>JASKUP010000040.1:0-10000000 GCA_030448955.1 Trichopoda pennipes
ATTCTATTATATTATATTATAATATATTATATTATATTATATTATATTATATTATATTATATTATATTATATTATATTATATTATATTATATTATATTATATTATATTATATTATATTATATTATATTATATTATATTATATTATATTATATTATATTATATTATATTATAATATAATATATTATATTATATTATATTATATTATATTATATTATATTATATTATATTATATTATATTATATTATATTATATTATATTATATATATTATATTCTATTATATTATATTATAATATATTATATTATATTATATTATATTATATTATATTATATTATATTATATTATATTATATTATATTATATTATATTATATTATATTATATTATATTATATTATATTATATTATATTATAATATAATATATTATATTATATTATATTATATTATATTATATTATATTATATTATATTATATTATATTATATTATATTATATTATATTATATTATATTATATTATATTATATTATATTATATTATATTATAATAATATTATATTATATTATATTATATTATATTATATTATATTATATTATAATAATATTATATTATATTATATTATATTATATTATATTATATTATATTATATTATATTATATTATATTATATTATATTATATTATATTATATTATATTATATTATAATATATTATATTATATTATATTATATTATATTATATTATATTATATTATATTATATTATATTATATTATATTATATTATATTATATTATATTATAATGTTATTATATTATATTATATTATATTATATTATATTATATTATATTATATTATATTATATTATATTATATTATATTATATTATAATATATTATATTATATTATATTATATTATAATAATATTATATTATATTATATTATATTATATTATATTATATTATATTATATTATATTATATTATATTATATTATATTATATTATATTATATTATATTATAATATATTATATTATATTATATTATATTATATTATATTATATTATATTATATTATATTATATTATATTATATTATATTATATTATATTATATTATATTATATTATATTATATTATATTATATTATATTATATTATATTATATTATATTATATTATAATAATATTATATTATATTATATTATATTATATTATATTATATTATATTATATTATATTATATTATATTATATTATATTATATTATATTATATTATATTATATTATATTATGTTATATTATATTATAATATATTATATTATATTATATTATAAAACTCATTAAATACATTTTAAATAGTAAGTTTTTAAATTCAGTCTAAGTAAAGCTTTTTATTAATAATGAATTAAATTTATATCATAAACTTAAGAGCTCAACTAAGATATTTTAACTTTAAAAAAAAGTTTAAAACCAAAATTAGAAAAAGCTATATAAAATTATTAAACAATAAAGTTTATTTCGTAAAGCCACAACATATATTACTTATTAAAAATTGAAAGCTTCTAATGCAGTTTACTGTTACCTAAACTACTAGCGTGTTGTTGGTGAAAAGCCAAATTAAGTTTTATAATAACTAAATTTAAAAAAAAATATTTTAAGGCATTAGAACTCTTTTTGATGGTCAGATGTAGCTTTTCCAGAAAAATTAAATAAGATAGTATATGTAGCTTTCAAAAAGTAAAAAAAAAATATATAAAAAAAATTGTTTATAAAGCTTTGGCTTTTACAAAGCTGTTTTAAAACATATCGTACCCTAAATACAAAAGGATCACAACGTAAAATACTACTAAATTTTTAGGAGAAACAAAAAACTGTTTAGTTCATCATGCAGAAGCAACACACTTAACACAAAAATAGACATAACTGTATTTTGCCAGTTAAAGTAGATAGTGATATGAAAGAAATTTTTGCAGTCGATAGAGATGTTATCTGAATTAATTTATGAAAAAAAGGCAGTTTTGGAAAATTTTTTATGTTGTGACCCTTTTGTATTTAGGGTGAGATATATAAACTTAAGACGATTTAATTTTTTCATTTGCTTACAGAAGCTTTAAGCAATATATATGCTTAAGATTTGTATCAGAAGCCTTTTTAAGGCCTGTACTTTTGAGCCGTACAATTGCAAATTGGTACTAATTTCCATAATTATATCTTTTAAATTACCTAAATTTCAAAAGTAATTGAGAAGTAAGCATAGTTTAGTGTTTATAAGTAAATTTGATTTATGGTATTTACCTTCATTATTGTTACTAAATTCTAAATTTTAAAGCAAACAATTGAAATGTAAATAAAATGCAATAATATGACATTGACATTATTGACACATTTTTGAATTGATCTCAATATTTTATTAACAAAATACTGGAACGGTTACATCAGTTCAAGCTTAACAATATTTTCTATTGTTTATGGTTTCCTTTTTCTAATTGAGATATTTCCGTTTTGTAGTTGACTGTGGCTTTGATTTGTGTAAAGCTTCTTTAAGCTCTAGGACGCTTAGTTTACGGGTAAATGGTATTTAAGAGTAAAGATTCGAGTTTAAAGATTTTCATGAACAAAATTGATTTTTGATGCTAAAAAAAATCATGCTTCAATTTTTTTTAGTAATCACAGGATTTTGTAAGTTAAGCTTTAGAACGCTTAGTTTACGAGTAAATTGAGTTCAAATATTTTCATTAAAAAAATCATTTTTGATGCTAAAAAGTCATTTTTCAACATTTTTTAAGTGTACACAGGACTTTGTTATTTTAGCTTTAAGTTAAAAAAAATAATTTAGCAGCGATTAACTGAGATTAATTAAAGTTCTTTGTAAAAACTTCTAGGTTTTAGGAATGTACACATGGTCTTGGAAGTAAATATATTGAAAGATCTCTAGATAACGAAATAAAAATTATGTTAAAATGTGGCGTTGAATATATATTATTTAAAACAGTGGTCGATTCTTAAAGCTTCCATAAGGCTTTAAACATGTGCTAAAGCTGTTGTCATTATTTAAAATAACAGCCATTTAGTTACAGTTTTAAATAACTTGTTTCATTTTTATATCATAAGTAAGTGTGATATGCCTTTTTATAAATATATTAAAATTGTTTAAGGCACTAAACTATTTTTGCTCATATCGAATTCTTTATTGGAACAAGTAGATTTTGAAAATTTAATATGAAAATCAAAAAAAATTTTTATAGTTTTTTAAACGATCTTTTTATCTTTGGTAAATATCTTTTTATTGTTTCAAAACATTTTTTCAATTTGTTAATAATTTTTTTGTTTTCAAAAATTTAAAAATTTTTTCCTGAAGAAGCTTTCCAAAGGAAAAAATATATAAAAAAGATCTAAAAAAAAGAAAAAAGATATTTATTAATCAAAAAAAATTTTATTTACATCACGTTTTGCTAAAGTGTTATTTGGTGCATTAAATGACGTGTTGAACATAAAGCTTAGTTTATATCTTATTTTATGTTGCAAACAATTTTTACAACTGGTTTTTTTAAATGCGTGTAATTTAAAAAAAAAAAATAAATAAATACTTGTATTTAAAAAAATGTTTACAAGGATTAAATTTGTGCTTGCGTAGGTTTCGCCTAAATCATAAGAAAATACATACGTAAATTATAAAAATAAATTTATGCAAAAAACTGAATTTCTCTTAGAAATAAGAAATCGATTTACATTTCTTTTCTACTTTGATATTTTATATTATAATTATATTTTATATAAATAACTATTAATCTTTATAAGCTGGAAAGCTTCTTCAGGAAAACTTTAATTAATTTAATTTATAATTAAAATTTTTTTATTAAAAATAAATTTTCCTGCAGAAGCTTTCCATAGGAAAGTGAAATATTGAAAAAATATATATCGTTAAAATTTAATTAAAAAAGACTGTTTAAAAGAAACTTTTGAAAAATAGAAAGAGAAAACCTAACAACACTACTATTAAAGCATGCATAAAAAGGTTGGGCAGAGTTATTAAAAATGCTTTGAAAGACTGTATGAACAACTATTATATAGATAATATTAGTAGAATGCAAGGAAACCCGAGAAAGTGTTGGGAATTTTTGAATCAAACTCTGGGAAGAAAGTGCAAATCTGCAATTAAAATTAAAAATGATATTGGTCAAATGGTTGAGGATGAAAATGAGAAAGTTAAAATTTTTAACTATTATTTTATAAACTCTGTTAGGAACCTAAGTAACTCTATAGAAACAAATCCGGACGACGATTTTAATACTTTTAGAACTTTGACATATATGCGTAGGAGAATCAGGTTAAATCATGTCACAGAAGATGAGATTTTGGAGTTAGTAACGAGTTTAGATTTGAATAAAAGTCCAGGAAATGATGGCATAACTACAAGATCCATATTTGAATCTAGATATCTTTTAAGTCCTATTTTGGCAAGAATTTTTAATTGCATGATTGATCAGGGAGTATACCCTGATATCCTAAAAATTCATAAGGTTGTTCCGATTCCTAAGGAAGTAAATTCTAATACAGTTGATAAGTTTAGACCTGTTGCGGTACTCCCATTAATAGATAAAATTTTTGAAACAATGTTGCATAACCAGTTATCTGATTTCCTGGTAAATGAAAACTTAATGTATTCGAATCAATACGGTTTTCGTAAAGGCTGTGGTACAGAAGAAGCTGTAGTCAACGTAGTAAATTATATCTGTGATAGTTTGGATAGAGGTTACAATGGGGTCGCAGGTTTGTTTTATGATTTCACTAAAGCTTTTGACCTGGTTGACCACTCAGTATTAATTAAAAAGTTGGAGTTTTATGGTGTTAGAGGATGTAATTTACAACTATTTACAAGTTATTTATCAAACCGAAAGCAATATGTCCAGATAAATAGTTCAGAGAGCCCATTAGTAAGTGTCGAACTTGGAGTTCCTCAGGGAAGTGTATTAGGGCCTTTATTGTTCAATATATATCTTAATGATATTGCTAATCTAGGTTTAAATGGCAAAATATTTATCTATGCAGATGACTTATGTTTGCTCTACCCTTACAAAGAGGATTTAGTTTTAAAAATGAATGTGCAAAGGGATGCAGCTCTTATTTTAGAGTTTGCAAGATTAAACAAATTAGTGTTGAACCCAAATAAGACAAAATTTATGAGATTTAGGCCTCAACCAACTCGTAATTTTCAGAATTGCGAAATATTGGTAAATGGAGAAAAAATTGTTGAGGTAGAGTCGATCAAGTATTTAGGAATTCATCTTCAGAACAATTTGGGTTGGCAAAACCAAATTAAATATGTTCGTTCGAAAATATCACCGGCTCAAGGTATCCTCTATAAGCTAAGATATAGATTAAATGCAAATACTAAGCTTTTAATTTTTCAAGCTCTTGTGCAAAGTCACCTTAATTACCTTACCCTTGTCTATGGTTATAAGAAAAACAGTGATTTAAAATCTCTTCAAATTATTCAGAACAAATCCCTCAAAGCTGTATTTAATTTACACAACCGGCACTCCACTTTGTTACTCTATAAAGAAGTTGCCAAAAATGTATTACCAATATATGGAATTTATAAACAAAAACTCTTAATATATGTTTTTAAAGTGCTACATGGAGTAGGCCACCATACAATTCGTTTTAACACAAACCAAACCGTTTTTAACACACGAAACAATTCAAATCTAAGAATTGCTCTTTGTCGGTCAGAGACCACCAAGCAGAGAATTGAACATATCGGTGCTTTGGAATACAACAATTTGCCACAGTATTTAAAAGAAAATATGTCAATATCTTCTTTTAAAAACCTTTTAAAAGTTTATTTGTTAAATAATATTGATATGCTTTTAATGTAATTTCATAACTTCATAATGTATTGCTTTGTATTTTCTTACCTACATATTACAATTACAATTTATTTATTAAAATTTATTTTTAGTGTGCCTTAAATATTACAAAATTCTAATTAAGATCAAAGTTGCCAAGCCTGTCTCAAATAAAGCCCTAGTGGCGCTGAGACCATTAATTAATTATTATGTTATGTAACTATAAATATGTTAAATTTTAATAAATCAAAAAAAAAAAAAAAAAAAAAAAGTTTAATACATATTTAATTAAATAAAAAAGGTCGTATAAAAATAAAAATAATTATATTTCATATTAAGTCTAAAAAATAAAATTCGTTGTTTGTTGCAAGAAACTTTGCATTAACACAAGCCTAATTAAAATGGGAAACATTTATTTTACGAACTACTGTTGCTAACAGCCATTTAATAAGATAATTAAAAAGCACATTAGCTACAATGTGTTCCATACGAATTTCTGAAAAAAAGGTTAACTTATGTAATGAACTTCTATTGAATCATCTTTTACTGCCTTCACAAATTAAGGAAAAGAATTGTTATAAAGCCAACTGTTATTGTTTGTCTGTTTAACGCGCCATATCATAGTTAAAGCTTTTTAAAATTCGCTTTCAGTTTTTGTTTATTTTAACAATATCGAACACGTAATAAAAAAGTTATAAATAAAATGATAAAAAAGATTTTAATTCATATTAATCATACGCCGTAGTGCATTAAATATTTCCAATCAATTTCTTGGCGACTACAAAATTAATAGTGAAACATTATAACACGAATATTTTTAATTAACAAAAACAAAAAAAAATTATAAAATATTATTGTCAGATTCTAAAAAAATACTAAATAGTATAAGTATTCGTATAGAAAAAGCGGGTAGATTTTTCGTATCAAAAAGCTACAATTCATAAGTTGGTTACGTTTAAGCAGTTTTACAATTTAATGTATTTTAAATAAACCTAAAGTCTATAAAATATTTAATAAAATAATAAGAATGTAAAGAAATTTCTTTAAAGCTTTTAGCTTTCTTATAAAACTTTCTCCTAAATTTTGGTTTAAATTTAAACTGTGTAAACAGGTGGCTGCAGATATTTATTTTACCATCCATAAAAATAATTAAATAAAAAATATATTTAATAACTAAATAAAACAAAAAAGCAACAACACAACACTATTATTATTCTAACAGGCGTTTAGAAAAATTTTTTTATGTGGCTAGACAATATAGATGGTTTTAGACGCTTATAGTAGACTTTGTCACATGCAACAACGACAGCAAAAGTCAGTAGTACCGGTACCAGCATCGTTATGAACAGCCATACATAGGCAGCGGCAATAAACAGAAAAAACAAAAGAAAAAGAAAAAAAAAAACAGCAACAACATTATCATCGGTCGTCAGCGATTCACATCATGAAATGATGATTTTGTCCTTGTTGTTATTGCTGATGTCGTTTCTATACCAACAATCAATGAAATCATTCACACACAAATTGAATTTAAACACATACCGCCTTTAATTGAATTTTTCACTGTCGCGCTCAATTATAATGATTATTATTAAAATTCTTTTCAATATCGTCATCATCAGGGCTAAAGATATACAATAAGACTGGTAGTTACAGTAGAACAGGAAAAATATAAACAACAACAACAAAAAACAAATCAACGAAAATTTTGTATGAAACACTGAAACAGCCAGCCAGACAATGTATGATTTTAATCCAATACAAAACACATTTATGACAACAAAAGGCATTTCAAGCAAACATACAACAAAGGCCTGTTGTTGTACGAAAATGAGTGGATAATTAAAGAGAGCAAAATAAAACAACAATAAATATGTGACATCTCTGCCAGTCTATGTTGTTTCTTTACACCTAGTGTTCTTGTGTTTTCGTATAAAAGAATAAAATAATGTTACACGAAACTATAGGCACAAGATTGAAAGTAGTTAAATAAAAGACATCTATTTATAAAGTTAAAATACACAAGATCACAAGATGTATACATCGGCATGTAGAGATGGTGTCATTCAATCAAATACACACTCTTGAAATATTTCACTATTCAAGCGGAAATGAAAATAATGGTTTCGTGTATAAGAGTTTATTGCGTAAAACGAATACAACATCACCATCATATTTACATACAAAAAGAGAAAGCCAAGCTTTACAGAGCTGTAAAGGAATAAAATGTTTTTTTATCAATTCCTTAAAAGTGGAGATAATTTAATATATTTGTAGAAGATTTTAGTTATTATAATTAGTTTCTAACTTTTGAAAGTTTTAATTCTTAAAACGGTTAAAAGGGAGGCTTAAAATTACAATAAATCGGGTTTTATTTCCTGACGCTATAACTCCAGAACGCACAAAGTGATTACCACGGTTTTGCATTGGTTCGAAAGGTCTCGGGCTCCGTGCGGTTTGTAGCAAAGCAGGAAAACATACAGCGCCATCGCTGATACATAGCATGTACTACAACGGCACCAGTACGTGGTGTGTGAGTATCCCTCACGAAAAAAAAGTACTTTTAATTTAATTAGATGGCGCCGTGCACTAGGTCGCTTGTAAACTGTTGTTGTTTCGTCAAATGCGTACCAAATACGAACGCTGTTCGCAATTATCATCACCACATGTTTCCCTTCACAACCAATTCAGTTATGGAACAAATGCAAAGACGACATATGTGAAGATATCTTGCATCGCTTGCGCATTCGAACGAATAATCCCGACATGCAAATAACCGATGAAATATACAATGAAGGATTGTTTCTGCTTGAGGATCAATGCTTGACTATTGCAAACAAGCCACTGATTAAAGTTGGAATGATCGATCGATGCACGATTCATTCAACCAAGAATTAAATCGAGAGCTGCAATACATTGCTGGAATTCGTTTGAAATAATGTGCCGTTGCTGAATGAACAGCAAAAACAAATATACGAAACATTTATGCAAGCGGTGGACAATAATACTGGTGGTCTATTCTTCCTGGACGCACCTGGAGGAACAGGGAAAACGTTTGTCATTTCATTGATTTTGGCCACTATTCGATCAAGATGTGACATAGCTTTGGCATTAGCAGCATCTGGAATTGCGGCGACTCTTCTTGATGGTGGTCGTACTGCACATTCTGCGCTTAAGCTGCAACTCAATTTAAACAAAATTGGTACTCCAACATGCAATATTTTCCGATCCAGTGCAATGGGAAAATTGTTGGGATGAGTGCACAATGACACATAAGAAATCACTTGAAGCACTTAACTTCACACAGAAGGCTCTTCGGCGAAATAGCAACATCTTTGGCGGCTTGATGATATTGTTGGCAGGTAGACGTTCCCAGTAATTTCCCGTGCAACGCCTGCAGATGAATGGAATGCTTGCCTGAATCACCTTTGTGGAATAACATAAAAACATCGCTAATCACTAATATGAGACAAAATGATCAAAGTGCTGCACAATTTTCGAAACAATTGTTAGCTCTTGGAAATGGAAAAGTCTCAGTTGATGAGACAGCTGGATTAACCGTTGTAGTCGTACCAATGACTTTTGCCGATTTGTAGACTCTCAATTAGCTCTAATTGCAAATGTTTTCCCAAACATTAGTGAGAATTATCAGAATTATGCTTGGTTAAGTCAACGAGCAATTCTCGCCGCAAAGAATAATGATGTACACGCACTGAATTTCACCATTCAATCAAAAATCGATGGCGATCATGACATACAAATGACATACAAATCCGTTGATTCTATTAAAAATCGCGATGAAGCAGTAAATTACGAAATATTACAAAAAACGAAGCCATCTGGTGGCGAAACAGAGTTCGCCGGGTTTCTTAGTTTGCAATAATATTGTTTGAAAATTAAAAATTTTGTAACAAATTAATTTAAATTGTTTGGCTTTTTTCCGCCAGTAAATGTTGTCATTCCTTAAGTAGTTAATGTTGGTTTAGAAACTATTAAGTCATAAAAGATCTTTAGCAAGCTGAAATCGCAATTAGTTGTTATCGTTCTTTGAAAATAAAAAATTTATAATTCACGTTAGAAATCTTTTCACACATGTTCTGTGGTGGTGCTTTTAAAAAGTTAAAAGCTATATTAACTGAAAAGCTTAAAATGGTATGCCTAATATAAGTTTTAGTTCGAAATAAATATTTCAAATGTCAGTATTAGCTGGAATCATTGGGCTATAAGATCTGTTACTTATTAAACGTATAGCTGGCGTACATAAGTATCTTATGCTCATAAGGTATAAGATGCATATATCTCAACTTCACTTATTTCGGTTATACAAATCGCTCCGATGTACGCCAGCTATATTGTTGTTGTGCTGTGAGTGTTGTTTTAGTTGTAGATTAGGCACGAGAAGGAAGTGGCTGAGATCGTGGCGTACCAAGCTAAGACGATGGGATTCATATTGCTGTTGTTGAGAATCAACCAGTAGAAATACTCTTAACAGTGTTACTATTTATTTTTTCGTAGTCTAGGGACGCATAACACTTATATGTCATAATAATCCCAAATTTCGATTAACTTTGCAGTATAAAGGCGAAATATTGAACAGTTCGGAAAATGAATTTATTTAAATTCACGATTCGCGAGAATAAATTTAAGCTGAGAAAGCTGTAGTTTGTTGAGAAACAGAAGCTTCATTTCAATTCAAAAAATTAGTAAACTTTGCTATAAAAACTTTGCAAGGAGCTGATTTAAAGCTACATAGCAGCTATCCCTAAAATGTAGAACAATTTTCTGTTATTTGAATAAATAGAAACCCACTGTATAAAACATTTAACAAAAAAAAAGAAATTTTCCAAAATCTTAGGTCGTACTAAAAGTGCCATAAAAAAGATTTAATATTTTTATTTTACTGTTTAGTTTTTAAAAATAGCCGAAAGAATTTCGTGTTTTAACTAAAGTCTACTCTACCACAACAAGAGTATATTGTGGGTGGTATAATGTTAAAGCTGCTGAAGTTGCTGTGTTGATGTTATAAAATTTGATATTGTTGGATTTATATTTTTCTTGTTGTTGTTGGCCAGTGGGTTGTATTTAAATTTCATTTTGCTTTTTCAATGCATTCTTTTTTTTTGTCATTAAATTTTTATTAACATTAAAATTACCGTCTCAACAAGCTGGTCTCTTTTCAAGTGGCTGTGCTGCATCCCACAGTTTAAGACAGCGGAAGTTGATCTTCAATGGCCACCCAAGTAGTAGTAAAAGTAATTGTTGCAAAAAGAAACGTAAAGGAAACATTAATTTAAAGCAATTCATCATATAAATGAAACGACCATGTGTTTTTAAGACTTGCAATTGATACTGCGAGGTACCGGTGCCTTCATTAATAAATTACAAATGGCACGGCAATGGCAGTAGGAATTTTAATTTAAGAAGATTAAACACTTAACACAATTTGAACGTTTGGTTTTCTATTTCATTTTATAAAAGAAAAGTAAATTTATTAAATTAAATTCTATTTATTTAAACTTATAATTAATTATTTTGCCAATTGCCAATCTTATCAGGTTGTTTTTATTTTTGTCTAACAAGTTCAGTGTGCTTTTTCTAATTCTACTTTTTTTTTCAAATAGATACCGAAATTTTATTTAACAAAAAATAAATAAATAAAAAACAATTGTAAAACTGCCAAATTTTTCTTTTGACGCAAGAACGTGTGCCGGCCGCCTTTTCTGTGTGTGCTTTCTGCATCCGAATAACCACTTTACACCACACGCGCCGATCATGTTCATGATCATGTTGCTGTGAACGTTTAGTGTTTTTATTTTTGTTTTCTTTCTTTTTTCATTTCTAGTTCAATGGTTGCACACACACTTTTTTCGAACAAAAAAAGTGGCAATTTAATTTTGTCTACTTTGTGTTTGCTTTCATTTTGAAGAAGTATTTTAAAAAAATATAAATTTATTGGGAGCAACCAAACTTGTTAGAAGAGCAGAAAATTTATTTTAGACAAAAATATATATATATTTCAAGCGTACGTACGTAGGTCTTAAATAAAATTGTTTATTTTTTAAGACATTGCTAATTTTTGTTTTATTTTTTTGTTGTTTTTGGCTTTCTGAAATGAGGAAAGACAAAACGAATTTTAATTTTACATTGACAGCATTAATTCAATTTGCCACGGTTTTGTGCTGTTTTTCTTTTTTTTTTTTTTTTGTTTAGATAAAAACAATACAAACATTCATGTGAAAGCAATGGCAATGAACTTGAGCTGGGCGCTTAAAAATATCTTTTTTTTTGTACATTTTGGCCTGCCTTTTAATAATCTTTCGGTCAATATGGATTTTTTAGTTATTCTGCTAACTAATTATCCCCATCGTTTTTAGAATTTCGCACAATTTTTCTATAAAAGTTCCCATCATCCCATCCCATGTTGCACTATTCTCAGAGAAATATTTTAAAGATAACAGATTGTTTGAGAGAAAACGTTACTTGCTTAACCGCCTGAAAAACTTTCAGTGTTGGTCATATCACACTATTGCGGCGAAAAGGTAATGACACCATAAAATAGATATTTTTTAGGGTAATGGCCTTCAAAATTAACAAGGCTTGATTAACATACAGATGCATAGCACCATGTAGGTTCCACTGGTCTTGCAAAGTGTATTTGGAATGGTGCACGTGCGATAGAATATATTACCTCCCAATTGCAATTTCCAAAGTGATAAAAAGTATAATTAAATTTCATCTTGTGAGGTACCTAGAGTCCAACAGCTAACTTGGCAAACGATAGTATGGTTTCCGTAGGGGGCATTATACGGGCGACTTGCTGGCTTTCCTATCTTAATAATGGCACAACTCCATATATCATTTCGGAGAAAGTCCCCCCCGGGGGCACATTTATAAGTCTTTGTGAATCACACAACCATCTAGACATGTTCCTTGCAGGTATTAAAGGGAGCCCAGTCCCCCAGCGGGCTACCAGGTGCCAACTGGACAATACACTATATTTCCACGGGAATCAGTTAATCCCAAAGTTCCGCTATTTGTCTTTTTAGGCATTTAGCTATTCTCTGACTGATTATTAAAGTAAGCCCTTCGGGAGTTTCGAGGCCCTCGTTTAAGTTTGAGGGTCGGATCATTCACAAGGAACACAATGAATGGTCCAGGTCCAGTGAGTATGAATGCCGTCGTATTCTTAATTATATTGAGCTTCATGCGTTCTGGACCAGGAGTTGGATAGTCTCCAACTCTTCAGCCAGAAGTGAAGGCTGTGGCCTGCTCCGGGCTTTTGAAGTTACAAATAGGTGTGACCGGAGGATATACGTATCCGAAGGCCTTCTAGGGCGAGGATGACGCTAGATTTCATCCACAGTGCTAACGATCCACCATCTGATATTGGCCCAGACGGCTGGGTGCAAATGTAAATCTTACCACGCATTTCGAAAAGAGTATGGTGGTGGCTCTAGATACTTCCAAGGCATTTGATAGAGTGTGTGGCATGATGCACTTCCGTCAAAAGTTGCTGCTTTTGGTGTCGGCGATAATTTCTCTAGATTTATTTCGTGTTTTCTCAGGAAACGCACTACACAAGTTGTTATACATGGGATTTCATCACACCAGTATAAGATTAATTCAGCAGTACCGCAAGGCTGCGTTCTTTTTTCTACCCCATTTCTTATTTTTCTAAATGACCTTCTTTATCACGCTTTCAACTCTATTTATTCCTTCGCAGACGACAGCACCATTTGTCATACGTATTCATTTGGCAATATATCGAACCAGTTGGAAGCGAGTTCCAAAAGGCGGAGCATAAATGATACACTCAATCACGATCTTGCGATAATTTTGGAATGAGGTCACGTAAATAGAGTCGATTTTAATGCCCATAAGATGCAATGTTGCATGCTTACGCATAGATCTGTGTTTGAGAATGGTGCAGCATCTGTTACTATGGGTGATATATAGGTATTAGGAAATCGGAAGTTCTTGTTCTTGGCACGAAAATTTAGTGCAATGTTAGATAACCTAAACACATTTTTCAAGTTGCTGAAGAAGCTTTCAAGTTTCAAGGTTTTTTAAAACGGTACTTCACTCCATCTGCCTTCGTACCATTCATACCACCTATATTCGCCCGAAAATGGAATACAACTCTCATGTATGCGCCGGCGCCCCAAAGCCTATTTTGGAGTTGCTCGACCGCGTACAGGAGAGGTCCAAGAGGCTCATTGGAGACAATAGGGTATCCAACTCTATTGATTCCCTTGAGCATCGACGCAATGTAGGTTGTATTTCACAGTTTTATCGTTACTACAATGTTAAGTGCTTTTATGAAATTAGGGATTTTGTTCCCGTTAGTCGCACATTTTTACATTTGACACAGTTTTCGTTGAGAGTGAATCTATTTGCGATAGATTGGTCAGTGAATAGCACTACGCATTACAGGGAGAATTCATTGTTTAGCAGAATAGTTTGTGTGTGGAATGAACTCCCTCCAGAGGTCTTTTTTATCACTTTCAATGTAGGAAAATTCAAATGGAATGTCCACAAACACTATTCCCTCTTTCCTGCTCCTCATTTTTTTTTTTTGTAAAATGAAGTAGCACTTCAGGCAACAATGCCTATTTAGTCAAATACTGTGCTATATTCTTTAGGAAAAAAATAGAGAAGAGATGAAACAGGTGGTGAAAGTAGAAGGATAGTCGGAAATAAACTGCCTTATAAGACAGCACAGCGGCTATGCCTTCATCGCTGAGCAACGCCACCGACAGTCAAGGTCTTCGTTAGGAATCGAACCCACTAGCCTACAGGGGCACCATTTTAATTTCCTAGTTCTGGTTCAATGCACTGTATGAGTATGTTGCATTCCCTGAATGTTGGTCTGAACGAAAAACAACAAACTGTCCAACATCAAGGCAACATATTTTTCAATTGAAAAGTTGAAGAGATTAAACGCATATCGGGGCTGTATAAGTTTGAAAGTTCTTTAATAGAATCGTCTGTTTTTTTCACGCCAGTAAGCAACTCTGAATTTTTTGTAGCTGGAAAGTTTTTGTTTGTCTTTCAATTTTATGTTAACGAAACAGTCAAATTTACCCTGTTATTTTTTTTTAAATTAAAATTTGACAATCAAAACATGGGTAAATTTAAGCAGTATTATAAGTTTTAATTTGTTTGTTAAAATATATTGTTGCAGGTTATAATTAAAAAAATTCTTGCAAATATTATGAAGTTTTGGTTATAAAAATGAAATGCTTATTATAGTTTATTATAGAACACAATAACTGTGTTCAAATAATACAAAATATATAAAGAGAAACTTTCGAACAAATTTCTTAAGGAAAGTTGCTTTAAGGCTCATGTCATTTGGTTATAAAGTTTTAAATTTGTGGATAATTATTTTGTGGGCTGGATGATTCCCACAATTTGGTTGATTATTTATTCATTTAAAAATATTTATCTAAAAAATAGACACATAATTTTTTCATTAATTTACTTAATGAGAGTTATAAAAGTTCAGCTCAAAACAAAATATCACAAAAAAAAATCTTTCCAAGCTTTTGTTAATGTTCCTTGCAGAATTATGAGGTTTTTAATGGCCTATTTTTTTGTTTTTATTTTTATTGTATTTTTTTACACAGAACCGTGAGATAAGACAAAACAAAAGTTATATAAAAATTGAAAGTTATCAACACGCCAACAGAAACATTGCGCTAACAATGACACATTTTTTTTCATAATGTGATAATAATACTGCGTGTGTTTTAAGTAGAGGTATTGACTCAATAGTCTTCGAACTAATATGTGTTTGATTTTATACTAGAGACATGTTATACAAAGATTTAGAACCGTAGCCTTTTCATCGAGGTTGGAGCAGCAATGACAATGGAAGAACCTTACATTACATACGAAAGAGTAGACTTCTAATTTTTATTCATGCAAGAAAGGAGAATCTTAGCATTTGACTTTGAAGTCGGTTGTATAAAAATTTGTGTTACTATTTGTTTTTGGAAAGGAATTCTAGAGCGTGTGTCATTTACTAAAGAAAGAATATGAATTGGTTTCTGCCTATATTATAATATTTATATCTTTCTCTAAACTATCTTTATTCAGTTTTAGGCATCTGCAAATACCTGTACGAAAACTTTTTATTTACTTTCGCAATTGCGTATGATTTTAAATGAAACTATGAAAGCAAAGTTTTACGGCTGCAATTTAAAACTTTGTTATATTTAATTCTAATGACTTATGTTTATACTTTCGTAGAACTAACATATTTTTTATTTCCACAGTATTCCAATGAGTTGTGCTGATAATTATTTAAACTTTTAATCAGAAAGAAAAAATCAACTATAATTTAAATGATTTGAAAAAAACTATTTATTGATAAAAAATATAAATTTTATTGTTATAATAACAAACGGAATTTGCGATAATTTAAACAGGTAAGAAAATAATTAAAACAAACACAAAATTAAAGAAATATAAACGTGTTTCTTTCTATAATTCTTTTGGCTTTTATCTCATATACATTTCCTTTGCTACTACAACAAAGACGTAAGAAATTATGTCATTTCCCTTTCTACATTACTAGACGTAATCGCAATTCTTTTTTCTTTCTTTCTTTTTATTTGCTAAAAGAATTTTTTTTATTATTTGTATTTTTAAGGCCAAAGACCTTTTCTGCTCCCCCACTACCAACGACAGCAACAAACATAATGACAGCAGCAACAATTGAATGGAAAGAAAAAATAAAGCAGAATGACTTTTATTTCTTTTAGCAACATGTTTTTTATAAAAACAAAAAAAAAAAAAATAAGAAAACACAAAAACACGAAAGACAAAAACAATATAACAACACCATCATATTGTCATTTAAACAATGCACTGTCAGACGGACAGACATTAAGAATTGCATTTTTTGTTGTTGCTGTTAGTTCTTAGTTTGTTTGCAATCAAACACCCCGTACTGACTGCCATCACCACTCGCAAAAATAAAAAGGAAAAGGTAGAGAAATGAAAATTATAATGAAAATGTGGAAAACTATTGAGAGTTTGGTTCCAATGAATTGAAAAGTTTTCTACAAATTAAAGTTGTGATTAATTCCCAGTCTTAAATAGACATAAGTTTAAGGTAAAAACATTTAATCTAAATGTAGTACTGGCTGGCTGATACATGAGGCTGATATACGACTGCCTCGTATATCAGCCAGCCAGCCAGCCAGTGGAGGGGAGCTTTTAAAGGTATAGACCAAGAAAATATGGATTTTAATCACCAAGGATTTTTTCGTTCGAGTCTATAGGGAAGTTGGCACCCAAGTAACCGCATAACTATGGCAATCAATGGGGCAGAGAGATTAATTGGAATCAAAAACAAAATCAACAAGTTGGCTAATGATCGCAAGGCTGACAGCGAAATTAATGGTGGATTCCTGTCAAACATCAAAATCTGGTTAAAGGGGATTAAGGAAATAGATTTAGTATTGTAGGGAATAAATACTTGAAAGATAGCCAATATTCTGTTATGGCTCTCATAGTTGTTCTTGTTTGCAATAAGAAAACTATTTACGAGTCAGCTGAAATTTTACAGTTTTTTATATCGTCAAATCGACAATTATTTATTTTGAATTACGTTCGAAAAGACAAAAGAGGCGATAGCAGACATTGTGTAAATAAATTCATCAATAGTTGGCGTTAGACTACAGAAGGGGTGTAGAAAACAGATAAAGAAAACGAATACTTGGGATGATCGTAACCTAAAGACTAACAGTTAAGTGGACACTGAGATGAGTAAGAAAGTCGACAACTACACTCCAACAATCGGAAATCTTAAAAGTTTTCTGCTTCAGTATCGCATAATTAATAATGCTAAGAAAACTTATGCATGCAAGACAACAACAAATTTTACAAACAAACTGCATAGAAACGAAACAATTAGATATGCTCTTTACTAACTGCGCAGTTTTCTAAGAAAACTTATGTACACAAGATAACAACAACTATCTTAAAATAAATTTCAGGAAGAAATTTTATCAGCATAAAAACAAAAATACACCCAGCATACAGGTGCCTATACATTAAGTAAATAACATAACATTCTTCATTTTTCTAGACCTCTAGTGGACAAATATAAAAGGCAGCGTCTGAGTAGATAGTTAGTTAGTTGAAAAATAAACCTCGTGAAGTAGAGACATGCACCTTAAGTAAATTGTTCTGCAGTATCAACTTTGAGTACTACACTCAAAGTAAAGTAAATAAACTTGAAATTAATTTATTTGTTTTGCAATAATGAACTCACAACAAAATGTTTATAAAAGGTAAAAATGTAACAATATAATAACTATCAATTTTTTTATTATTTTCCAATCACATGAAAAATTAGATGTGTAACATCGATATCAAAAATGGACAGAGTGTGATTTGTTTTACGTCCGCACCTGGCTATGTAGCCTTAATCAGATGGTGGACAAACCACAATTGTATAATTTGGAACGTTATACAGGAGTCCTAGGAAGTCGAAGACATAATTCTAAGCAACAGAACCACTTAGTTGCAGTTTTAATGATTCCAGGGCAGGGCTGCAAACCATCACTCCCTGCTTAAGACTTGGAGACTTTCCTACTCCTGTCCAGAACACATGTCTAGCATGCTCACTGGACTGGATCATTCACTTGCGTGTCATTATCAGTGAGATGATACTGGCCACTATAATAACTTTTATACTGCTATGGGGCCGCAAAACCACAGCCACCACGATACTCCCATATAGGGGCCAACCTCAATGATCAGTCAGAGAACTAGTAAATGTCTAAAGAGACAAATAATGAACTCTGCGGCTAACTGATCGCCGTGGAAATAAAGTAGAGCTTCCAGTTGACTCCCTGCCTGTCTTTAGGGGATTGGGCTCCCTTTAAACCCCCAGTTGCACAGATTTTGAAAGCTGTTACATACGTATAAAGACCATAAATGTGCCCCCAGGGAGGAATCAAAAATGGACATCGAGAAAAATTTTTCTTAATTCCCAGAAAGTAGAAAAAGTATTAGGTATTTACTCAGTTCATATTTTCAGTATTAACAAGCCTCGCCTCATTTTCGCCAGATTTTCTAGCTACTCTTTTTGCCTATGAATATAGATATAATCAAGTATAAATAAGGTTAACAGCCATTTCTGTTTGAATACGCTGTTTCATCGATTTGAATACAACATGAGCATGAATTCAGTAGGAAGACGGCAGTAATTTTTTCATGTTGTTTTATATGGTGAATATACCGTTCTGTCTCAGTGTAATTGTTTGGGAGCAGGACTCTTTTCAATGCTATTAATTAAGTGGATTATTTGCACTACAGCTCAAGAGATGGCGTTAATATGAAATGCGGCAATCATGTATGCTCTAGCAACAAATGGATGAAAGAAACATGTCTTTACTAGCCAAATTCATGAGCGACATAATGCTCGCTTTAACTCGACAGCTAGCAAAGACCAAACGTAAAAATCATTTTATGTACATACCTCGAAAGCCTCGTTAGCATCCAAACAGTCATTCCTATTTCACTTCTTATTATTAGACACACAATTTGCTATTCATTTCCTTAAATGCTATGCATCAAATTAGTGGCCGCCTATGCAAAGCCACTTGTAGGGTGTAAACTTGAAAATTCACACATTTTCATTTTAAAAAAAAGTTGTAAAAAATTTGTTTCGATTGTAATAAAGCTTTTATTGTGGCAGTAACACAAGTAGTTGCTGGTTTTTACATTTCAAATAGAAAATGAAAACAAAATTACTTTTTATTTTATCTATTTCTATTACTCTCCTTCGCTGTCTTAAACAAAAAAAAGGCGGGATTTTAAGCCAATTGCAGAAAAATTACTGTGTGTGTGTTATTTAAGCGGTCTGGCTGGCATGCCATGAAACTGTTCATGATAATATCTGTTAATGGCAGTCTTAATGTTACAGTCATTTGTGAACACACGGCTAAAGAGCCTGTTCTGCAATTCAAAACTAAAAATAACACAACGCAAAAAAGTTGTCAGAAAATGTTAGAAACTTGGGTTAAAAAAAAATTTTTTTTTTTGTACAAGTGGAAGTCAATGGATCTGTACTGCAATCTGTTAGGAGCATTGTAATAATCCTGTTAGTATTTCTATTGGAACTTTAATGCTTTTCATCTAACAATTTTTTTAAAAGTTTAAAATTTTCAAATTTAAGTTTTGCGTTCCAATTTACAGCGGCATAAGAGTGAATTAAATAAATTATTAAATTTAAAGTTTTCCTTTTACAGAATTCACTAAATCAGTGAGTACCCAATTAAATTAAATTAAATTAAATTTTGTTTTTGTGCTAACAAAATACCTAAGTTTTGCAAATTAAAACATTCAAGCGTTGTTTTGGTTTTTAAAAGAATAACAAAATTAGCCAAACAATCAAAGTAAATATAAAATAAACGTAAATAATTATTTCATTTTTTTCTTCACGGGTATTTGCTACACATTCAAAAGCACTTTGTAAACCAAAGAATGACAGTAAACTAAAGGAGGAGGAGAAGGAGGTGGAGGAACCAACAGAATCATTTCTATGGTTTTACGAAAATAACTTAATACCATAACGCCAAATATGGTTGTATTAGAATGTATTGTCGTTTGTTATTTTTCCAAACGTTAAGTGTGTCTTTAAGATTCTCTATTTGCTTTGATTTTGTGTTGGGTTTCGTATATTTCGCCGTATTTGTGTACAACGGATGTCTATTAAAATAAAAGCTATTGGAATATATTTTTTGTCATGGCTGCAAAAGGACTGTAGATAAATAAAGTAATAATTACTAGAGAACGTTTACAATTGCTAAGCATTAAACAACAATATTTTTTGAAAAAATATTGTCTCCAAATATTTACAAATTTGACAAAATTTTTGAATTTATCAATATTGATGCAAGATTTTTTTTTGTCTTCCACAAATAACATTAAAACCTTAAATACATGTCTATTTTTATTTTCGGGATCTTTAAGAGCTTTTCGTTATATTCACTGTTCAAAAAAGTCTATAATTTGTCTACCATAAAATCTTCATCAGTTCATTCTAATCGCTCTTAAGAAGTTATTATACCCTGCGATCATAAATATTGTGTGTGCCACGTCTTCGTACATATAACTCCAAAAATAATTTTGTATGACTCTTATAGCATCATAGCAGTCGTTTCACCTATTGTATAGCATCGAAGTAAAAACAACTTTCCACATTTTTATTACAAAGAAAATCTTTATAAAGGGTGTTTTTTTAAGCCCGATAGAACTTGAAATTGTAAAAAATAACACAAAAAATTTAATTGTGATCAAAATTTCTTTTTTATTCGAAGGATCAATACGTGACATTAACATTTGAAAATGATTTCGGGCATATGGGCACCGCGGCTCTTCTTGACGAAGCGCATTCTGGACGTCCAATTTTGGGCCACTTTTTCGAGCACTGCTGGGCGTTTGTCACGAATAACACGAACAATGCTGTCCTCCAAGGCGTCAATTGTTGCTGGTTTATCAGCATAAACCAGTGACTTCACGTAGCCCCACAGGAAATAGTCGAGTGGTGTCAAATCGCACGACCTTGGTGGCCAATTGACAGGTCCATTTCTCGAAATCAACTTATCGCCAAATTTTGATTTCAATAAGTCGATGGTTGCGTTCGCTGTATGGCACGT
The DNA here is from genome assembly GCA_030448955.1 of Trichopoda pennipes. NCBI lineage: Eukaryota > Metazoa > Arthropoda > Insecta > Diptera > Tachinidae > Trichopoda > Trichopoda pennipes. The sequence continues at coordinate 21,512 of JASKUP010000040.1, forward strand.
AGCGCCATCCTGTTGAAACCACATCTCGTCCGGATCAATGTCATCCATATTTTCATACAAAAAATCTTTGATCATGGTGCGGTAACGATCTCCATTGACCGTAACCCGAGCTCCGGCCTCATTTTTGAAGAAATAAGGTCCGATGATGCCACCAGCGTGAAAACCGCACTAAACGGTGCATTTTTCTGGATGTAATGGAGTCTGTAGGGTCTGTTGTGGATTGGTCTCACTCCATATGCGGCAATTTTGCTTATTAACAAACCCGTTAAGCCAAAAATGCGCCTCATCGCTCAACACAATTTTGCGATAAAACAACGGGTCAGTTGCCAACTGCTCTAGAGCCCAATCGGCGAAAGAACGACGCATATAATGGCCTCGTGGCTTCAATTCCTGCACCAGCTATAGCTTATACGGGTGTAGGCCGAGATCTTTGCGCAAAATTTTCCACATAGTGGACGGACAGAGCCCCAATTCCTGCGACCGACGACGAATTGATAAATTTGGATCTGCTTCCACACTTTCGTTTACAGCGGCGATATTCTCTTCAGTACGCACATTCCTTCGACGTGTTGGTGTTATTGCATCCTCTAGAGAGTATGTGGTACGAAATCTATCGACAGTTCGACGAATGGCTTGTTCAGATGCACGATTATGTACGCCATAAAAATGACGAAGTCGTCTATAAGTTGCGCGAATCGACGACTGATTTTCAAAGTAAATTTGGATAATTTTGTAGCGTTGTTCAAGCGAGAGTCTATTCATGATGATTTGTCAGAGTATACTGAAACAAATAAAAAAAAATGTTTCATCAAAATTTCATTTTTTGTGTTACTTTTTACAATTTATATAATTCGACTGCACGTGTGTTGTGACTGAATCCCTCCTAAATGGTTGGACCGATTTGCATAAATTTTTTTGTATGCATTTAGGTGGCGCCGCATGTGGTTTAGATTTACAATTCAGTCTAATTGGACAATGGGACCGAATACAAACCACAAATTAAAAATCTATTATTTTTGCTCCTGCTAACCGTATTTAAATAGAATTTGGTATTCCCGTTGAGTGAACAATATATAGACGGAATTTGATAAAGACGCATGGTACCTCCCATACAAATCTTTTTTATGTATATAATTCTACTGTACGTGTGTATGTCACTGAATATATTTTTTTTCCATGCGTTTGGGTGCCACCTTGGATGTTTACATTCACAAAGCAGCCCAGCAGATGGTGCTGCAGTCGGTATCCATGTTATTCAACTACACTGCAACTACACGACTGGATCGACTTGAATAAATTTTTGTGTATTCATTCATTCAATGCATTTAATTTTTTTTGTGCACTGTATTTTGATATTATACGTTATCGCATTGACGTAAATATTGAGCATTGTTTACGCCATAAATTCGTCGCCAGCCGCCAACTGCCTCCAATGTGCCTTGGCGGATGACGGTGAAAGGCCCAAAGTAACATGAACTCAATTACTACCGCCGTTAAAACAGTCGCGGTGGGCATCACGCTTATTTATTTGCATTTCTTCTTTGCAATCTTACAAATTCCTTCTCAATGGGTCAGCTAGTAAAAATTATAAAATTTTAATTAAGGGAAAGCTCTAGCTTTTGTTCACTATTTTTAAAATTTTAAAAAATATTCATTAAATTAAATGAAGGCAGAAAGTTCAACAAAACGTTAATTTAATACTCACATAATAATTGGTTATTATTAAAGAGATGCGTTTTTTTGTAAGCCCAATATTTACCTGGAATTAAGAATAAAAAAGATATCAGTTAAACATACTATTAGTAATTACGATTTAGTAAATTGTTAAGAAGAGCTTGTTAAGAATAGTTCAAAAAGAATCAGTTACTTTGAATTTAATTAACTTGAGAGAAGCAGAATCAACTTTGCCCTAAAATGCTTAGATGATTTGCCGCTACATTATTCTTAGTGAAAAAAATTTAGTTAAAAAATTTAGTGCAAAAATTTTATTACAAAAATTTTGAAAAAAAAATTTTGATGAAAAAATTTTAGCAGAAAATTTTTTTAGAAAACCCTTTAATTAAAAAAAAAATTAGAAAAAAATAGTAAAGCCCAACTTTTGGTGAAAAAAAATTTGGTCCATATATTATGGGGTTCAAAAAAAATTTTGTTAAAAAATTTTTGGTGATACAACTTTTGGTGAAACAATTTTTACTGCAAAAATTTTAGGTGCATTGTAATTAAGGCAAAACTGTTTGGTGAAGCCTCTTGTGATTAAAATATTTTTAGTAAAAATTTTAAAATTTTCTAAAATGGAATTTTTAAAATTTCCTATTTGAATTTTCAGTAATAATCATTTTCAGTACAAATTTTTCGTTTTTAAATATTTGGGATTTTTTAAAATTTGCCAAAAAATATTTTGCATAAAATTTTTATCCAACAACAAAATTTAAAGCTTTTCTCTTTATTAGACACTGCAGCTATTATAATTATGAAAAGCTTGCTTTGCAATAAATCTTGTGTAACCATATTATCCCATATTTTTAAGATAAAATAAAATCTTAAATACAGATGCCTCAATTAACAATAATTTTGTTTAAATATAAGTTAAAATTAAAGATTTTCCAAGCGATTGTGTTAGCAAAGAAAAAAACTGATTTTTTTTTCTCTAGCCAATATGTCACACAAAAAGAAGCATCATCTTGTTGGAATTTTGGACATATTTCGCTGGCGGCAAGTTGCTGTTGTTGGTATTGCAATGAGGTTTAAAAACCAAATGCCGCCAATACCATATGTGGAACTCATGCAGACAAACAAACACCAGTGACGCTGTTAACGATTTCTTGCAATTCAATTTTTTTATTTAATGTTGTTTTTGTAGTATAATTTATATGGGAAAAACAAAACAAAAACAACAAAAAGATGTATATTATTTGTGTCATTTGTTGTTATTTCACTGCTGTGTTACTGTTACTTACCAAATAAGAAAAACTGCATTTGGCATACAATTTAAGTGTGTCTGTGTTTTATGTCTGGTGACCAAAAACAAAATTCGATTCGAAACAAGTTGGACAAATCATTATAATGTCAATACATCGTACGTTTTTATAAAGAAAATTATATGAGAGACGAAACACACAAGGCATTGCAAATTAACCCTGTATAATTGTTAACGTTTGAGAAGTTGAAGAAAAAATAAAACTTGAAATTGAAGCGGAAAATTACATAATTTAAATCTCTGCCCGTAGTTGCGAGGGAACCACAAATAAAATTTTTAAAAAAATATTATTACGATTTATTTATTTTAAAGAAAGATTAAGATTGATTTTCAGTTCTTAATATTTTTTATTAAACGTGCCTGCACAGTTTTTTCTTTGGATACAGGGGAGAAGAAATTCCTCATCAAAACATTTCTTGTAAATAGATTAAAGATATTGATAATTTTATGAATTTTTGGCAGTACACTTTTGAATGGTATTCACTGCTCTGAAAATTATTTATTTTTAATGAGCCCCCAAAAGACAGGCGCGATAGCAGACATTGTGTAAAGAAGTTCATCAATAATTGGCGTTAGACTACAGAACGGGTGTAGAAAACAGGTGACGAAAACGAATACTTTGGATGATCGTAACCTAAAGACTACTAATTAAGTGGACACTGAGATGAGTAAGAAAATCGACAACTACACTTCAACAATCGGAAATCTTAAGAGTTTTCTGCTTCAGTATCGTATAATTAATATTGCTAAAAAAACTTATATACGCAAGACAACAACAAATTTTACCAACAAACTGGGTAGAAATTTTATATACGCAAAACAACAACAATTAGATATGCTGTTTACTTGTATGTGTGGCTAATATACATATTAAAGAATGCAAAGCTATTTATGTTTATGGCTTTTCAACACTCTTAACTTTTTTTTTTTTTGATTCTATGCTGAAGCTTATCGATTGCTTATATATAGAAGTATGTGAAGAAGCTTATTTCAGTAGGATATCGACTTCAAATGACACATATGGATCTTCTTTTATAAAATAATATTTTTCTCTGTGGCTAATTCTTCATATCCGAATTAACTGCAATGTTTTGCAGTTATTGCTTCCTTAGAAAACAAAAATGGAGCCTTATTCCTCCATCAAGGTTATGTTTTCTTGTACATTTATTCTGTTTCTATGGCACATGCACGCTGAAGTATACATTTTTGTTCAAACGCATACATTTTTTTAGCAGGAAGCGATTCGTACCTTTAAAACACTATGTATTTTTTCTAAACACCTTATAAAACCTATTTCATTAAAAAAGTGACAGCAGCTATAAAAAGAAAAATACATAAATTTGATTGTTTTGAATCTCATGTGTCCACACACCTTGATTAAAATGCAATAATAATTACATTTTATAAAAATAATAGCACTGCCTTATTTATATTTAGTACCTTATGAAGGTTTACCAATCATCCATCCCACTTTGTTAATTAAACAGTATAATGTAACTTTTATTTTCTGTATAACCTACGGTATATGTATATTGTTTAGCATAATTTTTTTTCTCTAGCCCACTGTTTTGGAAAAGACTTTGCATATAAATGAAATTGAAATTATAATTTTCCATCTTTATATCTTTACATATACAACAACAACGTTTTTTTTTCTCATAGATTTACAAAAGTTTCTTTTTTTTTTGTTGTTGTTAACATGCCATGATACAGTTTCAGTTTTTTTTCTATAAAGGCGTAGACTTTATTTTTTTTCGGTTTACAGAAAATTGTAAAACTAGTTTATGTCACATAAATAATTTTGGTTAAAGAAAAGAAGTGTTAAAATTAAAAAGAAATACAATATGTTGGACGTATATACGTTAATGTATATAGAGGAGCATATTATTCCAATAAATGCAAATGATAGTGACAACAAATGCTAAGAAAACACCATCAAAACTTGGTGAGGCAACTAGAAATTAATGAAGCATGTTGGTAGATTTAAGCCAACAAACATAACATTGATGACGATCACAATGATGCCGAGAATGATCATGTCGTTTTGTTGTTTTTCTTTTTATTTTTGTAATAAATAATAAAATACCTCGACGTTATTTTTTCTACGCTTTTACATGTTTCATTGTATTTTAATGTTTGTTTGCAGACAGCATTTAAATGTTGTTAAGAAATTTCGCTGACAAAAGACAACATTTAAAATCAAGCTGTCTTATTGTTGTTAAGTTAAAGTTTCTTTATTTTTATTTTATTTTTTTTTTTGGAATGTATTATAATATTAACCGACCAAAAGATATTTGCTATTAGCAGCATCATCTTTAATAATAAAAATTTTAAAATCATATCAATAAAGTGCTTTGAAATATGTTGATTGAACAAAAGGGTTAAATGAACATTTAATTTCAACATGTTAAGCTAGTTGGGAAAAATACGAAGGCTGTGCGTCTATTAAGCATAAAACTTTTAAATAAGATTTTAGACGAAGAAAAGTAATCACACTTGTCGTTTAGAAAATGAACTAATTATTTAGAATGGTTATAGTCAGGATTTTAATTATCTATTGAATATGTATTTCAACGGTCTGAACTGAAAGTATTCCAAATGATGTTTGAAAGAAAAATATTTTTTCAATGTCTTTTGGCAACCAAGTTGCCAACCAAGTGCACCTATAGGCTAGTAGGTAGTGTACTAGCTTGTCAGTATTAGAGTTGTGGGTTCGATTCACTTCAAAAATAAAAATTGACTGTCGGTGGGGCTGCTCAGCGATGAAATCATAGTCACTGGTCGCTGTGCTGTCTTATACGGCACTTAATTTCCTTCTACTTTCACCACTTGTTTCACATCTTATCTATACCTTTCCTAAAGAATGTAGCACGGTACTTAACTAAAATAGACATTGTCGACTGAAGTGCTACTTCTCTTTGAAAAACATATATATTGCAGCTGTTTGCACCATTAAGTACAGCTTACCTCTAAATCACTTTCAGTGCAAGTTAAGTCAACTTTTAGTGCAATAAAATAATGGGCGATTAGGTGCACAAATTATGCAGTTGGTGTTTAAAAAATCACCATCAACACGCAGTTAGTATTAGTTAATGCATATTAAATAATTTTTGTGATTCTCTAATATTTAATGGTTTGCAAAACTTCATCTGCAAATATCAAACTCTAGGTTAATTCTATTGGATTAATTAACATCATCTGGCAATGCCATATATAATTTCATTAGTTCAAATGAAATAGTTTTTAGTTAACTGACACACCCAGTGAGGCACTATGCAGAAATTTTTTGAAAATAGAAATTTGGAAATTGTAGTCACAATAACGCCACTTTAAATAATTTCACTTAGAAAAATTAATAAAACCAAAAAGTTAAATTAATAGTTATCATAACAAAAAGTTTTCGCAAAATTCTCGCACCAACCACGTATATAAAACTTATTAAATTGAAAAAAAAAAATCCATGACGAAATATTTGTTGTCTCATGTTGAACTTGAGCCAGAATAAGTTATGAAAACAAAACTCTACTTAAAAGGAAAAATTAAATACTGAAAACAAGGTAGGGCCAGGCCTTGATTCCATAACAAGAAACTGCTGATGACTTTAATTTTTAACTAAATCCTGACTTTATAGAAACCATTTTCCCCTTCCCCTTTTTCCTGGTAAATGACAAAAGAAAAGCATTAAAATATAATTGATGGTTCAACTGGGTTGTTGCCATGAGAACTTTAAATAAAAAAAAATTAAAAATAAAAAAACATTATTCTGTTTTCTTTCCTTTCCTTAAAATTTCGCATTTTTTCGTAGGCGTTTGTTTTAAACTTGTTTAAGTCGTCACAGTAAAAAATTGCCAAAGCAAAGAGATAAAAAGCGTGGGTAGTGATTTAGTGTGCAACCAGTTTGAAAAGGAGCTTGAGTTTGCCAAAAGTATCCCTGCATGTTAGGGAACATAGTGTAAAAATAAATAAACTTAATTATTTTCATCATCGTCATCATTTGATGCAGCATCTTCAGCTCTAGTTGCAAATTTATGCTCAATTCAAAGTCATTAAAAATAAAAATCTGCACTGAATGATTGCAATTGTTTTCGTTTACTGGAGGCGTAAAATACAAGTATTAAATTAAACTGGGAATTAATTTCATAATCTTGTTGTGGAAGGCTCTTATAAAGCAACGCAGATTAAAGAAAACTATAATTTTTGAAGTATATTCTTGTGAGGATATTAGATAAGCTTTCTACAGGCAATTGGTTTTAAAAGCATATTAATGTTAATGTGTAGGGTTTACGCTTAGAAAAACAATTAAAGGGTGCACAGATATTTGTGGCATCTTGTGCAGTAACCGTCACCATTAAAGAAATTAATACACGACATTCTAATTTTTGTCCCGCATAACAGTTTTTCGTTATTTCTTAATTTTAACTTTTTTTCGAACATATTTTTATATAAACATGTTTTTCTTTTTAATTTCTATAAATATTTTTAAAAAAATTTTATAAATTTTTTTGAAACCAGCAAAAATCGTATTAATTTTTACTAAGTAAAAAATAATTTACAAAAAATTTTTTTAATTGTTTTTAGGAAAGAATATAATAATTAAATATTTTTAAATTTTTTGTTAACAATTTTTTATTTAAATTTCTTTAAAAGCAAATATGTTTTAGACAAATTCTTTATTATTATTTAATTAGTATTTTTATTCGACCTTTCTTTTTTTAATAAATAGCTATTGAACTTAATAATGGTCTTTTTTAATAAATTTAACACTATATATTTTCAATATTTCCTGTGGAAAGCTTCTTCAGGAAATTATTTTTTATAAAAACAAAAATTAAATAATAAAAAAAAAATTTTTTTTTGAAAAAATATAGTGTTAAATTTATTAAAAAAAGACCATTATTAAGATTAATAAATACTTACAAATTCTTTAAAAAATCTATGTAAAATGTATAAAAAAAAAATTTAAGTTTAAAGGTTTTAAAATATGTTTTATTATGTTTTAAATATTGTTTTTTGACAAAATATTTTTTATTTATTTACTTCTCAGAAAAAGCAAAGAAATCTTCTCTTGCTAGCAAAGCTTTTCAATAAAATTCAAAATACCTATTGAAGATTTGCATTGGAAACATTTTTTCTTTCGATATTTTAACTTACTTTTGTCACACAATCCCCTTCTTAAAATCACTCCCTAAGTGTAAAATAAAATAAAATCAGATACCACTTCAAAAACCATCAAAATCAACATCTTCGTGCAGGGTGATAGGCATCACCATTATGCTTCGAAGTAACAAAATGATCTTTGACTTATGTCACCCTTGTCATCCAAACAACGAAGAACATAAAAAACACTGACAAAATGTGAGCGCAATTATTTGTTTAAAAAGTGTTTCAACTAAAGGAGTTGAATTATACAAAGAATTAAAGCCTTTGACATCTGCCGACATGTTTTATGAATTACAAGCCCGAAAATAAATAAAACTTGACATTCATCTCTGTCAGAAGAAATTTATGCAAACAACAACAACAACAACAGCCTCAAAATGAAACTTAAGAAAATGATGATTTCAATTGGCCCCTATAGAAATTGAAAGTTTATAGCGTTTATATTTAAATATGTGCGTTTGCTCTTCAGAAGTGCAGGCCATATGCATAAGAAATAAATTACAACCTTTCACAGGAACTCGGTTAAAGCTTTAAATTAAAAACATAAATAACATAACTTAAATATCAATAAAAATAAATAAAAACGTTTAAAGCCAAATATTTGGTTTTTTCAATAAAAGGCAAGAACTTCACACCAATAAAAGCTGTAAAAGAATTTAGATTTACAAAGACATCGCACACATGCAATTTTATTATCAAACGCAGATTAATTTAAAATTAAACTTTTTCCAAAAGTCATAAGAACTTGAATTGTGAATTGCGTTTGTTATTAAATAATAAATTTTTAAATAGTGTAATACATATTTTTAAGCAGAAGCTTTAACCTAATATTAACATTAAAAAACTTTTAGAAATTGTTTTAAAAAAAAAATTCTATTAATTTAAAAAAATTTCTACTACCTACTAGCCTACAGGAGCACCTGTAGTGTACTACAGTATGTAGTAGTACTCAGTATGGGGGTTGTGGGTTCGATTCCCAACGAAGACCTTGATCTTTTTGACTACAAAAAAAATTGACTGTCGGTGGGGCTGCTCAGCAGAGAAGGCATAGTCACTGGTCGCTGTGCTGTCTTATACGACAGTTAATTTCCAACTATCCTTCTTCTTTCACCACCTGTTGCATCTCTTCTCTATCCCTTTCCTAAAGAATGTAGCACGGTACTTGACTAAATAGGCATTGTTGCCTGAAGTGCTACTTCTCTTTATAAAAAAAATAAAAAAATTTTTTTTAATATTTTTTGAAGCGTATTTGAAAATTATTGTTTTATAAAACAAAATTGAGAGCTTTGAATCTAAATGCTTTTATAAAGAAAGTAGCTTCAACGCTTTATATTTAGTACCTTTTGTGTTTGATCGAGAGGATTTTTGTTTATTTTGCAGTTTAAGTTAAAAAAAACACAAAAAGCTGAACAACTCTAACGCTACCCTTTTTGACAACTAGTTAAGACTCTGCACATTTTTCTTTGCAAAATAGTTATATATTTTTGAAAAGAGTGTTTCAACATAGTTTCCACAGGCACTCGAAAAGCGAAGATTTTAAAAGCGTTTTTCTAAAGCTTGTTTATACGCTAATTTTCATATTTATTAGAATTTACTCTATCTTCCCATTAAGTAATTATTATTTAAAATGTTATTTCAAATGTTATATGAGGAGGTTAAAAAATTTTACATTAATATTTTAGAATTGGCATTGCGCAGCAAACAAATTATTTAAATGGCTTTGATTTTGTAGTACTGCTTAGAAGCTTTTTACGGATTTCTGTATTTGTGTAAGAAATTAACAAAAATTAAATATTCAATTTTGTGCTAGTTTTGCAAATTTTTTTTTTCTTGGGCTGTTAAGCTTCTGCTGGCTATAATCACCTAAAAATAAGCACAAAAATGCCCGGAGAGAAAACTATATTAAAACAAATTATACATTTTATATTGTTCTTTCGACTCTTAAACTACAAGTTTTCGATAATTTCTTTTTCTTTTATATCTTCTCTTCGGCTAATTTCATTGACTTTTATCAAAGTTTTTCCGGCTGCTGCAGACAATCTTCCTTGTTATTGATTGGACTGACCGATGCTACACGAATACGAATATCTATTGAATATACATACAGCTATTTGTTCTCCGCAATAAAATAAACAAGTAAATGCAATTTAAGTAAACTCAACGACTTATTTATAGACACTACTATACAAAAACAAAAACAAAAAAACAACAACAGCACACAACAAATTGACATTTAAAGTGACAGCTTCATTTGGTGCGTAACAAGGAAGTACCATTTTTAGATGTGTTAAACGTTGAAGAAGAAACAACGTCTGACGTCTCAACAAATCATGGTCACTGGCAGTCCATCACACTGAAGTCAACATCAAACAACTGCACGTGAGTTCTAACTAGGAATTTGTTGATAAATGGCCAGAAAATATTTCACAGTTCTAGTCATACTTTATGCAAAGAGCACGTAGTACATGTCTACACTCCCCTAGAAATGCCAAAGACATGGCAGAAAAAATATATAAATAAATAAATAAATGACACTTATACATACAATTATTTTTTTATGATTAATTAATTAAATTAAATTTTAGTTTGCTTCGTTGCTAAACAGCCTAAACGGCTAGGAATTATTTAAAAAAAAATAATAATAAATATTTCGGCCAGGCTTTTGAGGTGTTTGTTTTAATCAAACTAAATATGTCTGTACAACCGTTCATGAGCACAACAACAAGCAGCATTTGCTGTTCATTTTCCTTAAATGGTTGAATGGTCTTTCACTTAATTTTGGTGTTGGGTTTCCGGTTTATGCTACACATGTCTAAATGTTCTCAAGTGTCATTATAAATGTTGGCATAAATATTTATATGTTTGTGCAGTTTTATTTCCAATATAAATGTGCGTATATTTGTTTGTTTGTGTTTGTACTTATTGTGTTGATTGCTTTCCTGGCATTCATCGTATTGCCAAATTAAGATTGACGTTAAATTCTGGTTGCGTGTAGAAAATTATACTCCTCTTCCCTTTTCATCTTCTTAGGTTTTCTCTAGTTCTAATTGTAAACAGAAGAATAGCAAACCAACCAACATCATTGTCATGAACAGTATTTGCTTGCTATTTTGTTGTTGCTGTTGTTGTATCTAGAAGTTGAAGTAACACAACAACACAAGCTTAAAATACCCATAACGATTAAATTCCACTTGCTGATTTCAAATTGTTTTTATTTCATTGTGGCTTCTTGTTGTTGTTATTGTTAATGTTATTGTTTTCCATCAACATTCGATTTTATTTGTTCTTTATTCCATACAACTTAACTTTATTCATTTAGTTATCGATTTTATCATTTTGTTCCATAAAGGGTGATGCTTAAAGCGTTTGATTTCTGTATTCGTAAGCAGGAAATTCTTAAAAGTCTTTCTTTAGCATATTTTACAGTTTTAAATATAAAGTCACATTAATACTGGCACTATCTGCGCTACATAACGTAACGTAATAAAATTAAATTTTTAGACGCAAGCATGCCATTAATTAAACGCTTGTTAGGACAAAGCGTCTGTAAAAGCTGCACACTTTATATGAAAATTCTCACGAAAAATATCTTGGAATGACAGATTTGTAAGTCTTCCACAAGCTACGGTTGCGAGACTTCTTCTATTCTTCTAATTTCATCAACCTTTTCGACTACAAACAACAATAAAATGTGAACCTTAAAAATTTAACTGAACCCCATTAAGTTAAACTTTGTGTCAAAATTCGCACAAATACGGGCTTATAATTTCGGTCAGCCAGCTATATTTTCTATAAATCTTATGATTTTAAGTCAACGCTACCTTTAATTATGTATTAATTTTTATACATTTTTTGGCTTTAAGTAAATGTAAAAGGCCTAAAATTTCACAGATCTCAACTTGGAAAAATAATACACTAAAAATGTCACCCCCTTCATTTAAAGGTGAAGTGTTTCCGTGTATAAATAATTTTATTGGGTGTTTTTTGCTATTCATAGTCAGGCCACACACACACACAAGTACAAAACTGAAAGGTAGTTATTTCCTTTACAATTTGCCAGCAAAATAATTATTTTCGTATCGTTAACCATTTTAAGGATTTTTAGTAAAGAAATCATTTTATTTCGAATGATCAAATCGATAAAGATATTTGGCATCAAATACAAATTGTAATCAAAGTTAAGAAGGAAATTAGTGAAGCAGCAAAAAGAAATAGGAATTTTTTTGGAAAATATAATTTACTTAAAATGTTAATAACGAGAACGATAATAGATAACAAAAACCAATGAAATTGAAAGCATTTTTATAATTTATGGTATAAAAGAAAAGTGTTGTCAAGGTTTTTAGTGCAAATTGTTTTTTCACATAGGAAAAGTTGAAGGAACATAAATTTTGTATTAACAGTCATCTGCCAGCATTTTTATAGAATAATCGTCAGGTGGCAGCACTATTTCAACCTTTAAAGCGTTGTGTCTCAATAAATTCATATACATTACTTGTTAGTAACCGGTATCAATGTTAGGAAAAACTGAATGCACGACAGCAATAGATGAAACTATGATATTTCTACACCTTAGCAAAAAAAAAAAGGACGAAGACTAGATATTATTGAAAGCAAGGATATCTATAAAATAAGAACTGTTAATACTGACATTATATATGAACAGGTAAACACGATCCCAGACACAATTTTTACACCACTAAAACTTTTCATACACTCTAGCAAACATCCAAAGACGGACACACTTATCTAACAAATGATTAAAGAATCAAGTATTAAATTAGCCCTCCATAAAATGACAGGTGGCAGGACAGTTTACAGTATACTGTAAACGACTTTTAAGTTCAAAATTTCAAACGCCGAAAAAGCCAATGATATTTTAAATGAAAGCTAAAACTTTTCTGCTTTTAAATTATTATCTTTATATACATATATAATTCTACTGTACGTGTGTTGTGACTAAACTCCTCCTAAATGGCTGGATCTATTGCATAAATTTTTTTGTATGCGTTTGCCTGGCGCCCCAGGTGGTTTAGATATACAATTCGGTGCAATTAGACAAAGGGTCGTGGTACCTTCCATACAAACCACAAATTAAAAATCTATTATTTCTGCTCCTGATAAAACGGTATTTAAACAGAATTTGGGTTTTCCGTTGAGTGAACATATTTTAAGTTCTGCTGCATATATTGGCGGGATTTGACAAAGACGCCTGATACCTCCCATACAAATGTTCTTCATGTATATAATTCTACTGTACGTGTGTATATCACTGAATAAATTTTTTTGCATGCGTTTGGGTGCCATCTTGGATTGTTTATATTCACAAATCATCCCGGCAGATGGCGCTGCAGTCGGTATCCAGGTTATTCAACTCCACTACAACTACACGACTGGATCGACTTGAATGAATTTTTGTGTATTCATTCATTCAATGCATTTAATTTTTTTGGCGCTGGTATCGCATTTACGTAATTATTGAGCATTATTTAGTTCAAAAATACACACACGCCAGAAATTAGTCGTCAGCCGCCAACTGCCTCCAATGTGCGTTGGCGGATGACGGTGAAAGGCTCAAAGTAGCATGGACTTGATTACTGCTGCCGTTAAAATAGTCACGGTGGGCATCGAGCTTATTTGTTTGCGTTCTCAATGGGTCAGCTAGTTTTATATATTTTTGAAAAGAAAAATTCAATTCCCATAAGTTTTCTTAGAAACCCCAAAATTCCCCAAATTAAAAAGAAGAAAGAATTTAAAATAATGTATGTTCTTGTGGAGCGGTTTTTTGTAATAATAAAATAAAAAAGACTTGCTGTCAGAAAAATATCGAAAAAAAGTCACATCTGGCAACAGTCAAATAGTGTATTTTTACAAACGAAACATCACAAGCCTTAACCCGAACATTTTTAGGTTGATATAATGGCAACCTAGTTTGAATTGTTTGCCTAGTTAAAAAATGTATATAAATTTATGTTGCCTTTATCGAGTCGATTTTCGATAATCCAAAAATAATTAAAACCATGAGTTTAAAATCTTTAATTAGTCGCATGATTGCGTTTATTCTATAAAATTTATTTGATTTTCATTGCGTACTTTTGTTTTGCAATCCAAATTTTCTAAATTCTAAGGACATGTTATCTGACCTAATAAAGACTCTTCCTTACTGTCCTATTTCATAAAAATATTTGTTTTCTCTTTATTACATTTGTCTGTATGTCCCTAGAATTCACCAAAAATTATCAAAAAATTCAAAAGGCAATCAGGATGTTGAGGATCATAAAAAATTAGAGCTGTTTAATTTTTTTAAATTCCAAAAAATAAAAACTCAAAATCCATTTTGGTGAAAAAAAAAATAATTTAACAATGAATACCCGTAATTTTTCAAGAAAGCTGTAATTTGAATTTAAATTACATTTAATTTATTGAAAATAACGTTTTTGCGATGCTTAGTCGACAACCAGGATTAGAGAATGTTAAAAAGAGCTATTTTAAATATGTATTTGAGGCATTTTTTGTGGCGTGGCACCTAAGTTTATCAACTTCAGTATTAAATTAGGTGCCAAACAAAAGAATTAAACAAGAGTTAGACATGAAAAATAGCACGAGCTTATCTCCATGTATACATCCAACATGATTTTAAAACATGCAAACCAAAAAAAAAAAAACAATATTGTACACTACGTGATGACACAAAAAAATTTGAAAATTAAAACAACATCCTTCACCTTGTTGGAATACGCAACAACGCCGTCAAAAACTCCAACAACATTTTGTCTACATATTGAAATTTAAAATATATGAAAAGAAAAAAACTCCAAAACCTCTAAATCGACCGCAATAACTGACAGCCAACACCATAATCAAAGATACAGAAAAAACAACAACAAAAGCAAAATGGAAATACAACCAACAGCAAATGCAACGGCATGTGGTACTTGATGGCTTTTGACATGTTTCTCCAAATAAGAAAATAAATTTAAAATATAATTTTCGTTGCCATTTTCAAAATATTAACTTGTTAAAGTGAAATTTGTTTCAAAATATTTGTGGATTTATTTAAATTGTAAATTATTGTATCGCTGAATTATGAGTTGTTATGAGGAAGACTTAAAAGGCAGTTATTTAAGGATTTTAAGTTCATTTGGACAAGGGAAAGTGTTGATATTTTTGTGCGATTTTTTTTTTTTTTGAAACCTGACAATACATTATAACATGCCCTAAATAATTAAACGAATTGAGTTAATACAAATCATTAGCAAAATTGTAAAACTTAAAAAAATAATTTCAGACATAGAAATACTTGATTTTTTTTAGGCAAAAAATATGCAGGTAATGGTTGTAGAGCCCTAATGTTATTAGAGAAAATTTTATTGTAGCAGTGAAGCTAAAGGAGCTGAATATCCTGCTATTACCAATTAGATTCTTTGTCATTTAATATCGAGTTGAGAAGAGTAGTTTGAATTTTACTTACTTAACTGCTGAACTGCTAATGACAGCAATATGAAGTGTTATAGAAGAAAAATTCTATAAAAATATTTTATAAAGAATTCCTTGCTTCATAATCTTTATAAGTTTGAGCCAAAAATAATTACAAACACTGTCAAAATAAATTAAAATATTGTTTGTTAAAGCAAGCCAAAAGAACAAAAACAAAGAAAACAACAAAATCCAAAACAGCAATAAGTATTGATTTGATTAAAACCACAAAAATTAATTATTTGTAGAAACAAAATGGCGAAGACCAAACAAGGAATCAAAAAAAAAAAAGGAAATCAATAACAAAAACAAAGAAAAAGAAAATTAAACAAAAATAATAGATTGCGTGCTGATGGCTGATAGTTAATTTATGTGCTGTTGCCTGGATTTAGTTGATATGGAGCTGTTTTGTTATTATTATTGTTGTCTTCGCTGTGATTAATTTGCAACAATTTGTAACATTATTTTATGCTGTTCTTTCTCTTTTATATTTCCATTCTATTTATTGTAAAAACACCTTCTCTCTGTCTTTTGGTTATTTCTTTTCATTTTCTGCATAGAAATTAAACACAATCTGAACTGATTTTTTGCTGTTCGATTTAATATTTTTATTTTCCCATGTTACATATTAAAATCCCTATACATGACTAACTTAAGCCGGCATTTCTTAATTTTTCGTTTATTTATTTTTTTTTTTGTTATAATGGATGGCAATACGTGTATATTTTTTGGTTCTCTGTATAGTTTTTCTTTATATAATCCGCTACAAAGTGATAGAGACAGTTTTTTTTATTTAAAAAAAAGTTACTAAATATTTTGATCTTGATGATCAATTCTGTATTAATCCTTTAAAGGGTATTTTTAATTAAATTTTAACGATATACTTTTTCAGTATTTTGCTTCTCCAGGAAAATTAATTTTTAATAACAAAAATTATTAACAAAAAAAGTAATTAAAAATTAATTTTCCTGAAGAAGCTAACCATAGGAAAGCGAAATATTGAAAAAATATATCGTTAAAATTTAATTAAAAAGACCGTTTAAAAGATTAATACATAAATAAATAATATAAAAAAAGGTCCAACAAAAATTAGAATAATGAACTTGATGATCTTGATGTTGATTTTTTAGATCTTGAAAACTTTTAAAACTTTTTAAAAATACTTTTGCGAACTAACTGCTGGTTTATATTTGATAAGAATTTAACTAAAAAATTCATTACATGACGTAATCCACAACATTAATTTAAAAGGCAACAAACTATTGAAATACTTTTTAAATTTGGCAGCAAAGTAGTATTTTTGTTTTAAGAGAAGTAGCACTTCAGGCAACAATGCCTATTTAGTCTCAACCGTGCTACATTCTTTCGGAGAGCAATAAAGAGGAGACAAGACAGGTGGGTGGAAGTAGAAGGATAGTTACATAGCCTTCAACAAACACTCCTAGATTGGTACACCCACTACATCTACTAGCCTACCGGAGCAGCTTTCATTTCTAGAAGGCCCATGTTATCGGAAATTAACTGTCTTATATAAACGACCAGTGACTATGCCTTTATCACTTAACAGCCCCACGGACAGTCAATTTTTATTTTTTGTAGTGAAAACAGTCAAGGTCTTTGTTGGGATTCGAACCCACAACCCCCAGACTGATAAGATAGTACACTACCTACTAGCCTACAGGGCCACCTGTATTAAAGGTATTAAAGTTGAGAGGAGTGTCACATTACTGAGAAGGTCCAGTTAAATCTTCTGTCCTTCATGAATTTGCTGAGACAACGTAATAAACTTAAAGTGAAACACATATCAATGTAATAGCATGTTGCTGGAAATGCCACTTTACGAATAATGTCTATAGTCGCTGGATTAGGTGCATCACTAGCAAAGATCACCATAAAAATATTCTATAGTCTTTTATTATGATTTAAGCAACAGTAAAAAATAAACGTTCTACAAAGACGTTCGTTCCACTAAAGACTATAACTGACTATTCTCCACAATCGAATATTTCGTTGATAAGAAAATCTCATAAGAAAACCTCAACAAAAGATGTGCTTGATCGTATAGAAATTATTTTTTTTAATTCTATTAACGTTTCGAAAAACGTAGAGATCTGCCCAAAAAATTTGTCACACAAAACGCATGTCATTTTTGACTGATGTGTAACCACTACCAAGGAGAAAAAAAAAATAAAAGTAAATTTTGAAGTACTCACCCGTAGCATTTTAAAGCGTATCTAAGTATACTCACATTTCTCAAGTTAGCGATGCAGAGAAGGGGTTTTTTTTTCTACAAAATATCGTATAGTTTTTTGGTTTTAACATTTTTATTTCCAATTTCTGTAGCTATTGTTTTTCTTGTTTTTTTTTTGTTCTTTTATTTATTCTGTCCTGATATGATGCTGCTGCTGCTTCTGCTGTTGCTAGTGATGATGATGCTGGGGGTTTTTTTTTTGTTTTTTTATTATGGTTCTTTTGGGTTTCTGTGTGCGGTAGTATAAAAATAACAAGCCGTATAAACCACAACATGTTGTAATTAACCCGCTTGTCATGTAAATAAATCAAAAAACGACAGACAAGAAAACAAAAAACTGGGAAAAAGGTATTAGCAGCAACCCACCGTTTTATAGTGAAAACACAATTTTTTTTTTTTTGCAATTTCCCCACATATTTTAAAGGCACTTGAAATAAATGATGATAAAACATATTGATCGATTTTTATAAAAAAAAAACATAAAACAACAGTAAAATGAATACAATTGACAAGTATAAAGTTAAATCTTTTATATTTTGTTTTTCTTCTTTTTTTTACATTTTTTTTTAATGTTTAAATTGAGTGGGTTTTGATTTTTATGTAGCCAGGATCAAGGTGGGTAGTTTTGAAAATTAATCAAATGCTGGTGTTGGTTTTATTATATTTGTTTTTTCTCAATATACTATTTTTATTCACAACGATTATTTACTACATAAAAATGCTATTGTTAATAAAGAGTATAAGATAATGTTTATTGGAAGTATAAAAGTTGATCATAAAGTAATAATTTATTTGTTTTAGATAAAATCATGAATTTGTTAAGGATTGACTAGGGTAAGCAGAGGCAACGACTGTTTATATATGACAAGCTGCTTCATCATAATCAGCGCATGACACTAGAAGCAAAATCAGCATGACAGCCAACAACAATTACAACAAAAAAATCTTTATATTTTTTTTGGTACATCTAGTTGGTTGCATTTAAATATTATGGCAAAGTTGCCATTACGACGCTGTTGTTGTTGTTGTTATTGTTGTTGTCTTACTTTACAATCATTGTCCTCATCGTCCTCATCATCATCATCATCATTACGAAATTTTTATTCCTACACTGTAAATATTCCCGCCATGGCGTGCCTTTGACATGAAAATACGATGGGGGAATATTTAGTGCAATACAAAACAACCAAAAAACTTAAATAGAAATTAAAAAAACAAAAAACAACTTATTTGGAACAAAAATATATTAATAAAAAAAAGGAACTGCAATTGCTGCAACTTGTGCAAATAAATCAGATCACTGCGACTTTAAAAGGCGTTAAGAATGTTTAAGGACAGAAAATAAAAAAATATTAAAACAAAATTTTAATCAACCGAATTTTTTTTTTTAATTTAAGGCTTCAAAATTTCCTATTACAATTTCGAAAATAAAAATTTTCCAACTAAGAAATTCCTAAAAATGTATCTATTGTTTTCTAAAAAATAGGACACAATTGTTTAGCAGCAAAATTTTTAAAACAGCGTAGATTAACTTTGAAGAAATTTTTAGAATTTCCAAAATTATTTTAAAAAAATTTAAGGTATTTTAAAACACCTGTTCAAATTTATGCTGTCATTTGTTTGATGATTAATTGATGTCTTAGGAACGCCCAGCAACAATTAAAATAGTAACTCCCACTCTCCCAAAAAACTTAAAAAAATTTGATTAATACAAAAAAACGAAGTTTAGGTCAAGAATCCGCAGATATGAAACAAATGGAAAAGGAAAGAATTAGCACATAAAGAAATCTTAAAGGATGAAAATAAATCAATAGAAATAATTCTATCTAGCAGTAGTTTTCTGGTTCCCCCAGAAGACTTACATTGTTAAATCATCGGGATTCAGGTATCATTAACGCACCAGGGCGATTGTAGTTCAAAGCGATAAAGCTGTATTTCAAGGAAGTCTCTTTAAACTAGGCAAAATTCCAAGCAACAGGAACGCATTTGTTATACTTTGTTTTATGGAAAGTGAAATTTTTTTATTCCTAAAACTAAAACTAAAATCTCCACTTTCCCCATATAATTTCTAATGATTTTTTTATTTCAATTTTGATAACACTACTGGAAAGATTCCTAAAACGGAAGTATAAATAAATTAAAATTCTTAAAAAAGTAGGGAAGAAGGCATCAATTATTGAAAAGAAAACTTTAAATCAGCAACAATTCAAAACTAAAGGAAATATTCTTTGATTAATTAATTAAGTCAGAATATATAAAAAAAAAAATAATTCAAAATAAAACTGAATTTATTTAAAAGTAAAAGCTCGAAAAGACTGCAACTTATTCCCCTTCTTTAAATTTGAAGAAGAAAATCACAAGTAATTTAAAGATGAATTAAATAACAAAGACAACACCTGACTGGGTTCTCTTTGCATCTTGCCCGGCTAAATTATTTGATAAATCCTGAAAAGCTGACTTATTTTTTTTAATCTAAAATGTCACTCTAAGTTTAACAGGGCCAGTTCCTCTTTAACATTTTACTCCTTGATTTGGCAGAAAAAAAATAAAAAAAAATATTTTTGTATAAAAAAGATCCCAAAGATTCTAGGAGTTTACAGCTTGATTTGATACAGTGCGTTAAATTTGTCTTGTCAGATCTTCCGACGGTCTTCCAATACAACGATTTTCATGTTCATATTTTTCTAATTTAATATTTTTTTATTTTTTATTTTGCATTTTAACTTGTAATGCTTTAGTTTGTTAAAATAAAACTTTGTAACCGAAAAGGCCATAAAGTTAATGTGTTGATCCTGGTTTCAAGTGTTGGCTGCATGCATAGTGTTGAATACCTTTAATTGAAGTATATTCTTCTGTTTCTTTTCTTTTTTTTTATTTTTTTTTTTATTTTCTTCCTTTCGTCATTGGTTTGCTGGTTGTTACTCCAACAAAAAAAAAATCCACAAAAACGTCTCATTATTGCACCATTAAACTAGCAGAGTGAAGAAGAAGCAAAAGAAGGAAGTTTATCTTTTCATAATTTGCTGACGTCGTTATTGTGGTTGTTAGTTGTCTGTTGCTGTTAGTTCAAATTATATTCTACAGATATTTATTTTTTTTTTATTTGTTTTTTTTTTTGTAAATTAAGTCGGTTAAAGCAGCTAAATAAATGAATAGTGCTTTAGTAGCTTCAAAACCAGATTATTTTGGAAGTGCTTTTTAGTATTTAACTTAACGTAGGCTCAAATTACAAAATACATACAATTTTTTTGCTTCTTGTTGTTATTGTACGTTTATACACATTTATGTGGCATAAAGTAAAAAAATAAAAAAAAATTAAAATAAACTAGTTCAGGAAGAAACGGATGTGCAGCCAAAGAAACTGTACAAAATTATTTATGTACTGCTTAAATTTTTAACAAGCCAAAGAAGATATTTACATAAACTTTTAGCAAAAAAAAAAATAACACACAAAAAAGATAAAAAGATAAAGAACATCATCATTTTTCTGTGCTAAAGGTTGCATTTTCAAGAGCTCTGTATACACATGTGAGAGAGTTTGTAAGAGTTTGTATAAAAGGCTCTTCAAAGCTTTATATTGTTACTCCTTATTTTTACAACCAAATATTAGTTATTACCAACCAGAAAACTTAATCTAGATTTATTTTATAGATTAACAAACAAGCGACTGACTGGCTGACATCTCAGTAGACTCTGGTGTTTAATGTTGGTGATCTTTTAATAAGACCGATGATCAGTTAAAACAAATGGACTACAAAAAAACTAAACAAAAAAAAACCAAAAAAAAAAAAACAAATCAACAACAAAATGAAACAAACTGGAAACAGTTTGTTCATAGTGTACACCACAGAGCTTGGTAAGAGTGACTGGCTTTAATTAAAATTGAATTTTTAATGTTGTTCAGTTGAAAAGCAACATTTTTATACGAGAAGAAATTAAAAAAAATATTGATTCCAAAGAAATGTTAGAAAAACCAAAGTTCTTTTCCAAGCAACCTGAATATACCACACAAAAGGGTCACAACTCAAAATACTAAAATTTTTAGGAGAGAGAAAAAATTGTTAAGTTCATCGTGCAGAAGCAACACACTTAACACAAAAATAGACATAACTCCATTTTTCCAGTTTAAGACGATAGTGATGTGAAAGAAATTTTTGCAGTAGTTAGAGATATGTACTCTGAATTAATTTATAGGAAAAAAGTCAGAATTGGAAAATTTCGAGTTGTGACCTTTTTGTATTTAGGGTGCGATATAATTGTTTCAAAACTAGAATTTTGAGGTAAAAAAAAATTTTTTTAAACTTTATTTTCTTTTAATTTATATAAAATTATTAATTATATTTTGTGTTGCTCTGTTTTAAGCGTATGTGACCTCTATAGTTCAAAATATTCCGAACAAGGGGTTTCGGATGGCACTCGAGTTTAGTTTAATATTTGCCTGCGTGTTAAGCAATTTCTGCTGTCACAATTGGCATATTTAAATCACGAGGTATATTTGAATTTCTCTTGTACCAAGAAACCAATGTTATCAATCGTAGTATTATGTTTTGTCGGCATTGAAGCTTTTCTATATTTACAGCTGAAGTAATGTCCCTTAGTTGAATTCCATAGCAACATATTGATTTTTAAAAGTGACTTTAGTCCAGCTTAAGAGTTGAGTTTCTGCCAATTAGCCAATATATTTGGAATAATTTGATTTTCATTTGGATTAGCTTTGCGTCACTGTGATGTTTCCATGTAAGCCTACGATCAAGGTGTATGCCAAGATATTTAACGGGCAAAGGGTGAGAAATAATTTGTTTGTTAATACGAATAGCGGCGCAAGTTTCCTTTCTTAAAGTGAAAGTTATGTGGACACACGTTGACTTTTATTCTCCATAAGTTTAACCATAATTCCAGAAGCGTAATATATTCCTGAAGAACCTGAGGTACCAGGCGGAAATCTTTGTAAATTCTAAGGCAGGCCGTATCATTGGCAAATATTAAAATATGGATACTACTACTCACAGGCATATTACAAGTATAAATCAGATATAAAGCTGGATCCAGTAGAATCTCCTGTGGCACACCGAAAGCAATCGAGGCGGGTTGAGTGAAAAAGTGAACTGAAAGCAACTGTAAAACTTTTTTCCACAATGATTCATTATATTGATTACGAGTTATGTCTTCATGACGATAAAATAATACGAACATCAACAAATAGCATTTATCAGCAATGTGCTGGTGGTGCACCTGTAACAAAGACTAGGTTAAAAAATACAACAACAACTAAAAATAATAATAATAATAACAACTTAAATGCAACTAATTATAAAACACATTGTGTAATGCTTGAGAAACATCTATAAAGAGGACAGAACAATATTTCCTTTTCTCACATGTCCTTCTCACTACTTGAGCCTAACTGTGAGCTTGCTAAGTGATGCTATGCTGACTTCTAAAACCAAATTTATGGTGTGGAATGCTCCCACTAATAAGAAACTTTTCGAAAAGTTTTGATAAAATTGATAATAAGATTATGGTGCTATATAATTCGTCTTTGGTAAAATCTTTGCTCGCCTTCGGAATCATTTTAAGTTGGGCTATTTTCCAGTTGTTCGGATAATACTCCAATCTTAATATGGCATTGAAAATAAATAGTAAAATTCGAATTTAAATATAGGGGCAACTCCATTAACATTGAGTTACTGATACCAATAATGCCTGAAGCTTTTTTTGGATTGAGTTTGTTAACTTTAATTAAACAACTTCTTAGTAAGGAAATTCAAAAAAATAACAATCCATTTACCTAAAAACGCCGAAGGACACATCGAAAAAAATTTCAAACAATATTTTAATGAATTTGATTACTTGGCGAAATTTCCAAATTTCTAACCAACAATTAGTTAGCTAGCATAGCTAATAACAGGGTTTAGCTATGGATAATATATGTAAATATTTTGCTTATAATAAATATGAAAAATTAAAACACAATTCTCATATTCTACTTTTTCTAAAAAGTTGTATTAATGGAAGAATTTACAATTGGTAAATATAAATGAACTCGAGCAAAGTTTATGAAGGTTGCAGCAAACGAAAAACTGCATTCCACTCTGCTGGTATCTACAATTTAGCGTGTTCTTTCTTTACAATTCATTACACGTAACACCATACTTAAACCAAAATAATAAAACACTCACTAACTTATTATTTTTATAAAAAAAGAAAATTATTTTAACAACTGTTAACCGCATAGTTCATTGTTTCATTATTGTTATTACCTGTAATAGATATACCATTGATAACTAGGTTAATTGATGAACGAAAATTTTAAATTTTTTGTTGTATTCACAAAACTTATTACACACATACATAAGTAAATACCCATCGACAATTGAAAAGTTTAATAAACAAAAAAAAGAGACAAACTACCCAGATACATGTACTTGCTAACAACAAAAACATGAATTTTTGTTTAAGCAACAAACTGTTTATGTTTATGTGTGTTTGTTTATAGCATGCAGCTGAAAATCAATTGCTTCATACCTTAAAACATGTAGGCGAAGCGTTTGATGCTCTAAGGCAACTAACTAACTAAACGACTACAATAACACTTGGTTAAATTTCAATACAATTTGATGATGAATATTATAAAAAAAAACAAGTAAATAAACACAAAAACGAATGAATGAATGAATAAAAAACACCTTCAGGTCACAATTTGTCGAAATTGCAGAGTGAAAGATAAAGTGGTTGTTGGGGACAGAGGGGTGGAGAGAAAGGAAGAGAAAGAAATAAACAATTTAAGGCAAGTTAGTAAATGAGTAGCAGCATAGATGCTTTATTTTTTTCTCTAAATTATTAAACAATTTTTGTTGTAAAGTTTTTACTTAAATTAAAAAACATAAATATCTGGTTGAAGTTGTGTTAAAGAAAAAAATATATAATAAACGTAATAACACAAAAATGGCTAAAAGACAATTTCAATTAACAACATTAACCAAACATGTTGTTGTTGTTGTTGCTGTTGAGCTGGTATTCAAAACCGTTTAAGAGTGTTAAATGTATATATTACACATACTTGTTGTTGTATATTACTGATTT
The DNA here is from genome assembly GCA_030448955.1 of Trichopoda pennipes. Classification (NCBI taxonomy): domain Eukaryota; kingdom Metazoa; phylum Arthropoda; class Insecta; order Diptera; family Tachinidae; genus Trichopoda; species Trichopoda pennipes. The sequence continues at coordinate 46,459 of JASKUP010000040.1, forward strand.
ATCTACTTACTCGTTTAAGGCCAACATCATATTCTGAACATTATTTTGTCTTGTTGTTTTCTGATGTTGCGCTCTTTTTTTTCTGTTAAATATCGTCGTTGTGACATGCACGTACAAGCTTTATACCCAAACATTGCAAATAACAATAGAAGCACTTAAGTTTTAAGTGCAAAAGCATACAGGTATTTAGATAATACAGTGATGCGAACAGGCTTTAAGCTGGTTATCAAAAAGAAAACGAAAAAAAGTAAAGAAAAAGTTCTATTATAAGACAAAAAGATTATTAAAAATTAAATTGTTTTAAGTGAAGGGGTGAAGTAATGATAGTGAGCTTCATTTAAAACTAATTTACGATTTAAATTTAATTTTATGTCGACAACAGCGTTTTCTCTAATGTTATGTAGGTGCATTAGTTTGAAGCTCAAAACCATTTTATTTCTTATTTTTCTACAACATAAGAACCACTACATATTGAAAACCTTCACCTCCCCCCGAAGGCACTTTGATATGCTATGTCGGAAATCCACCGTCATTACATGTGCCTTCGGGAGTAAAAAGGAGCCCAATCCCCTTTCAGGCTAGCAGAAGCCAACTGGACAAACCACTATATTTCCACGGAAATCAGTAAATCCCCAGAGTTCAGCTTTTTAGCTGTTCTCTGTCTGATTATTAAGGTTGGCCCTTCGGGAGCATAGTGGTGATTGTGGTTTAGCGGCCCTCATGAAATGATTAAGGTGCCAGGATTATCTCACTTTTGACCAAGAACACAGGGTGAATGATTCGGATCCTGTGAGAATGATTGTTATTAGCATGCTTCTGGACCAATAGTTGGATAGTCTTCAACTCGTCAGCAAGGAGTGAGGTTGGCGGCCTGCTCCAAGCTCTTGAAGTTGCAACCAGGAGTGACTAGAGCAAAGGCTTACTAGGACGTAGGTAACGCTACATAACACATAAGGGATTAGATCTACCATCAGGTTATGTCTTACACTGAGGTAAATCTTATCACGCACATCGAAAAACTCGTCGACGACGGGGATAAGAACCTTTGTCATTAAAGTAAAGTAAAGTCTATACATAATGAAATTTAACTAAAAAATGTAAATAAATATTTCATGACATTCTCACAAAATATTTATTACAAAAAATTTTTATTAAAATAATAAACATCTTATGATATTCTCATAAAACATTTATTCAAATAAAAATATTTGAAATGTATTGTAATGGGGGAGAGCACACCCATATTGCAATTTCACTATTGCTCAAATAGTTCATCAGTGAATTTTACCGCAATATCGTATAGAAAAACCTAAGAGTCTTATATCCAAAGCCAAACTGATTCTATGAGAATTTTTCATAAAATCAACATAGCATAGACAGCAAGACTCAAAAACACTTCTATACAATCACTACAAAACATTTCAAAACAACAAAAAACATTGTTTATTTTCAATCATAATATATAACTTTACGAGCTGTGGATGGCTTGGTATTTCGGGGAAGTAAAGTAACCTTATCTCTAAAATCTTTTTAATTTTCTTCGCATTTAATTTTCGTTATAACAATTTTGTGAGAATAATAATGAGAATAATGAAAATTTCTTGTTTATTATTGCTCGATCGATTTCAGTTTTGTTTTTAAACTAGTGACTAGCACCTCATTTGGCGTAAGAAGTTCGATATTACTTTTTTATAATATTTTTAATGCAATCTCAACTTCTTATTTTGTTTTTATTAAATAGAAAAATTTCGATGTTTGTATGTGATAACTAAATAAACGATAGAAAAATATATTTTACTTAGAGTCACTAATAACTCTTATCCTTTGTTATTACTTCTGCGATAGTGACATTCTTAAGCCCATCAGAAAACTGAAAAAGATGTTTTTTTTTGTAAGGATAACAATCCTTTCTTTTATTTGTTATCATTTTCGATATTTTTGTTTATTCATGTTCTATCTTCATTATTGCTATTTCTGGCCTCAAATCCTATTTAAGAAAAAAATTAGATTTTTTATATTTTCGTATCTTATCACACTGTTTGAATAGATGAGGATCCAAATATGGTTGAATTCAATTAAATTGAAATTACCGAAAAGGAAAATCAAATAATAATAAAAGTGAAGAAGAATAGCTTTTTTTTTAATTTTAATTACTTGATAGATCACATTAATAAGGATCTAAAACCTTCAACTACTATTTTTGGTTCAAGCTTGCTGTACGAAAACGATACAATCGAAGATGCAATTCAATTATAAGAAATCAGAGTTGAGAAAACTTTGAAGCAATTCAATTCTGTTTTTTCTCTTTCCAAGATCCTATTTCGCCCTAACTGAACCACAGTGCTTTAATCTTTGCTTCTAATATCAACTTTTCTCTTGTATTCTTGTGCTACAAAAGAAGTTGTTTCTTTTGATTTTTTTACTGTTGTTGTATATGTCGATTAATTGTTGTTAAATATTTTTAGCACCAACATGTTATTAAATATGTTGTGTAAATATTTACTCTATAAATCATTTTGATGAAATTCTTAACACAAATTATTCAATAACAACATTAACAACAAGATCTAAATCAATTGGATGACTTTGTAAAACCGCAATCTGCAACATACAACTTAGAAGTTAACAGATTTCATATGAAGCAAAATCTTAATGTAAGTGTTAAAATTGTATTTGCGCCACAAAGAGCAGAAACTAAAAATAAAAAAAATCGTTTAAGTCAATCAGACAAATTTATTTTCATAATCACATTCCTGATTTTGTTTGCCACAAGCACAAAACAAGTCAGCAACTCATTGTTATCAAATATAGGATGCGGTGCATGAACTCAGCTTAGAAAAGCTTTTAGTTCTGCTAAGGCCATTACGAGCCAAACAAAACAAAACAACACCAGCTCTTTACGATAATTTAAAAAAATAATTTTTTTTTGCTTGTTAAAGAAACTCAATGAATTTAATGGAAAATTTTCATTTACATAATCGTTGTCTGCATTTATCAGCCATTCAAGTATGCAGCCACAAAAATAAAACAGCTCCAGCCAACTCTTATACAAAAAAACAAACGAAAAAAAAAAACCTTAGACAAACTTAGTAGATAGAGACTATTCCAACACATGCATACGAAAGAAAATAACAACAAAAAATATAAAAAAATCATAATATTAAAACCAATAAGCGTGTTTGAAAAGAAAGACAAACAATGCTGGAAACGAGTTATATATGCACCATATGGATGCCCTTTTCTTGCTTCTGCCAAGGCAAGCGCACAAATATATTTAAACACACTATTACACATTTCATGCATTTTCTTTTATTACATAAAAAGCTTTCTAAAACAGTTTAAGATGGTGAAAAAAAAAAATTTATAGAGTTAGAACTGCTATAAAAAACAGGCAGATAACTTGACCAGAAGTGAGAGAGAAAAAAACACTGAAAACTGTTGGTAGATGCATTTAAATGAAGTAAATAAGATTGTTAAATACATTGCCAAAACAGAGATGATATTGAAAATGCTTAAGAATTCTTAACAGTGGGTGTTAAAAACCAGATAAGTTTGGTAAAACAAAAATCCTCTTGAGAGAACACAAAACAACAAAATGTATACAAACATGTTGCTTTAAAGCTTATACACACTGCTTAATATTATATACATTTTCTATTACAGACACATGTTGCTCTTAAAACAAAAGGGATATAATGTTGCAAACATTATGTTAAACTGCAATAATACACAAAATGATGATCAGTTTTAAAACGATGAATGTTCTAAGGTAAATAAAACTCTAAATGAGGAGGAGAGGCACTAGAGTAACTAAATTTCTATGAAAATTGTAGTTAAAATTTTGCTAATGTATAGAAATATGTTGCAAAGGATTTTGATGTTATTCTAGCATGAATCAAAAGATTCTTAACTTATAAGATTTAAATAATTTAAAATATATGTTATTTATATTATTAATTGATTTTATTATTTTTCCTTTGTTTGGGTACGGTTTTCCGTCGACCCTCGTCAAATTCGGTTTGTGAACAAACCGGTTTCGGCTGTTTGCCATCTTCAGTGTTCTTTTCGTACTTTTTATTATTATTATTATTATTATTACTTATTTTTTATTTTCTAAATTCCATTTGTTATATAAAATATTCTTCAATTTTTGTAGTTTTCATTTTTTTTCCAATTTTTTAGGCAATAAAAATGACAACAATAACAATGAGAGGTAAATATATATTATAATTTGCAAAGTTGCTTTTCGCCGATAGTGTAATGAACCAATAAGAGACAAATGTCATTGTGATCAATAATGTCACACGAGTCACAACACTCAGGGCTGTAAAAAATATCGCTACTGCGAATGTCAAAACCGTGTCATTCAAAATATAGGAGCAACTATCGTGTAGCAAGTTAATTTTGCTTATCCTTCTTAAGTTAATTTCTACAATTAATTGGATAAAACAATTCCATATTTTGTGCGGGTCTTCAGAACTAATGATAGTGCAGTAAACTATGGAATTTTCAATCATTTATGTAGAAAAAATGCTTAAACGCTTTAAAATGCTTATGATAAATTTTTAAAAATTTGTATGAATATGATAAGAGATATCTTTATGTGAAATAACAAAAAGCAAAATTAAATGGGCATTTCAAAACCAGCGGGAAAAACTAGTTTGTTACTTTCTCTTATTAATCCAAATATTATTTTTAAACAAAATTATATCGTTGATGGTTAAGCTGCTGATTGTTAAATAGACGCTACCCCCCGGGGGCACATTTATCGGTCTTTATAGAATACTCGACTATCTAAACCTGTGCAACTGCGGGAAAAAGGGAGCCCAGTCCCCTGAAGACAGGCAGGGAGTCAACTGGAAACTCCACTTTATTTCCACGGGGATCAGTGACCCGCAGAGTTAATTATTTGTCTCTTTAGACATTTAATAGTTCTCTGGCTGATCATTGAGGTTGGCCTCTATATGGGAGCATCGTGGTGGTTTTGGTTTTGCGGCCCCATAAGGGATTATGAAATTTATTTCACTGATAATGACATGCAAAGTGAATGATCCAGTCCAGTGAGCATGCTAGACATGTGTTCTGGACAGGAGTTAGAAAGTCTCCAACTCTTTAGCAAGGTGTGATGGTTTGCAGACCTGCACTGAAATCATTAAAGTTGCAACTAGGTGGTTCTGTTGAATGGAATTATGGCTTCGGATATCTAGGACGCATGTATGATGTTCCAGATTATATAATAGTGGTTTGTCCACCATCTGATTAAGACTACATAGTCAGGCGCGGATGTAAAACAAATCACACTCTGTTAAATAGACGCTTTAGACGGTTACACTAGAAAACAAATAGCCTACAATTGCCCCTTTAGGCTAGTAGATAGTGTACTAGCTTGTCAGTATGGGGTTTGTGGGTTCGATTCCCAACGAAGACCTTGGTTTTCTTCACTACAAAAATAAAAATTGACTGTCGGTGGGTCTGCTCAGCGATGAAGGAATAGTCACTGGTCGCTATGCTGTCTTTATTCGGCAGTTAATTTCCGACTATCCTTCTACTTTCACCACCTGTTTTATCTCTTCTCTATACCTTTCCTAAAGAATGTAGCACGGTACTTGACTAAATAGGCATTGTTGCCTGAAGTGCTACTTCTCTTTAAAAAAAAAAAAAAAAAAAAAAAAAAAAACAAATATTATTTTTCCACAAAATCTTGGTGATCAGCTTGCCATCATTGGCACTTTACATTACGCAGGAGTACATGTCCTTCCATTACAATAAATAACCAAACAATACCTTGTTGTTCGATAATCAAGTACCTCGGTATGCACCTTGACAGACGTCTAACATGTAAGCGCAACATAGAGACTAAATATACGCAAATAAAACTTAAAACTGTTTAATTAATCTGGCCTATTGGTCGGAATTCTGTCCTCAGTATGAACTGCAAGCTTGTGATCTACAAATCTATTGTGAGCTATGGAATTCAATATGGAGCTATGGAATTCAAATGTGGGGAACTGTCTCAGTGTAAAATGTCGAATGGATACAAAGATACCAGAACAAAATTCTCAGACTCATAACGGCTGCCCCATGGTATGTGAAAAATTTGAACATTCACAAGGATTTAAAAGTGCGCTGTGTAGGAGAGGAAATATTTAACAAAGCTGGAATTATACCCAAATATTCTGGCAAGTAAAGTACTAAATGCTAGAGGCTATAGAACGCCTGAAAAGGAGAGAAGTTGTGGCCCTTAGCATAACTAATATCTAAAAGAAAAGAAAATTTTTTGTCAACTAAAACTTTTTGTCTGGCATTGACTAGACTTAAAGATAATTTTCAATTTTAGATTTAAAATTCGTCTATTATCGGTAGTTCTATTAATTTAGAAGATTCAATAAATAACATAAATTGTCACGATTCATAGCTTAGGCAATATGGCGGCTATTCAGCAATTTATATTTCTGTTTTTACACAGGACTCGGAAGGGCCATGAAGTTACGATCATATTTCCTGCTTACAAGTCAAGCAGACGCCTCAATCATCGTTACATTTCAGTATTTGTTATTTAGATTTCTCGTTTATTTTGTTTACTACAGGACTCCTCTTTTTTAGTGGTGTAAAGTAACAACTTATACAACTCTGTTTAGCCAAGACACCAACCAACTTTTTTTAATGTTTACTTGTAAATTAGCTGTGGGTAAAGAAGCAGGCAATCATAGAGCAGCAAAATAGGGCTGTTAATGAAACTAAAACATTTCTTTTCTACTTTATTTTAATTCCCAATTCAATTTTAAATATGTTTGCAGGATATTAACTCAATTAGTTTTGATACTTAAGAAGAACGAAAGATAAAGTTTGAATAAAATGATCAAACATTTTTATAAAAGCTGTGAGCAGCAATAAGAAATATATGAAAAAGTTTCTTTGAGCCAAATACTACTACCAGGCACTTTAACAATAATTAGTTAAATTACAAAAAAGTTGTACGTCTAGACACAAGCACAAAAAGCCTAAAAGTAAATTTTCTTATTACTTTTTACACAAATGTAAAGAAGTAAAAAAGTTCACAGTTTTTGGCATATATTAATGTATGGCTTTTTAAAACACAGTCACATAATGGTTTCGTATGAATAAAAAAAAAACAACATAAAAAATAAAGAAAATATTAAATGGAATTTCGTTTTTGAAACTTTGCTATGGCAAGCAAATCTATAGAGAAATAAATAGCAATAAAAGGAAAATTTCTTTTACAGCAAATAAATTTAGGTATAGAACAGGGAAATTGGAAAAAGTAATTTGCTTTTGCCGTTTGTTATACTTTCTACAAATTCTAGCGCTGTCAATATATTGAATGGCTTTTTGATTTTTTTTTTTTTTTTTGTTTAACAATTCTCATCTTTGTTTTTTTTTAACAAAATTTGCTGGGATCTTTTTATTTAAAAATGATTAATGATTTGTTAGTGGCCTTATTTTCATCTCTTATTTCCTTTCATTTTGAAATTGGTTTTCTTAATGTAATGCCAGTTGTAACTGCTATTTGCTATTTCATTCATTCGTTAATCACCAAAAAATAAAAAATAAAACACGAAAAAAAAGAAAAAGGAGAAATAGAGTTAAAATTAATGTTTTCATCATTATTTTTTTATTAAAAAGAATTGACAGGCCTCAATAGGTCAACACAGTTTTCTAATTTTATTTTTTACACATGACTTTTTGGTTGTATGTTTGGGGATATAAAAAAGGGTCTGTGTAAGCCATCATTTAGCAAAATTTGTCAAAGGTTGTTTTATACTTAATTTCTTTTTAATAAACAACAACAAAAAAAAGTAAATAAATATATTTATTTATTTTTGTGTAAAAATATGCCTGAATTATTTTACAAAATCATTTTGAAGGCAAAATATTTTAATTCATTTTTCAATACACATTTTGCTAATGACGGACGACTGTGTGAAATTAAAAGAAAAGGAAAAGCAATTGTAAAAAATGAAATTGTTTGAATAATTTCGGGGAAAACAATTTATAATAAATTGCTTTTTCTACTTAATTGCTCAGAATCAAAAACATTCATTTAGTGTTTGCAAAAAAATATGGTCAAATGGTGTCTACGCTTATTTGCAAATAATTTCCTTAAATTTTTTAATATATTTTTTTTTAATAAGAGTGATAACAGTGATGAAAGAAGAAGGAATAGAAAAGCTTGGATGATGTCAAAAGTTTTTAGCGCCGTTATGACCGAGGCCTCGGTTAGGGCCTTAGGGGCCAAGATTGCAGCGGATTAAAAAAAATAATTTTTCTATTCAAAAAGGAACTCGTTAGGAATCAGAAAATCTTTATTTTAGTATAAAAAAAACTATATAAAAATAAACATACCTCACATATGATTTTAATGAAATTACAAACTTAAGCCTAACTGATAAAAAATTATTAAAATATACAATTCAAAAAGTAAATAAAAACTTTGTGTTTTTAATAGAAAATCCCTGAAGGCAAGCTTGTAAGCAAGAAAGATAGGATAATGATTTTTTGAAATATAATTTAATTATTATGATTTAGCAAGGCAAACATTGTTTTAGGAGAGCAGTTCTTGAAGAACATAATCTTCAGAAACGGAAGCAACCATCTTTTGGGATTAATGATTAAGCGTTATTTTACACCGAAATAATTATATAACCAAAAGAATATTGTGACTGCCTTCTGTTTGATTCCAAGAAGTTTCAATCTTTTTCTTCCAGGTTGTTTATTATAAAATTAATTCTGCAACACTTCTGTCTTGCTTTTCTTACAAAAATCTCTAAATAACATAATACTTAAAGTAACACCAGTACAAAAAACGACTGCATACACTTTGGTCGAATTATCCTAACTTTTTCAGCCGACTTATTTATAACTGCTTATTTTCTTTCATTTTCAGTTACCTAGAATGGAGCCTTTAAGTTGGCGTAGAGCTGTTGGTTTGTGGTAATTTTTCGATAATTCAAAATTCATTTGCACTTTTTAAATACATCTCTAAATTTCCAGAAAATTAAGAACTGCCCTCGAATATTACTTAACAGTAGTAAGGTAAACCAACAAAAAAAAACGAGAAAAGGAATAAAACCGTATAAAGGTCAATACCATAAGGGTTGCATAAATAAAGGAAAATGAAGCGATATAAATTGGCATAATATTATGCAAATAAATTATGGATAAAATAGCCTCTGTTTGGCAAAAGATAAAATATTGTTTTAGTATTTCATATTGAATAAAAAAATCTGCTTTATTTTAATATTAAATAGTGAGGTGATGTCAAAAACAATTTAAACAAACGAAACATATTTTAAAATTTAAATTATTTTTCTATTGATATTTATATTTTTTTTTTAATAATTATATTTATAATTTCTGTTTTTAGGCTGAGTTCATGTTTAATTCTCTAAGGTACAGGAAAAGGCGAAAGCATGTTGTTAACAGTTCCAGGATATGGGAAAAACCTAACTGAGAAGGAAAATTCAATTGCCAAATGATCAATATAAAAACATGAAACTATAATGCTGCTCTGGATTTGCATTGCCTAGCAAAAGGCCTTGTTGGACAACGTTAAGATATATAATCTAACATTGATAACATGCGGTGTACAATTCCCAAATAAATATGAGTAATTTTGATAGGCACAATAGTCTGTCAAATTTCTAACGGAAATCATTTGCTTTTAGTAATATTAAAACTTAAAAATACCATTTCAATAACACTATTGCATTTAAAGTGGAACACAAATAGAGATGACTAAAACGAAATGAAATTTTAATACATCCTCCTCTAAACTCGCGCACAGACACTTTAGCAAAAATGTAAAGCCTGTTGCTAAATATTGAACAATTTATCAGAATTACCAACCAACAACCCCTTTTAACGACCTACACACTCAAGCAAAAAATTAATAAAGAAAAGAGTTCTCTGTATATGAAAGAAAACCATCAATGTAAATGACTATCAGTCAGTCAAAAGGAGCAAAAAAATAAATAAATAAAAATTCTTTTTATGCATTACATCACTTCTCATTATGGCTGATAATTTGTTATACAAAGTGTGTAACGTACAGTAGAGTATTTAAGTATAAGCAAGCAAGCAAGCAACCATCAACCAAACCAGCAACATCTTTCCCTCATCATTTGCAACAAACAGCATTCTTTACATCCGCAATATAAAGAAAAAAATATTTGAACTGTAAAGAAGCAAAAAACTCTCACCACAAGACAAAGCAAAATAAAAAAGGAAAAGAATAATAAAAATAATACAAACAATTTAATTTTACACAAGTGTATCGAAGTTGAATTATTTAAATTCTTTTTTTTTGTTTTGTTTTTTTATGTTTTTTCATTTAACCCTTTTCTTCTTCATCTGTCACTTGGTTTTTTTGGTTTGTGATCGATATTTATTTGTTGCAGTAGTAAATTTGTATTGCAAATGTTGGAATGTATACTTCAGTTGTTTCATTTTATTTGGTTTTCAATTTTTAAAAGAAATTCATCATTATTTGTCTAGGTTAAAGTTGTGTCCTTCTTATCTCGTAGTGTAAGAAGAGCTTTTAGAGTTTTAATATTAAAATTAGAAAAGCAACAATTTATTTTAGAAAATACGAAAACAAATTTAAGATTAACTCTGACAAATACTAAAAAGTTTAAAAATAATTTTTCTTTTCGAAAAAGAATTCTGTTTAAATTTAACTTAAAGAAAGTTCAATGGATGAGGCAGGATATAAGGAAAATAAAGCAAAAAAAAAATTCACAAAGTTAGTTTTCATTATAAAGTTTATAGAATTAGGGTAAAATCACCAAAAATTATTCAAAACTATAATTTTAAATAACAGAAAAATGATACCGAAATAACGAACAAAAAAATTTTTTTAGTTCTCCAAAACCTCCAACGTCACAAATCTGTTAAAGAGTTAATTCTCAGTAAATCGATGTTTGCATTTTTTACAAAAATACAAAATTTTTGCAAAAATACTTTAACACCACTTTTACCAAAATCATCAATCAAAGATTCTTCAAAAAGGCGAAAAATAAAAAAAATGCAAAATCAAGCATTCTACATAATCCTGGGAAGTCAAATTGACATTTTCTACTCAAAATAGTGCATAATTGCTAAAAGCCTAAAGCTTACTGAAAGAAATTAAACCTAAATTTAGCTTTAATTTTTGTGTTCAAATTAAGACGGAAAAATCCTTAAATAATTAAAAAAAAATAATCACAATAGCATTACAAAATATCACAAAATGTCACAAAAAATCATAAACTATCACAAACAATTAAAATTTTTCAAAACAGTTTGCATCCAAAGATCTGAAGTTAAGAAATATTAAAAGCTTAAATATTCGATCAGGCTTAAACGTTGAAGGAAACGTATCACTTTTAAGTGACACTGTTAAATCCCAGCTGTAGTTGGACTATAGAATTAACATACTATCAGACATTTTATTTTAGTCATCGATTTAGTTGCACATTATTAATTTATATCATATTAAGCTGTCCTTAAAGAAATTTTTCTTAACACTCAAGCAAACTTAGATCAAGCAAACTATTTCATCCTTAAAATTTCTAAGAACTTTAACCAAAGTTTCCTTATGCAATTAAAATTATTGTATTTCTTTTCATGCAGATTCATTGAACTTAAAATCAATTGCTAATGAAGTCACAAAGACAATTTAATTTTTTTTATTTTAGTAAAAGAGAAAAATAAACTTGTTGCCAAAAGCAGCCAATATTCAATTTATTTCAACTCCTTTTGGGGAGTCAGAAGTAGAGATATTCTATGAAGTGGTGTGTTTGCACAATATTTTCTGTTTAAAATATCCTGTTGATGACTTTTTCATCTCCACATAAATGTTGAGTTCCTTTGCGATAGCATTTGCTTAACCTTTTTAATTTTTTTTTCATTGGTTTTTTCTGCTTAAAGATTTTATAATTTAGTTTTTGTATAAAAGATTTTTTGCCAATATTCTATCTATATTCCTTTAAGTTTCTTATTTTTTTCTCTGATGTAGTAAAAGAAGTTAAAAAATTTTTTTCTCATAGAGATTCTTTGAATTTTTGATTTTAACTCCTTAAGGACATACAATAATGACTTTGGCAGGGGTTTTTCTGGTCATGTTGACAGTTTTTTAATAAAACTTTTTACTATTTTCTTTTTTTTTGTTTTGTTTTATAATAGAAAACTCTTGGAGTCTTGCAAGACACATGCATGTGTTTTTGGTTTGTTCTTTTGAGAGTCATGCTGATGTTTTCCTTTCTTGTTTTTTCTTTATTTAATAAAATTGGGGATGTTTAGTTATTTCTTTCTAAAGAAAGAGATTTCTATATTCAGGAGTTGCCAATAAAGTAATTTTAAGCATAAATATGTTAAGCATTCAAACGTTGTGGTAAACTAAAGCCTTTAAAAAATGCTCTAATATGAAGCACAGCATATATTATAACAATCTTTATGCAGATTTTAAAATATATACAGATGTTTTTCATTATAGAAATATTATTATTTTATCCTCATTCTCTATAATCCATCATAGTTTCTCTTATAAAGAAAAGTATAATGACATAAAGAAACTGAAGACGTAGCTTTACACACAAAAAAATTTGACTAAAAAATTCTTTTAACTATTCTTGCTATATTCTTCTGATTGCTGCATGCCTTTACGTATATTAACACAGGTATAAAAACAAAACTATAAAAAAAGCTGCCGGATCTTTCCTTAACAGGATAGTTTAGGCGTCTTAGATCACTTAAAAATAATAATCGTCTTAAGTATAGAATATTCAGCAAATTATTGATTAGAGATTTTGTTTCTTTAGCGTAGCAATGCTATTGCGTTTTATTGTTCACTGAAATAAACCACGTAACAAAAAAAAAACGTAACTCCTTTTTGTATTCTCTCGATCAGTAATAAAGTAAACTTTTAATACATTTAACATTCACTTTCATAGTCTTACAATATTTCAGCCCACAATATTCACATGAAGTGGTTTATAAGCAAGAAATAAATCTCACTATATAAATAAAATGAATAGCCATTTGGTTAAGACTGTTGCCAGTCAGATAACTCATTTTAATAAGCTATTGTTAAATAACAAAAACCTTTCCCAAGTTTTAAATATTTACGTATTTTAAAAACATTTAAAATTAAACAAAACTTCCTGTAGTGATTTAAAGAAAATTAAATTTTTTATATGTCTCCGTCTGTGCGGTTAGGGGGTAACCAAAATAAGTTTTCAAGAAAAATATTTTAAAACTAATTTAATTGTAATTGTTGCCATAATTCGACAGCATTGAGAAGATTCTTTTAATATAGATGAAACTGAATCAAGGAAGGATAATTACACAAGATGCTCCACCAGCCAGCAGCTCAGAATTTCTCTAAGAGAAAAAGGCAATAAAAAGTTCAATTGAAGCAACTGGTGGTGAAAGCAGATTGTTGAACTACAATTGAATGCTAACTTGTCGATGAAATTCAGGTTTTCAACTTAATTACATTGATAGTGATCAGTGCTGTCATATAGAGTGCAGAGCACCCACATTTCTTTATTCTACCATAAATACTTCTAAAGCGATTCATTACTTATTTTAGTTTTTGCCCAGATATTTAAGGAAACACCGAAAGTTTTTTAATAGAAATTTCACCAGATTTTTAGTTATAGGCTCAATAACAGTAAAAAGCCCCAAGTATCCGCCGGCATGAAAAGAAAAGATTAAGCCCACTACTAAAGCAAAACTTTAAAGAAAGATTTTTAAACAAATACAAAAATATGCCCTGAACTCGTGGATTTATTTTCCTGCTGTTCACTTAAATTTTTCTGTTTAAATGTTTAAAAAACCAACACTTATATCACATATTAATTTGGGGTAGCTTTTTAAAATTCCAATAAATTATTGGAATGTTTAGCAATGTTTGTCTCTAGGCTCATTTCATTATATGTCCTGGTGCCAGTAGGTTTGTCCTTGTTTTGTTGCAAGTATTTTTCTAAGTGAGTTTATTTGGAGGACATGTGATGAATTTTTCTACTGAAGTTTTTTTTTATAAAAACTATTTTTATAAAAACATTAAATAAGTACTTTATTTTTATGATCATCATCCCATCCCCACTGGCTTTCTTTAAAGGCTTTTTGATAAATGTCAGCTGATAATTTAATTTATTGTTAAGACATAATAAATTTAAGAAGGTACGCCTTTGTCATTTTAAATTTATACGTCTCTTTTACATTAAATGCAAATTCCAAATGCCATTCTTTTCATTGAGTTTTGTGTTTTAAACATCAAAAAATGAAAACTCCTTTAGATTCCTGCAACTACTTTTCAAGCCTAACAGAGTCAAATGTGTAGGTAGTGATTAAGTAAATATGAGAATTAAATCACATGTTTAGATAAATAAATAAATAATAAAAAAAAAAGAAGATATGAAATAAGTAAAATATGTGTGTGTTTTTTTTTGTCGCTTTTATATCATTTAACTGCTGCTGCTACAGATGTCGTTAATGTCGTTCATTTAACACTTAACCGCGAAGACAGTCTGTCGTTTGTTGTTTGCAACAGCATTGCTGTTGTCGTCAGTTAGTCAGTCAGTAGTCAAGCAATCAGTGTCATCATTCTCATCACAAGACGAAAACCTCAAACAAGACAATTGCACATGGTTTATTTGGTTTATTGTACAATATTTTGTTCTTGTTTCTTTGTGGCTTTTTTTTCCATTACATACGTGTACATATTTCCAAACAGAGCTCAAGTGTTCTTTTCACAAAAAAAAAAAAAAAAAAAAAATAACGTTGCTGTTGTAGTTGTAGTTATCATCATCATCATCATCGTCATCGGTGCCAGCCCACCACATGGTCTTGTAAAATTTCATTTAACAAATGTATGTTTATTCTTTTCTTAAGTTGCAGCTTCTTGAATGTATTTTTTCTACTTGCGGTTAATGCATTAAATCACAAGCATTACAAAAACCCACATTGGAAATTGTATCGGTGTGATAATATTTAATAGTGTAAATGTTTGCTCTGCTGAAATCTTTGTATATTTTTTCAAGCATTTTTTTCCTGTTATTGTTGCTGCTGTATTTAAGGATTTTATTTCTTAAGATGTTTTCTGTTTATAAAATGTTCGATATAACCGCTCCATGCTGCATATTGTGGGCACACTGTTGTGGTGTCAGTAGTCAAAACACTCGTGCCATGTCAAAAATTTCAAGTCAAAATAAATTTTGAATAATATTTTCAATAATTAACCATCTCTTTGGTATCTTCCTGTTATTGTCACAGTTGAGGAAAATAAACAAACTTGAAGAATGAAGAGGGTTGCGAAAGTAAAAAAAAAATTGCCAAAATTATTTAACACTCAAAAAGGGAATTTAGTTTCTGTTGAAGGGTGAATAAATAAAAATGCAAAGGAATAGCTAAACTACTGTGTTGGTAGTAGACTTAGAAACGTAAGTAAATTTTTTTTTTTATTAGAGAATCAATAAATAACTACAAGAATTTAAAACTCTTTCACACAACCTATGATATTTTTGGAAAATAAAGGCAAACGAAATTGAAGATATCTATAGACATTACATCTACGAGGGAAAACATACTAAAGAAACTCTAAAAAAGCTACCAGATCTTTCCTTAGCAGGACAGTTTAGGCGTCTTAGATCACTTAAAAATAGAAATCGTAGTAAGTAGAGAAGTACTAAGCAAAATGTCGAATAGAGAATTTATGTCTTTAGCGTAGCAATGCTATTGTATTTTATTGTGCACTAAAATAAACCGTGTAACAAAATAAGCGTAACTCGTTTTTGTATTCTCTCGATCAGTAATAAACTAAACTTTTCATACATTTAAAATATATTTTTATAGTTTTATAAGCAAGAAATAAATCCCACTATATAAATAAAATGAATAGCCATAGAAAAAAAAAAAAGAATTATAGTTAATACTGTTGCCAGTCAGTTAACTTATTTTAATAAACTATTGTTAAATAAGAAAATCGTTTCAAATGTTTTAAATAATTACATATTTTAAAAACTTTAAAACACACCAAAGAGCTAAAGCATATGTTATAAAAGTATGACATAAATTTAGTGTAGCCTACAAGTGCAAGATCTCTGTAAAACCATCGTCTCGAAAATCATCTTAAGGATATCGCAGAAGTTTAGCGTATGCAATAAATACAAACATATGACAAGGGCTTATCAACTGGTTCATTGGGTTTAGTTTTAAAGGAAATAATGGTTATAAAAATCTGTCGGCAAGACGAAAGAAATGTGGGCACACAGTGTAGAATTTAAGATCAAGCTGATTAAACATGCATTCATCTTTAATTCCCTAACATGAAAACCAGAAGATGTATGTATTTCGGCAGGGGATTCAGCCCTAATTGGATGTATATTATACGATTATAGCTAATGCTTCCGAGCACAATTATGTGGCCTGGCCTTTCTTTCCAGATTTTATTCCAGTTTTAAATTTAAAAAAAATAACTGGCCGGAAAACAATGCCGAGCTGAACAAGGAAGTATCTCCTGTCACAGTAGACTATTTTAGAGGTCTGCAAAAGACTTATTTTACCCAAGGCTTTTGAAAATTAAAGAAATCGTTTAGTCAAATGCATCTGTTTAAAAGGAGAACACAAGTTAATAGCAAAAATCTTGTTTGCTAAATATTTTTTGTATTTGAATATCATCAAAAGAGGGGATACTGCTCTTTATAAAGAATGGTCAACCTTACTATTTTTTTTTCTTTTTCGTAAATGACCTTATCAAGCATCAACATAATAATGACTTGTAAATATCTAACATTTTAGGAACACCTTTAAAATTGTGGTCCATAATATTGCAGCCTTCCTTTACTCATTTCATAGTACTCAATGATTTAAGTTCGACAATTATGAAAAAAAAATAATAATTTGCATGAGAACAACCCTTAACAAGCTTTCATATTTTAATTTAGCATACATGTGCATATTTTATGTATGTGTGTGTTGGTAATCGATCGATTTAAAAATAGTAATCTCTAAATTTATATTCGATTTTTAAGAATTTTTTTTTCGTAGTATTTAAAAGAAATGTAATAATACTTGTTTAAAAATATAAAATAATTGTATTTTATAATAACTAAATTACAAAATTTTATTGTTTAATTTTATTTCTTACCAAAATGTTGCCTTCAGTTATAAAATAATTGAATAAAATTTTTTACCTGTAAGTAAAAAAAAATATTTTTTTTTATTTAAAACATTTGTAAAACATTAAACAATTTTCTAAAGAATTTTAAGACCTAAGATTTGTAGACATTTATATTTATTTTTTACAACCGGCAAAATATTAAATGCATTTTTTACATTTTAAATAACTTTTTCAACTATTCATTATAGTCATTAAAAAATTTTTAAAGTGTCTTAGATAGTGTCGGATATATTAGAAAACCAAACAAACAAAAATAATACTGACTATAGTCGATAGTCTTAGTTGCTAATGCTTAAGATTAATTATAATTTTAATTATAATATATGAAAAAAATATAAATAATACTGACTATCGAAAGAAGGACAGCATGAGGCTGATGATAATTCATAACAAACAGAAACTGAAAGTTTTTAAAATGGGATAAAGTAAGTTGCCGGTGGTTTTGCATTCTTATATTCTGTGTTTATGTTTGAGAGATATTTGAGAGAGTAAGTCAGTTACTGCTTAAGTTCGTGATATTACAGAAAAATTTTTCCATGGACAGAGTCGACCGCTTACAGAAAATTGGCATAGACTTGTTGTTGCCAAAAATTCTAAAGAATTTAAAATATATAAGATTGGATGGCGGCATTTTTCGACTAAGCAAACTGCCCCAAACAGCCTATCTGCAGAGCAGCCAAGTAAGATGGCCCAGATTGGTACGTTACCATTAACATTTTTTTTTTTGTAGCGTTTCCATATTGGCATTTAATATTTCGTAAGTGTTGTGAATTTTCTGTAAACATATTTCTTCAATCATCATAATATTTCTGTAAAATATTTTCATCACACATAATTTTTCCATGAAGAAATTTTCATTTCTGACATTTTTGCTATAAAATATTTCAGCAGCTATAATTTTTCTATAAACAATTTTGTCATAAATTTTCTATACAATAAATTTCATGTAATAAATTTTCAATAAAAAATTTATTTAGCATAGTTTTTCTGTAAAAAATTGTCAGTCATAATTGTTCTGTAAAAAAAAATTCAGTTATAATCTTTCTCTAAAAAACATTTTTTTTCACATGTTTTTTATAGAAAATTTGCTTTAGTTCGATAAAAATCATTAGCTATAATTTTTTTATAAAAGAATTAATTCAGTCATAATTTTTTTTATAAGAAAATATAATCGCGGAAATAAAGAAAAAAAACCCAAAATGCAAATAAGGAAAAGCTGAAACTATTTTCTAAAAACTAAATCCATAAGCAGTTAAAAATAAATTAAGTGTTAAAAAATAAATTAAGCGTTTCTAGCCTTTCTCTCTCTCTAATATTTTTGTTACTATTCTTCTATTTTTTGCCAAAGAAACCAACAGCACAATTAATTGATGGGAACTAATTGCCTGAACGTGTAACTTCTTTTTAAAAAAAGAAGATTGTCTAAAATTTAAATAAACAAACTTTTAGGTGAAATGTTTTATTATAAAAATAAAAAAACATTTGAGGCCAAAACAAAACGTTGAGCATTAAAAAAAGTATTTTCTTTTAGAATTTCTATCTTTTATCTTTTAGTGTTGAATTAAAGCTTAAAACTTCTAAAGGCGTATATTTTTTTGGCGTCGTTATTATCCTTTTTATTTGATTAATAAACATTTAAGCATCTATACAATTTTCGACCTATTTTTTTATTGTTGTTGATTTGCTTTTGCATTAAGTCCTTTAATATGTAGTTATTCTGAATAGTTTTCATGGAAATTTTTGTTAACAAAAATTTTATTTTTTGCGATTTTTCCACTACTTTTTTTATGTGAGTGAGTGAGTTATTTTGTGTTTTATATTAAAAGAATTTACTTCATTTGCTTTTTGTTGTCGTTATTCGACAGCCTCAAGGTTAGAAAAAAAATTGGTTTCGAATGAATGAATGAATGAACGAGTCAGTGAGCGAGTGAAGAATAACTTGGGATTATTATGCCAACGTCTGCAATTTGTGATAAGGCCAACGTCACAAAAAAGTTGTTTGTTGGTGTTGATGTTTTTGTTTGTTTGTTTTTTTTTTTTTTGTTCTTTTATTATTAATTTTTTATTTGGTTTTGCTTTTTCTAGCCTAAAAGATTAGAGATTCTGTAAATACTGGCTGTGCTGGCATGCTGACACTGAGATGAGAGCCATATAAAATGTGAAAAAAAAAAAACAGTCAAAATGGGTTGCTGTTGAGGCGGGTTAAGTCCTTTTATTCAAAATACAATAGAAAGAAAAATAAAACACCTCGAATATTTGTATGGATAATTTCTATTTTCAGTTGTTTTTTATTAACTTTATATTTTTTGTTTTTGTTTTTTGTTTTTGTTTTTTTTATAGAGTAAATAAACACCCAAATTCTTTTAATATAAATGGGCATATATTGTGTATATTGGCTTTTAAAAATATGTACGAAATAAAATAAATATTTTGATGTTGTGTCACTTTACTGTAGTAGCACGAAGCAATATTTTTTTTTTTACTAAAAAAAAAAGGTTTAACAAAACCATTATAAGATTTAAAATACGGGGTGATTTGTAGCTTTTGGGCATTTCAGAGTAGGAGCAGTTCACTCTTTATTGTGAACATAAGATGATATGGCCTGTTCTTCAGCACTTTAAAAGTAGCTTCATTGTAGCACAACGAAATTTACTAGTTGCGTTGTCTTAGTATCCGGCTTTTTTTAGAATATTTTACCTTAAATTAAGATTGTGAAGAAAACACTTAACCCTCCCGCGATAGGCCTTTCCTTGCCAATGTTTCATAAAGAAAAGTTTTTCGTAATAAAAATGAAATATTACAGTTAACTTATTTGAAAACAATTTTTAAAAATAGTTGTTTTTATTTCCCTTACGTGCCAACCACTTAAAAAATCACTTAAAATGAATAAAATTTTAAAGTTGTTGTAATTTTATTATTAAGTGACACATTTCAATCTAAATAGCACTCCTTTAAATTTGAAATTTAAACACATTTCTCACACACAAAGATTTTTTTTTTATATTTGTATGCACAACATGTGTTAATCATCTCAGCAAATAAAACTAAAATAAATAAATAATTTTAATATGAAATATTTTTAACACACAAACATTCCAACTCCCCAAAGCAAAGTGTGAGAAAAATTTTTCAAAAACCCTTTATTTTTATAAATTATTTTTTTATTACGAAATTTTAAATAAATATTTATTAAAATTTTTGTATTTCTTAACAATAATTTCCCACATTAAAAAATATATAAATATATATATTTCAACTTCATTTCTCATTTTCTCCCCCCCTTCCTAAAATCTAACTATATTAATGGCTGTTTCTTTACTTTATTATTATTATTATTATTTTTTGTTTTCTTCCATATTTGTAGGAACCTTTCAAAACAAAATTGAAATTTGTGGTCTTTTAGTTGTAGAAGAAAATAAAAATAAAATTCCACTTTTTCTTTCTGTTAATAAGTTTATTACAGTCGTTTGCGTCCTGCAGTTTTTGAGCTAAAGTATGATTTACTTCAGTTTTTGCTTTTGACATGTCTGTTAATTCTTCTCCCCCTCAAAAAAAAAAAAATTAAATAAGAATACATTTTCCAACCCACAATTGTTGCTCCATATTTTTAAATATAAAAACATATTTTTAGGCTTTTAGTATTTTAGTACCTTTTTGTTTAGCATAACAGCCCTGAGGACAAGAATTTTAAAGCAGAGTACATAAATTAGAAGTTAATGGTTTCTTATATCAAATAAAATAGTCTTTAAAAAGATGCAGCCTGTTTGTTAGTCTGGGTGAAAGGCAGCATTACAATGGTAAAAAAAATGCCGAATAGCAACTTTAGTATCCAGCTGATTTATTAAAAAATCAGTATAAAAATATATACATATAGCTTGCTTTCCTCTACACTTAATAAATAATTTGTTCGTGCTGATCAATATTTTGCACCAGGGATGGAAATTTATAAATCTTGTAATTTTATATTTTCTTATAGTAAGAGCATGCAACCGGATTTTTATCTACTCAGGTAATAAAGGGAATGAGAATCAGAATATTCCTTAAAAAATCTAAAAGGTGAAAGAGCGATGACTCGTTTTGTTCCTTTCATAATATGACTTAAAGATTACTGATCTAGAAAGATAAACAACAAACTAAATTTGAAAGATGAATAGTGAGGAAGCCATAAAAGAGGATTAAAAGTTTGCTATGGAAAATTTCCACGCAGTTTAATGGGGAGAAGACTGGAGAAAATCTTTATACATGAAACTCAAGATAAGGACTGTTTTAACGTTTGTAGCGAATATCTAAAGAAATCTAAGGGAATCTGAACAACAGCTAAAAATTATCAAATCTAAAAATCGTAAGAAAAGACAATCTTACAATCGAGAGTGAAAAAAATTCCCCTTTAAGAGAAAAAGCAGCATAAGCGTAATGTTCTGTGGGCTCTGTCGGATCTATATCCAGAATTCTAATCTCTATCAATTGTCTAACGAAGCAAAGCTAAGCAAGTGGTAGGGAACAGAAACAAAAAAAATGAATAAGAATTAATTAAAAGTATAGGAAAAGGAATTAATTGAAGGTATTAATCCACTTAAGCAACAAAGGGAGTTAAAAGAAAACTAAATACAGCAGTGATGATGAAGAAGTGATGTATTAGGGCATTTAGTTATTTTTGATGTATAAGAGATAAACTAGTTCAGAATTTTCCATCTCTGCTATATAAACACTTATCAAATATTTCATTATTTATACTCACACATATGCCATAACGAGAAAATAAAAATTTTCCACACTCTCAAGCTATTTCAGCCACAGTACGCGCATTTACTGGTAAAAGTTGTTGACACGTTGTGCTGTTGAGCGCATATGAAATGTGTGTTTTGTAATTGAGTTTTTAAAGGCAAAACATGGAAATGGCCACTTGAAAAACTGATCTTAATTAAAATAACAATACGATTAATTTAAAAGAAACCACAGCTAAGGAAAGTTAAATGCCGATTTTTAGTTTTTAATTTTTTTTAAATTTTTTTCCATTTTATTTCAATTTGTAGGGTCGAGGTCGAGTTTTAATGGAGTCAAGTGGGAAATGTATTAGGTGCCATACAGTTAAAACAGAATGCAAGAAAAACATCTCTAATGCCTCTTAACATTCTTAGTAGTGGTTTGTTTGGTAGTGTTCATAAGAAGTTTAGAGAAATTTCTTGTTAGCTTTTCTTGAAGTATTTAGCTGGCGAGAGCAATTAATAAAATGAGAGTCAATTTTGTCTTTTTTTAGAAATGAATCTCCATTTGGTGACAAAACAAAAATTAATTGCGCTTAATTTTATGTTATTTTTGAGCTCATAACCTTCTGTATGTGTTCTAAGACATAGGAATCTACAGGAGTTGCGCAAGTGTTGCCTATTATTTCTATGTAAGTATTTAATTTTTAGTTATTGTTATAGTGAACTAAAAAAATTTCGCCATCTTTCTTTACATAAAAAATACTTGAAGTTGTAACGACACGTTTCCGCTGGTTGCTGGGATAGCGACAGCGGCGGCCAGGGTCGTTGCAAATTTTCTTTCTTCTGTTCTTGGAAGGAGTGACACTTAATGTTCGAATAACGTTATAAAACGTATCACCAAGTTTATTGATTTACTAATTTTTACAAGGAGGTTGGTTGCTACAGGTGCGGTCGGGAATCGCAGTCGTGGGACGGTGAGTCAGCACGTGAAGATGGATGGCAACGCTACAGATGGCAGCGGTGCTGGCAGCAATGAAAAAGAGGGCTGTGCTACAGGCGTCAGTAGTAAAGATGGCTGCGTTATAGGCGGCAGCAGCAAAGATGGCTGCGGTACTGACGGCAGCGATAAAGATGGTGGCAGCAGTAGTACCTGGTAGCGGTACGGACGTCAGCAGCAAAGATGGCAGCGATAAAGATGGCGGCAGCGGTAGTACCTCGTAGCGGTACGGACGTCAGCAGCAAAGATGGCTGCGGTACAGACGGCAGCGATAAAGATGGCAGCAGCGGTAGTACCTGGTAGCGGTACGGACGTCGGCAGCAAAGATGGCTGTGGTACCGACGGCAGCAGCAAAGATGGCGGCCGCAGTAGTACCTGGCAGCGGTACGGACGTCAGAGCAGCAAAGATGGCGGTAGCAGTATTACCTGGTAGCGGTACGGACGTCAGAGCAAAGATGGCTGCGGTACAGGCAGCAGCAAAGATGTCGGCAGCGGTAGTACCAGGTAGCGGTACGGGCGTCAGCAGCAAAGATGTCGTCAACAGTAGTACCTGGCAGCGGCACGGACGTCAGAGCAGCAAAGATAGCTGCGGTACAGACGGCAGCAGCAGAGGTGGCTGCGGTACAGACGGCAGCAGCAAAGAAAACGGTCTAACTCCACTTATGGCGACAAACTGCGTGCTAGCTAAGGGTAAGAAGTTGTTGCGGAATATTAAATTCCTGTCCAACAGGCTTCTTCTCCTTCAGGCGATCGGCTGGCTATCGGCAGACAAGAAGCTATTGCGGAGTATTAAACTCCTGTCCAAAGTTCCTATCTATAGGCTTGCCTTCTGCTAATAAGAAGTTATTGCGGAATATTAAATTCCTGTCCAAAAGACTTCTTACCTGTAGGCCAGCTGCGTGCCAATTGATTGATTTAATAAAACATTCCGCCTTTTATACCAGTGCGTGGGTACACACATTCACACACACACCCATATTATCCGTCATAGTTGCCCGTCAACTCTCAGTGGTGAGTTTTGATCTGCATCACAGCTGATTGTATTGTTGATCATGTTGTTTCTGACTCACAGGTGGCGCTCTTACGTTCCCGACCATTAATTTAAATAATGTAATAATTAAAATATAATAATTCATAAATCTTACATTAATGAATGAATTCAACAATAATAATAAAAATAAGGAATAACAATGAGTAATAATAATACTAGTAATGATAATAACAATAAGTTATAATAATAAAAATAATTCATTTTAAAATTAAGAAAAGAATTAATAAGGTGGTGATTTTGTGTAGGTGAAAACGAGGTACGACTTTCACCGTTACAAAGTGAATTAAATGTATTGTTGAATATTATCCGTAAACTGTACACGGTTTAAGAATATTCCACATAGCTAGGAAGACTTAAATGTTTAGTCATGAGTCTCTTACATCAACATTTTTTTTTATTTTTTTTATTATTTTTTTTTTTTTAATTACAATTTTGTTGTTTAATGTTCTATTAGTGTGACATTTTCAGAAATTTTTCAAAAGCAACTTCAAATAGCCTGGTTATAACAGCGAAGGTAGTATTTAATACAATGTATTTCACAAAATTTACGAAAGCTTGTTAAGCTTTTAGTCCCAGTAACGCTTCTGTTTTGAGTTTTGTGTTGCAGAGATATTGCTGTTCATTGTCATTTTTTCGCTACAGTTTATTATCTAGAAAATATTTTTTACTCCAGAAAATAACTTTTTTCTAGACAATATTTTTTTATATAAAATATTTTGTTGTCTGGAAAATATATTTTTCTCCAGAAATTTTTTTCTATAAAAATATTTTTGCTTTAAAACATATCGCACCTTATACACAAAAGGGTTACAACTCAAATTACTAAAATTTTTAGGAGAGACAAAAAACTGTTTAGCTTATCGTGGAGAAGCAACACACTTAACACAAAAATAGTCATAACTGTATTTTTCCAATTAAAGAAGATAGGGATGTGAAAAAATTCTTTGCAATAGTTAGAGATGTGTACTCTGAATTAATTTATGGAAAAAAGTCAGTTTTGGAAAATTTTGAGTTGTGGCCCTTTTATATTCAGATATATTTATAAAATGAGAAAATATAAATTTTTTTTCTATAAAAATACTTTTTTCTTTAAAACATATATTTATAAAAATATTTTGTCCTCTAAAAAAATTTTTTTTTGGTCTAAATATTATTTTCTCTCTAAAAAATTTTTTTGTTGTTCCTAGAATATAATTTTTTCTTGAGAAACTATATTTTTTTCTTGCTGAAGGAACCGTGGCAGGTTATTACAAGTTTTAGTAAATTTATTTT
This sequence comes from Trichopoda pennipes, assembly GCA_030448955.1. Classification (NCBI taxonomy): domain Eukaryota; kingdom Metazoa; phylum Arthropoda; class Insecta; order Diptera; family Tachinidae; genus Trichopoda; species Trichopoda pennipes. Next base: position 71,667 of record JASKUP010000040.1, read on the forward strand.
TGATATTTATCATGATATTTATTTTTATTTCCTGAAGCAATTAAATTAAATTTAACACAAATTGTATTAAGTAGAAATATACTAAATAATTCCTTTTTAGTATTTCGAAAAAAGAAATAAAATAACTTTATTTTAAAAATAAAAGTTTGTTCTGCTAATGTTTCCTTGTGGCAAATAATATTGTTCTAAGTATTTGAAGAATGGCCAAATTTAATTATTTTTAAGTTACAGTTCAAACATTGTATGACATCTTTACATGCTTTTTTTATTTAACAAATAATGTTTTATTTAATTTTCATCATTTTTAAGCTTTTTTATGGTAGATTTTAAAACTACACAATACATACATACCTACACTCGTTATGATTATATTATTATATTTTATTTTATGTTTAAATCCATTAATTTTTTTTCGTTTAGTAACATGAATTACATCGCTCGTTTAGAGAGGGTAGATTACAGAAATGTAGCAGGACAATGGAACGACCCTTGTAAATAAATTTAAATAATATTAAGTACAACTACAAATATACTGAAAACAACATATAAACTTTACATTCGTGCACATCAACAAGCGTATGCACACATACACATACACACACACACACAGTTATAAAGAGTAATGAAAATGTCCAAGTAAAATGTTTCAATTGTTTTCGATTTAATAATCATCAAATGTTGCGAAAAACTTGATTAGCGTGACTAAAATATGGTTTAAAAGTACCAAGATCCGTTCAACACAATCATATATCGGTAGAGAGAACATATTTTGCTACTTGCAACCAAATAAAATCTATATCTCTTCTTTTCAGCTGTGCACATTTATTAATAGCGGAATAGTTCTTTTAAGGTTCGTAGGCATTTGATCTATGTTCCGCAAGTCGTAAGTGTTGGACTTACGTTCGTTTTTTCGACAATTCCAACACTTTCAGCGAAAAAAAGAACTGTTTGCCATTTTCACCATTCTTTACTGGGATGTGCAAAACTGAAAAAAAAAAAATTTACACACTTGCTGCCTAAAAATGAAAAGAAATGTGCGAATAAAACAAAAATACATATTTTTATATTTTATTAAACATTACATTGTCAACCGTATTTCATAATGAATTTATACACATTCATTTGTACATTTAAAACACAAACATTCAAGCACACACTTTATTAGTGGTTGCTGAAGTAGATCGACAACATGAACCAATAATTTTGAAATGAAATCTAGGAAACTTTAGCACACACACACTGTTAGGGGAGGAAAAGAGAATAAGGAAATAATTTCGTACTTTCCTATTTTCTTTTGTCTTTGTTATTGCTTTAGCAATTTTTAAGTTTATTAAATTATGTTAAGCCCTATTTTCGTTTTTGTTTTTAATCATGGGGGTTGAAGTTCTTTGAATGTTCTTTTTGGTGATTTTGCGAATGTTAGGGTGACAAAATAGTTTTTTTTTTTTGTTTTGTGTATTGTTTTGGTGAATAAAACCATTTGGATGTAATTTGTTATTTTCTTAAATAAAAACATGATACAAATTGGCGATAGCAAAAAATAAAAAAATAATTTAATATATAAAATAGGGCATTCACTAAAACAAGTTTCCACCAAAGAGATGCCTTTAAAAAAAATTCTAATTTAAAATATTTTTACATAAAAATATTTTGATGAAGTTTTTATACTTATGAAAGTCGACAGGTTTTTAGCTTTCAGCATAACGTCTAATAAACCTGTAATCTGCAATAAAAAAAAATCAGACAAATGCATATATTTTAGATTATGTTTCACCGTCCTGTATTTTTATGCTACACCAAATATTATTGAAGTTGTGACGTCCTTTTACCAGTGCATTTATCTAGTACCCACGTTATAGAGTGTCTTTTTTAATATTCTTCTTAAGAGCTTCTTAGAACAACTAAAGGAAGAGAGAGAAAGAGAAAGAGGGAGTGCTGGAGATTTTGCTATTCTCAGTAAAGCCTGACATATCACTACAAAATAAGTTCTTTTACTAAAAAACTATAGAATTTTCAAGTCGAACTTGAACCTGAATAAATATTATACTTTCGGTTACAACAAATTCAAATTTATCCTTATTTACCGCTTTCATTTAAATATTTATATTAATTGAACATATTATTATATAATTAGTCCCAGATATTGAAACATTTTCATACTTTATGATAATGGTTAAAAGACAACTAAAAAAATATTATAATAATTATTATTATAATTAGAAAATACACATGTTTATAATTATATTATCTTAAATAACACTGGTAGGATGAATTGTTTTGTTGTTTTATTATGCTTTTCAACCGATTCTAAACATTCTCTTAACAGTCGATAAGGAGAGCTTTCTAAAGTTTCGTGATATTTATTATTGATTCTGTTGGTGATTTCTCTGTTCTCTGGGGATAAGCTGCGTTGCCAATACTTGTATTATTTAAAGTTTTTTTTTTAAGTGCGAATTTGCTACTTTATACCAACTTGGACTTGCGTATGTTAAGGTCGGTCTAATTACCATTTTTTAAATCACAAATTTTTGTTTTTTAAATTGAGTGTTGAACATTTTCCTAGTAGTGGTCACAGCGCTGTGATAGTATTTAAAGAGTTTTTACAAAATTTCGCCAATATCCATTGCAAAATTGTTTTTTATCAAGGCATATACCAAGATATTTAGATAATATTTTATATTGTAACAAGGGAAGTCGTTACGGTGAATTGTTTATGGAAATATTATAGTCTGAGTTTTGAAGGCATTCATTTTAATTTTCCATTTAAAAAGATATTTTCTGCAACCTTGAGAATCTTTTTCAATTTCCTTAAATAGTGCTCTCATTTTCTAAATGTTAGAAGAGCGATGTATGCAATTTCTAGGTATAAAGGCGGAGAAAGGTTGAAAATATAAATTAAATATAATACTAGAGAATAGTGTTTTAATAATAGACAGAGAAAATTCTATCTGTATGGAAGTCAGCCGCAATCATGCATAATTATTTTGACTAATTAGTTATTTATTTATTCATTTATTGTCATACTATAACATGCGTCTTTTACTTAAAACTAAAACTAGTCGTTCAATTAAATAATTATTATTACGCTTTACAACAGTAGTCGCTTGAAGATAATTTTCAGAAAGGCCGCACAATAAATTGTGTTTGATTCTCGACTTTATCAATATTGCCGAACCGCCGCATGATCTGTCTCTAGGATCGTTAGTATTATAAAAAGTATAACCACTCATTCTAAAACTTCTTCTTGACGTTATATGAGTCTCCGAAATCAACATTATATCTACTTTATGTTTAATAAGAAAACAATCGAGCTCATTTTTATGTTGGCGTAGAAGTTGCAACTTCTGCATTTCCTGCATCGTGGCAGTCATACTAATGATAAATTGGTTTACTGTTTGCACTATATTTTTAATTAGGCCCTCGAGCCGACCAAAATCTGTGCCGGATGGGACTTTTGCAGTCAATTCCTTTTATACTATGGGCTGATTTGGATTTAGTACATCGGCATATGAAAATTTATTAGTAGCCAAGGGGGGATAAATAGGAATAGATGCCTGTGACGATTGGGAAGGGGCAACAACAGTTTTGTGGGTCAATGAGCCTTTTACAACCCCATAAACAGGACAACCCCTATAGTTGGCAGTGTGGTTTCCACCGCAATTACTGCATCTTTTAGCCTTGGTGTCGTCTTTGGATTTGTCGCATTTGGCCGTATTGTGGAGATCTCCACATACTACACAAAGAGATTTTAACTTACAATATGTTTCTGTATGGCCATATTCTAGACAGTTCATACACTCAACGGGTTTTTTTCGTCGGTGTAGCAAATATTTTAGGTCGTAAATAGGGTGCGTTTGATTTTTTTTAAGTTAAATATCACCAGGCTCTAATTCTATACGAAAAAGTGGTTGCGGGATATTTTCTCAACATCTAAGGATAAAGAATAATCAATAAATCTATAGAGATTATTAAAATCTTTACAAATTCTTCGAATTGGATGCGCATTTGAATAATTATTTCGGAAGAACTGCAAGAACAGTGACTGATAACATCGAGGAAGATGAAGCAGAACATTAAAGCAGATATTAGAAATCAGAAATTCAATTGCAATATTTTTATTACTTAAAATGATTGCAAAAGATACATTAATCATTGTTCTAAGGCTTTTCAATGTTGGCAATTTGCTCAATCTTAGTCTGCAAGATGAGCAAATCGCAGAAAATTAGAAATTGTTTCTGCAACAATTCATTAGACCTACAAATCCGTTGTGCCAAACGGTACCAAACGATTTCTCTACGTCTACTATTTTTATTCTGGTAAAGTTTTTATTAAGTTTATTATTCTTAATTATGATTTCGGAAATAATTAATTTTTTTTAAAACTATTTTTTTATTAAAAAACTGCGGTTATCGGTTACAACAACAAGTTGATTGTTTTTTTGTGGCAATTTTGGGAAAAACATTTTTCTTAAATATTGAATGAAATAATTATTATTAATTCTTCTAGTTATATAAAGTGTGCAACCATGAAAATTATTTTATTATTAAAAAGAATATCTAATAAAATTTTAATCGACTAGAGCTTATTTTTTGAAGTTTTTGTTTTTAAATGTATAAATCTAATAAATTTATATCTTTTGCTTTAAACAAAATAAAATTACAAGACACTTGCTTGCTATAAGCATCTAAGGATTGAATTATTTCCGATACTTAAAAACATATTATTTTGTTTAAAAAAAACACACACAAAGATTTGCAAATGTGGATACAAAAAGAAAAATTCATTGTAATTTTAGTTAGACAAGTAGTTATTCATAGCTTTGTGTTAGTTAGAGCATGAACATATTTTTATGAGAGCATATTTTACAAATTATAAAAAAAACATTCGAGCATCCGACAAGTAGCATACATGGTCCTTTTTAAGCTTTTTAACATTTTCCTTCAAACAATTTTGAACCATCGTCATCATCATCAGCATCGTCAGTCAACATTGTTCTCATGTTCACAATCGGCATCGTTGTATCGACATCTTTAGAAAAATACAAATAATAACAATAAAACTAAAAATTGTTGGAAGAGAAAAAACAAAACTTGTTATGTTGTAATAACATGTTGTATTTTGAGACACAATACAAAAAAAAAAAAAAAATAACAAACAATTTAAAACAAAATATAAGAAAAAATGTTTTTTTTTTTTTGCTTTTTTTTTATTATTTCATATCATAAAGAACATTGTTGAAACTGTACGTACTTGGAAAATATAAAATACTCAACTACTTAAACAATCTTTGCGAACGAGTAGAAGTTAAATGTTAAGATGGTTAGAAAATTCTGTGCCAAAACAATTTATATAGAAAATTTCTAAAATTGTTTATAATTCTAAAAAATATAAAACCATTTCAAGCATTTTTATTTCTATTCGTTTATGGTCGTATGTTTGTTATAATATTATATTATTATTATTATTAGTTTTATTTTTTATATAGCAGTACCTTTAAAAACAAAGGTACTGCTATATAATGTAATAGAAAATAAAAGAAAAAAAAACGGAAAAATTCAATTTTCTTTAACTATTTTATAGAGTGAAAATAAAAATTGAAGCATTACAATGAGCTGATTATATTAAATTTTTTTTTAATTTTAAAATATATTTAAAAATTAAATCATATTATTTACATAATATTATTGCATATTAAATTCTCATATAGTCTACACTGCTGATACACTCATTTATTGCTTTCATTGAACAAGTTAATTTCTAAGCCAGAGAACAATTTATAATTAAACTCTAGTTTATTCATTTTTAATTTAGATTTTTATTAAAAAAGAACAATTTTTTTCATTGACGTGCTGCTTTTTAAGGCAACCAGAATATATTAGAAAACATTTTAAATGTTAAAAAACATCCTTTGAAAATCATTAATTTCAATAAAAGCTTTTTTAAGCTTTAATATAAAACGACCAATATGAGGTCAGCTGAAAAATAGTTTTTAAGAATTTTTAAAGATTTATTTTTGTTTATCATATTCATTCATTGTAATCTGTTAAAATATTTTGAATACATAATAGACCCCACCGGGGGCACATTATAAGTCTTTATGGATCACACAACCATCTACACTTGTGTCTTGCGGGGATAAAAGGGAGCCTAGACCCCTTGAAGGCTAGCAAGAGCCAACTGGATTTTCCACTATATTTCCATGGAGAATCAGTAAAGCTCCAGAGTTCCGCTATTTGTCTTTTTAGGCATTTAGCTGTTCTGTGACTGATCTGGCTATGTGTTTCGAGGCCCTCTTTTGAGTTTGTGGGTCCGATCATTCACAATGAACACAATGAATGGTCCAGGTCCACTGAGTATGAATGCCGTCGTGTTCGTAATTATATTAAGATTCATGTGTTCTGGACCAGGAGTTGGATAGTCTCCAACTTCTGCGCTTCGGGCTTTTGAAGTTGCAACTAGGAGTGTCTGGAGGATATAGGTATCCGTAAATATTATCACGCATACCAAATAGATCCCCTCCCGGGGGCACATTGATATGTTTTGATGGAAATCCACCATCATTACATGTGTCAACAGGGGAAAATCGGCAACCCAGTCCCCTGAAGGCTAGCAAGCAGTCAGATGGAAGCTCTACGTTATTTCCACGGGAATCAGTAAGCCTGAGAGTTCAGATAGTTGGTTCTTTAGCTTTTTAGCTCTTCTCTGTCTGATTATTGAGTTTGACCCTTCGAGAGTATCGTGGTGGTTGTGGTTTCGCGGCCCTCATAAATTTGATTAAGGGGTCAGGACAATCACTCCTGTACTGAGAACAAATGGGTGAATGATCCGGATCCAGTTAGCATGCTTGTCATGTGTTCTGGATCAGGAGTTGGATGGCTGTTCAGCGAGCAGTGCGGTTTGGCGGCCTTGCTTCGAAACCTCCGAAACCTGTTGCTTCCTAGGGCGCGGCACACGCATTATATCGTCCAAGTGGTTTGACTACCGTCGAGTTATGGCATACACACGCTAGGTACCGACTTAAATCTTATCACGCATACCAAATAGATTTGAAGACATATGAAAGTCGCAGAGGCAACATTAGAAAAATATTATGCAATTCAAATTGCATTTTATCAATTTTTGGCATTATGACCAGACATTACATGTACAAAATACGATGTAGGTTGCTTGAAATATTATTCAAATCGACAGCTGGTAAGTGATATGCGACAGTAATCTATATGACAATACGTGCATTTGAAATAACTTTGGTTATTACAGCGTTTGTAGCCCTTGGCTATCTTCAGTATACATTTAACTCAATAAATTCACTGTTTTTGATATACGTAATAGCACATAACATCGTTATTTATAATTGATATTTTGCTGGGAAAAAAACATATAGAGTTAAGCCAACTATTTTTAATGCGTCGTCTGCGCATCTTTCTTTGTTCAACAGATTAGCTGAGCAGTTGAAAATAAAAATGTCTAAGATTTATATTAATTTCCACTGTTTATGGAGAGTGAGATAGCAAAATAATTGTTATCCCCAAAATGAAATTTATTGATCAGACCCTACCAACCAGGGTGCACTTTAAGCTCACAACGTCTAGTGCTCGCGTCAATTCCACTATTAATTGATAGACCGAACTTGCAACAAGAAATAAAATATTTTTGCTTTAGCTGGCCACCTAACAAAGGATGGTGAAATTGTATTTTATTTAGTTTAGTTTAGTTCTTTACAAGTGCTTAAATTTAAAATAAGTTTATTGACCACAGTTGACAGCCGTTGGTTTTTAGCAAGTTTTAATTAATTTAACTATTTCTCATTAAAAGTATTTTTTTCTATTTCTCTTTTAAATTGTTCCCCCTTTTTTTGATGTTATTCTTGTTATTTTTAACGCACTCTAAAACTCTTAACGCTTTTCAAAATGTGGCGGACAATAAAATTAATTTAAAAAAAAGTTTTATTTTAACTTTAGTTTTTTTTTATTTTTTTGTTAGCAGTTTCTTATGGTTGTATTTATAAATAACCTCATTTAATGTGCAGCTACCAACAGCAAGACTTCTAATATAGTTTTTTTTTTTTTTGTTTTTTGCATTAAAGTGAAATAAGAACAGTGGACTTATTAGAAAATAAATGTTAAAAACAACAAAATTGAAATTTGGTATATTTTTTTTATTGGATTTATGGAAAAATGGAATTTGAGCAAATATGTTTAGGTTTTTCTGAATAATATTCTATAAACACATCGTAATTTTATAGCTTCTGTAAAGAAAAGGTTTCCCGAAAATCTAAATCCTACAATTTCCAACAAAATTTAAAACGATATTGCTAACGTTCATCGGAAAGAGTGTAAGCCATGGGGAAAAAATTTGAATAGTTAACTGTACATTTCTTCAAACTAAATATCAAAACAGTGAACTATTGTTTATGTGTTTTAATAAAATATATATTTAATGAACATTTTGATTACTATTTAATAACATTTTTTTATCCCACTGTGGTTTGTAGTCTGTTGGTGCGATGCACGTTTATGGTGGAATTTTTATTTTATTTTAATTTATACGTTTCAATTTTAACTCATTATAGCTTAAAAGACTACCATTTATTTACTTCATTCAAATACACACACACACACACACACACATACACACAGCTATATATACAACTATAAACTTTCGCTACCATACACACAATGGAAATTAGAAAAATGCCGCAGGATGATTATGAAAAACTAACAGCAGACAAACGGTTTTTATTTGCTTGTCTGTTGTGCTAACGTTTCTTGCTTCTATAGCATTTTGTTAGAGATCAAGTCTGGTGAAAGGAAGTGGAAACCAACCAACACATCTTTCACTTAATACAGGCAGTTGAGAGCAAAAACGAAACAAAAACAAAAAAAAAAGTAACAGCAACACGGTTTAAACTAAAATCTTTAATACTCACACTATTTACACTTCTTACTCATTCCCTTCCAAATATATATTTTGATATATAAGTGCATGTGTATATTTAAATATTGCACTACTACCAACACAAAAGAATATATATGTAGTTATGAGTATGTGTTATAGATCCAACATTGTAAATGAATTGCTGTAATAAATACAAATTTATCAGTAAACTAACCATGCATATGTAATGGTAAAACCAATTAGGAACGTTTGTGTCTAAGACATGAATACACACACACACACACATACAAGTTTACCAGTAACCTTAAAATAAACCTCACATTTATTCACTTATACTATCATATCTAACACCAAATGTTAATGTTCAAAGTTAATGTATCAAAAGCTTATTTCTATTGCTTTTCATATTAAAAGTAAGCACATAACCACACGCACATATGCACAAACATGTATGCACACACACACACACACACACACACACACATTGGAAACCATTAATATACATCAATGATTACATATATTAGTTTACAACAAGCAAGGACATTAACCAAAACAAAAAAAAAAGCTCTAAATGATCCTTTTAATATTTATTTACTTTTTATTCTTTTAATCTATCAAAAAAGACAACATTTGAAATACTGTGGATAATTCCTTCCTCATACAATAAATATTACTGTGGTCCAAAAAATTTTTTTTATATTTAAGCTTTAAGGATTATTAAGGAAGATTTGTGAAAAAAAATTATTAAAAGCATCTTTGTGTGATATAATTTTCAAAACTAATCACGTTCTTGTTGCCACCTTCCTATTTTCTAATACAAGTTCTCTTTGTCCGCAGTATATTCTTTGCTATTCAACTTAACTTAATATTCTTCTTTGTTTTTCGCTTTTTCTTTTTTTTTTTTTTTGTCGTGTTAGATATGAGTATTTCCTATTGAATATGCAGGGCATATCAGTTTTATTTTGAAGGGTATATTGTTTTAAGCTTGGGTCTTAAGAGAAAGTTTATACTTTCAAGGATTTTTAGTTAAGCCCAACACTATAAATGGAATTGAATATAAAATTTCTAATATTTCTCATATACGCAATAGTGAGGGTATGCACTTCATAATGTTGGCATAGAAATGAAGCTTAGAATCGCTTAGTATATTACAATTTAAGCCTTAAATTCAATGACAAAGGTAGTATAGCCAAGAAGAGTAAAGGTTTTCTTATTTTTTAACAATTTTGTTGGCTTTAGGTTTTAAAATACAAATAGAAAAAATGTTGTTTTGTAAACCCGCTTAGTGCAGGGTATCCGCCAGGAAGGAATACTACTAAATTTGTTTATAATTTTTGATTAAATGCAAGATAATGGATCTTATATTGTCGGCAATTATATATGGAACACAACATCAGATAATTGCGCGCCTCTGTTTTAGCCTCACAAATGCCAGCCCTTATTTCATTACATATTTCATTACATCGACGCACATATCACGTGGTAACTTCTTAGTTTCATCAAGACTATTTTGTTTGAGTTGTTCAAGAGTTTCTGACTTGTTGGCATAAACCTTGCTTTTTAGATATACCGACAAAAAGAATTTTGGGGCAGTCAAATCAGGCGACCGTGGAGGCTAATCAATATCACAATTTTTTGCAATAACTTGTTGTGGAAAGAGATCTCGAGGTATTTCCATTTAAATCCTGGCTGTAGGCGATATGGCACTGTCTTGTTGACACCACATGTTAATCAAGCCCAAAGCATGCAGTTGTGGTGTTAACGACATCGTTCGCCATGCACAGTTACCGTTACGCCGTTTTCATTGTCAAAGAAGTAAGGCCCCTTGATTCCTCCTGGCTAAAATGCACACCAAAATGTCTGTCTTAATGGATGCAAAGCTGACTGTAGAATAATTTGAGGGTTACCTTGAATCTCTTACTCTTGAATCGACTATTCTGTTTATTCACATATGCACGCAAATGAAAATGTTCCTCGTCACTCATTATGATTTTTTTCATAAAAATCGGGGTTGTCATGAGCAAGCTGTAACATCTCATTTACGCCACCGTACATATGGTCTTGTAAAGAAAGCTCTTGTGTCAACTGAATCTTATATAGAAACAAAGTCAAATCCTTTAGCAAAATTGTGGACAAATTTATTGTTTGAAGACCTAACTCCTGAGCATGGCGTCGAATTGAGGTTGATGGATTGTTTTCAACACTTTATTGAGCAGCAGTAATGTTTTCTGACGATCTTGCAGTACGTTGTTTACCATGCTTGGGCCCATCACCTACAGATCCTCTTTCTTCGAAATCATTCACTACACGATAAATAGTGCGTTTTGTTGGCACATTGTTTTTCCCAAAATTTTTATATAACTTTTTTATTATCACAGTAATCTACTTCACGGCTGCGAAACATGAAATGTCAAGACTAAATGGCGGCAAACGGCGGACGCCCTGTACATCTATTTGCTATTTTCAGAAATCATTAACGAGAGTGTTATTTTTGTATCCGCATATTTTAGTTGATAACAAGGATTCGTTTCTGATTTTGTTTTATTTCTTCAACACGATTAAATGGGATTCAAATAAAATCTCCGAGTTACTTTCATCCCATTTAAGTAAAGGGAAATGCGGCTTAAAAAGTCAGATGCACAATCGTAGCAGGGTTTTAATGAAAAAATAAAAAATTTCCTTTTTTGGCGATTTTTTCGCTTCCTTGTAATTTTAGCATTATCTGAAATTTATTTCAGATCACTTGTTGTTTTTGCTGCTTGTTTCTCCTTTATTTTAATTTTATTTAATATTTCATTTTTATCAACATTTTGAAGGTTAATGAAACTTTGAAACATTATGGTTGCACCACTATCACATACGACAAGTGAATACCCTGGTTGCCCAGCTAAATACAACTGCATGTCTCACCAGGCTAAAGCATGTTACACTAAAATATTGCTCATTTTTTAGCATTGCTTGTTTATGTATTCTTCCTGTACATGTTTGAAATCGTATATTTGGTTCTTATTTTGGCTGATGATTAATTGCAGGAAACATGATTAATGATTGGAGGGTAGTTACCACAGTTATCGTCTTTTTTTTTCATTGTGTTCTAGCTGCTCTTTGCTTGTCGACATCTTTAGAAAAAAATGTAAATGTTCTTTACAACACAATATAACAAAGCATACGATAAGTGCCATATATTTGGCCAAAAAAAAAAAACCTTTAAGTGTAATTGCGATTCAAAACAAAAAGAAGTTGTAGCGAATAATGAATATGGCGCAAATAAAACAACAAACTAAAAAGTGAAATGAGAAGAAATCTGTTGAAAATAACGTTGATATTGTTTTTGGCTTTTAGAGAAATACACACCAGGATAATAAATCCATGTAAAAAACAAAGATGTAAATAGAAGAATGAGAAAAAAGTAGAAATTAGACTAAAGTACTAAAAACAACAAATTTGAATGTATAATAAACGTTACAAGCAGAAAGTGATGAAACTTTATTTTTCGTTTGCACGTACTGACGGAATTTTCTTTTACCAATTCTAACAAAACTGTCTTAAAGTCATTAAAACCAAACTAGAGAAGGTCTGATTCTAAAAGGGCATTAACAACTTTTGACGCTTTTTTCTTTGGCGGCAGAAGTTTGTATACTCTTTTTTACTTTATTTTGGTACGTGCCACTCTGCATGACGTTACGCTGATTACTGGCACAATTTTATAAATTATTGCAGTGCTTGTGTCAGGAATATTGCTCTTTGTGTACCATAAAATGATTTAGTAAGAGGGATGATTTTTTGAATTAAATTTAATACTTTAGTTATTGTAGGTAGATGATGGATTTTTACATTACAAATTTTTTATCTTAACAGTTGGCTTTTCTTTAGCGACTTTATCGGCTTCTTATAAAATTTGATCAACGGTTTCGCCTGCATTAATTATATTTTCTATCATTTGATCTATAAAATTTCTTTCACTGTGTGTTGAAGTGATTTATACGACATTATCGCCGCTAATAGTATATAAAGTTTTTTTTTCAACTTACAAATAAATTGCCAAACATGTTAATAAAAATAATTCGAATCAGATAGTTTTTAATGTAATACACAAAGAGCAAAGGATTAGAAAGTCCTTCAAATTTACTCCTGCGATATTAAAAAAAAAAAGAAAATTTCGAAAAGCGCTTGTTTGGAAAATTAAAATTTATTATTAATGCCTTGCTAAAAATTAATTAAATTTACTTGACTTTTTAGAAAATACTTTTTAAGTACTTTTTTAAAAAGTACTTTTGAAAGTACTTTTTTAAAAAGTACTTTTAAAAGTACCTTTTTAGAAAGTACTTTTTAAGTACCTTTTTAAAAAGTACTTTTTAAGTACCTTTTTAAAAAGTACTTTAGGTACCGTAATTTTTTCCACTCGTTTTTAAGAGTGAAACAAAATATAAAAAAGGGAACTTTTATTTATAGCAAGACATTCTAAAAGCGCTGTTTCCATAAGAAATACCATTTGAAAAATTTAATTACACAAAATCCTGTTTGAAAATACCTTTAAAAATAGTACTATTAACGAAAAAAAAAATAGGTAATTGAGTTAAGTGAGAAATTGGGTGTGCTTTTACGTCATCTCTCGTCAAATTTGGTTTGTTAACAGACCGGTTTCGGCTATGTGCCATCTTCAGTATTCTGTTTTCTCTATGCTAGCTGTATTTTATTATCAGCTGTCTTTAGATTAAAATGATACAACTTTTTTATTGTATTACGAAGAGAAAAGTTTGGCAATTATGAAAGACAAATGATAACTGGCAAATATCCACCATAACCACACTGACAGATGTCGATTTTGTCATAAAAGTTTTTAATCACTTTTTGGCCAAAAGGCGATCCTATTTCGTTAATCAGATTACGGATTTTAAGTTTCAAGACTGAAATCGATTCGATTGGCTCCGTAAAATAATCACAGTGGTATTAACTGAGACGATCTAGCTGACCACTTAACTGTTGATTGTCTTGAAATTATGTGATCGGGAATTTTTGTTGGCAATAAATTGATCGTTTCATTGGTCGTGTGACATATTACACCGTCCTATTGAAACAACATGCCAGTTTTATCCACGTCGTCAATAATATACCAAAATTGTGTTGTTAGCATCTCGTGTTAGCGTGATCCATTGGCCGTTACCATATTGCAGCCTTCGCTTCAAAAAACAAAGGCCCAATCACGCCCCCAGACCAAAAAGTGCATCATACAGTGAAACGTTGAGCATGCAAATGCTTCTTGCTCTAGGATTTTCAGAAGCCCAAATGCGGCAATTTTGCTTGTTGACAAGGGAAAATGGGCTTCGTGTAAGAAAATGATTTTTTCAATAAAACCAGCCGGTTTTTGCTGAATAAATTAAGCGAATTTACGGCTATTTGAATGATTGGCAGGCTTCAAATCCATATGCAAAATTTGCAATGTGGAAATATGGGAGAGATTGTTGAGAACATCTAGAAATGGAAAATTATGGATCTGCTGCAACACTGTGGCTTTCGGCTGCGATGTTTTCATTTTAACGACCCTTTCGAACACGTTCGCACATTTTGTATCGAGCCTGTCGACTAAATTGAACGACAAATTTCTTAATAGCGGTCAGAGAAGGACGATTATGTTGTCCGAAAATATCATTAATTTTACGAAATGCAACTTTAACAGAACCATCATTTTTTCATAGTGGATTTTAATTATTTTAATACAATTTTCGTGCGTCAGTTACGCACAATTGCCAATGCATCTACTACGAATACGGTAAAAAATTGAATGTCAAAATTATCATGATGTTGGTGTTGTCACAATTGAAATGCAAACTTCTTGTTGAATAACTCCAAACTTCCCGAAAAAAGTACCAATTCGTAACAATACCATTTTCATGTCAGTGACCTAACGAAAGTAAAAATTTTAAATAGTACTTTGTTACACTAAAAGCGTTACCGTTTTCAAACAACCCATTTCAATAAACAAATATTGGAAGAAGTAAAAGTGAAGCTGCAAACATGAAGCGTCAGAAAAATGTGCTCAAAAAAACCTTAAAAACTAGTTATGAAAAATTAATTATTTAAAACTAGGTCTAGTAATGTGACCCTTAGTGAAAGTGCCTTTTATCCTTTTAAAATATTTTGTTAAAAAAAAAGGAAAAGAGAATAGCTCTCGAAAAGTACTTTTTTTAAAGAGATCTATTCTCTTCTTTCAAAATGCTATTTTCTTTTATTTTTCTAAAACAGCTTTTTTTAAATAGCCATTGAAAGAACAATATCAATTTAAGGGCAGATTCCTTAAGGTTTCATGGATATTTAATCATTTTTTTTTTGTTTAACATAAAAAACTTTCCTCTACAGCGTTGAAAGAAGTGTGTTATCATTGTTTTCATTTCATTCTTTCTATATTTAAAAATGCAAAAATTTAAAACATTTAATTTTATATTTATATATAAAAAAAAGGAAAATAAATAAATTAAAGAAATGAGAGATAACATTGGAACAAGACCAAGACCAATTCTTATCATAAGCCAAACAATAATAACAGCTACAGCAACAGCAACAGTAGCAACGATAACAGCAACTTAATGCCAGCAAATACTTAAAGAAAACTTTTCGCAGTGATTGCATTTTTGTTTATTTTTTATTTTTATTTATTTCTTTTTTTTTTGCTACTTAAAAAAAATAAACTTCATTATTCGTTCTCAAAACCCAAAAAAAAATTGATAAAAAAATATGTAAGAAAACTATATATAAAAAACCGATTGCGAGTGTTTCAGAGCAATTAAGAATAATTTATCTCCAGAATATGTTGCTCTGCAGTTAGGCATAGCTTATTAACAAAATTTTATTTCAACACTGTCTTTCTCTTTATCGTACAGCATATCAATATCGCATATGAATGGAAATAATTATTTTAAGATAAGAACTATCTCTTGTTCAATTAAATAAGGCGTCACTTTGTTTCAAAAAGGGAAGGAAATGTTAAATTTTACAGCAATAAATATACATATTGCGATATCAATTCGGAAGGATTTTACTCAAGCCAGCTACTGCAATAGACTTTTGAAGGTTGTATATCCCACTGTGTTTAAATCTTTGATCACAACATTTTCAAAACCAATACTTGTAATCGGTTGTGAACACTTTGCAAATAATAGCAGTGCTCATGTATTTCGCAAGTTTCATATGTGACTTATGACATAAGTGGTGACACTTCAATTGTAATTGCTGCTTAAAATATATTTCAGCTCTTCAACTGCCTGTTGCAAACATGCCATAAATTTGAAGCTTGCATAGGCAGATATTCTTAAAGATAACATCGCCATGCCAGGTTACTAAAACTCAGTTTACATTGTTTCCGGCAGAGTCCTTGAAGGCATTAAATTAGAATTTTAAATATGAAAGAATTTGGTTAATTCCGCACAGCTTATTTCATTTAATTTCAACTTTAACAGTTCGTGTAAAAAATCCCTTAAAAAGAATTATAATCTCCATATGACAAAATACAGTTTTTGTTATTAAATCTGTTTTTATAATTCGAGTGGGTAATTTTGTAAATTAAATATCTACCTAAAAATATTTCTCTGATTTCATTAATTTTTCACAAGTTGTTTGTACTCGCTTGCTTATTTAATAGCATTGGCATTTCAATTATTCATACATCGTACATCTTAATAGTTGATAAAAACAGCTGGAACATATAATAAAATATATAATAATAAAAACAAAAATAATCAGATCTGCGAACTGCCACAAGTATAAAGTGCGGGTAGAAACCCAATTGGCCATCTCTTAAAAGTATTACTCATTAGGGGCGCTATAGTCAAAGCAAATTGTTAAAATATTTTTTAAGCAAGTGTCACAATTATCGATATAAAAAAAGACTTTCTTTTAACTTATATTAGTTGTGAAGAGAGAGAGGAGAGGAATACACACGCCAATGCTTAGGCACAAGTGACAAATGGCCGTCTGAAGTAATGTTATGCATAAGTATTTGGCCAACTGGTATATTTTTATGTATCAGAGTGCGAATTTGTTTTTTTATTTTTTATTATTTTATTTAAAGCCTTCAACCTCATAAATTTATTTTTTAATTATGAGCCATATAAAAATATTGCAAAAAAATTCTGTGAATAGGCAGGCAACACTAACAAACACATTTTCAATTGCAAACTATTAAATTTTAATTTAGCTAAGAAAAGTAACAACAAAAACAAAAGAAATACTATAGAACCGGTAGAAAGATGAAAAAGTAGAATAAGGGGAAAGGAAAAAGCTTTGAAATAAAATTAAAATAATTTTGTTTCAATAATAATGATCAGAACATGTTTGTGTTTAAAGAAAAACAAAATTGATGTTTATTTTTGAAATAAAACTTTAGTTTAGTTAGTTCGCTTGAAATTTGAATAATTCTTTTATTTTTCAGCAGGCAAATGTTTATTTTATAAACTACAGCAATAGCAACAAAAACTATAATGATAACAATCATAAAGATGAGTAAAACAAATAGGCTGTTTATAACTCTTTTTTCTCATATACTTATGATTGCTGCTGAAGTGATGAAGGCCCTGTTGAGAAAATGTGGCAGCAGGCAGTCATAAATTACATACTTGATACTTAAACTAATTGAGAGTAATAAAGAAAAAATAATTGTATTAAATGATGAAATACGAGTTTAAAAAAATATTATTAAGGCGAAATATAAAAAAAAAATTAAATATTTATTCAAACTGAATCAAACTGGAATGTAATTAATTAATGGTTAAGAATGATGAAAGTAAAGTCCTTTTAATTAACATCATCACACACAGGTTATATAAAACATCGGAAGTTCAATCGTCTTGACAGCAACAAGACGCAACATAAAGCCTGGTTTTCCTACGGGACTATTTAAAGACCAGTCTTTAGTCTAAAAGAGCTTGTTTGAAAAATTTGCCAAAAATAAATAAAATTTACTTGTTAAAACTTCTCTCTTTTTAGAAAGTACTTTTTAAGTACCTTTTAAAAAAGAAGTTTAGGTACCATAATTTTTCCACTCGTTTTTAAAAGTGAAACAAAATATAAAAAAGGGACTTTTATAGCAAGAATGCATTGTAAAAGCGCTGTTTCCATAAGAAACCCCATTTGAAAAGTTTAATTACACAAAATGCTGTTTGAAAATACCTTTCAAAATAGTACTATTAACAACAACAACAACAACAACATATTTAATTGAGTTAAGAGAGAAATGTGTTTTGACAACGTTTTTCAAAAAGAAGTTTGTTTTCTAAATCAAAATTAAAATGGTTCAATTTGTTATTTTTATACGAAGAGAAAAATTCGGCAATTATGAATGGCAAATGATAACTGGCAAATATTTGTCATTACCACACTGGCAGAAGACGATTCTTTCGTAAATGTTTTTAATCACTTGTTAACCAAATGGCGGTCCTATTTCATTAATCAGATCACTGATTTTAAGTTTTAACACTGAAATCGATTGTATTAGCTCCGTACAGACACTTAACAAAAAAAAAAACACAATGCTGATAACTCACGCTATCTAGCTGGCCACTTACCTGTTGATTGTGATGAAATTATGTAATCGGGAAATTTGGTTTGCATTAAATTGATCGTTTCATTGATCCGTCCTGTTGAAAATACATGTCAGTGATATCCACGTCGTCAATAATAGGGCAAGACTGTGTTGTTAGGATGTCGCTATAGCGTTATCCATTGACCGTTACTACATTTCCAACCTCATCTTCAAAAAAAGGCCGAATTACACCTCCTGACACGCTGATCATGCAAAGGCTTCTTGCTCTAGGATTTTCAGAAGCCTGAATGCGGCAATTTTACTTGTTGACAAGGGAAAATGGGCTTCGTTTGAAAAAATTATTTTTTGAGAAAAACCAGCCGGTTGTTCCTGAATAAATTGAGCGAATTTATGCCGATGCGAATGGTCGGTCGGCTTCAAATCCATATGCAAAATTAGATAACTCCATTTGTTGAGAACGTTTAGAAATGGACAAATTTGGATCTGCTTCAACACTGTGGCTCTCGGCTGCGATGTTTTTACTTTAACGACCCTATTGAACACGTTCGCACATTTTTTATCGAGCTATCGACTATTTAAAGTCATGCTAAATAGACACGATGTGGTCAGGCTTGATTTTGAATTCCCAAAGGCAAACTTTTTCTTTGCTGTTGGTCGCTCTTAATATTATCCAGAGATTCTTGATTGCTCCTATACTACAATCTTACAGTTTTTTTTTCCAAAATAATGTTGTATTAAACACAAAACTGACTCTTTCGTCTTCTTTTTTTTTCATTTCAATTATTTTTAATTAACATCATTTTATTTATTTTCTTTTCATCAAAAATCATTAACTCTTAACTTTGTCAAAGAAAATATTCTGAAATTGTTTTATTTTTATTTTTTTTGTGTTGTTGTTATCACACTAACTTTTATGGATGAATTTTAAAATCTCATTATAAATTCCATAACAAATTAAAAAAAAATGTGTGGATTGTTTTCTCTGCTTATATTTCTATAAAAAAAGATCAAGTAATTTTATCCATAAACATACCAAGAAGTTAGAATTTGTGTTAATGTGTGTGAGTGTGTGTGTGTGTGATATAAAATTTTTAAAATTCCATAATCCGCTTTAATCCATAGACAATACTTGCATTAAATATTTTCTCATTTTTTTTTTTTTTTGGTTGTAACATTTTGTGTACATTTTTAATTCACAATGAAAATTTTTAAGAAATTAACACTTGCAGGCGACATCATGCAACATGAAAGTACCCGGTAGTTATTTGAAGGCAATAGCAGTTTTAATTTTTCTAAGCATACTGATAGGAAAATAAACTAAGAAAAATTATTCAGACCTGGCAAGTTTGTTTTGGAATCGAAGATTCAGTATGAATTATTAACCTGTAGCCAGGGTTAAATTATTCTCCGAAGGGGTGTATGGGGGTCCACATTAAATAATTAAATGTAACGAAAGAAAGCGTTTCCGCTAGGGATGAATTAAACTTATATATATAAGAGGAAGAATTAGAAATCTAATATAGAGAGATAAAGTTCAAATAACCCCACTGAGATATAAATATTTGTAGGAATTAACCATTTCTGGTGATGAAGTCTTAACAATATAATATATCTAGTGCATAATAGTTTCTTGAAAATCGTTGCAAAAAAAACTTAGTTATTTTTGATAACACCTCTACTAAAATGCTCTTTTAGCATATCCAAGTTCCTTTAAAAGCAATCAATAACTTCTCTTCACTTATTTAATGTGTAAAACAACATTTAACAAAACTTCCTGCAAACTACCGGGCACATTAAGTTGCATGCTTTCATACGCACAAATTGTATACCAAAACAACAGAGCAGATGAGTTTGAAAGTTTAAAAGCAAAAAGAAATTGTGTAAAATGAGGTTCATTTCAACAGATTGTATTCTTTAGTTAACATGGAGAACAGTTTTTGATGAAAGATTTCTTTCTTCTTTCTTTTTGTTTTTGTAGTTATTTAAACGCAGGTGGTACTAGAATAAATCAACTTAGAATTGGGAATGAACGATGGTGGTGATAGTGAGAGGGGACTATGAAAACAAAAATAAAAGTCAGCAATAATAATAATAATAAAAATTAAAACAGTCTACAAATAAATAAATAAACAAACAAACGGAAGTCAACGGAAAAAGGAAAAACATTCATTATTTTACGCTTATTAATTATAATTCCCGTTTGCTTTCTATTTCTTTTTTATTAATAAAGTATAAAATTAATCCACATTTTTCTAATAATAAATACATTAATTCAGATAAAAATTGTTTTACAGCATAATGGTGTTAAAATAAAAGCGAATGAATGAATAGTCTCTTTGAAATAGTTGAGCATGAAACAGAACTGAGCGTTAGTTTTTGTTTAACAGCTGCTGACTTAAGAACTTAAGAGGTGAAAAACAGCCAATACACAGTTTAGTCCAAAATATTTTAGATGAAATTTTGTTTTGCTTTAAACGTTGATCACAATATACGCATGCGGTTAAAGCGATAAGCATCGTAGAAATACTAAATGCAAGGTTTCGCATCACAGAGTTATTTTAAGTTTAAATTTCTGTCGTACCGTTGAAACATTTTTTGTAGTTGTATTTTTTGGCCAGCCCCTTATCTCTGGAATCATAATAATACGAATACTGAAGTTGTGTTACTACACTTAAAGGTTATTTCGAAGATGTTATGATAAAGGGTTTCGCATAGTGACTGAATTTTCAGCTAACTAGCCTTGATTTTGAGCCACATATATTTAGACACTGTAATTTTAAGTTTTTTTTTTATGACTGACATAAGTAAAAAAAAAAATATTATATAACGACTTAATTTTAAATATATATATATATACAGATTATGAAAAAAATATATCACTATAGAAATAATAATTTGAAACAAAAAATTTAAAAATCAAAAGGTGTTTCCATAGAAGTCGTGATTTTTATAAATATGACCTTAACTTAACCGTTATACGCAACGCTTAAAATTTGCACAGAGTATGTAATGCTATGGTAGCTGTAAGGTAGTGGTAGAGATTCTCGTCAGCGCTTAACCATTTGGCCCTAATCTGACATGGTTTTCAAACTATATGAAAATAATACGACAACGCCCTTAGGTGCATACGTGATAAGATTTACATCAGTACCTTGTTGTGTAAACCATAACCCGACGGTGGATAATACCTCTGTGGAAGAAATGTAGTGTCATCCTCGCCCTAGAAGGCCTTCAGATACGTATATCCTCCGGTCACTCCTAGCTGCAACTTCAAAAGCCCGAAGCAGGCCGCAGCCTTCACTCCTTGCTGAAGAGTTGGAGACTACCCAACTACTGGTCCAGAACGCATGAAGCTTAATATAATTTAACTACACGATGGCATTCATGCTCACTGGACCTGGACCATTCATTGTGTTCATTGTGAATGATCCGACCCACACACTCAAACGAGGGCCTCGAAACACACAGCCACCACGATATTCCCGAAGGGCCAACCTCAATAATGAGTCAGAGAACAGCTAAAAGGCTAATAAGACAAATAGCGGAACTCTGGGGCTTTACTGATTTCCGTCGAAATATAGTAGGTTGTCCAGTTGGCTTCTGCTAGCCTATTCGGCAACTGGGCCCCCTTTTACCTTTACATGTAATGACGGTGGATTTCCGTCAAAACATATAAATGTGCCCCCGGGGGGTAACCCCTTGGGTGGATATTCACTTAGGTGCATACACACCTTAGGTAGCAATATTAAGACCACAGCGAGAACCGCAGAATATTTAAATTCCTTGTCGCCCCTGGTAGGCGACAGACTGTCGCATGTGCAACAGTTCTTTACTTGTATAAAGCGACCCATCTTCCCACTTTAGGTTTTTTAAACCACAACCACCATGTTACTACCCGAAGGACCTCACCAATAACCAGTATAGGGCCGTAGCTCTGTAGACAACTGGTTCCCACGGCAACAGTTTATTCCAGTCACTGGTCAGAACTTGAGAGGCCAGTTTCAGGCTCCTGTTAGCCTAAGCGACTAGTGTCGCCGAAAGCACATGTCCAAATGGGAAAGAGGTTCACATTAAATGCATGTCCCCGTGGCGGGGATGTAGCTATAAGCACAAGTATTAAAACTAAAAATTCCAGAGTATTCCCACGAAGGTTAAAATTTTTAATAAATAATTAAAAAAATAATATTTTAATTATTTAAATTATTTGCAAGGAAAAAGGGTTTAAAGGGGGAAAATTGTTGCTTAGGCAAACTGCTTAGATAAAGCTTTAGAAATTAAAATTGTATATATTATGTTACGAAATCCAAAAAATCGTTGTAAAATCCTTGCCCATCCACCTTCCTCATACTTCAGAATCTACTTTAACTTATCACTGATTTTTACGCGAGGTGTTACACGGCCTGGTTTATAAAGAAAATAAAAGTTGAGTTGGTTTTTGAATCAGTTAAAGATTAAATTTTACACATTTTTTCCGAGATAAGCGAGTATGACACCCGCTTCCTAGTTTTAATTTCTAAGCTGTTCGTTACTTTAATTAACTAAGCATGATTATTCATTTATAATTTATTGTAATTCGTTTTTTGTTTTTTATTTAATTTTTGTATTCAATACATTTTCAAATTACTTTTCTGGAATAAATGCAATAAATGTTAATTTATTATTTATTTTCTATTTAAACAAAAGAAATCGTTTCAATTTCTTAATTCACTTGAATTGAATACGAGTTGGCAAAAAACAAACAAAATTTGTAAAACAAAATTTCAGAATTAAAATTATTTTTATACAAATATCTCTTTAAAAGCTGTTCATAAGGTTTATTTATAATAATCATAATATAAAAGAAATATTTTCAATGAATGATAGAGTGGAACATTAATGTGCATTTAATGATATTTATTTTCGGCCAGTCAGGACGAAGTTCGAGTTTTAAAAAATATAGATTCTACTACATAGAATTTATTTGGATTTTGCTTTTACTTTTTTTAACACACCCGTTACATTAGTAAAAGAAAGATATTAGGAAAATACTATTTATTAAGGCTTTTTAAGTACTGTGTACACAAAAATTCAAGCAGCTACTTGAATTTCTTCATGTATTGAAAGCTTTGTAGCAAAAATCAAAATAAAATGTTTAGATTCAAATTTATTTATTCTTGCGTATTGTAGTCGCTTGTTCTTGATTTGTAAATACACACATTTTATTCGAGGAACTGAAATCAAATAAAATTTGTATTGATCTGATTCTATTTCATTTTATTTTTTTTTTTTTTTGGTTGTAAATCCTTTTCTATTTTTGTCTTAATTTTGCAGTTTAAATAAGCAATTTTTAAAAAGTAAAATGTGCGTACATTATTTTTATTATTCCATTTTGTTTTTGCTCTTTTATTATTAAATTTTAATGAAAAAAAAAAATTCTTTTTGTTTAAAAAAGAAAAGTATGGTGGGAGTTTTTTTATAGCAGCACGTGCCAAAATATGGCCTCTTATGTTTTTAATTTTTCTAATTTTCATAAAATTTCATTAAAATTGAATCGAATGTGAGTCATTGCTCTATGTTCTCAAATAATTTTTTCTTACAGCCAGTGTAACCTCAACCATTTCTGATTTAGCATCTGTTTATCTAGTGTTACAACAACTATGGGTACAACTGGAATTCTCTATGTGAATATTAATCCAAACCTTCTTTAAAAGTACTTATAGATGATCTTTTCTAAAATAAGAAAGTCTTTTGAAACAATTTCCTGTTGACCATGTCACGAATAATGTATCAAACAACATGGAATAAATTTTTGGCACCATTTAAAGTTTTAATTATTTCCAGTTTATTTTTATTTAATTCAATTTATATGTTCAATTAAAGAACTACCAAAATTCTAATTAAATTGATTATTAAACTAATTGAAAGTTAAATAAAAATTCCATTGAAAAGCAAATTCTCTTTCATTTCAAAATCTTTTTTGTAAATAATTCTTAATCAAAAATCTTTTTAAAAAATCCATTTAAACATGATCCTTTCTGAATCAGCATATATATTTGTTCAAAATAATATAATAAATAGTGAAAAAAATAAACAGCTCATAAAAATAATATTTAAAAGTGTTTAAAAATTAGTATCGTAAAGAAAAAAGTACCATTTAAAAAAGTTGCTACAATTAAAGTACATTTAAAAGTACATTTTAAATATAAAAACGTTTTTACAGCGCCAGAGGATCTGGCTTAAAAGTGCAAACATACTAGATTGTTAGAAAGTGTTAGTGAAAAAGTACCTTTTGCAAAAGTACGTTTTTATAAAAGTATTTACTTAAAAAGTACTTATTAAAAAAAAAAAACTATAGAAAACAAAAAACAAAAATTTAATAATAAATTTATTTAGTTTTTGTATCTTTATATATATAATTCTACTGTACGAGTGTTGTGACTAAACTCCCCCTAAACGGCAAAACCAATTTACATAAATTTTTTGTATATATTTAGATTTACAATTCGGTCTAATTGGGCAAAGGGCCGTGGTACCTCCGATACAAACTACAAATGAAAAATCAATTATTTCTGCTCCTGATAACGGTATTTGAACAAAATTTGGTATTTCGGTTGAGTGAACAATATATAGACGGGAACAATATATAGACGGAATTTGATAAAGATGTGTGCTACCTCCTATACAAATCTTCTTTATGTAAATAATTCTACTGTACGTATGTACGTCACTGAATAAATTTTTTTTGCATGCATTTGGGTGACATCTTGGATGGTTTACATTCACAAACCAGCTCGGCAGATGGCGCTGCAGTCGGTATTCAGGTTATTCAACTACACTGCAACTACACGACTGGATCGACTTGAATGAATTTTTGTGTATTGATTCATTCAATGCATTTAATTTTTTTGTGCGCTGTTTTAATATTATATGATATCAAATTTACGTAAATATTGAGCGTTGTTCACTTCAAAAATACACACACGCCATAAATTTGTCGCCAGCCATCAACTACCGCCAATGTGCCTTGGCGGATGACGGTGAAAAGCCCTAAATAACACGCACTCGATTACTGCCGCCATTAAAACAGTCGCGGTGGGCATCGAGCTTATTTGTTTGCATTTCATCTTTGCGATCTCATAAATTCGTTCTCAATGGGCCAGCTGTTTATATTATTACAAAAAACAACTAAATAGGGAATTTTCTTTAAAGCATTCTCTGGACAAATACTTTTTTTTCAGTAATTCGTTTTTAATAAATATCTCTTATTCTGTTCTACGGTCTTTTTAAATTAAAATAAATATATATGTATATTTTTTTCTTCCTATGGAAAGCTTCTTCAGGAAAAAAAACTTTTTATTTTTTCAAAAAAAAAAATTTTTTTTTCCTGAAGAAGCTTTTCATAGGATAGCGAAATATCGAAAAGAAAAAAAATATATATTGTTAATTTAATTTAAGAAGACCGTAAAAAAGAATAGGAGATATTTATTAAAGATAAAAAAGGTCGATTAAAACAAAATAAGTAATTCGTTCCTTGGCGAAAGTTTCTATTTTAAGTAACACTTTCTTGGGTATTGCAAAAAAGATGCTTTTTACAAAAATCACCTGTCTTATAAGGAATAATTTAATTTTAGCATTTACAAATAAAATAGAATTTTGCATATGATTTGCCAGTTTTTCAAATAGTTAAGTTTTGTAAAGGATTAAAAAAAGTAAAATAGCAAATTTATGTGAAAAAATAAATTTTTTAAAAATATGTTCGTTTTTAATTAGTTGCAATAAGGTACTTTTGAATAAAGTACTTTTTTTTAAGTTTTTAAAGTAGTGTTAGCTTGCCTAAATTCAAAAATCTAAAATTTCTTTGCTTAAACAGCTAAAATATTAAATCAAGGTACATATTTAAATATATTTTAAGACACCCACCTGTTGCCATTGATCCTCAATCGAGGGTTGTGATGAAAAATATCCAGTTGTACAGATGCGTTCTAATTCGCTGAAAATATTCCCACTTGGTAATATATCCATATTGACGTCCATACTATGTAAATCCCAGGACTCCGTTGTGATTTTTTTTTGTTAAACGAACACTTAAGACAATTAATTATTATTTTTATTTATTAATTTAATTAATTAAAGGGCCTTTGACTTTCAACACTTTGGGGGCCCTGCTAATGATTTCACTACTACAAGTGATTGATTGATATTTTTTTTCTTTGTGTAATTTTAATTTTTAACACTTTTATAATTTAAAGTTATTTTAGGGCTAGATTTTGCCTTTGATATTTGTTAGACTTAAGTTGGGGAAAATGCGTTAAAAGGTAAAGGTAGCCAAAACCTGAAACGACAAATTAAAAAAAAAAAATTCATTAATAACAATTTTTATAATTTATGCTAAATTTTACATGGTATCATTTCCTATACAAAAAAATATTTATATATAGAAATTAACGCTACAACATGTGGCTTTGAAAGTTACTTATGTATGCCAAGTGCATTAAACAACATTTAATAGGTATTTCTCTTTTGTCTTTTGCTTGTTTATTAATTTTCGTTTCCTATTAGTCTTTTTTTTTTTTTGTTTTTCTATTTATTTATTATTTATTTTAATAATGAGTATTTTCCAAAAATAATAAACCTTATAAAAAATACTAAAAAAAAAGGTAAACACCTTTTGAGTTCAGTGTAGTTCAGTGACCTAAGCATTGGTTCCAATAAATGTTTGTTTGATTTAAATGAATTTTTTTACATTTATTTTTGTTTTTTCCTTTTTTTTGTACTATTTATTCAAATATTATTTTTTCCTTTCTCTTTTTCAATTTCGTTTCTTTTTTTCTCTTGGTGAAAGAACTTTTTAAGTGTATGTGTGTGTGTGTATGTGTTTTAACTTGGCTTATAGTTTTTATGTTTTTTTTTTTCGTTTGTGTGCTCGTTACTACAGTGAAGTAACCAAAAGGCAAAGCTTTTGTATTGTAAAAAAAATGTGTTTTTGTTACCATTAACTTGTTAAGCATACTGTCAGCCGGCCAACAGGACGGACAGACACACTAATGCCACATTAATATTGTATGTATGTATGTATGTTGGCATATTGTTGTTGTTTAAACCACCACTGACTCCATGCTTCAATATGTTGAAGTGTTTTATTATTCTTTCAAGTTAAAAACCAAACTAACAAAAGCTGAAAGTACAGTTTTTTTTTGTATAATTTAATTTTTTGCTGTTTATTTGATTTTAATTTACTTGAAAAGAAATGGATTTTCTTTTTAAATTGTTAACAAAAATGTGTTACAATGTATTTTTAAGAAAAAGCAAAATATTAGCCAATATAGAAAATTACAATGACTTTAGAAGAAAAGCTTAACAAAATAAACATGTGCAAGTATTCTCAGGTGTTACTGCCTATTATTTGCTAAAATGCTGTAGCTCTATTTAATACCTATCAGACGGTTTTGATTGTTCTATAACTTTTAATTTTATTTTCTTAAAATTTTTCTCAAGTTTTACACTTCTACACATATAATTGATCCTTGTTACTACGACATTAACAGCTTGAAGTCTTTAGGTTTTTCCGTATAGAAAAAGAACTTATAAGATGGAAAAAGCAAAAACATTTAAAGCTTATTTTAAAATATTTCCCTTTAATACGTTACGTTTTTGTTCACAGCCTAACGTTTCTAGATGTAATATAATCCATGCTGCAGAAGGTTTAATGCACAGAGCAGTACTTTGAATATCTCCTACTTCTTATATAATCTAGAATCTCATCTCCTTATTACAAAAAAAAAAGGAAGTGGAATTGTAATGTAAGTGGAGATATTTTTAACTAACCTATCATTATATAGCTATCACCTCCATTGAGTGCATATTTAAATACAGTGAACTCGCAGAAACGTGAACACCCAGTAACATGAACATCCAAAAACATGAACATGTTTTTTCTTACATTGACTACTCTAAAACGTAAACAAACGCTGAAGGCTCTAAAACGTGAACTTTTTATCGAACGTTAAAATTCAATTTTGTAAGCTTATTTAAAGAATTTCGTAGTTTGTTTGTTGTAAACATTTTCTGTTGCAGGATAAGTAGTTTTGGTATTACTGTGGCAGTTCTACTGGAAGCATCTCTCTGTGGTGATTATGCATATAAATAATATAAACAAGTGATCTCCAAAAATATTTTTATTGAAAATATATCTAATAAAAACCAAAAGTATTAACTCTTCAAGAAAAGTCAGATATTTTAGAGCTTTTATGTAAAGGTTCACCTGTAACTGGTTTGTCGAAAAAGTATTATGTGGTCAAATCGACGATTTGTTCAATAAAAAACAAAAAAGATGCAATTTCGAAGTGTGTTAATAACACATTTTCGGGAAATGGAAAGATCTCTCTACTAATTTAGAAATTAGTATCTTAGAAACCCTTTTGCAACCCATAGTAGCATAGTACATATATTAAAATATGGCAGGAACTTACAAAAAGTAGAATCAAAACATGTCTCATAGGTGAAAAATAACGTACTTTATTTTATATTAAACAAAAGTTAAAAAGAGACTAAAATATGTTATAGAAAAAATGCAATCTAAAACGTGAACAAAATCGAAAACGTGAGCAGCCTCGGTAAAAATTTGTTCACGTTTCTGCGAGATCACTGTACAGGCAAATTCTAGTTCTTAAAATTTTTGCATGACTCAAAATAGTCGCATCGTATTAAAATATATATATGTAAATTTGCCCACAATACTTTTCATTCAAATATTCCTTTCCATGTCCTAGCTAAGTTACTGCACATAATAGTGTTATACAAAAACGTTTAACTCTGCTGGAAACACAAAAATGTGTCTCGTTTATTAATTTGAATTTCAAGGCATCTCTTTTTTTTAAATTATGTGAGAATTTTTGTTATCGGAATTTTTTATAGTCACCTTTTTTTACACCTAATAACCTAGAACTAATCTCAAGTTCTATAAAATGAACAATTTATGAGTGACACAAACTTATTCTTTATAAGACAAGGTGACTATAATTTAATAATTTTATGTAATTTTATGTAAAAAACTTCTCACTTTAATTACAGAAACAACACACTGGAGGCCTTAAAAAGTCTACGTTTTGCTGCTCAGCTTGTGGGAGGTTTAAATTAACAACCGAATGAACATCGAGATTCAACCAAAACAAGGTGAATTAACATGGAATGTTGTGTTACTAAAAATAAAATAAAAAATCTCACAAAAATCAAGTCATTTCTATTAAACAAATGAAAAACTGAGAAGAAAATCTAAACAAAACTGGTAACAACTTTATGACACGTTTTTTGTTTAATTCCCTTCAATCCATTTAAAAAAAATAAAACAACAACAAACCAATACCCACACATTTTAAAACACAAAAATGGTTTTGGCCTTAATTCCCGTTTGGTATAGTTTCCTTTCTCAAAGTTAAAATTATTCTAATTTCGTTTGTTTTTGTTTTGATTTTGGAATGTTTTTGTTAGGAAAATTGTTTATGGTTGCCATACATACAGGACCTAAAACAACAACAACAACAACAAACACTAAATCGCAAGTAAACAGAATTTAAAACAGAATAACTCCAACTAAATTTGGATAGCAAAACAAAAACCTTACAAAAACAAGAAAAAGAAGTAAGAAAAATATGAAAAAAGAGTCCAACAAAATCTACCTACCAGACAAAATACGAAAGAAAAAAGTATTAAAAAAAATGAATTTCCTAAAAAAAAAACAAACCAGGAGAAAGGTAACAGATCAAGCGTTATTAAGTAAAAAACAACAACCACAATGAAATTTGTATCAAGAACTACAAACCCAACAAACACAAGGGCAACCAATGAAATGTCGAGATTTCTTTAAATATTCCAGTTTGATTCTCTGCTTAATTAAGAAAAGTAAAATAGTAAAAAATTACATCGTGATGGAATTCCTAAATCGTTCTTTAACCAAAAAAAAGTTTATATTGAACTAAAATTAATTGACGCAAATCTAAAAAAAAAATGGTGGCCTTACGACTCACTTTTGCTTACACGAAAACGTAACAGCTTTATGAAGATATTGAATTCGACGTTTTAAATTACGTCAGATATCTACAGCCAAGATGGTATGGATAATTTAAATAGAACTTTAATCTCAAGTATTAATTACAAGGACTCATAATACACAAAATTGATCTGAAAAAAGGCAAAGTTATGGAGTATTGTGGAATGCGCTGAGATGATTATCTCCTTTCATACTTCAAGAAAGATTTTGGTGGATAAAGCAGCTATTCATAGAGAGCATATTTTAAGTTTGCTAGGTTATTTCAAAAATTTTTAGCTATTAAATATCAAAAGGTGATTGCAAAAAAATATATCCAGTGAGGTATTTGGCAACAGGATAGTGACCAAAACTTATCAATCTTGCACTGTTGATAAGCAAATGTGCCAAAATAAAATGAGATGCTATAGCAACACAATACCTATTTTTAGTTTACTCATTTTTTGTTATATCAGCAGAAGATCTTCAAAAAAAAAAAAAAAACATAAAATATATATATTAAACCTCTAAAATAAGCTTTTTTCTTCCTTTCCTTCAATTCTTCATAAAGATGTGGCGATAGTTGTAATGTTAAGGTGCTCTGGAAGGTTTTTTGTGGGCCAGCATATTCACAGATAAAGGATATTTTTTTAACAAGAACTGTTGTTACGGCAATTATGAATGAAAACTGATATCTGGCAAATTTCCACCACGACCATGCAGACAGATGTCGATTCTTTCATCAAAATTTTTAATCATTTTGGTGGTCCTATTTCGTTAATCATATCACAGATTTAAATCGATTCGATGAGCTCCGTATAAAATCAGTCCTTAACATAGCTCCACAAAAAAAAATCACAGTGGTGTTAACTCACACGATCTAGCTGGCCACTTAACTGTTGATTGTCGTGAAATTATGTGATCGGGAACTTTGGTTTGCAATAAATTGATCGTTTCATTGGATGTGTAACATGTGGCAATGTCCTGTTGAAACAGCATGCCAGTAATATCCACATTATCAATAATAGGCGGCTAAAATTGTGCTGTTAGTATCTCGCGATAGCGTGATCCAGACCTCACAGCGCACCATACAGTGACACGTTGATTGTGCAAAGGTTTGTCAATAATCGCACGAGGATTTTCAGTAGCCCAAATATGGCAATTTTGCTTAATGACATACTCTGACATGGTCGGTTGGATTCAATTCCTGCACCAGTAGAACCTTATAAAGGATAAAAGTTAAATCCTTACACAAAATCTACCCTGTGGTGGTATTGAATAACCGCAGTTGTTAAGAATGTTGAGGAATTGACAAATCTGCTTTAACACTGTAGCTCACGGCTGGGATGTTTTCAGTTCGCACATTTTGTATCGGGCCTATCGACTCAAATTCAACGATGAAAATTTATAATAGTGGTCTCAGAAGAACAATTATTTTGTCCGAAGACATCGCGAGTATAACTTAAACAGAACCACCTTTTTAAAGTGGATTTGAATTATTTAAATGCGATTTTTGTGCGAAATTAAATTCTTTATAACAATTGCCAATGCATCTACTAAGAATATGTCAAAAAAGTAAATGTCCGAACTATCATGTTCTTGATGTTGGCTAGTAGGTAGTGTACTAGCTTGTAAATATGGAAGTTGTGAGTTCGATTCCCAACGAAGACCTTGGTTTTTTTTCACCACAAAAATAAAAATTGACTGTCGGTGGGGCTGCTCAGCGATGAAGGCATAGTCACTGATCGCTGTGCTGTCTTATATACGGCAGTTAATTTCCCGCTACCCTTCTATTTTCACCACCTGTTGCATCTCTTCTCTATCCCTTTCCTAAAGAATGTAGAACGGTACTTGAATAAATAGGCATTGTTGCCTGAAGTGCTACTTCTCTTTCCAAAAAAAAAAATTGAAAGAAAAAACTCCTTGTTGAAAAACCCAGTATAACAAGACAATTCATTTTGCAGCTTGTGTGTAACTGTTTATTTTATAGTGATAATATAATTTCTATTGTCATTTTCCGTCTTATCTGGCTGTTTTGAAGTCAAAGGCGAGCGCTTTCGATGCGAAAACATCATGCTCAAGCCGCGTTGTCAACCACAACGCAATAGTATTTAATTTACTGGCGAAGAAAAAATAAACAATATAATTTCTTCTTGTTTGCAGATGCAAATAATACTTTAATTCAAGTGTTTGCTGGGTTAAGACAAATAAAAAGAAACAACAACAATCCGATAAAGAAAAGAAGAGTATTTTTGTTTGGTGATCAAATTTTTTACGCACATGATTTGTAACCGAATAATTTAACATTGATGACGAAAGATATTGTTGATGATGCCACATAACAATGCTACAGATACAACTTTACCATATAAAACAATGTGTACGTACAGTTTGTATATTTGTGGCAAAATGTCAATAACTCCTTAAAAACTTTAAACTTTTTTCTGTTTTAAATTTGTCTTTTTTATTTCTCCATTTCTCTTCTTCAATTTCATTTTATATTGAATTGTTTGTCGTTAAGTGATCCAGTGATAGAGTGAAAGGGAGAGAGATAGTGAGATAGAGACGAGTTTCGAAAACATAAAAAAATTGTTTACCTTTTTTTGGTAGCGGCATTAATTTTGTTTGTATTTGTTTTGTTTACAAAACAAACACCAACACACACCATCAACAAAAGCTGCATAAATTGTCACAAAAAGAGGTTTAATGCGGTAGTAAAAACGCCAACAACAAAAATTATATGAAAAGTGTTTTTCTAAATAGTTATTTATCTATCAGGTTTCTTTCGAATTGTTGTAACAATTTGTTTTTGTTTTTTGGTCATCATTTTTGAAAATTTTCCTATTGAACATTAAACCATCGATTTTTGTCAATGACAAAAATTAGTTGATCTTATGCCCAGTGTTAAATGGTTCGTTATTGTTTGTTGTAAAGAAAAAAAAACCTTTTAAAGAGTTTCTGTTGCCTTGATGCATATTCTGTAATCTTTTATCTTTTCATAAGTCTTTAAAAATATTTTAATCTTTTGTTTTTCATTGTCAAGCGCTCATCCCATTATTTTCCATCCATTAAAAATCTTATTTACAAAAGAAACAATATGTGTTGCCTTTTTCCTTCACATGCACACAATCACACACATACACATGCATACACACACAATGTACCAGCATCTTTTAAGAAGTGATACTTTAATCAAGTAAATTTGATTGTTGCCACCATAAAAAAAATTCATTTACAATCAATTGCTTTGGCAGAAGGGTGATATAATGAAATGGAATATGAGAATTCATTTTTTTAATAACAAAATCATTGGTTTATGGTTGTTTATAAACAGTCTATCCACTTTTTTATATTGCACTGGAGGTTTCAATCACAACCAAATGCCAGATTTTCTGTACCCAAATTAATGCATGTAAAAATACATCAACTTAATGAGAATTCTTTACAAAAATATTATTTCAGCGATCCAAACAAATGCGTGTGAGATTAATTATATAATATTTGTTGGGATATTGCAGGTGTTGGGCCTTAATAGAGTTATTGTTTATTAAAAGGCAGCTAGTTTTTATTTGAGCTTAGCAACCTTGGTTATTGAATTTGATTAATACAGAACATCTTTTCTAATGTTGTATTCTTTCTCAGCTCGAAAGGGGTTTTAAAATTTAGCAAGTAAGAATCTAAAGGTGAGCTAGAACTCTTTGCCAACAGACCTACATATATCAAAATGATATCTTAGTGAAAAGTTATCTAAACCCTTGATTTGTATTTTAAATTCGGATTTAGTCAACGGGATCAAATGTTTGATAAATACGAACGAAAGCAGCTTAGAATAGGATGTTATATTTACTCGTATTAATTCCATTACTGCTAATGAAAGCTTGAAGCTCTCTCTTTTAACTGTAGTTATTTTCCAACAAATTTGAGAGTTAGTGAAATTAATACTAAACTGTTTTCATGAATTTTGTCCCATTACAATTTCATCTTTCTTCTTTTTCTACAAAAAACTATTTTGAAAAGTCCTATTTAATCCTATTTGATTTAATTTGTATTTATTTTAATATAAAAACGAAAGAATGCTGAAGGCCAGCCTAAATGAAACGATATTGCGGGAAATTACAAAATAATTTAAATACAACAAAATTTCCATTAAAATCAAATGGCGTATTTTAGCTCCTGATAAACACAACAAAAACTAATAAATGGAACGAAAGCAACAAACACTTCTTAAAAAAAAAGCAACAACAACGAAAATTTTTATTGCTTGTGAAAAGTTAAAAGTTTTCACACATTTTTCTATTTTAAAAAGCAAACAAACCGCCACCATCATCAGCTTAAATAAGCAACACCTCCAATAGAGTGCATTGTTGTCGAACTACCAGCAGAAAATGAAGAAGTAAAGAATACAGCAGGCAGCAAATGCAGCAAACACCATAGTTAATGTGTTGAAAATGTAATTTGTTTTTGATTCACAAAATATATAGAGTTCAAATACCATAAAAGAGAAGCACGACCAGCATATCAGGCAAGTGGAAAGGGAGTAGAGGGACCAGCAACGTGCCTGTTGTTATAGTTGAAATAAAAGCATGGAAAATACTTTGGAATTTTTGTTAAAAACACCAAAATGCATTGAACTACAGTTTGTAAAAATGATTTTGATTCTTTTGCCCTGTGAAATCAAAAAAAGGAAAATAAGCACACACACACACATACATACATACATACATACATACACCCAAATAGTAGCACAGTAGATGGAATAAATAAAATGAAAATTAAAAGAAAAATAAAAACCCTGAACTTGAGCATTCACTCTACATGCAAGCAAACGCATATAAAAATAACACCAACAAGAACAACAACTAAAATGCAACCGCAATAAATTCATGCTCCTTCCATTGAACATCATTATCTTCATCCTCCTCATTGGGCTTTACGTCGTCATTTGTAAATTTTAAATTACATCAAATTGAACTTCAATCATACGCCAGTCAAGCAGGCAGGCAGGCAGGAAGACTGCCTGGCATGCACGTGGTTCGATTAAGTTTAACAACAACAAAAACAACAACAACAGATATACAACAACAGATATAACTACAACAAAACAAACACAATAAATGTAATTAAAATTGAACAGAGTGATAAAAGCCAGAAAAATTTTATACACAATTTTTTGTTTCTTTTTTTTTTTGCTGTTGTTTTTTGGTCTTAAATAAATTTTCACTGGGAATCAATGAAATTAGAATTAAAAGTAGAAGCTTTTTCATTTTAATTTTGAAATTGAAATATGTAAGTATTTAACTGCATTTGAAAGAGTTGGCACGTTCTTAACTTCTGCTATCAACTGAAATGTTAGAAAAGCGAGAAACCGCCAAAACTAATGATTTTAAAAATGTTAAATTTGCTTTAAATATAATTAAAATACCAGGCGTTAGCTACGTTTTTATGAAAGTCAGGCTTTTAAATAAAGAAAGTTTTACTGGCATTTGAATTTGCTTGGGCAATCTAGAAGAAGCATGAAGAACTTTGCGGCACCAACTAACAGTTTTTCAAAAATTTTAATTTTTGTCAAAAAGTCAATAAGTTTCCATCATTATAAATGTTGGTTCGACTTTTCTTTAAAAATAATACGAAGAAGAAGAATATATATTTTTATAAAAATAATTTTATAGTTTATTTTAACTCTTAACATATAAATGCGCTTAACATAATTATGGACGCGCTACTGGAGTTTCTTAATTAATTTTCGATTACTGCGATTATTGTGTTATTGTTCGTATAATTTTAATTTTTTTAGACTTTAATAAACAGAAAAGCGTTTCCTGTAGTACTACAGGTTTCTGAACAAGCTTTCAGGTGCCTCGGTTTTTTAAAACATTGTAGGAGATACTTCACTCCATCCAATCTTCGTACTATTTATACCATCTATATCCGTGCAAAAATGGAATAAAACTCTCATGTATGCGCCGGCGCCCCAAGGTCTTTTTTGGAGCTGCTTGACCCCATACAGGAGAGAGCCTAGAGGCTCATTGGGGATTGTAGAGTATCCAACTCTATTGATTCTCTAGAGCATCGACGCAATGTCGGTTGTATTTCACAATTTTATCGTTACTACAATGGTAAGTGCTCTAACGAAATTAGGGATCTTGTTCCCAAAACCCATACATTTTTGCATTTGACACAAAATTCATTGTGATCGATTGACCACTGAAACGCACTACGCATTACAGGGAAAAATTTGTTTTTTTAAAGAACAGTTCGTATGTGGAGTAAACTCCCACCAGAAGTCTTTCATGTCACTTTCAATGTAGAAAAATTCATGTCCACAAACACTTCTCCCTGTTTCCTCCTTCACATAACCTAATTTCCTAGTTCTGATACAGTGCATGGCATGAGTGGGGGTCATCCCCTGAGTGCTGGGCTGAATGAAAAAAAAAGTTTTTTCCTTATTTCATTATTGCAAGTTGAGTCCTTAGTTTTTGAACCAAAAGAAAATTTTTAAAGTCGAATTCATTGTTCTATTCAAGTATTCAACTTTTACTCATGATTTAAATCGAAATTTATCACAGCGTTTTTTTCTTTACTTGGCAACACAGGACTTGATTTAACTTTTGAAGTATTGCATCAATATCAGTTTAGTTTTGCATAATTTATTTCTGGCTTTGTAGCTTTAAGAAGTTATTATTTTCAATCTATTCAAACTAAATGAGAATTACTAAACATTATTTAATAGCATTAATGCAATCTTTAAAAGTAATTCATTGCTGATAAAAACTCTTTAAACAAAAAGTTTTGAATCAGGTTTAAAAAGCTGATTTAATAAAATTCTATTACGTTAAATTAACTTAATTCTGATTAAAGTTTAGTCAGTCAAGCAGCCAGACATAATAAAAATAAAAAAAATTATAAAAATATTTGTGTTTATTCCAACGGAAATTCTGATTATAGCAAAACAAAAACAAAAAAAACAGAAAATATGTAATAAAAAATGTGTTTTTATTTAATTGATTTCATTTTCAATCTTTGTTTTTCCTTTTCTCATTTTATTTAATTCAATTTAATAAGAGTCACTACGAG
Organism: Trichopoda pennipes; assembly: GCA_030448955.1. Classification (NCBI taxonomy): domain Eukaryota; kingdom Metazoa; phylum Arthropoda; class Insecta; order Diptera; family Tachinidae; genus Trichopoda; species Trichopoda pennipes. The sequence goes on from JASKUP010000040.1 coordinate 109,175, forward strand.
TCATTATTAATTCTACGAATTCACATTGGCTAAAAACATAATTCAATTTATACTCGGTAACGAATTTCCTTCACTGTATAATAAAATGATTCATTCATTCACTCATTCACATTTCACAAGTGCCTTTTTATATCGGGAAAAAAAAAATAAGTAAATTATTACGTTCGTTTTTTTTTTATTGTTTTATTTTTTATATTTTGTGCAACAAATATTCTGGAGATGTAGAACAAAACAAACAAACTACAAGCGCCGGTAACTGCATACTTGTGCATACATGTGTATGGTGAAATGTTCAAGTGCATCAAATTACTATTTTGTTTTTATTACGTTTCAGAACAATGCCAGGGAATGAAATACGATTACACAAGTCTCATAATGGTGTATCGCTAGTAGCGGTGTTAATGTTTTTGTTATACACAAATGACTTACGACAGCCTTGTGTGTGCCTTTTGTCAATTTTTGGCCAAAACAAAAGGGATGATTTAAAATGCATTTAAAGAGAAAAAAAAATATCCTAAAATTTCTGCAAAAAAGGAAAAATGATATTTTATATCATGGACGGAAGGAAGTGATAAGTTTTTTTTGTAAGGAATACTAATTTGAAGAAGACAAATTGGATTAAATATTAATTGGCGGCAAAAGTGATAATGAAAGTCAAAGCAGTTTGAAGTTTATAAATATCGGATTTTTCAACAAGAAGTTTGTGTTTCAATTATGGCAACATCAACAACATGATAACTTTGTCATTTGGTTTTTTAACGCATTCGTAGTAGATGCATTGACAATTGTTACAATAAATTTAATTTCGCACGAAAATCACATTAAAATAATTAAAATCCACTGCGAAAATGTTATATTTCGCAATCGTCTTTCTGAGAACGCTATTAAGAAAGCGATCGTTAAATTTGTGTCGACAGGCTTGATATAAAATGTGTTAACAGCAACGCGTGTTTAACCCGGTCGTTCATTTGAAAACATCGCAGCCGTGAGCCACAAATTTATCAATACCTCGTTCTCAACGTTCTCAACAATTGGAGTTATCCAAAACCACCACAGAGTGTGATTTGTTTTACATCCGCGCCTGACCATTAGTCTTAATCAGATGGTGGACAAACCACTATTGTATAATTTGGAACGTCATACATGCTTCCTAGATAGCCGAAGCCATAATTCTATGCAACAGAACCACCTAGTTGCAACTTTAACGATTTCAGTACAGGTCTGCAAATCATCACACCTTGCTAAAGAGTTGGAGACTTTCCAGCTCCTGTCCAGAACACATGTCAAGCATGCTCACTGGACTGGATCATTCACTTTGCGTGTCATTATCAGTGAGATGATCCTGGCCACCATAGAAAACCATTGGATATGGGGCCGCAAAACCACAACCACCACGATGCTCCCATATAGGGGCCAACTCCAATGATCAGCCAGAGAACTATTATAAGTCTAAAGAGACAAATAATGAACTCTGGGGCTCACTGATCCCCGTGGAAATAAAGTGGAGTTTCCAGTTGTCTCCCTGTCTGACTTCAGGGGATTGGGCTCCCTTTATACCCCCAGTTGCACAGATCTAGACAGCTTTTACGTACCGTAAAGGCCATAAATGTGCCCCCGGGGGGGCCAAAAACCACCACATGGCGAATTTTGCTTAAGGATTTGACTTTGAAGCCTTACAAGTTCCAACTGGTGCCGGAATTGAAGCCCACCGACCATTCACATCGCCGTAGAATCGCTCACTTTATTTAGGAACAACCGGCTGGTTTTACTAAAAAAAAATATTTTTCCAGAGGAAGCCCAGTTTTGAGGGTATGTCAACAAGCAATATTGCCGCATTTGGGTTTCCGAAAATCCTAGAGCGTTTATTCAAAAGCCTTTGTATGCTCAACGTATCACTATATGGTGCGCAATATAGTCTGGAGACATGATTGGGCTGAAAAATGCGGTAACGGTCAATGAATCACGCTTTACGAGATGTTAACAACTCAATTTTCGCCTAATATTGACGAAGTGGATATGACTGACATGTGGTTTCAACAAGACATTGCCATTTGTCACACAGCCAATGAAACGATTATTTTTTTTTTTGTAACCAAATTTCCCGATTGCATAATTTCACGACAATTAGCGGTTAAGTGGCTGGCCACTGGTGAGTGATTTAACACCACTGGATTCTTTTTTGGGGGGCTATGTTAAGGACAGAGTCCATACGAAGCCAGACGAATCGCATTCAGCCTTAAAACTCAAAATCCGTAATGTGATTAACGAAACAGGAAATCCATTTTGCCAAAAAAAGTGATTAAAAACCTTGGCGTGGTGGATATTTGCCTGATATAAATTTTTTGTTTTATTTTGTTTTAGAAAACAAAGTTCTTGAGGAAAACACCTTTATTAAAAAGTATCTTTTTTTCTGTCTTATTGTATATACTTTAAGGGATTAAGGAAAATTATTTGAGACGGCAGTTTCTTTCTAAAGCCACCTGAATATTGCACTAAGCAATTTTCTTTTCAATTACTTACAAAGGATTACTCTTTAACGCTTTAAACTTTAAATAAAAGCCGAAAAATATATTTGAGATGATGATTTACTGTTGTTATTCCTTTTCACAGAAAGCCAAAACTAACAGACCTAACACTAACTCTTCTAAAACGTGGCTTGATAATGATGTCATCGCATCGAAAACGCTCGCCGAACGTACTAAATAAACAGCCTGAAGCGACGGTTTTCACCGAGAGGAATGACAATCGTATTTCATTACCGGCGAAACAAATCAAAAGTACTTAATAAGATGATTTAAAGTATTTCGGATTTGAGTCGTACTTGTTTTAAATACGTTTATATGAAGGAATTGTCGACTTCGTGTATCAGGAAATATCACGAATCCATACAAAAGTGCCCTTAGGAATTGGTATAGGAATGTATTCAATCGGCCTAACAAGGACATTGAAATGAAATTGAATTAATCAAAAATATCTTGGCAGTCTCAAAAAAATAATTATCTTTTCACAGTTTCAATTACAGACTTTATTTAAACACTGAATCGCCCCAAGCTTAAAATAGAAATTTCATTTTTATCATAAATTTTCATCACATAAAGAGTTTTTAAATATTAGCAAATATTTACTATTCTCATACATCTAATAGAAATTAGAGAGAAGAGTAAGAAAACTAAGAGGGAAATTAGGAAATTAAAAGTGTTTCAGTTAAGTTCTTTAAATAAAATTCTCATTTTGTTGATAAAAATTTTTAATGCGTCTAAACCATTTGTGGCTTTTTTGCAAATTTATATAAAACTTTGTAGGAGCCAAGGCTGTAGGTTAAAACTAGTTGGCTTATTTTCTATCAAATTAATAGTATTTTTAACTATTTACTGTTATTTATATTTATATGTTATATTTATTTTAACTATTAACTCAACAAATGTATTGATAACCTAAAATCTCGATATAACTTTTTTGCACCATTTATTACACAAAATGTAGTGTCGCTGACTTTAAAGCTGTTACTGTGAAATCTGCTAATTTATGTTTCGTTGGGAAATAGTGTAGAAGCTTACTTTGACTTTCGATAATTAATCAAATTTTTAAAGAATTTCCAAACTCATTTGGCAACAGAAAACATTTATTGTTACCATGTATCTAATAAAAAATAGAGAGTTAACTAAGTGGGAAATTAGCGTAAGAGTGTTTCAGTTAAGAGGCTATAATTTTGTATTATAATAAAATTCTCATTTTGTTGATAAAAATTTCAAAATGTCTAAAATATTTACTTGTGTTGTTTTTTGCGAATATGGATAAAGCCTTGTGGGTTATGTAACTAGGAAACCAAAACTATAGGTTTAAGCACTAGCTTTCATTTTAAGCCGTTTTATAAATTCTTAATTTCAAATACCTGCCTGCTTTACTGATAATCTGGAATCTCAGTATAACATTTTTGCACCAGGTATTAGACAAAATGGAGTGCCACAGACATTAATACTCCATTTTATTATTGATAACCTGGAATTTAGTCATAATATTTTTGGAGCAGGTATTACAGAAAATTTAGCCGTCTGTGAAATAATAACAATTTGTATATAAATATAAAACAATCTAGAAACTTATTTCGACTTTCGTAATTACTGCGAAATTTTTAAAGAATTTTTAAATTCATTTGCAAATATTTTTCGTTCTTAATAAAATTGGAAATTTTCATTTAGTGTATTAAGTTAAAGCCATAGAAATATTGCTCAGAATTGGATTATGTCTTAACTTATATTTTAATATATTTAATATCACTAAAAGGAAGGCTTTTATTTAATTTTATTATTAAAATTTATGGTTTTTTAGTGAGTAAACTAGCTGATGAATTTTTTGGAATTTTGTACATCAGTGAAATTTTAAAAAATTTATTTTTTTATTCAAATTTATTGTTTTTTTTTTTTGTGATTAAACTAGCTGACGAAAGTTTCTTGAATATTGTACTTCAGTGAAATTTTAAAAAAATTTCATACAATTTAAAAACACAACAAAAGAGGAAACGAAATTATGGTGTTAAGAAAATAGTTCTTTCTAATATATTTATAACCTGAACCTCAAATTCGATTTTCGGAAAAAATTATCTTACAATTTTAGACGACAATTTCAAAAGCACTGAAAAAATTACTTTTTGGCAATTAAGACCCAGATAACCAAGTTGAATTTCGAGTGTTAAATTGCATATTTCCTCATAAATCCATGTATCTAAGCTGGTGTGTTAAAAGAAAATATTGAAAATTTTTCTATGGGAAAACCCTTACCAAAGAAAAATTTATGACAAAAAAATGGACATTTAAAATATTTTAAAAGTTTCTTTACCTTTTGAAAAATTTTTGTTAAAATTTATAGTTTTTTTTTTTTTTTTGAACAAAATATTCCATAAGTTTTGCTTCTGTAGCAAATTTATTATTTAAACACTTTATTTAATTATTTTTATTATTTATTTATTTTTTATTAAATATGCCGACTAAACAAATATTCTAGATTTAGTTTAGTTAAACAATAATTATTATTATTATTTTTTTTTTTTTAATTTTACTCAAATTTGTTAATAATTTTCTTTTTGTTAAATAAAACGCTTTTGTTTTGTTTTGTTTTATGGGTTTTCTTATCAAACACTGATTTTATTTGAATTTGATAAAGAAAAGTATTTTCTCTACAATTTCTATTATTTTCATTTATTTATTTATTAATTTTTTTATTTATTTTTTTTTTTTGCAAATTTCCTTTCTCCTCTTTACGTCAGTTGTTTTTTTTTTATATATATAATTTTTGCGATAAAATTTTATTGTTTTATTTTTCACTTTTCACACTTTGCTAGTCGTGCTGCTTTTTCGTATTTTTCAATTTTTATTTAATTTTTTCTTAATTAAGAACACTATTAAATAAAACTTATTATTTATCTATACAAATTTTAATTAATTTCTATTTCTTTTTTTTTTCTTTTCTTTTCTTAAGACTTTTTGTTGTGAATTTTAAGGAGAAAACGTAAATACACTTGGTGAGGCAAAAAAAAAAATTAAAATAGAACACAGGAACAGATGGTTGATTCAATTTTTCTATTAAACAATTTTAAAGCAGCAAAATACATTTCTTCTTTTCTTTTAATCGATAGATTTTTAGTAGAGAATTAATTTTATTTAAATTTGTTAAATATGTTTGATTTGCTGGAAAAAGAACGGATAACATTCTCTGGATACAAAACCCCACAACTGCATCAATAGCTATATATGTATATATATGTACTAATGTATGCATACATAGATACATATATAGATACGTTTGTATATGTGATGTGAAATGTTTATTTTTTAATTCTTTATTTTTTTAAGTGATAAAATTTCCCAAAAAAACGAAATTAAAGAAAATCTATGAAAGCCTCTTTAGCGTGTTCGGAATTGATTATCGAATTCTCTTAATTTAACCCGTTTTTAGTTGTTTTATTTGCGTCACAAATTGTTATTTGTTTGTTAGAGGCGAAATAAATTGAAGTCATAAAACGATAATGATGATGATGATGCTGAATTAAATCAAGTCTGATGAGTAAAGATTATGACGACCAAGTTGAAAACAAACATTAAATTTTACAACTTAATGACGACGTTGGTGGCGATGGTGTCGTTGGCGGCTATGACTACGATGCATCCATCAACAGTAACAAAAACAATGACGGCGTTTATAACTAGAGTAATGTTGATTGATAGAGTTATAAAAATTTTTTTACTACGTAATAATTTGTAGCACCCTAAATAACAATTTTCAACATGACTATGACGTTTATTGTTTATTTATAATGTCGGCTGCATGTTAAAGTCACTTCAAAATTAGAGACAAAAACCGCTTAAATTCAACACATGAAATTTATTACTTTTTCTTTAATTGCTGTAACTGCCTGACTGACCACTACGGTTTGTTGTTGTTGTTTTTATGTATTTGTAACTGGTTTAGTAGTTTAACGTTTTGATTTTTGTGTTTTGTATGAAAAATTAATTTCTGTAGGAAAACTTTTCTTCTTGTTTTAAATGTTTGATTGGAAATAACAAAACCAAAAAAAAAAAAGAACGCTTCAATAACGACGTGGAATTGACGTTACACGCTTACGAATATGTTGCATGTTAGCCGGCATAAATAAGACTAAATGCGGTAAATGTGCTGCGAGAATAATATGGTTTAAAACAGTCATTATCTAGAAAATCCAAAGTAGCATAGTAATTCCACAACGTTCCACTCACGCATGCACAAACACACGAATGCACAAAATACGAGAAAACACTCTCTACACAACATTTTATCAAGTTCGAAAATTTCCACTGATTTAACTGAATTCAAAATTCCCATTGAATTTAATTTAAATATTATTTTGCTCTCAGCTTAAAAGCCATATTTGGTTTATTTCTCATTCAATTATGATGTGGCTCTTTGCAACGCTATAAAACTGTTTTACATTGTTCCTTAAAGAAATTAAAAAATTAAAGTTTGTTTATATTTTATTGGTTTATTTTTAACCTCTCTTCGCAAATTAATTGTGTGTGAGAGAGAGAGAGAGAGAGAAAATGTGAGTAATGATGCCAGAATGATATTTTTATTTACATATATTAAAAAACAAATAATGAAGCGTTCTTTGCTAAAAAGGTAATTTAATTTAAAAAGACCGTAAAAAAGAATAAGAGATATTTATTAATATAATAATTTCAATATTTTTAATAGAAGCAAATACAAAACTAGGAAAAGTGTTAGCCTGTGGTTAGATTAAACGGAGCATCTTTTCGTACTTCTGTGGACAGTACTTTTTTTTATATAAAACACACTTTAAAACTTTAAATGCTGTCATTTTGTTAATACAAGTAATATGGTCATATTTTTACGTCCCATATACAGGCTTCTTGACCTGAAAAAGCGGAGTAGAATTGAATTTTGTTGATTCTGCCAAAAAGACAATGCAATCTTCCATAGAGATAAAGACAACACTGAAGATGGCAAATAGCCGCAACCGGTTTGTTCACAAACCAAATTTGACGCGGGATATACGCACATTCCATAGAAAACGTAATATAATGGCTGTGACAGAACAAGTTTTAAAGTCCTTATTTTTCTCAATTTTGCTTTCAGTATTGGCCACTTAGCAAGTGCGATCCGTCTTGAACGGGCGTTTGTTCTTTTCGGTGCTAGTGATGGAAACGGTATTATGTAAAAATGTAAATAAAAAATTTATATTTGCCAATAATATATTTCAAGTTTAAAAGGAACTAGTTTTCTTTATCATAAAATAAAAATATTAGCTTAACTATTTATCATTTGCTTTTTGCTAAATTCTGATTTAGTTTCTTGAAATGATCTTGGATTAGTCCGAAGGAATAAAAAGTTAATTTATGATATGAAAACTAAAATCATAAAAGCTAAATACACCTTTCGCTTCATCCTCCTATAAAATATTTTTTAATGTAATGTGATTTTGGGTCTAATGCACAGATGTCTAATATATAGATGCGTTCAAACTACCACTAATGTATAAAAAGGTCGTCGAAGCATCATATATATCAACTTTCAATATACTTAAACCCAAGCGATTTAAAGTAGTTTGAACGTTTATTGGATGCAGTAAATAGTCTGGCAACTACAAAATAAATATTTCAACTCACCGGCAAACAAACAAAACATTACACACCAGCAGTCACTTGTTCAGCTCAGCATTTACAAACTTATTAAAAAACAATAAAATTCTATGGCCATTCAAAAGCAATGAACAGTTTGTTTTGTTTTTGTTTTTATAGTTGTTCACGTTTTCATTCCACATCTCATTGCAGGAACGAAAATTTAAAGAGTAAAATCTCATACAATTTAATATTAATGGCTGGCTGAATACAAAAATCCATGAATGTAATTGCAAGAGTGTATCAGAGTGCATTAAATAGTGTTTTTTGCTCTCTATAATTCAAATTGAGTCAGCGCATTAATTTCAAGTATGACGTTCTCTAAGATACTTAAAAAAACTGTTATACTTTAACAGACTGTTTAACAGTAACAAAAAACAAACTGCTAAGTTAACAATAAGATAATGTTATTTAACATATTCCCTTAATCATTATCGTATAATAGTTTTATTGCTAATTTATCAAGCTCAGCTCATTTAAATGAAAACTGTTATACTGAAATACTTCATTAAACGCATTCCTTTAGTTATTAAATAATTTGTTTAATTGGCATGATCTCACTTAAACAGTATTAATCATCACTTATTAATAAGATCTGATGTAGAAATATTCATGCTTAAATTTAGAAAAATAAATTTCTTAATAATTTAATTAAATTAAATTTAGTTAGAGACAGAGAGAGAGAACAATTTAAATGAGAAAAAAAGACGTTAAAAATTGCGTAAAAGTCCTTTATGTGAAAATTCTTAATTAAAAAAAATATTTTTTTGATTTTATGAGCAATTTTCAATAAAAGAGAATAATTTAAAAATGGATTTTTTAAATATATTATTTTTTCTACGTTAATTTGTATTAGATTCCTTTAATAAATATTTTACGATATTCTTATAAAATATTTATTATTAAAAAAAAATATATATTTGAAATGTATTGCTGCGGGGAAAAGCATATCCGTATGGCCATTTCACTACTGCTCTTACAGATCATCAGTGGATTTTACCACAAAATTTTGTATAAAAAATTTATCGTAAGCCAAATTGATTAAATGAGAGTTCTCAGCAAACATTTAGAAACAAAAACACTTTTTATTCTCAATCTTTCTTAACTTTTTCTTTATATATATTATATTATATTATATTATATTATATTATATTATATTATATTATATTATATTATATTATATTATATTATATTATATTATATTATATTATATTATATTATATTATATTTTATTATATTATATTATATTATATTATATTATATTATATTATATTATATTATATTATATTATATTATATTATATTATATTATATTATATTATATTATATTATTTATATATTTTTTAATAGCCTTAATAAAAACAATAAGGAGAATTTAATTTAATTCCAGACTAAGCTTTTAGCCCATGTAATCAAGATTTCAAAAAAGGAGACCAAAGGAAACCGATATTTCACCAAAAATTTAGATTTCAAAAAATAAATCGAAATTATATCAAAAGAGCGTAAAAACGATATTTATATATAACATTCTTTTTACTAAACGAAATATTACTAAAAAGTTAAAATTTTAAAAACAAAAACCAATTCGAAATATATGATTTTACAATGGACTCATAATTTCCTTGTGAAATTGCAAACGGCGGTTGGGAAAAGAATGTCAGGTCTTAGTTTTCCATTTATAAATAGCCAAATTTTACCATTTAATGTTTCTAATAAAAATATAGAGAGAAGAGTAAGAAATCTAAGAGGGAAGTTAGCTTAAGAGTTGAGAGGCTAAATTTTGTAATGTTCCTTTAATAAAATTCTCATCCTGTTCATAAAAAGTTTAATACGTCTTAAATATTCTTGGCTTTTTTGCAAATGTGAATAAAGCTTTGTGGGTAATGTTACTAAGGAGCCAAAGCCATAGCTTTCAACACAAGCCTATTTTCTAGCAAATAAATAGTATTTTTATATTTTTAGCTGCTCTATAAATTTTTAATTTAGAAAATCACCAGGAATTTCAACACAATAATTTTGCACCAAGTGTTACACAAAATGTAGTGTCACCGACAGTATTATGAAATCTGTTGTTGCAAAATGATGTAACAACTTATTTTTACTTTCAATAAATAATAAAATTTGTAAAGATTTTAGATGAGAGCTTTAACACTTTAAAATCTTGAAGGATTTGATTTCTAATGAAATAAATTACTCAAAGGATATTTTGTATGTTATTTTAATTTTAATAACTTTTATTATTTACAAATAGTAACTATAGTTATTTGACCTCTTTATTATTTTAATAAATAATTTGTTCTGCAATGATAAATTTATTAATGATAAATCATTTAATGGTTTAAAAAATTGTTTAAAATACTTTTTTTTTTCCTGAAGATGCCACCAAATGGTGTGGCAATAAACAATTTAATTAAACGATCAATGATTTATTAATAATAAATTTATCAATGATAAATGAGTCAATTATTTATTAAATTGTTTACACAATTTTTTTCTGAAGGTGGCAACCAATGGAGTGGCGATAAGCAATTTAATAAATCGATCAATGATTAAATTTATTGATGACAAAGCATTCAATGATTTATTAAATTGTTTTAAACACTTTTTTCCTAAAGATGCCACCCAATGGTGTGGCGATAAGCAGTTTGATAAATCGATCAATGATTAAATTTATCAATGAGAAATCATTCAATGATTTATTAAATTGTTTTTACAGTTTTCTTTTCCTAAAGATGCCACCCAATGGTGTGGCAATAAATAATTAAATAAATCGATCAGTGATTTATTAATAATAAATTTTTCAATGATTTATTAAATTGTTTTTACATTTTTCTTTTCCTGAAGATGCCACCAAATGGTGTGGCAATAAATAGTTTAATAACTCTATCAATGATTAAATTTATCAATAAGAAACCATTCAACGATTTATAAAATTGTTTAAAACACTTTTTTTTCCTGATCAAATCGATAAATAATAAATTTATTAATGATAAATCAATTAATAGTTTATTAAATTGTTTATACAATTTCCTTTTTCTTAAGATGCCACCCAATGGTGTGGCAAAATATGAAAAACAAAACCAAATTTTTTTTTAATTTTTTATTATTTACTTTTTTCCTTGTTTCAAGTTTCAAGTTTTATTTTAATAAGAATAATTAATACGCTTCATTTCATATTTTATAATAAATTTACTGAATAAGTGAGACAAACTTTTAATTGAAAATAAATATTCCAAAACTTTTTATAGTTTTTTAAACGATCTTTTTTTTATCTTTAATAAATATCGTTTTTCTTTTTTTAGATCTTTTTTTATTATATATTATTTCTTTTCAATATTTCGCTTTCCTTTGGAAAGCTTCTTCAGGCAAAAAAAAAAAAATAAAAAAATTAAAAAAAAATTCCTGAAGAAGCTTTCCAAAGGAAAGCGAAATATTGAAAAGAAATAATATATAATAAAAAAAAGATCTAAAAAAAGAAAAAAGATATTTATTCAATATTCCAAATCTTTAAAAAACAGCTTTTCCAAGTTAAAAGTTTTACAAAAATCAAATAAACTATTACAAACTATACCTGTATTATTTCTAAAGTAAGTGTAATAACCCACTGTGCTACAAAAAACTCTGTATAATATCTTGTTGGTCAATTAACACCATGTGATACTTACATAATTTCGTAAACAGATTAATTCATTAGTTAACGAAAGGTAAATTTTTCTTAAAGGAAAATCGTAAGACTCCAATTTCATTGGAAGTAAGACATTTATTGGTCTTGAAATAAAATGAATATTATCACTTTAGTAAATGTTTAATATCTGTTTTAAAAAAGAGTACTTTTTATTCCAAAAAAAAAAATAGTATTTTCGTTCATAAGTTTGGGATAGAGCACAATCACCATAAAATCGCAAGTAAATTTTTATTTAACTTAAATCCGCCTTCCTTTTTTTAATTAATTTTTTAAACAAAAGCCAACTGTTATACAAAAACAAAAAGAAGTTATCAAATCTTATATTCTAAAATCGCTGCTCATTAACTCATTAAAGATTTTGCAGATTATTTTATTTTACAGTTTTGTAGACAAAATAATCTTTTAATCTGCTGAACACAAAAGAAAGGCAAAAAGATATAAATCTTGGTCAGCTTTCAGAGCATGACTTATACTTTAAGGAATTTAAATAAATCTATATTTAATCCTAAAAATTATGTCATTCTTTTAGATGGCTCTATTTTTTTCGCAAAAGGAAAACAACTCTAATAGGAGTATGATTTTTTTGTTCTTGCTAATTTGTATCTCACTTTTTTTTTGAAAAAGTAATTTGTCATATTTTTGTGTCATTGTTTTATGGGGGGATTTTTTTTTTATAATTAAAAATTTTAATTTTTCATGAAATCTAATATCAAGAAGTACATTAAAAAAAATGTGAAGCGTTGAAATTCAAGCGTAGAAAAATTGTTTAATGAGCAAAATACACTTCAGACTTTAACACCACAATAACCATGACTAGTCGCTTAGTAAGTACTCTAGTGCTTCATCAACACCCATCCATAGTTGCCAGCCAAAGCAAGTACATCAGAGGCATAAAAATTTGTTTTCTGTTTTCACAATAGTTGATGGTGATAATGACGATGCTGATAGTGGCGATGATGAGAAAAATAACGTTGCTCTAGTAGTGGTGGCGTGGTAATGATGATAGTGATGGTTATGACGGCCATCTCCATCAACAATAAAATGTAAAGTATTGAAATGAAAAGCAACTTGCAAAAGTAATAATTATAAAAAAATATGAAATATGCATAAAAAACAAATAAATAAAATACTAAAAATAGAAATTAATTTGTTTTTTTTTTTTTTTGTGTTAAGTTAAAAGGGAACAATGAAAATAACTTAATGGAATTTATTGATGAAATGACGACATGTGCGTGAATGTGTTTGGGAAAATATTTAAATATATTTTCTTATTGTTTTATTAATCAAGGTAATAATTAATAATCTATTGACAACAGAGGCCAGTTGTTGCATTTTAAATGGAGTCAGTATTTTACACCATTTCCTATAGCAGCAAAAACAACTATATATTTTAAAATCAGCTGCAAATCGTATTTTATCCACTATAAAATAGTTTTAAAGTACTTTTAAGAAATATGCACAATTTTTTACAGAGTAGGTACTTTTTTAATAAGTAGGTACTTTTGCTCAAAGTACACTTCAAAAATATTATTATTAATATAATGAAATACTTTTTATTTGATTTGTTGTTAATGTGCTTTTGTGCAATTAACTTTTCGTTCGGAAAGTTTCTATTTTTAACAGTCAATTTATGAAAAATGCAACACGTACTTTTTGAAAATTTTTTATAGATGGAACATTTTAAAAATATTTTTTAGTGCAAAACTTTTTTTTTCGGCAATATATATAAAAATTTCTCTGGGTACTTAATGAAATTTATTATTATATTAAACTTTTAAAAAAGTACTTTTTACAGATTTCGGTTTTTTAAAGTAAATTTGAAAAAATTACTGTTTTAGAATTTAAGTTTTATTCCCTTTTAAAATGGTTTCCCAAATACCACTTCCTACAAAAATTCTTCTTTGTAATGGGACTATCTCTAGAGGGATTAAAATTCATGTGTTTAAGGTGGGTTATTTCTACAAAATGTCCCTTAAAAGGTTTTTTTTTCATACAAAAATTATTCATTTTAAACGGAATAATCCAAAAGGGATTTTCGAATAAAATTCACATTCTACAAAATGTCTCTTAAAAGGTGTTACTTAAAGAGGAGTACTTTGCTTCAATAAAAATTTAAACATTTTTCTGGGTTATTTTTTTTCAAAATACATATTTAAAAAAATATTTCTAAAGCTAATATTTTAAAAAGTCCTTAATCGGGCCTTTTCTAACGGAATTTTTCGGAAAGTGAATGCGTAAAAAGAAAATTATTAAAATGTACATGTTAAGCATTATATTTTGCAAGTTATTTTTAAAAAATCTATGTAGAATTAAAAATTTGTTAACAAGAGGTACCTTTTAAAATATGATTTTTAATAAAAACTTTCGTAAAAATTGTTTTCAAAACTTTTTTTAAATGCCATCTTAAAAAATTATATTCAGAAATTAGTTTTAGAAAATGTAATTGTAAAATATATTTTTATAATTACAGCAAAACATTTTGCACTGGTTCTTTCTGCAACTATATTTTGCTAAAAAAAAAAAATTACTTATTTACTTAATTTTTTTAGAGTACGATTTGAAGGGATTTAAAATGAACAATTTTATTAAAGCTAATTTTTAAAAGGTACTTATTGTAAAGTAAGTTTTAAAAAGCGTACTTTTTACAAAAAATATTTTACTTTCTTTAAGATGCTTCTATTTAAAGGGTTTTGAAACGTATTTTGGAAGAATTTCAGTTTCTTAAAGTTATGTAATGTACTTTGTAAATAGACTTGTCTCAAGGAAAATTTTACGTACGATGTACGATTTGAAGGGACTTAAAATGAACACTTTTATTAAAGCTAGTTTTTAAAAGGTACTTATTGTAAAGTAAGTTTTGAATATTTTTCTCTCTTTAATATGTTTCGATTTACAAGAGTTTTTAAATGTATTTTAGAAGAATTTCAGTTTCTTAAAATTATTTAATGTACTTTGTTAATACAAGTTGTCTCAAGGAAAATTTAAAAAAAAATTATTTTTGAAAAAACGTAATGAAATATGAAAAAGGAAACTTTTTAATTTTAATGTTCTGCTATGTAATCATTTACATATTTTTAATTTGAAATGAAAATAAAAGATGAAAAGTAGAGGACGAAATAGTCAAATTAAATTAATTTGAAAACTAATTTTACTGTAAAGCAGAATAAACAACAGGTCAGATTGCAAATCAACTTTAAAAAATATTGTTCGCCACAAGAGAATCAAGTAAAATTTTAATAAACAAATAAATAATTGTTAATATTTATAATGGTCTTTTTAAGTAAATTTAACACGTATATTTTTAATATTTCGCTTTCCCTTGAAAAGCGTCTTAGGGAAATTAATTTAAAAAAAAACAAATAGTAGAAAAATTAATTTCCTGAGGAAGCTTTCCAAGGTTAAGCGAAATATTGAAAATATACGTGTTAAGTTTACTTAAAAGGACCACTGTAAAGATTAATACTTATTTATTTAAGAAAAAAAGTCGAATAAAAATAATAATCAAGTAAAATTTTAATTTAATGAATACTTTAGTTTAACTAAAATCAACAACTTTTGGATACAGTGTAGTTTTTTTCGGCTTCATGTGTTGTGTAACTATTAAGGAAATCATAAAGTATGTTTGGTCATAAGCAAAAATATTATTAACCATATTTACTTCGACCATATACGGCTAGAAATCTGTTTGCGCATATGCTACTTATGCCCACAAATATAAATATCTCAACGTGTCATGTGTATGTACATGAGTGGAGGATCCAACATGTTGATGCATTTACCCAAGTACATTTAATGCATGATAAATAGTCAATCAATCCCCTACAATTAAGAAATAAAAAATAACAAACAACAAAAAAAAAAATTAAATAAAACAAAATTAAATTCATAGCAGCAACTAAGTATGTAAAAGAAAAATGTGTACACTGTACAGGTATGTCTGTCTTTATGACTTTCGGTGTTTCGGCATGGGTATGTGTTAAATTGATGACACAATGGAAACCTCTCAATATTGTTTAAGCTTACGATGTGTTCAGGAAAAAAACAACAATAGCACTCAACAACTATTTACTTGCGTAAAGTAGCTGTAGTAGACGCACGGAAGAGTTTATAAAACCCACACAACTTTTACAAGGACAGACAAATCTAAAAGATAGGTGATGTTGAATTTCTTGAATGTAAGCCCAAAACACCAAACTAACTGCAACACAAGCTATATGGACGGACAGACGACAAAATTTTTAGTCAACCTATCGATCGATCGATTGTCGTTTCGTTGTTTAAAAGTGCGAACAAATGCTAATGCGTTAAGTCAAGTCATCTTATTAAATTATGTGTTAATATAAACATACTCGCACTTATACTCATATTTAAATACTTTAAGTATAAACATTAAGTATTGATTTTGTTGTTGTTATTGTTGTTGGCTTCTGCGTTTTTGCTTCTGCTGATCTTTTTTTGCACTTTTTATTGCGGTGTGTTTGCATGTTTTACGGTTGAAACAAGTAACAACTAAACCAATAAAAAATAGCCCTAAAATGAATTTAAACTAAAAAAAGAGTCGTAAAGAAAGCAACGGCAACATGTGTACAATCTGTACATCAGATACAATGTAGCAAATGCGGCTAGGAAACGTGCATCAACGCCAATAACTAAACAATAGAGGTCAAAATGTATCGTTTATCCAAAGACTTGTAATAATCAAGCACAGTGGAAAATTTTATATAATTTTATTCAAATTACTTAGTATCTTCATGAAATCACAAAAGTCACTCATAATACTTTTCTATTGTTTTTATAGGAATTTTTAAAAAATCTATCAACATTCTGCTGTTAGTCGCACTTCTTGTTTTTCACTCAAGAAATATTTGGTTCCTTTTCGCTTATCTAGAAAACGTGTGAAGTATTTTAAAAGGACCACGGCTTTACATGAACATTTGCAAAATATCTTGTTTGTTGTCATACACTGTTCACAATAACTACCTATGAGAGAACCGGCTACTTCAACGATTTAATATAGGAACCACAACGGTGTTAACAGCACTCATACAACATATAAATTTTGTGCTAAAAGTAGGAGTAGAAATCCACTGCTGATATCAGCGGTAAAAACTTATTGACTTTATTTAGGGAGGTTAGAATGGATTTTTGTTGCTGTACCAGAGCGAGAAATTTATAAAAATTTTTAGCAGGCAAAATTACATAAAGTGGAAAATAACTTAAATACTCTATTTCCAGAAATATGTCAACAGCTGAAAGGGTGGTTATACTATCAATTGTTTAAAACTTAAACTCTTTTTATATTGAAAACAAAATATGCTTTTGTTTTTAAAGCATCTTAACGTCTTACTAAATGAGTCCTTCTCTATGTCGCACCACTGTTAACTTCTTATTAAGTCTATAATGATTGAACACGAAGCACAAAAGTAATACGATGGCCTGTAATCATTATTATGCGAAAACGCACTTATCATTAAAGATATATATTAAAAGTGTTTTCATATTCAAAATGTCTATTTAAATATCTACTATGCACAGGATGAGTGTTTACGAGTGTAACAAAAAACAACAACAACAATTAAGTCTCAGTCTTAAGGCGGCAGACACATGAAATCAGTAACAATATTTTAGTAAAAATAAATAAATAAATAAATGTAAAAAAACCAAAATTCTATGCATGTTAACATGAGTGCTAGATATCTGATAATGATGGCCTAAAAGCTTAAACAAGTTATAGCAGATTGTTTGAAGCATTATTTTTCTTCCCCCATTTATGTGCAACAGTAGTTGAAGTTAAACATTAAAACGAACAACAAACAAAAAAAAAAAAAAAACAGAAAAAAATGGACAAAGAATTGAAACAATATTAAAATTGAACAAGTTGATGTTCCTTTATTTCGATTATTGTTGTTGTGTCTGTTACAGGGATGGAAAACCCAAACTTCCAAATGCTACAAAACTTAAATTTTTTTTTTTTATTTTTTTAAAACATTTTTATTTGCAATCTATCTTACAATAATAAGCAAATGTGTTAAGTTAGCAAAAATAACATGTTTGATTGCTTTCAATTGAAAACAAGAATTTAAGTTACATATGAAAATAATATTTACATATATAGCGTTAAATTAAATAATTAATATTAAAAACATTATAAATTTTTATTTCTTATTATATTCTCATTTCATTACGAACGTTAGTCAATCTTAAATGTAAGGGAGATCAAGGATATGATTTCGTTTGATCCTTTTAACTTCGTCAGTCTCATCTAAAAGCGTATTTGCTAGTACGTTTGTATGATTACTAAGCCTTTCTAAATAATTGGAGCTGAATCTTCTAATTTCGGATTTAACAGAAGGTATTTTCAGGTCGTTGTGAAGAGCTTTGTTTGTTGCATAAAAAGGAGCATTCGTTATAGACCGCAAAGCTTTGGATTGGAGTCTTTGCAATATTTCTATATTGGAATCACTAGCAGTGCCCCATAACTCTACGCCATAAGTCCATATAGGTTTTAAGATAGTTTTGTAAAGCAGGACCTTATTCTTCAAAGAAAGTTTAGATTTACGGCCCGGAAGCCAGTACATTTGCTTAAATTTGATGTCAAGTTGTTTTCTTTTCGCGCTAATATGTGCTTTCCATGTAAGTCTTCTGTCTTAATGTAACCCCAAGTATTTGACAGTGATCACACTAGGGATTAAAGTGCCATTGAGAAACACAGCTGGGCAATTTTCCCTTCTTGTTGTAAATGTGATGTGACTTGACTTTTGGGTGTTGATAACAATGTTCCATTTTGTAAGCAAATCATAAAGACTATTTAGCTGCAGCTGGAAAATTCTAGAAGCCTCTGTGGGGGTTTCACTACAGCATAAGAATGCTGTGTCGTCTGCATAAGTAGCCACTGTTACATATTCTTTTGTCGGCATGTCATAGGTGTATATGATAAATAAAATTGGTCCAAGGACGCTTCCTTGAGGAATCCCAGCTTCAATTTGACAAATATGAGAAAAATCTTTGTTGACTCTGACGAAGAAACATCTATTTTTCAAATATGATAAAAAGAATAAATAAAATGGAGCAGAAAGCAGATTTTTCAATTTGTATAATAATCCCTCATGCCAAACTTTACCAAAAGCCTGCTGAATATCCAAAAATACAGAAGAACAGAATTTTTTATTTTCAAAAGAATCAGATATCACCTTAATATTTCGATGACACTGTTCTGGTGTACCATATTGACTACGAAAAACCGAATTGATGATCGGGAATAATATTGTATTTCTGCAGAAATGCGTTTAAACGTTTGAGAAACAATTTTTCAAAAATTTTTGATAAAATAGGTAATAAGCTAATAGGTCTGTACGACGTCAATATATTTTCTGGTTTACCTGGTTTTAAAACCTTTATAATTTCAGCACACTTCCATTGTAAAGGAAAGTGTTGAAGACGTAATATGGAATTAAATATTAAAGTTAGGAATAAGATTCCCCTAAAAGGCAAAGACTTTAACAAAACTTAAATGAAAGCGAAAAAATGTTTTGTTTTTAGAGTACTCAAATCAAAATAAAAATTAGGGTACATAAATTCTGCGTTTGCTTTGTTTTTTTCTTCGTAGTGAGTTAAAGAAAACACAAAACAAAAACAAGACCATAAGCTGTAAATTGAAAAATTTTTAAATGTTTTTGTTTTACATGAGACGTTTGCAAAACAATTTCAGTTGTTGTTTTGGCAGAAGGTGCTTCATATCATCTGGCCAATACAATTTAGTCTTTGATTAAAGCTTTTTAAATTGGCCTATAAGCATTCCTTTCTTTGTGCCAGGCAAAACAATATTTATGAGGATATTAAATGAATATGCTTCCGCGCTGTAACCTTTTTCACTGTT
Source organism: Trichopoda pennipes (assembly GCA_030448955.1). NCBI lineage: Eukaryota > Metazoa > Arthropoda > Insecta > Diptera > Tachinidae > Trichopoda > Trichopoda pennipes. The sequence goes on from JASKUP010000040.1 coordinate 128,903, forward strand.
TAATTTACACTAATGAGTGTTTAATGAGAATATCGTGCAAAAATCTAATTAAAATGTAATAATAGTTCCAAATATATTTTGTACCAATATCTTTCGTATTGTTTTTCCCTGGTTTTCAATCTCTCAGTAAGGGAATCACACTGTTAGTATTAACATAGCTAATACAGAAATTAGAATTTAAACAGAATTTAAATCATTTAATAATGGCGAATTAATAATTTTAAAATAAATAATTTAATGCATGGGTACTTCCAAACCGCCTTCTTGAAAATTGCATTAATTAGGGGTCGAAATAAATATATGAATATATAAAGTATAACATTACGAATTGTTTACTAAAGGGTTTTTCAACAAGAATTTTGTTTTCTAAAACAAAATAAAACAAAAAATTTATATTAACATGTTTCTAATTTTTATTGTATTACGAAGGTAAATTACGGCAATTATGGATTTAAAATTATACCTGGCAAATATCCACCACGACCACGCTGGCAGATGTCGATACTTTCATCAAAGTTTTTAATCACGTTTTGATCGATTCGATTCGATTGGCTCCCTAAAGACTCTATCCTTAACATAGCACCACAAAAAATAATCCGGTGGTATTTAATCCTACGATCCGGCTAGCCACTTAACTGCTGATAGTCGTGGAGTTATGCGATTGGGAAGTTTGGTCTGCAATAAGTTGATCGTTTCATTGGCTGTGTGACATGTGGCACTATTCTGTTGAAACCACATGTCAGTAATATCCACGTCATCGAAAATAGGCCAAAATTGAGTTGCTAATAACTCGCGATAGCATGATCCATTGACTGTAACTACATTCCAGTCTCATCTTCGCAAAAAAAACGGCCCAAGACCACATAGCGCACCATAAAGTGACACAAAGTGAGCAGGCAAAGCCTTCACAATAATCGCCTTAAGATTTTCAGAAGCCCAAATGCGGCAATATCGTTTTTTTCAGAAAAACCAGCCGGTTGTTCCTGAATAAATTGTGCGAGTTTTTGGCAATGTAAATGGTCGATCGACTTCAATTCCTGCACCAGTTGAAACTTGCAAGGCTACAAAATCAAATCCTTAAGCAAAATTTTCCTTGTGGTGGTTTTGGAAAACACCAATTGTTGAGCTCCTCGAAGAATTGAAAAATTTGGACTTCCTTCAATACTGTGGCTCAATTGCACGACGCGGTCGAATATGCATTGGCATTCCCATATTTTGTATCGAGCCTGTCGACCTAAATTTAACGACCAAATTCTCAATAGCGTTCTCAGAAAGGCGATTATGTTGTCCGAAAATATCACGATTTTAACGAAATGTAATTTTTCACAGTGGATTTTAATTATCGTAATGTGATTTTTCGTGCGAAATTGAATGCATTGTAACAATCACCAATGCATGTACCACGAATACGTTGAAAAACTAAATGTCCAAACTATCATGTTGTTGGTGTTGCTACAATTGAAAACCAACTTCTTGTTGTAAAACCCGATATTTAATTTTAAAAAAATGTAGCAAATTTTCAAAAGGTATTAAAAAAGTAAAGAAATATTTTAATTGTTTTAATAATGTGTAATACTATGGATTTCTCCATCTCTGGTTTATTGTTTTTGTTTTTGTAGGTGCGAATTGTTATTGAAACTAAGGCGCCATCTTTTTGCGGTATTTTATTAAGGTTAAGGCACTTCATTTCATTTCTTATCTCTGAAGAAAACTGTAGAGAGAAGTGAATGTGAAATACACTGGCAAAAATATTTGCAATAGCTGCCTTTTTGGCAGTAGCACATGATTATGGAGACCTTTCAAAGCTTTTCTAGTTTTGGCTTTTATTAAAAATGCGAGAAAAGTAGTGTTCTGTATTAAAATTCTCGATTTATCTCCAATCACCATCCTTTTAAATAATTGTTTGTTTATTTCATTATTATAAGGAGGCATTTGTTATTTTATTTGACTCAATTTTAGAAAGTTTTTCAAATAGTTTTTTAAACGAAATTTTAAAAAATATTTATGTCTTAATTTTGTAACCAAAAAAAAAAATTTTAATTAAATATTACAGAAAATTTATATAAAATTTAAAAGAGCAAAATAAAATAATTATAAAATCTCTTCCATAAATTTTCAAAATTATTATATAAATCATTATTGGCTCAACCCACAAAAAGTCATAATTCATATATAATTTATTTAAGCATACAGAAAATTATTAATTTATCCTCAGGACGATCAGATTATTGTGGATTCACACACACACACACACACACACACTTACACACGTAAGTGTTATGTTTATAGCTAAAAGTAAAACTAACGAAAGGGCGTTAACTTAAGAGGGCCCTGCTTAAAAAATAATTATTCCAGCTGCTAACTGTCTTTGCCAGAGATAAATTTAAAGGTACCATTTAAAAACAAGGAATATTTCCTCAATTTTTGGGTGTGCCTGCAATGAAAAGACCACTCCACAGAGAGTTTTCAAGAATCACTAGTTACTCTACATTAATTTGTGCTAGATTCTTTTAAAAATAAATACTTTATGATATTCCCATGACATATTTATTATTGAAAAGTTTTTTTTTTAATGTATTACAAATTAACATAGATTAACTTAAAAATGATTCTAAATAATAAAATTGCCATTAATCATTATTTACTAAAGGGTGTTTTTTTAAGCCCGATAGAACTTGAAATTGTAAAAAATAACACAAAAAATTAAATTGTAATCAAAATTTCTTTTTTATTCGAAGGATCAATACGTGACATTAACATTTGAAAATGATTTCGGGCATATGGGCACCGCGGCTGTTCTTGACGAAGCGCATTCTGGACGTCCAATTTTAGGCCACTTTTTCGAGCACTGCTGGGCGTATGTCACGAATAACACGATTAATGTTGTCCGCCAAGGCGTCAATTGTTGCTGGTTTATCAGCATAAACCAGTGACTTCACGTAGCCCCACAGGAAATAGTCGAGTGGTGTCAAATCGCACGACCTTGGAGGCCAATTGACAGGTCCATTTCTCGAAATCAACTTATCGCCAAATTTTAATTTCAATAAGTCGATGGTTCCGTTCGCTGTATGGCACGTAGCGCCATCCTGTTAAAACCACATCTCGTCCGGATCAATGTCATCCATATTTTCAAACAAAAAATCATTGATCATGGTGCGGTAACGATCTCCATTGACCGTAACGCGAGCTCCGGCCTCATTTTTGAAAAAATAAAGTCCGATGATGCCACCAGAGTGAAAACCACACCAAACGGTGCATTTTTCTGGATGTAATGGAGTCTGTAGGGTCTGTTGTGGATTGGTCTCACTCCATATGCGGCAATTTTGCTTATTAACAAACCCGTTAAGCCAAAAATGCGCCTCATCGCTGAACACAATTTTGCGATAAAACAACGGGTCAGTTGCCAACTGCTCTAGAGCCCAATCGGCGAAAGAACGACGCATATAATGGTCTCGTGGCTTCAATTTCTGCACCAGCTGGATCTTATACGGGCGTAGGCCGAGATCTTTGCGCAAAATTTTTCACGTAGTGGACGGACAGACCCCCAACTCCTGGGACCGACGACGAATTGATAAATTTGGATCTTCTTCCACACTTTCGCTTACAGCGGCGATATTCTCTTCAGTACGCACATTCCTTCGACGTGTTGGTGTTATTGCATCCTCTAGAGAGTATGTGGTACGAAATCTATTGACATTTCGACGAATGGCTTGTTCAGATGCACGATTATGTACGCCATAAAAATGACGAAGTCGTCTATAAGTTGCGCGAATCGACGACTGATTTTCAAAGTAAATTTGGATAATTTCGTAGCGTTGTTCAAGCGAGAGTCTATTCATGATGATTTGTCAGAGTATACTGAAACAAATAAAAAAAATGTTTCATCAAAATTTCATTTTTTGTGTTACTTTTTACAATTTAAAGTTCTATCTAGCTTAAAAAAACACCTTTTACATCATTATTATTCGTATACGTTATTCCTTTCATTTTTTTTTTTAATTTTAATTTGTAAAAATGTATTTTTAGAAAATATGAAATTACACCTACCAAGAAACCATAATTATATCTCTATTTCGCTGCTTCCTTAATAGACTTTAACCAAATTTGTAATACAAACTCGAATTACCTAATTTTGTCATAAATTTAATTGATTGAATGAGAGTTATGTGCACTCAAGACAGAATATGAAAAATACGATGATTTCCCATTGGCCACGCTTAAAAATTCAAAATAGCGAATGCCAAATAAGGCCTTCCTGTAAGGTTTCTTTACTTTTTCATATACCGCTTGATATGTCGCATTCACATTACCAATACCAATATCGAAGTATTTCGTAATGTAATTTTTTTCTGTGTATCTCTTAGTCCTCACAGAATTGAGTATGCTTGCTAATCCCTCTAGTAGATATTAAACAAAATAAAAGTTCTTTTTTCTGTTATTGTTGTTGTTGTTGTCTTCTTTTTCTAATGCGCTTATTACTTTTACATTTTACTCACACTTTTCAATATTAATCATGTACATACACTACACTACACTACACTACACTACACTACTGTATGTTTTGTGGGTTGATGATGTGATATTTTATTGTTATTGTTGTATGTACATATGTACATTAAATTCTCTGATTCTTCTACTTGTTATTTCTTTCGCTATGTATTGTTTTCATTCATCCAGGATACGTTGCAGAATGTTAATAACTTTTATTTGGTTGTGTAAAGAAAATCACTCGTTAAGTACAAAAATGCTTTTGCTGACAAAGCAAATCGACTTTTCCCACCACAATATATTTCACTATAAAATTGTAGCAACCAGTGTCCATACCAAATTAATATCAGGACATGATTATTTTACGAATATCTCTAGCCATACATGCATAAATATTAAAACGAAAACGGCGCTTACATATAAAAGCCCTGTGTCGGTGTGTATGAAGATGTACATGTACAGATGCAGATGGGTGTATGTGAACATTTGTTTTAATTGGTTTGCTGGCTTTAGTCCTTTTAATCTTTTAAATCTTTTCTATATTTGACAACAAATAAATTGCACAACTATTTTCAAAATGAAATGCTGGTAGGGTAACGTTTTTTTTTTTTTTAATAATAACGTTAAGATCTATTTAAAATTAGTTGTAAGTGTCTTTTATTACTATTTAGGATGATGTCTGTCAAGGTTTTGAATAATGGCCTATGTCCAAAAATACTAAAAAGAAAATAGTTAAACAAGGCTTATAAAAGGGACCAACACACGTTTGTTACAACTAGATTTTTGATGTTTAAGAGCATAACCAATAAATGTTCTAAAGAAAGGGAAGTGAATATTAAGATGATAATCTGCCCATCACTTCGCTTGCCCTTGTTGATGTTTTGTATGTTCAAGTACTTTCTTTACTGCCAATTGAAGTGTAAAGCGGTTTATCACATAATAAGGCATTAACTTGGTTTGAAGGCAACCTCATTAACAAGTTGAGACATAAACAAAAATATCAATTTCGAATTATAAATAGAAATATAGAAATATATTTTAAATATAATAATTTTATAACAAAATTTTAAATATATTAAAAATTAAATAAATATGTTTTTTCTTTTTTAAGATCTTTTTTTATATAAATTTTTCTCTTTTCAATATTTCGCTTTCCTTTGGAAAGCTTCTTCAGGAAAAAAATTTTTTTATATATTTTTGAAAACAAAACAAAATTATTAATTATTAAAAATTCTAAGCATTTTTAATTTCAGAAATTTTCCCAAATTTAAAATGTCACAAAAATGTCTTTGAAACGACATGGAAAATTTTTGTTTTTAATAAAAATTTAAACTTGATAAGAAAAATAAAATCAATACCATGAAACTAAGGAATAGGATTTTTGTAAATAATTTTTATCAACAAAAGATAAAATTCAACAAAAAATCGAAGCTTTTCCGAGTCCACGATTTACTACAAAGTAGAAAAAAATAATAATTCTTAGATTCAGTTTAAAAACAGAGATTCACGAAAATTCCTTAACTTACTGTAGTAAGAAGCATACAATTCTGTCAAATCTTGCATTTTAAAAGATCTGCTAAGAGACTTTGTCATTTAGGAAGATTGTTATTGACCGAAAAATTTACCAATTTAACAATAGCACTAAAGCTTAACTAGAAAAATAGTTCCTACTCAAAGGTTTTCAACAATAATTTCTACGATACGTACAGTGATAAGACGTTATAAATTTCAATAAGCCCTTAATAATTGTTATGATTTTAATAATTTATTATTATTAATGAAGCGTGGATATCGAAGCAGACATTGACTCGAATGCCTGTGCTGGTGTCATGGGTATTATACAATGCAATTCCTTTCACTCCATCTACTTACGCTTAATTGTTCTGTGAGACGCCTAATGCCACCAAACCACACACACTTAAGTTATTATGGGTTGCACTAAGATTGTGGTTTTCCACCTGCGCTTATCTCATTTAAACTTAGTTTTTATTCAAATGCTAATGGCTATATTATTCTCATTGGTTCCTTGGTTCCTTTTTTCGAGTCATTAAGGCATAAAATACGCTAGTGATTATGTTAGTCCCGTCTTATCCAAGCTTGATTGGCTCTGATGAGTTTACAATCAACCATAGGTGCCATATCAACGTTATAAGCAATGGTATGTACGCCTATTAAGTCCTTCCAAAGAAGGCCATAATAGGTTATTCTTATCCTGGACCACGATATACCAATTAAATAGCTTTATAGCCATATACTGGGTTTTTCTTTAGCTAAGCATAAAGTATAGGCTGTATTAATTACTAGCCGCAAAGTGGTGGATTACACAGACCTTCCATTTGGAGACTGTGTGACAAGGACTACGAATTGTCTTAAATTTTTAAAAATTTTTTGTTGAAAATCGTCTGTCATATAAACAATCTCTCGCTTATGTAACACCTAAGGCAGATGACGTATGTACAGACTTGTGCCGGATAATATCGATCACGAAAGGATACTAGCAGAAGTTGTCAAGAGTATAATCCTCTGTGTCTCTAATATGAGTAGACTCTACATTGCTTACAAGAAACTGCAGAAAAAATTATAAGACTATATCTGATGAGGCTGCTTTAGTCATTGCTACGATGATACCACTTGATATGGCAAGAGAGAAGAAGTTGCAATTTGTTGTTTCGAATCGTAATGACATAACGAACGCTAGATTCCCCCCCCCCCCCCCCCCCGGCGTCACATTTATCGGTCATTATGGAATACTTGACCATCTAGACCTATGCTGTTGGGGGTATAAGGGAGCCCAGTCCCCTGAAGGCAGCAGGGGTCAACTGGAGGCTCTAAGTTATTTCCACGGGAATCAGTAAGCCTCAGAGTTCGGCTAATTGTCTCTTTAGACTTTTAGCTGTTTCTCTGACTGATTAATCAGGTTGGCCCTTCGGGAGTATCGTGGTGGTTGTGGTTTTGCGGCCCTCGCATGAATTTTATTATGAGGGCCAAGATCATCTCGCCTTTAATAACACCAACGGGTGAATTATCCGGATCCAGTGAGCATGCTAGTCATGTGTTCTGGACCAGGAGTTGGATAGTCTCCAGCTCTTCAGCAAGTAGTAGTGGTTTGCAATCCTGCTTTGGAACCGCTGAAATTGCAACTAGGAAAGACCTCGCGTGAATGACGTTGCTTTTCATTCCCAGTGGTTTGACCACCATCTGATTAAGGCTTACAGCCAGGTGCAGATGGAAATCTTATCACGAAATAATAATTGCTAGAGAAAACAGCATCTTGTGCGGCAGATGAAATTGACATTAACTGTCAATCGTAGATGGACTTTTGCGGTGATATCTAATATATAAGTGTGAAATGATAGATTGCATGGTTACTTAAATTTTACCTTATGAGCAGGGTTGTTTTTGATCGTATTTATTTCGTTTCGAACTCGATAGCTCTCTCTTTTTTTGCCTGCATTTTGATCTGCCTATAGAAGATACCGGACAAGTGTTTTTTGTGTGTGGGCACGTTTTTTATCAGTACGCGAGAGTCTGCAAAACTTACTACGAAGAAGTACATGTGTAGGCAACATAGCATAGGTTATATTATCATCAATGGACTACTGCCAATATGTTTGTGAATATGTTAGGATTCTTGTTTTGAAACTTGAACAGCAGGAGTAGATCCCTAGGAGAAACCGAAGTAAGTTGTGGATTTAAATCTACTCCCCGCTACGAAGAAATACTAGACACTAGAGGATAGTAAAACAAAATTGTTTTAACGTTTAAAAATCTCGCAGTCCTGGGTCCACTAGTGTCTTTCGTAGATTCTTTCCGCGTATTAAAAAATCCCTATTCCAAAGCATAGCAATAATACGATATACGGTATAAAAATGAGGTCTATCCTATGTTCACAAAGAGCATTTCTCACCTTCAGCAAAGACACATTTAACGCCCATAAAGAAGGAATGTGTACCTCCAAAAGAGAGAATATTTTCCCACGACTATGAAAGGTCCGTATAGAGCGGAGGCAGTAGTTCTTAGTGCTCTATAGGCATTGTGGCATCTACACAAAGCATACAGTCCTCTCATCTCTAATTGTCGTTAATAGCGAAAACATAAAGCTAACTAAAAGCTAAAGTTTTTCATAAACATCTGTGGCTTGACATGAACAGTTTGGCTGTTCGTGGCGTTTGTATTTCCCGCTTATATTACATTTTGGAAAATAGATTTTTTGAATAAAGTTTGTAATTTTTTCAAACCTTTTAATTCAAAAAAATTTTTTTCAACTCCCAACACAAGATGAAAAATGTTTATGAAAATTTTAGATAATTTTTATTAAGAATAACATTTATGCGAGCGTTATATGCCTAAGTCCATTATATTTTAGAGAATTATTGTATTCATAAATAACATAATTTGTATAAATATCTGTATGTTTTGCTGCTTATATTATTTTTAATTTAATTTTTATCCCATATTTGTTGAAAGCTTTTACAAACATTAAAACATTATTGGAAAATTGATTATATAGTCGTAGTCATACTTCATATGCATAATGACAAAAACAAAATTAACATTAAAATAACTTTAATTTGTAAAAACAAATAATACTTTGGCATATTTTATAGCCGCTAGTCTCAACAAATTATAGACAAACATCAAATATTTTGAAGCTCTGTTTATGGCAGTGTGTGTGTGTGTGTGTAAATGTGTTTAAGCATATAATTAATACAATACAAAAGAGTGGAGAACAAAAGTTAAATATTTTATTGAATTTAATTTATATCTAGAATAGGGACCCAAAATGTTATGCATAATTGTATTAAAATTTGTTATTTTTAAGAGATATAAACTGAAGAATTTTATGTCGAGTTTTCTGCTTTCAAAAGGGTTTTCAAAGTTGAAAAAGTGGAAGAAAGCAAAATATAATTTTAGCATAAAATATCTTTAGTCGCTTGATTAATTCAATTTAAAGTAAACTAAATGTCATAAAGTCAAAAGTGGCCAACAAGAAATACATAGTTCTAATAGTTATAAAGATAAAGCAAGAAATTAATTAATTCATAATTTAATTGAAATTTTTGTAATTAACTGAAAAAAAGATGTTAATAAAAGGGTATTGGTTGTGGAATAAAATTATTCTTATGCGTGATAAGATTTGCGTCGGTACCTAGCTGTGTAAGCCACAATCCGATGGTGGATCAAACCACTTGGGTGATATGTTCCGTGCACCTATGGCATAGAAAGCCGAATACATAAACCTATGCAACAGCACATTCCTAGTTGCAACTTCTGAGTTCTCAGAGCAGAACCGCCAACCCCCACTCCTTCTTAAAAAGCTAGCGATCATCCAATGTGTGATCTAGAGCACATGCAAGCATAATAAAATTTTGGAACACAACAGCAAGCCTGTTCACTGGACCTGGATCATTCAATGTGTTTATAGTGAATAATCCGGCCCACAACAATTCAAACGGGGGCCATGAAACCACAACCACCACGATGCTTCCGAAGGACTAACCTTAATAATCAGTCAGAGAACAGTTAACAGGTTGAAAACTCAAAAAGCTGAAATCTAGGGCTTACTGATACCAGTGGAAATAACGTGGAATTGTCCAGTTGGCTCCCTGCTAGACTTTCGGGGACGGGGCTGCCTTTAACGCCCGGTGTCACATGTAATGACGGTGAGATTCCGTCAAGACATATAGATGTCTATTTTTCTAATAAGAAAAAGCGTTATGTTCACAGAACTGGGTGATGCCACTGATGTCTGCAGGAAGCTGTATACTAACATTGAACCTTTCGCGAACTTTATAGATGATCATGTAATATAAGGGTATTTTAGATATTATTTTCCATGGCAATTAAAACGAATTCGTTGTCATTCATATAAAAGTATACAAGGAGAAAAAGTTTAGAAAGTATAAACAGTTCAATGGTGGCAGTACTTTTGAAAGACGTAGAGCCTTTATGGCTATAACTCACTTTAAACCAGAGTAGCGAAGTGTTCACTCACTGTTCATACATGTATGAATATGTACATTTAATTTTTTAGCCGCTTCTTCTCATACATGTGTGAGAGACTGAAAAATATTTTGCGTTTTCTCATTTATGAATGCGACGATTTATTTTTTTCTTTCTATTCATAAGTGAAAAAATGAGAAACACACAAGTGTTCATTTTTGAATATGTACAATTTTGATAATTTTTCATAAATGAAAAGATCGTAAAAATATGTGCGTTAAGCATTCGCGTACATAAACGCACATATTTGATAATGCGCAATTGTCGGCGTATGCAGGAAAAAAAATGTTTTTTTTTTATTTCTTTTAGAATATATTGCAATATTGTATTTTGAGTTAATATGTACCCATGTGTTTTTACTACATTTTACGGTAAACTGCGATCGTAGGTAGAAAATTTTTTCACATTCATTTATGAGAAATTTTATAAAATTTCAACGTTCATAAATGAACATGTACATTTATGAAAAAGAACATTAATGAGAAGTAGCTGATTTATCATTTATCACATATGAATAAGACTAATAATTCTTGTTGTGCGCATTCATGTATGAACATAAGCAGAACATTTTTTCTTGTTCGTTTATGCGCGTGAAAAATAAATATAAAATTTTAGATTTCTCATTTATGAAAAATATCATGAATGTTGATTTTTGAATGTTCATAAATGAAAAATTCTGAACCCTGCTTTAAACAAACGTCACCAAAAATTCTAAATTTAAAAAAAAATCGCTGAATCGATACTTTAGAGTTTAAACATATATACCAACTTGTTATACCGCTTACTGTATATTAAAAATCAAGCCAAAATTTCTTTGTTTGAAAAGTATAATTAAAAAAAAAAATATTAAATTTACTAACTTTTCGAACTTTTATATATTTCAGCTTTCAAATGATATAAATTGCAAAAACAATATTTTTTTTGTTTTGGCACAAATTTATAATTATTTATTAATTTAATTTGAAAATATGTTTAATGGTTTTTATTTAATTGTGCAAAACCACGAGTGTTAATTAGGACAGAACTCTTTAAAAATGAATGGTTAAATAAATTTGCAATTTTCATAATAAATATGATATTTTTAATTTAGTTAATTTATTTTCTAATTTCCATTTTATTATTATTATTAAAAACAAATTGTGATAATTGTAATTTAATAAATTTTTGTTATTTGATTTAAAATTTTCACAAAAGAAAACAATTTGAAAAGTCGTTGAAATGTGAATAAAAAAATTAATTTTTGAAAACGGAATTTGTGTATTCATTAGTTAATGAATTTACGTGTAATTAGGACTATAACGAAGATACTGCATTTTCTTTCATATGCTTGGATACAAATAACTCCATACTCCATGGCAACTGACAGTTTGTTGTCGTTTTGGAAATAGGTGGGGTTTTACATCCCTTTATGAGTAAACTAATGGCGAAGAAACTTATGCAAACTTTAACAATGTATTTACAAAACAACAAGAAGAACTATATTAACACAGCTGACACTAAAATGCAAGTAGTATAGAGAGAACACTGAAGATGGCAAACAGCCACAAACCAAATTTGACGCGGCTAGATGTAAAATCATACCCAAATAAATATTTAGAAAAACTTGATTAGAATAGTTTTCTTAAGTGTTAAAAATATTAATGAAAAGCCACATTATAGTTCAAATGGCTGCCTTAATACTCAAAGCAAAAGAATTGAGCTAAAAATAATATATTTTGACTTAACTATGTGATGGTATTCTAATCAAATTATTATGCATGCAATCATATTGTTGTTATTAATCTTAGATAATAACAGCATTGTAAGATATTATCATATTATTATATATTGTTATCATAATATCGTATCGAGTGTCCGTTTATTTATAATTTTTGACGAAATGAATGATAAATGTTTTATTTAATGTCGGCAATTATGTATGGAATACAACATCAGATAAATGTCCGCCTCTGTTAGCCTCACAAATGCGAGCTGTTTTGAGCACATTTTTCATTACATTCTTACACATTTCACGCGGTATTTTATTAATTTATTCACGAATATTTTTCCTGAGTTGCTCAAGCATTTCTGGCTTGTTTGCATGAGCCTTGCTTTTTAGATATACCGCACAAAAAGAAGTCCGGAGCAGTCAAATCAGAGGCCAATCAACATCACTATTTCTTGAAATAACTTGTTGTCGAACAAGGTCTCGCAGTAGTTCTACTGTAATCATGCGACGTATGCGATGTGGCACCGTATTCTTGATACTACATGTTAATCAAGCCCAAAGCATGCAGTAGTGGCGTTAAAAAGTTTTTAATCATATCACGGTATCGTTTCCCCTTCTCAATTACGGTTGCACCATTTTCATTTTCAAAAAGAAGTAAGGCCACTAATTCCTCCTGACCAAATTGCGCCCCAGACTACCACTTTTAATGGATGCAAAGGGTAGGGTTACCCATTCCTTAGAATCGACTATTCTATTTATTCACATATCCATTCAAATTAAAATGTTCCTCGTCACTCCTAATGTTTTTTTTTCATGAAAATCGGGGTTGTCAAGGGCGACCTGCAACATTCTATTGGCATATTTACAGCGGCGTAAATAGTCTTGTGGAAGAAGCTCTTGTGTCAATTGAATCTTATATGGAAAGAAATGCCAAAAAAGTGCAAAATTATGGCCAAAGTTGTTTTTTGAACACCAAGCTCCTTTGTACAGCGTCGAATTGAGGTTAATGGATAATTTTGAATATTATCTCGAGCAGCAGTAATGTTTTCAGCCGATCTTGTAGTTTGTTGTGGTCCAGGCTTAGGTCTATTACCTACAGACCCTCTTTCTTCGAAATCATTTACTGCACGATAGATAGTGCGTTTTGTTGGCTTGTTGTTTCTCCCTAAAATTTCATGTAACTTTCTCCTCGTCATAGTAATCGATTTAACGATTAAAACACGTTGGCTTATTGAATATTTTTCCATAACAAAGTTTGCCATGTGTCTACTTCACGAGCACCAAATATGAACAGTAGAGACTAATGTTTACCAAAATGGCGGCAAAACGGAGAAGTAAAACTTTCCGGCGGATATCCGTTACTTATTATAATCAGTCCTACAGTTACACGTGAATTCAATATGAATTTAAACGAAAATCACATTAATATTTGGTATTCAAACCTATTTTGTGATGTCCTTTTATTTACTGCTGCACTTGTCAATTAGTTATTATTTATCTTTCGCATTTTAATCACTAGAGAAAGGAATTTTCAATACAGAAATACTAACTAAATATCTTTATAGTTTTTTTAGGCCTGATTCGAACTGCCTTCCTTTGTAAGGCAAAGTTAAACTAACACAAATTAGTGACATTTGAAATTTGCACATTTTTAATAAAACACAAAAAATAATTTACAAATGACACCACCGCTACTTTTAATTTAAAACGAACGTTTTATTGGAAATTAATTTAATGAAAAATTATTATACGAAATTATTCAACGTATTGTTAATTACAAAAATGTTACCTTCACAACACATCCTTATGTACATAAATACTTTTCAACATAAAGTTGTAAACATCAACATTATGCTGTAAGTATGAGCATTTATACGAATCATTTCATTTAATCTGTATGAAAATATGCGTGTAATACGTACTTCTGCATACAATAAAATTGTGTAAATGAGAATGCAATTAAAGGGTTTTCAATTTTGGATGGCTAGATTTTTAAAGAAGCCAACAATATGCGTTTCCCACTAGTCCTTAGTATATATTTGGCTGAAGTTCGACTTATAACTCCACGTGGTGACACTCAAAAAGGATACAAAGTTTTGTTCTCTGTATTAGGGGTGCTGGGTACATAAGTCGGAAGAGATAGAGATAAGATCATCCATAGCGTGATTGTTTTATTGAACACCTTGGCAAACACTCTTCTTCAGAGGAACGGGTATAACCTCTGGGAATTCGTTTTCGGTCTTATTATGGAATGAGTTGACATTTAATACCCAAAACTGAAGTCCACTAAGATCAAGAAACTGCTTAGAAAAACGGGCGGACGATAGAATTACAAACAGAAATATCTGTCGCATTGATTTCCCCCCGGGGGCACATGATACTCTTTTTGGAACCTACTATTCCATTTAGATTTGTGACTTTCGGGGTAAAAGGGAGCCCAGGCCCCTCAAAGACTAGTAGGAGTCATCTGGACAATCCACATATTTCCACGGGAAATCAGTTGCCCCAGAGTACAATATTTGCTCTCTTTAGACAAAAAATGTGCTCTGACTGGTTATTGAGGTTGGCCCCTATATGGGAGTATCGTGGTGGTTGTGGTTTCGGACCCTCGTGAGAGTTTGTGGGTCGGACCATTCAAATTAACACAATGAATGGTTCAGGTCCAGTGAGTATGAATGCTGGCGTGTTCTTGATAAATAAGAGCTTCATGCGTTCTGGACCAGGAGTTGGAAAGTCTCCAACTCCTCAGCAAGGAGTGAGGGCACGGCCTACTCCGGACTTTCTAAATTGCTACTAGAAGTGACTGGAGGATATACGTATCTGAAGGCCTTCTAGGGCGTAGTTGGTGTCCAATCAACTAAGTGGTTTAACTACCATCTGATTATGACCTCGCGGTCGGTGCAGATGTAAAACAAATCACACATTGTCGCATTGATTAATCTACCCTTAACCTATTAAAAACATTAGAAATTTTGACATAAAAATGTTGTAGTCATGCTGGTTTACACAGCATAATAGGTATAAAATTTTCCTGCGAGAAATATCTCACTTAAGCTACAGGAACGAGGCACTGGTGAAAAAAAAAATGAAAAAAAAATTACTTTTCGAGCCTTGAAGTTTTTCTGCTGGCTGCGAGAATCATCTGAGTTCCTGTTTTTTGATGGAATAGCGCTATTAGCCCTCCAGCAGGTCATACACAAGTGTTGTATACTGGTCACTGAGATGGTATAAGCTAACCTCCTTGAAACTTTTTTATTTCGGGGTTCGACTTGCTGATCCACAACGAAAGAAATATCTCCCAACATTTAATACAGAACACTTGATTTTGTAAAATAAATCCGCAGTGCCTAAGTAACCACACAAAATAGTGATAAGAAGGGCGACCTAGGCGACCATCTGAATGATGTTAAATATCACAGGAATATGTAAAACAAATGCAAAATATTTTATTTAACTTAAACATCTTGACGTCCCTTTTGGAAAACCGTTTTTCTTTTGCCACCACTTTAATGCACTTGCATTTGAATTGCTATCCAATAAAAAAAAAAGAAGAGAGAAACAACAAACCAAAGTGGAAAATTCAATAAATCTCCTGGTGTATTAAACACAATACCACAATTATAGAATTTTTCGAATGATTAAGTTTTTGGCCGCGTTTCATGTGTAATTTATGTTTTTTTTTTATTTTATTTTTGTTTAGTATTTAATATTCAATAAATTTAGTTAAAACTGACCTGTGACAATATTGAGCATTCGTAACAAACATTCACATTTACACCGTAACTAAACACTATAAAATTTAAATTTTAGATTGTGTGGAATATAAATAGAAAATTTATCTTTTGCTTTTGTTTTATTATGGAATTGAGGACTTCACGGTGCTTCTTTGTATTAATGTTTATAACTGATTTATTTTTATTATTCCTAATAAATAGTATGCAAACTGCAAAGAAGCTTCTCTCATATACACTGTTTGAAAAAAGAAGTAAAAAATCATAAAAATAAAAATTCGCATTGAAAATAAATGATACAAAAAGTAAAACTTTAACTAAGGCTTGGACTTGGACTTGGACTTACAACTTGCCTAGTGTAAAATGATTTTCCTAAAAATATTGTAGAAAGACAATGAAGAATTCTAATAGCCTTTTTGCAAAGGAATAATTGTTTTTAATTTCATTTAGACATCCTCGCTGCTAAACTGGATAAAGTTAACAGATTATTAAGTGTTATCAATTAATAAGAAAGAGAGTGAAAATTCAGAGAACGAATAATGTACAAAAAGCCAATGACATTGCAATGAATTGTATTGAAGGACTGAATTTGTGATTGAAATCATTATCCAGCCCGTTGAAAACAAAAAGGAGGACCTTTTAAAATAGTAGCTTGCTGAAACCTTATTAAGCCTAATACAATATCAAAGAAATCTGTTAAATTTATTAAGAATATTTTGGCCGAGTGAAATATTAGAGATTATTTTCCAGCCTAAAGACAGATGTAATATAGATTATCGCCAGCTCTTAGTCGTTTGGCTCTAATCTGACAGTGGTCTTATCACTAGGGGAATACAATGCAGCCCCTAAGGCGCATAAGTATACCACTTTGTATATTCTCCTCAGGTTGTAACGGTGAAAGTCGTACCTCGTTTTGACCTACACCATGTTACTACTTCATTACTTAGTATTACTTTATTATTATTTTTTTTAATTTCAAATTAGTTACTATTATTAATATACTTATTGTTATTATTTTTATTATTATTATTATTACACGGTGTTGAATACATTCTTTAATTTAAGACAAATTTATAGTATTATCTAATTTATGAATTATATTATATTATTTTTTAGTAATTAATTTTAAGCACAAGGTCTTATTTAATAAAAAATTGTTTAAAAAACTTTATTTTTTATTATATTTTCGATATTTCGCCACACCGTTGGTTGGCATCATTAGGAAAAACCAACGGTGTGGCGAAATATCGAAAATATAATAAAAAATAAAGTTTTTTAAAAAATTTTTTATTAAATAAGACCTTGTGCTTAAAATTAATTACTAAAAAATATTAAAAAAAAAGTTCAAAAAATTATAACTATTATATTATTATATTACATTATATTTATAAGATTTAAATTAATGGTCGGGAACGTTAGAGTGCCACCTGCGAGTCAGAAACCAATAGATTATCAATGCAGTCAGCTGTTATGCAGACCAAACCGCACAGCTGATAGTTGTTATTCAACTATGGCAAATAACGTGTGTGGGTGAATGTGTGCACCCACGCACAAGTATATAAGGCGAAACATTTTATGAAACGAGATCAATTGGCGAGAAGATCGCTTGCAGATAAGAAGTCTCTTGAAAGAGTTTTATACTCCACAATAATTTCTTATTAGCAGATAGCAAGAAGATCGCCAGTAAGTAAGAAGCATTTGGAGGAATTTTATATTCCGCAATAACTTATTGCCCGCAGACAGCCCGCCTGCCGGTAAGAGATCTTTTGGAGGAATTTTATATTCCGAAATAATCTCTTATCGACAGTGCAGTTCGTAGAAGTTTATCTTCTACCGGGGATTGGCTTGCTCGTGCGATTGATGCTGTTGCGGAATTTTATATTCCTTCAGTATTATTTAACACGGCCAAGAACTCCCCGCCATCTCTGCTGCTAGGTGTAGTGCGTAGTTTACGGCCGCCTCTGCCGCCGCCATCATTACCTCTGTTGCCTGTGCCACTGCCTCCTGTGGCGCCATGAGCGATACCACTGCCGCCTGTACCGCTACCAGATACTACCGCTGCCGCCAGTTCCACTATCAGGTCCTGAAGCCAGTGCCGCTGCCACCTGTACCGCTGCCGCCTGTACCACTGCCGCCTGTACCACTGCCGCCAGTTTCAATATCTGCTTTTGCCGCCAGTTTCAATATCAGCTTCTGCCGCCAGTGCCACAGTCGTCTTTATCGCTGCCGCCTATGCCGCTGCCGCCTCTGTCACTACTGTCACAGCCGTTTTTACCGCTTCCGCCTGTGCCCCTGCCGCCTGTACTGCTGCTGATGTTCCTGCCGCTGCCTATCGCCTCAGCGAGTTGACTCCCCGTTCTTCGGCTACGATTCCCCACCGTTCACTATCAACCATCTATATTGTAAGAGTTGACTAAATAAACTTGGTGATAAGTTTTATAACATTTATAAAGCATTGAGTGACATTCCTTCCACGGATCAAGAAGGTACGTATAAAAATTGCAACTACCCTGGCTTCTGCTGTCGCTATCCCAGCAACCAGCGTAAACGTTTCGTTACAAGGTGCTAATTTCAAGAGCACCTTACTCCTTATATGAGAGCCGGAGACTATTTTAACTCCAGGTCACCCTAAGCTTAGCGGTATTCTGTTGGAATGCAACAGCACATTGGATAGGAAAAAACTACACCTTCCGACAGTCTTTGGGTTTAAACTACAGTCACAAGTTTACTCTCAAAGGGCCTCACCAATAACCACTACACAACTACTGTCGGCCACTGGTTGCCGTGGTACCAATTTCATAAGTCATTAGTCACATCTCAGAATGTTCAATTCTATCAGTTTCCAGTTTCCTGCAAGCCTAAACGACTAATGCCCCTTTTATCCCCGGAAGCATATGTCATGATGGGATGTGTTCTCCTGGAGGGTTTAAAGACAATGGAAAGCAAAATACATTGATCGTATTTTTAATATAAAAGAAGATTATTGTCCTGTGACTTTGTCTGCATTTTATTGTAATATTTTAAATAATGTTACAATAAAAAATAATAATAATAAATAGTGCTGCCAAGTTTCTAGCGTTATAAAAATCTATAAAATTTGATACTTTTAATATTTTCTATTTGCTTAGAAATGAGATTATGCTTGGGCTAAAAATTATTCTAGATATTAACCCAGATTCTAAGGTTCCTTCCAACAAATTTTTTAAAAATTTATGTAATATTATTTTCCGACAGATATTATTTTCCGACAGAGACACAGAGAAAAAATCTAAAAATTGTTTTTGAATCACTCTTTGATTTTCAAATATAATTTTGAAATAGTTTCAAGTTTTATGGATGGCCATAATTAAACCCTTTAAATGCTAAATAACTTTTATATCATAACTATTTTTATATAATTAACTTTAATTTATTCAACGATAATTAAATCGTTATTGACTATTAAATTAAAACAAAAGCATAACAAGTATTTTTCAAGTGCCCTCAAAGTTGCAGTTGATATGCTTTTTAATAAAAGTAAAATATGACAAATAAAAAACTTTCATTTTAGCATAATTTTCCATAAATTAATGACAATCAATTGCTTTAATTAAGAAAACATAAATACTGAATAAGTGTTTCTTGTTTCTTGTTGCTTTTTTGTTTTTTTTTTTTGTTTTTGTCCTTTATGTACAAAATCAATAATTATGATTGATATTTACCCACACTGATTATTACACGTTATTAATTTTAAGCGAAATAATTAAATGTTCCTACCGCACACCTGCATACAGATACAGATGCACATACACATAAAATACACAGTGTTCAATATTTAACGGAGTGTTGTTTTTGAAATATAAAAGGAACAAAATAAAAGGTCTTCCTTTCATAATGCAATATTACAACAGTTGAAGGCGTTATAACAACTTATAAAAATATTTAATTTTATTAAAAATAAAATACACATTTCAAGAGTTTTTATTAGATTTTAAACACGTCAAACGTATTTGCCGTATTGTGTTAACACTGTTTGTTAAATTTAAAAATTACTAGTTTGAAATCTGCTTTATAAAATATTGCAAAGCATTATTTCGGAAATTGTATGCAAGACTTAAAGTTAATGCAAGATATAGTTTCCTTACTTTTTGGTCTTTAATTGATTACAAATTCTAGGTCAGGAAGAGCATCAATAAGTTTTAGATTTCGTTTAATTTAGGTATGTTTCGCATATAGAATAATCTTTCCCTCTTTTCTATGAGACAATTTTTGATTGCTTTTGATTGTAACATTTTTCAAATAAATGTGTAGTAACTGAAAACAAATCATGATATAAAGCTACAGTATATTGCCTTGGTAAAGGTAATTTTTTTGAAAGTAATTCAATAGTTTTTAAAGTACTGCGCTGATTGCAATTTAAAATACAAGCAGGACAAGTCTTGAAAACGATCTTTCCAAACTTTTAAAAAGTGTGACAGAAGGGCACCGAAATCGGACACCTAGCACCGGTAAATTTTTCAAGACCTATTTTTAAGGTTCCGTGTATACAAAATGTAAAAATGCAACACAAATACCAAATACTTTTCATTGCAATATCTGTCCATCTGTCTATGAACGCCTTCTATCTCTGTAAGATCTTTAAATTTTGAAATGAAATAAAATTTACAGTCGTTGTAATAACAAATACTCAAAATTCAACGGTGTTTCGAATGGGACGTATTATTCATAAAAAACACTGATGTTATTAAAACTGTTTAACACATGTTAAATTTGCAGTGCCAGTGCGCTCTACAACAAATGTAAAAATACAATAATAATGTTATATAATATTTTAAATTTAAATAATGAATAAAAACAAGATAAATATAAAGGGTGTTCTATTTATTTATTTTTTTTTTTTTGCAAAGTAAACAATTCATTTAAAAATTAAAGGCTGTATATTTTAAACCGCCGCACAGTGGACCATTTTACGAGAAGGCGGCCAAAAGTCTGTTTTTTATGGGGCCAATTGTAAAATTTTAAAGTTCATTCGGAAGTAGATAGATAGATAGTGTAGCTCGGGAGCCAAAAAAATAAAAGTTTATTGTAACTATATCGCACTGAACAGGGTGATTCAAAATGAGCATTTTCAGTATTTTACTAAAATGAGAAATTTCTTAGTAAATTTTTGATTTTTAAACATCAACACCTTTTTTGTTATATATTTTTGTTTTTTGTTATTTTTTAAGCCCGATAGAACTTGAAATTGTAAAAAATAACACAAAAAATTGAATTGTAATCAAAATTTCTTTTTTATTCGAATCATCAATACGTGACATTAACATTTAAAAATGATTTCGGGCATATGGGCACCGCGGCTGTTCTTGACGAAGCGCATTCTGGACGTCCAATTTTGGGCCACTTTTTTGAGCACTGCTGGGCGTATGTCACGAATAACACGAACAATGCTGTCCTCCAAGGCGTCAATTGTTGCTGGTCTATCAGCATTAACCAGTGACTTCACGTAGGCCCACAGGAAATAGTCGAGTGGTGTCAAATCGCACGACCTTGGAGGCCAATTGACAGGTCCATTTCTCGAAATCAACTTATCGCCAAAGTTTGATTTCAATAAGTCGATGGTTGCGTTCGCTGTATGGCACGTAGCGCCACCACATCTCGTCCTAATCAATGTCATCCATATTTTCAGACAAAAAATCATTGATCATGGTGCGGCAACGATCTCCATTGACCTTAACGCGAGCTCCGGCCTCATTTTTGAAGAAATAAGGTCCGATGATGCCACCAGCGTGAAAACCGCACCAAACGGTGCATTTTTCTGGATGTAATGGAGTCTGTAGGGTCTGTTGTGGATTGGTCTCACTCCATATGCGGCAATTTTGCTTATTAACAAACCCGTTAAGCCAAAAATGCGCCTCATCGCTGAACACAATTTTGCGATAAAACAACGGGTCAGTTGCCAACTGCTCTAGAGCCCAATCGGCGAAAGAACGACGCATATAATGGTCTCGTGGCTTCAATTCCTGCACCAGCTGGATCTTATACGGGTGTAGGCCGAGATCTTTGCGCAAAATTTTCCACGTAGTGGACGGACAGAGCCCCAATTCCTGCGACCGACGACGAATTGATAAATTTGGATCTTCTTTCACACTTTCGTTTACAGCGGCGATATTCTCTTCAGTACGCACATTCCTTCGACGTGTTGGTGTTATTGCATCCTCTAGAGAGTATGTGGTACGAAATCTATCGACAGTTCGACGAATGACTTGTTCAGATGCACGATTATGTACGCCATAAAAATGACGAAGTCGTCTATAAGTTGCGCGAATCGACGACTGATTTTCAAAGTAAATTTGGATAATTTCGTAGCGTTGTTCAAGCGCGAGTCTATTCGTGATGATGTGTCATAGTATACTGAAACAAATAAAAAAAAATGTTTCATAAAAATTTAATTTTATGTGTTACTTTTTCTAAAGTTCTATCTAGCTTAAAAAAACACCTTTTACAAGGTTTTTAAACGAAAAAAAATTTTTTAATATATTTCATCCTTTTAAAATTTTTTGTACATTAATAAAGTATTAATCAATTTACAATGAAAGTATACATATACGAGTAGT
Organism: Trichopoda pennipes; assembly: GCA_030448955.1. NCBI lineage: Eukaryota > Metazoa > Arthropoda > Insecta > Diptera > Tachinidae > Trichopoda > Trichopoda pennipes. The sequence continues at coordinate 151,426 of JASKUP010000040.1, forward strand.
ACTTTTGTTTATTTTGGACTTAAATAATTCCTTATCTAAAGTAAATTTGGACCAGTGAATATATTCTTGATGTTTGCTACTTAATTTTAACTCAAATTGTTTCAAAAAACCTTCGTACTAAAAATTTCACGGTGGCCAAAGCTTGGTCCTATCTGACTAAATTTAAGTTTTTAATATGTACAAGTTCTAAACGTGAATCAATATGTAAGACTTTATCTAAAACAAACTATTTCAACAAGTTTTAATACTTTACTTTCGTACCAAAAACCAGTTAAAACTTAGAATGTAGTTTTAAATCTATCACAACTATTTTTCTAACCATTCGATTTTAAATTTATACCTTAAACGAAAGCCTATGATCTCACCTAGTAGACAAAAAAAGACCGCTTGTCAAAATTACGATCCGTTCAAAAGTTATATATTTTTGACCGCCTTCTCGTAAAATGGTTCACGGTGCGCCGACACTTGAAGTTTGCTTGAAAATAAAGTGAAATGAAGTATATATCGATAGTGACCAAATTTTCACATACACATCCCTATTTTGTGAATAGCCTGAACCTATAAATTTATACACAGCATGCAGGTGTAAAAAGTGAAAACAGAACCGTCTCCGTACATAAAATACTTTTACATTATTTTGTTGTTTTTGCAGATACTCCCGGACATAGAATACAAAAGAAAAATTTCTGAATTGTCTGTAAAAGTTTGTCTGTATTCCTTTGTATATCCCATCACACAAAATCTTTTAGGTGTATTTAAATACAATTTTGTGAAAAATATTAAAATATCACAAAATAATATTTTGGGAAAATATCAAATTATACTAGTCAAAATAGAATACTTTTTACTCGAAATAATTTTACTTATTTAAATGGCAACATAATACCCAAATCAGGCATAGTAGTGAGCATAAGCTGGTATTTAATATACATAAGAAGTTTTTGGCGTATTTAGAAACGACTATAATTTTTTTGGCTTTGCAATGTTTGACTTTAATTTATTATTCTTAACTTATCATACCTATACATACAGGGTGTCCATCGGGAAAGTATACTACAGTGTTTTGCCGCCAGTTTGGTAAACATTAGTCTTGACAGTTCATATTTGGCTGTCGTAAAGTAGACACATGGCAAACTTATTATGGATCAAAGCAACGTATTTTAATCGTTAAAACATTTTATCAAAATCAATCAACGACTACTGTAACAATTACAATGGAATTACTGCCAGACCTCTTTTCACAGCAAGTTATTTCAAGAAATGGTGATAATGATTGGCTTACACGGTCGCCTGATTTGACTGCTACGGACTTTTTTTCTGGGAATGTCAGAAGAACAAAATTTATGCAAACAAACCGGAAACCATTGAATAACTCAAACAAAATATTCGTAATGAAATTAATAAAATACCAAGTACGCCTGTAAGCTAGTAGGTAGTGTACTAGCTTCTCAGTCCGGTGGTTGTGAGTTCGGTTCCCTACAAAAACCTTGGCTATTTTCACTACAAAAAAAAAATTGACTGTCGGTGGGGCTGCTCAGTGATGAAGGCATGGTCAATGACCGCAGTTTATTTCCGTAACTATTTTTCTACTTTCACTACCTGTCTCATCTCTTTTCTATCCCTTTCCTAAAGAATGTAGCACGGTACTTGACTAAATAGGCATTATTGCCTGCAGTGCTACTTCTCTTTAAAAAAAAATACTGCGTGAAAGAATGTAAGAATTTAGTGAAAAATGTGCTCAAAAGGTCTCGCCTTTGTGAGGTTAACAGAGGCGAACATTTATCTAATAATGTATTCCATATATAATTGCCGACATTAAATAAAACATTTATCAATATAAGATCCATTCACTTTCATATAATCAAAAATTATAACAAACAAAGTAGTATACCTTCCCGACAGACACCCTGTAGCTGCTTTAAAAAGATGAATATACAAAATTATAATTATCGAGGTCTGAGGTTGCACTTAACAGGAAATTATTATTTAGTATTTAGAGGGAAAAGTTAATTCAATCACTTTATGCTATAGAAATTAGAAATTATTTCTATTATTTTTAAATTTCTTTCTGTGTTTCTATATAAAAAAGATTCGACTACTCTTTTATAATGAAAAGTATAACAAACATTGAATTGAATTATTTTCATTTAAAAGATTTTAAACCAAAAATTATTTTAATTAAATCTTTTAACATATACATCATTTTGCTAGAATATATTTTAAAGCATTCGGAATATATACAAATACAAATACAATTAATGCACATTTAAGCCATATTTAAATAAATGGCACAGTTTTCGACTTTTTATTATTGTTTGTGGATATTGGTGATAATTTCAATTAATGCCGCATTTAATAAATAAATAATTGTTTTCAATAGCTTAACAGACATTAACACAGGAAACACACAGAGTCAAAATGGCCAGTCAACATAAGCAGGCTCTCCTTTAATAATTTATTCTCACTCATCGATGAATAAGGAAAAAATTCATAAAGTGGAAAAGAAGCTTAAGGAATCTTTTTCTGTTTTTTTTTTGCTTTTCATATATTGTTAAAATGTGCAGCAAATGGGCAAAGAATATAATTGAATGCTATATTAATATGCGTGTAAGAATTACAAATAAGTGGTAGAAATAAATCGTAAGCTTATACAGGGTTACACCAATGTAACCGAGAAACACTGTATGATATTTTTAAAATTTAATCATTTAATTGTACGTCGTGTAGTTATTCGTAAATGCATTCAACTGTAAAGAAATGGTCTCTATCAATTAAAAAAACCGTTATTAGAATTAGGAAGAAAATAGTCAATCACATGCTGTTAAGTTGCTTAGTTAAAGGTTTTTGTCTAACAATAGTGTTGTCAACATGTAGAAATTTTAATAAGTGAAAATAGTTCACTAAAAATAACAGCTGATAATGCGGGGATATTGAAGAGAATATTAAATTAAATTTAATTAAACCTCAATCAAAAAACCCTTAAAAATTGAGGTTATTCTAAGCCTTTACACAAGCTTACATCGCCTATTAAACAGCATTGCATTTCCTCTCGCAATTGAATATTTTTTGAAACGTCCTCATGCAAGGGTCAAATAGTAACAATATTTTTAGTAATAAAAACGTTACGACGTTTAAACGACGTTTGCTAGATTTCAACAATTGATTATGTGAGTTATCCAAATAAACAAAACGAAACGATATCAAGTCCATAACTCAAAAAAAAAAAATATGATAAATTAAATTGTATTAAAAACATACAAGTATTGAAGTGTATGATTTAAATTGATTGAAGGATATAATGCAGTAAATGACCACAATACTCCACAAATGTATACAATTTCAAATATTTCATTAACATTTGTATGAAATGTAAAAAAATATGCACACGTATTTAAATCCATTGTCATATAATAAAATTAAATGTATTATTACGAAAGCAATTAAAACAAAAACAAACTAAGAGAAAAAAAAAACAAAAAAAAAAAACTAGAAGTATTGTAATTTATAATAAATTTTTTAAATTGCACTCAAACAATAATTCACTCAAATTTGCATTAATGCAATGAGTGGCAATGAAAACTTAAAATGAATAAATTTTAAATTTTCAACTTAATCATTTAATCTTCTTAACTACAAACAAATATATATATATATATATATATGTAATGTAATCCAATCATATTACCATATACGAAGGTAAACTGAAAACGACTTTAAAAAAATTTTTTTGTTACTTAATTTCAGGCTTCAGTTTAATTAAATTTTTCGTTCATTTTATCAGCAGAAGTTATTTTATTCGAACTGATTGAGAAGGCACGAGTAGGTTCCTTTGAATCTGTCTAAAACCTAAATTCTAACTACAACCTTATTATCCCTGACGCCAAGATCTAAAACGTATCGAAAATAATTATCAGTATTAATAAATGTCCTGCAAGTTTGAAATTTCTAGTATTTTAAGTTTTCTTAGGCGACAAAGTAGAAGGTGTGGTATACTTAAAAATATATTTAAGCACTTGATTGAAATCCATGAAATTTCCATTACATTTGGAATGAAGCAGACAGGTAAAAAATTAAAAATTTAATTTTTTTAATTTGCATGCTAAATTGAATAGTGTCTTCGCTTCCTTGAGTTTTTTTTTATAAAAATAAGACTTGCGCTGGCACGACCTTGTTTAAGTTTTGCTTTATGTTTCCCTAGATATTCATTAACGTTAAAAAGAGACGCTAATTTACGAGGAACATCCAGGTGATTACCTATGTTGGTTTTTGTGAAGAAACGCGAGATCAGAGGATCTTTCTGAGTGATGACAGTTTAATATTTTTTATATTCACTGCTTTTCTTTGGCACTGGCTTAATTCAGGCACGATTTATTTTTTTACCAAACAAGCCCTCATAATTACTACGTTTTGCAACTCTGCTGGGACTCGAACTTACAACCTTTCCTGATAAGCAGGCATACGCTTAAAGTAGCGCCCCGATTGCGACAATAAATTCTTGTAGCGCAGGAAGGATTGGAATTATTAATCTTTCTTGATTATCGTAAAGATAGATTAACAATCTTACACTCAGCCATGACCGCCAGCCAGCCTATATTTTCTTCTCTAAGGCTGTGGCAAAATTTTTACTTAAATTTTCTTTTTTTTACAAACACGCTTTAAATGTGTTTTCTTTCTTTTTATAAGTATTTTAAAGGTCCTAGCAGCAGTAGCTTTATAATAACTTTTCAAGTGCTTAGTGCTCCGTTGGGACTTGAACTCAATGTCTTGTTTTCTGTTCAACTAATCAAGCAAATTACTTGCATCAATCCAATCACTGCAGCTGCTCTACAATTGCTAACTGACTCTTCTTTAATTCCGTTTAAGCTGAAAGTCCATACCACGCGTTCTACGCGCACACGCTTTGTATGCGTTTGATGCTTTTTACGCGTTCTACGCTTTTCAAACTTCAAGTTACATGCAACACTTTTTATGCGCCAAGTTTTTTGTTATGATCAGCTGTGGTGTAAATAAATTTATCTAATAAAAAAAATTTTTGTAAAAATGAAAACTGAAATTGAAATTTTTCAAGAATTTAGAGAATTTATTGAATTTGTGCATATGATATTTTGTATAATGAGGACCTATGGAAAACTTCAAGAGAAAAGAAGACGCTTTTGGATGCGTCCCTTGTTTTTGGAAAGGGAAGTGAGTGGTTTTTTTGCACCAACGTTTGAAAAATCAAAACAACAGATATAATACAACGTCAAAAACAGCTGAAATTTTTTCATGGCACTTGCGACGCGTAGAAAAGTAGAAAGTAAACCTACATCATGCGTTCTATGCGTCATAAGCATTCAATGCGATATGCTGTGTAACTTGTCACATACAATTACACTGATTCTATTTTTTCGACAGACGCGTAGAAAGCGTGTACGCGTAGAACGCGTGGTATGGACTTTCAGCCTTACACTTGTTGGCGTTAAGTCTATTTATATAAGACATAAGAGGCAACGCCAAGTTTAAATTTGTTATCCCAGCTATATAAAAGCCTCATATATTTACAACTCTATTTTGTAAAAACAAAAAAAAAAACGCTAGAGTTACTTAAATGTTCAAAAGAACTTTTCAACTTGCTTTCTTATATAAAACATAAATATACTGAGCTTAGTATACATATCAAGATTGACTTAAATAGTCATGGAATTGCATTATAATTAAAATCAGCTCCAGCTACTTAAAGGTTGACTTGCTCTTTACATGTTTCTTACTTAATTCTTGACCGTTTAGTTATTAACCCCAAAACTGTGTACGATATGGCCTGTTTAAAACATTTGTAATTGTATGTTTCAATATAACAGTGTTATACATACTATGTAGCTTTGAGTGATGTAAGATTGTGTATGCGCAAATATTAATGTCTTACATTTGTGCTCTAATCACTTAACAATTTATGCAATTAACTAAAAGACCTCTATGGTTTGATTAGTTGTACGTGGCAATATCAGTGGCAGTTGTATATTTATAGCACTTCGGTTAATGTACGAGTATGAGTGTGAAACAGAAGTATGCGGAAAAGTCTTACATTATATTACACTTAATTCAAATATATACAATCGTCTAAACACACACACACACATTTGCAATATGGCATTTGCAATATGGCATTTGCAACTTACATATACAACGAGTATTTTAAACTCGTAAGCTCGTAAGTGTTGTTCGAAATAGTTCGCAACGAAAATAACAAAATCGCCTTCCTCAGCTATTTAACTTTTCAACTATCCTTTCAAACCTCCATTCATTCATTCATTCATGCATCTATTAATTTAACTTTAGTGATTCGTATTTGATTTGATTTAAACAATTTACCTCATGTTTTGTTCTCATATTTTGCCTTAAGGATAAAAAGTATTTTAAACTGCACATACACACACATTTCTTATATGCAGACGAACACTGAAATGCCTTTACAAACAGGTTCATACTCACATCCGCAGATTTACTAAAACAGAGTTATAAATGTCTTGTAAAATTCATTAGGCTGGTACTTATTCTTAGCAATTGGTATAAATAAAATATCTCCAGCTTTTTTCTGTTTTTAAATAAATTTTTTGGATAATTAAATAAAAGCTTAGAATATAAAATCCGGATTAGTTGGAACCGGAAAAACGTGCTCTACACCTGACTTCAAATAGATCCAACAAAATAGTATTTCTTTTTTTTCGAAAAAGTAGTGTAAAGAGTATAAGATGACAACCGCAAAATTTGTTGACAAGGCTTTTTAAATTCGAAGAAACAAAGGTTTGTTCTGCCAAATAGATGCTACTTAGGAAAGGCGAAAATTACAGCTTATAAGATTATTTTCTACCTGAGCTTCTATATAGTCGTAAAGGTGCCCCTGTAGGCTAGTAGGTAGTGTACTAGCTTATCAGTCTGTGGGTTGTGGGTTCGATTCCCAACAAAGACATTGGCTGTTTTTTTTTTGGGACTGCTTTTTTGGTGGGACAGCTCAGTGATGAAGGCACTGTCACTGGTCACTGTGCTGTCTTACACGACAGTTAATTTCCATAAGTATCCTTCTACTTAACTTAATAGTCTGGGGGCTGTGGGTTCGATTCCCAACAAAAACCTTGGCTGTTTTCACTACAAAAAATAAAAATTGACTCTCGGTGGGGCTGCTCAATGATGAAGGCACTGTAACTGGTCACTGTGCTGTCTTATACGACAGTTAATTTCCGATAACAAGGACCTTCTAGAAATGAAATCTGCCCCGGTACGCTAGCAGGTAGGGTACTTAGCCTACCACTCTAGTGATGGTTATTTTCACTACAAATATAAGAACTTGAAGAATATGTAACTATTCTTCTACTTTCACCACCTGTCTCATCTCTTCTCTATCCCTTTCCTAAAGAATGTAGCACGGTACTTGACTAAATAGGCATTGTTGCCTGAAGTGTTACTACTCTTTAACAAAAAAATATGGGTAATTATAAACTAAAGGGAAAAGGAAGACTTAAAAATTTTAGAGGCGTCGATATGAACGTAGATAAATTCATGCAAATACATCAACTGCATGGGCTAGTAATGAAAATGAATAGTGCAGGATGATAGCTATATGAAAAGCTATAATGGAAAGACTCAGACTCCAGTAAAAGGACATAAAGGAAGCTGATATAAAAATATTTGGAAACAGCACACAGAAGGTAATCACTTAATTAACAGACCAAGATCGACTACAAACTGCTGCTGAAATAAGGACAGATTTTAAACAGAACTTGATTTTCGTTTAATACAAGCTGAACAAAGAGAGTTTTCTATAGCTGACTCCATCCGTATAAAGATATTATCGGGGCGTATAGGGGTATTTTTTTATTAGATGCTTTAACTAAAAAATAATTACATTGAACGAAGACCAAGAGGAATTGATTGTCGCAGTATGCTACGTTTATAAAATCTATAGGTCGGTGGAAATATTTATACCAACGATAATTTTATTATTATATTCAGTTTTCTATACTCACATCTTTCGCATTCAGTCTAAATTTTGCAAAATAGATACCTCCCTAATATACAAGTTCACCAATATTAAAGGTTAGAAGCTAAAAACTTACTTTAAAGTATCAAACAATGTCTCACAGTGGCTTATTGTTGTTATAATTATTAAATTATTTTTAAAATACGTTTTCGATTAAAAACGTCTATCAAACAATATTTTGCATATGACTCAAAATATATTTTCAACTTTAAAAGTATTTATACGTTAATAAAATTATGGATTGAAATGGATTTTAATTTCGTTATTTTGTAATTCATCTATGCGGCAGTGATTTGTTTCTTTTTAATTATATTAAAAGGTTTAGCTTTTTTACTGGAACCTTAGCTGGTTTCCCTTTTTTACACTATTTCAAGCAAAACCAAGCAAAACATGTCCCTGAACTTTTAAGTGAATCAAGATATTTATTTCGAAATATAAATTTATATTTTATATAAATTTGTGTTAACTTTCCTGTAGTTTCTATTTTTTCACCGTTTTTAAGCTGAAGTTAAAGCTTGTTTGTCGCCAATATTTTAATATTGTTAAAATGAATCCTTTGTTTCATTATATGACCAGTTTATTTCTTTTTTTTTTATTATCTCTTTTCTATTAATTCATTTTCCATGCAAATGCAGTTGCTCTTTGATTTTAGTGTGTTTGTGTTATTGTGGTAATGTCCTCTTAACTGTTATTATCCTTCTTTTTATAATTTGATTCTATGGAATTTTCATTGTTTGCAGCAGCTTTGACATTAAACAATAAAACGTTAAAGAGGAAATTTTTGTTTTTAAATTGCCACTGAATGAGCTTAAATGAAATATGAAACACGTTTATGAATGATAACTCAAACGTGAAGAAGTAAAATAAAAACATTTCAAATTATATGTTAAATGAAGTTTCTAAGAATTAATATTAATTATTATGTTTGTATTTATGTATGGATGTATGTGTGTTAATAGCTTATCACTTGGAATGGATTACATAAGGTTGCTTCGTTCGGCTTTTATACATTAGATGGAAAACTACTTTTATCCAACTAATTTGTGTAAAATAAAAAAAATATTAACCAGACAATTTGTATTTAAATCTAAAGAAATTATGAGTAGCAGGCTGCTCAAAAATTTTATTTTGAACCTTCTCTTTCTTAAGCAGTGCAAACACCCAAAATTGGGCATTCACTATGAGCCCTTTTTTTGCTTTCTTGCGACTTATTCGCTTATAAGAGAGGTCCACGTATTTTATTTTGTCTTATTATCGAATATTTAATTTTATTATTTTATTAAATCAATGAAGAACATGTCAACATTAATCTGATGCGGAGTAATAGAATGTTCCACCTCCACTGTAATTTTACTTGTCGCAGCCCTTGTTTTAAAAATTTACTTTATTTTATCTATGTTGGATCCACCCGCTCTAGCAAATATTTCCTTTTGATAAGCATTTATGTCAGATTCTCTTCTTTCTTAATCTTATTGATTTCTGCCGTGTGTATTTTGTTTCTGTTGCTTCCTAAATTATTTATAATTTCGCATAAAGAAAATTTCACTCTTTTAAACATATAACTCTGTTTTCATATTTTTATTTTATCGCTTCGAGACAAAAAACTAACGTAAGATAAGTAGATAATTTTTCTAATAAAAAACCAATCCTTTCCCAGAAATTCCAAAAAATTCAATTTTATTTTATTAAGTCAATGAAAATTTTGTCACGTGATGCAGAGGTATAAAATATTCTAGCTGCCTTGTTATTTTACTTGTTTTAGATCCAAAAGTTTAATTATTTTGACATATAGCTTTAGCGAACTAATCACAGCATTTTTATCTATGTCAGATCCACTCGCTCTAGGAAATATTTTCTTTTCACGAGTATTTTTATTTTAAAGATCCATTTTCGTTATAAATAAATGTTCTAGAATCTGGGCGTCTTTATTCTTATTGATTTAAAATTATTGATTTAAATTATTAAAAATTTCTCAGCTATAATTTTACTTATTTAAACTTATTAATTATTTCCTTTTATCATATTATCATTTTATACATTCGCAGAAAACTAATGTTAGATAGGTAGATAATTTTTCAATTAAATAGAAAATCCTTTGCCATCCTCATCGAACCTGTATAAGGATATTTAGATAACCATTTCCTGAAAAGCTGGCTTAAATTAGTAGCAACAATAAATAAGTTGCTTTCAGGGTTATAAGCACACACGCAAATGCACAAACACAAATAATAAAAGCCAGGTGTTTGCCAAAGCGCGCAAAAAGTTGAATGTTGGTTAACTGTTCGCTTTGCGCTGCGTCAAAAGTGCTTTATGTGGCAACTTTTATACATTTACGTACATTTTAACTCAAATGCCAAAGCAAAACACGACGGCACACCTTTACTTACACAGGACCAGAAATATATAGACTAACTAACCTTATTCAAAAAGAAGGAATACTCACAGCATTAAAAAGTGGAAACACCCTCAGACACTATCTCAGAACTACGACAGAAACAACTGACAAATTTAATTCCAGCGGGGTATACAGACTTACCTGTACCTGCAAACAAACCTATATAGGGCAAACTGGACGAACACTAAAAACAAGGTTTGCAGAACACATACGCTCATACAAACGGAAAAGAGAAGATTCAAACTTTGCATCACACCTTGACACTCACGGACACACACCAAGGGAAATAGATGAATGTATGACATTATTACATCTTAGCAAAAAAGGACAAAGACTAGACATTCTTAAAAATATGGAAATCTACAAAACAAAAACATTCAACAACGACATTATAAACGAACAGGTAAACACGACCTCAGACACAATTTTTACACCATTGGAGGTATCGTTAGGTTCACTTTGCATACAAATGCCAGGTGGCTGGTATTCTGCTTACCTGAATATATACGAACCTAATAACAGAACTGCCTGAACGCTAACAACTACTCACCAGTACAAACTAAACCGTGACTTGAAAATGATGCATACGCATCGAAAGCGCTCGCTATCGAATACAAACCGGCCAGTTACGACGGGAAATGGCAATAACATTTTATCTACGTCAGATCCACTCGCTCTAGGAAATATTTTCTTTTCATGAGTATTTTTATTTCAGATAACCATTTTCATTATAAATAAATGTTCTAGAATCTGGGCGTCTTTATTCTTATTGATTTCTGCGGTATGTATTTTGCGTCTGTTGCCTGCTAAATTATTTAAAATTTTGCAGAAATAATTTTACTTTTTTAAACTTATTAATTAAATTCATTTTAGCATGTTATCATTTTATACATTCGCAGAAAACTAATGTAAGATAAGTAGATAATTTTTTAATTAAATAGCAAATAATTTCAAAAAAAAGGAGGAACTACTTTTTTAATACAACTCTTGTTAGTGTGTTTTAACGCTTTTTAGAGCTATTTAGCAAATAAATTTTTAAAAATGGATGTTAGTGTTGTGTTGTGTTGTTGGAGCCTTTGATTATGGAAATGTAATTTGTACAGAAACAAATATAATATACCTAAATCCACCAAATGCATTTAATTAGTGCAGTTAACATCAGCAAATATACTCAGCACTATGCCTTGCTAAAGACTTAATAGATAGTAATGACTGAATCTTAGCTAAAAAAAAATTTTGAACAACAGAAAATAAAAAAGATTTATCTTTGAAAGTTTTTCTTTTTTTAAAATTGCATATTACCGGACATAATCATTATAACTTGTCATCTATATAATCAAATTAGCCGTATGGCTAGCCATAACAACAATAAAAAAAAATAAAATTAATACTGATTACGTAAATGTTATCTTTTTTCTCACGCACTATGCCGGTGTTTGTAAAATGCTCAAAACAATTTTATGTCATATGAAAGAAAAAATATAGAGAAATGAGAAAGAAAAGTAAAACTTAAAAAAAAAAATTAAATGATCAATAGTCGTATATTATGCCAGTAGACAGCCGGAGAGACAGACAGACAGATAAATACAAGCAAATATGTTTAAATAAAAACATGTGCACATATAAACATATTTATCAAATTGCACGTGGTTCTTTTGATGGCCAACAACCTGAAACCGTTGAATAATATAAAAATACTCAACAAATAAGGCATAAGTACAAAAACAACAACAACAAAGAATACAGCAACAAGAGCAGTGCTATAGATGCTGTTTGTTTGATTTTTTTTTTGTTTTTTTTCTATTTAGTTTGTTGTAATTGAAAAAGTCCTATTGATAGCATTTCATAATATCGCTAGACAAGAGCACAGAAAAAAAGGAAATAAAACTGTAAAAGTAATTGCAAAGCAGCAGTAGCAGTAGCAGGAATACAAGCAATAGCAGGAACAAGAAAAAATATATACAAACGGTATGCTCCATCAAAGTTTACACCACAATAATATCAACACTAGAACAGAAACAGCGTTAACATACAGTTGCTATATTTTGATTCCGCACATGCAACATATTCGTTGCATTTGTGAAAGGCAAGTCTGAAAAGTAACCAAAATAAAAAAAACAAAAACAAAAACTAAAAATTTATTTATTACTATTATCTAATGCTATTTAAAACTATTTCTAACTTCTTCAGCCGTGGACAGATGAAATTCGCCAAAAACACCTATTGCTCTAACAACTGCAATTCGGGAAAATTGAAATGTATTTAAATTAAGACAAATGAAAGCTATTCACCATGAATAATCAAAATTATTGAGGAAGTATCCTCACAGTAAATTTTTGTTTGTTTAATAATTAACTTAAATTCATTTTATCTATTATTCCAATTCATTTTGACTTTTCTTGTTATTTTAATTTTTTATGGCCAACTGTGCAAAACTACATTCACTTTCAGAACAGATTTTAGAAAATTTGTTCAAAATAACAACACAAATTTTTGGCATCACTTTTAACTAGTGTAAAATGGACCCAAGTAAAAGAAGTGAAAACTCCAAAAGTTAGATAATTTTCAAAATAAAAAATGTTTCAATTTTGAATAGTACAAAATATATAAATTGTGTTGAATACTTTGTCCCACTTCGTTGTGTTGTTGTCGTCAACAGAAAACTTTTGGTCATTTTTAATTTATGTGACCAAATATTATGACTATATTTTCTTCAACTAAATTCTCCTGACTCGTTATTTTAGTATTAAAGAATAACTAATGGGAAAATAAAAGTTGCAAGAATTTAACTCGGAACTCATCAATCCGAAAAATCCCGCTATTTCAAGTTTAGGGATTTCCAATATAATATAAAGCGTATGGCTTTTCGAGCAATAATATTTTATGTGTATAACAGTTGGACAGATTTTCAGATATTGAGTGCCTAATTATCAACATTAGAAAAATGTAATAACACGCTTCGCAATGTCTTTTACACCTTTCTGTTATAGAACAGATCAAAATTAAAGAATTCTCAATGAAGTATTTGCATACATTTAATCGAAAACAAAAGCCTTTCCAAAAAACTTTCCAATCTGCTCTCGTAATAGTTGTTACCTTATAAAAGCAGCAGCAGCTGAAATTTGTTCTATCTCTTTGATACAATAGAAGACGGGCTTTTAAATACGAAATGGAAGGATACAAAACACAAAAAAATAACAAAAAATTCAACAAAAACAACAAGAGAAGCATGCTACTGGCAGTTAAGAAATAAAATCTGTATACGACGACCATAAGACACAACAACAAAACACAATTCCACGCTGTCTAGCAAAGCAAGAAACGAGCTGAAAACTATACTACAGCAGCAGCAATAGCGACAGAAGAAAAATATTAAACGAACAAAATTTAAAGCAAAAAGGCAAAATATAACAGAAAAATGGCATTACACAAAACCAAATGAATACAACGAACACGGTAGACATACAGCCAAACTAGCAAAGATAAAAAAAAAAGCAAAACCTACTCAAAGTTGTACTTGTTCACAGTAGTAAAAGTAGTTGGCAACAAGAAGAGCAATAGACCGGCAGCATACATATCAAACACAAACACACCGGCAGCAAATAAAGGCAAAAACAAAAAAAGCAGCAAAAAACCAACGACACCGCATGATATACAGCATCAACTGCAACAACAACAACAACAATGAAAAGTACAACTATTGCAACAACAATAAGAATAACCATAAGAACAACAATACTTATAAATTCATACCAACAACAAAAACAAACAGCAACAGCAACAAAAGGAAGAATAAGCTTTAATGTCGACTATACGAGACAAAATGGAATTTTAATGATAATAACAAAAACAACAACAGTATAATACCGGCATACTCGTATGTATGAATGCCTGGATGTGTGTATAGTGAACACACACATGTAGATTTATATAGAATCACCACATGCATAAATTGGGTGGTGGGAGGTTAAAGGCAATAGCAACAACAACAACAATAATAACAATAACAGCGACAACGACAACAAAAGTGGCAGCAAGTATTAAATAAAATAATTTCAAAATATCAAAATGAAAAACAGAAAAATGAAGAGAAAATGAAATGAATATAAAGAAATATTTTCGTATGCATAGAGAAGAAGAAGGTTTTGTTTTTTTTTATATATATGCACACACATCCACACATACAAGATCACACACACACACACAAACACGCAAATAGTTAATGTACTTTACACTTATGTATGCTTGTATTTTCATGCCATACACAACTGCTATTTTAAAGCTTTAACTTTATGACAACGTGGTATAGATCAAATTAAACTGGGATTCATTTAATTCTTAATTGATCAATGAAATATTTTCGCTTAAAAATTGAATTTAGTTTGATTTTATAAAATAAAACAAGGATGCTTGTTAAGATAGATATGAATATATGAGTGCCAGGAAACTTTAAGCAGAACTTTAAGTTATATTTTGAATTTTCTTTTTCCACAAAATATGCGAGCAGTAATAATTTTTAATAATTAACTGAAGAATGAATACTTTCTTTTATTAATTTATAACCATCGAATACAAAAAAAAAAGGATGAAGGCATCAAAATAAAAATGCCATTCGTGGGTAAAGCGATGGTTGGCAAAAAGCAACAGCTTTGAGTTTTGCGTGGATTTCGTCTAATTGAACTAATAATGATTGAGTAATTTTCTAACTAAAAATAGTTCACATATTTTTAGTTACAAAATTGATTGATTTAATAGATAATGTTTGCAATATATGCAGTTGAAGGTAGGTAAATGCTTAGCATGCTGGTAATGGATGCAGCGATCCAGAATATACCGCTTTACATTCTTTTTGCTTCCAATTTTGCCTGTTTTCTACAAAAACATCCTCAAAAACTTATGAATTATTTTACTTTCTTAGTTAAAAGTAAAAACGAAGCAAGAAGCGTGGTAGTTTAATTTTTATAACAGTTCTGCCGTGCTGTTGATACGTTGATACATAGGCTTTATACTACTATCATTAAGTGTTACTACACTTTTAACCTTGAAAATAAAGGTCGCAAAATTGCTATGTTATAAATTAACTCACTTGCACCAGTGAACCTTTAAAAGCATAAGGTTTTCTAAATTAAAAAATTTTTAATAAATAAAAATAAATTTGTCTGAAATATTTATTTCAAATAGATGGCGTATTACATACTTTATGATTAATTTCGGCAATAGCAGAGATAGTTTTACGTCTTATCGAAGGGTATTCGTAAAGGTTAAACAAGAAAAATAATAATTAAAGGAAGTGTCAAATTTAATTTTCTGATAAACTTCGGTCTGGAAGAGTGTGGTCTTTGAAGAAGTGAGAGAAGGAAGCAAGCGCTTTAAAAATATTTAATATTTAACTGCATTTATCTGTAAAAGTGGAGTTGATTGTTTTTAACATTTTCAAATAAAAAGGCACTAAAAAATACCATATTGGACCTGTTAAAAATATTAATTCTTTTATAAAGTTTTAAAATATAAGGCATTCTATTCGATATCGTTTTTTTTTTGCTTTCAGAATCCGATTGATTGTGTTGATTCATTAAAAATACTGAATCTCTACTTTTTAATTTTAATGTGGCAAAATTATGCACACCAAAGAGACGAACCAGACTGATCCAAACAAGGATTGCAAATAATAGCAAATTTAAAAATCGAAAAAGCTAAAACTTTAATTTAAAATTTACAAAAAATATTACATCTTTCTTCTGGAGACACAATTCCCAGAATTGAAAATCTTACTAATCGAAATTAAATTCTCTAACATGCATAATTGTACATTTAAAAGTTATGTATAATATATACTTTCAAGGAAAGAATCATATTATGTTGTTTATTTTTCCTCCGCCAGTAAATGAAATACTATTGTCCTGTCATATCTCCAAAAAAAAGTCCTTCCTGTATAAGTAAGACTTCTTTCAAAGTTCTCAAAAAACTTAAAATTTATTAATTGCTTACGAAACTTAAAATTGATTAATTTATCTCTAAGCACCTATTCTAAAAATAAGGCTCTGTTACCAGCATACATTAATAATAATAATAATAATGAAAGTTGATACGATTGCAGCGACAGCATCATCAGCAACATCATCATCATCATCATCATTTTTAGTCACAGCAGTAAAAGTCATACTATTTCAAAGGCAGCGCAGCACTTTTGCTTGAACTTCTAATAAAAATACAAAAATCCCTTCCTCAATGAATTTTGTGTAGTAGTGGCGCACTTATACATTTACACAAACCATCATACATATGTTGATATATACGAATATATAATATTTCATTCTCATACAATGGGGATACACAAAATAGTATGTATCTAGTTATAATGCTATATGTACAAAATATATATGTATGTATTGTTAAAAATAAATATGTATGTATCCAGTTGTGCTCTTTGTTAGTTTTGCATTAATTGTTTATACGGCGCGAGTACTACCACAACTTGATAGTACAATCGATGATACTAGAGTTTTGCCTAAAATGCTGCTACAGTAAAACGTATTTTCGAAAGTTCTCTTAGTAGTTCTTAAATGTTCTCTTTTTTAAATTGAGTATACAAAGTTTCTCTTTTATGTTGTATGTTGCATGTGAAAGCGTCGTTTAGAAAACTAATAAACTATTGTGCATACATGTGAAAAGATAGGAAGCATGCTTCCTTTTGTAAGCACTTTTTGATGGCGGTGGCAGTGGTGGTTGTGGTTGAAACAGCCATGTCTCACAAAAAAAATGCCGGCAACACTTGTTATACGAACCTAGTTCCTTTATGTGTTTTGTATGTTTGTTGAAAAACACGATTTTAAACGATGTTTTTAATCCCAAAATATGGACCAGTTGTTGTTGATTAAATTGGTGGTAGTGGCAGCAGCAGCAGCAGGAAATGGCAGCAATAAAGCAACAACACCAACTGCAGCAATTTATTCACTCTCTCACAAAAACCCATTTACATACACACACACACACACACACACGCTAATATTTATATAGTCGTTTTACTTGCCGTCAATATAAGAATAATGGTTTTTAATGCCAGACTTGTCTGTGTTTGTTTCGTAAAAAAAAAAAAAATGTTATGCAGCAACAACAAAAAATTTAAAACGCATATGAAAATTGTATAGCATACTTTCTGATAGTACAACAACACGTATTCCTTAGGATTCTTTGCCATATATTTGCACTGACAAATTAAAATTAAAATCAAAAAAAAAAAAGAAATCACAATTACTATTCACATGCCAGCAGCTATTGCCAGAGTTTTTAATATTTTTAATTGCAGCAGGCTTTAATTCTTTAATTTAATTATTTTTTTTTTTTTTGTTAATTTGATTTTAAATTTTCCATTCATTTTTATCGAAAAATAAACTACGTCAACTGCAAGAGCAGCAGTTTTGTTTTGTGGAAATCACTTTTTTTCGTACATAAAGCGGCTCAATGACCCGATGCTCTCGAACGTTGACTCGTTTCTATATTTTAATGGTCGTCGTCGTGCTGTGGCAACCTTCTGTCGTGGTTATCATCATTTCAGTAATAATGATGATGTTGTCGTATTCGTCTTTAAGTTTAAATATTAATTTTGGGGAATTTTTTGCAACGAGTTTTTGGCCATATTGTATGTTGTTAGTTGAATTGCTACTGGGATTAACGTTTGCACATGTATTTTTTTTTTATTTTTATTTCAATAACTTTTCATTTTATTCCTTAATGCTCTTAATTGTTGTTTTGCTTTTGCTTTTGTTTTTTTTATTTTGTTGTTGTAATATACATTGCCACAAAGTAAGTATTTGAAAGCACCATTTTCCTACATTTTCATCAACAACAGCGAAATTAAAACACAGGAACAAAAAAATAATAACACTTCTCTTCTTATTAAAGCAATTTTCGAATTTACGAAAAGTATCATTTCCAGTCAACACACTCGGAAATGACATAAACTTAAGAAACATTTAGTCATAAAAGTCATAATACACTTCTCATTGACACAAAAGTTGTTCAAAGCAAGTTTAAGAGCTTTGATGGCTTCCGTTAACTTAACTCTCCTTTAATCTCTCTTATTCAATGTCCTTAAATTATAACAGTTAATAAAATTACAGATACTCTTGTGCTGTTGTAAAATCATCATTTTGCCCGGCAATGGATATTAATGACGTCACCATTGTGCTGAATTTTGAAAATGGCAAAGTCAACAAGAACAATAGAAAAACAAGGAAAACGAGGAAAACGAGGAAAACAAATCATAAACATGGAAGTATGAATGAAAATGGAGGAAGAGCTTTTTCATATTGTTATTGAGGCAACAACAAACTGCTAACGGTATATAAATTATAAAGCGCTCTTTTTTTTGTCCAAGTCAAATTTACTTACATATTTTTAGGCATCAGCCTAAAATTTCATACACACACACACATACAATTTTGGAAATGAAAACATTGAATTTCAGTTGTTTTAATTCTTTTAAATGATGATTTATATTTTTAAGCTTATTAATAATAAATTAAATTGATCAAACAAAAACAATTGTGACATCTTAAATAATGTCAAGCGTTAATTTGAAAGGATAAAATTATGGCAGCAAAGGCAAATATTTCATTGTTAAAAATATGAATTTAAAAACGGGAGATAGCTATCGTTACATAATTGCAATAAATTTCATAGAGCATCAAACTGCCCCAAACTTTTAAAATAGAAGTAAACGCTGGCAAGCTTCTATGTTAAAATTCTACAAATTTGGAAAACTTTATTTTAAGACCAGCAAGGTAAACTAAGCACAAGAATAGGCAAGGATGACGGCGATACACTTCTTAAAATGATGTAAATTAATGATACCGTCTTTAATTTAAACTCTACCGAAGGGAGAAATAGTTGTAGTAGTTGTCCAAACATCTATAAAACATACCAAGGCGTGAGGACCCCAACACAAGAAAAAGGTTTTACATTACTCTTCATTGGCTCTGTATAGACTCTATCCTTAATATAGTCCTATAAAAAATAATTCAGTGTTGTTAAGTCACAGGATCTGGCTGGGTGGCCACTTAACTGCTGATTGTCGTTAAATTATGCAATCGAGAAATTTAATTTGCAATAAATTGATCGCTTTATGGGCTGTGTCACATGTGACACTGTCCTATTGTAACCACATGTCAGTAACATCCACGTTGTCAATAATAGGCTAAAATTGAATTGTTAGCATCCTGCGATAGCGGAATCCATAGAAAAAAAAACGGGCAAATCATGCCTCCAGACCACAAAGCGCACTAAACAGTGAAACATTGACGATGCTAAGGGTTCTTAATAATCGCTCTAGGATTTTCCAAAGACTAATGTGGCAATTTAGCTTGTTGACATACCCTGACCAGTGGAAATAGAATTCGTCTGAAAAAAGTATTATTCAGAAAAACTAGCCAGTCGTTCCTACGGCCGTTCCTGCACCAGTTGCAATTATGAATGAAAAATGATATTTGGCAAATGTTCCCCATGACCACGTTACTTTTTTTGGAAAAATGGCGGTCATACTTCATCAATCACATCACAGAATTTGAGTTTTAAGGCCGAAATCGATTCGGCTCCACAAAAAATAATTCAGCGATATTAAATCACACGATCTGGCTGGCCACTTAACTGTTGACTGTCGAGAAGTTATGCGTTTGGAAAATTTGGTTTGCAATAAATTGATTGTTTCATTGGCTGTGTTACAGGTGACACTGTCCTGCTTAAACTAAATAACAGTGATATCCACGTCGTCAACAATAGGCCAAAATTGACGTATTAGCATTTTGCGATAGCGTAATCCATTTCAAGGCTCATTTAAAAAACGGCCCACTCTCGCTTCCAGACCACACAGTGCACTATACAGTGACACGTTAAGCATGCAAAGGCTTCTCAATAATCGCTGCAGGATTTTCAGAAGCCTAAATGCGGCAATTTTGCTTGTCGGCGCACCCTAACAAGTGAAAATAGTTTTCGTATGAAACTGTTATTCCTGCACCAGTTGAACCTTGTAAGGCTTCAAAGTCAAATTCTTACGCAAAATTCTCCATGTGTTGGTTTTGGATAAGTCCAATTGCTGAGAACGTCGAGGAGTTGACAAATTTGCATCTGCTTCAACACTGTGACTTATGGCTGCGATGTGACTTACGACTATGCGTTGGTGTTTGCACATCTCGCCTTTCAACGACCAAAGTCTTAATAGCCATCTTAGTAGGACGATTATGTTGACCGAAAATATCGCTAATTTTACGAAATATCTCTAATTTACAAATTTCATGGTGAATTTAAATCATTTTTATTTGGGTACGGTTTTCCATCGACCCTCAGTAAATTTGGTTTGTTCTCAGTGTTCTCTTTGTACTTAAATAAAAATAAAAATAAATTAAACCCCGTCGGAAAATTTACGCACATATCAGATTTTAATTATTTTAATGCGTTTTTCGTACGAAATTTAATTTATTGCAACAATTGCCAATAAATCTACTACGAATACGTCAAAAAAAAAACTAAATGTCAAAACTATCATGTTGTTGGTGTTGTCACAATTGAAAAACAAACTTCTAGTTACAACGATACAACTTGTTTGTAATATTTGCCTAGCATGACAGCTAGCTCTTAGCTTCTCCTTCCCATTTTTTGATTTGTTAATAAATTGTCTAAGTTAGGAGATTGTTAAATACTAGTGTGTGTCCCCTATTTTATCTGTAAAGTCCACTATGTTGTCGGAAAAATGTGAAAGTCTACTTCTAGAACGCTCTTTATTTAGAAAACGTCGAACTTCTGTATAGAATTATAGCCTCGTCTGATGCTAATTTTTGCATTTTTATAATTAAATTTTTCAAGTATGCTTCGAATAAGTTTCATGCTGTGCAGATGTTTGTCCAGACGTAATTTGCCTATATCTCGAAAACCCTTCTATTTGTATTGAGAAAAGTATTGCAGTAATGTTTTCTACACCAGTGAAAACATTTAACGAATCTAGAAATCAACAGACTTACATTCGCTTTAATATTACTAATAGGAATGTTGCCGTTGTGTTTTCAGTTGTAAAATAAATGAGCGGTTGTTTTATCGTTACGTCCTGTGTTATTTTTGATTTACATTAAATGCAATTTCTATGTAAATAACTAATGTAATTTTTTTCGATCTTTAAATTATATTGAATTAAGTCTAGTCAATGTTTCACAAAACCTTTTTTTATCATATTTGCTGCTATCGTTCGGATTTCATATCTCATGTAAAAAAACTAATAATAACATCTCTTATTCATGATTGAGTCAGATTAAAGTTGAGTAAATTTTCTAGGTAATTTCGTAATATGTAACTCATTTGCCCTTCCGGCCTGTCTTTGATGTAAATTTGTAATGTCTTTATTTACCCAAATTTAAGAATTTTAAAATGTTTATAAACATTTTGTTTTATATTTTGAATCCTAAGTTAACAACAGCAACAATATATAAGAAATTTTTCAAAACATATTGTTGATTAAATAATGAATTCCATTAGAGTCCAGTGTGTAAATAAATTAATTTTTTATGCAAAATTTATACAAAAAATATTGTTTTAAATTTTCTGGAAATCTTGATTAAGTTTGTTAATAAATTTTTCGTTTATTTCAAACTTTTTCCAAGTCCTTGATATAAAAATTTCTGTTGTAAGCTTCTTCCTTTTTGTTGTTGTTGGTATTATCATTGCTAAATGAGTTTTACTTTAATGACATTTTGAATATTATTTTTTTTTTGTAACTATTTAACTCGTTTACAGTCTTTTAATTGAAAATCTTTTTGTTTTTGGCTTGATAGTTGAGTACATTATTAAAAGAATTAAGAAAATAAGAAAGAAAAAAAC
Organism: Trichopoda pennipes; assembly: GCA_030448955.1. Classification (NCBI taxonomy): domain Eukaryota; kingdom Metazoa; phylum Arthropoda; class Insecta; order Diptera; family Tachinidae; genus Trichopoda; species Trichopoda pennipes. Next base: position 173,697 of record JASKUP010000040.1, read on the forward strand.
AAAAAAAGTACAATAGGACATTGTAGTTACATACTACCGACATGTTTTCGTCCTCTTTTTTTTTTTTATTGTATGATTGTGTTGTTGTTGTTGTTGTTTTTCGACACACCAAGCAATTGACAAAATTGACAATGCTGTCAAATGTCCTTTTAATTTAAATTCTTCAACTTTTTTCTCAACGGTTTTTTTTAATATTCCCCATTTTTTAGGGGTTTTGCCACCACAACATCAACGATAACTACAACAAGAACATGAAGAACAAATACTTTAGCACATAACTCAGAATCTAAAGTCAATTTTGAAAACAAGAAAGTGTTGAGCTTTCAAAGAGATGGGGTGCACCAAAAAGGAAGTGGTAACTTCAAATGGAGCGAGCATAAGGATGATGATGGTATTAGAGAATGTCTTGTAAGAAAGTGACTGAGGAGAAAGGAATGAAGAATTAAAAAAAAAAAAGCAACTGACAGAACAAAATAGAACATTGCGATTTGGAATTCGATGAAAGGAATTTCTATTTAAGAATTTGTCATGTCTTAAGCTATCAACACTTTTTCTTTCTATTCCTTATTTATTTATGTAGAGTTTTTCTTTTTGCTATTGCTTTCTTTTACTTTAAGTATAAAATATCACAGAAATCTAAAAAAAAAAACTTGATTTTCTTGATGGTTATTTGCTAAAAGTAGAAATTTCTTAAGAAGAAAGTTTAAGATTATTTACGATAAGCAAAAACTAAACTGAACAAGAATTTTGTTACATACCTCTGGCAGAGTACTGTAAGCAGCTAAGTGTGTGTGTATGTGTGCTTTCTTAGTACACCAAAATTTAACCCAATTCAAGCAAATAAAGTCAAGGCAGCATAAAGTAAACCCTTTAAAAAGTTGTTTTGCTTTTTAAGTGAACACTTGTCCTTATGGTTGTTGGGAAAAAAGTTTATAAATTTCATGTTTTGTGAGTATAGAAAGTTGTATACGAGTACATGTAAACATAGAAAGTGTAGGAGGTACAGCAAGTGTAGCCTAGTTTCTTCTCATTATACCGGTCGATTTTAATTGCGGTTTTTTATTAGACTTTTCAAAAAAAAAAAAGAAAAAACGCAAAAGAAAGCTATTAACGCGCACACGTTTGTCCTTTCAAACATTTTTGCACTCCTTTATATTTGAGGTTTTTATTAAGGAGACAAAGAGCACTTAACGCATACTAAATTAACCTGATTGTGTATTAAATTGGCCAGACTGTCACTAAGCCACTCACACTTGTTAGAGTTGCTAGTTGAACGACATGTTTGTCATTCAAAATGACAGTAAATGATTTGACCATATTTAACATTTTTTGTTTCTTCCTGAACTCATTTGCATATTGGGAAAGGAATGCTCTTTATTATAATTTCCATAAAAATGGCAAATCCTGTAAACCAGAGATGCAAAAAAATGCACTACTTGGCAATGTCATTCATGGTAAGATAAAATATTAAACAGATATAATGAGGATGAGAGTAAGATATTTCAAAAAACAGTTCTAGGACTGACATAATTTATTTAGAAATTATTTTAGGGAAATTCTAAAATAAGATTACTTTTTCAAATATTTCACAAATCTGAAAATAATTCTGAAAAGTGGATTAACAGCATTAAGCGTGTGCCATGAACAATGTTGCTAACTAATCTTTTTTAATCAAATGAAAAATAACAATACAATAGCTAGTTCGACCTGAAAATAACTTAATTGTCATTTGGAAATTCTCGTTTTGTTTAAATGTTGGCCTTTATCTTTGCTTGTAAGTTTATTCGAATAAACATTTTTATTTTAGCTAAAAGTCTTTTAATGTATCTTGAAAAGCGATGTGGTTATTAATTTAAAATTTAGAAGGCTTTTAAAGTTAAATACCCCGCGGCTAAATTAAAAAAAAGATATATATTTGACTATTCTGCAGCCAACTTCAGTGTCTAGCGCTGTTAAAATTTAATTTTTTTTTATTTTAAAACAATGACGCTGAGCAGTCTTTGTTTGCTTTCTGCTTCATTTTCAAAGCTTCCAATTGTGTGTCTATATGTATGTTTCCCTCAAAGATAGAAAAGCTTTGAAATAATTTTCTCAATTAATCGCTACGTCCTGCAAAATTTGCAGCTTAAGTGCTTCTTTTGAATGTTATCTTTTAAATCAAAATCATACTTTCCTAAAATGATAGCTTAAGTCGCTGGCTTAACAAAAACTGAGGAGCATTTAATATTTGAAAGACCAAACATGCGAAATAATAGGAATGGTATTTTCAATAGTATAGCCTTATGCAAAAAACGATGTGCGAACATTGTAATGAGAGGTTCTAGAGCATGCCTAGATCAAAAATATTTCTTCAAACAATAAAATGCTATGTAATCAAGTGAATTAGAATAGAGTTCCTAATGATTCTCTTAAGCCTCAAAGATTCAAATTGTTGGCTTGGGAAAAAATAAAATTAAGGTTGATCTTAAGAGCGTGATCTTCAGCGGAGAATTTGAATATTAATTAATTTGATAAAAAGTGGAATAATAATGAAGCAATATATACCAGGTACAAATATTACTTAAAACTTACCAGCAACCGCCAAGGGGGGGACCATTAATAAGTCTTGACGGATTCTCACCGTCATTACATGTGTAACGTGGGGAAAAAGGGAGCGCAGACCCCTTAAAGTTAGCAGGGAGCCAACTGGACTTTTCGTTCAGCTCTTTAACCTTTTAGATGTGCTTTGACTGATTATTGAGGTTGGCTCTTCGGGAACACCGTGGTGGTTGTAGTTTCTCGGCCCTCATGAATTTGATTAAGGGGTCAGTATCATCTCTCCACTACTCAGAACAAAGAGTGAAAAATCTGGATCCAGTGAGCATGCTTGTCATGTGTTCTGGACCAGGAGTTGGATAGCTTCCAACTTTTCGGCAAGGAGTAGGGGTTGGCAGCCCTGCTCTGAAGCTTCCGGAATTGCAACTACGAATGACCTGTTGCTAGAATTATTTCTTCGGCTTCCTAAGGCGTGGGTGCACGCAATATATCACCCCAGTGGTTTGACCATCGTCGAGTCAGGGCATACATGCGCTAGATGCCGTCGTAAATCTTATGATGCATACGTCAGCTGCTGTCATCGAACTAATTCTATAATAATATTTAGAAAGAAATGAAGATAATTCTTTAGTTTCTATATCGATAGTCCGATTGTATTGAAGCATCATATGGCCTTAGTTAAGTTTTAAAGGCGGTCATTGCTCCGAAATGAACAACTTAAGTAAAAGGTGTTTTTTTAAGCTAGATAGAACTTTAAATTGTAAAAAGTAACACCAAAAATGAAATTTTGATGAAACATTTTTTTATTTGTTTCAGTATACTCTGACAAATCATCATGAATAGACTCTCGCTTGAACAACGCTACGAAATTATCCAAATTTACTTTGAAAATCAGTCGTCGATTCGCGCAACTTATAGACGACTTCGTCATTTTTATGGCGTACATAATCGTGCATCTGAACAAGCCATTCGTCGAACTGTCGATAGATTTCGTACCACATACTCTCTAGAGGATGCAATAACACCAACACGTCGAGGGAATGTGCGTACTGAAGAGAATATCGCCGCTGTAAACGAAAGTGTGGAAGAAGATCCAAATTTATCAATTCGTCGTCGGTCGCAGGAATTCGGGCTCTGTCCGTCCACTACGTGGAAAATTTTGCGCAAAGATCTCGGCCTACACCCGTATAAGATCCAGCTGGTGCAGGAATTGAAGCCACGAGACCATTACATGCGTCGTTCTTTCGCCGATTGGGCTCTAGAGCAGTTGGCAACTGACCCGTTGTTTTATCGCAAAATTGTGTTCAGCGATGAGGCGCATTTTTGGCTTAACGGGTTTGTTAATAAGCAAAATTGCCGCATATGGAGTGAGATCAATCCACAACAGACCCTACAGACTCCTTTACATCCAGAAAAATGCACCGTTTGGTGCGGTTTTCACGCTGGTGGCATCATCGGACCTTATTTCTTCAAAAATGAGGCCGGAGCTCGGGTTACGGTCAATGGAGATCGTTACCGCACCATGATCAATGATTTTTTGTTTGAAAATATGGATGACATTGATCCGGACGAGATGTGGTTTCATCAGGATGGCGCTACGTGCCATACAGCAAACGCAACCATCGACTTATTGAAATCAAAATTTGGCGATAAGTTGATTTCCAGAAATGGACCTGTCAATTGGCCTCTAAGGTCGTGCGATTTGACACCACTCGACTATTTGCTGTGGGGCTACGTGAAGTCACTGGTTCATGCTGATAAACCAGCAACAATTGACGCCTTGGCGGACAGCATTGTTCGTGTTATTTGTGACATACGCCCAGCAGTATGTCGAAAACGTGGCCCAAAAGTGGACGTCCAGAATGCGCTTCGTCAAGAACAGCCGCGGTGCCCATATGCCCGAAATCATTTTCAAATGTTAATGTCACGTATTGATCCTTCGAATAAAAAAGAAATTTTGATTACAATTTAATTTTTTGTGTTATTTTTTACAATTTCAAATTCTATCGGGCTTAAAAAAACACCCTTTATATAAAAAATTAAATTTCCAAACTGTTATTTTCTCGGGGACTTTTATGCAAAAGCCCTACGAAAACCTTGCTAAACACATGAGTTATCTTTTATAATTACGAAAATATTCGACTTTTAAAATTAAAATTTAATTTTTTCCCAGATAAAAAGTTTTTTAGAAAAATATATTTTAAAACTTTAAAAACTGTTAACTTGGTTTACAATTCTTTAGCGTAAAAGAGGCATCTATTTGTTGTTAGTTATTTGAAAAGTTATTTTTTATAAGTAAAAAATTTTCATACTGATTTAAAGGTTATATTTATCAAAATATTAAATAAACTAATAGATTCAGTTTAAATTAAATGTCCACCTATAACTTTCCGAAGTGGAAACATATTTTTGTCAACTTTAAGACTCATAAAATAATAGACACAAAATGCCAGAATCTGGCTGAAATGAATGTCCAATTACAATTTCTCCTCCAGCATGGCTTATAGTAAAGCATTAAACAAACTTGAAAAATCAATTTTTGGATATTTCTAAAACGTTTAAGTGAACTGTGGGCTTAGTATTAGTAACATCATCTATTTACTTTATAAATTTCTATATTTTATTACATGCGATTGATAATAAAATATTTAAAAGCATTAACAAAAAAAAAATAATGCCCATAAAACTTATTTAAAAATACTTCGTCCCCGTTTGTGCAAAAGGAGTTTTGAAAATTTTCTTAATGTATTTATAAAAATTCAAGACAGTGATATATTAAAAGTATTTAAAAAATTTTACCTGTCTCAGAGCTTTTACGAATTGAAATTAGTGTTTCAAAATATACCATTCCGTAATACAAAGGCAATAGACTGAAAGTTACTAACAGTGCAAAATAAAATATATCATACAAGCCTGTACTGGAAGGATAAAAGTATGTTGCCAAATGTAAACTGTAAGAAATATTGGTGGTTAGACAAATAGGAAAGCTATTTTTTGTTGTTGTTACCTCCTAACTACGTTCATTTTTTATCATTAAAGAATATTTAAGTAGAGTTTTAGCATATTACTCACTATCTATATATATAAAAATTAAGCCCAAAATAGGTGTCCGTTGGTTGCTAGTGTTAGACGGGATGCGTCGTCGGATTTCCACCAAATTTTCACAGTACCTTCTTAATGGTCCACAGTGCATGTTTGAAACAGAGCAATTTTTCAAAAAAATCAAAATATTTTTTCATTGCATACTTCGACTCAACGTTTTGTATCAAATAAAATGTGTGTGTATGTGTTTGCACATACAAATCGAAATATGCTCCCGTTCATAGCAAGTGGATGTGCAGATAAATAGAGAACTTTGTTTTCAATATTCTGTTGCACTTTGTGTGTGTGTGTAATTTTCGTGTTCAATTGCAAAATGATCCATCAGCCGAACGTTTTTCAAAGCAATTGTTAGATATTGGGAATGGCGCAATTCCAATTGACCCCACCACAAAAATGATTACGCTTCCAAATAATTTTTGCCACTTTGCTCAATCAAAACAAGAATTGGTCACAAGCGTATTTCCCGGTATTGCACAAAATTTTAAAAACCATGATTGGTAGGGGGAGAGAGCTATCTTAGCTGCAAAAAATGCAGATGTTTCGGATATCAATGTGACAATTTTGAATCACATTCCCGAAAAATTTTTACCTACAAATCGATTGACTCTGTAAAAAATCAAAACGATGTTGTTAATTATCCAGTCGAATTTTAAAATTCGCTTGAGTTACCTGGACGGCCGCTCCACCACCTACAAGTGAAAGTTGGTGTACCAATTATTTTGCTTAGAAATATCTGCCAGCCACAACCTTCCAATGGGACACGTTTAATAGTCAAAAAAGTCATGAAAAATGTGATTGAAGCAAACATTTTAAGAGGAAAATATAAGGACGGGAATGTGCTGATACCAGGCATTCCTATGATTCCTCCAGATTTGCCGTTTGATTTTAAACGGCTTCAGATTCCCATACTTGTTGCTTTTGCAATGATCCCTGTTTTTCGCACGGTCAATATGTATCATGTTCACGTGCTAATAAACCAACTGCTTTGTTTGTCTATAGCGCGAACCAAAATCGATCGAAGAATGTCTTATACGTAAAAGCATTGCAATAGAATAAGATGTATTATGTAAAGACACAGAAATATTAAATTGTAAAAAAGATAAAATTATTAAAAAAAAACATAAAAAAACGAAAAATAAGAATTTGTGTTTTTTCTGATTCATTTTCTTGAATGATTGAATTTTTTGGCGCGCAATTAAAACAAACCACAAATCACTTGCAACGCTAGTCAATTTATAATTGTTCTCAAAAAGAATTATACTTTCCAACTGTAAATGTACTGTAGTTCTCGAATACGGGGCAGAGTATGTTAAGTTATATGAACTACTATTTGCTTATTTATAGCGTAATTATAAATATAAAATTATTTGTTAAATAAACATAAGCCATATAATGACTTACGATTACTGCGATTACCATAGTTCGTTATTCATCATTTTAGTACATCAAAGATGGACAAATTAGAGGTTAGGAAGTAAATTAAAACACACACTTTTGTGGCAATTTCAGTTTTATTGGCACCACCATAAAATAGCAATATAGGAATTAATAATGGATTATTAGCTGGAGCAAATGACCACCTTTATTACGTCGGCAGATGTACGCTCCTTTCACAAAATTTTAAAGCACATTTTGCAACAAAGCTATGCTTATCCCATCAATGCTATATCGAATCGCACCTTTCAGTTGTTTCCCCCCGGGGGCACATGATGGTCTTTTTGGAACCTACTATTCCATTTAGAATTGTGACTTTCGGGGTAAAAGGGAGCCCAGGCCCCTCAAAGACTAGTAGGAGTCATCTGGACAATCCACATATTTCCACGGGAAATCAGTTGCCCCAGAGTACAATATTTGCTCTCTTTAGACAAAAAATGTGCTCTGACTGGTTATTGAGGTTGGCCCCTATATGGGAGTATCGTGGTGGTTGTGGTTTCGGACCCTCGTGAGAGTTTGTGGGTCGGACCATTCAAATTAACACAATGAATGGTTCAGGTCCAGTGAGTATGAATGCTGGCGTGTTCTTGATAAATAAGAGCTTCATGCGTTCTGGACCAGGAGTTGGAAAGTCTCCAACTCCTCAGCAAGGAGTGAGGGCACGGCCTACTCCGGACTTTCTAAATTGCTACTAGAAGTGACTGGAGGATATACGTATCTGAAGGCCTTCTAGGGCGTAGTTGGTGTCCAATCAACTAAGTGGTTTAACTACCATCTGATTATGACTATATAGTCGGTGCAGATGTAAAACAAATCACACATTTCAGTTGTTTGTGGGTTGTGCTCATAAATACTGCCTAGAAATGGCTGCAGAAAAAATAACTTAGCGGCATTAAATAACAAAAGTGAGACAGTAATTTGACATCACCAAATCGAGACCGCAACAGGGATATTTCTTATGCGACATATGAATTGTATGGGTGGCTTTGTTTCCTAGAACTAAATATCAGTAATGTCAACATTAGCCAATTGTGGCTACAAAAAATTGGTTATCATAATTTTTTTAATGCAAAGAATTTATTTTCGAATAAATACGAGCCGATGATACCGCTAGACCATAAGTCGCACAATGCAGTCACTTTCTTTGAATATAATGATTTTTCCAGGATGTTTTGTTGATTTTATGAGCTCCATATGCGACAATTTTGCTTGTTTACACAATCGATTAATTGAAAATGAATCTCCTCATTACTAAAAAATGATTTACATTGTTTTTCAAACAGCCAATTCACAAACGTTCTATGCAAACAATGATGGGTCCAGTCGGCTTTAATTCTTTACGACTTGAACTTTCCTTATGCAAAATGTTGCGCAAAGTGCCTGTGGTGATGCCCAATTATTGTTAATGTCGGCAATTTGATGTTCGAGGCTCATTTTGAACAATTTGATGTAAAGCAGCTACGGTACGCTCACTACGAGCATTGGTCTGTTGTTAGTAACAATAGCGTAAGCCTCCCATTTAGTGATAATTTGCACACAGTGGTCTCAGAATTTTCATAATTAAGAGAAAAATCTGCTCGAATTTTACTAAATAAAATTGTCATAATTTTAGTAGTAAATTTTCATAATTAAAATTCTTTACTCAACAGTGGAACATTCCATGGTTTCCCAATTTTTTACTAAATATGTCACATTCTTAACATTTATGCATTTAGCAGGCAATTAACCTGCTAGTCTCAATTTTGCCCAACCATTTGAAGAGTTGTAATGATAAAAGAAATTAATTAAAAAAAAAAATAATTACTTTCGGCAATAATGCATTAGTTAATTCTGAGTAAGTGATTATAAAAGTCTCATGCTTTAATTATGTTATGAGATTGATAATCCTGTTGGGAAGTCCTTCCGCCTTATTTATATATTAAACTCCACACTTAATTGTCTTTTCCAACATTTTTTGCTGGGATGTGGTACCAAATTTGTGTTGCATTGATAAAGAATTAGGAATAAGACATACATAACTAAGAATTAAAAATATACCATAGATTTTAAACAGTTAACGTGAGGTTTTTATTTTTCTTAAATAATTGTGGTTTTATAGTTATAGAGTTATATTAATTTTCTATTTAAATCCCTCACTGTATAATCTATAGTGGATCGAAGAGAATAGCTTATAAAAATGTTTAAGCGTTTGAAACTATGGTGTTATTATTCGCTTGTCCTTGTTTAATTACAAACTCTAAAAAAATTCTACTCCTTGGCTATGAAAACGATAACAGCCCTTGTTAAATATTCCATTTAATGTAGTTTTATGCAGCTTTAGACAACTTGATTGGATCATTTTCTCTTTTAACATTTTTTTGTTTTGTTTTTTTTTGTTGAAACTGTTTTGAAAATCCTATAGACTTTGAGTCATATAAATTTCATATAAAATTTATGATTAACTCAGTCTACGTAGCTGAAACGGTGAATGAAGTGAATATATGAATGACTAACTGACTGATGGTCTCATTGGAATTTTGCTTTAAAATTTTTATTTAGTTTTTCTTGAGAAAAAATATCTACTCCTACGTTATATGCTGTTATTTTCTCTGTAATTTTTTTTAGAGAATCCTTGTTGTACAGAGTGATGATATTACTGTATTACATTAGTGTTGACCATTTTGTGGTTCCTTTTGCTGTTCAAACAATTCCTATTTTTTTCTTTCTTGTATTTTAATAATAATTTTCACATCAGGAACAAGCAAAAGCCTCCCTTTTTTGCATGTTAAAATGCTTTTTATGTGATCTGCTGCGTAATCATTTGGTACACACAGGGATGAATGATAGCAGAGGAGAAAAAAAAAAAAACAGAAAAACTGTAGGAATGTAAATGAAAAATAAAAGAACTATTTCACACTCATCAAGTTGACAAAGAAAAAGTTTTTCATTATTACATTGAGCTGTCAGTGATGTCTTTGTTTTTGCCTTTTTCATCTTTGTCATCCTAAGAAAAGTATGAAATTTCCATGAAAGATGAGAACTACGGACAGGATAATATGCGTTTGTATGTCTGTATATTTATATGGGTGCGTGCATCACATATATACACGTACAATTTTTTGTTATTGTACAGAGCAACAGAAGTTTGTTAAGTTCAGTGTGAAGAGAAGGGTGGGTAGTGTTAACATAAAAGATTTCTTGTAAAACGCATCATATTTCTTGGTCGGTAAAATCGTATAAATTGGTAAAGCAAAAACAAAAGGAAATGTATATAAAAGTTTTTTATGTCGGATAGCAAACATGACTCTATTTTAAATATATTTTTTTGGTTCTCACTATTTGCCTTCATTCATTCTTCCATCAAGACAGTTCTTATATTAATTCTTGCTACATAGATAGATTGCCTTAATATTGTAAATTATTGCAGCACTACGTATACCATTGCTTCATTAGGAATGTACAAGATTTACATTAAACTAATCCAATTATATCATTGACTAGAGTGGTGGCGTTGTAGCACCAGGTTTTTTTTTTTTGATCATTTGAAAGTTAAAGTTTCCTTGCTTGACAATGAATGCTGTTTCGCTTTAAGGTTGATCAAAAATTTTATGACAATTGAACTCGATATTTTTAAAAAACGATAACTTTTTTTCTATCGATAGAAAGGATGTGCCAAACTAAGTCAAAACACAGAGCTTTAATTTATTTAATTCATTTTATTTAAAAAACTTATAAAATGATTTATTCTTGCTCTGCAGTGGCTGAAAACAACATCTAGCCAACCAACTAAAGCGAAGAAAATTGAAATTGAAAAAAAAATATTTTTGTCTCTTTGAAGAGCGGCAACTTTCGGAATAAAAATTAATCATATTACTGGGAGTAAAATAGAGACCTTCTCCAAGATTCGTGCAGAAACAAGAAAATTTATTCTACATGGTAGAGATACCCAGAAAGTTTATTTCAAATGCTTTCTTGCTTGTCTTCTGGGATCAGAATCATGGATTAAACTTAAAATATTGTTACGACGATGTTTTGTTTAAGTTTTAAAAGAAAATAATTGCCAATAAAAAAAGTAAACGAAATGACCTATTATTTCCTTTAAAAATAGTGCAGTTTTTAAGAAATCTTATGCACACAAGACAACATCCACGAAATAACTTAAACAACAGAAAAAAAAAAACAATTAACAGAGAACAAGAGAGACATACAACCAAATAAGCTGTATGTGCCCCTTTACGCTAGTAGGTAGTGTACTATCTTATAAGACTGGTGGTTGTGGGTTCGATTCCCAACAAAGACCTTGGTTTTTTTCACTACAAAATTAAATATTGACTGTCGGTGGGGCTGTTTAGTGATGAAGGCATGGTCACTGTGCTGTCTTATACGACAAATAATTTCCGTAACTATCCTTCTACCTTCACCACCTGTCTCATCTCTTCTCTATCTTTTCTCTAAAGAATGTAGCACGGTACTTGACTAAATAGGCATCACTGCCTGAAGTGGTACTTCTCTTTAAAAAAAAAAATAGGCGCCTACAATGAATGATAGGTAACAACAACAACAACATGTGATAATGTTAAAGTATAATTTTCTTTTATAGGCGAGAACCGCTTAAAACAGATATATAAGCACCATCTGCTGGACAATAAAAGGAGTTCAAGTTGAGACATCGTTAAGTAAAAACATAAAAAATATATAGCATCTCTTAGGAATTCAAGTAGTAGAGTTTTCATCGCGTGTATTAAAGTGAATAAAACATGTAATTTAATTTCAGAGCTCTAAAGAACTCCTAAGACAACAAGCGTTTATTAAAGGAATAAACTTAAAAATATCAATTTTCTCATTTTTCAGTTTTTAGAGTTTTTAAATTAATAACAATTTTATTTACTTTAACTACACAAAGTTAACACTACAGGACAATTTACTTAAGATGCACGTCTTTAGTTTACGAGGTTTAATTTTACACTGACTGACTATCCACTCAGACGATGCCCTTTTATATTTGTCCACTACAAATCTAGAAAATTTAAGAATCTTCTACTCCCTTTGTATCACATTTTGTTGTTGTATGTTGTTTATTCAATGCATAGGTGCCAGTTTGTCTGTGTGTATTTTTGTTTTTATACTGAATTTATTTTAAGGTATTTGTTGTTGTCTTTTGTAGAAATGGTTACTTAGAAAACTACGCAGATGGTAAACATCATACATGTTTGTTGTTGTCTTGCGCGTTTAGTTAGTATATATAAATTTGTTTTTTTTTTGTCTTGCATGCCAGGCATTTAGTAAACAGCATATCAAACTGTTGTTTTTTGTGTACAAAATATCTACGCAGTTTGTAACTAGAAATTTTGTTATTGTACCATAACTTTTCTTAAGCAAGCCATGCAGTTTGTAAACAACATACCCAGTAGTTCGCATTATTGCTTATTTATTTATTTTAAAACTTAAGCAAGACACATCCGTAACAATATGTTTGTCTTTGGAAAACGTATTCAGAATTTTTTAAATAATTATTGCTTAATAATAATTAAAAAAAAAATAAAATAAAAAAATCAACTTAAGCCGATTTAATAAATTCCCCTTTTACATTCATTTATTTCATTTCCAGTATTAAAAAATATCTTCTTTACCAGGTGTAATAATATTATAACACATGTTAACTACGACATTTAATTATACACATTTTCAATTTCCTTTATTTAGTCTTCGCTAAGAGAAAAACATCCACTCACTAAACACATGAAAGTGATGCTGCAATGCCACTGCTGCCCTTAATAATCAGATATTATGGACAAATTATATATTATTTAAAATTATTATTATTAAAACTTATTATATTATATTATATACAATTTAGTCTATTATAACAACAATTTATTTCACTTTCCTTGTTAGAAATTTTACCATTAAAATTATATAATTTAATTCACTGCACTTTTGTTCGCCTTTTGCTTGCAATTTTATTAAAAATAGTTCACGTTAAATAATATTATTGAATTAATATTATGACCATTAAGCAAAATGTTAAAGCATTAACCATTGGCAATAAAGTTTTTTATATATGTATGTATGTGTACAAATCGCAACGACATAAACACTTGCCTTTGGATGGACTTAAATAAGTAGGAATAATAGAGTTACACTGTATGAGTAAAAATTAATGCAACAAAGATTTGTTGAAACTGTTTAGGTTTTATTGCTTCTAATATTTAAACTTAAATTTAATGAATTTCTATAATGTGAGTTATCAAATATTTCAAAACTGAATGCTGCAAATACCACACTGAATATAGAACTTTGTAAACTCATTATTTTGAAGCGAATACTTTAATAACGCAGCTTATTGGATACTATTTCGATTGCGTGTGTATGGAAAAACAAAACCTGAGTTACAACACTGCAAAAGTCAAAGATTCCTAAATTCACCATTTAAGAAACCTTCATCAACATTTTATCCTGGATTTTCTAAAGCAAAATTTTGCATGATGTTTAACATCGTAGTAACACTGTGCCAAACAAAAAAAAAACAAAAACAAAAATATATATAAAATATATACAAACTTTAAATTGTGATTTTCATTAAATAAAAACGTATGAATAAAGCAAAATTAATAAATCAAAATGTTTGTAGGTGGCGCTGCTAACGCGGTCCACTTGTTCATTTATTAGCTGCTACTCACATGTAGCTATAAGTGATTTTGTTGTTTTTTGAATTTACTAAAGTACCATTTGAAATGTTTATGTAGGTGTGAGAAAAATAAGTTGTTGGCGCCGTCATTTAGCGGAAGTTTTATATTGTTAATATTTTCACATTGTGCAAACATATTCTAAAAGAGAAAGAAATATAAAATTTGTAAAAGAGTGTACATGTTGTTCTTAAAAGAACAAGAGTAATTTTTTTTTAAAGAGAAATAGCACTTCAGGCAACAATGCCTATTTAGTCAAGTACCGTGCTATATTCTTTGGGAAAGGGATAGAGAAGAGATGAGACAGGTGGTGAAAGTAGAAGAATAGTTACAGAAATTAATTGTCGTATAAGACAGCACAGTGACCAGTGACCATGCCTTCATCACTGAACAGCCACACCGACAGTCAATATTTATTTTTGTAGTGAAAAAACCAAGGTCTTTGTTGGGAATCGAACCCACAACACCCAGTCTTATTAGCTACTACACTACAGAATCAATTATTGTGTTTTGAAAGTAAATAGTGATAGAAAGAATTATTTAATAAAATGTTTAATGAATGAAATTAATATTGTAACATTTATTCTTTTAATTAACCTGGTGTTGTATTGGGTTTTTTTAATGCAAAATAACACTAATAACACTTTAAAAGGTTTGCTATACAAATTAAAGGATATTTTTTCTAGCTCTATTTTACTTATTTTTCCTATCCTAGTTGAAAACCCTATATTTTTATGTTAAAGTTAGCAGTGGAATTCCAAAAGGTAGCGACTTAGCCTGGTGCTGTACACTATATCTACTTGTGACATGCCAACGGTAGATGATATAAGCGTTGCAACATATGTCAACGATACGGCTTTCTTAAGTTTCCATCAATCTCCGGCAGAAGCTTCAAAGAGCATACAGACGAAACTTAACTCTCTTAACATATGGCTGGCTAAATGGAATATTTTGTAAATAGCCAAAAATCTAACTTGGTTACTTTTACTACAAGAAGATAAAACTGTCCACCAGTATTATTGAATGGCTTCGAAATTCCTTGCAGTAAAGCAGCTAAATATTGATTACTTCAAGTAGACAGACGACTTACGTGGAAACCCCATATAAAAGCTAAAAGTAGATAACTGGACATAAAACTGAAAACAGTGTACTGGCCTCTTGGAAGGAAAAAGGTGCCCCTGTAGGCTAGTAGGTAGTGTACTAAATATGGGGGTTGTGGGTTTGCTTCCGAACGAAGACCTTGGTTTTTTTCACTACAAAAATAAAAATTGATTGTCGGTGGGGCTGCTCAGCGATGAAGGCATAGTCACTGGTCGCTGTGCTGTCTTATATACGGCAGTTAATTTCCGACTATCCTTCTACTTTCACCACCTGCTTCATCTATTCTCTATCCCTTTCCTAAAGAATGTCGCACGGTACTTGACTAAATAGGCATTGTTGCCTGAAGTGCTACTTCTCTTAAAAAAAAAAAAATCGCGACTTTCCCTAGAAAATAAATTATTGTTGTACAAAATAATTTTAAAACCAGTCTGGAGCTATGGTATTAAATTATGAGGAACTGCCAGGTATTCAAACTTGGAATACGTTTAATTACAAATGCCCCATTTTATGTGACTAACAAAGCTTTGCCTACTTAACTAAAAATACCATATTAAATCTGAAGTAAATAAATTCTACTCAAAGTACTTAGTAATTTTTTCCAATATATTGACAATTGCACTATTAGATGTAACTACCAAAGTCAGAAGACTTAAGCGATATCATATACTGGACCTTACATTCATCTAGTCATACAATCTCACTCACGAAAAATGTTTAACTAATTTTAATATATTTAAATTACCACTGGTATAAACTAAGCAATAATATATATATATATATATATATATATAAGTAATGCTGTTGGTGCTGATATATACATAAATACACGATGCTAACTTTACTGCTCTAACGCCTAAAAGATACTTTATTATTATTAAGTTTTTACTTATCGATGTTTCAACTTGAACTCACTCTACTGCCCTACAGGTATTGCTTATGTACCAGTTTTAAGCGTTTCTCACATAAACAAGAATATTTTACTTTAACATCATGACATATTATTGTTGTTATCATCGTTTAGTGTAGGTGCCTGTTTGGCTGTATGCTTTGTTTCTGTATTACTTGGTTTTGTTTTCTGTTGTTTAGCTTCTTTCCTGGAATCTACATAATTTCCGTAATTTTTTTTTGTCTTTGCAGAACTTTCTGAAGCCACCAGTTGGCCGTTGGTATACTTATAATACTAACCGCGAGGAAGAACCTAACGAATCCGGATTTTATATTTTCGGTCTGAAAGTTGTGGTGCGTGGAGAAAACCATTTTTGAGAATTGCCAATTTTTTTACCTGCCTAATGTGTTTGTCTTACTCTTTAAGGCCAGCAGTCAGCTTTAAAAATTGGCGTATTTATAGAACTAACCACAAGGAAGAACGTAGCGTAGTTGGGTTTTCCATACTCGGTCTGAGGACTGGGGCACGTGACAAAAACCATTTTTGATATTTTTCAATTTTTTACAGTATTTTTTTTTTAGCTCTCCAGAACTTTCTGAAGCCACCAGTCGGGCTAGAAAGCTGAAAATTGTCATATTTATAGTACTAACCGCGACAAACAACCCAACCCAAGACGTAGCTGGATTTTTTGTATTTGCATTTATTTAAACACAAAATATTTTAGGCCTGATTATACCAATATATATAGTACGAAGTCCCATATATAAATTTGTTAAATAAAGCCGCACTAAACTTTCAAAATTTGTTTTAATACAAGCCTTTAACTTGAACTTGCTATTGTATTAAAAAAAACATATATTAATGCCTGTCATTGAAAGGCTTACATACTAATTTATAATAAACATGTTAATGTTGTCCTGTGTGTATAAGATTTCTTCGAAACTGCGTAATTTGTTAAAAGACACAATAGGCTATTTCGTTTACTTTTTTTTACTGATAATTATTTTCTTTTAAAACTTAAACAAAGCATCGGGGTAACAATATGTATAAAAAGATATAAGAAAATTCAGTTAATAATGATCATAGTGAAAATAAAAGGTATTATATAAGTATAACAAATTATGTAATCAACTAACTTAGACTGATGTTAGCTTGTAGCTTTGGTAAGCTTAATTTAAAAATAAAATTAATGTTAAATTATTAAAATTTAAAGTATTTTTAAAAAAATGTTTATACTTGTTATTATAGCGACCATAGGAATACGCATTCTGTGCTACTTTCAAAAGCTTAACTGAAACGATTCAAAATATAGTGCTATATATGCAAACTACAACACCTACGACGATATCCTTTAATATTTAGGCTAATTTTCTTATTACTTTCTTCTATATGTGATTTAAAATTTGTTAAGTTAATATAGATGTTCGTTATGATGAAGTAGACATGTAAAATGTTATACGTTATATGAGAGCAGCCTTTAAATTTTTAAATCATAAACTTTTACAATAGTACCAAGACGTTATTATCATCTTTCCAAAATAGTCAAAACTGCTACAGACAGAAATAAAAAATTACAGAGAAAAAGGAGTAAAAAATTTACGACTAATTAAAACAGCACCAAATCCTTCTTACTAATTAAGAGAGCAATTTTGTTAAAAATATTAACACATGCAGAGTATACTTTTTATCTTAGTGTAATACCATTTAAGTCTTGCTGTTGTTTGGAAAATATCATTTAAGAAACCAACTACATTGATTTCGATTAATTGAAAATACATGTCAACTGAAAGTTATAACAATAATTGCAGAAGAATTTAGTATAACGGCTTAAAAAATTATGTCCTCAATCTTTATTTAAATATTATGAAGAAGTTGTGAAAGGACATGTTATTATTCTCACCTTGCACCACATTAATAAGTGTCTGTTTAAACGTTTAACAACTAAAGTTATTTCTTAAACAATTATTTCAATCAATTTTTAAGATGAAACAGAATTTAAACTAAAATAATTAAAATTTTAGTAAAATATTTCAACTTAAAAACTTTTATACATCAAAAGCAATTTAAAGTTCTTCAAATACCATAATTTAATTTTAGTTATTGCAAAAAAAAAAAAACACAAAATAAAGTAAACAAGAATCATAAAAGCTTTAAAATAGTTCGTTAGCAGCAAAAATATTCTTTAAATAGCTGCAAGATTACAACCGCACAATGTATGAAACGTTTTGTGTATAAAATAGAAAACATATTTTACTAGTTAGCTGAGTTAGTTGCGCTATGTTTTCATATTTTCCGTAATACATAGTGGTAGTTATAGTTGTGCTTCAAACGAAAAATACTTGTGTTATAAAACTACGCTTTCTGTTTAGGCCCTAAGCCAAACGTCTGCTTTTAAAGGAACATTTTACACATTCCTTTTTCATAAATTTTCTTTTACTAGTTTTTTTTTTTGTTTTTATTTTGGCTTGTTTTTTACAACATAATTATTTTTACAACATTTTCTTGTGTATTTTTAAGGAAATATGCATTTAAGGAGAGGGATTGCTAATGTGAACTTAAAAAAAAAAAAAACAATTTGATAAATTTGTTAAAGTTGGGTTACTTTCATAGCTAAGATAGGATGAAGTGGTTATAATTTGTCCTTGGAAATTAAACGGCTTAACATCAGCTGGAAATAAGTGGTCTAATTCTGTGTACTAGAATTTCCTTAGTAATATTTTGCTATGACAAAGACTTTTCTCTTAAACCTTTGTATAAAGAAACCCATTTTCTGTGTTTTCCTCATTAAGAGATGAAAATCACTACAGGTGCCCCTGTAGGCTAATAGGTAGTGTACTAGCTTGTCAGTCTGGTAATTGTGGCTTCGATTTCCAACAAACACCTTGGCTGTTTTTTCACTATAAAAATAAAAATTTACTGTCGGTGAGGGCTGCTGAATGATGAAGGCATAGTCACTGGTCGCTGTGCTGTCTTTTATACGACAGTTTATTTCCGACTATCTTTTTTCTTTCACCGCCTGTTTCATCTCTTCTGTATGCCTATCCTAAAGAATGTAGCACGGTACTTACCTAAATAGGCATGGTTGCCTCAAGTGCTATTTCTTTTAAAAAAAATTGTGTCTTGATACAATTTAACCTAACTTTAATTTCACAGAAAATCATTTTCTAAACGATTGTCCTAAAATGTTATTTTTCACTAATTTTAAATATTTTTTGTTAATTTAAATAGAAGCTTAAGGATCACATCCAAGTAGTAGAAAAGAAGTAACACAAAATTATATTTTTTTAAATCGAATAAGAGTGAATTATAAATTAAATCAAAAACTGAATTTATAAATTTCAGTGTAAAAAAATAAAGAAATTAAGAGATGAAATCATTATGAAATGTAAAAGCGTTATTGCGAAAGCGCTTTAAGAGTACTTTTACAATAACTATGCTTATGGATACTGCTTATAAATTTGATAAATACTATTGTCATTCCTTTTGATGAAAACCGTCATTACTGGCTGTTTATTTGGTACGCTCGGCAAACGCTTTCAATGCGATGACATCATTATCAAGCAGCCTTTTTGGATAGTACTGCAGAGTTAGTATTAAGTCTGTTAGTATAAATAGTATTGGGTTTAGGTCGTTCCTTCATTAAAGTGGTATCTATTTATGCAGGTAAGTTGTTCCCGCACTTGGCGTTTTATGCGAGGCTAATTTAATATTTTCTTCTTTTATTATTTGCTAGGTAAGTGTGCCCGTCTGAGGGTGTTTTTCGTTTGTTACAGTATATGAGTAGTTTTGGCGGTGTGCAAATTGTGTCTGATGTAGTGTTTACCTGTTCATTTATAATGTCACAGTTTAAAGTTCTTGTTGTGTAGATTTTCATGTTTTCAATAATGTCTAGTCTTCGTCCTTTTTTGCTAGGATATAGTAATGTCGTACATTCATCTACTTCTCTTGATGCGTGTCCGTGAGTGTCAGGTTTTAATGCAAAGTTGAAGTCTTCTCTTTATCATTTGTACCAGCGTATGTGTTCTGTAAATCTTGTTTTTAATATTCGTGCTCCGCTGAATTTAAATTTGTCAGTTGTTTCTGTCGATGTCATGAAATTATGCCTCAGAGTGTTGCTAATTTTTAACGCTGTGAGGAAACCTTCTTTGTAAAAAATGTTAGTTAATCTATATATATTTGGTACTGTGTAAGTGTGTTGTGTTGTATCAATTGTCTTTTTGTCTTCTTTATTCTTGTTTTTATTGTTGTATTGTGTAAAAGGTTTGTCGATAGTAAAGAGTGTGTCTTCACATTTCTGATTGAATAAATATTCAATTAAAATTCAATATTCAAATATTCGAGTGATTTTTCAGTGTAAAAATTTAGTAATGAAATTATTTTTCTAAAAGACATAAAAATATAGAAATACTATGAATTTCGCGAATAGAATTTTCACTATTCTAAATATTGCAATTTTTAAAAGTCAAGCCCATCATGCCCAAGTAGAATATTTAATAAAATGAGTAGACTCTAAAAATAAGTTAAAAAAAACAAAACTATTTTTTCGGTGTTCCTGGTCCGTGCAATATCTATAACCACCAACTTTTGAAGCTTATTAGCAAAATTTACTCCCATTTGCCTATTTTTCTATTTTTCTAACAACAAATGAAGCAAAAAAAGAATAATAGGTTCAGATTTAGTTCATATTATTTTTGTTAGCCATCTTTCCCCTAAAATTTCATCCATAAACAATACTGTTACAACCATATTTAACAACATTTTTTGTTTGTTATTTATTCCTTTAGAGCTTAAAACTTGTTATGTGTTCCTTTGGTGTTTTTCTCTTTCATTTTTTTCTTCTTCCGTTTTAGTTTTATTTTGCAACAAAAACGTAAAATAAAATATGCAGTGTAGGGCACATACTTGCCAAAATCTAATAAGTTGTTAGTTAGTTGTTAGTGAATGTGTGTGTGTCGTTTATAATTGATAAGCTGTTCGTAGTATCAAAATGTAGTTCATCTTGCATTTGTTGGAATTAACATAATTCAAGCAGTTTTATCACAAAGAAACAAAATTCTATTAGCACTTGAAATCACTAATGAAATAAACACATTTTGTCATTTTTAATATGAACAACAAATAATTTGTAATGCACCCAGCCATTGTTGCTGTTCTTGTTGTTGTTTGTACAATTTAGCTAAATTCTAAAATTCAATTCAAGCAATTTAAAATAAATTGTCAAAGTTTTTGAAATAAATCAATTATTTGGTATTTACAGCAGAGCAATAGAAAAAGTTTCTAAAAAATTAAACGTCAAACGAAGGAGTCTAAAGTGCTATTTGTTCTAAATAAGTAGTAGCTCTACAAATTACACTTTAACTATATACTTTTGTTCGGGCCAAACAATTAATTCACTTAGTCAATTGGTCGGTTGGTTATTTGCCTAGTTCTGTTGGTTTTTAGAGTAAAAGTAAAAATTGTTACGCTTGTTTATGAGTTTTCTCTTGTTTCTTTTTTTTTTAGTTGGCCCTAGACCAAACACAACTACAGCAAATTATCACCAAAAAAAAAAAAAAAACAAGTGATAAATAATCAAAACGTTTGCTGGAATTAATGTTGAAATGTATGCAAGCCCATGTATCTATTAGTTGCAACAACACATGCACCTTAATGGACTGCTAATGCTGCTGCTGCTGCTGATGATGATGATGGTCTTTCTTTTTAGTTTTATTTTCCTTTTTTTTTTTTGTTATTGTTTTCAGTTGAATTCCACTTGATACCGTGTATATTTTATCCAACATGTGACAATAGGGTTACAATAACAATTGCAGCAACTACAATAACTGCTAACCAAAAACGTCTAGTTTGACAATAAAACATAAACATACAGGCATAACGATCCCTTAATGCTTTAATGTTCTATTCAATGCTAAATGTTGACAGTGGCTTAGAAAATCTATTAATTGTAATCACATACAATAATACCATGACATGCTTATTACGGATAGCTAGATAGATTAGGATAAATGTGTCATATATAATTGCAAAACTCTAAAATCTACTTGCTGCTGAAATCTTGTGTAATAGGCCTGAGAGATATACTTTTAGATTTTAATATATTCGATTTGATTTAACTACATCATACCTTAACTTTCGTAAACTGCAAGGCAGCTTTGCGGGCTTGCTAGAGAAGAAACAGTCTTTTGATGTGTCCCCGAGAATGAGCTCAACCAAGAAGAAGTTAATTATGACAATTGTTCTTTAATAACATCACCAATTTCTTGGGTTATGAACCTTGTTCCGTTCTCTTTCACCTATAGATCTTGTTAATGATTTTTTTAAGGGCAAACCGAATGTTATTATTGAGGAAATTATTATAAAAATTTATTGGAGGTAGCCATCACAGCATTTGTGATTTATTTTGATAAGCCTTTAACTGCAACAAATTCTATTTCCACAAGAATTAAATAAATTTTAATTTGATGCCAAAAGGTTATGAAGTTTTAAAAATTTTTTTCTTTAAACTTTCTAAATAGCTGCAAAAAGACTCTTCAAAAAATATTTTACTTAAAACAGTGAAGAAATACTTGTCTGCTATTTGATTAACAAAAAAATTAATAACCGTGGCTGAAGCAACATGAGCAAAGATATGATGTAGATAGATAAATTAATGTTGCGAAAATAGTTTGTTTAAGTTTTAAAAGGAAATTATTATCCGCAAAAAGTAAACGAAATGACCTACTTGTATGAAAACTTATACATACAAGACAACAACAGTATGCTTATGGAAAATTCCACGAAATAAAATAAACAATAGAAAACAGATTTAACTAACCCAGAACAAAAAGAAAACACACACACACACATAATAAATGATGATAGCAATAACAATATGGGATGTTGCTAAAGTAAAATTTTCTTGTAGAGAACCGCATAATGCAGATGTATAAGCACCATCTGCTGTGAAATAAAGTAAGTTCAAGACATCGTTATATGAAGACATTAAGATACTAAAGTAGCTTTTAGGCGTTAAAGTGTTACAGTTGCCACCTTGTATTTTTGTGTTTATTACAGTGCATAATTTTAAGAACTCTAAAGTGTTGTGGAATAAAGTAAAATTATTTTTAGGATATTTTAATTTTAATAAAAAAAAAATACTATTAATTTCTCAAAGACCCATTAATATTTGCTTTGAGATTTCATGATTTTTAAGACTGAGAAAGAATATTTCAAAAGTGTACGAAAAAGTCACTCTTAAACAGGAAATAAAAACCTTAAAATGTAAATTGAGTTTAGTTTTTTTTTACACAATTTAGACAAATTTTTCATAACTATGTGCTATTCTTTTTAAGCATATTTTATTTAATTAGCTACACTGTGCGCTGAATACTCCTAAATGTGTGTCAAAATTTGTTTGTTTTCAGTTTTGGAAATGTTCTTTTTGTTTTGTATTTTTATTCACACACACGCTTCTTTTGGATTCAATTTCATATGTGTATGTTTAATTGCAAAATTTGTGTACAATAAACATACAAATTTACATGCATGTAAATTTGTTATAAAAAAAATTAGGGGCTTCCAATTTGTTGAGGATTTGAAATAAAATTTTTAAAGTTTAATAAATATCTCTTATTCTTTTTTACGGTCTTTTTAAATTAAATTAACAATATCTATTTTTTTTTTTCTTTAATTTAAAAAGACCGTAAATTATTAAAGATAAAAAAAGGTCGATTAAAAAAAACTACAAAAATATTTTTAAAGTTTCTTATAAAAATGAAGAAAAAGATATAAAAAATAATAAAGTAGCAAGCGATCGAGTAAGCCTCAATATTATTAAATTATAGAAATCTAAGTTTTTCAGGTGACAAAAACATTTGGTGGCATACACCAGTATTGTGTAATATTTACCAATGCATTAGTGTAAATTTTAATCCTTTAATATGATTTTCAGTTAAACTATTTAAAACTTATGCCTAACTGGCTTGAAGTAAGGATAAAACAAAAAAAAAATGGGTTGCATACGATGAAGATGAGGTTAAGGATTTCCAGGTTGACACAAGATAAGCAACTATAGGAACTAAAATATTTAAATAGTTTTTCTATTTTGTTTTTCTTCAAAACTCTATGCTAATGAACCAAAAAGAACTTCTAAAGCAAAATTTGTCACAATTCTAATTTTTATTAATTCTTCAAATATTTACAATCCAGAAAATAATTATATGATTCAATTGTTTAAAAATAAAATAAAAATAAACTTAAATGCCTTTATTTAGAAATTCTTATAATCTAAGATTCATTACAGTTTTTCTACAGCCCTAATGCTAATACATACATACATATGTATGCATATACTTAAATGCAAATGCATACAATATTGTGGTAAATTTTCAATTTTACGCTAGTTTGCAAAATTAGATGCTAATTAAATTTACATATTCCAATTGCACTTTCTACGGCTGACGATAACGATGGCGATGATGGTAATGTGGCCGGGCCGCCGCCGTCGAAGTTTGTACTTCTTTTGCCAAAACTAGCACTAACAACTTGCCAACTTTTAGTCAGGAGAGTGCGAACGGGTTTGTAAATAAATAGTCACTTACACACAAACGCTTAATTCTATTCTAATAACAACAACTAACTAACGCTAAAAGAATTTTGTTTAGGACAATTTTTTTTTTTTTTTGTTTGTTTGGTCGTTTTGTTAAAAATTAGCTATTTATTGTAAACCTCATTTTGTTGCCATTTAAATATTTCCTTCTTTTGACTGCTTATTTGCCTTTTAAGTGTTTTTCTTTTTATATGGCATTTGAAATAGTTTTTTCTTTTCTGTTTTGGAAAAAAAAACTGCCTTTTAATGTAGTCAGTTCACAGTTGTTCTCCAAACACATTGTTTTCGGTTGCAAGCACCGTTTGGTGCTTTTTGGTGGGTTTTTCTAAATTGTTTTATATATATATTTTTTTTAAAAACAGTTTAACTCCTTGCACTTGAGCACATAGATACTAGTAAATAGTTGACAAAGTTGTTTAAACAATAGATATTGTATTTTAGTTGCCTCTTAATTAGTCCTTTAACCACAACATTACTGCTGAACAATTTTACATTGAGTATTTGAAAATTTATTGTAACAAAATTAACTTCGTTACAAAAATTTTGCACTCAGGTTATTTAAATGGATCATAGTTCGTATTAAGTGACACTAAATGAAATGTAAAATTCGGCTTGTATAACTAGTATCGTAAATAAAGGGTATCTCAACATGTAGAGGAATTTATAATGAAATAACTGCAGGCAGGGTTCACATAAATATATGACTAAACTAGTAATTTACAATTCATCGGAATCATTTTCAATCCAAGCAATTTTATTTCGTGTGTTTGATTCCTTCAAATAAATATTTTGTGATATTCTCACAGGAATCAAGCATGAAATAAAATTGCTTATATGATTAAACTTTATTGATGCTTGTCTGCTCCAAGTCTTCTTTTGATTAGTTTGTTCTTATAATTTTAATCCGTTTTATAATTTTCCTCCTTGCTAAAGGACTCCCCCCCAAAGAGTTTCTTTTTATGCGAATAGCTGCATGGCATCTGCATTTCTTGTTGACATGACATTTTTTTATGTTATAAAATCGAAGCGATTCTAGTGTTGCAAAAGCTAGTGATTTAATTTTGATCCATTAAACGTAAGGGGCATGGTAGTTGTTACAATGTACCCACAGTGGACTGCAGCAAGAAATTAAAATTGAATGAAAAATAGACACAATATACTTAAGGGTTATAGAAACACAAATTAAAATTGCAATAAAACTCACCATCTTGATTGAATATAAACCTATCTCTGTATAATTATTGCTACTAAATAAATAACTCTTGCTGACATTTTGCAATATCGCTCGCATGTGCGATTTCTGTTAAGATGCGTGTAAAAACGCCTAGATTATTCTCCTGTAAGAACATCTGGCAATTCTATTATTTAAGTTTTTAAAGAACTTAAATATTTAAAAACTTTTGTTAAACCTAAAATGGAATAATCTAAAACAAATATATCTGCTTTGATTTAATATTATCATGACAATTCATTTTCAAACATAGAATTATTATTTTAAAAAAATGTTAAACAGAATGAATAAAAAAAGTTAGCAAAGTTACCATTTAAAGGCATCTATAGAAGAGAATATATATGAACGCTAAATTTTTTCAAGGCTAAAACAAAATATTTATTACTTATAATATATAATAGTTATAATTTTTTGACCTTTTTTTAATATTTTTTAGTAATTAATTTTAAGCACAAGGTCTTATTTAATAAAAAATTTTTTAAAAAACTTTATTTTTTATTATATTTTCGATATTTCGCCACACCGTTCATCCTGATGATGCCAACCAACGGTGTGGCGAAATATCGAAAATATAATAAAAAATAAAGTTTTTTAAAAAATTTTTATTAAATAAGACCTTGTGCTTAAAATTAATTACTAAAAAATATAATGTATAATAATTATAGTTATTTGACCTTTTTAATATATTTTAGCAGTTTATTATTAAGCACTAGGTCACCAACTAATGGTTTGGCGAAATATTGAAAAGTAATAAAAAATAAAATTTTTTTTAAAATATTTTTTATTAAATAATGACCTACTGCTTAATTATAAACTGCTAAAAAATATTACTTATAATTATAAAAATTATGAACTTCTTTTATTAATATTTTAAGGAAAATTCGGAAAGTTGATATTCTAAGAATAGTTAGAAGCTGTATGGGATTCTATTAATCGTCAATCAGAATTACTCTTCAAATAAACACAAACGCTTTAGCAAGTTATTTGGGGTACTTTTAATAAATTTTGAGTCGGTTGTAAGAACCGCATGCTGTCAGCTATACACCATTGATACCTCTTGCCGGTACCCCCATAACACAGTGACATCTTGTAAATTTTCTGAACTACTTTATATAAGTTTTTTATTATATACGAGATCTCTGATCCTGAAAATGCATTGATTTTAAAATCATTCAATTCAGCTGATTTAATAATGACCGGCTAACTATCCCCTCTTTTTAGGGTTGATATATCTTTTATATATTTTGCCACTAAAAATCGAAATAATCGGTTATGCCTAATTTGTTTTTTTTTTGTTTATTTTATATTTTCTACATGTTTTTTATTTTGTTTTTTATAGGAATTAAAGATTTAAATTGCTAATCGTGAAATATTAAAAATAATGATTAAATTTGAGTCCCTAAATATTCTGCCCTTCTTTCTCACATTGTAAATTGAAGAGTATATATATGTTTTAAAATTATTCGAATAGAAATTACTTAAATTGCTTAAACTATTGTAGTTTTAGAAATAAAATAAATAGAATATTATAAATGAATGTTTAAATAAAATTTTCGTGAATTACTAAGGCCAACTTTGCTATGGCAAAATCAAATATTTTATCCATTATGTACACAAGTTAGTAGTGAAAGTGTCAGTTGCAGGCAATTGGTTCATTGTTGCCACAAAAATAGTGAAAGCAATTTTAAAATAGTGGATACGTGCTTCCAACCACATACTACATGCATTTAAAATGAGAAAATTTTGTATGTTAACAAATAGAATTACGTTTTATTTAATTTTAATGTACATGACATTTCTACAAATAGAATAAAAATACATACGAGCAGATTTAACATTTTCAATTAATTAGATCACATAAAATTATTACAATTGTGCTATTAAATTTGTTCAAATATCTGATTAATTGTGTTTGTCCTTAAAGACCGGAGCACTGGCAGTTTTCAAAAGGTTCATTGTACAGATTGTCTAGGCGTCAAAATTAAATTCATTTTTAAAATTCTACATCAATTTCAAAAGGACCCACTTCAGTTGCAACTTGGAAATTTTAGTTACTAGACAAATCATTATTATGTGCGGCAGTTAATAGAGATTTGTACCGTTTAGATGACAATGATAGCGAAATAATTTTGGTTTTCGGAATTCTACACAAACATAAGAGTGTGACGTCGTACTCTTTCAGCGCTGTGCAAATAAAAGCGAATGGAGAAATTGTGTTTATATTAATTTTTTAATATCTTCCTTTACTTCAATAATAAGATTTACTAAACTTACATCTTACAATCTATAGGCTGATAATTAAATTTAAGAAAATTCTATAAGCAATCGAAAGGCATGTTTTTCTAGCAATAGATTTATTAAGTTTATCACTATTTATATTGTAAATAGTGAATAAGAAGAAAAAGCAATTTAATACGCATTTAGTCTGAGAGCTATCAGCTATAAGTTTCAGCCACATCTCTTATAAAAGTGAATTTAAATATTATGAAGTGAGCGAAAGCTTATCATTAAAACTTCGCCCAGTAATTTTTAAATATTTTATTCCATAATCAGAACGTTTTTCTTTTACAATTCATTAAAAAAATTAGTACCGGCTTAAGGAACACATAGTCTATTTTTTTATATAAGATATCCAAAATATTCTTAATTAAATTTAGTTTTATATTTCTGAATATTAGAAAGTCCCGAGAATAGTAACAGTACTCCTCAAGAAACTCCGGCCAATTTAAAAGTAAAAAATGGTAGTACAAGTATTTTTGCTCTAGTAATACTTTAAACTTACTATTCTAAGAATCCACTCTATTTTTTATCAGCCTTTAATAATATATTTCGTTAAAAATTCTATCTATTAAGAATAAGACGAAATTTGTTAATATCATTAACAATATACTGCAATGTGAAAACTCTATTTAATATTAATGAGCAATATTAATTCTAAAAAAATATACTAAAAAAAAAATGTGAAAGCCTTTATTTGGCACCGTTCTACCACTACTAAGCAGAATCCATACATATAAATTAAAAGTTTAGTTTTTTATTCTAATTAAAAAGAATTTATAATTTTATTTAAATTAATAAAATTTTCTATTAATTAACTTTTATTTGCTCACATTTAAATGACATTATTTTTTTTTTTTAAAACAACAAAAAATTACAATTAACAATTAGATTAATTGATGTGTCAACAATAATAAATTTGTCAATTGGCTTATTAATTATTTCCAGTTGGTAAATTTAAAATGCATTGGAATACCAAGTAAATTTACCACATTGGCCTTAAGTGGCTTCGAAATATGATAGAGTTAAATTTAATTTCGAATTTTCTCAATAGTTTCAAAAAGGCCACTTCTATCTCTAATACAATTAAACGTTTTTCCACAGAAATACGTGAACTAAGGCTAAAGGTTAGATAACGAAATGCATCTAACTGTTCTTTATTATCCCCCCCCCCCCCTCGAGGGCACATTATTAAGTTTTAACGGAATCTCACCGTATCAATGGGGGTAAAATGGAGCCCAGTCTCCTACAAGGCTAGCAGGAGCCAACTGAACAATTCCACTTTATTTCCACGGGAATCAGTAAAGCCGCAAAGTTCAGCTACTTGTCTATTTAACCTTTTAGCTGTTCTGTGTCTGACTATTGAGGTTGGCCCTTCGGGAGTATCATGGTGGTTGTGGTTTCGAAGCCTTTGTTTGAGTTATGTGGGTCGGATCATTTACAATTAACATAATGAATGGTCCAGGAACAGTGAGCATGATTGCGGTTGTTTTCTTAAATTTTATTAATAGCTATATTACGGAAGGTAACCAAAGTTCAGTTGCTCTGAGAACTGGCAACGCCACTGAAGTTAAAATTAATATTACGTATGGCAACTTTTTTTAGTTGCCAAGAAGTTATCGATAATGACATCTAAGCAACTAAAAAAAGTAAACAAAGCTATAAGATAAAGCATTTGAAAAATTTTAAAATCAAAGTGTACAAAAATTAATTATGATTAGTTCAGTGGTGAAGAGAATGAAGTCCAAAATGTGGCATCAAGTAGACGGCACTTGAGGGATAATTCAAATCCTGCTCTACAGTTTAAATAAGCATATTTTCGTCTTCTCAAAGAAGCGGTATTTTATCTGGTGGATAATTTAAAAGACCATAGAGCTACAACAATACTTCCGCTGTTAAAGGGGTGTGCTGCGTCAAGTTTTTCAGAAAGCATATGTTAATGATTTCAACCTTAGAATAGCACAATCTACGTTGTCGGTGGTTTTAAAAGAAGTGATCTATTTGATCGAGAATAAAATCTGTGGAATTTGGATAAACTGTAAAATGACAGAGGAAGAAAAAATAAAACAAGAATAGGTGCTATCCAAAAACCAAGTTTCCTGGCTTTGTGGACTGTGTGGATGGGACACACGTACGAATCCTAATACCTAAAAGCACGGGCCTGGCTTCCATATCTTTAATTATAAGATCGAATTGTTGTCTGCTTGTTATTTTTACGATTTTGAAATCTGTTAGCTTAGAGCATTATAATATTATTATTTCAATATAAAAACAAAACAATATTTTGCTTATCTATTAATTTTACTCGCTTTTTTGATTTAAAAACTATACAGCAACTAAAAATTTGTGGTTGCCAGTTTGGCAACTGAAATTAACAGCTGTTAGTTATCTGTTGCCATACGTAATATCATTTTGGCAACGCAACTTAAGTTCGATTGCCATGCATAATCGAGCCATAAGCTTCATGCGTTCTGGACCAGGAGTTGGATAGTCTCCAACTCTTCAGCAAGGAGTGAAGCCTGCAGCCTACTTCGGGTTTTTAAAATTGCAACTAGGAGTGAATGGAGGATATTCGTATCTGAAGGCCTTTCTGGGCGAGGATGACGCTACATTTCATCCGCAGTGGTATGATTCACCGTCTGGTTATGGATTAGTTCTAAAATGTTTTATAGTTTCAAAAATCGTATTATATTTGGCATTGAACACTACATCAGATTAACCAAATAAGATGGATTGTGCATTGCAACTGCAATATCGTATTAAAAGGCGTGCTTATAAATCTTAAAAACTTGTCCTGGTAGTGGTTCAAATTTCATGGCTGCTCCATAGCAAGAAGGCATCTAAAAATATCACAAAAAAAAACACTTTTACCCTCCTGTCTGAACTAAACAATTTTTATAATCAATTAAATAAATTTTCGGTATTTTTTTTTTTTTTTGTTTTTATCCTAACATTATTAAATTAACTAAATTAAATAAATTTTAGCAATATTTATTTTGAAACAGGTACTTTTAACGTTTAAAGTAAACTGTTTAATATTTAAATTGTTTTGTCTATATATGGGATTCTACTCGATGTTTTGATATTTGTTCTTTTTTTTTTGTCATAAAATTCTAAAAATACACTTTAGGTAACTGGGTTATTCATTTTGGTTAATATTGATATACGACGTTACTGTTTTCATTTTACGTTTGTGCATATTCAAATTTTGGCTACAATCTGTTTTAAGAATAACAAATTGAAAAGCTCTCAATTGGCTAAAATATATTCAATAAAAAAGAACTCATGGAATATTGAAAAAAAGTAGAGAAGACAAAAAATGCAGTCCATAGCAGTCGGTAAAAAATAAATTTTCAATATTTTATAAATCGTTAAGGTTAAGGGTTAAGGGTCCTTCTCTTAAAACTAACACCTGTTTGTTTTATCCAATATAAGTTACTTGAGCTATTTAGTGATGCTTTTCTATTATTTCTACATTCTATGATATCTGCAATTCGTCTTAAGAAAGTTATAAATTATGAAATCCGTTTATAGACTGTGTCAAATCGCTTTAAATATTTTAAGAAAATCGAAACCTTTAAATGTTTTTAAATTAAATAAGTGTTCACTCCTCGTATTTGAAGGCTCCATTTGACTTTAAGGCTGCTTTAAGTTTATGTGAATCGAGTGATGTTTTCTCTAGCAGAAAACTTGCCGTATAACTCACGGAAAGTTACATATTTAGATACTATTCATCGCCTGTAAAGCTACGATAGCAACTGCCCAGGTTTAAGACTACGCACAACCAAATTTCTCAGTGGCAGTAAGTTAATCAATACAGATTTTTATTATATGTATAAGGTGATTGGCTTTCTCGTGCCTTATATCTAGCACGTTGGTCTTAAAAGCCATTATTATAAAACATGATGCCTGTTTGGAGTTGAAATTAATTAGAAATTTATGCATATGGAAGTAACCCTTTAAATATTTAATGTTGTAAATTTTAGTAGTTTAGTAGTTTTTATATGAAATGAGTAATTCCTGGCTGCTAGATTGGTTTCATATAGAGAGAGAGAGAGAGAGAGTAGGACAGGTGCATAACCAAAAAAAGTAAGATCAGAGACCTTCGGAGAAACAGTCGTGTAGCAGCTGGGAGTCATTTTTGATAAAAGTGAATAAATAGAATAAAACAAAGTGTTTGATTCAAAGTAGTAGTCCGTAAAATAACGTGAACAACAATGCCCATAACTTCACCACAAAATAATTTTTGTGGGAAGTAGATCTGACACATCAGTGTGATACATTTATTAAATTTGAATTAAAATTATTTTTGTTATATCTTACTATGGTATAGCGACTTTAAAGCTGTGTCAAGAAACCCAGCAAAATCGTACAGATCAAGAAGGCATCTTTGTTATATGGAATAGTAAATTTGCTATATTATATTATCTATGTATTAGCGTATCAATTCTCAATAAGATGGGTCAAAAAACTTGCCGTATAACTTACCGGAAGTTATCTACTTACAGGTTAAGGAAACCTTAAAGTAATTACTTTGCTACTGCTCAGGCTTAAGACTATGCAGATAAAAATTCCTCAGTGGCTTTTAGTTGACAGCAAGGGATGTGTACAAACTTTAACTACCTAAGGTGATTGGCTTCCACATGCCTTATGCCTAGAACGTTGATCTCAATAGCTATTTTGAGAAAAAATTAAAAGTAAAGAACATAATTGTCAAAAGTAGATTTTGCAGATTAGTACGAAACATTTATAAAAAACGCCTAAAAATCATTTTTGGTAAATTCTGCTTACTTTAAAAAATTTATTTCAAGCTTTTTACAGACTAGAAAGGCCGTATACATAGCAAAAGCTTAGAATTAGATTTTGTGAGAAAACTTAACAGGATCCTTGCACGAGCAAACTAAATATATTTCTAAAATATATTCGTAGTTATTGGACACTACAAAAAATATGCAATCGCTATCCAATACAACATACTGAGGTTCTGCTCACTTCCCTCATTCCATGACAAACTCATTCCAAGTTATTTTCTTGCAGATTTGCACCCTTATTTGCCTCTAATTCCTTCAAATTATTTTTGCATAAAAAATGTTGCTGTCAGATATCAAAAATTTAATTAAGGGGTGAAGTAAAATAATTATTATTGTAGTGTGGCGTTTTGCATTCGAAAGCGAGCCGTAATTTTTGCTTTTATTTTTTGCATTTAAATAATATGTCACGTTATTATCCATAATAACATCAAAATGCAAATTTTTTTTGTGTTTCTCCAACGACAATATATTTTCTTTCTTTGTTTTTTCACTTCATGTAGATCTTTTCAAGGTACATTTTTTGACAATAACTTATTAAGAATATTTTATTTTTTTGGCTTTAAAATTGCTTGTGTTATTGTAAGACCTTTAAGGCATAAAATACCAATTAGTTTGTATTTCTCTTTTACGTATCATATCTTTTATTTAATCTTTATTCTTTTTACAGATACGTTCTTGCATTTTCATATATATGTATACATATATATATGTGTGTGTGTGTATATAAACATTTTAAAGTCTAGCGCATTTGTTTAACCCAAGAGTCAAGTTATAGCTAACCAGCCTGCCAGTCGGTTAGTTAGATGGCGATAGCCTAGTTTTAAGTCTTTCAGTTTTATTTTTGAGTATCCATATCTATGGGTACTACACACTGCTGTGGCCGTTGTACCAACAAGGACAATAAAGTTAGATCCTTTAAACTGTATTTATACATGCATGGGTAAATGTTGCTGTCATTGTATTGAAAAAATATGACCCCTGTGTCTGACTAAGGAATGAGATAAGCGAAAGCACTGTTAAGATGTTGCTTCACAATCTAAGTGCACATTCAAAAATCATTATTTTCTTAACAAGTTAAAATTGCTTGCACAGCAGCTTAATTTCGGTGAAATAATTCTTAAACAGTTTAAAATTTATCTCAAGTATTTGTTTGTTATTTCTAATAACCAAGAAACACTGGTTAATTTGAAAAGAAAATAGTTGATGAATTAAGGAAATTTCGGAATTTGCAACAGTTTATAGCTGCGTCTGATATTATAGAAAATATTTCTTTTCAATTTTTGATATCACATCCTGGTTGGCTTAAAAAAATAGCTGCCCAAACTGCTAACCGAAATTATAACAAAAATTAAAATAAAATTAAATGTTTTGTGATAAAAAAAGAAGGCGATAAATATAAATCAAGTGACCTGCTTTGGTACCTCCATAATACATATTAGTCATATTTATGTATAATTAAAGTTATAACAGTTTGGCTGATTTTATTTTTTAAAAATAGATGTTTGCATAAGCGCTTCTCTATTAAAGTATGATAACGAGTCCCTTTGCGAAAACAGCTGTTGCCAAAAGTGCAAATAATAAACAAATTCGTTCATTCATATATACATTTATTCGCTCATTTACTTATTCACAAATACATGCAAACGTAACTACAGCGGGTGAATCAACTGGCATCAACTGACCACTTACACTGTTTCAAAATTAAATAGAAAACTTACAATGACTGTGCTTAAGAAGAGATGAGAAATTATGATATAAAATTAGATTGTTGTTATAATTGTTGTTATATATTGTGTTGAGATTGCATTTGCGAGAAATTAGCAAATTTTTCACATATTAATTTCTCTAAACTTTATTAAAACTCTCGTCTATTCGATCATTTTTCGTGCTTGCACTAGGTCAGAGTTTCCAAAGTTATAGCAAAAATCACCATCCTTTTGCTGCTTCTTGAAAGAAGGGTTTTCATTGCTCCTTACAAATCGCAGTTATAATTCTCAATAAAAGAATAAATAATAAATAAAAGAAAAGAAAACTTGATTAACGCAAAGCTTCAAACTCTGCGAAAATTTTGCATTGAAAGTGTTTGACATCACTTCTTCTTAGAAAGATGATGCAGTTTTCGATCATGAGCACATATAAGTTTGACTTTAGCTGGTCAGCTGATGTCCTTGCTGCTCCTCTAACAAGATTTATTACATATTCACAGAATATGTTTTCGATATAAATTTATTAAATGTTAACTTTTAGCATAAAACTAGCGTTAAGGAACAACAGGGATTTCTTTTCCCATTTGTTATTTTCAAAATATTCTAAAAAATGACAAAAGCACCCCCTTTAGTTTCTCATACACACTGCAAAAAGCAGTTGCATTCATAAAATATTGTTAACAATGTAATAATCACATGTCCTCTGTGTTGGCCAGTATCTATTGCTGTGTATAAAAATATTTTGTACCAGTGCGTTTTAATATGCAAGTATGTGTGTGTGTGCATGTTTTCAAATTGTATTAGTGTAAGTGCTCGTAGTGTATACTTTCCAGCATTTTTTATCTTTAAATAGCTGAACGTAAAAATAAAATGAAAGAAAGAACAGCCCAGCAGATAACTGAAAATAAAAATGTGAGGGTGTCATTAGGCCATGGTCACTTGCTGATTGCGAGTAATGTTAAATGCATTTTAGAGAACAGACAGCTGTTATGATGGTGCTGGAACTATGTTTCCCCCTTTAAACCTCTTTTGGTTTTTTTTTGAATTTTAAAACATGTTTTTAATGGTTAATAAAGTTTTTTTTTCTTTGTGTGAAAATAATATTTTTGCAGTCGCAGTTGGCGTGTTACACATTCTACCCACTTTTCTTGTCTTCAGTGGGAGGTTGCACTTTTCATTCATTTATTTTTCTTTTTGTTATATTTTTCCCTTGACTTAGGTTGTATGTGTAATTTAATTTTAATGCAAATATATAGAGAAATTATCAGAAAATTTCTTTGAAATATTTATTTATACTTTTGCATCAACCACAAATTTTGTTGGTCATTTTTTTTTTGGTTTCTGTTAATTGTGAGCTGTTTAAAATACTGCTGTGCAGTTGGTTAAAATGCCTGAATGTATTCATACTGTTGCGCTACTCTGGATTGTACTAGAACAAAGTTCCACTTTCATTATGTTTAAACCTGCTTAATTATATTGGTTAAACCAAAATTATCCAAGTTGAGACTTTACTGCAAGACGTCGCTAACTGAATTTTATTTATTTATTTAATTTAAGTAATATTTATATATATATATATATATATATATATATATATATATATATATATATATATATATATATATATATATATATATATATAAAACTAATGAAAGAGAAAAAAAATATGACAATTATATGCAATTATTTAAGGAGAACAAAATATTATTTTTATCAGATTTTCATTTAAGGTATAATCAATACAATAGTATAATTAATTAAAGCCTTTACAACATCTAATGATCAGAGTTTGCATAGTTCGTTCTAAAATATTGAATATCCAATGGATAAAAGTATCGAGTAGGTCGCCACGGAACACAAAAAGATATATTTTTAATTAAGAAGTTAGAGGAGGTATTACCATTAAATATATCTAAAATGAACTAAGCATAGTTCTGCGACTTTCCAGAGATGGTAACTTGATAAGAGTAAGTCAAGATTTATATTATGGTAAACATAGCGGGTTTCATTGTAGTCTACGTAAACAAAATATAAGAAATTGTTTTTGCACAGATTCAATTGCGTTACTGTAAGTTTTGTACTGTGGATCCCATATTCCAGAACTGGACTAACTAATGACATAAATAGATATTTCGTGATGTATGGATCTTCAAATTCCTTTGCCCAACGTTTAATGAAACCAAGTTGACATCTTGCCTTGTTCACAATTAGGGAAATATGTTGAATGAAATTTAGTTTATGGCCAAGTATAATTCCAAGATCTGTGATCCTGCAAACATTTTCCAGCTCATTGCCACCCAAAAAGTATCTAACGTTTAAATGGTTCCTTTGGAGTAAGCACATATATTTACATTTATCGAAGTTCAATTTCATTAAGTTCAATTCACACCAGGAGTAAAAAGAATTTAAATTTGCATGTAGCAGCATGTGATCATCATATTTATTATAAGTAAAAAATATTTTAACATCATCCGCATACATTAGTCAGTAAGTAAGTCATTATGAAATAATGAAAAGAAAGGTATCCAAGATGGCTCCCTTGAGGAACACCAGACGAAACAGAGATTGGCTTAGAAATCGCATTTTTGTATGCAACATTCTGTTTCCTGTTCCTAAGGTATGAATTTATCCATTTTAAACAATTTTGTGTGAATCGCATACAATGTAGTTTCCTGATAAGTAGTCCATGGTTAACCTTATCATATGCCTTGCTAAAATCTGTATAAACAACGTCAGTTTGCATTTTATTGACAAAACCACGATTAACCAAAGTTGTGAGTTGTAAGAGATTAGTAACAGTAGAACAGGCTCTACGAAAGCCATGTTAACTAGATGAAAATATTGAAGACACTTGTTTGTTTTAGCTAAAAACCATAAAAGAAATATCTTAATAGCCACCATTTGCATCGGTCATCAATCATGGGCTTCCACTTTCATAACTTGAAGCCACATCGATTTACCTAAGGTCTCACCTTTTTCTGCATAGAGAAATTCATTTGCTAGGAGGCAAGTCTTCTACACCTGTCTTCAATAGCTAATAAAAGAAGGCTTACTGAACAAAGCTATCCTTTTTCGGGTAGGTATACTAAAGTGGAGATCGGCTAGAGTTCATTTAAAAAATTGTATGTAAATTTTAAATATCAGTAAAAAATATATGTCATGTCACTGAAAGCAGTTTTTTTTTCGAATTTTTTGTTTAAAAAATCATTCCATATTGATTAACAAATACTGTTTTACAGTTTTATCTTAAAAATTATCTGCAAAAACTAACGTACACAATTTCATTTTGTAGCGCTCTTGTAGTGTCTAGCATATCAATTCTAAAGAAACTGAAAATTTTCATGAAATTTTCTTTAGACTTGCATTTGCCACCTCTTTGCTTTTTCAAATATTGTTGCTGTTGTAGTTGTTGTATGATACATATTTAAAATTTGCTGCTTTTTTTTGTCATTTTATTACCACCCATAACGTTTTGACCACATGTCATGTTGCGTTGCTGATGATGTTGTTGTTGTTTTTGTTATTATTATTTGCATTTGGTATTTCCCAAAAATTAACAACAGCCCATTTAATGGTTTGCAAAATAGCAGAGGGAGTTTTTAATACGTGAAAATAAAATGAAATGACATATTACAGCCCTAAAAATTTGGTTCCATAAGAAGGAACACAGCAGCAACTGATAGAGAATATGAAAATAAAACTTTAAACATTTAGGAGTACAAAAAAAATTTTTTATATCACAAAAACGGTTTTACATTTTCTATGAAGGATTTTTAGAAACGAAAATTTATATTTTTTGATCTGAGTTTAGAGAAAATAGTGAATTTTCATTATTTCAAAGTGATAAATTGTGCTTTTCCGGATTTATGGCTATTGAATTTTAAGGTTAAGTTGGAAGGTTAAACTTTTGCATATCTTTTAATAAAAAAAAACAAAACAAACTATAAAAGTCTCCTTGTTGTGCTGCTTAAGGTATTCTATAGTTGAGGATATTTTTAAGCATTTAGCTCATGACCCGGCGGTCAGCATTATGGCTTGTCATTTTAATTTTTGTATACATAACACGTCTGGAGATGAAATAAACTCAAAACCTGAGTTTAGAAACCCTTGCATGAAGGTGATCTTATTTATCACTGGGTGTAAATTAAAAATGTTTTTTTAATCTTTAATCTCTTGAGGGTTTCAGTTACCATATAACAGTGAATCGGAAACATGTAAGCTGTTTACTGTATACTTGTATAGAAGTCTAGCTGTGTAGAATTTCTACCTTCCAACTTTAGGCTTCTGAAAACTTTTGGCGCCATGTTTTGCAAGGTGATGTCTATGGTAACGTATGCAATTAGCTATTATTAAGCCGCTATATTTCGAAAATTTGGTTTGAAATTGAAAATTCAATCAGGTGCCCCTGTACGCTAGTAGGTAGTGTACTAGCTTGTCAGTATGAGGTTTGTGGGTTCGATTCCCAACGAAGACCTTGGTTTTTTTCACTACAAAAATAAAAATTGACTGTCGGTGGGGATGCTTAGCGATGAAGGCATAGTCGCTGGTCGCTATGCTGTCTTATACGGAAGTTAATTTCCTTATTTTCACCACCTGTTTCATCTCTTCTCTATCCCTTTCCGAAAGAATGAAGCATGGTACTTAACTAAATAGGCATTGTTGCCATAAGTGCTACTTCTCCTAAAAAAAAAAAATTCTAAAATTAAATTTTTAAAAAGGTAAAAAAGTGCAAAATTAAAACTAAATAAGGAAGCAGCTTTACTTTACTACGATGACTCCTTATGTCATTTGGCAAATCAATGCCTGGATAGTGGAGACTTTCAAATACCACCCAAATCCATCGTAGATAGTTTTCAATTTAAAGGGGTATCGAAATATTAATTTTTGTGGTCTGGAAGAATGTAGGCCTTCCCTTTCCGAATTTATGAATATTTAATTTGATTTCTACGTACAATAGAAAGTTGAAAGGTTGAACTCTAGCATTTTTAATTAAAAAAATAAAGCTGCGAAAATATCCTTGTTCTGCCAGTTGAGGATATTTTTAACCATTTAGCTGATGTTCCCGCTAACTTAAGGCATTATGGCTTGTAATCTTAATGTGAACATAACATAAACTCTGAACTCCAAAAAATTAACATCATTTGAAGACGATCTTTGAAAATGATCTTTATCACTGGGTGTAAAAAGAAAATGTTTATCTAATCCTTATGTGGCTTTTGAGTGTTTCAGTTATCATGTAGCAGTGAATCGAAAACATGGAAGCTGTTTGCTGAAATTTGAGCTCAAACTGTGGCTGTATTTTATTTGTATAGAAATCTAGCCGTGAAGAGTTTCAACCTTCCAACTTCAGCCTTCCGAAAAGTTTTGTTGCCGTATTTTCCAAAGTGGTGCCTGCGGCAACGTTTTCATGAGCTATTATTAAGCCGCTATATTTTGAATATTTGTTTTGAAATTTAAAATTCTAAAATTAATTTTTTCGAATTTTTAAACCTTTAAAAAGGTAAAGAAGTGCACAATTAAAACTAAATAAACAAGCAGCTTTACTTTACTACTCCTGACTCCTTATGTCATTTAGCAAAACAATAAAACTTTGAAATAATTTACGAATCCACCGTGGATAGTTTTTAATTAACAGAGGTATTGAAATATTAATTGTTGTGGTCGAGTGGGTTAAAAACAATACTGGTAGAATCTAGTGCTTCCCAATTGGGGGTGGCATAATCTATTTCACTAGCAGAAGCTGTTATGGGATGTAAATTTGTAAGAAATAGATGCGAAAAATTAGTAGATGCTGAAACTAATACGGAAGTGAGTAAAGCTTGTGGTTACTAACACTGTTACTGTTGTCGTTACTAATTCGGTCCGGTTATGGAAAAACTTTGGTAGACTTGTACTTTCGTTAAGTCTGACAAGTAGTTCTTAGTATACGGCACTTAAAGTCTGCAATGGCATTATACCACGTGTATGAATATTCAGCATTTACAAGTAGGGAGTACACGGGATAGTACTATATTGGATGTAAATGCTGATCGATTAGTCGGGACAGTTGATGGCTGTTGCCAATTGAAAAATAGGGACCTGTAAAAAACCTATTGAACATTGAGGACTAGAAAGCAGTTTGCTAACCCTAGTGCTGATTGTAACCATTATTTAGCTCAGCTCTTGCTCTTTCATGTGCACAACATGTGGTTCTACATGCCACACAACTTTTTATAGACATCTGCCCAACTCTATTTAAATATTCTGAGCATATTTCACATAAAAAAAACTCATTCACTGCTAGTCGTTATTAAGTTGTTTTTTTATTGTTTGGTTTGCTTTCATACATAATTTTCCTAAAGTGCTACTTGAGAGATAAATCTCAAGAAAGAATTAAATGAAGTAAAGAGCTTTTTTATTGTTTTTGTCGTTTGCACCTCTATGCCTGTGATGACATTTCAAGTGCATTTAAAGGGAAACTTTATAAAATTTTATTTTTGTTAGAAATTATTTTGTGCTAAACGTTGGTGGAGTGGAGTGGAGTGGAGTGAGTAAGTGTGCCATTCCAAATGCTTGTGTTTATTCAGTGTATTTAGAGCTTAAAATGTAGAAAATTTTCTGCAATTAAAAACACTTCCTTGTATATATTTTCTTGATTATTTTTGTAGAATAATTCCTAGTTGTTATTTGGAATAAAACAGTTTTAACCATGATTATTTTTTGAATGCTTATTTCGTTATTATTTTTAATGTTCATCTTAAGTACCTTAACATGAATGTGTGTGCGTGATAATTTTCTGAAAGTTTTGTCACAAGTATTTGTGTCTAACAAGTTTGTACTTAATTTAAAGTTATAATTGTTAACTACACAATAATCATAATGAAAATGTTTACAATGACAACAGAAAAACTTTATCATTTCAACAAATAAGTCAAATAAGTTTTAAATTTTAAATTTCTGTTCCTAGAAAAATATCCCAAAAATAAATAAAAATAATTTTTATGGTCATTGTTTTTATTGTAATTTATTTTTTATTTTTTATTTTTTTTTATGGATTTCTTACACAATAATTTTGAGCTGTTTAGCTTACAGGTATCTCCATTACAAAATATGTCAACGTAAATATTTGTTTCTAAATTATTTTTTTTTTGTTCATTTTCTTCTATTTTCAGAGAGAAATTCTGTCATGCTAAAATGTCGAAATCTCAGCATGCAAACAGCAAATAGCATCATCATCATCATCATTCTAACAAACTTGCATTTTTAAATTTTCCAAATATCATGTGCTTCAACATTTATTCTTCGTTTTGATTTGATTTTTCATTTCCTTTTCTTGTTTCATTTTTGTGAAATTTTTCCAGAAATATGCACCTTCGTTGTTGACCAAGAACACGTTATTTTGTTGCTATATTTTCTTTCTTTCTTCAGCTTGAATCTTTAAGTGTTTGAGGTTTTAGTATATTTTGCATTAAATGCTAAAGTGCATTACAAAAACAAGGCTCAGCATTTCTTTCTTATGGAAGTTCTGATAAATGACACCAGCTTTCTATCCCTTACAAGGCAGCAGAAAAATTCTTTTGCTCTGGATGATTAATTTTTTCATGACTTTTGAATATTTTTCAGCACAAATAGAAGTTTTGGATGATGATATAAAAATATTTTTTCTTGCAGTTTTAAATCGCCAAGCCTGTCGTTCAAATCGACCGTTCCTTAAAAATAGGCTAGTAGGTAGTATAGTAGCCTGTCAGAATGGGGGTTGCGGGTTCGATTCCCAACGAAGATCTTGCTTATTTTCACTATAAAAATAAAAATTGACTGTCGGTGGGGTTGCTCAGCGATGAAGGCATGGTTACTGGTCGCTGTGCTGTCTTATACGGCAGTTAATTTCCGACTATCCTTCTACTTTCACCACCTGCTTCATCTCTTCTCTATCCCTTTCGGAAAGCATGTAGCATGGTACTTAACTAAATAGGCATTGTTGCCTGAAGTGCTACTTCTTTTTAAAAATAAAAAAAATATTGAAGTTTACAAACAATATTTGAAAATCGTCCTTTTCGTTTGTTTCAAATATTTTGTAACGTCGTTACCCTAAGCTTGACATTTCTCTCCATAGTCCACTAAAAGGAGGTAAGTGAGTTGATCCAAAATAATATCAACGAAAATGAGAAATAGGAGCTCCGGCAATCACCAGCCAAAGAGAAAAAATAAAGTTGATGCCACACAGATTTTGTAGCGAATTTCAAGACGATTATCACGAGAGCCCAGTTTGTAGCAGCCATGCAACTGACATTTAATTAAGAAGTCGTAAGAACACTAAGCTATGTAATAGTGTGATTCGTTTTACATCCGCACCTGACTATGTAGCCTTAATCACAGTTGTATAATTGGGAACATCATACATGCGTCCTAGGAAGCCGAAGACATAATTCTAAGCAACAGAACCACCTAGTTGCAACTTTAATGATTCCAGGGCAGAGCTGCAAACCATCACACCTCGCTAAAGAGTTGGAGACTTTCCAAATCCTGTCCAGAACACATGTCTAGCATGCTCACTGGACTGGATCATTCGCTTTGCGTGTCATTATCAGTGAGATGATCCTGGCCACCATAATAACCATTATACTGTTATGGGGCCGCGAAACCACAACCACCACGTTACTCCCATATAGGGGTCAACCTCAGTGATCAGCCAGAGAACTATTAAATGTCTAAAGAGACAAATAATGAACTCTGCGGCTCATTGATCCCCGTGGAAATATAGTGGAGCTTCCAGTTGACTCCCTGCCTGTCTTCAGGGGACTGGGCTCCCTTTTTCCCCAGTTGCACAGATCTAGATAGCTGTTACGTACTATAAAGACCATAAATGTGCCACCGGGGGGTACTAAGCTATGTTATGCTTTCTGACGAGTTTTTAATCATTTTTTCCGCTTTTAAACAACGAGAAAAAATGCTCTACAACCTTTAAAAACCTTTTATCGATGCCAACTTAAGTGCGTTCTGATTAAACTATCATCAGCGATATACATATTGTAAAAATGTAATATAAATGTAATAAATATCCCCAAATTAAAACTTGTTTAAAAGATGCACCTCTCAGAATCTATAACTTTAAAAACGAAAAACCCTTGCTGTGGAGGGATAGAAGACAAAAGCTTCTATAGTAAGAAAATAGGAAGCCCCAGAAATCTTTATAATAAAACAGCGGAATCGCTGTATAAAGCTTAACAAATAGAGCTGAGTTAATGAAAAAGACATGTATGGCAAAAATTGAAATCATGAGTAAAACTTAAAACTTTTAACGGCACCACAGGATATTGTGGTGCGAGTTCCTCATGCCTCGTCTGATTTAATATTATAGCGTGAATGGTTGTGTATCTTTAGTAGACAAGAAATTGTGGAATCAAGCCAGCAAGATTTCAAAATAAATAAAGAGCGACAGGTGAAAATAGCAAAAAATTCTTGCTGGCATTTGTTATCAAAACGTGATATTATTTATTAACGCGTGTATAATAAGTCTTTAGTTCCATATTTATTATACAAATTATATTTTATTTCTATGATATTTAATTTTTTAAAACACTGTACTATGAGTA
Source organism: Trichopoda pennipes (assembly GCA_030448955.1). Taxonomy (NCBI): domain Eukaryota; kingdom Metazoa; phylum Arthropoda; class Insecta; order Diptera; family Tachinidae; genus Trichopoda; species Trichopoda pennipes. The sequence goes on from JASKUP010000040.1 coordinate 217,604, forward strand.
CTATGACATAAATATGATTTCTGTCTATTTACACCATTTAAACAAGCTGAGTTGTTGTGCTAAAACAGAAATAATAAAATAAAGTAAAACTGAAGAAATACACTCTGACCTAAATTTTCATCACTCATATGCGGAAAACTATTTTTAATCAAATATTCCTCAATGTTAGCATTTCGAGCTAAGAAATATAACAATAATTGTATGGAATTATTATTTTTATTTAAATATCAAATTCAGAATGAAAGTGAAATGTGGAAAGACGACGATCATTAACTGTTTAGAATGTTTAGAAAATGATTAAATAACAAAGAAGTGACTCACATATGATGAATGACATTCGAAAATATTGAAATTCATTCGTTCATTCATAATTTTATTAAAAAAAAAACAAAAAAATCACATTGAAGGTCAAAGAAACTAGCGCAAACGGCCAAGCATTTCTGAAACGTCAATTGAAAGGTTAAAAAGAAAAAAAAATAAAATAAAATATTTAAATTAAAAAACATAAACATTTGATGATGATGATGATGTGTCAGTCAGTAATACAATATGTATAAATGTCCTCTTTGACCCTCTTTTTATTTTAAACAAAATTAAAACAGACATGCAACATGTATTTAATTTAATCAACTTAAAACGATTTTATATATTTTACATGTTTTTTTTTGATGTTTCGTTGAGATCGCTGCTTATGGACCAGCATTAAGGAGATGATGATGATGATGATGGCAATTGTGCTTTTTAATTTGAGAAATAATAAGAATGATATAATTAAATTTATTTCTTTTTAATAAATTCAACTGTAATAATTACTTAACGCCTTTAATGAAATTAAAACTATAAAAACTGAATAACAGCTGTTACTTTAATTAATTTTATTTCTTATTAAATATATGAATGATGACGAATGAAGCTATTATCTCAATCAAGTTTAAAGATTTTTTGTTTGCTTGACTTTTTCACGAAAACAAACTTTTTTTTATGTATATTTTCTTATCGAAAATTAATTAATTAAAACTTTAAAACCTCTTAAAATTCATAAATATGAATTTTACAATAGAAATATGTTCGATTTTGATACTCTAAGAATATGTGTGTGATAAGTTTAACGTCAGCGCCTGGCCATTTGGTCTAATCTGACGGTGGTCTTATCACTAGGTGTAGGAAGAACACCTACCCACGCCCTTAGGGGCCTATACGCTTCAGTCGCAAATTTTGAGTGCACAATAACAGGGCCCTGCCCCCACTTCGTGCTAAAGAATTAGAGACTAGAATTAGAAATAGTTCATTGGACTTAAGCTTGCGTTAACATCTTTTTAAAAGCAACCGATTAAACCGACAGCACGTAACTCTGCGAAGGACCTTACCAATAACCAAAATAAGCGCATAGGCATGCGGGCTACTGGTTCCCGTAGTACCAGTGTGAGTGTTAAGTTGCTAGTTGGACTCCAAGAGTCCTATGTTTCTTCCAGTTTGTGGCTTCTACTAGTCAAGGGAACTGGTGAAAGCATATGTCAACATGGGAAAGATATCCATCTACACTGCGTGCTCTCGGGGGGGAAACCTAAGAATATTTCGTAATAAGATTTACATCTGCACCTGGCCGTAGGCCTTAATCAGATGGTGGTCAAACCACTGGGAATGAAAAGCAACGTCATTCACGTCCTAGGAAGCCGAGGACTAGTTCTAGCAACAGGTCTTTCCTATTTGCAATTTCAGCGGTTCCAAAGCAGGGTTGCAGATCACTACTCCTTGCTGAAGAGCTGGAGACTATCCAACTCCTGGTCCAGAACACATGACTACCATGCTTACTGAATCCCGTTGGTGCTATTAAAGGCGAGATGATCCTGGCCCTCATAATAAAATTCATGCGAGGGCCGCAAACCCACGACCACCAACCTAATCAGTCACAGAACAGTTAAAAGTCTAAAGAGATAATTAGCGGAACTCTGACTTCCTTGGAAATAACGTGGAGCTTCCAGTTGACTCCCTGCTTGCCTTCAAGGGACTGGGCTCCCTTATACCCCCAGCAGCACAGGCCTAGATAGTCAAGTATGCTATAAAGACCCGGGGGGACCTAAGGATACATCGCTTTATGCAAAATTAAATAAAAACTTAAAATATGTGCTTGGCTTTTCCGACGGGGTTAAAATCAATTTTAATTGGGTACGGTTTTCCGTCGACCCTCGTCAAATTTGGTTTCTGAACAAACCAGTTTCGGCTGTTTGCCATCTTCAGTGTTCTTTTCGTACTAGTACGAAAAACCATACCCAATTAAAAAAACTTAAAAGATATTTTTCTTTTTCAAAAAATTTAGAAATTAAAATAAATGTGAACTTAAGCCGAAGTAAATTTTTTTTAATATTTATAATATAACATATAATTCCAAAAAATTAAAATTCCCTTAAAGGCATTAAAATTTCACCGCGCCTTCATAACTCCTTCAAAAGAATCAGTATAATTTTGGTACATTTTCCATAAGGTATATTTAGTTTATGGAAAATTATGGAAAAGAAAGAAAATTGTATTCATGGCTCAACCGACTGTAAGCACAAGGCTAAATTTAAATTAATATTGATTGATTATGAATATTCTTTTTTTTCTTTTTTTTTAATTACAAAATTAAAGAATTAAATAGATGATGTTTAAAGTGTGCGCACAATCTAAGGAAGGTAGATGCGAGGAATTCTGTTAACGGAGGTAGCGATTCATAAAATACGGCATGATAATCTGATAGTGTGTAAGTTTTCCAGTTTCTTTTTTAAATCAACACAAAGATCATTTTTCTTTCGAATTCAATTAATTTACAAAAAGAAAATCTTTAATTCTCAGAAGCTCCAAAAATCAATTTGAGCTGTAACTGGTGTACAGTTTAAATAAAAAAAAATTAAGTGAAACTTTAACATTATATTTTTTGAATTGATCATGATGATTTGTAAATATTCTATTCTAATTAAAAAATTCGTGTTTTTCTATTTTAAAATTTCCATTTCAATTACATTTTATTTTATTGTGCAAGAAAGTGAAGGGGAAATAAATTAAGTATTTAAAGTCTTAAATAAAAAATCCTTTTGTTGCTTCTATGGATGTAATTAACTGCTTTCAGTTTAAAAATTGACTTTTTGAAGTCTTATTGTGGCTCAAGTATTTTTGAAACAAAATGTGTTATATGCTTATGCACGTCGACTTTACAATTCTGTTTTAATATAAAATTCCCTTTCTAAACCTAGACATCAAAAAACACAAAAACAAAAAAAAAACAAAAATCAATGACAATGGCAATGGATAATTATTTAAATATGCTGGTATGTTTATAATTATACTATTCATACAATTAAACCAACAATTCATCCAGCCATTTTATGCACACGGTCATTCATAACTATTTGTACATTTGAACTTAAATTGTTCATTTACAAATTGATAATTACTGCTCGTTGCAGCTTAAATAATTTTATCAAAATGGTTTGAAGAGACTAAGAAAAACACCATATAAGATATACATGTATGTATGAATGTAATGTACATACGTATAAGATGCTTTTGTTGGCATAGGAAAGGTCACTGACAAGCCTAAACTTACAGACAAACTGGTGATGGAGAGAAGCCAATAAGGAAAAGGAGAGAGGCACTTAGAAAAGAGGTTAATTTATTTGATTATGCAATTAAAATTTGTTTACAAAAGAGGAAAATGTTGCTCATAAATATTAACAACATGCCATAACTCCCTACTCCTAATTATAATTAAAATTTAGTGTTGGATGGTTTATATTTCCTTCCATACACATTCCTTAAAATTCTTTAATTCAAATAGAAATGAGTGTAGTGTACTACCAGCATTAAACGATTGTATTTTATACTTGTTACTCATACCGATGACTGACTATTCAACTATTCAACGTTAGAGTCATGAGAGAGTATTAGAAAGAATAACACTTACGAATGTTCGGTCTGACAAACAAAATTTAATTTTGGGTTGATTTCAAACATTATATAATTAACATAAAATCCTACATCACAAAATTAGTCGAAAACCACATAATCCCTAACGAATCGCTGTTACAATTTTCTGTGCCTGCGCTTCTTCAACTCATTTAAACATTTCATTTCCTATGAATTCTCGCAGACACTTATATAATCTAATGCTGTTGTGTTTGCAGTTAATTTTGTGAATAGTGTACAAATATGTTTGTGTCTACTGTGAGGCCTTTTGGACAATGACCAGCAAGAAATGTTATTTGTTTTTGATTTAAGTTTAAGTTAGAAGGGAACTTTATAATGTCAATAATTCATAACGTTGACAAATATTTGTAAAAGTGTGTAACTTTACTACAAACATCAAATTATCTTTAATATCAAAAGGTGAGTCCGCTTCACATATGATCCACTAAGATAAGACTATGGGTATGGCTTATTATGCAATGAAGAGTGAAAGGCTTTACACTATTATCAAATCTGATTTATAATTCGAAGGCCTAAGAAAAATTGAATAGATCCTTCTCAAATTCAAAACATTTTTTGTTGCAGATTTGAAGTTAGTACATTGTTACTTAGTTATTTATTGCAAAATAAATAACACCCGATTTTAGAGTTTTCGAAGTAATTACAAGTTTATTTACTTTAGCTAACTACACATAAAATAAGACTTGTACGTTGGCACTACACAGCAATTTATTAAATTTTCTTCACTTCATGATTCACTCAGATGCTGTCTTTTATACTGGGGTACACGAAGCACGTGTCGTGATACTGGTTAAGGGTCTTAAGAATCATATTTGAAATTTAACTAACTGAAAAACTAGTTAATTTTTGTAGACCACAACAGAGTTTCAGTTTAAAGTGACATGTGACATCGTGATATAATTTTAAAACAAACTCAGTTCATAATTTCAGAATTGCTGAATATATTTCTTTTCGGTAACAATACCTCTCCTGTTGTCTTTGGTGTTGTATTGCTTTTTAAAGAAAGTTATTTGGTATAATTAATTTATCTTACTTTTCGCAAAAAACCCACTGAAAATTGTCAGTCGGAAAGAGGCTGTGATGCATGCTTAACAACAAAAATTTAGAAATTATATAGCCCATTATAATATTATGGGGTATAAATAATATAAACAGATAAGTAATCATATTTAAGAGATATTATTAATTTAAAAGAATTTCTGCTTGTGTCTTTATTTTAATTTTCCATTTCTGTAATTTCAGGAAGTAGAATGAAAACAAACAAAAAAACAAGGATTGAGTTTATTTCTTATTTCTTATGTAAACAATACAAGGAATTTTTCCAAAAACTTCTTATTGAAGCTGAAAGTCTTTACAGCATAAAGTAAAATGAAGAAAACTTATAATAGTTATAATTTTTTTGACCTTTTTTTAATATTTTTAGTAATTAATTTAAAGCACTAGGTCAATTTTAATAAAAAATGTTAAAAAACTTTTATTTTTTATTAATTTTTCGATATTTCGCCACACCGTTGGTTGGCATCATCAGGAAAAACAAAAATAATAATAAACAAACAAATTGAAAAAATTTTTTGATTAACAAATCCAAAATAATCAAAACGTTTTTTCAAAAAACAAAACAAACAAAAAACAATAAAAAACGACAAATTGAAAAAAATTTTTGTTTTACATACATAGAAAGAAATTGTCAATACTAAAAAATTTTTAAATGAAAAACAATTTTGAAAATACATAACACATTTACAAAACAATAGTATTTTACACATATATTTTAAAAAACGTAAATTTAATGACCAAACGTTACAAAAATTAAAGTATTAATTATTAATATTATGCAGATACAGAGTTTTGTTTTTTAATTTTATGCACTAAATATCTATAATTTTGTGCAACATTTTCCGTATCTGCTTTAAAATTTATTCTTTTCGTTAATGGTACTTTAATTATTTGTAACATTTCTAACATATAACGACGTTTATAATTATTTTCTAAATTTAAAATTGAAACATTTTCAAAATTAGGATAGTGATTAACTTTAGAGCAATGCGAAGATAATGCTGTTAGTAATAGCCTATGAACTCTTCTAAATAAACAAATTAACTCAATTAAATTATTTATTGTAATAATTTTATTTTATTATTTTAAAACATCTTATTATAACGATTGCCTCAGAAAAACTAAAAAAACATTTTTTTTAATTTATATTCCATTGCCTACTTGATCAACTTGTTATTCTGCGGGCTGCCACACTGTTTTTTGCAAACTAATATTATTCCTGTATTTCTGGTCTGACCTATGTCCTGCGATTCTAGTTTTCAATTTATTTTTTGTTGTGCCTACATAAACCTTATTACAATCCTCCTTATCATTCCCGTTACAAGGAATTTTGTACACTACATTGGACATATTTAATTTTTGAATTTTATCCTTAGTTTTACTAAACAACCTATTTAATGTGTTTGTATTCTTATATGCCATTTTGTATTTATTTGTATCATAAATTTTTGAATTCTCTATTCTTTCAGACAAGACTGGTATATAAGTTATCGATGTATATATTTTGGGTTCCGTTCCACTACTTATAACTCTTTTCCTCCTATTATTAAATTTATTAATTAACCTATTAGTTAATCGTAATGGAAATTTGTTCTCAGTTAAAATAGTTCTAATCTTTTCTTTGTTCTTTCTATGGAATTCTTTGTCACTAATTGTTAAAATTCTCTCTATTAAATTATTGGCCGTGTTAATAATTATTCTTTTATTTTGTTTAGAATAATAATTAATAATTCTACCTGAAGCAGTTGGTTTTTGGTACCAATCTATAACTAATTCTTTATTTCTTCTTATTATTAAAGTGTCTAAATATGGAAGTTTAGCATCACATTCCCTTTCAATTGTAAATTTTATTGAAGGGTCAAATTCATTTAATGTTTCTAACATATCGTTAATGGCAGATTCAGATATAATACAAAACAAATCATCTACATATTTTGTCATAATTTTTGGTTTAACATTTAATTTCTCAATAACATTATCTAACAATTTTTCCATAACAATATCTGCCACAATTGGAGAAGCTGGAATGTTATGTATTTTCAAAATTGTTTTTCATTTAAAAATTTTTTAGTATTGAAAATTTGTTTGTATGTATGTAAAACAAAAAATTTTTTCAATTTGTCGTTTTTTATTGTTTTTTGTTTGTTTTGTTTTTTGAAAAAACGTTTTGATTATTTTGGATTTGTTAATCAAAAATTTTTTTCAATTTGTTTGTTTATTATTATTTTTGTTTTTCCTGATGATGCCAACCAACGGTGTGGCGAAATATCAAAAAATTAATAAAAAAATAAAAGTTTTTTAACATTTTTTATTAAAATTGACCTAGTGCTTTAAATTAATTACTAAAAATATGAAGAAAACTTGTTTATTTGTAAAATATTTAAATACCAATAAATGCTGATAAATCAAATGTAAATATTTAAATAATTTGTTTCCAAACTACTGTTTTTATGAGCGCTGTAACGTGGGTAATTACAATTCCTGACAAAGATACCAAATAAAATGGATGTATATTTTTTATGTGCCTTATTCTAGAGGTCTGGAAACATATAGAATTTTCTACTTCTCTTGCATCCTTTGTATCATTCAATATATAGGCGCCTATTGGCTTGTTTGTATTTCTGTTTTTGTTTCTATGCTGTTTCTCGTGGAATTTATTCTAAGATAGTTGCTGTTGTCTTGCGTGTATAAGTTTTCTTAGAAAAGTGCGCATTTAGTAAACAGCATAGCCAATTACCTCGTTTAATTTATTACTTAATTATTTTCCTTTAAAACTTAAGTAAAATCCATCCACAACAATATATTTATTTAGGTAAAAAAATGTCTTAACCGCCGTGATATGAAATAGCAAACATCCACCCCACCACTTTAACAATACAGAACAATCCAAACGGCAATCCTCTGTGCCTACGCTTAAAATTAAAAGCAAAATATGTTTCTTGGAATAAAATATATACCCAACGCTTATTCTAACTTCATGATGGACCAGAGATATCTTTTTCAAAAAACTAAATCAAAATTATGGGATTATTTCTTAAATGCTGGGAATTTAGAAAATATGACTTCAAGTACATGTTTAAGAATATAAATTTCGGATGAGACATTTTGAAAGGAATACATAATAAATCCGGCAGGTAACTAGTTATAGGCCACAGAGTGAATAGTAATACTTTAGATAAACTTAATGCAAGACACAATAAAAATCATGTAATCACTATGTTCTATGCAAACACAAAGGGCTAAAGGATGAGAGGTAGATAATTTAGTGGCTCTTGGTATAAAATGTTCAAAACGAATTACGACGGTTGTTCTAGTTCTAGAGGTGGAGATGTCACTTTTATAAACTCTATACTAACTTAGCCTAACAAAAGATAAATCTAGTGACACTCTAACCTTAATTGTTTCTCTGGAAAAAACTTCTGTCATGCCGGAATCAAAAAGGTGAGCTGTGACTTGTAAACATACTTACGAACGACAAACTGGACGAACAGTAAAATCAAGACTTACAGAACACATATGCTCATACAAACGAAATAGAAAAGACTCGAACTTTGCATTACACCTTGACACTCACGGACACGTATAAGGGGAAATAAATGAGTGTATAACATTACTACATCCTAGCAAAAAAGGACGAAGACTAGACATTCTTGGAAATCCACAAAACAACATATTAAACACAAGCGTGCCCGTGACTGCTTCGCAAGTCATTTGTGGCAAGTTTTTATTCTGCAGCGTTCTTTTTTGTGTGCGCCAAAAAATTCAATTATTCAAGAAAATTAATCAGAAAGAACACAATTTCCTTTTGTTTCGATTTTATGTTTTTTTAATAATTTTATCTTTTTCAAAATTCAATATTTTTGTGTGCGTACATAAAGCGTCTTGTTCCATTGCAATGCATTTAACCACATATACGGCATTCTTCGATCGATTTTGGTTCGCGGTATAGACAAACAAAGCAGTTGATTTATTAACATGTGAACATTGCATTGCATTTAGTTGAATGTATATTTGTTTTAGCTTTAATCCCATTGGTTGATTTCTAATTGGTTTTGTCGAGTTGCAGGTGCCGTGGAAAAATGAGAAGTGAATAGGAGGGTCTTAACTTTTATCTTTTCGGTAGATTTCAGATTTCAAAGGTTAATTTATTTTCCAAAACTTTTACAAAAGATTATTAAAAATTAACAAAAATATTACAAAATTTTACAAATTATTCTTTACATAAAAAAAATTATTTTCCAAAGACTTCCTTATTATTAACACAGTTGACACATTTTTGTGGTCATCTCTTGCAAAAAACTTATTAAAAATTATAAACTAATTTCCAAAAAAAAGGAATAAAAAAAAGGAACGCTCTTAGAATCTACTTAAAAATAAGAAACACTTAACACTAATAACTTATAACTAAAAACAAAACAAGAACAATAGAAAACAAGAAATAACAAAAACAAAACAAGAACAATTTAAAAAACAAGAAATAACAAAAAAAAAAAAAAAACAATAATAACAAATTCAAAGTAAACAAAACAAGAATGAATTCACAATTGAGAAAATTATACTTAAATTAACTATTGGGCGGTATTATACACCGTGTTCTGAATGCTTAAAGAACGCAGCCTTCTATGATAAAATAAGAGGTCTGCATCCTCGTAAAGAATTCCAGCCTCTTTTAAAGTTAACAAGTCCATCGGGCAGAGATACCGGGACATCCGAACAGCCTCCAAATCACGCGACGCGGAAAAGCACCCCGCAACCAGGGAGTTTCCTAAAGAACGTGCGCCTTCCAGGAACTTCACAGCCATTTCCATCATATAGACATCCACCCGCGCAAAATCAATTGCATTGTAGATTGATCTACATGATGGCCTGCGGAACTCGCCACTTGGTCCTCTATAAGGTCTCAGTCCAAGACAAGCAACCAAAACCCGTCTCTCCCATCTCCTAAGTCTCTCCATCTGGTGAGAAGAAATCCCAAACCAAGCCGGAAAGGCGTAGGAGATGACAGGGCGAATAATTTGGCGATACACAAGAAGACGCACCCTCTTATCAAGACCCCCTCTACGTTTAAGGGCTCCCTGGTACGCTGAGTAAATTCTCTTGCTTCGCTGCAAAATATCGTCAATGTGCCGATAACTTTCGAAGTTTTCATGAAGGGTGACACCCAGGTATTTAATCCTGTCCGAAGTCGCAATCTGTTCTTGTCCGAGAGTTAAACAAGGTCTGTACGATCTACAATTTGGGTAAATATATTTCCGCCTTCCCTTAAACATAACGGCCACGGTTTTCGCAACGTTTAAAGTTAGACCCCATTTTGTAAAATAGTCCGTCAGTATCGTCAAATAGTAATTCAGTCGGTCATTAGTGGCTCTTGCTCTAGCACCTGAAGAGGCAATGAGGATATCATCGGCATACACAATTAAAAGATTCTCCCGTGGCGGTTGTGGAATGTCAGAGACAAAGATATTGTAAAGCACAGGCCCCAGCAACGAGCCCTGTGGCACTCCAGCAGAAATCGAACCCTCGTCCGACCTTACATCTCCCACGCGCACTCGGAATGATCGGTTTTCTAAAAAGTTGTCCACTATGCGGCAAAGGCCTACACCAAATCCCATATTCATCATCTTGAATATAAGCCCGTCATGCCAAACCGTGTCGAACGCCTTGGCAAAGTCCAGACTTACAGCTATTGTTGGGCATCTTCTATTCAGCCCCCTGGCAATGAAGTCCGTTAGAACCGTCAGCGCATGCGTTGTCGAAAGTCCAGTTCTAAATCCAAATTGGAAGTCTTTTAAAATGTCCTTGTCAATTAGAACGTCATTTATCTTTGCCAGAAGAATGAATTCAAACAACTTTCCAAAAGCAGATAGAAGGGAAATGGGTCTATAGCTTCCACATACCATAGGATCCGATCTGGGTTTCAGTACCGGAACGACGAGGGCCGATTTCCACGATTTTGGAAAATAGCCAATATTATAGCAATGATTGAAAACTATTGCTAGAAATCTCCAAGCTATAACATTGGTTCTTTTCAAAACAACATCAGAAATCCCGTCCATACCACAAGATCTTTTATTTGGTCTACGCCTCAACGCATTGCCCACAGATGTAGAGTTAATGAACTCTATATTGTCTTCGCTTGTGTCTGGATCAATTAAGCTACCGTCCGCCGTAAAAGTCCTACCAAAAAAAGTCAAAGGTGACGTCCTGTCTAAAGTCGACACAACTGCCCGCACATTCGCACCAAATGGATCCAAATGTGCACTTGGACCAGAAGGACCAACCTGAAAGAAACAGGTTGCTAACAGGTTAGCCACTCCAGCACTATCAGAAACAACAGCGCCATTTGCATCCACCAAGTTTCGAATTACGGGTCGTTTGTTGAGTCCAACAGCCGACTTTACATTCCGAAAAGTCCTGTCGTTAAGTCGAATTTTTCTAAGAAAATTTGTCCAGTGGTCACGTTCAAAAGCAGCTATGGCCCCCTGTATTATTCTGTCCAAATTTCTAATTTCCGCTTTCAAAATATTCCGTCTACCAGGGTCCTCACACCTATGTGATACCCGCCTTAGTCGCTTTTTCCGGTCGATGAAATGAAGAATGTGTCGAGGCAGCTTCCGCAACCCTCTGCCTCCCGTGGAGACTTTCGGTATGGAATATTCCATAGCATCTTGGAAGGCTCTTTCCATCGCGGCAACACATTCATCAATTTCGGTCTCAGTCACGTTTCTGTCCAAAGGTAGTCCACACGTATCAAGATTTAAAGACAGTCTGCGCGTAAAACTGCGTCTGTTCATATGGTCAAAGTCAAACCTGGTGGACCGTTCTCGCACCAGAAAGTCACTCGTGAAGAATTCTATCACTACAGCCTTGTGATCCGATTCATAGTCCAATGTCCTTAGGTAGTTCGTACTTTCTGTAGTGATGTCTACTGATGTGAGAAAAAAGTCAATGAAGGAAGAGGACACGTCATTTATTCTGGTTGGCCCGTCAGTTTGCCGAATTTCAACATCAGGGCTTGAGAGAAGAAATTCTCGGAGGTTACGCCCACTCGCGTTCGTAAGTCGATCCCCCCAGTAAGGATGCTTTGCATTGAGGTCAGCACCAATGACCACACTACAATTACGTACCAGTGGCTGCATTTCATCAAAGCATTCCGCAGTGAAAGTCTCACTGGGTTTAAGGTACATTGCAATGGCAATCAAATCCACATTAGCCTGCCTTCGAATACGGACCGCCGTATTCTCAACAGATCCACTGCGTAGTACGATCTCCTCGCAGTGCAACTCATCCCTAACGAGGACAGCTGTGCCTCCCCCTCTTCCGTTCTGGCGGTCATGTCTAAAAGTTCTGTATCCAGTCATGTCAAATATATGGCGAGCACTTAAATGGTGTTCAACCATAAGGAGTACGTCAGGTTTATGTCGCGTCAGGAACAAACTCAAATAGTGTCTCTTATGTCTTGAGACAATTAAGTTGACATTAATAAAAATAATTTTAAATAAATTATCCATGTCTAAGGGTCAAAAGCATGCCAAGCAACGCTCGGGATCTGTCCTCGTCGTTGTCCAAATTGCGATATTTAAGTCCAAATCCACCAATTTTGTCCAAACAATTTAAAAGTCCGCCGCCAAACAAACGCTTACAGTCTTTGTCCATCATGTCAAATTGAGCCATAGCCACTTCCATAGAAATTTCCGATCTGTCCGATTGTCGCTGTCCAATAGTGTTGGATGTCGGTACAGCCGCCGGAAGGTCACGAGTCAATGCTGCTCCAGCCGCAGCGGCATAACTAACTCCTGATTTAACACCGCTCCTAACAGCGTATGGAACACGTGTAGGAGGCCCAGCCCTGGATAGCTTCCTCTCCTCTTTTCTACGAAGCAGTTCTAGCCTTCGCGGGCACTCCCGCGAGCTAGCCGCATGGCCCTCACTACCACAATTACAGCACTTAACAGGAAGCCCTATTCGCTTTGACACCTGACCAGTAACTGGATTGGTAATCAAAGTTTCCTGCACATTCTGGTCTCGAGGAGGAACTTCACACTTTCCAGGACCATGAGACCCCGCACACTTAACACACCTATAAGGCATACGGCAGTTAGAGGAAACGTGCCCATACCGCTGGCAGTTGAAGCACTGTGTAATACCTGTCCGTCTAAATTTTCTGATGCTTATCTTACAACGGAGGACATATCGGACCGCGTAAAATTTATCTATGTCCGAGTCTCTTGTCAATCTGACAACCCATTTATCACCTCCTAATCGAACTAAACCAATGATCTTGCAATTAATTTGAAGACTGCCAAAATACTCAGTAATCTCCTCCGACTCAAAAGAATCGGGAAGGCCCTCTATCACCAACGTATACGGACGTAAACTCTTAGGAGTATAAGTATAAAATTTAACTTTCTCCGCTTCCAAAAAGACCTTGACCTTCAGAAAATCCTCAAGAATGCAGACCTCTATATTTGCTACGTTCTTTCCTAAAACCTTAACACTATAATTCTTGTGACCTAACAGTTTGTCAATTTGACCTACAATATTTTTTACATTAATGTCATAAGTCGTCAGCACCGGAACAGAATTGCTCACCTTCTTTTCTACTTAAGCTTTGCTACTTGCCTGCTGTGGCCGCATAGCTGCCCTCTTGCCTGCTGCTGCCTTCTTGCCTGCTACTGCACTCTTTTCTCTTCTTTTCTGCTCTTCTTCACTTGGCGCCGGTGTTGCAAAAGCCGCTTGGGACTCCTCGACCAACTCAAGCGACTCAATACTATTGGCATCAACAGAATGCATATTGATGACGCATTCCAATTTCTTCTTTAGAGACTCGTTCTCATGGACGAGTAAGCCAATCTTTCGCCCCGCATCATCCAGCTTTTCCATCAGTTTCGCATTAAGCTGGACTAATGCGTCAAAATCCAACTTGTCATCGGAAGTTGAATTCCTGTCTGGAATTTTCCTCTTCTTGCCGGAGGTATGCTCTTCCTGCTCGTTCATAACTGACAAGTCCATTCTTGTTAACGCCCAAAGGGCCAATCGGCACAAAGATTTATTAAAAAAAAATATATATATATAAATTTTATTCTACAGCACTCGTAAAAAAAAAACACTTGTTTGCCTTCTATAGGCTTCTCAAAAAATGTAATAAGAGTCAAAAAATAGAACGATTAAAACAAAACTTTAATGTTTAATAATTTTTGTTCCGCTCTATAAAAACACGTGTTTTCTGGTTGACTGCACAAACACGACTCCCTCATCTTTTCGGTAGAATTTAGTTGCAGGTGCCGTGGAAAAATGAGAAGTGAATAGGAGGGTCTTAACTTATTATTAGGCAATTAACTTAATTAAATAAAAACACTATTTCTGGAAGGGGTGTAGCATTTAGCGGGGTATAATATATATACAAACCTTCGCCGGTCTTTTACAAATATTTTGTGGGCTGGAAGTCGAAAATCTGTTGGGGCATTGAAGAGTTTACCCCTACCGACCAAACGTGTTTTTGATTTTTATATATATTAAGATATAGGTGAACACGACCCCAGACGTAATTTTCACCACCACTAAAACTTGTCATATACACGAACACACGAAAAACACACCTATCTGGATAAAAATAAAAGACGGAAATTTTAAATTAGCCCCGCATAAAATGACAGGTGGCAATCTAATCACATGAGAAGATACAACCTTAACAACAGAACTATTATTATATTAGGTGTTCCTGTAGGCTAGTAGGTAGTGTACTACCTTGTCAGTATGGGGGTTGTGGGTTCGATTCCTAACGAAGAGCTTGGTTTTTTTCACTTCAAAAATAAAAATTGACTGTTGGTGGGGCTGTTCAGCGATGAAGGCATGGTCTTTGGTCGCTGTGCTATCTTTTACGGCAGTTATCGACAACAAATTATTCAACAATTATTTTTTTGGTGAAACACGGAAGGACTCCATCACGATTGAAATTTGAACTCTTCTTTTCCGTTTACCTACTGCGTTTACTTTGTACAATTACCCAAGAAGTGGCACTAAAAGCAGCTTAGTCAACTCTATTTATTTAGGACACAATCCAATGTTTTCTTTCAACCGGCATTAGCTATGATGTCACAAATATGTATAGGTTCTGTATAGATTAAATTTTTTTTCACAATTTTTTGTGAAGACTAGCCATCTCTGCATTTGAAACTAGTGTTCACAAATAAAATTATCCTGCCACCTTTCTTGAATTCGATATGGCACTCAAAATCTTTGTTTTTGAATAACATCAGTAACTTGCCATTTCTTCTATGACCCAGTTATCATATATATTCCGGTAACTAATGTTGGACAAATTTGATTAAGTTTCTCGAAACAGCTTCTATGCAGATTCTTATCCTTATCGGATTCTATTACGCACTGTAGCGATTAGCGTATAAAATATAAAGTTATAAAAACATTAAGAAATATCATTTGATATTGGAAATTTATCTAGTAGAGTGGACGATCAAGACAACTGAACGTTTCCCAGATTATCTATATACCACTACTATCGTTGCGATGATGCGATGTTTAAATCATGTATGCAAGTTGGACTTCCATCACTTATCCTGCCTACAGTCAGGCTTTTCGTCCTTGTATTCTAATTTCCTTTAGTCTATAGCAAGGAAAAAGAACAGTCAAATAAATAACACGATAGTTTCTTGATGCTTTTCATAAACTCCTGCTAATTTAATATACTGCACATGGGCTTTATTAACTTCTTAAGGCCGGGGCACATAGAATCCGTCATACATCATACGTTGTATTTTTCAACCGACAAGTAAGTTGAAATACACGTTTTCTTCTCAGTGTTGTCACAATCAGTACGTCTCCGTCAACGCAAAGTACGAAAGTTGGCCAACTTTTAACTTTTGACGTACGTTGAGTACTTTGACATCCTTCATTTGCTTCTTCTTGGTTTTCTTTTGTTTTTCGCTCGGTTGTAGTAAAATATTTTTAACACTGAGGAAAATAATTGATTATTGCCTCCATGAGCCAAATAAATTAAAAAAATGCAAAAAATCGTTAATTGTTAATTGCTTACACCAGCTTAAGAAAAAATCTACACTTTGCCGGTATTAAAGGTCTGTTGGAGTTCTTAGAAGATCTTACTTCACTGAATTAAAAAGCAAATCGAGCACATCCTTATCTATTCTCACAGTTTTTTTTAAATTGTTCTGGTTCACCTTCAAACATTTTCTCAAAATTTACCGCAAAAAATCCATTAATATCTCGATCTTGATAAAGCGGCCTGACCCAAAATCTTCTACCTCTGAGGCGGCACTCCCCAGCTTTATAAATTAAAATTACCATTAAGAGAAAGTCTAAGATGTCGTCTAACTCCATTTCAAATGTGTATTTTAATAAAACTTTGCTGCAAAAAAATATAAAGCAAGACAAACAAAAAACCGCTGATTTCTTATCCGCCAACAAAGTACCGATTGTACCAACCTCATCCGTCGTTACTTTGATTTCAGTTGAATATGTCAAAGTATAACGCATGACCCGGCCTTTAGCGCTTAAAAGTGCAAACTTATTTGAGTTTAGCCTCTCCATAAAAACTCTCTAACATATTGTTACGGATGCGTCTTGCTTAAGTTTTCAAAGAAAATAATTAAGTAATATATAGTAAACAACTGGGTATGCTGTCCACTAACTGCGTTGTTTATTAAGAAATCTTATGCATTCAGGACAACAACAACTGGGTATCTTGTTACTAACATCGTTGTTTTCTAAGAAAATTTATATACGCAAGATAACAACAGCTTTTTTAAAATAAATCTCATGAATAAACTTTAACTGCATAAAAACAAAAACAAAAATACACACACGCCAACAGGCCTCTACACACTGCATCAAGTAAATAACAGCAATAATATGTGAAACAAAAAAAGAAAATTCTTCGGACAGAATGATTAGTTAGTTAGTTAAAACATTAACCTCGGAAAGTAAAGACTTGCATCTTTAGTAAATTGTTTTGTAGTGCCAATTGACAAATTTTACTTTGCGTGTAGTTAAGGTAAATAAACTTGTAATTAATTTGAAAACTCTGAAATCTCTAAAATCTAAAAACTTTGAGAACACAATAAGAACTTTAATAGTAATTTAAGGCACAGCTTAACACAAAAATGCTGTCCTTTCACCACTGCACAAGGTTACACATAAAAAGTTATTATTATTATTTATTAAATGAATGTCTGCACTAATAAATATCGACGTTGGTTTTTGGCTTAAATAGAACTTCGCGATAGTGTTAAGAGATGGTGCTAGAAAGCGTGAGGTGAATATTTTATAAACTCTATCTAAGTCCGAGCATCATGTCTAGTAAATTCCTAAACTATTTTACAGTGTAAGCGACAGTAGAACAAATTTTGTTCAGAGCTGACAATGCTGTACTAGTACTATTCGATAACTAGTTGCATACAACTATTGTGGTTCATTTGCCACATCAATAAAAAACCTTTTTTATAAAGGGTGTTTTTTTAAGCCCGATAGAACTTGAAATTGTAAAAAATAACACAAAAAATTAAATTGTAATCAAAATTTCTTTTTTATTCGAAGGATCAATACGTGACATTAACATTTGAAAATGATTTCGGGCATATGGGCACCGCGGCTGTTGTTGACGAAGCGCATTCTGGACGTCCAATTTTGGGCCACTTTTTCGAGCACTGCTGGGCGTATGTCACGAATAACACGAACAATGCTATCCTCCAAGGCGTCAATTGTTGCTGGTTTATCAGCATAAACCAGTGACTTCACGTAGCCCCACAGGAAATAGTCGAGTGGTGTCAAATCGCACGACCTTGGAGGCCAATTGACAGGTCCATTTCTCGAAATCAACTTATCGCCAAATTTTGATTTCAATAAGTCGATGGTTGCGTTCGCTGTATGGCACGTAGCGCCATCCTGTTGAAACCACATCTCGTCCGGATCAATGTCATCCATATTTTCAAACAAAAAATCATTGATCATGAGCTCCGGCCTCATTTTTGAAGAAATAAGGTCCGATGATGCCACCAGCGTGAAAACCGCATTTTTCTGGATGTAGTGGAGTCTATAGGGTCTGTTGTGGATTGGTCTCACTCCATATGCGGCAATTTTGCTTATTAACAAACCCGTTAAGCCAAAAATACGCCTCATCGCTGAACACAATTTTGCGATAAAACAACGGGTCAGTTGCCAACTGCTCTAGAGCCCAATCGGCGAAAGAACGACGCATATAATGGTCTCGTGGCTTCAATTCCTGCACCAGCTGGATCTTATACGGGTGTAGGCCGAGATCTTTGCGCAAAATTTTCCACGTAGTGGACGGACAGAGCCCCAATTCCTGCGACCGACGACGAATTGATAAATTTGGATCTTCTTCCACACTTTCGTTTACAGCGGCGATATTCTCTTCAGTACTCACATTCCTTCGACGTGTTGATGTTATTGCATCCTCTAGAGAGTATGTGGTACGAAATCTATCGACAGTTCGACGAATGGCTTGTTCAGATGCACGATTATATACGCCATAAAAATGACGAAGTCGTCTATAAGTTGCGCGAATCGACGACTGATTTTCAAAGTAAATTTGGATAATTTTGTAGCGTTGTTCAAGCGAGAGTCTATTCATGATGATTTGTCAGAGTAGACTGAAACAAATAAAAAAAAATGTTTCATCAAAATTTCATTTTTTGTGTTACTTTTTACAATTTAAAGTTCTATCTAGCTTAAAAAAACACCTTTTATAAATATAAAATATCCAATATCTATAGTGCATAGTGTGGACAACGGCTAGCATACAAACTGATAATCAGCAGAGATATTATCCCGAAGATAGGCATATACTGTAGCGGACAAAACTGAGAGTATTTTTCAATAAATTGTTAAAAAGCTAAATAGATAATATATTATTGATTAACAAAATTTTTAAAATAATTTGTTATTGTAATATCGATTCGTCATTTAAAGCATTTAAAATCAAAAAAAAAAATATTTTAAGACGGCAAAACTAAAGCAATTGATTAATACTGGATAAGTATGTGTTAAAAAGGCGCAATATTTTGCAGTGTATCAATTATTTTCTAAAACTGCAACACATTCTCGTTGCTTTGAAGCAACTAAATTGGACAACATATCTAAACAAATTCCATTCCAGACAGTTTTGGAGTTTTTGAAGAGGTGATTCATATTTTTACTGTTATCGCGATCCATTTTTCGATCTACAATTTCCCATATGAAATTGAGATTCAGCGATTGTGCCGACCACTTTGAAATATTAATTTTGTTGCCAACGAACCACCCTTTTACATATTTAGATGTGTGTTAAGACTCGTTATCGTCGTGTTACTTCAACTTAAGACGCGCTTCGTTCCTAAAGGATGTTTTAAATGAAACGATCGATCGATTACTCTATGGATCGAGTCTGAAAGACGTCATCAGAACAACACACTGCCGCCATCACTTTTCACAGTAACGTACAACGTTAACGTGTCTTTGGGTCTTTTAATCATACGGAACCTTTAAAATAAACTTTAGCTCATCAGAGAAAAATACAATTTTCCATTGCGAAGCAGTTTAATTTGCGAACTCAATACTGGCGAGTCTATTTTTACATTTTGCATTTTATAAAATTTTTATCTACCTTCTACGGCCTTCTACAGCATATGACTTCCAAGTTCGTCCCATCAGTGCTCGATTACTTTCACATTTGGCATTTGTACAGGTGTTTTAATGACCTTAGGGCAGTTGTAAAGCAACCAGTTATATGCTATCGGTGATGTATCTTAATAAAACTACAAATTATAAGCAACTAGCGTGCCCGTGACTGCTTTGCAAGTCATTTCTTCGACATTTTTTGATCGATTTTGGTTCGCGGTATTGAAAAACACAGCACGTGAACGTGATACATATAACTGAAAGTGCAAAAAACAGGGATCATTGAAAAGCAACAGGTATGGGGAACTGAAGCCATTTAAAATCAAACGGCAAATCTGGAGGAATCATAGGAATGCGTGGTTTCAACACATCGCCCTTATATTTTTCTTTTAAAATTTTTGCTTCAATCACATTTTTCATGACTTTTTTGACTACTAACATATGTCATTGCATCTGCCAAGTGTGCATACAGCGCCATCTACTGGCAATATAGCATTTACAATCATGTTTTTTTATGGGTTCTTGGGTTAAGATAGCGTTGTAACAAAAATGTATGTGAAAATGAATTTTCTTCATAATTTTTTTTTTTGGGAAATTTTCCAAAATTTTCTTCAAAATATTGTATTAAATCAAATTTAATTTAAATAAATAAGGAAAGCTGATAAAAGCTGAAGAAAATTCCAATATTTATGTTACTAAAACTCCAGTCACATATGTCATTGCATTTGCCAAGTGTGCATACAACGCCATTTACTGGCAATATAGCATTCACAATCATGTTTTTTATGGGTTCTTGAGTTAAGATAGCGTTGTAAAAAAATGTATGTGAAAATGAATTTTCATCATAATTTTTTTTTTTGGGAAATTTCGGTCCAGGCATTCTCGAGTTATAAGCGTAGTAACTAACATCACTTTCTTTTATATATATAGATACCCAACTTGTGCGCATTTTCCTTAACATTAAAATGTCAAGAAAAATGTTCTTGTCCATGATAACTTTTATAAAGTGAAAGTGTTCGACACCTGAAGCACCACCACATCAGTTATAAGCCTGCATGGTTCAAAGGTTTTTGTGCAAAAATTCTTCATTGTGCTTACGGCACGCGTAACATCGGCCATTGGAAACAAACAAATTTAATTTGCTTTCATCCATAAAAAGAACCCGTAAGATTTTAAAATTTCGAGAGGAAAAGCCAGCATACCGTGTTCACAAACGAGAATTCTTTTGATATTTGTTCTCGTGCAAAATCCAAGCGATCTTTTTTATTTTTGACACTTCCACCTGGTTTCTTCCGAGCCACTCGGTCATGCGCTTTGTTGTTTCTTAAGATTATTCCTATTATTTCCGCATGCTCTTCCATTCCAAAATAGGTTTATACCATTGTGCAACTTTTAAAGCGGACATTAATGTTTCATTTTCTATTTTGCGAACTATAAACTTCTTATCTCTCCGCTTATAATATAAAAATAATAACAAATTAAAAAAATATAAATTAATTTTTAGCTTAAGCCGACTTTCGGTGTAACCATGCTTTTAGATTTGTTTGAAATTTGTTTTAAATGACCGTGTTGGAAAATTCTTAGCAAAGTTTATACTACAAAATAATAAGCTCTAATAAGCTCTAACATCTCATATAGTTGATAAAAATCTACCAATGATTTGCCCGACTTTGTACACCTTTCAGATTTACCAATTATTTTGAATACGATTTCGTAGTTATATCTTTCGATGCAACTTTATTTCCACTTTATATTGCCTTTGTTGTTTTTTAATTCTTTATTCACTTGAAGAGAAATTCACTATTCTCCGCCACGAAATGGATTCATGCAGTAAATAAATTGTTAGGATGGCTGTATAGTTTGTGGCACCGTCTTGCTGAAACCAAAGGTCACTGATGTCAACATTAGAAAATAGTGGCCATAAAATATTGGTAATTATGATAACAAACCGAATTTATTTTGTGAACCTCTTTGACCTTTAATCATTTGAAAGACAATTTACTTCCTAACCTCAAATTTGCCCACACAATAAATATAACAGCATTCCTTTTCAAACCTAGAAAAAGGTTGATCTTTTCAATGTACGTTCTGGGTTATTAGGCTATTTGAAATCTTTTCAGTCATCTTAATCACTCCAGGACTGATCAGTTGAGCTTATTAAATTTCGTTTTCTAATAATTGTCATACCCAAATATGACAGTCGTCCATTTTCTACCTGAATTTAGTTCTATGATAAAATAACTTCAGCTTCTTAGTGTTTCCTAAGTTTTGTTGTTTCCGGAAACTACAAAAAGTTCATCTAAGTATTTGATTAACAAGAGTAGTTTTTTTATTAGTAAAAATAACACACGTGATACATGGTCTCATGCTTAGTGCTATTATATGCAGACTGGTGTGTAATACTCTAAACATTAGTGGACTGTAAATTAGTAAATCAAAATAATGAACTGCTCCGCTTGACTTATAACACAATAATAAATTTTATTACAAATTCATGGCTGTAGAAAATACAAAATAAACAAAAATAAAAAGGTCTGCGTACATACTTATGTATGTACAACTGTATGTTAAGTTATAAACATTTAAATTGAAAATATTAATTGTCACTAAAGGGTATAAAGAATATTAGCAGGTAGATAATCGAATGATGTTACTGGTAATCCCCATATATTTGGTTTGCTGTGTGGAATGTTGCTACAGTTACAATTCTTATCGCCATGCATTTTCAATAAAGGCAATAAGTCAGAGGCGTAGAAAAAATTTGTAAAATTGAGATATCGTGCGTTTAATATATTCAAACCACAGACATATGAAATTTATATAGAGTATATAGCAATAACTCTACAATAACGACAAGATAAAAAAAATAAAATAAATTTATCGGCTAATAGCATAGAGATCTTAATGTTCTATAGATGTTCTTATCTGTTAGGTCAACTCATCAAATTAAAAATTAATTGCCGTGAAAACTGTCCTTGCTGACTAACTACTGACTCCCCCACGGGAGCACATTTATCAGTCTTTATGGATTACTCAACCATCTAGACTTGTGCTGCTGAGGATATGACGTGATAAGGTTTACATCTGCACCTGGTAGGTAGGTAGCGCCATCCTCGCCCTAGAAAGCCTCCAGTTACGTATATCCTCCGGTCACTCCTAGTTGCAATATCGAAAGTCCGGAGTATGCCGCAGCCTTCACTCCTTGCTAAAGAGTTGAAGACTATCCAACTCCTGGTCCAGAACGCATGAAGTTTAATATAATGAAGAACACGACGGATTCATACTCACTGACCTGGACCATTCATTGTGTTCATTGTGAATGATCCGACCCACAAAGGTAAACGAGGACCTCGAAACACACAGCCACCACAATACTTTCACAGGGCCTACCTCAATAATCAGCCAGAGAACAGCTAAATGCCTAAAGAGACAAATAGCGGAACTCTGGGGGCTCACTGATTCCTCTGGAAATATAGTGGATTGTCCAGTTGACTCCTACTAGCCTTGAAGAAGACTGGGCTCCCTTTTACACCGCAAGACACAAGTCTAGATGGCTGATGTAGGATCCATAAAGACTATCATGTGCCCCCGGGGGGAGCCGAGTCCCCTGAAGGCAGCAGGGGTAAACTGAAAACTCCACGTTATTTCCACGGAATTCAGTAAGCACCAGAGTCCCGCTAATTCTCCCTTTAGCCTTTTACGTGTTTCTCTAACTGATTATTGAGGTTGGCCCTTCGGGAGTATCGTGGTGGATTTCGCGACCCCCCATGAATTTTATTAGGGTACCAGGATCATCTCGTCTTTAATAACACCAACGAGTGAATGATCCGGATCCAGTGAGCATGTTAGTCAAGTGTTCTGGACCAGGAGTTGGATAGTCTTCAACTCTTCAGTGGTTTGCAACCCTGCTTTGAAAGCGCTAAAATTGCAACTAGGAATGACCTGTTGCTAGAATTAGTCCTCGGCTTTCTAGGATGTGATCGATGTTGCCTTTCATTCCCAGTGGTTTGACCACCATCTGATTGGGGCTTACGGCCAGGCGCAGATGCAAATCTTATTACGAAATGTCCTTACTGACTGTATGTTTGGTACAATTGGCGAGGGCGACTTGATAATGACGCCATCGCATCGAAAGCGATCGAAAGAAATCGTACCAATCAAACACCCAGTTACGATGTTTTTTACCGGAAGGTATGGCAACAGTACTTCATTTACTAGCGGAATGAATTAAAACAAGGAAATTCACACACTTAAATTGTTCTTTAAAATAACATATTTTTTTGTTTTATTTATTTATTTTATTATTTATTTAAATTAATTATTTAAAATCACCAATATAGATGCGGCATGTTTATTTTCTAATTTTAAATGGAGTTAATCGATTTGGTAAAGGAAGCATTATAATAGTGAATCGCGGATGGATATATAATTTTTTTAGAGCGTCTCACTTGGCTTCTAACTAATGAAAAATTAAATCTAATTCTGGCTAAAATAATGAGATTATATAGTTAACAAACAGCTTAACTACTGTCTACTCTCTTGTTAAGTTGTAATTTGAATTACTCGTTCCTTTTTCGATGGAATTTATATAATCGTCATCCTCGTGAGTCAATTAAATTCAAGTAAATTTGTTTATTGTTTTTAATGTTTTTTTATTATTCATGTCCAACTTGAACATGCATTTCTTTCAAAATTTGTTTACACGGATACAACTGATTTATTTGTGTTGGTATTATAAAGATGGAACTACACTTAGAAAAATTACATAGATTTTTTTGTTTTTACTAATTGTATACTTGTTATATCTTCTTGAATTGTTTTAAAAATCTTATTGTTATTATTCAATATTTTTTCTATTATTATTTAATATTCGTATGCATGAGTGATATAGAAAAAAGAAATATTTTCTTTGTATGAATGTGTGTGTGTGTGTGTGTGTGTAAATTATTGATACAAAATAACGTTTAGCAACTTAAGCTTAAAACTAAATAAATTTAGGTACAATTTCAATATTTTACAAAATGAATAGTAAAGGAATTAAATTAAATATTTTTATTTGTTTTTTTTTTTTTTTTTGATTTTTGAGCAACAATTTAACTAAGAATTTAGTTCCTTTTAAATTAAATTTTATAAAGAAAATAGAAAACTGAAAATTAAAGAAAACTGCTTAAAAAGAAAAAAAAATGTTATAACAAAAGGGGCATTCTTCACTAAGTTTTTTTTTTTTTTTAAGAAAAATGATTTTTGTTTTCTGGTGTCTGTCTAAAATACACAGAAACTTTCTAGAAACTTAATTAAATGTCTTTTTATTATTTTCATTATACATATGATTCTAAAATTATTCGTTTTCTTTATTTATTAAGGAGAGCATATATTAAGTTTTGCTTTTAGCAACCTATTTAGCAAATCATGTGTTTAGTTCATTATTATAATTATTATTCTTATTCAGTTCAAATACTAAACGAATTCCTAAAAACATTTAAATTTTTATTAGTTTTTAACTTATAACATAAATTACATAGAACGCTATTAGTGACACAGCATCTATACCATCTGTTCATCAGCTTATCACATTGGTATACGTCTTACGAGTAAATATTCGGAAAACTGTTGACCCTCTACACCACCACCTGTACTCGCCTCGATGGTAAAGCCGGCATTTAAGAGTCGCGTTAGCACCTGAACAGAGTTAAGCTTACAATAGCCATTAAGCGGGAAACGTATAATTTGGCGCCAATCACCTTGATTCCACGACACACCACTGCGACTTGTTTGAGTCGCTTGATTTACTTCGGGAAAAACTTCATCGAGCAGAGATCGTTCGGCGGAAAGCATAATACGTTCACCCAAATCGGGTGATATATGTAGAGCCACAACTTCATAATTGAATTCAGTATTCGCAGCAGTGCGGGGACTGGTTTTTATGCGTGCAGGCGGTGTAGGTGGCGCCACTAAATAGTTTCCATTGCGTACACGATCCTTGCGCATGCCTTCTAATTGCTTTATCATTGCTAAAAGTCAATAATTATTAAATGTTTTTAAGCAAAATTTAAAAAAAAATATAAACAACAACTCACGTTCTACTTCAAAGTAGCGCGCCTCCTCCAGCAGTAATTCCAAATCGGGAAAATCTTCTGCAATCAACAGTCTTGAATTTCTCATAAAATTCAAAATATGCCGAAACATGCCACCATCGCGGTCTATAAAATAATGTTGCTTTAACGAATCCAAAACAATGGGAATAGAGCCATTAAATAGTCGGGCTAATTTTGAATCTGGATATTTGGTCAAGGTTTCCAGAGAACTAGTGTATATAGTACCACCAACATCAATGTGCACGGGAGCGGTATAACGGGAAGCAGCTGCTACACAAGGTATTCCAGTTATAGGCTTATGATTTGCATGCAAATAGGAAGCAGCACTGCCTGCTGAACCAGCACTACTGCCAGATCCTGCTGTAGCCCCAACAGTGCCAGGCGGTAAGCCTAAAGACGTAACGGCCGAGCTAGCTGGAGGTGTGGGCGTTGGAGAATTGGAATTTGAAATCGTTGGAGAAACGGTGGGCGAGGCGCTATTTAAGTAAAACGAGAAAAAGTTCATTTTTTATTGTTACATAATCATGTAGTTATGTGAAGAAGAAACATCTACCTTATTTTTATATCATTCCTGGCATATATTCGACCAGTTGCAGATAAATCTCTAGGTTCCAAAGATTTGTTTTCTCTTTCTCTTTCTCGATCCATGTCGCATTTTTTTCTGCAAATAAATGGATTTGAGAACAAAATACAGTTTATAAGGAGGAATTGACAATATTGTAAATTTCTTAGTATTACAGAAAACAATATTATATTGCTAAAGCTCTCGCTACCTCATTTGAGTTGGCTACACTTGACTGTTTATAGTGGAGACTGCTTTATTGCAGCTACTCAACAAATATCTACATTCTCTATTTTCATGGCCCTGATGGGATATGAATTAATATCTTCGTGATCGTTTGCAAAACCCCAAGGGCTTTTTAGCTAAGACAACATCCGAAATTTTTAATAGATTTCGCTGTTGCAAATATGCAACTGTTAATTCTTACTTTCGTAACCATAAATTTGTATTTACTTCTACCCAAATAGAGACAGAATGAACCTTGTTCAGATAATGATGGTGGTACTTTCGACATCTTATTTTGCCATTCCATGTGGTCTACACGGTATGAGTAAAATTTTACTTTGAAATGTAAAAATTTTAAACCGTTCTAATTCTCAGCCATAAATTCACCGAATAAGCCTGCAAAGGGCCTTGTCGAATTTGATTGTATTTTGAGTGAATATATTATTTTGTCTCTTTCTCCCCATTAAAACTCTGTAAAGAACATATAAAGGTGAAACGAGGAAAAGAAATCAAAATTAGTGATAAATATATGAGGGGGCGCTATGTAATAAGCGAAACTATTAAAGGAAATCTTAAAATTTTAAGCACGAATGTGTGATAGAAATTCTTTTTGTTAAACAATGGATGAGTTGACTATGGAATAATGTTTGGATTCCAATTCCATATTTATAAAAAATAATTACATATTTAGATTTCAAATGTATTTTCATATAAAATTGAAAGACTTTTTAAACTAGGAAAAATACAACTCTGGGTTAAAAAACATGCCTTGAAAGCCTTGAATGAAATTATTGCTACGGATGCGTCTAGCTTATGTTTTAAAAGAAAAAAATTACGTAGTAAAGTTAACGAAGTATTACTGTGTTTTTGAATGCGTTTAAGCAAAATGTTTTAAAATTTAAACACAGCCGTTCACACTATAATTAAGATGTTTAAGGAAATTCAGAGTTGTATTTGAAATTTACGTGCTTAACGACGTATTTAAATCAAAAACAACTCATTTGAGATGTTTAACAAAACACGTCAATGTATGCTAAAACATCTCAAAATCGACATGTTTAATGCTTAAACACGATTGAGATGTTAAACACGCTAGGTGTGAACATAGTGTAATTGGGTACTTTGTTTACTAACTGCGTAGTTTTCTAAGAAAATTTATACATGCAAGACAACAATAACTTTTTAGTTACAAGCTGCGTAGAAATCTTATACACGCAAGACAACAACAACAACTATTTTAAAATAAATTTTATGAAGAAACTTTAACAGCATAAAAACAAAAACAAAAATGCACAAAGAGCAACAGGCGTCTATACATTGAATGAATAACATAACAGCAACAAAATGTGATACAAAGGAAGTAGAAAATTCTTCAATTTTCTAGACCTCTACCGGACAAATATAAAAGACAGCAGTGGTAAGTTAGTTTTTTTTTTTTTTTTTTCAGGCAACAATGCCTATTTAGTCAAGTACCGTGCTACCTTCTTTAGGAAAGGGATAGAGAAGAGATGAAACAGGTGGTGAAAGCAGAAGGATAGTCGGAAATTAACTGCCGTATAAAGACAGCAACAGCGACCAGTGACTATGCCTTCATCGCTGAGCAGCTCCACCGACAGTCAATTTTTATCTTTTGTAGTGAAAAAAACCAAGGTCTTCGTTGGGAATCGAACCCACAACCCCCATATTTACAAGCTAGTACACTACCTCCTAGCCTACAGGGGCACCTAAGTTAGTTAAAACGTCAACCTCGTGAAGTAAAGACTTGCATTTTTAGGAAATTGTTTTGTAGTGTCAACGTACAAGTCTTGCTTTGTGTGTAGTTAACCTTAGATAAACTTGTAATTAATTTGAAAACTTTAAAATCTAGTGTTATTTATTTTGCAAAAAAAGAACTCAATTACAACAAAACCTTTATTAAATGTATAAACGTAACAATCTATATATATAAAAGAAAGTGATGTTAGTTACTACGCTTATAACTCGAGAATGCCTGGACCGATTTCGGTGATTAGCACCAATTCGGACAGGTCTCCGGCCAAATAAGAAGAATACACAAGAAAATTTTGAAAATTATGAAGAAAATTCATTTTCACATACATTTTTTTACAACTCAAGAACCCATAAAAAAACATGATTGTAAATGCTATATTGCCAGTAGATGGCGTTGTATGCACACTTGGCAGATGCAATGACATATGTGACTAGAGTTTTAGTAACATAAATATTAGAATTTTCTTCAGCTTTTATCAGCTTTCCTTATTTATTTAAATTAAATTTGATTTAATACAATATTTTGAAGAAAATTTTGGAAAATTTCCCAAAAAAAAATTATGAAGAAAATTCATTTTCACATACGTTTTTTTACAACGCTATCTTAACTCAAGAACCCATAAAAAAACATGATTGTAAATGCTATATTGCCAGTAGATGGCGTTGTATGCACACTTGGCAGATGCAATGACATATGTTAGTAGTCAAAAAAGTCATGAAAAATGTGATTGAAGCAAAAATTTTAAAAGAAAAATATAAGGGCGATGTGTTGAAACCACGCATTCCTATGATTCCTCCAGATTTGCCGTTTGATTTTAAATGGCTTCAGTTCCCCATACCTGTTGCTTTTCAATGATCCCTGTTTTTTGCACTTTCAGTTATATGTACCACGTTCACGTGCTGTGTTTTTCAATACCGCGAACCAAAATCGATCAAAAAATGTCGAAGAAATGACTTGCAAAGCAGTCACGGGCACGCTAGTATTTTATAAAAACTTTATATTGAGAAATCCTTTTGTTAAATGTTTTAACTTTTGAAATTAAGCAGCCGATTACAAATATATTTGGATTTTCGTGAGTTAAAAATTTACTTGAAAAAAGCCCTGAAACAATTTTTATAACATACACACACACACACACACATACAAATTTTGCTTTTTGCGTAAAGATGAATTTTGTGGCCTCAAAACTTGAGAAACTTATTGGTCTGACATTCACATGCGATTTATTTTTGGCTTTTGTATACATTGTGACCACCTTCAGGCACTTTCAGTTTTAGGTTCAATTTTTTGTTCTCTCTTGAACGTTTCTTTATATGACTGAAATAAAGAACACATAAGGAGTATAAAACAACAGCATATAATGGTTGGGCCATTTATTGGCTCGAATTGGCAAGGAAAACTTTGCAGTAGAAAAGGGGTTGCACAAATTTCAAGAATATTAAATAAAATTTACAAAAGATAAATGTTTATTTTATTTCTCATTAACGTTTTAATACTTAATACATAAAATAACATGCATGAAAAATAAATGTATAAAGTGATAGCATGTGTGTTGGTGTGTGTATGCATTTAAAAGTAGTTGTTTTAAAAATTAATTTACACACACAGACACATTTATATATATTTTCCTTTTATTCTGTTAAAATACAATATGGACGAGTTTTATTAACAAAAAAAAAATTGAAACAAAAAAATCCCTAAGGTAATCAGGATGTAGATAATTTTACATGGAATAGAAAAGAATGGTAAATTCAATTCGTGTAAATTGTGAAAGTGTGGCATGGCAGTAGTAGTTTGAATAGTGGCAAAGCAAATACATGACATTTCGAAGCTTAAAAGCCCTAAGGGCTATAAAAACAAAATGAGGTAAAATGTTACAGTTGTTGATTGTTGTTGTTGTTGTTGTTGTTGTTGTTCTTCTATTTTTTAAATGTGGCAGTAACGAGATTGAGTTTGAAACAAAAGACAAAGGAAACAGCAGGCAATCAAAACTGTATTAAAAAAGAATAATAAGGGGCGAAAGAAATGTGCATTAAAATACAAAAGCTTTTTGAAAAGCGTAACATATTAGCGCAGCATTAAACAAATATTTAGCACAAAGTTCAGCATAGACAAAAACCTTACGGTTGAAAGCCTTAGGGATAGAATTTTGTAAAAATAAAAATTAAAAAATAAAAAAAAACAAAACATTAATATAGACTATTTACCAAAAGTAAAATAAAAGCAATACAAACAAGCATACATTCATACATACAAGCCTATGAGCAATGAATACACCCCCTGTACACATACATTTTTATATCATTCAAACATTGTGTGGGTATAGAATTACTGCAGCTGCTGCATCACAACTGAGATGGTGGTTGTGGAGAAAAGTCTTCTACGATGATACTGAACGCATTATGAGGATGATGATAATAATGACGATGATACGATACGCAAAGACGAAGGAAGAAAAAATTGCTTTTGGCATTTTGTTGGAATAACTTGAGAGTTACAGCAACTACAGTAACAGAAACACATAATTCTATTGCAAGTAAAACAAGAGCAGCAGCAGCCAGCAAAATTTCATAAGCGAACTATATTTTATTTAGCTCAAGTCAAGTCAACCAAAATACAATAAGTCGTAGCAAAACGTAAAGTAAAAAAAAAAACAAAAATCATATTCACATCTTTGACTTATTCATTCATATTCGTTTAGTAGCATTAAGCTAATAACAAATTTATGTCAACTGTTCAATGAAGAAGAAACTAAAGGTTTTGTTTTTGTTTTTGCTTTCGGTTTTGTTTAATGTCTTTTATTTAAAGTTTTAGTTTTTAAATATTTCCGTTAAAGAAATGGGAAACATACGATTATGTACTTTTTTTGCGAAAAGTTTCACGTTGTACAAAAATTCACTGCTGTGGCAAAATTGAATTTCTTTAGAAAAATGTGACTTTTTTTTAGGAAAAAGTGACTTTTTTGTAGGAAAAAGGGACTTTTTTGTAGAGAAAAGTGACTTTATTGCGACTTTTTGTAGGAAAAGAACGTTTTTGTAGGAAAAAGTGACTTTTTGAAGGAAAAGGTGACTTTTTGTAGAAAAAAGTGACTTTTTGTAGAAAATAGTGACTTTTTGTAGGAAAAAGTGACCTTTTTGTTGGAAAAAGCAACTTTTTTGTGAAAAAAGTAACTTTTTTTAGGAAAAAGTAACTTTTTTGTGGGAAAAAGTAACTTTATGAAGGAAATAGTGACTTTTTGTAGGAAATAGTGACTTTTTGTAGGAAAAAGTGACTGTTTTGTAATAAAAAGTGCCTTTTTTGTAGAGAATAGCGACTTTTCTGTAGGAAAAAGTAACTTTTTGTGGGAAAAAATAACTTTTTGTAGGAAAAAGTAACTTTTTGGGGGCAAAAGTAACTTTTTGTAGGAAAAAGTGACTGTTTTGTAATAAAAAGTGACTTTTTTGTAGAGAATAGTGACTTTTCTGTAGGAAAAAGTAACTGTTTGTGGGAATAAATAACTTTTTATAGGAAAAAGTAACTTTTTGTGGACAAAAGTAACTTTTTGTTGGAAAAAGTGACTTTTTTGTGGGAAAAAGTAACTTTATGAAGGAAATAGTGACTTTTTGTAGGAAATAGTGACTTTTTGTAGGAAAAAGTGACTGTTTTGTAATAAAAAGTGCCTTTTTTGTAGAGAATAGCGACTTTTCTGTAGGAAAAAGTAACTTTTTGTGGGAAAAAATAACTTTTTGTAGGAAAAAGTAACTTTTTGGGGGCAAAAGTAACTTTTTGTTGGAAAAAGTGACTTTTTGTAGGAAAAAGTAACGTTTTTGTAGGAAAAAGTGACTTTTTTTGTGGGAATAAATAACTTTTTGTAGGAAAAAGTAACTTTTTGTGGACAAAAGTAACTTTTTGTTGGAAACAGTGACTTTTTTGTGGGAAAAAGTAACTTTATGAAGGAAATAGTGACTTCTTGTAGGAAAAAGTGACTTTTTGTAGGAAAAAGTGTCTTTTTTTGTGGGAAAAAGTGACTTTTTGTAGGAAAAAGTGACTTGTTTTTACGAAAAATGAATTTTTGTAGGAAAAAGTAACTTTTTGTGAAAAAAGTGACTTTTTATGAAAAAGTGACTTTTTGTGCGATAGTGACGTTTTTTGGGAACAAGTGACTTATTTTATAAAAAATATTGTTTTTGTGGAAAAAAGTGATTTTTTGTGGGAAATAGTGTCTTTTGGTAGGAAAAAGTAACTTTTTGTGGGCAAAAGTAACTTTTTGTTGGAAAAAGTGACTTTTTGTAGGAAAAAGTGACTTTTTGTAGGAAAAAGTAACTTTTTTTAGAAAAAGGGACTTTTTGTAGGAAAAAGTGACTTTTTTTAGGGAAAAGTGACTTTTTGTAAGAAAAAGTGAATTTTTTTGTGGGAAAAAGTGACTTTTTGTAGGAAAAAGTAACTTTTTTTAGAAAAAGGGACTTTTTGTAGGAAAAAGTGACTTTTTTTAGGGAAAAGTGACTTTTTGTAATAAAAAGTGACTTTTTTGTGGAGAATAGTGACTTTTCTGTAGGAAAAAGTAACTTTTTGTGGGCAAAAGTAACTTTTTGTTGGAAAAAGTGACTATTTGTAGGAAAAAGTGACTTTTTTTAGGAAAAAGTAACTTTTTTTAGAAAAAGGGACTTTTTGTAGGAAAAAGTGACTTTTTTTAGGGAAAAGTGACTTTTTGTAAGAAAAAGTGAATTTTTTTGTGGGAAAAAGTGACTTTTTGTAGGAAAAAGTGACTTTTTTTTAGGAAAAATTACCTTTTGTAGGAAAAAGTAACTTTTTGTGAAAAAAGTGACTTTTTGTGAAAACAGTGACTTTTTATGAAAAAAGTGACTTGTTGTGAAAAAAGTGACTTTTTATGAGAAAAGTGACTTGTTGTGAAAAAAGTGACTTTTTATGAAAAAGTGACTTTTTGTGCGATAGTGACTTTTTGTGCGATAGTGACTTTTTTGGGAACAAGTGACTTATTTTATAAAAAATAGAGTTTTTGTGGAAAACAGTGATTTTTTGTATGAAATAGTGTCTTTTGGTATGACAACGTGACTTTAACGGAAAAAGTAATTTTTTATGGGAAACATTTTTTTTCTGAAAAAAGTAACTATTTGTGGATAAGTGGCTTTTTGTGGGCAAATGTGCCTTTGTGTATGAAAAAGTGAATTTTTGGGAAAAAGAGGTTTTGTGTGGAAAAATGTACTCTTTTTTCAGCAAAAAATATTTTTGTAGGAAAACATGAAATGAAAAAATTAATTTTTCGAAAAATATTTCGCATTACAGAAAAGGTACTTTTTTTATTAGTTTTTTTTAAAGAGAATTAGCACTTGAGCCAACAATGCCTATTTAGTCAAGTACCGTGCTACATTCTTTAGGAAAGGGATAGAGAAGCGATGAAACAGGTGATGAAAGTAGAAGTATAATCGGTAGCTAACTGCCGTATAAGAAAGCACAGCGACCTTCATCGCTGAGCAGCCCCACTGAAAGTCAATTTTTATTTTTGTAGTGAAAAAAAAACCAAGGTCTTCGTTGGGAATCGAATCCATAACCCCCATAATGACAAGATAGTACACTACCTACTTGCCTACAGGGGAACCTAAAAGTACTTCATTTAATAAAAATTAATCATTCTTTAAAGAGATAGCGATTACGCTTGTATTTAAACTATTTGCTTTCTGTAAAATGTTGACAAGGAAAATCCTGATTTAAAATTGCCCATTATTGAAAAAAAAAATTAAACCAACATCATTTTAGCAAAAGAAAATGTGCATGAAACAGATAAGCGACAGCTCTCTATTTAACTTTCCCTTAGTTCATGTTTAACAAAATATAATAAAAACATTTTAAGTCATTATCAATTATTCCACTTGTAAACTTTTAAATCGTGTATTATCATAAACACATAAATAAGCAGTCTAATCTATTGAGTGGCTAAGTTTTTATGAATGTTTCCTTTTTCCCCATACTTTTATTTTCTTTTTTTTTTTTTTGTTTTTTGTTTTATGTTTAGTTTTGTTACTCTACAGGCAAAAGTGTAACATTCTACAACAATTTTTTGTATATTTTTCTTTCGAACAACAACAATTACTAACCCTTTTCAAAAAAAAAAAAAAAAAAGGAAAAGAATACAAACCCTTAAGCAAGTACCAAATATCTAACCATATAACCAACCATGCAGTCAAACCAACTCGCCTAGCTGTGAGTTCTAGAGGCCAACACACAAACTCTAGACTATAAAATCCAAGGTTTCACTTTGCTTCGATTTATAATGCACACTTGGGGAATAAAAATTGAAAATGTATTCTTCATAGTGAAACATACTCATACACACTTACTACGATATTCCTTTAAAAACTTACACACGCAAAGAGACTATTATTGCATAACTTGAATACACACATACATTTAAGTTAAAAAGTTTCCTTTGGTTTCTTAGGGATTGTAAGTTTTCTAGATTGTATTTGTTGGGCAATATCATATGTTGGTATCGTATCCATGCTTATAAGACCATAACAAATTTTTCACACACACACATACACACAAACGCGCGGGTATATTTATACTTCTATTTATGGTCCTTTGCATGAGAAGATACAAATATACACACACATATAGTTGGCTTTGTAAACATTTTGTGTTGATTCAAATGTATTTGTTTCTCACTAAATATAACTGCAGCTTGAAAAAAGCTAAGTTTGCCTTCTATGTATTTGTGTTCTTGCAGTAACAACTGTAAAATACACATTGGAAATAAGTGAAAAAGTTTAGCAGGCAAAAGACCTTATCTCAATTTTAAATTGCCTTGAGAAATTTCTGTTTCTGTTTTTGCAAAACGAAAGAAAGTAAGCAAAAAACAAAAACAAAAAAATACATATGTTACCACACTTACCCACACACACATACAGACAAAAAATACATATATAGACATTATAACCCTCAACCTATGAGTAACCTCATGTTGGATGTGAGTTTATTTTGTCTTTCAACTTAAACAAAGAAATAGTTTTTTTATATTTTAATATTTGTCAAATTTTCATTTGAATTATAAAATTCAATGAAAAAAATTAGATAATTTACAACACAACACAACGATAAGATAATTTTGATTGTTTTTTACTCTTACACACGCCCATACACATTTTTTTTGTTTATGAAGTTTCAATATTAAAATTAAAAAATAAATTTGGGAATTAAGTTAAAAATTTTTTAACATAAAATAATTTTTTTTAAAAATAAATAAAAAAAAATTGCTGCAGAGAACACAAAGGTTTAAAAATACAACTTCTAACAAAAATTGATTAAGTGCCCCTGTAGGCTAGTAGGTGGTGTACTAGCTTGTAAATATGGGGGTTGTGGGTTCGATTCCCAACGAAGACCTTGGCTTTTTTCACTACAAAAATAAAAATTGACTGTCGGTGGGGCAGCTCAGCGATGAAGGCATAGTCACTGGTCGCTATGCTGTCTTTATATACGGCAGTTTCGACTATCCTTCTACTTTCACCACCTGTTTCATCTATTCTTCTATCCCTTTCCTAAAAGAATGTAGCACGGTACTTCACTAAATAGGCATTGTTGCCTGAAGTGCTACTTCTCTTTAAACAAAAAAAAAAAAAGTGGATATGCTACGATAATGTATTAGTTGATTACTGTAGGCTATCGCATAGTTCGCCCGTATTATATTTAATCAAGCAGTTCTCCTTTCCTACTAAAGTATTTTTGTTAATACAACGATTTTTACATCAGTGCTATAAATTTTGTCATTGCTTTTAGTTCAATGCAACATTCATACAATGAAAATTGCTTCGTTCGGAAAAAACTTTTTGTTATTGTAATCATATTGCTTCATTAAACATTTTCATGTATTTAACATAATATGTTATTTATTATTAGTAAATGTAATAGAATACTTTTGTTAATAAAACTAAACACAGTCACATTTTAAACACTTCATTAATAGAAATTCTCTAACTCACATATGTAATTGCAGGATAAAGCTAAATAGTTGTAGAACTTTTAATTGTTAAAATTAAAAATGCAATTCGCAATTAATTGGTTAAGTTTATTTAAAACAAAAGTACTTTCAGATCGTTTTTTGCTTTATATTGTTACGTTTATACCTTTTATAAACGATTTGCTGTGAGTACTTTATTGCAAAATAAATATCACCAGATTTTAGAGTTTTTAAATTAATTACAAGTTTATTTACTTTAACTACACAGAAATTTAACACCACAGAACAATTTACTTAAGATGCATGTCTTTACTTCACTCAATTTATTTTTCAACTAACTAACTATCCACTCAGACGCTGTCTTTTATATTTTTCCACTAGAAGTCTAGAAAAATTAAGAATCTTTTACTGCCTTTATATCACATTTTGTTGTTGTTTTGTTATTCATACAATATATAGGCGCCTGTATGTCTGTGTGTATTTTGGTTTTTTTAGAAAACTATGCAGTTAGTAAACATCATATCTAATTGTAGTTGTTTTGCGTGCATACAATTTCTACGCAGTTTGTAACTAGGAATTTGTTGTTGTAGTCTTGCGTGCATAAGTTTTCTTAGCAAGCCACGCAGTTAGTGAACAACACATCCAGTTGTTTATTTTATTACTTAATTATTTTCTTCTAAAACTTAAGCAAGTCGTATCCGTAACAATATATTAAATTAAAATGTTTTATTAGCAGAATAAAACTTTCATTATGCTAACGTAAATTTTCATCGTATTAATGTAACAGGCCCAATAATTGCATTCCCATTAGGAAGCGTTTATCTTTTAATATACGAATGGCCTTCAATTATTTACTTTCTGTGTATTAAAAAAAAAGGTAGATTTTTTTTCTAACAAAAGCTTAATTTAAGCTTGTAGGAACCAGAATGGGCTAAAGCTCTTTATAAAAACTTAATTATATTCATATATTCAATACTTTCTTCATTTTCTTGTGAATCTTTGCATGACTATCGTTTGTCTTTTTAGGTAATAAGAAAATGAAGACTCGAAAGATTTAAAATTTTCCAGCAGATATCAGTAACTTTAAGAATGCACTATCAAATTCGGTTAAGTTTTCATCCTTATTGTTGAAGTCTAGAAATTACAGCTGCCTTTTTTGGCTTACAAGCTCTCATTGACATCGGTTATGTTTACCAAAAATGTTTGTATCATTTGTTTACGGGTAAGATATCGTTACGGATGCTTCTTGCTTAAGTTTTAAAAGAAAATAATTAAGTAATAAAAGAAAATAATTAAGTAATAAAGTAATAAAGTAAACAATTAGATATCCGGTTTACTAACTGCGTAGTTTGCTAACAGAACTTATGCACGCAAGACAATAACAACTTTCTTGCTATAAACGGTGTGGAAATTTTATACACGCAAAACAACAACAATCGCGTTTGCTATTTACTAACTGCATAGTTTTCTAAGAAAATTTATGTATACAAAACAACAACAACTATCTTAAAATAAATTCCAGAATCCGCATTAACAAAAATTTTCATGTCTAATAGTTTAATAATTTCAGAGCTATGAAACACTAGTATACCCTCAAATATAATTACATTAGCTCCATACATTGTTTTTGTGTTTGCTTCGCGTGAATGTGTTACGAAATTATAAACTGGATTTTCGACTTTTCGACCTTCTTTAAGCTTCTTTAAAACTTTTAATAATAAATCCATATCGAAGACATCTGGGTGATCAAAATTAATCTCATAGAGAAGAGCTTGTTCATGTTGTTTCTCATTGAGCACTCTGTAATGTTAGCAATGTTACCCAGGGCACATCTAAAGATTCGATTATTTTTTTTGCTACCGTTGTTTTGCCAGAAGGGCTGCCTCCGCAAATGCTAATAACGAATGGCCCAATTATACCAAGGTGGTCGGCCTGCAGTATAAATTGTTCTATTATTAGAACGTATAACGCATTCTGATGGATTTGCTGTTGTGGTTTGATTATTCATAGAAGTAGGTGACTCTAAACCATGTGGAGTCCTTGCCGGAACAGTAGTTGGGGAAGCTGGACAACCTGAATATTCTGCATTTGCTAAGTTGGGATCTACATAAAGTTGTTCTATCAATTCGCCGCGGTCGTCGCTATCGGAACTGGCAAAGCTTGAAGAATTGTATAACTTGATTTGCTTGCTTTGTGAATTTAACGCCGTCAGAGACGTAATGTATAGCAAAACATGTTCTTCCCGATTATGGTACAAATAAAAAACTTATGCAATTTGTGCAAT
Source organism: Trichopoda pennipes (assembly GCA_030448955.1). Classification (NCBI taxonomy): domain Eukaryota; kingdom Metazoa; phylum Arthropoda; class Insecta; order Diptera; family Tachinidae; genus Trichopoda; species Trichopoda pennipes. Next base: position 256,163 of record JASKUP010000040.1, read on the forward strand.
TGTCGTAAATATAAAGTTAAACTATATAAACTTAGTAAAAAAAGGTGCCCCTGCAGGCTAGTAGGTATTGTACTAGCTTGTCAGTATGGAGGTTGTGGGTTCGATTCCCAATGAAGACCTTGGTTTTTTCACTACAACAATAAAAATTGACCGTCGGTGGGGCTGCTCAGCGATGAAGGCGGCATAGTCACTAGTCGCTATGCTTGTCTTATACGGCAGTTAATTTCCGACTATCCTTCTACTTTCACCACCTGTTTTATTCTTTTCTATCTCTTTCCTAAAGAATGTAGCACGGTACTTAACTAAATAGGCATTGTTGCCTGGAGTGCTACTTCTCTTTATAAAAAAAAAACAAAAATAAATTCCAGGAAGAAACTTTATCAGCATAAAAACAAAAATAAAAATACAGGCGCCTATACATTGACTGAATAACATAACAAATAAATGACATATAAAGGGAGTTAAAAATTCTTTATTTTTCTATACTTCTAGTGGACAAATATAAAAGGCAGTGTCTGAGTGGATAGTTAGTTTGTTGAAAAATAAACCTCGTGAAGTAACGACGTGCATCTTAAGTAAATTGTTTTGTAGTGTAAAAACTTTGTAAAAATTCTAAAATCTGGTGTTATTTATAAAAGGTATAAACATAACAATATGTTATTTACTTAAATGGTAGCCCCGGATTTTGAATTTAATAATTTTATTGCATAACACCATTTTGAATAAAAAGTTTTATTATGAACAAAAAATTCAAATTCATGTTCAGCATCCCCAAAATTTAAAAATTTTAAAAAAGTCCATATTGTTAAACAAATGTTAACTAGTGCTATTAGCGAGCTTATTATTTGTTAGTTATCCTTCTTATGCTGTGCTGTTGTTAGATAATTAATATTCCTTGAACAAAAGTTTATTTTGTCCTTCAATAATTTAAAACTAAACTTCTTCATACAAAATAAAAATTGTTGTTTTGTGTTTTTTTGATATTCAACGTTATCAGCCACAAACAAAGGAAGAAAAAGTAAACAAATACAGCTGAAATACAACACAGGGATGGTAACCGAGTTGTTATAAATAAAACAAGATTTTTAAAAAGGACTCACATATCCTTCAATTTTGCCATCATCACAATTTTAAAATTAACGATATCGATTTAAATATTTAGCGATTTATGACTCTAAAAATTGAGCTTTGATTCTTTTCCAAGTTAGAGCAGGTTTTGCTTAAAGAATATTTTAGAGTAAATACAAGGTGGCGCAAAAGAAATCCTCCTATCAGAAAATGCTATAAATTTTGCGATTGGCCCCTAATGTCAGTTCTGTTTTGACATTTGTGTAGTAAACACATGCGAAATACACGTTAATAAACAATGTTACGCTACACTGCTCCAGAACGCGGAATATTGGTGACTATTTATTTAACCAATAATCGCTCGGTGACTTTGGCACAACGTGAATTTCGTCGCAGATTTCCTGGCCGTCCAACGCCTACTGGTGAAACACTGCGACGTTTAGCCGCTCGCCTCGAAGAGACTGGCACAACACGAGATGCTGACAGGCGTGACAGACCCCGGAGTAGCCGTTCTGCAGAGAATATTGCTGCTGTAGGCGAGGATGTCATGGAAGCGCCGTCGACATCGACCAGACGACGTGCCACGCAAATGGGTATACAAGATTTGAAGATGTTTCTGTACAAAGTCCAGACGGTGCATCAGCTGTTAGCTGCTGACCGCCAATCGCGTCTAACATACGCTCAAGCCATCCTTAATCACCACCATCTTAGCGGGTACGTAAATAAGCAAAATTTACGCTTCTGGGGCACTGAAAATCCGCGTGTAACCCACGAAGAGCCATTACACCCGCTCAAACTCACTGTATGGTGTGCTGTTTTCGCTGGAGGAGTCATCGGACATTTCTTCTTCGAAGACGTCGCGGGCCAAACGGTTACTGTGAATGGTGAGCGCTACAGAGCAATGATCAACGAGTTCTTTTTGCCGCAACTTGATGAATTGGGATTGGAAAATATGTGGTTCCAACAGGACGGTGCAACGGCACACACTGTACGTGCCACAACCGATATGCTGAAGAATGCATTTCCCGGGCGCCTAATCTCCCGTTTTGGCGATTTGCACTGGCCAGCAAGATCGCCTGATTTGAGCGCTGCAGACTTCTTTTTGTGGGGCTTTTTGAAGTCGCGGGTTTATGTCAACAATCCTCAGACTCTTGCAGCTCTTAAAGACAATATCCGTCAAGAATGTGAGGACCTATCGCCGGAAGTTTTGGCCAAAGTGATGGAAATTGCCATAAAAAGGGCTCAAATGACAATCAACTGTGGCGGCGGCCATTTACATGACATCATATTCTCGACTTGATGTAAAAAAATTAAAAGACCAAATAAAAATAATCCACAAGAAGAATCAAAGTTTTTCATTTATTTTTTTAATTACAGCCAAAAAACATCGGAAGGTTATTTTTGCGCCACCTTGTAAAACTCACGCATAAAATCTTCTAAGATTTTAAATGAAGTAGTTGAAATGAAGTAGTTGCAATTTCAATTAGTCACCAGCAAAACTAAAACATGGGTCATTTTCACGGCCTGTAAATGCTTTTAAGACAAACTTACACAAGCTTCCATCTCTTATTTATTTAAATCTATATCAGGGAAATGAGGTCTTAAACAAAACAAAGAAATATTATGATTTTACGAATACAGCTTTCATATAAAGAATTTCGGGAAGAATCTTAATGGTACTTTCCTGTCTTTCTTTTGTACCTTTTAGGTTCGAATTATATCAATTGTGACAACTCTGACATATATATGCCTAAACATACACAAGGAAAATATACAGGATGACTTAAACAGAGTCATGAACATAAAAAGATTGCATGTCATTGCTTTGCCGCATCTTCATTATCATCTTTAGACGTTGCTCACAACCCAAGTAATGCCAAAAATACACATATTCAACAGGAGTTTCAATAAAATAAAACAAAACAACAAAATTTATAAAAACATCACAGTATGAAAACACAACAAACACAAAGTATTTTCGTTTATGAAAAGTGTAGAAGAAAGATAATAAAAGAAGAGAAAAAGGTTGTGAAGGAAAAGAAATGAACTAAACACAAATCACAAAATGTCCTAAGGAAAAGTTGAGAAGAATTTATAGCTGCAGGCAATTTGGATGGATTCTCATTTCATTTTGTTTGGCTTAGTTCAACATCATCCCCATCAACTTCGAAATCATTGTTGTGTCCTCTGCATCATCGGCATCATCATTATCAGCATGTGCAACGTTGTTAGTATTGTTGTTTTTGTTATGCATGATTCAGAGTATTGTTTCTACAACTGCCTTTCAGCTCTGTAATCTCCACCCACTCATTCAAACACACACAAATACACGCTTTTACACTCATTCAGAAATCGTTTGCCTATGCAGTGCCCAAGGAAAACGTAACCAATATGTCGTCTCATACTCGTACGAATTAAATCATGTTATTTTGTGTTTTGTTTTGTTTTGTTCTGCTTGATAAGATGATAACCGGCAAATGAAGAACAATCAATACGAACATTTGGGAACATTGGTTTCTTCACTTTTCAACTCTATTGTTGTTGTTTTTTTAATTTTTCACAAAAAAAAAGATGGACATTAGCTTTGATAAACATGAACTGAGAAGATCTTTTTTTCACTGTATTTTGTGAATTAATTAAAAAAGGTAGAAAAAAATATTTTTAAGATGGTTATTTTAAATTCGCTGTGGAATGACATATTAGTTCTTTCATCAATTTCAAATTTTAGATCAATTTATTGGGAAATAATAATTTTGGATTATTTTACAAAGTCTTTTTTTTGCTTTAAGAATTTGAATTACGAGGGCAAGCTAACATGAAATATTCGAAAATAAGATTCCTTCAAACAATTAATTGATTATAAGCTGTCAGTTAAAGATGACAAATTGTGCGTGTGTGTGTATATATATATGTAAACAGAATAAATAGAAAGTTGCCTGGCACATGCAGAACAACAGTGTTGACAGTGACGTTACGTGCTTTTTTAGATAGTAGGTAACGAGTTCGAATCCCATAAGAGCTTTTGCATTTAAAGAAAAATGATTACTAATAAGTAGCCGCAATGACTGAGTTGTTTAAAAAGAATAAACGCAAAAGAGTTGAAACCTTCCGTAATCTTGACCAGAAGAGGATTATCATTGTGTAGAGACGGTAAAAGAGTTGGTGAAAGCTGAGTATTATTAAACTTTATTAAGGACTCTAGTTAAGAAAGGGCCGTGATAAACAAATCAAAATGTGCAAATCGGTTAAGATCACATGCTTCCGAGATCGACAAGATAAGGTCCAAATAATTTTTTTTAAAATGAGTGTGAAAAAATATTTTAAATATTTATTATATTGAATTGAAAAAGGAACTTTTGACTGTACAGCAACGAAATATGAAAAACAAAATTAAAAAAAAAATGAAGTCTTAAGTTAATATATTTTTGTTATAGAATTCAATTTTAATAAGGGGTTTTTCAACAAGAAGTTAGCTTTCTAAAACAAAATAAATCAAAAAGTTTAGATTAAGATGACTCATATTTTTATTGCACTACGGCAATTATGATTCAAAAATGATATCTGGCAGACCACGACTACGCTAACAGATCTCGCTTCTTTTATCGAAGATTTTATTCACTTTTTTACAAAGTGGAGGTCATATTGCGTTATTACAGATTGTGTTTTTCGATTCGATTGGCTCCGTACAAACTTTGTCCTTAACATAGCCCTACAAACAATAATCCACTGTTGTTAAATTACACAATCTGGCTGGCCATTTAAGTGCTGATTGTCGTGAAATAATGCGATTGGGAAATTTGGTTTGTAATAAATTGATCGTTTTATTGGCAGTGTGACATGTGGCATCGTCCTGTTTGAAACCACATGTCAGTCTTCCACGTCGTCAATAATAGGCCAAACTTAAGTGGTTAGCATATCGCGATTGCGTGATCCATTGACCGTTAACCCATATCCAACCACATCTTCGACAAAAAACTCGGCCCAATCTCGCTTCCGGTAGGTTAGTAGGTAGTGCACTACCTTGTCAGTATGGGGGTTGTGGGTTCGATTCCCAACGAAGACCTTGGTTTTTTTTCACTACAAAAATAAAAATTGACTGTCGGTGGGGCTGCTCAGCGATGAAGGCATAGTCACTGGTCGCTGTGCTGTCTTATATACGGCAGTTAATTTGCGACTATCCTCTTACTTTCACCACCTGTTTCATCTCTACTCTATCCCTTTCCTAAAGAATGTAGCACGCTACTTGACTAAATAGGCATTGTTGCCTGAAGTGCTACTTCCCTTAAAAAAAAAAAAGACCACGTAGCGCACAGGGACACGTTATTTATACAAATGCTCCTTAATAATGGCTCTAGAATTTTCGGTCGTTCGTTGACATACCCTAACAAGTAAACATAGGCTTCGTCTGAATAAATAATTTTTTCAGAAAATCCACGCGGTTATACTTGAAAGAATAAAGCGAATCTACGGCGATTTAAATGGTCAGTCGGTTTCAATTCCTGCACCAGTTGAACCTTGAGAGTCTTTCAAGTCAAATCCTTACGCAAAAATCGACATGTGCTGGTTTTGGATAACCCCAATTCTTCAGAACGTCAATGAATTGACAAATTTTTTTCTGCTTCAATACTGTGGCTCACTGTGGCTGCGATGTTTTCAGTTGAACGTTTCGGTCAAACACGACTTGGTGTTCGCACGTTTTGTATAGAACCAAATTCTTAATAGCTGTTTGAGAAGGACGATTATGTTGTTCAAAAATATCACGAATTTAACGAAATGTAACTTTAACAGAACCACCATTTTCATAGTGATTTTAATGCGATTTTTGCACGAAATTGAATTCATTGTAATAATTGTCAATAAATCTACTACGAAAACGTCAAAAAACCAAATGTAAAAACTATCAGGTTGCTAGTGTTGCCTCAATTGAAAAACAAACTTCTTGTTGAAAAACCCGTTACATTAAGTTTAAAAGGTTTTAAGTAAAAAAGAACATTTATTTAATTTTATAAATGTAAATTTACATATACATGTACGACGTATAAAGGCAGTGACATTAAATTCTTTCTTTCTTTCTTTCATTTAAGCATTGTTTAAATTTTTATTTTACTTTAGGTGTATTAAATATTTTCCATTCAAATATTTTATGCCAAAAAATAATGTAATAAATGAATTTGAAGTTTTTTTCAAAATAAGCTTTAAATATGTACGTATCTATAGGTATGTATATTGTGTATAATATGTTGGTTATATACGAGTATATGTTGCCTTATATAAATATTAAAAAAAAAAAAAAATAAATAAATATATAAAACTCTCCTTTGATTCATTTCTTTGCTTTAGGCTTTAGTTACCATCAGAATCACCACCCAATAACCAATTTACCAATAGCCACCCAAACCATAACGAAATGGAGGTAAAAAGATACGGCTAACTAAATGTTTGCATATTTAGAGTATAAGCCATATGGTACCCACACCTGACACCCGAAGGCTGACGGAGAAGCCACACAAACACAATAGTCTGTTTTCAACATGAAACTGCATTCTAATAATATGTGAAAATATAACAAAAGTTGTATTATTGTAATTAAGTTGTAAAGACTGTAGAAACTAAAACAAGAGTTTCTGTAGATTTTCTTCTAGTGTAATGTATTTAATGATTAGGTTCCGCATCTTTTTTATTCTGCTTAAAAGAGAACTTTATCCATTATTTACGCTTCTAAAACTCATCGCGAGTTCAGAGTCCTATTAACAGTCAATACATTTAAGAATAATCCATTTATACACGCAGAATGTATTTTAAAATTCTCATAAGTTTTAAATTTCCCGGTTACTTGCAGTTACGAGTTGTCAATTCTGAAGGACCACAAAAATTGTGAAATTATATTTAGAAATATAAATTTCGTTAAATAAATAATCGGATTATTGATTTAATTTCATCAACTGTGAGAAAGTGAGTAGAATTGAAAAAGTGTAACAAAAAATTGACTACAGAGGTGTTTCTGGACAACCTTTGTGACGTAATAAAGAAATTGAAAAATCAATATTCTGCAGAGGATCTCCGTCTATATAGAAATTTTGGTTTCTGTAGTTTTCTTAGTTTTATTTCAAAATTGCATTCGATCCTGCCTATATAGGGTAGAATTTTTTTGGAATTTATGTCCCACTTTCTGAGATTTGGTTTTCGTTTTTTATCTCTTATCCTTTTCATGTTTGACTTCCTCTTATATTTTCTGAGGCTTGTCTGGAAACTTTAGCATAAAGAGATTTTAGACTCTGATACACTAGGCAGCAAGATCAACCATTACTCTTGCGTGAACAAAATGTATGAAGGGTTAAGATAGTGTCTTATAACTCAGCAAGTGTTAAGCTACTTATTGTACACATTTAGAAGTGCAAGCTTAAATACTTACACTAGATACCAATCACTTCCACCATTTTATTTTATATATCGCAAACAATCTTATACTGATATCCAACTCGCTGGTATCATGTTTTCAAATTTAAAAATGAAAATAAAAATTTAAACAATGATCTGTCCTAAATATTCGCTGAAGTAAATTTCGATTTATTCAATATTACTAAGTGAGTTTATCCATTATTTACGCGTAGTGATTTTAGTTTGAGTACTAATTGAAGTTACTAACCTGCGTAAAAAGTGTTCAGATGATCTCTTTAATTCCTTAGCAAGATCTTAACTCAAGCTCTACAAGCTCTCGTTGTAAATTAAGAAGCGATCGATGTTTCTTTTAGTGCTTCATGCGCTACCTGGTTATGAACATTCTAGGTAACTCACGCACGTTTCTCTAAATAAGAAAACATTAAGCTTTTAAAGAATCAACCTTTAATTCTTTCTTAGTTAAGACCATAAAATCAAAACAATCTCTATTAAAAATATTTTTACAAACTTTTCTTCAATAAACTTTTTGTAATGTTTTGGTATTGTAGTTCATTTTCGTTTTCTCTTTTTTTTTCTTCTTCTTCTTTTTGTCCTTAACCAATTGAATTTTGGTTATGCTCTGATTTAAGGGCATTCAACAAAATTACTTCATTTTAGCCCAAAACCATAAACAAGAAAAGATGGCAAAGCATCAACTCTTGCTCAAAGGAATCAAATGCATGCACTCACCAACACACTCATACAAAATAAAGAAGAAATAGATGAATTTGGCATTTGAGGGTTTTGCAATATGACAAATATACCACAAAATTTCAATTCATTCATATTGACTTGACTTACAACTACATACTCAGTTCTTCTATATTCTCCTCTTGCCACAATCCTAGTTTAAGCATACAAGTAAAATGCTTCTTTTTTTTCATCTCTTTTGTTGTTGCTGTTGTTGTTGCTATTCTTATTATCGTTCTTGTAGAATTTAGTTTATGTTAACATCAGACCATCCCTGAGGTCTTATTGAAAGTTTTTCATTTTTGTATAAGCAAGTATGTTGGCTGCTTTTTTTTCCATGCATGTCTTTCTAAGGTGTGCATATGTGTGAGTATGTTCATGTTATATATTTAAAACTGCCTTAAGTTATAAAGTTCTATATAAAAGAACTTTAAGAATTTAGCCAAAGTTTACTTAATATATGTTGTGATAAGAAAGGTTTCGTTTTGATATTCAAAATTTTATTACTTTGATTTGGATATTGAACTACAAGTTAAAAAAATGAAACAAAAGTTCTTAAAAATATAATTTCAAGTAAAATAAATACTAAAAAAATTCTTTAGAGGAGAAAATAAATTGGTTTGCGCAAAAAAAAATGTATTATCAAAAATTTCTACGTTAAGTGTTAGAAATATAAAATCCTGTTTCAAGAATTAAGTGTTAAGCTCGCCTTAATAAGTCTGGCAAGTACGAGTTGGCCAACTGTTTCTTTAAAAGATAGCACAATATATGTAAGTACCGTTTTGCTAATTTTAATTTAATTTTTTTCATCCTCATACAGGGTGACTGATGAAAGCTGGCACCACAAAAAAAAAATTAATAACTTACTTTATGTGTAACCAACCTCTTCCATTTTTATTTTATGGTAATAAAAGGAAAATTTGTTTAGTGCAACGCCTTCACGCTTTAGAGTCCGTAGTTTCCGTCGAAAAAAAATATAGAGGCACGTTTGGTGGCATTCCCCCTAGCAGATGGACTATAATGAGGCTCGTGAAGAATTTTGCCAAGCGTGGCACAATCGCAGGAAAGTCTTATCATCGAGATCCATCAGTTCGGACGCAGAAAACTATCACTGCTGTAGCTGCTGCCATAAAATACAATCGTCGAGTTGCGACAAGCTTATCTGCTCAAATGGGTGTCAGCAGACAACTTTGCACCAAGATTTAAACTTATTTCTATATAAGATTCAATTAACAAACAAACTGAACCCAAGAGACTTCCCGATTCGCCTCGAATTTTTTAAGAAGATCATTTAAATGGCGTCAAAGAATGAAAACGTTAAAATCCACTGAAGATCTATATGAACAGTAGAGAAATGGCCATATGCTTTCCCCCACAGTAATACATTTTAAATATATATTTTTTTTAATAATAAATGTTTTATGAGAATATCATAAAATATTTATTAAAGCAATCAAGCACAAATTAACGTAAATTAAAGTAAAAATTATTAAGAAAAAATAAATAAATTTTTTAATTATTCTTATAGTTATAAACATAAATGACTGTGGTATTGATTTTTGATTTGATATTGCGTACCAGGCAAATGCTTTGCGAACATTTTTGCACTGATGTCGTATAATGTTTTAATAGCAGTAATGCAGAAACTCACCATTCATCTAATTTACTAAAGATAGTTAGGAAAATGTGTTTTAAAAAAGGATCCTCCAGAAAACAGTATCGGCTATCTTACAACTAGTTATACGGCCAATAAACAGTACGCGGCTTAGAATAACAGCTTAACGGGCTCTTATAAATATGAGAGGATATTCTGCTGAAGAAGCGAAAATTCGATATATTTTTTATAAATTAGAAAATAAATTATATTTATTTTATTTTATTCTATTTTATTTTATTATGAAGTGTAAAATTTGTTTTGAACCTTTAGTTTGATGCCCTTTAAGAAAAGCGCAGTGATTACAAATGAATGATAAGAAAAGATTCATGTACTACGCTGAAATGACCCTATAATAAATATAATCATCCATCGTCAGAAATGCCCTAAATTCCACTTCTAGATAATTATCTATGTAATATATTTATACAAATGTAGAGCAGTAGAAGAATTTATAGGTCACTAGGTCCACCAAAGTAAAGAAAATTTCATTCATTCATTCATGCATCGCTTTTCGGAAAAAGATTTTAAAAGTCTTAAGTGAAATTTTAACACTGTTAGCTGTGCTATGAACTGATTTGAAAGGGACTAAGCCTTTTTCATTTTGTCAGAAAAACTACTTTCTTTAATATTTTATAATATTTACGTACGTTAAGTTACGTATCATAACTCAATGCTCCAAATTTACATAATTTAACCAACAATAGAATTGTATTAAAAGCTGCAATTTTAGTATTGGGATGCAGTGTAAAAGCTACAAAAGTTTTCGAATCCTTATTTAAAATCTAAAGGGAACTAATAAGCAAATTTTCCAGGCTAACGAGTGTAGAGTTGCCAGTTAGTTGTGCTATTTTAGGCATTTATAAACTGCCAACAAGTTTGTTGTCTCTTTATTTATCACTGAAATCTACACAATCTGCAAAGTTTAATCTCAGCATCTAGTTTTCCTTTGATAGCCCAGTGATAATCCAGTCTTTATCCTAAGCTGAAATCTTAGATACCCCTGTAGGTAGTGTGCTAGCTTATAAAACTGGGCGTTTTGGGTTCGATTCCCAACAAAGAACTTGGCTTTTTTTCACTGCAAAAATAAAAATTTACTATCGACGGGGCTGCTTAGTGATTAAGGCATGGTCACTGGTCACTGTGCTGTCTTATACGATAGTTAATTTCCGTAACTATCCTTCCTTTTTCATCACCTGTGTCAAATCTTCTCTATCCCTCTCCTAACGAATGTAGCATGGTATTGACTAACTAGGCATTGTTGCCTGAGGTGCTACTTCTTTAAAAAAAAAACAAATCTTCAGTATTTAAAATACGATTATCTCTGGATCTGGATATGCCATTTAGGCATATTTTAGATACAGTCTCAATTATTTATTTATGGGTGGCACTTTGCTTCAGAATAAGTTGTAATGAGGATCAGTTTGCATTAGTTACACAACAACAAATTTAATACTTATAGGTAAATGTGTTATAAACTTACAAGTATTTAAGAATAAAATATTTATAATTACTTATTCCTCGTGTTCTGGTATTTAATAACTTAACAACTTAACCACAATATTTGCTGCAGTTCAATATAAAAATTTTATATTCATTTAAAAATCTATCCTATCTCTTTTGAGTTATATTTCACATATGAATTTTTAAATTTACAAACTTACTTTATATATTATATACATTCGAATAATGAATGAATCTGTGTGATTGTAATGTATAAATATATATTTACATGCATGTAACACGTTATAACGTTATTTATTTATTTATTGATGTGTGTTTGCTGTGTTTATTCATGTCCATTATACTTCTATAGAGTTTAATTGGTCATATCAGCCCTTTCATAAATATACATTTTACTTACACACGCACATACTCTTACGCATGCAAACACACACACACACACACACACACATACATACAGACAACAAAGGCAAAGAAAGGCATTAAATAAATTTAAATTATTCATTTGTGTATTCAAATCATGCATGGCTGCATGTTGTTTTAATTGTATGTGTTTTCATATTTTGTGTGTGTGTGTGTGTGTGTGTGTTTTTATATATGCAGTAGTAAATTGTATATGCTTGTAAGTAATAATGCTTTGCCTATTTAAGTATAATTATGAAATGCTTACGTGTGTGCGTATGCTTGTAAATTTGTTTGTTCATACGTTTGTATATTTGTATATCGAGCACGTGTAGAATCTCTGTCTGTGTGTGTGTGTGTGTGTGTGTGTGTACGTTTTACATCAAAAAAGTGTTTGTGGCTTGTTTAACTGACTTCAACACCTTACGTGCGAAAATGGTTGGAAAATGTGTTAATTATCTTTTAATTACTTTAATAAATCTTTGGTTTTTTCTTTCCTGCAAACAATTATTCACTTGCTTACACATACATGCACACAATTTTATACACATATAAAATTGTATATAGATAAAGACTACAAAATATAAATAAATTTACTTGGGGAAGTGATGACATTATAAATCCGTTTATATATACATACATATGAATATACGTGTGTGTATGCCTGTGTAAGAGACTTTTTGTTTAAAGATCAAATTAAAATTGAATTAAGTGCAAAATTCAAATGAGCTGATGTAACGAAAAGTTGCTTTTCCTATAGTTTAAGAAGAAGTGGCATTTAGGGCATCGTATATTTATACAGTTTTCTGACGATGGATGATTATATTTATTATAGGGTCATTTCAGCGTAGTACATGAATCTTATCTTATCATTCATTCGTAATCACTGCGCTTTGCACATTCAAAATTAATGCTTTTCTTAAAGGGCATCAAACTAAAGGTTCAATACAAATTTTACACTTCATAATAAAATAAAATAGAATAAAATAAAATAAATATAATTTATTTTCTAATTTATAAAAAATATATCGAATTTTCGCTTCTTCAGCAGAATATCCTCTCATATTTATAAGAGCCCGTTAAGCTGTTATTCTAAGCCGCGTACTGTTTATTGGCCGTATAACTAGTTGTAAGATCGCCGATACTGTTTTCTGGAGGATCCTTCTTTATAACACATTTTCGTAACTATCTTTAGTAAATTAGATAAATGGTGAGTCTCTGCATTACTGCTATTAAAACAACAACTGAACGCTAATAAAATTTAAACTTCTAATCTATAATATCTCTTTAGAAATATTTAGCTTTAACAATTTTAATCATAGAAATTACAAAAAAGATTCAAGAAATTATAATAGATTTTTTATTTGGGGTTTTTATCGCGAAAATTAATGACTTAGAAACTGATATCCTAGGAAATCGTGAACACCGGGTACTTGTTAAATTCTTCTGGCTGAAAAGAAGAAGCCTTAATTCGACAAAAACTCAGTTCGCATAGGGCCTTTGCAATTCAGTTCCTTGTTAGGACATAATAAAGGCAAACTTTTTTAATTGTTGAAAATTGTGTGGCGAAAGTGGTGCGAAGTATAATCGGTGTTAAAAATTTTTTTCCGAGGGTTTAAACCATTACTAGGCAAGCCGTTATTGTGTTCTTTATAGCCTGTCACTCCCCCCGGGCACATATTGATATGTTTTGATAGAATCTCACCGTCATTACATGTGTCAACGTGGGTAAAAGTGAGCCCAGTCCTCTACATGGTTAGCAGGAGCCAACTGGACAATTCCACTTTATTTCCAAGGAAATCAGTAAAATCAGAGTTCGGCTTTTTGTCTTTTTAGCCTTTTAGCTGCTCTCTGACTGATTTTTGAGGTTGGCCTTTCGGAAGTATCGTGTTGGTTGTGGTTTCACAGCTCTCATTTAAGTTGTGTGGGTCAGATCATTCACAATGAACACAATGAATGGTCCAGGTCCAGTGAGGATGATTGCGGTTGTGTTCTTAAATTTTATTAAGCTTCATGCGTTCTGGATAGTCTCCGACTCTTCAGCAAGGAGTGAGTGGCTGCAGCCTGCTTCGATTTTTTGAAGTTGCAACTAGAAGTGACTGGAGAATATATGTATCTGAAGGCTTCCTAGACCGATAATGACGCTACATTTCATTCACAGTGGTATGATCCACCGTCAGGTTATGGCTTACACAGGTACTGACGTAAATCCTATAACGTATAGCCTGTCGATATTTAGGCACGTTTGTTTTTCTCATTTTTTATATCAGGGTTTTCAACAAGAAGTTTGTTTTTCAATTGTGGCAACACCAGCAACATGATAGTTTTGACATTTAGTTTTGACGTATTCACAGTAGATGCATTGGAAATTGTTACAATAAAATCAATTTCGCATAAAAATCGCATTAAAATAATTGAAATGAACTATGAAAATTGTGGTTGTGTTATATTTATATTTCGTAAAATTTATAACATTTTCAGACAGCATAATCGTCTTTTTGAGACCGCTATTAAGAATGTGGTCATTACATTTAAATCGACAGGTTCGATAAAAAATATGCGAACATCAACTCATGTTCGACTGGGGCGTTTAACTGAAAACATAAGAGACGTGAGTCAGAGTGTTAAAACAGATCAAAATATGTCAATTCCGCAAAGTTCACAACAATTGGGGCTATTCAAAGCCACCAGATGGGGAAGTTTGCGTAAGGATTTGACTTTGGCGCAGGAATTGAAGCCGACCGATCATTCACATCCCCGTAACTTCGCTCAATTTATTTAGGAACCACCGGCTGGTTTTTTTAAAAAATCACTTATTCAGACGAAGCCCATTTTCACTTTTCAGGATATGTCACCCAAAAAAAATTGTTGCATTTGGGCTTTTGGAAATCCTAGAGTGATTATTGAGAAGCTCTTTCAAGCCCAAAGCGTCACTGTATTGTACACAATGGGATATGAAGGCGTGATTGGTAATTTTTTTCGAAGATGATGCTGGAAATGCGATAACGGTCAATGGATCACACTATAGCGAAATGCTAACAACTCAATTTTGGCCTATTATTGACGACATGGATATCACTGATATTTATCACACAGCCAATAAAACGATCAACTTATCATCCTTTAAGACCGCCTTACAAGATTCAACTTATGAAGGAATTGAAGGCCGCCGACCATTGACATCGCAGTAGATTTGCTTAATTGATACAGGAACAATCGGCTGGTTTTTCTGAAAAAAATATTTTTCCAGAACAAGCCCGTTTTGACTTGTGAGAGTATGTCAACAAGTGGAATTGCCGCATTTGGGCTTTTGAAAATCTAAGAGCGATTATTGAGAAGCCTTTGCATGCTCAACGTATCACTGTAAGGTGCGCTAAGTGGTCTGGGAGCGTGATTTTTAAAAAAGGACGCTAAAAATGCGGTAAAGTTCAATGGATAAAACAGTTGGAATTCAAAGTGCATTAAAAGCAGTTTCATATATGGGAATTCATAAGTTTTTTAATATTTATTCTGAGCCACTCATGTTAAGTCTTAAAAATATTTTAACGTTAAAAGTTTATTACTGTATATAGCGGTTTTATCAATAGAAAAAAAATATTTTTTATTGTCCAATAATAAACTTGATCTTTAAAGTTCATTTCATTTGCAGAAACATGTCATTCATTCAATCTTTAAATTTTAGCTTCACCTAAATGTTCCAGTGCAAACGAAAGAAAATGTCGATAAGAATGGCCATGTATGAATGTTAAAATAACGATTTGGTCTACCGAACAGTAGTTATTCAAGCATAAAAACATCTCAGCTAAAAAAAAAACAAATACTTAAGCAAAAAGAAACTGACACTTAGCTTTCAATACCACAAAAAATGAAAAGCATAGCAGATCAGGCTGGTCGAAAAAACACCAAACGTCTAAAGCAGACGATTGTTTTACTTTTTTCCATTGTTTTCGGAATCATCTACCAACAGCAGTAGCAATAACAATAACAAGGAAGAAGTTTTCTTAGCATAGAACAGCCTCATAATCAATGAGAATAATGGGTGAAGAAACGAATAAAAGAACTCCATCATTATCTGCCCTGTCTGTTGGTGCAGATTGTACAAAACAAAAAAAAACGACTTCATCATTATTACAAACCACGTCACCACGTCACATCACAATTGTTTCCTACTTTTGCTGTTAAAGCCACACTAAACTGTGTAGGTTGCATGTAGGCATATATGCATCAGTCATCATAATATGCCGTACATACTCGTATATGAATATCTTCATTAAAATTTGTTTGTTTTGTTGTTGTTTTTTTTTTGGGGAAATTTATATTCTTCTTCTTCTTCTGCAATGCTTTTTATGAATTCTAATGCAACTATGGTTTTCAACATTATCTTGCTGCTTGTTGATCTGCCTACTCATTTCTTTTTTTATTTTTTTCAAGTTTGTGACTTAGAATAACAAAAATAACGTAAAGAATGAGAAGAACAATAGGAATAATTTTTCTTCAGTCTTGTATGTGACACATGAATGGATGCTAGAACATCTCTATGCCATCACTAACAATTCAATTTTGGTAGATAGTTTAACTCAGAAAGAGGTGTTTTCAATATTTTTATTATTTTTTTCAAGTCTGGTTTAAGAAATAGAGATCGAGTTTATCTGAAAGCTTTTAAAGTTCTTGACTTCTTAAAGTGTCCCAGGACTAGTCATGTGTTCTATTGCGCTAACTAATAAGATAGGTCAGTGTTTGAATAAACCATTAGTGTACATGTGTGAACTTACTAAATGGAGGGTGTTTTTACTGTCAGAAATGTCTACTGGGCGAAGTATTTTTATTGCCCCCACAGGCACAATATAAAATTCTACTAAAAGAAAGGTATGCCTTAGTTATTTCCCTTATCAGTCGAGTCAAATAAATTCTAGAAATAGTTAATATAAGTCACGTCCATGTCCATGTCCATGTACATTAATTGTTGTTTTCATTGGCTATTGTCATTATACGAATAAACTGAATCTATACAATTATTTGGGCTGCACTTCAAACGTATTAAGGCACATAGCACTCTATTGGTTTTCAACCGTGGTTACCACATCTTTCAAATTGGGTATAACATAAAATTTAGTGTCAAACTTCTTTAGAAAAAATTATTCTTACTGATGTCGCACATGTTTGGATGAACAGCAATAATAAAAATATTATTTGCAGTTTAAGGGACAGTAAAGTGGTAAGAATTGGTGTGAATTTTCAAAAGATTGGCAATTTTTATGTTAGAAGCTTAACACTTCTGGGCATCTCTCCACGGGATTACGTCATTTGCTCCCTAAAATCGTAATATATTATCCTGGCAGACATTTTCTTTTAGTCTTAATGGTGTTGCCACTGTTTCTTACATAACAGAACAGATCAGATGCATGCAGCCGCAGTGAACATTTGAGCAGTGAACAATTCTTTTACGTTAATATCTTACAAGATCTAAAACTGGTTTAATTTAGGAATATTTATTTTAAAATGCATAGAACATACATAAAAGTTTATGAAAAGAGTGTTAGATATAAAGCATTATTTTTCTTAATGTGTATTTATGTTATGTGTATTTCAGTACATAATTTAAGAGTCTAGAGTCTATTAGAATCAGACAGAGGAGACAGAGGATTTCATAATAAATAAAATTATTATAAAAATAAATAGAAAGAATACAACCTAAGACTATCAAACATGCTTTATAATACACATATTATCCTTATAACAAAAAGAAAACAATTAATTTCAAACAAAAGTTAATTTTTATTAATTATTAAAATACCCTGTTCTAGTCAGTCAAATGTAAAAAAAATTCAAATTGTTTTTAAGAACGTGAAACTCGTATGATTAAATAGTTTTTTTTTTGCCATCTTTAAACCCCCCACCGCACACTTACACACAATAAGATAAACACATCGTTATGCATATTATAACTGCTATTATGTTTTATTTATTTCTTTCTTTTTCCCTTTCTCTAGAAATATGTGTATTTTGTGAGTATTTTTATTTATGTGCTTTTCTTTATTCCTGTGTATTATGGTCGGTTAATACACCTCGAGCTGTATCATTTCTATGCCAGTTAAAATTTGTTCGCATTGCCTTCAGTTAACAACATTTTTGAGTTGATTTTTTAAAGACAATTCGTTGTTTTGTTTTTTTTTTGTTTGTCATTCTGAATCTTATTCTTGTTGTTGGTAAGGCGTGCAGTGATAACAGTGGGCAATTATTATATAACAATTTTAAAAAACAATAAATTAAGAATTTTGTTATTGGAAACATTTTATATTCTTTCTTTTACTCTATGTGCGATGGTGAACCTTTATAAGTAATTTTAGACTGCCGACCTAATTTTTTAATTAACATTTTATATCACTTTTGTTCATTTCTGTCTGCCATGAAATATTTAAATTTTATTATACTGTTGATTTTACATCAACCCGCGCCGAAACCGGTTTGTTCACCAATAAATTTGACGCGGGTTGAAGTAAAATCATACCCAAAAAAATTAAAGTTTTATTTTTTCCTCACCTCAAGTCATTCAAGTGAAATCGGTACTATATTAAATAGATATGTTAACAATATCGAAAGTAAACAACACAGTGAGATCACAGTGAACAACAAAATTAAACGTTTCCCTTCACTAGTTCAGCTATCTAAATAATGACGATTTCACAGAATTCGACACTAGCGGCTGTATGCATAAAAACTTAAAGTAGGTTTAGCTGCCGTTGTTAAGCACAATTTCCTAAAGTTGTATTCATAAAACACTTTTACCTCAAAATACGTTTGTTAACTTTAAAGTAGGAAAAACCTACGTTAAACCTACAATAAATTGACAGTTCAATTTTATTATTAAAAGTTCAAAAACCAAACAAATTGTGTTTACAATAAACTGAGCAGTTTTTTTTAAAGTGGCATAAGTTACTTTGTTATAGTCATCTTTTTATTTTAAATTAGTTTATAAAACATTTCAATTTTTAGCCATTTCAACTAGTCTGTATTTAGTTTTCTTTCTGAAACGGATTTTTCTAATGATTGTGTTGAAATAAAATCTTTTTTCTCCATGTTGTGTACTATGAAGGATATTTTCGACAGGGGGCTATTACTACTATTACTATTTTGTCCTTTACATAAGTCACTATGTGCAGTAATATGCTTTTGAGTTGTGACATTCTTAGATATTTTATACAACACGAATTAACCTCCTGAGAATAAAAAAATAAAATAATGGTAATTATGTGTAGTATATTAGATATCAGTATAATATTGTTCCGTAAACTGCACTATTCTTTCAAACTAATAAAAATAAGTCAAATAATCACAACAATACTTCACACACACTTATTACATGTTTCCATTTCTTTCACACTAAGCTCCGTAATTAATTTCCTAAGTACAGCGACTAACGCCACTTTCAAAATAAGCATTTTTGTTGCACCGTTAATTATCAACACTCCTCTCAAGCAAATCTTAATAGTTCTTAACTCTTAACAAATCTAATACTTCTTAATTTCAAATTTATTAAAAATAAAAAAAAAACTGTTCAGTTGTGACTTATGCCACTTGACAATTGACAATTATACTTTGTTATTCCAAAAATGTTAAAAAATATTTATTTAACAAATTGTAGTATACAAATAATAATAAAAACTAAAACATAACATGCCATTCAATATAAAACATTTTTACATCTTTATTTTATATTTTAAAAAAATATAATTTTAATTAATTTTTTTAAACAAAAGTTTTATTGATGTACATATAATCAAAACAAAGCTCGTTATCCGAATAATTATTTTTTTAATATGAACAAATTCTTTGTAAGTTGTTCGTAAGCCTTGCAAATTAACCTTTTTTGGGTGCTTTGCTTTTTATCAAAAAGATTATTATAAAAGAAAAAACAAAAATATGTTGATTTTGCTGAAAAAAAATGAAAAACAATAAAAACATTTTTTATGGATCTGACTACCCGGATAAATAATATTCATTTTTATACATCGTTAATTACAACGTGACAACTGAAAATAGTGGCATTGCCAGAATCAAAATACTAATTTTACTAAAGCATACATTAGCTAAAGTACTGTTTATGAATACCATTTTATAACAAACGTCTGTTAGCCTTAAAGTGTTTGTTAACTAACGTGTACTTTAAAGCTCAAATAAGTGTTTTTTATGCATACATATAGAAGTTTTATTTTTTAACTTTTTCCAATATTTTCAGGTACCTTTCAGCAGAGACTTTTTAGTCATAAAATTTTTGTGATATCCTCTTTCATAATGGATTTTAATAATTTCTTAAAGACTTTCTTCTCCTATCACATATATAAAACTACTGCGAAGTACTTTTTACTTTCTAATAACGCTGAAGATTTAATTCCTGTTCAGATTTACTTAAGCACACTTTTTTTTAAACTCTTTACTCTCTCCGGAATAAGTTCAAAATGTAGTCATTTACTATCTGACTCTAAAACCATATAGAAACAATTGCTCTATCCATAAACATAGTATTGTTTATCGTCTATTAAAATATTTTGTTGTGAATAATCATTTAATTTAATTTTAAAAGCTAAAAAGCACAAACGAATAAAAAATTGTGAATATAAATTAGGCTTGAGAACTTTAAACCGATAACTTTGATTTGCATTTAAATGTTGTTTACTTAACAAAAATTTTGGTTTTATTAATAATATTTTCCCTTAATAATTTTAAATATTTTTACAAAATAATGATAAAAGTTCTCGGATTCAAGGATCTTCAAGGATTAACCATTTTTTTTAATTGAAAGGCGCTTCTAGCAACTCTGTAATATATCGTTTTTAATATCATGTTATTTTATTTTTTATTTTATCATATTTATATTTTTTTATTATCCAACATTTTATTTATTTTCTCATTTCCTTTTAATGCCATGGTTTTTCCTTTAGCACCTCACTGTGCGTTGTCATACAATAAGTTAAGGCGTTCCTTGTTGTGTTCTTATCCTATAAAAAATGTGTGGGCGTTTTGAAAAAGCCAAAAATGCTGGATAGATACCATATTTTTAACTTTAACTCTTTACCATGACAAATGACTTAATTGAATTTGAATAACGCATAAAAATGTTTCCCACAATCATATATTAAATTAATGTTCGATATCTGAAGTTTTTTAGTTGTCAAAAACTTTAACAAAACAAAAAAGAAATCATCACAAAGTTACTTTTGTTAGCCATGACACGGCGCTGCTTTAAAATAATGATGATTATGACGAAAGAGCATATTGATGGTCCTGGTCATTATTTTATTACAATAATATCAAAATAATTGTAATACTCATACTACACAACATACTCATACTGACACGCATACAAACAACAAATAAAAAGTATAAAAAAGTTAATGTACATAAATAAATTTATTAGTTCCTGAGGTGAACATACCAATAAAGCACATGCATTCCACAGACAGCAAACTCATACACTTACACGTGTACACAAACAAAACGAAGTAGGATTTTTAGAATTTCCTAACAA
Organism: Trichopoda pennipes; assembly: GCA_030448955.1. Lineage (NCBI taxonomy): Eukaryota > Metazoa > Arthropoda > Insecta > Diptera > Tachinidae > Trichopoda > Trichopoda pennipes. The sequence goes on from JASKUP010000040.1 coordinate 277,405, forward strand.
CTTGAAAAAATGTTTTTATTTAGTTTTTCCAAAGTAAAGCCTTACAGTTTAGAATTACACACACACACACACACACACACACTCACTTACACTTAAGACAACCCTTTGAAAATACAAAAATAAAAAGAATAAGTAAATTTGTATAAGTAAAAGTGAGAATGCATGCACACCTGTATATGTGTACATATGTATGCGCGTGTGTGTGTGTGTTTGTTTGATTGTTTGCTAGTGTAAGTAATACATAAAATTCCATGAGAAATAACTTGAGGCATTTTTACATTTAACATATTTATATGAGTATGTTGAAGTTTATTATTTCTATGTCTGTATAATTATTTGGGTTTAAATGTTTGTTCCTTAAATTTTATTCATTCATTCATTCATTCAACAATCTTTGCTTGTTTAGCACAAGTTTTGTTTTCATATTGTTGCTGTTTCCATATTTTTTAAAACATCTTCACATATTCTCTTTTATACATACATACATACATATGTCTTATGACACTCACAAAAAAATATTAGCATTACAAAATATTTTTTAAGGCAATAAAATTGTTAAAAAAATAATATTTAGAAAATAAGGAAATACTTAGAGAGAGAACGTGTTACCTAAAAACCGTATTACGTTGGAGATATTTTTGCAAAGTTGTTTAAATATATCAGGAGACCTGTAATATCATCTATTATATAACAACAATTAAGTGGTGCCATACCAAGGCTTAATGAAACATAAATTATTTGGTATAGTTTTGTTTAAATAATTTAGTTGTTATATTTTTTTGGAGAGTGCAAAATAACATGTTATCCTTTAGTATAACTGTAAATGCAAAATCTATATATATAAAAATTAAGCGCAAAATAGGTGTCCATTGGTTGCCAGTGTTTGACGAGATGCGCCGTCGGATTTTCACCAAGTTTTCACTGTACCTTCGTTCGCTGGTTTGTATCTTTGTTTCATGCGTTTACGCACAACAGTGCGTCTGCAGTGCGTGTTTGAAACAAGACAAATTTTTCAAAAAAACTAAATTTTTTTTCCATTGAATACTTCTACTCAACGTTTTGTATCAAATGAAATGTGTGTGAATGCGACGGCAATACAAATCGAAATATGCTCATGTTCATAGCAAGTGGATGGTAAACAAATAGAAAATTTTGTTTTCCATATTCTGTTGCATTTTGTGTGTGTGTGTGTGTAATTTGCGTGTTAAATTGCAAAATGATCCATCAGCCGAACGTTTTTCAAAGCAATTGTTAGATATTGGGAATGGCGCAATTCCAATTGAGCCCAACACAAAAATGATTACGCTTCCAGATAATTTTTGCCACTTTGCACGAATAAAACAAGAATTGGTCGCAAACGTATTTGTTGTTATTGCACAAAATTTTACAAACCATGATTGGTTGGACGAAACGGCTATCTAAGCTGCGAAAAATGCAGATGTTTCAGATATGACAATTTTGAATGACATTCGGTAGGAAATTTTTACCTACAAATCGGTTGACTCTGTTAGCAATCAAGACGATATTGTAAATTATCCAGTCGAATTCGGTTGACTTACCTGGACTGCCGACCCACTGCCTACAAGTGAAAGTTGGTGTACCAACTTGATGTACGTAAAAGCATTGCAATAGAATAAGACGTATTATATAAGCACACAAAAATATTGAATTGTGAAAAAGATAACATTATTAAAAAAAAACATAAAAACGAAAAAAAAGAAATTGTGTTCTTTCTGATTAATTTTCTTAAATGATTAATTTTCTTAAATGGCGCACACTAAAAAGAACGCTGCAGAATAAAAACAAACCACAAATGACTTGCAAAGCACTCACGGGCACGCTAGTATTTTTATATTAATTTAATTTTAGCTTTAAGAATAGTTATAGGCGCCATTCTTCTTGGTCCCATTAACTAATTATCTGACTGGTAAAATAGTCAATGTTTCTCAGAGAATTGTATTTACAAGCTGTCCGCTGGCAGCTTGTTTTGGCGCTTTTTTCGTAAACATTAGTCTTGACAGTTTATATTTTTCAGTTGCCAAGTGGACACGTGGCAAATTAATTATGGAAAAATATTCGATAAACCAACATATTATTGTGATAATTTTTTTTTAAGTAAAACAACAGCTCTACAATTACTGAATAATTGGAATCGTAAGTATAGTTATGTGTTGTTAATTAGAAACATTAATTTAAAGCGAGTAAAGCCATTCTATTTTTTATACAACATCGCTGACGATTTAATGTCAGAAAAATGCAACCGAAAAATAGGGCTCTGATAATTAAATGCATGAAAGTTTATAGTGGCTGCGTTTTAATCGTAGGCCGTTAAAAAGTTTACAAGCACAGAAATCTATATATTAAATGCTTAGATAACAGTACCGTCACGTGTTTCGTTTAGTACAATCATTCAGGAAAGACACATTGTAATGGTTTTTAAAAATTCCAAATGATTTCTTAAGCCGTCAACTTCTCTTATTCGCAATTCTAAAACACTTTAAAGATTTATTCCTTAACTAAATTTTAAAAACCAAGCTTACTAATAATGTGAGGGTATTTCTGATGGAAAGATAATGGCCTGTATCATTATTATTTTATACAAAAACAGAAAAAGACAGACAAATACCTAACGTGATGCTGTCGAACTTTAACAGTCTATTTCTATTCGGTACATTTAATGTAAACTAAAAATGATACAGCTGTTTTACGTAGAAAGCTCTGAAGCACAGAACGTAGTGCTGTCATAACTTTTATTACCAACATTATTTTCATCGGTGTATTCCTTTTAAATAACATTCTCCATTTAAAATTAAGAATTGCTTAAATTCTTTTTCTTTGTTTTATAGTTTTTGTTATAACTCTTTCTACTCCCTTAAAGACTCAATTGCACAATTATTTCTTCCATTTAAGCAGGCACATACAAACACACAAACAATTGCATTTATATTTATATACATTTTCTAAGTGAGTTCATGTAGTTAAAGTTAATCAAATCGTAATTACCAGAAACATAGCCGAAGGCGTTAAACATTTTAAAAGCAAACTTGTTTTTTTTTTGTTGCTGTGCTTCATATAAATTGTGTTTGTTGTATTTTGTGTAACTAAAATTATCAAGATGTAAAGGTGTGTTTGAATATACTCGTACATTAAGTGTATGTTTGTGTTGTTGTGTATAATATTTAATTGCAAGCCAGAAATAGTTGTATGTATATGCATGTGTATATGTGTGTTTAAGTTTCTCCAAATCATAGTAATTTATTTGTTTATCTAAAATGACAAACCTAATAAACAGGTTAATTCTTGCAATTCTTATGATATTTACCTGCATTTTAAATATTTATAAAATCTTATTTTGTTATTTTATAATTCATTAAAAATGAAAAATGAATACGTTTATTTTGTTTCATTTGTGATGAAGTTGCCTGCAGATATTAAAAGACATTTAGTACGAAGGTAACTATTTTTACGATCATTACTTAACGGAAGTAAGACAATAGCAGAACCTGACAAGCTTAAAGTAAAACTTTTTTGGAGCCTTTAAATCAACATTATTTGTTATTTTAGAAATACTACGGAAGGTTTAACAAATACCCAAATAATATTGTTTAACAAATATTAAAAGAAAAAAATCATAATTGGAAATCACAATTGCAAAACGTGTTTTTTTAAGTGCAATTCTAACAATGATAGAACCTATTTAAGCACATCCAACTTGTATTTGTATTTTGTTGAAATTGTCGTCTTCATATAAGAATCTTTTAATTTCACATACAAGTCGCAGATGTTAGCAGCATTTACCAGGCACTTACATAAATTATAAAAAAATTCGTAAGTCATAATTTGCCTTTAAAATATTTTTTCAGCCATAACTTTTAGTAGAAAGCTTTTGTTTCAATTTTTCTTAACCATATTTCATCAGTCGCAATTTTACTTTAAACAATTTCATGTCATAATTTTGCTGGAGATAAATATCATCAGTAATAATTTTGCTGCAGAAAAATTTCATCAGTCACAATGTTTCTATAAACAAAAACATCATCAGTCATAATTTTTCTATTAAATTATATTTATATCATAATTTTCTATAAAAATATGTCATAAGTTTATTTAAAAAATTTCATCAGTCAAGATTTTTTTAAAGAATCTTTGTGTCGTAATTTCTTGTCATAATTTTTCTATAAAAAATATCCTAATTACTAATTTTTATATAAAAAAGTTTATCAAAATTAATTTTTCTAATTTTTATAGTTTTTTTAAACGATCTTTTTTATTTATCTTTAATAAATATCTTTTTTCTTTTTAACGACCTTTTTTATATTTTTTCTTCTCAATATTTCGCTTTCCTTTGGAAAGCTTCTTCAGGAAAAAATTAAAAACAAGGAAACGGAAATAACAAATAAATAACAAACAACAAATTCTCTCTTATGAAATGATTATAACAAATTATATGTCTTTTTAATTAAGTACCTATAATTCTGAGCTTAATTGTCTGTGTCTGTCCAGAAATTTATTCTCCTTACATTTGGTACATTAACAATTTCTAACACTTCTAACATATAACGTCTCTTGTAGTTTTTTTCCATATCTAATACTGATGTTTCATCAAACTTTGGATAATGATTATATTTCTTACAATGTGAAGATAAGGATGTCTTCTGTGTTGAAATATTCCTATATTTTTGGTCACACCTGTGACCAGCTAATCTCGTTTTAAGTTTATATTTTGTTGACCAGGTCAACTGTGACAAAGTTTATATTGGTACAACAAAAAATAAACTTAAAAAAAGATATGTTATTGTCAAATGTTTTGAAACATTTTTTTCAAAAATAAAAATTTTTTCCTAAAGAAGCTTTTCAAAGGAAAGCGAAATATCGAGAAGAAAAGATATATAAAAAAGATCGTTAAAAAGAAAAAAGATATTTATGAAAGATAAATAATTTTTCTATTAAATATTTCTTGCCAAAATTTTTTTATAAAATATATCAATCATTTATTTTTATTTAAAAAAAAATCATGTCATAATTCTGCAAAAGTGTTTCAATTTTACTATGAAAATGATTTCATCAGAAATGACTTTTCCATAAAAAGTTTTGTTATTATTAAAAAAAATTATTAGTTTTCTAAGTAAACTTCATGCTATAATTTTTCTGTAAAGAATTTTAACAATCAAGATTTTTCTAAAGAAAACTTCATGTCGTATTTTTACTACAAAAGTTTCTTGTCATAATTTTTCTATAAAACAATTTAATCACGAATTTTTATACAAAAAAAAAAAATTATCAGACATTATTTTATTATTAAATATTTCAAGTCATAATTTTTCTATAAAATATCTTAAGCATTAATTTTTATTTAAAAAAAAATTGTCATAGTTATTCTATAAAAGAATTTCATGAAGCATACTTTTACCATAAAAATGATTTTATTAGTCATTATTTTTCTACAAAAAATTTATTAATTACGAGTTTTTTAAGTAAGCTTCATGCTAAAATTGTTCTGTAAAAAATTTCAACAGTCAAGATATCATGTCATAAATAATCTATAAAAAATCTTAATTACTCATTTTTTTATAAAAGAAAAATTCGTCCGTCATAATTTTTCTATAAAAATTTATCAGGCATGATCTTTTTATACAACATCTTAATCATTTTTTTTATATTAAAATAAGTTCTTTCGCCTTAATTTTTTAATCAAAAATTTCATGTCATAATTTTTCTATAAAAGATTTCCATCAAGCATTATTTTACTATAAAAATGATTTCATCAGTCATGATTTATCTATTAAAAATTTTATTAGTCCCATTTTTCTAAACAAGCTTCATGCTATAATTTTTCTACAAAAAGTTTAAACACTCAAGATTTCATGTAATTATATTTTTATAAAAAAATTTAATCACTCATTTTTTTATAGAAGAAATTTCATACGACATAACTTTCCCATTAAAAAATTTCATCAATCATGACTTTGCTATAAAAAAAATTCATCGTTCATAATTTTTCTATTAAACAGCTTAATTATTCATTTTTATATAAAAGAAAGTTCTTAGTTATATTTTTCTTTAAAAAATCTTAATCGCCCATTTTTATATAAAAATATCATGCAATAATTATCTTATAAAAGAAATTCATGTGGCAATTCTTCAAAAAAAAAATTAATCGTCAATTTATATATAAAAGAAACATTCATCAGCTATAATTTTTCTATAAAAAAAAATTCATCACCCATAATTTTTCTATAAAAAAAAAAAATTCATCAGCCATAATTTTTCTACAAAAAAATTCATCAGCCATAATTTTTCTACAAAAAAATTTATCACCCATAATTTTTCTAAAAAAAAAAAAAAATTCATCAGCCATAATTTTTCTACAAAAAAAATTATCAGCCATAATTTTTCTATAAAAAAAAATTCATCACCCATAATTTGTCGATAAAAAAAAATTCATGTCATAATTTTTCTATAAAAATAAATTCATCAGCAATAATTTTTCTACAAAAAAAATTATCCGTCATTATTTTTCTATAAAAAAATTCATCAGTCATAATTTTTCTATAAAAAAATTCATCAGCCTTAATTTTTCTACAAAAAAAATTATCAGTCATAATTTTTCTACAAAAAAATTCTTCAGTCATAATTATTCTATAAAAAAAATTCACCAGTCATAATTTATCCATAAAAAAGTTTATGTCATAATTTTTCTATATAAAAAATTCATGTCATAATTTTTCTATAAAAAAAATTGATTACCCATAATTTTTCTAAAAAAAAAATTCATCAGGCATAATTTTTCTATAAAAAAAAATTCATCAGCCATAATTTTTCTACAAAAAAAATTTATCAGTCATAATTTTTCTACAAAAAAAATTCATCAGCCATAATTTTTCTACAAAAAAAATTTATCAGTCATAATTTTTCTATAAAAAAAATTCATCAGCCATAATTTTTCTATAAAAAAAAAATCATCAGCCATAATTTTTCTATAAAAAAAATTCATCACCCATAATTTTTCTATAAAAAAAAAATCATCAGCCATAATTTTTCTACAAAAAAATTCATCAGCCATAATTTTTCTACAAAAAAATTTATCACCCATAATTTTTCTAAAAAAAAAAAAAATTCATCAGCCATAATTTTTCTACAAAAAAAATTATCAGCCATAATTTTTCTATAAAAAAAATTCATCAGCCATAATTTTTCTATAAAAATAAATTCATCAGCAATAATTTTTCTACAAAAAAAATTATCCGTCATAATTTTTCTATAAAAAAATTTATCAGTCATAATTTTTCTATAAAAAAATTATCAGTCATAATTTTTCTATAAAAAAATTCATCAGTCATAATTTTTCTATAAAAAAAAATTCATGTCATAATTTTTCTATAAAAATAAATTCATCAGCAATAATTTTTCTACAAAAAAAATTATCCGTCATAATTTTTCTATAAAAAAATTTATCAGTCATAATTTTTCTATAAAAAAATTCATCAGCCATAATTTTTCTACAAAAAAAAATTATCAGTCATAATTTTTCTACAAAAAAATTCATCAGTCATAATATTTCTATAAAAAAAATTCATCAGTCATAATTTATCCATAAAAAGTCATAATTTTTCTATATAAAAAATTCATGTCATAATATTTCTATAAAAAAATTCATCAGCTATAATTTTTGTATAAAAAAAATTGATTACCCATAATTTTTCTATAAAAAAAATTCATCAGCCATAATTTTTCTATAAAAAAAATTCATCAGTCATAATTTATCCATAAAAAAGTTTATGTCATAATTTTTCTATATAAAAAATTCAGGTCATAATTTTGCTATAAAAAAAATTGATTACCCATAATTTTTCTATAAAAAAAATTCATCAGGCATAATTTTTCTATAAAAAAAAATCATCAGCCATAATTTTTCTACAAAAAAAATTTATCAGTCATAATTTTTCTACAAAAAATATTTATAAGTCATAATTTTTCTATAAAAAAAATTCATCAGCCATAATTTTTCTATAAAAAAAATTCATCAGCCATAATTTTTCTACAAAAAAAATTATCAGTCATAATTTTTCTACAAAAAAATTCATCAGTCATAATTTTTCTATAAAAAAAATTCATCAGTCATAATTTATCCATAAAAAAGTTTATGTCATAATTTTTCTATATAAAAAATTCATGTCATAATTTTTCTATAAAAAAAATTGATTACCCATAATTTTTCTATAAAAAAATTCATCAGGCATAATTTTTCTATAAGAAAAAATTCATCAGCCATAATTTTTCTACAAAAAAAATTTATCAGTCATAATTTTTCTACAAAAAAAATTTATCAGTCATAATTTTTCTATAAAAAAAATTTATCAGGCATAATTTTTCTATAAAAAAAAATTCATCAGGCATAATTTTTCTACAAAATAAATTTATCAGTCATAATTTTTCTACAAAAAAAATTTATCAGTCATAATTTTTCTATAAAAAAAATTCATCAGCCATAATTTTTCTATAAAAAAAAATTCATCAGCCATAATTTTTCTACAAAAAAAATTTATCAGTCATAATTTTTCTATAAAAAAAATTCATCAGGCATAATTTTTCTATAAAAAAAAATTCATTAGCCATAATTTTTCTACAAAAAAAATTTATCAGTCATAATTTTTCTACAAAAAAAATTTATCAGTCATAATTTTTCTATAAAAAAAATTCATCAGCCATAATTTTTCTATAAAAAAAAATTCATCAGCCATAATTTTTCTACAAAAAAAATTTATCAGTCATAATTTTTCTATAAAAAAAATTCATCAGGCATAATTTTTCTATAAAAAAAAATTCATCAGCCATAATTTTTCTACAAAAAAAAATTATCAGTCATAATTTTTCTATAAAAAAAATTCATCAGTCTTAACTTTTCTATAGATATATTTATTTCGAATAATTCGAGGCCCTTAATAAATTCTCTATAGTACACCATCAAATGAAACTTAATGTAAAATTTGCAATACCTTTTAAAACCGTTTTGTTTTTGTTTTTTTATTCTTTAAATTTTCAATTCTGACTTTTAGTGAATATTTTTAAGGCCTTTTTTGTACTTTAATGATTGCATTTTGTTATAGATTCTATGTGCTCAAGTTCATTCTAGATGCATAAATGTATAAATGTGTAAAACATTTTATGTGAGAATTATGCCTCCAGATATACAATGTCCAAGTCAAGACAATCTACTCAGTATTGCAGAAAACTAACCACTACTTGTTGTTTTCTTCTAAATCGTTCCACTTGCTACTGCTCTCTTGGAAGTTCTATACAATTAAGTACTGGTATTTACCTACTTCATCATTATACTCATAGTAATATAATAGCTCTAAATATAAGAATACACATACACCTGCATGAAAAAATATTCATGTGTGTAAATAAACAGAGCCTATACGAACGTATTTTGTGAGCAGTAGATACTCTGCTCTATATAAACAAGTAGTAGACAAGTTAAACATATAAATTTTTTTTTGGAATGCAACAGTATTTAACTGGCGTTCATGTGCAATTTATGTTGGATTTGTTATTGTTGTTGTTGCTATTCCTATAGCTACTACAAATCAGGTGTTGGTTGGTTGTGAAATTCTCAACACATCAGTAGCTGTGGCTGGCTGCAAAAGTAACATCAACAGTAGCAACAGCTGTCAGTATTGTATAAAAACAACAGCAACAACAACAACAACAATACTTACAGCACCATTTAAACAATGAAAAAAAGCAAAATACAGTAGCATGAAATTAATTTTTCCAAATTGATATTAATTTGCATATTTTAAGCGTAATTTATTTTAATGTATGAATTTTTTATTTTTTTATTTAGTTTTTCCTTTTTTTTATAAAATAAATGAATATTAAATTTTTGACACTGATAGTTTCGCACGCCTTAATTAAATTAATCTTGATCACTATTTGTGTGGTATCTAAATGGAGAAATTGCATTGGACAATAGTTTTTTCAAAGGTAGCTGCTGTATTTCTGCAGTGACATTTCCTTTGTAAAATATGAAACAAAGAAAAATACAAGAACTGTTAAATTGCTTTCTATTTATTACTTTCAGCTTGACACACTACATAGCAATCATTCTTTCCTAACTAAATTCTTTTACGATCATGCTTGTTGTCCGTTTTTGTTTATGTGTGAACCTATTGGGTTTTCCCCTTCCTTCCCTTCTTCCCCTTTTATGTGACATAATAATCTGTAATTGTACGTTTATGATGTTCCTTATTGCCTTGGTCTTGCGCACCTGCGTAACGTTTTTGTGCTGGTGTAGTGTTTGTTTTCCTGTAAAAATATTTCAACGGTTCAAATATTGTGTCCGAAGCAGTGTTTATTTGTTCATTTATTATTCGTCCGTCAAATGTTTTTTGTTTGTATATTTCCATGTTTTCCAATACATTCAGTCTCCTTCCTTTGTGATGTGTGTGAAGCAGTTTAACCGTTGTCTTAATATGTCCTGGTGTACATTTGTTGTTAAATATATGGTTCGCGAAGTTTGCTAAAAAGATTCAAAGCTTTACAGAAAAGGGTTTTTCCCTTAAAAATTTTTATTTCCACAGAAACCCCTTATTTTTCACAAAAGACGCGCTTTTCGTTATCAGGTACCAAAAGTACCATCTGTACAAAAAGACTTAATTAGAAATAAACTTCAGTATTTAGAAAAACAATTTGCGCTTTTAATCAGCTATTCTTTTTTGGAATTGTTTATGGTTTGATTTCTTTTGTATAGTTACGCCATTCCATCTTAAGCAATCACCGATTTTTGCAGTCAAAAAACCATTTCTTGTTTGCACTTGAAAGTGGCAACCTTTAAAACAACTTCCAAAACATCTGTTTAAACAAATTCGTTGTTGTATTTCCTACTTACTCTGGGTGAGTGTGACAAGGACCTCGACACAATTTACACCGTGGCTGAAAACAACGGCTACAAGTCTACTACTATCGACAAACTGCTTAGACAATACAACCCTAAGAACAGGAATAAAGAAGACAAATAGGCAGTTGATACAATACGACGACAGGCGTTCACTTACATAGGATCTTCACAATGAAGGTTTACTTACAGTTTTAAAAAACAGCAACACTCTGAGATGTAAACTCAAGACCTCGATGACAGCGGAGTATAAACATACTTATATAGGATAGACTGGACGAAAACTAAAATCAAGATTTAAAGAACACATACGCTCGTATAAATGTGAAAGAGAAGGCTCCAACTTTGCATTACATCTTGACACTCACGGACATGCATCAAGGGAAATAAATGAATATATGACATTGCTACATCCTAGCGAAAAAGGATGAAGACTAGAAATTCTTGAAAATATGAAGCATTATAAACGAACAAGTAAACATGATCTCAGATTTCACACCACTAAAACTACTCATACAGTGCAACAAATGATAAACACCCTAAGACGGACACACTTAAATAGCAAATAATAAAAGACGGAAATATTAAACTAACCACGCATAAAATGTCAGGTGGCGGGACAATTTTTGTTTAATTAAGATGATAAATAAACAATTATGTTCGAATCTAATGTGATCAGTGCGCCTCAATTGCCATTCTTTGTTTTTTATCAAAACCTTTTGAGTACAATTTTATACCAACAAATGTTGTCTTACATTAACGGCAATAATTTACTTACCAGTATGCAATCTGGTTTTTGTCAGAGCCATATCTGTATTACTGCTCTTGCAGAAGTAATAGAGAACATACGACAGAAACTGGAATGTGGGAGCATATGTTTTTTAGTGCTTCTAGACTACTCTTAAGCATTTGACACCGTGGATCATGATATATTACTAAGGAAATTAAATTTTTTTTTCAGATTCTTAGACACATCGGCCAAGCTAATTAATTCATATATGTATATCGAATCGCACACAGTCGATTTTTGTAAATAAAGTATGGTCGAACAAATTGTCACTTTTTAGAGGCGTGACATAGGGGTCTACTCTTGGACCACTATTATTTTCAATATATGTGAATGATTTGCCAAAGGTGCTTTCAAAATGCAACATCCACCTATACACAGACGATGTGCAACTTACGCTAGGTACTATTGCATTTAAATAATGAGTTAAAGAAAATTTATCACTGGGCTTGTGCAAGCGGACTTTGCTTGAACCCTTGTAAATCTAAGTTTAATAGGCAGAAAAAGTTTAGCATCAACTTTTTTAGGAGACATTGTTTTAAATGTCTTAAGTGTCGAGAATATCGAAATTGTTACAAAGGCAAAAAATCTAGGCATAATCTTTAACAACTGGTTGACATGGTCGGACCACGTGAACGCTTAAGTCGGACAAGTGTATGTGAAGTTACGGACTCTCTGGATCACGCGGTTTTTTACTCCATTACGGATAAGAATTTTGCTCGCCAAGGCACACTTGATGCCAACTTTGATGTATGGATGTGAACTATTTAGTAATTGCGACGCCGTTAGTAAATGAAAACTGAATGTTCTATATAATAATATTATTAGATATGTCTATGGTTTGCGTAGATTTGACCATGTTTCATCTGTTTCAAATAACCTGTAATAAGTTTGGTGTTTTTCAATTTATTTTATTCTAATATATAAATTTAATTTTATTATTTTATATTTATTTTTCTGGGGCTCAACTGTGGAGCTCAACAGTAAACTTATTAATGCTTTTCAATACTTATTAATAGTTGCTTATATGTAAATAATGTGAAGACTCCAATCAGTCTAGTGCAAATAAAGTTATTGAAAAGTGTAACGTGATCGCGTTCTAATTGTTATTACATTTATTTTGGTATTTTTGTTCTGCAAAATAAATGTGTCAAGCTAAATGCATCTATCAGCACATGCAGTTAGAATAACAATAAAAGCAAAAGCAATGTAAAACCTTTTTGTTACGACTGCATGTGTGTGTGCATATTTAATTAAGGTGATTCGGCTACAAACCTCTACGGGGTTAGTTTTGAAAGTCTAATAAAGATCCGTACTCTAGTTTTTTTACACAAAATAATATACACAAAACCCCTAGATATTTGTTTCAAAAATTACATTTTTCCCAATCACCTAGAAACCGAAACATTATAATACCTCGACATCAACATCTAGTGTCTGAGTGGCAATTTTATTTGTATGCTGCTCGTATTTGGAATAGTCTTCCACCATATCAACAATAACTCTAGTTATATATTTATTTATTTATTTATTTATTTATATTAAACTTATTTAAAAATATTGTATTTGTTTATGTTAATTTTGAGTATAACGCAATGCGTTCCTGTACTATAATTATTAGATTTAGTCTTGTTGTACAGGAAATAAACAAATAAATAAACAAACAAACAAAATCTCAATAGGATTTTAAGTCCGTATAATGAAAAATTAGAACCCGTATTAAAGTATTTTATTGTGTAAATTCTTAAACTTCTTAAATTGCGAGAGCATATTGTGAACAAACACAAACAAAAAAAATTCCGTTTCTTATATAAAAGAAAAGCATTAAATAAAAGCATTAAGGAATATTTCTTTCAGAATTATCCCATCAGAATAGTTTTGATATTTTTACAACAACAAATTCACAAATAACCATTTAATGTGAAAAAAATGTTTATTTCCCATACACACATTAATGGCAATTTCATCGATTCTTCTTAATATTGTATATCCATTTGATACTGTCATCTTAAAGTATCATGCAACATTTATGCAACAACAGAAACAACAACATTAAAAGCGTTAATAAGCACAAAGTCGTACATAAAAAATTTATTTAGTCAAAGTCCCAATGTGATTTTCGTGTGAAAATCTCGCGATTTAGCCAAAGGCTTAAATATTAAATACAACCAAAAGACAATAAACAAACAGATGGACAGACAGACAGACAGACATCTAGACATAACACATACAACAACAAACAAAAAGAATAGTTTCACATACAACAATTTATACGTGAGCAAATAAAAAGAGCAAAACTACTTTACGTTACGGGCCCAATAAAAGTACTAAAAAAAACAAAAACGAAACAACAACCGAAAAGGCAAAAAACGAGATATTCAACTGACTGACTGACAGACGTATACAATTGATGACTGAATGGTTTAAAGCTGAAATAAGTTCACATACATTTCACGTGTATTTGCCAGCTCTTGTATTTGCTGGAATTTTGTTTCTCGGTTCAATACTTTTTAAACGCTTGAAAATATTTGACTATTGAGTTTGAAGCACTTTCGCATTTCCACTAACTTGCTCATACACAACTATACACGAAAATTTTTCCCGCTTAAATTTTAGAACGTTTTTTCTAATACATTTCACCACATGCTCTTTTGTATGGGGGGCTGCATGTTTGGGCATTTGGTTGGAAAAAAATCTCACAAAAAACGAAAAATCACATCCACAAAACAAACAAAACCAAAAATAAAAATAAAAAAGAAGAAATCTAAAAAGGCAACAATACTATCGCCCTTTAGGCCAAATGCACGCGGCTTATATCGTCACATCATGCCCCCTTGCAATGGTCACGTTTCCTAAACAATTGTCTTCAATAGTTTAAGTTTTTCATTTTTTCTGTGGATTGAATTTGTGTTGGAGTTGTAAATGTTATGTGGCCATTAGGCATTAAATGGGAATGTGAGTCGCGAATGTATGTGTGTGTGAAAACAAATTTAAAAATATTTATACCCTCGCTTTGACCAGACTCTAGAAAATTTTAAATTGAAAGATATTTTATGAAAATGTCCTGGTGCGTGGGAGGTTTCTTATTGGCGCATGATTAAAGCTGGTTATAATTTACACAATAAATAAAGTGATAAAACAGTTTAACTAGAGATTAGCAAAGGGTGTACAAATATTTTTACAAGATTTCTATTAAAAAAAAAAACAATAGTTTTTACTTTTTTAAGATCATCATTTTTTTTTTGGCATATTAAAAAGTTGTTTCTCTTAATTTCTCTTTTAATTGACTAAAATAAATACAACTAAAGGGTTTTTCAGCAAGTACTTTGTTTTCTAAAACAAAAAAAAATTTTTGATTAAGTTAATTAAAATTATTTTCAGTTTTATTCGACCTTTTTTTTTATTTTTATTAAATATTAATCTTAATCTTTTAAACGGTCCTTTAAATTATAACGATTTATTTTTTTTCTCGATATTTCTCGATTTTCAATAACAAAAATTATAACAATTTGAAAAGAAAAATTTTTTTGTTTTGTCAAATGTTTTTCAAAAAATTTTTTCTTTTCAAATTGTTATAATTTTTGTTATTGAAAAATATAAAAAATAATTTCCTGAAGAAGCTTTCCACAGGAAAGCGAAATATCGAGAAAAAAAATAAATCGTTATAATTTAAAGGACCGTTTAAAATAACTTTTTGTTAAAATGGCGGCCCCAATTCGTTAATCGTAATCGATTCAATTTGCTCCGTATAGACTTTGTCCTTAACAAAGCCCCACAAAAAATAATCCAGTGGTGTTAAATCACACGATCTGGCTGGCCACTTAACTGCTGATTGTCGTGAACTTATATGAAATTATGCTCTCAATAAGTTCAACGTTTCATTGTCTGTGGCATGTGGCACCGTTTTATTGAAACCGCATGTCGGTGATATCAACGTCGGCAATAATAGGCCAAAATTCAGTTATTAGCATCTCGCGATAACGTGATCCATTGAACTTTACCGCATTTACTGCCCACTTTTTGAAAAAAGCGGCCTAATCACTCCTCGCGACCACATAGTGCAACATACAGCGACAAGTTGAGCCTGCAGAAGCTTCTAAATAATCGTTGTAGGATTTTCAGAAGCCCAAAGTTTGACAATTTTTGTTGTTGACAAGTAAAAATGGGCTTGGTCTGAAAAAAAACAATTTTTGCAGAAAAATGCGATGTGAATGTTTGGTCGGTTTTAATTCCTGCATAAGTTGAACTTTGTAAGGCTTCAAATCCAAATCCTTGCACAAAATTCGCAATTAGATAACCCCAATTTTTGAGAACGCCGAGGAATTGACAAATTTGGATCTGCTTCAACACTGTGGCTCACGGCTGCGATATTTTCAGTTGAACGACCTAGTCGAACTCGCACATTTTGTATCGAGCCTGCTGACTTAAGTTTAGCGTTTTCAAAAGGACTTTAACAGAAACACCATTTCCGTAGTGAATTTTAATTATTTTCATGCGATACTTGTGCGAAATCGAGTTCATTGTAACAATTGCCAATGCATCTACTGCGATGCATGTTGTAGGTGTTGCCACAATTTAAAAGAAAAAAACTGCTTGTTGAAAAACCCAAAATAACAACATCAACTAAAACATATTGGAAGAATTTTTTAACTCGGCTGTAAAAGGAATATACAGTTGCCTGCAGAATGGCAGCAATTGGCGAAATGTGGAGCAGATAAATTACGTGTGTTATTTAATATACAAAGTTATATAAATATAAATGACTTTAATACATCTAAGAAAGTATTGAGTGCTCTGGTTAGTTATGCAATCATAAGCACCTAATGACTGAATGCCAAAGTTAACAGTGTTTTAATGTTTTAAATGATTTTATAAGCACTCAATTTTTTGTTTTCTATTTTTTTTTTTTAATGAATGGTAGCAGAATAAGAAAATTATGGTTTTATAAGTTGTGAATATAACTCTAAATACTCTTCAAGTTCCAGTACATATTATAAATGAATTTTACTTATAATGAACCGTAAACCATGGATATGAAAGCAAAAAACAAAAACCTTAATTTTCAAGATATTTCTATTTAAAAATTTACATTAAAAGGCTCAAGCTGTGGGATAATTAGCACGAAAGGAACCCAGTTTCTGCTTTTAGGTGAACTTCTTTTTTATTTCTTCTTTTTCAATAGATCTGCATTAAAGAAAAGGAAAAAGCTATGATAGCCACATATCTGAAAAATCCCTGCTTTCGCATCAAGTTAACTCTAAGGTGGAACGTAGGCCGATTAAGTAAGTCAAGATTCGTTTTTTTAATTCCAAATGTGGAAAATTTGAAATTTTAAAAGACAATCGTTTACATAATTAGAAAAACTCCTTATTTTTTTTTAACTACCTAATGGAATATAGTCGACTTTGTGTAGTTATTGAGCGTTTTCTCTTGGTTATCATTCAAATTAAGTGAATGCTATCAAAGTATCAGTAAATTTACTAACTATATTCACTGCATTCATGTGAGACAGTTACTTTGCAAATCCCAATTTTAAATATCCACCCTGTAGTAAAAAAGTTCAGACCGCACGGATATAACATCGGGACTTTCAATTCCGCAATTACACACGTATGCTCGAATTCATGAATAAATAAAATTAAGATATTCCGATTGTATACAAAAATTACACAAGTGTCATTCTGGTGAGTCTAACTTAGTCACTAAGTTTTTTGTGAGACTTCTCTTTATGTACAAAGACTATCTAAAATGGGCATGCGTCAATACCTAGCTGTGTAAGCCATAACCTGATATGTAGCGTCACCTTCGCCCTAGGAAGTCGAAGCATAATTCTATCCAACATGTCATTCCTAGTTGCAACTTCGAGAGCTTAAAGCAGGCTTCCACCTCCACTACTTGCTTAAGAGACCATCCAACTTCATGTCCAGAAAACATGACAAGCATGCTCACTGGACTTAGATCATTCACCCTGTGTTAACGTCAAAAGTAAGCGATTCTGCGAAACCACAACCACCATGATGCTCCCGATAATCAATCAGAGAACAGCTAAATAGCCAAAAAGCTAAACTTTGGGGCTTACTGATTCCCGTGGAAATAACGTGGAGTTGTCCAGTTGGCTCCTGCTAACCTTTAGGCAAACTGGACTTCTTTTTACCCCCGGTAAAACATGTAATGACGGTGAGATTCTATCAAAACATAAAGATGGGAGGGAATCTACAATGACCATTCGAAAAATAACCCAGCACACTGTGGAGAATATTACAATAAGAGATTAGTTTCATTAGTAAAGATATCACCAAAATCAGCCCCGCTTTTCTATCTTTCCTAAACATCCAACTTTGCTATTGGCATTATTTTCCTGCTTTCTTATTGAAAGTACTAGCTCAGAAGGGAAAGGATTGGAAGTTATCTCTACAATAGATACTTGTTTGGAAACATAGCGACATTCTATTGTGTGCAAATTTTACAAAAGTTTATAAAAGTTACAAAATCAAGCTAAAAAGAGAACGGCACTTCTGTCGTATATGGGTCTCGAAACTTTGCAATAGCTGAAAAAGTTAAACAATGTTAAGAGCCTAATCAATTAAATATTTTATCCTGCAGAGAGAGAGAGAGAGAGAGAGAGTCCTTTCTTTTATTTGATTTCTTAATATAACAAGTTTTTATTTTTATACAAAATTCCTTTTAAAAGTCAACAAGATATTGACAAAACGGTGGTTTAAAAAATATGTAATAAATTTGTCTTTTTTACTTCGTCAATAAAAAATTAAAAAAAAAAGAAAAATTAATAACTTTTTAAAAAAGATTGTGTGTGCTTAACAAATAAAATACAATAAACTTTAATGATTATTTCTTGAGTGGAACTACCACATAACTAGAAGATAACATAAAAGCTTATAAGGCTTTTCCCACTATGTTAGTGGGATATTGATTTGGACATACAATACAGAGAACAAAATGCACGATGGGCACATGTTTACGTGTGTAAGTTAGCATTTGCAAACGCATGTATTAGATTGTCAGCATTTATGTTTTTACAAATGTGTATGTGTGCATATATCTATGTATATTGTGTAGATATGCATGCGATGCAAGGCATTTAGTTTCTATCACTAATGTAGTTGTTTTACCTTCTGTTGTTGTTGATGGTGGCTTTGTGTTGAGTTGAATTTCGTATAAATGTTAAATGCTTAAAGCGTTTATTTTGTATTTTCGCGACGTGACTTTGCCGTAAGATGATGTTTACTGTCAACGTGTTTTGTGGACATTTCCGTTGGCCAACAACAGCCCAACAAACATACAAATAAACAAACAACCATCCCATCCCATCCCATCTCATCCAACCAAACAATTCATGTCATTTATTTAGAGGATTTTCGAAATTTTAGACTTTGCCTAGTAAATATTTACAACAACATTTTAAACACAAACAAATCAGGTGGCTGTATGTGTGTGTGTATGTTTTTATGTGATTATTCACACATTCTGATGCAAATACTGTTTGTATCACAAAATGTTGTTTATACAAATAATATTGTTGCCGCTATAACAAACTCATCATCTTGATGTGACTTTTTGTTGTTTTTTGTTGTTTTTGCCTAACGGTTTTATTAAACAGCAGCAAACAACAACGTCCCCACATTAATGTTATTATGTACCAAAACAATCACTTTTGTAATTTGTACGTTTTATGCAAAACAACAACAAACACAATAACGACGGACGAGGAAAGAAAAAAAAGACATATTAATGATCTGTGATTAATGCTGGCATGATGGAAGAAAGGAATGTCGGCTGGATAGGCTGTTTATAGTTAATTGGCCGGTAGTTGCTTGATAATTACAATTTGCCTCAATTGCTTTAAGCTTGAGTTTGTTAATACACCGTGTCATTTGTTGTTTTAATAAATGAGACTTATCAACTGAAATGTTTGTATGAATATAATGAAATAAATATATACAATGATTTACCTTTTTGGACAAGAGGACTCCACCGTCAAAGGTGATCTTTGATCCAAAGCCACAAACGATGTTCTGTAAATAAAATTTTGTTTTACATTTAAGAATTTTAAAACAGTATTAACATTAAAGTAATTAAGTTATCGTAATAATGAGTTCAATCAATTTCTAATGTCATTTTTTTTAATAATATTTCAAAAAGTGTGTCAATTTCTTTTAAGTCCACTTTTTTTTAAAAAAGACTTTCAAGCGCACCAAGCCGTTATAAAGAAGTTTAATAAAGGGAAATTAGGTAAATTAACTGCCTGGCTAAACTCTTTAGATTTGACTTTTACTAAGTACTAATAAAGCACCAAAGCAACCACAGCCAGGATTTTTTATAATAAATTTCAATTTTTCTCTTTCTTACGGCGAATACTTTTAATTATTATATAAAAAATATTTGTTTATCATCCTTCTTTCGGTTAAAATATTCAAAGAAAACGTACAACAAATGCTTAATTTTGTTTTAAGTGCTTAAAGGCCCAACTATATTATGCTTAAGCTAATGTCAAAAGTTGAACGAAAAGTCTGTCAAATGTTTAAGCGAATCATTGAAGACTTTTACGTGGCTATATTGTATTTATATGACTACAGAAATTATTATGCACAGTTGCACATTTATTTTATTCGTACTTTTGCAAAAAATGTCGCTCTAAATAAATGAAATTTATTAGCAAAACGACGTTTAATAATCATATTTTGTATACTTAATACTATCCTTATACAAATTTATATTTTTTGTTAATAGTTTTAAGAAAAATTACACATATCGCTGTACGTATTATTTGGGCCAAAAGTACTAAAAAATGCAACTGTGTGCATAATTGAATTTATAAACAATAAGAAATTAATTTTTATTGCAAATTGTGTGTTAAAAAAATGGAAAAGAAAATAAAATGTTTAAAGGTCCTCGTTCTCTAGAATTGCCGTTGTAATAAAACTCGTCTCTTTTGTCATATAATTTATTTTTTCCCTGTACATTTTCCATTAAATATAACGCAATGCAAAATGCAAAATCAACTTTTTCCTTGCGGAATGTGCGATCAGTTTCGTACTTAGCTTAAGCAATTGGCATTTGTCGAAACTTGACGAAAAGTTTTGTTAAGTACATTATAGTTCGCTCCCATACGATTATTAGGTATTTGCACAGTTTTTTAAGTTGGCTTAAGCCTGTATATGCATATTATAGTTGGACCTTAAATTCGGTTTACACTATAGTACAAGTCTGAAGACTTTTATTAAATTTCATAAGAAATAAACACCTCAAGTAAAATGAAAGTTGTTAGTAGAATAGCAAACTTGGTGAAATTAAAAAAATCATAGCGTTAAGAAAATTTTTTAAAAACGAAATTAAATTAGAATTAAAAAATTTCTTTCGATAATTTTGAAAATTAGCTTCTATTTGCTTACTTATAACACAATATTTTATAATACTTAAGTACTTGTCAGCTTCAAGCAATGTTAAATGAGTTTTAATACAGGTTTTCATTCTTGAGCTGTGTATATTTCTTTCAAATTTCCACGAACCAACAAACCGTATGCAGTCAGTTACTTTTTATCTTGAAGTCTTCATTACTTTCGACAAAAAAAATTAACCATCCAAATAAATTTCAAAATGTATATAATGAATATGTTTAAAATGCCTTTTTTTTCTGGAAGAATAAATGCATCATAAGTCTCAAAATTAACACTGACTCTTGATGATCAATAATCGGTATTTTAAAACAGCTTAAAAATCAATGATTGGATAAGAGCCCTTTATTAAAGCAAGTACTTTAATTATAGTATCAAAAGAATGCAATTTTTCGATATCCCTATTAGGCATTAAGGATAAGAAGATATGAATATAAATTAAAAGCTTTAAATAAAATAAAAACAGCAGATATAGAAATAACATAAACTAGTTAAAATTCCTTTGACATTTTGTTGCTAAAGATACAGTGTGAATTCTACAGGAAGAAAGAGACGGAAGTGAACTTGAAACTTCTCTATCCCAATATGAAAGTCGAAGTTCGAAAGATCGCGATATGCGTTAAATTGGTAAGGACCTTATGACATCAGATCCTCATTGATAGCCAAACGACTAATAGGACTGTTTCGTATGGAGCACTAAATTCTTAGATATTGAGAATTATTCAGTCCATGGGAGGGAGTCTAGGAAATTAGGGTAATGACAAATAGCATAGCAACCAATTAAAACTCAGTAGCTGTTATGTCTATTAAGGCTACTAGATACAGTGCGCATCCACATAATTCGCAAATAATTGAGTAGCAGATATAATACATTTGAGATGTAGTGACTGGTAGTTGAAAATGTTATGCGAGCACATGTGAAAACATATTAATAATAGACTAATTATTTCCAAATGTTTTTATTATCGAAAAACTGTGTTTAATTTTTTTTATTTATTTCCGTAAAAATCCTGCACAACAAGAAATTATTTTATATTCATGAAAGATCTATTAATGAATAAGGTTAAGATGGCACATACACAGCCTATACATATTTAGAACAATTTTACAATAAATTATTTATGTAATGATATATTTATGAATATTTATCATTCATTATTGCCAATAAAAATGATAAACATTCCAGAGACGCAATGCATTCTAGAGAAAAACTACAATTCGAGATGCAAGAGAATGATTAAAAGGAATTAAAATCTTTTTTAACGAAATAATCTAACAAATCTGATTTTATCAATTAGATATTAAGGCATTTTTGAACAAATAGTTTTCTGAAAAATTCAAAACACACGGGCATTAAGGAGTATTCTGAACGACACTAAACAACGATGACTGGACTGCTTAAATATAGCTGCACCTCCTCTGCCTACATGTGGATTTTACAGTGACAAATCTGTTTGGGTAATTCATATACATAAATAGAAAAAAATGGGTCGTTCCAAGATGGATCCTTGAAGCACTCTCCTAGCTAAATTAAACACCGCAAATGAAATTGAAGATTATTTGACGACACAAACTTCCAGCGACTACAGATATATGAAAATAGAAGTTAAAAGTTTCATGCAAACATTGCTGTGATCAACTGCGTCAATAACCACAGAGTGATCAAGAAGTATTAGGAATTTTATTATTCCTTCATCAAGTTTATATCATATGTTCTCAGTTACATGCAATAAAGCAGAAATACAGCTATGATTTTGGGTAAAGACTGCCAACCTCTCAAAAAACAAGGTGCTATTTTCCGTATAACATATAAGTTAAGGCAACTGATCATAAACCTATATAGGGCAAACTGGACGAACACTAAAAACAAGGTTTACAGAACACATACGCTCACACAAACGGAAAGGAGAAGATTCAAACTTTGCATTACACCTTGACACTCACGGAAACACACCAAGGGAAATAGATGAATGTATGATATTATTACATCCTAGCAAAAAAGGACGAAGACTAGACATTCTTAAAAAATATGAAAATCTACAAGACAAAAACATTCAACAACGACACTATAAACGAACAGGTAAACACGACCTCAGACACAATTTTCACACCAAAAAAACTACTCATGCAAACGGGCAAACGAAAAACACCCTCAGATGGACACACGTACCTACATAATAGTAAAAGACGGAGGTATCGGTAAGTTCACTTTGCATACAAATGCCAGGTGGCTGGTATTCTGCTTACCTGAATATATACGAACCTAATAACAGAACTACCTGAACGCCAACACTGACTCACCAGTACAAACTAAACCGCGGCTTGAGAATGATGCAGTCGCATCGAAAGCGCTCGCCATCGAATACAAATCAGCCAGTTAGGACGGAAAATGGCAATATTATAAACATTTTAAATGATCATTTATCTCATTTGGTCCACTCTAAAAAATTCTTTCTCATTCCTTTTTATCAAAATATTTTTTTAGTAAGCTAAAACAAAAAAAGAAACAAAACTGGAAGAAATTCGGTTGCTGGGCCACAGGAGATTAAATAATTAGGAAAAGTACTGTTGTTCATGGAATGTGAAAAAGCTAAGCTTTAATTTTTACATAGTAGAAGAGCTAAAGCCAATCTACATTTCATGAGATAGATCACTTTTGATTCGTCAGCAAAAGAAGAAGCACAAAAGGTGCTAAAAATTAAATTAAAAGTTCCACATAGTGAAAAACAATTTTACAACTTTAAGCTTAAGCAAATGAATTCTAATAACTTAACCTGTGAAATAATTAAAAAATAAACACAAAGTAATAAATAAATTACATGAACTCAAAGTTTTATAGACACAAAGTGAAAAACTGTACCAAATAAAAATAATTTATAAAGAATATAAAGATTTTTTTTAAAACATTAAATAAAAAGTACAAAATGTTAAATGATCTGAAACTCGAGTCATTTGCTGCAATATAAACAAAACGAATTTGTTTAATTCATAAAAGTTTTAAAACCTTGAAAAATTTTGAAAATAATATTCAAAATTATCAGAACAACTCAATTTAAAACTATTATTATTATTCAGAACAACATAATTTTAAAATTATTAACTTGTACTACCGATAATTATTTTCTAAATTTTTAGTTGTAAAAAAATAAAAACAAATTTTCTGTTGTTGTTACGCCGACGGTTAGCAGGATGCAAAAATAAATATATAGAATGATTTAAAAAGAAATTAAGAAACAAAAGTTTTGGATTGTGTATTAACTGTGACTAACCAAGCTATTATTGAGAGAATATTAATGTTTCTAATATGCCTATTTATTAAGTAAAGTTGTTAGATAAATGCAGAGAATGTTGATAACGAAGTTAGGGATCCTGCAAGTAATGCATTACATCTTTTAGTGTCTAATAACATTTGTTTTTTTTTCTTACAAAAATTTTTATAATATTTTTTCTATTAACAAATTTTAGATTTACAATTTTTGTGATCGTAAGCCAAATATTTGTTATAACTTTAACGGCTCTATGCATAAAAACTTAAAGTAGGTTTAACTGCCGTTGTAAGCACAATTTCCTAAAGTTGTATTCATAAAACACTTTTACCTTAAAATACTTTTGTTAACTTTAAAGTAGGAAAAACCTACGTTAAACCTACAATAAATTGACAGTTCAATTTTATTATTGAAAGTTCAAAAACCAAACAAATTGTGTTTACAATAAACTGAGCCGTTTTTTTTAAGTGGCATAAGTTACTTTGCTATAGTCATCTTTTTATTTTAAATTAGTTTATAAAACATTTTAATTTTTAGCCATTTCAACTAGTCTGTATTTATTTTTCTTTCTGAAACGGATTTTTCTAATGATTGTGTTGAAATAAAATCTTTTTTCTCCATGTTGTGTACTGTGAAGGATATTTTCGACAGGGGGCTATTACTACTATTACTATTTTGTCCTTTACATAAGTCACTATGTGCAGTAATATGCTTTTGAGTTGTGACATTCTTAGATATTTTATACAACACGAATTAACCTCCTGAGAATAAAAAAATAAAATAATGGTAATTATGTGTAGTATATTAGATATCAGTATAATATTGTTCCGTAAACTGCACTATTCTTTCAAACTAATAAAAATAAGTCAAATAATCACAACAATACTTCACACACACTTATTACATGTTTCCATTTCTTTCACACTAAGCTCCGTAATTAATTTCCTAAGTACAGCGACTAACGCCACTTTCAAAATAAGCATTTTTGTTGCACCGTTAATTATCAACACTCCTCTCAAGCAAATCTCAATACTTCTTAACTCTTAACAAATCTAATACTTCTTAATTTCAAATTTATTAAAAATGAAAAAAAAACTGTTCAGTTGTGACTTATGCCACTTTTAATGTAAACGGCTCAATTGACAATTATACTTTGTTATTCCAAAAATGTTAAAAAATATTTATTTAAACAAATTGTAGTATACATATAATAATAAAAACTAAAACATAACATGCCATTCAATATAAAACATTTTTACATCTTTATTTTATATTTTAAAAAAATATAATTTTAATTAATTTTTTTAAACAAAAGTTTTATTGATGTACATATAATCAAAACAAAGCTCGTTATCCGAATAATTAGTTTTTTTATAAGAACAAATTCTTTGTAAGTTCTTCGTAAGCCTTGCAAATTAACCTTTTTTGAGTGCTTTGCTTTTTATTAAAAAGATTAATAAAAAAACAAAAACAAAAATATGTTGATTTTGCTGAAAAAAAATGAAAAACAATAAAAACATTTTTTATGGATCTGACTACCCGAATAAATAATATTCATTTTTATACATCGTTAATTACAACGTGACAACTGAAAATAGTGGCATTGCCAGAATCAAAATACTAATTTTACTAAAGCATACATTAGCTAAAGTACTGTTTATGAATACCATTTTTTAACAAACGTCTGTTAGCCTTAAAGTGTTTGTTAACTAACGTGTACTTTAAAGCTCAAATAAGCGTTTTTTATGCATACAGCCGTAAGTATTTCAGTTTATGCTGCCCTTTAAGCTTACAAACCGGGTCTTATATATTTTTATTTTTTGCAAACATTTTTAGAAGTTTTTTGTAACACTTTCTAAATCGAAAAGAAATTTATAACATCCGCAATGAAATGTTTTGCAAAAACAACAAATACAAGATCCAACAAATATTTTAACTTTTGTATACTTGGAGATACAGGGTATATAGTAAATAATTAAAATTTATTAAAATCTTTGTCCTGAGTATTTTTCTTATAAGAGCCTTTTGAAAAAGTAAACTTAACAGTGATTATTAAAAAATTTTAAATGCTACTGCAATTATTCTTAAAGATCATAATTTTTTACTTTAAATTAAACAATAAATTTTATTAATATCATAGGATTTTACGAAGTATAACACTCTATTTAAAGGATCACTTTAAAGTAAAATACTTGTAAAAGTTCTTCTTGTATTTTTTTAATAATAAAGCATTAATTTTAATTTAAAAAGAAAAATGTTTCATATTTAAATTTTCACAATTTTGGCCGTATTCTGCCTTATGCTTTGCTTGTTTATACTCACAAGCAAAATGTTGGAAACTTTTGGCCTATTTACAGTAATTGTAGAGCTAAAAAATATAATTAGATGTTAAAATCTATCTTACTGTCCATTGTTATCTGTAATTAATATGAATTCATATCCTAAAAATGATTCACAAAATAGAATAAATAATTTAGGAACGAAATTCAAGTCCTGTTGAATGTTGTAATTGATTTTCGTTTTCTTATTTTTTGTTACTTTACATTTGTATTTAATTTCATTTCTCTGAGTAACAAGAAAGGACTTGAATTAATTTACTTTTTGAATTTTGAAACATAACAAGTAATTTGAAGTTAGAATTTCTCTCATCCCAAGAATTTGAACTTTCGACTATTTTCATAAAATTTCTACGCACCATCGACTCATCTACCAGTTTTAAACGGGTTAAAGTGAAGCCTTTATTAACTTTGTCTAAATATAAATTCAGTTGGTTTAAGCATGAAAATAAAACAATGAAAAAATATAAAAATTTATTATGGCCTGCAGCTGTTTAAAACAAAATTTTAATTTAGAATGCCTACAGGTGGTTTAACAAATTTTTTCCCCCTGGAGAATGGCCTTAATCCATAACAAAATGTATTTTTTTAATGAGTTAACGAATATATTTTTTTAAGGTTTTTGGGGAGTAGTTTTAATTTAAATTTTTTTTTTGCTTTAAAAGCTTTAGGTGTTTAATTTAAAATGATAAAAATATTTACAAAGGATATTTAAGCGTGAGTAGCATTGAAACAGGCAATTTTGTTGTTATAGAAATTTGATTTAAATTTTATGGCAGTTAATTTTATTTGGTTAGATTTTTAAAATATATTTTTTGTTAAGTTCAACTCACAAAATATTTAATAAATGCACTGTAGATGATTTTATAATAAACCGGCCAAAATGAAAATGTTTGCAAACTTTATAATTAATTGTTTTAAATAGTTCTTTAATTCAAATTTATTTATTATTTTCTTTTTTGTTTTTAACAAGAATTGTTATTGCTAAAGTTGTTTTTAAGTTTTGTGATCGGTTCAAGTGGCGTTTATCAACTAACAGGTTTAAAACTCTTAACACTTGATTTTATATGGATGAAGCCTTTAATGAGAGTTGTATTGTATGGAAAACAAAAACCACAAGAAAAAAACAGAAGGAATCAAATGGTTAAAATCAGTTACTTTTTCTTTTAAATCCAACACTTTTTTGGTATGAAAACACACTCACTAACACACACACACAAACAAACGAAAAAATAAATAAAACACACAATAATGTGTTCACTTCCGTTTCCGTTTTATCACAACCAGCCGGTCTATCTTCTGTAGTTGTTAACTAACAGTGTTTTCATTATTTAGTGTTACTTTACTTCTTTTTGATTATTCAGGACGGTAACAACAAAAGACTTTTCAATAGTTTTGTAATGAATAGATTATGAGAGCTGAATTAAAAATTGCGCTAAAACAAATTACCTGACTTGCATTCGCGTTGAATGTCCGTTTCGAACTAAATGTTAATAAACGAACAAAGTTTTCGTA
Source organism: Trichopoda pennipes (assembly GCA_030448955.1). Lineage (NCBI taxonomy): Eukaryota > Metazoa > Arthropoda > Insecta > Diptera > Tachinidae > Trichopoda > Trichopoda pennipes. The sequence continues at coordinate 305,622 of JASKUP010000040.1, forward strand.
TCGTAACGTTGTTTGCTTCTTCGTTGTTTCCCAACACCCAACAATGATTTCAAACTTGTTTTATTTTGTAACAATATTTAGGCATGAGAGTTTTTGTGTGGTGTGTATGTGTGTGTAGCAAAGAGCTTGTTTGTTTCAAATGAGAGTATGCGCTCTTAGATTTGTTGAAGGTGGTTTGCAACTTGTTTGTATTTTAGTCCATCTGTTATTGTATTTTCTTAAAGTTGTTTTTTGCTATTTCTTTTCGATAACAATTTTATTGTTGTGTTTTCCTCCTGTTACTCTCCCCACAACGACCTTGGCACAATATATATAATCTCCTTTAGCTTTAGCTTTAAGTGTAAGTGTATATGTGTTTGTGTTGTTTAATATATTTTGGCGCGCGTTTTGTGTGTGTTTTCTTTTTGGGAGGTTTAATTTTGTGGAATTTTTTGCAATCTGTGAACTGCCAAATAAGTGTTTTGCTAGTTATTTCCTTTGTTATTTTCCTTTTAAAGTTGTTGTTGCTGTTGTTGTTGTATTTTATCGTTGACTTGCTGTGATTGTAATAATTTACTTCCGGTTTAAGTGTTGCCACTAATTGAGCCACAATGAAATAGCCAAACAATTGGCTTGTTGTTGTTATTATTCAACCACTAGTTCTAAATATAATGGGTGTGTATTGCTATTTGGGAATGCAATAAAAATAAGTGTTGGCATATTTAAGTGTTAAGTGTCTGGGCGTTTGATTACCCTTTTTTTATTGCCAGTTATTGTTATGGTTTCAACTTAATATTCTGTTTTATAGCCATTATTTTAGCTTTTGTGGTTGGTGTTCTCCTTTTTATTCGTGGTCTGTTATGTTATTCACTTTGTATTTTTGGTTTCCTTAAATAAAAAAAAAAAAGAGAAAGAACATAATTTAAATAAAGTTTAATATCTTTTAAATTTATTTGAACTAAAAAGCCTTAAGCTGAATAGGAATTTGTTTTATGGTTTTTTGTTTAAAGCAATTGTGCTAATACTTCAAGCTATTTTCATAAATCGATATATTGATTAAGTAGACAAATGGTTAGAAATTGCTTAGATTAGGGTAAACTGAATTAGAAGCAAAAATGCTACTAAACCATATTCTTAACGAGCACCTAAATTAAAAAAAGGAGGTAATTTTTCTTAATTATATTAAATTAATCATAACTTTTTATGTTTTTAAATTTCTTTATTTATTTGAATTTAGGATCAGTAATTTTTTCTAAAAATGAGCGATATTCCCGTACCTGTGATTTAATCATTAGTTTCTAGAGTAACTGAGCTTGTTAAGTAAGTATGTTCAGCTTTTTATAAGTCAATAACGTTTTATTGTTGCTGTGATTTCTTTTAATTCTTTTTATTATTAAAAGTGACCTCCTTAAATATATTATATGTGTTATTTAATATTCATCTGTAATTAGTGTTACCGTTTTCTCTTTTCTTATCAAAATTATATTTTGATTATTTAAATAACGAGCGTAAATTCCTTTTTCATTTTAAGCACTGCATTTATAGAAACAACGTGTGATTAGATCAGATGGTGGGTCAAACCACTGCATAATTTGGAACGTCATGGTCGTCCTAGGAAGCCGAAGCTATAATTCTACGCAACAGAACTTTCTAGTTGCAACTTCGATGATTCTAGAGCAGGGCTGCAAATCATCACTCCTTGCTTAAGAGTTGGAGACTTTCTAACTACTGTCCAGAACACATGTCTAGCATGCTCACTGGATCTGGGAACATTTCACCAGGTAGGTGTTATTAAAGGTGAAATGAACCCGGCCACCATAGAGCCATAAACTGATATGGAGCCGCGAAACCACAACCACCACGATACTCCCATATAGGGGACAACCTCAGAGTGTGATTTGTTTTAAATTCGCGCCTGACTATGTAGTGTCTTAATCAGATGGTGGACAAACCACTATTGTATAATTTGGAACGTCATACATGCGTCCTAGAGAGCCGAAGCCATAATTCTATGCAACAGAACCACCTAGTTGCAACTTGAATGATTTCAGGGCAGGTCTGCAAACCATCACACTGGGGGGAGGGGCCAACCTCAATAATCAGGCAGAGAACTTTATAGAAACAATGCAAACATAAATTATTGTGTCCTTATTCTTCTTCTTCTTCTGTCTATCATATTTTTCGCCGTGTTTACTATCATTTTTCTCGGATGTTTGGAATAAAAATTATTAATTCTTCCAGAAGATGTTGGTTTCTTATACCAATCAAACACTAACTTGTTTTTCCCTCTTATTATCAATATATCTAAATATAGAAGTTAAGATTCTAACTCTATTTCAATCGTAAATTTAATATCCGGAAGAAAACTATTCAATTCTGACAAAGTATCATCCACTGCATCTTCGGAAGTTATACAAAATAAATCATCTACATATTTTGTGATAATCTTCGGTTTAATATGCATTTTACTAATACATGAATTGAGTAATTCCTCCACCACAATATCAGCTAGATTTGGAGATGCTGGAGAAATAAAAATTTTTATAAATATTAAAATAATTAAGATGTTTTTATATTTTGATGAAAAATTAAAAATCATGTTTTTCTTAATCCTTTACTCATATGATCACTAGAGAAATTTCCTTACAGATCTTAAGATTTTTCACAACAAGTTAATAATGTCGATTTTTTGCTGTAAGAACCCATTTATTATAATAACAAAATGAGCTAATACATTATTAAAGATATTGTCCATCTTTAGCCAGCTCTTTTCCCAACTTTCTGATGGCATATGTAATTAGTGTCAAAAGAACTGCTGAGGTTTTGAGGTTAAGTGTGTCATCAAACTAAATTCTGATATCCTGTTCTGATGTAAAACGTATTCCAGTAAAGGCATTCTGCATCATTCGTACAAATGGTGCTCAGAAGGGGCAAAGTGCGGCCTATAAGGTGAGTGAGCCAAAACTTTCATCCACTGTTTTCCAAATAGTTTTTGAAAGATCTTCCAACCTGTGGCCTAGTATTAACATGATGAAAAATTATGGTTTCGTGTCTGGTCGAATATTTAGGTCTTTATTTATTGATTGCTCTTCAAATGAATCAATTGTCTTCGGTACAGGTTCCCTATGATCCTCTAACCCGATTTCCTTATAGAACTTAAAAGTAATCATAAAAAGTTAACCATATCGATTTTTTGCTGGGGAAAACCCATTTATTATAATAACAAAATGAGTTAATGAATTATTCAAAATATTGTCCATTGTTAGCCAGTTCTTTTTCCCAACTTTCTGGTGGCATATGTATTCTGTATCAAACCAACTTTCTGAGCATTACTTTGACGTCATAGATATTTGGCTTCGGCGAATACCAACGGGTCGTTCAACTAAAAACATCGCGGCCATGATAACAGATCCAAATTTGTCAATTCCTCGACCTTCTCTACAATTGGAATTGTTTAAAACCACCACATGGTTCAATTGGTGCAGGAATTGAAGCCGACCGACCATTCACATCGCCGTAGATCAGCTCGATTCATTCAGGAACAACCGGCTGGTTTTTCTGAAAAAACCATTTTTCCAGACGAAGTCCATTTTCGCTTGTCATCTAGCAAAATTGCCGCATTTGGGCGTCGGAAAATCCTAGAGAAGCCTTTGCATGCTCAACGGGTCACTGTTTGATATGGTCTGTGGTCTGGAAGCGTGATTGAGCAGTTTTTTTTTTCGATTAGGCTAGAAATGCGTGAACGATCAATGAGTTACGCTACCGCGAGCTGCTAACAACTCAATTTTGGCCTATTATTGACGACGTGGATATCACTGTCACGTGGTTTCAATGGGACGGTGGCACATGTGACACAGCTAATGAAACAATCAATTTATTGCACACCAAATTCGTGGAATTTTTATATTCATTTTTCATGTTGTTGTTGTCTTGTGCGCATAAGATTTCCCAGAAAATAACACAGTTTGTAGAAGACACAATAGGTCATTTCGTTTACTTTTTGTGCTGATAATTATTTTGGCCGGAGCTGGTTGGCCGGGCAGTCAGTCAAAAATTACTTGGTTTTGCAGCATTCATCTATCATTTTTCGGTATGTTAAATCGCCTCTCAACAACTCTCGACTGCAAATTCTTTGCTTTTGAATAATTCTCAAGGTTTCAATACAAGTTCTTCTTGCGTTTGCCAACAATTTTTGTCCTCATCTTCAAAATTTTTCGAGCTCTTCTTGTCTCTGTATCGAAATCACCACTTTGAGATCGCACAAACTATTGCTCACATGTTTTGTTTTTGAGTTGGTGCTTCTTAACCAATCGATAATTTTCAGCAGTCGTTTTCTTCAAATGAAAGAAGGTTATCGGACTTCCCTCCAAAACTTATTTTTTAGTGATTGAAAAGCACGTGTATTTACAATTTATCGTCTATAGAATACCATATTCATTGTTATTGACACAAAAAATATGTGATAGTTAATGAGATATGTTGTCCAAATCGACTGCGCTATTTGCAGCTTAAATCATATATTCCTTTTTCTTGTGAAAAAAATTAAAATGTTATATCTAATTTCGTGTAGAGTTATTTCATAGCAACACTGTCTCCCTGTTATATATCTAACAAACAGTGATTGTGATCACAATTTAAAAGAACGGTGATAAAAAAATCGTTCTTCAAAACTCACAACACAGCTCATATCTCTTATACACAATTAAAGAACAGTGATAAAAAATGTTCGTCAAAAATCACAAAATACGTCACTGTAATAGACACGCTTAACGCTTTTGTTGGGTTAACACCACACGTAAACTGTAACTGTCATACTGTAGTAAAAATAATAATTCATGAGAATTTGATTTAAATATAAATTTTCGTTGTGTAATTTGTACATTTGATATTTACATTGCCAATACTTGAAGTAAACTTTTGCGAATGTGCTGCTAGTTTTATTGCCGGCTTATAATTTATTTTAAATAAGCAAATTTATATCTAAATTACATATGTATGTATGTATGTATATATGTACACGTACATATACAAATAGAAAGATAGTTTTAAATGTGAATGAAATTATAGCCTGCGGTCATATTTTTGTTTTGTTCATCATTTTCGTTGGCAGAGACATTTCAAACAGCGCCGGCAACAATATTCTTTTTTTTATTATTGTTTTTATTCTATACAATGTGTATTAATACATACAAATATAATCCATGTCTGTATATATATAACTATATAAAGTAAACCCTCTTTTCCCTGTGTCCTTCGTATGCCAAATAATTATTATATGGCATGGCATATTGAGAGCTGTATATTTCTTGATGTTTTTGTTGTTAAAGGCGAAGGTAGACTTGATGAGTGCAGTAGTTTGTGTGTATATAGAGCATTTTATTTTGACGGTTGAATGAAAATGAAATATCTATATAAATATATATCTTTATAAAAACACACTCACACTCTCACTCACACATAGAAATATATTCATTCTATGTTATATAATTACATCTGTTTGCCTCAAGTAACATTTGTTTGAAATTTAGCCTTAGGCCAAGTTATTACAAGTTCGTTTTTGTTTTGCTTCAGGTTAAAATATGTTGCTGTTTTTAAAACGAAGAGACAAAGTATAGCGTGATAGAAATGAGCTTAAAGGAACAGGGCTCTTAAAAAAGAAAATAAAATAAAAAAAAATTATACATTTGATGCATATTATATTGATAATTTGAAAAGAAGTATATGACGGATTAAATTGAATGTTTTAAGGGCTTCTAATTAATGTTTTTTAATCACGCCTAAGTTTGTATATTTAAGACGATAGTTTAAATTATGTGATATCGACACGAATTATGTGATATCGATACAAAAAAAGATAATGATAATAAAATACAAATTGTTGCATGTGAATTTCTTTAACTTTTGTAGTTTGTGCTTTTCTTTTCTTCACACAATGAAATTCTCATTTAGTAGAATTATGTATAATTTAAAATAACTAGAATTTTCTAATGAGCTAGGTAAGTTAAAGTAGTTGCCAATAGATATCATTTTGCGATAAAGATTAATTTAAATTTTTAATGTAAATTTCATAAAATATTTATAAAACTTAAAAGAACGAAGTCTCAGGTTTTTAATTTTTCCCATCTTTGTTCAAAAGCAGCAAACTGTGCTACTATAATCTATTGTTTAAATTTTAAATAAATATAATTTAATTTAAAGTACTTTCTTAGACCCTATTGAAGCTATTAAAGCTCCTACTAATTTTCTTTAGTGGATGTTTTGTATCCTTAATTTCTATGGCTTATATAGTAACATTGAGAAGTTCTGGATTTTGGGCATTTGAATAACCTCCATAATTCATTCAGTATATTATTTCCAGGCTTTTCTATAACTACTCAGGTTAATATATTGAAAAAGTTTGAGTAATATTATAGTGTTTACATTTACTTATTAAATATTAATAATAATTCTAAAGGATCTCGCTATGTGAGAAAACAGTTGTTAAAACATTTGAAGTGCAACATAAAACGCACCGATCTGTGGGTACGTTAAATAAAGCAACAACAATAATATTAATAATGTATATATAAGTGATATACGCAATGCACCAACATTACGTTGTTTGTCACCAAAAGTTTTGGATAATTTATACATAAATATGCTGGCAACTACAGCCATTTGTTACAGTGCTTACTGGTCGACTGCACTATCACATCGGTCACGTTATACTACAACTTTCATAACGCGCTACAATCAAGTCACTAGCGGTATTATTGCTGTTATTTAAAAAAAATTCCTAATAGTGCTGTTAATCGAGTAGTCATCATCATCAAACAAGCAGAGTACTCAGCTATTCTGCATCATTAGTCATGGGATTATGATTTTTCCATTTTGATAGATAAGGGGATATTAGGGTGTATAATAACTGTTATACTGAATTACTCTTTAGATGACATTATTTGTAAACTATTTTTTTTGATATTACTTTGTATAATTTTAATATTTATGTTAACAAAGTTTTATTGCCATAAATACGCAATTTCTGTGTTCACCATATTTCTTTATACAGTCATTTCGTAATTAAATTTTTATAAAAATTTTTTTATTTTTTAATTTATATAAAGTAGAGCAAATGAATACAAAAACAACAAATACTTGATGTTAAAAAAAAAAATTTTTTTTATTAAATAAAATCCTTTCAATGCAGTCCAGTATTATTTTTTAGTTAGCAGTGGAGGAGAGGAACAAGCAAACTCTTTAAAAATGTGCTCCAAAAGTAGCAGAATTTTCGTTATCAATTGATTTTTTAAAGATAATAAAAATAAGTCTATTCGCTATTAGTAATTGCTGCAGTTAAGCTGCCACAGTTAACTTAATGTTGGAAGAACGTTAGAATTCTAAGTATCTGAGATGTGCCGCAGGTAACGCGTTTAAAATATTGCTCTTCCTCAACAACAAGCAAATGGCCAAACAAACAAGGCCGAATAAAAAAGTTAGTAAATAAATAAATGGCATTAAAATTATTCCCTACTTTGGCACAGTTTTTAAAGCGCTTTTAATCGCAATAAAATAAGAAATATTATATTGCAGCGATTTTGATTGTATCGCATAATAATAAAACGTTTTCGAAGCAAGCGCTAAGCGGTTATGTAGTGTACACTTTTAAATAAAACCGGATGCAATTAACATAATGAAAGTATTAAGTAAAAGAACATCTTTTTTTTTTGTTTACGACTTCGCAACAACAACTGCAACGTTTTAAAACTTCAAATTTTATAAAATAACTCATCATCAACGGTGGCGGTTATAAAGAAGCTGAACTTAACTTTCAAAAAACAAAAACCAAAAAGAAAAGAGGAATTTATATTTTATATTTATTATTTTATTTCTATTTTACATGATGATGGCTGCTGGGCATTTTATTATTTTCTTCTTCATAATCATTGTCATTATGAGCAACAGTAGCTGCTTGTTGACTGGCTGTATGAGTAGATTGTTGGCTGCCTGGCTTTATGTTTTGTTGCACGCTGTCAGTGAAGTGTAGTCTGACTGGAAATTAACAGTACAACAAGAGCAACACTATAATTGCCGCTGCTGCTGTTGTTGTTATTGTTGTTAATGATGATGACGAGCAAGATGAGAACGACAACAGCAATTATAACAGCAATAATAACACCACCACCACCATCATCATCATCATCATCATCATCAAACAACGAACGAACCTACTAAAGACAAGCAAATAAAATATAGTATTATAAATATCATCTTCATTATCATCAACATCATCTCTATTACTAACTGCTGTTGTTGCAACTAATACTTATAAATCTACGACAAATACAAATTTTAACAAGAAACAACAAAACCAAAAAAAAAGAAGAAGAAAAACTGAACTAAATAAAAAACTGCTTGTGGTTACCAGCTAAACAGAATTGAGTTTTACAGAAGCAAGCAATTTATCGTCATCGTCAGCAATTGTAGTAGCAGCAACAGCAGCAGCAGCAGCAGTCTTAACAACAGCACAAGTAATATTAATGCCTCAGGCATTGTAACAGCATTTCTGTGCCGTGTTTGCGTGTAGAAATTTAACTGTGTTTATGCATGTTTGTGTGTGTGTGTGTGTATCAGCTTTGAAAACATGTGATATACTTGCAGCATTTAAAATTGTTTTATATAAATTACTCACAATTACTAATATTAACGTTTAATAATTAAATGTAGATTTCTTGTTTCTTGTTTTCATTTCTTTCCTTCTGTTTGTTCTTGGTTGGCGTTATGGGTTTTACGACTATATAGAGCGGATGTGTTGTTTGTAATGAAAGAACGGCAACACCTAAACGATTTTTTATTTAATTTTTTGTTTTTTGTTTTTTTTTTTGTTTTTTGAAAGAAATTATATTGCCTCGGGTGCAAAATTGGTACCATGGTTTTTTACGATATTATATTGCTTCTATTCATGACATAAGTTTTGTGGTTTTCAAATAAGAAAAAATGTAGAAAAAAAGTAAAGTTTCTAAAATAATGAATGATGAGATGCATGTGAGTTTTGACTTTTGTATCGTGCAAAATTTTGCCCACTAAAGGGCAATGCTGCATTATAACTTCTAAATAATGAATGTTAATTCATGTCTTGAAAGACTTAAAACTCTCAAAGTCTGAGGAAAAATGAAAATTTAACATCGGTTTTAATTTTTCATTCACCCGGGGTGTGCTATTTTACAGCACCGGTAGCTTAAGCTATAGAACGGTCAGGCTTAAAACTTAAACTCCAATAGAAACAGCAGAAACATTTCCACTTTTTTCACCCAATATCCCGCTGTGCAACGTTTATCCCCTCCGGGGGCACATTTATGTATTTTGACGGAATATCTCCATCATTACATGAATCACCGGGAATAAAAGGGAGTCCCAGTCCCCTAAGGCTAGCAGGAGCCCACTGGAAAACCTCACGTTATTTCCACGGGCAGTAAGCCCCAGATTTCAGCATTTTAGCTATTCTCTGACTGATTATTGATGTTGGCTCTTCGCGAGCATCGTGGTGGTTGTGGTTTCGCCTCCTTCGTTTAAGTTGTTTGGGTCGGATGCTTCACTATGAACACGATGAATGGGCCAGGTTCACTGAGCATGCTTGCGGTTTATTAAGCTTGCATATGTTCTGGAGCAGGAGTTGGATAGTCTTCAACTCTTTAGCAAGAAGAGAAGTAGGTACATTGACCTGTTCCGAGCTCTCGGAGTTGCGACTAGGAGTGACTGGAGGATAGAGGTATCCGAAGGCTTCCTAGGACGTGTGTGACGCTAAATATTTCCCATAGTTTTTTGATTCACCATCAAGTTATGGCTTACATGGCTTGGTACTGTCATAAACCTTATCACGCAAGTGCAACGTTTACGTAACGAAAAAAAAGCTATAAATTTGGCAAATTTGCTAATCACAGCCTCGCAAATACAATGCATGAATTTGTTTTCAGCTTCGAAATTTATGTAAGCTTGTGTAAGCACGTTATGCATACATATGGAAACCTTTTATATGATCAACATTCTTTTTTTTTCGCTTGGACCAGCACTCAGGTGGTGAGCCCTGCTAATGCAATGCATTATACCACAACTACGAAATTTGGTTATGGGAAGAAGGAAAGAGGAATACGAATATTCTGAACATATCTAAACAATAAATTCACCAGATATATGAAAACATTAAGAAAATCTGCTTTCCCTGAAGATGCCACACAATTTTGTGGCGAAATATTGAAAACAAAAATAGAATTAAAAATTAACTTAATTCTTTTATAATAAAGTCCTTATTATTGAATAAAAGAATATTTATAGAAAATGCAAATCCATAACAAAATCGAGAAATAGATAAACCGAAATTAAATGAGAAATTAAAACAAAGAAAAACAAAATTTTAATGGTCGAAAAATTGAGCAATAAAGTAAGACCGGAAAAAAAATATATTTTACCAAATAATCAAAGTTTCTCAAAAAAATCAAAATGCTATTTCAGTTTATATTTCTATCTACTTTTAAACGGCTTCAAATAAGAAGAAGGACTTCAATTCTTTTGTATTTGTCATATGTTAAAGCTCGCATAACTCAGCATTCATGAGCGATTTTGGGCTTTTCAAATTGAAAAGTGATGCTTGCAATATGATCCAATTTAAAAAAGGTTTAGTATTTTGAAAATAAAAATTAATTTGGCTTATATGGATCTGTCTTTTGAACCGCTTAGTCGAGAAATTTAAAATTATTAAAATAATTAGTACTTTATTGTGACCCTAAGTTATATCGCAAATATTTTTTCAACATTTTTTTACTTTCAATCCCCAGTTTGGTAAATTTAAGTAAAAATTTGAGTTTGGTAAATTTAAGTAAAAATATACCAAACTGGGGTTTAAGTGAATTGGTTGGGATTAAGACGTACCTCACGCCCATGTAGGTTGATTAAATGTGATTCCAAAGACACTTGTCAAAGTAACCTCGTGTATATGGTGTCTACACCACCGTCTTTTGTCAAAAGTTTTTAACTATAGTTCGTGTTCCGTTTGTACGCCCTGTGTTTACTGATGCTGTATCAATTGCCATACCTTTTATATGCTCCTGAAGGCCTTATTTCTGGACAGCAATAACACAGCTAATGCCTGATCTTTTCCAGTTTCACTTTTTAAAGCAGGAAATACTTGAAGTAACTTCTTATGTGGCCGCTTGATGTAATATTACTACCCCATCCACTTTTTCGACTTCTGTTAAAGCTGGTAATAGCTTCCCATTCCAATGCAAACACATACTGTGTTTGGGCCACTTGAATAGAATTTTTATTTATTATATAACTTTAAGAGTCAAGCTGCAGTGTCTCAACAACAGCTATAATAATGTGTACCGCTTATCTATTGCTTTTCAAACAATCATCCAAAGCAGCTGTTAGTTTTGGAGTAACGATTTCGTTGGGGATTGTACTTTAATTTTATTGGGCTCACAAGATCTTCGTCTTTATTTCACTAAACCTTAAAAAAAAAAATATGTCATGCCTTGATTGTGTGTTTAAAAGCATTTGGGCAGCCCTCTAATTTGTACATTTTCGTTTTTATTTACAAAAATTATTATGTCATTTATAGGGCAATGTAAAAGTAAAAAAAATATCTTCTCCTTTAAATTATTTTGGGTAAATTAATAGCTTTAAACTTGTAAGGCAAAATTTGTTAATTTTCCACAAACTTGAGCGCACTGGCGACAGGTCTTAACTGCAACTGATTCCCTTGAAATTTTTTCAAGATAATTTTTTTTTGATCAAAATTCACTAATTCGGGGGGCGGGGTAGACTAGTAAAAATCAGACTTTGTTAAGGGTCGCCCTAGGGTAGGGAACTTGAAACTAGAAATTAAAGGGTGTTTCTATAGATAGAGTATTTGTCATATATACGTTTATCTTTTGAAGCATTTTATACACACTATTGAAATTTAAAGTGTGTATTATGATTATATTATTGCCATAAAATATAAATGGAAGTCGAATAATTTTTACAAAATTATTATCTTTTATTCTTGGCGATTTTAAATTAAAGAAAAATGGTTTGTCAAGCCTTTTGAATTTCGTTAAAATTATTCATAATTTCTTTACTCGGCTCCAAATGTTAACAATTTTTAGAGAAATCAACAACTTTCTTTCCAAGAATTGTTTTTATATACATACATGCACATGTGTGGTAGGTACCATAGATGCCGCGATTTACATGGGTTTTTTGTAATTTTTGTTACTGGGAATATATAAAATAAAACGCAGTAACAAAAGAATTCTCCAATCATGTCTGTAAAAATAAAAAAATATTATATTAATAAATATATTATACGAACACACATACATACTTTCACACATACATACATATATACAAAATATTTATAAACTAAAAAACTAAAAATGAAAGAAAAAACTGGTCTAACTTAGGGCAACATTTGTAATATAAGAAAAAAATATTAACTGTCAGTTTTCAAAAATACTACAACAAAAAAACCAAAAAAAAAAAAGATTAAGCCCCCTGGGCATTCGACAAAAAACCCCATTAAAAATTAATTCTCACAAAAAATGAAAAAAACTAAAATGAACAAAAACAAAAAAAAATTACTCGCATATGAAATTATGAGGTAAATGTAAAATGTCATGCATTGACAGGTTTCTGGAATGTATTTAAAAATATGTTTGACCTCAAACATACTACAACAAACAGAGACAAGGAAAACAGCAGAAAAAAGCTTTATATGTACTCAAAACAACATCAACAGCAACAACAAGAACAACGACAAAAATGATGATGATGATGACAACAACAAAAAAATATTCACACATACAATTGTTTTTTTTTTTTGTTCTCTTACCTTAATATCCATCTATAAATATTATTTAATGTACGAGGACATAATGAAAAGAGCTTTCTTTCAATGTTCATAAAAAATTCAACTGCTGACAACTATTTGCAGAAAAATATACTATTTTTACTTAAATTTTGTTTTTATTATAAAATCTTTTATTATAAAATCTCTGAAACAAACTATTTATTATCATTTGTAATTTTCGCAATTAATTATTGGTCTGGCTATTTTTAATATCACTTAATTTGATTTAGTTAATTAAATTATATTTAATTAAGTTCACATGCTTTCAGCTGCATATTAATTAATGATGATGAAAGGTTATTATTATCCATTGAAAGCTTTATACAATATTTTCCTAAAACTGATATTTTCCTATATTTTGGAGAGAATCATATATGATTTCACTTTTTAAATCTAGTAGCAAATATGAGATTTAAAATTACAAGTGAATTGCAGAGCTGTTTGAAAATCTTGTTTTAGATTATTTGCCGCCTCATTAACATGGTTTCCTTAGAAGTTGTTCAACTAGTGCCAACTGATTGTGCAAACTGATGCACCGACTTTAGTTAAGCATATATTTAGCTTGCTGGATTTCACTACGAACACCTCTTAAGCGATTTCATCAAATCTGTTTGATGAGACACAACGAGCTCTATTTAAAAACAATACCTTAGTTTTATCTTGAGTACCCCAAGGCAGTCATCTTGGGCCAATTTTATTTTCCTTGTTTTTTAATGATCTCCCAAAGGTTATTCAATTCTCTAACATTCTAATGTACGTAGATGATGCTAAAATTATCTTGAGTTATGCTAATCTATCGGAACAATCTTTCTTTTAATCAAAGTTGGTGCAATATAAACTTAATGAAATTAATTGTTTGTATTGGTTGGCCAATTCAGAGTTTTATGTTGTTGATTTTATAAGCTTTAGCTTATCAGGCCTAATGTATTTTGTGTCAACAAAAAAAAACCTTTTTTATCTCACTTCTACCCCTCAGGGGCATATAAATATGGTCTTTATAGAATTCCACTATCTAGACACAGTGCAACTGGGGAAAAAGGGAGCCCAGTCTCCTGAAGACAGACAGGGAGTCAACTGGAAGCTCCACTTATTTTCACGAGGATCAGTGATCCGCAGAGTTCATTATTTGTCTCTTTAGACTTTTAACAGTTCTCTGACTGATCATTGAGGTTGGCCTCTATATGGGAGTAACGTGGTGGTTGTGGTTTCGCGGCCCCATAACAGTATAATGGTTATTATGGTGGCCAGGATCATCTCACTGATAATGACACGCAAAGTGAATGATCCAGTCCAGTGAGCATGCTAGACATGTGTTCTGAACAGGAATTGAAAGTCTCCAACTCTTTAGCAAGGTGTGATGGTTTGCAGCCCTGCCCTGGAATCATTAAAGTTGCAACTAGGTGGTTCTGTTGCTTAGAATTATGTCTTCGGCTTCCTAAGACGCATGTATGACGTTCCAAATTATACAATTGTGTTTGTTCCACCATCTGATTAAGGCTACATAGCCAGGTGCGGATGTAAAACGAATCACAATATCTCACTTCTACCCAACGTTTCGTCAATTTTTTGTTGACTTCCTCAAGGGCTTCGTCTATTTAAAAATTAAAATCTTATATTATTACAATTAAATACACCAAAATAAATTACTTACAATATACTATTAATCACATTTATATTTTGACAAATGACAAAAACAAAATAATCAAATTTAAATAAAATCAATCGATTCACAAATAATTTCTAATTTTCTGCTAACAAGCTGAAAACCCGCAAAGAAATACCAAACATATCTTTTGCAATCATTTTAATGAATGGAAAAATTGCAGCCAATTTCTAATATCTATTTTAATGTTCCATTTCGTTTAACTCGATGCTATCAGCCAATGTTTTTACAGATCTTCCGAAATAATTATTTACAGGCAAAAGCAATTCGAAAAACTTATGAAGATATTAATAGTTCATATCAATATATTAACTATTCTTTATCGTTAGATGTTGTAAAGCGTAATACAATTGTTTATTTCAACAACTAATTGTAGTGTTTAAGTAAAAAAGCCTTGCTATGTGCTGTAGGGATTACAATATAAAAATATAATATATAAGTATATAAATATTGAAACATAAATTTTTATTAAAAAAAAAAAGATCTTTTCCAAAATATTAAAAATAAAAATAACAAAATTATTTGCTTCACTTTTATTTTTCCAACAATTCGGTGAACAATATTAACCATTATCAAGGAATCTATTTACTAAATAACAAGGAGACATTTTCTATTACACAATAAAACCTTAGAATATTAAAAACCATTTGTGTTTGAGTTTCTCAATAACCTAATCGTCTCCTGAATATTTGTCAACTATTTATTCTGCTTTCTGTGTTAATAATTTGTGGATATAATTGAGTGCCTTTGCTGGTGTATATAATGTATAATGTATAATTTAAGCGTTTTATTGTAGGTACATTAATTCTGTGTAACGTTTAAAATATAAATCTCTTTTTATAATTCTGCTCTTCCTGTAATATTCTCAATCTCTTAAAACCAGGCTTGTATTGGTTTACCCACAGCCTTTTAATCGGATTCATGAGATAAGATTCTAGTCTCCTATGTCCTATAACATATCCTTAATCCAATTAATTTTATATATAAGACCCGATTCACCTTCCTTGTTAAATTTGTCCTTCGGTTTTGTTAAATAAAACTGAAACAAATAATTTTGTTTATTACGTTTACATTTTTAAATTTTTTTATACTTTGGAAAAGACTTTGGAAAAGAGCCGAACAAAGTCCTCTTAAAAAATTTTGTAAAATGTTGTAAAAATTTTAGACGACGATAAAGTGTAAAATCGAGAAATTCAACTACTTTAACTAAGAAAGTAAGGGAGGATACTTCGAGGGAAATTTCAATGCATTTGTGTTAAAATTAATAATAATAATAAATATTTAGCCTTGTTTCTTGGAAGCCTGTTTGTTATTTATCAGGCTTCAATAGTTCTTCAAAAGTATTCTTTACAACATGCCTAGATAGGTTTTCTTAAGAAGGTTGTTTTATATTAAATAATAAATTGAAGTTTTTATATTTTTATGTAAATACATTTCGTACTGCCCTTTAATTTGTATTTGTATTTGTGTGTTTGAGTGCAAGAATTTATTGTGTATGTGGAAAACGTCAAAGCAACAAAATGTAAACCTTCGTGACTTAAACAAAATATGATTATCAATTTTTCTGCAGGCAATATTTTTTGATGTTGCTGTTGTTATAATTTTATTTTATTTTGTTTGGTTTCTCTTAATTTTTCCTTTGCTCTTTCTCTTGGTGACTTTAGTCTTCTTGTTGTTAAGTATAATAAATTTCTGTATATAAAATGCATTTTTTAGTTATTTTTACATGCACACACTTATAAAAAAAAAATAAATTCTTACACACATATACACTTATGCCCTTTTACAAATACACAATATTATTTTAAAATTTTCTGTTCTTTCCTTAACTTGGTCGTTTGTTTGTTGTTATTTTCATTTGGTTTTTTTACAAGAAATTCAAAGTTTTCTTCATCTCACATGTGCTAATGCAAATGTGTGAATGTGTCTGTACATGTTTGTATGTACATTTCCTTACACAGTCAATAAAATTCTTTAAAACAAAAAAAAAAAAAAAAGTAAAAGAAAATAAAAACAAAAACATTAAAGCAAAATATAAATAAACTTTTGTATATTTGTTTCTCAACTTATTTAAACGTACATACACACACAAACACACATAAGTATATGGATTTGTGCATGGAAATGCTTGTGTTGGTGCGTATCAGTTCTTATGTTCTTTAGCGTAAGTAACAGGGCCAAAGGGTATAATTTAAATCTTTAAATAAAATAAATAATAAAACAAAAACAAAAGCAAAAGCTTCTTCATTGCATAAACAACAATTTTAAATACCAAAAATACAACAAAATTAAAAGGTTTATAAATGCAAACAATCTTTCATACCAATGTCTTCTCAATAATAATAAATCTTCCAAAAATATACATTTTGAAATTAAAACCAAATACTTATGTAGTTCCATTAACATTTGTGAGCTGTTTTTAAGTAAGATAAACAAAAAGTATTTCTCTGTAATCTTTACAAGTGATTTTGTTCACCTTAAGGTTTTTATATCAGCCTTGAACTGAATATCAATAAATTTGATATCTAACACTTGAGGTATTTTGTGTTTATTAAAGTAAATGTAATAAATATGCGAAGCCTAAAGAAAAATTCTTAATATTTCATATTGTCTGTTATGTCCATAAACATGAAAAGGATTAGCGTGAATTCTTCGGGCTACGAAATGTTAAAAAATATCTTCAAAAATTTATTTCTTCCTTAAAGGGCTCTAGTAATGTGCCCTAATGGAAAGGAAAAGCCAACAACTGCAGCTCTAAGAAAAACTATTGCCAGCCAAAGAATTCATTTTACAACAAAAAACTGTTTTATTATAAATTTAATTTTAAGAAATCTATAATAGATAAGATAAGTGTAAAATATTAATATGATCTTAAAATAAGTTTTGATTAATCAAATGTATTACACTTTTAACAACAGTGGTTGTTTATAACATTTTACTTCATATTATATTTTTCATTCATTTATGGAGATTCTTTTGAGTTTTATTTTATATCTTAAACATCACAATGTTGGCTTTAATTTTCTTAAATATCTAAGCTTATCTCTAACATCATCTTAATTTATTTGAAAAGTAGATTGAAAAGTAACAATTTTTAAGTTCTACAAATACGCTTAAGTGTATAACTCGTGTTAAGAACTCTTACGATATTGTGAGTGTGTGTTTTGTGCCGGTATAATTTTAAATTTATAGGAATTTATGTATTAGTAGCGTAACTGTTTATGTATGCGCTGTACACCTCCTATCTCTTGATAACTGCAACAAGTGTCAACTGTTAACAAAACACCATACATAACAGACAAATGCTACAAATTGCAATTTGTGAAACAGAAACAATTTGTGTTACAGAAAAGAGTGGGGTTTTTTTTTAAAGCTTCCTTCCTTCTTTAAAAAAGTACTTTTTAGTTAAAGTACTTTTTTGTAAAAAGCACTTTTTTATTTACAAATTTTATATTTTTAAAAATACTGATTTTGCGCTAAAAAAAATTAATTTTTATAATTATGAATAATTTTACCTAATTGTGCTTTATTCCTTAAAAAATACCATTTCATGATATTTACCTTTTGTATAAAATGCAAATTTTCTCAAAAAAATACAATTTATGCTTTTATTTTTAATTTATACATATTTAATAAGAATCTTAAGACTGATTTCGAATTATAAATTTCTAATTGAAAAGTTGGGATTTTGTGTTTTTTTAATAAGACTCCTTCTATTATACATAACAAAGTATTTATTTATACACAAATGCTAAATTATTTTTCCAAATTGCCCTTTTTTAAAAGGGCTTTGCTTACTAGAGTACATTTTTTAAAAGGTGTTTGTAGGTTTTTTTAGTCTTCTGTTTATATAAAAAAACTATTATGGATTTTTAAAAATCGTGCAATTTAAAAAAAATGGGTTTTTCTAAACAGTACTTTTTCTTTAAAATTCTTTTTTTAGCAGTTTTGAAATTAATTAAAGGTGATTATAAAAAATCACCAAATTACGCTTTTAGCAACACTTTTGCTTTACGAAACAGCAGCGGCTATTTTTCTTTACGGTTGAGTTTTTTTTCAGTCGGCACTTTAAGTGGAATAATGGAAGAACAAAATATTTAATGATAAAAATTTTTTTCTGTTAAGCAGGAATTAGCCATTCATGTAATAAAGGTTATAAATAAACATATATTCATTACGTATATGTGGAATACTTTTCCGGCTTAAAATTTCAAAAACAGATTTCACTGAAGATTTAACTTTGGAAAAAAATATTTCTCCTAAAAGTACTTTTTTATGAAAAAGTCCTTTCCCTTTAAAATAATACTTTTATACTTAAGTATTTTTCCTTAAATATGCTACTTTTTAATTTAAAAATTTTTACTTAAAACATTAAGTGCCTAATTTTGTACATTATAAGTGTTAAACTACTAAGAAAACAGTTATTTTGTAAACAAAACTCTCACTTAAAATTGCAAGTATTTTTTTAATTCACATTTGAATAATCTGTTTAAAATCAAAATATTTTATTAATATAAAATTCATATAAATATAAGAAATTACGTACTTTTACATCATTATACTAAAATTATAATTTGTCTTCTTATTTCACATCTTCAAACTATCACTAATAGTTTATTTATCACACAAAAGATAAACACATTCACACACAAGGCTACTAAACATCAAAGTTTATTATCAACTGAAAGACAAAATTTCGATGCTCCGCAATTCAACCCCACTGGAATTGCATTAAGTTAATATATAACATGTTTGAAACAAACATGTTGCATTGAGGTTGTAAAATTACAGAGTCAGAGAAATATCAAAGTCAAGAGAAAAATCAGCAGAATAAACAAATTGTTGTTTGGGCAGAGTTATGCATGTTGTTACTTTGTTTGCTGCATAACAGTTGTTGGTTGTTTCATTTGCTGGTTGGGGCTTGCATGTTGTACATTTCTTATCAAGAAGCCAACATCTGAATTATCACCAATTCTAACATTACCACCAACAACCTCAGCAACAATACCAATATTAACGCCAATAGCCTCAGGCTACTGGAATTTGTTGAGAGGGTAAAATACAAACAAAAGATGGATAAAATAAAGAAAAACAAAAGAGAAAAAAGTCAGCGGCAATGGCAGCGACAACAAAATCTTTCATAAAATTCAAGCTAAATGAAAAGGGAAAAAAAGTTTATTGTATAACAAAAAATAAAACAAAAACAAAAAGCATTAGAAATAACCATAGACAAGCAGGTTTCAGGTGAAACAATTGTAACGCAAAACCAAATCATGCTTTGTTTAATTTACCTGTACACACACACACACACACACATACACACACATAGCCTTATTCATTTACATACACACATACAGAAAGCGACAGCAATTACAAAAAAGCATTGTTAACTTAATCTGCAGATTGTGAATGAATTTGTTTAATCCATCTGCACGCTATTTTCTATTACAGTTTTCCCTATGGCTTTCAAAAAGTTTATTTTAATTTCAATCGCAATGATATATATATATATATATATATATATATATAATATCACTTAAAATTTGTTAGACTTATTTGTTTACCAGCAACATTTGTTTAAAGCAACAAGCACATAGACACACAAAATAATAACGAAAATGGTAATTCAAGAATTTTGCACACCATTAAGTGACTTGTTTTTCAGTGATTGTACCGTCCGAGGTTAAATGATATCGTTGTTTAAAACTGATATCGCAACAGATATTTTCCAAGAGTGCCCGGGGTATATCAAAACTATATTATGCCAGACACAGGCTTCGGCCGAATATTCGTTCTATTTCTAGGATTTTCTAAAACCTCATTTCTATACAAAAAGGCTTCTATGCTATGATCCGGAAAAAAATTACTGATAATCTTTCAAGGAAATTCGTTGAGAAGTCACCTATTTGAAGTTTTATTTTTTTATATCCTTATTTAATTAAATTTTTCATCGATTTGTTTGAATATTTTATAAAATAACCAGAAGTTTGTTTTCTGAAACAAAATAAAACAAAAAAATTTAGATTAAGATGATTCAAATTTTTAAATATTCTCTTACGCGGAGAAAAGTTCGGCAATTATGAATGAAATATGATAACTGGAAAATGTCCATCAAGATCACGCTGACAGATGTCGATTTTTCATCAAAGTTTTGAGCCACTTTTTGGCAAATAGGCCGCCATATTTCGTTAATCACAACAGGGATTTTGAGTTTTAAGAGCAAAATCGATTCGATTGATTCCGTATAGACTCTGTCCTTAACATGGACCCACAAAAAATAATCCAGTGGTATTAAATCACCTGATCTAGCTGGCCTCTTAACTCCTGATTATCGTGAAATTATGCGATCGCCAAATTTGATTTGCAAAAAAATCAAATGTCAGTGATATTCACGGCGTCAATAATAGGCCAAAGTTTAGTTGTTAGCATCTGGCATTAGCGTAATCCATTGACCATTACCGAATTTCCAGCCTCATCTTCGAAAAACAGAAAACGACCCAATCACATCTTCAGTTCCCATTACGCAGCACACAGTGATGCTTTGGGTATGCAAAGTGTACCCAATAATCGCTCTAAGATTTTCAAAAGTCCAAATGCTGCAATTTTACTTCTTGACATACCCTGACAAGTGAAAATGGGCTTCGTCTGAAAAAATTTTTTTTTCAGAAATGTTCCAGATGTTCCTGAATGAATTGAGCAAATCTACGGCGATGTAAATAGTTGGTCGGCTTCAATTTATGCACCACGTGAATCTTGTAAGGCCTTAAAATCAAGCCCTTACGCAAACTTCTATATGCCTTGGCTTTGGATAAACCCAATTGTCAAGAACTTTGACATATTTGGATATGCTTCAACACTGCGGCTCACGGCTTTGATGTTTTCAGTTAAACAACCCAAACATGCGTCGATGTTCGCACATTTTGCATCGAGCCTATCGACTCAAATTTAATTCTTAATAGCGGTCTCACAACGACGATTATAATGTCTGAAAATAACACGAATTTTACGAAATATAACTTTAACGGAACCACCATTTTCATAGTGGATTTTAGTTATTTTAATGCGATTTTCGTGCGGAATTGGATAACTTGTAACAATTGCCAATGCATCTACTACGAATACGTCAAAAAACGTATCATGTTGTTGATGTTGTCACAACTGAAAAACAATCTTCTTGCTGGAAAACCCTATATATACAACAAAAGTAGTTTCTAAGAAAACCACTTTTAAAATAAATGAGAATTTGCATCAGTTTTTATTATGAAACTTTAGCTTCTTCTCTGCGTACAACTTATTAAGTTTTTCCAAAAATCCTTTAGTTTCCTTATTTTTTTCCTATTTTAATTCATTCTGGTATAGATTTTATAAATTATATTTGCGATTTTTTAGCCATAGCACTAACAAGAACCCGTTGGCCCTATAAGGAAACATCCTGCGAATATATTTTAGTTAATACTCGTCGTTATATTGTATTATAACTTAAAATTTTACAATATAAATTAATTTTTAAATCTTTGTGAGTGGGTAAAAGTGTTCCCCTGTACCTTTTCTTCTGATTGTTACTCTGATGTTTTATATATTTTTATAATTGTGAAAATATATTTTTGGGCTTTTACAAAACAGTTCGTGTTAAAAACCAGCAAAGCAAAAGATTGTGGCCCAAAGAAATTAGCTGCAAAAGAAATGTAAAGGGTGTTTTTTTAAGCCCGATAGAACTTGAAATTGTAAAAAATAACACAAAAAATTAAATTGTAATCAAAATTTCTTTTTTATTCGAAGGATCAATACGTGACATTAACATTTGAAAATGATTTCGGGCATATGGGCACCGCGGCTGTTCTTGACGAAGCGCATTCTGGACGTCCAACTTTGGGCCACTTTTTCGAGCACTACTGGGCGTATGTCACGAATAACACGAACAATGCTGTCCTCCAAGGCGTCAATTGTTGCTGGTTTATCAGCATAAACCAGTGACTTCACGTAGCCCACAGGAAATAGTCGAGTGGTGTCACATCGCACGACCTTGGAGGCCAATTGACAGGTCCATTTCTCGAAATCAACTTATCGCCAATATTTGATTTCAATAAGTCGATGGTTGCGTTCGCTGTATGGCACGTAGCGCCATCCTGTTGAAACCACATCTCGTCCGGTTCAATGTCATCCATATTTGCAAACAAAAAATCATTGATCATGGTGCGGTAACGATCTCCATTGACCGTAACGCGAGCTCCGGCCTCATTTTTGAAGAAATAAGGTCCGATGATGCCACCAGCGTGAAAACCGCACCAAACGGTGCATTTTTCTGGATGTAATGGAGTCTGTAGGGTCTGTTGTGGATTGGTCTCACTCCATATGCGGCAATTTTGCTTATTAACAAACCCGTTAAGCCAAAAATGCGCCTCATCGCTGAACGCAATTTTGCGATAAAACAACGGGTCAGTTGCCAACTGCTCTAGAGCCCAATCGGCGAAAGAACGACGCATATAATGGTCTCGTGGCTTCAATTCCTGCACCAGCTGGATCTTATACGGGTGTAGGCCGAGATCTTTGCGCAAAATTATCCACGTAGTGGACGGACAGAGCCCCAATTCCTGCGACCGACGACGAATTGATAAATTTGGATCTTCTTCCACACTTTCGTTTACAGCGGCGATATTCTCGTCAGTACGCACATTCCTTCGACGTGTTGGTGTTATTGCATCCTCTAGAGAGTATGTGGTACGAAATCTATCGACAGTTCGACGAATGGCTTGTTCAGATGCACGATTATGTACGCCATAAAAATGACGAAGTCGTCTATAAGTTGCGCGAATCGACGACTGATTTTCAAAGTAAATTTGGATAATTTCGTAGTGTTGTTCAAGCGAGAGTCTATTCATGATGATTTGTCAGAGTATACTGAAACAAATAAAAAAAATGTTTCATTAAAATTTCATTTTTTGTGTTACTTTTTACAATTTAAAGTTCTATCTAGCTTAAAAAAAGACCTTTTATGTATATCGCAAACATTGTATATTCTAAGAGCAGATATTGCAGGTATCAGGACTAAATTTGTATTAAATACTTTCAGGGCGATAGAAAAAAATCTTTCAATGAATCTACTCTTCATTCTTCACAAATTCCACACATTCTAACTAATTTTTTCTAATTTTTTCATAATAAAATAGAGTCATCTGTCTCATAGTTGTATTTAGTTGTTAGAAATATATACTATTATGTTATTTCTAGCAATGTTGTACAGGTATTTTTTTTTTTGCATAGAGTTATTATTGCCATCACCATTACAACCTCAACCCCACAACTATTACCAACGCCACCACCAACAACAAGAGCAACAACAATTTATAAAACAACTTTATTTTGCTTAGAGTTAAACTAAGTTTTTGTTGTAATGCTGCAAAAAAAAAATAATGAAAATAACACAAAACAAAACGTAATATAACAAAAAAAAAAAGCAGCAACAAAAGTAGAAAAAATATGTACAACTATCGCTTGGTTGGTCCATGCTATACATGACCTCAGGGTCTCATCGCTCATAATTATAATATTTCATACAAAACACAGCTGGAGGCACTGCACCAGTGATGGATTTCAACTTTTGAAAATAATATACTCACACATACAAGCACACACACACACACACACACACATACACGCACAAACACACTAAAATACACCGCACCACACTCCGAATTGTATGAATACATTTTCAAAACAAAACAGACAGTATTTCAGGCGGGCGGACGGAGGGACACACAGACAGACAGACGGACAGACAGTCAGACAGTTAGAGAGATGGACATACATTCAGTCATAAAGCAACTAGGGTCTATTCTATAAAAGCCCTCCAGTTAGTTTTTGCCAAAAATGTCTTTGGGCTAATTATAAATATAAAAATAAAAATTCAAAATTAAATGGAAATGAAATAAAATGTAGGAACAGAAAAAATGGCAACAACAAAAACAACATCAACAACTATATCAGCAACGGCAACGAAACCAGTAACAATACCGACAACAACAACAACAACAATGAAATATTATTTATTTTTGCTACACAAATAACTGTACGAACATACTCGTATCTTTAACCCATTTGCAATTGCCCCCCGCCCCCCTTTCCCCTCAAACAGTTTGGTAACTATTTAAAAAAGGGGTTAAAAGATTTAAGGGGTTGAATAATTAATGATAATAAATAAAATGTTTAAAGTATTTGTTTTTTGCATAAAACGAACTGCTCGCTCTATTATCTCCCTCATCTTTCGATTGCTTTAATTTGAACAGACAAAAAAGCGAAGTTCCAGAATTTGACAGTACAAAAGAAAAAACAAAACTAAAAAGTGAGTGTGACTAAATTTATAAAGTCTGCTAGCGACATTTTCGGATTTCGCTCGTAAATAATTTAACGAAAGTGTTCCTATCATCATAAAAACGTGCTTTACGTTCGGTTTTGTATACCTTCGAATTCACCCCCCATTTATATTTCTTGGCGGAATCTTATCGTCATTACATGTGTCACCTGGAGTAAAAGGGAGCTCAATCTCCTAATAGGCTAAAGAGCCAACTCCACTATATTTCCACGGGAATCAGTAAAGCCCCAGAGTGCAACTATTTGTCTTTTTAGCCTTTTAGCTGTTCTCTAACTGATTATTGAGGTTGGCCCTTCGGAAGCGTTTTAGTGGTTGTGGTTTCGCTGCCCTCATTTGAGTTGTGTAAGTTGCACCGTTCACAATGAACACAATGAATGGTTCTGGTTCAGTGAGCATGCTGGGTTCTGAAATTTGTTTAAGCTTGCATGTGTTTTTGACCGGTAGTTGGTTAGTCTCCAACTCTTCAGCAAGGAGTGAGGGCTTTGGGCTGCTTCGAACTCTTGGAATTGCGACAAGGAGTGACTGGAGGATAGATTTATTCGAAGACTTCCTGGGGCGTGGGTGAAGCTAAAATTATCCACTGTGATTTTATCCTCCGTTCAGGTTATGACTTATACAGCTAGGTACTGACGAAAATCTTACCACGCATACCTCGTATTCGTTACAGTGCCGATTTTCATTCACATTTCAATACTCATTTCTCCAGAAAGAGCAGAAAGTAGAAAACTTTTACATCCTGATGAAGGCCCATAGCATACATCCCTGTG
The DNA here is from genome assembly GCA_030448955.1 of Trichopoda pennipes. Classification (NCBI taxonomy): domain Eukaryota; kingdom Metazoa; phylum Arthropoda; class Insecta; order Diptera; family Tachinidae; genus Trichopoda; species Trichopoda pennipes. Next base: position 331,265 of record JASKUP010000040.1, read on the forward strand.
CAAATTCAGCTTCTCTGCCTCGTAAAAAATATGTCGTCCTATAGCTTAGAGTATTTGCTCCGCAGCCTATCTCAATCTTCATACCTTAACTTTTCAACTACAATGGCCAGCCTAAGCTATTTTAGCACTTGAACGTTTAGCCTATGCCATTAGCATTGGATAGTTTGAGTTCACATTCTAACCGCTGCCAATTTAATAATATCAAATTTATTTGACATATATATGTATACAGTGCTCTCCTTCAACGATGTAGCTCTGTAGTGTTAAATCGTTGGGAAAACAAAAAAACTATAATACGAGTATGTCTACTTAGTGCCAGCAGCTTTACAGCACTATTCTAAAATTAAGCATAACCTATAATTGCAGCGTTGTAAAAAATGGAACATTACAATAATACTCTTCGTTACTGCATAACTCATCTAAAGTTTCCCTTAACAAAAAAAAAAATAAAATAAAATAAAACAAAAACTTTTGCACACAAGAAATTTATTTTTTTCTTTCCGTCATAATTTTTTAAAGCAAATGTTTTCTATCGCCTCTTCACCGACATCATAACTATTCGTTGAAAGAAATTTACTAAATTTTCTATTCCATTAAAATTATTTTCATTAAATATGTTGTCATAGGTTCTCCTAATTGTTGAGTGCTATTGAATACAAATCATTAGCCGCATTCTCGTTTAAAATCAGCTTTAGCCATGGCTGATACCTTATAACCCAAACATAATCACATAATTTTAGTTAAGCGAAAATGGCTTTTTAATAGCTTTTTTCCACCTATTTTCACATTTATTATTTGTATTTATTATTTTTTTTTCCCAGCACTTTTTTCTGTGCTGTTTTTCTATATTTCAACTTGATTGCACATTCGATTAGAATGTGACAGAGGAGAAAATTTTGAAAATTAATATTTTATTTCTAAATACTCACATTATATATCAATGTATGTGTGTGTGCAAGTGGGTTTAGTTCATCATGTAGGAGCTTGCAATTATGCTTGGCTGTTAACGGAAGGTAGTTTTATTAGAGGGACTCAACACCAAAATAAAATTTTTGAGCAAAAATTTGCAATTTTCGATGAACAGTCCTTGTTTGGAGTATTAAAAGCAAACCTTAATAACGATTGATGGTATTCATGGCGGAATTAAATTTGGAGGCCTTGGAAAAATTGATATATTTATTTTGTTAACAAAGGAACCCCCTGGGGACTCATTTATCTGTCTTTATGGATTACTCAACCATCTAGACATTTGTCAACGGGGGTATATGGGAGCCCAGTCCCCTGAAAGCTGGCAGGGAGTTAACTGCGGGCTCGACCTTATTTTTACGGGAATCAGTAAGCCCCACCAATTCAGCTAATTGTCTCTTTAGCCTTTTGGCTGTTCTCTGTCTGATTATTGAGGCAGGTCCTTCGGGAGTATCGTGGTTGTTTTGGTTTTGCGGCCCTCATGAATTTGATTAAGGGGCAAGGATCATCGCACCTTTACTGAGAACAATGTGTACATGATCCGGATCCAGTGAGCATGCTTGTCACGTGTTCTGGACCAGGAGTTGGATAGTCTTCAGCTCTTCAGCATGGAGTAGTGGTTTGCAACCCTGCTTTGGAACCGCTGAAATTGCAACTAGGAATGACCTGTTGCTAGAATTAGTCCTAGTTATCGGACCACCGTCGAGTTATGGCATGCATACGCTAGGTACCGACATAAATCATATAACGCATTAACAAAGGAGTTGTTTTTGTCAGTTCTGACTTAAGTTCCTAAATAACTGAATTATTGAACTTCCATATCCTCTTTCTTTCAAACTCGATTATTCTAAATATTTTTAAATAGCAAGTGATTCTCTTTTTTTTTTGTTCTCATTATGAGCATAAAAGCTGAGAGGGATCAATCTGCTTTATCTAAATCATGTCCCATAACATAAATGAAAATTACAATGAAAATTTTTAAAAGTGTGGCAAATAGCAAAAGTCTGCTTTCTCGAAATCTGCCACACATTTTATTTTAATACTCCTACCTCTCGGATGCACATGTTATTTTTAAGAGATTTAACGACATATCATGTTATTTAGTTTTCGATGTTCTGCGAAGGCTGACATATATCGGCTTTTATTAAAAGCTGCAGTACTCGGTGCAGTTACAGGGTACATCACATGTAAGTTATATATATATATATATATATATATATATATATATATATATATATATATATATATTTGATATAGGAATCTTGATTCACCCTTTTTTGCTATCCTTAATAACATTGTTGAAATTAAGACCAATTAGTGAATGAATGCATACACAAAAATTTATTCAGGTCGAGTTAACGACTACAGCGCCATCTGCCTGGCTGATTTGTAAATCTAAACCATTTAGAGCGCCACCCTAACGCATACAAACAAAAACAAATTCATTTAAATCGTTCAAGCTGTTTAGCAAGAGTTTAGTGACAAATACGAGTACAGTAGAAGATTGGAAAAGTTACTGTAGAAATTTTATATAGAATATAGAATATATAATATTGGGTGATATAAACATCACACGTGTGATAAATTTTATCAGCTGAAATATCTAAGCTGTTGTTTGATTTGCTCGCATTTTATTTTATTTATTTAACATAGATTTTAAGTCCCAAATAAACTTGAAATTCTAAAAATGTATAACATGGAAAGATAACACCACCCTACTTTACAAATATTGGCAGATAATAAATAAGAAAATATAAATAATGACAACTTCGTTAGAGGTTTTGTTACAGCCAATTTAAAGCCGCCCAACTACAACACATTTTCTATCAAGATTTTCCTGAAAATTCAAACTGAACAAACGAATTCCATAATTGTAAAACTCTGACTACAAACGAACTAGACATAATAAGGGAAGCATTTCTAGGTATTATTAAAATGTTATTTTTTAAAGAGTTCTATTTATGAAATACCCAGGTTTTTCATATTTGAGACCCTTGTAAAACTGAATCAATAGTCTCAATTTAATAACACTTTCAAAGTAGCATTGCAGGAGCTTAATAGTCTATTTTCATCTGCTTATAGTAATCTGTGATGTGCCTGAATAAATCTCTAAGCTACATCATGGCAACACACCTTTTTAATTTGCTTGGTATATCCCAAGCTATGATGTATAGTTGCCTCAGAACAAAACTAATCTTAGAAATAACATAATTTACTTGAGAATCAAAGCTCAAGTTGTTATCCAAGTATAATCCTAATATCTTATAATTTTTTTTTTGTCTTTTAAGAGAAGTAGCACTTCAGGTAACAATGCCTATTTAGTGAGGAGTGAAGTACCGTGCTACATTCTTTAGGAAAGGGATAGAGAAGAGATAAAACAGGTGGTGAAAGTAGAAGGATAGTCGAAAATTAATTGCCGTATAAAGACAGCACAGCGACCAGTGATTATGCCTTCATCGCTGAGCAGCCCCACCGACAGTCAATTTTTATTTTTGTAGTGAAAAAAAACCAAGGTCTTCGTTGGGAATTGAACCCATAACCCCCATATTAACAAGCTGGTACACCACCTACTAGGCTAGAGGGGCACCTAATACCTTATAATATGTTAGAAATTTAATTTTTCATTGCTTAATGTCAGGTTAGGCTTAGCAGAATTTTCCAAAAACCAAATGAATCTCACCTTTGAAGGATTTAAATTATGAAAGCTTACTTTCGACCATTTCATTATTTGTTATCATCAAAAGGTAACTGGATATCATCAGCATATATATGATATAAATCATAAACAGCAATGGCCCTAATATATTACCCTGGGGCACACCTCTACAGACTTCTAAAATTGATGAGACATCTGAAGCAAGTGGTACATGTCGGTATCCCTGTTTAAAAATGGACCAAACTAATTTGCAGGCTGATGGGCCAAAAGAAAATTGCGAGAACAACTTCAAATAAAAGTATGCTATGAGATACCTAAAAGATACTGTGATATTTTTATGGCTTTACTCAACGATGGTTATCCTTGAACTAACTTTATTGCCCAACAGATGGTGCTTATATATCTTTTTTTAACGGTTCTTGAGTATATACGAGAAAACTCTATAGAGTCCGCCAAATAACTTTTTTTTGTTTTGAGTGCTATAAACAAAACTACACAGCTTCGGCTGAGTGGCACATAGCGCCGTCCTGTTGAAACCAATGTCCTCCTTTTCAATTTTTGTGAACAAACATTTGTTCAATATGGCCCGATAACGATCGCCATTGGCTGTAACGGCCACTTCTGAAAAGTGGCCCAATTATGTCTCTGGACCAAAATCCGCTCCAAGCAGTGACTCGTTTTGGATGCGTCGGCTTTTCAATGTATGAGTGCGGGTTTTCTGTGCCCCAAATGCGACAATTTTGCTTGTTTACATACCCGCCAAAATCAATGAGCTTTCGTCTGAAAAGATAATTTTTTTTTGCAAAATCGGCATCTTCTGTAAGTCTATCCCAGGCCCACTTAGCGAAGCGTTGTTCAAGCGTATACACAACCATATTCATTCAGCGGAAGGATAAAACTGTCAAATCAAACGTAGGCTAAGTGTTACCATTCACGAAATAAGCACTAGTTGAAAAAAAAGTTAAATTGCGGACCCTATACTTTAACATCATTATATACATATTGTTTTTGTTATCATCATTCAGGCTTTAATAATCTTCAGTGTTGGCGCCTGTTTGGCTGTGTGTTGTTTTGTTCTGCGTTAGTTGTTTGTTGTTGCTTAACATTTTTAATAATCATGTGGTTATTGTCTTATGTGTATCAGAATTCTTAGAAACTACATAATTTGTAAAAAAAGACATAATAGGTCATTTCGTTTACTCTTATACTAACAGTAATTTTCTTTTAAAACTTAAACAAAGCAATTTCGTAACAATATAGAAGCAATAATTTAAAATCTACTCAGCCTGAAATCGCAGAGTAAAGTTTAATATAATTTAAATTTTTGTGAGTGGTATATTTTGTACATGTCCTTATTGGGAAAAAAAAATAATTTTAACCACCCTAATGTATAGAGTTAGTGTATTTAAAAAGCTGCGGGAAACAAAATATAATTATTTTTTGGTAACAGCAAACTAAAGTGCAAAACCTAATTCGAAGAAATAATAAAAAAAAGCAATTAAGCAAAAAATCACCTATTTATATTAGCAGCATATTGACATGCAAATAGCGTATTCTATTAAAACTGCCATTATAATAACATATTACAGGTTAAATAGATATTCATATATTAATATAACCATGATTTAATATTTTTCATAGAGATTTCATATGAAGATTGCTAAGTATTAAGGATGTTAAGAGAATAGCAGCCTTCGAAGACATATAAAACTGGTAAAAGTCTTATTAAAAATAATATTATTTATTATATAGGGTATATAACAATTTATTGCTCATCACTGTATCGTCTGAATATAAGTATATTGTTTAGCAAATATGAGAAGCTTAAGGCTAATGCTTCTATTCAAACATGACATATACAAATGTTGCTGTATGTTTAGATATATTTAGAAGCATAAATATAGGCATAAATCAAGTTTAATTAACCTTAATGTGTAGTATATATTTTGGCTCATTTTATTATAAAAATATTTAGAATAACACTTGTATGGAGAGCATTAAATTGTACATGGTGATATAAAATTAATTTATAGTAAATTTAAGACAATTAAAGCTATAATAACATATTTAAGATATTTCAACATACTTCTAAGCAAATAGCTTTTTACACATTTGTCAGGTTATTTAATATTAAAGCATAATTTTTTAATAATAACGAAAGAAACAAGAACAACAACAAAGTAAAAATACATATATAAATGTTAAAAGAAATAGTGGCAAAAAGAGTTTTTTATTTATAAGAATTAGTTATTTAAAACGCCTAAAACTATGGCAGAATTTTAATGTTGATGCATTTTTCATAACGTTGCGAAAGCAATGAATTTATTTTAAATATTTTAAATAAAAGATTATTTTATACTTTCATCAATTCAAATCACACTTTTAAAAATTATTGTGTGTCACGGTTTCTCTGTCATGTAGATCTAATGTCGCATAGGGGCTACTATTAGGTCATACTAGAAGCACATCTGTCTCTTGTGCCTTGTTTCTTTAACTAAATGAGTTATTTCTTTTGTAAAAATTCTGTACATATCTTCCTCTATACAAAGTAAGCTAAAGTTGTTTGTTATTAATTTAGATTGTGATTTATTCTACTCTTGATGTGTACAACAGAATGACGATAAAATTTTGCTGTTTTAAATTTAGCACTTAAGTTGCAGAAAGGCAGGTGTCTTATCCTGTATAATTTTATATTTTTAAACTTATTTTTTAAGCAGCAGCTTTATCCTCCTAAAACTGTTTAGATAAATTGCCTACTGAACCACAGGGTGTTAATGTCAAATATTCATTTTTATTTATTTAGATTTTTTTTTTTTGTTTTCATTGTATTTTTAACACCTTTTCAATATCTATTGTTTTATTTATCACAGGTATAGAACGTTTTATATTATTTTAGTTATTTTACATATAAATTTGCAGTTTTAACGCTAACACAAAAACTTTAGACTAAAACTAGTCCTACAATTGTAACAAATATTAATTTCTAAATAAAATAAATATAGTTTTACGTTTTTCACAATTCTATATAAATAAAATATACTTTAACATCCTTGTTTCAATGCTTTTCTAACCAAAAATAAATAAAATAGAAATAAATAAATACAAACCATTCGATGTGTGCCATGTGGCGTAAATTTATAACTGTTGTTGTTGTTGTTTAGTATTTTAGTAAATGGTGAAGAAACCTATTTAAGTAAATGAGGTTGATTTTAAATAAATATGGCATAATTTTACTTGTTTAAATTTATACTATTTAGCTTCATACATTAGATTGTTCTAGCACCATTTCCAGGGTTAAATACTTTTTCCTTAAAATTTCAAATGTTTAACCTTTTTAAGAATTAAATTATTAGTTTTTAGTTATCGCTTAAGAAGGAGTTATAAAACGTTCACGAAAACTTTAATACTTCTTTATATCTCACGCTAATCTCATTTGGTGAGATATTTTTATCTCGTAAATCTATCTGTGACGGTCAAGCATTGTCTGAATTATTTTTCTGTCACATTTGTCTTGTTTGACGAATCGCATATCGATTATCAAAAAAACCTCAGTTTGAATAATTTCCTGCCATAGACGGTCGTCAGAATCCTAGCTGGCATAAAGTGTGTCACATAGCACCATTCTCCTGATGTTATCATCAAAGAAGTAAGAAATCCTTGATTAGATATTTTATCACACGAAAACCTTTAACTAATTCAGAAATATAGAAGTGGGCATATCAGAAGTCAATAACGTTTAAGATATCTCAATGAAATTGTACATATGTCGGCTACGAATAAGATTAATATAAGACTAATATTGTCACTATAGCTTTGGAATGGAAATCTTTATGATCTTAATGCCCTGGAGGCCCAGCATAAACCGACATAATTCATGCTGTGATAAAGCATGTTTTACGTCTCCAGGAAGAGTTCTATAATAAGGGATAATACAAAAAATTGATCATTCTTTTTCTCTCTCTACTTTCTCACTGCCCTACAGATTCTACTGTTATATGGTTATGTTGTAATTTGTTTCCATTTACCTATCTCTTTTTTACTTCTCTACTTTTCCTGGTTCCTTTTTACTTTGTTAAGTGGAAAGGATTCCATGCAATGGCTGTTTTCCTAGAGATAAACCAGCCATTGCTTTTTTCAGAAATTTATAGTCGTCTTTCTGTACATTTATTCACATCGTTCCTTAATGTCACATGCAAAGCTGCAAAACTATTTTGATTTTTAAAAAAATCAAAATACTCAATTTTTCTCCAATTTCCCCAAGCTTTTGTAGTTTTTTTATGGTTGTAATAAATTTTTTTAGTATAAGTAAAAACCACGAACATAATGAAGTGGCATATTCTATATATTTGTTAAGGATTACGCATAGATATGTGTTTGGAAGTGGTGCTGCTTTTATTACTATGATTAATATAAGTATTAAGGAATCGAAACTCTTGATGTCCTTGGAACGTAAATTCAGTGTAATGTTCAATGGACAGCTTTTTCAGCTTTCTCAAGAAGCTTTCAAGTTCGCCGGTTTTCTAAATGGTGTAAGAGATACGTCACTCCCTCTGATCTTCGTATTATTTATACCTCCTATATCCGCCCAAAATTTGGATACAACTGTCATGTATGGGCCGGCGCCCCAAAGTTTATTTTGAATTTGCTCGACCGCGTACAAGAGACGGCCAAGAGGCTCATTGGGGAAAGAAGGGTATCTAACTCTATTGTTTCTCTAGAACATCGAGGCAATGTGGGTTGTATTTACCTGTTTTATCGCTACTAAAATTCTAAGTGCTCTGGGGAAATTAGAGAACTTGTTCCCGTTAATCGTACGTTTTTGCGCTTAACTCAATTTTCGCTGAGAGCGCATCCATTAATGGTTGATTGGTCAGTAAATTGTAAATGTAATAAACTCCCCCCAGAGTTCTGTCCTATCATCTTCAATGTAGAAAAATTCAAATCGAATGTCCACAAAAACTACTCCCCCTTTCCATAACTTAATATCTTGGTTATAGTACAATGCATTGCATGAGTAGAGCTGGTCCCCTGAGTATTGCCCTGAGAAAAAAAGCTATTTCAAAAGGTCATGCGCAACCAGTCAAAAACTTAAACAAATCTGAGAATACCATTGTTATTTCCTGTCCTATCTGGCTGGTTTGAAGTCAAAGGCAAGCGCTTTCGATGCGAATTCATCATTCTCAAGTGGCCTTGTGGTTTGTACTGGTGAGTCAATGTTGGCATTCAGGCAGTTCTGTTGTTAAGTTCGTATCTAATCAGGTAAGCAGAATGCCAGCCATCTGGCATTTTTATGCAAAGTGAATTTATCGATACTCCGTCTTTTATTATTGTCTAGGTACGTGTGCCCGTCTGAGGGTGTTTTTCGTTTGCCCGTTTGCATGAGTAGTTTTAATGGTGTGAAAATTGTGTCTGAGGTCGTGTTTACCTGTTCGTTTATAATGTCATTGTTGAAAGTTTTTGTTTTGTAGATTACCATGTTTTCAAGAATGTCTAGTCTTCGTCCTTTTTTGCTAGGATGTAGTAATCTCATACATTCATCTATTTGGCAAGGTGTAATGCAAAGTTGGAATCTTCTCTTTTCCGTTAATATGAGCGTATGTGTTCTGTTAACCTTGTTTTTAGTGTTCGTCCAGTACAGGTAAGAAAATAGTTTTTGGTGACTTGCAAGAACTTAGAAACTAACAAGTCATAGTTTCTAATATTCGTACTTTTCCAAAAAATGTTTTTCTAATTATTATGTCTAGAATATGTGGCAAGTCTTATACCAAATGTATGCTGTCACTTTAAGATTATTCATATGATTTTTCCAGGCAAGTGAGTTTCACTATTAAGAGAAATGTTGCCGCAAAAGTGGAGATATTAAACGCATTTGACAGCGAAGGGGCGCAGGCAATATTTTGGTGTAGACTTTCTTAAAAAAATTTTTCTGGTTTTAGGCTATTCAACAATTTATATTCTATTGGTTTTGGCTGGTTAGCACAGCATATATAAATAGCTGCATCATTAAACGTAATTAATGGCGTAAGAAAAACTCATACACACATTCCATTGTTAGTGTTTGCCTATCAGACGCGGTAGCAATATTTTTGATATGCTTGCGATTCCACTGTTTAGAAATAATTACTTCTTCGCGACTTGAGGAATTTCCCAAAACATTTGGCAAAACCTTAAGATGGAATACAAAATCATGGGAAATTAGAAGAAAATTAAAATAGATTTGAAGGAAAGTAAAAGTCAAGGCATGAAAAAGTAACGCTAGAATTATTTATCTACCCAAGAGTACTAACCGACTCATTCCAAATTTTTCGACCATGTAAAAACTTAATAGATGGAAACTCCATCTAAGCCATATAGGTGATATTGCTTAATAATTTTCTATTTTACAGTTGTTTGAAAATTTCTTAAAGAAGACATGTTCTTAGTTTTTGAGTAAAAAAAGAGTTTCTATAGTAAAATATTTTTTAAAGCAGCACTGATTTATACAGATCTTTGACAGCCTTTTGAGTCTTCTGGTGTGAATTTTAGTTTGACACCTTGTAATTACCTGGCGATAACAAAGTGTTAAGAAAAAAAAAACTACTAACGGCAGAACAATTTTATATTTGTATTCAAAATGATACACATAATTATTTTATCTAAACACAAATGAAACATAAAATTATGCTTCAATTATTATGGTTCGTTAACAAAATAAAAATAATTTTTCAAATTTGTTGTGCAAATTTATACAAAAATGACTTGATTACACAAAGGTAAATAAGTTTGTAAAGTTTTTAGACTCATTTGCAAAAATATGAGAAAAAGTGTATAAATTGAAAATAAAATATTTTATTATTTTCGTAACTTTAACTATTATAGTAACGATGAGCTGGCTAATTTTAGTTAGTCAGATGACCAATTTTATGTGTAAAAATCCTAGTTTTTTATTTTTTCAGTTGTTTCGTAATATTTGTTCAATTGTTCTCTCCGACAGCACGAGCTGTTTTTGACATTGGATTTTTTTAAAAATGAAATTCATCCAAAAAACAACAAGGATAGCGGAGTGATAATTTTTTCTGCTTTTTCTACAAATTAAAAACAAATAAATTAATTGAATTATTTGGCAAAGACTGATTAATATCCTGCCTAGCTTCAGGAATCCTAGCTTTTTAAAGTATTTATTTTTATTGAACTTAAGGTCCCCTGGTTTTTTTAATCACTTAATCCAATTAGCCACAGTTGTTTAATTTTACACGAAATTTCGATTTCTCCCAATAACTGCAATTTACAATTAACGAAAACCTTAATTCACCAACGACTTGTCGTAAATAGAATTTTGCACACAAAAATTTGGAAATTTATTAGAAGATCCAATTGAGTCAGTAGTTAAAAGCAAAGCAGAGGCTTTTTTTGGATATCGGGTTGAGCTTAAAAAAATTTTTCTGAAAAATTTTTATATCGCAGCTGCACAGACAAAGGTTCTTACAACTATCAAATTTTTAAATGTTTTCATATTTAAATATTTGCTAATTGATTTATTTATTTATATAAAAAATTTGTTTTACTTTTTCTTAAAAAATATAACGTGTGATTCAAGTAGAGATACTTTTTTCAGTAACCTTTTTTTAAGAGATCACGTGTGAGTCGTGTCATGCTGTCATGTTATTTTTGTTTAGCATTGTTTGAAATTTTACCATAGAAAGACTTACGCGTTTTACAATTCACAAATCATTCAAATTAATTACGAAAATTAACGTTCTGTGAAGAATGTGTTTCGTAAACTTCGCTTAACTTATGGTCAACACAATCGGCCTACTGAGCGTACTATTCGCAACACCATCAACCATTTTGAGACCCAGCATTCATTTTTGGATAATATTCGATCGAATAGACTACGTCCAGCACGCAGTGCCGGTGGAATCATCGGCCGATATTTCTTCAAAAATGATGTTGGTGATAATGTAACCGTCAATGGTGACCATTATCGTGCCATGATAACCGACTATTTGACGCCTGAAATTGAAACTCGTGAACTCTGCGACATTTGGTTTCAACAAGACGGCACCACCTTCCACATATCGCATCAATCAATGGATTTATTGATAAAACACTTCGGTGAGCAAATAATTTCACGTTTTAGGCCGCTCGAGTGGCCACCAAGATCGTGTAATGTCACAGCGGTAAATTTTTTACCACTCGAAATGCTCAAACGAGTTATCGAAAATAGGACTCAAAGGATGGATGATGTGGAACCTAGTCGTTGTCAACATTTGAAAGATATAATCTTCGAAAAATAAATGTCAAAGAATGTTCTTTGAAATGATAATAAACATTCTCCATTAAATTTGAATTTTCTGTATTTTATTCTTTAAAAAAGTAGGGAACCTCGAAATGAATCACCCAATATAATTGGCATTTAATTATTTGAGATAGAAATTTTAGAATTATTTATTTAATTAATTTATTGAAAATTAAATTAAATATCAGTGTGAAAGTAAATAAACCTTTAGTAGGGGTAAACATTTTCTTCTATATGTGTTAGTAAATAAAACTGCCGATAAGCAAATGCATCTAGAGGGAGTTTTTTTACTCATTTTTATTTTTTTATTTTTTTTATGCGAAAATGCTTTTTAAAAACCCATTCTGACATACACCACAGAGGTTCCTATTTTTGACAACGTTAGATACCCTTGTCAAAAAAAAATCATCAGTCAACAAAGAAAAAATTGAGTTTTGAATAAACTAGGCCGTGTAGCAGTCAAATAAAGGTGTCAAAAGAATTCGCTTTGACTTAATACAATAGCATTTTGATGCTGAGGAGAAACTTTACTGTTTTCTTTAATGCTAAACAATATTTTGACTCGACAACTTCCACTACGCCAAACCCAACTCATTGTTGAAATCTTTACTGCTTAAAAGTAAAAAAGGTTCGAGAGGTAAATTAATTTTTAAATGAATTTATACTTATCAAGGAAAATGAAAGATTACAATTTTATAATAACAAGTTTTATCAAGTACTTGGAGAAAAAATTCGCAAATCTATAATAAACTGGTATACCATATACAGATTAGTAGAAAGTATACAAGGCTGATTTAATTTTCAGAAGAATTAATGTGTTCCTAGTTATGTTTCTATAAGAAAATATTGTTAAATTTATTCCTTTTAATAAAATAATAACACAGCACTTTAGAGTTCTAAATTAAATTAAACGATTTATTTACTTTCAATGCACACAAAATAAATACTACGGCAACTTCACCACTTTAATTCCTTAAAATATGCTTTATTAGTTTGCTTCCTTTTCTCAAACTTGAATTAATTTATTTGCCCTGCTTATATAGATGGTTTAGCGGCTATTGCATATAAAAGGTGTTTTTTTAAGCTAGATAGAACTTTAAATTGTAAAAAGTAACACAAAAAATGAAATTTTGATGAAACATTTTTTTTTATTTGTTTCAGTATACTCTGACAAATCATCATGAATAGACTCTCGCTTGAACAACGCTACGAAATTATCCAAATTTACTTTGAAAATCAATCGTCGATTCGCGCAACTTATAAACGACTTCGTCATTTTTATGGCGTACATAATCGTGCATCTGAACAAGCCATTCGTCGAACTGTCGATAGATTTCGTACCACATACTCTCTAGAGGATGCAATAACACCAACACGTCGAAGGAATGTGCGTACTGAAGAGAATATCGCCGCTGTAAACGAAAGTGTGGAAGAAGATAAAAATTTATCAATTCGTCGTCGGTAGCAGGAATTGGGGCTCTGTCCGTCCACTACGTGGGAAATTTTGCACAAAGATCTCGGCCTACACCCGTATAAGATCCAGCTGGTGCAGGAATTGAAGCCACGAGACCATTATATGTGTCGTTTTTTCGCCGATTGGGCTCTAGAGCAGTTGGCAACTGACCCGTTGTTTTATCGCAAAATTGTGTTCAGCGATGAGGCCCATTTTTGGCTTAACGGGTTTGTTAATAAGCAAAATTGCCGCATATGGAGTGAGACCAATCCACAACAGACCCTACAGACTCCATTACATCCAGAAAAATGCACCGTTTGGTGCGGTTTTCACGCTGGTGGCATCATCGGACCTTATTTCTTCAAAAATGAGGCCGGAGCTCGCGTTACGGTCAATGGAGATTGTTACCGCACCATTATCAATGATTTTTTGTTTGAAAATATGGATGACATTGATCCGGACGAGATGTGGTTTCAACAGGATGGCGCTACGTGCCATACAGCGAACGCAACCATCGAATTATTGAAATCAAAATTTGGCGATAAGTTGATTTCGAGAAATGGACCTGTCAATTGGCCTCCAAGGTCGTGCGATTTGACACCACTCTACTATTTCCTGTGGGGCTACGTGAAGTCATTGGTTTATGCTGATAAACCAGCAACAATTGACGCCTTGGAGGACAGCATTGTTCGTGTTATTCGTAACATACGCCCAGCAGTGCTCGAAAAAGTGGCCCAAAATTGGACGTCCACAATGCGCTTCGTCAAGAACAGCCGCGGTGCCCATATGCCCGAAATCATTTTCAAATGTTAATGTCACGTATTGATCCTTCGAATAAAAAAGAAATTTTGATTACAATTTAATTTTTTGTGTTATTTTTTACAATTTCAAGTTCTATCGGGCTTAAAAAAACACTCTTTATATGATTATTCTTCTTTCTTATCACCCCATATTGTTGTTGTTATTATCATTCAGTATAGTCGCCTGTTTGGCTGATTTTGTTTTCTGTTGTTTAAGTTATTTCGCAGAGTTTATAATAAGTATGTTGTTGTTGTCTTGTGTGATTAAGATTTCTTTTAAAACTACGCAGTTTGTAAAACACACAATAGCTCATTTCATTTACTAATATTACTAATAGCTATTTTCTTTTAAAGCGTAAATAAATCATGCTAGTAGCAATTTCTTTCTATATTAATTTTTAAACACATTATTGAAACAATTTGATTTTAGCCCACACTGCAAGGCACTTTTAGCCGGTTTTATAGACGTATTGACAACTTTTTCATCCTGTTTAAAATAAAATTTTTTTTAAGCACATGGAAAAACGTCAAAATAAAAGAAGAAAGTTGGCTGCAAGAAATTTATTATTGCTTTTTTTTATGTATGCAATGTCCTTCAAAAAGATGTACAATTACAAAAAAAAATTGTTTTTTTTTATTTCAAAACTTCGCATAATAAATCAAGTTACTTTAAATTACTTTTGAGCGTAAAGTCTATACACCATTTTTTGTTTCATTCATGCTACACCTGCACACATGTTGCATAAAAGAAGATCTTTTTTGTTGGTTTACGAGTATTTAAAAGCGTTAAAGCCATTTTGCCGGCATGTAGCCTAAAGTTGTCATCTCTTACTCGGTTCTTTTGCCTTTTTTTTCGTGAACACACTTAAATATTACAAATATTTGAAGATTGTTGTAATTAAAATAAAAATATATTTATTTTCAAGTATAACTATTTCTAAAAGTTAAGCAATTAAACAATTTAAGTCTGAATGCACTTTTCATGCGAGCTCATAAAGCTTAAAGATTACACAAATTAAATAACACCTTGGGAAAAATGAAAAGTTCATAAAATATCATGAATATAGTAGTAGATAGAGCAACAAAAACAAAAACAACAAATTAAGCTTTAAGGGTTTCTTCTTTTTTTTAAATTTTGGTCATAAGCGCATAAAGCAATTTATTCAGTGTTCTTTGCTCGTTCGTTGGCAATAAATGAAGCAAAAAAAAAAAAAACAAGTAAAAATAGAAATAAAATTTAATGCAAAATTGTTGGAAGGCTAATGCCTAGAAACATTCCAAATAATCATCAGTATTAAAAAGCTTACAGCGGTATTGTTTCTTAAAAAGCATTTTTCCTTGATTTTGGTTATTTTTCTTTTTGATTTAAAAGCTTTGTATCGTTATTACAAATATTTTTTTCTATTATTATTTTATTTAAAATGAAAAGGCTAGCTAGCATTTGATATTATTTTTATTGTTGGGGGCACGATCATAATATGGGGCGGCATATGCAAATACTTTTCCGTATAAGTACATTTATTTATTATTTACAATTCCACTGCAACACAGCACATGCCACATTGTAGGGGTTTAGTTTTTCAGTAGCAGTTTAAGAAATGTGTTTTAACTTTTTTTAACCTTTCTTCATGTCTTATCGTAAATTGTAGTTTTAATATTGACAACCTCTGTAGAAGGCTTTGCGATTTGAATTAACAAGGAAAGTTCCTTCCACTGGCTTTTAATGCATTAACAATTTCTGCAAAAACAAAATTATGGAGTTTATTATTTCTCTCTTTCTTTCAGAGACTGTATATCAGCACAGCATTAAATGGCTAGTAGTAGGAAGATACAAAATAACATGAATTTTTCAATAAAATAGGTAGTTAAGCGTATCATTCAGCAACGAATCTTTGGATATATTATTACACAGGTCTCATTATATTTTTAGCGATAAGATTATTGCTTCAGTTAATTTCAATCTCACCAACGTAGCATAGCTTGCGATCAAATCGCATAACATGACGGAAAGTCAGCATGGAAGAGAGCAAAAATTGGTAAATCCTAGCTTATTTTTTAGGATTTTAAGAAATATTCTTTTTAAACTAGAAGTATTTTGATTTGTTTTCTGGTCGTAATTTCTAGTAGACTGTTCTCATCTATTTCAGTTAGCAAACAATCTGAATTATTTGTTAAATTTTTCGACTAAACAAAACAAAAATGAAGTAACCTCATTAATTTCATTCCGTATTCTTTTACTTTTACTGATAATTTTTAATTCTCTGGGTAGTTTAAGTGATAATGAAAACTTTTCTTTCTTTCCATATTGCAAACTGCAAAGATGTAGTTGCGAGAGACTTCTTCAGTTTTATAGAAAACTTTTCCCTACACTAAAACTAGTTAAAACAATTCAGCTGGGAACAAAATTCCACCCATGAATTTCTTCAATAGCAACAGATTATTGCAAATATCTATTAAGAAATTATCACCCCACAGGCGTTTTTCTACAAGGAACTATAGCTCTTTATTGAAATTAGCGTTCTTTAATGCGTTACAAATTTCCCAAATTGTAAAAGTTGAGGAGGTGACTAAATTTATTTCATTGTTTCATATTACATTTATAGAAAACTTATCACTATTGAACATTTTCTATAGAAAATTTATTACTAATGAACATTTTCTATAGAAAATTTATCACTAATGAACATTTTCTATAGAAAATTTATCACTAATGAACACTTTCTATAGAAAACTTATCAACGATGAATATTTTCTATAGAAAACTTATCACTGATGAACATTTTCTATAGAAAACTTATCACTGATGAACATTTTCTATAGAAAACTTAACATTTATGAACATTTTCTATAGAAAACTTATCACTAATGAACATTTTCTATAGAAAACTTATCATTGATGAACATTTTCTATAGAAAACTTATCACTAATGAACATTTTCAATAGAAAACTTAACATTGATGAACATTTTCTATAGAAAACTTATCACTAATGAACATTTTCTATAGAAAACTTATCAACGATGAATATTTTCTATAGAAAACTTATCACTGATGAACATTTTCTATAGAAAACTTATCACTGATGAACATTTTCTATAGAAAACTTAACATTTATGAACATTTTCTATAGAAAATTTATCACTAATCAACACTTTCTATAGAAAACTTATCAACGATGAATATTTTCTATAGAAAACTTATCACTGATGAACATTTTCTATAGAAAACATATCACTAATGAACATTTTCAATAGAAAACTTATCACTGATGAAAATTTTCTGTAGAAAACTTATCACTGGTGAATATTTTCTATAGAAAACGTATCACTGATGAACATTTTCTATAGAAAACTTATCACTGATGAACATTTCCTATGGAAAACTTATCACTGATGAATATTTTCTATAGAAAACTTATCACTGATGAACATTTTCTATAGAAAACTTATCACTGATGAACATTTTCTATACAAAACTTATCACTGATGAACATTTTCTATAGAAAACTTATCACTGATGAACATTTTCTATAGAAAGCTTATCACTGATGAACATTTTCTATAGAAAACTTCTCACTGATGAACATTTTCTATAGAAAACTTATCACTGATGAACATTTTCTATAGAAAACTTATGATTAATGAGCATTTTCTATAGAAAACTTATGATTGATGAACATTTTCTATAGAAAACCTAGCGCCGATGAATATTTTCTATAGAAAACTTATGATTGATGAACATTTTCTATAGAAAACTCATCACTGATGAACATTTTCTATAGAAAACTTATCAACGATGAACATTTTCTATAGAAAACTTATCACTGATGGACATTTTCTATAGAAAACTTATCACTGATGAACATTTTCCATAGAAAACTTATCACTATTGAACATTTTCTATAGAAAAAATATCACTAATGAACATTTTCTATAGAAAACTTATCACTGATGAACATTTTCTATAGAAAACTTATCAGTGATGAACATTTTCTCTAGAAAACTTATGATTGATGAACATTTTCTCTAGAAAACTTACCACTGATGAACATTTTCTATAGAAAACTTATCACTGCTGAAAATTTTCGATACAAAACTTATCACTGATAAATATTTTCTATAGAAAACTTATTCCTGATGAGCGTTTTCTATAGAAAACTTATTCTTTTCTTTAGAAAAGTTTTCACTGATAAAATTTTCTATGAAAAAATTATTATAAAAAAGTTATCCTTCATAAATATGAAAAATAAACACACATTAGACATTGTGGATTCCAGATGCCTTAAAAATTTTTGTGAGAGACTAAAAGCAACCGCAGTCTTAAGCGTTAAAATAATAAGAGGATCAGGAAATAAATATCTTTTGCAACTTGAATAATTGAAAAATT
The DNA here is from genome assembly GCA_030448955.1 of Trichopoda pennipes. Classification (NCBI taxonomy): domain Eukaryota; kingdom Metazoa; phylum Arthropoda; class Insecta; order Diptera; family Tachinidae; genus Trichopoda; species Trichopoda pennipes. Next base: position 349,804 of record JASKUP010000040.1, read on the forward strand.
GGAATTTAATTTATGCCATCAATAAAGGCATCAGTCTCTAAAAGTACTGCAATGAATATAAAATATAATATTTTAATCTTCATTTAAGTATATTTGGGATTTGATAGAAAGACCTTCAGATCCAAGTATTTTAACTGAAATGCACACAGACTTTTGACTGCATGAGGTCAATGCAATGAAATCTTTCTGATACTTTTAAAAGGACAGAAAATCGTTGATTTATGTTGTTTAACCGCAAGTTACTGAATAAAAATTCAGTCAGTTTATTTTTGTCAGGTGTTTGTTTCTTAAACTCGAATATAAAGGACGAGGACTGTATTGACCTCTTTGCAACTGCAGCTACTGTGTCATGAATTAATTTCTTAAAAGAAAATTTTTATATGCGATTTGGCCAATAAAAATTAATTCTAAATATTTTAACCTGAAATAAAATTCTTATAATTATACGACTGTGGTGAAACCACTCCTCGCTTTAAGATTAAAATACAACAAAATACTAAAGTCAAATTATAATTCTAGTCTCTATCGCAAGTTTTCTAAACGATTTGAATACAACTAACTCGTATGTGTGTACGTTTGTATGTATGAATGTGTATTTGTGTAACAGCTTAAAGGTAAATGCAGGTTTTTAGTATGCGATAAGCTGGTACTTTAGCACAACAAATAACTTGCTATTGCAGCTACTTTGGCTTTGTGTTAAAATGCTCCTGCTAATATAACCACTCCTGTAGCCACCATTATTCGCTTTCATAGCACAATTGCAACCAAAAGCAAGCAAATATAATGGTCATCCTAAAGCATTAAAACCAAAAAAGAAAAAAAAACGAAAAATTGTACAAAAGCAAAGAAATGAGAATGAGTGTGTAATTGTTGTATCATACTTATCGCTGCTAAGCGATTCCATACAATGAAACCAGACAAACAGCCAAATTTGGCCATTTAACCATTTGGTGTTATTGTGTTATGTTTATGTGGATTCGTACTTACATCCGTTGGTACTTCTGCTATTCTGTTTATAGTTTTTCTTTTTTGTTTTATTTTGTTGCAAAATATTTCCTTTTTGTTGTTTTAGCTGCAACACTTGTGGACGAGTAATTTGTTTCGTTATTTATTTGTTTCATATTTTGTGCTCATTTTTAAACTGTTTTGATTTATTGTTTTCATTCATATGCGGGTGGGTTACTTTACTTTACTTTACTTTACAAATACTTTTTACAATCAAAAGTTTTTGCATAGTGAATGTGTGCTTTTTGAGTTGTTTATATTTTGGGAAATTTGTATGCTGCCACACATATTTGTAAATTGTGTTTATGTGGCCTGGCTAATACAAGGTGACCGCTGGGAAGGTATACTACTTTGTTTGTTTAAAACTTTTTGATTAAATGACAGAGAATGGATCTTATATTGATAAATGTTTGATTTAATATCGTCAATTATGTATGGAGTACAATATCAAATAAATGTCCGCCTCTGTTAACCTCACGAATGGGAACTCTTTTGAGCACATTTCTAATTACATTCTCATTAATTTCATCACGAATATTTTGTTTGAGTTGCTCAAGCGTTTCTGGTTTGTTTGCATAAGCCGTGTTTTTCAAATATCCCCACAACAAGAAGTCCGGAGCATACAAATCAGGCGACCGTGAAACCAATCAACATCACCATTTCTTGAAATAACGTATTGTGGAACGAGGTCTCGCAATAATTCCATTATAATCTTCGCTGTATGTGATGTGGCACCGTCTTCTTGATACCACATGTTAATCAAGCCCAAAGCATGCAATTGTCATGTTAACGATATCGCTCGCCATTCATAGTTACCGTTATGGCGTTTTCATTTGCAAAGAAGTAAGTTCCAATGATTCCTCTTGACCAAATTGCACACCAGACTTATACTTTTAATGGATGCAAAGGTGACTGTTAAATAATTTGATTATTTCCTATTTCCCAGAACCGACTATTCTGTTTATTCACGTATCCATTCAAATGAAAAGGTGCCTCGTTATTTATTATGATTTTTTCATGAAAATCGGGGTTGTCATAGGTGAGCTGTAACATTCTATTGGCTTAGACAGGGCGGCGTCAATGGTCTTGTGAAAGAAGCTCTTGTATTAACTGAATCTTATATGAAAACAAATGTAAATTCTTGTGCAAAATTGTCGTTCTTTGAAGACCAAGCTCCTGAGCACGGTATCGAATTGAGGTTGATGGATTGTTTTGAACATTTTCTTAAACAGCAGTAATGTTTTCAGCCGATCTTGCAATATATTGTGATTCATGCTTGGGCTTATCACCCTCTTTCTTTGAAATCAGTCACTACATGATAAATTGTGCGTTTTGTTGGCACTTTGTTTCTCCCAAAAATTTCACGTAGCTTTCTCATCGCCAGAGTAATCGATGATTAATTTTAATAAAATAATTTAACGATTAAAACACATTGGCTTATCGAACATTTTTCCATATTAAAATTACCACGTGTCTACTTCACTACTGCCAAATATGAACTGACAAGACTAATGTTTACCAAAATGGTGGCAAAACAAAGTAGTGTACCTTTCCAGTGGACACTCTGTATTTTGCATTTGTTTGGTCTTCAAGAAGGCGGTAGAATATTTATTTCTTTCTTTTCTTTAAATTATGATGTTACAATGCAACAAATACCAAAAGCACAATAAAGTGAGAGAAAACCTAAAATGTATATTTTTTGTATTTTGGGGTCAATTTTTTAAAGTCAACTTTAAAACTACATAAATCAGTTAAATTAATCGTTGCTTTTTTTTAAATGCAAAAATTAATTTTCTTACTATTCTGGAGTTGGAAAACAATATTGTCAGTCTTGTTCTTTATACCTTCAAATAAACTGATTGAAAATACAGTAAAAATATTTATATAGAAAACAATACCACCATTTTCACATAGAAGTGAATTTCTTATTTGCAAGGAAATTTCATTATTAACTGAATAAAAGTTTTACACTGTTTTATCAGAGCAGATAATATAGAAATCCCTACAATATCGTATAGGGCGGTATACCGGAAAAAAGGCAGTCACATACACATATGGCATCAGTAAACTCTAGGCTTTTAAATTAATAGTCTCAAAGAGTGCTTTTTTTAACGCCTATCGGAAGCCTCTAATGCGTGATAAGATTTACGTCGATAACTAGAATGTGTATGTCATAAGCCGACGATGGTCAAACTACTTGGGCTATATGATGCGTGCGCCGCGCCCTAGAAAGCCGAAGACTAATTTATAGCAACAGCTTATTTCTAGTTGCAATTTCGGAGGTTTCGAACAGGGCCGCCAAACCCTACTCCTTGCTGAAGAGCTGGAGACTATTTAACTCCTGGTCCAGAACAATGACAAGCACTGCTCACTGGATCTGATTCATTCACCCATAGTTCTCAGTAAAGGTGAGATGATCCTGGCCCCTTAATCAAATTCATCAGGGCCGCAAAACCACAACCACAACCAATAATCAGACAGAGATTACATAAAAGGCTAAAGAACCAAATAGCTGAACTCTGGGGTTTACTGATTCTCGTAGAAATAACGTGGAGCTCCCCGCTAGCCTTAAAGAGACTGAGTTCCCGTTTTTAACCCGTTGAAACATGTAATGATGGTGGATTTCCATCAAAACATATCAATGTGCTCTCTAGGGGGTGGAAGGAAGTCTCTAATAGAAAATTTTCCTTTTGCCTGGGTGGCTTTGGCTGTCTTAAATATAAAATTGGGCTCAAGCACGTGGATTTTAAAAATACATGAGGCCTCTGATTAAACCTAAGAAAACCAATAATGACAAAATATAATCTAAGATGAATGACGCTATTCGAGTAAGTGTTAATTGCTGTTTGGAAACAAAACATATTTATTTGTGATGTGTTTAAATAAAATCAGTAAAAAACTTTTAAAGAGATTTTCGAATTGATATTAACTGTTTTTTAAAAAAAAAACTTTTCAAAACAAATAACTCTTCTTGAGACATTAAAATTTCTTTCTTATTAAAATCAAAAATGAAATCCACTTGGACTGAAGCCCCAAAAAAACTTATTCGATTGTAATTTATGCTGCTCTAAATGCGTTACTAAAACAAAGCGTCATGGCTTAACTATTTGAGGATTTAAGAAAAAATTAAAAATTCTGGGATTTGTATGGAAGGGAACAAAAATAATACTTATTCTCCTACAACACATTATGATTTGTTACTTCTGACATCAAATTTATCACTGTAAAAGTGTAAAATTCAGATGATAAAATTTCAATTAAAGCGCGTTTTATATTGAAGTGACAAAGCAGTTGACATCAATTGTTGCGAATATTCAGATGTGACATTCAGTGCTAAGCAGACTTTAGGATCCTTTTGCATTTTTTATATCCAAGTGTCAAATGACTCTTAATTTAGGATAACATCTTCAAGTTGGAATATATTTGGGGTTTTCAGAATATTATTATTAAGAGGCAAACATGAAATCCCATTAAAATTTCTAAAACTAAAATCGAGTTTTTATTCAAAATCGGTTTAATGCTAACATGACTTTGTGGAACAAACGCCCAAATACATGTAACAATTATTCTGATCAAAAACGTCAAATCACAATATTACACAGTCAGGTCTTAAGTATAAATATGGCCTAGGGATTTAATAAAATGAGAAAAAAAAATAAATTTTTTCTTTTTTATTTACATCGTTATAGTACAAATAACAATTGTTTTGGAGTTTATGAGACAAAACAAATCCCAGCGTAAAATCATTTGGTCGCATGCAAAGATGAATATTAACTCATGTGTGATCAGTTTTAAAAATGATTGGTGTATTAAGGCTGGCAGCATGTGAGGAAAAGAGGGAGGACAACACACATGCTCATATACATTATCTCAAACATATAGAATGTAAAATAAAAATGTGAATGCCTGAAACCACATTATTTTTAATATCTTAACAATGATGACATTGGCAGAATGATGCTAAAACGCGACGTTTAATTTTATAGCAGCAACAACGACAATAATTTACAAACAGCAACAAAAAAATACTAAAGAATCATAATAATGCCCAATATGAACGAACGCATTTATATTTTTTCATCACAACATTCAGAGCAACATCGTCATCATCATCATCGTCATGACTTTTCATTGTTGTTAAACATGTAGACATCCAAATCTATCTGTGTTGTTTGTTGGCTTAAAATAAAGTTCTCTCCTCATGTTCATCGCTTTCGTACGAGTTCACATGTGATGTGAAAGTATCTCGGTATTTATGTTTTTGGGGTATTTAAGTGTAATTGTAATCGCACAGCTAAATGTGTGTGTGAGTGTTTGTATGCGTATCTGTTTGAGTGTGTTGGTTGTTGTGTGTTGTGGTGTAATTGTGTGCATTATTATTTTTTTGTATTATTGTGAATCCTTAGGGAATTTGAAGCAAATTGGCTTGTAATATACTTGTAATTGTATTGTTGTTAATGGTCACAGTTACATAAATATCACTACAAAAAAAAAACATTTGTATATGTATAGGGTTATCTCAGTATAGAAATTGGTTGTTGATTTTGCTAGAAAATTCTTAAATTTTTTTATGATTATTGTGGTTAAGAATAGTGTTTTCTTTTTTCTTTTATCAATCATTTTATTTTTTTCTATAATTTGCAAGCAACTTGTCAAATGATGAACTTAAATTGTTACGGTTCATTTTAAACTAATGGCTGAATTTTCATTTCATTTAATTGTATCATTGAGAGCTTTAATCTTGGCCAAATACAAAACACAAGTTTCACTTAAACACCAGTCCATCCACGTCGATTCTAAAAATTCAAAGCTTAAAAGAGATTGGCATTATTAGTCTTGTAAGGAAATCTTTATTAGGTGCATTCATTTTTGCGGTCATTTGCTTGCGCAAAATTTATGGTGTTTTGTCACGTCTCTTGGCCGAAATGTGCATTTATAAATTTATTTGTATAAATTATTTGGCCTTTACAAGACACGTAGTATTTTCTCGTACTATTTACTCGATTTTTTTGTGAAAGAACCTTTTTCCGATTATAGAAATGAAAATCTTTAATGTCGCATCATTTTCCCCTCGGGGGCACATGATAGTCTTTATGGATCCTACGACTGCCATCTAGACTGGTGTCTTGCGGGGTAAAAGGGAGCCCACACCCCTTCAAGGCTAGTAGGAGTCATCTGGGCAATCCACTATATTTCCACGGGAATCAGTGGCCCGCAGAATTCCGTTATTTGTCTCTTTAGGCATTTAGCTGTTCTCTGGCTGATTATTGAGGTTATGGCCCTTTTGGGAGTATCGTGGTGGCTGTGTGTTTCGAGGCCCCCGTTTGAGTTTGTGGGTCGGATCATTCACAATGAACACAATGAATGGTTCAGGTCCAGTGAGTATGAATGCTGTCGTGTTCTTAATTATATTAAGCTTAATGCATTCTGGACTAGGAGTTGGACAGTCTCCAACTCTTTAGCAAGGAGTGAAGGCTGCGGCCTACTTCGGGCTTTCGAAATTGCTACTAGGACTGATCGGAGGATACACGTATTCGAAGGCCTTCTAGGGCGTGAATGGCGTTGCTTTTCATTCACACTACTTTGACCATCATCTGATTATGGCTCACTGCCGGTGGAGATGTAAATCTTATCACATCATGTCGCATCATTTCATTAATAGTGCATATATTCTGGCACAAAAACATTTTATATGTGTTATAAACAAATTATATTTGAGTCATGCTGTTAAGATCTCCCGCTTTGGAGCGCTCGAAAACTTTATGGATCCAAATACTAGTGCTTTTAATTTACGATCAACACATAGCTGTAGTAAAACGAGTTTAAAAAATTCAGCAAAATCTAATGGTGTATAACTGATAAAATTTTTATGTATATTAAACAGTATGATAAAAATTTTCTATAGAAAAATTATGAATGATAAAAAAATAGTCCGTAGAAAATTAAAACATATAAAAAAGTTCGTAGAAAATTCAGACTGATGAATTTTTTTTTTGTAAAAATAAAATAATGAAAAGTTCTGTATAGAAAATTATCATTGATGAAAAATTTTTGTAGAAAATTATGGCTGATAAACATTTTTTTATAGAAAATTATAGCTGATAAAAATTTTTTTATAGAAAATTATGGCTGATAAACATTTTTTTATAGAAAATTATGGCTGATAAAAATTAAAGAAAATGTTTATCACTCAAAATTTTCTATAGAAAATAATTGCTGAAGAAATTTTTTTAAACAAAAATTATGACATGAGTTTTTAGATAAAAATTGACAATAAAAATAAAAATTTATAGAAAATTATGGCTGATAACAATTTTCTGTACAAAATAATGACATGAAAATTTTCTATAGAAAATAATGGCTGATGAAAATTTTCTATAGAAAATAATGGCTGTAAATATTTTTTTTAAGAAAAATTATAACATGAACTTTTTAAATAAATATTACGAATAACGTTTTTAATATAAAAATTATCACTGATGATGTTTTCAGTAGAGAAATTATGACTACGAATTTTTGTCACGAATAAAACAACTTTAAAACAATTTTTTCCGAAATGAATAACAGGCAATTTCAGAGCCATTAAAATCCTCCAAAAGTGTTTAGCAAACAGTTTTGGAGGAAGATTGAAGATTCTGTCGAATCTTTTCATCTGAAACGAAAATATAGAAACATTACATGGCATCTCTCATCTTCAAGGACATAGGTGTTGCCAATAGAATTGAAGTGGCATTGCGCATAATAATAATAGCTCCATGGCACCAAAAAAACAAAATCTTCACTCTACCGATGTTTTAAACTGGCAGAAGAGACCCTTAAAAGGCACTTTTTGTTTTTTCGGCATCTCATTTACATGTCGTATGCTAGTGTTATAGTACCCTCTATTAACTGATTGACTTCTTTGGAAGGATGTCAGCAACAGCTTTTCCGGTAACCTAAATTGTGATATGAAAATTCCACACGCTTTTCTCCTATTTTTAGCTTCACATTATAGCAGGATCATAAAGAAAACATATTTATAAATCATCATATGATGAAAAACCAAAATACAGGATGTCTTGTGTTCTGTTGAGATTACGTTAATAGTTTTTATTAAACTAAAGGTGCTATAAAAATCCAACAGAATGGATTAGGTTATACAAATGTTGGTATTCTTTCTTATCAAACTTTTAACTGTCTGGGATCAAAGCAAATCAATAAGAATAAGCAAGCTAGAAGTTTGCATTTGTTGGTTATCCTGTACCTATTTCGTCTGAGTCTAAATCCCAAGTAATCGTTTTTAGTACAAAAGAAAAATGAGCCAGACTTTGAAAACAACAAAACCAATCACAGCTGAGCCGATATCACAGATCTTCTTCCGCTTTGTGCAAATCGTATTCGCTGTTGAAAATAAATGTGTTAAAACTATTAACGTTCATTTTTAAGAGAAATAAAAATGTGAACTATTTTTGCAAGACACTAATAAAATCTTTTGCATTTAAATCAATATTTTAACTAACAGGTAACATTTAGCTCGCCATAACACTTTTCAGCCGACAAGGAGAAAGGATGAAAACAAATTATAGTTAATTTAAAAGATCTTCACACACACACACGCACACACACAGACCTTGAGCCATATAAATCATAATTACTTTTCAAATGCGATAGTGGCTGCGAGCCAAGAAAGAATAACTTTTTTTATATGAGTAGCATTTACTAAAATTGTGATATTAAATCTCTCACAACATGTTGTTCTAGTTTAAGCAACAACTAACACAATACACTTGCAGCTAAATTGCAACAGTAAGCAGTAGTTGCTGAACGACTAACAATAATTCAGTTGCAACCAAAAAGAAAATAATAAAACTCTTTAAAATTGAAACTAAAAACTAAAACCGATAATGATGGTGATGTTGGCCATACTAATGACGATGACGATGACTATGGTAATGATGATGATATTAATATAGTTAGAGGCGCAAATTTTGCTCATGATAATGCCTTGCAAACAATAGAGCGATTTAATATTCTATAGCGCTAAGAGACAATGAAGTATATAATTTAAATATAAGGCGCCGATAATTTTCATTAATACACGGCGTCTATAGACAAGACTTTTTGTTTCAATTTTACACAATCGAAACAATTAACTTGTAATGTTTAGTTGCATCTAAATGTTATAGTTATGAAAAAATAAAATTTCCTTTTGAAGTTGCAATATAATTTTCTTTTTTTTACTTTTATTTTAAAAGCTGTTTTTATATCCCAAAAAAAATATTATTTGAATATTGATTTTTATTAATTTTGACTGGTTTAATTTTGAATGTGGTAAGAATTACAATATATTTTACTGTACAAAATAGTCATATACTTTTATATACATTTTACTAGCTTACACACACCCACACATACATACTCACACATCTTCAGAACATAAAAAGGTTGTGGAAGTAGTAACAAATACTATTGAATTCAAAGTCAATATTGAAATTATATAAAGCGAGATATATGTTTGATATTATCAGTATCATTGTATTAAGTTTAACACAGTTTAAATAGCCATTCCTACTATGTAAGATTTAACGAACCCGAAAATACAAATTTTTACGCTTTTGTCTTGTCAATCTAGAACAACTCAAGCATAGATTTTTCACCACAAAAAGTCATATAAGAAATAATCTGAGGATCATGTCGCATGGTTTTTCGCGAGATATTCGATATTTAAATGTGATACTGTCGGCTGAAATGATATTCTTCCCTCTGATTGTGAGAGGATACCATTAATGTCGTTTTTTATCAAAATTTTTTTGTAAAATTTATCCAATGGAACAAACCTTTAAAACATTTTGTAAATTTCGTACTTGTGACCCTCAGTTTAATTATTAACGTGTTTTTATTTGCAACTAAATATTAATCCGAATTGTGTTAAGATATTTATGCTATATCGAGGCCTGTGGAACTAAAATTCAGAATTTTTCTAGTAGTTTCTCATAAATTTAGTTCAAATTAGTTTTGTATAAACACTTAAATAGAAGCCTTGTATTTTTATTTTTTTTGGCGTGTTATAAAGAAATGATATTATTTAAAGCGTATGCGCTATCTAGCATATTCTTTCGAAAGGGCTGCCAAACACTTTAATGATGTTTAAGAATATTTCACTACTTTTTTCAAAATGTAAGCCAAAAAAGCAATAGCGCTTTCTATACTCTGGAATCGAAAGGTTTCTTTAGATCATCTTCATGTGCTAATCAAGTTTTGCAATCAAACTTATTTTAAGAAAAATACGATTTCTGTTAGTAAAATATATTTTTTTTTGCTAATCGCTGCCTTGTTTCTGAATTAGACGTGAGAAATTTCTCACATGGATTTAATGTAGTAATATTATTTAATGCAGAGTGAGCTAGAGTAGACCACAAACTTTTGCAATAGCTTATATTTTAAAAACCTTAATTTGCGTAAAACAAGATAACTGCAATATTTTCATATTAGAAATTTCTTACTCAACTTGCAGAAACGGGGCACAGAAAGTTTCAAAAGATTTCCAATTTTTTTTTTTTAGATATCTTTTGTAACGAGAATTATATCAGCTAACCCTGCCCTCCTGTAACGATATATAACATAATTCTACTTATTTAAAAATCATTCTACTTTTATCAATCTCACACTTCATCATACTTCCAAAATCTCTATAAAGTTCATACCTTTTTTTTTAATATTTATTTCATTTATAGTTATTTTGTTTAAACAATAAGTCAAAAGATTACATATTATGAAAATGTTGAAAAGAAAACCTTAAAATTGTGTTTAACTTACAATTGTAATTTTCGATACTTGATGCCTTCAGCTATGAGAAATAGTACAGATATAAAAAAAAAGAAAATATAAAACTGAACGAAACGTCATATAGCAAAAAAAAAAAGGAATGTTTACCTCAACTTAATACTCAATTTTATTTTATATTTTTTAAAGAAAAACTTTTCTTTTTTTTTTTATACAAAATATGAATTCGGCCTGTTCAATTACCATTTTGTATGCTCTCGTTTATATGCACTCGTAACAAGGATATAAATGCTTTTATATTTAATGGTGAAAATACAGACCAAAGAAATGAAGAAAGATAAAAAAATAGTCTTTTATGCTTTTGTTGGAAGCCGTTAAAATGTGTATTTATACAGTGAGAGGCAAAATAAGTTATCAATTATTTAATATTTTCAATACATTAAATCTGTTTGAAATAAGACGGCAAGAAAGTCTTAACCAAAATATTTAACAGCATATGCCTTTATCATTTCATTCTTGATCCAGCAACTCTTAAATTTTATTTAATGCAAAATTACGTACAAAATGTCATATAATTTTGACCACGTCGCACAGTGAGACAGCCCTATAGTAACTGCGGCAAAAAATGGTTTTTGGCCTGCCGTCCAGATATATGAGTAACAATTCCCTAAAATTTTAGCCTCATAACTTTGTTACTTTTTGGTCTAGAGCAAGCCAAAGTTGAGGTATGCCAATGCGCTTGAATTATGTTGGTTTAATATGTAATATTCAAAAGCTTATTAATAAAAAAATACATAATAATTATAACTTTAAAGTATTTTTTAAATTAATTTAGTTGTTGTAGAATGAGTAGATGAAAAATTAATATCAAAAACAAAACACAGAAAAAAAATGTTTAACAACAGAATTGTGGTGTAAAAATTGAACATTTTGCATTTTCAAAAGACTAGGAAATATAGAGCAGCCCCTCGCCCAAGGTGCAGACTTATATCAAATGATAGATTGAAGTCTCAGCTTTCATTTGAAAAAAAGGACATATAGTCAAAGTCTGCAAAAGTACTTTAAACATACAAAAAACTACAAAAAATACATAACGCGCACATCCTGCCGCTATACGTATGTTAGCATGCAATAGCATGTTTACAATTTTTTACTTTTATTTTTTTTTAATTGTTTACAACTATTCACTTATTGTTTATTATTATTTAATTTACATTATTCATTTGAGTGATAATTTTTTTGGAGGTCATTGATTTTGGGTGTTCTTGTAATGATCTCTTTTGGTAAGAGATTAGCATTTCTCTAACATTTTTGATATCCGATCACCGATGAAAATGTTTTTGATAAAAATATGTTTTTAACATCTCTTGTTCCGTTAAAGTTAACTGATTTTTACAATGATTCTTGTTTGTGTTGAACAAATTCAGAACTATCTTCAACAAGACTTTGTAGACCTATGAAATTCGAATTTGTGAAAGAAACAGCAGATGTTTTTAACAATGAAGTGAATCGTGTAAACAAAGAAATTCAAAACTTAAAAATGACAGAATTTGAAATGTTCAATAAAAAGTTTGCGATATCTCATAGTTTAACTATGACGATGATTGACGGAAAAGTGGCAACAACAGTCGGTAAGAATTGCTCGATGGCTGATTGTTTCATATGTGGAGCAAAACCTGCTAAAATTAATAATAATTTGGAAGCAGTTATCTTAAGAACAAATACAGCTGCAGCAATAAAATTTGGAATTCCGCCGTTACATACTGGAATAAAATTCATGGAATGTATATTACATATCAGTTATAATAAAAGTTTTAAAGCGCGGAAGACAAATAGACCCACAAAAGAACAGAAAGAGGCTGTTAAAAAAGCAATAAAAAAAATTCTAACTAGTTCTGGGTTTAAAAGTCGATATGGTGAAACAAGGCATGGGAACAACCAATGATGGTAATGTCTCTAGAAGATTTTTTGAAAATCCAAATATAACCGCTGACATAACTGGTATAAATGTAGACTTAATTCACCGATTTAAAATTATATTAAATACTATAAATACTAGTAGAAATATAGATGTTGGTAAATTCCATACGTATTGCAGGGACACTGCAAAATTGTATGTAGAGCTTTATGGCTGGTATTACATGCCTATCAGTGTCCATAAAGTTCTCATTCATTCACGGCAGCAAAATGGTATCTAAGGCTATATATTGCCAATAGGTTTGTTTGCAGTTTTTATTTTTGAAGCTATTTTTTTAAATTTTATGTAATTTAATTTTTTTTTTGCTACAGGAATATTATCCGAAGAAGCGCAAAAAGAAATGAATAAGGAGTATAGAAACTGTATGCTGTTCCATTCTCATAAAAATTCACGTATTTCTACGAATAAAGATGTAATGCACTATTTGCAAAAATCAGATCCTTATATTAATGCATTTAGAATGAGAATGAAATTGAAAAAATTATTCTAATTTTGATGATGTTAAAAAATTATTGAAAAAAAAATTGTTCTTTTTATTGCATTTCAATGGGAGGTGGGCATAACAGTGGGCGAATTTTCTTAATTTTTTTTTTAAAAACTGAATTTGTCTCAAAAATAACCTGTGCAAAATTTCAGAGCTCTACAATGTTACAATGCTACAATTTCTAATACCGACAAATCGTTGAAGACAATTAATTTTAAAGCAAACAGCTAGGGAAAGTTTCCTTGCCATAAACCGAAAAACCTGGTTAAGCCGGTGGGCTAAGAAGGAGGTAATTCGGTTTAAGGCTGTTTTTAAAATAAAATCAAACCCTCGCGAATGATCACTGTGGTCCGATATTGATCCATTTGGTTCAACATGCAGGTGATTTATTAAAGTATAACCAGGCAACCCTCTAAAGTTCCTTGCATTGTGTTCTAAATTTTGTAACATAAAGTCTTTTCTCAAAAAACAGACAGTCTAAGAAACCTGATTATGTTTCCTAACTGTAAGTTGCTGCTCTAATTTTTTAATACGAGAACATTATTCAAGCTATTGTTTAGTTAGAACTTCTCTGGATTTTGATTTTACTTTCTCAGTGATCGTACTGTACAAGCGGAATAATCTTCCGGCTAGTTTTTCTAAATGCTCTCGATATCATAAGAGAGATATGAAATTTCAATTTCGAAGTAGCGTTAAATAGATTCACTATATTGGAATAAAATATAAATCCAGACGGGGCATCAAAATCTCTTTTTGAAATACCCAACCAAATGATATTAGTAATGAGAAAAATCCTGATTGGAAGAGTATAATATCAAAATCTATTAACTTACTCAAAAGTGGACTAAATGATACTTTCATTACGGAGCAAATACACCTTAAATTTTTAAAAACGTTAAGTGGATTAGAGACCTTTCAATATAAAAAGTTTAAAATAGTTTTATTCTCCATTCTTACCACAAATAAATTTGCTTATTTCGGCATAATATTAAGCTCAATCAAGGATTTGCTGTAAGACTGTTCTAAGTAAAAAAGTTTTTAATTGGAACAATGCCCTTGGTAGCCATTTGGATATTTTTATCCATCCACAACTAACATGCTGAAAAATAAGTAATTTATAATTTAAAAATAAGTAATATAATTTATTAAATAGGTGCCCCTGTAGGCTTGTAAATATGGGGGTTGTGGGTTCGATTTCCAACGAAGACTTTGGTTTTTTTCACTACAAAAATAAAAATTGACTGTCGGTGGGGCTGCTCAGCGATGAAAGCATAGTCACTGGTCGCTGTGCTGTCTTATATATGGCAGTTAATTTCCGACTATCCTTCTACTTTCACTACCTGTTTCATCTATTCTCTACCCCTTTCCTAAAGAATGTAGAACGGTACTTGACTAAATAGGCATCGTTGCCTTAAGTGCTAGTTCTCTTTAAAAAAAAAATATAATTTAATTTGGAATCATTTTCAATGATTGAAAATAAACAATGTTTTTCGTTGTTTTGAAATGTTTTGCTGTGTTTTTGTAGAAGTGTTTGCAAGGCTTGCTATCTATGCTATCTATGGTTTTCTATACAATATTGGGGTAAAATTCACTGGTGAGCTACTTGACCAATAGTGAAATTGTAATATGAATATGCTGCTCTCTACCACAGTAATACATTTCAAATATTTGTATTTGAATAACTGTCATAAAATGTTTATTTTTTAATTAATATTTTTTATAAAAAAATATATATGTGTAAAATACTATTGTTTTGTAAATGTGTTATGTATTTTCAAAATTGTTTTTCATTTAAAAAATTTTTTAGTATTGAAAATTTGTTTTGTATGTATGTAAAACAAAAAATTTTTCAATTTGTCGTTTTTTATTGTTTTGTTTTTTTGAAAAATTTTTTGATTATTTTGGATTTGTTAATCAAAAAATTTTTTCAATTTGTTTGTTTATTATTTTTTTGTTTTTCCTGATGATGCCAACCAACGGTGTGGCGAAATATCGAAAAATTAATAAAAAATAAAAGTTTTTTTAACATTTTTTTATTAAAATTGACCTAGTGCTTTAAATTAATTACTAAAAAATATTTTTTATATAAATATTTTGTGAGAATATCATGAAATATTTATTTGCAGGAATCAGGCACGAATGAAAATTGCTTAAAATGCTTAAAAATAATTATTTTTAAATGATACACGTATCATATCATGCGGCGAAACATTTCTGTGCGCTTAACTGAGAAATTAAAATTATGCAGTTATATCATTAAGGCAGATAGAGTTGATATGTATACGAAATTTATTCTTTATAAGAAATTTATTCATATTAATATTACTTTTAATACCCACTGTAAATAAGAAATATGCAATCATATTTTAACAAACAGAAAATAAATTAACTTTTACTAAAGTAATATATTTTAACCAAAAGGAATTATAATACAAATTCATATACACTAAAAATATGCATGAGTGCTGGGAAATTCATTACTTTTCTCAGGAATATTGAAAGTAAATAAATTCTTAATAATAAACTAAAAAAAATTTAATATAACTTTAGAAAAATATATAACAAAAAACATGATAAAAGATAATAAAAAGATATGATGCTTTTTTTTGGAACAGAGGTATTTTAATAAAGAGAACTATAATATATTTTAAGTTTAATAGATTTATACTTTGTGGTAAAGTTATTTGGTTAAAATGGTAGGTAGGGTGGCTCTTAAATCAAGCTGGCTTACAAAAAACATTTCAAGTCTTTTACCGATTTCCTATGGAAAAACTCATCATGAAAATTGTTTTCAGTCATGATGCATGATACATCAAAAGGTTTTTGTTTTCAGAATTTTGTACATAAATGCTCTGAAATGCAAATTAAAACAATCATCTGTATGCATTCACATATTTACACACGTCGAGCATGCATATACACTAACACAAGAAGAATATGCGTACAAATAAATTTTCATATATTTTATTTGAACTATAAAATAAATCCTTGTTGAATATGAAATGTTGTTGCCTTTTTTTTTTTTGTTCTTTCATACAGCAAATTATATTTTATTTTTACTCTTCATTGAATTTTAATGAAAATATCAATAAATTTATTCCTACAACAAAACAAAAAACATAATTTTCAACTAAAAGTAAGTTTTTGTCTATTTCATGTGTGTGCGTGTGTGTGCAACTCTTCCTGTAAAAGAGTGTGCATACGCTTGCTCTTGCATATATGCGTTGCTCTATGCTTGTATGCGTTTCATTTGAAGTATGAATTTCTGTCAATCTCATTGGTCAATTTATAAATACATAAAGAAAGATGCATTTCATTTCCAGAAAAATTCGATCAACATAAAATAAAAAAAACAAAACAACAACAGAAATTTTATTTAATAGATGTGTGTCAAAGTGGCACACAATATGCATTTTACAAAATAAAAACAAAAAATTCATAAATTGTAATTCATAAATTTACGCACAATTAACTTATCAAATAAACAAGATAAAAATCAGAATGCTCTACACTACTGATAATTCTTTAAGGCTTCAAATAAACAACTGATTTTGAAGAATGGAAAATAGGAAATACCTGCTTTTATATTCTGCAAGTTCATTTTGTTTCAAAATTCCTTTATTACTGTATTAAAGAGAGTAAGTAGAAAAAATAGAAGGCAAAAATAGGAAAGGATATTCCAAAAATTGCTGCACTGCAAAACTGCAGTGCATTAGTAAAAATTGGAAAATATCGTTTAAATACACAGGACGACAAATCACATTTATTTATTGACATTTCACTGATATTGAAAGGTTCCTGATATGGAATCATCAGGAAAATCCTTAAAACTTATTTCGCTATCATGAACTTTGTGAAGTTGTTGGCGAGTTTCATTCTAAGCGAGTTCGAACTCCAACTAATACAGGAATAATAGAAAACTTAACAATGTTTTATTTTTAACAAGAAAGTAAAGTTTAATTAGGATATGTGCTTGGCTTTTCCGACGGGGTTAATTTTAATTTTATTTGGGTACGGTTTTCCGTCGACCCTCGTCAAATTTGGTTTGTGAACAAACCGGTTTCGGCTGTTTGCCATCTTCAGTGTTCTTTTCGTACTAGTTGCGTTCTATTGTTAGTTGTGTTTATATAGTTCGTGTCTCCCTTCGTGTTATTGCGTTCGTCCCTTTCTGTCTTTTTTGCCTGCATCTCTCCTTTTTCGTTTGTCTCTTTTTACCTAATTTGTCGATCCCTTTTTCATTCGTTTTGTTTTTTTTTTCTTCTAACTAAATCCTTTTACGGTCATGCTTGCTGTCCGTTTTTTTTTTTTTTTTTATGTGACATAATAATCTGTAATTGTACGTTTATGATGTTCTTTATTGCTTTGGTCTTGTGCACCTGCGTAACGTTTTTGTGTTGGTGTAGTGTTTGTTTTCCTGTAAAAATGTTTCAACGGTGCACAAGACCAAAGCAATAAAGAACATCATAAACGTACAGTTACAGATTATTATGTCACATGAAGAAAAAAGAAAAAAAACCCAATAGGTTTACACATAAACAAAAACGGACAACAAGCATGATCGTAAAAGGATTTAGTTAGGAAAGAAGACGAATGCAAAAGGGACGACAAATTAGGTAAAAAGAGACAAATGAAAAAGGAGAGAGAGAGATGCAGGCGAAAAAGACAGTAAGTGACGAACGCAATAACACGAAGGGAGACACGAACTATATAAACACAACTAACAATAGAACGCAACTAGTACGAAAAGAACACTGAAGATGGCAAACAGCCGAAACCGGTTTGTTCACAAACCAAATTTGACGAGGGTCGACGGAAAACCGTACCCAAATAAAATTAAGTTTAATTAGGATTTATTTTTAATAACTTTTAATTTTTTTAATAACTTGTTTGATAGTTATGACATTTTCTATAAATTCAAAAGGTTCCTTCAAAATTTCGTTAAATTCTGTTAACCAATAATTAAGCTAGGAGCAAGCTGTCCTAAAGTATATTAGTTCCGATTAAGTTTACTGGTATATATAATCAAAAACAAAAACATAAGAAAACGTCGAAAAATAGCAGGAGATAGCTAGCTGTTCATGTCTGGCATTTATAATAATATATTTTATGTGCAGTGAATTTTTCGAGTAGAAATAACCATATAATTAATATCACTGAGTGTAGTTGTCAAAAAAAGAAAATGATTTTCAAATTCAATTGTATTCATATTTATGAAATGTTTGATTATTCGGTTGAATAAACAAAGGCTTAGTAATTGACAAACAAAAAATATCTTACAAATACGCATGGAAAAATGTGTATTTACATATAAAGCACAGTGGACATCAGGACTATAAGATGAATTTATTAAAATTACAAAAAATTTGTTTCACAAGCATCTGCCTAGAAAGAGAATTTTTCTGAAAGGAGGTCATAAAACTTCAGCGAAAATTAGTTACGATAATTTATAAGATCATCCGGATAAGATAATCAGGATTGTTGTAGAATCTGATTGTTGTCAGAATCAGAATTGAAATCGACAAAAAGTTGATTTTGGTTTCATAGAAACAGATGTTATTGGTTTTATGTTCGAATCAGAATTGTTGTCAGAATTTGGTGTCGCAGAATCTGTTTTTTTTTTCGTTTTTTTTGTCAGAATCAATCTGATCAACGACCATGTGATAGATTTTCATACGGTTATATATATTTTAAGCGATTGGCTGTACAATGTAAGTAAAAAAGAATTTATTAAATAAAAAATGAAATATGAAAAAACTTTTACTTATTTTTTAATACACAAATAGGGGGGAAACATAACATGAAATAAATAAATTTTATAGCGTGTTTGCAATTTCATCTCTTATCCTTTGTCCTTCGTTTTGAAGTGTCGCTGTAGGCGAAGAAGTATTATCGTCTAAAGACTCTTCTGCTTCAAAATCAATTTGATCGGTTTGGTAAGAAATTTTGTAGCTCTACTACTATCCTCGAAACTTTTTGTGGACTGTAGTGCACCCATCAAACACCGGAATCAACTTTTTAGCACCCGTATTGTACGCTCTACAATATTTCGAGCTGCAGCATGTGCTATATTAAATTTATGTTCCCGCGTGTTATGTGCTGCACTTCTCTAGGGAGTTCATAAAAAAGGGCTCTATCTGACGGGATTTGGTCCAAAAACAAGCGTCGTGACTGGAGCCAGGATAGCGTGAGTTTACTGCTCGAATCACCATGTCGCTATCACATATCTTCCAAGGAAAAATTAAAAGTGAAAATAAGTTTCTCATACAATATCCTTTCCCATTAAAAAATAAATGCTCGTCAACAGAAGGCTTTATAATATTTATATGGGTTCCATCGATGCAGCCAACTATGGAAGGTATTTTTATTTCAATTTTATTTGGGTACGGTTTTCCGTCGACCCTCGTCAAATTTGGTTTGTGAACAAACCGGTTTCGGCTGTTTGCCATCTTCAGTGTTCTTTTCGTACTAGTTGCGTTCTATTGTTAGTTGTGTTTATATAGTTCGTGTCTCCCTTCGTGTTATTGCGTTCGTCACTTACTGTCTTTTTTGCCTGCATCTCTCTCTCTCCTTTTTCATTTGTCTCTTTTTACCTAATTTGTCGTCCTTTTTCATTCGTCTTCTTTCCTAACTAAATCCTTTTACGATCATGCTTGTTGTCCGTTTTTGTTCATGTGTGAACCTATTGGGTTTTTTTCTTTTTTCTTCATGTGACATAATAATCTGTAATTGTACGTTTATGATGTTCTTTATTGCTTTGGTCTTCTTTCCTAACTAAATTCTTTTACGATCATGCTTGTTGTCCGTTTCTGTCTATGTGTGAACCTATTGGGTTTTTTTCTTTCTTCCCCTTTTTATGTGACATAATAATCTGTAATTGTACGTTTATGATGTTCCTTATTGCCCTGGTCTTGCGCACCTGCGTAACGTTTTTGTGCTGGTGTAGTGTTTGTTTTCCTGTAAAAATGTTTCAACGGTTCAAATATTGTGTCCGAAGCAGTGTTTATTTGTTCATTTATTATTCGTCCGTCAAATGTTTTTTGTTTGTATATTTCCATGTTTTCTAATACATTTAGTCTCCTTCCTTTGTGCTGTGTGTGGAGCAGTTTAACCGTTGTCTTAATATGTCCTGGTGTACATTTGTTGTTAAGTATATGGTTCGCGAAGTTTGATTCTGGAGTCGATTTTGGTTCTCGTAGTTTCTTGTTATAGTCTCTGATGTGTTCCCTAAATCTGGTCTTTATTTAAAAAATATCTGCTAGCTGTCCCGGCTAGCTGAATAGCGCAAGAAATTTTTGAAGGAGGTAGGTGAAGTTCAATAATGTTCAACAGCATTTGAAAAGCCTGTTTATTCAAATGGAATTGTGTAATAAACCTGAATTTTTTTTATATTAATACATCTTTGCAAAACTCATTGCAATGTATATTTACGCTGTCTCCGGCAGGTCCAATGGATTGGTGTAATGCCTCAATATTTTTCTTTTCACTTTTTTACTATTTTTTTTCCTCCATAAGAAAAATAAAACTATCGCTTCAACCATTTTAATTTATATAGAAAGATAATTTATCAGCTCCAAAATTTGTTAAAATTTAAACAAAACAAAACAGCTAATTCGAATATGGGTTTTGTTTAATATCGAATTAATGCAAAACCAAGACAGATTCATGACACCAAATGATATCAGAATCGATTTTCAGTTCTGATAAATGACAATTCTGACTTGGATTCTACAACAACCCTGAATAATTTATATCTATAAGAACTACTGTGAAGCGTGCATACATAGTCACCTACACCGGTACAAAGTAGTATGATTTTTCTGATTGTCTATGCAATCATTAGTTAAATTGTTTATGAGACACTCTAAAGTCACTCTAAATAATTCACACTAGCAGCGATCACTAACAATATATTTGCTGTAAACGAACCGAACATACAGGGTGTTATATATTAAGTGTGGATGTGCACAGGCAGGCATATGTATATATGTGAATAAAGCTAGGAATACTCACAGGCACACCAACCACGACAACGCGGAGCGATTTAGTTATGAGTACGATTAAGCTTACAAATGTATTGTTACGGATGTGACTAGTTTAAGCTTTAAAATAATTAAGCAATAAAGTAAACTGCTGGGTATTTTGTTATCTAGTTGCAAACTGTGTAGAAATTTTATACACGCTAACAAAAACAATGTGATATGCTGTTTACTAACTGCGTAGCATTCAAAACAACAACAAATTTCTAGTTACAAACTGCGTAAAAATTTTAAACACGCAAACAACAAAAATTTGATATGTTGTTTACAAACTGCATGGTTTTCTGAGAAAACTTATCTACACAAGGCAACAGCAAATATTTTAAAATAAAATCCAAGAAGAAACTTTATCAGCATAAAAACAAAAACAAAAATACACACAGACATACAGGCGCCTACACATTGAATAGACAACATACAACAACAAAATGTGATACAAAGGGAGTAGAAGATTCTTAATTTTTCTAGACTTCTAGTGGACAAATATAAAAGGGCAGCGTCCGAGTGGATAGTTAGTTAGTGTAAAACTTAACCTCGTGAAGTAAAAAAGTGCATCTTAAGTAAATTGTTGAGTAGTGTCAACCTTGTTTGTTGTTAAAGTAAGTAAATTTGAATTAATTTAAAAGCTCTAAAATCTGGTGTTATTTATTTTGCATTAAAAAAGTCACAGCAAAACTTTTATGAAAGCTATAAATGTAACAGTATTATATCTGCCAATAAGAGAGCACACAACCGTACTAATAGTCGCTATGTTTGCGATGCTTCAAATTCTGTCTGGGAAAATAGTTTACCAAAATTTATTAAAATTATGCGAGCTGGACTACTGGCTCGCTAAACAATAAAGTTTTAAGCCGGAATACTGGTGAAATAAAAACTTTGGTTTCATTCTACTGCGATTCAGTGTGTATGAGTGGCATACACTCTGGATTTATTTATACAAATATAATGGATAGTATTATGTAGATGGATAGTCAATACATAAAACAATAACTACAAGGGACACACTAAATACCAGGGAGATTGAAATTATAAGTTGGCAAGCAAATATTAATTTGTTGCTGAAAAACAAAAGGTAGAAATATAATCCACAGTTACAGTAAGAAATATTGAGATAAAATGATACTTTGCAACCCACTGTGTTTAAATATTTTCAATAATTTAAAAGAACTTCTTGCAAATGTGTGTATGTAAAATAATTTAAATATGCATATTTACAAAATTTTAAATAAATAACAACAACAACAACAATAACAGAAACATTTAAAAAGAAAAATATGTTGTAATTTAAAAACTTTTTAATAATCAACTTATTGATGCGTACAAAAGGCTCTTTTTTTGTATTTATTTATTTTAAATAAATCTTAAATAAGAGATTTGTATTAAAATAAATAAATACATCACAATTTGAAAGCTTTTAAATATTAAAAATCAAATAGACACACAAACAAACACATGCTAGTGCAAACATTCCTACATACGTAAGCCAAATAAAGAGTTAATTATAAATTTATTATTAAAAAAAAATATTAAAATAAAAGCAATTAAAAAGAATTAAAAACAATAATTTAGCCTCAAGTTAACTGTTCGTAAATTAAAAAAAAAAAAGAAAAAAAGAATAATAAAACATCATAATTCTTTATATCAAACCGCATCCTCCATTTTCTTTTCATTTCATACAAAACAGGGAGGCACTTTAATAGGGAATTATTTAGACATAAATAAATATGACACTATGTGTACGTGCGTGCGTGCGTGTATGTGTGTTTTTATTGTACAATTGGGTGTTGAGTTGAGTGTGTGAAAGGCAATTCAGTTTCGCCCCATATTTGCCAAAGGACAACTTGTATTTGTAATTAAAAATGACTTTGTTATTTTAATTTATTTATTGTATATTTTTTTCATGCGTTCACACACACACACACACACACACACAAGCACACATGAACATTGTTTTGTGCAATAATTAATCATTTGTACTTTTGTTTTTGTAGTTGTTTGTATATATGAATATTGTTGTTGTTGCTATTAATGATTAAAATGCAACAAATAAAAAGTACAAGTTATGAAAAATTGTTTTAATAGTTAATAACGTTTTTTATTATTGTTGTTGCTACTTTTACATACCAAACCAAAATCGCCAAAAGGCTAAAACCAACAATGACAAAAAAATTCATATTGAAAAGGAAACAAAAACAAAAACAAAAACAAAAGTATTAAACAGTAACAATGTCATTTTAAAATGAAGAGAAAATGTTTTATTATTATAATTGTTATTATTTTACAATTATTATTATTATTATTATTTTTATCATATTGGTTTTTTATTCAACTACGAAATTACTTTCTTTTGTTATGTTAATTTTTAAATTTTTAATCATTTTTACACTGACTCATTCATTATAGTGTTTGCATTATTTTGTTGTTCAAAAATGATTGCTTTGTTGTTAAAAAAAAAATATTTGTGCTTTTATTTGAAATATTTTTTGTTTACTTATAATCGTTTTTTGTAGGTAAGTGTAATATGTAGTTGCAACATTTAAAAATTAGTGCAATTCAATGACAACAAGGCGTTTGAAATTTAAATTAATTTAATCCAAAACAAGGCCTATTGCATTCGTTCCTCTAAAGAGAGTCAAAACAAAATATTTCATATCTACATGCTGGAAAAATCTTACATTCTTTACTCTACACTTTCATAACAAAAATACATTTGATAAAAAGTAGTTCTACAAGGTAAACATATTAATGGATTCCACACTAAAAGGACTGCTTTTTGATATAAATAATGAATCAAACCAATTTCTGATACCCTATTCTGAAGTGAAGCATATCCCAGGCAAGGTACTTTTATTTTTTTGACGGGTTATAAAGAAATTATATTTTTTAAAGCTTATGCGCTATCTAGCATATTCTTTCGAAGGGCTGCCAAATACTGTAATGATGTTTAAGAATATTCCACTACTTTTTCCAAAATGTAAGCCAAAAAAGCATTAACTCTTTCTGTACTCTGGAATCGAAATGTTTTCTCAGACAGTCTTCGGTCTGGCCTATAACGATGGTGAGCTAAAGTATGACATCCCCTGTTTTCCAAATAGCTTTTGACCAGCCTTGCAGCATCTAGCCGAGAGTTGTCATAAGGGAAGATTATGGCCTTGTGTCTGTTTGTTTTTTGTTGATTGCACTCGCCAACCAATCAATTGTCTTCGGTACAGGCCCTCTGTGATCGCCAGACCAGGTTTAACCAGCTAATAATACAAATCATTCTTGTATTTCCACCTAATACACATCCATTGCCTTTGTCGTTGATTTGGCCGGTTGGTCGGGTTTTACATATGACTTTTTGTACTTGAGGATTTTTTTTTTATCAATAACACTACGTTGCATATGTAACTTCTTTTTGTAGTCTTCAAGCACAACTTCCGACAAGCAAAATTGCTTTTCAACATCTCTCGGCTTCAATTCATATGGGAGCCGATTTCCTTGCTTTTTAATGAGTCCCATGTTTTTAAACGTAGGAAAATTGACTCCCAATTACAGTAAAAATTCTTCTTGCATTTGATAATTATCTTTGTGGAGTAACGTTTCCAATTTCTTATGCTTCCAATTCTTAGTTGCCAAGTTTTTAATTGCACAAACCATTGTTCACCAGTTTTTTCAGCTTTTTCTTGTCTTCTGTCTTCTTGTCTGTGTCGATATCATCACATTTGAAACGCGCAAACAATCGTTCCCAAGTTGTTTGATGTTGGTGCATGCTGACCGAAAGCTTCTAACAACATTTATAGCTTTCAGTTGCCATTTCCTTCAAATGAAAGAAGGTTATCAGTCTTCCCTGCTAAACAGCTTTTTTAGCCACCAAATTAGACATTATTATAGCGATTGAAAAAAAACCCGTGTTTGCCTTTCGTCTGTGGTCGGCTATCAAATGCTGAATTAACATTAATTAATTACACATGTTTTCCCTCCAAAATATCATAAAATTTTTGAGTTGATACTCTATGATAGCCATTCATAACCTCCAAAGTAAAAACAATTAAAATTAATATTTTTTTAATCTAATTTCCTTTGACATTTACATTTTTCCTTAACTTGGGTGGTTGGACCAGTTTCATTAAGTATGGAGAAGAGTTCTTATTAAGAGAAAATTCTATAACTTTCTCCTTAAATAGATGGAAACTTATTAAAACCAAAATATATTAAAAAAATTAAAAAACAGGTATTTAAAATAATAACTTGAACTTAAGCCGAATTAAAAATTATTCATTTTGTTATACAGTAGACTCACGATGACAAAAACACCGCCTTACGTGAACACCGGCTAGCATGAACATATATTTTTTTTACACTGACGACTCTGTAGCGTGAACACAGTAAGAAATGTATAATTCATGCAACATAGAGCACGTTGTTTTCTTTTGAACATTTTTAAGCAATCACTACTTTTTAAAAACTGTGAATTCCCGTAAATAAATGCTTATAAATATATTCTGGCATTTTGTGTATCGCGTATAAAGTGTGTCGTAAAAACGTCGTCAAAATGTCGCAAAAAATACCAAAATTTTTTAACTTTAAAGGAAAAAGTGGATGTAATAGAAAAAATATAAAGAGGATCAAGCATGACTAGCTTAGCAAAGCAATACAATGTTATGCTATAAACAAAAAACAAGATAAAATTTTTAAAGAGCAAAGGTTACCCAATAAAGCTTTACTCTTAATAGATAACGCGCCATCTCATCCTCCAGAAAATTAATTGAAATCAGACGACGGGTTCATAAATGTAATGTACATGCCACCCAACGTCACGCCACTCATACAGCCAATGGATCAAAAAGCCATAAGACTTACAAAGCTGAACGAACATTTTGGCCTCTATAGGACATGAAGAAGACGTTGAAAAGGATATTCTATTAACTATTTTGAGAGAAAGAATTTGTGCACCAATTAACACCCAACAAGAACCCGCAATAGAACTTTCTAACGCAATTAATCCAGATGTTTGAACATTTTCACATGTCTAGTAATGCGCTTAACTTAAATTGTGTCTTCGCAGGTTAGTTTTTCATTTTCTGATATCAGTGAATGGGCTGCAGATCTTCAAAACGTAATTGAAACGAACGAAATCTTGAGCAGTGATGATATTGAAAGCGATTATAGTATTCTGCAAACAACACGGACGAAAGTAGAACGTAGTGAAGCCATCAACATTTTCAACGTCTCCGAGAAAAGGTGGTGTTCAGCTTTTTGCAAAAAAAGAAAATCCAAAAAAAAGATAACCCATTTTTTTTAATAATTTTAATATAAATTGTTTTTCTCAACAAAGCAAATATGAATATGAATTAATGAAAATGAATTAATAAAAAAATATATGAATTTGAGTTAAATGCATATGTCATTTTATTTTTAAGATGTAAAAAATTACACCTTCGTAAACATGAACAACTTCGCAAACGTGAACACGCTCAGGTTTTAATAGTTCACGTTACCGCGAGCCTACTGTAATACTAAAATAGTTGAACTAATAATTTAAAAAAGAAAATAGAATAAAAATTGTCTTATTTTCTAAACGCGAGCATTAAAAAAGGGGTTTCGCTTTAGTTTTTAAAACATAAATATGTACGCCTTCATACATACATACTTATGTATGTCGTTAAAAAAATCCTCTAGAGTAACATGCTCATATGACTGAATGTTTAATACAAATATACAAATTTTCATATTTTCATATTTATATATTTTTTATTTTTAGTTTTAACTATAAATATTAATAAAAATGAAAAGCCAGCCACAAAAACAATATTTAATATTGTGCAACTTATTCTTATTTCCTTTATTTTTAAGCTGCTGCAATGCAGTTGTCATGCATACAGCACGAGATTACACAGAAAATATACTATTTCACATCCTCCTAAAAGTATGCATCAAATAATACTTGGATTTAGTTATGAAATTAAAAATAAAAAGTAAAGAATTTTTATACAATAATATAACCGTAAAATATGTAAACATCCATACACACATACATGCAACCATATAAGAATGATATGAATCTGTATGAATGACAAAACAGCATTTTTATTATATGTATGTGCATTAATAATGTCGTATTTATCGTTTTTTGCATATGAACTCAAGTTAATAGAGAGTCTCTATTCAGCTGTGTATAAAAAATGGTCCGCGATGGCGAAGTGGCTTGCCACTAAGAGCTGCAATAAAATAATTTTGAATGATGAAATTGGAATGAAAATTTTGTTGCTGTTTGCCTTTATGAGTTAAAATTCTGTTCAGAGTGTAAACTCACTTTGCTTACAAGCTGATAGCCTAAAAGCGTAGTATATTTGGGTGGACAAATTTGAGGTTAGCAAGTAAATTGGTAAAACACACCCTTTTGTTTAACAACTTCGGTTTCATTAAGACCAATGTAAAGCAGAATAATGGAATATAATGTTGGAAAAATGTTCACTCCCTGCACTTCAGCAGACGTCCGCATTTTTTACAAAATTTTGAAGCACATTTTGCACCAACGCATCACTTATATCGTTAGTGCAACGTCGAATTTCATCTTTCAGAGTGTCAGTTGTTAGTAGAATGTTCAGATGGGTCTTACAACACAAGAAATAGGCGAAAAATTGACATTGCCAAATCGAAAAATTGGCTGTATAGCTTGCGATGTTGTCTTGCTGAAACCATAGGTCTCCCCCACGGGGGCACATTTATCGGCTGCTGGGGGTATAAGAGAGCCCAGTCCCCTGAAGGCAAGCAGGGAGTCAACTGGAAGCTGCACGTTATTTCCACGGGAATCAGTAAGCCCCAGAGTTCCGCTAATTGTCTCTTTAGACTTTTAGCTGTTCTCTGACTGATTATTGGGGTTGGCCCTTCGGGAGTATCGTGGTGGTTTTGCGACCCCAAGCAAGAACTGATTATGTGGGCCAGGATCATCTCGTCTATAATAACACCAACGGGTGAATGATCTGGATCCAGTGAGCATGCTAGTCATGTGTTCTGGACCAGGAGTTGGATAGTCTCCAGCTCTTTAGCAAGGAATAATGGTTTGCAACCCTGCTTTGCAGTCGCTGAAATTGCAACTAGGAAAGACCTGCTAGAATTATTCCCTGCCTTCCTAGGACGTCAATGACGTTGCTTTTCATTCCCAGTGGTTTGATCACCATCTAATTAAGGCTTACAGGCCGGCGTAGGTGTAAATCTTATCACGAAATAAAACCATAGGTCACTGATGACAACATTAGAAAATTGTAGATACAAAACCGTTGTTATTATCGATTGGTAGCGCAAATAATTCACAGGGACGGCGTTTCCATGCTTATTTTTTCTTTAGATGTAATAGTTTTCCGAGGACTGTTTGTGGATTCTGTGAGTCTCATATGCCACAATTTTGTTTGTTTCCTAAGCCCCCTAATTGAAAATAAGCCTTATTACGAAAAATGATTTTGTTGAAAAATGCGCTCAGATTTTCAAACACGCAATTTACAAATGTGCGAGGCAAACAACGGATGGTCGGCTTAAATTCATCTTTATCAGCGTAAAGATAAAGATTTTTATGCAAAATGGTGCATCTAGTGATGCCCAATTTTTGCGGACGTTGGCGAATTGATGTTCCAGATGCATTTTCAACATTTTCTGTGCAGTGACTATGTTTACATCAATACGGCCACTACGAGCGTAAATTTTTTTGTCAGCTATAATACCGTAAGCGTCGAATTTAGCGATTAAATTATGCACAGTGATCTTAGAAAGATCCTTAATATGGGGAAATGATGCTGGACTTTTATAAAGTGATACAGCGTTATTTTCACCATTTTTAAAGCAGAATTTTCACAATAAAAAATCTTTGCTCAATAGAGCAACATTCCATACCTAAAATTTACCAACTTTTTACTAAGCAAGTATTAAAGCATGACAGCTCAATTTAATTTAACCATTTGATAGAGGGTTTACTTCTTAACCATAAATTTTCCCACCCACCATATCGTAGTATTATAAAAAATTCAGGTATATGCTGCAAGCCGATCAGTTTGAAAAGCGTTGTTTTTAAAGGGATTTAAGGGATTTAAATGTACGAACCAAAAAAAATTTTTATTGATGCATGAAAATTAAATTTAAAAACCGAAAAAATCTAAAAGTAATTTTATTTAAGTCAATCGATTTCCTTAAAAAAAAATTAAAATAACATTTTTACACAGCAGAAATAGAAGACTAGCATTAGCTTTACCGTTACTAAAAATTATTCTGGAGAGAGCTGTCGGCCTTTAACATAAAGAAAATTGTGGCATGTATAAGAAATTTCAAGAGAAATCTTAATTTATCCTGTGGTGTACGAGTGTTGCTCAGATAGATCTTCATACACCAATGAGTGATTTTATTGCATCTCACATTGCAGCCACTCAATAGAAAAGTACTTCAAATTTTGGCTCCTTTCAATATAAATTGAGAAACAGATCAAAATGAAGTGTGCCATTATAAACAGGTTCATTGCCACTTTAAAAATGCGCCAATGTGTTTGTATGAATTCAACCTAGAAATGGGTACATTATGTGATGTACCTTTCATTCATTCATTCATATGCTTACATCGTTTATTATTTTTAAAACCACTCTACTACATCTTTTGGTGATGTTGATGTTGCTATTGGATGTTTCATTTTATGAGTGACATTATTTTTGTATTTATTGTCACATTTATGGCTCTTGTTAAAAGAAAAAAAGTCACAAATTTATATCCCTCCAAATACATACACTGTTCCAAAACAAAAATTTTTTTTAAATACTTTTATTGCTCCAATTTTTAACAACTGGTGGATGTAAGTGTGTAACATTTTATTTATATAAAAAGTTCATTTATAACATTTTTTTCCTTGTAGACCTCTAAAACAAAAAAGAAATCACTAGTTTATATGTTGACTTTATTCAGTTGGACAATTTTCTGTCGATACAAATTATTTACTGAAAAATAAAAACAAAATGGTTTTACAGTAAAACTATTAAAAAGTTTTAGTTTCTTTAGTTAAGCTTACGTTCATTATTTAATAAAAAGATATAGTAAAGAGAATTAGATATCAGCAAAAAAATATTTTTATTAACTGTAACACTTTTATATTTAAATAGCTGTTAAGAAGAATCTAAATATAATATAAATATAATATAATATAATATAATATAATATAATATAATATAATATAATATAATATAATATAATATAATATAATATAATATAATATAATATAATATAATATAATATAATATAAGATAAGATAATATAATATAATATAATATAATATAATATAATATAATATAATATAATATAATATAATATAATATAATATAATATATTACTTTTATTTTTATTCGACCTTTTTTTAATTTAATTAAATATAATTAATTAAATATAAACTAATCTTTTAACGGTCTTTTAAATAATTTAACGATTTTATTTTTTTCTTTCGATATTTCGCTTTCCTTTGGAAAGCTTCTTCAGAAAAAAAATTTTATATTTTTGAAAACAAAAAATTATTAACAAATTGAAAAAAATGTTTCAAAACATTTGAAAAAATATTTTATGTTTTTGTCGCATGTTTTGAAACATTTTTTTCAATTTTTTAATAATTTTTTTTTTCAAAAATATAAAAATTTTTTCCTGAAGAAGCTTTCCAAAGGAAAGCGAAATATCAAAGGAAAAAATAAAATCGTTAAATTATTTAAAAGACCGTTAAAAGATTAGTTCATATTTAATAATATAATATAATAATTTAAGCGAATACGTCAATTAAACATGTGTTGTGAAGGCTTCAAATGTGTACAAGTCTTCCTTTAATATTAAAGATTGTTAGTGTTATCAATTAGATTTGCTCTCTCCGTAAGCAAAATACACTGTGTTACGTTTTACAGACATTCTACTGTCGTTTGTCTTTATTTTAATAAAACATTTTATTATACAGTAACTTCATATTTATGATGATATTTTGCTATGATTTTACCACAAAAAAATTTTTAATTTCCAAACAAATATAAAAGCAGCAAATGATTTTATAAAATATTTGTGTCGCATTGCTTTTTAATAAAGTAAAAACCAACACAAAACAAAAACAACAACATAAATAAGAACAAAATAATTTATATGACATACTATAATTTTTAATATCCTTCAGGGATAAATAAACAAAAATTTTATATATAAATCTAGTGTTTTGTTTAAAATCAATACAATTGACGAACAATTAATAAATAATGGTTATAATGGATACGTTTTTTTCTTCTTCCTATTTTAACTAAATAACTTGTATTTAAAATGTAAATATTAAATAGCTTCATTGAAAATTAATAGCGAAATTTTAAATTGAAAATTAGTTTAGATTCAAATAAAAATCAATCATTTTAATTGAAACGGAGATGATGCTGTTTAACTATTTTAAGAAAATAATTATTTTTTAAATGTTGTTTCTAACAGAAATCTATTTACATACACACGAAAATTTAGAACACTGAAGGCTTTAAGAAAATACAAAAATTAAATCGTATATTGTATATTAAAAAAAATCCAAAATAACTAAAAATAACTTTAAGAAAATAAACTACCGACAAAGGAAATTTCGAAAACTTTAAATAAACAAATTGCATGAAGGATAAATAAAATTGAGTGTTTACAACAGCGTTTAAATTCCAAAAAAAAAACCTTTCAGGAATCTGACAATCACTCTAAGGTTATCGTAAAAAAGAAAATTTAACGCAATACAGAAATTGATAAACGTAATTATTAAGTTCTTTCGACATATTGCAGTACGAGCGTTTATCACAAATTTAAAAAGACAAAATCGAAATTAAATAAAAGAACGATATACAATTTTTTATATTTCAAAAAAGACGATATAAAAATATGAAATAATAATTATAACTAAATGACCTGTTTAATATTTTATATATTTATTTTTCAAGCATGACGTCTTTACATAAAATCTAAATAAATAAATTTTATTAAATTTTCAATTTCAATATTTCACCACATCATTAGGTAGCATCTTCAGGAAAAAAAAGTGATGTAAAAACAGTTTAGTAAATCAATTAACATATGATTGAAAAAAATAATTTATTCAAATAAACAATAAAAAATCAACAATCTATCTTACAATTAGCAAAAATGTTAAAAATAAACAATAAAAATTTTTAAAACTGCCAACGCTTTATAAAATTTACCACAGCCTTATGTATTCAAAACAAGTTCGCGGTAATTGCAATTCTTTCTTGTATCATATTTTCTTGAAAAAAATTCTTGAAAATATCATGTGGATACAGAATATACAAAAGGCTGAAAAAAATATAAAGATTTATAAAATTTTTATTTTATAATTTTTAGTTGTTTTCTAGCCCGTCAGGATCATGTAAAATATTTACCTTTGTTTTTTATTTTCATTTGCAAGAAAGAAAATCCAGAATATGCTGACATCGATACTGAAGTGTTCCTTTCATATAAAAAACAAAAGCAAAAAGACAGTACCCAGATAAAGTGAATAATACTTCAATATCCTGCAGCCCTTTCTGTTGTCCGACGGGGTTTAATTTATTTGGGTATGATTTTACGTCAATCCGCATTTATAGTAAAAAAGGGAACACTGAAGATGGCAAATAGCTGAAACCGGTCTGTTTACAAACAAAATTAGATGCGGGTTAACGTAAAATCATATCCAAACCTTTAGTTTCTGAAAATCATGACAGTTAACAGTCTGGGCCAACTTCCTCACACCTTCCCTTGCGGCCTTTAAAGTTAACTTAGGCTATGATAGATAACACATTTTTACGTTTATGCCTTTCATAAAAGTTGTGAGTTCTTTACTGCAAAATAAATAACACCAGATTTTAGAGTTTTTTAATTAATTACAAATTTATTTACTTTCACTACACTCAAAGTTGACACTACAGAAGAATTTACTTAAGAAACACGTCTTTACTTCACGAGGTTTAATTTTCAACTAACTAACTATCCACCCAGACACTGCCTTTTTATATTTGTCCACTATAGGTCTAGAAAAACCAAGAATCTTCTACTCCCTTTGTATAACATTTTGCTGTTGCTATTTTATTCGTTCAATGTAAAGGCTGATACAATTTCTTCCTGGAATTTATTTTAAGGTAGTTGTTGTTGTCTTGTGTACATAAGTTTTCTTAGAAAACTACGCAGCTAGTAAACAGCATATCTAATTATTGGTGTTTTGCATAAATAAAATTTCTACGCAGTTTGTAACTAGAAATTTGTTGTTATTTTGCGTGCATAAGTTTTCTTAGCAAGAAACGCAGTTAGTAAACAGCATACTCAGTAGTTTACTTTGTGGCTTAATTATTTTCCTTTCAAACTTAAGCAAGATGCATCCGTAACAATATGTTTACAAGTTGGCGAAAAGAAATTTTTCCCAAAGATTTTTATTGTTTAATCCTTTCAGAGCCGCAATAGCTAAAAAAATACATTTTTCTGTCAATTTTTTTTTTAAATTTAAAATATTTTTTGATCAATTTTTCTTATACATGTTTTTTCCTTTAGTCAATGTGATGTAATGGTAAATAAATTCACAGAATATAAATAAATATTCTGTAATTTTAATACATATTTAAGTCAAGTAAAATATGTAACACTTAGTTGACAAACTTACACTAGCATTTTACATTAAATGTAAAAAAAAAATATATGAAATTATAAAAAAAGTAGAAGGGAAAGAACAAAAAAAAAACAAAGTTAAGTAACGTGAACTAAAAGGAGTTATATTTTCATTACTTTCACCACTGACCTTTGGGCTAAATAATGAGGAAACCGTTTTTGTTTTTGTTGCTTTTCCTCGTTTCTGTTTTGCTTTTTGAACGAATAAAATTCATCCTTTACGGTATGAAAAGAATATGAATACACTTGTATTTTAAGTCCACAGAAAACTTAAAAAATCCCTAAGGGCCATTAAGAGCAACGGTAAAGGAAATCAAGAAACAAGAATAAGGTAACATTTACATGCAGAAATCTAAACACACAAACACACATATGGAATCATATGTGTAAAGTTTTCATTTAAATTGTATTTCTATGAAGGGACGGTAGAAGGAGAAGGTGGGGGAGGTGTTTAAAGCGAAATTCCATAAACAGACAACTGAGAAAATATGAACAAAAACACACATATGTACAAACAAACATGAAATACACGCTTCTACAGGTAATATTGTGTGGGGACAATAGTAATTTACCACATTTCAAAATAAAGAAATAATCGTGCTATTTAAAACGATTACATTTTTGTTAACAATACAACAGAAAACTTAATTATAAATATTATCGTACAAAGAAAAAAAAAATAAAATTTCGAATTAATATTGAATATCCTTAAATTTAAAACGCATGGGTATGCCTGGCATATTTATAAAGCCTGCCTTAAATGGTTTGGAGGCATCGTAATTGAATTCAATCTCAAAATTTCTTAATAATTCCATAACAATCACTTCCATTTCCATTTCAGCTAAACGTTTTCCTATGCAACTACGTGGACCTATACCGAATGGTAAATAACTGAAAGGATCTAATTTCTCCTTCTTATTTTGTTCGTTACGCAACCAACGTTCAGGTATAAATTTGTCAGCTTGTGAAAAGAAAGTTTCATCTCTAAGTAGACAATTATAATTTGAAGCAACTGTTGAACCTTTAGGAATTTGATAGCCAGACAAAACAACATTTTGTATTAGACTGCGTAAACTGCCAGCACCATTAGGATAATAACGTAAGCCTTCCTTCATAACAGCCCTTAAATAGGGCAAATTTTTCATATTATTTTCATTCAATTCGGTATCTTTTGTGGGCATAACTTTAAAAACTTCTGCTCGTAATTTTTGTTGTTTTTCGGGATTTTTAGCCAAACAGAGAAGTATAGAGATGAGGGTAACACTGGTCTGAAAAATAAACAAAAAAAAAATAATAATTGAGTTAAAATGAAATTAAACTGGATTTTATTTATTCGTGATAAACGAAGCATTGGGACAACTGTATGACTTTTTGAAATGCAAATGATTCTGGCTCGTGTCATTGCTTGAGATATATTATCCAATGGTGTTGAACTTTTGTCCCTAACTTCGCATGAGCTAAATTCTCAAGAGTCTACAAATCTATAATCCAACTTAAATATATTCTTGTTACGAAGGGTGCTTACGTATTCGTCGTCACAATAGAACACAATACGCGTTAATAATCTGTAGCTGTCAGCTGAGAGGTATGCTGGAAGTTTATCATTTTATCAAGATCCTGTTGGCCGACAATATACGTTCTTAGATCCCCAATGTGTTATGAATGTCACATAGCACATGCTCACTCATTTTCTGCTTTAATTTTGTTTGCTTGATTTAAGCAGTTGCCGCTACCAGACTACTTATGTTAAATTATGATTAAAAAATTTCAAAAAGTCTCGTTTGTAGTTTTCAAACTTTCTTCGTATTGCAATTAAACTAAAATTTTTTTTAAAATTAAATGCAAAAGGACTTTGGAAATGATTTAATTGAATGACAAATCTTTAAAAAGCTTTACAACTGACCGTATCAACACCAGCAACTAGCATATCCATGGCGGTAACAACAGCTAACTTTTCATCGATCAACAGCAGTTTTTCTAAAACACTATAAACACCTTCATCCTCTTTGTCGCTCTTTTGCTTTTCACGAACATGTTTCAATGTTTCTTTAATATAATTGTGTGTTATTCTGAATATTTCTTCTTGCACTTCTAAACTTTTGTAAAATGTAGGGGTACCTATATACCTCCATATCGATGGTTGTACATCGAGTTTGTAAGCAAATTCAAAAGTTAAGCGGTTACATTCGATTAAACGTTCAGCATCGGGATTATTACGATTCTTGTTGATAAGTCCCAGATTGCGGTTAAGAGCCACTAGGGATACTGATTCAAAGGATAAACGATTTATTTCATTATCGAAATTATCGGGTACTTCTAATGTTTTGGGATCCCGTATTTCTCGAATGCTGAAAGGTAAAAATGTCTTTGAGATAACCTAAAAAATACATATAACGATATAAGAGTAAAGGATTTTCCAAAAAAAAAAAGCGGAATGAAATAAATATGTTTCCAAAAATGATTGCAACTTTTAGGCTTTAAAACCGTTTTTTTACGTTTGCTGTACTAGCAGAAGCCAACTAAAAAGCATGAACGTAGAGACTATAATTAATTGTATATTGTTAGGTTTATTCCTTTTATAAAGGTTTTGTTGTCACTGAGTTCTTTATTGCAAAATAAATAACACCATATTTTTGAGTTTTTAAATTAATTACAAGTTTATTTACTTTAATTACACACAAAGTAAAAGCAAACAAAAAGATGCAAGTCCTTACTTCACTAGGTATATGTTTTAACTAACTAATTAACCACGTAAATGCTATCTTTTATACTTGTCCGCTAGAGGTCTAGAAAACTAAAGAATTTTCTGCTTCCTTTTTTATCACATTTTGTTGTTGCTATGTTATTCATTCAATGTATAGACGGCTATTAGACTGTGTGTTTGTTTGTTTTTGTGCTGTTAAAGTTTCTTTCTAGAACACTACGCAGTTAGTAAAAAGTATACCCAGTTGTTGTTGTTGTCTTGCGTGTATAAGATTTCTATGCAGTTTGTAAATAGAAAATTGTTGTTGTGGTCATGTGTGTATAAGTTTTCTTAGCAAACTACGTAGTTAGTAAACAGCTTAATTATTTTCTTTTAAAACTTAAGACGCAATACACATCCGCAACAATATTTATTTTAATTGGAGAAGCCTTTAAAAAAAATGTGTTCACATTTACTTACCGTTTAATAAATTCGTGATTGATTTCCTGTAAAGGCTTAATATACATGGTCAAATTTTGGGGTTTCATTAAAACTGGATTAACGGCAGAACGAATTTTAGCCCAGTGCTCGCCCTGCCTTAAAACATGAATATTTTATACAAAATCATTTTTGTAACAGAAAGTAATAGTTAAACTACTTACGATACTGGCAAGCCAATCATATCTTTGAAAAACTCCCTTTTGACGTGTTCTCTGAAATATTTGACCGAATTGAAAATCTCTCTATGGGGCCACTGGCCTTCACTGCGATAAACAGTTTCAATATCTTTGGTATTAAAGGCCATAACTATGTCAGATTTACCAAGCATACCGGGTAGCACGTAAATATCACCCAGACGCTTGCGCAATTCCAATGCAACATCATAAAAAGATAAATCTTGAAATTCACCACCTGGCATAAAACTTCGTATAAAGCTAAAAATTCCTAGTCTGGGTATTGACTTGTAATCCAAAGCTGCTTCGTAATCGGTGAATATCTTAAAGGTTTTAATCATTTTATTAAAACATCAGGATATTCTTTATTTATTTATTTACCGAGATGTGTGAACTAAAAAGTCTTTTAAATAAAAACACTTGATTTTGCCATTGTTTTTTCCGCAATAATAAATTTGGTAAAAGCATTCTGTTAAAATTTTAGTGAATATTATTTTGTGAAATTTATAGTTCTTTGTGACTTTGTGCTTCTAATGTTCTAAACAAACTACTTAATAAAATGTAATTAATTGTTTTGTAAAAAATATAATTTCTTATTTGCCCGATAACAATCACTTGTTGTAACATTCACAGCAATTGTAAGTGCCCTAAACGTCTGTCAGGGGCATGTGTAATTAATTATTATTCCTATCAACATTCTTGCCAGTCATGTTTACAATAGGGTGCTTTTATAAAGGTAAAGAATAAAATAAAATGTATTTCTTAAATTGCCATTCCATTTACTTTATTTGAAAGATAATGTTATGGCATTATAATTTAAATACGGCTTCCAACATCTGACCGCCAGGCTAGGCTCGGACATAGTCTATTCTGTAGGGATCATTGACTCTATAGTGATCACGGTTATCTCTAACGTTCTTATCCACTATCGTTTTTAAAGTCAGTTTTCTGGATGTATCGGTGTCTCAACATATAAATAGTTTTGGATTACCATCCCCCCAAAGGCCTATTAACATCCGTTTGAAAAAGATGAGCGTCATTGCTAAGTAAATGAAAATCGAAATCAACGGCAATCTAGTTCTAAGCCCAATTTGGAAGCATTGTTTAGGTGTCAGTCTATTCCTATTAAAACTGACTGCTGCCACAATGGGTGCCAGTTGTAAACTTAAATTCCTATACCTCTATAAAAAAAAGTAACCGACACAAAACTTGCATTAACGAAGCTCTCCTACATTTTTACAATTTACAACAAATTAAAATTTAGTTCGTTGCTGCTATTTTTGCATATCAATTTTATAATTATACGACAATTACAAAACACAAAGTAAACTTAACACTTGATTTAAATAAAATTAAAATTGCTGACTAGTAATTAATAAAACTAAAATTAATTAAACAACAGAGCTGCCAGATTTATGTTAAAAGACTTCTGTAATAATTCTACCTGTGATCAAAATATTCCCATTCATTGGTGTTCATAAATAGTTTTATTACACTACAAAACTATTTAATTACTCTGGTCTATTAATAAAATCGCATACCATAAGTAAGATTAAATGAAAGATTTTTTATTAAAAAAAAAAGAATTAGAAAAAAAAACTTTTAACTCACTGTTAATCACAAAAGTATTTTTAATAATAACAATTTTTATGATAACAATTATTAAAACTATTTTTATTAACAACATTGTAATATTTTTATTTATAATACCGGGTGTCCGCCGAGAAGGTATACTACTATGTTTGTTTATTATTGTTAATTAAATGACAGAGAATGGATGTTATATTGATAAATGTTTGATTTAATGTCGGAATACAATATCAAATAAACGTCCGCCTCTGTTAACCCCACGAATGCGAACCATTTGAGCACATTTTTACATTCTCATAAACTTCACACGGTATTTCATTAATTTTTTCTAAAGATTGATTTGCATAAGCCGTGCTTTTCAGATATCCCCACAAGAAGCAGTCCGGAGCAGTCAGATCAGGCGACCGTGGAGGCACCATCTTGTGATACCACATTTTAATCAATCCAAAAGCATACAGTTGTGGTGTTAACGATATCGCTCGCCATTCACAGTTACACTTACGCCGTTTTCATTTGTAAAGAAATAAGGTCCAATGACTAATACTTTTAATAGTTGCAATGGTGACTGTTAAATAACATGAGGATTTCCTATTACCCAGAACTTAATATTCTGTTTATTCACATGTCCATTCAAATGAAAATGTGTTTCGTCACTCGCCGTCTTGTTGATACCACATGTTAATCAAACCCAAAGCATGCAGTTGTGGCATTAAAAAGTTTTCAATCGTATTACGATATCGCTCCCCATTCACAGTTACCGTTATGCCATTTTCGTTTTCAAAGAAGTAAGGTTTAAATATTCATCCTGACCAAATTGGACACTAGCCTGTCACTTTTAATGGATGCAAAGGTGACTTCTGAATAATTTGAGGGTTTCTCATTCCCCAGAACCGATTGTTCTGTTTATTCACATATACATTCAAATAAAAATGTGCCTCGTCACTCATTATGATTTTATCATGAAAATCGGGGTTGTCATGGGCGAGCTGTAACATTCTATTGGCATAGGCACGGCGGCGTAAATGGTCCTGTGGAAGAAGCTCTTGTGTCAACTGAATCTTATATGGAAACAAATGCAAATCATTGTGAAAAATTGAGGCCAAAGTTGTACTTCGTAGACCAAGCACGGTGTCAAATTGAGGTTGATAGATGGTTTTGAACACTTTCTTGAGCTGCAGTATTGTTTTCAGCCGATCTTGCAGTACTTTGTGATCCATGCGTGGACATATCACCCACAGATCCTCTTTCACTACACCATAAATAATGCGTTTTGCTGGCGCGATGTTTCTCGCAAAAATTTAACGTAACTTTCTAATCATCACGGTAATCGATGAATAATTTCGATAAAATGTTTGAACGATTAAAACTCGTTAATTTATCGAATACTTTTCTGTGTCTATTTCAAGAATACCAAATATGAACTGTCGGGACTAATGTTTACCAAAATGGTGGCAAAGCAAAGTAGTATACTTTCCCGACGGAGATCTTATATACCAATTAACTATTGGGCATATTTCTCAAATTACACTAATTTTATGACCATTTAACTACAATCTGGCAGCTTCACCAGGGATTATTTGTTTTTGTTATTATTTACTTTTCTTGTTCTTTCTTAAATACAACAGGTGTTTATATTTATTTGGTTTGTCTGATGCATACAAACGTTTAATTAAAAAAGGCCTAAAAAATCTCATTCGTCTCATATTCTGAAATGAAACGTTAGAGCATCATAATTCTGCTTATCAATTGTTTCGTTACTTAATGATAGCGACGTGTTAATATAATTAAGAAACTGAACGCTTTTGTTTACTTCTAAATATTTCAAGATGCAGCTTTTGTTTGTTCAAAGAAACGTTTCATTTTATCACTAAATATTTGTTCACAAACAATATACATACTGGAGCTACAGATTTTTTCAAGTGTAATTTATTACTATTATAATTAATTATTATTGGCATCTTGGAAGTTTGTAAAAATTCTTATTATCCTAATTACTGAATTCATTATTGAATATACGCATTAAATGCAATCACTTCTGGTAGATAATCATTGTCAACACGAATTCTCTGCTTGGTTTTAAGCAGCGGAATCTAATTATATATACAAACAGTTGTTCAGAAAATTTGCTCAAAATGTTTGTTGTTTGAATCGATTCATTTTTTTGGACAAATTATTCACAGGCTTTAAAAAAGAAGAATTAAATTTAATAGGAATGGCAAGGATTTTATTGCCTTCCTGAAAGTTTTATAAATAAAAAAATAATTAAAGAGCACTCTCCTTAAAATAAATTGTTATCTCCAGTTTTTACGAAAATAAAAACCTCCAATCTGGCAACACCATAAAGTAAAAAATTTAAAATAAAACCGTTATAAGTTGTTGTTGCTTTTTTTAATAATTAAATTTTTAAAAGGAAATTAATAGATCCACAATTATTCCATTTAACATTATCAAAATGATAAAGCCAAATAACAGAGGGTTAAGGATATCAATATTTTTCATATAAAAAATACTTTTATTGTACTATTTCTCAGTTACTATTTCTTTCGCAAGTGAAATGTGAAAAGTAACGTTATACATATATATATATATATACGTTTAATATTTATTACTTACAGCGAACAGCAAAGTCTAACTCGATCACTAAGTTTAAAATCCAAGCAAAATAATAGATTTGGTACTATTTTTTACTACGCATATGTACTATATATACAGTGCTGGACAATTCAACGGAAACTTTTCTCATTGTTCACTTATTCGTTGCTAAAGTCAAAACAATAAGAACAATTTTTGAAAAAACTTCAATTTTTTTAGAGATATCTTCGTTATTCTATTAGGGAAAGATTAAAATAATAAATTACTAAAGAGCATCATAGTTCTAGAGTTATAGAAAAATAAAACTAAAAGTAGTCAATTTTGGAAAGTGGAAACTTTAATTTTACTTCAATAAATTTCGGTAGCTTTTTATCAGTGATCAATAAATTGTTGGGTATCCTTTACTTTTTATGACTGCATCATAACGATGATGCATTAATTCAATTAGTTTATCAATGATGTCCTTTGAAACTCTATGCCATTCACTAAGCACTACATTGCTTAAGTCGTTTTTCCATGCGTAATTATAGGCTCTTATTTTGCGATCTACAATTTTCCATAGATTTTCTATGGGATTGAGATCTGGGGATAGGCCACTTCAAATCACATACATAATTGACGCATAAAAAATTGCGTTGATTTTGCCTTAATAAGAACCGTTTTTTTTTTAAGAAAACTAAAACTTTTAGCTTTTTCCTTATTTTTATTTTCAATTTTATGTAAAAGTTTTAATTGTTAAATCTTTTTGTTTAAAATTTTTGCAAAACCCAAAATCTATGCCAAGGATATTAAGAAAAAAATAGCGTTAAAAGCAAAGTGCCTGGAGAAATTTTCGGCTTTTGATTTTAATTTGCATGCAGGCAATACTTTATCTATAAATTGTTGCCTGTGAGGTGGTAAAGTAGCAAACAAAATAGCTAAGGAAACTGTAATTACAACCCTAGAGGTGTGTTTTGGATCAATGTCATGCTCAAACCTACCAGTTAGTGGCATGTTCTCCTCTGCATATGGTAACATTATGTCGCTTAAAATGCCTACACCTATCATTGTGGCCTTTATGACAAGAAGTGGATCCATTCCCTGCCGTAAGAAACAACCGCACACCATAACATTGCCACCACCAAACTCTACAGTTTTGCAAGAATACTTTGGATCTAGTCTCTTTGCTTTTGGCCATTTTACAAAAGATCTTCCATCGTTCCCCCTTAAATTATAGTTGGATTCGTCGGAAAATAGGACACTATTCCATCGCTCTCTAGACCAATTTATATGCTCTTTGGCAAATTTCAAACGAGCTGTGCGGTTTTTTCAGACATTAGAGGTTTTTTTGCACTACGGCTAATTCTTCGTGAGCTAGTATCCAATCAGAGAATATTCTTAGTTTCTCTTGATGCCATTTTCTAATTTAAACTCTCTTGCTATTAAATTATTGAAGTAGTTTTACGTGCTCTTCCTCCTGAATGTAATGTCTTCACAGAAATTACTGACTTATTCATTGAATATTTATCATAATATTTTTTTGCTTTAATCCAGTATTAAAATCCTTTATTATTTTGGATTTTAAATCTTCGCTGATTTTAACTCAAGCCATTCTTAACAAGTTATGTAACCAAGACTGATTTTTAAATTATTTGAAAAAACAAACTTTTAAAACAAAAATTTTTAAAATAACGGTAAATAATATGTATTTTGCTTCAATTTCTCATCACTTAATTTGTTTTAGTTAGGGTTTGCAATACCGGGATACCGAATACCGGGATCCCGGGATACCGGACATTTTCAATACCGTGCAATACCGGTATTACACGAAACTTAAATACCGGTTTCCGGTATTACAATAAAATTAAATTTTAAAAAATTACAAATTTCTAAATGGTTCAATAATATAAAACTTATAATAACTTCAATAAAACTTCAAATGATGCCAACAGATGGGGTTAAGATATCTTATATTTTAGTTGGCAGCACTACACATAGCTGTCAGCTGTTATTGCATACAAGTTTTTTGTGATTCCCCAAAGTTATTGTGAAATTGTGTTATTTTTTTGTTGCATATTTAAAACTTAAAATAAATCGTAGTCATAAAAACAGATTTTAATTTTAATAAAAGTATTAAAATTAAATATTATGTATTTATTTTATGGATAATTTCATTTTTCGCTCTTCGATTGATATCAGGAAAGGTTTAGCTGTCAGAGGATACGAAAATATAACAAAATCTGTAAATTCGATAAAAAAATTAGTTATGGAGTATATTGGAAAAATTCGTGACCATATAATTAAAGAATTAGCGTCACAAATGCTTTCGGGTCAGAGATTTAGTCTGACATTTGATGAATGGACATCGGTAAAGAATCGACGTTACTTAAATGTAAATGTTCATTCTAGTAACAAGAAATTCTGGAAATTAGGATTAATTCGTGTGCACGGATCCTTGCCTGCAGAAAAGTGCGTCGAGCTGATTGAAGAAAAACTTAAAAAGTTTGGACTTTCTTTAAATAAACACATTGTGTGCATTACTACAGATGGTGCATCTGTTATGGTCAAAGTTGGAAAATTTATTTCTCCAAGTCAACAACTTTGCTTAGTTCACGAGATCCAATTGGCTGTAATTAAGGTTCTTTATACGATTCGCCAAAATTTAGAAAATGAAGATGAGGTCACAGATGAATCTGATTCCGAGAAGTCTGATCCTGAGGAAGACTATAACATGGACACAAGAGATGAAATTGAGAATAATATTGATGACATTGACAATGGTTTAACTTTAATTCAAGATAACAATAAAAGTAATTCTTTGCTTAGTCATAAATAGGGTTTGCAATACCGAATCGAATTTCTAAAACCGGTATTTCGGTATTTGATTTCATTGATACCGGGATCCCGGTATTAATACCGGTATAGTTAAAGAAATTAATCGAGGACAAAAAAAGCTGTTAATATAAAAATAAATTCAATTAAAAAACAAAAAAAACTATTTAATTCACAAAAACAATTCAATTATAAAAAAAATAACATAAATTTTGGATTGATGAAAAATTAAAAATTAAACATAAATATATTATAAAAGTTAATTAATAATAATTTGTTTAATTTTTTTAAAAGAAAATATGCCCGCAAAAATGTTAATTTGTCCAGAGTTGTATCGTTTAGTCTAGAACGAATTTTGGTACATAGCAGCCCTGCTGCTGAAAAGGCTCGCTCAGACTCGACGCTGGTTGGTGGTATACACATAAGGTATTCATATGCAAGTTGGAGATATTTTCCCCTTATAGTTTCAGCTTCGAAATAGGCTATTTCCTGTTTAATTATTTTATTTAATGTTTCCGAATTTTCCTTTGTTGATACACCAACACCACTTGTAGTTTTCTTTATTTTATTGTTGACTTTCTAAGAAATAGCCATATCCAGTTTTTCCTTCATTGTCACTAATATTTCTGGCTCTGAATCGGAAGACATATCTTCATTTATTTCATCTT
The DNA here is from genome assembly GCA_030448955.1 of Trichopoda pennipes. Classification (NCBI taxonomy): domain Eukaryota; kingdom Metazoa; phylum Arthropoda; class Insecta; order Diptera; family Tachinidae; genus Trichopoda; species Trichopoda pennipes. Next base: position 394,738 of record JASKUP010000040.1, read on the forward strand.
GAATAGAGGTGTAATACAAGCGTTGCAATAAGTATAAAATTTTCCTTATGATTGTTGTCTTTTTAATTCGGTAAAAAATGTCGCTGCTTTGGTTAACTTCAAATTCGCTTGAATTATGCAGGTATTGCAAGAGACTTGATAAATCAGTACGTCTTTGTTGTACACGAATAATGAGTTCTTCCTTGAATTCATTACTCAAGGAAGTATTCTGTTCTGTCAATTGATTAAACATGAATTGTAACGCGGCATCTGCAGTTATAAGAGGTGGCATCTTGACGACAAAGAGCCTCCACAGTAATTCAATTGGAAGAAGTACTGAAATAACTGTTGATATCAAAATAAATTCATTTTCCGAAAACGACATTTCGCCGGCATTTAAATTCAAATCAATGAGAGCTTTTTGAATGCAAGTCTTTAATAGAACAAAGCGTTCTAGCATGGCAACTAAGCTATTCCAGCGCGTTCTAGAATCTTGAACTTAATTCATTTCTTTTCCAAACTGTTCTTTAACATGTTGCTGTAAAGCTCTATCATTTTTAGTTGGCGAACGTCTAAATAACTTTGCAATTTTTCTAACTTTTTGAATCAATGGACCTATCTCTTCATGACTAAGCCAAGAATTACCTTTATTGTTATCTTGAATTAAAGTTAAACCATTGTCAGTGTCATCAATATTATTCTCAATTTCATCTCTTGTGTCCATGTTATAGTCTTCCTCAGGATCAGACTTCTCGGAATCAGATTTATCTGTGACCTCATCTTCATTTTCTAAATTTTGGCGAATCGTATAATTAAGGTTTACAGCCAATTGTATCCCGTGAACTAAGCAAAGTTGTTGACTTGGAGAAATCAATTTTCCAACTTTGACCATAACAGATGCACCATTTGTAGTAATGCACACAATGTGTTTATTTAAAGAAAGTCCAAACACTTTAAGTTTTTCTTCAATCAGCTCGACGCACTTTTCTGCAGGCAAGGATCCATGCACACGAATTAATCCTTAGTTCCAGAACTTCTTGTTACTAGAATGAGCATTTCCATTCATCAAATGTCAGACTAAATCCCTGACCTGAATGCATTTGTGACGCTAATTCTTTAATTTTTCCACTATACTCCATAACTAATTTTTTTATCGAATTTACAGATTTTGGTATATTTTCGTATCCTCTGGCAGCTAAACCTTTCCTAAAATCAATCGAAGAGCGAAAAATGTTAAAGGATAAACCATCACATGCCGTCATTCGAGCTAAAACTGCAGCCAAAGAATTGTCCATATCAGAAACAAAAAATGATGATATTTTTGCACTTAAACTCTTTTTTAGTTTAGAGGTTGATGGTTCTGGCCCACTTCTAATACTCAAAGTATTGGAGCTAGGAACATCGCTTTTTTTAAAATTAATTTGATGCAATGTCTTCAGATGGGTATGTAGACCACTTGTACTGCCTCCCTGAGCTTTAATTATTTTATTGCATTTCTTACACTTCCCAATTTGTCCTTTTTTTCACGAAGGAAATAAAACCACACTGAATTTTCATCAAAGTCATAATTTTCCATAGTCTAAAGAAAACCAGCGATGATAAAATTATCCATAAAATAAAAACATAACAATATTTAATTTTAATACTTACTTATTAAAGTTAAAATCTGTTTTTAGTACTACGATTTATTTTAAGTTTTAAATATCCAAAAAACAAATAACACAATTTCACAATAACTTTGGGGAATCACAAAAAACTTGTATGCAATAACAGCTGACAGCTATGTGTAGTGCTGCCAACTAAAATATAAGGTATCTTAACCCCATCTGTTGGCATCATTTGAAGTTTTATATTATTGAATCATTTAGAAATTTGTAACTTTGTTAAAATTTAATTTTATTGTAATACTGGAAACCGGTATTTAAGTTTCGTGTAATACCGGTATTGCACGGTATTGAAAATGCCCGGGATCCCGGGATCCCGGTATTCGGCATCCCGGTATTGCAAACCCTAGTCATAAAGAGATAGGTCCATTGATTCAAAAAGTTAGAAAAATTGTAAAGTTATTTAAAAGTTCGCCAACTAAAAATGATAGAGCTTTACAGAAACATTTTAAAGAACAGTTTGGAAAAAAAATGGATTTAGCTCTAGATTCTAGAACGCGCTGGAATAGCTTAGTTGTTATGCTAGAACGCTTTGTTCTATTAAAGACTTGCATTAAAGAACTCTCATTGAATTGAATTTAAATGCCGGCGAAATGTCGTTTTCAGAAAATGAATTTATTTTGACATCAACAGTTATTTCAGTACTTCTTCCAATTAAATTAACTATGGAGGCTCTTTGTCATCAAGATGCTACTCTTATAACTGCCGCGTTACAATTCATGTTTAATCAATTGACAGAACAGAATACTTCCTTCAGTAATGAGTTCATGAAAGAACTCATTATTCGTATACATTATTCGTGTACTGATTTATCAAGTCTCTTGCAATACCTGCATAATTCAAGCGAATTTGAAGTTAACCAAAGCAGCGACATTTTTTTCCGAATTAATAAGACAACAATCATAAGGAAAATTTTATACTTATTGCAACGCTTGTATTACACCAATGATAATAATAGTGACAACGTAGCAGCCTCTTCTATTCAAGATGAAATAAATGAAGATATGTCTTCCGATTCAGAGCCAGAAATATTAATTACAATGAAGGGAAAACTGGATATGGCTATTTCTAAGAAAGTCAACATTAAAATAAAGAAAACTACAAGTGGTGTTGGTGTATCAACAAAGGAAAATTCGGAAACATTAAATAAAATTATTAAACAGGAAATAGCCTATTTCGAAGCTGAAAATATAAGGGGAAAATATCTCCAACTTGCATATGAATACCTTATGTGTATACCACCAACCAGCGTCGAGTCTGAGCGAGCCTATTCAGCAGCGGGGCTGCTATGTACCAAAATTCGTTTTAGACTAAACGATACAATTCTCGACAAATTAACATTTTTGCGGGCATATTTTCTTTCAAAAAAATAAACAAATTATTATTAATTAACTTTTATAATATATTTATGTTTAATTTTTAATCAATCCAAAATTTATGTTATTTTTTTTAACAATTGAATTATTTTTGTGAATTAAATAATTTTTATTTGTTTTTTAATTGAATTTATTTTTATATTAACAACTTTTTTTGTCCTCGATTAATTTCTTTAACTATACCGGTATTAATACCGGGATCCCGGTATCAATAAAATCAAATACCGAAATACCGATTTTAGAAATTCGGTCCGGTATTGCAAACCCTAGTTTTAGTCATCTTTCGTACAGAAATGTTAAAGTTTCCGTTGTTTTGTCAGTACCCTAAAATTTGCCACTTTCACTTTTTCTTTTTAACGTTAGAACTGTCTTATTTTGCTATCCTTTTTTTTCTCTTAATTTATCAAAAACAACCTATAAAATGTTATTCTAAGATACTTTTTCATTTCATTCAGCAATTAATTTTGAATTTTGCCTTATAAAAAAGAGAAAATGAATTTTTTGAGAAAGGTTTCCATTGAATTGTCCAGCACTGTATATGTAATTCAACAAGGAAAATGTTGCCAATAATAATTTGAAGCGTAAGGTTTAGAAGTTGATAATACGAGGGGAGGACAAACAATTCTGTTTTTTATTGTAAGTTTAAAAAACAAAACGTAACACAACGTTCTTAAAAGCAAAATTTTGTGATTAGTTCGTTAGTGTTTCTTATATGATTTAACTTATTTACGAAAAACATACATACGTATATATAAGGAATTAAATGATTGCTTATTCTGTCAGCTATCCAAATCACAACTTTACGAATACTATAAATATATTTAATTATTAACAATAAATAATGCATAAACAAACCCAGCTACTTGTCGTAGAAACGAATAATGATTTATAAGAACTGTAGAGGTAACTGTCTGTAATCAGCTTGACTTACAATTGTCACACATCAAACTACTGCAGCCTATTTTTATATGGCTGGTCATAGCACAAAACCAAATTTATTAATCATCAAAGAAGGTATAATTTAATGACACCAAATATTCTAGTTTCCAGTATCAGTAAATAAATTAGCATTAAAAATAACAATTTTTTCTGATTAAACAGATTGAATTACAATAGCAATAAATTTTTACTCACTAGACTTTTAGTAAATAACACGTTTATGATTAATATTGAACTATTCAAGTGGATTAACATGAAATGCGGTCAACATGTAAACGTCAATCTGCTTTATAGCTTTGTCAAGATGTTTAAAAAAAATATACATAATTCCAAAAAAGTAATAATTAGTAAATTTTTACAGTAGCAGTAAAATATTAATGGTTACATCCTTTTTTAAATGGTATAGGAAGCCAAAACTTTTTATATATTCTTTTTTTCGAACAATTACAAACATCGTTTAAGGAATTCTTCGTTGCAATTTTAGTCAATATTTTCCAACTTTGTGAATAACCGCTAAGCTTCGATATAAATATCGCTATATTCAGGGAAAACGTGTAGAAGAACCCATTCACTTGTCGTGCCACGGAGGATAACATTCAAATTTTTAAAGCCCATAAATAAAGAACAATTTGATTGAAATTATAAGCAAAAGTAAGAAAACTCGGCAACGGTTAAAGCTACCGGATACATTTTGGAAACATGACTTGAAGAACAAACACATCGATATGTGCTTGGCTTTTCCGACGGGGTTATAATTAATTTTATTTGGGTACGGTTTTCCGTCGACCCTCGTCAAATTTGGTTTGTGAACAAACCGGTTTCGGCTGTTTGCCATCTTCAGTGTTCTTTTCGTACTAGTTGCGTTCTATTGTCAGTTGTGTTTATATAGTTCGTGTCTCCCTTCGCGTTATTGCGTTCGTCCCTTTCTGTCTTTTTTGCCTGCATCTCTCCTTTTTTGTTTGTCTCTTTTTACCTAATTTGTCGATCCCTTTTTCATTCGTCTTTTTTTTTTTTCTTCTAACTAAATCCTTTTACGGTCATGCTTGCTGTCCGTTTTTTTTTTTTTTTTTTTTTTTTATGTGACGTTTATGATGTTCTTTATTGCTTTGGTCTTGTGCACCTGCGTAACGTTTTTGTGTTGGTGTAGTGTTTGTTTTCCTGTAAAAATGTTTCAACCGTTCAAATATTGTGTCCGAAGCAGTGTTTATTTGTTCATTTGTTTGTATATTTCCATGTTTTCTAATACATTTAGTCTCCTTCCTTTGTGCTGGGTATGAAGCAGTTTAACCGTTGTCTTTATATGTCCTGGTGTACATTTGTTGTTAAATATATGGTTCGCGAAATTGATTCTGGTGTTGATTTTGGTTCTCGTAGTTTTTTGTTATAGTCTCTAATGTGTTCCCTAAATCTGGTCTTAATTTTTCGTCCTGTTTGCCCGATGTAGCTATAATGGCATGTACAAGTTAATTTGTACACTCCTTGTTTGTCTAGTATATTTGCCTCGGTTGTTTTATTCCGTAGTATTCTGCCTAGGTTGTTTCTTGTTCTGTATGCGGTATTGATGTTGTGTTTTCCAAAGAATTTCGCCAGTTTGTATGTCGATTTTTCCCATATATGTTAATGTAGCCCATTTTTTCTTTTCCTTCTCCTGTTCTTTGTTCGTTCTAAATTGTTTCTTGATGTTATCTACGAGGCGCTTTTTGTATCCGTTGTTTTCCGCTATGGTGTATATTGTTTCCATTTCCTTCATGTACATTTGCCGAGTTAGTGGTGTTCTCTCGAGTCTTGTTATTAACTGCCTGATTGCTGCGTTTTTGTGTAGCTGGGGATGATTTGATGAGTTGTGTATTATTGTGTCAGTTGCTGTTGGTTTCCTGTATATTTCATATTCGATTCTGTTCGAGATTATGTTCCCCTTGATCGTTAGGTCCAGATAATTAATTCTCCCCTCTTCTTCCTTTTCCATTGTAAATTTTATGTCCTTGTGTCTTCCATTCAAGTAATCGAGAATTTGCTCCTCGTTATTTCCTTCTAGTATACATATAATGTCGTCGACATATCTTGCGTAGAATATTACTCCGAAGTTGGTTTTTAATTCCTTTACGTATTCCTCTTCTAAGTTCTGCATAAATACTTCCATGAGGGTGGCAGATGTTGGATTTTCCATCCCTAGTCCTGTTATTTGTCTATATATATTATTGTTAAATTTAAAGTCATTCTGTTCTAGTGTCGCTTTTAGTGTGCCTGTAATTTGTATTGCCAGTTCCTTGTTTACCGTTTTGTTTTTTTACTGTCCTATGAACAATGTTCAATGTATCCATTACCGGAATTGATGGATACAAGTCCTTCACGTCAAAAGAGACCAGTCTCGTTTTCTCCGTTATTTTCACATTCTCCAGTTTATCAATCAGTTCTGTAGTGTTGGCTATTGTATGCCTATATTCTAGGTCTAAGGTGTCTTTTAATATTGTTTTCATATATTTCGAAAGTTTGTAGCCTGGTGCAGATTTGTAATTAATTATGGGTCTCATAGCTGTGTTTGGTTTGTGTATTTTCGGTAGTGCTATCATAGATGGTGCGGATGGCTTCATCATTGTTAATGTATGCGATATGTCTGGTTTTATTATCCTTGTTGCCTTTTTTATAATCTCCTTAATTTTCGTTTGGTATCCTTCCGTAGGATCTTTACCAATTCTCTTGCACTTAGAGTCTTTTATTAACTGTTCAGTCTTTTCGATGTAGTCATGTTTACCGATGAGCACCGTTGTGTTTCCCTTGTCTGCTTTTGTGACTAAGATGTTGTTCGCTTCCAGTTTACGTTTTAGTTTCGTAATTGTATTGTGCTTCGTTTAAGTGTTTTGTAGACTTGGCCTCCTTCTCTATTATTTGTTTGCAGATGTGCCTTGCTTGCTCTTGTTCTTTGTTTGGGATCATCGCTATTGCGACTTCTGTGTCCACAATGGTTTGTTCTATTTCCTTTTTCTTGTTGTCTTTAGGAAAGGGATAGAGAAGAGATAAGACAGATGGTGTAAGTAGAAGGATAGTTACATAGCCTCCAAGCTCTTATTTTTGTAGTGAAAATAACCACCCCTATATTGGTAAGCTAACTACACTACCTATTAGCCTACCGGGGTAGCTTTCATTTCTATAAGGCCTATTATACCGGAAATTAACTGCCGTATTAGACAGCACAGTGACCAGTGACTATGCCTTCATTACTGAGCAGTTCCACCGACAGTCAATTTTTAGTTTTTATAGTAAAAACAGCCAAGGTCTTTGTTGGGAATCGAACCCACAACCGCCAGACTGATAAGCTAGTACACTACCTACTAGCCTACATTGGCACCTACCTCAACACCTATTACTTTTACTCCAACCCAAGACTTTTACAGCACTCGCAAACCCATGACCATAGTAATTCTATATCCGCACAAGATACTTCAATATAGTTACAAACACAGAAAGCAAGTATACATACATGCATACATAGATAAATACCAAATGGTTGAATGGAATATGTGGTTACATTTAGTAAGAAACTGCTCTTATGAAAATCATTACAGACGATTACATTTAGATGTGTGTGTATGTTTCGACTATAACAGAAATCAGCCAACAACGTATTCAATTTTCACGGCACTACCACGATGAAAAGAGTCTTCAGGCAGAAATGCAACCAAATTAGTTGCATTAAAATACCATTCACATATACACACACATGATGAATTTATTTCACCTGCAACAACAAAACAAAAAAGTTACTTACTTTCAATGTTGTTTCTTATATAGAGTTATAGTTATAGTCACAGTTTGACATAATGCTTCAGCTGACTTCCACGAAATAAATATGAGTGGAATAAATGTATAAATGTTGCAAAAGATAAAGATGAAAATCGACACAACAAACACAAAAAATAAAATCAAAATAGAACAGACCAGAACAGAACAGAACAGAAAACAGGGGAGAGTGAAAAGATAAAAAAGGCTGGTTATAAGAGCAAAGGGCAACAAAAGCCGGAGGTTCACTGGCAGGATAATGGAACAAATAATTGTTGAATAGACGGACGAAAGAAAGACATTTAGTCAGATATAAACTATAAATGACTGACTGACGACTGACTGCATTGCAGTGCAGTACAGTGTAGTGGTAGTACTTTTAAAGAATCCTTTAATGCGACATTGTGTGTTTTTGAGCATGCATGTGTATGTGTGTGTGTGTGTGTGTGTGTGTGTGTGTGTGTGTGTGTGTGGGTGTAAGTTAAAGATGAATTGAGTTGAGGTTTAGCAGTTGAGATGAAGTTTTACACACCTGCAAGCGATGCTTGTAAATATTAATGGTTGACTGATTATATGTGTATGTGTATATGTTTATATGGTTTCTTGTTCTTCTTTTTGTATAGCTCTCTTAAAGAATGAATGAATGGTTGATTGTTCGCTTTTAGATTGGTTACATACTTGTATAGATAACAACAGCAACAAAATATAGTCGTCATCACAGCCATCATCAACCATCAATATCATCCTACACTTTGACTGTTGGTATCCATGAGAAAATATTTATAAGAAGACAAAAAGGAAATACGTTCAGGAAGTTGTACTATAATAACAGCCTCTACTACTTTAAAACAACTACGCTCAAACATCTTATATTTACACTCATACATATTCATACGGTTGAAACTCATGCACTAAAACAAAAAAAAAAAATAAGAGTTTATTTTTTCGATAGCTGGCTGGCTGGCTCTTGCTATTATGGCAAAATACGATAAAGTTAAAGGGGACAGAAACTTTTAATATACACATCCGTACTCGTACATTCCTATTAAAAACAAATAGGAATACATATGACTATGAATATGATTATTAACAGCCTCCTTACCAGCCATATAGTTTATATGTTCTTGAGGTTATTGATATAAAGAGCTGATGAGAAATTATTTTTCATATAACATCTTTTCGTCCTCGGATATACCACTTAATTATGTGTTATTTTTCATTTACCTACTTGTACATATTGGATGTGCTTTCGAAAACTTTGATGAATTTTAGTTTGTGTACACTATATAAAGAAACTCTTATTAGTTCTTGATGTTAATAGGACTTGTGCTGTTGATTTTGTATGTCTTCCCTTAAGCTTATTAAAGCTATTTGACATTTCATATTTAACAAAGACAATTTAGCTTAGAGTGCATTATTTCCTCTAGACGAGCTTACAACTTTCTTTCCATATTTTAAATGCCCTATTAGCATTTCTAACAAATCTAGCTGAGCAGGTGTATTAAATTCTTTGCATTCAAATGATATATTTACAACTGTAGTCTTACAAATGAATTATTATTCTGCAATTAGGTTCAGGTTCATATGCTATTGCTGTCAAATAATTGCTTAAATAGCCACATTTTTAATTAGTGACGACTAGGCTCTCGATGGACATGTTGGATGCTGAAGAAGGTTGTAGTAGACCTGATAGAGAATTGAAAGTTAAAACTCGCTCATTACTCTATTAACAAATTTTGTTAAAAAGCATACAACAATTTGCAAGTGATATATGTTATATGCTATTATCATTTGTGATATCACATTTTTAATTAAAGTCCCTATAGTTTAAGTATGAAAACTTTTTAATAATTGTTTCTATTTTTTGTTGCTTAAATCATTTGAGAATTATTTCTTTATGATTAAATATTATTTACTTAAGTTAATATAATTTCTGTTAGTAATATATTAGAATCCTATTGTAGTAATAGTCGATATTAATATGAATTATTTAACGTTTAATTTTTTGCTCAATCCTACGTTTTGCGTTTTCAGCCTAGAATGGAAAATTGATTTAAATGTGGAACAATTATGAGCTATAAGTTTACTTGCCTTAACCCTTTGACGATCATAGGCAAATATGCTTGCCCGGGGTTCCTTAGATTATATATTTGTCCAGGTAACAGATACAGCAAATTTGTCAAAGAATGTTTTATAGAAGAGGATTAGGGCAACAAGAATGTGGTTGAGTACGAGTCCCCATCGGGCCCCACTTGTTTCCTACGAGGCTCCAAATTTGGCCAAAAAAAGTATTTATGACGAGGGCTGCCAAGGGGTGAAAATAGGGCGCAAGGGGATAAAAGAGTCAATTATGTTTTGGATTCAACCTTAAGCTATCAAAAAATATAATGGATAAGTTTGCGTAAATTCCAAGCTGTCTACAACTAATCAAATTATGTTTGGCAATTATGTTTGCCTATGGGTTGAAATGAAAATAAACGTTTCTAAAAAAACTTTACAATTATAACCTCTAAATTCGAACTTTTGAGCGCTTTTTCTTAGCTAATGTTAAACACTGAAACAGCATGCCTGTGTTTAGTATTTTGCATTCATATATTGAAACGAAAAAGGGGAATCACCAAATTGCAATACATGCATATGAACACATGTATGTATTTTGACAGTCTTTATTTAAAATTTAAAATGAGTGGAGCAGCCCGAGATCGTTTCTTTTTCCTTCGACCAGAGCAAATCGATCAACTTTTACTTGGCGATTTTAGTGATGACGACGATAAAACTGTTACAAATTTGGACACAGAAGATGTGTTATTTCTTGAAAATGACGCTTTGGAAATGCAAAATGATGAGCCCCAAAGTTATCATTGAGGGTAGTATGCACGTTGACCATAACCCAGCTGGCGCAGTAGATGAGCTAATTACATCGAATTTAAATGTTGTACAAGCGCCAATAATACCAACGTTATTCATACCACCCGAAAAGATCTTCCGCTTTAGACAGACTCTTGCTTATAAGAATCCCGTTTTTACCGGATTTAAAGAGGATTGCGCATACAAACATTCCCAAATTTCAAAGCCCGTTGTGCATACGCATGAAGAAATCTCTTCAGTGTACGGTGTGTTCAACAGCGTTTGTAATTTTGAAGGTAAGTTTTTATCAATCGTAAATTGATTGCCCCCTGATTATACAGCACTATAACAAAGGAATGGGAGGTGTCGATCTAATGGATCAAAAAAAAGTATATTATGAGTACGATCGTAGAAGTAAATGGCGTTTTTATTCACGTTTGTTCTTCGACCTTTTCGAGTTATTTGTTCACAATAGCAATATAATATATAAAAAACTCATATTAGCCAACAGTTCCTCAATCAATTTGACCTCGATTGAATTTCGGGCAGCTTTAGCCAAAGAGTTTATTTACTTATTTATTTCATCTACAGAATTAAATTCCTACAGATTACTTTACAATATTAATTATAATGTTTGAATAAAAGAAGCTTGAACATATTATAACTGACATTAAAATTTAAATGTGGGTTAAAACTATTACATAAATGCAAGCATCTTGCAATCGGCTCATTAATTGCATAATTCGTTCTGAAAAGACATTCTTCAAACATGCGATTATGTCTCAAGTCCCTAGGAGGACTGTATAACGTAAAATAATTTTTGATTTCCGGGCTATCAATATTGTTAGATAGTATATTCTAAACAAATAATAATGAGGAGCAAGATCTACGATCCTCTAAGGATTGTAAGCCTAACATTTTCCTCCTAACATCATAAGAAGGTAGTTCATGTGGCCAAATAAATTTTAAAGCAGTCTTAGTGAATATCCTCTGAATTCGTTCAATACGATTTGATGGGCCTAAATGACTAGGATTCCAAACAATGGAACAATATTCCAAGATACTTCGAACCAAGGAAATGTATAAAGACTTGAGGGTGTATGCATATTTAAAATCTCTAGAATTTCTTCTAATGAAACCAAGCATACTATAAGCTCTAGAAATAACATAGTCGATATGCTTAGAGAATGTTAAATAAGTGTCAAAAATGACTCCTAAGTCCTTAACTTCAGCTACACGTTTAAGCAGGAAACCACCAAGAGTATAATCAAAATTTATTGAACCCGAAATATAAGCATATGTGACAACACAACATTTTGAAACATTAATACGTATGCCATTTTCAAAACACCAGTCCGACAGTTTGTTAAGATCAATCTGTATCTTTTCGCAGTCACCAATATCGCCAATAGTAGAATACAATTTCAAATCATCAGCAAATAAAAGACAGCTGGAAAACTTAAAATTCAATGGTAAATCATTAATAAAAATTATAAAAAGTAACGGACCAATATGCGTTCCCTGAGGAATACCTGAATAGGCATCAATTATATCAGTAGAGAATGAATTACCAATTTTAACCTTAAGTTTTCTATTGGTCAAGAAACTATGAAAGAATGCTAAAATATTTTTCGAAAAACCAAATGTACAAAGCTTGAGCAGTAACAGATGATGGCTAACTGTATCAAATGCCTTAGCAAAGTCAGTGCATATAACATCGCATTGGCGCTTACTCATCATAGCAGATACAATATCACGGCTTAATAATAGTAAGTTAGTCGTTGTAGACCTATTCGGCATAAAACCGTGTTGCCGGTCGGAAATAAAGCTCTTAACATGCTCAAACAGTTTACCCTTTAAAATATTATCAAATATTTTTGCAAATGGGCTTTGCTTAATTATGGGCCTATAATTGGTAACTAAGCTACGATCTCCAGATTTAAAAATTAGATAATGCAACAAAGCTTCCAGCAGTCCAAAAATTTACCAAGTTCAAGGCACGAATTAAAAAGCTTAGTAATTATAGCCGCAATATTAGCTGAACACTTTTTTAAAAATATAGAAGGATAATTTCCAACTGAACATTTGGTATCATTCCCTAAATCATTTATAGCATAATACACATAAGCAATGGTTATATTAAAATTGATTCCACCACTTTCGTTATCTACGAGATGGTAGCTGGAGTCATTACAATCAGGTTTAACAAATGTGCTTTGAAAATACTTTGAAAAAAGATCACACGTACTTAATACATCATACGATTGCATGTTATCATAACACATACGTTTTGGGGTAATATTATTCTCTCTTTTACCGCTTAAAAAATGCCAGAAAGCCGAAGAATTGGACTTAATTTTATTTTCAATTTCAAATATATACTGGCTGTAAAGAAAGTTTCTTAAGAAATTGTATTCATTACGCGCTAAAGAAAATTTTTTGTGGTCAACGTCACTATTCGAAATTCTGAACTTAGAATATGCTTTGTTTCTAATATTTTTTAGATGGCATAATCTGGCATTATACCAAGGCGGTTTATTATTAATCCTAGGTTCGAACACTGGTACATTGAGTCCTATGGCCATATCAAAGTGGTTAGAGATAAATGAATAAATTACACACGGATCATTAATTTCCTCTAATACAGTCCAATCAACTGCTTTAAAATAATTATTTAAACCTTCAATATTGGCTTTATTAAAGTTGTATTCCAACACGTGATCAAATTTATTATTATCAAAAGAAAAAAACTCGAATTTGAAGTCCAAGGCTTTATGATGAACTGAATTTATGCTAACAGGAGAACCGGCCAAATTGTAAGAAACTTTTAAAAAATTATTTGCAAAAATTAAATCAAGAATCCTACCTATATCATTTTTGAAACTATTACGTTGATTCAAATCATTTAGCAGAAAAAAACTAGTAACATATTCATCTATTTCACTAATCACATTATAAGGAAACAAAACATTATCTTCAAACTTCCAATGAACATTAGGTAAATTAAAGTCCCCAAACACTAGGACATATTGTTTTGAATCCAAACCATCTAAAAGATTTTGAATATTTTTTAAATGAGTTGATAAGTAGCTTCAATTCAAGGAAACGTGCCTTTTCAGCCGCAATCAAATGCGGAACCCATTTTATAAGCAAACCTAAATCTCTCCATAAAATGGAAAAACGTGAAGGTTGGAAACGGTGTTCTCATTGTGCTTCCAATAATAAGTATAGTCGCACAAATCTTTTTTGCGTTCAATGTAATGTGTTCCTTTGCTTCAGTACATCCCGTACTTGCTTTGGAATCTATCACGAACAACAATAATTATAATAAATTTTTGTGATGTCTTGTACTTTTTCTTTTCTTGTATTGTTTCTGCAATTAAATAATTTGGGATGAAAAATTTCGTTTCAACCCATAGGCAACTATATTTGCCAAGCAAAATGGGGGACTTAGAGGGTTCCAAGGTGGGCAATTTTTTTTTTCATAACTACTATTAGACCATAGATCGCGAAAATATAACACAAAAGTAAATCGCTTCAGCCAAAAATGTTTGGTCGTCAAAGGGTTAATAATTTAAATATTTTGTTTATCCCAAAAGTATGCCGTAGATTTTTATTTGTTTTCTCTTCTCTTAATGTTTATTTAAGGCTAAACATCAGCATTTTAGTTTGAAAATCATTTTTACTTGAAAGGATTTAAATTCACTTACACTCCTTTTTTTGTGAATGGAGCTGATATGTATTTTATATAAAAGAATAAAATAAGTATACATGTATGTATGTATGCTTTATAGCCATATGAACAGTGTAAGAGTTAATGTAACTGTGTTGGTTTGTGTACTCATCTGTATGCAAATTAATATTTTAATTGACATTTTCTATGAATCCTTTTTATATTCTCTATATTTTTACTTTTATATCAAACGAGCCTTTGACTCTGACACAGTCACAGTTCACAGTTTTAAAGATTGGCTGGGCTATGTGTGCATGTGTTTGTCTATTCATTGACTTGCATTAGCCAGAGTGAGAATATTTTGTAAAATAGTATAAATATAAAATAAAAGCAAAATGATAACATGTGGCAGATGAGCTAGCTGGCTGTTTGTATGGTTGATTCACAATGTTAATGTGACATTGTCGGTGTGATATGTTTAGCATAACAAGCTTAATGCGATTTAGCCATCAAAGGATTAAAAATAAACAAAAGGTGTTAATTAAATATTTTTCATCTCTTGTATGTATTTATTTTGTTCATTTTTATTTGAAAACTAAACAGATTAAGACAATATGGAAATTTTTGTGTGAATATTACAAAAACTTGCAAAAACTTTATTTTAATTTATATAATTGCATGAAAGAACTTAAAGATAATTAATACACAAAAAATATTTAAATTTTAACTTACGGCATTTACTACGAGATTGGTTATCGTTTCAAGTAAATTAAATTTAACTTTGAAAGTATGGAATTAATTAAGTTATCGATAGCGCATAGCAAAGTCTTTACGACTCATATTTGTTTATAAAAGAAAAAATAATTTTATATTTATTTAAAGTTTATAATTTAGTATTTAAATTTGCGTCACTTTCATTCTGTCGTAATATAAATAATATTCTTAAAGAAAATCATAGCAGCAAAATTTGGATTATTTGTTAATTAAATCAAAATTTCAACGAAAAGTAGAATGAATAGAGAAATTATGCGTATAAAAAAAAATAAATAAATAATCGAAAATTGTCTGAAATTGACTGAAGTGGAGTAGATAAATTTCCATGAATTTAGAGTTAATCGAAAAATATAAATATTATGAAAAACTAGTAATTTTGAAATGGGGCCGTATAAATAAAGTTGATTAAGACACAATGTTGCATGCTTACGCATAGATCTGCGTTCGGGAATGGTGCGTTCGGAATCGGATGCTCTTGATGTTCTTGGCATGCAAAGTAGGTGTGATGTTTGATGGATTAAACATATTTTTTAAGTTTCTAAAGAAGCTTTCAAGTGCCTCGGTTTTCTAAAACGGTGTAAGAGATACTTTACTCCATCCGATCTTCGTACTATTTATACCGCCTATATCCGTCCAAAGATGGAATACAACTCTTATGTATGCATCGGCGTTCCAAAGTCTATTTTGGAGTTGCTCGACCACGTACAGGAGATGGCCAAGAGGCACATTGGGGACAGTAGGTTGTATTTGACTGTTTTATCGTTACTACAATGGTAAGTGCTCTAATGAAATTAGGGAACATGTTTCCATTACTCGCACATTTTTGCGTTTAACTTGATTTTCGTAGAGAGCACACCCATCTGTCGTCGATTGGCCAGTGAATCACACTACGCATTACAGAGAGAATTCGTTTTTTAGCAGAGCAGTTCGTATGTGGAATAAACTCCTTCCGAAGGTTTTTCCTGTCACTTTTAATACAGGGAAATTCAAATCGAATGTCCATAAACACTACTCCCTCTTTCCTCCTCCCCATAACCTAATTTCCTAGTTTAAGTACAATACATTACATGATTAGGGGTCATCCCCTGAGTGCTTGTCCGAAAAAAAAACCAAGTTTTAAAAAAGAAGCTCTCATTTCTCCGAAGAAATTTGTATTTCATCAAGGGTATTTATATTATTATGAAAATACTTAGTTTAAGTTTTAAAAATTATTATTATTAAAATACTTAGTTTAAGTTTTAAAAATTATTTATCTCTAACAAAAAAAAGTAATTTGTAATGACCTATTGCATTTGTTTATAAATTGAAATTTTCTAAGAAATCTTATAAGCAAAATTCCACGAACTAAGTTTTACCATCAGAAAATAAAAACAACCAAGACACCTACACTGAATAACGATAACAATAAGAACGTGACGTAACGTGAATATTAGAAACACTTTAACCAGAATACATAAACTCCTTCTTTTGGTCAATAATACGGTTTTAGTGTCAATGTTGTCGAGTGAAGGCACAAAGATATGCAACAACTTTTATGCCTTAAAATGGTTAAGTTATTAAATAGTAAATAGCTAAATAAATCGTGGAATTTAAATTAAAACTTTAACACTGTTGTAATTATTTTGCAACAAAGAGGTAACAATATTTTACATAAATTAACAAAAGAGCAAACATCAGAGTTAATGCTGAATTTATTGAATGCCAACTCGGTTATAAAATTTTTTTTAGCAGGAAAATTTTTCTTCAAAATTCTTCTTCACTACTCATAAAGATAAAAAATTTAAAAAATTCCCATGCAGAGCATTTTTGTCTTAAGTTAAAAATATTTTTAACTACATGCGGGAGAACTATTTCTTATTATTATTTGAAAGACATTTGCTTAATTATACGTTTTATAACAATGTCATGTAAGTGTGCTCAAAACACAATATCGTTTATTTAAACGTTAAAATAATAATTTGTTAGCGTGCCATCAATATACATTGTTTTCTGCTGTGTAAATAGCCTTAAATTTACCAAATACCATTTTGCTTCTCTGTATTCGATCGCATTTAAAATTCATCGCTAAAGGTCAGCAATTAAAACCAATGACATTTGAAAGAAGTCACTAGTTCAAAATCTAGTTACATATGATGCGTTGTTGTAAAACTGTCACAATCTTAAAAATAAACGTAAAAATTACCACTGTTTAGGAGATGCGATACATGTATGCCTTTTGTGTTAAGCTACCACCCTCTAGTTCATTTAATAATATTAAACAGATGTACAAAAGAGTAAAATGATTGCTGGAATCATATTATGGTTAAGCGTATAATAAAGTTTCATATATATTTAATGTTTAACATTAATTAATTAATTTAAAATTTAATTAGAGAATTAAATGCAAAAGTTATCTAGAGTCAGTTTGTGGTCTGAACGGCATATGTTTGCAAGATGTGGTTTTTAAAATTAAAAAGAAATAGCCACGGAAAATGCTAAATAGTGGATATATGGGCAAAAGGCCGTGCTTGTTTTTAGTCTCTACACTATCACGTTCGTATATATTCTGGCATTCACAATCTAGAGCTTTCCTTTTGTCATTTTTCTATATAGTCAACTTTTTCGTCGAAAAAAATTGCTGTTATTTTATTCATAATTTACTTAAATTAAATCTAAATACTTTCAAATTGATTCAACTTAAAATTTTACTTATACTAAGAATCAATATTTTATCAAAGAAAAGCTGACTTATTTAATTTTCATTTATCTTATTCACAGTTGGAGAGTTTTTGCTTTAAAAATGAGAATGGAAACAACTAACAAATGTGATCGCACTTGTGCTTGTGTATTTGGAAACCAAATAAAAAATAAAAATATCGAAACTTCATAAAAAATCTAAAATAAACTTAACAATAATAATTAATTTTGTAATTTTTAATGTTTTTGGTTGTAAGTGGTACAACATACAAGTAACAACAGATTGCAAATTGAGCAATTGTGACTCGTAGGTTAAAAGTTTGTAACATCATTTAAAAAATATAATTTTTCCTAATCATAGTATGGTTCACTCATAAACATATAGTCTAAAGTTAGGAAAATTTATATAAATTCCCTACTTGTAGAGTGATGTTGTGCAGATAAAAAAATAATATTTCAAAAATTAACAAAATTCTTTTTGAAATCGAACTTTTGAAAAATTTTAAATCACAGCCTTTTTCAGTGAAATCGAAGATTTCCTTAAATTTTCATATTATGCTAAAGTTTTATTTATAACTACAATTTTTATTTTTTGTGGAAGTAGCTTTCTAATTCGAATAACTACTATTGTTACCTCGCTATTTCTTTCCTCTATAATTATAAGATGGGTAGACATGTTTCAATATTCAAGTACTTAAACCTTTCAGGCGTTAGTGCAAGTTTCTAGCTTTTCCTAACATTTCGCTAGAGAAAACAGATTTATAAAGAAATCGGATTTGTTGTTGTTCGCATCATTTTGTGGGATTTTAAAAAATTCCTTTTGCTAAAGGACAGAAAATATAAAAAAATTGTGTGTGATTTTAGGAAGAAGTTTGACATTTCAGATTATGATATTTACTTTTATTTAAAAAAACAAATAAATTCCATAGATAAGATTGCAATGCGTTTGATTTAGTTTAGACTTAGTCCAATCTATTTTCTTGATTTCCATTCAATTGCTTGCATTTTCTATAACAAGATATAAAAAAAAAATAATAATTTTTCTTTATTCATTTTTATTATTCCAAACGAATTTTTGGCAATATTTTTATTTCTGTAATCATCAGTGAGTTGGAAACAACAACGAAAATAGCACTACTGTTGTCATTTTCTTCAGTGTAAATCGATGTGACCGGCTATCTCGACCCCCCGGGGGCACATTTATCGGTCGTTATAGAAAACTTGACTATCTAGACCTGTGCAACTGGGGGAAAAAGGGAGTCCAGTCCCCTGAAGGCAGCAGGGGCCCAGAGTGCCGTTATTTATCTCTTTAGACATTTAACTGTTCTCTGGCTGATTATTGAGGTTGGCCCCTATATGGGAGTATCGTGGTGGTTGTGGTTTCGCGGCCCCATATCAGATTTGTTGTTTAATATATTGGCCAGGATCATTTCGCCGTTAATGACACCCTAGGTGAATGATCCAATCCAGTGAGCATGCGAGACATGTGTTCTGGACAGTAGTTGGATAGTCTTTAACTCTTCAGCAAGAAGTGATGATTTGCAGCCCTTCTCTGGAATCATTAAAGTTGCAACTGCGACGTACCTATTTATGCAAAGTGGTTTGACTGCCATCTGATTAAGGCTCCATAGCCAGGCGCAGATGTAAATCATATCACGCAATGACCGGCTATCTCGATGTAATGACATCATTGTCAAGCCGTGATTTTTACAGTTAAGTTGTATTTCGGACAGTAAAGTAACAGTACTGTACAGTTCAAAATATGGCTTGACAATGAAGTCATCACAATGACAACGCACGCTAGTCACATCATGACGGTTTGCACTGAAGAAAATGGCAACAGTATTTCATTTACTTGCGGAACAAATCCAAACAACTTAATATTACACTAGAACTCTTCCATTAGTTTGAAATTCAGGGCACTTGCTGCAGATGTACGAACACAGTTTTAAATGTAAAATCAACGGGAGAAATGATTTTTGTTATTTTGTTCATCATTCATGTACAGTTGCACTTCAAATTGATCAATACAATTGCAAAGGTGTACAGAACGCATTTAAAGTTGTGAAAAACGTAGGCAAAATACAGTTAATGCCATTGATGCAAGGCGTGTAGGCTGTATGGGTGTGTGTGTATATATGTGTGTGTGTGTGTTCATATGAACAAAATTGTTTACTATTGCACACCTGAATGGTCAAAGTGATGCTGGTTGTGTTTGTACTTTTGAAATGCACAAACAAAAAACACTTGCACTACAGTTATTTGCAACAAATAGCTTTTATAAATATGAGAGAAACATAAATCTCTTAGCGTGTGATTGTGTGAGTTTGTTTTTCCATTTCGGTTAAATGAAGCATAACGAAAACCAATTTATGCACTTTGTAAAGTAAATTTGTTCACTAATTTAACATAAACTCAGCTGTCAAATGCAATAATATTAAAATTGTATATTTTGTTGTTGTTGTTGTTGTTTTTTATTATTGTAAGCCTTACTACAAAAATTACGTGCTTTAATTTGAAACAAAAAAACAACAAAAAAAATTAATATTTTTTTTTCGAAACAATGTAGAGACAATTATTTATCACAGGACAGTTTAATTTTGTTATTGTAACACAAGTGAATGATATATTTCACAAACTGTCAAAATCTGCCTTTGGCAAGTAAGAGAGGATTTTTTAATACGAACTGGAGAGATTTTAAGAGGGTGAAATTTTTGGAAAGGCAGAATCTGGAAAATAAAGTTAAAAAAAAGGAAGGGATAATGTGAGAGACGATGCAGCAGAGTCTTTATTTGCTAAAACATCTTGGAAAGTCTCATCCAAGATGTATTCTGGATAACAAAGTGGTATAAATTAAAATCCTGCAATTATAAGGCTGGGAATGTGAAAATGTTGTAAAGAGCAGCAGCTTCAGTGTAATAGAAAATGATGTTCAAATAGTATTTAAGCTGTAAAGAGCTTAAGAGAGAGTAAATTATGTTCTATTTGCCGTAAACAGATAGCTTTGAAGATGAGAGGGCATATCATTATAAATTCAAATATTAATTAGACAATATAAGAAATTTTTTATGGTTACGCCTGTTGCCTTATAAGACGTACATGTTGGATGGGACCACAGTCACATATACAATAGGAATTGCATGATGGACTTTAGTATTAAAGCTTGATATGTCCGAGTTTATTTGTAGTTAAAATTTCGTTAAAATTATTGGCAATAGTAGCGCGAAGTCGTATCACTTTTTCAAATATTTTAAGGAACCTGCCTTAAGTGCGACTGAGATTAATAAGATGGAAAAGGCCCTGAAAGTCACTCATACTTATAAACTGCAATAAAGGACTAATTATTATTAATTCAATTAAAAAACGAAAGTTCATTAAATTTCAGGGTCTATTTTGGGTTTGCAGTACTCAGTGATTGAGTTATTACGCGTTTAATAGCACACAAAGTGATATCGTTGAAAATGCATAAAGTTTACATCAATAACATGCATTATATGCAGAAATTCGCAAGTATTCCTTGGCTCCAAAAATATCAACCTATTAATACAACAAGATAAAACTTCAATGTCAGCTCTCTTTTTCTCTGCTTAAAATTAAATTTTCATTGTTCGCAAACATTTGAGTGAAATAAATTTGTTCTGCAATTATCACCAATTTTGTTAAGCACTAAAAATTTCATTTGAATATATTAATTTTAAATACAACAAAAACATTTAATTTTATTATATAGTTGTTTTTTGAAGTCACCAATAATGTTTGTCACTGCAGTGTTTTATTAAAAATAAAAATATACATCTGAATGCATTTCATCCTTCTTGTCTTCAAAATTCCCCTACTACATTCCCTATATGCCTTTTCCTGAAATAAATACTTAGACAAAATTTCTTTAGGGGTTTTCATATCTTTAGCCATACTCTGGCATTTGTATTCGTTGTGACTTCATAAATATATATATATATACTCGTACATTCACATAATGAAAAAATTATAAGGACATCTACGGCGAATGTCAAATGCAAAAACGAACGGAAACAAAGTTAAATTAATGGCAACATAGCAGGTAATTCCCCAGGGGCTTGATATACTCACTATCCTGAGGCGAGAGGTCACATAAAGCATAAACCAAGAGACGTGGAAAATGTAAAAAGGAACAAATTGAAAATGAAAAAATAGGAAAGCAAGAGTGTAAGTAGGAAACTCATACAAAAAAATGTGGCGGCCAAAGAATAATAACATGACGTTAGCGACATATTGCAATCCGTTTGACTGGAAACGTTTTTAAGATTTTGTTGGAGTGAGTGAGTTTGTCCCAAAGCTAATTGTATTTAAAGCATGAATCTTTCGTCTACTTTGAATATTATTTAAAATTGTTTTTTACGAAGAACTCATATGCAGCAATTAATGGAAAAACTGTTGAAATTAAGAATTTTAATTTAGAGTTCGTATTTCACCCTTTCCACTTTTAATTCCTCCCTATCCCTATGTGCATTGGAAAAAACCATTAAAGTTAGAGAAAAGCCTAAGGCCAGTGCACCCTAGATGTCATATAACGATTTTTGTAGAATGTGAGGTTGTTTATCTGTGGGATCGCACTCATCAAGAATAATTATTGTTGGAGAAAAGAAAACACCAACTCAATTAAGGCCTGTTTCAACAGTGAACACAAAATCTGCCGCGAAGATCCTGGACATAGATGGTTAACATTTCTCCGCGCTATGCAAATCTACCAAAAAGTTCGATAACTTTAACCCTAGATGATATAACTATACTATAGTCTGAATTATTCTGCAGATTTTAAAATTTGGCTGAGGAAAAATGAAAAAACTACTTTTCGAATGGTTCTTAAGCTGAACATGACAGAAGCTGAAAGAAGCAGTTGCTACTACAGTATTTGAAAGCAGGTTAGTTAATTAGTTACCGACCACAAGTGTTAAACAATTATAATAACTCGTCCTTTAATATATTGAGTATAAAACTACTACAATATGTAAAGATTAAAATTTGTTTTTAATAAAATTAAAAAAATTTTACTTAAGATTATAGCATTTTCAAGTTAAATTCCGACTATATCCTGTCAACTTAAACTTTATTTCCATATTTTCTCGTGAAGTGGAAACAGTACTTTTCTTTATAAGTTCAAGCTTGTCTTTGTATGGGTGGGTACTTACTTTATTTTGTATTTAAAAATCCTTACATTCACTTATGCTTGGAAGGTGTATTGTGCATGATGATGATGTTGATGATGATGATGATGATGATGAAATATGATGATAAATTTGTTCATTCTTGCAGTCTTCTATCTACATCCTCATGCATATATTCTTCTTCTTTTTATTTATGACCTGGGGCTACTTTTCCTCTTATAACCGCCGGGTAATACTTCGTTGGTTTTTCAACAATTACTTGTGTATAAGAGCATACAGTATATAGATGCATTGGTGTGTGTATATGGCTTGTCATATTACCACAGCCTTAATAATAATAACGGTTTGAATTCATATCCTCTCATAAGTATAATAGCAACAATAACAACAGTGACGTTTTTTTTTATTTTTTAAAAAAAAAAAAAAAGATGATTTCAACTCAGTTTATTTTAGTGCTGGTGCATATTTTCCATATTTTGTTGTCTCTTTTGTTATTTCCGTTTTAGTCTATGTCCTTGTCAATTCATCTCATCACCATCGTCACCAACCTCATCAACGGGCTTGCACTGTACACTATGCTATGTCCTTAATGCTTTAGGCCTTTTATTCCAATTTGTGGTTATGTGATGGTTTCAAGCATTGTACGGTTCATTCTGTTTTCAATTTCTGCTCCATTTCTTGTTATTTCTCCTTTCTTACATTTCTTGAAATCCGTCTATTGTCATGCAGATAAAATAATCATGATGATGACGATGATGATGACGTTGATGAGGTAGTAAGTTATGTATGGAACAATAAACATGTCAATGAAAAAAAAAACTCATGTGCATAATCTAAACAGTAGACATGAAATTTTAAAGAAAGATTTTTAGTCTGTGATTATTTATATATTTCTTTAAGAAGTTTAAATTTAAACAAAATATTTAAGGTACACTCTCTAATGAAACAGTCTTCACCAAGATGTGCCCCATGGCTTTTGTGTAGCATGGCATTGTAAGCTACATTCAAAAACTTTAAAGAAATAATTAATTCCCTAAGAATTTAAAGACTTTTTCGAATAAAATCAGAAAAAATTTAGAAATTAACTTATAGAAATTAATTAATTTTAAAAATTGTAATATAATATAAAAGAATAGAAAATACAGTTAAACCTCGATTAACCGGCTCGCGCGGGACCGGGACTAGCACGGATAATCGAAATACACGGTTATTAGAGGTTTTATTAAAACGTATAAAATTTCATTTTTTTAAATTGTTTTTATTTAAGAATTCAATTTATGTATATATTTATAGATTCAAATATACCACATATTTTAATTTAAAACATACAACTATTCGTTTATTTAAAATATTCTTTTATATTAGTTTGTTTCATTGTTTTTAATTGTTCCTTAAATAAATGGTTTTGAATACGATGCATCTGAAGTTTATCTGTTTCTGATATAGCTGGAGAATTTTCTACGAACTTTAACAAAACATTACAGGCCTCTATTGCCTGTGATAAAGTTGGAGTTTCAATTTCAGTCTCTTCATCTTCGGAATTTGAGCTATGATCACTCTCCTGAGCTTGATTGACCATGTCAATGATTTCATTGTCTGATAAAATAGCAAACGGCATAACATCAGTATCACACTCCATCCACTCTGATAAATTATCAATGGAACAACCAGCCGGTATTTCTATATCTGATTGTATTTCAGGACGGCCACTTAGTTCATTTTCAAAAGCTAGTAAATTAGACCAAACATTGATCAAAACCTTGGCGGATACTGCATACCAAGAAGCAGCTGCTGTCCACATTGCTATTTTCATATTTAATGATTTTACGAATTCATGTCTGCTGTTTGCACATAAGAGTTTCTTCACAATTGACTTGCGATAATTGCATTTAAAACTTCGAATCACTCCTTGGTCCATGGGCTGAATCAAAGATGTGCAGTTGGGAGGAATATATTTTACTACAACGTTTTCAGACATCATTGCGTCCAAATCTGGGTGAGCTGGGCAGTTGTCCAGAAGTAAAAGAATTTTACAATTTCTTTCGAAACCACTTTGTTTCATATGTTCTCTAACTTCTGGTACGAAATTATTATTGAACCACTCCAAAAAAATTTGTTGGGTTACCCAAACTCTTTTATTGGATTTGTAAATTATAGGAAGGCTCTTAACGTTTTTTAAAGCTCTTAGCTTCGCACTTCTTCCAATAATCATTAATTTACACTTATGAGTCCCAGCTGCATTGGCACATAACAAGGCTGTGATTCTTTCCTTAGACTCTTTGTATCCCTCAATGGAACGTTCACTTCCACAGGCTAAGGAATATTGAGGTAAACATTTCCAAAATAGGCTGGTTTCATCCGCGTTGTAAATCTGCTCGCTTGTAAGTTTTTCCTTCTGAATATATTCCTTTAAATCCTCCACGAACATTGTAGCAGAAACACAGTCAGCACACTCTTTTTCTCCCGATGACTTCAGCCTTCGAATTCCGTTCCTCTTTTTGAATTTCTCCAGCCATCCAGATGAATAACGACACTCGGAATTAATGTTTAACTCAGCATGGAAAAATTTTGCTTTTTCAATAATCATCTCTCCTAAAGTTTAAAAAAGTTGTTGCTGATTCCATACTACACCATTTTAAATTGTAAATGAGAAATTTAAAGTTGAAAATGAGAAATTTTTAATTGAAAATGAGGATTTTTCAATGTAAAATTTCCCATTTACAATTTTAAATTTCTCAATTAAAACTTAAAATTTCTCATTTACAATTGAAAAAGGTATATGTGCGCCTTGCTTTGAAGTAAACTTACCTGAAATTGGTGTTCCCTTAAATCTTTCTTGTCGAAACCATTCACTTAATGCCAAATCTACTTTCGGATTTTCAGAATTTTTGAGCGTATATCTATTTTTTAAGCCATCTATTGAATCACTTTTAGAACCATAAAGCAAAATTTCTTCTTTCTTTTTCACTAAATCGCGCACAGTTTGCTTACCAACTCCATACTGTTCAGATAGTGACCTTACAGGTATGTTCTTATCGTAATCGTTAATCAAAGCAATTTTGTCTTTAATTGAAAGAACTTTTCTCGCTCTCTTTGGCAATTTGCTATTTGAAGGAGCCATCGTCCCAAAACAAGTGCTAACAGATCAAATTTCACTTACATAATGAATTAAAATAGAAGCACGTAGTACAATTGTGTCCACACATTAAAAAGGGGAATCACCGGATTCAAATTAATATATGTAATAAAAAATCATATGAATGCTGCACGGATAATAGAGGTAAAGCACGGATAGTAGAGGTAAAAAATCAAAAAGATCTGCATGTCGGTTAATAGATGTAGCCGGTTAATAGAGGCCCGGTTAATAGAGGTTTAACTGTATAAAAGAAAATATGATCCGACCCCGCCAATTACAGAGCATCACCACGAATTGATGAATGTTCAGCTTTGGGGTTGATTTGATTGTTTGGCCAGGTTTTACAGTTGACTTTCTGCGCTTTCGGTTATCGTAATGTATCCATTTCAATTACCAGTAAAAAAACGATGTACAAATGACCTCTTTGTAGCGTTTAAGCACAATTACCGACATACAAAATCGCTTCTCAACGTCCGTCGCCTGAATGCACATGGCCCCCACTTTCTTTGCTTTTGAATGAATCTAAATGCATTCAAAAGTAGGAAAAGTAGGCTGGTTGTGTAACTGCCAATGTTAATGCAAGTTGTTCTTGCATTTAACAATATTCTTCGTAGAATAATGCCTCTCCCTATCTTCTGCATTTCAATAACCAATTTTGAATCGCGCAAACTCTCGTGCGCAAGGTTTTTGAGTTAGTACATTTGCTGATCATTTTCAGCAAAAACACTCTTCAAATAAAAGAATTTTATCAAACTTTAAGCACAAAATTCGACATTATTATAGTGTTAAAAAAAATGGGTGTTCACACTTCGTATATTCACAGACGCTCCAAATGTATTCAGCACAAGCATTTCAGATGATTTGGTACCAATCACAAATTCTCCAAATGAAGCCGTAAGTGACACCAGCAAACCAGATGAATCCTCGACCATTGCAAATATTCCAGATGTATGTATCTGTAATATCCACAATAGCTCCAAATGTATTCATATCCTCCACAGGATATGAATACTGAATTATAATGACAGATTTTTATCCTCTAAAATATCATATTGTTATTATTGCCACAAATCATAGACAATAGTTATGCCATATGCTGTCCAAATCGACATTATTAATTTATATATCAATAAATTTCAATTTATATAATTAGTTATATAATCAGGAAGCTGTTATTTATAATTGATCCAATTATTATTTATTTATATTAATACTTGGTGTTCATTTTTTAATTAAATATTTAATTGAGTCAATTAAAAATTAGTTAAATTTTGGTACTAAATTGTTTGGATTTATTCCGCCAATGAATTTACGTTAAACGTTGTACTCCGTAGGTACGTGATACAACGTTGCCTGAAGATGATGTATTCACATGGAAAGCGCTCGCCAATTGCAAACAAACAGCCAGGAAAGACGTTAAGAGGAGGAATTAAAAACAATGTAAAAACTTTTTCTGTGATAATACTAAAACAAGTACTAATCATTAAATTAGCAAAAAATCAAATTTAGTCAAGTCACGTTAACTTATAAAATATTAAAATGTACAAGGAAACGAAAATGCATAATAAGTTCGAGAATTCGAATTTAAAACTAAGCACAGATAAGAAAGAGATAAGAGAGAGATAAGAGTATGTTTCTCAAAAAGTAAAATGTCTCAGCAACGTTCTTACTGCAAAGTTCTAACGACTAAAAAAATACCTTAAAATTGACATATTTGAAGAATCCAGACAATTTTACTCGCCTAAAAAGAGAAGTAGCAGTTTCCGATAGTTTCAAATATAAAAAGAAACTTCTGACAGATTATAGAGACTTGTATATATAGTACTACAACATGTGATGCTATACAGGTTCGTCGACATAATTATACGATGTTTAGACGGCAATATGAACCACGTGTTTTGCTCTCTAAACCACAATAGCGAACCGCGCGGTTCATACGACTCTTTTCTTGTTTCGTTTTGACGTTTAACAATTACATGCACACACATAAATATTTCGCGCGTATTTTGATTGATTAAAATAATGTTTAAATAAAAAAGGTTAGTTAGTTAGAAGAAAATATATTTCTTGAATATTCTAAATATTTTAGCTCTGCACGCATTTTGCGGCACATGACAGCACTTTTTATATCTTACATTTTTTTATCTATGGATGTTTCTTTTGCAATTTTTGTTTTGATTTTTTCATTCTTTACAGTTTTTGGCAAATAGTGCAGATAAACAAACGATAACAGTATTTTATCGTGGTTCACACCAAGATTCAAAATGAATGTACAAGATTCGTTCTTATATTTATGTATTTTTTTTTTTTTTAAAGAGAAATAGCACTTCAGGCAACAATGCCTATTTAGTCAAGTACCGTGCTACCTTCTTTAGGAAAGGGATAGAGAAGAGATGAAACAGGTGGTGAAAGCAGAAGGATAGTCGGAAATTAACTGCCGTGTAAAGACAGCAACAGCGACCAGTGACTATGCCTTCATCGCTGAGCAGCTCCACCGACAGTCAATTTTTATCTTTTGTAGTGAAAAAAACCAAGGTCTTCGTTGGGAATCGAACCCACAACCCCCATATTTACAAGCTAGTACACTACCTCTTAGCCTACAGGGGCACCCTGTACTATGTTGTTTCCATCAAGATTCGGTCGCGAAACGCGAATGGGAGATCGAACCTCGATATTTGCTGCCCAGTTCACCCAGTAGAAATAAATATTTTTGCGTTTATTCATTTGATAAATGTTTAGTTTATTGAAATACACGAGTTATTTAAACAAGCTCTTTAATCATTCGTGTTTACACATACAATAAATACACGATGGCAACTTTACCACTTTAACGTCTAAAAGCTGGTTTACAATCTTAATTTAACAACGTTCACTGCTTTTACACTGGTGTGTCTTCACTTCACGATGTTCACAATTCCACAGCTTTTAATGCCTAACAGAGGGAGCTAATATATTCTGTTTAAAGTGGTTCTAGTATTTACTCGAGAACTCGATAATACCATCGTCATAATTAGTTGTTGTTATTATTATGCAGTGTAGCTGGTTGTTTGGTTGTTTTGGGTTAATTATTTTAATTTTTGATTGTTTATTAATTCATAACAGCTTTCTCTGGCATGTTGTTTTTTTGTGTTCATAAAATTTATAAACAGACACAATAGATCATTTCGATTATTTATTTTTATTAATAAGTATTTTCCTTTTCAGCATTAACTAACTAAGCATTTTTGGAACAATTTATAAGGTGACATCAAAGAAAATTACATTTCATTTATTTTCATTAAGAACGTGTTTATAAAAAAGCCCAGTAGCTAAGTCAGAAGGAATAATGCTTTACTTTTTAAAAAAAATAATAGCGAATCAAATGAAAAATTAAAACTCCCAGAAAAAAAATCGGTCCTGAATAAATCGAAAATTCATTAGAAATTAGATTTTAAAATTAAATAATATTTTAACTTTTTGTTTTTTCTTTTGAAAATAATGAATTAATAACTCGCTATAATATTATATATTATCACCAGTAATAAACTAAAATCTTATTAACTTAAAACAATTTCAAAAACTATTGAGAGTTGTATAAAAATTGTAATTTATTAACTTGTGCCGATAAATCTGAGCTACACCTTCTTTGAGATTTATGTTCAAAATAATTGTTTTTTTTTTTTTTTTATTAAGCATAACATCATCAAGCATAGAATAGTGAACTGACGTTATCTCACAGTGAACATAGTATTCTATTTGCCAATGTAAATTTAATTCATTTAAGCACTATTTATCTAGAATATAGCTGCTTTTGATTTGTTAAAGATTTACAAGTGCTTTCGCGAAATAAAGTCATTGTCAGCTAATTATTTATATCAAAAATTACTTAAACGAATTTCAATTTGCAGAATATTTAACAGCTTCTCACGAAAACAAAATGAAATTGTTTAACTTAAAAAAAGTTTTTGTTTATTTTAACTTTTTATGTAGCTTTTTCCCTGAAACGAAAACCGTCATTTTCATAAAGTATTTCATAACCCACACACACACACACACACATACACAAGCTAGAGAAGGCTTCCCCAAAATGCACCCCTTTTTAATACTTTTTAGCCAAAAACAAAAAACGACATAAAAATAAAGTTTCTATCTAATTAAAAACATCTCATTGAGATGTCGACATCATATCACATCTTAATAGTAATTTGAAGGAGTAAGTTTGTTTAATTTAATATTCTGTACTTTTTTAATTTTATTTCATTCTTTCCTCTTTTAATGGAACAAGCCGGAAGTGTTGATTCTCAACATCATTACCAACATATCAACATCATCATCCTTAATTCCTTATCTTTACAACAATTCTTTTTTTTTTTGTATTTTTATTTTATTTCGGATGGCGTAAACAACATCAGTATTTTTTCCCCTTTTTTGTACTTTTCTTAATTTTTATTTTCCTCATGTTGCTTATGAAACAAAAAAACCAAATAAAAAAAAATTACAAACTTTCGCAACTTTTTCATTTGATATTAAACATTAAAATAAAATAAAAAAGAAATTATGATAATAAACACCAAAAAAATCGTAAAACTTTTTAATGAGCTGAAAAGTGCGTATGTGAGTTTATTTTAGTTGCCTGTAAGTGTGTGCATGTGTAGCTGTGTGTGGGTGTGTGTTTTTTTTTTTACAAACAGTTTTATAGTTTTTTTTTAAACAAACCGTTTTGTAGTTGAAGCAAAAAAGGAGTAACTGTTTGTTAACTGCAACTTGAGTAGCAAAAGAAATTGTTGCAGCAACATTTTATTGAAGAAATATCAACACAAATGAAACTGAATAATTTTTTTTTGACAGTTTGTTTTGCTAGTTGTAATTGGTACGCTTTTTTTGGTCCTTATAACTTTAATTTCAATTAATTAGGGAATTAAAAAAATGTGGAATTAATTTTATTAAAAAAGAAAAATCTAGTACAGCCTGATCTGAGGGAAAAGCTAAGAATTATAATACACGCTCCCAACGTAAAATATATTCTATCTGCAAATAACGAAGTTTTATTGAGGCTTAAGTTAACTATTTTCTTGGGGGCTACACATGAAGTGCAAATCCGTAACGTATTCGGTTTTGCTGACCCGTGATATTTTCGCAGACAGAAACTGATATTTGAACTGCCCTAAGTTGACTAATTCGCTTAGTGTATGCAAACCTATGTCCGCTATAGCAACAGGTATAAAATAATATTGATATTTTCTGTCCTAACTGGCTGGTTTGTAGTCGAGCGTAGGCGAGCGCTTTCGATGCGAATGCATCACTCTCAAGCCGCGTTGTAGTCTGTACTGGTGAGTCAGTGTTGGCGTTCATGCAGTTCTGTTGTTAG
Organism: Trichopoda pennipes; assembly: GCA_030448955.1. NCBI lineage: Eukaryota > Metazoa > Arthropoda > Insecta > Diptera > Tachinidae > Trichopoda > Trichopoda pennipes. The sequence goes on from JASKUP010000040.1 coordinate 426,070, forward strand.
GTTCGTATCTATTCACGTAAGCAGAATGCCAGCCACCTGGCATTTGTATGCAAAGTGAATTTATCGATACCTCCGTCTTTTATTATTATCTAGGTACGTGTGTCCGCCTGAGTGTGTTTGCCCGTTTGCATGAGTAGTCTTAATGGTGTGAAGACTGTGTCTGAGGTCGTGTTTACCTGTTCGTTTATAATGTCATTGTTGAAAGTTTTTGTCCTGTAGATTTCTATGTCTTCCAGAATGTCTAAACTACTTCGTCCTTTTTTGCTATGTAATATCATACGTTCATCTATTTCCCTTAGTGTGTGTCCGTGAGTGTCGAAGTGTGGTGCATAGTTGGAATCTTCCCTTTTCCGTTTGTATAAGCGTATGTGTTCTGTACACCTTGTTTTTAGTGTTCGTCCAGTTTGCCCTATATGAGTTTGTTTACAGGTACAGGTAAGTCTGTATACCCCGCTGGAACTAAATTTGTCAGTTATTTCTGTCGTTGTTCTGAGTGGGTGTTTCCACTTTTTAATGCTGTGAGTACTCCTTCTTTGTGAAAAAGGTTAGTTAGTCTGTATATTTCTGTTCCTTTGTAAGTAAAGGTGTGCCGTCGTGTTGTATCGGCTGTCTCTTTGTCTTCTTTATTTCTGTTCTTAGTGTTGTATTGTCTAAGAAGTTTATCGATGGTAGTGTCTTGTAGCCGTTATTTATAGCTATGGCTATAAATTGTGTCGAGTTCTTTGTTGTACTTATCTGGAGTAAGTGGAATTATCTTAACTAATATGTCTAAACGCTACTAGTTTATGTTGGGTAGGGTGGCTTGAGGTGTTGTGGATGGTAGTGGCCGTCTTAGTTGGTTTTCTATAGATGTCAAATGTTAAATACACCTAAGTCTGTTTTTACACGGTCTTTTTGTACACGGTTTTGATATAACACGGTTTGAAAATTGAATATTTTTAATTTTTTTACACGATTTTATTCCATTTAGCACGATTTGAAATTTTATGTACATAAATTTTTTTTGTCAAATTTAATTTTTGCGAAGTATGGTCATATCACAAAAAAGTATTTATGAAAGAAAAAAGTCTGAAACCATCGATAGTATCGATAGTTTGCGAACACTAGCTTAAAGATTTAAGTGAATTCCCCTTTAGCGCGTACAAACAATTTTTACTGGTCAAAGCAAATGTGAATAGCACTAATTTAGGGGAATTCCCTTTATGTGCATACATTAAAATTTACTGGTCAGAGCAATTGAAACGTGTTAATATTTTGTGAACTGTCAATGCAATAAGACGTGTTTGGTAAAGAAATTTTTTGCAGGCAAATTTGATTTTCCATTAAATTTAATTTTAACGCATTAAGATAAAAGGTAAGCCAAAAAATATTTTGTATTTATTAAGTTATTTATGTTTTTTAGTTTTGTTAAATATTTTATGTATCCCTAAAAGGAAATGTCAGATATAAAACGGAAACCAAGATTAAAATTTTAGATCGCCTTCGAAATGGAGAAGGCTCAACTGCTCTTGGTAAAACGTTCGGTTTAAACGAAGCCACAATAAGAACTATAAAGAAAAATGAAATTGCAATTAGGCAATCGGTGATTTCTGGAACGAACCTATCTGTTAAGTCTTCATCATATACTAGAGATGCTGTTAAAGAAAAAATGGAAAAAGCACTCATAATATGGCTGGAGGAAAATGCCCAAAAAAGAATTCCCGTAGACGGAAACAATATCAAACAGCAAGCATTAAGGTTCTATAAAATGATAAAAGACGAACAACCGTCTACATCCACACAAACAACTGCTGAGAAGAGCTACGTATTTTCTGCAAGCATAGGTTGGATGAGGGGATTTCTCCATAGGCATGCGCTTCATAACATAAAAATCAAGGGCGAGATCGCTTCTGGAGATCAGAAAGCCGCCGAAGAATACCAACTAAAACTTAAAAAAATAATAGCGGATGGTGGATACAGTCCAGATCAGGTTTTTAACGCTGACGAAACCGGTCTTTTTGGAAAAAAATGCCGAGAAAAACATATGTGGCCAAATCGCAAAAAAGTGCTGGGGGTTTTAAAGTTGAAAAAGATCGAGTCACATTTTTATTGTGCAGTAACGCTTCTGGAGATCGGATGTTAAAACCCCTGCTTATCAATCGTGCATTAAAGCCTCGAGCAATGAAAGGTGTCGATTTTAATACATTGCCGGTTAATTGGATGGCCAATAAAAAAGCTTGGGTGACGACTACAGTTTTCACAGAATGGTTCATTAAATATTTTGTGCCAGAAACTAGAAAATATTTGAATGAAAAGGGCTTAGAATTTAAAGTTCTTCTGTTGGTAGACAATGCACCCGGGCATCCTCAGTTGGAGCACGAAAATGTACAAGTTTTGTTCCTGTCACCAAATACCACATCCCTAATCCAACCACTGGACCAAGGAATTATCGCAACATTCAAAACTTATTATATCAAACGAACATTCCAGTACATTTTGGACACTTTGGATAGGGATAAAACTCCAACAGTAATTGATGCCTGGAAAAAGTTTTCTATCAAAGATTGCGTTACACATGCTGCTTTAGCATTGTCAGATTTACGACCATCAACCTTAAACGGATGTTGGAGAGCAATTTGGCCAGAATGTGTAAAGAGTAAAAATCCTGTGGAGAAAAATACAAACGAATATCCCAATATAATTGCTTTAGCACACGCAGTTGGTGGGGAGGGTTTTGATGACTTGGTATCTGTTGACATTGATGAACTGATGATTGATAAAGTTCTTAGCGAAGACGAAATATTACATTTTGCCTCACAGAATGCTGATGTTATAGAAAGCAGTGATAGTGAAGAACCTGTAAAATTAACTGAAAATTTAATTCAAGAAGGGCTTCAACTTGCAAATAAATTAGGACACCATTTCGTCAAAAATGATCCCAATGTCGAAAGAGCTGCACAATTCCAACGTGAGCTTAATTCTTGTATGGCTCGTTACAAGGAATTATACAAAGAGGTAGCCAGAATTGGCGAACAACGGCTCATAACAGAGTTCATTTTTCAAAATGTAGATGCCGAACGAGCAAGAGAAAGTCCAGTTCAAAATTATTCCAGCGATGATAGTGAATATATACGCGTTCGAAGCAAGCGAATGCGAATTACTGATGACGACAGCAATTAAATTTATGTTGTTGTATTTATGATTATCACTTATTCTATTTTATTTTATTTTTTACCTTAAAAATTGAATAACCTATTCTTTTCGTTCACAACATAGTTTTTTAGTTCCTGAACTTGCTATACATTTAATTTATATTATTTTTAAGATTAGAGTGCATATCTTTTTTATCATTAATTACTATGCTTGTGAAAATAAGCATTATATATTTGATTTAATAAAATAAACATGAATTCTTGTTCTTCACTAATTTTAATAGGTTTTAGAGATTAGGAACAAATCACCCATTTTTGTATAAGATCAATGTCTTTTTTTACACGGTTTTTTTTACACGGCTTCTTCTGGAACCAATCTACCGTGTAAAAACAGACTTAGGTGTAGTCAATTCCTCGTGTTATAGTGATGTCAAGATAATGTCTTGTTCTTTTTCCCTTGTGTATGTAATCTTATTATAAATTGTGCTTAAGTTTTCTAGAATTTGTTCGCCGTTGTCTTATTCAAGGGTGCATATAATGTCATCTACGTATCTATAGTAATGAATTATTTTGTGTTTTTCCGTGAGTGTTTTTACGTGTAGTGATTCGAGATGTTGCATGAAAATTTCCATGAAGATTACGGAAGTTGGGTTTCCCATACCGAGTCCGTCAGCTAATTTGTAAAAGTTATTGTTGAATCAAAAGTTGTTCTGTTTTATTATCGTGCTTGCAACATCTATAATATCAGTGATGTGTTGGCTTTCGTATAGATTGTCTAGTGTATTGCGTAGAATATTCAAGGTTCTATGTGTTGGTATTGAAGTATATAGATCCTTGATATCAAAAGAAACGATTCGCGTATTTTCGGTTATTTAGATGTCCTTAAGTTTATCGATGAGCTCTTGTATATTGCGTATAGTATATGTGTTTTGTAAATTTATCCTTTCCTTAAGCGGAGTATTTAATATGTCTACTATAAGATGACAAGAACTTGACAAAAATAAAAATTTAACTTAAATATAAAGGGTATTCCTTTAATGGTATTATTTTTTTTTTAAACAGAAGTAGCACTTCAGGCAACAATACCTATTTAGTCAAATACCGTGCTACGTTCTTTAGGAAAGGGATAGAGAAAATATGAGACAGGTGGTGAAAATAGAAGGATAGTTACAGAAATTAACTGTCGTATAAGACAGCACAGTGACCAGTGACCATGCCTTCATCAGTGAACAGCCCCACCGACAGTCAACTTTCTTGTAGTGAAAAAAACAGCCAAGGTCTTTGTTGGGTATCGAACCCACAACCGCCAGCCACTACCTACTACCCTACAGGGCATTATTTTCACTTGTAGGGCTTTAGTTTTGAATGGCAGAGTATGCACATATATTTCTACTATAGAAATACAAAAGTATGAACAATAAAGACAAGTAAAAAATAAAAATTTCACCCAAAGACAGCGTGATTTTGGATCAGTTACTACTATGTCCGTTATAAGGATAAAAACAAAAAGTCAAAACAGAGTTAAATGAAGACTATCATAGTAATAATAACGTGATTGTCACATATATGGCCTTATTTTTGGAACGATTATAAAAGGTGTTTTTTTAAGCTAGATAGAACTTTAAATTGTAAAAAGTAACACAAAAAATGAAATTTTGATGAAACATTTTTTTTTATTTGTTTCAGTATACTCTGACAAATCATCATGAATAGACTCTCGCTTGAACAACGCTACGAAATTACCCAAATTTACTTTGAAAATCAGTCGTCGATTCGCGCAACTTATAGACGACTTCGTCATTTTTATGGCGTACATAATCGTGCATCTGAACAAGCCATTCGTCGAACTGTCGATAGATTTCGTACCACATACTCTCTAGAGGATGCAATAACATCAACACGTCGAAGGAATGTGCGTACTGAAGAGAATATCGGCGCTGTAAACGAAAGTGTGGAAGAAGATCCAAATTTATCAATTCGTCGTCGGTCGCAGGAATTGGGGCTCTGTCCGTCCACTACGTGGAAAATTTTGCGCAAAGATCTCGGCCTACACCCGTATAAGATCCAGCTGGTGCAGGAATTGAAGCCACGAGACCATTATATGCGTCGTTCTTTCGCCGATTGGGCTCTAGAGCAGTTGGCAACTGACCCGTTGTTTTAACGCAAAATTGTGTTCAGCGATGAGGCGCATTTTTGGCTTAACGGGTTTGTTAATAAGCAAAATTGCCGCATATGGAGTGAGACCAATCCACAACAGACCCTACAGACTCCATTACATCCAGAAAAATGCACCGTTTGGTGCGGTTTTCACGCCGGTGTTATCATCGGACCTTATTTCTTCAAAAATGAGGCCAAAGCTCGCGTTTAGGTAGAGTCTATAAATTTATGCGTTTACGAGTATGTATTGCTAGTTCATTATAAATTATAAGTGTGCACAAATTAAAATTAATGAAGATGATGTCGTGAACTATCCACCGGAATTTTAAAACTCACTTGATTTGCCAGGATTATTAACCAATCGAAACATTGGCGATAAAAAAAATTAATGAATAATGTAATAGAAGCAATCATTATTGAAAGGAAAGTATAAAGGAGAAGACATTTTGATATCCCGCATCCCAATGATTTCTCCCCCCGGGGGCACATGATAGTCTTTTTGGAACCTACTATTTCATTTAGACTGGTGTCTTGCGAGGTAAAAGGGAGCCCAGGCCCCTCAAAGGCTGGTAGGAGTCACCAGGATAATCCACATATTTCCACGGGAATCAGTACGCTCGCAGAGTTCACTATTTGTCTCTTTAGACAATTAGCTGTTCTCTGACTGGTTATTGAGGTTGGCCCCTATATGGGAGTGGTTGTGGTTTCGAGGCCCTCGTCATAGTTTGTGGGCCGGATCATTCATAATGAACACAATGAATGGTTCAGGTCCAGTGAGTATGAATGCCGTCGTGTTCTTAATTATATTAAGCTTCATGCGTTCTGGACCAGGAGTTGGAAAGTCTCCAACTCTTTAGCAAGGAGTGAAGGCTGCAGCCTACTTCGGGCTTTCGAAATTGCTACTAGGAGTGACCGGAGGATATACCTATTCGATGGCCTGCTAGGGCGTGAATGACGTTTGCAAATCATTCAAAGTGGTTTGACCACCATCTGATTATGACTACCTAGTCGGTGCAGATATAAATCAAATCACATCAATCCCAATGATTCCGACCGACATACCATTCGAGTTTAAAAGATTACAGTTTCTAGTATGGCTTGCTTTCACAATGACTATAAATAAATCCCATCGGCAATCATTAAGTGTTTGTGGTATTAATCTAGAAAACCCATGTTTATCTCATGGTCAATTGTATGTTAGAAAATCATCTAATCTGTAATCAAACCAAATATATCGCGTACCATAAAGTACTACAATAAAAATGGACCTTAATTTAGAAAAAGTAAAAATAAAATAAAATATATTAAGTGGATATTATAACAAGATATTGGAAATTGTAATTTTCTTTGTGATTTGTAATAAATATTAAATGTATTTAAAGTGATTTATAATTTTTATAGAAATTCCCAAATATCAACACACTATTGAGAGGTACTCAAAAGATTTACACAAAAGAATGTTAAATTTAGCAATTAGGAAACAACATGACATACTAAAAATTTTAAATAGGAACGTAGAGATGTTAGTATATAATATGGAAGGACATTTGACATTAGATGAGATAACAGAATTATTAGAATGTATAGATAGACTAACTTATATATTTGAAAAAAAGATTAAGGAAACACATAGGAAGAAATTTAAGAATCTTTCTGATATTCAAAGAAGGGAGTTAGGAATTAAGGTTAATGAAGAATGGTTTGTTAATAAGACTGACATAGATATTCCAGGGGATGTTAAGTGGATTCTTTCTCTAGGACAGAAATTTGCATTACCACTTGAAAAGAAAAATTTTCCTATAATGAAGGTAATTTCAGAAGGAGATGATTTGATTCAGACTATAAAAGAAAAAGAGGACCAGGAAGTAGCGCGGACAAAACTAACAATGATGATTGATAGGCACATTAGCAATATTAGACCTACAGCAAGAGATATTTTTATATTAGATAAAGTAAAAACCGCTGAAAAATTTTTGAGTACTAATAGGAACATATTAATTGTTAATGCTGATAAGGGTAATGTTACTGTTGCTATGAGCAGAGACGATTATAATTCGAGAATAAATGACATTCTTAACGATTCTGCTAAATACTCAATATTGAATAAGGATCCGACTACTAAACTGCAAAAAACAAACAATTTTTTAGTTGATGAACTTTTTAAAAAAGAAATCATTTCAGTGATGAAGAGAAATAGACTTAAGACTAATGTATCAAATTCTCCAAAGCTGTATGGAGTCCCTAAGATCCATAAACAGAATTTTCCTTTAAGGTCTATTTGCTCTTGCATTAATTCCCCGGCCTATAGACTGTGCAAATATATAACGAATATTCTTAAGGTGATAACAGGACAATCAATATATAATATTAAAAATTCGTTGGAAGTTAAGGATAAAACCAAGAGAATAAATATACAAGATAATGATAGATTGTTTTCATTTGATGTAGTTTCACTTTTTCCAAGTATTCCTGTAGGTTTAGCTTTAAGTATTATAGAGGAAAAATGGCAGATAGGAGAACAAAATACGAATATTGAGAAGGAATTATTTTTACGTATTCTTAAGTTTTGCATTGAAGACAATAGGTATTTTCAATTTGATAATAGGATATATCAACAGAAGGAGGGCCTCCTTATGGGCTCTCCAGCATCTCCAATTATAGCTGATATTGTGATGGAGGAATTACTAAATTCATGTATTAGTAAAATGCATATTAAACCTAAGATAATTACAAAATATGTGGATGATTTATTTTGTATAACTTCAGAAAATGCAGTGGATAATATTTTGTCAGAATTGAATAGTTTCTATCCGGATATTAAATTTACGATTGAAAGAAAATTAGAATCTAGACTTCCATATTTAGATATATTGATAATAAGGAAGAAAAATAAGTTAGTATTTGATTGGTATAAGAAACCAACATCTTCTAGAAGAATTATTAATTTTTATTCAAAACATCTAGACAGAATATTGACTATAAGTGATAGAGAATTTCATTTGAAGAATAGGGATACAATAAGAGATATACTTAATGACAATGATTTTCCAGTAGAATTAACTAACAGATTAATTAGACAATATGGTAGTTATAGGCATAATTTAGGAAATTCTACGGCAGAGCCAAGAAATTATAAATCATTAACTTATGTTCCTGGAATATCAGAAAAATTAAGAAAGTGTAAAATATATGACACAGATAAATATATAATTGCACACAAAACACATAACACATTAAATAAATTATTTAGCAGTATGAAGGATAAAATAGGAAAAGTGTAAATATATGATGTAGTATACAGGATGCCATGTGGAGGAAATGACCAGGTGAACTGTGACAAAATTTTTATTGCGACAACAAAAAATAAACTTAAAACGAGATTAGCTGGTCACAGGTGTGACCAAAAATATAGGAATATTTCAACACAGAAGACATCCTTATCTTCACATTGTAAGAAATATAATCGTTATCCAAAGTTTGATGAAACATCAGTATTAGATATAGAAAAAAACTACAAGAGACGTTATATGCTGGAAATGTTAGAAATTGTTAATGTACCAAATGTAAGCAGAATAAATTTCAAGACAGACACAGACAATTTAGCTCAGAATTATAGGTACTTAATTAAAAAGACACATAATTTGTTATAATCATTTCATAAGAGAGAATTTGTTATTTGTTATTTATTTGTTCTTTCCGTTTCCTTGTTTTTGTATGTTTGAAAATTTGAAAATTTAAAATTTTTGTATGTATGTATGAAAAAATATTTTATATGTTTTTTGTCAAATGTTTTGAAACATTTTTTCAATTTGTTAATAATTTTTTTTTTTTTGTTTTCAAAAAAATTTTTTCCTGAAGAAGCTTTCCAAAGGAAAGCGAAATATTGAGAAGAAAAGATATATAAAAAAGATCTTAAAAAAGAAAAAAGATATTTATTAAAGATTTATAATTTTTATTTTTTGGCATAATGTAATTGTTGAGTCATCAAATTTCTTTATTCATTTTTTATCTCCCCCGGTGTCCCGAATAACAGAATAAGTAATAAAAAGAAAAAATAAAGAATCGACTGTTAGGCGATGCAAAGTTTGCCGGGTCTGCTAATTATTTTTATAAGAATACTATTTCTATTTTTCATATTTATTATCATCACAGCAGAAGATGCTGCAGTATTCTAGTGATATTATAGCTTTAAAAAATTAGTTTAAAAATTTGTCATTTCAGTTTTTAAAGTAGTGATTAAGTGCTATCACTCCAAACAGTTACACCTCTAGATTTTATTTTATATTATTTTTTTACCCTAAAAATTTTCATTTGAATTTGATTTGTAAATAAGTAGAAAACTTTTTAATATTATCAGCCGTATGATAATAACAAATATGCAATTCATGTTAAGCTAAAATAAAAACAGCACAAATTCTTGTTTTATTTTCTATTCATCATTTACATATTGGACTGTGTAAGTAAAAGCAAAAAGTTTTGTGCTACAATAGATATGCTAATTTCGATTATCTTTATTTCTTGGTTTTTGTTTTTAGAATTTTTCCTCTCTTCTATTCTCAATACACCTTAAGTATTTCAAAGAGCACACTACACCAATAAATTGAAAAACTTTGCTTAACTATAATCTTGTGCAAGTTATTACTCTATATGCGTTGTAAGCTTATTTCAATGCTTATAAATCCTTTTGATTCTATTTCAAAGTTGCATCAAAATCAGTACAGTTGCTACCAAAAAAATTCGGCCTCTTTAACACTAACGATAATCAATGAAACTTATTTTTTGAATTTATTTGTAAACGAAGTTTTATAATGAAATTTTTTCCTTTTGTTGCTAAATTTTTTAATAAAAAAGTCTGTTCCAGTTATTGTTAAAAAAAATAAGAGCGATTTAGTTGAACAAAGAGGGATATAAAAATGCTTCAAATGATAGATGACATATGTGTTATGCTCTGAACTAAAGAAATTTATTAGACGCTATATTTTTGTAAATAACCAATTGTGTATGAAGGGAACTTCTATTTCGTTTCATAATCACCTTGAGCTTGCTAATACTGGTAGCACATTTCAAAATGTGTAAAATACTGCCAAAGAAAAAATACAAAAAAAAACAAAAATAAACCTTGTTTATGGCAAGTAATGGTGTTGCATTCGTTAGTATTTTGTGGCTATTCCAACAAGTTTTTTTCTTACAATAATTAGCATGCAACAGCCAAGATAATTTGTTGTCTTAAGTTTTCAAGAAAAAGCAAAAAAATTGATTCCAACTTTTGTTTATCTTGATGTTAAAGAAAGTGATTAATGAATGGTTTCAAGGAAAGTTTATTACAAAGCATAACAATATTTTACATTAGTTATAGACAGCTGCTTAATGTTATAAAGCATTTAGAACGCGTTATCAAAAGAAAGTCTTAAGCAAAAATTTTTAATAATTAAAAAATTAAAACAGTTTTCTTAAAAGTATTCATTCTGCTTCCTTTTTGCACTTTTAAAAAGTTCACTTTTAATTGTTTTAAAATAAAATTGGCTTTTGCTTAAGTTCCTTAAGACTCCATTAGGCCATCAAACATTCTACAGGAGCAATTATTGTAGACACAAATGTTCCAAATAATTTCTTACAATCATTTTGAGTTTTTGTAGCTTTAAAGCGTTGTAATAAACAACTTTTAATCACAATCATATTTAATAAAGCTTTTTCAATTATAACTAAATGAAAAACTAAAAAGTTTCGACTTAAGTGAAACGTTGGAATTAAATTTTATTAACAATTAAAGCTTAAAACTTAAATAACTTTTACCGTGGCTTCCAAAAAAAAAAAAAAAAGATTTTTTTAATTAAAACTGTAATAAAAAGAATTTACTTTCAATTAAATCTAATCAAAAAGAATCCTTCCTAAAATCCTTTACAAAACATCAACACCATTTTTTTCAAATGTTTCGCCAATAAAAGGAAAAGAAAAAAAAAACGTGAAAAGTAAACTTCCTAAGGATTAGTTATTCAATAGCCTTGAGGATTTCCTTTTCATATTCCTTTAATGAAAAAAAAAAATAAAAATAAATAAGAAACAACAAGTTGGAATGCCTATATTTGGCTGTGGCGAACCTTGTATACACACTTCACTATTTAGTTTTTGTTTAAAAAGTTCATTAATTTAGAAAGGAAGTGTTTTGTTCAGGTAACATTTAGCAATTTATTGCTCTATATTTTTCTTTTCTGTTGTAAGTGTTTTTATCTATCCACTATTTATTTAAAGCTAACAATGAAAAAAAAAATACAATTTTTTAGGATAGTTGCCTTCTAGGTAAAAGATATCACAATATGTAATATTACAATTTATGATATGACAATTTGTGATATCAGAATTTGTGATATCTTGTAACTATCATCCCCCCGGGGGCCCATGATAGTCTTTATGGATCCTACTTCTTCCTAGATTGGTGTCTAGGGGGGGCGGTGCCCAGGCACCTCCAAGGCTAGTAGGAGTCACCTGGACAATCCACTATATTTCCACGAGAATCCGTGGCCCGCAGAGTTCCGCTATTTGTCTCTTTAGGCATTTAGCTGTTCTCTGGCTGATTATTGAGGTAGGCCCTTTTGGGAGTATTGTGGTGGCTGTGTGTTTCGAGGCCCTCGTTTGAGTTTGTGGGTCAGATCATTCACAATGAACACAATGAATGGTGCAGGTCCAATGAGTATGAATGCCGTCGTGTCCTTAAATTATATTAAGCTTCATGCATTCTGGACCAGGAGTTGGATAGTCTCCAACTCTTTAGCAAGGAGTGAATGCTGCGGCCTACTTCGGGCTTTTGAAATTGCAACTAGCATCGACCGGAGGATATACGTATCTGAAGGCCTTCTAGGGCGAGGATGGCGCTACATACCATCCACGTGGTTCGATCATCATCTGATTATGGCTCACTGCCCGTGCAGATCTTGTATCTATCACAATTTGTGATATCTTTTACCTAGATATATAATATCGAAAATATCCCCCCCTCGGGGTCACGCAGTCTAGATGATTCTCTTCCCAATCTTGACAAGTGCATTCGTAGGTAAAAGAAGGTACCGGTCGTCTGGACTATCAGACATCCCAAACTGAAAGAGGCACAGCTCTCTCGAAGTTTGACTAATGAACTTAATATACACGTACTGGTACCACGGGAACTAGTTGCTTGCTGGACTGGTCCTATTATGGTTATTTGTTTAGGAAAAACGTGATGGATGTTGGTTTAATCGGGCTTTGAAGAAAATTCCGAAGAGATGTTAACGCAGGCTGTGCATGCAACAGCACAAGAAGTTGGACAGTCTTCAACTCTTTAACAAGAAGTGGGGGATGGCTACCCTGCACTCGAAAATTGCGACTAATGCGTGTCTTAGGGTGCGGATGAACCGTTTTTCCTGCATGCAGTGGTAAAATTAAAGCCTAGCGGTCAGGCACTGAAGTTAACGTTATCACATACATACCAAAAATATTTCTTTTACAAAATTAATACGTTTCGTGACAGTTTTGCTGAAAAGCTAAATTTCTCAGAAATTTAAGTATTTTACGTTTTATTTTCTTTTGGCTCTTGGCTAATTTTTGATTGCTTTTTAGATTAATTTTTAAGAATTATCGATGTCAAATATCACTTTACTTTAAATCTTTGATGTATATATGAATTCTTAAGATAAGATAAGATATAAGATAAATTATCTTAATAAGATAACACTCTGGAAAACTTGTTTTGACATTAATTTATTTTATTATTAATTCTTAAGTCAACAGAAGCCGTAATCTGTTGTAGGTGAGGTTCCGACTCTATTGATATTTAAATTTTGTTTATAATTAACTAAAATTAAAATTTAAAAAAATACCCGATTGCAATGCCGCTGATGTTGGTTTAATTATATTTTTTATTAGCATTATTTAATTATTGTTTTATTATTATAATTATAATTATTATTTGTATATAAAATCTTTAATATTTCAAATCTGGGTTGTGTGCTGTTTTCTTGCTTTGTGCTTAAATTTTATTTAATATTATTTTTATTTCTTTATTATAATGTTGTATTTGGAGGAAATTGAAACTTGCATCTGTGATCCAATATCGAGAGCTGGATAATTTTAAAAATGTAAATTTTTAATTATTTGTTTAATATTTATTTTTTTAGTTTTGCGATATCTTTTTTCTTTTTTTTCGCTTTTATAAATAAATCTTTTACTTTCAAATTTTATATTTTCCGCTAAAGTCTCTAAAGCATCTTTCAATTCCTTGTATTTCAAAAATTTTTAGTTTTAAATAAAATGTTTATTCTCTTAATAATTTGGTCTTGTTTTTTTTTATATATTTTTGAATCAATATAAAATTTGTTTTTATTTTTGCATTTTTGAAAACTGATAGTTTCTTTGTTGAGTTTTCACTGTTTTGGGCATTTATAATTCTTGCAAAAAATTTCGGTGGCCTTGTAGTTTGTTAAAATTATTTTTCGCTACGTTTTTTGTATTTTGATATTTTGCGAAATTGGAACTTTTATTTTAAATACCTGAGTTATTAACAGATTATTAAATAATATTGTATTTGTTGATTTGCTGTTGTTTAAAAAAAATCTATTCTTGGTAAAATTGTTCATCACTTTATTCTTAGAAAATCATTTTCCGTGAGGTGTGGCGAACCCCTTTTTTTATTTTACCAAGTACACATAAATAAAAACATCGTCTAAATTTCTGGCTCTTACTTCGATGAAGCCAAAAATATTTTGAGACGTTCCACAAAATTAGAAAATATAAACGGGATGATGAAATGAATCTTACACTTTTTGTTCTTGTAACGAAGGGTGCAAAGATGTTACATTTTCTCAGATTAAAAAATATTTTGCATATACTTTTTTAATTAAAAAAAATTGTTCAGCCAATTTTTGTTGTAAAATTAACATCTAAATAAATATTTATTATTTTTTTAGTTTTTTTTTTTTATTTCAACAAAGCGAAAAGTTTGTAGCCTGCTCTCAACGTAAAGAGTAAAAGCAGGGAATTATTTTTATTCTTTTTTTTTAAGCTTTTTAATTTCCTTCTTTGCTTGTCCTAATTAATTTTCCATTTTTTTTTCTTAATTCTGAACATTTTTACTGTATATATGAATCAGTAAATTATTTACAGAAAAAAGAATGTTGACGACAGCTTGATAGACATATTGACAGTTAAGAATACAAAACACCAGCATCAAAACAACTTATTTACATACTTTATTTTCATATTTTAAGGAATCAGACATAAAAAGTCACGACGAATGAATGAGTAAATTTCTTACTTTACAAGTTATAGTTAAGATAGCAACTCTTTCCATTTTTAAATACTACAGTAATTAGTCTATCAAGCTACATGTCTATCAAGCTACAACAACCTTCTGTGTTGTGGCATAGCAAGGATTAAAATTATTTTAATTAAAGAAATCGTATTTAATTCAGGTGAAGTTTTGTAACACAATTATATTCTCTTAAATGTAGATACAGCAAGGAGAAAAAACATGGCAAAATTCCAATTTACTATTTCCGTTTTAAAGGCTTTTTTAAATTAAAAAAGAAAAAAGAACTCATTAGAATTAATAACAAATCGCCTGCCTCAAAATAAAAGTGTTTGTGTAGCACACACACACACACAAATTGTCTAAAAGCATCTTTAATTTTCAACCCAAAAATACTAAACCAACAATTAAAAAGAAAATGAAAAAAAAAAGAAATTAGTTGATAACTGGTGCTGCCTGATATTGTTTTTTCTTTGTTTAATTGTCTCTCTCTAATTTTATGGCCATAAAAGATGACCATGATAGCTGGTGTATGCAAGTCTATTATATCTGTTTATTCATACTTTTGTAGGAGAATTTTTAAACACAAAAAAAAATCGTATTTTGGGTTGTCTATGACAATAAAGAAGTTTTTCACACAGTATCTATCACACATCTAAACGAGGGTGTTTCAAAAATTTGTGAGTTTCCTTTATGCGAGATATAGATATAAATTTATATGTAAATTTAAATTAATTAATTAACAGAGACAAATGCATCACAATTTATGAAATAGTCAACTATTTTTTAATCAAATATTGAAATAAACTTTATATACAAATTTTAATTATTTATTGTTAAATCTGTTGAAATAGGCAATAAGACCCACCCTGATAACAACAGCATCCACCGTATTATTTTTTTTAAATTAAATTTTATCACAAAATAAATGAGCAAAAACAAAAACGAAAACTTCCAAAATTTCCATTACAGAGTATTTCGTAAAAAATAAATTCTAAATATTTTCGAAATTTCTTCCAACAATAAAACCGCAAAAAAAATAAAAATAAAAACTAAAATAAGCAAAATTCACTTAAATTGTGGTATTTAATAAGAAATTAAATTTCTAGCAGGGTTCAGAATTTTTCATTTATGAACATTAAAAAATCCACATTCATGATATTTTTCATAAATGAGAAATCTAAAATTTTATATTTATTTTTCACACTCATAAACGAACAACAAAAAATGTTCTGGTTATTTTCATACATGAATGCGAACAACAAGAATTATTAGTTTTATTCATATGTGATAAATGATAAATTAGCTACTTCTCATTAATGTTATTTTTCATAAATGTACATGTTCATTTATGAACGTTGAAATTTTATAAAATTTCTCATAAATGAACGTGAAAAAAATTTCTACCTACGATCGCAGTTTACCGTAAAATGTAGTAAAAACACATGGGTGCATTTTAACTCAAAATACAATATTGCAATATATTCTAAAAGAAATAAAAAAAAAAACATTTTTTTTCTGCATACGCCGACAATTGCGCATTATCAAATATGTGCGTTTATGTACGCGAATGCTTAACGCACATATTTTTACGACCTTTTCATTTATGAAAAATTATCAAAATTGTAAATATTCAAAAATGAACACTTGTGTGTTTCTCATTTTTTCATTTATGAATAGAAAGAAAAAAATAAATCGTCGCATTCACAAATGAGAAAACACAAAATAATTTGTAGTCTCTCACACATGTATGAGAAGAAGCGGCTAAAAAATTTAATGTACATATTCATACATGTATGAACAGTGAGTGAATACTTCGCTACTCTGATTTCTAGTGGGAATAAAAAGTTGAGAAAAAAAAAGAATATGGCCTTTTACTGGAAAGCCTATGATAAGACGCGGATAAACAAAAAATCAGCCATAACTGAATTTAATAAAAAAATGTTTATAGAACAAAAAGGTCATACTCCAAAATGTAAATAAGTTTAAAATAACGCAAAATTGCAGATATTTAAGAAAAATCCACATTTGAACTTAAGCCTAACTAAAAGATAATAATTAAATACAATTTAAAAAATCAGATAGGTCCCCAGTACATGTTGTGTAATTTTTGCTTGGCCAATATATTGATATTTTATTAAAATTTTAAGAATTTTGAAATATCGGCTGGCTGATCAATTTTGCTACATTAAGAAACTCAAATAGTTTTTTGTAAAGTTTATGTAATTTATTTTTTAGTCATTCATTTGAAAAATAATACATTTTTATTAAAGTATTTTACGAAGTTTTAAAAATAACTGAATTCAAATGGCCTCCACCCTTGGTGTCATATGTGCGACATCTTATCAAAAAGTTATTCATTACTGCCTGGATTATTGGAGCGGGAATTGCCTCAATTACCGTTCGAATAGATTGCTTTAAATCATCCAAATTTGTTGGATTTCTTTTGTAAACTTCTTCTTTGCAATAACCCCACAAAAAAAAAATTAGTTGCAGTGAGGTCAGGAGACTTGCGAGGCCAACGGAATGGGGAGTTTTTTGAAATCGGTTTATTGGGGAATTTTTGCCGCTTATTCTGTGATAACAGGCGTGGCTATATGACAAGTTGCTCCATCTTGTTGAAACCAAACAGAGTTGAAAGGGAATCTCTTTCGGCGTAATTCTGGAAAGAAAAATTCTTTCATCTTTAAGTAACGGTCTCCATTGACCGTAACAGTAAGACTGTTTTCTTCAAAAAAGTACGACCCGACAATAAACCTTGAAGAAACTGCATACCACACTGTGACGCGAAGTGGATGTAATTGCATCTGATAGAGTGTCTGTTGATTAGAATTACTCTATATTCCTCAATTTTGTTTGTCAACATTGCCGTTAAAATCAAAATGTGCCTCGACAGGCATAAAAATGCAATTCAAAACATTTTCATTCTCTGACGCCATTTGAATGATCTTCTCATAAAATTCTAAGCGAATCTGGAAGTCGCTTGGATTCAATTTGCTTGTTAATTGAATCTTATATTGAAAATAGTTTAAATCTTGGTGCAAAATTGTCCGCAGTGACTGTCTGCTGACACCCATTTGAGCAGATAAGCTCCTTGTCGAAACTCGAGGATTGAATTGTATGGCATCAGCTACAGCAGAGATAGTTTCCTGCGTCCAAATTGAGGGATCTCGATAATGATAACGCCTTCTTGCGATTGTGTTACGCTGAAAAAATTCTTCACGAGCCTCATTATAGTCTAATTCTCCATTTTAGTTAAATCTAAGGATCAATCTATATAAATATAAATAAATTAAAATAAAAATGGAACAGGTTGGTTACACAGAAAATAAACTATTACGTTTTGTTTTGGTAGCAGCTTTCATCAGCCACCCGGTATTTAAAATTTTAAATGAAATATAGTTTTTCTAACCTTTTATTTATTAATTCCCAAGAAGTATTGCCATTTGCTGAAAACCGCATTTTTTGGTAAAAATACAATATTTGCTTAAAAAAATTCATATTTATTTTCTTTATGTTATTTTTTATTGGCTTTTGAGACTAAACTTGAGTTGCGATAATACTTTTTGTGTTTTTACAACTTAAGCTAAACTTGAGTGTAGGAACCCCTTTTATATAGTCTCTTTAATTAAAATAATTTTTAACTGTTAACTTCGTGACTTTTTAAAACAACACAAAAATACTGTCGAACCTCAAGTTTAGTAAATATAAACTTGAAATTGTGCCTAAAATAATTTACCAGCAAAATGAAATAATTTTGTTATTTATTTGGTTTTAGTGATAACTAATTTCGATAATACTTTTTGTTGTTGTTTTAAAAACTAACTAAGTTTAGAATTGAAAATAAGGTGTTCCTATACTCAAGGTTAGTTCAGGTTATAATAGTAAAATTAAGCTAATATATTAGTTAACCAGAATACTGCTGCAATTTAGTGTTCCAACCTCGCACATTCATAGATATTTTTCTATTTGCCGATGGTGCATATCAAACTGCATAGATATTTTTATATTTTTGATGCATTTCACAAAATATGTATGAGTGACTATGCTGCCACAGAATGTGGCAATTGCAATAGCAATTGTAGTTTAATCGTACTCATAATTATGGCCAAAAAAAAAGTATATAAAACTAAGAGCAAAAAAACAAAAAAAAAAAATGAAAACCAAACACAAGCCAACATAAATGACCATTAAAACGTTGTTGAGATTAAAATTACAATGGCAGTAAGTGTTAAGCGGACAATGATGGCATGGCACTAACTAACATCGTATTATGACCGAAAATTTTGCCACCACAGATATATTCGTTTGTTAAATACGAATGTGTTTTTTGTTGTTGTTATTGTTGTACATCATAAAGATTGCACCATAATTACCACTGAATATTTTATACATTCATTTGGTATTTAAACAATTTTTTTTTGCTTTTGTGTTTTTTCTTGTTTTAATAATTTTTGGCATTAATTCTTTGGAAAATTCTTGATTAAAATTTAGATGCAGCAATTGTTTGCTAAAAGAACCCAGGAAAAAGAAAACTTATTTTTATTACACATTTAAGAACTTAAAACGTGTAAAAAATTTTATCTTTTCTTATAAAAATGATACTCTGCTTGGCATTGTTGAAAATGATTGGCCTGTCTTTAAATTTGCATACTTTAAATATAATTTTCTAAATATTTTTACTCTACTCAAGGTGTGTATACAAGTTTCATTAAATGAATGAAATTAAAAAAAATTTAATTTGTCATTAATTTAAATGACCTTGTTCATGAATTTTTAAACTGCAAAAACAATCTAAAATTTAATTCAATACGGCATTTTAAACAAATAAAACGAAAAGACCTAAAATAAAAAAAATATATAACACATCCATTTTACGTCTCACGTTATGTAAATAAAACATTTGTTTTGGTTTATTTCCATAATAAATTTGTTTTAATGCAAAAATTTATTATTTCACTTTCCATTACATGATCTTTCCTTAGAATTTTTTACTGCGCCTCAAGTTGCATCACCGTTTTCATTTCATTTATAACACAATTGTTTTACTTTATTTTTTTATTGCAGTAAAAGAAAAACAAAATGATAATTTTTTTTAAATTAAAAATTCTTTGAACTTGATCCATGAACTAAATTAATTCATGAATGTGTTTTATATGGAAGCGGTATTCGGAACTAGTGATGTTTTTTAGGTAAATAATTCGTTTATTTTATTTTTTCGATTATCATGGCAGCATAGGGCTAAAGATAATACTATCCTCGGATAAAATGGAAGATAAGAGCACTTAAATATATAATTATCAAATTATTTTTTTTTCAGTCAAAAGAAAATACCATCTCTGCTACAGCGATAAATTAAGAAAAAACATTTTGGAACTAATTAGTGATAAATCACCCAAGCAAAATATTTCTTTAAAACATAAAATCTGACATCTAGGGTCTGTTTAAAACGCATATTGGCTGCAAGATGATAACTCCGAGCAGCTACCAAATCAAAATGTTTTAATGGTGGAGGCAACAGTAGCGTTGCCTAATGAAATAAAAGGTAAACCCAATAGTTCTTCAAGTAGCAGTGAATTTAAGAACTGATAGATGTCAAAAAGTTATTTAATATACAAAGAATTGTCGGGTGAAAAAACATGGTGGCAGGATGTAACAACACATGAAACAACGGAGGATTAAAGACAACAAGTCCAAGGGCTATAGAAATAATAACTCCCAGTACCAGGCATGATGGTTGAACGAAAGGAAAGGACAACCAAATTAGCAACCTATACAAGCACACCCATAAAATGGTGGTTTTAAAACTCAACAGCACTTTCCTAATAAGACAGAAGATGAAACCGAATTACAGCGGTATAATCAACCTTTCTATAATTAGAGTAACTTAGTAGATTCTAATGCAGAAATAAGCAGTTCATTAAATTTTGATTACTCCGAAAGAGGCCTACCACAAGAGCAACACCAATGCCAACAAAGTAAATCACCATATGACAACATTCCGTAGAAAAAAGTTCAAATGGTAACACAATAGCCAATTTTAGAACTATCTACTACTTTCTTGACTGATACAAATTATCAACAAAATGTTTATCCAAATCAATCACCTCTACAACGACAGCAACAAAAATATTTATCGCATCAAAGGCAGCAACAATAACAACAATCACTTTTACCAAACACTCAATATAATAACAACAATTTGTTTTCCCATACTGGCCAATTGTTCTTATCACGCCTTCAAATTATCGTGGGTGGTTCATGCTGCCTCGTTAGTCCCATGTTCTATGAAGGTGGCAGTTTTCAAGCAGTGTCACCTAAACAATGTAATATTTTTGTTAAAGATATTGCACTAGACCAAGTGCGCACTATAGCAATGCCCAATACCGCTAATACATATGAAAAGGTGAGTTTGCTTTAAGTATGGAAAGAGTGAGAGAGAGAGAGAGAAAAAGTGAAAGGGAGAGAGTGATAATAGCAGCGAAAGTTTTGCACAACTTTATATACAGGCGAGGCTCGTTATAATACATGATACTTATTTATTCTGAAATGTTACATGGAGAAGGCTTAAGAAGAAAGTAGATTTCTTGTTAAAACTGTGTTAGCAGTAAAAAATTACGGGCAAGCTTGTATTTTTATATATCGATATGAGGACTTATAGAATCTCCATTTAACTCGAAAATCGTAAATCAAATTAGTTGGGTATGAAATTACTGCTGCTAGCACAGATGGTATATTTGGATATCGTCCTAAGAATTGCACAAAATTTGGTGGTTCTTCATCATATACTAAAGTAACACATTTAATTCCAACTATACTAAAACGTCTATACTTATCGGAACATCCATATTGAAACTTAAATTGATTTATTTAACAATAAAAATTATAATTAATGAACGCCTGTAATATTTTATAAATAATGTTTTTCGAAGCACAAGGTCTTAATATAAAAATTAAATAAAAAATAAATTAAAAAAATCAATCAATAACAAAAAGTGCCACCCAATGGTGTGGCGCAATGTCGGAAATAAAAATATTATTTATTTAATTTTTACAATAAAACCTTGTGCTTGAGAAAAACTTATTTACAAAATATAATTCATTTACATATTTTTTTAATTCTGGACTTACATTAATAGTCATAAATAATTTAAGCTGTAATATGATAATAACCAGAGTAGCGAAGTATTCGCTCACTGTTCATACATGTATGAATATGTACATTTCATTTTTTAGCCGCTTCTTCTCATACATGTGTTAGAGACTACAAATTATTTTGTGTTTTCTCATTTGTGAATGCGACGATTTATTTTTGTTCTTTCTATCCATAAGTGAAAAAATGAGAAACACACAAGTGTTCATTTTTGAATATTTACAATTTTGATAATTTTTCATAAATGAAAAGGTCGTAAAAATATATGCGTTAAGCATTCGCGTACATAAACGTCAAATATGTGCGCAATTGTCGGCGTATGCAGGAAAAAAAATGTTTTTTTTTATTTCTTTTAGAATATATTGCAATATTGTATTTTGAGTTAATATGCACCCATGTGTTTTTACTACATTTTACGGTAAACTGCGATTGTAGGTAGAAAATTTTTTCACATTCATTTATGAGAAATTTTATAAAATTTCAACGTTCATAAATGAACATGTACATTTATGAAAAATAACATTAATGAGAAGTAGCTAATTTATCATTTATCACATATGAATAAGACTAATAATTCTTGTTGTTCGCATTCATGTATGAAAATAACCAGAACATTTTTTGTTGTTCGTTTATGAGTGTGAAAAATAAATATATAATTTTAGATTTCTCATTTATGAAAAATATCATGAATGTTGATTTTTGAATATTCATAAATGAAAAATGTTGAACCCTGATAATAACTATAAAATACCCGGTATCAGAATATAAAGAAAAGTGAAAAGCAATAAAAGATTTTATGTTGTTTATATTTTTTCCCCCTAGTAATTGAAATACTGTTATTATTTCTCTCCGTCCTTTCTGGCTATTGTTTTTTTGGTGTAAACGGTGAGCGCTGCTGATGTGAAGATATCATTATCAAGCCGTGATTCAATTCGTTCTGGTGAGTCTGTGTTTGCGTTTAGGTAGTTCTGTCGTTAAGGTCGTATCAACCCATTTAGGTAGAATGTCAGCCTGGTACTTTATGCACGGCTAATTAATATCCGTCTTTTATTATTATCTAGATACGTGTATCCGTCTGAGGCTGCTTTTCCTTTGTTCGAGTGTATGAGTAGTTTTAGTGATGTAAAAATTGTGTCTTAGATTGTGAAGATGCCACCCTTTGGTGTGGCAAAATATTGAAAACAAAAATAATTAATTTTGAATAAAAAAAATTTGATATGTAAAAGACCTTATGCCAGAAAAATAAATAACTTCTAAAACTTTCAAATATAGTTAAAACAGAAAGTTATTTCTAAATGTTTTATGTTAAATTTAAAAGAAAACAGGAAAAACCAAACATCAGCAGAATGCACAAATTTTAGGAGTTC
Organism: Trichopoda pennipes; assembly: GCA_030448955.1. Lineage (NCBI taxonomy): Eukaryota > Metazoa > Arthropoda > Insecta > Diptera > Tachinidae > Trichopoda > Trichopoda pennipes. The sequence goes on from JASKUP010000040.1 coordinate 449,155, forward strand.
TATAACCTTCATCAGCATACTTCCCATCTATTGTGTACGCCATAAACGTTTTAAAATGAAAAATAATTTTTTGTATTATATTCAAACAGATTTATTTTTGTACCAAAATAAAAGCAAAAAATATAAATCATCACACTCAAGAATTTTTCGACATCTCTATGCGGTGAAAACGCAGTTTTTTTTTTTTTTTGTTCCAAATAAATTAAATTTTTTTGAATATTTTTTATTATTAACTTTTTCTTTGCAAGGCCATTAATTTTTGAAAAATATTTATTTATTTGTTATTTGTGTTTTATTTGGCGCTTAGAGGTCAGCAGAGTGTTTTGACGAAAATTTCAGAAATTCTAAATCTTGTAATTTTTTACAACAACAATAGTTCAACGTACTATATCTGATTTGCTGAATGTAAAATATTTTAAAAGTCATTTTAGAATTTTAATTAGAATGGCCTAGACATTGGTGGGCTATTCTAATTCAAATTTATAAGCAGTGACGTTCATTGTGTTAATGAAGAGGATTAATGAACTTTTATGTGGAAGATAATTCCAACGAACAGTAGTATATTTGGTTTTATTATGATTATGATTGAAAAGGTCATATACTATTTTATTATATCGCAAAAAAAAGTGAGCAAGAAAAATTTAATTTAGAATAATCACAAATTTGACTACATAAGGAATTAAAACGGGAAACATCGTTTTCTCGCAGAGTTTTAATAATTTGAAAACATAAAAGTTTAAGCAAAGCCTGCTATTTATTAGCAGTGGTCCGAACTTGTGCGCATGGAGCTTCTAGTGCATAACAAATTGTTTGTCTTATTTAATGGGAGATAACTTAGTACAGAAAAGTTCTCTAGTAATGCTTTTGCAAGAAACTAGTTTCTAAGCACCTAGCGAACGCAGACTATTGGTACTATTACTTAGCTGATATTTTTAAAGTCGTTGTTTTAAAGTAGAATTAATGTCTAAACTAACTATTTACCAAAGTTTTACGACGGCTATTATAGTCGACTGTCAGAGAAATAATTTTACTTCCAAGTTTTGCTGAATAATAATGGCAACCTCATTTTTATTTCAGTTGACATGCAAATAAATCAATTAAATATGTATGTCCAGAGCAAGCAAAATCACAATACTTGTAAGGAACGACCGACAATTCTGTGCAGCTTTGGAAATATCTCATTAAAATATGATTGACTTTAATTTCATGTTTCAAAAGCTATTGCAAGACTTACAAAAACACAATAAATAATTTTGAATTTAGTTGTTGAATGAATATTCGTGCTGATTTTAGCCTCTATTGACTCTAGAGCTCATAGCAATTTACTAATGGCTTAAATTATTGCCATAATTCAATAAATTGTCAAAACATATTCACCGTTTTTCTGTTTGGCGACGGCAATACAAGACGACGTGGGTTTTTAACGTTTGTATTCTCGTTGACAATATTGCCATTTATCGATGACTGGTAAATGTTTGGTATTCAGCAAGGCAATATCACGTTGATGTTGCCTTAAATTGCCGTTGATATTGTCGTTTGTGATTTTAGTGTCGTGCTGTTATAAACAAAAATTTAAAAAGACTAAAAAAACAAAATAAAATATAAACAAGTACAAATAAAATGGAAAAAATTAAAATTACCGACGCCAATCAATTTGAAAAATTAGTGGAAGAATTGGGAAAAAATCCACAACTTGCCAGGGGATCTCGAAGAGCCAGTGTTCCTAGTAATTTTAAGGAACAATGGGAAAATATTGCGACTGCTCTAAACACCCTTGGTCCACCAAATAGAACGAGTGATGGATGAGAAAATGTATAGTATGTAGTTTAATACATGTTTGACAAAATTCTTTTTTCGATAAACTAGCAACTGGGAAATAATGACGACATAAGACTGTTAGAGAATAATACATTAGCATTGATGTTGTGTTAAAGTGATATTGCCTCAAAATCGACGACAATGTTGCTGACGCCAAACAGAATAAGGGTGATTATTTATATATAAATAAAATTAAGAGAATTTAATTATGTGTTTTGTAACAGTTTAAATTTTGAATTATATACAAACCCAATGAGAATTGCTAGTTTTATAATCACTTTTAATTTTCCCAATAAATAATTTTTATACTCTTTTGCTTTTTTCACACACTTACAATTTTATTATCAAAAATTATAAATAAAAAAAAATTAAATAACTTTAAGCTGTCATTGTTAACATAATAGAATACATTTAAAGAAAATATTGTGTTATACAGTACAAAAATTCACAAATCGAACAAAATCGGATTCTTATAAGCAGTTCGAAAAACTTATTTTATTTAACAGTTAAGAATAATAAAAACTGTTAATTACTAATCAAATTTACATTTACAAATAATTGTGAATTTTATAAAAATAATTATTTTCTGCTAAACAAATTATATTTGTTGTTTTTAATTTGTTTTTGCTTTAGACCTTAAAATTAGTTTATAATTTTACAAATATTAAAATATTTGTTAATGGATTTAGCTTTTTAACTTAAAGCTTTGGCTTTAAGCTCTCTGATAAGAAATAATCTACAGCCGCAAACAAAACTCTTGTTCAATTTATTTAAAAGTTTATATTGACTTAAACTAAAACACAGCATATTTGACCCTCCTCGCAATCAATGCCCGGTCTCATCAGAGTTTTGTGGCAACTAGTCTTGCATTCGCCAAAATGTTCTCTACAGGGAGCTGGCCTTACAGGTACTGCAGTAATTTATATTATATATATAAAGTGTTGTTGTTGTTTTTTTTTAATATATTGGAATAGTTGTTGAAGCAGTCGTTGTTGTCGTTGTTTGAAATATGAAATTAAACGGGATTAAAAGGAAGGAATAAAATGCATAAAAATACCAATTAGATTTATTTTTTTCTGCGTTTTATTTTTTTCTTTTTATTTTAGGAAAAGTTTTAGAATTTTGTGTTTTATTTTTTTGTTTTTTTGTGGGATAAATGTGGATTTGTGTTATTCCGTTTGTAATTTAACTATTATTTATTTATGTGGTTTAAGAGAATTTAAGTGATTTAAATTTAATAAAATGTGTAATTAGTTAAAAAATAGATTTTATTTATTTTCATGCCTTAATGCAACTTACGTTCGTAACAACATTCAACTCCTCTATGGGTATTTGAGGGACACAATCCCCTGTTGCTGGTGGGTTCATTACAGACACTGCTGTGCACACACAAACCGCCCACCATGGCACATTCCCGATCTCCTTTATATACTTTAACACCTTGAAATACTAAAAAATTACAAAAAAATAAGATTTTAAATTATATTTTAAATTAAAAATTTTCTTTTTACTATAGCATGGAACTGAGTTATAAATTTACTAAGATTTAATCCTATATCAATTGGAATTCGCACCCACTTTCAAGTTGGCTATCATTTGTAAAGGATATAAAACTAATTGTTAAGGAGAAACAGCATATATTTCAATATTCATATGAACACTGTTTTGCAGTTTTTAATCATTCCATGCGAGTTGTTCAGTTTTAAAATTCTGTACCCAAAGGGTACAATATCCGTTCATTTGTCCATTTGTCACAGCCCTTCCACTATTACACGTTGGCTTGAAATTATAATATAATTAAGTATAATTAAGTCGCTTTAGTAAAAAATATAAAAAACTAAAGGGCTGTTCCTAATTGATATCATACTGCATTATTTTAAACTATGTTAGACAGCCATGACAAATTTGGGAGGTGTTTTATGGGCGCTATAGAACAATAACCAAAAAGGATGCCCCAATAAGCAGGCAGTTTAACTATTGTTTTTTTCCTATAAATACAAAAATTAAACTAGAATTTAAAGGATGTTTCTAAAATAATGTAATTTTAACGTGACTTTAGTCCTTGAGCCATACAGCTTATGTGTTTTATGTGTAAGTGTGAGTAGGGCTTTCCCTATCGGTTATTATTTCCACGAAAGTGACCTTCAAATTTAAGCTATCATTATGTATTGAATATGTATTCTGCGTTATCTTTGAAAAATTAGCAGGCGGATGCTATAAATTTTCAACAACAATTAATAAAAAAAAAAATAAGATTAAAAATTAAAGGATGACACATGCATCACATGAGAGGCTATTTTATTTATATTGTACTATTTTTTATTACTTAGCTAATAATGTTCTTTTTATCAGGAAAATAGTTTAATAGTTTTATTTTATTACTGCACTAAAAACATGAAATACATTTCTGCCATGTGACATTCCTAATCAGTTTAACTTTTTTTTTTTAATTTAAATTTATTTTCTGCCAGATGTGTTAGGGAATATACACAAATCTTCAATATATTAATTACCTTAAAAAACATATGGTAGCATAAGTATAATATACCAAATAGAGTGTTATTTAAGCATTCATTTTTTAAACCTAAAACAAATTATTGTTCTAAGTAACTGCTATTTGCATTAATCAATTTTTTAAAAACCTGTTATAAACAAAAATTAATTTAAACAGTTTTTGCACCAAAAAAAAATAAAAAAAAACAAGAAAACATGAAACAAAAACATTAAAAATAAATGGATTTGCAAAGCGGTGACCCAATTCCAGCTCACTTTATTTGTTGTTTTTGTTTTTCATTAAATTTTGTTACAATAAAAGCAAAAAATGCTAGCAGCCAGATGCTGATTTAGTCACGAGTTTATCGTGTAAGTAAAAAGTCAATAAACTGTCACATGTGACAGATGGCTGTGACTGGGTTCTTCTTTTATTTAATCAGCACTATATAAATATATATTACATAATTTTAATCGTAAAGAAACAGATAGCATAAATAAAAGAAATAAAACTAAACTGTAAACAAATCACTTCAAAATATAAATATTTTTGTGTCGAATGTGTAAATCTAAAAAAAATGGCAATTAATTCAAAATAATACACATAAGACAAAATATACAAATAACTAAATAATTTTATGATTTTTTTTAATGGTTTATTTTAAGTTCGCTTAAGTTATTGAATTTATAAAACAAAACTTAAAGGAATGAAATCTTTGATGGATATTGCAACGCTAAATGGATGAAAAACTGTACTTTTATAAATTTAAATCTAAATTTTTGAAACTGCAAAAGATTAATCGAATGGCTTGCGAATCATATTATTCTGTACTGAAACTCAAATATGTATGTGACATGACAGATAAAGAGAGAAATGTCTAATTGGGTATGATTTTACGTCATCCCGCGTCGTATTAAATTTACTTTAAATGAATTAATTAACAAACGACTCTGTTGGCAAGTGATAGTCATTTGAATGTAAATAGAAAGCAATCGAAAACAAATTGAAATTATTTAAATTACAACTCTTTATTTAGTCACACACATGTTGAAATTTTTAAATAATAAACATTAAATAAATAGACAATATTTTCATATTGTGTTTTTAAAAATTTCATATTTCTTAAATATTAATTTAAAGATTAAGCAGAAAAATATAATTAAAAAACAAGTAAATTTTTATTAGAAATCGTGATAGAGTTGTGTTACAAAGTTTGTGCCAACAAGAAATTTAGGGGCTGTGGATATTAAAGAAATAAACTGTTACACCAAAAGTAGCAGTAGTCTTTAATGCTTTACTACAGATGAGCAACAATTTATTCTAGGCATTTATCACAAAATTTAGTGTAGTTTCTAAAATTCCAAATTGCCAAATTTATAACCGCTAATGAGTCACTAGAAGAAGATCTTTAAAGACGATGCAAACAAAAATGTATTGGCCTTAAGCTACCTAACAATGCCTGTATGTAAGGCTATGGCTGGAATAAATTGCTGGGGGAGTCACCGAAAAATTGTTTGGATACTTTAATGTCGGCTTTAAAAAAATTTGAAGAAATTCTGCAAGCTCAACTCACAAATAAAATATGACCGAATAAGGAAAATTGTCAAATATTAAAACTTACCAAAAGAAAAATTACTTAAGAAAGTAAAGACAGGATAAAAAAACAAAGCACAAAATATGAACCAAAAAATTTGCAAAATCAAAATTTTAAATCGCAATAATATTTTACTAAAACCTGTTATTCCCGCAAAAAATAATACAGAAAGAAATTTAACTAAAATATAAAAATTTCAAATAAAAAATTCAGTTTTCAAAACAAACCCACATATTATCAACGATCATAATTTCACCAAATACATCACAAAACAAAAAAAATAAAAACAGCAACAGATAAGCGTGATTAAATATTTTTAAACGATTTCGGTAACCGAGCTAAGAATTTTACTTTTGATTTCTACAATAACACAAATCGGTTTCAGTAGCTTTTCGGCCTAATTTATCAATTTCTTTAGCTTAAACTTTCCAGCTCCATAACTGGCCAATATAATAAAAATTCAATCAATTAAATAAATAATTAAATAAATAATTTGCGTGTGGCTTTTTTGTTATAAATTAAAGAAACCTGTGAAGTTCCACAAAGTCATACTCCATTCACAAGAGTTCTAGACTTGGTTTCTTAGAGCTTTAGCGAACTAGGTCTGTAGTCCCTTTATTCTCGCCTTCTTTATTTTCTGCTAAGAACTCAATACTTGTACAAGTTAACTTAATATAAGTGACAGTAGTCTTATGCAAGAATTTTCAAATATCCTGTTTTCATGTTACCCTAATTACGTACAGTTTACATTAAAGTAATACGCAAAAATTGTTCACGCTAATACCTGCCCAGCGGCGTTAATTATTCGAAAGATTGTTAAAACATCATATTTGACAAACAAAACAATAAAACTATAAAATTTGGATTTCATATAAAGTATTGCAAAATTGGAAATGTATGGGAAATACTACTGTTAGCCATATATGCAATATCTTCTATTAAAGTATGCTTGGTGTTAATTAAATATTTTGCAGAAGCAATGAAAATGTTGAACCATATGCTGACGACTGCCTGGAAGTATAATGTGACTTGAATTTTTCGTACTATATGTGCATCAATCATTTGCTTCTATGATATACTTAAAGCACAATAAACAAATTTTAAGCATGAAAGTAATGTCTACACGGATCTAAATTTCTTAACGGGGTTGTTAAAATGAATAATCCAAATTTTTTCTTTTTTTTCTTTTTTTCGCTCGGACCAGTACTCAAATGATGACCCCTACTGATGCAATGCATTGTACTAGAACTAGGCAAATAGGTTATGAGGAGGAGGAAAGAGGGAGTAGTGCTTGTGGATATTCGATTTGAATTTTCCCATACTGAAAGCGACAGGAAAAACCTTAACGTGTGTTTACTATTAATAACAAGTTGGTTAAATTGTTTTTCAATAAAAATTTAATTAATTATAAAATTCAATCTTTCTAAATTAACACCTCAACAAAACGATTAATTGATTTATTTATAACTTTTGTTTTTTCGTATAAAGCTTATTACATTTCCAGCACGTACAAGTGTCATAAAATTTAAACAATAGTCTTTAGAATACTAAACGTTTGGCAGTAACAATATGTTTAAAAACAAGTTAATTGCATTTTATATTCATGTATTTTACAAGGTTCATTGACTTGAGTTATGTTTATTTATTTTAACACGTTAAAACACTTGAGATATTAATTTAGTGTTAATAAAATTTATTTTTATTGAGGCTGCATTGTTCGATATCGCAATATAAAAACAAAATTGCGTTAAAGTCGAAATAGTTAAATGTATTGAAATTATTTTATTATATTATTTTAACCAGCTGTAAGATATTCTTTTAATAAAAATCCATTATATTTAAGCTCATTAGCATTCAAGTTAAAAATGTATAACGCAAGCCGTTTAGCATTGCAGCCACCTCTACTAGGGTAATCATTGCTATTGCTCTACATCCGCGAATAAATTCTAAGAGTAAAAGTTCTTAGAGCGGTTAAAACAAATTAGCTGAGAAGCATAATTTTTTACTTATTTTAAAAATCATTTTATAATTTTAACACGTTTAAGGTTAATAAAAAATATTTATATAAAAATCGTTATAAAATTTCAAAACTTTTATAAACTTTAAGGCGAGCAGCTTAAAATTATTAAACAATAAATTGAATAACAAATAAATGTAAAAATATCTAGTGAAATAAATTTTCCAATGGTCTAAAGATCATTTAAAAACAAATTTAAAATATTGTTATATTGTTTTGTTTTTTGTTTCCCCCCCATTTAACCTAGTTATCAAAAAGCGAATCGTCAATGTCAGGGTTTTAAGTGTAAAAAGACACAATCTCGGATGCTTGTTTTTTGCTTATTAATTATTCAGTCAAATCAATGCGTTTGCACAGATTTAAAAAAGAATTACAAATACATTGCGCAATAGATTATAAATAAATCAAATAATTTTTACTGTGCAAAATAATACAACAGAAAGCATCTTTTATAACAGCAACTACAATCATTAAATAAAATGTTTTCGCCTCATTATGAAATAAAAACAGATCAAAAGTTCAAAAACTATTAAAGATAATTTTAGCGAAACTTAGCAAAACACAAACAAAAACAAAAAATTACTGTGGTACTAAAAAATTTCAACAATTAAGAAGGACATGACTGAAAGGATGGCGGTACGGTAGAAGTAGTTTTTTTTTTTTTTTTTTGAATTCTCACAATTATTATTATTATTTATTTTGTATACGTACTATATGTTTCAGGGATATCATTTACTTCATTATCCCTGATGTTTGCTGTTATGCAGCTGATCGATATAACTGTGATTGCGATTACACCATAAATGTGAGATATTGATTTACAAGACATAATGCTTAAATGATTCTTTATGATTTTTTATTTTTATTGTTTATTTTTTAATTTTATTTTTTTTCAAATAGTTTCTTTAGCTTTTCACAATTTCTTGAACTTAACACTTGTTTTGATCACCACAGTCTGCTTTCAACTGACTGTTCTAAATTGTTCGATGAATCTTTTATAAACAACAAATACATATTTTTTTTAAACAACACGAAAAATATAAACCACACATCAGCCAGCAGCAGTAATAAAAACAAATTCAAAATGTATTTTTTGTATGTTTTTCTGTGTCTTCTTTTAGTTTTCAAATTTGATTTGGAATTATTTTGCTGGCTTTTTAATTTTTGAATTTAATGCGATTTTACTTTTACGTATTTAACTGTCTGAAATGTTTGGCACAACTGCCAGCACAGATATTTTATATTTTTTCATCAACCATTTAAATCAGGCTGTAAACCAGGGTCACTCTTTGGCGAAACCCTATTGAATTAATTTAAAGCTTAAAAGAGAGCCAAAGTAAAGTTGTGCGATGCTCTTGAAATTATTGATATTATTACAGCGTTGCCACTGTTTAAATAAAACTCTTACATAACTGATCGTCAGAAATTATTAAAATTCGCATAAAAATACCTTAAAAGATATAAATATTTTTTTAGGCATCCATTGCAAATTTTGTTTTCAGAGCATTTGCTAAAACTAATCATAAACTCAAACAATTGGAAAACACCCTCAGACAGACACACCTACCTGGATAATAAGAAAAGACGAAAATTTCAAAATTAATCCCCACATAAAACGTCAGATGACTGACATTCTGATTACTTATTATGGAATAAATACCTGGACCAGAAATACTGACTCGCCAGTACATGATACTGGATGAGTATGATGTATTCACATCGAAAGCGCTTGCCATTTGCGAACAAACAGCCAGGAAGGACGTTAAAAGGAGGAATTGAAAACATTTACTACAGCTTTAGTGGTGCAGAATCAAATAAATTTGGAACAAGTCAACAATTACTAAACGACTAAATCTATAACACAAACAAAATTTTATTAGCAAATGGCCTTGCAGTATTTGAACTTAATTATGTGCTTCCTTGCAAGAGAGGCGCAATAGGGGCATGTAAAGGCTCTCTTATCCAAAAATAAATCGTAAAGTTCTGTTTTATAGTTAACAAATTATGAAAATTAAGAACTTCTTAACTAGTTCGTTTTATTTAAAACACGAAGTATTTGTCAACAATTTTCTATTTAAAAAATAAAAATTTCAGACCAGTGTTTTGCCAAGATAATCAAATATCTGATCATAAACGAAAATTTAACACATTTTCTTGGCCAAAAATCGTCATCACTCATTTACCCCAGAAATTAAATTTCCTAATTATCCTTTAACTTTTGCACCTTTTTTAAGTTTTAATTTAAAAACAAATGTATTACTTTTGGATCTTCTCTAAAAAATACTTTTTCTTTGAGCAAGTTTTTCTTTAGTCCATATGCTCCAAAGAAGCCAGTTTTAAAAAGCTCTTTTGCCCTTAATTATATTTAAATTTTTGCATGATGTTAGCGCTTATTTAAATATTTAAATTGTTGATGCATCATTTGAGAATTTTCGAATTCAATCTGCCTTTATGTAGTCAAGACTTTTTCACATGTTAAATATTACAGTTCCTTTGGAAGTAAAAGTTTTCAGTTCAGGATAAATCATAAAACACGAGAACAATTTGCATACTTAAGCGAGCGGCACAATTAACTACTACACACGATTGCGAGTCTATAGGTCCAACTATCTTATGCATATGCTGGCTTAAGGCAACTTAAGCAAATAGCTAATAATCATATGTGGCAAACTATAGTGTTCTTAACTTTTCGTCAAGTCTCGTCAAATGTCATTTTCTTAAGCAAAGTACAAAACTGATCACGCATTCCGTACGGACAACAACTGATTTTGCACTGTGCATTGTGTTTTAGATACATTAGTAAACAAATTTCAATGAAAGCGAAAAAATATTTTATCTGAATTTAATAGAAAATGTACAAAGTAAAAATGGCTTATGTGACAAAAGAGACGCGTTTTATTATTACGGTGGTTTAAAGGAAGGAGCATGGAAATAAGTAGCAGAAAAAAGTGATAATTAACACCTTGAAGAATTTTGTTTGCGTTTTTCATTTTCATACTAGTATAAATTATATAAAGTCACGGAGTGCAAACACAGATGGAAGTTACTAAAGGAAAGTTTCTGCAAGGAAATGGATGGAAGCTCCATTAGGCAGTGGAATAGGCTATATTGAGGAATGAGCACTATTACAGTCTATGATGTTTTTGAAAACCTCTCTCGCACCCCGCCGGTATAAGTATTTCTATTGAATATTTTTTACAGTTTTACAATGTGAATCTTTATTTTGTAGTACTCGTGATAACTTTGAAGAACTAAACTTAACCTTGGAGTTTAACAACTTAAGGGCTTTAATAATTTCTACATTAATGTAAGTTAATATAGCCACCTTAAAGTCTTCAATGATTTGCTTAAGCATTCGCCAGACTTTTTGTACAATTTTTAACTTTAGCTTAAGCCAGCTTATGCATATTATAGTTGGGCCTTATGTTATCTATTTAAAAAAACACGCTAGTTGAACAGTGGTATTATTGGCGTAAAACTATCTCATATGCGTCATATTTTAACTTCACAAATGTGAAGATAATAAGAATTCAGTCTTTATTTAAGTCATAGATCAAGTGGAGCAAAGTTGCTTGGAATACGATTCGTTAAGAAACTTCTCATAAATACAATCTACAAATAACTTTACTTTGAAAATTGTTATTATTAAATTGTTGAGCACAGGAACAGGAAAAAGTACTTAACACATTCGGCCGCACTTTAATTTAGCTGGTGGCTGCCAGCGACTCAATTAATTTTTTTATATAAAAACGAAGTGCTTAAATTCCCGGTTTTTTATAATGAATAATTTTTTAAGCTGTGTCGAACAAACGACGGATATTCCTACTATGACGGAAGTTGCCGAATTTTATACTTAAGCCCTATATAGCAACTCTAACTCCATACAAAGTGAAATAAACTTTGGAAAATTTGATCTGAACATTAGCGGGAATTTCCGTCATTAGTTTACTTAAAAATACGTGAATTACGTGAATTCCCGCAATTCAGCCGAATGTGTTAAGAAATTATTTAGCACATTTTTTTAAAATCATTTAGACAGTGATAACTGGCAACCTTGTTTATTCAAATAAAGAGACATAAAAAGAGAGAGAAAGAGAGAAAGATCAAATTATGTCACTCAGGAGCAAGGCTGCCAATTTGTGCCTTTTGCGGTTAGAACTAGCGCTCTTTTTTACATGTAGCTATAGATAAATGGCTAAATACTATTTAGCAGGAAGATTTATATATATTTTTAAAAGTTGAGCTTTTTCGATACTAATCATTTTAATGACAATTAATATATAAGAAAATATTTTTGATATAAAAATATATATTTTACTAGCTGACCCGGCAAACGTTGTTTTGCAATAGTAATAACGAAAAAAATTGGATTTACTTAATTTTAATTAATCTTTCGTGTAGAGAATACCTTAAAAGTGCTATGTTATGTTATAGTTCGACTTGTAATAGAAGTTAAATGTTCCCAGATTCAAAAATATGCCATAAATGTTGTTGATTTGATTTGTGGAAAAATCGTAATTTCAATGCAATTCTGCCGAATTACGTTTTTCAGGAATTTTCCAAGTTTTCCATTAAAAGTTTTTTATTTTGCAATTCGAAAAGCTACAACGGAACAATTGCACACAAAATTTCATACGGTTTTCCCAAAATTGTCTTTCGTACTAACATTGTCCTGGCAATTACGAACAAAAATTTGAGTCTAATCGGCCCAGCCGTTCTAGAGTTATGGAACGACAATAAAATGTACACTTCTTTTTATATATATATAGATAGAGATAAAATAAATTCATTGTAAAGAAACTTTTCAAATGTCAACAGAAGCTTTTGAATGTAGGAAAACGCGTCTATTAATTATCGACAACTGACTTTTCAAGTTATAAAAATATTCTTTTAATTAGACACTTGAAACACAAAGCCAGATTTTGATAGAACTTGAAACGAAATTGTTATATTTAAGAAAAATACTGCTCCACATGCAAAGCAGGAGTCATACCGGGAATATTTAATTCAAGTTGATATTAATTTAAGTTGATATCTTATACATAAATGTTCAAGAGTTTTGTGAATTGTTAACGATGCTACTTGTTTAAACTCTTAATTTTCTTAATTTTTACGCCCTCATTTCTTTACTGAAAGTACCAGCGACACTTTCTCAATTTTTATTTATTTATTTATTAAGAATTAAATTCTTACAGATTACTGTACAACTTTAATTATAATGTTTGAATAAAATAAGCTTGAACATATTATAACTGACATTAAAATATAAGTGTGGATTGAAACTATTATCTAAATGTAAGCATCTTGCATGACATTCTGAAAAGACATTTCTTAAACATGCAATTGTTTCTCAAGTCCCTAGGAGGACTATACAACGTAAAATAATTTTAATTTCCGGGCTATCAATACTGTCACACAGTATTTTAAAATATTATATTTAAAATTTTGAAAGTCTAGCCACTTGAAACATTTGGTAATTTTTAGGCCCTTTTATGTTATTTTAAATGTTGGCAACCTTGGAGAGCAGTTATTGGGAAAATGAGTTAACATATTTAAAATTTGTATGCAATGCAAAATATGTAAATCGTGAGTAAACTGATCATAATTTGCGTTGCATACAAAATGTATTTAAACTTTAAGATTTTGGGTATTTTATTAATAAATCTTTATGCAGCCATAATATTAATAACTTTAATTTGTTAATTACTCTACATATTTTATTATGTTAGATTTTATTATGTTATGCTTCTACTGTAGAATTAGCTTTTATTTCAATAATTTGCTTACCAAACACTTTTTATTAATTCTTATCATTTCCAGAACTCGATTTATTTACATAGAAATATACGAGTAATTAAACAAAGAGATCATAACACTGTGTAGCTTTTTAAAAAGTCTTTTTAAAGACAATTCATGATATTTGAGAATATGAAAAGATGAAAAGAAACCTGTGTGCTGGTTTAACTTTTATTTTTTGCAATAATGCTGTGATTAAACTTTTATTGCTCTTTCTTCTGAAATAACAATTAATTTCCAATAACTGTAATCTAATAACCAGTCAGTAAGATAACTAAGAATTGCTTAACAGCGATGAACGAAATTTATAAGCTGTTAAATTATTAAGAAATCTTATTTCAAATATCAGTAGATAAGAATTTTTAGTTGGCCTGTAAAACTCTTGGCTAATATGAAAAAGAAACACGTTGAATAAAAGAGAAGCCTTTTTTATATGTTTTTGTAACTGTTATTGAAACCTGTTTTGCCAGAAAAGTGATAGTGATCAAAAGATAAAACCATTTCATATTCTGTTTGAAATAACACTTATAACACATATTTTAAATGCAACCACGGAATTTTCTGCAAGTCATGGACCAAGTTTTTCATTGTGCCTCTCCTTTTTTATCTCAGAGAAGTATTATATTAAACGAATTATATTATTTCGCTCACAGTGAATTGCTTCATGTTATTTCGAAAAAGATATATTTCTTGTTTAAAATCTCGAAATATCTATAAATTGTTAGGCCTTATAAATTACTTAAAGTTTTAATGCTGATTTTGTGAAACAAATATTCATTTCATATGTAAAATTATAATTATAGTCTATTCCCGAAAATGCTACCCAATTGTGTGGCGAAATATTGCAAATAAAAATAAAATTTTTTAAATTTTTAATTACATTTCATATGAAGTCTACACACAAAATTAAACCAAATTTGTATGGCAACAATAGGATGCAAGTCAAATTGGAAAACGTTCAGGCTATCAATTCTCTTGATTCAAATCGAAAAAGAAGAGAAAACAGTCTTAAAAGTTTTGCTTAGTAAATTTTCTAAAAAGGGAAATTTTAAACTTTTGATAATTTTTATATTCGTATAGGTTTCAGCTTACACACGATCTTAAGGCAATAATCTTTATCTTTTGCTTTTAATTTAAGAATAAAACAAAACAGTTCTTTTCTTGCTACACTAAACAAAATAAATTTTAACGTACTAAATAAACAAACATAAATGTGAAACGATTTTGTATCGTTGAATCATTATCTACACAGACATATTGATTTCATAAGTATTTCGAGTAAATAGCAAAATGCAGTCGACTTATCTTTCTGCAACGCTTACCTAATTCAATGCCAAAAGAAATTGAATTTTATGTTTAGTACTTTAAACGTTATCAGCAGTTATTAAGTCACAGATTGAATCCAGAACAAAGTGCTTTTAACTAATAAATTCTCTTTCATTATCATCGCATTAACGAAAATGCTTTCTCGCTTTAAAAGAGTTTCAAAATGCATTCCAGCCTTATTTTTACTCTCTTTTAAATCTTGTTATCAACATAAGGCAAATTTTTTTTGTATAATTTTTTTTTTCAAATTTAATTTAAATTTTTTGAAATTAATAAATGTTTTCTTTTTAGCAAATATTGCAACAACAAGAACTCCCTCAATCTGCCGGTTATTAAAATAAATTAAAAGAATTTAAAGTTCATTTCAATGAGAACATACTTAAGAAGAGATTCAAAAAATAACTTTAATCCAAATCGGAAAAGATATTTTAAAATCATTGTTTAGTTGTGAGTTAAGCCATGGAATGAGTAAAAAGGCTGCTAAAACAAATTTAATCAAATAATTTAGCAGGTGGCAGGCAAGACAATGCAGCCACATGACAAAATGATTATGAAATAGTAAAAAAGTTTTTGTCGTATACAAAAATTCTTAGATTAACCGAAACGTGTTCTCAATTTCATGTATCTAAAATAAAAATAAAGTTAAAAAATTTTTTTTTTAATTTTATATTTATACTTTACGTTTTCAGTATTTCAAATTAACAGTATTTTAGATAAAATAAAATTCTAAAGAAAATATCCCGATCGCTTTGAAGTAATGTCGGGGTTTAAAAATACTACAAACATTTGTAAAAGTAATTCCTCTAAGCTTTGGAATGCCAAGAATCACTTGTCTGGGTATGATTTTACCTCAACCCGCATCTATTGTATAGTATAGTATAGTATAGTATAGTATAGAGAGAACTCTGAAGATGGCATATAGCCGAAACCGGTATGTTAATAAACCAAAAATGACGCGAGTTGACATAAAATCATACCCAAATATATCAAACCCCGTCGGACAATATACGCCCAAATCACTGGCCTCTTTTAAATAACTTATAAAATTCATTGTAACAGATCAAGATATTAGCAGATAAAGTGAGACTTAAGGAGAATAATATATGTAAATGATTGGATATTTTTGTTTATATTGTTAGCTCGTCTTCACCCATTTTTTAGAATTTCTAAAAATTTGTTATCTGGAACCAGGCTTATTATATATCAATAAAATCATTTTATCCTTATAAAATTGCTAGGTTTTTCCTTTATCTCTCCATTGACTTTTAAATAAAATAAAATACATGGTGTATAACAGGCCATATGGATGTACCCATTTTTATAGAATGAAATCGTTTGAAACATTTTATTTTCATTTATTAAATAAATATCTATTATTCTTTTCAACGGTCTTTTTTAATTAACAATATATATTTTTTCGATATTTCGTTTTCCTGTGGAAAGCTTCTTCAGGAAATTATTTTTTATATTTTGCAAAAACAAAAATTATAACAATATATTTTTGTTTTTGCAATATATAAAAAAAAATTCCTGAAGAAGCTTTACATAGGAAAACGAAATAATAATAAATAACTATATATATATATATATATATATATATATATATATATATATATATATATATATATATATCTATATATTTAAAATATTAAAAGGTCGATTAAAAAAATAAAACCAAAAAAAAAAAATTCATTTATTTGTATAATTTATTATTATAATTTATACTATTTAACGTAAATTCTTTTGACGGTGGCAACGCTGCTCGTCATATTATTTCTTACGCTTTTTTTTCAAATATATTCGACTCAACTTTATTATATTTTTAGTTAAGGATTGCTCCTCTATTTCACCCCCCGGGGGCACATAAATATGGTCTTTATAGAACTTCGACTATCTAGACACAGTGCAACTGGGGGAAAAAGAGAGCCCAGTTCCCTGAAGTCAGCAGGGGTACAATTGGAAACTCCACTTTATATCCACGGGGATCAGTAATGGCCGCAGAGTTCATTATTTGTCTCTTTAGACATTTAATAGTTATCTAGCTGATTATTGAGGTTGGTCCCTATATGGAAGTATCGTGGTGGTTGTGGTTTCGCGGCCCCATAACAGGTCTTTTGTTTAATATGGTGGCCAGGATCATTTCACTGTTAATGACACCCTAAGTGAATGATGCAGTCCAGTGAGCATGCTAGACATGTGTTCTGGACAGGAGTTGGAAAGTCTCCAACTCTTAAGCAAGGAGTGATGATTTGCAGCCCTGCTCAGGAATCATCGAAATTGCAACTAGAAAGTTCTGTTGCATAGAATTATGGCTTCAGCTTCCTAGGACGAGGATGACGTTTGACCACCATCTGATAAAGGCTTCATGGCCAGGTGCGGATGTAAATAAAATCAGGTCTCTGCTCCTCTATTTATTATTATATTTTAATAGGCCTACAAGTTAATAATGTCGATTTTTTTGCTTTAAAAATGTATTTATTATAATAACAAAGTGAGTTGATATGTTATTCAATATATTGCCTATCGTAAACCACTACTTTTTCCCATCTTATTGATGGCATATGGATTCTGTGCCTAAAGAACTGAAATAATGATTTATTCAAGCCAATTTTTGTTACTCTATTGTGAAGTGAAGCGTTTTCGAGGAAAGGTGTTGAGCATCGATCGAAACAAATACCAGTCAGAAGAGGCAAACTTTCCATTCACTCTTTTCCAAATAGTTTTTGACCGGTCTTGTGGCCGAGAATTGTCATGATTGAAAGATTATAACCTTAATGGTCGATTATTCGAGTGTTGTTTCGGTGATTGACCTCTCCAAATGCATCAATTGTCTATGGTATGCTTCTGATCCCAATACTTTACCTTGGCTTTAGCGTTGATTAGGCTAGTTGGCCGAGTCAAATGTAAACCTTTTTTGCGTGAGGTTATCATAATGTATCCATATTTAACAATACGATGCAAGGATAAATTTTAAATATATTATAAATTTATATGTTAAAAAATAACTTATTTCTATAGCATCACAGCAGCTTTAATAGAAAATTGTTTATAATGCTCTTAATCTTTTAAAAGATGTGTGTGACAGTTAACGCATAAAACTAAATCTAAAAAAGCACGTACATATAATTCTATAAAAAAAACAATAATAATTAATAAAAAATAGAAAAACAAATTTCATTTAAATAGCAATTTGTTTATATACGAAAAATTAAACTATAAACAAAAAGTTATTTACCAGAACGCATTTTCTCAGATCATTATTCATTCACCATTTGATCTTTAAAGTATGACTAAATATTGGCATTATCGCATTTCATCACCTTTGACTGCGATTCAAAACAAAAAAATTGTTTTTGTTTTAGATCTTTGTCAATCCTTAAAAACTTGCTACCAGACTATTGTTGTTTACCCAAAGAAATATCAAAACAAATCACTCATGATACTTTTGCTTAAAGCCAGCTAAGACTGTTTTCACTTTTCGAAAATCAAATAAAGTGAGAAAGATTAGAAATCTTTTTAATTGCCTATAATTTTAATAATATTTCGATCCATCTTTACTGCCTTTAAACATTTTATAGTACACATTGAACTATTTTAAGCCTGGACTATATTATTCAGCTTTAAAATGCTTTTTTTTATTTTATTTTGTTCATTTTAGTTTAATAATTTTTTAAATATTCTTCTTATGCCCTGCGTTTTTTTTCCAAGTTCAGCCTACAACAGTATAAATATATATAATTTATTATATTAGATTTTGGCCGTAGAAATAGGCTTCTGTTTAGAAAATATTAATAAAAGCTTTAAGAGCTTTTAACAGCAAAAGTTTGCGTTATAATAAATGGTTTAAAATTTGATTTAAAGAAAACATTCACCAAACTGTAAATAATTTAGAAAATAATTAGCTTTCTGTTAAAAGCTTGCAATATTTAAGTGTTGAATAACGTTAAAATACAAAAATAAAGGCTTTTAATCGGACAAAAGAAATGTGTGTTGTATTAAAAACAGTAACGCTCAAATATTCAAATATTTCAATCGAAAAATAAAATTAAAAAACATTTGTATTATTGGTTTTGTTTGGCCAATTTAGAAGTTCATTTTGACCAGTTTGAGATTATGTTATGAATAACAAAAAAATATTTTTTTTTATTCCTTTTCAATTATCTTATTTATTTACCTCAAGAAAAATCCAATAAATTATAAAATTTATCAGCTAATGTTAAAGGCGAGCGTACCACTATCTATATATATAAAAAATAAGCCCAAAATAGGTGTCCGTTGCTTGCAAGTGTTTGACAAGATGCGCCGTTGGATTTCCACAGTACCTTCGTAATGGTCGTTCGCTGGTTGGTGTCTTTATTTCCTGCGTTTACGCACAATAGTGCGTCCACAGTGCGTGTGTGAAACAAGACAAATTTTTCAAAAAAAATTAAAATTTTTTTTCCATTGAATACTTCGACTCAACGTTTTGTATCAAATGAAATGTGTGTGTTCGATTGTACGTTCTTGTGTGTGTGTGTGTGCTTGCGCAGAATGCGACGGCAAACAAATGGAAATATACTCATGTTCATAGCAAGTGGATGTGCAAACAAATAGAGAATTTTGTTTTTCATATTCTGTTGTATTTTGTGTGTATGTGTGTGTGTGATTTACGTGTTCAATTGCAAAATGATCCATCAGCCGAACGTTTTTCAAAGCAATTGTTAGATATTGGGAATGGCGCAATTCCAATTGACCCCACCACTCCAATTGACCCCACCACAAAAATGATTACGCTTCCAGATCATTTTTAGCAACTTTGCACAATCAAAACAAAAATTGGTACAAACGTATTTCCCGGTAACGCACAAAATTTTAGAAACCATGATTGGTTGGGGGAAAGAGATATCTTAGCTGCGAAAAACGCAGATGTTTTGGATATCAATGTTACAATTTTGAATGACATTCTCGGGGAAATTTTTACCTAAAAATCGGTTGACTCTGTTACCAATCAAAACGATGTTGTAAATTATACAGTCGAATTTTAAAATTCGCTTGAATTACCGGGACTGACGTCCCACCGCCTGCAAGTGAAAGTTGGTGTTCCAATTATTGTGCTTAGAAATATCTGCCAGCCACGATTTTGTAATGGCACAGGCACATTTAATCATAAAAATGTGATTGAAGCAAAAATTTTAAAAGGAAAATATAAGGGCGAGGATGTGCTGATACCACGCATTCCTATGATTCCTCTAGATTTGCCGTTTGATTTTAAATGGATTTAGTTCCCCAGACGAGTTGTTTTTGCAATGATTCCTGCTTTTGGCACGGCCAATTGTATGCAATATGTTCACGTGTTAATAAACCAACTGTTTTTTTTGTCTAACCGCGAACCAAAATACGATTGAAGAATGTCGTATATGTAAAAGCATTCCAATAGAATAAGACATATTATATCAGCACACAAAAATATTGAATTGTGAAAAAGATAAAATTATTAAAAAAAACCTAAAAAAGATTTTGTGTTATTTGTGATTAATTTTCTTAAATAATTGCATTTTTTGGCGCACAAAAAATGACTTGCAAAGCAGTCACGGGCACGCTAGTTGTTTTATAAAAAAACACTTCTCTTTAAGTTCTAAAATCCCTTAGCAGTTGCTATCCAGAAATACAACTTATCGCTGATATAGAGAAAAATGTTAAACTCTCATATTTGGACACAACACTGCAACGAAAGATGATAAAATCATTTTCGATTGGCATTTTAATGATGCACAACCTATTGCGCAAATGATTAATAACGCAAAAAAATTTCATCATTAGAGTCTTGAATATTAGTGACACTTAATTTTACGCCAAAATTATAAATAAAATCACAACAATATTTGAAGGCAACATCTTTCCAATAAAACTAAAACTAAAAACTAATTATTAAGAAACAATTTGTTAGGGTGTAACATTCATAAGAGCCTGATATCAATGATGAAAACGGGCAAAATGAAATTTGGATATGAACCAAACAACACATTAAACCCAATAATACCTAAAATGGAGGATAGAATGTAGGAACAGGGACAAAGCAATGTGGTATATGAAATCAGGTGCAAAAAGGCGGCGATAAAGAAAGCTGCCATTTAATAAATATTGGACCAACAAAACGAATATTAAATGAGTGAACAGGAATGAGTGAACATTAACACGATATTGCGAAGCAGAAGGGAATAGTATCATTATTACAACACCTACTAACGACTTGATATATACCTGACTTTCCAAGGGTGAGGATTTTAGATACAAAATTAAAAAAAAAGGCACACAATAGAAAGTCTTTGCATTCAACAAAACATAGACAAAACCATGAACTTAAAAAAGACACAGACAACATAAAAATAAACTACTGCGTTACAATGAATTAGTTGAAATAAACTGTGTTAGGCCAGACCAGCTTAAGGTTATTTAATCAAACATATACTTCTCGTTAACCTCTGTTTAATTATTGCAATAAAATACTACGTTAATTTAACTATTTTTGAAAAAAAAAACAATTTTAAATCACTGTATAAACTCCCATTTTTAGCGAAATGGCTTGCTTATAAAACCATGGTTATAATATATTTATATTATCAAGAGTTTTATTATTCAACCTTATTCTGTTTGGCGATGGCCACATCGTCCTCTGCTTATAAAACCATCGTTATAATATATTTATATTATCAAGAGTTTTATTATTCACCCTTATTCTGTTTGGCGATGGCAACATCGATTTTAAGGCAACATTACTTTAATGCTAATTTGGTATTCCCTAACAGTCTAATGATAACGGTGCCAGTTTATCGATCATTTTAATAAAATATAACAAACATATCTAATATTTGAGTCAGCAGATTCATTTGTGTACTATTTTTGATAAAATTGTTGTGAAGAAAATATAAACTGTGTGAAAGAAAAAATAAAATCTATATTTTTTTTTTTGTTATTTATATTCGACTTTTTTCTTTTTTAATAAACACTTATTTTTTAAATAAAATCTGTATTAAATTAAACCTAAAATAAATTAAAAATCAAAATAAATTAAAATTAAAATGTTCAGCAGATTTGCCACAGCTTCATCCAAGGTGCTCAGTATAAGCTGATTAAATATGCCGCCTCCAGTAGTTTTGCATTCCGTTTTGTTTTTTACCATCTCTTTTTTTTACTTTTAATTTTAAGTCGCGCCAAATCTGAAAAAAGAATTTTGTCAAGCATGTATTGAACTACATACTATACCTTTTACCATCCATCACGCATTCTATTTGGTAGGCCAATGGCTTTTAGAGCAGTCGTAACACTATCCCATTGTTCCTTAAAATTAGTATAAACATTGCCTCTTCGAAATCCCCTGGCAAGTGATGGATTTTTCCAAATTCTTCCACTCATTTTTTAAATTGGTAGGCGTTGCTAATTTTAATTTTTCCATTTTCCATTTTATTTATACTTTTTTATATTTTATTTTGTATTTTTAGTTTTTTCAATCTCCAAAATCACAGACGAGTATATCAACGGCAATTTAAGGCAACATCAACGTCAAATTGTCTTGCAGAATACCAAACATTTTCCAGTCATCGATAAATGGCAATATTGCCAACGAGAATACGGATTTATAAATAACGATAATAAACACCTTGGATGAAGCTGTGGCAATAAACGACGTCGTCTTGTATTGCCATCGCCAAACAGAATAAGGGTGAATATTTCCATAATTCTAATTTAACATTCTTCATTATTCGATTTCATTTCTATTTAGTATAAAATATTTAACTGAAATATGTGTGTTATAAGTCTACTAAAGTGCCTTTACTTTAAAAAAAAAAAATAAAACTCATCTTTCATTTAAAGTTTTATGTGAGATTATGCCCTAAGTGATGATAAGAACACTGAACAAAGATAAATACATGTGATATTAAGAGCTCATTAAGATAAATTTTCACATGCCTGATAAGAACAACAAATATTCCAAAAACATTTATGAAATTATCTTTTTGTGCACAAAATGAACGGATACATTTTAATTTTGAATGAAGTTTGTTTTTATTAAAATAAAAGAAAATTTTCCACACTTTTTAAATTAAAATTTTTTTTATTTTTTATTAAGTACGTATTCTATTTTATTAACATTAAGCACATTAAGCAAAAAAAAAACAAAACTCAATACTTAATATAAAATTAGTTGACAGCTTTTATTAACGTTATCGATAATAGTGACAACTACTCGAATTAAGAAATATGTTTCAATCAGTCTTATCATTATATAAACAAACTTAAGGCTATTCACTTAACTAAGCAAAACTATGCTCACATATTCACTAACACAGTTTATAAATTTATCTTGTAAATTAATTAACTTTGGAACAAATAATACTTGACCTTGCCCTTTTATAATTAAAATACGATTGTTTAACAAAAAATTCCTAACAGCTGTCAGCAACATTTTTTGTAAAATTAAACTTAATCAAAAAAATGCCTGAAAATATCACAGATTTTTTTATTAGCAAAGTTTGAGACTTTTTTCAAAAAATTATTTCAAAACTTTTAAGCAAAATAAAAATATTGTAAATTATTTTTGAATTTGTGCAAAAACAAAATCATTTGTGACATTAACTTGCTAATTTTTGCAATTCATTGACAGTATAAAAATTAATACTGGGTGTCGTGCTATTAACGTTGCTATTGAGACTATTGTTAACATCTTTTGGTGAATTTTGTTCAACAGCAAATGGTACCACAAATATGCTGGTTTTTCTAGCATGTTGCATTTTCATAACACTGTCATAGCTGGGAGGGGCAAATTCACTATATGATGGCGATGGTGAGGGCGGTGGTATAGCAGCTTCATTCGTATTCATATTGGCGTTTCGTTGGCTATCATTACAACGTCTATCCGAACAGGCCATGAGTAAAAAGAAGGCTGCCAGGGCCAAAAATGTGGCCACATACCAAACAATCGTTATAATATCCATGGCAGTTTGTGACAAATCGTTTGATTCACGAACAGCTGGAATCGAAAAATAAAATAAAGAAAAACTTTTATTAAAAATAATTTAATAATTAATTTATTAATTAATTATAGAATGCAAATTTTTAAATTATAAATTTGTTTGTTTTTTGCGAAGGGAAAGCACATCTTTTGCTTAATGTAATAAAGAAATTTCATCATTTTCTTTATTTAATTCGTCATTATTATAAGCAAATTTTTTTTTTATATAGAGTGTGACAAAAAAAAGTTATACACACCATTGGAAAAAAACAATTGTACAGTCTCATCTTCTTTGGGGGATTTTTCCAATATTATTTTTGAGCGTAGCAGTTACTAACTTTGGATTTTAATAAGATATAATAAGTTGAAGTTATAAAGAGAACACTGAAGGTGGCAAATAGCCGAAACCGGTTTGTTCAGAAACCAAATTTGATGAGGGTCGACATAAAACCGTACCCAAATCAAAAGTTGACATTTTTGGTTTTTGACAAAATTTTATATTTTCCTTTCACATTGACTGAGCTCTATTATTTTTATATTGGACGAACACCTCTATTAAGTTTTTAGTTCTTTAACGTAGTGAATAATAGTACAGGTTGTTTTATTTAATACTTTACGTGTTGTCATGTTTTCCCTCCACAGTTTTATAATTGTGTCTTTTAAACCCTTTTTTCGGATATTTTTCACACTTCATCAATCTGGCATTATAAAATTTTCAAGTAAGAAATAATTTTTTAGTTACAAAAATTACTCTTACCCAAACCAAATTTGACGAGGGTCGTCGTAAAACGATACCCAAATAAAAATAAATTAAGCCCCGCTGGAAAATATACGCAGATATCTAAAAAGTCAACAGCTAAAAAGCAAATGTTCCTTAAAATCACTAAACGGTTAATGTATCGCCAAAGGCAATAAGCAACTGTTTTCCGCTATAAGAACAGATAAAAACTTATAACATACGCAAATGATAACTGATTAATGAGTACAAATTTTGTATATTTTAGCAGTGATGGTTAAAAGTCCGTGTAGTGAAAGGAAAGAAATGAGCGCAAACGGAGTAGATCCTTGTTTTTATTAAGCGTTAAGATTAATCGATGGCTTTACGTTCAGACAGTCACCTAAAACACTCTTGATTTGCAGTTAGAAAATGGCAACTTTATCACATCTTTTCCAAGAGACTGACCTTAATCTTAATAAGCATCTGTAGACTTTTACGAAAATAAAACTGAAGGAACGCCATTTCACCATTAAAGAAGCCCTGCAAAATGTTCTAATTGATATATGGATTTCTATACCCGTGGAAGTAACAAAAAAATTATGTAGAAGAAAAGTAAACTACTCCATACAAAATACTAAAAACCTAAAACATAATAAAACAATATTTGTGGGCAGAGCCGTTAAGTTTTTGTCTATGAATGTTAGCAAATAATTTTATTATTGTTATTTTTACTTTATGCATGGCCATATGCATCAGTGTACTTATGTCATTATCTGATCTTACAATTATTTTACTAAGGCAAATAACAAGTTGTTTTTGTGCCCACTGTAAAAATTCGTAATTTCAAATAGTTAATAAAAATAGTTAGTTAAACATTTATTTTTAGTTATTAGATGTTATTTTGCATGTTTGTTTTTTTTTAGCAAGTGTTTTAAGATACAGAGGGGTACTTGACATTAGTACTTAGGCAATGTTTATTATTATTATTTCGTGAAAGTTATGTAAATATATAAAGTGGTAAGACATAAGAAGACTTAGAGACTAAGATTTTTTGTTTTTTTTTTAGCTCGTAAGATTTTCAGTTTATGTAAGCATTGCCTTTTCCGAGGCTGGGTAACATTTACAAGGTTTGCACAAGCAATCGAAAACAACTTAAGGCATAACTTTTTACCTTAATTTTTATTTCTCTTATTGCTTTGATTATTTTAATTAATGTAAAATTAACCCATGTCAAATGGAAAAAGTTAATATTATAATACTAGAACATTCAATCATTTTTAAAGTAATTTGAAAATTCTAATGTCACTAACGGCAGGTGTTAAAGTCTTACTTTGATAAAACGAAGTAATAAAAATTTTTTCACGCCTATAATGAAATTTTAATTTGCATTCCGTAAAAGAAAAACTAAGAAAATATGCAAAAATTTTATTGTATAGAAAAGTGGAACGAAATAATTTTTTTTTTTCACAATCACACTGCATTGCTGATTTGCAACAGTTCACAGAATTATTTTTTTTTTGTAAAAAATAAGTATTTTTGACTTATTTCTTTCTAAAAAGAATATATGAAAAAGGAATATTCCGTCCAAGTTCCTTTGGCTGGCACGAACTCAAGCTATAGCGAATTGTTTTTTCCCAAAAAGTTTTTCCCACACCTTTTTCATTTTCTACATGCCTTCCTGATTACTTTGTACTGTCTGATAAAATTGTGTCTTGACCAAATTAAGGCTCAAACAGTAAATAACATATTATGATTAATTACGTGATAAAGTATAGGAAAAAGAGCTAAAAAAAACAGAGGATTTTGTGGACAGAGAATAACCTTACTTGATTAAAGTGTTGAACTGCTATTAGAAAGCAGTGCAGGGCAATGGCACACCCAAAAACAAACTTGGTGTAAATTTCGAATGCAGATGGTCTAGAATAAAATTCTATATCGTTTAAAATAGATTTTTGTCAACACTATAGTAAGTGAATAAATACTTTTGTGTGTGTTAGCCGAGAAGCATATCTCATTAGTTTATTAAAGCAATGTATATGAATATTTATCTTAACCACTGTGACTAAATATTTTACAATATAAATCGATAATACTCAAAACTAAAGCAAAATATTTCTCCTAATTTCGTATAAAACTGATTAGATGCTGTAAAAATTTTTGGAAAAAACACATGCTACAACAACTCACTCAAATATTTAAATACAATGATTTGCAATAAAAAGCGTGGTACTATCACACGATTAGAAGAAAGTGTAGGTCGCCTATAAGAGCACAATCATTGTTTTTATATTTGCACTCTTTGGGTTTTAAAATTTGTATTCATCGTTTTTATTTTAAAAGACTGAATATTATCCGAAGACTTAAGACATTAAAAAAGGAAAGCATACAGAAATAACACATTTCATAATTTTACGGTAGCAAGGTTCTAACCCAGAAGAGAAAATTAAACTTGATAAACTCATAGTTAAAGTATTCAGGATATCAATCAATGAAAAATCATATTCAGATTTTTATTATAACCTAAGCTTCACCTTAAATAAAACCACAATGTTGCATTGAAGAAGCTTTAAAAATAACACAATTTGCGTATTTGAAAAGGTATTAAATCAAGTAACATGCGTTACTAACGTATGTTAACTAACATACTAACTGAGAGAAACGAAATTAAATGAAAAATTGAACTTTGTTATGATGAGTAAATTTTGTTCCAAGAATTTAATCGTGGTTGATTCTTTCTATCTTTTTAAATATATTTGTTAGCTGAATTAATAATGTTTACAGTGGGCACCATCTAAAGCAGATAAATGTGAAAAGTGCTGAAATCGAATTTATTGTGTTAAGTTCCACATTCACTTGTAATAATAAATTTTTAAAAATAATTTACATTTTTAAATAAAGTTAATAATTAAAAATAATAAATTGATAAAAATTAAAACTAAAGCCAGATTAAAAATTGTTTATTAGCTTAAACATGGTTATGATTAAGTAGCTTCACTTTTAATTAGTTTTAAATTTAAAAATAAATTGTTACTCTATTCAAAGGATTTTTCAGAGCCCATAATAATTTTATTTTTTTTTTATTTTTATTTTTTCATTTTTTTTTTTTTTTGTAATTTATGCAATCACTTGGTTTTTAACTTTCTTTCAAATTTATTAAACACTTGTTATTTATACTCACTGGTTACAATAACTGTTGAATTACTATTTTCTAAATCAGCTGTTGCCGTATCCGTATTATTTGCAAATGTTGCGTATGTTTTTGTATTTGGTTCCCGATATAATTGACCGTAGTTTCGTTGATGATTACCGATTATAAAATGATATGCTTGTCCATGAGTTAATGGCACCAAAACTGTGACTACTAAAATAAAATAACATAGAGACAGAGGAAAAACGAAATTAGAAAAAGTGTTTATTTTTGTGTGCAAAATAAAAACAAACAAAAATTGATAACACAAACAAAAAAAAAAAACAAAAATTACGATAACAAATGACAAAAAAAGATATTAAATAAAAGGTGAGTAAAATTAATTTTTAAACCAACGTTTGCTATTTGATATTCCAGTGGTATCAATTATTCTTAACAATACAATTTATATATTTACCAAATTTAAAAAATAAGTATTTTTGATTGACTTTTGTTTTTTTTTTTCTTGCTATCTTGTTATTTTCATTGTTTCGTATGGTGAAGTAATTAATAATATTATTAATAAATTCATTTTTACCAGTATTAACACTGTTGACAAATATTCTTTTTTGCTTTTTTTAATGCTTTGTGGTTGCACTGATTAGATATTAAAATGATCAATAAACGGCGTGTGACTGCAGTACTATTGCTGTCTCTTTTCTTATTGCCATCAAAATGACTTGACAGAAATTTCTTAGATCCCAAACTTTATTAAAGATTTAAAACTCATTTATTAATGAAAAACTTAATGTAGAAAAATTTACTTTTTAGTTTAAAACTAAAAAGTAAAAATTTAGGGAAGTAAATATTTGTTATACTCTGACAAATTTCTTATCTAGACTTTTGATACGAACTTATCTAAAATTGTGTGTTTAAAAATTGTCATATAATAAATTCATTTTAAACTTTTTGTGCCGCAACGCCTTCTTGTCTCCGTTCTCGAACTTTTATGAATATCGTTAAGTTCTTATAACTTGGCAACAGTTGTTTTGGTTTTTGTCAACTGTTTCTGTAGGAAAGTGCGCATTTAATTTTGAAGTGTTTGGGTTTGTAATTAATAAGGAGATACTATTTTTAAAGAAGCTAATTGACTTGGATTTTTAAATATATTAAATTCTAAAAGAGATGTATTTAACTTGTCATGAATTTTTATGAGCAATTATTTTAAACTACTGTTTATGAAAAATTACGAAAATTAAAACGTTTTTTATGATGTAGCTAACTGGTTCTGGATAATAAATAGTTTTGAGTTGGTGCTAAATTGATTGGGTTTGTTCCGTCGGTGAATGAACTAATGTTTTCTATTTCTTCTCTTAATGTCCTTCACGGCTGTTTTTTGCAAATGACAAGCGCTTTCGATGTAAATACATCATTACCAAGCCACATTCTATTACGTTATAAAATGAAGAGAAGTGGTCGGCATAGAGAGCTCAGTAGGAACGAAAGTATTCAACTTTTTGTTTTTACTCTACCACCGAGCCATGCAAGGCAATAGTACTGCAATTTTAATAAGCTGAGTTTTTATGGCATCGTCGCTTCATGCTTCTATAGATGCAACCACCTGAATAGCTAAAATTTTATTTTTATTTTTTTCGAATTCCAGATTTTTAACTAAATTAAAAAACGAAACATGACTTTAGAATTATTCACTTTGAAGTTGCCTAAGAGAATATTTTTTTTTTTTGGTTTTTGGTACTTATTTGAGGCCGTAATGTAATACTTTTTGAAGAACTGAAAAAGTTTAATAGCTAATCCAGAACATTTTACTAGAAATAAATTTAAATTTAAAATTTAAATTTTTTTTTTACTTTTATTTTAAACTTTTAATATACGAATGTTATCTAAGCTTAATCTGAAATTTAAGTTTAGTTTACCGCATTCAAACGCTTTTTTTTTACTAATTATTGCATTTTTAAAGAACAGTTGAACAATGGGGCTAGAAAAATCTATTCAGCAATGCTTATTTCGGTATTGAAAAAATAAATTTTCTTGGTCAATGAGATTGAATTTTTAAATATAAACTTTCTACACATCTACTCGTTTCCAGTACAAAAATTTTCGATGAAATTTTAATACTAAATATTATTACTTTAAACTACATATATAATTGTTTAAAAAATATTTTGCAATTGAAGTACCTCTCCACAAGTTGTCCTGCATTGTTAAATGACTATAACTAATTTAAAAATTAATTATTTTCAACAACTTCGTTAAGGGAATTTTCTCTATTTGATTTTTAATTTTATTTACTTAACAAAAATTTTGCCAGACAATAATGAAATTGTTTAATTATTCATTAAATATTTTAAAATTAAATAAAATTGTTTAAAGCATGCTACGCTCCAGAATGTGAAAAGTACTGCAGGGATGCTTCTCTTAAGCTTGACTTAAACAAACAAAGTTTTTGATACACATGGCCACATAAAATAGCTGTTATTTCGTAGCTTATTAATTTTTTATTTTTCAATTTTTGCTCCAAGTACTTGAAATAATATTTAAATGATATTAAAAGTAAGTATCTATTGTTATTTTTTTTTTCAATATCAGGTGCTAAAACCATGTGAATTTTTAATGCAAATATGAGAAAATATTCGATACAAAAAAAAGGAATTGAAGTTAGTTAAGCTCGATATTTCAAGTTCAATTTAGTTAAATTGAAAAAAAAAATGTTTAGCCAATATTGCCGTTACTGTTTGAATGAATTGTAAACAAAACAATTAAAACTTTGTTAGAAAATATTAAATTATTGAATTAATGTAAATATAAATGTTTGAAAAATAACATCAAAAATTAGACAAAGGCAATGCGGTAGTTGCCAATCAATAAATTGTTTGAATATTAAATTATTTTGTAAATTAAAACACTTTGAAAAATGAATTATGTGTTTAGAAAACAGAGCTTAAAGGAATTAATTTAATAAGCATATTTTACGTCAAAATCATTATTAATCCTATTCTTAGATTACAAGCTTAACCTTTAGCTTCAGTGTTAAATAAGTTTCATTTGCATTGAATTTTTTTCTGGTAAATAAATTTCTAGGAAAAAGCAATTAAACATTAAATGGAAATCTTTTTTGTAAAAATTTTATTAGCATTAGTAATGAGGATTAATTATTTTTTAAGTTATCCCTTATTCTGTAGGGAAAAAAATTATCACTTCAATCACTTCAGCTTATAAAATTTTTTCTTTAACTTCCAAACATCTTCTTCCATTTTCTATAAAACGAAAATATACTTCCAGCAAAAAAATTAAAATTTCAATAAAATATAAAAATTTTTTAAATAGTAAAATAAAAATAATAATAAAGATATATAAAAAATAAAAAAAGGTGATAAAATTAAAATCAATAAAAAAATCAAATAAAACTGTACCGTAAAACGGGGTAAATACAAACATTTAATACTAACTAAGGTCATAGGTCCTTAAGTGTTGCAACATTGAGAAAATATTAATTTCACACCTTTTCCCGTTCAAGATTTAGAAATTCAATTATTTTTTTAAATGATTTTCTGTTGTTATTCAACCTTTTTTACATTAAATGAAAAAAGTACAAATCGACTTTTTAGTTGATTAGTTTTCTTGCTTTTCAACATAATATCTGCTTTATTTTTAGTTTGATAAACCTAATCTAGTGAAGCTTCAATTTTTCTTGGCTTGTTCGGCTGTGATTAAAAATAATATTTTCTATTTTTTTTTTCTTTTAAAAAGCCAATGAGCTCAGCAAAAACTATGGGTTTGCAATATAATAGTTTATAAAGGTACACAGAAATTTATGATGGCTTACAAACTTGCGTGATCAGATAAGACGTGATATTTGTTCGCAATGACCCAATTATTGTTGATGTACTAAAATGTACACAAAAGTCTATTTGCATAATTATATTTGCAACACTTCGTAATTTTTATATGTTGTATCAGAGTAGCGAAGTATTCACTCACTGTTCATACATGTATGAATATGTACATATCATTTTTTAGCCGCTTCTTCTCATACATGTGTGAGAGACTACAAATTATTTTGTGTTTTCTCATTTGTGAATGCGACGATTTATTTTTGTTCTTTCTATCCATAAGTGAAAAAATGAGAAACACACAAGTGTTCATTTTTGCATATTTATAATTTTGATAATTTTTCATAAATGAAAAGGTCGTAAAAATATGTGCGTTAAGCATTCGCGTACATAAACGTCAAATATGTGCGCAATTGTCGGCGTATGCAGGAAAAAAAATGTTTTTTTTTTTTATTTCTTTTAGAATATATTGCAATATTGTATTTTGAGTTAATATGCACCCATGTGTTTTTACTACATTTTACGGTAAACTGCGATCGTAGGTAAAAAATTTTTTCACGTTCAATTATGAGAAATTGTATAAAATTTCAACGTTCATAAATGAACATGTACATTTATGAAAAATAACATTAATGAGAAGTAGCTAATTTATCATTTATCACATATGAATAAGACTAATAATTCTTGTTGTTCGCATTCATGTATGAAAATAACCAGAACATTTTTTGTTGTTCGTTTATGAGTGTGAAAAATAAATATAAAATTTTAGATTTCTCATTTATGAAAAATATCATGAATGTTGATTTTTGAATGTTCATAAATGAAAAATTCTGAACCCTGTGTTGTATTGTCTGCCTTTCATAAGTGCTGTAAGTGTTCCCGAAGTCTTTACGTTACAATTACCTAACCAATCTAATTACCTCTAAGCTTTTCAGGAAAATGTATTTCTTGGTTCAACAGCCCCATCATCCATAATTTCATATAAAGGGTGGGCAAATTTGAGGCAATGTACAGTAGAAGTATGAGAATTTATAATAGAGTATGATGTCTACTTCCAGCACGTTAGCAGACGTCCTCTTTTTTCACATAATTTTGAAACACAGTTTGCAGCGGAACTTTGCTTAGCGCCGAATTTCATCTTTCAGAGCATCAACAGTTTATGAGTTGTTTAGATGAGCCTGGCCTTTAAAATCACACCAGAGAAAATAATCCAGCAGCGTTCAATCATAAGAACGAAGCGACCAAATTGAGAAATTAAGCGACCAGGAACTTTCTCATGCAATAAGTGAATTGTTTGGGTGGCTGTGTGTCTAGTGGTACCGTATTGATGAAATTTAAGATCCCTGATGCCATTAGACCATTGGTTATCATGGTCTGGTAGCACAGATAATTTACGGTGACGGCGTTTCCTTGCGGTCTGACCACGATATGAGACTATCGTCATTTTCTTTGGATGTCATTCGAGCACTGTTTGTGTATTTTGTGGGCCCCCATATTCCCATATGTTTCTTTACATAACCGCCTAATTGAAAATGAGTTTCATCACTGAAAATGATTTTGTTAAAATCCTCCTTGTTTTCGTTCAATTTTTCAAACTGCAAACGTTCGACGTAAACAATAGTCCGCCGGTTTTAATTCTTGAATGAGTTAAACTTTTTAGGCGTAAATATGAATATTTTTAGGCAAAGTATTGCTCAAAATGTCTCCAGTGATGCCAATTTATTGCAAACATAAGCGATTTGATGATTCCAAACTCATTGTCAATACTTTTCTTTACAGCGTTTATTTACTACGTCCACTAAAGGAATATTGCCAGCAACAATACCATAAGCTCTCAAACTTATCGATTAAATTATGCACAGTGATCTCAGCAGAAGCCTGATTATAAGGAAAAACTGCCCGAACTTTACGATTGATACAGTGAAATTTTCACCATTATGTAAGCAAATTTTCTCAATTAAAATCTTTTGAACAAGAGCGCAAGATTCCATGTTTTAAATTTTTCAACTTTGTACTAAATAAGTGTTAAAGGATAAGAGTTCAATTTTGGCTACATAATCATTTGACAGACAAGTTTCTTACTTACTAACCTAACCTAACCGGTTATATCGGCGTAAGAAATTTATGAGAATCAAAATGAAAGTTAAAGTTCTTAATGGCTGTACAAAAAAACAAAAGAAAAATATATTACAAATAGAAAAAGAATATTAACTTTTAAAAATTAATAGTTATTAACCGTATGTTTCTGTGAGTATATATCGATTTATAATGAGTTTGAAAAAGTAATTTGGCTTGTTTAAATGTTATAATTTTACAGTAGACAGAAATGATTCTATATAACACCGGCAGTGTGAACTTATTTTATAACTTTTATCACTTAAATAGATTAGAACTGTGTAATATTAAAGTTGGTTTGTAATTTCGATATCATGTCTCTAAACTTTTAATAGATACTCCTCTGTGTTGCACTCTTTATCCATTTCCACCTTTTTTTCCAGCTTTATTTATTTCGATTTTGCAAACAATCATTGTATTATTCTTTATTATTCATAGCTTAGCACTTTATGAAAAAGAAAAATCACTCTTTTAAATTTCTGCTATGACAACCCTTTACAAATGGGGCCAATAAAATAGAGTAGAGTAGAATAGAATAGAGGAATTAGCAATTTTTATTAACACAAACAGTTATAACTTATGCTTTAACTGATAACAAAAACAAAAATTTAGCCTTAAGATAATTTTAGCCATATAAAATTTGTAAACAACAGCAAACAACAAGTGTAGATTATAGAACATGTGTACGTACACACACGTGTCAATAACTTTATGTTATTTCGATTTTATATACTTAATTAGTTTAATGTAAAAGAATAGAATATACTTTATTAGTTTAATGTAAAGGAATCGTAGTTTAAGACACTGTTGAGTTATTTATTTGCGTCTAGATTTTTTTCTTATTCATCTTTTAACATTTAGATATTAAGATTTCGGTTATGATTTCACCTCTAATAGTTCAAAATTGATTTAATTTGTTGGTTAATGGTTAATTAAAACAAACAAAGCGTATCTTAAGGTTAACTTAATTTTTAGGTTTTTTCAAACAGAAAACACAGTTTCGAACTGTTTTTGATTTGTGTTTGGAATAGCACAGCAGGCAAATCGCCTCCACAGATGAAATTTGCAATCACAGTACCGAGTATTTTACATTAGTGTAAATAAATTATTAATATTCTCTTGTGTAATAATTCAACTATTTCTACAAAACCCAAATTAAATGCTCTGAAATATTTTACTTTCGAAAAGTGTCAAATTGTTATCTTGCAAAAGTTAAAGTGAGATTTCCGGTTTCATATTTAAAATGTTAACGAAAACAATTTAAATAATAATGGTGCTAATGATAGTACACATGACAAAAAGAGTTAGCATGATGTGGCCATTAGATAAAATACAAGATCATGTTTAAAACAAAATAAAAGCTTTTGGGCGTTAAAACAATTTCACCACAAGTTTTAATTCAACTTTTACATGTAGCGTTCAATGGTTTTAAGAATAACATGAAGGATTTTATTAAAGCAAAATGTTAACAAGCATTTTTGCTTTAATATGGAATTAATATTTCAGACAAAAAAAATAAAATTTAATAATGAGATAACTTCTTTGTTATTTTAAAGAACAGGTTGCGTAAGATTCTACGGTGGCAAAAGGACTAGAATCAATTTTATTTAATTCATCTCTAAAATTCAAAATAAAATCAAAACAAGTTGTTTTATGAATTGATAATTTTAATCATTTTTAAACAATTATATTTTAATTTTTCTATTGTACAACGGCACTTGTCGCACTTGAGCCGCAACAGCGGATTAACTTAAAATTAAAAACAATATGCATACAAAACAAAAAATAATAGAAAAATACTACTATACATTTTGAATCGTGGCTAGATAATATCAGGGTTCAGAATTTTTCATTTATGAACATTCAAAAAATAACATTCATGATATTTTTCATAAATGAGAAATCTAAAAATTTATATTTATTTTTCACACTCATAAACGAACAACAAAAATGTTCTGGTTATTTTCATACATGAATGCGAACAACAATAATAATTAGTCTTATTCATATGTGATAAATGATAAATTAGCTACTTCTCATTAATGTTATTTTTCATAAATGTACATGTTCATTTATGAACGTTGAAATTTTATAAAATATCTCATAAATGAACGTGAAAAAATTTTCTACCTACGATCGCAGTTTACCGTAAAATGTAGTAAAAACACATGGGTACATATTAACTCAAAACACAATATTGCAATATATTCTAAAAGTATGTCCTGCATACGCCGACAATTGCGCATTATCAAATATGTGCGTTTATGTACGCGAATGCTTAACGCACATATTTTTACGACCTTTTCATTTATGAAAAATTATCAAAATTGTAAATATTCAAAAATGAACATTTGTGTGTTTCTCATTTTTTCACTTATGGATAGAAAGAAAAAACAAATAAATCGTCGCATTCACAAATGAGAAAACACAAAATAATTTGTAGTCTCTCACACATGTATGAGAAGAAGCGGCTAAAAATGAAATGTACATATTCATACATGTATGAACAGTGAGTGAATACTTCGCTACTCTGCTAGATATGAATGCTTAATGTTATTTAGACCCCTTTCAGACAGGCAAATTTTACTTTGCAAAGTTTTGATTTTATGTGAGAGCGAGGGAGAAAGCATGATTGAGAGTACAGACTTTGATATACTCGCAAAGTTGCTTTGTTTTTCTTTCGTCGCTTATACACAGTTGTACTTATACACAGATTACATTACAGATTACATTGACTAAAACAAAATTTGCAAAAGAAAACTTTTTGTGTTTGAACACCAAAGAAAGTTTAAAAGAAAATTAAAAAAACTTTGTCAAAGTAAAATTTGCCTGTCTGAAAGGGGTCTTACATATTATATAAAAATTGGTTGAGGGAAAAAATAAAACAAAATGGAGTTAAGACACTATTGCTGTGCAAGCAATGTTGCCTTAAATTTTTAAGATGCCATAAAGGGGATACTTAGTTCTCCGTTATTTTGTAAAATAATTTCAGTACTCTAAGGATGACGACTTCTCGTGTTCATGCTTCAATAAAATTAAATTAACCGAAGGTCTTAAAAATAATATTGTCATGGAACTTAGTTAATTTTAAAGAACAACTAGTTTTGGAATATTAACTTATATCTATTTGAATTATTTTTTGTTCGTCATAAAATCAAGATAAACATTTTGAAAATATTAGCACAATTATAGAAAAATAAAATCATTAATAAATGCAATTTATTTTCCTTGTTGTAATTAAAACAACTTAATTTCTTTAAAGAACACCTGTTGTAACAATATACTTAATATATTGTAAAACTTGTTGGTAGGCAGTGAGAACTGGTTTAAAATATAACTGACCTTATTTTTAAAACTATTGCAATAGAAATTTAAACTGTCAATGATTTTCAATGAAAAAATACAATAAATCGATATTACACTCCTGAGTGAGTGGCTACAACGAAGGGTTCTTTAGTGCATGTCTTCAGATTTCGATAACTACAAAAGCCAATGTTAAATTTAATATAATTATTATTTTTTGTTTATGTTGTGCTTTTTTATAGTATCAAATTCTGCTACATAAATTTTAATAGGAATTTAAATATTGCCTTTAACAAAATAAGTTGTTTGTTTCAAATTCTTAGTGGCGCTTACAGCAGTTCAAACTTTTTGATTAATTAATCCTTTATGTTCATTCAATATCAAAGCTTTGTTAGTTCAAGTGTGACCCTTTGTTACTTTATTAACATTTTATAAATGTACTTGAATCAATACTATACAAAACTATCGTGGGAAAATGCAAGTTAAACAAAATTCATTGCATTTGCATAGCCAGACAGTGTGGACAATCAATCAATCAGTCAAACAAGGTGTTAGATTTCAGTAACATAAGAAAGGTAGGTTAATTACGACTCATCAAACACACTACACAAGACTTAATCTCGTGCTAATATCATTGAAAAAAATTTAAAAATCATTTCGCAAAAGATTTAATTCAGTTAAAGTGATCGCTATGAATGAGATGTATATGTATGCTCTTGTCAACTATAAGACGAATTTCATTGCAACTGTTACCACAGAGTTGGAACTTGTGATATGAAAACATTTATTATTTACTATTTTAGGCAACATCTCGTCTTTCTCTATTCTGTATTAGAGAATTTTTGTCTGCATTATTTCACCGATTTTCTTTTATCAGATTAAGTTTATGATTTTTGAACTAAACATCATATTCTAATTCCATGAATGGTCAAATATTTGCGAAAATTCTTCAGTTTCACTCAACCTTTTGGAAAAAAAAAACAATATGTGAATTTGAGTACAGAAAAATTTTATATTGACATTAAATTTAGAGATTGAAACTCGTTTTAGTATGAATTTTAGAATTAAGCGAAATTGTTCAGGTTTACAATTATTTGAATTTGAATATGTTTTTTATTGCACTTTGCTGCAAACAATCAGATGAATGAATTCAATGCAATTGTTTCTAACAAGCAAACGTCACCTTGTTTCTTTTCAGTGCACTACCAATGAAATTTTAAACGTTCAACTAAACATGTTAACATATTTATATTAAATGCAAATAACTTTTTAACAATATATATTTTAGAAAAAAATAAACAAATATATATATTTATATATGTGTGTGTGTATGTGTATGAAAATAATTAACATATAATTTAATCTTTAATATGGTTACTAGATAACGAACGAATAACAATTTTAGGGTTAAAGAACTTAATTTTTATAAGCAAAAATCCATTTAAAAAAACACGTTTTCAGAAAGAAGAAAAACAAGTTAAGAGATATCGCCTTTGAATAGATTACAGAACAAAAATTATCGTTTAATGGTCTTTGCCAAATGATTCTATCCTATTTAATTAATTAATTAAATAGGATGTTGTATTTGAATTTATTTTTAACTTACCTGCCATCACAAGCCACATGGATTCAGGCACGATATTCGTTTTGAAACACCTCATTTTTAAATTAAAATTTGCAATTTTTTTATTTAATAAAATCACTTTTCAAATTCAAACACTAAAATATTTTTAATGCGTTTTTCAAATCGTTTTAAAAGATATTAAAATTTTATAATTATTTTTATATGTTTTTCCTTGTTAAATATTTTTCTATTTGTAAAAATTTTCTTTGTGCAAAAAACTCAATTTTCTTGTACAACTTAAAATTACACAAGGCAATTTTTATAATATTTTTTTATTTAGTTTTGCGTTAGTTATTTCGTTTGAATTATTTATTTGTTTTCTTTTTCTTTAGTTCGTTTTAGAAATTTGCCTAAAAATACCGCCAGTCGGGATGTTGTGTGCGCGTTAGATACATTCAGCCAACTGTCAAGTTCAAGATTGTTTACGCTACTGATCATGCAGACGTACCAAACAGCCAGCAACAGAACAAGTACAACTTACTCGACTAAAATAATTTTAAATGAGCAAAACTTTTAACTGAGCTAAGCTAAACTGTGTTAAACCTAAACTGACAGAATAGCAACAACAGTTTCACAAACTGTTCAAATATTAAAAAAGATATTTGTTTGGTTTAGAAAAGACTGCAAAACAAAACAAAAACAACAACAATAGATTATTTTATGATGTTTGAGATATGGGGCTGTAAATGTTGTTTACTTACACACGTTTACACACACGCCCATACCACAACAGACTTTAGAGTAACGTATGCCATTAATCATTATTGCCAATTCTGCTAAAATTTTAAAGAAATTTAAATCTCTCTTTTTGCAATTTGAAACTGGTTTTTTGTATAAACAACTGTTACACATAATAAAAACCCACTATTTTTGTTTTGCTTTTTTAAGGGGCATTTCCTATTCGATTATCCAAGTGTTGAGTCAATTTAATGACAACAAAATAAAAAGGGCCGAACACAGTTTTGTGTTTTACGAAGCTGACGATAATTGTTATAGCGAATTAAATAACGAGTTTTAAGATCGCTTAAAATTGCTCAGGCTAAACCATATGATTTTCTTATAATGAATCAAATAGTGGGCATTATGAATACCCTCAGGTCAGAACGCTTCTTCCTATCAAGAATATCACAATATGAAACAGTGAAACTAAATCAAAAATAGTAAATTTTAATTTTGTTTCTAAAGAAATTAGATATAAAAAAATATTTAAAGTTTTTGCATCAAAAAGCCATGAATCTACACACGAATTTAGTTCGCAAAATAGTTTTCCAGAAATAGAGCTATTCCAAAGCGTTACTGCCAGGGAAAATTATTGTAGTTGTGTAAAAAACCCCAACTATTACCTCTTTAGTGCTTAAATTGCCTTCAATATATAATTGCTGTCAGAAAGTAAATATATACGTGGTAAAATGTAAAATTTATCAGTCATAAGTTTCAAAAAAATGTGTTTTATTCTTAGATAAGTAGAGAACCATCTGAATTACCCCAACTATAATATGCATAAGCTGGCTAAAGCTAATGTCAAAAATTTAACGAAAAGTCTGTCAAATGCTTAAGCAAATCATTGAAGACTTTTATGTGGCTATAATGTACTTACATGAATATAAAAATTATTATGCACAGCTGTTTATTTGTTTTATACGTACTTTTGCAAAAATAATCGTATTTTTTAAACTTAATATTATCCTTATACAAATTTTACGAAAGAAAAATTACACATATTTCGCTGTTTGTTTGGGTCAAAAGTACTAAAAATATGCAATTGTGTGCATCATTGAATTTATAAACAATAAAAAATTAAATTTTGTTGCGAATTGTGTGTTAAAAAAATTGGAAAAGAAATTAAAACGTTTAAAGGCTCTCAAGTTATTAAACTCCAAGGTTGAGTCTAGTTCTTCAACGTTATCACGAGTACTACAAAATAAAGATTCACATTGTAAAAAGGTAAGAAATACTCAATATAAATGCTTATACCGGCAGGGAGCGAGAGAGGTTTTTAAAATTGTCATAGACTGCAGTAGTGCCCATGGAGCTTCCATCCTCTTCATTTCCTGGCAGAAACATTCCCGCAGTAACGTCCATCTGTGTTTGCACTCCGCGTTTTTATATAATTCATATTAGTATGAATATGTAAAACTATAAGCAAAATTCTTCAAAGTATTACTTATCAATTTTACTGCATTTTTCTGCTACTTCTTTCCATGCTCGTTCGTATGAATAATAAAACGCATCTCTTTTGTCACATAAGCAATTTTTTCTTTTTACGTTTTCTATTAAATTCAGATCAAATATTTTTTTTCGCTTTCATCCTCCATTGGAATTTTTTTACTAATGTATCTAAACCACAATGCATAATGCCAAATTAGCTGTTTCCGTACGGAATTTGCGATCAGTTTCGTACTTTGCTTAAGCAAATGACATTTGATGAAACTTGACGAAAAGTTCTATTAAGTACATTATAGTTTGCCACATATGATTATTAGGTATATGCACAGTTGCTTAAGTTGGCTTAAGCCACTATATGCATAATATAGTTGGGCCTTTGGCTATGCTATTGAATGTCATCTGTCTATGCTTTTTACTAGACTTTAGACTGCTATTTGACATGTATGCAGTTCAGTTTATTACATTAAAATGTTTTCAGGGCTACACCAAAAAGATAGAACAGATAGCAATAATAAAATTTCACCCGAGTTCTGACTTAAAATATTCCAGGGTTTATTATTGAATTCTTTTCCCTCCAACCAAAAAGCAAAATAGAACAAAAATATTAAAATTATAAAAATTTACCTTTAAAAATATAAACTCAATTTACTTTCTCACATGTTTGTTTATTGGCCTTAATAACGAGTAAAATTATTTAAATTCTGTTTACATAACACCAAATTAAATGAATTCCTTTTGAAATTAAATAGATTTTGTCGGACTTACAGAGTAAAGTCGATAACTGATAAAGATCGAAAAACCAAGTTTTTGCCTTTTTATTAATTAATTAATAATTAAATTAATAATTTTTAATCAATTGGAATTTTTCCAAATTCCTATGTTTTTAGCACGATTTTATTCGAATTATTTTTCAAATTTATTCCAATAAATGTATTTAAAAATTGTGAGATGGCAACATTGTTTACTAAGCAAATATAAAAATATACGAAATGCAAAAGTATTTTTAGTAACCATTAAAATAAGATACATTTCTTTTACTTTCTATTATTGCAAAAATAACACTCTATTATTGCAAAAATATCATGGCTTATTATTGTTGCTTTGAATTTTGAAATGTCGACATTAGTTTATGTTTTACATGGCCTTTTGTTTAATATTTTCTAGAAATCCTCTCTTTTTGCGATGTATAACTTAAAAGTATAAAAAAATAAAAACCGATATTTTTTCTGTAGTATTGTGCACTATCTGACAAAATAACTGCAGCTTGTCTTAAAGCATAAGCTATAACGCTTCCCTTAAAAA
The DNA here is from genome assembly GCA_030448955.1 of Trichopoda pennipes. NCBI lineage: Eukaryota > Metazoa > Arthropoda > Insecta > Diptera > Tachinidae > Trichopoda > Trichopoda pennipes. Next base: position 491,392 of record JASKUP010000040.1, read on the forward strand.
GTCAAGTCTTACATTAGAAAAATGAGATCTTTATATATCTTCGTGGATTTATCACATTAATGATATAATATACTTCAAGAGGCGATTCAAAAATTCTTTTAACAAATAGAAGTGTTATGATTAAAAAGAATGATAATAAAAAAATATTTGTAAAATTTAGTAGTAGTGAAACGGCCATATGGATATATTTTGCCCACGATAATACAAATTAATTTTTGTAGAATATCATTAAATATTTATGTTAAAAGGAATTTGGCATAATTAATATAGATTAACTTTAAAAAATTATTGCCTCTGTTTTTTTGTAAAATAGTGTTATTTAGGAAAATATTTGAAAAGTTTGATCTTTTCAATAATGCCTTACTTTCGATTTCTCGCAGATTTAGTTACGCTACTTAAACGTAAAGATTATAGCTGTCGATGTAGGATACATTAATAGCACAAACATGCTAGAAGAGTCAAGGAAAGACATTTTTCTTATGTTCAATAAATTACCTTCACATAAACTGATTAAATTATCATTTATCTGCTTGTTCTTGATCTATCTAAGTCTTCTGTTCTGTTAGTTAGTTAGTTAGTTTTATTTTTTGATTGTTAAACTTAATTCGTGGAATTTTATTGAAGGATGTTGGTGTCTTGTCTTCATAAGATTTCTTAGAAACTTCTTAATTTATAAACAGACTCAGTAGGCCATTTCACTTACCAATGATAATTATCTTTTTATAACTTAAATTAAGCAGCTTTGTTTTTTTATATAAAACAACAGAAAATATATATTTTTTATATTATTTGTAATATATTTATTTAAGAGTTTCTTAAAAATGGAACCTATACTGGCGACTTCTAATATTTATGATTTTTACAAGTGTTCTTGTAACATCCTCAAGAAAATAAATGTTATTAAAAGCTAGACAACACATCGTTTTTAACTTTCTTAATTTAATTAGGATAAGAATACTCTTCCCAATAGAAGCTTTTTCAGACTTTAAGGTTTTCGTTTTATTTTGTTTTTAATATCGTAAGCAACATTTTTTTTTGTTGCTCTATTTTTGCATCTATTTTCTTTGTTTCTAGAAATTCTTGGTATTACTTTCTCATTTAAAACGTATTTTTCAATTCCGTCTGTTTGAAAGCAAATATTTTTTCCAGTTCATTTTTATATCCCCTAATTGCAGATCCCAGTTATCATTTGTTTAATCAAGTAATTGACAATTTAAACGTTATCATAACATTTTCTTTTAATTGTAAAAATATAAAAAGCACCAATACCAGCATTAAATGCTAAAGTAATAATAACAAGTTTTAAGGTGACCATAATATGTTTGTATTAATTTTAATTAACTGTTATACTTTAAGTGTAAACGAAGAAGCAAATTTGATTACTAAAAGCGCATATTAGTCATTATGGAGTATTGGAATTTTTTAATTAAAAAAAAAATCAATTTATCAAGGAAAAATTACAGGCCCTTCAGGTAACTGGTTTTATTTAGCTCTTAATAATTAATTTAAATTAAAAAATATTTTCTGAATAATTCTGAATAAGCCAGAAATTTAGAAGAAAAAAATATCGTTTCTAATTTTAAACATTCCCGTGTAAAGTTTCTGATATTTTTTATGGGTAAAATTGAGTTTTCTGTTATGAGTGATAAGATTTACGTTGGTATCTAGCGTTTGTATGCCATAACTCGACGGTGGATCGAACCATTAAGGTGATGCGTGATTTGATTTACATCTGCACCGACTATATAGTCATAATCAGATGGTGGTCAAACCACTTGGTTGATTGGACATCACCTACGCCATAGAAGGCCTTCGGATACGTATATCCTCCAGTCACTCCTAGTAGCAATTTAGAAAGTCCGGAGTAGGCCGTGCCCTCACTCCTTGCTGAGGAGTTGGAGACTTTCCAACTGCTGGTCCAGAACGCATGAAGCTCTTATTTATCAAGAACACGCCAGCATTAATACTCACTGGACCTGAACCATTCATTGTGTTAATTTGAATGCTCCGACCCACAACCTCTCACGAGGGTCCGAAACCACAACCACCACGATACTCCCATATAGGGGCCAACCTCAATAACCAGTCAGAGCACATCATTGTCTAAAGAGAACAAATAGTGTACTCTGGGGCAACTGATTTCCCGTGGAAATATGTGGAGTGTCCAGGTGATTCCTACTAGCCTTTGAGGGGCCTGGGCTCCCTTTTACCCCGCAAGACACAAATCTAAATGGAATAGTAGGTTCCAAAAAGACTATAATGTGCCCGCGGGGGGGAACCATTTAGGTGATATGATGCATGCACCAATACCCGAGGGAAGACTAACTTCTAGTAACAGGCCATTCCAAGTTCCAATCTCGGAAATTTCGGAGCAGAGCCACCAGCCCCTACTCCTTGCTAAAGAGTTGGAGAGTATCCAACTCCTGGTCCAGAATATATGACAAGCATTGTTCTGAGTAGAGGTCGGATGATCCTGGCCCCTTAAACAAATTCATAAGGGCCGCGAAACCACAACTACTACGATGCTCCCGAAGAACCAATCTCAATAATCAGTCAGAGAACAGCTAAAAGGCTCAAAAGCTAAAAATCTTAACTCTGGGGCTTACTGATTCCCATGGAAATAACGTGGATTGTCTATTTGGCTCCCTGCTAGCCTTTAGGGGACTGGGCTCCCTTTTGAGATTCCGTCAAGACATATAAATGTGTCCCCGGGGGGAGTTTTCTGTTATATAAATCTAAGAAAAATAAGTGCACTGTATACTCGTAATTGTTGTATAATGTTAATACTTCAGTGATGCTTTTTCCGCCGGCCTTTAAATCTGGCAACGCCACTAAAATTTCGATTAATATTTATCAGGATGACAATGAAGTCATTGAAAATATATAATTTTGACAGATCACTAACTGCAAATAAATATATACACAGGAAATAAAACAATTTATAAACAAAAAAACTAATCTTTAATAAATATCTTTTTTTTTTTTAAGATCTTTTTTTATATTTTTTTTTTCTTCACGATATTTCGCTTTTCCTTTGGAAAGCTTCTTCAGGAAAAAATTTTTTTTTTTATTTGAAAACAAAAAATTATTAACAAATTGAAAAAAAAATGTTTAAACAAAGCGAAATATCGTGAAGAAAAAAAATATATAAAAAAAGATCTTAAAAAGAAAAAAGATATTAATTAAAGATAAATAAAAAAGATCGGTTAAAAAAACAATACAAAAAAACTAATAATAAATAAATCCTCAATTCCGCTATTTATTTGTTATTAAAAATTAAATCACTTATTTTAATTCTGTATTAAGTAATTAAAAGTGACACACCTATGTATATGCCAATTGACACCTGTAATATATCTGTCACAGAAACTTGATAGCTATCAGTAATCGATCTTTTAAATAATGGCCAACATCTTTATTAGCATCACAGAGCTTTAAATAAAAAATAGTGCCAATAAATATAAAGCATTTGTAGCAATTTATTTATTAAAAATTGACTTAAAGTGCGTCATATTGGATCATCTGTTGCTTTTAATTTATATCGAAAATCTTATATTACGGAGATAAGAAAATTATTTAATAAATAATGAGTATTAAAACTTATTAAAATTTGGCATCAACTTTGGAACACTCTTTGTAAGTTAACAAGTAGCTGCATATTTTTAACATATCGCCATATCTCCGACATACATACATACCTCAGCCATTTATGACCAACCTGATTTAGCCACAGAATATTTGAAGAATAGCAAACTTATGCCCTTATACCTTGATATAACATGTACATATATACATATGTGTCCAAATGACATTTATATGTACAAAGTAATATGCTAGTTGAAATATAAACCATTAATAACTCCGTCAATTTAATAACAATAAAAATGTTTCACGTGCTCAATTTATTTCAGTGAATGAATTGGCTGACCGTTCATTTTCAATGCGAATAAGACAATACCGGACACACTGCACACAATAGTATGATGTAATTTTTTACTATTCTTACCACAAAGTACTTCAATATTAAAAGAAATAAAATTATACAGTAGTGGTCATAATAATACACCAGCAGAGAAAAGCATTTGACAGTAAACCATGCGAATTATTCAATTCCTTTTTTTATGGAAATAGTCATTTTTTGTTAATTTACCTTAATAATATTTTTGTTTTAATTTTTAACTACAGTGAATTTATAAAAAATTATTATTGCAATTGTAAATGTTTTAACCATTAGTGTACATTCACATACACATGATATTTCTAATTAATTGTTTTAAAATAAATAATTGAAATGAATTGATTTCAGCATGTTGCAGTTTCTAAGGACCAGAAATTTATTTAATATTTTAAGGTTTCTATTTCATTGCAAGCCAACACTGAAAAAAAATTTCAGTAATAATAAATAATTAACTTTTCGATATCTCATTTTCATTTGGGTTTAATTTTATTTTTTTATTTAGTGTTGCGCTATGTTTCAAGCTAAATTTTATTTAATTGTTCCGCCAGTGAATGAAATACTGTTGTCAATTTCTTGATAATGATGTATTCACATCGATAGCGTTAGCTTGCCATTTGCGAAAAAACAGTCAGGAAAAATGTCATATAGAGAGGAAATTGACAGCAGTAAATTTTTTTTCCCAATTATTATATCTATGTTATACACTTTTATTTCTGCAAGTGTAGTTGACTTTTCGAGAGCATTTTAACATACAAAACTGACATTGACAGTGAAACAAATCACAGCAAAATGTCAATAAACTCAATTACCGGTTACGCAAAAATTAAAAACGTATAAAATAAATTTTTTTTCTTTTACACATGCCCACAAACACACATACACACACATATACAATTTAAAAATTAGCAAAGAGATAAAAAGTTTATATAATTAAATATTTACAATCATAACAAGTATTTCAAGATTTTCTATCCAACAAATTAATGGAATATAAAATTTCATACATTTAAAGCTTAAAATTCTAAACAACATTCAAAACTACGCCTTGAAATAAAAATAGCACGAGTTAAAATAATTTTACACCCTTCACAACGCATGTATCCCATGTAAATATGTAAATTAAATTAAATTACTAAAACCGGCAGCATGTGAGAGAACAACGATGATATTTATGTTTCTCAATTATTTTCTATTGTTGTTGTTTTTACATAATGTATTAGTAACTTCAATTTTTATTTTTATTTAAAACTGCGAAATTTCAATAAAAGAATAAAAATAATTTTAAACTGGATTTTAATATATTTCTCAAAAAAAAATATATAAAATAAATTTAAGATCGTATAAAGATTTAGATAATTATACAATAAGTTAAATATAAATAGTTAATCCAAAAGACAAAAATTGTCTAAAAGTTTTAAAAGACCGACAAAATGAAACAGCAGTTAAATTTAAAATAGCTAAATTTCTTATCGATTAATCGAAATATGAGAGAAGTGGAAAATAATTAAAATGTTAAAAATAAAACAAATTTAACAATTTAAAAACTGAATAGAAAATATTTCTCGAGATATATATTTTGAGGTAATATCAAATTATCAACAAATTTAGAGCAGTAAAATTTTAACGATAATTTGAGATTAAAATTATCGTACCCCCTGATTCATTAACTACACGTATGGAAATTCCAAATTGTTTTACAAATATCAAATAATAAGTAAACCAGAGTAGCGAAGTATTCACTCACTGTTCATACATGTATGAATATGTACATTTCATATTTTAGCCGCTTCTTCTCATACATGTGTGAGAGACTACAAATTATTTTGTGTTTTCTCATTTGTGAATGCGACGATTTATTTTTGTTCTTTCTATCCATAAGTGAAAAAATAAGAAACACACAAGTGTTCATTTTTGAATATTTACAATTTTGATAATTTTTCATAAATGAAAAGGTCGTAAAAATATGTGCGTTAAGCATTCGCGTACATAAACGCACATATTTGATAATGCGCAATTGTCGGCGTATGCAGGAAAAAAAATGTTTTTCTTTATTTCTTTTAGAATATATTGCAATATTGTGTTTTAACTACATTTTACGGTAAACTGCGATCGTAGGTAGAAAATTTTTTCACGTTCATTTATGAGAAATTTTATAAAATTTCAACGTTCATATATTAACATGTACATTTATGAAAAATAACATTAATGAGAAGTAGCTAATTTATCACATATGAATATGACTAATAATTCTTGTTGTTCGCATTTATGTATGAAAATAACCAGAACATTTTTTGTTGTTCGTTTATGAGTGTGAAAAATAAATATAAAATTTTAGATTTCTCATTTATGAAAAATATCATGAATGTTGATTTTTGAATGTTCATAAATGAAAAATTCTGAACCCTGAAATAAACTGACTACGCTATAAAATTTTATCTCGGAAACTTTAATGGCTTATCAAAGGCGCCCCAAACCATACATAAACACCGATTTTTAAATTTTATGATAAATAAAAATTAAATATGTATTTATTTAATACTATAATAAAGTTATACTATAATTCTGTAATAATATAACTCTATTGTTTTTATTCTGTTTTGTTCTATTGCGTACTATTATATTACATTCTACTCTTTTGATTTATTATTATCATCCTTATTTTTATTATAAATTATATAGGCACTTCCATTAATTTTGAAACCAAACTACCTACTAGCCTACAGGGGTAATGTACTAGCTTGTCAGTATGGGGGTTGTGGCGGTCGAATCCCAACGAAGACCTTGGTTTTTTTTCACTACAAAAATAAAAATTTACTGTCGGTGGGGCTGCTCAGCGATGAAGGCAGTCACTGGCCGCGTGCTGTTTTATACGGCAGTTAATTTCCGACTACTTTCACCCCCTGTTTCATATCTTCTCTATCCCTTTCCTAAAGAATGTAGCACGGTACTTGACTAAATAGGCATTGTTGCCTGATGTGCAATTTCTCTTTTAAAAAAAAATAAACAACCCGGGTGCTTGAAGTTTTGTGTACTGAATCCAAATCTGTTTACAGATTGCTTCTATTAAGTCTAGTTGTTGAGATATTCTTATTTAAAAAAAATACTATTGATAAATATTTCAATAGTATTTTTATATTTCATGTATTTTTTACAACAGAATCATTTTCTCTTAACGCTAAATGACTTCTATTGTATAAACTAATATCGAAATTGAAATTTAATATTTTTGGGGACTTGTTGCCGTTATATCTTTTTCCATGTACGCTATAATTTGGAGGAATCTTTCACCATGCTCATCAGACAATGCACCTGGGTTTTCTGGGAAAAAATCTAAATGCGAATGTTGTAACGACACGTTCTCGCGTTATGCTGGGGTAAAGCTTGCGGCCTCCAGGGTTCGTTACAAAAAAAAAATGTTTTTCAACTAATCACAAGAGACACTTTTGTTTTTATAAAAAAAATTCTTTTATTTATAATTCACTCTTAAAATAAATTATAATTAAACTGCACCACTACTGAGCATGCCAACGATGATCATCCGCTTCGTGGCCCTCAAGAGCTTTCGTCTCCACTTTCCGTCGGCTAGCCTACTGCTTCTCACACTGGAGCGAATAAAATTCTGTTCCAGTCTGAGCAGAACAGTTGGCCTGTCCACCAATTTTTGACTTGTCGCGGTTGTCACGAATAAGATTCTGAGACAACCTTTCCACGTCGAAATTGGTGTTAGCCTATTGACGATCTTGTCCGTCTTGTTCAGCTAGGGCGAATAAAATTCTGGCCTTGCTGACCAAAACGCGGGCTGGCTCTGGGCTCCGTCACCTGGGCGAATAAAATTCTGGCTAGGTAAAGTAGCGACAGCACTTACTGGGCCTGCCGATCAACCTCTCCGTGGCCTATTGACGATCTCGTCCGTCTTGTTCAGCTAGGGCGAATAAAATTCTGGCCTTGCTGAACAAAGCGCGGCCTGGTTCTGGGCTCCGTCACCTGGGCGAATAAAATTCTGGCCAGGTGAAGTAGCGACAGCACTTACTGAGCCGGAGACCTTAGCGAGTCTCGCTTAATTCAAAGTCGAATAAGATTCTGGCTTTGATTGAACGAGAGAAACCAATTTGCAAGACTATTTTAATTAAGTTGAATAAAATTCGAACTCACTTAAAAGAAGTCTTGCCCGGTTGCTTGCCCGTGGCCAACTCCACTTAAAAACGTAATTATCTCGCTTTTATATGTTTCTGCCAGGCACACATACACACCCATACCACTAAACTACAGCCGATTGCTACTGTTTAGGGTTGTGTTTAATGGTATGTTCTTCTCACGGATGTATTCTCGTGTTAATAGGTGGCGCTTCTTAACGGCTATTATAATTTCAAATATTTCATTAACAAATAATAAATGTAATTATAAAATTGAATTATATAATTATATAAAATGAAAAGTGTATAATAATGTTCTCTTTTAAAAAAAATTATAAAATTCATTAAACAATAAATATTGAGAAATGTAAAAAGTGTAAAAATTTGTGAAAATCAAAAAAAAAATTACAAAATTTGCAAAACATATATATAGAGTCCAATTGCTTGTGATTGAATTGCTATGTGATCCAAAAACAAGCCTGCCGACTTTTGGTCGTCACAATGTAAAAAGAGTATTTTTTAATAACTTTTTGCATTCAAGTTGGTGATATGAAAAAAGAAGTTCTTGTACTATAGTTCTTTGTGATAGGTGTGTTACATACTGTTTGTCAAAGTGGGTACCTGTACTTATTTGTGAATAAAATTAACATTTGGGCATGGACTTTCATTATTTATTATTTATGTTATTCTTGGTATACCTAGTTTTCCAAAACGTTAAATATTTGCCGTTTTAAGTTTCTTACGAGTTTTTGAAGGCAAAAAATAATCGTTCGTTAAAAATATTACTTTTCCGCCACTAATTTCTGAATAATGCTGAAACAGTTGAAAATTAAAAAAAAATATGTTAAGGTGACTTAAAGGTAATTTTAACCCCCACCTTTTTTTTTAAATTGAATAAGTCGCCTTGTTTAGAGGAAAGTATTAGTTAAACCCATAAAAGCATATGTACGTGATATGCGAAAACTGAAAGCGGAATTTAATTTAGCGAGTTGAGATCACTATATTCCACACTTTTATGTTTAAGGACCATTTTTGCTTTTTTTTTGTAGACCAGTGTTATCTGACGAATAAATGTAGGCAATTTTTACGTTTCAAGTGCACGTTCGAACAATAATGAATTGGATTGATAGGAAAAATAAGATTCGATTAATTATAAGTTTTTATTTTATAAGAGAACATTTTTAGCGTACGGTACGTTGCGAGTGCTGCAAAGGCTGTTTTTAGAATTTAATAAGTTACACAATCTTGCATATTTTATATTGTATTTCATCAAAATTAAGTTCGCTTCATCTTGTCCGATATGATCCACTCATCATAAGGATTATAACATGCCTCTTAGTGGAAACATATCATATTTTTCGAATGCTTCTATATATCCAAAATTTATTCTACTCTACAGACGTAGAAATGTTGCATACATTGCTATAGAAATGACCATATGTGAATATTAAAATGTGCTTTCATTAAAGTCTTAGTCATTTTAATGGCTTTAAGTACACAAAATTATAAATGTTTAAAGGTATTGATTTTTTACAAAAAAATGCATTCATAATTTTAATTAATAATTAGGTTAAACGTACATAAAACATGATGCCTATAAAATTGAAACTATTTTAGAAGTCTTTAATCTGCAATAACTTAATTTATTGTATAAAATTAAAAAACAAACAACAATAAAAAGAAACAGCAGGCCATCCTTTGTCTGCATTATGATTCAAAATGACCTACAAAGAAAGTTAAAATTCTTGGTTTTTTTATCTTTTATTACGTGAAATTTGATAAGTTTTGCCATTCAATGAAATGCCAACGCAAATGATGACCAACAACAAATTGTTATGACTAATAAAAAGTTTAACTCAAATATATTTTAATTGAAAACGAAATTAAGTGATTCAACGCAAGTATAACAAAAGTTTAGTTACTTTTTGTAAAATTCAACTGAAACGTAAGTAAGCATTAAAATAAAACCATATAAAAATAATAATTATTCAACTACAGGGAGATTGCCCACGAGTTACAATTTTATGTTTAAACTAACAAATATAAAAAAAAATTTTAATACAAATTTCTTCATTTTAACCCTCAAATTATGCTATGGAAATCACAACACTTTTACTTTTTTTTAACAGAAAAGATCAGTTTCCAAACAAGCAATGAAAGAATTATGAAGCATACCTTGAGCCTTACTATTAATTTTATTTGTTTAATTTTTAAGGTGGACAGCATCTTAAAAATATAATGTTACGAAAATGCTTAGCTTAAGTTTTGAAAAAAATAGTAATCACTGGATAAGCTAACGAAATGACCTATTGTGTCTTTTTACAAATTACGCAGTTTCCAGAAGATTGTTAAGAACACAAGACAACAGCAGTATGTCTATTCAAAATTCCATGAATTATAATAAGTAAACACAAAACAAATACATTTAGAGGGGAGGAAGGGGAATAAGCGCTTACATAGAATAATTACAACAACTATAAGCGATGATATTGTTTGGAATGTGACGGAGCCACCTTAAACAGAATAAGTGGTCGGTGAAGTCAGTTGAAATAAAAAACAGTGTCGAGTGAAGACAAAAAGATAATAAATCAGCTTTTAGCCGTTAACGTCGTAAGGTTACCATCGTATATTTTTGTGGGAATAAGTAAATTAATAGTGTAATTAATTAATTTAAAACTCTAAAGTGTTGTGTCCAATTATTTTGCAATAAAGGAACTCAATGCAGCAAAACGTTTATCAAAGGGATAAACACAACAATATATTTTTTCTGTTATTTTAATTAAATATCCAAGCGGTCAACTCTCATTAAAGTGGCTAATTTTTTATTATCCCTTAAAGAATCCATCACTAATCCTCCTTCTCCTCCCTTGTAAAAGAAAAAAATAGGCGAATATATGACCATTACCGGAATGTATAAATCGGTTCAAGATACTTAAGATCTTAGAACTAAAACCAACAACTTAAGTTCTTATAAATCCAATCCGAATTGCAGTTTAAGCAACTTATAATCTAGTAATATTCCATAAGTCTGAACTAAGCAAAATTGAGCTAAAGCAGTACTGTGAAGCAAAATCAAATATATTATTTATTTAAAGCGGGCAGTGGAATATTTAATTATTCTAAATCAGTGAAGAGAAGGAAAGTATTTAAAATAAGTTTGGACCCGGTGATTTGCTCGAACAAAAACAAATATGATTGAGCATGTAATGCTGTTCAAAAGTCACAAACTTTGTAGGATTTATACAAAAATGTTATTACTTTTATTTGGGTACGGTTTTCCGTCGACATATCGAAAAATTTTATTCTTTAAAAGCAGCAAACACCATTTTTTTATTAAAATATAAATAGTTGTATTAATTAATTTTCTGTTCTGTTTATTAAATTTTAAAAAATTTTCGAATTCAAAACAGTGCATATTGAAAAGCATTTATTTTTATTTTTATAATTTTTATTTATTTTTTTTTGTACATTTCCAAGAGCTTATTAATTACATCAATAATGAAAATTATTTTCTAAATTATTTAGCACATGTACATAATTAATTTAAAGCCAAATTTATAAAAGTTATTTTAAGGGTAAAAATGAAACAAAAAAAATAATAATTCTTATTTAGTTTATATCGAAAAAGTGGCAGTATACAATTTAATTACAAACAAACAAAAAAAAAACGCAAATCAATTTAACAAAAATGGCAGACGAGGTTTAGTTAATAAATAATAAATATTAAACAACAGAGAGAACTAGATGATGCTTTTTATTATTTAGGCAGCTTTTTGTTAAAATCAAAATTAAAAAGAAAATTTAATTAAATATATTTATAAATTATTTAAGCCTTAATTTATGTACGTGAACGAGTATGCGAAACAAAATTAATTAAAATTATATTTCTTTTTAATACACTTATTGTTTAGCAAATTATAGCTATAGATATAAAGATTTTTATTATTATTCTTATTAAATAGTCTTAAAAACTAAAATAGTTTCAAAAACTTAATTAAAATTATAAAACAGAGTTGGAGGAAAAAAAGCTATAAAATACTTCACTGTCAATGTTGCATATTACAAAAGTAAAATGAATTTAATACAAAATACAATGACTCTTAACTTAATACAATTTTAAAAGTTTTTTTTAGAAAACTAATTAAAAATAGTTGTTTTTAATAATAATATATTTTGCTTTAAATAATAACAATAATTACTTAACATAAAACTAAGATTCGTTTGTGTGTGTGTGTATTTTTTAATTAAAAAATTTAAAAGAGCTGCATTAAAATTATGGAAAATCAAGCTGCTTTAACTTGTTTCTTTTCTTTTTAGTTCTAAAGAGATTTGCTTTCGTTTGGTTGAGGTTTCTTTGTCATCGGTGTTTATGTTTAATCATATTAATTTTTAAAAAAAATAATAATAAAAATAACTAAACTTAGTTCTTAGTGGCATAATAATTGAAAACATTTGGCCAGGCTGCTAAAACGTAACTTTCAATATCACATTCATTGTTACCGCGTAAAATGCGGAAGTAGCCATGTTCACCCCACCAGGGACCCCAAGAATTGGCCGCAATCTTTATTAAACCAAAAACAAAATATTTTTATGGAAAATTATTATTTAATTAAATTTTAATAATATTTTAACGTTAAAACTCACCCAGTATTTAATACCATCATGCTCCTCACCCCAGCCTACCAACTTAACAGAATGAAATCCTCTAGGGCTGCCACGACTGGCAGCACTGTGTCTATAAATGCCACCTGAGTAAGAGAAGAAATCCCTGTAAATGCGCATAGTGGCTTGTACGGGACCAGAATGATAGATTTCAGCCATAATATCAGTTTCGTTTTTAATTGAATATGCTGGACCGACGGTATACAAGTCATCACGATCAATTCCGGGAGCAGGTCTGCAGCCATTGTCTGATAATAAACGCCTTCTATGATGAACTTTGCACGTGTCACGACGACCTATGTAAGGATAGCAGTTTTCATCAAGGACCCTGTAAAGTTATTAAAATAAAAAGAGAAATAAATTTACTTTTCATTAAAAAACGTCACAAAAAATTTACAAAATACTGGCGAATATTTAATTTTAGGAAGATAGTGTTTATGGAAAAAGTTCATTTGTTTGTGAGTGTATGGGAAAAATATGTTTCCGTGAGCGCGCTTATGCCCTGCAAACTATATAAATCAGTACAGTTGTTTAGCTGTAATTTCCCTAAAAACATTCCAAATTACCTATAGTGCACTCAGAAAAAATATTTGGTTTATTTTAAATTTAAATCAATTATCAGATTTTTAGCAAAAATCTGTTTAAGAATCTCACTAGTTTAGTTTACTGGTGCCAAAACGACATGTTCAGTTGTACCTCGAAACGTGAGATGACATCAAACAGTAAAATTTTGGGCAGGTGGATCTTTAGTTTATTCGAAAAAAGAAAATTAAGTAACCTCCATCATTAATGGCGGAGGTCCTAGATTAAATGATATTCGCCTTTTCACTCACAGTCATTATTCTCTGTGGACGATTTGATAGTGTAGTAATCACATATAGAAGTGACTTAAATATGACGCCACAATTGTGCCATCTATTTTGCCGGGCTTTAGAATCACATTTTCTTATTTTATTATGTGAAAGAGCTTTATGTGAATAAATTCGCCATCCTATGGTCTCAACGATAGCAAGGAACGCTTGAATATGAACTTGATCTATGCAATAAAAATTTTAAATTTAGCTAGATATAGACCGATGTCCTATATGGGTTTTTAAAGTGAAGAAAATAAATGTCGTTAATATCTTCGACACTGAAGAAAGTCCTTGTTATAGCGTTACTTTACTGAATAACAGCTTTGTATTGAAAAATAAAAACTTACCCCTGCTTATGTAGATAACGCCAAGCAGCATCCAAATGACCACCATCACAACCCTGTTGCTTGCGAGTACAAGATAAAATGTTTTGAGGTGACAGTTGTATGATTTCTTTGCCTTGACTTTGAATAGCATAACGATCAGAGGCCACCGAGGTAGTGGAAATAACCCAAGACGAACCACACCATCCTGATAAAAATAATAATTTAAAATTAAAAACGAGTTATTTAATTAAAACACAAATAAGTTTATAAATTTCTCAAAACCCACCCTGATCGGGTACATCAGAAATGTACGATGACCACTTATCAATAGAGTTAAAGTTTCTAGGTAAACCATCAGCTTTATTGTGCAAACGAGTCATAGCCTTAACACGGAAAGTGGGTTCTTTGGTGCCCAATCGTTTAACCAAACCTTCGGAATATTTGTGGCCCCACCATTCATTGTATTTGCGAGCTGACCAACCCAAATTATAAATCGAATTTACATTACGAACTAAGGCGTCATCGATGAGACACAATTCATTGTCGCATTCAACACGACCACCCTCTAAACAACGGCATTCATTGCAATTATCACGGGTGGTATTGAATTTATTAAAGTAGACACCATTGTGAAGGCAGCTTATAATTGGATCGGGTTCACTTTTGCAAAAAGAACGATAATCGGGACAACAATCACCGGCTACACTACGATCACAGAATTCATCACAGTAACAGAGAGTGCCTAAGGAGAAAAATTACAAATAGTTATTTAAATTAAAAATTAACATGCTTTGACTTACTGGCAATGGGCACTGAGCAGCTGTCATGTCTGCTGTCACAGCAACTATTAATTCTCTCACAGTAGGGACCTGGATAATCAAATTTCATTGTGTGATCAAATGTACAGCCAACGGTCAAAAGGCCTAACAGATAGGCGCCCAATAGCATCATGTGTCTTTTGACCATTTTGGGAAAAGGGAGGGAAAGGCACTCTTCTAACAGTTAACGTTTCAAAATTAATCAACTGAAAATAGAAGCAGTAAATTGAAATGAAGTGTAATTAAAGGAAAATAAACAATAAAAACTTAATGAACACATATGTTTTGCTCTTAAAAGAACAAGCAAAAGCTATTAAATATTCCATAATTTCGATAAGTTTGTTTGGCTGGTTAAGTTGGTTGGTTGGTTTGTTGGTTGTTTAGATAGTTCTTTTTTTATGAATTATTGGTAGCTTGCTTTTGACTTCGTTTTTTTACAATTATTTTTATTATGACTATATGAAATACGATCAGCATCACGATAAGATATTGACGTTCATATCAGTTTGTAGTTGCTGAACAATTTTTGTTTTAATTATTGTTGATATAGAACAGCCTCAATATCGATGCCGTAGCTGTTTATTTTTTGAATTATTGTTTATTTTAACTGGTAATTATTTTTTAAAGATGCTGCTGTCAGATATATTCACCCAGTTACTGTTTGTTTTTTTGTTTGCACTAACTAACAATGAACAAAAAACTATATTAAATAATTTTTCTCGTTTGCTACAACCATGAATTTGGCATGAGAGCAATGAAAGGAAATATAAATCTCTGAAAGAGTTACGAAATTTCTATTACAAAAGCTATTTTGCGGTAAAAAGTGTTATCACCATATTTTATGGTATATAGCACAGTGCCCTTCTTTTCTTCAGCTGCACATCGTTGGAAAAGGTAAAGGATAACACCTAGTTTGTAACAATTTAACTGAAACAATCTTCAAAAAACTAAAGATATAATGCAACTGCAAGATTGATAAAACCCTTCACCTGTCTCCACTACACAATGCGAGCAAGGAAGGTGAAAGTATTTTAACGGAATAATATATAATAAATTATACTAAATTAAAACAAAATAAACTAAAATATACCGAAATATACTAAAATATATTAAAATATACTAAACTATTTAAAAATATACTAAAATATACCAAACAAACTGAAAATTTATTGAAGTATACAAAAATGCTATAAAATAAATTAAATTGTACTCGCATATATTAATATATGTCTAAATGTATTAAAATATATTATAATATACTAAAATATATTAGAATATACTAAATTATATTCAAATATACTAAAATATATTAAAATATGCTAAAATATACTAAAATATATCAAAATATATGAAAATATACTGATATATGTTAAAATATACTACAATATACCAAAATATACTAAAATGTATTAAAACGTACTAAAATATAATAAAATATACTAATATATATTAAAATATACTAAAATACATACAAGTAGACTAAAACATGCGCACATATATCAATATACACTAAAATATAATAACATATACTAACATATATTTAAATATACTAAAATATAGGAAAATATAGTAAAATATATGTTAAAATATACTCAAATATATAAATTATTAAAAAATATATTAAAATATACTATAAAATATAAAAATATACCAAATAAACTAAATTATATTAGAACATATTATTATAATATACTAAAATATATTAAAGTATGCGAAAATATTATAAAATATGTTAAAATGTACTGAAATATATTAATACATGTCAAAGAGTATTAAAATATATTATAATAGACTTAAATATTCTATAATATACTGAATTATATTAAAATATACTAAAATATTTAAAATTATACGAAAATATATTCAAAATATACTAAAATATACTAAAATATGTTAAAATATATGAAAATATACTAAGAAAAATTAAAAAAAACGTATACTACAATATACCAAATTATATTAATATATACTAAAACATATAAAAATGTACTAAAATATAATAAAATATACTAAAATACATTCAAGTAGACTAAAACATGCGCACATATATCAATATACAGTAAAATATAATAACATATACTAACATATATTTAAATATACTAAAATATAGGATAATATAGTAAAATACATGTTAAAATATACCCAAATATATAAATTATTAAAAATATATTAAAATATACTATAAAATATAAAAATATACCAAATAAACTAAATTATATTAGAACATATTATTATAATATACTAAAATATATTAAAGTATGCGAAAATAACATAAAATATATTAAAAGTACTGAAATATATTAATACATGTCAAAGTGTATTAAAATATATTATAATAGACTAAAATATTCTATAATATACTGAATTATATTAAAATATACTAAAATATTTAAAATTATACGAAAATATATTAAAAATATACTAAAATATACTAAAATATGTTAAAATATATGAAAATATACTAAGAAAAATTAAAAAAAACGTATACTACAATACACCAAATTATATTAATATATACTAAAACATATAAAAATGTACTAAAATATAATAAAATATACTAAAATATATGAAAATATACTAAAATGATGTATGAAAATATACACAAATATATGAAATTATTAAAAATACATTAAAATATACTAAAATACATTCAAGTAGATTAAAACATACGCACATATATTAAGATACACTAAAATATATTAAAATATACTAAAAGATATGAAAAGACACTAAAATGATGTATCAAAATATAATCAATCATATGAAAATATTAAAAATATATTAAAATATACTAAAATACGCTCAAGTAGATTAAAACATACGCACATATATTAAGACACACTAAAATATATTAAAATATACTACAATATATGAAAATATAATAAAATATATATTAAAATATATTCAAATCAAATCTATAATCAAATATTACATAATATATTAAAGTATATAAAAATATAGTATAGTATAAATATTAAATTATAACCTAAGGCGAAAATAAATATTTGTTTGTATTAGTTGAATAATATTCTGGAGAGAAAAATTTCATTTTTCCTGAACATGCATGTTGCTCTCAGCTTAGTAATCTCGGCAATCGAGACCTTAATTGGAAAACGGAATTTTTGGTTTTATAGAAAACGAAATTTTTTGGTTTATAGCAAACGAAGAAGCAACAGACAAACTGAAAAATTCTATGAACTCCATGAATCTAAAAAAATGGTGACAACTACCTCTAAAAATCCTTGATAGATAGCTAAGAATGCTTAAGGTGTAGGGACTGCTAAGATTTATCCAAAGCTGCGTTGTTACGCTAAGGAAATTTAGTGTAAACTTTTATTACCATGTGTTATCTAAATAATTTTTTAACAATTTTAAAATCCTTTTTCTTACAATTCCTTAAGCAAACATTATTTATTGTTATTGTTGTCAAAAATATAATTTTTTCATTTTTTTTTAGCTCGTAAAAAAGTAAACACAATTTTTTCTAATTATAAACCACAAAATAAATAGACAAAAAATTTTTTTTTATTTTTTTGTTAATATATTTAAAAAAAATAAATTCCGGGTTAACAGTTTCCACTACAAGTGCATTATGCTTTTCTTATGCCTGTCATTTCAAAAACAAACACAAGATGAGGGGAACAAATAAACGGAAAATATTTAAGACCTGTCAGCGGTTTGTAACTTTGTAAATTCTACATATGAATGGCTCTGTTTTATGTAGGTGTAAGTGAGTTAATATCTGTGAATATTTTCTACAAAATCATAAATAAACAACAGAGAAGTTATTATTGTTGTGTTTGCTGTTTGTTTGGACTTTTCCAAAAGTAATTAAAAACGTTATAGTTTGTTAACAAAACGCAGCAGCAGCAGGAGCAATAACAACATCAACAACATTAACAAAATTGGAAAAAAAATTTAAAAAGCAATAACGAGACAATATAAAAACATTACTTTAGTTTACATTAAATTGTAAAAATAAAACTAAAACACTAATTGAAATCTGAGTGGGAACAGTTACACAAGTTTTTACTTCAAAATTAAATAACACCATCTCCTTACAAATTTTGCGTAATTCATTGCTATAATTAAATTTCTTTTATGGAATCTTTTTATAATTTTAATTTTTGTTAAACGTTAAAAAAATTTTTTTTTAAGGGAAGTATTAATAAAAAGTGTGATATATTAATAATTTCCAAAAAAAAAAAAAAATTTTTTAACAAAGTTTCTTCATGTCCTTTTACCAAACTTTTCAAAAATCAAAGATAAATTGTGTATTAAAGAAGACCCCCCAGAAGAAGCATAAGTATAATAACATTTATTCAATTAAAGGCAAAACATTTGTCATATTGTCAGTTTTTTAATTTATTGCTTGATTTTTTTGCTTGATAAATTCTTTATTATAATAACAAAATAGACTGATACATTATTCAAAATATTGTCCATCGTTAACCAATACCTTTTCCCATATTTCTGGTAGCATAAGGACTACGCGGCCAAACGAACTGCAGCGGTTTTGCGGGCGGTGAAGAATAAATCAAACCAATTTCTGATACATTGTTGTTAAGTATTCCAGTAAGGGCGCACTGTTGTGCTCGAAAAAAGGTTTGGGATACAAGGCGGGTAAGACAAAACTTCCCATCTAATGTCTTGCAATATGTGGTACAGCATTATCATGGTGGAAGATTATGGCCGCGTATCTAATCGAATATTCTGATCGTTTTTGGATGATTGATCTCTTCAAACGAATCAGTTGTCTTCGGTACAGTTCGCCTGTGATTTTAACAACTCATAATACAAAACGCCCTTCTGATACCGTAAAGACCCAGAACATTATCTTGGAGTCAACGATATCCATATCAATATTCGAAATAAAGGTATTGAAAAAAAAGTTATTTTAAAATATAACAATTGTTTCTTTAATAAACTATTGCCGGTTTTAAACATTATATATTTTTCGTAAGAACTTCATTTACTTTTAAATTTTTACCTTGTAAAATATCTTTCTTTTATTAACCCTTTTGCAGGTGCTATTAGAATCCATAATAACCAAATATTCCGTTTTATTTTAAACTATTTATTTTCTTTTAAATACTTGAAATTTATAAGGCAAATGAATAATAAAAATTAAATATAACAATAACAGCAATCACAATTAAACAGTAATAAAGTTAAACAACAAAAAAACAAAAACAATTGTATAAATTATATGCAATCATTATATGAATAACCACAATATTATCTTCTAAAATATTAACCACAAAAGCTTTGATTTACTGTCAACTGCATGCCTACAGGGTTTCCGATGTGGAATCTCTCAGATGTGTAAAAAATTTAAAAAGAACTTTATACTATCAAATCGATTTAGCCAAAAGAAGAGTGTGGGAATCGAAGCAATAATATTGTATAATACAAACATTGATACTAAAATAATAAACTATTAAGTCTTAGCTAATAAAGCGCAAAGCCTTTGCCAATAACTAGTAGGCCTTATATAATGTTCCATTTACCCTTTAAACGAAATAAAGCATAGATAACAGCTGGCTTTATGTTCGAATGTTTGCCAGCTAAAAAATAAGGTTCAACATAAAGTTCCTTACAAACTCTTGACGTCTTTTCAATTGGCGTCACAAGTGTGTAATACTGGAGACTTATGTTATTGAAAAAGCATAGAAAATTATTTTTTCAATTGGTTGTATGCGAGCAGTTCTATTAATGAAGATTTTTTAATATCTAAAAGGTGTCTTTATGTTTGAAGGTTTACAACCCCAGCTTAACGGTACAATTTCTAATAAAAATTCATTATATTTCACTTGCGCTGCAACCTCTAACCAGAAAATGTTTTTTATCATAAACACATACAGCCCACTTACCCACAATTTAAATAAATAATTTTTGCTCGTTGATCGTACAAATGAAAGCAAAATGAAATTAGCAAATTTCAATACCAAATAAAAATTAATTTCTGGATTAATTAATTATAATTTGCTGGCTTTTGTTCTAACATTATTATTAATATTATTAATTTTTTTAAATGCACATAAATTAATTGATTCAAATTTTATTTTTAAATCAATTTTTTTATGATTCAATACAGCTTGACAATACCTACCTGACAATACCTTCTCATTTTAATTATATTCGATTAATATTTAAAAAACAATAAACTTAATAAATAGCAGGACTAAAAAAAATTTTGTGCTGTATATAGAGAGGCAACAACAAAAGCCAAAAATTAATTTAAAAATATAAATGGAATAGCCTGAATTTTAGATTTTTTGTATTAATAAAATCAAACTAAATTTCGTAACAACAAATCATTTATTTAAAAGTAGATTGTAACGTAATAATTTATTTTAGAAAAACTTTACGGTAAAAATCTTTAAAAACCAACTAAAGGTATAGAGTGATTTCTTTATCATGTGATAAAAATGTTTTATGGATTATGCTTGAATTTTTATTTTATAGAAAAATGTTTTTATAGAAAAATTATGACTGATTTAATTTTATTATAGAAAAAATATGACATGAATTTTTTTTTATAAAAAATTGTGACTGATGAAAATTTCTAGCCAAAAGTTATGACTGATACAAAATTTTCAAAAACCTGTGACTGTAGATTTTTTTCTTAAAATATGTTATGAGTAATGCAAAATTTTCTATAAAAAATTATTATGAATGAAAAATTATAAGAAATTTTTCTTAGAAAAATTATGACATGATAATTTTTAATAGAAAACTTAAACTGGTGAAATTTTTAGGTAGAAAAATTACGACAAAATTTTTTTGTAGAAGAATGAAATTAAAAATAAGCATGATATAGAAAAATTATGAATAATTTTTGTTGTAAAATTACAACTAATGATAATTTTTTATAAAAAAAAAATATGACTGATGAAAATATTTTGAATAATTAAGATGATTTCTTTTAGAAAAATTATGACTGATGATAATTTTTTATAGGAGCATTGTGCCTGCTGAATCTTTTATACGGAAAAAAATTAGATGTGACTAATAAAAATTTTTATTAAAACAATTATGATTGATAATTATTTTTTTGTAATGTCACTTAATGAGATCAAACAAATAAACCATTCAAAGCAACTTAAAATTTCTTGTCAAGCATTATTTAATAAATTTAAGACAATGCTAAATGACTGATGAAAACTTTCTAGCAAAATATTACGACTGAAGAAAATTTCACAAAAACTTATGACTGAAGAAATTTTTTTTAAAATATGTTATGACTAATAGAAATTTTCTAAACCAAACAAAACGCTTGACTTATAAAATATTTTTAGAAAATTTATGAATGAAAGGTTTCTGTGGAAAAATTATAAAAAGTTTTTTTTTAGCCAAATTATAAATGATAATGACAGCTAAAATTTTTATATATAAAAATTAGGAATAATATTTTTTGTAGAAGACAGCAAATTATGATCAATATTTCTATAGAAAAATTATGACTGATGTAAATGTTTTGAATTCTTATGATGATTTTTTTTTAGAAAATTTAAAACTATTTTTTATAAAAGAATTATGACGTAAAATTTTTATATAAAAAATTATGTCTAATGAAATATAAAATATAAAACATAACTAATGAAAATATTCTGTAATAAAATTATGACTAATAATTTTAAAAGTTTTCTACAGAAACATTATGTCTGAAAAAATTACTCTATACTTGAATACATGTATTCTAAATATAACAAACGAAACAATGTGATTTGTTTTCACTATAAATGCAAATTTAAAACGATTTATTTAATTTTATTTTCTTTTAATTTTCGGCATAAAATTAACACAAATCACGTGTGACATCCATTCGTAGAACCCGTTCTTGCTGTTTTTCGTCACTAAACAAAGACATATGATTTCGAAATGAACCCAAAAAACCTTGAGTCAGCCTGTTCTTATTAACTTATGCATTTACCTGATTTATTATAAATATAGTGAGTTTAGATAGATTATTAGAAACAATTTCTTTAATCTCCAAAATAAATATTTTGTAGCTTTTTAAATTGATGTGGCCATAATACATTGACATCTACTGTTTTCTGTTTTATTTTATGATAATTTTGATAGTCTTATTTAACAAACTGGTAGATAACTTAAATTTGATATTCCTATCTTGTAATAGAGTGTAGCAAATTTAATTTAATTTTTTTCGGCAGCTAACAGTGCGTGATAAACATGAATTTTTTATTTTCTTGAATACAATTTCTCATTATTTTTAAATAGACACACACTTTGAGAAAATTCGGGTTGGTTAAAAAATTGTTTTTGTTAAAAATTTTATATAATTTTCATTGTATTGTGTTGGTGACATATTTGAATAGCAGGAAGTTGTCTGAAGCTCTCGTCTAAACACTACAGTACTTATGACAAATCTAGTGAAAGGGAAAAAATTTAACTTTTCTTAAGTAAAGCTCACAGCATTTTAACACTTCGGCCTATTACGCTAACACTGAGGTATAAATTATACTTTTGAATATTTGCTATTTTTAATTAAAAATTTTCCAGCCATATTTTAAAATTTGACACAATTCGTAAACCTACCTATTTGTTAAAAACATATTGACAATCTTATACATCAAATTAAATTGCCATTTCTAACTGTCAGTTAATGAGATCAAACAAATAAACCATTCAAAACACCTTAAAATTCCTTGTCAATCATTATTCAATAAATTTTAAATCATGCTAAATTTCCTACATTTCAGTTTTTAAAAACAAAGGAACATTGCTCATCGTTAATTAACACAAAAAAAGGCATTTTATTTAATTTTACTTTCACCCTATTATTAAACAAACTACGTAGTTGGTAGCGAACACTCTCCCATACACATACAACAAAATATGCAAATTTAAAAAGAAAACCATTCAAGAGAGAAAAACACACACGCATACATACATATATTCATCCTCATATATTCATCGTTCATCATTATTATTGTTATTATGATAATGATGATGGCAGCATTTTTCATTTTTTGGTGTTTTTGTTTTCCTATTGATTTTTCTTTGCAAATCCACAGGTGTTTTACTTTCGTATTCTTAGAAAATAAAAACTCAACAAAACAATGAAAAACACAGAACTATAAACCATTTGCCTACTTAAGATTTATTATAATTTGTTTGGTAAATTGTTTAACTTAAGAACAAAAACAAATACACTCAAATAAAACAAACAAACTAAAATATTATTGGCAAAACAATAGCAGTGTTTAGTCAGCCAGTCAAACAAATAACCCACCAGAGTGTGAGGTTCACATTTAAATTCAGTCGTTTATCAGGACTACAGTGTTCTTCTTTATGCTAATTTGTTTGATGTTGTTTTTGTTTATTTAATGTCTACAAACTTTTTCGTTATAAATAGTAGGTCACAACTACGGATTTAGAATTTATATTTTTTATTTCTTTTAGCGAAAAAGTATCTCTAGTTCAATATGAAATAATTCTAATGCATCGTGTACTTTTATAAATTTCGTTACGCATCAGGAACATTTATTTACACATTTTTTTATTACTTTTTAAACAGAAAATAAGACAATAGTGCGGTATAAGGCTGCATTTTTTGGAGCCTCTCAGCATTCTTTAATATTTCAATAGTGCGACTTCTTAAGTTTTTCCTGGTGCTGCGACTTTTCTTTAAATTTTAATCAATTTTCAAAATGCTTTTTTTAAAATAGTACTTTTTTTAAGTAATTTTTTTAAAGTTGAAAAGTAGTTATTAAGTTAATTTTTGTTTTTTTTAATAATAAAAAATGTTTTTTAAATTAAATAATTAATATTGTTCTATTAAGAACAGTTTGCTATAAAAATGTACTTTTTCTAAAGGATATATTTTAGTTATTCTATAAGAAAAACATACTTTTAATGAAAAAGGTGAAAAGTACTCTTTTCGTGTACTTTAAAAATAACTTTTAAAACTGAAACCTTTTTCATTAAAAGTATGTTTTTCTTACAGAAAAAGTAAAATGTGTCCTTTAGAAAAAGTACATTTTTATAACAAACTGTTCTTAATAAAACAATCATGTTTTATTTCTTAAGTGTATTTTCAGATATGTTGTAATCTCACATGACTGCTTTTCATGGGTTAATAAAAAATTTATTTTAAATTATATACAAAATTTGTTTATTGACAAGGAAAATATCAAAAAAAAAAAAACGACAAAAAACGTGAACAAAAAGTTCGATGAGGTCGTGCTTTGAGCATATTGCTCTAATTTTTTGTTGTTCAGAGCAAACAAATTAAAATCCGCCACCTACAAGTCACTTAAAGTCATAAAAAATAATTTAGGAAAGTATAAGAAAAAAAAACGTTAAAATGGTTAAACTGAT
Organism: Trichopoda pennipes; assembly: GCA_030448955.1. Taxonomy (NCBI): domain Eukaryota; kingdom Metazoa; phylum Arthropoda; class Insecta; order Diptera; family Tachinidae; genus Trichopoda; species Trichopoda pennipes. The sequence continues at coordinate 516,490 of JASKUP010000040.1, forward strand.
GACCGTATATTCTGTGAATTTTTTAATTTTGTTATTTGCCTCTTTTCTATATATTTTTAAAAAAAGTACGGAAATTATGAAATAATAAGTTTTACTTTTAATAGTTATTAAGTTTTGTACAATTTTGTCGGTTTGATACAACCGACATAATTGTTGTAGTTGCATACAACTACTTAAACGTGTAATATTTACGAATTGTATGGTATAACATAATACCAGACATGAGGTGAAACATGAAACCTCATGTCTGGTATTATGTTATACAATACAATTAAAATATATTACACGTTTAATTAGTTGTATGCAACTACAACAATTATGTCGGTGTATTGGTGTCGCATTTTGGGTTTTTACATTCGCCGGCTTTAGGACAGAAGATTACTTATTTAGTATTATTGATTTCCCTCTAAAAATACCTATATGGTATTCACTAGACTGATATCGTATAGTTAAGATTTAAGATTTACAAAATACAGAAGTACAATATAAAACTATTTTTTATTTGTGCCGTTCACTAATTGTTGTACTATGTATGCTAGGTTGTAAAATCTTTCAATACTATGTGAAAATTTGCTCAAGACGTACAACATTTTTTTCATTTGAATTTAGAATATTTTTTTTTTCTATTTTAAAATGACTTTAGATTTCTAAATTTTACAATAGCCTGTTCGCAGCCTGTATGAATATGAATACAGAATATAAGCTTACAATACTGTATTCCAACAATAAAGAAAATAATACAGACGATATAAACTTTGTAAGGGGCGCGATCAGTGGATAAAACAATTATTTTTATGTTTTATTTATAATTTTGGTTATTTTTAATCCTTCTACTTCTTATTCTACGAAATTTTGTTCTAACCATCATTTTAAGAGAATTTACAGGAAGAGGCTTAAATATTTTTTTTAACATTTTTAAAACACTAAAGCATTTATTTAACAGAAATATCAATAAAAAAAAACCCAAATTATTTTTTTATAGTTATGAACAAACGTAAACATTTAAAATTTGTTTTGTTTACTATAGGAAAGTTTTTTTAAATATATACAATAGAATTTATTTCTATTAAAATTAGTTGCCATAAATTAAAACAAATGTTTAAGAGGATGCTAGAATTTCTTAATAAAAACTGACAGAATAACATGAAGGTGACACTTGTTATAGATGTAGTGCCAACAAAATTATAAACATAAAAAATAATTTTATAACATAGTGTTGTTTTCATCTTAAACAAGTGCTAAAATTAATTGAATTTATTAATTCAGTATACAATTCAAAATTCTTTTTAATAACGACATTTAATTAAAAACTTAAAAATGTATTCGATTTTCTTTTTAACAAGTGGAAATAGTCTTGGAATTATTTAAACTTGATTGATAAGATTGATTGATGTTCTTTAATTTTTATTACTCTTCTTAAGGGACTTGTCCCAAGTCTCGAAGATTTTGAAATTGCACAAGAGAGGCATAATATGTGGTCGTTGAAAGCAGGTGAAAAAATAAAGACTTAAATGAAGAATTTATGAATTAATTCAACGATCATTTTAATGATGCAATAAATTTTTTTGCAAACTATAAACTAATTCAGGTAAGTCATTTTTTTACAAAATAAAAACGTTCGACGTAATTTAAATTCTCCAGTTCTATATAAAACGCGGCTTAATAATGATATCATCACATTAAAACCGCTCGCCGACCGTACCAAACAAAGCCAGTAGCGACGGTTTTTACCGAAAGGAATGACAAGAGTACATTGTTAAAATTATTTTTAAATCAATAATCATTTATGTTTAAATGTCTGCTTAATTTTTATTTTTTTTCCTTATATAGTAGCCCCAGAAAGTTGCATTTCAATTCTCAATTAAGAATAAAAATACATTAAAACCTAATTTTAAAATTTTGCTACCACTGCCTACTCACTTTTCGAGTTTTAGTAAAATGTACTACCTTTATTATCCTTAGTAAAGATTTTATCTTAAACATAATAATCAATTACATGGCGTTGTTCCAGCATACACTTTCTATTCTACCGGGCACAGTTTTCAATTTTATTTATACGATTTCAATATTTTGTGGTTTTGCATAGTCGTACTTACACAGATTGACTGGTTTAACACAGATTTTGTTATGAAATGATTATATTTTATTCTATTTTTAAACTCAAAAGCTAAAAAAAAACTAAAAGGCAGATCTAAAAACAAAAACAATAACAACATTAAACATTCAAACTGTTTTATATACATAATTTATCATATAGACAGCAGTAAATTAGGAACATATCTAGCAGATAATTGCAGCAGTTACACTTTGAAAAAAAGCAGAACTGACAGATTTATTTATTAAAATTAACAAAAATAAAGAAAACAAACCTAAAACATATATATTCTAAAATAATAAGTTTTAAAACTATTGCAATTAGCGGCAACTTCAATTGTTTCGCCCGCGTTAAAAAAATTTGGGCTGCCAAAGTTTTCTGTTATATTGAAAAAAACGCCAAATCAACTTTTTTAATTCAGCATGCAAACTTTATATTTGTTAATTAGAAGTTAAGATATTTTGAATGATGCCTTAAAGTGGTTATAAGCTTTTAAAAAATAGATTTCCGCAATTTATATACTTCAAAATGCCTAATATTATTGATTCTTACTGCACATTATTTTTTATTAAAGCTACCATTTTTTGGCTACTATCAGTGTGTTGTTTAGTACTTTGGATAACATCGTTAAGATGATAAATAATAAAATATTTTTTTTTAAAGACACTAATTTTTAATACAATTAGGAAAATTTAAACACCCCTTAAAGAAATCGTCAAAATTATTATGAATCGTTGATTTAGCTGCGGCGATAAAATACTGCTTAATGGTTAATTTTCAAATACATTTGAAGAATATCTCTTATTTAAAATAACAAAAAAGGTCTGTTTTACAAATAATAATTTATAAATTATAATTATATTTTTTTATTATTTTTTATTCGAACTTGTCTCTCCTTTAATAAATTATTTTTAATTTATTTATCTTTTATATTTTTAAAAATTAATTTCCTTAAGAAGCTTTCCAAGGGAAAGCGAAATATTGCGTTTATAAGTATTAAATTTAATTAAAAAACACCTATAAAAAAGATAAATACTTATTTATTATAATTTATAATTACAATTTTATTTTATTATTTAATTTTCAATTTAAAAGGGAAAAGTGAAAAATGTTTTTATGTATTGTAACCACTAATACGGAAGGAATTATTCGTTCTTTTAAATTTTTAGTTTAACAAGAGATACACGCCGAAGGTAACCTTAAACAACTTTAAATAACTTCGTCCTATATTAAAAAAATGGGTTTCTCCCTTGAATAATTATTTAAATCATGAATAAATTCTTTTCTTTAAAAATACAAATTATCGAATCCAATCCTGATTAAATAGTTATTTAAAATTTCGTTGTAATCTTAACCAAACGAGAATTTTTTAAAATACGGCAAAGCTTTGCTGGAAGAAGTTATGATAGTAATAATTAGAATTTAATAAATTATTATTAATTATAAATTATGCCACCCCGTAAGAAGGTTTACTGAATAGAATTATCCAATTAAACTTCTTATTGAAAATTTTTAATTTTTTATATTATAAAAATTTTATAGATTTTATGATTATTTTGCTAAACCTTGAACACATTTTTAAGTTCAAACTATTTTTTAAAAAAATATTTTAATTATTATATATTTAAATTTTATAAAATTTATACTAACAGTTTACTTGAAATATTTAAATTTGAATTTAAAACAGCCACTAAAGGTTTTTTTAAAATAACACCATTTTTTAAAATGTTTTTTTTTTGTTCTATCAATTATAATTTCAAGTATAAAACACTTCATGGATTTTTAAAAAAAAAATTTATTACACTTTTTCAAACCAACCAACCACTTAAAAAAATTGAAAGGAGTCCTTTAAAAAATAAAATATTTACATTTGTAATTTCTCGAAACAATTGCTCTTTAAAACACTTTAATTAAAAAACGTATCTTTTGTTTTTTTTTTTAGAACAAAAATTATGTTATAATAATTGTGTCCTTAATCGATTTTATACACAGCTCCTTTTAAAGCGTGTTTGATGTGATTAGCGAACAAATATTTAAATGATATTTCGCGATCGCGACTCGATGTCAACTAAATTCACAAACAAATTCGCAGCCTAACAAAACCTGCTGACAGTGCTTTCTTCTTCTATCAAGACTAAAAAAATTAAACCAAAGAAGTTGTAGTCAGCGTCAACGTCGCCGCAAAATCTCAATAGTTTGGGTGGATGTTTTTTGTATGAATGAAAAATAAATTAAATAAATTACGAGTATAAACAAAAAATTGTGCACAAACAGTCTGAAAATGAAAAGAGTAAAAGAGAATAAAACGCCAACGTAAATAAACAAATCTGAATGATCAACGGAATTGATAATTGGCAAGAGTAAACGTTAACGATATTGTACAGTTAAGAAGAGAATACAGTCTTAATCGATTACTGGTTTGGTTAATTTAACAAAAAAAAAACAACAAATAAAAAGTATAATTTGTGTGACAATTTAATTTTTTAAATCTTAAATTAGAAAAAAACAAAAAAGTTCCTTTTTTAATATCTGGATGTTTCTTTTTGCCTTTTGTTAGTGTAGCCGATTAAACAGTATTGTGTTGGAAGAGCACACGCAGATACAACTATTTATTATAGTTTACATTTGTTTACACTTAAACTAGAGTTGCCATGAGTTATTAATTTATTAAAACAGTTTAAATTTAAAACTGTTTATTTTACCTACACTTTCATAGTCCCTATAATAATATAAACATAAGAAATAACTTGTTATTGATATAATTAAAAAAATTCATACAAGTTCTACATTTTAGACCATTTGTTTAGCCAAGTGGGGTCTTCCTAAAAAAAACAATTAGACAGCTTACAGCCAGAGATGTGTAAAACCGAAATACAAGGTAACCATGCATTTACATTATATTTAATTTAAAAATATTTAGTCTATTATCAGAGTGGAGCAAAACGAATATAATAAAATAAAGCACTCAATTATCATTTTCCCCACATTTTCAATCATTAGAGACGTTTTGGTAATTTTATTAAAAGTCAACTTTACATGAAGTGAGTATAAGTGTGCAAGTGATAAATTTTCCAACACGTAGAACTGTAGCTAAAATTGTTCGCTTTATTTCTCTTAGCAATAAAACTATTTATTCTCAATTTCCTACACCTGTATAATTTACTACAAATACTTTTAAACAATATATGTATGTATGTATATGTATGTTTAGACGACAAGTTTGGCGCACGCTAAAATAAATACACTACAATTTCTGGCCATTAATCAACTGTAAATTCCCGAATTATTGTTGTTGAACTTTGAATCATACAGCAAATACCAATGACGACATACTCCACAAACAACTACAACAAACATTTGTCAATATTATTATATTAAACAAAATAATAATTTAAAACTATTTATTCCCGCTAACGATCGCCTTCAGGCATTGATATGTTGTCGTCAGCATTCTTTATAAATATTTGTTAGTAATTCGATCAATTTACTATTAAAAGACAGGGAGAGAGAGAAAGAGAGAGAGAGGGAGCGAAAGAGAAATGAAAAATAATTTTCTATTTTTATTTTTTCTTTAAAGAGGATCAGTTCTACAAATTGACAATATGTACGAGTTGTGTCGATGCTGATGCTAATGCTAATGTTGATGGTGCCAAATGAATAAGTGAGTCCATGCGTGAATTAGTGGGAATTTATAGTGAAATATGTAGTAAAATTGATTACTCATTTCTTTGTAATTACAAAAACAATAACAAAACATATAAAAATAGAAAAAATCAAATAGTAGGTAACGGCTAAAAATATCTGTTATACATAAATATGTACAAATGGGTAAAATATGTGGGTACTTTTCAGAAACAAACTTCAGGGTTTAATTATTTTTTTATACTCTAAAAAAGGCTTAAAAAAATAATATGAGAGGAATATATTTAAACTGAGAAACTTGTGTAAATATTTGTACCATTTAACATCTTGTAAAATAAAGATATGAAAGAAAGGATTATTCAGCAACAGGCTTTAGTCATCAATCCTTATGAGAGACTGTGGAGCTGCTCTTCAAGCAGAGCAATGAAGCGTACGTTCTGCGTTGCAAATGAATTAAAATACGAAGTTATAATTGTTATCGAAGAGAGACTTTAAAAGGCTGATAGAGATTTTGAAAATCTTCTTCTGTGCTATTCGCTAACGGAGGAGCCCTCAGCATAATTTCATTTGACACATTTTTTGTGATGAAAATTTTTTATTTAATTAATTTGTTCCGTGGCTTCTAAATATCGAAATTTATTCTGATTCCTTATGAATATTGATAAAAAGTTATTTGGATTTGTTCCGCCAATCAATGAAATATTGTTGTCACATTACCTTTCCGCCTTTGGTGGCTGTGTGTTCGGTATAAACGACGAGCGCTTTTGATGTGATGACGCCGTGTCAAGCGGAAAGTAAATAGTTACACTTAATTTTGGTCCCCAAAATCAAAACATAAATAATTCTTAATTTCTAAAATTACTTGTCGAACTCTCTTAATATTAATTTTTAATACGGCCTGTGTTCACGTATATCTAAACTTCCTACATTAAATTTATAAAAATTATTTTATAATATTTGTGTCAATTACAAAAAAAAAAACAGGGTAAATTCTAGTGTAATGAACAATTCTCTAAATAGTTGCCTTCGCCATAAGGATCGATACAGTCGGCTAATGCCTAATTTAACATGCGTTTGAGCTAGAAACTTCAAAAGTTTGTAAATAATTTTGCTTTCTTAAAATATTTCGAAATTCAAATATATCTGAAGTTAAGTAAAATAATTCATTTAGTAACAAATTCTCGCCATCCCTGCGAGAATTTGTAACATAGAGAAATATTTAATTTCCTTCCTATCAGGTGCTGAAACGGTATTTAGGTTAAGAGCGGTTAATGACAAAAATACTTAGAAGAGCTTCGCTTCTGCAACATGATAAACGTGCATGTAAGGAATTTTAGATAATTTTTGAAAGTTATTTACTCTACGCAAATTGTGACAAAAAGATCTTAAAAACAAAATCCCTTCTCTTACAACCAAAAATTAAAAAGTACCATTTTTACATATGTACTTTCTTTCACCATCACAGACACTTTGTAGTGCGACTGTTGTTCAGATTATTGTTGTTGCCTTTAATTGACAATGTAGGTGTTATCGGTCGTACCAATCCAACAATAAAAATCGAGTACAAAAATTGTTGGCTTCCCGATAAACAATTTATCGTATTTCACAGTTTTTGTTAATTAAAGAAATAGTCATTTTGTCTTCATTTTAATATTTTCCCATTATTGGCATAAATTTTTTTTAATGTTTTTATATTTGTTTTTTTATTATCTACTCCCATTTTATTGTTGTTGCAGATTGTTTTTTTTTTTATTCTGTGGTATTTAGAGCAAATTTGTTTAAGTACGTCCCATTAATCTTGGTACTTTAGCAGTTACGCGCATGAAAAATATTTGCAGAATAAAATAAAAAAAATATTTACAAGTTTATTTTTGTTTGTGTAGTTTATCTGTTCCTACGAAAAAACAATAGCGTAGATTTTTTTAGCGAATTTATGCATAAATATAATTCTAGATTAATTAGAATGTTTAGTGTTATTTTGCGTTTCTTTAACTATAATATTTTTTACGATCTTTTATTAACAAATTTAATTTGTTGTTAAAGTTTGTCATTTTGTTTAAAATTTCGTCAGTGATAATAAGATACTTGAAATTTCTAGAATCTAAAGACATGATTTAACTTGAATCACCTGTTCCCCTAAATTTCCTATAGCCTATTCCCCACTAAGCGTTCGTTTTATTTTTTTTTTTGTTATCTGAAATAAATTCGTATTGATAAAATTAGTAAATTTGTTTTCTCTGTGCACTGATCCTATAGCGAATACCAGACAAAATTGATTGGTTAATTTGGTATAAGTTGGAAATGCTTATTGTCACTTTATCCTACTTTAGGCTTATTTCCTTGAAATATTTTCTGGTAGCAGTACCAAATAATGCAGGCAAAAACTTTATTCTGTTTTCATTCCCTTCGGCGAAAATCGTCATTACTGGCTTTTTCTTTGGTACGATCGGCGAACGCTTTTGATGTAATGACATCATTATCAAGCTGTGTTTTAGGCAGTGCCTGCTTTTTATATTACCGCTGTGGATGTTATCTATGCCTTAAAACGGCAAGGCTGTATTCTGTATGGTTTCGGCGATTAAATTTAAACAATTCTTTAATTTTGCAGACAAATATTAAGTTTCTTCTTATGAAAAACAAACCCAATCGGTCCTAAGCTATAATTAAAAATTCTTCCGAATCTTGGCGACTTTGTAAAACTGTTACTGACTCCAGCGAAACTAACTGTTCGCATGGATCCTTTCCTTTAACATTTTTAAAGTCATAATCGCCTAATGCTCTTGAAATGGCAAAAGTACCATTTACCCGTTTAATCTTCCCCCCGGGGGCACATTATAGTCTTTTTGGAACCTACTATTCCATTTAGATTTGTGTCTTGCGGGGTAAAAGGGAGCCCAGGCCCCTCAAAGGCTAGTAGGAATCATCTGGACAATCCACATATTTCCACGGGAATCAGTAAAGCCCCAGAGTTCAGCTATTTGTCTTTTTAGCCTTTTAACTGTTCTCTGACTGATTATTGAGGTTGGCCCTTCGGGAATATCGTGGTGGTTGTGTGTTTTGTTGAGTTTGTGGGTCGAATCATTTACAATAAACACAATGAATGTTCCAGGTTCCGTGAGCATGAATGCCGTCGTGTTCTTAAATTATATTAAACTTCATGCGTTCTAGACCAAGAGTTCAATAGTTTCCAACTCTTCAGCAAGGAGCGAAGGCTGCAGCCTGATTCGAGCTTTTGAAGTTGCAACTAGAACTAGAGCTTTCTAAGGCGAAGATGACCACCATCTGATTATGGCTTACACAGCTAAGTACAGATGTAAATTTTATCACGTGTGTACCCGTTTAATCATGACAGTACCACCGGCATTTTGTTTACGTTCCTGTTCCAATGGCAACATCGGGAGAAAAAATAAACTTATTCTGTTGTCATTCCTATCACTATCTAAAACACGGTTTGATAATGCTGCCATCGCATCGAAAGCGCTTGCCGATCGTACCAAACAAACAGCCAGCAACAATGATTTTTAACGGAGGGAATGACAACAGCATTTCATTTACTGGCGGAACAAATTAAAACAATTTAGTACCACAAACATTATTCATTAAATGTGCCTACAATTAAAAAATTATTATGAAATGAGAATTTCTAGCTATTTAACAAAATATTAAAAATTACAAACATTTTTAAAAAAATCTTAATTATAGACAGCCTTAAAATTTTTACGAAAAATCAAAATAATTTTAAAAAATTCAAAGTTTCAAAATATTACGAATTTCGTTTTTTTATTAAATTCCGATTTCTAAGAATTTATTCTGTAGATTTTTACATGTGTCTAAAAATTTTGCTTTTCAGACAATTTGTAATGTTTCGATTTTAAGTGCTTTTTTGTTTATTTTTTTGAAGTTGGTATCAATGGCAGTGAACAAGTCCTTCGATAATTTGCCAACCCAGCATGGAATGTTGCTAATTTATGGACGATTTTTTTACTTTAACTTTAATGGGAATTTAGATTAATTTACCAGAGACAAAACTGTGTGTGTTCCTTGAGCTATAAGAAAGTTGGCGGACATTTCCATACAGTCGATGTGTGAGGACAAGAATTTTTAATAATCAAACGAGTATCTACGAGAAGTATAAACTGTTTATATAAATTAAAGTCTTCTCGTAAAATTTCTGCCATACCTTAACTATACGATTTTTAAATTACACTGCACTTTTGTTATTTAATTAAGTTATTTTTGAATATGTGAAAAATATATTAAATAATCTTAAATTTTTTTTCTTAATTAATAAGTTCTGTTTTTAAAATAGGGTATCGTATGGTCAGACATAACATGACTTGTTCTTGTACCTTCTTAGTTGTTAAAAATTGAAGTGATCACAAGGCTTTACAAAAACAAATTTGCAGCATAAACATTTTTATTTTTTTTTTTTTTACTTCTTCAATATTTCAATTAAGTTTTTATTTCTGTAAAATGACCGTTGTTTATTTTCGCTGTCCCCAAACTGAAATACAAAAATTGATGACTTGTGCGATCGCTTTTAATAAACTTCAATGTCAAAATTTTTCGTTCTTTTACATTTTTGATATAATACTGTTAAGGATCGCAATTGAAGTTGTATATGAACTTAAGAACATTTATTCAACTGGCTGATTGGCAATTCGGTTTTTTGTTTTTCTTTTTCTTTTTACTAAAATTATTTATATGCGAAACATGAAATATAATTCTTGTTTTTGTTGCATTTTATTAAAATATTTTTAATAAAATAAAATGAAAACTCATTAACCCAATTTCAATTCCTTGTAAGCGTAATAGCACTCGTAGTCATCTGCTTGTAAATACTACAAATTAATTGATAACATTCCACAATGTGGTGGCACAAGTGCAAAATGTATTCAACTTTAAACATTTTTTTTCCACTTGTAATGTTTTTTTTTTATTGTTGTTCTGTCATTCGTCATTGAATCATTCAATAAATTTTTTTTCTTTATACTAAATGCAGATTAAAGAGAAGTAACTTTTTTCCTGATGCCTTGGTGCGACTGGTAAATTAAGTGCATTCGTTTACTGATTTTTTTAAAGGCGAAGAAAGACAATGAGATCATTTTATATTTAAAGAAATATGAAAGAGTACTTAATAAAATTTCAATAAAACAATTATTTTGTTTTTTTTTTCTTTTCTTTTTATAATTGAAATCATCAATAATCAATTTGATTTTTTCAACTGATTCGCTATTTTTGGTTATTTTTTTGCATTTATTTTTTTGTTTCAATTCCAAAATATTTGTATGCACTTGATTGAGGCATTTGAATTAGGGCTGGCAACAGTGGTGTTAAATTCAATTTTTTTAAAGCTTAGCTATAAACTTTTTTTAACCGTTAAACAGTCATATAGTTAACAAATAGTTATGATAACTAAATTTAACAAAAAATAATTATAAACATCCAAAATTTTAATAATCTTCTTAGGACCCGTCTAAGCAAGAGATGTTTCTTTTGTAAATAAAATGCAAACGAAAGTTTAAAGTATATAAAAATTTCTCTCTTACTTAGCGACCGACAGTATGGTTTCCGTAGGGGCGACTTGCTCGCCTTCCTATCCGAACAATGGTGCAACACCATACATCATTTCGAAAAGAGTAAGGTGGTGAATCTAGATATTTTCAAGCCGTTTGATAGAGTGCGGCATGATGCACTCCTTTTAAAACTTGCTGCATTTGGTGTCGGTGATAACTTTTCTAGACTTATATAGAGTTTTCACAGGAAACGCATTATATGGCTCCTTTATTTCTCCTACCTTATTTCTTATTTTTCTAAACGACCTTCTTCGTCAAACTTTCAACCCTAATTACTCTTTCGCAGATGATAGTACCATTTGTCATTCGTATTCATTTGGTAATAGACTGAACCAGTGAGTGGGGTGAGTTCCAAAAGGCAGGACATAAATGATACGCTCAATCATGTACTCGCGGTGATCTCTAATGCCCGTAAGATGCAATGTTGCATGCTTACGCATAGATCTGTGTTCGGAAATGGTCCTTCATTTGTTACTTTGAGTGAAAACTCTTGACGTTCCTGGCATGAAAATTCAATGTGATGTTCGATGGACTAAACACATTTTTCATGTTTCTAAACAAGCTTTCCAGTGCCTCGGTTTTCTAAAACGGTGTAGGAGATACTTCAACCCATCCGTTTTTCATACTATTTTTTTTTTGTTTTTTTTTATTTATTAAAATTTAACATATTTATAGTTACATAACATAATGGTTAATTAATAGTCTCAGCGCCACTAGGGCTTTATTTGAGACAGGCTTGGCAACTTTGATCTTAATTAGAATTTTGTAATAATTAAGGCACACTAAAAATAATTTTTAATAAATTTGTACGTATGTATGTAGGTATGTAAATACAAAGCAATACATTATAAAGTTATGAAATTACATTAAAAGCATATCAATATTAATTAACAAATAAACTTTTAAAAGGTTTTTAAAAGAAGATATTGACATATTTTCTTTTAAATACTGTGGCAAATTGTTGTATTCCAAAGCACCGATATGTTCACATCTCTGCTTGGTGGTCTCTGACCGACAAAGAGCAATTCTTAGATTTGAATTGTTTCGTGTGTTAAAAACGGTTTGGTTTGTGTTAAAACGAATTGTATGGTGGCCTACTCCATGTAGCACTTTCAAAACATATATTAAGAGTTTTTGCTTATAAATTCCATATATTTGTAATACATTTTTGGCAACTTCTTTATAGAGTAACAAAGTGGAGTGCCGGTTGTGTAAATTAAATACAGCTTTGAGGGATTTGTTCTGGATAATTTGAAGAGATTTTAAATCACTGTTTTTCTTATAACCATAGACAAGTGTAAGGTTATAAAGGTGACTTTGCACAAGAGATTGAAAAATTAAAAGCTTAGTATTTGCATTTAATCTATATCTTAGCTTATAGAGGATACCTTGAGCCGGTGTTTTTTTCGAACGAACATATTTAATTTGGTTTTGCCAACCCAAATTGTTCTGAACATGAATTACTAAACACTTGATCGACTCTACCTCAACAATTTTTTCTCCATTTACCAATATTTCGCAATTCGGAAAATTACGAGTTGGTTGAGGTCTAAATGTCATAATTTTCAACACTAATTTGTTTAATCTTGCAAACTCTAAAATGAGAGCTGCATCCCTTTCCACATTCATTTTTAAAACTAAATCCTCTTTGTAAGTCATCTGCATAGATAAATATTTTGCCATTTAAACCTAGATTAGCAATATCATTAAGATATATATTGAACAACAAAGGCCCTTATACACTTCCCTGAGGAACTCCAAGTTCGACACTTACTAATGGGCTCTCTGAACTATTTATCTGGACATATTGCTTTCGGTTTGATAAATAACTTGTAAATAGTTGTAAATTACATCCTCTAACAACATAAAACTCCAACTTTTTAATTAATACTGAGTGGTCAACCAGGTCAAAAGCTTTAGTGAAATCATAAAACAAACCTGCGACCCCATTGTAACCTCTATCTAAACTATCACAGATATAATTTACTACGTTGACTACAGCTTCCTGTGTACCACAACCTTTACGAAAACCATATTGATTTGAATACATTAAGTTTTCATTTACCAGGAAATCAGATAACTGGTTATGCAACATTGTTTCAAAAATTTTATCTATTAATGGTAGTACCGCAACAGGTCTCAACTTATCAACTGTATTAGAATCTACTTCCTTAGGAATATACCGCCTATATCCGTCCAAAGATGAAATACAACTATCATGTATGGGCCGGCATCCCAAAGTCTGTTTTGGAGTTGCTCGCACGCGTATAAAAAAGAGCCAAGAGGCTCATTGGGGACGGTAGGGTATCTAACTCTATTGATTCCCTAGAGCATCGACGGAATGTAAGTACTTAAAAGAAATTAGGGAACTTATTCTTCGAACTCCTACATTTTTGCGTTTGACTCGATTTTCGTTAAGAACGCATCTATTTGTTGTCGATTGGGCAGTGAATCGCACTTCGCATTATAGGGAAAATTCTTTTTTTAGCAGAACAGAATAAACTCGCTCCAGAGGTCTTTCCTGTCACTTTCAAAAATTCAAATCAAACGTCCACAAACACTAGTTCCTATTTCCTTCTCCCCATAATCTAAGTTCCTAGTTCTGGTACAATGCATGACATTAAGGCATCATCCCCTAAGTACTGCTCTGAACGAAGAAAAGAAAAAAGAGCTGTGAAGAAGTGAACGGTTTTATTTCGAAGGACCCTTTTTTACGTATGCAGATAAAATAAAATTGCCGATGAAATTAAGCTGTGAAGATTAAGAAGTGAATAGTTTTACATAATTGTAAAGAAGTCAAATCCTTTATTCTTAAATCAGTTATTAGACTAATTAAAGTTTTTCTTGTTATGACAGATTAATAATAATATACCAGTCATTTATTTAGATAGAACTAGCGATATTTTAATTACATATTTTAAATATTTCTAACTAAATTGTTATTAACTATTTTACACTTGAAAATGCTTAGCCCAACTGTTTTATCAAAGGCTAGAAATATAATCTTTATTTCTTTAATACTTCCTAGTAAATAAAAGTAAGTCTATTTAATCACCATCCACTTAAATATTTTCGAAACGAAATGAGTGCTAGCTGCCTTTGTTGTTAACTTTTGTGTTAAACAATTGAAAAAAGCTATCGAATTAGAAATTTATTTTTTTTATTTATATGTTCGTTTATGACACAAGTAATTGCAAACTAAATATTAACAAATTCCCAAATTCCTATATGATTATGTCATGTCATAAATTAATTTAAACAATTTTAAATTTGTTTGTTGGTCGCACCGCACAAAGTGACAGTAGCCATTTTTATCACATAATAAAATTTTGAATTTTTTATTGTCGTATCAAATAAATAAAAGAGTAAACAACATGTAAATGAATGTTTAATAGGCGCTAAAACATTATATCGATTATTATAACAAAACAAGCCCAAATAGCAACCTTTAAGCCTTTTAATATAAGTCTAATTTATAATATTAATAAAAATATGTATTTTTATTTAATAAATTTTAATAATTATGCCTTCAAGGAATATTTTAATAAATTCTAATTTGTTTTCTTTTTTTTTTGGTTTTTTGGAGAGTTCAACGATCTTCTTCAACAACTTAATAAATTAAAATGTCATATAAAATTAAGTAAAACGATCCATTAAAATTTAATATGACATCCTAGAGAATATCTTTTGAATTTAATAACTTTAATAACTAAAGATACAACAGTATACAGCAAACAAATAATTCTTGAATAATAAATATGTATGACGACATAGGTATCGTCTCTTATCTTCTGATCAAGCAGCTTTTGGAATAAAATTGAAACCAAGAATTTGTCAGATTTTTTGAAGAAATTATAATATTTAATATTTAAAAGTTTTATGAGTGAAAATTGATAAATAATAAACAAAATTATCGTTTAAAAAATATTGTAGTTAAAGAGGCATAACACGTATATGTTGCTCTAAAATTTTTTGTGCTCTAAAAAATTTCGTACCAGTCTAAGAAGAACTTAATAATAACTGAACGTCTTATAAGGCACAGTTGTGTGGTTGAACAGAATTAAATCAGCTAATAAAGCTCTAGTTCATTTTTGTATACTTCATGTATATTTTTAGTTCATGTCTCTTTTTCATGATCCTTTTTTATGTCCTCACAGGTATACATGTTTACCCTATGGACATTTTCCGTATGCGCAATGGCAGCAATTGAAGGGATTAAGTAAATTAAATGAGAATAAAACTCTGAATTGAAAAATTTTTTTATATTAAAATAAATGTGGCAAGTTTACCTCAACCAGAGATATTCGAAAACTTGTGCTGAAGAACTTAGAAAAAGAACTGTTGATCAATAGAACTACTAAACTGAAAGACCGGTCCTCTTCGATAAATTGATATGGTCTAAAAACAAAACTCATTTAAAAGAAATAACAAGCAATACTCTATTAACATTTGACGGGATTTAAAACATCCATTTGCCTCTTCTGTAATATATTATCCGTATTAATTAAAATAGCAAAATTATTTTAACTTTTAAAGCTTAGCGATTTGATTCAAGGCCGGCCACTTTTTTCCGTTCCGACCAAAACTCAGGGGATGACCCCTATACAGGCAATGCATTGTAGCAGAACTAAGAAATTATGTTATGGAGCGGTGGAAAGAGGGAGTAGTGTTTGTGGACATTCAATTTTAATTTCCCTACATTGAAAGTGACAAGAAAGACCCCTGGAGGAAGTTTATTCCATATACGAACTGATCCGCTTAAAAAAAGAACGAATTTTCCCTGTAATGCGTAGTGTGATTTAATAGCCAAAAAAATGGATGCGCTTTCAATGAAAATCGAGTCAAACGCAAAATGTTTGAGTTTCAGGAACAAGTTCCCTAATTTCGTTAGAGCACTTACCATTGTAATAACGATAGAACAGTGAAATACAACCTATATTGCGTCAATGCTCTAGGTAATCAATAGAGTTAGATACCCTACTGATCCCGATGGGCCCCTTGGCCCTCTCCTGTACGCGGTCGAGCAACTAGACCTTTGGGGCGCAGGTGATGGGAGTTGTATTCCATCTTTGCATGGATATAGGTGGTATAAATAGTACGAAGATCGGATGGATTGAAATTGAAATCTTGAAATCTTCTTTAGAAACATGAAAAATGTGTTAAGTTCATCGAACATCACATTGAATTTTCATGCCAAGAACATCAAGAGCTATGCGTAAGTATGCAACATTGTGTCTAACGAATATTATAATTGACTCTATTCTCACCACCCCATTCGGAGATTTCCGCGAGATCGTGATTGAGCATATCATTCGCCTTTTGAAACTCATCTCCAACTGGTTCGGTCTATTACCAACTGAATACGAATGACAAATAGTGCTGTCATTTGCGAAAGAGTAAATAGGGTTGAAAGTATGGCAAAGAAGGTCTTTTAGAAAAATAAGAAATAGGGTAGCAGAAAGAATGGACCCTTGCAGTACCCCTGAATTAATCTTGAACTCGTCTAATGAAATCCCATAAAACAACTCATATAGCGCGATTCCTGAGAAAACTCTATATAATTTTAGAAAAATTATCACCGACACCAAAAGCAGCAAGTGTTGACAGAAGTTCATCATGCCACTCTCTATCAAACGCCTTGGAAATATCAAGAGCCACCACATTACTCTTTCCGAAATGATGTATGGAGTTGCGCCATTGTTCCGATAGTAAAGCCAGCAAGTTGCCCGTAGAGCGCCCCCTACGGAAACCATACTGCCAGTCGCTAAATAAATTGTTAGACTCCAGATACCTCACAAGATGAAAATTAATCATACTTTCCAACACTTCAGAAAGTGCAGAACAAATAGCAATTAGGCGTTAATTTTCAGGATTGTTATCCTCACCCTTTTTTGGGATTGGCGTTACATTAGCAACCTTCTAACACTGTGGCAATTCACCGGCATGGTACAACATGCTAACGGACAAGCTAGTGTCGAAAAGCACTGTTTCAAGACGCAGTGCTGGTATACCATCCGGCCCAAGAGACTTGTTGACATTAAGATCTGTAAAAACACCTTGTAAAACTAAGCCAAATCAATCAGTATGGTGGAATTTTCGAATAAATAAATTGTAGGGTACACTTGATGAGGGCAGAATGGTTTAATTTCGAAACGCTTCAAAGATAAGAAAATATTTAAGAATATAAGAAAACTATTGCGTGGCAATTGCATGTATTGCGAAATAATATTTAAAAGGCAAAAATCAGTTGCACGTCAACATATCATATGATGCCATATGACACGAGCATTAAAAACAAGTGGCTTCAACATAACATGGTAGTGACAATAACCTTTTCGGCCACACATAATACTGTTTTTGATTTTTTTATTTTTTATTAATAAATGAAACAGTTTTAGTTTCAAGCCCATGATTTTGGACTTTAAAATGTCACATGATATAATCAAACGGGGTAATAAGTACTGAATCTGTTCGTATCAACATTAGAAAGTTTAAATGGCCGTTTTCCAATTTTATATCAACTCCAACTTTTTCAACAAAACTTTCATCTGTTTGCTGTTATAAAATTAAAATATTAATTTTATTTAAATTAGATTTTTTAATTGATTTTAATGATAATTCCTGATTTGAATTTTATATTAGAAAAGAAAAATATAAAAAAAGAATAAATAAAAATAGGTTTTGATAGATTGTTTTTTTTTTACTTTTAAAGAAAATCAAATTTATTACTTCGCTAAACCTGGGCTGAATAAATATTATTAATCATCAATTTCGGAGAAGTTTCATTATTTTGTTTACCATTTCAAATTAAATATTCTATGAACAATTGTCAGCTCTGCCAAATATGGCGGCTCTAAGCAGTTTCTTTTAAAACTGACGTTTAAGTGTTAAAAATAAGTGGTGACAAATTGTTATTCTTTTATAATTATAAAATAAAATAGAATAAAATGGAAAAAATAATAAATTTGTATAAAAAGCTAATAAATTGGATAAAAGATAAGCAATAATTTACAAAATTACTTTAATAAAAAAAAAAATAAATAAATTATGGTATTTAACAGTTGTAAACACATGCCAGTTCCTTGTTATAATTGATGACTCAAGCAAAATAAAGCTTAAATGGGGAGTGTACGAATATTTACATTCCTAACTGTTAGCGATTCTGTTTCCTTAAGAAAAATATTATTTATTTACAATGATTTTTTTTTCTGAAATTTATATTAAATAAATTAAAACACAGAATTGTATACACAAATTGTCCTTGAAATTTTAAATTCATTTTGTAATAGGAAAAAAAGCGATCAAATGAGTGATATCCAAAATTCAAGTTTCCACTAAAAATTCCACTAAGAAATTTTAAGTCTTTAAAAATTAAATTCTAAAAGACTTTTTATGAAATGTGAAATGTTTTCTAGAAGATAGGCTTTAGAGAATTAAGTTGATTTTAATTACCTTCACAAAAGGATGGCTAGATCGTTACGTTAAAGATGTTCAAAATGGATCTCGGCGAGAAACAAACTGTATAAAGAAATGCTAATAGCATTTCTGAAATTTCTACAATTTATAAATGTATTTTGCAAAACATTTTCCCTAATAACTCGCCGATAGAAATATTTAAGATTCAAGAACAGTAGTGGATTCTGTAATAATTTTATTTTTGGATTATTTGAGCAATAACATGAATACATTTGTATTATGCATAAAAACAAGTTTTAACTTTGTCAAAATAAAATAAAAACAATAATTGTGTCAACACATATTTATTTTAAGATCAATCCACTTAAATATGTTGTGTTCTTATACTACAATATTTAGGCGCCAAACGCACGATCGCTATTAATGATGAAATTTGTTAAAAAAATTTCATTAAACACTTTGAAATGTGCGTTAATTGGTTAATGTATTTATTTTCATTAATTACTAATTTCATTGACCACGAAAGCGTTATTTTTCATATTTTTATCAAAGATCTTTAATCGAACTACTTCAGAAAATATGTATAACAACGCGATTGTTTAAATTGGATAAGGAATTCGAAACATCAAATGGCGCGATTTTTAACAAGATAAAAACAAAAGTGCTGATAATGGAATAAACGAATAAATAATGGTTTTGGTTTTTATATCTTACAAATGAATATAGACAATTAAAAGGTTATTTAGACAGGGACTTGAAAATGTTGTTTATTGAAGTAACACTGTAACACTGTATATTTTTATTTAATCGCTTGCAAAAAGTGTTTCTATTAAGGAAATCAAATGGAACTTTTTTTTTAATCAAATTCATTCACTTAAAATTCAAATAATTGAATAAAAATCATTTTTAGTGCATGTAAGCGTAAATAAAGAGTTAGGCCAAAAAAAAAACAAATCGTCAAAAAAGTGAAATTTTCTTTTACACTTAAAATGCGAAGGGATTTGTTTCTACTTTTCATGTATTTGTTAATTTTTTCGTTTTTATACTTGTTGTTATAGCGGAGTTATTGCTACAAAATCTGTGTAAGTTAGCCATGCCTGACTTTACGAATTGAGAAATTATGGTCATATATTGGAAAATCATTTTTTAAGGGGACAGACCCTTTAATTTTTAATTCTACATACTTTAAATTATAGCGGACAGAGTACTAATAATTTTTTTCTGGACCAGCACTTAGGAGATGACCCCCTACTCATGCAATATATTGTGCCAGAACTAGGAAATTAGGTTTTGAGGAGAAAAGAGGGAGTATTATTTGTAAATTTTTCTACATTGAAAGTGAGAGGAAAGCCCTCTGGAGAGAGTTTATTCCATATACGAACTGTTCTGCTACAAAAAAAAATTCCATGTCATGCTTAGTCCAATTTACCGGCCAATCAATCACAAATAGATGGGCTCGCAACGAAAAGCGTGTTAAAAGCAAAAACGCTAGTACTGAAGAGCATTTACCATCGTAGTAACAGTAAAATACAACTCACATTGGATACCGTACTATTCCTAGTGAGCACTCCAAAATAGGCCTGGAAATGCCGGCCCATACATGAGAGTTGTATTCCATTTTTGGATGAATATAAGTGATATAAATAGTACGAACATCGGGTGAAGTCTTTTACATCGTTTAAAATAACCGATGCACTTGAAAGCTTCTTTAGAAACCTAAAAAATGTGTTTAATCCTTCGAACATCAAACTGTATTTTCATGAGCCTCCGATTCCTTAATACTTATATCACCCATAATAACAAATGCAACATCATTTCTGAATACATGTCTATGCATAAGCTTGAAACAGTGAGTCGTACGGGCATTAAAATCGACTCTATTCATACAATCCTATTTGGAGATTGTTGCGAAATCGTGTTTAAACGTATCATTTATATTTTGCCTTTTGGCCAGAGTAGCGAAGTATTCACTCACTGTTCATACATGTATGTACATTTCATTTTTTAGCCGCTTCTTCTCATACATGTGTGAGAGACTACAAATTATTTTGTGTTTTCTCATTTGTGAATGCGACGATTTATTTTTGTTCTTTCTATCCATAAGTGAAAAATGAGAAACACACAAGTGTTCATTTTTGAATATTTACAATTTTGATAATTTTTCATAAATGAAAAGGTCGTAAAAATATGTGCGTTAAGCATTCGCGTACATAAACGCACATATTTGATAATGCGCAATTGTCGGCGTATGCAGGAAAAAAAATGTTTTTTTTTTATTTCTTTTAGAATATATTGCAATATTGTATTTTGAGTTAATATGTACCAATGTGTTTTTACTACATTTTACGGTAAACTGCGATCGTAGGTAGAAAATTTTTTTCACGTTCATTTATGAGAAATTTTATAAAATTTCAACGTTCATAAATGAACATGTACATTTATGAAAAATAACATTAATGAGAAGTAGCTAATTTATCATTTATCACATATGAATAAGACTAATAATTCTTGTTGTTCGCATTCATGTATGAAAATAACCAGAACATTTTTTGTTGTTCGTTTATGAGTGTGAAAAATAAATATAAAATTTTAGATTTCTCATTTATGAAAAATATCATGAATGTTGATTTTTGAATGTTCATAAATGAAAAATTCTGAACCCTGCTTTTGGCAAATGGTGCTATCATCTGAAAAAGAGTATATAGGATTGAAAGTTTGACATAGAAGGTCGTTTAGAAATATAAGAAATATGGTAGGAGAACGAATAAGGAGCCTTGCGGAATCCCTGAATTAATCTTGAACTCGTTTGATGAAAACCAATCTTAAATAACTCTTCTGAAAACTCGATATAAATCTAGAGAAATTATCATTGACACCAAAAGCAACAAGCTTTGACTTTTTCTGCGTAATGCCTACTGCAATTGCCTAGTCATAAGGTCTTTTAAGATAGAGACCTATTACTGATGGATAGACCTTGTAGTCTTACGTTTTTTTTTATATTTCAGGGAGGGAAACACTAAAAGATATCAATTCTCTTAATTAAACTTCAATTATTTAGCATCGAAGATTACTGGCAACATTACAGATAAACAATGTTATGGGAAATGAACTCATGAAATGATTAATATATAAAGGTGAATTATGGCACTGACGGCGACAGAGTCGGTCCATTCGTTTTATACACCAAAAAATCAAAGAATACTTCTAATATAAATAAACACAAATAAATTGCTAATAACTAACTATATTAGAATAAACGATATCTAACAAAATCGCCATGCCAAGCAACTCGTAACAGACAGCGAATAAAAATAAATTTGTATATAAACCTATTATACTTTGGGATAAAGAACGACTGAGTTGCAATAAATCTCACAATTTCACTTTCTTGAAGCAAATGATTTTAACGACTTAAATGACATTGATTATCAAATAAATTTTAATTTGAAATTATCGCACGTTTATTTCGGTTTTTATTGACAAATTTAAATGGTTTTCCTTTTAAAAAAATTAAAATTTAAATGTTAATGACAATTTGTTTTATTTTTGTTGTCATTCTAAATAGGATACTTCTCTTTCGTTAAACATTTTTTTTTTCATTACACGCCACCATCATTATGTATGTATGATTTGAATGGTTATTTTAATTTGACACATTTTGAATTTTATGATATTTTGCACTTGTATTAATACGGAAGGAACCTTGAAAGGCGTTAAATTTTGTATTGAAATTTATAAAATGCATTTTGCTATTAAAAAGTTATTTGCGTTAATTGAAATTTGTAAATATTCTTAAAACATTTTGTTACATTTTTAATCAATTGACTCGACTCTATTATGGTAAATAAGACAGAGCTAAAAACTGGATGTTAATAGCAAAGTAATTAATGAATAAAGTTTAATAATAATTTTGTTAACTTCAAACAAAATTAAATTATAGAGCTCTATAAAATTAACAAAAAATTCGTTAAAGCTTTCTCCAGAATATATTTTCAATCAATATGCTTTACGATTGATTGAATTAAAGTTTATGACCTTTTTAAAAATAACTCAAATATTTTTCTATTTAATTTCAATTATTAACAAAAGTTCTAAAAAGTTCAAATGCAAGAAAAAACTATTAGATGTGAACAAATAAAATAAATTTATGATGTCTCTATAAATTGGTCAAGGACAAATATGATATGACTTTTTGGAAATTAATAAATTTATTTCTAATCAATTTAAGAACTACAAAGAGGTAAAGTATTCTTGAAAGCATTTTTC
This sequence comes from Trichopoda pennipes, assembly GCA_030448955.1. Taxonomy (NCBI): domain Eukaryota; kingdom Metazoa; phylum Arthropoda; class Insecta; order Diptera; family Tachinidae; genus Trichopoda; species Trichopoda pennipes. The sequence goes on from JASKUP010000040.1 coordinate 539,485, forward strand.
AACGATGTCGCCTAAAATACTTTAATAGAGGAATGCCGCATAGCATCAATCGAAAATCTAAAAAATATACTACAGCTTCATCAACTATTATTTTATTGTGAGAGAAAAATGAACTTCTTAGAATCTGTTGCCATCCATTGATAGTGATAAATTTGACCCCACTGTTTGGCGATAAATTTTATGAAATTAAGCACTTGAATGAAAATTATATATCAAAAATTTGCCTTATTTTGTTATAATAAAAATATGGAAAAAAAAATGGAAAGTTATGCACTCAAAGAAAAGTTTATTTTCGAATTTTACTTTTATTGTAATATATAAAAAATTGAACATCAATCATTCAGTATTAAATTTAATAAAATATCAAAACCAGCTAATGGCTGGTTAAAAGATAAAAATATCCCAAAAAAAATCGCGTAAGAAATACATACATATGCCTTTTAAAAAGTACATTTGCTAGCTTCTGGGACACAAAATTTTAAAAAGTACGTTTTAAAACAACAGCTTTCAATAAACTGCTCTTAAAAAATAGAGCACGTTAAGGTAAATTTTTAAAGATTCACATCTCATGCGCCTGTCTTCAAAATACTTCAACATTAGAAGTTCTATATTTCTAACTTCAAATAATAATAAAAAATAATTGGTGCCACTGCGCTAAGCACAGAAAATTTAATTATACCAACCAGTGTTACCAACTATGGCAATTTGTAGCCATAGTCGATGAAAATTTTAGAATTGTTATTGGTAAGATATTTGGCGATCTATATAAAAAGTACATTTTAAAAACAAAGCTTAATTAAAAGTAAAGTTCTTTCATCAGAGTACTGCAGCAATTAGGAATTTATTTACGAATCCTTTTAAAAACAAAATACTTTAATTTTTTTTAAACAATAATTTTAGTTATTTGACCTTTTTATTATTTTATAAATAATATTTCGTTCTAGCACAAGGTCTTTATATAAAAAATGAAGTTAATTTACCTATATTGTTGTTTTCAATTATTTGCCGCAACATTGTGTGGCATCTTCAGCAGAAGAAAAGTATATAAACAATTTAACAGCAAGAAAATCTTCAAATTTAAAAATATTTCAACCAGAGTAGCGAAGTGTTAACTCACTGTTCATACATGTATGAATATGTACATTTCATTTTTTAGCCGCTTCTTCTCATACATGTGTGAGAGACTGAAAAATATTTTGCGTTTTCTCATTTATGAATGCGACGATTTATTTTTTTCTTTCTATTCATAAGTGAAAAAATGAGAAACACACAAGTGTTCATTTTTGAATATGTACAATTTTGATAATTTTTCATAAATGAAAAGGTCGTAAAAATATGTGCGTTAAGCATTCGCGTACATAAACGCACATATTTGATAATGCGCAATTGTCGGCGTATGCAGGAAAAAAATGTTTTTTTTTTATTTCTTTTAGAATATATTGCAATATTGTGTTTTGAGTTAATATGTACCCATGTGTTTTTACTATATTTTACGGTAAACTGCGATCGTAGGTAGAAAATTTTTTCACGTTCATTTATGAGAAATTTTATAAAATTTCAACATTCATAAATGAACATGTACATTTATGAAAAATAACATTAATGAGAAGAAGCTGATTTATCATTTATCACATATGAATAAGACTAATAATTCTTGTTGTGCGCATTCATGTATGAACATAAGCAGAACATTTTTTCTTGTTCGTTTATGCGCGTGAAAAATAAACATAAAATTTTAGATTTCTCATTTATGAAAAATATCATGAATGTTGTTTTTTGAATGTTCATAAATGAAAAATTCTGAACCCTGATTTCAACTATAAATACATAACATTTTCTAAAATTAAGAAATGTTTTAAATAAATACAAATTTGGAAAATAACAAATTAACAAAACAATGTTATTAAAATTAAAGTATTAATTAATATTGTTAGATCGATACATAGCTTTGTTTTATAGTTTTATGTCTATAAATTTGTACAAATTTGTTTGCTTATGGTACTTTAAATATTTGTAACATTTCCAGTATACGCCGACGTTTATGGTTATTATTTAAATTTAAAATAAAAAATTTCAAAGTTAGGATAGTGAGTAAACAAAATGTCTGTTTTGAAAACTATTATTATCCCTGTTTTTGATCTAACTTATGTCCTGCTCTTCTAGTTTTGAATATTTTTTTTTTTGTTGTGCCCACATAAGCATTATTAAATTTTGGGCATTATATTACACATGTTAATTTTTAGAATTTTGTCTTTATTTTCACTAAACAACCTTCTTGATATGTTCCCATTCTTATATGCTATCTGACATATTTATTGGAACCAAAAGTTTTTTATTTCTCTATTCTAACGGATAAAACAGTTATATAAGTTATAGATTTATCTATTTTCGATTCTGTCATAATTCTTATAACACTTTTCTTCCTATTATTAAATTATTTAATCATCCTATTCGTTATTTGTATTGCAAAATTGTTCGCAGTTAATAAATTTCTAATTATTTCTTTATTCCTCCTATAGAAATTCTTTAGCACTTATTGTTAAAATCCTTTCTATCAAATTATTAGCTGTGTTAATAATAATTCTTTGATTTGATCGTTATTTAGAGTAATAATTAAAATTTCTATCTAAAGCAGTTGGTGTTTGGTAGCAATCTATAACTAATTCTTTATTTCTTCTTATTATAAAGATATCTAAATACGGAAGTTTTAAATCACACTCCTTCTCAATTATAAATTTTATTGAAGTGTCAAATTTGTTTAATGTTTCTAACATTTCGTTAATTGCAGATTCAGATATAACATAAAATAAATTAAATAAAAATATAAAAAAAATTTGTTTTCGGAAACTAAATAAATGAAAAAAATTTGATTAAAATTTTTATCGTATTGCGAAAAGAAAAATTCGGCAATTATGAATGAAAAATTATATCTAGTAAATGTCCACCACTAGACATATGTCGATTCTTTCATCAAAGTTGCAAAGTTTTTAATCACTTTTTGGCAAAATGGCTGTCCTGTCACGGTTTTTAAGTTTTAAGGCTGAAATCGATTCGATTGACTCCGTATAGACTCTGTCCTTAACAAAGCCTCACAAAATATAATCCAGTGGTATTAAATTACACGTTCTGGCTGGCTGGGCACTTAACTGCTGAATGTCGTGAAATTATGCGATCGGGAAATTTTGTTTGCAATAACTAAATCGTTCTATAGAAACCACACGTCGGTGATATCCATGTCGTCAATAAAAGTTGTTAGTATCTTGCGATAGCGCGATCTAGCCTCATCTTCTAAAAAAAGCGGCCCAATCGTGCCTCCAGACTACATAGTGTACCATATAGCGACACATTGAGCATGCCAAAACTTCTCAATTATTACTCTAGGAGACCGAAATACAGCAAGTTTGTTTGTTGACATACCGTGACAAGTAAAAATGTGCTTCGTCTAAAATAATGATTTTTTCAGAAAAACCAGCCAACCGGTTGTTCCTGAGTGAATTGAGAAAATTTATGACGATGTGAATGATCGGTCGGCTTCAACCTTGTAAGTCTTCAAAGTCAAATCCTTACGCATTCGCCTTGTGAAGGTTTTGGATAACCCGAATGATTAAGAACGTCGAGGAATGGACAAATTTGGATCTGCTTCATTACTTCACAGCTGCGATGTTTTCAGTTTTACGGGCCGGTCGAGTACGCCTCAAACTTAACAACCAAATTCTTAAAAGCGGTTTCAGAAGGACGATTATGCTGTCCAAAAAAATCATGAACTTTACTAAATGTAACTTAATGTAAATGTAACTTTTCATACTGGATTTTAATTATTTTAATGCGATTTTCGTGCAAAATTAAATTCATTGTAACAATTGTCAATGCATCTACTATGAATATGCCGAAAAACTAAATGTCAAAACTATCATGTTGTTAGTGTTGTCACACTTGAAAATAAAAAACTTCTTGTTGAAAACTCCGATAGTTTATTATAATTTTTGATTTAACATTTAATTTTAAATATATCTGCCATAATTGGAGAAGCTGCGGAACTCATCGGAAGTCCCTTTTGCTCGATATATCCTTACATTATACTGAAAATATTTATTATCTTCTATACAAAACTTGAGAATACATAAAAATAGACATTTCTCTATCTTTGAAAAATGCTTTAAAACGTTCCATTTTTCTTCTATTGTATTTATTGTTTGCCAAGTCAATAGAAATACTATAAAATAACGACACTACATCAAATGATATTAATTTTTTATGAAGGTTTTTAATTTCCCTTTTAAATTCAATTAAATCCTTTATATTATGTTTAGAACCCCCAGCGATCTTTTTATACTATTTGTATAATTCAAATCTGTCCAAAACAAAATTACTCTGTGAATTTTTGGCAGTCCATTAAATCTAGGCTTAATAGCAATATTTGTTTTAAATCTATTTCCTTTTGTAAAGAAAGAATTATTCTGCTTAGTCTTCTGCAATTTCGAACAAAAAATGATTTATTTAATTTTTTACTTTAAAATGTCTTGTTTTATTTATTTATTTTTTTTTTTGTTAAATATTTGCGAAACCCATTAATAATTATGTGTCGTGCGATTATTGTTTTTTTTTCACTACTCTATTTATTTATTACCAACTACTGTTCAAGATTGTTTTTTCATCATATTGACCAAAGCTAAAAAAATATTATTTTGCATAAATAAATATTTGAGTTGTTAAATGGCACCCAATGGCGTTTAACCGAAAGTATTTAGAGTCACATTTGTCACCTTTTTTTTAAAGTTTTATCTCGTCTAGCAGGCTTTAAACAAATTTAAATAAACAGAAGTTTGTTTTTTTTTAATTAGTTTATTATACAAGTTGATAACTTTAAATTGCCATGACTCAACTAACTGTTGTTTATGAATTAAAATTTATTAATTGGAGGGTTTGGAAATGTAAATATTAAATAATAAAAAAATAATGAACGTGCAAATATTTTTTTTGTTTTATTGCTTAAGCATCATTATTAAGCTCAGAATTGCGTAACTATGAATGAAATGACTCATGCTAAATTATTTGTCATAATTAATAATATTATTAAATCATTTTTATCAGTCACCGTATTAAACGTTCAAAAGTGCTTGAGAATCCTCTAAAGATTGTTAGCTTCCGCTAAAAATTCTAGGTATTTAAAAATAATTTCTTTATTTGAAACGTTTTTTTTGTTAAATTTTTTTGGCTTTTAATTGTGTTGTTTTCTTTAACCATATGGCAAATAAATAAAAATGTTGTAAAAATTCAAAAGTTCTTAATAATATTTACATTATTAAATATTTTATGTACGTGGAATAGAAATTGTTTATTAATAAACGAATTGTAAGTTGTTTCCAATTCATTGGAAACTATAAAAAAAATTTGTTTTGAACATTTTGCACTTTCTTACAGCTTTAACAGTTTACCTGTCTGTCTGTCTGTCTGTCTGTATGTTCAATTTATACAATTGTAAACAGCTGAAAAATACTTGGGAAGCTGCTAAATGGCAAAAGCGGAACAGCTACAATATTCATCTTGTTATAGAGTGAAGTGTTAAAAAGCCATAAATAATTAGCAATATAAAGGCTAAAAATAATGATGCTTAAATATTTTTCAATATTTAAACAAATTTGAATGTAAACTGTTGCATTTTCTTTTCTATTAACAATGAAAACATTTTGCATCATATTTTTCTCAGTGAAGATTTTATCAGTTTTATAAGTTAAAAAACTTTGGGGGGTTGAATTTTAAAAGCGATTGTATATTCTTATCTATTGCATTCTCGCTTAAAAAATATAGGAGGCTTCCATATAAAAATTAGTCAGTTAATGCGATTAGCTAATAGCCATTAAATGTTTTCTTTATACTTAAAAAAATCACTCACCTAACGTGTGGATTTTAGAACCATATACGTTTCATTACCATTATCATTATTGTTATTACTTCATTTTAACAAGTTTTATTTTACAACAATCATTAAATATTTATTTAATATAATAGTTATAATTTTTTGACCTTTTTTAATATTTTTAATTAATTTTAAGCACTAGGTCTTATTTAATAAAAAAAATTTTTAAATTAAAAAAAAAAAAATTTTTATTAAATAAGACCTAGTGCTTAAAATTAATTAAAAATATTTATTTAATATACTAAACATTTTTCTTACAAGCAAAATTTCTTAAAGCAAAAATGTGCTAAATACCTTAGCTAAATAACAGACACACACTTCTACTGTGACGTCAAAAATTATTTACTAATTTGCATCGGCGTCTTTCATTAAGATTTAAACAAATTTAAATTCCTTGTTGTTTTTCATTTTTTTTAAAAGGTTTATAATTAATTGTAAAGATAACAATTTGATCTCTTCTGCTTTATTTTTTCTTAAGTCATCTTCTTCTCTATGGAATACGTGCGTATTTGTTTCTAAAATTTTTTTTTCACGTCATCGCGTTTCATTTCCAAACAATATTGAAACAATAACGAAATAAGTTACAAAATAAACATAATACAAATTTCAAAGTTTCTAAAAATGTTCATTCATTAATGCTTAATTAACACTAGAAGCGCTTCCGTGTGATTTTTGTTCCGAAAGTTATTTAAAATTTTTTTTTTGTTTAGTTTAGTGAAAGTATTTATAAGTTGTATAAGTTGTAATTGCAATTTGAGGCATAAATTTCCGTTTTTTTTTCAGGTTGGTCTCTCTATTCCAAGTACTTATTTGGACCCATTTGGCACGAATGTGTGGGCGGTTGTGTGAACTTTAGACAGGAAGACAGCTTTGATGTTTTTTGTTAGAACTTTTACGGCTGACTATAGGTTAGTTAGTTTAATCACGAACTTAAACATACTAGGATTCAATGACTTTGCATCTGCAGGCAATGCATTAAGACGTGAGCAAATAGGTGCCCCTGTAGGATAGTAGGTAGTGTACTAGCTTGTCAATATGGAGGTCGTGGGTTCGATTCCCAATGAAGACCTTGCTTTTTTCACTCCAAAAAAAAATTGACTATCAGTGGGGCTGCTCAGCGATGAAGGCATAGTCACTGGTCGCTGTGCTGCCTTATATGGCAGTTAATTTCCGACTATCCTTCTACTTTCACCAGCTGTTTCATCTCTTCTCTATCCCTTTCCTCAAGAATGTAGCACGGTATTTGACTAAATGGGCATTGTTGCCTGAAGTGCTACTTCTCTTTCAAAAAAACAAAAAAAGATCCTGTAGTATGGAAGCAATTTTCGATGTTGCTTTCAAAACAACTAATGATGTAGCATGGAAATTCTTAGCAATAATTTTCAACCAATACTACAATATTGGTTAGCTTTCAAAAGCGTGAAATTTGACCCTCGTCGTTGCAGTGCTGAAACCCAAATCAGATCCTGGAGCATGTGGCAGCTATAGCTATATATTCCTTCTTTCTAATTTTTGAAAGTTATTTGAATTTTTTCACCTGACAAAGACTAATGACGTGATATATGCCAATGACATCAATGGATTTAGAAGTGAACATTCGACAACGTAATTGAAAACTTCATTGCCAGGGCACTGAAAAGCAGATAGAATAGAATTAGTTGTAAGCCTTGAATTTGCTTTTGACACAATATGGCATAACGAGCTTATATTCAAGTGATATGTGGTTATTTTCCATATAGTGGACAATTTCTTACGAAACCAATTTTTCCGCGTGCGTGTGGGTGATTTTCGATCGGACAAGGGTTTAATTTCTGCTGGAGTAAAACAGGGCTCGTTACTAGATCCCCTAGCCTTATAATGTCTTTATCTCTGGCATACTATAACCGCCACAAGAGGTTCTTTTATTTATTTATGCCGGTGATATCCTTCTTGCATCTTCAGGTACTAAAACACCTGATTGAATTGCTATTTGACGATATTGACAGACTATTTCAAAAAATGGAGTATAACCTTAAACATTTCAAAGACCGTGACTGCAATGTTTAAGGAAAGGCAGAGGTATAATTACACAAATTGTGCATCATACAGCCCTTATTTGACTATCGCACGAAAAGTAATCGGGACTTCGGACAGGTGTCTTCTGGCATGAGAACTTTCAAAGTTATGCCACATTGGCGATATTTTTGGACGAAGCAAGAGAATTTACTCTGCATACCACAAGGTCTTAAAAGTAGGGGGGGAGGCCTTGATGGGTAGGTGCGTCTGCTAGTGTATCGCCAAATAACTCGCCTTAAAATCTCCTACGATTTCCCGGCTTGATTTTGTATTTCTTCGCACCTTATGGAGAGGCTTAGGAGATAGGAGAGGTTGGTTTTGGTAGCTAGCCTTTGGCTTAGGTCTTTTGTAGGACCAGCTGACAAGTTCCGCAGGCTATCATGTAGATCAATCTACAGCACAATTGATTTTGCGCCTATATGGTGCAAATGGTTGTAGAGAACTCCTTGGCGAGGGGGTGCTCTTCATGGTTCGCGTGATTTCGGGTCTGCTCGTATGTCTAGGTATCTCTCCGGTATATTTATTGGCTTTCAAGGAGTCTAACATTCTTTGCTAGGGTGCAGACCACTTATTTTATCATAGAAGACTAAATTCTTTTAATACTGAGAATATAGTTTATAATGCGGCTCAATAGTTTAATTTTATTTTTGTTAATTTTTAATTCATTGTTTATTTTTGTTTAGTATGACTTTGCTGCTTTATTTTTGTTGCTGTTTTATTTTTGAAGTTACAAATTATAATTTTGTTAGTTATTTTAAGTGTTTTTTTTTTTTAATTTTAAGTAGATATTTCATTTTGGGAAAATAAAATCATAATTTTAATACTCTTTTTCTGCGAAAGAATAACACAAAAAGAGCGTCAATATACATATTTAGATTTAGGAAGTTTTCGAAAAATTATTTTTGTGTGAAAAATATTTTTCGTAAAATTTTATATATTTTATTTACTCTAAAAAACGGATTCAAGAGATTATTTTGTTCAATTAATTATATTTTATATTTTTTTTTTGTAATTCAATCAAGTCTACGCAAATTTGATTACGCATCGGCAAGACGTCTAAATTGTTTACAGAATCTAATCACACAAAAAAAAAACAATAATTGAATTCTTTACTGAAGTGTAAACTTTTTCCTTAGTGCAAACATGTTCTTTTAATTGCAAAAATTAAAAGCAAACAAAAATTATTTTAATTAAGGAAAAATGAAAATATCAAACATGATGTAAATTATTATATTTATCAACTTAAAAGGCCACTTTAAGGGCATTTCATATACGAAAGAAACTTTTTTTAATTTGCAAAAAAAAAAATAAATTAAAAATAAACATAAAAATGTATAAACAGTGCATTAAAAACCAAGAAAACAAAACAAAAAGTTGTTGATTTTTCAAGACAAAACACAAAAAGTCATCCTCATCACCGCCTTCGTGCAAACCCTCATCATCATTATCATTATTGTGATGACACTTTCACTGCAAATAAATTTAAATTTATAAATTCACGCACACCATCGCAATGAAAAACAATGAGTTTATTATTGGTCTTAAAAATAACAAAAAACTACATTACAATAGTGCAATCTTTAATATCTGATAGATGCAAGTGAATCTAAATTTCTCTTAATTATTTAAAAACATCTTGGGCAAAGTGTTTCGCTACGTTTTGTTACGCTTTGATTAGTTTTGTTTTATTTAGCATTTGTTTATCAAACACATAATTTAAATGATATAAATAAAAGTATAAATTTTTAAGTATTTAAATAGGAAAAAGAATTATTGTTTCCTTTATTCAAATCATGAATTTATTATGAAATATTTATTTTTCTTTTTTTTTGTTTTGTATTTGCTTATATTTATTATATAAAATAATTTATTAGAGGAAAATTTTTACATACGACTGCATAATTGTGTGACAAATTATCTGCATTTCTATCTTAAGTCATAATTTTATAGACCCTGAACTTGTCATCTATAAGATGATCATTTTGCTAATTAGTTTTTTTTAGCGAAGAACTTGACAATTTTGCGTTGAAAATAATCACATTTAAATTGTCTATGCGAAATGCTACGTCTGTGCACAATGGGCGAATTAAACAGGCATGCAAAATAAGTCTATTGATTCTAAAAAAAAACAATTGTAACAATTTTACATGACTGTAGAATTGATATTTTAAGTTTTGCTCTTAAACTCTAAAGCTCTAAAAGATTAATTTTTAAAAAATTCATTTAAATAAAACAAATCCACCCACATATAACATAACTCTTAACGAAACTGTTGCATGAACTGAATGTCTCCTTTAAAATTCTGCATGCAATATCAATAATCAATAAAAATAACCACTTCATTTATTTATTTATACAACCGTTAATATCTTGACAAGTTTATTAAAAAAGATTAAATCAATTGCTTATTCAAATTTATTATTTCACATTTTTAAATCGCAAAATATGCAAACGTTAAAAAATTAAAAATAAAATAATTTTTATTCACTTCTATATCATTTTATTGTTATTTTTGCCAACAGCAATAACGTGCTATACATTATTTTTTAATACATTTATAGCACAAAAAAAAATTTCGAGAAAATAATTTAAAAGTGTTTTGAATAACAAAGTGTTTAAATTTGAAACCCAAATTAAATAACATAAAAATTAAGAAAATAGCAAAAATATTTATAAATTATTTCTGAATAATTAATTACCAACACCTTTAAATAATTTTTATGTTTCACCCAGAATTATTGGCATTTAAAGTCATGCATAATTAATACTAAAATTAAAATGAAAGTTAAGAAATTATAAGTTAAATTTTATTGGATCATAAAAACATTTTTAAAAAAAATTTGAATTAATAATATAAAGTCTTATGTAGAAATTAAGAATAATAATAGTTTTGCAATATCACATTTCTTCGAAACCTTTTTTTTTGCCAAAGAAATTAACGGAACGTTTTGATTCTTTGTTAAGTTTTACTACTTTTAGTTGGCTTTAATTAATTCTTTTCATATCAAAATGCAAAATAAAGCCAATTAATTAAACACAGATTTAAAATTTTTATTTACATATTTGATTTAACAATAATCCATCTTTATGTCAAAAGACAACACACAACCCAATTTACATATTTATTTTAATAATCAAAACTGCTATAAAGTTAACGCTGTGGTGAAAAAATGGCTAAGTCAATCTTCCCGCTAGAAAGTCTGTTAAAGCGGTTGCCATTCTGCTTATCCCATAATCGAAAAATGCCCGGTTTTTAAAAGATTTTTACACTGCTTTTTGAAATTTCTCACAGTGTTTTTAGTGCCTTTTATATAATTGAGCGTTTGCTCCTTAACCATTTTGCTACTATTATGTAAATGCAGCTAATACTTTTTATACTAACAGTGTATTATTTACATTTATGCAAGGTAAATTCACATACCAGGTAGTGCCCAATGACAAGGTACTTTCTTTTTAAGAAGAAGTTAAAGAAGTTGTTAAAGTGCTCACAGGTTTTTGCCAAACTGCTCACAGTGAAATATTGATAGATTTTCTTGTTTCCGTATTGGCACCATCTTTTCAAATGATTTCGCTTTAAATTTAAGTATGTGTTGAGGAGCACACGCAAACTCTTGTAGACAATTTTCGAAATCGTGTTTAAAATTAGCGCAGAAATGTTCATTATTTAATTGTTTAATATTATTTAAATATTTATTATATCCATTGATTTATTTATAATAATTATTTATATTAATTTTCGCGAGAAAGTGTAAGTTATTCATCATTCAACGATATAGATGGAAAAACAATAATATAGAAAATTTTGAGAGGGTGATCCAGCTTTGAAAAGATGGCTCCTATGAGCAAAAGATGAAATAAAGGCACGTTGCATTTGCTTTAATTGTAAAATAAATGAGAAAGTAATGGATCCGAATGACGAAACTAAAACAAAAGGCTCATGGCTCTCTCGTTGCCTGCCTGTATGTATCACAAGTGTATTGACCATTAACTGATTCCAAAAAAATGACCACTTGTTATCGTTTCGTTACAGCAATAATGGTGCTCCTCACCCTTTTTTAATGCTGCAAGGGTTGTCTTCACTGTGGTGTATTCTTGTTAGACAACGGCACACAGACCCCTTTATCAACCATACAGTGCTTTTAAAACTACAAGAGTCAGCTGGCTTCACTCTGATATATTATTATCGTTAGACAACGACAACACACATGGAAAATAAACAAACAGCCCAATCACCAATATTCCCTAGGAATTTCTTTCTCGCGGAATTTAGTTTTCTCGAGAAAAAATTCCTCCAATCACAAATTCCGCGGGAACAAACATAATTAAAAAGTGGCATTACTGAATTTTATAACCAACTGTTTTGTTTATTTACATTTATTTTTCCTTTTTTTGTTTGTAACTTAAGATTTTTTATTTATTTACAACGTTTATCGGAGAATTTTATTTTAATTAAATAGAGGAAAATATAAAAAGAAAAATATAAAAAAATTCTTTTTTTTTGCAAAATTTTTGGAGTGCCTCTTTGTTGCCTTTAAAAAACCCGCACGCTGTATCTGCGTTGACTTCCATCACGGTAATAATAATAAAAATTATAAAATAAAAAAAAAATTAAAAACCAAACATTACTTACATTTTTCTGCAAATTCCCTTCTTTCTATATATCAGGTGGAAAAAAAACTTGAGAAATAATAACAACATTTTCTACCTTCTTTCTCATTTAAGGCCCGGTTAGCCGAACGTTCACGTTGCCTAATGTAATGTAATGTAAGAAACGTTTGTTTATAGCATATGAAAACAATGCAAATGCTTATGCAAATGAAATGTCACGTTGACGGAACGGCTGAACCTGTATAAAATATAATTTGCTAACGTTTTTACGTGACATTTGTATAGCAGTGATGGAACTACTATTTTGTTGAGTTGCATTCCATCCGAAATTCTCTTTCCGGTACTTTTATTGTTAATGTATATTATTAAAGAATTTTCGAATTTTCAAAGTCTAAAAACGTAATGTTTTGATAGTAATGACTTTTTAGAAAACAATCATATACCAATGAATGCAAATAAAATCTCAAATTGAATTATATATCCAATTAGATGTAACAGTTAATTATTTATAAATTTGTTATTTTAGCACTAATATAGTACATATTTTTAAAAATATTGCAAATTTGCACGCCAAAAGCTTTATTACGTATACATTGCGAAATACGTACACATTTATATTTGCATACTGTAATATGGACATACGTACGTACGTATGTTTATTTCAAACTTCAATTTTTACACGAATTTTTGAAAATATAAAATTTTTTGTTTTAAAAAGTACTTGGTATAAGTTTGGTACGTTTTGTGTATAAGCATAAATTACGCGAAAATTTGTAAATACCATCTCTTTTATGAACAGGTGATTGGGTTGTGTTTACAAAATTAAAAAATTATTACAACTTTTTCGGGAAATGGATGACCAAAAACTGATTTTGCTGGTGCAGGCGAATGAATGCCTGCAAATGTAATTTATCTATCTAATTTTAACTATAAATAAATAAAATTTCACCAACTAACCGCGAATCACAATATCGTTGTACAATATTCTATTTATATTTTTTTTTATTGACGTTTGACACGTTTTTAACATTTCTATAACTACACTAACGTCCGTACGTTACAGTACGGTACGTTTTACACGTACAAACGTTCGGCTAACCGGGCCTCTATGATACCTACTTTTTTCCACGCCGAATTTTTTTCTCTTCCGACAGTTGAAAAAAAAGGGAAAATATTTATTTATAATAGGAGAAAAGGGAGAAAACTCACGCGGAATTTTTATTCATGATTAGGCTGAAAATCTTCTACCCTTCACTCAATTTACATACTCCGTTGACTACTTCCCTCACCCAAACCAAACTGACAACCAAACATAAGTAATCATATATTCATTATAATAATCTTAATAGTCTTTTCCTCTTACGGCCTCACTAATACTCATTAATTATCTAACGACTTTAACAGGGATCAGACGGTTCCAAGATTGTCCTCTTCATCGTAACAATTTGGTGGCAGACAATCGTCAAGTATTTAGACAAGCCATAACCGGTTCATCACTTCCCTAAAACCTCTGCAGCATAAATAATACATTTTAACCAAAAAAATAGTATAAACGAATGAGAATTTTTAAGGTAATTTTTAGTTAAACGTGTATACACAAAACAAACCAAAAAAAACACATACAACAACACATTATTCCTAAAATAGAACAAGAAAACTAAAGAATAACAAAAACATTTAAACAACACTAATGATGCCAGATCATTGTTTGTGGGTTCTACTTAAGCAGAAAATATTAACGATTTTTAATTATTAAACAAAATAAAAGAAATTTTAATATGATCAATTACATATAACAATAATAAAATAAATAACAAATATTTAAAATGATAAATACGTTGAGCAAAAGTAAAAGTACTGATTTTAATACATTATTTTGTTAAACCTTATTTACAGTTTATAATTTCGTTAATAGAGATGAAAGTTATTATACAAAAATTTTGGTATTTGCTTGTATAATAGATTGGATTTCTGGTGATATCGGTATTATTTTTAAAAGCGCCCCACAGAGTTTAATTTTAATTCATCGAAATGACTATTTAAATATTAGTATAGGGCTTTGTAGTAAACAAATTAATTATGTGTAATAAAAATATTTATGAATATTTATGAGTTTAAATCACATGTAGACATATTTATAAATATTTTTAACTAACGTACTATTTAAATAACATAAAAACATTTTGTAACATTTATATAATTTATGTTATCACTTAATTTATATTATTTTATAATTTATGTTAATGTAAGTTTTATTAAACTATAATTATACAATAAAAAATATATAAAAAAAGAAAAAATAGAAAGACAGTGTAACGCTTTAATTCTAAATTTAGTAAGTGAATATATGTTGGTAATCACATAAATTTATTTTGACCAAATCATCATTTATATATATTTTTTTTAAATATTTTGGTCATCGAAATCTCCTGGTACTTTCGAGATACTTAAAAATTATTACAAACTCGAAATAAAAATTTAAGGAACGTAAATACTGTTTAGTTAAGGATTTTATTATGGTGTTTGATATTCCAAAAGGTCATACGTGGTAAGATTTACGTCGGTACCTAGCGTGTGTATGCCATAACTCGACGGTGATCAAACCACTGGGACGATATGACGCGTGCGCCCGCGCCCTAGGAAGCTGAGGACTAATTTCTAGCAAAAGGTAATTGCTAGTTGCAACTTCGGAGGTTTAAAAACAGGGCCGCCAACCCTTACTCCTGGTCCAGATCACATGGCATGCATGCAGATCACATGGCATGTTCTCAGTAAAGGTGAGGTGATCCTGGCCCCTTAATCAAATTCCATAACCACCACGATAATCCCGAAGGGTCAACCTCAATAATCAGACAGAGAACAGTTAAAAAACCAAAAAGCTGAATTCTGGGGCTTTCTTATTCCTGTGGAAATAACATGGAGCTTCCATGCTAGCCTTCAGGGGACTGGGCTCCCGTTTTTCCCCCAGTGACAAATGTAATGAGATTCCATCAAAACATATCAATGTGCCACCGGGGGGTCCAAAAGGTCATAGTAAGCAATAGAAATATGAAAAATGGCATGATCTATTCTGAGTATTTTCTAAAATCTATTTGAACGTCTTACTACAAACTTTCGCCTTAATAACGTTGAACACCTTATCGACTTTGAAGAGGTTACATATTTTATAATGCCAATTTTGTAAGGCCAAGTTTCAATAATTAGTTTAATAATTTGAATCATTTAACGTTGCAAGAAATTTTATGATACAACAAACTTTGAAAAAGATGTCTAGAAATACTTAGTTTTTAAGTAAAAGGCTTTGTTATCGCCACAACCGAGACCATCAGGTGTAAACACTGCTGATTCTTTTTAACAAACACCTTCATAAAACACCCGATATCTAATGTCACTAGTAACGAGTAGATGTACAGAATTCTAACTCTTTTGATAGACAGCATTTCCTTTTTTTACGATTTTTTCATTAATTAGTTTTTTTTTTTTTTTTTTTTTTTTTTTTTTTTTAAGAGAAATAGCACTTCAGGCAACAATGCCTATTTAGTCAAATACTGTGCTACCTTCTTTAGGAAAGGGATAGAGAAGAGATGAAACAGGTGGTGAAAGCAGAAGGATAGTCGGAAATTAACTGCCGTATAAAGACAGCAACAGCGACCAGTGACTGTGCCTTCATCGCTGAGCAGCTCCACCGACAGTCAATTTTTATCTTTTGTAGTGAAAAAAAACCAGGGTCTTCGTTGGGAATCGAACCCACAACCCCCATATTTACAAGCTAGTACACTACCTCCTAGCCTACAGGGGCACCTAATTAGTTTAAATATTATTACAATGATTTCTTAAAATACTTATGTTCCGGTAAGGAATTGGGACCGGAAAAATTCGCTATCTTACACAAAAAAGTAGGTATATTTAAGAAAAAATCTGAATTTCTTTATTTCTATGTAATAATATTTTTTGTCATACGAATTATAACACACAAATAAATAGCGTTAAAATATCCCATTTGTGTTTTTTTTTATTTGGTGTTTACAATCCCGTGAGCATAGCGACCAGAGATATTCCCGGAACAGGCTTAGATATTTTCACTAGGAAATTTTTAATATTATTTAAATTTTCGAAGTAAATATTTTTTTTGTTTAAATTGTTAATATTTTTTTAATTTAAAAAAAAAAATTTGCTGAAGTAACTTTCAAAAGGAAAGTGAAATATTGAATTTACATATATTCAATTTAACTAAAAAGGCATAAATAAAGACAAATACATACTAATTTATTAATAAATATTTCCGATATCCAGTTTTTAAAAACCTCTTAAATTCTTTATTCAGTGAAAATTCTCCATTCATTCCTTCCTTTTGGGAACATAATTTTAAGTGACAGTTTTCAATTATAAACCACTGAATATTATTTTCCACTGGAATATTTAAACAAAAACGAAACTATTTCCAACCATGTGTGATTATGAAGACAAATTTAAATTTATGTTTTAATTAATAAAAAAAATATTTAACTCATAAATTAATTTACTTCAAATGAATTTGTTTGCGTCTTTGCAAACACTTTTTTAAGATTAATAATAATGAGCTTATTTGTTGTCACTGTCAATGTTAAGAAGTGTTGTGTTGAACCTTAATTTTGTACACAAGACAGTTTATTTTTAGAAGTGATTCTAATGCAGAGAATGAAAGGAGTTAATTTATTTCAATACTTTCAAAATGTATGAGTGATAAAATTTAGAAAGAAGTATTTTTATTTATGTTATTCTGTTTATACAAAATGTCTAGTTGCTTTAATGGTTTCTTAATATTTTATTGTCTTCTATTTTGATAAGTATTTATTGCTCAAAATTAATGAGGACTGTGGAATGTATTTCCGTATCGATGCCATAATCACACTGTTCCGATATTCACTTTAAATATTATTTACTTAGTTAAAAGCAGTTTAAGTGAAAAATGATTAAAATTGTGAACCCATTGTTTCACATAATTAAGATTTTTTCATAAAGTACATTAGTCCGGCCCAATAGCAGCTTATCAAAATTTAGTTCATGCATATGCATGCATATAAAAATACATGTATGAGGTGGTTTGTCGCTGACAACAATACTTCGGCTAAAGCATTCAAATATTTAGTTGTTTGCTGGCTCAACTCCTGCCTGGTTCTGCTGTTTTACTTTTCAACAAATTTAAAGTTCTGGGATAATAAAAGCACCTTAATTTTTTTTATATTGCTTTCACAATTGCATAGCGAAAATGTTTCCAATTTTTTTGTACCGTGAATGCTTGAAATTTGTTTTTGCTTTTAGTTTCTGGTAGCAAAATAAGGCCGATTAAGGGGCCGTTTTTTAGCCTTTTCCCAGAATATCAAAACGCATGGAATAAAAATTAAACAGATTTTCTGTTAAAAGGAATTTAAAACTCTGGGCAATGACGCAAATGTATGGATTAACCCTAGCATCACCTGGGGCCTGATTCTGAGAGTCGATAGCGTTCGAAATTATAGTCGTACAATCGAAATTTCGTGCTTTTTGTATTGTCAGCCGATATCGCTTAAAGTGTATCGGAATTACGTATTCTATGAGTCGATAGCTATCTAGCTAAAGAACGTGAGCCTTCGCTATTTTGCTCGATAGCAAATAAGCCATCGCAAAACGTTTAGCGCCAACAAAAAAACCCAAAAACAGAAATAAAACCTAAATAATGTTTTAAAATACACCAGAAATCGCATAAAAAGGATTTATAAACAATAAGATTTAAATTTTTTTCATCATATTTTAATAAATGGCACATAAATATGTTAATAACAAAAGCATAAAACCACGCAGTTTTAACAAGGTATTTTTGTTTTTAAGAACAAATGAAGAGAATTTTTTAATTGAATTTTTGGGGGTACGCTTGTTGAAATTACTCCGTTGAATTGTATTTCGTTTAGAACATAATTGAGACTTCTTTCGTTAGTCGAAATCGCTTTACAAATCTGTAAAAAAGAGAGAATCAAAATTTTTATTAAGATATAATATTTTAACTTACTCTGAGTCTGCCAATATTAAGGGATCACTTTTTATGCGGATTTGTATTCTAAAGCGTGTTAAATTACACTCTTCTTCATCCGAAGAAGAGAAAAAACAAAACAAAATTGTATCCATTAATCAATTGCTGTTTATTTTTATTTTATTTTTAAAAATTTTGTATATAATTTTTTTCTATTTTTTACGAAACATATGTTTCTTGTTTATGTTAATTTACAGTGTGGGTAAATTTTTTCTTGCTTCCGTTTTACAACACTAAAACACAAAACGATTCGTTACGTTTCGACTCATAGAATTAGAAAATTGCGAACTATCGGAATAATTTGCGACACGCAATTATTTCGCTATCGACTCTCAGAATCAGGCCCCTGGTAATACATTCGTTTGAACTTGATTGAAAAAACGTTTGGGGTACAAATGGCCTTAAGTTATTTGACAATACGAGTAGTAGTTGCTTAAAATCATAGTACAATTTGTTATCTGGATTTTTTTAAAGGCATATAAAACCTAAATGTGTTATATTTGTTGTCATTTATATTTATTTGACTATAAGACTCGTTATAAGGTTTAAAAATTTATTATTCTTCAAAAGCACGCTAAGAAAAGTTATACAGTCGTATTAATCCAGGGCGCAATAAGAAGTTATCAGACAAACGATCAAACATTGAATAACAAACTAAATAACCACTATCTATTTGCCGTTATAATTTTCTGTACGTGTGTAGATTAATTTTTGTTTTTATTTAATACATTCCAACACCTAATAATGAGTTGATAATTTATTGATAATTATTCAATTAATGAGAAAGATTTTATGTGAGTTTTGACATTGGCCTTACAAATGTCGCGCCACACTACCTTGTACTGTACCTGTAAGTAGATAAATAAAAAACAATTGCTAAGATTTAAATAACAATCTGCTAAATAATTATATTTGAAATTAAAAATAAATTAAAACAAAAAACAATTAAAATTGTTTTAGTAAAGAATTTATTTTTTATTTAAATTGGAATATTGGATTAAAATATTTAAAAATAACTCAAGTTCAAATATTTTTTTTTTTCGTTTTTAATTTTTATATTCACGTCATAAATTTCTTTTATTTTTCTTTGCTTTGCTTTGTTTCTTGCATAACTCAAGTGCAAAGCAATTGAATGTATTTCCCTGTTTACTTTTCTTAGACTTGTGGGGGTTCCAAATAGAAAGAATTTTTGATAAGCAAATGTTAAGCAAGATATTGATTTGGTTATAAACAAACAAGTGTTAAAACATTTACAACATAAATCGTTTAAATATCTATTTAGGTAAAATTATATTATTTAAAAAGAATTTTTATTTATTTACTTCATTTTTGTTTTTTGGGATGGCAAATAATGAAGGTCAGACCTTGGAGAATGTGAAGGATAGTGTCATCTTTTGACTAAGGAAATTTCCAAACACACATATTTCTAAACAATTTATTTATTTATTAATTTAGAAATTAAAAAAAAAAACATGAGCTTAAGGTGGATCAAAATTTAATAAACTATTCATTTGATTATTAAAAAAGACAATTACAACACAACATAAGGCATAACTATCTCATGTGGTTTGTGTCAATAATAACAAATATGGTAGTTTGGTGGATAAACAAAGTGTTAATCGTTATACTAATATTTTGCGGGGAAGTCTGATAACATTCTTTTATTTAAAGCATTGTTGGTAGAAGCTTACATTTAACATGCACGAACTCAAAATTTAGCGAACTGCGATTCAAAAGTGGTGATTTCGACACAAAAGACAAATAGAGTTCTGGTCAGGCAAAAAAATTAAAGTCGAGGTTTTGAAAGGATTACTCGACGAAAATTGTTGTCACACGCAAGAAGAACCTGTATTGCCATAGGGAAACGCACAATAAGCCATTTTCCTACATTTCAAGGTATTGAGATTCATTCAAAGGCAAGTAAATTGGGTCCCATATGAATTGAAGTCGAGGGAAATTAAAAGGCAATTTTAAATGTCGGAAATGATACTTCAACGATACTAAAAGAAGTAATTTTTTCATGTTATTGTTAATGGTGATCAAAAATGGATACATTACGATAACTCCAAGCGCAAAAAGTCAAATTAACGGCGAAGATGAATATCTATGAAGCCAAAGGTATTGCTCTTTATTTAGTGGGATCAGAAGAGTATTTTTTATAATGAGCTGTTGAAATCGGGTCAGACGATTACAGGAAACCTGAACCGAAGACAAATGGTTCGTTTGAAGAGAGCAATTAACGTAAAACGAATTTCGAGAATTTTCGACAAAACACAAGGCTAATATACTCCTTCATGACAACGTTCAGCCACATGTCGCAAGACCGGTCAAAAGCTAAGGATATCCAGCTTTAGCTCCCCTGCCGTACAGCCCAGACTTGCCCCTGCTGATTACCATTTGTTTCGATCAGAAGAGAGTATCAGAAATTGGCTTGTTTGGTTTTTTTACTCAAAACGATGCGCTTAATCCATATGATACAAGAAAGATGGAACAATTAGTGGCAAACGATGGACCATATTTATTATTAATTCATTTTTCAAGGAACAAACTTAATATTATTAACTGTATACACCTATTAAAATTTTACCTTCTGAGGTAATATTTATTGGATGCTGTGTTGTGGTAAAGCATTTCTTCAGATGAATGGGTCCTTTTGTTGTATAAGCATTCATTGTGAAATTTTCCGTTTAAAAAGATTAGATCTCTCAAGCGACATCTAAGTAGGTTAAAAGCTACTGCTTTCTAACAAAATAAAACTTCTATTAATACACTTTTCTTTAATTATCCTCTAATCAGTCTTTTTATAAATTTCTTTACGTATTTTTTTACTGCTGTAAATACCTCTCGTTATATATTTTTTATGCAACTCATAATTTACTCCAAGAACTTTGTCAGCACCACCATTATCAAATCAGTGTTTATGTGTCATTAAAAATATTTTACAAATTAATAAAATTTGCAAATTTATTTCTTAATAATTTTAATAAAAAAAAAAAAAAACAACAAACATCTTGTTGATTTGCTTTTAATGAATAATAAATTGGCAAAGTAACTAACAATTTAAATGTAAAATTTACACATCTGCAAATTCAAACAAATCGAATCAAATAAAATCTTAAAAAAGACAGAAGGTATTCTATTCGTATCCATGCTGATGAATATTGATTAACGATGCTGTTAAATTATTACCAAACAAAATTGCCATACAACCGATTAATTTAAGTGTAAAACAACTTAAATCACTTAACCTCTTAAATACTTACACACATTTAGACAAATCTATTTTATTAATAAAAAATATTGCGTTAATCAGCAAAATATACATGAGAAACATGGAAATTCAGTTACTCAAACTGCTGTCAGTCATTGTGTCAGTAAAACTTACTTTGTGGTTGGCCATCAAGTGTGGGCGAACTAGAATAAGTTGTAACAAAAATAGCAACAGCAGCAACAATACCTAAATAACGAATTACATTTCAATAACGGGCATGAAAATGAAAACAATCAAACTTTTTGCCCCAAGCACATTTCAATTTATTTTTTTTTATTTTGTAAATAAATATATTTATTTAATATAAAATAAACACTTTAAATACATACATACATACATACACACAACAAAATATAAGTTTTAGCTGTTAATAATTTTTGTTTTATAGAGCGCCGCCAGTTAAAATCCGCATTCTGGGCGAGTCATTTTAATGCTGATGTCACACTCCAGATTGCTTTAAAACAAAAATAAATAAAACGAAACAATTAACTAAATAATAATAATATAACAGTTAAAAAAAATATATTTGTTATACATGTATTGATACTTTTTCAATAATTGTTTAGATACGTTATAAATTACACAGATATTGCAATTAGAGCCAGTTTGTTGTTTTTGCTGTTAGAGCGATACACTTACAAAAATGTTGTTTATAATTTTTGATTAAATGATTAAATGAAATGAATGGATTTTATATTGATAAAAGTTTTATCTAATGTCGGCTATTATGTGTGTAATACAATATCAGATAAATGGCCGCCTCTGTTTGCCTCACAAATGCGGGGTCCTTTTGAGCACATTTTTCATTACATTTCCACACATTTCATGCGGTATTTCATTAAGTTCATCATCGAATTCTTTGTTTGCGTCACTCAAGCATTTCTAGTTTGTTTGCATAAACCTTGCTTTTCAGGTATTCCCAGTTTTGTTTGCATAAAACCTGGTTTTTCAGATTACCCCACAAAACGAAGTTCGGAGCAGTCAAATCAGGC
This sequence comes from Trichopoda pennipes, assembly GCA_030448955.1. Classification (NCBI taxonomy): domain Eukaryota; kingdom Metazoa; phylum Arthropoda; class Insecta; order Diptera; family Tachinidae; genus Trichopoda; species Trichopoda pennipes. The sequence continues at coordinate 562,374 of JASKUP010000040.1, forward strand.
GACGTTAGAGGCCAATCAACATCACTATTTTCTGAAATAACTTGTAAATAGAGGTCTAGCAGTAATTCCATTGTAATCCTGGCTGTATGCAATGTAGCACCGTCTTGTTGATGATACCCCATGTTAATCAAGCCCAAAGCATGCAATTGTGGCGATTCCTCCTGAAAAAATTGCACACCAGGCTGTCAGTTTTAAGGGATGCATAACGATTCCCCATAATCGACTATTCTGTTTATTCATATATCCATTCAAATAAAAATATGCCTCGTCACTTCATTACGATTTTTTCATGAAAATCGGGGTTGTCATGGGCGAGCTTTAAGATCCTATTAGCAGAAGCTGAAGCAGAAGCTCTTGTGTCAACTGAAGCAAATGCAAATTCTTGTGCAAAATTTTGGCCAAAGTTGTTCTTTGAAGACCTAGCTCCTGTGCACGGCGTCGAATTGAACACTTTCTAGAGCAGCAGTAATGTTTTCAGCCGATTACAGACCCTCTTTTTGCTAGAGCAGCAGTAATGTTTTCAGCCGATTACAGACCCTCTTTTTTCGAAATCATTCACTACACTATAAATAGCGCGTTTTGTTGGCACGTTGTTTCTGCCAAATATTTCACGTTACTTTCTCATGGTCACAGTAATGATGATGATTGATTTTGATAAAATGTTTTAACGATGAAAACACGTTGGTTTATCGAATAGCTTTCCATAATAAATTTTACACGTGTCTATTTCACGACTGCCAAATATGAACTGTCAAGACTAATGTTTATCAAAATGACGGCAAAATAAATTAGTATACCTTCCCGGCGGACACCCTGTATTTATGTTATTCATATAAAGTGGAATATGTTGGCATCTTGAAAACGTTTAATCACATTTAGCAATTTTTTATACAACTTTTGAAAAAGAAAATGTGAAAGTTTCTGTTAGTGGAACCATTTTAAATTGTGATTTTTGTTTATTTTAAATTTACCGTTACCTAATAAAATTTTAGCAAGCTTCAAAAACTAAAAAAAAGTATCCTTAAAGTATTTAAAAAAATTATTATGAGTTTACAAAGAAATAGAATTTATCCAACAGGGAGAGATTTAAGATTTAATAAATCTTTAGTTTTTTAAAGAGTGAGTTTTGGAAATTCGGTTACTACATATATTGTTCTGGGGGAAATTGTCAGAAGCACTCCATCCCTGCGATCTTTAAAGTTATATATTTATAGTTTCTTCCAGTTCAAATCTACATCAAACCTGGAACGGCCTTGGTGCCGGAAAATGCACTTAAAAGGTTTAAGGTTTTAAACAACGAATACGAACAAACGAATGAAAAGGTAATGGTGTCAATGAGTTGCAGAGAATAGTTTTCGCGAATTTTGTTAACGAGCTATTTAATCGTATTAATAGTTTTATTAAACTCAAGCGCCCTGAAATGATTGATTACATTATTAATAATGACATTTATTTTTTTATTTTTATTTCTCTGAGTGTATATTCCTTTAAGATGCATTTTATTAATGATATTTATTCATTCAAGTTTTTGAATAGCAATGAATTATTAATTGTTTTAATAACCTTTTGAACAATCATTTATTACAAATAAAAAATGTTGACATACGTTTTGTTTTGTTTTGTTTTTATTTATTATTATTTTTGGTTATTTTTTAATTTGCGTCTTGTTATTGTATCTTTAGGCGATGTTTTTGTATTTAATTTGATATATTGGATGCATCTTAAATTTAATTGTTGCTAAACTAGTAAGCAGCCTAAAGCCAATAACTAAATAAATCTCTACATGTCTCTCACTCTCTCTCTTTCTATCTAACACTCATACTCTATCATATGCTTGATATCTAAACATTGTTAAAATTCTCATTTACAAATATTGGTGTCGTCAATGAAGGCGATAGTGGCACATTATTATTTATTACCCGTCTCAAATAACAACTTAATTAATTTATGTTTTAACGGGCAACTATTTAAACTTTTGACAAATTCCAAAATACAAATACAATGAAAGGAAAAATTAAAATAATAATAATAAAACAAAAATTATAACAATTAAGAAATGGTGGAGTTTCGTTTATCGTTGTGCCAACTGAATGTGAATTCAATTAAGACTGGATTTTTAAATACGACCATTAAAGACAAGAAAAAATATTTAATATTTTTTGCAAATATTAAACAAACTCGTTGTTGAACAAAAACGACATGACAAAATGACGCAATGACGCAATTTTTGGCCCAATAATTAACAAAAATCTGCGCACACAATGCGAAATCAATTACGCCGTTCTTTCCAAAGCAGAATAAGAAAAAGAAACTCTTTTATATTAAAAATGATATTTTTGCAAAAATTTTGTAAACAAACAAAACATTTTATTATTGAAATTATTAATGCGAGCCCATAAAATAATTAACACGATGACAATTAGATGGGGGGTTCTTTTAATCTTTTCATCTTTTAAAAATAGACCGCTAACAAAATATATATTTGGCTTTCTAATTAACAAGCCGTTCTTAATCAACAATCAACAATTTGTGTACACACAAATTTTAAACAATTAACAGAACAGAATCTGCAGTCTTCAATAACACTGGTCGGCAGAAATAAAGTCGGGAGCTCGTATTTTGTTATGTGATTTTAATGGCCTTTTGTGTGCTGAACTCCTTTAATTGACTTTTGTGTGTTGAACCCATATCTGTTTTCAGATCGCTTCTTTCACGTCTAGTTTTTTGTTTTTTTTTTTTTTTATGTATTAACATCCCAGCTGTAAAAATATACATTACATAAGCGACTACATAAGCTATACTACAACTACAGAAAGAACATTGCTTTGGTATATTCTTATCAATCATATGCCTCAAGAGGGAGGGAGACCATCTGGCGTACCATCTGCCAGGATGATGCGGCGTATGAGGTGTGAGGTGAAAGCTGGTCGGACTTACTTCGGGCCTTATGGATTTTTCTTTTTACAGTTTTTTAGCTGGCATGATTAAATTTTTTGTGTGAAGCTGTGTACTAACCGAATGAGTTGGCAAAGGATACCACCCAAGACGGCGAGCCCTAGCCGGTGCTAAACGCCAGCATGCCAGCACGGCCATCTATCTGGTAACTCAATGTAATTGTCATTTTTATTCATTTCAATCACAAATACCCTAGCATGAATATCTAGCTGAGCTACATCATCACACAATTCTAGTGTGACCTAGTGTTAGTCTTATTATTTTAATTTGGTCTCTTCTTGGTAGCAGGTTGTGATTGATATTTTTGAGCAGCATGTAGGCGTTAATTTTGTTAGGGTTAATTTTCCTGTACCAGTCAGTAGTTAACTCCCAATTGTCGTTAATTTTTGTGTTGTGTTTTATAAATGTTTTAGTATCGTCCGAAAATAGGTTAGGTGTAGTTACAAGAGGGCCGTATAAAGCAGCTTTTGCGGCAGCATCCGCTGCCTCATTGCCCTTTATTCCAGAATGACCTGGGATCCAGATGAGTTTAATGTCAGGTTGTCTTTCAATAATAAATTGTCTTATGGTTTTTGTGTAAAACACGTCTAGTTTTTATATATTCTTATTTAAATGAAATATTTATATTGAAATATTTACTACATATTTGTTATAACAAAAATAAATAATCTTACTAAATGACTTCTATTGTATAAACTAAAGTCTAAAATCAAATTTAATATTAATATAACATTGTTATTATTTGATATATCGCTTTGTTTTATAAGTGTTATCTGCTGTTTGACGATTAATTTTCCAGCAGAAATCACCCACCATTGCTGGCGACCACTTGCGTTATATCGCTTTGCCATGTACTTAATATCTTGGTGGAATCTTTCACCATGTTCATCAGACTCCGCACCAAGATTTGATGGGAAAAAATCTAAATGCGAATGTTAAAGACATGTTGCATCTGAGTTGGTGATATATAGAAAATGAAGTTCTTGTACCAGTTCTGTGTAATCTGCAGTTCTTCTATTTCCAAGAAATTTGTGATATATAATTTCAAAAGCTTCCTATGCTCTCCTCTCTTTATTGAACAAAGTATATATGAATAATGTTTTTAAAGATTTCTAATATTTAGGAACCACTTAATATGCCTCTCTACAATTTGAACTCACGCGTGGAAATATGTTTGCGCATGTCATTTACATGATATTTATACGATTATAGTGTGTATGTAATTTATTTTGAGTTTGGCTTTCCCAAGCATAAAAAATAAATTCATATGATGTAATTAATCTCGCCGGAAGATATTGACCAATATCTGTATGTTGTGGTTTTGTACCTGTATCGCAAAATGCAAGTATGTTGTGCACAAATGTGTTGCGTAATGTTTGCCCAGATTCCAACATTGCCAGATGCTAACATTTGCGCCTCCATTTTCATCATTTATGGATTATTTTATTTTTAATTTCTCCTCTTAACGTCTTTCCCGGCTGTTTGCTTGTGAATGGCGAGCGCTTTCGATATGAATACATCATTATAAATCCACGTACTGGAGAGTCAGTATTTCTGGTCAAGTATTTAACCTATAATCGTCGTATCTACCTACGTAGTTAGAATGTCAGCCATCTGGCGTTTTTATGTGACGATTAATTTAAGTATTTTCGCCCTTTTTTGTTGTAGAGCTGTGTGAGGGTGTTTTCCCTTTTTTGAGTTTATGATTAGGTTCTGTTTACCTGTACGTTAATATTGTCGCTGTCAGAAGTAATTCCCAGCTTTTTTATTAAAAATATTTTTTTCGCCACCAACTATTGAATAACAACTCCCAAAAGAGTTGAAAATAGAAAATTATGCAAGATTGTCGTAAAGGTAATTTTATTCCAAGCCGTTAAAGAGTTATGTAGAAATAAGTCAGCGGTATCGCCCTGCTTAGGAGAAACTATTAGCCATACCCATAAAAATGATCTGTATGGGATACGCGAAAACTGAAAACGGATTTGAATTAAGCGAGTGGAAATCACTATAATCCATATTTTTGTATTCAGGGAACAATTTTTTGCAGGCCAGTGTAATTTTATTTTAATTTATTTGGTTTTGAGTTTCCTTCGTTTGCAAAAGGTCTACCCTTTACAACTATTTAATTATACATACAACCATATATGCGTCGCTTTACACAATCAAAATTGTATTTTTTTAAACAAAACTATTTTAAAAAATTCGATATGCTAAACAAAATTATTTTTGGTGATAAATATAAAATTTAATGCAAAAAATATTTTATTAATTTAAATTATTTTAATATAAATGTATAGCTAGAAAATTATATTTTTTATTTATTTATTATATTTATTTATTTTTTATTTAGATTTTAGAGTTTTTAAATTAATTACAAGTTTATTTACTTAAACTACAGACAAGGTTGATATTACAGAACAATTTACTTAAAAAGCTCGTCTTTACTGCACGAGGTTTATTTTTCAACTAACTAATTAACTATCCACTCACACGCTGCCTTTCTATATTTGTCCATTAAAAGTATAGAAAAATTAAGATTGAGAAGAAATTAGATTCTTCTACTGCTTTTGTGTTACATTTTGTTGTTGTATGTTGTTCATTCAATGTGTAGGCGCCTGTATGTCTGTGTATAATTTTGTTTTGTTTTTATACTGATAAATTTTCTCTTCCTGGAATTTATTTTAAGATAGTTGTTGTTGTCTTGCGTAGATAAATTTTATTAGAAAACTACACAGTTGGTAAACAGCATACTGCGTGTATAAAATTTCTACGCAGCTAGTAAACAGAAATTTATTTCTGGCTTGCGTTTTCTTAGTAAGCCACGCAGTCAGTAAACAACATAACCAGCAGTTAACTTTATTTTATAATTACTTTCTTTTTCAAACTTAAGCAAGACACATCCGCAACAATATTTTAAATAATATTTTTTTTAATATCTTTAAAATAAAATATTTTTTATTTTTTAAATAAAATATTGAAAAGAAAAAATTTGGAAATTATTAAAATTTCAGTAACAAAATATAAAACAATTTCAACATGAATTAGATTTTCGAAGAGAGAAGATTTTTAATTAGAATATCACCGAAACAGCATTAGATATTTTAATTACTATAATTTTATCACAAACTAAAGATTATTGAGGAAACAATTGTTGTGGAAAGCTTTAAAAGAAAATAAAAATCAGTAAAAAACTATTGTGTCTTATACAAACTGCATGGTTTCTAAGAAAGAATAGGTCATTTCGTTTACTTTTTTTTTACTGATAATTATTTTTTTTAAACCTAGCAAAGCATCTTCGTAACACTGCCGCCCATTTAAGCCTTTTCGTCCCGAACAGAATCAATATCACCTCGGCAAACTTGTCGTTGTTACGTTTATTACTTTAATAAACGTTCTGCTGTATTGAGTTCTATATTGCAAAACAATAGCACAACACTTAAGAGTTTTTGAATTAAACTACACCATTTATCCACTTGCAATACACACAAACTAAACACGATGGTAACTTTACCACTGTAACGCCTAAAAGATGCTTTATTATTTTTACCTCTTTACTCAACGATGTTTGTACTTTAACCAATTTTATTGCCCGACAGATGGCGCTTACTTATACATATATCAGTTTTGAGCTGTCCTCGAATATACAATAACATTCTGTTTTAACATCATTACATATCGTTGTTGTTATCATCATTTAGTCTGAGCGCCTGTTTGTCTGTGTGGAGTGTTTTTGTTCGGTGTTAGTTTTTTTTTATTTTCTAATTTTTTAAGTTATTTCGTAACATTTTTTATAATCATGTAGTTTTGCCTTGTATTTCTTAGGAGCTACGCAGTTTGCATAAAGACACAAAAGGTCATTTTATTTACTTTTTTTTATTATTACTTTTTTTATTATTTTTATTATTTTCTTCTCAAACTTAGCAGAGCATCTTCCTAACGATAACATTTAAAGTAACTTTATTCAAATATTTTTAATGTCATCATTTTTAATTCCATCTAAATGACTGTATTCAATTACTAATCGATTAAGTCAACACCCCAATTTCATTAAATGAAATTCCTAAGCTCTGAATTAATTAAATAATTTACATTTTATGATAGTAATTAAACAACAAAAAAACCTAAATTTATTAAATAAACATGTGTGTAAATATTACGCGTAACAATACACATAAATAAATTGCAATTAGAATTTTAATTTTGCAAAAAACAAAAAAAAAAACAAAAATAAATTAAAAATGTATTTATAAATAAATAAACTTGCCAAGTCAGTAACAAAATAAAATTTTAAATAAAATAACTATGCGTATAACAATTAATTATTTATCATCATTAGTTATCGTAATCGGTTGCAATCATTTTGTACGAGTAAATTTTTAATTCATTTTTTATTATTTCTAAGCACGAACTGAATGGATTTATGTTGCAGCAATTTCATATTGGACTAGACTCAGAAAAAAATATATAGAAAACAAAAAAAAACAAAATAAAACAAACAATCAAAAGTGAATTGATTAAAAGACATTATAGAGCAGAGTGTCAATCAATTATAGAGTGACCATATGTTATTGAAAAAATGTTGTACAACAGCTTCTCACTTCACAGAAATGATTTTACATTGAGGTAAAATTATTTTTAGAAACGTGATCATTGAAAATTCGCATAACCCTAAAAAATGTATAATCGACAAGCAGGCAGGCAGGACAGACAGGTAATCGATACCGGTTTTATATTTTTTAACTAATTTAAATAATTTAATAAACTTTTTCAGAGTTTTCTAGTTGAGGTCGATAAAATTGTGTGTAACTTTTAAATAGAATATCGTATACAATTGAACGACACCTTTTGAGTTATTGAAACGACAAAGCCTGATAGCCTTCTTTCATTTGAAGAAAAGGCCAACAAGTTATCGATTATTGATAGAAGCTAACGGTTAGCATGCATCAACTCAAATAACTTGTAAACGAGGGTTTGCGCTATTCAAAAGTATTGATTTCGACACAGAATACAAGAAGAGGTGTGGTCACCCGAAAAAGTTTGATGATGTGGAATTTAAACCGTTACTAGATGAAGGTTCTTTCCAAACCGAAGAAAAGCTTGCATTATCATTAGGAGTCTCACAGTAAAACTGCGTTTAAAAGCATTTTGATTCATTAAAAAGCAAAAAAATTGGGTGCCATATGAATTGAACCCGAAAGACGTTGTAAAGCGATTTTGCATGCCGGAAATTATGCTTGAACGGTACAAAAAGAAGTTGTTTTTGTAGCGTATTGTTACTGGTGATAAAAAATGGCTGCATTGCTATAATCCCAAATGAAAAAAGTCATATGTAAGGCCCGGCCAATCAACCAAATCAAAGCCGAAGCCGAATATCTATGACGCTAAGGTACTACTCTGTAGTTGGTGGAATCAAAAGGGTGTTACGTATTATGAGCTGCTTAAAATCGGGTCAGACGGTCACAGTGGACTTGTTACAAAGAAAATTGATTCGTTGGAAGAGAGCAATTCATGAATAATGACCAACATTTTCGACCAGAGACGAGATCACAATCTTCCTTCATGACAATGCTCGGCCACATGTTGCAAGACCGCCACTTCCGACCACCATTTATTTCGAATGATGCAGAACGCCTTTACTGGGAAACGGTTTATTTTAGAATAGAAAATCAGTTCTCAGCATCCGAACAAATACTAGTTCGTATCAGACATTCAGTTTTCAATAAAAAGATTTTTATTTAAATAATCAATGGTTTAGAGAAGGGTTTATCTTAAATAAATTTTATACCTTCAACCTCTTCTCGTATGCATGCCCATTATAAGTGCTTATTCTTAATAATGCTTGTATTATATGCCATCCTGCCTTTGCTTTCCTTAATTATGCCGCCTTAAACGTTGAGGCAATTATAAATAATAATTGTGATAGTATATTATAATAGTAGTTAAAGTAGGTTATTATAATATAATATATAATTCTAATATTATATGTAATTTAAACTTATTGTAAAAATTCTTAAATTTGATATTTCATAATATTAAATTGATATTTTATAAAATTTATCTTTAGAGAAATTTAGCACAACTTAAAAATTATTATAATTAATAAAGTTTTTTTTTCTTTAATTTAAATTAAAAATAAAATTAATAAAATTAAAATTTGTAAGTCAAAAAGGGGCTGCATTTTGTGCAAAATAAGTTAGCACCTTTTTTAAGAAATTTTTCTATAATTTCAGTTTCACTGTAGAAGGTAAAGCAGCCTATTTAATAACGCAGTTTTATTTTCGTGTGAGTAATTTAACAAAAAAAAATTCTACAGCTGATAATGCTGCCATCAATTCCGTGTTTTTTCCCATCATCAATTAAAATTTGGCAACTTAGTTTTAATAAAATTTAAACAATCTGGTCACTCTAAGGTTGTATGTGTCATTTAGATTTGAACATTTAAAAAATAATCAACGGTTGCCTGTTGCACATTGTAAAAGTGTAAGACATTGACTTCAAACATTGCTCGCTCTTACACTTCACACACACTATTGCAGTATTTTTTGTTTCAAAAATTTATATATACTTGGCTCAAGTTCAGGGTTAGTCGTCATAATTAATATTTGAACAGACATTTTACACCATTTCCGATGAGTAGTGGAAAAATATTCTACACCTAAATGTTGTAACATTCAAAACTGAAACTTTTAATTGCTTAAGAAGATAATTAACTGAAAAGAATAATGCGCTAAATATTAGGCAGAGCAAAATAGGTATATATTTTGAAGCGCTATAGATAAACATATTTTGCCTTTAGAAGGCGATCTCGCCGAACGTCTTTGATAAAAATTATTACTGGCTTAACAAAAACATTAATTGATTTGATGAAATTTGCAATTGTTTCGAATAAAAATTTTAATAAATTTTTTCCTACGAATTTTAAAATTCAATTCAATTTATTTAAGACGACGCCGTTTTTTAGCTTTTTGTAAATCCATATTCTCATTGGCAATATTGACATTTATCGATAATCGGCAACACATGTTTGATATTTTCTAAGGAAATTTCACGTTGATGTTGCCTTAAAATGCCATTAAAGATTTTGTTGTCGTGTTGTGCACAAACGAACATTTTAAAAGAATAAAGAAATTAAAAATACAAAATATAAAAGAACAAAGTGAAAATAAAGTAAAAAAGGGGCAAAATTAAAATGACCAACCCCAGCCAATTTAAAAAGTTAGTGAAAGAGTTCGAAAAAAATCCATCACTTGTCACAGATTTTTTGCAGAGGCACTGTTGCTACTAATTTTAACAAACAGTAAGAAAATGTTGCTCTGCACACCTTTGATCCACTAAATAGAACAAGTGATGGATGGCAATTCGTTTTGCATAACTTACGTTCCTAATTTGCGAATCGTGCCTAGATTCTAGGGTATCGAGTACTTTTAATGTTAATATTTTTAACATGTGCGTATATTATCCGACGGAGTTTGATTTATATAGTATAGAGAAAAAAGAACACTGAAGATGGCACATAGCCGAAACGGGTATGTTTACGAACCAAATTTGACGCGGAATGACGTAAAATCATACCCAATTAATATTTTTAAATACTGAATAAAACAAAAAAGCATTACACGCATACAATTATTGCATTTAGGCTAAAATATCCTTTACGGTTAAAAAACAGATACTGAACTGTTTTCGGCGACATGACTTTTATGTGGATCGCAACCACACACGAAAAGCTTTTTTTTTTCTCAAAAATTTTAATTTGAATTAGTTTTTTTAGTTTGTGTAATGTTAAACTTTGTTCTTTGAATGACATCTAGAGTCTCGAACAAAATTTTAGACACCATAAGCTGCTACAGTCGCAGGTAAAAATCCTTGCCGAAACTAAGCTGGTACAATCCATGGAATAAAAAATACGTAATGCTGCTGTCAATTTTAAATGGATAATCTTCAACTTGTCACTTATTTTTATCTGCCAATTAAAAGATTCTTGACTTCTCTCTGAGAAGTTTTCTTTCCACCATTAATTGTTACTAATTTTCTTCGTCACTCGATTCCGAGTCGGAAATAAATAACATTTTGATTTTAATTTATTTTGATTTCAAATGAATGCACTCTTTTATTCATAAAATTTTTGATTTTTATTGCAACAATTTTACAAAAAGTAGCAAATAAATAAATCAGCTGACTCACATATTAGATATGTGTTTTATATTTCAATAACATTATCGATAAACGGGCAATGTCGTAATAAGACTGTAATACTTCGCTCTCTATTCTTGCTTCACGCCCCAATCATAAGCGAATCAACCTGCTTCGCCATACAAAATTTTGAGAACGAAGCTGGTAGATTCATATTGAATCTAGCTGCGAATCAGGGAAAAATCCTCTCTTTTCTAAATTTTATCTGCACTAGTTGTCAAAAATAAACATTTTTTTAAACAAAGAAAAATTACAAACAAAACAAAGTTAAAAGTGAAAACTTAAAAAATATAATTGTTTTGTGGGTGTGTTAATTTATTTTAATTTTATAAAATTAAAAAAAAAATGGATAGGAGAAAAATTGTACTTAATGCTATCGCGGCATTTTCTGTTCAATAACAATTGTCAAATCGAAGCTGATAAATGAGTCGTGTAAACAGCATGATTCATAAACTTGCTGCAGAGAGCGAAACACGAGATTCGAATTGTCGTGGAAACAGGCTTTTAGTTCACACAAAATGTTTTAAAATTTAAACACAGCCGTTCACACTATAATTGAGATGTTTTAATTTTTTGTAGTGAAAACAGCGTTTTAGTTGGGAATCAAACCCAAATCCCAGACTGCTTAGCTAAGTACAATACCTATTAGCCTACAGGGGCAAAAACACACTTAGCACATCCCAAACTTAAATGAAGTTCAGAGTTGTATTTGGAATTTACGTGTTTAACGTCGTGTTTAAATCAAAAACAACTCATTTGAGATGTTTAACAAAACACGCCAATGTATGGTAAAACATCTCAAAATCGACGTGTTTAATGCTTAAACACGATTGAGATGTTAAACACGCTAGGTGTGAACATACTATTAGAGAATACTAATTAGTAACTGATGTCGTGTTAAAGTGATTTTGCCTCAAAATCGACGACGATGTTGCCATCGCCAAACAGAATTAGAGTGAATGGGAAACGGTGAATTTCAGTAATATTTTATGTGCGATGACATAAATGTTTTAAAACTGTTTTGTTTTGCTGGTGGGTGCTTAAATGCTTAAATGTAATATTTTATATTTAACCTTCTAAAACAGCTTGTGAATTTATTTTTCACTTCATATTTATAAACATAAAAATGCAATAAATTTATTGTTTCAATTAATACAATAAAAACGCATATAAAATACTCTGTCATACTTATTAAAAATTTTAAATGACAATTGTCATGTCATGAATAAACTAAAACAACAACAACAACAATAACAATAACAAAAAAGACACAAAACTAGAAGTTATATTTGCCTTAAAAACAATGTTACGAATGTCAAACACTTTAATATTTAATTGTATTTCGGCAAAAAATCATTTTAAAACTTTAGCGCAAAATAAAAAGCGAAAGTGTTGGTTAGTTCGTTGGTTGGTTGATCGGTCTTTATGTAACACCGATAAAACGATCTAAAACATAATTTAGTGATTTATGGAAATGTGTCGCATGCTTGAAGTTGCTACAAACAATTCGCTATTAAATTTATAATTTTATTGTTAAAAATAAAAAAAATAAAGGAAAAATAAAAACATGCAGATACATGTAGAGATATCGATTAATATGTATGGGCATTTTAAACACAATGTTAAGCTTTCTAGTCAGCTTTACAAGCTGCAAATAAATTAAATACACATTGTGACTACAAATATATTTTTGTTGTCCATTTGTGTTTTTTTTTTTTTTTTTGGCTTTTGCCTGTTTGTAAAAATTGAAAGCAAACCAACCAGCCGTTTAACTAGAGCCCAAAAAATATTTATAGATAAAAACATTATTTACCTAAAAAATGGAAATGTATGCCTGAATCCTCCCACATTAAAACGTTCGCAGTGTGGTAGCGTCCATTGAATTATTGTCTGTTAGCATGGCTTAGCCATTTGATCGAAATTGTGATTAAGCCTTCTTTTTACTCTATTGTGTTTAATTTTATCTTAAAAAAATTCTTTAAACTTTTTCGCCAAAAGGGTTGTTTGTTTCCTTTCTCAGATAACTTTCTATTGTTTAAAACCGTTAACACAGTTTCGAAAATATTTCTCACAGTAACAAAAACAATCGCTGGCTGTTAAAGATTTATTGTTTATGAAATTAATTCCTAAGCAGCACGATTTAAGTTGCACTTGGGAAATAAACTATGACGATTATTTTGTTCAAACAATTTTAATTTGTAAATAAAAATGTGAGGATAGTTTGTATTTGTTGTATTAAAGTAATAAGATATTTGCAACTTAGACGAGAACATTTTTAAGAAATTATGCGGTAGATAAATACATTTTTAAATAACTTTGGAAAGTAATTGTCAAACAATTTTTTACTTTAGACTTTAAATGTAATTATAAATAAGGTCAGTCAAATTTAGTTGCATTTTAACGTTTACATATGTTGGGTATCGAAAATATTTATTGATTAACTTTATTAATTAATTAATTAATTGTGGAAGGGTTGAAGCAGCTAAGCAGGTGGTGTTTTGCCCGTCCTCTCTCTCTCTCTCATCAAGATTATTTTTTCTCTTATACAATGTTGTAATTATGGTGTATTTATTATTATGCACAGAGGTGTATACATTTTTATGAGATTTGAACGTTTCTAAATATGTTTCCTCCTACTAGAGAATAAAACAGCATATTTTAAAACAGATTTATAAATATATATTTTTTTTCATTTAACAACGACTAAAGATGTCAACCTATTGCGCCGGAATTAAGAAACGAAGAATATTATTCACTTTTTTATTTTTTTTTTTTTTGGGTACGTTGACGAGGGTCCACGTAAAATTGTACCCAAATAAAAGTAAATTAAACCCCTTTGGAAAATATACGCACATATCAATATTATTTACCTTTATTCTGTTTGGCGACGGCAACATCGTCGTCGATTTTGAGTCAACATCACTTTAATACCACATCAATGCTAATTTGGTATTCCCTAACTGTCTTATGACGACGTTGCCAGTTTATCGATGATATTAATAAAATATAACACATATCTAATATTTGAGTCAGCTGATTCATTTGTGTACTATTTTTGATAAAATTGTTGTGAAGAAAATATAAACTGTGTGAAAAAAAAAATCTGTATTATTTCGACCTTTTTTTCTTTTTTAATAAATACTTATTTATTACATAATATTTGCATTAAATTGAACCTAAAATAAATTAAAAATCAAAATAAATTAAATCAAAATGTTCAGCAGATTTGCCACAGCTTATTCCAAGGTGCTCAATATAAGTTGATTAAATATGCCACCTCCAATAGTTTTGCATTCCATTTTGTTGTTCACCATCGTTTTTTTTTTACTTTAAATTTTAAGTCACGCCAAATCTGAAAAAAAGAATTTGGTCAAATATGTATTGAACTACATACTATACCTTTTGCCATTCATCACTCGTTCTATTTGGTGGGCCAAGGGCATTTAGAGCAGTGTTCCTTAAAATTAGTAGAAACACTGCCTCTTCGAAATCCCCTGGCAAGTGATGGATTTTTTCCCAATTCTTCCACTAATTTTTCAAATTGGTTGGCATTGGTAATTTTAATTTTTTCCATTTTCCATTTTATTTGTACTTTTTTATATTTTATTTTGTATTTTTAGTTTTTTTAATCTTTTAAAATTTTTATGTTTCTAAGGACGAAGGCCACTGTAGCCAGTTCCTATAATTATAATTATTGATTTACAAATTTGTTTACTGTTAATAAATGAATAAATAAATAAATTTTTGTTTATAACAGCACGACACCAAAACCACAGACGACAATATCAACGGCAATTTAAGGCAACATCAACGTCAAATTGTCTTACAGAATACCAAACATGTATTGCCAGTCATCGATAAATAACAATATTGCCAACGAGATTTACAACAAACCATAAGAAACGATGTCGCTTTGGATTGCCATTGCCAAACAGAATAAGGGTGATTGTTTTGCTAGCGGTTCCGTGATCCATACCCTCATGGTTTATTTGTTTTTGCAACTGCAGTAGATTTGGAGCAGACAATAATTGTCTTGGGTTTTTATTCTTTTTTGGACTTTATATTGTATTCAAAGCATGTCGTAAGTGTGTTAAGTCGTCAGATTTCAAAATAGTTGTTTTTCCGCTATGTAAAAGGAAAAAAAGAAAGAAATTTGGGAAAACAATTTTCCTATCTTTCTAGACATCTCTTAATACTTCTTATCTTATTTGTATGCTAATTGTGCTACTCAGTAGCCTGGCGAAATATTTAGTTAAAATGTAAAAATTTTTCAGTCGATTGTTATTTAATTGCTACACTAGAACAAGTAAGTTCGCAAAAAATAGCCATCTTGGAAACTTAAGAAGAACTTATTTATTTTTTCTGGCCATATTTTAAAATTTCGAATAGGCTATAACTGTTGCAGAATAAATATTTTTTATTGTCATCATTTTCATTATCGTGGCATAATTTTAAGATTAATACAAAATTTTTAAATAGCAAAATAAAGTATTTCCAAAATAAACTGATTTTCTTGCGTTCTGGTTAAAGTGCTATTTATTTTTCTAAATTCGTTTCATATTTTTATTGTGTAATTTTTTGAGTGTAATTTTAATTGGATGCCCTACAAACGTATAAAGATGAAGCATACTTTTTGGCGACAGTATGTAATGCATCGAGTGAAAATGAGTTGCCGTATAATTTTTTTAATTTTAAAAAGACTTAAAAACTAAAAAATCTTTATAAATACACAATGTTAAGCAAGTAAATATTTTTCACATATTTTAATAAGCGCAATAGAAGCAGTGGTGCAGAATTTGGATAAGATAAAATATAAGATTTAATAAGTTCTGTAAATAGTTTATTTTCTCTATTAACACATTTGGCTGAATTGCGGGAATTCACGTAATTCACGTGTCTTTAAGTAAACTAATGACGGAAATTCCCGCTAATGTTCAAATCAAATTTTTCTAAGTTTATTTTACTTTGTATGGAGTTAGAGTTGCTATAGGGCTTAAATATTAAATTCGGGAACTCCCGTCATGGTAGAAATATCCGTCATTTGTTCGACACAGCTTAAAAAATTATTCAATAACAAAAAAGCGGGAATTCAAGCACTTCGTTTTTATATGAAAAAATTGAGTCGCTTTCAGCACCAGCTAAATTAAAGTGCGGCCGAATAAAATTTTTCTCATCATTATTGCCCAATTTAATTATGATCTAATAAAGCAATAATCTCATCCTGGTGGGTTTTTCATAGTCCAGCCTATTGCGAAAGATTACAGCTATGTGTACGTTACCAATTTCCAATTGCATTTTTCAAACAGCAGAAATATTTTCTAATTAGCTCACTTGGGATATTCTGGCTATATTCCCACATTTTATTTTGCAGCACATCCTTCTGAATCCAACAAGTACAACGAAAATAATATTTTTCTATTATAAAGATTCAGGTTTTCACTTCGCATAGTGAAAATACAACTATTTTCATTCAGATTCTCAACCTCCTCGAAAAAAATATTTCTTATCAGAATTAAATCGCAATTTACAAATAAAGGCCCAACTATAATATACATAAGATGCCTCAAGCTAATGTCAAAAATTGAACGAAAAGTCTGACAAATGCTTAAGCAAATCATTGTAGACTTTTAGGTGGCTATAATGTACTTACACGAATATAGAAATTGTTATACACAGCTGTACATATGTTTTATTCGCACTTTTGCAAAAGAATAATTTCTTTCTAACTTAACGAAATTTATTAACAAAAAGATGTTTAATAATTATATTTTGTCCACTGCCTAATGGTAGTAACTTCCATCTGTGTTTGCACTGTGCGAGGTTATATAATTCATACCAGTATGAAAATGAAGAACGCAAACAAAATTCTTCATAGTATTACTTACCCCTTCTACTGCTTTTTTTTGCTAATTTTTTCCATACCCATTTCTTTGAATTGCGGTTATAATAAAACGCATCTTTTTCGTCTTATAAGCAATTTTTTCTTTGTACGTTTTCAATTAAATTCGCTATCGTCCTCCATTGCAATTTGTTTACTAATGTATCTATAATACAATGCACAATGCAAAATCAGTTGTTTCCGTACGGAATGTGCGATCAGTTTCGTACTTTGCTTAAGCAATTGATATTTAAGTAAACTTGACGAAAAGTTTTGTTAAATACATTATAGTTTGCCACATATGATTATTAGGTATTTGCACAGTTGTTTAATTTGGCTTAAGCCAGGTTATGCATATTATAGTTGGCCCTTAAGCAATGTGGCTATACCTTAACTTTTGATTTCAGTATTTGTGTAAGATAAGATATTAAAGAAAATTTTTGATTCTTAATGTTTGTTACCTTAGGATTCAGTCATATCTCATCTAAAAACTTTTGTGGTCATTTGGGAAGTGCAGTTAGCATTTCTTTAAAAAAGATTATTTAATGCATCTTGTCAAAAAGTCCAATAAACACTTTTAACATTCAATATACAAGATCTGTTTGAAAACATAATTTTATCTAATACACTGTTGACAATTCTACGCAAATTTTATCTAAGATAACTTGCTCTTATTGGAATTATTATCTTCAAAAATAATAGTAATAAAAAAGCAACAGTCTGGTACACCTTAGGAACAAGTTATCATCGATTAACTAAATTTCATTATACATTCTCCCACTATTTCTCCCACTCTCTCTCTCTCTCTTTGAATATTGTTCTGAAACAACTCTCACCATGTTTGCCAGCGCATATTTTTATATGCATTTGAAGTGACTTGCAAGCAACAACAACAACAACAACATTTAACATATTCAAATGATATTTCTTACGTTTGGTGTGTTTATCAGATACCACACTCACTTGCTTTAAATTAAATAAAATTTTACCACCATAGAGTTAAATGTACATTTAGGAGATACGCTCTGACGATCGGATAGCTAGAAATAACAAATATCTAGAAGCAAACCAATCAGTTGGAGTTAATACGTCGCGCGAGTACGAATGACGTAGCGCATGGTTGTTAATGAAAAAGTCAAAACTCAATTGAAAATTGTTAATAATGTGAAGAAATAAACATTTAATAACAAATTGAAGTTAATTTATACATATATAAGAAATATAATAAACAGAAATTTTTATTTAAATTTATTAAAAAGAGGAGAGAAAATTTAAGCTGGCAAAGATTTTTTCTCTAAATGAAATTTAGCCAAAAACTACGCCATACAAGTTAAAAAAATGCACTGGAATGTTTTTAGGAAACGTAAGCATTGTTGAAGAAAAAGAAGAAGAAACAAAAAAAAAACGCGTTAAAAAAGTGATCAATTTGTAAAAATCAAAGTGCAATTATTTTTATTCGTAACAAGAGAAAATCCCCACCATCGCCACCACAACAATTGTGTGATCATTCTGGTACGTGTTTGTGTTTATGTTTGAAACTCTACGCTGTGCTATATAAAGTTACAATAAAAACAAACAAAAACAAAAAGCACACACAAAAAAAAAAAGAAAAAAATACAGCAGACCTTCTAATACATTTCTAATACGAAAGTTTTTCTCTCACAATCAAATAAATACAATTCGCTCGCTCCCATGAACGTTCTTTTTATTAAACACTTTAAGTGAGCCAAGTTCAATAAAATTGCTGGTGTGTCACCGTGTTTGTCAGTGTTATCATATCAAATCGGTAAATTTTCTTTTTGTGTCTATCTGTACAAGTGTAACTGTAACAACGCACAAACATTCATACATACATACATGCATTCATATTTATCTATATGTGTGTGAATGTGTCATTTATTTTGTAAATAACTGGTGGCAATGAAAATTAATTTAAGCAAAAAACAAAAAAGCACGTTACAAAACTAAATTATACAATAATTACACAATACTATGTTCTTTCCTATTCTATTTTATCAATAAGAAGTTGAAAAAAATAAAAAAAAATAAAAATTTTAACTCATTTTCTTTTACAAACTTTTTGTCGCTCTATTTGTTGTTGTTTTTTTTCAGTTTAGAACCTGTGCGAATGTGTATTATTTTGAAAATATAACAAACTGCTGTTTTTGCAAAAGACTGGCGTTTTTAAGTCAATGATAATACCTTAAGGTAGATGATACACAACTACATAAGTGTGTGTGTGTCTCTACCCCTTTGCCGTTTTATCGAAGCACTTTTTTTGTTATTCAGTTTCTCTTTCTCTCAACAAATAAACGTGTTCAGCTGGAGGTCTATTTAGCTGTTGTTTTTTTTTTTTAGAAATGTAAAAAGTTTTAAATTTGGCGTTTTTTATTTGTTGTTGAGTTTTTTGGCTGAAAATTTATTCTATAATAATTGATGCATTCTAACTGCATCATAAATAAACAACTCCTACGGCCTTAAAAATCTGAAAAAAGCTGGTTCGAATTCAATTTCAATTTTATTCTTCCTCTCAATGTCTATAAAAATTCCATTAAAAATAAGTCTATCCTTTCTGTTCTCATTTTAATGGAGGTTTTTATTATTTGTTTTTAAATACTGACGTTTTTCGGATACTTTTCGAAATTATTTCTAGTTTTCGATATTTGATTTAGCTTTTCGTAAATTACTTAAAAATATTTTGAAAACAGTATAGTCCTTCTTAAGTGGTGTCTTTGAGCCTGATATAAGAGTGTGTGCTACAAGCCAAGCTAATACGCCATAACACCCTATAAAACATGTCAGAGTAAAAGCGAAACTTGATATAAGTTCATGCTACAAGGCAGGTTGTGTAATGGTTTCTAGCGTGTTATAGCAGGTTGAAGCTTCTACTCCTTTCTTTGTTTATACTTTATTTGGCTTTAATAATTCTTTTTGTCTATGTAGGCATTTTTGATAGGATTTTTGACATTTTGAAATTAAAATTTTGTTTGTAAAGAAAAGAAATAAAAATAAAATAAAAAGAAATAAGAAAATTAAAGGAAAATGGAAATCGACACGAACAAATTAATTTCGGAAGTATATGCATAAATCCAATTTTTCCCCAGTTATTATTCAATTTTCTCCAAAATACAATAGAAAGTCTTTATTGACATTCTGGCTAAAAAAATTTTTTCAACATTATTCTTCAGTTCATTTTAGAAATTGTGGAACTCGCTATTTTCCGATTGTCTTCTATCTATAAGATGTTTTCCATTTTTCTTGCCAAAACACTTGTTGTCTTTATGGCTTTAGCCATCACAAAATACTGAAATTTTTTAATAAAAAAATAAATCGCTTTACTAAATATAGCATTCACTCTGACATCTTGTAGCATTAATATAACACGATTTATTACGCTTCTAGCCTCGCTTCTCTTATAGCGCGCACTCTGACATCAGCCTAAGTATAATACACGCTCTGTTACGTGAAAAAAATCTTATTAAAGCTTTTTTGCCAATTTAGTCTTTAATTCTATAATTAATTAAAAACAGTGGAAGGCCCTTATGAATGCTCTTCAACATTAAGTTCTTTGAATTTGTTCCGCCGATAAATAAAATACCGTTATCCTTCCTTTCATTGAAAACTGTCGTTACTGGCTGTTTATTTGGAGAATTAGCATTAGGTTGTGTTTAATACCTTGTTTCATTAGGGTCGCATTTATTTATGCAGGTAAATTTTCCCACCACCTGGCAATTTATGAAGGGCTAATTAAATATTTCCGCCTTTTAATATTTGATAGGCCGGATAGGTCTGTCTATATGACTAGTTTCAATGTTATGAAAATTGTGTCTAAGGTCGTGTTTACCTGTTCGTATATAATATCACTATTAAAAGTTCTTGTTTTGTAGATTTCAATGTCCTTTTTCGCTTGGATGTAGTAATGTCATCTATTTTCCTTGATGCGTT
Organism: Trichopoda pennipes; assembly: GCA_030448955.1. Taxonomy (NCBI): domain Eukaryota; kingdom Metazoa; phylum Arthropoda; class Insecta; order Diptera; family Tachinidae; genus Trichopoda; species Trichopoda pennipes. The sequence goes on from JASKUP010000040.1 coordinate 583,345, forward strand.
TCCGTGAGTGTCAAGGTGTAATGCACAGTTGGAGTCTTCACTTGTTCATTTGTACGAGGGTATGCGTTTGTCCTATATACATACGTATACTTATAGGTACAAAAATGTCTGTATACTCCGCTGGAATTATATTTTTCTGTTGTTTCTATCGATGTCTTAAGATTATATCTCAGAGTGTTAATATATTGTAATGCTGTAAGTAAATCTACTTTGTGAAAAAGGTTAGTTAATCTATATATTAATGATCCTGTGTTTACTTACTGTGGCGTCGGGTTGTATCAATGGTCTCTTTGTCTGCTTTAGTCCAGTTTCTAGTGTTTTATTGTCTAAGCAGTTTGTCGATAGTAGTGGGTTTGTAATGTTGATTATATAACTGTAGTATAAAATCATTAGTAGCAAAACCATATAACATAATATAATACAATACAATATAATATAATATAATATAATATAATATAATATAATATAATATAATATAATATAATATAATATAATATAATATAATATAATATAATATAATATAATATAATATAATATAATATAATATAATACAATATAATATAATATAATATAATATAATATAATATAATATAATATAATATAATATAATATAATATAATATAATATAATATAATATAATATAATATAATATAATATAATATAATATAATATAATATAATATAATATAATATAATATAATATAATATAATATAATATAATATAATATAATATAATATAATATAATACAATACAATATAATATAATATAATATAATATAATATAATATAATATAATATAATATAATATAATATAATATAATATAATATAATATAATATAATATAATATAATATAATATAATATAATATAATATAATATAATATAATATAATATAATATAATATAATATAATATAATATAATATAATATAATATAATATAATATAATATAATATAATATAATATAATATAATATAATATAATATAATATAATATAATATAATATAATATAATATAATATAATATAATATAATATAATATAATATAATATAATATAATATAATATAATATAATATAATATAATATAATATAATATAATATAATATAATATAATATAATATAATATATAATATAATATAATATAATACAATATAATATAATATATTATAGGTTCCCCTGTAGGCTAGTAGGTAGTTTACTAGCTATAAGGCTAGGGGGTGTGGGTTCGTTTCTCAACAAACCCCTTGGTTTTTTTTTTCACTGCAAAAACAAAAAGTGACTGTGTGTGGGGCTGCTCATTGATGAAAGCATTTTCACTAGTCACTGTGCTGTCTTATACAACAGTTACTTTCCGTAACTATCCTTCTATTTTCACCACCTGTCTCATCTCTTCTCTATCCCTTCCCTAAAGAATGTAGCACGGTACTTGACTAAATAGGCTTTGTTGCCTGAAGTGCTACTATAATACACTGGTCTTCTAGAAAGGTCCCTTTTTTAAGAAACAAATTAGTATTAGTATTACTAAAAATGCCAAAAACACAAGCAACAACAAAATAAAAAAAGTACTTAATGCTCTGCTAGCCACTGTATAGGAAAGAGAATTGACTTGAATACATTTAGGAATTCGGTATTCGATGACTGTAGATTACAAATGAAACCTTATTCTATGGTATGCAGTTAGAACTTAAATTAAAAGGGTGTCATTATCAAATGTAGCATGATTTCAAAGTCATAATTCTGCTTTTCAGAATAGCTGAGACAATCACATAAGAATCACTCAAAGCATCAGCTGTTTTCTATGTATTCTATGTTTGAAATACGCGAAATAAAAAACATTCAAATGAGCGACATACAACAAATTATACGAGCATTCTATATTTTCTCTCGCGATGGTCTCTCCTTCTAAAAGAAAAAAAGAGTCTTGTAATACAGAGAATGTCTATTTTTCAACGCTTTCAAACTGATTGAGTAATGTATTCCTTGCAATAGATAAAAATTTATATGATTTTGTTCTACTCTCAGTTTGACTTGTTTAAGGGACACATACGAATAATCGCTACAGATTTCCATAGGGTAGAAAAATACTAAAAATACTATATTAAATCCGTTAAAAAAAGGTGGATATTTCGCTACTGCTTATTTAAACGATTGCTGAATTTGTCCTTAAGCCGCCATCATATTTAAAATTCTACGTTTTTCTACTTTATTTGTCTGTTGCTCAGTTTTTATGCTTTAAATTTATTTACAAAATCTTTGCATATTTTATTTAATATGTATTGGTTACTGTTATATTTTTAATTCTAAAAACAATTTTTAAATAGATGTTTATATAAATTTTAAAACATGCGCTTTTTATACAACCTCAGGATTGACAACACTTCCCACTTTAATATCAGACACACCAGTTTCATGGCATAAATTTATTTGTTAAAAGACCCCTTGATTGAAACTAATTTCGTATTTCAATATAAAATACGAATAAAAAACTAAATAATAATTATAATAATAATATTCAAAAAAAAAATAAAAAAGTAAGGCCAAAAATTAACTTTGGATGAGTAAGAAACTTTCTAAGAATTGAGGAACATTAAATGATTTATAATTTTATATTTACAGTATAAAACATATGTATACTTCCCGTGTAGATTATGAAAACTTTAAAAAACTGTCTGTCTGCTTTGAAAGCATAGGAAATTAAAAAAAAAAATTTATATATATATATATACATATCTTATATGTATTTACATAAACTCATTTAAAATATTAATAAGTTTTTATGTGCCTGGACTTCGATTTAAAACACTAAAGAAACGAAGAAACGAGCTTTATCTTTTAGCTGTTGCATTTTATAGTGGCTTATTTTAGAATTTTTATTTAAAACCTGATAAGATAACTTAACAATCAAAACCCTTTAGCTTAATAATGAACTCAAAATAAATGTGCAAAAAGAAATTTTCGAAAAAAGAAATAGATATTTTTAAAGGTTGGTTGATTATTTTCTTGGTATATTTTTTTTATTAAATTTTTATTTCTTTTGTTTGTTTGTTTGAGTTTGGTATCTTATCTTGGACAAGAAACAACATAAATGTTCAGAACCCAGCAATAATAAATTTCACAACAAACATTTTTCTCAGCGCCTTTTATAGTAATTGCTGGATTTCTTGTCCTTAGCTGTCTTATTTTATTTACTTAGTTTTTTATTTGTTTGGTTGTTTGTTTGTTTGTTTGTTTGGGTTAAAGTGGTTTTCGATTACATTTTTGCGAAAACGTACTCGTATGTCTAAAATTTTTATTTAAATTAAGAAATACTTACTTATATTATGTATATAAAAAAAACCAAAATTATACTTTCGACTTTTGTTTTTATTGTCTTTATAGCACTTTAAATGTAAATTTTTCAGTTACAAACTTTTGTTTGTGCAGTTTCTCCTAAAAAGTTGTTGTAGTAATTTTTATTTAAACATTTTTTCATATTTACATTTATAATTTTTGGAATTTTTATTTCAACCTATTTTTTTAGGTATACAAGTTAATAATGTCGATTTGGACAATATATATGGCATAACTATTGCAATAGATCAATAATAACAAATATGGTATTTTAGAGGGTAAACATCTGTCATTATAATTTAGTATTCGATAGGTGCAAAAGTGTAAATACACATTTTTTTTAATCGGTATAATAATGCGGGGAAGTCTGATGATTTTATTTTATTTGAAGAAAATATGCACCAATTCAAAAAACTTGTGAACGGTGGTTTAACTAGAAAAGCCCTGGGCAGCTGAAAATTTTGAAGATGATGAATTGGAAGGATTACTTTACGAAGATTGTTGCCAAATCCAAGAAAAATTTATTATAGTTGGAAATCACACAACAAGCCATTTATTTTCATATGTGTGTATATTTTCCGACGGGGTTTAATTTATTTTTATTTGAGTATGGTTTTACGCTGACCTCGTCAAATTTGGTTTGTGAACAAACCGGTTTCGGCTATTTGCCATCTTCAGTGTTCTCTTTATACTCCATTTATTTTCCTATTTTTAAAAGCATTAATTAGGAATTATTCAAAAGAATTGATATCAGGCCGCATACAAATTCAAGCCGAGAACTGTTGAAAGGCGATTTCGCATGTACGAAATGATGCTTGAACGCTACAAAAAGATAAAATTTTGCATCGTATTGTAACCGGTGATGAAAAATTAATACATTACGATAACCTCAAATGTAAAAAGTCATATGTAGACATCGGCCAACTAGCCAAATCAATGCCCAAGCCAAATATTCATGACGCCAAGAGAATGCTCTGTATTTGGTGGGAGCAAAAGAGTGTTTTGTATTACGAGTTGTAGAAATCGGGTCAGATGATCACAAGACACCCACCTTATCTACACCGACGACAATTGATAAATTTGATGATAAATAAATTAACGAAAAATGGCTAGAATATTCAACCAGAAATGAGGCCATAATCTTCCCTCATGACAATTCTCGGCCATATGTTGAAAGACCGTTCAAAAGCTATTTGGAAAACAGTGGATGGGAAGTTTTGTGCCAGTCGCCTAATAACCTAGACCTAGCCCCATTTACCTGCCATTTTTTTCGATCCATGTAGAGCCTCCTTACTCTTAATTTTTAAATATATCAAAATCGGTTGACTCACAATTTTGTATGGTTTATGCATTTGCAGATGACATATAGTTATTATTTCACCAACATCAATCATTACTAGATTATAAATAAGCAACATGATGTCACAACTTGAATAATATCTTACAGCTTTTAAAAAAATCTAATCTAAGACAAGGATTTTAAAATATGTTTTACTTACGTCTCAGTAGATAAAGGTCTCGGTATGTAATCCTAAAATTAAATCGGGTAACACATTGAACATCTTGGATGTTGTATTTAAACTTAATTGCTTGGATCAGCATAAAATTTGCAACCTTAGCAACGCATGAGCTACTTTATACCTAACATGAAAAGGAAAGTAAATATTGAGGCTGTACAGGCGATGGAAACTGTTTTAAACAAACTGTTTAAAAGTAAATTTTACTCTCCATCAACTGTACAGCCTCAATATTTACTTTCCTTTTCATGTTAGGTATAAAGTAGCTCATGCGTTGCTAAGGTTGCAAATTTTATGCTGCCTGAATGTGTTTACCAGTACCACGTTTTGATGCCATTTTAATATCTTCATGGCCGTAAGAAGGCTTTTGTTATTATAAAATTTAAATAAATAATTAAATAAATTAACCAATAAAGATTTCATTCTGTAAGCAAGGTAATTTTTTCTTGCCTTAAGCTTTTATTAAGCCACTCATTTTAGTCAAATCTTTTTAATCCCAAAGCTTTACAGAATTTATTAAGGGTGCAAATTCAAAATTAATAACTTTCAGCATCAAGAATTGTTTTAACTTATTTTATTCTGAAAAAAATATTCACCAAATAGAAAGAAAAAAAGTAGATAAACAATTTAATAAATGTAATTAACGAATCTCCGCCACTGCTAACCATATTTTTGGGTATATTATTATTAAAATAGATTTTTTTATTAATTTCATAAAACTTTTAAAAAATGATTTATATATCGTTATGCAAATGTTTTATTAAAAGCAAAAAAAAATGATAAATGCAACAGCCTTTTTTTTAGTTAAAATTAAAAAATAAATATAGTTTTAATATTTGTACTTGAAAAATATTAAAAAGGGCAACGTAAAAATTAAATAAATTAATAAATATCTGTTTTCTTTTTTAAGATCTTTTTTATATATTTTTTCTTCTCGATATTTCGCTTTCCTTTGGAAAGCTTCTTCAGGGGCCTTACTGTGTAATTCGATACGAAAATGAAAATCTTTCGAACAAAATTTCCGATACGAAATTAAAATGGTACCGGCTTACATTTTCGAACGGCTAGCAGTGTTGTATTAGTTAGTATCTGAAGAAAATACTTTATTAACTTGGAAGCACTTGTTCTTCAATGTCAAAAGTGACAACAAAGTTTAAAAAAATTGGCAAGGAAATCAATAAATATTAATGAATATACATACGTATATTAAAGAAACAACATATTTTATTTAAAAAAAAAAAATCAAGGTTTTCATTTTACAAGACATTAAACAAAAAAGATTTTGAATTCATTAAAACATATTTTTTTAGCAATATCGCTGAATTTCAATCCAACGATTTTTCATTTTTTACAGTTTTCTTTTGATGTGGTTGTGGAGCAGGTTGCATATTTTTCACATTCCAATTGAAACATTTTTTGTTTTAGTTCTAATTGGGCCAATTTTCTTTTATTTTTTTCAAGCTCGATTTTCTTTTTGAATTCAAATTTTTGAATTTGGAGTTCTAGACTTCGTTCTTCTATTTCACATTTACGCTTTGAATACCTTTTTATGTCAAATATATTGTCTTTTAATGATTTTAGTAATTTCATATGGTTTTTTTGATTTTCATCAATTTTAATTAAACATTTTAAAGAATTTTCTTGGAAAGATATTTGATTTTCAACTTGTTTGCTTAACAAGCTGTCAGTATTAAGCGCACTTCTCTTCCGAATGGACCTACTAGGAGTATTTGTATTTAAATTTTCATTATTTTGTTTCTGAGGATGTAAAATTGATTGGTCTCTAGTTTCAAAATTGTTTTCCAAATCTTCTTCGGATATATTTATAGATGATGTTGTTGGCTCTTTGTTTAAAGGTGCAGCGCCAAATTCCTTTCCTCCACTTATGCCATGAATAGATGTGTTTAACGAGAGGAGTTCGTACACCTGTTCCTCTAGTGGGGTAAGAGCACAATAATTACTAGGTCCTCCACCGGTGCCTGAAATTCCCATTTTGTTGCGCTTGCACTTTACTTTAATGTGGTTTTTATAATCGGCCCATACTTTCTTCCAGCCGTTACTATCACGTGTGGGCAAACATGCAGAATTTAATTCCAAAGTTAATCTTTCCCATAAGTGCCGTGATTTGCTTTTTGCTTCCGGAGAATTTATGTGTCCCTTGGCTAAGTCGGGATGTTGCACCATAAACTCTACCAAAATTTCAAATTGTTTGGGTTTTGTGTTACAGTTTTTCTTTTGTACACTCCTAAAGTTTAAATGAAACATAACATCACTTTATATATAACACAACTTCACTTTAAACATAACAAAAATTTATTTTTTTCCATAAAAATTATAAAATTACTTACATTTTTTTCTCTTCCGATAACAAAATGTCTTTCGAATGAAATACGAACAGTTTTAACGTCTTTGATACTCATTTTCGTGTTACAGAGTTGCATATCCGAAAGTAGTATTTTTGAATACGAAAAGGAAAAAAAGTATACTCATATTCGGAAATCAATTTACGCAAATAGGATTACACAGTACAATATATTCGAATTCGTGCAAATTTTTATTCGAATCGAATTTCACAGTAAGGCCCCAGGAAAAAATTTAATATTTTTTTTTCAATTTGTTAATAATTTTTTGTTTTCAAAAATATAAAATTTTTTCCTGAAGAAGCTTTCCAAAAGAAAGCGAAATATCGAGAAGAAAAAATACATAAAAAAGATCTTAAAAAAGAAAAAAGATATTTATTAAAGATAAAAAAGATCGTTTAAAAAAAACTATAAAAATTAAATAAATTTTATTTTTATTTTCAAAATTTCGCCACACAATTGGTTGGCATCTTTAGAAAAAAAAGCATATCAATAATTAAATAAATCAATCAATAAATGAAAAATATTTGACAAAAAATTAAAAAAAAAATAAAAAACTTTTGCTGAAGAGGCCACTTAATCGTGTGGCGAAATTATAGAAATGAAAACAAAATTTATTTATTTTTTATATAAAGATATTGTGCTAATTATTATAATTTTTGAATAATTTTTTAAATGCTTTAATTTTCTGCCCTAACCACTGTTGCAAAGCTGAGTTTAAAAACAACAACAACAACAATAGCAAATACGTTTTTTAACTACCAACAGCTGAAATAATGGTCGATGACTCGTAAACCAGCCCAGATTTTCCATTAACATTACAAAACTCAACTGCGTGCTTACTTCTGTTTTGTATTGGAGTTTAAATTCCTAAAGTAATAAATAGTATGATGACAATGGTCGATGACTTGTTCAGATAGTCTTGATATTTGTACGAGCATTATAAAGAAAAAATAAGAAGAAAAAACAATTGTAAAAAGTTGTATTATTTTGTAATGAAGGGCATATAGCGGGAATAAATATTTACCATAAAACAACACTCCATATAAACTGCTGATTTATCTAGTTTTTTTTTTATAAAGAATTCTTTTTTTTTTTTTTGTAATTCTTATTTGCTGAACAAAAAAAGAGCAAAGAAAACAAAAGAATATTTTTTTTTGCATTAATAAACATAAGTCACTTAAACTGACACTTGAAATAAATTTAATTTACACATCATCATTAATCTTATTCTAAACTTGTAAGCTAAATAAAACTTTATAAAATTAACGTGATTATAATAAAAAGAAACAAATAAAATTATTATTATAACAAAAAAAAAAAAAAAATAAATAAAGCCAAGACATACAATAAAATAAAAATAAACTCTAAACAAATGATTAAAAGTGCTTAAAAAAATATAAATAATAAATAACAATATCATACTTATCATATTAATATTTATAGTGCATTATAGTTACAGCCACAAAGAATATATAAAGTTGAATTATATTGTTAACACAATTAGAATAAAAAAAGTGATAATAACACAATTCTAAATAAAATAACAAAAAAAAAAAAAGAAAAATAAAAATAAACAACAAAGCATATCTTTATCGGTGAACAACACTACTCATAATACTGCTTATAATGGATATAGAATCTGATGATTCTGAACGTTGGGAAGACTTCTTTGGTAAGTTTTTTCTTTAATAAAAAATAGAAATTTATATATTTAAGTTTTGGTTTAATAAATTTACTAGGTGGAGGATGGAAATCGTAGTTCTGATTATTTTAGTTCAATATTATTCACTAACAAGAATAAGATTAGAATGTTCAATAGACAAAATTTTTTATAAACGCTTTATCAGTAATTTAAGGGTTTTGTGCCATGAGAATCGTCATACAATTAAATCCGCCACATACGAATTTGATTCACACATAAAGGATTCCGTTCCTTAATGCACTCGGTGGCAACACTCTTCTCACCTTTGTTTATAATTATTTTAAATGTCTGCCTACTGTCTACGTTAATCTCGTGTCACTCGGGAAAAAGGTTTTCTATTTTAATATTGTTGTCATAACGCAGAAAAGAATACTTAAAGTCTGCTTTAAAGCATTTAGTAACACCAAAGCGAAAAAAACCTTATTATTGGATCACTCTTTAATTCCGCCATCTAACGTTTTTTTTTTTGCAACTAGTGCTTATTTCGTGTATGGTGACAGAGTGATTTGTTTTACATCCGCACCTGGCTATGTAGCCTTAATCAGATGGTGGACAAACCACTATAGTATAATTTGGAACGTCATACATGCGTCCTAGATAGCCGAAGGCATAATTCTAAGCAACAGAATCACCTAGTTGCAACTTTAATGATTCCAGGGACAGGGCTGCAAACCATCACACCTTGCTAAAGAGTTGGAGACTTTCTAACTCCTGTCCAGAACACATGTCAAGCATGCTCACTGGACTGGATCATTCACTTTGCGTGTCATTATCAGTGAAATGATCCTGGCCACCATAATTTCCATAAATCCCTTATGGGGCCGCAAAACCACAACCACCACAATACTCCCATATAGGGGCCAACCTCAATGATCAGTCAAAGAACTATTATAAGTCTAAAGAGACAAATAATGAACTCTGCGGCTCACTGATCCCGTGGAAATAAAGTAGAGCTTCCAGTTGTCTCCCTGTCTGACTTCAGGGGACTGGGCTTTCTTTTTCTCCAATTGCACTGTGTCTAGATAGTGGAATATTCTATAAAGACCATATTTATATGCCCCTGGGGGGACGTGTATGGTGACACTTAGCTCATGTTTGATTTGACAGATAATTAGTTTTATCCTTCCGCTGAACGAATATGGTTGTGTATACGCTTGAACAACGCTTCGCTAAGTGGGCCTGCGATCGACTTACAGAAAATGCCGATTTTGCAAAACAAAAAAATCATCTTTTCAGATGAAGCTCATTTTGATCTCGGCGGGTATGAAAACAAGCAAAATTGTCGCATTTTGGGCACAGAAAACCCACACGCATACATTGAAAAGCCGACGCACCCAAAACGAGTCACTGTTTGGTGCGGATTTTAGTCCAGAGGCATAATTGGGCTATTTTTTAGGAGTGGCTGTTACAGTCAATGGCGATCGTTATTGGGCCATTTTGAACTAATTTTCGTTCATAAAAATTGAAGAGGAGGATATTGGCAACATTTGGTTTCAATAGGACGGCGCTACATGCCACATAGCCGAAGCTGTGTAGTTTTTTTTATAGCATTTAAAAAAAAAGTTATTTGGCGGACCCTATACTTATACCTTGAGTAGATATGGCTTTACATACATTAACTTCTTAGTTTGTGTTATGAAGAATAGACTAAGGATCATGCGTGTTGATCATGCAAGGTGAAGTGTAACATTTGTCATAATATAAATTTTTCTACCATTTCATTAAAAGTGAAAAAGCGAGCTCTGCTTTCATGTTATGCTCGTACGAGTATAACCGCATTTGTAGTAATAGCTCGCGACATATTTAGATTAAAATCCAGATCTTTGCTTCAATGCTTGCTGGGACTATGATTTGATATAGTAAAAAGAAAAAATTCTTAACGACAGGAATATTAATGCTACGCTTGAGCAATAGATTGAACCTTTTGGAAACATTTGACGTTACTTAATCGTAAATCACTGTGTTGATTTTTTATTAATTTAGTTATCTATATCTCTATTTGCAAAATATGTGTTTGAAAGCTCAATAACAACAATTATGCTACATTCGAAATACAACATTACTTTTGTATACTTTAAAAAAGTGAAATTTTTCTCATCTGCTTTAATAAAAATATAAACTTCATAAATGACTTGGCCTGGTACAAACTTCTTGGAAAGCCGTAAAAGAGCATTCCTTGCTACTAAACCTTGTAAAGTTTGAGCAAAACCTCTCTCTACACGAGTATTATATATTCACTTTCAAAGTTTCTTCTATATTTTGTCTTGTTTCCGATCTACAAGTATAAAGTTCGATTATTTTGCCCGAAATGATGTTTCACCTTCACAAAATGTTTTTTTAAGCTGTAGCAATATGTAACTGCATGATAACAATGAAGTGTTTATTAAAAAGTTCATAAAATAGCAGTAACAGATATTTAAAACAAATGTTTTAACGTCTAACATTTGAAGGTGAGCAAATTTTTGAGCTGCTTTACTAAGACCATCTGCTAAAGAACTTTGCTTAACTAACTAAATATTTCATAATGCTTGCAAACAGATTGTTATTTACAATAACAATGTTTTAATGTGATAATTACTAATACTTACTTTCAGTTAGGCTAAAGTTCGTTATTTCGTAATGCTAAGTTATAAAGTTTAACTTTTGTTATTTTTCTTTATCCATCTTACGATGTTCATTAGTCTCAATTGCTGGTTAGTTATTTATTAATTAAAACCTTATGCACGCACTTGGTAGAAATTAATATTTTCACCACAGATGATATGTGATGATTCTTATTAAATTTTTAATTTTTTATAAACTTGTCTCACAATTCGATTTGTGAGACAGCGTTAAATGTTTTGTTATAGATGAAGTATTCGAATTATTGGAAGGTAAAACCGCCCCTACTATGTTTACAGTTTTTTTCTTTTTAATTTACAATGAAATGAGAGCAAATGGGCTACAATTTGAATGTAAGAAATAATTAAAGTTTAGTATTTAAACTAGCAAATCCACTATCCCAGCACATAGAAATCATTTCGAAATTAATGCTATAAACTAAAATGGAACTTTTGTTTTCGCCTGGCGAGCACAATGTTGTCGATGTTGCACGTCATTCATTTTGTTACAAGCTGCCTCTGTAATAAAATGAAAAGATAAAGCTCTGAATGCATATGTAATATGGCTGCTTCTCAGTGGTATAAAATTTAATTTATTTTTGAATTTAATCATCCTAAATAAATGAGTCACTTTAAATGTCAAGGAAAAGTCCAGAAAATACAAAACAACTAAATATTCTTAATCATTTTATATATGAAAAATATATAAAAAAAAAATAAAAAATTAAATAATAATAATAATAATTAAAAACATAGTAATGAGGTGTTTTGTTAAGCAACATAAACCACATGCCTCACTACGAGTATCGTGTGAAAGTTAGCTTCCCAATGTTAAAAATTGCATCAAGTTTCACCAATAACAGTTTTTTTTTTTGCTTTTTTGTTGTCTGTCATATAATTGATTTATATTTCAATTAAATATTAATGGCTGTTTGATCATAGAATTAATAACACCACCCAAATGAAATTGCTCTAACCCCAATACATGTTTATTGAATTTAAGAAGCTGAAATAAGAAACTTTCAAAGCATGAAAGACGCAAACAAAAACAAAAACAGTGTCTTCTCTTCTTACGTGAAATATTATATTTTTAGCAACATGTTTGGCATTCGCAGGAAAGTATTTAGTCGAAGCATGTCGATATTTTAACTACCTCATCAAATCTTATAATTACAGTTGTTGTTGCTGTTGTTGGCGATTTTGCTGCTACTTGGTTGATGATAGAGTATTGATCAAAGTTCGTTGTCGATTAAAACCAGTTTAAATTTATACTAGATTTCAGTTGGTCTCTCTACTTGAGTGAGACAAAAGTGATTATTACACAATAACCTGTTAGACACTAAATACAGCAGCCAACAGCGTTAACTGCAAGCATCAAGCATCTCATGCCAGGCCGACGAAAAAAAAAAAAAAACAAAAAACAAAAACGCAAATCAAACCGGCAACAGGCAGTCAAATAGCCAGCCAACAACACATTTATACTCATACGATCAGCAAGCAATCATAATTTAACAATACCTTTGGCAATTCAAAACCATTAATTTTTATTTAGTATACACGTATATTGGCCATAACTAATCGATATATAACTAAATTTTCACAAAAACATATCATTTTGTTCGTATTTTCTTTTCCACCATCAACAAAAACGTCCAGCAAGAAATTTAGATCATTGACATTCTAAACATTTTTTTATTGAGGTTGTTTGCTTGGTCGGCCGGCCGGTGGATGGGATGAGGCTGTTGATAAGGATGAGTGTTAAAAGGTTGAAGAGTAAATAGTTGTTAGATGTGTGCTGAATTTATTTTGAAAAATGCTAGCTGCATGCTTTAATACATTTTCCGCAATTTGTTGTGGACAATTGAGCGGTTTTTCACAACTCAATATTTTAATAATAATTTAAAAAAAAATTTCTTAAGATTTTAATGATAAATATATATAAATTTTACTTTGTTTAGTTAAAATAAATTATTAAAATTTATGCTTATACTTACAGATTTTTATTGTGGCTTTATGCTTATGTAACCTTAAGTGAGCATGTTTCATACACATTCATGAAAATTTACACTCACGCTTAACTCATGAAAAAAGAACCCACAAAATTCAGATTTTGTCTCAGGACGAGTTAATTTTTTATAACAAAGTTTTTATATATAATAGTTATAATTTTTTGACCTTTTTTAATATTTTTTTTAGTAATTAATTTTAAGCACTAGGTCTTATATAATAAAAAATAAAGTTTTTTAAAAATTGTTTATTAATTAAGACCTAGTGCTTAATTTTAATTATTAAAAAATAAAGTTTTTATCATATTTTATTTTTAGCTGATTATATATCCAAAAAAACCGTATATATAAAAAAGTCTTGCACATACGCTCACGTAAACTTATTTAAATATTACTTATATTCACGAAAACTTACATACGCTCACGTTTTACTCATGAAAAAAGAACCCACAGAATTCAGATTTTGTCTCAGGACGAGTTAATTGAATTGTTTTTATAATAATGTTTTTATCACATTATATTTTTAGCTGATTATATATCCAAAAAAAAACCGTGTTGGGCTGCAGGTATATGTATATATGCTCACGAAAACGTATTTAAATATTACTGACATTCACGAAAATTTTAATACGCTCACGTTTTACCCATGAAAAGAGAACAAACAAAATTATGATTTTGTCTCAAGACGACTTTTTTATACTTAGTTAAATTGTTCTCTTATTTCTTATTTTTAGCTGATTATATATAAAAAATATATCTTATTAAGCTGCAGGCAAGCTACATAAAAATTACGTTAACTTTTCTATCCTAGGCAGTTAATAACTATACGATTTCGCTTATACTTTTAAGCTAATTATTTAAAATCTAATAACTGCAGCAAGGCGGTATAAGAACTGATTGTAAGCAATTAGAAGATATATTGTCCTTTTCATTAAACTTCTTTTATAAGAGTCACACGTTATTGTCGTAAGAAAAGTAAATTCTCACCCTTATATAAATACGCTTTAAGCACAATTAACCGCATTCATTTGAAATGATAAAACCAAATGGCACCAAAATTAAAAGGAAACGGGAAGTAGGAATTAAATGAGAAGTTTAATTTTTAAAAATTTAAACCACGTTTACTATTAAATCCACTGACTTTTTCTAAGTTCATAACTTAAAAATAAACTATGATTAATTTTTTTCTCTCTTTGCAAAAAAAGGCCCTGTCTGATGTTTGCATGCCCTAAGATTTGCGCAAGTCTGCACTTAAAATAAAAATATATTTTTTAAAAAATTTCACCTCCATCATTATTGATAAAGAAGATGCATGGAAATTGTAGCACGGATTTCAGCAACAAAATATCAAGTATCAATAAGACTTTTTCACTTTGAAGTTTATATCACAATAAAGCAGGCAAGATCTTGGCAAAGCGATGTGCTTGTGTAAAATTCCACTTACTGCATTAAAGTTCATGAAATATCTATAGCAGCAGTGTAAGGCAATTTAAAAAGAAAAATAACAACAACAACAACAAAAATTAATGTGCATAGGAAATGGTGACAACATTAGCGGTTTTAGTGCTCAATCAAGCGTTTTCCTTAGTCTTATTCATTATTGTGTAATTTTACCACAATTTATCATTAACATCTTTTGAAAATATTGTATTATTAACATTTTTCGTTACGCTCCTTGTTTTTTTTCTTTTTGTTTGTTTCTTTTGTTTGTTTCTTTTGTTGTTGTGTTTTGAAACAACATAGAAAATAATTTTGTCGTTAGGTTGTTGGTGTTATTATATTTTTCAAAATCATAAATCTACATGACATCGTTTGTTAAATTGCACATACGAGTACAATGTAAAAATATACAAGCATCTATAAGGCAAGCGTGTATCTAGATGTTTTTATTTTTATTATTATTTTTTTTTTTTGTCTTTTGAAATATTAAAAACACTAACAAACATTAACTGAAAAACAACTAACCATATGTGTAGAAATGTTTACGAACAGGTTTTAAGTTGCTTTCAGTTTGATGCAACACCGCAACCAAATAGGCCCACGCATATTTGTTTTATTTTTTTAATTTTTTTTTTTTTTGTTTTTTTTTTGGTGTTAAATAAGTACCTAAAATATTTAAAACGGCTTTCGCATACACTGACAGCCATTTATTGAATTTTTAACCACTTGCGTTTTAAGAAAATAATCAAATTATTTTTGGTGTGGCTTTAGTTTTTTGACAACTGCTGCTCATACCTTAATTAGTGGCGCTAATTGATAAATGTTCACTTTCATTATTAAAAAAAAAAATTTTTTTTAAAAAAATTTCTTCCATGCCGAATAAAACAGTTAAAAATAAAAATAAAATATCCATTAAAGTGAATAATGTGCCTTAAATAAAAGTTAAGAAAACAAAATTAAGAATTTATGTGGTACGCTTCCGCGGATATCAATGTCAATGAAAGAAAACCAAACTTTTTCCATGTTCGTATATCGTGATTGTAGTGATTTCTCCTCGAACATAAAGTGTATATTTTTCGTTACATTTAAACAAACATTTATATTTGTACGAGTATGTAAACATATTGGTGAATCTGAAATTATTTTTTAATAAAATATTTCATGGTTTAGATGACTGTTTGCTTTTTTTTCGTTTATCTTTTCTGTTTGAGTAGATTCATTGCAAGTCTCACCATATTTTGTCCAGTTCAACTGTTTTAATTTTTCTTTTCATTTCTTTAATTTTTGTAGTTTTTGCTGTGATAACATAGAGATGTGAAATTTCATCTTTGCCTTAATTCGTGCATGTTGTTAACATATTGTAAAAATGCACAGTGGAATGGTTAAAAAAAACTGTGTGCACAAAATTCATGATTATTTTAATTAAATTTTAAGTCTAAACCGCAATTTAGAGCAGCTTTCTTTCTACTAAACATCACAGTGTTATCTAAAAAATTTTATCATAAAAGCTTCCGTTAATTTTTTAAGAAAAGACGTACTGATCGAATTAATATCACAGCACAATTTATCTAATTTCCGTATTAAGTTTAATATCAAAATATTTTTTTGTTTTCCTAAATCATTAAAAAAGAAATTATCTTTCATTTACTGCAATGTCTTCATAGCGCAATAACATGCAAATTTCGAGTTGACAGCACAAGTGTAAAGTAAAGAATGTTTTGCTAAAGTGATTTTGTATGATAATGATTTTAGATGGGCTTAAAAATGTTATTTTAATCTAATTAAAAAAACATTTTAGGAACACAGAATAACAAAAATCATAATTTTTGAGCCATGTTGGCGACGTTGTACTAAATTAGCGATATAATTAAATAACTGAACACACTTTACTTTTTTAATTTAATAAATTTATAGTAAGTTGCTACAGGTAACAAACCATATCACAGAGGGCCCCCCGGGGGCACATTGATTGATTGTTTTAACGGAAATCCACCGTCATTGAATGGGTAAAAGGCAGCCCAGTCTCCTTCAAGGCTAGTAGGAGCCAACTGGACAATCCACTGTATTTTCACGGGAATCAGTTAAGCAGAGTTCAGCTATTTGTCTTTTTAGCCTTTTAACTGCTCTCTGACTGATTATTGAGGTAAGCTCTTCGGGAGTATCGTGGTGGCTGTGTGTTTCGAGGCCCTCATTTGAGTTTGTGGGTCGGATCATTCACAATGAACACAATGAATAGTCCAGGTCCAGTGAGTATGAATGCCGTCGTGTTTTTAATTATATTAAGCTTCATGCGTTCTGGACCAGGAATTGCATAGTCTACAACTCTTCAGCAAGAAGTGAAGGCTGCGGCCTGCTTCGGGCTTTTGAAGTTTCAACTAGGAGTGACCTGAGGATATACGTATTCGAAGGCCTTCTAGGGTGAGGATGACGTTACATTTCATCCACAGTGGTAATGATCCACCATCTAATTAGGGCCCACAACCAGGAGCAGATGTAAATCTGAGAGTGTCCTTCAAGGCTAGCAGGAGCCAACTGGACAATCCACTATATTTTCACGGGAATCAGTAAAACTAGAGTAGAGCTATTTGTCTTTTTAGCCTTTTAGCTGCTCTCTTACTGATTATTGAGGTCTGTCCTTCGGGAGTATCGTGGTGGTTGTGGTTTCGCGGTCCTCGTTTGAGTGATGGTTCAGGTCATTAACAATGAACACAATGAATGGTCCTGGTTCAGTGAGCATGCTTATGATTGTGTTCTGAAATTTTATTAAGCTTGCATGTGTTGGATAGTCTTCAAATCTTCAGCAAGGAGTGAGGGCTTCGGCCTGCTCCGAGCTCTCTGAGTTGCAACCAGAAGTGACTAGAGGAAGGCTTCCTGAGGCGTGGGTGACGCTAAAATTATTCACAGTGGATGATCCATGGTCAGGTTATGGCTTACGAAGCTAGGTACTGACGTAAATCTTATCATGCATCACACAGGGCAAGGGATAACGCGAATGACCCGTAAGAACCATATGACGGTGAAGCTGGCTAAGTAAAACAGGAAGTATAAAAAACATCAAATAAAGTTTATACCGGAATTTTCAGAATCTTTTGATGCAACGATTTAGAAGACTAATAAAAGGAATTATTAAAATAATTCCTAATAACTCATTTTCTTACTCACAATTCAAAGATGGGAGGTTCAGTGTCACTGCTAATGCCAACGATATTACTCTCTAACCCAACAGTATATACGACTGCGTTGATGAATTTATTAACCTTAATCTAAAAATGGGACAGAGAAGGGTTATGGTGTTCAAAATTTCAATTTTTATGAGATCACGAAGGTTTGCATGCTTTAAAAGTGGTTAACATTTCTCTTGGTATTAAGGACGAAGGCAAAAATGTTGTTAAGAAAATGAACAGAGAATAATAAACATTATACTAACAATGCATTACTTCAAAGCAACTTTAATATGTTAATGTCTTGATATTGCGAATATTCAAGGTTTAAGTAGCTAACACGAAAGCTTAGCGTTCTGGATCAATCAAATTTAAATCTTATGTTGAAGGCAAAGACACAGCGCCTGTCCTTTAAACAACTTAAGCTGTTGGATTTGTTGGCATACTTGCTTGATAAATAGGTGGTAATATTAGGAAAAATTCTAGGGTATTATATAGAGAGTTTTTGGCAGACCTGGAGAGTTTGATCTTTCGGCCAAGTTTTCTTGTTAAGAATACGTAATACATATTATTTTCAAGCTAGAGTATTTTCATTACGCTTGATATTCACAGGATCAATATTGGCAGATATATGAGTTTCATTCTTGACAAAAGGCCATTTAAACCTTCAGAATGGCAGCATCATTTTTAACATAATTTTTTATAGAGGATTCTCATTTACTGTTGGCGCCTGACTATACTCTTACAGTGGCCTTAGAACTATTTGTTCTTAATGAAAACAACATATTAATTCATAGAAAGACGGTTCATTGAGCAGATGTTGAAACGTAAACTTCTAACTAAAATGACAAAAGCGCCATCACAATAAAATACTTTAAACGTAAATTTCAATTTTTTTGCAGCAATTTTAAAGTAACAAAGAGAAATGAAGTCACACACGAAACAAAACACCCAATAAAATGAGTTCTGGCATTTTTTAGTTCTAATAATTAAACTATTTTAATACTTTTTTTAATTTTTGTTAAAAAAAATTTACTGTGGTATTTGGTGAAGTTACTCTTAGCCAAAAAAAAAAAAAATATTAATAGTGTTCACATGTTTTTGACAAAAGGAAGAAAAGCTCTTAGCGAAGATCTTTAAAATTGTAGATTTTTCTCGCCGTTCGTCGCTAATTGCATATTATTAAATATGCAAAAAGGATACATTATTGTAGAATAACCTGTCGTTTTTTGTTTTAAAAATAACAAAATTAACATGTTAGTCGTACTCTAAGGTTCTGTTAATCATAAAGCAACATAATCTTTATACAATTCTTAAGATATAGTTTTAATCGACGGAAGAGTTCAATAGGCAACAACAAAAAATATATTTTTCATTTGCTTGGAGAAAAAGATGTATTATATCTGACAAAGAAATTTTATTGGTGTGCAAGCTAATAATGTCGATTTGGACAATAGCATAGCGTAACTATATAACCATTAGTTTTTGTCACTAATAATAATAAATATGTATATTATAATTCAGTATTCAATAGAGTCTAAATAAGACGTATTGTAGGGAAGTCTGATAATCTTTCTTTTGAAGAAAACGGCTGCTGAAGGGTGTTCTTTCCGCGAATTAAAAGTATTGATTTTGGTGATGAAAAATTTATAGATTAAAGTATATGTCAGGGTTCAGAATTTTTCATTTATGAACATTCAAAAATCAACATTCATGATATTTTTCATAAATGAGAAATCTAAAATTTTATATTTATTTTTCACACTCATAAACGAACAACAAAAAATGTTCTCGTTATTTTCATGCATGAATGCGAACAACAAGAATTATTAGTCTTATTCATATGTGATAAATGATAAATTAGCTACTTCTCATTAATGTTATTTTTCATAAATGTACATGTTCATTTATGAACGTTGAAATTTTATAAAATTTCTCATAAATGTACGTGAAAAAATTTTCTTCCTACGCAGTTTACCGTAAAATGTAGTAAAAACACATGGGTACATATTAACTCAAAATACAATATTGCAATATATTCTAAAAGAAATAAAGAAAAAACATTTTTTTTTTCTGCATACGCCGACAATTGCGCATTATCAAATATGTGCGTTTATGTACGCGAATGCTTAACGCACATATTTTTACGACCTTTTCATTAATGAAAAATTATCAAAATTGTAAATATTCAAAAATGAACACTTGCGTGTTTCTCATTTTTTCACTTATGGATAGAAAGAAAAAAAAAATAAATCGTCGCATTCACAAATGAGAAAACACAAAATAATTTGTAGTCTCTCACACATGTATGAGAAGAAGCGGCTAAAAAATGAAATGTACATATTCATACATGTATGAACAGTGAGTGAATACTTCGCTACTCTGGTATATGTAAAGCAGCCAAATAAACCCGAAAAGCACAATCCATGACACCAAGGTTGTGCTGTTGAAATCGGGTCAGAGAATCACAAGTGACCTATGCCAAAGACAATTGATACATCTGAAGAGAACAATCAACGAAAAACGATAAGAATATTCAACTAGACATGAGGCCATAATCTTCTATGATGACCAAACTCGGCCACATGTTGTAAGACTAATTAAAAACTATTTAAAAAACAATGCTTGGGAAGTTGTGTCTCCCCCACCTTTTAGCCCAAATCGTGATCCTTCTGACAACCATTTGTTTCGATCGATGCAAAACGCCCTTATTGAAATACCCTTCACCTTAGGCCACTCTCAATTCATTCTTTATCTCACAACGGGAACAGTTCTTTTAATGCAGAATCCATATGCAACCAGAAAGATGGGCAAAACTAGCGACTAATGTTGTACAATATTTTGAATACTGTATCAGCTCATTTTGTTATTATAACAAATGCATTTTTCAAACAAAAAGAAATCGACATTATTAATTATTAACTAAAAATTAATTCTTATTTCTTAGAGAACAAATTATGTAACTATTCATGAAATTTCAAGTATTTATAATTTATCTGGAAAATTAAATTTAAATCTCTTTTAATTCACTCGATCCACCGTTTAATCCTTGTGCTTAAGTATTGTATATGAACAACGATTTGTTATGATTTGTTTAGTGAGAATACTTACCTGCCAACATTTACACACATGCATTACAAAATGCAACAAAAAATTGCACATACGAATGTTTATATTGAAAATAAACACAACGTTATCATGTTGCACATAAAGTAAATGTGCGAATAAATATTAGAGATATGATGAGTAAATGTTAACCATTACTCTTTTATGGAGCCATGGAACATTAGTTAATCGACGACACAGATTGATTGACAACCTGTTGCGAAAGGTGCACCAGCCAACCAAATACATTTCATTAAAGTAAAAACTTTAGGCTCGCTAAATAGACACACGGAAAGCCAGACAAACAGATATGGCAACTAAGAAGCAAATCGAAGCGGACATTCTACTACTCACCATTTCATATTCTTAAAATGATACTTACAGACCTCGTACTGGTCTTTGGTTAGAAAATGTAAATGGAAAACTTAAACTTTAACAGCCAACCATTTGTTTTAGTTAATAAAATGTGCTAGAATTTCTAAGAAATCTATACAAATGGATTTTTTGCTGCAACTTTTTGTTTTTGTTTTTGATTGTTTTATTTTTTTAATTTTATATTTTATTTGTTCTGATTTTGTTGTGCTTCGTCAATTTACTTTACCTTTGAGACGTATGAGTTTTCGTACGTATGATGAGTTCGACTACAAACAGGCGGGCATAAAGTGTACATGTTGTTACCATAAATGTTATCTTACTTTTCCAAATCCATATATATGTATCTGTTGGTATATACATACACATATGCACATATGCATGCAGATATATATGATTTTAAGTTGAAAAGAGTTTGTTTTTAATTTTGGAATTACTGTGCTTTTCATTTGCAACATGTAGCAACAAAAAAGCAGTAAAAGAAAAAATAAAACTTCTCTCATTTATAGTTTCCTACCATTAGTCTCTTAGGAAAACATGATTTATAACAACTACAAATGAAACGACTAGTTGCAGCAACATTCCAAAACGCTGTTCAAACATTTAAGCAATCACACACACACACACACACATACACACATATTGGTAGCATGGAGATGAAGCCGGTAACATCCACTAGCCATTTAAAGTATATGAGCCAAACATATGAACATCTATTGCAACCAAGTTACCAAGCAGTCAGCAGTCAGCAGCGAACCATCCATCTATCCTATGGCCTCAATTTCCTTGTCATTCGGTGTTGACAGTCACATTAAATATAAGATTCAGTAGCTATTTGAAAATACCTCAGTTAATGTGTCAATGATTTCATTAGAAGCATAACAAATTGAAATTAAGTATTTAAATTATAAATTCGAATGTTAATAAATTAGACTTTATGTTTTTTAATTAGCAACGAAAAATATTGTGGATTTAAAGGTTTACACAAATATCTCGTGTGTTAGTTAGATATCCTGTTGTCGTTTTAGAAAGAGTTATAAATTGTTTGTTACAAAGACTTACACCAGCTAATTAAAATTCAAGTCATTAAAACTTGTAAAATTCTTTATATCTAAAATTGTCAATTTTTTATTTAATATTTATTTAATCGAATCCATTGGCTTTGTTGTATTTAGATAATCAACTTTTGAAAACCCTTGATTGATTGGATCATTCATATTAAACAAAACCTGTTATGGGCCCGCGAAACCACAACCACCACGATACTCCCAAAAAGGGCCAACCTCAATAATCAGCCAGAGAACAGCTAAATGCCTAAAGAGATAAATAGCGGAACACTGCGAGCTCACTGATTCCCGTGGAAATAACGTGGAGTTTCCAGTTGTACCCCTGTTGACTTCAGGGGACTGGGCTCCCTTATATACCCAGTTGCTTAGGTCTAGATAGTCGAAGTTCTATAAAGACCTATAAATGTGTCCCCGGGGGGTCTCAGATTCATCTATATGAATAGAATTAAATAAAACGAAATTCTATCCAATTTATTATTACAGATAACACATTCAGGGCAACGTTTCTGTGACTATACGCCTGTGTCAACATGTTAAAACCTTTAAGAGACAAACGTACCAATTATTTGTCTATAAGGTTTTTTAAACCAAAATTTTAATAATCTGGCAACTGGCTCAGATAAGTGCTGGATATCGAATAATTTGACAAGGTTCTTTTTTTAAGGGTGTGATTAATTTTAATCGGTTTCAAAAATGCTCGAAAACAACTCTTTAAATACCAAAATAAATCAAAAGTAATTGAATTTAATTTTCTAATGCTGTAAATTTTTTTTGGAAGTTAATGGTGAGATTTCTGTTAAATAAATTATTTTTATAAAGAACATTTCAAGCACATTATACATTGTATAACAAATAAATTCCAACTATTGCCTTATATATAATTTCCAAAAAAATAAAACAGGATTCATAAAATCTCTATCCTTAAACTTGTATTCATACGCTTGTATTTTATACTTTATACTTACTTATACTTTAGAGTTATACTTTCCAATCCTTATAGATTCACTTAACTCTTGTATTTCTTTTTAAGTAATTTTCTTTTTGTTTTGCCTATTTCTCTTCTTTTTGTAATGATGTTACAACTGCACAGCATATGTGTCTCTAGGAAGTTGCTACTGGGTTACTGCGCATTTCTATTTCTTTGCAGACAAATAACTAGCCGCCTTTTTATGGCAAACAAAGTAGAACAGTGATATCAATTTTGTTCAAATAAAAGATAAGACTGTTTGTTTCATTTAACCGATGCTGAATAAATACAAATACTACTTAAACAAATAAGCTTGTAAAAATATCATACATCAGTACATCAAATGTTCACTTAGATGATGTTCTTTTAACCAAACACACATCAAATTGTTTAACAGCATTCACAGACTATATGGATGCATTTGGTAAAATGGCTTGTTTTTTTGTAAAAGTTCTTTTTTCAACTTGTGATACGAGGATGAAAGTACTGTCTGTGGTATTTTTTTATGGCTCGTTTTTTTTTATTGCTAAACAATAATTTCCCTTATTCCACACGCTAAACTACTTTCACATTTATTCATATGAACTTCATTATCGTCAAAGTTATTATCATCTCAGCATCATTATTAATTTTTCATTTTTAATTAGTGAAAAATTCAATTAAAATGAAAATTATTAAAGTTTTTCTAACTTTTACCATAAACATACATACTTAGTAGTAAGTGTATTTCAAAAATATACATATAAATTTATATAGAAAGAGGTGAAGAAGAAAGTCATTTTCTTATCGTTACTTAGCTGTCACATTGGAATTGGGGAAAACAAATGTAGGTCATCAGTTTCTTTTATGAACACAAAGAAAAATCAAAAAAAAAAAAAAAAGTACATTTAAATATTTTACGAGCCCAAGCAAATTTACTTCCAGCCATCCATAAATAAATATTTATTTGCCAATAGTTAGTATACAAAATGTATGTATGTCTTTTCATTTATTCATTTCCATTATACTTAAAGATAAAAATGCCTGCCATTCATTCATCCATCCATCCATCTTGTGCACAATTCTTTAAGTTTTTTTATTGTAGCTTCATTCTATGCCTGCAAAGGCCGAAGATCAATTGAAATTGAAAAACTTTGTCACTTTTTATACCCTACACTCTGTTTGAAATTAGTAGAACACAAAACTTGCACACATGTAAGAACACTTACTCGGGCATACATACATACTTATTTGCATTAAGGCATAACTATTTCCTAAATGTGTTTTAATTTATGTAAATTTTTTCTCTCTGTTTTTTTATTTATTTCATTTTTTATTTAAGGTTTGGGGCGTTATTCTTAAATGAATTTTTTGTGCTCAATTTAAATTAATTAATCAATTTTTGATTGAAATTTGTAAAATTTTCATCTTGTTCTGTCTTAAATAATAAAGTTTGTGTTTATTACAAAAAAAAATGTGTTTTTTTATAGAAGACATGTTTATAAAGTTTGTCTCATACTATTCTTTTTTTTTTTAATTTTTAGTCTTAAACATACGCTCGTAGAATAACTCATATTTTTAATACCTAAACAATGAATAATAATAAAGTGAATAATATGCTATTGTACACAAAGAACTGGATGTGTTAAATTTTAAGCACGAGATGCTTCAAGTCTTCAAAGTATTAACATTTTCTGAAAATTTCAAAGATCGCGATATGACTCTTTTCAAGTTAAATTTTAAGCACGAGAGACCTCAAGTCTTCAAAGTATAAAAATTTTCTGAAAATTTCAAAGAACTCGATATGAATCTTTTCAAGTTAAATTTTAAGCACGAGAGCCTCCAAGTTTTTAAAGTATAATAATTTTCTGAAAATTTCAAAGAACTCGATATGATTTTTTTCAAGTTTAGTTTTAAGCACGAAAGGCTTAAAGTCTTTAAAGTATATAAATTTTCTGAAAAATTCCAGAAAACGTTTCATCTTATAAATAACGTTCTCAACGACTTTGGCCGCTTAACACTAAGTATTATACAGAGTATTGAGAATAGTCGAAAACATATCTACACCTAGTAGATGCAAGAGCTCAGCTTAAGGGTTTTTCGCTTTGCATTTTTATCATGAAATATATAATTTTTTATATCATAATTTTCTCTTTAATAAACGAAATTTTGAAATATAATTTCAGTTCTGCAAATACACTTAACACACTTTTTATAAGCCTCTCCACAACTCTTGTAATTGACGTTAACTTTAATAAAAGCAGATCATTATCTTATTTTCGCAACAACTTTCCATCCATGGATTGTGGTCAGCTGTTTTCTGACACAGTTTATGACTTTTACAAAAACAAAATGTCGGTTTCATGTTAATGCTGTACTTTTGCATTTTCTTGAAATACACTTTGTATATGTTAAATGCAGAAAACAATTGTAATGGGAATGTAAAATAATACAGAAACGAATTTAACCTATTCAGGAACATTTTGTAAACACTAATTTTTAATATTATCGGCGCAGTTTTTCTGCTCACGACAGATCTCACTTTATTTCTTTCTTATAAAATCTAATGCAAATCTTAAGGTTTTTTTTGTGATATGAAACGGGCTTAAACGATAATTATACCGCTCTTGTCAGAATTTTTTTAACTTACAGCTCTAATTTCGAAAAAAAGGGCCTTCGTTTATTTTCTTTCGATTTTATTTGGGTACGGTTTTCCGTCAACCCTCGTCAAATTTGGTTTGTGAACAAACCGGTTTCGGCTGTTTGCCATCTTCAGTGTTCTTTTCGTACTAGTTGCGTTCTATTGTCAGTTGTGTTTATATAGTTCGTGTCTTCCTTCGTGTTATTGCGTTCGTCCCTTTCTGTCTTTTTTTGCCTGCGTCTCTCCTTTTTCGTATGTCTCTTTTTACCTAATTTGTCGCTCCCTTTTTCATTCGTTTTTTTTTTGTTTTCTTTTCTAACTAAATCCTTTTACGGTCAGGCTTGCTGTCCGTTATTGTTTATGTGTGAACCTATTGGGGTTTTTTTTATGTGACATAATAATCTGTAATTGTACGTTTATGATGTTCTTTATTGCTTTGGTCTTGTGCACCTGCGTAACGTTTTTGTGTTGGTGTAGTGTTTGTTTTCCTGTAAAAATGTTTCAACGGTTCAAATATTGTGTCCGAAGCAGTGTTTATTTGTTCATTTATTATTCGTCCGTCAAATGTTTTTTGTTTGTATATTTCCATGTTTTCCAATACATTTAGTCTCCTTCCTTTGTGCTGGGTATGAAGCAGTTTAACCGTTGTCTTTATATGTCCTGGTGTACATTTGTCGTCAAATATATGGTCCGCGAAGTTTGATTCTGGAGTTGATTTTGGATCTCGTAGTCTTTTGTTATAGTCTCTAATGTGTTCCCTAAATCTGGTCTTAATTTTTCGTCCTGTTTGCCCGATGTAGCTATAATGGCATGTACAAGTTAATTTGTACACTTCTTGTTTGTCTAGTATATTTGCCTCGGTTGTTTTATTCCGTAGTATTCTGCCTAGGTTGTTTCTTGTTCTGAATGCGGTATTGATGTTGTGTTTTCCAAAGAATTTCGCCAGTTTGTACGTTGATTTTCCCATATATGTTAATGTAGCCCATTTTTTCCCTTCCTTCTCCTGTTCTTGGTTCGTTCTAAATTGTTTCTTGATGTTATCTACGAGGCGCTTTTTGTATCCGTTGTTTTCCGCTATGGTGTATATTGTTTCCATTTCCTTTATGTACATTTGCCGAGTTAGTGGTGTTCTCTGGAGTCTTGTTATTAACTGCCTGATTGCTGCGTTTTTGTGTTCTAAGTTCTTCTAAGTTCTGCATAAATACTTCCATGAGGGTGGCAGATGGATTCCCCATCCCCAGTCCTGTTATTTGTCTATATATATTATCGTTAAATTTAAAGTAATTCTGTTCTAGTGTCGCTTTTAGTGTGCCTGTAATTTGTATTGCCAGTTCCTTGTTCTCCGTTTTGTTTTTTACTGTCCTATGAACAATGTTCAATGTATCCATTACCGGAATTGATGGATACAAGTCCTTCAGGTCAAAAGAGACCAGTTCTGTTTTCCCCGTTATTTTCTTTCGCTTCTGTAACTTAAAATTTCGTTTGACGTCTGCGGCAGGATTTTGCCAAAAATTCGCAAAGTTAGAATTTCTTAAGCTGATAAAAAAATATTGACGTAAATTAAAGGATAATTCACGATATATACTAATGTTACTACTTCTGCAATAATGCCACGCCCCTTTATTAATTTAATCGTGTTAGAAAGAGAAACTGAAAGTATATTCTTATTAAGCTCGGTATTTCTATATTTTTGTTTTAAAAAAGAAATTCTGAAAAGAAAATATCAAGAATACGATATATATAGCGAATTATCCCGAAAAATTTACGTACAGAAAATAATAGCAAACAATAGCTCTAGCATCCAATTTGGTCAAAATAACATTTTTAAAGATGTAGTAGCAAATTGTGATGTTATTAAAGATTATAGTCAGTTACATTAAGTATGAGAACACGTTACACAGAAACTATTATTTTTCTTTAGGTTACACACATTTTATTCTCTTTGCATCTTTTTTTTTTACTTGCTGTTTGTACGTTTATTTTGTTAGTTTTATACCATAAATAGTGACGTGTATTGTGGATTTTCGACAAAAAAAAAAACCAAAAAGAAAAAACATGTGGCAAGTATGAATGCTGTTTGCTGCCATGACTGTGAAATGAGTTTGTAAAGAATATTTTTGAATCAGAATGCCACAGTTCAACAAATAAAATTTGAGTTTAAGTTTGCATGTCTTTCTTTACAGTTTTATTTATTTATTTATTTTTTTATTTTCTTATTATTTATAATTGGCCTTTTGAAGTATCAACACTAAAGAGTCACTTGGCATTGTGTAATAATTTAATCAAAAACAACTTAGATAAATTACAAGAATACATAATTCACATTTCTTTCCCAATTAAATTTACAATTGAAACAAATAGAACTTATCATTTTTTAAGGATGTAAGTTCATTTTTTTTTTGTCATTAATTGATAAGATAAAGACCGTGAATAGCTATAGAAAGGCTGCGCATGTACAATGTTTACAAGTTTTATAGCATCCAAAAAGTTTTCAGTTCGCAACATTAGAAAGGATGACAAGGTCAAAATAAACTTCATTCCCTGCCCAGTACTGTTATGTAGCCGCTATGAAACAAAATGTTCCAAAACAGCTTTGTAATAGAGAAAATATTCTCACTAAATTTTGCTGTAAAAGACGATGCATTCGACAGCGGCTGCATGTCTATCAAGACGGTCTTGGTACACATTTAAATTCCGCTAAGCCGATCTTCAATTAGCCTTAAAAAGTAGTCGAAAAATATTAAACAAATAAGAAATTTATATGTTATCTTCTGTCATGGTTTTATTTAACGATTATCTTACCAGTGACTCAAATCACTACATCCACCACCATTTCTATACACTTTGTGAAATACAGTTTTGAACTATAGTGATTGTAACAAAAACATATTTCTTGCTAAGAACTTGGAAAAGATATTGGTATCAATGATTTAATTGCGGCAACAGCATACTTCCCCAACAGAAAGCAACCACAGCTTTGTATATCTTCGATAGGTTTTAGGAGCCGCGTAGATTACGTCACTGACGTTATCGTTCTAATTTCCTATTCAGGACGCAGTAAACCCCCAAATAGCAGCTGTTTTCCTCTGGGGATAATCGCGGCTTACAGTAAACGGTTTTCGGAATGCTACAATTTAAATAATGACTTTACCAACTTCTAACCCATCCATTTATTTGCCCTATAATTTTATTTTTTTATTTATTTTTATTATTCGTGTGTAATATAAAAAGCTCTTTGTGTCCAAAATATGGTTAAAAGGTGAGCAAAATAACATTTCAAAATACTGCTGACCATATGACCATATGTGGTTATAATGCTTGTTTTCATATTGACCACGCACAGCATGTCGATGTGTTATCTCAAACACAAACCTTATAACTTTTATTTATTTTTATTCTATTAACATTAATAGACGTCGAACCTATGGTAGGATATCTGAGACATGGTCAATGCATAGGCCACGTTGTATCGTATATGTTGAGGAAGATATATATTAAGGCAATATTATTTACGAAGGATAAAACGGAGTTTTGGATATATATTTTCAATTTGATATGAATAATCAAGTGTCCGAATTATAATTAGAACCAAAATGTTTAGCTTATCCACAAATTCTAGCTCACTCTGTTCTAGGCGAATTTTCAAATTGGTAGAATTTGTGGAACCAAAGAAAAAAATTTTAGATTTCGCTGTATAGTATAATAATTTATGATTGTGGGAAATAAATCCGTTGAGACAGTAAAGTGAAAAAATAATTTAATATCGTCTGCAAAGGCATATACTGTGTGTGTCGCTAACTCATCTCAAAAACCGTAGCACATATTTTAGGTTACTAAAGAGGCTTTCAAGTGCCTCGGTTTTCGGAAATGGTGTGAAAGAGACTTCTCTCCATCCGATCTTCGTACTATTTATATCACCTATATACGTCCAAAAATGGAATTCAATCCTCATTTATACATCGGCGCCCCAAAGCCTATTTTTGAGTTGCACGACCGCGTACAAACGTGAGCCAAGAAGCTCATTGGGGACAGTAGGGTATTCACTAGAGCATCGACGCAATATCGTTTGTATTGCAGGAATAAGTTTAGCGCCAATTTTCACCAGATTTTGAACACCAAATATAAAACACAACTATAATAGTTTTCTCCAGTTAGAGTTATATTTAATATATATTTGGATGTTAAAATTCCTGTAAGCCAACAAAATTGTTTTATAAGAAATTACAATTTTATAATATGTACATACGTTCTTAGTGAAAACAAAGCGCGATAAACAATACAACTTTATTAAATGAACAGCTCATAAATTTATATTAATGTAAAATATTTTAATGACTTGGTTTCATGATTGAAAAATATGTCTTTTCGTTTTTATATTTTATAAAACAATGCGCGTTTTCTAGCTAGGGATTTTATTTGGAGAGTTAGTGATAAAAGTAATCGAATAACTATAACCGTAAATAAATTAATGTCTACACAATACTTAGTTGATTGACGTTGGCGATAACAGTTTGTATTTCATTGTTTTTTCGTTACTACAACGGTAAGTACTCTAAGAAAATTAGGGAACTTGTTCTCGATACTCGCACGATTTTTGATTTAACACGCTTTTCGTTGAGAGCACAACGCATTACAGGAAAAATTCCAGTTTCAGCAGAATAGTTCGTATATGGAATAAACGTCCACAAAAGTCTTTGCTGTCACTTTCAATATAGAAAAATTCAATTCGAATGTCCACGAACACTACCGCCTCTTTTCTCCTCCCCCATAACATAATTTGTTAGTACTGAAGGAATGCATTGCATGAGTAGGCATTATCCCCTGAATGCAGGTCCGAAACAAAACTATACTGAAAAGTTACTTCAGAATATAGAAAGAAATAATATGGACCAAGAACGGATCCTTTCATCTGTCTTACGTGTAATTGTCTACCATTGAAATATAGAAATTGTATTCTTCCTGATAGGTACCAATTTATAAGAAAGCACAATGTGAATTTTAAAATTCGATTTTAAGAAGCCGTAAAGCAGTCCTCAAACAACTAGAAAACGAAACATATTAATTTTGGAAGCCATCGTTACATGTAAACAAAAACAAAAAAACATTTTATTTCTATACAAACATTTGCACGCATTTTTTTTTATTTTATATCGAAAGTCATTTGCATTTTTAAATTAATATATAAAAGTTCTTTATATCATCTTTTCACTTTTCCTAGCAACCGCTGTAAACTGGTGTAATTAGCGTTCATTTATTTGCAGTGAGCAAATCAAGTGAAGATGATCAAGTGAACTTTAAGTTAAAAACAAAAACAAAAAACTTTAAACAAAGTAGACCTAGAAAAGTTTCTTTTTTATATTTTTGTTATTCCTAAATCAGTTAACAAGCGAATGCGATATGGATAAATTACAATAACAAAAGTTTAAAATAAATTTATTAAGGTGACCGTATATTTTTATAACTAATTTACCACATTTGTTTAATGATGTGAGTTTATGCGAGATTAAAATAGAAGTTTACTCGTATAAATGATTTGTCACATTTTTTATGAATAGTTGTTTCAAAGTTATAATTTTAATTTTATTGTTAAATTTATTAAGATTAACTATTTTGTAAAATAATTATGATTAAAAATTATTCAGATTTTATTAATTTTATTTTTTTTTAATAAAATTTCTCACAGTTGTGAGAGTCAATTTGTAGTATTTTATGAAAAAATTATAATTATTACTTTTATTTTTATTCGACCTTTTTTTTAAAGTTTAATTAAATATGAACTAATCTTTTAACGGTCTTTTAAATAATTTAACGATTTTATTTTTCTCGATATTTCGCTTTCCTGTGGAAAGCTTCTTCAGGAAATTATTTTTTATTGTTTTTGAAATATAAAAAATAATTTCCTGAAGAAGCTTTCCACAGGAAAGTGAAATATCGAGAAAAATAAAATCGTTAAATTATTTAAAAGACCGTTAAAAGATTAGTTCATATTAAAAAAAATTATAATCAAAAATCATGATTAAGCATGCTTGCTTTGCTTAGCAAAATTGTTATGGAATTTCATATGCAGCTTGATAAACATTTTTAGATATTGAATGCTAAATGCGGATCATTCATTGTGGTCCATGTCAATAATAAAACAACTCCAAGCGCAAGAATTTCATTGTGTATGCGAAACTAAAACTTTTGAGTGCAAAATAAAATTTCTAATGCATAAAAAACTTTTCGACAACCAGTCTACCATATTTAAAAACAGTTGCTTAATGGAACAGTTTATTTGGGCTTTGAGCTTTAGTGCTGTCTGTAATTGTGTAGAACAAGAATTCAGTTAAGTTCAAATAAAAAAAAAAAAATTGTAACAGCTTTGCTGGATTTTATGTGTTAAGGCATTATTATTTTCACTTCACACATATTTTCATGCCTATTTTTTTTTTTTTTTGTATTTAGCCCACATTTAACATAATAAAATACCTCTTATCATTAAGAAACAACAAAAAAAAAAAACAATTTCATTTTTTAAAACATTCAATTCAACTTATGCCACACACTCGCACGCCTTAGTCAGGCGCTTGTTAACTTCAATTTAGTTTGGTTTCGTTTGGTTTCTGAAACTTTACTGGGTTACTCCAATAGAGGCAGTCGTTAATGGATTTAGTTCGTATACTTAACATATTAAAGTAAAAGAAACCGAGTACATATATGTATATGTTTTTAAATACATAAATATCGTATTTCATAATTTTATTTCAACTTGTTTGCCACAGTTCATGTCCATGTGTTTTCTTTGCAACTCTCTTATGACTCCCATTGAAGAGTAGGTAACTTTATACATTTTTCAACCCCTTGTTATTCAACTCTTTTGGTCGACTTAAATCTCTTACTTGGAAAAAAAGGTGTAAATTACTCCATAGAATTGTAATGACATGAACAGACAGAAAACACAAAAACATGAATAAATGAATAAAAATGTTAAGAAAAAATTTAAACGTTCAACAAAAACGTTCACAGTTTCACAAAGCAAAACGTAACGCAGAACAAATAAAATAAAACATAAAATAAATAAATAAATAAATTAACATTTTGTACTTCAAAAAAAAAAAAAAAAAAAAAAAAAAAAGAACACAAGTTAAGCAAACTATACGGTGTAGAACAAAACTGAATAGAGAACTGAGTCGAGTACGAATCCAATTCGAAATACAAATACAAGGTTTTATTAATGCGGTTAAAGTGAAACAGTTTAGTACCAGTTCATAACAACTGTCAGTAAATAGCAAAAGCAGTAAAACAAATTCATACTCATTTCATATAATAAAATAACAATTGTTTTTTGCATAAAATAAATTAAATACTCGTACGTGAGTGCTGTTTAAATAAAAATTTATAAACATTTTTAATTTCATTAAAGAACTTAACTTGTATTAAGAAGAAGTGTAATTAATAAGAAACCTAAAACACACACACACAAAAACTGGTTAAAAGTTTAAAATGTTTGCGGTTATAAAAAATAATTAACCGCTTTGAATCCTTAGAACAAAACTTAACTCCAAAGCAGCAAAGAAGGTGAGTGTAAATTAAATAAATTCAGCAGTCAAAATCCAAGTGGTTCATGGACCAGCTTCAATAGCAATCTTATTTAAATGTGATGATATTCGTGTGTTAATTATGAAGATGTATATACCACCAGTGCATGTTAAGATTAATGTGTTGGTTTTAATTTTAAAAATAAAGCAATTTGTTTTAGTGTCTTTTAAATATATATATTTTTTGTGAAAAGGGCGTAGCACAGATTTTGGCTATATAAAATTTTATTTATTTTTTTTTTTATTTTATATCTTTGTTGCCAAATGCACGAAGTTGCAGCCGTTAACAAGTTAAAAAAAATTATAAGCATCAAGCAATATAACAAATATACAAATCTGGGTAAATATTTTAATCATCAACCTGCACTCCCAAAGCCGATAGAGTTGCAATCTTTCTTATAAAAATTGTTTTTTTTTTCAACGAAAAAGTAATTTAAGCCTTTGTAAATATGTGTGTGTGTGTATTTAATTTATTTATTATAATACAGCTGTTAATTATAATCTTACTTTGCAAAGCAGTTAATGTAGCACGTATGTCGTAGCTCAAAAGCAATTAATCTACTGTGCTCCCAACAATTTTGTTTCAAAGAAACTTTTCTATTGTTAATATTGAAAGCAATTATTTTGTTTCATAATTAAAGTAGAAAGATTTGAAAAAATTTTTCACAAAGTACAACTGCAAAAAGGTTTTTTTTTCAAATGGTTTTTGCTGTTTTTAAGATGTTTCTCCTTTCAAAATTTATTTTTAAAAAGGTATCTTTTTTCCAGAATATATTTTTTTAAGTAAATACGAATGCAAATATATATATTTATACCCATCATTGCTATGTACAACCAAAGACCTAAATTGTTTAAAATTGCTAAACACTCACTTCAAAAAGTATTTTTTTAGAGGCATTATTAAAAAAAAGTACTTTTTAAGGTAAATTTTTTTACCTTAAATACATTTGTGGATGCTGTTGCATTCACACTCTTTTTGAATGTGTTTTCAAGGGTACTTTATTCAAATAATACTTTTTTAAATGGTACTTTTTAAAAAGTACCTTTTTCAAAATATACTTTTTCGAAAGGAATTTTTGAAAAGTCTAGATTTTTAAGAGCTATTTTAAACAAAAAATTGTTTTTTTTTAAGTAAAGTCATTTAAAATAGTACTTTTCAACCAAACTTGTACTTATGAAAATTTTGTTTTTAATGTTCCATGCAAAAAGTGTAAAAACTGTGCTTTCGCTAAAATATCTGTCTATCTGCTAGTCATAGCCCTCTATCCCCGCAACCGTTATAGGTAGAATTCTAAAAATTCTACAGTATTAATGCAAATATGAAAGGGTGTTTCAAAAGTTTTGTGTGATTTATAATAATATTGTTATGTTTCTACCTGCGATAGCCAAACACGTCAAATTTATACAGTAAGTCCATATAAGGAATCTATAGCAGCAAGTAGAATAAATAAAATTTTAAATAAAAGTGTCGCTATTTTCATACACATTGCCTAATTTTTTAATTCATACATTCCCCCAGAGGCCTCCAGGGGTACATTAATATGTCTCATTATCAAGACATATGTCTCCTGGGGGTAACAGAGGGTCCAGTCCCCTAAAGGCTAGCAGAGGCCAACTGGACAACTTCCACTTTATTTCCACGGAAATCAGTAAGCCCCAAGGTTCAGCTGTTTTGCTGTCCTCTGTCCGATTATTGAGGTTGGCCTCTTGGGGAGTATCGTGGTGGTTGTGGTTTCGCAGGCCCTCATAAAATGATTAAGGGGTCAGGTTCATTCACTTTTGACCAAGAACATAGGGTGCATCATCCAAGTCCAGTGAGTATGCTATGTCATGTGTTCTGGACCAGGAGTTGGAAAGTCTCCAATTCTTAAGCACAGAGTGAAGATGACGGCCCTGTTTCCATGCTCCCGAAATTGTAACTACGAGTGACTAGAGGATAGAGATATCCGATGGCTTCCTAGGGCATGGGTGACGCCAAGAGGCTTGATCCACTATTAGGTTAAGGCTTACGGAGCTGTGTACTGATGTAAATCGTATATTCCTAGTTTGCTGTAAAACCAGGTATAAAAACATAAAATGAAAAACTAAATATCACAAGTTCGTTGTTTAATTTTACCCTCAAAATGTATAACTATGTTATTTTATTAAAAATGAAGCTCTTGGTATGCAACTCCAAATCGTGTTTGGAAGCTTAATTTTAACAAAGGTCTTTCCTTAAATGCCTTTTTATGGCCAATTTTACGTAGGTATTCTTATAGTTTTGTTGCGTAAAATTATTTCATATGATCCATTTTTTAAAGCGATTTTATTAATTTGGATTTGTTAAGGGTAATTTTATATTGTAAAAATTTATGAATATACTTTAAAAGGTACGTTGTTTGAAAATTCCATATCTGAAAAATATAAAATATTTTTTTCAAATTTCCTTCTTCGCAAAATATATCTTTTTAGAAATTATTTTCTTGGAGAGTCTTTTTTTTAAAGTACTTTTGTTAAGAAGTTCATTAAAAGTTTTTGAAAAAGTTTATCCGCTAAATAATCGAGAGCCTTTAATAATAAATTAAATGCCAAAATTATATTTTTCAAATTATAATGTTAAGTTCTTTTATATGTGATTACAGATATAGATTTCAGTTATTGAAAAGCATACAAGGCTATTAAAATTGTAGCTGAGATATTTTGCATTTTCTGTAGGATAAATTTTAACAATTTTAAGCTTCAGGTCTATTTTAGTTTAATTTAATTAAGGCCTCATATATATTTGAGATTGGATATGAGTCGACAATTTTGAATATACAAAAACTAATTATAACTCTTTACAATTTGTAGCGAAACGCCATTATTGTACTGTGTATACTTAATTTAGCCTGAAAAGAAGCCGTATATAAACGACACATGCAAATATGTATATTTCTTCATTCCATTCAATTATCATACCCTTGACCATTTTTTCGGTATTCCTTAAATAGAAGGAGTATGAGCATGTACTCGTGCCTAAGTGTATGTGCACTTTACTATTTTAAGCTTTTTCATTCATGGATTTTTCTGTCAAGAGTCTAGACGTACGTAAGTGCAATGTATTCTGTTGCATGTCATGCTAAAAAGTGTGTGTTGTCGCTTAGTTGTTTAATGTTGTTTTTTTTTTCATTTGCATTCTCTGTATGTGTGTGTTCAGTTGTTTAAGTAGGCGACAAATAAAACGCCTACATTTTCATCATATGCAATATTTTTTTTTATTTATTTATTTATTTGTTCTTGTATCTGCATAATTTGTTCGTTTCATTAAATGAGTTCTTTCATACTTTTATGATTCCTTAATTCATTTGCAAAAGGAGAAGATATCCTCAGACTTATTGGAGTTTTAGAAAGGGTGTGAGTTGTTAGTAGATAAAAATCTTTAAAAAAAAACACTTTCAAAAGCTGTTTAGCCTCCTCACTGGCTGCCAACAATAATGTGTTTCCAATTTATTTTTGTTTATTCATATTCGTCTTTTTAACTACTGTTTCTGATTTGTATCTTTTCTTAAATAATTTTTTGTTCTTTTGTGTTTTGTAATATCTTCTCCTCATTATACAGTCAGTTGTATAAACAGAAAAATATTTTCGAACAGCATTAACATATATAAAATTAATAATCAGACACACTAGCAGCGAAATAAAGTTCTAAAACAAATAGCAACAATTTTGATATGATTTTTCTTTGAACAATTTCAAATTGTCTACGTTTGAAGTCAATCTGATTTGGTGTAACATTTTGTTGTAGCCTGTGTAAACCTGCTGTTAATGTTTAAATATTCTTTGGCTTTTTAACTGCTAGCAGAGGTAGTTCGGCATGCCATTTTATGACTTCATGTGCATAATATTTTGCCATGACTTGAGCATGCAAATATGCCAGCCAGGCAACCAGCCAGCAAACTGGCACACATACACACACAATTATACATACCTACATAGAAGCACATGTATTTTGAGAATTTCTTATGTAGTTCATTCAACTTTCAGGGTTATGAAACGTCTTATCTGTGACGAATCACTCAATTATAAGATTGCAGGATATGAAAAAGAAATTCTTTTTGCTAAAAATAGCAGCATTTACCTTTTAAGTTAAAAGAAAACTAAAGTGAAGTTTCTTCACACTAAAAATTCTTTCAACGTATTTTAAATGCACATCCGTTAAGTATATGAAAACTTTAAAATCGTTTAAAAGAAAACCAGACACTAAACAAAAGAGTTTTGAGCAAAGAAAAAAAATGCGTGTCAAAGAAATTCTTAAAATTTGGATGTTGAATATGCCCAAAAACAGAAACTTCTAGAAAATGTTTTGTGTTATAAAGCTATTGCCTACAACTAACACCGATTGAACTTCTTTACTGGCTTAAATTCTAATAACTCATTATATTATATTATATTTTATTATATTATATTATATTATATTATATTATATTATATTATATTATATTATATTATATTATATTATATTATATTATATTATATTATATTATATTATATTATATTATATTATATTATATTATATTATATTATATTATATTATATTATATTATATTATATTATATTATATTATATTATATTATATTATATTATATTATATTATATTATTATGTTATATTATATTATATTATATTATATTATATTATATTATATTATATTATATTATATTATATTATATTATATTATATTATATTATATTATATTATATTATATTATATTATATTATATTATATTATTATATTATGTTATATTATATTATATTATATTATATTATATTATATTATATTATATTATATTATATTATATTATATTATATTATATTATATTATATTATATTATATTATATTATATTATATTATATTATATTATATTATATTATATTATATTATATTATATTATATTATATTATGTTATATTATATTATGTTATATTATATTATATTAATTAAGTTTTAGAATTTATTAAGACCAACATTTGGCAAGTACAGCATCGGATTGAAACCTTTACTTCCTACTTCTCTGTAGTGAGTTGTGTATTATATAAATACAAATTTTTATTTCTTCGTTTTTGATAACTCGAAATGTAAAATTTTTTCAGCAAAAAACAGAAACTCCTTTATGAAAGGAAATATTTTAAGGATAATTTATTGTAAAGAGTGGCCAAAACTACAGTAAATTTAAGCTGGAGATGACTAAAAATCTAAAGTCTGATTTTTAGTCATCTCCAGAGCATAACGATTTGCTTTTTCGACGTGTTCGAAGGCGCTCTTTATCTTTTGTATAACATTTTTAAAATAAACAAAGAAACCAAGTAAATATTTAGAAAATAGAGTGGCACATTTTGTTAAAAATGTTGTACCAAAAGGGATACCTGGAAGCTAGCATTTAGAAACGTAAGAAACAAAACTTAAAAACTTTTCAAGAAATTTTGTTAATATTTATGTAAGTCTGAACGACATTTAAATGTGGAAGTAGCGCAGAGTTAAACTATTTGGAAATGAAACTTGTTTTGGAAATGAAGTAGTAAAAACCCTTTTATTTTTCGTGGCGTTGATTTTTTCAATAGGAAAGGCATAACTGGCTATTTCACCTCATTACTGTTTAATTTATTAGTAGAGATTTATTAATTTTAGCTTTAAAAAACCTATTAAATTTCTTAAAATTCAATATAGATTTACAATTCAATAGAGCTGTTCCATTCAACAAATTATTGTAAATTTTATATTGTATCAACTACAACTTTACCACTACGAATCCAAATACATAAACTTAAAAATTTTAAAACTAAAAAGAATAAAATGTTAAAAAGTTAAATTCAAATATAAACTATCAAAAAAAGAAAGATAAGAATATGTTTTATTCAAGTTTATTGTCTTCCTACGACATTTACGAAACATTAAAAAATATTGTAGGTGGTGTTGTAGCCAACATTTATGTTAAAACTACTAACAACAACTACAACTTTTGTGAAATCCGACAACTTTACACACTTAAAATATGCTATGAATTGAACAAATAAAAATAAAAATAAATATAAAAATACCTTTCTATTTTTATAATTTTTGTTCAACTGTCTCATCTTCAATTTTATAATGATACGTAAATAACGTTGATTTTGTTACCAAACTAATTCACTTCAAAACTTTTTAATTTGTATTCAGCAACCATGCACTTTTATTAAGTTACGGGGTGATATACGTTTAACTACTGTGTTAATTTGACTAAATTAATCTACTTGATGTTTTGGGAAACAGTTTTTGTTTATCTTGAACCCATGGAGCCAGTTAGAATACTATAAACTGTGACTCCAGCGAAACTCGAACAGTTTGCTGCTTTTAGCACGAAACCCTTTTAGCCTTTCGCAGCTATGACTGCTGAAGATTGTGCTTCTATTCTTACTTTTCTGGAGCCACTACTCAGGCGGGTTAAGCATTTTATTTGGGCAGTGATAACCCTTTAACTGTGGCTAAACAAAAATTGTTTTTTTTTCACTCTAGAACTTCGCGAGGTTGGAATTTCCGCTTTACATTATTGTTTACCAAATTCGACTAGTGTGTTGCAAGTTCCAATTATATTTCGTTTGAAGTTTTACTTCTGATTCAAAATATTTTACCTTAAATTTTTTCAAATTCCATCTCTATCCAAAGATAAAATTTTGCAATCTTTATTAAAAATTTAAATTTAGTATTTCGATTTCCACTCTAAGAGAATGGCTTCACACAAATTGTGATATATTGTGCCAGAATTAGAAGAGCAGGTTACAGAAAAAAGAATAGAAAAAATAGTGTTTATTGACAATCGATTTTAAAATCGATTTGTCAAAATGTACTTTTTCGAAAGAAATTTTTGAAAAGTCTTGATTTTAGAGAGCTATTTTAAAAAAATAGTTTTTTAAGTAAAGTCATTTGAACTAGCAATTTATAATCAAATTTTGAAAATTTTAATGAAAATTTCGTTTTCAGTGTTCCGTACAAAAAGTGTAAAAACTGTGTTTTCGCTAAAATATCTGTCTATCTGTCAGTCATAGCCCCTGTATCTGTGGTACCGTAATAGGGAGAATCCTAATATTTTCATAGATGGTGTGTTACTACAGTGTTAATGCAAAAATAAAAGAGTGTTTCAAAAGTTTTGCGTTATTAATAATAATATTATTGTTCTTACCTGCGATAGCCACACACGTCATAAGTACACAGTAAGTCCATATCCACTATAGCAGCAATTAGAATAAATAAATTTTTAAATTAAAGTTTCTCCTAATAGTGCCATTATTTTTTTATGCACATGAACTAATTTTAAATTCATACAGAGCGTGAATTGCTGGTTTGCTATAAAACCATAAAATTAAAAGCTCAGTTTCACGTTTGCTGTTATTTATTTTTACCCACAAAATGTATAACTATATTATATTATATTATATACTTAAAAATTAAGCTCTTTGTGTGCGACTTCAGTTCGAAAATGGAACACTTTTTTTATGCTTTTTAATGTTCAAAATTTTGTTTATTTTGTTAGTGACCAAAGAATTCTCTGCACTAAATTTAATCCACCAACAAGCGATCTGGCCAAGTGATTATAATGTTATTAAAAAATATCAGTTTCGGCAACAAGTTCTCTAATTTAATTGAAAATGTCATTAGAGGGATAAAAAATAATAGAAACATTCCAGAATGCATTAATATTTAAACGAATTAGCTTATCGTCTCTTTCTGCTGCCCAGATTTGAGAAGCTGGAGTATAAAGTTTGGAGCCCTAGATCAGCCATAGAGTTGTTATCT
This sequence comes from Trichopoda pennipes, assembly GCA_030448955.1. Classification (NCBI taxonomy): domain Eukaryota; kingdom Metazoa; phylum Arthropoda; class Insecta; order Diptera; family Tachinidae; genus Trichopoda; species Trichopoda pennipes. Next base: position 624,951 of record JASKUP010000040.1, read on the forward strand.
ATTTTCGGTAAATCAAAATCAAAGAAATTAACTGCAGTGCTATTTTAAAACTTAAAAGAGGTGTTAGTTAACAAACACCATAAAAGCAGTTTTTCAAAACTCTAAAGAAGCGGGCTTATTTAGGTATTATTATGAGATACTATCTTATGTGGATTTGATTTATTAAATGTTTTAAATATAAATTTCATCATCACCAATTCGGGAATGATAAATTAGTAGTTTTAGTAGTTTATTGCAAAACAAATCACTAACGCATTCAATATGTTTTATTCATACTTAACTCAATAAATTATGACATAAAATTTTTTTACGTAAGATTTTTTAATAATTTCTTCTTTTGTTAATATGCAATTTGTACATTTTTAAATTATAGTGGGTGACAAACATTTCGAATATTTGGCTAAATGACAAACTACATTTTTTTTTTAATTTATTGTTTTAAATTTCAAACACAAGATTTCCATTCAGCTTTCAAAAATTTAAAAAAATTTAATGAAGTTATTCAAATTTGTCAATATTTTGAACATTGTTTTTAATAAATTTGAAGATCACAAGGCAAATATATTTTTGTGTGTTGTCACTTTCCAAAATTAACAAACAAAAAAAAAAACAATTTATGGTCGCTTGTGTCCAAAAACACAAACATGTTATGGAAACATTGTCGTAATTTGACCTTTTTACTTTCTAACACAATCGTTTCCAAGAAACCACTTTGATGCTCATTGATTTACTAAAATAGGACAGAATTAAGGCCATTTATCTACATGCACGTATTAGAGAAAATAAATAAACTAATAAATCTGTATTTTATTTATGTTATTTTCTGGATGGTGGGCGTTCAGTTATTATGAAATCCAAAACTATTTTTAACCATGAAAACTAAAGAAAACAGAAAATTACAAAATCATAAATGTGAAATATGAAATGCGATTATAACACTGAGTTAATAGTTTTTTGTGTTTCTAGTATTTTAAGGTCAAAAAGCACTTGAGCTATATTGTGTAACAATACACGAAGTATGAAGTAAATAAGTTTACATTCTTATTTATCTTTCATTCCACGCTTGTTTGTCCCTTCCCGCTATTTGTTAATAATTTATTGTCATTCTGGCTGTTGGTGCAATTTAAATTGATTTTTTATTGTTTGTTTGGTTAGTTGATTTTTTCATTCTGCATTTTGGCCTCCTGCCGCTAATGTTTTAACCTAAATTAAAGCGCATACCTCATTTGTAGAACATTTTTTATACTAAATTGTATGTTTTTTTTTTCTGTGCTGTTGGTTTATTTATTTGCCCCTGCACCTCATTTAAGAATGTAGGAATTTTTTATAAAGAGGGCTTTTTTCCGCATACCTGCACGCATGAAATACATTCTTTTCTTTATTTATTAACATTCAAATCCAAATATCCATATTTATACCTTTAATGTATGTATTAATCACAATATACTTTATACTTAAAATATTGTGCATTCATTTGGCAAACACATCAGTTCAATGCAGTTCAGTTCTTTTACTTTTTTTGTTGTTGTTTTTGTTGTTAAAATGAGATCAATACATATGTTGCATTTACAAAAAAAAAACATGAATACAAATTGAAAAGAATCCCTTCTTCATCTTCTTCTTATATAGAAAAGAAAAACCACAAAGAACAAAAAACCGTATAAGAGGAATTATTGTTTGAACTAAAAATAACTCTAGAGCAAGCATTATATTTGTAGTTTAAAAAAAAAAAACAAAATAAAAAATAAAATAATAATACGTATAAATAATAAGTTATGAGATTTCAAATCCTATATATTTATTCCTCATTAAATGTATGCAATGAACTCTTTTTCATAAAGGATATTCAGCATTTTTTTAAAAATGGTATCATAATTATTTTAGTTATTCTAAGCTTCTCCTACCTCTTAACTTACCATCGATTATACGAGGCATTGCAACGTTTGTTGCTTATTTTATTGGAGGAGAGCATGTCTCAACAGAAGTTAATATAATTGTATACTTACTTATTACTTATTTCGAACAGAGTGTGATTTGTTTTACATCCGCTCCTGACTATGTAGTCTTAATCAGATGATGGAGAAACCACTATTGTATAATTTGAAACGTCATACATGCGTCCTAGATAGCCGAAGCCATAATTCTATGCAACAGAACCACCTAGTTGCAACTTTAATGATTTCAGTGCAGGTCTGCAAATCATCACACCTTGCTAAAGAGTTGGAGACTTTCAACTCTTGTCCAGAACACATGTCAAGCATGCTCACTGGACTGGATCATTCACTTTGCGTGTCATTATCAGTGAAATGATCCTGGCCACCATAATTTTCATAAATCCCTTATGGGGCCGCAAAACCACAACCACCACGATACTCCCATATAGGGGCCAACCTCAATGATCAGTCAGAGAACTATTATAAGTCTAAAGAGACAAATAATAAACTCTGCGGCTCACTGATCCCCGTGGAAATAAAGTGGAGTTTCCAGTTGACTCCCTGCCTGTCTTCAGGGGACTGGGCTCCCTTTTTCCCCAGTTGCACTGTGTCTGAATAGTGGAATATCTATAAAGACCATATTTATATGCCCCTGGGGGGATACTTATTTGGAACAATAACATTTTTGCAACTAATGCTACCTCTTTCAATAGTAAAATATCAGGTATAATAACTAAAAATCAGTTGTTTAGATTTGTTCCGCCAGTAAATGAAATACTTTCGTCACTCCTTGCGGTGTAAACCGTCATTACTGGCTGTTTGATTGGTACGAGCGGCGATCATTATCAAGCCGCATTTTGGATAGTATTGGAGAGCTAGTAATAAATCTGTTAGTATAGTTTAGGCCCCAATGAAACAATGACCTGACCCTAACATTATTTAAACTATACGACCTATTACTAACTCTCCCGTACTATGTAAAACGCGGCTTGATAATTATGTCATCGCATCGAAAGCGTTCGTAGATCGTACCAAACATGCAGCAGAAAACAACGTTTTACAACGAAGGGAATAGCAACAGTATTTCATTTGCTGGTGAAGCAAATCTAAATAAAAATATAAAAGTCAGGGTACGAAATTTATCAAAATGAAACGTTTCCTTTCATTTTATTTTATTCGTTGAAGTGACCAAATCAAAACCATAACAGGCACAATGAACAAGGTTGTGATTATATTATTTAATATTATTTATAATCATGAACGCAAATGTATACAGCCAGGAAAACAGAAATGATGAGAAGAAAATTGAGACGGTTTTAGAAAAAAATGTTTCCCAAACGTTTTCTGACTGATTTGCTTACAATATATTATAGAAACACAAAAAGTGAAAAAGCAAAATTAATTCATTTATTCCCTTTCTCATTTCAAAATTATGAGTTTTACTTTTGCTCGATTATAAAATGTTTAAAAAAATTATATATTTCATAGTAGCCGATAGTCTTAGTTACTAGTGCTTTAGTTCTTAATATTTATTATAACTTTAATTATAATAGATGAAAAAAAATTCCACAAATAATTTAGTGAACATTTTTAATATTAAGGAAATTCCAAATTATCAACACACTATTGAGAGGTACACAAAAGATTTACACAAAAGAATGTTAAATTTAGCAATTAGGAAACAACATGACATACTAAAAATTTTAAATAGGAACATAGAGATGTTAATATATAATATGGAAGGACATTTGACATTAGATGAGATAACAGAATTATTAGAATGTATAAATAGACTAACTTATATTTTTGAAAAAAAGATTAAGGAAACACATAGGAAGAAATTTAAGAATCTTTCTGATATTCAAAGAAGGGAGTTAGGAATTAAGGTTAATGAAGAATGGTTTGTTAATAAGACTGACATAGATATTCCAGGGGATGTTAAGTGGATTCTTTCTCTAGGACAGAAATTTGCATTACCAGTTGAAAAGAAAAATTTTCCTATGATGAAGGTGATTTCAGAAGGAGATGATTTGATTCAGACTATAAAGGAAAAAGAGGATCAGGAAGTAGCGCGGACAAAACTAACAATGATTATTGATACGCACATTAGCAACATTAGACCTACAGCAAGGGATATTTTTATATTGGATAAAGTAAAAACTGCTAAAAAAATTTTTGAATACTAATAGGAACATATTAATTGTTAATGCTGACAAGGGTAATGTTACTGTTGCTATGAGCAGAGACGATTATAATTCGAGAATAAATGACATTCTTAACGATTCTGCTAAATACTCAATATTGAATAAGGATCCGACTACTAAACTGCAGAAAACAAACAATGTTTTAGTTGATGAACTTTTTAAAGATATCATTTCAATAATGGAGAGGAGTAGACTTAGGACGAATGTATCAAATTCTCCAAAGCTATATGGAGTACCTAAGATCCATAAACAGGATTTTCCTCTGAGGTCTATTTGTTCTTGCATTAATTCCCCGGCCTAGGGACTGTGCAAGTATATAACGAATATTCTTAAGGTAATAACAGAACAATCAATATATAATGTTAAAAATTCATTGGAATTTAAAGATAAAGCCAAGGGAATAAATATACAGGATAATGATAGATTGTTTTCATTTGATGTGGTTTCACTTGTTCCAAGTATTCCTGTAGGTTTAGCTTTGAGAATTATAGAAGAAAAATGGCGGATAATTGAACAAAATACGAATATTGAGAAGGAATTATTTTTACGTATTCTTAAGTTTTGCATTGAAGACAACAGGTATTTTCAATTTGATAATAGGATATATCAACAGAAGGAGGGCCTCCCTATGGGTTCTCCGGCATCTCCAATTATAGCTGATATTGTGATGGAGGAATTACTAAATACATGTATTAGTAAAATGCATATTAAACCAAAGATAATCACAAAATATGTGGATGATTTATTTTGTATAACTTCAGAAGATTCAGTGGATGATATTTTATCAGAATTGAATGGTTTTCATCCGGATATTAAATTTACGATTAAAAGAGAGTTAGAATCTAAACTTCCATATTTAGATATATTGATAATAAGAAAGGAAAATAAGTTAGTGTTTGATTGGTATAAGAAACCAACATCTTCTGGAAGACTTATTAATTTTTACTCCAAACATCCGAGAAAAATGATAATAAACACGGCGAAAAATATGATAGATAGAATATTAACTATAAGTGATAGAGAATTTCGGTTGAAGAATAAGGACACAATAAGAAATATACTTCATGACAATGATTTTCCAGTAGAATTAACTAACCGATTAATTAGACAATATGATAATCATAGGCATAATTTATGAAATACTATGGCAGAACCAAGAATTTATAAATCATTAACTTATGTTCCTGGAATATCAGATAGATTAAGAAAGATTAACACATTAAATAAATTATTTAGCAGTATGAAGGATAAAATAGGAAAAATGGAAATATCTGATTTAGTATACAGGATACCATGTGAAGGAAATGACCAGGTGAACTGTGACAAAGTTTATATTGGGACAACAAAGAATAAACTTAAAACAAGATTAGCTGGTCACAGGTGTGACCAAAAATATAGGAATATTTCAACACAGAAGACATCCTTATCTTCATATTGTAAGAAATATAATCGTTATCCAAAGTTTGATGAAACATCAGTATTCGATATAGAAAAAAACTACAAGAGACGTTATATGTTAGAAATTGTTAATGTAACAAATGTCACTATTGCTCAAGTAGCTCCTCAGTGAATTTTACCCCAATATTGTATAGACAAACAGACAAGAGTCTTATATCCAAAGCCAAACATAGCATAGACAGCAAGACTCAAAGACACTTCCATACAAACACTACAAAACATTTCAAAACAACAAAAAACATTGTTTGCAATATGGATGTGCTCTCCTCCATTACAATACATTTCAAATATTTTTATTTTTATTTGAATTAATGTTTTATGGGAATATCATAAGATGTTTATTTTTTAATAAAAATTTTTGTAATAAATATTTTGTGAGAATATCATGAAATATTTATTTAAAAGGAATCAAGCACGAAATGAAATTGCTTATATTAAAAGATTCCGAATAATTGTAAATTACTTATTTCATAAAATATTTTCAAAATGTTATGTATGCTTTCACACCCTGTTGAATATAAATAAGACCTCAAACTCGAAAATTAAAAAAAAAAATAAAAATTAAGAAAAACTTGTCTGGAGCGATTTTAACTCAACAAAATAATTGTAAACTTAAAGAGCCTGATGCTACCTTATGCAAAAGCGATATATCATATATAATAATTTAAAAACAGGGTACGTAATATGCCAACATGAAACGTTTTCTTTCATTTTGTTTTATTCTTTGTAGTAAGTGAATGAAAACCACAACAGAAGCAGACCAGCCAGTTTTAAAAAAAAAAAAAATTCAGACTCAACACAATAGATGATATTTTCAGTGATAACATAATGTAAACAATACTTTGAGTATAGGGTAATTATTTGAATGCTTGATAGATTGTCAAATTTGGAATTATTCCTAAAAACTGGTAAAAGTGTCATAAAGTTACAAAAAGCTGTCAAAAGAGTGGGAGAATTGTAGCATAAAAATGTTGAAATTTGCGTGAAAAAACCACTTCAAATTTTTAATGGAATTTTACAAAATCGAAAAAAAAATATTATTCTAAACATAAAAGTAGAATCCATATCACGATTTTATGAAACTTAAGAAATTGTTAATTTTTTGAACTAAAACTGGCTTAAATTTCATTTTATTAAACTCGACTTTTAGTTATATAAAACAAATAAAATTCACCTACATACTTCATACATCCGCACATGATTACCCTTAATACCATATCTATGATGTTATGCCTGTAACATAAGATTGTTATTGTTTTCAAGTACTTAAAAGATCCGCATACGATAATAAAAAAAAAAATAACAACAGACAATTGATTGTGTTTGTTTAAATACTATGAGCTCGGAAGAGCACGTGTGTATCGTATCATTCACAAAAGTTCAAGTAAAATTATTATTAATTGTATATGAAATATGTATTTTTAAAAAATATCTGCTTAGTGTGGGCAATTGCAATTTAGCATGCACCATACTCCATGAAATATAAGATCACCAATAGCAACACCATTGCCAGCTCAGCATTATGGCTCGTGATGGTGAAGAAATAAAAACTGAAATAATATGAGGGAGAGAGAAAGAGAAAAAAAAAGAAAGAGAGAACAATAATGAAGGAAAAAGCCTGAATACTGGCGCCTGTAAGACACAACTACAGAATTACAAAATACAAAACTTTATTTATAAATATGAAGAAAAAGGCTTTGATCACTGAACATTTAAGCATGTGTAGGTTGCTAAGAATATAAACACTCAGCATGGCAAGAGCTTATAATTTAACTGCTCGATTCTGGAAAAAGTGTTAATTGATTATGTTTCTAAAGCAATAGCTGATTTACTTTATGTTTAATATTTTTTTTAATGCAGTAACTCACACAAACCCATTAATAGAGAGAACAGCAAAACAAGCTTTGACATGCTTTAGGTTACGTATGGACTTTGTTTTAGTTAAATCAATTATTATTTGTTATTATGAGTGTTGCTTGCATTAATATTTATTAAATTAGATGATTATATGAGTGATATGTTCAACATTCACAGCCTAGAGTAGAGAGATTCGAAAAATGCTTATGACAAATGTAGCGAACCAGAAAATGCTGCTGCTGTTTTCTTAAAAAATTTACACAAAAATCTCCAACTAATTTTTTATTTCTTATTAAATTTGGAATTAAAAATATACGCGAACTTAAGTCGCATTAAAATTATTTATTTGGTTACAACATACAAATTTTATTGATCATTTATTTCTGAGTTAAGAAAAAACTGAAAGTTTTAATTTCAATAACAAAAAGTTGAAAAGCAAAATTACAGAATGGGACAGAATACTTACTGCCTTACAAGGGATAGCGTATTGCTTTGGGATGAGACTTAAAATGAAAACAAAACAAAACAAAACTTAACGACACACTATACAAATGTTTACACACGTTTGATGAATAAATGCATTGGAATGCATAAATGATTGATTATAATAGCAAGCAAACAAAAAGAAAAAAGCTTAAAGATATTTTTTTTTATTAATGTTTTAAAAAAGGAAAAATAATAATAAAAATAATTCTTTTGTCTTCCTGTTCATTGCAGGTAGTTCCACAGACTTAACACCCTCGCTATTGGGTATATATGATTCACTGACAACCGTCTTGGATAGCACCACAACAACATTTAATAATCATTTGATATCTAACAACAACAACTCCAACTCAAACAGTACTAACTTTGCAGCAAACTGTGATACCAACAAAGAAATAAAAACACCTGGTGATGATGTAACGTCATCGAGGCCACCTTTAGATGCTTATCTCAGTCGTTTGGAAAAATATGCCAAACAAGTTGAGCTTAAAAATTCACATTCTCCACAAGCCTATGAAGAGTTAATTCAATCTACGCCCTTATCAAACTCCAATAATGGTAGTTGTAGTAGCAGTTTAAGAGGTTCCTTAGAGTCTGTCTCCTCCAATGGTGGTACTTCCAATAAACATCGTACAAACATACGCATACTCTCACCAAATGTCCAACGAATTATTACACACTCCGATGCTGAAGCTGTGGATGCAGTAGATATTGAAGCTTTGCATTATCAAACACGTTCTAGTACTCCAGTACAGCAGCAACATCAGCGTTATATCAAAAAGACACCCAGCTGTACCAGTAACAGTCACATTAATCACAAAATTAAACTTTCCCATATACCGTTATCAAAAACTACAGGAAAACTAACGCAAACCGGCACAGACTTGGTGGAAACATTTAATATTTTGAACGAAGATAGCGAAAACTTTCGGTTGTTTGATTTAAAGGGAAAAAGTATAAAGAAACCTCTTACGCCTGCCATTTATCCCATACCCGGAGTAGATGAAGACAAAACTCCCACAAATCCCGTAGCATTTAATTTTGAGTCTGTGGCGGCCAACAAGCTTGGCACTCGCAAGTTAAGCCTGCCGAGATGTAAGTATGAAAATAACTGTCTACTGGCGGATAGCGCTAATCTGGAGAACAAGACAAATATGTCTTTAGAGTGTTTGCCGACAGAAATTCATACAACAGAGACGATTAATTTTGCGGTGGTCTCTCAAAATCTTAAAAACCTCACTTTAGCAGCAAACTCTAAGGAATTGCAAGCTCCCAACGGCAAAGAAGAGCTTTTTAAAACAAATAACAAACCTGTGATCTCACCCACTAACAAACGCAGTCCACTGTCATATGCTCGTTCCAAGAGTTTAGCTGCACGTGATTTTGCCCAAAAAAATATTAACATTAAACACACTAATACCCTGCCACGCTCCCAATTCCTCAAAGATGAAGAACTGGATGAGAATGAAATATCTGCTGAAAGTTTGGATCGTCTGTCTGACATTAAGTCCAAGTTTTCCCCTAAGGAATCACGTAAGATGTCCAGTTTAATGTTACCCGATATTGCCAAATTAAAACACCGTCCTCTCTCATCATCTTCAATATGTTCAACCTCCTCTAGTTCGAGCTCTAGCTCTAGTACTGATCACATTAGTGGCAAATTAAATACATCGTATTTGGCCAGTGTGGAAAGTTTGGCAGATGAACATGATTTAACGGATCCGCACAGTGGAATGACAGTATTTGAAAGAGCCTGCATGGAAATTGTGGATTCGGAGAGAAGTTATGTTAATGATTTAGGAGAAGTTATAAGGGGGTAAGTATTATATCTAGACAATAAAGTTAAATTAATGCAATTCTTCATTTGTCTTATTTCAGATATCTCTTGGATTGGAAGGAACGTGCCTGCTTAAAGCAAGACGACTTAAATATTTTATTTTCTAATATAGAGGATGTTTATCAATTCAATTCAGAATTACTTAAACATCTATCGGACTCCATATTGGATCCAGTTAAAATTGCCAAATGTTTTATTGACTTAAAGGAAGGATTTGATGTCTACACTACTTATTGGTAAAAAGGACATTAATAATAATTATTTCAAACTTAAATGTTTTAATCAAAATGTTGATAAAATTTGCAGCACCAGCTATCCTGAAGCAATATCACTTTTAACGAAACTATTGCAGGCCACACATACCAATGCGTTATTGGCTTCAACACAAAGAATGTTGCATCATACATTGCCATTAGGTTCTTACCTGCTCAAGCCAGTACAAAGAATTTTAAAATATCATCTGCTTTTAGATGTAAGTGTTCGAATTTTAAATGTTTCGAATTTTATACAAAATTTATTTATTTATTTTTATTTTGTGCAGAATTTGCGCAAACATTGCGATATTAAGGAGGTGATGCAAGCATATGAAATAATGCGCCAAGTGGCACGCAATATTGATCAAGTCAAAAGAAAATTAGAACAACAGACCAGAGTTAAAGAACTGTCGGGCATTTTAGATGGCTGGTTAGGACCAGGTATTGTAGCGCACATTTTACTTTCGTTAAATATCCTTACACTTACATATGAGATACTTTACAGAACTCACTGTATTGGGTGAGCTACGTCTAGAGGGCATTTTAATGGAAAATAATAAACCTCGTAGGGTTTTACTATTCGCCACTATGCTGATTATAGCTAAAGCCAAAGAGGATAATCGTTTGCAATTCAAAAGTTACATACACGTAAGTGCCAGTTAATTTGTATTGATTTTTGAATTCGTTTTGTGTTTTTTATACTTTTGTTTTTCCGTTTTGTTTTTTTTTTTTTTTTGCTTCATTTAATAGTAGGTATCACAAGGATAGTTAGTTGTTGTCTTTAGTTTGTATTAAATATATGTTAAATAAATATTTTATCTTATTTGTTTTTTAGCAAAACAATCTCATGCTGAGCGAACACTTGGCTGGTGAACCAACAAGCTTTTATGTAATACCATACGATGAACCGCGCCACCAAATCAAGTTAACAGCCAAAAATCGTGACCAGAAACGCCTTTGGACTCAACACATTAAAAGTGTCATACTCGAAAAGTTCGATAACATTCCATTAAGAGCCAAAGAGCTGGTTTATCAGTTGGGCGATGAGGAAGGTATGTAGGTGTGATCTAAAGCGGAAGAAGCTTTTTTTTTTGCTTTTTACTCTTTTTTCTTGTGTTCAACTAAAATTTTTCACTTACCAAAATTTATAACATTTTTTTTTTCGTTGTTGCCTCGTTAATTTTATCTCTTTTTTTTTGTATTTATTAAATTTTGTACTTTTTTTTTTAAAAATATTTTAATTGCCAAAGATAAGCAGCAGAAAAGCACGCATTTAATTAAGCTGAATTTATTTCTGCTACATTATTTTTTAAAAATCGTGAAGGACTTCTTATAATTCAAAAGTATTTTCGTTAAGAGGAATAATATTAAACAGAAATGTACTTTTGTGTTTGTACTTAATGTAGAAGTAAAGAATTTTTATCCTTCTATTTTAGTGTTAGAAACGCTATTATAAAATGTTTTTAATGTAAACACTTGTTATTTATATAAACAGCAAACATTTATTAGGCAACAAACAAACTCAAGACTTCTTAAAAGTTATAAATGTTTCAAAATTAATCGAAATTTCAACGTTTTGAATTTTTACATATTGCGATAAAAATTAATTTATTCGTTTTCAAGAACGTAAAAAAATTCTTATTATCCTAAATATTAAAAAGGCCAAATAACTATAATTATTATATATGTATAATTCTTATTATCTTTGTTAAAAAATATTTAAATTTTATAAGATTTTGGAAATGGACATGTTAAGCTCTCCATACTTTTTTTAAGATGCAAGTTCCTCCCGTACATTCTTAACTTTATATTTTAGTTTTGAATGATTTTTTAAAAACACATTTTACAAAAGGTTGATTTTTAAGGTTTATAAACGGCCACCTATCCTGCTCATAATTAAAAAAAATTTTTAAAATAATAAATAATAATTAGAGTTATTTGATTTTTTTAATTTTTTATAAATAATTAATTGCCCAATCACAAGATTTTTATATAAAAACGTTTTATATATAAAACATAAATAATTTTTTTTTAGTGTATTTTAGTATACTTTTGTGTATTCTTAGTATATTTTAGTGTATTTTAGTATATTTTATTGTATTTAGTTTAGTATATTCCTAGTAAATTTTAGTATTTTTTAGTGCATTTTAGTATATTTTAGTGTATTCTTAGTTTATTTTATTGACAAGAACTTGTGCTTGAACAATTAAAAATAAAATAGTAAATCTAAGCAATTTTATTATTCGTGCTTGATTCCTTTAAATAAATATTTCATGATATTCTCACGAAATATTTATTACAAAAATTTTTTTTTAAAAAAATAAACATTTTATGATATTCTCATAAAACATTTATTTCAATAAAAATAAAAAATATTTGAAATTCATATTGTTTGAATTGTTTCCAATGGCAACCCTTATGTAGAAATGATTGAAAATAAACAATGTTTTTTGTTGTTTTTGAAATGTTTTGCTGTGTTTGTATAGAAGTGTTTTTAAGTCTTGCTGTATATGCTATGTTGATTTTATGAAAAAATTCTCATGGAATCAGTTTGGCTTTGGATATAAGACTTTTAGGTTTTTCTATACAATATTGGGGTAAAATTCACTGATGAGCTATGTGAGCAATAGTGAAATTGCAATATGGATATGCTCTCCCCCGCAGTAATACATATCAAATATTTTTTATTTTTATTGATATAAATGTTTTATGAGAATATCATAAAATGTTTATTTTTTTAATAAACATTTTTTTAATAAATATTTCGTGAGAATATCATGAAATATTTATTTAAAGGAATCAAGCACGAATAATAAAATTGCTTAGATTGAAAATGATTCCGATGAATAAATTACTTAAAATAGTAAATAAAATGTAATTTCAAATAATAATAGTTTAGACATAGAATTTAAAATAAAAATTTCTACAAATTTTAAAAAAGTGTGGCTTACGGTTCAAGAGGTACGTGTCCACAGTATCGGCACAGCTCATGTCTCTATGGGCATAAAATTTTAATTTTATTATTTCTTTACTTATGACCCTTCAACCAACACTCTCAATTATACAATACTATAAATGTAAACTTAATGGAAATACAAGTGCTACATTGTTAAGGGATCATTTTAGCAAGGACTAAGGAAATTTTTTTTTTAAATTATGGTTAGACTGAAAACAGGAAAAAAGTTTGACATTTAACAAAAAAAAATTAAAGTTTTCAATTTAAGTAATTTATAGAAAAAATAATATGCAAAATAAAGGGTGTTTTGTTGTTTTGTAGGACTGACAAAAGACTAAACTGCCTAAGGAAATATTAGATTATTTGCCTCTTGGCATTACACCTTGACACTCACAGACACAGACCAAGGGAAATAGATGAATGTATGATATTATTACATCCTACCAAAAAAGGACGAAGACTAGACATTCTTTAAAATATGGAAATCTACAAAACAAAAACATTCAACGACGACATTATAAACGAACAGGTAAACACGACCTCAGACACAATTTTCACACCATTGAAGCTACTCATGCAAACGGGCAAACGAAAAACACCCTCAGATGGACACACGTACCTACATAATAGTGAAAGACAGAGGTATCGATAAATTCACTTTGCATACAAATGCCAGGTGGCTGGCATTCTGCTTACCTGAATATATACGAACCTAATAACAGAACTGCCTGAACGCCAACACTGACTCACCAGTAAAACTAAACCGCGGCTTGAGAATGATGCATTCGCATCGAAAGCGCTCGCCATCGAATACAAACCAGCCAGTTAGGACGGAAAATGGCAATATTAAAAATAAGTTTCATCGGTCAAGAAAATTCTCTCATGAAAATGGGAATCAAGGGCAATCTGGTTTTCAGCGCAGTTTGCACAATTTGAAAGCGATGTTCAGGCCTCAATTTATTGATTATGAAATGTCAAACTAAACATAATACACCTGTAAAGTGTTTGCTAACTCAAACTTATTTGCCTTTATAAAAAATGTGTGATATAAGCATTTTTAGTGAAATTGATAACAATATAAAGCCTTTGTATAAGCTTACAGAAACAGCCTCTAATTGTGGTTTTAGTTCTAAAGTCTTTGAATAGAAATATTTGTTTTTGTAGTATAAATTAGAAAACAATTTTGCAACTGTCTGTTAGCTTTCTATAATACTTATATGAACAAGAATTTCTTAAAAAAATTATATTTTAGTTTAGAATTAGTTAACAATTTTCCTACACTTTATATTTTTTTACAGTTTTTCATTCTAAAGTAGCATTTGATTTAATAATTTTAAATGACTATACACCAGAAAAGAATAATAATAATACTAATTACGATATTTACCTTTCATAATTATGGGCAATCAGGTAGTTGATTTTCTAAGCCAAGGTCATCATCAGTTTTCATTTAATTCTCTCTCAAAACTCTGCTTTACTTGCATTTAAAAGGTTCGCCAAATAACTTTTTTTTTGTTTTAAATGCTAAAAACAAAACTGCTGAATATTTGCTCAAATTTCCTTTTTTATTTGAAAGTACGGTCCTTTCGGTTAATAATGGAAAATAATTTCATTTAAATGGCTGCCTGGGCTGGCCATGCAGTAGCCTATACGATCGGTCCAATTTGATAGCAAATTATCGATTGTGTGCGGCTGTATTTCACCAATAGCTTCACGAATATTGTCCTTTAAAGCGTCAGTTGTCTCTGGCTGCAACCCACAAATAATAGTCCAACGGTGTCAAATAATAATGATAATGCGAAAATTCAAAATTGGTACGTAGCGCCGTCCTGTTGAAACCAAATGTTGCCAATATCCTCCTCTTGAATTGTTGTGAACAAAAATTCGTTTAACATGGCCCAATAACGATCGCCATTGACTGTAACGGGCACTCCTTGCTCATTTTCGAAGAAAAATGGCCCAATTATGCCTCTGGACCAAAATCCGCACCAAACAGTGACTCGTTTTGGCTGCGTCGGCTTTTCAATGTATGCGTGGGGGTTTTCTGTGCCCCAAATGCGATAATTTTGCTTGTTTACATACCCGCCAAGATCAAAATGAGCTTCATCTGAAAAGATGATTTTTTTTTTTGCAAAATCGGCATCTTCTATAAGTCGATCGCAGGCCCACTTAGCGAAGCGAAAACGCATTGGATGGTCACTTGGCTTCAACTCCTGAACCAATTGAACTTTGTATGGCGTCATAGCAAGGTATTAATGCAAAATTCGTCTCAATAATGTCTCTGAAATGTTCGATTGTTAAGAATGACGCTGAATTGATGTTGATTGGGCTTCATGTACACTTTCTGCCACAGCAGCAATATTCTCGGGTGTATGCACTGTTTTTGGCTTTTCACGCTTTGGTTTATTAATGAGGATGCCAGAGTCTTTCACTTTTTTCACAAGATAATGAACATACGGAGCTGACGGTGCTTCTCTTCTTCCAAATTCCGTACGCAATTATCGCACACATTCTGCAACATTACCATGACTTTCAAAATAATGTCGCAATATTTCCCAGCATTGATCAAACATTTACACAACCATATTCGTTCAGCTGAAGAATAAAACTAACTATCTGTGAAATCAAACATGAGCTAAGTGTTACTATTCACGAAATAAGCACTAGTTGAAAAAAAAACGTTAGATGATGGACCCGATATTGGCTTTAGAAAAGTTATTTTTTTTTTTAATTTTTACAGTTTTAATTAATTCTGTAGGAGGTAGAGGACCTTAAATCTAGTTCTTATCCTTTTTTACTTAGTGTAGTATAAAGAGAAAACATTAAGAAAGAGAATTTATCACCACCTTTTGTTTTCCATCAGTTGCTTCTTGATTAACGTTTTCTAATACGAAAATTTACAAACATCAACTGCCTAGAAATATGCTACAAATAATTAATTTAAAAAAAATAGAGTTTTATATATATATAGGTATGTAATCCACAAATAACAAATTAATTTATTTTAAAAAGCCATAGTCAAAATAAATAAATAAATATTGAATTAAATTTCGGTATCATCACTTTAAGGCTCTATCCACAGGCAGACCAACTTATTGGCCAAGTGATATATACAAAGTACCAGACTTACTAGATTTTTTCGTTATCTCTGACATACCAAGTTACTTACTTGATGTAATTGATTCTGATGACCTCAGCTCAGATCATACACCAATAATTCTGAACTATAACACCGCTTTGCAAACTCAAACAAAAAGTTGTAGTATTATTTCATCTAAAACGGATTTTGATTTATTTATATTTATATCTATTGAATCTGGGGATGAACTTGATACAGCTGTTGAAAAACTTACAAACCTTATTCATGAAGCTGCACTAATATCTACTCCTGTATCAGCACCCCGAAATGGTAGTAATGTTATAATATCAACATAAATAAGAGATTTAATAAGCAACAAAAGACGGCTGAGACGAATATGGCAAACGAGTAGGAACCCAAGAGATAAAACTAATTACAACGTAGCTGCAAATCACCTCAAAAAACGTATAAAAGAATGGAAAAGTGAAGAACTTTCAACTTTTTTAAGAAAGTTGGATTCGACAAATAATTCTGAACATAGTTTATGGAAAGTTACAAGGTTTCTAAAAAAATCCGTTAGCAGAAATATACCTATCAAAGATGCAAATGAAAGTTGGTGTAGAGACAGTAAAAGTAAAGCTGAATCATTCTCTAAGCATTTAGAAAAAACTTTTGAGCCATTTGAACTTTTAAATTCAACTGATGAAAGTAATATTATCAGCTTTTTGGAATCTCCATGTCAAATAGATCTCCCAATAAAATCTTTCTCCCCAGAAGAAATTCAACATCAAATATATATTCTTAATAGCTCCAAATCCCCTGGATATGATAAAATAGACGCTAGAGTAGCAAAATCACTTTCAAAAAAAGCTGTAGTATTTCTAACACTCCTATACAATTCTGCTCTAAGGTTATCGTACTGTCCAATGCAATGGAAATGCGCAGAAATCATTATGATTCCTAAGCCTGGTAAGCCGGAAAATCATATTTCTTCATACAGGCCTATCAGTTTATTGCCAATTTTTTCAAAAATTCTGGAAAGACTGTTTTCCTCCAGACTAATGCCAGTTCTGGAAGAACAAAATATTATCCCAGATCACCAGTTTGGGTTCCGCCATAAACATGGTACACCGGAACAATGCCACAGACTTGTTAACGTGATAACAGACGCACTTGAAAGAAAAATGTATTGCTCCGCAGTCTTTTTAGATGTAAAACAGGCATTCGATCGAGTATGGCACGAGGGGCTTCTGTATAAACTGAAAAAAACATTACCAGCTCCATTTTTTACTTTTCTACAGTCATATTTAAGTAATCGATCTTTTTATGTTAAAATTAACGATGAAACATCAAATATTTGTAGGATTTTTACTGGAGTACCACAGGGCAGTGTACTCGGTCCTGTGTTATATACTATTTATACATCCGACATACCTATAGTCGAGAATGTGACAATGGCTACGTATGCAGATGATACTGCGATATTGGCATCAAATGAATCACCAATTGAAGCGTCTTGCTTAGTTCAAAGAGAACTTAATCAACTTGAACAATGGCTTATTCGTTGGAAAACTACAATTAATACGGATAAATCAAATCATGTTACCTTTACACTTCGAAGCGAAGAATGTCCTACTCTTTTTATTAATGGCTCCGAAATACCAAAAGCAGCTTCAGTTAAATATCTTGGAATGCACCTGGACAAACGTCTTACGTGGAAAAAACACATTAATACAAAACAAGAACAGCTTAACTTGAAAACAAAAAGAATGTACTGGTTACTAGGACCTAAGTCCGATTTAAGTCTTGAAAATAAAGTTAAATTGTACAAAACTATTTTGAAACCTGTATGGACATACGGTTTACAATTATGGGTTACCTCGAGTAACTCGAATGTAGAAATTTTACAACGTTACCAGTCAAAAACTCTGAGAACAATTGCGAATGCACCTTGGTTTGTAACTAATAAAAGAATCCATGAAGATTTAAAAATACCCTTTGTTATTGATGAAATAAATCGATTCAGCGCTAAATACATTGATAGACTTAGTTGTCACTGCAATGTTTTAGCTATATCTTTATTAGATGATAGTGTTGAGGTTAATAGACTCAAAAGATTGCATGTATTAGACCTGTTATACAGGAAATAATCCATTTTTCTTTTTTTTTTTTTTCTTTCTCACTTTTATTTATATATAAAAGTAATGTAATTAAAATTAAAATATTGTAAATTCTACTAAACTTATTTATATCAGTGTAATCAAAAATTTTTAAGCTAAAGTTGTTAAATTTATTGAAGTTTAATGACATATGTTAAGTAATGATTTCTACTAGCACATTTACTAAATATTGTACAAATAGATTGTAAATAAATAAATGAAATATAAAAAAAAAAAAAAAAAATTTCGGTATAGAAAATTAGCGGCTTTGTAAAAACGGCTTTGATTCTATTTGAATTATATTGAAAATATATAAATAGCCTTATGAAGATGGGTAGTTTATTATACTGGCTTATAGAAGAACAAAATTTTCTAATTTATAATTCTTGATATACAACTTCGAACTATAAGTTGCATCCAGATTTCCGCTGGAACTCATGTGTTGACTGAATGTTCCCTAAACTAGTCTAATCAGTAGTTAAGAAATATAGAATAAGATGTAAGATGCACTCAAGCTGCCATTAAACAGCATCATCATCGTTCTAAATTGTCTAAATTTGCCTTACAGTAAGCAAATTTACAAAAATCTAAATGAAGATGTACAGCTGTCTAGCAAACGCTATCAAAAAGCAATCTTAATAAAAATTATTCACTTCTGCATCACGAAAGTATCTAGGTACATCTAGAAATAGTTATAAATAGAAATCACTTGAAGTCCTTCAAAATCTCTATGTTTTAAGTAAATTAATTTAGTTTAAAAAAACGGTGCTACAAGCGAGAAAATTTTTTTAAAAATCTTAAAAATATTTAAATAATTTTTTAAAAATTTTGGTTAACACGGTGACACAAATATTTTAATAACATTTCTTTCAATTTTAGTGATGTAGTACAAAACGCTTAAAAACAAACTAAAAGATCAACAAAGTGGGTGAATTGAAATAGAAACCGCAAAAAATCTAAAAAACAAATAAAACAAATTTACAATGTTTAACAAAAACAATAATAAAAACAAACAAACAAAAAAAAAATAATATTGACACAATTTTTAGGGTTAGTACCGCCAACCAGCTTTAAAATTTAAAATCACATCAAAATGCATCTCAATTAAAAGCACATTAATTCACAAAATGCATGGGTTGTAGATACATAAAACGCTGAGTGCTTTAACTCTATTCAATACACTTGTTTGTTTAATTCTTTTTCAGTTTGTGTTGCATTATTAATTATTGGCCTTAATTCATAACGCTTTTCTTTAACAAATTTAACGTGTCTTCGGCTGAAGGTTTTACAAAAATCATTAAATATAATTTTCTTTTTATTTTTGCATTTTCAGATCGGAGTGCTGATAAAAATACCTGGAAATGGAGTTTGCATACTACCTCTTCCACGCCGACTTATTTGGAACGACGCAATCATTTTCGACGCAGCGAGATGCGTAATCGTTCCAAAACAAAACGTAAAACCATATCAAATCCAAACTCCTTGGATGTATTTATTGAAAGTACACCCATCGCAGATGCCAATTTAACCAAAACAATTTCAAAGAGTGCTGAAAGTATCAATGAAAAGTCGGTGCTATCGAGAGAATCTACAGGAACTGCCGATTGTGGTTGTGCTAAAGACCAAAAATGCAAATGCTGCAGCAGTCGTGACAATGACACTGCCAACAAATCGGCGAGACAGTCCAATAAGAGTTTTAGGTTTGGCAGCAAACCTTTAAAGGAACGCAGTAAATCGGTGCCGCGAATCAGTTTACATATAGAGCATTTTGAAAAAGTTGCTAGTGAGCAGGCTAAGGAAGCTGCTATTATTTCAAAGGAAGTCAAATCGGTGATTGATATAAATCCAAACAGTGGCAAAACTACTCTCAATAAACGTTTGTCCTCGCTAAAACGTCAAAAAAATAAAGCAAAAGAAACTTCCACATTCTACATGGCGCTGAGCGAATTCGAAGATTCTAGTGAGACTGTGCTTAAAATAACAGAATCCTCAGAAAATATATTGCAAAACGGTAAATCGGAGGAGAAGACCATGAGCAAGGAAATGGCAAAATCTACCAACTTTCTGCCCGATCTCGTTATGAAGGCACCTTTGGAAGAAGAAAATATTTTGATGTCCACCTCCCTCACACTAACGCCAGCGGAAAAAGCAAAACAAGATGCCGAAATAGTGCTAGATTTGCTCAAAAACAGCAAGGAGTTTGATAAACTTTATGCCAAAATACAAAAGAAACGTTCAATGGAAAAAAATCTACAATCTTCAAAAAGTGTGGATTTTAAATTGAATAGAACAGGGGACCAAAGAGAATTGTTGCCTGAACTACCGCCACGGCCTCCCTCTAGATCTCCACCACCATTGGAAAATGAAAATGATTGTCTGGAATACAAATCATTGACTTTGGCAACAGAAGAAGAGCCCATTTATGAAAGTCTGCTTAGAAATGTTCATGTTCCCTATAAATTCTCTCCACCTTTGGGACGTTCCAAATCGATGCAATACGATAAGTCCAAAGAGTCCAAACAACCTAGTCCAAGACCAGAATCTGATTATGTAACTTTAGTCTATACAGCCGAGGGAAATTTGCAAAATGTTGGAGGTGACGAAGTTATAAAATCACCCACAAAAATCGAAAATACTACAAGCCCTCAAATTTCGAATGCCTCATCTTCTACAACTCTTAAAGAAAGAGAAAGTTTCAACAATGATGTACAGCCAAGTGAACAAATTTCTTTAGATTTTTCAACTCCATTGTCGTCTAGTTATCACTCCAGTCCCATATACAGCTGCATTAACGAAGTTAACCAAAATCGTAGCTACACGCCACGCAGTCTGCTGAAGCGTTTGTGGAGCAATTCTGCTCTAATTGGAGAAGATCTGTCCGCAAATCGTCTGAGCCGTTCCACTCATAATCTAGAACGCAGAGGCTCTGATGGCTTAGAAATTGATAGACATTCTATACTTCATCTACCAGGTAGCGAAACTATTGGTGAACGTATGGCCCATGTTGATTATGCCGATCCTCGTACTCTGTTTAGTGTAATCAAATACGATGACTCCAATCAAATACAAAGGGATTCTGCTTTATCATTGACTTCCTCAAATGAGAGTGTGTGTGAGCCTAAACAGAGCGAAAGAAAGAGCAAAGATTGTGAACATCATTTTGAGTATGAGGATTGTGTGGAGGCGTGTTTAGAAAATGATTTTCGTGATTCGGCTATTTATAGTGACGACAATGACAGACGTTTAGACAAATCAAATTCTTTTCGAAATAGCAAAAATCCTCCTTTGAAGCCTAAACCTCTCAATGTACCGCCACCTTCACTAAAATCACCGATTAAACTTTCAGAAACAATTAAAGAAGCAACAACGGCCACAACCACACTGCCAGGTGTTATTATATGCCCAGCCAATTTGAGCCCTACCAGTACCAGAAGTTGGGTTCTACAACAAATAGATAATTTTAATAAATAAATCAATCAATTAAATAACAAAAAATATTTACATATATTCTACTTAAACGTTTAAGAGTTGCCATATCTAATTGAAAATTATTTAATGTTAAATTTAATTTAGAAAAAAAACAAGAACATTTTCTTTTATTGTTTGTCATTATCCAAAGACTAGGGCTTTGATCAACTCATTTCAAATGCCATTAATGTTAACATTTTATTACGATTATTTTTTTAAGAAATTTTATCATACACACAAGTACGAAAGTATGTTTTATTTTTTGCTGTTAAACTTTAGTATTAATATGTTAAGGAATTCTTTCTACCTTGAAACGTATTTTAAAATTAAAAAAAAAAAATGTTTGCTTGTTTAAAATTAGTTATAGCAAATTTTTAATAAACAATTTAAAGAAAATTTTATAAACATAATTAATAAAAACTTATGCGGAATATTAATGCAGGGGAGATATTCAGGTCATAAGGTCATAATATTTAATATCATATGTATAGCTTTAGGCAAACTTTCTGAAACTCCTTCAAAAAATCTGTTGAAAACTTTTAGTTTAGGACACGTATGAATGCTTCATTATTTATGATACCGGCCATAAATTGTGACCTGGACATTTTTTTAAGAAAACTGATGATTTAAGAAACAGCAATATAAAATTATTGTTGTAAGGATCAGCTGGCCATCAGCTCAGGTTGAAAATATAAAATTAGTATAACCAAAATATACGTATAATGTATGTTAATACCAAATATTTATGATATGATGAAAGCCGGGTTCTTATGGGAGGCCAGAGGTGAAAGTTCACAAAACGTTTGTGTCTATGTTCGGAAAGTGATGGACACTCCGATAAGATGTGTTTGATAGTTGGATTACCATTACGACGAATACAAGCTGGTGGGTGATATAGTATTTTAAGAAGCCATTCATGAGAAAAGGCGGCGTGATCTAGTCGTAAGCGGGAAAATATTCTTATATTTTACTTTTCAGCGTCTGTAAGGTAGATTGGGTGATTGTAATGTGGGTTTATCATTCAGTAATGGTAATAGAAGAGTGGTTTCTGATTTTTGACTGATGATGATTGGAGCATTAGACGTGTACTTGGCTGCAATGTCTGTCTTTTTGTTGCCTATAATGCCGACGTGACCAAAAATAGTTTAATGATATTTTATCTAGCAATTATGGCGTCCACTATATTTCCGATTATATTCCGGTTGTTGTGAAAGGGGTTAATTACGGATTTTATAACTGAAAGATAGTGAATAAAAATCTCACAGTTTTCTTTTTATCAATCAAGCTAAAGCATATAGCCAGGTAGATGGCGCACGATTCTGCTGTAAAGACTTTGAGTATTTGATAAGGGTGGCCCTGTATATTAATAATAGTCGGCTTAGTAATATTGGGCGTTTATATTATCCGGCTCGAAGGACCAATGTTTCGGCGTATATCCCCAATGTTAAATTCGTCGAAAGGAAACACAAGAAATTTTGGTTTAATTTATGAAATATTTATTATAAAAAATGAACTATTTTCCGTTGCCTTTTTTGCCTTCTTTTTGGTTATTTATTGAATTGGGAGGCTTTGGATTTACACGGAAATGTCATTGAATGCATTTGACAATTTTACTCGCACTTCTGATGCGATTTATAAATTTGAAGCAAACTTCAACAAGTTAAAGGAAGAGGATCATCACGTTTATACGATCGAGGTGATGAGTGATGAGTTGAGTTCGTTGTGGGCGAAAGTCAAGAATACGTACAAGCAGTGTATGGATTATATAGAGACATCTACAAAGGCGAAGCCTCAGGTTTTGGGGCGGCTTAAGGGAAATATCAAAGCACTCTTAGTACATATGCCCGGTGTTCAAAGACAATGAGGTTGAAGAATGATGAATTAGGTTGCAAGTCTGGGGCAAGAGGTCCGCTGGGAGATGGCGATGTTTCTGGTATGGATGCGTGTCATAATTTTCCCTCTTCATCTACTATGGCATAGGTCGGTATATTGTTCTGGGATTTGATACCATCCATATAAGTAAATCGTCATTTATTGCTTTTTAAGGGATTTTTATGTTCCGCAAAAAAAAATAAGAAATATTTTTTAATGTTATTACCCAGTGACAGGTTGAAATAGATATTTTTCAATTTCCATAATGGTTCTGTTACATGTTTCTTTGTAGTGGTGAGTGAAATAGAATGCTTTGTACATAAACCCAGGGATTGAGTTATTGCAGATTTGATGCGTCTGGGCTTTTTTGCGGTAATCACGGACTTGATGTCTTTGTCTAAAACTGAGTTGTGTGCTATTGAGAAGCTTGAGCATAATGTTTCTATATAAAATATTTATATCTTTTAATCAATCTTGTTTCACTAAAGGAATCTTGAAATTTTGTTTTAATTTACTGATGAGCCGTTTGAACAGTTGCGAATACGCCGCATAATAACATTATATCTTTTCGATTTTAAGACGTAAGAACATCATGAGTACAAACTACAACGCGTCTTGAGAATGAAGTCGAAGCGCTCGCCTTCGACTACAAACCAGCCAGTTAGGACAGAAAATAGCAATATTACACTATTTTATGTTTATTTTCAAAAAAAATTAAGTAAGTTCATGCCTCATAGTTCAGTTTAGTGACCGCTCTTTGGTTCAAAAAAATCCAAATAGTTTTTTTAGTTCAAAAGCACCTTTTAGTTCAAATATTCCTTGGAATATTTGTTAATTTAAATCACCACAAATTTGGCTTAGACAATCATTGCCAAAATAATTTTCTCATTTTTTATTTCATATTGCAAGTCAGCATGAGTTTAGAAGCAGCAAATAAAGTTAAGTAAACAAAGTAATTTGGGTATGATTTTACGTCGACCTTATACTTATACTCCCTATAAAGGGAACAATGAAGATGGCGAATGGCCGAAACCGGTTTATTCACAAACCAAATCTGACGATGGTCGACGAAAAATCATACCCAAATAAATTAAACCCCGTCGGAAAATATTCGCACATATTAAACAAAGTAAGTTTTTCCCGTCTTTCTAGTTCAAAACTGAACTAAGAACATCCACAAATTTGAACTAGTTACAAAGAGGTTTTAGCAGATATTTTCGATATAAATTTTTAATTTTGTAAATATTTTGTATATATTTACAACCCTCTTTCAGTTTAAAGTTAAAATTTATTATAATGTGTTGTTTAGTATTTGTTTTATGAAATAATGTCGAACTTCTGGATAAGAATTTTATATTTCTCTGGTCAGTTTTTATAAGTAATTTGTTTTCAAGCACAAGGTTTTTTTATAAAAACATTAGGTAAATTTTATTTTTATATACAATATTTCGCCAAACTTTTAAGTGGTAACTTCAGGAAAAGAAAACTATGCAAATAATTTAAGAGATCAATTAATAAATGAAAAAAAAATATTTATAAAATATTCATTGAAGTTCATTGAAATATAATTATTATTTATTATCATTCGTTTTGTTAAATATTCAAGTCTGTGGTCAATTTTTTACTTCTCTGTTATATTTGAAGTTTGTGTTGTAACGACACGTTCTCGCGTTATGCTGGGGTAAAGCTTGCGGCGTCCAGGGTTCGTTACAAAAAAAAATGTTTTTCAATTAATCACAAGAGACACTTTTGTTTTTATAAAAAAAATTCTTTTATTTATAATTCACTCTTAAAATAAGTTATAATTAAACTGCACCACTACTGAGCATGCCAACGATGATCATCCGCTTCGTGGCCCTCAAGAGCTTTCGTCTCCACTTTCCGTCGGCTAGCCTACTACTTCTCACACTGGAGCGAATAAAATTCTGTTCCAGTCTGAGCAGAACAGTTGGCCTGTCCACCAATTTTTGACTTGTCGCGGTTGTCACGAATAAGATTCTGAGACAAACTTTCCACGTCGAAATTGGTGTTAGCCTATTGACGATCTTGTCCGTCTTGTTCAGCTAGGGCGAATAAAATTCTGGCCTTGCTGATCAAAACACGGCCTGGCTCTGGGCTCCGTCACCTGGGCGAATAAAATTCTGGCCAGGTGAAGTAGCGACAGCACTTACTGGGCCTGCCGATGACGATCAACCTCTCCGTGGCCTATTGACGATCTCGTCCGTCTTGTTCAGCTAGGGCGAATAAAATTCTGGCCTTGCTGAACAAAGCGCGGCCTGGTTCTGGGCTCCGTCACCTGGGCGAATAAAATTCTGGCCAGGTGAAGCAGCGACAGCACTTACTGGGCCTGCCGATGACGATCAACCTCTCCGTGGCCTATTGACGATCTCGTCCGTCTTGTTCAGCTAGGGCGAATAAAATTCTGGCCTTGCTGAACAAAGCGCGGCCTGGTTCTGGACTCCGTCACTTGGGCGAATAAAATTCTGGCCAGGTGAAGTAGCGACAGCACTTACTGAGCCGGAGACCTTAGCGAGTCTCGCTTAATTCAAAGTCGAATAAGATTCTGGCTTTGATTAAACGAGAGAAACCAATTTGCAAGACTATTTTAATTAAGTTGAATAAAATTCTAACTCACTTAAAAGAAGTCTTGCCCGGTTGCTTGCCCGTGGCCAACTCCACTTAAAAACGTAATTATCTCGCTTTTATATGTTCCTGCCAGGCACACATACACACCCATACTACTAAACTACAGCTGATTGCTACTGTTTAGGGTTGTGTTTAATGGTATGTTCTTCTAACGGATGTATCCTCGTGTTAATAGGTGGCGCTTCTTAACGGCTATTATAATTTCAAATATTTCATTAACAAATAATAAATGTAATTATAAAATATAATTATGAATTATATAAAATGAAAAGTGTATAATAATAATGTTCTCTTTTAAAAAAAATTATAAAATTCATTAAACAATAAATATTGAGAAATGTAAAAAGTGTAAAAATTTGTGAAATTCAAAAAAAAATTACAAAATTTGCAAAACATATATATAGAGTCCAATTGCTTGTGATTGAATTGCTATGTGATCCAAAAACGAGCCTGCCGACTTTTGGTCGTCACAGTGTGTAATTAAATTTTTTTTTTAATTATTATATTCACAATATTTCAAATCACAAATTCACAAATTCATTTTTGTTTTAAATAGAATTATGCGAATGGACGAGCCCTTAAGATATCGTGGGACAGTTTCAATTTTGTAAAGTTTTAGTTATGAAATTCAGTTGTTTACAGCTTTTTATGAAATAAATGGGCAGCGCTAAATCGTTTGCACTTAAAAAATATTTTGATGATAAAGTGGATTGATAATCAAATTTCAAATAATAACAAAGGCGTCGAAAAACTTACCTGTCTGGCAGCAGAATGACTGAAGAACGAAATGTAAAAATAAAATATTTTATTAAAACTCAATTAAGTAAGAATGCAGTGGAATCAAAAAATCTCTTTAAAGTTTCTTATTTCAGTTAATAATCAAAGTATACATTTTCAAATGATTTTTATTTCACAGCCTTTTGCATAATTAAAGACAAATTGATTTAATCCCAACTAATAATAAAAAAAATAATTTTGATATCAATACTCTATAAATTTGTTTTGATATTTATTTTTTCGATTTGCAAATTGTTGTTATGCCTGCAAGTAAATTTTCTGTAAGAGAAAAATGATGCCTTTGCTGGCGGCTGCATAGAAATGTGACGCTATCATTTGTTGCAACCATTCGAAAGGGGGAAGTTAATTATTTGAACTTATAAAACAAAATGTCAGATAGACTGTTATATTATGTCAGTCAGGTGAAAGTGATGATAATATTATTAGTCGGACTTTACAATTTACAATATTTAAAATGTTTTTATTATTGATTTCAACAAATTGATGATAATGAGAACGAAAATTAAAAAATAAATATAAATCGATTATAGAAAATATTATCAGAATTTAATTACACTTTAACTTTCTGAAAGAAAAAAAAATATTAAGGCGGAAATATGGTGTTATCATATATAAATATTTGCATGATAATGTAAAGCTCTTTACAAATCCTTGTTTATTTTGTATATTTTTAAATCACTTTTTAAAGTGCTTTTTAGTAAACTGCATAAATTTATGTGGTTACTTAAGCGAATTGCATGCCGCTTTTACTTGCTATTTTCTCATTATTTTATTATTTTGTTCATTTCTTTTGTAAAAGCATAACCACATGATAACACAATCTTACAAAATATTTTAGCAAATGAGTAAATAAATCAGCCATATTTTTAAAAGTATTTAACACGCCAATTAAAAAATTTATTGTAAAACTGAATACTAAATAATTTGAGTTTGAAAGCATTTCATCATTATTGAGACAATGATTCCTGCTACATACATGTTCAAGTCAAGAAATCAGCTATTTTAAGACTCGTAATAAAAAAATCTATGAAATCTGTGATTTCAAATTTTCTCTGTTGAGATTTATGAGTTTATATCTTAAACTACTTTATCCAATTTTAGCAATCAATATTTCGGCGGCCCTTATAATATGAACACATTTGTTACAAAAACGCTTTGTATTCAGTGAGCGTAGCTCTTTTTATTGAAAAAATTATAGCTTACAGTATCACTGAATCTGAATCTGATCTTATTCTATAGGCTCGCTTTCGACTAACTAGCTTTTGGCTTATGCCCGTTTTACACAAGAAAATATATCGGTGTAGCACGCATTTTAAAAACATTTTATAATTTAATTCTTCTTAAAACTTATCCTTTCATCACTGGCTCAGTTACGTTAAGTCTGCTGCAATGATTTTTAGAATTTAGAGAAATTATAGGAATAGAATAGAAAACTTTTTCCAAAGTTTACTTCTTTATTATTTGTTTTACAAGTGGATTTACAATGTCAATTACATTAGAGCGTAGTCTGGATATAAAATAATACCGTATAGTATGTCGTAAGTTTCGTTTACGTAGTGCCAGACTTGAGCTCGTACAATTAGAGATCGAAATTATATTCTTTGAGTTAGTCGTTATTGCAACGAGAGCATATTGTAACGCTTATTTCTTTTAATAAACGTTTTATTATATTGAGTTCTTTTATTACAAAATAATAACAGCAGTTTAAAGTTTTAAATTAAATTAAACGATTAAGTTACTATCAATACACACAAAATAAACACGATGGTAACTTCATCACTGTAACACCTTAAAATATGCTTTATTGTATTGCTGTCTTTTTTTTAATGATAACTCAACCTGAATTCATCATATTTGCCCAGCAAGTCGCGATTCTCAAATATGCTTTACTCGATTATTTTACTTTAACATCACCACACATTGTTGTTGTTATTATCACGTAGTGAAAGCGCCTATTTGACTGTATGTTTTTTGTTGTTCTGTATTAATTATTTTTCTTTTCTTTTATTTAAGTTATTTCCTTAAATTTATAATAAGCATGTTGTTGTTGTCTTGTCTTATGCAGTTTGTAAAATACACAATAGCTCATTTCGTTTAGTTTTTAGCTGACAATTCTTTTTTTTAAACTTAAACAAAACATCTTCCACGCAATATTTTAAGCAATTTTTGTGCTCTGTACAAAATTGAAAGAAGGTATACAAAACGTTAATAAATAACAAAAAGCATTAATGTAGAGAAAAGCGAAAAGACACAAAACGACAATTTTTTTTTTCAGAAATTTAACTGATGGTTACTTAAAGGGGGAAAAATGAAGAAGTCAGGAAACTATAAACGGAGAATGAAAAACATATTTTGCAAATATTTTTATTAAATTTAGTTGTCGGAACTTAAACAATTGCTTGATAGTGCTGGCACATAAATAATTTATTACCGAATTTATTCTATAATTTTTATATTTTGTTATCATTTATTTATATTACTCTTTTTTCTAAGATCAGTTAGCTATCCATTAAATTTCTTTTAAATTCAATATGCAAGTGTGCAACTAAAAATATTTATTTTGCTGTTAAATTAACACTAATCATACCATAGCGGCTCAATTGATCTAACTGTATGTTTCCTGTTAGAATGTATGAAATATGGATGTTAGGGAAGAAATGAAATTAACAATTAAATTTATTATAAAAAATTAGAATTTTTAATTCACTTCTCATCGCATTTTTTACATCCAATTGTGTCCATTGTACATTTTCCGCAAACATATTTTTTACATTTAGAGTAAGTTTTGTTGGTCTTATTTTCTTTACAGTATCACATTTAACACCTTTTATATTGATAAGCATTTGTAGTAGACTTGGGTAACGATTCTTTTATATGTTATTTTTTACTTTTTGTTTCTTTTGTTATTCATAGGCTTCTTGAAAATCGTCGGCAATTTGTACTGCTAGCTTGAGTAAAATATCTTCTCTGGAGATATTTGCATTTCCTGTTGGGCCTACTTATTACCTGGACATTTTATTACCTGAAATGTTATAATGTGAAAGTGGTAGTCTGCAAGGTGTGCCACCTACTTGTATTTCTTCCCCAACAGATCCATCATTCGCAACATGGTCTTCATATATTTCTTGTTCTTCATATATATTTAGGTGCCCCTGTAGTATAGTAGGTAGTGTGCTAGCTTACATGACTGGGAGTTGTGGGTTCGATTCCCAACAAAGACCTGGGTTTATTTTCTACAAATAAAAATTGACTGTCGGTGGGGCTGCTCAGTGCTGTCTGATACGGCAGTTAATTTCCGACTATCTTTCTACTTTCACCACCTGTCGCATCTCTTTTCTATCCCTTTTCAAAAGAATGTAGCAGGGTTCTTGACTAAATAGGCATTGTTGCCTGAAGTGCTACTTCTCTTTAAGAAAAAGTAAAAAAAAAAATATATTTCTTCTTCACTTTCATCAGAACTTGAAAGTAATCTCATTCTGTTAAGTTCTCAACATATATTCACAATATTTTCCTCTTCATTATCAGTATGTGTAGATTCAAACTCGTTTTCACTTGCAACCAACATATCTTCAATTTCAGAAAATTTATCTGAAAACTCTTCGGCAATATTATTTATATCTTGCTGTCTTATTTGCTTCGACATTTTTAAGGGTAAAGAGTGATCTGCTACTACAGCTATCAAAATAAAATACTAGCAACTTACAAAAAACCTTCGATTGTTATCTTTTCTTACACCAAGGCTGATATTGATATTTTCTTAAAATTATTTTCAGCTATTTTGATTGAACTACTTAACACAACAGTCATTGTAGACATGTGACCCTTACCGAGTACAATATTGTTACGGATTTGTCTTGTTTTAAAATACAATAATTAAGCAGTAAAGCGAACTACTGGGTATGTTGTTTAAGAACTGTGTGGCTTGCTAAAAAAAACTTATGGTACAACAACAAAATTTCTAGTTACAAACTGAGTAGAAATTTTATAAACGCAAACAACAACAATTTGATATGCTTTTACTAACCGCGTGGCATGCAAGACAAAACCAAATTTCTGTTTACTAACTAAACGCTCAAGACAACAACAAACATGTATGGTGTTTACCATCTGCGTTGCTTTCTAAGAAACCTTATCTACACGAGAAAACAACAAATATTTTGAAATCAATCCCAAGCAGAAACCTTATCAGCATAAAAACAAAAATACACACAGACATACAGGCGCCTATACATCGAATAAACAACATACAACAACAAAATGTGATACAAAGGGAGTAGAAGATTCTTAAATTTTCTAGACTTTTAATGGACAAATATAAAAGGGCATCGTCTAAGTGGATAGTTAGTCAGTGTAAAAATAAACAACGTGAAGCAAAGACGTGCATCTCAAGTAAATTGTTCGGTAGTGTCAAATTTTTGTGTAGTTAAAGTAAATAAAATTGTTATTTAATTTTAAATTTTAATTTTTCCAAGTATTCCTGTAGGTTTAGCTTTGAGAATTATAGAGGAAAAATGGCAGATAATAGAACAAAATACGAATATTGAGAAAGAATTATTTTTACGTATTCTTAAGTTTTGCATTGAAGACAACAGGTATTTTCAATTTGATAATAGGATATATCAACAGAAAGAGGGCCTCCCCATGGGTTCTCCGGCATCTCCAATTATAGCTGATATTGTGATGGAGGAATTACTAAATACATGTATTAGTAAAATGCATATTAAACCAAAGATAATCACAAAATATGTGGATGATTTATTTTGTATAACTTCAGAAGATGCAGTGGATGATATTTTATCAGAATTGAATAGTTTTCATCCGGATATTAAATTTACGATTGAAAGAGAGTTAGAATCTAAACTTCCATATTTAGATATATTGATAATAAGAAAGGAAAATAAGTTAGTGTTTGATTGGTATAAGAAACCAACATCTTCTGGAAAACTTATTAATTTTTATTCCAAACATCCGAGAAAAATGATAATAAACACGGCGAAAAATATGATGATGACAGAATATTGGCTGATTAGTGATAGAGAATTTCATTTGAAGAATAAGGACACAATAAGAGATATACTTCATGAAAATGATTTTCCAGTAGAATTAACTAACCAATTAATTAGACAATATGGTAGTTATAGGCATAATTTAGGAAATACTATGGCAGAACCAAAAATTTATAAATCATTAACTTAGGTTCCTGGAATATCAGATAGATTAAGAAAGTCTAAAATATATGACACTGATAGATATAAAATTGCACACAAAACATATAACACATTAAATAGATTATTTAGCAATATGAAGGATAAAATAGGAAAAATGGAAATATCTGATGTAGTATACAGAATACCATGTGGAGCAAATGACCAGGGGAACTGTGACAAAATTTTTGTTTTTGAAAATATAAAAAATAATTTCCTGAAGAAGCTTTCCACAGGAAAGCGAAATATTGAGAGAAAAATAAAAAATAAAATCGTTATAATTTAAATGACCGTGTAAAAAGATTTAAATTTAATAGAAATTTTAAAACTATAAAAACTGGTGTTATTTAGTTTGCAATAAAGAACTCACAACAAAACGTTTATAAAATGTATAAACGTAACAATATGATAAGCAATAAGACTCGATAAGCTTATAAAACAAAAAAATAATTCTGTTGCGGTAGATAACAGTATACGACAAGTATCACTCAAAATAAACAAAACAAACAAAAATAATAAAAATAATATAATAAGTGTAGATTAATTTCAATGCAAAATTTGAAAATGATTCATTTGACCCGTTATGGTATGTTTAGTGTTAAAGTTTTTTACAGCACCATATGGAAATTCCGAAATATATCTTATTTACAAATTTTGCTTCAATTTTATGTATAATAATTATTTTTTTAAAAGAACAATACTTATTTCTTTTTAATTAAGCAACCTTTCTCTAAGTGCAGCTTTGTTATTATCACCAATACAACTACATTGTTATGTTTAAACATCACTATTTTAACCAAGTAGCCATAACCAAGGGAGGACTTTATTTTACAATTATTTTTGTAAGCAATAACTTCAGTAAGCCGTTAAGTAGTTATATATTAAAATAAACTTTTGCTGCTATATGCTAAAATACAAAATAAAATTTACGGTTTTTGAAAAATTTACCAAAAAAATCAAGTGGCTGTAATATGCAATTTCCAATTATAAACCTCTTAAAGCGTGCTCCAGATATACGACTAAATCCATATATGTATGAAAGTGCATATATATATATTTATATTTATTCATATATGCAAGTATGTATAAAAGTATGGATGAATGTATGTATGTATGTATTTCTGTATAAAAATGACAGAGTGGTGTTCACGTAGCATAACATAAGCTGAAGTTAACAAGAAATACCCAGATCTATAACATTAAGTTTATTAGATGTTTACAATATTTAATGGCCATGATTCAATACTTATTACAATGGGACTTTTATAACGACAAAATGACTGCAGAGTTAATTAAAATATTAATTTCGACGGTAAAGTTTAATCAAAGAAAATTTTGTTTACCCGATAAATTTTTAGAAAAATAAACAAGCAATTAAATTTGAAATCAATAATTAAATTATTTATATATTTTTTAATGAATTGCCAATATTAAACAATGAAACTTAACTAAATATTTACAAAAATGTTTAAAATGCAAAGGCTCCTAGTTACTAGAGACAATAAAAAAAGAGATTATTTAAATAACTTTAGATAGTTAATATTTTATTCGAATATATGTTTGTTAGATTGTGGCTTCTTGACAATTGATCGTTGATTTCTTTCTCGGTTGAATGAGTTGTGGTCGAACCAAAAGATTTATGGTCATTCTCTTTGCAATTGAATGAGTATTTGTCGCAACTCAACTGCATTCATAGACGTTGTGTCGTGGTGGCAAAGTAGTGGAAGTATTTATTTTTTACATTTGACCAGTGTAATGACCGTGGCGACATTATACGCCTTTAATGTTGTAATTATTGCTGTTTTGAAAACTAGGCAACTAACTTATTTTTTTATTTGCTTTTATATTTAATGGCATAATGATTTCATAAAAAGATGGTTAAACTGCCTTGAAGTTAACTCAACCAATGACACTACTGAAAATACAAGGTGTCCATAGATTTATATTTTTTTAATGTGTAGAGACACAACAAAAACTGTTATGTGACTGATTTTGAATTTAAACAGTCATTTTTGCATTCTTTTATTTATTTATTTTATTATTTAGCAGTAAAGTTTTCAGTGGTTAAGAGCTGCGCATGCATCTACAGATTTATATTGACGTTGACAGTAATTTCAACTCCCACTATTTATGTTAGTCAAACAACAATCAGAAACATTAACTTTACTTTGCGGATGTTGTTGGGAAGCCTTTAAGCTTTACTTACAGTGGTTTTGAAAATTATTTTACAATAAAATTTTTCGATTATTATTTTTATTCGACCGCTTTTTTTTTCAAATAAATAATTATTAATCCTAGAAGCGGTCTTTTTTAAATAAATCTAACACTATTTTTTTTTCAATATTTCGCTTTCCTGTGGAAAGCTTCTTCAGGAAATTATTTTTTATAATTTTTGTTTTTATAAAAAATAATTTCCTGAAGAAGCTTTCAACAGGAAAGCGAAATATTGAAAAAATATAGTGTTAGATTTATTTAAAAAAGACCTCTACTAAGATTAATAATTATTTAATAAAATTTTTCTTTAAAAACCAAAATTAGCCACAGGCTTTATTAGCAAGACTTAGTAAATTCTTTCGTTCTCTTAAATTATTTTATATTTTATTTAATGTGAGAATAAATTAATCGAATTTTTTTGCCTTTTGGTACAAACAAAACTATATAAATTTTCATTTATATTTATATATAAAAATTTCTATTAAATTTTAATCTTTTCACACGGTCATTTAAATTATAACGATTTTATTTTTTTCTCAATATTTCGCTTTCCTGTGGAAAGCTTCTTCAGGAAATTATTTTTTATATTTTCAAAAACAAAAATTATTATATTATTAATAGAAATTAAAAAAAAGGTCGAATCAAAATGAAAATTATATATAAAAATTTTACATTTTATACAGAGAAGGATGCTCAAGCAGCAAACCTAATATTTATAATTCGAAATAATTAAAATATAATATAAAAATTTTAATTTCATAAATAAATCGAAATTGTTTAAAAAATAAAACGAAATTAAAAAAAAATCATACAAAATAATTTTATTTGAAAAATTCTTTAAAAAAAAGGAATTTTTGTTGAAACCCCCAAACTTTCAAGGAATTCCATTACTAATTAACTTACGGTCAAACTATGTTAAGTTAAGAAATAAGAAAATTTAAAACAACAATATTATATTTCAACCCCAATGCTGTTCAAAATTCCCGAAGCTAGAAAAACATAAATTTTTTATTTATTTTCCCAAACAATTGAAACTAAATATATAATTTTTGTTATTGCACATTCGAGACTACTGTGCACAGATAACAATGATTTTATGTTTTTCTTTTTTTTTTTTGTTATTCTTATTGTTGCTATTTTATTTGGCATGATATTGCCTCATCATCGTCATCATCATCATCGTTACGACGATGCTACACACAGCTGTTTTGAACTGTTACGAATGTATAACATTTTTGGTAGCATCTACGTTTTGCCCCCATCTTTCTTCCTTTTTTTCAAGCTTTTACTTTGCTGCTGCTATTTTTGTTTTTTTAATACTTTTGTTTAATGGAAAAAAACGTATAAAACAAAATACATTTTACTGTGCTAAACTAACAATGAACAGAAAAACTCATTAATAAACCAGAAAATGTAAACTTTTTTCATAGCAAAAGCTTTTTTCGGAAATTTTTGCAGCAAAACCACAAAGTTGGCAAAGCAGCTGGCCTAAAAATGCTGTAGCAGACACAAAGCTAAAGCATATAAACTATAAACATAAAAAATGACGGTCGACAGCTGTTAAACGTTAAGCCAGCCAAACAGCCATCAAGCTACTTACAGACAAGCCAATGCGCAGCCACACAAAAAATGCCAGCAACGGCAGTAAGCGTTTTGCTCATGCATTTAGACTTCTTTGAGACTCAACTCAAGAAGGTCGTTTGAATTGTTTTAACGGTTTGTACTTTAAATGAGGAACAAATAAAAGCGGTTACATTTTTGAAATATTCATAACGTAAATTTATATTAAGTACGATAAAATTGTTAAAGAAAATGAAAAATTAGTTTTAAACAAAACTTTAAACTCCGCTAAACAATAGCGCAAGCGCCTTAACGAAATTTGAAATTCTCTGAAACAAACGTAAAGATTTTGTAAAAAATTAAATTAATTGTGTAAGTGATCCAAAGAAACAAAAAAAATAATCATAAATAAAAAAATTATAAAATAATCTTAATTTGCTATTCATTATTTGTTTTCCTAAATAAACTCAAAAAAAAAAAATTTACTAAAAGAAAATATAAAAAAGAAAACTTTTAAGGAAAAAATTTTAAAAAATATATAAAATTTTTTTTAGTTAATTTTGTTGTCATTAGTGTTGTTTAATGTATATTACATGTGCTGTTGTTGTTGCTGTCATTTTTTAAGCCGTTAAACTTTAGAAATTTGAAATAATTTAAACAAAGCAACATTTAAGTGGTTGTTGTTTTTGATTGGTGTAGCTGATAGCAGAGACGATTTAAGTTGTTGGTGTATGTATATTTAATTTTAGCTTTATTGTTTTTGTTGTAGTTGTTGATATTAAAAACAATTGCAACATATTAAAGTAGACCGAAATTATTTTTTAACCACAATGACTGAAGCAAAACAATACAACGAATATAAGAGCCAAAATGAAATTGTCTTCCAGAGTCAATTTTCTATTCGGCAACTGTATCATATCAACATCATTATCATCATTTATATACTTGATGGCGGTTTTTCTTTAAAATTGACCAAACAATTTTCAGTATTATTTGTCTTGAGTAAAATAATTATTTGCAAAATATGTTAACGAAATTAAAACTGACATAATAAATAAGTGAATTGAAATTTAAAAATAAACAAGTGAAACGATAATGGATATTGTAGTGTAGTATAACTGATTATCTTAAATTAATCTATTAAACATTTCATCGAGAACGTTTCTTTACTCTTGCGTCACTGAAATCTAACCGAAAATTATGTGTTAATTAACCGCAACTTTTCTTTCGTTAAACCGTAATTTTCTTGTTGGGTGACATGATAGAATCTTAAAACAGACTAATTTTTGAGTATCAAGAAATCTAAGAACAAATTGAAGAATTTATCTTTCTTTCTACTCGAAAGAATCTTCTTTATATTTCATTAGAAAGAATGATGAAGGATCTGCCTTAAGTCTAACTTAAAATTTTATGTTGGTTAGATTAAACAATTCAATGACATGTGCGTATATTCTCCGACGGGGTTTGATTTAATTGGGTATGATTTTACGGCAACCCTCATCAAATTTGGCTTATAAAAAGAGCGGTTTCGGCTATACTGTATAGAGAGAAGAAAACACTGAAGAAAACGGAAACGGTCTATTTACAAACCAAATTCGACGCGGGTTGAGTAAAATCATATCCAATTAATTGAATGATTCTTTATATATCAAGCTTTTAATAATTGCACAAATGGAATATTAACTTGTACTGGACTCAGGTAAAACAGTCAGGAAGAACATCTTGGATGAAACTCGCAATGTTGTTTAAAGCATAAAAAACTTTAGGCCGTGGTCGCATCATGCAACGAACATTAAGTGTTGATTATTTTTTTCTCAAATCTACAAAACAGAGTAATGCTAACCGGTTTTTAGGGTAGCAAAATCAATATTAGTTTCATTTACTAACTACTAATCCAAGAATGATACTTTTAAAGCAAAATCTGAAGGATAATTCAAATTTTTAGGTAAAGCTATTGACTCACTAGAAGCTTAAAGAGCGTCAATCTCTATTTCGATTTTATTTTAAAAATCTTGTTTTGCAGTTTCAATTTATCTGTAGAAAGCCACATAATAGCTGAACTTGATGACAAGAAATTTGATGATCTTGGCACACAGAAAAGAAGGCCTGATTATCTGATCATCGAAATGAAACTGTACATGAATAGGAAATGTCAATATAATAAAATTGTTTCACTAGCTGAATGACATGTGGGATCATTTTGTTAAAATCACATATTAGTCTCATTGGCAGCAATCCAATTTTGACTGAATAAACTATGCTGTTATAACGCAATAACCACAACTAGTAGCACTAATAGTTTCTTCTTTACTAGCCTCATTTTCAAAAAAAACCATCACGTATGTAATGATGTCGCCAGTCTAAAATCCAAACCAAACATAGACATATTATGTGTTCTTAACCCAAACACTACAATATTGGCACTTAACGAAGCTATCAAGGTGAAAATGTTCTTTATTGCTTCGAAGGTTTCTGCTGCAAAAACTTTTAATATTTTTGAATTATTTTTCAATAATTAAAATATAGTAAATAAAATATAACAATTGCTCTATGTTTGCTAACACTTAATATACAGCTAACGAATTTCTTCAGGGTTGCATGCAATTTATTCTAAAAGTGAATCGAATAGAATGTGTGTTATTTTAAAGTCGGTAGTACTTATCAATAGCAAGTGGGTGGGATATAAAGTTGCCTGATTTCTTAAAATTGGTAACTATAGCCGAACTTAAAATAACATACATTTTCTCTTGTCGATTTAATGCTAGGCAAGCTAAACCCAGTAATTTGATTCAATAGTTCATTTAATTCGATCTAAATTAAAGAGATTCTATCACTATTACGTTGTTTTCCCATAGTGGCTTAATGGGAATGCTAACTAAAACGCTGATAGTATAGTCAGCAGCATTGCCTTTCTCTCTGCTAGTTCATCGACAAAACTCTTGTCAAAGAGAGTACTTCTTGTGATGTTGGAGACTAAACAGTTATAATGCTATTTAAGTTATAAAAGACTGTTAAAATAATTCATTTAATTGGCTGTTTGAATAAAAACAACTTTGAAAATATCTGGATTTTTTAAGTATAAAATTCAACGAATTGCGGTTAAATTCAATTTTTTTTTAATTGAAATTCAATTCTATAAATTAGCGAATGATAACAAAATGTAAGAAAATATTCTTTTTTGTGTTTAAACATAAATTTTTCGTAATATCACAAAGATATATTTTTTCTATTTATGAGCTTAACATTACTATTTTAAAATTTTTAGTAATACGAAGCTTTTAAGCTTGTAGAGGGGCCAATTGATTTCTAGAATTAAGTTCATTTATTTAACGTGATTTATCTTCTGCTGCAGCATACAACATACTGTTTGGAAGCAAAACAATTTTCGTAAAATCATTTTTATCTATTGCCTTTCTATCGTTAGTGGAACACCGGGTGGAGCAGAATGTATATATATAAAAGATCTTTAATAAAGTGACAGAACCTTATTTAAATCTTTCTTTGAACCCTTTTAAAATATATTTTGGAGCTAGCTGTCATTTTTCTTTTAATCCTGCATATTTTCTTTCTATTTAAAGCACTAGAGTATAATTTCTATATGGAAAATACGCTTTATTTTTAAACCAAAAAGATAAAAGCATTAAATTTTTTTGCGACATTTCTAACAGCAACCATTTAAACGCTTCAAAGCACTTGCTGTTGCAATGAAAACAAATTTTTTTAAGCGAAAGCTTTTTTTCTTTGTTAAAAAAAACTAATAAAAAAAGATTAATTTTTGAATTCTGGGGAGAAAAGTCAAAGTAATTTTCCGGCTGTCTTAATTTGAAATAACTTCATAAATACATTTACTTAAGTAAACTTACATGACTTTTGGTGTTTTCTTATCTGATGAGTATAATAATAAAAAAAAATACTTTAATTTTAATAGCCGATGTGAACTTTAATAAAAATTCAAACACAAAGTTTTTAAACTTTAACTTTTAAGTTTAATAAACAATTTTTTCTTTAGTGTCGTATTTTAAATTATTATTGTAGATATTGTTGCAAGTTCCAGCATGGTTTTTGTTATGCTTTTGCGCAAACATGTAAAAGTTTATAAAAAAAAATAATGAAAAAACATAAACAATTTAAATAAAAGTTTGTACATTCATTCCACTAATTCCAATCATTCAGCTGTCCATTTTCCAACTACCTACTGACTGAGCTTAACAGAATAAATAGTACACAGAAAAAAATTTTAAATAAGTTTTATTTTAACAAAAAATTGGTTGATGTTACTTTTGAATCCTATTAATTTTTTATTTGATTTTATTATAATTTTATTATTGTTGCTAATGTTGTTTTACTTCATTCTAGGTTGGCTCTGAAAATTATTTTTCGCCATAGATCTTATTTTAATAGTTTGTTAGTTTGGGAGTTTCATAACTTTACATGAATTTTATTAATCTTTTTCTGTGTAGCAATAAAAAAATTATGTTTTTTCTTGGAGAGCTATCTGCACTCTACTGCCACTATTACTCTAGTAATGTCACTACTTCTCATTCTCACTTTCATTATCTCACTTACTGACGACTATTTTAACTGCCAGCTAACTTGACTGCCCACTTTGACTTTACCTTTCTGCCAGCAGTGAAAGTGATTTTATTTTTGTTTGAATTTTTGTTACTTTAGTGATTTTACCATTTGTAAAAACATTGTGTATGTACATATGTACATAATACATACATTTATTTATTCATCTATTTACTTAAACCTTTACATGTATATATGTATAGAAAATGTTTACAGTGTTTATATGATTGTGCTATTACTTTTTTTATTTAGTTTTTTAGTACAATTCATTTAATTCGGTTTAAAAAAATAAAATTTTATGATAATTTTTGTTACAAGTGGATAAGCGTTGAGATTTTTACAAATAACTGAAAACAGGTTCTTAAACTTTTCGTAATGGATTAGTTACAGCAAAAGTTTCGTTTCAAAATTGAACGCTAATAGAATAAATAACACAAATTTTCATTAACCACTAATAGTGAATGGAAAGTCTTGTCTATTAATTGTTCTAAATGTGTTTGTTTATCTTTTGGTAAATTGCTAACACACACAAAGATCCATGAAAACTTTTTATTTCTTCCGAGAAACTCAAATCTAGGGACAAAGTAATAAAATATAAATAATATTATTATTAATATTTTGTTCATTTATTTATTTATATTTAAATATTGCTGAACAACAAGAAATAATTTTATATTTAGAGTACAGGAAAGTGTAATTAATAAATTAATTTAAAATGGCAAATACACAGAATACACATAGTTAGACAATTATTAGCAATAAATTAGTTGTATAATGATACGAGTATTTATGATTTATAATTGTAAATAAAATTCAAATAAAAACTTGTTAAAGCTTTTTGCGTTACTTTGTGTTGTTGTGCTTGAGTAAGAATATTCCAGAGACGCGATGTATGTATGAAAGAACTGTCATTCAGCTACAACAAAACATTCAAATCAAGAAGTAAAAGCACATGGATATTAAGTTTGTTATTGAATGAAACTTCATATATTTAGCTTCGAGAAAAACTTTATCCGTAGACATATCTAATGATAATATTACTACAAAAACCTCTCAACCGTAGATTAACCCAGATAAGATTTTGTAAGAAATTGCCATATGTTAGAAGATGTACAATGATATGATGACCAAAGACATCGCAGCTTTATGTAAGTCCGACCCACAAGTGAGTTTACATGGTCTGTCCAAGTAATACTGTTATTGATTATTATTCGCAGTTCTTTGACAGCATTTACAATAGTGAATTTTGTCTCCATTTATTAAAGCAGCAACATCGGTAGAATTATTAACAGTTTTATTACAAATTATAATACACTTTGAACAAAATTCATTTGCAGTTGCCCAGCAATAAATACTCATTTAGTCTTGATATATGTTCAACCACATAGATGATTGAACTACTTAAATACAGCTGCACATTATCTGCATACCTATGGAATTTGCAGTGCAAAACCTGTTTTAACAAATCATTTGTATAAATAGAAAAAAGGAGTGGAACGAGTGACCCTTGAGGTACTTCCCTTTGATAAATGTAACACCAAAAATTAAACATTGTTTGACGACACAAACTGTCAAAGACTACAGAAACACAAAACGAAATAAGCTCTTAAGAATAACATTAATCAAAACAATTAAAAGATTAATAGAATTTAACAAATGTTTGTTAGGATGCAAAATATTCAAAATGTTTCCTGTGTATATTTTTCTCTACTTTTCACTTACCGTTTGTGCAATTCTCGATCATTATAACATTAAAATTTTCTCTGCTTCAGCAAAAAACTTTGTTTTAGAAGTTTCAGTTAGCGCTAGAATCTCTGCTACAACCTATGGGATCCTGCCAGATTTTAAATATATTTTTGCAAATTAAGTTGATTGATATGGGTACGCTT
Source organism: Trichopoda pennipes (assembly GCA_030448955.1). NCBI lineage: Eukaryota > Metazoa > Arthropoda > Insecta > Diptera > Tachinidae > Trichopoda > Trichopoda pennipes. The sequence continues at coordinate 667,398 of JASKUP010000040.1, forward strand.
TGCAGGACTTAACACTTATTAAAAACTAGAAGCAGTTAAAGAATTCTGCCATAAAATAAATGAAATTTTTGATTATTTAAACAGCTGAAGACTATATGATTATAGCTTATTTTATTACTGCCTTACTTTGCCTAAAGTACCCATGAGTTCAGCTATTTAGTATTTTATAACTAAGAAACAGTTTGTATTCAAATGACTGTCTCATAGAGAATATAATGCGCTAAATTTCCAAACACTCTATTAAAAGGATTTGAATATCCTTGGGCTAAGGACTATGATACACTCTATGTAAAAATATTTTACTTCATCGCAGTGAAAGAAAATTATGTCTGGATTATGTCATGCAAAATGTATATTGAGACACTCGTTCTACTCTGCTGCAACCACAAATCGTTCATTCTCTGTGGATGAAATAAATGATGTTTTAAAAACGGAATTGAAAATGGTGGCCTTATAGTTTTCGTTATCTCTGAAATACGAATCAATGATGCCGCTGATTTTAATTTTGTCACCGACCCAACCCTTTTGAAGGGCTAAGAGTTACTTATCTTCTTGGTATTGATCGCCCACAGTTGATTTCATTAGAGCAGGCACCTGCTTTCGCGCTTTAAAAAAAATTATAAAGCACTCAACTTCAAAAGCATTTTCAACTTCAAATAAAATAATGCGAAGCAACTTTTCTTACGGGAATACATTTTGCTATAAAATGTTTCCCAAAAAAAAAAAAAATTCAAATTTAGGAAACACTGCTTTCAGAGCAAACATTCTCTTATTACAATATGTTTTTAGTTTTTTATTAAGCGTAGCAGCAAAATAAAGATTTGGATTAAAGTTTTATTTTTCGGTTTTTTGTTGTTGTTTTTTTTTCTTTTACTTATTGTGCCGCTACACATGTTCCATACATACAGAATGAAAGAAACACATACCAACACATTCCTATCGAGTGTATTGGCGTAGTTTTAATTTTAACAAGTACCAACCACATTTGCTCTTGAAACTAGAGGAGATTTTATTTTAAATAAAATAAACACAAATAAAAAGCAAAATGTTGCAAAAACAACAAACATAAAATATTTTAAACGAGTTTACTTTCATCTGTTGAAAGTTTGCTAACTGTTTGTTTATGGGCAAGATTTGTTGCTTGGCTGAGGATAGAGTTAGAGATGGGGATGGAAATAGAAATGGCAATGGGGATATTTCACCATCCTTCCTTCTTGTTGAACTTGGCTTTTATATTAATTGAGTTTGATAGAAACAAAATAAATAAAATCAACACACACTGAATTTAATTTTAATTTAGTTTGTTTTTATTTGGCGTGTGTTTTAAAAGTGGTGATTCATTTTTTTTTTATTTTATTATTTTGTTAATCATGCTTAAGAAAAGTATTAAGAAAATAAGAAATTAATTTGGAAAACGTTATCTGGTTTGACTAGTCAAACGGCATTTGAAATATTCGTTTAAAGATTTTAGATAATTAAAATGTTAATGAAAATTATTGCACGTAAGACAAAATACAGACAAAATCTATGGATGCGGAAATTGTGTTTAAAAAGATTAAAATTAGGCAGATATTTTCACTGCTTGTTCATGAGCTTTAATTAATTTTTTTTTTAATTTTTGCACTGAATTATGATGTCAGTGAAATGTTAAATAAATACAAAACTTGTTATCCCTATGGTATAACAAATAGGAAATTTTGTAAAAACGACTTATTATTCGTAACTGATTTTTAATTTACTTTGGACCATGGCATAACTTGTGCAAAATCAACAGTAATGCATTTCACCTTATCGAAAGCCCATACACAACAGTTGTAATGTATGTCCATAGTTAAAGTTGCCTTAATTTTTTGTGAGTAAAATGCTAGTATCCATATTAGTTATGCTTCAAATATAACTATCCTTCAAAAAAATTGGGATAGAACGAGTATCACACAAACAATAATGGAATCCAAATCAGCCTTTATAGAATAAATTTATTAGCCTGGAGTGTGTAGCCAATTTCAAAGTAAAAGTGTCCAATGTAACTGAGAATAAAAATCGAAAGGATTACAATTTTTAAATTGTTTATCTTCGTTTTAGGTTTCTATTTTACAAAACATGTGCCAAAAACCAAAAAAAAAAAACAATTAAAAATGAGAAATAATTAGCCTCCACCTCCTCTACTTGAGATATAAAAAATCTTCCAAAATTTTCTTTGCAGAATGCACTTAATAGTTGAAAAATCGCACGGAATAGTGAATAGAGCACTGTTAGAACATTGAAAAGCAACAAGTCAAATATGAGTTTTCTAATATTTGATTTTTGATTATCTGCGTAATTGTTTGTAGAAATAAAATCATTCATGCTAACTACTAAATTGGAGCTCTTTTAAATGACTTTGAATTTTAAGAAGCTAATTGTTATTATGAAATATAAAATTGTTTGGCTTTGAAAAAGGTCAACAACTCAAATAGAGCGAAAAAAATTAAATGTTATTAATTTCTTTAATATCATTCAATTACAAAATACTTCACTTTCCAAATGTAATTTAAAAATTTAGCGCAATTTTGGCTTGAAGAAGGTCTTTGGCAGCAAATATTTTTCAACATGAAATTAAACACAAATTTTATTGCTCAACAGAATGAAATATCAAAGACATTTTTGTAGCACCAAGTTTTTGAATATTTGCCATAAAAATAAACAAAAACTTTTAGTTATTGCAAAATATATAATAGAAATCTTAAAGAAAAAGAATTTCAATTAATAACATTTATGTTAAATGCTTAACACCCCTTTTAAAAACTAATTTATTTAAAAAAAAAAAAAAAAAAAAACTAAAAGTCCTAAATATAGCCTGGGGAAGCCCTAAAGTACATGACCAATTCAAACAATTGGTGTCATGGCATTGACATAATTTTCTTTGTTATGCTAAAATAAAATAAAGTTAAACAAATTCAAAAAAAAAAGAAAATAAAACATATAAGAAAATTGTTAAATAATACAAAACCAAACAGACTTTACGAAATATGTATTTAAATTTAATTAAAAACACGTACACGAATTCGCTTTGCCAACAAAATCTCTTAACTTAAATTCAAACAGTAAAACTGAAATATCAATAATGGTTGACAATATGATTATTGAGTAAGGTAAATGCGTTAAAATGCTCAATATTCATAAATGCAAACAAAACAAACAATTACTACTACAATAACAATAATAAGTTATTGTAACAATCATTAGTAAACACCGTTCAAACACCTTAAAAAAACAAAATAAAATAAATAAATAAATAAAGCAGCAGTAAGAAAACAATATAACGAATGAAATCATAAACATAACAACAACAATGTGATGAAAATTTTTTAAAAATTCACAACATCATTTAACAACGTAACAACACCAACATCGTCACAGTGCGCTTTGAAAGCTTAAAGTAAACTAGTTGATCAATTGCGACACTTAAACATTTGAATTTAAAGAAAGAAATGAAAAAATGTTATCAGAAACCATAATGGTGGTTTAACAAAAACAAAATCAAAAAACAAAATATCAAATTACTAAAACTTCAAGCAAACAGAAATAAAAAAAAACTGATTTAAGATTTCACAGAGAAATTTAAGAAATACAATTTAACATTTTCTTAACCCATTTAAAGGCAACTTAGATGAGCCACTACTGTGGTTAATTGGCTCTATAAATAATTGCTTATGATTATCTTGCAAGTTTTTGATATATTTTTCTACATTTATCTTTTCATCACACCCTCTTTAATGGCTGGATCATATATTTTTGTCTAATGGAAATTAGTAAATTATTGCATATTCGTATTTTATTGTGGTTTTTGAAACAGTTTTAATGCAATTGAAGAACTATATTTCATTCATAGAAATCCTATCCGCAACTACTTAAAATCGTAGCAGACAGACATATGAATTAATGAATTTATACACATTCTTAAGTTTCCTATAACAAATTTGGGGTAAAATCCACTGATTATCAATATGAGTAGTAGTGAAATGGCCATATGGATATGCTTTCCCCACAGTAATACATTTCAGTTTTTGAATAATATATATTTTATGACAACGCCATAAAATGTTTACGTTTAAAAAAATCTAATGCAATTAATGTAGAGTCAATTCAAAATAATAAATATTTTAAAATAATACAGTAGTGTAAACTAATAAATAAGTAATCAATATCTACGTGGTTAGTACGTCTCTAGATTGCAAATTTTAGAGACCAATTTTTAATAAATTATTTATATTGTTTATAAAACAAATTTGTTGATTTTGTAAGATTTTTGAAATTGCCAAATCAATAGTTTTTACTCAGACTTCAGAGCTTGTATCCAGTTAAGCTCAATCGTTAAAAAAAAAATTGAAAAAAAAATTGTCTGGCAAATTAAAGAAGTAAATTTGAGAATAATTTTTAAGAAAAACAAAAATAAAAATAATCAATATTGATATATAATAATGTGTTATATATTTTGTAATAAAATAGGAAAACATGAATTATCATAGAAAAAATTATTAAAAATTTCTTTCAGTTGTCACTCATATCACAAACAATTTTTAACCCATTTTTGACAACCAACTTTTCAACTCTAGTTTTAAAACTGTGCTTTTATAAATTAAACTATGGCTATATTTTTTAATATATAAAGAGGAAAAATTAAATTTAAAAAATGCCTATAGGTTAACATATAATGCCCCTGTAGGCTAGTAGGTAGTGTACTAGCTTATAAATAAGGGGGTTGTGAGTTCGATTCCCAACGAAGACCTTGGTTTTTTCACTACAAAAATAAAAATTGACTGTCGATGGGGCTGCTCAGCGATAAAGGCATAGTCACTGATCGCTCTGCTGTCTTATACGGCAGCTAATTTCCGACTATCCTTCTACTTTCATCACCTGTTTCATCTCTTCTCTATCCCTTTCCTAAAGAATGTAGCATGGTACTTGACTAAATAGGCATTGTTGCTGAAGTGCTACTTCTATTTAACAAAAAAAAATATATAATTAACAAATAATCTCTCAAATAATATCCTTATTGCTTTCCTCCCCTATGTAAGAAAAAAACTGCTTTAAAATGGGTGAAATTTTAAAGAAAATAAAAAAATTAAACAATAATAAAATATAATGCATTCTCTATATATAACATAAGAAAACAGCCGTACTATGTATCTATCTACTGTGGGCCATGTACATTGTAAACATCATCCGTCTAGTCAGCCAATCTCAATCAATCCTAATAAGAGGCATAGAAAAAAATCTCAAGCAATTTTACTAGATTAAAAAGAAATTTCCACACCACAGAAGAAAAACATTCTGCCTCCTAATACTACATTGATCGTTTCGAAAAAGAAAGATACATTGAGTTAGAAATAATGTTAACTATTATGGCGCCTTTTATGGGAATCTTAGTCAAAGAGAATTGTTTCTATTTGCATATTGAGAAAAATTTTAAACACTAGTGCTAAATAAGGATGCTGGATATAATATGTCGAAGGGCTAACTGAAGAAGTTTTTCTGTTTATGGTTTAGCATTATAACGAAGGATTTCTTAAAATAATTTTTCTCACTGCAGTCACAACTATACGAAAGACTTAAGAAAGAAACTCGATTTTAGTATAACTTTCAATATTTTTTGAAAAATCTACTTTGCTGAAACTTAATGTTATCTAGCTCATTTAATGTTTATAATCAATTTTGCAAAGAAAATCATCTGATATTGCAGTATTATAAGTACCGCGTTTTTTAGATAAACCTTCAACTATTGCAAGCATTTTTGAAAGAAGTTGACCAGTAAAAATAAATCGATTCAATGAGGCCAAAATATTTTCCCAGCTAGATTTGTATGCTGTATGGAAAATGGAACAATATAGAAGTCGGCGATATTTAAATGACTTTCTCTAAGAGTGTGCCATCTTTAAAACTTCATCTTTTAACAGCGGTATGTTTCTATAATTTTAATTACTTAATTATTTCGCGCGTGCCATTTAAACAAAAGGTGCTAAATTTCTCAAATTATGAAAAATGTAAAAACCTTAAGTCCACCAAAAAAAATCAGTTCGAATCAAGTAACTTAAATTTTAGCAGACGTTCGTCTGAAAAGGTATTAATTCTTAAGAAAAAATAACTTAACACCTTTTTAAAGTTTCTGGAAATTAGTGTTCTATTTTTAAATTATGTGGTCGTTAATTTTTAATAAATTTATAACTTTTATTAAGATTTAAAAAAAAACGAGCTAAAAAACAGAGGGAAGCTAAATTTAGCATTTCTTAAAGTTAAACATTAACGCACTTCACTAAAAAATAATTAGCGCTTAATTAGAGTTCTTGCTTAAATTAATTTCATAGACGTTCAAATTTTATTTCATAACTTCAGCGATCTGACTTGGGTTATTTAAATAAAAATAAACTTTTGAATCAAGTTAGATTAAATATTATGAAGCATATATGGTGCTTTTAAATAATTACTAATTTTCCATAAATATTTCAGAAATTTTTAATGTTAAGAAAAAATGTACTAAATTAAACATTTTTTCATTTTAATAATCCAAATATTTCTTATGAATATAACTCGTTTAAAGCTGTTATACAAATTTATTTTGATGGTTTAAACTGCCATCTTATTTTTGTTTTATCAATTAAGCTCATAACAGAAGATCGTAAATTATTTCAGATGTGCTGCTTTCATGAAAATATTTAGCGCAGCTTAATTCCATGAATATTATTTTCGTTATTTTTTTTTTCTTAAGCTTGAACCAAATTTCGTTTATGATGATGACGAAGATAACGAAATGATTATATAATTAAAATCATTTCAAAGTCATTTTCTTTTTCACCAATTTAGTAAAATATTTTATGCAATAATAAAAAATAGTGTTTAACAAATAGCTTTAATACCCAAGATGGGTAATTTCTTTTCACAAAGAGTTATGAAGAAAAACAGATGATTTGAACAATAGCAAAAAAAATGTGTTTTTGGTTGGCTGAATAGCTAAAAGAAAAAGGCAATAGAAATAAAATGAAATTAAAAATATTACTTAAGAGTAACAAATTATCAAAACACACTGCTCATAATAGATTCAGCTGTTATAACATAAACTGAGCATTTATTGTTTACATATTTCAAAAGTTATATGGAATAAAAATAAATAACAAATTATTATTATTTTAACAATAATTGTAACTTTAAATCATTTAAAATAATATTTTTATGCTTTTACATATTGTGACTTAAATTATTTATTGTAAATAATACAATTTATCTCTTTTTATTTAAAGTTGTCTCTGTATTTAAAAAAGGGCTTTTCCAAAAATAATCACAAAAGCTTTCATTTAAGTAAAATTGGTTATTTGGTGTATTGTATTTATAAAACTATTTCGAAATAAAAAGTATGAAAAGTTTTAATTTTCTTAATTTTTTTTTTTTTTTTGAGATGTGGCTTAATATTGGCTGAAATAGATTGATTATCAGAATTTTAGAATTATTCAGAAGAAATTATATTTTTGTATTTTATTTATATACAACAATCGCCTCTCTTTTTTGAAACAATTTATTTTAGATTTAATTTAAAATGTACCGAATATTTTTTAGCTATAGATATAAAAACACATTAAATCATAGCAATCAATCTGGTATTTTAACATTAAATAATAAATATGCTTTTCATGTATCTTCTTTAAAGAAGAAGATAACTGTTCTGTAAAAGCTGGCTTCAAATTCTAACCTCAACTTTTTAAAAGGTGCTTACAAGTTGAGATTGCTTTCAAATGAATTGTGGAATAAAACTTGGAACTACCTTTTATACTATTTCAACATGTTAAGAAAAAAATATTTTATTTGACTGTCAGTTGTCGCCCTAAAGTCATCACTATAAAAGCATTTAAAGTTAACAATGGAATTTTTCCTTGTGAAGGGTTTAATGCGATTATGTTAACAATATAACAAATTTTGGACCAAGATTTTCTTAACAATGTGATACAATTTGATAGAGTAGTTTTATATAGCACTTTAGCTTAGAACATCGCTGAGTCATAAGTCGCCATAAATTAAAAAGCTTTGTAAAGCTAAAAGTTTTTATTTATCAAGAAATTGTTTTCCATCACTCATCAGTCGTGTTATTAATTTTGGTTCAATACTTTGCTTTAGTATAAATAACAAACAGTAAAAAAATATTTTTTTTTTTTTTTTTTAACTTAATATAATATTCGATATGTGCTTGGATTCTCCGACGGGGTAAAAATTTCTTTTGTTTGGGTACGGTTTTCCGTATCCAACAGTGTTCACAAACCAAATTTGACGAGGGTCGACGGAAAACCGTACCCAAACAAAAGTAATATAATATTATTTATTTAAATTGTAGATTCATTTTAATAAAAAATAAAAAAATAAAATAAATGTGAAATAACTAGAATATAAAATGCATCGCCACAATTAAATTAAAAATTTTTAAATAATTAGAGACTGCCGACAAGAGCATCAAAAATAAAATACACAAATATTTATTTGTAATAAGGAAAACAACTGATGAGCAATAAATTATATTTTTAATTAAAAGTGCTGAACTTTCATTTTAAAAGATCAAAAATCAACTCCGTATCCAATTAGAAAAGAAATGTATTCAAAAACGCCGACGCCATTAATTCATGCTTCTGTATTTGCGTTCATTAAAATATGAATTTTGAGTAGACAGTAGCCTACTTCCGCAACAAAATAACATTATTTAAACATTTAAATAAATAAATAAAAAACAACAACCATCATCATCATCATCATTTGCATAATCAATTGTGTACACATTTTAAAATGTTTATGTAACATATGTATATACAAACTCATACATACATGTATATAGACTGGTGTAGAAACATACTCATACACACACACACATACATTCACAAACTCACACATTCACAATCCCAGGGTATTTATTTTAATTTTTAAAAACAAATTTGCTTTTAAGCGTATAACAGTAAATTTAAAATATCTGAGTATGTGTGTGTGTGCTTATATTCAAACATCTTTCACAGAAATTTTGTGTTTTGTTTTCTTGTAATATAGATTTTTGAACATATAAAAAATATAACGGTTTTAAAGGCTGTATTTCAGTTGTTTTTGCTTTCGTTTATATTTAATTTTATATCAAGTTTTTTTTTTTTTTTGTTAACAACTCCGTTGTTTTTGTATGTAGTTGTAATGTTTGAGGCTGTTATTTCCAAACTTTTGTTGTTGCTTTCCTGTTTAGTTTTTCAGCTGCTGTTGCTGCTGCACTTACTATGTCCGTATTAATGATCAGCTTACAAAAATTTTAAACGTTACCAATAAGCTTTGTTTGTTTTGTTGTTGTTCTTTTTGTATTTGTTTGTTAATTTTCCATGGCCATGGCCACAATTTTATAATATAACTGGTTTCTTACAAAAATAAAATAATATAAAGTTTGGCTTCTTCGAAAAGATGGAGAAAAAACCAAAAAAAAAAACAAAAAAGGAAAAAACCAAACCAAAAATGTTGGAAGTAAAATCATTGATGTTGATAATGATGTTCATCGTGATGATGCCGATTGATGATAATGGACTTATTACGTGATTTTCAAAACAAGTTATTAAAATTATTCTTCATGCTTTTGTTGTTGTCACTTTTGCAACCTCATTTTGTATAGTATAGTGGATAGTGTTAATTTTTGGTTTATTTTTTTAGTCTAAATTAAACTTGTGCCCTTAAATCAAAAACCAGTTTATTATAACACAAATATTTTTTGTTCATTTTTTTGCTCTTGCAGCGAATATAAATTACCATTTTTTGTTATAAACATCTTGAGGCCACAATGTTGATAATGCTTCGTGTCATCATTTTTATTATAATAGTGGGAAAAAACCTAAACTGGTTTTTAGCTTTAAGAGTTCTTAAAACAAAATATTGCAATATGTTTTTGAGATATTTTGTTTATTATACTTTTATTTTATTTTTTTTTTGTTTTTTTGAGACATTCACTTACTGCTCATTTACCACTCAACTGAAAGCGAAGCAACTTAAATGAACTAAAAGCAAACAATATCCAAAATAAAGTTTCTCCACTTATGCAACACTTACAGCAAATAAGACAAAAAATATATAAAACACCCAAACAAATGCAAATACATGCTGATATTAAAAATCTACAATATTTTTAGCAGAAAAAGCAACTAATATGTTTTGTTTTGCAAAAAGGAAGTTTTATTATTTTCACAAAATGACAAAAACAGACAGAGGCGTCCAACACTAAGAGTTTGCAAACAAATTAAATTGCGATTAATCTGAGCAGTACAATTACATAGACAGGAGTACATTCACTTGGAAATTGGGAATTTTTCTAAAAAAAAAAAATAATTTTTATTTTTAATATTTTATAAATACTTTTTTCAAGTACGAGTTTTTTATATAAAAATAATAAGTAAATTTTATTTTTACTTTCAATATTTCGCCACATCATTGGGTGACTTCTTCAATATTGACTGATTTATAAAAATGTTTATAAGCTTTTCTTTTAATAAAACGCCACCTAAAGATGTGTCGAAATATTGAAAATAAAACAAATTAAATTTATTTAATTTTTATATAAAGAAAGACCTTGTGCCTGTAAAAATTATTTATAAGATTAATTGTAATGTTTTTATGTTTTTTTTTTTAAGTTGTCATGAATATTTTTTTTTATTATTCCAAATTCTAGGAAATAAAAAAAGAGCGAAAGGTAGTGTTTAAGTAAAAAAAAATTGGTGGAAAATAAGACAAAAACATTTTAAGCCGATAAAAATATCAAATTTATTAATATTTTATACAATTATCTAGTTGATTTCTTGCAGTTAACGAGGCATTATTTTTTTATGTTTCCAGTAGAATAAAAACTTTTTTTAAATGATATAAAATAAAAGAATTAAATTTAATTGTATCAGTATTAGTGGTCACGTTTTGTATATAAAAAAATAATTTTTCTTAGTACTTAATTTTATTTTAAAAATAAAAAAGAAACTCTTAAAAAATGTTTTTTTTTTACAAAACAAATTTTTTTGATACATGAATCCTCAATAATTTACTAATATTGTTTGCATGTCTTTCATGCAAACAATACCTTAAAATTATTTAAAAATTTGGATATGATTTTACGTCAACCCGCGTCAAATTGTGGTGTGAACATACCGGTTTCGGCTATATGCCATCTTCAATGTTCTCTCTATGCTTATTTAAAAATAGTCACTTTTATGGGGTAATAAATATTTCCTACTTTTTGACTATTAAGGTAAAATGTTGATGGTAAAATGTTGTACTTTTGTTGAATTCTAGGGGCGCTAAAATTCCAGATTTTATTTTTAAATTAACTCACTAATCCTCATTAAGTTTATGAATCGACGAATTGACCGCAAAAATGCTATTTCAAATATTTATTTCTATAAAAATATTTACATTTTGATAGTAAGAGACCCCAAATTCATGATGAAAAAACAATTACAACTAGACTAGGCATGACTTAGCTTAACAGAGAATTGTAGTCCTATCAATATTATAAAAAGAATAAGATAGCCAAGAATTGTTGATTGTTGCACACTAATTTTGTTACCACAAAATACAAGGTCAATAGCTACCTAGCTTTTATTTTAAAAAGGATTAATATTTTCACAATACAGAAAAGTAGCTTTCAGGCAAAGAGACTGACAGGTGAAAATAAAACGCAAGTATACTTTTAGGAGTTGGAAATAAAATTGTTTCGTATGTAATACATAGTCGGCATTAGATTTCAGTATAATTATTGTTGTGGTACTTGTTTTCATGTTGATTACATATGGCAGAGGTGCAATTTTATATTTCCAAAAATTACAAAAACACACAAACGAAGTCGTGGATTAATGCTAAAATATAAAATATTCCTGTGCTATACATTATGCACTATGCAGTTTAGAGCTTTATGCTGACAGTCTTTAACGATTAAATATTTCTCTATTTTTACATTGACAGTTTTTGGTTTATTTTTAAAATTTTGTTGGTAAGAAAATTATTTTTTATGATTTTAGCTGCGTGCAAAGGTTTTTTGGAATTTTAATGTAGGACAAGTCAATTGGAATTTTCAAAAACGCTAACACATCTATCCAATTTGTTTTATTCAGTACTATAGCGTATTTGCTGAACAAAAACTTAAAAAAAAATATTTTTCACAACGCCTCTCCATAATGAATAGAAGGTTAAATTTTATGTTTTGAAATTAATTAAGGAAAAGTTATTAATTAAATGATCTGATCTAAATTTGAATCTTTACTAGTAAAACAATTTGTTTATTAAAAGTGTTATAGTGTGTTATAATAAACCAAAACTGAAAATAAATGTATAATGTTCATAAGAAATGTTTTATAATTTCATACATAAATAAAACTTTAATAATTTTATTCACACTTAATGAGCATTGATTTGATATTATGTTGTTGCTAAACAAATGTCTGTTGTTCAAAAAATTGAAAAAATTTTAAATTGCTTTAATTGATTGCAAAATGTTTAAAAATATATATAACAAAAAATAACATTAAATAACTTTATATGGACAGACATATAAATCAAGTATGTTTTAGTATTTTTGCAATAGCTATAAAGAGAAATAACTGAATTAGGCCATATTTAATTTGAATTTTGTAACAGAATTGAATTTTGTAAATAGAAATAATAATATTAAAAACTTAAAACCAAAAATTAATAAAATTTTTCAATGTTTAAGTTACTTTAAAAAATAAATGCCATCGCCGTCTAATTGGGTAATAGCAAAAAATAATATTATTCTAATTTTATGACCACTTGATTAATTGTTTTGCTTTTGTTTATCACTTTTCAATCATACGAAAATTTTTGTTTGTGAATTTTGTCATTTTAAGTTTTTAACAATTGCATTGTTTAAATTTTATTGCGTTGTCAAGTTTTTGTTATGCTCGTTGACATTTGCAGCAGTGAAATGCGCACTTGCAACAGTACTAGCAGTGTACTACAGAGTTGCATTCATACCCTTTTATATTTCACAGAGTCACGCAAATACAACAATATGTGTTTTATGTCGAAAGGGAGAAAGTTACATTTTGGTTTTGTTTTATTTATTGCGTTTATTTTTTTTTTTGTTATTATGTTTTTATTGTAATTTTAATTTTATCTGATATTATATTATCACTGTAAATCTATGCAAAAGAGCAAAAGCATTGTATAAAGAAATATAATAAAATCCATTCACTATTCTTTGAACTATACACGTATTCAAGAAAAGTTGACATTAACATTAGTGTTATAAACGGATTTTTATTATAAAAAATTATTATAATTAATTAAAAAATAGAATAGAAATATTAATTACAATAACTACACTTATAACAATAATTTTAAAATATTAAAAGACGTATAATGTGAGGAGAAAATAATTTTTTATACTCCCTAATATATCGGGTGGCTGATTAATTTTGCTGCATTAAGAAACTCAAATAACTTTTTGTAAAGTTTATGTAATTTATTTTTTGGTAATTCATTTGGAAAATAATACATTTTTATTAAAGTAATTTATGAAGATTTGAAAATAATTGAATGCAAATGGCCTCCACCCTCGGTAACACATGCGCGACATCTTATCAAAATGTTATTCATTACTGCCTGGAGTGTTTCAGCGGGAATTGCCTCAATTCCTATTCGAATAGATCGCTTTCTTTTGGATACTTGTTCTTTGCAATAACCCCACAAAAAAAGATAAGGTACAGTGAGATCAGGAGACCTGGGAGGCCAACGAAATATCGAGTTTCTTGAAATCAGTTTATTGGAGAATTTTAGGCACAATTCTGTCATAACAGGCGTGGCTATGTGACAAGTTGCTACATCTTGTTGAAACCAAACAGAATTGAAAGGAATCTCTTTCGGCGTAATTCTGGAAAGAAAAATTCTCTCGACATTTTTAAGTAACTGTCTCCATTGACCGTAACAGTAAAAGTGTTTTCTTCAAAAAACTAAGGCCCGACAATGAACCTTGAAGAAACTGCACACCACACCGTGACACGAAGTGGATGTAATTCATCTGATGTAGTATCTGTGGGTTAGTTTTACTTCATATTCGACAATTTTATTTGTTAACATAGCCGTTCAAATCAATTCCTCGTGATACATAAAAGTGCAGTTCAAGACGTTTTCATTCTCTGACGCCATTTGAATGATCTTTTCACAGGTCTCTTGGGTTCAGTTTGTTTGTTAATTGAATCTGGGTGCAGATAAGCTCCTTGTCGAAACTCGAGGATTGTATTGTATGGCAGCAGCTATGGCAGCGATAGTTTCTTGCGTCCGAACTGAGGCATGTCGATGATAATGCCTTCTTGCGATTGTGCCACCCTCGGCAAAATTCTTCACGAGCCTCATTATAGTCCATCTGCTAGGAGGAGTGCAACCAAATATCATTATAACTTTGTACGATGGAAAAATAAGTAGATCTTGTCAAGAAGCAATTTAATGGACCTTTCGAAATTTTGTTTTAGCGAAGTTTAAAAACATAAACCTGTACTTAAAATAAAATAACACAAAAAAACACCTTTCTATTAGAACAAACTTTGTTAAAAAAAAGGTTTTTTTAAGGATTCTTAACACATATTTTTCGAGTATGGAAAATCACTTACACCAGATTTATACGATACCATTTTCCTATGCGATTTTTCTTATGTCCATCTCTAGCTGCAGCGATTTTAGTTGTGTGTGTTAACAATGAAATTTTTAATTGCCATCGAAATTTTCATTTTGCTTTTAGTTTAAAGTTCGCTATTGTATTGTATTTGTATACATACGCAATGAAGGTATATAAACCAAGTATTAACAAAACATACCCTCAAATTTTAAGCCACGTCATACAAATAAAAGTTTCAACCAGTATCATGAAAAAAATTCATCGTGTAAGTCGGCTCTTGATGTGTAAAACATGAAATTGAAAACTGACTGGATTAAAAACTTTTAAAGCCAAAAATAATTTTGATCCTCAAGCTCAATAAAAATTATTAATAATTTTTTCTTATTCACTTAATTTATTTTATATTTTTTTGTTTTTTTTTTTTTTGAAAAGTGCTTTTATATTTTTATTGACAATTGCATCGTTGTTATAACATTTTTGCATTCCTTTTGTTTTATTTTCCTTTACTACTCTCAAGGTCAGTTTTATTATTGTTGTTAACATTTCACTATACTTCCGGTTTTCTCCTTACGTACACGCACACATCCGAAAAACAGATTGGAAACAGAGTAGATGATTGGAAAGTTTTATTGTTCGCATGTTTTTGTTTTATAAAACACTTACACATACATACATACATACATACACACATACATACATACATACATACATACATATATTCATACATATGAATGTAGATAAATATGTAAATGCAGTTTAGTGGAAAATCAAGTTTAAAACTTCACTTAACGCTGAATCGTTGATTTTTTTTTTATAATTTTGTTATTTAACGGACTTGGCTCCCGCACAGAGGAAATGTTTTACAACATGAAACTATTTTCTATTTCACGTGGCCGAGAAGATGCCTTTTATCTTTTACTTTTATTTAATTTCAGCATGTTAAGTTAAATATTTTCAGTGTTTGAGTGTGCATTATGTGTGATTTGTTTGCGGTTAAATGATTTTTATTACAACATCCTCTTAAAGTGTGCTGAACTCATTATGAAAGTAAAAATTGTATAAAAAATGACGGCCATAAAAGTATCGAATAATTTTATTACGATGTGACAACATTTTACCTGACATTTTGCCATTTTTTTTAACCTGAAAAGGTTATATAAAATGGAAAACAAATTAATATTTAAATTCTGCCCTAAAATAGGCCCTCATTGAACTTAAGTTATTGAAGTTATGACCTGCGAGCTGTGTAATAGTTTTACTAGATACTGATTAATACTTTTACTAATTATAGTTACAACGCCAACTGTTATGTTTATTAAACTTAATAAAGTATAAGGTTATTACTACGCACAGTGGAGTATTTGACTAGAAACATTAAAATCATTTTGTAATTATTGTAAGACTAAACTACTACACTAAAATAGTTAAATTATTTCTAAATTGAAAAATACTGCATAATTAATTTTTTTCAAGCACACGATCTTTATATGAAAATTAACTAAATTTTATTTTTATTTATTTCGCCAAATGGGAGGCATTCTTTTTAATATGTTTATTAACAATTTATCATTTGCTGATTGAGTTGATAAATTGTTTATGCACCCACTGGTGTGGCGAAATATTTAAAATAAAAATAAAATTTATTTTATTCTTATACAAAAATTACTAAAAAAATATAATAAATCCTAAAAAATATTGTAAAAAGTGGAAATTAAAAATACCTCCTAACGTTAAAAACTGTATTTTTAAATTTCGTATATTTTTTAAGTAGGAAATTATTTTTATAAATAAAGCTCCTCAACAAAGACATAAACTATTGCCTTTAGAATAAAAATAAAATGTTACAGATTAAATGTTGGACAACTAAGAAATAAGTGTCATACTTATGTCATGACACAAGTTATTAACAAGATCTTATATTTTGATCTTCTTTTGAAAATTATATACAATTTCTTACAATTTAAAATTACTTTTGAAAACCTTTTAAAAAACAACGGGAAAAATATATTTTTAAATTTTGTTTTGTAGAAATTTTTATTTTTATATATTATAAATATATAAATAATATAATATAATAATAATAATAATATAAATATATATATGCTAAACCAAAAAATTTTACAAAAAAATAATATCGAGTAATATCAATCCCACAATTTCCAAAAAAGTTTTAAATATTTTCAAAGTAGGTGATCACAGTTTTAATTATTTTTATGCTGAATTTAGTCTAAAAGGAGCTAAAGAAACTATTCCCATTGCACGTTAAGAAAGAACATATTGATACGCTTAAACAACAGCTTACTTTTTTATTTCGTTTAGTAAAAATATTGTCGACACGTTATATGTCGAGAATTAATTAAAAAAAATAAGATTTTGAAACGTAATATTTTGTCTCGAAATAGTTCCCAAAGGAACATAAACAGTTCATATATTTCGGTTAGAACCTTTTGAACACCCCACAAAAATGCACAGGAACAAAAAATCTACATTTGCAAAATATGGTCTAGACAATGTTGTTTAACAAATTTGTATCAATCAAAAAAATATAAATTTTGCGAAAAATTTAAAGCGTTTTGGCAAAACAGCATAATAAGGTAAAAGAAATATAAGTTTTAATTTTAAAACCAAAACGACGAGCAATCCTCGCCGTTATAATTGTTATAAGGTATAAATTCAAAACTTAAGCGTGTCAAGTTTAAAAATACTCAATCTAGCCGCTCAGAAACTACAGAATTATTTTAGTAATTTTTTTTTACAAAAGCCCCCACTGTGCAAGGATAAGTAACATTTCTTCTTTTTGTTGAAACTATTAGGCTAATAATTCACTGACTTGTATTATATAAAGGCATCTTAATTGTAAATTACTAGGCAGCAACAATTGTCAAATCATGCAACATTGTAGTGCTACATTTGACTACTATCTGTTTGTTCACCTCTGATACAACGCGTTGAAAATGAAAAAAATTTCCTGATTGCAAATTCATAAATAAGACACAAAATATTTAAAAGAAAAAAAAAACATTACTAATTTATTTCTTCTTCTTTTTTATTCATCTTTTAAGCCGGGGGCTACTAATATTTACAGTGACTGCCGGCATTAAGGAAGTCAATTATCGATACCTGTATTTGCTGCTGCGTTTTTCTGATTTTGTTTTTGTGAAAACCACACACAATTTGATGAGATGTGGCGTCTTTATTAACACACGACTTTTAACATGTTCACGTAATAGTTAAAACTGCAGCAACAACAGCTACGACAACACCATTAGAAATAGCAGCAACATAAACGAAACGTAGCAACGCAAACAAACCCTCATCTAATAACTACAATTTGCAGCGGCAATTGAAGCAGTAGCACAAGTTTATTATAAACCGACTAGCAACTGAAAATTATACAAAAACAATAATAACAACAATAATAATAATAAAAAGACCAATAACCGCAGTTTTAGCTATAGAAAATCATTAAACGATTTAAATTAAAAACAAAACAAAAAAATAAGTAAATAAAATAAAATAAAAAACAAAAAATAACATCAATAACTAGTGTAATTTATACATATATAAACAATTTTATTCAGCTCATCCCGTGATCATGGGACTCTGTTAGTGTATGTATATGTGTATGTGTATGCAGTTCCTTAAACAACATAAAATTAAAATTAAATTGTTGCACACGACAGCAACAATTATTTGAAAAGCCCCAGTAACAATTACTGGCATTTCAGCAACTAACTCAAGAGCGACAGCAGAGGCACGAGATATCCGTAGCAGGTACACATAAACTGATCTTTGCTGAAACGGTGCAACAATAACAATAACAACAGCGATTGCAAAAACAGCAACATAGAAACTGTTGCACAGGAAAACAACATTTATTGATTAAAATCAAACAGCCAACTAAGCCAACCAACATTCAAGCAAAATAGTTCAATGAACGGAGGAATGTTTTTTACTAAAACGACAGCAAAATAATTTATATTCAAAACGATCGCACTGCCACCACCTTCACCTGGCTTCGAATAATTTTCCTAACAAAATTGTAAATCTCAAACATTTGAAATCCTGTAGATCGAATAATCGAAATTATAAACAAAATATTAACAATCTCAGACAGCTTCAGTTAAAAACAAATTCCTTAAAACTCGATGTAAAATGCAAGCAACGAAACAATGCAGTCTTTGGTCTCTTATAACGGGTGTCAGCAGTTTGTTGATTTTAACACAAGCCCAAGTCATCGATAGTAATAAGTTGTACTTACATACACATACACCTTCATTAGACACGCCTGTCACATTGCAACAGCAAACTACAACGCACCCTTATGGCAGCTCCGTGAAACAACCTCCCTGGGCAGTGGAGGCATACCCCGGTGGGCGAGGAGTGAGAAATATTGCACGTAATTTATATGCGCCCTACCAAAGTTTCTCAAAAACAAATGTTAATGTTGTTAACTTTCCTAATGTATTGATACGTCACGATGGTTCGTCTGTACAGTCTTTTGCCTCATATCGAGAAGGAAAATCCTTAATTCCGATTCATTCTAGTACACCTTTGCAGGCTAATAGGCGTGCTGACACAGCTGAAGTAGAAATAATACCAGCTCCGGCTATTGAATTTCCAGCATCACCTCTTATAACTGTTCCCAAACAGTTAGTGCCATCAACGGCGGTAAATGTTAGCAGAGTGTTGCGTAAACGTAACTACATGTACATACCTTTGCAACAGAACAATTCAAACAGTTATTTTTTGCAATTGAAACCTAAAAACAATGGGTCATTAAGTGCCTTAAAGCCTCCTGGAAGTGAGGTAGCACCGGCTTTGCCAGAGATTGCCGAAGATGTTGTTAGTTATGACGATATAATTGAACACAGCGACACGGCAGCATCTAGTCCCCTAACATCCACCGATCGCTACGACCGTGGTGAAGAGAATAGTAGCCGTCGTGTTGGCTTTTCTTTTCCCAGCTACAGTTTAAATCCCTCAAATCCCTTCCAACCTCAAGCTTATCGTGAAGATAATCCCATCTTTACCGAGGCATCCGATTTCGAAAGGCCCTTTAGTGATGATGACACAGACAAACGTCTTACTCGTCAACTGGTATTTGAACCAGATGCCTCTCCTACATCCTATTCATATGACTTCTCCTCCAGTTCAATACCTCATACTCTTAACTCGGCCATAGCCCAGGGAAAGCAATATCGCGATGAAGTAACCAAATTTGGAGACATCAATGGACCAATTACCGCCATACCCCAAAGACCACAAAGAGGCATTTATTTTGGTGACAACGAATTTAGAAGCGGCACTTTGGCTCGTCCCTATACACAGCAACAGAAAAACTTCAATGAATACATTGGCCCAGCCGATCCAACAAGTGCCCGAAAAAGTCGTTTCTTTCCCTACAAATCATCACGAAGTCCTAGAGTCGTTTTTCCTGTTAACGATAACGTAGGTGCCACCGGCCCCACCAGTACTGGCACTGGTGTATATTTCAATGACAATGTGGTGTTTCGGGATCAAAATTTTGGAATAAATGAATTGGCCGCTGTTCAAGATGTACGTAATGAATTCAATTTACAAGATTTAGACAGTTCGTCTGATAGTAGCACACCACCGGTAGCACAGTCTGCCAGTACCTTTAAGGAAAAAGGTAAGTATACAGAGGCCAAATTATTATGAGGATTGTAAAAAGAAAAGTAAACACGAAAACTAATCCTATTCCTGCTTATTAAACAATCATGGATATTAAAAACAAACATAGCAAATGATTACACTAAGGAAGTTTCGTAGAACACATTCATGCAATTTTAAAAAGAACGAATAAGTACAGTGCCGAATAAAATTATTAATAAAAAGTGATTGTAAAGGAGTTTGAACAGTTTGTGTTTTAAAAGCATAAAAACTTTTCTTGCAAGTTATATATAGAATTGGGAATATTTCTAAGCAAAGAAATTACAATATAACCAAATATAACTATGATCCGAAGTCGAATCCGTGTTTTCAATGACACGTTTTTTACAAAATTTATGAAAAATTTCGAGTAATTTTAATACTCATTAAAGATATGAGTTTGTGATCCTTCTGGATTTTTCTGCTGCTGATTTTTCCTTTCGCTTCATGCCTTTAGTTGGGGTGATTATTTTAAACTTAAACCAAAGGAATTTTTAATATAAAACTTATAGCTCTCCAAAGAGGTGAAACAGTCGATCTCTTATGAGATTCACTATTTACGGATGTACGGTCCAAATTCACTGCACTCATCCAATAGTAAATAGTACAACGGTTGACGCGACTTGCTATCACATCTTTCTTGTCTATGATATTTTAAAATGCTTGGACTTTCCAGTAGCAGTAAGTAACGGCTTTTTCTAGCCCCTGAAGGCTAGTAGGTAGTGTACTAGCTTGTCAGTCTGGGGATTGGGTGTTCGATTCCCAACGAAGATCTTGCTTTTTTCACTACAAAAATAAAAATTGACTGTCGGTGGGGCTGCACAGCAATGAAGGCATGGTCGCTGGTCGCTGTGCTGTCTGATACGACAGTTAATTTCCGACTATCCTTCTACTTTCACCACCTGTTTCATCTCTTCTCCATCCCTTTCCTAAAGAATGTAGTACGGTAGTTGACTAAATAGGCATTGTTGCCTGAAGTGCTATTTTTCTTAAAAAAAAACAAAATAGTTTTCTCTCTGAGCAGTGCACAGGGTAAGTTCTTAATTGTTCTGTTACAGTACTAAAAAGACATATGCAATGATCCTAGTATAATATTTTTATCAACCACTTTAACCTGTCATTGCAATGTGACAATTTTTAATGTAATTCGGTGGCAACAAAAAGGTTCTTTAATAGGAAAGAAATTATTTGTAACTTTTATTAAAACCCTTAAACAAGTTGCATAAATTTTCAATTCACAAAATAAATTTCATTACAATCACTTTTGAGTGCCAACATAACAAAAAAAAAAACCTTTAACTATCAGTGGGTGCATCTTAAATCCGTTCGGTACCTTTAAGCACTGCTTGCGTTTTGGTATTTGTATGCAACCACATCCACTCTCTTTCCTTTCTCTCTTCAAATTCAGCTGACATCACAAGCGAACTGGAATGCCAGCATCGCGGTGGCACTTGTGAATTTTTTGTAGGCTGCTGGATGACTGGCGGTCTTCTGCAGGGTACTTGTAATGGATTATTGCGTGGCTGCTGTCATCGAACAGCTAAATCGGCCAACTTGCGCACCTCTGACCATGTGGGCCACACAATAGATTTGACTGATCTTCCGCAAAAGAACTATGGACCGGTGAAAAATGATCCCAGTGAGTGTCAGAAAACAAAGCAAAACAACAACAACAACAATTTCAATTTAAAAAAAAAATAAAAAACAAAAAAATACAGCAACAAACTAAAAAAATATTTTAACTTAATTTAAAACCAACAAGACTATGAACTGCACGTACATACAAAAAAATAAAAATATATACAAACAAATAGAAAAAGCATTAAAAAGGCGATGTAAAAGGTGTAAAGAAATTAAAAAACCATTTAAGTGTCTGATGCAATCCTAACCTGGCTAATCACAAATGAACGAAAACTATAATGATGGAGTGGTATTTCCTAAGTGGTGTGTAGAAGATTGTTACCCAGCTAACAAAACTTGCACGTTTCAAAAGTAGATTTTTTTTTTTTAATTTGTTTGCATTCCTCACTAAATTTGGTATTTTAACATTTTGTATGCTGCTTTTAAATTTTTGTTCATATATTTTTGGTACTTTTGTTGCATGACTTAACTTGCATGTCCTTGCCACAACAAAATTTATAAAGAAATTTTAAATTTTTAATTTAAGTACTTTCTTTATATTGGATAAAAAGCAGTAGTAGTTGTAGTAGAACTCTTTATTTTTTTAATTGTAATTAAGCGCTTAAAGCAGATGAAGGGGTAGTTATTTATTTTGACGTACTGTTTGCTTAACGTTTTTAAAAACACAAAATATGAATGTGCATGCAAATACTTCTTTTATAATATGTGACCATAACTTTGAACAATAGTATTATTACTTAACTAGTGTTCCTGCGGAAGATCAGCCGGAAATCCTTTGAACAATTCACATTCCACACATACACTTACAGAAAGACATGAAGCTTTTATTATTTATTATTTTTATTATTATTATTAGATAGCATCCCAGCAAACACTATATAAAACGTTTGAAGGTGGATGGTTTCCGCATGTGATATGGAACCCATTTTGCACACCTTTCTCTAGGTAAGCACGGGTATTCAGTTAAATATTAAATTATATTATTCTTGTTCTCTTAACCGAAAAGGTTTTCAAGTGTTTTTTGTTTCTTTTTTATAATCGATATCAATTATTATTTTCAAATACTAAACACAAAAATCATAAGCTTTAACTAGGAAGTAAATTTATTGAAATTAAAATTTAAGAGTAAAGCTCGAACTTGAAAACACATTCTTAGTTATTTCAAAAATACAGTTTATCAAATATCCATATGCTCCAAATTATGCTGAAAACATATGACTTAAAAAAAATTTTGTAAAAATATTTTTTTAAAAAACATGTTTTTAATCGAGAGAAAATACACAATTTTTTTTAGAAAGCTTGGACTCTAAAATTGTTTCTCGAAAGCTTTTCTTACAAAACTTAAGATAAAACTTTCATTTTATGTTTGCTGGGTTACTATTTTATTCATAAGATTTCATATATAAACATTGGGCTGTTTTTTCACTGGTCGTGTTGCACTAAAGTTTGTTTATAAGACTAACACCATTTTAAAACCAAATCGATTTTAAAAATTAATCGATTAAAATTAAAACTAATTAAATTGGTGCATTGAAAACATGGTAAAAAAAGTTTATGATTTATAGGCTGCGGTATATCATTGGCTAAGCAAACAGCTCAGAGGCGTATAGTGGGAGGAGATGATGCGGGGTTTGGTTCTTTTCCCTGGCAGGCCTACATACGTATTGGCTCTTCACGGTAAATTTTTGCAATAGATTTGTACAAAAAACTAATTGCAAATCAGTAATTTTTTTTGTTTTTTCTTAAAGATGTGGCGGCTCTTTGATTTCACGACGTCATGTTGTTACAGCAGGTCATTGTGTTGCAAGAGCTACCCCTAGACAGGTGCATGTTACTTTGGGTGATTATGTTATTAATTCTGCAGTAGAACCTTTGCCAGCTTATACATTTGGCGTAAGACGTATTGATGTGCATCCCTATTTTAAATTTACTCCCCAAGCAGATCGTTTTGATGTCTCAGTTTTAACGTTGGAAAGGACTGTGCATTTTATGCCCCATATAGGTAGGAGGTGTACTCCCTTTTCTATAATAGTTACAAAAAAAAATCATTTTTTATTTATTTTTAAATTAAGCTCCGATTTGTTTGCCAGAAAAGAATGAAGATTTTTTGGGTAAATTTGGTTGGGCAGCCGGCTGGGGTGCGCTCAATCCTGGATCCAGGTTAAGACCCAAAACTTTACAGGCTGTTGATGTTCCAGTTATTGAAAACAGGTAAGTAGAGTGAAAATTTTGTGTACAAATGATTAATAATTAAAATATCCAGTCAAATATAAATAGGCAGCGATCCAGTTTAATATTAAAAAAAACAAAAAACAATTTCAAGCTAGACAGTTAAAAAGGATTTCAATATTTATTTTCAAAGTTTTCACTAATTTTCAAGAACAAATTTTAAAGTTTCATTTTTGTTTTCTCGTTCTTGCTCTCATTTAAATTTGTTTCTTCCCAATGAATCGTTTAATATATTTCATCCAATTCAGCTAGCTGAATTTAGTATTTTGAAACTATAACACAAAAAAAAAAAATATTTTAGTTCAGCAAACGAGTTGTCAATTGTTAAAAAAACGGTTAAAGGAAAAACTTATTTTAATTCAGCATTTATTCAGCAACATGTTTTAACTAATTCAGCTAGCTGAATATAATATATATGATAGTATATAAGCTTTAAACAAAACTTGAAACTAATTAGCAAGCATAAACAAATTTATAAATTATTATTTTCTATATGGTAATTCTATTAAATGATTTATACTTATTGTATAATAATAATATTTATAAAGGGCAGTTAGACTGAAATTAAAAGTATTTTCTAGCAACAAGAATAATTCTGGATAACTCATACAGTTGACTGTATATGTACTTTTTTAAACTTAACGTTCTAAATTAGTTTTTTAAACAAGTGAAGAATGATTTAATTAATTGAATATTATCAAGCTAAATATGTTTAACATATCTGTTTTGAATTTGGAAACATACAAGTTGATTGCTTAATAAAAATTCAGTAAATAGAATTCTAAAAATCAAAACCTTTAATTTTGAAATTTTTAGCCAGAATCTTGTATTCCGCTTTTAAAATAAAGCAAATTCACAAAAAGTGATTTATTTCAGAATCTGTGAAAGATGGCATAGACAAAATGGCATAAATGTTGTTATTTATCCAGAAATGATGTGTGCTGGCTACCGTAATGGTGGCAAGGATTCTTGTCAAGGTGATTCTGGTGGTCCATTAATGCATGAAAAGAATGGGCGTTGGTATTTAATAGGTAAAAATAAAACGCTTCCAAACTAGAAATTTAACAGTGATATGACACTCTTTACATTCTGCAGGTGTAGTCTCAGCGGGTTATTCTTGTGCATCACGTGGTCAACCTGGTATTTATCATCGTGTACCCTATACAGTCGATTGGATATCTCATGTCGTTGGTTTAACGGGAAGTGTTTAGTAAATCACCGAAGTGTTGCCACAACATCATAATCATTAGAATTCTTAGCTAACAACACAACAAATAAACAACTGAATTTACTATAAAATGCAAAAACAAATAAATCTTTTGTATATAATTATTATTTCTTGAAGAATATTGTCCATTTCTACTATTTTTACTCTCCAGTAAAAAAAGCATAATTTTAAATTCTCTTTATAGTTTTTCATTTCGTCACTGTTCTATAAGATTGTAGTTATTTGTTGACATTTAAAAAATTTTATTTGAAACAAACAATACAAATATTTCTAAACATAAATAAGTTTAGTTTATATGTATTAACTAATTAATTAATATTATTTTTAATTGATTGAAATTGTTAATTTTTTTTGTTAAAAACAAAAAAACAAACTAGAATTTAACGAATCCTAAGAGACAAATTGATTTGTCTGTTTTATATATATTTATTTAAATTGTAATTTATTTTAATATTAAATTTTAAATAAAACACAGAATTTATTGTAAATAAAATTATTATAAAATAAAAATTTGTTTATAGTTTTTGAATACATAAAATAACACAGAACAGAATGACCAATGAAAAGTGATGACCAACAAGCTGTAACTGTTATAATATAAAAGAATTTTTATAGTTTTTTAAACGATCTTTTTTATCTTTAATAAATATCTTTTTTCTTTTTTTAGATCTTTTTTTTAATTTTTTTGTTTTCAAAAATATAAAAAATTTTTTCCTGAAGAAGCTTTCCAAAGGAAAGCGAAATATTGAAAAGAAAAAATATATAAAAAAAGATTTAAAAAAAAAAAATATTTATTAAATATAAAAGAATATTTAAAGTATAAAATTTTATATAATAAATGAAATGTAAACCCAAGTGTTAGAAATTTTAAAAAATGTATTAATTCAAAATTCGGGTTTTTTTTTATTTTCAGTTTTATTCGACCTTTTTTTTAAGTTCTATTAAATTATAATCTTTATACACGGTCCTTTAAATTATAACGATTTATTTTTCTTTTAATTTCCTGAAGAAGCTTTCCAAAGGAAAGCGAAATATTGAGAGAAAAAAAGAAAAATAAATCGTTATAATTTAAAGGACCGTGTATAAAGATTAAAATTTAATAGGTTTTTTTTTGTAAAAAGAGAAGTAGCACTTTCAGGCAACAATGCCTATTTAGTCA
This sequence comes from Trichopoda pennipes, assembly GCA_030448955.1. Classification (NCBI taxonomy): domain Eukaryota; kingdom Metazoa; phylum Arthropoda; class Insecta; order Diptera; family Tachinidae; genus Trichopoda; species Trichopoda pennipes. The sequence continues at coordinate 693,975 of JASKUP010000040.1, forward strand.
AATACCGTGCTACATTCTTTAGGAAAGGGATAGAGAAGAGATTAAACAGGTGGTGAGAGTAGAAGGATAGTCGGAAATTAACTGCCGTATAAAAACAGCACAGCGACCAGTGACCGCTGAGCAGCCCCACCGATAGTCAATGTTTATTTTTGTAGTGAAAAAAACCCAAGCCCATCGTTGGGATTCGAACCCACAACCCTCATACGTACAAGCTAGTACAACTGTGAGATTCGATTTACATCCGCGCCTGGCCATGAAGCCTTAATCAGATGGTGGACCAAACCACTGCATAATTTGAAACGTCATGCTCGTCCTAGGAAGCCGAAGCTATAATTCTATGCAACAGAACTTTCTAGTTGCAACTTTAATGATTCCAGAGCAGGGCTGCAAATCATCACTCCTTGCTTAAGAGTTGGAGACTTTCCAACTCCTGTCCAAAACACATGTCTAGCATGCTCACTGGTCTGGATCATTCACTTAGGGTGTCATTAACAATGAGATGATCCTGGCCACCATAATAACAATTACACTGTTATGGGGCCGCGAAACCATAACCACCACGATACTCCCATATAGGGGCCAACGTCAATAATCAGCCAGAAAACTATTAAATGTCTGAAGAGACAAATAATGCACTCTGCGAGCTTACTGATTCCCGTGGAAATAAAGTGGAGTTTCCAGTTGTACCCCTGCTGCCTTCAGGGGACTCGGCTCCCTTTTTCCCCCAGTCGCACCGTGTCTAGATAGTCGAAGTTCTATAAATACCATATATATGTGCCCCCGGGGGGTGGACAAGCTAGTACACTACCTACTAGCCCTTGGAGGCTGCTTAAAGTCCAGTAGTAATCCAACCAAAATTAAATTAATTTTTCGGTTCAACTATTATTCGCCAAATTTTATTAAAATGTGCCACAAGCTACTCCTTAAAGTTTGAAAGCATTGGCGTAAAGAAACGCTATCCTCACCCTATACATAATTTCCCTTAACTATGTATATCGTAAAATGTATTTGCCATTGATGGCATTAAAAACTCATTCTTTTAAACAACAATCAAATCAATTCTGTATTAATTAAAAACCTTTACTTGCACCCATTTAAATAACGCAACCGTTTAAAAGTAGAATTTTTGATAAATGTGCTATCGAAAAATTACTAAAGATTTTTCACAAAACCGTAAAGTTCTGAGGAGTTTCCTCTATGTGGATCATTTTTAAAAACCTTAACTTATCTACACCTCTCTTAAAGCTATATACACCTCCAATTAATAACCACTATTAATTGTGATTAAAATTTTTATTTACATTTTGCAGCAGAGCTTTTATTGCAGTCAGCTTGAAGCTAAATGAATACTTTAGCTATTAATGGTAGAAAATATTTGGTTAACAGATAATACATTTTATATTAAAGAAAAATTTCACTTTTTCAAGAAGTTTTAAAAAATTTGAGAGTCTAAAAAAATGTTAAGAGACTTCAAAATTTATATAACAGTACAAAAACACCATGCTGTTTTTGTTGTAAATGTTAATATATGTATATGTATATGGAACGCACCGTTACGATTTTTATTTATTTATTATTTCTTTATATTTTCTTTTACTTAATTGATCATTAAAAAAATTTTTTAAAGGTTATATTTTCATTCGGTAGATGAGAAGAGAGTTAACACAATACCAACATAAATCAATTTTGGCCAAAGTATACGGTACAGCAAGTAGTAATCTAGGAATGAAATTTTTTGCATGAGTTCTTGGAATTATTGTCTGATTAGTCGAGCAGCTGATGTGGAAAAAATTCGGATTACAAAAAAGAAATTACCAACAAGTATTGCCGCGCTAAACTAAAACTATTCGTTCGTTACTAAATCAAAATTCTTTTAAAATATAATAAATCTTTAAACTATCTGCCAGGTGAATAACAAATTATAGTGAAGGGAATTAATTAAGAAGCTTCAGCAATTAAAGCAACATACAAACCAACAAACAAACAAACAAGCAATCATAAAAAATACAACATGTTATCTACAAAAACATGTAATTTCATTCTATTAACCACTACAAAGTAGAAAAAGAAATTTGTTTATTTTTTAACCACATAAAAGAGTTATCATATTCTTAACTATCAATTTTTAATACATTTTTTTAATGAAAAAAGAAAAGAGAAGAAAACAAGTAATAAAACACAAGATGTAAAGTTAAATGAATTCTTGGAACCAGTTGTAGATTTTTCTTACAGCCATAATGTTCTCATTTGTCAAAGCGGCAGACGTAGAATACTTTTACTCTTCTAAGCATCAGTTAGATTTTGTTGGTCAACGCAAATGGACGTTAAATTGAAATTTTAAAAACTACAATATTAAAAAAAAAATTCATGGTTTATATCGAAAACTGTTAATTAAATTAAAAGTAACAGAAATATTTAGATTAATTTTATTAAATAAAATTAAAAAAAAAACTAAGAAGACTATTTGAATGTGATAAACTGAAATCATCTTGAAGAGTTAAATATAAGTGAAAAAAACCCGGGTTTAATTTTATTACTTACACAAAACAATAGTGATTTTCAAAATTTTGGTTATATTATCGAAATAGAAATTTGTGTGATAAAAATTTAAGCTAAAAATATTCGTAACATCTTAAACAAAAATGCCAAGTAATTAACGCTAACAAAAATGTGAAATAGTTAATATTTGTGCCAGAATTCGTTAATGAGCAAAAAAGTTAAATATTAAACTAAAATATTAACATGATTAAAAAGTTAATTAATATACGCAGTTGCTAAAAAAAAACGATAACAGCTGAAGGCAATATTTTTAGTAAAAAGTGCATACATAGTTTTTAATTCACTTAATACCCAGTACACTGCGACTCTAACTCTTTAAGATAGCGGTTTTCTCTGTCATTAAGAAAGTTTTCCTTGGGGGTCAAATACTTCAAAAAAATTGAAAGTCTACAAAAATGTTGTGATAAATCTACTTATAACATTTAAGCAAATCAAAATTTGAATAACATTATCTTGAATTTAAATATGGAGTGAATTCACTTATCGTGAATAGAATTGAAAGGAAAAAAAAACAAATAAAAATATTTTAAAATTTTTTATAGTTTTTAAACGATCTTTTTTTTATCTTTAATAAATATGTTTTTTCTTTTTTAAGATCTTTTTTTATATATTTCGCGAAATATTGAAAAGAGAAAAATATATATAAAAAAAGATCTTAAAAAAGAAAAAACATATTTATTAAATATTTTAAAATAATATTTTCGGAAGGGAAAATTGCTTCTTAAATAGAACATTGCAAAAAATGTATTGCCGCTGGGACTCACCAATTACAAAGTCATTTTAAAATAACTTAAGCAAAAAATATTTCTTGAAGGCTTTGCTAATGATGCTAATAAACTTTTTCTCTTATATTGTTAGTGAAATCCCATATAAGCGATAAAAAACAGAAGGAACTTTAGCAAAATAATTTTAAATAATTTGTTATTTATAAACTGTTGATTGAATTTAGTTATGACTTGGATGGACTTCATAAGTTGTGACTGAATAACATACATACATTAAACATGGTGACCCCGTAGGCAAGGTAGTGTACTAGCTTGTCAAGTCTGGGGGTTGTGGGTTCGATTCCCAACGAAGACCTTGGTTTTTTTCACTAGAAAAATAAAAATTGACTGTCGGTGGTACTGCTCAGTGATGAAGGTATAGTCACTGGTTGCTGTGCTATCTTATACGACAGTTAATTTCCGACTATCCTTCTACTTTCACCATCTGTTTCATCTCTTCTCTATCCTTTTTCTTAAGAATGTAGCACGACACTTGACTAAATAGGCATTGTTACCTGAAGAGCTACATCTCTTAAAAAAAAAAATACATTAAACATGAACGGATCACTGCTATGAGCCAAAGCTTATCACTTCGTGTTTCAACAAATGTTTTCTAAATATTATCTAATTCGAAAAATTTTTATTAATTTCAGTTTTGCTATAAAATACAAACAAACTGTGCCCCAAACATTTCTTACTATATTTTTCAGAGTTTTTCGCTTATAACTTTTTGCTTTATTGTATGATAGCAGGGCTTAGCTTACTACTACATTCTTGATGAAATTCCACTACAATCACTTAAAAAACAGAAAAACGATATAGGAAATATGTTATTTTTCGAAAAAAAAGTGACCGCCATACAGCCAAAATAGAGAACATTCACCATCATCATAATGCTTATACACTAGAACATGATTTTCTATGCAGGCTAGTGTTATTTCAGTTACTTCTTTTTATTTAAACTGTTAAACTAATATTCGCATTACTTTCAACTTTAAAGACAACAACAGTTAAATTTTTCCATAATAATAAAAAAAAAAATTCAGAATAAAAGAAAATTATTTTTGTTTGACGGAGTAATTAATAGAAAAAGCTTGTAACTAAGAAAAGTACCACTTCTCTTTTCATTCTCATATTGGTATTGCTATACAAATATATTTTCCATAATACGTTAAACAGCACTATCAATTTCTTTTATAGCCGCGCTCTATTGATGACCACAGAGAAAAAAACAACGCGAAAAGAATTTTTTTTTCTATTTACAACCGCATAAACTCACGCTTACTCTTCTGGTGATGTGTGAAAAGTAGATCAAATGCTGGCTAAAAGAATTTCTAGTTAACTTAATACAGTAGGACAAGAAACATAATTGTTATATATTTAATAATTTTTAATACGAATTTTATAATTATGGAAAATAATAACTGACACATAGTTGTATTTGAGAAAACATTTATAGGTTTTAGAATTGTATTGCATTTAAAAAAAATTTTTTTTTAAATTATTATTTTCATTTAAATTTTAAATATTTATAAATTTGTATTTTCTGGCTGCTGCATATATTACCAAATGTATTAAAATTTTAAAGGTTTCTGCAAGAACGACAATTGTCTTAAAAACAAAATAAAATCTGCTTGCCTTCTACCCTTAAAGCAATAGAGTATAAAGAAATGCTGCAACAACGGTAACCCCAATTTGTTAAAAAGCTACAATGTACTTATGGAAAACGATAACACTAATTAATGCACTATTTTATTTAATAATCATTTCATTAATTACACAATTCATTGAAGGCAGTAAGTTGTTGTCAAACATATTATTTGAATTTTCCCTTTAAAATCTATTTAATTTAAATAACACAGACATTTTAAACACTTTGTTGGGAGTACCCAGTGAATGTGTTCATCAAGGCGGTTCATGGCCTTGTAAATTATCGTTTTCCTGCTGGCTACAAGGAGGCAAGCATGCACGTGGCTGTGGTAGTAATAAATGGTTATTTTCCTGTTGCATAGCCGCTGAAGGAGATGTATCACCGGCGGCCAATTTAGTGGAAACGGCCTTGGTCGAATATAATAAAAAAGCAACCTCTTTACCAAAGCGGGTATTCTTAAGGCGTCGTGACGACAATGAACTTTTATTAAAAGTAAGATTTTGAAGTATACTCTGCTCACCATAAATCAATTTTGTTTATTAATTAAAATAAAAATAAAAACTATTACAGTTAGAATGCGGTTTAGCACGTAATTTTCAACAAACTTTTCAAAAACGTATTATCGGCGGCAGGCCAGCACAATTTGCTGAATATCCATGGCAGGCTCATATACGTATTGCCGAATATCAATGCGGTGGTGTTTTGGTTTCAAAAAATATGATAGCCACAGCAGCCCACTGTGTTCAGCAGGCTCGTCTTCAGGATATTTCGGTTTACTTAGGCGAATTGGATACACAAAATTTGGGTCAAGCTCAGGAGCCGTTGCCAGTAGAGAAACATAATATTTTACAAAAAATTATACATCCCTTATTCGAATTTCGTATGACTCAACCGGATCGCTATGATTTGGCTTTATTAAAATTGGCAAAGCCAACTGGATATAGGTGGGGCACCTGGGGTGGGCTTTTATTTGCATAGTTAAGAAAACTTTAATTTAAACTTGTAATTTTTATTTAAGTGAACACATACTACCAATTTGCCTGCCTGCTTATCCTATACGTTTAATAGGTCGTAAGGCTGTTGTGGCTGGTTGGGGTAAAACTGAGGCCAGTCTAGGTCAGGCAGGCACTAATATGCTGCAAGTTGCTAGTGTGCCCATTATAAGTAAGTAATTTGAATTAGATGTTATAGTTAAAAATTAATAAAATTATCAATGTCAAGACAAAAAAATATTAAATTTTCATTGTTAATCAATGTTTTAATTCCAAAATTCATATTTTGTCAGATTTCAATGCTAAATTATTGCTTTTTTTAGCTAAAATATTTTTTGCTTCTTTGATTTGAATGAAAAAAAAATTTTTTTTAATTTTTTTTAATTTATTTCAAATTTCTAATCCAAAATAAATTGTGTCAAAAAGAATGCTCAAATGCTAAAATTAATTTTCTTATAGAAAATAATAAAACTTTTAAAATTTCTCTTTAAATTAATATTCGATATTTAACTTAAAATAATATTTTTCACAAAATAATATATTCTGTTTTTTCATCAGCTGGTCATCCATCATTTACGAAATTAACATTTTCATTAACAAAGATTTTTCCAAAATAAAACTTACATTTCACCTTAAAGATAAAGAAATGAAAAGTCATTTCGATTAATGTTATGGTTTCTTACATAAAATTATAAAAATAATTTTTAATCTATTTTTAAATGAATAGTTACAGATAATATTTCACTTTCACTTGTTTGATTACATCAATTAGTACACAAATTCAAATCAAATAAAAACCATAAAAATGCAACTCACTCTATTGTTGTTGTTATTGTTGTTTTTTTTTCCTTCTTTTGTTTGTGTTTCTTTTTTATTTATCAATTTAATTTTAATATCGACATTTTATCTACATGATGTTTAATAGTAAAAAGTCATAAAAGAATTTTATATTTTTAACAGCCTCCTTGGAATGCTTACGTTGGCACGAGAGCAAACAAATCAAGGTAGAACTATTTAATGAAATGTTTTGCGCCGGCCATTCAGATGGTCATCAAGATGCCTGTTTAGGTTGGTAAATATATAATTTCCACATCATTTGTATCTTTTACTATTTGAAAGCATAGTTTAAGGATGAATAATAAACTATTTTACATTTATTACATTTGCTGCAGGCGATTCTGGTGGACCACTTATAATTAAAGAACGTGGTAAGTGGCGCATGTACTGAATTTTCATATGATTTTTTTTTTGTTTTTGTAATTGTCTAGTTTTATATTTATATTTTTTACTCTCTAGGTCGTTTTGTTTTAGTTGGCATTACAAGTGCCGGTTTTGGTTGTGGTGTCGATCATCAGCCGGGTATTTATCACAATGTCCAGAAAACTAGCAAGTGGATACAAGAAGTTTTAATGCGTAATGCAATTTAGTTTATGTAAAGAAAAAGAAACTTTTTTAATTATTATTTATGTAGTTTTTTTTTCATTTTTTATTTATTTAAACTTAAGAAAACATTAATAATAATTGCGCTATTTCCAGCAATAGCTTACAGTAATTAATAGGTAACAACAGACAAAAAAGCTTAAAAATACATTATTTTTTTATAAAGAAAATTTTTTAAATTTGTTTTTACTTATAATTATTCATTTTATTATAAAAACTTAACTGTTTTTTTATAAATAGTGTCAGTGTACTACTTTTAAAAAAATCAAGAAATAACCTTGAATTGAATTGGATTGATTTAACTAAGTACACTGGCTGGTATCAAAAAGATTTATTATTAAATTTGAAATAACAAAAAAAACGAAAAAAAAATAGCAAACTACTTTGATTGCAGCTTTTTGGCAATTATTAACAATTAGTTTCGTAAACATTGCAACAACTGTTATTAACACTATTATTTATAAAGCGAATAAAGCTTTTAACTGTTTTAAAAGGTCTAAAAATGGAATATGAGGTTTGAAGCGAATGTCTTAGCAAACACCTTAACATAATTAACGCTTAAAAGTGAGCACAAAAAAAAATGAAAAAATATAAGCAAAAATTATGTCATTTAGCCTTTAATACCCGCTAATTGTAAGGGAAAATATAAGAAAACCAGCACCACCACCCCGCCTTTTAAGACAACAAAAGCTTTTTAATGTTTTCTTTAAATTTTGTTATTACATATTATTTTGATCATTTATCATTTACTTATTTTTCTGCTTTCCCTTTCTGCTTCTTTGCTTTCCAACATTTTATTATTTTCTGTGCCGCTAAGTGTAAAAACAGTATATGTGGCTATTTAGAAGTAAAGCTGAAAGAGTTTTTATTAAATTTTCGTTTTAATTATAATGGCCATTAAAATATTTTTTTATAAACATAATAAAATAAAAAAGTAACACAGAATTAGATAGTTTACAATAACATAACAACAAGAAAAATAGAAAACTGACATTTATTTTACTTTTCTAAACTAGAAGCTATTTTTATATATAAATACAGATACATCATATTTTATTTTATTAAAATCGATACATTCCGATAACTCTAGGCGCAAAAACTCATGTATAAAGCTTGACGAACCAGCACTATTAACACCAAAGCCGAATATCCATGACACCATTATAAAGCTCCGTATTTAGTGGGGTTAGAAAAGAGTTTTGTATTAAGAGATGTTGAAAACGGACCAGAGGATCACAAGAAACCTGTACCGAAAAAAACTGACTCATTTGAAGAGAGCAATCAGTGAAAGACGACCAATATTCGACCAGATACGGGACCATAATCTTCCATCATGACAACTCTCGGCCATATGCCGCAAAAACGGTCAAAAACTATTTGGAAAACTATTTGGCTCACTCTCCTTCTAGCCTGGCTCACCAAGACCTGGCCCATTCTAGCTATCATTTGCTTACTGGAGTATGCTTCTCTTCACCCTATTCTGAGTATCAGAAATTTAATTGATTCATTAGATACCTCAAAACCGGAGCAGTTTTTTTTGGCACAGAATCCATATGCTACTAGAAAGTTGGAAAAAATTACTGGCTAACGATGGACAAGACTTTGGATAATATATCAACTCACTTTGTTGTTATAATAAAAACATTTTTCAAACAAACAAAAAATTAACATTAATAACTTGTACAACTTGGTTAATTAATTTTTAGAATGCAAAAGTGATTAAACTGTCACTTTTTAAAGCATTCAGAATAGAGATTTTGTTTCGAAAATTATATAGTAAAAAAATAAAAATTTAACTTCTTTAACAAAGTTTCTAACAAGTTTTGAAAATAATTTAAATTTTTACAAAAATTAAATTATATAATAATTAAAATAAAATTTTAAAAAAATCAAACAGTTTTAAATTTTAATTGTTGAAAGCTAATTAAGCCATAACAATTGAAATCAAAATTTTAAACAATTTTTGATTATTATTTTACAGTAGTTAATTATTAAGCACTAGGTCATTATTTAATAAAAAATTTTTAAAACACTTTATTTTTTATAATTTTTCAATATTTCGCCAAATAATAAACAAAAAGAAAAATATATAAAAAAAGTTTTTTTTCAATTTTGATTAATTATTTATATATTCTTGTTTTTGTTTATTATTTGGCGAAATATTGAAAAATAATAACAAATAAAGTTTTTTAAAATTTTTTTATTAAATAATGACCTATTGCTTAATAATTAACTACAAAAAAATTATATAAAAAGTCGAATAACTTTAATTATTATATATTATTATTTTATATTTTGTGCATATGTCGCATTTAAGGGACTAAATACAAAAGCACAACAATGTCCAAATTGAATCGCTATAAATACACATAAATAACTCAAACTTGTGTTTAACTGTAAAAAAATGTAAACACTGTAACGCAATATCAAGTTAGTGACTAAGTCGAATGACAATAACACGTGCAATTACCATATTTACGAGTAACAATACAAATGAAAATAAACATCAATTATATTTCGTTTCTCTTTTACAAAAATATTTTACTCATATTAACGCAGTCAGTCACATTGCGTTGCCAGCAGTCACTTAAAATGTTATGCAATTTAACCAAAAAAAAAAAAAAAACAACAAAATTAACCAAACACTAGTGGCTATTTTGATACATTCGAGCATAAATGTCAGAAATGACAAGAGACTGACAGAAAAATGCATATTTGTTTAAAGTGACATACATATTTGCCTCAGTTGATAAGCCTCTGTTCACTTTGAAAGACAGCAAACATTTCATAAGACCATAAGAGCATAAATAATGTCAATGTTTTCTGTATTTGACATCTGTAAAATGCACTCCAATAAATAAGACATATAAATTTCACCATCCATTCATGCATGCATCAATCAATTTAACCTTGACTTAATTGAATTTAAATTTAAACTCATTTTAGATAATAATCAAAATCATTAAATAAAAAAAACATTTTATTAATATTTTTTGAATCGAAATACATTTTTTTCTTCAGTTTTGTTATACGAAAAAAATGTGTGCAATTTGCAGTTCGAAAAAATTTTAAAAATGCTTTGTCTTATTTTGGCTTATTAATGTTGCTCTTTATATATATTTTTTAACAGTTTATCATCCATAATTTTTTATAACTGTAAAATCCGATTTCGAAAATTTCTACTTATATCTTATATATTTATATCTCTTTCCTAACAAAGCATCACAATTCGTAGCTATTTTTTTAAGCCAAAGATATTTTGTCAAGGCTTTTCTTTCCAAAAACAAAATTGAAGTGGATTATCATAACCGTTAAAGCTGAACATTCTCATGTATTACCGTCATCAATTTATTTTTATTAGAAAAATTAAAGAAAACATATAAAATGTTCCAATTGCAGTTCCCAATAGCATCAGCATTCTAGGAAATATTAAAATAGTCCTCTACTTCTTAGGTAGTTTTTTAACCCCCTCATCTGCTTCGTTGATGAACGAGTAATTGTACTCTCGCAGTCATTGCCAACATTTGCCTACGTGTGTGATTTTTCGTGGCGTTCACATCTAATGTGCCATTGTTTATTGGCCTCAGTCTAAAAAGGACCAGTGCTGAATTTGCACATACAATGAGCGGTAAGCCTCGTACTGTTGCAGTCTACACGCTAAGATCGAAATTTATAATTTTTTGTTGGAAATTTTCTTGGCGATAACAGAGATTTTCAAAATTATTATTTAATAAAAAATTTAATGATTTTATTGGCTGCTTTACATTGTCCTCCCAGGAGTCATGCAGATCATTATGGATCCCTTCCACATGTTTGCATGTACTTTCGCGTGTAAAAGTCGGCATCAGTCGCCTAGGCTAGCAGCTGCCTGATATAATTAAACACTCCCGGTCCGACCAGTCACTAACCAAATTGGTGCCACGAGAACCTGTGGTTCGCATAGCTACGGCCCTGTACTGGTTATTTTGATCAGGCCTATCGAGAAGTAACGTGGTGGCTGTAGTTTACACCTAAAAACCGCGGGAAGGTACGATTTTCTCATATCCGATATGTTGTTACATTAAAACAGACTGTCGCTTAGCTCTAAAGCAAGGAGTGGGGGAACGGCTCTGCTCTCTGTGCTCCTGAAATTGCCACCTAAGGTGTGTATGCACCATGGGAACTTTGGTTGATTAAGGCCAAGCGGCTAGGTGCTGACGAGAATCAATATACATTTATTTCACATTGATTTAGCGGCAGACAGTTCATTGGAATTCAGTTATTACGGAATGGAAATTGTGATAATGATGGTCTTAGTCTTATTGCCAAAGAAACACAAGGAAAATTTCAAGCAAAATCACAAAATGGGCAATAGTTAAATTTGGTCCCATTATTTAATTTTAATTTCTACGCTTATATCGACTAGTAATTTACTAAATTTGTACATGCGGAAGTGGCAATGATATGGTATCATCGTCCAAAGAGCTTTAAGTTATGCTTTTTTTTGGGAATTCGTTTTGAAGTATACACTAATTCCTACTTATTTTACTTTCCAATATCTAGGATACAATAATTTTTTCACTTCGCGACAAGTCATTTTAAATATATATACGAAGCCTTTGTTTTAACCAATTGAACTATCAAACAAAACTACTTGCTGTTGGACTTAGTATATGATCTTAAAAAATATGTCATTGACAAAATAATTAAAAAAATCATAAGGAAAAAATTCCAGTTGTACTATGAAATCAAAATAAACTATGCATTTCAGACAAAAACTGACAACTGAACAGTTAAGCAAAACCACGATCATTCATCGTAATAAAAAAACAAAAAACACTATTGTATTATCCAGTGTATGTGTTTGTCATATGAAAAGACTGCTGCAGATGCCCAGTGTATGCGTTTTATTTTTTATAATGATTATGCAACACTTTGACGGTCTGTTTTAGCCATTTTTCTTTATCGGTTATTTATGTTTTTGAGCTCTTTCTTTAATAACAAAAAAAAATATTTTTCACTAAGAAATTTTTAACACCTTTTCAATGCAGTACATAAGCGTAAAACAGTGACAACTAAGCATGTGATAATTGTTATTGCAGTGACCGATTTTAATGCAATAAAATGGCTTTTGATGATCATGTCAAGGCCGAATTTTAATTAGTTTTGTTATTCACAATTAAAAAATGTTAAGAATTTAAACATTTATTTATTACATTTTTGTAGATAAAATTTGTAGTTATCAAAACTTCTTTGAATAGTTTAAATGGAAAATAGAATTTTAAGTTCAGATGAATAATTTTTAAAAATAGTTTTAAAAGTAATTTGAGGCATAAAATATAAATAAAGAAGGATTCGTTTCTACAGCGAATAACTTTGGACACTACTTAACCGTTTTGGGTAAAAAATATCGTGAGAAAACAACCGATCCAGAAGAATGTGTGACGTTTTCTTTATACAAGTTACTAATGATAGTTGGACAGCACAACTATCACATGTGGTTAAGATCAAAAATAATAAAAATGGTATTTTGGAGGGTAAGCATCTGTCATTACAATTCAGTATTCGATAGACGGCAAAGTGTAAACATATATTATTTGGGGAAATCTGATAAACTTCTTATATTAAAAGAAAAAATTTAAAGGAGAGGCCTGCTAAGCCTAAGATTAATGCAAGAAGAGCTTGCATTACCATTGGGTATTACACAATAAGGCATTTATCTACGATTAAAAGAATTGGGATTCATTCATATAAAGGAAATTTACTCCCATGTGAATTAAAGTCGAGAGACTTTGAAAGGCGATTTTGCATGTTATAAAAAGAAGTAATCGTATTGTATCGTACTGCTTGTGATGGTGAAAAATGTATACATAACGATAACCCCAAAAGCAAAAACTCATATATAAAGCAAAGCCAACGAGCCAAATTCAGGCCGAAGCCTAATATCCATGACGCCAAGGTAATGCTCTGTATTTGGTGGAATCAGTCACAGGCAACCTGTACCGAAGAAAATCTATATTTGAATAGAACAATCAGCGAAAAGCGAGCCGACTTATAGCCCAGACTTTCTGACTATCATCGATGCAGAACCCCTTAATGGAATACGTTTAATTTGAGCACAGAGTATCAGAAATTGGCATGATTCTTTTGACGCGGAATCCATATGCTAATATATAAATATAAGAAATTAGTGGCAAAGGATGAACAATATTTTAAATAACGTATCGTCTCATTTTGTTATCAAGAAATGCAATTTTCAAGTAAAAAAATCGACATTATTAACTTGTGTATTATTAATTAAAAATTATTGTTGTGAAGCTAAACCTTTTCATTTTAGCTTTAATATTAAAAAATATTTTACCAACATGACTAATTTCATTTAATAAAAATTTCAAATACGTATTTCAGCAATGCCATCCCAAGAATATAAGCGTTTCTTTTCTATTTAAAATTTATTTTATTAAAATTATTGCAATAAAATTGTATAAAAACTTGAAGCAAAAAGAAAAAATAATATTGTTCTATATTAAACGATATTGTAGCTAAAGCCTGCATTCAGTTTTAAGAGAGTATGCAAGAAAAAGGCTACAGAATTTCAATAAAATAATTTCGTAACTATTTTAAAAAATATGATTTTTAGATAAACTTATCTATCGAAAACTAATCACTTTTTTATCATCTCTTCGCTAATCCCATTTTTATATCCCTTAATACGCCTTAATCCACACTTTTGATTTAACGAATCAAGGCACTGTTACGCATAAAAATGAAGTTGTCTAAAACTTCCCACAAAACAGTTTCAGATGAAAGCCAACAAAACTATTCAGATGAAGTTCCATTAGGTTTACCTATATTCTATAGAGTTCAATTCAAATAACATAAAATATATTTTAACAATTACAAAATAGCTCAAATAAATTTTTGCCAATGTGTAAAAGCACCTTTATCTATTGACCTTCAATTAATTATGGAGTTTCCTATACATAACATTTTTAGATATATTTAATTGAAAACATTTCCAAAAGAGGAAGTGTTAGCAAAATTATTAAATGTTGTAAAAAATTAAAAACATAAAATTAATTGCAACACACATGCATATAAGTATTATATTGTAATAAATAAACACAAACGACAAGTGTTCGAAAAAGCTCTCTCATTTCAGGTTACTAAAAACTAATGAGAGCATTTTTATTTTAAATGTCAGATATTGACAATCATAAATTGGTTTAACAATTTTTAATCACATATAGAGACTAAGGCGCTTTGTGTAAATTAAAATATTTGTAAGAGTGATTAACTAAACATGTATGCATGTAAAATGTGTAGTAACCTAGTCTATTACAATGTATTATGTGTCAACTATAATAACGAGGGTGGTTAAAAATTTTGCGGAATTTTTTGAAGTTGTAGAAAGCTGTTTGAAAATTGCTTATTTATGAATTTAAAAAAAGATCATTTTATAAATTACACTAAAATCAAATAATTACAAAATTATGGCGGAAAGTAAGTTAAATAAATATTATTTTATTTAATGCAGAGAAATTCTTTTTAAAAACTTAGTACAATATAATTATCGCAGTTAATCTATTATTAAAAAAAATGTATGTGATTGCCACATTAGTTATAAATATGAGCTGTTTTATGTTATAAGATTTTTCAAATAAAAGTTATTTTATTTTCTCTAGTGGAGTTGAATTTGAGATCTTTATGCTCTTATACATATGCATTATATTCGTATACTTTATTATTTTATATATAATAAATTTTCAACTCTTTTTAGCTGGAGCAAGTTGCAATTATCAACTTCAAAGCATACCAAACGAATATAATCGTAATAATAGTAAAAATATAGGCGCTATTTATATCTATTTATTAAGGTAATACTTGATTTGACTCTTTTGGGTGTTAGGCAGTACAAGTCGCCTCAGCTATCAGCGGCCTGAAACTAAAAGATATGGAATTAAAGTCTGACCGGTAGCCAACCACCATTAGCGTCAGAGAGCTATATTTCCTTTTCAATTATTTCAGAGGTCTTTCGGTTAGAAATTTTGTGGCAGTGTTGTATGTTTCTAGACTAAACGTGAGGTGAAAAAGGGTGCATTTTAAGTTTAAAATATCTCTTAGGCTTTAGCAAGCAGCTATCTTATCTTATTTCAATAAGATATCTCACTTAATGAATTTGACTTAAGATATAAGACCCTTGATTTTTTTTTAAAGGGTCCGCCAAATAACTTCTTTTTTTGTTTTAAATGCTCAATATTTTCTCAAATTTTTTTTTTATTTGAAAGTACAATCCTTCTAGTTAGTAATGGAAAATAATTTCATTCAAATGGCTGCCTCGGCTGGCCATGCAGTAGCCTACATGATCGATCCAATTTTTAAGCGCATTATCGATTGAGTGCAGCTGTATTTCACCAATGGCTTCACGAATATGGTCCTTTAAAGCGTCAATTGTCTCTCGTTTGTCGGCGTAATATCTAACTTTGACGGCACCCGACAAATAATAGTGCAACGGTGTCAAATTGCAGCTCGGAGGTGAGCAAACGACATCAGCTCTGCGGCTGATAATGCGATCTTTAAAAATAGGGCGCAAAACATCGAGTGTAGCCTCGGCTGTGTGGCACATTGCGCCGTTTTGTTGAAACCAAATGTTGCCAATATCCTCCTCTTGAATTTTTGTGAACAAAAATTCGTTCAACATGGCCCAATAACGATCACCATTGACTGTAACGGCCACTCCTTGCTCATTTCGAAGAAAAATGGTCCAATTATGCCTCTAGACCAAAACTCGCACCAAACAGTGACTCGTTTTGGCTGCGTCGGCTTTTTAAAGCATACTTGCGGGTTTTCTATGCCCCAAATACGACAATTTTGCTTGCTTACATACCCGCCAAGATCAAAATGAGCTTCTTCTGAAAAGATGATTTTTTTTGCAAAATCTTCTGTACGTCGATCGCAGGCCCACTTAGCGAAGCGAAAACGCATTGGATGGTCACTTGGCTTCAACTCCTGAACCAATTGGGCTTTGTATGGTGTCATATCAAGATCTTTACGCAAAATTCGTCTCAATGATGTCTCGGAAATGTTCAATTATTGCGAACGACGGTAAATTGATGTTGATGGCGCTTCACGCACACTTTCTGCCACAGCAGCAATATTCTCAGGTGTACGCACTGCTTTTGGTTTTTTACGCTTTGGTCTATCGATGAGGATTTCGGTTTTTTTCACTTCTTTCACAAGATAACGAACGTACGGAGCTGACGGTGCTTCTCTTCTTCCAAAATTCGTACTCAATTTTCGCACACATTCTGCAGCATTACCATGATTTTCAAAGTAATATCATTAATTCGCAACGTTGTTCAAGCCTATACACAACCATATTCTTTCAGCGGAGGGATAAAACTAATTATCTGTCAAATCAAACATGAGCTAAGTGTTGCCATTCATGAAATAAGCACTATTTGAAAAAAACAAGTTTGATGAGGGACGAAATCCACTGATAATGTATATGAGTAGTAGTGAAATGGCCATATGGATATGCTTTCTTTTCCCGCAAATATTACTTTTCAAATATAGTATTTTTTTAAACAATAAATATTTTATGAGATTATCATGAAATTTTTATTTTTAAAGGAATCTAACCCATAAAATAACACAGATTAAATTTAATTAAAAATAATAATACTTAAAAAAAAGCGAAATTTAAAAAAAAAATCCATTGATCAACTAAAATTTTTAAAGCCGAAAAGTTGTCAAAATATTTTTAATTCTACCACTAAATGAAAATTTACAAAAAATTTTTAAAAGTTTTATTGAAAACTAGCGTGCCCGTGACTGCTTTGCAAGTCATTTCTTCGACATTTTTTGATCGATTTTGGTTCACGGTATTGAAAAACAAAGCACGTGAACGTGATACATATAACTGACCGTGCAAAAAACAGGGATCATTGAAAAGCAACAGGTATGGGGAACTGAAGCCATTTAAAATCAAACGGCAAATCTGGAGGAATCATAGGAATGCGTGGTTTCAACACATCGCCCTTATATTTTTCTTTTAAAATTTCTGCTTCAATCCCATTTTTCATGACTTTTTTGACTACTAAACGTGTCCCATTGCAAAGTCATGGCTGGCAGATATTTCTAAGCAAAATAATTGGTACACCAACTTTCATTTGTAGGCGGTGGGGCGGCAGTCCAGATAACTCAAGCGAATTCAACATTTCGGAAGTTTTAAAATTTTATTATTTTATTATATATTAGTGAGTTTTTTTTTTGTAAATATCTTCGGAACTACATAACCGATTTAAGAGATTGATATCTCGTTTTGAAAAGCATAACAATGGCTTTAAAAAATAAAATAAAAAAGAAAAAAAAATAATAAATATGTATATGTCATTGGTGGGTTTTGCCACGCCCCTCCGCCCACAGACCAAAAATCAAAAATCGGACTTTACAGTGTCACCCGCCTGAATATTCTGAAGATTCTCTGAAAATTTCATCAAAATCGGCCCAGCCACATTTTGATTAAAAAAAAAAAGTTTGGCCAATTTAAAATTGCTATCAAATACTTGTGATATCGATATTTTTAAATTAAATTTTAAGCACAAAAAAATTATTAAAACACGATGTGATAATCTAGAAACTTTTCAAGCCTTTTCAATTACAATTGATTTTTTCATATAAATAGTTATTTTACAGCTCTCGTATATTTGTCCATAAGATTCTCACAATCGTTATAACAACAATGTCAGCGAATTGCCAGTCTTCAATGCAACCAGTAAATTTACTCAATTTGTTTGTTTTTGCTTTTTTATTTTTGTGTGTGACGATTGGGATTATGTTGTTTTTATTCACTTTCAATTTCATTTAACTACAGCCGCTATAAAGCATGCACACAGACAAAATTGCGTATATTTTTTTTTATATATTTGTTTGTATTTGTAAAGGTACGCTATTAGCAAAGTCAAGCTTTAAACAAAACCAACCAAATTTGTATGTTTGTATTGATGTCAACATGAATTTTATGCCGGAGCTCTGCAAAGAGTCCATGATTTGAAATGATTGTTATAGTGTTACTAAATATTTTGACGCAAAAACACATAACGGAGTGCACCAATAATAGCAAATATTACGGTTAAATGTGACATTTTAAAATTGACAACAATTTACGAGAACCCTTGAAACTATTGCTCTTTTTTGAGTTTTACTGGAAAAGCCAGTTATCAGATAACGATAATTTAACTGATGGTTAAATAAAATATTTTGCACTATTTAAACTAAAATTATAAAGAGATCCAGTAAAAAAATGTGTCAACACTTTTTGTATTCAAATCAAAAATTAAAACAGTGATAAAGCGAAAATTAATAACATGACGCGCAAATAACATAAGTTAAAAAAAGAAGCAAAACAGAGATTTATAAAATACATAAAAAGCAAGAGATTTTGAAATCTTGAATAGCACTTAGTAAGTCAAAACAAAGAAATATTTTTTAGTTAAAATTAAAAATATTTGTTATTTGTTTAAAAACAAATTCTTAAGTGAAGTGCTTTTGAAAAGAGAAGAACTCATTATGCTTAGAACTCAATGCTTGAGATTTTTATCAATTAGAAATAGTTTCATATTTTGGCTGTTATCGCTGCTATGGCTGTCGTATTTAGTCAAGGCTTCAGTTAATTATAATACGGTTTATAATGAGGCCATTGATGCAAAACTAAGAAAAGCAATAGATAAAGATCTACCCAAAGAAGCCAAATTTTTTGATGATTTAGACTGTAAGTAAAATTTAATGAGATAAATTTTTATATTTCTGTTATACTATTTTTCTAACATAAGTTGTTAAATAAAAAAAGAAATAAAGTGATGATTAATATTTAAGTCACAAATAAATAAATAAATATTTAAAATAAAAAATAAATTTCATTTAAAATTTATTTTGGTTTAGTTCAAGGCTTTCTCAATATAAATTTCTTTATAAGAAATGATTTTTACAATTTGGTTGAAAATGAAATAACAAGAAAAGTTTTAATTTTTAGCTCACTTCTCG
Source organism: Trichopoda pennipes (assembly GCA_030448955.1). Lineage (NCBI taxonomy): Eukaryota > Metazoa > Arthropoda > Insecta > Diptera > Tachinidae > Trichopoda > Trichopoda pennipes. Next base: position 713,405 of record JASKUP010000040.1, read on the forward strand.
TTGGTTTTAATTGCTTTTTCTGAAATACTTTCAACAATTTTCCAAATGTCATAGTGATATAGAAACATAATTAGTATAGCTGGTAATACTTTTATTTTAGCCCATAAGTTATGGCTAAATCATCACCACTATTGAAATGGTTTTATATGATTTTTTTTTTTTGTTTGTGATAGAGCGAGAAAAAAATCATCATTAATTTTAAGTGAAAGTGTTTAGTCATATTAAGGAAAACAATTGCCTGTTAACCTTATTTTAAAATTTAAAGGCTTTAATGTTAATGTTCTGTGAATTGTGTTAAAGATGTTAAATTGTACATATATTTTGAAACAACTTACTTTTTAGTATATATATATATATATATATATATACGATTTTGTTTTAAAGAAGAAGACAAACTAAAACCATTAAATAACGTTTCACAAAAAACCTTTTTAAGACAACTCAAAGCCTGTTAAATTGCTTAATTTAGAAAAAATATGTTACAAATTTTAAATATTTTATTGTAAATCAATTTTAGGGAATTTCACAGTATTACAAAATAAAAATCTTTTATTTTTGGCCTGTAAAAATTATCTGCTCAATAACAGATTCATTTTTTTTGTGTGTTGTTATTGATGTTTGATAACTTGCAAAAACTAAGTTTCTCTCTTAAGTCTTTAGTATTCCCTGTTAATGAAATTGAAGTCTTTAACATTTAACTTTAAAAATTTACTTTACTGTTGATTTATCTTGTTACAGATCCTATAGACTGTACAAAATTTGACAGATAATTGATTTTAAAATCATATGCAATAAAATATTTAATAATTTTTTTCTTTTTCAAAGACATGTTTGAGGATAAAATTTAATAAAAACATAACACGATCTGGTTATATTATATTAAATATTTAGATGTTGTGTAGACACATTAAGTTCAATGACATGAAAATTTCAAGCTTAATAAAGTGAATAGCAACAAACATATTAATTTGAAAATGTCCGTCCATATAAATCCAGGAAAACAGCTTTTCCAAACAGCAAAGCAAAATTCACTACTAAAATATTGACAGTTTCAAACTGATAACAAGTTCGGTTTTTATAAAAGAGCTATAAAATAAACAAACAAACTATCGGCCTAAGTCTATGCAATAAAAAATTCGATAGATGGATATTGAAATATCTGAATATTATAAAGAAGCACCATGGAGAGAATAGAGAATTTGTTGCAAGCAAACTCAAAGTTTTCATATTTAAATAAAATAATAAGCAGTGAAAATTAATTCATATGAGCATAAAAGCATGTTTAAGCAGCCGTAATACTCTCTCATTGCACTATGTACTAACTTCTCCTCGAAACTATAAGTTTTACATTACAGTTTTTCTTTTGTGCTTCAATTTAAAATAAACGGGGCAGACATCTTTAGCATAACGTTTTTATTTATATCTTTATGTCAATAGAAATCAATAACCTATTTGATTTAAACAAAATCACCCTGTTAACATTTTGGATTACGCCGCAAAAATTATATCGTGACTTTATCATTTGTGGCTATGCAATAACTTGAAGATTCCTTAGCTTAATTGTATGCAAAAAGTTATATGACTTTTTTTTAAAAATAAATATGACGAGTGGTATCCTCAGAAATGTATTTTAATGCATATTCTTAAGGCTTCTTATAATATTTTATTAAAACATAATCCGGTTCATGGCAAAATTAGTATTCAAAAATCGAAATTAACTTCGTTTATAAATCTGCATATTTTACAAGAAATAGAAATAATATTTGAAATCAGATTAACAGGGATGACCTTAACATTAATTCTCTTAAATACACGTCGTCAATATCAACCACGTTAAATACAAATTTTGATCCCTTTTGAACCTTGACTCTTTATTGATAAACTTTGTCCTTACCTTAGCAATGGAATGAATCGATAAAAAAAATTTTATAAATTAAAGCAAAAAAATGTTAGGGAACTAGTGAATCTGTAAAAAAATAATATCATCATCCATTTACTGAACACTTTTCCTCAAAAGTAATTAGAACTAAAAAAAAATTCAAATAAAATGTATCCATAGTATAGACACTCTGGTTGGTTTTTTAAACGAATTTTTGTAGTTGTATAATTTTATTAAACCTAAAAATATAGAAAAATTATTTCTTAGTTAAAGGTTAATTAAAAAGAAAAATTTTAGTATTTCATAACCCATAGTGCAAGATTTAAAATAATTTATCATTTTGCGTAAGCGCAACTGTTGCTTTATACTTGTCTTGGCTGGTGGTTATAGTGCAGATAGATGAATATATGAAATGGTTAAAAAAAAACAAAAATACAACAACAGCAATAACATACAACTATTAATTTAATTTAATTAAAGTTTTACGTCTTTAATCGAAAAACAGAAAAGAAGCAAGATAATAAAAGATATGAAAAAAAAAAAGAAACAACAACAACATTTACTGGAGTACTGCAAAATGAAAGGTTGAGTGTATTTCTTATTTTACTTTGATATGAAAAGTGAAAAGCATAAATGACTATAACAACAAAACCTGCCTGCTGCTGGTGTTGCTGTTAAAGTGGAAGTATGCTCTAGTACCTGACTTTAGTTTCTTTCTCATCGTCATAACAGTTATTCCATGGTATTTTTATTTTATTTTATATATTTAATTTTTTTTTCTCCAACAACTCCTCAACAAACAACAAGAGTTGTAAATTGAAACAATGTTGGCTTTAAAGTGCATTTAGTTCTGATTTGGATTTGAAAACGTGCGGTTCATGAAAATTTAATTTTTGGGCTAAAGGAAAATCTCATAAAAACTTTTATTTTGTTGTTAAGAAAACTTAAAAGCTTTCTTTTCTTTAATTATATCATCTTTTGCTTTGTTTTGTTGGTGGTTTTAAAAGAAATTTAAATTAAAAAAAGTTGAATAAAAACTATTTTTTTTTTTGCTTTTAAGCAACCGTGAAAATAAGTGTCACCTCAAACAGTAACATTAACATAAAATATGAAGAAAATGTTTAAAGGCATAAAAGATAATTAAAAAAACGTTGTTAATACAATTAAATTGGTTTTTCGTTAATTTTAAAGAAATATTTTCTCCAAAAAAGAAATGTTAAGAATTTAAAAAAAAATTACTAAATTATCAATAAAATAAAAGTGCACAAATCTTTTGGAGAAATTTCTTGTATATTTTGTTTTACCTAAAAACTGCAACAACTCGACTTATAAAAATGATCACATTTAGAAAAAAGCATCACTGGTATAAGACAGATACTTGGCTTCGATGGTCATTTCAAATTTTGTGTCTTCTAATACATTCCAGCTATTCCTCACACATTGTAGCATATCCCACACCACAACAGGAGCATGATTTAATATTATTAGATGCTTTAGCACGCAGAAGTGGAACGAGTTATTATGGTGAAAATTCTGTTATGGAAATTCTAGCAAGAAGTATTTTGTACTTTTTATATGATTTTAAAAATTCTTAATTTTAAAATTAGTTTTAATTTCTTAACAAGATTAAAAATGAATTTATTATGAATTTATTTATGTTTTTATTTTTAGTGATCCCTCAAACCTGTCGCTATCGTGGACAAAAATATGAATGTGGTCTTTCGATATCCTGTGTCTTGGGTGGCGGTAAGCCAGTCGATTTATGTTCTGGTGGCATGATTTGGTCATGTTGCATAGACAAAGAATCTAATGATGAGGAAACCAACTCAAATATTGGCCAAGTTAACAGCACTAGTAAGTAGCTTAACATGTTATTTACAAATTAATTTATTAAAACAAAAATAATTTTGTAAAACTAAATATATATATAATAATTCTTAAGTTAAGCGCATAATTTGTTTTTTATTACATTGAAACGCTTGGCTTCAACAGTGATTATGCAATTGAATTAGCTGCTTTTATAAAAACTGCAACAGTAAATAATGTAGAGCATTTCGCAAAATTAAACTAAATTCTATAAGCTTTAGCTAAACATTAAACACTAAGTTGAAGTTGAGAAGAAGTACAAATAAATTAAATTGTAAATAAGTTGCAGTTTATATGAGACAGAGTTTCCCAACTTAAAATATTAAAAAAAAAGAAAAAATAAATTAAATTTCTATTGGCAGATATTTTTTAAGCTATTTTATAAATTAAAATATTAAATATTTTAATGACTAAATTGCTAAATTACTTAACTCCTTTATAAAAAAGATGAGAAGGATTACAAGCACGATTTTTAAAAAATTAATTGTAAATAATTTATGTTTTAGCCCATTTTTAGAGAGTATGTTTTATGGATAAAGCCGTCATTTAATAACAAAAATTTATTTTTCATGTTCAGGAGTAAAAGACCCGTATCGAGTTCATGTTACTATTTGCTAAAAGCAGCTCAATAATAAATATTTTTTCCTTTTTTTAAATCTCTTTTTCTCAAGATGATACTTAATTTAAATAAGTCAATTTTCGAAGAGTTTATTTCATGATCCAACTGAATCAAGAGTTTTTATGGTTTTTTGATTAGTATTTGACAAATTGCCTATTTTCTATTCAGTTTTTTCATACCTTTCATTAAAGTAACTTTAAAAATACAATTTTATTTTGAATTATATACAACATATACTTGCTTAGAGATAATTGAGTGATAAAATACTAATACAAAAAATAAATAATAATTATAGTTAATTGACTTTTTTAATATTTTATTCACAATTGGTACATTCAGCAAAAGATCGTTATTTATAAATTTAATATATCGCCACACAATTAGGTGGCATCTTCAGAAAAAGAAAAGTGTAAAATTTTACAAATCAATCAATAAAGTTATTGAATTTTTTATTTACTTTTAAACCAATTAATAAAATTATGAATTTATTTGTACACTTTTAAATTATCCACTAAAACTAATTAATTGTTTATACACTTTTCTTTTCCTAAAAATGGCACCTAGTAGTGTGCCGAAATATGGAAAAGAAATGTTAAATTTAATTAATTTTTATATAAATTTTATATAAAATATTTTTTTTTATTAAAATTTCAGCTGTCCTTCATATATTAGGGAGATATTGAGGGAAAGAAAATAAACTTCGACCTTCTTCAAACAATTTATTTATCATAACATTCATTCATTTATCATTCTCCTGATAACTAAAATTTTCTACAAATCACCTGTTTAAACCTGCCTATTTTTATTTAAATATTTCTAGTAAAGTAGATAACTCTTATTAAACACATCCTTAAAACGTGTAGGAAATAAAAAATTAAAAAATTTTATACCACGTTAAGGCAGGATTGCCACAAAAAGTTGTAATTTATTCAATTGATGCTAAAATTGATCAATTGATTCAATAATTTTTTTTATTATAAAATGTTTCATTCCTTTTTTAATTAATTATTTCATTGAATTAATGAATTATTTTTTAATTAATTGCTTAATCGAATTAGTTAAAAATTTATTAAGTTATCAATCTGAAAGGAAATAGAACCGTTAGCATTTTTTTGTATTAGTTATAATAAAAATTTATTATAAAATATAAAATTGATGGCTTTAAGTAAAATTAAATCCACATCTTCCGACATAACGCGAAAATTTGCTTCATTTTGTACATTTGATATTTTTCTGGGTCCAGATTAGTGATGTTTTTCTGCAATGCTAGCAGGCATTACAAAACTCACAATACATTAAAATAACAGACTGAAAACGGTTCACATAAACTTGTTTCAAACTCTTTCTTTAAATATCAACAATAACGATCTCAACGCTCTATGGGAGTTGAAGGCAAATGAAAAATTTAAGGCACTTTTTCAATATCCTGTTTATAATAAAAAACAATACAGAAGAGCTAGAATTACTTAAACCAAAAAAGTACAAGAAAGCCTACATGATGTAATGCGTTTTGGTCAACTTATTCTGGTTTTCAAATTTTTTCTAACTGATTATAACACCAAAGGTGTTAAAGTTAAAAATAAAACTTCCACCATAGATATTTAAAAGAAGAAAAAATATTTCGCTTTCTTCAAAAAAAAAAAAAAAAACAAAATTAAAAACATTTCCGGCTACACGAAATATCACATCATTTCATTACAACAACAAATGCAAAGTTAAGATCAAAATTATTTTAAAACTTTAAGCATTTTCCACACTTTAAAGTTAATATGAAGAGGTTTTGAATGATTTTATTTAATACAAAAGTTGGAGTTGCTTCGTTAAAAATGTTGCAAATAATGAAATAACACCTAAAACAAACAGTTTCTTAAGTTTTCCACGTATGTGTGTCTATGTGTTTTTTTTTTTTGCTTTTTCTTAATTTTTAACTCATTGGATAAACGCGTTTATTATTCGTACAGTTGTAAAATAAAAAGTGAAACTCTTTGTTTTCATTTCTTTGCTGAGGTCTGTCTGTTGCTTGGGGAGTTTGATCATTAAATACTTGATGTGTCAGTATTGTAGTTTTATTTCTTTTAACGTTTTTTTTTTATTCTCTTAATGATTGTTTTCTTTATTTTTTTTCAAAATTTTCTTTATTTTCTTTTTATTGTTTTTATTTATTTAGTATTTTGTTTTGGTGCTTCCGAAGGTGGGAGGATCTTGAATGAAATGAAAAGTGTATAGAAAATATCATTGATATAGGAACTAAACTCAGTAGAGGGTGACGCTTTTATCTTGTTAAACCAAACAAAAAAAAAATAAAGTATTAATTTTAATCAGTAGCCACCGTAATACATTATCACTGTCACTACTGTAATTAACAGTCAACCAGCAAAATTATTTTAACATTATTTGACATTTTTGTTTTTTTTTTTCGATGTCAGCCCATTCAACCGTCTTTAAATATCAAAATCTTAGATTTTCATTTCCATCGTTATTCTTCATAAAAACACTTTCATTTTATTTTATTTTCATCATTGACATCATCGTAAGCTTCAGATCGTGTCGAGCAATTATTGTATAATAATTTTAAAGTCATTTATTTTTTTGTTTTCTTTTAATTTTGTTTTAGTGTCTCATATGTGAATTAAAATTATCGCATCATTTTACTTATTTTTATTTTGTGTTATGGCATAAATGTTGCACGTAATTGTTTGTTTATCTTCATTTAAATATATTATGAGCAAGTAAAATAAAATCACAAAGTATCTGTTGGACACTATATGACCTAAATTAATTATACAACGGAAATTTTTGTTTTTTTTTGTTACTAAAATTAAGAAAGTTAAAATTGAAAACAAACTCATGTCATGTAACTCAATTTAATCTTGTTAATATTAATTTGGCCATAATTCAAAACATTTTTTTGGTTATTACATTGTTAACTTTTATCTTTAAAATTCAATAATATTTTAAATGTTGTCTCAAAAACAAATTTAAACTTCACACTAAGAAAAGTTTTTAGCACATCTTACTAAGCTGTTAATTTATTGGTTATCACCTTAAATATTATGCAACCATATCTCCTCACGGAATAATTTTATTAAGAAAAAATTTCAAAAATAAATAAATTTTATGACCTTTAATTCACACAGCAAAAGTGCAGGGATAAGCAGTTTTGCTTGTTTTCAGATTTATATTATTAATTAAATTTCCAATTGGCTCAATTATATAATTAAATGAAAAATAAATTCAATACTTAAATAACAATCAATTTAATGAAAATTAAATAAAAATTCAATTTAATTAAAATTTAATAAAATTTCATTCATTTTCTTTATGAAAAATTTCATAAAGTTTCAGTCTAAAAACAAATAAAGCTAATTTTGTCAGTTTATATAATTAAATAACCTTAAGCTATCGATATTCCAGTAGTCACAACAATTTCAAAAACCCTATTTACCCCAAGAGATTCATAGAAAATTAAAATTTTTCCCTTATAACATATACATATAAAAATTAACCAAATATTCTAAATAAAATACTTTAACGGAGTAGCATTAGTTAATTACCTTAAATTAATTTAAATAAACTATACATAAGGATTTAGAACAACAATAAAATTGAATTTTCTGTGCCACAGAAGACATTGTTAACACAGTTCAATCGGCTGATTTGTTGTAACGGATTGCCAGATTATTGCATATTAGAAATATCTAGACGTTTTTACGCACCTAAAAACATCAATCGCTTTTAAAAGAGACTTAAACACCTAAGAGTGAGCTTGTGTAGGCAAAGTAGTAAAAGTAGTATAGGTAGTGTGTGACTTAATAGCGTCATCATCAAAGGTATATTTAAGGCTGAGTGAATAAAGTAACATTTACGACAACCATTAGTGGCGCATTTTAGTTCATAATTAAAATAACACATAAGCATCACAATCAATATTTTAGTGTCTTTTTGACTGATTCTATTTCAGTATAACATCAAAATATGTAAATTTTTAGAAAATTAATAAAAGTGAATGATCCGTTTTCTTTAAAAATTAATGGATAAATTTTGTTTTTTTTTTGTGGAAAAAGTTGCGAAAAGAACTTGAGCTTTATATGTTTAAACTTCACATACCTGAGCTTAAAATGTTTATTTTATGTTTAAAAACAAAAAATATAATTCTTTACTCTGCAAACCAATAACTAACGAAATTGTTTTAAAAAGAAAAAAAAAACATGCACCCATAAATTTTACTTTCTTTAGATGACATCATCCATTTGTACGACATTTATCCAGATTTGGCCAATCATAATAAACATCATACCGCTGCAACACTAAATCGTCCTATACACAACAATAATTTAGGCTCTCATGCTATCAGCTCAACCAGTCACTCGGCCATATCCAATTTCCCAGCTATTGCAAGTAACCAACAATATCAAATACCATCCTCTTCAGTATCGGCACATTACACCACCAAGCGTCCGCATTCTCCGATACATTTAATAAACTACAAACCTTATACCTCTCGACCCGGCAGCGGTAATGGATTTTCTAATGGACCTGGTCCTTGGGATCACGATACAAATCATTTGGGTGGTAGTGTAACTCATACCGGCATAACAAATCATTTGGATAATTTCTTTGATGTACCGCCTGAGCTGCCACTTCAGAGACCTGTGCTGCTGGACAACAACAACAACATTCATAGTGTGGTGGGAAATGATGGTCCATATGCAGTAGGAAATGTTTTGAATTTGAATAGCGATGATATTAATGATGATTTTGGTACAGGCACCTCCAAATATCCAGACAGTTTATATCGACCAGTTCCGGGTATAATAAAAATAAACTACGTTTCATTCTCTATATTATTTAAATGGTTGTTGTTGCTTTTGTTTCACTTTTATCTCTTTCCCTTTCAATAATTTCTTTAATTTGGTTTATTTGTTTTATTTAAACACTTCTTCATAGCACTTCTTCTTCTTCTTGCTTGCTTGCTTTGCACTGCAATATCACTACTATTCCATTTTATAAAAAAGTGTTTTAATTAAGCGGTCAACTAAATTTCTTTTGCTTTTATTTCTTATTTTATCTCTTTTTAGGTTGCGGCGAAGTCTTTAGCCGTTCAAATCGCATTGTTGGCGGTCATTCTACAGGTTTTGGCTCACATCCCTGGCAAGTGGCCTTAATTAAAAGTGGTTTTTTATCTCGAAAATTAAGCTGTGGTGGTGCTCTTATTTCAAATAGATGGGTGGTAACGGCAGCTCATTGTGTGGCCACGTAAATAGTTAAACGTTTTAATCAAATAATTTTCATATTTCAATCTGAAATGTTTCACCTTTTAGGACTCCCAATTCCAATATGAAAATACGTTTAGGCGAATGGGATGTTAGAGGCCAGGAAGAACGTTTAAATCATGAAGAATATGGCATTGATCGCAAGGAGGTGCATCCCCATTATAATCCAGCAGATTTTAAAAATGATTTAGCTTTAATACGTTTGGATCGTAGTGTGGTTTATAAACAGCATATAATACCCGTCTGTCTGCCACCTTCGGCCACCAAGTTAGTGGGTAAAATGGCCACTGTAGCGGGTTGGGGTAGAACAAGACATGGCCAGAGTACTGTACCATCGGTTTTACAGGTGGGTTTTGTCGCAAAATAATAACTATTCAAAATTTATTTAAAATAATATATAATCATTAGGAAGTCGATGTGGAAGTTTTGTCTAATGATCGTTGTCAACGCTGGTTTCGTGCCGCTGGCAGACGTGAAGCCATACATGATGTATTTTTATGTGCCGGCTACAAGGATGGTGGACGCGATTCTTGTCAAGGTGATTCTGGAGGTCCTCTTACTTTAACTTTAGATGGTCGTAAAACACTTATCGGCCTTGTTTCTTGGGGCATTGGCTGTGGTCGTGAACATTTACCTGGTGTCTATACAAATATTCAGAAATTCGTACCTTGGATTAATAAAGTCATGTTCAATGAGAGCACGTAACGACAATATTTGCCGGTATTTTCAACTGAAGTGATTAATATCATCAACAACTCGGGGTTGTTAGTATTTAAGTCATAAATTTGATTTATATTATTTTCAAAAATCACTATTTCATATCATTTCTGAAGTAATTGTAAGTCGTTATTTATTTTGCGTTTGTCCATTTTCTTTTCTTTGTTTTAATTTTTAGTTTTAATATATTTTTTTTTCTGAACTATTCGTACTGAAATGTATTATTGTTTAAGTAATTTTAAATTTAAGAATAATATTTAACAAAACTATTTATTATCACTATTTTTAAAATTTTTTATATTTAAGAAATAAAGAAAAATAAAATAATTAATTTTTGTATTATTTTTTTCTTTAATGTTTGGGAAATTTTTTTTTTAGTTTATTTAAAATTATTTATATAAAATTCATTATTAATTGTCTTAAAAGCGATAACAATTTTTGGATGAAAGTGATGTTAAATCCTTTATATATTTTAGAGCAATGTTCTACTTTCCGAATACATTTTATTTAATGATTTTTAAAAGTTTTTAACATAGCCTGCACCAAATAAAATTTATGGCAAAAGAAAATTTCCCTGATGAGATGCAATTCTCGCTTTTACCATCACCTTTTTTAAATTTAAACAAAGGGCTAGAAAATAAAACTGCAAAAAAGAATGAATGCAGCAAAAGCAAAGCTTACTAATAGCGAAATAATAATAACTAACTAACTAATTTTAATAAATTATAGAAACATAATTTTTTAATGTGACAATAACTTTTAGTTCACTAATGTTACCCGTAATGATGTGTTTTCTGGTGTGTTGTCAGTAGGAGCTGATGGAATTGATCCAAAGTTTCTTCAGATTCTCTTACCACAATTTGTGCCAATAATAACGTTCATTTTCAACAAGATTTTGCCTACCAACTGCTACCCAAAAATATGGAAGCTTGCAAGAATCATTCCTATAAAAAAAATCAAATTCTGATTACAGGCCGATAGCAATCCTAACGTTCCTTTCGATAGTTTTTGAAAGGTTGGTTCATTATCAGGCGACTCAATACCTTGAAAGGAATAACATTCTTACAAATTGCCAATCTGGTTTTCGAAAAGATCACAGCTGTATAACGGCGCTAGTGAATGTTTCGGAAGATATTAGACAGCAAGTTGATTGCGACAATGTTACTTTTTTAATACTTTTGGATCATTCGAAAGCTTTCGACACTGTTAATCATTACATTTTACCTAACAAATTAAAATCTTTTCATAGGTTTTCATCAACTTCCGGCGATCTGATATTCTCTTACCTATCTGACAGACGTCAATTTGTTGAAACAGGTACCTCAATATCAACTACTTTGCCTTTGAGTTAAGGTGTTCCACAGGTTTCAATCTTGGGTCCCCTACTGTTTGCGCTATATGTTAATGACCTACTAACAAACCTTAAACATTGTAAAGTTAGATTATGTGCTGATGACGTGCAGCTTTATATAAGTTGTAACATTAAATCAGTTGAGGCCTGTGTATGAATTTTAAAATGATGAACTTCATCGCATTTTTGAATGGGCTACTGCTAATGGGCCTAAAGATAAATCCAACTAAATCCAAATGTTTGATCATCAAGAAGAACTTATTGAAACTTAATTATATTCCTGTTTTAATGTTAAATAGGCAACCCATTGAAATTGTAAACGTTGCTAAAAAACTGGGAATTTAATTTAACAACACCCTCACTTGGTTTAACCATATTAATTTTGCTTGTCGTCAGATACACATCTTTGGCAAAGTCATCGTTGTAGTCCCTTAAATTTTCGCATACTTCTCGCTAAGACATACTTGTTGCCACTTTTACTATATGGGTGTGAACTTTTTTCGACTTTTCGCGATAGTATTAGCAAAATCAAACTAAATGTGATTTTCAATAATATTATTCGTTATGTTAATATACTTTCTTCATTTCTTCTTATGTTAATAAACTTTATTGCATGGGTCTTGATGACTACTTGAAGATAAGGGTTTTAATCATAATGCATAAAATTATATACACGCGTAAACCTGAGCATTTATATGAGCGATTGAACTTTTCAACCCTTAATAGAGGCAAAAGACTACTTTGTTTTAGAATTAGCTCTCTCATATCTCAATTCCAATTCTATATTTATGCAATACGACTCTGGAACGAGATTCCCCATAGCTCTCAAATCATTAGTAACGCACATCATTTCAAAAGAAATATAGCTTGTCACTTTTTTAGCTAGTGTTAACTAATTTTGAATATATATTTCTATTTTGATAATTATGTTTTTATTCGTTCTTTTATTTTTTTTTTTTTTTTTTTGCTAAAATGTTGATTTAAATTTTTGTCTGTAATTGTACTGAGTTCCATACTGCAATATGAAGCTTAAAGTCTTGTGTGTGGGACATCGAAAATAAATGAATAAATGTATTTTAAATCAAATGTTTTTTAGATAAATAAATACAAAAATTGATTATGCACATCTGCAAAAAATATCCTTAAAATGGCACATTTTTTTATCAAAATACGTTGTATAATGCGAGCGTAAATAATAGAATAAAACTCCTGAACTGAAGAAAAATAAAATATTCCAAAATATTTAAAAGAAATTTGCTGTGCTTGTTCTAAAACGTATTGCCTATTTTGAGGCGACTGTTACTATTCATTTATAATTTTAGTGCATGCAACAACCCTTTTAATTTTTCGATCATATGCAGAGGTGTAAAGAAATATATTTCAAAATCGTAGCCCACAATTGCGGCTTAAGGAGATTTGGTGATATACTTAGCACAGATTAAAATACTGCATTACGATCTGCTAATGTCTAATTATTTCTCCTTTTCTCTAACAAATAACACACAAATTTGTAAATAATATTTCTTACAAAATTTAGTATTTAAATAACGTAAATGAATTTAATTGGGTATGATTTTCCCGCGTCAAATTTGATTTGTAAACGGGGCGGTTTCGGCTATGAGCCATCTTCAGTGTTAGAGAGTATATACTATTATATTCGGCATGCTTACAAACCAAATTTGACGCGCGATGACGTAAAATCATACCCAATTCAATCAAATCACGTGGGACAATATACACACATACCATTAAATGAATTTAGGCGTGATGAAAGTTATTCCTTTATTTATATTGCTAAAATAGTTTGAATTATAATTTTAAAAATTAAAACCATTAGAAGAAATGGATATGATAGAACGTAAGAGTTGATCATACTAGAGCTTACTTATGATACGTGAAGGCATAGGCACGCGGGGTAATATTTATTTATAAATATATTCTTGCTTAGTTTAACATTTAAAATAAAATAATTATCATTAAAAAGTAAATGTAATGATTTTGTGGCTTTTCACAAATTACATAGTTTCTAAAAGATCTTATGAACACAAGACAACAACTGCATGCTCATTAAAAATTCTACGAAATAACTTAAACAAACAGAAACAACTAACAAAAACAAACAGGCGCCTATACTAAATAATGATAATAAAAACTACGTGTTAAAACGTGGCTTCAAAATGATGTACTACAATCGAAAGCTTTCACCATTTGCGAACAAACAGCCAGGATAAACGTTATATAGAGGAGGAATTGACAACGGCTTGTATTATAATGTTGAAGTAGAATTTTCTTGTATATGCAAGTTGCGATCAAAACAGAATATATGTAATTACCATCTGCTGGGCAATAGTTAATTGAGTAAAGATATAAAGATAATATAACACCTTTTAGGCGTTAAACTGGTAAAGTTACCATCGTGCACTTTTGTGTGAATAAACGTGAATAAATAAATCGTGTAATTTAATTTAAAACTTTAAAATGTTGTGCATAATTATTTTGTAATAAAAGAACTCTAGAAAGAAAACATTTATTAAAGGAATAAATATAACAATATTGTACACATAATAAAAACTATTGCTTAAAAGAGTTATTCGCATGGCTACTTTGTTAGTTGCTTATGTTATCTTTTTCAAAAAATAGTTTTATATTTATTAATTTAAAACTATCTTGAGAAATTTGAAATATAATTCCAAATAACGGAGCAATCGGTGAACACAAAACCAAAAAATATAATTAAAAAAAAAAAATAAAAATAAAAATTGTTTTTTTTTTTTTTAAGAGAAGTAGCACTTTCAGACAACAAGGCCTATTTAGTCGAGTACCGTGCTACATTCTTTTAGAAAAGGCATAGGATAAGATATGAAACAGGTGATGAAAGTAGAGGGAAATTAACTGCCGTATAAGACAGCACAGCGCCCAGTGACTATGACTTCATCGCTGAGCAGCCCCACCGACAGTCAATTTTTATTTTTGTAGTGAAAAAAAACAAGATCTTCGTTGGGAATCGAACCCACAACCCCCAGACTAACAAGCTAGTACCCTATCTACTATTGTATATGTATATTCTATTGTAGATATCAGATGTGTCTCGTTATACATTTCTTTCAAATGCTATAATGCTTTTCAGGACATCTTAGATCGTGGTTTCCACATGCTTAATATTTTTGCTGGTCTTCCTTTACATTCTTCATTAGCTATTATTTGCAAACTTAATTAAGGTGCACGTGACTCCCACGCTCAAGTGATGGCCTTCACTTGCGTGGGAATAAGAAAAAAATATTAGGTTAGGATGTAATTTCTGGCATGCTGGCTATGGCCGGCCACCTTTATTCCTTCAGTTGTTGCGAATAAGTTTCTAATATAGTGCTTCTATCAATCACTATTAACTTTGCATGTGGAAGAGTTAAGAAAACAGTAGCAATAAAATAAAAATTCGCATCAACATTTAAGAGATGAAGGCTAAAGATCTTTCATTCATAAACACAACAGAAACATACGCATGCCAACATTAAAACTCTCCATTTTGCAGCACACCCTTTTTTAATATACAAGCAAAATCCACTCATGAAGCCAGCATTACTCAGAGTTAAAGTAGTCAAATACAAATAAATATTAAACACTGACTGAAAAAGCAGAGTTAAAATTGTTGCAATTGTTGCATTAAAGTATATGATTAAAATGCAGTTCACGTACATTAATGATAATCTTATCGCGGACACATTTAAACACAGCACACACTTATACCACACTCACTCATACTACTGGCTTAAGCTACAACTACCGGTGCATTACGTCGCTAGAAAACTAAAAATATGAGAGAATTTTATGCGTGCAGTTGTGGAATGTAAAATATAAAAATAGTTCTTGTGTTGCATTTCATACTTTTTTTTTTGTTAAACAAAATTTATAGCCATTCGTCGCTATTGTTGTCTTAAGGAAAAGAACTTGAAAGAAGAGTGGTAAACGAATGTGGTTAAACTTTACCTCAATCTTGGTTTAGTTTTTCGAGTTCTTTTTCAGTTCGTTGTGTACGGTTAGTGTTGTTCTTTCGATGATTTGCAGTAATTGACCAAAACGAACATATTATAACTTGTTTTACACTAAACATATACATACTTGTATTTATTTTGGTTTTTGTTCTTGTTCTTAATCTTTTTGTTTTGTTTTTTTTTTTTTTGTTTTTTTTCTGTCATGTGTTTATGTTCAAAGTCAAGTCTTTAGTTGGTAGGAAACATCTTCAGTGTCAAGGTCTCAAGTTCATCATCAGCGGAAAAAAAGAAGTGAAAAAGAAATAAACAACCAACACCACCAAGATCAACAACATTAAAAGTTGGATCGTAAACTTTAAATGAAACTTGTATCTTCTTCTACAAGAAACTATTTGTCAGTGTAAAGTGCAAAAAACAAAAAAAAAATAAAAAAAAAACAAATTAAAAAATAAAAATAAAGAAACGTATAAAAGCCAAACGATAAGATTGGTAGTTTCTAAAAATAGTTAAGTTAATGGATGGATGGATGGATGGATGGATAGATAGATGGATGTATGTCTTGCTGGTTATTTCAAGAATTATTTCATTGCACCAGCTTAAGTTGTTTCCAGTTTCAATTACACTTTTTTTTAAATCAATTATAGTTAATAAAATGATGAAGAAAGAAAACAATAACAATTACTTAAAATTAAATCGAACGAAAACAGAAATGCGTTAACAAAAAAATGCTTAATAAAATAATTATAGTTAAAGAAAACAAAATAACTTAATGGACTAAATAACCTTTTCTATAATTTATTTCTGTTATATTTTAAATAAAAATTAAAAATTAAAAAATTATTAAAAATATTCTAATAAAAATGGATAAATGAAAATTTATCACAAAATAACTAACATGATGGAAAATGTTGGTTTTTCTTAAAAGTCATTAAATTATTTTGTTAACTTATTAAGATAAATGTTATCGAAAAAAATCATTACTATTCAAGATAAAAAAAAAAATTTAATCAAGAAAAATAATATTTTTGTCTTTTTTTTATTTCGGTCATTGTCCAGATTTCCACTGTCATTTGTGTTGTTTGATATGCAATTTTCCCTTTAATTTCCCCCTTTCAAAGGCTGGCTTGATTATAAAAATTGTACCTCGTTTCAAATTTTACTAAATTGCACGTCAAACGATGGCGAAGTTAAACCTTTATAAACATTTTAAAAACTTCCCCTGTTTCTTGTCATTTCAGAAAATTTTCAGAAACTATATTTATAAATTTCTATAAATTAATTAATTATTAAATTAATATTAAAAATAATAAAAATATCATTTAAATTTAGAATCAAATCCTTAATTTAACATTTAAATTAATAAAATTTATAGAAATTTACGAAAAAACTAAATATAGCATATTTTCAGGCGTTCGATACAAAATTAATCTTTATCTTGAAACTAAATTTCAAACTGGACTATAATTTAAAATATGAAAACTTTTTGAAATTTTTAACATAAGACAGTTCTAAGCACTTCTGCATTTTTAAATTATAAAAAATATAACAGCCTCTTCGTATGCCATCTCGTTAGTTTTTAGCATCTTAACAAAAACCATATAAAAATTTTGTCTTTTGTTTCTGGAAAATTTAAACGAATTTTCAAGAAATTTTTTCAATAAAATGTAAGTGTAGCAAATTTGAAAATTCTTGATTTCATTCTTTCGAAAGAAAATAAATTTTTATTTTTTTTTTTTACTAAATCTGTATACTAAATTTTTACTAAATTTGTATACTCCCGCTTTGTAACGTTTTTGTACCGGTTTTGGTACCTATTCACCAGTGAAATATTTTTATATTTATTTTATTAGCACTGATGTCTCGTTTATTTTACGCTTGTATCGTTTTCTTTTCTCAATAACAAAGTCAGTTTTGCAACTATCGGATGAGACTATAGCTTTGGAAGTCGTCGGTAATATTCACGATATAATTTTTATGTCCGATGAATTTAAAGGCATTGATTTTAACTGCTCATTAAAAGTTTGGCAAAAAAGTTGCCATGTGACTTAATTTTTACAATGAAATTATTACGTGAAAATAATGCTGCTAAACATGTACTCTGTGCAATAAAGAAAATCATTAGATGTTTATGGCATCATGTTTTAAGCAACATTTTCTTGTAGCTGGAAAATATTATGGGCTGCAGTTATGTCATGCATATATGTAAAAGAAATGAACAATGTTGCGTCCCTAAAGGAAATAAAAACGTCAATTACCTTCTTAAATATGATGTTGCCACCACTAGTTATTTGCTAAAAAATAAAAAGTAAAATCACAATGATTTTATGAAACCATTTTTTTAAATTTATTCGCCATAACTCTGAGACAAATACAAAGAGTTCGCCGCTACAGACCTAAAGTTAAACAAGAGTCCCAAAACAGATTTTAAAAATAATAGTGTCTTTGTTAAATTGTTATCATTATCCCAACAGCATTTGACCGGCTTTTAAATAGCAAAGAGCAGACCCTAAAAACTTGCACAAAGTATGTGTTTGCTATAACAAATTAAATTAACATTTACAAGCTTTTGAGGTATATTGTCTCACATTTGGAGCCGCAACAGAAATACACTTTAAACTGTCAAAAATAAATAATGAAGAGAGCAAAATTTCCAAGATGACACATATAATACGAGGATTCCTTCAGCTAACTATCTCGCACTTGGCTGATTATCTTGTTTCTGAAGTTATTATCATTTTTTATTTTTATTAGTGGGAAAGTGAAGAGATTAGTAAAATAGCGTCTTCGTTAAACAAAGAAAAAATAGAAATCCAAGAATACAATTCTCGAGAATATTGTTTATTGAGAAAAAAGAATAGGGTCGACGTAAAACCACACACAAATAAAAATAAATTATACCCCGTCGATAAATATCAATATTATAAGACTTGTAGAGTAAAATATCGCTAGATAAGTAAAGTAGAGTCCTCGCTGAGCAAATAAAAATAAGAATTCCTTCTCACCTCAAAATAAACCACAATTTATTTTGAGCCACAACTTTGGAAAGCCCCATATAATTAAATTAGCTCTACAACTTAATACACACAATTAATACAACAGAAAACACTCTACTATTTTTTTTTACATGTATGAGTGTTTGTTTGTGTTAACAAAATAAATATCAAACATGATTTTAAGCGATAAAATAGGAAAAGAAGAAAACAGTGCACAAAGAAAGTATGAAACGTACTTAACAAACAAAAAAAAAAAAGAAGTGTAAAATTTTCTCAAACTCTCTGTGGTTGGCCAAGTGAGCAGAGAACATTTGCTCTGGCGCAGAAATGCATGTCAAGTTAAAGTCTGCGGTTAAACAGCTGACCGACCAACTAAATAAACGGGGCTTTCTAAAAAGAAAACTATTTGAATAAAAGCAAACAAGTTACATCGCCATGAACTCACCACTTATTCAGTCATCAAATGACTGACTAACTCACTCACTTGGCTTCTTGTTTCATGGTCTTCTTCGTCTTTGACGTGTTTTAATATTTAAGGTTTGATTTTGTTGTGTGTGTGAATGTTTTGTGGATGTGTGTTGAAAATGTGCACAATCAAATGGAGAGTATGTTGGCCTTAATGAGAACCGTTATTTGCTGCGCGTAAGTCGTTGGCCATAAACTAAAGACAGCCTTACATACAAATATTAACGAAGCAATAACAAGCATGAAGTGAAAAATGTAAAAGAATAAAAAAGTCACCGTAAAAAATGTTTAGTTAAACAGAGAGTTGAAGAAAGAAAAAAAGCAAAATTAACCACAATAACAAATATAAAATGGTTAAAAAAAGACATTTGAAAACTTATGCATTCGCACAGGCAGCTATCAATGCTACAATTAAAACTGTGTTCGTGTATTTTTGGTCTTTTTTTTAACTCAACAAATCAAATCTTTCTTAACCAAAAAATATATCTTTTCCTTATGAAGTGTTAACATCGGTAACATCATTAATAACTCTCTTGACCTCTTGAATGGTAAAAACATAAATAATTTTATTTGTGGTATTTTTTGTTGTTTGATTTTTCTTTAAATTGAAAGCTTTTTTTCACTTGTGTTTTTGGTTCTTAAGATTTTTACATTGAAAACTATAAACACACATACACACACGCACTATTTTTTATCGGTTTCTTTTATTTATTTTTTTTTTTGTTATTTTTGCTTCCTTGGCTTATGATTTTAATGTTTTATTTTTTATTGGCAAAAGAACCATAAAATTAAAACGGTTTTAACGCACAGTGTGTCAAAAGAACGTAAATTTACAGAAATAAATTCAAGTATACATATATTAGAATAAATTATAGCTTTAAAACCTTATAATTTTTATAGTTTTTTAAACGATCTTTTTTATCTTTTATAAATATCTGTTTTCCATTTTAAGATCTTTTTTTATATATTTTTTCTTTTCAATATTTCGCTTTCCTTTGGAAAGCTTCTACAGGAAAAAATTTTTTATATTTTTGAATAATTTTTTTTTTTTGTTTTTTTTTTGTTTTCAAAAATATAAAAAATTTTTTCCTGAAGAAGCTTTCCAAAGGAAAGCGAAATATTGAAAAGAAAAAATATACGATTATCATTACACGAAGAAATAAAAGAGGATAAAGCTTCAAGTGGCCTTCTTTAAAATATTTATTTTAATATATTTAATAAATATTTCAAACACTAAAATAAATTTTTTCAAAGACGATCAAATTGTTGAAAATATTTTAAAAATATTCTAATTTTAAAAATATTTTTAAGAAACTTTGGATTTTTTTACTAAATGAAAGTTGGCTCTAATCCTTAGGCGTCTACAGTAAAGGATATATATTTAGCTTTATTTGGGTACGGTTTTCCGTCGACCCTTGTCAAATTTGGTTTGTGAACAAACCGGTTTCGGCTGTTTGCCATCTTCAGTGTTCTTTTAATTGTTATTTTCTTATATATTTTTAATATTTTTATGTTCTTAAAATTGGAAAAACGTTTT
Source organism: Trichopoda pennipes (assembly GCA_030448955.1). Lineage (NCBI taxonomy): Eukaryota > Metazoa > Arthropoda > Insecta > Diptera > Tachinidae > Trichopoda > Trichopoda pennipes. The sequence goes on from JASKUP010000040.1 coordinate 734,094, forward strand.
TAAGTTTTATTATCACTTCAACAAAAATTAAAGTATTTTCTCACATTTTTGGCGGGTCTAACCTCACACTGAAATGAATAAAACCGAGAAAAGTTTAGATCCTTCAACTAGCAAAAGTTTAACAGGAGAAAAAAATCACTTATTATATTAAATAAGCACTCAGTTTAAAGAATTTACAGCGCTAATTTATTACATGAAATATTCTGTAGAAACTGCATTTTCAATTTAAAACCGGTTTTAAATTTATCAACTTTTTACCCGATTTTTATATGCCATAATTGGTTCAACAAAGTAATAAGTTTGACAAATAGTCTTGAAATTTTTTGCTAAAATATTTTTGTATTTTCATTTTTTTTAACCACTGTCGCTTAAGGTACGTTTGTATATGAAATTGTTCATTTTTTATGATGAGATGGCTCTTGACGGAATAACATTACAAAAGTCAAAGTCAAGGCAGACGACTCAGTTGCTGAGACGTTCAAGACTCATACCCCACATTAAATAACACAGAGCACATGCGCACATACAACGCACGCCAAAGCGCAGCCGTTCACTTCTTTTATGTGTTTGTTTTCTTGTTTGGCTAATCTTCCGTCTTGGCCAAAGACACATTTCATATCCATCATAAGCTACAAACAGCAAAAATAACAACAATAATAATAACAACAACAACAACTGCATGTTGCCAAACAAAAATAAAGAAACAGCAACGACAGAATAAATGAATCCAACTGAACAGTAAGCAGAGCAGACGGCACAACGCCAGACCAGACCAGAGACCAAATGATTTTAGTGTTCAGAGCTTGTTACTTTTGGATCTTCAGTTGCTGTTAAACATTTGCCTTTGTCGGTAAGGCTTCTAAAAAAAGCGGTCGCAACAAACTAACAAAAGATCCATTTAAACATTCATACTCCAGCATCTACCTACATACATACATACATACAAACACACGTACAAATGCCGCTAACAGTTTTAAACAATATTTGCGCTGAAAGAAATTCTTATTTGTGTTTTTTTGAAAATAAAGTATTCATTTGAATAACTTATTACAAAAATAAAGAAAAGTGAATTAAAAAAAATATTCAATAAAAAATTAAAATAAATATAAATTGAAATTTTTAAAAATGTTTGATATTTTTTTTTTTTTGGAATATCTGATTAAAACCTTTATATAAAATTTGTTAATGGCATTTTATTTATAGTGACCTGCTAACCTTATATTATAACCATTTAAATACAGACTTTAAAATAAAAATATTAAACATAAAAAAGGAAGTATTATTTAAATTAACCAAAAACCTGTTAAAAAGACATAATAAATAAATTGAAAAAAATTATAATTAATTAAATAATTTTGAAAAGTGGAAAGAAAACACTTCAAAAAATAGCAGCTAAATTAAACTTCTGTATAAAACTTAGAAAAAAAAGTAACTAAAATAGGGGAAAAAACTATAAAAACGGTTAAAGTGAATTAAAAACGTAAAACAAATTCTTTGAGAATCATTAACCTCAAAGCAGCGTAACATAAAATACAATTAGCAAATTTATAACTTGAATTTAACAGCTTCACACATCCATCTATCAAATTATTAAAGAGACATTGAATGGAAAAAGCAAAGGGATAAGGGGAATAAAATCTTAAAACAAAAAAAAAAATAAAGTCATAAAAAACAACAACAAAAAACATTTTGCAGCAACCAACCAAACGAATCAACAATCAATGTCATTATTTTAAAAACAAACAAGCAAAAGGGATACACAGCAGGAAACATACAGGGAATGCTTAAAGATTTCACAGAAAAGGTACCCACAAGAACATCAAAAGAAAACATGAAAACTTTAAGTATTAAAGTACTTTTTTCAAAACCAAAGATTTTCCAAGGACTAAAAAGAACTACAATTAAAAATAATTTATATATTTTTCATAATCAATTTGCTGTATAGAAGCAGCGGCAAGTAACTAAACTTCTAAAAGTTTCCTCAGTTTCTTAATACAAGACTTATCCCTTCTTAAAAGTCCCGATTTACAGATTTTGGTCCTAATTCCAAAATTTTTCTGAAATTAGAATCAGCATCAGGTATCTAAACTTCCGAATATTTTCCCAATCTTTTAATACAAGACGTATCCCTTTTTAACTGGAACTAACTTTCTGAAATATATTGCTTTCAAAATGCTTAAATTTTCTCATATATTCTTTTTACTTTGAGAAAAATGTTTTATTACAAAACATATTTTAAAAAATAAAAATATTTGTATAATTTTTAACCTAAAAACTTTTAATTTAAAAATCAAGAGATTCAATAAAAAATATTTAATTGCAACTTTTAGAAAGAAAGTCTTTTTTACTGGCTGCTATTTTTTCACCATTTTTTGTGTTACTTTAGCAAGAATCGACAAGAAGCTTGCTTGCTCGCGCTTGATTGAATAAAATAACAGTATATTGATGCAATTTTTAACAGTATATTTAGGGTAACTTTACAATACCTCTTAAATACTCAATGATATTCAATTGTCGACTGATAATTGTTTACCTTGGTACAGATGGCAATGACTCTCTTTAGAAGAGTTAACTCAATTTTTTTTTAATTTTTACTTTGTACAAGAAATCAATGTACAGTGATCATATATGTCCACCGTAATAATCGTGCATAATTTTTCTATTCTTTCAAAAAAATAAAATTAAGTTGAATCCCTGTTTTTAAATAAAAATAATTTAAAAAACATTTTTTTGCCTCTACTAAAAATTAGAAACTTTTAAGTTGCCTCTCTTTAGAGAAACCGATAGTGTGTTATATGTGATTTTTTGCGCTAACATTAAAACTTAGTAACGATTTTAAAGATTTTTGATTGTATTTACTAATAACTCTAATCCTCCATTTTCAATTAATCTTTACTTTAGTTAAATAATATTTATATTGCCTATATTGTGTCGTCGGAACACTTTAATATTTTAGACTTTAGCAACATTTAATATTTAAATTTTGCATAATGCAGTCCGAATGCTGTCTAGGTTTTTCAAAAATTTTATCATGTTATCTGCTGCTTTGAGTCTCAAGGATTATTTCCTCCAATGAATGTAAAGTTCTGTCATACATCAAGCAAGATTCCTGATTATTCAAGAAGATCTTAAGCTTCTTTAAGATATCAATGTTTGAAACATTTTCAGGTAAAAGGAACAGAATACATGCAAAATAATAAAAAAATGTTTCGTAAGCGTCAGGTAAAAGTTTTGTATCAAAATAATAGTCATTATTTTATTAATATTTTTTGAGGTGTGTCTGACAATAATATTCAAAAATGAATAAAACTTAAAGTTTTTCTTTACATGAAATTAGTAATAACCAAACTCATTATGCACTAACTGTTCACTTCACTCCCTTAAAACTAGAACCACTTAATTTTAAAATATAATATTTTAAGTAGCTGATGCTATAGATCTTGGCGTTGTTGTTAAACTGTCCAGGAAAAAGTTTGTCATAGATTATAAAAGTTTCTTTATTTAATGTGCCTTGACATCGATTTTACATCCATTAAATCGACTGCAAAAATGATGAGATTTTCAATTTGTGAGTATTTTTCCCTTTTACTTAATACTCGTTACTTTAGAACTCTCTCATCTGTGGACTAATGCATGATTTTTTTTGATTCTTTATTTAAAGGGTTTTGCTAACAGTTGGATCCCATTTAGTTACACACGTGTATTTTTCAAATAACTTCTGAAGCGTACAAGGCTGGCAGTGCAAACTTTCATAAAGTGAGTATCACAATGATCTTTTATAAGAAAGTTCAATAAGAATAAATTAAGGGATGTGCTCAAAGCGATATTAGCTTAACGAATATAGTTTTAACTAACTTTTAAACCGTAACAGACAGGCATTTGAAATTTACACCACAAGTATTGAAAATAACACTAAATAGAGGGTGTTGGGTTAAAAATATGTTTTGTCCTATATGGCTCTACCTTTTAAACCTACACAGGCAGTGATGTATACGATGCAGTTCCAGGCATTTAAATATGAAACGCTAAGCAATTGAAGGGTGTTATCATAGAAACGTAATTCTGAGGCATGTGGTCTTAACTTTAGAGAATTAATTGCTTGATCTTGCTACTGAAAGCAGAATAAATAAAACTTAAGTTAAAAGAGTAGCTTTTTATATTTATGAGATATTCCTTTGAACTGTACGAGTTGGGTTTTTCATCTAAGTTGCCCATTGTGTTTGGGCAACTTAATATTAAAACTTTAAATTTCGATATACATTTTAATTGAAAAAAATTTATTAAGAATAATTTTTTATTAAATTTTAATCTTTTTACACGGTCCTTTAAATTACAGCGATTTATTTTTCTTTTTTTCTCTCAATATTTCGCTTTCCTTTGGAAAGCTTCTTCAGGAAATTATTTTTTATATTTTTAAAAACAAAAACTATAACAATTTGAAAAGAAAAAATTTTTGAAAATATAAAAAATAATTTCCTGAAGAAGCTTTCCAAAGGAAAGCGAAATATTGAGAGAAAAAAAGAAAAATAAATCGCTGTAATTTAAAGGACCGTGTAAAAAGATTAAAATTTAATAGATATTATAAAAAAAGGTCGAATAAAACTGAAAATAATAATCGAATAATTTTTTATTAAAAATATTTTTTCCAGCTACCTAATTCACGTTTTATTTAAAAAAAATTTCCTAGAAATAGTTTTTTATTTTATCTCAAGTAAACACAAAAAAAAAACAAATGGTTGCTATAAATAAAACTACAACAGATAAATGCAGTTGTTAAAAATCTGATTATTCTATTGATTCTACGTTTCTTATCTTAAAAGTGTAAATGTTCAAGTCATATTAATTTAATATGTTGCACAATATTTACTTTAAACTAAATAACTACAAATGTATATTACAGCTTCCTACAAATGCTAATGTTTTCAAAGTAGAAATACCACTCTGTTTCTGACTTCTATATTCTTATCACAGTGTAAAGCATACAACCATTAACCATTAAAAAACAACATTAAATAAATATTCGAATCTATCCTCTGTTATTCTCTTCTACTTGCCAAGGAAGTTTTTTAAGCAAGCTATTAAAAACGGCATATAAACATAATAGCAGTTGTTGTGGCAGAACAACTTTTATTAAAACGAATAACAAACCTACTGTTATTAAAGGCTTTTGACATCAAATTAAGCCACTATGCATACTTATATCTGTTTAAAAGATTTTTTTTTAATATTTTCTTAAGTTCTTCTTTTATTTATAATTTAGTGCACTTTGGTTAGGTTTGTTTAGAGTTTTTAATAAAAACTTCTTCAAGAGTATATAAAATTTATTCAACCTTTGAGCCAAAACCAATACTAGCACACATTGATGCAAACACCATTAAATTCAAAAGCGCATTAAATTCTTTAAAATTTATCTCTGCACAACAACAGGTTCTTAGGCTATTTTTATTATCATACTCATCATAATCATCATCATCATCATCATAATCATCGTTCAGTAAAAGCGGTAACAACAACAGCAGCAACTGCATGTGCATTAACCACATCAGCATCATTTTCATTTGCAATTTCATTTGCAGAAATGAAACGAAACTAAATAACAGCATTCTTATAAAATAACAGCAACGAAAATTTTTATTAAAAACTAAAAAGTTAAAATGAAAAACTTCATTATATTACTATTACAAAGAGCTTCCTTCTTTTTGCGTAAAAGAATCACAACCAGAATGAAAAGAATCTGCAGTTCGAACATACAACGAATCAACCAAACAGCCAAACAGTCAAAGTTAAGCCAATCAATGATTTTATATTTGTTCGCAAATTTATAGGCCTGATTTACAATATTCTTCGTTTTCTTTTTCTTTCTTATTTGGTACTTTAGTTTTGTTGTTGTATTGTTTTGTATTTAACAACCAGCTTCATTATATAAAGCATAAAGTTGGTCTTCTTCTGTTTTATTTTATGTTAATTTTTGTTAATTTTTTTGTTTTTGTTTGTGCGAAACTCATCCTCTTGCAACAGAAATGTATGGTATGTTTGCTATAATTTTTTCCTACCAGCTTCTTCTCCACTTCATATTTGTTGTAAAATACATAATTAAAAATAAAAAAAAATAATAACCTTTTACGAGGGAAAGTCAAAAAATCGTTACAAAAGTAGAGAAAAATGTTGTTTTCTAGAGATTCATTCAGCGTTTGACCGAATTTTGTAACCAAAAGCTAATATTTTAAATATGGGAACCGAAAAAAGCTTTTGACATAAAACAATTCGGAAAATAGAATGTGCCGTCCATATTAGTTTTTGTGTTTAAATTACATGAGTATCCAGGTATTGCACAGTGGGAGATTTAAAAATAAATATAAATCCCCAGCTTCTAAAGGAATAAAGCGGTTTAAATTAAATATCATTACAATGACCAGAACCCGCTGAAAATCGATTTCTAATAAACAATTACATTTTTTACTGCACTTTTAATTTAATATACTCAATCGTTTTTCCTTATTCATCAAGAAACTATACATTTTTGAATTTTTAAGGTAGAGCAACGTTGCTAACAGAAATTAAAAGAGTCTTTTACTTTGTTATATTTTTAATGCCAAAATGAAAAACTTTGTATGCAAAATTTAGTCTTGACCACAAGAGGGAAAATTTTCTATGGGGTTTTTTATCAAAAAGAAGTTTGCTTTTTAATTATAGCAACACCAACAACATGATATTTTTGACATTTTCTTTTTTGACGTATTCGTAATGAATTCAATTTGCACGAAAATCGCATTAAAGTAATTAAAATCCACTATGAACATGGTGATTCTGTTAAAGTTACATTTCGTAAAATTCGTGATATTTTCGGACAACATAATCGTCCTCTGCAACCTTTATTAAAAATTTGGTCGTTAAATTTGATTCGACAAGATTGATACAAAATATGCAAACAACAACACTTGTTCGACCGGGACGTTAAATTAACAACATCGCAGCCGTGAGCTAAACACAGAGTTGAAGCAGATTCAAAGTTGTCAATTCCTCGACGTTCTCAACAATTGGGTTTATTCAAAACCAACATACGGCGATTTTTGCTTAAGGATTCGAGTTTAAAGCCTTACAAGGTTCAACTGGTGCAGAAATTGAAGTCAATCGAGCATTTACATCGCCGTAGATTCACTCAATTCAATCAGCAACAACCGGCTGGTTTTTCTGAAAAAATTATTTTTTCATTCGAAGCCCATTTTTACTTGTCAGAGTATGCGTGATAAGATTTGCATTTGCAGCTAGCTGTAAGTCATTATCAGAATGAAAAGCAGCGTCATTCTAACCTTAGGAAGTCGAAGACTAATTTCTAGCATTCTAGCATTTCATTCCTAGTTGCAATTTTAGCAGTTCCGAAGCAAGTTCGTAAGTCACCACTTCTTGCTGCAGATTTGGAGACTATCCAACTCCTGGTCCAGAACACATGACTAGCATGCACACTGGATCCGGATCATTCACCCGTTGTTCTCAGTAAAGGTGAAATGATCCTAACCCCCTGACCAAATTAATGAGGGGCCGCGAAACCACAGCCATGACGATACTCGCGAAGGGCCAACCTTAGTAATCAGTCAGAGAAACAACCAAAAGGCTAACTAGACAATTAGCGGAACCCTGAGACTTACTGACTCCCGTGAAAATAACGTGGAGCTTCCAGTTGATTTCCTGCTAGGCTTGTGCTCCCATTGACATAAGTCTAAATGGCTAAGTAATCCATAAAGACAGATAAATGAGTCCCCGGGGTGGGACTTGTCAGGGTATGTCAACAAGCAAAATTGTCTTTTCGAAAATAAAAGTGGAAATGCGGTAACGGTCAATCGCAATCGCGAGTTGCTAACAATTCAATTTTGACGACATGAATATCACTAACATGTGGTTTAAACAGGATAGTGAAACATGTCACACAATCAATGAAACGATCCATTAACTTCCCGAACGCATAATTTCACGATAATCAACAGTTAAGTGGCCAGGTAGATCGTGTGATTTAACACCACTGGATTATTTTTTATGGGATTATGGGACAGACTCTATACGAAACCAATCGAATCGATTTCGGCCATAAAATGCAAAATCCATGATGTGATTAATGAAATAGGACCGTCATATTGCCAAAAAGCGATTAAAAAACTTTAACGAAATAATCGTCATCTGCCAGCATGTACGTGATGGATATTTGCCAGATATTGCTTTTCATTCATAAATGCTGAACTTTTCTCTTTGTAATACAATAAAAATTTGAATTATCTTTTCCTAACTTTTTTGTTTTATTTTATTTCAGAAAACAAACTTCTTGTAGAAAAAACCCTTTTGAATAGAACTGCAAAAATTTTATAAAGCTCGCGACAAAAAAATTTTTTTAGTTTCTTCTAAACAAATGCATAATAAGTATTGTGGCGAAAGGTTTTTGATATCAAATTCTTAAGAGAAAATATAATCCTTTAAACCATGTTTGATCATGCCTGTAGCTTTAAGTATTTTCATACTTTAATTAGTTCAAATCATTCAAATTATTTCGACTAAATGTTTTCAACCAATAAGATGTTTCGATTTGTTACGGCTGTAAATAAATTACTGTTGTCATTTCTTTAGATGTAAAGCGTCATTTGTGTTTAAAAAACCGTTTACCTCTTTGACTTTCAAGCAAAAATTTTTGTGGTAACAGTACATTAAGCATTTTTTCGATTTAAAGCTTAAAAGCACTAAACATTTTCACAACGTATACCTGTTAAAAATAATCTCATATATTTGGTTTTTATACTCTCAAAAAATTTTAATATTAAATTATATTAAGGAGCAGGGTCAATTAATATTCTGGATTTAAATTATCAGTTAGAAGAAAGTTCCCAGAAAAATACCAGAAATACTATTTTATAATAAAAATATGAAAACATTATTTTAAGTATTTTTTAATTAAATACTATTTTTAGGTCTAAAATATAAAATTGCCCACTTTTTAATTGTCTATTTTCTTGCTGTTGTTAGTAGGCAATTGCATTCAGATAAATTCCCTTCAAAAAATTTCTTAAAAATAGAGAAGATAACCTACTTAATAAAATTGCACACAAAAATATAGTGCTGAAATATAAGTTTAACACACATACAAAATAATAAAAAATTTATAAAATAATTTAAGAATTTAAAGAATAAGTTTGCTTCAAAATGTCAGGCACTTTGGGTCTGTTATCAAGTATTTTGTTTCCTATTCCATTGAAAGTAAGAATAGTTTGCCTGACTTACTGTCTTAAGTCTTTTGTTTCATATAAAACGAAACTGACGAAAGATGGTTGTTTAATTAATACTTTAATTATAATGTTAACTGCCTACTGTTTAGTTAGAAATGTGTAAAATCAGGTCTGCGTTTACAAAAAAATTAAAATGAAAGCCTGCAATCGATAGAGTTAAAAAAAATATGGTGCTCAGTTAAGCAGATTTAATGCAGATTTGTATTTGTTTTAAATAACATTCGGGTTTAAAATTGGTGACTTCTTACTTAAGATCAACTTTTAAGTTTTGTGGTTTATGGGTGATAAATGCAAGTTTTCAAAGTGTTGTAAATCTGTGTTAAACAGCAAATTGAAAATTTCTAAAATAAGTAAATGCAATTAAATTAAATTCTCTAGTGGCATTGATGAATATGTATGTATGCAGTTCAATATCATATCATTCTATTAGGGCGCATTCTTATTAATACATTTCTTTTGCTCTTCCCTTCAGTTCATTTAGAAGTTTTTGTGAAACAAATTTTATTCAGATAATGCCTGATGAATTATTTTAAAACATTACAAAGGGGAAATATCTGTATACCTTGCAGTAAATGTTTATTAGAAGATAATTTTTAACTTGGTTATTTATGACTCTCAAACGTAAAATGAGGATATTCTTTAAGCCTAAAATCATGGATTATGAAGCATATATTTTGCACAGTTTTTCATGTATGTAAAGGAATATAAAGAAAATCTGGTATGTGTTGCTTTTAGTCTGTAATAAAAATACGATTTTAGTAGATGAGGCCGGGTTATATTAAACTTGACAATATCTTTCCAGAAATTACCACATAAAATTTAAATGTTTCTTTTTCTTTACAATTCTTATCTATTTTTCCTTTATAAAAAAAAGCACAAACAAAAGTTTAGTTATTCACAAATGCGAGTAACAATAGTACTCAACTAGTATTAATGTAATAGAATTAAAATGATAATCAATTGCTCAATCGTTTGTTTAATATAATGGAAAGCTTAGACAATGAGTTGGGAATAATCAGTTGCCATAATACTTTGAAAAAAGAAAGAAACGTAAACAATTTTGACTGTAAATAAATAAAATTAAAAAATACTATTTTTTAAAGTAAATTAAAAAAGACTATTTAGTAATATTTAACAACACTGGCAAGTAAAAGTTAATCGTATTATAATATTTTTCTTGGTGTAGGAAAAAAATATTTAGAAAAAAAAAACAGATTTCTAATACTTTCAGTTAAAATTTTTTGTGGTCAACGATTTCTATTGTTATAAAAATTTGCCGGAGAGGGGGATAGAAGATAAACAGAAAATTTATAAAATTTATAATATAAAAAAGAAAGCAAATTGGCAATTTATGCCATTATTAAAAATGATTTGCATGGCTGGGATATTGTTTAATTTATACATCTTATTTTTTTGCACTTTGATGTTGATAAGATGGTAAACCAGCAAAATTAAAATATGTTAAATTTATGTTAACGATAACCTGAAATTGTTAATCGTGTGACATGATCTTGTGGATTCTTATCAGCGATATATATGCAAAAAAAGTTTTAAGATAAAACTCATTTAAAATGTGGATTTGTGAAATGTCTCTTAAAATCAGTGTGCTTTGTTTTTCTTACCGTAAATAAAAAATTATCAAGCAAAGACAAAAATATATCACCGCCGCAGCAATGATATATTCACACAATGACAATTTAGGTTCGCTTTATTGTGAAAATATAGAATAACAGAATAAATTCACAACGATGTCGCTATGAGTAAAACTGCAAGTAGAGAAATAAACCAGAAGAAAAAATGTTTAAAAATTGACTTGTTATTATTTTTAATATAACATTTGGCATACATATATACATATGACTTTATCAATGAAGCTCATACAAAACATGTCATGAATCGAAAAAACATGACATGTTGTGTAGCTTTTTGTGTGAGCTTCATTGATAAAGTATAATAGTATAAACGTATAATAAAGTATAATGGCATAAGAGCTGAAATATATGTCAATTTGATTCACATGAATCACACGTAAAGAAAAAACCTTTACATCATATTTGAAAATAAATATGTTTAAAGCTTTTAATGAAAATCAAAGGCTTGAAAAAAATTACCCTTTAAATTTTTTGGCTAGTTACTATATTTGTGTTTCTTTTTTTTATTGCCATTTCCATAATTTCATATTTTATTTGGCTGCGTTTCACTTTTATTTCAAATGTTAACAGACATTCACACAAACCTATTCATTCTTGCCAAAAGGCCAAAGTGTGGGTAAAAGCAACCATTTATTGTTAGCCCTAAGAGTCTGTTCAAAAAAAAAAGACTTTAAAGAAACTTTCGCTTTTCGAACATTCTCGCTGATCAAACAAATAATAAAAAATAAATAATAAAAAAACAACAACTACCAACATAAAACAGCAAAAACAGACCTTTCAACTGCTAACAAAACAAAAACTTATAATAATAAAACAACTAAAGACAAAAATAACCCGTATATATATGCATTAACATTATGTATAAATATTTAAAACTAAAAAATGAAAACTTCTCTAAAACAACAAAAAAACAGCAATAAAATAAAAATTAATTTCACTTTTAAGAGTGCGATTTTTTTTTTGTTAATGACTAATCTTAAATACATCTTTTTGTTGACTGAAAAGTCTTGAATATATATGCTTGCATATATACATCTGATCGGAAGCGATACGCTAAAGCACTGTTAAATATAATTACATTTTGAATACTTTTTCTTCATGTCTTCTACAGCAAAAAAAAACAGAAAAACAAAACATTTATTTTTTTTTCACTTGATTTTAAACTCAGCTGGTGATAATTTACACATTAACCAGCAGCAGACAAAGAACGTGACCTACATTTTTTATAAATATAAATGTTTGTATATGTGTGTATATATTTCTATAGATTGGCAAAACCTCAAAAAATAAAATTAAGGTGTGAAATCATTTTCTTTTCTTTGATGAAATTAGGCCAAATCTTCTAAGGAACCTGTTAATGATTTAAACTCATTATTGATTGAAAGAAAAAAAAACAAAAAACGAAAATAAATAATAAAAAGAAGTACTCAAACACTTAAGAACTACACGTAGTAAATAAAACAGGTTAAAACCATAATTATTTTACAGGTATATAAATATACAAATTTACTCCACCTAAAATTTTTCATGCACGAGTTTTTGATTTTAACCTCTTTTAATTAAAAATCTAACACAGTTGGGGTGAGGCATAAAATATCAGCAGTTTAGAGGAAATAAATATAAATAATTTATGGATATAAATTGCTTGAATAAAAAAAAATCCAAAATATTGTTACAAAAAAAGTTTAAAATGTTAAGCATTGCCCACAATAGATGTAACAATTTATGTTATTCCTTACTTTGCAATACTAACAAGTCTTTATGATAAATGGAATAAAAAAAATTAGCAAATAATTTAAGAGACGGCGCAGTGGCTGTACTGCTTGCTTGGTTAAGAGAAAAGAGTTTAAATTCCAACAGATATTTATTTGCCTTGAAGCCATTCTAGGCTAAATTGACAACAGCGTAAACAGAACTCTCTTAAAATACAGCCAGCCTTTAACTACATTTTCCTTGAATTTTTGACTCTTTGCCAATAAGCCTTAAACGAAGTATATTTATCCTGAATTTAATATTTTTTATGCTTATTAGTTTTTATATTTTTATAATTTTTTTTTAGTAATTAATTTTAAGCACTAGGTCTTATTTAATAAAAAATTTTTAAAAAACTTTATTTTTTATTATATTTTCGATATTTCGCCACACCGTTGGTTGGCATCATCAGGAAAAACAAAACCACCCAACCAACGGTGTGGCGAAATATCGAAAATATAATAAAAAATAAAGTTTTTTAAAAATTTTTTATTAAATAAGACCTAGTGCTTAAAATTAATTACTAAAAAATATTAAAAAAGGTCAAAAAAAATTATAACTATTATATATTTTTATAATTTTTCTATTAATTGATTGTCTTACGTTATTTACATTAAAATAAATATATAAGTATTAACCTAAATAATGGTCTTTTTAAATAAATTTATCACATATATTTTCAATATTTCGCTTTCCTTTAAAAAGCTTCTTCAGGAAATTATTTTTTTCAAAACAAAAATTATTTACAAAATGAAAAAAAAATTTTTGAAAACAATTGACAAAAACATATAAAATAATTTTCCATCAAAATATTTAAAACATTTTTGTCTGTAACAGAAATGAATAACTGAGTAATCAAAATAACAACGAAGTTTCTAAGTTAAAGATTTTAATATGGGTTAACAAAAGCTAATTATTAAATCGAACATTTAGCAACTTGACATGACTGTTTGATTTTAATTAAGATGTATTTTTTTGTCATACCTTTACTTTTGATTTATTATTTAATTATTTTTTGTTTTTTTTTTTTTAATTTTGTAGCGACGTTAATAATTTCTCCTAGTTCTTTTTTTTTTGTACGACATTACCATACTAAAATTTTAAAAAAGCAATTTCAAGATATCTGTGCGATAGCTGTAAATATACTTTAATTAATTTTTGATTTGTCCTGGATGTCTGAGTTGAGTCTTTTTTTATCCTTGCAAATGATCTATAAGCTTCTGCATAATTTTAAATATGTTTCTTTTAACAGTTTTACTGCGCTAAACACTTCTTCTTTTTAATATGACAACAATGGCTGGGATATCTTTATCCATGTTGTTATTTCTTAATATGTGAGACTCAGGTAAAGGATCTTTTAGGTGCTGATTTATCATTGCGTGATATTTGGAATAGCGTTATAAATTTTGGGCAATTGCTTTTCCCATTTCCCACAATAGTTTATCCGTTAGCTGCCACTTAGAAACGATTTTTGTAAGACTAAATAGAATTCGGCGAGGCAAAAACGCTTTAATATTTTCAGTTGAAATAATTAAAGTTTTCCAGTGATTAAAAAGCACTTGATAGCCTTTACACAAACTAATTTCTACGTAATAAAAAATTAAATGATAAAAGAAGACAAATAAGTCACCACAAGTTATTATTATTATTATTATCTATGCACACTTAACTGTTATACGTGTTTGTTTCATTACTCTGTTGGCGCTAACTTTCCCTCGTTAATATGCAACTCAAATAGTAACCAAATGAGAAAGATATTTACAATTATGCAAAACAAATTTTGACCTTTTGTGTGGCAATATCCACTGTTATGCAATTTAGACTAGAATAATATCAATCCTATAATTATAATTTAAAAAAAAATCGCTCTAAACCTTAATCAAATGTACTTTACCTTCAAGAAAATATTAAAAATATAGCATGACAAAATAAAAGACACCATTTTGGCAAATAACTTAACCATGAGAAATTCTCCTAAAATATAAACAAAAACTTACGATACTTTAACATATTGTATTCAACAGAATTTAGACTTACAGTTTATTCGACTGCATTAATTTTCAGGGTTCAAATAAATCACCGTATTTTGTTGATTCTTTTACCGCTAAAACACCAAACTCAGTTGTCAACTACTTTAAAATGTCAACGACCTGTTACGCAAGAAGCCAGAAGGAATAAATTTCAACAAGACGAAGAAAAATAAAAATAACTAAAACAAAAACACAAAACTTGAACGAGAAAAATGCTGTTCTAACCAACAAAAGACTTAAGTAACATACTTGAACTTATTCACACTAAAAAAAACGTACGTTCTTGGCGTTTTATTTTTTTGCCACCAAAAGGTTTTTGGTTGTGTGTTACGTTTTATGCTTTTTTTGTTCTATATTTTAAAAGAAAACAAGAAGATTTTTTTCTTGGCTTATTTGCTTTTATTAAAGTATAAAAAGAAAAGGTATTGCAAAAGAAAAAGTTTTTTTTTATTATTTTTGTTTTTATACATACAAATTCTATATAAAAACATTAGCATGCAATTTCAATTTGGCATTAATATAAAGAGATATTTATTTTCCAAAAAAAATCAATTACTTTAAAATTGACTTATATTATTGGGTTGATGAATCAATTCATAAGCATTTTTTCTTTTTGTAATTTCCCAAACACAAAAACCAATAACAAAAGTAATCAACTTATTATTTAAAATATTTTATACAATAATTATGGTTTTGACCTTTTTAATATTTTTTAGTACTAAAAAATATTTAAAATATTATTTTTTTATAAGAAAGGTCTTTTCTCTTTAAAATTGGATCACAAAATTTATTAATAATAAAATTTTATAAAACACATATTTCTATTTCTTTATAGATGGGGACTAAGACTTTGCTAAATGCAAGTAGTTCTCCTCCTATTCCTTACAAACGATATAGTAACAAGTGTGAAGAACAAAAACCACTGCAGCAACAAAATTCTTATCAACAACAGGAAGAGCAATACACGGAAAATAATAATCAAAGCAACAACATTAATACCACCTGCCTTTTAGTTAAACAACATACAAATACAATGTTCACAAAATTAAGAAATTATTTTACAAAATTTCGAACATCATCAACAACAATATCAGCAACACAGAGACATTATACTCAGCAACAACAAAGAAAATCTCATAGTAATCAGCATTATCGTCACGAAAAGCTAAAAGAGTGTAATAGCATATCCTTAGTGCAGAGCACTAGCAACATTTTGAATATTATCTGCGTTATTGTTACGTTAGTTATTTTGGCCTCAATCAATGGCGTTACATCGAGTCCCGTTTTTGTGGATAACCCCAGCTTAGCACAGTGTAAGTTTTAACAGAACAACAATTTCATGTATATAAGAACTAAACTGACAAAATTAGTTAAATTAAAATAAATAAAATCAGTATGTAGATTTTTATATTTAACTTAAGCCTCTAAAATAGCAAAAAAATTTTAGAATCGATCGGTGTGTGAGTAGCGTTCCACTACAAGTTTTGTTATTTTGTTAAAATTATAAAACAATAAAAAAAAAGAAATTTTGTTTGAAAGGGAATATAGTTTCAACGAAGAAAAACATTTTGTCAAATTACATAAGAATAAAAAAAATTGTGATTAGTGCTAAATAAACCCATCTGTGTCATACTCCACTTTTTTTAATTACGATAATATGTGTTTTAGTCAAAAAAAAGTATACGCATAAACCGGAATATTTACATAAAGCATATAACCCGTAATTTATGGGGATGCAATGAGTTCTGTTGTTATCTTTTGTCGTTAAAATTAAAACACTACCAAACAAACTAGACTCTTGGCATAGAAACGGACAAAGCCATTTTAAAAATTTCGTTTAAATATCTGCCACTTCTACTGTGTTAAAAGAAATTAATGTCAAACCTGTTTGTAATCTTAACTCAGTTATAATTGCAGTCATCTCTCCAAAACTTTGTATGCAAAACAACTTAATACTTGTAATATTTCTGAAAACCACTTTAGCACAAACAATAAACCAAAACCCCACTACAGATTAGCACTAACGCTGAAACAAGTAATTTAAAAAAACAACTCAAGTCTGATGTTTTCCTTTTGTTTGCTGGATTTTCTTGGCATAAAGCAGTTAAAATTAGTACGAGTAAAAGTCATTAGTTGGAAGATCAACATATTTGATCTTGGCTTGTTTTGTTTTGTTTTGTTTTGTTTTGTTTTAAAAATGTATGTCGCTGTTCCGTTAGTATTGTGGACGGATGACTTCTTCATCTACTGCTCATGGATAAGTATAGAGTATATCATCTATATATATATATATCTTCTTTTTTGGATTAAAATATATAGTTTCTTGTAAACGTTAAAATGTAATGATAGATTCATTCTACTTTTATTTGTATTATTTAGCCAGATTATGGATGCTTCATCGTTTTTAAATATGAAATGAAAGGTTACTTTGTATAATTTTTACTCTTTCCTTGCATTGAATTGTTTAGAAAAATTATTATTGGCAAGTTGTAACTAGAAAAGCATGTGGAGTTGGAAATTTTATCTTTAAAACGTCTGTTGCAATATTTTAAGAACTGCTGCATAAACTTAAGTATAATGCAAAAATTCTTATACTAACATTTATACTTACAATTATGCATACACTTATACCAAAACCTATACTTATGCTAAAACTTATGCTTATACTTACACATAATTTTACTTATAGCTATACTTATAATTATGTTTAAACTTATAATTATACTTAGGCTTTAACTTACATTTTCACTTAAACTTATATCTATAGTTATACTTATACTTACGCTTATAATTATATCCTCTATTATCCCTATAATTATTACTTATATCTATGTTTATAATAATACTTATATTTATACTTACACTTATAATTGTACTTATACTTATGTTTATACTTTTACTGTTGCCATTACTTTCTGTTTTTTCTGGCTGTTTGTTCGATAGGGCTTCTGTGTTCTAATCTATACTGGAGAGTTATAAAATAAATAAGTTATCACAAAGTAAGCTTATTTTCTCTAAATTCTTATTATTTACGGAGATTGAGCCATTTTAAAATTTTTGTTAAATTTTTATATAAAAATCGATTTTATATGAAAGAAATAAGTGATCACTTCTGAAATTAAGTATTTCTGGAACCATTCTGTAAAGAGGGTTTGCTGTCCAGTGAACTAACAGTTCAGAAATCTATACTTCATTATATAGTTATAGTAAAGTATACTTACACTTAAGTTTATACTTATACTTACACTAATAAATATACTTATACTTACAATTATAATTATACTTATACCCGCACTTATATTTATAATTATACTTATACCTATAGTTATACTTATATAGTTATACTTATACCTACACTTACTTACTTACTTATGCTTATGCCTATAGTTATACTTACACTTATAATTATATTTATACCTATAGTTATATTTAAACTTACACTCGTAATTATACATACCTTACTTATGCTTATTATTTTACTTATATTTACACTTATAATTATGCTTATACCTTCAGTTATGCATATACTTATAATTATACTTCTACCTATAGTTACATTTATAGTTACATTTATCATTACACTTATACTAACATTTGTTAAACTTATATAGTTATACTTATATAGTTATACTTTACTTACACTTAAATTTATACTTATACTTACACCGATAATTATACTAATACTTGCACTTATAATTATACTTAAACCTGAACTTATATCTATAATTATACTAAAAACTACTACTACCGAAAGACAAATACCACGGAATATATATCATGAAAAAATCGTAAAAAAGGAACAATGCTATTGTATAACGTATACTAAAGCTGTATTTTTTAGATGATCATGGTAGTTACCATTAATTCTATTTCCACAGTTTACTTATATTTACACTTATAATTATGTTTATACCTTCAGTTATACGTATATTTATAATTATACTTCTACCTATAGTTATACTTATAGTTACATTTATCATTACACTTATACTTACATTTGTTAGACTTATACAGTTAGACTTATATAGTTATAGTTATACTTTACTTACACTTAAATTTATACTTATACTTACACCGATAATTATACTTATACTTGCACTTATATCTATAATTATGCTAAAAACTACTACTACCGAAAGACAAATACCTCGGAATATATTTCATGAAAAAAATTGAAAAAAAACGAACAATGCTATTGTATAACGTATACTAAAACTATATTTTTTAGATGATCATGGTAGTTACCATTAATTCTATTTCCACGGTTAAATGAAATTTGTTCAAAATATGGCAAAGGCAATAAAATTGACACATAAAAATGATTTTAAATAAACAATTCAATTTAAGACGAAAAATGTCGAAGTATAATTAACAGTAGACATTTAAGGAGATGTTTATTGACATTCACTTTTTTCAACTTTCCAAAACCTTAATCACTTTTAAGTTTAAAATAAATAAAACAGTAATTTAGTTTATTGTAGAGATAATAGGCAACTTTGTTCACTTAATGATGTGTTACTTGAACATCAGCAAAATTCAAATAAAACATTCGAAACGCCATCTTTCGTTAAATCTTTATAATTTCTTGCTTCTAGTATATTTTTTAAATTTGGTAATCTGTTTTATGCTTTTATATTTCTTATATAAATATTTTGACTTTTTATTTAATTTGAAAATAAAACAGCAAAAACAAAAAATACAACAGAAATCTCTGCTTTTCAAAAGATAAAAATCTTTTTAGATTACGTGAGAGAAAGTTAAACTGCTCAGCTAAGTTCTTCTTAAAAATCATATGTACATACACTCATACACACAAACTGTCAGACTAAGTGACTGACTGTCTTGTTTGACTGATAGATTGCCTACTTACTTAACTGATGCTCTGAGCATTTTTTAAAAAAATTATAATTTTCAAAGAAAAGTGGAACATTAATATAAAATACGTAGACAGGTTGCTTACAGCACTTGATAATAAATAAAATCGGTGGGTGTGTCAAAATTTACAACAATTACAGAAATACAAGTGAAAAAGAAAAAAAGGTAAAAGAGAGTAAAAATATTTAGATAATTTTTCTCCTCTGTGGAAAAAATAAGAAAAAAGTGGAAACCTGATCTATTTCTTTTTTCAGCATTTATTTTCCTTAATTTCGTTATAAAAGTTTTTGTTTGGCGTTAATGATTGGATTAACTGGTTTTAAGTGTTAAAAGTTACATGAAATCTTTATATTTATTTGTACGCAACAAGTGCGACAAGTTCATTAGTAAAACAAACAAATAAATAAATAAATAAAGGAATAAACATTTTATTTTCTATCATGTTTTATGTTTTTATTCTAACGTATAAAGGAGTTTTCTATGGGGGAAATTAACGTGTAGCACACTGGGAAAAAATAACACATTTTTTGCAATTAAATTAACCATCTCTAGGGCAGTCTCTTGACTTTAGGCAGCGCAGTTACCAAAGTTTAATCTCATGTGAGATTGAAACCATATTTTTTAATTATTATAATCATAATGTTGCTTAAAGTGAAAACAAACTATAACATACAATTTGATCATAATATGTTAACAGTATTTAATGAAATATTACAAAACAATGTGTAAAACTTCATCTTTAATTTCATCGTTTTTTTAGAACAATTTTTTTTTAATTTTAAACATGAACCGATCTATCGTTGTAAAAGTAAACTAAATTTGAAAAATTATACTTCCAGCGTAAATTCAAAGATTTGTTTAAATTGTTAGTCAACTTGTGAATACCGTATATACTCTAGAGTATAGAGAGAAGAGAATACGGAAGATGGCTCATAGCCGAAACCAGTCTGTTTACAATCCAAATTTGACGCGGGATGACGTATAATCATACCCAATTAAATTGAATCTTATCGGACAATATACACACATATCACCGTATATTAAGTTATAATTTAAATGCTATTATTGCTACTAAGTAAAACACTATCATTTAATAAGCAAATGTTTATTAAAAGATAATTTTTGTAACTAAAGTATTGTTTAAAACAACCATAATTTATTTCCAGCAACCATATATTGTGTCAACATCATATGTTTCTTGTAAAGTTTTTGATGAATTAACAATTTTATGGAGGACTTCTTTGAATAGATAATTCCGTTAATTTAGCTAACCAACAGTGTTACCGCAAAACTTTTTCAAATTTGAGATGTTTGAAATTAAAGTTTTTTTAGTCAAACTCCTGCGAGTGTAAACTTTCATTGATCAGTAAATTTAGTTTTTTTCTTTACAGTTTTGGCTTAAAATTTTGTTTACAGTGTGTATGGCTTTGAAATGTTTTGTTTTTTTTAAAAAAGCCCCCTTTTACGAGGCTATTTAATTCATCAAAATGAAATCCAAACACCTAAATAAAATCCTCCTTCAAAGAAATGATCAAAAAGTCACTTAATGAAACTAAGCCTATTTCGTATTTTTATTTTAAAAATATCCTTGAATCAATATTCTTTTTTATTTATGTTTGATTTAAAAAAAGAAAAACTTTACACTTGATGAACTAAATTCTAAAACTTTTTAGCTAACAAAAAAATATGCAAAGAATTTTTAATACTTTTAATATAATTCTTAGAACTTCATAAAATTTAATTAAATAACAAAATGTCATTTGCTTAACTAAAATTAAATATTTAATTTTCTTTAAACATTCAAATACAAATTGTATTTCTGTATTTTCTAGCATCGAATGTAAAAGCATTTTTATGCTAAAAATACTTTTCCTAACAGAAACCAAAAAAACTTTTACCAACTCAGTGCTGCTGGCTAAGACGCATTTTATAAATTTGTTGTTGTTGCAGTCGTCAACATCATCAGTAGTGACAGGCAACTAGAATTATAGGTAGAAGAAGAAGAAGTTTAGTTTAAAACTTTTTAAAATATTAGTTTTTTAGGTCAAGCAACTGATGTTTATTAACAACTAAATTGAACACAGAAATATAAACCAACAACAACAACAACAACAAAAAACACAAAAAAAACAACTAAAAATTGCTATGAAACCAAAAACAATCCAAACAAATCAACAAGTACACTTCGCAGTAGCAGCAAATTCAAAAGCAGCTGCAGTGCAGTTTGCTTTGCTAACTGACGGTGGCTTTAACAAAAGCTAATATGATAGTGACGATAAAGGTGAGTGGTGTAGTGGTGGTGTACATGTATTCAAGAAATTGAATGTGGAATATGGGGTTTCAATCCGCAGTTTTTTTACTTTTTGTTTTTTTTTTTGTGTTTTTGAATATGGAACTTGTTGCTGTTGCTGAGTTTTGTGGGTGATTTGACTACCGACTATATACAACATGTATGTTCTTGTACGTGTCCAACAGAGTATTTATTGCCATTGCCTGTATCTTAAAAGTGTTTATCGTTGTTGTGTTTTAGTAAGAGTGTATTTTTTTATCTTTTTTTTATTTTTAATTTTTTTTTTGCTCTTGCTATTTTGGTTGTCACGATGAAAGTAGGTCGCGTGCTGTTTTACATATTACAAATATTTACTATGTTTCCTTCTATTTTTTGTTATTATGAATTTATATGATTGTTAGAGGTATGCGAGGGTCGGGAAAAAATTTCAGATATTAGCGAAATTTAATAAAAGCTACTATAATCACATTTTGGCTCTTCACCAACTTCAAGTCAAAATTTTTGTAAAATTATAGAATTTATCAAGATTTGCACACAGAAAAATAGATATAATTAAATTTGTACGATCGTGGAATTATATTTTTCAATTATTTTTTAAATTGAATTAACAACTGATATTTGCCACCGAATATTAGTTAAAGCACTTGTTAAAAACTTTTACCGGATCGATTTGTGTCTCTAGCTATCTATGAATTCTATTAATTGGAAGACGCAACTAAACTACTGCACATTACTGCTGCAATCGAAACTGTATTAAAAATTCATTCTCAATCCGAAAAAGAAAAATCATTTGAGAAAAATCGTAATCGCAATCCTAGAACAAAACAAAAAATTTTATGTTTATGAAGCGAAACATGTTCTAACTATAGAAAATATCGCACGAATAAGAATATGATAACGGTGTAAATCGGGGTGTACTATTTTAAAGCTTTACGAGCTGCCATCCTTTTGAATCACTATGATATCCATATTCAAAACATAACCTCTAACCCTACTATAGCCATACAAAGTTTCAATATAATCATCATGCTATCTATGAATTCTAATGTAAGACCTAATTAGAATCTGGAGTTCGTGTAGTTCTGGTGAATTAATCTGGCCCTGATTTAAGTTCGTGGGGCTCTGGTAAAGCCATGACTCTGCATGCCTAGAGGTTACTTTAGCTAATTAGGTTCTTACTACAATATCAGTCATTCACTATTGTTCTTGTGCACAACAAATGGCAAAGCATCTTTTTATTAAAGTGGTTAACAAAAAACTTTTTCTACGAAGAGCATTCTTTCAGATATTTAGGCTTGATGCTGCACGATAAACCAAAAAAGATAGCAAGAAAAAATTTTAAAAAGATTTTCCATTTTCCGGACCCTGATAAACGAAACGAAATTTACCTGAAATTATCAGAAAATAAGTAGCAGGTTCTTTCTACGTACTGAAACTAGAAACTAAGGACCGAGGGCTGAAGACTTTCGGGCCCAAACGTAAATGCTTGAAACCAGTAAAAATTTTAAAACTAAAACTTCTTATTCTCCAAGTGAGCAATTATCGCCAAGTATATAATAATTAATAAATAAGAAAAATATTATAGTTACGATTTGACTATCCACCCTCGTATGCAAAAGCGTTGAAACGAATGAATTGGCATTTTTTGTTAATTTTTTTAAATGTCTTTCTCCTTATGAAAATCCCCCTGATTCATGTTTTAATTTATTTATGTTTTTTAATATTTAAAGCTCAAACCCCCGGCTATCAGAGATATTTTGAAATTAGTGCTAACATATAATTTTAAGTTGTGGTTTTATTTTTCAATTCCTTTCACTTTGATTTATATTTTTTTATCTTCTTGTAAAATCTTTAAGTTGTTCTTTTTTGGACACAAACGTAAAGATCTCAAATAAATTTATGAACTTTTCCTGACATGTTTCTGATTGGAGCTTGTAATCAATAATGCCAACAGCAGCAGACAGACACCTCAATATTAATTTAATGTATAAACTTAGGTGACCTTAATTGCTGATTGGCAAGAACAATAACAACAAAAGCAATTGAAACTGTGTGTGATTTGAAGTTTGTAGAGGAATAAGAATATAAAATGTGTTGTTTAATACTGAAAATCAGCTGATTATCTAAATTATAATTTGTTAAATTTGTTTTTGCATTTTAAGATAGGTTAAGAAAATAAAACATTAAGAATTTTACAAGTTTTTACAACAAACACAAAAAAACCTATGAAACTAAAATATCCTGGATTAGTTTGTTAAGTTTAAAATGCATTAACAACTGATATTAAATGTGAAATAAAAATCATTTTGAGACTTGAAATTCTCATTTGGTAAAAAAAAATTTTTTTCTATAATTTGTTTTGTTATAAAACCCACAATTTCTGTTATTAGTAAAATATTTATTTTATTTAAAAATAGAGAAAAAGAGAAAAAGAAAGTTAATAGTAGCAACTTTGATAAATAGATATCGCATAGCAAATCTTCAATTTCCTGGAGCAATCCAGTGTATAAGATTTCGGAAGGAAATCGAATTTTTGTTACAAAAATTATTACCTCATTCGACCTCAAACTTTTTTCGCCATCATTTAGTCTGGTGACACAAAAATGCCACTGCAGCATAACTTGGATTCGGCAACAATTTGAAACATAAATTAAACTTTACTGTTGGACAATAGCAGCACAAGACCTAAATCTTGGGAAACGGTGGGATGGATTTTTGTAGCTATGTATGGACTATCAGCCCAAAAAATAGCAAATAATATCAACACTCACGCATTCCTTTTTTCAGCCAAATCTAGAAATAAAAAACGACTGTAAACAAACGTTTGAATCTTGTTTGAATTTTTAAGACCAATTTTTAATGACATAGAATTTCTTAAATGACATAGAATATAGAAAATTTTAGACATAATAGTCTATTCCCTTTTCTCATAATTTAAGTTAAATGTGTTAATGAGCAGTAGAAAATATTTATTTAGATTGTTGTTTTTTTGATACCATAAAAATAAGTAATTTATTCATCGGAATCATTTTCAATCTAAGTAATTTTATTATTTGTGCTTGATTCCTTTAAATAAATATTTCATGATATTCTCACGAAATATTTATTACAAAAATTTTTATTAAAAAATAAACATTTTATGATGAATAAATTACTTATTTCCATTGCATGTGCCCGTTGCTTTCTTAGAAATTTTGTAAAATTATTTACAAATATTTTTTATTTTCTGAATTTTCAAATTACATATGAATGGTTTCCAATGGCAACCCTTATGTAGAAATGATTGAAAATAAACAATGTTTTTTGTTGTTTTGAAATGTTTTGCTGTGTTTTTATAGAAGTGTTTTTGAGTCTTGCTGTCTATGCTATGTTGATTTTATGGAAAAATTCTCATGGAATCAGTTTGGCTTTAGATATAAGACTTTTAGGTTTTTCTATACAATATTGGGGTAAAATTCACTGATGAGCTTTGTGAGCGAAAGTGAAATTGCAATATGGATATGCTCTCCCCCGCAGTAATACATTTCAAATATTTTTTATTTTTATTGAAATAAATGTTTTATGAGAATATCATAAAATGTTTATTTTTTAATAAAAATTTTTGTAATAAATATTTCGTGAGAATATCATGAAATATTTATTTAAAGGAATCAAGCACAAATAATAAAATTACTTATACCATAAAAATTTTATTTTCTTTAAAATTAATTATTCAATACAATCCAGCACAAATAATGTTATTTTCAATTCATTTATTCCTTAATCCAAATCTTGGCAGACTTAAGCAAAATAGAGCTTAATACTTGACCCGATATAATTGTTTGTAAGCAAATGAACAGCTTTGTCGATATGTCTACTGGTTAGATGGCCAAAGAAACTAAAGGAAAACAAAATTAAATGCAAAAAATATATTAAAATGCCGGTAACACCAATGATGATGATGTTCATGCTCTTCGTAAATTTGATTTTAATAGTTAGTTTGCACATTGACCAACATTCATGATACGTTCAATACAACAAAATTCAATTCAATTCTATTTATGTCTTTTCTTGGGTTTCTTTCCAATGAAAGTCTAGGCTATAACGAGACGGGAAATGCTTTATTCTAGCAGCAGCTGTTGCTTGTTAATTAAGTTTGTTAGACTGTTTGGTTAGCTGGATAGATGGATGGATCTTGGCTCAACTGGCAATTTGCCGTTGAGTAACCGCTTTTTACAA
Source organism: Trichopoda pennipes (assembly GCA_030448955.1). Taxonomy (NCBI): domain Eukaryota; kingdom Metazoa; phylum Arthropoda; class Insecta; order Diptera; family Tachinidae; genus Trichopoda; species Trichopoda pennipes. Next base: position 760,177 of record JASKUP010000040.1, read on the forward strand.
CTACAAGCCACTACTCAACACCAAGATACACATAAAATGCCAATAGTTTTATCTCCAACTAAATTGAAGGAAATTGTATATAAATTTATTACTTTAATAATATAAAATTACTTAATGGACATACAAAACAAAAAACGAAAGAACAATCAAAATACCGAAATATAACCCAGTTTTAAAAAGTAAAAAGAACAACAAAATTGGTTTTGTTTTTAAACAAAAAGCAGCAAAAATAAGCAGCGTTAGTTCTAAAGCAAAGAAAGTTATGCTTTTCTCTCAGCAACTTGATCGATTTTTAAACAAAATTAATTATATTCATATAACTTCCTTTCTATTTTCTAATTTTAGTTCAATCTGGTAGGAACATACGGCACTTACCGTGCATAGTAAGAAAATCTGGTAGATCTGGTGTGTGCATGTTTGCCATCGATTGCATTAAACAAAATGGTACACACTTGGGTACCTGCATAGATCGCTTTTATTTTGGTTCATGCTGTGATATTAAAGTAAGTTTTAGTTTTATACCTTTGATACAATACTGATAATTTCTAAAACATATTTTCAGGAAGAGGTATTAAGCGAAATAGCTGACAATAGCATAGATCAAAATACCATTTCACATCATTTTACACCTGAATCGTCAACAGTACCCACCAGTGCATTATTTAAACTTACAACCCAAAACCTTCTACTTCAACATGGCAACATTAGCATCACTACTAGCAGCAGTACTGACAATAGCAACATAAGTAGTACATTAACTCAACAAGATGTCACGCAAATGTTGAATAGTGTGACACAAAACTTTGCTTCTTCCACTTTAAGTGATACTCTGAGACCTTCCACTCTGCTTACCAGCATAAGTATAGCGAAGCCGACAAAATCAACAACAACTACAACTACAACTACAAAATCTAGCCAGCAGACTACACATAAGCATTCGCATTTTGTAATAAGAACTACGGCGAAACCTAATAAATACACACCTAGACCAAAGCCTGTTCCGACTACAGCCACTAAAAAGAAAATTACAAATTCTGGCACAACCCATAAGACCACCACAAGTGCAGCAACAACTACAACCACAAAGCCAATGTTGCTTACTACCGCTGAGCAAATACAGCAAACTAATAAATTATCTTTAGAAGCAACAACGCCACCTACAAAACTCTTCACTTATCAAATTGTAGAAACCACCGGCAATACTGCCACTGAAATCACAAACAGTTTTGACTTTGTTACTACAGAAAGAATACAACACGAAACTGCAACAGCGGCAAGCACAATAACCGGTAGTTCAACAACTGCTACAGCAATAAAAGCTACAGCTACAAATCTAAAAGATACAACTACTAGAATTACAGAAGCCACAACCACAACACACAAAACAACAACAATTAAACCTAAGCCACAAACAACTAGAAAAGCAACAACTACAAAGAAACCAATAAGCAACAAAAGAACTACAGTTAAGTCCACAAAAAGACCAACAACTACAATAAGCACTACTACTACAGCAACTCCCACTGATCTAAAAATACAAGCAAATAACACAATAGAAATTGAAAGCTCTTCAACAGGCACTACAAGTCAAATGACAACAACGATCCAAAATAAAACTACTTTAGCTCCTAGGCCAAGACCCAAACCGACTGCTAGTATTGTTAAAGTACCCAAACCTACAACCACAACCACAATACCAACAACAATCAGCAGTAGCACAAAAACGACTACTGCAGGCGCTACAACTGAAGCAGACAATATTGCATTTACAACACCCAGCAGCACTACAAAGCAGCCCAAGCCACCAACAACACAATCTACTGTAACGACAACGACAACCACTAGTGCCACCTTTTCTAAAACAACAGAAACAGTCACGCATAAGCCAATCTTAACGTCGACAACACACAAACCTGGTTTAGTAACATGGACGAATATCGATGGCGAACCAGTGGATCCAAATCAACCCCTAATTTCTGACTGGGTACCAGTCACGAGCATGGTTCCACCAAATATCCACAATAAAGTAGAAGGTTAGTAAAAAGCAAAACAACCAAATTAAATTTAACTAACAATAATCGAAAAAAAAATTTGTTTTTTTTTGCAGACCCTTTCGCCGAAAACGGCACCTCTGCAGAAATTGGTGTTTCCGTATCATCAAGTATCAGTGCTGTTGTAAACAATGCAACAGTTTTAATATCCTCACCAAATAAACCTACTGTTATGCTAAAACCAACAAATAACACTAGTACTTCATCTACTATAAATTTAGATGGGACTAAAACTACCCTTAACCCTTTAACGTCCACCTCTGCAGTAACTGAACAAATAGAAACAACCACAACATTTAAGCCTTCTCTACAATTAACCACGGAGGGTTTTATTCTTTCCTCCAGCACATCACCAAGTAGTGTTAGTACGGAAGAAGTGACCACCGAATATCCAAACCTAAATTCAACCACCATTTCTTCTACCACAGGATTAGAAGGTGTTGACTACAGACAAAGTTAGTTTAATATTGAGAATTATTTCAAATAATTTAATTCAAATATAATTATAATTAATGATAATCTATATTATAGTTTGTGGTCGTCGCATGTTTCCTGAACCTCGTGTTGTTGGTGGCTCTAATGCGGCCTTTGGTCGCTGGCCTTGGCAGATCTCTTTAAGACAATGGCGTACATCGACATATTTACATAAATGTGGTGCAGCTTTGTTGAATGAAAATTGGGCAATAACTGCAGCTCATTGTGTTGATAAGTAAGTGCAGCAGTGAGAAATAGAAAATAATCAAAAAAAAAAATCCTAAAAATTGCCGAATTGAAAAAATTCGTTTCACTAAAAATATTAAGGAATATTTTAATAAATTGTAGTACTTTCTGCAGAAAAAAGGTACCATTAAAAAGGTACCATTAAAAAGTACAATTCGTTTGGCTTTCCGTTGCTATAGTATGTTTTCTAGAAACATAGCAATGCAAATGAAATGAAATCCCAGTTAGAAATGAATAGCTTCGCATTAACACATTTACATAAATTTTATATTGAACAGTGTTGCCCTTGTAGAGCTTTTGATGCCAAGCTATAAAAAATTTTTTTATTTTCTAAATTAAATCTATTTTTTGCATTGCTTTTATAGATAATTGTTTAGCAAACTACAAACAAAATGTAGCTTCCAAAATATTTTATAACTAAATTTGTATTAAAGATCAGAATAAATTCTTATTAAATTTTTCATAAAAAGTTAAGGAGTTTTTTGGAATGAATGAATAACTAAATCTCAGTAATGTATTTAATTTTGGCTTTACAAAACCTTGTTTTACATAATAATAACCAGCATGGTACTCAAATGACCTATAGCCACACTAAAGATCTATTTAATTTTATTAAAGGCAACAAAAACGCCACGTGGCCTTGACCATTTGCCAACGGTAGATATTTTAATAAAATTTTTATAAAATTTTTAGTCCGTTAGTGACAAAGAAACTACAGAGCAAAATAAAACTTAAAACATAAAAAATTTTTTACAAAAATTAGTGTCTCAAACAAGCGATTACATTGGCACTTTAAGCCGAATATTCTGCTAAAAATCCAGAAAATTATAAGAGATCTGGGATTAAAGCTTTTATTATTTTCTAGATAATTTTAAAGCATCCTATGAAAATTTAATAAGCTATTATTATTGTAACGATAACCTTGCAGTTTTCGAAATTTAAAAATGTATTTAAAATCTAGTCAACTCTGTACATAACTTTTATAAGACCCGAATTTTGTTTATGAAACAATAGTTATCGTTCTCGTTTTTCCAATCTTTACCCAACAATGGCGAATTGTATTGCTCATTTACTGTTATTCTTTTACAAGTTGCAATTTTAGTTAGTAGTGTTTAAAAAAAATAATTGTTCCAATAATTTTTCTAATTAGATTCAAAAATTATTCGACAAAAATTTATCGAATAATCGAATATTCGAATAAAATTTTATTCATAACGAGTGATGAACTACTTTTATAATTCATATCAACTATAGGATGCTCTAAGCTAAAGTGTACAATTAAATTGTACCTTTCTGCCAGTTTATGTCTGATCACGTTGTACTTTTGTAGGTGCCCCTGTAGGCTAGTAGGTAGTGTACTAGCTTGTAAAGATGAGGGTTGTGGGTTCGATTCCCAACGAAGACCTTGGTTATTTTTTCACTACAAATATAAAAATTGACTGTCGGTGGGGCTGCTCAGCGATGAAAGCATAGTCACTGGTCGCTGTCTTATATACGGCAGTTAATTTTCGACTATCCTTCTACTTTCACCACCTGTTTTATCTAATCTCTATTCCTTTCCTAAAGAATGTAGCACGGTACTTTACTAAATAGGCATTGTTGTCTGAAGTGCTTTAAAAAAAAAAAAAAAAAAAAAAAAAAACTAGAAATATTTGTTTATTTGAATAGAAGCAAAGTTTTATTAAAGCAATATTGTTACTGTTCCACCAACAACACTAAAAATTAATCCATCAAGTGTGAGAATAACTCACACACGTTCCATGTGTAGACCGCCCTTTCACTTGTTCTCGGCGGTTGGAACAGTGAAAAAGCTTACTGCGGTACTAAAAGAAGTTCACGTACATAAAAGTTGCATCACTGTCGACACACCCTTTAGTTTTTGTACTTTATTTGTTGTACTTTGTGAAATAGCGAGAATACATACCTGCCCACCATATTTAAAAAAACAACAAAATTTGTTTTTGTATTTAACATCACTTTTGGAACACCCTTTAACCTTCATTTTTTTTCAAAGCGGTTATAATACACTGTCTTTAGTAAGCGCATACCTATAACAATTGTAGATATAGAAGGCTGTAACAGACAGACACAAATTTTAAAGAATTTATGCCTTTCAATTAAAATTATGAAACCTAAATTTCAATATTTTCCAAATATCTCAGCCTGTCGACGGTTTAAAATAGAATTAAAACATTTTTTACAAATTCATAATTTTGAAAATCTTTTCTTTAGTGTACCTCCTTCTGATCTGCTGTTACGTTTGGGTGAATATGATTTGGCCGAAGAAGAAGAGCCCTATGGTTATCAAGAAAGGCGAGTACAAATTGTAGCTTCACATCCGCAATTCGATCCCAGAACTTTCGAATATGACTTAGCATTACTACGGTTAGTAAAAATAAAAACAAGAGACTCTTTTAAGTGATAATTAAGTGATATGAAAACTTCATTTTAGATTCTATGAGCCGGTAGTCTTCCAACCAAATATTATACCAGTGTGTGTGCCCGAAAATGATGAAGACTTTATTGGACAAACGGCATTTGTTACAGGATGGGGTCGTCTCTATGAAGACGGTCCCCTGCCTAGCGTTTTACAAGAAGTAGCAGTGCCTGTCATTAATAATACCATATGTGAATCCATGTATAGAGCAGCTGGTTATATTGAACACATACCGCACATATTCATTTGTGCGGGCTGGAAAAAGGGTGGCTATGATTCATGTGAAGGTATGAAAAGCAATAAAATTGAAAATTGAACACACTTTAAGTATTTGTGTTACTTTGAATATTAAAGGTGATTCTGGTGGTCCTATGGTATTGCAACGTGAATCGGACAAACGTTTTCAATTGGGTGGTGTCATTTCATGGGGTATTGGCTGTGCGGAAGCTAATCAACCGGGTGTTTACACAAGAATCTCTGAGTTCAGAGACTGGATTAATCAGATTTTACAATTTTAGTAAATTTTATATGTTAAACTTTTATTTAAGAGATCAAGTGATTACAGTTAAACTTTGGGTTGGTCGCAAGGCCTGAAGCCTGCCCACACAAAAAGTTTAGGTTTTTTCTTTTTACATTTCTAAGCTTTTTGAAATGTTGTATCTATAGTTAATTATATTTGTATCTGTATCTGTATTTGTATTTGTAATTTTATTTGTATTTTGTATATCGCGATATTATTTAATTTTTATTTTAATATATTTATGCAGTTATTTATTTAAATCTATTTTTACTTTTAATTTCATAATATTTTTAATTTCATATATTTATGTGTGGTTTTCTGTGTTTAACGAAAATTGACTTGCAATATTTTTTTTTCCTTCCATCACAATTTCCATTTTTTCTTTGTATTAATTTATTTATATTATTTTATTTTTTTTTAATATAAATAATAGTTAATTATTAAAATTGTACGAATACGATGTATTTATGCATAGCATAATTTACAAAAATTATCTTGTTCTTTGGTTATACATGTTGGCTAATTTCTTGAAATTTTTCGTGGCATGGGTAAATGCCTGTATAATCAGGGTAACGACTGGACAAAATGCAATACACGAGTAAAACATTATTTATTATCTTATTCGCAAGAGTAAAAACAACAAAACGCAAATAATCTGTAGGAATTTTTACTAAAGTAATTTTAAATAATATTTAAGTTTAATTAAGAATTTAATTGAAAAGAGACACATAGTAGTGTAAATTTATATATTGATGTATTTAAAATCATCTTAAGTGAATTAAAAAAATATAATTTAACAAAAAGTTTGTGTAATTTTTTGTTTGGACAAGTATATATTCTATCACCCACTTAAAGAATATTCCAAATCTTCGAACGCCCTTTTAAAACTCTCAAATGAAAAATTTTAGATTTGAAGCAGCTTCAAATCTAAGTAAAATATAAATTATTTTAGCATTAAATAGCTAAAGATATCAAGGGAAATTAGTACAAAGTTTATTGTCATTATCAAATCGTTCATCATTTAGATTATGTCTTCCTCAAGAGACATAGGTTGAATCCTTTTTAAAAATAAGATACCTCGAACATGATAGTATTTAGAATTTTATTTACTTTGATTACAGAGTTAACTTGATATTGATAGCCTGAGGCTGATATATTGACCTTGCGACATCTAAAATCTCTATCTTCTTCTATTTATTTATTGATGCAAAACTATTGCAGCAAGTAACACAAGAGAGTACTAAATGAATAAAAAATATAATAAAATTTTTGTTGAAAAGGCTTTTAAAGCCGCGCAAGAACACTACGTTGTATGGCAATCATAAAATAATTGATGTTTGGTGTGAATTTTAGAATGGTGGCATATATAACCGGTGAGCACTATAATTTCTTTTAGCCTAATTAAAAAAAAAAGTTGATTGAGCCAGCAAGTTAGTGTATCATGCCACTTTAAAAAAAAGGAATTTTTCATATGAACGATTTAATGACACTGTTAATTATGGCGGAAGTGACGTTAATTTCTAATTAAGATCTCACAAAATAATCCCGAGCATGATCTGAAACGAAACTAAATTCAAGCCAATACTCAATTTTAGTTGGATCTATGATAAAAACTTAGTAAAACATAAAATCTTTAATCCTTTCTTTGCTTAATTTTGAAGTTTGTCTAGCAAGTTTTGAAAAGCATGGAAGAAAGTAAAAATATTAACTAAATATTATTAGAGCTACAACGTTGTGGATATGGGAATTTCAAAATATAGGTCGCATTTTTCATAGCAAAAAAATGCGGCACTATTAGTATAACTATAATGTAATTTAGTTATCTATAAACTTTAAAATCTTTTTGTTTTATTTTATTCAGGGAATAATAATTGTGGATTTAGGAAACAACGAGTTATTAATTTAAAAAGCAAGTCTGACTACATTATATTTTGTTATGCACGATTTCAAAAAGAGCAGAGTTAAGTAATTTTCCTCATTTTCTGTTTATTTTATTAACGAAGATGTCAAACACCGTAGCAAAGCCCTTGTGAATCAAAAGTAGAATACAATGAGAATTATAGTTCTACTGAGATTAAAAAAGTAATAAAATCAATAAGAAAATAAGTTTTTTTTTTATTTTTTTTTTTTTTTTTGTATTGCAGTGCTAAAGATTAAGAAAGAATATAATAATAATAATACAACAAATAAAAAGAATTTTAACAAAAACATTTTCAAAGACTTAAGAAACGAACAAAACTAAGCCTCTTATAAAGAGAAAGACTTAAGCCAAGAACATGTTTTTTTCACAAATCTAAAGGGTAAAAATGTTTTTCCTCTAAATTAGATTAAAAGCAGTATTTTAATTGAATTAAAAAGTTTCTTGCAGTTAAAATTTACAAATTGTAGTTATTAAATTTGCTGTGAAAATTTTAAAATCATAGACAAATAAAACTCAACCTCATTTTTTTTTTACACACAACAGACCTTTATTTTTTTGCATTGTAATCTTACAATACTGCTTTATTTTAACAAATTATTATACACAAATTATTACTTTGTATTTTTTTAAATTTAATTTAATTGCAATATTTTATAAAAACAGACCAACTAAGTAGAAAGAAGAAAGTAAAAGTTTAATTTCTTCTTTTAGCAAAAATGCTCATCATAGTGAAATAGTAAAAATTTAGCAAAAAAGTTTTCAAAATTAAATGTGTAAATTAATGGGTTTTACACTTAGCTTCCTAACAAAGTTATCATTCGATATCAGTTTGTTTATTTTTATTTTTTTTTTTTTTTTGCATTTAATAACTTTCACTTTCAACGTGAGTTTAGGAACAAAAACATTTTGCAAATTATTATTAGACAGCAATTACAGGTCATTTACATGCAAAAATGAATACTCACATTCAACGTTGTACTTGTAGGTTTGATTGAATATTTATTATTGATGAAGAATTGCCTTTGCCATACAATTGATTTGTAAAACTAAGCGCAGATGAGAAATATTACTTTTGAATTCATTTTTTTTAATTTTCTATTATTATAAAGATGCCATCGCATAAATTGCATATTAAAAAACTTTTGTTAATGTTGTTCATAAAAATTTTTTTTTCTTATGAATTTTCGATTTTTGGTATTTACTTTTAATCAAAAACTTTTATTAAGGATTTTAGAAAAATGCCTAGTTTACAAAAAACCTACTATTTTTGATTAGAAATCTATTCTATTGCCAAAAATCACTTTTGTCACTGAAAACCAATTTTTTTCCTGCAGTTGGCTTTTTCCTAAAATTCATCCTGGAATTAACGAAAAATTCGGCTATTAACTGAAATTTTTTTTGTATATAAAAATAAGGTTTTTAATTAATTCGACTGTTTAGAAATGAAAGCTTTTTCGGAAAAGCTGGCGATAGTAAGGAAGTTTAATAATATTTGTTTTATTTTATTTGTAGAATTAGACTCAAGAAACGGGAGGCGAATTACTGTATTCGATATCGATTTATGAAATTAAATGTAATTTTTTTATCAACATGAAATATCACTGCCTCAAAGTTTTTTACCGAAAATTATTTTTTCATTAACAACAGAAATTTTAGTGAAAAAAAATCATTATAACTCTGCAAATCGACAGAAAATTAATGGCACGTTACTTATTTGCTTGGAATTAGATTATTTCACAAAAAATCTATGTTTCTGGTGAAAAGTGCAATTTACTCATAACAATCTGCATCTTTACGGAAAGTCGATTTTCATATTGTTAAACGTTTTTCAGATTAAATCTCTGATGTAAACTTTAATAAAAAGGATCGCATCTTTATATCATAGTTGTTTTATAAGTTATTAATTTTTTCAATTAAGCATAACGTGTTTAATACTTAAGAACACAAATGGAAATGAGTGTTTTTAATATCCAACTGTTTTCACTTTCAAAAATTATTTCCACCCACTTCTGCATGTACATATGTATCATTCCAGAACTAAGCAAGCAACAAGTTGTTAACATAAATTTACCTCAATTTTTGTTGTGTTTTATTTCTATTATTAAACTTGCTTTAACGCATATTCCTATGATAATTTCAAAACATTTATAAAGATTTATTATTTTATTGATTCATCATCAATAGTTAAAAAAAATGCATGTTATAGTTGTAGTTAAAGCTAAGCCCAAATCTTGTTAACAAATGCAATGAAAAAATAACACACCTTATAATACAGTTTTTGTTAGTGAGCCAAAATGTTCACTTTCTTTTGAACAAAATTTAATTAAGAAACGACAATAAAAATTATTTTTTTACATTTTTCTAGGTAAATTTCCAAAGTTATGTGTTTAATATTATGATGAGTATGTTAGTTGTTTAACATACCCCAGATTAATTAGTTTTAATAAGTTTATAAAATAAATCACAAGTTACATTAATACTTTCTTTTATTGACGAAAATGAAAGCGATGTCGGCAAAATAACAAATTTCAAAGTTATGGAAAAAAAATGTTTAACGTTTAAACTTTATTTGATTAATTTATTTACTATATGTGATTTAAAGATTATAGTGGATAGATATAATTGACTTTAAAAAAAAATACTTTTAAAGAAGTTTGAAAAAAATTATTTTTACTATAATAAATTTAAAATGTTTAATCTTCGCTTTTATTTCAAAAAGTTATAGTATTTTAAGTTTTGTATTTTTAATAAAATAAAAGCATAAACTCATTTACCAACATGTAATAACTTTATTTAAGGTTTTAGGAAAGTCTGTACAAATATGAAAAATTGCGAAACAAAACTCTTTTACAGCCAAAATCTCTCTGAGCCCATCAAGCTGCATATTTACTATCAAGCCTACGAAGCTGATCTGTTTTTTTAATTATTCACAATGAAAGGAATCGTAAAAAAACTAACTAATTAATTTTTTTATAGATGAATAACACAGTACATTACGTGATAATATTTACATCTGCACCTGGCAGTGAACCTTAATCAGATGGTGGTCATACCACTGGGAATGAAAAGCAACGTCATTCACGCCCTAGGAAGCCGAAGACAAATTCTAGCAACAAGTCTTTCCTAGTTGCATTTTTGATGATTCCAGAGCAGGGCTGCAAACCACCACTCCTTACTGAAGAGCTGGAGACTATCCAACTCCTGTCCAGAACACATGTCTAGCATGCTCACTGGATCTAGGATCATTGTTATTAAAAGCGAAATAATCCTGGCCGCCATATAAAACTGACCTGTCTGTTATCGGGCCGCGAAACCACAACGATACTCCCGAAGGGCCAACCTCAATAATCACTCAGAGAAACAGCTAAATGTCTAAAGAGACAAATAGCGGAAACTCTGCAGGCTACTGATTCCCGTGGAAATAACGTTGAGTTTCCAGTTGACCCCTGCTGCCTTCAGGGGACTGGGCTCACTTATACCCCCAGTTGCACAGGTCTAGATAGTCGAGCGTTCTATAAAAACCATAAATGTGCCCCCGGGGGGAGAATAACACAGCACAATATTTTTCAACTCAGTTTTAAGAACTGCACGGGAAAGTAGCCCCAAAAAATAAAAAATTCTCCATCATTCGTTTTGTTAAGTTGGCTGCATTTTTAATAAATAGCTGTGGCTTAAACTACCCTTATCTTCAGAATGCATTACATTTTAAAACCAGAAGGATATTATATATTTCAATTTGAAAATAAAAAGTGTCCAAAATCGAATGATTTTTATTATGTTTGTGGTCATATCGTCCCAAAAATAGTCAAAGAGGGTTGAAAAAGCTGGTTTACTAAGGAACGTAAAACAGCGTATTGTCATTATTTTGATAAAACAGATTTCAATTTTACACCGAATACAGTGTGCTAAAGTTATTATATTATAATGCGGATAAAAAGAAAAGTTGTGCACTTTTCTTTTATAAAGCCAGTAATTTAAGTGCAACACCCAACTGGATATGATGAGTCCAAGTGCTACGCATGCATAAATTCCGGTTATAGATTGAGCAGAAAAAATTTTAAACAAAAGTATACATTTCCACTTTTACAGCGACAACACGCTGCTATTATCGATCCACCTAAACCTTTAGAGTCTAGATACCTCGTTCTTGCTAGCCAAAACCATTTTCACTAATCCGAGTAATATGATTAGTGGAAGCATCGAAGATGGCAGTGAATTTGATGAACCTACTGAAGGAACATGCCTTTAAATATTATATCTAACTCCGATAATGATGCAGACTCAAAATATTAATATGAACAACCTTTGTAGAGAACAAGGTAATCATAATCACAAGCGTCAACTTTAACGAGGATTGTCTATAATTGAAAATAATAACTAAAATTCTCATATTTTTTGTATAGAAATTTTTATTTTAATGCAAAATAAACTTTATATAAAACAAAATAATAACATATTTGTGGATCTATAGTCCTGTTATTGCGCAAAAAAAAGTGAAACATGGAAGAAAAAATTTGCTTCCGCTATTTTCTCCTATTCAATATCTACAACATTGCTTCAGACACAAAAAAAAATGTTTCGTACGATATACCAAAATATAACCGTGTTAACATATAGGAAAAAGAGATAAAACTTCAACTTAACATCCATAAATTATTAATGCTGTCAACTTGACCAAACGAATGATGATGACGTTCTTATTTTTGGGCATAATTTCACGTACAATTCTCAGAATTGAGTCTTAACATCATGCGCCGTACTGTGTTATGAGCGAGGAAATTTTCTGCTGAATAATTGTGATGAAGTTTCTTATAGATAAATATAACTGTTAAATATTTTAGGGGAAAATTATGTCAAATGAAAATTTTTTTCGAAAATGATGATGCAATTTTTTTAGAGAAAATATATGTCATTATATTTTTTATGGAAAAATGTTGACTACTAATATTTTTTAAAGGAAAATTATGGCTCATAAAATTTATCCAATAAATTATAATGCAGCCAACTTGACAAAGCAAATGAAGATGATGTTTTTATTTTTAGATCTAATTTCACGTAGTATTCCCAGTCGCAATAATATGCATTGTGCCATGTTATGAGGGATGAACATATTTTGCTGAAAAATTGTAACGAAAATTTTTTGTAGAAAAAATATATTTTATAGAAAAATTATTCCAAATTAAATTTTTTTTCGAAAAAAATGATGCAATTTTTTTAGAAAAAATATATGACATAATATTTTTTATGGAAAAATTGTGACTACTTATATTATTATTATATTTGAACTTATGGACTAGGAATTATTTTTATAAACTACTCGAGAATTCGTAATTCGAAATGCCCCTAGTTGCATATCTACCTGCTATATTATACAGTTCATCAAAGGCAGAACTTCCCACGGTTTTCGTTTTTTCACTAACCCGAGGCAATGGCATAACATCAGTCAACTTTAATAACTTTACTTTTAAAAGAAAAATTTCTCACAGCAAAACGTAGCTAAAAAAATTCAAAAGCAACAGTTAATCAAATGCTTAAAGTCTTATATAATTCAAATGCAATAACAATAAAAAAAGATCATAATAAAAACTTTTTATTTAAATAATGAATTAGAAACTCATGCTTTAATTTAAAACAATAAAAAAAATTTCAGTAAAAGAAATTTTCCAGCGAGCAAAAATAAAACAAAAAACAATAAAAATTTCATTAAAAATTTAAAACGAAAGTTATTTATAAAAAAATACGTTCAGTGTAAATATGCCCAATTGCAAGGTTTTGCATAAATAATTTAGTTTCCAAAGTAATGCTGTGGGAAATGTAGTTGTTGCTTTGAAACAAGCTTGGTATTTATTTGAAGGAGACAAATTTAGAAGCAATTCCACTTTAGTGTAATGAAGTAGGGGAGAGAAATAATTAATTAAATATCACATTTCAACAAAAGACATGAATATTTTTGATATCTAGGAGTTTTTTTTTATTAAACGAATTAAACGGGCTTTCAAAAATATTTAACAATAACATTTATCATAGAAAATAGTATCTCTCTGCCTAAAATAGCACAAAGGTACGTAGATATCATTGCAAAAATCCATAAATTGAGCTAAGGACTTTACCCAGCATAGTTTCAGATAAAGTCTATGACTATAACATGTTTCCAAACTTAAAAGTAAATGAAAGTTGGTATCGCACGTGAAGAGTTCCTGAGCATGTACGCGACGCTCTTTAATTTTTGAATTTATTTTTCACAGTTTTTATTTTTAAAATAATTTTGTAGTTTTGATATAGCTGGTACTATTGGATTAAAACTTCATTATAGTTATAGAATTAAAATCTTTGCCAATTTCGGATTTTGTATTTTAAATTCTTTCAATAGCCTTTTAGCTTAGGAAACATAGTCAAGAATTTATTCGGCTTTTAAAATTAAAAATTTCAACTTCAGCAAGCGAAGCCTTTCGATTTATTTTCTTCTTTGCAAATTCTAAAAATCATTAAAAAAAAAATCTTCTCTAAGTCAGAGTTTGTACGGAGATAATTTTAAAAATCAAAAAACGATTTTTTGTTTTCTTTCCGAAAAATTTGCATAGGAATGAATTAATTAATATAAATTTATCATGATAAAATAAAATGATATTATTGTGTTAAATTCATGTTTGCTGCGAAAAAATATTTTAATTCAAAAACTCATATAGCTACGCCTCATAGTTAAAAATTATAACAATGCGTTATTAAAATAGTTTTATTTGGCTACGGTTTTCCGTTAACCCTCGTCAAATTTGGTTTGTGAACAAACCGGTTTCGGCCGTTTGCCATCTTCAGTGTTCTCTTCGTACTTACATATTATTGAAATAGCTTATTAAAATAGCTTAGAAATTCAAATACAAACTTTAATAGATCATAAATTTTTTAATTTGATGATGCTTAGTATCAAGTCTACAGCATGTTTAATTATTGCCTAACAATAAATCATTTGTCAATAAAAAGTATAATAAAGTTGATAAAAAATTTTTGACAATATTCATCAACATTTTCAAGAGTAGAGAAATTAAATAATTTTTTTTTAAATTATCTTTTAAATTACATTTTAAATATAAATTCAATATCGATAAAACCGTGCATGTAGCCGTGTACAACATTAAACAGAATTGTTAAGGATCTTTTAAACAGACAAAATTTGTTTAATAAAACTAATTTGTTTAACAAAATAAATGGTAATAATTGTGGAATTTATAAACTGCTGCTTCGATTTGTTGAATTTTATTTCTCGTCAGTCTAGTAGCTTCAGCATGTATGAAACAACAGTGATCTCAAATTTAGCATTTTATAGAAGCTGACTCTATAACTCAAGACTATCCAAATTTTAGGTAGATCCAATCAGCACTTTACAAGGTACAGAATTTTTTTTTTAATTTTTTCGAAGCTTATCACTGTGCAGTTTAAATTCAAGATATAGAACGTAAAGTTTAATAATATCATAAAGAGACGTCAGATTTTATTAAACAAGAGTTTACATGGGCATAAAACAGAGCCATCACCTGATCGCTAGAAATAAGCAGAAAGGCTAATGTTTTTGCACATAAAAGGCTTAAGCAAATAAAAACTGTAGAATCATATAAATTAGCAAAACATGTTGGTGAAGCGAGAAAACTAACTCTAATATTTTTCTATACGAAAACCCCTAAATAAAGGCACCCTCAGATATATTTTACTAACCACTCAAATATTTCAAGAAAATTCCTTCTTAAAAAAAGTGCCGATTGTTAGCTCAAGTTTTACATGGAGTTAATTATAATTAGCTTAATATCTAAAGAAGATGCAGCGACGTTACCTTCTATGCTTCATTTGTCTTTTAACTATTCCTAAAAGTATTTTATAACTCTACGTCTAATTGTAAATTTTATTATCAAACATTTAAACATTCGATTTTGGATATTTTGCTACCGGATTTGCGAATTTGGGTTTGGGTTAATACTTTTTTACAAATAAAATTTTCTCATAGCAATAAATAATTTATAAAAGCTGAGCTCTTATAATAAATAAGCTGCAATTAAATATTTCAGTGCCTAATGAATATTCATAGTTTAGAGAAACCGGGTAGAATTTTTACTAAGCCGGGCTTTTTTTTCCTATTGTTCTTGGAGAATATTAGAAATATTACAAATATATTTCATAGAAAATTTCTCACATTTCTGTTAATTAATTTAGAGCACTAACTATTGAGTAATAAAAGCCTGATATATGAACGCTAGTGTGAGAAAATCTTATTTAATGGTTAAACTTATTTTCTTTAAAATATTTTAGTAATTTTTAGCTCTTTCGCTATATAACACTCTTTATTATCGTTGTAACTTATTTTTTAATTTTCTCTTTGAAAAGTTTTATTTTCAAGAGTTTTATATTCAAAAAACGAAAAATATTTAAATCAAGATTTTTTTGCTTTTCTTTATTTTTGTTGAAGATCATTTACAAGTCAAATTAATTAACAATTTTTTATTCACATTGAATTGCTGGGGTGTTTCTATTTATTTAACTAATATTTTCACAGTTGTGCATAGACACTATTAAAGCCTTAAGATGACACAGACTGTCAATGCAAGCAGGTTGCTTTGAGTTATAAACATAATCGTTATAATAATGGTGTTGTTTATGATGATTATTGGTTTTGTCTAATTCACTTTCATTTTGCACGTTTGTTTCGGCATTGTGGCTGTATGTTTCGTTTCTTTTTTTTTTTTTTTTGTTTTTGTTTTCTTTATTTATTTTTTATTTGTTTATTTAAAGTGAAAAAAAAATTAAATAAAAAAATATAAAATCAACAAGAGTTATAGCAAACAGTACAACAAATTGTTAAAAGTGAAATTGAACTTCACTTTGATCTATTGTCTAAATCTATTATCTAAATAAAAAGTGTACTGCAATGTAATATAAAAACATGGTATTTTGTCGTTGTTATTTTTTATACCAAAATATTTCTTTATATGAACTTTTTTTATTTGTGAAACCTACACTTTGTAGTACTTTGAGCAAATATTGTTACACCTATTTATTAAATTAACTTATGTGTCTATTTGCCTGTGATGAATTATGAGCTGAAATTAAAAGCTATTTTTTCGTTTATATAATTTAATAAATATTTTTGAACAATAATACATAATCATTTTTTATCTAATTTTATTTGCATGCAAACCGATTTTTCAGAAATTTTAAAACGTTTAATTTATAACGGTGCAGTTATATTTAGGCCATTAAATTTATTTTTTTTAAACTTTATTTTTTTTTTTTTAATTTGAGAAAACTTACCTATGATTTTTTACATTTCATAAGTAAAGAAAAAACTGTAAAAATACACATATAATGATTTTCGTATTAGTTCATAAATTAAAAAAAAATTAAAAAAGAAAAAATATAAATATAAAGATTAAACCTCATAGCCAAAGCCATCACAGCAAGAAGTTTTCCTCTTTCCCTTCATATTGCGGATGCAAAAACGATAAATTTTTCATAAAGTAACGCATAAGTTTTTTGAGAATTTTGTTTTTAATATAAAATGCAGCTCTGGCAAGTTTAATTTGCAACATGGGCAGTAAACAAAAAATTGCAATTTTCAATCAACCCTAAAACGAGATACAATTCGACAAACACAACCTTATTACATTTTACTTATAAGTCCCCATCCACAATAATTTTGTTTGCTCAATTCTTGAGGATGAAGGTGAGAGAGAAAATATGTTCAGCAAAAACCATAATTTAATAGATGGACTGGAAAGCGATATTTTAAGAAACCATAAATTTTAGGACTTTAAAAAACATAAATGAAATGCATGTGAATTCCATATTTTAAGCGACCTGTCATAAGCCTTTATTGTTCCGTTCTAAACCTCTTTTATAAATATACCATTAAAGGATAAATTTTTAACTATGTTGAAGTGTATAATTCGACCGAATTAATAAGACTTTATTTTCTAACTTGTAGGTTTTCTAACATCAACACATTTGAACACATACACACTGTTTACGGGATGTGCATACTAAAACTTTTTGTTTTATATTGTAAAATTCAAACGACTTAAGAAACGTGCATTTGAAAGTCAAACACACGTCCTACACGAACAACATTTAATTCGTAAATCAAATGCACATAATTTATTTTAATGTCTTTAAAAAAAATATTTTTTTAAATATCTTTAAAAAACAAAATTTACCACATTTTTAAATTGTTCAAAAACAAAATTTTCAAAGATTTTTCCTAAATATTCATAAAAAAATGTTTATATTACAAATACAACAATAAGCTTTCATAAAATAATTAAATTTATCTTACCCATAACTTAAAAAAAAAATTTATATAAAAGATTCTCTCATCATATTAAAACATATTAAACAGAGAAAGAGTACTCTCACTTTTAATTGAAAACAATTTTTTTTAAGTAATGATGTGCTTTATTGTTCGTAATATTAACTGCTGTATTAAAAATTTAATTTTTAATTTAAAAGCAGAAAATGCTTTTTAAATAAGGCAATATAAATATATATATATATATATATATATATATATATATATATATACAATTTTGGTTTCTTTCTTTTATTAAAGTAATCATTGCAAAATTTTTTAAATATAATGTTTAAAAGAAAGAGATTTTATTAATTTTCTACATTATTTTTTTTTTACGTAAAATTTTATTTGTGAGTTAATTTCAGAATGATTGATTCTATTAAAAAGTTTTAAAGAATAAAATTTTCGTCAATCTTATTTATGAAACAGAAATTTTTTTATTTTTGGGCAAGTAATGACCCACGCTGTTTTATTACCATGCTTAACATTTATAATTTTATAATTTTTGTTTTGGTGTATAAATATTAACAGCGATATTCAAAAATAATATTTTTATTGATTTTCAAATATTTTCAAGCTAAAAATATTTCCATAATATTTTTATAAGCATTTTATAAGCAGTTATTAAGTGGTCTGACTTTATAATGCAGCCCACATAATGAACTATGGGCTGTGAAGGGAGCTAATGTGCTTCTTTTTATTACAGGTTTACGGATTGTCACGCCAGCTTGCATGAAAGGTTCGTGAAAGGTTCTTCACTAAACAGGATGTTCAAAGTCTCTCCAATTTTCAGTTGAAGCATTTCGTTAACAGACTTAAATCTGTTGCGTTAGCTGAGCATTAATAATATATATATTTTAATTGAAGATAAAAACTCAGATGCTGTAAGAGATTTGGGCCATTTACGATTAATTTTTTTTACACTTTTATTAATTTTCCTCAACTCACTATAATTTTAATATTTTCGCAGACTTTAGAAGTCTTTGATGCTTAAAATATCTAGCCATTAATTTTCTATAACTGAGTGCAAAGAGATGGCAAATACAATATGCAGATAGTAATTTTAAGGTTTAATATTTCATTCGGAATTTAGAGACTACCTTCATTCAGAAAAGCTGTTATAGGTTTTTGGTACAGTACATCAACTTTTCTGAGCTTTAAGGAATATTTTCTGAGTCGCCGATCATTGTAATAAACCATAATTCATATCATAGAGGCAAATTCCCTTGACTTCACAAGCTGCCATTGGGGGATTAGCCAGACCTGTGTCTGCTTTGGTTCTTAATAATCTTTATAAACTAATGATAGTTTAAACTACTGAACTACTGGCAGGTTTATGAAACATAAAGTCCGCGGGAATTCTCGCATATTTATTTTATTATTAACCAGTCTATTAGAAGACTTTTAACAACTTTACGGATTAATTTAAATAGATCTTAATATTTTTTTTTGTATTGTTAAACGTTTCAGAAAATCCTTTGTTATTCAACAATTTTCTTTAAAAATGTCTATTGCCTGTTTCTAATAACTAAGCAGATTTTTAAAACTAATCATAATATTTACTTTTTTTAAACTTATTTTCCTTCAAAATAATGTATTATGCGAGATCTAAAATAAAGTTTTCCTTATATAACCTCCAACAAAACGTCTGAAAAATGGTATCACTTTTTATTGCTGGTAATTACATAAAACAACGCATAATCTAAATCGTCTAGCTGCTCACCTATAAGTCACTTTTAAAATGATAACAATCAAGGAAAAAAACCAAACTAAGAACAGCAGCAAAACTTAAATATTATCTCTTTCTTCATTAATAAATAAAAAGTTAATTTAACATTAGTGTTAAACAACAGAGAGAGAGAGAGCGATTTAACGTTAGTATGCGAGAATTAATGTTTTAACATCAATGTCAATATAACATTTAATAGGTTTTTCTGCAGTAACTAAAAAAGAAATTTTAAAGAATAAATTTGTTGGCTTGAGCTGTAGGCAACCCAAACAGTAAAGATCAGTGATCAAACAAACATTGCATTAAATGGACATGTGTTTCCAATCGATGCCAATAAGACTTTGTCCGTTTCTTTTTTTATTTAGTCTTATATCGTCTTAATCTTTAAGTTAAAAAAAAGAAGCTGTAAAACAAAACGTTAACGGTTAAGAAAAAATTTTTTCAACGTAAAAATAAAAAATATTGCAACAGTTCATAAGAATTTATATAAAAGATAATATAGTGCACTTAATTATCAAAAAATAATTCCGTTTGTTTATTTATGAAATGTAAATACTTTTTATTGAGTTGAATTTAAAAACAGCAGAATTGCTGCAATGTGTTTAAGTTAAAATTTGATTAGCTGCAGCAATAACAACAAACCCGGTTTTGGTTTTTGATTTATTAATCAGCTCAACAAAAACTCTCTGCCTTTGCTAACTAATTCATTGAGTTGTTGGTTTACTGGTTGGTGGTAGCTGTTTGAATGCCATGTTACAAGTACTGCTGCCATGGTCTTGTGTTCCATGCTAAAGTGAAAGTTTGTGTTAAGCATAAACTCAAAGTCCGTTATCTTTTTGAAGACAAGAATTTTTTACAAACTTGATCAACACTTAAACATTTAGTATTGTAACGTCCAAGCGAACGGACGTCTCTCAACTCACATTCAAATACCAAAATAATTGGCTCGAAAAAAAGAAACACATCGAAAACAACAAAAACGTTAGCGTTAAAATAGACAAATGAATTTAACATTTTTTCGTACTTTCGCGGTAACAAAAGCAAACAAACAGGTGTATGTAAATTGAAAACACACGACAGTTTTTTAGATATTTGTTATCACTACAAAACACTCTACGACTGGAGTACTGCTCCACTAGGTACCATCATTATTTTTCATATTCAAAGTCAAATTGAGCATGCTTAGGCAAAAAAATAAATTAAGTGAAATAAATTTTTCTTAAATATTTTTTTTTTATTTTTCATTTTGTTAAATTTTAACAAAAATTAAGAAAAATACATTAAAAAACATTTCAATAGTGTTTTTGAACGCGAATGTTATTATTTCCAAGACAGCAAGAGAAGCAATAAATTTATTCGTAAAACAGAATTTAATAAAAATGCAACAAACAAAAACATCAAGAAAATATAGTGGCAAAAATTGTTAGTAAAAGAAAAGTAGCAATAATTACGGTGATGAAAAGAAAACTAATTATGTTTTTTATAAAAGAATTTCTCTTGCATTAAAATTGCAATGGCACAACGAATCCAATAATACAACGATTATTGTGCGTGTAGAATAGAAGCAGAGAACAAATAAAACAACAAATATGTTATAAAAAAAAAAATAAAATAATAAAACACCAACACAATTACAAAAGAAATTTAAATAAAATACAATAAAAAAACAAGTTTGTTGTTTAAGTCTTTCGAATTAAAGTCACTAGAACTACAAAAACAACAACAAAAAGTAATCAAACGACAACAACAGCAGAAAGAACAAAAAAACAGTTTAAAACTAAACGGTTCATTTGCTAATCATATCAAATCATTAATGACAAAATCTTGATCTACGTACAAAACTGTTTTAAAACAAAATATTAACGTTCCGCTATTTTTTTTTTTTCATAAATATTTTTAACAAAATGACTGTGTGTTTAATTAACGAATCCCTTAATGAGCGATCATCAAAACTAATAACCTATACACTTGCCATACGATGGAGACAGCTTATTTTAACCACAATTATTTTAAGTGGTGCTTTAATAAATCAAACGCATGGATTTAAAACCTCCAATGCTGGTGGTAAGTAGCTCATGTAGAGTCTTCTTTAATAATAAATTTAAAAAAAATTTTTTTCGACACAATCCAAATGTAATATTTAACAATATAAATTAAAACTACGGAAAAACTAATTTTTGTGATTTATGATAATACTTTTTTTAATGCTTCAATACGAGAATCATTTCTCACATTATGCAGGTAAATTTTAAAAAGAAGTAATTTTTAGTCTTATTACATAAAATTTTAAAGTATATTTCGTATACTTTGTAAAAGTTTGATATAAATCAATAAAAATTTTTTTAATATTTTTAGGTTAATCTACTTTAATTAAGTTAGATTCCATTTAACATAAATAGTTAATAATACTCTCATTAAAAAATTTATTATATAGAAGAATGTATTACGGAACACAAAGCATATTCATATATCTCTTTCTCTGCTGCTTATATATAGGTCATCAGTGTATTCTATCCAAATTTTATATATGGAGCTCAAGAAAGTTATATCTGAAATTGAC
Source organism: Trichopoda pennipes (assembly GCA_030448955.1). NCBI lineage: Eukaryota > Metazoa > Arthropoda > Insecta > Diptera > Tachinidae > Trichopoda > Trichopoda pennipes. The sequence goes on from JASKUP010000040.1 coordinate 782,445, forward strand.
TAAATGAGAATTGCATTCAATGCAAAACTACACCGCAGTAACCATTGATGTTTCAAATTAACTGGTACTAGATAAGTGAATATTCCCTTACAAAATTCTACATTTCTGCATACAAAAGATAAAAGTAGGTTTCTTTAAAACGTCAAGTCTTAAATAGAGATAAAAAACTTCTGATATTTTTCGTACAATTGCCAAAACTTGGAATATTGTAAAGGAGTGTAAATAATAAAATTCATGTTATTGTTTAACAAGCTTTATGGCATATTATAGATTAAGATCGGGCCGCAAAATTATAGATGCTAAGTTTGATTCAAAACCTTTAAATGAGGCTGATATCTCAGAAATTATGAATAGACAGAATTCACTCTTCATTTTGAGTACATCTATCCCATAATACAGGCAATTTCTCAGTAATAATCTCTTCGGTACCTCGCCAGTACCTCCCCTTTTTTATTTCTGGTACTTCTTCTAAATCTGTATCTGTATCTTCTCGCATCAGCTGATGTTCCTCTGATGTGCTGCTAATGCTTGTAGTAGATTCCAGTTCTACATATTTTCCACCTTCTTAAAATAAAATATTAATGTTATTTGCTAATGTAAGATTTAATAAATAAATCATTTTTGAAAAATACGAAGACACATACATTTTTGTTTTTTTTTTTGATTTTTCAAATCTTGCCATCTCAGCTACTTGCCTCCAATCTTTTCGTCGTTCTGCATTAGCATATTTCATGTCGACACCTCACATCTACCCACGACGTTCTGTTTCTCTCTGAAGTAACAAAAATGTCCTGTCTTCTTTAGCAATCTTGGTAAGAACATCCTGATGAGCAACGTCAAATAGGCCGTCAAAGCTGAATTCCTTCTCTTTTTGTGTTTGAGTTGCATTTACTGATCCTTTAGCCCTTTTTTTGTAGTTTTCTCCATTCCTTTTCTAGCTGTGCAACACAATATTGAACATCTTTGGAGGGTATTCTGGGGTTCTTTCAAAAAAGCAGAACCTCCTTTTTTGTAAGTCTACCAGCTTCTTTATTGTTTAATTTCACTTGACGCGTATATTAAGATGCAATTAAAAAATTGCATATTTCTGTTTCTCGAAGACTCATATTTATAATAATAATAATAACAATTTATTGAATAATTACTAATTAGTTTACTAATTAGTTTTTTTTAAACACATCTGACTGCTTGTGCAATAAATTGGTTTCAAGGTATATGAGATAAAAAAAAGTGACCGTATCTTTCGGTTTACAGAACATTTTATTTTTTGTAACCACCCTAATATATATAGATATAAATTTCTTAAAACATTAATTCATCACTTTATACCAGCACCGGAACAACTGACAATGCAATGGTAAATTCTTCTAGAAAACCCAGGGACAAAAATATTTTGAATGTGTTTGGAATTGCAAAATTGTGTTCAGCATATTGAGTTGAAATTAAGAAAAACAATTTCCAGGAAAATATTTCGGAATGGAAAAAGCTTAATATTTTATTTTAAAACCACTTTCGCTTCCATACCAATCTACAGATTTCTTTTTTTTTATTAACTAGGGATCACATATCTTCATATAAAAAGCATTCCGAAATGAATCTATGCGTATAATTTAACAGATTTAAGGTATATCTGAATTAAATATATTAAGCTAAACTTAGTTAAGTAGAAGATACAATAATAATAAATTTGTATTGTTTTAAGGGTAAGCAGAAGCCTTTATGCTTGTTTCATTCATAGTCAATTTTGCACTTTGCTTAATTTATTAAAACCGTTTGACTAGAAGAAAATAATATTGCTACATCCGATTATTAAAATCTAAAAACTATTTAATGCATTTTTAATTAGCATAGCACATCCTATATAAAGATAAAGCATCTAAAAGTTGCAAGCAAAACTTACTTAAATAAATCGTTTATTTTCATAACGGGACGAAAAATAAATTTCCTATGCAAAGTTGTTCGTTAAAAATCTCTTCTGACAGTGGTTTGTTTTTTTTTCAATAAAAATAATTGATTAATTACAATTAATTACTGGTATTCTTAAAAAAGGTGTTACAAACATTACGCAAGATTTCAATTAAGTGCAGTCTTCAAATTTTACAATGAACTGCATATTACTCAACTCCAAGAGTGGAGGCCAAATACTTACTTATGAATTAGTTACTTTTTCAATATTTTAAAACTAAATAAGACGCAGATTTCTGTTGTGTTATAAACAGTTATGCTTTCAATAAGGAGCAATCTGGAGAAAGCTATTAAAGAAAAACTTTACACGCTATTGGAGCAGAGCGAAAACAATATTTTGGCTTACATTAAGATTCCAAAAAGACACAGAACACACAGAATATAAACTCAAACCTTGAAATATCTGTCGATATGGAACAAAGACTGATCTACAAAATGAAGCTCTTAAATTTAAAAATTTTTAATTTAAAAGTTGCTGCCTACATGTTGTTATTTATGCACAGATGATCACAATGATCATCTGAGGAAGAATTAAGAACTAAAAATTTTTGAAAACCACCAAAAAACTTAGTTTACATACTTCTTTTACCTACTGTTTACCTCAACATGTTATTTTCTTTAATATCGTATTAAATAATATAATATATTTAATTAATCAAGTTAACAATTGTTATATTTATTAGTAAAAAAATTCTAGTCTTAGCATTTGAAATATTGTTTAAAGGACATTAGCACACTGTCATGTCAAGAAGCAAACTTTGGAAAATTATTTATAATTTACCTGGGCACAAATCTATAAGACACTCTCCAGTATTAAATGCGTTACAAAAGATCTAACAACAAATTTTCTTCAAAATTGGGATAGCAACTACGAATGCTTTTGGCCACTATCTGTAAATGTAACTGAATTTAGTTTGCTAAGTTACACAGAATCTTATGACCTTCATCTTTCACTACAAATCTTACATTAAAAAAGTTTTAAAGTAAAAATAAAACTACTATATTTTATAATTATTTTTTTTTTGTTTAAGAATCAGAAAATTTTATGAATGTATAAATAAAATATTTTTTCAACTAGTAATTTCTGTTGATTTTGTATATATGTTTTTTGAAAAATGTTTGTTTCAATATTTTAAATTTGTTAGAAAATACTTTTTTATTTTATTTATTTTTAAAAAAAAAAAATTTATATTGTTTCATTTCCTTTTTCTGAAAACTCCATGCAATGGTATGGCACAATATTGAAATCATATTAATATTTTTATAAACTCTTAGTGCTTAAAAAAATTAATTATAAAATAATAAAAAGGGTTAATAAACAATAACCATAATTAAAGATATTATACATCTCTTAGAATGGTTTCGACTTTAATACGACTTTTATGACTTTTTAAAAATTTCCTGAGCATTGAAATTGAATTTTCCTTCGATTAATTCTCCATGTTTACTACTCATTACATGTTAGCTGGCATGTATTTCATTTCCAAAGTCCTTAAACGTGACACTATGTATAACATTCATGGTCCTTGAAATTTTTACACATAATGGCCGACGCAAAAATAAATTAAAGAAATTTAACTTTAAAAGTCATAACGTTGGCGTAGTCGTATATACACAACATATTTGAAATCATTAAAAGTAAACGCTCTTTATTATAACAATTATAAAAATATAATTAGAAAAGCTTTTTCCAACAAATGCATTTAAAACATAAAATTTTAAATTTCGTGGGTAACCAATAAATAGTAAAAAAGACTTCGAATGTGACTCCAATTTAAAATTTAAATGGCTTATTTTTTAATTTATCTACACGTGAGTGGGTAAATTTAGGAGAATCCCTTAGTAATGAACGAAATAATAAGAATAGGAATGAAGGAGATAAATAAATCTGTTTGTTGCTCTGCACTTTTTATATTTCAAACTTTTATATTAAATACCAAATTCGAAATATTATTATATTTATTAAATAAAAAAAGCATTTTTTTCATTTTTTATTTATAATAATTATAGTTCTTTGAACTTTTTAATATTTTTTTAGTAATTTGTTATTTAAGCTTTAGGCCTTTTTTATAAAAAAAATTGGTTAATCTTTATTTTTTCTATTTTTTCTCGATATTTCGCCAAACCATTTGGCTGGCATCTTCAGGAAAAACAAAGAGTGTATAAACAATTTATTAAATTAATTAAAAAAATAAAAAAATTGTTATTACTTTTTTGTACATTAAGACATCTGCCTAATTTTTTTTTTCATATTATCTCATCAATATCTGTGAATTTAGTAAAAGTAGTTTTTTAATATATTTTTCCAGCACACCGATAGCCAAGAATACAAAAAGTAATTTTTTGCCTTTAACATAATTTTTGCGGATTTAAAAAGTTATTGTTTCTTTTAACGCTGATTAATAAGTTAAAGCATTAAACTCGTTTTGTTTTAACCCAAATTTTGCAAATCTTAATTCTCCTTAATATTAATTTTCTTTTACACTCAATATTTGAGTTTAATTTCCACTGCTGTGGCATTTGCTTACGCATGCCCCCAAATGTTCCGCAAGCCTAAAATAGTAAAGCGAATCTTTTATTTCTTAGACACTTACATACATACATACATACATACACATATATACGACATATAAACGTGTATTTATATTAAACGAGTATAATCAAATAAAAAATAAAATAAATTGTTAACATACACGAGCTTATAACAAAAAAAAAATATAGAGTGAAAAAAAGCTTTCACTACCGTTTGTTGCTTTTGTGTTGTTGTTGTTGTTATTGTTATTGTTGGCAACATACTAAAGCGATCAATGAGGACAACAATGACAATAGTGTCAACAGATGAAAAAAGAAAGAATAAATAAAAAATGAAAAATAAACAATTTGCACAATACGACTTGTTTTACAGTGGCATTAAAGAAAAGTCAAAGACAAGATATACAAATGCTTCTTAGACTTAAACCTATTCAACACCTGCACACATTCACACACACAAACACACACTTGTTTGTCTTTTCTATTTCTATTGCACTTTTTATTTTTATTATTATTTTTATTTTTTTTTTTTATTTTTTAATATTATTTAAATATGCCATGATACACTTTATTTTGAGTTACTTCTTCTTTTTTTTAAACTTTTAAATGGAATTCCTTTTGTTGCAAAATTTTATAATAAGCAGAGTCGTTTAAATTTGTTTAGGAATATCTACTTACTCTTGCTTATTTTGAAAGTTTTATTTGAATGAACCTTTGAAAGCAACATTTTGTTTTATTGAAAATGAAAGTTCAGGCAGCAACAAAGCGTTGTTATAAAAAAACTACAACCTTAAATTAATAAAATATAATATTCATAAGGAAATTTAACTTTAAATTAAAGTTTTTTAATTACAAATTAAATTTTTTTTTAATTCAAATAAAAGATTTTCAATTTCAAATTAAAGTTTAAGTTGCTGTTAGTCAGAATAAACACTTGTTCAACGTTTAGCAATTGCAGTAATCACAAAATAAAACTTTTTTTTGCAATCGCAGAATCAAACTTTTCTTTTCTTGCTGTGTAATTATTATTAATTTTAATAATTTTTTGTTTTTGAAAAATATAAAAAATAATTTCCTGAAGAAGCTTTCCACAGGAAAGCGAAATATCGAAAAAATAAATCGTTATAATTTAAAAGGCCGTTTAAAAGATTAAGATTTATTATTTATTTTCAAATAAAAATATATTTGAAATTCAAAATCCTTAAAACAAGTTTATGACAATGAACACCAATACATCACCTGAAGAAGTAACTGTTGAAGATAATATAGGAAGTCCGGTAATTGGCGAGTAATTCAGGTCACAGAAGATTCCTCTTTGCAGAAACCGCAGGGGAAATTATGTTAAAAGCAGATTTTGATAAAATGCTCTGAAGAAGGTAAAACTATTACAGAATTGGTTGAAATTAATAAAAACATATCCACTTCTATAATTAGAAGGTATAAGAAAGATGGATGTGAGATTATTAGACAAAATGGTTGTGGAAAAAGAAACGTTAAACTAAGTGATGAGATTTTACGGTATGTGGAGAAATTAATTAAAGAAAATCCATCAATTACTTTAAAAAAATATCAAAAAAAAAAATTTTGAAAATAAAAACGTCAACATGGCCACAATAACGGTATATAATGCATTAAAAACTTAAAAAAATAACATTAAAAACCGCTACAATGAACCTGGATCGTTTAAACTCCAAATCAACAATTGAACAACGCAAAAATGATGCACTAAATTTGTCACAAAATTCTCCACAAGCACATGAGAAAATAATTTTTATTGATGAATCCGGTTTCCGTTATCATCTTCACAAAAATAAAGCTCGATTGAGGACATGTAATAGTTCCAATAACAAGAGGATGAAATGTTTCATTAATTTTGGCCATGAATTTAAATGGTTTTAAACACTCTCAAGTAATTTCTAACTCAACAGTAAATTCAAATGTTTTTATTACATTTCTTGATGGATTATTTAATAAACTTGATGAAAGCAACATTGTAGAAACATGGTTGGTTCTAGACAATAACAGATTCCATAAATGTTGGGAAGTGTGCGAAAAAATAGTGAGAGTAAACATACGATAAATTTTCTATCACCATATTCTCCCATGATAAATCCTATAGAAATGGCATTTCTAAAAATAAAATTGCCTGCACGAAAGTTGCTGGCTGCATCAAAATTTGGTACAGATTGTAGAAGAATCAATGACCACTGTTACTTCTACTGATTGCAACAATTATTACGTTGACATTATTATTACGCCTTGTCTAAATTACTTTATTTAATTTGTTTTGATTCTTATTCTTGATAGTATTCATTTTTTTATTGTAAATATTCAACATTACCTATATATTGAATTTGCATAATTTTAAGTATCAGTTATACAGATTTGTGGGTTTTGCTAGAGTGTTAAGTTATTAAAGTTTTCATTTTTAGTATAGAAATATAATCATTCTTTTCGCCTGTTTAGACTGGTCTCTCAAATTAAAAATATATAAGAAATTTCTACAGAGTCGTTTTAAACATTTTCTTCCCTTTTTTCAAAATGTTTGTGATTATTTTTATTAAAAAAGTTTGGATTAAAATCAATGGCTTAATGTTGATTACAAAAAAAAAAAAAACATTTCCAAATAATGAAAGTATTTTGTTTTGCTTGTGTTTTCAATTCAAAGAAATTTCATTTGTATAAAAATTGTAAATTTTTCTTTTAATTTAGCAAGAAAAATACCATATTAAATTAGTACAGCAAAATAACATATTCGTTATTTAAAAACTAAATTATTTTAATATTTTCTTTAAATACAGCAAGAACGTGCAAATTAATAAACTTTTTTAGTTAGCATACATAGCGCAACATTAGAGTATTCATTTTAACATAGTGGCTACCAAAACACCTCCTCGCTTACCTAATTATTGTTTTAATACGGAATTTTTAGCATAAAAAATATATTGAGAGGAAAAAAATTGCAACACAAGAAAGCATGTATTTTGTTATTAATAATAATAATTTCATTTGAATATCCAGAGCGGGAAGAACACTATTTGAGTTTTAATCTGTGCAAAATTTAAAATCGATTAAAATTAAGATGCAGGCAAATTATTTAAGACCATTTGGAAGCAAGTCATACAAATTTTATAGAAAAACTAGCGCAAATTATTATTTAATTGTGTCTATACTATTGTAAAAAGCATTAGTTGTTCTGAATTTATCTTTGTTATTGAGATATGAAAAATAGCTGAAAACCAGCAATATAACAGTTTATATTTTGGATACTTTCAAACCCTTTAATAAAAATAGTTTATTGAATTTTTGGCGCAATTTCGCTTAATAATGATTTTAGCCTGAAATTCATTTTTATTAGTAATTTACAAATTAATTTTTCAATAAAATACAAATTTTTACTTTAATAAAATTAAATTTACCTGTAGCTAGAATTAGTGTTAACTCTACATTATGTTTACTACTTTGTTTACGAGTTTCTTACAATTATATTTAAAATAAAAAAAGAATTTTGAAACAAGTACTTTTTTTTAGAAAAGGACATTATGTTTTGTTAACCAGCAAATCAGGATCTTAATTTATACTAAAGAAGAGTTTCCCTAATATCTGAAAACATAAAAACCTTATTTGACTAGTTTAAATAATGAAAATGCATAAGTTATTTTATAAAAAGTCTTAAATAAGAGATTATTATGGTGCAATTAATACGGCAGAGACTGAGGGAGAAAGGGGGAGAGAGGCAAATTCTAAGTTCTAAAAATTGTTTATATGCTTTCAAAACATAACTTATAAACTCTAAGGTATTGTACACTTTTAGTGAACAAAACTAAAAATACAGGGAAATTTGTTCGTTAATAATAATCTAAATCAATTAAGTCTAAAGGCAACTTTATTGCTTTAGTTAGGTTAAGCAATAGTGTAGGATTTGCAAATAAACTAATTAAATCATTGGAAACATAGCCATAATGCTAAAAATCATATAAAATAAAATTCCCCAAAATATTCCAAAGCATATAAAATTTTCCCAAAAAAACCATTTTATTTAAAAAAAAAATTCCCATTTTGGTAATAAATTTCCAAATACGACAACACTTGTTTAGTTTTAACGGTTAATTTATTAATGTAGGTTATGTGATGTGAGTAGTGTGTTTTTAACTTAAACCATCAAAGGTTTATAATAGATTTTAATCCAATTCCTGTTCAAAATTAATAAAAATTCTAATTAATTTTCATTTACAGTAGAGAGATAACAAATCTATTTAAAAGTATACAATATTTTCTTTTAATAAACTTGTTTAGCAGCCAGAATAGAGTAAAGTGTAACACAATCTAGAAAATAGTAATTGTTATTAAGACAGACTTTATACAAGTTTTTAACTCGTTTTATTAACTATTTTTTTTAGATTCAGGCAAGCATGCAAATAGGTTTTTTTTTGTTGTTGTAATTTTAAAGGTAGTTTCACAAATCAGGCTTGTAATTTTTTTATTTCATGTTTTTTATATATTTTGTATATATTTTTTTTTTTTTTAACAACTCCATTTTCATATTTGTGTCATACCAAAGAAACATATGAGTATAGAACAACAACAACAACATAATGGCTGAGAAAGAAAAGAAATTATATTTACATAAAACTCGAATTTCTGGCAGTAGTCGTTTATAAAACGTAAAATATTTACAAATTTACATACTACAACAGCAAGTAAATTTTATAGCTTGTTACCATTTCTCTGGCATTTAGTCAACTATTTCAAGTTAAAAACAACAGTCGCAATTATGGTTAAGTGCAAAAAACAGTACATAAAATCATTAATTAACAATTTCTTTTAAAAGAAGATGGCTTCAATAAATTAATCACTTATTATTCTTTATCATCATAAAATATGTTGTAAATCTATGCAGACAAAACTTCAGAATGGAACGCTTTAAAATAAAATAAAATATTCATTTAAGTCAGCTTGTGAGATGTGTAAGTGAGAGTCGAATGTTGCTCTCCAAATATAATAATTTGTGCAAAATATCAAATATAATGAATAAATTATTTTAACACTTTCTTTTCCATTGGCGCATTATAAAATCATTAACTTTATTAAAATCCAATATAAATGCCACAAGCTTGGCTACGATTATGGTTTTATCCCTATGACTAAATACTCTAATTTATGATATATTAAACTTTTTTTTTGTATTTCCTAATGCAGTGTTAGAGGAAGGGCTGTATAAAAGGCAGAAGCAAATATCAAAAGTAAAAGTTATTTCATTTTCAACACTTTTAATTAATGCTTGCACAACCATTTACAAAAAAAAAAAAAAAATTAATCTTGAAAGGTCAATACGTGATAAGCTTTTTTTAAAAAAATACTTTTATGCTTTTACTTTTTAATAACCACCCATTAAAAATAAACATCAATTTAAGCTAAGTGACAAATAGGTGGGATGGCAAAAATACAGGGTGGCTGATCAATTTTACTATATAAATAGCTTTTTGTAAAGTTATGTATTATTATTTTTTAATAGTTATAATTTTTTTGACCTTTTTTAATATTTTTTAGTAATTAATTTAAAGCACTAGGTCAATTTTAATAAAAAATGTTAAAAAAACTTTTATTTTTTATTAATTTTTCGATATTTCGCCACACCGTTGGTTGGCATCATCCTGATGATAAAAAATAAAAGTTTTTTTAACATTTTTTATTAAAATTGACCTAGTGCTTTAAATTAATTACTAAAAAATTATTATTTTTTATTAAATCATTTGAAAAATAATACATTTTTATTAAAATAATTCATGAAGTTTTAAAAATAATTATCAAAAAGTTATTCATTACTGCCTGGAGTATTGCAGCGGGAATCGCCTCACTTAGCGTTCGAATGGATTGCTCTAAATCATCCAAACTTGTTGGATTTCTTTTGTAAACTTTTGCTTTGCTATAACCCCACAAAAAATCAGATGCAGTTAGGTCAGGAGACCTTTGAGGCCAACGGAATGTGGAGTTTCTTGAAATCAGTTTATTGGGGAATTTTTGCCGCAATTCTGTCATAACAGACGTAGCTATGTGACAAGTTGCTCCATCTTATTGAAACCAAACAGAGTTGAAGGTATTTCTCTTTTGGCGTAATTCTGGAAAGAAAAATTCTTTCAACATCTTTAAGTAACCGTGTTCATTGACCGTAACAGTAAGACCGTTTTCCCGACAATGAAACTTGAAGAAACTGCACACCACACTTTGACGCGAAGTGGATGTAATTGCATCTGATGGAGTGTCTGTGGGTTAGAATTGCTCCATATTTGAAAATTGTGTTTATTAAGATTGCCCTTTAAATCAAAATGAGCCTCGTCAGACATAAAAATGCAATTGAAGACGTTTTCATTCTCTAACGCCAGTTGAATGATCTTCCCACAAAAATCCAAGCGCATCGGGTAATCTTTTGGGTTCAGTTTGTTTGTTAATTTAATCTTATATGGAAATAAGTTTAAATCTTGGTGCAAAATGGTCTTCTGATACCCATTTGCGCAGATAAGCACCTTGTCGCAACACGAGGATTGGATTGTAGTTATAAAATAATAATAATATTAGATTGAAAAGAAAATTGAAAATTTATTATTCTTTAAAAAAAAAATTTTATGGTGATAGAATTAGTCGAGCCATATTATTGTTATGCATAATAATATTATTGTTGCAATCATATTGTTATCTAACAGAATAAAAACATTCTAAAATATAACCATATATATGTTCAAAATTAAAATATATTATCATAAAATATAATCCATTTGCTTTTTTTTCTTTGTTTTAATTTTTTGGATATTATTTTTAATCGTTTTTGATGAAGCAAGTTTCGTTAAATCAATTTCATTAATTTATTGATTTGAAGTTTTTGTTCTTTATATTTTTACTTTTGTACTTTTATTTAAATATGTGAGCCGGCAGCTTACAAAGAACTTGTTGAATTGATATAATATTATTTTACCAAATAATGTTTGTTTTTAATCATAGTTTCATTGCATAGGAACAAAACTAACATATTTCAAAATTTCAGTTATCAAAATTTGGTTATAGACAAAATTAAAAATAAACGTTTTTTTTTAACTCTATACAAGTGAAATAATTTGATATATATGGACCTCCGTTTTTGAATCATTAATTTATATGTGCTTATAATATTTAATTTTCTTTCCTTTCCTCTTAGTAATGTAAGTATCTACAGTTTATTTCATTTAAAAAATTTGTCAACACACACTTAACATGACACAATACATGAATTGATATTAATCTCTAGCAAATTACTTAAATTATTTAAACTCCACTGTACATTAAGTGCCATATGAAGTCTTAAGCAATATAAATCCAGCTTGAAGTACTTTCTACATCAATACTGATGTCGGTAAAGTTAAGCACGTGAGTATGAGTGTATTGTATCTGTGGAATACACCCAAGTATTTGTTAGTCATTTTTTATGTTTTTTTTTTTGTTTTCCTTAAAGTTTTTATGGTTTTTTATTCTTCTTGAAATTACTTTCACTCTTTAATAAGTAAAACTGATAAAAACAAAAAAAAGTAAAATATTATTAGTCGGTACTAATTTAAACATTATTTGAAGGCCAATAGCGTGATAGGTTGTTTATGTTACCAAATAATATAATAATGCTTTTATAATCGCCATTAAACTATGGTTTCATGGTTTCTAGCGGGGTCGGTCAACTTCTAACAAATAAATATTAGTCTTCTAGTTGGCTTTAGAATTATGATAAAAATGCCACAAATACTTAATGGCACAATAAAGTATCTTTTAATATCCAGTAGTACTTCCGTTTCAATTTCATTCTTTTTAAGCGATCATGCGTGAAAGTTTGCTACATGAGCAAATATCGTCGACTTTTTTAGCAAAAACTTCTTTTGCAATGTGTGTGGTCAGCTTTTTACAACTAATTTTTTTTTTGTGTCGTTTGATTTCTAGCATAATTATAAACATAAGATGATAAAGAAAGTTCATTAAACATTTAATTAAAGAAAAAATAAAAACCGTTTATTATATAAACAAACAAATTAATAAAGAAATATCATATAAATTTAAATCTGTTTTGTATTAATGCCTTCCTTCAAACATTTAACATTTTTTCCCTTAAGCAATTTTTGTTAAATTAATTTACAAGCACACCACGTACCAACGTTGAAATTTTTATTACACACATGCAGACACTCAAACACAAACGTTCATTAAAAGTTCATAAAAACTTGTAGGTCCTATTTAATAATTTAAATACATAAAAATAACATACTAACTTATGAGTAGTAACTTTCATTGGACGCTATTTAATGACGTCATCACAATATTTGCTTAATAAAATTTCAAGGAAATTAAAATTAAATTGTTAGAAATAAGACTTTCACTAGCAAATAAAAAAATATATTTTCTTTTGGCCAGCAATTCTGCTTTTGCTATTATTATACGTATATTAAGATAATTCAAACAGCCAAGTTAAAAAAAGCGAAGAAATATTTAATATGTGACTAAAAAAAAAACCGAAACAACCAGTTCTTTCATAACAGTTTTTTTTAACTCGTACTTTTGTTCGTGCATCCGCATTTGACGATCTTAAAATTGTTGAGATGGTCAAGATGGTCTATTCCTATTATTAACATTATAATTTTTTTCCAAACAGAGTCTCATTGAAATCTATACAACTGTATTTTTTTATCTAAGACAAAAACGAGATTTACTTACAATATGGAAAGTAGCGTTAATTATAGATTTCAATCGAATCAATTATACTTACTGAAAATTTAAAAACAGAAAGCAAAATAAAATGAGACTCAAAAAGTTAAAAGTCAATTAAAGTTATATAAAAATAGCTTGTCAAACCCTTAAATATTATAGATAGAGAGATAGAGGGAGACAGCGAAAGAGAGATAGAGATATGTCAACACCATAGTATATATATATATATATATATATGTATTCTGATTGAGGCTTTTAAACGAATTTTAAGATAGTAGATCGAGAAGCTGTAAAATATGTCGTTTTTGAAAACTTCGTATTGTTTTCATTCCATTTGATCAGCGCATTCACCGCACCGCATTGCGTTATTGCGAGGTGCAAATTCTAGTCCAATAGTTTGTGAATCGACAAATGCTCTTGAGCCACATTAAACACTAACTAATTATGATAAAAAAAGTTTTCACTTTTGTTAGATACTAGTCTTCTAGTTATTAGCTCCCTTGATACGTGGTGAAAGAAATAAAATATATTTGCGGTAGCTTAGCAAAGTTCCTCTATATCCAGTAGTTATACATATAAAAAAAATAAGTTAATCTGTGCAGTATTCTTAAATTTTGCGCGTCTTAACTATAGCGAATAATGGTCCCCCTCAGGAGCACATTTATCAGTCTTTATGGATTACTTAACCATCTAGACTTGTATCGTCCGGGGGTATAAGGGAGCCCAGTCCCCTGAAGGCAGCAGGGAGTCAACTGGAAGCTCCACGTTATTTCCACGGGAATCAGTAAGCCCCAAAGTTTTGCGAATTGTCTCTTTAGCCTTTTAGCTGTTTCTCTTACTGATTATTGAGGTTGGCCCTTCGGGAGTATCGTGGTGGCTGTGTGTTTCGCGGCCCCTCATAAATTTGGTTAGGAGTCCAGGATCATCTCGCCTTTAATAACAGCAACGGGTGAATGATCCGAAACCAAGAAGCATGCTAGTCATGTATTCTGGACCAGGAGTTGAATAGTCTCCAACTCTTCAGCAAAGAGTAGTGGTTTGCGACCCTGCTTCGGAACCGATGAAATTGCAAATAGGAAAGACCTGTTGCTAGAATTAGTCTTCGACTTCCTAGGGCGAGAATGACGTTGCTTTTCAGTCTTGTTGCTTTCCTAGTGTTTTGACCACCATCTGAATAAGGCTTACACCCAGGTGCAGATGTTAATCTTATCACGCATTACGAATAATGATAATAAAAAGTAGTAAGTTAAAAAAGAACGAGTACTATTCGCCTTTAAATTAACAATATTGATTGGTTATTATAAAAGAGGGAGACTCTTGGAAAGTCAGTCTTATCAAAACTTTTTCATTAAAATATATTTGTAAAATTAATATAATTAATATAACTAAATTAAAATTAATTACAACAACTATAATTAACCCACGATTGTTCGTTTTGTGTATAAAAAGTCTCATTTAACAATACATAACATACAACAGCTAGAAATTTACAAAATAGTTTAAGCCAATGTTGGGTTTATTCGTTTAGTTTAAAATAAAGAAACTACATCACTTGCTACGTCATTAACTCGGCTTGACAGAAAACTTAAGGCAACAAATTGCAGCTCTATTTTTATCTTTATTTGTGGACTCAGCTAAGCTGGCGTTACATAATATGAGATTGGGTTAATGGATAAAAAATGATATTTCTAAAAATTGGATTTTTAAAAAGAATATACAGCCATAAAAAAAATTTTTTAACCTTACGAAAACTGTTGAACATAACTTGCTTTAACTGGGCATGTGCTTAGCGCCCATTTAATTTATTTTAAATTTCAATAACCACAAAACGGGAAAAAATTTGAAAATAAATTAATTTATTTTTATCATATATGGAACTTTAGGAGGATAAATTTCTATTTATATTTCGCTTTGGAAAAGTTTTTTGCTAAAATTTTCTTTAATATTTTACTTTTATTTTGCAAACTGCAGGCATACGAGTGCATGTCCATGAATTAGCTTGGTTGTATGAATGTGTTTGCAATTGCGGTAGTTGTAAATGTAACAGTAACCCACATAAAGTGAGTTTCTAGAGTTTTAAGACTGGTATAATAACAAACAGTTAACTGAATATTTCAATCATCGTAAGTGCTGTTGATGAAAACAATAATAAAATGGTTAAACTGAATTTTCAACTTCTAAATTACTGCCAGCTAATGTAGCTACCACCAAATTAATTGGCAATCAATCTTTGTTCCTGTTTGTGTGCAGTGTTAAAGTAGAATTCCACTTTTTTCTTTATTGTTTATGTAATAGAAACTCCAACTTAGTCTGCCAAGCATCATCTGCTATCAACAAATTAGTTCAGGAATTAAATTAGGTGAATTAATGATTTTTTTCTTTGTAATTCTACTCACAAGTGATTTGAAAAATAAAAATATTCATTTTCTGCCTGTATTTTATTTAAAACGTTAAAGTATGTTAGTTAAAAAGATAAGTTTAAATTTAACATACTAACAACTTTCTTCACAAATTGACATTTTTATTGAAGGATCTTTCTTTTTTAATAATTTTTACTTAAAGTAATTATTTGGCTTAACAAACATTTTATGTGTGTTAAATCCGCAAAATTATACAAATCCTACTCTGTATAACAATTTGGCACAAAACAAAACCTTTTTCTTATTTTTAGCAAATGTCAACAATGCTATTGCATCGATAGCGCTCACCAATCATACTGAACGACGGTTTTTACCGAGGGGAATGACAACAGAAATGAAATAATTTAGAAAACAATTTCTTCCATTTTTTAATACATATTGTATTTACCTTCTTCATTTAAAGTAAGAGCCATTGCTTTTGCTTTTTCATCACTCCTTGATTTTTATTTAGAAATTAATTACATTAGACAACTTATAAGTAATATACTGTTCAAGCACAAGGTCCTAATTTTCTATACAAAATTAAGATAATTTTTATTTTTGTTTTGTTTTATTTTGTTTCACCACACCATTGGGTGGCATCTACAGAAAAAGAAAAAGTGTATAAACAATTTAACAAATCAGTCAATAAATGAAAAAAAATTGTGGTTTGTTAATATTAAAACATTAAAAAGGTGAAATAACATTATTTAGATTAGATAAAATTTTTTTTTATAAAAGTTAAGCTTCTTCCGAGTTTCAATAATAAACTTACTAAAATTTAGAATTTATTTTCAAAAGGTTTTAATATTCTTACTCATGATAATGGTAAACTTGTCCCAAAAAAACATAATTTTTTTAACAAATTAATATTCTACTTTTAATAAAAGCTGGTTGTTGTGCAAAAATCTTCTTTGTACCCAAAATAATTTTTGTTACTAAAAATTACTTATTGATTTATAAAAATATATTTTTTTGGAAAATGTCATTGTTTTCATTTAAAAAAAAATGTTTTCCCAAAATAAGCTGCTTTTTAATTAAAATCAAGTCTTTATGTTTTCTTTAACTTTGCAAATATACTCCCACCACTTAATTTTTTAATACATATTTATTTTTATAATAATAAAATATAATAATTTTTTTATTAAATAATAATTATAGTTAATTGAGCATTTTAATATTTTATAAATAATTTTTTCAGATATTTATGTATATAAAAATTTTTATATTTATTTTCATTTTATTTTGTTTTTTATTATTGATATTTCATCGTTACACCATTGAATTTGATTGTCAATAATTTTGCATTTAATAATTGGTTGATTTATTAAATTGTTTATACACTTTTTATTTTCCAGAAGATGCCACCCAATGGTGTGGCAAAATATCAAAAATAAAAATAAAATTTGTTTAATTTTTATATTTGTGCTTGAAAAAATTACTTATAAAATTTCTCTTGTACTTCATTTCGTATGAAGAATTTCAGGTTTTTATTTTAAAGAGAGTCTTCTTATAAAAATTTTACTTTTTTGTAATAATTTATTTTGTTAAAATAATTTTTTTTGTACTTTCTCAACAAATACTTAACAAAAAAATATAAAATTTTGTATTTCTTGCAAATGAATAATTTTATTTCGGTTTAAGTTCATGTATAGTTTAGTTTCTTGTATTTCTTCAAATAGTTTTTATCTAACTTATTTTGAACGAAATTGTCTGGTTTAAAGTGCCGATTAATAGGAAATTTATTTAACGGATCGTTAACTTTCTAAAATTGTTTACAGGAACAAATTGTTTAAAAGACTAAAGCAGCAATGTGGAAATTTGCAAGCAAATCCTTAACAATAGTATACTTACTTCCTCTTATTGAGCTTAAATTATTATTATATTATTTTTTGCCATTTCAAAATTTGTTGTTGTTTTTCTTAACATATTTCACAAGCTTATGAGATCTAGACTTCTATATGTTATTTTATATTCGCAAAATTTATTCCGAAAATTCGAAATTTTCTGATACCCATCACAATATCAGCTATAATTGGAGTTGCTGGAGAGCCCATAGGGAGGCCCTCCTTATATTGGGACAACAAAAAATAAACTTAAAACGAGATTAGCTGGTCACAGGTGTGACCAAAAATATAGGAATATTTCAACACAGAAGACATCCTTATCTTCACATTGTAAGAAATATAATCATTATCCAAAGTTTGATGAAACATCAGTATTAGATATAGAACAAAACTACAAGAGACGTTATATGTTGGAAATGTTAGAAATTGTTAATGTACCAAATGTAAGGAGAATAAATTTCAAGACAGACACAGAGAATTTAGCTCAGAATTATAGGTACTTAATTAAAAAGACACATAATTTGTTATAATCATTTCATAAGAGAGAATTTGTTATTTGTTATTTATTTGTTATTTCCGTTTCCTTGTTTTTGTATGTTTGAATATTTGAAAATTTGAAAATAAGTAATCTATAATTATTCGGAATCATTATCAATATAAGCAGCAATTTTATTCGTGCTTGATTCCTTTTCAAATAAATATTAAGTGATATTCTCACAAAATATTTATTACAAATCAATTTTCATTAAAAAAGAACATTTTATGATATTCTCATAAAACATTCTTTCAAATAAAAATATTTGAAATGCTTTGCAATGGGGGAGAGCATATCCATATTGCAATTTCACTTTCGCTCACAAAGCTCATCAGTGAATTTTACCCCAATATTGTATAGAAAAACCTAAGTGTCTTATATCCAAAGCCAAATTGATTTTATAAACAATGTTTTTGTTGTTTTGAAATGTTTTGTAATGTTTGTATAGAAGTGTTCTTGAGTCTTGATGTCTAGGCTATGTTGATTTTATGAAAAAAATTCTTATAAAATTAATTTGGCTTTGGATATAAGACTCTTAGGTTTTTCTATACAATATTGGGGTAAAATTCACTGATGAGCTTTGTGAGCGAAAGTGAAATTGCAATATGGATATGCTCTCCCCCATTGCAAAGCATTTCAAATATTTTTATTTGAAAGAATGTTTTATGAGAATATCATAAAATGTTCTTTTTTAATGAAAATTGATTTGTAATAAATATTTTGTGAGAATATCACTTAATATTTATTTGAAAAGGAATCAAGCACGAATAAAATTGCTGCTTAAAATTTGAAAATTTTAAAATTTTTGTATATGTATGTAAAAATATTTTATATGTTTTTTGTCAAATGTTTTGAAAATTTTTTTTTAATTTGTTAATAATTTTTTGTTTTCAAAAATATAAAATTTTTTCCTGAAGAAGCTTTCCAAAGGAAAGCAAAATATCGTGAAGAAAAAAAAAATATATAAAAAGATCTTAGAAAAGAAAAAAGATATTTACTTGGTAACATTTAATTTTAATTTAACCCAATTGGCATTGGGTTTATTCGTTAGAAAAAGAGAAATAAAACAAAGATCTAGATAATATTTTATTATAAAATTAACTCATTTAATATATATTGATGCATATAAAAGTAAACTAAATGCAGGCATGCAACATACTACAAAGATGTATTTAAGAGTAAATGAACTGGAAATTAATATAGCAACAAATAGTTTTAATTTTTTTTATGTTGTTTTAAAATTCTATTGTTTGAGTAAAACACCCAGCTGGCTATAAAATAAATTCAATGCTGAAGAACTATTTCATCAAATTATTACTTTATTTCTCACTTGCTATTTAATTTAGTAGTAAGTAATGGTACAAAAAGCAATTACAACAATAAAAATAACTTAAGGCTATAATTTTTCTAACAGTTATATTCTCAATCCTTAAATATTATAACAATACCAATAGACAATGTATTTCAGAACAACTGGGTAGTTATAATTGTTAATAAGAAATTCCAATATATGCAAAAGCAATAGAAGCGAAACAGCTTTCCAGATCAAAAAATACATACAATAAATAATCATAGTTAAGAAATTATTATTTTACAAATAGTGAAAAATTAAATTAGATTTATGTATAAACAAAATATGTTTAAAATTGAGAACACCATAAAGTCAGTCTTTGAACCTTTTAGGAGTTTTATTTATTTTTAGTTTGAGATGTTATTAAATTTGTAACTGATTCAATTATATTTTTTAATAAAATATTTTTTTAAATAAAAATATAATTAATACAATGAATTAATTAATTACAAGTTATATTTAATGGCAGTAATATTTTCAATTAAATATACAAATAATAAAGTTTATAAAAATTTAATTTAACAATTAATTTATTTGAAAACGATAAAATCTTTAGCAGACTCAAAAACTCATTTCTGTGAACTTTTATTATCTTATCCAAGACATTGCAAAATGAATAATCTTGGAAAGCTTAACAAAAATATAATAATTCTATCTGTTCTAAGTATAATTATCTTCAAATAGAAAACTAGTTTGAATGTATTCAAGGTTTTAATTATTTCCAGATTGAAATGTAATTAAGGTTTTGATTAATATTAATTGTTTTTTTAATCAATCTTTTTTATTTATCTTTAATAAATATCTTTATTCTTTTTTAAGATCTTTTTTATATATTTTTTTCTTCACGATATTTCGCTTTCCTTTGGAAAGCTTCTTCAGGAAAAATTTTTTATATTTTTGAAAATATAAAATATTAATATTAATAAAGTTTTAATTGAAAAACAAACAAAAATCTAATTTGAAAAATAATTGAATCGATTAATAATTTAATTAACCCTTTAAGATGCGCGTTATTTTGTTTTGCTTTTTATATTAGTGTTATAAACAAAAGTGTATAAAAAATTTATCTTGCCACACCTTTTAGCTTGGGCGGCATAACATGACATAATGCTGCATAATATAATAAAATTATTTTTTATAGCACCAATGACTTATACCACATTTCAATCATTTAAATATTGGAAACACTTTCTGCCTTTTCTTATTCACACACAAAAACTGTGGCTTTTAAAAAAAATTAAAAATTAAATTTGCCTCATTTCTTATTAGAAAAGAAGATAAATGAGAAAAATGAATTTTAAGTCTTATAGTTTGAAAAAAAAATGAATGAATAATTTTTTTAAATGTCCCATTATAAAAGTAAAACAAAACTCGTTAAATATATACGTCCTACTCTTTATTCGGAAGTATTTAAAACTATAAGAAATATATAATTATGGGGTGAAAGAAATCGAGGCACCTATATTTGGACTGTAATGTAATTCATTACTCTTCAAAGATCTGGAATTCTGTCGCACACAGACGAACAGAAATTGCAGCGATATCACTCTTTAGAACACAACGTCTTTCAATTTACATTTTGTAGCAATGCTGATGAGACACCCATTATAAAATCTCTCTCAAAAAAAAAATTAAAAAATAAAAACAATATTTGAAAGAAAAAATATGAATTTAATTACACACAGGTGCATTAAAATTTTATTTTCAATTTTTCATCTAGTTTTTGGCTCTATAAAAATGAATCACACAAAAATTTAATTTTAACTTTCAATTTTTATGTAAAGAAGAAAATTATAACATAGACCAATCTATAAATGGATAAAAACTTCATTTAAAAGTCAAAACATGTCCAAAAACAAACTCGTGCTCTTGATGAGGAATGAAAAGAAAATGACAAATTAGTTTAAAAAGTTTCTATTTTAAATTTAATTTATTTCACACATTCATTTTGTAATGTAAATAAAACAAAATTAAAAAAAAAAATAATAAATTCCAAATGTGTTATAACTTAACCTCAAAACTGTGGGCCTACCAGATGTCATTAGCATCATTAAGTGGCAGTAACACCAGCTACATCACTAGCAATAACTAAAAAACTATCGTTATTAACAAGACATTGTCATCTTTATCATTATGGTTTTCCCACAGTCTTCGATGAAAAACCGCAAAATTTCTTACATTTATTTTTTATCTATTTTTTATCTACTTTTTTATACATTTATTTTTTTATTCAAGTAAAATAACTAACTATATTTCGAAGAAAGTGAAACCATTCGGAAAACAAAACGAGAAATTATGTAAATGAGAACTTTCATTTTTACTTTTTGTCACTTGTTTTTGTTGTTGCTGTTGATAATAATAAAATACAAATAAATAAAAGGCTTTTTTTCTTGTTTTTTACTTATTTTCGAGTGTTCTTCTTTGATTTTCGTGAGATAATCTCTTTATTAAAATTATGTTCGTCAAATTATGCCCCACAACTCCTCCTAATTTTAATTTTTAAAAACACGTTACTTAACTAAAATACTGAAATTCTCGTAAATTTGTATTGTACAGGGTTCCCGGCGGGAAATTATACTACTTTGTTTTACCGCCATTTTGGTAAACATTAGTCTTGACAGTTCATATTTGGCAGTCGTAGTAGACACGTGGCAAATTTATTATCGATAAATATTCGATAAAACAACGTGTTTTAATCGTTAAAACATTTTTTCAAAATCAATCATCGATTACTAAGACGATGAGAAAGTTACGTGAAATTTTTGAGAGAAAAAGCGTGCCAACAAAACGCACTATTTATCTTGTAGTGAATGATTTCGAAGAAAGAGGGCATGTTGGTGATAGGTTGACCACAACGTACGGCAAGATCGGCTGAAAACGTTACTGCTGCTCAAGAAAGTGTTCAAAACAATCCATCAACCTCAATTCGCCGTGCTCAGGAGCTTGATCTTCAAAAAATAACTTTGACCACACGGATTTGCATTTGTTTGTATATAAGATTCAGTTGACACAAGAACTTCTTCTACAAAAGCTTCTTCCACAAGACCATTTATGTCGAGAGAATATTACAGCTCGCCCATGAAAACCCAGATTTTCATGAAAAAATCGTAATGAGAGACGAGGCATATTTTCATTTGAATAAATATGTGAATAAACAGAATAGCCAGTCTGGGGAATGGGAAACTCTCAAATTATTCAACAGTCACCTTTGCATCCATTAAAAGTGGCAGTCTGGTGTACAATTTGGTCAGAAGGACGTTACTTCTTTGAAAATGAAAACCGCGTAGCGGTAACTGTGAATGGGGAGCGATATCGTGATATAATTGAAAATTTTTTAACGCCACAACTGCCTGCTTTGGGCTTGATTAGTATGTAATATCCACGGTGCCACATCGCTTACAGACAGGTTTACCATGCGAGACCTCTTTCCACAACAAGTTATTTCAAGAAATAGTGATGTTGATTGGCCTCCACTGTCGCCTGATTTGACTGCTATGGGCTTATTTTTGTGGGAATGTCTGGAGCAAGGTTTATGTAAACAAACCAGAAACCTTTGAGCAACTCGATGATGAAATTAATGAAATATCGCGTGAAATGTGTGAAAATGTGTTGAAAAATGTGCTCAAATTGGCTAACAGAGGCGAACAATTATCTGATATTGTATTCCATACAAAATTGACGACATTAAATAAAACATTTTTTCAATATAAGATCCATTCTCTTTCACTTAATCAAAAATTATAAACAAACAAAGTAGTACACATTCTCGCCAGACACACACTCTGTATTTCCATAAAAATGAGCTGTGGAGATGTTACACCCAAAAAAAATGGTTGTGTGATATGCAACGAGATTAATAATTTCCAAGATTTCGTGATGTAATAACTGCCAGATAAGAACAAGTAAAGATCATTAAATTAAGAGTTAATTTGGAAAACAAATCAATTAAAAATATCTATTTACTTCTTATATGGGCTCTAGGTCACCATATTTATTTAAGTAAAACACTTGTCCGCTTTTTGAAATCATACAGGTGATAACTTTCTATGTTCTTTGTCAGGAACTAAACATATACAAACAATAAACAAATTTAAAGTCGCACAAAACAATAATTATTCTACAGAAAAAACAAAAACTTTCCTATTTTACTATAAATATTAAAAAATATTATAAAATCGGCTTACCTTTAGTAAAGCCGTCTATCTCCCTTAGTGAAAGTATTATGTCTGCTAAAGTTTTCTTGTTTATATTTGGTAATATATTGCTACGAAGATGATTTGTTTAAGTTTTGAAAAAAAATAATTATCAGTAAAAAAGTAACCGAAATGACCTATTACGTCTTTTACAAACTACCTAGATTTCTAAGAAATTTTATGCATACAAGACAACAACAACATGCTTGTTATAAATTCTACGAAATAACTCAAACAACAGAAAACAAAAACATCTAACAAAGAACAAAGAACAAAAACAAAATAAAGTACCTACACTGAATGATAATAACAACAATAATATGGGGTGGTGTTAAAGTTGAAACATCGTTGAGAAAAGATAACAAAATAGTAAAGCATATTTTAGGCATTACAGTGATGAAGTTATCATGTGCAATTTTCCGCATCTCTCTAATGAATCATTTCTCTATTTTCAGGAGTGTTAATAATATAAAACACTTCGATTATAACATCTTCTTGTAATAATTATCTTGTTATAATATTTCCTCTTTTTTTATATTGACAGTCGATTTTTGATACCAATCCTTTGATATTGTATTATGTTGTTGTAGGACTAATAAATCCAATTATGGCCATTTTCTTTTTTTCCCTAATTCCATCGTAAATCTTATAATACGGAAAATCGCAAGCATACCTGTAGAAATGTTAGCAAATTATAAACAAAATACTTTAGTAGACTTAATACGATTTCGAAAATTGCAAAAGAAATGTGATTTTAAAAATAATCAATTAATTTTCGGTGTGTAGATTTTTCTAATGTTTTGCTTTTCATTTTACAGAAAGTCGAAAGTTATTTGGTGGCTATCGTATAACACCCAAACAATGTCGAGCTACTAAAACATTGCCCACCGATGATCCCAGAGCCAAAGGCCCTACGATATGTATGTTTAATCATGAGTGTGCCCAACGGAAAGGTGAAGTAGTTGGAGCATGCATGGATGGCTTTTTATTCGGAGCCTGTTGCCAAGTGCCCAATAGCCAGCAGCCGGAAACAACTTTAATAAATGATGCACAAAATTCTTTCTATCACCATTATCAGGCTGAAAAACTACAGCAACAAGAAACAGAAACAAATAAAATTGTTTCGCAAGCCTATGAAACATTTGTGGAAAATTCAGCTCAGAATCAAATGTGGGAAAATAATCAAGCTGAAGTTCCTGGATATGGGGGAGCAATAAGTCATATTTATAATGTAGATAACCAACAAAATACTACAGCACAAACACATACTACCACTAATAACGCTGAAACAATACAGCCTAAACCATCGAAAAATAATGTTAATAAGGTTTCGGATAAGATTTCGTCATCCTCACAGTCTCCACAAAAAGATGATTTTGTGCTGCAAGTCTTAAATGCTTTGCCAACAGTCGAAAACAATAAAATTGTTGCTTTTAATACGGAACTTCCAACAAAGATTAACAGTAGCATAACAGAGCAAAGCAGTTCCGAGTCCAATTCATTTGAGGAAGAGCCAACGGCCATAACCAATAAACCATTCATTAAAAGACCTCAAACTGAAATGTTACACCAAGAATATGCACAGGCTGAACAACAACAGCAACATGAGCAATCAGTCAAACATCCGTATATTGAAACCGATTCTGCACTGCAACAACAAACTGAACAATATACTGAACCTACACAACATGATACGGAGGAGTTCTTTGGTGATGTTAGTTTTACTCATAGTGATATAACACATCCGGGAGCAGATGCTGATCTTATAGAAGATGATTTACAGTTTTCAACAGGCTATGGTCCCCAGCCAGTTTTTGTACCAGCTCCCTCCAATCTCAATGATTCATTTGATCAGGATGCAAATAAACAAACAATTAATGAATTTGATGCCACTACCTCTTCCTCATCGATAACAACTCACGTAGATTCAATAGAAACAATTATACAACAACTGAATATTAACAACAGTAATCCAGGGCCAGCGTATAATATTATCAATGACCAGGAACAACAAGAGCAGCAACAGCAGCAGCAGCAACAACAACACCAACCGGATTATGCTTATGACCATGCCCTCGTTGAACAAGAAAATATCAAACCAACATCATTGTCGTATAATGGAATAGAGCTTAATAATAAGCAGCATCTAGCTGGCTTGTATGATCGAAATTATTCTTCAATATCATCTGCTGGCGAACCCACAACCGTCAATGTTGTAGAGTACGTTATTGATGATCATACAATACCCGAAGTTAACATCAAGGACTCTCAAGCATCAACACAATCCACATCATTGCCTGCAATTGGTATAGCGTATCCTATAGACATGTCCTATATTGAGGAGGGAAGCAATTCGGATACTGAACTGCATGCGGACAGTCAGCCAAGCAACCAAGACTCTTATGTCATTCAGCAGCAGTCACACCAGCAACAACAAAATACTCAAGGTTCATACCTAAATGAGGAACAACATAATGATCACAAACACCAACAACAAAGCACACAAGATTCATATTTAAATAGCCAACATGAAAACAATCAACACGAACAAGCTGATGAACAAAACATTTTACAAGCTCAACCCGTTCAAAATTATGTGGCCGAAACCCATCAAAGACCAATAGCTTCCTATATAGGAGTGGTAACTTCGCAAAGCTATAGTCCTCATCCATTGCCTAACGAAGTAGTCGTTTCCTCTCATACCACAAAAGTTGAGGAAAACATAGAAGTCTCTACAGAGTACAGGCCAATTATATCAACTAATGAAATCATCACAACTTCCCATAAAACTACTGCAAGGCCTATTAAGCACTCTCCCACCACTAGCTCATATACAAAACGGCCAACGGTTGTTACTAAGAAACCAAGTAGCAAAAAACCTACCAAACCCAGTAATCAAAGACCAACAACAAATTTATATGTCACCACAAATCAACATCATTATTCTAATACGCCTATCAAAACAAAGACTCCCTCACCGGCGGAATATTTATATTCCCAGCCCACAATATCATATAATCCAGGTGTTCAACAAGACTATATAATTACTTTGGATCCGACATCGAAGCCAATTGTTACACGCAAACCAACGAGGAAGCAGAGTGCAAAACCTGCAACAAATAGCTTTATAACTTTACCGACAACACCCCGACCTGTAGTTACTCCTCAACTCCAATACGAGCAAGAAGTACCACTAATGCAAGCCGATGATAAATTAGACTCCTTTGTTCACAGTACAGCTGAAAGTCTAGCTTCCGTCATTCCAACACAAGAAACTTTATCTCATGATCCTCCCGTATTTATTGGTACAGATTCCCAAACTCATAATCAAGTGCCACTGTACAATACGCATAAGAAACCGGGCTTTGTCAAAGTTCAACCCACTCAAAGGCCGCCAGTACCTCCTGTCTTTATAACATCTAAACCGACTAGTTTGCAAACAACTGCTAGCACCTTTGCAACAGCTCAACATACTACAGTTTTGTCAGGCTACGACAGCACTTCCTTTGTGTATAATCCATTGATAACAAGACGGCCAGAATTTTCGGAAAATATAGCTGGAGATTTTATGAGTATAAGTACTGTTAATTCCAACGATTTCGATGATCCAGGCTATTATGGTTCTGCCGATCATGTTAAGCCTGGTAAGCCCATCTTTCTTGCTGGCTCAACTGCAGGTTTTTATCCAGTGCCAACAGACGACAAGCCCGCATTCCCTGGCTATTATGGACCGACACCTATGTATCCGGCCTTCCCAGTACCTGGAGAAAAGTTAGAATCGCCCATTGATGAAGTAGTATACACCTCCACAAACGACTTTATCAACTTTCCACCAGTTCGAAATCCCAATCTTAATATGTCGGCTACTTCTAGCTCTGTTACAAGTGACCTGGAACTCTCAACACCCACCTTTGTCGAAGATAGTGTGTTGAAAAATAAAATGAACACTCTCGTACACAAAATTGTCGAGTCACTGCAGGGTAACTTTGAAGCTTTGGCCGAAATGTTAGATGATAACAACAAGACGGCACCTGTGCAAACATATCAAGTGTCTCCAATAAGCTCAACAGCAGTAACCAAGAAACCCACGCGCAAGCCAGTTTCAAAAGTCACCACTGCAAAACCTAAGGCAACGACCAAAAAACCTATAACAAGAGTGTCAACAAAAAAACCAGCAACCACCAGAAAACCTGAAACAACCACTAAACGCACAGTCGTTAGACGTACTACAACTACCAGCAAGAGACCGGCTACGAAAAAACCAACTCGGAAGGCAACAACAACAACCGCAAAAACACCAATAGAAGATGATCTGGTGGACGAAGAAGATGAAGAAGATGTTAATCCTAGTGACAATGAAATTGCAGAAGAAGACTCATATGGCGATAGTGGCAGTGGACGTAAAATACGTAAGTTAACAATGTGAAATAGAATTTCAATTTAAAGTGAACAAGATGGTTAGATTGGCAAATTGGAAAATTTCTTTTCTTCTTAAATCATCCAATTCAAAACTAACACTAAAACAAAACAATTAAAACGTGCTTCTTCTTCTTCCTCCTACACTTTAAATGTCACTTCATCTATGACACTATGACACTGAAACTATTACTTTCTTCAACTTCAACTGCTACGACTAATAGTACAACTTCTAAGTCGTCTTGTTGCTATCCTTTAGTTAAAATTGTCCCCTCCCAAACGATATTTACCTTAATATTCCATCTTCTTTCATTCCTTCATCCAGTTTCCACATTCCATTCCAATCCACTTTACATTTAAATCACTCACATCTTTGTTCTTACTATAACTTTCCCTTTCTCCTAACAACCTAAACATTTCACTCCACATCAACAGAGTGCGGCATGAGACCACATGTTAAATCTGGACGTATAGTTGGAGGCAAAGGTGCAAATTTCGGTGCATATCCCTGGCAAGTATTAGTCCGGGAATCCACCTGGTTGGGACTTTTTACAAAGAATAAATGTGGCGGTGTCTTAATAACAAGTCGTTATGTTATAACCGCAGCTCATTGTCAGCCAGGGTAAGTTTTTAGATCAAAACTTTAAAGACGTAAAACCTATTTCCTATAAAATTTCTATTCCTTTAAGATTTTTGGCTTCTTTGGTTGCTGTTATGGGAGAATTTGATATATCCGGCGATTTGGAGAGTAAACGTCCCGTCACCAAAAATGTTAAACGTGTGATTGTTCATCGTCAGTATGACCCTGCCACGTTTGAAAATGATATTGCTTTACTAGAACTTGATAGTCCTGTCATTTTTGATACACATATTGGTAAGTGCTATGAGGTGAAACCTGAGTTATTTATTGCAACTTCTTTTTGTAATGTTTTATTTGCCTTTTGTTTTTAGTGCCTATTTGCATGCCTTCGGACGTTGCTGATTTTACAGGTCGCATGGCCACCGTTACTGGTTGGGGTCGTTTAAAATATGGAGGCGGTGTTCCCTCTGTATTACAAGAAGTACAGGTATGTGTTATAGGAAAGACTCTAGTTGCACATTAATAAATAATGCTATTGTCTTTTCAAGGTTCCCGTTATTGAGAACAGTGTGTGTCAAGAAATGTTCCATACAGCAGGTCATAATAAGAAAATTTTAAATTCTTTTCTCTGCGCTGGTTATGCCAACGGTCAGAAGGATTCATGCGAGGTTAGTTTAAATGAAATATTTTCAAATAAAAAGTTTATTTCAAAAAATATATTTTCATATTTTTTTAGGGTGACAGTGGTGGTCCTTTAGTATTACAACGCGCCGATGGCCGCTACGAACTGGCCGGCACTGTATCACATGGTATCAAATGCGCCGCACCCTACTTACCAGGCGTCTATATGCGAACAACTTTCTATAAACCCTGGCTAAGAAGTATAACAGGAGTAAAATAAATTCCTTTCCGCCAACTCTAGCTTTTAATTGAAGATTAACAAAACTATTCCACCCAACACCCAACCAACTTAATCCCTTTCAACAAACGAAATAAAGCGAAATAATATTTCATAAAGAAAATACTATTTAATTAAGGTGTTTGGTTTAGAAAAATAAAATGAAAATTTAATAATAAGAATAACTGGGGCATCTTAACACATAAATATTTATAAAACTTAGTTATTTAGTTCAATAAGTAGTCTGTTTGGCAGTAGAGTGGAGCGAGTACATTCTACAAATTTTCCGTATTCGCAAAATTATTTATTTTATTTATTTTTAATTATTTATTTATTTATTAAATTAAATTAAATTAAAATAAATGTATTTATTGTATTTTTATTATTTATCATTATTGATTTTAGTTAATTTTTATTTATTGTTTATTCATAGTTAAATTATTAAGCAAACAAAACTCAAAATAACTTTCAAAAAGTAAAACTTACACAACACTCTTTGTCAAAGGTTGTCTGTCGTATTTATTGTTGAAAATTTTTTATAAAACACTGCTACAACACAAAATAAATAAACAAAATTGTAAAATGAAAATAAAATTGCCTGTTTTTGTTATATAAACCAACTTATTTTTATTTTTTTCTTTTCTATATATATTTCTTATTAAATACTTAATCGATATTCAACAAAAAAAAGGAAACTTTAACAAAATCCATTTTTTTGGTCTGTGTTATTTTTTTCAAAAATCGTAGACCCAACAAACACCAAAATTTAACCAGACAAAAAATATTTCAATTAACGAACGAAATTTTTCCTAAAATTTAAAATTTGTTAACCAAAAACTACATAAAAAGTCACAAAATAACAAGAAAAATACAAGTTTTAAAAAAATGATCGAACAGTTAAAAATCAATTAAAATTCGAAAAATTAAAAAAAAACTTCAAAAATTCTACAGAAATTTGACACTTCCACTGTTATTCTTTAACAGTGTTACCATTAAATATCGTTAAATTGTTTAGATGCTTTCTGTTCCGTTTAAAACAAGCGCCAATACATTTTAAAAAGATGGTTTTCAATAAAAAAATAAAATTTATTTTCTACATGCATGTGATAACAAAATTGAATATGTAGTTTTCACGCTCTTGAAACCAGTGAACCCTCCCTTTTGATTTTGGCATTAAAAATTTTTTGTTCAATTCCACAAAAGTAGGGTTGTCTCAGGCGACCTTTTTTATAAAAAAAATGTGATCTGTCACAGGTGACCTTAAAAAAATGTACTGTCACCTGCGACGTTTTTTATAGAACAATGTGGTCTGTCACAGCGGAATTTTTTTATAGTTTAAAGTTTCTTGTGAAAGGCGAATATGTTTGTTGTCTTTAACATTCATTTATACAAGAAGACGTGATCACAGGTGACTTATTTTGTAAAAACAAGTCACTTTTTTCTGCTTTTTAGAAAACGATATCTGTGGAAAAGACACTCAACAACTTTACCTACATTTCAGGTACACTGGCCAAATATTTGAAAAATGTATTTTTTAGGTCAAATATCGCTTTTTTGTTGTTCTTTCACTTGTATTATGAACTTCGATTTATAAAAAACAAAGCTTGAGACATAAGTTTCAATTCAGCTGTCTGTCACGTGACAAATTAGTTCACTGAAAAGGCCATATGAGATTTATAAATAAGGTCTTCGAAAAACTTCTTTTACATTGTTGATAGATAGAGGAACTGCCTATACAGATTGATGAATGCTGTATATATTTCAAAAGGAATAGAATAATTGTATAAGCCTTTACTAAACGCGGTTGAAGGTAAAACAAATAGTCGAAAATATTTAACTTCTACTGTAAATAAAACAATTTTTCCAAAACATTTAAATATACAAATTAAAAATTTATTTCTTGATTTAAAAGAACAATATAATTTATTTTGTGTTTTCGAATAATTTACATTATATGGATAATATGTATGTATTAAAAAAATTAACGGCAATTAATGTTCATAAAAAAAACTATTTAAATTTTTTTAATTTGTGTTTTTATAGTATTAAAATTTATATAAAAATATTTAAAACTGAAAGTAAAAATCTAAATGAAAACTTAGTTTATGGCAGTCTTCTGTGTTTCCGAACAATAAAAGAAAAACAAATTTGTTGGAAAATTAAAATTTTTGTATTTGTTTTTTTTTTCTTTTTCTTCTTTTTTTGTAAAATGCATAAAGAGAACAGGATATTTTTATACAAAAGCTAAAATATGTAAATATATATATATATATATATATATATATATATATATATATATATATATATATATATATATATATATATATATATATATATGTATATATATATAAAAAATGTATACATTATGCAGTTTGTGTTTGTGTGAGTGAGTGAGTGAGTGATAGGAAGGTGTATATATTATACAAGTTTTTATATTGTTTTATACGCTAAACAAAAAATGACGAACATAAACTATAACAATAATTTGCCATTTAAAAGGAAATAGTTTTAAATTACAATAATGACTTATATTTACCATAATAATATTAATAATAATAATAATAATGTATATAGTGATCTTTCTTCTCTGTTATATTTTAAATATCATAACTTTCTTTATGTACAAGAGGAGAATTTTACACAATCAGGTTTTTTCTTAATATTAGCGTTTTAAAATTATTTTTTCCCAGATACTTTGTTTTTTTTTTGCTTTTTTGACCATTTATTTTCAGGGAAATAAAGCGGTCAGATTCAAAGCATTTTTTGGTTCACAACTATGAAAGCTGCATTTATATATTTTTTTCACTTTCTTTTATTTTATATATAAATATATATAATTTTTTTAACAAAACCAAAATTGTTCTGATATGAAACTTTCCATATATTTAAGAATTATGTTTTTAAATATTATTTACAACTGGAATACACAAAAGTTAAAATTTTAAAATAAAATTTCTTTGATTTATTATTTTTAGGATTTGTTTACTTTTCAACTCAATGCTTTTGTTCCATCTTACAAGTTTTCATTTTCCATCTTATATAAATATTATCTTAAATTTAGCTGCCTTATTGAATAATATAGTACACACTTACATTAAAATTAAATCATGTTTAAAACTAACAAAGAATTAATAATTTCGTGCATAGATTAATATATACAAATAAAAGGATTTATGAATTATTACTTCAGAGGTCAACAGAGAGATTAAATTAAAAAATATTTGTTAGTATAGAAATATAAAAGTATTAAATATTCAGGTTTTTTTTTGTGCAAATCTAAATGTTAAACTGTTGTGATCAGGGCAAAATGATTGCGAATTGAAAATGTCAGCGTGGATAATGAAGCATGAATATGTTAGAAAGCAGTTTAAGTTACAACAAACAAATAGGATTAGGAGGTGGAAATGTGGGTGAACTTTTTGTTTTTGTTAGCACATTTGTGGTTATTAGATTGTTGATTGACAATCAGTTTTTAACTTTATCCTCTACGCTTATATTAGACAATGTCTTTTTTATTCTAAGAGCAGTTAAACGTGCCACTGGATTTGGATACCAGCATTCTTTCATAACTTTGGCCATACTGTGTAGCACCTCAGAAGCATGCCAACGGTTAGGAATGTTAGGACGCATTTTGTCAATGCACACCACCTAGAAAAATTGTAGCAACATTTTATAAAATTTAATGTAATTATTTTTTCAAAAACTAGAATTTAAAAACAAGAAAAAAACTTTGACTGTGACTGCTTATAAGAACAGATGACTTTTCACATATGTCATTTTTAAGAAACCAGTTTTGCGTTTTATTATAAATAATTTTTGTGGACATTAACTGACACTCGTTTTTAAACAATATAATTGCACAATGTAATAAAAACTGAATAATTTCCTCGATAAAAACGAGTAATAGAAAATTGTTTTTTATAAAGTTTTCGAAAAAGCAATCTTAATCAAATGCGATTTTTCAATTTGTATTATTTTGTTCTTCTTGTAGTTGTAAGATTTTGCTTAAATCTGTACAAATTAAAAAGAAACATCGATACTTACTTTTTTCATTTCTTCTATGCTTGGATCAGGCTGTACAACGTCATAGTATGGCAATTGATATTCATCGTATATCATGCCCATATTACAGCGTCTGGCAATTTCCCACAATATCAATCCGAAAGCATAGACATCGGCTCTTTTGTACGCATCAAAATGTTGTGCATTCATAGTTTCATCGAGAACTTCGGGTGCCATATAGCGTTTTGTACCCACCCGATGTGTAGACGGTATGTCTACGGAATCATTTTTTTCTACATGCCTCACAGCCAAGCCCAAGTCACCAATGGCACAGGTGAGATTGGTTTTAACCAAAATATTTTTAGATTTCAAATCACGATGTGCTATGGCCGGTTTACCGCGTGTACCCACAATATCCATATGTAGGTGAGCTAAGCCAGTGGCTATAGAAAGAGCCATGCTTAGCATGGTTTTTGTGTCAACCGTGTGAGATGTTAAATAATCAAATAGTGAACCATTTTCATGATAGTCGGTAACCAGCCAAAGCTGTGTCCAGGTGCCATTATCTGCAAGCAAAAAATGTATGCCATGATGCTTCTTTTTTTTTTTTTAATTCATATTTATTAAAATAAACCTTTGTTATCTGCTGCTATAAAACCTAAAATATTTTCATGTCTCAACATGACAGTCTGATAAATTTCGGCCTCTCGAAACCAAGAGCATTCTTCTCGACTCGAAAATATTTTTACCGCCACATTTTCACCACGCCAACGTCCTCGCCACACTTCGCCAAAGCGTCCCTTACCTATGACATGACATAATTGAATTTGTCTCGCTATCGAACGTTGTACGAGTAGGGGCAGACCCGCTATTATTTTTATTAATAAAACAGAGAGCGAACAATAATAGAGTTAAAACCAAGTAAAGCTTTTCATTTTTGCGCAAACCTGATCCAGAACCCGATGTTGTCATTTCTATAATATCCTGAAGTGTATTTCCATTTAGTATTGGATCATAAACGGAATCTTCTGGAGCAAACGGCCGTGCTCGACTTCCCTGTTTGCGCTTTTGCCAGTAACACCATGATAAAAACACCGAAAGGCAAGCAGCTAATGTTGCTCCAAATATAATGGCGACCAGCACCCAAGTGTTAATGCTTTCCTCCGGTAAATAATCTGTATATTTGTTTGTACTTTTTAATATCTTATTTTCTTATAATTTATTTAATAAAATTTTAATTTTTTGTTTTTAAGCCACCACAATATTTTTTTAAGCCATTAACAATAAAACTCATGCAATAATTTTTACAAAACGATTTTATATTTAAAATGCAAAAAATAAGAAAAAGCCGAACAGAAAAATAAACGTGCAAGTGCGTAAAATGGTTAGTAACAGTTAAGGAAAGTTTTTATAGTGCCCAAACATATGAATTAAAAAGCCAATATTATGAAAGAAATGAATGTACTTAAAATTATGTTGATTTATAGATCTTACATGTGGAAAAATATAATATTTTGAATACGAAATTGCAAATATTCGATTTTAATATTTAAATAAACTCTATTAACTGCAAAATTATATTTAAATCTAGGGAGTTATATGAATCTTATCAAAATCGTTAAAGGAAAAATGATTGACTTTGGTAAAGTAAAAAAGTAAAATGTAATATTATGACAATCTGAAGTAAAGATGTCATAATTTGAATTTTTTATTTATCGTCCTGTCATTAAATCATTAAATGCAAATTTTCAAACCCAAACTATGAAACTAATTTCTTAAAACTCCAAATTTTTCACTTAAAGTAAATACAATATAAAATAATATTCATTTAAAATATGATCTATTGTAAATGTAAATCCTTTATTTATAACTGTTCAAAGGATACCTTAATATAACAAAAATGAGATCTATAATTTTGATATTATTTTTATACTTATTATAGAGGGAACTATATAAATTTCAAGTGGCTGTCTGTCTGTCTGTCTGTCTGTCTGTCTTTCAGGGCTGTATAGGGACAATATCTAATTTTTTATTTCGTATACTTAATAGCAGATAAAGCGTTTTGTTGTCTGTTTTCATTTCTAAATATACGTTTGTAGTTTTAAAAATTATGTTTTTATTATTCTTTTTTTGTCTTTAAAGTGTATACTCTGTGTAAATTTTATATGGCTCCTTATTATTTAGAGGTGCTTCGTCTATGGCAGCACCTTTTATTAATTTTTAAAATTGTTGTTTATACTTGTTTTAATGCGGATATATGTGTACTTACTCTGTGTTAAATGTAAGTGGCTGCCACTAAGGTTTGAAAACTAAAGCCATATACGTTGAAATCAATGCACAACCTTTATATTTTAACTATATGTTTTTTTTGTTGTTTCCTAAAGCGGACATAAAAATACCTAAACTTAATATATCTCCCCCTTTACAATTTTAATTTTATTGTACTTATTGCTATGGCGAACGCAGTTTTGACAATAAAATGATTATGAATATCAAATCATTTTATGGTGTGCAACGAAACCACAACATATCTTAACTACACCGTTTGGAGTGGTTTACACGCTGGTTGCATCATTAAAACTTATTTCTTAAAAATTGAAACAGAAATTTCTTTTATGATCTATGAAAATCGGTGTCGCATCATGATCAATATGGACCACTGAAATAACTTGCAACATTTAACGCCTTAAAGGTCAACATTGACTGCAAAAATAGACCTAAAATTGGCTAGAGTTTCAATGTTAAGCTTATCAACTTATTTGTTGTTTATAAAACTGCGCTTTACCTTACTTAATGTATTTATATAAAAAATATATTTTTAATTAATAAATAAATTTGATAACATCTATAACACAAAGTTACAGGTAAATACAACTCTTTAAGCAAAATGAATTTAATTTATTTCATTAATTTCATAATTTTATTTAGCCTTCGAAATTTGTATAAGATTTTCCATTGAGAAAATATAGTATCATCGCATTTGAAAAACTTTACAAATCTCAGAGATAATTTAACGTTTTAAAACTCTGTTTCTTTAACGAAAAAAAAACAAAGATTTTATTAAATATTTATTATTATTTTTAGTCTAAATCTCTTAATAAAAGCAATGTGACTTATGTGGGTTAAAACTTATCAATTCCATTTAAACACATTTAACTCGCAAAATATTAAAAATATAAATGCCAATTTGGTAAATAAACCCTTATAAACAATGAACAAACGACGTTGGGCAAATGGAAAGAATGACACTTGACCTATTAAAAAAAATTAAATAAAAGAAGGAAAAACAACACATTGGATAGACATCATTAAAACAAACAATTAAAGGAAGTAAATGTATCCTGATGACACTTTACGAACAAAAGTAAACAGAAAAAATATTAATTATAATTTTGAAAATTAATAAAAAAAATATTAAAGCGGTTCCATTTATGTACTTTACCCCGTTGTATAGCCAATGAGATTTTCTGGGTTATGATTTTTTATTTATAAAATACTTATGTATATGAAATTTTGTTCCGATTTCGATTTTATTTTAATATATTTCGTTTATAAATAATGGATAATTAATATTAAAAAAAAAACACGAGTAGATGTGATATTGAGGTGAGTGGTAACAGCTGAATTTTTTTTTTGTTTTTGTTTTTTGTTTCTCTTTAATCATTATTGATGTATTTTACTGATTTGACTTGAATTTATAATTTGTTTTATTTGATTTTGTAGTAGCCTTATTTTTTACTCCAAAAAAGGATAATTTTGATTTGTTTTATTTGTCTCACCTGGCAGGGTACCAGCATAATTCTCTCTTGTATTACAAAAATCTTCTTGGCAACATTGTATAGAGGATTCTGAGGTACTTTCATGACACCAGGCAGGATCATCTGGTGGAATGTGGTTTTCTATAGACATGCATCTAATTAAAGTTGCAAATATTTACATATAAATAACTTAATATTTTACAAATTCAAGTAAAGTATTAATAAATATTCCCATTTAATTAAGAAAAACAAAAATAGTTAAATATTTTAGCAAAATATGAAAATAGTGAAATGAATGGATGCTAAACCAAAAACCAATCAAAACGTTATCAATTAAATAACTTAAATTATGAACAGAAGCAAAGGGCTGCAGTCGTATTAAATTAAATTAGATTAACTTTCCTGACAGCAAATATTAAATGCTAGGATCTACTAAGTATCATTCAGCTGATTGCTTCCTATTCTTACCTCATGTTTTTAATTTTAATCATCGGCCATAATATTGATATTGTAAAATAATTGAGTTTTGCATTTACTTAGTAGGTACGAGTATTTCATTGGTAAACAATTTGTATCCTATTTTCCCTATAAATTTCCCCCCGGGGGCACATTATAGTCTTTTTGGAACCTACTATTCCATTTAGATTTGTGTCTTGCGGGGTAAAAGGGAGCCCAGGCCCCTCAAAGGCTAGTAGGAGTCACCTGGACAATCCACATATTTCCACGGGAAATCAGTTGCCCCAGAGTACAATATTTGCTCTCTTTAGACAAAAAAATGTGCTCTGACTGGTTATTGAGGTTGGCCCCTATATGGGAGTATCGTGGTGGTTGTGGTTTCGGACCCTCGTGAGAGTTTGTGGGTCGGACCATTCAAATTAACACAATGAATGGTTCAGGTCCAGTGAGTATGAATGCTGGCGTGTTCTTGATAAATAAGAGCTTCATGCGTTCTGGACCAGGAGTTGGAAAGTCTCCAACTCCTCAGCAAGGAGTGAGGGCACGGCCTACTCCGGACTTTCTAAATTGCTATTAGAAGTGACTGGAGGATATACGTATCTGAAGGCCTTCTAGGGCGTAGTTGGTGTCCAATCAACTAAGTGGTTTAACTACCATCTGATTATGACCTCGCGGTCGGTGCAGATGTAAAACAAATCACACATTTCCCTATAAATTATTACGCAAATAGGATTGGAAGCCTTTACATATCTCTAACATAGCTAAGAACTAAAGTGAAATTAATTGTTTCACTAACAGGTGTGGTCTGTATTAACAAAGTAAAAGTAAGCTAACACATGTTGAGCAGCCGCGTTGAGTGTATTGACGCATCAAAGAAAAATATTTATTGCTTGCTGGCGTCACTGAATAAATTGTTTAAAAGTCGAAAAAATGGAAACAGTAGTTCGATTACCAATAGGAAAATAAACATTGTGTAAGCGCGATAAATGATTCTGTTACATTACAACAGCAAAAGATGGTTAAAGCATCTTTATGACAAAACAAAAATAAAGCGGAGCCTCTATTAAAAAGAACAATAAATTCAACAAACAAAATAGATAGCAGTCGCAGTTAACACGCGGTTACCAAGATATCAGGTAGTCTCTCTGGACTCATAGGATATTTGTCTTAAGTTTAAACTATTACAAGCACAATAAAACGCAGCAATACTGATGGTTTTTATTCGATAATTAGCTGAAGACGAAGCTTTAAAATAAAACAATTCAATTAAATTCATTGTATTATTCAAATCCACACATAGAAAGTAAGGCCAACAAACTCGACTTGTAAGGCAACGAACACAGTATTTTGAACATGCATTATGCATTTTCTAGAAACGGAAAAAAGTAAATAAGAAATCAGAAGATAATTATCCTATTCAGCGAAATAAATTATTTTTCATCAAGAAGACAAATACAGCAGTCAGTCATATCTACACTAAAGGCACATTTTGAGTTTCTTTCGGAGTTCTAAAAAAAATTTTAAGAATCGCTTAAACATGTATTTCGGGCTGAGAGCGGACTCTAATAAAAAAAATCTTATTAATTATAATAATTAGAAAACTGCCTTTAGATTTTTAGGCTTAAGCTTTCAATGAATGAATAAATCCATAAAATTAAATTAAATTAAAATATAAGACAATAAGTTTTCCTTACAAAAAGCTAAAAAAATGTATGCTGTTGAAACGTTTTAGCGCTAGCCCTCTTTACTTGTAATCCAATATGGATGTCGTCAATTTTTTGGTCATATAAAAAATAAATTAATTCCGTTTAGATCGATTGTCATCCTTTTGATTTTGAAAATGATTTCATTAAACACATTAACGGGTATCCATTTTATACTCATACACTGAGCTTTTACAACTATCACCTTCTTCTACTAGAACAGTTTATTTAAATCAAATTATTTCTGACAAGAAATTTTGTGTTAAAAAATTTTAACACAATTAAGTTTAATCTAATTATGTGATAAACTAAATGTGATATTAAAATGGTTTTAAATATTACAAATCACTTGCTAAGTATAATTTTTATAACAAATTGAAAGCGCTTTTTGAACTTAATATAATTGAAAACTCGCATTCATAAAATATTTTTACAATTAAATAGCTGTGATATGTTTATTTGCATGCATTTGAAATTCTTTTTGATTCATAGAATAAGAAAAAAAGATTTAAGGTAAAATGCTACAATGAAAAAGAACAGTTTTTTACTAAATATTTTTCAAAAACTAGTGCAGTGCAAATGTTTCACAAAGCAGCAAAAAATAGTAAGTTATATTAATAATTAGAGTGGATAATAGTCAAACTAAAATAATATTAATGGCGTTTTGAATAAAAAAGGATAAATACTATAACAAATATTACAAAAAAAAAAAAACAAATTAGTCAATTTAGTTAGAAATTAGCTGAGGCTTGTTTGTCAGAAACCAATGTGCAAGTATACAAAAAAGTGTGGATAGTGTAGGTAAGATAGGTATTGAAGTATTTATTATAAAACAGAAAGATTGTTGTAAACATATTCTTCCATAGTAAGAATAAAACCGAAAAAATCATTAGGCATCATTAAAATAATGCTGTATTGGTGATTAATATTTATTCGAAAAAATTTATAACAGGATTAATAAATAATAACAAGTGAATTTAATTCAGTTTTAGCCTTGAAAATACTTTATAAACATACTTAAAAGTATGTTATGAAAGCGATCTTTAAAATGTATAGCATTTTATAGTTTATAGTTTAAATGTTTTGCTTTTTAACCTGTTATAAATATTTTTCTTCAAAATACAACATAAAATAAAAAACTTTATATAATTTAAAACTAAACTAAGAAGTAATGCTTGGTTTGTTTGTTGTCTAAATAGCAGTAGGTTGATTTATTATTTTATATAAAAGAATATTGTGATATTTGTTAAAATTTTTTGATTTGATTTGTTTTATTTTTTTTTTTTTTTTAATTATTTTTTATTTAATTTTACGCAAATACCTTCAGAAAAACTGAGTTTTAAAAGTTCATTTTTATTGCAGAAATCCTCATGACAACATTGAACTTTATAAATATTCTGTTTTTGTTTGCTCGTCAAACATTCAAGCGGCTCCCGTTGGAGATCGTACTTTTTATCAAGGCACCTAACGAAACAAAATATGGAGCATTCAAGAAATTAAGTGGGTATTAGGTTATTACATAGATAATTGACAAACATGTTAGAATAAAAGACAAATTCAATATTAAGAAAATTTGATGACCCTTCTGGCGAAGAGTTCACGAACGTTTTTTATTAGGCAGGTTAGTAGTTGCTTATTTATATTTAAGAAAATTATAAATTTAATATAAAAAATTAAAACTATATACATATTTCAAAATAAGAAATTCAGTTTTTGTTTTTAATAACATTCAACTTTGTCCATACATAACGCTAAAGCTGTTGTTAGTTCATGGAAATGTTTTTGCTTTTTTTTTCATTTGTTGAAACAATCGTTTCTCAGGTGTTTAGTTTTTAAAATTATTTTTCATTTTAATACATGGTTATTCTTATTATTGTTATTTTTGTAACGAACGTAATCAATATGAAAAAGTAAATGTTTAACATTTGTAGGGCATACTAGCATTGCCCCTTAGTAAAATATCAAAAGGGGCAGTGTGAAAGAAAAAAAAGTAAAATAAACAAATGTAAAAGCGGTGGCTTGAGGAATGGCAGCCCACCTTTTGTTGAGTCATTTAGTTGAAGCCCATTAAGGGAATCGTAATAACGAATTGTCGGTTTTAAATTTAAATTGCAAAAATC
Organism: Trichopoda pennipes; assembly: GCA_030448955.1. Classification (NCBI taxonomy): domain Eukaryota; kingdom Metazoa; phylum Arthropoda; class Insecta; order Diptera; family Tachinidae; genus Trichopoda; species Trichopoda pennipes. Next base: position 823,918 of record JASKUP010000040.1, read on the forward strand.
ATAGTTTTTGCAACAAGCATGACCACCATGTTTTGCAGCTGGTCTGGCTGTTGGACCACCATTTCTACCGTCGTTGCACCATATAAAACGACCGGGTGGAAAACTTTGTGACATATTAAGACATCTAATGAAATAGTTAAAGATTTTTTTAATTTTTCATGTTGTTTGTTGATCGCATAAAAATATGACCGGAAAAAGGCAATTTTAAAACAAATTAAATTAAATCCAATAAAATTGATGTTTTCATGAATATAAAAATGTTCAATTATCATTTATAAAGAGTCATATAAATAGAGTGAGAGCAATATTAAAGCAATAACTTACCTGTAGCTGAATATTAATGCTCCTGATGTTTCCTTTTGTACTGAGGTAAAGCAATAACCATCGGTTTCACATATATTGTTGTTATCTTTACAAATGTCACAATGACATTTTAACAGACCTGGAGAAAATAATTTGTTTTTTTTTTAAATTAAATTTATTGTTTCAGCAGATAATGCAAACATTATTAATATTAACTAGTAAATAAAGTTTATTGCCATTTAAAATATTAATTTTTAGTTTTATAAGGCCTTTTAAGCTTTATTGTTTAATAATTTTAACAGATTTTTATTAAAATTCTTGGAGTGCAACAAAATTTAATTAAATTTAATAAAATTTTAGATCAGAATATTTTAGTTGCAAATTTTATTTTATTTTTAATTTTTCTCTTGTCGTCTGCAGAATTAAATTTTTACCAATTTATTTGATCAAATTTATCATTTTTAAAATAAACTGATTGCCTAAGGCAACAAACTTTAAAAAGTTATAAATACAATTTATTTACTACAAAGTCAAGGTTTCGTTTGTTTCAAAATATATAGAACTTGGAAGGACGCTTTAGTTTTATGAAATGTAGGTATAAAAGTAACCGACTTACGATCACGTGGCTTAATTTTTGGTTTAGTTTGTATTGAAACTGGTGTCACTTGCGAAACCAACATCATTGGTAAAGAATCATTAAAAATACCATACGGTTTTGCAGTTGTAGAAGTTGTTTTTAGAACAGCCACGCTTAAATTGCTATGGCTGTCGTTATTTGTGAGAAGATATTCAGGTGATAAGCTGTTATAGTTTTTAACTGTGGTGTTATCTCCTGATGAAACATTTAAAGGTACAGCTATAAGTTAAAAAAAAGTAATGCAATATTATTGAAACAATTAATATAAAGAAATATCTCACCATGAACAAAAGTTATTCCTTCTTTACTTATGCACAATGAAAAAAAAATTAACATTTGAAGAGGTAACAATGATTTAAATACAATTCGAACATTATGGAAAACGTGAATATTTTTAACAAACAAGTAATTTCTCAAAACAGTATACATGTTTTGTTGTTTATTTCGTTAATTTCAATAGCAGTATTCTTTATTTTTTGTTTTTGTTTTTTTTTTAATTCAGTTAAATAAAATTTTTGAGGAATTTTAAATTTGTTTACAAATCATTGAAAAAGGGAAATTTTTGTTACACAACATGCAAAAGTATTCCAGCATGACGAGGTCAGTTAAAATACAATCAACAAACGCAGTGCAGTGTATTTATATACATATATTTTAATATTCTAATTTATTGTTGTTTTCAATCTAATTTTTTTTATAAGGATATTTACTTATTTGTAAAAATACAAGTAACAAAATATTCTAGTAGGAGATTGAATGATTACAAAGTTATTAATTATATTGTTAGCAAGCAGCCGTAGCAATTGCTTTTGTTGTTGTGGTTTTGATATTATTCTTGTTGTTGCAGCTGCTTTTGTTGTTCGCTCAATAGTTGTAGTTAAGGATGAAGGGTCGGTTGCATTACAGCCAACCATTGTTACTTTATCATTATAAATTTTTCAATTCAAAAATCATTTTTTTAAGAACAAGCAACACACAAAACATAAATATCACTTTAAAGCGTTTAATTTTATTTTTTATCCCATTACTTTCTGAAAAACTTTTTTACACTTTTAATGGTATTCTCCATACTCCATCATATTTGCTTCCAATTTTTTTCCCAAACCTGTAAAGGGTTTAAAACTTTGTTCTTATGTTTTACTCTGTTTTCAAAGATTATCACGTGTTTATTTTTGTTTAAATACTTAGGTAGCACTTTAAATATAATATTTTGTCAAACGTTTTGCTTTAATTTACGATTTCAGTCAAACAACATAACTTTTAAATGTTAACTTTTAAGAAAAGTTCAGAGGATTTTAAGACTGGAGCAAAAAGTCGTGAAAAAATCGCCATTTTTTGCGATTGACATACATCGGTGCTACCAGAGTTTATTTATTATGTTGCCGGTAAAAAATTGACAGGCATTAACTTAAAAAGAAGAAATGTAGTCCCTTTTATACTTGATATTATAAATCTAACTAAAGGGATTTTATATATTTAAACTAATTAAAGGAAAACTTTATCAAAAAGAAAAGAAAGGAAAAATTTTATCAAAAAGAAAAATATTTCATAAAATTCACATAAAATATTTACTATTTAAAAACTAAAATCATGAAATATATTGTTGCGCAGAAATCTTAAAGAATTTTAATGAAAATTACAGATTTTTTGCTTCTCTAAAATAAGCTATTTTATTTTTACGTTGACTATGCCGTGAGTACGTTTCTAGTTTTGTGAGTTAATACAATTTACGTTAATAAACTCTCAATTTTTCTAGATAATGTGTTTCTTCTACTTGTAGGTGAAAATAACGTTTTTAGGGACAAAAACAGTTCTTAAGTTACAACAGCATGTTTTTAGTTTACGGTAATTGGTATTCTGGGCTTTGTGTCTAATGATAACAATTGTGGTATCGAGGCATATAAATTTTTGATGTTAAATCGAATCTGTATATATGTGTTTTAAAAAGTGCCAAAATTTTTCATTTAGATTTTTCATTCGAATCTTTTTCTCAGCACCGACTGTGTACTTATTTTTTGTTGATAAAATTTTACTCTATATGTAAACAAGAGCTTAAAAAAATTATACTCACCCTGTGTTGCAAACTGTAGATTAAGATTATAATCCAACATTGCTAAAATTGTTTATTTTTCAAATAAAATGTTTTTATTCTTAATGATTTGTGAAAATACATGTTGGAGAAATATATACAGAAAATTGCAAAAAAGTCCTTTGAATTGTGGAATCAGTTTTGTTAACAATGTGAATAATCACTGAAAGACCAATTTAACTTATCTTTAATAAAAAATAAAAATGAACAATAGCAACCATCAAGCAATTGGCAATAGTTTTAACAACGATGAAGCATTCTATATATTTTTTAATGGATCAAGAGTTAAGATTGTTTGGAAAAATGAAACACCTTCGCTTTCACCCATACTGCGATTATGTTCTTTAAATCCTGCACTTTTCTTACTACTTAACCAAGAAAAAAAACTTTATGAAGCCAAACTTGACCATGAAAATTTAATAATACATATGAAATGTATAAAGCTTAATGTAGTCGATGTTCAGTATTGTCGACTTGCGAAGCAAGTGTTTTTAGTGCTTGATAGAGGCGTAGTTGTGAGGCAAAGTTTTTTGGATAATACAAAACGTTTGGAAGAACATGACTGGATGCCAGTGCTATTTGACCCGTTAGAGCTATCTGAAGATGGCGTAACAATTAAACGTATTTGTAGTTCTTCAGAAGCGACATTATTTTTTTCCATAACAGGCGATATATATGCCCTGGGTAATTGTGGTTCGCATTTTTCGGTTGATTGTGATCAACCTAAACTAATACGTTTATTTAAAAATTATATGGAAATTTTGGATATAGCTGCAGGTGAAAATTTTTTTGTTTTTCTTACACGAAAGGAATGGTTACAGACAGAAAATCAACTCCCAGCCGTTCATGATTATGGTAAGAGTATTAATGTTTTAATCAAAATTCAATTTTATGCTTTATTTGACATTTTTAGATGAACTCCCAGATCTTCTGCGCCCAGAACAGTACAATAAAAGTAACTCATCATCAGTTCATTCCTCATATATTTCTGCCTGCAATAGATCTAAAGCAAATCTTAGTTCAGAATCTTGTAAGCAAAATTTGTTACAACAAGGGTATTTGCTCTTGCATACTGAAATTTTTACTATTGGTTCCACAAATCAAGGATTACTTGGCACCAGTGATCATATTAAACGGGACTCTATATATAATGTGAAAAAGCTTAAGGAAGTGGGTGTTTGCAGCTTGGCTACTGGCAGTTATCACACAGTAGTGCGAACTATTGATGGCCGGCTCTACCATTGGGGTTTTAATGAACAACAACAGTTAACAAGTAATGAAAAAATCTACGAAATAAGTAGTCCAACGGAAATACGTTTTGATATTTACGATTCCGATATGCCACGTGAACATATACTGGAGGCATGTTGTGGCGATTATCGTACAGTTATGCTGAATACACTGGGCGATATTTACGAAAAGGGTAATCAAATATATAGCCAAGAAAAAGACTTTTTCACCTTACAAATGATGGACATCAACCAGCAATCCTATCCACTTCTTTTAGCCAGTCATCAGCTGACTCTATATAATCGTCGTTTATTTAAACGCCAATACTACACTTTGCACCATCACATACAAAATCAATTGAAACTAATGATGGATTTTCGTGTGAAATTTTTTCAACTTAATCATGTGGTGGGAAAAATGCTTAAAGACTTACAACAAGTGTGCCACCATTGGGAAAATGTACTATATTTGGTTATAACTGTGCTGCATTCCTTAGAACTGTTCTATCGTGGAGACAATGATAAGCCATCAGAGCTAGTAGTAATTAAATATTATCGTGAATGTATATTAATTTTCGAGTCTTATTCGAAAGAATACTGTGATACTTATTCTATAGATGGTTTTAATGAAGCCGATCAATTGTTAAGTCGTTCTGATGTACATAAAACATCGACTTGCGAAAAAAATCAAGATTTTGTAAAAATGTTCCAACAGCCCTTTTTGATATTCCCACATATTATACAGCTGTTAGAACATATACAGAAACATGAGAATAGCTGCAGAGAGGAGCTTTTAGCTTGGAATGAATTCTCACGTCGAAATCGCATTGATTTGGAATTGGCAGATAGTACGCGCGAATTCTGGCGTTCCAATATAAAAAACTCTAAAATTGTACATTTTAAAACAAAGGAGAGAAGAGTCATTTTAACATCCACGACAATACCAATAAAATTAGCGCATAGCATAGGCCTAACATCTACTATATTTATATTATTCTCAGATTGTTTATGCCAGCACAGTAATCATATAACGGTTTTCCCTTTGAATGCCATGTGGCTAAAAAAGGAAGAGAATGGGATACGAGTCGTAACTCCAGAAAAAAATTTCATTTTGGTATCAAAAAATAAACACGATAAAGAGTTGTGGTATGATCAACTTGAGAGCACCATCAAAACAGTACTTGCGATAAGCGAAAAAAACAAAATTCCTGAAGTTCGCATGATTGAATATAATTATGCTCCTAATCATCACAATTATGGAGGTGTTTATGTTAAGGGAAACTTTTCAAATGGTGTTATGCACGGCAAATGCCGTTTGGAATATCCCAGTGGTAAAATGTATTCAGGCGATATTATTCATGGGGTTATAGAGGGTTATGGAAGAATGTTTATACCAAAAATTGGTCTTTACACAGGAAATTTTAAAAATAATAAATTCTGGGGCCACGGTATTTTGATTGTTAATGAGCATGAGCTGTACCAGGGAAATTTTCGAAATGGACTTTTTAATGGTCATGGTCACCTGCAGCGCAATGATTACGTGTATATTGGTGAATTTGTAGACAATTATAAATGTGGCTATGGAGTTTTAGATCGGACGGCGGTAGGAGAAAAATATTTGGGCTTATTTGCAGATAATAAACGTATGGGTAGTGGTATTTGTATAACGTCAGATGGGAATTACTTTGAAGGCGCGTTTGCCAATGATGAACTGTCTGGAAAGAGTATAGCAATATTTCCAAATGGTTTCTATTATGAAGGCGAATCTCTCTTGCATGGTCCTAATGGTCTTGGAAAATATTACATGCCTGCTGGCGACAATAAGCATTATGATTATGTAAGTTGGAAACAATAAAGGAAATTAATCATTTTAAAATTAATAACCATTGGATACAACTATTTAATAATTCACGAAAGATTATTTGTTTTTCTTAAAACCGTAAATTATACTGTAGTTAAACTTTCCTTTTTTTATTTTTATAATTTCTTAATTAAAAGATACAATTGTTATTCCTTTTTTAAAAAATAAAAATACTTTTAATAAAGAACTTCAATTTTAGTCGGATTATTTTTTTAATACTCACGGAATTCTTTATATATTGAAGATTTATATTTTTGATCTGTTTATTGCTATTATTTGTTTTAGAATGTGGATGTTTTACCTAACACGGAAGTAATGGGTAACATTTTGAGTGGCCAATTAGTTGGGACGTGGAATAATGTACGTGTTAACTCAGGATCAATGGAAATAAATTGTAAATTTGCCAAATATCCCAGGTAAGTACAATAAAATATTTATTAATTACTGAAAATATTTTTCACATTTAATTCATCAGTTCCTTTGGCACTAATGTCATTGATAATTCCCAAAAATGGTGTTCTCTCTTTGGGGATTTTGAAAGCGAACTTTTTGGAGATTTAGTTAACGCCATACCCAATAGTAAAGTTAAAGCATTTGCTTTATGGAATCGTGTAATCGCTTTCATCAGCAAGCAACAAGAAATCGAGAGTAAAAATCTGATACCCTATGAGCTGGATATTACGAATATCACAACGGCGAATGCTAGTAACCAAAGTAATTATAAAAAACGTTTTCTACCCTTGCGAAGCTCCACATTAGATTTCGATAATTTGAGCCTTAATTCGTCACTATTGAATTTGGAAAAACTTGATTTAAGTCGCAATCACTCACATTCACAGGATACTTTAATCGGACTAGATTTCATCAGTTTTGATTTGCTTAGTACGTTCAGTAAATTGACAAATGCAACAGCAGATGATAGCGGTGGTAGTCATACATATTCTACATTAACAGATGCAATGGAAAATTGTAACAATGTAACTTTAAGTTCTTTTACTGATAGCGCTTTAAGCAAAAGTAATTTAAATGAAAATCGGTAAGTGTCATAAAAAATTGAATATTAAAGAATTTAAAGAAAATCGCCTATTAGTGACTTTATTCAAACGGAAATGGAGGTAATACCGCAATTTGGTATGAATAATCTAAATGATGAGGAATTAGCTGCCATCAAAGAGTACCTGCGTGATGCTTTTCGTTATCGTCACCATCCCTTCAAGCATTTAAATGAACGCATAACACATTGTTTCTATCGTTCGTATGGTTGTTGGAAAATCAAGCCAAGTCCCTTGTTGGCCCAACAGGCCATGCGTGAGTGGGAGTCGATTTCACAAAGAGTTTATAAATTTATACGCTGTCTGTTTCCTGTTTTACCTGAGGAATATTCAATTGTGGGAGAAAGTCGGGAAGTTGTCTCACACATTACTCTTCTATATCCTATTTTACTATCGGAGGGAATTTATTCTACTCTGTTTGTGCTGTATGCTAACAAATACAGCAACAAGGATGAAATTTATCGTCAAAATCTACTGCAAGCCGAAAAACTAAACGATCATGAATTAATGCAGTTTTTAGAATTCGATAGGTAAAATATTAAATTACATTTCAATATTCCACAGCAGAATAATTTTTGGATGGAATAAAATTTTGCAACATAAAGTTCAAACATAATTCTTAAGGACAAGAAATTATGTTCGTTTGTCCAATATTGAATACCATTTTTAAAAACGATTGAAATGTGGGCAGAAGCTCTTATATTTCATGCCTTTGTTTATAAATATCGAAAAATCAAATTTCAAAAAGCAAACTTTTATAACGAAGCAAAATTTCTCTAAGAATTTGAATGACAAAAAATGTAACAATTCCATTTATAAAATACAAAAAAAAATTAGAATTCGTTTTGAAATCGAGTTAATTATTTAGATTCGATTTACAAAAACGGGTTTGCTTTTCAGCAAGTATTATAAATTAAAGGCATTGAAAATGTCAAAAGACAACATTTTACTCTTAACCTGAATTATCTTCTGTGATAAAGGATATATTCAATTCACTATATTGTCGAGTATACAGCGTTCTAATATAATGATATTTTCTTAGTAACATTCTGATGGTGATAAATACAGATACGTTTCTAGAAGCCATTAACATGTTAAAAGAACTGAAAGAGAAATATACACCCATGGCTATGTTGACTGTGATAGAGAATTGTATTGAAAAAATTACGCACGCATATCAGACTATATCCAACGGTAAGTTACGTAACAAAAATTGAAAACAAAAACCTTAATTAACCTTACGTATATGTATTTCTAATAAAACATATTATTTACAGAATCAAAAATCAGTTTAAATGCTGACATTATAATGCCTTTATGTCTTACATTATTGCTGCGTGCAGCAATACCACATCTCGGTGCTGAGCTGGCTTTATTGGATGACTTAACTGATTGTAAAAATTTCCAATTTGAAATGAATGGTATTCGTGGCTATTGCTACACTACCTTAAAAGTACGTCTTAATCAAAACTGTCAGTATCATTTTCTAATGTAACTTGTAAATTTTCTATTGCAGGCTTCGTATGAACACATTGCTACCAAAGCTTTATTTGAAAAGAAGTAAAAAATGTTTGCTCAGTTTATAAAATGTAGATATAAAAAGTTTAAAGTATAGATAATGTTATTAATATATGTCATGAAGTTGTAATATGTACGAATGTTACTATTTTAATAACTCATAATTAATGTCTGTAATACAGTTGATGTTGTTATTCCAAAAGGATTTTTTTCTAAAACAAAACAGCTTCAGTCTCAGTTTTTATATAAATATGGTAAAAGGGGGACTAACACAAAGCAAAACTTCTGGAAAGTGTTATGATTCTTTTAAATGAGAAAAAGTTAATATATTCATATACTTTACATTACATTAAAGGCCCCGTCTAATAACTATACAAAAAGATTTCTCAACTCAAGTATTTTATGAAATATTTCAAAACAGTTTCCAGAGAAATGTCTCCATTTAATATTTACATGTAAGAATATATACCTGTATCGCAAATACAGAGGCTTATATATTTTTGTATTATGTTGTTACGAAGATGCTTCGTTTAAGTTATAAAAAGGTAAGTATCACTAACAAAAACAGTAAATGAAATGACCTATTGTGTCTGTTTATAAAAAAGAAATTTCTAAGAAATCTCATGAACACAAAACAACAACTCGATAGAGTAAAATTTCATGAAATAAAATAAACAAACAGAAAATAACAACTAAAACACAACAAGAGGACACAAAACCAAACAAACACTTTCACTGAATAACGATAACAACAAGTATATATGAACTGCTTTTCCGATCAATAAAAGCGCAGTTTTAGTCTGAACGTTATCAAGTGAAAACACAACAGTCATAAAGCGTTAACTTTGGCGATTAAAGACAAAGTTTGTTAATGAATATAGGTAACAATATCGTTAAGTACGCTCAGCTTTAAAATAAATAACGCAAAAACTAGATACTTTAGTCGTATAACAATAGAAATATTAAATAAAAAGATCACACTGAAAATCTGACAGTTTTTGTTTATGCATTAATATTTGGTTAATTTTTAACTGCTTTTAATCTTCTTGGAAGATATTCCACCAATTTTTTATACACGTCAGTCATTATTTGACTCCATTCCTCCTGTAATACGGCCTTGAGTTTTTTTTTATTACTGCACAACCTGTTTTGTATACGACGTCTAATTCGCTCAATAAGTGCTCGATTACGTTTATATTATGGCTTTGTGGAGGTGTTTTGATTACCTTAGGGTCGTTGTAAAGCAACCAATTCTTTACGATCAGTAATGTGTGCTAAGGGTTGTCGTCCTGATATTAAGAAAAGTGCGAGCAAATGTCAGTATATATGTTCTTGCCTATGATACCTTCCATTAAGTGAAGATTTCGCACACCTAAAGCTGTGATGTAGGCCCTCTTCACACGTATCGCCGGCAATAGTTACTAAATAAATTAAATTTTCTTTCAAAAGAAAAGCCAATATAATGTGGCATATAAATTTTAGCGGTCTCCAAAACATGAAATCTTGATATGTGCTCTCGTGCAAAACCCAATCGATCCTTTCTATTTTTGACTTTGACACATGGTTTCTTTCGAGCCACTATTAGAAATATTCCGCATGTACTTCCATTCCAAAATTAGTTTTGTACTTCGCAAACTATAAACGTCTCATATTTCGGACAACGCTTTCTTTTTACAGGTGTACAATATTTTTTTGTAATTCTGTTGCATTTTTTGTATCGCGTAATGATGTCGTGTACAGTTAATTTGCCACAAATATTTATGAATTTGCTTTTTGTTAAAGATACTTGCGATTTTTCTTTGAGTTTTACCATATTTATTAATAGTTTTTCCATGATTTTACCATATTTATTAATAACTATTTTTCACTATTCCAAGGAAGACTGGTTGATTGTGCATGGCATTACAAAAAAAAAATATTTAAATATTTTCTTTTTAAAAATAAAAAGCTATGACATCTGAAATAGTTGATAAAAATCTACCAATGATTTGCCCGACTTCTAGTGTGAACATCTGTATACATATATATGTATATAAAAAAAGTAATTTTCAAACTTTTACAAACTTTTTAAAAAGTAAATTTGTAACCAAGATTATTATTTATGACATTTGCGTTGCCAACTATTATATTTTTGGTTTGTTAGCTTAACGCAAATTTTGTTATGGAATTTTTTTAAACCAGCAATTTATTTTGATGGGTTTCTTTAGTTTATTACTCATTTACTTTACACAGTGAAAATGCTAGAATTTTGTCAAAAAAAACACATGCTACTTGGTCTTGGTCTTTTGGTTACCACAACTGTTGTAGTTCTTATATTGGAGTCTCGCCTGGCAACCAGCGGTCCAATGCGACGAGGTAAAACTCAACAATTTATAATTGAGAACAATTCTACCTGTTGGAAACGTGAAGAGTATACTGTGATACAAGAATGTCATAAATGTTCAGATTTTGATATTGTAAGTCGAAGTTTGGGTGTTTGCATACACACCAAATACAAGGAAGTTCTAAGGTGCAAAAGTGGTGAAATTGTTACTAAAAGTTGTGACCGAGTGGCTTTGATTGATCAAAAACATTTTATACACTTTGAGGTTTGGTGTTTCGGTATTGGAATTATTAGCTATTTGATATCCTATTCTAGGGAACATGTTCTATCGAGAAGAACACACCAGAAGTTGGAAAGACAACTGAATCGTTTGATGTAATCGATTTAAAAACAATAAATGTTCAATTAGTTTAATCATTTATTTGATTATTTGCGAAATTAGTTGATATGAGTAACTTAAGGCAGTGATTTATTGAAAAATAATTTTGATATTTGGTTCATATTAAAAACGTACAGGACTTTGGTAACGCTTACTATAAGTAAATGGGAAGGCCTAAAGTAAAGGACTCGAAAGTCATCGCTAATCGACAATATTTTTACATCCAATGCAAAAAGGTATAAGCACATCTGTGACTTGTAAAATATCGAAGGCAATGCTACTATGACAGGTCTCCGCGAAAAAAAACCTTAAGCAGTTGCAGTTTTAAAAGAGTACATTATATGAACTCTGCAACAATGGGTAAAGCGATAAGATGGATCGGAAGGTATGAAAGTGTTGAACCAGGAGAAAAGAATTCTAGAAAAATAATCATTAAATAGTTTACAACATAAATTCGCTTTAGAAAGTTTTATTTCGGGATGTTTATAGAAATACAAAATTTGAAGATTCATAAAACATTTGACGAAATTAAGATTCTTTTAAATCACAAAAAATAATTGAAAACAATTTAAACATTAAAAATTCATTCGAATAAATGCATGCTTTAACTAATGATATTTTTAATAAAGTGAACAATTTAAATAAATAAAATATTGTATTATATATAAACTATAGTAAATATATTAATGAAAATTATAAACACATCATGTTTTAGCAATAATATCTAAATATCCAAATAAAAATTTATATTGCTTCTTTAACACAAAGGATTAAGTTATTAGTATAGTATAACAGTAATTCGTGTATAAAAAATAAATAAAACAGATATAAAAAGGGTATCCTCTTTTTTAATTAAATTGGTTATGATTACGTTCATATATCGAATCAAAAAGAATTGTTTATAGAACCAAAGGCACTTAAAAAACACCTTCGAGTAAAACTCGCTATTCTTCAGACATTTTATACCATAAAATTTAATATTGTAATAAATGAACACATAGAAATTGACAATATTCTTTTTGATTCGTAATTATTTTTTTTATTTTTAAGGATATGGAATGTTTTCTGTTTGCTTGCAAAACAAAGGTGAAACGTACGAAGCAGCTAAAGCCGTACATTTTACTTTCGCCAATCGGTAATTAAATCAATTTCGTTTTGTTCTATTGCATTGTTTGCAGTTGTTAAGCTTTTAAATTCTCCTGCTTTAGCTGCGGTTGTGTTATCTTTATTATCAAATTTACTGCCAATTTGGACCGTATTTGAAGAGTTTGCTTTTAAAGAAGTATCTGTCATTGGTAATGGTTTGGCCACTCCAATGCGTACAATGCCTTTTGCAGCACCTTTTAAAGCTTGAACAGCTTGGTCCAACGTAGCATTTTCTAAATTGATGTTATTAACAAATAACAAGCGATCACCGGGTATTAAGCGTCCATCCAGTTGAGCCACTCCGCCAGGTACCAACGACCGTATAACTATTAAACAATCGTTTGAATCCATGGGATCTTGATAGTCCAAAATCGAAAATCCCAGACCACGATCACCTTTAATTAGCTCAATTATTTGAGGTTCTGATGACCACATGGCCAGGCCAGTTAGGGGTTCTAATGATCTGGATTTCAGTTTAAATGAGTCCTCGGTTGTAGGCAATGATGTTGCCAGATTGCCATCCGATTTAGCCTTAACCAAACGGTCAGAAGCTGGTACAAGATTTTCAAAATTGTTGCTTAATTTCTGTAAGGTATCATCCGAGAATGACATCAGTTCAGTTTTACTACGACCGCAGACCATGCGCACATCCTGCGGCAGTTCCTTCAAAATAGCAACAACTTCTAAATGATTCATTCCAAATAGCCGCTGATTATTAACTTCTAACAACTCATCACCAGCCCTTAATTTACCGTTGACACCAACGGGGCCGTCAGCCAAAATGGAACGAATATAATGATGAGGTCTTACTTCGCGGCCGCCTTCTACGTCTACGGTACCCTCTAAAGAAATTCCTAAGCCTCCAACAGGAAATTTTTTTATTTGGGCTACAATAACGTCAACATCTGGTCCCACAATATTTTTCCATTTACGTATGATTTCTTGTTCAATGTCACTTGTTAGATCAGGTTCTGTATAATATTTTTGACGTGTGAGCAGTACATTATTTTTTGCATGCAACGGCTCCTAGTGGAAATGGATAAAATAAAAATAATAATTTCACATTATAAAATTGAGTTTTTTTACCATTAATTCGTGTTGCTCAGATTCCGGTGCTGACAAAATATCAGATGTTACTATTTTTGTTTGCTGTTTATCTTGCAAGGAAATTAAGTTCTTATCAATTCCAAAAGTAGACAAATTTGGGGTCATCGTAATAGTACTGCTGGTATTTCCCGATGCCAATGTAAAACTGTCCGGCTCAGAAGCAAAAATATTTAGTTCATTCGATGGCAATGTTTCGCGTCCAGATAAGTACGATAAGTCTGTAGTAGCAGTAGACGAACGTTGTGGAGTTAAAGATGTAGATTGCATATGTGCAGTGGTACTACGTGAAGGCGTCGAAGGAATTGATGGAATTTTGTCATTTGCAGCAATGGCTTGTTGCAATTGCTCGTATTTCGGACCGCGCAGATACCGTTCCAGACGAAGATTAACTACTTGTCCGGACTGTTTCAGAAGTTCAACTGCTTGATGATTGGAAAATCCTTGAAGCGATTGTCCATCTACCTCTATAATGCGGTCGTTGACACGTATACGTCCATTCAAGTCAGCCGCTGAACCAGGCGATACACTTTTTACGAATATACCAGAAAGTTCTTCCTTTTCACACACGTATCCTGCTATGGTTATGCCTAAGCCATTGGCATCTTTTGTCAACTCAACTTGTAACTTTTCGGTTTCAGGCAATTCCAGTAAATCAATTATAGGTTGCTTCCCACGGTATATAAAACGTTCGTCTTCAGTAGTTGTCTGTGGTGTGGAAGCATTTGAGCTTTCACCAAATATTTCCGGATATCCTGTTGAAATTAAGTACCTTTCCAACTCAGCTCTGTCGACCAAAACTCTAGCAGGCACAATAGCACTACCAGCCTCCAAGTTGAGTCCGATTGGCGAAGCTTGCTCAATTGCACGGCCGACGACCAAACGTACATGCGTTCCAGACTGTCTAAGAACTGTAGCAACCTGCTCGGACACCATTTCTTGTAAATTTACATCACCAATTTGTAATATATGATCACCAGAGCGTAAACGACCATCTCTATCAGCTACACCACCAGGCAATATTGTTTTTACAATAACACCTGATGTCCTAGCGCCAATGATTCCAAATCCCAAACCAGTGCCATCATTCACTAACTCTATTGCCTGTATTTGAACGTAATCACTTGGGAACAGTTCTACCCCCGACAGGGATGGAATCTTTGCGTGCTGTATTAGAGGATCCGCCGTATCAATAGTTGTTTTACTACTGCCTGGGCTATTAGGACCAGATGCACTATTCAGTGGTGTTGAAACACATTCATCGAATTCATACATTACATCGCCACCATTAACACTCAAAACTAAATTCCCAGCCATGTCAATGTCGAAATCGTTAGGCAGCATTGATGGATGCTGTGTCAATTGAGCATTTAGTTCTGACAATGAGTCCTGAACATGTACTATTGTTCTAAAGACAGGATCTTGCAGTATATCAAGTATAGTTTTAATACTTTCTCCTGTTTGTGACTGCAGCTTCTGATCATCACTCTCGTCAATGCCTCTTTTAACCGCTTCAATTTGCTGTAAAGCACTTGATATGTCAGCACTTAAATGCATTTTATATATATTTTTCTTCAATTAAATAATTCAGGCGTAGCAAAAAAATTCACTATTAATTAGATTATCGTGTTTTATAGACACCACCCACTTTTATTTTTGTTTATTTATACTTCATTCAGTTTTGTTAGTTGTTACGTATGTAAATCAACATTTTTTACTAATTTAATCCTTTCGAAAAATAACTTTCTGGAATATCCAAAGATCTAAATTATTTATTTAATTGTTAATTAATGACTTTTTGCATTGAAGTATTTGTGTCAAGTAATTTAGTATATAAGTATGCACCTGAATCAGTGATGGAAAATTAACTACTATTTATTTTTTTAATTTTAGTACCTTGCACATGGAAAGTACGGCATTATCGATATGACTTGTTAAAGGTCCTAAATATTTTAAACAATCTTTTATTGAAGGAGTTCTATTTGTATATAATTTTGTGAAAAAAAAGAGTTTTTAGCACAAAATTAGTTTTGTTAGTAATTGGTTATTATTATTAATTTATTATTATTCATTCATAGTGCTAATTATATAGAATGGTAAGGACAACGAAGAACAAACTTAAAACTAGAATAGCTGGACATAAATCAGATCAGAGATATATCCACAGAAAACTGTATTTTTTCCCATTGTGTCAGTTTAAATAATCATCCATACTTTGGCGAGCCATCAATTTTAAGTATAGAAAATAATTGGAAACGTTATGATATATTAGAAATGAAACAAATATTTAAGTTCTAATAACGAAAATAATAAATTTTAAGCTAATACAGAAAATGTTGCACAGAGTTAAGGACATTTAATGCTTAAAAACGTTAACAATAATATTTATAATAGTTTATAACACTTTATCAAAAAATTTCTTTTTAAATAACATGTTTTGTATAATTTTTGTTAATTATTAGGTTTTTATGAGATTGTGCGTGTTATTTAACTTGTTATATTTTCTGATGATGCCCTTTAATTAATTCAAAATATTTTAATTTAAAAGGTAATTGTGCCTTAACAAAAAAGCTATGAAGAACAAATATAAATATACCGATTAAGGTAAATTTTTTTTTGTTAGTAAATTGTAAACAAGTCCAGTGCTTCTTAAACTCTATTATAAATTGTTCGAACAAATATGTAACGGAAATCGACCGATTAGAAATAAGATTGTTTCTGAAGTGTTGATATTAAAAAAAAACGAAAAATTAAAATATTTGCAATGGTATAGTAACATACATAATTCTAAAAACTCAGTGGCTCATATCGAAAGTATAGCAAATCATTGATAGATTTTTACCAACTATTTTAGATGTCATTGTTTATTATTTTTGAAAAACTTTTGAATACTTTTAATGAAGCATTTACTATACAAAGTAAAAAATTATTATTTTTCTAGTTTAGGCTATTAATTGGATATTTACTTTCATAATTTGAAAATAGTTTTAAAATATTGTTTGGTGCGAATGAACAATTTTTGCACAAAAACATAAGAAACCAGTGAAGCTTGGAGACTTATCAGTGTTTGCGTGAGGCTACACGGCAGCTGTAGGTGTTGGATACCTTTACTTTATAGAAGGTATCATGGACAAGGACATGTATCTTGACATTTTAAAAACTAATGTTAAGAAAAGAGTGGAGAAGTTGTGTATAGCTGATAATTTAAAATTTTATCAAGACAGCGACCCTAAGCACACATCACTGTCAATAAAGAACTCATTGCTTTATAAGTAACTTAAGCTCATCAAAGCCCAGATATAAACGTAATCTAGCACTTCTGTAATGAACTTGAACGTCGTATGCAAAGCAGATTATTATTACAGGAGGAATGGACCTAATGGAATCTATTTCAAGAAGATTTAAAGTTGTAGAAAATCAAAAAAGATATGCAACCAATGTAATTATAGCTTTACAGTTTTCTTTTGAGTTATTGTTTAATTATTTCTATTGCTATAAGGCTGAAGTGCTTAGTTTTTATATTGTTACATGTACTATTATGTAGAATAAATATTCCAATAAAATATTTTGCAAAATTTTAACTTTTATTTATAATACATAAAGCTGCTGAATTAGTTGTCCGACTTTCGATGTTGCCACAGTCAAACAGTCCGCTAAATTATGAAACACATAAGTATAAATATACATTCACTTTTATGCAAAAGTAACTTATTTATTATAAGTAATTTAATTGATCATTTCATATCTTTTTGATCTAGTTGCCTCGTACGTATAATGCTAATGTATTTCAAAAACAGTATTCTGTATAAAATAAATATTTATTTTGAAAATTATATAATTTAAATCAGTCATTAGAAAGCTTCAAATATTTAATATGAATATTTGCGAATTAGATTATTATGCAATTTTGGATGTGTCAAGAGAAGCCAGTAAGGATGAAATAACATTGGCTTATAGAAAGTTAGCAATTCGTCTTTGTCCGTTTCGGGACCCAAAACATCAAAGAGATTTTGTGCCCTTATCACAAGAAAATCATTTAACTCACATGTCACCACTGCCACTTAAACGTCAGTGGAGTTATATTAATATGGCCTTTAACGTTTTGGGTAAATATGCTTATCTAACGAATGAACATTTTAAATAATGATTAAGTGTTATGCAAGGTAATGATTTGTATCGTGCAATATACGATCGCTATGGTGAAGCTGGCCTTTTTCAAGGCATTATGTTACCTAATGGTTATTTTCCACCTTATCAATATCACGGAAATCATATGTTGGTATACCATAATGTTTTCGGATCATATTCTCCATATGCAAATATTATAGATGCTTTGACTGATCCACCTTCTTTGTGTACTAATAAGGATGCCGAAATTAGTGTTCGATCTAGAGACAAACCTGTTGAAAAAATAGTAGAATTGACTTTGGAGGAAGTATACAGGGGGTGTGTTAAAATAATGCAGATATGGCGTCAAGAATTTGTGGATAAAGAGAAAACACGAACTGAGAAAAGAAAAAAAGTGCTGACACTTCACATTGATCCGGGCGTAACTGCCGGAACACGCTTTTGTTTTAAAGAAGAAGGAGATCGTTCACCAACAACAATACCGGCTGATATAATATTTATTATTGCTGACAAACCACATAATACATTTAAGAGAAGAAATCATCACGACTTAGTATACACTTTTCAAATTGATTTGTATCAAGCTCTAGCAGGATTTGAGTTCGTAATTAATAATTTAGATAAGCGGCAATTAAAGATATGTATAAACGATGTTGTAAAGCCTGGATATGTGAAAATTTTGCCATGTGAAGGTCTTCCAAAATGTAAGAATAAAGATGCTCTGTCACGTTTAAAGCCCCAAGAATTTGAAAATAAAGAATATGGCGATCTTATAATCGAATTTGAAAGTATTAACAGTGATTAAATAATTTTTTATAACAATTGATATATCTTTTCTGCAGCAACTTTTCCGGATTATTTAAATAAAGAAATGAAGAAATGTGTTCGCAAATTTTTTGCAGAGTTGGCTGCCTTGCAAAAAGAAGATGATACCTAAAAGAAGCAAGTGTGCAACTTCTGCATCCAAATTTGTTATTTGACTCTTACACATTTTGATTGAGTACAAAAATTAACGTTTAAAAATCTGAACACTAAGAAATATAATTTGGCAATAAACTAAATGTTATTGTTTGAAAAGTAATTAATTATTTCTCATTTCAAGTTAAATACTTCTAATGTTTATCATTTATATTTATTTTAGTTTAAATTGAATACGTTTTCAATTTATTTTAAGATTCAAGCAGTTTACCTTAATTACTAATAACCAAATATTGCATTTTGTCTGACGTAATAAAGTTTGTGTTGTTTGTAAATAATAATAATCGTTCATTTCAATTTTCAATTTTATTGAAAATTCCTATGCATTTAAAAACATGATCTTCGGCAACTTCAGTAATTTTATCAAACTCGACTAATGTATCGATATTCCTGCAAATGAAACCTCCAAGCCCACATCGTCTGATTCCATGCGGCTTTTTATATGGGCCAACGTATTTTTATAATGCATTTCGATTTGTTTGGTTTCTTCGCTAGGTTCCAAATTGGGAAGTTCTTCATTAATTTTCGCAATTAGCTAGTCATTTACATTAATATAAACAGATAAATATAAATTTTTGATATTAAATCCAAAGTGTAAGCTTACTTGGTTGAGCATGGCCACTGTTATTAACGAATTGCCACGTTCAAAGTAGAATAAATAATGGTTTAAGAGTTCTACGTAAAGTTGGACTTGCACGCCTACATCTAAACAGTGAGAGGCAATACGGGCTCCTTTTTTTAAACAATCCAAAGTTTTCTTCTCATCACGCATTTCTTGACCATTTTTTCTAATAAGTAGTTGTGATTATAGATATATTTTTAAATACAATGCTATAAAGTATAGTCATACTTGCCACTCCAAAATAGGGCGGCACATGCCACAACACCTCTGCATTGATCAGGCTTTTTAAGTAACTTTGAAGCAGCTAATGCACAATTTGTTCTCAAGGGATCGGCGTTTTCTTCCCCAAAGCAAGACATTTCTTCGAAAGTAGACATTATTAAAGTAATAGCCGCCAATTGGGCTTTGGAATCTGAGATTTCATCCTCATAAAGAGAAAACGCTTGTGTCATAAACTCGTAAGCTACGGTTTCATGATTTGTGTAACCAATTTCGCTAATGACCAAAGCACCTTGCAAATATAATCTTAAAGCCAATTCAGCTAAGTCGGCTTTAGCCAAAGCCGAAACTGTACTATGGCAATATTGTAAAATTTTTTGACACTTCTTATCCCAATTCTCATCGTCTTCAGCCTTGGCCTTATACTTGTAGGCCAATTGGTAAGCAGAAAACACGAGGGGTGGTAAAACATGTTTAATACGTTGTGCTCCACCAGCACATAAGTGTTTACGAGCAGATTGTAAGATTTTATATTGCATATCCGGATCCTCAGATTTGAGTAAGTGAATGAAACGTGCTACTATTCCTTGTTCTTCAGCAAATTCATCAGGATCTACAACTGGTTCTTGTCCAGGCTTAGTAGCTATGGTCTCATCATCCTTTATTAAAGGTGTAATTATATTTAAAACAGCATCTGCTTGTTCTGCTGTGGGTATTAATGTTTCAAATTCCAATACATTCATTAGCAAATATAACGCCAGTGTTTTGCGTGAGGTGTAATCAAATTTATCAAGCAGAGGACAAAAATTATTTAATTGTATTACAGTCAAAACGTTGTTATAAAAGTCAATACATATGCGTAAGAGACGAGACAGCTCTTGATTGACGGATAATAGATGAGATATACTAGTAATGGAAATAATTTTATAACTATTATGAATTTTAAAGCAAAATAAAATGTAATATATGAAACTTACTTGTTCATATCAAGACATTCCAAAATTTTTGTAGTCGTACCTAACACTTTGTCGACGTAATCGACACGATCCGGATAAACTTTTTGAGCTAGGCTCAATAAAGCAACTTGCAATGATATTGTATCTTCCAAAGGCATATCAGAACGAGTCTGTATAAATAAATAGAATTTTAAACTAATTTCGAAATTTTACTTTATGCTTTACTATTTTACCTGGACAATATTGGCCACCTGTATACTAAATACCTCAAACAGTTCAACTTCAGGAGGAATAATAGATTCAATATCTGTTCCAGTGTTCTAAAAACAAGCAAATAAACTGCTGATGTTGTATTTTGCAATAAATGAACAATTTTTATTATCTCACTCACCTTTCCACTTCTTTGGTTGTACGAAGCCAAACGATCAATCAAACAAATTATTATATTTTTGACATTTACACCGGTCTGTAGTTGGGCACATGACTTTAAAAACGGATCTAAAGTTTGCAAATGGAATTCATCAGGAAATACTTGTATAATACATTCCATTAAGTATTCTTGAGCAATAGCATCACGACAACTGACTACTTGCTCTAAAATGCCTGGCAAAATTAAACGTTGATAGATTTCTAGGGAAGCCGATTCTAGCTGTGAGAGACGCACCAAATTAGTGCCAACGAGTATTTTTAATTCTTCACGTTCTTTTTCACGACGTATTTTTTCACTGGAATGACCTTGATGTTGCATGCGAACCCAAAGTTTATTCATTTCGGCAAAGTTTGTCAATACAAAGTCTATAGCATCATATACATTGCCTTCATGTTCGTTGTCGGCAGCTATAACATCAGGCAAAATATTACGCGTGCATTGTAACAGATAATTGCGTAAAAAAAGACCACGTAAGGGATGTTGAACACCACGACACATTTCGACCAAATCCTTTAGTATACTACGTTTTAAGGAGCGATCATTTTTAATGTACACAATACCAACAGTAATAAGTAAGTATAAACGTGGTACTATGGTATGGGAATATTGAACAAGTTCGTACAGATCCGTTTCCTTAGAAGCTTTCTCACTCAAGTACAATTCCAGATGACATAACTCATCCGTGATTACCATATCTAATAAAATACATTTTTATTGGCATTATTCATTTTAAAAGTACAAAATAAACTTACACAATTCATAGTAACTTTTTGGTGACAACGTTGAAGTACGTAATTCACTTAACATAGCGCTGGCACACTTTAATGCATCCAACATACGTTCCTTGTCTAAGAAATGATTCATTTGAAATGCCTGTTTACGAGCAGAACTAATGGCTTCAGCCAAAAGCTTTTCTTGATCATCGACGCTATTCGGCATGGTCTAAAAGTAAATATTAATAAAAAAAATTTGCATTCAAATGCTTTCTTTATTTACAAAATCACTTATAAATGATGCTTATAGGCATTATATAAATTTATTTTAAAACTAGTTATAAGCAACGGTGCTTAAGTGTATTTTATGTGCATGGCAAAAATTTTAACCAGGGCTTTATATGAGTATAAGTACGTACATTTGAAAAAAAAGAAAAAACAATAACAGATGCTTGACGTATTTATGTATGTATGTGTATATGAATATGTACATTGTATGCTGCTTGAAATGCATTTGCTTTATTATACTTATAGTGAAAATAGATTTTAAATATATTGCCCAAAACCGCAGCAAAATAACTTTGAAAAAGAAACACTGAAATTAAATATGGGAATTACTTTTAGAGTATAGAAACAATTACCGTGTTACCAATACCGCCAGCTGCCGGTGAATAACTTGCGGAACTCCAAGGATACATTATGCCGTATTTTCTCAGTAAAATCCTGCCAATATCTGGTATTTATTTCTCTTTTATAGCGTTTCTGCTATGGATTTACTTTTGTTTTTTTTTGTTTTGTATGTACGTATGTATGTAGATGTTTAAACAATGTTTGAAAATAGTTTTTGTGCAGTTTTTCCTACTGAATCTTATAATTGCTTTTTTATTTCCATTTTATGTAAAACTTACCATAATAGGAATGAAGGTATTATTTAACTTAAAGTCAATTCCAATTTATGTTTTATTAAAAATTAAGGCGTTAATTGGTATTTCTTATCAGTTTAACCACAAGTATAACAGTTTAACAAATTCTATGCTCTGTGACAAATACTTTCGTTGAATGTTTCTCGCCTTGTAAAACTACTGTCAAAATGATTACAGATACTTTAAAAAAGAGATGCCAGAAATAATTTTTCATTGGGGTCATTTCGTACGTTTTATTGTTTTATCATTATTTTTCATTATTATCCTAATTGTTGTTATTATTGTTTTTACTAAATTATAATTTTTAGTTTGACTTGAAGATATTTAATTTTTCCCAACCCTTGTTTTGGTTTAGGGTATGTGGACGCCCTGCAGTTTGTTATTAGCACAAATAAATGTTATTAGTTATTTTCAATCCGAGAAAACTGAGAGCTCTTGGGCTGCCATTTTTCATTTTTTCTCCTCTACAAACATTTTGATATGGTAACATAATTTTTATATTGTAGACATTAGATAAACTAAAGCAAGTAAACTTGTTGGATTAATTAAGATATGTAAAGTCTCAGTAAATTAAATTTAAGTATTTAGAATATGGATATAAATATTAAAATTATTGAAGGAGTTACACGATTTCCTGCTTTGATCGACAATAATGGAAGCCTACATGAAAGGGACCAATGCTGGATGAGATTGGCTGAAAAGTTACAAACGCCCGGTATTTTCAAACAGACAGATTATTTAATCTTCATTAATATTTATTCTTACTCATTCTTATATTTTGATTTTTTAGCACAAATTTTAAAAATCCGTTGGCATATGCTTCTGCAAGGGTATCAACGTGATGATAATTTTAAATATGCCAATTATATGCATTTTGTATATCGTAACCCTGAAACTGAAACCAAAGTAGAAAATTGGCCAGAATTTATAATCACTGAAGAAGATTTAAAAGAAGACCACCAGGAACTACAAGAAGAATTTGTTTTTTTAGAGGCAGATGAAGAAGATACTAAAAAAAGTTTTGCACAAAAATCATCTAAAGAAACAGAATCCAATTTAAATGAAATGTCTAAAGAAATGGTGGAAATTCCAAACAGCGGTTTTAAAAATGATGTTCAAGACAAAATTGTTGCGAAAAAAACTGATATCTCTCATGAACCATACACAATTAACAACGAGGATGTTGTGGAAATTACCACTCAAGAAGCAAAGGAGCATGACATTAATAGAGGTGAAACTTTAAATGTAGAAGAAAAAATGGCAGCCATTCATGTGAATATTAATAATGGACCACGAATTGAGGAGCCTAAAGAGGTTTCAGTTGTAAAAACGCAGCCATTAATCGCTGAACGCTGTGAAGATGTAATATTTGGAGAACTTGTCTCGGCGATGCTAAAACGTATGGATGAAAATAAAAAGAAAAATATTAAAAGGGAAATAATGAATCTTTTATTTTCATAAATTGTTTTGCATATTTTGAGGCTAAAATAAACACAACATTTCGTTACACATTTTAAGCTTAACTTTGTTTTTTAATCAAATTCATTAGATATAGATTCCAGCTTAAAACTTACCTCCTATATATTTTTACACTACAAATGAAAAAAATATGATAGCTTTGCAATTCAATTTAAATGTATAAATAAAAATTTGTGTATGTATATTTATGACTACAAGTATCCAAAAAATGTTTTATTTTAACAATAATCACATTTATAATAAATACACAGTTAATTTTCATGAGTATACTGGACTCTAATTAAAGAAAACAATTTAAATCTACAAAAAAATCTTAATTACTTTTTATTCATAGTAATATTTT
This sequence comes from Trichopoda pennipes, assembly GCA_030448955.1. Classification (NCBI taxonomy): domain Eukaryota; kingdom Metazoa; phylum Arthropoda; class Insecta; order Diptera; family Tachinidae; genus Trichopoda; species Trichopoda pennipes. The sequence goes on from JASKUP010000040.1 coordinate 848,350, forward strand.
TTATTCATATTAAAAAACACGGAAAAATAATTTTTATGTTATATTTATGACACTTCTAAGTAGAGTTTATTATAACTCAAATAATTTTTATGTATGCTTTTATTTTAATGTTGCATGTTTATTACTTAATTAAATTCATTACAAATATTATAGGTCTAATATTTTATTTAAATTAGTAATTTAGTATTTTTATTATATTCAATTTGATTTATTTATTGTTATTAAATTTTAATTCCATTGAGCAGCATGTTGTATTAAAATTGTGTGTGTGTGTGTGTGATTATCTTAATATGAATTAAACTTTAACATTTTAACACATCAAATAAGTTTTAAATTTTATAAATATTATCTATCAATGGACTCCAATTTTAGATACTTTTTACGAAAACAAAAGTTTTTTTCGTTAGTTATTTTATAAAATAATGTGAAATAATGCACTAATATTAGACTGTCAAAATTTAATTTCTCAATTTATAAAATATGATACGAATGCCGTTAACTATATAAGAGCAAAGTTTTTGAAATTAATAAAAAAATCTACGTTTATTTACCATTTTTCAGACTGTACGCGTTAATTTCAATATATTTACTAATATTTTATAATTTATTAAGTTAAGTTTCTTCTGCGGCAATATTTTTAGATCTTGTGCAAAACTATTTTTCGTAAAATGTATTTAATTAAAACAATACTTGGAATACTTCAGTTAACTTTGCAATTGTTGAGCCCCCTATGGTTTGTTAATTCTGCGACTGTATATGAAAACTTATTGTGGAGAAATGTTTGAAGTTAGTTCTGTTAGTTCTGAAAAAACTCAAGATATAAAAACGGGCATTTTTTAATTTTAAAAATTAAAAAGAGTAACAAAAAAGATAATCATTGTGAATGGTTTCAAAATATGTTTATGTATTTGATTTAATGGTGCTTGATTTCTTACAGCTGTATGTAAAATAAAAATTAGCATGAAGTTGGCATAATTAACAGGTTCTGGAGGCGCGCCAGCATGTTTTCCGGTACGATTAAATCTTAAAATTCATTTTATAATGTACTCATAATCAATAACTATATTTTATATCTATTTTCGAACTCGAATTCAGTGAAGGAGCCGGTTGCGAACCCACTCAATTCGTCTCTCATGTCAACTTTATGCTTAGGTTTATGTTATGTTTCGATATACTTATGTTTACGTAAGCTTTGTTTAGAAATTAAGATCTGTCGTTATAAAAATTTCATATTTGAAATTAAATACGTAAACAAATTTGTATTAAAAATTGTTTTGTGAAAAAAAATCTATTCCTTGTTTTTAAAATTTTAGAAAAGAGTAAACAGTTATTTAAATTTCAATTTAAAGCCAATTTACTTCAATTTGGTACAGTAGAGGAGACGGAGTTTTTTGAGTTAATTATTGTTGTACTTTTTTAATCCTCTTTATTTGTATGTACTAAATTAAACAATTGGTACATTCTATTTAAAATTCCTTTGCTTTCTGCCTTCAAAAAATAAATTTTCCTAAAACTACAAATAGAAGAAATAATGTTTGTTATAATAATTATTTGTTTTTTTCTTGCTTACAACGGTTATCGCAAAAACAAAAGAATAAAATAATTTATAATAAAGCATATGCACGATAATAAACAGTTTACTTTGTTGGTAACCAAAAATATGCTAACAATGTTGACAGAGAATTATCATAGTACAACACATGATTTTAGGACTCAATTTTGAGCATTATAGTTGAAAGTAGCATCAAAAACAATAACTTGATTTTGTTAAACTGGTTTTATTAATAATTTAATTAAACTTTCTATATATTTTAACACGGTTATATCTCGCTATACCGTACGAAATATCTCATTTGTGTCTAAAGCAAAGTTGTAGACATTAAATTGGAGAAAAAAAGCGGAATAAACCTATCCAAAAAAGGAAAATCATTGCCCTAAAAATCGCAAAAATGTACATTTTTCTTCTATATTTCAACTTTTTTGTTCAATAACTTCCACAAATGATGCATGAAAATAAAACTTGCTATTTTCCATATTGAAATATGCAACGTTCTTCTAGTTTCAACAAAAGAAAAACATAACAGAAACAAAAGGGTTGTTGCTATTAAATTATTAATACAGCCAATTTGACAAAACGAATGTAAGAATATGTATATTCGTATTTATGTATATATGTGGACGTATATGTAATTTTCTACGTATAATTTATTACATTTAGTTGTAGTAGTTTTGTTCTGTTTCTAAAACAATTTTTGGATTACTGTCATAACCAGTGTTTTAATTCAAATGCAGTATTTGTTACTGTAAGTAAGTAATTAATATTTTATTTATTTAAACAGACAAGTGTGACACTACACCAAATAATTAAATATGTATATAAAATTGTATTTAATGGCAAATTTAGTAATAATGAAAAGGAAAAAAAAATATTACATATTTTTGAAAGTATAGATTTTGGTCGATAAAGTCGAGCGCTTGTATCATTAGTTTGTATGACAACTATGCAGTAAGAAAAAAGTTTTACATATAAAAATATATAAATCAGAATTTACACTAATTTTATTTAAAAAAAATATATATGTATATGTATATAAATTTATAAAATAAAATATCTTAACTTGTTTAATGGTAAATGCATATATAATGTGCGATATTTTATGTAACGCTTAAATAAGTTTTAAGATAAATACATTTATTATATTATGTAATTTCTGTTAAATATAAGAATATATGTATGCATTTATATAAAATAATTTTGATTTAAATCTGTTTTTACAATTAAATTGGAATTTTAAATATTGCTTTTTTCCATTCTTATATTATTGATTATTTTTTATAAATAAATTTCTTATCACTATTAACAAACAAATATTTTTTAAATATTTGTTTTGTAATGTCTTTTTATATTATTTAATTTTTTGAATGGGGTTAAAAAATCCAGGGAAAGGTAAACAATTTTAACATTGACAACATTTAGATTTTTGAAAATAGAAATAATATGTTTGCAAACTTAATTCATAGTGTGTTCGTACATCAAAATTGAAAATTGTTTTTAACAGCAATGTTCTGTTTGTTTTTGCTAATCATCTGTTTGACTTATATTTAATTGTAATGTTCCAATTTATGTACAAATAGTCCATGATTAATTTCATAAAAAATGGAATTTTTTTTCTTTTTAGCAAACATTCTTAAAACATTTATTTATTAATATAAAAAAAATTAAATATATGAATTTTATATTTTTCGTCTGTTTGAGTTTAAATTTAAATAGATAATATGGTATTTTACCCTATGCTTTCTAATGTGGACCCATTTAAAAAAAAATATTTTCAAGCTTAATTTTATTTTTTGTTCGCAAAAAGTATATTTTAATAGACAAAGTTTTTTACAATAAACTTTGCTATTAGCTAGCATTTGTTTAATAAAAAAAAAAAACAATTCTTAAAACAGTAAAATTCGTTCGAATATAAATAATACTTGTATAATTTTAATTTTTTTTGTGTAGAAAATTTAAAAACGAAAAAAAATATATTATTAACACTTTCCATTTGTTTCCCTTTTCATGAAGGTGTAAAGAATTCTGTGCATTTCTGTGTTTACAAAACATGCAAGTTTTCACAGCTTTTCGATTTAGAATCTCGTGCCCACATACGACCTAATAACCCTTTTACTTTTAAACTAGTAGATGTTCGGGAACCACGATATTTACGGGGGCTATAAAATATATCAATGATGTGAATTATATGCTGCATGAAAGTTATATAAAAATTTACCTGCTGTGAGCGCTACTGGGCGGTGAGCTAACATCTGTTATTATGTTATTTGAGGTACCCATGGGGGTATTGGGATTGGTGCCACCTGCTAAACAGGCTCTACTTAAGGGAGAGCAAGCTCTTCTCTTTGATTTTCTTATAGAACGTTTTCTGAACATATCCCTTTAAAAAACATATGTCGGTTGTAAAAAGACGAATGAATATTTTATTTAGCACAAATAAAAACTACCTTGATTTTTCAGGATTTTCGAGTTTTAGACGTATTTGCAATAACAAACCTACTAATAACTCATCCACATTATGATTTATGCCCACCGATGTTTCAATAAATTTGCAATCGTACGCTGTTGCCATAGCTTTGCCCTCTGAAAGGAAAAACTTATTGTTTTATATGCATTTTAAAAGAAATATAATTTTTGTGTCCCACCTTCTGCACTCACTAAACGACTTCGTGCCAAATCAGCTTTATTTGCTACTAAAATAACAGCTTTTTGGGCAATATTTTGATTGGTCCATAATACTTGCAATATTTGTTCGGCCACACTAAAACTACTGCGATCAGAAGCAGAATATATGACACAAAAACCATGGGGATCATAGCTGCTTAGACAATCATCAGGCTAAAATAAATTTTTAAAATTCAAATTATAAATATATAATTTGCAGATTTCAGAAATACCGTCATTTCAGCATAAGGATGATCAATAAATATTAATTCCGATTCTTCGCCACTCAATAATACTGAAACCGATTTTTCTCCAGAATCGTCATCTAAACATAAATATTTGAAAAAAATATGAAAAAGAATTAGATTAAATTAAAATAAAAACACGAAGCATAAGGTTAAGTCAATTAGTCTTTACAAAATCTGAAGAATCTAAAAAATATGCATCAGTCAATTGATCAGTCATTTGATCTAGTTTTTGATTAAAACATTCCCATTTCTTACTATTCGAAAGTGTTCAGAATCAATACATAAATAAATACCTTATAAAAGAAATAAAAAAGAGTCGACTTAATAAGAAAGTATTTTTTGTTGTTTTTATAAAGACTGATTGACTTTCCCTCGTAGGTAACAATATTTTAAATATGTAAATATTTTAAAGAGAAGTAGCACTTTAGGCAACAATGCCTATTTAGTCAAGTACCCTGCTATATTCTTTAGGAAAAGGGATAGAGAAGAGATGAAACAGGTGATGACAGTAGAAGGATACTGGGAAATTAACTACCGTATAAGACAGCACAGCGACCAGTGACTATGCCTTCATCGTTGAGCAGCCCCACCGACATTGAGTTTTTTTTTTTTAGTAGAAAAAAACCAAGGTCTTCGTTGGGAATCGAACCCACAACCCCCATACTGCCAATTTTAATATGAATAGACTAACGCTTGGGCAATGCTTCAATTTTACGGTCATTATAATCCATCAATTAACTATGGAACGAAAACGTTTACTCCGATAAACGAGAATACCCATCCATAGAGACGTCTTATAGGGCGTACAGTGCTGTACCGCATAGCGTGGTTTTTTTCTCGCACTAGTATTCAGGGGTTGACACCTACACATGCAATGCATTGTGCCAGAAGTAGGAAACTAGGTAATGGGGAGGAGGAAAGAGGGAGTAGTGTTTGTGGACATTCACTTTGAACTTTCCTATATTGCAAGTGACAGGAAAGACCTCTAGAGGGAGTTTATTCCACGTACGAACTGTTCTACAGAAAAAACGAATTCTACCTTTAATGTGTAATGCGATTCACTGGCTCATCAACCACAAATAGATGCGCTCTCAACAAAAATCGAGTTAAACGCGAAAGTGTGCGAGTAACGGGAACAAGCTCCCGAATTTCATTAGAGTACCTACCATTGTAGTAACGATAAAACAGTGAAATACAATCCACATTGCGTCAATGCTCTCTAGAAACCCTAGTGACCCCAATATGACTCTTGGCCCTCCTCCTGTACGTGGTCGATTAACTCCAAAATAGACTCTCGGGCACCGGCCCACTCATGAGAGTTGTATTGCATTTTTGGATGGATATAGGTGGTATAAATAGCACGAAGATCGGATGGAGTGAAGTATCTCTTATACCGTCTTAGGAAATCGAGGCACTTGAAAGCTTCTTTAGTTCATCTAATATCTCGCTAATTCTTTATGCGTGGAACATCAAGAGCTTCCGATTCCGTAATACCTATATCGCCCATAGTAAAAAATGCAACACCATTTCTGAACACTGATCTATGCGTAAGCATGCAACATTGCGTCTTATGGGCATTAAAATCGACTCTATTCACACGACCCCATTTCAAAATTGTCGCGAGGCAGTGATTGAGCGTGTTATTCATGTTCCACCTTTTGGTACTCTCCTGCAACTGGTTCGGTCTATTACCAAATGAATACGAATGACAGATGGCGCTGTCATCTGCGAAAGAGAGTTGAAACGTTGATGAAGAAGGTCATTTAGAAAATTAAGCAATAGGGTAGGAGAAAGGACGGAGCTTTCCAGTACCCCTGAAAAAATCTTGAAATCGTCTGATGAAATTTCATATATAACAACTCGTATAGTTCGATTCCTGAGAAAGTTCGATATAAATCTGAAGAAATTACACAAGCAACAAGTTAAGACAGAAGTGCGTCATGCCGCACTCTATCAAACGCCTTGAAAATATCTAGAGCCACCACCTTACACTTTCCAAAATGATGTATGAAGTTCCACCATTGTTTCGATAAGAAAGTCAGCATCTCGCTCGTAGAGCGCCATCTACAGAAACCATGAAAATTAATCATACTTTCCATCACTTCAGAAAATGCAGAACAAATTGCTATTGGGCGCTAATTTTCAGAGTTGTTAGCCTCACCTTTTTTGGGTAGAGGAATGAGTCTATTCCCCAAAGTGTACAAGAACTGTCTAGGTTTTTCGGAAAGATCCAACTCGTGCCAGAATTAAAGCCACACGATTAAGGCGCAGATTCAATGAATTAATGAAGCCAAAACACGATTGCCTTTGATTCCGATTTTCATGTGAATTTTGTTTAGCGATAAAATGCATTTAAATACGTCAATAAACACAACTACCGCAACTTAGAGTGATAATAGTCTTCGAGTGTATATTGACACCGAAAGCTGGTGGAATCACTGATCCGTACTTCTGTAACGTTAGAACGTTGCAATAGTGGCCGCTATAGAGTCATGATTCTGACTGTTTCCTTTCATCAATTGAAAAACCACGATGTGAACTAGCTGTGGTTTCAAAAAGACATGTCACGTAGCTCCTACCATAATTGACTAATTGAAGGAAACGTTGACAACTGCATAGATTCACTGGTCCTATTGCAAGCGCAACTAGGACATTTGTGTTGGATGTTAACTTTCTGCAAAGCCCCATTTAAGCCACAGCTGCCATATTGCTTCCCGAGGGTTCTCACCAACAATCAGAACAGGGCCGTAACCCTGGGTGCTATGCCAGGCAGTCCGAGGAGCTATTCCGATTATTGGTGAGACCCTTCAGAAAGTAACGTGGTGGCTGTGGTTTAAACCCAAACTCGGGAATGTGTGACGGCTTTTTCCTGTCCGATATATTGTTGTATTCTTAACGAAATGTCTCTATTGCGGGACGACAGGGGCTTAGACAGCCTCCGGTTCTTAAGCAAGTAGTAGGAGGATGACTTTGTCTTGGAATAGTTTTGTTTAAAACTTGTACAAAACCAACATCTACATAAATGGGGTCACACAGATTAGATCGATTATAGTTTTCACAAATACGGTTTCAACAATCCGCCAAGCACTAAACTGTATACTGCACTATTTATGAAATTGTACGTTTTGGAAGTGATTCCATAGTTCAGGGAATCTTTCGAGAGACAATCGTTTGTTTTAACGTTTTCTTTCCTCTGGCTTATTAATACCAGCTCCATTCGACCAAAAATTAGGTATTTTGGATCTTATTGTTTATCCGCAAACAGAAATATCTTTCCATTCTTTTTTTTTATTTAAAAAGAGAAGTAGCACTTCAGGCAACAATGCCTATTTAGTCAAGTACCGTGCTACATTCTTTAGGAAAGGAATAGAGAAGAGATGAAACAGGTAGTGAAAGTAGAAGGATAGTCGGAAATTAGCTGCCGTATAAAGACAGCACAGCGACCAGTGACTATACCTTCATCGCTGAGCGGCCCCACCGACAGTCAATTTTTATTTTTGTAGTGAAAAAAACCAAGGTCTTCGTTGGGAATTGAACCCACGACCCCTATACTGACAAGCTAGTACACTACCTACTAGCTTACAGGGGCACCTCTTGCCTCGTAAAAACGCAACTTGTGCATTTCTTTCTTAAACAGTTTTTTTTTATTATTTATTAAAGCAAAATTTTCTTTTTTACAGCCGCGAAGAGCCGTCTGTTGTTGCTATGGTTTATCCCTTTACCGGGATAAGCATAAGCAAAAATTCTACTGGGGTCACAAGGAAATTCTTATACCAGTCTACAAAAAAATGTCGGATGCTATTAATAAACATAAAGATGTCGATGTTATGGTCAATTTTGCATCGCTTCGTTCAGCTTACGAATCAACAATGGAAGTGTTGGAATATCCACAAATACGTACTGTCGCCATTATTGCTGAAGGTATACCAGAAAATATGACACGCAAAATGATAGTGGCGGCTAATATGAAGGGTTTGGCAATTATTGGTCCAGCTACTGTGGGTGGCGTTAAGCCAGGATGTTTTAAAATTGGTAATACTGGCGGTATGCTGGATAACATACTTCATTCAAAGCTGTATAGACCGGGCAGTGTAGCTTATGTTTCTAGATCCGGAGGCATGTCGAATGAATTGAATAATATTGTTTCGAAAGCCACTGATGGCGTTTTGGAAGGCATAGCTATTGGCGGTGATCGTTATCCTGGCACAACGTTTATGGATCATATATTATGTTCTCAAGCTGATCCCGATGCCAAACTTATTGTTCTATTGGGTGAAGTGGGCGGCACTGAAGAGTATGAAGTGTGTGCTGCCTTGAAAGATGGGCGCATTACAAAACCTTTGGTAGCTCGGTGTATAGGAACCTGTGCCAGTATGTTTACCTTAGAAGTTCAATTTGGCCATGCTGGTTCATGTGCCAATTCAGACAAGAAAACGGCTTCAGCCAAAAATAAGGCATTGCGTGAAGCGGACGCTTATGTGCCCGATTCTTTTGACTCTTTGGGTGATTTGGTGCAACAAGTTTATGCTGAACTTGTTAAGTCGGGCCGTATTGTGCCACGTGAAGAAGTACCGCCACACACAGTGCCCATGAACTATGCCTGGGCTCGTGAATTGGGTCTTATACGTAAGCCCGCTTCGTTCATGACTTCAATTTGTGACGAAAGAGGTCAAGAATTAATATATGCCGGTATGCCCATTAGCGAAGTACTTAACAAGGATGTGGGTATTGGTGGTGTCATTTTCTTACTATGGTTTCAACGTTGCTTACCTCCGTATATATGCAAATTCTTCGAAATATGTCTTATGGTAACTGCCGATCATGGACCAGCTGTACCGGGTGCCCATAACACAATTGTCTGTGCACGTGCTGGCAAGGATTTGGTTTCATCAGTTGTCAGCGGTCTGCTTACAATTGTAAGTATCCAAAAATTATTAGCAATTGCAACGAATTTGAGGTTAGAAAATAATTTTGAGGTTAATAATAGAATATGATATCGGGAAAATGTTCACCTCCAGCACGCCGGCCGATGTGTCCGCTCTTTTCTCAAAATTTTAAAGCACGTTTTGCAACAAAGCTTTGCTTTTAGATCGTTCCATGTTTGTGGATTGCTCACGTAAACCAGTTCTTTCAAACGGCTCCAGAGAAAATAATCCAGCGTTGCTAAATCACAAAAACAAGGCCAATTGACATCGACCAGGAAATTTTTCACGCAAAAAATTAGTTATCAAGGTGTGGTAGCACAGAGAATTTACGGGCTGATGATGCCGCCTCACCATGCCGGCCACTTTCTTTGGATGGATTGGTTTTTCAAGGACTGTTTGTGGATTTTGTGAGCCCCCATAAGCGACAATTTTGTTTGTTGACATAATCGTCTAATTGAAAATTAATTTAATTATTTGGCGAGACAATTTACTTCCTAACCTCAAATTTGTCCATCCTTCAATACAAGAAGTTTTTTTTCTAAAACAGCCACAAATTTTGATTAAGATGATTCAAATTTTTGTTGTAATACGAAGAGAAAAGTTCGGTAATTATGAAAAATGATATCTTGCGAATTTCTATCGTAACCACTGTGATAGATATCGATTCCTCCTTCAACCTTTCTAATCATTTTTTGGCAAAATGATGGTCCTAATTCGTTAATCACATCACGGATTTTGAGTTTTAAGGCCGAAATCGATTCGATTGGCTTCGTAAAGACCCTGTCCTTAACATAGCCTCACAAAAAATAATCCAGTGGCGTTAAATCATACGATCTGGCTGCTAACTTAACTGCTGGTTGTAGTGAAATTATGTGATGGGGACGTGACGGGATAAGATTTACATCTGCACCTGGATTAATCAGATGGTGGATCATTACCACTAAGGATGAAATGTAGCGTCATGCTCGCGCTAGAAGGCCTTCGGATATATCCTCCGGTCACTCGTAGTTGCAACTTCAAAAGCCCGAAGCAAGCCGCAGCCTTTACTCCTTGCTGAAAAGTTGGAGACTATCCAACTCCTGGTTCAGAACGCATGAAGCTTAATATAATTAAAAACACGACGGCATTCATACTCACTGGACCTGGACCATTCATTGTGTTCATTGTGAATGATCCGACTCACAAACTCAAAAGAGGGCCTCGAAACACATAGCCACCACGATACTCCCGAAGGGCCCACCCCAATAATCAGTCAGAGAACAGCTAAATGTCTAAAGAGACAAATAGCGGAACTCTGGGGCTTCACTGATAGCCGTGGAAATATAGTGGATTGTTGAGTTGGCTCCTGCTAGCCTTGAAGGGGACTGGGCTTTCTTTTACCCCCGAAAGACACTAGTCTAGATGGTTGTGTGATCCATAAAGACTTATGTGCCCCTCGAGGAAAGTGATGGGGAAATTTGATTTGCAATAAATTTATCGGTTTATTGACTGTGTGATATGTGCCACAGTCCTGTTGAGACCACATGCCGGTGATATCCACGCCGTCAATAATATGCCAAAATTGAGTTGTTAGCATCTCGTGATAGCGTTATCCATTGACCGTTACCATATTTCCAGCCTCATCTTCGGAAAAAAACGGCCCAATCACGCCTTCTGATGCGCTATGTGCATCATACACTGACACTTTAAGCATGCAAAGGTTTTTTAATAATCGCTCTAGGATTTTCAGAAGCCCAAATGTGGCCCTGACATGTGAAAATGGGCTTCGTTTGAAAAAATTATTTTTTCAAAAAAACCTGAATGTTCCTAAATGAATTGAGCGAATCTACGGTGATGTGAATGGTCGGTCAGCTTCAATTCCTGCACTAGTTCAACCTTGTAAGGCTTTAAAGTCAAGTTCTTATTCAAAATTCGCTATGTGGTCGTTTAAGATAACCCCAATTTTTAAGGAACGTCGAGGAATTGACAAATATTGATGTGCTTCAACACTGTGGCCGTGGCACTCACGGCTGCAATGTTTTCAGTTGAACGACCCAGTCGAACATGCAATGCTGTTCGCACTTTTTATATCGAGCCTGTCAACTCAAATTTAAAAGCGGTTTCAGAAGGACGATCATGTTTTCTGAAATTATCATAATGGATTTTAATTTTTTAATGCGTTTTTTGTGCGAAATTAATTCATGGTAACAATTGACCAATGCATCTACTACGAATGTGTCAAAAAACTAAATGTCAACAGTATCTTATTGCTGGTGTTGCCACAATTGTATAACAGACTTTTTGTTGAAAAACCCTATATGAACTGATAACGTGATTCACGTGTTATTTTCAGAAATAATTTGCCAAAAACAACTGAATTTCCTTAAATTTCTTTAAAAATATTTAAAATGTAAATAAATCAATAAAATAATTTTAAAAAATTATTTTTAATTTTAAAGTAATTATAAAAAATTCGTTATCATGATAAGAAAATTATTTTCAAAAATGACAAAATTCCCAATAAAATTTTTTAATTTTCGCTACTGCTGCGGTTTTTATTTATTTGCGAAAATTGAGCTTGCATTTTTGTTGTTGTTGGTTTTACATTTTAATTTAATTATTTTTTTAGGGCGATCGATTTGGTGGTGCCTTAGACGGCGCTGCTCGTCAATTCTCTGAGGCTTATGACTCAAATTTACATCCCATGGAATTTGTAAATCAAATGCGTAAAAACGGCCAATTGATTATGGGTATTGGTCATCGTGTTAAATCAATCAATAATCCCGATGTGCGTGTAAAAATTATTAAGGATTTTGTTTTGGACAATTTTCCGGCATGTCCCTTGCTCAAATATGCCTTGGAAGTAGAAAATATCACAACTAGCAAAAAACCAAATCTAATTTTGAATGTAGACGGTGTTATAGCTACCTACCAGCTTTGTCGACATGTTACGTAACTGTGGTTCATTTACGAGGTTAGTTTAGCACATTATTCATTTTCGTTTATTTCTTTTATAATCAAAATTCCTTTTAAATGTTTCTCTTGTTTGTATTTTAGTGAGGAAGCTCAGGAATACATTAATATTGGAGCCATCAACTCACTTTTCGTTTTGGGACGCAGCATAGGTTTTATTGGTCACTATATGGATCAGAAACGTTTGAAGCAGGGTCGTTATCGTCATCCGTGGGATGATATTTCTTATGTTATGCCTGAGCAGTTTAATTAAACTTGCTTTTACATTATGGAAAAATCTTACTAACAGTTCAATATTGTATCATCATCCTGTGAGTGTGTGTGTGAATGCTAAAGCGAAACACCGCAGGCAAATTGAATATTTTATAATTTTGTCTCTATTTCATTAATTTTACTCCTGTTTATACTTAATTCATTCCTTATTCATGTATATTTTATTTCCACCTTTTTTTCTTTCTTTTTTTGTTTTTTTTTTTAATAATTTCTTACTTATTAAAATGGCATTTATTTTTTATTTAATAATTATTTTCTTTTCTATTTGATACTCAGTTTGTTAAAACTTACCATTATTATACAATTGAAACGTTTCTTCGTTCAATATTCTAAATATAAAATAACACAAATATAAATCTAAAAAAGCAAATGTTCACAAAAAAAACAATTCTATTAAACAACAAACTTACACTAATTTTAAATGAAAGTGCACACAAAATTTATAAATAGAAAAAGAAATTCTTCTCTTGCAAGAGTTATATATGCACGCACATACATATGTGTATGTATTTATGTATGCCTCTGTATGTTAACTTGTATTACAATGCACATAGTTCAATGACTTACATGAATATATTATTACTAAAATAAAAGTAATGGCAATAATTTTTGGAGTTAATAAGTAAAAGTTATAATAAATTAAAATAATGTTAAATTACAATGGAAAGAAAGAGCTAATAAAAATATTAAATATTACTAAATCAAAATTGTTTTACTTAAATAACAGTTCTATTTAAAAACATTTTTATACCGTTAGAATTTTAAGAAATTACTGTATTCGGTGAGTACTTAATTCGGTTGTACATTACAGTATTTAAGACACCACAGACAGCTGTTTTTATTTGTATTTAAAAAAAGATGGTTGTATTGCTAAAATGTATATAAACTATAAAGAGAGAAAGAGCAAGATTGCTTTTAACAGTCAAACTCATTTTAGAGTTACCAAGTCTAATAGCTTTAATGTTAAAAAATGGGAAAGTTTTAAAATAAGACCGTGTGAAGCAATACATGTGGTTAGTCTAAGGTTACCCACGACTATTTTAATTCATCAACTTTTTCGCAAATTTCCTTTGAACTTGCTTTAATATTATTTTTCCCTTTTTATTTCCCCCTCTCACCAAACACTGGAAAAAAATCTATCAACTTAAGCATAAACTTAATGCTGACGCTCTGAAAGGATGTGATAAGGTTTATGTCAGCACCTGGTTACTTGGCCATTACCTGACGTTGATATTACTGGGTGTAAAGCGCATACACATTTAGGTGCATATACGCCTTTGTAGGAATTTTTAAGTGCACGGCAACAGAGTTGGAAAATATTCAACTCTTTGTCTTGTTGCATGTGCATGCTAGGACATTGGAAATAAGATCTGCGTTAACATTTCATCGGAATTCCGTTCATGATTTCGGGCCAAATAAATAAAAAATAATGTTGCTGTAGTTGTAGTATTCTCTGTTCATTTTAGTACATCTAAAAGTTTCACATAACATTTTTGTCATTTGTAAAATCAGTCTGGCAACATTGTTTTCCAACTGCCAAACCATATGAGTGATACATTTTTTCAGCTGTTCAAGATATTATTTGTAATTTTGTGTTTTAAGTTAATTGCGAAAAATTAAATTAAGAAAAATCGAAAAAAATTGTAAATAATATATTATCCATATATATATATATATATATATATATATATATATATATATATATATATATATATTTCAAATATCTTGCAATCCTCCACAGGTTTTTTTGCAAATCCAAACACAGGTTTTTTATTTACACAATTGAAACAATATTGCCTATTTAAACCCCTTCATTGTCACCACTAGCAAATTGTCGTAGTTATCAAGCGAAGTTCAAGACTTTGAACAACTGACTGATTTTTATTTGCACACTTTTTTATTTTTAATTACCGAAATTTTGATCGAATAAGCTTTCTTATGAGTGAAAAAAAATTTCAAACTTTATGTGGATAAAAGTTTAATTGTTTAATTTTTTTTAAGTAATTTTTTATAACTGTAAAAAACTTAAAAAAAGTTTTAACTGAATTTCAAGTTCCCATAAAAAAGTATGTGTCAAAAAGAACCAACATTCATGGAATTTTTTACATATTATATTTAAATTTGTTGTTGCCTTGTATTTATCTAATTTCATTCTTTTTGTATCTTCCTATTTATTTTAAAATTTTCGTACTTTAATAGTTTTTCAGCAAATTTTCCTATAGATTTAATGGTTAATTTCATAGCAATAATAATATTATGGGCATTTCTATATTTAAAAAAAAACACCAAATAGTGGCAACTCTTTACAGAAGAGTGTTTTTTTTTTGTATAGACGTAAAAAATTGACTCTTATTACGGTAAAAAAAATATTATATGTTTAAACAAAACAGAACATTATGCAAAATAAATTGCAAATAAAATACTGTGATCGTGTTATAAAAAATTAAAAAACGATAATTTATTAATGAAATAAATACAAAATTCATAATAATCAAACAAGGGAAGACAAGAAATATATATAAAAAAAACGACAAGCTAAAGAATTAAAATCAAAAAAAAAGGAAGAATAAAAATAATCAGACATTGATTAGCACAACAATACACACCACTCAAAATTCAGAGCGAGCAGTCAGCGTTAAGGAAAGCGAAACTTAATAAAACAAAATAAAAAAAAAAGGAAATAAGGAGACTGTTTGAACCACATTCAAGAGAACTTTAAATTATTTTTTCATTTGTAGCGAATTTTGTAACATTTTTAGGCAAGCATTACTTGGATTCTGTTGTGAAAAGTGCGGTGTAGTGGTGGAGTAATAAAAAAAGACATTTTGGAATTTTGTAAATTTGATATTATTTGACTTTATAAAACAATGTTTTCTACACAACGTATGTGGTTATTGGTGCTAGTTTTGGCCATAGCGACAACTAGCATGTGTGGTTTTGCAACTGAACATGATGTCTCAGAGAACGACAATATGATGCACGATGCCCCCTTGGAGAGCCAATCATCAGCCTCGCTAAAAGAAATAACAGAATCTGAAATAAGTGAAGATTTGTCAATTGATTTATATCGCAGCATACGTTTCGAACCGCCACAATTAGATTTTGGCGTCTGGCCGATTGGCACTGTGCGATCACATACAGTGACGCTGATAAATAATAATCGTAATCGCAGTGTTTACTTGAGTTCGGTGTCAGGTAGGACACCAGCATTTTCCTGTAGTTTTTTTGAGGCGAAAATGGTGCCACCAAACGGTAATACTACATTTAATGTAGTCTTTTTACCTAGAGAACAGGGTGCTATAAGCACTAGTTTAGATGTACACTCATCATTTGGTAAATTGAAACTTTTAGTAAGAGGCACAGGACGTGAGTGTCCTTATCGTATTAAACCGTTGGTGGGCATAAGAGCCCCATTGAATGCTACTTTAATGCCCGAAATACACATGTACAATCCGCATCAATATACTTTGCAAATTTTGGAGGTAAGTTTGTTGTTTGTCTATAAGCTATCAATTTTAATTGCTTGTCAAATTGTAAGAATATGCATGTATGTATGTGGGTATGTAAGTATGTGTTCAAATTATTTTTGGATTTATTTTCACATTTTTGAAAAAAAAATATTCGTTTTTATTAGCGCTACAAAGCTGTAATTTTGTTATTCATTCATTCGTAACAATAATATCCATTTTAGGAAAACTCTATTTGCTGAAATAATACTTTTTTGGCCCCCCAGTCAGATTTGTTCGGTAAAAAATATCAAATTTATAGAATTTTAATTGTTTCATTCAATAGAGTTTTGAGTGCGCTTATTGTGTTAATTTCTCTTGGCTGCCACTGTCGACCCAACTAAAGTATTTCACGCTCGTTTCGGCTAATGATATCAAGGCGAAAAAGTTAGCACTTTAAAAGAGAGAAAGAAGTAATAATATATTATTTTTACTTGGGTTGGAGTGAGAGAGAAGAGTCAGTATTTGTAAATATTGAATGAAGCTCTGTTTAATTAGTTATTTAATTCTTAAGGATTCAGTTAGACAAACTGGAGGGAGTTGCTGTTTAAAACGGTGTGGCAAGTTTATGAATTTGCTTATAATGAAATAATTTTTTAAGATTAAAGCGGGGCTTTTTCTTATTTCAAATAAATAATATTAAAATCATCTCTTAATTATTTTCAAAGTTTTGATAATAAAAAAGGACATGGAACTTATATGGGTCCTTCGAAAACCATCTCTTTTTAAAATAATATATGGAACGTAACACTCTTGAACAAAGAATTTTAATTGTGGTAATTTACTATCAAAATGGTGAAATTTTACCGTATCACTTTGTAAATTTCGAGCAGCCTGGAATCAGGCTCCTTCTAAGGCCGACGGACGTCATTTAAACGCTAAATATCAGGGTCACGGTGTTGTTGCTGGCAATAAACCAAACAAAACAATATGCTCGTAGTGGCCATTGTGATGCAAACATAGCCACTGTACAACAAAGAGTTGAGAGTGATCTTAGAACATCAACTCGTCGATGTCCGCAATAATGGGTCATCATTAAAGGCACTTTGCGCAACAATTAATCTTTAGCCTTATAAAGTTCAATTGTTTGCGTCGAACGCCTTGAAAGATTGAACGAAAACATTCCATTTTTTACCAAAAGCATCTTTAGGCGAGGCGGTTATTTGAACAAACAAAATTGACATTTTATGGGGCTTACAAAATCCAAAAACAAAATCTCAATTGGCCGCTTTGCTTATGTGATTTAACACCGCTGAATTATTGTCTCTGGCAACATCATCGAAAATAAGCAAGAAAACGCCGTCACCATGAATTATCTGCGCTACCAAGCCATGATTAACAATTTTTTGTAGCCACAACTGGCTAATATTGACATTAGTCACCTTTGGTTTCAGAAAGACGGCCACACAGCCATCTAAACACATCAGTTATTTTATGAGAAATCTTCCAATCGCAAAATTTCTCAATTATTAATTTGATGATATCGATTGGCCGCCTCACTTCTGTGATTTAATGCCGCTGAATTATTTTTTCTGGGGCCATTTGAAAGACCGGGTGTATGTAGACAATTTACAAACAGCTGACGTGCTGAAAAATAAAATTCGGCGCTGCATTGGCAAAACTTTGTGGTAAAATGTGCTTAAAAATTTTGTCAAAAGAGTGGACGTCCACCGACGAGATATAGATGGTTGCCCGTTCGATTAATGCCCATATTTTTAATTTACATTAGAATCAATAACACTGAAGGTGTCAAAAAAAAATGTGTGTTTAAACCAATTTAAACTCGTTATGTGGGTGTGTTTTGACTTAATTATATTCAATCGAAAGTTAGTGTTATCGAGATAAAAACTAAATTAGTTTACGACTATAATTATCTACGTTAATAAGAAAGGGGGTATAATCGATGCATGTGATTTTTAATACGATTCATGTGAAATCTTTGATGACTAGTGTAAATTAGCTTTCGTTGAGTAAGTAAATGAAATACAAAACGATTAACAAACTCAACTCAATTAAAAAATATATCATTGATCTTGTTCAAAACCAGTCAATTTATAAATATTAAACTATTTGTTGACTATGAAGGGTTGTATGTGTGTGTGTGGCTGTGTGTTTGTGTGCGTAAGTTTAAGTGTGTACCTCGTGTTTTTTTTTTGTTTATTTTAGTTTTTTTTTGTTATTCAATAATAATAAAAATGCGTGCTTAACACTAGCCCGGGGGGTATCATTTGGACGGTTTTACAATTATGTAGTGGCTTATCTTGGCCATAAATTGTTTATTTAGATGTTTTAATTAGTGTGAATATGTATGTATGTATGGATGTATTTTGTTTATTACACACAATTCGCCTTGACCTTCACAATAGGTTTAATCTACTGTGCATGTAAATATTGAGACAATTTTCTCTCCTAATAGATGTCTACTATTTCTATTATTATTATTATTTTTTTTTTGTTTAAAATAATTCATTTATGAATCAATAGGTTTAGAAAATTAGTTAAATTTTAATAAGGTATAAGAAAATATATAGGAATTTAATTTTTTTGCCGTCGTTTTGGTAAACATTAGTCTTGACAGTTCATATTTGGCAGTCGTGAAAAAGACACGTGACAAATTTTTTATGGAAAAATATTTGATGAACCAACGTGTTTTAATCGTTAAAACATTTTATCAAAATAAATCATCGATTACAGTGGCGAAATTTTTGAGAGAATCAACGTGCCAACAAAACCAACTATTTATCGTGTAGTTAATGATTTCGATGAAAGAGGGTCTGTAGTTGATAGGCCCAAGCAGGGACCACAACGTACTGCAAGATCGACTGAAAACATTACTGCTGCTCAAGAAGGGGTTGAAAACAATTCATCAATTTCAAATCGACACCGTGCTTAGGAGCTTGGACTTCAGAGTCAACTTTGGCCACAATTTTGCACAAGGATTTGCATTTGTTTGCATATAAGATTCAGTTGACACAACAGTTTCTTCCACAATAGCATTTACGCCGCCGTACATACATATGCCAATAGGATGTTATAGCTCGTCTATGAAAAAATCATAATGAGTGACGCAGACACATTTTCATTTGAATAGTTATGTGAATATAACATAATAGTCGGTTCTGGGGTATGGGAAACCCTCAAATTATTCAACAGTTACCTTTGCAACCATTGAAAGTAACAGTCTGCTGTGCAATTTGGTCAGGAGGAATCATTGGAGCTTACTTCTTTGAAAATGAAAACGGCGTAAGGGTAACTGTGAATGGAAAGCGATATTGAAAACTTTTTAATGCCAGAACTGCATGCTTTGGGCTTGATTAACATGTGGTATCAACAAGTCGGTGTCACATTGCATACAGCCAGGATTATAATGAGATTACTGCGAGATCTCTTTCCAAGTTATTTCAAGAAATGCTTGAGTGGCCTCCACGGTCGCCTGATTTGACTTATCCGGACTTCTTTAGGTGGGACTATTTGAAAAGCAAGGTTTATGCAAATAAACCAGAAACACTTGAGCAGCTTATTCGTGATCAAATTGATGAAATACCGCGTGATATATGTATGTGAGCCTCGCATTTGTGAGGCTAACAGGGGCGGATATTTTATCTGATATTGTATTCGATACATAAATGCCGACATTAAATAAAACATTTATCAATAAACGGTCCATTCTCTTTTATTAAAGTCAAAAATTATAAACAAACAAAGTGGTATACCTTCCCGGCGGATACCCATTACAAACTAATTGGTTTAAGTAGGCTAATTAAACGCGTTCGCTCCGATCAAAAATTTTAGGGAGTTGCAAAAATATAATAGATTCCGCTGAAAGCTAGTACTAATAACGTCTTAAGTTTGGAAAATATTTAATTGATCACGCCCATTTTTTCGGCATACCTAATATACGTATTTTTTTGTTGTTTGTTGGTCGTGAAGAAGTTTTGAATTGAGACAATTTATATTAATTTAGGACATGTACATGATGATCCCCTCGGGAAACATTTATCAGTCTTTATGGATTACTCAACCATCTAGACTTGTGCTGTTCGGGGGTATAAGGGTTTAGGACCCTGCTTCGGAACCGCTGAAACTGCAACTAGGAATGACCTGTTGCTAGAATTAGTCCTCGGCTTCCTAGGGCCTGAATGACGTGGCTTTCCTTCTCAGTGGTTTGGCCACCATCTGATTAAGGCTTACGGCCAGGCGCAGATGTAAATCTTATCATGAAATGTACATGATGATGTCGAACAAGGTATTATCTCAATTAAACCTGACAGGTCAAGAAATTTGTGTTTTTGATTGCTTTGGTTTCGCTCTTAGAATGGTATTACACTTGAACTTGTTTCATCAGGAATTGCAGCATTAAAATATGCATACGATGCCGTCGTAGAAGTTGTGCACAATAGAACTGGAGCGATCTTCTTGGATGTTTCCGGTGAAACTGAACTGAAAAAACCTTTTGGATTGCATTGATTTCGGAAACGATTTGCTGTTAGAATAGAATTGCACTCGTACTTGTTTAATCAGGAATTGCTGGTAGATTGTTGGAAGGCCGTCGAACTACACATTCAAATAAAGCTCCAGCGTGCAACATTTCCAAGACCTCTGCAATGGTTGAGTACAATTAAGTCAACGCACACACGTATAATTGGTGGGTAAATTTGAGGTTAGGAATTAAATTGGCGTAAAACACACACTTTTTGTTTCCAACTTTAATTTTATTGATTCTAATGTAAAGCAGAAATATGGGAATTAATAATGGAATATGATGGTCGGGCAAATGTCGATCTCTAGCACTTCGGCAGACGTGCGTTCTTTTCACAAAATTTTTAAACACTTTGCAACAAAGCTTCGCTTATCTCGTCAATGCAGCGCAGAGTTCCCTCTTTCAAAGAGGCAGTGTGCAGACTACTTTTCTAGTAGACCCACTCTTTCAAATGACTCCAGAGAAAAAAAATCCAGTGGTGTTAAATCGCAAGAACGAGGTGGCCAATTGATATCCTCAAGCTGAGAAATCACGCGAGTGAGAGCTTTCTCATGCAATAACTGAATTGTTTAGATAGCTGTGTGGCTTGTGGTATCGTCTTTTTGGAACTCCCAAAAACCTCACCATACGGTCACTTTTTTTTAATGTAATGGTTTATCGAGGACATTTTATGGATTTTGTGAGTCCCATATGCAAAAATGTTGTTTGTTTAAATAACCGTGTAATTGAAAAAGAACACGGTTATTTAAACAATCGATGAGTTGATGTTCCATGCTCATTCTCAACATTTTGCTTTACTACGGCCACTACAAGCCTATTGTTTAGGTCTACTGTCAGCAGGAAAGCCATGTGAGCCGTGAATTTAGTGAATAAATTCCACACGGCAGTCTTACAAGGAACCTGCTGATTGGGAAATGCTGTTCAAATTTTACGAAGTGATACAGTGAAATTTTCACCATTTTGAAATTAAAACTCTTGATACAAGAGTGCAACGTTCCAGGAATAAAATTTTCCAACTTTTAACTAATTTAATGTCTAAGAATGATATCTAAATTCTTGACATTTAATCATTTGTCAGGCAATTTAATTCCTAACCTTAAATTTGTCCGTCCGCTATTGTTTAGGGGATGGAGATTAGGGCTTTTTTTTAAAGCATAATTTAAAATTTTTGTTTTAAATAAAGTATATTTTTGAATTATTCCACAAAAATATTTAAAAATGAAATTAATACTTTTAAGGTACACAGCAGTAGCGTACGCTTTCAACTAGAACTACCCAGTGGCGACTCTGAAGCGCCAAAGGGCATTTGGGAAATTCCTCCATTAAAAACCAGGCCTGTGATACATATACGATTTCAAGGTTATGCTGCCGGTAATTACTCAGCTTATATACGCATTAAAATAGCCGAACCGCTTAACTCTACAGATGCTGCAGTTACTGGCCGTAATGGTGATGGGGATGGTGTTAGCAGCAACGAAGAGAGTGAAAAAATTTTAGTTATACCTGTAGAATTTGAAATATTACCTCAGTACGGTTTGTATGCCGTAAATCCAACGCTGGAGTTTGGTTATATAGCGATTAATGAAAATAGTCAAACAAAAGTCTTAAAGCAAAATATATTTTTAAGACATTCAAAAAGTCAATTGGAAGTAAATGACTTGGAGTTGCAATCTCTCACATATATTAGTGGTGTCTATACGGAGGGCTGTCAAGTAATTGCTTTATATCCAAACGAAGTAGAACAAACAGTGGTGCGATTAAATGAAAAACTTGAAATAACATTAAGGGATAAAAAAGCGCATACATATCACAGCATAGAGCTAATTATAAGAGCCGATATATTTAAGGGCAATTTA
Organism: Trichopoda pennipes; assembly: GCA_030448955.1. Taxonomy (NCBI): domain Eukaryota; kingdom Metazoa; phylum Arthropoda; class Insecta; order Diptera; family Tachinidae; genus Trichopoda; species Trichopoda pennipes. The sequence continues at coordinate 870,809 of JASKUP010000040.1, forward strand.
CATTATGACGTTAATAGCACATTATTTTTAATACCAACAAATTCAGGGAGTAAACTAACAGACGATAATGATAGTGATAATGATAATGCCAATGATATGGGCAATAATAATGATAATGGTAGCAGATTGCTTACAATGCGTAATGATTTTCAAATCCCCATGGCCATTTATAAAGTGCTAACACAAGATAGTGATAATGCTAAGCTGAGCTTACAATTAAAATCATTTGAGACGGGTATGGTTTTAAAACCCGGACTTTCTTTTGAAATATTAGTGGCTTCTAGTTTATGTAAACAACAACAACAACAACTAGTACAAGATCTTAAAGATCTTACAAATTATAAGACTGCCATTTATGTTTATACGAATATAACAAATTTCGAAATACCCATTGTCATTAGTTCAGCACGTTTATTTGTAACGACACAAACCTTAACGTTATGGCGCTCTAACACATCCGTTTATACCAAAGAATTAGATTTAGGTTCAATACCCATCCGTGAAACGTCCAAACGTGGTTTTATTATTTTTCAAAATCGCAACTCTATACCCATCCTATTAAATATGAGAGATTTTCAAAGGCCATTGGGCATCTATTATCACGTTATGTTTTTGGGCTGTATTAAGGCGGCGTACATTAATAAAACCAACAATTATACCATCGATTTAGAGAGAGCCGACTATAAGTTTTCATCACAATTGAATGAGGGCGATATAGCCGTTTATATGGTAGACTTACAGCCGTATACTACGGAACATAACTCCGCCTACTTAACATTAACCACACAACATGAAAATATAAAAATACATATTAAATTTATCACTACACTGGGAAGACTTGAAGTGGATCAGGAGAAATTACATTTTGAGAATTGTTTTCCGGTAAGTTGGGACAAAAAAAAATTATTTTATAACTGTTATTACGGTTTGTTCACAAACAAAATTTGACGAGGGTCAACGTAAAATCATACCCAAATAACCAAAGTTCAGTTGCGAATGAGAATGGCAATGCCACATTAACATTGCCTATGGCTCAGTCGAAATAATTTGTTGAGGGAGAACAAGATGTACATTATGTGACAATGGTATACAATGGTATGCAAAATGCATTTATTATAATAACAAAATAAATTGATACATTATTTAAAATATTTTCCATCGTTAGACACTACTTCTTCCATCTTTTTGGTGGCATATGGATTCCGCGCCAAAAGAACTGCTCAGATTTTGAGGTAACGAATGAAGCATCCAATTTCTAAAATCCTGAAACGGCATGCTGCTTCTATCGCAACAAATGGTAGCCAAAAGGGTCAAGTGCTGTGCTATAGGGCGTTTAAGGCAAATCTTCCCCTCACTGTTTTCCAAACAGTTTTTGATCGGTCTTGCAACATGTTGAGAGCGTTCGTTGTATTGATGAAAGATTATGACCGAATATTCTGGTCATTTTATATTGTTGGATGTCTTTAAACGAATCAATTGTCTCGGTACAGGTCCCCTGTGATCGCCTGGCCCGAATTCAACAGCTCATAATACAAAATATCACACCAAATACGGAGCATTACGAAGCATTTGGTTTGTTCACAAACCAAATTTGACGCGGGTTGACGTAAAATCATACCCAAACGGGCCTTTACATATGAGTTTTTGCGCTTGGAGTTATCGTAATGTATCCAATTTTCATCAACGGTAATATTACGATGCATAAATTAATTCATCTTGTAGCGTTTAAGCATTATTTCCGACATACAAAATCACTTTTCAATGTCTCTCGGCTTCAACTCATATGGGATCCAATTTTTTGCTTTTGAATGAATCCCAATGCTTTTAAAAGCAGGGAAATGGCCTGTTATGTAACGCCCAATAATAAAACAAGTTCTTCATTGAGTAATGCTTTCGTCAATCCTCATCTTTAAACTGTTTCGACTGACCAGCCCTCTCCTTGTTTTCTGTGCCGATATGACCACTTTTGAATTGCACAAATCATCGTTTACAAGTTTTTTTGAGTTGTTGCAGGTTAAACGTACAATTCCGTCAACAATCGACGGATTTGTAAATTAAATGAAAGTTATCAGACTTCTCAGGAAAATATTTTTTTAGGCCGGAATGAAATTCGATATTATATATCAAATTTTGCCGGCGAATTTCCTTTTTTGCGAATGAAATTGCCAACCATCATTCAAAATTTGCCATCCGTAATGTAATAACGTGGCAACGGGCACAACTCCTCTAAACTTTGGTTACTTTCCCAATATTAATAATTTTCATTTTAACAATAATTTTATTTCATTTCAGGGCAAATTATGTTCTTCTGAATTGAGTATACGTTCGACGTTTAAACAAGCCATACATATTAAATATATTAATTTTACCGATCCTGGCTTAAGATTTGAAGATAAAAATTCACTGGGCTCAAAGATTGCACCACAATCTGTAACAACTGTGGGTCGCATATACTTTCGACCATCGGCTCTATGCGGTACACGTTGTTATATCCAACAACAGACCGATGAGTTGGCAACATTTCCCAGTTCTATTGTGGCGAATAGCTTAAATATACCAAATTTCGATGAAGCTGAATTAAGGAGACGCACCGAACTTTATAGACATTTTAAATATTATTTTCAAAATATGGATTTTACAATGACCACCAAAGAAATGCAACATTTTCAATTAAATTTAATGATTGAATTAGAATGGCCTCAGCTGGTTAGTGGCCGTCAAATATTGCCCACAATTGAAGTGAATAAAACGTTTATATATGAAGTAAAAATTTCAAATCCTTCTGATAATCCAATATTAATTGATTATACATTGGCCGATCCAACATTGGCGAAACAAACTCGCATCTCGTTACCCTTAGAAGTGGTCGTCATAACACCCAGCTGTTATTTAACTGATAAAGCAGTATTCTCTTTAGTTAATGCGCCACCTAAGAAACCAATTCTTATACCCGGCTTATCTAGCATTACAGTACCAATTAAATTTCAAGCCGACTATGTTGGCACCATATGCACTCTTCTACACATACGCAATAATTTAACTTTGTATGAGGGTGTTTGGATCAGTGCCAAAACAGTTCAATCACAATTTCGTTTGGGTAATCGTAAGCCTGGATCGCAGACACCTTTACTGTTCGAAATCAGTGAACAACATTTAGCAACGGCTTGTCCGACAATGGAGACCAGAACTAAAGGCATTAGAACGGAACAGCATAATGTAATACCACATGTAAGTTAGTTGATTTTATTATTTATTTATTTTTAAAATTCTTTTATTTACATAAATGTGAATGTCATGGGTGGGGGGAGGAGAAAAGACCCTTAGCCTTGGAAAAATGCCAACAATTACGGATATAATGAAGATGAAAATCAAGGAACATTACAGACTGTCTTGCACACGAATTTTGACTACAGGCAAATGCTTATTATACGCAAATGTCAAGGGACATCCAAGCTTTAGAAAAATGCTAGCAATTACTAAAAGATGCGTAATGAGAAAGAAAGCCGACAGTTACCAGTCGATAGTCGGAAATTGCTAAGCCAAGAGAAAAAGCTGGTTGCAAGCTCTTGACTCAATGAATCCATGGTTTGCCGCCATAAATAAAAAAAGTTTTACCCCATATCAGTGAGAAGGGACTAAGGGTCGAAAAGACACCATTATTGAAACAAGCTGCTTGGAGTTTCCTCGCACATTAATAATAAAAAAAATTTTCGTCACCATTTCTTGTTGAAAACGTTCAAAACTGAGTTAAAAAGTCCATTCGCACATGAAGTAAAAGATTGAAGATTTTAGAATTTTTTTTATTTTTTTCTATTTATTTCGGTCATTCGGCCAATCGGGGCCAAAATAATATAGGGTGTTTTTTATGCAAGTAGAAAACTTTGAAATGGACTAAAAAACGATAAATTCTTTAAATTGATTCAAAATTCACTTTATTCGAAAGATAATCTTCATGCATTGAAATAATTTATGGCCGGCTGGCTGGCTCGGCCATAGTTTAATCTGGAGGTTAAATTTTCGATGGCTGATATATTTTATTACGATTAAAGGATCTATGACAATTATGTGTGAAACAAAATAAGCTAGCTACGCTTTCAATGGCATAAATTTATCTCATGATCCATATTTCTAATGTCTCTGAGCCATAATTGAGATTCAATGTCATTAATGAGCCGAATTATCTTACTTACCAAGGACTAAACCCCTTGGATTGTTCTTGGCTTATTGACGTACACTTTTTCTTTGAAATACACTCCTCGCCACATAAATAGAACATTTCTTTTTCTATTAATTTATGCGTTAATAACTTCTACCCTGTAAAATGTATCAATTATAAATATTTTCTTGCCTCGTCGTACCGAGTCAAAAATTATTTTTGTTATTGAATGTGAAGAAAAAGTTCTTGAGATTTTGCGCCTCTGTAATATAACACCCCCTAGAAAAAAATATTTTTTCCACAATTTTGAACAAATTTAAAAATTTTTATTTACAATTTTATTTCGTGCTTGATTCCTTTAAATAAAGATATCATGATATTCTCACAAAATATTTATTACAAAAATTTTTATTAAAAAATAAACATCTTATGATATTCCCATAAAACATTAATTTAAATAAAAATAAAAATAATAATATTTGAAATGTATTGTAATGGGAAAGAGCACATCCATATTGCAATTTCACTATTGCTCAAATAGTTCATCAGTGAATTTTACCTCAATATTGTTTAGAAAAACATAAGAGTCTTATATCCAAAGCCAAATTGATTCTATGAGAATTTTTCATAAAATCAAAATAGCATAGACAGCAAGACTCAAAGACACTTCCATACAAATACTACAAAACATTTCAAAACAACAAAAAACATTGTTTATTTTCAATCATTTCTACATAAGGGTTTCCATTGGAAACCATTCATATGTAATTTGAAAATTCCAGAAAATAAAAAATATAGAGAAATTGCAATATGGATGTGCTATCCCCCATTGCAATACATTTCAAATATTAAATATTTTGTGAGAATATCATGAAATATTTATTTAAAGGAATCAAGCACGAAATAAAATTGCTTATATTGAAAATGATTTCGAATAATTATAAATTACTTAATTTTTATTTACATTTTATTAAATTCTAAATGTTCTAAAGCTGTACTAATAATGTGTTGAGCCACTTTTTAAGTATTATTTCGTAAATACGATTTGGAATGGAGTCGTATAAGGATTTCAAATAATCGAGCGAAATTGAAGGCCAAGCAGCTTTGATTGTTTCAATATGTTCCTCCTTGATATCGTACTGCTTACTTAAATTTTTCGAGCGAGCTAACCCCCAAAGATTTTCTGTAATACTCAGATCTAGGGAGTATGGTTGCCAGTCAAGTTATAACATTCTGGTCACAAATCTATGACCTCACTGCACTGGCGGTATGAATTGGAGCGTTGTCATGTTGAAAAGTCCACTGCAGGTTTCCAAAAAGCACGATGAAGAATAGAAAAGCCCGCTGTAGCACACCCTTGTAGCAATTCGCATTCATTTTAGTGGTCAAAAATTTTAAACTAGCAGTTACCATAATAAGAGATACTGCCGCAGACCGTAACCCCTACTTCCCGAATTTGTAGGCGATTCAAATTATGTTCTTCTTTCCGCAAGTCGTGAAAATAATCTTTATATATATAATTCTATTGTACGTGTGTTGCGACTGAACTCCTCCTAAACGGCTGGACCGATTTGCATAAATTGTTTTGTATGCGTTTGGGTAGCGCCCCGGGTGGTTTAGATTTACAATTCGATCCAATTGGACAAAGGGGCGTGGCACCTCCCATACAAACCACAAATTAAAAATCTATCATTTCTGCTCCTGATAACGGTATTTAAACAGAATTTGGTATTTCGGCTGAGTGAACATATTTCAAGTTCTACTGCAAATATAGGCGGGATTTGAAAAAGACGCGTGGTATCTCCCATACAAATCTTCTTTATGTATATAATTCTACTGTACGTGTGTATATCACTGAATTAATTTTTTTTTGCATGCGTTTGGGTGCCACCTTGGATGGTTTACATTCACAAACCATCCCGGCAAAAGGCGCTGCAGTCGGCATCCAGGTTATTCAACTACACTGCAACCACGCGACTGGATCGACTTGAATGAATTTTTGTGTATTCATTCATTCAATGCATTTAATTTTTTTGTGCGCATTTTATGGTATCGCATTTACGTAATTATTCAGCGTTGTTTACTTCAAAAATACACACGTCGCCAGCCGCCAATGTGCTTTGGCGGATGATGGTTAAAGGCCCAAAGTAACATGGACTCGATTACTGCCGCCGCTAAAACTGTCGCGGGTGGCATCGAGATTATTTGTTTGCGTTTCTTCTTTGCGATCTCACAAATTCGTTATCAATGGGTCAGCTAGTATAATAATATAATTTAATCCATCTGCATCCTCCAGGTTAAAATTTATTTCGTTAGAAAAGACGACACAGTACCACTCATTACTCCATGTCATATGACTGCGACAGTATGACAAGCGTATTTCCTATTTAGTGGTGGTTTTTTCTTTCATTTTAGTCACTTCAAATGTCTAGCTTTGGAAATAACACGCTGTGCAGTTCTCACACGTGTGGAAATTTCCGATTTAGCTATTGTTTGGGATACAGTATCGGGGGAATTAGAAGCTAATCTTAGAATTGCTCGTTTATCAGCAGGTGAAAACACGCTTTTCATTATTTTTTTTATAAAATTAGACACGACATGGCGACTTCTACTAATTTCTTTCGCGATTTGATTCACGGATTTGTATTTTTATTTTTTCCACTTTGGTCAGACACTTTCTTCTGCCCATTTTAATGTTTTTTTTCACTTTAAAAATCTTAAATTGTATAAAGAACCGAAAATTTTGTAACCACAACAAGTGAATTCTTAAACAACTGGTATCAACTGAGACTGTTCTATTCAAGTGGCGCGAAAAATTGCAAGAATTTCGATTGTCTATTAAAGAAAATCTAAAAAAAGCAACGGTACTTAAAAAAAAGCAAGATTTTTAAAAAAGGCTCTCTGAGAAACCAAGTGTAATTTACCGAATGAGAGAACAAAAGAAACTTAGAAAACATTACACGCTTTTATTCTTAAGCAACTTTTTAGAAAAACTTATTAAGAGGTGCCCTATTCAAGTGGAGAGGAGTGTATCTTCCAACACAAGAAGTCGAAGAATGTGCAATCACATGATTGCGGCGGCCAATTGACACCGCCTCGAAGTGCGATAACACGGAAATTTAATTTCTTGTGCAAAATAGTCATTGTTTCGTTGGCTGTGTGGCAAGTCGAAGCATCGTGTTGGAACCAAATATTGTCTAGGTTCATATCCTCAATTTCTGGTTATAAGAAACCCGTTAACCCGCTTTAGCGAAAATTATTTACGGTAACTGTTTGTTTGGGTAATCCTATTTTCAATATATGTAATACGGTCCGATGACGCCGCTATCTCATAAACTGCACTAAACATTTAGGCATTGTGGGCTTATCGGCTTTTCAACAATCATTCGTGGTTTCCGATTTGCCCTAATGCGGCAATTCTGCTTGTTAATGAATCCACTGAGGGGAAAGTGTACCTCCTCGATAAAGCTGATTTCCTGCCTGTTTAACCAACCATTCAGCTTTTTTAAGACGCTTGAAATTGTTGGGAGGCTTCAGTGTTTCAGCGAGTTGAATTTTAAAAGCGTGTAAATTCAAATATTTACTCAAAATTTGTATCAGTGAGATGTTCAATTGCTGACCCCGACGACCAGTCGAGGTTGATGGTTCTTCACACAGATTATCTAGGTACATTTCCTCAATTTCTGGGCATACGGCAAGTGCTTGGCTTACCTCGTTTTCCACGAAGTACGGTCCGATGATGCCACCAGCCCATAAAACGCACCAAACAATTACTCCTGTGAATGTATCGGTTTTTTAACAACCGCGCACTCGTCTATTATCATTTGATGAAGTGAAAGTGTGTGTCTCGTCGCTAAAGGTGATTTTCTATGTAAAGTCAGCATCCATTTCAGTCTATTCAATCAACCATTTGACGCATTGTCTGTAGACTCTTTAGTCAATTGAATCTTGTGTTCAAATCTTTATTCAAAATTCTCACTAGTGAAATGTTCAATTGTTGGTCATGACAACCAGACGAGGTTGACGACGGTTCTTCTACAATATTATCGTGGACAATAGTAATATTTTTCGCAAAATATACTGCGCGAGTATTCACGGTTGTTTTCTTATTTACTTCATACCCGGTTTGCTTAAATTTGCATGCAGTTCTAAATGTGGACAGCTTGGATCGATTATGCGATTCCCTCCATCGCAAGCGAATTAGTTGTTTATAAGCTTGCCCTCCTTCATACCGACATCTAACACTGCAACCTTTGCCGTTTTAAACGTTGCACAAAATGAAATTTAAATGCCCATTTCATAATCTTAAGACGCTGCTTAATGGCGTATCTCTCCATGGTTAAATTGATCAAACACTGTATAATAATAATCGCCAATTGTTATAATCGCTTATAATTGTTGTTGTTGTTATTTTAATTGCAGGTGGCTTCACGGCGTGTTTTCACAGCCCGCAACTCAGGCGAACTACCCATTAGAATTGATGGCTTTTGGATAGGCGATCAACTTTGTCGAGGCTACGGCTTTCAAATAATAAATTGTTCCAGCTTTGAATTAATGGCGAATTCTTCGAAAAAAATTGAAATATCATTTCAGTCCGATTTTTCCGTAACTCGTATCATTCGGCCATTAACGCTCAAAACTAATCTTACGTATGATGTAAGTTACATACTTGTGGCACAATTGCCCTCAAAGGGTTTAGAGCAGTGTGAATTTCTATTGCCACGACCGCCATGGGAACAAAAGATACGTAAAGCTGCCATCATTATGTTATTGATAACATTTGTGTTGGTATTGGTGGCAGTGCACATTGACTACAGCAACATAATATACAATCAAACGGCCCTTTATGAGGCACGTGAAAAGGGTACAGTGTATCCGACATTTAATTTGCGTAATATTGCCATGCGAGCAACCCAACAAAATAATAATGAAAATTTGCAAACGGCTGAAATTCTTCAAAGGAATAAAACTAAAGTGTCGACAGGTGAAAAGAATGATAATTTTTCTTCCGCCATGTTAAGCTTAAAGAAACGTAACGGCAAAAGCTCAACAAAAATCTTGAATGGTGAAGGAAAATCAAGTTCATCAACAACAACGCGTAGCAGCATGACGTTGGCTGAAATGGTTAGTTGGACATTTGGCAAGAAAACGACAAAGAAAGCGACAACAAATATTAATAAAAACTGCAAAGCGACGGAACAAGCGAATACCAGTGTCAGCCAATCAACAGCGGCGTCAAGTGAAGTTAAATCAACGAAATCGAAATTCAATGAAAAAACTTTAATTGACAAAATGGATGGGGACCTGAAGAAAAGCCAAATTAGTAAAAAATCGAAAATAGTCGTCGCCGACAAAGTCCAAGCCAAAGTGAATGACAGAACGGAAACAGAGGATGTTAAACTAAGAAGAGATGATACTTTCGACAAAGAAGTTGCAAAAAAAGAAAAGGACTCTCCTAAGCTGCAAACAAAAACTTTGGCCACAACTAATTCTTATGCACCCATAGAAACAGCAGCTGTTAACAAAGATGCCAGAGAGTCCAGAAAGTCCATAGAGTTGACTAATCAAACAGATAACACGGATAAGAATCAACAACATTCGCCAAAAGAAAATTCAAATGGACGAAAAATTGGTAAGACTCCGGGTAGAGAGAGACGTAAGCAAGCAGCTCAAAATAGCTCACCAGTCATTTCAGATCTTACTTGCTCATCCTGTTCCTCATCGACGTCATCGTCATGCTCTTCAAACCATAACGCTAACGCAACGTCTAAACGTAATGAACGTAAAACTAAAGTAAAAGCTTCAAGTTCTTTGAAATTTAATCACAATACAAATGCAACAAATTTATTTTCAACAACTTATTCAGCTTCGTGTTCACCATCATTGATGGCCGTGAACGCATTTAAGACCGAAAACTCTAATCCAGCTGTAGACATCTTGTCACCCTGGGATTGTGGTAATCATGTAACATTTAGTGATGTCTTACAAAAATCAAAACAGCAGCAGCAACAGCAACAACAACAGACAGAGCCACAACAATCAACTATTTCAACTGATCTCATGCAACAAGGATCATTATTTGATCTTATGTCTCCCTGTCCGAATGGTATGGAAAATTCTGAAATAACGGCAGCCCTAACACCCAGACGCTCAAAAAATCCTGCAGCCGATTTGGGGCCCATTGGATCAAGAAAATCGCCTTCATCGACACCAGTCTGGGAGCCTATACAAAGTGCCATAACCATGCAACTACCACGGCCGTTAAATGGAACTTCAGCAACAGGAACAACAACATCATCTAATAATAATGCGACTGCTGCATCAGCGTCCTGCTACTATCCAATGAATTCCAATTTTGGCTATAACGATTTAACGACCTTATCCACGACATCTGCTCTACAACAACATCAACAAGATATTCATGCTCAATTATTAGCCTTACAGCGACAACTTTTGGAACAGCAACATTTGCAACAGCAGCAACAACAACAACTTTTAAATTCAAATACTTTAAACAACAATTGGTCTAATCTTTCTTCGCCCTTATGGAGCCCAATTGTTGTCAATGGGTCATCGAATAATAATAACAACAACAGCAACAACACTTCGTCTTTATACGGTCAACCACAAACACAACAAAATTCAACCTGGAGCTTAACACCCAATTCATCTTCGTCACCATCAAGCGGTTTAGTACGACCGCCACCAGGTTTAGAACAAAATTTTCCCATCAACAATAATTTGGCAACGTCATCTTTAAATGGTCATCAAAATTTAAGCTCAACTGCAGTTACTTCATCATCTTCATCTTCTTCTTCGTCAGCTTTAAATTTTAACAATGCAACAACGGCTACAGCACAAATAAATGGCGACAATGAAAATATGCCCATGTTTAATTTGTTTGGTGACTTAAGCTCGATTTGGAATGATAATTGGAAACAGACCGCTGATCAAAAGCAACAACAACAACAGACGCCACAAAATCAACAGTAAAGTCAGATGGTATGAAAAAGATAAATTTTTCATTTTTATTTTTTAAAATTTAATTTATCCTTTTTTCGCATATACAATTTTCATAAGTGATAATAGTGTTCTCTAGTGTGACAATAATTGCAGCACGTAATTCGTTTAGTTCACTTTTGGTTACCGCTTTCACTTTGTCAATGTTATTAGAGGTCATAGCTTCTATTACGGCAACGGCAACTTTTGTATATTCGGACGGTGTACCTGATGAAGCTGCAATGACTGGCTGAGCGAATTCGGGGAGCCTTTTCGCAAAACGCTTTTCGTCCCTTTCACTCGTTTCATTTTGTAGAATAACTCTGACTGCTGTTTATGACCCGAGAGGCATCTCGGACAACATGTGGTTCAAGTGAAGTTGTTCGCTGTCAGTGAAATGGTCTATTCTTTTTGATTTGATAAAGTAGTAGCTGTGGCTTGAGAGCATGGAAGCAATAACGTTCGAATCGAGCGCTGCTAACATGGTTGCTATTTGTTTTGCTTGTCAGCCATAATGACGGAAGCCACAAACAAAAATCCTTCAAGATAAACCATGCGTAAATGTTATTGCTTGTCATTGTTGAAACAGGCAATCCGGCAAATCCGCATGTAACATTTGCATCACCTGACATATTACTTTCATCGGCCATCGAATTTTCGTTGAGAAGAAGACTACTCACTGTCTTTGCCTGGCAAAGCTTGGTTGTTTTAAAACATTTTGTAACAGGACATCAGAAACGTGTGTATTCTCTTTCAATTTTTAAAATGGCGGTTTAGCGTTTTTATTACATAAATAATTAAAAAAACGAATTAAGTAAATTCTGAGACTCATCCTGTATTTCGGTGTTTTTTATAAAAACCTGTTGAAAAAAAAATTATTTTAGATAAAAATTTCAAATAATTAAAAAAAAATTATATACATTCTGGAACTCACCTCGTACTTCAGTTTTCTTTTACAACTACTGTTTTCAAAAAAATTCAATTATCGTTCTTAAACAAATATTTATTGTCTTTTATAACATAAATATTTAAAAAAAGTTAAACAACTTCTGGGACTCACCTCGTCGTTCAGTTTTTTAGAAAAGCATTGTATAAAAAATTCAAGATATCGTTTTAGGAAAATTTTTATTGCTTATTTGCCGCAGGATTTTTACGTCAATAGATAAAAAATTTAAATATTGTTTTGAAACAAATATCTATTGCCTTTTATTACATAAATATTAAAAATAAATTAAATAAGTTCTGGGACTCACCTCGTAGTTCAGTTTTTTAGAAAATCCTGGTATAAAAAATTCGAGATATCGTTTTAGGAAAATATTTATTGTTTATTTGCCGTTAAAAAAAATAAATACAATTCTGGAACTCACCTCGTGTTTCAGTTTTTTTTTACAAAGACTGTTTTGAAAAAAATCCAATTATTGTTTTGAAAGAAAATATTTACTGCCTTTTATTACATAAATAATTAAAAAAAAGTTAAATAAACAAATTCTGGGACTCACCTCGTAGTTCAGGTTTTTACAAAAATCTTTTTTTAATAATGCAAGATATCGTTTTAGGAAAATATTTATTGCATAAATAATTACAACGAAAAAAAATTAAATAAATTCTGAGACTTGCCTCGTAATACGGTTTTTTTATAAAAACCCTTTGTAAAAAAAATAATTTGTTTAGTTACGGTAGGTTTTTTACTTAAATAAATGAAAAAAAATAAATACATAAATACATTCTGGGACTTACCTCTTGTTTTAGTTTTTTTTTTTCAAAAACCTACAACATATTGTTTTAGGAAAATATTTACTATATTTCTATTACATAAATAATTTAAAAAATTTTAAACAAATAAATTCTGAGTCTAGCCTCGTATTTTTTTTTTAATATTTTTTTGTATTTTTATTATATAAAAAAATGTTTGTTTTCTCTTTACAGATTTCTTGTGATTTACTATTCAACGCTAACTTTTTTTGACGCACATAATTTTTTTGAAGTTCTCCTCCTCCATTATTTTCGGTTGCCGTTTTGCAAAAAACTAATTAAATATAATTCTTTAACAAATTAGTTTTAAAAAATGGTTAACAAAATAAAATCTAAATTTTTTTTAAATAACTTTCCATCCATTACTTTTGATTTACACTTGACTTAATAATAATAATATTTTTTCTTAGCACCCCCCAACAGCTTTTATTTTTGTTTTTACTTTTTAAATTTACAAATTTTTCTAAGAATTTTTTTTTTAAATAAAATTAATTACCGTTAATCTTTAATATTTATAAAATGTTTAGGATGATTTTAAAATATTTGATTTAATATTAAATTTACAATTATAAAAAAAATACCCTAAAAAAATAATAAAATTTAAAACAAATTTAGTCAAGGTGATGATGAAAGACACAAAAACAATTGGAATTCCATTTTTTTTAATTTCTCAAAATTTATTATTAAATGTATATGCATACACATATTTACAAGTATCTATGTGTGTGTATGTTTGAAAAACACTTAGAAATATTGACTAAATGTATGTGACCGTCAACGCTTTTTTTTATTATATTCTTTTTAGTTTTACACCGACATCCTAATTAATTGTAGTTCTTTCTTTAACTATTGTTTATCTTTAATTTTGCTTTTTTTCTTTCTTAAAATAGTATTTACTAAACTGCCAAGCACTGAAGTTTAATATTCAAAAGTTTTTTTTTGCCGTTATTTTTTTTATATATAAATTATAAAAAATAAGAGAAGTTTTCTTTTTCTTTGCCTCTTTTGTGAGAAATTTGTTAAGTTTTATTTTTATTTGCCTTAATTAAGCTTTGATAAAAAAATTTTGTTTTATTTTTAAATATATTTCCAATATAAATTTGTAACACATTTTTTTATAATAAATTCTTACTTCTAAAATTTACAAAAATTAAAAAGAAAACGGAAAACAAAAATGAAAAATAAAAATCTTTTTTTTAATGTGAAATAAAGGAAGCAAACAAAAAATAACGAAAGAACCTTAAAAAAGGTTAACAGAGATTTGTTTACAATTGTTTTAATCCCATTTAAACTATTTTTCCTTGTAGGTTATGATGCCCTTCTCTATTAGGTCAGGAATTTCCACAGCTAACCAAGGAGCCAACTACAAAAGCACACAAAAAAAATATAATTAGTGAAGTCAATTAATTATTTAATTAAATAATACATTTTTAAGCATTCAGCATGCGCAAGTGGAAAATTTGAGGAATTCATGCAAACTTTTTAGCGGTCGAGCAAACAAAACATTTCTTGTCTTGTCAACAAAGGTGGGCAAATTTTAAGTTAGGAAGTTAATACACACTTTTTGATACCAATGTAAAATAGAAATATAGGAATTATATAAAATGGAATATAATAACGGGTCACTATGATACTTAAGTTCTATGTACCCAACTAAAGAATAGGGCGTCCCACCGGAATGGTGTACTACTTTGCTTTGCCGCCATTTTGTTAAACATTAGTCTTGACAGTTCATATTTCACAGTCGTAATGTAGAAACCTGGCAGATTTATTATGGAAAAACATTCGATAAACCAACGTATTTTAATTGTTAAAACATTTTATCAAAATCAATCATCGATCGATTACTGTGACGATGAGAAAGTTTCGTGAAATTTTTTGGAAGAAACAACGTGCCAATAAAACGCACTATTTATCGTACCTGTTAGGCCAAAGCATGAACCATAACGTACTGCAAGATCGATTAAATTTTATTCGAATAAATTTTTGTTGTATATTAAACTATATACATTTTACATGCGATAAAAAACTTTTTTTCCTCTGAAATTAATCGAATAATTTTATTTCGAATGGGTACTATAACTTCAAATCGTTACTAATTTTTATTAGAAAATACTTTTTTAAGTTAAAAAGTAGTTACAGCGATATATCCCAGCATCAATTTTGTCTTCGAAAATTAATCGAATTTTTATTCGAATGACAACTGTTACTGCAAATCATTACTAATATTTATCACAACAATTTTTCACCGAAATATAATCGAGTATCAATTTTTTTCTTCTGCAATTAATCGATTAAATTTTATTCGAATAAATTTTTGTTTTATATAATAAAATATATAAATTTTTCATGCGATAAAAAAATGTTTTTCCTCTGAAATTAATCGAATAATTTTATTTCGAATGGCTACTGTAACTTTGAATCATTACTAATTTTTATTAGAAAATAATTTTTTAAGTTAAAAAGTATTTACAGCGATATATCCCAGTATCAATTTTGTCTTCTGAAATTAATCGAATAATTTTCATTCGAATGACAACTGTCATTGCAAATCATTACTAATATTTATCAGAAAAATTTTTTACCGAAAAATACTCGAGTATCAATTTTTTTCTTCTGCAATTAATCGATTAAATTTTATTCGAATAAATTTTTGTTTTATATTAAACTATATACATTTTTCATGCGATAAAAATTTTATGTTTTTCCTCTGAAATTAATAGAATAATTTTATTTCGAATGGCTCCTATAACTTTGAATCGTTACTAATTTTTATTAGAAAATACTTTTTTTAAGTAAAAAGTATTCACGGCGATATATCTGAGCATCAATTTTGTCTTCGAAAATTAATGGAATAATTTTTATTCTAATGACAACTGTGATTGCAAATCATTACTAATATTTATCACAAACAATTTTTCACCGAAATAGAATCGAGTATCAATTTTTTTTTCTGCAATTAATCGATTAAATTTTATTCGAATAAATTTTTGTTTCATATTAAAATATTTACATTTTTCATGTGATAAAAATTTTATGTTTTTCTTCTGAAATTAATCGAATAATTTTATTTCGAATGGCTACTATAACTTCGAATCGTTACTAATTTTTATTAGAAAATACTTTTTTAAGTTGAAAAATATTCACAGAGCATCAATTTTGTCTTCGAAAATTAATCGAATAATTTTTATTCGAATGACAACTGTCACTGCAAATCATTACTAATATTTATCAGAAAATTTTTTCACCGAAATATATTCGAATATTCGACACCTTGTTGAGGAGCTTGGCCTTCAAAGAACAATTTTGGCCACAATTAAGCCCATTTGCATTTGTTTCCATATAAGATTCAATTGCCACAGCAGCTTCTTCCACAAGACCATTTACGCCGTCGTATGTCAATAGGATGTTACATGCTCGCCCTTGACAACCGCGATTTGCATGAAAAAATCATAATGAGTCACGAGGCACATTTTTATTTGAATGGATGTGTGAATAAAAAATAGTGGGTTCTGGGGAATGGGAAACCCTCAAATTATTTAACAGTCACCTTTGCATCCATTGAAAGTAACAGTCTGGTGTGCAATTTGGTCAGGAGGAATCATTGGATCTTACTTCTTTGAAAATGAAAACGGCGTAAGGGTAACTGTGAATGGGGAGCGATATCGTGATATGATTGAAAGCTTTTTAGCGCAACTACATGCTTTGGGCTTGATTAACAAGTGGTATCAACAAGAAGATGCCGCATCGCATACAGCCAGGATTACAATGGAATTACTGCCAGATTTTTTCCAAAAATGGTGATGTCGCATAAGATCCATTCTTTTTCATTTAATCAGTAATTATAAACAAACAAGGTAGTATAGCTTCCCGGCGGTCACCCTGTATTTCATACTGCCAGTTATGCAAATGATATTAAGGCGAAAAACTTTGCAAATTAAAAACGAGAAAAACTCTTTGCGATCTCAGAAAGATTATAAGAAAAAGCCGTTCGAAGTGATAAAGTGAAATTTTAACAATTAAAATTCTTTGCTCATGAGTGTTACCATCCGTACTTAATTTCCCAAACTTTTTACTAAATAAATGTCAAAGAATGACAAACAAATTCTTGATATTTAATCATTTGAAAGACAATTTACTTTCTAACCTCAAATTAGCATTGGGCATGCAACAAAGTATTTGAAAAGACCTACTAAAAGAATTACACCAATAAAGAATGGTAATGGAGCCTGGTGTAGAAGTGATAAAAGTAAAGCAGATTTATTTAAATCTTATTTGGAAGAAACGTTTGTTCCATAAAATTTAAGCGATCCAAATGATAAACAACGAATTCTCCAATTTCTTGATGTACCTTATCAAATGGATAGGCCTATAAAACATATAACACTAGCCGAAGCACAAAATAAAATATGTAATAAGCTTAATAATAAAAATGTACCAGGATACGATAATTTCGATTCCAATGTATCCTTACCTCGAAAAGCTGTAATTTTTATTTCAACAATATTTTAATCTGAGATTAAACTACCCCTCGCAGTGGAAATATGCCAAAATTATAATGATACCCAAACCAAATAAACCTGATCATTTAGTCTCATCGTATAGGCCCACAATCTGCTCCCTACTTGTTCAAACATTTTTTGAAAGACTCTATCCACAGATTATTAGCTTTTTTTGAGAAACTCAAAACATGGCACACTAGAGCAATGCCACAGGATAGTTAAAGTTATTTCCGATGCTTTAGAGAAGAAACTATTTTGTTCCGCTGTATTTTTAGATATTCAGCAAGCCTTTGATAAAGTGTGGCACGAAGGGCTGCTATATAAACTAAAATGTTAATACCTGCTCCTTACTACTTATTACTCAAGTCGTATCTCCATCAAAGATATTTTTACGTTAGCGTCAATGATGAAAAATCAGATTTTGGTGCAGTAAGATCTGGCATTCCCCAAGGCAGTGTTTTAGGCCCAGTTCTTTACACTATTTATACATCAGATATGCCAACTATTGACGGTTTAATTGTTGCAACATATGCTGATGACACTGCTATATTAGCATCTCACGAATCGACAGTAGAAGCTACAAGAATTATTAAATTTATTACAAAATTGTTTGGTTAAATGGAACATTAAAGTTAATACCGAAAAATCTGTTCATGTGACCTTCACTCTAAGAAGAAGTGACCTAATATTTAATGGGCCCCCTATTCCAAAAAGTGATGAAGTGAAATACTTAGGACTGCATCTTGACAAACGATTAACATGGAAAAAGCACATACAAACAAAACGTAAGCAATTAAATATGAAAACAAAGAAAATGTTGTGGTTATTAGGACCATCATCTAAACTTAATTTAGAAAACAAAGTTATTTTGTATAAAACTATTCTCAAGCCAAATGTGGACTTATGGTATACAATTGTGGGGAACCACTAGTCATTCGAATATTGAAATTCCGCAAAGATATCAATAGAAAACTCTTCGTTCAATGGCAAATGCTTTTTAGTTCATTAAAAACAAAAAGAACTTATCGCAACGATCAAGGAAGAAATTAACCGTTTCAGCGACAGTTATCTTAACCTTCCTAGCTATCATTCCAACGTGCTAGCCATGCTAAAGGGTACATGTACTTGACCTGCCCCTTAGAAAATAGAGTAATATATAATGTAAATATGTAAATAATACAAGCATTGTTATTTTTACTGAGCTATTAAGCTCGATACTTTAAGTTATTTCAGTTATGTTTTCTTCTCATAAATATTATATAATTTGCTTAGAAACTGTTAAAAAAATTAGCATTGAATTTTTCGATTTCAATAAATATTGATGAATGCCGTGACAATTTGATCTTTGCTCTAGAAGGTTTTTTCTTGGAGCATAAATTGCTTTTGTATAATTAAAATAATTGTTTTTATTTCGCCCGTATTCTGGCTATAAAACTTTATTTCTTAGCGAGCTAGTAGTTCAACTTGCTTTTTTGTATAATTATAATTGTATTACTAAGGAAAATATTTCTCCTAATATATTAATTCTTACTTCTACTTTGCTTACAAAAAATGCTTAAATTATTTTCCCAGACAGAATATGAAGCGTGGCAAACATAGCGAGTAGAAGTGCGGTTGTGTGTACTCATATTTGCAATGTAATACAAATGTAAGCTTACTTTTACTCACAACTAAATAGCTGTGCATTGTCCAGGTTGGAATGCTTGTGAGCATTCCTAACTTTATTTACATATACATATTTGCCAGTGCACATCCACACTTGAAATACAACACCCTGTATGTTCGGTTGGTTTGCTTGTGACTGATCGCTCCTAGTTTGAAGAGTGACATATAACGCCTCATAAGCAATTTAATTAATGATTGCACAGACAATTACAACAATCAACTCACACTACACTGTACCGGTACATCTGACTATCAATGTATGTTACGCCTTAACATCGTACCTTTTACAACAACTTATATAGTGGTGATATAAAATCAAAAATCATGAATGAAATAAATCTTAAACTGAATTTTGCAAAATTATTTTTGGGCGAAAAGAGGGAATTTTTGGTTTGTTATTAAATGGCGTAGAACCAATAACACTCTTTAGTTTCAAATATTTTAGGTACTTAAAAGTAACAAGCAATAAATAATTATCAGAGAGCTTTTAAGCAAATGGCACTCACAAATATATCGAGTTTTTCGACAAGAAGTTTTTTTTTTCAATTGTGGCAACACCAACAACATGATAGTTAGATAGTAGATGCTTTGGCAATTGTTGCAATGATTTCAAAAATTGCCCGAAAACCGCATTAAAATCACTCAAATCCATTATGAAAATGGTGGTTCTATTAAAACTACACATCGTAAGATTCGTGATATTTTCAGACAAAATAATCGTCCTTCTGAGACCGCTTTTAAGAGTTGGAGTCGACTGGCTGGATACAAAATGTGGGAACACCAACACCTGTTTGACCAGGTCGTTCGACTGCAGTATTGCAGCAGATCCAAATTTGTCAATTCCTCGACATTCTCAACAATTGGGGTTATCCAAAACCATCACATGGCAAATATTGCTTAAGGATTTGAATTTGAAGCCTTACAAGGTTTAACTGGTCCAAGAACTAAAGTACACAAACCATTTAAATCGCTTTAGATTTGCTCAATTCATTCAGCTTTTTCTGAAAAAAACATTTTTCAGACGAAGCCCATTTTCAACAAGCATTTGGGCTTCTTTGCATGCTCAATGTGTCACTGCATAGTGCGCCATGTGGTCTGAAGGCGTGATTGGATCGTTTTTTTTTTTTCGAAGATGAGGCTGGAAATGTGGGAATGTTCAATGGATCACGCTATCGGGAGATGCTAACAACTAAATTTTCGCCTATTGTTGACGACGTCGATATCACTGACATGTGGTTTCAACAGAACGGTACCACATGTCACACAGCCAATTAAACATAAATTTATTGCAAACTAAATTTCCTGATCGCATACTAACACGACAATCAGCAGTGAAGTGGCTAGCCAGATAGTGTGATTTGTGGGGGCGTGTTAAGGACAAAGTCTATACCGAACCAATCGAATCGATTTCAGCCTTAAAACTCTAAAATCTGTGATATGATTAACGAAATAGGACCGCCATTCTGCCAAAAAGGGATTAAAAACTTTGATGAAAGAATTAACATCAGTCAGCGTAGTCGTGGTGGACATTTGCCAGACATCATTTTTCATTCATAATTGCCGAACTTTTCTGTTCGTAATACAATTAAAATTAAAATTATCGTAATTTAAATTTTTTGCTTTAGAAAACAAATTCCTTGTTGAAAAACCCTTTATTAAACTAAATTTATTACTTGTGCGTTAAAAAGAACTAGAACTATATACCGTTGCTAAGCGAAACACAAATCCACATTTTTAAAACGACTTACCCCTAAAGCCATTGCATGAGCAATACCAAATCTAGGCACATTCCTGGCCCACAAAGGTTTAAAATGATCAGTAAGGCAAATTTTTCCACCGCGATACATTTTTGCCGTCTTGCCATCCAATTCGGGCAATGCTATTTCAGGAGCCGTTGCCGGATAAGTAACAGGTATCTTATATCAAATTTAAACAAAAAATAAATAAATAACACTACAAATCATCGTCGACAACATACATCGAATTCTACATCAAATTCATATTTTAGTAAATTGTGCATATACCAGCATTTACCAAACCACTTTGTGCCCTCTTTATTTGATTCCAAGCGAAACCAGTCTGTGCCCGATTCCTTATTATTTTGAACATACTTAAGTAGAATAAATGAACAAAACATTAACAGATTTTTAATAGTTTTAAGCAAATTGAAAAGTACCTTTATTAAAGCCTGATATTCCTCTTTCAGACGCTGCACCCATATATCTTTGTCTCTGGGGCTGGCTCTTGTTTGCAGCAAAGGTAAACTACTTAAAGTTTTCTTTGTACATTCATCTACCATTTTCTAAAGATATTTTGTTTTAAATTTTAATTATTGTTAATTTTTATAACAAATTATTAGAAGTCTAGTGACACGTAAATATTGCAGGATTGTTTTAGAAATAAAAAGTACTTTTGCATGCAGCTGTGTGCATAAACGGCTGGTACACACAAGGCTGCCAGATATTCACCAATAACACTGATTGGATACGTTCAGTGTGAACACAAAATAATAAATAATTTTATTTTTAAAATTGCAAAGACCAAGTTGAATGTGAATAATAATTTTCAGTTGTGTAAAAATATATTTAGTAGCTAAAGTCGTTCACAATTGATTCTAGACATTGTATTAAATAATTTGTTTTACAAAAAGGATTGGCATCAGAAATCCGTTGCCGTTTACTAGAAAAAACTTTTAATGGATTCATTTTTATTATTACTGTACAGCTTGTATATGACCTTAGTTCCGTTCAAGCATAATCAAAAGGATGTAGCATCATATCCTCGAATAAAACTATAACTTGTTGATATTACAAAATGGTCGTCTGCAATTCTATGGACCAATTAATAAATGCGTTCGTGCGTGATAAGATTTACGTCAACACCTAGCCGTGTAAGCCATAACCTGACGGTGGATCAACCCACTGTGGATGATTTTAGCGTCACCCACACCCCAGGAAGCCTTCGGATATCTCTATCCTCCAGTCACTCCTGATCACAACTCCGAGAGCTCGGAGCAGGAAATAGCTGTCACTCCTTGCTGAAGAGTTGGATAGTATCCAACTCCCGGTGCAGAACACATGCAAGCTTAATAAAATTTCAGAACACAACCGCAAGCATGCTCACTGAACCAGGACCATTCATTGTGTTTATTGTGAATGATCCGACCCACACAACTCAAACGAAGGCCACGAAACCACAACCACCACGGTGCTCCCGAAGGGCCAACCTCAATAATCAATCAGAGGACAGCTAAGAGACTAAAAAGCCAAAAAGCTGAACTCTGGGGCTTACTGAATCCCGTGGAAATAAAGTGGAGTTGTCCAGTTGACTCCTGCTGGCCTATTAGCGGACTGGGCTCCTTTTTACCATGGGCTCCCGGTGATACATGTAATGATGGTGAGATTCCGTCAAGACATATAAATGTGCCCCCTGGGATGATAATAAATGTGTTCTATCATAACGGTTTCAAAGAGACGCAGGAAAATTTACGCACATGTCAATTTTTTAAGGCTTCGGGAACTGTTCTTATTTTCAAAGTCATACAGGCCGTCCGCCGGTATTGTATACTACTTTGTTTTGCCGCCATTTTGATAAACATGAGTCTTGACAGTTCATATTTGGCGGTCGTGAAGTTGACACGTGGCAAATTTATTATGGAAAAATATTCGATAAACCAATGTGTTTGAATCGTTAAAATATTTTATCAAAATCATACATCGATTACTGTGACGATGTGAAATTTTTGGGAGAAAAAACGTGCCAACAAAACGCAGTATTCATCGGGTTGTGAATGAAGAAAGAGGTCCCAAGTTTGGACCACAACGAACTACAAGATCGGCTAAAAAAACATTACTGCTGCTCAAGAAAGTGATCAAAACAATCCATCAACCTCAATTCAATGCTGCGCTCAGGAGCTTGATCTTTAAAGAACAACTTTGGCTAGATTTTCGCACAAGGATTTGCATTCGCTTCCATATAAGATTCAGTTGACACAACAGTTTCTTCCATAAGACCATTTACACCGTCATACATTTGCCAATAGGATGTTACAGCTCGCTGTCATGGACAACCCCAATTTCCATAAAAAAGTCATAATGAGTGACGAGGCGCATTTTCATTTGAAAGGACATGTAAATAAACAGAATAGTCGGTTCTGAGGAATGGGGAACCCTCAAATTATTCAACAGTCACCTTTGCATTCAATAAAAGTGACAGCCTGGTGTGAAATTTGGTCAAGTGGAATCATTGGACCTTACTTCTTTGAAAATGAAAACGACGTAACGGTAACTGTGAATGGGGAGCGATATCGCGATATGATTGAAAACTTTTTAACGTCACAACTGCATGTTTTGGGCTGGGTTAACATGTGATATCTACAAGACGGTGGCATATCACATACAGTTAGGATTACAATGGAATTACTGCGAGACGTCTTTCCATAACAAGTTATTTCAAGAAACGGTGATGTTGATTGGCCTCCACGGTCACCTGATTTGACTGGTCCGGACTTATTTTTGTGGGGATATCTGCAAAGCAAGGCTTATGCAAACAAACCAGAAACGCTTGAACAACTCAAACAAAATATTCGTGATGAAATTAATGAAACACCGCTTGAGATGTGTGAGAATATAATGATAAATGTGCCCAAAAGGGCTCGCTTTTGTGAGGCTAACAGAGGAGGACATTTATCTGGTGTCGTATTCCATAAATAATTGCCGACATTAAATAAAACTTTTATTAAGAAAAATTCTCCTTCATTTAATCAATAATTAAAAACACCTTGTATTTTTTACTTCAAAGGATATTAGTATAAAACGAAAAATAATTATAATTATTTTTTTAAACTTCAGGAAGAAGGCAATCTGGTCTGGATCTTCCGGTAGTGTAATAATGCCGTAGTCATTGTTTAATGTATAGAAAAACAATAAATGATTACTGTAAAAATCGTAAAAATGAAAAAAATTAAATCGTCACCTCTGGCAAGAACTAAAGAGAATAATAAGTTTTGGTTATTTGTATGTTTTAAATTAAATTAAAATTTAAGCTGACAGACAGCTCAATTTGAAATGAAACAAGAAGTATAGATAGAACTTTAACTTGATATTGTGTTTAATTATTTCTGCCTTCGTAGAGCGTAAAAAATCTTTCGTGGTAAATATTTGGGAACATTCAACATAAATAACCGCAAACACTGCAATTTTTTCGGTATACCTTCTTGCACATCTCTTTATAGACACCGTCAATCACATCGTGTAACTTTCAAAAGGAAAAAATAAACCAACAAACACTCACAAATAATAAAAAATCTTCAAGACATTATAAAGTTGTTGGAGAGACCTCTAGGAGAGCATTGCAAATTGTTGGACAAAAATATTTGTATTTAATGTAGCGAGTGTAAGTATTTTTGCAATGCCCAGCAAGATCCAACCGAAAAGCAGCTAAATATTTAACAAGATATAAACAACAACAACAAAACTATGACTAAAGAAAAAAAACATTGCACTGTTGGAAATCCACAAGAAATAGTAGCAGTAGCGTCACCACACCACAGTACACCAACGTAGCCAATTTTCTTATTCTTTTTATTTCAGTTTTTGTTTTTGTTACGCTCTTCTAGCCATTTACATACATGTCTCACACACATACAACTCTCAACTCGCCGAAGATCGACCACAAAAAAATCGTAGAACTCAGCAGGTTGAAAAACAGCAGGAGTTTTCATAATATTTTGGTTTATTACTCCTGTTTCTGCAAGCAGAACAAATTTGTCAAACCCAAACCGCCTCTTTGCTAGAGCAACAAAACTCCAGGGTGCTTCACTAAATAGACAGACAGACAAACAGTCAATCAACAGCAAGCATTTTTAACTAAATTAAGTTGTTACGCTTTACACTAATTTGTGATTTTTGCTTTGCCTCCGTTGTTGTCGTTGTTGTTTGTTTTGTCTCTTATTTATTGACAGAGCCAACTCTGTGAGTATTTTGCCGTTACAATTTAGGTGTGTTTACTTTTGCATGCATATTTATTCATGCTTCTTTCTTTGGTTAAAGTTGTTGTTCTTGTTTGTGCTCGTTTTGCAAGAGGATACATTTTGTTTTGTAGTTGTTGTAGGTGTAGTATTTGTCAACAGGGGCTGTCTATGCTTTCAAATACAACTCAATTGTAACAAATTATCAAATGCTTTTTTTTTCTTTGTTTTTGATTTTGTCTTTTTTTTGTTTGCACCTCCGTGTAAATTGTGTTTGCAAAATTATGCTGAGTGTGTGTACGTATCCTCCTTACGTTTTTTCTTGCTTTTGACACAGAAAGCTAAAAATTATTATGTGTTAATGTGAGAAAAAGAGACTTTTGAATTTATTTTGTATAAGTGATATAAGTCAAATTATCGGCATGATCACTTTAAAAATGAAATAATTATTAGAGTAAAAATATCTGTAATGAAGTTGCTAAAAATATGAACATTTTAATTAAAGATAATTTAATTAAATAACTGATATTGAGATATTATTATTAGAAATTTTTTAATACATTATTAAAATTATAGTTTATTGACTTTTTTCATTATTTTATACATAATTATTTTTTTTTAATTCTTTTAAAAAGAACTGGTTGTTAAAAAAATAATTTTAAAATATTTTTGTGTGTTAAAAATCTTGTAATAAAATAAAAGGCTTAGGATTTAAAAAACATTAATTAAAAAAACCAAAATTTTTTAATTTTGAGTTGAGCGAGTTTCGGAGACAAGTTTTCTAGTTTCATTAGAGCACTAAAACTAAAAAAAAATTAAAAAAGTAAAAAATGCATTCCGTTTTACTTTTTTTTTAGTTAAACCGTTAGTTGCTCTAAAAATTAGTTAACCCTGGCTTTTGGCAGCATGTACAAGGTGTCCACCCGGAAGGTATACTACTTTGTTTTGCCACTATTTTGGTAAAAATGAGTCTAGACAGTTTCTCTTTGGCAGTCGTGAAAAAGACACGTCTATGGTTCTATGGTGGCCGGGTTCATTTCACCTTTAATAACACCTACCTGGTGAAATGTTCCCAGATCCAGTGAGCATGCTAGGTATGTGTTCTGGGCAGAAGTTGGAAAGTCTCCAACTCTTAAGAAAGGAGTGATAATTTGCAGCCCTGCTTTGGAATTATCGAAGTTGCAACTAGAAAGTTCTGTTGCATAGAATTATAACTTCGGCTTCCCAGGACGAGCATAACGTTCCAAATTATGCAGTGGTTTGATTCACCATCTGATTAAGGCTTCGAGGCCAGGCGCAGATGTAAATCTAATCACACACACAGTTAACATGTGGTATCTACCAGACGCTGCCATATTGCATACAGCCAGGATTACAATGGAATTACTGCGAGACTTCTTTCCACAACAAGTTATTTGAAGAAATGGTGATATTGATTGGCCTCTACGATCGTCTGATTTAACAACTCCGGACTTATTTTTGTGGGGATAACTGAAAAGCAAGGTTTAGGCAAACAAAATAGTTAACGCTTGAGCAACTCAAACAAAATATTAGTGATGAAATTGATGATGAAATTATTATTAATTAATATTAATAACGGGTGAAGTGTATTCAAAAGGACTCACATTTGTGAGGCTAATAGACGCGGACATTTATCTAATATTGCACTCCATACACAATTGCCGACATTAAGATCCATTCTTTTTTATTTAATAAAAAATTTTAAACAAACAAAGTAGTACAACTTTCCGGCGGACACCCTGTATTTTAAACGCAAAAAATCCTAAAACAAATTTTTACATATTAACCAGAGATATTTGGGGGGCTTAGTAAAAATTTTACAATACCGCCGGTAAACCACTCCAGCCATTAAAGTTAAAAGTAAAAAAAGTAAAAAGCAAGGAAACGGGTTAATAATAATAAAAATAAGATAATTTTTTTATTTTTTTTTTATTTATTTTTTATAAAAAATAATTTCCTGAAGAAGCTTTCCACAGGAAAGCGAAATATCGAAAAAAAATGTATATTGTTTAATTAATTAAAAAAGACCGTTGAAAAGAATAACAGATATTTATTTAAAATAATAATAAAAAAATATAAACGTTTAAAATTAATATTAAAATAAATTAATTTCTAATAATAATAACATTTAAAATAATAAAATTTAAAAAACTGCAAGGGCGCGATGATTTTCAAGCAGGACTAATCCTGTTACAAAATATTAAAAACAAAAAATTAAAATTATTTTACGTTTAATTAACAGGTATTTGTGTTTTAGAGGAAACAATCTTTTTCAGTGTCTTAAAATAGGTATTTTAGGAAAAAATATTTTTGTACATAAAAATTTTGGGAAAAATAAGTGCAATTTGTGAAAAAAAAAATTAGAGCATATTCAAAAATGTTTTTGCTTTACGGGGAAAACGAAAAAATATATATATAATTCAATAGTCTTTGGCACAACACAAACCTAAATAAACTAAAAATAATAAAAACAATAAAGTCATAACAAAAAACTTGATCTACTTTCATGATATCATTTTGGTCCCTACACGACAGGGCGAATTCCGTGAATATTGTGATGCACAATAATAATAAAAACTGTAAAACACAGCACAAAACAAAAATTGGTTCAAAAAATAATTTTCATATTTTTGAAATATTCGCGAGGTCACCAATACAACAGAGAGAAACAAAAAAGTCGTAAAAAGGACAATTTAGTTCAATAACAGGAACTGTATCTAGAACACAGCATATTAAAAGACAAAAAGGAAACAAGAACAAGACCATAAAACTGTAAGACAAAAATTACCACCAATAAAACAAAAAACTGATCTAATTTCCTAATACAAGCAGAGCAAAACCAGAGCAGAGCCGGAGCAGAATATAGCATATTTTTTTCAGCACACAAAAAGCATACAATTTTTAAGTAATTTTCTGTTTAAGTGCATTATTTTGTGTGATTTTATGGGTCAACGGTTTTAAAAATGAACCAATAAAAATTGTCATCTACCTAATAACGCACAAAACAACTAAAGAAAAAACTGTTCTAATTTTTATAAACAATTCCGTGAAAAATAAAAACAATGCCCGCCATCATAACAAAGGCGAAGAAGCATTATAAGCACAAGGTCACTATTTTCATTGTGAAAAAAATATTTAACTTACATACATACACACATATATATTTTTTCATTCTTTTTAGTCTTTTATAAAAATAAAATAAATAAAAATGACCTGTATTTGAGTGATAATTAGTCTACAATTGTTACTCTGTCCTATTTCGATGACTTGCATACGTTTAAATGTTTAATAAATTAAGAGAAACTAAAAATAAACAGTAAAAATCGTCAACAGAATATGCTGACCATAAAAAAATAACAAACATCATCTTTTCTTTTATAGCCACAAAAAAAATTGTCTCATTTTTAAGGAAACATTTAAAATAAACAAAAAAACTATGACACAAAACAATGACAGCAAATAATTAGATGAGACACATTTTTTTGTCCAGCAATCGCTACTCGTAAACAAGGCGCGTGAATTGTGAAAATAGAACTAAAACAGTTGAGGTTAAAAAGTACTGAGTGTGTTTGTATAGCAGATTTCATTTTTTGTTTATGTTTTGTTTTATTTATAAATGTTGTTGGTTTTGCTTTTTTGTGTTTTTTTCCTTTTGTTTTTGGGCAGAGTTTATGTGATCTTTTTTAAACCAATAATAAAAATTGTAACAACATCATTATCGTTATGGCCAACAAATTATTATAAAAAAATATTACACTTCAGAAAATGGCGTATGTTCTTTATATGGAGGAAGATAGACAGAGAGAGTGAGAGAGTATGGGTGGGAGAAGTTTAATACCAATCTAACAGTTCTTCTTATTAGTCACTCTCTTTGTTTACATTTAATAAAAAAATCTAAAATCATATAAAAGGTACCCAAAAGGCCTTTGTACAGAGCTGATTTTAATACAAGTCTCAGAACTCTTTATTTAATTAGCTTCATCATTTTTTGAATATGTATAGGTATGTACTAATGTTAACTCCTAAAAAAGTACCAAACGGCGTTTTTAATTACAAAAGGCGGCTGAGTAGATGTAATTCAAAAGCAAAACACTTGTGTAATTTGCTTGCAGGCTGTTGCGAATTCTTTTCTTTTTTTTAATTAATTAATTAATTTGTTAGAAAATCAAACGACAAAATATTATAGAAATTTTTGAAGTAGGTACTTAGGCAATTTAAAAAATGATTAAATTTGGTTAAATTTTCTATATAAAAATTAAAACGAAAAAGATGAATCGAAATTAAAAAAATAAAATTATTAAAATTAAATAAAATTATATAGAAAATTAAAAAATTAAAACTAAAAAGATAAATCGAAATTAAAAAAATAAAATTATTAAAATTAACTAAAATTATATAGAAAATTAAAACTAAAAATATGAATCGAAATTAAAAAAATAAAATTATTAAAATCAACTAAAATTATATAGAAAATTAAAACTAATAAGATGAATCGAAATTAAAAAACTAAATTATTAAAATTAACTAAAATTATATAGAAAATTAAAAAATTAAAACTAAAAAGATGAATCGAAATTAAAAAAAATAAAATTATTAAAATTAACTAAAATTATATAGAAAATTAAAAAATTAAAACTAAAAAGATAAATCGAAATCAAAAAAATAAAATTATTAAAATTAACTAAAATTATATACCTAGAAAATTAAAAAATCAAAACTAAAAAGATGAATCGAAATTAAAAAAATAAAATTATTAAAATTAACTAAAATTATATAGAAAATTAAAAAATTAAAACTAAAAAGATAGATCGAAATTAAAAAAATAAAATTATTAAAATTAACTAAAATCATATAGAAAATTAAAAAATTAAAACTAAAAAGATAAATCGAAATTAAAAAAATAAAATTATTAAAATTAACTAAAATTATATAGAAAATTAAAAAATTAAAACCAAAAAGATAAATAATAACACAATTGTTTATTACAAATGAAAATTAACATAATTTAAATTTAAAGTTGTCGAGCACTTTATAAAAATTTTCTGTTTTTTTTTTTTTATTTAAGAAAAGTAATGGGAAAATTTGCAGTTAGGAAATAAATTGTCTGTCAAATGATTAAATCTTAGAAGTTAAGCTGTGGTATTTTATCATATATTTAGTAAAAAGCTAAGCATGGCATTTTATAATCTTAAGCAAAAAATTATAATTGTGAAAATTTATTATAAAAATTGTGAACATTTCGCTGAACCACTTTGTAAATTCGAGCAGATTTTCTTGACAATCAGGCTCCTTTTAAATTCGCCGTGCGTAATTAAATCGCTAAAATGTTTCTGATAATAGATAGACCAAAACAATATGCTTGTGGTGGTCATAGTTATGCAAAGAATGTTGCTGTACAGCAAATGAGTTTCGAAACTTTAGTTTAGTCTTCAGGAAAAGAAAAAAAATTTTTAATAATTGTTTAAAAAATGTTTTATACATTTTTCTTTTCCTGAAGCCGCCACTCAATGCTGTGGCGAAATATTGAAAATAAAAATAAAATTTATTTAATTTTTATATAAAGATATTGTACTTCAAAAATTATTTAGGAAATATTAAAAACATAAATTCTATTAACTACAGGATATCCGCCGGGAAGAAATACTATTTTGTTTTGCCACCATTTTGGTACACATTAGTCTTAACAGTTTATATTTGGCAGTCGTGAAGTAGACACGTGGTAAATTTATTAAGGAAAAATTTTTAATCTGAAGGCTTCCTAGGGCGAGGATGACGCTACATTTTACCCACAGTGAAATGATTCACCGTCAGGTTATGGCTTACACAACTAGGTACTGACGTAAATCTTATCACGCATATATTTTATTTAATAAAAAATTATAAACAAACGAAGTAATATACTTTCCCGGCGGACATCCTGTATTTATTTACAATTTTTTTTAAATTATAAGGCTCGTTGGCTACAGTCGTAAATAAAATGACCAGGCAATAAAACGCATGATTTAAAAGGATCTATTCATATTGTGAAATCCTCTCCCCTACCCGGGAGTACATAATTTTTTCCACCTTGATTTGTACCTTGTTGGGGGTAAAAGGCGGTACCAGCAGTCTAGGCTAGCAGGAACCTGAAACTGTAAGAATTGTACTCTCAAATCTGACCAGTGACTTATCAACTGGTACCACGGGAAACAGAAGCCCCCAACCTAAGAAAAGCTTACGCTTGAAATACGCTTTTCTGCTTTGCCATAGTGCCTCCAAGCAGGCTCCAAATGTCAGACACTGCTACACAGCTGAGGCTACACATTCGTGATGAGATTTATTCCCAAGAAAACCAGATGAAATTCTGTTCTATTTAGAAAAACTTGCAGGCAAAGAAGCGCTTTCAGAAGAGGCTTTAAACTGAAATTACAACTAACAAAATAATGAAAATTTAAAGTGCATAAGTTTTCTTAGAAGAGTTTAAAATCATTTGCTAATTTACACTTTATTTAGTGAAGAAGATCAAGAAACACATTTTGAAATTAAAAACTTGCCGAATATTATGCTTAATCCTGCTTATACTGCGTCATGTAGTGCTGTAGGGCGTGTTAAAGTTATGCTAAATCTCCATCAGGTTATGCTTACTTAATCTTTTTCCACGCCTCAAAAAGGATCAAATTCAAAGATAACAAAGTTACAGGAATCTCATTACCAACATAAATATTGACTAAATTTAGTATACTAAATATGCTGTAATCCTTTTAAGGCATATTCACGTTAGCACACACACATACAAGTGTATACACACAAACATACAAGTTTATTTACACACGGCTACACAAAGAAACGCAGTAATCTAAGCAGTTAATCTAAGGGATTAACATAAAATTAGAGCAACAGAGAACAAAAATAATAATTGCTATTCAAAGGAGGAGCAGACAAGCAGAAGAGGAAAAAATAAAATTCATAGAGGCACTAGAAACCATTGTCAACATGTTAACTATACACAAAGTCAATGACAATGCAAAGGATCCTGTCATAAAACTCAACAAATCCCTGCAAACATTATCAACGAGTAAGAATAAAGCAACCGATTACGTTAAATAAAGAAATATCAGAAAAATTAGAGCAATTTTTCTTTAACATGACACGCCAAAAACAACTTTTCAAGCAACAACAACAACAATTGCCCACAAAAGACGAAAAATACTTTTAAATCTGCCCAACACAGACAGCGTAAATGCGGTCATGTTTAACCGTTTTA
Source organism: Trichopoda pennipes (assembly GCA_030448955.1). Taxonomy (NCBI): domain Eukaryota; kingdom Metazoa; phylum Arthropoda; class Insecta; order Diptera; family Tachinidae; genus Trichopoda; species Trichopoda pennipes. Next base: position 903,115 of record JASKUP010000040.1, read on the forward strand.
AAACGTGTTTTTTCCTTTGCTTTCATTTCAGTTAATAAATAAATTTTGTATAAAAGGAAAGTGTAGAATGTGTAACAATAAAATTCTTAAAAGTGATTGTGCTCTATTTTTCCAAAGTACAACAAGAACAAAAGCAAAACAAACAAAATATTCTCTCAACTCTGTCATTTAGTTCTTTGTAATAATTTTCATTTGTTGTTCCTGTAATCGATTGTTCAAGATGTTGCAATAAAATCTAACTGAATAGTTTAAGCTGACAAACGAAAAGAATTACAATAGAAATGAACAAAACTGTAAAATTAACTAATAATAACGCTGCTTATGGGAAATGGATTAACGGAAAGGTAACTTTTAATCCCTTTTTCTCTCTCTCTCTCTCTTTACACTCACAAAATCAATCCGTTTTTCTAATACTTTCAAGGGTTTGTGTGAATGTTTCAATGTAAATACATGAATTTAATAAAATTCTTCTTCTTCTACTTTACACAAACACAATATTTGCCGGAGAAACACATGCATACATCTTTGGCCTTCGCGTATGTTAATGAGAGTCATTTACAGTATCGAACACAACTAAACCACCAATTGTTACTTTTTTTTAAATTCTTAGACAATTTAATTTTTTGGAATAATTTTTTAATGATATTCTTATAAAATATTTATTAATAGTTATAGTTTTTTGACCTTTTTAATAATTTTTAGTAGTTAATTATAAAGCACTAGGTCATCAGGATGCCAACCAACGGTGTGGCAAAATATCGAAAAAATAATAAAAAATAAAAGTTTTTTAAAAATGTTTTTATTAAATTGACTTAGTGCTTTATATTTATCTACTATAAAATATTTAGTATTAAAAAAAAATATATATAAAGGGTTCGCCATCTAATTTCGTGATAAGATTTACATCTGCACCTGGCCGTGGGCCTTAATCAGATTGAAAAGCAACGTCATTCACGTCCTAGGAAGCCGAAGACTAATTCTAGCAACAGGTCTTTCCTAGTTGCAATTTCATCGATTCTAAAGCAGGGTTTCAGACCACAACTCCTTGTTGAAGAACTGGAGACTATCCAACTCCTGGTCCAAAACACATGACTAGATCACACTGGATCCGGATCATTCACCCGTTGGTGTGATTAAAGGCGAGATGTTCCTAGCCACCATAATCAGTTCATGCTTGGGGCCGCAAAACCACCAACCACTACAATACTCCCGAAGGGCCAACCTCAATAATCAGTCAGAGAAACAGCTAAAAGTCTAAAGAGACAATTAGCGGAAGCTCTGTGGCTTACTGATTCCCGTGGAAATAACGTGGAACTTCCAGTTGCCTCCCTGCCTGCCTTCAGGGGACTGGGCTCCCTTATACCCCCAGCATAATCAGTATAATCAGTTCATGGTTGGGGCCGCAAAACCACAACAACTACGATACTCCCGAAGGGCCAACCTCAATAATCAGTCAGAGAAACAGCTAAAAGTCTAAAGAGACAATTAGCGGAAACACTGGGGCTTACTGATTCCCATGGAAATAACGTGGAGCTTCCAGTTGCCTCCCTGCTTGCCTTCAGGGGACTGGGCTCCCTTATACCCCCAGCAGCACAGGTCTAGATAGTCAAGTATTCTATACAGACCGATAAATGTGCCCCCGGGGTTGATCCGCCATCTAATGTTTTTTTTTTTTTTCAACTAATGAATGCTTGAAATGTTTGATTTGACAGAAAATTAGTTTTATCCTTCCGCTGAACGAATATGGGTTGTGTATACGCTTAAACAACGCTGGGAAATATTGCGACATTACTTTGAAAATCATCGTATCATCAATCGTTGCAGAATGTGTGCGAAAATTGCGTACGGATTTTCAAAGAAGAGAAGCATCGTCAGCTCCCTATGTTCGTTATCTTGTGAAAAAAGTGAAAGAAACTGGCATCCTCAGCGATAAATCAAAGCGTGAAAAGCCAAAAACAGTGCGTACACCCGAGAATATTGCTGCTGTGGCAGAAAGTTCACCGTCGTTCTCAGCAATTAAACATTTCAGAGACATCATTGAGACGAATTTTGCATAAAGACCTTGGTATGACGCCATACAAAGTCCAATTGGTTCAGCAGTTGAAGCCAAGCGACCGATTTTGCAAAAAAAAAATCAGCTTTTCAGATGAAGCTTATTTTGATCTTGGCGGGTATGTAAACAAGCAAAATTGTCGCATATGGATTACAGTGCCGCATTGGGTGCCCTTGTAGGCTAGTAAGTAGTGTACTAGCTTGTGAGTATGGGGGTTGTGGGTTCGATTACCAACGAAGACCTTGGTTTTTTCACTACAAAAATAAAAATTGACTGTCGGTGGGGCTGCTCAGCGATGAAGGGATAGTCACTGGTCGCTGTGCTGTCCTATTATACGGCAGCTATTTTCCGACTATCCTTCTACTTTCACCACCTGTTTCATCTCTCCTCTATTCCTTTCCTACACAATGTACCACGGTACTGGACTAAATAGCCATTGTTGCCTGATTTGCTACTTCTCTTTATATAAAAAAAAAAGAAAAACCGCACGCATACATTGAAAAGCCCAAAACGAGTCACTGTTTGGTGTGGACTTCGGTCCAGAGGTATAATTGGACCATTTTTCTTCGAAAATGGCCGTTACAGTCAATGGCGATCGTTATCGTTGTTGAACGAATTTTTGTTCACAAAAATTGAAGAGAAAGATATTGGCAACATTTGGCTTCAACAGGACGAAGCTACGTGCCACACAGCCGAAGCTACACTCGATGTTTTGCGCCCTATTTTTGAAGATCGCCTTATTAGCCACAGATCTGATGTCGTTTGTCCACCTGGGAGCTGCGATTTGACACCGTTGGACTATTATTTGTGGGTTGGCGTCAACGATAAGTGTTACGCCGACAAGCCAGAGACAATTGATGCTTTAAAGGACAATATTCGTGAAGCCATTGGTGAAATACACCTGTACACAATCGATTCCCCCCGGGGGCACATGATAGTCTTTTTGGAACCTACTATTCCATTTAGACTGGTGTCTTGCGGGGTAAAAGGGAGCCAAGGCCCCTCAAAAGCTAGTAGAAGTCACCTGGACAATCCACATATTTCCACGGAAATCAGTACGCCCGCAGAGTTCATTATTTATCTCTTGAGACAATTAGCTATTCTCTGACTGGTTATTGAGGTTGGCCCCTATATGCGAGTATCGTGGTGGTTGCAAATCATTCAAGTAGTTTGACCACCATCTGATTGTGACTACCTAGTCGGTGCAGATGTAAATCAAATCACATCAATGTACACAATCGATAATGTGCTTAAAAATTGGACCGATCATTCAATGCATTTAATTTTTTTTGTGCGCTGTGTTTTGATATTATATGGTATCGCATTTACGTAAATATTGAGCGTTGTTTACTTTAGAAATACACACACGCCATAGGTTCGTCGCCAGCCGCCAACTACTTCCAATGTACCTTGGCGGATGATAGGGAAAGGCCCAAAGTAACATAGACTCGATTACAGCCGCGGTGGGCATCGAGCTTATTTGTTTGCATTTCTTCTTTGCGATCTCACAAATTCTTTACATAAACATAAAAGAAATTTTATTTTTATTTTCAATATATCGCCATACCATTAGGTGGCACATGAGAGGGAGAGAAAACGCCGGAGACTATCTCTACTCCTGTTACCCTGCAGCAATAAAAAGGGATATTATGTGGTAATGCAACGGCTTAACGGTACATCCCGCGTCTTAGGTTTGAACCCCAGCCACCATCACCCCAAAATATTTCACCAATAACTGGTGCAGAGTCATAGCCCTGTGGACTAACGGTTCCCGTGATACGTCACTGGACGGATTTGAAAGTTCAATTCTTGCAGTTTCAGGCTCCTGCTAGCCTAGACTGCTGGTACAGCCTTTTACCCCCCAAATCAAGGTGGAAAAACTGTGGGGAATGGGAGGCTTTGACGATATGAATGGATCTTTTTAAATTGTGCGTTTTTTTGCCTGGTCATTTCATTTATATACTGTAGACAACGGGCCTTATAATTAAAAAAAAACTTGGCAACAATTGGTAAATAAATACAAAATTTGCTCTATAAACACTTCAAATGATACTAAAAAACAGAGGTATCGAAAAATTCACTTTGCATACGAATGCCAGGTGGCTGGTATTCTGCTTACCTGAATATATACGAACCTAATAGCAGAACTGCCTGAACGCCAACACTGACTCATCAGTACAGACTAAACCGCGGCTTGAGAATGATGCATTCGCATCGAAAGCACTCGCCATCGAATACAAACCAGCCAGTTAGGACGGAAAATGGCATATTTCTTTTTTTACCATAAAAGAAACAATCTTGAGAATGTGCGGGCTATAAAGCCGCTGCATTTTTGGATTATTTGAATTTTGAAAAAAAAGCGTTCTTGTTAATGTTGTTTTTCGCGGAGTGCTAGACTCAGGGGATGACCCCTACACATGTAATGCATTGTGCCAGAACTAGAAAATTAGGTTATGAGAAGGAGGAAAGAGGGAGTAGTATTCGAATTGAAATTTCCTACATTGAAAGCGACAGGAAAGAGCTGTTTGTTCCGCATATGGACTGTTTTGCTAAAAAAAAACGAATTCTCCCTGTAATGCGTAGTACGATTTATTGGAAAATTATTATTTTTTTAAAGAGAAGTAGCACTTCAGGCAACAATGCCTATTTAGTCAAGTACCGTGCTACATTCTTTAGGAAAGGGATAGAGAATAGATGAAACAGGTGGTGAAAGTAGAAGGATAGTCGGAAATTAACTGCCGTATATAAGACAGCACAGCGACCAGTGACTATGCCTTCATCGCTGAGCAGCCCCGCCGACAGTCAATTTTTATTTTTGTAGTGAAAAAAACCAAGATCTTCGTTGGGAATCGAACCCACAACCTTCATGTTTACAAGCTAGTACACTACCTACTAGCCTACAGGGGCACCTAACTAATTAACTAAATTAACTACAAATGGATGCGCTCTCAACGAAAATCGAGTTAAACGCGAAAACGTGCGAGTAATGGGAACAAGTTCCCTAATTTCCTTAGAGTACTTACCATTATAGTAACTATAAAATAGGGAAATACATGCCACAGTGCGTTGGTTACCCTACTGTCTCTCCTGTACACGTCTGAGCAACTTCAAAATAGACTTTGGGGCGGCCGGCCCATACATGAGAGTTGTATTCCATTTTTAGAAGCATATAGGGATATATGTAGGTGGTATAAATAGTACAAAGATCGGATAGCGTGAAGTATCTCTTAGAAAAACGAAGCACTTGAAAGCTTCTTTAGAAACATAAAAAATGTGTTTATTTGTTCGGGCATTTCTTTTGTTCCACACTGTAGATGTTGTATATGTTGTAAGTCTGGCCTTGTTTGTGCATGTATTATACGATAAAGTTAACTCTACAGTGGTTTCGTACCCTTTTTGATTATGTGTGTGTGTGTGTATGTGTGCTAAAGAGCCTAAATGCGGATATAACAACGAAAGTGTTTAACAGGCGATTCTTTATACCTGCTAAATGTAGGATAACAATTTTAGTTGTTTATAGGGTTATTAATCTTCCGGTTGAATACAGCGTTGGGCGATGTAAGAGCAGTATGTGGCGAGTTATTAAAAAGGCACCAAGGTCTATTAGTAAAAATAAAAACTTTCTATATTCAACATAGAATTTTAAATTCACAATAACGGCGAAAATCAATGAATTCGCTCTGGTTGGAACAATTTCAAAATTAAACTTCCCCAGTTTGCTCTGTGGCAGCTACTTTGATGAATCGTCTTTCGAAAGGAATTATGACGTAAACGCATTTACTGATGGAAAGTCAGCTGCTACTTCTTTATGATGGGCAATTTAATTGGGCAATAAGACTATCAAAGAACAGAATGGTTGAAAACCGGGAACACTCTAGCTATTCAGAGCACCTTGCTGTAAGTAGCGTTACATATGCAAAGCGTGTTGTTAAAAGTCACAAAAGTCGCTAATTAGTTGATAAGTTCCTGATGCTTATGCACAGCATAAATTGAGGACTTAATTTGCGTGGTCCTTATGCAATTTTAATTAAATGATGTCAACGACTGGTGCAGATAGAAACTACACAGGCAATTGTCTTAACAGGATTATAACACACAGTCTATTTGCATTATATGGAGTCTTGCTCTACTGTGCACTGTTATTATTTTATTTTTCAAAAAGTTCAAAAAATAATAATTGTTTTTATGGCCGCATAAATCTAAAATTGCTCCTTTTTTAAAAATATAGTCGGGTTTCAAAGTCCTAAAGCATGGCATACAGGTCAAATGGTGATCAAGTTTGAAAAGCACTGCATGTGTTAGGGGTCATATCCTGAGTGCTGGTCCGAGAAAAGAAATCCTAAAGTGTGACACATGAGTCAAATTATGATCAAGCTTGAATAAAGATTAAGTAGCCATTACGGAAGACAATAGTATAGATAATCGGTAGTAATTGGAATGCCGCGTCCGTACACTTAACTTCAAATGAAATTTTCTTTATTTATCACTTTCATAATCATGGTAATGTTGCAGAATGTGTGGGAAAATTGCGTACGGATTTTGGAAGAAGAGAAGCACCGTTAGCTCCGTTTGTTCGTTTTCTTGTGAAAAAAGTGAAAGAAACTGGCATCCTCATCGATAAACCAAAGTGTGAAAAGTCAAAAACAGTGCGTACACTCGAATTTTGAGAAATAAGATATATAGTCATATTTTTCGTTTCGGAAATGAGAGATAAAGCCCCATTTTTCCAAAATATTGTTATGCCTGGTGTAAACAGAAAAACTTTAGTATGCGAAGACAGATTTTAGTACATAACTTTGGTGTTTCCGGGCAAAGACATAAAACCAGAAAGTGTGCGTGAAGCGCCATCAACACCAATTCACCGTCGTTCTCAACAATTGAACATTTCGCAGACATCATTGAGACGAATTTTGCATAAAAACCTTGGTATGACGGCATATAAAGTCCAATTGGTTCAGGAAGTAAATCCAAGTGACCATCCAATGCGTTTTCGCTTCGCTAACTGGTCCTGCGATTGACTTACAAAAGATGCTGATTTTGCAAAAAAAAAATCATTTTTTCAGATGAAGCTCATTTTGATCTTGGCGGGTATGTAAACAAGCAAAATTGTCGCATTTGGGGCACAGAAAACCCGCACGCATACATTAAAAAGCCGACGCACTCAAAACGAGTCACTGTTTGGTGCAGATTTTGCTCCAGAAGCATAATTGGGCCATTTTTCTTCGAAAATGAGCAAGGAGTTGCCGTTACAGTCAATGGTGATCGTTATCGGGCCATGTTGAACGAATTTTTGTTTATAAAAATTTAAGAGGAGGATAATGGCAACATTTGGTTTCAACAGGACGGCGCTACGTGCCACACAGCCGAAGCTACACTCGATATTTGGCGCCCTATTTTTGAAGATCGCATTATCAGCCGCAAAGCTAATGTCGTTTGGCCACCTCGGAGCTGCGATTTGACACCGTTGGACTATTATTTGTAGGTTGCCGACAAGCCAGAGACGATTGACGCTTTAAAGGATAATATTCGTGAAGCTATTGGTGAAATATAGCTGTACACAATCGATAATGTGCTTAAAAATTGGACCGATGGTGTAGGCTATTGCATGGTCAGCCGCGACAGCTATTTAAATGAAATTATTTTTCATTATTAACCGGAAGAATTGCGCTTTCAAATAAAAAAAGAAATTTGAGAAAATATTCAGTAGTTTTGTTTATGGCATTTTAAACAAAAAATAAAGTTATTTGGCGGCTCTATATATGCTAAAATATACTTAAATATATTAAAATATATTAAAACATAAATATTAATATATTTATTAATTATTAATTTACATAATTTGTAATTTAAAATATTCAATCTTTATTTACTTCAAAAATTAAAATACTTAAATATATTAAAATATATTAAAACATAAATATTAATATATTTATTAATTATTAATTCACATAATTTGTAATTTAAAAAATTCAATCTTTATTTACTTTAAAATGCAAAAAACATAAAAAAATCGTCTATTTCACTTAAATACCTGATTTGCTGCTTAAATATTTAGTTGAACAACTAGGCAGCACTCTACTACATTATTGCCCATCATGTTTACAAAAATGCACTCTTTCTTTTCTCAATGCAGCAACAAAACTTTACATACGTGGGAGTGTGAGTGTGTAGGTGTGTTTGCATGCAAAATACCAAAAAATGATTTGCTGTCAACTGCACTCTAATCAGCTGATTATTTAGAAGATCATAATGAAAATTTTTATTGTATTAAGGCGGGTAGTGTTGTTATTGTTGTAAGTAAATGGTAATTGTGTGTATTTATTGGTTTTTAACTGGTTTAACATTTTTGTTGCATTTAATCGACAATTCTTTTTCATAGGAAAGTCCTTGGTTTCGTGAAAATATAATTTTGGAATATTTTTTTTTGAACAAACAAAATTTATTTGCTGTAATTTTATCATTACTACAAATTGCGCTTTCGACAGTATTATTTGTCTGTCTGTCTGTCTATCTGCCTATCACCGAGTGATTGTTACAATTTATACAACATTTGCCCATTTTTCTTAAGAATTTTAAGCGTTCTAAGTAAAGGGATATTATTTATGGTTGATATTAGAGGCGGTATGTTTTGTTAAATTATTAAATGATATTCTTTTTTTGGACAGCATTATTTTAAATAAACAAAGAGTTATTGTAAATTATTCTAGAGGAAAGTAAACAGATTTAATCCTTTTTTAAAGTTAAAAGGGAAATGTTTCAAAAGAATTAAAATAAATAAATCAAATGTGATGTCATAGGAGTGATGAAACATATTTAATTGGTTTAAATAATTTTTACCAGGGACCGTAATAATTATTCCTTTTTTTCATAAAAGTCAGATTATAACAGTTTTTTTTTATTGTTATATTTTTGAACAAAAATAACAGTTATACAATTTTTTTTGTTAATTTTATTTTTTAGTGAAAAAATGATATTTATTGATTTTTATTTTTTTGAGCAAAATTAAGTTGTTAGGGTTGGAATGAATGACGATGAGGTTTTGATGGGATACTGGAACAGTGAGAAATATGTACATCCCTGGCTACGTGGCCTAGTTTTTTTGTGCATTCTGTACCAGCGACACAAGTCAGTGTAGAGAGATACTTTTCAGCCCTCAAACTGATTCTAGGAGAGTTGCTTTATAATTTGTCAGTGGACAATTTGGAAGCTCTAATGATGGTAATACTGTATTCTGATGTTTAAGATATACATTAATACCTCGCTTTGTGACGATAATTGGTTTCAAAAAAATTCGTCGCAATCAAAACGTCGCAATTCGAAAAAAAATTTTGTTTGTATGGAATTGCACTGAAATATTAAAGATACGTTCCAGTTTTAGAAGCAAAGCATTTTTAAGTTTTTTATAAATTTATTTATTAATACAAAAAATTAAAACATAAAAAATGAAAGGAATCATTCAAATTAAAATACAGTCTGTGTCTGGCATTTGCCGCAATCGTACGTGTTTTTTTCACCTAGGACGGTTGAATAGAATTTATTCGTTTTTTACAGACTTTCTTTTGGTTATTTGTCAAAAGTTTTTTTTTTATTTTTTTTCTCGTTTGAATTCGTTTTTTTTTCATTTCTTGTTCGTTTTTCCTTAATTTATCTAAATACATTGTACCGTTTTATATCAATATGAATGGATAACAACCGATTTCGGGAGCTAGATTTCTCGACCGGTAAAACCAGAGGCAATAAAATCAAACGTCTCCAAACACAAGAATTTTTACCACTGCCAGAAACCTCAATAAATCAACAAAATCTTCCTCGATACCTAGTCGCTACTGCTACATCAGAAAAGAAGGTCTAGAAGTTCGCCCGCTAGCTTCACACAATGTCTTTCAAGTAGAAAAAGGTCTTAACTTGATCTCGCGGGAACGCTTAAAAGTTAAAGAAATGAAAAGCGGTGATCTACTTATAAAAGTACCAGATAACAGAGTCGCAGTAAAGTTTCAAAAATCCAGCTACATTGATTGTATACCCGTTAAAATTTCACTCCACAAAACTCTTAATACGGTTCAAGGTCGCATTTTCTCTAGGAAAATAATAAATATAACTCAATAAGAATTGCTAACATCGCTCAGTGATCAGAAAGTTGTCGAAGTCCGGAAAATAAATAGAAAGGAGAACGATAAGATAATTGCAACAGGCGCAGCAATCATCACATTCGATCTAATTTGTCGTCCTGAAACCTTGAAGAATACATACCGAATCCTATGAGATGTATAAACTGCCAGAGACTAGGGCACACAAAAAAATGGTGCAAAAATGTCATTCAGTGCAAAGAATGTGGTTTAAATCACGAACACGAACTCTGCAACTGCAAATATTGCGTAAATTGTCGAAATGAAAACCATACATCATATGATTCGGAATGCTCCACATTTTGGAAACATAAATCCGTTAATTATGTGAGAATTTCCAGAAAGTGTACAACACGTGAAGCGTGGAAGATTTTCAATGATAATCCATCACTTAACATGCTTCAACCAGTCAGAAACAAAAACAAACAGACATACGCACAAATAACAACAAATAATAATAAAACATTAAAAAAGGACGCGCTGGACACAATCAAGCATGCAGAAAACCAAAAAAATACGCAAACAACCATGTAAAATCAAATTCAATTATCTTTCTCAAATTTAAACAATTCCACTACAAAATCTCAACATATATCCACTATAAACATAAATACTAACACAAACACACAACCAACCGACGAAAGCTCTATCGTCCCGATAAAAAATGCATATTCAAAATTTCTTAATGACTGAGGAAAGTAAGATTGAAAAATTACTGATGGTTTAGATCTAAATTCGCCACCGAGAACAGGGCAAAGCTGCTCGAACGATAATAGCACGCCTGTTTCACAACTTTATAACAAATTCCCATTGCTAAACGTTCTCATTACTCCTATAACTTTTAAAGACACGACACAACAAACCTAACATCCTAGCGTTGCAAGAAACCCATATCGTTCAAAAAAACTTACACTTACTACATTTACCGGGTTTTAGAATATATCATCATAACTACGATTACACGTATGCCAAATCGGGCATAGCCTTGATGGTAAAAATAACTTGAGTGTCAAGAGCCACTTCACTTCTGATCGAGACCTGCTATTTCAGACTATTGTAATTCAATGTAATACAGAGCACCACATTACAAATATTTATAGAGAAGGAACCGTCAACTTATCCTTAAACATGGTAAAAAAATATACCATTTGCCAGGAACGTGCACAATATTCTGCTTGGAGATTTAAACTCACAAAATGTTTTGTGGGGATCTGCCTCAAATTCACCAAACGGAAGGATTTTAGAAGATTTTGCGAACGATCAGGACTTAGTAATTTTAAACGACGGCTCTCCAACCTTGCTTAGCACCAGGAACACTTTAACAGCGGTTGACATTTCAATGTCAAGTCTAGACATTGCAAAGCCTGCCTTTGCCAGATGTTTTTTTTTTTTTTTTTTTTTTTTTAATCTTCCTTAATCATTGAATCTTTCACATTATAACGAAATTTACAATGAGTATTCAAATCTTAGCCTAAGAATAAAAAGTCTTCGTTGCCACTGCAACTACAACATTAAGTTCCCACGGGTGTTGTCTTCATCTGATGAGTTCAAAGGTTCCCCTCCTTTTAAGACGTTTATGGCCCTCAAATATGAGCAAGTCTCTTGCAAACTGATTTGGATGAGTTGTAACTTTAGATTTATAGTTTGTGATAACATTCCTAGTTTCCTCACGAATAGTGGGAATGCTGAGATCTCTGTGAATATTATTATTCCTAATGTACCACGGGGCACACGTTATCATTCGCAGGAGTTTTGACTGCCGTCTTTGTAGTTTTTCGATGTTAGATGACGAAGCAGTTCCCCATAGTTGTATACCGTATAACCATATGGGCTTTAAAATGGCCTTATATAGAAGGACCTTGAGATCAAATTTTAACGAGGATCTTGGTCCGATAAGCCAGTAAAGTTGGGCAGATTTCAGCTTTATTTGTGTTATTTTTGCCGCTATGTGGTAAGTCCATGTGAGACGTCTATCAAGATGAATTCCGAGATACCTCACATTATTTTGCTCAGGAATTCTTATGCCATCAATTAAAACCGGAGGACAATTTTCTCTTCTCAAGGTAAAAGTAATGTGAACGCACTTTGAGGCATTTACTTTTATCTTCCATTTTTTGAGCCATATCTCCAACACTTTTATGTGTGCTTGAAGTTGTTCAGATGCAACTTTTGGATCTTTGTGAATGCTTACAAAAGCAGTATCATCAGCAAATGTAGATGTATGAGTTAGTGGACTAGTGGGCATATCAGCGGTAAACAAAATGTAAAGGAACGGCCCAACAATGCTACCCTGTGGTACACCAGCAGAAATTTGTTTCGTGGAGGATAAAATAGATTTTGATCTTATATGAAAAGATCTATTGCTTAAGTAATTCTTGAATAATTTGTGCACATTTACCGGTAGCAACTCTACAATTTTCGATAATAGACCGATGTGCCAGACCTTGTCAAATGCCTGTGATATGTCTGTAAAAAGGGCTGAACAATATTGTTTACTTTCGAAAGCACTTCGGATGAGATTTGTTATCCTGTGTACCTGTTCTATAGTACCGTGCATCTTCCTGAATCCAAACTGATGGTCTGGGATAATGAAATTTGTATCAATATGAGACTTTAGACTCTCAAGCAGCAATTTTTCAAAGAGCTTCGAAAAGATCGGCAACAAGCTTATTGGGCGGTACGACGTTACTTGTGAAATATCTTTACCAGGCTTTGGTAGATGTGGGGGACCATTTTCCCATCATTATCTCCAACAATAAAAGTCTATTTAAGAAAAAATTTTCACCCCGATTTCTGGATAAAAATGCTGACTGGGGTCTTTTTCAAAACAAGGTTACACAGAACTTAGTAAACAATTTTCTTTATCACCGAATATAAACAGGGAAGCTGCCCAGTTAAAAAGAATTATAAGAAAAACAGCTAATGAAACTATTCCATTAAGCCGGCAGCCTAAGGGGAAGAATAACCCGATCTGGTTTAACCGTGAAATTTCAAAACTAATACAGCAGAGGCAAGACTCTTGGAAATTGTTATTATTACAAATAGAACCGTTTCTTATACTTTTGTTTTTGTTTTTTTTTGTCTTTTTTTTTTCTCTGGTCTATGTACATAATATTCCACCTAAGTTTATCTAATTTTTATTATCATATGGTCTAGTAACCTGCGCCTTTTATTTATATATTTTGCAAATTTACTTTGTAATATATATTGTAAATAAATAAATAATAATTTGATCCATAAACAGAATTTTCCTTTAAGGCCTATTTGCTCTTGCATTAATTCCCCGGCCTATGGACTGTGCAAGTATATAACGAATATTCTTAAGGTGATAACAGGACAATCAATATATAATATTAAAAATTCGTTGGAATTTAAGGATAAAACCAAGAGAATAAATATACAAGATAATGATAGATTGTTTTCATTTGATGTAGTTTCACTTTTTCCAAGTATTCCTGTAGGTTTAGCTTTAAGTATTATAGAGGAAAAATGGCAGATAATAGAACAAAATACGAATATTGAGAAGGAATTATTTTTACGTATTCTTAAGTTTTGCATTGAAGACAATAGGTATTTTCAATTTGATAATAAGATATATCAACAGAAGGAGGGCCTCCCTATTGGCTCTACAGCATCTCCAATTATAGCTGATATTGTGATGGAGGAATTACTAAATTCATGTATTAGTAAAATGCATATTAAACCTAAGATAATCACAAAATATGTGGATGATTTATTTTGTATAACTTCAGAAGATGCAGTGGATGATATTTTGTCAGAATTGAATAGTTTCCATCCGGATATTAAATTTACGATTGAAAGAGAATTAGAATCTAGACTTCCATATATAGATATATTGATAATAAGGAAGAAAAATAAGTTAGTATTTGATTGGTATAAGAAACCAACATCTTCTGGAAGAATTATTAATTTTTATTCAAAACATCCAAGGAAAATGATAATAAACACAGCGAAAAATATGATAGACAGAATATTGACTATAAGTGATAGAGAATTTCATTTGAAGAATAGGGACACAATAAGAGATATACTTAATGACAATGATTTTCCAGTAGAATTAACTAACAGATTAATTAGACAATATGGCAGTTATAGGCATAATTTAGGAAATTCTACGGCAGAGCCAAGAAATTATAAATCAATAACTTATGTTCCTGGAATATCAGAAAGATTAGGAAGTGTAAAATATATGACACAGATAAATATATAATTGCACACAAAACACATAACACATTAAATAAATTATTTAGCAGTATGAAGGATAAAATAGGAAAAATGGAAATATCTGATGTAATATACAGGATACCATGTGGAGGAAATGACCAGGTGAACTGTGACAAAGTTTATATTGGGACAACAAAAAATAAACTTAAAACGAGATCAGCTGGTGTGACCAAAAATATAGGAATATTTCAACACAGAAGACATCCTTATCATCACATTGTAAGAAATATAATCATTATCCAAAGTTTGATGAAACATCAGTATTAGATATAGAAAAAAACTACAAGAGACGTTATATGTTGGAAATGTTAGAAATTGTTAATGTACCAAATGTAAGGAGAATAAATTTCAAGACAGACACAGACAATTTAGCTCAGAATTATAGGTACTTAATTAAAAAGACACATAATTTGTTATAATCATTTCATAAGAGAGAATTTGTTATTTGTTATTTATTTATTATTTCCGTTTCCTTGTTTTTGTATGTTTGAATATTTGAAAATTTAAAACTTTTGTATGTATGTATAAAAAAATATTTTATATTTTTTTTTTTAAATGTTTTGAAACATTTTTTCAATTTGTTAATAATTTTTTTGTTTTCAAAAATTTAAAAATTTTTTCCTGAAGAAGCTTTCCAAAGGAAAGCGAAATATTGAAAAGAAAGAATATATAAAAAAAGATCTTAAAAAAGAAAAAAGATATTTATTCTAAATAAATAATAAATAAAATAAAAAGTTGACATAATTCAGTTCTACTTTCTCAAATTTGAACAAAAAATTCATTCAAATTAAAATAAAACGTAACAATTCAATAGATTTTTGAAATTAAAAAAACAAATTTATTAAAATTAAAAAACGTGGGAATTCAAAAAACAAACAAATTCATTAAAATTGGAAAAAAGAACATTCAATACTGTTAGAATCTAGAATTTTTAATGTTTATGAAGAAAAAGAATCTAGCGTCGTTTTTGGGGATTCTGTATCGTATGTGTAGACGTAGATGCTAATGGCTGGAAATATTTTTCCAAAGTTTGCTGGATCGTTTTATTTTTTTGTTGCAACTAAATCTTCTTGTAGCAACTTACGCAATCAGTTAAGAATCTTACAACTTTTGATTTTCTTTCTTCGTCAGGGTCATTTTGTGAAAATATTGAAGCTGTAGGGCCATAGCTTGGCTAATTTGTTTTGAAGTAAGGATTTTTGGATCAGGTGTTTCAATTAAATCTTCTGTTTGGTTGTCTTTATACGCCAATTCAAAATCCAAATCTATCAAATCACTATTGCTCATCTCTTCATTCTGTGTTAAAATGAGCTATTTCACCCCATCTCCGTCCATTCCTTCAAATTCATTTTCCTTTGCCAGACTTACAATTTCAGTACAAACTGCCAAGGACAAGGTTTTTATGAACACATTCAGGCCATACACCATTCATACAAGAGGGTGTAACTTCATTCCACGATTCTGAAATGTTGTTGATTGCATCCAGTACGTTAAATGTTTTCCAAAATTCTGGAATTGTGCTTTTTTTTTAAAATCATCAATAACTGTTGAATGTTCTTTGAAGTTAGTAGCTTTTAAACGTTAAAATTATTCCTTGATCCCTTGGTTGGTTAAGTAAAGTGCTGTTTGGTGGCATACATAAAAATTTTAAATTGTCTGTTAAATCAGTAATGTAAATAGTATGACTGGAAATTATCTTCTGTTCGTCCTATAGTATCCAACAAGCGAAAGCGAGAATCAGTGATTTACCCAACCAAATCGGAACGCAACAACCCTTCTAAATGGTATGATAAATCTAGTCCGATTTCGGTTAGTTTGGTGCATGGCTTTCGTACACCTTCTATACATTTTGCAATGGCTTCCAAATGACTTCCCTTTGAAAGATAATGTTAAATGTTCTTCAATCTTCAATTGACTCGCAAAATATTGAAGTTCTGCATTACACCACACTACAAGGGCACAAACACATGCTGGCTGCGTCTGTTCTGCAAGCCTGTCGGGCTTTTCCCCTATTGATAAGGATCTGAAGACAACGTCTAGATGATTTAAAGTAACCTGTAAGTTCTTTGCGTTACATTTTGAGCGCTCTTTTAATAACACTTCCGTCAGCTGCTTTTCCAAATTATTAACTTTTAATTCAATATTAGCTGCATTGTCAAAACTACTGTCCTTTAATAAACTTTAGGTGCCCCTGTAGGCTTGTAGGTAGTGTACTAGCTTGTAAATATGGGGGTTGTGGGTTCGATTCCCAACGAAGACCTTGGTTTTTTTCACTACAAAAAATAAAAATAGACTGTCGGTGGGGCTGCTCAGCGATGAAAGCATAGTCACTGGTCGCTGTGCTGTCTTATATACGGCAGTTAATTTCCGACTATCCTTCTACTTTCACCACCTGTTTCACCTCTTCTCTATCCCTTTCCTAAAAGAATGTAGCACGGTACTTGACTAAATAGGCATTGTTGCCTGAAATGCTACTTCTCTTAAAAAAAAAAAATAGTATGACTGGGAGAATTCTCCATGATGATCAAAGCCTTAAAACCCAAGTTTTCTTTCGAGCAATAGGATCTTATTTCATGAATAGCAAATTCACAAACCCAGTTTTTAAACATTTCAGAACTCATCCACGCCAACGTATGGGAAGATCTTTTTTATTAACGCCTTTCATTGCTCTCGGATTTTCTGAATTATGAATAAGAAATGGTTCGAATTTGAAATCTCCTTCAGCGTTTCCGCCCGGCAGAAGATTGAGCCTCTTTTTGCTTGACTTAGGTCCTGAAACAAATTTTTCTGCTTTAGAAATATATGTTCTGCTCGCGAGCCTTTTCCAAAACAATCACGTCTCGTCAACGTTGAAAACTAGCTTAGAAGTAAGTCCTTCACTATGGATAATGGCTTTTTAAACATTGGGGAATTTCGCAGCTGCAACACTATCGGCACTAGCTGCTTCACCTTTTGGTTTTACATTATGAAGGTTGTATCGTGCTTTAAATCTTTCGTACCAGCCTTGACTTGCTGAAAACTTTGATTGCCTTTCATCAGCATTTTCGTCCTCCATATTATTTGACAATGACTGTTTTTTTCAATATCCTCATACAATTTCTTTGCTTTTTCTTGAACTACGCTTTCTGTCAGTGGAACTTTTTTATCAAACCTGTTTTTCAATCCATATAGAAAGTAAGGATTCCATTTTCACTATTTTTTTTTTTTTGTATCTGAGACAGAAACAGCTGCAGCAATTTTTTTTTAATTTTACTGCCGTCACGATCTCTTATAGTTTTTACAATTGATTCTGTTAGACCAAGTACTTAAGCTATATTAACAGGTCCTTCTCCTGCTTCAAACACCTAAAAAAATTTTTAATTTGGTTTCCAGGGTTATGGCCTTTCTCTTTTTTTTACCAATTAAAGCTAAAAAATATATAATATCAACTTACGAAAACAGACTCCAAAAGACTACAAAGATTTTTGATACCTACAAAAAACTTTAAAAATTGCACTTTTCGTTTCTAGAACTTTTATCAAATTGAAAACAAAATGTAAATTTCTTACGTATAATTGTTAATGAAAATCAAAATATAAAATTTACCTTTTTATACATTGCCTTTAACATGTTTACAATAATACTACTATTGTGAAAGCAAACAAAAAAAATTCGTAAATTTTTTTTCGACGCAATATGAAACGTCGCAAAGTGAAACGTCGCAAAGCGAGGTATTGGTGTACTTGATATTGGCTCGAAAAAATAAAAATCAAAAAATAACTGTTATTTTCGCCCGAAAAATACAATTAAAAAATAAATTTTATTTTTTCAACAAAAAATCAAAATATTACTTTTCTACCCAGGGAAGCACAACTGTCCGGATGTTTTGCATTAAGAAAAATACACATAAAAGTATATTATGAAATATATATATTTTTTTATTTAATTGAACATTATTCTAAATGTTTTATTTCTAATTTTAAAAATTTCATAGTTCTATAAATTATTGTTCAAAAGAAACAGCCCTGTAATAGAAAGAAAAACAAATGCCGCAGCTTAAGTAATAGAAGAATGTTGTTGACCTGCTTTGGGAACCCTCCTCAAAATACTAGCGACATTTGTAAGTGACTTTAAATAAAATATCGATTTAACTAAGATCACTTTTCAAAAATAAATTAAAAATAAACGTTTTTTTCAACTAATGCCTATTTCGTGAATGGTAACAGTTAGCTCATGTTTGATTTGACAGATAATTAGTTTTATCCTTCTGCTGAACGAATATGGGTTGTGTATTCGCTTGAACAACGCTGGGAAATATTGCGACATTGCTTTGAAAATTATGGTCATGTTGCAGAATGTGTGTGCGAAAATTACGTACGGATTTTGGAAGAAGAGAAGCACCGTTAGCTCCGTTTGTTTGTTATCTTGTGAAAAAAGTGAAAGAAACTGGCATCCTCAGCGATAAATCAAAGCGTAAAAAGCCAAAAACAGAGCGTGCAGTCAAATTTTGCGAAATGAGAGATATTTTTCGTTTCGGAAATGATAAGATAAAGCCATATTTTTCCAGAATATTGTTATGCCTGGTGTAAACAGAAAAATTTCGTATGCGAAGACAGATTACAATACTTAACTGTAATGTTTCCGGGCAAAGACATAAAACCAGAAAGTGTGCGTAAAGCGCCATCAACATCCATCAATTCAGCGTCGTTCTCAACAATTAAAAATTTCAGAGACATCATTGAGACGTATTTAGCATAAAGACCACCAATTGGTTCAGGAGTTGAAGATAAATGACCATCCAATGAGTTTTTGCTTCGCTAAGTGGGCCTGCGATCGAAAAAAAATCATCTTTTCAGATGAAGCTCATTTTGATCTTGGCGGGTGTGTAAACAAGCACAATTGTCGAATTTGAGTCACAGAAAACCCGCACGCATACATTGAAAAGCTGACGCACGACCCAAAACGACTCACTGTTCGGTGCGGCTTTTGGTCCCGAGGCATAATTGAGCCGAAAATGAGCAAGGAGTGGCCGTTACAGTCAATGGCGATCGTTATCGGGCCATGTTGAACGAATTTTCGTTCACAAAAATTGAAGAGAAGAATATTGGGAACATTTGGTTTCAACAGGACGGCGCTACGTGCCACACAGCCGACGCTACACTCGATATTTTGCGCCCTATTTTTGAAGATCGCATTATTAGCCGCAGAGCTGATGTCGTTTGGCCACCTCGCAGCTGCGTTTTGACACCGTTGGACTATTATTTGTGGGCTGCCGTCAACGATAAGTGTTACGCCAACAATCCAGAGACAATTAACGCTTTAAAGGACAATATTCATGAAGCCTTTTGTGAAATACAGCTGAACACAATCGATAATGTGCTTAAAAATTAGACCGATCGTGTAGGCTACTGCATGGCCAGCCGAGGCAGCCATTTGAATGAAATTATTTTTCCATTATTAACCGGAAGGATTGTACTTTCAAATAAAAAAAGAAATTTGAGAAAATATTCAGTAGTTTTGTTTATGGCATTTAAAACAAAAAAAAAAGTTTTTTGGCGAACCCTTTACATTTAAAAAAATGACAATTTTCATAATATTTTAACTATCTTTTTAACGATCTTTCTTATATATTTTTTTCTTTTCGATATAAAATATTTTTTCCATACATACATAAAAAAAAAATATTTTATATGTTTTTGTCAATTGTTTTGAAAAAATTATTTTTAATAGGTATGTTAATAATTTTTTGTTTTCAAAAATAAAAATTTTTTCCTAAAGAAGCTTTCAAAAGGAAAGCGAAATATCGAAAAGAAAAAAATATATAAGAAAGATCGTTAAAAAGAAAAAAATATATTTATTAAAGATAAATAAAAAAAGATGTTTAAAAAAACTATAGTAATATTTTAACTTAAATTTAACTGTAAATTTTATTTTACTTAATTAAAGGTACTATAAGTAAAAGATACATTCGAATACTACAGCGAACTAGAAAATGTATTACATGCAGTTGGTGAGTAGTTTTTCTTGCTATTTTTAAAACTTTTAAGTTATTTAAATAGAAATAAATTTATGAATTTAAATTACAAATTTTTTATTCTATCACACTAACAATGATAATATGTATTAAATTATACTAAAAAGTCATTTTATGTAGGTATACATAAATAAGCAACACCAACAACAGCTTATAAAAAAAAAAGAAAAATAACATTTTCAGAAATAAATGATGGGGAAAATGTAATAATTCAATTTAAAATGAAGACAAAGCTGAAGAAAATGAAAAACATACTAAAAGGTATAATAATGGCTGCTGCATCATTGGTTTGGTTTCGTTTGGTTGGATTTGAGAGAAGTTTTTTAAACCCATATAATTAAATAGAGAGAGAAAAAAATACAATTTTTGGGGTAAACAAACCATTGCATTAAAATACCACACCCTCCCCAACATGTTGCTGAGCAAACAAAACCAAAAATAAGTTGAGAAAAGCACAATTGCTATAGTTTGCTTTTCCTTTTGCTTTTGCTGTTGTTGATTTGTTTGTTGTTTTTTTTCTCCAAAGGAGAGAGAGTTTATTAGAAACTGGTTAACTCCTCCAAATAATATTTGAGTAAACTGTAATTGTTCAAGCATTTGTTTGTGTGTGTTTGGTAAGGCAAATGGAAAGCTGTAGAGCTTAAACCCAAAGATAATGTTCATATAGTTATTAATTGTATTAGTGTTGTGCTTAAGACTATGAATATGAAATTTTGTTCGTATTTACCGTTATTATAACTCAATTATTAATACAGAATATTTTTTTTTTGGTTGATTTCTTTCATTGTTGTGTTTTTTTTTCTCTTGTATAGGTTTTGTAATACTAAATGTACATACATACATACTTAAACACATATATATTTCAGTGTTAAAAAATAAATAAAATTTGTTTGGTTTTTAACAGCTACTGCTTTAACTACTTTCCCTATATGTAATTTGTCACTATATATATATATATATATAAGTACATATATATCTATATTAAAATACTGTAGCTACACAAACATTGTTTAAAGACTCATAATGTATATGTGTAAACATGCATGCACATATATTTATTTGGAAATTTCTGTAAACACGCATAAGTATTCTTAATATACGAAGTGTAAGAGTATGAGAGGTTTTTTTGTTTACAGCCATTGTTCTGACGTCGTAATCGCTGTCATTGCCAGATTATCATCTGCGTTTAGTAGAAAATAATTGAGAAACAGCAGTCAAAGCCAGCAGCAAACATACACCAACTTATATATTATCAGCAATGATAGCAGGAATAAGTAAATGTTCAGTTAGAGAGTATGATGTAAATTACTACCCATAGTTTTCGGCAATTTACACGTCGCTCTCTATCTCTCTCTATATTTATAAATAAAAAGAGACTTTTGTAATACAGTTGTATCTAAAACTCTCTAAGCAACTGCAATTGCTTTTGTTCATTGGTTATTTCGTTTCGGCACAAACACACACACACAGGCACTCACATTAAAAGCATTTATTTACATTTAAAGCCTGAGGAAATTTAAAAATTCCTTTTAAAGAGCACGCCTTTAACTTCTTGTTTAGCCGCTCACTTCGTAGAGGCGGGTATAAAAGCATCTTAGATTAGCTGAGCGAGACACACTTGAGCTGTAGCTTCACGACAGTTAATATATCGTTAAGATATTTGAAAAAATTTATAAAAAAATTAACTAATTTAGTGAGATTTGTTTGTTGGGAATAGAAAAAAATAAAACAACGTGAAAAGTGCTAAATTTTAATAAACAAAAAATATTTAAACGAAATTTTAAAAACAAAAAAAGAAAACGTATTCAAAATGCAAGGATACAGATCGTACACTATGGAAAATCATCACAATATGCATCATGATGCCAACGATCAAAAACCTTTAGTAGTGGATTTAATGACTGGCCAATATGGCAAACCACAAACTCCACCACCTTCACCTACTGGTAGGTTTTATCAATTTTTTTTTTAATTAAATTTTCTTTAAGGGAAATTTTTTTTTAAAAATTTATTTAAAAAAATATAAATAAAATTAATTAAATTTCTTTGCCTTGTTTTATTTACTTTTAGAATGTTTGTCCAGTCCTGATAATTCCTTAAATGGCAGCCGCAGTAATAACTCTTGTGAAATTCCCGCTGATCCCTCGGTACGTCGTTATCGTACTGCCTTTACACGTGATCAATTGGCTCGTTTGGAAAAGGAATTTTATAAGGAAAATTATGTGTCCAGACCACGCCGCTGTGAATTGGCTGCCCAATTGGGCTTGCCAGAATCCACCATTAAAGTGTGGTTTCAAAACCGACGCATGAAGGATAAGCGTCAACGTATTGCCGTCGCCTGGCCATACGCTGCTGTTTACTCAGATCCCGCTTTCGCTGCTTCCATCTTGCAAGCGGCCGCTAATAGCGTGGGTATGCCTTATCCTCCTTATCCAGCTGCTGCCAATCCAATGTTAGCCACGGCCATGCCAGTACATGGTCACAATCCCTACGGACAATATCGCTACAATCCCTATCATATTCCACAACGTCCACAACCAGCTGCACATCATTTAGCCCACGCCATGCCACCTCACATGACCACCAATCACATGGCGGCTGCTGCTGCCGTCGCTGCCTATCCCTCGATGTTGGGTGCTATGCCACCAAGCGCCTATGCCTCTAAGACACAAACACCTCCCTTAGACCTGCAGTCATCTTCATCGCCTAACTCCTCCACCCTATCGTTAAGTCCCGCCGGTTCGGATCATACTAAAGTCTTCGATCGCAGCTTAAGTCCTTTGAGATCCAGCGTACCAATCACTTTGCCCTTGGTACAGCCAACACAGCACGAATCTTCTATAGCCAACAGCCATAATTCACATTTTGCCGTCACTACACCCGCCAACACAGGATTATTAATGCCCACTAACAATGCCAACAATTCCAGTCTCAAACGGCCTGCCTCTTCAATGTCACCACCAACACCACAAACAAATTTACCAACGGAAAGTAAACCTAAACTATTCAAGCCTTACAAGACTGAAGCATAAAGTAAAAACCGATTAAAAGCTTTCAGATCTAAAAAGAATTTAGGAGAAAAGCAACCAAAAATCTAACCTAACTTTTTTTTCAAATTTGTTTTATTTTTAATTTTTTTAACGTGATTGTGGTGCTAAACAAAAAAAAAAAAACAGAAAATCTTAATAATCAAAATATAAATTAATTGTACAAACAAAATTTTTATATAAAAATATTTATAATTGTTAATATTTTTAATTGTAAATAATTTAAGTGTATAAATTTTAAAACAAAAAAGTTTTATTAATTTAAGTTTTTAGTTTTTAAGACTTTAAATCCTAAAAGAAAATTTTAATTTAAAATAAAAACAAACAATTTTTAAAATCAAATCAATTTTGTTTTAATTAATTTAAGAAATTTAATTTATTTTTAAAATATTTTTGGGAAATTTTCACTGCTCGCTTACCTGCCTAAGCCTCATACTTAACCTGAAAATCTACTTATTAAAATCTTCGCCGTAAAATAATAAAGAGAAACACACACCCGCACACACACACACTGATCAACAGAATTCGTCGTAAATCTTTTAAGGCTCTTAAAGCGACGGCAATTTTTCATGGATTAAAAATGTTGTTAATAAATAATAAACAAATAAATAATAATAATAAATAAAAACAAATAATGATTTTTATAAATTCTAAAAAAAAATTTGTTTTTGTTTTCAAAATTAAATTAAAAGTGGCAAAATTGCAACAAACCGGGGCAAGCAGCTGCTACATAAGAACTTTATTGCTTTTTATCTTTTTTCCTTAAAAACTTTCTAAGAAATAATGGCCTCGGCTCACGTGCTGTTAGCTCAAACAGTGACTAAACAATATTAATCAATTTTAATTTAAAACTTTTAAATTTAAAAAACAATTAATGACCTCCATCACACAGCACCACAAAAGAAAGTTTTCTTTTTGTCAACAAAAATATTTTGTTTTTTCAATCAACGGGAGAGTGGAGGAAAAAAAAGAGCAAATCAATTTTGCTGCTTTAGTGTTAACAATATATTAGATGGCAAGAAAAAACGCAAAATTTAAATTCTGGCCTACAGAACGGCCAAATTTGTGGTTAGGAAGTAAAATCTCTGTAAAATGGTTAAATTTTAAGAATTAAGCAGCCATTTTTTGACATTTATTTAGTAAAAACTTGGAAATTTAAAGCTTGGAACATTATACTTTTGAGCAAAAAAGTTTAACTGTAGAAATTCTCTATTAAAAGGGTGTAAATTTCACTGTATCATTTCGAAAATCTGCCTGCTTCTAAACCCCTGCTGGGAGTAATTTAATCGCCAAATGCTAGGCTTACCATATTGTTGCTGACAAATGACAATACGCTCGCAGTGGCTGTAAAACATAACCGCTGTAAGCAAAATGATGACCATGAGCCTGGAACATCTCAACCTGTCGTGATCAGGCGAGGCTCATTTTCAATTAAACGATTATGTAAACAAGCAACATTGTTGCATATGGCGGCTCACAAAATCCATAAAAATCCAAAGATGTAATGGTTTTGTGGTGAGGCAATATCACTGGCGTGTATTTCTTCGAATATGAACATACCGACAGTATGCTCCCCTCCCCCCGGGGGCACATTTATCGGTCTTTATGGAATACTTGAATATCTAGACCTGTGCAACTGGAGGAAAAAGGGAGTCCAGTCCCCTGGAGGCAGCAGGGGTCAACTGGGAACTCCACGTTATTTCCACGGGAATCAGTAGCCCGCAGTGTTTCCGCTATTTATCTCTTAAGGCATTTAGCTGTTTCTCTGACTGATTATTGAAGTTGGCCCTTCGGGAGTATCGTGGTGGTTGTGGTTTCGCGGCCCCAAACAGACAGGTCAGTTTTATAAGGTAGCCAGGTTCATTTCACCTTTAATAACACATACCTGGTGGAATGTTCCTAGAGCCAGTGAGCATGCTAGACATGTGTTCTGGACAGGAGTTGGAAAGTCTCCAACTCTTCAGCAAAGAGTGGTGGTTTGCAGCTCTGCTCTGGAATCACTAAAGTTGCAACTAGGAAAGACCTGTTGCTAGAATTAGTCTTCGGCTTCCTAGACTTCCTACCTGGTGGAATGTTCCTAGATGCTCACTGGCATGGTAGACATGTGTTCTGGACAGGAGTTGGAAAGTCTTCAACTTTTCAGCAAGGAGTGGTGGTTTGCAGCCCTGCTCTGGAATCACTAAAGTTGCAACTAGGAAAGTTGCTAGAGTTATTCCTCGGCTTCCTAGGGCATGAATGATGCTGCTTTTCATTCCCACTGGTTTGACCACCATCTGATTAAGGCTTACAGCCAGGTGCAGATGTAAATCTTATCACGAAATATCGACAATATGGCTTCCATTGCGGACACTCTATGGGCCACTTGCTGGCTTTCCTATCGGAACAATGGTGCAACTCCATACATCATTTCGGACAGAATAGCATGGTGGCTCTAGGTATTTCCAAAGCGTTTGATGGAGTGTCACATGATGCACTTCTGTCAAAATTTGCTGCTTGTGGTGTCGGTGATAATTTCTTTAGATTTATATCGAGTTTTCTCAGGAATTGCACTATAAGAGTTGTTATAGATGGGATTTCTTCAGTCGATTTCCAGATTAATTTAGGGGTACGGCAAGGCTCTGTTTTTTCTGCTACCCTATTTCCTATTTTTCTAACCTTCTTCTTTATCGACCTTCTTTGCCAAATTTTTCCACCCTATATACTCTTCCGCCTAATTTCTCGATTTGGCAATGTCAATTGGCCGCTTTGTTGTTATAATTTAATGCGCTGTACTATTTTGTCTGCACCTTTTAAAAGACCAGGTTTACGTGAACAACTTGCAAACAACTAACGGTCTGCAATATGAACTTCGACGCTGCATTGACGAGATAAGCAAAGCTTTGTTGCAAAATGTGCTTCAAAGTATGTGAAAAGAGTGGGCATCTCTGTCTCATATTTTCGTTTATATTCTAAATAAGTGTATGTTTTAAGCCAAGTTACATCCTGACCTCAAATTTGCTATAACCCAGCGTGAAGATGGAGTGATGCCAAATTGGTGCAAACGTCGACAAGTTGATAAAACACCAGTGTCAGAAGTGTTACGGGTAGATATTTGCCCGATATTATACTCCATTATTAGTTCCCATATTTGTACTTTACATTGTTATTAATAATACTAAAGTTATCATAAAAAAACTGTGTGTTTTAAGCCAATTTACTTCATAACCTCAAATTTAAAATATTTTTTAGTGAATAGTTAAAAAAATTAAATTTTTCTTTACATCAAGTGGAGTTAAAGTGGCTTATTCTGGATAGTTCCGGTGTAAAACTATGTTTGGGTTAATTTTTTAAGGGTCCACTTAAAGGCGAATCGGCATGAACTCCAATCTTTCGCGAAAAAAAATTTTTGAAAACGCGATTTTTTAATTTTGTCCTCTTAGATTTGAGATCTACCACGCTGTACATACGGTGCCCTCCCGGGGGCACATGATAGTCTTTTTGGAACCTACTATTCCATTTAGACTGGTGTCTTGCGGAGCCCAGGCCCCTCAAAGGCTAGTAGGAGTCACCTGGACAATCCACATATTTCCACGGGAATCAGTTGCCCAGAGTACACTATTTGTTCTCTTTAGACAATGATGTGCTCTGACTGGTTGTTGAGGTTGGCCCCTATATGGGAGTATCGTGGTGGTTGTGGTTTCGGACCCTCGTGAGAGTTTGTGGGTCGGATCATTCAAATTAACACAATGAATAGTTCAGGTCCAGTGAGTATGAATGCTGTCGTGTTCTTGATAAAAAAGAGCTTCATGCGTTCTGGACCAGGAGTTAGAAAGTCTCCAACTCTTTAGCAAGGAGTGAAGGCTGCGGTCTACTTCGGGCTTTCGAAATTGCTACTAGAAGTGACCGGAGGATATACGTATTCGATGGCCTTCTAGGGCGTGGTTGATGTCCAATCAACCAAGTGGTTTGACCACCATCTGATTATGACTATATAGTCGGTGCAGATGTAAATCAAATCACGCTTTGTACATACGGTGCCATCTTCATCAACAGTAAATAAAAATATATAAAAATTTTCAATAATGAAATAAAATTCGCAAACGGTGGGGCGAAAAGGCATGGATTCGCCTGAGAACACTCACCCCAAGAGCTGGACAGAAATCTCGTCAATCCAACCGTAACGTAATCCATGACATAAGTGGCGCCCGGAGGGATAATCCTTGACATAAATGGCGCCAACGGTAAAAAGGCATCTCTAATATTAAAATGGCCATAAGTGCCCCTGTAGGCTAGTAGGTAGTGTACTAGCTTATAAATAGCAAATCGTATATTATTTGTGCGAGTACAGTAAAGCAAAAAGGTCTAAAGTTACTGTAAAAAAGTGATTGCAGAACTAAGCGACTGACGGACCGCTTAAAGCAAGCAAAAGCCTTCTCTTTAGCAACCACAATGTTTCTTTTTTCAGTTTTCTTTATTACAATCCAGTCAAACAAGAGCCTTCTATTTTATCTAGAGGTGACCCTGTAGGCTAGTAGGCAGTATACTAGCTTGTCAGTCTGGGGGTTGTGGGTTCGATTCCCAACAAAGACCTTGGCTGTTTTTTCACTACAAAAATAAAAATTGACTGTCGGTGGGGCATGCTCAGTGATGAAGGCATGATCACTGGTCACTGTACTGTCTTATATGGCAGCTATTTTCCTCTCTTCTCTATCCCTTTCCTAAAGAATGTAGCGCGGTGCTTGACTAAATAGGCATTGTTGCCTGAAGTGCCACTTTTGTCTTTTTTTTTTTCTTTTCAAATTGTTATAATTTTTTGTTTTTGTAAAATATAAAAAATAATTTCCTGAAGAAGCTTTCCACAGGAAAGCGAAATATCGAAAAAATAAAATCGGTAAATTATTTAAAAGACCGTTAAAAGATTAGTTCATATTTAATTAAAATTTTTATAAAAAGAACTGGTGCCTTGAAAATTCAATTAAAAATTTCGTTTTAAAAAGCACAAGATATATTGTAATTTCTTTTATTATAAAGCATCCAAATTGACACCACTGATCGTTAGCAATTATCAACAACAACGACAAATTGTCAGAATTACGCTCTCAGTTAAGTCAATAATGTAAAATCTCTCCTGTTGTTTTTATTTTTATTTTTATTTTTGTTTTATTTATTATTTATTTTTATAATTGAATGCCAATATCAAGGTTAATGTGTTCAAATTTAAAAACTAATTTGCAATAATTTTTTCTCAATGTTCTCTCCCCGGTTTCTCTTTTTTTGTAAAAAGACACGCGTCAATGTTGAAAATTTAAAATGAAATTAAATAAAAAGTGTGGCTTAACTCCACATGATTTTGTTTAGCTCTACTCCCCAGGAAACGACCTTCAAGTGATTAGTAATTAATTTAAAAAAACAGACAGACAAACAAATTTCCTTTCATAATTGTTGCAACATTTATTAATGAGTTTTGAAAATGTTTATTTTTAATATTCCATTTGTTTATGCCACTAAAGATGTGTGTGTGTGTGTGTTTGTCCACATCTGTTGTCTCATGGCTTTTAATAACAATAATGTCTTTGTGACATTTATTTAACAATGACATTTAATATCCTTTTACATATTATCACTTTTTATTAACAATTTGAAGTGTAACTGTTTGTTTGCAAAAAGGATTTCCGGTGTGGGGTGTAAGCTAACGGGAAAATGTTTAGGATAAAAGACAAATTTACATTAAATTAGCTAAACAATAGAAAGAGAACATGTGCCTTTACGTTGTGTTATAGTTGTTTTGGTTTTCTTTATTTTTGATTTACTGGCCATTTTTTTTTATTTTCTGCTGATGGCAAAAAAAGGGTTAAAAAAATAAAAGCTGCATTAGAAAAATGTTAATACTTTTGGGGTGCAGGAAATTTAGTGATACGATTTACATCTGCACCTGACCGTAAGCCTTAATCAGATGGTGGTCAAACCACTGGAAATGAAAAGCAACGTCAATCACGCCCTAAGAAGCCGAGGACTAATTCTTGCAACAGGTCTTTCCTAGTTGCAATTTCAGCGGTTCCAAAGCAGGGTTGCAAACCAATACTCCTTGCTGAAGAACTGGAGACTATCCAACCCTGGTCCAGAACACATGACTAGCATGCTCACTGGATCCGGTTCATTCACCCATTGGTGTTATTAAAGGCGAGATGATCCTGGCCACCATAATCAGTTCATGCTTGGGGTCGCACAACCACAACCACCACGATACTCCCGAAGGGCCAGCCTCAATAATCTGTCAGAGAAACAGCTAAAAGTCTAAAGAGACAATTAGCGGAACTCTGGGGCTTAGTGATTCCCGTGGAAATAACGTGGAGCTTCCAGTTGGCACCCTGCTTGCCTTCAGGGGACTGGGCTCCCTTATACCCCCAGCAGCACAGGACTAGATGGTCAAGTATTCCATAAAGACCCACAAATGTGCCTCCGGAGGGAGGGATTTAGGAAATGACGTGATAAGATTTACATCTGCACCGGGCCGTAGGCCTTAATTAGATGGTGGATCATTACCATTGTGGATGAAATGTAGCGTCATTCTCGCCCTAAATGGCCTTCGAATACGTATATCCTCCGGTCACTCCTAGTTGCAACTTTAAAAGCCCGGAGTAGGCCGCAGCCTTCACTCGTTGCTGAAGAGTCGGAGACTATCCAACCCCTTGGTCCAGAACGCATGAACCTTAATATAATTAACAACACGACGGCATTCATACTCACTGAACCTGGACCATTCATTGTGTTCATTGTGAATGATCCGACCCACAAACTCAAACGAGGGCCTCGAAACACACAGCCACCACGATACTCCCGAAGGGTCTACCTCAATAATCAGCCAGAGAACAGCTAAATGCCTAAAGACAAATAGCGAAACTCTGCTGACTACTGATTCCCGTGGAAATATAGAGGATTGTCCATTTTAATCGAAATCAATCATCGATTACTGTGAGGATGAGGAAATTACATGAAACTTTAAGGAGAAACAACGTGCCAACAAAACACACTATTCATCGTGTAGTGAATGATTTCGAAGAAAGAGGGTCTGTAGATGATAGACCACAACATGGACCACAATGTACTGCAAGATCAAGTGAAAACTTTACTGCTGCTCAAGAAAGTGTTCGGAATGAGGTCGTGTGATTGGAGTAGATTTTAATGCTCGTAAGACGCAATGTTGCATGCTTACGCATAGATCTACGTTCGGTAATAGTGCTGCATCTGTTACAAGGGTGATATAGGTATTAAGGAATCGAAAGCTCTTGATGTCTTTGGCAAGAAAATTCAGTGTGATGTTCGATGGACTTAAGACATTTTTAGATTTCTAAAGAAGCTTTCAAGTGTCTCGGTTTTCTAAAACGTTGTAAAAGATACTTCACTCCATCCAATCTTCGTACTATTTATACCACCTATATGCGTCCAAAAATAGAATACAACTCTAATGTATGGACCGGCACTCTAAAGTCTATTTTGGTATTACTCGACAGCGTACAGGAGAGAGGGCCAAGAGGTTCATTGGGTACAATAGGGTATCCAACTCTATTGATTCTCTAGAGCATCGACGCAATGTGGGATGTTTTTCACTGTTCTATCGTTACTGCAATGGTAAGTGTTCAAATAAAATTAGGAAACTAATTCCCGATACTCGCACATTTTCGCGTTTAACTCGATTTTCGTTGAGAGCGCATTCGTTTGTGGTTGATTGGCCAGCGAATCGCACTACGCATTCCACAGAACAGTCCGTATGTGAAATAAAATCCCTCCGGTGGTCTTTCCTGTCAAAAACAAATTGAATGTCCAGAGACACTACTTCCTCTTTCCTCTTCTCCATAATCTAATTTCCTAGTTCTGTCACAATGCATTGCATGTGTAAGGGTCATCCCCTGAGTGCTGGTCTGAAAAAAAAAATAAAAATAACGGCCCAAGTATTGAACCCTGTGGTACACCTCTGGGTATTAAACAGCATTCAGAGACATTGCTTTCGTGGGAAACACTTTGACTTCTGCCACTTAAATAGGATGTTAACAGTTTTAGGGCAGCGAATCGAATGATGTACTGTGTCGAAGGTTTTAGTGTGATCAAGCAATATGAAGAATGTTCCCCCCGGGGGCACATTTATCGGTCTTTATAAAATACTTGACTATCGAGACCTGTGCTGCTGGGGGTATAAGGGAGCCCAGTGTCCTGAAGGCAAGCAGAGAGTCAACTGGAAGCTCCACGTTATTTCCACGGGAATCAGTAAGCCCCAGAGTTTCCGCTAATTGTCTCTTTAGACTTTTAGCTGTTTCTCTGACTGATTATTAAAGGTTGGCCCTTCGGGAGTATCGTGGTGGTTGTGGTTTTGCGGCCCTAGCACGAATTGATTTATGGTGGCCAGGATCATCTTGCCTTTAATCACACCAACGAGTAAATGATCCGGATCTAGTGAGCATGCTAGTCATGTGTTCTGGACAGGAGTTGGATAGTCTCCAGCTCTTCAGCAAGGAGTAGTGAGTTGCAGCCCTGCTTTGGAACCGCTGAAATTGCAACAAAGAAAGACCTGTTGCTAGAAATAGTCCTCGGCTTCGTAGGGTATGAATGACGTTGCTTTTCATTCCCAGTGTTTTGACCACCATCTGATTTAGGCTTATAGCCAGGTGCAGATGTAAATCTTATCACGAAATATTAAGAATGATATCGTTTGGCGTTTGTCAATTTGGCACCTGATTTATTCTGTGACATCAATCAGAGTAATAATACAACTCTGTGCTTTGCTCTAAATCCAGACTTCCTAACATGTAGCAGGGAGTTTGTATTCAAGTAGTAACTTATTTCACCGTGAATTAATTTTTCAACGACTTTTCATAGGTAGAACAACATTGCATTTGGTCGATAACTCCTATCAGGTTTCGGTATCGGTATGATCTTAACATGTTTCTATTCGGATGGGAACGTCGATGTTGTGATGATCGTGTTAAAAAAAATGAGTTAAATGCGTTAATGTGTATGGAAGAGTAAGCTTGATAAATTTTGGATGTAGTCCATCATAACCAACAGCATTAGATTTGATATGAAGACATTTTCCTGAGTAAAGTGAATAAAATTAAAAAGTTTGTTTGATTGGATTTAAATCAAAGTTATTATAAAAATGTATGTTAATTGGGGGCATAGCTGTACTTGCAAATTGATAGTTTAATTCTTTCCGTCAATGACACGTGCCCCAGCAGTAGTATTATCACGGCCCACTAATCCCATTTTGCGAATTTCTTTCCATTTTTGGGAATCAATAGACGTTTGAAACTTGTGGTGATAGAACATTGACTTGGTCAATTTCATTTTTGCATTTACTAACATTTTTAAAAATTTTATATAGCTCTGGCATTCTGAAACGTTTCCACCTTTTGCATGCATGATTCTTAACTTTAGTTGGAGCTTTTATCTCATTTGTAAACCCCGGTTTCACGTTCCGTATGATTTTTGCTTTAATAGAAACATATTTATCATTTTGCCCTTCCGTTCTACACAATCATGGGATTAATTTTTATTTAAAGAAAAATATTTGCAAATCGATAATGTTCTTAAGAAATAATAAAACAAAAATTGTTTTCCACAGGCTGCCTTTCAAATAATATTCGATAATAATATTCAAATGAACTCCTTTCTACAACACATAAATAAATCCGTTTTTACCTTGTTTTTCGCCTTAACTGAACGAATTTTGTTTATAAAATAAAAAGGCGTGAACTGAAAATATTTACTTGTACAAATGCCAAAATGTGCTTTTAGATTAAGAAAGGGTTTAAAATTAACTTTCGAAGGCTTTCTAATTTAAATCTCAGCAAGCAATTTCTTAAATTTTAAGTACGCACATAATTCTCTTATACCTAAATTCAAAAACTAATCTTAACTGAGAGAGAAAAAAAATCCCCCAGATTTAACAAATCAACAAACAACAAACAATTACGCATAATTTTCAAATTAACTTTGTTTTTATTTACAGTCTAAACAGGCTTTAACATGCATATAGATACATACACACACACGTATGTACATACATCCCTCCCTGGATAATTGAAACACTTATAATCCCTTATGATTAATTATGAACTTGTGAAACCTGTAGCCCATCATAAAAATATTAAGAGAATCATCTCTCTCTCGTTCATTTCGGTTGATAATCTCAAGTAATTTAATGCTTAAAACTGCAACAACAAAATAACGGCATAAAGAATTTTTTTTTTATTAAAACACATGTTAACTGTAAAAACAACAACAGCAATTAAACTCCCCACTGTTCACACCTTCAATAAGAACATGAATGTTAATGATACCAAGTACCGTTACAAAATATTTGTTGTTCTTTTTTTCTTCTTTTATTAATCATCTGAAAATTGTTTTCATATTGTCAAAATACGAGCATGAATATTAACAGTAAAGAAAAAAAAGGTACGAAGGGTACAAACAGAATTATGGCAAAAAGATTTACTCATCTCTGCAATTTTCCCTGGAGATATAAAAAACAGCCACTCACCCACCACCCCATCCATTGTTTTTTATTCATACATTTATTCTTTATATTTTTTTTCTTTCGCTTTATTTAAGCAATCCTTAAAAAAACCCTTATTTGTGATAAATGTGTATTTATTTGGTGCGATGCTTCTCGTACCAGCAGTAAGTGCCAGTATGTCAGAATGTATGTTTATTATTAAGTAATAAAATTATACCATTTGTGTAAAAAACAACTAACTCAAGTAATTTTTTATAATGCTTAAACTTGTCAAAACATATTTTTTTTCTTTTGATAACAAGAGCAGAGCTGGGTAACCCTTCTTAATAAACCAAAATTATGATTTTAAAATTAAAAAGTACAACAAGGAAACAGGGAAAACGAATTGTAGCAGTATGACATGTTCGCCATTAATGGTACATTTAGACGCTAAGTAATGCGACCATTAATTTGCCAGCCGATTTAACGCTCTTTTCTGTTGCTTCATTTTCTTCCCGATTATAAGTACAGGGTGTCGGCCGAGAAGCTATACTACTTTGTTTTGCCGCCATTTTGGTAAACATTAGTCGTGACAGTTTATATTTGGCAGTCGTAAAGTAGACACGTGGCAAATTTATTATGGAAAAATACTCGATAAACCAATGTGTTTTAATCGTTAAAACATTTTATCAAAATTAACCATCGATTACTGTGACAATGAGAAAGTTACGTGAAAATTTTGGGAGAAACATCATACCAACGAAACGCACTATTAATTGTAGATGATGGAACTAAGCATGGACCTTAACGTACTTCAAGATCGCTTAAATTTTATTCGAATAAATTTTTCTTTAATATTAAAATATATACATTTTTCATGCGATAAAAAAAATTTTTTTTCCTCTGAAAATAATCGAATAATTTTATTTCGAATAGTTACTATAACTTTGAATAATTACTAATTTTTATTAGAAAATACTTTTTTAAGTTAAAAAGTGTTCACAGCGATATATCCGAGAATCAAATTTGTTTCCTGAAATTAATCGAATAATTTTTATTCGAATGACAACTGTCACTGCAAATCATCACTAATATTTATAAGAAAAATTTTTTACCGAAATATAATCGAGTATCAATTTTTTGTGCTGCAATTAATCGATTAAATTTTATTCGAATAAATTTTTATTTTATATTAAAATATATACATTATTTATGCGACAAAAAAATTTTTTTCCTCTGAAATTAATCGAATAATTTTATTTCAAAGAGTTACTATAATTCTAAATTATTACTAATTTTTATTAGAAAATACTTTTAAAAGTAAAAATTCGTCTAATTCTTTATCTAGATAAAATTTATTCGAATAAATTTGTTGTCTTTTATTAAAATAATTTTTAATAACAATTTTTCTCTCCATATCTGAGCATCAATTTTGTCTTCTAAAATTAATCTAATAATTTTTATTCGAATGACAAACTATAATTATGGACCATTATTGCTTTAAATAAATTTTCGTTTATTCACTTTATCTAGATAAATTTTATTCGAATAATTTTGTTATTATCTATTAAAATAACTTTTAATAGTAGTTTTCCCTTCTACAATTAATCGAATGACAAGTAATTACTAATATTTATCAGAAAAATTTTTCACCATAATATATCCGAGTAATTAATCGATTAAATTTTATTCAAATACATTTTTATTTTATATTAAAATATATACATTTTTCATGCGATAAAAAAATATTTTTTCCTCTGAAATTAATCAAATAATTTTATTCGAATGGCTACTATAACTTCGAATCATTACTAATTTTTATTAGAAAATATTTTTTTAAGTTAAAAAGTATTAACAGCGATATACATATGTATCTGAGCATCAATTTTATCCTCTTGAAATAATCGAATAATTTTTATTCGAATGACAATTGTCACTGCAAATCATTAGTAATATTTATCAGAAACATTTTTCACAAATACCTATATTCGAATAGCAAGTTTTTTCTTCTGCAAATTATCGATTAAATGTTATTTGAATAAATTTTTGTTTTATATTAAAATATATACATTTTTCATGCGATAAAAAAATTGTTTTTCTTTTGAAATTAATCGAATAATTTTATTCGAATGACAAACTATAACTATAATCATTGTTAATATTTATAAGAAATTATCATTTGTTTAATAGTTTAACACATATTCTTGGGCTAAATAGAAATCTAACGGAGAAGAATAATCTTTCGAACTTATGCCTAACCTAAAAAATTTGTAGTTTTAAGAAATAATGTTAAGGTTTGTTTAACGATAAAAAATAATTTTAAAATTCAAGATTGAAATAACTACTTCTGTTTTATGACGCAGAGATTTTTTACGCTTGGACCTTTAAACAAACTGGTTGGACTTTTCTGTTCTTGAGACAAGATACAATAGGGCATAATGGTATCATCAACTGTTTGATAATGATATTTTCTTCTTATTGCTTTTCTTTCCTTCCCCCTTTCATTTTTCACTACATTCAATTAGTTGAGTTTGTAAAAAGTCAAATTTTATACACCCCTTTTTTGTTATTGTTTTAAAAATTTTTATGCTGTGCAGAATGTTGTTGTAATGCTTTAATTTTGTTACTGTTATCATGAAGGAAATTATTTTTGTTTTGCTCTTTTCAAAAGCACAAGTGCAATGAGAGTATGAAGAAAGTATATTAGTGTGTGTGTTTGTGTGCGCATAAGCAAAGCATTGTGGAAATGAAATGGAAACAAAATTATAGATGATAATTTTTTAAGGATTAAATAATGACTTTTGAATAAAAAAGAAAAGTTAAATAACATCAAGATAGTAAAATATTCTCTGTCTATATATAAATAAATAAAAGGCAAATAAGAGGGTATGAGTGAGTCATAGCCAGACGATATCTTATTTATATTCTACAGTTAGATTGAGTGATAAATTATGATATGGAATTAAATAACGATTTATATTCTCGACTATAATTGTAAGAATCTAATAGAAATATTTGTAAAAAACAGGAAAAGTTTTGTTGTTGTTCTATTATCAGGAAGCGTAATCACGTTTCTATTCTAAAATTGTTGATTTAAATAATCGGAAAAATAGTTAAAGCTATTTTACAAAATAATTTCCTGGACATTTTAAAAAGTTCAAACACTTTTCTTTTTGGAGCAGACTTCTATCACAGTCGATGACATCACAGTAGTGTGAATCTCAATTCTAATTGTACTTAGACTTTCATGACAGTAGATGCCTTCATAGTAGTGTGTATTGAGATCAGATGCCATCACAGTAATATGTACTCAGAATAGAATTCTACTGTATCTTGTAAGAAAAAGGGTTACCCGCGTGTGAAATTATTATAACTCATGATTTTCCCTGTGTTGGAAAGACGAAAAGAAGTTTCTTGGATCAGTTATATCAGTAGAGATCCTTTAGTAGTCAGCTTAGGAAAGAAAAAAACGTGAAATATTAATTATTCGATTAGGATTGTCTTACATTTTAGAAATTGCAGTCGTGAAATACCACCAATAGTCTGATCTATTTGATCCTCAACAACAGCAAACCTGACTTGATTCGATTAAAGTCAGAAGCCTTTTTTGACTGGGTTCCATAGCCAAGGGATAAAAGCATAATCCAATTATTATTACTACAGAGCCGATCTATCTGTCCCGGATAACAATTGGTGGAGCCGTTATACCTAGAAACTCGAAATGTTTTCAGACATAATAACAAGTCCGCTATAACAAATAAAACTCAAAGTAATATTCATGCTTCTTCTACAAATTCCATACAACCGTTACCCATACAGGTGACAGTTAGCCTCACTGTCCAAAAGACCCTCAATATTTATACCATTAATGTTCATTCTTACGTACTAACACATATTATCTCCCTCGCATAGTGCAAGCAGACTTAATTTCTCATCCTAATCTTTTTCCACTCCCATAACTTTCTCTAGCTTTCCTAATCTAACTCGACACCTTTCTGAAGTATCTAATTTTAGACTCGTTGTACTCTTGCATCCTTTGATAAAACGGCTTGATAACATGAAATTTAACTGTTTCTTCTTCTTCTTCCTCATTTACTTTACCGGAATGTGTTTTTCCTGGTTTTTCCTTTAGGAAATATGACTCAATATGCGGTCTTTGAATGAATCTCCTCTATTTGAAACTTGTTCCCCCGCAAGTTTCTCTGACCTTTTGCGCAATTAGGGCTGACCAAGTTATCTCGAACACATCTAACCCAAAGAAGAACAGTCCATGAAACTGTCATCCACTTGCTTGCAATTCCAACAAGTGTATATGTTGTCAGTAGCAGTAGCCTCAACCTCTATATCAGTCATAGGCCTACAATCTTACTCGACATTAATTTCATGTACCCTTGGTGCCCAAAATTAATGCTGTGAAAACAGCTGTCTTTGGTTAGCCAATTAATTCTCAGCCCTTTTCGCCTGCTGACAATTCCTCAATCCTAACTGAAAACAGCAAATGTGACAAGGACGTGTGGAGGGTTCATAATCTCCACAACGTCTTTCCCTGCTCGTTCTTTAATCTCATAACCGAGTTATAAAAATTTTCAAACGATTCCTGCGTCCATAATTTTTTTTCTCCAACTAAAATTCCCTCTCTTCTTGCTATAATATGTCAAAAAGGCTCTTTCCCATACCAAACAAAAGGTTGACCCTCTGATAACAACTGAAAATTAAGGCGAAGTTCATTAAATCAACAATCATATTCCTAACGCAAAGCATCGATGCTAAAAATAAACTCCTTAGCACTCATTGATCTCGCAGTACCATCAAATTTAAGACCCCATTTTGCCAGCTTAAACCTATCCAAAGGCTCTTACTGCGCTTACATTGACTTAGTGGGATTTTAATTCTGATACTCTGGCAGTGTCTTATGAACCGCCAGTGTGTACCAAGTGTCCCGTGCATATCCTGACTGACATTTAGTGAGAATTATAAAAATTAAGTTAATATTACGGAGACACTTGTGTCAAAACCTCTTGCTCATATGACAATGGATTTTGCTGTTGCAACACATACTGTTGCTGCTGATATGGCATACGTAGCTAGTGAGGAGATGCCAGCGATGCTGCTTCCCAAGATGGTAGTCTTTGTGACTGTTGGACAGCCTCAATGTAGCGCAGAGTTTGCATTAACA
Organism: Trichopoda pennipes; assembly: GCA_030448955.1. Classification (NCBI taxonomy): domain Eukaryota; kingdom Metazoa; phylum Arthropoda; class Insecta; order Diptera; family Tachinidae; genus Trichopoda; species Trichopoda pennipes. Next base: position 942,243 of record JASKUP010000040.1, read on the forward strand.
CCGACTGAACACCGGCATGTGGCATTTGCATAGAAGCATTTTGTAGCCGATTACCTCCAGTCGCGACAGAAGGCCTGGCTGCCGTATCGGGTTGTTACCTGCTTCTGATGACAAAATGTGCATCGTTTCCATCAGAGTTCTTTTACATTTAAAGTCGAACTCCTGCTGGACATCTTACTAGAGGTATAAACCCACTGTTGCCTCCACTATTTACAGAATACCACTTGAATTTCTTGGCATCACAATGCCTGGGCCATTTTCGGCACCTTTGTGGGCCATTTCCGACTTCCTGCATCAATGTAACTGGAGGCATAGACACAGCGCTGTCGCGTAACAGAAGGCCGGAGGCAAATTACCGGCTCCGTTAACATAAATTGTGTTGGGGTTCCCTCGCAAGGAATGGCACCAAAAAAAATACGCCGAAACCGGGTTGTTATCTGCTTCTGATGACAAAATATGCACCCTTTCCACCAGAGTTCTCTGAATTTTATCATTCTGCTTCCTTGCATTCCTTGGCATCACGGTGCCTGGGTCATTTTCGGCACCTTCGTGGGCCATTTCCGACTGTCTGCATGAATCTTACTGGAGGTATAGGCACAGGGCTGCCTCGTAACAAAAGGCCGGAAGCTTATTGGCGGCTCTGTTAACATAAATTGTGGTGGGCTCCCCTCGTAAGGAATGGCGCCAGAAAAATACACCGTAGTCGGATTGTTATCTGCTTCTGATGACAAAATATGCATCCTTTCCATCAGAGTTCTCTGAATTTTATCATCCTGCATCCTTGCATTCCTTGGCATCACGGTGCCTGAGCCATTTTCGGCACCTTCGTGGGCCATTTCCGACTGTCTGCATGAATCTTACTGGAGGTATAGGCACAGGGCTGCCTCGTAACAAAAGGCTGGAAGCTAATTGGCGGCTGCGTAAACGTAAAGTGTGGTTGGGTCCCTTCGCAAGGAATGGCACCAGAAAAATACACCGTAGCCGGGTTGTTATCTGCTTCTAAAGAAAAATATGCCTCGTTTCCTTCAAAATTCTCTGAATTGTATCGTCCTACCTCCACTATTGACAGAATAATCTTTGCACTCCTTGGAATCACGATGCCTGGGCCATGTTCGGCACCTTCGTGGGCCATTTCCGACTTCCTACGTGAATCTTACTGGAGGCATAGACCCAAGGCTGCCTCCACTATCTGCTAAATACTTCTTGCATTCCTTGGCATCACCATGCCTGGGCCATGTTCGGCATCTTCACGTGCTTTCCGTCGAATGTTCCGCGCCGCAATGCTTTTAAAAGTTGGTGTAATTACAACTTAAGCAGCGCTTTCAGAAATACTAGAAACTTTAGGAAAGTATCTGCTTTGAAAGAATTAATGCCGCCAACTTCTGGGCTGCTAGTTTTGAACTGAATTTATTATTAAATCGAATAGCACTCGTTAAGACTCCTAAAAATTTATTTCTCCTTAACAAACCTTTGAATATTTTTTTTCTCGGACCAGCAATCAGAAAATGATCCCACACATGCAATGCATTGCGTTAGAACTAGGAAATTAGGTTATGGGAAAGAGGAAAGAGGGAGTAGTGTTTTTGGACATTCAATTTGAAGTTTCCTACATTGAAAGTGACAGGAAAGACCTCTGAAGGGAGTTTATTCCACATACGGAGTGTTCTGCTAAAAAATGAATTTTGCCTGTAATGCGTAGTGCGATTCTGAGGAAAATCCACCACAAATGGATGTGCCTTCAACGAAAATCGAGTTAAAAGTGAAAACGTGCAATAAAGGTAATAAGTTCCCTTCGTTCGTTAGAGCACTTACCGTTGTGGTAACGATAAAACAGTAAAATACATCCCACATTGCGTCGATGCTCTAGAGAAACAATAGAGTTGGATACCCTGCTGTCCCCAAAGAGCCTCTTGGCCCTCTTGTATACGCGGTTGAGCAACTCCAAAATAGACTTTGGGCGCCGGCCCATACAAAAGAGTTGTATTCCATTTTTGGATGGATGTAGGTGGTATAAATGGTACAAAAATCGGATGGATGGCTTACACCATTTTAGAAAGCCGAGGCACTTGAAAGCTTCTTTAGAAACCTGTAAAATGTGTGTAGGCCATGGAACATCATACTGAATTTTCATGCCAAGAACAGCGCCCGTAGTAACAGATGCAATACCATTTCCGAACACAGATCTATTCATAAGCATGCAACATGGTGACCCATAAAATACTATTTGCTTGCAGCAGCTAAAAAAATACTGTTTCTAAATGCCGACTTTATTTAATTAAAATTAACAAAACATTATTAAACATCCTCATAAAAGCATTAAACGAAATAAATAACTAAACTTCTGAATCATAATCATTTTATCATCAATAGCCGTCCGTCGTTTTCATTAAAAGAAATCAAATAAAAATTTACACAACTCTTCAAGTAATAAAATCATAAAAATTTTAATCAAAAAATGTAAAGAATCACTCGCCAGAAAAACAAGAGAACAAAACAAACATTTTACTGCAAAACAAAAAAAAAAGAGAGAGAAAAGAACCGCTAATGGAATACACAGGGAATATAAGTACACATGCATACTCGTACATGAATATCAGCATATGCTCATTTGAGAAGAAAAAAAGTAACAACAAATAAAGATTAAAGCTGTTTAATACACCAACAATTTATATGCTGCCTACAAGTTAAACAAAAGAATTCTGTACATAAATTTCACGCCTCAAAAGTCACATCATTTAAAAACAAAAATTCATTATTATAAAAAATTTTCTTCTTCTTCTTTATGGTTTCAGGTGCTAATTTCCTATTAACAAACTCGAATGTAGTAAAAAACTAAAATCCTTTTATTGTCCATAAATATTAGTTTTCTTCTCGCCGTTTTTTTATGTTAAAAAAAACAATGTTTAAATCAAGTAAATGTTTGACATAAATGTCAAATCAAGCAACACAAGCTTTTGGAGAAAAACGACATAAAGATGCTGTCTACTATCTGCAGGAATAACATCTGTGTAAACACTTTTAATTTTTGAAAAACATTTTAAAAATATTAAACAAATTAACAGTTTTGATAAACACCTATTAATAATAATTCGAGTATTAGTAATTAATTATTCGATTAATCATCAGACGAAAAAAATTTTACTCGAATATATCTTTGTGAATAACTTTTTTGACTATTAACAAGATAATTTCCTATAAATATTAATAATGATTCGTGATTATACTTATCATTCGAATAAAAATTATTCGATTTCTTTTAATTATTAATTATTCGACATTTTTTAGTTAACTTAAGAAACATTTTTCGTTTAAATATTAGTAATGATTCATAGTAATAGTTGTCATTCGAATACAAATTATTCGATTAATTTCAGAAGAGAAAAAGTTTTTTTCGGATAATTTTTTTTGTAATCACTTCTTAACTTAAGAAAATTGTTTAAACTATTAAACAAAATATAATTTCTTTTAAATATTTTGAACGATTTATAGTTATCATTCGAATAAAAATTACTCGATTAACCCCCCGTATACATATATCTCTGTGAACACAGTTTTAATTTAAGAATATTTTTAAACGAAAGATAATTTTCTGTAAATATTAATAATGATTCGAAGTTGTCATTCGAATAAAAACTATTCGATTATTATTAATTACTAATTATTCGATATTTTTTAACTTAAGAAACAAAGAGGCTCTCTATTATCTGCAGGAATAATATCTTTCTGAATACTTTTTATCTCTGAAAAATATTTTTCAAATATTAAACAAATTATCAGTTTTGATAAATATTAATAATAATTCGAGTATTAGTAATTAATTATTCGATTAATCATCAGAAGAAAAAAATTTTACTCGAATATATCTTTGTGAATAACTTTTTTAACTATTAAAAAGATAATTTCCTATAAATATTAATAATGATTCGTAATTCTACTTATCATTCGAATACAAATTATTCGATTAATTTCAGAAAAAAAAATTTTTCGGATAAGTTTTTTGTAATCACTAATCACACAAATTATAATTTCTTATAAATATTATTAATAATACGTAGGTGTTGCTATCTTTCGAATAAAAATTACTCAGATATATCTCTGTGATACTCGTATATATCTCTGTGAACACTTTTTAATTTAGGAATATTTTTACAACTGTTAAGCATACGATAATTTTCTATAAATATTAATAATGATTCGAAGTTGTCATTCGAATAAAAATTATTCGATTATTATTAACTGCTAATTATTCGAAATTTTTTTACTTTAAGAAACATTTTTCACATAAATATTAGTATTGATTCGTAGTTTTAGTGTCCATTCTAATGAAAATTATTCGATTAATCTCAGAAGAAAAAATTAATACCGGGGTATACATATGTATCGCTGTGAATACTTTTTAACTTAAGAAAATTATTTGAAGTAATTTCTAATTATAATTTTCTATAAATATTAATAATGATTCAAAGTTGTCATTCGAATAAAAATTATTCGATTATTATTAACTGCTAATTATTCGAAATTTTTTAACTTAAGAAACATTTTTCAGATAAATATTAATTTTGATTCGTAGTTATAGTGTTCATTTGAATAAAAATTATTCGTTTAATCTCAGACAAAAAAATTATTTTTTGTCGAATGAAAAATACATAGGTATGAATATTAAATAAAAATTTATTCGAACAGAATTTATTCGATTAATCTCAGATGAAAAAAATATAAGAAAAGTTTTTCTAATAAATATTAGTAATGGTTTGTGGATATACATACCTTTCATTCGAATAAAAATTATTTGATTGACCTCAGAAGAAAAAATTGATGATCCGATAAATCACAGTGAACACTTTTTAACTAAAGAAAATTATTTCTGATAACTTTTAGAAGTAATTTATAGTTATACAGAGTTTTTAGTCGAATAAAAATTATTCGTTTAATTTTAGAAAAAAAAATTTTATTTTTTGTCGAATAAAAAATATATATGTATTATTATTAAAAAAAAATTTATTCGAATAAAATTTATTCGATTAATTTTTAATCGATTAATTTTTTGATAAATATTAATAATGATTTACAGATATACATAGCTGTCATTCGATTAAAAATTATTCGATTAATTTCAAAAGAAAAAATTGAATTTCAGATAAATCGCTGTAAATACTTTTTAACTTAAGAAAATTATTTCTGATAAAGAAGTAATTTGTAGTTATATGTACATAGTTTTTAGTCGAATAAAAATTATTCGTTTAATTTCAGAAAATATAATAATTTTTGTCGAAAAAAATACATATATATTATTATTAAATAAAAAATTATTCGATTAATTTTTAATCGAATAATTTTCTGATAAATATTAATAATGATTATTTGATTAATCTCAGAAAAAAAAATTAATGCTTAGATGAATCGCTGTGAACACTTTTTAACTAAACAAAATTAATCTTATTAATTTTAAAAATAATTCGTAGTTATACATATACATAGTTATGATTCGAATAAAAGTTATTCGATTAATTTCAAACAAAAAACTTGTATGTTTTGTCAAATGAAAAAAAAATATTTATTTAAATAAAAACAAAAAAATACAATTTTCAGATCAATATTAGTATTGATTCGTAGTTATAGTGTCCATTCGAATGACAATTATTCGATTAATCTCGGACGAAAAAACATAAGAAAAGTTTTTCTGATAAATATTAGTAATGATTCGAATGGTTGCAATTCGAATAAAATTATTCGATTAATTTGAGAAGAAACAAATTTTTACTCGAATAAAAAGTAGATATATATTATTACAATATAAAACAAAAATGTATTCGAATACTAGTCTAATAATAATTTAAGAATAATTTTAATGAATTTTATTCGAATAAAATTATTCGTTTAATTTGAGAAGAAAAAAATATTTACTCGAATAAAAAATAGATATATTTTATTACAATATAAAACAAAAATGTATTCTACTAGTCTAATAGTAATCTAAGAATAATTTTAATAAAGTTTATTCGAATAAAATTTATTCAATTAATTTATTCAAGAAAAAAATTAAGAACAGTTTTTCTGATAAATATTAGTAAGATTCGTAGTTGCGGTTGTAATTCGGATAAAAATTATTCGATTAATTTAAGAAGAAAAACATTTTTATTCGAATAAAAAATATACAATACAATATAAAACAAACACTTATTCGAATACTAGTCTAATAATAATTTAAGAATAATTTTAGTATTGTATATAATTATATAATAATATTCGAATAAAATTTATTCGATTAATCTCAGAAGAAAAAGTTATGAAAAGTTTTTCCGATAAATATTATTCGAATAATAATAAAAATCTAATAATAATTTTAATAAAATTTATTCGAATAATAATAATAATCGAATAATAATTTTAATAAATATGATTAATGCATTTAAAAAAAATTATATTGTCCAATTCATAAAAATTTGATTCTTAAGCTGTTTGTAAAATAATTTGCAAGTGGAATTTTCTTTGTAATTTTGTCGTTTAACGCTTTGAGTCGAATATTTTAGATATTCTTTAATCTAAAAGTTAACTCACGATTCTTACAAAAATATATTATATATTTTTTTGACTCGAGCCGTTTTGGAGTAAGAAATTCTGCTGCCGATATTTGGGTTAGCGGTATCTGCAATGTGTCATATAAGAATTAGCGATTTATTCAAACCCAGGTTGAATTTAGCGGTTGCCTTTAAATTTTTTTACAAAATTTCCAAACATTGAATGTTGCATAAGCAACAAATAACCAATGTTACCAACTCATTGCAATAAACTACTGGAGGATCACAAACAAGCAAAGAAGAAAAGAAATATTTGAGGGCAAACATTTATGGTTGGTTAAAAAAATAAACAAACAATAGTTTTGTTAACAAATCGTTACAATGTTTATTTTTCTTTTTTTTTTGTTGTAGTTGGTGTTTTAATTTTGCTACTCATCATCTCCTCACATCAACAAAGCAATAAATGAGAAATTTTTTACTCGCCCAGCAACATAAAATAATGAAACCTCTGAGCGGCCGACCATCTTCTTTTGTTTTAGTTTCTGTTTTTTACAACTTTCTTCCTCTTTTTTTTTAAATATTTATTATATGTGTATATGTATATGTGTGTGTGTGTGTGTCTTCATTATGCTCATGCTTGTGCAAGATATATTTGTTAATAAAAATCATTGATCACAACAATCAAACGATTGATTGAGAATATTGTTTCCCATGACCGCTGTTATGGCTCAATAAAATTGTGCTAATTAAACTACAGAGCATCTAATTGATAATTATATACCAGAAGTGTTTTTAAAAAGATTTCAAAATATCACAGATATTTAAGTTTTAGGTATGAACGAGGTTATGTACGTGCACTGCCTATAAAATTTGGGGGAAGAGCAAAAACTGGAACTGAAAAGAGATTTAGAAGAAAAGAAGACAGATGTGACGGCTTTTTAATAATGAGTGACCAAATTTCAGGTTAGGAAGTAAATAGGTTTAAAATACACAATTTTTTTGCAACAACTTAATTTGTTTGATAACAATATAAAGTAGAAACATGGCTTTTAATAAAGTATCATAATGTTGGGCAACTGTTCAACAGTACCACGTCGACAAAATTCCCCACTTTTCACAAAATTTTAAAATTAACATTAGCTAATTGTGGACAATTTAACTATTTACTTTTTCGAAGATGACAGCAACATTGTCATTTGTATTCATTTAGTAATAGACTGAAGCAGTTGGAGGTTAGTTCCAAAAGGCGCAACATGAATGACACGCTCGCAACAATCTCCGAATGGGGTCGTGTGAATAGAATCAATTTTAATGCCCGTAAGACACAATGTTGCAAGCTTACGGACAGATAGATAGATAGAATAAGTTTTATTCGAATAAACTTTATTAAAATTATTGTTAGATTATTTTTATTATTATTCGAATAAGTCGTATTCGAATAACATTTTGTTTTATATTATAATAAAATATTCCTATTTTTCATTCCAGTAAAATTTTTTTTCTTCTTAAATTAATCGCATAACTTTTATTCGAATTACAACTATACCTACGAATCATTATCAATATTTATCAGTAAAACTTTTCTTAATTTGTTTCATCTAAGATTTGAATAAATTTTTATTTAATATTCATACATTGTGTATAAATCTGTATATATCTATAAATCATTACTAATATTTCTCATAAAATTAATCGATTAAAAACTAATCGAATAAATTCTATTCGAATAAATTCTATTCGAATAAATTTTTATTTAATATTCATACATTATTCGAAAAAATTAATTTTTTTTCTGAACTTAAACGAATAATTTTTATTCGACTGCCAACTATGTACAACTAGAAGTTACTTCCAACATATATCAGAAATAATTTTTTTCAGTTAAAAAGTGTTCAAAGCGATATAACTGAGAATAAATTTTTCCTCCTAAGATTAATCGAATAATTTTTAATCGAATGACAGCTATGTATATCTATAAATCATTACTAATATTTATCAGAAAATAAATCGATTAAAAATTAATCGAATAAATTCTATTCGAATAAATTTATATTTATTAATTATACATATGTATTTTTTATTCGAAAAAAAATATAAAATTTTTTTTCTGAAATGAAACCAATAATTTTTATTCGACTAAAAACTTTGTATAACTACGAATTACTTCTAAAATTTATCAGAAATAATTTTCTTAAGTTAAAAATTTTTCACAGCCATTTATCGGAGCATCAGTTTTTTCTTCTGAGATTAATCGAATAATTTTTATTCATTCATAGAAATTATTACTAATATTTATCGGAAAATTAATCGATTAAAAATTAATCGAATAAATTTTATTCGAATAAATTTTTATTTAATAATAATACATATGTATTTTTTTATTCACCAAAAAATAAAATTTTTTTCTGAAATGAAACGAATAATTTTTATTCGACTAAAAACTGTGTATAACTACGAATTATTTTTAAAATTTATCAGAAATAATTTTCTTAAGTTAAAAAGTGTTCACAGTGATTTATCGGAGCATAAATTTTTTCTTCTGAAATTAATCGAATAATTTTTAATCGGATGACAGCTATATGTATCTATATATCATTAATAATATTTATCAGAAAAGCTTTTCTTCTGAGACTAATCGAATAATTTTAAATAGAATGACAGCTATGTATATCTATAAATCATTACTAATATTTATCAGAAAATTAATCGCTTACAAATTAATCAAATAAATTCTATTCGAATAAATTTTTATTTAATAATAATACATATGTATTTTTTATTCGACAAAAAATAAAATTTTCTCTCTGAACCTAAACGAATAATTTTTATTCGACTAAAAACTGTGTATAACTACGAATTACTTCTAAAATGTATCGGAAATAATTTTCTTCAGTCAAAAAGTGTTCACAGCGATATATCTGAACATAAGTTTTTTCTTCTGAGATTAATCGAATAATTTTTAACCGAATGACAGCTATGTATATCTATAAATCATTTCTAATATTTATCAGAAAATTAATCGATTAAAAATTAATCGAATATATTATATATTTATTTATTAATTATACATATGTATTTTTTATTTAACAAAAAATTAAAATAGTTTTTTCTGAAATGAAACGAATAACTGACTGAAAACTATGTATAACCACGAATTACTTCTAAAATTTATCAGAAATAATTTTCTTAAGTTAAAAAGTGTTCACAGTGATTTATCGGAGCATCAATTTTTTTCTTCTGAAGTTAATCGAATAATTTTTAGTCGGATGACAGCTATGTATATCTATATATCATTACTAATATTTATCAGAAAAGCTTTTCTTCTGAGACTAATCGAATAATGTATATATATAATATGTATATATATAAATTATTACTGATATTTATCAATAAATTAGTCGATTAAAAATTAATCGATTAAAAATTAATCGAATAAATTATATTCGAATAAATTTTTATTTATTAATTATACATATGTATTTTTTATTAAAAAAAAATAAAATTTTTTTTCTGAAATGAAACGAATAATTTTTATTTGACTAAAAACTTTGTATAACTACGAATTACTTCTAAAATTTATTAGTAATAATTTTTTTAAAAATTGTTCACAGCCATTTATCGGAGCATCAGTTTTTTCTTCTGAAATTAATCAAATAATTTTTATTCATTCATACAAATCATTACAAATATTTAGCAGAGGAATTTTTATTAATTTTTTTTTTGTCTGAGAATAATCGAATAAATTCTATTCGAATAAATTTTTATTTATTTTTCTTAAATTAAAAAATGTTTACAGCCATATCTCTCTGTATCAAATTTTTATACATATATCCCAATATCATAGAACTGTAGTCGAAAGATTAATTGGGTAATTTTTATTCGAATGATAACTATAATTATGAATCATTAATAAAATTTATAAGAAATTATCATTTGTTAAATAGTTTAAACAATTTTCTTAAATTAAAAACTGATCACAGAGAATTGTTCGAAAAAAAAATTTTTTTTCTCAAGTTAATCGAATAATTTGTATTCGAATAACGACTATTACTACGAATCATTAGTAATATCAATAAGAGAAATGTTTATTAATTTAAAAAAAAGTAAACTAATTTATAATAATCGAATAATTTTTATTCGAATGATAAATATAATCACGAATGGTGCTGCAAGTGTTACTATGGGTAATATATGTATTACGGAATCGGAGGCCCTTGATGTTTTTGGCATGAAAATTCCGTGGAGATGTTCAATGGACTTAACACATTTGTCAGGTTTCTAAAGAAGCTTTCAAGTGCCTCGGTTTTCTGAAACGGTGTAAAAGATACTTTACTCCATCCGATCTTACCATTTATAGAAGATATATCCCTCCAAAGATGGAATAAAACTCTCATGTATGGGCCGGCCACCCAAAGTCTATTTTAGAGTTGCTCGATCGCGTACGGGAGGGAGAGAAGAGGCGTATGGAGGATGGTACTACAATGGTAAGAGCTCTAATGAAATTAAGAAACTTGTTCCTGTTACTCGCACATGTATGCGTTTGACTCGATTTTCGTTCAGAGTGTAATCATTTAAGGTCGATTGGCCAGTTTATCGCACTGCGCATTACAGGAAGAATTGGTTTTTTACCAGAACAGTTCGTATGTAGAATAAACTCCCAACAGAGGTCTCTCCTGTCACTTTCAATGTAGGAAAATTCAAATCAAATATCCACAAACACTACTCCCTCTTTCCTTCTTCTCATAATCTAATTTCCTAGTTCTGGTGCAATGTATTTCATGAAAAGGGGTCATTGCATTAGTAGGGGTCATCCCCTGAGTGCTGGTCCGAACGACAGAAAAAAAATTGTTGTCAACGTTGACGAGTTTATGCTCTAGGCTCAACAATTTGCTGTACAGCGGCTTTTCCCAATTTATAAAATAAGTGTCAAATGATGATTAATCAGACAATTTACTTCCTAACTTCAAACGATGTTTAGGCGAGAAGGACTTAGTGCCATTTTTTAATATTAATATTTCAAATATTTATTGCAATTTTGCTCAGCAACTAAAGGCCCAACGACAATATGCATAAGCTGGCTTAAGCTAATGTCAAAAATTGAGCGAAAAGTTTGCCAAATGCATAAGCAAATCATTAAAGACTTTTAGGTGGCTATAATGTACTTATATGAATATAGAAATTATTATGCACAGTTGCGTATTTGTTTTTTTCGTACTTTTGCAAAAAAAAAATAGTTTCTAATAAAAAAACTATTAATAATCATATTTTGTATACTTAATACTATCCTTATACAAATTTATAGTTGTTTTTAACAGTTTTAAGAAAATAACGAAAGAAAAATTACATATATTTGGCCCAAAAGTACTAAAAAATGCAACGGTGTGCATCATTGAATTTATAAACAATAAAAAATTAAATTTGTTGCAAATTTTGTGTGTTAAAAAAATGGCAAAGAAATTAAAGTGTTCAAAGGCCCTTAAGTTATTAAACTCAAAATTTGAGCCTAGTTCTTCAAAATTATCACGAGTAGGACTACAGAATAAAGATTCACATTGTAAAAGAGTAAAAAATATTCAATATAAATGCTTATATTGGCGGAGTGCGAGAGAGCTTTTCAAACACATCATAGGCTACAGTAGTGCCCATTCTTCAATATAGCCCACTCCACTGCCTGATAGAGTTTCCATGCTCTTCATTTCCTTGCACAAACGTTCCCGTAGCAACTTCCATCTGTGTTTGTACTCTGCGACATATGCATACCAGTATGAAAATGAAAAACGCTATTTCTTTCCATACTCGTTTCTTCGTATTACCGTTATAATAAAACGCGTCTTTTTTGGTTTATAAGCAATTTTTTCTTTGTACGTTTTTAATTAAATTCAGATAAAATATGTTTTTGCTTTCGTCCTCCATTGGAATGTGTTTAGAAATGTATCTATAACACAATGCAGAATCAGCTGTTTCCGTATGGAATGTGCGGTTAGTTTCGCATTTTGCTTAAGCAAATGACATTTGGCGAAACTTGATGAAAAGTTTTGTTAAGTACATTATAGTTTGCCACAGTTGCTTAAGTTGCCTTAAGTCAGCATATGTATTATATAGTTGGGCCTTAAATTTTTAAAGAACTTTAAACCTTTCTTTAACCATTCGCCTTTTATTTTTTTAAGCAACAAATTGCCTACAAAATGTTGAGCAACATTTTGTAAACAAAAGCAAAATAGCTGTAGTCTCTCTGCTCTTACTCGTCTTTGCTGCTGCTCTTTCGATTCAAACTACAATTCAAAAGTTTTATAAATTATTATGGGAGTGTTTTTTTTTCTTGGTTAAATAGAAACTCTAAAACAATAAAAACAACTAAAAATATTTTTAATAATGAATTGATGAATAAAATGCTTTGTGAAGCGTGAAATAAGTCACACACACAACCCACAAACAACAAAACAAATCTGCAAATAATCAAATTAAATCTAACAAAAAAAAAAAACAAAATTATATAAATAAATGAAAAAGAAATATTTATGACACTACAACAACAATAACAACAACAATAACAAGTAAATATAAAGCATTACTAATCAGCAACTATTATGAGGACACATATGAATATAATCGAAATCTAATGCGAATTAGAATAAAAATATTTACAAAAACAACAAATATGTATAAAAACAACGAAATGAAAACATGACATTAAAATGAACTTAATAAATGAATGAATGAACGAATGTTTGTTAGCAGGCGTTAAAATGTTCTATAATCAAAACAACAATAACGGCAGCAATTGTCAATGATGTCAGTTAAGTTGAAAGATTTTTATTATACACATACATACATACACACTCACACACACAAACACACACAGGGAGAGAGAGAGTGATATAATGTATAAATATTTTGATATGCATACGATTAAATTGTTATTCATTTTAATACATTTTATTTTGTTACATTTTAACAACTGATGCTGACAATGATGATGATAACAAATTTCCATAACATGCCAGCTAATTTGATTTCCTACAACAATAGAAACAATAGCATGACCAACCACAGCACAAGCATGGCATATGATATTAACGCATACACACTCACTCATACACGCATTCGCACTGGCATTGCATACATACACTTACACACACCCGTTATTAATTCAAGGATATTAACTTTAAATTAGGGTGTAGATATTGGTCCTTTGAATGACTGACTGACTGACTGACTGGCTGGCTGGTCCTGTTTATCTTTATCGTTTAAATTTATTGACTCACTTTTTGCATGCTAAACTGTTTATGGTGGATGAAAAGTTTTCTTTTTGTATGTGGGGTGGGGGACACTTACAAACACACACACACACACACACACACACACACACAATATAAAAGCGTTTTCATTTAAATTGCCTTCAAAAATATTTGGACATCTTAACAAATCATTTCTGTTACATAAGTGACCATCGTTTCGTAAATCAGATATTCGATTCGATAAATGTAACGATAAATAAAATAATTGACTTATTCTTTAAAAAAGGCTGTTTCTATAAAGAATTTGAAGCAAAAACTTTAAGTTGCAATCAAAATTTAAATTCGCCTTATTTTCGCTTAATTTCCAAAGTTCCGTTTTTGAAAACTGTTAGAAAAATTTATTTCTTCAAAATACTTTTAAATTAAGAAGAGCATGAAAAAAAAATCAGTTAAGCCAAAATGTGGGTTAAACCTGCTAAGTTTCTATTATGTAGCTCCTAAGGCTTTAAGCTCTCTTAAGCTATTCAATTCATATTTTTCTATAGCGACTTATCGTCTATAAAACTAAATGACACAAAATTCAAAGACTTAAAGTTATGTATTCTGTGAATCTAAGAGCGTTGCCCTTAATAATTTGTTTGATTACACTACCATCCAAACACCTCAAGCCACCCTACCCAACAAAAACCAGCAGCGTTTAGACCTATGATACACAGACTTAAAATAATCCTACTTACTCCAGATAAAAGTACGAAAAAGAACACGACACAATTTACACCATAACTAAAAATAACGGCTACAAATTTACTACTATCAATAAACTTCTTAGGCAATGCAACACTGAAAACAGGAATAAGGAAGACAAAGCGACAATTGATACCACACAGACTTAAGATAATCCCACTTACCGTAGATAAGTGCAACAGTGAATTCGACACAATTACACCATAACTAAAAATAACGGCTGCAAATCCACTACTATCAATAAACTTCTTAGGCAATGCAATACTGAAAACAGGAATAAAGAAGACAAAGCGACAATTGATACCACACAGACTTAAGATAATCCCACTTACCGTAGATAAGTGCAACAGTGAACTCGACACAATTACACCATAACTAAAAATAACGGCTACAAATCCACTACTATCAATAAACTTCTTAGGCAATGCAACACTGAAAACGGGAATAAAGAAGACAAAGCGACATATGATACAACACAGACTTAAGATAATCCCACTTACCATAGATAAGTGCAACAGTGAACTCGACACAATTACACCATAACTAAAAATAACGGCTACAAATCCACTACTATCAATAAACTTCTTAGGCAATGCAACACTGAAAACAGGAATAAAGAAGACAAAGCGACAATTGATACAACACAGACCTTAAATAACCCCACTTGCTACAGATAAGTTCAACAAAGAACTCGACACAATTTACGCCATAGCTATAAGTAACCGCTACAAGGCCACTGCCCTCGATAAACTTCTTAGACAATACAACACTAAAAACGGAAATAAAGAAGACAAAGAGACAGACGATACAGCACGAAGGCACACCTTTACTTACACAGGAGCATAAATATACAGACTAATTAAACTTTTTCACTAAGAAGAAATACTCACAGCATTAACAACTGGCAACACTCTGAGATATAATCTCAGAACAACGACAGAACAACAACTGACAAATTTAGTTCCAGCGGGGTATACAGACTTACCTACACCTGCCAACAAACTTATATAGGGCAAACAGGACGAACACCAAAAACTAGGTTTACAAAACACATACGATCATACAAACGGAAAAGAGAAGATTCAAACTTTGCATTACACCTTGACAATCACGGACACACACCAAGGGAAATAGATGAATGTAGATGACGTTACTACATCCTAGCAAAAAAGGACGAAGACTAGGCATTCTGGAAAACATAGAAAATTTACAAAAAAAAAAACTTTCAAGAAAGTGACATTATAAGCGAACAGCTCAACACAACCTCAGGCACAATTTTCACAACATTAAAACTACTACTCATGCAAATGGGCAAACGGAAAACACCCTCAGACGGACACACGTATCTAGATAATAATAAAAGACGGAGGTAAGGTGAATAGATACGAACCTAACAACAGAACTGCCTGAACGCCAAGACTGACTCACCAGTACAACCCACAACGCGGCTTGAGAATGATGCATTCGCATCGAAAGCGCTCGCCTTCGACTACAAACCAGCCAGTTAGGACAGGAAATAAGAATAGTGTTTGATTAACTTTGATTTAAGATACCTGTTGCTTATCACGCTACGACTTCTGAAATAACACTGCCCAAATTAGATGGCAAGATGGTAAAACTATATCACGGTGGAAAAACCTGCCTTACTAATCACTTTAAACCTTTGTGGGCCAGGAATGTGCTTAGATTTGGTATTGCAAATGCCATGGCTTTAAGGGCAAGTCGTTTTAAAAATTTGGACTTGTGTTTTGATTCTTTTGTTTTTTTTTCAGTCCAGCACTCTGGAGATGATCCCTACAAAATCAGGTTATGTGAAGGAGGAAAGAGGGAGTAGTGTTTGTGAACATTCAATTTGAACTTTCCTACTTTGAAAGCGATAGGAAGGACAAGTCTTTCCTGGTGTTTATGCCACATACGGACTGTTCTGCTAAAAAACAATTTTTTCCTGTATTGCGTAGTGCAATTCACTGCCCAATCAACCACAAATGGCTCTGCTCTCAACGAAAATCGTGTTAAATGCAAAAACGTGCGAGTAATGGAAACAAGTTTCCATAGGAAGTGACAGGATAGATCTCTGGAAGGAGTTTATTCCACATATGGACTGTTCTGCTAAGAAACGAATTTTCGCTGTAATGTGCAGTGCGATTTACTGGAAAATCAACCATAAATGGATGTGCTGTCAACGAAAAACGAGATAAACGCGGAAATGTGCGAGTACCGAGAACAAGTTCCCTAATTTCATTACAGCAATTACCATTGCAGTAGTGATAAAACAATGAAATACAATCCACATTGCTACAGAGAATCAATACAGTGAGCCTTTTGGCCCTCTCCTCTATGCCGTCGAGGAACTTCAAAATAGACTTTGAGAGACCGGCCCAGCGTTGTATTCGATTTTAAGACGGATATAGGTGGTGTGATTAGATTTACATCTGCGCCTGGCCATGAAGCCTTAATCAGATGGTGGATCAGACCACTGCATAATTTGGAACGACATGCTCGTCCTAGGAAGCCGAAGCTATAATTCTATGCAACAGGTCTTTCCTAGTTGCAACTTTAATGATTCCAGAGCAGGGCTGCAAATCATCACTCCTTGCTGAAGAGTTGGAGACTTTCCAACTCCTGTCCGGAACACATGTCTAGCATGCTCACTGGATCTGGGAACATTTCACCAGGTAGGTATTAATAAAGGTGAAATGAACCCGGCCACCATAGAACCATAGACTGTTATGGGGCCCCAAAACTACGACCACCACGATACTCCCATATAGAAGCCAACCTCAATAATCAGCCAGAGAACAGTTAAGTGTCAAAAGAGACAAATAACGAAACTCTGCGGGTCACTGATTCCCGTGGACATAAAGTGGAGTTTCCAGTTGTACCCCTGCTGACTTCAGGGGACTGGGCTCCCTTTTTCCCCCAGTTGCACAGGTCTACATAGTAGCTCTCCATAAAGATCATATATGTGCCCTCGGGGGGTGCATCAATGCTTCACACAAACAATAAAGTTGGATAACACAGTAAGCCTCTTGGCCATCTCCTGTACGCAGTCGAGGAACCTCAAAATAGACTTTGAGAGGCCGTCGCACACATGAGGATTGTATACGATTTTAAAAGGGATATAGGTGGTATAAATAGTATAATAAATAATTGTCAGGGCGGCTGCTCCGTGATGAAGGTGTGGTCACTAGTCACTGAGCTGTCTTATAGGACAGTTAATTTCCGTAACTATCCTTCTATTTGCTGCACCACCTGCCTCATTCCCCCCGGGGGCACATATATATGGTCTTTATAGAACTTCGACTATCTAGACACAGTGCAACTGGGGGGAAAAGGGAGCCCAGTCCCCTGAAGTCAGCAGGGGTACAACTGCAAACTCCACTTTATTTCCACGGGAATCAGTGACCCGCAGAGTTCCGTTATTTGTCTCTTTAGACACTAGTTAACTGGTTGATTATTGAGGTTGGCCCTTTATGGGAGTATCGTGGTGGTTGTGGTTTCGTGGCCCCATATCAGTTTAGTGGTTCTATGGTGGCCAGGATCATTTCCTTGTTAATGACACGCTAGGTGAATGATCCAGTCCAGTGAGCATGCCAGACATGTGTTCTGGACAGGAGTTGGAAAGTCTCCAACTCTTAAGCAAGGAGTGATGATTTGCAGCCCTGCTCTGGAAACATCGAAGTTGCAACTAGAAAGTTCTGTTGCATAGAATTATGGTTCGGCTTCCTAGGACGAGCATGACGTTCCAAATTATGATCCACCATCTGATTAAGGCTTTATGGCCAGACGCGGATGTAAATCTAATCACACACACCACCTACCTCATCTCTTCCCTATCTCTTTCCTAAAGAATGTAGCACGATACTTGACTAAATAGGCATTGTTGCCTGCTACTTCTGTTTAAGAAAAAAAAATAGCTTCTGATTCCATAATTCCCATATCACCCATAGTAACAGATGCAGTACCATTTTGAACACAGATCTATGCGCAAGCATGCAATATTGCACCTTAAGAGCATTGAAATCGACTTAATTTACACAACTCTATTCTGAGATTGTTGTGAGATCGTGATTGAGCATTTTATACATGTTCCGCCTTTTGGAACTCACCTCCAACTGTCGGTCGCTTTTTCTTTTAAACACACAGGCCAATAATTTGTATTGCTTCTAAGTGCGCAATTTAGTAACGAACCAAAAATGCTTTCTTTTTACCCAAAAACAACAACAATAATTAATCTCTCAGCCCTTGACATTTATTTTGTAAAAGTTGGGGAACTTTAAGCATAAAACGTTAAACTCTTGACCAAAAGGCTTTTAATAGTGAAAGTTTATTAACAAAATGGTGAAGATTTCACTCTGTATCGCTTTGTAAAATTCGAATTGCTTTTCCTCGTAATCAGGCTCTTTCCGAATCCATTGTGCAAAATTTAAACGCTAAACTCGAGGCCCACGGCATTGTTGCTGCTAATAAACGAATGCAATCCGCTTGTAGTGGAGTAGTGATGCAAACACAGCCGCTGTAAAGTAAGTGAGCCTGGAATATCAACTTGTCGACATTCGCAACAATTGGGCATCAGTAGAGGCACTTTGCTCGTTTTAGAATTATAGTCGACCGACAATTGTTTGCGTCGAATGTTTCTGAATTGGCTGTTCGAAAACCAACAGCCGCTCTGAAAACTGAAATTCGGCAATACATTGACGAGATAAGTGAAATTTTGTTGCAAAATGTCTTTAAGTTGGGAAAAGTGAGGAGTCTGTCGACATGCTAAAAGTGTATATTTGCATGTCATGTGCCACGCCTCCAGAGTTTTTAAGGCGCTCTAATTTAATTTTGAATTATTAAATCATTTTGCAGTGAGGACAGTACGGGAGTTTAAAAAAATCACAATTAAGTTGTAGGTTACAATTGCAATTGAAAAAAAATGTTGACAGAAACATTTTTCCGTTGTAATAAATGTTGCCTGAAACACTTTGCAACTTCGAGAAAACTACGCAGTAAGTTTTTTATATGAACTTTTTGACATTATTTCGTAGGAAATCTTGAGCAGAGTAAGAAATTGAACACCAGGTCTAAACTGTTCTTTACGGTTTGGGCTGATATCTTTTATCAGCTAAATTATTGTTAGCGATTTTGTTGCTAATCCAGCTTCAGTGCAGAAACTTTGCAAAAGAGGCGTGGGAGAATAAATATAAGAGAGATTTTCGCCCCAGTAAAAACTAGATTTAAGTCATTCAAATAAAACACAGTCTTTGGAGGTAAATTGTGGTCCTCTTCTAATTTAAATTAAAAAAAAGGTATTCGGCAACAACCAAAATAAATCACTATTAAATCTTTTATATTAAATTATTTTTATTAAACAGTTTAAATCGCTTCACCTTTTTGCACATTTTGAAGGTCTGTTGTCTGTTTTGGTATTTGAGATGAACAAAAACAAAAACAAAAAAATGTTATAAAGTAAAAATATTTCGATTTTCTTGTCTCTTATTTATTTATATTGTTCTGTATTGTGTGTGTGTGTGTTGTGTTGTGTTTGTTAGTTGGTTGGTTTGTTTGTTTAACATTGATGCATGTCGACAGTTAATAAAATTGAAGGCAGCTTTTAATGAAAATAAAATGATTTCAGCCATCACTTGTGTGGTTTATTTAGATGATAAACAAAAACAAAAAAAAACAAACACAAAAAAGAAAAAACAAAAAATAAGATGAAGGAATATAAAATAAATTAGGAAACATTGCACTGTGGGTGCAATTAGCTATTATGCCCCAATAAAAATTTATTTCAACAATATCGATGAGTTATTTATGTATGTATGTGTATTATCTAATTAATATTTAATTAATATTAAGTTTGCGAAAATAAAATATTGAAAATTTTACAAAATGTTAACGAAGAAAATATTTTCAAAATGTAACCCAGCAAAATCAGCTGATTGGGGGAGATTCACACGGTTAATTTTAGGGTTTTCGCTACAATTTCTTTCTGCCTGTCTATTCATCTACCACAGCACTTCTTCTTCTGTGTTATAGCAAGCCACTAGACATTTTTTCTTATTTATACAATTTCCATTTAAATAATCGCCTGAAGCTTTATTGGAGCAGGTTGGGTGTCTTATAAACTAAAATGGTGTTTTTTACGAACACGTGTAGTAGTACCGGGAATTTTTAGGGCCCCCGATGAATGATGTGTATTTAATGATTTCCGTATCGGCTGGCAAACGTACTGCGAACAGCGATGGATTATCACTAAAATTTATTTTTTCTAATAAAGTAAATTTTATTTCAATTAAAAAATTATATTCTTTTATTGCACTTTAATGTTCTATACCTCTATAAAAGCACCCTCATTTTATTGTAAATAAATATTATTAATTATAAAAAAAATTCTGTTTTTGCCACTGTGCCTCTATGATGGCTTTTTATTATATATCTGGACTTTGATGTGCCCCCCTTCGCTTACACTACAAAAATTATCAATAAATTTACAGCGCATGACAAAACAAAAACAACCACAGTGTAAATGAGGAAAAATAAATTGAAATAAAGTTTTTATTTTGTTGTTAATAAGTAAATAAGCAACAACAACAACAACAACAACAATTTTTATTTATATTAAAAATGAAGCTTATTTGGTGTTTTTATTTGTTTTAGTTAACTAACGGTAGTTGTAGGGAAATTTGAAACAACTTATTGAGCATAAGAGCGAATAGTGTAGTGATGCGGATATTTAACTAAATAAATGACCACCATTTTGTCTTTTTTTGGCTAATAAATTTGCCGTAAAAAACTTGGGGACATAAATAAAATTGCTTTAAATATTTTCTTTATTTTCTAGCTTTGCAGCAACTGCAGCTTGATGCAATTCATGTATATTCAATTTCATTTTATTTGCCGTTGTGTGTGCGAACAAATAAAATTTTAAATTTTCATTGCGGTTTGTTTGTGCTGCTGCAGAGGGAATTGCAATTACCACTGAGAGTACACAGAAGAGAGCAGAGTTTAAAGCAGAGAATATATTAATGTTAATTGTCTTACATATATTTTTATTTTTATTTACTAACACAAGCTGACTGACCTTTTTTAAACGTTTTAAAACATTTTAACTTTTGTAACCAATATTTTTATAGTCGCAATTGTAAAAAAAAATAAAGTTTCTTAAACAAATTAAAAAAAAAGGCAGGCAGAGCAGAGCAATAAAATGCAGCCGCCGCAGCAAAAACAATTAACCTTTAAGAATCTAAATAATAATTTCATCATTTTGCTTGTGTTTTCAAACGTTAATTATTGCTGTCATAAATTTAGAAAATTGCTTTTTTTTGAGGTTTCATTGCATGCTCGGATTCTAAAAAATGAAATCACTATTGTGTGGGCCTGCCTGCCTGTCACTATTTGAATTTTTTTCGCCTAAATTTTTTTCTTTTTTTTTCATAAAGTCTATGAATGTGTTTTGCTTTTTTTATAAAGTATTTTCGCGTTTTATTGTTGGCTTCGTGTTAAGCAAAATCTTCCTGTCTACTACCTACTTCAAGTCTTTAAACGGAAACGATTATTCAGTTTTGCCATTTGTTTTTTGCCTTTTGTTTTTTGCATCATAAACTAAAAAAGAAATGTTAAAAAAAAAATTTTTTTTAAATTTTCAAAATTTTTTTTTTTCAACAATGGCCAAGCAAAAAACTGCCTTCATTCTTCCAGTTCTAGTTTCGCTAGAGTTCAGTTTACAAGATCAATTTCCTGGAATCTTTTCATAAAAATGTGACCTTGTCTTATATATTTTTTTATTATAATTTTTTAATTTTTAATTTTGTTTTTAAAACGGTGTCATAAACAAATTGACTCTCAGTGGGTTTTTGTAAAAATTCTTAAAAAAATTAATTGAATTCTTTTCCCAGGAAGAGGTAGCAAAAAATAAAGGAAATTCTTTAGTAATTGTTTCTGCCTTAGAAAATTAATATTTAGTTGACAGTGTTTCAATTTTTTTATTTAAAAAAAAATATGTTGCACATTTTGTGTTGTTGTTATTGTTTAAATAATAACTTTGCCTTTTTTATGCTCAATTTATTTGAGTTTAAAATTTGAATAAAAAAAAAATATTTTCTGGGAAAATTTCATTAAAAATTTTTAAAAATTATTTAAAAAAAAAGGGTTTCAGTCTGTGGTTTCTTAATTCACAGTTTAATAAGGCGCACCAGCCTTTAAGAGTATGGGCGGCATACACTAGAAGATCATGTCGTTAAAAAAAGCATAAAATTTTTATTGATATTAAAGTCTAGTATCGGCCAAAAACCTAAACACCCCCTCAGTATATTTTTTTTAAATGATAATTTTTTTAAGTAAATAAAGTTTTTATTTTTATTATTGAAAAACACAAACTTAAGGAATTCAGAATTTAATAAAAATTAAAATTAAAATTTAAAAAAATATTTCAAGTCCCCAATATAAGCGGACTATTTACAAATTCATTATAATTAAAATTACAACAAATGAAAAGCTAAGAGCACTAGCTACGATGGCTATCGGTTTCTTATTTCATGTGTGCACACACATGTATATTTAGAAATTTGATGGTTAAATTTTCAAAATTTAAATTTTGTCGTGCAAAGAAGTTTTTTTTTAAGAATTCAAAGATTTTTTTAATATTATTACTAGTTGGCGTTTTTAGCAAGTCATACTAGTCGGCTAGTCGACTTAAAAACCGATACGCGTGCGTCTACGAGAGCTGGACAGTCTGCCAAGATATGGAAAACTGTCAATGGTTGAGAGGCACAGAAAGTGCATGTTGGTTGCACCGTTTTGTCCAACAAATATTGATGAGTGGGACGAGTGTTTGTTAGGCGTAGCCTTGTAATGCATTTATTTTGTAAACAGTTGGTTGAAGATGGCAGAATTAACGGCTGTTTTGTGGGGTTGAAGATCTTATAGGGGTGGCTGTATTTGTTCCATTTGTGTTTTAAGGATAGATTGTATTTTATGGTAGCACATCTTGTCAGAAATTTCCTGGATTTTGGAATAAAAAGGTATGTTGGTTGCTGAATTACTAGGTCTGCTGCCTCGTTGCCTATGATGCCACTGTGGCTGAGAATCCATAGCAGTCTATCTAATATTGTTATCCATTTTTATTATTAGTTGTTGTATGGAGATATTCAATTCGTTCTTATTGTTCTGATTTAATGCAGCATCAAATACGGAACGACTGTCTGTGCAGATTATTAACTTTCCATGTGAGATTTGGCAGAGCTGTAGGGATTCAATTATTGCAATGGCTTCAGCTTCAAATATAGTTGTAAAGGGTGCTTTTTTAAGCCCGATAGAACTTGAAATTGTAAAAAATAACACAAAAAATTAAATTGTAATCAAAATTTCTTTTTTATTCGAAGGATCAATACGTGACATTAATATTTGAAAAAGATTTCGGGCATATGGGCACCGCGGCTGTTCCTGACGAAGCGCATTCTGGACGTCCAATTTTGGGCCACTTTTTCGAGCACTGCTGGGCGTATGTCACGAATAACACGAACAATGCTGTCCTCCAAGGCGTCAATTGTTGCTGGTTTATCAGCATAAACCAGTGACTTCACGTAGCCCCACAGGAAATAGTCGAGTGGTGTCAAATTGCACGACCTTGGAGGCCAATTGACAGGTCCATTTCTCGAAATCAACTTATCGCCAAATTTTGATTTCAATAAGTCGATGGTTGCGTTCGCTGTATGCCACGTAGCGCCATCCTGTTGAAACCACATCTCGTCCGAATCAATGTCATCCATATTTTCAAACAAAAAATCATTGATCATGGTGCGGTAACGATCTCCATTGATCGTAACACGAGCTCCGGCCTCATTTTTGAAGAAATAAGGTCCGATGATGCCACCAGCGTGAAAACCGCACCAAACGGTGCATTTTTCTGGATGCAATGGAGTCTGTAGGGTCTGTTGTGGATTGGTCTCACTCCATATGCGGCAATTTTGCTTATTAACAAACCCGTTAAACCAAAAATGCGCCTCATCGCTGAACACAATTTTGCGATAAAACAACGGGTCAGTTGCCAGCTGGATCTTATACGGGTGTAGGCCGAGATCTTTGCGCAAAATTTTCGGACAGAGCCCCAATTTCTGCCACCGACGACGAATTGATAAATTTGGATCTTCTTCCACACTTTCGTTTACAGCGGCGATATTCTCTTCAGTACGCACATTCCTTCGACGTGTTGGTGTTATTGCATCCTCTAGAGAGTATGTGGTACGAAATCTATCGACAGTTCGACGAATGGCTTGTTCAGATGCACGATTATGTACGCCATAAAAATGACGAAGTCGTCTATAAGTTGCGTGAATCGACGACTGATTTTCAAAGTAAATTTGGATAATTTCGTAGCGTTGTTCAAGCGAGAGTCTATTCATGATGATTTGTCAGAGTATACTGAAACAAATAAAAAAAAAATGTTTCATCAAAATTTCATTTTTTGTGTTACTTTTTACAATTTAAAGTTCTATCTAGCTTAAAAAAACACCTTTTACTTTGGGGCAATAGGCCTATTTTCAGCGTACATTCTGTTTCGTCAGATATAGCAAATCCGTCGTGTTTTGTGGTCTTTGATCCATCTGTGAAAATGAATTGCCAGTCTTTTTTCTTGTATTCGCTGTACATCTCGTTAAATAAGGATTTGAAAACAATGGGATCTGTATTATCCTTGCTAAAATTTTGCAAATTTTTTAAAAAGTTGTTGGGTTCAAGCATCCAGGGGGGGAGGGGGTGGGTTTTCCAACCTAGGAGAGCATTCTCCTATAACGTATTTTTTTGCAGTGTTGACAATATTCCATAGTGTTGATGGGTATTTAAGTTTTGTTTTCCTCTTTTTTACTCCATCGCTGCTTTACATGTTTATGTAGCAGCGATGGGGTGGAGCAGCTGAATATGGGCAATAGCCGGTGCAGTAGTCTATGTGCTCGAACACGGAGGGGTTCAAAGCCAGCTTTTGCCTGCATGTTCACGATCGGAGTCGTGCGAAAAGCTCTTAGACTGGTTCTAACGGCAGCATTTAGAATGCTCTCGATCATTTTAAAAGTTGTTTTGGACGCCTTATTGTAGATTACTAGACCATAGTCCATTTTTGACAATATTACTGATTTCACTAATCTTAGCAGACTGTTTGTGTGCATTTGGCTTTTAGCTGATGATAAATACTTAATAATATTTAGTCTACTAGTTAAATCTTTTTTTAAATAAATACAGTGATTCTTAAAGTTATATTTACTGTCAAAGTTAAGACCTAAAATTTTACAGTGGTTTACATTTTGAATAGTAAAGTTATTAAAATTTATATTAATTTCATTACAATTATGTAATTTGCAAATGTACAGATGACATGTTTTTTCCAAAGAAATATCTGCTCCAGAAGTTTTTGACCAACTGTCAATTTTAAGTAAAGTTTCTTGAAATACTTGACAAATTTTTTCATTTCTTTGTTCTTTTGTTACCATATAGATCAATTTTTAAGAGACGGCTTAGGTCATCGAAAGCGATTATGAAAAGGGTTACGGATAAAGGCGATCCCTGCGGAACGCCATTATCCAAAGAAACAATGTTTGAAAAAGTGTCGTTGACACAGACGCGAAATTTTCTTTTCGTAAGGAAAGATTTTATGAAGCTAAGCATTTTTGGTCCAATTGACCAATTTGACAGTTTTTGAAGTACAACATGAATTCCTATCCTATCGAAAGCTTTGACGAAGTCAATGGAGAGAATGGAAGTATGTTTTCTAGAAGACCAAATTTTGCATACAATATGATCAAGAAACAAAAGTGAATCGGTTGTATTGAGCCCCGACTGAAATCCTGTTTGGTTTGGGGATAGAAGTTTGTATTTTTTGATAAACCACATGAGACGTCGGGAAACCATTTTTTCAAGTAGTTTCGCAATACATGGGAGTAAAGAGATAGGTCGGTATGAATCTATGTTGTCTATTGGTTTACTTCTTTTATGTACAGCTATCACTGAAGCTGTTTTAAAAAAATTGAGGAATTGTCCCCGTATCAAATATATTGTTAAAAAGGTTAGGAATACGTTGTTTGAAAAATTCTGGTACATTATCAATCATAGGATGGGATATATTGTCTAGGCCTGGTGTTTTTGCTTTAGCTGTTTTAAGGCTCTGTGTTAATTCTTGAAATTTGAAGGGAGATTCAATATCTATTGCACGGGAAGAATAAGATGTTAAGGCAAGAGAGGCAAGAGTTTGTGATTTAGCTGAAATAAAGCCATTTGAAAAGTTTGGGTCTCCCGAGTTTTGTGACCAGTATTGAGCAAAAGTCTGAGATATAACGTTGGCAGATATTATAATATTATTGTTAGAAGAAATTGCGGAGACATTCCGAGGAATATAGTTTCCTGATAATTTTCTTATATGTTGCCGTTACTAATGGTAAGTGCTCAAATGAAATTAGGGAACTTGTTCCCGACAATCGCGTTTAACACGATTTTAGTTGGGAGTGTTTCCATTTGTGGTTGATTGGCTAATGAATCGCACTACGCATTACAGGGAAAATTCGGTTTTTTAGCAGAACACTTCGTTTGTGGAATAAACTTCCACCTCCCCGAAGGTCTTTCCTATTACTTTCAGCATAAAATAGTTCAAATTGAATGTTCGCAAATACTATTTCCTCTTTCCTCCTCGCCAGGGAGGGTCATTCCCTGAGTGCTGATCCGAAACGAAAAAAAAGAACAAGGCGACCATCGTCAAATCGAGAAATTACGCGACTGGGATGTTTTTCTTGCAATAACGGAATTGTTTGGCTGGACGTGTGACTTGTGGCGCCCTCTTGCGGAAACTAGTTCTGGTACAATGCATTGCAATTATTCAACAGTCAACTTTGCATCCATTAATAGTGATAGTATGGTGTGCAATGTGGTCGGGAGGACCTTACTTCTTTGAAAATGAAAACGGCTTAACGGTAACTATGAATGGGTAGCGATATCGTGGTATGATTGTAAACTTATTAACGTCACAACTGCATGCTTTGGGCTTGATTAAGATGTCGTATCAACAAAGACGGCGCCACATCGCATACAAACAAGATTACAAATGGAATTACTGCGAGACCTCTTTCCACAATAAGCTATTTCAAGAAATGGTGATGTTGATTGGCCTCCACGGTCGCCTGATTTCACTGCTCCGGGGATATATGAAAAGCAAACAAACCTTGAGCAACTCAAGCAAAATTTTCGTGATGAAATTAATGAAATACCACGTGAAATGTGTGAGAATTTAGTGAAAAATGTGGTCAAAAAAACTCCCATTTGTAAGGCTAATAGAGGCGGGCATTTATCTGATCTTGTATTCCAGACATAATTGCCGACATTAAATAAAACATTTATCAATATAAGATTAATTTTCTTTTATTTAATCAAAACGTATAAACAAACAAGTTAGTATACCTTCCCGGCGGACACCCTGTACATCCAAGATCTAAAGCTAAGAGCCACCGTTTGCTTTCCTAATTCTTAAACAAACTCTTTCTTTAATTTGCATACAATTCAGCGCCAAACGATTACAAGTACCTGCAGTTCTTTCATCTCAAACTCATTTATAAACATTTGCATGCCATCTCTGAGCATCGTACTCTTTCTGCTCTCTTCTTTTTCATTGCATGTGTTGCTCTTCATTTTTAAAGGTTTTAGAGTCTTTCCTTTTTTACATTGTAATTGTAATCTTAAGGCTTTAAAGCAGATTGCTTGGGAAAAGGTCGTTTTAATCGTTTCAATTCTCAAAACAAATAAACAAACAAGCAAATAAAAATAAATTTTTGTAAAATTAAAATTAACTTCAAGTCAATTAAGCCTTAAGAAGAGAATTAGGAGACTTAACTTTTTGCTTTAACTTCTTTTATTGACTTTCCTAATGTAGGCCAGGAAAGGAATTTAACAAGTTAATCGCTTATAATCTTGTTAATGTTAAGCGAAAAAAATTGAACCGTTATTATTCTTAAAGCAAGACAAACCTCTTTGTTTCTCTTGCTCAGTTAAAAAAAGGCGGGCAGAGTAGAAGTTTAAGAGAATTTTATTCAATCCTTTCGTTCTGTTACAGATTTAAAAGTCATATAAACGAAAGGCTTAAACAATTAATTACGCTTTTTTTCTTAAATAAAGGGTGCTTTTTTCCAAAGGTATACAAATTTGAAATGACATAAAATAGCTGGCTCATGCTCAGTCTACTCCGAAACAGCAATTTTCAATGACTTTTTTCAACATTTGTGGCCGTATTTAGGGAATTTTGGGGTGAATGTTGTCCTTCAAGTGGAAAGTTTTTTCAGGCTTATCAGCGTGGACTAGCGAATGCACTTCATATTCCCACGGAAATTAGCGTAGTGGCCTTAAATCGCATGATGTTGGAGGTCAATTCAAGGATCCGAAAAATAAAACTTCTATAAAGTATGCGATATATTACGATCTCCTGCTGAACCCACACCTCTTGTCCTCCAAGTAGTCAATTGTTATGGGTTTATCGACGTAGACTGCTGAATTTACATATTCCCAAAATATTCACTCATCCCTAAAATTAAACACGAGATTTGTCTTGCTGAAATCACAGCTCTGGAACATCAAGACTGTTCAATTGGTAAACGAAACAGTCATTAAACATGGCCAAAAGGTGATCACAATTAACTGTAAAGAGCTGGCCAACATCATTGTTAAGGAAGTGGGCTAGTGGCCATAAAGTACACAGCTATTCTGGCTGTAATGCTGTCTGAAAACACACTTCTTGCTTGATAGCCGGAGACTATCTAAACTCTCGACCTCCCGCAGCGTAGTCATATTCTTTTGAAATCTAACAGCAAATTGGACAGAAAAAGCTACACCTTCCCGCGGTTCAAATTTCAACCACAGCTTTACCTATAACCAGTAGCTCTGCGAACTACTTGTCTCCGTAGTAGTACCAGTTGATAAGTCATTTGTCGGACCTCGAGTGTCCAAATCTTGCGGTTTCAGCCTACTGTTAGCCTAGGCAACTGGAGCTGTCTTTTACCCCTAGAAGCACATATCAGTAACCAGTACAGAACCGTAACTCTGCGGAATACTAGTCTCCATGGTGCCAGTTGGTCAGTGATTGGTCAGGCCTCGAGTGTCCAATTCTTGCAGTTTCAGCCTCCTGCTAGCCTGGGCGACTGGTGCTGTCTTTTACCCCTAGAAGCACATATCACTAACCAGCACAGAACCGCAACTCTGCGGAATACTAGTCTCCATGGTGCCAGTTGGTCAGTCATTGGTCGGGCCTCGAGTGTAGAATTCTTGCAGTTTCAGCCTCCTGCTAGCCTGGGCGACTGGTGCTGTCTTTTACCCCTAGAAGCACATATCACTAACCAGCACAGAACCGTAACTCTGCGGAATACTAGTCTCCATGGTGCCAGTTGGTCAGTCATTGGTTGGGCCTCGAGTGTCAAAGTCTTGCAGTTTCAGCCTCCTGCTAGTCTAGGCGACTGGTGCTGCCTTTTACCCTCAGAAGCACATATCAAGATGGGGAAAGTTTCATCAAGACCGCGAGCACCCAAGTTGCACAGATATGTGATAAGATTTCCATCAGCCCCCAGCCATGTGGCTATGATCTGATGGTGGTCTTACCACTGGGTGTAGGAAAAAGCGTCTCATGCCCCAAGACGCATACACACTAGGTGCATCTACGCCTTAGTAGCAATTTTTGAGTGCACGATAGCAGGGCCGTGCCCCCCCCCCCCGCTTGCTTAAAAGTTGGAGACTATCCAACCCCTAGTCCTGTTGCAACCACAACAAGGACATTTGTTTGGTTGGTAATCTTATCTCGTCGTTAACATCTCTTCGGAACATTTTTCAAGGCCCGATTTATAACATCACGCTGCTCTCCAAGGGACCTCACTAACAATCAGAACAGGCCCATAGCCCTGCGGGCAACTGGTTTTCGTGGTACCAGTGTGTGTATATAAGTCACTAGTCGGACTTCGAGAGTTTTATCCCTCTTCCAAAATCGGGCCCCTGCTAGTCCAGGCAACTGGTGCTGCGATTTTATCCCCGCAGGCACATGTCAAGATGGAGAAGAGATCCATCAACATTGTGCCCAAGTTGTATATTTCGTGATAAGATTTACATCTGCACCTGGCCGTAAGCCTTAATCAGATGGTGGTCAAACCACTGGGAATGAAAAGCAACGCCATTCACGCCCTAGCAAGCCGAGGACTAATTCTAGCAACAGGTGGTCTTTCGTAGTTGCAATTTCAGCGGTTCCAAAGCAGGGTTGCAAACCACTACTCCTTGCTGAAGAGCTGGAGACTATACAACTCCTGGTCCAGAACACATGGCTAGCATGCTCACGGATCACTAGCCGGGGGCACATATATATGGTCTTTATAGAACTTCGACTATCTGGTCACAGTGCAACTGGGGGAAAAAGGGAGCCCAGTCCCCTGAAGTCAGCAGGGGTACAACTGGAAACTCCACTTTATTTCCACGGGAATCAGTATGCCCCAGAGTTCATTATTTGTCTCTTTAGACATTTAACTGTTCTCTGGCTGATTATTGAGGTTGGCCCTTTATGGGAGTATCGTGGTGGTTGTGGTTTCGCGGCCCCATATCAGTTTTATGGTTATTATGGTGGCCAGGATCATCTCACTGTTAATGACACCCTATGTGAATGATCCAGTCCAGTGAGCATGCTAGACATGTGTTCTGGACAGGAGTTGGAAAGTCTCCAACTCTTCAGCTAGGAGTGATTTGCAGCCCTGCTCTGGAATCATCGAAGTTGCAACTAGAAAGTTCTGTTGCATAGAATTATAGCTTCGGCTTCCCAGGACGAGCATGACGTTCCAAATTATGCAGTGGTTTGATCCACCATCTTATTAAGGCTTCATGGCCAGGCGCGGATGTAAATCTAATCACACGTTGCTCATGGCATCCGCATTTATTCACCCGTTGTTCTCAGTAAAAGTGAGATGATTCTGGCCCTCCCGAAGGCCCAACCTCAATAATCAGTGAGAGAAACAGTTAAAAGGCTAAAGAGGCAAGATTAGCGGAACTCTAGTTCCCGTGGAAATAACGTGGAGCCTCCAGTTGACTCCCTGTTTGCCTTCAGGAGACTGGACTCCCTTATACCCCCGAACGACCCAAGTCTAGATGGTCAATTATTCCATAAAGACCGATAAATGTGCCCCAGCACGACCGGGTCGTTCAACTATAAACATCACAACGGTGAACCGCAGTGTTGAAACAGATCCAAATTTGTCGATGCCTCGACGTTCTCTCGACTGGATCCGGATCATTCACCCGTTGGTGAATGAGCATTTCATGCTGGGGCCGCAAAACCACAACCACCACAATACTCCCGAAGAGCCAACCTCAATTATCAGTCAGAGAACAGCTAAAAGTCTAAAGAGACAATTAGCGGAACTCTGGGGCTTACTGATTCCCGTGGAAATAACGTGGAGCTTCCAGTTGACACCCTGCTTGCCTTCAGGGGACTGGGCTCCCTTATACCCCCAGTAGCACAGCTCTAGATGGTCAAGTATTCCATAAAGACCGATAAAAGTGCCTCCGGAGGAGAGCCCAAGTTGTACAACTTCGAACTGTTGTTCATACGTCAGTCTATTCCGCTTGAAATACCAAATCAAACGTAAATCACTTGGCTGTTGATAAAATAGCCGCCAGTAAAAAAAAGAGTGATGCCAACTAAAAGTGTTATACCTCTATAAAAAACACCCGATATTTCATTATCAAAAGGAGATGATATGCAAAAAAAGTTAAAGGAAAATGAACAGAAGAAAACAGGTCATTGAATACTCCCTCCTCCCACTATGATCTTTATTTGTGCTCTGTAGTCAAAAGAATTTCATCCTTTTTTCTTCACTAATAAATCTCATTATATTTTAAATAGAAAACATTTGCATATTGATTCGTGCCATTGTTGTGTGTTCCGCAGTACTAAAAGGAAGGGGTTGTTCAAGGGGTGTCAATTTGAATCTTTCTAGTTTTCATTTTTGCAAACTCTTTTGTTTAATTTTTCACGGATGACGCTGACATTTGTCAGTCATAAAAGGCTGATGGAATTCTTAATATTATTCGGCTACTTGTAGCTTGGTATCCTTAATGTACTTGCCTTTGTTTGTTAAAGGATTTTTGGTATTGTATGTGTGGTGTTTGGTCGGCTGCCAACCAGGCAATTTCATCTTAATCCTTTAGTATTTTAATCCTTTTTTCTGTGAACATTTTGACCTTATTATTAGACGTATGTGCAAAATTGAGGCGATCAAGGAAATTTGTGTTTGTTGCAAATGTTTGAACGTGTAGAATTGAATGTAAAAATCGAAAAGGGTTTTAGAGAATACTGTGTCAATTATGAGTTTTAGGGTATTAATACTTTCCCAGAATTAATTACAGCCATTAGAGAGTCAAAGAGATTTTTCTAATTCCAAAATTAAAGTCAAACAAAAGGCATCTTATTCTGCTATAAAAAGCTTATTTTAGGATTAAATAGTAATTAAGTCGACGAAATGTAAAGTAAAAGAGACTAATTTGTCATGTATGAAAATGAAAATTGTAATTAATCATTAGATATCTTATGATCAAAGCTTTTAATAGTTTCAATGTAAATTTTTAATTGAAATAAATAAATAGTTGAACGTATTAAAAATTAATTAAAAGTTTCAATTATTATAATGTCTGGTGAATGTTAACTTTATTTCCTGTGATTTTCTTACGATTTGATTAGAAACAGTAAACATTTCCATTTATTTATGTGACTGTGCAACGTTTTAAATTTTTAGCACAGAATTTGTCTTTGACGGCACCCCAAAACAAAAATCTCAGAAGCTTCAAAACACACCTTCGAGAAGAATAAACGATTTTTTTATAAATACTGTGTGATATGCTGAATAAGAATTTGCTCCCCCTTAACATATTCGATTATACTTGGTTCGAATAAAATTAATTCGATAACAATTAAAACTCATTTGATTAAATTTCATTCGATTAAATTTTATTCAATTAAAACTTATTCGATTAAATTTTATTCGATTAAGTTTTATTCGATTAAAACTCATTTGACGAAAATTTATTCGATTACATCTTGTTCGAATAAAATTAATTCGATTAAAGCTAGATCTTATAAAATTTATTCGATTTTGTTCGATTAAAACTCATTCGATTAAATTTCATTCAATTAAATTTTATTCAATTAAAACTTATTCGTTTAAATTCTATTCGATTAAGTTTTATTCGATTAAAACTCCTTCGACGAAAATTTATTCGATTACACTTGGTTCGATTAAAATTAATTCGATTAAAGCTAAATCTTGTAAAATTTATTCGATTTTGTTCAATTAAAATTCATTCGATTAAATTTCATTCGATTAAATTTTATTCAATTAAAACTTATTCGATTAAATTCTATTCGATTAAGTTTTATTTGATTAAAACTCATTCGATGAAAATTTATTCGATTACACTTGGGTCGAATAAAATTAATTCGGTTAAAGCTAGATCTTATAAAATGTATTCGATTTTGTTCGGTTAAAACTCATTCGATTAAATTTCATTCGATTAAATTATATTCTATTAAAACTTATTCGATTAAATTTTATTCGATTAAGTTTTATTCGATTAAAACTCATTCGACGAAAATTTATTCGATTACACTTGGTTTGAATAAAATTAATTCGATTAAAGCTAGATCTTGTAAAATTTATTCGATTTCGTTCGATTAAAACTCATTCGATTAAATTTCATTTGATTAAATTTCATTCAATTAAAACTTATTCGATTAAATTTTATTCGATTAAAACTCATTCGACGAAAATTTATTCGATTACACTTGGTTTGAATAAAATTAATTCGATTAAAGTTAGATCTTATAAAACTTATTCGATTTTGTTCGATTAAAACTCATTGGATTAAATTTAATTCGATTGAATTTTATTTAATTAAAACTTATTCGATTGAATTTTATTCGATTAAGTTTTATTCGATTAAAACTCATTCGACGAAAATTTATTCGATTACATCTTGTTCGAATAAAATTAATTCGATCAAAGTTAGATCTTATAAAATTTATTCGATTTTATTCGATTAAAACTCATTTGATTAAATTTCATTCGATTAAATTTTATTCAATTAAAACTTATTCGATTAAATTTTATTCGATTAAGTTTTATTCGATTAAAACTCATTCGGAGAAAATTTATTCGACGAAAATTGACTCGATTACACTTTGTTCGAATAGAACTTATTCGGTTTAAACTTACTTGATTAAAGCTTATTCGACTAAAACTTAGTCAATTAAATTTTATTCGATTCAATTTTATTCACTTATTTTTATTTCATTAATTTTATACGATTAAATTTTATTCGCCTAACCTTATTCGATTTATCGGTCTTTATGGATTACTTGACCCTAGACCTGTGCTGCGGCGGGTATAAGGTAGCCCAGTCCCCTGAAGGCAAGCAGGGTGTTAACTGGAAGCCCCACGTTATTTTTACGGGAATCAGTAAGCCCAAGAGTCTCTTTAGACTTTTAGCTGTATCTCTGACTGATTATTGAGGTTAGCCCTTCGGGAGTATCGTGGAGGTTGTGGTTTTGCGGTCCTCGCATGAGGTTGATTATGGGGGCCAAGATCATCTCGCCTTTAATAACACCAACGGGTTAATGATCCGGATCCAGTGAGCATGCTAGTCATATGCTCTGGACCAGGAGTTGGACAGTCTCCAGCTCTTCATTAAGGACTAGTGGTTTGCAACCCTGCTTCGGAACCGCTGAAATTGCAACCGGAAAATACCACCTGTTGCTAGAATTAGTCTTCGGCTTCCTAGGGCGTGAATGACGTTGCTTTTCATTCCCAGTGGTTTGACCACCATCTATCTGATTACGGGCAGGTGCAGATGTAAATCTTATCACGAATAAGAATTCGCTTTAACGGCACTTCACAAGATTCAAATAACATCTCTAAAAAAACCGAACTTAGTGCGCAAAAAATCGGTTTTTTTAGCTGTGTAACGTTGTGAGTGTTCATCTGGCTTTGACGGCATCCCCAAACGAAAAACTCCAAAAGATTTATATTACACCTCCGAGAAGAGCGAAGTTAATACACAAAAGGGAGATTATTTTATAAGCTGTGTGACTTGGTAAGCGGGCATCTGCTTTAAGGGCACAACGCAAGAAAAATTTTAAAAAGTTCTAATTCCACTTTTGAGGAGAACGAATGTAGTACGAAAAAGATCTGCGTGTCTTGGTAAGCACCTGCTTTAAAGTCATCCCACAAAAAAAATTCGAAAAGATTCAAATTACACTTTCGAGAAGAGCAAATTAAGTACGAAAAAGAGCTGCGTGACTTGGTAAGCATCTGATCTACCGTCATCCCACAAGAAAAATTTTAAAAGGTTCAAATCAAACTTCCGAGAAGAGCCAACTTAGCTGTATGACTTGGTGAGAGCATCTGGTTAAAAGCAAGAAAAACTCCGCTAGAAAAATTCGAAGAAATTCAAACTACATTTTCGAGAAGAGCGATTGATTTCCAAGCTTTGTGACGTGATGAGCATCTGCTTTAACGGCATCCGAGAAGAAAAACTCCAAAAGATTTTAATCACACAGCCGAGAAGAGCGAACTGAGTACATAAAAAATCGTTTATTTAATGAGTTGTGCGACCCTGCTGGAACTCAAGACTATTAAAGTTCGCATATTTTATTTCAAGCGATAAAAACGCTTACCTTGTGGAATCATTTCGCAATTACGGCGAAACTTGTTGAATTTATTTCGCAATTGCGGCGGTTTATATTACAACAAAATGAAAAATTCTCCTTGACTTGTCAAATAAATTAAATACTGGATGAGAGTTTTTGTGAGGCTCTAAGACACAATGTTGCATGCTGACGCATAGATCTGTGTTCGGCAATGGTGCTGCATTTGTTACTATGGGTGATATAAGTATTAAGGAATAGGAAGCTCTTGATGTTCTTGGCATTAAAAAACAGTGTGATTTTCGTTGGAGTAAACATATTTTGCAGGCTTCTATGGAAGTTTTTAAGTGCCTTGGTTCTCTAAAACGATGTAAGAGATGCTTCACTCCATCCGATCTTCGTACTTTTTATACCACCTATATCCGTCCAAAGATGGAATACAGCTCTCATGTATGGATCGGCGCCCCAAAGTCTGTTTTGAATTCAACTACGTATAGGAGAGGGCCAAGAGACCCTCTATTGCATGCCTTGGTTTTCTAAAACGGTGTGTGAAGTACCTCCATCCGATCTTTGTACTGTGTGATTCGATTTACATCCGCACCTGGCCATGAAGCCTTAATCAGATGGTGGATCTAACCACTGCATAATTTGGAACGTCATGCTCGTCCTAGGAAGCCGAAGCCATATTTCTATGCAACAGAACTTTCTAGTTGCAACTTCGATGATTCCAGAGCAGGGCTGCAAATCATCACTTCTTGCTTAAGAGTTGGAGACTTTCCAACTTCTGTCCGGAACACATGTCTAGCATGCTCACTGGACTGGATCATTCACTTAGCGTGTCATTAACAGTGAGATGATCCTGGCCACCATATTAAACAAAAGACCTGGTATGGGGCCGCGAAACCACAACCACCACGTTACTCCCATATAGGGGCCAACCTCAATGATCAGCCAGAGAACTATTTAATGTCTAAAGACATAAATAATGAACTCTGGGGCACACTGATCCCCGTGGAAATAAAGTGGAGGCTCCCTTTTTTCCCAAGTTGCACTGTGTCTAGATAGTGGAATTCTATAAAGACCATATTTATGTGTCCCCGGGGGGCCGATCTTTGTACTATTTTTACCACCTATATGCGTCCTAAAATAAAATACAACTCTCATGTATGGACCGGCGCCCAAAAGTCTATTTTAAAGTTACTCGGCCGCCTACAGCAGAGGATCAAGAGGCTCATTGTAGACAGTAGGGTATCCAACATTATTGATTCTCTGCAGCGTAGAAGCAATGTGCCATGTATTTCACTGTTTTATCGTTACTACAATGGTAAGTGCTCTAACCAAATTAGGGGAACTTGTTTCCTTTACTTGCACGTTTTTGCGTTTAACTCGATTTTCAGTTGAGTGCACAGCCATTTGTGATTGGGATTTGCCCAGTGAATCGCAATGCGCATAATAGGGAAACTTCGTTTTTTAGCAGAACAGTCCGTAAGTGGACTAAACTCCCTCCAGAGATCTTTCCTGTCACTTTCAATGTAGGAAATTTCCAATTAAATGTCCACAAACACTACTCCCTCTTTCCTCCTTCCCATAACCTGATTTCGTAGTTCTGGCACAATGTATTGCATGTGTAGGAATCATCTCCTGAGTGCTGGACCGAGAAAAAAAACAAAAGAATCGAAACACAAGTCCAAATTTTCAAAGCCATTTCTGGCCCACAAAGGTTTAAAGTGATAAGAAAGGCAGGCTTTCCACCGTGATACAGTTTTGCCGTCTTGCCGTCCAATTCATGCCAATTAGGCTTTGCAAGCAAATAAGCTGAAATCTCTGTGTAGAATTCTTATCAGGCGGGTAAGTAAAGTAGCGAGTTGTTTAAATGGATTGTAAATAGAAGCTCTTCGATAACCGCTAGTTGTGACAAAGTATTGAGATGGGTAATGAGTAGCGATTACTTTTAGAATCTTATTTTTTGTTTGAATTCTCTGGAAGTTTCAAGGATTTAAAATTAGGTATTTTAATTTATTTTATTAATTTTTATAAATTTGTTTGTGCAGGATTTCGGATTCAGGATTTCATTTAAGGAAAATGGATTAAGGGAAATTATTAAATGCATCTGTAAAATAAAAAAAACTTACAAATAAAACAAAAATCGTTTAGTATTTTATGAAGGTTAATAAAAATAAAATGTTATTCCTATTAACGGGAAAAGTTGTCTGTTTATGGTCATATAGCAACAATTAAAGCTGATCATAAAATATTTTACAATATTCTTGGTAAAACACCAAAACCATCTTTAACAACAATTTACATACAACAACAAACACTTTTTTTTTAATGTCCACATGATAATAGTCGCGGTTTAACAGCAACAAAGGCAAATTGAATGCCTATTCGCTTTAATATATTCTTTCGCTCTCTCTCTCACTCTCTATAACTCACACTCTGTTTTTGCCGTTGTGTTTATGCTTAATTCTTACAGGTAGAAACTTTTAAAAGAAGCAAAGTTCAGTTTTTAACAGTTATTGATGCTCAGAGAGTTGTTGGTTTCTCTTTTGTTGTTGTAAAACGAGTAACATCATTTTGGCAAGTAAGTGTTAACATTATCGTGGGCATTTATTAAAGATGTGTTAAAAGAAAAGACTGTCTGATATTTGAAAAAAAAAACTGTTTGCATATGCATACATATATACACACACATATATATAAGAGTATAGATGTAAATAGCAGTTTTGCACTTCTATTGTAATCACTGGTGGTAGTAAGTCTTGTTTTATTTTCTTCTTTTCCCTAACTGCGCCATAAAAAGTCGGGTAAAATTAGAAGGTCAATTAGGCGGGTACATTAGAAATTAATTATTGCTGGAATTTTGTCGGCTTTAAACGCTTTTGTGTGTTTAATTTTGTAAACGTTTTTTCTAACAAAAACCTTAAGAGAAGCACTGTATTCTCCCTCTCTCTCTTTCTCTCTATGGTTTACTTCATTTATTTTTTGGCTTTTCAAATTCAATTTTAATCATTAACAAATCCTGGCTTATTATTGCAGCCGTATGTTAATTTATAAATTATTTTTTTTGTAATTTGCATGAAGGAGTTAAATGTTGTTTTTTTATGCTAAAATTCTATAGTAAAACAACGGCATGATCAGAGACGAGGCAGCAATTATTTATGATTCCTATGAAATGTTACACTGTGGGATGTCAAACGGAAGTAGAAGTAACACATTTTAATTTAAATTGATATATTTAAGATCATTTAAGAATTATTTTTTATAATTCGCTTTAATTCACAGGTTTATGACCGTGTTCTTCATTGAATTGCTCACCGTGATGATCACTTTAACTAATTGGCCTAAAATTTTTCTTTCTTTTTTTCCATACATATTTATTTATTGTATCTTCAAAATA
The DNA here is from genome assembly GCA_030448955.1 of Trichopoda pennipes. NCBI lineage: Eukaryota > Metazoa > Arthropoda > Insecta > Diptera > Tachinidae > Trichopoda > Trichopoda pennipes. Next base: position 981,822 of record JASKUP010000040.1, read on the forward strand.
TGAACTAACAATAAGTTATCAAATCTTAAATCCAGAAATAATTATTATTACCCCGACCTATGTCAGTGGCAGCAAATAAATGATACATCATAGTATTCATACCAATATTCTAAATATTCTTAAGACTCTTCATCTGTAGCGTTGACAACTGGAGTCTTAAGCTGAAAGTCCATACCACGCGAATTTTATTTTTAGTTATTCTTTATATTTAATTTTATTTTTAGTCTTCTTAATTTGTGGAAATACCCGTCAAATTTAATGAGCGTTGTTATCTCTTTGTTTTAGTATATGTACACGCTTTATACGCGTCTGTCAAAAAAGTAGAATTAGTGTAAAAGCATAGAATGCTTATGACGCATAGAACGCATGAAGTCGGTTTACTTTCTACTTTTCTACGCGTCGCAAGCGCCATTAAAAAATGTCAGCTGTTTTTGACGTTGTATCATTTCTGTTATTTTTCAAACGTTGCTGAAAAAAAAAAAACACTCACTTCCCTTTCCAAAAACAAGGGACGCACCCAAAAGTGTCTTCTTTCCTCTTGAAGTTTTCCATAGGTCCTCATTATACAAAATATCATATGCACAAATTCAATAAATTCTTGAAAAATTTCAATTTCAGTTTTCATTTTTGCAAAAATTGTTTTTATTAGATAAAATTATTTCCACCACAGCTAATCATAACAAAAAACTTGGTGCATAAAAAGCGTTGCATGTAACTTGAAGTTTGAAAAGCGTAGAACGCGTAAAAAGTATAAAACGCATACAAAGCATATGCGCGTAGAACGCGTGATATGGACTTTCAGCTTTAAAGTCTCCCTTTTTTTAAGCAGTTATGTCCATTAAAGTTTAATATATTGCGAGCAAGTTGATTAGGTGCCCCTGCAGGCTAGTAGGTAGTACGCTAGCTTATATGACTGGGGGTTGTGGGTTCGATTCCCGACAAAGACCTTAAATAAAAATTGACTGTCGATGGGTCTGCTTAGTGATGAAGGCGTGGTAACTGGTCACTGAGGGTTCGATTCCCAACAAAGGCTATAAATAAAAATTGACTGTCGATGGGTCTGCTTAGTGATGAAGGCATGTTCACTGGTCACTGAGCTGTCTTATACAACAGCTAATTTCCGTAGCTATACTTCTATTTGCTGCACCACCTGTCTCATTTCTTCCATATACTTTTCCTAAAGAATGTAGCACGGCACTTGACTAAATAGCCACTGTTGCCTGAAAAAAAAGTGTTTCAGGATGGGTCTCGACTTTTGTTAAGTGTTTTTCTGCATTTTTAGCAATTTCTGCAGTCACTAGTGGCATGTTTAAGTCCCGAAAGGAGATTAGAATTCCTTGCGTACCACATGGAGCTGATGTTATTAAGCGCAATATTGTATTTAAGCTACGTTGGATTTTCTTCACATTAGAAGCTGAAGCAGTGTCCCATAGATGAATTCCATAGCATCATATTAGTTTCCAAAGAGACTTTTATAATAAAAGTTTACAACCTAAACTTAGGATAGAATTTCTACCCATAAGCCAATGTATCTGAGCTAATTTAAGCTTCATCTCAGTCAGTTTTGCATCAATGTGATTTTTCTACGTAAGCCATCCGATCAAGTGGTATACCAAGGTATTTCACATGTGAATGTTTCGGAACAATTGTGTTGTTGATTCGAATGAGGGAACAAGTGTCCGTCCCTTCGCAGGGTGAAGATTAGATGAGCACACTTTTGTTCGTTAACCTTTATTCTCCATAATTTCAAACATATTTCCAGCTGGCTAATATGCTGTTGGAGATATTAGGATGCTTTGCGTGGGCTTTTATGCATACTAAGATAGGCTGTAGATGTGTAAACATTACTACTCAAAGGCATATCACAAGTGTAAATTACATAAATCCCCCCGGAAATCCACCGTCATTACATGTGTCTGCGGGGATAAAAGGGAGCCCAGTGCCCTTAAAGGCTAGCAGGAGCCAACTGGACAATCTACCATATTTCCACGGGAATCAGTAAAGCCCTAGAGTTCCGCTATTTGTCTTTTTAGCCCTTTAGCTATTCTCTGACCGATTATTGAGGTCAGCCCTTCGGGAGTATCGTAGTGGCTGTGTGTTTCGAGGCCCTCGTTTGAGTTGTGTGGGTCGGATCATTCACAATGAACACAATGAATGGTCTAGGTCCAGTGAGTATGAATGCTGTCATGTACTTAAATTATATTAAGCTTCATAAGTTCTGAGCCGGAAGTTGGATAGTCTCCAACTCTTCAGCAAGGAGTGAAGAATAGATTTTTTGACGCTCAAGTCCTAAATATGATAGTCAATTTTAATCAGGTGTATGCAAGTCCAAATAATAGACACAATTTCAGTCTCACCGTAGCACAACTAAAAATTTTCTTTGGAATATTAATACTATCAGTTTACCACAAACTATCACGCAAAAGAATGGTCTTGGAATGAAGACATTGATGTTGAAGCTGTTTCAGGAACTACTTATGTCGACAAGTGCATTTAAAGAAATAAAAAGAAATTTGCATCTTGTTGACAATAATGGCTCTGAAGGCACCACCGACAAATTATTTAAAGTTCAAGAAGACTTTCAGACCTGTTAATAAAAAAAATTTAACCAATGGAACGTTTTTTATGAAAATATATCAATCGTCGAGGGGCCATGGTGAAATATTTCGTAAAAAATTCTGCAAGGTAATTTATTTAGGGAAAACCTGTACCCCTCGGTTACAAAAATTGGATTGCGGCAAGTTTGTTCCGGATACTGTTATTGCTTTGATATTTACTGTGATAAATCAAGGGAGAATTCGAATGTGCCATTAGGTAAGTTGTTAAAATGCTCTTAAACAAATTAGATACAAATCCTGCAAACCACAAAATATTTTTCGACAACTTTTTCAAGAGTTTTTTTTTTTTTTTAAGAGAAGTAGCACTTCAGGCAACAATGCCTATTTAGTCAAGTACCGCGCTACATTCTTTTGGAAAAGGGATAGAGAAGAGATGCGACAGGTGGTAAAGGAAGAAGAATAGTTACGGAAATTAACTGTCGTATAAAACAGCTCAGCAACCAGTGTCTATGCCTTTATTACTGAGCAGCCCCCCACCGATAGTCAATTTTTATTTGTAGTGAAAAAAAACCAAGGTCTTCGTTGGGAGTCGAACCCACAACCCCCAGTCATGTAAGCTAGTACACTACTTACTAGCCTACAGGGGCACCTTCTCCGGTACTTACGCCTGGCAGTGAGCCTTAATCAGATGGTGGTCATACCACTGGGAATGAAAAGCAACATCATTCACGCCCTAGAAAGCCAAAGACTAATTCTAGCAGTTGCAACTTTGATGATTTCAGAGCAGGGCTGCAAGCCACCACTTCTTGCTGAAGAGTTGGAGACTATCCAACTTCTGTCCAGAACACATGTCTAGCATGCTCACTGGATCTAGGAACAGGCCACCAGGTAGGTGTTATTAAAAGTGAAATGAACCTGGCCCCATCAAAAACTGACCTGTTCTGGGGCCGCACAACCACAACCACCACGATACTCCCATATAGGGGCCAACCTCAATAATCAGCCAGAGAACAGTTAAATGTCTAAAGAGACAAATAGCGAAACTCTGCGAGCTTACTGATTCCCGTGGAAATAACGTGGAGTTTCCAGTTGTACCCCTGCTGACTTCAGGGGACTGGGCTTCCCTATATCCCCAGTTGCACAGGTGTAGATAGTCGAGCGTTTTATAAAGACCATAAATGTACCCCCGGGGGGAACGCAACTTGGGATATCGTGACACTGGAACTATACGTGACAACTGCACAAAAAAAAATGCCGAGTTTGACTACAGGTTCGACAAAAACAAAAATGAGACATTACTGGTTCGCTAGAAGGACAACAATATTTGCCACAATGGCAACAAATAACGATTTCTATGATCCTGTAGGAACTGTGAAAAAAGGGAATTCAGAAAAAAAAGCAAAAAAGTGAAAACTACCTCAAAGCCATGGGAGGAGTCGATGAGATGGACTAGACGATTTAACTGTATAGAATTCCAATACATGGAAAAAAATGGTGGTAGGTTTTATTTACCTACATGCTTGATATCTATATATCGGGTCGGGTTTTCCTTCCTGGCGCTATAACTTTAGAACACACCAACCGATTTCCACGGTTTTGCATTGGTTGGAAAGGTCTCGGGCTCCGTGAGGTTTATAGCAAAGAAAATTCAGGACAAATTTCAAGGGTAAAGCAGGAAAACAGAAAAAAATAATTTTTCACATACAGCGCCATCTCCGACACATAGCATGTACAACAACGGCACCAGTACGTGGTGTATGAGGTATCGCTCACGAAAATAAGTACGTTTCATTTTAAGTAGATGGCGCCGTACGCTAGGTCGCATGTACACTGTACATCCTAGAAATTAATTTTTTTATTTGCGACTGCTGTTGGTAAATGTGCGTGGACCAAAATCATTTGCGCATTTGAAAACTGTGAATGGCCACCAATGCCAAACATATCGAGAAGCATGTAAACTATTGGGTTTGCTGGCGAACGATTCTCATTGGGGATTCAGTTGTTTCATCAAATGCATACCAAATACGAACAATGAAGCATTGATTCTGATTGAGGATCAATGCTTGACTATTGCAAACAAGCTACTGATTGAAGTAGAAATGATTGCGCCAAATCGATCGATGCATTCAACAAAGAATTAAACCGAGAGCTGCACTACAATGTTGAGACATTGCATGAATTCGTTCGAAATAATGTGGCGTTGCTAAATGAACAGCAAAAACAATTATACGAAACATTTATGTAAGCGGTGGGCAATAATACTGGTGGTCTATTCTTCCTGGACGCACCTGCAGGAACAGGGAAAACATTTGTTAATTCATTGATTTTGGCCACTATTCGATCAAGATGTGACATGGCTTTGGCGTTAGCATCATCTGAAATTGTGGCGACTCTTCTAGATAGCGGCTGTACTGCACATTCTGCGCTTAAGTTGCCACTCAATTTAAACACAACTGATATTCCAATATGTAATATTTCCCGATCCAGTGCAATGGGAAAATTGTTGTTGCAATGCAGGCTCATTGTTGGGGATGGGTGCACAATGACAGATAAGAAATCACTTGAAGCACTTAACTTCACACAAACGTTGCCAGTAATTCCCCGGGCAACGCCTGCAGGTGAATTGAATGCTTGCCTGAAGGCATCACCTTTGTGGAATAACGTAAAAACATTATCGCCAACCACTAATATGAAAGTTCAACTTCAAAATGATCAAAGTGGTGCACAATTTTCTAAACAATTGCTGGCTGTTGGAAATGGAAAAGTCCCAGTTGATGCAACAGCTGGATTAATTACTTTTACCAACGACCTTTGCCGATTTGTAGACACTCAATTAGCTCTTATTGAAAATGTTTCTCCAAACATTATTGAGAATTATCAGAATTATGCTTTTGGTTAAGTCAACGAGCAATTCTCGCCCCCAAAGAATAATTTTGTTGTACACGCACTAAATTTCGCCATTCAATAAAAAATCGATGATGCAGTAAATTACCCAACGGAGTTTTTTACCTCTCTGGAGTTACCAGGACTTCCACCACATAACTTGCAACTCAAAGTTGGTTCAGTTTTTTTCACTTGCGGTGAAAAGACTTATGCCAAATTTGATTGAGACAACCATTATTAACGGAAAGTACGCCGATGAACGATTGCAATTTCCAGTTCGCCTTGTCTTTGATCCATTGGAAATTTTTGGACCGGTGGTCGTACGAGCCAAGATATTTTTGCAAGAGCTGTGGCAATTACTGATGTCCTGGGATGATGAATTGCGAATGAATCTTCAAACCGAGTGGAATAATTTTCGTTCCAGTATAGAGACATTAAACAAATTGAAGATCGATCGGTTCGTACTAAAAACAGGAAAGCCACTCTCAATGGAACTCCACACATTTGTTGATGCCTCTGAACGAGCTTATGGAACAGCAGTTTATGTTCGAGCAACATATAAAGATAATACTGTTACAACCAGACTAATATGTTCTAAGTCCCGTGTGGCACCCATTAAAAAGCAAACTCTGCCACGGCTGGAGTTATGCGCTGCGGTACTAGGTGTAGAACTATCAAACAGAGTAACACAAGATCTTCGCCTACAAAATACTGAAACCTATTTTTGGTCAGATTCAAAAATTGTTCTTGCTTGGATACATTCATCAGCAGCTTCCTATCACACTTTTGTAGCAAACAGGATAGCTAAAATACAATGTTTAAGCAATTCAAATCAATGGCGACATGTCAGTTCTAAAGAAAATCCTGCCGATGCAATTTCTCGAGGTCTGACACCGGAAAACTTATCACAACACTCAATCTGGTTTTATGGACCTCTATTTCTGTATGGGCAAAAGAGTGAATGGAAAAACTCACCTTCACAAGTTATTAGCACTTGCAATGAAGAACGTAAATTGACGAAGCAAGTCTTAGCAGCATCAACCGTTCATCAAAATTATGACGACATCGTTAGTCGCATCAACCACCGAAATTCAATCAAAACTCTTCAACACACGATCGGTTATGTTTTGAGATTTATTAGAAACGCCAAAACTACAAAAAATTGCCGCCCCAACAAGAGGGCTCTTGATGCATATGAAATGGAGGAAGCTATGAATGTGATCATCAAGTTCATCCAAGCGGCTGAGTTTGGGGAAGAATTAGAAAAACTATCGCATCAGACAGCCGTGCATAAATCAAGCCATTTGTCTTCATTAAATCCATTCTTGGACGAACATCAGGTAATGCGTGTTGGTGGTCGCCTGGAGTAATCCACATTACCATTCAAGGCCAAGCATCCAGCTATTCTCTCACACAATCACGTCATGACAAAACTGTTGATGCGAATGCTGCATGAAGAAAACCGTCATTGTAGTCCACAAGCATTAATAACAGCGTCCAGGGCACAATTTTGGATCACGAACGGAAAATCACTAGCACGCAGTATAGTTCATAACTGTATATGATGCACAAGAGCTAGGCCAATTATGTTTAAGCAACTAATGGGAAACCTTCCAGCCGACAGAGTGACACCTGCTCGCCCGTTCATAACAACAGGAGTTGATTATTTCGGACCGATTTGGATCCATCACAAAATCAGAGGTAAAAGACCAGACAAGGCTTATATTGCCGTGTTTTGTTGTTTTGCAACCAAGGCCATCCACATGGAAGTAGTGTGTAATCTATCAACAGATGCCTTCATAGCAGCACTACGTCGTTTCATCAGCAGGCGAGGCCATTGTCAGACATTATACTGCGACAATGCTACAAACTTCGTAGGAGCAAACAACAAACTCGCCGAATTAAAAGAATCAATATATTCTGAAGCCTCACAAGAAAAAATCACACAATTATGTAGCAATCAATCAATAAACTTTAAATTTATTCCACCAAGAGCTCCTCACTTTGGTGGACTTTGGGAAGCGGCAGTTAAATCCGCAAAACATCTCCTACTGAGAAGCATGTCTGCGGCATCACTCACTTATGAAGAATTAGAAACAGTAGTAGTTGAGATAGAAGCCATTCTAAATTCACGACCGTTAATTCCCCTCTCATCAAATTACGATGATTTTGAAGCTCTTACACCAGGCCACTTTTTAATTGGTGAACCATTAACATCGACTGTAGATGTAAACGCCCAACCTGCAACGTTGCATTTAGACACAAGATGGAAAATAACGTCAGAAATCAAGCACAAATTCTGGAAGGACTGGTCACAAAAATATTTACATGAGCTGCAGCAAAGAGGAAAATGGAAATCACCTTCGCCAAACGTCATGGAAGGCATGCTTGTTATCCTTAAAGAAGACAGTACGCCAGTGCTACAATGGCCATTGGGTAGAATCAGCAAAGTTTACACGGGAGATGATGGTCTCATCAGGGTGTGCGACATCAAAACAGCTAGGGGAACTTTCAAGCGACCCATTCACAGGTTGGCGCCGTTGTTCAACGACTCCCAATTAGAAACTCCCGAATATAACAAATCGCAAAAAAGACAGCATACTTCAGAAGAAGATACTATAGCGCCAAAGCGAAAGGTTGTATCATACACGTCATTAGGAGTGTTCAGTGCCATATTCATTTCGCTTCTTTTGCTGCCGATCACAATCGCCTCACCAATCAATGTTACTGAATTTTCTTCCAATCCAGGATTGTATTTCAAAGGTGTAGGGTCGACAAAATTGGTAACAGCTACATGGAAATTCATTATATATTACGACCTGACACCAATTTGGGAAAGGAATAAGGTTCTGGAAGTTGGAATAACATCATTTTCAAAGCTCTGTAAGCAATCGGTAGCTACTGAATCATGTGAGACGCTCGTATTACAACTTCGGCATACTTGGGACAACCTCATTAAAGAATCCGATCTTTTATCACCAAAAAGGACTCGGAGAGCTGCACTCGATATTGTGGGGAATATGGCACATGCTCTGTTTGGAGTCCTAGACTCAGATTATGCCGAACAAATGGCTACAACCATAGATAATGTCAGGCAGAACGAAGAATATATCTACCTCTTACTGAAAAACCAAACTTCGGTAATAGACTCCACAATCAATATCCTCAAACAAAGTGAAAACGACACAAAGCTACGCTTCTCGGAACTGAAGAGAAGTATCTATCAGGATTTAAATGTAGTAAAAACGGAGAATTCAAATTTACGGCAAACTCAAACCCTAATGTCTCTGACAATTCAATTAAATACACTTGCGACAGATTTGCAGAGAATTGAAACAGAGCTTATCGCTGCTCTCACACATACAAATCACGGAAACATAAGCCCGCGTATCCTCACACCGAAACAATTAAGATCGGAGATTGCTAAAATTAAGGACACCTTCCCATGGGCCGCACATTACCAGTTACCGATACTGATCTACTGGAATTATACAGAATCATGGATATTAAGGGTACGGTAGTACGTAACAGTGTCATTTTCATGACTGAACTGCCTATGGTAAATCAGAAACATTTTGAGCTCTTCAAGGTTGTTCCCATACCCACCAACATAAATAACACGGCCATTACTGTAGCAACCAATATCGAATATCTGGCTGTCAACGATCACCGAGATGAATACCTGACAATGAATGAGCATCAATTCAATAAATGTACGGTAATTAGAAGCAACATATACCTGTGCACTATGCTACAAGTCAGCATCACACAAGATACTAGCAGTTATTCTTGTGAAATTGCTCTGTTCAACAACAAAACATCCCCACATTGTACCTTCAACCACCTACAGTCCAATGTTTCCTTCGTCGCACTAAACACCATCAACCATTGGCTTTATGCAACAATAGATCCCTTGAAACTCACTGCAGTTTGCGATTCAGAAACCATACACCTACGGATCAAACATTCTGGCGTCCTGTCCAAAAGGCCAACGTGTATCGTCAAGGGCAGCAAGCTAATCATCCATGGTCATGAAACTAGTGTCACTACTCTACATAATTCATATGCCATGGTGGGCAATATTACGGCAATTGGTACCCCGTCCGAGGTTAAGAGGCTTCTAGCGCCAAACATCAATTTGAATACAAAATTAGATGAGCTCTCTAACCTTCAACGGCAGCTAGCAGACATTCAAAACCTTCCAAGACAAGTAAACTATCCCATTCTTCATCATCCATATGTTGGCACTACTGCGCTGCTTCTATCTTTGTTGGTAATCGTAATCCTAATAGGCTGGCGACTCAAACGCTACAAGAGAACGTCAATTAACCTGGCTACAACACCATCAGAACCTTCGCCAAGCGAGAGTCACTCTGAAGTCTAAGAGCAATCTGATTATTATGAATACATCAATTTTTTATTAATTCTTTCGCTATTCGCTCAACGCGGCGGAGAATGTTAGTATATATATATATATATATATGTTAGTATATATAATGTTAATATATTTATATAGTTGTTAAATTGCGTAACAAAACAAAAGAAAGAAAAAAAATATACTTTTAAATAATTTTTGATCTTTATATAAAACATTGAATTGCAGAAAGTGCAAATTGCAAGAAATTCAGTCATTCACCTTTGGGAATAACTAGGTCAAGTTTTTCTACAATAAGGCATTCATCAAAAGTGCTGAATTGTATATTAAGTTATTACAATAAGGAAATGATCAAATGTGCTGAATTGTATGTTTTGTATTTATATTATTGTTAATTTTATTTAATTACTTTTTTATTTTTATTTTTGTTATTAATTTTAGACGTAAGCAATTAAATGGTATAAAAGACTAATGAAAATAAAGAAATTAAGGCAAAACAAAGTCAAACTTTCTTATTGCTGGACAAGACTTAGTGTTACTACTAAGTTTTAAACCAAAAAATATACAAATTGAGTCTTAGTGCATCTACTAAGGCTCAAACTCTAAATTTAAAAATCTTAGTGCTTCTACTAAGGTTAACTTATCCTTACATTTTAAGCTTAGTGATTCTACTAAGGCTGAACTTATCCCTAACACCTTGCGTACGCAATGACAATTAACAAGTCGCAAGGCCAATCGCTTAGTGTTTACGGGATAAATTTAGAAAATCATTGTTTTTCACATGAGCAGCTACACATTGCGTGTTCACGAGTTGGGAAACCATCCATCCGCTTTGTTTGTGTTAACGTCAGACCAAAAAACAAAAAATGTGGTTTACGAAAGAGCACTTCAATGAAATGGATAATTTGCGGGCACGTATAACGCTTCGATTCAGTATTTACTTTGGATTCACTTTTATTATTTACTTAGAGAAGTTCAACTGAATTCCACTTCAATTTGTAATCGAAATGAATTAGTTCACTACTGTTGTGCAATGAAATAAAATTTTTCCTTTTCAAATATAAAACAAAAAAATCCAAAACAAAATGTTACAAAAAACGAAGCCATCTGGTGGCGAATCGGAGTTCGCCGGGTTCTGCTAGTGGCTATATGAAATGCGTAACGACTGCATGTAATTTCTATAGAAGATGCAATGGATCAATTACTATTTCGAAGAAATGTGGGTATATTTTATCTTAAGCAAGTGCCACAAAAATACTTTGCGCGCCCATCGTCATCGAGCATTGAAGGGTTACGACTAGACTGCAATTACTACGTAGCTGTCAAATCGCGTTCGGGTTGCCAAAAATGTAAACAAAAACTCTCTGCATTGATAAGTGTTGTTTTTTTAAAATTTCACACATAAGTGCCCATTGTGCCAATTTGGATACACCCTTTTAATTCCTTCAAAACTATTTTTATTTTATATATTTTTCTTTAAATTTTTTTTCGTTTATTTTTATTGAATTTAATAATAAAATAAAAAAAAAATTTGAAAAATGTTCGCAGTAGTTTTTGTTTGGGCCCAAAAGGGTTAATATATTTAAGATTGTGTAACAATTATTATTTTTATAATTCGCTTTAATTGACAGGTTTATGACCGTGTTCTTTATTGCATTGCTAAACCTTATTTATGGTCACTTTAACTAATTGTCCTCAAATCTATTTGAAATATTTAAAATAATTTCCAAATGTTATGAAATAATAATTCGGAAACACTTCTTTAAAAACCTCTTAAACATCAAACAAAACCATATCCGGTAGATTAAAAGTGACAAAACATTTACTCAATTGCCTGCTTAAGAGAAAATTAAACAAAAAAGAGAGAGAGACAAATTAAGTAAAAGCAAGAATATCTGCCGATGGATGTATTTAAACATGATTTAGTATTTAAATAATAAATAGCAATGCGATCGTATAAATAAAAATTTGTTTAAGTGTTTTTTGTCTTTTTGTTTTATTTTATAAAAAAAAATAATTGAACAAGGATGAGGGGGACTCTCCCTGCCACGAACTACTTAACAGGCAATTAGCAGTGCCAAATAGGCGGCGGTTTCTATTAACAAGACAAAAACCAATCAACCAACAAAAACAACAAGAGAAGAACACAAGAACACTATTTAATGGGAAACAATTTACCACATGATGAAAAGAATTTATTTCAAATTGAACATTTGAATTGTTTGTTTAATTGAGAGACTTGCATGCAACAAAGAAATAAGAGACGACATACACACACACAAAAGCCAAACCGTTAAGTGTCGACAATTATGTCACATTGACGTCACTTTGATCTTATTTTTACTAATGCCACCAAACGTTTTAGTTAATTTCAGACAGCCTTCTTCTTCTCCTCCTCCTTAAGCTGTTTGATTTTGTAGCTGGTGATGGCAGTTGAAGTGCCTGGGCTGTATAATTTTTTAAGTGTTTTTCTTTTTCATTCTTAAAAACTATTGAAACATTAATTTAAGCGCCTTTAAATTGTTAGGGACTCTTTGTCGGAAGGATGTTTAAGAAAACATTTCGGAACAATTTAAAAATATTTCCTTAAATTAGTTACGCTCTATTTTAATTTGAATACTATTCATTAGTAAACATTTTTTAATTGCTTTTATATAAATATAAATAATTTCGCCAAGTGTATAAAGATTTTGTTTTACTCATCACATGCTTGTAAAATTAAATTAATATGATTTTAATTTATTTTGCTTTTGTTTTTAACGCAACAATTAATTAAAGTAAATTTTAAGTTTAATTAATACAGTACAAGCTCGATTATCGCCACTAATTAAAAACCAGAGCAGAAGCGGTAAGCGAACACAAAATTTTTTTGGAAAATTTTGTGTAATTTTTTTAATTAGATTTATTTTTATTGATATACATATATATTTACATTTTACACGTTTTTAAAGAAATTTGAGATTTTGAAATGCTTTATTAATTTTTTATTAAATGTAAATTATTTTTTAAATATTATTTTCAGTTTTATTCGACCTTTTTTTTAATTTCTATTAAATTTTAATCTTTTCACACGGTCATTTAAATTATAACGATTTTATTTTTTTCTCTCAATATTTCGCTTTCCTGAAGAAGTGTGAAAAGATTAAAATTTAATAGAAATTATTTTTTAAAATAATAGCTGAATTGCGCAGCTCATATAGTGCTGTTGTCGGCTTATCATTTTCCAGCGCCCATTGTATGCAAACGTTTATCGTTGATATAGCATCGTCCACTTTAATTTTGTTTTCCTCATGGCCACTATCATATAATCATTATCCGATTTCGTGTCTGATAATTCCATTTGCTCCTCATTACTTACCACAGGAAATTCTTCTTGAATCCAGTTGTTTATGTCAGCATTTGTAAAAAGGTGTTCCATACCAACTTTTGCTACAAGTGTACCAATATTTGAAAAAAAATCTTCGTTTTGTTCCTGAAGGGCATGCTATCCTCTTCACTCCATTCGCTACCGAATTCGAGCAAGGCGTTCCAAGATTTTCGGTTATTGGACTTTAATATTTTCTCCCAGAACATAGCTAGAATCTGATTAAAGTTTTTTAGTTTGAGCAACAAATTTGTTCCCTTCTCTCCAAGCAGCTGGATGGGGCAGTTGTTTTTTGTAATTTAATTTGATCAAGTTGAAAACATTTTGATCTAACGGTTGAATAAGGTGTGTGATTAGATTTACATTTAACTGCCGTTGTTAAGCACAATTTCCTAAAGTTGTATTCAAAAAACGCTTTTACCTTACAATACCTTTGTTAACTTTAAAGTAGGTTAAACCTACGTTAAACCTACAATAAATTGACAGTTCAATTTTATTATTGAAAGTTAAAAAAAAAAAACAAATTGCGTTTACAATAAACTGAGCCGTTTGTTTTAAAAGTGGCATAAGTTACTTTGTTATTGTCAGCTTTTTTATTTTAAATTAGTTTATATAACATTTAGATTTTTAGCCATTTTAACTAGTCTGTATTTAGTTTTCTTTCTGAAACGGATTTTTCTAATGATTGTGTTGAAATAAAATCTTTTTTCTCCATGTTGTGTACTGTGAAGAATTTTTTCGACAGGGGGCTATTACTACTATTACTATTTTGTCCTTTACAGAAGTGCAATAATATGCTCTTGAGTTGTGACGTTCTTAGATATTTTATAAAACACGAAGCAACCTCCTGAGAATAAAAAATAACAAAATAATGCTAATTATGTGTAGTATATTAGATATCACTATAATATAGTTCAGTAAACTGCACTATTCTTTCGAACTAATAGAAATAAGTCTAATAATAATCACAACAATACTTCCTTCACACACACTTATTACATGTTTCCATTTCTTTCACACGAAGCTCCGTAATTAATTTCCTGAGTACAGCAACTTACGCCGCTTTCAAAATAAACCTTTTTGTTATACCGTTAATTATCAACACACCTCTCAAACAAATCTCAATACTTCTCAACTTATTAATTTCAAATTTATTAAAAATGAAAAAAAAAAAACTGTTCAGTTGTGACTTATGCCACTTTCAATGTAAACGGCTCAATTGACAGTTTTATTTTGTTATTCCAAAAATGTTTAAAAATGTTTTATTAAAAACAAATTGTAGTATACAAATAATAATAAAAACTAAAATATAACACGCCATTCAATATAAAATATCTTAACATCTTTATTTTATATTTTACAAAAATATAATTATAATTAATTATTTTAAACAAAAGTTTTATTGATGTACATATAATCAAAACAAAGCTCGTTATCCGAATAATTATTTTTTTAATATGAACAAATTTTTTGGAAGTTCTTCGTAAGCCTTGCAAATTAACCTTTTTTGGGTGCGTTGCTTTTTATTAAAAAGATTGATAAAAAAACAAAAAAAAAAAAATATGTTGATTTTGCTGAAAACAATAAAAACATTTTTTATGGATCTAACCACCCAGATAAATAATATTCATTTTTATACATCGTTAACTACAACGTGACAACTGAAAATAGTGGCATTGCCAGAATCAAAATACTAATTTTACTAAAGCATACATTAGCTAAAGTACTGTTTATGAATAACATTTTTTAACAAACGTCTGTTAGCCTTAAAGTGTTTGTTAACTAACGTGCACTTAAAGCTCAAGTAAGCGTTTTTTATGCATACAGCCGTTTTTTATATTTTTAATTTAAAATTTCACAAAAACTTTCCTACTAGTGTAATACATATAAAAATAATACATTTAAAAGTAGTTAAATAGGATTTGAGGAAATGTATTTCATTAGCTCATCTCTAACTTTGAATGCGTCTTTCGATGCGTTATTGGACAATATTCGACCATGCTTTTGCAGTGGAGCAGAAATTTCTTTGCGCCACAATCCATTAATTATAGAATCAGCTTCGTATTGATCCACATAGTCAGGCGGACAATAGGTACCACCATTCATTTTCAAGAAATTATGCAAAAGTACTGCGGCCTTTACTACTTTCTCTGCGGATGGTTGGTGCATTTGCAAAGGTGATAAGAGTATTCTCCAGCGAGCTACTAAGATTCTAAAAGCATTTTCAATAGCACGTCGAACTCGTGATAAGCGTTTATTGAATATTTCTTGTTCAATTGGCAGATTTGCACCTAAAATCAAAAAGTCTTTAAATAAGCGCTATAAATTTTTCTGTACACAAACCTGGATATGGTCTCATTAAACATCTTTTCAAAGGAAAAGCTGCATCTCCAACCATGAAATAAGGGAATTTCAAATTCGTTCCTGGCAAAAAGTTGTCTTCAGGTAAAACCAATTACCCATAAGAAAGCTTCTGCCCAAAGCCCGAATTAGACAACACACCTCCATCACTTTGAGAGCCATATGCACCAATATCGATTGCTGTGAAAGTGTAATTGGCGTCGCAAGCTGCCAAAAGTACTATGGAGTAGGTACCCTTGTAATTAAAAAATGGGTAGCCGGAATTTGGTGGACATGTCAATGTAATGTGTTTGCCATCAATTGCTCCTACGCAGTTTGGAAAATTCCACATAGCGTTAAAATCATTCGCAACAAATACACAAACCCAAGCGTGTCCCAAAGCACATCGCATGTTTCTAGTACAATTTTTCTTACTGTCGTACGCCCCATCTTGAAAGCTAATGAAAATAATTAATTATTGCCTCCATGAGCCAAATAACTTTAAAAATGCAAAAAATTATTGATTAAAAAGAATAGAAATATATATATAAACCAGCGTAAGAAAAAGTCTACACTTTGCAGGTATTGATGGTCTGTTGGAGTTCTTAGTAAGATCTTCTTTCACTAAGTTAAAAAGCAAATCGAACACTTCCTTATCCATTCTCACAGTTTTTTTTTTTTAATTGTTCTAGATCACTTTCAAACATTTTCTCAAAATTCACTGCAAAAAATCCATTAATATCTCGGTCTTGATAAAGCGGCCTGATCCAAAATCTTCTACCTCTGTTAATTATGTCAAGGAACTCCCGATCTTTATAAATTAAAATCAAAATTAATAAAAAGTCGTAAGATGTCTTCTAACTCCATTTCAAATGTGAACTTTAATAAAACTTTGCTGCAAAAAAAATATAAAATAAGACAAACAAAAAACAGCTGATTTCTTATTCGTCAACAAAGTTTTCATTGTGCCAACCTCGTCCGTCGGTACTTTGACTTCAGTTGAATACATCAAAGTATAACACATGACGGATTCTATGTGCTCCGGCCTTAATGATTGATAGCTCAGAATTATTCAACATGTGTATGTGTGTGTGTATGCATTAATCAATATACACATGCATGTGACTGCATATTTGTATGTATGTATGTATGTCGATATGTATAAAAGGTTTTTTACTCCTTCAATGTTAATAAATGTTTGTTGTTGTTATTTTCTCTTTTTGGCAAATGAGTTTACAATGAGAGTGTTAAGAACGTCATTGTTTACATTCATTTTTTGTTTTTAAATGACGCACTAAAAAAGCGAAATCCTCTGTTTTGGTACTTTTGTCCACAGAAAGAGTAAAAAGGAAAAACAAACAGAAAGAAAATGTCATAAACTTGCAAAACAATGATGAGATAACAATATGCAATTTATATTTTTACAACTCCTTTCTTTAAAGTCAGTGTTTTCCTCTAAACAGATTTTTGTTTGGAATGGGCTTGTAAAAACGGGCAATTACCACACAAAAGTGACAAACGGCCATTTAAATATTTGTTTGGTGATTTATCGCAGTTTACCAAGTAAAATAAATTTAGCCAAAGTCGTATAACTGATTGTGTAACCCTTATGCAATACCCCCTTGGCATGACAACTACGCCAGCAACAACAAACCAGCCGGTAATATTTGTTTAATAAAAAAAAAAAAACGGAACGGAAGATCATACATATAGGGTCTTTTTTAAGGAGGTATAGAACTTTTTTTCATACAAAAAAAGATGAATTTTTTACATTTTCATGAAATTAAATTTATTCGAAAGATAATCTTGTGGCATTCTAATTCAATTATGACGTTTGACATATAACGGCCACGGCTGACTCGGACTTTGTTTAATCTGAAGTTCGAATTTTCGATGTTTCTTTTTTCCAACATTTGTGGTCGTATATCGGAAATAAGGTGGTGAATCTTGTGTGCTCCAAGTGATCATTCGTTTCGGCCTCACCGGTGTAAAATAGCAACTTTACATACCCTCTCACCGAAAATAGTCTAGCGGAATGAAATCGCATGATCTTGAAGGCCAATTTACAGTTCCGAAACATGAAACTATGTGTTTACCAAACGTTTCCTTCAACAAATATATTGCAGCACGGGCTGTGTAATGCGTGATAATATTTACATCTGTACCTAGCTGTGTAAGCCATGACCAGATGGTGGATCATACCACTGTGGATGAAATGACGTGATACGATTTACATCTGCACCTAGGCCCTAAGCTTTAATCAGATGGTGGATCATTTCCACTGTGGATGAAATTTACCATCATACCCGCCCTCGAAGGCCTTCAGATACGTATATCCTCCAGTCACTCCTAGTTGCAATTTCAAAAGCACGGACCAGACCGCAGCCTTCACTCCTTGCTTAAGAGATGGAAAATATTAAACTCCATGAACGCCTGAAGCTTAATAAAATTTAAGACCACAATGGCAATAATGCTCACTAAACCTGGACCATTCATTCTGTTCATTGGGAATAATCCGACCCACACAACTCAAACGGAGGCATTGAAACCACAACTACCACGATACTCCCGAAGGGCCAATCTCAGTAAACAGTCAGTGAACAGCTAAAAGGCTAAAAAGACAAATAGCTGAACTCTGGAGCTTTACTGATTCCCGTGGAAATAACGTGGAGCCTCCAGTTGACACCCTACTTATCTTCAGGGGACTGGGCTCCCTTTTACCCCCGAAGATACATGTAATGACGGTGAGATTCCATTAAAACATATCAATGTGGACGAGCTGTGTAATTGCGTGATATGATTTACATCTGCGCCTGGCTTTCGAGCCTTAATCAGATGGTGGTCAACCACTGTGCATAAATAGGAACGTCATGCTTGTCCTAGGAAGCCGAAGACTAATTCTAGCAACAGGTCTTTCCTAGTTGCAACTTTAGTGATTCCAGAGCAGGGCTGCAAACCACCATTCCTTGCTGAAGAGCTGGAGACCATCCAACTCCTGTCCAGAACACATGTCTAGCATGCTCACTGCATCTAGGAACATTCCACCAGGTAGGTGTTATTAAAGGTGAGATAAACCTGGCCACCATATAAAAGTGACCTGTCTGTTATGGGGTGCGAAATCACGACCACCAAGATACTCCCGAAGGGCCAACCTCAATAATCAGTCAGAGAACAGTTAAATGTCTAAAGAAACAAATAACGGAACTCTGCGGGCTACTGATTCTTGTGGAAATAACGTGGAGTTACCAGTTGACCCCTGCTGCCTTCAGGGTACTGGACTCCCTTTCTCCCCCAGTTGCTAGATAGTCAAGTATTCTATAAAGACCGATAAATGTGGCCCCGGGGGGTGGACGAGCTGTGTAATATGTTATAACGTCTCATTGAAACCATAACTCCTGTCCTTAAAGTAGTCAATCGTTTCTCATATTTCCACCGGAAATAGCCTAGCGCCGGGCAAATTGCACAATCTTGAAGACTAATTCACCGATCCGAAACATAAAACTACACGTTTCCTGCAATAAATCAATTGCGTCATGAGCTGTGTGGCGTGTTGCCGCGTCTTGTTGAAACCACAACTACTGCTCTTTGTTAATCAATTAATGAACGAAAAGGTCAGCTGTAAAGCGGTCAAACACCAGCATCGTTTTTAAAGAATTACGGACGAATGATTTCACCAGCCCTTACAGAGCTCAGCAAACAGTCAGTTTTTGGATGCAATGCAGTGTCAACAGACGCTTGAGGATTATTATCACTTCCAAAAACATGTGTTGTTTATTGACGTAAAGATTCAAAACTTTATCGCCAAATAAAATTCGCTTTAAAAAAAACGCGATCAACATCAATCTTTTTTTGAGTCTTATCGCCGAATCTACGCCCAACTAGGTGATCAAGTAGCTTCAATTCTTGCACGAGTTGGAGTTTGTAAGCCCGCAAACGAAAATCTTTCTGGAAAATCTAAGATAAAGTGAATGGCCTTAAGAAGAATAACCAATTCCTGGGTACGATGACAGTTAGACTGATAGACTGAAGAAAACCTACGCTTTTTACCAGCAAAAACTTCTTCTGTACGCAGTGTACGACGTCGCCTACCGGAGGCACATTCCCTTCTTGAAATGTGCTTCTGGGGGTAAAAGATGGCACCAGTCGCTTAGGTGCACGTGTAGGCTAGTAGGTAGTGTGCTAGCTTACATGACTGGGGGTTGTGGGCTAGATTCCCAACAAAGACCTTGGTTTTTTTCACTACAAATAAAAACTGACTGTCGGTGGGGCTGCTCAGTGATGAAAGCATGGTCACTGGTCACTGAGCTGTCTTATATACGTCAGTTAATTTCCGCAACTATCCTTCTACTTTCACCACCTGTCGCATCTCTTCTCTATCCCTTTCCTAAAGAATGTATCATGGTACTTGACTAAATAGGCATTGTTGCTTGAAGTGCTACTTCTCTTTGAATAAAAAAGCCTAGCAGGAGCCTGAAATTGGAAGAATTGGCTCCCTCGAAAGCCGCCCATTAACTTACCAAGTGGTACCATGGAAACCAATAGTCCACAGGGCTATGATCCTGTACTGGTTATTATAATCAGAGCGGCAGAATCTTAGTTAATCTCCGGCTCTTAAGCCAGGAATGGGAGCATGGTCCTGTTTGCTGGCTTTCTGAAATTGCCTTCTGCGGTCTGAAAAACATCTTCGGGCCAATGGAAGAGGCATAATATTCGCCCTGAAACACCACCATCAGGTTATGGCCAAATGTTTGGGTATTAACGTTGGTCTGTTTCATAATCTGTTAGTGTGGATGTGTATTATCATTTAGAGTAAACGTGGTGCGAAAACGTTCCATAGTTAATTGAAATTATTTCCCCTGATGGACGATTTTGTTGACCGCAAATTGGAAGCACTGTTGGGGCATCAGCAGTCTGTTCATGATGAAATGAAATGCCAAAACAAACTAAATATAAATCACTTGACAAAATGGCCGCCATATATACAAGTGTTGCCAACTTAAACCTCTATAAAAATTACCCTATATATACATACATATGCTGCAATATTCTTCATAATAATTGATATAATATGACGTTTTATGATGTAAAAGGTTTACATACAAGCAAAAGGATACAGGTAAAAAATTGCATCCTTTTTTGCCTTTTCAAGGAGTTTAGTTTTGCCAAAAATTTATGATTTAATCGGTTTTTACTTTTACAATTTTTTTAAGAAAAAAAATGTTATTTTGTTTTTTAAGATTTAACTCGATTACGCGTTTAATGATGAAGAGGTAAGGGAAGAGGTAACCGTGTAAGGGTTTCTTGTAACTGAGTAAAAGCAAGAGTTTCTGCGAAAGGATAATAAACCTTTCGTTTTGTTAAAAAATATTAATAAAAAAGAAAAGAAAACTTTAAAAATTCATTTAAAATTTATAAAATTTTGCGTAAGTTCGTGTAAGACTGCGTAACAAAAAAAAGGAAATCGTCAAGGTTGGATTTTTTATTTTTATTTGGAAAAAATAAATATTTAAAATTATATAATTTTTTAAGGACTTTCTGAGAAATTATACAAAAAAAATATTTTCAATTAACTTGCAATTATTCACAAAGGAGTGAGTAATAATGATGATTGAAAGGCTAAAAGTCAAAAAAAGGATAAAGTATTTTAAAGGATTCTAAGAACTTAATCTTAGGTCAAACGCTTATCTTTTAGTTAATCGCAGGATTGCATTGATTTTTTATTTAATTTTAAATAAAAAAAAGACTCAAGGAATTTTTATTGATGTAGAAAGTGATTCCAGTTCTTAGTAAAAGGAACGGACATCAACGTATTTATTTTGTTATATTTAGTTAGTTTTATGGGTTTCTCAATAAGAAGTGTGTTTTCTGAAACAAAAAATTTTTATTAAGATGACGTGATAAGATTTACATCTGCACCTGGCCGTGGGCCTTAAGCAGATAGTGGATCATTACCACTGTTGGATGATATGTAGCGTCATCCTCGCCCTAGAAGGCATTCGGACACGTATATCCTCCGGTCACTCCTAGTTGCAACTTTAAAAGCCCAAAGCAGGCCGCAGCCTTCACTCCTTGCTGAGGAGTTAGAGACTATCCAACTCCTGGTCCAGAACGCATGAAGCTTAATATAATTAAGAACAACTGCGTGATTAGATTTACATCTGCGCCTGGCCATGAAGCCTTAATCAGATGGTGGACCAAACCACTGCATAATTTGGAACGTCATGCTCGTCCTAGGAAGCCGAAGCTATAATTCTATGCAACAGAACTTTCTAGTTGCAACTTCGATGTTTCCAGAGCAGGGCTGCAAATCATCACTCCTCGCTTAAGAGTTGGAGACTTTCCAACTTCTGTCCAGAACACATGTCTAGCATGCTCACTGGATCTGGGAACATTTCACCAGGTAGGTGTTATTAAAGGTGAAATGAACCCGGCCACCATAGAACCATAGACTGATATGGGGCCGCAAAACCACAACCACCACGATACTCCCATAAAAGGCCAACCTCAATAATCAGCCAGAGAACAGTTAAGTGTCTAAAGAGACAAATAACAGAACTCTTTCCAGTTGCACCCCTGTACCTGGCCGTGGGCCTTAATCAGATGGTGGATCATTAGCACTGTAGATAAAATGTAGCGTCATTCTCGCCCTAGAAGGCCTTCGGATACGTATATCCTCCGCTCACTCCTAGTAGCAATTTCGAAAGCCCGGAGTAGGCCGCAACCTTCACTATCCAACTCCTGGTCCAGAACGCATGAAGCTTAATATAATTAAAAACACGATGGCATTCATACTCACTGGACCTGGACCATTCATTGTGTTCATTATGAATGATCCGACCCATAAACTCAAACGAGGGCCTCGAAACACACAGCCACCACGATACTCCCAAAGGTCCTACCTCAATAATCAGTCAGAAACCAGCTTAATGCCTAAAGAGACAAATAGCGGAACTCTGGGGCTTTACTGATTCCCGTGGAAATATAGTTAATTGTTCAGTTGACTCCTACTATCCTTAAAGGGGACTGGGCTCCCTTTTAGCCCGCAAGACACTGGTTGTGTAATCCATAAAGACTTATAATGTGCCCCCGGGGGGAATTGAGATGTTATGTTTTATCTATAATTTGATCAACGAACACAAGTTCTTCAACTGCCAATGAAGCCATGCATCCCCAAAGCACCACCACTACCATGTTTAACTGAACAAAATGGTGTTTGGTTTTCGTCAAACCCAAACTTTTCATCAGAAAATAGAACATTATTCCAGAAGTCTTCTTCCCTGCTTCTAAATTCCTAAGCATAACTTATACTTTTATTCTGTTGACTTCACTTATAAGAGGCTTCCTTCTTGCTATTCTAGATTTATAGCCAGCACTTTTCCAAATTCTTCTTTAACTTCAGAAGCAAGTGGACGTCAATTCGGATTCCTTTTGATCTTTTGAACAATTTGCATCTCTTCCCTCTTACATAGAATTCGCGGCCGATCAGTGTGTTTTTTGCTAAACAAATTTTTTTAACCAGCAAAACGTTTTATAACACTTCTTATAGTATATCGGCTACGGCTCATAATTTCTTCGATGCAAAATAATTTTTCGCTCGTCGTTTCGGTCGTTTCATTCTTTTTTGGGTCAATTTTTAATAATTCATCACAACTCCACTCTTTACAACTCACGCAATCTATTTTAAGATATTAAAAAGGTGTCATTTAAAACATAACGGAACTTTTCAGATGTTTACAAGTTGAAATGATGCCATATCTAATGAATCTTAAAACTATTGCCAACATATTTTTTTTCGTTGCGCCAATAATTTTATTCCCCAAAAAGAGGAATTAAAAAATTTACTTCCTTGATTTTCTTAAAATTGTTAATTATTTTATACACATACACATGTATGTGCATATGTACATATGACTACTTGCATACAAACAAAGATAACTGTATTATTTCTCTTCTTAATTACTCTAGATTTTAAAATAAAAAAAAACACAAAAATTTAAACTTATTTTGCAATAATAAAACTAGCCAGTCTAATGGATCATCGAGTTAATTATTGTTTCTTTTCCTCAGGAGAAATTAACAATTAATGTCATTTAGCCAACCAATAAACCAGAGTAACAATATAATTTCATTTCTACTCAAGCAATTACAATAAAAAAGACACCCTCGCTAAATTATCATCAATTCTTTCATTCGGATTACATATATTCTAAAAAGCGTGTGTGTGTGTGTGTCGTGTTGCTAAAACTCTGTTTAAATTCACCCCAACAACACAAGCAACAACAACGATTGATATCAAACCTTCTCAATTACAAGGTCTTACAACTCAGTCATTCAACAACAGAAAACAAAAACAAAAAAATAACTGTAAACATTATTGCATGTCAGGGATGGTGCAATTGGTATATTAATAAAATAACTCGAGTTTAAAACAGTTCCACTGGTACAATTTAACATTTTTACTAGTTTAATATTATACACCAATTCGACAGAGTATCCATTACTATGCCGAAGTTTTTTTTTTGTGAGCTCAAGCGGTTAAAACGGTTTGAGCAGATCTCAAAGTCAACAAGTCACCAGGGCTGGTTGGGATACCAGCACTAGTCTTTAAACAGTTCACTTTGATGCTAGCGCATCCGTTAGCAACCCTTTTTAGCATGTTGTATCATGCCGGTGAGGTTCCAAAATGTTGGAAGGTTGCTTATATAACACCAATCCCCTGAAAATTATCGCTTAATTGCAATTTATTCTGCACTAAAGTGATGGAAAGTATGATTAATTTTCATCTTGTGAGGTACGTGGAGTCCAACAGCTTACTTAACGATCGGCAGTATGGTTTTCGTATGGGACACTCTACGGGCGACCTGCTGGCTTTCTAGCCGAACAATGGTACAACTCCTTACATCATTTCGGAGTGTTAAAGATGTTGGCTCTGGATATTTGCAATGCGTTTGATAGAGTGTGGCATGATGCACTTCTGTCCAAACTTACTGCCTTTGGTGCCGGTGATAATTTCTCCAGATTTATATTAAGTTTTCCCAGGAATCGCACAATACAAGTAGTTCCCCCCCGGGGGCACATTTATCGGTCTTTATAGAATACTTCACTATCTAGACCTGTGCTGCTGGGAGTATAAAGGAGCCCAGTCCCTTGAAGGCAAGCAGGGAGTCAACTGGAAGCTCTACGTTATTTCCACGGGAATCAGTAAGCCCCAGAGTTTCCGCTAATTATCTCTTTAGACTTTTAACTGTTTCTCTGACTGATTATTGAGGTTGGCCCTTCGGGAGTATCGTGGTGGTTGTGGGTTTGCGGTCCCAAGCATGAACTGATTATCGTCGCCAGGATCATCTCGCCTTTAATCATAATGATAGAGGTATTATGGAATCGGATGCCTTTTATGTTCTTGGTATAAAAATTAACTATGATGTTCGTTGGACTAAACAAATTTTTTAAGTTTCTAAAAACGCTTCGGTTTTCTAAAACGGTATAAAAGATACTTCACTACCACCTACAAAAATATCTAACATCGATAAATTTTCCAAAAAAAATTTCTAACATCGATAACTTTTCTAGAAAAAATTTCTAATATCGATAAATTTTCTAAAAAAAAATTCTAATATCAATAAATTTTCAAAAAAAAATTTTAATATCGATAAATTTTCTGAAAAAAATTTCTAATATCGATAAATTTTCTAAAAATAATTTCTAATATCGATAAATTTTCTAAAAAAATTTCTAATATCGATGAATTTTCTAAAAATAAAATTCTAATATCGATAAATTTTCTAAAAAAAATTTCTAATATCGATATATTTTCTAAAAAAAATTCTAATATCGATAAATTTTCTGAAAAAAATTTCTAATTTCGACAAATTTCCTAAAAATAATTTCTAATATCGACAAATTTTCGAGAAAAAATTTCTAATATCGATAAATTTTCTAAAAAAAATTTCTAATATCGATAAATTTTCTGAAAAAAATTTCTAATATCGACAAATTTCCTAAAAATAATTTCTAATATCGACAAATTTTCGAGAAAAAATTTCTAATATCGATAAATTTTCTAAAAAAATTTCTAATATCGACAAATTTCCTAAAAAAAATTTCTAATATCGATAAATTTTCGAGAAAAAATTTCTAATATCGATAAATTTTGGAAAAAAAATGGCATGCATGTGTAGGGGTCATCCTCTAAGTGCTGGTCCAAGAAAAAAAACATCACACCAAACCTTTTTCTCCCAGTTGCACAGATCTAGATAGCTGTTACGTACTATAAAGACCATTAATGTGACCCCCCGGGGGGGAGGGGGTAACATAAGTACAAATCTGTTGACTGCGTGACCGACGAAAATGAAGCGTCCAACTACCCGACGGAATTTTTAGAACCCGCTTGATGTACCAGGAACTGCGCCGTATAATTTACAGCTGAAGGTGGGATCGATCATAATCATGTTGCGGAATCTCAATGCTCCAAAATTGTGCAACGGTACGCGGTTGTGCTTCAAAAAGCTAATGAGCATATTGAAAGGAGAGGAAGTCCTTATCCCCCGAATTCCCATTATTCCAACTGACTTTCCATTCCAATTCAAGCGGCATTTGAGATGACAATCAATAAATTGCAAGGCTAGCCACTGGAAGTCTTTGGGATTAATCTCGAATTTCCCTGTTTTTCGCACGGTCAGCTATACGTTGCATGTTCGCGTGTTGGGAAACCGTCAAAAAACAAGTCAAAAAACATTGTTCATCAAATCGCTCTCTACTGATTTTATTCAAATAAATCACATTGAAAATTTAAATGTTTATGGTGTATTATTACTCTAAGGTTTGTCTAAAGGCTAAAATTGAGGCGAGGCGAAGTAGGCCGGATCCGCCAGTTAATAATAAAAAAATAAAATTAATTAAATTTACAAAAAAATTTATTTAGTACCACACGATTCAAAATAATACTATTTGATACATTTCCAAACATACAACAAATTTCGTTTACCATCTCTGTGGAGTATAAAAGAGTGCGTGTATAAACACAGAAGCATAGACGTTTGGGCGTTAAGAAAAAGAGCGATTGTACATTTGTAAGATTGTACATTTTAAAAGTGAGAGTTCAATAGAGTAAAAATGGGAAAATGCATTTGGTTGGTGTTAAATTGTTGACTGGTTGGATTTAAAGTTTACAATACATTAAACACTTTATGGCCCTTTTTATTGATTTAGTTCTTAATCATTTATGTTTTTAGTCTCTTAATTAATTGTTGGATGAGTGTGTCTCTTTCTATCTCTCCCTCTTTCTGGTTGTTTGTCACTCTGCACATAATTTTATTTAATTGTGATCAATTGTGACCAAGCAATTTGTGGTTAATATTGTTGTAGGTGAGGACTTTTTGTGATATTTATGAGGTTTTATAAGCAATTCAATTGATGTCAATTTGAAATGATTTCTTTTATTTTTTTTTTTCAAATTCACATTTAAGACTGACTGGGTTTAGTGTTTAAGGATTTGAAAATATTTAATCGTTACAATCATTAAATAAATCACAATATGGGGTCAAAAATTAGTGCCAGTGAAAGCGTTAGAGGTCATAAATGTTTGAAATAAGGGAAATTGCTTTAAAAAAATAATGTTCCGCCAAATTATCAGTCAAAATTGCCCTTTAATTGATAATTTTGGTTTTTTTTTAAATGAAATTGTACTTTATAACGGGTAGGTCAAGAGTTCTAGAGTTATATCTTATCAAACGTAAAAAATAAAGCATTTTTGTTATAAACTAGTAAACTTATTTGTTGTTGTTGATGATTCAATTTGATATTACAGTTTCTTATAAAGGGTCCGCCAAATAACTTTTTTTTTGTTTTAAATGCCATAAACAAAACTACTGAATATTTTCTCAAATTTCTTTTTTTTTTTTTATTTCGTCCAACATGGCCCGATAACGACCGCCATTGACTGTAATGGCCACTCCTTGCTCATTTTCGAAGAAAAATGGCCCAATTATGCCTTTGGACCAAAATCGGCACCAAACAGTGATTCGTTTTGGGTGCGTCGGCTTTTCAATGTATGCGTGCGGGTTTTCTGTGCCCCAAATGCGACAATTTTGCTTGTTTACATACCCGCCAAGATCAAAATGAGCTTCATCTGAAAAGATGATTTTTTTTTGCAAAATCGGCATATTCTGTAAGTCGATCACAGGCCCACTTAGCGAAACGTTGTTAAAGTGTATATTCATTCAGCGGAAGTATAAAACTAATTATCTGTCAAATCAAACATGAGCTAAGTGTTACCATTCACGCAATAAGCACTAGTTGAAAAAAAAAAAACGTTAGATAGCGGACACTTTAATAAGAAATAATGCCATAAAATAGCAGTGCCAACGGTAAACTACCAATCATGGTATTTACAGTTACTCAGTAAAGTCTACATACCTGATTGAGAAGCGAGGTTTGGAGATTTCTGTGAACATTATAGCATATATAAATATACTCCAAACATAACCAATCGAACAACAAAATTTAATCAAAAAATATTTATTTACAAAAATGAACAAAATAATTTTTCAAACACAGAAAAGCCTGCATACGGCTTTGAACTGGAGTACACAAAATGCAGCCCTGTACTCAAACAGTGCTACCAATCACTTCAGTTGCCTTTACTAGATACCGTTAGTTACACAGAAATTTAATTGTTCGATATTAATATTGTAGTAGTTGTGCAAAATGGGTAAAGAAATCTGTGCTAAAGTAAAGTAAGAGAGATTGGAGGACTGGTCGGACATCCAAAATCAAGCATTCAAACAATTTTTCGGAAATTTAATCAAACTAATAGTGTAGAAGACAAACCAAGAAGTGGTGGTCGCCCACCTAACCGACTCCTCGTGCTAAGCGAAAAATTTGTTAGACGTGCAAGAAAATCCAAGAATAACAGCAATAGAAATTTCAAAAACCTTAAAAAATCAAGATATTGGTTCAGTGCATCCAGAAACGTTGAGACATTTATTAAGAGGCAATGGAAATCCACAATCGAGTGACTCGATAGACGCCATTCATCAACAATATAAATATGAAGAAACGAATTGAATTTGCTGAGAAACATGTATATTGATGTAGACGAAGATTTTTAGGCTAATTTTTTATTTAGTGATGAAAGCAAGTTCAACTTGTTTGGCAGTGATGGCCAACAAAAAGTATGGCGTCGAAATAGTGAAGCATTATTGCCCAAAAACTTGCTTTCTACGGTGAAGCACGCTGGTGGCTTCATTATTATTTGGGGCTACATGTCAGCGGCTGGGGTGGGTAATTTAACATTTATTAATATTAATATGGATCGCATGGTATTTCGTGATAAGAATTACATCAGATGGTGGTCAAGCCACTGGGGGCCGCAAAACCACAACCACCACGATACTCCCGAAGGGCGTATGATAAGGAGGATTGTAATAAGGTTTATGTAGGCACAACAAAAAATAAATTGAAAACTAAAATTGCAGGACATAGGTCAGACCAGAAATACAGGAATAATAATATTAGTTTACAAAAAACAGCATTATCTTCGCATTGCTCTAAAGTTAATCACTATCCTAATTTTGAAAATGTTTTAATTTTAAGTTTAGAAAATAATTATAAACGTCGTTATATGTTACAAATGTTACAAATAATTAAAGTACCATTAACCAAAAGAATAAATTTTAAAGCAGATACGGAGAGTTGCTCAAAATTATAGACATTTAGTGCATAAAATTATAAAACAAAACTCTGTATCTGCATAATATTATTAATTAATACTTTAATTTTTTATAACGTTTGGTAATTAAATTTATGTTTTTAGAATATATGTGTAAAATACTATTGTTTTGTAAATTTGTTATGTATTTTCAAAATTGTTTTTCATTTAAAATTTTTTAATATTGAAAATTTGTTTGTATGTATGTAAAACAAAAAAAAAATTTTTTTCAATTTGTCGTGTTTTATTGTTTTTGTTTGTTTTATTTTTTTAAAAAAAATTTTTGATTATTTTGAATTTGTTAATCAAAAAATTTTTTCAATTTGTTTGTTCATTATTTTTGTTTTCCTGATGATGCCAACCAACGGTGTGGTGAAATATCGAAAAAATAATAAAAAATAAAAGTTTGTTAAATACTTTTTATTAAAATTGACCTAGCGCTTTCTAATTAACTACTAAAAAATTTGAATAATTACACAAAAGTATTGGTAAATTCCATGAAAAATAGATTAAATGCTGGCTTAGAAAGTCGTGGCGGGCCCCCATTAAGTATTAATTCGGTTGTCTTTTTATTGCCTTTTAAGTGCAAATTATGTAGACTTGTCCGTGTTTAAAAAGTGAATTTTTCTTAATAAATATTTCTCGATTAAAATTTTTTTGTTAAAGTTTATTGTTTGTTAATAGATTGGATTTCTTTGGAATCAATTTTATAGCTACAATGTTCACAGAAAACTACAAACCTTGGTTTTCAAGAGGGTACTGTGCGACTGTATAATACTTACTTTCCAAAAAAAGTACCTCATAATTTTAATAATAATATTAAGCAGCTTTAAATCTTAATAAGCCATAAAACATTTTATTCTTGGCAAAAGCAATCATATGATCATTTACAAACTTAATATAGAAATTATACTTTAAACATGTCAGCCAGTACAAAAACAAATACACACACACAAACACACACACACACAAGCATATTGTTAAAGAAACTTAATAAATACAAAAATATTCAAATATGTACATAAATAGCAGATGAAACATAATAAACGAAAACGATTGTGGAAACGAAAAAAGAAATAAAAATGTAAATGAATGCACAGAGAAATTGACTTCATAATATTTCTACATATAACAATTTTGATTATAGTTAGTTATAATAAAAGCAGCAACAACAACAACAACAATAGCGTTACGGCAATTATTAAGCTTTTCACAATCTGTCTGTTACAAAAATTAAAAAAAAAAAACAAGGAAAACCAAGGAAATAATGGCTGACTTAAAGGAAGCACCTCCCCCTAAGCAAAAAATTTCATAATCTTACACTAACACATGTTTACAACTTTAAAGAAACAAATTCTCCATCTCCATCTCCCAAAAGTCAAAAATAGAAGAAAAAAAAAAGAAGAGAGCAAAAAAGAGAGACTTAAATGTGTACACTAGAGGGTCAGACATGTAAAGGGCCAATTATATATATTCCAAATATCTGTCCCGCGGGTAGGTATACTACTTTGTTTTCAAGCCATTTTGGCAAACATTAAGGCCCAACTATAATATGCATAAGCTGGCTTAAGCTAGTGTCAAAAATTGAACGAAAAGTCTGTCAAATGCTTAAACAAATCCTTAAAGACTTTTAGGTGGCTATAATGTACTTACACGAATATAGAAATTATTTTACACAGTTGCACATTTGCTTTATTCGCACTTTTGCAAAAAAATAATTTCTTTCTAAATAAGTGAAATTTATTAAGAAAAAGATGTGTAATAATCATATTTTGTCCACTGCCTGTGTAGCTCCCATCCTCTTCATTTCCTTGCAGACTTTATATATGTAATTCATACCAGTATGAAAATGAAAAACGCCAACAAAATTTTTCAAGCTATTACTTATCACTTTCTACTTATTACTTACCTTTACTGCATTTTCTGCTACTTTTTTCCATAATCATTCCTTTGACTTGCGGTTATAATAAAACGCATCTCTTTTGTCATATAAACAAATTTTTCTTTGTACGTTTTCTATTAAATTCGCTTTCGTCCTCAATCGCAATTTGTTTACTAATGCATCTATAACACAATGCAACATCAGCTGTTTCCGTACGGAATGTACGATCAGTTTCGTATTTTGCTTAAGCAATTGATATTTAAAGAAACTTGACGAAAAATTTTGTTAAGTACATTATAGTTTGCCACATATGATTAATAGGTATTTGCACAGCTGTTTAAGTTGGCTTAAGCCATGTTGGGCCTTTAGTCTAAATATTTAATATTTGGCAGTCGTGAAGTTGACATGTGGCAAATTTATTATGGAAAAACATCCGATAAAACCATTGTGTTTTAATCATTAAAACATTTTACCAAAATCCATCATCGATTACTTTAACGATAAGAAAATTATGTGAAATTTTTGAGGAAAACAACGTGCCCACAAAACGCACTATTTATCGTTGAATGATATCGAAGAAAGATGCCCAAGCTTGGACTACAATGTACTGCAATGTCATTTTAGTAAACATTAGTTTGGAAAGTTCATATTTGGCACACGTGAAATAGACACGTGACAAATTTATTATGGCAAAATATTTGATAAACATGTTTTAAGTCGTTAAAATAGCTCGCCCATGACAACTATGATCTACTGTGTAGTGAATGATTCCGAAGAAATAGGGTCTATAGGTGATAGGCCCAAGTATGGATCACAACACACTGTAAGATCGTCTGAAACATTACTGCTGCCCATGAAAATATTCAAAACAATCCATCAACCTCAATTCGATGCCGTGGTCAGCAGCTAGATCTAGAAATCATTCGACCTTACTTTTTGTTTCTTTCGGACTAGCACTTAGGGGATGGCCTCTACACATGAACTGCAATATAGCAGAACTAGGAAATCAGGTTATGGGGAGGAGAAAAGAGGGAGTATTGTTTGTGGATATTCAATTTAAACTTTTCTACGTTGAAAGTGACAGAAAAGATCTCTAAAGGGACTTTGTTTCACATGCAGACAGTTCTGCTAAAAAACGAATGTGCAATTCACAGGCCAGTCAACCCCAAATCGAGTTAAATGCAACAACGTGCGAGTAAGGGGAACAAGTTCCCTAATAGGTGCCCCTGTAGGCTAGTAGGTAGTGTACTATTTTGTAAATATGGGGGTTGTGGGTTCGATTCCCAACGAAGACCTTGGTTCTTTTTCACTACAAAAATAAAAATTGACTGTCGGTGGGGCTGCTCAGCGATAAAGGCTGGTCGCTGTGCTGTCTTTAATACGGCAGTTAATTTCCGACTATCCTTCTACTTTCACCACCTGTTTCATCTATTCTCTATTCCTTTCCTAAAGAATGTAGCATGGTACTTGACTAAATAGGCATTGTTGCTACTTCTCTTAAAAAAAATAAAAAAAAAAGTTCCCTAATTTCATTAGAGCACTTACCACTTACTTTCCTACTTTGAAAGTGATAGGAAAGACCCCTAGAGGGAGTTTATTTCACATAACGACAGAATTTTCCCTGTAATGCATACTGCGATTCACTGAAAAATCAACCTCAAATGTATGCGCTTTCAACGAAAACTGAATTAAACGTAAAAACATGCGTGTAACGGGAACAAGTTCCCTAATTGCATTAGAGCACTAACCATTGTAGTAACGATAAAACAGTGAAATACAGCCCACATTGTGTCCAAGCTCCAGCGAATCAATAGAGTTGGTTAACCTACCATCCCCAATGAGCCTCTTGGCCTTCTAGTCTACGCTGTCGAGTAATTCCAAAATAGACTTTGGGGCGCCGGCCCTTACATGAGAGTTGTATTCCATCTTAGGGCGGATAAAGGTGGTATAAATTGGACGAAGATCAGGTTGAGTAGAATATCTCTTACATCGTTTCACAAAACAGAGGCAAATCTGCTTATCAGATATCCTCACAAAAAGAAGTCCGGAGCAGTCAAATTAGGAGGCCAATCAACATCAGCATTTCTTTAAAAAACTTGTTGTAATAAGAGGTCTCGCAGTAATTCCATTGTAATCCCGACTGTATACGATGTGGCAACGTCTTGTTGATACTACATAATAATGAAGCGCAAAGCATGCAGTTGTGACGTTAAAAGGTTTTCAATCATATCACGATATCGCTTCCCATTCACAGTTACCGTTACGCCGTTTTTATTTTCCAAGAAGTAAGGTCCAATGATTCCTCCTGACCAAATTGCACACCAATCTGTCGCTTTTAATGGATGCAAAGGTGAGTGTTGAATAATTTTTGTGTGCCTCGGTACTCATTATGAGTTTTTTATGAAAATCGGGATTGCCATGGACGAGCTGTAACATCCATTGGCATATGTACGGAGAACACATGACTTACTGGATCCGGATCAGTCACCCGTTGGTGTGATTAAAGGCGAGTAAATCCTGGCCACCATAATCAGTTCATGCTTGGGGCCGCAAAACCACAACCACCACGATACTCCCGAAGGGCCAACCTCAATAATTAGTCAGAGAAACAGTTAAAAGTCTAAAGAGATAAAAAGCGGAAACTCAGGGGCTTTACTGATTCCCGTGGAAATAACGTGGAGCTTCCAGTTGACTCCCTGCTTGCATTCAGGCGACTGGGCTCCCTTATACCCCCAGCAGCACAGGTCTAAATAGTCAAGTATTCTATAAAGGCCGATAAATGTGCCCCCGGCGGCATCGTTAATGTGTTATTTAAGACCACGCTCCTGAGCACGACTTTAAATTAGGGTTGATGGATTGTTTTAAACACTTTCTTAAGCAGTAATAATTTTTTAAGCCGATCATCCACCACGTTGTGGTTCATGCTTAAGTCTTATCAGCTACAGACCCTTTTTCTCTAAAATCATTCACTACACGATAAATAGTGCGTTTTGTTGGCACATTGTTTCTCACAAAAATTTCACGTAACTGTCTCATCGTCACTGTAATCGATGATTGATTTTGATAAAATGTTTAAACGATTAAAACACTTTGGTTTTATCGAATATTTTTCCATGACAAATTTGCCACGTGTCTACTTCATGACTGGCAAATATAAACAGCCAGGACTAATATTTACCAAAATGGCGGCACAAAGGAGTAGTATACCTGCCCGGAGGATACCCGGTATTTTTGTTTATTTTGAAAAATACCAAAACTTCGACTTTCCAGCCCTGATGTCAATGAGAATTCAGTTTGCTCAAAATTAAACAGAAAGCAAAACAGAAATAACTGGGGAAATGTTGAGAGTAGAGAATGAGAGTAAATTAAATTAAAAGAGAGCTGCCACGTCGTTGGTTAGTTTGGTAATAGAAGACTCATAGCAAATAGAGAAATGAAGCAAGAGGTTTGTTTAAGCGAGAAAGAGAAGCATGATGAAAACGTATGTATATTGACCACACCCAGACGTTGGCTGCACAGTTTCAGTGTTTTTATATCTGCTCTTCGCTAACATCATACAGGGACTTAGTGTAAATGTGTACTACGTGTGATAAATTTATATATATCACTGGGTAGGTATATGAGTACTTATTATACATAACATCGCATAATATGAATTTAATGGTCTTAAGAGTAAAAACAGCTAAAGAAGAAAAAGAAGAAGAAGAGTGAAAATAAAAAGAAATAAACAGACAGTTTTTCTTTTTAGCTCTGCGGCCTCGTTTAATAAATGACTTGTTATTATCTGCATTAAAAGCAGTTTATAGCAATCATACCCTGCAAAAACAACATAACAATATCATTGTTGGCAGCAACAACATTAAAACCATAAAAGGAATGATTTCATATAAAAACAAAAAACAAAAAAAATGAGCCACCTAAAACCAAATTTATTTTCAAATACATAGTTGCACATAATTTACAAATAAAGTTTATAGGTATGTAAATAAACATAGATGTATGTATGTACATATGTACATATGTATGTATTAAGTATAGAACAGAGGTACTAAAAAAGACATTTTTGTAAATATATTTGTTTAATCTCTTCCAAATTTATGGGTTTCTATGGGCTTATCAACACGCACTACACGTTCTGCAACATTTAAATAGGCCTCGTATTCCACGGTCTCAGGTGTTGTATCATAATGATAGTGACCACCCCAATTGCTGGCTGAAAATGAATGAAAGTGTTGCAAGCGTAAATCCAAATCCTAAAAATCATAAAAGAAAACAATTTTAATATTGAAATCCTTAAATTGTTTATTAAAGTTGTAAATAATGAGAGATGTGTTGCCTTATTTTTATGTGTTTGACAGCATTTTAATAAAAAATCTATTTTGTGAATTTTTATTAATTTTTTTTTAAATATTTTAAGTGATGATGATGGTTTAACTGCCGTTATTAGCACAATTTCCTAAAGTTGTATTCAAAAAACGCTTTTACCTTAAAATAACTTTGTTAACTTTAAAGTAGGAAAAACCTACGTTAAACCTACAATAAACTGACAGTTCAATTTTATTATTAAAAGTTCAAAAGCAAAACAAATTGTGTTTACAATAAACCTAGCCGTTTATTTTAAATGTGCCATAAGTTACTTTGTTATTGCCATCTTTTTATTTTAAATTAGTTTATAAAACATTTTCATTTTTAGCCATTTAAACTAGTCTGTATTTAGTTTTCTTTCTGAAACGGATTTTTCTAATGATTGTGTTGAAATAAAATCTTTTTTCTCCAGGGGGCTATTACTATTATTACTATTTTGTCCTTTACATAAGTCACTATGTGCAATAATATGCTTTTGAATTGTGACATTCTTAGATATTTTATACAACACGAAGAAACTTACTGAGAATAAAAAAATAACAAAATAATGCTAATTAAGTATACTATATTAGATATTACTATAATATAGTTCAGAAACTGCACTATTCTTTGGAACTAATAAAAATAAGTCCAATAATCACAACAATACTTCACACACACTTATTACATGTTTCCATTTCTTTCACACTAAACTCCGTAATTAATTTCCTAAGCATTTTTGTTACACCGTTAATTATTAACACTCCTCTCAAACAAATCTCAATACTTCTCAACTTATTAATTTCAAATTTATTAAAAATGAAAAAAAAAATGTTCAGTTGTGACTTATGCCACTTTCAATGTAAACGGCTCAATTGACATCTATACTTTGTTATTCGAAAAATTTTTAAAAATGTTTATTAAAACAAATTGTAGTATACAAATAATAATAAAAACTAAAACATAACTTGCAATTCAATATAAAACATTTTTAAATCTGTATTTAAAATTTTACAAAAATATAATTATAATTAATTATTTAAAACAAAAGTGTAATTCATGTACATATAATCAAAACAAAGCTTGTTATCCGAATACTTAGTGTTTTAATATGAACAAATTCTTTGGAAGTTCTTCGTAAGCCTTGCAAATTGACTTTTTTTGGATTCTTTGCTTTTTATTAAAAAGATTGATAAAAAAAACAAAAAAAAAATGTTGATTTTGCTGAAAACAATAAAAACATTTTTTATGGATCTAAATACCCGGATAAATAATATTCATTTTTATACATCGTTAACTACAACGTAACAACTGAAAATAGTGGCATTGCCAGAATCAAAGTACTAATTTTACTAAAGCATACATCAGCTAAAGTACTGTTTATGAATAACATTTTTTAACAAACGTCTGTTAGCCTTAAAGTGTTTGTTAACTAACGTGCACTTTAAAGCTCAAGTAAGCGTTTTTTATGCATACAGCCGTTAGTTTATGAATAAACATAAAGTTTACAGTTTTTAATAAAAAAATTATTTTTGAGCCGCAAAAAATTATTTTTCAAAATTTTTTCATTAATCACAGGTCTTGAGTTTTTGGGGCTTAAAAGAATAAATTTTGAAAATGTTTAAGTGCTTATGGAATCTTATTATTTAAACTGTAGGAGTAAGTGTGGTGTGCCTTGTTTAGAAATAAATTGTTTTTCAATAAAAAAAGAAAAAATTTTTTGTCAAAAAAAAATATATTTTGAAAAGTGATCACAGATTTTGATTTTTTGGAGTAAAAAATTATTTCTGAAATTCTTTTACCTGCTCACAGGATTTTGTTATTTAAGTTAAAGGACGCTTAGTTTACGAATAACTATAAATTTTGAATTTTTGCATTGAAAAACTAATTTTTTAAATCAAAAAACTTTTTTTGAAAATTTTGAGGTTAAAAAGAATTTAATTTTTTGGACAAAAAAAATATATTTGAAAAAAATTTACGTTATCACAAATACATTTCTGTCAAAAGTTGCTGCTTTTGGTGTCGGTAATAACTTCTCCAGATTTATATCGAGGTTTTTCTCAGGAATCGCACTACACGAGTTCTTATAGATAGATGGAATATCATTAAACGAGTTCAAGATTAATTTAGGGGTACTGCAGGGCTCCGTTCTTTCTCGTACCCTATTCCTTATTTTTCTAAATGACTTTCTTTGTCAAACTTTCAGTCGTATATACTCTTTCGCAGATGACAGCACCATTTGTCATTTATATTCATTTAGTAATAGCCCGAATCAGATGAAGGTGAGTACCAAAAGACGAAACATTAGTGATACCGTCAATCACGATCTCGCGGCCGGGGGTCGATTTAAATGCCTGTGAGACACAATGTTGCATGCTTGCGCATAGATCGGTGTTCGAAAATGGTGCTGTATCTGTTATTATGGGTGATATGGGTATTACAGAATCGGAAGCTCTTGATGTTTTTGGCATGAAAATTTAGTGTGATGGTCGATAGACTAAACACATTTTTCAAGTTTCTCAACAAATCTTGGTTTTCGAAAACTGTGTAAGAGATACTTCACTCGATCCGATCTTCGTACTATTTGTACCACCTATATCCGTCAAAAAATGGAATACAACTCTCATGTATAAGCCAGCGCCTCAAAGTCTATTTTGAAGTTGCTCGACCACGTACAGCAGAGAGCCATAAAAGACTCATGGGAGACAGTAGGGTATTTAACTCTATTGATTCTCTAGAGCATCGACACAATGTGGGGTGTTGTTCACTATTTTATCGTTACTACAATGGTAAGTGTTCTAATGAAATGGGAACTTGTTCCCGTTACTCGAACGTTTTCGCGTTTAACTTAATTTTCGCGTCCATTTGTTGTTGATTCTCCAGTGAATTTTTAGCAGAGCAGTACGTATGTGGAATAAACTCCCTCCAGAGGTCTTTACTGTCACTTTCAATGCAGGAAAGTTTAAATTTAATGATATGTGAGTAAATTTTCCGACGGGGTTTAATTTGTTTTTATTTGGTCAAAGAGAACACTGAAGATGGTAAATAGCCGAAACCGGTTTGTTCACAAACCATATTTGACGAGGGTCGACGAAAAACCGTACCCAAATAAAAATTTAAATTTAATGTCTACAAACACTACTCCCTCTTTCCTCATTCCCATAACCTGATTTCCTTGTTCTGGCACAATGCATTGCGTGCGTAGAGGTTATCCCCTGAGTGCTTCTCCGAAAAAAAGTGATCACAGATTTTGAATTTTTCCCCCAAAAATAAATAATATTTTTAAAAATGTTTAAGCGCGGAAAGAAATTTCTTATTTAAATCGGTTTAACGGTTTTCATTGAAAATGACTTTTCAAATATACTGACGAGTCGCTAACTTATAGAATTATCCTAATGTATTCCTTTAAGAGATAAAACTCATACAGGGTCAGACATAACTAAAGCACGAACTCCT
The DNA here is from genome assembly GCA_030448955.1 of Trichopoda pennipes. Taxonomy (NCBI): domain Eukaryota; kingdom Metazoa; phylum Arthropoda; class Insecta; order Diptera; family Tachinidae; genus Trichopoda; species Trichopoda pennipes. The sequence goes on from JASKUP010000040.1 coordinate 1,020,732, forward strand.
ACTGTTCAATAAATTTTGTATTCATCGATTTTTCATTTAAAACATTAAAAGTCAAAGAAAAATGCGCTACTTTAAGGCGAGCTAAATCACAACATAGTCAATATCTGGGTAAGTGTACGAAAAGAACACTGAAGATGGCAAACGGCCGAAACCGGTTTGTTCACAAACCAAATTTGACGAGGGTCGACGGAAAACCATACCCAAATAAAAGTAAAAAATTGCATATTTTGCGGCGTAACTATTATTGTTTAAAACTGCAGCATTGAATCAATAAAATTGGAAAATACAAATTCTATTCCAGGCAGTTTCTTTCGCTTTTTTTGCGGATGTCTTATCAATATTTTTACAGTTATCGCGGTCAATTTTTGGAACTACAATATACCATGAGTTTTCTGTGGGTTTAAAATCTGGTGATTATGCTCGGCCTTTTTAAAACATTAATTTTATTGCGAAGGAAACACGGTTCACACATTTAGCTGTGTGTCCAGGGTCGTTGTCGTGCTGGCACCTCCACTAAGGAGGCATTTCTGTCTCTGCATAAGAAAACATGACATTTTAAAGGATGTTTTTATAAACGAAACGAGATCTATTATTCCACTTATTCTCCTTCCCGGGGGCACATTTATAAATCTTAATGGATCACACAACCATCTAGACTTGTGTCTTGCGGGGGTAAAAGAGAGCCCAGTCCCCTAACAGGCTGGCAAGAAACCAACTGGAAAATCCACTATACTTCCACGGGAATCAGTAAAGCCCCGGAGTTCCGCTAATTGTCTTGTTAGCATTTTAGCTGTTCTCTGACTGATTATTGAGGTAGGCCCTTGGGGAGTATCGTAATGGCTGTGTTTTTCGAGGCCCTCGTTTGAGTTTGTGGGTGGGATCATTCGCAATGAACACAATGAATGGTCCAGGTCCAGTGAGTATGAATGCCATCGTGTTCTTAATTATATTAAGCTTCATGCGTTCTGAACCAGGAGTTGGATAGTGTCCAGCTCTTTAGCAAGGAGTGAGTAGGCTGCGGCCTACTTCGGGTTTTCGAAGTTGCAACTAGGAGTGACCGGAGGATATACGTATCCGAAGGCCTTCTAGGGCGAGGATGACGCTACATTTCATCCACAGTGGTAATGATCCACCATCTGATTAAGGCCCACGGCCAAGTGCAGACGTAAGTCTTATCACGTCAATTCCATTTATTCTGTGAATCAAGCCTATGGCATAGCTCAAATCACATTCCAAGACCAAAGCACTATTCCAAAGCACTATCACAGTAACTTTTGTGTAAAACCACAGACAGAAACGAAAACAGAGTGAGAGACAGAAATAAAACATACGTCTTGGCTTTAGTATTGAAACAAGAGATGGCATTTTCCTTGCTCTTGCTAAACTCTTTAAAAGCACATTTATTTAGCAGGACTGTTAGAAACGTAAGCGCCATCATGCCAGACTAAAAACTTTGACCGTAGCAAAGCGAAAATCTTAAAGTTGCTTAAAAAAAATAATCCAAATAAATTTTTTACCAGTGTCTTCTAACTAACCTTAATCCTTCGGTACCTTTCAAATTAAAGGTCGACTCGTCGGAGAAAAGTACTGTTTTTCATTGAGTGGTGGTCAAATTAATGCGTTCCTTGGCGAATTTAATTCTAACGAAACTATATTTATGTGAAATAAGGGACATGTTTGGATTTTTATAAGAATTTAAGCCACCTTCTGTCGATCGTCTTTGTATGGCTTTTGGAGTAACTTCTAGTGATAATTGTGTAGCAATGGAAAATAATAGGGATACAGATTAAGTTCAGCATCTAGCCGTAAGACCCTATAATTTGATTATGGCCTTAACACTGAGTAAAATTTTATGCGTCTACCAACACTCTTAAGATACATAACACACCTCACGAGGCAATTTCAGAAGCACTACAAACAGGGCCGTAATCCCATTCCCTGTTTAAGACCCGGAGACTATCTTAACTGCCATCGTGCCTAGCGTAACAACATTTCTACATTGGATAGGATATAGCTAGACGCTTCCGCGGTTTGGGTTTAAGCCACAGCTGCCGTGTTACTCCCCGAAGGGCCTCACCAATAATTAGTATAGGACCGTAGAGCTGCGGACTACTGGTGCCCGTGGTACTGCTTGCTAAGCCAGTAGTCGAACCTCGAGAGTATAATTCTTCCAGTTTTAGGCTCCTGCTAGCCTAGACGACATGTTAAACACATGTCCACCAAGACTGCATGCCCCGGAGGGTAAACTTCTATTATATGAATGGATCCTTTTTAGTAGTGTATATTATTATTGCCTGGTCATCTCGGTTTCTTGTTTGGCATGGGTGGGGCTACGTTTATATATTGTAGCCAACGAGGCTGATGAACGAAAACGGCTTATACTTATGGATGTAATTCTGTGAGTAATACCGAGTTTTGTTGCAATGGATGTCACGAAATCATCATTGTTTAAGTTCGCCCTGATTTTTGCTTTTGAATATTTATTTCCTTCCATTTTATTAAAACAAAAACAAAAAATTTCGGAGAAACAACTCCTAAATAAATGCAAATTTTCTCTATACACACTGCAAATGATCTTATGAAAAATAACGGTAACTATTGTCATTAAAATAATCTTAAACAAATAACGGTAATTGTCAAAATTACTTAAAACAGGGATGTTAAATATACTCTGCGGAAAGATTTTACGGCAGGAATGAATAATTACAATTTGCTTAGCGGTGGATATTTCTTTCTGTTAAATTTGCTTTTTTGTGCGTTATCTTAGATAACAGTTATAAAAATGCTATAATTATTTTTAACCATAAAAAAAACAATTTTTAAATTCTTAGGGCAACAAATATTGTGTCTCCAGCCAGACTTCTTAGCAAAGTTTAACTTTTTTCTTATGTTAAACATGGATGGGAACCATCTTTCCAGCTTTTCTTAAATACTTACATTTTCATGTGTTATCAAAGTGCCTACAGCATTTAATGTTGCTGGCATTTCGTAAAATTTAAGCCACTGATTTAGCTCATGTTCTGTTGTTAAAGGTGCTGTACTAAAATCACGCATTACATGCTGGAAAACTTTGCCACATTTAATTAGGAATAAGCCACCCATGCCTGCAATTCATTTTTTATATAAATTTTAAATGCAAAAGAAAGAATAATTAATTAAATCATTCTCCTCGAACTCACCCACACATTTATCTTGATATTTTTCTAGTAAACCTTGGCGTATACATTCGATGAAATTTAATGTTCCGATACGCTTTTTGCAGGTTATCTTAATAACGGGACCCATTTCACCCCGACACACAAACAGATTGAGTAATAGGGCACAGCGTGGCTCACTGTCGGGTATAGGTTCGAGAACACATAATTCTTCTTCACCCGAAACCTTTGCCGTATAGCTGCCATTGATAAGTTTTTCTTCGCTTGAGATGCTCATGTTGTAAATGCCTTCACAATTGGAATTGCGCAGGGGAAAGGGACCGGCACCAGCACCAACTGATTGTACAAAAATTTTAAACCATTTCAATATTTTAAAATAATAACTTTTTTACCTGCCAAAATTTTGCCCTTGCCCATAATTTTCTGACACATTTCCTTAATGTTGTACAATTTCTCACGTTTTACTAACGGCAACAGATATGGCGGTCCACCGGACTCTAGCAATGTAGGGGTGCCACCTAAACCTTTAAAAATCGTAATATTTTTTTATACTCGTTATTGCATAGATTCGATTAATTATAATGTCACCACTTACCTGCATCCATAAGGTTGTAAGGAGCTACTGTTAAATCAGGACAGGGTGTAACTTCAACATTTACATTTTCAAAGTTTTTTATTAAGCTGCAGTGTATCACTAAAAATAACGGTTTAATCTGTCATTCCATTAAATAAAAGCTTATATTAACATCAATATGTCTACTATCAGAATGTAAAAAGAGCTTTTTTTACAAAAAGAGGGCTAAAATGTTTCAGCAGAACTTAGAGATGAGCACAAGTAACAGACAGGGACACAATAATATTAAGTACCGGGTACTTTTTCGGTAGTTTTGGTTGCATTTAAAAATATTTAAATGGAAAGTTTTTTAATGCCAAAAGTTTTAACGGCGGTAGTAATCGAGTCCATGTTCCTTTGTGCCTTTCACCGTGATCCGCCAATGCACATTGGAGTCAGTTGGCGGCTGCCGAGGGATTTATGGCATGTGTGTATTTTTGAAGTAAACAGCGCTCAATATTGACGTAAATGCGATACCATATAATACCAAAACACACCCCCCGGGGGCACATTATAAGTCTTTATGGATCACACAACCATCTAGACTTGTGTCTTTCGAGGGTAAAAGGGAGCCGAGTCCCCTTAGGCTAGTAGGAGCCAACTGGAAAATCCACTATATTTCCACGAGAATCAGTAAAGCCACAGAGTTCCGCTATTTGTCTCGTTAGGCATTTGGCTGTTCTCTGACTGATTACTGAGGTAGGCCCTTCGGGAGTATTGTGGTGGCTGTGTGTTTCGAGGCCCACGTTTGAGTTTGTGGATCGAATCATTCATAATTAACACAATGAACGGTCCAGGTCCAGTGAGTATGAATGCCGTCGTGTTCTTAATTATATTAAGCTTCATGCGTTCTCGACCAGGAGTTAGATAGTCTTCAACTCTTCAGCAAGGGCTGAAGGCTGCGGCCTAACTAAGCGGCAAAACTAAAGCACATAACTCTGGGGAAAAGAAATATGAAAAAAAACGTTATTTAGAGAACATTTTAAGAGTGTATGGAGTAAAAATGGACGTTTCTATTAGAAGTTTCAGATCCTTCAAAGCCAACGTGCAGCTTTTTAAAAAAGTGTAGTCAAAATGGTGCGCAATAAGTATTCAGCGCAAATAAATGAAAAAATAATTAGTGATTACAAGGAACGAGAATAAATAACTGAGAATAGAATGTTTTCACCACAGCGTAGTTTCTTAAGTTATAAGCCGTTTTTATTCTACTAGTTCTTTAACTACTATACATGGAGCCGGTCGGTCGCAAGAGGTGCCCCTGTAGGCTAGTAGATAGTGTACTAGCTTGTAAATATGGGGGTTGTGGGTTCGATTCCCAACGAAGACCCTGATTTTCTTTCACTACAAAAATAATAATTGACTGTCGGTGGGGCTGCTCAGCGATGAAGGCATAGTCACTGATCGCTGTGCTGTCTTATTTACGGCAGTCATTTTCCGACTATCCTTCTACTTTCACCACCTGTTTCATCCATACTCTATCCCTTTCCTAAAGAATGTAGCACGGTACTTGACTAAATAGGCATTGTTGCCTGAAGTGCTACTTATCTTTAAAAATAAAAAAAGAGACCGAGAAAAACAGCGAGGACACAACCATAATTAGAATTACATTTATTATATTGTATCAGCAATGGCTTATTGAAAGTCATCTACAATTAAACTTTTTTGGATATGATTTTACGTCAACCCGTGTCAAATTTGGTTTGTGTTCTTTCTATACTCCTAATTAAACATTAGCTGACTTAGCATTATACAGAAGCGAAAACCGATTCTTTTTCTAAAGATTAGACAAGCCAGGCATGATTTTGCAAAGATACATTTAAAATGAACTATTGCTAAATGGAAAACTGTGCTCTTTTCTGACAAAACAAAATATAATTCAAATGGTTCTGACGAATTAAGACGAATTAGAGCGTAGACTAAGAGGACAGTGTGTTAATCCATAGAATACTAAAGGCAGGCTGAGGCACAGAGGAAGGAACGTACTGGTCTGGGAATAGTTTTCGGATCATGAATTTCGCTAATCCATAAAATAAGCAACATAATGTATCGCTTTATCTAAAAACATATATTACAAAAATGTTATGCTACCACATGTAGAGAAGGAAATGCTACTAAAGTGAATATATCAGCAGGATAATGACCTGAAACCTATATTTAAATGTGTTAAAGAGTGGTTTGTAAGTAATAAGATCAATGTAAAGTGACCAGCACAATCACCTGATCTCTATCCCATAGAAAATTTATGGGATTAAGTAGTTTGTGAAATATTACATGATACCTGCTAACACATGCGGAGAATGAAGTACTGCTACAGTGAATATATCAGAAGGATAATGACATGTATACATAATACAGGATAAACATACATCTAAATGTGTTAAATAGTGGTTTGTGAGTAATAAGATCAATGTAAGGTGACTAGCTAATCACCTGACTTCCTCTGTTCTTTAGCAAATCTATGGGATTGAGTAGATCGTGATACCTTCAAACATATATATATATATATATATATATATATATATATATATATATATATATATATATATATATAGATAGAAATCGCTTGGAAAGAGGAGAAGATTTTGTGTAACCTAATTGAGTCAATGCGATGCAGATTTTATGGTGCGGTTTTAAAACTTAGGGATATGCAACTAAATCTTCAAAATTAAAAAAATTTTTTTAAATTAATTGAATACATGCTTCATACTAAGTTCACACTTGTGTTTTTCAACGCGTTAAAGCAAAATGTTTTAAAATTTAAACACAGCCGTTCAAAGTTTTATCTACTTTTTTTACCTTGAAAATTATTTTTTGTAGTGAAAACAGCCATTTAGTTCGGAATCAAACCCAAACCCCAGACAAATTAGCTAATTACACTACCTACTAGCATACAGGGGCAAAAACGCACTTAGCACATCCAAAATTAAATGAAATTCAGAGTTGTATTTGAAATTTACATGTTTAACGACGTATTTAAATCAAAAACAACTCATTAAACACGATTGAGATGTTAAACACGTTAGGTGTGAACTTAGTATTAGATTTGAAGCACAAAGACAGCGAATATTATAATTTTATTATTATTATTATTCATTATTATTTTTTATGACTATTTTTGTTTCAAACGAAAAATATTTTTTTCCGCTTTTTTCTTAAATAAGAAAGCATAAATAATTAACAAAAATTTAAATCCTTAAGAGTTTTAAAGTTTTATTGAATTACTCTCTAGCCAACACAACTCCATTTTAAAAGTTTTTTCTGATGCTGTGAATGAAAAATTGATAGCCTGTCTGTACAATCTATAATAATTCATGCATCATCATCATTCTTGTACCAAAGAAAAGTATTCCATTTTCACCTCCCCAATATGTTGCATACAGATTTAACCCTGCATAGATAAGTTAAGTCTATCAGACGTATGACTTTTTAATTTTATACTCCATCTATGTGGTTTGTAGTAAGAGAAAATGTATATATTCAGTATTCTCAGTAGTTTGCTAATGGTTATCACAGAGAAAATTCAATAAATAAATGATCGCAATAACTTCTATGCCAATTTTTAGCTTTTTTAAAGTCCTTAAAAGGGTGTTAGAAACCATACGTCTTTCAGACGTAACGTTATCTTTACCGTTCCAAAAAAATTACGCTATCTTCCTAGGGTTAAACTAAACATGCACAAAGTCTTTTAAAAGATTGCCCGCACTTTCTTTACCTTTGCTGCTGACCATTTAAAGATATTCTATTGTCGCGTACATGTTAAATGTGGTATTTAATATTAATTACATTTCCTCGTTTAATTATAATATAATCATATTTTGGAAAAACAAACACAAAACAGAAGTATAAATAAATATTTATAATGTTTCCATGTAAAAACATTTATTTTGCTTTTTAGTTCTCAGTAACGGCAAATCGTTCTGTTACCATGCGCTGCTGCGTTTCTACACTTAATTTACAGCTAATTAATTTATTTAATCAATCAAAACTAAAATTTTCTTCGACAAAAATTTACTTTTTTTTAGCTTAAAAAAAGTATATTTGTAGCTACTTTTACATCTCTATTTGAGCTTTACAACGTACGAGTATCTTTTTTGTTTATTTATCTCTTTTATCTTTAGCTATTTTTTCATATATTATTTAACAGCTGATTGTCATACTCACCTTGTTTTAGTTCTTGCAAAGGTGGCTGGTATAAAGGTTTTTCCTCAAATAACAATTCATTTGTATTTAATGCACTTGCTGCTGCGGCTGCTGTCATAATAAAATATTCAATTTATTTAAATTTTAATTGCACCTTGGCTTTTTTTTATTACTTGAACGCTTGCTATCTGCTGTTAAATTGTATGCACCGCAAAGGTCGATGGAATGTTGTTGACTGAGTAGCAGTAAGAATTGTATAAGTTAAGTACTACGTATGGTTATTTTGCTTTCATTCTATCTATTAACAAGTTGTTATTCTAGCAGGTTTATTTCGGTGATTGTTTAATTACGTTTTCTTGTTTGTTTTCTACTTAAATTTTTGTATTTTTGTTCGAACTGCCATTAATCTAATCGCCTGTTACACAAAACTTTGAGAGTGAGTGATAAGATATGTGAGAGTCTTTTCGTAATGAAATATTATTTTGTTACTTAAACCTCAATTAGCTTTAAATTTGTTATACTAATTAATAGTCATTTAACACCTAGTTTTTTCAAAAAAAATGTATATAAAAAACGATAAGAAACGACCACAAAAAAAATATACAGAAGCAGACATTTAATGACCGTTAGTTATGCTGCTACGAGCTGCCAGACCATGCAGGTTTCAATGAATTCTTTGGAAATCAGGAAAAACGTTAAATATAATTATACAGGGCGCCCGCCGATAAGGTACTTATATTGATAAATGTTTTATTAAATGTCGGCAATTATATATGGAATACAATATTAGATAAATGTCCGCCCCGCTTCTGTTAGCCTCACAAATACGTGTCTTTTTAAGCACATTTTTTATAACATTCTTACATATTTCATCATAAATATTTTGTTTGAGTTGCTCAAACTTTTCTGGTTTGTTTACAGAAACCTTGCTCTTCAGATATCCCCACAAAAAGAAGTCCGCAGCAGTTAAATTAGGCAACCGTGAAGACCAGTCAATTTCACCATTTCTTGAAATAACTTGTTGTGGAAAGAGATCTAGCAGTAATTCCATTGTAATCGTAACCGTATGTGATGTGGCACCGTCTTGTTGATACCACATTTTAGTCAAGGCCAAAGCATGCAGTTGTGGCATTAAAAAGTTTTAAATCATATCACGACAACGCTCCCCATTCACAATTACCGTTATGTCGTTTTCATTTTCACAGAACTAAGGTCCAATCATTCCTCCTGATTAAATTGCATACCAGACTGTCACTTTTAATGGATGCAAAGGTGACTGTTGAATATTTTGAGGGTTGACCATTCCCCAGAACTGACTATTCTGTTTATTCACATAACCATTCAAATGAAAATGCATTTTGTTGGCATCGTCATGTAACTTTCTCATCATTAAAACACGTTGATTAATCGAATAATATGAACAAATATGAACTGTCAAGACTAATGTTTACGAAAATGGCGGCAAAACAAAGTAATTTACCTTCCCGGCGGACACCCGGTATATGAACACTTAAAAATCCAGATGTTTTTAACGATATTTTAGGTGAAACTCTATTCTTCTTTGCGAATAAAGAATAATTTTCTGATTATTTTCGCAATATTTTTTATATTAACAGCGAAGTGAAAAAAAGAATTTGTTGTAAACTATATGTAAAACAATAATTATTGATTATACCAGTTTCAAAAGAATTGTAGAAGCTTGAAGTCACAATTTGCTTATTGCATCTCAAAGTTTTCTTAATATTTTGCCCAGCATTTAAGAACATTTGTTTTATCAATTTTAAATGAACGTTTTTAAAATAGACTTTTGGTAAATACAAGCGAAAATATTTAATATACAACTGGCAAGTCTTGTTATACAGTGTCGGACAAAATTAAATCACTATTTACTTGAAATAATATTTAAAACTAAATTGTAATTTTAAATAAAAATATCATGGATTGATTCTTCATTTAAAATATTCCAAATCAGTAAAAGGCATTATTTTAAGGCGAAAAAACTAAAGCACATAGGCAATACTGGTTAAGTTATAGCCATTAGTTTTTCAAACTTGGCACATCATCCAATGACTCCTCCTGACCAAATTGAACGCAAGAATATCCCTTTTAATGGATGCAAAGGTGAGGGTTTTCCATTTCCCAGAACCGACTAGTCTGTTTACTCACATATCCATTCAAATAAAAATGTTCCTCGTCACTCATTGATTTTTTCATGAAAATCGGGGTTGTCATGGGCGTGAATGGCCTTGTGGAAGAAGCTCTTGTGTTAACTAAATCTTATAGGGAAACAAATGCCAAAGTTGTTGTTGTTTGAAGACCAAGCTCCAAGTTTTGAACACTTTCTTGAGCAGCAGTAATGCTTTCAGCCGATCTTGTAGTACGTTGTTTAAGCGTATCAACTACAGACTCTCTTTCTTCGAAATCATTTACTACACGATAAAAAGTGCGGTTTGTTGCAATGAATCAATTAAAGAAACTTTATTTCAGACAGTTTCTTAACTTTATGAAAAGTTCTACCATATTTTTACAGTTATCGGGGTCTATTTGTTGTTCTACAATTTTCCATAGATTTTCTACGGATAGAAATCCGGCGATTGTGCGCCAGCCATTTTAAAATATAAATTTTGTTAACAAGGAACCGCCTCTTTCAACACATTTAGATGTAAATTTACGGTGGCTATTGTGCTGGTACCTCCACTTAAGAAAAATTTCCTCTGACATTCTAAAGGATGCCTTTATAAATAAAACGCTCCATTATACCATTTATTCTATAAATCGGACTTATGCGGTAGCCTGAAAAACATTCCCAAATCAAAAAACTCCGTTAGCTATGTTTCTCAGTAACTTTTTAAAAACGTGGATTAATACGTTGTCCTGTGAATCCTCTAATTAATTTTAATGCATTAGAACCCTTTTCATTTTTTGTTAAATAAATCCTCTTTCTAATGTTGTTACATTGCTTCTTCAAAAGCAGAAGTTTGTTCTTAAGTTTGATTACGCAGTAATTCTTTAATCGTGCTTATAAAATGCGTAATACACTGTATTATTGAATTCGTCTGCAAAATCAGTGTTGTTTTCTTTATAAAGACCAATATGCAGTTATTTCTGAGTTTAAAGCAGTTCAGAAATTCGGACAGCATTGCATGTTTCTGTACCTAATAAAACAGATCAGTATTGGCAAATGTATTTTACAGTATATATAAAACCCTTTTAATTTATATTCATAACACCCTGTATAAATTCTAGTTTTATATTCAACACCATGTTACTTTAATCAAAACAAAAATTTTGTGTTAGTGTAAAAAATATTAATTTTTAATTAAAAGTTTTAGAAAGTTCAGACTTATTCAACTCAAACATAAATTAATGTTTGCCTAATAATATTTGATATTTAATTTGCAATTTCGCTGTTTAATTTTTATTTAATATTATGCCACAAAAATTATTTCTAAACAACTGCGTTATTATTTTTTCTATATAAAAGTTATCGCAAAGCTCTATTTGAGAAATTTCGGGCAGAATTGTATTTTTCTGTATATAATAAAACCGATCAGTATTTATATGTTTAAAAATGTATTTTACATTGATTAAAAAACTCTTTTAATTTATATTCAAAGCACCCTGTGTAAATTTTAGTTTTATATCCACCATGCTGATATTATTAATTCGCTACGTAAATCAAAACAAAAATCATCTGTTGGTGTTGGAAAAAAAGTTGAGTAAAAAATAAAAATTTTCCATAATAACAAAATTAATAAATTTTCATAAATATATTACTAAAAATTACATAAACTTTTAAACAGAATAATTTGCATTTACTAAGTTTTAATAATGTAAAGAACAAAAACCAAAAAAATACTCTGAAGGTCTGCTATATATGTGTAATCAGTTCGTTAAGTTTAGAAATAGAGATAAGCAAATATTCATTCATTCATTCAGTTTTCTGCACGTTAATTGTATATAATCAAATATGTTGTCTTATATAAAACGTAAACTATCAGACACAGACACTACAACCAGTCCAAACGCGGATAAACAGTTGGTGCGTAAAATTTCGCAAATGTCTTTGGGTTCTGGGGCCAGCGTCAAGGAAAATGATGACATTGCATATGGTGAAGATGCTCTATTGCATGAATTGGGCTATAAGAATGCTAATGATTTAAAAGAAACTGTTTATGGTAATTTTGTTTTGTAAGATTAAGTATCTTAATCGCAAATATTAAGGAAAACTTTTGTTCATATGATTAGATTGTTTGAGAACCATTAGAGATCCCGAAAAGCCAGCCACTTTAGAAGATTTAAATGTTATATATGAAGAAGGAATTTTTGTTATGCCACCAACAAAATCAAATGTTTCAGTGGTAAGTCAATATTAATTTGAAATATTGAAAATAAAAATAAAATTATAATAAATTGATATAAAGACATTGTGCTTAAAAAATTAATTATAAAGAGTATATAAAAAATATAGTTGTTTAACCTTTTTTAATATTTTATTAGTAGTTTATTATTAAGCACTAGTTATTTTTTTATAAAAAATGTTAATCTTTATTTTTTATATTATTTTTCAATATTTTTTGGCACACTTTTTATTTTCTCCTGAAGATGCCTAAAAAATAACTAATAAATTTCGAAATAGTTGTAATATAGCAATTCATCTTAATGTTATTTCTAAAACCTTTTTGTATTAAGTTAATTTGTCTTTCTTTCAAGATTCGAATAGAATTTAATCCCACAGTACCTCATTGTTCCTTGGCAACCTTAATTGGCCTTTGCATACGTATTAAAGTTGAAAGAAGCCTGCCTCACAATATTAAATTAGACATTTTTATCAAAAAGGGGGCTCACAATACTGAAGAAGAAAGTAAGTAAAGAATTTCAATAACTTTTCATATTTTAAACCTTTATAATTTTAAATTAGTCCAATTGACTGTCTTAGAATTATTCCTATTATAAAGTATAAATTATTATTGAAAAAAGTTCTTTATTATAAGGCTTAAAAGCAATTTTCCATTTTCCAAGATTTATATTGCAATTTTTTTATGTTTTTTTATTTTACTTTATTTTAGTAAACAAACAAATAAATGATAAAGAACGAATAGCAGCAGCTATGGAAAATCCAAATCTAAGAGATCTTGTTGAAAATTGTATTAAAGATGAAGATTAATAAAATTCTCAACGAATGTTTTTTTTATAAGAATAGAATATTAATTAATTCACTAAAGTTTAGATAAGTCTGGGAATTTTATTAACAGTTTTTTTGTTTATTATTTAAGTAAACCCACAAATACTTAATATTAAATTGATAATGCAAATATGCCGTGTGCACATTTTTATTTAATGATATGTGTGTTATAAAGTAAAACTGACAGCTAAATTATTATTAAAAGATAAAAACTATTTATAACATTTGAATTGAAAAAATATGGCTACAAAATATGGTTGCTTTATATTAATAGATATCTCTGTATTGATATTTTGTTATCTTGTTTTTTTGTTTTTCAGCAATTGAACTTAAATTTGCAAAAAGATAACCTTTAATAAAAGTAACACAACCGATTCGGGCATAAATTGAAAAAAAATTAATCAAAGTTAAAAAAAATTTAATTGGGTGAAAGCATGGATATTTTATATATAAAAAAATAATTTTAAAAACAATTTATAACCGAAATTTATTCTTTGTTATTTATATTACTATTCAGCTAATTTATAATAAAGAATAACACAACATCCAGTGAAAGATAATAAAATAAAGTACTTATTAATTTTACAAAAACATTAATTAATTAATTATTCACAAAAAGTAAAAATTTAAACAGAAATCATTTATACACTAGAAATATTACAAAAAAAGGAATTTTTTTATAACATTTAATTTTGGCCCTACAATTAAAAGTTTACTCAAAAATCAAAACGAAAAAAATAAAATCCTTAAAACTAAATTTATTTTCTTCTTCGTCTCCCACTAAAAATAACATTCAGTTTAACATTTACGGTTATTTGCCTTTTAGAAATGACATACACTGAACATACCCACTTAAAGACAGAGCTGTTTTGTTAACAAAACCCAAAGTCATATGCGGCTTCTTTACAAACGCCTTTACTATATATTTCTATGTATTGTGTTTTGTTGTTATTGTTATTGCTAGCGCTGGTTATTTTGTCATAGCTGCTTTTGAATATGATAAATTCCGATTGAGTGCTAAAAATATTTTCAAGATTATCGTCATCATTTTATACAACAGCCAAGAAATACGTCTAGGGGCATAAGCAAACGCATATTTATGAAAATAACAAACGATGACAGCCGTTTACATAAACAAATGTTGATGAAGAATAAATATTAAGCCAGTGAATTTATATTTGAATCAAGCCTAAAAAAAGCTCAACACCAAAGAAAAGAAAGACTTAACGAAATAAATCAAACTCATCATAATACACGCTGAAAAAGGGAAAGGCGAAACATATAAACAAAAGCAAAAGGTATTGGAAATACCCACGTAAACACAAGACCAACGCAATTATTAGCCAGCCAAACGTAAACCACACGCAAACAAACATTCAAGGATGGGTGTCATATTGGCAAAATTTCGGGTAAATAAAAAAATATTTAATAATAAAAATAATAATTACAGTTTGTTTAAAATATGCACTTAACTATTTTTAGAAAGAAAAATCTACACAACAGGTATTGGAAGCCTTACAAGAGAAAATCTACACACTGGAAACGTTTACAATTGATACACAGGAGCAAAAGAAACGTATTGTGGGAAATTTTCTAGCCGTTTCAATAGGTGTTTACGTTATTGCTTTTGCAATCTTTTATTTTGTTTACTTTCCAACATCATGGAAAGAAAGAATTATCTACTTTACACCGCTTTTATTATTTCCTATAATGTGAGTATGAATTAAAAACGTGGGTACCTATTGACTCCTTTTTTTCGTAAGTGTATGTAAAGTGAGTTCAAAATTAGCCGGTTTATGTTAAGGAATGTGTTTTACCGGCTTAAGAAAATAAATTTAATGACGTGCAGAACAAAAAATACGAATGGCTTTAAGCGAATAACTGTAAGTTATGACTCCACAAAGCTTACTAAAGTTCCTTTTTTACCTTTGTTTCTCTTCTGCAAATTAATATAAAGATTCGGATTTTTTTCTATACAGTGTCGGACAAAAGTAAGAATACAAAAATATTTGTTTATGCAAATAATCAAGAAGAGCAACGACAAAACTATTGCAAGCAAATTTTCAATGTCGCTTCTTTCATTCTAAAAAACGAACAACAATTACCGTTATCTTTCCTTATTTCATTTGAAGTGTGTATACAGAAAATTTGCATTTATTTACTAATTGTTGTTGTGCTTTTAAATTCGCTTTGAAGTTTTTTAGTTTCGTGTTAATAAAATGGCAGAAAATAAATGTTGAGTGCATTTAAAAGAAAAAGTTATGACTGATTTTAATAGTAGTGGATTCGTAATACCCAGTGCTACAAGATACGTTATAAATCATAGTGTTATACACATAGTCCATGAAGTCTACGTTCACGTATAATATTTTTGACAATATGAAAATAACTAACAAAAATGAAGTTAATGCGAATTCTTCATTCATGTCTTTAGTTTTTCAATAACGGGATTTAAGTTCAACAAAACGTAAATATTGCAACCAGAAAGTCTGCGTTCACTATGTGCATGTTTACACGCTCCGACTTTTGTTGCTCAACTTTTGATTTTTCCATTAGAAAGAAAGAGAATGTGTAAAAATTGAATATGTTTCTATTTCACTGAAGTACGGAGCTGCTTGTACTAGGGAATTTCGTTTTATATTTCAATTCATTATCATATACACAATGTTGTACTTTTTGTATTTTTGAATGTTCAAATTTCGTCATAAAATTGCCATAAATTATAAAAATTTTTTGCTAATAGTGTTGTGTTGCTAAACATTTTTTCCATCTTTTTCACTGTTATCAGAATCCCATTCAATAACTTCTCTAATGCAATCAGTTACTACAGACTCCAGTATGTAATTTTTTTCAATAAACCTTTTTCTTTCAACGCAATTTTTTCACAACGTGATTGAAATAAAATGTCCAAAATTACGAATTTAGAGGCAAATTGTTGACACGAATTGCTGCGTATAGACATTACGTCAACTTTATAAGAAACAATGAGCAACAAAATTGGAAGCGTGTAAGCAGGCACTGCGTTTAAGCCTATAATACCGATACTTTTTAAATATTTTTGCATTGTTTTCGTTTGCTACTATTAAGATGATTATTTATAAAGTATATTAGCGCATTTTGAATTCAAGAAATATGGATTTTATAAACATGGAAGACAAAAGAAGAGAAATTAGTTTTTCGAAAAGAAAAATATATATCAAAAGCGTGGGAAGAAGACAATAGTTTCCGAAA
Source organism: Trichopoda pennipes (assembly GCA_030448955.1). Classification (NCBI taxonomy): domain Eukaryota; kingdom Metazoa; phylum Arthropoda; class Insecta; order Diptera; family Tachinidae; genus Trichopoda; species Trichopoda pennipes. The sequence continues at coordinate 1,037,056 of JASKUP010000040.1, forward strand.
AATTGGTAAAACAATTGGGAGAATATATTCTGCCGTCCAACGTGTAGTAAATAATTAAAAAAATACAGATATAATTACTTCTAAGTCGCGATCGGAATGCCCAAAAATACTTTCTTAAGGAGAAGAAAACAAAATTCTTAATATGACAAAGGTTAATCCTCGTATAATATCCACAAATGTTGTTTGAAAATATTCGCCAATCCTTTAACAAGAAAGTTTGCGCAGAAACTGCTAGAAAAATTTTAAGAGGATATCATGGTAGGGTGGCCCGTAGAAAACCATTTATATTCAGAGTCAATAAACAAAAGCACATTGAGTGTAACATTGTCTACATAAATAAGCCTCCAGGGTTTTGGAGACAAGTAATATTTTCAGAAAAAAAAACAAATTTAGCATTTTTGGAATAAAGGCACGTCAAATAATAAGGCACAAGTCCGGAACTGCTCTTGAGAAGCAAAATCTAGTCGATACAGTTAAGCATGGTGGTGGTAGGATTATGCTATGGGGTTGTAGGGCTGTTGGAGGTGAGGGTCAGATGGAATTTATTCAATCTACGATGGATAAGTGGGCATATCTTGACATATTAAAATAGAAATTTGAAGCAGAGTGCAGAAAAACTTGATTTATCATCCACAGATTGGTTCTCCAGCAAAACAACGATCCAAAGCTGACAGAGGAGGTAGTCAGGCTTTGGCTCTTGTAAAATGCTCCAAGATAGCTTAAAACGCCTCCACAATCACCCATCCTCAATCCCATTGAGCACCTCTGGGATCTTTTGGAAAAAAAATCGTCAGCAGGTCATAACAAGCAAAGAAACTTTACGAAGCATTCTGCGGGAAGAGTGGGAGAGTATCACATCTGAGGAAACAGAAAATTTAGTAAAATCCATGCCAAACAGACTGAGTGAAGTCTTAAATCAGCGTGATCATCAAACAAAATGTCAAAAAAATGTTTTTTTCTTTTTAATAACTTGAAGTTTTACGGGAAGTAGTGGTACACTGAACGCAAACTTTTTGGTTACAATTTTTTTGTATTTATGTTTTTAATTTATGTTTTTTTTTTTTTAAATTTGAGAAAGAAATGTGGTTTTTGTTTTATGATATTAAAAATATAGAGTTGAAGAAAGATATATGTGATAATTAGTTTAATTTCAATTAAACGTTTTTATGCTATTTTTGATATCACTGAAAATTATATATTATAATTATAATTTTCTTTTAATAATTAAAATTTTTCTTCTTTAGTATAATTCTGCTGCGTTACTTATTTACATGGTATTTTCAACGAAAATTAAATAAAAACTCTAAAAAACTTGCCGCTTTAAGAGCCGAAAAGAAAAAGATCTTGGAACAAGTAATGGATAAAGAAACCTATAAAGTGGCCGTGAATCTCTTGGCACGTTTTGCCGATAAACCCAGTAAAACATCATTTGGTAAGAGACACAAATTTTAAATAATAAATATTAATACAACAAGAAAATAACTTCTTTTTTATTTATATATTTTCTTATTTGCTCTTCTTTAGCTTTAAGTACAACAACACCCAGTAAAATGAATCAACCTTTACTGAATCGTACTAGACTTGAGCCTAATTCAAATCAAAAAACAAATCAAATGACTTTAACTTCAACACCATCAACTCAAACTATTTCCAACTATCTTATGCCCAATACACCACGTCCTAATTTCCAAATAAGCTCTCCATCACCCACGACAGCTTTAATCTCACATACAAATGATGCCAATCAACAATTAAGACGTCGTACACCTTTTCCCATTGTTAATCAAAACAATAAAGGAGTATTTGATCGCATTGTTGACGTTCTAATTGGTGATGGACCAAAAGATCGTTTTGCCATGATTTGTAAAGAATGTTATTCACATAACGGTAATTTGTTAGATTTTCTTTTATGAGTTCAGTTTTATATAAGAAATTTTTTTTTTAATTTAAAGGCATGGCCTTGAAGGAAGATTTTGAATATACCACCTTTAAATGTGCATTTTGTGATGCTCTCAATCCATCTCGTAAAACTAGGCCAGTGGCTCCCCGATTGTCGGTTTTATCTGCTACAACCATAGAAGCAACTGGCACTGATTCATCTGACTCGGACGAAGAAGATTCTGGTAAGTAATTACTTTTACGATGGCAATAAAAATTTCAACTTATTGGAATCATTTTGAATTAAATCAATTTTAATTTGTGAACGATTTCTTCAAATAAATATTTGAAATGCATTACTGCAGAGGAGGGATACAAGACTCTTAAATTTTCAATACAATAGTAGGGGTTGAATTCACTGATGGGCTATATGAGCAATACTGAAATCGCCATATGAATATGCTCACTGCCATGGTAATCTATTTCAAATATTTATTTTTGAACAAATATTTTATGAGAATATCATTAAATATTTATTTGAAGGAATCGAGCACAAATTAAAAATAATTAATTATTTTTACTTTTAATTAAATAAGAATTTTGATGGCTTAATCGCTTTAATAAATGTAACAACAAAAAGTTATAAGAAAATAATGTACAAACTAAAACTGATATATGGCGAGCAGGAAAGCTAAAAACGAGTTTTTGCAAAAAAACACAACAAAAGTTAATTTTATTGTGTAATGATATTGGAATTTTCATTGATTCAATTCCAAATAGACACATGTATATATGAGCAACAAAAAATAGATATATCCTTTTATTATGGAGCGAAAGGATACGCTAATCAACTTGGCGGTTAGCGCCCAATATCTCTATGTTTATACGGCGGAGATACGCCAATTTACCTTGTGATTATTCAGCGAAAGGTGCGCAAATTAAAGATTTTATCGAAGCAAGTTCTTTGCCTGTCAATTAAAATCTGTCCCTTCTTGGCACAGGATTCTTTATTTATACTTAAAATTATTCTTATTTACTAATATTGTTTTAAGCCTAAATTGTGTGGATTGCTGAATAAGCATTTTCCCACGATATGAATTAACTTAAATTACAGGTTGGCCGAACCTATAGTATACATTTCTGCTTTTAATGCAACTTAAAATAATTGTGTAATTTAAACCTTTTTATTTCTATGTGTGGTGGGTACGTGACAAGGCGTGAGCCCGTACACACTACAATTCCTATCATCGTTGTCACACATTCTGTAATAAATACAGAAAATATAAAATCATAAAACGAAACAATTGCTTTAGTCGCAATTTTTCTAAAAAAAAAAAAAATATATAAATTTCATCAGTCATATTATTAGATATAGAAAAATTTATTAGTCTTAATTTTTTATATAAAAAATGATTTTTTCTAAAAATAATTTATCAGTCAAATTTTTCTATGGAAATTTTTATTCAGTCATAATTTTTATATAACAATTTCATTCATCATAATATTCTAGAGAAAATTCTCATCAGTAATAATTTTTCTGTGAAAAAATTTTTTCGATCATAATTTTTTTATTAGAAAATTTCATCAGATATATTTTTACTATAAAAAATCATTATAATTTTTCTATAGAAAATATTTTCATCTGTAATAATTTTTATAAAAAATTTAAAAAGAAAAATCATGTCAAATTATTGTATAAACAAATTTAATTAGTCTTAATTTTTTTATAAAAAAAATTCAAGTCATAATTTTTGTGTAAAAAATTTTTTACTATAAAAAAATCATAAATTTTCTATAAAAAATGTATCAGACATAATTTTTTTATAAAAAAACATCAGACAAATAATTTTCATTAGTTTTAATTTTTGTTTGAAAAAATTTCATTCTTCATAATTTTTCTATTAAAATATTCATCAATCATAAATTTTCTTTAAAAAAGTTTCACCCGTTTTAATTTTTCTATTAAAAAATTTCATTACTCGTAATTTTTCTAAATACAAATATAAATTTCATCAGTCATATTGTTGATATAGACAAGATTCATCAGTCTTAATTTTTTTTATAAAAGATTATTTTCTCAAAAAAAATTTATCAGTCATATTTTTCTATAAGAAAATTTCTTCAGTCGTAATTTTTCTATAAACAATTTCACCCATCATATTATTGATATAGACAAGATTCATCAGTCTTAATTTTTTTTATAAAAGATTATTTTCTCAAAAAAAATTTATCAGTCATATTTTTCTATAAGAAAATTTCTGCAGTCGTAATTTTTCTATAAACAATTTCACAATTTCTAGAGAAAATTCTCATCAGTAATAATTTTTCTGTGAAAAAATTTCTTTGATCATAATTTTTTTATTAAAAAATTTCATCAGTAATATTTCTTTTATAAAATATTTCATCACAAAGTAAAATTATACAATATAAATAGAAAAATTTTTCTTCTGTAATAATTTTTATAAAAAATTAAAAAAAAAATCATGTCAAATTATTGTAAAAACAAATTTCATCAGTCTTAATTTATAAAAAAAATTCATGTGATAATATTTATAAAAAAATTTTTTACTATAAAAAATTATAAATTTTATATAAAAATGTATCAGACATAATTAATTTTTCTATTAAAAAATTTCATCACTCGTAATTTTTCTAAAAACTAATATAAATTTCATCAGTCATTTTATTGATATAGAAAAGATTCATCTGTATTAATTTTTTTATATAAAAAATTATTTTCTCTAAAAAAAATTTCTTCAGTCATTTTTTCTATAAGAAATTTTCTTCAGTCATAATTTTTCTATAAAAAATTTCACCCATCATAATATTCTAGAGAAAATTCCTATAAGCTGTAATTTCTCTATTAAAAAATTTTTTCCATCAAGATTTCTTTATTAAAAAATTTTATTAGTAATATTTTTCTATAAAAATTTTCATTAATTATAAATTTACTATAAAAAATCATCGTAATTTTTCTATAAAAAAATTTCCGTCGGTAATAATGTCATGTAAAAAAATTTTATGCCATAATTTTTCCATAAACAACTTTCATCAGTTTTAATTCTTCTATAGAAAAAATTCATGTAATAATTTTTCTATGAAAAATTTTATAGTAAAAGAAATCATATATTTTCTATAAAAAAAATGCATCAGTCATAATTTTTCTAAAAAAGTATTTTTTATCATTATTTTTCTATACAAAAAATAACATCAGATATAATATTCTATAGAAAATTTTCATTAGTCATAATTTCATCCATCATAATTTTTCTATTAAAACATTTTATTAGTTTTAATTTTACTATAAAAAATCATCATAATTTTTCTATAAAAATTTGTTTACTTTAACAAAATCATAAATTTTCTATGAAAAAATGCATCAGTCATAATTTTTCTATAAAAAAAAAATCACATCAGACATAATATTCTACCGAAAATGTTCATTAATCATAAATTTTCTGTCAATCATAATCTATTCTATTTTTCAGTCACAATTTTTCCATAAAAAAATACATCAGTCATATTTTTTCTTAAAATTCATAATTTTTCTATAAAAAAATAACATCTTTATTTATATAGTTCTACTGTGCGTGTGTTGTGACTGAACTCCGACCGATTTGCATAAATTACAATCGGTCCAATTGGACAATGGGGCGTGGTACCTTCCATACAAACCACAAATTAAAAATCTTTTATTTCTACTCCTGATAACGGTATTTGCTCAAAATTTGATACGTCCGTTTGGTGCGCATTTTTTAAGTGTTGCTGCAAATATGGGCGGGATTTTACAAAGGGGCGTGGTACCTCCCATACAAAACACAAATAAAAAATCTATTACTTCTGCTCCTGCTAACGGCATCGAGCTTATTTGTTTGCGATATCACAAATTCGTTCTTAATGGGTCAGCTAGTCAGATATAATATTCTTCAAAACATTTTGATTAGTTATAATTTTTTAATGATCAATTTTCATCCCTCATCACTTTTTTATGATATCATTTCATCCGTCATAATTTTTCTTTTATGATATTCATTAATCATAATTTTTGTTTAAAAACATAAATTCGTTGGTCATAAATAATATTCTATATTGAAAATTTACATAATTTTTCTTTAGAAAAGTTTCACCCGCTATAATTTTTGTATTAAAACATTTTATTAGTCATATTTTTCTATAAAAAATTTCATGTTATAATTTTGCTATTAAAAAATTTCATCAATCATTTAATTTTTCTATTTGTCAGTCAGAACTTTTTCATAAAAAAATTCATCAGTCATAATTTTTTTTAGCAAACATTTTTTTGTTGCTTTAAAAACTTTAAAAATATTTTTATAAAAAAAATTTTTTTTTCATCAGTCATAATTTTTTTACACCAATTTTTTTGTCAGTTATGATTTTAGTCCAAAAAAATTTCGTTTCAAATTAAAATAATGAAAAAATTTTTCAATCAACACTCAAGTCAGTCGACATTCACTTAGAGAATCCCTGACGTTTTATTAGAACAACGGAAGCTGTTGTAAAAAAAAAATCGGAAAACAAAAATAGACTTCAGGAATTTTGGCGGAAGAAATAAGTTTGTTGTAGAAAAGAGAGCTTATTTTCGGATTTTCTTTATGAGCAACAATTATCTAGTGAAAACTAAAATCGAAGATGGAGATCAAAGGAAAGGAAGGAATTTATGGTAAAAAGCTTGGCTTTGGTGATGAGAAGTTTTAGGTGAAACAATTAGGATTTTACCACTAAATCCTGAAAAAGGTGTTTTATGAAAAGTGAAGATTTTCTGTGACATTTTTGTTGTTAAATAACTGATCTATGATGATTTTTTTTCACAAACAAAAAATAATTTTTTTTTTAATTTTTGTGCTCTTGATTCCTTAAAGAATTAATTTTATAAAAAATCTTTTCTTTTACTTTTAGAAGATGACAGATCAATAAATTTAAACGTCAATATAAAACAAGAATATTCTACACCCAGGACCAGCAGCAATTTAGATGAAAAGAGCGAAAATGAAAATACTCCTGCTAAATCATCACTCTCATTTCCTTCAATTAGTGCAGAAGATGAAGAGGATGTGGAAGCAAAATTACAATTGGAAAATACAGAACTGGATGAAAAAAGTAAAAAAGCTGTAGAAGCTGAAGAAGATTCTTCTCTTGATAATATTTTAAAACATTTAGAAAAGTCTGATTCCGCCATAGAGGACCTAACAGTTAGTCCAGAATAAAAAAATCTATGAAACTCGTAATAAATGCAACACAACACAAACACATTGAATATTCTTATAAAGATGTAAAATGCAAAATGTTGTATTAAACAAAAACATTTTTTTTTTAATTTTTCATTTAATTTAATAACTTTGTTACTTATTTTTTTTGTATTTATTTTTTTAATGAATTTTAAATTGAATAATTCTTTATTTTGTAAAACAAAAAGATTAAACAATTTATTCAAACGCTCACATGTTTTAAAACGCAAAATTATTTTTATTAATATTTACTTTGCTAAGAAAACATGAAACAAACCCAAAATCTAATTAATGCTTTTAATTAAATAGCAATTATTTACTTAGTTTTTGTTTATACAAAAAATAAAAAAAACAAAAAAGGAAAAAACAAAAAAAAATTATATATTGTTTGTCAAACTTGTAATTAAATTATTAAAAACATATTAAAAGAATTTAATAAATAAAAATATTTTTTGCAAAAAAGAAACATAAAAACTAAAACATAAAAAAAATATTCCATTCCATCATTAAAAGTCCTACCCAAAAAAAAACCACCTCCATTTAAGGATCAAAAGTCAGAGCATAATAAACGTGATAATATTCATTAATTGTTACTGCTGTGGTCATTTGTTATACCAACTCCATGGCTTTAATAAAGAAAATTGAAATTTTATTAAAAGAATTAATAAAACAAAAATTCTTACGGTTGCAACGAACCTTCAACACACTTCACCATCATGGCATGAGTTAAAAGAATCGTGTTGTTTTTTTTTATCAAACATAAAGTTTGTTTGCTTGTTATTAATGGTGAGCCACATGGAATTGATGAACCGGGTAATTAAAAAAAAAAGAATTTTATTTCTTCTCAAACTGTAGAAGTGCAATAGTCTACTGTCTCTCTTTCTTAATATCACTCGTGGTTGCTCTCAGAATGAAGTGAGTGCGTAAACAAAAGCAAGAAGTTATCAAACCAAAGTGAATGACTACGTTCATTCCAGAGAACTTTAAAATCACGATTTTTCTTGATTTTATTCAGCACAAAAATTTTTGTTCATTTTAAAGAATAAAGAAAAATTCAATGATGATTAAAAATCATATTCATTCTGTTGATGTGTATCAAATTATGTACAAGTTCGCACAGGCAAGGGAAAAGCTTGCAGTGGATTCATTGCATCCAAACGTTCTTATTCTCATTAATTCATACAACATGTTTGAACAAATGAACAAATTCATACACAATGATTTCTGGCTTTTTGTTATTCAAATGTTGTTCAAATGTTATTCAAAATTGTGTGTGTTGAGTGGAATGGGCAAGTACACGAGTTGACAAGTGTGATTCTACCTATGATAAAAATAAGGCGGTGTTTAAACTACAAGTTGTTCGGTTGCCTTAAAATGAACAACAAAAGGGAGTGTGTGGGCAAGTTTGATCATTTGCAAATAAAAGACAAGATTTTTGTGCCTTTGTTATTGTTGAACGGTTTTTTAATCAACAAGTGAAGTTCTCTGGTTCATTCATTGCATTTGATATGCGTGATAAGATTTACGTCAGTAACCTATTCACGTCAGCCACAACCTGCCGGTGCATCATATCACTGTAGATGATTTTAGCGTCACTCACACCACAGCAAGCCTTCGGATATGGGAGCCCAGTTCTCTGAAGTCAGCAGGGGTACAGAGAGTGTGATTTGTTTTATATCCGCACCTGGCTATGTAGCCTTAAACAGATGGTGGACAAACCACTATTGTATAATTTGGAACGTCAAACATGCGTCCTAGATAGCCGAAGACATAATTCTAAGCAACAGAACCACCTAGTTGCAACTTTAATCATTCCAGGACAGGGCTGCAAACCATCACACCTTGCTAAAGAGTTGCAGACTTTTTAACTCCTGTCCAGAACACATGTCAAGCATGCTCACTGGACTGGATCATTCACTTTGCGTGTCATTATCAGTGAAATGATCCTGGCCACCATATTAAACAAACCTGTTATGGGGCCTCGAAACCACAACCACCACGATACTCCCATATAGGGGCCAACCTCAATGATCAGTCTCAATGATCAGTCAGAGAACTATTAAATGTCTAAAGAGACAAATAATGAACTCTGCGGCGCACTGATCCCCGTGGAAATAAGTGGAGCTTCTAGTTGACTCCCTGCCTGTCTTCAGGGGCCTGGGCTCCCTTTTTCCCCCAGTTGCACAGATCTAGATAGCTGTTACGTACTATAAAGACCATAAATGTGCCCCCGGGGAGGGGGGGAGATACCGGAACAACAATTCATCGAGGTTAATTAAAATAGAGATATTCTTCTTCTTCTGCTTCACTCATATAAGGTTAAACACGTTCAAAAATTTTTAGCCGATCGATCATTGTTTGCGTCGAGTGTTTGTGAATGGCTGAACGCAAACCATGCATTTTTCAATATAATCATTTTCAGTTATGAGGCGAGGCTCATTTTTAAATAGGCGCTTTTGTAAAGAAACAAAATTGTCGCATATGAGGCTCAAAAAATCCATAGACAGTCCTCGAAATACAATTACATCCAAATAAAGTAACCGTGTTGGAAGATTTGTGCTTAGGCATTATCACCGACCCGTAGTTTTTCGAAAATTAGCAAAGAAATGCCGTTACTGAAGATTCTCTGCGCCACCAAACTATAATGACAAATTTTTTGTGGCCCTATTGGCAAATATTGACATCAGTGAGCTTTAGTTTCAGCAAGAGGGCGCCACAAGCCATACAGCCAGCTAAACAATTCCGTTATTGCAAGGAAAATTTCCCGGTCGCGTAATTCCTCACTTTTACGATGGCCGCCTTGGTTTTTTTTCGTTTCGGATCAGCACTCAGGTGGCGACTCTTCCTGCTGAGAAGGAAAGAGGGAGTAGTGTTTGTGAACATTCAATTTGAACTTTAGTACGTTGAAAGTGACAGGAAAGACCTCTGGAGGCAGTGAAATACAACCCACATTGCGTTGATGCTCCAAAGAATCAATAAAGTTGGTTTCCCTACTGTCCCCAATGAGCCTCTTTACCCTCACCCGTACAAGGTCAAGCAACTACAAAATGGACTTTGGGGCGCCGGCCCATACATGAGAGTTGTATTCCATCTTTGGAAGGATATAGGTGGTAGAAATAGTACAGAAATCGGATGGAGAGAAGTATTTCTTTTAGGCACTTAAAAACCTTAGAAACCTGAAAAATGTGTTTAGTCCATCGAATATCACACTGAATTTTCATGCCAAGAACATCAAGAGCTTCCGTAATACCTATATCACCCATAGTAATAGATACCATTACCGAACACAGAATTAGGCGTAAGCATGCAACATTGTATCTTAAGGGCATTAAAATCCGCACGACCCCATTCGGAGATTGTTGTGAGATCGAGATTGAGCATACCATTCGTATTTCGCCTTTTGGAATCCACCTTCAACTGATCTGGTCAATAGGAATGACAAATGGTGCTGTCATCTGCAAAAGAGTATAGGATAGGAGAAATAACAGAGCCTTGCGGTATCCCTGAATTAATCTTCAATTCTGCTGATGAAACGCCATTTATAAGAACTCGTATAGTGATTTTCCTGAGAAAACTCGATATAAATCTGAAGAAATTGTCACCGACACCAAGGTTTGACAGAAGTGCATCATGCCACACTCTGTCAAGCGCCTTGGAAATATCTAGAGCCACCACTGCCGACAGGAAAGCCAGCAAGTCATCCGTAGAAAGCCCCCTACGGAAACCATAAAGCCGGTCGCTAAGAAAGCTGTTGGACTCTTGTGGTTTAACGCCACTGACTTGTCTTCTTCGGCGTCATTTGAAAGAGTGGGCTTACAAGAACAAACCACAAACGACTGATGCCCTGAATGATGAAATTCAGCGCGGCTTTGTTTGGATTATATTCCATTATTAATTCCTCGATATCTACTTTACATTGTTCTCGATAAAACAACAGTTGTCGAAGAAGAGTGTGTGTTTTAAGTCAATCTACTCCATAACCTCAAATTTGGTTACCCATTACAATAGTCTACTTTAATTTCGTTTTCTTCGTGATCACTTACGTATAAATCCTTGGATTCCATAACTAACAATTCCATTTGCTTCTCTTTACTTTCTTTATGAAGTTCTTCTTGAATCCTGTTGCTCGTGACAACATGCAATTCTCCAGTTTGAGCTGCAATTTAAAACATTTTCGTTTTCTTTCTGAATTATCTGTTGCAAAATATTTAAGGAGATGTTATCTCCCTCACTCCACTCCATTCGAGCACTATCAAATTCAAGAAAGGCGTTGCAGTATTTTAGGATACTGAAATTTTATTCCGGGACAAAGCTATAATCTGAATTGTTTTTTTGAGAGTGATGCTTTACTTTCCCTTCTCGCCAAGGAAATTGCTGAGGCCATGTTTTCCATAATTTAATTTGACAAAATTGATATTATTTTTATCTATTGGTTAAATAAGCACAGATGGTGATACGTCAGCACCTGACGGTGGTCTTATTAGTGGGTGAATATGATGCGTCTATTAATACCTCCAAGATGCATAACACAACCCAGTAGATAATTTCAGAAGTATTACAAGCAGGGCCGTCTCCCAAATCATATCACCTTCGCTTTTATCAACAGGAATTCTTGGGTCTGGGAGAATCGTCACTACGTCATAAAAAAAATTATGTTCTGAAGGCAACTTTTATATCACTGCAGGTCACTTCTACTTATCGTACTGTATTGGGATCTGTGTGATTCGTTTTACATCCGCACCTGGCTATGTAGCCTTAATCAGATGGTGGACAAACCACTATTGTATAATTTGGAACTTCATACAAGCGTCCTAGGAAGCCGAAGACATAATTCTAAGCAACAGAACCACCTAGTTGCAACTTTAATGATTCCAGGGCAGGGCTGCAAATCATCACACCTTGCTAAAGAGTTTGAGACTTTCCAACTCCTGTCCAGAACACATGCTCACTGGACTGGATCATTCACTTTGCGTGTCATTATCAGTGAGATGATCCTGGCCACTATAATAACCATTATACTGTTATGGGGCCGCAAAACCACAACCACCACGATACTCCCATATAGGGGCCAACCTCAATAATCAGCCAGAGAACTATTAAATGTCTAAAGAGACAATTAATGAACTCTGCGAGCTTACTGATTCCCGTGGAAATAAAGTGGAGTTTCCAGTTGACTCCCTGCCTGTCTTCAGGGGACTGGGCTCCCTTTTTACCCAGTTGCACTGTGTCTAGATAGTGGAATTCTATAAAGACCATATTTATGTCCCCCGGGGGACTGTATCAGGATCTGATGTTCTCGTAATAGCCGGAATGCGGCCGATAGATTTACCGCCAATAGAGCGTAGGAGAAATTACTATGCGAGATGAAACTACCGCCTAATAGCAGCTACAATAGCAATAGCCATAAAATGGAAAACTGTGGAGAAATGGTAAAAATAGTGCAGGACCAAAGATCATAGTTGGGAAACTCATCGCGTGATCCCAGTTTTAGACACGTGGATAAACAGAAAAAATTGGAGAAGTAAATTTGAAGTTAACACAGATGCCATTCGGTCATGGCTATTTTTGGAAGTACCTTGATACTTTCTTTTGCACTTACGAGGGAGAGGAGGTTGTAAGCGACGCTAAGCACATCGTTATTAAATGCCTTCGATTGTTTGAATACTGCACGGAGTTGGAGGGGCGCAAATTAATCAAACGACGGTCACAAACAGAGTCGACAAAATTGTAGCAGTCGTGCAAACTGCAGTGTTATGGCGAGAGATATGGAGCAAGTACTTTGCAAGAAAATGGGCAACCTAGATATGGTGACGATGAACTGACGTTGATTTACTGTTTAAAAGAGCAGAGGCATATTGTCCAAATAGGGATCTTCCTCAAAGTCATTGGAGAGAGAGAAAAAAATATTCCTGACTTAAGGTAGATTTTTAGCCAGTAACAGTAACGAAGTCCGGCGCACAGCGGAATGACGTAACGTAACGTAATTCCCCGTCTTAAATCCAAAAAAAAAAACAAACGGTATGACAAACTTTGCATATCCATTTTCACACTCATTTATGCCACTCATGTTGGAACTTGGAAAATCTTTGCAAAAAAAACAAAAGCAACAAAAACAATTTATTTATTTATTTGAATGTTGTAGTTAAGCGTGCCATTGTATTTAGTGGCTGCATATCTATTTTAAGCATTTATTATTCTAATTCAAAACTTGGTTCATTACACAAAAAAAAATAGACGATTATGAGTTAATAAATATTTTCCGGACCATTGATCAAGGCTAGCTACTAGACTGGATTCAAAGCCATCAAGCTGTTAGACAAGACTAACAAGTTGTAGCCATATGTAGTGGTTACAGCTTAGCGGCTCTATATTTGTTGCTTCAATTCTTAATAAAGAAATATCCACCAGAAACGCCTGTTTTGTAAATGTTAGCAAGGCAGCAGAGCTATGAAAGAGTTAATTCTTTTGGCAATTATTTAAATTGAAAGAGGAAAATTGTTTGCTTAAAATAGTATTGTCAAGCAATTATTTTTAGGCGGTTGGCATGATTAAAATCTTTTAGGAAAGCTGGCGTTTAATTTATTTTTTTTTAATAAAACTGCTGTCCGCTTAGTGTAGCACAGTGGTGAATTATCTCCTCTATAATTTTATAAGTACGAAAAGAACACTGAAGATGGCAAATGACCGAAACCGGTTTGTTCACAAACCAAATTTGACGAAGGTCGACGGAAAACCATACCCAAATAAAAGAAATATTATTGTCCAAATGGTTAATCGTTTCGTAGTTGTCGTCTTAGCCTAGCAACTCCATATATTTCTCCAGAAAATAGTCTAGCGGCTTTAAGTGATTTAAATCACCTGATTTGATTGGCGACCAATTTACAGATCAGAAACGTGTATCGTTGCGATTATTAAAAGTTTTTTTTTCATAAATCAATTGTGGCACGAGCTAAGTGACATGTTGCGCCCTCTTGCTGAAACCAAAACTAATGCACATCATGGAACTTTAAAAACACACAAATTAGGCTTATTTTTGCGAAATTGCTCTTATTTACGGAGATACAGCCATTTTAAGTTTTTAGTGAAATTTTCATAAAATAGAAGTTCAAGTTTTTCTATTTCTATTTTTGTTTAGTCGTTTTACGAATAAAAAATTATACAGTTTTTTTTTTTAGTTTAATTGTGTCCGTCTATCTTTTCTTTATTTTTATTATTTTTACAATCAATCAAATCAACTGTTTAAAGTTCTGCAAGCTTTTGTGATCTTGATTTGCTAGCCGCTCACTACAATGGATTCTGTCGGCGTTCAATTAATGAATGTGAGATTTAAATAAAAATTTCATGCTTGATTTGTGGAAAAAATTTCAAAGTTTTTCTTTAATGTGTTTCTTTTTCTAAATACAATAAAACATCACAATCTTTTTTTTGCAACTTGCCACAAAATACAACAAAAACAAAACAAAAAAAAACAAAAATAAAATCAAATCCACCGCCTCATTTCATCAGCAATAATAGACTCACATTAAACGTTGCTTAGTTGTTGCTTAGTATGAGAGAAAATGCTAATGCAATAGAACTTGTGTCTAAAACAGAGGTGGGGATCATAATGACAAATTTGGCAAGGGATGGGGGGTTAAATTTGTTTGGGGAGAGTTAATAGTGAGGCCAGCAGTAAGCCATGGCAGATCTCTTTCTACTACTTTCTGTCTCAATATGTAAAGTTTCCGTCTTCTAGTTTGCGCCCTGAGTAAAGATGCAATGAAAAAGGAAACATAAATTTTCCAATCGATTAAAATTTTATTATTCGCTCCAATATCCGAGGCGCCATTAAGTAGTGGCTTCAGCTTCCCTGTGAAAAATCTAGCATGACGCAATTCAATTTCACTTCAGTTTATTTGTACTCATTACCGCATTAAAAAAGCTTTAAAGCTTTTTGCCTTCTTAAAGTTCTGTAATTTTACACTACTATCACAATAATAAAGGGTGTTTTATATAGAGGTATGGAACTTTGAAAACGGCATAAAACAAAGACGAATTTTTGAAAGTCCCCTGAAAATTATTTTATTCGAAAGATTACTCTTTAATAACTTAAATATGACTTTTGGAATATGAACGCCACGGCTAAATCGGATGTCGTGTAAAGTGAAGCTCCAATTTTCGATAACTGTTTTTTAACATTTGTGACCGTATGTCGGCAATAAGGCAGTGAACGTTATCTTTAAACGAGTAAGTCCTAAACGATTGACGATTGACTGGCGATTTAATAATTAGGATGGCCTAAAGGATTAATAAAGCGGTAAGTAGGAGAAGGAAAGAACACAGGAGAGGTAGAGACATCCAATGATTTATTTTTTTACGATGTCACAGTAAAGTCCAACGACTTTTTGCGGGAGGAAATCGATCTGGCGGAACATCAGCCAGGAAGTTCGCGTGTTTGTCCATTAAGAGCTGGATGAACTTGCTTCGGGCTTCAATTTTTAATTAATTTTGTTTTGATTCAAATCTTTATCTAGTTCTAGTTAGTGGCTGGAATACCCGCAGGAGCTGGCAAGAAGCACTCCAATACGGCGACCCCTAGCCGGTGTTAATTGCAACATAGCAGCGCGCCCAGCAATCTGGTAACACCTTCATTTTTCAATATTTTTTATAGCAGCTGCTACGAATAGTAAGTCGCAGAATTTTGAACGGCAATTCATGGATTCTAAACGTTTAATTATAATTTGGGCACGGTTTTCCGTCGACTGTTTGTGAACAAACCAAATTTGACGAGGGTCGACAGAAAACCGTACTCAAATAAAAACAACCCCGTCGGAAAATCTAAGCACATATCGTTTAATTATAAGTTTAGCAAACGATTCCTTCAACAAATCAAGTGTCACACGAGCTGTGCGAAATGTTGCATCAAAGCTAGGTTCCTGCACATCATGGTTGTTCCTGGTATGAACGACAAAGTCAGTAATAATGATTCTATATAGGGTCACCATCGACTTTAATGTTCTGACAAGCATTCAGCATAGGTGCCTCTGTAGGCTAGTGTACTAGCTTGTCAGTATGGGGGTTGTGGGTTCGATTCCCAACGAGGAACTTGGTTTTTTTCACTACAAAAATAAAAATTGACTGTCGGTGGAGCTGCTCAGCGATGAAGTCATAGTCACTGGTCGCTGTTGCTGTCTTTATACGGCAGTTAGTTTCCGAATATCCTTCTACTTTCACCACCTGTTTCGTCTCTTCTCTATCCCTTTCCTAAAGAATGTAGCACGGTACTTGACTAAGTAGTCATTGTTACCTGAAGTGCGTACTTCTCTTAAAAAAAGAAAAAAAAAAAACGGAAGTGAAATTTGACGAGTATCGACGTAAAATTATATCCAAATGAAGTGAAGGTCAATGATTTTACCAGCCCATAAAATAAACCAAACAGTCAGACAGCTTTTCTAGATGCAACGCAGTCTCCACATACACTTGAGGATTATTATCACTTCAAATATGACGGTCTAGTTTCCCCCCGGGGGCACATGATAGTCTTTTTGGAGCCTAATATTCCATGTAGACTGGTGTCTTGCGGGGTAAAAGAGAGCCCAGGCCCCTTAAAGGCTAGTAGGAGCCACCTGGACAATCCAATATATTTCCATGGGAATCACTAGGCTCGCAGAGTTCACTATTTGTCTCTTGAGACAATTAGCTGTTCTCTGACTGGTTATTGAGGTTGGCCCCTATATGGGAGTATCGTGGTGGTTGTGGTTTCGAGGCCCTCGTGAAAGTTTGTGGGTCGGATTATTCACAATGAACACAATGAATGGTTCAGGTCCAGTGAGTATAAATGCCGCCGTGTTCTTAATTATATTAAGCTTCATGCGTTCTGAACCAGGAGTTGGAAAGTCTCCAACTCTTAAGCAAGGAGTAAAGACTGCGACCTACTTCGAGCTTTCGAAATTGCAACTAGGAGTGACCGGAGAATGCACGGATTCTAAGGCCTTCTAGGGCGAAAATGGCGCTACATACCATTCACAGTGGTAATGGCCACCATCTGATTATGGCTCACTGCCGGTGCAGATGTAAACCTTATCACGCATGACGGTCTAGTTAAGTCTCCACACAACCAAAGGTGACCTTTATCGCCAAACAATATTCACTTGTGAATCAAAGTCATCAATGGCCATTTTGTTTTGGGTCTGTTTACAGATTCAACGCCTTGCTGGGTGATTGTGTGATTTCAATTCTTGCACGAGTTAGATTTTGTAATAGCGCACACCAAGATTTTGCGGCAAAATCTTCCATAAAGTGTAAGGAGCCCTATTAAATTACTGTGCCCTATACCGAATAAACTGATTTGGGTATTCTTCTATGGTATGCGGTACAGCAGCAATGCCTTCTTCTATACGCACTGTATGGTATCTCTGTGGAGACATATTATCATTTAGAGCAAATATAACGCAAAAACGTTTCATTAGTTAAATGAAAAGTGGAAGCCTTGTTTAGGCGTCAAGCTATTGCCCAAGCATAAATCACATGACAGCAGATAAAATAATCGCCAGCTAAAAAAGTGTTGCCAATTTAAACTGACGTCAACTACTTTGGATTATAAAACACCAAGATGTGCCTGTCGCATATTAAAAAAGTTGGAGGAAGATTTTAGAAGACAAAGGAATTACAACAAATATATTCTGAAATTTATTTTGAATATCGAAAAAATGTTAACTCTTTGCCCATTTGATTAGGCTGTATAGCAAGTTAGATCCTTAACCTATATGGCCAGATTGACTACTTTTTTATAAAGGGTTTTTCAGCTAGAAATTTGTTTTCTAAAATATAATGAAACAAAAATTTAGATTAAGATGATTCATATTTTTATTGTTTTACGAAGTTCGGTGATAATGAGTGAAAAATAATATCTGGCAAATACCCACCATGACCACGCTAACAGATGTCGCTGCTTCCATCAAAGTTTTTAATCACTTTTTGGTAAAAGGGCGGTCCTATTTCGTTTTTGATTTTATATTTTAAGACTGAAATCAATTCGATTGGTTCCGTATACACGCTGACCTTAACATAGCCCCACAAATAATAAATCAGTGGTGTTAAATCACACCATTTGACTGGCCACTTAACTGCTAATTGTCGTGAAATTGTGCGATTGGGAAATTTGATTTACAATAAACTAATCGTTTCAATGGCTGTGTGACTAGTGGCACCGTGCTGTTGGAACAACATGTCAGTGATATCCACATCGTTAATAATAGGTCAAAATTGAGGTGTTAGCATCTCGAGATAGCGTGATCCATTGGCGATTACCGCATTTCTAGCCTAATCTTCGAAAAAAGTCACGTCTCCAGGCCATATAACTCACCATACAGTGACACGTTGAGCATGGAAAGGCTTCTCAATAATCGCTCTAGAATTTCCAGAAGCCCAAATGCGGCAATTTTGCTTGTTGACATTCTCTGAGAAGCGAAAATGGGCTGCGTCTGAAAAAATTATTTTTTTCATAAAAACCAGCCGGTTGTTCCTAAATGAATTAAGCGAATCTATGACGATGAAAGTGGTCGGTTGGCTACAATTCCTGCAGCAGTTGAAACTTGTAAGGCTTCAAAGTCAAATCTTTATGTAAAATTCGCCATATGATGATTTTGGATTACTCCAATTGGTGAGAACGTCGAGAAATTGACAAATTTGAAACTGCTTCAACACTGTGACTCACGGCAGCGAGGTTTTCACTTGAACGACTTGGTCGAACACGCGTTGGTTTTTTTTTTTTAAAGAAAAGTAGTAATTCAGGCAACAATGCATATGTAGTCAAGTACCTTGCTACATTCTTTAGGAAAGGGATAGAGAAGAGATGAAACAGGTGGTGAAAGTAGAAGGATAGTCGAAAATTAACTGCCGTATAAAGACAACAACAGCGACCAGTGACTATGCCTTCATCGCTGAGCGGCCCCACCGAAAGTAAATTTCTATTTTTGTAGTAAAAAAAAAACCAAGGTCTTCGTTGGGAATCGAATCCACAATCACCAGATTGAAAAGCTAGTACACTACCTACTCGCCTACAGGGGCACCTCTTTTGTCCTGGTTGTTCACAACCCATAATTGTGGAAGTCTCTTACAAAACAATAAATCTTTAAAACCGTAATTTGATGAATCGTAAAACATTATGAATCGAATACGCGTTGGTTTTGTATCGAGCCTGTCGATGTAAATTTAACGACCAAATTTTGAATAGCGATCTCAGAAGAACGATTGATTATGTTGTTCGAAAATATCACGAATTTTACGAAATGTAACTTTAACAGAATCACCATTTTTATAATGGATTTTAATTATTTTAACGTGATTTTCGTGCGAAATTGAATTCACTGTAACAATTGCCAGTGCATCTACTAATGAATACGTCAAAAACTAAATGTCAAAACTAACTATCATGATGTTGGTGTTGCCACACTTGTAAAACAAACTACTATACGGCTTGTAAAAGCTTTTATATTAAAGAGTTTGTGGTGAGTTTGTTTTCAAAATTCCATAGGAAAGTGAAATAATTTTCACCACCTTTCTGCATCCTTTCTTTCTTTCTTTCTACTGCGGCTTTATTGTTCCAATTTCGGCTTTAGAGAAAAAACAACTATTTTAAGCATTTTTGTTATTTTTCATATTTTTCGTTAATCTTATAACAAACTTTATCCCTTTAACTAAAATCATGCACGCACCTGGCTTATAAATGATTTTATCTTTGGTCTCTAAAACTTGACCACAATGTTTGCCACTACGATTATATAATTCTAACCGCAGCAACACGACCACGACCACGACCACGACTCTAGCACCAGGTCTATTTCATGATTTATTATTTATTAGTTGTGGCTGTTTTAATGCTAAAATTTACAAAAACAAAATATTAATTTTTTATTATTGTTGTTGTTGTTGCAAATTTGTATTACATGCACAGAATAAAAAAAAGGAAAGAACGATCTGCCGAAGAATTTTATTTGCAAGTTGATAAAAAAAATCATTCCAAAGTGTAGAACGGGCGGGCTCTACTTAAAATAATTTTTTTAATTAGCGATCAATGGCATTTGTAAAAATGAAATGAATTTAAAAAACTTAAATACAAATTTAGTGATTAAAGTAGTGACTGCTGGAAAAAACAACGAAGCGAACTTAAAAAAAAGAAAACCGCGGCAAGTGTTAATTAGAGGAAATGCATTGCATGTTTAGAGGTCATCCTCTGTTGTTGGTCCGAGAAAAAAAAGAAGGAACAAAAAATTATACTTTGCTTTGGAAGGAAAAACTGATTAAACGAGTAAAAGAGGCATTCATTTCCTGTTTCAAAAGATGCCACCCAAAGGTGTGGTGTATTATTTAAAATAAAAAAATATAAAATTAATGAAATCTTTATATAAAGACTTTAGTTTTTATAATTAAAAAACTTTTAAATTTTTTAATTTTTTTTTCAATATATAACCACACCATTCGGTGGCATGCTTAGGAACACGTAATATAGAAATGCAGAAAATATTTTTTAAATAAAAAAATAGCAAATAAAAATGTTTCTATACATTTTCATTTTCTGCTGCTGAAGATGCCACCGAATAGGGTGGTGAAAAATTTTTTTTGCTGTCTAAACAATTTGGTTTTGTTGTCTAAAATTTATTTTGTTATTAAAAAAATTTTTTATACATTTTCATTTCCTGCTTCAAAAGATGCAACCCAATGGTGTGGTGTAATAAAATAAAAAAAAATGAAATTTAAGAAATCTTTATATAAAGACTTTAGTTGTTATAATTAAAAAACTTTAATATTTTTTAATTGTTTTTTTTAAATATATCACCACACCATTGGGTGGCATCTATAGGAATACGTAATATAGAAATGCAGAAAATATTTTTTCAAATTAAAAAAGAGTAAAAAAAAATGTTTCTATACATTTTTATTTCCTGTTGCTAAAGATGACACCCAATAAAGTGGTGAAATAACTTTTCTTGGTTGGCGTCTTTAGGTACACGTAATATAGTAATGCAGAAAATATCTTTTGAATAAAAATATGTATAGCAAAAAAAAAAAAATGTTTCTATACATTTTCATTTCCTGCTGCTGAAGATGCCACCGAATTGGGTGGTGAAAATTTTTTTTGCTGTCTAAACAATTTAGTTTTGTTGTCTAAAATTTATTTTGTTATTAAAGAAATTTTTTATACATTTTCATTTCCTGTTTCAAAAGATGCCACCCAATGGTGTGGTGTATTATTGAAAGTAAAGATACAAAATTTATAAAATCTTTATATAAAGATTTTAGTCTTTATAATTAAAAAACTTTAATATATTTAAAATTTTTTTTTCAATATTTCACCACACCATTGGGTGGCAAGTTCAGGAACACGTAATATAGAAATGCAGAAAATATATTTTAAATCTAAAAAGAGTAATAAAAATGTTTCTATACATTTTTATTTCCTGTTGTTAAAAAATGCCACCCAATTGTGTGGTGCAAAAAAAAATTGTTTGTTGTTTAAAATTTTGTTTGTTGCTTAAAATTTTTTTTTGTTTTTTTTTTTTAATTAATTTTGTTGTTTAAAAAATTTTTTATACATTTTCAATTCCTATTTCAAAGGATGCCACCTAATGGTGTGGTAAAATTAAGAAAAAAATATAAAATTAAAAAAAATTTTAAAGTTTTATAACTCAATAAAATAGACTCTATATAAGACTCTTAAAACAAATAAAGAATTGGCTGAAAAATCGCCTATATAGCGTTGCCATCACATTTTAAATAACTTTTTTTTTGTTTTCTCTAAGTTTAGTTTTTGTTGTTGTTGTTTTACAAAAAAAAAATATTGACGGCTTTAAACGTCTTATTTATGGCAACACAAAATTTAATATTAATTACGAGTGAACGTAACGTAGTCGTATATTGGGTGTGGGTGGGCCACACTACTGTGGCATTTTTAACAAAGACCTGAGATCGTGTCACCCACAATGTTTTAAGGAAAAATACACAAAATACACAAACAAATAGGAACAATAAAAATAAAATTTACAATTTATGATGGTGGCAGGTTTTAGCAAGAAGATTAATGCAAATCACCTTCCTTTAGACACACTGTCAGACGGCGTAGCTGGTAGTTAAATTGTAAAAGAAAAAAAATATTTAAAACATAAAATTGTCACACAACAAACAAAAGTGTTAAGAATAAAATAAAGGTGACTCATATTCTCACACATCCATCCAATTATCCGTAAGGGAATGAGGTAAAAATTTTTTTTTTAATTTAAAAAATCTTTTTTATAAAATAATAGTTCACACATGTTTGTTATTAATAGTCAATAAAATAAGTTTTTGAATTTGTTTTCGTTTTCGTTTTAGTAAAAAGAAAAATAAATAAAAAGTTTTTAAAAAAAATATTAAATTTCTGGTTTATTATTAAAGTGACATTTATTGCAGACTGTTAAAGCAATTAGTTGCAGTTTTATTGAGCCATAACAAATACTTAAAAGTTGCAGTTACAAGATTAAACACGCTATCAGCTTTTGAATGTTGTGTGACTATTATAAGTCATTAACATAAAAATGTGAGACATTTTAGAAAAGAACCACGTTGCTTAAAGTAAAGTGTTTCATTCGAACATGCACTTATTTTAGTGTCCCACAAATCAATATACTTCCATTTAAAAGTAACAATTTAAAATACAGGGTATCCGTCGGGAATGTATACTACTTTGTTTGTTTATAATTTTTGATTAAATGAAAGAGAATGGATGCTATATGGAGAAATGTTTTATTTAATTTCGGCAATTATGTATGGAATGCAATATTAGATAAATGTCCGCTTCTGTTTTGGCTCACAAATGCGAACGCTCTTTGGAGCACATTCTTCATTACATTCTCACACATTTGACGCGTTATGTCATTAATTTTATCACGAATATTTTGTTTGAGTTGCTCAAGTGCTTGTGGCTTGTTTGCATAAACCTTGCTTATCAGATATTGCCGCAAAAAGAGGTGCGGCGCAATCAAATCAGGCGACCGTGGAGGCCAATCGACATCACCATTTCTTGAAATAACTTGTTGTGGAAAGAGATCTCGTAGTAATTCTATTGTAATCCTGCTTGTATGCGATATGTCATCGTCTTGTTGATATCACATGTTAATCAATCCCAAAGCATGCAGTTGTGGCGTTAAAAAGTTTTCAATCATTATCATGATATCGCTCCCCATTCACAGTAAGAAGTAAGGTCCAATGATTCCTCCTGACCAAATTGCACACCAGGCTGTCACTTTAAATGGATGCAAAGGTGACTGTTTAATAATTTGAGGGTTTCCCATTCCCCAGAACCGACAATTCTGTTTATCCATTCAAATGATAATGTGCTTCGTCACTAATTATGATTTTTTCATAAAAATCGGGCTTGTCATGGACGAGCTGTAACATCCAATTGGCATATCTACGGCGCGCAGTGGCTCAGAACCGTATTTCATTGGCCAAAACTCTGTAACTTTTTAATTAACGAAGATTTTTTAAAAATTCTTTTTTTAGTCAATCGATAAGATCTTAAGCTTTCATCGACTTTAGGCTATATTAAGGTCGGTACAGCGTGCTGCACTTAAAATTATGCTTAACAACGCTTACATAGTTTTTGGTTGCTAGTTTTTGGTCAACTTTAAAATAAAACAGTGTAACTTAATTTTTCTTTAATTATATATTTATTTATAGTCATAAATAGATTGTAAATAAATAAATAAATAAATATTTAATATTAATATTTGTATACTTTATTCTATTCAAATATTAAATGCAAATCATAATTATTATTCATTTTGCTGGAATATTTCCTGTAAATATTTTATATTCTGCTCTGTATTACTAGTGTCCTGTAGAAATATATCTTCATTTGTAGAAGTTCGCGACATTTTTCTGATACTATGTTCTCTGTACAATCTGTTATCTTTATTTCTTTTTTCCTGGGCTACCTCTGATAAATCTGCAAGTGGTAATAAATGGTGTTTAATGACATCTTCTCCATGATAAAAAACTTTATGCACTGTTGCTGACAAATTTCTATAATTGTATTTGGATGTATATATAGCAACGGTTCCCTTGGCATAATCACCAAATTTTCTAGCATTAAATTGTTCATTGCACGCAAGTACTTCAGTAATTGTTTTAAGCCTTGAAATAACATCTACTTATATCAACACCTGTTATATCAGATGTAGTTGCGGGATCCAAAAAGAATCTTCTTGCGATATTGCCATCGTTTGTATTGCCTGCAGTGCGATTCGTTAAAAGTTACTGAATCGTACTACTGATCCTTGTTTTGGTTGATCTATAATTAACCCATATTTGAGATATGCACGTTGGACTTGTTTCTTTTGCAATTTTCTTTTCTCTTTGTTGGTGTCATCATTACTTACTGATCCTGAAGATCCGAAGTCCAAATCATAGCTAATTTTAAGTACGTGTTCCATAAACCTTATCCCCGTATGTAGCGGTGATAATCTAAATTCAAATGCATCATACTATCTATTGACTTTGTCGGTGCTTGGTTTAACCGGCTTTACATATAATACAGCTGGATAAAGCTTTTGTATCAGTCAAAACCTGGGCAGTTTTTCTGTCTATCATTGAAAGTATTAATCGGTAATTCAATTTAATAGTCTGTTCATCTATCTCCAACTCTAATGGTTTTAGTGTTGAAATTTGATCTCTAATGTCACTTACGTCATTCTTAATGGTATCACGAGTTTCGTTTTTATTCTCAAATTTTATTAGTCTGCAGTATTTCGTAGACGATGGATTATAGTTTTTCCAAATATAATTTGTTTGCATTGTGCTGGACGAAGGTTTCGAGTCTTCTAAGTTCTTTATTAATCGCAATGGCACAAATGACAGCATGAACATACCTGTGTCAGAAATATCTTCAAATAAAAATTTTTTATATTGTTTTTGGCCAGAAGATTCATCACATCCCCATTTACATAAAAACAAAAGACTCAAAGTGCAGTTTAGATTTTTTTCAACTCACTTCCTTTAAGTGATTGTAGCAAGCTTTCGGCTGTATGATCAAATAGCGCTTGCAGTTGTAACTGTGCCGAAATTGGTGTGATTTTGATAGATTCCTTTGGAGGATAACGTTTCTTTTTAACTGCAATTATGCGATGATATGATGGGTATAAATTGTACTTTATATATCTGTACTTTACTGAAATAAATTTTAAACATTTTTTTCCTATAATTTTTAGCAGGTATTTGAAACATTTGTGCAAAAAGGCATAAACAATTTTTGGAAGTTTTATAGAAATATGTATACCACCAATAACTTTCCTCTCTTTCTCTCTACGTTTTGCTATCTGCAATTTGTATTTATGGCAGTGAATGGTATCTAAAGTAAATTTACTAAAATAAAAAGTATACCTTCCAGTTATTTACATGTAATTGATTGCTTTTCCTGTCAAAAGCAAGAAATAATTTTAAATAGAAATATCAGTAAAATCGTTTGGCATAATGTGAATTGTAGGGAATGAAGGGAATTTCATACGGGTCTCTCTCTCTCTCTCTCTCTCTTTCTCTGTCTCTGTTAGGGCACTTGAAATTCTCATAAAAGTTATAACAATTAAACCATCACGTAGAGCATTAAATAAAATAATTTTTAAAAGTAAAACAGTAACGGTATAACAAATCTTAAAAGTCTTCCGGCTAAACATTTAACAAGATAATCACACACACATACACACATATATATATAAAAAAATCAGCATTCAAAATAGCAAGTTAATTACAATAGAAACAAAAAAAAACAACAAAAACAACTGAATGAAAAGAAAAACAACAATTGTTTCAGGAATTTATATGCGAACAAAGTAAATAAATTAAAATACAAAAGTTTTTCAAATTATTAAAACATTAATTTTATTACAATTTATGTTAAACATAATTATTTTCTTTCGTATAAACAATTTTAAATTTTAACTACGTTGACCAACAATTTTTTTAATTGGTTGTTTGATATGAAAAAAACATTTTTTTAAAGAATTATTAATTTTTAATTCGAAATATATTTAAAAGAATTTTAATTAAAGGTCATTTTGTAATTTTGTTTTAATATAAAAGCTAAAATACAAAAGGAATTTCGAAAGTTTATTTATTTTAAGGCCTTAACAGAATTGTTTTTGTTTTTTATCAAGGAGGTCATAGTTATTTGTAATTAGCACTTGGTATCTTTTACAAAATCAAAGTAAAATTTATAAATAATTTTTTTTATGAAGTGGAAGCACAAATTATTTTATTAAAATTTTGTAATTATGGACAAATTAAAAAGAATGGGTTTAAATAATTTTTTAAAATTTATTAATTATGATAATGTTTAATTAGGGGTCTTTATCTTCAGCATGAGCACCTCTTGACTTAGGAGTGTGTAAAAAATTTATTCGTAAGTTGCAGAACCCTCAGAAAGAATGTAGAAATTATTGAAAATAAACAATTTTTGTTGTTGTTTTGAAATATTTTGTTGTGTTTGTGTAGAAGTGTTTTTGAGTCTTGCTGTGTATGCTATGTTGATTTTATTAAAATTCTCATTGAATCAGTTTGGCTTTGGATATAAGACTCTTATTGGGGCAAAAATCACTGATGAGCTACTTGAGCAATAGTGAAATTGCAATATGAATATGCTCTCCCCCGCATTCATACATTTCAAATATTTTTATTTGAATAAATGTTTTATGAGAATATCATAAAATGTTTATTTTTTAATAAATATTTATGCAATAAGAATTTTGCGAGAATATCATGAAAAATTTATTTGAAGGAATCAAGCATGAAATAAAATTGCTTAGACTAAAAAAGAATATTTAATACAATTTTAAATCACCTGAAAATGAGCAACGAATGCGATTGTCATTGAATTTGGTAACTAAAAAAAAAAAACAGAATCAAAATTGCGTCTGCTCCTAAATAAAGTGGTATAATAAAAAAGCTCATCAATTGGTTTTTGCAGGATTTTAATAACAGTTAAAAAGTTCACATGTCCTATGCAAGTCCTTAAATATCGGGTGTCCGCCGGGAAGGTATACTATTTTGTTCTGCAGCCATTTTGGTAAACATTACTCCTGAGAGTTCATATTTGGTAGTCGAGAAGTAGACATGTGGCAAATTTATTATGGAAAAATATTCCATAAACCAACGTATTTTAATTAAAAACATTTTATCAATTTCAATCATCGATTACTTTGAGGAGAAGAAATTTTTTTGGAGAAACAACCTGCAAAAAAACGCAGTATTTATCGCATAGTGAATGATTTTGAAGAAAGAGAGTCTGTAGGTGATAGGCCAAAGCATGGAATGCAACTTACTCTAAGATCGGCTAAAAACATTACTGCTGCTCAAGAAAGTGTTTAAAACAATCCATCAACCTTAATTCGACGCCGAGCTCAGGAGCTTGGCCTTTAAAGAACAATTTTGGTACCCCCGGGGGCACATATATATGGTCTTTATAGAACTTCGACTATCTAGACACAGTGCAACTGGGGGAAGTCAGCAGGGGTACAACTGGAAACTCCACTTTATTTCCACGGGAATCAGTGACCCGCAGAGTTCCGTTATCTGTCTCATTAGACACTTAACTGTTCTCTGGCTGATTATTGAGGTTGGCCCTTTATGGAAGTATCGTGGTGGTGGTTTCGCGGCCCCATAACAGTAAGATGGCTATTATGGTGGCCAGGATCATCTCACTGTTAATGACACCCTAAGTGAATGATCCAGTCCAGTGAGCATGCTAGACATGTGTTCTGGACAGGAGTTGGAAAGTCTCCAACTCTTAAGCAAGGACTGATGATTTGCAGTCCTGCTCTGGAATCATCGAAGTTGCAACTATAAAGTTCTGTTGCATAGAATTATAGCTTCTGCTTCCTAGGACGAGCATGACGTTCCATATTATGCAGTGGTTTGATCCACCATATGATTAAGGCTTCATGGCCAGGCGCGGATGTAAATCGAATCACACAGAACAATTTTGGTCAAGAATTTTGCACAAGGATTTGCATTTGTTTCCCTATAAGATTCAGTTGAGAGCTTCTTCCACAATACCATTTACGACGCCGTAGATATGCCAATAGGATGTTACAGCTCGCCGATTACAACCCCGATTTTCATGAAAAAATCGTAATGAGTGACGAGACACATTTTCATTTGAATGGATATGTGAATAAAGAGAATAGTCGGTTCTGCGGAATGGAAAACCCTGAAAATATTCGACAGTCACCTTTGCATTCATTAAATATTGGACCTTACTTCTTTGCAAATGAAAACAGCGTAACGGTAGCTGTGAATAGGGGCGATATCGTAATATGATTTTTTTTTGTTTAAAGAGAAGTAGCACTTCAGGCAACAGTGCCTATTTAGTCAAGTACCATGCTACATTTTTTAGGAAAGGGATAGAGAAGAGATGAAAAAGGTGGTGAAAGTAGAAGGATAGTCGAAAATTAACTGCCGTATAACACAGCACAGCGACCAGTGACTATGCCTTCATCGCTGAGCAGCCCCACCGGTAGTCAATTTTTTTTTGTAGTAAAAAAAACCAAGGTCTTCGTTGGGAATCGAACCCACAACCCCCATACTGACAAGCTAGTACACTACCCACTAGCCTACAGGGGCACCTAATAATGTGATTGAAGACTACATGCTTTGGGCTTGGTTAACATGTGGTATCAAAAGACGGTGGGGAATGGCAAACCCTGAAATTATTCAACAGTCACCTTTGTAGCCATTAAAAGTGTCAGCCTGGCGTGCAATTTGGTCAGGAGGAATCATTGGACCTTACTCCTTTGAAAATGAAAATGGTGTAACGGTAACTGTAATTGGAAAGCGATATCGTGATATGATAGAAAACTTGTTAAAGCCACAACTGCATGCTTTGGGCTAGATTAACAAGATGAGGCCACATTGCATACAGTCAGGATTACAATTGAATTACTGCGACGCCTCTTTCCACAACAAGTTATTTCAAGAAATGATGATGTTGATTGGTCTCCACGGTCGCCTGATTTGTCTGCTTCGCACCTCTTTTTGTGGGAATATCTGAAAAGCAAGATTTATGCAAACAAGCCACAAACACTTGAGTAGCTGAAACAAATATTCGCAATGAAATTAATGACATAACGCGTCAAATATGTGAGAATGTAATAAAGAATGTGTTCCAAAGGGCGCTCGCATTTATGAGCCAAAACAGAGGCGGGGACATTTATCGGATATTGCATTCCATACATAATTGCCGATGTTAGATAAAACATTTATCAATATAATCTCTTTCATTTAATCACCCGGTATGATGGTGACTCTCTAGTACAGGGTGAATCAAATAAGACCTACTAATGTTAAACATAAATAACTTTTGCAATAAACCACATAATGTTTCGGATTGAAGGCTCAGTATTCCGTGCTTCAGCTGTCTAAGAGTCTCCGGCTTATTAAGATACACTTTGTCTTTTAAATATCCCCATAAAAAGAAGACGGGCTTAGTCAAATCTGGCGAACAAGGTGGCCAAGTGAAATCTGAATTTTTGGAAATCAAACGTTCGGCAAAAATTTTTAGGCAGCAGGTCCATAGTTTGTCTAGCAGTATGCGCAGTTGCTCCATCTTGTTGAAACCACAAATTAGGATACTGCTCCGCCATTGGCCGCAAAAAGCTTTCAATCAATGTTCTGCCATAACACCGCACCAAACAGTTATCGGTCCATATATCTTCGGAAATGAGGATGAAACTACGGAATCGATTTCAGGAGCTTCTTACAGAACATTGATTGAGCGCTCTTTGCGACCAATGGCGGAGCAGTATCCTAATTTGTGGTTTCAACAAGATGGAGCATCTGCGCACTTACATTTAGATGGGTGCAACTGATGTTGGTGTGTTGCCCTTAGATTTTTAGAGCCTCACAAGACAAGAATAGAAAAACTCGATAATTTTAAAGCGTTGTATTGTAGTGTAGGGTTCCATAATAAATTTCCAACAATTCAATTATAACCTACAAAAAGAGAAAAATAAATATGTCAACATTAGTAGGTCTTATTTGGCCCACCCTGTATTAGTTTATATCGCCATGATATTTAAGGGAAGACGTAAGTATATATACCCCAGAGTTGCAGATCATTCAGATCCTACTTAAGAAGTGGGAGTGAGACTATTTGGATATCGATAGGTTAAAATATCTCTTGGCGTTATCTTCCTTGAAAACTTTAAGCCGTATCATCATATCGAAAATGTGCTTGATAGTGTGATTCGTTTTACATCCGCACCTGGCTATGTAGCTTTAATCAGATGATGGACAAACCACAATTGTATAATTTGGAACGTCATACATGCGTCCTAGGAAGCCGAAGACATAATTCTAAGCAACAGAACCACCTAGTTGCAACTTTAATGATTCCAGGGCAGGGCTGCAAACCATCACACCTTGCTAAAGAGTTGGAGCATGCTAGACATTGTAATCCTGACTGTATGCAATGTGGCCTCATCTTGTTAATCCAGCCCAAAGCATGCGGTTGTGGCTTTAACAAGTTTTCTATCATATCACGATATCGCTTTCCATTCACAGTTACCGTTACACCATTTTTATTTTCAAAGGAGTAAGGTCCAATGATTCCTCCTGACCAAATTGCACTGGACTGGATCATTCACTTTGGGTTTCATTATCAGTGAGATAGGGGCCAACCTCAATGATCAGGCAGAGAACTATTAAATGTCTAAAGAGACAAATAATGAACTCTGCGGCTCACTGATCCCCATGGAAATAAGTGGAGCTTCCAGTTGACTTCCTGCCTGTCTTCAGGGGACTGGGCTCCCTTTTTCCCCCAGTTGCACAGATCTAGATAGCTGTTACGTACTATAAAGACCATAAATGTGCCCCCGGGGGGAAAAATGTGCTTGATAGCACTAAAAGGGACTATTGCGCCTATCCAGGCATACAAAGGTGGACTTGATAAAAAAGTGCGTCTTTCGGTATACTGCCACATCGTAAGTTCTATTATTTGCTATGCCTTTCCAATTTGGCTTAGTATTTCTTCTACCCAGATAGAGAGCCTTAGGAGATGGGAAAGATGCATTTTAGTTTCATGTTTTAAGTTGACACCATTTTTAGGGTGTAACGGAGAGTTCCACAGACCCTTTTGTAGCGTAACATACCATGCAATAAATTTTGAGAGAATAGATTCATTTGTGGTTCGGAAGGCTCTTAAGTTTCTGAATGGTGTACGTTGAGTGGAAAACGCTTTGGTAAGAAAGTGTTGCTCTAAGTTTTTATTTCCGTAAAATACATTTTTCTTATGGATTTGTTCGTCCTGGTAATAGCTAGACTGCTTCTCGAGGGTGTAGACCTTCGATTTTATTATAGAAGAATTAAGTCTATAAATATTGTTAACAAACACTGTATACAACACTTCTCAATAAAATGAATTTGAATTGAATAGAATAGGATAACGTAACTCTTTTGAGGCACCATGGCCCACTTCCTTCAAAGAATTTAAAAATTGTGGTGTAATTTTTTTTTTGAAGTTCACTTCAATTAATTATTTATTTATTTATTTTTTGTTAGTTAATTAATTCATATTATTCTTTTGTACTTGTATAACACACTTGTATAACACATCCTTTTATTATTTAAAATAGCTGAGATTTTTCTTTTATTAAAAAGTATTTTTAACTGACGTCATTTTTAATAAGTTTCGGTAGTTTTATGTAGAGATATGAGTGTGGTTAACAAACTTGTTTTAGCATACGAGGGCTGCTATTTATATTTGTGGCCTAAGAATGAAAACACAAGCATTTAAAGACAAAATCTATTTTATGGTTTTTCAAAATATTCTCCATGAAGATATTTATACACTTTTGCATGCGTTGGAAACAATTTTCAAAGCACTTTTTCCACTCCGATTTTGGGTACATCTAAAACATGGCTTTTGAATGCAGAAACTGCTTCTTCAGGTGTAGGAAACCGTTGTCCACGTAGTTTTTTCTTGATGTTCAGAAACAAGTCACGGCTGTACGGCGGATGACCCATCAACTCAATGTTTTGCCCTGTCAAAAACGTCATTGTTTCAGCCGATCGGTGACAGCTCGCATTGTCGTGATGCAGACTTTTCCCGAAGTTTCTCAAAGACTTCTGGCAAATAAATAGTGGTGTATCATGCTGAATTAACCGTTTTATGTTGCTCTAATGGCACAGTCACCACATGACCGGTAATGCCGAAGAAACAGACAACCATTTGCTTTGATGTGCTTCTTCCACGAACAACTTTGGTGGGATTTTGCTCGCTTTGAAAGACCCATACGGTGGATTGCTGCTTTGTTTCAGGATCATATACGTATATCCATGATTCGTCACCTGATATTATATATTATATATGATATTATAAACTGCTTTTGATGCACCTTGAGCGAATTTCTGCAACATTTTCTTGCACCAATCAACACGAGCATCCTTTTGGGCGTT
This sequence comes from Trichopoda pennipes, assembly GCA_030448955.1. Lineage (NCBI taxonomy): Eukaryota > Metazoa > Arthropoda > Insecta > Diptera > Tachinidae > Trichopoda > Trichopoda pennipes. Next base: position 1,069,641 of record JASKUP010000040.1, read on the forward strand.
TATCAGGTTATGCGTTAACCAACGTGAACAAACCTTTCTCACATGCAAATGTTCATGCAAGATTTTATTGATGCTTGTCATAATAATCCCTACAGGTGCCTCAATCTCACGATATGTTACATGACGATCATGCTTTATTAGCTCATGCACAGCTGTGATGTTTTCTGGCACAACAACCGTTGTTGAACGACCGTCTAGGGATTCGTCCTGGAGTAATTGTCGGCCACGATTGAATTTGTTATACCAGTTTTAAAGGGTACTGTAAGAAGGAATTAAGTTCATCTGTGCACTGTTGTCGTGTCAGGCCACGTCGAAAGTTATGAAAAATGATTGCACGAAAATGTTCACGAGTTAATTCCATTTTCTCCTAAGATCACTTTTTCAACCTGCTATCACTAACACTAACAACAATAAAATGACAAAATGTTTTGGTTGAGGTTATGTTTAACAATGTGAAGGTTGCATTGGAAACATCAGCTGGTGCCCAGCAACAGTCAGTGTTACCAGGCCAGAAATATAAATAGTAGCCCTCGTAACAAGACCAGAAACAAAAGACTTAAGAAAGATACTTGAATTTCTAACAATAAAATTAATTAATTAATTACAAACGTTCGTACTTAAACGAATGAAATTAAATCATTTTAAAATAAATAACAAGAAAATTCTATATTTAACAAAAACACATAAAAAAAAATAATCAATGAAAGTTGCTGTTAAAGCAGGGACATTAAGAGTCCATTGTCAATGCGAGTTTTGTTTATTTGTTTTTGTTTGTGTTTTTGCCGTTTGCTGTTTGCTGTTTTGTAATGCTGCTGCTGCGGCCAGGTAAATATTTAGCTAAATAAAAAACAAAGTTATTTCTTGTTTCAATCATACATTTAGCACTTAAAACATACAAGCAATTTAAAGTTAAATAGCAACAAATATCTCATGTAGGTTGAAAGGTGGGGGTCTTTACTCTTTTTTTATTTTTAGTTTAGTCGTTAAGCACATATATTTTTTCTTTCTATAAGAAACTGCAAGAAACGGCAAGCCAATGTTAAGGAAAAAATCTAATTTATATCATGTTATTAGATCAACAGAAAAATGCGATCAGTTTTACAAAAAATTGTTTTTAAGAAAATAGACAAACAAGTCAAAATATATAATAAAGAAAAAAAAGTAAACAAAAATAAAAAAAAATATTATAAAACTGAATAGTACTTTAACAGTAACTACAACAACAATCAAAAATTATTGACTGACTGACTGACTGACTGCCTGAGTGGAATTACAATAAAATTGTTTTGTAAAAAACAAAAAAAAATCTTGTGGTTTAAACGTTGCAGTGCAGAGAAAGAGAGGGAGAGCGAGAGAGAACGAGAGCGCCTTAAAATAGCTGCAAAATACTTACAACAGCAAATTCAAATCAGGCTGCCTGTTAATAAGAGGTGTTTGTTCTAATCTTTTTGTTTTTGTTGTTGCTTTAGAAGAAAAAAAAAATTTTTTTTTATTTTATTTTTCTACTACAAAAATTCGCTTTCGATTTTTATTTTGCTCTGCATTTTGGGGGTCTATAAATATGGTACAGCATTTAAGAATTAAGCACAGTCTAGTTACGTTTCTAACACCAATTGGAAGTTTATTTTACATAATTATTTAAAATATAGTTCAATTGGTAGAATTTTTCCTTAATTTTTGTGGAATAATTTTTACTCTTAAACAAACAAACCAACAACACCAATAACAAAATGTTTACAAAGTTGGTAAGTGTTAAAGGACTTATTTTTTGTAGCAGCTACCCTCAGCTCAATATGGACAAGGATTATTTATTTAAAGGATATTTTTGTTAAGCTTTATTTTTTTGCTTTTGTTTTGTTTTTTGTGTTTAAAGGCCTTATTATCGTTAGTTGCTTTGGCTTGGGCCAAGCCCCAACTACCCGCGGCTCAATATCCAGCTGGTGTTAATCCTCAGGACTGTCCCGGTTTTCCTATCTGTGATAATGCCCGCTTACACAATCCCAATAAATGGCAACAACCTGCTGCTTGGCAACCCCAACCGCAATGGGGTGCTCCACAACCGCAATGGGGTGCACCACCACAGCCATCTTGGCAGCCACAACCTCAATGGGGTGCTGCTCCTACTGGCCCTGCTCCCGGTGGCGATAAATATCCAGCTGGTGTAAATCCTCATTCCTGCCCTAATTATCCCTTCTGTGATGTTAATGCTGCTGGTGCTGCCGCTCCTGCTCCACCTCTACCCGGCTGGACTGAACGTCAATATCCTGCCGGTGTTAGTCCTCACACCTGTCCCAATTTCCCCTACTGTAACTAAGCATGATTTATCCCATCTTCCTTACTTTTCTCCTACAATCGTTAATCATTCATTTCTAAATCAAGCCTGTGCTGTCCTGCTTTTCCAATAATTAAAATTATTTTTTTTTCTAATTTACATCTTTTCATTTTTTATTTTTTTTTTTAATTTTTTCTTTTTATTTTTTATGTGAAATCTTTAAAAAAAAATTTTTAAAAAAATTTTATATTTTTAGTTACTTAAAAAATTGTTTCAAATAAAACATTCTTAGCAAATTTAAGACAAAAAGTTTATATTAAAAAAAAAAAATAATTATAAAAAAACTACTGATTGTTGTTGGTGTAATAAAGGCCACTAATTCTTAATAAAAGAATTACAAAAATAATTTTTTTTAAATATTTTTTATTTGGAAAAATTAAGAGTTAAAAAAGACAGACGTTGTGTTCTGTCTTAATTTGTATAATTTCTTTGTGATTGTTAAAGGAGGTTTTCTTTTTTAGATTTCAATTGTGATCATAGAGATTCGAAAAATGTTTCACAAACGAAAAAATGTTTTGTTTTGCTTGGATTTGGGTTTTTGATTTTTGTTGTCTGGCGCGTAAACAAACAAAGCTTGTGAGGTACCTGGAGACTAACAGCTTACTTAAGGCCGTGTCAGATAAAACTTTTGCTTTGCGTTGCGTCAGAGTTTCGCTTTGACATTTGAGTTAAAATGTACGTAAATGTATGAAAGTTGCCACATAAAGCACTTTTGACGCAGCGCAAAGCGAAAAGTTAACCAACATTCAACTTTTTGCGCGCTTTGACAAATACCTGGCTTTTATTATTTGTGTTTGTGTCTTGTGTGTGGGCGTAAACAAAAAATTCATGAGTGTTGTCAAAGTTTATTGTGACATACACCACTTGATTTACGATTTTGCTTTAAAGTTTCAAATGTCACGCAAAGCAACAAACTTTTATCTGAGACGGCCTTTAGCGATCGACAGTATGATTTACGTAGAGGGCGCTTTACGGGCGACTTGCTGGCTTTCCTATCGAAATAATGGTGCAACTCCATACATCATTTCGGAGAGAGTCCCCCCGGGGGCACATTTATATATTTTGAGCCCAGTCCCCTTCAAGGCTAGCATGGACCCAACTGGACTATATTTCTACGGGATTCAGTAAAGCCCCAGAGTTCCGTTATTTATCTTTTTAGCCATTTAGCTGTTCTCTGACTGATTATTGAGGTTGGCCCTTCGGGAGTATCGTGGTAGTGGTTGTAGTTTCAAGGCCCTCGTTTGAGTTCTGAGGGTCGGATCATTCACAATGAACACAATGAATGGTCCAGTGAGCAGTGAACATGTTTCGATTGTGTTCTTAAATTTTATTCATGCGTTCTGGACCAGAAGTTGGATAGTCTGCACCTCTTCAGCAAGAAGTGAGGGCTGTGGTCTGCTCTAAGCTCTTGAAGTTGCAACTAGGAGGGCCAACCTCAATGGTTGGTCCTTCGGGAGTATCGTGGTGGCTGTGCGTTTCGAGGTCCTGCCTCGTTTGTGGGTCGGATCATTCACAATTAACACAATGAATGGTCCAGGTCCAGTGAGCATGAATGCCGTCATGTTCTTAATTATAATAAGCTTCATGCGTTCTAGACCAGGAGTTAGATAGTCTCCAGCTCTTCAGCAAGGATTAGTGGTTTGCTACCCTGCTTTGGAACCGCTGAAATTGCAACTAGGAAAGACCTGTTGCTAGAATTAGTCCTCGGCTTCCTAGGGCGTGAATGACGTTGCTTTTCATTCCCAGTCGTTTGACCACCATTCGATTAAGGCTCACGGTCAGGCGCAGATGTAAATCTTATCATCTTATAATTTCGAAGAAAGTAAGATGGTGGCTCCTGATATTTCCAAGGCGTTTGATAGAGTGTGGCATGATGCACTTCTGCCAAAACTTGCTGCTTTTGGTTCGGTAATAATTTGTCCATATTTATATCGAGTTTTCTCAGGAATCGCACTAAGGAAATTAGGAAACTTGTTCCGGTTACTCGCTCGTTTTTGCGTTTGACTCGATTTTCGTTGAGAACGCATTCATTTGTGGTCGAATGGTCGCACTACGCATTACAGGGAAATTTCGTTTTGTTCGTATGTGGAATAAACTCCCTGCAGAGGTCTTTCCTGTCACTTTCAATGTAAATAAAAAAATTCAAATCGAATGTTTACAAGGACTCCTCCCTCTTTACTCCTCCGCATAACCAAATTTCCTAGTTCTGGTACATTGCATGAGTAGGGGTCATCCCCTGAGTGTTGGTCCGAAGGAAAAAAAAATTTTCTACTTAGGCGTATATGCACCTAAAGTGTATGCGTCCTAGGGCGTGGGTGATCGCTTTCCAACACCCAGTGGTAAGACTACCATTAGATTATGGCCACATGGCTCGGTGCTGATGTAAATTATATCACACACATCGTCGGGGGCACGCAATCAAGATGGATCTCTTGAAGTAAAAGGCAGCATTAGCTGCTTAGGCTGTGTTGTACAAAACTGTTACCACGGGAATCAGTGACTCGCAGGGCTCCGACATTGTACTGGTCGGGGAGTAACGCGTAGTGGCTGTTTAAACCCAAAAACCGAATGTAGGTATGATTTTTTCCTATTCGATATTCTGTTGTATTGCAATAGACTGTCTCCAGCTCTCAAGCAAATAGTGGGGGCACAAATCTGCTCACTGTTTTCTGGAAATTTCCACTTGATGTGTAAATGCTTTTTGAGGAGGTTGGCATATACATTGTGTTCAGCTTCCACGTGAGCTTTCACAGCTAGGTACTGACGTTAACCTGTACCACAATCTGTCAACATAATCTTTCATCAGATCAATTAATTCGATTACCTATGGGTCGTTTTTACACCTCCTGTAGTCTAAACGATAATACGCAGCCACAGAGAAATAGAGAGAGAATAGAATAGAAATAGAATAGAGAACAGAAGAAGGCATTGCTTCTATACAGAGTAGCGTAGACAAATACCCGAATTCTTTTATCGGCCATTGCGCACAAGAATTGGATAAGTCCATTCAATTTATGGAAAATTTTGCGAAAAGATTTTGGTTTGACTTGATTTTTGGTTTTGGGCTTACAAAATCCAACTCGTATAAGAATTTGGTGAATGGCCCCGAAACAACATTGCCATTGATACCGATTTTCATAAGCGAAATTTATTTAGCGATCAAGCTCATATTCGTTTTAATCGTAAAAACTATCGTATGTAGAGTGATAATAATCCTTAAGTCTATCAGCATCACGGCGGTGATCAGAATGTTATAGTCAATGATTAATAACTTTTTCGTTCATCAATTGAATAACCACGTTGAAGTGCAAGAGCAGTGGTTTCAACAAAACAGCACAACATGTCACAAAGCTTATGCCGTGATTGATTTATGGAATGAAGCCTTTGGTAATTGCGCAGCTGGATTCGTGAATTAACTTCTAAGATCGTACAGACCGCTATAGACCCATGATTACTGACTTTTTCATTTATGAATTGAACAGAAATGATGGGCAAGAGCTATTGGTTTAAACAAGACGGCGCAATATATCATACAGCTCGTATCACAGTTGTTTAATTGAAGGACACATTCGATAACAGCATAAATTCATTTTTCCCCTGTAGGCTAGTAGGTAGTGTACTAACTTCTCAGTCTGGGGGTTGTGGGTTCGTTTCCCAACAAAGTCCTTGGCTGTTTTTTCACTACAAAAATAAAAATTAACTGTCGGCGGGGCTGCTCAGTGATAAAGGCATGGCCAATAGTCGCTGTGCTGTCGTATACGACAGTTAATCTCCGTAACTATCCTTCTACTTTTACCACCTGTCTCATCTCTTTGCTATACCGTTCCTAGAGAATGTAGCACGGTACTTGACTAAATAGGCATTCTTGCTACTTCTCTTACTTCCATAATTCCCATATCACCCATAGTAACAGATGCAGCACCACTTCCGAAGCTAGATCTATGCGTAAGCGTGCAACATTGCGACTTAGCGACATTGAAATCGACTCAATTTACACAATCCTATTCTGAGATTATTGCGACATCGTGATTAAGCATCTTATACATGTTCCGCCTTTTGGAACCCACCTCCAACTTGTCCGGTCTGTTACTAAATAATTACAAATGACAAATGGTGCTGTCATATGCGAAAGAGCCTCCACGATTGTACGAATTAATGCTAGTGATATGTTTTCTGTGGGGCTATGAATTGAATTCGCTAATTTTCATCAATAAGCCCGAAACGTTTGACCACTTAAACGACACCATTCGCTGCTTTACTACCGGTATCCGATCACAAGTGTGAGAAAACAGTCATTGAAAATTGGACCTCTAGATCAAACTACATCCGAGCAATCGATGGCGATCATATGCCGGAAGTCATATTTAAATTATTAAATGCCAGAAGATTATCTTTCGAATAAAGTAAATTTCGTATCAATTAAAAGAAATTAATTTTTATTGATTCCATTTAGACGTTTTATACCTCTTAAAAAAACACCCTTTACAATATAATTACACAAACATAAATCTTAACTATTAATCAATAATTATCTATTATAATGCATGTCCTTTACAAATACTTGTTATATGGAGCTGCCAGCTTGAATTGCCCTTCAGCAATTAAATAGTTTTGCTTTATACAACTTCACACTTGTTATCGTTATGAATACAATTTTACGGTAATTATCCATAAGATATTTAATTAAAACAACAATTTCTATGTTTGGAAATAACATAGTAAGAGGCTTCTGGTAGTTTAAGTTTAATTATTTAATTTTTTTTGTTAAGCCACATGAATTTTTTTATTAAAACTTGCTTCAACAGAGTGAGAATTATAACAGATGCTGTTGCTATTTTTCTTAGTTACTTTCCTTTTTAAATTTGATAAGTTTCATATTCTTTTATTCTCATATTTTGCACAAACAATTTCTAATAGGAATACATGTTAATAATGTCGATTTTTGTGCTTGATAAATTAATTTATTATAATGACAAAATGAGTTATTACATTATTCAAAATATTGTCCATCGTTGGCCACTACTTTTTCCTATCTTTCTGATGGCATATGCATTCCGCGCCAAAAGAACAGCTCCGGCTTTGAGGTAAAAAATTAATCAAGCCAATTTCTGATACCCTGTTCTAAAGTGAAGTGTATTCCCGTAAGGGCGTTCTGCCTCGATCGAAACAAATGGTAGTCAGAACTGTTTTCCAAAGAGGTTTTGATCGGTCTGACAATATGTGGTCGCGTTTTTATTTCCGACATCCAAAATTTGCCTTTCAATGTTTCTCGGCTTCAGTTTATATGGGATCCATTTTTAATCGAATAAGATATAATCGAATAATGTTAAATCGAATAAAATTTAATCCAATAATATTCAGTCGATTAAAGCTTAAATGAATAAGTTTTAATCTGATAAGTTTTATTCGAATAAAGTTAAATCGAATGTTTTAATCGGTTAAGGCTTAACTAAATAACACCCAAACGAATAAAGTTTATCGAATAATGTTTAATCGAATCAAGCTTAAACGAATAAGTTTTAATCTAATAAGTTTTATTCGAATAAAGTTAAATCGAATGTTTTAATCGGTTAAGGCTTAATCGAATATTACTTAAACGAATAAAGTTTAATCGAATCAAGCTTAAACGAATGAGTTTTAATCCAAGTTTTATTCGAATAAAGTTAAATAGAATGTTTTAATCAGTTTAATCGAATAATGTTAAATCGAATAAAGTTTAATTGAATAATCTAAAGCTTAAACAAATAGGTTAAGGCTTAATCAAATAATGCTATATCGAATAATGTTTAATCGCATAATGTTCAGTCCAATAAAGCTTAAACGAATAAATTTTAATGTAATAAATTTTATTTGAATAAAGTTAAATTGAATGTTTTAATCGGTTAAGGCTTAGTCGAATAACGTTAAATCGAATAAAGTTTAATCGAATAATATTCAATCGAATCAAGCTTAAACCAAAATGTGTTAATCTATTAAATTTTATTCAAATAAAGTAAAATCGAATATTTTTGTATCGGTTAAGGCTTAATCGAACAGTGGTAAATCGAATAAAGTTTAATCGAATAAATTTAAATCGAATCAAGCTTAAGTTTTAATCTATTAAATTTTATTCAAATGAAGTAAAATCGAATGTTTTAATCGGTTAAGGTTTAATCAAATAAATTTTAATCAAATAACTTTTAATCGAAAAAGTTTGATCCAATAAGGTTTAATCGAGTAATGTTCAATCGAATAAAGCTTAAACGAATAAATTTTAATCTAATAAGTTTTATTTGAATAAAGTTATATCGAATGTTTTAATCGGTTAAGGCTTAATCGAATAAGCTTTAATCGAATAACTTTTAATCGAATAAGTTTTAATCGAATATGGTGTAATGAAATTAAGTTTAATCGAATAAAGTTTTAACGAATAAGTTTTAATCGATTAAGGCTTAATCGAATAATGTTTGAATGAATCCCAATATTTTTAAATGTAGAGAAAGGCTTGTTGTATGACTCCTAATGAAAATACAAGTTTTTTTTAAAACTTTTTTAGTTGACCAGGCCTTGGCCTGTGTTGTGTGTCGAAATCACCACATTGAATAGTGCAAATCATGACTCACACTTTTTTTGAGCTGACCATAAGCTTCTGTCAACTATCTTTAGTAGTTTTTGTCAAATAAATAACATAATAACATAAAATAACATAATTTTTAAATACCCCAGCTATCCTGAGGGAAACTTCGGAGGAAACTAGCTACTAGATGGTTCGATTGGTCTTTCGCCCCTCTACTCAATTTTGACAATCGATTTGCACGTCAGAATTGTTTCTTACAAATTTTCCCTTCTAAACTTAATAATTTTTGTTGCAAACAACATATGAACGCACCTATTATTGACAAGCTTAATGGACAATAAACAAATTGTTTAAATAATTAAATTACTTTTTTTTATTAATTCTTTTGTTAACACACATTTCAGGAATTAATTTAAATTTAAAAAAGCCAGTCAAAATGTGAGTTTTGTTTGTTTTAATTGTAACAAATATTTCTCACACCCACCTGTCCGCATAATCGAACCCATAAAACGGTATTAAAGTTAAAAATAATTCCAAAAAAAATTAATAAAAAAAATAATAAAATGCGGAACCTTATAAACTGACCACGAACTCAAGTTGTTCATTATCGCACTGAAATAGTGGATGTAAATTTGCTATTCGCTAAACACTTTTTGTGTGTAATGGAAAAAAAGTGAAAGTTGTTTTGAGACTTTGGGCGCTAAAAAATTTTATAAAAAAAAAAACTAAATTCTGTTCACCCAACTCACATGCGACAACGATGCCTGTTTATTGAGATCTTTGAAGGTCAAGTCCATCGTTTTTATACTTTGTTCAGCAAGAATTTTAAGTGCCCACAATGTTAACGGTAGCGTTAGTTTAAAAGTAAATTTTTCTTAAAGCTTTCTTGATGTAAAAATATTTTTCTTTTTACAGGGTGTTTTCTTTTGTGATATTTATTAGCTCGTTTATAAACTGAGCAATGACGAGGATTTTTTGATCCCTGATTTGGCAGTTGTGGGATTGTATATTTCCTTAAACAATTTTATGTGTCTCTAGTTATTCTTAATAATACATCTACCGTGAGGGTATACTACTTTGTTTCATCACGAGTATTTTGTTTAAATTGTTCAAGCGTTGTTTTTCCAAAATTTGCACAAAAAGAGATGCGGAGCAGTCAAAACAGGCGAACGTGGAGACCAATCAACATCACCATTTCTTGAAAATAACTTGTTGTAGAAAGAGGTCTCGCAGAAATTCCATTGTAATCCTGGCTGTATGCGATATCGCAACGTGTTGTTGATATCACATGTTAATTAAGCCCAAAGCAAGCAGATATAGCGTTAAAAAGTTTTCAATCATTATCATGATATTGCTCCTTATTCACAGTAAGAAGTAAGGCCCAATGATTCCTCCTGATCAAATTGCACACCAGACTGTCACCTTTAATGGATACAAAGGTGACTGTTGAATAATTTGAGGGTTTATTTACACATCCATTCAAATGAAAATGTTCCTAGTTACTCATTATGATTTTTTCATGAAAATTAGGGTTGTCATGGGCGAGCTGTAACATCCTACTGGCATATGTACCGCGGCGTAAATGGTCTTGTGAAAGCAGCTCTTACGCCAACTGAATCTTATGTGGAAACAAATGCAAATCCTTTTGCAAAATTGTGGCCAGAGTTGTTATCTGAAGACCAAGCTCCTGAGCATGGCGTAGAATTGAGGTTAATGGATTGTTTTGAAAATTTTTTTGAGCAGCAATAATGTTTTCAGCCAATCTTGCAGTACGTTACGGTCTTTCTTCGAAATCATTCACTGCACGATAAATAGTGTTTTTTTGGTGATTTTAATGCATGACTTGGGAATTGTGGAATTCCATATTGAGAAGTTTTTAGACGTGTTTTTCAAAAAGTCCTGAAAACTGTATCTACCTTTAGTTTTCCTCAAAAGTATTTCACTGCCCCTACGCTAGAAGTATAAAAAATTTTATTTTGAGATTTTTTTATAAATGATTTGGAAATTGTGGGATTCCATATTTCTAAGCTTTTAGACGTGTTTTTCAAAAAGTCTTTAAAAAACTGTATCTGTCTCTAGTTTTCCTTAAAAATATTTCATTGCCACAACGCAAGAAGTATAAAAAATTTTATTTTGGAATTTTTTTTAATACATGATTTGGGAATTGTGGGATTCAATGTTTCTAAAAATTTAAATTGCCTCAGAACTATTTCATTGCCGCAATGCTAGAAGTATAAAAAATTTTATTTTGGAATTGTTTTAATACATGATTTGGGAATTGTGGGTTTCAATATTTCTAAAAATTTAAATCGCCTCAGAACTATTTCATTGCCGCAATGCTAGATGTATAAAAAATTTTATTTTGGGATTTTTATATATGATTTGGGAATTTTGGCATTCCATATTTATAAGTTTTCTCAACGCTAGAAGTATGAAACATTTTATTTTGGGATTTTTTCAATACATGATTTGGGAATTGTGGGATTCTATATTTCTAAGTTTTAAGACGTGTTGTTCAAAAAGTCTTTAAAAAACTGCATCTGCCTTCAGTTTTCTTTAAAAGTATTTCATTGCCCCAACGCAAAAACTATAAAAAATATTATTTTGGTGTTTTTTATGCCTAACTTGGGAATCGTGGGATTCCATATTTCTTAGATTTTAGATGTGTTTTTCAAAAAGTTTTTGAAAAATTTAAACTGCCTCAGAACTACTTTACTACCCCAAACTAGAAGTATAAAAAAATTATATTTTGGTGTTTTTTATGCTTGATTTGGGAATTGTGGGATTCCATATTTCTTAGATTTAAGATGTGTTTCTTAAATAGTTTTTGAAAAGTTTAAACTGCCTTAGAACTATTTCATTATCTCAACGTTAAAAGTATACAAAATTTTATTTTGGGATTTTTATATATGATTTGGGAATTATGGGATTCCATATTTATAAGTTTTTCAAGAAGTTTTTGAAAAACTGAAACAGCTTAGAAACTATTTCATTATCTCAACGCTAGAAGTATGAAACATTTTATTTTGGGATTTTTTCAATACATGATTTGGGAATTGTGGGATTCTATATTTCTAAGATTTAAGATATGTTTTTCAAAAGGTTTTTGAAAAATTTAAACTGCCTCAGAACTATTTTATTACCCCAACTTAGAAGTATAAAAAATGTTATTTTGGGATTTTTATATATGATTTGGGAATTATGGGATTCCATATTTCTTTGTTGGACGTGTTTTTCAAAAACGCTTTAAAAACTGTACCTGTCTCTAGTTTTCCTCAAAAGTATTTTATTGCCCCAACGTTTGAAGTATAGAAAATTTTATTTTGGTGGTTTTTATGTATGATTTGGGAATTGTTGGATTCCATATTTCTAAGTTTTTACACGTGTTCTTCAAAAATTTTTTGAAAAACTAAAACTGCCTCAAACAATTTCATTGCCCCAACGCTTGAATTTTATTTTGTGATTTTTATATATGATTTGGGAATTATGTGATTCCATATTTATTAGTTTTTCAAGAAGTTTTTGAAAAACTGAAACTGCTTAGAAACTATTTCATTTACTCAACGCTAGAAGTATGATGTTTCATGATGATGTTTTTATTTTGGGATTTTTTCAATACATGATTTGGGAATTGTGGGATTCTATATTTGTAAGATTTAAGACATGTTTTTTAAAAGGTTTTTGAAAAATTTTAACTGCCTCAAAACTGTTTTATTACCCCAACCTAGAAGTATAAAAAATTTTATTTTGGGATTTTTTTATAAATGATTTGGGAATTGTGGGAATCCATATTTCTAAGCTTTTAGGCGAGTTTTTCAAAAAGTGTTTGGAAACCCAAAACTGCCTCAGAACTATTTCATTGCTCCAACGCTAGAAGTGTAAAGAATATTATTTTGGGATTTTTTTTATAAATGATTTGGGAATTGTGGGATTCCATGTCTTTAGGATTTTAAATCTTTAAGTTTGTTTTCTTAAAATGTTTTTAATTAAGAATGTTTTATAAGTGGAGACCTTCTTGGGCCTTTAAAGTTGTTACATTGAGCGTGATAGTTCTAATAATGAATTTAGTACTCCCACTTAAAAAATCACCCGTTTTTAGTGTGCCATTGATTGGTCATATTTTAAATGATAATTTTATAAATCGAGTTTATTGATAAATTTTAGTTTTTATTGCCGGAAACTAAGACTTTTATGGAAATTTATTGCCGTAATTAAGTTCTGGGCAATTTTTATATAAAATTATTGAAAAAAAAAATTAAAGTTTCAAAATTTTTTTTATATAAATTGAAAATTAGTAAGTGTGATTTATGATGGTGTGGTTGGCAAATAAAAGGGTGTGGAATTGTGGTTGTTACAATTTTTTTTTCTGCTAATGAATGCTACGGCAGGTCTTGTTGCTAGAAGAACAAGTATTAAATTATTAAATTAAAGCAACTAAATATTAAGTAATTTATTTAGTTTATTATAAAACAACAACAGCAATAACAACAATAAAAAACGAATAATAATTTAATAAAATAAATCTTGTTTTAAGTGTGGGTTATTACAACATACCGATCATAAATGAAAAATCTAAACTGTTTCTCTTATTGACTACAAATGCCACTGTAATTATGGTAATTTCAAAATTAAAACATTCTAAGACATTCTTGTAAAGAATATTTTATTGAAAACAAAATTTAAAAATTTATTCTGTGCTTTAATGAAAAATATATTTTATTTGTTGAAGCGAAACTTAATATTTTTAATACAAAAATTTTTGCATTTTAAATAGTTTTTAAAGAAACGATTTTGAAATTAAGAATTTTCATTCAACTGTTTTGTGTACGCTTCTCGTCTTAAATGGTTTTAAGTTAAAACGTGCTAAATTAGTGGATAAAATAATCGAAACATACTTTCATCTTGCATATCCACTATCGGTGAATTTAAATAAGCCGCATGATCAAACCAAAATGTACGTTTTCAAATGTACGTTCACAACTTAAGTTTTTTTCTCAACTAAATTTGACATTTTTTTTAGTGTAGCGCCTTAAGGTTGCTTTACGAAAAGAAAGAAAATAAACGTTGAAATCTTTGTGATTTTTTCGGTCAGCATAATCGTCAGCAAATGTTTCCATACTCGAAAAAATTGTTCTTAAATTTCAGCAAATCGGTGGTAGATCAAACCACTTGGGTGATATGTAGGGTGTACCTACGCCCTAGGAAGCCTAATCATAATTCTATACAACAGATCATTCCTAGTTGCGATTTCGGAAACATCGGAGCAGGGCCGCCAACCCGCATTCCTTGCTGAAGAGTTGGGGACTATCCAACTCCTGGTTCAAAAACATAACAAGCATGCTCACTGGATCCGGATCATTCACCCACTGCTCTCAGTAGAGGTGAGATGATCAGAGCCCTTTAATTAAATTCAATGAGAGCCTGCGAAACCACAACCGCCACAATGCTCCCGAAGGGCCAACCTCAATAATAAGTCAGAGAACAGATAAAAAGCTTAACTCTGGGGGTTACCGATTCCCGTGGATATAACGTGGAGTTGTCCAGATGACTCCCTTTTACCCCCGCTGACACATGTAATGACGGTGAGATTCCGTCAAGTCATATAAATATGCCCCCGGGTAAGGCGGAGCAAACCGGGTCTGTAGGAAATCTGAAAACACCTTTATATATACGGCCCAGTTCGTTTTGCAAAAAAGATTTCTATTGTTCGGGATAGTGTGGCAGAAGAGCCGTCAACCTCGGTCCGGAGAACTTCTCACGAACACTACTGATGCGAACTTTGAATAAAGAGATGAATTTACACACTTACAACATTCAATTAACTAAAGATCTGAACCCTACTGACCATTTCAAGCGTCGTGATTACGTCGAATGATTGAACAGATTTTTCTGCCAGATTAGAGAATTAATTTGACTCATGTAGACTGTTTATGCTCATGTTGTTTTGTAATCATTGCGAGACAACAATTTGGCTAAGCAAATATGTTCGCCATACTACTTTGCCACTGAATGTAACTTCGAGTTTATCAACTACGCAAACCCTGTTTTGTTTGTCAAATCATTTGAAAAAGCCCTGAAGGGAAACACAAAATTATCAATCAACCATGACTATAAATTCGCCACTAAAAGAACATGTACAAATAAATCATCATGTAAATGTTCATGATTTTTAATATTTGTAAATCCAGTCGTTTAAATGACCGAAAATGAAAGCGTGTAGTCAATTAAACATCAAATATAACCTACAAATAGTTCACAAATGGAATAACATTTTATTCTTTAAGCTAACAAGTTAGAAATAGTTACTGGAATGCTACAGTGAGTTTAATTATTATAAAGAGAAATTGATCAAGGACGAAGCGGTTAAAATATACATTTTTATCTTTCTTTTGTAGTTGTAATTGCTAAAATTTTATTTTTAAATTTTTTTGGTAAAATGCTTTCATTCAAATTGATCATAATTTTTCTATAAAAAAAACCTTCACTCGAAATTTTTCTATAAAAACTTTCATCGTAATAAATAGTTATTAAAATTTCTTTAGAAAAATTTTGTGATAAATAATTTTTCTATCGAAAAATTTTGTGATAAGTAATTTTGCTATCGAAAAATTTTTTGATAAATAATTTTTCTATCAAAGATAATAATGATAAATAATTTTACTATCAAAAAATTTTGCGATAAATAATTTTACTATCAAAAAATTTTGTTATAAATAATTTTTCTATCGAAAAATTTTGAGACAAATAAAATTTATATAAAAAATTTAGTGATAAATAACTTTTTTATTGAAAAAGTTTTTGTGATAAATAATTTTTCTATTGAGAAATTTTATGATAAATAATTTTTCTATCGAAAAATAATGTGATAAATAACTTTTCTATCGAATAATTTTGTGATAAATAAAACTTCTATAAAAAAATATTATGATCAAGAAAATTTCTATAAAAATATGCTGCGATAAACAATTTTTCTATCGAAAAATTTTGTGATAAATAATTTTTCTATCGAAAAATTTTGTGATAAATAAAATTTTTAAAAAAAATTATTGATAAATAATATTTCTATCAAAGATAATAATGATAAATAATTTTACTATCGAAAAATTTTGTGATAAATAATTTTTCTATCGAAAAATTTTGAGACAAATAAAGTTTATATAAAAAATTTAGAGATAAATAATTTTTCTATCGAATAATTTTATGATAAATAATTTTTCTATCGCAAAAATTTATGATAAATAATTTTGCTATTGAAAAATTTTGTCATAAATAAATTTTCTAAAGAACAGTTTTGTGATAAATAATTTTTCTAAAGAAAAATTTTGTGATAAGAAATTTTTGTATAGAAAAATTTTGTGCTAAACATTTTTTGTTTAGAAAAACTTTATGATAAATAATTCTTCTATCGCCAAATTTTATGATAAATAATATTTCTGTCGAAAAATTTTGTGATAAATAATTTTTTATCGAAAAATTTAGCGATAAATTATTTTTCTATAGAAAAATTTCTACTCGCATAATTTTTGTACAGAAAAATTTCATCTCATTTTTCTATAGAAAAATTTTCCTTTCGCATAATTTTTCTATCGAAAATTTTTTACTCGCATAATTTTTCTATCGAATATTTTTCTACTCGCATAATTATTCTATCGAAAATTTTTCTACTCGCATAATCTTTCTATCGAAAATTTTTCTACTCGCATAATTTTTATATAGAATTTATTGATAAATCTATCGAAAAATGTTGTGATAAGTAATTTGGTATCCAAATATTTCGGGATGTATAATTTTTTTATCGAAAAATGTTGTGATAAAAATAATTTTGCTATCGAAAAGTTTTGTAATAAATAATTTTTGTATAGAATAATTTTGTGCTAAGTAATTTTTGTATAGAAAAATTTTGTGGTATATAATTTTTTTATATCGCAAATTTTGTAATAAATAATTCTTCTATTACCAAATTTTATGATAAAAAATATATCTATCGAAAAATGTTGTGATTAATAATTTTTTATCGAAAAATTTAGCCATAAATAATTTTTCTATAGAAAAATTTCTACTCGCATAATTTTTGCATAGAAAATTTTTCTACTCGCATAATATTTCTATCGAAAATTTTTCTAATCGCATAATTTTTCTATAGAAAATTTTCAATCGCATAATTTTTCTATCGAAAATTTTTGTGATAAATAATTTTTCTATCGAAAAATTTTGTGATAAATAACTTTTCTATCGAATAAAATTGTGATAAATAATTTTTCTATCAAACAATTTTGTGATAAATAATTTTTCTATCGAATAATTTTGTGATAAATAATTTTTCTATCGAATAATTTTGTGATAAATACTTTTTCCATCCAAAAATTTTGTGATAAATTAAATTTCTGCACAAAAATTTTGTGATAAATAATTTTTCTAAAAAAATTTCATCTGTCATTATTTTAATATAGAAAAATTTTATCGCGCATAATTTTTCTATAGAAAAATTTCGTCTCGCATAATTTTTTTATAGAAAAATTTTCTAATCGCATAATTTTCCTATAGAAAAATTTCGTCGCATAATTTTTTTATAGAAAATTTTCGTCTCGCATAATTTTTTTATAGAAAAATTTTCGTCTCGCATAATTTTTTTATAGAAAATTTTCGTCTCGCATAATTTTTTTATAGAAATATTTTTTAATGGCATAAATTTTCTATAGAAAAATTTTCTAATCGCATAAATTTTCTGTAGAAAAATTTTCTAATCGTATAAATTTTCTATAGAAAATTTTTCTACCCGTATAATTTTTCTATAGAAAATTTTTCTACTCGCATAATTTTTCTATAGAAAATTTAAAATGAAATAAAAGAATTTTGTTTTTAATTTTTATTTTAAAATATTTTGTTTTTATTTTTCATTAAATTTCACAACAAGGGTGTTCAAAGTGGGACATTTATTTACAGTGGTCAATTTTTAAAGTTTCAGTTAAAAGAAAGAATTATGTTTTATAAAAGACTGAATTAAAAAAACTTAACAACTTAAATGAAAAAAAAATTAGTTAACTAGAAAAAGATTAACGACGTAATAATTATTACCAGCTACCAGATGGTTCCCAGCCTTTGTTGACATGAACGGGCACATGAACTTCTTTATATACCGGAACATGAACTTCCTTGACGACAGGTACATGAACCTCTTTAACAACGGGCACTTCTCGGATGACTTCCTTATAAATTGGCTTATAAATGGGAACATTTTTGATGTGATGATGGTGAATGGTATGAACTTTGTATGGCACGTGAATTGTATGATGTTCGCTGGAGGCAAAGAAAAGAAAATTATATAAATAATTAAAAATGCAAGCAGTTGGCAAAAGTTTTAGATTAAATTGTATTTGTGATTAAGTTAAGTTTCAGGGTATTCAGTTGCCAGTTAATAGTGTGACTTCTCGGTAATTATATTGATTAAGTATGAAAGTATGTATTAATGAAAGTGAAAATTTATTTAGTTTGACGACATTTGTTTTTTTTTTGTTATAAACGACATTGTGTGTGATTTATATCTATTTAAGTTATTTAATTTTATTGTTGTTGCTTTTAATAGTCTGAGTCTCGTTTATTTATTACAAATGTATAAAAGCGTCTGTCTGTATTGTTTGTTTAATGTTTGTTTAATTTTTATTTTGTTATTTCCTCTCGAGGCCAATAATTATAATTAAATATTCCGTTCAATTATTACATTGTATGGAATATGCCTACAATTAACATACTCACAACAATTGCGGTAGCAAATGTACAACAAAAATAAAAATAAAAAATAAAAAAAAAAAAACTTTAAGATGTTATTTTGTAACTGGTGCCAACAATCAAACACAGCAGTTTATCCATTCATCCAGCCAACCACCTATTCAATCAACCAGCCAACCATTTAAATGAACAAATAATAAACTTTTTGATTGTTAACTAGAAATAACGCAACAACACAATTACAACAACAATTATGCTCTCTTTGTTATTTTCTAATTATGGTTGACAATTGGTTTTTAACTCATTTTAAAATAGAAACTTTTTCATTCAAGTGTTAAAGGTAAAGGCCGGCTGATCTTTTCATATTTTAAAGAAAAAGAAATTATGTGATCAAAGAAAAGTTATTGTGAAACAGGAAGAGAGGAGAGAAGCAGAGAGAGAGAGAGAGAGGAGAGACAAATATAATTGTGTCATCCAAATATTTGGGCACGCTATTTTTAAAAACAAGCAACTGAAATATCTTCTCATCAATTGTGCTGCTGCCTTAACTTCTCCCATAACACACATTTTTATTTAAGATATCAGTTAAGTAGGGTTATTTTCCCACATTCTGTAAAGATTCCTTCCTAATCCATTGTTCAAATCTGGCTGTAAAAATAATATCGAAAATTATAGGGGCATTGCTAAGTTTAGAATGCCGCCTAAACTTTTTGAACAAATTATTACGGATCAAATTTGTCATCAATTGCCATCTATTGTATCGCCTGCTTAACATGGTTTTCGAAAAGGTTGCTCAACAATTATAAATTTCTTACATTTTACAACTGTCATTAACCGTGGGGTTGTTCAACAAAAAAACAAAAAAAAAAAACACCGACTTTAGTTAAGCCTTTGACAGGGTCAATCATTGGCTTTTTTTACTCCAACTTAATTACTTGGGATTCACAGTTGACTCTTTAAGATGGATTTCCTTTTATTGAACAGAATACAGAATGTTTCCTTCAAGCATTTGAGATCTAAGGCGATATATGTTAAGCCTGCAGGTGCCGCCCCTGTAGGCTAGTAGGAGATAGTATACTAGCTTGTCAGTCTGGGGGTTTTGGGTTCAATTCCCAACGAAGATCTTGGTTTTTTTTCACTATAAAAATAAAAATAAGTTACCTCGATCTCTGATCGAGGTAACTTACTGGATCCTAAACTGAATTTTATACAACACATTTCATTTATACTAAATAAAGCCCGATCTGTCTTGGAATTTATAAAACGCTGGACTAAAGAGTTTACTGACCCTTATACCGAGTGTTAGCCTTGTTTTGCCGCCATTTTGGTAAACTTTAGTCTTGACAGTTCATATTTGCCAGTCATGAAGTAGACACTTGGCAAATTTATTATGGAAAAATATTCGATAAACCAACGTTTTTTAATCGTTAAAATATTTTATCAAAATCAATCAACGATTACAGTGACTATGAGAAAGTTACGTGAAATGTGCCAACAAAACGCACCAATTATCGTGTAGTGAATGATTTTGGAGAAAAAGGGTCTGTAGGTGATAAGACTTAAGCATGAGCCACAACGTGCTGCATGATCGGCCTAAAAAATTATTGCTGCTTAAAAAAATGTTTAAAACAATCCATCAACCCTAATTTGAAGTCGTGCTTAGGAGCGTCGTCTTAAGTAACACATTAACGATGCCGCCGGGGGCACATTTATCGGCCTTTATAGAATACTTGACTATCTAGACCTGTGCTGCTGGGGGTATAAGGGAGCCCAGTCGCCTGAAGGCAAGCAGGGAGTCAACTGGAAGCTCCACGTTATTTCCACGGGCATCAGTAAGCCCCATGATTTCAGCTAATTGTCTCTTTAGGCTTTTAGCTGTTTCTCTGACTGATTATTGAGGTTGGCCCTTTGGGAGTATCGTGGTGGTTGTGGTTTTGCGGCCCCCAAAAATGAACTGATTATGGTGGTCAGGATCATCTCGCCAGTGAGTCATGTGTTCTGGACCAGGAGTTGGATAGTCTCCAGCTCTTCAGCAAAGAGTAGTGGTTTGCAACCCTGCTTTGGAACCGCTGAAAGTGCAACAAGGAAAGACCTGTTGCTAGAATTAGTCCTTGGCTTCCTAGGGCGTGAATGATGTTGCTTTTTATTTCCAGTGGCTTGACCACCATCTGATTAAGGCTTACGGCCAGTTGCAGATGTAAATCTTATCACGAAATAACACATTAACGAATGAAATCTGCTGTTTGAATTGTTTTATTCTCACTTCATCACTTTCATCCCTGTAAACAGTTTTGCCCATTAATGAAGGAGCCTATATAAAATCTGTTTTGAGGAGTTCTAAAGTTCACTAAAAGAAGCCAATTATTACAACTGCTGTTGTTATCTTTATACTGTGTAGATTTTTGTTTGGCTGTGTGTCTTCTATTTTTTTCTAATTGTTAATCTTAGTTCATAGAATTTAAATGTAACAGCTTGTTTTTGAAACTTTTTGATTTATTTCTAAAGCTTTTGATTTGGTTTAATATCTTTTTATAACTGAAATTAAGCATTTTCTTAACAATAGTATTACGTTTTCATTTTGTTGTTAAATAGTTTTTTTTTTTTGTTAACGTATTAAACTTACAAGTAAATTATAAGAGTAATGGAGAAGAGCTATGACAGCGATGGTCTTAAGCTTGTTAAATAGTTATTTGATTGCAAAATATAATACATCAAGAATTATTTTTATTTATCCACCTTCCCACAATAAAAATTTTTTTATAATTGTAAACACCACACTTACTGCAGTCTTCATAAAATTATGCTTTTTTAATAATGCTTTATTACTAGCAGCTGCGATTTATATTTAAAGGCGAGTTAAAACGTCTAAATTATTTAAATTATTTTATTATAAGAACATCTGGCAACTTGTTTTAGTTGATTTCTTTTTGCACACATCAAACTAATAACCAAGAGAAACCTATTGCATTTAATTTTTAGTATAATTATTATGTTGTTATTAAACATAATAAAATGTTTTTGTTTCAGTTTTGTCGAAATTTAAAAAAAAAAATAAAAAATCAAAATCTCAACTTCTATGTGGAATGAAATCTGTTTGGAGAGCCTAACATGGCCCCAAAAATTCAAAATTTGATATTTTTAATATTTAAGTAAAATCATATCTCTGTTTTTATTAACAGATAACGATGCCTCCAAAAAAAAGTTCACTGAAAACTTAAAGCAAATTTGCAACTATGGGCTGGGTTCGGCCAATTGCTTTTGGACTTTAATTCAAACAAATACTTTGGCCTTTTATTTATGCCATTGTAGAGTATTACAGATTCGCTTTCATGGACAAACTTTTCTTAAAAATATAATTTCTTTAAAATGTTGTTGTTTTATTTTTTATTTGTTTGTGTTATTTTTTGCATAACAGCCTGGCTGACTTATTACGGAATTTCCACGTAAATGCACAAATTGGTTGTATGAGAACAACAATCAAGTAAAAAAAAAGGCATGGAATACATTGCACAGTGGGTCGAACTGCTGAAGAAAAGGAAAAATAGTAGGATATTTATGCTGTCCTGTCTGTATTTATTAAGTTTTTTTATTTATTTAAATTTACGAATTTTTAATTCTTACAGACTATTAATCAATGAGAGCAAAATATAACGTTTTATCAGATTTTAATTTAGGGAATAATGAACACAAAAATACAATTTATTAAAGTCTTTAAAACATTTAATGAAAAAATGAATATCCAATGGAGAAAAGTATCGGTTAGGTCGCTGAGGAACACAAAAAGATATATTCAATTACTTTTATTTGGGTACGGTTTTCCGTACGATATTTTTCCGTATGGTATTTTCAATTACCATTTATTGTATTTAAAATGAACATGGCATTTAGCATAGTTCTGCCACTTTCCAGAGATGGTAACTTTCTAAGAACAAGTCTAGATTTATACGATGATAAATATAGCGGATGCCATTGTAATTTACGTAAACAAAATATTAGAAACGGTTTTTGCCCTGATTCAATTGCGTTGCTGTAATTGATCTATTTTCCAGAATTGGACGAACCAGTGACATAAATAGATGTTTCATGATGTAGGGATCTTTAAATTCCTTTGCCCAAAGCTTGATGAAACCAAGCTGGCAGCAGATCTTAACGTCAATAAGTCTCCTCGGCCGGATGGGAGACCAATACTGGTCTTGAAGCAGTGCTCTTCGAAGCTAGCGCGACCGTTAGCAACACTTTTCAGTAAGTTGTATCATGCCGGTAATTTCCAAAGTGTTGATAGGTTGCTTGTGCAACGCCAATACCCAAAAAGGGTGAGGCTAATAACCCTAAAAACTACCGCCCAATTGCAATTTGTTCTGCACTTTCTAAAGCGATGGAAAGTATGCTTAATTTTCATCTTGTGAGGTCCAACAGCTTACTTAGCGACCGACAGCATGGTTTCATACTTTCCTATCGCAAAAGTGGTGCAACTATATACATCATTTCGGAGAGAGTCCCCCCCGGGGGCACATTATATGGTCATTATAGAACGCTCGACTATCTAGACCTGTGCAACTGGCGGAAAAAAGGGAGTCCAGTCCCCTGAAGGCAGTAGGGGTTAACTGGGAACTCCACGTTATTTCCACGAGAATCAGTAGCCCGCAGAGTTTCCGCTATTTGTCTCTTTAGGCATTTAGCTGTTTCTCTGACTGATTATTGAGGTTGGCCCTTCGGGAGTATCGTGGTGGTTGTGGTTTCGCGGCCCCATAACATATAGGTCAGTTTTATATGGTGGCCAGGTTCATCTCACCTTTAATAACACCTACCTGGTGGAATGTTCCTAGATCCAGTGAGCATGCTAAGTATGTGTTCTGGACAGAAGTTGGATAGTCTCCAGCTCTTCAGCAAGGAATGGTGGTTTGCAGCCCTGCTTTGGTATCACTAAAGTTGCAACTGGGAAAGACCTGTTGCTAGGATTAGTCTTTGGCTTCCTCGGGCGTGAATGACGTTGCTTTTTATTCCCAGCGGTATGACCACCATCTGATTAAGGCTACATAGCCAGGCGCAGATGTAAATCTTATCACGTAATTTCGGAGAGAGTAAGGCGTTTGATAGAGTGCGGCATGATGCACTTTTGTCAAAATTAGTTGCTTTCGGTGTCTACAGATTTATAATGAGTTTTTTTAGGAATCGCACTATACGAGTTGTTATACATGGAATTTCATCAGATGTCTTCAAGATTAATTCTGGGATACCGCAAGGCTCCGTTCTTTCTCCCACTTCATTTCTTATTTTTCTAAATGACCTTCTTTGTCAAACTGTCAACATCAGCAAACACCACATGATAGATGGTGCTGGCATCTGGTGTTTGCGGATGACAGCACCATTTCTCATTCGTATTCATTTGGTAATAGACCGAACCAAATGGAGGTGAGTTCCATCACTTTAGAAAGTGCAGAACAAATTGCAATTGGGCGGTCATTTTCCCTTTTTGGGGATTTGCGTTACATTAGCAACTTTGCAACATTTCGGAAATTCACCGGCATGATACAGCGTGCTGAAAAGGGTTTGCTAACAGATGCGTTAGCGTCGAAGAGCACTGTTTTAAGACTATTGGGGGTTCCCATCCGGCCCAGGAGACTTATCGACATTGGATCTGCTAAAGGTTCATTTAGAAATAAAGAGAAAGGATGGCTATTGAAAGAAACTGAACAAGTCACTTTAAAGCAGAGAGAGAGAGAGAGAGAACATATTGATAGATTCATTGAAACAAAAGGTAAAAAAGATTCATACTAAGAAATTTATGACAGTTACAAAAGAAAACATTTAATGTAAAATTAAATCATAAATGGTTCGTTGCCAAAACTGATTTAAATATTCCAACAGACGTTAAGTGGACTTTATCATTAGAATATAAGCAAGCTTTACCAAACAACAAAGAAGATTTTCCAATTTTAAAGATTATTGCAAATGGAGAAGATTTAGTACAGGCACTTTAGGGAAAAGAAAATCAAATAATAGCAAAAACAAAATTAACTAAAATTGTAAATAATCATTTGAACAAAATGATATTTTGAAAAACAGAGATAGATTTGTCTTACATAAAGTCAAGGAAACTTAAAGGTGCTTGAAAAATAATAAAGATTTCTTAACTTTGAAAGCAGATAAAGCAGATAAAAGGTCAAAGGAAACAGGTGCCACTGTAGGCTAGTAGGTAGTGTACTAGCTTGTAAATATGGGGGTTGTGGGTTCGATTCCCAACGAAGACAAAAATAAAAATTGACTGTCGGTGGGGCTGCTCAGCGATGAAGGCATAGTCACTGGTCGCTGTGCTGTCTTATATACGGCATTTAATTTCCGACTATCCTTCTACGTTCACCACCTGTTTCATCTATTCTCTATTCCTTTCCTAAAGAATGTAGCACGGTACTTGACTTTAAAAAAAAAAATTAATTAATAAAATATTTTTTCTTAAAAACAAAAAAAAAAATATTTCTAACTGAACGAGCCCATAGTGCAACTTTAACAATTATTTATTTTTAATAATGTCTTTAAAGAAAGGAAAAAGCAATTAAAAGCATATTAAGAAATTATAGATGAAATAAAAGAAAGGAAGTCACAATAAGGATACATTGCAGTTAAAGTTTTCTTTTCAAGTTCAACAGTACTGTAATAAATAAAATATTATAGCCATATACAAAATCAAACATACATTCATACAAATATATGATTTCTTTGAATTGCTTTGTATTATTTAATTAAAATGGCTTTTAACTTTTTAATGGCATTAAAACAATTTTCTTCTATTTATGTCAATTATGTGAGAGAGTTTTTGCTTTTGGTGAAACATTTTTTAATGTTCAACATTTTTAGTGAGTGACTATTACAACAAAGAGCAAGTAGTAAAGTAAAGATAATTTTTCGTTAACACCATCTTAAAAAAGGACTCTTGAACTTTAAACAAAATAATTTTTTTAATACATATAACATTTTTAAAACGAATGGAAAATTAAATAGTGTTATTTTAATTTTGTTATTTTTGGCTATCCTCAATCACACTTTTCGGATAGCTTATAAAATCCTAAATAATTTAAACTTTAAATCTATGTATTTCTTGCCTCTTGCTGATTTTTTTTTTATTATCATTTAAATAGAAAACTACTTACTGTTTGCCAAAGAATCCAGGTGCCGCAAAAGCTACAGCTAACATGGCAGCCAAGAACATCTAGAAAAAAAAATATTAAAAACACAAAAATTTTAAAAACATTTAATTATTATTTTTAGTTATCCTTATTGTTTGTAATTAAATATAATAAATATTAAAATGTCTCCAAAAAAAAATAAAAAATTAAATGCCTCGTAGAAAGACAATTCATTACGGCAACTATTTAAAAAAAAAATTGAATCCACACGAACTAAAAAAGAGTAAAAAAAGAGAGTATAAAGAGAACACTGAAGATGGTAAATAGCCGAAACCGGTTTGACGAGGGTCGACGTAAAAACGTACCCAAATAAAAATTACTAAAAAAGAGCTCGTGCGTAGAACAAGAACTTAAATCTTATAAATTAAGTTCCAAAAATCTTAGGAGATTGTTTAAATTTTTTCACAAATGTTTTTTTACAAATAAGGATACTAAAAGGATAATAAAAGGACTTATTTTTAAGTCCTATTTTTAAAATCCGATTTTACAGCATATTTCGTTGGCCACTAACAAAGTACGTGCAGTTCTTGGATTTATAAAATGCTGGTCAAAGGATTTTAGTGAACCATATGTCATCTTTATACTTCTCTTGTCAAACCTACTCTGGAATATGGCTCAATAATTTGGGATCCAATTTATAAAATCGGTGCAAAAGTAGTTCTTGTTATTTTGTCGTCGCTCCTTATAATGGAATCCCTTAAATCTGCCATTCTACAGTAGTAGACTTGTATATAATAGTTATAGTTTTTTGACCTTTTTAATATTTTTTAGAAGTAATTTATAAAGCACTAGGTCACTATTTAATAAAAAATTTTTAAAAACTTTTATTTTTTATTATTTTTTCGATACTTCACCACACCGTTGCTTGGCATCGTCAGGAAAAACAAAAATAATGAACAAACAAATTGAAAAAATTTTTTCTATAAAAAATAAAAGTTTTTAAAAATTTTTTATTAAATAGTGACCTAGTGCTTTATAATTAACTACTAAAAAAAGTAGTAGACTTGCTCTAATAAAGCTGTCAACTCTAAAAAGCCGAAGAATAATCTAAAGGTCACGTATGTTTTAAATTTAATAAAAGAAAATGTCTGTTCGGAATCTTTTTCATTAGTAATATTTCATTTAACGTTCAATTTCGTTCTACACGCTATTTTAATCTAATCCGTTTTTTAAGAATTTGTACTGAGTTGAATAAATTTTATAAGCATATTGAATTTTCTTTGAATGTTAATGCTGTTAAATGTCATTTAATTTTATATTTAAATAGCCAAATTTAATTTTAATGTTTTAGCCTTATTTACTGTTTTAATGTCTGAATCCATATACTAAATATAAAATAAATAAATAAAAAAAAACCTTTATCTCAATTTTTAGTGGTTTCTTACTATTTCATTAAAAAAATTATCATGTGTGTATTTTTTATTTATAATTATTCGGAATCATTTTTAATATAAGCAATTTTATTTCGTGCTTGATTCCTTTAAATAAATATTTCTTGATATTCTCACAAAATATTTATTACAAAAATGTTTATTAAAAAATAAACATCTTATGATATTCTCATAAAACATTTATTCAAATAAAAATTAAAATAAAAATATTTGAAATGTATTGTAATGGATGGATGGATGTGCTCTCTGTCCATATTGCGATTTCGCTATTACTCAAGTAGCTCATCAGTGAATTTTACCTCAATATTGTATAGAAAAACCTAAGAGTCTTATATCCAAAGCCAAACTGATTCTATGAGAATTTTTCATAAAATCAACATAGCATAGACAGCAAGACTCAAAGACACTTCCATGCAAACATTTCAAATATTTTTATTAAGTCTTATTTTTACTTTTTTTTCTACTTAATAAAAGAAAGAAAACACGCCGTGATTCTTAATGAACTGCTTGAGGCGTTAGATTTGCAATAGAGAGAGAGAGAGAGAGTATGTTTTTTCTTATGCCTTAAGTCTTTGAAACAATAAGAAGATTGTTTACGGGATGTTTAAGTTTTAAGTCCTTAAAGCTTCAATGAATAACAAGTCATAGAAAAAAAATTTTTTTCTAATTTTTTTGTTAAACAAAAGAAATAGTTTTATGCATTTTAATATGAAAATTATTGTTGTTAAGAGTTTAAATTAAAAACAATTTGGCTTTAGAGAACATGTTTGTTTCTTAAGTCTTGAAATAATGAAATTGTTTACAAGATGTTTGTGTCCTAAGTCTTTAGTAGTGAATATGTTTTAATGCTTTAATTTTTGCTTGTGTTAAAAAAAGAGAGAGAGAGAGATATAGCACATGTTTAATTCTTAAGTTTGTTTCTTAAGTCTTCAAAACAATAGGCAAATTGTTGACAGGATGTCTCTGTCTTAAGTCTTGCAAGCTTGAACGACTATGTTTAAGGCTATGTACGACTATGAACGACTATGAACGACTATGTTTAAGTTTGTTCCTTAAGTCTTGGTAAACAATAGAAATTGTTTACAGGATGTTTCTGTCATAAATCTTGCAAGCTTGAATGAATATGTTTTAAGGCTTTGGTTTTTAAAGAGAACATGTTGGCTCTTTAAATTTTAAGTTTGTTCCTTGTGTTTGAAATAATATGCAAATAATATGCAATATAATAATATTGTCTATAGAAAGTTTGAGTCTTAAGTCTTTAGTTCATGTTTTGTGGTTTTAGTTTTTGCATGTGCCAACAAGAGAGAGAAAGAGAGCATGTTTGTTTCTTACGTCTTAAGTGTGTTTCTTAAGTCTTTCAACAATATGCAGATGGTTTATAGGGTGTTTCAGTCTTAAGTCTTTAGAGTTTCAAGAAATTTTAAATCAGTGAAAAAATATTTTTTTTTCATTTTATTTTGTTTTTGTTATATAAAAATTAATGTTATCAAAGGTTTAAGTTATAAAAAAATCATAATTTATTTTTCTATTCCTTAATAAAATTGAACAAGGAAAATTTGCCGTTATTTTTTAAGCAAGCGTAATTGTTATTGTAATTTTTTAAATGGAAAAATTCATTTCTGTTTTTATAGTTTAATGTTGTAGCGAACCAGTTTAAGTTCTTTTAACATTTTTAATTATTTTGGATCTATAATTCTGATTTACTTTAAATGATTTTTAAAATATCTCACGACTTTTTGTCACATATAAAGCATTGTTATTAATATTTTAAAAAACTGTATATATTTAATATTTATGGCGTGTTTCATTTCAAACTGTTCACTTTGTGTTTATTATATATATGATTTAAGTGCGTGACTTAATAAAATTTTAACTCTATTTTTTACAATTTTTTCAAATAAATCGCAACACTTTAATTTGTCTTTTTTGTGGTATAAAACTCCTTGTTAACTTTAACACTTTCAGTTTAAATATTTTCAAATTAACACTTACAAATACTTTTAAGGTGGTCATATTTAAAAACCTGATGAATGATGTATAAAATTTAAAAAATTTAATTTAAATTTAAACAAATTTAATTTATGTTTTATATGCGTTAACAGAAAACAAAAGCTGCAACACAATATTTTTAAATAAGTTGGTTAATTGTGGCTTTTTTAATACACAATACTAAATTTAAAACTGATAACTTAACATGGTTTGCAGATCGTTTTTATATATGAAGACCGCTGCTGGAAAATACTCAAAGTGAGGCCACAAGTGAGTGTTTAGAGTACAAACTGCCACAGAAGCTTCGTTTATGCTTATTATCATTTAAACAACAACAACTAGTCAAATGTATAATAAAAAAATAAAAAAAAAAATAAACAAAAACAAATAAAATTATAAAGTTAAGAAAATTTACCAACACCAACAAACGATTAAACCAGCCTGGCAAAAGTTTATTTTATACAGCCTGAGAGTAAAGAAATGTTAACAAAAATTCAGGCTCCAATTCAAACCATTGAAGGGGTTGCTTTTTACTGTTACATTTGTGTGCTGGTGTATGCAATTATTAATGTCTCTTACACATTGACAAAATGCACATAAAAATAACCGAATGGCCAAAATTAAATTTTATAAAGATGGCAGGCATAACAAACTCTCAATTTTTTTTTTTAAATTAAATTTAACTTACAAATACTCGCTTGTTATAACTGTACGAAAAAAAAATTAAAACAACTACAACAACAACAAATTGAAATATGTTGCCAATAGTGCATGCAATTGAATTGCGTGTCGTTTCTATTATTTTTTTTTTATTAACAAATGACAAAATTAATGGTGACGGATATTGTCGATTGCAAAAATTAGTTACAAATTGAAGCGGCCAACCGTTAAGCAAAATAACAAATTTATTTAAAATATAACTTTTTCAAATTTCTCTAAAGTGAAAAAGCAGTAAAGAACTTTAAAGGAACAGGGGCCACAGAGTATGGCGATAAACTTTTGAATGGTTATAAAATTACAGGTTCAAAGTTATTTAAAACACAATAATCTGTATGGAACACAAATTTTTAATGCAATGAAAGATAAACAAATTTATAAAATATGAAAAATAAAATGAATTCGATTTAAATAAATTATTAATAAATAAGTTTTTAAAATCGTATAGTGGAATCTGTGTATCTTCCTGCACATAATTCTAGCGCAGTCAAATAGAATAGAGGCCATTATTTCATTTTCTCATGATACTAGGAAAGTAACAAAGCAATGTCACATATTCCTTTGCCAGTGCAGTAAAGAAACCTTGTGGTTTTTAATGTGGCAAGTTAAGCTTTCAGCTGTTGAAAAAGCCTTGAAATCAGCTTTTCAAAATAAAAATAGAATGGGGTCCCTTGCTGGCTTGACTAATTTGGTGTATCTAATGTGTGCAATGGTCTGCCAAAGATTATTCCAGTTTTTCTAAGTGATTTGATTTTATGTTTAATTTTTTTTTATATATTCTTTAAATTTAATTCACACAAAAAATATAAAAAAATTTATCGCAACAAACAAAAATTTTTTGTATCAAAAATTTTTCGATAACAAACAAAAAATTTTCCTATTGACAATTTATTGCTAACAAACAAAATATTTTATTTTTTGGGAAAATTTATCGATAACAAAAAAAAACTTTTTCTATCGAAAATTTATCGATAACGAACAAAAAATTTTTTGTACTGAAAATCTATCACTAACAAACAAAAAATATATATTTTTGGAAAATTTATCGATATTTTTCGATAAAAAAATTTTTGTTTATTATCGATAATTTATCTATTCACGCCTTGTGACTTAAATATTAACTGTAAATTTAAAAAAAAATTATCATTTTAAAAAGAAAGTATGCAAAAATCTTCTATTTTTTAAGAAATTTTCAAACTTAAGACTAAATCTTCTTTCTGGCAACGCTGCTCTTCGTTATTATTGAAAAATTGAAAAAAAAGCATTCTTTAGATTAACAATTTTTTAATTTTTTGAAAAAATTTTTTCCATTGAAAATTTTCTGCAAACAAACAAATATATATTATTTTTTGAAAATTTATCGATATTTTTCAATAAAATTTTTTTTGTTATCGATATTTTTTTCATTCATACTTTGCGATTTAAATATTAACTCTAAATTTAAAAAAAATTTCATTTTAGGAAAAAAGTATGCAAAAATCTTATTTTGTTTAAGAAATTTGCAACCTTAAGATGAAATCTTTTTTCTGGCAACGCTGCTGTTCATTATTATTTAACAAAAATAATAAGATTTAAGATTAAGATTTAATATTTTCTAAATTATTTAAATTTTTTTTTAAATTATTTTATAAAGAAATCATATAAAATTAATTAAAAAGAAATTTGGTGGATTAAGTAGATGAATCAAAGTAGATGTACTGATATTTTTGTACCACTCTGTATAAAAAAAAATTTAAGGAAATATTTTTATAGTTTTTTAAACGATCTTTTTTATCTTTAATAAAAAAGGAAATATTTTGATTTTACTTGTTGTTGTAGCTTTTAAAGTTACTAGTACGATTAGAAATATATTTATTTATTTATTTTGTGTGTTAAATTTAAAAAATAATAATAATAATGATGATGACAAGTGAAGCCAAATGAAGAAATTTGATAAAATTCTGTTACACAATATCAGCTATCGCCATACGAGTGATAAATAATGAGTTTCAAATATTGCAGTTTTAATTAAAAACCTTATAAATAAAATATTGCAAAATCAATATTTATTTTTTAACAAAATAAAGGAAATGGATTATGACCGAAATTATTAGATCCATTAACTACTCATAAGCCATTCTGGGAAAATTTTATGAAAGCAGCGCTGCTAAAGCAGGTAATCTAAAATAATCAAACATAAAACTGCAAACATTTTAGCGTCCGTGGAGTTTATGTTTGTGCTCTTCTCTTTAATGATTAAACAAACATTTACGAGGATCACTTATATATTCACCAGTAAATATAATGGCCTTAGCAGAGAATAAAATATTTAATTTTTATTAGATTTTCCGGGACACCCTATACTTTCTTGGGAAAATATGATTAAATTAAAGAAAATGGATGTTATATTGATTAATGTCTTATTTAATGTCGGCAATTATGTATACAATATGAGAGAAATGTCCACCTCTGTTAGCCTCACAAATGCTCGCCTTTTTGAGCACATTTTTCATCACATTCTCACACTGTATTTCACGCGTTATTTCATTAATTTCATCATGAATATTTTGATTGAATTGCTCAAGTGTTTCTGGCTTGCTTGCATAAACTTTGCTTTTCAGATATTCCCACAAAAGGAGGTGCGGAGCAGTCAAATCAGGCGACCTTGGAGGCCAATCGACATCACCATTTCTGAGGTCTTGCAGTAATTCCATTGTAATCCCGGCTGTATTAGATGTGGCACCGTCTTATTGATACAACATGTTAATAAAGCCCGTACGATGTAGTTGTGGCGTTAAAAAGTTCCCATTCACGAAATCGCTCCCTGTTACACCCTTTTCATTTACGTTAGAGCACTTAACATTGTAGTAACGATAAAACCCTGCTGTCCCCAATGAGCGTCAGGAGAGGGCTATTCTGTAGGCGGTCGATTTTCATGAGAAAATCATAATGAGTGACGAGTCACATTTTCATTTGAATGGATGTGTGAATAAACAGAATAGTCGGTTCTGGAGAATGGGCAAACCTAAACACCCTTACCTTTGCATCCATTAAAAGTGACAGTTTGGTGTGTGCTTCAGTACTCTAACATTCAAACATCATTATGCGCTGCTTTAGAAGTTTGATACAGAAATTTGTTGACATTGCTAAAATTTATGTTCAGTAATTAATTTTTAATTAATAAAAATAATTAAGGAAACCTTAACTCATTAAAGAACTACTTTTTCACTTAATTAAATATACATATATTTTTTTAAATACACTGAAAAAAAAATTATGAAAAACACGCAAATTGTGGCTTGATTTATAAAATACTCAAATATAAAACAAAGGAAAAAATAATTTAACTATAATTACTGCATTTAAGCAATTGTTGTTGGAAAAAAAAAAATTTTAAATAAATGAAAACAGTTTTTTGTTTATTTATTTATTTTTTGTAACAAACACACGAAAGCGTTTAAATGCAACAGGGAGGAAAAAGCAAACGTATGGCATAGAAACTACAACTGACTCCAATTTAACACACACTACTGGCCCACATATTAAAACAATTGTTTTTTTTTTTTGTTTTTTTTTTTGTTATCAAACTATTTTTGAATGACTGATTTCGAGTTAATTTCCTGAAATACAGGCAACGAGTGAGGTAAATTTACCTCCGCATGGAGTTACGTTTTTTATTTCTTTTCAAAATGCCATACAAGTGGCATTTTACCCGTAAGATGGTGATGCAATACAGCTTCAAATAAATTAAACATCGCAACTTATTTGATATTAACTTAAATAAATAGCTTAAAGCTGTATAACAAATACTAAGAAACAAATTTTTAAGATAAATTTTCTTTAAATGGACTTCAAACGTTTTCTTCCAATATTTACTAAAATATTTTGTTTTATTTATTTATTTTATTAAAAAAAAAGTAACCCAAAAGCCAAATTGAAAAGCTGTCTAAACAAGTTGCTTGTTGCAACCAACCCAAAATTTATACAAAATTCGACTGCCAGATATTGTTAAGCCACAGAAGCAACAAAGTTTTAGTTAAAACAAACTGAAAGGATTGCAAAAAAAAAATGTTATCATTGATATCACACCTAATGAAAATAATACACCACTTTAACGTCTTTTCCATGCAACATTTTTTGCAACATCAAAGTTTTCATTAAACACATTCCCAATTGAAATTTTATTTTATATAGAAAATCTATCCGATAACATTAAAATTGTTAGCGGAAAATTTTTCTTATCATTTACTTTTAACAAAACATTTTTATAATTTATCGATCTTAATAATCTTTAAAAAATGTATGAATAACACACACAAAATTAAATATATAAAAAATTATCGATAACAAACAAAAACATTTTCATTGCCAATCTGTCGATAGCAAACGAATAGTTTTCTATAGAAAATTTAGGGACAAGAAAAAAAGTGTTCTATCTAACATTTATCGATAAAAAGCAAAATTGGCTATCGAAAACTTATCGATAAAATATAAAATTTAATGATAAGAAACAAATAAATGTTTTATAAACAATAAAGCAATAATAAATAAATCATTTTCTATAGAAAACTTAACGACTACAAATCAAAAAAATGTTCTATAGAAAATTTAGCGATAACAAACACAAGTTAGCGATGATAAATAAAATAATTTTGTACAGAACAATATCGACAACAAAAACAATTTTCATTGCTAATTTATCGATAGAAAATTTATAGATACAAAAAAAGAGTCTTTATTTAAATTATCGAATTTGTTTATTTTTATTAACTTTATCTTTATTAAAATTATCGATAAAATATAAAACTTAACGATAAATAATAAATAAATAATAACGATAAAAATAAATGTTCTATAAACAATCAAGCAATAATAAATAAAAAATTTTCTATAGAAAAAATAACAAACAAAAAATGTTCTATAGAAAATTTTGCGATAACAAAGCAAAAAATTTTCTATAGAAAAAAATATAAAACTTAACGATAAATAATAAATAAATAATAACGATAAAAATAAATGTTCTATAAACAATCAAGCAATAATAAATAAAAAACTTTCTATAGAAAAAATAACAAACAAAAAATGTTCTATAGAAAATTTTGCGATAACAAACCAAAAAATGTTTTTTGAAAATTTTGCGCTAACAAACCAAAAAAATTTTGCGATAATAAAGCAAAAAATTTTCTATAGAAAATTTAGCGATAACAAAGCAAAAAATTTTCTATAGAAAATTTTGCGATAACAAAGCAAAAAATTTTCTGTAGAAAATTTTGCGATAACAAAGCAAAAAATTTTCTGTAGAAAATTTTGCGATAACAAACCAAAAAATTTTCTATAGAAAATTTAGCGATAACAAACCAAAAAATTTTCTATAGAAAATTTAGCGATAACAAACCAAAAAAATTTCTATAGAAAATTTAGCGATAACAAACCAAAAAATTTTCTTTAGAAAATTTTGCGATAAGAAACCAAAAAAATTTCTATAGAAAATTTAGCGATAACAAAAAAAAATCTATAGAAAATTTAGCGATAACAAACCAAAAAATTTTCTATAGAAAATTTAGCGATAACAAACCAAAAAATTTTCTTTAGAAAATTTAGCGATAACAAACCAAAAAATTTTCTATAGAAAATTTGGCGATAACAAAAAATAATCTGTAGAAAATTTAGCGATAACAAACCAAAAATTTTTCTATAGAAAATTTAGCTATAGCAAACAAAAAAAATTTTTTTGGGAAAATTTATCGATAACAACCCAAAAACTTTGTGTGGTAAAATTTATCAATAAAAATAAAAACAAATTTTCTGTCGAAAACATCTATAGGCAATTTAGCGACAACAAACAAAAAATTTTCTATAAAAAGTTAAGTTCAAAAAAGTTAAAAAAAATGTTTAATCTAAAAACATTTGCCAAATTTATCGATAACATCCTATTAGATATATAAAAATTTATTAATAACAAACAAATTTAAATTAGCGATAACTAACGAAAAATCTTTTTAATGATAATAGATATTGATAACAGACAAAAAGTTTTTAATTTCAAAATTTATCGATAAAAAAAATAATATTGTACCGAAAATTTATCGATAATAAACACAAAATTTTATATAGAAAATTTATCGATAATTCATGTTATTCGTTAAAAACAAACAAAATTATATCGATAACAAGTAAAGTTTAGTATTTGAAATTAACGATAACAAACAATAATTTTCTATCGAAAATTTATCGATAGAAAATATCAGAAAAATTTATGCAAAATTTCTCGATAACAGACTAAAAATCTATAAAACTTTATTAAAGACAAACAAAAATAAATTAAATGATAACTAACAAAAAATATTTTTATCGATAATAAATATTTTTATCGATAAAAATGTCTATGGAAAATTTATCGATAACACACCATAATTTTTTTTATTTTTTTCATTACAAACAAAATGTCTATCGATAACAAATAAAATTTTCTTTTTAAAATTATTGATAAAAAATCAGAGAAATTGATGCAAAATTTATCGATAACATCCTAAAATCATAAAACTTTATTAAAGACAAACAAAAATAAATTTAACGATAACTAGCAAAAAATATTGTTATCGATAACAAACAAAAACATTTTCTATTGAAAATTTATTGATAACAGACAAAAAATTGTTTCTTCCAATATTAGTTGATAACATTTCCATCGATGATGAATTTTCCATCGAAAACATTTCGAAAATAAACAAAAAAAGTCTATGGAAAATTTATCGATAACACACCAAAATTTTTTCGTTATATTTTGCATTACAAACAAAATGTCTATCGATAACAAATAAAATGTTCTTTTAAAGTTAACGATAACAAACAATTAGTTTCTACCGAAAACTTATCGATAAAAAAACTAAGGAGAGATTGTGCAAAATTTCTTGTTAAGTTTTTCTCTTGAAAATTTTCGATAACATATTTTAGTATTTTTTGAAAACTTTTCGAGAAAATTTCAAAGAAAAATTGGTGACTTTATTTACACACTTTGACCGTTTATTATTTTGTCAAATTATTAAATAAAAGAAAATAAATTTAAATTTAAGATTCCAACAAAAGTGAATTAAAGAAATTTAACCCGTTTTAATTACTTCACCAATCTTTTTATTTATTTCTCAAATTTCATTTCAGTTTTACGCTGCGGAAATGTGATGTAATTATTAGGTAGAGCAGACAATAACGTCATGCAGAAACAAATCTCTTCCAGTTTCCTTGTTGGAAAACTAGCAGCCACTAAAGCAAAAGAAAAAGTAAAAGTTTTCTATTGACACAAATATATTTGAAATTCTCTTATGTCGTAATCAGTTTTCAGTCGCACAAACGTTACAAGGATTTCAGGTTTTTATATGCATCCTCCGGTTTAAGCAGAAACTTTGGCCCAATTTATTTACTAGATACATGATAACAAATAATCGAATGTGTAAATGTGTAAAATATACAAAGAGTGTAACCGTTTTAAAGTTAATCTAGTTTTTGGGGTATGGCAGCTATTTTGATCAACTCGACTTAGTCACTTGCTCGTATTTTAATACGGCAACAGCCTGTGTAATGTGTTTTTCCTTTTAAACTGTTTTTATTATAAAATACAGTTTCGCTAATGATGGAACATGTTCCAGTTTAACAAAAGTTAACATTTTAAATGTTATGTCTTTTATTATTTTATGTCTTTTATGCAACAACAAATAAAGGAATGTCAAAATAATAAATAGCAATTTTTGACATCAAAAAATTTTCTATGAAAAATTTTTCGAAAAAAATTTGCTATTAAAATAATTTTGAGTTATCGAAAAAAATTTACTATTAAAAAATTTAAATTCTAAAAAAAATTTACTGTTTACAAAATGTTTAATTTACCGGAAAATGTGTAAAAAGTTTTCTATGAAAAACTTTTAGTTATCGAAAAAAATTTGCTATCGAAATTTGTTATCGAAAAATTTTTTATGAAAGAAATTTTTATGTATCTAAAAAATTTTTATGAAAAATCTATCGCAAAAATTTTGTTGGTCTAATTTTTAATTTATCGAAAAATGTGCTATTAAAAAAGTTTTGAGTTATCGAAAAAAATTTGCTATTAACAATTTGTAATTTATCGTAAAAATATTCTATGAAAAATTTTTAATTTATCGAAAAAATTTTTAATGAAAGAAATTTAATTTAGCGAAAAATTTTTTAAAAAAAAATATTTAATTTATCGAAAAAATTTTTATGTAAAAATGTTAATTCATCGAAAAAGTTTTTTATGAAAAATTCCTAATATCTTTAATTATTATTAAATTAAATATGTCGGAATAATTTTTAATTTATCTTAAAAATGTTGTATGAAAAATTATTAACTTATCGAAAAAATTGTTTATGAAAAAATTTTAATTTATCGAAAAAATGTTTATGAAAATTTTTACAATTTAACGAAAAAAAATTTTTTTTAAAAGAAATGTCATTTATTAAAAATAATTTTTTGTGAAAGAAATTTTAATGTATCGAAAAAATTTTTTATGAAAAATCTATAGCAAAAATTTTGTAGTTTGAATTTTTAATTGATCGAAAAATGTGCTATTAACAAAAGCTTTGATTTATCGAAAAAAATTTGCTATTAACAGTTTTTAATTTATCGTAGAAATGTTGTATGGAAAATTTATAATTTAACGAAAAAATTTTTGATGAAAGAAGTTTATTTTATTGAAAAAAGTTTTTATGAAAAAATTTTAATTTAGCGAAAAATTTTTTTATATAAAATATTTAATTTATCGAAAAAATATTTTACGGAAGAAATTTTAATTAATCAAAAATAATTTAATGAAAAAAATTTTTAATTTATCGTAAATATTTTATGGGAAAACTTTTAATTTATCGATAAAATACGCTATTAAAAAATATTTACGATAACTGAGTTATCGAAAAAAAGTCGCTATTAAAAATTTTTAATTTATCGAAAAAATTTTTATGAAAATAATTTAACTTTTTATGAAAGGAATTTTTAATTTATCGCAAAAATTTTGTGGGGATAATTTTTAATTTATCGATAAAATATGTTATTAAAAAATTTTTATTGAAAACTGTGAGTTATCGAAAAAATTTCGATAGTAAAAATTTTGAAGTTATCGCGATAGTGTTTTAGGAAAAATTATTAATTAATCGAAAAAGTGTTTTAAGAAAAATTTTTAATTTAACGCAAAAATTTTGTGGAATGTATCGAAAAAAATTCGTTATTAAAAATTTTTAATTTATCGTAAAAATGTTTTATGAACAATTATTAAATTTTTTTTAAAGCAATTTCAATTATTAAAAAAAATTTTTATGAAAAAATATTAATTTATCGAAAAAACTTTATGTGAAAATTTTTTAATTTAATGAATAACTTTGCAGGAGTAAAATTTAATGTATCGGAAAATTTTTGAAGGAGTAATTATTAATTTATCCAATAAAATTTTGTATGAAAAATTTTTAATTTATCGTAAAATTGCTTTATGAAAAATCTAAAATTTACCGGAAAATTTTTTTATAAATAATTTTAAATTTATAGAAAAACTTTTTTATGAAAATTATTATTATAATTTATCGAAAAAAATTTTTCAATTATTAAAAACAATTTTTATTTTATCGAAAAAAATTTCTATGAAAATTTGTTTGACTTAATTTTTGACAAAAGTTACCAACAACAGAAATGTCAAAGTAATAAGTGGGAATGAATGGTCTTCCACAATTTGTGTTTGGCTTTACTTTGGATGTGTTTGCGTGTCATCTCGTTAACACATTGAATAAAAAGGTGAATTATTTTTTAATTAAATTGCAGATTGGTTTGCACATTTAATGCCTGGCTGCAATAAAGTAAACGAACAAATGAATTGGTAAGCGTGTGAATGTGTTGCAACAGTTGACTTAATAAAAGCCACAATACAATTTCAGTCAAACATCATCATTATTTGTGCTTGACTTATTTATGACCTTCTCCATATTTATGCTCTTACTTTTACCAACACTCACTCTCTTTATGCCTCTTTCTATCTGCATTTTTAATTTAAATTCAAAGTCAAAAAATAAAAAACAAAAGATTGTTTTCATTGCATATCAAATTAAGAAAAACAAAAAACTCTCTTCTCTTCAAGGTCGTGCAAGTCAATGACAACGATCAGTCAAGCGAACATGTTGCTGCTGCAGTCGCATACAACAAATATTGCTTTTTTACATTTAGTTATAGACATGCGGCCCGTATTACTCATTCGTTTGTTGAAATGTGCACATTCAACATACAACAAGTTGCGTAATATTTTATTGTTCATTAATTTTAGTACAAGTAAAAGCGATGATGTTCAGTAAGCAACATGGACAAATAACTCGTATTTAATAAAAGTTAATTATTGAGGTCACGGACAAATTTCCAGATTAAATATAATTTGGTACAAAAGTTTTGTTGCAAAACAAAAAAAAAAAACTAAAAAAAAAACTTGAAACTGAAGACTAAGGACACATACAGGCAGGCACTTGCTACACATTCACTAAAAACACACAGAAACACAAACAACAAAAGCTACAACAACTGACCTATTAAAAGTTCAAATGCACATTTATATGTTAATACACTTGCGGAGAGGGAGGGAGAGACAGAGAGAGAGAGCGTCAACATATTGAGTTTAACTTTTAAAAGTACTGGCCGGCCTGTTTTTCAAAGTGTTAAATTTTAAGATTAATTTCATATATTGTTTGCAATGTTTTATTTTTATTGTTTTCATTTTTATTGATGTATATCGACATCATTATAAACAGATTAATGTCAAAGACTTTTTGTAATCTTTACAATATTATAATTTATTGAATAAAAATACTTTTTATTATTACAAATCGAAACTAACCCTGAAGACATAAAAAAATAAAAATAAACTGCAACATAATTTATAACATAAAAATATTATAAGAAAAATAGCTGTAAATTTATGCAACTATTTCTCAGAATACTGTTTTTAACTGTTTATTTTATATTAAACATAAATTTTGAAATTTTGTTAATACAAAAGGTTAAGGTTTCATAATTTATTGAAATGAAAGCAATAAAATTTTTAAAATCTTTTTAAAAAAATGCAAAAATTACAGTTATCGTAATAAATCTAGAAATGTTAGAAAAATTTGAGATATAAAATATATCGAAAAACATTTTTGAGAGAAGTTAAATTTTATTGAAAAGTTTCAAGTATTCAATCGAGAAGATTATGAAATGTTTTTACAAAATTGTAGAAACTTAAAGAAAATAGGAATGAGAATAATAATAAAAATAGCAAATATGTTTTGTAATGTTTGTTTCAAATTATCGAAAAATTTTTTTAAAAAATTTTAAATTATCGAAAATTTTTTTATAAAATTTCAAGTTATCGAAAATTTTATTATAAAATTTTAAGTTATCGAAAATTTTTTTTATAGTAAATAATCGGAATTTTTTTTATAAAATTTTTTTATAAAAATTTTTTATAAATTTTTTTTGGAATTATCGAAAATATTTCTATAAAATTTCTTTAAATTACTGAAAATGTATTTATAAAATTTTTATTGAATTACCGAAAATATTTCTATAAAAATTTTTTAAAAATTTTTTTTTGGAATTATCGAAAATATTTCTACAAAATATATTTTTGAATTATCGAAAAATTTTCTATTTTTATAAATTTTTTTTTGAATTGTCCAAAAATTTTCTATAAAATTTTTGTTGAATTGTCGTATAAATTTTCTATAAAATTTTTGTTGAATTGTCGTAAAAATTTTCTATAAAATTTTTGTTGAATTACCGAAAAATTTTCTATAAAATTTTTGTTGAATTACCGAAAAATTTTCTATAAAATTTTTGTTGAATTATCGAAAAATTTTCTATAAAATTTTTGTTGAATTATCGAAAAATTTTCTATAAAATATTTGTTGAATTATCGAAAAATTTTCTATAAAATTTTTGTTGAATTATCGAAAAATTTTCTATAAAATTTTTGTTGAATTATCGAAAAATTTTCTATAAAATTTTTGTTGAATTATCGAAAAATTTTCTGTAAAATTTTAGTTAAATTATCGAAAAATTTTCCAGAAAGTTTTGTTGAATTATCGAAAAATTTTTTATAAAATTTTTGTTGAATTATCGAAAGTATTTCTATAAAATATCTTTGAATTATCGAAAACATTTCTAGAAAATTTCTTAGAATTATTGAAAAATTTTCTATAAAATTTCTTTGAATTATCTTTGATAGTTTTTTGAATTATCGAACAAATTTTAACCTATCTAAAATTTTCTATACAAAAACTTTTGAAATATCGATAAAATTTTATAAACCTATTGATGAATTTTTCATAAAAATGCTTTGACCTATCAAAACACTTTTTATTAAAATTTTTTTTACTTATCGCAAAACTTTTAATAAAATATTTTGGACTTTTCGAAAACCTTCCTATAAAAAATTTTATTGATTTATAGAAAAATTTGCTATAAAAAAAGTTTTTGAATTTATTGGAAAGTTTTCTGTAAAAATTTTTCAGATTTATCGAAATTTTTCTATAAAAATTTCTGGTTTTTATCGAAAACATTTCTGTAAAAATTTTGTGGATTTATCGAAAAATTTTTTGTAAAATTTTAAACTTATCGGAATGTTTTCTATAAAAAATTTTTGACTTATCGAAAAATTTTCTCTAAAATTTTAAACTTATTGGAATGTTTTCTATAAAAATATTGACTTATCGCAATGTTTTCTATAAAAAAATTTGACTTATCGGATTATTTTCTATAAAAAAATTTGACTTATCGGAAACAATTTTTTACTTATCGGAAATTTTTCTATAAAAATTTTTGACTTATCGGAAAATTTTCTATAAAAATTTTTGACTTATCGGAAAATTTTCTATAAAATTTTTGTTGAATTATCGAAAAATTTTCTATAAAATATTTGTTGAATTATCGAAAAATTTTCTATTAAATTTTTGTTGAATTATCGAAAAATTTTCTATAAAATTTTTGTTGAATTATCGAAAAATTTTCTATAAAATTTTTGTTGAATTACCGAAAAATTTTCTATAAAATTTTTGTTGAATTATCGAAAAATTTTCTATAAAATTTTAGTTGAATTATCGAAAAATTTTCTATAAAGTTTTGTTGAATTATCGAAA
This sequence comes from Trichopoda pennipes, assembly GCA_030448955.1. Taxonomy (NCBI): domain Eukaryota; kingdom Metazoa; phylum Arthropoda; class Insecta; order Diptera; family Tachinidae; genus Trichopoda; species Trichopoda pennipes. The sequence goes on from JASKUP010000040.1 coordinate 1,112,670, forward strand.
GTATTTCTATAAAATATCTTTGGATTATCGAAAACATTTCTAGAAAATTTCTTTGAATTATTGAAAAATTTTCTTTAAAATTTCTTTGATTTATCGGAAAATTTTCTATAAAAAATCTTTAACTTAACGGAAAATTTTCTATAAAAAATGTTTGACTTATCGGAAAATTTTCTTTAAAAAATTTTTGACTTTTTTGAAAATTTTCTATAAAAATTTTTGACTTATCGGACATTTTTCTACAGAAAGATTTTTGATTTATCGGAAAATTTTCTATCAAAACACTTTTCAAATAATTTCTGTTAAATTTTTTTGACTTATCCTACAATAAAATCCGAAAAATTTCCTATAAAAAAGTCGGCAAAGTATTTTATAAAAAATTCCGACAAATTTTCTATAAAAAAGTTTGTAGGTTATTGAAAAATGTTCTACAAAAAATATCGTTAAAAAACGATAAACTTCGTAAAAAAGCTTAAATGGATTTTGTATAAAAAAAATGAACAAATTTCAAAATATTAGTAATAAGTTTACTGATTCAAATCCAATCTCCAAATCTTCTTCTAGAAACTATCCTCCCCTAATCCCCTTTACAAACTTCTAATAAATATAAAATCTGGTGCAATCTTGAAATTATTTTTTTAATTTATTTCATCACGTCAACCATTTATTTTTTTCATAGCAAATAAATCTCAAAATCAATTTAAGCAAATAGTTGATGAATTGTAATTCAAAGTATTTATATGTTTTAAAATTTGTACTATTTACCTAAAAAAACGTAAATTGCAAATACAGAAACTTAACAAAATTAAACAATAACGATGTTACAGTTTCGAAGCAAGAAAACGAATGTGTTCAACTCAAAAAAGAGTAATTATTTAATTTAGTTTTTTTTTAATTTATATTACGCATTTTTTGTCTTTTTTAAAAGATTTCGATTTTACTTGTTGGCCACTGGTGCAGCAATTGAACACAATTGTTAAAGACAAATTGCATAACAAAGATCGATCTAAATTTGTTATTCATCAGCTGAACCCAGTGAAACATATTTTGCGAACAATGTTTCGTGCATACAAAATGAGTTCGTCTTGAATATAAATAAAAAGAAATTAAAGAAGAACATAAAAAACCGTTTTATGTGTGAATGTTCACATATTTGAATTTTTGTTAGTCAATCATTTGCGACAGCTCTTATTTCACTCCGAAATTTGTATGCGTCTTAATTTTCTCTAAAAACTTTATTCACAAAGGAAAATATGCATTATAGCTGTTAAGTGGTCATAAAAAATCGAAGCATACCTTTAGGCTTTAAAACATATATATAGTATTTATGTGTTGGCTAATTAAAACAAATATCAAATGGTATGAATTGTTAAAATCGGGTCCCTGTACACAGCAGCCTCGATTGTAAATTTCTCACGAAACAAAAATTTTGATATAAACAAATGATAACAACGAGAAAATTTATCGATAACAAAACAAATTTCTGTTAGAATATTTATCGATAACAAAGAAATTTTATATTACAAAATTTATCGATAACAAAGAAATTTTTTGTTAAAAATTTATCGATAACAAAGAAATTTTCTATTAGAAAATTTGAAATAAACAAATTTTAACAACGAAAAAATTTATCGATAATAAAAAAATTTTCTGTTAGAAAATTTATCGATAACAAAGAAATTTTGTATTACAAAATTTATCGATAACAAAGCAATTTTCTATTGGAAAATTTAGCGATAACAAAGAAATTTCCTATCAGAAAATTTATCAACAACAAAGCAATTTTCTATTAGAAAATTTATCAAAGCAATTTTCTATTCAAAAATTTATCAAAAACAAAGCAATTTTCTATCAGAAAATTCATCGATTACAAATTTAATTTCTTTTAGAAAATTTAGCCATAACAAAGAAATTTTCTATCAGAAAATTCATCGATTACAAAAGAAATTTCCTATTAGAAAATTTATCGATAACAAAAAAATTTTCTATTAGAAAATTTACGGATAATAATGAAATATTCTATTAGAAAATTTATTAATAACAAAGAAATTTTCTATTTGAAAATTTATCGATAACAAAGAAATTTTCTATTAAAAAATTTATCGATAACGAAGAAATTTTCTATCAGAAAATTCATCGATTACAAAAGAAATTTTATTTTAGAAAATTCATCGATAACAAAGAAATTTTCTATAAAAAATTTATCGATAACAAAAAAATTTTCTATTACAAAATTTACGGATAATAATAAAATATTCTATTAGAAAATTTATTAATATCAAAGAAATTTTCTATTTGAAAATTTATCGATAACAAAGAAATTTTCTATTAAAAAATTTATCGATAACAAAGAAATTTTCTGCTAGAAATTTTATTAATAACAATGAAATTTTCTATTAGAAATATTACCAGTAACAAAGCAATATTTTATTAGAAAATTAATCGATAATAAAGAAATTTTCTATTAAAAAATTTATCGATAACACAAAAATTTTCTATTAGAAAATTTACGGATAATAAAGAAATATTTTATTAGAAAATTTATTAATAACAAAGAAATTTTCTATTTGATAATTTATCGATAACAAAGAAATTTTCTATTTGAAATTTTATCGATAACAAAGAAATTTTCTATTTAAAATTTTAGCGATAACAAAGAAATTTTCTATTTGAAACTTTATCGATAACAAAGAAATTTTCTATTAAACAATTTGTTGATAACAAAGAAATTTTCTATTTGAAACTTTATCGATAACAAAGAAATTTTCTATTAGACAATTTGTTGATAACGAAGAAAATTTCTTTGTGTCAAAATGCAGCAAAATTAATTTAAGCTTATACCTTTAAAAGTAACCCGTGCACTGCCGGGCTTAGGAAAACTAGTGCAATTGTTAATGGTTTAAAAATATAAACAATTTAATGGTCAAAAAAATCATTTAAAGTTTATAAAAATTGTTTGTTATTTAGATTTGCATAACAGTAGCAGCAGGAAACATATTTACCATATAAATGCTGCTATTTTTGAATTTTAATAATAAGATTTTTGGCAAAATATGTATTTCTTTCTCTCTCTCTCTCTCTCTGCACATGGCAGGAACATTTAAATAAACAATTTTAAGAAAAAGTCACGCCTCAAGTAAAATTTATTTTTATTACGGTGGTCTAACATAAACTATTTTTAATAGTTTTAATAATTATTTATTTTGGGCTATTTCTAAAGCTCCATTTTAAGTTACCCTACGCGTAGGAAAGGTTATTTGATACTAATTCTTGCTTCAATACACATTCGGGTTTTTTTTTACTGGATAAATAAGAAGTTCATTTCGACAGTTTACAGTTGTTGTCAAGAATGATTAAATAAATATGACAAGATTGCGTAAACATAAAAAAAGTTTTCTGCGCATGATGAAACTCTGACAATACTCTACACATAGTTACGTTTATTCCTTTAAAATAAACGTTTTGTTGTATTGACTTCTTTTATTGGAAAATAACACAAACTTTAGAGATTTCAATGAGATAGAACGATTTATTTACTTCTATTCTATTCTATTGTTTGTGGATATTATGAGACAACTTTATTTGTTTACACCAAACTTGGGGGATATCAATTACAGTTTCTAATTAATTACGCATTAAATTACTGAATTACATGCAATTGTAATTGGAATTACATTCAAATTTTGCAATTGTAATTGAGTTTTTTCAATTATACATTACATAGAATTTGTAATTGAAAAAAAAATGCAATTACAATTACTTATAATTAGTAACTAGAATATGCCAGTTAAAATTACTTGTAATTGTAATTGAAAAAAACAATTACAATTACATAAAAATGAAAATTTTTAATAATGAATACAATTATAATTACCTAAAATCGACTCTATTCACACGACCCCTATCCGAGATTATAGCGATATCGTTTTTGAGCGTATCGTTTATGTTCCGCTTTTTGGAGCTCACCTCCAACTGGTTCGGTTTATTACCAAATGAATGTGCACGACAAATGGTTCTGTCATCTGCAAAAGAGTATTATAGAGTTGAAAGTTTCACAAAGAAGGTCATTTAGAAAATTAAGAAATAGGATAGAAGAAAGAAGGGAGCCTTGTGGTACCGCTGACTTAATCTTGTACTCATCTGATGAAATCCCATCTATGACAACTCATATAATGCGATTCCTGAGAAAACGTGATATAAATATGGAGAAATTATCACAAGACACCACAAGCATTATATCACACTCTATCAAATGCCTTGGAAATATCTAGAGCCACCACCTTACTCTCTCCGAAATGGTGTAAGAAGTTGCACCATTGTTGCTACAGAAAATCGAGCAAGTTGATCCCTACGGCAACCATACTGTCAGTCGCTAAGTAAGCCGTTTGACTTCTTTTCTTTTATTTTAGAAAGTGCAGAATAAATGTGTGATTCGATTTACATCTGCGCCTGGCCATTAAGCCTTAATCAGTTGGTGGACCAAACCACTGCATAATTTGGAACGTCATGCTCGTCCTAGGAAGCCGAAGCTATAATTCTATGCAACAGAATTTTCTAGTTGCAACTTCGATGATTCCAGAGCAGGGCTGCAAATCATCACTCCTTGCTTAAAAGTTGGAGACTTTCCAACTCCTGTCCAGAACACATGTCTAGCATGCTCACTGGACTGGATCATTCACTTAGCGTGTCATTAACAGTGAGATGATCCTGGCCACCATAATAACCATTATACTGTTATGGGGCCGCGAAACCACAACCACCACGATACTCCCATAAAGGGCCAACCTCAATAATCAGCCAGAGAACAGTTAAATGTCTAAACAGACAAATAACGGAACTCTGCGAGATTACTGATTCCCGTGGAAATAAATTGGAGTTTCCAGTTGTACCCTTGCTGACTTCAGGGGACTGGGCTCCCTTTTTCCGCCAGTTTCACTGTGTCTAGATAGTCGAAGTTCTACAAATACCATATATATGTGCCCAGGGGGGTAGTGCAGAATAAATTGCAATTGGGCAGTAATTTTTTTAACATGCTGAAAGTAGTTGCTAACGGACTCGCTAGCGTCGAAGATCACTGTTTTAACACCAGTGTTAGTATCCCCTCCTTCTCAGGGGAGTCTTATTGACGTTGAGATCAGTAAAAAAGCTTTTTAACCGCTAGAGCTCAAAGCAATATCGAGCTTGGGCGGTGGTTGACTACTTTCCCGCAAATAGGAATTATTTGCAAATATACCAGCCAAAAGGTTAGCTTCATCAAACGGGTCAGTGAATATTCCATCATTCTATCCCCCAGGGGGGCATATTATAAGTCTTTATGGATCACACAACCATCTAGACTTGTGTCTTTCGGGGGTAAAAGGATCCAACTGGAAAATCCACTATATTTCCACGGAAATCAGTAAAGCCCCCAGAGTTCAGCTATTGGTCTTTTTAGCCTTTTAGCTGTTCTCTGACTGATTATTGAGGTAGGCCCTTCGGGAGTATCGTGGTGGCTGTGTGTTTCGAGGCCCCTCGTTTGAGTTTGTGGGTCGGATCATTCAGAATGAATACAATATGAGTATGAATGCCGTCGTGTTCTAAATTATATTAACCTTCATACGTTCTGGACCAGAAGTTGGAAAATCTCCAACTCTTCAGCAAAGAGTGAAGGCTGCGGCCTACTCTGGGCCTTTGAAGTTGCAACTAGGAGTGACCGGAGGATATACGTTTTCGAAGGTCTTCTAGGGCGAGGATGGCGCTACATACCATGCACAGTGGTAATGATCCACCATCTGATTGAGGCCCACGGCCAGGTGCAGATGTATATCTTATCATGTCATTTCATCATTATTTAAAAGAGTCGGAATTAAAGAACTAACATTATCCTTTATTCTTTCAACAAATGGCCAAAAGTAGCAAGAACCTTAGCACGAATGCGCTCCTCATATAGATTTCTTTCGCGCCTTAAAACGTTGGCACACGAAAATCCTGCAGAGTGAATCAGTATCTGCGTTTATTCGGCTCAATTATAGAAATAATTGAAATGATGATTTAAGAAATTTGCTTTTCCTGTATCCGAACTTTGTTTCATGGAACTTGAAAAGAGCTTTGTTGCGTATCTTCGTCAAGGAGTTTAATTTCCACGCTACGAAGATAATCTGGCCAAAACTCTTAAACTAAAAATTCTACAGATTGCAAACTTTGATACGTAGAGTAACTTAAAGTCGTACATGATGCTTCAGTTTAAGAATTACACACTTCTAAAGTGTTATTTTATTTATTAAAGTTCAACCAAAGTTAATAATTTTACAGATTTTTTCCCTTTGATTTATTAACACTTTTTGTAAACACGGCTGACTGACTGACTGACTGACTGGCTGACTCACTATGTTACTGGGTGTGATTTCAATAATAATATTTTCTATGACAAATTTATTGTTAGATCGTGTTAATGCGATAAAAAACATTAAACTCTATTTCTATAAAAAAAACAACAACAACAAAAAGTATTTAAGTAAAAAAAAATAATCTTTGAAAATAAAATCCAAAGTGTAGGTGAAATTTATGCAACTTTCAAAATAAAATGCAAAACTTAAAATTATGCAAAATAAAACGAGTGTTGAAATATTAAGAGCGTGTTAAATTCAAAAGTGCAAAAAACCATTCATAATTTCATATCAAACATTCGTTCAAACATTTGTTTTTTTTTCTTCTTCTTTCTTTGCTGTTTAAAGTTACAACTGCCTTAATTTTGTTTACATTTTGTAAAATGATGTAAAAACTTTTTGAAAGTCTTCACGTTTAACTTGTTTCCCCAGTGCGAGATGCATTTGAAATGAATCTTTTAATATAAAATTTAAAGCCACGAAATATAACATAACAGACCTTAACATAAAACATGATGTCTGCAACAAAGTAATTTTAGTATTTTAATTATAAATTATTTACACTAAAGCGTTTAAATGACACACAGTTGCTCAGTCGTTGCAACAATATTAGAGAAATAATATTTACTAAAGGGACTTAAAAACACAGTTTATTATTCAATAAAGCATAAGTGAAAGGTTTCTAGGGTGATATATTCACTGACTTCTTATAATATAGGGTCCGCCATCTAACGTTTTTGTTTCAACTAGTGCTTATTTCGTGTTTAATGGCAACACTTAGCTCATGTTTGATTTGACAGATAATTAGTTTTATCCTTCCGCTGAACAAATATGGTTGTGTATACGCTTGAACAACGCTTCACTAAGTGGGCCTGCGATCGACTTACAGAAGATGCCGATTTTGCAAAAAAAAAAAATCATCTTTTCAATTGAAGCACATTTTGAACTCGGCGGGTATGCAAACAAGCAAAATTGTCGCATTTGAGGCACAGAACACCTGCACGCATACTACGTGATAAGATTTACATCTGCGCCTAGCAGTGAGCCTTAATCAGATGGTGGTCATACCACTGTAAGTGAAAAGCAGCGCCACTCACGCCCTAGGAGGCCGAAGTCTAATTCTAGCAACAGCTCCTTCCTAGTAGCAATTTCAATGATTCCAGAGCAGGGCTACAAACCACTACTCCTTGCTGAAGAGCTGGAAACTATCCAACTCCTGTCCAGAACACATATCTAGTATGCTCACTGGATCTAGGATCATTCCACCAGGTAGTTGTTATTAAAAGTGAAATGATCCTGGCCACCATATTAAAAAAAAACCTGTTATGGGGCCGCGAAACCACAACCACCACGATACTCCCAAAAAGGCCAACCTTAATAATCAGCCAGAGAACAGCTTAATGCCTAAAGAGACAAATAGCGGAACTCTGCGAGCTCACTGATTCCCGTGGAAATAACGTGGAGTTTCCAGTTGTACCCCTGCTGACTTCAGGGGACTGGGCTCCCTTATAACCCCAGTTGCACAGGACTAGATAGTCGAAGTTCTATAAAGACCGATAAATGTGCATCCAGGGGGGACCCGCACGCATACTACGTGATAAGATTTACTTCTGCGCCTGGCTATGGAGCCTTAATCAGATGGTGGTCAAACCAATTTGCATAAATAGGAACGTCATGCTCGTCCTAGGAAACCGAAGACTAATTCTAGCAACAGCTCCTTCCTAGTAGCAATTTCAATTATTCCAGAGCAGGACTACAAACCACTACTCCTTGCTGAAGAGCTGGAAACTATCCAATTCCTGTCCAGAACACATGTCTAGCATGCTCACTGGACTGGATCATTCACCTAGCGTATCAGTAACGGCGAAATGATCCTGGCCACAAACCTGATATGGGGCCGCGAGACCACAACCACCACGATACTCCTAAGAGGGCCAACCTCAATAATCAGCCAGAGAACAGCTAAATGCCTTAAGAGGCAAATAGCGGAACTCTGCGAGCACACTGATTCCCGTGGAAATACCGTGGAGCTTCCAGTTGTACCCCTGCTCAACAGGTCTAGATAGTCGAGATTCTATAAAGACCGATAAATGTGCCCCCAGGGGGGACCCGCACGCATACATTGAAAAGCCGACGCACCCAAAACGAGTCACTGTTTGGTGCTGAGTTTGGTCCAGAAGCATAATTGGACCATTATTCAGGAGTCGCTGGAAGTTACAGTCAATAGCGATCGTTACCGGGCCATGTTTAACGAATTTTTGTTTACAAAAATTGTGGAGGAGGATATTGGCAACATTTGATTTCAACTGGACGGCACTACCTGCCACACAGCCGAAGCTGTGTTGTTTTTTTATAGCATTTAAAACAAAAAAAAAATAATTATTTGGTGGACCCATTATATTCGAATAATTTCCCGAGAAATTTTTATATTTTTTTAATATTTTTTTTTTGCCCAATGGTTCCTGCTGACCAAATTGCACACCAGACTGTTACAATTAATGGATGCTAAAGTGACTATTTGAGAATAATTTGGGGGTTGTCCATTCCCCAGAAGGCACATTATTCCATTCAAATGAAAATGTGCCTCGTCACTCATTAAGATTGTTTCGTGAAAATCAGGGTTGTCATTGGCGAGCTTTAACATACTATTGACATATGTATGGCGGCGTAAATGGTCTTGTGGAAGAAGATATAGTATCAACTGAATCTTATATGGAAACAAATGCAAATACTTAGGCAAAATTGCGGCCAAAGTTGTTCTTTAAAGACCAAGCTCCTGAGCACGGCGATTGATGAGATTGTTTTGAATATTTTCTTTAAGCAGCAGTAATGCTTGGGCCCATCACGTACAGACTCTGTTTCTTCGAAATCATTCACTACATGATAGCAAAAAAAAGCGCCAGGTAATTTAACACATGGCCTCTTTGTGAAGTTCAGAGCGTTATGTTAATCGTTTTGCTGGAGTATTGACTATTTGAACACTTAGTCTGTTTAATTATTCCAACTCTCTCACTCTCTCTGTTTCAGCCTCGTTAGTAGCAACAATTTTAGCTTCTGTAGTAAATGTTGTTGACATTGCCTGTCTCCTACTTAACCTTGATATTGCTCCACCTATACTGGTGCCATGCTGGCTCCTGAAACCAAATTGATGGTTTGGAATGCACCCTCTAACACTTAAAATTGGTGACAGCTTAGTCATAAACAACTTCTCGTAAAGCTTTGATGAGGTTGATAATAAGCTTATGGGCCTCTATAAAGCGGCCCTGGTAAGATCCTTGTCCGGCTTCGGAATCATTCTAACTTTGGCTGTTTTCCAGACGCTTGGATAATACTCTAATCTTAAAATGGCATTAAATATAAATAAAAAAATTCGAATACAAATACGTGGCAACTCCATTATCATTTTGTTGCGGGTTGAGTCTGTCAGTTAGTCCTTGAACGTCACGCAACTTGAATTTTATGGATAGAGGGGGTAAAGCCCCCTCTCAGATGCTCAACAAATATATCACCCTTTTCAGAATCACTTCTTGCCCAGTCTCCAGTTGAAGTACGCAGAGGTGGTTTAAATTCAACAGGTCTTTTAAGGTTTTTAGCAAATCGCCACAAAGAGTAATTAGAGGTTAGTAAAACATCGAGTCCCTCCAGATATTTTTTAAAAGATGCGGTTTTCTCATAATTTAGCAAATCCATTAGTCGTTTTGTGCATTCCTTGAGACGAAGTTTATGTTGAGGAGATCTGTGCTGTTGCCAATCCCTTCTGGCTCTTCTTTTTTCCGCTACGAGATGTTCAATATCCACAGAATATATTCTTTTAAAACCAGTCTGAGTGAAGGTTGTAGTTGCATGTTCAGCGGCTGCCTTAATTATTTCATTCATTGTGACAACGCTAGATTCAATATCCTCAGGTGTTCGTAATATAACGTTTTCAGTGCAATGGCTACTGAGATACATTTTGAATTTCAACCAATTTATACGATTGATCTTATTCGCATTTGGGTGATATAAATCAGTTATCTGAGGGTTACAAATTGTAACAATAGTTGAAGAATGATCTGACGATGGATCTAATGAGGTTTCAATATTAATCAAATCCAAGGAGAAATTTTTCATGACTCCAAAGTCTATGACATCAGGAATTTTATATCTGTCAGTAGGCCAATATGTTGGCTACCCACTTGAAATAACATCCAGAGACATTTTTGTAACTGCATTAAACAGTGCGCGACCCCTAGGTGTAATAAAGCGGTAGCCTTAGTACGTATGTTTGGCATTATAATCGCCAGCTGCCAAAAATCTATCTCCGAGCGATTTGTGGAAATCCTCATATTGCGCCTCGGTAATTGAGAAGGTGGGAGGTGAATAAATTGATGAAACAACGAAGTTCGAGCCGAAGTTTTCAACGCATATATTCGTTGCTTACAAATATTCTTCACATACGCCGTCTAGAGAATAGTGCTTTATTCTCGATTTTATTAAAATCGCTGAGCCACCGCATGATCTACCTCTAGGATCTCTTGTATCATATAATTTATAATCATCCACTTTAAACAAACTTCTTGTAGTCGGGTGAGTCTCAGAGACCAGCATTATATCAATACTCTTTTTCGCAAGGAAGTACTCCAGTTCATTCTTATGATGGCGAATGCTGTTTGCGTTCCAGAATCATACTTTTTAAGTATTCATGGTTTATTAATTATCGCCTGAAGCAACATGTTATGCATTCGTAACATTTCCTGCATAAAGTTCGTCACATTGGCAGTGAAATTGGTTATAGTTTGCACCAGGTTATCAATAGTTGCTTCAAGGCGACTGAAGTTGAAGCTTGGGCTCAAATTCGATGAGTTGTTTTGTCGTAACCCCCCTGACAATGAAGCAGCATTGTTCTTCAATGCGTCGGCATATGATATCTCAGTAGTTATTGGTTGGCTAATTACAGGGTTAGCGGCTAAATATGAAGCATCTGTATTGAAAATTCCTCAATTAATTTTGTGTTGACAGAAGCTGCGAATAGTTCATCTTCCGCAGGTCAAGTATTAATTTCTATCCATTAATCTATTTTTTATATAAGCAAGTATCAGCTAAACTGGCTTTAAATTCACGCTAGCATATTGTTTCTCTCAAAAATTTTGTCGTCCCAGTAATCGATGATTGATTTTGATAAAATGTTTTAACGTTTAAAACACGTTGGTTTATCGAATATTTTTCCATAATAAATTTGCCACGTGTCTACTTAACGACTGCCAAATATGAACTGTCAAGACTAATGTTTACCAAAAAGGCAGCAAAACAAATTAGTATAATAGTATAAACTTTAGCTAGTCAGGCCTAACATATTCCGTGTCAATAGAAACTTTTTATTACACTTTTACCCAACGTTTCGTCAATTTCTTGTTGACTTTCTCAAGGGTTTCGTCTATTTAAAAATTAAAATCTTACATTATTACAATTAAATACACCACAATAATTTACTTACAATATAATATTGATTATATTCCTAACTTAACATTTAGACAAATTTCAAAAAACTATTGAACTTGAGTAGAAAACAAATACAATTTAAATTAAATAGAACGTTTAAATTTTTGTTATTGCAACACTGTAGTTGGTGTTTATATTATCCGTGTCTTCTTTTAGGTTCATAGTATTGTCAATGTTTTGTTGAATGCGGAGATTTTCTATCGTGTATCTTACCCTTTGTTTGCATTCTATGTCCAAAATCTTGACTTTTTCAAAGTCAGCTGTATGTCCAGTATTAAGTATGTGTTGTGATAATGCTGTTGTCTCTTTCCGTTTTCTAATATCGTTTTTATGTTCACTTATTCTTGTCTCCAATGTTCTCCCCCCGGGGGCACATAAATATGGTCTTTATAGATTATTCCACTATCTAGACACAGTGCAACTGGGGTATAAAGGGAGCCCAGTCCCCTGAAGATTGGCAGGTGGTCAACTGGAAACTCCACTTTATTTCCACGGGGATCAGTGGCCTGCAGAGTTCATTATTTGTCTCTTTAGACTTATAATAGTTCTCTGGCTGATCATTGGTGTTGGCCCCTTATGGGAGCATCGTGGTGGTTGTGGTTTTGCGGCCCCATATCCTATGGTTTTCTATGGTGGCCAGGATCATTTCGCTGATAATGACACGCTAAGTGAATGATCCAGTCCAGTGAGCATGCTTGACATGTGTTCTGGACAAGGAGTTAGAAAGTCTCCGACTCTCTAGCAAGGTGTGATAGTTTGCAGACCTGCCCTGGAATTATTCAAGTTGCAACTAGGTGGTATCTGTTGCTTAGAATTATGTCTTCGGCTATCTAGGACGTTTGTATAACGTTCCAAATTATACAAAGTGGTTTGTCCACCATCTGATTAAGACTTACAGTCAGGCGCGGATGTAAAACAAATCACACTCTGTCTCCAATGTTCGTTTTGTTATTCCAATGTATATTAGATCACAGCTCTCGTTATCACAGCCTTTGAACTTTATCTCATATACAACATTGCATTGTTTTTGGTTATCTATTTAATCCTTCATGTTTCGGAATATTCTGCTCAATGTGCTGTTCGGTTTATATGAAAATTGTATTTTGTCAGTTTTTAGTTTTTATTATTGCTTTCAGGCTTTTGCTATCAGTCAAACCTGGTATAAATTGTACAACGTAGAAAGTTGTTTGTGGATTGTTCTTATCATTATTAATGTTAGTCTGAGGATAATCTGTTTTGAGTTTAATTTCCGCTTCTTTTATCAAATTGTTTATAAGTTTTACTGGGAAACTGTTGCGTCTAAGTATTGTCGTAATTCTATTTATGTTCCTGGTGTAAAATTGAAACTCTAAAGATGAAACTTCTTGCAGTATTAATTATCTGTGCCATGGGTTGCGTAGCATTAAAATTCATTAATCTCCCAGACGCTATATCCTTCGCATGCCAATCGAAAAGTATTCTGTCATTTTTTCGTTGCATTGCTGTATCCAAATATGAGATTTTTCCATTTACCTCCATCTCCACAGTAAATTGTATCTTTGGGTGGTAACTGTTCAAGGATTTTAGAATTTCATCATTGTCGTCAAATTTAATTAAAGCTAAAATGTCATCTACATATTTAGTTATGTATTTAAGGTTAATGTTCCTATCTTCTAGTTCAGCTAATGCTTCGTCTAATAAGTTATCCAGTATAATATCAGCTATAGTGGGTGAAAGAGGGTTACCCATTGGCATTCCAAAAGTTTCTTTATGAATCTTAGGCAGACCGTAATTTCTAGGAGCTATTGCAGATGAGCATATTAGACGTTTTTTTTTGTATTTTATCAATATAATTGTCTTAATAAAGATTTAAAATTATACTATTATTTTCTCTTTGTAGTTTAATAGTTGGGTCAGTCCTCATTGTTCTATATGTATTTTTATCTTCCAAAAGTCTCGTCATTTTTTCTTTATAGTCTTCTCGATACATTATCGTTGTTTTATTTCCCTTATCCGACTGTGTAAGTATAATATTTTTATTATTTTTCAAGAATCTTCTTGTCTTCCCATAAGCTGCACAGATAAATTTTTCCTTTGGTGAATTTCTGATTTTCCTCCTATATGTTGTAATATTAGTTGCCAATTTTGTTCTTATTACATCTTTCTCCTTTTCAATGTTTTCTCCCATCCCATCCCATCGCAAATTAGTATAGTTTCCCGGTGGACACCCTATTTTTTTTATAAGATTTCGGCATTTCAACATGAATAAACCGACTCCTGAGCAAAGTTTCCAAATAAGGCTAAATTGACCCGCAAGAGTGTTTAAAATTCTTTAAAGATAATCATCTCTATCATGAAAGTAAACGTCAAAGTCAATATTGGCATTGTGGTGGTCAATATTGACAACAATCGATTACTATTTTGTGCCATTTGGTATTTTTAAAGACGCTTTGAGACGCTTACCGGTGGATATCTTTTAAAAATTTAGAAATTTTTTTAACTGAAAAAATTTTCTATAGTTTTTTAAACGATCTTTTTTATTTATGTTTAAATTTCTATTAAATTTTAATTTTTTACTCGGTCCTTTAAATTATAACGCTTTATTTTTCTTTTTTTCTCTTAATATTTCGCTTTCCTTTGGAAAGCTTCTTCAGGAAATTATTTTTTATATTTTGAAAAACAAAATTTATAACAATTATAATTAAAATTATAACAATTATAATTTTTGTTTTTCAAAATATAAAAAATAATTTCCTGAAGAAGCTTTCCAAAGGAAAGCGAAATATTAAGAGAAAAAAAGAAAAATAAAGCGTTATAATTTAAAGGACCGAGTAAAAAGATTAAAATTTAATAAAAATTTAAAAAAAAGGTCGAATAAAACTGAAAATTATTTATGTTTAATAAATATCTTTTTTCTTTTTAACGATCTTTTTTGTATATTTTTTCTTCTCGATATTCCTTTGGAAAGCGAAATATCGAGAAGAAAAAATATATAAAAAAGATCGTTAAAAAGAAAAAAGATATTTATTAAAGATGAAAAGATTTTCATTAACTCAAAATAATAAAAAAAAAATCTTTTGACATTTTAAAGTTAATAAACTTTTTTAATACATTTTTAACTTTCATAAAATTTTCAGCCAAAACTTAAAATTTTTTTAAAAAAAAAAATTTTTTTTTTAAATTTTGCCTCAAAATATTTTAAAATTATTAACAGGCAGCTATAAATTATCTATTATTACCTTAAATAAGCACATTGGCCTTTTTAAAGTAACTAACGATAAATACAGTCAAATCCCGGTTTAACGAATGATATAATGTTCATACCTTTCGTTATACCAAGATATTCGTTATATCGTACAGTATTTTTTTTTTTTACCTTAAAATTTTATAAAAATTGTTGGTGCGCAATTTAAAAACATAAAAATTTAATTTAATTGTATTTATAATTTAGTGTAGAAATAAAACTTTAATTGATACTTTCACGTTTATTTAAGAATTTTTTTTATTTCTAATAATTTTCCAAGCACTCTTTTTTATCATTTTCCCAGCCAAATGGATCATGTAAGCGGCATCGTACAAATTACGATGATTTTTAAAAAATCCACAACAATTTCTGTTTTTGATAAAACAATTTTACTGACATTTTTTTTTATTTTATTTTATATTTTTAAAATTCCGATGGCATTTTGTTTCATTGGTTGCATTGACGGTGTTGCGTTAGGTGGTAGATAAAGCGTTCATATTTTCCATTTTTTGACTAGCTCCTCTGCGGGCGGATGACTTGGTGAATTATCAAGGATAAGTAGTGCTTTTATGAGTAGATTGCTGCATTTTAAAAATTGTTCAATCTTGGAAAACATTAAAAACAAAAGTAAAACACTGTCACGAAAAATATATTTGAGCATAAAATCTATCTCTGGAACAAACATTTCAAAGAACCACATTTTAAAAATTGCTGAATTTATGCACACAGTTTTTGAATGGGTGTAGTTATTCGTTGGAATAACCCTGTTTTTAAATGAACGAGGTTTGTTTGCTTGACCAATTAAGAGCGGTTGTAATTTTATTGAACTGTATGCATTTGCACATAGAAGAACTGTTACCCTTTCCTGGGATAACTTCCTACCAGAAGCGTTAGATTCATTAAAAATTGCATCTGTTCGATTACTAAGTTATGGAAATGATTATTTAAAGACTGCACTAAATCTTGTCGAGCTGAAAGTTTTTCGCCGGTTTGGTTTAGCGACGAGAGAGTTAAAAATAATTGTGTCATTAGTGGCATTAAAGTAAAGGAAGGATTAACAGCAATTGATATGTTGTTAGATATTGTGAAAGGTATTGGCGTAGACTTAAAAAAAGATAATGTTGAGGAAACATTTTTTAGTAAAAGGAAAAATACCTCAAGCAAAGCTGAAAAACAATCTATTATTGTAAAATTTGATTCAACAAATACAAATGCAATCAAAACCAAAACTGAAAGAAAAGGAGGAAACTAAATCGGTTTACATAAACGATTATTTAAGTAAAGAGGCTTTAAATCTTTTTAGACATGCTAAAACCCTGCATAAAGTAGGATATCAGTCTGTGTACACCTACAGTGGCAGAGTGTATGCAAAATGAAGCGAGACCTCTAAGCCAAGACTAATAAGATTTGAGGAGGAAGTTGATGATATGCTTTTGGAGACAACAACGTATAGGATCTAAAAACGCAGATATAATTTTCAACCACTACTAGCAGTTGGGAATAAATGTATAATTATGTTTTACTATTTGTTTTTTTTATTTTTTATGATTAATAATCAACATTTTTCAAATATTAAATCTTTTAACACATATTTTAATGGAATAAAGTTCCCTATTTTAAATGTTATTTCAATAAACATAAGAAGCATTTCATCTATTGACAAATTCAATAAATTTAAGTATTTAATTTCTAAATTACCAAAACTACCAAGTGTTGTAGCAGTTCAAGAAACGTGGTTTAATTCAAACTTAGTTCAAATTTATAATATTCCTGGTTATGATGCTGTTCACTGTTGCAGATCAGATGGATATGGTGGGACATCATTTTATATTAATAATAACAGCTTTCGCTACAACGTTGAAACTTGTTGTAGTAAGGATTTTATTGAAAGTATAACAATATTTTTGATTAACCATAAAAGCAACGGAAAAAGCTTAAAACTAACAACTTTTTATAGATCTCAAAAGTGAAATGTAGAAACATTTTTGAGTTTTATTGAAAACTTACTTGAAAGTTATGGTCGTTTCCCTAATATTATAATTGGAGACTCCAACATGGATTTAGTTAACAACAATTTTGCAGATTTAATTAATATTTTGTCAAGTTTTCATTACAAAAATTATCATACATTAATAACTCGTCCGGAATCTGGGACATGTATAAATAAATACCATGGAGTGTTGTTTAACAGATCACAATATAATATCTTGTATCCTAAAAAGTAATGTTACAAGCTACGAGAATGTTGAAAACGTTTCCAGAATATGTAATTATAAACGTGTAAAAGAAAATTTAACTAACTATTTAGAAGCTTTTGAAGAAACTGGAGGCCCATATATTGATACTTTGCAAATTATATCACATATTTCAAATGCAACAATTAGTTCTACTGTAGAGAAAACCGAACGAAAAGTGATTAAAAATGAGTTAACACCTTGGCTTAATCAGAATTTACCAGCTCTTATATTATATAA
This sequence comes from Trichopoda pennipes, assembly GCA_030448955.1. NCBI lineage: Eukaryota > Metazoa > Arthropoda > Insecta > Diptera > Tachinidae > Trichopoda > Trichopoda pennipes. Next base: position 1,130,207 of record JASKUP010000040.1, read on the forward strand.
GAAAAATCTTTTGAAACAGAGAATAAGGCGTGATGTAGAAAGTAGATTAAAAAGAATAAGTAAAGTAATCAGAAAAGCTTGCAAACATTCTATGAACATTTTTTATTACATTAAATTGAATCAAATACAACATGAGCCGACTAAATTTTAGAAATTTTTGAATGAAAATTTTGGAAGAAAATAAAAGAATGAAATAAAAATAAAGAATCATGACGGCGAGTTTATTCTAGACAACCAACTTAAGAGTAATCTATTTAACCAATACTTTCTTCAAATTCCAAAAACATCAAAACAGCATATTGATTATTTACCTCAGTTAAAAATTACCTCAATTTAAAAATTTGTTATTATTTTTTTTTTTCTATTACAAAATTTGTTATTTTGTTTTATTTTTTCTCATTATTAAAAAATATTAATTTTTTATTATTTTATTTTTCTGGTAAATACACCTAATGCTATATGTAATAAATTGTTGCCAACACGCCTCAACAATGTCTTTAAGACGCAGAGGCATTATATATTGTAAAATAATTATCAAATGAATAAAGAATTGATTACAAAAACATTATTACAAAAAAAAAAAACCTGCTTACATATCTTTTCTTAAAACGTGATAGCCAGCCATCACTTGTATGGAAATCGGAGCCGTATATTTGATTGTGGTTTTCGAATACCTTTGCTTTTGAAACCATTATATTGACGGGCATATGCTTGTTTCTTTGGCTTAAAAACCAATCGAAGAAAGCCTTTTCCATTCTTGAAAATAGACCTTTTTTAAGAGATCGCCGATTTTTTGTTCCATTGTATGGCATTTTTAAATTTTCCACAATTTTATGTTCGTTCTTTTTTTTAAGGTACATATTGAAGATTATGTTATTCCATAATTTTGAGATATTACTGAAAGATTTACACCTTTCTTACATTCCTCTAAAATCCATAATCCTACTAACTTTAAAGAAAGCAACGCATCACACGTGTTCTTTCAATACAAAGCAAAGAAGCCAAAAACGCACATAAAAATCTAACGATTCTCTAACTTTGTTATTCCTTAAATCGGGTTTATTTATTTTTTTTTTGCCGTTCGCAATATAAGGTAGTAAATGTAAAAATTCGGCTATTCGTTATATCGGATATTCGTTAAACTGAGTATTTGTTATACCGCGCTTTGACTGTAATGTAAAATTTTAGACGATTAAAATAAATTTCAAGTTTGTGCCTAAAGTCTTTTGATTTAATGCAAAGAAATAAAAATTTAGGAAATTATAAAATGATTTATATGTTTGGAAGTTTGTTTTCTTTTTCTAAAAAAAAAAATAACATAAAAAAGCAGTTTTATTTGTTAAGTCGCCTGTCAAAAATTTTGTGATTAATTGTGATAGATTTTTTTTAATTTTATAGACTTGAATAGTTTATACACAGAAGTTATTTTTAATATATGAAAACAATTTAATTAAATATTTAAGATAAAATTATTATAAATTATTTAAAAATAATAATGATTATTGATAGGCACACTAGCAACATAAGACCTACAGCAATGGATATTTTTATATTAGATAAAGTGAAAACTGCTAAAAAAATTTTAAATACTAATAAGAACATATTAATTGCTAATGCTGACAAGGGTAATGTTACTGTAGCTAAGATCCATAAACAGACTTTTCCTTTGAGGCCTATTTGCTCTTGCATTAATTCCCCGGCCTACGGACTGTGCAAGTATATAACGAATATTCTTAAGGACAATCAATATATAATATTATAAATTCGTTGGAATTAAAGGATAAAACCAAGAGAATAAATATACAAGATAATGATAGATTGTTTTCATTTGATATAGTTTCACTTTTTCCCAGTATTCCTGTAGGTTTAGTTTTGAGAATTATAGAGGAAAAATGGCAGATAATAGAACAAAACACGAATATTGAGAAGGACTTATTTTTACGTATTCTTAAGTTTTGCATTGAAAACAACAGGTATTTTCAATTTGATAATAGAATATATCAACAGAAGAAGGGCCTCCCTATGGGCTCTTCAGCATCTCCAATTATAGCTGATATTGTGATGGAGGAATTACTAAATTCATGTATTAGTAAAATGCATGTTAAGCCGAAAATTATCACAAAATATGTCTCTGATTTTTTTTGTATAACATCAGAAGATGCAGTGGATGATATTTTGTCAGAATTGAATAGTTTTCATCCGGATATTAAATTTACGATTGAAAGAGAGTTAGAATCTAAACTTCCATATTTAAACATATTGATACTAAGAAAGAAAAATAAGTCAGTGTTTGATTGGTATAAGAAACCAACATCTTTTGGAAGACTTATTAATTTTTAAAAATAATAATAAACACGGCAAAAAATATGATGATGACAGAATATTGACTGATTAGTGATAGAGAATTTCATTTGAAGAATAAGGACACAATAAGTTATATACTTCATGAAAATTGTTTTCCAGTAGAATTAACTAACCGATTAATTAGACAATATGATAATCATAGGCAGAACCAAACATTTATAAATCATTAACTTAGGTTCCTCTGGAATTTTAGAAAGATTAAGAAAGTCTAAAATATATGATACTGATAGATATAAAATTGCACACAAAACGTATAACACATTAAATAAATTATTTAGCAGTATGAAGGATAAAATAGGAAAAATGGAAATATCTGATGTAGTTTGCAGGATTCCATGTGGGGGAAATGACCAGGTGAACTGTGACAAAGTTTATATTGGGACAACAAGGAATAAACTTAAAACAAGATTAGCTGGTCATAGATATGACCAAAAATATAGGAATATTTCAACACAGAAGACATCCTTATCTTCACATTGTAAGAAATATAATCATTATCCAACGTTTGATGAAACATCAGTATTAGATATAGAAAAAAACTACAAGAGACGTTATATGTTAGAAATGTTAGAAATTGTTAATGTACCAAATGTCAGGAGAATAAATTTCAAAACAGACACAGACAATTTAGCGCAGAATTATAGGTACTTAATACAAAAGACACATAATTTGTTATAATTATTTCATAAGAAAGAATTTGTTATTTAGTTTCCGTTTCCTTGTTTTTGTATGTTTAAATATTTGAAATTTTAATTTTGTTTTTTAAAAAATTTTTCTTTTCAAATTGCTATAATTTTTGTTTTTTGTAAAACATAAGAAAATAATTTCCTGAAGAAGCTTTTCACGGGAAAGCGAAATATCGAAAAAATAAAATCGTTAAAATATTTAAAAGACCGTTTAAAAGATTAGTGCATATTTTATTAAATTAAAAAAGGTCGAATAAAAATAAAAGTAATAAATTATTATTTTTTATAAATTTTACATTTTAAAGTAATTAAAAAGTAAATAAGTAAATAAATTTAAAATAAATCTAAAACAAATATCTTTTCAATATTTCGCTTTCCTTTGGAAAGCTTCTTCAGGAAAAAATTTTTTATATTTTTGAAAGCAAAAAAAAAAAAACAAAAAAAAATATAAAAAATTTTTTCCTGAAGAAGCTTTCTAAAGGAAAGCGAAATATTGAAAAGAAAAAATATATAAAAAAGATCTTAAAAAAGAAAAAAGATATTTATTAAAGATAAAAAAGATCGTTTAAAAAACTATATAAATCTAAAACTATATTTCATATTAAACCCATAATTTTATGATTCATTTGCTTAAACACAAACTGTGCTAAATTTGAGAGAATAGTAAATTAAAAGCAAATATTTTTTAATAAAAAAAAATAATTTAGAATATTGAGGGTAAAGGAAATAATAAGAAGAAAATAATTTCTACCTCGAATACAAATTATAAAAAAAATATAATTTTAAAAAACAGTCTTGTTTAGTAAGTCGACTGTCAAACATTTTGTGATTATATATAGTTTTAAACCCGTAAATAAGTTGAAGCCCAGTATAAATTAATATTAATTATATAATTGTACCTTGACAGCTACCACGAATAAATTGGCGTTTGAACAACATTTGCAAATTATCATAATTGCTTAACCTACAGAGGACGCAAAATTGTGTTAAGCACTAAAAATCTTTTTAAATTCAACGAGGTTATTTAGTAAACAAAGTTTTAGCGCTGTTGACATCATTGGATCTTATTTCTGTTAAATGAAGCCAGTCGATGTGGATTTTTAACGCACCATTAATAGTTTTTTTATTTTTTTGTTTTTTGAAATTAATCCCAACGAGATGTGATTTGAACACGATCGCAACCATCGTTTTATTCTAACCAAAATATTGGGATAAATTTATTTCAATAAATATGGTTGTCAATTGACCCTTAAGGTCGCCCCTTGGGCACATTTATATGTTTTGACGGAAATCCATCGTCATTACATGTCCTCGGGGGTAAAAGGGAGCCTAGTCTCCTAATAGACTAGCAGGAGCCAATTGGACAATCTACTATATTTCCACGGGAATCAGTAAAGCCCCAAAGTTAAGTTTTTTGTTTTTGTAGTCTTTTAGCCATTCTCTGACTGATTATTGAGGTCGGCGCTTCGGGAGTATCGTGGTGGTTGTGTGTTTCGAGGCCCTCGTTTGAGTTTGTGGGTCGGATCATTCACAATGAACACAATGAATGGTCCAGGTCCATTGAGCATGAATGCCGTCGTGTTTTTAAATTATATTAACATTCATGCGTTCTGTGCCAGGAGTTGGATAGTCTCCAACTCTGCAGTAAGGAGTGAACGCTACGGCCTGCTTCGGGCTTTTGAAGGTTGCAACTAGGAGTGACTGGAGCATATACGTATCTGAAGGCCTTCTAGGACGAGGATGACGCAACATTTCATCCACAGTGGTGTGATCCATCATCTAGTTATGGCTTACACAGCTAGTATTGACCCTTAAGGTACTAGGATTTAAAATCTCATGCAGATAAACCATAAGGCCAGCTATGCTCAAGAAATTAATTTAAAGTAGGACATTTCGAATTCACTTGATCAGAAACAGCAGAGGTGGCCATATTCCCGAAATGATTTTCAACGATTAAAGCCACCGTTTGATTAAAATTTAATAAACGAAATACGGTTGTCATTCCTCTCCGTCTTTGTTTGTTCGATATAAACGGCGAGTGCTTTCGATGTGATGACATCATTCTCAAGCCGTGTTCTTTCATTAAGTTGGTATCTACGCATGCAGTTAGACTGCCCGCCACCTGGTGTTTTATGCGGGAACAATTCTTAATTTTTCGTGTCTTTAATTATTATCCAGGAACGTGTATCCATCTGAAGATGTTTTTCGTTTGTTTGTGTGTATGAGTAGTTTTAGTGGTGTGAAAATTGTGTCTGAGATCGTGTTCGTTTATAATGTCACTGTTAAAGGTTTTTGTTTTGTAGATTTACATGTTTTCGTCCTTTTTTTCTATTTCCCTTGGTGGGTAGCCGTGAGTGTCAAGGTTAATTGCAAATCCTGTTGTTCCCTTTCAATGTAATAAATATATAGAAAAAAGCAAAAAGAATTTCCGCTGGCGTTACAGGGTTTTTGAATATTTAAGCAAAAATGTATTCGAATACTTTGAGAAGGCAAATAAATGGAATATTAAGTAATAGGATATGATTTTACATTATCCCGCCGGTTTCGGCAATGTGCCATCTTCAGTGTTCTTTTGTCTTTATAGTAGTATACTGTGGACTGTTTAGGGAATGTTGTCGATGGTCGTTCTGTGTTGTATAATAATCAGCCTGTTGAAATCTTGCTGCAAATGGTGGTTGCCTGTATAAAGGCTGGTGAACCCGTATGATTTGGTTGCGAAGTTAGTAAAGGTTTTGCTGCTAAGCAAGGCATATTGAGGATATAAATGTGTAAGTGGTAGTTAATGATAATAATTATAAATTCAATTTATTTCTTTTTTGAAATCTTTTCTTTTTTTTTGGCAACGATTTTAAATTAGTTTTTGACCTTGATATACAAAAAACTTTGACCAAAGCGGTGGAACGCTTAATTTATGGGAAGTCTGCCATGACTCATGCCAAACAAATTTTAACAATTTCTTTATTAATATTTTATAAATAATTTTTTAAACACAAGGTTTAAAAGACCTTACTTGCTAATATTTAAACGTTAAATAAAATTTAGTTTTATTTTCAATATTTCGCCACACCATTGGGTGGTGTCATCAGGAAAAGAAAAGTGTATATCAGTAAAGAAAAAATTTTGTTAAATTTTTAGAAAAAACTTATTTGCAGAAAAAAAATTTTTGATTTATTGATTGATTTTAAAATTTTTTTTGTTTATAAATTTTGCTTTTCCTGCACATGCCACCCAATTGTGTGGCGAAATATTAAAAATTAAATTTATCTAAATTTTATATTAAGACAGAGCTTGTAATTAAAAAAATTATTTATAAAATAATAAAGAGATCAATTAAGTAATTACTATGAACATTTTGTATAAAAAAATTGAAGGAAAATTCGGAACCACAGAAACTTCGCGTGAAAAATTCTTGGGTGGGGGGAAGATCAAGGCGAAAAAGGCTATTTTGTGTATTTGTATTATTCTTATTTCATTGGTTGCTTTCCCTCTTTTTGTCTGTATCTCTCTCTCCCTTTTTGTGTGTCTCTCTCTCTCTCCCTTTTCATTCTTCTCTTATTCTACCTAAATCGTTTCATGCTCATGATTGTTATTCGTTCGTGTTTATATGTGCGTCTATTGGGTTTTTTCCTATGACATAATAATCTGTAATTGTACTTTTTTGAGGTTCCTTATTGCCTTGTTCATAAGTTATTTAAAATTATTCTAGAAGTATAGAGAAAAAACACCCTTTAATTTCATCAAAAATTTTATCCACCATCAAGTTAATATTCGGCTTAATACAACTTGTTTTATTCTCAACAGCAACAGGAATGTTGCTCTCAACCGCTTACTGCTTCTTCCAAATAGAAATTGTATTCCATAGAAAAAGCTTTAAGCTTTAAGTCTTTATAAGCAACTTTTATATTTTTTTAGATTGTGTTTTAGGCTTAAAATAGTTTTAAAATCGCTAAAAGAAAGTTTTTTTCTTCTTATGCTGGCAATTTTCCTACTTTTGAAGTCATAAAGTTTTGAGATTGCGTTTATTCAATATTTTCTGGTTTGAGTCACAACTACTGTTTGACTCAACTAATCATCAGTGCAAGCATTCGCATTCGCATTTATTTTCATTACATTTGTGCAAATTATTGCATAACAGCATGTTATTTAATTAAAGCAAACAAAGAAGAGAAATAACCTTTAATTATATCGCACAAGCAAGCCTTACTCGACAGTTACTGACTTGTATTTACCCTACAGTCACAACTTAATTTAATAATAATGAACAAACAAATTGAAAAAAAAAATTTTTCAATGATGATGATGATGCCAACCAACGGTGTGGCGAAATATCGAAAATATAATAAAAAATAAAGTTTTTTAAAAAATTTTTTATTAAATAAGACCTTGTGCTTAAAATTAATTACTAAAAAAGATTGGAGGAATAGATAGTGTGATTCGTTTTACATCCGCACCTGGCTATGTAGCCTTAATCAGATGGTGGACAAACCACAATTGTATAATTTGGAACGTCATACATGCGTCCTAGGAAGCCGAAGACATAATTCTAAGCAACAGAACCACCTAGTTGCAACTTCGATGATTCCAGAGCAGGGCTGCAAACCATCACACCTTGCTAAAGAGTTGGAGACTTTCAACTCCTTTCCAGAACACATGTCTAGCATGCTCACTGGACTGGATCATTCACTTTGCGTGTCATTATAAGTGAGATGATCCTGGCCACCATAATAACCATTATACTGTTATGGAGCCGCGAAACCACAACCACCACGTTACTCCCATATAGGGGCCAACCTCAATGATCAGTCAGAGAACTATTAAATTTCTAAAGAGACAAATAATGAACTCTGCGGGTCACTGATCTCCGTGGAAATAAGTGGAGCTTCCAGTTGACTCCCTGCCTGTCTTCAGGGCACTGGGCTCCCTTTTTCCCCAGTTGAATTGTGTCTAGATAGTGGAATTCTATAAAGACCATATTTATGCGCCCCCGCGGGGGGGATAATTTGAGGAATCGATAATGCATTAAAAAGTGACAAATTGCCTAAGCTCAAAGCTTCCTTACAATCAACAAACAACAAAAACTATGTACCGGCTGCCGCCATTTTGGTAAACATTAATCTTGACAGTTCGCATTTTGCAGGCGTCAAGTAGACACGCGGTAAATTTATTATGGAAAAATATTCGATAAACCAACATGTTTTAATCTTTAAAATATTTTATCAAAATCAACCATCGATAACTGTTAAATGCACTATTTATCGTGTAGTGAATGATTTATAAGAAATAGGCGCAGGCATGAATCATAACGTACTGCAAGATCGGCTGAAAATATTACTGCTGCAGAAGAAAGTATTCAAAACTTCCATCAATCTTAATTCAATGACGTGCTCAGGAGCTAGATCTAGGAATCATTCGACCTTACTTTTTGTTTCTTTCGTACTAGCACTTAGGGGATGGCTTCTACACGTGCACTGCATTATACCACAACTAGGAAATCAGGTTAGGGAGAGGAGGAAAAAGAGGGAGTAATGTTTGTGGACATTCTATTTGAACTTTACTACGTTGAAAGTGATAGGAAAGATCTCTAAAGGGAGTTTATGCCACATGCAGACTGTTCTGCTAAAAAACGAATTTCCCCTGTCTTGTGAAATTCTTATTGGCCACAAATGGCTCTGCTTCTCAATGAAAATCGAGTTAAACGCGAAAGTGTTCGAGTAATGGAAAGAAGTTTCCTAATTTCATTAGAACACTTACCATTGTAGTAACGATAAAACAGTGAAATACAGCAGCCCACATTGTGTCGATGCTCCAGAGAATCAATAGAGTTGGGTAAGCTATTGTCCCCAATGAGCGTCTTGGCCCTGTCCTGTACACAGTCGAGCAACTCAAAAGTTACATGAAATTTTCGGAAGAAACAACGTGCCAACAACATACGCTATTTATCGTGTAGGGATTGATTTCGAAGAAAGGGGGTCTCTAGCTGATAACCTCATGCCTGCACTACAACATACTGCAAGATCGGCTGAAAAATTTATTGCTGCTCAAGAAAGTGTTCCAAACAATCCATCAACCTCAATTCCAAGCCGTGCTCAGGAGCTTGGTTTTGAAAGAACACACACAATTTGGCCACAATTTGGCACAAGGATTTGCATGTATTTCGATATAAGATTCAGTTGACACAAGAGCTGCTTCCGCAAGACCATTTTGCGGCGCCGCCGTACATACGCCAATAGCATATTACAGCTCGTCCATGACAACCCTGATTTTCATGAAAAAATCATTAATGTGTGACGAGGCACATTTTCATTTGGATGGATGGATGCGTGAATAAACAGAATGGTCAGTTCGGGGGAATGGGAAACCCTCAAATAATTCATCAGTCATCTTGGTATCCATTAAAATTGATAGTCTGGCCAAAGACCTTATTGGACCTTACTTCTTTGGAAATAAAAACTGCATAACGGTAACTGTGATTGGGGAGTGATATCGTGATATGATTGAAAACTCTTTAACGCCACAACTGCGTGCTTTGGCCTTGATTAACATGTGGTGTCAACAAGATGGTGCCACATCGCATACAGCCAGTATTACAAGGGAATTACTGCGAGACCTCTTTCCGCAACGTGTTATTTCAAGAAATGGGGATGTTGATTGGCCTCTATGGTCGCCTGATTTGACTGCTGCGCGTCTCTTTTTGTGGGGATGTCTGTGAAAAGCCAAGTTTATGCAAACAAATCAGAAACGCTTGAGCAACTCAAACAAAATATTCGTGAAAAATGTAGTGAAAAATGTGCTTAAAACGGCACTCGCATTTGTAAGGCTAACAGAGGCGTCAGGGTCAGTTATCTGATATTGTATTCCATACAAAATTGCAGACATTAAATAAAACATTTATCAATAGCAGATCCATTCTCTTTCATTTAACCAAAAATTATAAGCAAACAAAGTAGTATGCCTTCCCGGCGAACACCCTGTCTATTATGTATTGCAAAAAAGTGGACGTGAAATGGGGATGGTTAATTAAGATTTTATTCGTAGTAAATTGGAGCGAAACCTATAAAAAATAAAAACAAAGAAAATCCAAAACTCACTGTTTTAGTTTTTTTTCGAATTTGAAAATTTTCCAAGTAATTTTCCCAATTTCCCAATTTATGGAATTATTCGATTCGATTATTATATCTAATAAAAATCGATAAATTTTTTTTTAAAATAATTCATTGACTAAATTTAATTTCATTAAATATAAAATAAATATTTTTGTAATAAGGAATTATTCGAATAAAACTCGAATAATCGATTAAATTTTTTTTATATAATTCAATGACTAAATTTAATTTCATTAAATATAAAATAAATATTTTTGTAATAAGGAATTATTCGAATAAAAATCGAATATTCGATTACATTTTTTTAAATAATTCAATGACAAAATTTAATTTAATTAAAAATAACATGAATTTTTTTATAAGAAATTATCGAATCAAAATATTTTATTTGAATTGTCGATCATATTTTTTTTAGTAATTCAATAACATATGTAAATTGTTTCCATAAAAACAGTTTTCCGACTATTACACACAGATTTCCAAAATAACAAAAAATTTGTGAAATTGGTCAAGCCGTTCTCAAGTTACGCGTTTAGTAACGGCTACCATGTCATATTTATTTATGTAATTACATATGTACATATGTACGTATACAGTAACCACATAACAGGAATTGCTGGACATTTATTAATCCACAAATCCTAAAAAAGTAATAATACGACCACCGATGAAAGTTCCAAATAAAAATTACAAAACTCACATTCAAAGTGTAGGCGTAATAAAAACCTGCATTAAAAACTCTTCATAATCAAAAATTCAATAAAACAATTTATTTCGTACAATACCGTTATTTAATCTAAGGAAAAAAAATCATCAATTCACTTTACAGCATGTGAAAAACAGAAACAGAATTAAATATGTAAGTGCATGTCTTGTCTTGCATTAACTATAAAATTGTTTTTACTTTAAGTACACCGCAGCTGTCTATATGAAAAATTGTGTGCTTTCGTGTGGATGTGTAAGCTTGCACAGCTTTATAATGCATACACACTCAGAAGATGAGCGAAATGCAAGATGAGAGAAACTGTAATAATATTATTTAACCCTTATACGATCATTGGGTGAAATTGCACCCATTTTGAAGTTACAAATTTTATCGAATACAAATGAAACTTTTTGAAATTTTTTTAGTTGGAATATTTACATCAGAAAACGTAAATCGTAAAACGTAAATTAGATGATCCGGCATTACGTAACTATTTGAAGAATTACCCAAAAATTCCCTCTGGTGAAATTTCAAACATTAAGAAAAACGTGTTGGTATGACATGGGATTAACACTAAGTGGCAACCTTTGTTTCAGAAGCACAGTATATCTGGCAGCACAGTTCCAACTATTTTGATTTCCCTTTAATATAAATATCATGGAGGAATACAAGTATACATTATTGATTGTGATAAATATTTTCAGCGTCTATTTGATGCTGAAAAGCTGGGAAGAAAGTCATGCAGCAGACAACTCTATTTCAGATTTCGATTGAAGAAATTTTGCATTCTTCTAGTGATGAAAGAAGTGATGTAAAATTAGATAAACCCATTCAAATAAGCAATGACATTTTCTCTAAGGACAAAAGGTAATATTGTCTACTGAGTTGGCAAGTCTTTTTGGACGAGCACACACACATTATTCGTGATAGAATTTGACTAATATTTTATGCTTCTAGTTGTATTGCCAACATAAAAAATAGGCTTTTGATATGTTTTTCACAAACTTTATTGAAAATTATCGTAAACAATATGAATATGTAAGGGATCCGTGTTAATGGAATTATTCGATTCGATTATTATATCAATTAATAATCGATTAAATTTTGTTTTTAAATAATTCATTGACTAAATTTAATTTCATTTAATTTAAAATAAATTTTTTTTGTAATAAGGAATTATTCGAATAAAACTCGAACAATCGATTACATTTTTTTTTTTATATAATTTAATGACTAAATTTTATTTGATTAAAAATAAAATGAATTATTTCAATAATAAAAAATTAATCGAATAAAAAAATTTTATTCTAATGATTACAATCAAATAATCGATTACATTATTTTTAAATAATTTAATGACTAAATTTAATTTAATTGAAAATAAAAAAAAAAATTTTTATAAGAAATTAATCGAATAAAAACATTTTATTCGAATGATCGATCACATTTTTTTTAGTAATTCAATAGCTAAATTTAGTTTGATTACAAATGAAAAGAATTTTTTTGTAATAAGAAATTAATCAAATGAAAAAAATTTATTCGAACGATTACAACCAAATAATCGATTACATTTTTTTAAATAATACAATGACTAAATTTAATTTAAAATAAAATGAATTTTTTTTATAATAAAAAATTTATCGAATAAAAACGCTTTATTCGAATGATCGATCACATTTTTTTAAATGATTCAATAACTAAATTTAATTTGATTAAAAATAAAATGAACTTTTTATAATAAGGAATTAATCAAATAAAAAATTTTATTCGAGTGCTTACAATCGAATAATCGATAACATTTTTTTCGTAATTCAATAACTAAATTTAATTTAATTAAAAATAACATGAATTTTTTTATACTAAGGAATTAATCGAATAAAAAAATTTTATTCGAATGATTACAATCGAATAATCGATTACATATTTTTAAATATTTCAATGACTAAATTTAATTTAATTGAAAACAAAATGAATTTTTATATAAGAAATTAATCGAATAAAAACATTTTATTCGAATGATCGATCACATTTTTTTAGTAATTCAATAACTAAATTTAATTGGATTAAAAATAAAATGATTTTTTGTATAAAAAAAATGTATTCGAATGATTACAATCGAATAATCAATTAGTTTTTTTTAAATAATTCAATGACTAAATTTAATTTGATTAAAAGTGAAATGATTTTTTTTTATAATAAAGAATTAATCGAAATAATCGTGCTTACAATCGAATAATCGATCACATTTTTTTTAGTAATTCAATAACTAAATTTAATGTGATTAAAAATGAAATAATTTTTGTTTGATAATAAGGAATTAATCGAATAAAAAAAACTAAAAAAAAATTATTCGATTAATTACCATCGATTAATTTCTTTTATAATTCAGTGAAATAATGCGAAATAATACTGTTGTGAGTATAGTTCGGTGTAGAAAAACTTTTTTGCAGGAATCAACCAAACAAGAGCTTCGTAAGCGTTTAGCTTTCTCCAGCAAGTTTCTTTTTCAAAGATAAAATTTCACTAATGCAATACGTTCCGAAAAAGTACAAAACATGCGGGCAACATAAAATTGCAATAAAAATAGTTAAATTTCGTTACTTTGATTATTGTATATTGTTAAGTTAAGCACCCGCTTGAGTTTAGTGAAGGATTGAAGTTGTTGTAGTTCTTCTACTAATTCTTTATTGAATGCTGCTGAATATATACGGGGGTGAAATTTCACCCGAAGACTTCTAACTTAACTTTTGTTTGAAGAACGTATGAGGGTTAATGAGCATTTAATGCAAGAAAATCTTGCTGTTTTTAGTATTACAAACAACAACAACAACTAAAACAATTATTTTAAAAGAAAAAAAAAATTTACTGTTATAAATACAACTAACAACAAACAGAGATGTAAAAGAATTTATTCTAAAATTTTATAAAATAAAAAGCAAAAGCTTTCAGAAGTTAAAATTCTTCGAAGATTTTTTTGTTGCTTTTTAGAAAGTAATCACCTCTATTATGGAAGTCAACGTCTATGCAAAGTCACAATAATGACATTGTCGTAGTCAATATTGACAACAATTGATTACTATTACGTTGCACTTGCCTGCCAATGAGAGACAGAATTGATGGCGACAGTAAAAGGCATAATATAATGGATGGGCTTATTTGAGGTTAGAAAGTAAATTTTCTGTCAAATGATAAATGTCATGACTAAAGCTGCCATCCTTTGACATTTATTTAGTAAAAAGTTAGGAAATTTTAAGCGTGAAATGATACACTCTTGAGCAAAGAATTTAAATAGTGAACATTTCACTGTATTACTTCATAAACTTCGGGCAGCTTTTCCTCGTAATCAGGCTCCTTCTGAGACCGCTGTGCGTAATTTAATCACTAAATTTGACGCTCAAGGTATTGTTGCTGACAATAGACCTAAAGATTACGCTCGCAGTGGCTGTAGTGGTGCAAACACGTGCACTATTTACCGTGTAGTGAACGATTTCGCAGAAAGAGGGTCTGTAGGTGATAGGCCTAAACATGGGCAACTGCGTACTACAAGATCGGCTGAAAACATTATTGCTGCTCAAAAAAGTGCTCAAAACAATCAATCAACCTCAATTCCACGCCGTGCTCAGGAGCTTCTTCTTCAAAGAACAACTGTGGCCATAATTGTGCACAAGAATTTGTATTTGTTTCCATATAAGATTCAGTTGACACACGAGCTTCTTCCACAAGACCATCTACGCTGCCATATATGTACCAATAGGATGTTACAAGCTCGCCCATAACAACCCCGTTTTTCATGAAGAAATCATAATGAGTGACGAGGCACATTTTCGTTTGAATGGATATGTGAATAAACAGAATAATCGCATCTGGAGAATGGAAAATCCCTTATATTTTTCAACAGTCACCTTTGCAGTCTGCTGTGCAAGTTGATCAGGAGGAGTCATCGGATCTTACTTCTTTGAAAATGAAAACGACGTAATGGTAACTGTGAATGGGTAGCTTTTTACGCCACAACTGCATGCTTTGGCCTTGATTAACATGTGATGTCAAGAAGACGATGCCACATCGTATACAGCCAAGATTACAATGGAATTACTGCTGGATGTCTTTCAAATTATTTCAAGAAATGGCGATGTTGATCGGCCTTTACCGTCGCCTGATTTAACTGCTCCGGACTTTTTTTTTGTAGAGATGTCTGAAAAGCAAGGTTTATGCAAACAAACCAGAAGCGCTTGAGCAGCTCAAGCAAAATATTCGTGATGAAATTAAAGAAATACCACGTGAAATGTGTGAGAATGTTATGAAAAATGAGCTCAAAAGGGCGCTCGCAAATGTGAGGCCAACAGAGGCGGATAATTATCAGATATTGTATTCCAGACATAATTGCCGACAATTAATAAAACATTTATCAATATAAGAGATCCATTCTCTTTCATTTAATCAAAAATTATAAACAAAGCAGTATACATTCCCCGCGGACACCCTGTATATGAATGCACGTTGTGAGAATTTCATAAAATATTCTGCTTGAATGCATTACTTTAAACACTGTTGAAAGTTAAACTCCTGGAATTTAAAACAAAAACACACATAAGTTATGCTTCTCGAAAGCTGTCTGAATGAGAGTTATCCAGGTGTCTGGTGGCACTTCCAATGGTGTGGAAAACTAAAACACATTGAAGTGCTTGGAAAAATTACTCAACTCAGAGTCATGAGTTATAATGTTGATTATAAATCCCAACTACTATTTCTATTGTTATTACATTTTTTGCTGTTGTTATTGTTGTTGTTGTGAATAAAATACTATAAGAATTTAACAATAAAATTAAAATAAAGTCAAAAAATACACAAATTGTAATGGACGACCCACTAGTCGAGTAAATAAACGACACACATTCAATCACATTTTTTAGGCAACTTAACAAAAATACAAAATAAATATAAACACACGTGTGTAAAACGACAACAATAACAACAAAAATAAATAAATACAAACAATTGCATTGAGATACACACAGCAGATGTAATGAAAAACAATTTCATTGAATGGTTCAGTGAGTGGATGAATTACAGAGTTGGTGTCAATGGGCTGTTTTAGGTTTTTGGAACATTTTGTTTCTTTTTTTTATATATTTCGTCTATTGCTAATATTTTGCTGCTTTAACCAGAGCCATTCAACATTTCATGGTGATGATGATAATGATAATGTTGTTGATCATAACGACAATGATCATATTGTTTGTTTATTGTCAAATTGCTTTTTTATTTTAATTTCATTTGTGATGATCGCAATTTGCTGGAGTTTGTATCAAGTAAATAAACATGCTTGTTTGTTGTTTTTGCTATTGTCTCACCTGAGTTCAAATCTAAATAGTGGAAAAATTCAAACAAAATTACCGAATCAAATATTTCTTCATACTTCTATGTAATAAATTATATTAGAACAGTGGGCCTAACATAAATTTTATACGATCAATAAAATAAATTTAATTTTATTAAAAATAAAAATAATATTTTTATAATTATTTAATCGAATAACTAAATTTTATTCGAATAATAATAATCGAATAATCGATTAAATTTGTTTTAATAATTCAAATTGATTAAACATGATTTGATTAAAAATAAAAATAATTTTTTGATAATAAATAACTAAACTGTATATATCGAATAATAATCGATTAATTTTTTTAATAACTCAATTTAATTTAAATTTAATTTGATTAAAAATTAAATGACTTTTTATAATAAGGAAATAATCGAATAAAAAAATTCGAATTCGGATAATCGATTAAATTTTTTTTTTCAATAATTGAATGATCAAATATGATTTCATTCAATAATGAATTTTTCACGAAGTAAAAAAATTTAGACGAATAAATAAGATCGAATTATCGGTAAGAAATTTTAAAATAATTCAATAACAATCGTTTGAATTTTTTTTTAATAACTCAATGTATAAATTTAATTTCATTAAAAATAAAATGAATTTTTTTATAATAAAGAACAAATCGAATACAAAAATTTTATTCGAATGATTACAATCGACTAATTGATTAATTTTTTTTTCAATAATTCGGTGATTAAATATGATTTCATTGAAAAAAAAAAATTTTTAATAATGAATAATTTACGAATTAAAAAATTTTATACGAATGAATAAGATCGACTAATCGAAAAAAAAATTTTAATAATTCAATAGTTAAATAGGTTTTGATTAAAAATAAGATAATATTTTTTTAACAATTAAATGATTAAACATGATTTTATTAAAAATACAACAATTATTATCGAAGAAAAATTTTTATTCGAATAAATAAATTCGAATAATCGATTAACTTTTTTTTTAATAATTTAAAAAAAATATTATAATGAGTATAATCAAATAATCGATTAAGTTGCTTTGAATACATCTATGAATTCTTAAATCATATAAGTAAAAATAAGACAATTTTTTGAGAAGAACTAATTAATCGAATCAATAAAATCGGATAATCGAAAAAAAATTTTTTTTAATAATTCAACGATTAAATATTTATTTAAAAAAATAATATCTATATTAAAAAATAATTAATAGAGAAAAAAATTTTACCAGAATAAATAAAATCGGTTTAAGTCTGAGTGTTTTTTTAATAATTGAAAAAAATTTTTTGGAATAAATAAAATCGAAAAATTAAATTTAATTTAAATAAAAATAATTAAAAATAAAAATAATTTTTTAATAATAAAGAATTAAACTTGTAATAAATTTTACTCTAATGAATAAAATTGTATAATCGATTAATCTTTTTTTTCTAATAATTAAAAAAAAAATATTTAATTGGAATGGATGCAAACGAATAATCGCTGGCATTTTTTTGAATAAGTCAATGACTTCATATTATTTGTTTAAAAATAAAAATAATTTTTAATAATAAAGAATTAAATGTGTAAAAAATTTTATTCGACTAAATAAAATCGAATAATCGTATAAATATTTTTTTGAATAATTCAACGATTGAATATGATTTGTTTAAAAAATAAGAATAATTTTTTAATAATATATAAATAAACAAGTAAAAACTTTTTAATTGAATGAACAAAATCGAATAATCGTTTAAATTTTTTTAAATAATTCAATGATCAAATATGATTGCATTAAAAATAAGGATAAGTCTTTAATAAATAATAATTAATTTTGTTTAATAATTCAATGGTTAAATATAATCTATTGATGAATAAGAATATTTTTTTTTAAAAATAAATAATTAATCGAGTAAAAAATTTTATTTGTATAAACAAAATTGAATAATTGATTAAATAATTTTTTATATATCAATGATTAAATATGATTTGATTAATAAATCATAATAACTTTTTTTAAATAAACAATTAATCGAGTAAAAAATTTTATTTGAGTAAATAAAAGTATGTAATCGGTTAATGTTTTGCTAATAACTATTATTTCGCATTAATAAAATCGATTAATTGATTAAATATGTTTTAATAAAAAATAAAAATATATATATTTTTTTTAAATAAACAATTAATTGATTAAAAAATGTTATTCGAGTCAATAAAACTAAGTAATCGGTTAATTTTTTTAATAATAAATTTAATTTTTTCAAGTTAGTAAAACTTTTTGTTAAACATAAAAAATATTCAAATAATTAATCAAATAAAAAATACTCGAATAAAATTATTTATCACTTAAAAAGATTAGAGTAAAAAATTTTATTCTCATGAATGAAGTCGAATAAATGATTAAATCTGTTTTAATATTTCAATTAGTATATATGATTTGATTAAAAAATTAAAATATTTTTTTTTTAAATAAACATAAAATCGATTAAAAAATTTTATTCGAATAAGTAAGTAACTAAGTAATCGATTAATTTCATGGCAAAAAATTTTACTTCGTTAAGTTAGTAAAACTTTTTATTAAACATAAAACATATTCGAATAATTAATCGAATAAAATTATTTATCACTTAAAAAGATTAGAGTAAAAAATTTTATACCCATGAATGAAGTCGAATAAATGATTAAATATGTTTTAATATTTCATTTTTGATTAAAAAATAAAAATATTTTTTTTTTATTAAACAATTAATCGATTAAAAAATTGTATACGAGTAAGTAAGTAACTAAGTAATCGCTTTATTTTTTGCCAAAAAATTTTATTTCGTTAAGTTAGTAAAACTTTTTATTAAACATAAAAAATATTCGAATAATTAATCGAATAAAAAATACTCGAATAAAATTAGTTATCACTTAAAAATATTAGAGTTTATTGTGGTTACGTTAGCTAAAAGGGCCCTTATCTTTCGAAATAGCAATCAAAGCTTATTACAATACCAAGTAGTTTAGATGATATTAATTATGGATATTGAAGTAGGAATTGCTGTACAGTCTACTATAAAAAGAACTGTTAAGATTTTACAAATATTTCATTAAAAATGTTAATATTTAATACAACTTGTGTTACTGTATTTGTGAAGTTATAGACAACGGCTAACAAGCAAAAAATTAAACTCAAGAGTCGCTGCCGCGGCTAGTGATGATAATGATGATGGTGATGATGATGTTTATAGCGATGGTAATCATCATTTACCATGGCTAGCAATAATAAAATTAAATAAAAATAAAATATATAGAAAAAGCAAGAAGAATAATTTCATTCGATTTTTTAACTCAAAAGGGAACGCACTCACAGTACAACAACAACAACAATTTTTTTTTTTTAACAGAATCTTTTATATCTTTTTTTACTCTGTATTCATTATTAGAAATTTTTATTTCACCAAAGCTATTCGCAATTAAAACGGTTAAATGTGAACATGGAAAATAAATTTTAGTTCGCACGCAAAATTACAAAATTAGAGAATGAAATAGATTAACGAACGAGTTAATCAAAAATAAAAATAAAAAACAGATATAAAACAAATTACTACGAAGTAAGAAAAAATATATAAAAAAATAGTGAATAAGAAAAGAAAGTCTTAATAAAAGAAAAAAAGGAAAAAAACAAAAATATTTGAATTTTATTAAAAAAAAAAAATACTCGCAAAAATCATAGAAAAATATTAATGAGCGAATAAATCGTAAACAAAAATTTCAAAAGTCACAACTTAGAAAGCAAAAAATAGAACAACGGAAGTTGTAAAATTTCTAATCGCGAATATAACAAGCGGCCAGTTAAATATTTATAACAAAAGAAGAAAAAAATAATTATTTAAGATCTTCTTGGCTTCAATTTAAAGGCCCAGGCCAGGTCAAAGTTTAACAAGTGATTGTGGGCGGTGGTTATTTAGTGTAATTTCGCAGTCTTCTCTTCAATTTATAATTGCGGTTACAAACGAATTTAATGCACGATGGAAATTATTGACTTGAAAAAATATATTTTCATAGTGGTTACACGAGAAAGTCCAATCAAATTAAATATTTAAAAATCGTAATTGTGTTTAAAAGCTGCTAAAACATCTTTTAGTTCTATAGACTTTAGCTCCCAATACTTAACTTTGTTAAACTTCTCGTAAATTATCATACATATTTTAGGTTCCTGGCACTTTACCTCCATATTTATTATTTTTCTAAAATATAAGATCTTGCACAGTGGTCCGAATGCTCAACTCAAATGGATAAAACTCATAATTCTCATTTAAAAAATCGCTCCGTTATGAAACTTTGCACTTTCGCAGATTTTTTGAATATGTGTAAATAAAAAAAGTGGGCATATATCCTAAATGGGCGTGGCATATTTCGTATTAATAATTTATTATAACTAATATTTATTTAAATATTTGAATTTTTTTTATGTATATTTACATGAATGTAAAAATAAAAAGGTGTGGTATTTACACCGGTGTAAAAACTTTGCAATGTGAAAATGTCTTTAGAATAAAATTTCCTCATTTTACGACTTACTAACAAAATCAATTCGTTAAGGCAGTAGGATATACGGTGCCCTTATTGGCTAGTAGGTAGTCTGCTAGCTTATATTACTGGGGGTTGTGGGTTCGATTCCCAACAAAGAACTTGGTTTTTTTTCACTACAAATAAAAATTGACTATCGGCGGAGCTGCTTAGTGATGAAGGCATGGTCGCTGGTCACTGAGCTGTCCTTTACGGCAGTTAATTTCCGTAACTTTCCTTCTACTTTAACCACCTGCCTCATCTCTTCTCTACCCCTTTCCTACTACTTCTCTTTACAAATAAAAAAAAGTATATACGAAAATATCACAATAGTAGGCACATGTGACAATTCTAATTTACTTCATTCTGAAATCGTTTCACATTCACATTCAGAAGGATAGTCGGAAATTAACTGCCGTATATAAGACAGCACAGCGATCAGTGATAATGCCTTCATCGCTGAGCAGCCCCACCGACAATCAATTTTTATATTTGTAGTGAAAAAACCATGGTCTTCGTTGGGAATCGAACCCACAACCCCCATACTTATAAGCTAGTACACTACCTACTAGTCTACAGGGGCACCAAACAAATTCTTCTCGACTTAAGCACAATCCATAATAACATTACCTTCATAAAGGAAAAAGAACAAGACAGAAATTTGCATTATCTTGACATCATAATAACGCGAGGGACTGGCTGTTTAACATTTGACATTTTATAGAAAACCAACTACGATAGATACTACCATCCACATCACTTTTAATCACCCTACCCAACATAAACTAGCAGCATTTAGACATATGAGGCAGAAACTGAAGATAATCCAACTTACTCCAGATAAGTACAACAAGGAACTCGACACAATTTATACCGTAACTTAAAATAACATCTACAAACCCATTACTATAAACAAACTTCTTGGGCAATACAACCCTGAAAACCGGAATACAGAAGACAAAGAGACAACCGACTCAAGATAATCCAAAGTACAACAAAGAACTCGACACTATTTACACAATAACTGAAAATAACGGCTACAAATCCACTACTATAAACAAACTTCTTAGACAATGCAACACTGAAAACAGAAATAAAGAAGACAAAGACACAACCGAGTAAATTATATCAACTTTGAGCTCTACAAAAAAAAGGCGGAAAACCAATCGAAAATTTAAAAAAATAAAAATTTTTAAATTTAAAATTTTTAAATTAATTTTTTTTAAATTAAACATTTTTAAAAATTAAATTAATTTAAACTTTATTAAATGAAATTTTTAACGGCTTAAATATTCAAATTAACAAAGTTATTTGTTGTTTGGACTATCTTAGATACGAGTGATAATCGCAATTGTTTTAAAACGAAAGTCACGGAATGATGAGCAATTATTAAAACAAAAAATCTAAAAAGCAGTGGTCGGCACTCCTTAATACCAGTTGCCGAAATTAAATAGAATTTTAAGCAGCCGCAGAACTGAAAGCTGAAAGTTAGCAATTCAAATTCACAAGTTAAAATTTAATTAGTGACGTCTCTCTGTTTTTAAAAAAAATTCTGTCTATGGATTTTTTCATTATTTAAAATTTTTTATAATTAATTTTTTTGTGGTGGTTGAATTTGCCGCTTATTTTTAAAAATTGTGAATTATATTTTAATTTTACGGCTTTGTTTTCCAGCCATTTTTGAAAGGTACTTTTTTAGCTTTTTGTGATTTTCTGGCTTATTTTTTAGTCTGAGCCATTTTTCTACTTTAACAGTTTTGGCTTTTTTGAAAAGTAAGTCAAAATAAATTTATAAAAATTGCCGAAATTCAGATATTTATGTTGGGGTTTTTGCTATTTTTTAATTTTGAAATTATAGCAGATTTTGCGTACCTGAATTAAGCAGAGTATATTTAATTATGATAAAGAGAAGCAAATATAAAATAAGAAGTTTAACATTTTCGCCAGTACTTTGAAGCGAATCTCTTTACTGAAGGTTAAATATAGTTGCCCCCATTCACATGAAAATAATATTCGTTAAAATTTAAAAATTTTGTTTTAAGTTACAGACGCTAAGAAAATATTAGGGTTCTAAATATTAATCTTATGCCCCGGCGAATTCGAATATTCATTAAGCGAAAATTTTAAATTTCTCTACAAGCAATGCATAAAATTGGCCTTGACCGCCAAAGAGTCCACTAGTCCTCTTTCGGTGTATTAAAGAGAAAATTCGCTTCAAATGTTACTAATCTCTTCACAACCATAACTTAATTTGCCGCTTAGTAACTATCGCTTTTCTGGGGCTACATTTTTAAAAAAAGAAGTTTGGAAATTTTGTGTCAATAAAACCAGGAAAAATTTAAATAATTTTTGCCTTGCAGCGCACCCAAAATGCAAAGTTGCACGCGGTGTATGTCATGGGATTGTTGCACCCTGCTAATAAAAAAAAAAGATGGCAGAGAAAACTATAGTCACGGACAAAGAAATAATTCCAAAACATTTATAATAACAAAAGCTATACGGATTTACATTGGCAACTGGCCTTTTTGGCAATAATCTGACGGCGATCTTATCACTGGGAATTTTTTTAATGTGTTCGCCCTCGCGCTTAGGCGCATACACACCTTAGTAACAATTTTTAAGAGCGCGGCAACAGCAGAGCCGTGCCCCCACTTTTTGCATGAGAGTTGAAGACTATCCAACTGCACGTCCTGTTATCATCGGACATGCGTGATAAGATTTACATCTGCACCTGACCGTAAGCCTTAATTAGAACAGGCCGCAGCCATCACTTCTCGCTGAAGATTTGGAGACTATCCAACTTCTGGTCCAGAACGCATGAAGCTTAATAAAATTTAAGAACACAGCAGCATTCATGTTCACTGGACCTGGACCATTCATTGTGTTCATTGTGAATAATCCGACCCATACAATTCAAGCGAAGGCCTCAAAACCACCACGATGCTCCCGAAGGGCCAACCTCAATAATTAGTCAGAAAACAGCTAAAAGGCTAAGGAGATAAATAGCTGAACTCTGGGGCTTTATTGATTCCCGTGGAAATATAATGGATTGTCCAGTTGGCTCCTGCTAGTTTTGAACGGAACTGGGCTTCCCTTTACCCCCGTTGACACATGTAATGACAGTGAGATTTCGTCAAAACATATCAATGTGCCACCGGGGATGTGATAAGGTTTGCATCTGCACCGGCAGTGAGCCATAATCAGATGGTGGCCATTACCACTCTGAATGAAAAGAACGCCATTCACGCCCTAGAAGGCCTTTGAATCCGTGGATCCTCCGGTCACTCCTAGTAGCAATTTCAAAAGCTCGAAGTAGGTCGCAACCTTTACTCCTTGCTAAAGAGTTGGACAACTCCTGGTCGAGAACGCAGGAAGCTTAATATAATTAAGAACACGACGGCATTCATACTCACTGGACCTGAACCATTCATTGTGTTCATTTTGAATGATCCGACCCAAAAACTCTCACGAGGGCCTCGAAACCACAACCACCACTATACTCCCATATAGGGGCCAAACTCAATAATCAGCCAGAGAACAGCTAAATGTCTAAAGAGACAAATAGTGAACTCTGGGGCCTACTGATTCCCGTGGAAATATGTGGATTGTCCAGATGGCTCCTACTAGCCTTTAAGGGGCCTTGGCTCCCTTTTACCCCGCAAGACACCAGTCTAGATGGAATAGTAGGTTCCAAAAAGACTATCATGTGCCCCCGGGGAGGGGGATATATCATCGGACATTGGATATTACCTATGCTATTTGGTAACATCTCTCTCGAAGGCTTCAAAAAATAACCGATTTAAAGCACAACCAACACGTTACTCGCCGAGAGGCCTCATCAGTAACCAGAAGAGGGCCACTGTACAACTGGTTCCCATAGTACCAGGGTGTTCAATTCAAATTGTCCGACCTCAAAAGGTCATAATTATTTCTCTTCCAATTTTGGTATTCCGCCAGCCGAGACGCTTGGTGCTGTTTTTACCCCCAAAAAAACATGCCAAGATGGGAAAGTAATGGAAAGAAGAGAGGCATTTGTATACATACCAATAGTAAAAATTCAAAATTCTTAAACGTTTGGGGAAGCGTAAGTTAATAAATAAAAACATCAATTTGCTCGTTGTGCCGACCAGTGCTTTTTAACAAAAGTTTGTTATTTTCATTGTGGAAAACATTTTTTGGCTACAAAATATTTTAATTATATTTTTGTTTGTTGTTATTTTTTTAAAGTTGCAAAACAAAAGTTTTTTTATTTAATTTAAAACGATAAATTACGTTTAACCTCTGCCACAGACCCGCAATGAAACAATAAACAGAAGCTGTTTAAACTGCCACAAAGAAAAACATACAAAAACACACAAAATTAATGAATCATTTGAAATCTTGTTTTAGGGTTCAAAAGGGGCTTTTTGAGATTTTCGTATAAAAAAAAGGTGTGCATGTGTAAGTGTGTAAGTGTGTGGCATAAATACTCTGGTGTTTGGCTTTTTATCTTAATATTTTTTCTTAAGATTTTTGACGTCTAAAATATTGAAAAATGTTTTAATTTTATGGGATCGGGTTTGTTTTTGCAAATTTATTTGCTTGACTGAGTGAGTTATTCTGTGTCGTTTGTTTATTAGTTTAAAATAAATAGAAAAAAAAATTTTAAATATTAAATCTGCACTCATTTTGACAGGGTGACTAAGAAATTATACTTTATAAAGAGAGTCAAATGATTTTATTTAATGATACAAAATTGTTGGGGTGTTTCACCACTGAAGGAAATACTGTTGTCAATTCCTTCTGCATATGACGTCTTTCCTAGATGTTTGTTCGCAAATGGTGAGCACTTTTGATGTGATTACATCATTATCAAGCTACGTTCTATCACTAAGTCAGTATCCCATAATCATCGTATCTGCCTTCATAGCTAGAATGTCAGCCATGTGGCATTTTATGTGGGGATTAATGTAAATATTTTCGTCTTTTATTGTTGTTCAGGTATGTGTGTCCGTCTGAGGGTGTTTTTCATTTTAGCTTAAGTGGTGCGATAATTGCGTCTGAGGTTGTGTTTACCTGTTCATTTTTAATGTCGATGTCAAAAGCTTCTGTTTTGTAGATTTCCATGTTTTCAAGTATGTCTATTCTTCGTCCTTTTTTGCTAGGATGCAGTAAACTACGTGATAAGATTTACATCTGCGCCTGGCTATGGAGCCTTAATCAGATGGTGTTCGAACCACTATGCATAAATAGGAACGTCATGCTAGTCCTAGGAAGCCGAAAAATTATTCTAGCAACAGGTTTTTCCTTGTTGCAATTTCAGCGGTTCCAGAGCAGGGTTGCAAACCACTACTCCTTGCTGAAGAGTTAGAGACTATCCAACTCCTGACCAGAACATTGCACCAGGTAGGTTTTATTAAAGGTAAAATAAACCCGGCCACCATATAAAAACTAACCTGTCTGTTATGGGGCCGCGAAACCACAACCGCCACAATACTCCCATATAGGGGCCAACCTCAATAATCAGCCAGAGAACAGTTAAATGTCTAAAGAGACAAATAATGGAGTTCTGGGGCTTACTGATTTCCGTGGAAATAAAGTGGAGTTTCTAGTTGTGCCCCTGCTGACTTCAGGGGACTGGGCTCCCTTTTTCCCCCAGTTGCACAGGTCTAAATAGTTATTCTCGACAAAGACCATAAATGTGCCCCCGGGGAGTATAGAATGCAGTAAAGTTATACACTCATCTATTTCCCTTCGTAAGGGTCCGTGACTCTCCAGGTATAATTTGCTAGAGAGATAATTCATTTAGAATATTCGCAGGCAATAATCCCTCTACAACCTTAACTTAATTTGCGACATAGAAGCTTTTGCTTTTCTGCAAGATAATTTTGAAGAAAAAAATTTGTAAATTTCAAAGCCAGAGAAGCCTGAATTAACGGCCTTTTAACGAGCCCAAAATTCGGACCGTTAATAACAAAACATGGCAGATAATAAAAATTTTAAGCCAGTTCGTCAAAAGCCATTAAACTGTCAAAAGAAATTTTTTTTTGAAACAGTCGAGGAACCCTGTAGGTGAAAGGCTCAAGTTTGGGCTACAATGTACTGCAAGGTTGGCTGAAAACATTGCTGCTGCTCATAAAAGTATTCCCAACAATCCATCAACCTTAATTCGACGCTGTGCTCAGGAGCTTGGTCTTCAAAGAACAACTGTGGCCATAATTGTGCGCAAGGATTTGTATTTGTTGCAATATAAGATTCAGTTAACACAAGAGCTTCTTTCACAAGAACATTTACGCCACCGTATATATACTATTAAGATATTACAGCTCGCCCATAACATCCTTGATCTTCACGAAAAAATCATTTTCATTTGAATGGATATATGAATAACAGCATAGTAGATTCTTAGGAATGGAAAACCCTCAAATTATTCAACAGTCACCTTTGTATACTTAAGGGTGACAGTATGGTATGTCCATCCCTCCTGTGTGTCAGAAGGAATCATTGGACCTTACTTCTTTAAAATTAAAAACGGCGTAACGATAACTAACTGTGAATAGGGAGCGATGCCGTGATATGATTGAAAACTTTTTAACATCACAACTGCATACTTTAGGCTTGGTGTCTACAAGACGGTGACACATAGCATACAGCCGGGATTACAATAGAATTACTGCGAGACCTTTTTCCGCAACAAGTTATTACAAGAAATGGTGATGCTAATTGGCCTCCACGGTCGCCTGTTTTAACTGCCCCGGACTTCTTTTTGTGGGGATATCTGAAGAGCAAGATGTATGCAAAGCAGCTAGAAACGCTTGAGCAACTCAAACAAAATATTAGTTATAAAATTATTGATGAAATACCGCATGAAATGGGTGAGAATGTAATGAAAAATGTGCTTAAAAGGGCACTCACATTTGTAAGGTTAACAGAGGCGGATATTTATCTGATATTGTCTTCCATACATAATTGCCGACATTAAATAAAACATATATCAATATAAGATCCATTTTCTTTCATTTGATCCCGGCGGTCCCCCCCGGGGGAGCACAGTTATCGGTATTTATAGAATACTTGACTATCTAGACTTGTGCCGCTGGGAGTATAAGGGAGTCCAGTCTCCTGAAGGCAGCAGGGGTCAACTGGAAAGCTCCATGTTATTTCCACGGGAATCAGTAAGCCCCAGAGTTTCCGCTAATTGTCTCTTTAGACTTTTAGCTGTTTTTCTGACTGATTATTGAGGTTGGCCCTTCGGGAGTATCGTGTTGGTTGTGGTTTTGTGGCCCCAGCATGAATTGATTTATGATGGCCAGGATCATCTCGCCTTTAATCACATCTACTGGCGAATGATCCGGATCCAGTGAGCATGCTAGTCATGTGTTCTGGAACAGGAGTTGGATAGTCTCCATCTCTTCTGCAAGGAGTAGTGGTTTGCAACCCTGCTTTGGAACCGCTGAAATTGCAACAAAGAAAGACCTGTTGCTAGAATTAGTCTTCGGCTTCCTAGGACGTGAATGACATTGCTTTTCATTCACATTGGTTTGACCACACCATCCGATTAAGGCCCACGGCCAGGTGCAGATGTAAATCTTATCACGAAATGAATCCGGCGGTAGATAAATAATAAACGTCTGAAGCAAATTATTGCTATAATAGTTAATGATTCTTTTGCGCTACACATGGCCAAAGAATAGGAAAATGTTTTTATATCTTTAGGCAAACTATTCCCTAAAAGATTGACTGTAAGCAGGAACGACTTCTAAAAGACCAAATTATTAATTAAGGGCATAAATATTTGAATATTTTTAGTAGAGTAAAAGAACCTGAATCAAAGCATGGCCTACTTTATAACAAATATGCTGAGGAAGGTACATGTTAAGGTAATACAATCTCTAAAGGATAAAATAGACACTCGAATAATCAAGTAATCGAATAATCAAATATCCGATTTATAATTATATCCCAGGTGTATTTTCTAATCCGTGGTAGACTTTATAGAACCAAATCGGAAAATTTTAGATTTCGCGGTATTCAAAAGTAAAGAATTTGATCTCAACCAGCATTCAACTGGCTGTAAGGTGTTGTCAATTAATGTCTAAAATAAGTCCGCTGAGACAGTTATTTAAATTTATTTTTATTTTTGAATTTTTTTTTTTTTTTTGAATCAACAAGCGCTGGTGTGAGTCATTTTGTGGCAGAAAAAAATTACAGAGTAAAAGGGAGCAGAGTAATCTTCGTTGTATTTTTTCTTTTTTTTAATTTCAAATGTTATTTCGTTAAGAATTTAAGTTAATTTTAATTTCGTAGCAAAAATCACTAGAGCATTTCTTTTTGGAAATTTAGTTGTTGTTGTAGTTGTTGTTTTTATAACAGTCATTGTTTTTTTGTTTTTTTTCTAAAGTTCTTTCACTTGATTCTTGGGTTTTCTTAAAGAGCGGCTGGCTGTAGCTCTACAGAGCTTAAAGTTTATTGTAATCAGTGAAACTTTTTATTCATTAATTTCTTTTTATAACAATTATTTTTATTTATTCATTTATTTATTTATTTTTTTTTTTGTTTTGGTTTAAAATTTTAGTTTTGTTAAAGAACTTGTTTGGAGGTGCCAAAGTTATTTGACGTCTTCTTTAAGTTTAGTGTACATTCAGGGAGGTGTGATTACGGTTTCGCCAACAAAAAATTTAAAAAAAAATATAAATAAAAATTTAAAAATTTTATTATAAATATTTTTTTTAAATTCTCTCCTTAAATAAATAATTAAAATTAAACAGAAATCCTTTTAAGAGTAATTGTTTATTGAAAAAGTTGTGATTATAAATTAAAAAAAAGAAAATTAAAAACAATAAAAGCGAAACTGCAGTAAAATATGATTCGTTGGAAATTTATAAATTTTAATTATCAAATTTGGACTTTAATATGTTTCTGCTATTTAATACCAAATAGTTATTTACTCACTGTGGATAATGAGTTGGTGTCAGCAAGAAATGGTAAGTTTTTTTTACAATTTCTTTTTTCTAAAAAACTTTTAAATTTAAACCAAAAAAAATCTGATTTCACTGGTAAAAAATTTGATAATTTTTGTAGTTTTTTTAATCGACCTTTTTTATCTTTAGTAAATATTCTTATTCTTTTTTACGGTCTTTTTAAATTAAATTAACAATATATATATTTTTCTTCTCAAAATTTCGCTTTCCTATGGAAAGCTTCTTCATGAAAAACAAATAAAAAAAAAATTAAAACAACAACAAAAAACAAAAAAACAAAATTATTAACATATTGAAAAAAATTTTTTTCAATATGTTAATAATTTTTGTTTTTAAAAATATATATTGTTAATTTAATTTAAAAAGACCGTAAAAAAGAATAAGAGATATATATTACTGGTAAAAAATAAAATTTATTTTGTTGTTGACATTAAGTAAAGGAAATATAAATAAAAAT
This sequence comes from Trichopoda pennipes, assembly GCA_030448955.1. NCBI lineage: Eukaryota > Metazoa > Arthropoda > Insecta > Diptera > Tachinidae > Trichopoda > Trichopoda pennipes. The sequence goes on from JASKUP010000040.1 coordinate 1,160,374, forward strand.
ATAATTAAATATAAAATATTTATTTTTAAAACTGAGATATTAAATCATTTAAAAATTTTTTGTTTTTTTTTTTTTTTTGATGACAGCAGTAATTGATTCAATGAAATAATTTTTTTTAAACAATAAATATCTGCTATTCTTTTTAACGGTCTTTTTTAATTAATTTAACAATATATATACTTTCAATTTTTCGCTTTCCTATGGAAAGCTTCTTCAGAAAAATTAATTTTAATAACAACAATTATTAACAAATTGAAAAAACTTTTTTTTTTGAAAACATTTGACAAAAAACATAAATTAATTTTCTTCATACATACAAACATACAAAAATTAAAATTTCAAATATTTAAACATACAAAAACAAGGAAACGGAAATTAAACAACAAATCCTTTCTTATGAAATAAGAATTAATTAATAAAGAATTAATTTCGAATTAAGTATCTATAATTCTGCGCTAAATTGTTTGTGTCTGTTTTGAAATTTATTCTTCTGACATTTGGTACATTAATAGTTTTTAACATTTCTAACATAAAATGTCTCTTGTAGTTTTTTTCTATATCTAATACTGATGTTTCATCAAACTTTGGACAATGATTATATTTCTTACAATGTGAAGATAAGGATGCCTTCTGTGTTGAAATATTTCTATATTTTTGGTCACATCTATGACCAGCTAATCTTGTTTTAAGTTTATTCTTTGTTGTCTCAATATAAACTTTGTCACAGTTCACCTGGTCATTTCCTCCACATGCTATCCTGTATACTACATCAGATATTTCCATTTTTCTTATTTTATCCTTCATACTGCTAAATAATTTATTTAATGTGTTATACGTTTTGTGTGCAATTTTATATCTATCAGTGTCATATATTTTACACTTTCTTAATCTTTCTAAAATTCCAGAGGAACCAAAGTTAATGATTTATAAATTTTTGGTTCTGCCTATGATTATCATATTGTCTAATTAATCGGTTAGTTAATTCTACTGAAAAATCATTTTCATGAAGTATATCTCTTATTGTGTCCTTATTCTTCAAATGAAATTCTCTATCACTAATCAGCCAATATTTTGTCATCATCATATTTTTCGCCGTGTTTGTTATCATTTTTCTCGGATGTTTGGAATAAAAATTAATAAGTTTTCCAGAAGATGTTGGTTTCTTATACCAATCAAATTCTGACTTATTTGCCTTTTTTATTATCAATATGTTTAAATATGGAACTTTAGATTCTAACTCTCTTTCAATCGTAAATTTAATATCCGGATGAAAACTATTCAATTCTGACAAAATATCATCCACTGCATCTTCTGATGTTATACAAAATAAATCATCGACATATTTTGTGATAATCTTCGGTTGAACATGCATTTTACTAATACATGAATTTAGTAATTTCTCCATCACAATATCAGCTATAATTGGAGATGTTGAAGAGCCCATAGGGAGGCCCTCCTTCTGTTGATATATTCTATTAGCAAATTGAAAATACCTGTTGCTTTCAATGCAAAACTTAAGAATACGTAAAACTAAGTCCTTCTCAATATTCTTGTTTTGTTCTATTATCTGCCATTTTCCCTCTATAATTCTTAAAACTAAACCTGCAGGAATACTTGTATATCTATTCTCTTGGCTTTATCTTTAAGTTCCAATGAATTTCTAATATTATATATTAATTTTCCTGTTATTGCCTTAAGAATATTCGTTATATACTTGCACAGTCCGTAGGCCGGGGAATTAACGCAAAAGCAAATAGGTCTTAAAGGAAAATTCTGTTTACGGATCTTAGGTACTCCATACAGCTTTGGAGAATTTGATACATTAGTCTTAAGTCTATTTCTCTCTATTACTGAAATGATATCTTTTTTAAAAAGTTCATCAACTAAAACATTGTTTGTTTTCTGCAATTTAGTAGTACGATCCTTATTCAATATTGAGTATTTTGCAGAATCGTTAAGAATGTCATTTATTCTTGAATTATAATCGCCTCTGCTCATAGCAACAGTAACATTACCCTTGTCAGCATTAACAATTAATATGTTCTTATTAGTATTCCAAAATTTTTTAGCAGTTTTCACTTTATCTAATATAAAAATATCCCTTGCTAATGTGCCTATCAATAATCATTGTTAGTTTTGTCCGCGCTATTTCCCGGTCCTCTTTTTCTTTTATAGTCTGAATCAAATCATCTCCTTCTGAAATTACCTTCATCATAGGAAAATTTTTCTTTTCAATTGGTAATGCAAATTTCTGTCCTAGAGAAAGAATCCACTTAACAACCCCTGAAATATCTATGTCAGTCTTGTCAACAAACCAATCTTCATTAACATTAATTCCTAATTCCCTACTATGTGGTTTCTTTTTTTCAAAAATATGAGTTAGTCTATCTAAGCATATATTCTAATAATTCTGTTATCTCATCTAATATCAAATGTCCTTCCATATTATATACTAACATCTCTATGTCCCTATTTAAAATTTTTAGTATGTCATGTTGTTTGCAATTGCAATTTTTATATTTTTTTTTGCTCCACCCTCAGTGACACATGTGCGATATTTTATCAAAAAGTCATTCATTGCTGCCTGGAGTGTTGCAGCAGAAATTGCCTCAGTTACCGTTCGAATGGATTGCTTTAAATCATCCAAATTAGTTGGGTTTCTTCTGTAAATTTCTGCTTTGCAATAACCCCACAGACACCCCTCCGCCCTCCCCCCCCCCGGGGGCACATTTATCGGTCTTTATAGAATACTTGACAATCTAGACCTGTGCTGCTGGGGGTATAAGGGAGCCCAGTCCCCTGAAGGAAGTAGAGAGTCAACTGGAAGCTCCACGTTATTTTCACGGAAATCAGTACGCGCCAGAGTTCCGCTAATTGTCTCTTTAGACTTTTAGCTGTTTCTCTGACTGATTATTGAGGTTGGCCCTTCGGGAGTATCGTGGTGGTTGTGGTTTTGCGGCCCCCACATAAACTGATTTAGTGGCTCAGGATCCTCTCACCTTTAATAACTCCAACGGGTGAATGATCCGTATACAGTGAGCATGCTAGTCATGTGTTCTGGACCAGGAGTTGGATAGTCTCCAGCTCTTCAGCAAGGAGTAGTGAAATTGCAACTAGGAGAGACCTCTTGCTAGAATTAATCCTCGGCTTCCTAGGGCGTGAATGACGTTGCTTTCCATTGCCAATGGTTTGACCACCATCTGATTAAGGCTCACGGTCAGGTGCAGATGTAAATCATATCACGAAAAACCCCACAAATAAAAAAAAATCAGATGCCGTGAGGTCCGGAGTCCTGGAAGGCCAACGGAATGTGAAATTTCTCGAAATCAGTTTATTGGGGAATTTTGGCCGCAATTCTGTCATAACAGACGTGGGGCTGTGTAATAAGTTGCTGCTTCATCTTGTTGAAACCAAACAGAGTTGAACGAGATTCTATTTCGGCGTAATTGTGGAAGGAAAAATTCTTTAAACACCTTTAAGTAACGGTCTTCATTGACCGTAACAGTAAAACGTTTTCTTCGAAAAAGTAAGACCCGACAATGAACCTTGAAGAAACTGCCCAACCACATTGTGATGCAAATTGGATGTAAAATTGCATCTAATGGAGTACCTGTGGGGGTTAGAATTACTCCATATTCGACAATTTTGTTTGTTAGCATTGTCTCGTCGGACATAAAAATGCAGTTCGAGACGTTTTCATTCTCTGACGGCATTTGAATGATCTTCTCACTAAAATTCCAAGCGAATCGGAAAGTCTCTTGGATTCAGTTTGTTTAGTAATTGAATCTTATATGGAGATAATATTAAATCTTGGTGTAAAATTGTCTCCAGTGACTGTCTGCTGACACCCATTTGAGCAGATAAGCTCCTTGTTGAAACTTGAGGATTGGTTTGTATGACAGCAGCGATAGTTTCCTGCGTGCGAACTGAGAGATCTCGATGATAAGGCCTTTTTACGATTGTGCCATGCGCACGGCAAAATTCTTCAAGAGTCTCATTATACTCCATCTGCTAGGAGGAGTGCCACCAAAGTTATACCTATATTCTCTTTGGACCGAAACTACGGGGACTCTAAAGCGTAAAAGTGTTGCACTATCCAAATTCTTGTTTCGTTGTCTCAATTCTCTATTTTAGTTAAATTTAAAGATCAACCGATAAAATTAAATAAAAATTGAACAGGTTGGTTACACAGAAAATAAATTATTACGTTTTTTTTTTGTTTTTTGATAGCAGCTTTCATCACCCACCCTGTATTTAAGAAATAATTTTTTCTAAGTAATTAAAAATATTATTTTCATTGTAAAATCAATTATTTAGGGAGGTCACTTCAATTCACTTTAAAGAATCTTTTCATCAAACTAACGAAACACACAATTTTATATTTTATAAGGAAAATTCAAATTGAATGTCCACAAAGACTACTTCCTCTTTCCTCCTCCCGCCATAACCTAATTTCCTAGTTCTGGCATAATACATTGCATGTATAGGAGTCATCCCCTAAGTGTTGGGCCGAGAATCTCGTTCATATTTGCCTTATTCCTAGCAATTGAAGTGGAGTACAGTTGTGAAAGTATTCTAAACATTCTTGACGCCAAGGTGCCCCTGTAGGCTAGTAGGTAGTGTACTAGCTTATCAGTCTGGGGGTTGTGGGTTCGATTCCCAACAAAGACCTTGGCTGTTTTTACTACAAAATAAAAATTGCCTGTCAGTGGGGCTGCTCAGTGTTGAAGGCATGACCACTAGTCGCTGTGCTGTCTTTATACGACAGTTAATTTTCTTAACTATCCTTCCACTTTCACCATCTGTCTCATCTCTTCTCTATCCATTTTCTAAAGAATGTAGCATGGTACTTCACTAAATATGCAATGTTGCCTGAAAAAAAAATATAACGAGTCTTTTTTTTAGAATTTCACTAGATAAGTACGCCAGCTTAAATTTCTACGAACCTTTGCCGCCCTAATCTTTGAAACATTTATCAAAAATACTTTCAATGCAGGTTTTGAAAATTCGCATTTGTTCGTTTGCACATGATGTCTGAACAATTTCTAAAAAGTCCATTGTATCAGGTTTTTTAACAAGATGTTTGTTTTTTAATTCTGGCAACACTAACAACATGATAGTTTTGACAGTTTAGTTTTTTGACGTATTCGTAGTAGATGCATTGGCAATTGTTACAATGAATTCGAATTCGCACGAAAATCGCATTAAAATAATTAAAATCCTTTAGGAAAATGGTGATTCTGTTAAAGTTACATTTCGTAAAATTCGTGATATTTTCGGACAACATATCCTCGTCCTTCTGAGATCGCTATTAAGAAGACGTGATAAGATTTACATCTGTACTTAGCTGTGTAAGCCATAACCAAATGGTGGATCATACCACTACGTCATCCTCGCTGTAGAAGGCCTTCAAATACGTATAACCTCCGGTCATTCCTTGCTGCAACTTCAAAAGCCCGTAGCAGGCACTCCTTGCTGAAGAGTTGAAGACTATCCAACTCCTGGTCCAGAACGCCTGAAGCTTAATATAATTTAAGAACACGACTGTATTCATGCTCACTGTACCTGGACCATTCATTGTGTCCGTTGTGAATGATCCAAGCCACAAGCTCAAACGAGGGCCTCTAAACACACACCACGATACTCCCAAAGGGCCAACCTCAATAATCAGTCAGAGAACAGTTAAATGCCTAAAAAGACAAATAGCTGAACTTTGCGGGCTTTACTGATTCCCGTCGAAATATAGCGGATTGTCTAGTTGGCTCCTACAGCTTATTAGGAGACTGGGCTCCCTTTAACCCCCGAAGACACATGTAATAACGGTGGATTTCCAGCAAAACATATAATAACACCGCTATTGCCTACCCCTCGGGGGCACATATATGGTCTTAATGGAGAGCTACTATGTAGACCTGTGCAACTGAAGGAAAAAGGGAGCCCAGTCCCCTGAAGTCAGCAGGGGTACAACTGGAAACTCCACTTTATTTCAACGGGAATCAGTGACCCGCAGAGTTCCGTTATTTCTCTCTTTAGACACTTAACTGTTCTCTGGCTGATTATTGAGGTTGGCCTTTATGGGAGTATCGTGGTGGTTGTGGTTTCGCGGCCCCATATCAGTCTATGGTTCTATGGTGGCCGGGTTCATTTCACCTTTAATAACACCTACCTGGTGAAGTGTTCCCAGATCCAGTGAACATGCTAGACATGTGTTCTGGACAGAAGTTGAAAAGTCTCCAACTGTTAAGCAAGGAATGATGATTTGCAGCCCTGCTCTGGAATCATCGAATTTGCAACTAGAAAGTTCTGTTGCATAGAATTATAGCTTCGGCTTTCTAGGACGAGCATGACGTTCCAAATTATGCAGTGGTTTGGTCCACCATCTGATTAAGGCTTCATGGCCTGGCGCAAATGTAAATCTAATCACACACAGCACCGCTATTAACAATATGATCGTTAAATTTCAATCGACAAACTCGATACAAAATGTGCGTGTTCGTTCAGGTTGTTCAACTGAAAACAACGCAGCCGTTAGCCACACTATTGAAGCCCATCCAAATTTGTCAATTTCTCGATGTTCTCAGCAAATGGATTTATTCAAAACTAACACATGGCGAATTTTGTGTAAAGATTTGACTTTGAAGCTTAATAAGCTTCAACTGATGCACAAATTAAAGCCAAGCGACCATTTACATCGCTGTAGATTCTGTCAATTGATTCAGGAACAACCGACTGGTTTTTCAAAAAAAAAATCCATTTTCAGACGAAGCCCATTTTCACTTGTCAGGGTGTGTCAACAAGCTAAATTGCCGCATTTGGGCTTCTGAAAATCCTGAGAAGTCTTTGCATGCTCAATGTTTCACGCTATGTGCGTTATGTGGTCTAGAGGGGTAATTGAGCGTTTTTTCTCGAAGATGAGGGTGGAAATGTGGTAATGGTCAATAGATCATGCTATTGCGAGATGCTAACAACTCAATTTTGGTCTAGTATTGACGACGTGGACATCACTGATATGTGGTTTTAACAGGAGGTTGCCACATGTGACACAACCAACGAAAATATCAATTTATTCCAAACAAAATTATTCCAAAAGCATAATTGCACGACAATCAGCAGTTAAGTGGCCAGCCAGATTTGGTGATTTAACAACACTGGCTTATTTTTTGAGGGACTATGTCAAGGACAGACAATTGAATCGATTGCAGTCTTAAAACTCAAAATCCATGATGTGATTAACGCAATAGGGCTGCCATTTTGGTAAAAAGTGTTTAAAAACTTTAATGAAAGTATCGACATCTGTCAGTGTGAACGTGGTGGTTATTTGCCAGATATCAGTTTTTATTACAAATTCGAATCTTTTTAATTTAAATTTTTTGTTTTATTTGGTTTTAGAAAACAAACTTTCTGCTGAAAAATTTTTTATTAGCCAGCATGTATGACCTTCAAGTATTCCCAGAATAGAACTCGATGACATAATAATTACGTCTGTAACTAAACGTAATTAAAAATACATTTTCAAAATTTAAATTCAAATGAGATTCTAAGACACGACCTTAACAACATTTCATACCAACAAAAGCTGTCATTGTTCTCAAATGGCGTTTTCCAAAATCAAATAAAAAGGGGATTGAGAATATTTTTTTTTAATTATGACAACATCATAAAACAGTTTTATTTTATTTTAACAAAAAAGAAAGACAAAAGAATTATAAAATAATTGTCATGTTAATTAAAATTTAGTTTTAAAATTTTAAAATAATTAAAAAGTTTTGTTTTATTTTTGTTTTGTGTTTGAAAACAAAAGCAAAGGACATTTGTCAAATGTCAACTGTCATTTGTTATCATAAAATATTTGTTGTTTTTTTTTTTAATTAAAGTCCAAATAATAATGCAAAATTTATGGAAATTTTGATTTTAATTGTTAATAACAATGAAAGTCATAAAAAGTAAATTTTTTTATGTGCAATATCCCAGCAAACATAATTTACACGTTTGAAAAATTATCTTCGTTAAAGAAGTGAAGTTCCACGGTTCTAATTAAAAGTAGAAATTGGCTATACAAGTATTAGCTTCTTGAGGTAGACGAGGCTATCGAACAGAATGAAGGTACACAGAAAGAAAAATTTCATTTTAAATTTAAGAAAATTTTTTCTAATTTTTCTTACAGAAATTGTACTTAAAAATGTTAGTCCATAAAAAAAACGCTCTAAACCTTTTGAGGCAATAAGACCTGCTATTGTCTCTAAAATTAAATTTATGCGGCTATAGAAATTGCACGTTCTTTTAAACTTGCTGAAGAAATATCGAAGAAAACCGAAGAAATTTAATATCAATAGTCATTTTTAGTAAGTAACAAGCGCGAGAGTCTAATACTTGAAAATTACTTAGAATGTGTTCATCTATGTCTGTCTATAACAAGTATAAAATTAAAAATTCAAGGGTGTTCCCATCAGTCTGCCTGTTTTAAAATCGATTTCTTTTGCATGAAATTTTTTTGTTTGAAATATCTGTTATTCAGCAGTTAATTTTATATGATAATTCACACTTATAAATTTGAGACAAATTATTTTTTATTCAATATCAAATCTATATGTTTGCTGGGTTGTTAAAGTTACAGCTTAATTTTGTGAGTGTATTTGAAAACATTCATTTAAAACATTTTTTACCGTCATGCACCAAAAATTGTTGTTCTTGTATCATTTGTGGTAGCAGTGCTCTAGAATAATTATTTTCAACAAAAATGTAAAACTGACTTTTCTATGTTCGGCTTTTTAAATTTTCAATAAAAAGAGCAGCATTTTTAAGTACGAAAACGAAACGAGAGCAGATATAAAATTTTATATAATTTTTCTAATTTTTACTATGCAGGCAGGTAAACCATTTTATGTACTCTTCTTTGAAGACTTCTAATCGAGTTTTCGGAAGTGAACTCTAAGCCAATTGACCGCTTGCTTTCATTCTATAATGGCGGGCAGAAACGTATGGCTTTAAATCATTCAATTGTTTGTTGTTATATTAGTTTCGTTAAATTTCGCCAAAATCGCCAGATCACCTTCTAGCAGTTTTTGCTCTTCTTCATGTCATTGATGTTGTTCGTTGTCGTGAACATTTTTTGAGAGATCACAAAAAAAAGGCCAAATATTTAGGCCACAGTGTCCTGTTTAAAGCAAACTGCTATTACGTGATAAGATTTACATCTGCGACTGGCCGTAATCAGATGGTGGTCAAACCACTGGGAATGAAAAGCGGCGTCATTCACGCCCTAGGAAGCCGAAGACTAATTCTAGCAACAGGTCATCCCTAGTTGCAATTTCAGCGGTTCCAAAGCAGGGTTGCAACCACTACTACTTGCTGGAGAGCTGGAGAGCTGGAGACTAATCAACTCCTGGTCCAGAATACATGAAGCTTAATATAATTAAGAACACGACGATATTCATACTCACTGGACCTGAACCATTCATTGTATTCATTTTTGAATGATCCCACTAGCAAACTTAAATGAGAGCCTCGAAACACACAGCCACCACGATACTCCCTTAGGTCCTACCTCAATAATCAGTCAGAGAACAAGTAAAAGTCTAAAAAGACAATTAGCGAAACTCTGGGGCTTTACTGATTCCCGTGGAACTATAGTGGATTTTTCAGTTGGCTCCATGCTAGCCTAAGGGGACTGGGTTCCCTTTTAACCCCACAAGACACAAGTCTAGATGGTTTTGTAATCCATAAAGACTTATAAATGTTCCCCCGAGTGGGGAGCAAGCTGCTATATTGACACTTTCCTCTCAAACTAAAATTGCACTATAATTTAGAGGTGCCTCATGCCACTTTTTTGCCGCGGCTACAAAACAACCACAATCGCCATGCAATTTAAACAGTGACATTGTCCAATTGTCTAATTCGCCTTGTAACTTCCCAATAATATTTTTTAAGTTTCTTATCCAGGTTTTGATGGGATTCGAACATTTTATATTAAAAAACAGCACCGCTTCTGATTAACGTTTTCTATTAAATTATACTATATTGACTATGTTGATAGAAACAAAGGGCTATGAGTTCAAATCCCACCAAAGTTGTGAGTAAACAAAAATTTGACTATGATCATAAAAACAAAGGGCCATGAGTTCAAATCCCACTAAAGTTGTGAGTAAAAAATAAAATTTTTTTTATTAAGTACCGATGCTGATCAGAACATTACAGTCAATGGTGATCACTTTAGAACCATGATTATTGACCTTTACCTGCCTGCTTTGAACTTACATGATGACGTGTAGGTTTTAAGGTTTTTAAAACACGTCGCAACATGCCACACAACCCCGTGCCATAATTGATTTATTGAAGAAAACCAGTTTCGCGTTTCAATTCCGTGAATTGGCCTCCAAAATCGTGTGATTTTACGTTGCGCTATACTATTTTTGGTGGGGATATGAAGTGAAGCCGCTGGTCTATGTGGATAAGCGCTGAACGATTGACCACTTAACCTACAGCATTTCCCACATTATTGCCGGCATACAGCCACAGCAAGAAGTAATCGAAAATTGGACTTCCGAGATCAGACGACATTGGAGCCAGCCGTGGCGGTCATATAAAAGGACACGTTTCGTAACCTTCATACCTTCACATTTCAGCTCCTTAAATTGGCCCCCAACATTACGTGATAAGATTTACATCTGCACCTGGCAGTGAGCCTTAATCAGATGGTGATCATACCATTGGGAATGAAAAGCAACGTCATTCACGCCCTAAGAAGCCGAAGACTAATTCTAGCAACAGGTCTTTCCCCGTTGCAACTTTAGTGATTCCAGAGGAGGGCTGCAAACCAACACTCCTTGCTGAAGAGCTGGAGACTATCCAACTCCTGTCCAGAACACATGTCTAGCATGCTCGCTGAATCTAGGATCATTCCACCAGGTAGGTGTTATTAAAAGTGAAATGATCCTGCCGAAATATATAGAACTGACCTGTCTGTTATGAAGCCGCGAAACCACAACCACCACGATACTCCCCTAAAGGGCCAATCTCAATAATCAGTCAGAGAAACAGCTAAATGTCTAAAGAGATAAATAGCGGAAACTCTGCGGATTACTGATTCGCGTGAAAATAATGTGGAGTTTCCAGTTGACCCCTGCTGCCTTCAGGGGGCAGGTCTAGATAGTCGAGCGTTTTATGAAGACCATAAATGTACCCAACATTGTGCGATTTAACGTCACTTAACTATTCCTCCCGGGGATCTCTTCCCCATCTTAACATGTGCCTTCGGGAGTAAAAGGTGGTACCAGCCGCCTGGGCTAGCAGGAGCCCGATACTAGAAGAGCCATAGGACTCTCGGAGTGCGATCAGTGACTTAAAAACACAATTGTTACACGGGAACCAGTTGCCCGCAGGGCTATGGCCCGGCTCTGGTTGTTGGTGAGGCTCCTCGGAGTGTAATGTGGTGGTTGTGGTTTAAATCGGGCTTTGAAGAAAGTTTCGAAAAGGTGTTAGCGAAAAGAAAAGGTTAACAGCCAAGTAAATGTCCTAGTTGCGCTTGTAACAGGACCAGGAGCTGGATAGTTTCCAACTCTTAAGCAGTGGCATGCACTTGAAAATTCCAACTAAAGCGTGTATGCACCTAGTGCGCATGCGTCTTAGGGCGTGGGTGTATACTTTTTCCTACGCCCATAGAATTATGGCCACATGGCGCGGTACCCATGTAAATCTTGTCACGTCTTGTCATTTAACTATATTCTGTGAGGATATATGAAGCCGCTAGTCTAAGCCGTAATTCCGAAACGGTTGGTCACTTAAAGAACAACATTTACTGCATTATTGGCCGCAAATTGGCCGCAAATATTGTAAAAGAAGTCATTGAAAATTGTATCTCCAGAGTAGACTACATTGGAGCCAGTCGTAGCGTTGATATGGCCAGAAGTCATATTTTAATAATGACAGAAGATAATCTTTCGTATTTAAAATTTAAAAATTTGTATACCTCTATAAAAACACCCTTTATTTGGTATTTGAATGATACGTAAATTGTGAGCAACAACAATTTGGCTGCTGAGAGTTCAGGGTTAGGTCGGTAGTACGGATTTTGAAGTGGAAGATTTATTCAAAAATACTTTTTTTTTGAAAATGAGACTGATTAAGCAGTCACTGTTGTTGGTGACATGACATAATCATTTCTGCAAATATTTTATGACATGGATGTGTTAAAAAATTTAAAGATATCGATGTGTCAAATAAGTGACTTTGACTAGATGGCGCTGTATGTCATACAGCTAATGAAATAATTCAGCTACTGCATGAACCAATGACAAGTCGTTTCTTTTGTCGTTTCAATGATCAGATTAGGCTCCTTAAGTCGTATGATTTAGCTCTACAAGATGTCTTCTAATTGGGTTATTAAAATTGAAAGTCCACGTCAACAAGTACCCGTGCATAACAGCAGTGAATTGAAAGCGACATTTATGCCGAAATAAAAAAGAAAAATGTCGACAAAGGAGTTCATATGTGTCAGCTAAGCCGTAGAGGTTATTTACCCGATGTGTTATTCTATTAATAGTCTATCCATTTGTAGGTTATGATGCAATTAAAAAATAAGAAATTAAAGATTAAAAATTTTATTTTCCACTTAATTCAAATATCTCGTCGTAAAAATGTTAAAGAAAAATTTATTTTCTTAAATCATCCATTTAAAATTACACAACTTCCTGAGTACAACAACAACAAAAACAAATACTCGTTAACATTTTGAATTTCTTCAAAACAAAAGCATTTGCCATTTACCATTCAATGTTTTTGCTTTGCAGATTGTTTTGAGCGCGTAGCATTAGAGGCGATGATTCCGTTTGAGAAAACTTTTAAAACAGAAGACACCAATTCGCTGCGCATGTGCAAGGCGAGATGTTTGCAAGAGGGTGACAAATGTCAATCAATATCATTTGGGTAAGTTTTCTGTTTTCCTTCTTTTTTTTATAAGCTAAACGTTCAATCAATCACTTCAACTTGCATAACAAAAATTATTTAATTTTTTTTTCTTTTGTTGTGTGCGTAGAGTGCATCGACGTGGAAATGGCACTTGTCAATTATCTAAAGAAACATATAAAATTGGCTCACGACCGAATGGCATAATATTTGATCCCGATTTTGATTTGTATGTAAGAAAAACGAATTGTTTTGATTTGTCCGATAACAATGTGCCTAATCATTCCGACAATTTGGCACAGACAAATGGTTATGGTTCAAATTTGGCATCCACTCCAGCCATCTTACAGCCAAATAAACCGGAGCCCTCTACTATTTTGCTGATAGAGCCTAGTCCTTCGGCTATGACAACATTAAAAGATGAAACTACAAGATATATTTCACCTACAGCCGGCTATGGTTATGAGGGAGATCATACCACAATTTTGACACAGGGGCCTCCCACTACTTATGAACCCAGTACACAAAATTTACCTTCCACCCCAAACAATAGTGACGGTGGCGATCGTTTATATTTTTCCCAGGATATATATCCTTTATATAAATATCCTACTCTATATGAGCCAAATTATCCTGCACCTAATCAAGAGGTTTATATACCCGGAGGTTATGCCGCCCAGGCTCAAGAAGTAGAAGATCGTTATCCATCTGTAAGACCTTCGCCGGCCACAAATTATCATGGTCCTCCAAAGCCAATCTTTGGTTTGGGCTATGGTACCGGTTATGGCTATGGTCCACCAGAGTCATATAATCCTGCCACCATGAGACCTCAAGATTTGGGATATTCCACAAATTCACAAACCTCCAATAGTATCAAAGGAGATGCTGCCCGGCCGCCTGCTTATGGCAATAGCAATAGAGATCCTTATCGTCTTGCCAGCTATGATAATGACAACCGAGTTAGAGATCATTTAAGGCCTTCTGACTATGATAGCACCACACACTCTTCACCTTATTTTCCCAGGCCCGATAGTCAGAGCTCTTTATCAACTTACGCCAATAGTCCTAATAATGATCATAATTCACCACATTTTGATGTAAGACCTGCTTATGGTGCTACTCCCAGTAATAACAATTCCTCACCTATCTATGAGCCCCGACCCGAACACCCGCCTAACTCTATTCCATCATATGCACCGTCTTCGCCTGCAAGGCCAACTGATTTTATGGATTTCGTTAACAGACCTGATGCTCCCAATTTTGATACCAGCTATATGCGGCGAAATGGCACAGCTGCCTCTCGACCTGGTCTTGATTACAATGATGATAAACACATAAACACCTATTTCAATCCCGATGATTATTTAATGGGCAATAAAAGTAAGTACATCATTCACTTGTTTTTTATTTTTTTTAAAATTATTGATTGTAAATTGTAGAACGTCCTGCTGGCTTCTTGGAAGACAATAATCGTCCTGGCTATAATCGAGGCCCCATGAAAAGTAAGTTTTCAAACATTTATGTTGTAAAAGCGCTAGAAAATATGTATAAATGCTTTAAGCTTAACATCTCTAGCTTGCTATATAACAAATGCTTCTTCTTATTCTTCTTCTTCTCATCTTTTTTCTTTAAATTAATTTTTGGTTTTGAAATATTTTTTTTATTATTTTCAAAAGGTTTTGTACGAAAAATAATTTTTCCTTAACGTTTAACGACTCTGTAATTTGCTGAGTAAAAATCTATTGTGAATGAAATTAAACAAAAATTGCCGTTAATATCTATAAACTGCCATTTATGGACTTAATTCATATTTCTAAAATGTTATGCTTCAATTCATTTTAACTTAGGAAGATGTTGTTTCTTCGGAAAATATTGTGACGGAAACAAATCGTCGGCTTGTAACGACACGGTTTCCCTGGTTGCTGGGGTATGCTCAATAGCGTTCAGGGTCGTGTTGTGCCAATGTTTAATTAAAAGGCGGCTGGTCGATTCAGTATAAATCTCCAAACTTTATTTGACACTAATCTCTTTAACGGCGAGTCACCCTCTTTGCTTCGTGTGCCGTGCAATAGTTTACGGAGGTATCTCTGGACTAGGTATTACGTAACAAGATTTACATCTGCGCCTGGCCGTAAGCCATAATCAGATGGTGGTCAAGCCACTGGGAATGAAAAGCAACGTCACTCACGCCCTAGGAAGCCGAGGACTAATTCTAGCAACAGTTCATCCCTAGTTGTAATTTCAGTGGTTCCCAAGCAGGGTTGCAAACCACCACTCCTTGCTGAAGAGCTGGAGACTATCCAACTCCTGGTCCAGAACGAATTAAACTTAATATAATTAAGAACACGACGTCATTAATACTCACTGGACCCGGACCATTCATTGTGTTTATTGTGAATGATCTGATCAACAAACTGAAACGAGGGCCTCGAAACACACTGCCACCACGATACCCACAAAGGACTAACCTCAATAATCAGTCAGAGAACAGCTCAAAAGGCTAAAAAGACAAATAGCGGAACTCTGGGGCTTTACTGATTCCCGTGAAAATAAAGTAGAATTTCCAGTTGGCTTCTAGCTTTTAAGGGCTCCCTTTTACCCCCGCAAGACACAAGTCTAAATGGTTGTGTGATCCTTAAAGACTACTAAAGAGCCCGGGGGACTCTGGTCTAGGTGTCACGTATCCACAGTTAGTGAGCAAGGAAAATAGCCAGATCAGCGAAAATTGTGCAGAATTAAAACCACTAGAACATAATTTAACGCAGCTTTAGTCACTCCCAGTAGCGACTGTAGATGCAAACCCGGCTGGGTAAAAACCACTGCACTAGTTTGTGACCTCACCGATGCTACCATGGCCACCAGCATGAGGTAGTAGTTAGTGTAGGAGGGAAGTAGCCAGAGCTCCTATAGACTAGTAGCTAGTGTTCTAGCTTATCGGTTTGGGGGTTGTGGGTTCGATTCCCAACAAAGACCTTGGCTGTTTTTTTTTTTGGTTTTTTCACTACAAAACTAAAAGTTGACCGTCGGTAGGGCTTCTAAGTGATGAAGGCATGGTCACTGGTCGCTGTGATGTCTAATACGATAGTTCATTTCCGTAACTATCCTTCTACTTTCACTACCTGTCTCATCTCTTCTCCATCCGTTTCCTAAAGAATGTAGCACAGTACTTGACCAAATAGGCATTGTTGCCTGAAGTGGTGCTTCCCTTTATAAAAAAAAATTGTGCGGGGTAATAACCACTACAATACAATTTAACGCTGCACTAGTCACTCCCAGTAGCAACTGTAGGCACAAACCAGGCTGGATAAAAACCACTGCACCAGTCACTTCATAGTATTTGCCCAAGATACTCATAAATATTTTTGGCCGATATGCTCCTATCAAAATATTACCTGTTATCTAACGGCCAGCTGCGCACCAGTTAAAACTCGCCGCCACACACATACACCATCTCCACAGCTGTTGTATAAAACAGCTGGCCATTAGTACTACCACGTAAAGATGGCGCTGCCCAGTAAGCTGCTGTTAATACATAATTATAATTAAAAATTGATATGTGTGTGTGTATTGTCCGATGCGGTTTGATTTAATTGGGTATGATTTTACGTCATCCCGCCTCAAATTTGGTTTGTAAATAGACCGGTTTCGGCTATGAGCTATCTTCAGTGTTCTCTTCTCTCTGTTCAGTCCGTCAAAGGTGTATTTACCAGATCGAACCTTGTCTCTTCATGCTTTACTGCTTGGTAAAGTGGACTTATTCAGCCAAACTTAAAATTAACAAGTCTACAAATGATGATGATTGCAATTGATTCCTTAATGCTTTTATTCTTCTTATCGATTCTCTCTGCTACTTAATTTACTCACGTCCTTTCGTGCCATCTCAAAAGCCACTAATTTTGTTTGGGTCTTCTGCTGCCACCCGTAAGTTTCGAATGCTTACAAACAGATGTTATCGCCCACGTCAAGGATCTGCTCTTAGGAGAGTGGCAAGCTGGTTAAGGTTCCATAGAATATCTACTAGGAATGCCTTTGTATATCTCATAGGAATACCTTTACCGACAGCAAAGTTTCAATTATGCCTTCCATAGTTTTATTTACCATATCGAAGCTTATCTTTTCATGCCAGAGTCCTTAAATGTTATGGCGGGGTATTCGATAGTCAATCTAAAATGGGTGAGGGGACACGAGGCTAGTCTTAGCATTGTGTTGCGGATAAATTGGCAAGGAAAGATGCGGACAGTGTATTCTCGCTGCTCTTTATAGTCTGATCCAACGCGCTGACTTGCTCGATTACAAAGACCATCTGGCCCTCATTGGATCGGAAGAAGGCGACTGACTGCACTGCTGCGGTTACCGCGGGTGCTATTGCGTAACTTGGTAATTGCAATAAATGGGCACTGTCTGTTTTGTAATTGTGCTAGAGGGATAGGTCTCCCTCCTCACAATAATATCTGCAGAAGCTGTCGAGGAAGAGAAGAAGACGATTTAACACCTCCTCTGCCTGTGTCCCACACGATTGCGGCACCTCAGCCAACGGTATTTTGGGAGCTTGTCTGATGTTTTATCATTGGAACCGGGCAGGATTAGTTCTTTTCAAGGTACAATGATTGGTTTTCTGCTCGCCGTAACTCTGTCCTTTGATTGTTTGCTTAACCTGGTAGCTGCAGCAACTGGCCATTGTGTGTTTGGTACTACGTGATAAGATTTACATCTGCACTTGGGCGTGGGCTTTAATCAGATGGTGGCCAAACCACTGGGAATGAAAAGCAAACGTCATTTACGCCCTGGGAAGCCGAAGACTAATTCTAGCAACAGGTCATCCCTAGCTGCAATTTCAGCGGTTCCCAAGCAGGGTTGTAAGCCACTAATTCTTGCTGAAGAGCTGGAGCCTTTCCAACTCCTGTCCAGAACACATGTCTAACATACTCACTGGATCTAGGAACATTCCACCAGGTAGGTGCTATTAAAGGTGAAATGAACCTGGCCACCATATAAAACTGACCCGTCTGTTATGGAGCCGCGAAACCACAACCACCACGATACTCCCGAAGGACCAACCTCAATAATCAGTCAGAGAAACAGCTAAATGCATAAAGAGATAAATAGCGGAAACTGTGCGGGCTACTGATTTCCGTGGAAATAACGTGGAGTTCTCAGTTGACCCCTGCTGCCTTCAGGGGACTGGACTCCCTTATACCCCCAGCGTCACAGGTCCAGATAGTCAAGTATTCTATAAAGACCGATAAATGTGCCCCCGAGGGGGTGTCTGTTTGGTACTCATGTTAGGAGAGTTGTTATCCCCAGCATTAATTTCTGTTAGCATGACGAAGAAAAGGAGACAATTGAATACCTCCGCTGCTTGTGCCTTGCACTGGAATGCCAATGAGTGAGACACCTCGCTCACGGTATTTTGTGAGCTTGTCTGATGTTTCATCACTGGTACCGGGCTGGATCAGTTTCTTTTAGGGCATGCCGCACTTCTATGCTATGATTGATTGCTTACTTAGTGGAGCGAACCTTATGCGGCAGCTTACTTCTTTGCATCTATCGCGCTTACATTTTACACCTGTTTCTTTCTCTCTTTTGTCTGATATTCTAACACGTATTTCTTCTCCCCGCAAGTGTTAGCAATTCATCTTCAGATGTGCTTCTGGGGTAAAAGGGTCACCAGTCGCCTACGCTAGCAGGAGTATGAAACTGCAAGAACTGAACATTCGATATCCGACCAGCCACCTATCAACTGATACCATGGAAACCGTGGAAAGGTGTAGCTGTTTCTTATCCGATGTGTGGTAGGAGTTTACATAGTTACTCCTTGCTATAAAGCAAGGAGTGGGTGCATGGTCCTGCAACCAGAGCCTGTTAGGACATTGTGCTAAGACAGCCGTGAGATAAGGGCCACAAGGCTAGGTGCTGACGTTAATTTGTATTACAATCATTACTTGTTTCCTCTCTTTATTTCCTCTTTTACATCCTGATTTTCTTTTTTCCTTCTTTCTTTTTTCCTTTTAACTTTACAGATAACACGCAGGGATCAGCAGCTGGGGTATGAACTCTAGTAACCCATCTCATTACATGTCATTACATGTTTACAATAATTAAGGCAAGCAAAAGTATATTCAAAATATTCAAAGGTCACCAACTATTTAATTTGTTGGCCTTTTGATCTCAGTATCCTCTATCAAAAGTGGCCACCTTTATAAATCATTTAGACTTCATGTTGTAGCTTTAATTTACAACAACATGTTGTAATAAGCGAAATATTCGCATCAATTAAACAAATTAATTGAAAAAATAAAACCGCCGTCAATAGTTAATGACAGGCATACGTCAAAAATTTGACTACCACTCACAAGTGAATAATTATTAATTGTGCAACAAACAACAACAACAATAACACGGTCTACAGCTACAAAACAAAATTGCAACATATAGAGATTAGTTTTTTTTGTTGTTGTATTTTTTTTGATTTATTAACAATTTAAATAGGATTTAAATTATTGTTTTCTATATGAAAAAATGAAAAAGAAGAATAAGAAGAAGAAGAATTTTTCTTAAAGAATAAAAGAATAATAAGAAGAATTAAAGATAAACAATCTAAAAAGAATTGTACATCAAGGTGGCATTTAAAATGCTGATACATCTTCATCATTATTACTAGTTTTTTCGTGTTGTTGTTGTTATTGTTGTTCTACATGAGGTTGCTTTTTCTTGTAGTTATTGTTGCTGTTAAGCATTTCCGTTTTAAATACAACATCAAAGAAACATTTAACGTCCATGTAAAGGTTATGTTTTATGTTTTGTTTTTTGAAGACAAGACAACTACAACAACAACAACAAAAACAAAGAATACGTATGAAACAACATTGAATCAAATTGTAAATGAGTGTTAAACTCTAAGTAAAATGATGGCTTGGCTTTGGCTGTTATAAA
This sequence comes from Trichopoda pennipes, assembly GCA_030448955.1. Taxonomy (NCBI): domain Eukaryota; kingdom Metazoa; phylum Arthropoda; class Insecta; order Diptera; family Tachinidae; genus Trichopoda; species Trichopoda pennipes. The sequence goes on from JASKUP010000040.1 coordinate 1,180,207, forward strand.
AGTTTTGCAATTGTAATAAAAGAAAACAGAATTAACATACAATCAACAAGGCAACAGTTGCTTCTGTGTTTTTGTTTTTTTGTTTTTATTTAGAAAAATCTTAGAAAAATAGTTAAAAAAAAACTTATTGTGTAAATAACGAATTGTGTTTTTTTAAATGAGCATGGAATTCAAAAAGTTTTCATAAAATTATATAATTATTTTACCCATTTTTTTTTATATTTTTTAAAAAATTTTATTTCCTCGCAATACACGGAGAAAAATTTTTGATTTGAGGTTTTTTAAAGTTTTTTTTTCAGTTCAAAATTCACTAAATTATTGTGTTATTGAGTCAATTTATTACTTAATCAGAAAAAAAAACAATTAAATATTTATTTGAAACAATTAAAAATTTATTAGAACTTCAGTGTTAAAATAAAGAAAAAAAATTCCCAAACTTTTTTTTTTATTTTCAAGCTGTCCGCACCTTAAAATCTTTTTTAACAAATTAAACAATTAACATTTTTTTTAATTTCAGTGTTAAAATAAATAAAAAAAATCCATTCGCTATTTTTGTTAACCCGTTAGCAAAATAATTGTTTTTTTTAAATTTTTTTATATTTTTTAAGAAATGTTTTTTCTCACAATACACTTAAAGAAATAAAATTTTTAAATCTATTTAAGATTTTATTTACTTTTTCATTTTAAAATTCACTTAAATATTCTATTGACACTTAATTATTTCTTTAATAAAAAAACTAGTTTCATGTTATTTTTTCATAAATTGTACAACGAATTCAATCAATTATTTAATTACATATTTTTCAAAGAAATATTTAATTAAAAAATTTATATTTATTAAAATTTCAGTGTAAGAAAAAATAAAATAAATAAAACTCTCCATTCACGTTGTTCTCTTTTGCTAAGCAGTTAACAAAGTAAAATTTCTTTTTTAATTTTTTTTTTATTTTCTTTGAAAATTTGTGTTTTGTCTTAATAAGTTAATTTTAAAATGAAAAAATAAATAAAATCTTTAATAGATTAAAAAAATTTTTTCTTTAAGTGTATTGTAAGAAAAACCATTTTTTAAAAAATATAAAAAAATATATAAAAAAGAAATTTTATTTGGTTGAACTTTTTTAAATTTATTTTAACACTGAAATTAAAAAAAATGTCATTTGTTTCAATTAAATATTTAATTGAAAAATATAAACAATATTTTCTAAATAAATAATTAATTGGAATTGTTTTATGATAAATGAAAAAAAAAATACACTGAGAAGAAAAGTGGTTGCAGCCTTTGAAGGTTTCCTTTTTTTTAGTTTAAAATTTACTTAATTCATTTAATTAATTAATTAAAAAAATAATATTTTCTTTCTTTGTATAACTAATTTAATTAATTATTTAATATTAAATGGATATTTTTCAATTAAATATTTAATTCAAATAATTAAAAATTTATTAAAAATTCAGTTGAAAATAAATAATATAATAAAAAACTTTTTTCTATTTTTCAATTTAATTTTTAAAAATTTTTTCGACCTTTGTAAGAAATTAAATTTTCTATCTACTATTTTTGGGGCTACAGGTCACTATTCTGATTTTAATAAAAAAAAATTTTTTTAATAAAACTGTAACAAATTTCCTGATGAAGAACACCGATGGTGTTCGAAATATTGAAAAAAAGAGAGAAAATAAAAAATAAAAATAAAAAAGACGATAAAGAGAAAAAAAATTTTTTTTTTACAAAATCTGATTTTAAAAAATAAACAAGTATTTTTTTATTTTTTAAAAAATGATTTTTCTCACAATACACTCAAGGAAATGAGTTTTTGAATCCATTAAAGATTTAATTTTTTCAATTTGAAATTCATTAAAATATTTTATTGATTCAATTAAATCTATAATAAGAAAATTATTTATTAATTATTTAATTAAATATTTTTTAATGAAATTTTGAATTAAAAAAATTAAATATTTATTAAAATTTCAATCTAAAAGCAAATAAAATAAATAAAAAGCTTAAACCATTTTGTTCTTCTTTTGCTAAACAGTCTGCAAAGCTAAATTTCTTTTTTATTTTTTTTTTATTTTTTAAAAAATTTGTTTTTTCTCTTAATACATTCAGCTCTTCAGCTGATGCTATTAAGGGTTTTCTTTTTTTTATTTTAAAATTTACTGCATTTATTTAATTAAAAAAATAATATTTTCTTGTTTTGATTAAAATATTATTTAATATTTTGTGGATATTTTTCAATTATGTAAATATTTAATTAAAATAAATAAAATTTTTTATAAAATTTCAGTTGAAAATAAATAAACTTTTTTCTATTTTTGAATTTAATATTTAACTTTTTTTTTATTTAAAAAAATGGATTTTCTCTCAATACACTTTAAGAAAAAATTTTTAAATCTATTAAAGTTTTTTTTTTAATTGAAATTCAATAAAATATTTTATTGATTTAATTATGTATTTAATAGGGAAATCAGTTTCTTTAAATATTTTTAGAAAATGTATAACAAATTTAATTAATTATTTAATGAAATATTTAATGAAATATTTAATTGAAAACATTAAATATTTATTAAAATTTCAGTGTAAAAATAAATTAAATAAATAAAGAAAATTCCCCGAAAGCCCTTTTCTGTGCTTGTAAGTCGTCAGCATAATAAAACTGATTTTTAACTGCAATCGATTTTCCGCCCAATATAAAATTCTTCTAAAGGTAGTCAAAGCCATTTAAAAAAGATTATTACAGGGTGGTATACTACTTTCTTTTGCCGCCATTTTGATAAACATTAGTCTTGACAGTTCATATTTTTGCATTCGCGAAGTAGACACGTGACAAATTTATTTTGGAAAAATATTCGTTAAACCAAAGTGTTTTAAGCGTTAAAATATTTTATCAAAATCAATCTTGGATTACTGTGACGATGAGAAAATTACGTGAAATTTTTGGGAGAAACAACGTGCCATTAAAACGCACTATTTATCGTATAGTGAATGATTTCGAAGAAAGAAGGTCTGTAGGTGATAGGCCCAAGTATGGACCACAACGTACTGTAAGATTGGCTGAAAACATTACTGCTGCTCAAAGAAAGAATTCAAAACAATCCATCAATCTCGTTTCACGCCGTGCTCAAGAAAAAACTTTGGTCACAATTTTGCACTAGAATTTACATTTGTTTCTATATCAGATTCAGTTGACACAAGAGCTTCTTCCACAAGACCATTTACGCCACCGTACATATGCCAATACGATGTTATAGCTCGTCCATGACAACCCCGATTTTCATGAAAAAATCATAATGAGTGAAAAGGCATATTTTTATTTGAAAATTTATCCACTGTAGCCAAGAGCAAGTATTCAAGATGATTAAACAAATGTAATTTCGATGACGATCATTAAAGTATTTTTCTACAGTCAATACCTCGTTTTTGTAACTTAAGTGAAAAACTATTCACATACAAATATTATGATCATCTTGGTTTACACGAGATGAACTATAGTTTATTGTATATTTTTTTTATTATAAAATAATAATAAAGTCTGGGAAGATCGTCAGCGTCAGCTTCTAGTATGAGACTGACTTTAATATTGTCAGGTGAGAAATTTCTCACTTAAGTTACAGACTTAATAACATTAATATTTAAAGACAAGAAACTAATCATAAAAACTAGTGATACGATTTCCAATTATTCTAAATACGTAGCACGTCCTATAAAAACATTTGGAGCACAAGCTTGCTTAAGTATCTCTTCCCTTTAGCTAGGCAAACTGAGTTTAATATTTTCATGTGAGAAATTTCTCACTTAAGTAACAGAATTAATAAAACATATAATCAGTTTTATATGTTTTTCATCGCACTCTAAAAATAATTGCAGCACAAGTCGCTTAAGGGCGTCTTACCTTTACGTAGACATTAGTCTGACTGTAACGCTGAAGAAATATCGAAGAAAACCGAAAAATTTAATATCAATAGTGGTTTTTAGTAAGTAACAAGCGAGAGAGTTTGTGTAGCCGTGATTTTCATTTTCCAAATATGGTAAATAATGACTAACTATTCGGTGGGGAAACCCATTGCCCCTATTCGGGTGCAACATTCTTCAATCACTCTTAATGGTCCTAACCGTAAAGTGTGTAACTAATTCAGCCTATTTAGGAATACGCAAATTTTCCAGTTGCCACAAAGGAATATTTGCGCCAAGAGCCACACATTTGCCGTGGCTTCAAAACAACCGCATTAGTTATGCAATTTAAACAGTGACATTGTCTAACTATTCGCCTTGCAGCTTCTCAATAATATTTTTTTAAGCTTCTTATCAAGGTTTTAATGGGATTTGAACATATGATCTTCATTTTACATTAAGTAACAGCACCAAGCTTGATTAACGTTTGCTATTAATATACTATATTGACTATGGTTATAGAAACAAAGGGCTCTGAGTTCAAATCCCACCAAAACTGTGAGTAAACAAAGATTTGACTATGGTCACAGAAACAAAGGGCAATGAGTTCAAATCCCACCAAATTTGTACTATAGAACCATGATTTTTGACCTTTTGATAGATAAAAGCATGGACCACAACGTACTGCAAGAGCGGCTCAAAAAAATCTCCGCTGCTCAAGAAAGTGTTAAAAGAAATTCATTAACCTCAATTCGATGACATTCTCAAGAGCTTGGTCTTCTACAAACAACTTTGGCCACAATGTTGCACAAGGAGGAAATGCATTTGTTTCCATATAAGATTCAGTTGACACCACAGCTTTTTTCACAAGACCATTTACGGCGCCGTTCATTTGCCTATAAGATGCTACAGCTCGTATATGACAACCACGATTTTCATGAAAAAATCATAATGAGTGACGAGGCACATTTTCATTTGAATGGAATAATGTGAATAAACAGAATAGTCGGTTCTGGGGAATAGGAAACCCTTAAAATATTCAACCGCCACCTTTGCATACATTAAAAGTAACATTTTGGTGTACAATTTGGTCAGGAGGTCCTTACTTCCTTGAAAATAAAAACGGCGTTACGGTAACTGTGAATGGGGAGTGATTAATATGTGGTATCAACAAGACGATGCCACAACGCATACAGCCAGGATTACAATGGAATTACTTCGAGACCAATTGACCGTTATCGCATTTCTAGCCTCATCTTCGAAAAAAAACGGCCCAATCATGCCTCCAAACTACATAGTGCACCATACAGTGACACGTTGAGCAAGCAAAGGCTTCTCAATAATCGCTGTAGGATTTTCAGAAGCTCAAATGCGGCAACTTTGCTTATTCACATACCCTGCCTGACAAGTGAAAATGGTCTTTGTCTGAAAAATTATTTTTTCAGCAGTCAGATTTGACTGCACCTGACTTCTTTTTGTAAGAATATCGATTAAAGGAAGGTTTATGCAAACAAACCAGAGATGCTTGAGCAATATTCGTGATGAAATTAATGAAATATCGCGTGAAATGTATTAGACTGTAATGAAAACTGTGCTCAAAAGGGCACTCGCATTTGTGTGCCAAAATAGGGGCGGATATTTATTTGGTATTGCCGTCCGACATTAAATAAAACATTTATCAAAATTACATCTATTCCTTTTCATTTAATCAAAAATTATAAAGAAAGTAGTATAGCTTCACGCTGGACACCCTGTATTATATATTATTCAACAATAAGTTTGTTAAAAAAAATATATTTTGTGGAATTCAAAAATCAAGAAGATTCACTGGTAGATAATTTCAAAGTGAACATAAGACTTTTAACAGATGGCGCTTGAGCGTATCGTGTGTGTATGTGTATTCGATTAAATATTTTCCATAACCTTGATTTGTTCCTAAAAACAAAATCTAGACATAAAAATTTTGTGTTTGGAATTGAAATTAACGCATTTTTAATTAGTTGTTTATTTCTTGTGTTTTTTGTCTTTCTTAAATTAATTTAACGCTCCACAATATGAAAAATTATAAGCAATTTAAGTAACCAACAGCCATGGAGGCTATTGACCTCTTTGAGAAAACGGAAATACTTTGTTTTACTTGAATCATTTTCACACCTAAAATTTTATACAAAATAACCACATGAATATAAAAGAACTAGAGAAAAAATATTAAATAAAAAATTTTAATGTTTTAAATGTTTGTTTTGTTAAGTTTTAAAGATTTAATTAAATTTACTGGAACTAATTTGAAGATGATTCAAATTTAAAGAAACTTAGTTCTTTAAGTAACAAAAATTCTGTTAATGATTTTTTAAAAACATTTGTTACATTTCTGTAAGTTTAAGTCAAGTTGGACGAATTAGAAATTTTTCTATTTTTTTTTTATAAAAGTGAGGCCAATATTTTACTTACAATGGAAGGAATTGAATGGTATGGAGTACCTGAGCCTGATACATTTTTTTAACGTTAGAATTTGCCAGCATGCTTGACTTAGCGGTTTTTCGTAACAATGTGTGATCAAAGTGTAAAAAGTTTGTGTTTTAATTGTGGCAACACTAACAACATATTAGTTTTGACATTTAGTTTTTTGACGTATTCGTAGTAGATGCATAGGCAATTGTTGCAATGAGTTCAATTTCGCACGAAAATCGCATTAAAATAATTTAATAATAATTAGGTGCCCCTATAGGTTAGTAGGTAGTGTACTAACTTACATGACTGGAGGCTGTGGGTTCGATTCCCAACAAAGACCTTGGTTTTTTTCACTACAAATAATAATTAACTGTCGGTGGGGGGCTGCTCAGTCACTGGTCACTGAGCTGTCTTATACGACTGTTAATTTCCATAACTATCCTTCTACTTTCACCACCTGTCGCATCTCTTCTCTATCCCTTTCCTAAAGAATGTAGCAATGTACTTGACTAAATAGGCATTGTTGTCTGAAGTGTTACTTCTCTTAAAAAAAAGAATTTCAATTCACTATAAAAATGTTAATTCTGTTGATGTTACTTTTCGCAAATTTCATGATGTTTTCGTAACACATATGTTCGTCCTACTGAAACCGCTATTAAGAATTTGGTGATTAAATTTGAGCCGGTAGGCTCGATACAATATGTGCGAACACCAACCGGATCGTTCAACTGAAAACATTACAGCCGTGAGCCACAGTTTGAAGCAGATCCAAATATGCCAATTCGGCGACGTTCTCAATAATTGTGGTTATCTAAAACTGCCACATGGCAAATTTTGCATTAAGATTTGAATTTTAAAGCCTTACAAGGTTCAGTTGGTACATGAATTAAAGCCATTTACATTTACCATTTACATTGCCGTAGATTCGCTTACTTCATTCAGGAACAACCGGCTGGTTTTTCTGAAAAAATCATGTTTTCAGATGAAAACCATTTTCACTTGTCAGGCAGGGTATGTGAACAAGCAAAATTGCCGCATTTGAGCTTCTGAAAATCCTACAGCGATTATTAAGAAGCCTTTGCTTGCTCAACGTGTCACTGTATGGTGCACTATGTAGTCTGCAGGCATAATTGGGCCATTTTTTTCGAAGATGAGGCCAGAAATGCAGTAACAGTCATTTGCAAAGAGGTCGCTTTTGCAAAGAGGTCGCGAAGTAATGACATGATATGATTTACATCTACACCTGGCCGTGCGCCTTAATCAGATGATGTGGATGAAATGTATCGTCATTCTCGCCCTAGAAGGCCGTCGGATACGTATATGCTCCGGTTACTCCTAGTTGAAACTTCAAAAGCCCGGAGTAGGCCGCAGCCTTCACTTCTTGCTGAAGAGTTGGAGACTATTCAACTCCTGGTCCAAAATGCATAAAGCTTAATAAAATTTAAGAACACAACGGCATTAATACTTACTGGACCTGGACCATTCATTGTGTTCATTGTGAATGATCTGATCAGCAAACTCAAACGAGGGCCTCGAAACACACAGCCAACACGATACTCCCGAAGGGCCAACCTCAATAATCAGTCAGAGAACAGCTAAATGCCTAAAGAGACAATTAGCGGAACTCTGGGACTTTACTGATTCCCGTGGAAATATAGTGGATTTTCCAGTTGGCTCCCACTAGCCTAAGGGGACTGGGCTCCCTTTTACCAACGCAAGACAAAAGTCTAGATGGTTGTGTAACCCATACAGACTTATGAATGTGCCCCCGAGGGAGAGCAAACTGCTATATTGACACTTTCCTCTCAAACTGAAATTGCACTATAATTTAGAGGCGTCTAAAGCCACACAACTTCCGCGGCTACAAAACAACCGCAATTGTTATGCAATTAAAACAGTGACATTGTCCAATTATTCGCCTTGTAACTTCCCAATAATATTTTTTAAGTTTCTTATCAAGGTTTTGATGGGATTCGAACATATGACCAATATTTTATATTATGAAGTAATTTCATTGTACAGCCAGGATGTATGCGATGCAGCGACGTCTTGTTGATACAACATATTAATCACTCCCCATTCACAGTTACCGTTACACCATTTTCATTTTCAAAGCAATAAGATCCAATGTGCACACCTTACCTCCCCCAGGGGGCACATATATATGGTCTTTGGAGAAAGCAACAACTTAGACCTGTGCAACTGAGGGAAAAAGGGAGCCCAGTCCCCTGAAACTCCACTTTATCTCTACGGGAATTAGTAAGCTCGCAGAGTTCATTATTTGTCTCTTTAGACATTTAATAGTTCTCTAGCTGATTATTGAGGTTGGCCCCTATATGGGAGTATCGTGGTGGTTGTGGTTTCGCGGCCCCATATCAGGTCTTTTGTTTAATATGGTGGCCAGGATCATTTCGTCGTTAATGACACGCTAGGTGAATGATCCAGTCCAGTGAGCATGCTACACATGTGTTCTGGACAGGAGTTGGAAAGTATCCAACTCTTCAGCAAGGAGTGATGATTTGCAGCCTTGCTCTGGAATAATCGAAGTTGCAACTAGAATTTTCTGTTGCATAGAATTATAGCTTCGGCTTTCTAGGACGAGCATGACGTTCCAAATTATGCAGTGGTTTGATCCACCATCTAATTAAGGCTTCATGGTAAGGCGCGGATGTAAATCTAATCACACAGTTGTGCACACCTTATGGTCACTTTTAATGGATGCAAAGGTGACTGTTGAATAATCTGAGAGTTTCCTATTCCCCAGAACCGACTATTCCGTCCATTCAAATGAAAATGTGCCTCGTTACTTATTATGATTTTTGCATAAAAATCGGGGATGTCATGTTCTTTTGGCATGTGTACGGCGGCGTAAATGGTCTTGTGGAAGAAGCTCTTGTGTCAACTGGGATTTTATATGGAAACAAATGCAAATCCTTAAGCAAAATTGTGGCCAAAATTGTTCTTTGAAGACTAAGCTCCTGAGCTCGGCGACAAATTGAGTTTGATGGATTGTTTTGAACACTTTCTTGAGCAGCAGTAATGTTTTCAAGCGATCTTGCAGTACGTTGTGGTCTATGCTTGGGTCTATCACTATCGGATAAATAGTGCGTGTGTTTTGTTGGCACGTTGTTTCTTCCAAAAAATTCATACAACTTTCTCATCGTCACAGTAATCGATGATTGATTTTAACAAAATTTTTTAACGATTAAAACTCGTTAGTTTATTGAATATTTTTCCACGTGTTTGATGCACGACTGCCATATATGACATGTCAAGACTAATGTTTACCAAAATGGCGGTAAAGGAATCAAGGGAGGTAAATTATAATTATGATTGGTTTTAAAATCATTTATTTTTTTATTCGTCAGATTGTTGAAAACAGTTTTTTCTGTTATTTATTTTAGCAGCTATTTCATTGAAAAGTATTTTAAATTAAAAAAAGGTTAAATTGAAACTATTAACGTGTTATTAACCCAATTTATATTAATGATAATAATGCAGAGTACCCCTCACGTAATACATTTTTAAGTAACAAATTGGGTCAGTAGTGCGTAAACAAATCAAATTTAATTGAAGCAAAAATTAAATAAAAAAAAAATAAGGTTTATTATCATTAAACGTGTTTTAAATAATTATTAGCAATTAATTGTTAAAAGCGGCGGCGAGCGTTTTTCAAAAAAAAAATTAATCACCTATTAAAAAATTATGACCAAAAAATAAATTTACATTATGTTTTAACAAAGATATAAATCGACAATTTTAGCAAAAAAATGCGATGTTTTCACATTATATTGTGTCCAAACTGCGTAGTTTCCTAGGAAATATTGTACACACAAGAGAACAACAACTTTCTGATGCAATATTCCAAGAAGAAACATAAACATCATAAAACACTAACAACTAATATAGAAAACTTAACGTATAACATAACAACAACAATTATATGTGAGATCTAAAAGATTTTTGAATATTCGAGACAACATGCGCAACAAATATAAAAGGGCCAGCGATGGATTAATCAGCAATCGGTAAAAGTGTAAATCTCGTGATGTAAAGAGTAAATTGTGAAGTAAAATTATAAAGTTGCCAACGTACAGTTTTATTTGTGTAATTAAAATAATAAAGTGTATTGTAAATACCACCATAAATGTCAATCGAAAAGAGAAAAATTGATTCGGAATGTCGAGTATTTCAAGAAGAGTGGACATCGAAAAACTTCTTTATGGAATATAACCAAAAACCTATTTGTCTTATCTGCCAAGAACCGGTAGCTGTACTTAAAGATTATAATCTCGCTAGGCACTTTAATTCAAAACATCTTGGGTCGAAGTACTATAAAATGACAGATGAAGACAAGAAAGTTCATTCAGAGGAATTGAAAAGAAAAATATCTAGTCAGCAAATGTTTTTTTAAAAATCAAACAAGCGTCCAGCGATCCTCCACGTTAGCTGGTCACATTGTTGCCTATAAAATAGCAAAAAGTAACAAACCGTTTTCTGAAGCAGAATTTATTAAGGATGTGTTAATTAGCATTGGAAAAGTATTAAGCCCAGAAAAGGTAAAAGTTTCGAAGCTATAGTGACAGCCCTAGAAGAAAGGTCACAAAAAGAATTGAAGCGATTTCTTCTAATTTAACCAATCAACTCGATGGACGTCTTAAAAAGTTTAATTAATTAATTAATTAATTAGTTAATAAAATTTCTTAATAAAAATAAAAAAAAATAATAATAAATAATTAAAAGCCTCTTTAAATCATTTTAAAATATAAACAACTGACCGATATTCGGCATAATTTTTGTGTCACAATTTTTATTATTTAAATAAATTTTTATTTGATTTAAAATAATTTCAAATTACAAACCCTACAATAACCACAACAACAAACAAGCAAACAAATAAACGAACAAACGAGTAAATAAATAACAAATTTGTACATTTGTCAAATAAACCCATATTTTCGCTCTATTTGTTATGGTGTCATGCGAATTTGTTTATTTTACATTTGTCTGTCAGTCTGTATTTCTTTTTGTTTGCACCTATTAAATGCTCCAAAGAATGTTGACCATTCATTCAAAGAGTTTATTCAATTAAAACCAAACGTAATCAACAATTGAAATTGTACGTGTAAAATGTTTAATTGTGATTGAGTAATAAAACAACTAAAGAAATAATGAGAACACTATTTCGAAATTTGGTTGAATTTTGGAAATAGGTGTCCGCCGGGAAGGCGTACTACTAAGGTTTTGATGCCAGTTTGGGAAACTTTAGTCTTGACTTTTTACATTTGGCAGTCCTAAAGTAGACAAGTGGCAAATTTATTATGCACAAGGTTTAAAAAAAAAATTAATAAAATTCTATTTTTATTTTTAATATTTCACCACATTATTTGGTGGCATCCTCAGAAAAGGCAAAAATGTATAAACAATGAAAAACTGTTGCCCAACAAATACAAAAAGATTTTTCTTAAAATAACAAAACATACAAAAAAATTAAGTTTTTAAAAGAAATTTTAGTTTTTAAAAATAAAATTTATATAATTTTTCTACAGGGTGCCCGTCGGAAAGGTATACTACTTCGTTTTACTACTTTTAAATTTATAACAATTTTATTTACTTTAATTACACAACATTGACACTACAGAACAATTTCTTTTTTTCTTCACGAGGTTTATTTTTACACTGATTGACTATCCACTCAGACGCTGCCCTATTTATATTTGTCCATTAAAAGTCTACAAAATTTAAGAATCTTCTACTCCATTTGAATAACATTTTGTTGTTGTATGTTGTTTATTCGATGTATAGGCGCCAGTATGTCTGTGTACTTTTCTTTTTATGCTGATAACGTTTCTACTTGGAATTTATTTTAAGATATTTGCTGTTGTCTTTTGTAGAAAAGGTTTCTTAGAAAACTACGCCAATGGTAAACAGTATACATGTTTGTTGTTGTCTTGTGCGTTTAGTTAGTAAACAGAATTATGTTTTTTTGTTTTGCATGCCAGGCTGTTAGTAAGCAGCATAACAAAATGTTGTTGTGTAATGGTATTAGGATTTTAATTGTTTCAATTCCAAATACACACGTGTGTTCATATATATGAGCAATAAAAAAAAGGTATATCCTTTTATTTTAGAGCGAAAGGATACGCTAATCACCTTGGCGTCTAGCGCCCAATATCTCTATATTTATACGGCGGAGATACGCCAATTTACCTTATTATTCAGCGAAAGGTGCGCAACTTAAAGGTTTTATCGAAGCAAGTTCTTTGCCTGTCCCTTCTTGGCACAGAATTCTTTATTTATACTTAAAATTATTCTTATTTACTAATATTGTTTTGCGTCTAATTACAACTAAATTGTGTGGATTGCTGAATAAGCATTTTCCCACGATTTGAAATAACTTAAATTACTTATATTATACATTTCTGCAATTAATGCAACTTAAAAATAATTGTGTAATTCTAAACCTTTTTATTTCTATGTGTGATGGGTACGTGACAAGGCGTGAGCCCGCACACACTACAGTTGTTTGTGTATAAAATTTCTACGCAGTTTGTAACCAGTAGTTCGGTTTATTGCTTAATAATTTTCTTTTAAAACTTAAGCAAGACACATCCGTAACAATAAAATTATTGCCTGAGTAATTCCCGTACTATTTTCAAGAACTTGCACCTCTAGCCTCTAGCAATTTTCCATCCCAGTGCACAACAGCACGTTCTAAATCGAAATTTGGAAAACTACTTTTGATTAAATTAGTTCGTTGTTATTGAAATTATTGTCTGCGATTTCATATAGCACTACTGCTTATAACAAAATTTTTTGGATCGGTTATGCTGTAGTGTTTCTGCTGCAGCTGCTATAATTTGCACTGCATTTCTATTAGAAAAGTACAGCTATCGAATAATATACACAATTTATCAGTAATAATCTCTTTGGGATCTCGACAAAACCTCTGTTTTTTATTTCTGATCCTTCTTCTGAATCTGTGTGTGCATGTTCTCTTATCGGCTGATGTTGCTCTGAAGAGCTGCTAATGCTTGTTGTATTTTCATTTTATTTTTTATTTCTAAAATTTCCAAAAAAAAGCCGAAAAAAATGCAAAAATCGCTTTAGACAAAAATTAAATAATGTTTTAAGTGCTTAAAACAAGTTATGCCAGTGGTAAGCCTCATTAACTGTTTTAAATTTCCTGTATTACGTTAAGATCAAAGAAAAACGTTTTAAAAAAATGTTTGTGCAAAATTCAAATCAAAAATCTGATGGCTTTAGAAACAAAACAAACAAAAAAATATTATTTGGCGCTAGAAAAAAAATACACAATTAAAGCAGACAGAATAAAAAAGTAAAAAAAAACAAAAAACAACAACCAAAAAAAAAAATTAAAGATGTGTTAAGATTTTAAATGGAAAAACAAGCAACAATGAATGGCCAGTCATTGTGAATGAATGAAAATTTCGTTTTAAACAAAAACAAACAAAGACTTAAAACACACACTTGATTACTAATTTTAATATACCGGCACACACGCATGTGTCTTAAGTCTTAGGTTTTAAAAAAGCAGGATTTTGAAGGTTTTTTTTTGCTCTTAATGCTTGTTAGTGAGAAAAACGGTTAACCAAAGAAATAAAAGCTTTTTTGTTTTTGTAATTGGCAAAAACTGAGATGAGCATTTTAACAAACAATAATAAACACTAATGAAGAGTTAATGATGTTGCTGATTGTAATAATAATGATGATGATGATGATGATGAGGCGACTGAAACGTAGTTGTTCTTATTTTCCACCCACAAAACTCTAAAATAAAAGCTTTTTTTTAGTAAGCGAAAATATAAAACCATGTTAACGATGAATTAAAGCGTTCAGTAGCGTATGGTGTGGAAAACAAATTAGAATTATTACGCATAAGAATTTTGTTTTAGCAATAAATGAGTTAAAAGAAAAATTGAATTTAACTATAAAATTAATTAAACTAATTAAATGAATAGTAACAAAAAAAAATAAGGATTCCGCTAACTAAACAATGAAATTAAGAACATATGTTTATATTTAATAAAAATTATCACAACAACAACAACAAAAAACATATAAATAAAACAAAAATTAATTTGTTTAAAACATGCCATCTGCAACATAAATGCCAACTGCATTAAAAAAAATTAATTATAAAAGTTTATTAAAAAAAAAAACAACAAATAAAAAGTGATGTTCTATTAATCCTATTTTAAGTTGTTAGTTTTGTTTTAAATCTACAAAAATTGTTCAAAGAAATTTTACAACCACAAATACTGACACATAATTATGAAAACAACATTTTAATCTCATTTATTCATTTTTCAACCATTCAGTGATTTTGTGCAAATTTATGTGAAATGTTCTAAAATTCTATAACTATAACTAAAATCTAAACAACTAATAAATTGCTTAAAAAGCATTGCGTGTTCAGTTGAATTCAGTCACTACAGAATTCGTGTGACATCAAGTGTTTAATTTATTTGACATTCAAAAATTTGTTAAACAAAAGAATTTAAATAAAATTTTTGGTTTATTCGTTATGCCCTTAGCGCATTAAATAAGCGCGTGCTTACGTAATTATAAAATATACACACACAAATTATGAGACTTCATAAAGTCAACAACATTTTTTGTTCATTTTCATTTTAAATAAAAAATTTAGCCAGAGGATTTTCATCATTCAAATTGCCAACATTTTAGTTTTGTGAATCTTCTTTAGAAAAGTCGCAAAATCGCACACTAAATGCCCATTCATAATAATATTTTTGCTCAGTAAATTCACAACATTAAGTTATTAAATTATTTTTTCATTTTTGTTTGGTTTGCTGATTTTTTTTTTGTCAATTAAATTAAAAAGCAAAACAAAAAAATAATAAAAAACATAAAACTAAATTTTGTGAGTTTTTTCTCACTTTTAATAAAGTTAATACGAAGTCGATTCTTGTATTTCTGTTAAATTAGTTTTAAGTTAATCTTATTACGATGTGGTTGTGCTTAGAAGTGTTTTTGTTATTAATTTGCAACATTAATGTCTGGGTGCATGCTACACATTCACATTCAGTACATGATATTAGCAGCACAATAATTATTGTCGAGGATGCCAAAGGTAAAATTCTAAAAATTTACACAAATTTATCATAAACAAACATTTAAATTTCAAAACGAGGATTATTGTAACCAACAGGATAAAATCTACAATCCTTATTTTATATTAAAAAAAAATAAGTACTTAAATTGTACTTTTAAAAAATTAATTTTAAAAATCATTTAAAAAGATAAAATCATTAGTTTAATAGAGTATTTTACAAAAGTACTTTTAAAAATTACCTTTAAAAAATTACTTTTATAAAATTACTTTTAAAAATTGCTTAAATAAATAACTTTAATGAATATCTTTTTTCTTTTCTAAGATCTTTTTTATATATTTTTTTTATTCACGATATTTCGCTTTCCTTTGGAAAGCTTCTTCAGGAAAAAATTTTAAATTTTTGAAAACAAAAAATTATTATTATTATTTGTTAATGATAATTAACAAATAACTTTTAATAAAAAAAAATTTTGTACTTCAAAAAGTACTTTCCAAAAAGTACTTTTCAAAAAGTACTTCTAAAAATTTACATTTAAGAATCACTTAAAGAGATAAAATCATTATTTTAATACAGCATTTCACAAAAGTACTTTTAAAAATTATTTTTAAAAATTTACCTTTAAAAAAATTACTTTAAAAAAGTACTTTTAGAAAATTACTTTTAAAAATTACTTACAAAAATAACTTAATAATAAAAAAATTAAGTTCTTAAAAAGTGCTTTTAAAAATGTACTTTTAAAAAATACTTTTAGAAAAGTACTTTTGAACACCACTTAAAAAGATAAAATCATTATTTTAATAAAGTACATTACAAAAGTACTTTTAAAAATTATTTTTAAAAAATTACCATTAAAAAAATTACTTTCTAAAAGTAATTTTATATAATTACTTTTTAAAAGTACTTTAAAAAAATACTTTTATAAAATTACTTTTAAAAAGTACTTTTATAAAATTACTTTTAAAAAGTACTTTTATAAAATTACTTTTAAAAAGTACTTTTATAAAATTACTTTTAAAAATTGCTTAAACAAATAACTTTGAATAAAAAAAAATTAAGTACTTAAAAATGTACTTTTAAATATGTACTTGGGCCTATCACCTACAGACCCTCCTTCTTTGAAATCATTCACTACACGATAAATATTGCGTTTTAATGGCACGTTGTTTCTTCCAAAAATTTCACGTAACTTTTTTATCGTTACAGATTGATTTTGATAAAATATTTTAACGATTGAAACAAGTTAGTTTATCGAATATTTTTCCATAATAAATTTGCCACGTGTCTACATTACGACTGCTAAATATGAACTGTCAAGACTTATGTTTGCCAAAATGCCGGCAAAACAGAGTAGCATATCTTCTTAAAGGACACCCTGTATCTTTAAGCGGAGTCAAGCATTTTAAACGCGTCGTAGACCTTTGTTTCGTAAAAAAACGAATTTTGCTTCCCCTCATAACAGAAATTTTTTTAAAAACTAAAAAATTCCCTTTTTAATTGTACCGTTAAAAATGGTTTTGTAAAAAAGTTCTTTTTTAAAAAGTTCTGTTGAAAGGGTTTATTTTCCAATAGCTCCAGTTAATAGAATTTTTTAGTAGAGAATTTCTGTGAAAGTACTTTGTGTTGTTGCCGAATCTTTGAATTTCATGGCAGATGTGCCGTGATTTATGTTAAAAATATTTGCTTTTGTAGCTAAAGGTTAAAAATATCAGACCTTTTTTTGGCGTATATTATTGTGTTCCTAACATGATTTTGCATATACAACGTGATTTACCCGTGCATTTTTTTATTTTATTCCTACACTAAAGTTTTCTTTATATTTTCCTGATGCATCATAAATCGGGCAAAAATATGTTGACTTTCCCGCAAATTTTGTTTTTTGATTATATTCCTTCATTACAGTTTTTTTTATATTTTTCTGATGCATCACACACGTTGACTTACCCGCACATTTTGCTTTTTATTTTATTATTACATTAAACCTTTTCTCATATTTCTCTGAGAACTTAAAAACTGGTCACTTAACTTAACTTAACGAACTAAAGAATAATTCAGTTTTCGAGAGCTTCTCCTTTCGCTGCGTGTTTTTATTTTAACCTAAGAACAAATAGCTGGATGGTTTTGCACAGTTGTATTACACATAATTTTCAAAGTATGATTGTTCGCCAGAAGCTTTAAAATTTTTGTTATAATGCTGCACGGTTTTTACGCATAAGTGTTGCAATTTTTGATCCCACTTTCATTCCCATAAATAAATCCGTGTTTAGAAATACAACTAATTCTAATTTCCTGTAAAAATAAATCAGATTTGCGGCTATAACACTCGCTTTAGAAATTGAAGCGTAAAAAAAGTTTTATTAACAATTTAATTAAATCGCACAATTCCCTTCACAACTGAAAGAAGAACCTTGAAACTTCAACCGTAAAAAAAGCTTAAAACACCTAAAATATTCTTTAATTCAAGTATTTGCTAATAAAGACAAAACAAAGTGTTTGGATTAGCATAAAAACGACACTTAAATGAATCAGCAATAAACATTAAAACTTAAAGTAACAATGGAGTGAAAATGATTTCTTTTTATTGTTTTTTACTTAGAAGCATATACTCTTTGTAAAGGGTGTTTTTATGGAGGTGTATAGAGAGAACTTTGAAATGGAATAAAGCAAAGATGAATTTTTTTTGTGATTGTGATATTAAGTTTATTCGAAAGATAATTTGCTGGCATTATAATTTTGATATTAGTTTTGACATATAACCGCTACAGCCTGTCCGGACTTAGTCTAATCTGGAGGTCAAATAATCGATTACTCAACATTTGTGGTCGTATATAAACAATAATACTGCGAATGTTATCGTGCAAGTGGTTAGTCGTTTCAGACTTATCGGTGACGACTAGTGACCTCACATAACCCCACAGAAAATTCGGCCCCGGGGACACATTGATATGTTTTGATGGAATCTCACCGACATTACATGTGTCAATGGAGGTAAAAGTATGCCCAGTTCCCTATATATTCCCCTATATTCTCACGGGAATCAGTAAAACCCCAGAGTTCAACTATTTGTCTGTTTTAGCTGTTCTCTGACTGATTATTGAGGTTGGCCCTTCGGGCGTATCGTGGTGGTTGTGGTTTCGAGGAACTCGTTTAAGTTGTGTCGATCGGATCATTCACAATGAACACAATGAATGGTACAGGTCCTGTGAGCATGATTGCCGTTGTTTTCTTACATTTTTTTAAGTTTCATGCGTTCTAGACGAGCAGTTGGATAGTCTCCTACTCTTTAGCAAGAAGTGAGGGCTGCGGCCTGCTCTGAGCTCTTGAAGTTGCAACTAGGAGTGACTGTGTGATTCGATTTACATTTGCGCCTGGCCATGAAGCCTTATTCAGATGGTGGACCAAACCACACTTTCTAGTTGCAACTTCAAAGATTCCAGAGCAGGGCTGCAAACCATCACTCCTTGCTTAAGAGTTGGAAACTTTCCAACTCCTGTCCAGAACACATGTCTAGCATGCTCACTGGTCTGGATCATCATTTAGCGTGTCATTAACAGTGAGATGATCCTGGCCACCATAATAATCATTATACTGTTATGGGACCGCGAAGCCACAATCACCACGATACTCCCATATAGGGGCCAACCTCAATAATCAGCCAGAGAACTATTAAATGTCTAAAGAGACAATTAATGAACTCTGCGAGCTTACTGATTCCCGTGGAAATAAAGTAGAGTTTCCAGTTGTACCCCTGCTGACTTCAGGGGACTGGGCTCCCTTTTTCCCCCAGTTACACTGTGTCTAGATAGTCGAAGTTCTATAAAGACCAGATATATGTGCCCCGGGGGGTAACTAGGAGTGACTGGAGGATATAGATATCTGAAGGCTTCCTAGGGCGAGGATGACGCTACATTTCATCCACAGTGCTATGATCCACCGTCTGGTTATGGCTTACACAGCTAGATACAGACGTAAATCTTATCACCCTAGAGAGGTTAGAGGCATTAAATCGCACCATCTTGCAAGCCAATTTACGGATCCGAAACGTAAATTTATGCGGTTAACAAAAGTTTCCTTTAACAAAATCAAGTGGGGCAAAAACTGTGCCGCACTTCTTGCATATCACCGTTACGGCTGGTTCGAACGTAGTCCAAATTAGAGACCCAATTTTCGATAATTGTTTTCCAATATTTGTGTTCGTATATCGGCAATGATGCACCAAATGTTCTCCTTTAAGTGGTCAATCGTTACGAGCATAACGGCGTAGAATAGTGTCTTCACATATCCCCCAAAAAATTAGCTTGGCGGCGTTAAGTAGTACGATATTGAAGGCCAATTCACTGGTTCAAACTCTGAAACTTAGACATTATCGAATGTTTCCTTCAATAAATCAATTTTAGCACGAGCTGTGTGACGTGTTGTGCCATCTAGTTGAAACGACAGCTCCTGCATATCATTATTGTTCAATGGATACATGTTACAGTTAGGAAACATGGGCTCTACAGCACTCGTCACTGACTGTAACGTTCTTCTGACCAGAATCGTTTTTAAAGAAGTACGAACTTATGATTCCCCCAGCCCATAGAGTACGTTAACCACTTAGTTTTTCTACATGTAACGCAGTCTCAACATACAATTGATCATCACTTCAAATACGTTAGTGTTATTTATTTACCGACGTACAGATTCAAACAAAAGTAAGCCATCCACAGAAACTACTCCTTGCTAAGTGATCACGTAGGTTCATTTCCTGTACAAGTAGGATTTTGCAAGCACGCAAACTCAGATCTTTCCGCAAAATCTTCAATATAATGCATGGAGATAAATGCAACTCCTGTGCACAATGTCGGATAGACTGGTCTTCCTCTACAGCAAAGATTTCTTCTCTATGCGCTGTACACAGCATCAGTAGTTGCGTATTATTATTTAGGGTAAACGTGGTGCCAAGTCGTTTTCTAGTTATTCGAATTAATTGCTCTGGTGAACAACTATGGTGACCGCAGAAAGGAAACTTTGCTCAGGTCTATTCATGTTGAAATGCCTGACCAAACTAAACATAAATCACTTGACAGCCAACAAAATGGCAGCCCATTAAAAAAATGTTGCCAATCTGAAGTGATAAAAGCACCCAAAACAACAGCTGCATGAATTAAGGCCATTCGTGTTGATATTCACGCGTAAAATGAAATTTTTCAGAATTAAGAAAAAGCGTCTTCAGAATTTTTGTTTAATTAATTTTTGTGATAATTTTGTATTGTAGCTTGTTTCCGACGTGTATTAGCTGGCAAACGTATTGCACCACACTGGGTACGAAGGACCATAGCATGTGAACGCGTTGAAGAGTGTATGCGTGAATGTGGTAGAGAAAAACGTTTTACATGTGAAGGTTTTAACTACCGTTTAGATCCTTCGGGTCATGGCCAGGGAGATTGTGAGTTAATAGAGATACCATTGGGCCAAATAGATTTGTACTCCAGTCCAAATAGAAGAGACTCAAACCTGTTAAGGCATCCTGACTATGATTATTATGAAAGAGATCGTAATGCTCCACATAGTTGTAGATATAATATGTGTAAAGAGTGTAGCACTAAGTTGCCCTTACCGCCGCTAGCCTCTCACTTTAATAAGCCCAGTCAAAGTTGGAGTGAGAAACCTTATAAAGATGAACGTTATCCGCAAATACCATCACCGCCCAGTAGTAGTGGTGGCGGCGGCGGTTACTTTGGCCGACCTTCATTAAGCAGTTCATCTTTAGAACATTATCCTTCGGCTCCATCAGCACATACATCATATGAATCACATGCCAGGCCTCCTTATTCTTATGAGCATCACAGTGGTTCCTATGAATTCTCCTCACATGGTTCGAATTATTATGAACACTCACCACCAAGTAGTTATGGAAGTAGCGGTTCCAGTCTAGATCCTATAGATCGTTATGATGTTTCTCATGGTGATCGCTATAGACCTAGTCATGCCTCTAGGTGGGAAACTATACCCAGTAGTTCTGGCTATGATAGCTCTAAGCACGATCGCTATCGTCCTCCTTATCATCCCGGCCCAGATTATACGCCCTACAGATCATCCGAATCACATGATTTAACTGGCCCAGATTCTTATCGTCATAATCCGGATAGAAATCCAGCCCGTATATCTTCCTATAACAAACATGTCGGAAAATTTGTGCCATATTTAATCGGCACAGATAATGAATGGGGTTCGTATGGTGGCTCGTATGGAGGAAGCCATAATAAACAAACTGCTTATTGGGGCTTAGCCGATAGTCACTATAAGCCTAGAGATCCAGTACATTTTGATTATTCCAACTTGGGTTCTGCGCCCGGTAAATCAGGAGGATTTAGAGGTGAACCGCCTCATGAAAGCAATGCTGTAATACCCTACTCAGGCTCCAGTTACGGTTCGTATGGAAAACATGACGGTTTTCGGGATCGTCATGATTATCGGCATCAATGGACTCGTAGGCCTGGACCAGATGGTATATAAATTTTGTTGTTGTTTGTTATAATTGTAAAATAAGCATCTATTCATTTTTATTATTTAATGTTAAGAATGCTCGGCTAAGACTTCCGAAGGTTTTCGTTTGCATAAAAAGATTGTAAAACACATGTATTCCACACCGTCCTTAACCGAATGTGAGCGTCTGTGTTCGGGTCAGGATGCTTTTATATGCCATACCTATAGTTATCGTTATTCGGCCGGCACTCACGACAACTGTATGCTGTGCGATCGTCCCATAAATCGTTTGGATTATTATGTGGATATTGAACCAGATCGAGATTACGATATTTATTCCATGTCAGATGATTTAAATGTTTGCAGGAAACCCTCACGCAGTGATGGTCCAGATAGAGCTAGTGACAGCAGTACAGCTTTAGCAGATCCTAGAAAAGCTCGTAAGTTCGCTTAAGAGATCCCACATTAGAGTGGATTGAAAATTTTATTGTTTTACAGAATGTTTTTTTCGTGCCATTGATGCTACTCGATTTTATAAGTCCATTGTCAGAGATTCCTTGACTGTGAGATCGGTGGGAGAGTGTGAAATGGAGTGTATTAAATCCACCAAATTCACTTGTCGAGCTTTTGCTTTTCGTTACGGTCAACAACGTCATGCCAGTGTCATAGACAACTGTCAGCTAAGCGATTGGCCGGTCAGAGATATGGATAAGGAAAGACATTTGATTTTGGACAATGCTTTTGATATCTTTGAAAGAGCCAGTTATGGTCACGGCTGCGAGATCCAGCCCATAGTAGATGAAAAACATAAAAAATGTAAGCAAATTAAGTTTAAGTTTGATTTAGTTTGGTTTCAGCGTTAATTTTAACATTTTTAAAATTTTCACACATTTAGCAGTATGTTATTTGGGTTATGGATCTCCAGCTAAACTTTTGCCACTGGCGATTAAGAAGGTTATAACCGTGCCCTCAGAGCTGCAGTGTAAAAAAGAATGTATACGTTTAAGGGAGACTACAGCTTTCAAATGTTATTCCTTTAGTTTTGGGTAAGAGGTTGAAAGAGAAAAGTCAATAGAAAGTAAATTTCGTCCTCTTGTTATTAAGGTCTCGCAAAACCACTTTCAACTGTGAGATGTCTGACTGTGATCAAACAGAATTAAAATTGAATGTTCATTATACTCATACCGATGACAGAGATCATTGGCTTTTTGCTTGGAATCCATTTGATTATACATGCCGGGATAAGGTTAATACAATCGGTGGTTCAAGGGTTAATAATAATCGGCGCATGGACATATTTAGGGAACCGGGTAATTTATTTTAGTTTTAATTTCAAACAATATAGGTTGAGGTATTAAATTAAATTTGTGAAAATAAATTTTAAATGTTTTTGTGGTTATTTTCTTGCTCTATTTTTCCATAGGTGATGTAGCTTGGCGTCATTATTCTGTTTCCGGTAAACCTTGTCGCCGCAGCAGCCCCTGTGAAAAGAATCTTATTACTGGCTTCTATTCTTGTGAGATAGAGGGTGGTGAAATCGGTTCTTGGGACTATTGCTGTAAGGTAGATCATCCTTGTGGCTATTCTCAAGGTTTCGATTATCCCTGGTAAGTTTTTAAGCTGTCGAAACTAATGACACCTTCCAATAATCGTAGAGAATGTTGCTGAAGAGAAAGGGCCTACTAGGTCTGGGCTATAAAGTCGCTAAGCCAAAACTTTCAATCCACTGCTTTCCAAATAGATTTTAATAGGACAGAAATGTTACTGACGGCATAATTCTAATTTCCCTCGAGTAAAACCCCAAGGATCCAGACGAGCAGGATGTCCCAAGAGCACCTGGCATCGATCAGTGGCTTCAGAACTACGACAATGCAACCTCACATGGGAAAATGCAGAAAGAATAGTGTCAAACAGAAAAGATGGCGTTGCGTTGTAATGGAAAAAAAGGCTATTGACAGACAATTTGCTTCCTAACCTCAAATTTGCCACGCGTTACAATAAACTACACTTTTTTGTACATATTTTTGCAGCAAAATCAAAATTAGCGCTATTTAAAATGCGACTCCTTTAAAATTGAATCATAAAATTCAAATCTTTAGTTTAAAATGTTAGATAAAAATTGCATACTTCTAGGAGTTCCATGATATTTTGAAAACAACCTTTTTTCTGGGCTTTATTCGCTAAAAAATTTAGACTTAATTTCTCTATTCTCCTTACAGGTGCTTTGTGGGCGATGAGTCTGATCAGTGGCGCAAATGTAGCGATCGTTATTATCCTGGCAATCATACGCTGACACATTCTGGTCTTAGCGTCAAACCATTGAAAACGACTGATAAACGTAAGCCAAGCGATAGTTTTACTTCAGCCTCCAATTCAGATGAGTATCAAAAACCACCTCGTCCCGGAGGTCTGCAAAGTTTAAGTGATTTCACTGCTGCCCGCTTATGGCCAGTAACCTATTTGTATAGTGAAGGACCTCCGAATTCAACGGAATTTAGTAATTTCGTCGATTGTCATAAGGAAACATGCTAAAGCACGATTTAATATTATTTTTTCTTATAACCTGTAATAAGCGTATTTACTTACCTCTTTTAATAGGCTCTAACAAAATTGTGATTAAGAAAAAATGAATAACAAAAAGAGATTTAATTAAACTGTTTTGGTTTCATAAAAAAAATAATTAATTTAAAGAGCATCCTTTTTTTACTTTTTTTCGGCTAACGGCCAATTATAATTTAAGTTAAATATAAAGAAAATTAATATTAAAATGACTATAATGTAAAATGCTTAAAAGAATAATAAAAATTAAATATATTGAAAATTAGAAACTTAAAAAAAAATTCATATATGGAAATCCAGAAAAGTAACTCTACACTTCCATTAGTATCGCCGTTACTTTATATTTTAGTGTCGCCGGTATGGGCATAGTACCGGCTGAAAAGACGTTTGAATGTTTTCTGAATGTTCAATAACTGTTTTTCAATTTTCATGATTTTCAATTTAATATATTTTTTTATTATTATGCTAGTTAGTTATATATTTTTTTCAATTAATTAATCATTTTCTGTTATTTCCGATCATTCTTTTTGAATCACAATAAAGCGAAACTGCATTTTGCGTTTACTAATTGTCTGCTATTTGAAAATTACTGGGTTGTTTGCTTTCTCTCTCTCTCTCTCTCTAACTGTGTATCATTTAATTAAAACTTTGTAAACCATTATTTTCTATTTAAAATCTTTTAACCCGACTGTATTGCATTTTATTCTGGACAAACACTTTTTGTTTCTTTTCTTTCAACTGATTTAAAATTAAATTTTGCATTATGTATAAATAAAACGGAATATTGTGGAACTACATCCGGATGAAGTAAAATTGCACTAAAATTATTTTGCTTTAACACAGACATGTTATAATAGACAGCTGTTGCTAATAGTTATTGTGAATGATAATTTGAATTTTAAACTCTTTCATGCACATTTATAAAGTTAAAAAAAATTACATGACTGGTTAAATTAATTTAAAATTTAATTGAAATTATGAATAAAAAGTTTGTAACTACAATTTTGACAGTTAGCGCTGCCGGCCTAGGTTCCTATTACTATGGAGGTTATAAGGAGAGGCAACGTATCTTACAAATTATTCCCCAAAGTGAACTGCAACGAATGGAACTCTTGCATAAGGTTAATAAAATTTGTGCCGAATTTTAATAGCCTTTTACCTAAAGTTATTTATTAAAAATTTCTAGCATTCCCAAAAACCCGGATTTCCTTCATTTGCCACGGTTTCGGCTGCTGTACCTGCAACTAGTGAAAGTATTAATTTAACTGCCACTCCTTTGCGCGTTGCCCAAATAATGCAGTTTGGCTTTCCCAGTTTAGATCATGTGCGTTCCTATTCAGATTTTGTTCTCAGCTATGATCGACGCAATCGTGTGCCCTCCTGGGTATTTGAACATTTGACAGCTGAGAGTATAGCTAAAAATGAAGAAGTCGATAGATCGAAATGTGAATTTAGACCGGATGAAAGCATTCATCCCTTTTTTCAATCCCAAAATTCCGATTACCATCGGTCGGGCTTTGATCGCGGCCATATGGCGGCAGCTGCAAATCATAAAAGACATCAAAAACATTGTGCCGATACTTTTTATTTGACAAATATGGCTCCCCAAGTTGGCCAAGGTTTTAACAGGGATGCCTGGGAACGTCTGGAAAGTTATGTACGCAAACTAACAAAAACTTATAGTGATGTGTATGTATGCACAGGACCTTTATATTTGCCAAAACAAGAAAGCGATGGCAAAAAGTATGTTAAGTATCAAGTAATTGGCAATAACAATGTTGCTGTTCCAACACATTTTTACAAGGTTATTGTTGGCATGTCTGCCGAAAATCATTTAGAAATGGAAGCTTATGTTATGCCTAATCAGGCGATAAGTGATGATACGCCGTTGCAGGTATTTCAAGTGCCGCCAGAATCAATTGAAAGAGCAGCTGGTCTATTATTTTTCGATAAAATCAATAAGAAACAACTGACAAAAGTAAATGGAAAAAAGATTTAATCCTTTTCTAGTAATTCTTTACCAAATGTTCCTTAATTAATTCTTATTCTTTATAACCTCAATAATTTTATATTGAGCTTTGACGTTACCAAAAAGAAATCGTTTGGATAAAAAAATAAGAGATTTCATAGCTTTAATTAAAACTGACCACATTTCAAGCCTGGAAGTAAAGTAAAACGTCCTTAAAACTTGTTATTAAACATAAGAGCATTTAAAATTAATTTCTCTTTTCATTCTAGATTCTCTAGTGTTTATATTAATTCTTAAAAATACTTCTTTAGCATATTTTTCTTAATAACGTCACGAAGGAGTTTTGTTAACTGCCAATTTCTTGAAAAATTTATAAAAAATGGTCTCAAAGCTTTCTTTGAAAACCTGTAATCCTACCTCAAAAGTGCAATCTAGTAAAATTAATTAAATACGTTTTAATTTTGTTTTAAGCATTTCAGTTTTAATTGTATAAATATACGGAATCGTGTTAAAATAAATGATGTTTGATCATGTGTTTGAATTATTTTTGTCTCTACTCCTTGTTCAGAAAATATAACAAAAACAACGAAATAATGCAATTTAAATGATTTTAAAATAAAAGAAAGAAAAAATCGAAGAAAATAATAAATGCATGAAAATTATAATAATTAAATTAGTTTGTGAATTAATTTTGTTAATAAAATAAAGACATTAAAGTTTTAAACAGTTAAAAAAAAGTACAAGTTTGATTTAGTAATCGCCACCATCGTTTTGTGAACGTACATCATCAATTTTTAATATCATCTTGACCAGCTGTGTGGCCAGCAATATTTGTTGTTTCTTGGAATTAAGAGATTCAACAACATTGTGTTTCTTCATGTTTGAATCTCCGGTCAACATGCAGTCAACACCAAGGCTGGAACAATTTTCAGCAACTTGACGTGCCTTCAATTCAGACAAAGTTTCAATAGGATGTAATCCACTATTTTCGGCCAAAGCCAGTGGAATATTTTCCAGAGCAATGGCAAATGAACGGAAAGCATATTGTTCTAAAGTGGAAAGTTGATCAGCTTCCTTCGCAACTGCCAATGAACAACTTATTTCAGCAGCTCCACCACCATAAACAATGCGGGAATCCTTAAAAAATATTTAAATAATTTTAAGATTTCTTTTAACAAAAAAAGTTTTAAATAAACAAATTACAAAAAACTCCTCAAATATCATTTTGTATTTTTAAAGAAATATTAAAAAAAAAATACCTTCACTAAAGAACGAACAACACACAAAGCATCATGAATGGAACGTTTGGCTTCTGCAGCAATCATTTCATTGCCACCACGTAAAAATATTGTAACAGCCTTTGAGTTTTTACATTCTTCGATGACAAGCATTTTGTCCTTGGAAGTACCAAAGGCTTAAAAAATAAAAAAAGTTTATTTAACATTATTATTTGCAACGAAAAATGTATTAAAAAAACACCTACAAACTTCTCTGACAAGACCAGCTGTGCCTAGTTTTTCTGGGGTTAATTCCTCAAAACGTGGTACAATTCTGCCACCGGTTGCAATGGCAATCAATTCAATTTCCATGCCGCCAACCCAACGTACAGCAGGCAAGTCATGTTGCAACAATAAATGATTTGCCTCATCATCAAAGCCCCACTGGCAAATGGCTAAGGTAGCACCAGCCTCCTTCACTTTCTTCACCATGTCAATGAATTTCTCTTGTTCATAGGCACGCAAGGCCTTATAATCCTCAGTCGAAGTAACATCTAACTTATGTTTGGTCTTTGGCTTGGGCGGTTCGAAGGGACATGTGAGTATGGCCAATTTAACATCACGTAATGTCTTGGGCATTTGGGCATGACTCATGGTTTTATCTACAACAACGCCCTTAACCAACATAGAATCTTCCATACGTCCGCCAACTTTAACTTCGACCTTAATTAATTCGAAATTCACGTCTTTCTTTTCGATATCAGCCACATTTAAGACAGCATCTACAGCCATCTCCGCCATTTGACGATGGCACTTATTTACAATCTTTGACCCTAAAGATGTCATAGCAATTTGAATAAGTGGCTCCTTATTGTTGGGATCAATAGGAAAGGGTTCTGCAATGGCTTCTAATTGCTTAACAGCACACTGGGCAGCCAATTCAAAACCATCGGCAATGCGTATAGGATGAATGCCTCGATCGATTAGTCCTTCGGCTTGTTCGAGCAAAGCACCAGCCAACACTACAACACCAGTAGTACCATCGCCAATTTCATCGTCTTGTGATTGCGAAAGTTGAACCATCAATTTGCCAATTTCATGTTCAACATCCATCATTTTCATAATGGTAGCTCCGTCATTGGTAACGGTAACATCGCCATCAGAACTAACCATAATTTTATCCAACCCCTTAGGACCCAAAGAAGTCTTTATAGTTGAAGCAATTTGGCGGGCCGCCAAAATGTGAGTCTAAAATATATACAAAGAGTGGTTCATTTTAATGTTTTTTTATTAAATCATACGCTCTCATTGCTTTTAATTAAACAATGATGCGTTTGGTGCAGACAAAAAGCTAAAATTTCTGCCCACTTCTTTATTTTATGAAACTAACTATTCCGATTGTTTTGAAAACCATTCGTTGTTTTATTTGACGCCATGGCAAACATTTTTATATATCTGTAGTCAGAAACAAATTGCATTTAAGACCGGCTGACTCATTCCACTAAACAAAATCGTTCTTAACCTCAAAAAAAAATAGTTGTGTTAAGACGCACAATAAAACCAAATTTAATACCCATTGTAACGTCATGAATTCCTCGATGATTTAAGACAAAAAGTAGAATTTCAACAGTTCTACTCACATTACGAGAACAACTTTCAAATAGTTTCACAATTCTTAATAAATATTTGAACACTTGAAACATCTGGCATATTTAGGGGCTATTTAGCTGAACAAATTTACTTTAATCGCAAAATTGTTATAAATTTAAACGAAAATATACACAAACAATTAGTTTTTAAAAATTTTTTACATAAAAAACTTCTTAATAATTTATTTTCGAAGTTCATTTTACCTTAATGGCATCTGTGCCCGTAAGACGTTTTTGTTTATCTTGGTCCCTTAAAATGATGAAAGGTCTGCCATATTCATCAAAGGCAATAGCTCCCGGAAAAGCGCTCATTATTCTCTATTAATTTATTTCTCTGTTCAAACGGATTCCTTCGGATTAATTAAGCCAATCAGTATTTAAATGAACATTAGTTTGCGATTTGCAGACCGTAAGAAAACAATGTAAAGCAAAGACGATGGAAACACCCGGCCAATGAATTGTCAAAAACAAAAAAAAAACATCAAAAAATACAACTGGAAATAAAAATAAAGAGAAAGAGAATGTGACAAGAGGAAGAAGAAGCAGAGAAGATATGTTTAAATGGCAATGCTATGCAGAAATTGAATTCAGCTTAAAAGGGATGAAAAACCGTTACAATATTTATTTCTTCAGAGAAAGATTAAATAATTATTTATATGCAGGTGAGATTCATTAAATATTTACGTTGTTGTACAAAAATCTGTGTAGGTATTTATATATATAATGCCATTCGTTACAAAGTTTATAAGAATTGTCGGGTACTGTCAAATTAATTGCAATGTTGTTTAAGTTAAATTCCTTATACCATGCTAAAGTTAAAAGCCAGTGTAAGTGAGTGAGATATTAATATTGTTCAAACATCGTTTGAACACTAAAAGAGAAAAAGAAAAACAATTAATATTTTGTTGAATTTTGTATTTTAAATTTACTATTGAATTTCAAATGTTATCGATAACCATTAAAAAAATTTTTTTATCGCTAATATAGTCGTATAAGTCACTACACTCTTTTTAGAACTTATTTATAAGCTACAAATGAAACTGTAGTTTTTCATTTTTTTTACGTATAAGAATACGAAGTTTCCTTTTTAACAGACTTGTATTAAGAACTCACTTTCGGTCTAACCGTTGCTTAAACCAATTGTTTTTCTCATTTAAGTTTGTTAAATTCAATGGAAAGAAATTTGAATCAAATAATTTTTTGTAACCACAACATCTAATAAAACACAACAGAATCATAGAAATACTTACCCTTTTTATTCATCCCGATTACCAAAAGGAAACGAGATAAGTATTAGCTTTAACTAAAAAGTTTCAAATATAATTTCGATTTTTTTATTCTCAGTAAGAAAAATTGCAATTGAAAAGTGAATTCCGGCGCCTTATCAGCCAACTCAATGAAAGACATTTTATTTTCT
The DNA here is from genome assembly GCA_030448955.1 of Trichopoda pennipes. Classification (NCBI taxonomy): domain Eukaryota; kingdom Metazoa; phylum Arthropoda; class Insecta; order Diptera; family Tachinidae; genus Trichopoda; species Trichopoda pennipes. Next base: position 1,210,921 of record JASKUP010000040.1, read on the forward strand.
TCCGAAATTGATTTTGATTAAGATTTTCTTACTTCTGCTATAGAGGGAATATACTTGGCAATCTATTTATGAGAAATTTTCATTCTTCTCGATTCCAAAGTTTGCTAGCTAAAAAGCAAACACGCCAGTGAGTCACACTAGGCAAGTAAAAGACGCAGTTATAAATGATGATAAAACGCATAATTTTTCAACCAATGAAAGTTTAAAATTGTATCTAAAAATAACTTTACTCTCACGTATCGCTAGCTCTAATCATAGTCATTTTCATTCAATTTTTATAATTTACTTACTAATAATATTTTAGTCATGTATTTAAAATAATGACTATTCAACACTCTACATATGGTAACGTTATTCATGTTGCGTTCCTTAGGATTTATGAATGGCAACACTCACAGGAAAATTTTCAAATATCTTTGAAATTTAATATAGTGAAAATCATAGATAATTAATTTTATCTATGGTGAAAATTACTAATTTGCATCATATTTCTTCTAAAAATGTATATTTAGTTTCCGATTAATCAGATTTGTTTATTATTTTGTTTAAAGTATAAACAACATGGACTATCATTTTTTCGCCGATTGTAAATATTAAAAAGAAGAACTTAAATTTCCCCGTAACGTTTTATAATTGATTTACAGAAAATGTAATAGTGTGAGTATATGTATTGCGAAAAGAATGGAAAGAACAGAAAAAGAAATAAAAAATAAAAGGTAAATACACTTGGCAAAAACAAAAACACCATAATAAAAAACACTTCACACAATAATAAACTAAAGCAAAGAAGAATTTGTAAAAAAATATATGTATGTACATACACTTCTACATATATTTTCCTCCTGCATGTTTTTTTCCGATTTTTATTCCATATTTTTTCCTCATGTATTGAAGAACAATTTTCACTGATTTCCGTACGGCATTTTTCACTATTGAGCTGAAAAGCAACAAAAACAGCACGAGTTGTATCAGCCACCAGAGGCAGCAGATCAAATAAGAAGAAACAAGAACCAAAATAATAGTGTGTGTTTGTTTATTATTTTTCTATTGTACAAATGATAATAAAAAAATAGAAAAACTGAAAATAAAAAAACAACACAAGAAGGCCCAAAACGAAATAATCGCCATCATCATCTTTAGCAAGCCAGTCAGTCATTCAAAGCTGTATGGTGTAATTTTTTTTGGTTTGTTTCTGTGTTTGAATTGAATTTAATCTAGTGAAGGCAACTTAAGAGTTACTAGCCGATGTTATAAAAATGTCGGAATATCACCGGTTAACGGATCAGAAATATTCGGAAGCTGAGTACCTCTTCCAGGTAAGTATCAAGTTCATTGATGCGAATAAAATTTAGCAAAGTTTTATTAGTAAAATTAGCTTAAAAGTTGTGTATAATTTTTTGTTAATTCTCCTTCTTTTTTGTTTTCCTTTCTCTCATCTGTATGCGTGTGTGTGTGTGTGTGTGTTTTTGTGCTGAATAACAAAAAATCGTCTGTTTACTTAAATGTGGAATTGAAAAAACAACAAATAACTTGCAATGTAAATTTAAGACAATCGAAATGGCCAAATCGGATGAAGAATTAAATGTGGAACTATGTTCGACGCCACCACCGCACGCAGAGCTTGAACTAGCTTTAATGGACAATGAATTAGAGTCTAATATTTATTCTTGGAAATTGGTTAAACGCAGACGACCCCGCCGCCGTTACACTGTATCACATGGGGGTAGTGGTGGTGGAGGCGGTGGTAGTGCGGGCGGAGGTGGTACTTATGCGAATGGTCATAACTCACAAGGTATGTGTGCCAATGGCGGTGGTAACAGTGGCCTACCGCCGGCTCCACCATCAACACCCACTTCACTGACACCCACTAATACAAGCCTCTCATCATCTCTACCCAACTCTGGCATTGTCGGCGTTGTTTCCGAAGAAGAGCAACAACGTCTCGACAGTCTTCTTTACATTCTCGACTATGCACCTAAGTACAAAAAGAAATTGAAAGAACAGCAACGTACTGATGCTGAGCTAGCAGAACTATTTAATGTTGTCTCCATAACCGCCACAAATGGTACACCACCATCGTCCTCTTCAAAAACTAAAATCCAGCCAGAGCGCGGTGTCTCCACAACATCGCGCTCTATACGCAAACACGATGTAAAAACAATGAAAGTTTTTAAACTTCACGAAAACTTAAATGAAGGCATAAACAAGTATAAAGAGTGCTTTAGAGAACGAGATGAAGAAGACTCCATATCAGCACCGGAATATGATACCGAAGAAGAAGTCATTCGCTTTCACCGTTTGTCCCGCATAAAGCCATGTAGACGATTGTTGCTAACCAAACGACAAAAACGCTTTACGCGTTTTCAACATGCCGAGCGTATGGAGGCCATGGTTGATATATTCGACGAAGCTATGAATTTCAATGAAACCTAAAAGGTTTCATTTAATATTTCTATATCTTACATCATTTTTTTTCCTGTACTCGGAGATCTCTTTTTGGCAGCAGTGATTTAAGGTAAACAAAACCAACAATTTAAAGGTGTTTCTTCTTCTTCTTCTTTTTTCAATTACACAGCTAAAGCGCAACAATAAATATTTTATATATATTTATCGCATAATTTGCTTTCGGAATTTTATCAATAGCAAAATTTCTTTCCTTTGAAAAATTTCGGTTTTCAAAGTTTTGTTCATAAATTTAACTAACACTCCTAAAAATGCATTAAATAACCTCGTGGTGCTTCCTTGTTGCTGAATTTTCATTGCGAAAAATAACAAAAAAATTCAAAATATATGTGATATAAAAGAAAAATTAAAACAAGTCATAAATTTTCAAAGAAAGTTATTTAACATCATCTAGAAAATTACTATTAAATCAAAGAATACAAGCGCTTGCGTCTTAGCCACTTTAAATGGTGTTAAAAATTTCAAGTGGCCATCTTTCTACACATAGCCCATAAAGTCTACGTTCACCCTACACAAGTTTTTTAAGTTATAAATAAACAATTCAAGTCAAATGTTTTAAGAACCTCTAAAAATAAAAACTCCCCCTCTTAATTTTGGTGGTTCCGGGATGTAAGTGTTAAACCAATTAAATACAGCACCAAAAAATTCTGCGTTTAGTTTGTTTATTTAAATAGTACCGTTACTTTTTTCATTAAGTGTATCTTGTTTTTTTCTTACTTTCCATTCTTCACTATAACACATGTTCGTTTATCGAGTTCGATAGTGCATCTGAATTGATAATGTTAAACTTGTTGAAGCACGGAAGCCAAAGGCAAAGAAAATAATGTTTCAGAAAGAAAAATAATTACAAAATTGTATAAAGAAGTTCTCCCGTCTTCCGAAATATTGGTGAAACTTCAGTCCAGAGAGTAGTAAATGACCAAGATCTGGGCTTTTAAAAAATATCAGTTCGGCAAGAGCGAAAAATAATCAAATGGCGAAGGTTAATCCTCACATAACGTCCTTAAAAATTATTAAAAATATTAATCAATTGTTTAATGCCGAAAAAAGCTAGAAACTGCTAAAAATTTTCTACACAAAGTTGGATATCATGGTAGAGTAACTAGAAGAAAACCGTACATTTCGCTTGTAGATAGACGAAAACGCATCAAATTTGTCCATAACTACATAAGCAACAAGTCTGGAGTTTCGGAAACAACTTATATTTTCAGATGAGTAAACGATAAGTAAAATTTTGCCCCTGTAGGCTAGTTGGTAGTGTACTAGCTTGTAAATATGGGGATTGTGGGTTCGATTCCCAACGAAGACCTAGGTTTTTTCACTACAAAAAATAAAAATTGACTGTCGGTATGGCTGCTCAGCGATGATGGCATAGTCACTGGTCGCTGTGCTGTCTTACATACGGCAGTTAATTTCCGACTATCCTTCTACTTTCGTCACCTGTTTCATCTATTCTCTATCCCTTTCCTAAACAGAATGTAGCACGGTACTTGACTAAATAGGCATTGTTGCCTGAAGTGCTACTTCTCTAAAAAAAATATTTGGTATTTAAGGCCGTCAAATTACACGGGTCAATTAGAAATAATTGAATCCTTAATGGATAAATGGGGTTATTTTAAAGCGGCGTTTGAAACAAAGTGCAGAAAATCTTGCCCTATAAAACAAGTTTTGGCTTCAACAAGATAATGATTAAAACATGATCTTTTACTGTGGCTTTTATACAATGCTCAAAAAATAACTTAAACCACCTCCTCTATTTACCCGATCTCAATCCTATTGGGTATCTCTGGGATGTATTGGGTTTTTCAACAAAAACTTTGTTTTTCAATTGTGGCAACACCAATAGCATTATAGTTTTGACATATAGTTTTTCGCAGTAGATGCATTGACAATTATTACAATGTGTTCAATTTCGCACGAAAATCGCATTAAAATAATTAAAATCCACTATGAAAATGATGATTCTGTCAAAGTTATATTTCGTAAAATTCGTGATTTTTTCGGACAAAATAATCGTCGTTCTGAGATCGCTATTAAGAATTTGGTAGTTAAATCTCAGACAACAGGCTCGATGCAAAATGTGTGAACACCAACGCGTGTTCGACTCGGGTCATTTGACTGAAAATATCGCAGCTGTTGAAGCAAATCCAATTTTGTCAATTCCTCGATGTTCTCAACAATTGCGGTTATTCAAGACCATCACATGGTGAATTTTGTGTAAGGATTTGACTTTGAAGCATTATAAGGTTCAACTAATGCAGGAATTGAAGCACACAGCTCACATCCCATTCAGGAACAACCGGCTGGTTTTTCTGAAAAAATTCTTTTTTCAAACGAAACCCATTTTTACTTGTCAGGATATGTCAACAGGCAAAATTGCCGTATTTGGACTTTTAAAAATCGTAGAGCGATTATTGAGAAGCCTTTGCATGCACAACATGTTACTGTTTGGTGCGCTATGTGGCGTGATTGTGCTGTTTTTTTTTTTGTTTTGTTTTTTGAAGATGAGACTAGAAATGCGGTGACTGTCAATGGATCACGCTATTGCGAGATGCTAACAACTCAATTTTGGTCTAGTATTGACGACTTGGATATCACTGGCATATGGTTTCAACAGGACGCTGCCACATGTCACACAGCCAATGAAACGATCAATTTATTGTAAATCAAATTTCCCGATGGCATAATTTCACGACATTCAGCAGTCAAGTGACCAGCCAGATCATGTGATTTATTGTTTTGTGGGACTATGTTAGGGACAAACTCTATACGTAGCAAATCAAATCGATTTCAGCTTTAAAACTCAAATTCATGATGTGATTAACGAAATAGAACGGCTACTTTGCAAAAAAGTGATTAAAAACTTTAATGAAATTATCGACATCTGTCAGTGTGGTCGTGGTGGACATTTGCCAGATATCATTTTTTATTCATAATTGCGGAATTTTTGCCTGAAAAACTCCTAGTTGAAAACCCCTTTACTAGCAAAAATATTTCCGTCAGCAGTGAGGTAGAATGGGCGAAGATTTCATCGGATGATACAGAAAAGTTGGTAAATTCGATGCAGAAGTTCTAAAATAACGTGGCTATACAACAAAATATTAATATTTAATGTACTTAATTTTTTGCACAGTTATAACATTATTTATAATAATGAACGCAGACATTTTGGTTGCAATAATTAATTAATGCCCCTCGTTATTTAAAAATTTTAAAGGGTAATCTGAGTAATTTTCTTTTAATTGTTTAAATTAATAATGCAAAAAAATACGTAAATAAATTCAGTACATAACTTATCATAGTTTGCAAGATGAACGCAGACTGTAAGTACACTTCACCTTAATACAACTTTCAGTGATATGAAAAAAGCATTCAAACGTTTAATTGAAATTAAATTTATTATCACATATATCTTTCTTCAACTCTATATTTTCAATATCATACAACAAAAGTTACATTTTTTTCTTAAATTAAAAAAAAAACGTAAATTAAAAACAAATACAAACAAATTGCAACCAAAAAGTCTGCGTTCTGTACGACTACTTCCCGTAAAACTTCAAGTTATTAAAAAAAACGTTTATTTATTATTTTGTTGGATACTCATGATGCTTTAAGACTCAACTCAATTTGTCTAGCATGGATTTAACTAAATGTTCTAATTCTTTAGATGTGATAGTCTCCCACTCTGCCCGCAGAACGCTTCCTAAAGTTTCTTTGTTATGACCTGCTGACGAATTTTTTTTCCAAAAGATCCTAGAGGTGCTCAATGGAATTGAGGTCGGGTAATTGTGGAGGCATTTTAAGCTGTCTTAGAGCATTGCACAAGAGCCAAAGCCTGACTACTTCCGCTGTGTTCTTTAGATCGTTGTTCTTGCTGGAACCAATATTTGGATGATGAATCAAGTTTTTCTGCACTCTGTTTCAAATTACTTTTTAATATGTCAAGATGGCATATCTTATCCATCGTAGGTTTAATAAACTCCATTTGACCCACATCTCAGCAGCCATACAACCCCACCACCACCATGCTTAACTGTACCGACTAGATTTTGCTTCTCAAGAGTAGTTCCGGGTTTGCGCCATATTATTTGACGTCCCTTTATGCCAGAAATGCAAAATTTGCTTTCATCTGAAAATATTACTTATCTCCAAAACTGCGGAGGCTTATTTATTTAGGCATTAGCAAGCTCAATGCGCTTTTGTCTGTTGACTCTGGATGTAAATGTTTTTCTACAGGCCACTCAGCCATGATATCCTGCTCTTCTTAAAATTTTTCTAGCGGTTTCTGCACAGACTTTCTGGTTAAAGGATTGGCGAATACTTTCAAAAAGATTTGTGGATGTTATACGAGGATTAACCTTGGTCATATTAAGAATTTTTGCGTTCTTCTCGTTCAGAAAGTATTTTTGGGCGTCCCGATCGCGGCTTAGAAGTAATTATACCTGTATTTTTGAAATTATTTACTACACTTTCAACGGCAGAATATGCTCTCCCAATTGTTTTAGCAAGTTTTTGAAACTATTCTTGCCTTCTTCTTCTTCTTTTGGCCTTCTTGCCATACTTTTTATAATTATTTTTCTATCCGAAACACTAGTTTCTCTTCTTTTGGCTTCCATGTTTATAAAATCCATATTTCTTAAACTCAAAATGCGCTAATAATATATTTTTTAAATAATCAGTAAGTAAATGAAAAGAACGCAAAAAATATTTAAAAAGTAACGGTATTATAGGCTTAAACATAGTGAACGAAGACTTTCTGGTTGCAATATTTACGTATTGTCGAACTTAAATCCCGTTGTAGGGAAACTAAAGAGATGAATGAAAACTATGTTTTTGGTTTTTTCTTAGCTATGGCTTGGAAATTCATTTAAAAATAATTTGTATTATCTAGATTTTTGTTAGCTATTTTCATATTGTCAAAAATATTATACGTTAACGCAAACTTTGACGACTATCTGCATGCCTTCTTAAAATGAAGATCTTGGAGTATTTTTGTGACACCGCAATAGCAAGAAATATTACAATTTGGCTGCTAAATATGATCGATCAAGGCAAAATCAAATATAAATAAATAAAATATAGCGGCAATAGCAAATTGAATAATTTTCACTCTTGATCTAAATATTAGTTTTTTTCTATGTGATAAATATTATACTTATTTCGAGTCAAGCGGAAATTTTAAAAAATTAACAATACCATTTGTTTAAGCAATTCACTTTGATTGAATTTACAACTTTTCAAAACCATAAATATAATTAAAATTAAAGACAACTAAAATAAGACTTTCTAAAAAAACATCTATTTTTAATGGCTTTTATTATTATTTTCAGGAAATCTACAAAACTAAGCCTTTCGCCTGTCTTTAAGCTCTTAAGTGCTGAGCAAGAAAATGAGTGAGATGTAAAAAAAGTATATTATTAAAATATATAATTATAAAACAAAAAAATATAAAAAATAATGCCCTAAGCGTTAAACTTTTAAAAATGGGTCTCAATGTGATGAAGAATGAATTTCTGTGTAATTTTAAATTATTAATTATTATTTTTTTTTTATTATTTTATTTCAGTTTTATTATATAATTATAAAATATTTAATAATTTCAAATGAATTTAGCTTTTATTTTTTTTTTTACATAATTTTTATTTTAAACTAAAAATGTGTATTAAGAAATTATCATTATTGTACACATACATGTAAAGAAGTAAAAAACAAATTGTTTTTTAATTTAAATTGTTTTAAAGAACACCTCAAACTTAAAAAGAAAATGATTTAATTAACTTTAAAAAAAAAAAAACTAAGCAGTGTGAAAAAGTACCTACTTACCATGATGCCTCTTTCCTACATTTTTTTTATTTAACTAAACACTGAAAGCTTAAATTTTTGTCTTGAAAGTTATTAAGTTTAAGTTTTTCTCGTGTGTTTAAGATTTGCTTAATTTTGTTATTCAATTTGAAAACTCTTTTAAAATGTTTCTTTAAAGTTGGCAAACAATGATTTAATAAAAAATTATTTTATTCAATTTTTGTTTTTTAACATTTAATAAAATATACAAAAAATAAAAAAGAGAAATTTCAATTAACTTCTTAATATTGTAGTAGTATTCCTTAACTTTTACCATGTTTTCATTTTCATTAGTTTATAAACAAATTGATAAAACGTTTTTACGTGCAAATATCTTTTTTTAAAGTTCCAACTCTTTAAATGTATTGTATAATGTAATAAAAATTAAATAAAAAACAAAAAACAAAAACAAAAATATTAACTTGAGAAAAATACAATTTGTTGTTTATTCTGGAATTTAATGGCGAATATTTAACAAACAAAAAATCATAATTTTAATTTCTATGAAAACTCAACAATCTTCTATATATATAAAAGAGGATGTGTGTATGTATGTAAGAAATGGACTCGAAAACGGCTGGGCCGATTTTGATGAAATTTTTAGAGAATCTTCAGAATATTCAGGCGGGTGACACTGTGAAGTCCGATTTTTTATTTTCGGTCTGTGGGCGGAGGGGCGTGGCAAAACCCACCAATGACATATACATATACATATTTATTATTTTTTTTCTTTTTTATTTTATTTTTTAAAGCCATTGTTATGCTTTTCAAAACGAGATATCAATCTCTTAAATCGGTTATGTAGTTCCGAAGATATTTACAAAAAAAAAAAAACTCACTAATATATAATAAAATATCAAAATTTTAAAACTTTCGAAATGTTGCATTCAAAAATCCGAGTTTTCGGTTTATTTATATTTACAAAATATTTGCATTACTATATAATACAACATATTCCCCGCTACGCTGGTAAAAAATAACGGTACAATCCAACAAATTGCTGTTTTGTGTTCATAAGTGAGAAGCCTGTAAGTGAAATCAATTTAGTAAATAACAAGTGTTTTTAAATTTACAATAGTGAAATAACTTCACAAATTATTTTTAATGCCAATTCATCAAATAGGTAATATGTTATATGCATTATGTTCACGTGTTAATAAACCAACTGCTTTGTTTGTCTATACCGCGAATCAAAATCAATCGAATGTCAGTGTCATATATGTAAAAGTATTGCAATAGAACAAGACGTATTATATAAGCATATATAAATATTGAATTGTGAAAAAGATGAAATTTTTAAAAAAACATAAAAACGAAAAAAAGAAGGAAATTGTGTTCTTTCTGATTAATTTTCTTGAATGAATTTTTTGGCGCACACAAAAAAGAACGCCGCAGATTAAAAACAAACCACAAATGACTTGCAAAGCAGTCACGGGCACGCCAGTTTTTTATATAAAAAGTACTTTTTAATTAAGCAAAATTAAAAAGGAAAAAATACAAATTTTAGGGCCGGTTAATTAAATTATAGCGAACTCTCATTTATATTAAAACTAAAATTTTTTTTTGGGTTCTTTGGAAAATAAATGTAAAAATGTTCGTTCGTATTTACGTAAACAGGTCCTTCAAATCTATTTATATATACTAGCTGAACCATTGAGAACGATTTTGTGAGATCGCAAAGAAAAACGCAAATAAATAAGCTCAATGCCCACTGCGACTGTTTTAACGGCGGCATTAATCAAGTCCATGTTACTTTGGGCCTTTCACCGTCATCCGTCAACGTACATTGGAGGCAGTTGGCGGCTGGCGACGAATTTATGGCGTGTGTGTATTTTTGAAGTAAACAACGCTCAATATTTACGTAAATGCGATACCATTGAATATCAAACCATAGCGCACACAAAAATTAAATGCATTGAATGAATGAATAAACAAAAATTCATTCATTCCAGTCGTATAGCTAAATAATATATATACGGCTGTATGCATAAAAACTTAAAGTAGGTTTAACTGCCGTTGTTAAGCACAATTTCCTAAGGTAAAACGCTTTTACCTTAAAATACCTTTGTTAACTTTAAAGTAGGAAAAACCTACGTTAAGCCTACAATAAATTGACAGTTCAATTTTATTATTGAAAGTTCAAAAACAAAACAAATTGTGTTTACAATAAACTGAGCCGTTTATTTTAAAAGTGGCATAAGTTACTTTGTTATTGTCATCTTTTTATTTTAAATTAGTTTATAAAACATTTTAATTTTTAGCCATTTTAACTAGTCTGTATTAAGTTTTCTTTCTGAAACGGATTTTTCTAATGATTGTGCTGATATAAAATCTTTTTTCTCCATGTTGTGTACTGTGAAGGATTTTTTCGACAGGGGGCTATTACTACTATTAATATTTTATCCTTTATATAAGTCACTAAGTGCAATAATATGCTTTTGAGTTATGGCATTCTTAGATATTTTATACAACACGAAGAAACCGCTTGAGAATAAAAGAATAACAAAATAATGCTAATTATGTGTAGTATATTAGATATCACTATAATATAGTTCAGTAAACTGCACTATTCTTTCGAACTAATAAAAATAAGTCCAATAATCACAACAATACTTCACACACACTTACTACATGTTTCCATATCTTTCACACTAAGCTCCGTAATTAATTTCCTAAGTACAGCGACTAACGCCATTTTCAAAATAAGCATTTTCGTTACACCGTTAATTATCAATACTCCTCTCAAACAAATCTCAATACTTGTTAACTTGTTAATATCAAATTTATTAAAAATGAAAAAAAGAAACTGTTTAGTTGTGACTTATGCCACTTTCAATGTAAACGGCTCAATTGACAATTATACTTTGTTATTCCAAAAATGTTTAAAAATGTTTATTAAAGCAAATTGTAGTATACAAATAATAATAAAAACTAAAATATAACATGCCATTCAATATAAAACATCTTAACATCTTTATTTTATATTTTAAAAAAATTTTATTAAATATGAAATAATCTTTTAACGGTCTTATTAAATAATTTAACGATTTTATTTTTTTTTTTTATTTTTTTCAATATTTCGCTTTCCTTTGGAAAGCTTCTTCAGGAAAAAATTTTTTATAGAAGAAGCTTTCCAAAGGAAAGCGAAATATTGAAAAAAATAAAAAAAAAAAATAAAATCGTTAAATTATTTAATAAGACCGTTAAAAGATTATTTCATATTTAATAAAATTTAAAAAAAAAGGTCGAATAAAAATAAAAGTAATTTTAAAAAAATATAATTATAATTAATTATTTTAAACAAAAGTTTTATTGATGCTCGTTATTCAAATAATTATTTTTTAATATGAACAAATTCTTTGTAAGTTCTTCGTAAGCCTTGCAAATTAACCTTTTTTGGGTGCTTTGCTTTTTATTAAAAAGATTATTAAAAAAAAACAAAATAAAATATGTTGATTTTGCTGAAAACAATAAAAACATTTTTTATGGATCTAAATACCCGGATAAATATATTCATTTTTATACATCGTTAACTACAACGTGACAACAGAAAATAGTGGCATTGCCAGAATTAAAATACTAATTTTACGAAAGCATACATTAGCTAAAGTACTGTTTATGAATAACATTTTTTAACAAACGTCTGTTAGCCTTAAAGTGTTTGTTAACTAACGTGTACTTTAAAGCTCAAGTAAGCGTTTTTTATGCATATAGCCGATAATATATATTTTCTATTTTAATGAGAATTAAAAATAAAAACTTTGTTTTTATGTAGTTAACTTAAGAAGTATTTGAAAATGTAGTTGTGCTGCTATATATATATATATATATATAAGTGAATTGCTGTTCGTTAGTGCGGCTAAAACTCATGGGTGCCTGCAGCGATTCGGCAGATTTTTGTTTTGAGTTATTATTAAAAGTCCAGGAAAGTTTTAAGCCAAAAACGATCATTTTCCGATACACCATGTTTGTAGGTGTAAAACATTTCATGTTTTTGTTTAAAATTCTCATTTGGTTGTCAAATATTTGTATGTGTTCAGACGCAAAACGAGCTAACTATTTAGTCTCCTTCAATCTCATTTGTGGTCAATAGATGGCTCTGTGCTTTTATCTTAAATAGTTTTTAGGGTCAAATTTCATCCACTTATAAATGCAGCACAATCAGCGAGCACTTTTAGTATCATATCGACATGTTTCCCTTTAGATCCTTAAAAAGATTTGTGGGTTAGGTATAGATATGGTATATCTATGTTTTCTGTCGTGTGCGCCGTCACACTATGAATTCTACACTACAGATGACTGGGGAAATTTTTGGTGATCCATCCGTGTGCGAACGACCAGCAAATTTCTGTAAGATCACAGACATAGACGAATGGGGGCAAAAAGTTGTCCCAAACATTACACAGAACTACAAAAATCATTAGTGACTCAGTACGTGTGCTCTATTAGCGGCCAAAAACATCGATGTCAATACCATAAACTTCACCACTCAGAATGGAATAACCGGCAAAGCGACAACATATAAGTTCATCGATACTGTGGCGAATCAAAATGGAAATTATCAACTATTCAACTGAATTCTTGACTTCGCTAGATTTGCCAGGCATGCCATCGCACATTCTTCCATGGAAAATTGGCGAAACATAAATTTAACACGGAGCCCAGACTCTCAGGGCAAAAAATTTTAACTGGAAAGTTCAAAGGTGAAGCCTTACTTTAGCCACTAACCTAATGATACCTGCAGATATGCTCAAGAGAACAATTTTTTAGGGAGTAGATGTGTAAGTAGACGTGGCCTTAGTTGGAAAAATTTAAAGGATAACTCAAATCGCTGCAGGTATGTAGATGTTTATGTTTAGGATAATAATCAATTATGCATCTTAGCATAAGATCCATAATTGATTATGCATATTATCTACTTCCGAAAGAAGCTGTTATATATTTAGTGAACATATTGAAAAATGACTTCAACAGAAAGCTATCGGTCAAAACCACCATTTCGTGTGTGTCTGTGTGTGTAGCTTAGAGGAGGAGAGCTTTCAAAGATCCCATGGCAGGCATTTCAATCTCGGTATGGCTCAACCTACATTGTCGGTTGTTTTTACTAAAGCGGCCGGTAAATTCGATATTTTACAACTGAAATTGACAATTGTCATTAGAAAGTTACCACCCGCAATATAATTTTGGCAACACTACTAAACTTTGGTTGCTTTCGTTAAAAGAGCTATTATATTCAAAAGAACATATTTACGTTAACTATAACTGATTTCTTAAATAAAATTATTTTTTAAAAATTAATATTTTATCTAAGCAATTTTATTATTCGTGCTAGATTCCTTTAAATAAATATTTCATGATATGCTCACGAAATATTTATTACAAAAATTTCTATTAAATTTTAATCTTTTTACACGGCTTTTTAAATTACAGCGATTTATTTTTCTTTTTTTCTCTCAATATTTCGCTTTCCTTTGGAAAGCTTCTTCAGGAAACTATTTTTTATATTTTCAAAAACAAAAATTATAACAATTTTTTTAAAATTTAATAGAAATTAAAAAAAAAGGGTCGAATAAAACTGAAAATAATATTACAAAAATTTTTATTAAAAAATAAACATTTTATGATATTCTCATAAAACATTTATTTCAATAAAAAAAAAAAAAAAAAATAAAAAATATTTGAAATGTATTACTGCGGGGGAGAGCATATCCATATTGCAATTTCACTATTGCTCACATAGCTCACCAGTGAATTTTACCCCAATATTGTATAGAAAAATCTAAAAGCCTTATATCTAAAGCCAAACTGATTCCATGAGAATTTTTTCATAAAATCAACATAGCATAGACAGCAAGACTCAAAAACACTTCTATACAAACACAGCAAAACATTTCAAAACAACAAAAACATTGTTTATTTTCAATCATTTCTACGTAAGGGTTGCCATTGGAAACCATTCATATGTAATTTGAAAATTCAGAAAATAAAAGATATTTGTAAATAATTTTACAAAATTTCTAAGAAAGCAACGGGCACATGCAATGGTAATAAGTAATTTATTCATCGGAATCATTTTCAATCTCAGCAAATATTTCGTGAGAATATCATGAAATATTTATTTAAAGGAATCCAGCACGAATAATAAAATTGCTTAGATTGAAAATGATTCCGATGAATAAATTACTTATTAATATTTTATAATATTTTTATTGATTCTGAATTGCATGTAATTCTCATTTAATCTATTAAGATTGAAATATAATCCAGGCATTTGCTATAAAAACACTAATGAAATGGAAACAGCCAGTTATTTTATTGTTAACTTTTTGTGGTAAACATTTATTAAGAATATAAAAGAGTAACACACATTTCAAGTTAAGCTAACAATGATATCAAATAAAGATTGCCTCGAAAATATTTAAATTTAATTTACTAATTAAAGAGATATTTAAAGTCTTTTATTATTAGTTATTAAATTATTTAAGAACATGATCGAACTGATAATAAATGAATTTATGGCCAACAATGAGATCATTATTGTTAAATGTTTTCTAACAAATAATAAGAGTAAGTGACGTAATCATGACCAACAACAATTTATTTAAATAACTGGATTTTTGTGTGTACTTACTAACGCTTATACGGACTAGTGTAAGTTTAGCTTCTTTTATGTTTGAACTTTACTCTTTTGCCAAAATAGAGATTAAGTACTTGTAATTAATTTTTTATCATCTTCTCGAAGTCATAACAGAGCGCAATGTTTTAACGATTTTTGGCAAGTGGTCTAATCAGTATTGGTAAATTCATGATATAAATTTAAGCATTTGCTGTGAAAAAATAACTAGTTTTCATGTATACTGCTGTATTGGCGGCTTCTACTTCTATTCACGAGTAACAGCAATCTGCTTAACAGGTCTTGTTTCTCTTACTTTTTTTAAGCAGAAATATTGACAAGAAAGCGCAACATACAAATTTCTATCTTCTGCAGCTGCCATGATTGCTTAAAAAACAGCAAAATCAAAAAAAAAAATATAAAATTAGGAAGTAATTTCTATTATTTAGAGTTAAGCACCATGTTTGTTTAATTCAAACATAGTTTTGAAAGTTCGAATTATGAAAAAATTTATTTTAAAGCCCAAATGACATAAAAGTTTGTCTTTCTTGTGACAACAGTTTTAAAATGAAATATCAGACTTTATTCGAAAATTCGAAGTTAAGTTCGAAATTTCGAACATTTTTTTTTTGCAAATTTTCTTATTTTATTCATTGTTTACATTTTTAGCACATTCTCACAAGCATCCACCAACTGTTTGTCAGGTCTTTCTGTTTATGGAGCAGAAGTATTGACAAGAAAGCGCAAGCTTTTGGCACTTCTGGTTACATAACAAGCAGGCAAATTAAAAGATATATAAAATTATAAAGTTATTTCTTATCATAATGTTACAATTTTGATTATCAGCACCATTTTTGTAAATTAAATTATAGTTTTAAAGATTCGAAATATGAAAAAGATGTATTTTAAAGCCACTAAAATACATAAAACTTTGTCCTTCTTGTGATAACAATTAAAAAAAAAATTTTAGACCTATTCGAAAATTCGAAGTTAAGTTCGAAATTTCGAACATAAAATTGCTTTGCGAAAATTCGTATTTTATTCCTTGTTTAAATTTTTGGCAGATTCTCACGAGTAACAACCAACTCTTGTTCAGGTCTTTCTCTTTATGCAGCAGAAGTATTGACAAGAAAGCGCAAAAAAAGGAAACACATACTATCATGCTAGTTTTTGCAGAACCTCTGGTTATATAAGAAGCAGGAAAATTAAAAGATGTATAAAATTAGAAAGTAATTTTTTATTATAATGTTACTAATTTGATGTTCAGCACAATTTTTGTAAATTTAAACATAGTTTTGATAATTCGAAATATGAAAAAAAATTATTTTAAAGCCGAAATGACATAAAAGTTTGTCCTTCTTGTGACAACAATTTTAAAATGAAATTTTAGACTTTATTCGAAAATTCGAAGTTAAGTTCGAAATTTCGAACATAATTTTTTTTTGCAAATTTTCTTATTTTATTCATTGTTTACATTTTTGGCACATTCTCACGAGCAACAAACAAATTTTTGCCAGGTATTTATTTTTTTTTTTTGAAGCAGTATTATTGACAGGAAACAGGAAGAAAACACATTATGCGCTCCCATTCATTTAAATTTCTATTTTTATGGCTACTCAACCCTTTTGCTCTGATTCCAAAAAAAAAACAAAATTATAAAACTGAAATTAGAAAGTCATTTCTTTTTATTTAGTCACGAATTTAGTGTTAAGCAGCATGATTGTTTAATATAAACGTTGCTTTCAAACTTAGAAATATAAAACAAAAATACTTGAAAGCCCAGCATAAAAATTTACCTTTTTAATGGAAAAATTTTAAAATCTAAAATTTTAGACTCTGTTCGAAAATTAGAAATTTACATGACATGCCTTCATATTTGTTAATTCAAATCATAACTTGTTGCTTTGTATGTAATATATTATTTATGTAAATATCCAAATTATTGGCAATTAAATAACCGCATTTGTTTGGTACTGATGCCTACTTAAGACTTAGGAAGTTTTCTAACGTGCCTAGACGTGACGACAATGATAATGTTCTTAAATCTCTTTAAAATATTTAAAAACCATTTTTAGAACTTAAGCTAGGACTTAACAAAGTTTTGAGAGTAATTTAAATGACAGAACATTCTCTAAAAAAATAAACGCCTGAATAACTTTTTATTAATACGGATTGAAACTTTCAAGCCAATTAAAGCTTTTGCATTAAGAGTATACTCACGCAATAATATTTTTTATTTGATTTATTCAATATAATTTTTGTAATTTTTGTTTACATTTCTACATACACGCATACACATAGATAACAATATTTGATATTAAAAAAAAAAAACTTTAGACTATTTAAAGATTTCTGTGTTTATTTCATAAAACGTAACAACTTATTTTAGTCCAGTTATTTATAATACAATTTGCGTTTACCTAATTACACCAATTCAAAATGATAACAAAAAAAAAAAAACAACACAATAATACCAGACTACTATTACGGGGACTAGACCTACTATGTGCCAGATTCAAAAATATGAAAACAAATGTCACTAAACATAAAAAATAAATTTATATACAAACAATCACTAAAGTCACAATAATCTCATCATACATCCCATTGACTGAATTTTAAAGTCTGTCGCTTCTTAGGAAATTTTCATTTAAATTTTCTTCTAATTTAATTGGATCAGTGACAGGCATGCGACAGACTTTGTCATGACATATATAAACAGTTGTTTGGTCATTAATCATTTTAAATTTCTGTTGTATACGTTGATTGTAGGCTTGTTGTGGTTTATGGGGATTTACGTGAACAATTATCATGCCTGGTATGTAATATCTGCGACAAATTTCTACAAATTTTTTTGTAGTTTCATTATCTGGTCCAACAACAGCAACTAAATCTAGACCGTTTTCATGTAACATTAATGCGGATAACATTTCGGGTAAAGCATAACCGAAAGGCTGTTGATCAGAGAAGAATTCAAAAAGTTTTGATGCTTTCTGGGCAAAGCTGTCATCATCATAATAATGCGAAAGTAATATGAGATTGCGAGCTGCAACACTGTTGCCACAAGGTTCAGCGCCATCGTGGTCTGAAAGAGCAAAAGATGTTTTATTTTCAATTTTCAAAAATCAAAATAGTTTAGTTTTTTTAATTCTTATTTAAATTATAATAAATAATTGCTATTTTTATTTTTATTCGACCTTTTTTATTTTAATTAAATATGTTTTAATCTTTTAATCGATCCTATGGAAAGCGAAATATTTAAAAAATATATCGTTAAAATTAAATTAAAAAGACCGATTAAAACATATTTAAATAAATAATTGCTTTAATTCGGCTTAAGGTCACAAATTATTTTTTTTTTTTAATTTAAAAAAACTTGAAAATGAATTAATTAGCAGATTGTAACGGGTGCCTGCCGGGAAGGTGTACTACTTTGATTTGTCGGCATTTTGGTAAACATCAGTCTTGACAGTTCATATTTGGCAGTCGTGAAGTACGCACGTGGCAAATTTATTAAGGAAAAATATTCGTTAAACCAACGCATCTTAATCGTTAAGACATTTTATCAAAATCAATCATCGATTACTGTGACGATGAGAAAGTTACGTGAAATTTTTGAGAGCATAAACATGCCAACACAACGCACAATTTATCGTATAGTGAATGATTTCGAAGAAAGAGGGTCTGTAGGTTATAGGTCCAAGTATGGAACACAATGTACTGCAAGATCTGCTGAAAACATTATTGCTGCTCAAGAAAGTGTTCAAAACAGTCCATCAACCTCAATTCGACGCCGTGCCCAAGAGCTTGGTATTCAAAGAACAACATTGGACACAATTTTGCACAAGGATTTGCATTTGTTTCCATATAAGACTTAGTTGACATAAGAGCTACTTCTAGAAAACCATTTGAGTCGCCATACATATGCCAAAAGGATGTTACAGCTCGTCCATGACAGCCCCCATTTTCATTTAAATGGAATAATGTGAATGAACAGATTAGTTTGTTCTGAGGAATGGGAAACCCTAAAATTTTCAACAGTCACCTTTGCATCCATTAAAACTGACAGTTTGGTGTGCAGTTTGGTTAGGAGGAATCATTGAATCTTACTTCTTTAAAAATAAAAACGGTAACTGTTAATGCCAGAGTGATATCATGAATGATTCAAAATCTTTCAACGCCAGAACTGCATACTTTGGTCTTGATTAACATGTCGTATCAACAAAACGGCGCCACATTCGTATACAGCCAGGATTACAATGGAATTACTGCGAGACCTCTTTCCACAACAAGTTATTTCAAGAAATGGTGATGTTGATTGGCCTCCACGGTCGCCTGATTTGACTGCTCCGGACTTCTTTTTGTGCGGATATCTGAATAGCATGAAACCAGAAACGCTTAAGCAACTCCAACAATGATTTTTCATATTAAACGCTGGAGCAAATTAATGAAATTCCGTGTGAAATGTAATGAAAAATGTGCTCAAAAGTGCTCTCATTTGCGAGGGTGAAAAAGGCGGATATTTATCTGATACTGTATTCCATATCTAATTACCGACATGAAATAAAAAATTTATCAATATATGGGATCCATTCTCTTTCATTTAATCAAAAATTATTAACAAAGTAGTATACCTTCCCGGCAGACACCCTGTATTAAGCATCAGCATTCTTCGCAACCTATGCACGTTCTAAATTTCAACAATTGTGACAACTAATTGATAAACGGAATATTCACCAAGAATCACTATTAAATTAATTTAGTTAATACGAAGTTTAATAAATAAAACTGTATTTATGACTTAATCGGCGTTTAACTATATTTGTCGATTAATAAAAAGAACGAAAAAAGCTATGATCAAGCCTAAATTTTATATAGGGAAAAAAGATTACCGATGAGTTTTAGTGAAAAAATATTTCGTCAAAATATTAATAATTTTAATAGACAAAGTTTTTCATGGAAAATTTTCGATAGAAAAAGTTTTGGAAGAAAAAAAATTATTTTGAAGAAAAATTTTCGTGAAATAATTTCGATTCAAAAATCTTTGTTATCGAAATAGTGAAAATTTTTTGCTAAAGATTTCTTTTTTGCCACAAAATCTTTAAAAGAAAAGTTTATGTAAAATAAATTTACAGTAAAAATAATAATTTGGTGAAACACAAATTTAGAAAAAATTTGCTTGAAATTTTGTTGCTAAATTATTTCAGTGCAAACGTTGTTTTTTTTTGTGATAACTTTACTTTTTAATTAAGAATTTTAGAAAAGAGAATTTTGGGAAAAAATTTTAAAGAAAAAGAAATTTGACAAAACAAAACATTATATAAAAAAATTTTTAGCAAGAATTAAAAATTCTAGAAAAGAGAATATTGAGGAATAAAATTTGTAAGAAAAGAAAGAACTGACAAAACAAATTTGATGGAAAAAATTTTTATAAAAAAGAATTTATAAAAAAAATTTTGGCGTACCATCCTTTAGTCGCACCACAACGTTGGGACAATTAGCTTTTGAGTAAAAATAAGCACCATGTTCTGAATCCCAAAATAAATTATCTTGAATTTCTTGCAGATCAGTGGCCCATTGCAAAACAAAAGGATCCAAAGAGGCCTTATAATAATCCAGCAATCCTTTAATCAAAAAGGCATAATCATCCAAAAAACCATCAATACGCTCGGCACTAAAATTAAAAGCAAATATATTTCGTTTTAGTAATTATTGAAAAAAAAAATAGAGACTTACTCTAAACTCTCCTGCAGAGTACTATCATTGGTGGCCACACCATAACAAGATCTTTTCAATAGTTTCGTTTCCTTATCATATAAATTTTCATGCATAAATTTAACTAATTTTGCTGCCACTGCCATGTATTCTGGGCGTTTGTCACCACCACAATTGGCCAACTTGCACAATCCGGTCAACACTAAACCATTCCAGGAGCAAATGATTTTTGTATCCAAATGAGGTCTAGGTCTTTGTTTCCGTATCTCGTTTAAAATTCCATTGGTAATTTGTAAAATTGTCTTTAAATGATTTTCCTGTAGCGAATATTTCTTGCAGCTTTCTTCGATTGATCCTCTAACAATCAAAATATTTTTAGCATTCAAATGGCCATGAGGATCACTAGAAGGATCAACGTTACCCAAAGGCCTTACATCATAGTGACTACAATAGATTTCAAAAATATTCTTTATATCCATATTCACATCATTATATTTAGCAGCATTATCGTCAATAGCTTTCTTAATTTCTTCATAAGTCCAGGCATAAAAAGCACCCTCTATCTTTTTAGTATCCTCAGCTTTAGGTAAAGAATCAGCATCTTCGCCAGCATAAAAACCACCTGAAGGATGTTGTAAATCAGTGGTTAAATAACGATATATACCATCGGCATATTCTCGAAACGTTTCATCTCTTGTCAGCTTATAGGCATTAGCATAGGAGGCCAATAGTTGACCCTGATCATATAACATTTTCTCAAAGTGTGGCACATGCCATTTTCTGTCAACTGAATAGCGGGCAAAACCACCAAATACATGATCATGTATACCGCCGCGTCCAATATAATGTAACGTCTGTACAGCCATATCTAAAACGTCTAACTTTTTCGTGACTATATAAGCATGAAATAAAAAATTAAGCCTTGATACTTCCGGAAATTTTGGATGGCTACCAAAGCCTCCAAATTCTGCATCGTAACGATTATTAAAAATCTTTAGGGCTTCTTGCAGTTTTGCATCTGCACTACCCGGAGCAAAAACCGTTTCGGTGGATTTTTCACTAAGAGATTTTTGTATAGCGTTTATCACTTCAAGGCCAGTGGATTTTAATTGTTCTTCATTTTCTAGCCATTTAGAGGCAATCGCCTTAAGAACCGTTTTAAAAGATGGCATGCCCCAGCTAAAAAAAGTGAAAGAATAAAAGAGAATTTTTATGTTAAGCTGGTACGAGAGTTGTGATAATTGATAATGGCATAAATTTTTTTATAGGTGGGCAATTTGAGGTTAGGAAACAAATTGCCTATAAAACGATTAAATGTCAAGAATTGAGCTATCATCCCTTGACATTTATTTGATATAGAGTTGGGAAATGTTAAGCATGGAACGCCACACTCTCGAACAAAGAATTTTAATTATTAAAATTTACTATCCAAATAATGAAAATATCATTGTATCACTTCGTAATATTCGGTCTCCTTCTAAGATCACTAAATTCGAGGATCAAGGCATTGTTGCTGACAATAAACTAAAACAATGCACTCATAGTGGCCGTAGTGATGCAAACATAGCTGTTATATAGTAAAGTAATCATAATGAGGCTGAAACATCAAATCTCCGAAGTTCATAGAAACTGCACATCATTAGAGGCACTCTGGATCTTCACGCTTATAAAGCTCTACTAGTTCAACAATAAAACTGACCGATAATTGTTTGCGTCGAAGGTTTGTAAATTCTTTCTTTGAAAAACAACGAAAAAATCCATTTTTCAATTAAATTATCTTTTGTGATGAGATAAGGCTCATAGAAGATTATGGAAATAAAGAAAATTGTTGCATACGGGGGCTCACAAAATCCACACACAGTCCTCTGGCAAGGAAATGCCATCACCGTGAATTCTTTACACCACTTAACCATGATGACCAATTTTTTGTGGCCATAATTGGCTAATGTTGACATCAGTGACTTTTGGTTTAAGCAAGAAGGCGCCACCCAGTGACGAAATTTCTGAATTTGGTGATCTCATTTAGCCGCCTGGTCCTTGATAACCTCATGGTGTGACCATTTCCAGACGTGAACAACCTACAAACTGACGCTCTGAGAGATGAAATTCGGCGCTGCATTGACTAGATAAACGAAGCTTTGTTGAGAAAGGTGCCAAAAAATTTTGTGGAAAAATGTCTGCCGAAATTTCCCCGACAGCACATTCCATTATTAATTTTCATATTTCTTTCTACATTGGTATAAAAAAAACTGAAGTTGCCAAAAAGAGCGTGTGTTGTAAATCAATTTACTTTTTAACCTCGAATTTACCCATCCGTTTCTTGTCGGTTCTGATTCTGCTTAAGAACATTACGTCGGTTTCAAGGAGGAATATATTTGCAGACCAGAATAATATTCAATAAAGACGTTTGTCACACTTTTTGATTTGAACACTCTTTGCTTTCATATTCTTAGTGCATACAATTTTACCAGATTTGGGGCAGTTTGTTTGTAGAAATTATAGAAATAAAACGAATAAAACTTTCACTTACGAATACAATTTTTTAACAGCTTACCGGTCATGTGGTGGAAAGTATGTGCCGGCAGTTATGGGGGCTAAGTCTGGAGTAAGCCAAACACTCATAGGCCAACCGCCACTGCCATTCATCATCAATACAAACTGCATATAAATACGATCGATGTCGGGCCTTTCTTCGCGATCAACTTTAATATTGACAAAATGTTGATTCATAATGGCAGCAACCTCTTCATTTTCAAATGATTCATGTTCCATAACGTGGCACCAATGACACGTGGAATAGCCCACAGAAAGGAAAATTAATTTATTTTCCCGTCTAGCTTTTTCAATCGCCTCTTCACCCCAGGGATACCAATCAACTGGATTGTGAGCATGCTGCAGTAGATATGGGGATCTTTCCTGAGCTAAGCGATTGGTAAATTTTGATTTAACATCTCTAGGTGATGAGATACCAGAAGTTCCAGCAGCGCCAGTAGACATGGTACGCAAACGTGTTGGACGTGGCAGTAAACTAAATAGGAAAAGAAAAGCAATCTAAAAATAAATATATTTACAGGTATTTTTGTTTTAATTTTAGATTAAACTTAATCGTTTAAAATGCCTGTTGTTGACCCCCGTAGTTTAGTTTTAAAAGTACACGATGCTTACGTAAATTGAGTCTGTGACTTGGTGCGCCTAAGCGTTGGTGTATTGTTTAATGTTGTTGTAGATACCGTCGCTGTTGTAACCGAAAAACAGCGTGCTGTTGTTAAGCTTGTTTTACCTTGTTGTTGTGTTGTTACTGAAAACAAACTAGTGTTGCTCAAGTTCTGACTATTGACTCCCTTATGGCCCTTATTCTGAGTTGTCTGACGTACGAAATTAGATGATCGACATATATTTTTAAACATATCAAAGCTTATGCAGCGGAGCTCTTTTCGTACAAAGAACTCTAGTCCTCTTTCGGCGAAAGGAGGACTCTACAAAGTATTCGGTATTTAGAAAAAAATTTGCCAAGAAAAAACTTGTAATAATTTAAAGGTTTCAACTTCAGCCATTTATTCCCGATCACCTGTTTGTATATTTATATGCTCACTTTACTTAGATAATTGGACAAATATTTTCGTCTGGCTTGACTTTCTTGTTTGATTATAACATCAAAATTAATCTCTTATACTTTTTTTTTATTTTCTACAAAGAAATCCAATTTGATTTTAATTTATGTACTCCTTACAACAGCACATTCTATTATCGGATGGGGAACTTCGATTTTTATTAACACTCGTATACTGCACAGCGAAGTAAAAACGATTATTCTTCTTGAAAAAAAATTTAATTACAGAAATTTTTGAATTCGGTAACAATTAATTAATCCCCGTTTCACACTCTTTTACAAATAAAATTGTATTGCTGATTGTTTTCTTGTCATTTATATTCTTGTGGAATTTGTTTTGTTATTTTCTTCATCATGTGTGTAAGCCAACATATTTAACATCTCCTCTTTATGACATTCAGCTAACCCAACAAACAAAAAATGGCGCTTTACAAAGCGAAAGTTATTTTGCCGCATAAGGGTACGTAAAAAATCGTTTAAGCATTTTAATATTTAAAAATTATTTTAGAAACGGTTAAATACAATTAAAAGAAATGATAATTAAAAATATATTTTACTAACAACAGAAGTAGAAAAAAGCTTAGAAACAAAGCTTTAAACGAAAATAGTTAATAATATATATTATTTAAAATTTTTTTATTTTCGCTCATATAATTATTTCTATTTATGGTTTTACAAAAGTAAATAATGAGTAGTTTTATAAATAAAAAAATATCAGTTCACCTGTGTTTAATTATTATGCGTGATATGAGCAAGGTTAAAGTTTCTCGATTGCTTGTTCTCGTTTTTTTGGCATTCCTCCTGTCTATAATAAATAAAATAATATAATCTAGAGGTCGCTGGGTAGTGTATGTTAAATAACCCCTGTGACGAAAATAATCAATATATCAGAAACAAAGGACGTGTTTTATAGAGGCCACCACTTTATCAGCTGTCCAGTGATTTATGTTAAACAAACTAACGCCTGAGCAATGCCTCCAAATTTTGCAAATTGGCCCCAAGTAACATTGCCGTCAGCCCTAATTTTCATAAGCGAATGTTATTTAGTCTTAAAGTTAATGACCGTATATCGGCAATAATGTGGCGAATGTTGTCTTCCAAATCAATCAGCTTTGTTAATTGACACATTCATTCAAACAAAACTGATTTATTTGGAAGACAATATCGGCACAATATTTGCCGATATACGGCCGCAATTGTTTGAAAGATATACCAAAAATTGGAACTCTAAAATAGACCACATCCGAGCCAGCCGTGACAGTCATATGCCAAAAGTTATATTTATTTATATTATAATGCCAGAAGAATAAAGTAAATTTCATCTATGCTTTATTTTATTTCAAATTTCTATAACTTTCAGCCCAATCACGAATATTCCCTACGAATTTCTTTCTCACGGAATTTACTTTTCTCGAGAAAAAATTCCTTCAATCACAAAACCCGCGGGAACAAACATAATTAAAAAGTGGCATCATTGAATTTTTTAACCAACTGTTTTGTTTATTTACATTTATTTTTCATTTTTTTGTTTGTAACTTATTTTTATTTTAATTAAATAAAGGAAAATATAAAAAAAAAAAGTTTTTCAAAATTTTTGGAGTGCCTCTTTGTTGCCTTTAAAAAACCCGGACGCTGTATCTGCGTTGACTTCCATCACGGAAAGCAAGTGCTGCATTTGTTGTTTATTTGTGTTTTTTGACCTAATAATAAAAATAAAAAAAAAAAAAAATTTAAAAACCAAACATTACTTACATTCTTGTGCAAACTCCCTTCAGGTGGAAAAAAACTTGAGAAATAATATTTTCTCCCTTTTTTATCATTTATGATACCTACTTTTTTTCCGCGCCGAATTTTTTTCTCTTCCCACAGTTGAAAATAAGGTAAAATATTTATTCATAATAGGAGAAAAGGGAAAAGGGAGACAACTCACGCGGAATTTTTATTCATGATTGGGCTGTTTATAAAAAATTACCTACACATTCAAATATTTTTAATAAAAATTAATAATTTCTTATAAAAGATTTTTTCAAGTAAAATTAAATAAAGTTTTCAAGCAAAATTTAAGCAAATTTTATTTACGATAATTTGCCACACCATCGTCTATCATCTTCAGGAAAAGAAAACTGTATAAACAATTTAATAAATCAAATAAGAAATTGAATTATATATTTTTCTTAAATGAAAAAAAAAATCAATTATTAGTCACTAATTATTCTTTTTTTTCTTTTAAGTAGTTAAAGCTTAAAGAAAAAAGATTCAGCGCACTACAAATGGAAAAACATTTCAAAAACAGTTTCTTTTGCCTTTAAACAATTTTTAAAACTTATTTAAACAAAAAATGTAAACACGATATTAAACTCTGGTAAAAATCCTTGCTTTTATTTTAAAAACTTTGTTGGCAATGCTGCTTAAGTATAAAAAGGTAAACTGGCAACAGCTTACATTTAAATACACATTTAACAGCTGATTTCAGGCGCCTATTTAGATCAGATAAAAAGGCATAAATAAACTAAAAAGCACAGTCTAAGCAAATTTACTGTTCCCAAAACAGGATTCCAATTATATAGTTTGAAACCATAACAACCTGAAGCTAAGCAGCCGCACACCTTATAAAGAGTTAGTGTAGTAAATTTTCTTCAAACATGTGATACTGCCAAATTAACCAAAACTTGCTGTCACAGTCTAAGCAGACACAATCACGGCAAAAAACTAAATTGAACTTATTAAATAATTCACTAATAATTAATTTTTAATTTCAGAAAAGATTCTATTTCGGTAAAGAATCAATGAAAACCGACGTGTGTAAGGGAGCGTCCTACTTGTATTGTCCAAAAAGCGATAAAACGTGTTAAATGTTGCTGATAAGGGAAAGCAAATGAATTAGTAAATAACACAAGCAGTATTACAGGTTAACAACTAAATCAAACCTATTAAATAATTAACTAATTATTGATTTTTAATTTTACAAAAAATTCTACCGAACGCTCATGTTTATTATGCTACTGCAATCGTGAAATTATTCCTTTATATTACTCGGTACACAATACTTCTGCTGAGGGCAAGCGTATTTACTTTTCCAAAGTAGGGCGGAACGATAACCACCTTAACCACAGCCTCATCTACTACAAAAAGCTAGTGAAGCAAATTCTCATCACGAATGTACTACTGCTAAATTTATGGGAATACGACGTCTAATAACATACCAATAGTAAAATTGTCTTCATAAAAGAATTATGTATATTGTAGTGGAACCACCCTAATGTAAATATCTAATATTCACACGCGCAGTCATTAACACAACAAACTAAAAAGTTTAAATCAAATTACTGAAGTGCAATGCACTAGCAATGCACTTATGTTTGTTGTTGTTATACTTTACATACATGTAATGACTGAATGGCCTTCAACAGACAGATACATAGCGTGTCTGTGTCGATCGGTGAGTTTCAGGTGACACATTTATTTTGTGAAAAGAAATCCCAAAACAAGTGCGATAGGAACCAGGTCACATTTCACTTTTCGTAATAACAATAATATTTATAACAACATTTGTATATAATTAATATTAATAAATTAAGTACTAGACTACTGAAAACCTTCTCACAGTCAGTATATGAACGACTGCAATTAAGAAGGAAAAAGCAATCTTTGTTCATTCTTCCTAGCTCCAAGTTGAGCTGGAATTTCACTGCTCCAAGCTGAGCACAAACGAACAAACACAAATAAAGAAATCAGTTTTTAATAAACAAAAGTACAAACCTTTTTTAATTTAAACGATTGAAATATAATAACAACAACACTTTTATTACAATATTAAAAAGATTTAATTTAGCTGTTTAGTCAATACTTTTATTTAATGTTTTTTTGTTTTCATAAAGATAAAGATAATAAAGAGTAAATGTAAATATACAGCAACACACACACATTCACATAATTTAAATAATTAGCTTACCTTTTAGAATCCTTTGGAAATTGATGGACCTTTTCTCCAGGCGGACATACTTTAACGCATCGGTGATTCCTAAAATTTAAAAGAAAGTGTTAACATTAATAACCTCATTAATTAACATTTTTGCAGATTGCATACTTACATGTTATTTGCCAATATTTAATTAACAGCACAAACTATGCAATTAACAGCCTTATCCTATAAACACAAACTATACACTGTAACTTAGACTGTGCCTATAAATAAATTAATAAATATATAATTATTTTTCAAAAATTTTGTGAAGTTTACAAAAAACCTACGCTTATTTGTTCACGTAATTCCTTTTTGCGCTAGAAACACATAATCAAAACAAAACACGCGACTCCAACTTATGCGAAAAAAAGTATATATCACAGTATATAGCGCGTCGTGTCGCCTCTGTGTTTAGTTTGTGCTAAAAAGGGATTCTAATTAAAAATTGCTCATTTGAATTTTACACAATGTTTTAAAATGTTTACATTGTATAGTTTGTGGTTTACATGGCATGTAAAAGTTTTAGAGCGAAGTAAAACAGTAAGAAAAATATCTGTGTAAGTTTAAATAAATCTTTCATACTGAGCAATTTTAAATGAGATCATTTTATACAAGTAAGGTCTTCAGCAGTTCGTTGTGGTCCATGCTTGGGCCTGTCACCTACAGACTTCTTTCTTCGAAATCATTCGCTATACAATAAATCGTGCGTTTTGTTGGCACGTTGTTTCTTCCAAAAATTTCACGTAATTTTCTCATCGTCACAGTAATCGCTGATTGATTTTGATAAAATGTTTTAACAATTAAAACACATCATTGGTTTATCGGATATTTTCCATAATAAATTTGCCACTTGTTTACTTCACGACTGTTTAATATGAACTGTCAAGACTAATGTTTTCCAAAACGATGGCAAAACAAAGTAGTAGTAGTAGTAAAAAAGAAGTAGCACAACAGGCAACAATGCCTATTTGGTCAAGTACCGTGCACATTCTTTAGAAAAGGGATAGAGAAGAGATGAAGGATAGTTACGGAAATTAACTGTCGTATAAGACGGCACAGCGACCAGTGACCATGCTTTAATCACTGAGCAGTCCCACCGACAGTCAAGTTTTATTGTGTAGCAAAAAACAGCCAAGATCTTTGTTGGGAATCGAACCCACAATCCCAGGACTGACAAGCTAGTACACTACATACTAGCATACAGGGGCACATAAAAAATATACTTTGATATAAATATCTACCCTGTATAATATACAAATTATGATCTCCGTAAGGAAGAACTTTATGTAAAGCGAAATCATAGCTGTGCAGGTGGGGTGCTATTTCATATTAGGGCACAGTTGAACTGCAGTTTCTTTCAACGAAAATGAATGCAGTAAATTATAAAGGAGTCCTAAAAAAGGTTTTCCACTATTCAATGACATCTTTGGACCCATTTCATGGACTCTTCAACATGATAACGCTGCAATTCACTGCAAGGCTGGTGAAACAGCGGATTGATGGGCAGAATGTGGGTTTACTGCAATGGCCTGCTTATTCTCCCGACCTTAATATTATTGAAAATGTATGGGGATATCTTTCACGTAAGGTTTACGAGTCGGGCCGTCAATTCGAAAACAAAAATGACTTGATTGCTGCCATTCAAGAAGCCTGGAGCGAAATCCACCTGAATTATCTGGCCAAACTCTATGATTCAATGCCAAAAAGAATATTCGAAGTCATTCTAAATAAAGGTGGAAGCACACACTATTAATTTATAAAATATTAAACAAATTTAATAAAACAATTGTTATTTTATAAAAAAAAACTTGTTTTTGTTGTTAAACCTATTCTGATGAGCTTAAAAGAATGCATTGTTTTAATACAATATTTCTTTTGGAGCATGTATTAAGATAACGGCACAATATTCCCGTTAGATTTTTTCAAAGATTTTAGGTATATATGCAATTTTGAAATAAAATCAATTGTATTACATACTAGTTTATGCGTTAGTTTTAGACAGAGATGGTAAACAAAATTATTTTAATGCCAAACCTAATCAGATGAGCGGCAGTGTATTATACTTTGCCAACTTACTTCAACTTTGTCTTTCCGGCGCTGAACCACAAAAGTAATTTTAGTCACGACTCTCAGAATCAGTCTCCAGTTCTTAACTTTTTTTCTTTCTCTTCGGCTGCTAACATATAAATAGTTACACACAGCAAGGACTCGATCGATCACAAAAAAATTCTTTAAAGTTATAGAGATGGATATCTGAGAAGTATTGCGAAAGTTACAAAAGTTCGTAATATAACAACTAATTCGAAATTAAAGTTTTCCATTCATTTGTTAACATCATTTTTTATTTTTATATTTTTATAAAATCTAATTTATAAGTAAATACATTTATGCATCTTTAAGCATATTAATTTTTTTTTGTTTAATTATAAAGATTAAATTATGATCACAAACATTTAAAGTTTGTTTAAAAAATATTCTTTTATAAAACTATATTAAAATACAGAATACAAATTGTTTGCATATAAATTGAAAATGATTAAGATTAAAAGGGATTAATTAAACTGACTTAAAAAATAAAGTAATTTTTAAAAAGTATTAACTACATAACACATACATTATTTCAAACGGCTGCTGGCTTAAAAAAAAATTCCAAACACTTATTTAAAATATCCAAAGGATTAGAAAGAAATGTTGTAATTAGTTTTAAGGCGAATTCAAATAGAAAAAAAGAAATAATTTTTAAAATCACAAAGCATTACAAAAGAATTAAAAAACTAAAAAGTAAAATAAAAATCGAAAACAGCACACATACAAACATAATTTCTAAATTTCTTGATTTTTTTTTATAACGCTAAAACAAATAACTTTTAGTTTCTCTTCAATTTGGCCTTGAAATGAGTGAACAAAGTGTTGTTGTTATTGGTTGTTGTTGCTTTCATTAACATTTAAATAGGATAAATTTTAATACACAAGTGCTTGCTTTTGCTTTGCTTTTCTTTTACATTTGTTTTTTTTCAGCAAATTTAACTAAAAATTAAGCACCATAATAATTTATAAATTATTTTTTTATTATTTTCTTTTTTGTTTTTTTTTTTAATTATCAGTGAAAGAATTAAAATCTGTGCGTTGTTTTGTTGTTTTTATTTGAAAATAACCTTTTTGAAAATTAACTCTCTGTTTAATCTATGCTAATCTCTCTTGCTACTCTCAGCTTGAATAGTGAAAGTAAGGAAACTATTGCAGAGATTCAAAAGGTCAAGAAGAAGAATTAATTAATTAATTATTCTTTTAGTCTTAATTTATTTAAAGTAAATTATTTTCGTCTGCTGTATCACACTTGTTTTATTTAACATAAGTATCTCTCTCTCTCTCTCTGTTGCTTTCTATAAATTTTCATTTTCTCTTGTTGTATGAGTTCAAAAGACAGAGCCGGCCAATTAACAATCACTTTGTATTAATGTATCACTAAGAGCTGCTATTATTTCTTCGCCAATTTTGATTTTATCAGCAATATCGCGAGCATCAGTTATTAATTTCGCCTTCATATTGATGAAATACTCAAAATCGGCAAACTCATCTGAGCTTAAGTTCTTCTCCAGCAAACCGACCACACTAATTCCACGACGATCAATATCATCCTTAAGACGTTTAGCTTCTGTTAATTGTTCCAATAGACGGTCGCGTTTACTTTCAAGAGATTTCTGTAAAGACACAAGCAGCAAAAGAAAATTGATATTAAAAATTAATTGATATTTTAAGAAGAACAAGCATTTTAAGCAAAAGTTTTTTATATAAGCAATTTTATTTTTCGTGCTTGATTACTTTAAATAAATATTTCATGATATTCTCACAAAATATTTATTACAACAATTTTTATTAAAAAATAAACATTTTATGATATTCTCATAAAACATTTATTCCAATAAAAAAAAAAAAAAAAAAAAAAAATATTTGAAATGTATTGAAAATAAACAATGTTTTTTGTTGTTTGAAATGTTTTGCTTTGTTTGTGTAGAAGTGTTTTTGAGTCTTGCTGTCTATGCAATGTTGATTTTATGAAAAATTCTCATAGAATCAGTTTGGCTTTGGATATAAGATTTTTAGGTTTTTCTATACAATATTGGGGTAAAATTCACTGATGATCTACTTGAGCAATAGTGAAATTGCAATATGGATGTGCTCTCCCCCGCAGTAATACATTTCAAATATTTTTTTTTTTTTTTATTTTTATTGGAATAAATGTTTTATAAGAATATCATAAAATGTTTATTTTTTAATAAAAATTGTTGTAATAAATATTTTGTGAGAATATCATGAAATATTTATTTAAAGTAATCAAGCACGAAAAATAAAATTGCTTATATTGAAAATGATTCCGAATAATTAAATTACTTAAAAGTTTTTTATAATATCTGAATTGTATTTTATAGGGATGCAGGCAACTTAAATGACATCTTTGCAGCAAAATAGACACAACTAAAAAACTAAAACTAAACTGCTTTTAAAGTTTTAAATTTTGTTTCTATTCTGGCGAGGCCGCTATAGCATTTAAAGGCCGGGCTTGAGGGTAGGAGGAGAATAAGCTTAAAAGTCTCTCTATAATATTTATTCCAGACGTAATCGTTATGAATATTTTAACGCCTGATCTAAAATATTCGTGACTATCTTAACGCCCAAAAAAAAATTCAGTTACAAATGAAGAGTGAGTTCGTTTCACATACGAAACTCAGGAAAGTCATACGGCTGTATGCATAAAAACTTAAAGTAGGTTTAACTGCCGTTGTTAAGCACAATTTCCTAAAGTTGTATTCAAAAAACGCTTTTACCTTAAAATACCTTTGTTAACTTTAAAGTAGGAAAAACCTACGTTAAGCCTACAATAAATTGACAGTTCAATTTTATTATTGAAAGTTCAAAACCAAAACAAATTGTGTTTACAATAAACTGAGCCGTTTATTTTAAAAGTGGCATAAGTTACTTTGTTATTGTCATTTTTTTATTTTAAATTAGTTTATAAAACATTTTCATTTTTAGCCATTCTAACTAGTCTGTATTTAGTTTTCTTTCTGAAACGGATTTTTCTAATGATTGCGTTGAAATAAAATCTTTTTTCTCCATGTTGTGTACTGTGAAGGATTTTTTCGACAGGTGGCTATTACTACTATTTTGTCCTTTACCTAAGTCACTATGTGCAATAATATGCTTTTGAGTTGTGACATTCTTAGATATTTTATACAATAAGAAGCAACCGCCTGAGAATAAAAGAATAACAAAATAATGCTAATTATGTGTAGTATATTAGATATCACTATAATATAGTTCAGTAAACTGCACTATTCTTGCGAACTAATAAAAATAAGTCCAATAATCACAACAATACTTCACACACACTTATTACATGTTTCCATTTCTTTCACACTAAGCTCCGTAATTAATTTCCTGAGTACAGCGACTAACGCCATTTTCAAAATAAGCATTTTTGTTACACCGTTAATTATCAATACTCCTCTCAAACAAATCTCAATACTTGTTAACTTATTAATATCAAATTTATTAAAAATGAAAAAAAGAAACTGTTCAGTTGTGACTTATGCCACTTTCAATGTAAACGGCTCAATTGACAATTATACTTTGTTATTCCAAAAATGTTTAAAAATGTTTATTAAAGCAAATTGTAGTATACAAATAATAACAAAAACTAAAATATAACATGCCATTCAATATAAAACATCTTAACATCTTTATTTTATATTTTACAAAAATATAATTATAATTAATTATTTTAAACAAAAGTTTTATTGATGTACATATAATCAAAACAAAGCTCGTTATCCGAATAATTATTTTTTTAATATGAACAAATTCTTTGTAAGTTCTTCGTAAGCCTTGCCAATTCACCTTTTTTGGGTGCTTTGCTTTTTATTGAAAAGATTAATAAAAAAACAAAAAAAAAAAGTATGTTGATTTTTTATGGATCTAACTACCCGGATAAATAATATTCATTTATATACATATTTAACTACAACGTGACCACAGAAAATAGTGGCATTGCCAGAATCAAAATACTAATTTTACGAAAGCATACATTAGCTAAAGTACTGTTTATGAATACCATTTTTTAACAAACGTCTGTTAGTCTTAAAGTGTTTGTTAACTAACGTGTACTTTAAAGCTCAAGTAAGCGTTTTTTTATGCATACAACCGATAATATTCAGTTCCATTTAAAAATGTTATTAATTCAATAAACAAAGTTGAGGAAGGTTAGGAAGTAAATTGGCTTAAAACACACACTTAATTTTGACGACTTCAGTTTTATTTACAAGTAGAAGTATGAGAATTAATAACGAAATTACGTGATAAGATTTACATCTGCGCCCGGCTATGGAGCCTTAATCAGATGGTGGTCATACCACTGGGAATGAAAATCAAACGTCATTCACGCCCTAGGAAGCCAAAGACTAATTCTAGCAACAGGTCTTTCCTAGTTGCAACTTTAGTGATTCCAGAGCAGGGCTGCAAACCACCACTTCTTGCTGAAGAGCTGGCGACTTTCCAACTCCTGTCCAGAACACATGTCTAGCATGCTCACTGGATCTAGGAACATTCCACCAGGTAGGTCTTATTAAAGGTGAAATTAACCTGGCCACCATATAAAACTGACCTGTCCGTTATAGGCCCGCGAAACCACAACCACCACGATACTCCCGAGGGGCCAACCTCAATAATCAGTCAGAGAAACAGCTAAATGCCTAAAGAGACAAATAGCGGAAACTCTGCGGGCTACTGATTCCTGTGGAAATAACG
Source organism: Trichopoda pennipes (assembly GCA_030448955.1). NCBI lineage: Eukaryota > Metazoa > Arthropoda > Insecta > Diptera > Tachinidae > Trichopoda > Trichopoda pennipes. Next base: position 1,245,931 of record JASKUP010000040.1, read on the forward strand.
TGGAGTTCCCAGTTGACCCCTGCTGCCTTCAGGGGACTGGACTCCCTATTTCCCCCAGTTGCACAGGTCTACATGGTCAAGTAATCTATAAAGACCGATAAATGTGCCCCCGGGGGGAATCACACAGCTATGGAAGAATCGTTAGAAAGCTTGATAAACTAAAATTTATTTACCTTTTCGGAATTATTTTCATCGATTGTTGTTAAATTATTTTCTGCTCTGGCAAGACGTTCTGACAGTGACAACAACAAACCGGTTATATGGCCAATGTCCGAGATATATGTACGACACTTTGAGGCTTCTATCGGTCTTATCTTATTATTCAATTTATTTAATAAACAATTGCCCAGCTCATCATTGGTGGCGGATTCTTCATCAATGCAGGATTGTTCTTTAGTTAAGATGCGTACTTTATTATTTAAATTGTTAATTAAGTCATCCTGAAAAGGAGGGGGAATACAAAAAAAAAAAAACAGAAATAAATAAATTTGTGATTCCAAGAAAAATAAATAACAACTTACCACTTTATTCTTTAAAATATCACAATTATCTGAAGTTTGTTCCACTTCACTTAACTTCAATTCCACCTTTATATTCTTTTCATTTATATCCAGATCCTCTTTGTTCCTATAGCTACTGCGGGTAAGTGTTGAAGTGCCCACATCACGTTTGCTGGGTCTTAAAGGTACATTCGGATTATAAAGATTGGTAACATAATGGGCTATTGTTTTTGAGCCGGGAGGACATAAAATATTTATGAGGGCATCGTTGGGCGGCAACATTTTAGCCAATTCTTTGGACAATTTCTCACAATCATCCTCTATGGGCAGGCGTTGGCGAGGCTGTAGAGTTATGCGTGTTGGTGTTTCTGTTTCTTTATTATTAATAATTTCCGATAATCTTTTTAGTTCACTATCCGTAATATCATCAGTTTGTGAGGCCGTTTCCACGGTACTGGCATTAACTCTCAATATCAGCTCACTACGTTGCACTAATTTCAAACTATCGGTACTGGAGTCTAATTGTTTTAGAGTACAGCTGTCAGCAGTATGTTCCTTTTCTAAAATCTTTGGTGATGATTTTATACTGCAGGTATTTGTGTTAAGCGTTAAAGATTTAACACTTAAATCTTCTACTAATGGTGGCGTTGTTAAGGCAGCAGCAGCTGGCAAACCTTCTGCTTCCATTTCTAAACACAAGTTTTCCTCTTCGATTTTTATAGCATCCTGACTTTTTGGTATATCAATCACATGGGCTTGTGAGGTTCTATTAGAGTTACTGTGGCTTAACATTTGTGTAGCATAACTACTGCCCATAAAATTGTTATCTGTTATATGGGCCGACATTAGCTGAGATTGTAGTTGGGTTATTTTTTCAATGTTTTCCCTTAAGGATTCTTGTCGCGTTACTGACTTTTTATTGTGATTACTATTGTGATTACTATTGTGATTATTACTGGTGGCATTATTGGCAAATGTGGTATTTACTAACTCAGCTCTAAATATTGAATTGCCATTAATCGTTTCATTATTCGTTGCATTATTCGATTTGTTGACATTAGTAATGCTGCTATTGCGTCTTTCCTCGTGACTGTTACAACTCTCCGACAAAGAAGAGCTCAACGAAGAACTTATAGAATTGTTGTCTTTCACTACTGTTGTGACATCTGTTAGATTTGGTTCCTCTATAGTTGTTTCTAAATTATTAATGGGTTTTTTTAAATCTAAAGAAGACTGGGTCATATATTTTGTTGGACTTTGAGTCATATTATTGTGAACATTGGTATCAAACGATTGAGATCGACTAAAATTTGTGGACAAATTAAATGTGTTAAGTACTGGCGTTGAATAACGTTGTTGTTGTTGTTGCTGCTGTTGTTGGTTATATGTGTTATAAGTTTGCGGCGAATTGGCTGAGTTTGTTGAGATATTATTGCTGGAGCCATATCTTAGCGAGGCTGTTGAGTTTAAGCTTGTATTGGACGAGGGTTGTAGTTTGGCTCCTAACGGTAAAACATCTGGCAAATTGTTAGGCAATTTGGGTGCCTGTGCCAAGATATCATAAGTAGTTTTGGTTGCTGTTGTTGTTGTTGTTGTTACCAAATCTTCATTCGAGTGCAATGTCATTTTATAGCTGCCATGATCCGGATCCGAATTGGTGTGCTTTTCTAGACTCTGTCGTGGCAAATATGATGCCTTGGAATTACATCTAAAATTAAAAAAGAGAAAAATTCAAACAATTTTTAATAATAATTTTAAAAATTAATAATTTTTTTTTAAAAATTTTAATAATTTTATAAAAATATTCTTAAAATTTTTGTTTATTTTTTTTTTAAGAGAAGTAGCACTTCAGCCCGTTAACACATTTCCACGTCAGGCGACTTAGGAGGTTGTTTTAGAGTGACAGACTCTCCGGCGCTAAAGATTTTAGTTGTATGCCTAGCGCTTTTTATCTACAAAAGACGCCTAGAACAGGTCAATGAGGAGCTGTGGAGGGCCTTTGCAAAATGTAATAGGAACGTTTCTTGGGATAAAATGCTTTCAGACTAAAAGAATAGAGTTGATTTCCTGGGAGTTTATGTGTATGTTTTGTAAGGGGCTTTCTTTCGCAATGCGGTACGGGTCAATCGATCTCCTCTCCAACAGGTCAAGTAAAATATAATAAAGACGTTTCTTGGGGTAGAATCCTTTCCGATTGAAAGTATACAGTTGATTTCTTGGGGGTTTATGTGTACGTTTTGTTAGAAGCTTTCTTTCGCAATGCGGTACGGGTCAATCGGTCTCTTTTCCAGCAGTTCAAGACCTTTGTAAAATGTAATAGGGATGTTTCTCGGCATAAAATGCTTTTAGATTTAAAGCAAAGAGTTGACTTCCTGGGGGTTTATATGTATATTTTGTTAGGAGCTTTCTTGCGGTACGTGGCAATCGATCTCCTCTTCTCCTTTACGAGCACTTTGACCCAATAATTCTCCCGAAGTCGCAGGTTACTAACAGTATCCTACAGATCAAAAGTAGAACGTTTCCGGGTATTGTCGATGTAACTGGAGAGATGTGTAAAAGCTTCTGTAAAAGCCGTATCGGAATATTTGGGATCAAATGGTGGACTAGCTAGAATAAGGAATCTGAAGGGACGTCAGGCGATTTTGGAGGTTGTTTTAGAGTGATAGACTCTTCGGCGCTAAAGATTTAAAGATTTTAGTTGTATGCCTAGCGCTTTTTATCTACAAAAGACGCCTAGAACAGGTCAATGAGGAGCAGTGGAGGGTCTTTGTAAAATGTTATAGGAACGTTTCTTGGGTTAGAAGCCTTTCAGACTAAAAGCATAGAGTTGATTTCCTGGGGGTATATGTGTATGTTTTGTAAGGGCTTTCTTTCGCAATGCGGTACGGGTCAATCGATCTCCTCTTCTCCTTTAGGGGCAGTTCGACCCAATGATTCTTCCCAGGTTGCAGGTTACTAACAGTATCCTACAGATCAAAAGTAGACTGTCTCCAGGTATTGTCGATATAACTGGAGAGATGTGTATAAGCTTCTGGAAAGCCGTATCGAAATATTTAGTATCATTCAATGAGAAGTGGTGTCTGGGTGAGGGCTATTTCCCCAAGTTTAAGTAAAGCGCTTGTGTTGTCAGACTAATCCTAATGCCTCTCAGTAGGGTTGTTCGTAGCAATTCATATTCCTTTGATTTTGTTAACGCTGTTGTGAGAGGTTAAAGTTTAGTGGCTCAAATTGTAGATAAATGTTGAGAAATGTATGGGATAAGCCAACATGAGCAGGCATGTTGGCATGAGTATAAGTGTGTGTGTGTATTTGTATAACTGTTACAGTTTTAATGTTTAAACAATGGTTTTTTGCGCAACGTGAGGTTAACAATGTCAGACAGGCGAAACACAATTATTATAGATATTATGGCAGTGCGATGTTGTTGTTGTTATTGTTGTTGTTGTTTTGATTGCTTAAACTACAATTTTGTGACAGCGATGAATGTTGTATTAAATGATTGACGAAAAAAAAATGTATTACTAAACTTAGACAAGAGTTTTTGCCAAGGCACTCCTCCATTTTTGGATTTTTGTTTTTTTTTTGTTTTTATTATTGTTTTTGTCAAATAGTTTCAATATGTCAAAGTTGTTTAAATGTGGGAGGGGAAAAAATGCAAACACGTTAACACTAAATAGTAATAAAACAAAATGGCATAAATTTTTAAAAATTATAAATTTTTTTTAAATTTAAATACAATTTAACGAAAGTGCCCCCACAGAAACTTTCTTCTTCTCATTTCTTTTTCTTTCAATGAATAAATGAAAAACATCTAGGAATTGCTCGTGTACACATACAAATTATGAACAGTTGAAGACATCATTATGATGATTTGAGAAACTGCCTTGGCAATTAGTAAAATGGTGGTGGCGTATATTAGTGCAAACACCAACAATTGAAAACAAGCAAGCTACCGCTATCTAATGGGTTACAGTTGGTGTTTGAACTTTTTCCATCACCATCTTCATTATCATGGGCCACCACACTTTATCACGCACACATGCCTGTTGGCCGCCTAAGTCAGGTATTTTCTTTATTCATTTGTTTTTATTATTTTTGTTGTTGTTGTTGCTCTTTTCTTCTTTAGCTAAATTTTTATTTTGAGTAAATATATTGAAAACGAAAGTAAAGTTCAATTGACGCGCGACAAGAAATTAAAAAAAGTGAAAAAATTGACTTCACCAGTTGAACTACTGCAACAATGACGACTATTGGCTACTGGCGGTGTGATATGAAATATTGTGATTATGTTTTCTTTCGTTTTTCAACTAGTTTCACTAGTTTTGTAATATTATCATTGTCATCATTATCATCATCATTATCATTATCGATATCATCGTCATCATTAAATTATTGTGTTGAACATCGTATCAGTTACAGTTATTATCAAATAATTTGATCGATTGCTTAAATATATTTTCTCCTGCTCTTAATATCTCTCCTTCTCTCTTTCTCTACTTTCTTACTGTCTTTTAAAAATGATCAGCATATTTTAACCGTTATAAAGCTAAAAATGTATTTTTTATAAACATTTAAATTGTTTTATTGTTTCATTTTTGTTTCTGTTTTTCATTTAAACTACACTGTAAATAATTTTAATGCGGCTGCTCTACTAACACACAATTTCGTTAAAATTCTGTGCACGCTGTTTAAAATAATATTATGCGAATTATTTTCAATTTTTGTTTTATTTAATTTAAAAAAAATTAAAAAAAAAGACAAAAAAAATAAAGAAAAAATGATAAAAATTACAAAAATGAAAGTGAAACTGTTGAATTTATGTTGATTACTAAGTGAAACAACTGTCTCGTCTATGGTTTTTAAAGTAGTTTTTCTGGGAATCTGTACAATGTTTTATGACAAAATTTTGTGTATTAAACAAAAAAAAAAAAAAAAACAACAACAACAACAAAAAATTATTATACGACCAGCATGTTGATGATTTGTGTTTTGGTACAGGGTGTTGCAGCTAAAACACGCCAAAGATAGATGTGAACATAATTTATTGAAACTTTTTGACAGAGATCTTCTTTTATTACAGCTGCATTACTGGATATACAGTGCTGGACAATTCGATGGAAACTTTTCTCAAAGTTCATTTATTCGTTTCTTAAGTCAAAAAATCAAAAAAAAATTCTTTTTTAATAAAATTTAACTATATATTTTTTCAATATTTCGTTTCTTCAGAAAATGATTTTTTTAACAACATAAATTATTAACAATTTGAAAAAAATTTTTTTTTCAAAAAAAAAAAAAATTTAAATTTTAATTAATTTCAGAAAATTAATTTTATAACAACAAAAATTATTAACAATTTGAAAAAAATTTTTTTTCAAATTGTTGAAATTTGAAATTTTTTTTTTTTTTAAATTGTTAAAAAAAATGTTCAATTTTAATTAATTTCCTAAAGAAGCTTTCCAGAGGAAAGCGAAATATTGCAAAAATATATAGTTAAATTTAATTAAAAAAGACCATTTCAAAGATTAAAACATATTTATTTAATACAAATAAAAAGACGTCGAGTTAAAATAATAATAAAATAATTCTTGAAAAAACTTAAAAATTTTTTTTTTAGAAATATGGGAAAGATTAAAAAAAAATAAATAACAAAAATGTATCATAGAGGGGTCGCCAAATAACTTTTTTTGTTTGTTTTAAATGCTATAAACTTCCGATTCAGTGGAAATGTGCTGAAATAATAATGGTTCAAAAACACAGTAAGCCAGAAAGCGAGTTAACTTCTTACAGACCTATTAGCCTTCTGCCATTTTTTTTCCAAAAATATTCGAACGATTGTTTAAAATTAGGTTAACACCTATTCTGGAAAATCAAAATATTATACCAGATCACCAATTTGGCTTTCGCAATCAACACGGAACTCCTGAGCAGTGCCACCGCATAGTGAAAGCTATCTCAGACTCCTTAGAGAGAAAGTATTTCTGTTCTGCAGTATTTTTAGATGTCAAACAGGCATTTGATAAAGTATGGCATAAAGGACTTCTGTTTAAACTTAAAAACATTTTACCAACTCCGTTTTATTTATTTTTGAGATCATACTTAGAAGATAGAACCTTCTATGTAGAAATTAATGATGAAAGGTCCAACATATGTAGCATCAGTGCAGGTGTGCCGCAAGGTAGTGTTCTTGAGCCTCTTTTATACACGGTTTATACCTCAGACATACCTGTAAATGAAAATATAACTATGGCTACTCATGCAGATGACATCGCTTTTTTATCTTCGAATCAGTCACCGTACGAGGCTACATTATTAATTCAAACACAACTTATGCCTTGGAAAATTGGTTGCAAAAATGGAAAATAACCATTAATTCACATAGATCTTCTCATGTAACATTCACCTTAAGAAGTAAAGAATGCCCAGCGGTGTTTTTGAATGGTTCTGCAATGCCAAAAGCTGATAAAGTAAAATACTTAGGAATGCACCTTGACAAAAGGTTAACATGGAAAGAGCATATTAAATCTAAAAGACAACAACTAAACTTGGAGCTAAGTCTGAGCTAAGTCTAGAAAATAAGATAAAAGTTTACAAGGCAATACTAAAGCCGGTATGGACATATGGTATCCAACTCTGGGGAACTGCAAGTAATTCAAATGTGGAGATTTTACAAAAATACCAATCTGAGACACTAAGAACGTTAGTCAATGCTCCCTGGTTTGTAACGAATAAACAAATTCACAAAGACCTCAAAATCCCTTTAATTAGAGATGAAATAAATAGATTTAGTCATGCATACTTGAATCGATTAAGTAATCATACCAACATTTTAGCAATTGCTCTTTTAGATGAAACAGAAGTAGTAAGAAGACTGAATAGATTTCATGTACTAGATTTACCTTATAGAAAATTAACTTCTATATATTTTTTTTAATTAATCCAAATCAATATTAGAACTTAATATTTGTTGAAGCTATTAAGCTTGCTGAAGCTTAATAGCATATGTTATGTTCCTCTTTTTTTTCATATTATTGTATTTGATAAAATTTATTCATTATTGTAAAAATAGATTGTAAATAAATAAAATGATAAAAAAAATGCTATAAACAAAACTACACAGCTTCGGCTGTGTGGCACGTAGCACCGTCCTGTTGAAACTAAATGTTGCCCATATCCTGCTTTTCAATTTTTGTAAACAAAAATTTGTTCAACATGGCCCGATAACGATCGCCATTGACTTTAGCGGCCACTCCTGAAAAATGGCCCTATTATGCCTCTGGACCAAAATCCGCACCAAACAGTGACTCGTTTTGGGTGCATTGGGTTTTCTGTGCCCCAAATGCGACAAATTTGCTTGTTTACATACCCGCCCAGATCAAAATGAGCTTCATCTGAAAAGATGATTTTTTTTGCCAAATCGGCATCTTCTATAAGTCGATCGCAGGCCCACTTAGCGAAGGCGTTGTTCAAGCGTATACACAACCATATTCGTATAGCGGAAGGATAAAACTAATTATCTGTCAAATCAAACAAGAGCTAAGTGTTACCATTCACGAAATAAGCATTAGTTGAAAAAAAAACGTTAGATGGCGGACCCTATAGTTCGAGAATTACAGAAAATAAAACTAAAAGTACTTAATTCGGTAGCTTTTTATCAATGATCATCTTATATTTTGTTGGGTATCTTTTATTTCCCCCCCCGGGGGCACATTTATCGGTCTTTATAGAATATTTGAATATCTAGACCTGTGCAACTAGGGGTATAAGGGAACCCAGTCCCCTAAAGTCAGCAGGGGTACAACTGGAAGCTCCACGTTATTTCCACGGGAATCAGTAGCCCGCAGAGTTTCCACTATTTGTCTCTTTAGGCATTTAACTGTTTCTCTGACTGATTAATGAGGTTGGCCCTTCGGGAGTATCGTGGTGGTTGTGGTTTTGCGGCCCCTTACAGGTCTGTTTTTTATGGTGGCCAGGATCATCTCGCCTTTAATAATACCCAGTGAATGATCCAGATCCAGTGAGCATGCTAGTCATGTGTTCTCGACAGGAGTTGGATGGTCTCCAGCTCTTCAGCAAGGAGTAGTGGTTTGCAGCCCTGCTCTGGAATCATTGAAATTGCTACTAGGAAAGACCTGTTGCTAGAATTAGTCTTCGGCTTCCTAGCACCTGAATGACGTTGCTTTTCATTCACAGTGGTTTGACCACCATTTGATTAAGGCTCACGGCCAGGTGCAGATGTAAATCTTATCACGAAATGTTACCATTCACGAAATAAGCAGTAGTTAAAAAAAAACATTAGATGGCGGACCCTATAGTTCGAGAATTATAGAAAAAAATAACTAAAAGTACTTAATTCGGTAGATTTTTATCAATGAGCAATATTTTGTTGGCTATCCTTCCTTTATTTTTTATGACTAAATCACAACGTTGATGCGTTGATTCAATTAGTTTATCAATGGTGTGTCCGTTGGAACTTTATGCCATTCACTCAGCACTGCATTGCATTAAACGTCTTTCCGTGTGTAATTATGGGCTCTTATTTTGCGATCTACAATTTCCCATAGATTTTCTATGGGTTTGAAATCTGTGGACTGGGCAGGCCACTTCAAAACATATACCTCATTGGAACGTAACCAGTCACTTCCAATCCTAGAGTTGTGTTTAAGATCGTTGTCATGCGGAAACCTTCAAGTTAGTGGCATGTTATCCTCTGCTTATGGTAATATTGTGTTGCTTAAAATCGATCTATAGCCTACACCTTTATAACATGGAATGGACCCGTTCCCTGGCAAGAGAAACAACCTCCCACACCATAACATTGCCACCACCCCACCAAACTTTACAGTTTTGCAAGTATACTTTGGATCCAGTTTCTTTTCTTTTGGTCTCTTTCCTTCCGTCATTCCCCCTTAAATTATACTTGGATTTATCAGAAAATAGGACAGTATTTCATCGCTCTCTAGACCAATTTATGTGCTCTTTGGCAAATTTCAAACGAGCAGTGGGAAAAAATATGAATTTCTACAACTTACACTAAGAGGGAAAAAGAGAAGGACCACGAGGCATGGAAAGGAAACAAATGTGCTGGTTAAGAAATATAAGAAATTGAAAGGAATTTAGAACAATTATGGCTCTTTTACATGCAGCAAGAACTCGAAATGTGTTTCGTGAAATGGACAGTGACTTAAATTGAAACAGTGATATGTACACATGTGATCACATACAGTGCTGGACAATTCAATGGAAACTTAGCACTTAAGTATTTGATATTCTGTCCACCACCCATGGTATTCTGAGCACTCTTCGGTAACACTATATTTCGAAGGCTTCAAGTCCATTCTGAGTAGTTATCTTAAGCGTCCAAGCTTCAACCCCATACCGACCATAAGCCATAACACTTTATAAATCTAAATTGAAGATAAAGATAAATTTCGCGGCTTGCAAGGATGGATTTTCTTATATTTGCTGTATGTGGTCCTACCCACAGCGATCCTTCTCTTCATTTCAGCACCAAAATCCTAATTTTCATGCAATATTTATCCGAGATATTCAAAATATCTGACTCATAAATTTACGGTTTTATAGATTTATAGTTTTGTAAAAGAGATGCCCCTATCGGCTAGTAGCTTATAAGACTGGGGGTTGTGAGTTCGTTTCCCAACAAAGTCCTTGGCTGTTTTTCACTACAAAAATAAAAGTTGACTGTCGGTGGGGCTGCTGGGGATGAAGACATTGGATACTGGTCACTGTGCGAATGTTGTTGATAAATTGACCATTTACTTTGTTTTCTGCTTCAATATCACTGATGGATTCTTGAAATCTTACTTCCGAATATAATTTGAAAAGGAGAGACGCTATATAGGGATATAGTCACAATTTTTCTATAAAGAATTACATCATTCATAATATTTCTATAAAAAAGTTTCATCAGTCACAATATTTCTGTGGAAAATTCTTATCAGTCACACCTATTCTATAAAAGAATTTCATCAGTTGTACTTTGTCTATAAAAATGTTTTTATCATTCAGAACTTTTCTATAGAAAATAAAAACAACTTTTTATCGGTCATAATTTCTATATAAAAAATTTCTTCAGTCATAATTTTGCTGACACTATTTTTCATTTAAAATATATTGTTTTTTTTATTCTCTCTCACCTTGGCCACATTATATTTGAAGTTTTCAATAGTAAATAATAATGAAATCACACTTAAGTAGACATGGCAAATGCCTTTATTTCCGGAAAAGGCTAACAACCGCATATGCAACACATTTTATTGAGCGATAACATATAGAAAAGTAATAAATTATTTCAAATTAAGGTTTCCTGGAATATTCTTTTTTAGGAATTTCATTGGAATTTTATAAATGTTTAATTAATTTCATCAAGCACACCCTGTGTATTTTATTGCGGTCATTCTATTTTAAGAATTAATGCGAATGCCACTACAAATTTCACGTTGTGAATGTGAAGATGAGATTTAGAAAAAAAAAAAATTAAAAATTTATGTTCTATTTTAATAAAATAAAATATTTAAAATATTCTAATTTTTAAATTAGAATTAGAGCAATGAAAATTATGAAAAGAAACAATACAATAAACTGCACGCATAAAAAGGCTGAAATACAATTAAAATGAAAATGGATAAAAATCACTTCTTCCTGCTTTTCTATACGAAAAGAATCCACAGCAAATTTTTTAAAAATTCACGTTAACATTGGATATTTATCGATATCTTTCAACTAAAATTTCTCCTATTTTCTACCATTAAAATAACAAATTATTTGTGAACTCCATTAATAACAAAAATTATTCAAATCATTTTCATAAGCTTTTATTTGTTATTTATTATTTCTTATTAGCAAAATTATTATTCAGTTGCCATAACAAAATTTTCATATTTATAATACGGTTTTTGGTTATGTGTTTAGCACACATGTCAAATTAACTTTCGTTGTAAGTTTTGCATTCGTCACACTGTGGTTCTTTTGTTATGCTCTTAAATATTATTTATGCACGTTATTAATAATTAATCACAGCTGTTATAATTGTGTTACGATAACGGACATGTTTCTATTTTCATATGGTATATATTTGAATTAACATAACACATAAGTAAAATCATAATTAATATAAAAATTTCGTCAGTCATAAGTTTTCTGTAAAAAATTTTTATATCATAATTATTCTATAAGAAAAAATTTCCTCAGTCATAATTTTTGTGCAGAAAATTTTGATAATTTTTAATAATTCTACAAAAAAATTTCATCAGCTATAATTTTTCTACAACAATTTTCATCAGTCATAACTTTTATATAAAAATTTTTCTATAGAAAATTTTTTCTATAGAAAATTTTTTCTATAGAAAAATTTTTATGTCATAATTATTCTTTAAAAAATTTTCATCAATTATATATTTTCTATCAAAAATTTCATCAGTCATAATTTTTCTATAAAGAAGTTTCATCTGTCATAATTTTTCTATAGAAAATTCTCAGCAATTACAATTATTCTATAGAAAATTTTTGTCAGTCATATCTATTCTATAAATATAAATTTAATCAGTTGCACTTTAGCTATTAAAATGTTTTCATTAGTCATAATTTTTCCGTAGAAGATTTTAATGAGTCAGTCCTAATTTTTTTTTATCAGTTATAATTTCTGACACAATTTTCATTTTTCAAAGTTTTTCTATAAAGAATTTAGGCAATCACATTTAAAAAAAAATTTTTTTCATCAGTCATAGTTTCTCTACAAAAATTCAATCAGTAGTCATAATTATTCTATAGAAAATTACCATTAGACAAAATGAATCTATAAAAAAATTTAACTTTTTAATTTTTTTAAATTTAATTTTATATGTCATAATTATTCTATAAAAAAACTTTTCTCAGTCATAACTTTTCTGTAGAAAACTTTGATAATTTTTAATAACTCTACAAAAGAATTTCATCAGCTATTACTTTTTCTATGAAAAATTAAAGAAGAGATGTCATAATTTCTCTGTAAAAAATTTTCATGAGCCATAATTATTCTTTAAAAAAATTTCATCAGTCAAAATATTTTTATAAAAAATTTTCACATGTGTTAATTATTCTATAGAAAATTTTTATTAGACATAATTATTCTATAAAAACAAAATTAATCGGTTATAATTTTCCCTAAAGAATCATCATTCACAATAATTCAGTAAAAAAATTTCATCAGTGATAATTTTTCGATGGAATATTTTCTTTAGCCATAATTATTCTATAGAAAAATGATCGGTTATAATTTTTTCATAAAGAATTTCATCATTCACAATAATTCAATAAAAAAATTTATCAGTGATAATTTTTCTAAAGAAAATTTCTCTAGCCATAATTATTCTATAAAAAAAATGAGCGGTTATAATTTTCTATAAATAATTTCGTCATTCACAATAATTCAATAAAAAATTTCATCAGTCAAAATATTTCTATAAAAAATTTTCACATGTGTTAATTATTCTATAGAAAATTTTCTTTAGACATAATTATTCTATAAAAAAAAATTGATCGGTTATAATTTTTCGATAAAGAATTTCATCATTCACAATAATTCAATAAAAAAATTTCATCAGCAATAATTTTTCTATAGAAAATTTTCTTTAGCCGTAATTATTCTATAAAAAAAATTGGTCGGTTACAATTTCATCATTCACAATAATGTAATAATTTTTCTATAGAAGATTTCTTTAGCTATAATTATTCTATAAAAAAAATGAGCGGTTATAATTTTTCCTATAAACAATTTCGTCATTGACAATAATTCAATAAAAAAATTTCATTAATCAAAATATTTCTATAAAAAATTTTCACATGTGTTAATTATTCTCTAGAAAATTTTCATTAGACATAATTATTGTATAAAAAAAATTTGATCGATTAAAATTTTTCCATAAAGAATTTCATCATTCACAATAATTTAATAAAAAAATTCTTCAGTGATAATTATTCTAAAGAAAATTTTCTTTAGCCATAATTATTCTATAAAAAATGATCGGTTGTAATTTTTCCTTAAAGAATTTCATCATGCACAATAATTAAATAAAAAAATTTCATCAGTGATAAATTTTCCATAGAAAATTTTCTTTAGCCATAATTATTCCATAAGCAATTTCCATCACCTCTATTTTTTCTTTAAAAATTTTATCAGCTACAATGCTTCTGAACAAAACTTTTCTGAAGAAGACTTTCATGTCATATATTTCGTAAAAAAAAAATATTTTCTCAGTTATAAGTTTTCTATATAAAAATAGTCATAATTATACTATAAAAAACTTTCATCAGTCATAATTTTCTAATCAAAAAATTTCTTCAGTCAAAATTTACTAAAGCATGTTTTCAGCTGTTGTCTATAAAAAAAAATCATGAGCTAAAATTTTTCTATAGAAAAATTTCACATTCCATACTTTCTATAACAAATATGAATTTGGCAAAGGCTTTACGTTTATTATTTTATGTTGGTTGGGTAGAAGGGGTTTTTGTCACAAATGGGTTTTATTTTAATGAAAATTATTCAACCTAAGAACCGATGACTAAAGCACACGGGAATAAATTATCCAAAGAAAAGGAAAGAAATAACTGTTTTATTACAACAAAAGTCATTAATACATAATCATGGCTTTTTGTAAACAATCCATTCAAAGCAAAAACCCAAATAAATAAAAAATGAAAACAAAAGAAGAAATTTGCATAAAATCAATTTAATTATTTTTACGTTTTTATTCGCTCTTTTATAATTATTGCATCATATTCATTTCTACAAATGTATGTATGTATGTTTGTATGTATTAGTTTATTTTATAAACATAATATCATAGAGATGGTAGTGTGAGCCAAATTAGAGATGGTGGTAGCGTGAGCCAGATTTAAAATAGATGTTGTGCACGCTCAATACACCTGCAAATTAGAGACGCGCATATGTTGGTAGAAAAACAGCACTGCATAACGACGAATATAATAAACATATTCAAGTTTGGCTTGTTTCAATTATTATTCAAATGGTTGAAGTAACACTTGTTAAAGTGTAACAATCGATTAAGGATTCATAAGGCCGATTGAGAACACTTTTCACAAAATTTAGTTTAATTTATTCTGTTATTTATTTAACACACTTCTATACCACTTCTTTCAGGCGATAACGTGAATTGTTAAGAAATATTTTTTGGAGGTTGGAGGTTAACCTAATTATTATGAAGGGGGGATAACCGTTTTTGACGAAGAGGAACATTACGTCATTTATTGGAATACCCAAACGAAAAAAAAGAATGAATCTGTTGATGGTCTATAGGTCGCTAGGCTCTCCTTAGGAGGGAAGGCGATGAAGAAATAAATAAAAAAGATTTCTTACTTTGAGGGGCAATCGAAGTGCAGCCGAGATATTTTCTGTTAGGACTCTTTTCTGCGGTTGAAGCCATAAATAAAGCCATGAATGTATTGCATCAAGTCATTATAGGAACACTTTTTATATTTGAAATTTATTGTTTTGTCGGCCTATTTCCACTATAACATAAGGCCATTTATATGAATATCAGGTCTTTATTGGGACACCCTTTATATTTACAATTGCTTTCTTTGAGCTTCTTATTATAGCGGGCTTTGACTTAAAGTGAGTGCTTACTGCGTTCAAAACACCTAAAAATGACGTCGTTATTGGCACACCCTTTAAATTTTGAATTAAATTATTTGCACTTCTTCTTATAGCGGCATTAGACTTAAAGTGAATGCTTATTGCGTTTATATAAAAATGACGTCATTATTGGCACACCCTTTAAATTTTGAATTAAATTGTTTGCACTTCTTCTTATAGCGGCATTAGACTTATAAACTTGCGTTTATATAAAAATTACGTCGTTATTGGCACACCCTTTAAATTTTGAATTAAATTATTTTCGCTTCTGCTTATAGCGGAATTGGACTTAAAGTGAATGCATTTATATAAAAATTACGTCGTTATTGGCACACCCTTTAAATTTTGAATTAAATTATTAGCACTTCTTCTTATAGCGGAATTAGAATTAAAGTGAATGCTTATTGCGTTTATATAAAAATTACGTCGTTATTGGCACACCCTCTAAATTTTGAATTAAATTATTTGCACTTCTTGTTATAGCGGAATGAGGCTTAAAGTATATGCCTGTTGCTGTTTAAACACCACCAATCAGGGGATGATCCCTACACATGCAAAGCATTGTGCCCCAACTAGGAACTTGTGGACATTCAATTTGAACTTTTCTATATTGAAAGTGACAGGAAAGACCCCTGGAGGGAGTTGATTTCACATACTGACTGCTCTGCTGAAAAACGAAATTTCCCTGTAATGCGTAGTGCGATTCACTGGAAAATCAACCACAAGTGGATGAGCTCTCAACAAAAATCGAGTTAAACGCGAAAACGTGCGAGTAACGAGAACAAGTTCCCTAATTTTATTGGAGCACTTACCATTTTAGTAACAATAAAACAGTGAAATACATCCCACATTGCGTCGATGATCTAGAGAATTAATAGATTTGGATACCCTGCTGTCCCCAATGAGCCTCTCGACCCTCTCCTATACGCGGTGGAACAACTACAAAATAGAATTTGGGGCGCCGGTCCATACAGGAGAATTGTATTAAATTTTTGGACGAATATAGGTGGTATAAACAGTACGAAGATCGGATGCAGTAGAGTATCTCTTACACCGTTTTAAAAAACCGAGGCAGAATTCTTTAAAAACTTTAAAAATATGAGTCCATCAAACATCACACTAAATTTTTCTGCGAAGAAAATCAAGAGCGTTTGATTCCGTAATACCTATATCACTCATAGTAACAGATGCAGATTCATTTCTGAAGACAGATCTATACGTATACTACAGTATACTATCTACAGCATACTAAAGTATACTACAGCATACTAAAGGATACACAGTACATTACATTTTTCCAAGCATGTCACATTGTGTCTTACGGGCATTAAAATCGACTTTATTCACACGACCTCATTCCTAGATTATTGCGAATTCATGATTGAGCGTATCATTCATGTTCCGCCTTTTGAAACTCACCTCCAACTGGTTTGGTCTATTGCCAAATAAATACAAATGACAAATAGTGCTAATAGTGCTGTCATCTGCGAAAGAGTATTACAGGTTTGAAAGTTTGGCAAAGAAGGTCATTTAGAAACATAAAAAATAGGGTAGGAGAAAGAACGGAGCCTCGCCTGAACCCCTAATTTAATGTTGAACTCGTCTGATGAAATTCTATCTGTAAAAAACTTGTATAGTGGGATTCCAGAGAATACTTGGCATAAATCTGGAGAAATTATAACCGACACGAATGTCTTGGAAATATCTAAAGCCACCAGCGTATTCTCTCCGAAATATGATGACTGAACTCTGGGGCTTTACTGATACCCGTGGAAATATAGTGGATTGTCCGAAATGATGTATGGAGTTGCCCAGTGTTCCGATAGGAAAGTCGCCTGTAGAGCGCTCTCTACGGAAACCATACTGTCGGTCGCTATGAACATTTTATCATTATTGGGACACCCTTTATATTTTAAATATATTCTGTTGCTCTTTTTATTAATTGCAGATTTAGACTTAAAGTGTCTTTCGATTGCTATTCAACCACAAGGCTATTTATATCACATCCATTATTGGGGCACCCTTTAATTTAGAACTATTACTGTACGGGTATAAAACTATAAAATATTATGCTTGAAGCCCTCAGCTGCTAATGTTTTACATATCAAAACCAAAAAAAATCGTTAACGAGTGTTACTGTTAGAAATAATGATGTCAATGTTAAATTATTTGTCACACCCGTTCAAAAACAATTTTCAACAGAAATGTATTATTAATGCGAGTGAATAGTAAAAACTGTTCTAAAAATCCCCAAATATGACGTTGAAATTTTTTTCGATACCCGTTACGTTTTACTTACGTGATTTAAAGAGAAAAAGTTTAACAATCACGTGCTCAGAGTGTGTCCATCTCTTATTGAATAAATTCATCATTATAACGATGATGAATGGAATGGCCACATGCTATCAGAGAGGTGTATAACTGTACAAATACTAATAATAAATAAGATAATTTATGTTTTCCGAAACGGATGATATTTATAATTTACAAAAAAAAAAAAAAAACAAAAAACAAAACAAAGATGGCCAAAGCCGGTAGATTTGTTTAAAAATAAAAACAGAAAATTACTTTTCTTTTTTAATATAAATTTTTTTTTGTTTTGTTGTAAACGAAAAACAACAACAATAATAATAATACGATTATGTGCGTACTCACAGTGAAACACACATATATATGAAGGCATTGTACACATACGTATGTGTGTGAACTTCCGCTGTAATGTTCACTACACGGAAAGAAAATTTTAAGTAGTTTTCTCTCAACTCATAACATTTGTACGTGAATGCTTAAAGCGGAATACTAATGGGTGTTTTTTTTTGTAGAGGTACAGAACTTTGAAATGAAATAAGTTTACTTAGTTTGAAAGATATTCTTCAGACATATAATTTCAATATGTCATCTGGAAGCCCAATTTTCAATGGCTTTTTTCAACATTGGTAATAACGCAGAACAGTCCGTATGTGAAATAAACTCCCTCCAGAGGTCTTTCTTGTCACTTTCATTGTAGGAAAGTTCAAATTAAATGTCCACAAACACTACTCACTCTTTCCTCCTCCCCATAACCTGATTTCCTAGTTTTGCCAACATAAAGTTTTATACCTCTATAAAAAACACACGATATAATTGATTTAATAATTTTTAGAAAATTGGCTTTTTCTTTTTTGATTACAAAAATAATTAAATCAATTAAAATATTAATTAAAAAAACCAAACTGCACTTACTGAAGAATTGAATTTTGTTTAAGAAAACTTATAAAAATTCTTCTTTTTCAAATGCACAGAGTTGCAATGCTTAAATTTAATTTTTATTACTTTGACTATATGAGAGCAAATTTTTGAAACAGGCTTTTTTTGTGGGGATGACTCTTAAAGTTTGCCCAAAAATTTGTAAAGGAGGAGTTTGAATTTCATTAAAAACGATTTAGAATACAAGTATACTAAAATATACTACAGTTTACTAAAGTATACTAGAGTACACTAAAGTATGCTAGAGTTTAGTAAAGTATACTACAGTATACCAAAGTATAATACAGTATACTAAAGTATACTACAGTATACTAAAGTATACTACAGTATACTAAAGTATACTACAGTATACTAAAGTATACTACAGTATACTAAAGTATACTACAGTATACTAAAGTATACTACAGTATACTAAAGCATACTACAGTATACTAAAGTATTCTACAGTATACTAAAGTATACTACAGTATACTAAAGTATAGTACAGTATACTAAAGTCTACTACAGTATACTAAAGTCTACTACAGTATAATAAAGTATACTACAGTATACTAAAGTATACTACAGTATACTAAAGTATACTACAGTATACTAAAGTATACTACAGTATACTAAAGTATACTACAGTATACTAAAGTATACTACAGTATACTAAAGTATACCACAGCATACTTAAGTATACTACGGTATACTAAAGTATGCTACAGTATACTAAAGTAAACTACAGTATACTTAAGTATACAGCAGTATACTGAAGTATACTCCAGTATAATAAAGTATACTACAGTATACTAAAGTATGCTCCAGTATACTAAGTATACTACAGTATAATAAAGTGTACTACAGTATACTAAAGTATGCTACAGTATACTAAAGTATTCTACAGTATACTACAGTATACGAAAGTATATTAAAGTATACTCCAGTATACTAAAGTATATAAGAGTATACAGTATACTAAAGTATTCTAAAGTATACTACAGTATACTAAAGTATACTACAGTATATTAAAGTATACTACAGTATACTAAAGTATACTCCAGCATACTAAAGTATACTCCAGCATACTAAAGTATACTACAGTATACTAAAGTATATAAGAGTATACTTCAGTATACTAGAGTATGCAGACTGCTTCTACGTAACAAATGTTTGATTTCCGTATACATATGTCTGGTGTTTATAGTAAAATTGTGTTATGCCAACTTAAAGTTAACTTTTTTTATTTAGGAAGATGGAGACAGTTATGCCTGAAAATTTGTAAAGAAATCCCAAATTTGTATTCCAATTTTTTCCAGCTAGAGCACTTTGCTAAAGCCCAGCTACGAGCATGCTCCGGATTTCCAAGTTTCGCTTGGTTGTTATATAACTGTTAAAATACTTATGAATTTATCCTCGCACATTAAAGTAAATTAATTATACTCTGGGGGGTTAAACGTTAATGTAAGTATACTTATGTATTTTTAATTTAAATTATTCGAGTAATAAATTTTTTTTAAAAGATGTTACAAGTATTTTTACAACGTTTTTTATTTGTTTAGTAAAAACACAATTTATGCTTTGCTTAACATATGATTTAATGCGTCAAAGCAATTATGAAACAGTGCGTAATAGATTTCAGTGAAAATTCAAGTTTTTTCCTCAATTTTTTTTGCTTGATTATGGATTTTTGCGTTTAGTCCAGTATTTGATATTAAAGTTTATGCATGTTGTGTTGTATTCAAACAAGTATTATTGCAAAATGTGCAACAAAAAAAAATAAATAAAAAATCCAAAAGAAAATTAAGTAAAAACTTTGCCACTGGCATGGTAACTTATACATTGTACAACAACAAATAACACGCTAACGCCACTTAGACGCCAAACCAAATATTTATAACAATTTAAATATTTTTGTCGGTTTTTATTTTATTTTTAAATTTATTCAAATTAAAGACATTAAACAGTAGCGGTTTGACCAGCCAAACAAATGTCATGTTGTTACATACGGCTGGCTGCCTGGCCGGATGACTTCTGCTAATCACTTGCATTCTTTATATGATGCTTTCGATGTTGGGTATGATGTAAAAGCGCCGCTCGTTTTATGTTGTCGATCACATGCTGGTTTGTTTATAAACGCAACGCATTTATGCTCGAATGCCTTACAGATGCGACAACAACAAAAAATGATAAAGAAAAAACTTTAAACGTCTAAACGATAGTAAAAGTATATTTAAATCATTATTTCGAAACAGAAGCCAACGAAGTTCAACGTTTGTTAAATTAAAAAAAAATTTCTTATGCCCACAATACAGATTAAAGAAAAATTTGTTTATAGAAGCGCCTCGGATAGGTTGGAGAAAATAAGGAAAAAGACTTTAAAAACTGAAGGCAATAAACATTTTGAAAAAAAGTACTTCCAAAAAGTAGGTTAAAATAAATGAAAATTAATATTATTTTTTATTTAAAAACCAATTAAAAATAAATTTTTATAAAATGGTACTAAATTTAAAAAGTACTTTCAGAAAATACCTTAAAAAAAAAATTTTATATGTTTTTGTTAATAAAACCATTAAAAAACAATACAACAATACAAAGGTCCTTTCAAAAAAGTTCTTTAAAAAAAGAAAATAAAATATTTTTTATTAAAAAAAAACAATTATTTAAAAAAAAGCAGTAATAATAAAAAGTACTTCCAAAAAATAATTTTAAAAAATTTTAAATTAATTATTATTTATTAATAAAACTGATTAAAATACAAATAATGTTTAAAAATGCACTTTCTGAAAGTACTTATTGCAAAAAGTACCTTTAAAAAAATTAAAAACATAATAATAATAGCTTTTTACGGAATTGACTTCACAGAAGTGGCCTTCTATTTGTGATTTATGATGATGTTTTTTAAAAATGATATTAAGTACTTTTCAAAAAGTACCTTTAAAAAGTAACTTTTCAAAAAGTACCTTTTAATTAAGTACAAGTACTTTTCAAAAAATATTAAAAAATGATATTCGAAAGAAGTATTATGAAACAAAATTAAAAAAAATTAAAAAAGTACTTTTTTTGAATAATAAAACAACTATTTTTGTATCAGTAAACGTTTTAAGGGACTTCTGCTTGAAAATTGGCTTGACGTTCAAGAAACTCTTGATGATAAAGTTTTTTGAAAGTGAAAACAACTTTCCACGAAATAAATTTTCCAGAAAAAGCGGCCGTTTTTAAAAAGTACCTTTTAATCAACTACGGGTATTTTTCAAAAAATATTTAAAAAATTATTTACACAAAATATTTAAAAAGTTGTTTTGAAATATGTAAAAAAAATATTTAAAAAAGTACTTTTTTTTTTATATTGTACCAGATATTTTTTAGAGAATTTGTGTTTAAAAATTGAATCGACTTGCAAGAAACTTTTGCTGATGAAGTTTTAAAAAATTTATTTAAAAAGTACCTTTTAATCAAGAATAAGCAGTTTTAAAAAAATATTTAGAAAAGTATTTAAAAAAATATTTAAAAATGTTGTTTTTTTGAAAAATGTTAAAAAAAATATTTTAAAAAGTATTTTTTTGTAAAAAAAAAGTATCTTTTTAAGAGATTTTAGTTTGAAAATTAAATTGACTTCTTGCGGATGAACTTTTTTAAAAGCGAAAATGTTTACCCTCGAAAAAGGACTTTTTTAAAAATTTAACTTTTAATCAGGTTTAAGCACTTTTAAAAAAATGTTTAGAAAATATTTAGAAGAGTATTTAAAAAAATATATACAAATATTTTTTTTTAAAAATGTTAAAAAAAATATTTTGAAAAGTACTTTTTAAAAAAAAAAAAAATATTGAAGCAACTATTTTTTACTATTTTTTAGAGAATTTGTGTTTGAAAATTGAAATAAATTGCAAGAAACCCTTGCTGATAAAATTTTTTGAAATTAAAGTTTGTGTCCTCGAAAAAAGACCTTTTTAAAAATTTTATTAAAAAGTACCTTTTAATCAAGGTAAGTACTTTTAAAAAAATATTAAGAAAAGTATTTAAAAAAAGTATATAAAAAAGTTTCTTTTGAAAAATGTTAAAAAAATATTTTAAAAAGTACTTTTTTTTAAATATATTAATATAATTATTTTTAGAAATAACTTTTTAAGAGATATCTGTTTCAAAATTAAATTGACTTCTTGCGGATAAAGCTTTTTCGAAAAAAGTACGTTTTTAAAAAGTTTATTTCAAAAGTACCCTTAATCAAGTAAAAGTACTTTTCACAGAGTATTTAAAAAAATTCAAATATTTTTAAAAAATTGTGAAAAAAATGTAAAACGTACTTTGTTTTACTCTTAAGAAACTTTCATTTCTGATCTTTGCTCGAAAAAGTACGTTTCTAAAAAAATTATTTAAGAAGTACCATTAATCAAGTGAAAGTACTTTTCACAGAGTATTTAAAAAAAAATTCAAATATTTTTAAAAAATTATGAAAAAAAATTTAAAACGTACTTTTTGTTTTTACTCTTAAGAAACTTTCATTCTTGCTCTTTGTTTAGGTGAATCAAAAAGCAAGTGGTTTTCGTGCCTGCCAAAATAAAAAAGGGAAATTATGCGGCCGACTTCTGACTTTTTAAGTATTTAAGAACAAAATTCTTTTTTGTGATTAAATTTGTGGCCGATGAGACAATAAATAAATAGACGAACGGCGTGTGCATTAGGTAGCCAAACTCTGTAGGGAATGTTAAAATTAGAATAACATCTGCTGCTTAAAGAGAATTAGCTGCCATAATCATTGTTATCCCATGACAGATGTTTTTTACTTCTATAAACACTTTTCCTTGTTGTTCATGTTGTTTTTGTTGGTCTTATGATTTTAAAATAAAGCAGACCTTAAAAATTATTGCTCAATAGGAATAGGAATTTCTTTTGAATCAAAAATGACAAAAAAAAGTTCTGTAGCGTGTCAGTAATTGTATGTGGGTCACAAATAAATTGTTGTATTAATTTGCTTTATAAAGGCTGGTGTGTTGTTCGTGTTATCTGATGTGAGTTTAGAAATTAAAAACATCAAATAAAGCAGACAAACAATTTTTAATGAGAACAAAAGAAAGAAAAAAATTATATTTTTGTTTACTGGCGCTGTACCCTACACGAGTTTCTACGCAACTAACTAAAATAAATTTTAAGGAAAGACATTAAACAAATATTCGATTAATTTTTTAACATTTTAGTGATTGTGTTCACTTCGAAAAAAAATGGCGACATTGCAGGCCGTCTTTTCAATTGAATAACGTCTGGTGCGTAAACGAATAAACCAGAACGATACCCGATGCGTAAGCAAGACATATAGAACTGCTTAGGGAAGAAGCATGGATTTTCGAAATTTAGTTTCACACACTTGCAACCATTGTCCGTCCTTGTGCTTTGTTAGTCATTTCGTAAGTACGTTACACCAGCAGCTGCAAGCATTTGACTTCGAATGGCATATCTTTCGATATCATTGGGATATGTGGCTTTAGTACGTCTTCACCTTCGAACTTGCCAGTTAAAATTGTTGCCTCGATAACATTGCTCATCATTTTCTTGACTGAGAAGAAGAATGATGAGTATGTAAATTTTCAATGTAAGAACATGCAGAACGTGACAAGATTTACAGCGGTACCGAGTCATGCGGCCATAATCCATAATGGTTGTCTTACCACTGGGTGTAGGAAAAACCGACCACACAGGCTCTAAGACGCACACACACTAGATGCACATTCTTTGGGAAAGGGATAGAGAATAGATGAAACAGGTGGTGAAAGTAGAAGGAGAGTCGGAAAATAACTGCCGTATATAAGACACCACAGCGACCAGTGACTATGCCTTCATCGCTGAGCAGCCCAACCAACAGTCAATTTTTATTTTTGTAGTGAAAAAACCAAGGTCGTTGGGAATCGAACCAACAACCCCCATACTGACAAGCTAGAACACTACCTACTAGCCTACAGGGGCACCATATACGCCTTAGTTGCAATTTTCGAGTGCACGGTAAAAGAGCCGTGCTAAAGAGTTGGAGACTAACCAACTCCTGATCCTGTTACAAGTAAAACTAGGATATTTACTTGGGTGTTAACCTTTTCTTTTCGTTAACATCTCTTCGAAACTTTCCTTAAAGCCCAATTTAAACCACAGCCACCATGTTGCTATGCAGGCACCTGGTTCCCGTGGTACCAGTTATGTTTGTAAGTCACTGGTCGTACTGGCCAAGAATCTAATGTTTCTTCCAGTATAGAGTTCCTGCTAGCCCAGGCGACTGGTGCTGCCCATGTTAAGATGGGGAAGAGATTCATCTAGCGACATCCAGAATTTCTAACTTGATTCACCACAGTATCGATGAACTTATATTATTATTGGACGCTAATATATTATTGGACGCTAATAGAGCAAGCGTACTTAGTCACTAAAGAACTTTGTTGATTTTTTTGGGAAACATGTTTTGCACTAATTTGTCTATGCTTTCTGTGATCTTACCAAAGTTTGCTGGCAAGTTTGTCCGCTGTTCACACAAACGGATGGATGGAAATGTTAATATTGGCGATGATCAGCAAAATTGTTCCGCAATCATTTGTAGTGTAGGATACAAAATTTGATGGCGCATACAATGCAAAACATCCTCAGACATGTCATATCTCCTCCTCCCGGGGGCACATGATAGTCTTTTTGGAACCTACTATTCCATTTAGACTGGTGTCTTGCGGGGTAAAAGAGAGCCCAGGCCCCTCAAAGGCTAGTAGCAGTCACCTGGACAATCCACATATTTCCACGGGAATCTGTGCGCTCGCAGAGTACACTATTTGTCTCTTGAGACAATTATCTGTTCTCTGACTGGTTATTGAGGTTGGCCCCTATATGGGAGTATCGTGGTGGTTGTGGTTTCGAGAACCTCGTGATAGTTTGTGGGTCGGATCATTCATAATGATTACAATGAATGGTTTAGGTTCAGTGAGTATGAATGCCGTTGTATTCTTAATTATATTAAGCTTCATGCGTTCTGGACCAGGAGTTGGAAAGTCTCCAACTCTTTAGCAAGTAGTGAAGGCTGCGGCCTACTTCGGGCTTTCGAAATTGCTACTAGGAGTGACCGGAGAATATACGTATTGCATGGCCTCCTAGGGCGTGAATGACGTTTGCAAATCATTCAAAGTGGTTAGACCACCATCTGATTATGACTACCTAGTCGGTGCAGATGTAAATCAAATCACGCATGTCATATCTCCACTTAATCCACGATTTTTTTTTGGATTCAAGGGTAAATCTATTGATATGATACTGAAAACGCACGTTAACTGTGCTACACCAAGCTAAAAAAATATTCGAAATTGAAGCACAGCGCCATTTATAGATCAAAAATAAAATAGGAGGAGACTAAATTGTCAGCTGGTTTCACTTCTAAACACATAAAAATATTTGACAACCAAATGAGAATTATAAAGAAAAGACATCAAATGCTTCTCAAGTAGGAACATTTTATATGGGAATATTTTTTTTATCGTTTTTGATACTTTTTAGGATTTATTATTTATATTTCTCACCGTTTAAGCCTTCTTTGTTGGACTTTCACTAATAATTAAAAATAAAAAAAATTCGCCAAAAAAAGCGTTCCAGTCGTTTTCGAGTTTTAGCGAAAATAACAAACAACATTTCATTATTCTCTTTATATATATAATTCTGTACAGGTGCCCCTGTAGGCTAGCAGGTAGTGCACTAGCTTGTAAATATGGGGGTTGTGGGTTCGATTCCCAACGAAGACCTTGGTTTTTTTCACTACAAAAATAAAAATTGACTGTCGGTGGGGCTGCTCAGCGATGAAGGCATAGTCACTGGTCGCTGTGCTGTCTTATATACGGCAGTTAATTTCCGATTATCCTTCTACTTTCACCACCTGTTTCATCTATTCTCTATCCCTTTCCTAAACAATGTAGCACGGCACTTTACTAAATAGGCATTGTTGTCTGAAGTGCTACTTCTCTTTACAAAAAAAAAAAAAAAAAAATTCTACTGTACGTATGTTTGTCACTGAACTTGTCCTAAACTGCTTGACTGATTTTAAGGAATTTTTTGCTGGCGCCCTTGATGGTTTAGATTTAACACGGTATGTGGCGCTGTAGTTCCTATTACGACTTGAATGAATTTTTGTGTCTGCATTTATTGATTTATTGGTCTTAAATTGTATAATATTATTGATGATAGGAAATCCAGAGACATATATAATATATATGTGATGTACGAGGGCGGATCAATAAGTCCGTGACCATTCGAACTTCACTCGTAGTTATATGAAATGTAAAACTGTTCCCAGCAAGTATAATCTGTTAATAGACTACTGTCACATTATGAACAAGTGTCCGTCATTTACTTTACGTTTAACAGCTGTTCAAAAAAGTGAATTTCGAGTGCTCAGCTCAGTAAACATGATTTTTTGCGAAAAAAACGAACGGTCAATCAAACCGAGGAAAAGCTTAATAAATACTATGGAGACTCTGCACTATTGATTTCAATGATAAAAAAAGTGGTTAACTGACTTTTGTTGTGGTCGCGCAAGTACAAAGTTCTGGACGTCCCCAATGGAGGTCAGTATACCCGAAAATGTCGAAAAAATCTACGTTATAGTATCGGCCGATCGAAGAGTAAAAGTGCTTGAAATTCTTGTAGCCATAGGCATTTCATATGCTAATGTGGTTTCGATTTTAAATGATCATTTGAGTTTAAGAAAGTTGTCTGCAAGATGGGTGCCGCATTTGCTCTCAATTGACCGTAAACGTAAATGTGTTACAACTGCAAAGGATGGTTTGCAGTTATTTAAACGCAATCTGAATGAGTTTTGGCGGCGTTTTGTAACTGTGGATGAAACATGGATCCATTACTGTACTGCGGAAATCAAGCAGTAGTCTAAACAATAAGTTTCTCCGGGTGAACCTGCTCCAAAGAAGGCCAAGGTAAGTTTGTCGGTTAATAAGTTGATGGCAACAGTTTTTTGGGATGCACATAGGCTAAACCAATACCTTCAAAAGGCAAAAAACAATAAACGACGAATATTATACCAACTTATTAGGTGGATGAAACATGGATCCATTACTGTACTGCGGAAATCAAGCAGTAGTCTAAACAATAAGTTTCCCCGGGTGAACCTGCTCCAAAGAAGGCCAAGGTAAGTTTGTCGGTTAATAAGTTGATGGCAACAGTTTTTTGGGATGCACATAGGCTAAACCAATACCTTCAAAAGGCAAAAAACAATAAACGACGAATATTATACCAACTTATTAGGTCGAGTTAATAGGAATTTAAAAAGAAAACGATCCCATAGGACCAAGAAAAAAGTTCCATTTCATCAAGATAATGTACCGGTGCACACGTGTACAGTCTCAATGGCAAAACTCAATCAAGTAGGCTACGAATTGGTACCTCATTCGCCATATTCTCTAGATTTAGCCCATAGTGAGAACTTTCTATATCCAAACCTAAAGAAATGGCGCGGTGGAAAGAGATTTAGCTCCAACATTGAAATTATTGACTAAACAAATGACTATTTTAAGGACCTCGAAAAATTGGACTTTTTGGAAGGGATACAAAAACTGGAGAAACGTTGGACTAAGTGTATATTGAGTTAAAAGGAGGTTATGCTGAAAAATAAATTTTTGTTTTGCACAAAAAAAACTTTGTTTCATTCAGCTTGTCAGTCTGGGGGTTGTGGGTTCGATTCCCAACGAAGACCTTGGTTTTTTTTCACTACAAAAATAAAAATTGACTGTCGGTGGGGCTGCTCAGTGATCAAGACGCATAGCCACTGGTCCCTGTGCTGTCTTATACGGCAGTTAATTTCCGACTATCCTTCTACTTTCACCACCTGTTTCATCTCTTCTCTATCCCTTTTCTAAAGAATGTAGCGCGGTACTTGACTAAATAGGCATTGTTGCCTGAAGTGCTACTTCTCTTTTAACGATTAAAAAAGAGTCACGGACTTATTGATCCATCCTCGTACCAGTTTAAAATGAAAGTCGGGTAGATTTACTATCCACTGTTGCACTGGCTATCATTTTTCTTAAATTAAATTATTTTCTTAAATTATTAACGAAACCAGTAATCGCAACTGATGGTTTTCAAAACAGAGCGTTTTTAGCACTGGAGCCCTTTTTTCTTATTTTGTGTTATTTTTTTTTTGTGTTATGATAATTTAACAGGAAAATAAATATTTTGGTTTTAATTTTTGTTTTTCTTTTGTTTTTTGCCAAGATGTTCTTGTTAACAAGTTATAATGAAACAACCCTCATTATGAAATTATGTTTAAATATGTTTTTGTTTTTTTTTTGCTTTTCCTTATGATTTACAAATAGTGATAAGCGCTGAAAATAACAACAGAAATTGTAACAACCTGACCAGCAGCAATTAAATGCAAATCATTTTTTTTTAACTTTGGAAATGGCTTAAAGGCCTTTAACACGCTTGAAAATGTTTAACAGAATGAATGAATGAATGAATATCAACAAACAAATTTCTCTACATTTTTTTATTTTTATTAAAAATCTCTGTTTTTTTTTTCTTTGTGTATAATAAAAACATCAGACTTTCATTTCAAATCAAATCACTTAAAAAAGCCAAAGCACGATTAAAAACGTTTAAAAATCATTTGATGTTTCGATATCAGATTCCTGTGTAGATGTATATGTATGTATATGTGTGTGTGTGTTAGTATGTTTTAAACATATGTACAGTACTTTCAAAATTAATATAAACCAATTGTTTTATGCTTTCTCTCTCCCTCTCTCTCTCTCTCTCTTTCTCATTAATCAAATTTAAAACTTTCGTTTAAATCATCATTTTTAATATCAAAACTTAAATTTACGGTTTGTTAATAAAAATCATAAATGTCATTAAATCACTATCGTACACACACACACACACACGCTCGCACACATATATTCACACACCCTTTTTAATATAATAATAACAATAAATGACATTTGAGAGTTTTTAAAGCCAGTAAATGCAAAAGATTGCTGTTGTACATAAACAAAAACAAAATGGATCCTTTACAACAGAGCTGGAAAACTTAATTTTTATTTATAAATCTTGTTGAGCCATTTTCTTAAATTAATGTTTTTCAACATTTTCTGTTAATAGAGGAAATACATCACTCTTTTACTTTAAGCCACAATGTCTGTCACAGGCTTTTAATCTCCCCTAGAACTGTACTAACAGCGCTTGCAGTTTTAAAGGCGAATTGAAAGTTTAAGTGTTAAGTGATGTCTCCAAAGTGATGTCTGACAAACTCCTCAAGCTCTTTATAATAACAAGCGTTAAAAAATATTAAATTACTATTGTTTAAATGGATAAGCCGTCAATAACAACTGCCGTATTTAGAGTGATGACATTCCTCGAATGTACGTTAAGAGTGTGCTACATCCAGCAAAACTGACTGTTTCATTTGCTTTATATAATTCCGTATTTCCTTAGAAACCATGCTGATCACAATGTTACAGTTAATAGTGACCGCTATATAGTCATGATACTGACGTCTATTAAATAGCCATGATGTGCAAGAGCTATGGTTTCAACAGTATGTCTCAATGTCTCGTGCCATAATTGATTTATTGAAGGAAACGATTGATAAACGCAGAGTTTTACCTTTCGGATCAGAACATGACAAGATTTATTACATCGGTATCGAGCCATGTGGGTGTAGGAAAAGCCTCAATACCCACGCCCTAAGACACATACACACTAGATGCATATACGCCTTAGTTGCAATTGTCGAGTGCACTCCTTGCTAAAGAGTTGGCGACTATCTTACTCCTGGTTTTTCTACAAGCGCAACAAGGACATTTACTTGGAACTTTCTTCAAAACGCGATTCAAACTATAGCCCTCATGTTGCCTCACCAAGGGGCCTCACCAACAGCTAGAATAAGGCCGTAGATCTGCGGACAACTGATTGCCGTGGTACCAGTTTGTGTTTTCAAGTCACTGATCGGATTTCGACAGTTCAGTATCGGGCTCCTGCTAGCCCAGGCGACTGGCGCCGCCTTTTATCTCCGAAGGCAGATGCGAAGGGATCCATCAACACTGCGTGACTCTGGGGGGACCGGGGGTGAATTGGCCCGCAAGATTGGACGACTAGTATATGCCTCTCAACTATTTTCAGTGGGGATATGACGTTGAAGTTGTTAAGTCTACGCTGATAAGTCCAAGACGATTGAATACTTGGAGGACACAATAATCGCCGCGTTATTACCGATTTATGGCGACAAATATTGGAAAACACCATTGAAAATTGAAGCTCCAAATTGGACTACATGCGAGCCCGCCGTGGCGTCAGAAAACATATTTAATTGAAAAGCCAGCAGATCATCTTTCGAATAAAGGAAATTTCATGTAAATTTAAATTACGGAGGTGTATACCTCTATGAATAATATCCTATAAAATTTCATATTAATTTAAAAAAATCATGTGTTTCATGATATTGCAAAGTTCTATACCTCTATGAAAAAGACTCTATACAATTTCATGTTAATCTAAAAAAAAATCATCTTTGTTTAATTTCATTTCAAAGTTATATACCTCTATAAGATAACCCTATATTTTTACAATAAGCCAGCAGATTTTGCAGTTCTGCAACTGCTGTTTTTTTGTTGTATTTTGCTGTAGTGATAAACCCAAAAACGCCTAATTATTTGTTGGATAAGCTAAGCAGCGCATACATAATCATGTTCTGTGCACTTAATTCCATTTTTGCGGTTAAACCATTCAACTACAGGGTGTCCGCCGGGAATGTATACTTTGTTATGCTATCATTTTGGTAAACATTAGTCTTGATAGTTCATACTTGGCAGCCATGAAGTAGACACGTGGCAAATTTATTATGGAAAAATATTCGATAAACCAACGTGTTTTAATCGTTAAAACATTTTATCAAAATCACTCATCGATTAATGTGACGATGAGAAAGTTACGTGATGTTTTTGGGAGAAACAATGTGTTAGCAAAACGCATCATTTATCGTGTCGTAAATGATTTCGAAGAAGAAAGAGAGTCTTGTGTTGGGCCTATCACCCAACGTACTGCAAGATCGGCTGAAAACATTAGTGCTGCTTAAGTAAGTATTCAAAACAATCCATCAACCTCAATTTGACGGCGTGCTCAAGACCTTCTTTGATGAAAAACAAGTTTAAACTCAAAATTTTGCACAAGGATTTGCATTTGTTTCCATATAAGATTTAGTTGACACAAGAGCTTCTTCCACAACACCATTTACGCCGTCATACATATGCCAATATGATGAAATCCTCAAATTATTTAACAGTCACCACCTTTGCATCCATTAAAATTGACAGTCTTAGGCAGGAGGAATCATTGGAACTTACTTCGTTGAAAATGAAAACGGCGTAAAGGTAACTGTGAATAGGAAGCGATATCGTGATATGATTGAAAACTTTTTAGCGTCACAACTGCATGATTTGGCCTTGACTAACATTTAGGGTATCAACAAGACGGTGCCACATCGCATACATCCAGAATTACAATGAAATTACTGTGAGATTTCTTTCCACAACAAGTTATTTTATGAATGCTCCGGACTTCTTTTTGTGGGGATATCTGAAGAATTAGGTTTATGCTTGAGCAACTCAAACAAAATATTCTTGATAAAATTAATGAAATACCCCGTGAAATGTGTGAGAATGTATCGGAAAATGTGCTCAAAAGGGCGCTCACATTTTTGTGCCAAAACAGAGGCGGGGACATTTATCTGATATTTTATTCCATATATAATTGCCGATATTAAATAAATCATTTATCAATATAGAGGGTCCGCCAAATAACTTTTTTTTTTGTTTTAAATTCTATAAACAAAACTACTGAATATTTTCTCAAATTTCTGTTTTTTATTTGAGAGTACAATCCTTCCGGTTAAAAATGGAAAATAATTTCATTCAAATGGCTGCCTAGGCGGGCCATGCAGTAGCCTAAACGATCGGTTCAATTTTTAAGCACATTATCGATTGTGTGCAGCTGTATTTCTTCAATGCCTGCACGAATGTTGTCTTATTTTTTGCCAGCACCCCACAAATAAGAGAGTCCAACGGTGTCAAATCGCAGCTCCGAGGTGGCCAAACGACATCAGTTCTGCGGCTGATAATGCGATCTTTAAAAATAGACCGCAAAACATCGAGTGTAGCGTCGGCTGTGCGGCACACAGCGTCGTCCTGTTGAAACCAAATGTTGCCAATATCCTGCTCTTCAAATTTTTGTGAACAAAAATTCGTTAAACATGGCATGATAACGATTGGCCATTAACTGTAACAGCCACTCCTGAAAAATGGCCCAATTCTGCCTCTGGACCAAAATCCGCACCAAACAGTGACTCGTTTTGGGTGCTTCAGCTTTTCAATGTATGCGTGCGGGTTTTCTGTGCCCTAAATGCGACAATTTCGCTTGTTTACATACCCGCCAAAATCAAAATGAGCTTCATCTGAAAAGATGATCTTTTGTAATTCTATCGCAGGCGATCACTTAGCGAAGCGAAAACGCATTGGATGGTCACTTGGCTTCAACTCCTGAACCAATTGGACTTTGTATCCTAATTTGAGGTTAGGAAAAAAATTGAAACGTGAAACAATATGGCTACCAAATATTTCCTTAAAAAACCCATTCCTGTGACATATAGCGCCATCTGGAGATGCGATTTTTAGATAACATTTTTCTAACATTTTACTGAATATTTAATCAAATTTCTTCTCTTATTTGAAAGTACAATCCTTCCGGTTAATAATGGAAAATAATTTCTTTCAAATGGCTGCCTCGGCTGGCCATGCAGTAGCCTACACGATCGGTGCAATTGGTCCTGAACCAATTGGACTTTGTATGGCGTTATACCACAAGGTATAACACAGTGGGCAAATTTGAGGTTAGGAAATAAATTGAAACGTAAAACAATATGGCTACCAAATATTTCCTTAAAAAACCCATTCCTGTGACATATAGCGCCATCTGGAGATGCGATTTTTAGATAACATTTTTCTAACATTTTACTGAATATTTAATCAAATTTCTTCTCTTATTTGAAAGTACAATCCTTCCGGTTAATAATGGAAAATAATTTCTTTCAAATGGCTGCCTCGGCTGGCCATGGAGTAGCCTACACGATCTGTCCAATTGGTCCTGAACCAATTGGACTTTGTATGGCGTCATACTAAAGTCTTTATGCAAAATTCGTCTCAATGATTTCTCTGAAATGTTCAATTATTGTTGAGAACGACGGTGAATTGATGTTGGTGGCGCTGCACGCACACTTTCTGCCACTTTCTGCAGCAATATTCTCGGGTGTATGCACTGTTTTTGGCTTTTTACGCTTTGGTTTATCAATGAGGATGCCAGTTTCTTTCCGATTTTGGGTACTTCTAAAACATGGCTTTTGAATGCCGAAACTGCTTTTTCAGGTGTAGGAAACCGTTGTCCACGTAGTTTTTTCTTGATGTTCGGAAACACAAATAAAGTCATTAGGGCTATACGGGGGATGAGCTATCAATTCAATGTTTTGCCCTGTCAAAAACTTTATTGTTTCAGCCGATCGGTGACAGCTCGCATTGTCGTGATGCAGAATGATAAGTCTTTTTTTTTACTTGTACCGAAGTTTCTCAAAGACTTCTGGCAAACAAATAGTGGCGTACCATGCCGAATTAACCGTCTTACGTTGCTCTAGTGGCGGCACAGTCGCCACATGACCGTTAATGCCGAAGAAACAGGCAACCATTTGCTTTGATGTGCTTCTTCCACGAACAACTTTGGTGGTATTTCGCTCGTCCTGAAAGACCCATACAGTGGATTGCTGTTTTGTTTCAGGATCATATGAGTATATCCATGATTCGTCACCTGTGCAGATATTATAAACTGCTCTTGATGCACCTTGAGCGAATTTCTGCAACATTTTGTTTGCTCCAGTCAACACGAGCATACTTTTGTGCGTTTGTCAGGTTATGCGTTAACCAACGTGAACAAACCTTTTTCACATGCAAATGTTCATGCAAGATCTTATTGATGCTTGTCATACTAATCCCTACAGATGCCTCAATCTCGCGATATGTTACATGACGATCATGCCTTATCAGCTCGTGCACAACAGCGTTGTTTGCTGGCACAACAACCGTTGTTGAACGACCTTCTAGGGATTCGTCCTGGAGTGATTGTTGGCCACGATTGAATTCGTTATACCAGTTTTTAATGGTGCTGTAAGAAGGTGCTTCATTACCATATAAGGAATTAAGTTCATCTGTACACTGTTGTCGTGTCAGGGCACGTCGAAAGTTATGAAAATTTATTGCACAAAAATGTTCACGAGTTAATTCCATTTTCTCCTAAGATCACTTTTTCAACCTGCTATCACTAACACTAACACTAACAACAATAAAATGACAAAATGTTTTGGTTGAGGTTATGTTTAACAATGTGAAGGTTGCACTGAAAACATCAGCTGGTGCCTAGCAACAGTCAGTGTTACCAGGCCAGAAAAGTAAATAGCAGCCCTCGTATGACTTTCAAAGTAATGTCGCAATATTTCGTAGCGTTGTTCAAGCGTGTACACAACCATATTCGTATAGCGGAAGGATAAAACTAATTATCTGACAAATCAAACATGAGCTAAGTGTTGCCATTCACGAAATAAGCATTAGTTGCAAAAAAAAAGCATTAGATGGCGGACCTTTTATATAAGATTCATTCTCTTTCATTCAAACAAAAATTATAAACAAATAAAGTGTAGTATACCTTCCCGGCGAACACCCTGTAAAAATAGAAACATGTATTTCGTTTAAATTTTGTGTACGAGTAATTTTTAGAACACCCTTAACAACTGTCGCCAAATAAGTCGATAAAAGGAAATGAACAGCAAGAAACAATAACAACAAACAAACGAAATAAATAAAAACACATGTTTTGTTTTTAAAACATTTGCGTGCGTAAATAAGGAAACATATTTTTATTTTTATTTTTTTTTTTGCTTTTTATTTGTAGTTGTGTGTGTGAAATTAAAATAAAACCTCAAGAGTTGTGGGTTTCATGTAGTGTCGTCTAGTCCTTTTGCTTTAGCACAGGGTAGTTTATGAAGCATAAAAGCAACATGATGATGTCATTCAGGCTTGAAACATAAAACAACTGTTGTCGTATGAGAAAGGAAACATTGAATAAATAAAAAAAAATTAAATGTGACCTAATTTGTATTATAAAAACAAAATGAAATAAATATTTAAAAACTATTTGATATGTTTCACGTATCATTATTAAACAACAGTCACTTAAATAAATAAATAAATAAATATAAAATAAAACAAAACAAAATAAATATTGATTAAGTTTTGTTGGTTTCTTTGCTTTTATCTCAATATTAGAACAATAACACTTTAATGTGACACATAGAGTGACAAAGAATTGTTTTTTTTTTTGTGGATTTTGTTGTGTGCTCAAATAAAAGCAAAATAAAAAATGAACAAATAAATTCTTTATTAACAAAAAAACAGGCGTTGCGGTCCATGGCTAAAGCGCTCATGTGTAACGTTTTGAAATTTTTACGTAAACTTGAACTTCGTGGCTTTGGGGTTTCGCTGCTTCGCAAAATGAATTTTTATTCCACACATGGGGCTGGGCTTGCTACTTACTGCTGTAGCAACATAAGGAAAGAAAGAAGAAAAAAGAAGAGCAAAAACAAAAATAAAAAAACACACTTTGGAATGCAAAAATGCATTAAAAAGACAAAAGAAAAATAAAACAAAAAAAATTATTTTGAAAGGGAAACAAAGGAAATTGTATATCTGAAATTGAAACTGCTTTTAACAGGGGAACTTAACACCTGTTAAGCATAAGAAATTGTTATTTAAATTAAATAAAATGAAACAAAACAAACAATAAAATAAAATTCCTTTTTATAAAGCAAAAAAAAAAGAAAAATTTAATTATAAAATTTTATTAAGTCATCTCAGCAGTCAATGAAGAAATATTTTTTTTCAAAGAATTTTTCCTCTTTTTGTTATTTCAAAAAAAAAATCTTTCTATGACGCTTTTCACAAATAAATATTTCTTTTTATATATTTTTTGTTGTTGTTGTATATTTTTTTTAAAGCTATAATGCTAAGAAAATCTGGCTATTTTTAAAAATGATGGCATGTATTTGTGTTTATGGTTTAACAACAAACGTAAATTTTTTGAATCGAACAGCCAACAACTTAAATAAAATTTAAAAAAAAAACTAAAAAAAAATTTTTTTTGTTAATTTAACGGCATAAATTTTTTCTACAAAATTTCGAAATATTTTTAAATATTAAAATTTGCAAAATATTTGTTTTCTTTCTTTTTAAAACATACTCCCAGCCATGGTGGCATAAATTTTCCCTACAAAAAATTCGAAATCTTTTTAAAAATTTAAATTTGCAAAATATTTAATTTCTTTCGTTTTAAAACATACTCCCAGCCATGGTGGCATAAATTTTCCCTACAAAAAATTCGAAATCTTTTCAAAAATTTAAATTTGCAAAATATTTCATTTCTTTATTTTTAAAACATACTCCCAGCCATGGTGGCATAAATTTTCCCTACAAAAAATTCGAAATCTTTTTAAAAATTTAAATTTGCAAAATATTTGTTTTCTTTCTTTTTAAAACATACTCCCAGCCATGGTGGCATAAATTTTCCCTACAAAAAATTCGAAATCTTTTTAAAAATTTAAATTTGCAAAATATTTAATTTCTTTCGTTTTAAAACATACTCCCAGCCATGGTGGCATAAATTTTCCCTACAAAAAATTCGAAATCTTTTTTAAAATTTAAATTTCCAAAATTTTTAATTTCTTTCTTTTTAAAACATACTCCCAGCCATGGTGGAAAAATTTAAAACGGATGTAAGGAAGGCATTTGAATTTCCTTTTAGGCAAAATTCCATAACAAAAAAAAAAATTCATTGAGATTTTTAATACAGGGTGTGCGCTGGGAAGGTATACTACTTTGTTTTATCGCCATTTTGATAAACATTAGCCTTGACAGTTCATATTTGACAGTTGTGAAGTAGACAGGTGGCAAATTTTATTATGGAAAAATATTCGATAAACCAACGTGTTTTAATCGTTAAAACATTTTAGCAAAATCAATCAACGATTACTGTGACGATGAGAAAGTTGCGCGAAATTTTTGGGACAAACAATGTGCCTACAAAACGCACTATTTATCGTGTGGAGAATGATTTTGAAGAACAAAGAGGGTGTGTAGTTGATAGGCCCCACGTACTGCAAGATCGGCTGTAAATATTACTGCTGCTCAAGAAAGTGTTTAAAAACAATCCATCAACCTTAATTCGATGCCCTGCTCAGGAGCTTGGTCCTCGAAGAAGAACTTTGGCCACCAGTTTGCACAAGGATTTGCATTTGTTTCCACATAAAATTCAGCTAACACAAGAGCTTCTTCTATAAGACCTTTTACGCCGCCTTACATACGCCAATAGGATGTTAAACCACGCCCATGACAAAGCCGATTTTCCAGAAAAAATCATTATGAATGACGAGGCATATTTCCATTTGAATGTAATAATGTGAATGAACAATTTAGCCGTTTCTGGGGAATAGGAATTCCTCAAATTATTCAACAGTCATCACTTTTGCATTCATTAAAAGTGACCTTTTGGTGTGCAATTTGTTTCAGAGGAATCATTCGAACTTAATTCTTTGAAAATAGAAACGGCGTAAAGGTAACTGTGAATGAGAAGCGATATCACATCACGAGATTGAAAACTTTTCAACACCACAACTGCATGCTTTGGGCTTGATTAACATGTGGCACCGCATGCAGCTGGGATTACAATGGAATTACTGTGAGACCCTCTTTATACAACAAGTTATTTTAAGAGATGGTGATATTGATGGGCCTATCCGGCCACCTGTTTTTACTGCTCCGGACTTCTTTTTTGGTGGGAATATTTGAAAAGCAAGGTTTAGACAAACAAACCAGAATCAAAATATTCGTAATGAAGTTAATGAAAAACCGCATGAAATGTGTGAGAATGTAATGAAAAATGTGCTCAAGAGGGCGCTCGCATTTGTGAGGCTAATAGAGGCGGTCGGGCATTTATCTGATATTGTATTCCATACAAAATTGCCGATATTAAATAAAACATTTATCCATTCTCTTTCATTTAATCAAAAATTATAAATAAAGTGGTGTACCTTCCCGGCGAACACCCGCATTTTATAAAGCTTGGCAACACTACACTGGCAAACAAATCACTTGCAAGACATCTGCTTACACAGCCATCCTTTAAATAGATTGTGATTATAGCACAACCTTGCTAATTTATCGCAAAGCGAATGTATGTAAGCAGCCACCATAATTTCGCTTCCCCCCTCGTAACTGTAAGTGGTTTAATCCAATCCAATCAAACAAAGCCCTTGAATTTTTTCTTAAAGTTTGATTCCAACTACGGTTGGAATATGAACCAATATGAACCCAACCTGCGACTAGTAACGTTTTCGTTCTTTAAGCAGCCATCCTTTAAGGACATCTATAGACCATCTTTCTTTTCAAAATCTTCCATTAGCATGACATAACTAAAACCATTAGTTATATCACTAATTTCTTCCCGACTCTCCTAAGTAGTCGCCCTAAGCTGATGATATCGGAAGTTACAGTTGCTGGTCCACTCAGGATATTCTGCATGATATAGAAATGCATTTATTCCTGAGCTTACTTACAAGAATCTGTAGCCTTTTACTGTAGAGGGTGTTTTTATAGAGGTATAAAACTTCGAAGTGACATGAAATTCCTTCCTTTATTCAAAAGATATTCTGCCAGGCATTTTAAATTAAATATGACTTCTGTCATATGACCGCCAGATGTGGTTGCGACGTAGTCTAGTCTGAAGCTGCTATTTGCAACGACCGTATATCGGTCACGCTTTTACAGAAGTATGATCCAATGATTCTTTCAGTAAATAAAGCACATCAAACAGTCAGTGTTTTTGGAATGTAACGCAGTCTCAAGATACTCTTGAGGATTACCATCACTCATAATATGACATTTTTGTTTAGTGAGACGAAGTATCCATTCAAAGAAAATTTAGCTTCAAGAGCTAAATAAAACTCCTTGATGAATAAATCGGCTCAAAAGCAGTCTTGCTTCGAAACCAATTTGCAAGCACTGTGGTCAGGCGTCAGTTGAAATAGCAAATGCCAAAGTAAACATAAATCAATTTGACAGCTGAAAACAAAGTGTTGCCAACTAAAAGTTCTCTTGATGTCGTCATTATTTCCTGTCCTTTCTGGGTGTTTTTTCAGTATGAACGGCTAGTGCTTTCGATGTGAAGATATCATTTCCAAGCCGTGTTCTAATCTGTACTGGTGAGTTAGTGTTTGGGTTTAGGTAGTGTAACGGTGAAAGTCGTACTACGTTTTCACCTACACCATATTACTACTTCATTACTTAGTATTACTTTATTATTATTGTTTTTACTTTACTTATTGTTATTATTATTATTATCACATGATGTTGAATTCATTCTTTAATTTAACACAAATTTCTAGTATTATCTGATTCATGAATTATATTGTATTATAATAATAATAATAATTATTATTATTATATTACATTATATTTATAAGATTTAAATTAAAGGTCGGGACGTCGGAGCGCCATCTGTGAGTCAGAAACAAACACATCATCAATGTAGTCCGCTGTTATGCAGACCAAACCCCACAGCTGATAGCTGTCAATCAATTATATTAATAATGTGTGTGTGTGTGAATGAATGTGTGTACCCACACACAAGTATATAAGGCAGAACATCTTTTGGAGGAGTTTTATACTCCGCAATCATTTCTTATCAGCAGATAGCAAGTAGATCGCC
The DNA here is from genome assembly GCA_030448955.1 of Trichopoda pennipes. Classification (NCBI taxonomy): domain Eukaryota; kingdom Metazoa; phylum Arthropoda; class Insecta; order Diptera; family Tachinidae; genus Trichopoda; species Trichopoda pennipes. Next base: position 1,286,179 of record JASKUP010000040.1, read on the forward strand.
TGGAGGAAATTTATATTCAGCAATAACTTCTTGCCCCCAGATAGTCCGCCTGTCTGTAAGAGATCTTTTGGAGGAATTTTATATTGCGCAATAATCTCTTATCGACAGTGCAGCTGCAATTGGTGCAAGTTCATCTTCTACCGGGGATTGGCTTGACCGTGCGACTGATGCTGTTGCGGAATTTTATATTCCCTCAGTATTATTCAACACGGCCAAGAACTCCCTGCGATCGCTGCTGCTAAGTGTAGTGCTTAGCTTACCGTCGCGGCCGCCATCTTTACAGCCGCCGCCAGTACCCCTGCCGGCAGTTCCACTACCAGGTCCTGCCGCCAGTGCCGTTGCCACCTGTATCGCTGCCGCCTGTGCCGCTGCCGCCTATACCACTGCCGCCCTTACCGCTGCCGCCTGTACCGCTGCCGCCTGTGCGACTACCAGGTCCTGCCGCCAGTGCCGCTACCGCCTATACCGCTGCCGCCTGTATCGCTGCCGCAAGTACCACTACCAGATACCGCCGCCTTACCGCTGCCACTTTTAACGCTGCCGCCTCTGCCACTACTGCTACAGCCGTCTTTACCACTTCTGCCTGTGCCACTGCCGCCTGTACTACTGCTGATGTTCCTACCGCCTCAGCGAGTTGACTCCCCGTTCTTTGGCTACGATTCCCGACCGTCCACTATCAACCATCTACCTTGTAAATGTTGACTAAATAAACTTGCTGATAAGTTTTATAAAGTTTATAAAGCATTGAGTGTCATTCCTTCCACGGACCAATTAAAAATTGCAACGACCCTGGCCTCCGCTGTCGCTATCCCAGCAACCAGCGTAAACGTGTCGTTAAAGTAGTTCTAGTGTTAAGGTCGTATCTACTCATGTAGGTAAAATGCCCGCCACCTGACAGGTTAATCTTTCAATACCTCCGTCGTGTGTCCGTCTGAGTCTGTTTTTCGTTTGTTCGTGCGTATGAGTAGTTTAAGTGGGGCGAAAATAGTTTCTGAGGTCGTGTTCACCTGATTGTTTTTAATGTCACTTATAAAAGAGTTGTTGTTTTGTAGATTTCCATGCTTTTAAGAATGTCTAGTCTTCGTCTTTTTTTTGCTAGGATGTAGCAATGTCATACATTCATCCATTTCCCTTGGTGTGTGTCTTTTTTTTCGGACCAGCACTCAGGGGATGACCCCTACATATGCAATGCATTGTACCAGAACTAGAAAATTAGGTTACGGGAAGGAGGAAAGAAAGAGTAGTATATGTGGACATTCAATTTGAACTTTCCCAGATTGAAAGTGACAGGAAGGACCTCCGGAGGGATTTTATTCCACATACACACAGACTGTTCTGCTGAAAAACGAATTTTCCCTGCAATGCGTACTTCTTTAAAAAAGAGGTCAGCCGATTAATTGCTGTGTATGGTGTTCTATGCTTTGAGCTCCCAGAGGAAATTTTTAAGGATGAAGGAATTCGTTTATGCCAGTATTAATTTACAAAAAAAAATTACCTTAAATGATTGAGACACTCAAAAAGTTTTGGCATTTTTTTTTTAAATTATTTTCTCAATTCTAATTACGCATTGCCAATACGTCTATAATTAAAATGATTTTTTGTCTGGCTTGGAAGTTTAGCGCTTCCACCTTTTTTCACATCATTTAACACCAAATATTCCACACACAAGTTTATTGCAAATCCTATTGCTTTTCCACAAACATATTTTTAATTATTTTTATTTAATTGTTTTATTTTTTTAATTTCTTAAATGATTTTTTATGCCACTTGGCTTCATTTTTGTTGTTGTTTTTGTTTGCTTCTCTGAATATTTCTGATTATTATTTTCAATTATTTCTAATTTGTTTTATTTCTATTTATTTAACAGTAAAATGAAATTTTCTCAAATATTTATAAAATATGAACAAACGAATAATCGTTTGCTATTAATGTTTATTGCTCTATTCTCGTTAATAGTCGAATACCGCTTTAACTGATTAACGAAATTTGATAATTTGCACGCGATCATCAAAACCGCTGCTAATACACGAAATTTTCAACAACTGCTAAAAATTTGAAAAATCTTAATAATGAGAAAAACTAAAACAAAAACAAAAACAACAACACTAAAACAATTTGCGTGAAAATTCAATAAGTTTTGGTTCATTCTTTTTTATATTTTTTTTTTTTTTTTATTTTCATCATTTCCATTTATTTTTATGCTTTTTGCTCTCTGAGTTCCATTTATTTGTGGCTCATTTTTGTTTTTGTTATTGTTTGAAATTATTTGGCGCTGCTGTGGTCGATGGTCAATGCCAATATATTTGTGTTCTGCTTTTGCTTTTGTTTTTGCAATCATTCATATTTAGAATAAATTATTCATTTCAAATTTGGTAGAAATATGATTGATGACATTGCATTCAATAATCATAATTTTTCTATAACAAAATATCATTAGTCATATTTTTTCTATAGAAAAAGTTTCTTCAGTCTTATTTATTTTTATTAAAAAAATTTTAGAAAAATTTCATGACCCCATAACTTTTCTATAAAAAATTGTGTAATTTGTCATAATTTTTCTATACAAAAATTTCATTTCATAATTTTTCTATACAAAAATTTCATTTCATAATTTTTCTATACAAAAATTTCTTGTCATAATTTTTAAATACAAAAATTTCATTTCATAATTTTTCTATACAAAAATTTCATAACATAATTTTTAAATACAACAATTTCATGCCAGAATTTTTCTATAAAAAAATTTCATCAGTTACAATTTTTCTATAAAGAAAATTTCATCAGGTATAATTATACGATTTCATAATTTCATCGGTGATAATTTTTCTATACAAAGTTTTCATAATTTTATTTTCTATATAAAGTTTTCATTAATCATAACTTTTCCATAGAAAAATATTATCACTCTTAAAAAAATTACAACCGCTGAAATTTTTCCATATACTTTATCTATATAAAATTTTAAAACAGTCATAAATTTTCTATAAAAAATTTATTAGTTAAAGGCTATCTATAGAAAAATTTCATTAGCTAAAATTTTTCTATACAGAGTTTCATTAGTCAATATTTTCCTATACAAAGTTTCATCAGTTAAAAAATAAAAAAATTGCATCAGTCAATATTTTTCTGTAAAAAAATTTCATATCATAATTTCCTTTAAAAAATATTTACCACTCATAATTTTTCCCTAAAAAATTTCACCACACATAATAGCAATATTTCACCAGTTACAATTTTTCTATAAAGAAAATTTCATCAGGCATAATTATACGGCACACAAATTTCATCAGTGATAATTTCTCTATAAAAAAATTTTTCTATATATTTCTATATAATTTTATTTTCTATATAAAGTTTTCTATAAAAAAAATTTCATCATTCCTACTTTTTCAAAACAAAATTTTCAAGTTATAATTTTTCTATATAAAACTTTCAATAATTTTTCTATAAAATATTTATCCGTTGAAATCTTTCTATAAAAAAATTGCATCGATCAAAATTTTTCTACACAAAATTTTACCAAATTTATTTTTTAAAAAAATTTTCTAAGTAAAAAATTTTCTAGTAAAAAATTTCATCAGTAAAAAATTTCATCAGTAAAAAATTTTTTTATAGTAAAAAATTTTCAATAAAAAATTTTTTTAGTAAAAAATTTTCTTTAAAAAAAATTATTATTAGTAAAAAATTTTCAATAAAAAATTTTTTTAGTAAAGAATTTTCTATAAAAAATTTTTATTAGTAAAGAATTTTCTATAAAAAATTTTTATTAGTAAAAAATTTTCAATCAAAAATTTTTTTAGTAAAAAATTTTCTTTAAAAAAAAATATTATTAGTAAAAAATTTTCTATAAAAAATTTTTATTAGTAAAAAATTTTCAATAAAAAATTTTTTTTATTAAAAAATTTTCTTTAAAAAAAATTATTATTAGTAAAAAATTTTCTATAAAAAAATTTCATCAGTCAAAAATTTTCCATAAAAAATTTGATGAGTAAAAATTTCGTTAGTAAAAAAATTTCTATAAAAAATTTCACCACTAAAAAATTTTCTATAAAAAATTTCATGAGCTAAAATTTTCCATAAAAAATTTCACGAGCTAAAAAGTTTCTATAAAAAATTTCATACGTTTAAAATTTTCTATAAAAAATCTCATTATTAAAAAATTTTCTATATAAATTTATCAACCAAAAATTTTCTGTAAAAAATTTCATCAGAAAAATTTTCTATAAAAAATTTCATCAATAAAAAATTTTCTATAAAAAACTTCATTACTAAAAAATTTTTTATAAAAAATTACATCAGCTAAAAATTTTCTATAAGAAATTTCATTAAGCAAAAATTGTCTGTAAAAAAATTCATCGGAAAAAATTTTCTATAAAAATTTTATAAGTAAAAAATGGTCTATAAAAAAATCATAAGTAAAAAATTCTCTATAAAAAATATTATAAGTAAAAAATTTTCTATAAAAAATTTTATCAGTTAAAATTTTTCTATAACAAAAATTTCAACATCATAATTTTTTTATAAAAAAATTCTTTAGAAAAAATTATATTTTTTAAAAAGTTTCATTAGGTATCTTAAAAATTAAATCAGCTATAATTCTTGTGTAGAAAATTTTCATTAGTCAAATTTCTATAAAAAAAATTGCATTAACTATAATTTTTCTATAAAAAATTTTATCGATAGTAATTTTTAAGTAGAAAATTTTCATTAGTCAAATTTTTCTATAAATCATTTTATGTCAAAGTTTTTCTGTAAAAAGTTTCATCCCATAATTTTTCTTTTCGAAAATTTCATCAGACAGAGTTTTTCTATTAAAAATTTCATTTGGTAATTTTTTTATTAAAAAAAATTAATAAAAAAAAGTTCTACAGTCGTAATTAAGAATACTTTCATCAGTCAGAATTTTTCTATTTAAAAAATTATATCATTAATAATTTTTCTCTTGAATAATTTTATGTCATGATTTTTCTATAAAAAATATATAATTTATCTGTAGAAAATTTTTCATCAGTCATAATTTTTCTGTAGAAAATTTTTCATCAGTCAAAGTTTTTCTGTAGAAATTCTTTCATCAGTCAAAATTTTTCTGTAGAAAATTTTTCATCAGTCAATATTTTTCTGTAGAAAATTTTTCATCAGTCAAAATTTTTCTGTAGAAAATTTTTCATCAGTCAAAATTTTTCTGTAGAAAATATTTCATCAGTCACAATTTTTCGGTAGAAAATTTTTCAATCGGTCATAATTTTTAGTTATTAAAATAACTAACAATTTCTTTACAATTAAAATATAATAGCACTAAACGTTCCAACCCCGGCGTTTGAATATTACGGTAGGTAGCGGAAAATATTAAAACCTTAAAATAATAAAATGATGTTGCCAAATTATTGCTTGAAAAATAAAATAAAACAAAACCATAAACAATTTTTATTTATTATATAAATGGAAAGTTTTTTGTTTTAAATTAATAATTTTTGTTTTACTGCTGCATGCAGTGTTTTGTTTGCTTTGGTTGCGCATTTCAAGATCATTGTATTTTTATTTTATTTAAAAAGTTATTACTTTAAAAACAAATAATTTTCTTTTATATTAAATAAATTAATAAATAAATATTATTATTATTATTTATGGTCATTAAAGTTTTAGCTTTTTACAATAAATTAATTTATATAATTCGGAAAAATGATTTTTTTATCACCAAATCTACTCGAATTTAAAAACAAAATCAATAAAAAACTCATTAATGAAAATAAACAGACAATATTTATTTGTTGAAAATGTTTAAGAAAAAGTTAATTAGTTTTTTTAAATTGTATAAATAAATTAAGCAAAAAGGCGCCAAATACTTGTAATCAATCTTAATTTTTACAGTTATAAAAACGAATAAAAAGCAAAAACAATTCAATAACTTAATTTTAAAATCAACGTTGGAATTTTCATTTCTAGAAAAATAATAAAATTTTAAATGTTTTTGTAAATTAAAACAAGGAATGCGTCGCTGCAATGGTGTCACGATCAATCTTAATTGAGTGGGGCGATAAAAAAAACTCTAATGAAAGAGTTGATAGCCTAGGAATCGTAAAAAAGTAATTGAGAACCAGTAGCTGAATGTAAATAAAATTCGTCTAAAAATAAACAACTAAAATATTTGCTAAACGTGATTATAAACGTGAGAGTAAAGGGTTACCATGTATATTTATAAAACACTTTGAAAAGATTTGTGTTGCCATTTATTTCGTTGGTATTCTGTATCATCTTCTCCTCTGCAAAGCCGGCAATATTTGGTGAAAGCTTATCATAGAAGGAGAAGGCTGCTTTTTCAGTGCCATTCATGAGCAGCAACCTTTTATGAGTCTCCGATATGGTGGGACTATGTTAAGGACAGAGTCTATACGGAGCCAATCGAATCGATTTCAGCCTTAAAACTCAAAATCCGTGTTAAATTTCAAAAAAAAAATCGTGATATTTTCGTACAACATAATCGTCTTTCTCAGACCGCTATTAAAAATTTGGTCGGTAAATTTGAGGCGACAGGCTCGATAATATATGTGCGAACACCAATGCGTGTTTGACCGGGTCGTTCGAATGAAAACATCGCAGCCATAAGCCACAGTGCTAAAACAGATTCCTATTTGTCAATTCCCCGACGTTTTCAACAATTGGGGTTATCCAAAACTACCAGATGATGAATTTTGCGTAAGGATTTGACTTTGAAGCTTTACAAGGTTCAACTGGTATAGGAATTGCAACCCACCGACCATTCACCCTTCGGTTTCGCTCAATTTATTCAGGAACAACCGGCTGGTTGTTTTTTTCCAGTTGACACCCTGCTTGCCTTTAGGGACTAGGCTCCCTTCTACCTCCAGCAGCACAGGTCTTGATGGTCAAGTATTCTATAAAGACCGATAAATTTGCCCCCGGGGGAGACGCCTTGGAGGGCAATTCAAAAGTTTGAAATGCAAATTTATGAGGTTAGCAAACGTTTTCTTCAATAAATCAATTGGCATGGGCTCTATGACATGTTACGCCATCTGGAGGTTGAATTTTAGATGAATGTTTCCAATAAGTGTGGCCGTATATAGGAAATAACGAATGTTGTCCTTTAAGTAGTCAATCGTTTCGGCTTAATCGGCGTAGTATAGCGACTTCACTTCATATCCCACGAAAAACCGAAAAATTGAAGGTAAAAACACAAATCCATAATATAAATTAATGCGGTTCTTTCAATAAATCAATAATGACACGAGTTGTGTGACATATTGCGTTGCCATGTTGAAGCTACAGCTCCATTAGGGCTGTTAAATGGATGAATAAAAAAGTAGGTAATCATGGCTGTATAGCGATCACCATGAACTGTAAAGTTCTGACCAGCATCGTTTTTAAAGTAGTACAGACCAATGATGCCACCAGCCTATAAAGCACACCCAACAGACAAATAGAATTTGTGGATGTTACCATGTCTCAACAAAGACTTGGAGATTAAAATCACTTAAAATACAACAGTTTTGTTTATTGACAAACAAAAGTTATTCTTATCGCAAAAAAAAATTCACTCATGAAAATCGGTATCCACGGGAATCTTGTTTTGGACCGGGCGTAGTTAAAGGCGTCAGTCTATTCATGTTGAAATGCGAAAGCAAATTAAACATAAATTATTGAAAGCTGACAAAATGATAGCCAGTTAAAAAAGTGTTGCCAACTTATAAAAAACAGCCAATAGTTGAACTGATTTATCAAGCACAATTTTTTTCCTCTTCTTATATTTAGTTGCTGGTTTCCTGAAATTTTAAGGATTAATTCTCCAGTGATTGGGAATTCCTTAAGTCTTTAATCAAAAAACGTCAGAGTTTCACTACTTTTTCTAAATTGTGTTGGTTTCCTATGCCTAAAAAATATGAAAATGATTTCTTATGTATTGCCATTCTCCTTCGAGATAATTAGGAGACATTCTGCCTTAAGCTAATAGTTATACAGGTAACAGTGCTGCCAACTTTAAACATAAAATCACCAATACGGAAATCGATGTAATTTTAAAATTTTAACTCTGATTGACTAAAAAATTACTCAAAAATTAAAATTTTTTTTGCTTAAGTGCCGCTTCAAAATATACTTGAATCACCCAGCCGATAAAAAAAGTGACAAAAAGTTGCCTCTACAATCGCAGCATCAATTTGTTTCCTATAATTTTTAGAATTTTACAAAAAGTTTCATGAAGAAAGAATACATACAAACATTTCACAAAATATTTAATTTTATCACAACAAAAAATCATGTTTTTAGGTCATTTGTTGTTTATTTTAAATATAAATTCCACAGAGTGAATTCTCTATACCGTATCTATCTGTCTGTCTTTTATTTATTCTGTTAAAATGAAAGAAAAAAAAAAGAAAATATTTTTTTTAAATATCTCTTGTTTACCAAGTGCAACAAATTCTTAGTTTCGTTTATTTAAATGCAACGCAAGTGCCCGGCTAGCTCAGTCGGTAGAGCATGAGACTCTTAATCTCAGGGTCGTGGGTTCGAGCCCCACGTTGGGCGGTAAAAATTTTAGTTTTTTTCTTAAAAAACCAAACACAATTAAATCTTGTTACAAATAAAGCCTCCACTACCGTCGGTCCAGTTCGCCCCATTTTATGAATTACGCCTGCGAATTCACTTCGTTGGTATAACTAAACCTACAACAACAACTTGCTTATGGCCACATGACATCAAAATGGAGTTAGATAGTTTTAGTACTCCACACGTATGTTTAATCTGTTGCCTGACGTGGCATCAAAAAAATTTATTTTTCTTTAACAACAAACAGAGACATGTTAGAACAAGCACAGACATGTATGTTAGAAATATTATCAAGATTTTTTTTGATTTATGCTCTACCTAAATACAAAATTTAATTTTTCTATATAAAATTCTTATCAGTCATAATTTTTCTCTAAAAAAATTCATCCGTCACAATTTTGCTCTAAAAAAATTTCACGTAATAATTTTTCTCTAATAAAAATTTCATTTGTCGTAAAAATTTTCTATAGAAAAATTTAATTTGTCGTAAAAATTTTCTATAGAAAAATTTCATTTGTCGTAAAAATTTTCTATAGAAAAATTTCATTTGTCGTAAAAATTTTCTATAGAAATATTTCATTTGTCGTAAAAAGATTCTATAGAAAAATTTCATTTGTCCTAAAAATTCTCTATAGAAAAATTTCATTTGTCGTAAAAATTTTCTATAGAAAAATTTCATTTGTCGTAAAAATTTTCCTATAGAAAAATTTCATTTGTCGTAAAAATTTTCTATAGAAAAACTTCATTTGTTGTAAAAATTTTCCATAGAAAAATTTTATTTGTTGTAAAAATTTTCTATAGAAAAATTTCATTTGTTGTAAAAATTTTCTATAAAAAAATTTCATTTGTTGTCGTAAAAATTTTCTATAGGAAAAATTTCATTTGTCGTAAAAATTTTCTATAGGAAAAATTTGATTCGTCGTAAAATTTTCTATAGGAAAAATTTCGTTCATCTTATATTTTTCTATAGAAAAACTTCATTCGTTGTAAAATTTTCTATAGAAAAATTTCATTCCTTGTCGTAAAAATTTTCTATAGAAAAAATTTCATTCGTTGTCGTAAAATTTTTTATAGAAAAATTTCAATCGTCCAAAATTGTTTCTATAGAAAAATTTCATTCGTCCGAAATTGTTTCCATAGAAACAATTTCATTTGTGCGAAATCGTTTCTATAGAAAAACTTCATTCGTCCGAAATTGTTTCTATAGAAAAATTTCATTTACACGAAATTGTTTCCATAGAAAAAATTTCATTCATCCGAAATTGTTTCTACAGAAAAATTTCATTCCTCCAAAATTGTTTCTATAGAAAAATTTCATTCCTCCAAAATTGTTTCTATAGAAAAATTTCATTCGTCCAAAATTGTTTCTATAAAAAAATTTCATTTATCCAAAATTGTTTCTATAGAAACATTTCATTCGTCCAAAATTGCTTCTATAGAAAACTTTCAATCGTCGAAAATTGTTTCTATAGAAAAATTTCATTCGTACGAAATTGTTTCTATAGAAAAATTTCATTCCTCCAAAATTGTTTCTATAGAAAAATTTCATTCGTCCAAAATTGTTTCTATAGAAAAATTTCATTCATCCGAAATTGTTTCTACAGAAAAATTTCATTCCTCCAAAATTGTTTCTATAGAAAAATTTCATTTCTCCAAAATTGTTTCTATAGAAAAATTTCATTCGTCCGAAATTGTTTCTATAGAAAAATTTCATTCATTCAAAATTGTTTCTATAGAAAAATTCATTCTTCCAAAATTGTTTCTATAGAAAAATTTCATTCGTCGTAAAATGTTTTGTAGAATAATTTCATTCATCGTAAAATGTTCTATAGAAAAATTTCATTCGTCGTAAAATGTTCTACAGCAAAATTTCATTCGTTGTAAAATTTTCTATAGAAATAGAAATTTTATTCGTCGTAAAATTTTCTATAGAAAAATTTCATGCGTCCAAAATTGATTCTAAAGAAAAATTTCATGCGTCCGAAATTGTTTCTACAGAAAAATTTCATTCGTCCAAAATTATTTCTATAAAAAAATTTCATGCGTCCAAAATTGTTTCCATAGAAAAATTTCATTCGTCCAAAATTATTTCTATAAAAAAATTTCATGCGTCCAAAATTGTTTCTGTAGGAAGAAATTAAAAAAAAACAAAATTCTGTTGTAACTTTTCTATGGTCAGTTAGTTTGTTGTTGGTGGTGGTGGTGGAGGTGCGGTGTTACGAAAAAAAAATTTTGTTTGAACAACAAACACAGACATGTTAGACAAATCATCAAGATCATTTTGATTTATGCTCTACTTAAATGCCTGTAGTCTCTTTAAAGACCCCAAAAACAAGTAAAATAAAAATTTTTTTAAATTAAAGGAAAAAATTGTTAAGACATTTTTATATGATTTTCACTTTAAATCGTACATTTCGCTTCACATTCCTCTGTTATAAAATTGCCTTGACTTTACAGCCACCTTTTATTTGCTGTAAGAGGATTTTTTCTTGAACAAGTCATTGACTTGTTGGTATGAAATCATTCAAATAAAATTATAATAATAATGGGTGGAGCATTTTCGGAAATTTTTTTGAAATTTAAAAATAAAAAATTAATTCCTTTGTAATAAAAACAAAAAATAAAAGCAAAAAAATAATAATTGAAATCTAAATTTTTAATCTATTTTTTTAATCAAATTTGGTGAGAAAAAAATCTGATTGTTGGTGTTTATAGTCTAGACAAACTAAGGTTACAACAACAAAATCATGAAATTCTTTAAAAAACAATCAAAAAACATGAATAAAAACTTGGTTTGGTATTAAAATTTCCTACAGCAACAACAATTACATTAGGCGTTTCTATATAAATGACTGGATGACAGACGACAGTATTTGTGTGTGTGTTTTTTTGAAGTCAAACTAAATCAACACGCTCGTTACTCTGTGGTCATCAATCAGTGACTTCTTTGGTCATACAAAAAAAACAAAAAACAATTGCATTTAATATTTAATGCAAAAGCGTAAAAAATGCAAATTTATCAAGCAACAACAACAAGAACAACTCAGAAATAAGAAAGAACTTTAAACTACAACGCAAAAAAATATAAAATAGCAGTAACAGCCAGCCAGGCAGGCACTTAGAACGTAGAACACAACAAATATTTCTCAATAGTCGTATGCGTTAAAGAAACGTGATTCTATTGTTATCGAACAATAAACCATCAGTGATGGGGCCTGCCCAGTCAAATGGGGCAAATCGTATTTTAATTTTGCGGTACTTTTTTTGTTAATCATTTCGTACCCCAAACAAAGTTAAAAACATAAACGTATTTTATGCACTGCAGTATTGATTCAGCTGGCTGTTATACACAGGCTCTCTTCCGCTCTCTCTCTCTCTCTTCAGAATTTTAATATTGTTATAGAAATTTTATTAATATTACTAACTGGCCTCATATTATCGTGACTTTCCAGTGGATCGAGGCCTTATCCTTTAAACTGTTATAATTCACCCTGGGAACTTACATACAGCGCAAGTGCTGCTCTCTATAAAAACAAAAAACAGGTCTTCCCATAGAAGACGTGATTTGGAATCGTAATAAGCAGATGTATTAAATATTCAAAAACAAATAAAAAAACTTAATTAACAATTGTATGCTGGTTCCTAAATGGCACCAAATACTTCTTATTTGAGTCCGCCTCTGCCACTGTCTGATTAATTTTAAGTAGACTTGAGTTGTTTCTTTAAAATTGTCTAAATAAGGGGATAGACAAATTTAAGGTTAGGAGAAAGAAATTTGTCATGCAATAATTAAAATATTTATTTGAGTGGCTGTGTGGCTTGCGGCGCTGTCTTGCTAAAACCAAAGAACGCTAATGTCACCAGAAGTTTGTGGCTGCAAAACAGTGTTTACAAAGGTTTGGTAGCCCAGGGAATTCATGGTGATGGCGTTTCCTAGCTTATCCTCGAAAAAATACGCGCCGGTGACGCCCGCACCATGCGCTCACTTTCTTTAGATGTAATAGTTTTTCAAGGACTATTTATGGATTAAGATTTGCCAACTCAATTCTTGACATTTAATTATTTCGACAGACAATTTACTTCATAACCTCAAATTTGGCCACCCGATATACGACAAAATTAAGCGAAAATGTTACTTTTTCTTGTACTGCTAAAGTAAATTCTTAAACACCGGCAAAGGCAAGAAAGTAAATTGGATTGGTGGATGCTTTGGGCAAGTAATACCGGGTGTCTGATGGGAAGGTATACTACTATGTTTTGCCGTCCGTCATTTTAGTAAACATTTTTTATTGAAAGTTCATATTTGGCACACGCGAAGTAGACACGTGACAAATTTATTATGGAAAAATATTCGATAAACCAATGTGTTTTAATCGTTAAAACATTTTATCAAAATCAATCATCGATTACTGTGACAATGAGAAAGTCACAGGAAATTTTTGAAAGAAACTACGTGCCAACAAAACGTACTATTTATCGAGTAGTGAATGATTCCGAAGAAATAGGGTCTGTAGGTGAGAGGTCCAAGTATGGATCACAATGTACTGTAAGATCAGCTGAAGGCATTGCTGCTGCTCAAGAAAGTGTTCAAAACAATCCATCAACCTCAATTCGACGACGTACGACGAGCTTGGTCTTTAAAGAACAACTTTGTCACAATTTTGCATAACGATTTGCATTTAAGTTTCCATATAAGATCCAGTTGGCACAAGAGATTCTTCCACAAGACCATTTACGCCGCCGTACATATGCCAATAGGATGTTACAAGTCGCCCATGACAGCTGCGATTTGCATGAAGAAATCATAATGAGTGACGAGACACATTTTTATTTGAATGGATATGTGAATAGTCGGTCGGTCCTCAAAATTATTTAACAGTCACCAGTCCATTAAAAGTGACAGCCTCAAAGTTATTCAACAGTCACCAGTCCATTAAAAGTGACAGCCTCAAAATTATGCAACAGTCACCAGTCCGTTAAAAGTGACAGCCTCAAAATTTTTGCAACAGTCACCAGTCCATTAAAAGTGACAGTCGTCTGGTGTGCAATTTGGTTAGGAGGAATCATTGGACCTTACTTCTTTGAAAATTGGAAACGGCGTAACGGTAACTGTGAATGTAGTTTCTAAGCTAACAAGAATGTCACGCAGGTTTTCTTAGATGTTCATATTCCAAGCGGAATTTTTTGAGATGAAGAAAAATGTAACAACAAATGTAGACAACAAAAGTCTGTGACAATAGCGGATTGTCTTGTTATTCAACCAGCTCTAAAATTGAAGGAGATGGGTGCTTACAGATTTAAGTTTTCCCTTAAACGCACAAGGATGTGGCATAATCGCTAGATGTTTAATGGATGAGTTCATAAGATGATTAATAAAATGTGTATTTGATATATTTAAATATTTTTTTAACTCACTTTTTATAGCAACAGAAAGAAAAACACTTTCACTCTAAACTCCCCGGGCTGTTCTTGTGGAATCTGTACAGTCTCAGTGTCAGTGACGAGTGTAAAAAGAGTTTGAGTTAAAAACTCAAGAGTTTATAGGGGACAGGTACTTACTTTACTACTCTTTAGGGAATACAAAAGATTTAATGGCTTTAAGGGAACCAATATGAAACTATTGGCTTTTGCTAAACCTCACTTATGCGACTCTGTAACTGATTTTATTTAAAAAAATATATATTTAAATTTTTTTTTTTAAAAGGTACTTTATATTAATATATTTGAACTCACTTTTTATAGCAACAGAAAGAAAAAACTTTCACTCTAAACTCCCCGGGCTGTTCTTTTAGAATCTGTACAGTCTCAGTGTCAGTGACGAGTGCAAAAGAGTTTGAGTTAAAAACTCAAGAGTTTGTAGGGGACAGGTACTTACTTTAGTACTTTTTAGGAAACAAAAGATTTAATGGCTTTAAGGGAACCAATATGAAACTATTGGCTTTTGCTAAACCTCACTTATGCGACTCTGTAGCTGATTTTATTTAAAAAAAACTATTTATTTAAAATTTTTTAAAAAATTTTAAAAGGTTCTTACTTTAGTACTTTTTAAGAAAATACGAAAAGGCCGTTAAATCTTTAAGGGAACTATTGGCTTTTGCTAAATCTCACTTATGCGACTTTGTAACTGGTTTTATTTTTAATTTTTTTAAATTTTGTAATAAAAATTTTAAAAGTACTTTTTTTTTTAATGAAAACCTTTTTCTCTCTCTCTCTCTCTCTCTCTCTCTCTCTTCACTATTTTTAAAAAGTTCTGTAGTTGCTGTTATAGTTTTTCTTGGCTTGACTGCCTGACTGGCAGTGTCGGATTCCGTATTTGTATTTAAGCCTTTCAATCATTCTTCAATATACTCAAGGTCATTTTAATATCGTTCCAATTGATAAATGATGTGAGTGTCAGTCAGTTGGTGTGCGTTGTGAATGTAAATTTTTATTTATTGTAATTTGCAGCCACCGATGGATGGATGGATGGCCATGGAAATATTCTTGTACAAACGACACATAATGGAACAAATGATTGCAGCAGTTTGTAGTCGTAGGCAAATGGAGTTAAAACAAAAACAAAAAAAAATTTGAAAAAGACTGAATAAAATAAAACAGAAATATGCGGCAACTTTTACAAAGTAATAAAAAAAAGAAATAACAACAACAACAGCATCATTATTATCATGACACTTAATAGAGTTTGTTTAAATTCATGGTGCTGATGATGATGATGATAATGAAGACCTTTAACAGTAACATCATTAACAACATCATCACCAGCACTTATCATTACAAAGATGATCATGATGATCATCGTATCATGGATTTTCTTTTGATTATTTTATCTTATTTTTTTTTGTTTTTGTGTTTTTTTTTGTAGGTTTTTATTGTGGCTTTAAATCTTTCGATTGCAATTTGACTGCACACGCATGCAAGAGTATGAATGTTTGATGGTGTCATTACCATCTTTGCAGGGTTTCAGCAAAGACTTTTACAATTGTTACAATAAGCAAAAAAAACAACAACAACAACAACAATAGCAAAAAGTCAACACAACAATGTATATATGTACATTACGGACAGACAAAAAGATGAATGGTTGGTTGAACAGACCGATGACGACAACGTTTCTTTGTACATGGAAGTCATCATTATTAGTGCGGTTTAAATGAAGACTCTCATGCACGCACACCCAAATCCAAATCCATAGTCATAGCCATAGCCCAGCCATAACAATAAGAAGTTGTAAATAAAAGACAATAATCATTTTTATGCCTGCTTACCTCCTTCCTAACCCCCCCTTACCAGCAGCCAGTACTTACAACTCTGTGTGATTTTTTTGTTTTCATTTTAATAGCTAAAGTACAGAATTGTTGCCAAACCCAACACAATCAACCACCAGCCAACCAACCAACCAGCGAACCAGCCTTATGCGTCATTTCCTACGGGAATCATTTTAAATATTCATCGCTTTGTTTGCAAAACTGAACAATAGTTTGCATCGCCAAGAATTCTTTTCTTCTTTTCCTTCTATTTGTTTGAATTTCCTTAAAACGTTTCTTTTTTATTTTAAGCCCAACATCTATAATTTATTTCAGCGCCATTATTGCAAGAAAATTGATTGTAGAAATTAAATTCTAATCCCTTTCGTTCTTTACGTTTTTTTTTAAAGAGATTTTTACAAATCCCCACCTTTTTTCCGTCTTTTTTTTATTTTTTTTTTTTGCACTACAATTAAAGGTTAGAGACCTTTATAAAGAGCAGTGCTGTCAATCTTTATGCATTACATTAAGTTGCAACATGTTACACTGCCTTCTAAACACGTTACGATTCTTTATATAAAATCTTTTCATTTAATTTATCAACTGAGATGTTGCTCAAATGAAAATTTAAGAAAAACGAAAAAATTTTTATGACGATTAACCAGCTCTGCAGTATAAAAGTCGAGTTGAAAAATAGTATAAAACTTAATCAAATAAGATGGTGGCAATTTAGCGAAAAACAATTTTATGACAATTACCCAGCTCTGCATCTTAAAAGCTGAGTTAAAAAGAGAATAAAAAAGTGGAGATGCTGGTTAAATCAAATTAAAAAAAAATATGACGATTAACCAGCTCTGCATTCTAAAAGCTAAGTTAAAAAGAAAGTAAAAAAATTTTTTAAATGAAATGCTGCTTAAATCAAATTTAACAGAAGAAAATAATAATGATTAACCAGCTCTGCATCATTAAAGCGGAGAGTTAAAAACAGAGTAAAAAAGTGAAATTTAACAAAAAAAGAAAAAAAATATTATTTATAACGATTAACCAGCTCTGCAGCATAAAAGCTCAAAGTGGAAAAGTTAATCAAATGAAATGTTGCTAAAATCAAAATCAGCCAAAAAAAGGTATTTTTTTCAGATTAACCAGCTCTGAAGCATAAAAGTCGAGTTCAAAAATAGTATAAAAATTAATCCAATAAGATGCTGGAAATTTAGCGAACAAAAATTTTATGACAATTACCCAGTTCTGCATCCTAAAAACCTCGTTGAAAAGAGAGTAAAAAAAATTTCAAATGAAATACTGCTTAAAACAAATTTAACAGAAGAAAATAATTATGAGTAACCAGCTCTGCATCATTAAAGCAGAGAGTTAAAAACAGAGTAAAAAGTGAAATTTAACAAAAAAAATATTATTTATAACGATTAACCAGCTCTGCAGCATAAAAGCTCAAAGTGGAAAAGTTAATCAAATGAAATGTTGCTAAAATCAAAATCAACAAAAAAAAGGCATTTTTTTCAGATTAACCAGCTCTGCAGCATAAAAGTCAAGTTCAAAAATAGTATAAAAATTATTTACATAAGATGGTGGAAATTTATAAAAAAAATTATTACGATTACCCAGCTCTGCATCCTAAAAACCTCGTAGAAAAGAGAATAAAAAAGTTTATCAAATGAAATGCTGGTTAAATTATATTTAACAAAAGAAAATTATGATGATTAACCAGCTCTGCATCATTAAAGCGGAGAGTTAAAAACAGAGTAAAAAAGAAAAATTTAACAAACAAAATTTTTTTTTATAACGATTAACCAGCTCTGCAGCATAAAAGCTCAAAGTGGAAAAGTTAATCAAATGAAATGTTGCTAAAATCAAAATCAACAAAAAAAGGCATTTTTTTAAGATTAACCAACTCTGCAGCATAAAAGTTGAGTTAAAAAATAGTATAAAAATTAATTTAATAAGATGTTAAAAATTTACGAAAAAAAAATTTTTTATAACAATTACCCAGCTCTGCAGCATAAAAGCTGAAAGTTAAAAAGGGAGTAAAAAAGTTAAAAAAGTGGAAATGCTGGTTAAATCATATTAAAACAATATTTTTCCTATGACGATTACCCAGCTCTGCATCATAAAAACTGAGTTAAAAAGGGAGTAAAACAGTGCAGATGCTGGTTAAATATAATTAAACAAAACAAAATTTATGACGATTAACCAGCTCTGAGAGTAAAAAAGTTAATCAAATGCAATATTGGTGAAATGAAAATTAAACAAAAAATATTTTAGAACAATTAACCAGCTCTGCATGCTCCGTAAAAACTGAGAGTTAAAAAGAGTCACTTGACCTCTTGCAGTGACGATGACTATTATTTTAACATGCTTGTCGAAATTTGGGCACGATAATTCTCTTCCCTAACGTAAGACTAGAGGAGGCAAAGAGATTAGCTGGCGTTAATCTCGAGGGCAGTGCTGGTAAAGGGTTTTTCAACAGGAAGTTTATTTTCTAAAACAAAATAAAACCAAAAAAAAATTAGATTAAGCTGATTCAAAATTTAATTATATTACGAAGAGAAAAGTTCGCTAATTATGGACGAAAAATGATATCCGCCAATGTTGCGATGTAGCTTCTTTCATCAAAAAGTTTTTAATCACTTTTTGGCAAAACGGCGCTTCTATTTCGTTAATTACATTACGAATATTGAGTTTTAAGACGGAAACCGATGCAGTTAGCTTCGTATGGAACTCTGGCCTTAACAAAGCCCCACCAAAAATAAGCCATTGATGTTAAATCACACGATCTGGCTGGCCACTTAACTGCTGATTGTCAGAAAATTCGGCTATTAAAATATACTGCAGTATCCTAAAGTATACTACAGTATCCTAAAGTATACTACAGTATACTAAAGTACACTACAGTATACTAAAGTATACTACAGTATACTAAACTATACTACAGTATACTAAAGTATACTACAGTATACTAAAGTATATTACAGTGTACTAAAGTATACTACAGTATACTAAAGTATATTACAGTGTACTAAAGTATACTACAGTATACTAAAGTATACTACGGTATACTAAAGTATACTATAGTATACTTAAGTATACTACAGTATACTAAGGCATACTACAGTATAGTAAAGTATACTACAGTATACTAAAGTATACTACAGTATACTTAAGTATACTACAGAATACTAAAGTATATTAAAGTATACTAATGTAATTTAAAGTGTACTAAATTACTTTACGAAGGAGTTTTATTGCGATGATAAATTGCTCGAATTTTATGAGCAAACAAAAAAGGAAATTTAATTTAGATACAACAAATAAAGTGGTGGCCTTAAAAAAACATGCCCCAATCAATCAAAAATAAAAAAAAAATTATTAAAAAAAAAACTACACAACATCATGATGATTATCAGCATCATGATCATCATAAATAGTTAGTGTTTTAAAAATGGATTTCAGTCTTAATTATATGCGGATGTGTTATTTCTCTTAAGAATTTCCATCATCAACATGATTTAAAAAAGTAATTTTTTTCTTTCTTCTGTTAATAAAAATTATGGCGGAAGTTGCGAACTCAATGTCAAACATTAACACTACACTTTCAAATGGCTGGATCTAATTTAAACATGAAACAAATCTAAGACACTTTAAGACAAATTAAATGTTGCTGGGAACGAACGCACTATAAATTTTATTTGAATTCATTTTTTTTAATTTTCTAAAACTTTAAATTATTTTACGTTTATTTAAATTTTCAGTTTAAATAAAAAATAAAATAAAATAAAAGATATCATTTGTTCACGCGATCATTATCTTTTATTTGTTGTGTTTAAAACCAAATTATTTCGTTTGAATGAATGACTTTTTGTGACCCAGAAAATCAGTCAGTTTTTGTTACAAAAACAAAACAAATAAAAAGCCAACATAACAACAACACAACATCATTATGTTGTAAACCATACAAAACCAAATTATATTGTTTTAAAGTTTTATTTTTTATAATTTAAATTTAATAATCAGAAAATTATAAATCTCAGTTAACTGTTTTACGTTTTGAAACAAAAACAAAAAAAAACAAGAAATTCAGAAGCGATAATTTATAATGACTTCAACTTTAATTTTATAACAATTTAAGATAACAACAACCACAAGAAAGTAATGCAAAAAGAAATGAAGAGAAAAAATTATAACAAAAGAAATTTGGTAAATATATTTTTCAAGCAAAAGATTTTTATATAAAAACTAGCTGACCCCTTGAGAACGAATTTGTGAGATCGCAAGGAAGAAACGCAAACAAATAAGTTCTATGCCCACCGGGACTGTTTTAGCGGCGGCAGTAATCGAGTCCATGTTACTTTGGGCGTTTCACCGTCATTCGTCAAAACACACTAGAGGCAGTTGGCGGCTGGCGACGAATTTATGACGTGTGTGTATTTTTGAAGTAAACAACGCTCAATATTTACGTAAATGCGATACCATTGAATATCAAAACACAGCGCGCACAAAAAATTAAATGGATTGAATGAATGAATACACAAAAATTCATTCAAGTCGATCCAGTCGTGTAGTTGCAGTGTAATTGAATAACCTGGATACTGACAGCAGCGCCATCGGCCGGGCTGGTTTGTAAATGAAAACCATCCAAGGTGACAAACAACGCATGCAAAGAAAAATTTATTCAGTGCCATATACACGTACAGTAGAATTATATAAATAAAGAAGATTTGTATGGGAGGTACTACGCGTCTTTATCAAGTCCCGCCCATATTTGCAGCAGAGCTTAAAATATGTTCACTCAACCGAAATAACAAATTCTGTTTAAATACCGTTAGCAGGAGCAGATTTATTGAATTCTTAATTTGTGGTTTGTATGAGAGGTACCACGCCCCTTTGTACAATCCCGCCCATATTTGCAGTAGCACTTAAAGAATGCACACCAAACCGACGTACCAAATCCCGTTATCAGGAGCAGAAATCATAGATTTTTAATTTGTGTTTTGTATGGGAGGTACCACGCCCCTTTGTCCAATTAGACCGAATTGTAAATCTAAGCCAGCTGTGAGGCCGCCCAAAAGCCAAATTTATGCAAATCGGTCCCGCCGTTTAGGAGGAGTTCAGTCACAACACACGTACAGTAGAATTATATATACAAAGATTAAATCGGTTTTCAATATTCAATATTGCGCAACACTATTGGGTGGCATCTTCAGAAACAGACTCATTAGGGTGTTTGTTTATAATTTTTAATTAAATGAGAGAAAAGGGATCTTCTATTGATAAATGTTTTATTTGATGTTGGCAATTACGTATGGAATACAACTGTGTGATTAGATTTACATCTGCGCCTGACACATAGTCTACATGTCTTAATCAGATGGTGGTCAAACCACTGCATAATTTGAGACGACGTCTTGCTCATCCTAGGAAGCCGAAGCCATAATTCTATGCAGCAGGTTTTTCCTAGTTGCAACTTTAATGATTCCAGAGCAGGGCTGCAAATCATCACTTCTTGCTTAAGAGTTGGAGACTTTCCAACTCCTGTCCAGAACACATGTCTAGCATGCTCACTGGATCTGGGAACATTTCACCAGGTAGATGTTATTAAAGGTGAAATGAACCCGGCCACCATAGAACCATAGACTGATATGGGGCCGCGAAACCACAACCACCACGATACTCCCATATAGGGGCCAAACTCAATAATCAGTCAGAGAACAGTTAGTTAAGTGTCTAAAGAGACAAATAAGGGAACTCTGCGGGTCACTGATTCCCGTGGAAATAAAATAGAGTTTCCAGTTGTACGCCTGCTGACTTCAGGGGACTGGGATCCCTTTTTCCCCCAGTTGCACAGGTCTACATAGTAGCTCTCCATAAAGACCATATATGTGCCCCCGGGGGGTACGTATGGAATACAATATCAGATAAATGTACGTGTGCCTCTATTGGCCTCATAAATGCCAGCCCTTTTGAGTAAATTTGCCATTACATTCTCACCCCCCCACCCCCGGCACTGGATGCGCCCAGTGTTGCATTTATAATGAAAGCGTTCAATTGTGTACCAGCTTAATCAAGTGTATGCACATTGAATTCGCCAAATTCAAATTTTCAATTTATTAAAGAAAATGTTTATTTATGTCCATTAAGTGGCCTCCAAAATGATAATGAAATAAAGTCGCTGGACTATTATGATAAGCCAAAAGCAATTGACCCTTTAAAGGACAACATTCACCGTGTGTTTATACGGCCACAAATGTTGGAAAACAGTACAGGTGCCTACTGTAGGCTAGTAATTTCCGAAGGGTCCGCCATCTAACGTTTTTGTTTTTTCAACTAGTGCTTATTTCGTGAATGGCAAGGTCAAAAAGGCACAACATAGTAATAAGCGCTTTACAAGTGCTAGTCCGAGGGTACAACTAGAACGGGCGAATATTATTCACAACTGTGGAATAATAATCATATTTTGACAAGGATCATAATAAATATGCACGCATGCACACGTGCCTGCCAAGATAACCCCCCGCCACGCCCCCTCCCCCGGGGGCACATTGATGTTTTGACAGAATCTGACCAACATTACATGTGTCAACGGGGGTAAAAGGGAGCCCAGTCCCCTTAAAGGCTAACAGGAGCCAACTGAACAATTCCATTATATTGCCAGGGGAATCAGTGAAGCCCCAAGAGTTTAGCTATTTGCCTTTGTAGCATTTTAGCTGTTCTCTGACTGATTACTGAGTTTGGCCCTTTGGGAGTATCGTGATGGTTGTGGTTTCGATGCCCTCGTTTGAGTTGTGTGGTTTGGATCGAGCACAATGAATGGTCTTGGTCCAGTGAGCCTAATATCGGTTGTGTTCTTCAGTTTTATTAGGCTTCATACGTTTTGGACCAGGAGTTGAATAGTCTCCAACTCTTTAGCCAGGAGTGAGTGGCTGCGACCTGCTCTGAGCTCTTGAAGTTGCAATTAGGGGTGACCGGATGATATACGTATCTGAAGGCCTTCTAGGGCGAGGATGATGCTACATTTCATTCACGGGGGCATGATCTGTCATCTGGTTATGGCTCACACAGCTAGGTACTGACGTAAATCTTATCACGCTTCTCTTACACTGCTTTAGAAAACCGGGACACTTGAAAACTTTTTTAGAGACCTGAAAAATTAGTTTAGTCCATCGAACATCACACTGAATTTTTATGGCAAGAACATCAAGAGCGTGTGATTTCGTAATATTTATATCACCCATAGTAACAGATGAAGCACCATTTTCGAACACAGATCTATGCGTAAGTATCAAACATTGTGGTTTTAAGGGGTTAATAATATTTTTTTTCTGGTTCAATCAATGAATCCTAACTGTACTGTCAGCACGATAATTTTTATTAAAAACTTTGTAATATTTCCCAGATCTTAGGGTGTCACCAAGGAATTAAATTAAAACATAATTGACTGAAATCAAATAAAGTTGTTAATTTATTTCAATTCTTTTTCTGTTTTGTGATTATCTCAGTATCACATTTAGAATTCAGCGCTGTCTAATTTATATTCTGTGTTCAAATTTGCATTTATGCTAATTAAGCAATTTTTTTTTTGTATTCCCACGCTTCACTTACGGCTTGATAGCGAACAAAAAAAAAACAAAAGAAATAAATGACAGCAACTCTTATTGTATCAATACTTTTAAGTCGTCAATTGTCGTCTGCCTTTTTACTTTAAGCAATTTTTGTTTAATGACCTTAAAGAAAAATCAAATATTTAAATAAAAGAACAATTTGAAAAAGAGCCAACGCGCCATGGACTTACAATTGTGAACCAAAATTTTTATCACAAATTTTTGCATATTTTCACGTAATAATCGTAATTTTTCAACAACATTAAACACAACAAGACTAACAATAATATTTATAAAACCATCAATATACAGGCATACATACATACACACATACATATATACATATAACGGTTTTTAATTTTACTTATATAATTATTTTATTATGAATATTTGATGAGAAAAAACACAAAACAAAAAATAATTGCAAAAATTTTGGTATAAAAGAATTTACATCACAATTCTCTACACAAAAACTGTAGACACAGACGTAAGTACATGTGTACATACACACATACATTCATACATATCATATGTGAGCTGCATTTTATACTTTGCAAACCTTTTTTTATTGTACCGGTTGTTATTTTATACAGGTATAAAAATTTTAAATGGCAACACTTTTTTTGAAACTGTCAACAATGACAACACTTTTGTCAACTGTCAAATGATTTATGTTTATTTTGGTTTGGCAATTTCAACATGGATTAACTGTTTTAACGGTCAGTATAATTGTCCATCAGAGCAATTAATTCAAATCGGATCTGTAAAACGTTTTCGCAGCTCGTTTACCCTCATTGTCATTCGTATTCATTTGGTAATAAAGCGAACCAGTTGGTGGCGAGTTCCAAAAGGCGGCACATCAATGGTATGCTCACTCACGATCTCGCAACAATCTCGAAATGGGGTCGTGTAAATAGGGTCGATTTTAAGGCTGCATGCCTACGCCTAGATCTGTTTTAGAATGGTGCTGCTTCCTGCTACTATAGGTGATATAAGTATTACGGAATCGGAAGCTCTTGATGTTCTTGGCATGAAAATTCAATTTTTTCAGTGATGTTCAATGGACTGAACACATTTTTTAGGTTTCTCAAGAAGCTTTCAAGTGTCTCGCTTTTCTAAAGCGGTTTAGGAGATGCGTGATAAGATTTACGTCTGTATCTAGCTGTGTAAGCCATAACCAGACGGTGAATCGAACCACTGTGGATGAAATGTAGCGTTATCCTCGCCCTAGAAGGCCTTCAGATACGTATATCCTCCAGTCACTTCTAGTTGCAACTTCAAGAGCTCAGAGCAGGCCGCAGCCTTAACGCCTTGCTGAAGAGCTGGCGACTATCCAACTCTTTGTCCAGAACACATGACTCACATGCTCACTGGATCCGGATCATTCACCCGTTAATGTTCTTAAAGGCGAGATGATCCTGGCCCCCATAATCAAATTCATGCGGGCGCCGCAAAGCCACAATAACCACGATACTCCCGAAGGGCCAACCTCAATAAGTCAGAGAAACAGCTAAAAGTCTAAAGAGACAATTTGCGGAACTCTGGGGCTTACTGATTCCCGTGAAAATAACGTGGAGCTTCCTGCTTGTCTTCAGGGCACTGGACTCCCTTATACCCCCAGCAGCACAGGTCTAGATGACCGAAAAATATTCCCCTGGGGGTGGGGGGTCGTATCATGTCATGTCAAAATAAATTTATTGAAGGAAACCTTTTGATAACCTCTTACATTCCGTAAACTGATCTTTAACATTGCGCGATCTAACGCCGCTGGACTATTTTCTGGGTGGAAGTAAAGTCACAAATGTTGGAAAAGTGTGATCGAAAATCGGACCTCCAGATGGCGCAATATGTAACACAGCTCGTGTCACAATTGATTTATTAAAGGAAACGGTTGTTAATCTTGTAAGTTCATGTTTCGAATCCGTGAATGTAAGCCATATTCAGACAGTGGATTATACCACTGTTATACCACTGATGAAATGTAACGTCATCCTCGCTCTAGATCGTACGATTTAACGTCGCCAGCCAGTTTTCTGTGGGAATATAAAATGCAGTCGCTAGTCTACACCGATAAGCCCGCAACGACTGGCTACTTAAGGGACAACAATCGCTGCGTTATTGCCGATGTACGAACACAAATGTTGGAAAACAGTCATCTAAAGTTGAACCTCTAGTTGGCGTTATATGTCGCACAGCTCGTGCCATAAGTGATTTATTAACGGAAACGTTTGTTAACCACATAAATTCACGTGAATTGGCCTCCAAGATCGTACGATTTAATGGCGCTATGCTATTTGTTGTGGGTAGATGAAGTGAAATCGTTAGTCTACTCCGATAAGCCCAAAATAATTAACAACCGATAGACGTCCGTAAATGTTAAAAAACAGTCATCGAAATGTGGATCTCCAGACGGCGTAACATGTCAGACAGCTCGTGCCACAAATGATTTATGGAACGAAAAATCTTGTAAATCCACGTTTCAGAACCGTGATTTACCTTTAAGATTGTGCGATTTAATGTCTCTAGGCTATTTTCTGTTGGATAATATGAAGTGAAGACGCTAGACTAGACTATGAAGTGAAGACGCTAGACTACGCCGATAAGCCGCGATATTGCGGCATTGTTGTTGAAGAAAACGGTTAGGTAACTTTGCATATTCATGTTTCGGATCCATAAATTGGTCTACGAACCATGTTATTTAAGGCCGCTAGATTATTTTCTGTGAGGTAATATGAAGTGATGTTCCCTAGTCTAGGAAAACAATCATCTAAAATTGATACTACAGATGGCGCTATATGTCGCACAGCTCGTGCTACAATTGATTTATTGAAGGAAACATTTTGTAACCGCATGATATCTAAGATCGAGCAACTTAACGCCGCTAGACTGACACAGAAATGTGGCAACATGAAGTAAAGTAGCTAGTCTAGCCGATAAGCCGGGAATGATAAACCACTTGGAGGACAACATATGCCGCATTATCACCGATCTACGATCACAGATGTTGGAATTGCAGCTTCACCTTAGACTACGTCCACATTTTAAGTAAATTTGAAAAATTCATTTTTATTTTAATCCACTTCAAAGTTCTCTACCTCCATAAAAAACACCCTTTACATATTATAAACACACTTACTTTTTGATGACTACAATACGCCTTCTTTTTGCCGTTGTTATGGCATAATTTTTTTTGGCTAAAATGTTCTTTTTGTTCTGTTTAATAATTTTTGTTTTTAATAAAAAGCGAAGTTTATGATCGATAACTGGGGTCTGGTAATAAATTAATATTCTTTTAGCGAAAACAAACAAGTTCTTTTGCACGAGTATGATTAATTTTCTTCTTCACTGGAATTTTGTATGAGAACATTGTGCGTTCATACATACAGTGATAATTAATAAAAATCGTACAGTTAAGCTTTTTTCAGGCCCAGTTTGTCGCATGTCGCAATTTTAAAATGGCTAAATTTCAGGTTTTTCAGAAAGAATGTTTTATATTTTCCTGAAATTGTTAATAAAATTTAAAGCTTCGATGTTGTTGTGTTAATTTTTTATATGACCGATCTGAATTTAAAAAAAAAATTTTCTTCAGGCGCCATTTTTTTGCGATAGACTCAGTAGTCATTGCTGGGATCTAATTCACGGTTTTTTTTTTCTAAATAAAAATTCGGAAGGCGATTTTTTACGATCCTACAAATTATTTCTTTTTCTACTGAAAGAAAAAGTATGATTTTTCTTTTGAGCGCAGTAATGAGCGGAAAAAGCTCTTTCAACAAAATAATTTTGCGATAAAGTTTTATATAGAATTGAATTTGAATTTTCAATTAATTTGATAAAATAAATGAAAAGAGTATATAGGGTTTCCGCCGGGAAGGTATACTACTTTGTTTAGTCGCCATTTTAGTAAGCAATAGTCTTTACAGATCATATTTGGCAGTTGTGGAGTAGACACGTGGCAAATTTGTTATGGAAAAATATTCGATAAACCAACATGTTTTAATCGTTAAAATATTTTATCAACAACAATCTTCAATTACTGTGACGATGAGAAAGTTGCATGAAATTTTTGAGAGAAACAATGTGCCAACAAAACGCCCTATATGTCGGGTAGTGCATGACTTCGAAGAAAGAGGGTGTGTAGGTGATAGGCCCAAGCATGTACTAGAACGTAGTGCAGGATCGGCTGAAAACATTGCTGCTGCTCAAGAAAGTGTTCAAAACAATCCCTTAACCTCAATTCGATGACGTGCTCAGGAGCTTGTTTTTTAAAATACAACTTTGGCCACAATTTTGCACAAGGATTTGCATTTGTTTCCATATATAAGACTCAGCTGACACAAGAGATTCTTCCACAAAATCATTTATGCCGTCGAACATATACCAATAGGTTGTTACAGCTCGCCCCTGACAATCCCGACTTTCATGAAAAGCTCATAATAAGTGATGAGGCAAGTTTTTATTTGAATGGATTGGATATGTGAATAAACAAAATAGTCAGTTCTGGGGTAAGGGAAACCCTTAAATTACTCAACAGTCTACGTTTGCATCCATTAAAAGTGCCAGTCTGGTATGCAATTTGCTTAGGAGGATCATTAGACTTTATTTCTTTGAAAATGAAAACTACGTAACGGTAACTGTGAATGGGAAAGTGAAATCGTGATATAATTGAAAACCTTTTAACGTCACAACTGATGAAAACCTTTTTAATGCCACAACTGCATGCTTTAGAGTTGATTAACATGCGGTATCAACAAAATAGTACCACATCGCATACAGCCAGGATTACTGTGGAATTACTGCAAGATCTCTTCCCACAACAAGTTATTTCTAGAAATGGTGATGTTAAGTGGCCTCCACGGTCACCTGATTTGACTGCTCTGCAACTCTATTTGTGTGGATATCTGAAGAGCCAGGTTTATGCATGCAAACCAGAAACATGTAAGCATTTGAATAATCTATTCGTGATGAAATTAATGAAATACCCCGTGAATTGTGTGAGAATGTAATGAAAAATGTGCTTAAAAGGGCATTCGCATTTGTGAGGCTAACAGACCATCGCATAAAGCCAGGATTACAATGAAATTACAGCGAGATCTCTTTCCATAGCAAGTTATTTTAAGAAATGGCGATGTTGATTGGCCTACCCAGTCACCTGATTTGACTGCTCCAGACTTCTTTTTATGGGAGCATATGAAATACCGCGTGAAATGTATGAGAATGTGCTCGTATTTGTGAGGCTAACAGAGGCGACATGCGTGATAAGATTTACGCCTGTGCCTAGATGTGTAAGCCATAACCAGACAGTGGATTATACCACTGTGGATGAAATGTAGCGTCATCCTTGCCCTAGAAAGCCTTCAGGTACGTATATTCTCTAGTCACTCCTAGTTGCAACTTCAAGAGCTCAGAGAAGGCCGCAGCAACTCACTCCTTGCTGAAGACTATCCAACTCCTGGTTCAGAATGCATTAAGCTTAATAAAATTTAAGAATACAACCGCAATCGTGCTCACTGGACCTAGACCATTCATTGATTGCATTTATTGTGTATAATTTGACGCACACAACTCAAAGGAGGACCTCGAAACCACAACCACCACGATACTCCCAAAGGGCAAACCTCAATTATCACTCAGAGAACAGCTTAAAGGCTAAAAAGACAAAGAGCTGAAATCTGGAGCTTTACTGATTCCCGTGGGACTGGGCTCATTTTTGCCCCCGTTGACACATGCAATGACGGTGAGATTCCGGCAAAACATATCAATAGGCCCCCGATGGGTTTCATAACTGTCGCTATTAAATAAAGCATTTATTGATATAAAGCATTTATTGATACAAGCAAAATTATCGCATTTGGGGCACAAAAAACCCGCACGCATACATTCAAAAGCCGACGCACCAAAAACGAGTCACTGTGTGGTTCGGATTTTGGTCCAGAGGCATAATTGGGCCATTTTTCAGGAGTGGCCGTTGCAGTCAATGGCAATCGTTATCGGGCCATGTTGAACGAATTTTTGTTCACAAAAATTGAAGAGGAGGATATTGACAATATTTGGTTTCAACAGGATGGTGCTACGTGCCACACAGCCGAAGCTGTGTACTTTTGGTTATAACCTTAGACCTCAAGTTTAAACTATGGCATACGCAGTGGCTCACATCGAACAAAACGCACAAAAAAAAGAAAATATACGATTTCAATTAAATGAATTGTTTTTACATACAAAAATTTGTTAAAATGTTATAAATTTGAGTTTTATTCAATAAATAAATTCAAATTCGTTAGTCTTTTTAATTTTGTATTATTTAAAAAACAAGAGCAATAAAAGTGTACGATTAAAAGTAAAATAGACTGTAATCTCCTTGGGATAGTTAATTGATGTCTCACTGTATACAAGTATAACGGTTAATAATACAAGTGACATACTTTTTATACCAAAAATTACCAACAAAATTATTTATAAAGAAGATGAAGAACCTTCGTTCATCATCAAAACAAAAGCAATGGACAATAACAACAACTCTGAGAGGTTAATCAAGAGCAAGAGTACATACTTGCACACACATGTACACTCATACATTCATGTATGCTTGCATGCTTTTGCATTAAAAGGGAAACTGTTGTTTTTTATTTGACTATTGTTTTTGTTTCATTATATTTGTTGGCAATATAAATAACAGGACTTTATTTTAATGTTCAGGGGTGGGTATATGATTTTTTTTTTCTTATATATATTTAATTACTTGTTATTTTTTTTATATTTTAATATTTTTTCTTTTGTATAAATGATTTAATATTTTAATTAAGCAATTGAGTTCCGTTAAATATTAAAAATTTTTTTCTTTGTTTATTTTATGACTTCATGCAGTCATATTTCATATTAAAATTTTTAATTTTTTACGGTTGCCTTTATTAAAAGTGTTAAGGTTCTATGCTTTTTTTTACCTATAACTATTTTTTATATTTAGTTTTGTCTCTGCTGACCACATTTTTGCTATGAGTAATTTTCTGTTTTTTTTTTTTTTGTCAAGTGCATATTTTTAAATTTTATATTTAATTTATAATATCATTTATCATAAACTAAAAATAGCAAACTGCTTTAGCAACTAATCATACTAGTTTTAAGCTAAAAATGCATAAAGAAAAAAAAATATTTATATAAAACAATTCCTTTGAAATCTGGCTGTAATTGAATTAATGGAGTTTTAAGTGAAACACTTAAATATTGAATTATTGATCTAGAAAATTTTAGCTTAATTTCCGCTAATGATAATTGAGGTTAAGAATAATTCTACAAATATTTTTTGTAGTTGTGTACAAACGACAAAACCAGCTCTATAATAATGTTCGAACTTTTCAAATGTTCTAGAGAGGCTGTTTAAATTTGAGGTTAGAAAATAAATTGTCTGTTAAATAATTAAATATCAAGAATTGAGCTGTTATCCTTTAACATTTATTTAGTAAAAAAGTTGGAAAATTTTT
Source organism: Trichopoda pennipes (assembly GCA_030448955.1). Lineage (NCBI taxonomy): Eukaryota > Metazoa > Arthropoda > Insecta > Diptera > Tachinidae > Trichopoda > Trichopoda pennipes. Next base: position 1,317,064 of record JASKUP010000040.1, read on the forward strand.
AGCCAGGAACGCTACTTGCGTAAGCAAAGAATTTTAATTGTGAAAATTTTTTTTTATCAAAATAGTGAAAATTTCACGGTTTCGCTTGGGTTTTACCTCGTAATTAACCTCTTTCTCAGACTGCTGCACGCTTTATTATAATCGCTAAATTCAAGGCTTACGATATTGTTGCTGACAATAAACCAAAGCAATACACTTATAGCGACGTTAGTGATTCAAACGTAGGCGCTGTACTGCAAAGGTTAAAGATTGCAAAGGTGGCCCTGTGGGCTTATATGACTGCGGGTTGTAGGTTCGATTCTCAACAAAGACCTTGGTTTTTTTTTCGCTACAAATAAAAATTGGCCAACGGTGGGACTGTTCAGTGATGAAGCCATGGTCGGTTACTGAGCTGTTTTATACGACAGTTAATTGCCATAACTATCCTTCTACTTTCACCACCTGTCTCATCTCTTCTCTATCCCCTTCCTAAAGAATGCAGCACGGTGCTTGACTAACTAGGTATTGTTGCATGAAGTGCTACTTCTCTTATAAAAAAAAAAGTGTTAAGAATGAACCTGAAATATCAACTTTTCCACATTCGCAACAATTTGACATCACTAGAGTTACTTTAAGCAACATTTAGCATAAAGATCTTCATCGTCACACTTATAAAGTTCAACTTGTTAAGGAATTAAGGCCCACCGAACGTAGTGTTTATTTCGAATTTTTAATTTATTAAAGAAAATGTTTATTCGTATCCATTAAGTGGCGTCCAAAATGATAAAACTTAACGCCGCTAGATTTTTTCTATGGGGATATGAAATAAAGTCGCTGGACTATAGCGATAAGCCAAAAGCAATTGACCATTTAAAGGACAACATTCACCGTGTTATTACCTCTATACGGCCACAAATGTTGGAAAACAGTACAGGTGCCTACTGTAGGCTAGTAGGTAGTGTAGTAGCTTGTCAGTCTGGGGGTTATGGGTTCGATTCCCAGCGAAGATGTTGGTTTTTTCTCACTACAAAAATAAAAATTGACTGTGGGGCTGCTTAGTGATGAAGGCATGGTCACTGGTCCGTCGCTGTGCTATCTTATACGACAGTTAATTTCCGAAGGGTCCGCCATCTCACGTTTTTTTTTTTCAACTAGTGTTTATTTTGTGCATGGTAGCACTTAGCTTATGTTTGATTTGACAGATAATTAGTTTTATCCTTCCGCTGAACGAATATGGTTGTAAATACGCTTGAACGATGCTGGGAAATATTGCGACATTACTTTGAAAATCATGGTGTAATGTTGCAGAATGTGTGCAAAAATTGCGTACGGATTTTGAAAGAAGAACCATCGTCAGCTCCGTATGTTCGTTATCTTGTGAAAAAAGTAAAAGAAACTGGCATCCTCATCGATAAACCAAAGCGTGAAAAGCAAAAAACAGTGCGTACACCCGAGAATATTGCTGCAGAAAGTGGCAGAAAGTGTGCGTGCAGCGCCATCAACATTAATTCACCGTCGTTCTTAACAATTGAACATTTCAGAAAGATTATTGAGTCGAATTTTGCACAAAAACTTAAGTATGACGCCATACATAGTCCAATTGGTTCAGCAGTTGAAGCCAAGTGACCATCCAATGCGTTTTCGCTTCGCTAAGTGGGCCTGCGATTGACTTACAGAAGATCATCTTTTCAGATTAAGCTCATTTCGATCTTGGCGGGTATGTAAACAAAAAGAATTGTCGCATTTGGGGCACAGAAAATCCGCATTCATACATTGAAAAGCCGACGCACCCAAAACGAGTCACTGTTTGGTGCGGATTTTGATCCAGAGGCATAATTGGGCCATTTTTCTTCGAAAATTAGCAGGGAGTGGCCGTTACAGTCAATGGGGCTCGTTATCGGGCCATGTTTAACGAATTTTTGTTCACAAAAATTTGAAGAGGATAATGTTGGCAACATTTGGTTTCAATAGGACGACGCTACGTGTCACACAGCCGAAGCTACACTCGATGTTTTGCGTCCTATTTTTGAAGATCGCATTATCAGCCGCAGTACTGATGTCGTTTGGTCAACTCGGAGCTAGGATTTGACACCGTTGGACTCTTATTAGTTGTGGGGTGCCGTCAACGATAAGTGTTACGCCGACAAGCCAGAGACAATTGACGCTTTAAAGGAGAATATTGGTGTAGCCATTGGTGAAATACAGCTGCACACAATCGATAATGTGCTTAAAAATAGTACCGATCGTGTAGGCTACTACATGGCCAGCCGAGGCAGCCATTTGAATGAAATTATTTTCCATTATTAACCGGAAGGATTGCACTTTCAAATAAAAAAAGAAATTTGAGAAAATATTCGGTAAAATGTTAGAAAAGTGTTATCTAAAAATCGCACCTCCCGATGGCACTATATGTTACACGATTGGGGTTTTTAAGGAAATATTTGGTAGCCATATTGTTTCACGTTTTAATTTATTTCCTAACCTCTAATTTGCCCACTGTGTTATACCTTGTAGTATATATATATGTGTTATAGAATTAGATACCCGATTTTAATAGAACATTTCTTTAGTAAATAGATTACATAATTTTGCCACAAAGTTGTATTGAAAATTGAATTTTAATTTTTCATTTTAATAGAATAAAATAATCAACTTTGAAGTTAGAATTAAGTGAAAAAAAATATAATAAAATTAAATAAAAATAATTTTCGGTAATAACGGGATTTTAATTTGCATTAAAATTTAATTTGCAACTTATTTTAATTAATTTTATATTTTTCATTGATGTCATAAAAGTTTAAGAGAAGAATAAAAAAAAATGTTTTAAAGTCTTTGAGGAATTCGCCGCAGCAATAAAGTATTTCGTTGCTTTTGAATTTAAAAAATATTTTCAAAATTCACTTTTTCATAATTTTTATTAATGGTTTAAAAAGTTAATTGCTTTCAAAAGACAACAACAACAACATAATATTCTAAATAATAAGTCTTTCTTTTTTTCTTGATGATCAAGCAAATGACTTTGAGGACTGAAACGTTAAAAAAATCATAAAAAATATAAAATCATTAAAAAAACTATTGTTATTATAAAATTAAATATTATCAGTGGCTTGTAAAAAGAGTTAAATGATTAATACATAAATAATTATTGCCCATAAAAATATTGATTATAGTTATAACAATAATTATATTTTACTTGAATCTGATCAAAGAAAAATTATTATCAAATAAATTTTTATGACCTCTAAAGTTTTGTTCAAATTATTCCAAAAGCATAAATATTTTTTTGTTAAGATTTTCTTTCAATAGCACTTTATTAACACAACAAAAATAAAAAATAAAAAAAAAACAACAAAAACAAAAAAAGCAAAGGCCTCCTCCTTGGCTATTTATTTCCACCATCAAACACTCAAACACCAACCAACCCCTGCAAACTGTTGGAGATTTATTTAATTGTTTAATTAATTAATATAAATCATGATCATTAATTGAAATTGTTGATATTGGCATCACTTAACACTTTTGTTTAAGTGTTTTCCATTTTTTCTATATTAATTTTATTACTTAAAAGGCCAAAAAAAAACACTTTTTCAAATTATTACCTCCACTCGCCTGAATTTGTTTAAGAAAGAATTTTAATATAAAACGCAATTTATTTTTTATTCAGAACAACACTACTGTAAGAAATATTTGATTGTTGTTGTTGTTTTTTTATATTTATTGGTTCTCCCTCAAAAAGCTATAATTTTCCGGGTCTCCTAGTTAAAGTGTAAGAGAATTAATTCTATCATTACTACTTTCCATTTCTCACAAGTTTCCGTCTCTGCAACCCCAAAAAACTAAACAGTTACAATTTTCTCAAAAGTTGTATTAAGATGGCCGTTATAGCACTGCTGTCACGTCACTTCTATTAGTGCTGTTGCAAAAATGTCTCTTGATAAATACTAAAGGGTTTTTCAACAAGAGGTATGTTTTCTAAGATGAAGAATAAGAGCAGAGTTCGGCAATTTAAATAAGATATAAATTTCACCGTATTCCAAAACTTATTCGTTTGTATCTGTTTAGATTAAACCTTATTCAATTAAATCTTATTCGATTAAACCTTATTCCATTAAACCTTATTCAATTAAATCTTATTCGATTAAACCATATGCGATTAAACCTTATTTGATTAAAGTTAATTCAATAAAACTTTATTCGATTAAAATTTATTCGATTCAATCTGATTCTATTAAACCTTTTTAGATTAAATCTTACTCCATTCAATTTTATGCGGTTAAATTTTATTCGATTAAACTTTATTATATTAAACCTTATTCGATTAAACTTTACTTGATCATGCCTTTATCAATTAAAGCTTATTCGATTAAACATTTTATTCGGTTAAACATTATTAGTTTAAGCTTTATTCGATTAAACTTAATTCGATTAAACCTTATTCGAAAAACTTTATTCGATTAAACCTTATTTAATTAAATTTTATTCAATTACACTTTATTCAATAAAACTTTATTCGATTAAAATTTATTCGATTAAATCTGATTCTACTAAACCTTATGCGATTAAACTTTATTTAATTAAATCTTACTTCATTGAACTTTATACAGTTAAATTCTATTCGATTAAACTTTATTATATTAAAGCTTATTCAATTAAACTTTATTTTATCATGCCTTTTTGGAATAAAGCTGAATCGATTAAACATTTTATTCGGTTAAACTTTATTAGTTTAATCTTTATTCGATTAAACTTAATTCGATTGAATTTTATTCAATATAATCTTATTTAATTAAACCTTAGTTGATTAAATCTTATTAGATTAAACTTTATTCGTAAAAACTTTATTTGATTAAACCTTATTTAAGTAAAGTTTATTCGATTACGCCTCATTCAACGAAATGTTATTCGATTAAACCTTTTCCGAATAAAGCTTCTTTCGACGAAACCTTATGCGAATAAACCTTATTCGATTAAACTATATGCGATCAAATCTTATTTGATTAAAGCTTATTCGATCACACTTTATTCGATCAAACCTTATTTAAAAAAACTTTATTCGATTAAATCTTACTCCATTCAATTTTATACGGTTAAATTTTATTTGATTGAACTTTGTTATATTAAAGCTTATTCGATTAAACTTTATTTGATCATGCCTTTTTCTATTAAAGCTTATTCGATGAAACATTTTATTCAATTAGATCTTATTAGTTTAAGCTTTATTCGATTAAACTAATTTCGATTGAACTTAGTTCAATATAATTTTATTTTTTGAACCTTATTCGATTAAATCTTATTCGATTAAACTTTATTCGTAAAAACTTTATTCGATTAAACCTTATTTAAGTAAAGTTTATTAGATTACGCCTCATTCAATAAAATTTTATTCGATTAAACCTTATTCGGTAAAGCTTCTTTCGACGAAACCTTATACGATTAAACCTTATGAGATCAAACCTTATTTGATTAAAGCTTATTCGATCACACTTTATTCGATTAAATCTTATTCGATTAAACCTTATTCGTAAAAACTTTATTCGATTAAAGCTTATTCGAATTAATCTTATTTGATTAAAGTTTATTCAATTACACTTTATTCAATAAAACTTTATTCGATTAAAATTTATTTAAGCTTTATTCGGTTAAACTTATTTCGATTGAACTTTATTCAATATAACCTTATTTGACTAAACCTTACTTGATTAAATCTTATTCGATCAAACTTTATTCGAAAAACTTTGATTAAACCTTATTCGAATAAACCGTATTAAAGTAAAGCTTATTCGATTACGCCTTATTCAATGAAATTTTATTCAATTAAACCTTATTTGTTTTAACCTTGTTTGATTAAAGCTTATTCAATTACACTTTATTCAACAAAATTTTATTCGATTAAATCTGATTCAATTAAACCGTATTCAATAAAACTTTATTCGATTAAAATTTATTCGATTCAATCTGATTCTATTAAACCTTATTCGATTAAACTTTACTCAATTAAATTTGCTCCATTAAACTTTATACAGTTGGATTTTATTCGATTAAACTTTATTATATTAAAGCTTATTCGATTAAACTTTATTTGATCATGCCTTTTTCGATTAAAGCTTATTCCATTAAACATTTTACTCGGTTAAACCTTAAACTAAACTTAATTCGATTGAACTTTATTCATATTTGATTAAACCATACTTGATTAAAACTTATTCGATTAAATCTTATTCGATTAAACGTTATTAGAGTAAAGCTTATTTGATTAAACCTTATTCGGTAAAGCTTCTTTCGACGAAAGCTTATACGATTAAACCTTATGCGAATAAAACTTATTTGATTAAACTTTATGCGATTAAATCTTATTTGATTAAAGCTAATTCGATCACACTTTATTCAATAAAACTTTATTCGATTAAATCTTACTCCATTTAACTTTATACAGTTAAATTTTATTCGATTCAACTTTATTTGATCATGCCTTTTTCGTTCAAACCTTATTAGTTTAAGCTTTATTCGATTAAACTTATTTCGATTGAACTTTGTTCAATATAATTTTATTCGATTAAACCTTATTCGATTAAACCTTATTCGATTAAACTGTATGCGATTAAACCTTATTTGATTAAAGCTTATTCGAGCACACTTTATCCGATTTAATCCTATTCGATTAAACCTTATTCGAAAAAACTTTATTCGATTAAACCTTTTGCGATTAAATCTTATTTGATTAAACATTATTCGATCACACTTTATTCAAATTAATCTTATTCGAAAAAACTTTATTCGATTAAACCATATTCGATTAAACCTTAGTTGATTAAAGCTTACTCGATTACATGTTATTCGATAAAACTTTATTCGATTAAACCTTATGCGATTAAACCTTATTTAATTAAAGGTTATTCGATTACATGTTATTTGATAAAACTTTATTCGAATAAAGTTTTTCGGTTAAATCTTAGTTAATAAAGCTTTCTTCGAATTGACTTCCAATGTGAGCCACTGTATATTAAAGGGGTACTTAATTAAATGGCTTAAAAGTTCTATTTCAATTAAAAGATTATAAATCAAAATTTAGAAAGAGAGACAGAGAGAGAGGCCTCTCTTAAATCCACAGTGATGAATGTAAGTGTTTTAACAAACCAAGGTAGACATAGATTTTTTGCAGTTTTGTATTTCTAACTTTAAAAAAAAGACTTAAAACTTAGAATTTTCAAAATTTTTCTATTTACCAGTTTCTGCAAGTGTATTTAAGGCTGTGCGTTGTATAAAATTCGAACGTTTTTTTTCTCGTTTAAGATTGTTAATTTTAAAAAAGTTAATTAAAGAAAATTTATTAAACATTAAATGCTTTATAAACAATATAATTTTTGGTTGTTGTTTTTGTTATTTTTTTTGTTTTTATTTCTTAAATTTATTATTTAGTTTTCTTAATAGAAATTTTATATTCAAATGATGACGATGATGATGATGATTAACCTTGATTCGAATGTTTAAGAGTGAAGTGTTTTAAATGGCTGCCCTTTATTGTGTTAAAAGAGGTTCTTATCTTTAAATAAACAATTTAATGTTTAAACAAATTTAAAACAAAACTACGTGTTCGGCATTGTAATTTTTTAAAGTGAAATTTAATTATGTTTTTTTTTGTTTTTTTTTTATTTAAACGTGGCTTATGATGTTGTGTTGCGTTGTGTTGTGTTCTGTTGTGTGTTGTGTTCACAGCCTGCATAATTTGTTTTTAACTATTTATTTAAATTAAATTGTTGTTATATATCTTATCAAATATGTGTGTTACCATTTCTATTAAATTAGTTCTTTTGGGCCTGAGTTATTGTTTAACGTAAAATACAAATTGTTGTTCATGATGTCTGTTAATAATTCGTGTTCTTTGGTAAAAAAAAACTATTTTTATGCTTAAGTTTACAAAATGAGGGTTAGTAACCTTCTTTTTGTTGTTATTGTTGTTTGAATTTATTAAAAACTTAAGCGTAAGTTTTTTTTTTAATAAATTTGTTGTTTTTGTTGTATGTTCATTTTTTGTTGTTAAATAAATTAATTATTGTGTAGCAGCAGTAACCGGGAAGGCAACCCAACCACCAGCTTAACACCAATAATTAGTTTCTTTTATGTTTTTTGCTTAATGGCTGTGTCAAAAGATAAAGATTAAAAGGTAACAACGTTCGTTCGTTCGTTCATTTGTTCGTTCAGTGTATTCAAAGCTTAAAATGAAAATGAAAAAAGTTGTTGTTGTTGTTGTTCCCCAAACGCAGAAGCGTTAAAGTGGGTCATTTGAATTAAATTGTTTTAAGAACAAATTTTATTCCATTGTTTCTTCCCCTTCTTCTTCTTCTTAATTAAATATTAACATTAAATTTAATGGTTTTTAATTTTGTACAAAGGGTGTTTTTTATACAGGTATATAGATTTAAAATAAATCTTTTAAATTGACTTGAAATTTATTGTTCGAAATTTTCTGGCCTTATATTGGGTGGGCAAATTTGAAGTTAGAAAATAAATGAGCTGTCAAATGTTTAAATATCCAGCATGGAACTGCCAGACTTTGAAATTTATTTAATAAAAACTGGGAAAATATTAGGCAGAAATGTTACTCATTTATGAAAATTTATCATCAAAATATGGTGAAAATTTTACTGCAGCACTTCGTCAAATTTGATTAGTTTTTCGCAGCTGCTTCTGAGACCGTTTTTTTCCGGGAATTTAAGGTAATATAGTTGACAATAAACCAAAACCATAACATCTTGTGAGGTACCTGGAGTCCAACAGCTTATTCCGCCCGGGGGCACATAAATATGGTCTTTATAGAACTTCGACTATCTAGACACAGTGCAACTGGGGAAATAGGGAGCCCAGTCCTCTGAAGTCAGCAGGGGTACAACTGGAAACTCCACTTTATTTCCACGGAAATCAGTGACCCGCAGAGTTCCGTTATTTGTCTCTTTAGACACTTAACTGTTCTCTGGCTGAGTATTGAGGTTGGCCCTTTATGGGAGTATCGTGGTGGTTGTGGTTTCGCGGCCCCATAACAGTATAATGGTTATTATGGTGGCCAGGATCATCTCACTGTTAATGACACGCTAAACGAATGATCCGGTCCAGTGAACATGCTAGACATGTGTTCTGAATAGGAGTTGGAAAGTCTCCAACTCTTAAGCAAGGAGTGATGATTTGCAGCCCTGCTCTGGAATCATCGAAGTTGCAACTAGAAAGTTCTGTTGCATAGAATTATGGCTTCGGCTTCCTAGGACGAGCATGACGTTCCAAATTATGCAGTGGTTCGATCCACCATCTGATTAAGGCTTCATGGCCAGGCGCAGATGTAAATCTAATCACACAGTCCAACAGCTTATTTAGAGATTAACAGTATGGTTTCGGTAGGGGGCGCTTTACTGGCGACTTGCGGGCTTTCCTATCGAACAATGATGCAACTCCATACATCATTTTGGAAAGAGTAAGGTAATGGCTCTACATATCTTTAGGGCTGCTTTTGTGTCGGTGATAATTTCTCCAGATTTATATCGAGTTTTCTTAGAAATCGCACTATGCGAGTACAATGTGATGTTCGATGGACTTAACACATTTTTCAGGTTTCCAAAAGAAGCTTTCAAGTGCCTCGGTTTTCTAAAACGGTGTTAGACATTCTTCTTTCTATCCGATCTTTGTACTGTTGATTCTCTAGAGCACAATGGTTAGTGGTTACCACAAGCGTAAGTGGTGTCATGAAATTAGGAAACTTGTTACCGTTACTCGCACGTTTTTTTTTGCGTTTAATTCGATTTTCGTTGAGAGCTTATCCATTTGTGATTGATTAGTGATCAGTGAATCGCATTGCGCATGCGGAATAAACTCCTTCCAGAGGTCTTTCAATGTAGGAAAGTTCAAATTGAATGTCCAGAAACAGTACTCCCTCTTTCTTCCTCCCCACAAGCTAATTCGAGGCTCATGTTAATGTTGCTGACAATAGATCTAGACCATATGCTTGTAGTGGCCGTAGCAATGCAAGCATATCCATTGTATAGCAAAGTGTCGAGTAAATGAGCCTGGAATATCAACTAGTCGACGATGACGGATCGTTTGATTTGGGTCTTCCTCTACGTTATGCCCTGCTGCAGCAGAAATAACTTCTTCTGTGCGCTTTGTACGACGTCGCTGGGGATGTGTATTATTACCACCCCCGAACGGAATCTCACCGTCATTATATACGTCAACGAGGGTGAAAGGGAGTCCAGTTCCCTTCAAGGCTAGCAGGAGCTAACTGGACAACTCCACTGTATTTCCACGGGTATCACTAAAGCCCCAGAGTTTAGCTTTTTGGTTTTTTAGCCTTTTAGTTGTTCTCTGACTGACTATTGTGGTTGGCCCTTCGGCAGTATCGTCGTGGTTGTGGTTTTGAGGTACTAGTTTGAGTTGTGTGGGTCGGATCATACACAATGTACACAATAAATGGTCCAAGTCCAGTGAGCATGATTGAAATTTTATTAAGCTTTATGCGTTCTGGACCAGGAGTTGGATGGTCTCCAACTCTTTAGCAAGGAGTTACGGGCAGCGGCCTGTTCTGGCCTTTTAAAGTTGCAACTAGAAGTGACTGGAGGATATATGTATCTAAGGGGTCGTCTAGGGCGAGGATGACGCTACATTTCATCAACAGTGGTATGATCCACGGTTTGGTTATGGCTTACACAGCTAGGTATTGATGTAAATCTCTTAACGGATGTGTTTTATCATTAAGAGTAAACATGGTGCGGGAACTTTCCATGGGTAAACGAATTAATTGCTTTGACGAACGAATATGTTGGCCTTAAAGTGGAAGCGTTGTTCCAGGCTACAAACTACTCATGTTTGAAATGCCATACGAAGCTTAACATAAATCCAGTGACAGTTGACAAAATGGATGCCAGTTAATGAAAATGTTGCTAACTAAAAGTTCTATACCTCTATAAAAAACACCACAAGAAAAAAAGTGAGATTTACATCAATTAACTTAATTCGAGGTCATTTTAGGTTCCCATGTATGGATGATTAGATTTTGACAGTTCATGGCTTTTAAAGATTTAATGCACCCGTTTTGTTTAAGTAACCGTTAAGTTTAAGGTAATGTAATCAAGGATTCCGGTATTTAATTCTAAGTAAGTAAAAAGCTGTCGCTTTAGACAAAATGGAAGAGAAACGTACTCAAAAGACTGAAACAGTAGTTTGTTTGAAGCCCTTTTGTCACAGTCCTGCAGCATATCAAACAGGTAATCAATTCTATTCAGAAAATTAACAGCAGTCACAGCAATAAATTTTGTCCAAGCGAATTTAAACCGTAAAAATTAAAGATTATAAAATGAGGTGACAACAAGGTCACACTGACAGCTTGCAGAAAGAATAAATAAATAAAAACGTCAATAGGAGAGATTAAACATCCTTATTAAGCAAAAAATCCACAATTTGAGGTTAAGTTAGTTTGAAGTTAAAAAGAGCAATGACTCGATAGGCCAGTATAAAATCAGAATACCAACCAACTTTAATTTAATAATGTGGCCCTCTAAACAGAAATACTCAATCATGGTGGCGTGACCTTGATTCTGTGGCTTTCAAAGCCGCTAGAATCTTAAGCTCAGGCTCTCTAAGTGGATACCGGTTCCAGTGTCGACTTTAGTCTTTCAGTTGTCTGCAAAAATTGCCTCACCCTCGTAAAAAATTTGCCAGATTTTGATCAATCACTTTTTGGGGAGTTTGGCAACGTTGGAAAAGCAACAGCTTTGCCGCCATATTTTCAAAATATTTCATTTCTCTCTACTACACATTACTTATATGCTGAGATATCTAGCAAACTTTGGGGGATATCAATTATAGTTCGTAATTAATTACACATTCAATTACTGAATTACATGTAATTGTAATTGGAAATTACATGTAATTGAATGTGTAATTAATTACAAACTGTAAAATTGTTATCACCCAAGTTCAAATCCAAATTACAAGTAATTGTAATAAGGCATTCATTACTAAAAATTTTCAATTACATTACAAATTACAATTAATTTTAATTGGAATATTCTAATTATGAATTGAAAGTAATTGTAATTGTATTATTTCAATTACATGTAATTAGTAACTGAAATTTTTTACTTACAAATCACAAATAATTGTAATTGATTTTACAATTACTTGTAATTAGTAATTGAAAAAATACAATAACAATTACTTGTAATTTGTAATTAGAATATAACAATTAAAGTTACTTGTAATTTTAATTGAAAAGAATCAAATACAATTATAATATAATTGAAATTTTTCAGTAATGAATGCCTTATTACAATTACAATTACTTATAATTTGCAATTGAACTAAGTACAAGTAATTGTAATTAAAATTTTTCAATTACAAATAATTGTAAATACTTTTAGTTTCTAATTTCAACTATAATTACTTGTAATTAGTAATTGGAAATTTTCAATTACTAATTACGTGTAATTGTAATGTATTTGAATAATCTCCCCATGTCTGATATCTAGCATATCGGATTTTAAACTTATGTTTGACAGAAAGCTTGTTGAAGAAAAATGAAGACATCAAATCATCTTTGTAATAATGGGTGGGCAAATTTGAGGTTAGGTAGTAAATTTACTTAAAACACAGACTTTCTTTTTGAACAACTTCTATTTTATTGATACGAATGTAAAGCAGAAATATGGAATATGAGGTGGGGCAAGTCTCCCTATCTAGCACATTCGTAGAGGCGCGCTTTTTCCCAAAATTTTGCAACAAAGCTTTGATTATCTCTTCATAGCAGCGTTAAATTTCACCTTTTAGAGCGTCATTGGCTTGTTGGTTGTTCAAATAAACCCGATCTTTCAAATCGCACACCAGAAAATATAATCCAACGACGTTAAATCACCAGAATGAGGCGCTCAAATTAAGAAATTACTTGACCGGGAAATGTCTCGTGTAATAATTTTATTGTTTGGGTCGTTGTGTGACTTGTGGCGCCATCTTGCTGTAAGCAAAAGTCAGTGATGTCATTATTAGCCAACTATCATCACAAAAAAGTGCCTATCATAGTTTGGTTGAGCAGAAAATTCATGGTGATGATGTTTCTAGGCTGATTTTCGAAAAAAAAAAAATACAGACCGATGATGCTGCAATTTTGCAAACTGCGCTAAACGGTCACCTTCTTTGATTGTAATGATTTTTCGAGAACTGTTTGTGGATTTTCTGAGCAACAATATTGTTTGTTTACAGAAGCTCTTAATTGAGAATGAGCCTCGCCTTATCACGAAAGATGATTGGATTGAAAAGTGTTTGGTTTTCGTTTAATTTTCATAAACAACCAATTCACCAAAATGTTTGATGCAGACAATGGTCGGTGGGGTTTAAATCCTGCATGACTTTAAAAGTGAGAAAGAAGAAGAAGAAAATTTTTAGGCAAAATGCAAAATTTTTATGCAAAATCTGACGCCAATGAGTTGCTATTCCAGGCTTCTTCTCAACACTTTGCTGTAAAGCGGCTATGTTTACATCACTACAGCCTCTATAAGCATATTGTTTTGATCCTTGTATCAGCAGCCATGCCGTAAGACTTGACTTTAGCTATTAAATTTTATACATTAGTCCCAGAAGGATCCTGATTATGATAAAAAGCTGCTCAAATATTACGAAAAGATTTAGGGAAATTTTCACTATTCTGATAGTAAATTTACAATTGGCAAATTTACAATTAATAATCTTTGCTATAGAGCTTAGCGTTCTATGCCAAAAATTTTCCAACTTTTTATTAAATAAATGCCAAAGAATGACGGCTGAATTCTGGACATTTCGCCATTTGATAGATAATTTGTTTCCTAACCTCAAATTTGCCCAATCCATATTTGAAAGCAACAACTTTTGTTATAAAAGATTAGGACATCAGATCATCTTTATAATAATAAGGCTTCTACAGATAAAGATGGCCTGTATTAAGGCCTTTTGAAAACCAAGCAGAAATGGCTTTAATCTCACTTAGCTTATCGACGTGAAATGTTTGTAAAAAGTGCCTTATTTCGACAATGAATAAAATAATAAACCAAATGAGAATTATTACACATTGGCGTTATATATTTTTTTCACCTTTAGATATGATACCACTTTTTAATTGTGAATATATAGAGCAATAAATTGATTTACATACAGAAGAAAAAATATTTGCAGGGGATTATTTCCGGGGAGGTTTTTTTTTTGGGAGTTTAAGGGAATTTTTGGAGATAAAAACTTTTAATTTCAGGGATCACTTCTTTTATTACAAAGAATCAAAGCAAATTTATGCCTTTTCAGCATAACGTTGGTTAGTTCGCTTTTTTTAGATATTTTATCTCTTTCTCTCACACTTTTACTCTTATGCTCTGATGTTCTCTGTCTCTTGTTTACTACACTTTTTGGGCAAGTGTAAGCAAATGGCTGCTATAGTGACAACACACTTAATGCCTGTTTAGACGCTTCAGCTTTTGTTGCTCAACTTTTGATTTTTCCATTAGAAAGAAAGAGAAAGCTTTATACCCCTTCTTTTTCTTTCTAATGGAAAAAACAACAGTTGAGCAACAAAAGCTGAAGCGTCTAAACCGGCACTTACAGCAACAATGTACAGTTTTACAGTTTGATATTGACTCTAACCAGCAATCAAAGCGGATGGATGCTTTAGCTTTTAGAAGAAAAACAAAAAGCATCATTGTTATGACATTTTTATCTTATGACACGAGCAGTTCTTTTAATATTTCTTTTTAATATTTTGTAATTTGTAAAGAATTTGTCGTCTTATCTGCCACAAATTATTGCGTAAAATTTTTGCTTTAAATAATTATCAGCACATAACTGTGATTTAATAATAAACGTGCAAGAATTTATGTGTGTGTGTGTGTGTGTGTGTGAGTGACTGAAATTATTGACAAATAAATAAATTTCAAGAATTTATGTGAAGAAAGAATAATCCAACACGCTGTGATTTATTACGGAAAATGTTAACTGTTTAACTTGAGGAAGTACTTAAAAGACGTGGTACTATTTGTCATAATTTTATTATTTGTCTAGATGAACAAACAGATTTAGTGATAAAATTTTTATGCGTCGGAATCGCTCCAAAAGTGCATAAATTACAAAAACTTTTGGAAGTTTGCCTGCTAATAATTGTATCCAGTTCAAAGAGAATAATGGGGAGACCTGACACAGCTCTAAGGTCGAATTGTCTAATTAAGCTGATGTTACAGTGATCTATGGAAATTTTTCTCTAATTTCACACGACGGAATTTATTTCTTTGGGTAATTTTGAAGTCAAAGCTGTATAAAACGGCGAAGAAAAAGTGCTTTTATTTTTTTTTTACCCATCCAGGCCATTCACAACCAGAACCGTTAGCAAATGTTAAAGCGCTGATTTTATATTTTTTTTTTTAATTCGGAAGACACGCAAGGCAACAACAAATTTCTAGTTACAAACTGCATAGAAATTTTATACAAGCAAAACAACAACAACAACTTATGCACGCAAGACAACGGCAAATTTCTATAGGGTCCGCCATCTAACGTTTTTTTTCCCAACTGGTGCTTATTTCGTGAATGGTAACACTTAGCTCATATTTGATTTGACAGATAATTAGTTTTATCCTTCCGCTATACGAATATGGTTATGTATACGCTTGAACAACGCTTCGCTAAGTGGCCCTGCGATCGACTTACAGAAAATGCCGATTTTGCAAAAAAAAAAATCATCTTTTCAGAAAAAGCTTATTTTGATCTTGGCGGGTATGTAAACAAGCAAAATTGTCGCATTTGGGGTACAGAAAAGGCGCACGCACCCACAACGAGTCACTGTTTGGTGCGGGTTTTGCTCCAGAGGCATAATTGGGCCATTTTTTTTCGAAAATGAGCAAGGAGTGGCGTTACAGTCAATGGCTATCGTTATCGGGCCATGTTGAACGAATTTTTGTTCACAAAAATTGAAGAGGAGGATATTGGCAACATTTTGATTTCAACAGGATAAAGCTACGTGCCACACAGCCGAAGATTTGTTTAAAGCATTTAAAACAACAAAAACAAGTTATTTGGCGGACCCTATAGTTACAAACTGCATAGAAATTTTAAAAACGTAAAACAACAACAATTACATATATTGTTTACTAACTTCATAGTTTTCTAAGAAAACGTATATACACAAGACAACAACAACTATCTTAAAATAAATTCCATAAAAAACTTTTATTTTTATTCGACCTTTTTCAAATTTTATTAAATATGAAATAATCTTTTAACGGTCTTTTTAAATAATTTAACGATTTTATTTTTTTCTTTCGATAAAAATAAAAAAAAATAATAAAAAAATAATTTCCTGAAGAAGCTTTCCACAGGAAAGCGAAATATCGAAAGAAAAAAATAAAATCGTTAAATTATTTAAAAAGACCGTTAAAAGATTATTTCATATTCCATAAAAAACTTTATCAGCATAAAAACAAAAACAAAAAAGACACACAGACATAGAAACGCCTATACATTGAATAAAAAACAAAACAACAACAACAAAATGTGATACAGAAGTGGACAAATATAAAAAGGCCAGTTAATTCATAGCAACATATTCACTTATCAGGGTATATGCCAGCAAGAAAAATTGCCACATCTGGGCCTTTGAATATCCTAGAGCGATCATTGAGAAGACAACGTGTCACTGTATGGTGCGCTATGTGGTCTGGTTGTGTGATTAGGCCGTTTCTTTTTTCGAAGATGATCTATTGTTCACGCTATAGCGAGATAGTAATAATTCAATTTCGGCCTATTATTATTGGCGACGTGGACATCACTAACACTGTGGTTACAACAGAACGGTGCCTGATTTCATACAGCAACAAATGAAACGATTAATTTATTACAAATCAAATTTCCCGATCGCATAATTGCAAGACAATCAAAAGCAGTTAAGTGGCCAGCCAGATTGTGTGATTTGATTTACATCTGCACCGAATAGGTAGTCATAATCAGATGGTGGTCAAACCACTTTGAATGATTTGCAAACGTCATTCACGTCCTAGGAGGCCATCGAATACGTATATCCTCCGGTCACTCCTAGTAGCAATTTCGAAAGCCCGAAGTAGGCCGCAGCCTTCACTCCTTGCTAAAGATTTGGACCTGAACCATTCATTGTGTTCATTATGAATGATCCGACCCACAAACTATGACGAGGGTCTCGAAACCACAACCATCAGGATACTCTCGAAGGGCCTACCTCAATAACCAGACAGAGAGCAGCTAAATGCCTAAAGAGACAAATAGCGAAACTCTGGGGCTTTACTGATTCCCGTGGATATATAGAGGATTGTCCAGTTGGCTCCTGCTAGCCTTGAAGGGGACTGGGCTCGCTTTAATCAGATGGTGGTCAAACCACTTTGCATAAATAAGAACTTCATGCTCGTCCTAGGAAGCCGAAGACTTATTTTAGCAACAGTTTTTTCCTAGTTGCAGCTTTAATAATTCCAAAGCAGGGCTGCAAATCATCACTCCTTGCTGAAGAGTTGGAGACTTTCCAACTCCTGTCCAGAACACATGTCTAGCATGCTCATTGGATCTAGGAACATTCCACCAGGTATGTGTTATTAAAGGTAAAATTAACCTGGCCACCATAGAAAACTGGCCTGTCTGTTATGGGGCCGCGAAACTACAACCACCACGATACTCCCATATAGGGGCCAACCTCAATAACCAGTCAGAGAACAGCTAATTGTCTCAAGAGACAAATAGTGAACTCTGTGGGCGTACTGATTCCCGTGGAAATATGTGGATTGTCCAGGTGATTCCTACTAGCCTTTGAGGGGCCTGGGCTCCCTTTTACCCCGCAAGACACCAGTATAAATAGAATAGTGGGTTCCAAAAAGACTATCATGTGCCCCTAGCGGGATGGCCAGCCAGATTGTGTGATTTAACACTACTGAATTTTTTTGTGGGGGCTATATTAAGGACAGAGTCTATACGAAGTCAATCGAATCGATTTCAGCCCTTAAAAATTTTAAAATCTGTGATGTGAGATTAACGAACTTTTCATCAAATTTATTGATACCAAGGTAAAGTAGAAATATAGGAATTAATAATGGAATATGATGATGTCGGGCAAGTATTCACCTCTTGCACGTCGCCAGATACCACTCGTTTCACGAAATTTTCAGGAAGACTTTGCATTAAAGCTCCAGTTACAAGACCGTTATTCGATTAAAACTGATGTAGATAGTTATAGCCTAGATAAGTATTGTGCCTATTTAAAAAATATTTTATTGGATTAATCGAATAATTTTTATTCGAATAATTTTTATTCGATTAATCGAATAACTTGAAATCGCCAAATCGAATAATTACTCGACCGGAACATTTATCATGCTATAATTGGATTGTTTTGTGTGGCTTGTGGCGTCGTCTTGCTGAAATCAAAGGTCACTCATGGCAACATTAACCAATTGTGGCTACAAAAAATTGTTTATTATGATTTGGTAACAGCGTAGAGAATTTGATATGTCAGCGTTTCCTTGCTTTTGGAAATTCGGAAACCACTTTTTAAACGAACAGTTATCGAGCTTGAATAAGAAAACTGTTCATTGTATTTTTTTTTTAGAAAATGTAATGCAACACTTTCATTTATTTTGAAGGTTTTTTAGGTTAAGAAAAAATTTTAAAATTTAGAAAAAAAAAAAATTAAATAAATAAATAGAAAAAAAAAACAAAAACTTGTTGATCTTGTCAATTAAGTTTTAATCTTTAAGATAAAATCAATTTAAGTCTTAAATAAACACAACTTGTTTGTCAATTAGATTTTCTAATACTCAACCATAAAATGATTTAAATTAGTGAAATATGAATACGAAAGAGACGGTGTCTATCGGTTCGTCTGTCTGACTTAATGCCATATTTAGTATCTTTTAGAATGGCTTAGTTGTTTGTTTTTTGATTAATGTAAAATTATTATATTTCCTTAGTAATGCATTTTGTTATTGTTGTTGTAAAAAAAAAGTTAAAGACAGACAGACTGTCTTTATCAGTCCGTGTTCTTTTTTCTTTTTGTTTTTTTATTAAAAAAAATTTTTTTTTTGTGAAATATTAATACGTTGTTATATATTTTGTTGTTGTTGTTATTTGTTAAATATTAAGCCTTTATATTGTTTTATAAATTATACAATTCAATTAATAATTAACTTCCTTAATCTTAAAAAGAAAAGAAATTAAAATTAAATAACAAAACAAAGCCGTCCGTTCGTTCGTTCCCTCGTTCGTTCTAAAGAATAAATAAAATTATCAATTAAATGATAATACAAATAAACATGTGTACATGTGTAAATATGGCAATAATACTCGCTTAATATCATCATATTTCAATAAAAATCGCTTATTATTGAAAAAACAACAGCAACAACAATAAGAAAAATAATTCCGAAAGTAAATTAAGTCTGAAATAAATCATATTTGTTACTTAGATTAAAAACAATAAGTAAATTTAGCTTAAAACTTGTTTTGTGGGGATTGAACTCATAGACCTTCAGCTATAATGGACAATTATTGGTGTTGTTTTTAATTATTAATTAAAAGAAGTCTTTTTTTTGTTTTAGGAATTATTTTTTTAATCCTTAAAATGCCTTTTTGAACTTGCTGGTGTGTGCAAACATTTATTTATTTATCTTAGTCTATAGATTAAATATCCTTACAGACAAGGTTGAATACATTTGCCCCTGTAGGCTAATAGGTAATGTATTACGTTATAAGACTGGGGGTTGTGGGTTCGCTTCCCAACAAAGATCTGTCTTATACGACAGTTAATTTCCGTAAATATCCTTAATAAAATTAAAATTATTCAAAAAGAGAACAATATATAGAATATTTATTAAATTCAGAAAAAAATCCTTAATACGGCTCTGTTCTGGTTGTTAGTGACGACCCTCAGGGAGCACCGTAGTGGCTGTTGTTTAATTGGGCTTTAAAGAAAGTTCCGAAGAGGTGTTAACGCTAATATAAGGTCAACATCGCTTTCTTATAGGCTGAGTGCTGATGTAAATCCTATCATATACATTTCGTGATAGCGTGATCCATTCATCTTTACCGCATTTTCAGTCTCATGAACAAAAAAAAAAAGAAAAAAACGGCCCAATCACGCCTCCAGACCACATAGTGCACCATACAGTGACATGTTGAGCATGCAAAGGCTTCTCAATACTCGCTCTAGGATTTTCAGAAGCCCAAAGCCGACAATTTTGCTTGCTGACATCCCCTGCCTGACAAACAAAAATGGTCTTCGTCTGATTTTTTCAGAAAAACCTGCCGGTTGTTCCTTAATGAATTGAGCGAATCTACGGCGATGTTAATGGTCGGTGGGCTTTAATTCCTGCACCAGTTGAATTTCGTAAGGCCTCAAAGCCAAATCCTTATGCAAGATTCACCATGTGGTGGTTTTGGATAACCCAATTGGTGAGAACATTGAGGAATTGATAAATTCAGATTTGCTTTAACACTGTGACTCACAGCTGCGATGTTTTCGCAGCCAGCCACAGGTGTTCCCACATTTTGTATCGATCCTGTCGATTTAAAATTGACGACGAAATTTTTAATAGCACCTCAGAAAGACGATTATGTTGTTCGAAAATATTAAGAACTTTTCCAAATGTAACTTTTAACACAATCACCAGTTTCATAGTGAATTTTAATTATTTTCATGGGATTTTCGTGCGAAATAGAAGTCATTGTAACAATTGTTAATGCATTTACTACGAATAAATGTTAAAAATATCATGTTGTTGGTGTTCTTACAATTGAAAAAAAAAACTTTTTATTGAAAAACCCAATATTTAATTTTAAACGAAAGCTTAACAAATTAAACTAAAAAACATGATTTTTATTGACAAAAATCATCAAAGAAAAGTTTTTGTTTTTAAATTAACTTTTTGATTTTTCTTATTTTTAGAATGTTGGTTTTTGTTTTTATAAAAATTTTTTAAATATATATATATATTTTTTTTAATTTTTTAAAATTAAATCAACAATGTTACTTTTTTTAAGCAATTTTTGTTGTTTCAAAGTTTTTTTTTTGTTTTTGTATAAATTTAATATTTTTTTAATTATTAAAATCATACCTATCAAAAATTGTTCTCTTTAAATCAATATTTGATTTTTTATTTTTAAGTTATTTTTTGTATCAATTCAAAATTTTGTTTAAATGAATAAAATTAAATCAAAAATATTAAGTCTTTATAATAGCAACTGCAATTGTATGCTCATGTGTGTAGAGATGTTTGGCAGCCAAACAGTGACAAATACCAATCTCTGCTTTTGCAGTTTTTTCTTTTTGCTCTCAAAAAAAACAAAAAAATTAAATTTATTATTAAAAGCATTCTTCTCTCTGCTCAATTACATATGAATGCTGAAAATTTATTAGTTAAAATGCGTTTATATTTTATTGTTGTTGTTGGTAGTATTTACCTTCTGATACGAAATTTCCCACCGAACACCATTTTTAATTGATGTACGGTATCCACGATAGAGTAATCCAACTTGATGGCAAAGAACACGAATACACTCAATTAAAAAAAAAACGAATACGCACATGCACACGCACCCGTACACGTATATTCACTCTGTATAAAAATCAATTACTGTTAATTTGTATTGCTGTTATTGTTAGTGCAGTTCTTTTTATTTTGTTTGTTTTTTGTTTTTGTAATGAGAAAAGAAATAAAAATACACAATTATTTCTTTTATAATAGTTAAATTTGAAGAAACAACAACAACAATATTAAAAATAAAATTATAAGAAGAGAAATAGAAAACAAGTTTTGCACCGTTTTGAAGAAATTTACAACAATTTCACTTTAATCTTAAAGAAAACAGAAAACGAGCATTGCTCTTTCATAGTTGTTGTTATTGTTATTATTATTATTATTATTGTTAGTGGTTAGATTTTTGTTTTTTCTTAAAGATGCTCCTTCTGCTACTGCTGCTGTCGCTGCTGCTGCTAGTTCTTTGCTTTTTTCTTTGTTTTTTTTTTGAGTGTGTGTTAATTTTTGTTGTTTTAATTGCGCTGCATTAAATGCATTTAAATGTTGTCAATTTATTTTAATGGCATTAAATTTGATTAATTCTTTTTGGAATTTAAACAGTTTTAGATGAATTTCTGTTTACTTAATTGTTTTAATTGTTTACTTAATTAAATTTTAAAGCAAAAGCAAAGCTGATATTTGACCTAAATGTGGCTTTAAAAATATCTATGCATTTGTAACATTTAAATCGCATTAATTAAAAAAAAAGCCGTAAATTTATACCTATTCACTTTTTATTTTTTAAATTATATAAAAACTTTTAAAAATGTATTTTTAACAACATTAAATTGACAATCATGGCTAATTCAAGTGTTTTTATTTTTATATTTAAATTTATTAACTGACATGCAAAACTGTTTAACTCTAAGTTGTTGTTGCTGCTCACACTATCTTAGCTTTTAAGTCTATTTAAAAATTAACACTTGTTTTAACAAACACTTTTAATTAACATTTCGCTATTTCACAATTATCGAAGTTAACATTTTGTTTCTTTTTTTCTTAAAAAAAAATCGTTTTTTTAATAAAATAATTTTTTTTTTTACTTTCTGTTTTGTACACGTAAATTTTCCTTTTTAATTAATAATTATTTTTCAAAAAAAAAAATAAATACCACAAAACCAAAGCTTAAAGAGAAGAAAAACTCAATTAAATGATTTTTATTGGCGCTTCTATTTGCATCAAGCGTCTTAACCGTTCGTTAGCTGTTACTCGTATGAAAACCAGTTGTTCGTTAAAGAAATGCATATGCCCACAGTTTGGCTGTGGGACTGTTGTGGCATATGTTGTTGTTGTTATTGTTGTTGTTGGTGTAGTATAATAACAACTATAAAAACAGCCATGAAGTTGCTTTTCAATAATTGTTTACATAAAATAAATATGACCCTAAAAAAGATACAAATGCAAAGAGAGAGGGAGAGAGAGCGTAAGAGAGCCAAGAACTAAAATCTATAAAACAGTTTTACATCTCTTATATTTTTCGTGTAGATATTTTCTAGATATTTTTAGTGTTGTCAATTTGTTGCTATTTTAGAATTTACAATTCTTAAAGCTTTTTGGAAATTAAAAATAAAGAGGGATTTAAGGCTTTAAATTTTAAAATATTCCTTCAAATCAGTACCGGTACAGTGGGTTACATTATATTTCCTTGCGAAAGAAAAAAATCTGTCAAAACCCAATGTATCAGGTATTTTTTATAGAGGTATAGAACTTTATGAGACAATTTTTTAAATGGGAGCCATATGTCACAGCTGTCAAGTTATTTATGTTTAATTTAGCTTAACATTTCAATATAAATAATCTGAAGCTTAAAAAATGCTTCCAAAATGTGCAAATTGATTTTAAAACTTCTGATTCTCCTCAATCACGCACTATGTGCATTTTACAAATGCCCCTGTAGCCTAGTAGGTAGTGTAGTAGCTTATAAGACTGGGGGTTTTGGGTTCGATTTGATTTTTCTGTACAAAAATAAAAAATTGACTGTCGGTTGAGCTGCTCAGTGATGAATGTTGGATGGTCAGTTTTGAATTTCCTTCATTGTCATGACAGCAAAATTCAGAATTGACTTCTGTAACATACACGGGCTGAGGGCGAATTTTTCTCTGTATATGCTCACATTTGTCTCCATCGCCCAGACATTTTAGCCTTATATGAGACTCAGGTTTCTGAGGATGCTGATCCACAGGGTTTTCAGCTACCTGGGTTTCACCTTCTGTCGCTATTTAATTTTCACCGGGGTCTTGCAATTTATATTCGCAATGAAGTTGTGTACCACTGCCAGCAATCATTGGGCACAAATGATACTGAATTTAGCTGTCTCTGGGTTAAATTAAGGATCAGGTCACATCTTTTGCATTTCGGGTTTTTCTACAGAAGTCCAAATACCGGGAAGAATAAAACCTTAGCTGGCTTCGATTTTATTTCCGACTCCATATCAAAGGTTCTCGATAGTTGCCCGAATAGTCAAATTGTTGTTGCTGGTAATTTTAATGTTCGCGACTGTTCTTGGCTTCGCCATTCAGACCATACAACTACAGAGGGCCTGTATGTTGAGCTATTTGTCGCGCACAATCACCTTGCGCAATTAGTGAATGAACCAACACACATTCCTTGTGTTGATGGGCACCAATGTAATACACTCGACCTTTTTCTAACTTGACACCCCCAAAAATATGAAGTTAATGTTTGTGCACCTCTCGGCAACTCCGATCATTGTACCATCTGCGCCTCCTTTTCATATTTGAAGCTTCACGACGTTACGAAATCAGCTACCAAATGTCTAAAATATATTTATGAGAAGGCAATTTAATTGGAAACTATGTTTCTTGGACAATAATGTCAATGCCATGGCGGAAATGGTTACAAACATAATTTTGTTTGGAATGAAAAACTTTATTCCATTCAAAACAATTTCGATTAAAACCAAATCCAAATCTTGGTTTAATCAGACGTGCAAAAATGCAGTCAGATCAAGAGAGGAAGCATTCAATATCTGGCGTAGAAACAAAAACGCAGATACTGATTCGCTACGTGTGCCAAAGTACTAAGTCGTGAAAAAAATCTATACGAAGAGCGTCTTCGTACTTAGCTTCTTGCTACTTCTAGGGGTAGTAACAACTTTTGGTCATTTATTAAAAGAATACGGGATAATGCTAGTTCTTCAATTCCGACTCTTTTAAGGAATAATCAAATATTCACTAACCCAGTTGACAAAGCAAACCTTTTAGCTGGTATATTTGCAAATAATTCTTATTTGCCGGAAAGCAGTCAACCACCGCCAGAGCTCGAAAGAGTAACCGTTACTATGCCAAAGATCGACCTCGAGCGGTTAAAAAGGTTTTAGCTGATGTCAACATCAACAAGTCCCCTGGGCCGGATGGGATACCAGCACTGGTCTTGAAACACTGCTCTTCGAAGCTAGCGCGTCCGTTAGCAGCTCTTTTCAGCACATTGTAGCAAGTCGGTTAATTTCCAAAGTGCTGGAAGGTTTCCAATGTAACGCCGATCCCCAAAAAGCGGGAGGCTACCAAACCTGAAAATTAGCGCCCAATCGCAATTTGTTCTGCAGTTTCCAAATTGTTTGGAAGTATGATCAATTTTCATCTTGTGAGGTACCTGGAGTCCAACAACTTACTTAGCGATCGACAGTATGGTTTCCGTAAGGGGCGCTCTATGGGTGACTTGCTGGCCTTTCTGTCTGAGCAATGGTGTAATTCCATTCATCACTTCGGAGAAAGTTCCCCCCGGGGGCACATTATAGTCTTTTTGGAACCTACTATTCCATTTAGATTTGTGTCTTGCGGGGTAAAAGGGAGCCCAGGCCCCTCAAAGGCTAGTAGGAGTCACCTGGACAATCCACATATTTCCACGGGAAATCAGTTGCCCCAGAGTACAATATTTGCTCTCTTTAGACAAAAAATGTGCTCTGACTGGTTATTGAGGTTGGCCCCTATATGGGAGTATCGTGGTGGTTGTGGTTTCGGACCCTTGTGAGAGTTTGTGGGTCGGACCATTCAAATTAACACAATGAATGGTTCAGGTCCAGTGAGTATGAATGCTGGCGTGTTCTTGATAAATAAGAGCTTCATGCGTTCTGGACCAGGAGTTGGAAAGTCTCCAAATCCTCAGCAAGGAGTGAGGGCACGGCCTACTCCGGACTTTCTAAATTGCTACTAGAAGTGACTGGAGGATATACGTATCTGAAGGCCTTCTAGGGCGTAGTTGGTGTCCAATCAACTAAGTGGTTTAACTACCATCTGATTATGACCTCGCGGTCGGTGCAGATGTAAAACAAATCACACTTCGGAGAAAGTAAGGTGGTGGCTTTAGATATTTCCAAAGCCCGTAAGATGCAATATTGCATGCTTACGCATAATTTTGTGTTCGAAAATGGTGCTGCACCTGTTACTATGGGTTATACAGGTATTATGGAATCAGAACAGTATAAAAATTCAGTATGATGTTCGATGGAGTGAACACCTTTTTCAGGTTTCTAAAGAAGCTTTCAAGTGCCGCGGTTTTCTAAAACAGTGTAAGAGATACTTCACTCCATCTGATCTTCGTACTTTTTAAACCACCTATAACCGTCGAGTTGATGTTCGCATATTTTGTATCGAGCCTGTCGATACAAGGACAATTATGTTGTCCGAGCCACCATTTTCGTAGTAGATTTTAATTATTTAAATGCGATTTTCGTGTGAATTTGAATTGATTGTAATAATTGCCACATCATCTACTACTTAGACGTCAAAAAACTAAATGTCAAAACTATTATGTTGTTGGTGTTGCCCCAATTGAAAAACAAATATCTTGTTGAAAAAGCCGATATTAAAGATTAGACCCCATTTTGAAAAATAGTTTGTCCGTATCGTCAAATAGTGATTCAGACAGTCATTAGTGGTCCTTGCTCCTTGAATACAACTCTCATGTATGGATCGGCGCCCCAAAGTCTATTTTGGAGTTGCACGCCGCGTATAGGAGTGGGAGCCAACAGGCTCATTGTGGACATTAGGGTACTCAACTCTATTCCCTAAAGCATCGACGCAGTGTTAGATGTATTTCACTGCTTTGTCGCTACTACAATGGTTAGCACTCTAATCAAATTAGAGAACTTATTACCGAAACTCGCACGTTTTCGCGTTTGACTCAATTTTCGTTGAAAGCGCATCCATTTGTGGGCGATTGGTCAGTGAATATCCATCCAAAGATGGAATGCAACTCTCATGTATGAGTCTATTTTGCAGTTGCTCCGCCGTATACAGGAGAGGGCCAACAGGAACATTGGGGACAGTAGGGTATTCAACTCTATTGATTCTCTAAAGCATCGAGGCAATGTCGGATGTATTTCACTGTTTTATCGTTGCTACATTGGTAAGTGTTCTAACGAAATTAAGGAACTTGTTCCCGTTACTCGCACGTTTTTGCGTTTGACTCGATTTTTGTTAAGAGCGCATTCTTTTGTTGTCGATTAGTCAGTAAATGGTACTACTCGTTATAGGGAAAATTCGTTTTTTTAGCAGAACAGTTCGTTTGTGGAATAAACTCCCTCTAGAGGTCTTTAGTGTCACTTTCAATTTATGAAAGTTGAAATTGAACGTCCACAAACACTACTCCCTCTTTCCTCCTCCCCATAAGCTAAATTCCTAGTTCTGGTACAATGCATAGCATGATTAAGGGTCATCTCCGGAGTGCTGGTGCGAACGAAAACAAAAGAAGTGATTGCTGTTATAGAGTGCAGTTTAGAGGAAGAGCCGAATCAGTCTATCGGCGCTATAATTTACAGGAATTGTGTGCTTCCGATATCTACCAAAATTGAACCCACTCCATCACATAGCAAGACCTAAATTCGGTGAATGGCCCCCGAACACTACTAACGCTTACATCGATTTGCATAAACGAATTTTATTTAGCGTTTGATGAAACTCACTTCTATTTGAATGGGCATGTCAAAAAACAATGCTGTGTTTGCATCCAGAAAATAATTGACTAACGGTTTGGTGTGCTTTATGGGCTGATGGAATCATTGATCCATTTTTCATTAATGGTGACTGCTATAGAACCTCGATTATTTCCTTTTTTTTGCTCGTCTATTTAACAAACATGATCGAAATTTCAGTGGGAAATTATGTGATGGCAATCCGGCTAACTCCAGCGAATTGAAAAACTCGATTGGTGGAATTATTGCTCCATATTTCTTAAAAATAAGTACTGGTCTATAGTGACCGCTATAGAGCCTATTGAACAGGCGTGATCGGAATTGCGGTTGAAAATTGTAATGGTGGCAATGTAGTTTATTACAGCGAGTTTAAAAACTCGGTTGTATAGATGATGAGAGCATATTGATTAGTAACGGGATCCATTGATTTTTACGATAGCGGTTTCACTTCATCACAGCCAACAAACAACAAAATATATGAGGTCTGCCAAAAAAAAGTGGGCGTAAAAATGGACGTGGTTAATTAAAATTGTTTATGCCTATTTTCCAAGCTTAAGACGTTAATCGTATTAAGTTTAAGCAGATTCGAAAAAAATAATGTAAAATCCTTTAGAAAAATACAATTTTGGTTTTTTCGGAAGTTTTACATTTTTTAGGCAACTTTTCCAATTTCTTTAAAATCCTTTTTCAGACTAATACACAGATTCCAAAAATAAAATAGGGCGAAATCGGTTAAGCTGTTCTCAAGTTGTGAACCCCATTTTATTTTACTTATTAATTTTTACCAATTTATATCGCTTCTTCTTTTGCATACGATCAGCCAATGAATATTTTGACACTTAAAAAATAATGTAAAATGATTTCCACATGATTCTGAAAAATACAGTGGAGCCATGGCATGACTTTGGAGATAAATTTATTCCTAAGAATAATAGAATAATGGAAATTTTGTGATTATGTTCAATGGCGAAAAAATATTTAATTTAGAGTTTTGTTATTCTAAAAAAAATAAAATTAAATTTTATACGCCATGTTAAGAAAATGTGTAAATAACATGTAAATAAAACATTAACGTAAGCGTATTTTACAAAAGAGAACTTTTAAAAGCGCAACACTGTGAAATGAAATGGGTCGAAAGTGACGCTTAATTGAATTTTTAAAATTAAGTTTTTGTATTAATCTTTGGTATCGCATTAAACTCGATAAAATTCTACATCACTATGTAAATTTTCAAGCATCTATCTTGTCAGCTGACTGCGTAGTGAGCTATCAAAGTTAAAAAATTTTGCGCAATTTTTTTTAAAAAGCCAAAAAAAAAGTAAAATTCTGCATTAAATGAGTCTGTAATTTTTAAATTTAACGTTAACAAAGTGTTATTTTAAGAATGCAACCTTCAATGTCAGGTATTTAAAAAGTGTATACAAATGATGTAGTGTTTTTAAAAAAATATGTGTGATAATATTTTTGACGATTTTTTTTTTAAAAGGTCTAAAATTGAACTCTTTTTGATGTTTCATGAACCATAACTGCTAAGTTAGATAAGGTTGGGTTTGGAATCGTATATTTTCGAAAAGTATGACATCTTAACTTGATAATACGAGAAAGAAAATTTGCGGTGTTGTTGCTCCATTTTTTGCTATTAACATTTTTCTGTTTGAAGTCGTGCTGCCAGTAAAATGTTTAACTCAATTGACACAATGATTGTTAGGGAAGTAAACAGTGATATTTTGCAGTTTGGGCTTTCAATACTTCACGGCTGGATACGATTTTTTGACTGTCTCCTCCCTCTTATCCTATAAAATACCAATCAAAAAGTGGCAAGCAAGGTCGGATGAGGATAAGAAAATAGTTGCAGAAACAAAATAACGAATTCAAAAAGAATTTCGGGAAAGAATTGGATTAATTGTGGATCAACCAAAGCCAGGTTCCGGATATTTTAACGACGGAAATACAGCAAGACGTTGTTTTAAAAATGCAGAAATAACGAAAATTGATATGGCCTTAATAAAAAAAAAATGCGCATAATATTAGTTGTTATTTCCTGTGGTCACGAAATCCACCTACAGAATTGTCGCGAATTTTGCTCATAACACTGCAAAGTACTTTGTACTTGAAAAATATCCATGGCTTTGTATAACTTCTACAATACATAAATATTTAATTCATGGTCCCGAAATCACAAAATATGCCCTTTTACCGATGGGAGAACTTTCAGAAGAAGCTCAGGAAGCCATAAATAAGGATTTTAAAAATTATAGAGAACACTTTGCTGCAAATGCAGCCGAGCAAAGTCGAATGAAGATGTTCTAAATAGATTTTTTCTCAGTTCAGATCCATTCATATCTCGTATGAGCGGAAAGAAAAGCAACAATTATCAAATTCCGCACTACAGCTTTTGCTATCGCTTATTATTTCTCAAGAAATACATGATAGTGAGAGTAATTAATGATCGTGAAAATTATGATTTTTTTGTTTTTTATTAACATTTTATAAAAATTTATTTCGTTACTTTTTTAAAAAAGTTGCAAAACTCTCGAAATCCTTTAAAAATCCAAATTCAGACTTTAAATTAAACTTATGTTCATATTATTTTGCATAATTATTATTATTATTTATTTTTTAGAAAGAGGACAATATAACAGCTTTCGTTTGCTTCTCATGTTTTAAGAAAAACAACTTTCCATTTTAAAATTACGGCGAAAATTCTGCAACAAACTATAATTATCCGAAAAATAAAAATGTCTATAAAATCGTAAAAAAAATTTTTTTCCGTGTATCTTTTTTTCAGAATATGCCGTTTTATGTATATTTAAGGATTTGAAAAAAAAAACAATTTCAAAAAAATTAATCGCCACTTTCGGTGTCATCGAATCCACTGTGCGCAAGCTCAAAAATAAAATAGTTGCAACAAAAACCCACATATTTTTCTTCATACAAAATCCCAATGGAAATTAAATCGCTAAAACAAACGAAAAAAAAACAACAACTTTTCAACATTGTTGAGCGACGCTCTTTAAAATGTATACGAAGTGTAGAGAGAGTGATTGAGTATTGAGTATTAGTGTTCTATGGCAGCTAGTGGGTTGTTGTCTTGAATACCACTAACTGGTAGTGTTTGTCTTTGCTAAGTTATTGGCAATGCAGTGTTTGAGATATTTTTACACTTTGGCTATTTTAAGTAGATTTAAATATTTTATTTTTTGAAGCCTTTTGATAGACTCTACTATTTTGTGTTATTTGAGATAAAAATTTTATGAAAAGAAACCATTCAAGCAGTCGCCTGAATTCTGCAATGTAAAACAAAAAACCATTTTTTAAAATATGACATAAAAAATTAAAAGTGCTCAACTGTGTTATAGTCAATTGGCCTCTAAAATCGTGCGTTATAACGCCTCTAAACTACTTTTTGTAGGGATCTAAAGTGAAGTCGCTAGTTTAGGCCGACAGGCCTGATAAGATCGTCCACTTGCAGGACAGCAATCGTTGTATTATTGCCGCTATATGACCACAAATGTTGGAAATAGTCATCGAAAATTGCAATTCCAGATCCAACTGCGTACAAGTTAGCCAGCCTTGGCGGTCATATGTCACAAGTCATATTTTAATTATAATGCCAGCAGAATAAAGCCAATTTCAGATTAATTCAAAGAAATTCATTTTTATTTTATTCCATTTCAAAGTTCTATACCTCTATAAAAAACACCTTCTATAAGTGTGATTGTATCTGCTTGAAAAATTAGTTCTTGTGTAAAAATCTGGGCGCTTTCATATTTCGCTTCGATTTTTTAAATTCGGGCAAAAGTTTTATTGCGGAACAGCGCACTGCATACTTGCAGCGATTGACAATTTGTTTGTTTTGAGCGTTTCGCATATAATTTTTTTCTTTTTTCTTTCGGGCCAGCACCCCCCCTACTAATGCAGTGCATTGCACCAGAACTAGGCAATTAGATTATGGGGAGGAGGATGTAGGCAGTAGTGTGGACATTCGATTTAAATTTTTCTACTTTGAAAGTGACACGAAAGACCTCTGGAGGCAGTTTATTCCACATACGGACTGTTCTACTAAAAAAACGTATTCTCCCTGTAATGCGTAGTGCGATTCACCGGCCAATCGGCCACAAATAGATGTGCTCTCAACGAAAATCGAGTCAAACTCAAAAACGTGCGAGTAAGGGGAATAAGTTCCCTAAATTCGTTTAAGCACTCACCATTGTATTAGCGATAAAACAGTGAAATACATTTCACATGGCGTCGATGCTCTAGAGAATCTATAAAGTTGGATACCCTGCTGTGCCCAATGAGCCTCTTGGCCCTCCCCTGTACGCGGTCGAGCAACTCCAAAACAGGCTTTGGGGCGCCGGCTCATATATGAGAGTTGTATTTCATCTTTGGACGGATATCGACGGTAGAAATAGTACGTAGATCGGATGGAGTAGAGTATCTCTTACACCGTTTAAAAAAAACCGAGGTACTTAAAAGCTTCTTTAGAAACCTCTCCATCGAACATCACACTGAATTTTCATGCCAAGAACAACAAGAGTTTCCGATTCCGTAATACCTATATCACCCATAGTAACAGGTGCAGCACCAATTCTCAACACAGATCTATGCATGCAACTTTGGGTCTTATGGGTATTAAAATCGACTCTAATCGCACGACTCCATTCAGAGATCGCTGTGAGATCGTGATTGAGCGTATCATTCATATTCCGCCTTTTCGAACTCACCTTCAACTGGTTCGGTCTATTGCCAAATGAATACGAATGACAAATGGTGCTGTCATCTGCGAAAGGAGGTTTGAAAGTTTGACAAAGAAGGTCGTTAAGAAAAAATAAAAAATAGGGTAGGAAAAAGAACGTGGCCTTGCGGTAATCCTAAATTAATCTTAAACTCGTCTGATGAAATTCCATCTATAACAACTCGTATGATGTGATAAGGTTTACATCTGCACCGGCAGTGAGCCATAATCAGATGGTGGCCATTACCACTGTGAATGACAAGCAACGCCATTCACGCCCTAGAAGGCGTTCGAATCCGTGGATTCTCCGGTCACTCCTAGTAGCAATTTCAAAAGCTCGAAGTAGGTCGCAGCCTTTACTCCTTGCTAAAGAGTTGAAGACTATCCAACTCCTGGTCCAGAACGCATGAAGCTTAATATAATCAAGAACACGACGGCATTCATACTAACTGGACCTGAAATGTAGCGTCATCCTCGCCCTAGAAGGCCTTCAGATACGTATATCCTACGGTCACTTCTAGTTGCAACTTCGAGAGCTCGGAGCAGACTGCAGCCTTGACTCCTTGCTGAAGAGTTGGAGACTAACCAACTCCTGGAACAGAACACATGAAGCTTAATAAAATGTAAGAACACAACCGCAATCATGCTCACTAAACCTGGACCATTTATTGTGTTCAGTGTGCATGATTCGACCCATAAAACTCAAACGAGAGTCTCGAAACCACAACCACCACGATACTCCCGAAGGGCCAACCTCAACAATCAGAGTCAGAGAACAGCTAAAAGGCTAAAAAGACAAAAAGCTGAACTCGGGAGGCTTTACTGATTCCTGTGGAAATTAAGTGGAATTGTCTAGTTGGCTCCTGCTAGCCTTGAAGGCGACTGGGCTCGCTTTTGCCCCTGAAGACATATGTTATCACGGTGGGATTCCGGTAAAACATATGTGCCCCCGGGGGCGACCATCTCCGATATGATGTATGGAGTTGCATCATTGTTGCGATAGGAAAGAAAGCAAGTCGCTTGTAGAGGGCTTCCTACGGAAACCATACTGTCGGTCGCTAAGTAAGCTGTTAAACTCCAGATACCTCATAAGATCAAAATTAATCACACTTTCCATACATGAGACCGTCAAAGTCTTTATACAGCTAAATAGGAGGGTGGGTCAATAAGTGAGGGATTTTCTGAATTTCCCGCCTCTTAATTGAAATGAGAGAAGAAAATGGAAAAAAGCGAATTTTGTGCTGTTTGGTCTCCGGGATTTAAGCATTATGCACGAGCTTTTGCCTCGTTTCGTAATCATTAACCGTAACCACTAATGACTGACTGAATCACTATTTGACGACAAGGACAAACTATTTTTCAAAATAGCGGGGCTAATCTTTAATATCGGGGTTTTCAATAAGATGTTTGTTTTTCAATTGTGGCAACACCAACAACACGATAAGAGTAATCCAAGCCTGTTGGTGTTTAGCGATAAGTTGTTACAAATTAAAAGTATCCCAATTTTAAATGAACAGTTTTTTTCTTACAGCTAATAAATGATTTTATGCATCATTTTCTTTGTTGCCAATAAATTTCCCACCGGGTCATTTGTTGCACCCAAAAAAAAAAACATTTCAACAAAATTCTTAACGTCACTGGAGGAACAGTCAAACGTAGCAGCGACCTGCTTCAAAATACTCTCATGTTAAGAAATATTTCACACCTTATTTTTTTTTTTTGGAAATTTTGATTTTTATTTATTTTTTTGTTGTTGCTGGTGTTGTTGTTTTGTGATATTAAATGGTCGATAATAAGAGATCAGCATTTTGCAACAAAGTTGAAATAAATTTGATCTGTTTTCTTATAAAATATTTGCGTGTGTGTTAATCTGTATGTGTGTGTGTGTATATATATATGGGTGTGTTTAAGTGTGTGTGTGTGTATGTTTAAACTGCTTTACAATTGAAGCTAAATGGAACGAACGCATTGTGTTAAGTGGCTGGTGTTTTTGTATATGAAAATTAAGGCCTGAATGAATGAGTTTCTTATTCCAACACAATTGAAGTGTCTTAACTGGTTTATTAACAGCTTCTACAGCCAGACACACATACACACACATACACATAAACCAATGAACTTTGACTTCGAAGTTAAAGTTTTTCTTGCAACATTTTTCTTTGATTAATTTTCAAAATTAAAGTCTTTTGAAATTGATCCGAAACAAAAAAGGGAAAAAACGAATTTTAATTTACACGGTTCGGCATGAGGGGCTTGTTATTTAAAATGATAGAGATATGGGATTTGGGGTGGGCATTTGTCGTATAGTGGAAAGGAACCAAACTCTCCAAGTACGTGTGGATGATGTTCGGTCGAATAAGAGTGTGATTTCTGCGCGAGTGCCACAGGGCTCATTACTGGGATCTGTGCTTCAAAATATCTTTGTCTCTGACATACCACTATCGCCACGGAAAGATCTTTTATTTATTTAAGCTGATGATATCCTCATTACCTCTTTAGGAACCACTACTAGTGACTGACTGAATCACTATTTGGCCATACGAACAAACAAATTTTTCAAAATGGGGTCTAATCTTTAATATCGGGTTTTTATTTTTAAATGGTGGCAACACCAATAACATAATGGTTTTGACATTTAGTTTTTTGACGTCTAAGTAGTAGATGATGTGGCAATTGTTACAATCAATTCCATTTCGCATGAAAATCGCATTTAAAAAATTAAAATCCACTATGAAAATGGTGGCTCGGACAACATAATCGTCCTTCTGAGAATTTGGTCGACAGGCTCAATACAAAATGTGCGAACACCAACTCGACGGATATAGTTGGTATAAAT
Source organism: Trichopoda pennipes (assembly GCA_030448955.1). Taxonomy (NCBI): domain Eukaryota; kingdom Metazoa; phylum Arthropoda; class Insecta; order Diptera; family Tachinidae; genus Trichopoda; species Trichopoda pennipes. The sequence goes on from JASKUP010000040.1 coordinate 1,352,124, forward strand.
AGTACGAAAATCGATTGGAGTGAAGTATCTCTGACACCGTTTTAGAAAATTGAGGCACTTGAAAGCTTCTTTAGAAACCTGTCCAACGAACACCACACAGAATTTTCATGCCAAGAATATCAAGAGCTTTCGTTTCGGTAATACTTATATCACCCATAGTTATAGGTGCAGCCCCATTTCCGAACACTGATCTATGCGTTAGCATGCATGCATTGCCTCTTACGAATATTTAAAGCGATTCTATTCCCACGACCCCATTCCGAGATTATTGCCAGATCGTGATTGAGCGTAACATTCATGTTCTGCCTTTTGGAACTCACCTCCAACTGGTTTCGGTCTATTACTAAATGAATACGACTGATAAATAGTGCTGTCATCTGCGAAAGAGTGTTACAGGTTTGAAGATTCGAATGAGTTTTATAAGCGCTAATCCGTTGCAGTTATTGGTATACGTAGGACCAAGACATTTTGTCCTTTGTATTTTCCCTTTATGATTGTTGCCCCAGTGACGTAATACATTGGCCTTTCCACAGCCAGTCTTGTTCTATTGCACAATTGAGGTTGATTGATCCTACTAAAAATGCCTGGTAGTCCAGGTAGTCCAACCAATTCTAGTGAGTTTAAAACTCTGTGGAATAATTAACTACATCATGCTGGCTAATAACGATATGCGTAATCAGATTAACCTCAGTACCCAGATGTATAAGCCATAACCTGACGGTGGAACATACCACATCCTCGCCCTAGGAAACCTTCAGATACGTTTATCCTCCAGTCACTTCTAGTTGCAACTTCAAAAGCCCGGAGCAGGCCGCAGCCTTCACTCCTTGCTGAAGAGTTGGAGACTATCCAACTCCTGATCCAGAACGCATGAAGGTTAATAAAATTTAAGAACACAACCGCAATTATGCTCACTGGAACTGCACCATTTATTGTGGTGTTCATTGTGAATGATCCGAACCACACAACTCAAACGAGAGCCTCGAACCACACAACCACCACGATACTCCCGAAGCACCAACCTCAATAATCAGTCAGAGAACAGCTAAAGAGCTAAAAAGACAAATAGCTGAACTCTGAGACGAGCCACGTGTCTGCTTCACGACTGTCAAATATGAACTGTCAGGACTAATGTTTACCAGTTTGGCGGCAAATGAAAGTGGTATACCTTCCCGCCGTATACCCTGTATATCAGGTGATGTACTTCTATTTTTCGCTACACCTCTTTAGGTATATAAAAATGATATTTTAAAATTTGTTTACATTTTAATAAAAAGCCATTTGAATTTCCTTAATCAGGTGATGCGGAGTATTAAAATTGTAAAGGAAATAAATAAAAATAAAAACCGAAAGAAACCAACCCAGCCTAAATGGAAAATTGTCCTTTTTTATTAAAAAAAAAAAAAAAACAACAACAAACAAATGAAAAAGGCGAAAACAATTTTCTTTAATTGAAATGACAAAAACACACCCACAAACGGTTTAACCTCGTTTCTTCGCTGTGGTGGCAACAAAATAAATCATTTTTTTTGGCGAAAAGAAAAAACGGCAACAAATGAAACATATAAACTGCAATTACAATTGACCATTGTTAGCAGCAGTTTTACAGAAACTGTCTGTTTGCTAATGTTGTTGTTGTTGTTGTAGTTTTTGTTGTTTCTTAAAAGTATTTTATTTCAATTGCCTGCTCTGATGTAATTTAAACGTGCCTTCATTTGCCACAACTCGTAAATAACGAATCGAATACTTTTGAAAAGATCAAAAATTTTAACGAAAATTTTCAGCAAAAACAAAAATAACAAAAACAACAACAACAACAAAACAAAATCTAAATGAGAAATAAACTGTTGAAAATAATTCAAACGTCAATTTAATGTTTAAAGCTGTCAGTTAAAAACAAATTAAACAAATTAGCGGCGGTAACAAGAGACTCACAAAACATTACTGCGCCAAAGTCACATTCAACTTTACAAAGTCGCCAATGTGTTAAGTCGCCAATTAATAAATCGCCAGAAATGAATTATTTTTCGAAAAAAACACAAAAAAACAAAATTTCAATATTGTGGTAATCGCTATCCCAAGAATGACACGCAGGACACCAGGGCATTGAAAGAACAAGAGCATTAACGAGCAGCTACGTTAATTGTTAGACATTGGATTTATCACATTATCCACAGATCTCCGTCACATCACACACTCCCAAGAGGAACTTATTCAACTTGTTTTATAAGATATAACGTAACACTTCAATATTTACAGGGTGTCCGCCGGGAAGGTATACTACTCTGTTTTTCCGCCATTTTGACAGTTCATATTTGACAGTCGTGAAGTGCACAACGTGGCAAATTTATTATGGAAAAATATTCGATTAATTAACGTGTTCTAATCGTTAAAGCATTTTATCAACAACAATCATCGATTAATGTGACGATGGGAAAGTCACGCGAAATTTTTGGGAGAGTTAACGGGCCAACAAAACGCACTATTTATCGTGTAGTGAATGATTTCGAAGAAAGAAGGGAGTCTGTAGGTGATAGGTACAAGTATGAACCACAACGTACTGCACGATCGGCTGAAAACATTACTGCTGCTCAAGAAAGTATTCCCAACAATCCGTCAACCTCAATTCGACACCATGCTAAGGAGGTTGGTCTTCAAAGACCAAATTTGGCCACAATTTTGCCCAGCGATTTGCATTTGTTTCTATATAAGATTCAGTTGACACAAGAGCTTCTTTGTCCTGTTTTTGTGGAACAGTCATTATGAACGGATGCAAACAAATCACACTCACACTCTGTCTATATACATTTCTTCGGGGGTAAAAGGGGGCCCAGTCCCCTTCAAGGCTAGCAGGGAGTCAACTCGAAGCTCCACGTTATTTCCACGGGAATCAGTAAAGCCCCAGAGTTCAGCTATTTATCTTTTTAGCCTTTTAGCTGCTCTCCGACTGATTATTGAGGTTGGGCTTTCGAGAGTATCGTGGTGGTTGTGGTTTCAAGGCCCTCTTTTGAGTTGTGTGGGTCGGATCATTCACAATGAACACAATGAATGGTCTAGGTTCAGTCAGCATGATTGTGGATGTCTTCTTAAATTTTATTCAGCTTTATGCGTTCTGGACCAGGCGTTGGATAGTCGCCAACTCTTCAGCAAGAAGTGAAGGCTGCGGCCTGCTTCGGGTTTTTGAAGTTGCAACTGGAAGTGACTGGAAGATATACGTATTTGAAGACCTTCTAGAACAAGGATGACGCCACATTTCATCCACATCTCGTTATGGTTTACACAGCTAAGTAAAGATGTAAATCTTATCACGCATGAACAGTCATTTAAAAAGAGAACGTCAAAAGTTAAAAATTTTTAAAGCTCTGGTACAGCAACTAAGGAATTGAGAGGCCTTAGTTGTTTCCTCAAGTATAGCTTCGTTATTCACATCTTCTCAACCTTTTTGGGAACACCCTGTACAATCACTACAATAGAACATTTTTAATATTTCAAGCTGTTACAGAAATGTGATGCCAAATTCACATTATAATTCTCAACCCTGCTCCAAAGAACACTACCATAGTCTTAAATTTTTATAGAGATTGAGTGACATCAATAATTATTTTGAAACCTGTCGGAGTGAGCAGAAAATAGATGAAACATTTCGTGGCTGTTTTTTCATTCACTCACTTTATCCAGCCCTAACGCTTAAATGCTTAAGACTTCAAATCGCAGCTACAAGGCTAAGAAGAAAGAGCTAAGAAGAAGGAAAAGAATAAGATGAAGAAGGAGAAGAAGAATAAGGAGAAGAAGAAGGAGAGAAGAAGGAGAAGAAAAATAAGGAGAAGGAGAGGAAGTTGGAGAAGAAAAAGAAGGAGAAGAAAAAGAAAAAAAAAGAAGAAAAAGGAGAAGAAGGAGAACGAAAAGAAGAAGGAGAAGAAGGAGGAGAAGAAGAAGGAGAAGAAAAAGAAGGAGGAGAAAAAGAAGGAAAAGGAGAAGAAGGAGAAGAAGAAGAAGGAACAGAAGAAGCCGAAGAAGAAGGAAAAGAAGATGCCGAAGAAGAAGGAGGAAAAGAAGAGGAAGAAGAAGGAGAAGAAGAAGGAGAAAAAGGAAAAGCAGAAGAAGTAGAAGGAAAATAAGAAGAAGAAGAAGGAGAAAAAGAAGGAGAAGAAGAAGAAGAAGGAAAAGAAGAAGAAGAAGAAGAAGGAGAAGAAAAAGAATTAGAAGAAGAAGAAAAAGGAGGAGAAGAAAAAAAGTTGGAAGAAGAAGAAAAAGAAGGAGAAGAAAAAGAATTAGAAGAAGAAGAAAAAGAAGAAGAAGGAGAAAAGGAAGAAGAAGAAAAAGAAGAAGAAGAAAGAAAAGAAGAAGGAGAAGGAGAAGGAAAAAAGAAGAAGTAGAAGGAAAATAAGAAGAAAAATAAGAAGCAGAAGAAGAAGAAGAAGAAGGAGGAGAAGAAGAAGGAAAAGAAGAAGAAGGAAAAGAAGAAGGTGAAAAATAATTATCCATTCCCTTAATAATGGATAAATAGTTAAAAAATACTAAGAACAATTTTCGCTCTTTTGCTTTATAAATTAAAACCTCAATAATTATATAAAGTGGTGCTATAATTTTGCTCAGCACTGTTATTGTTTAATAAATTGCCATTTCATTAAGCGGTGATTGTTTTTTATTTTTTTTTAACTGATTTATAACACACACATATACACTCGTAAAAGATTTTATAAAGAGACAGATAGACAGACAGACACAGGCATTACAAAAAAAAAGTACAAAATGAGACTTAAACGGCACACGCCTGATGTGTTTGTTGGCTGTTGCAAGTTACTGTTGGCTAATGGCTGTTGCTTAAGTTTATAAATGATTTAGCTTTAACTTGGCCTGCCTAAACACGCTCACCTCACCAAACTATCTTGGCTAATATATCTTGTCTTAAAAGCTTATACAGCTCCAAATATTTCACCCAGTTCACAACCATTTGATAAATTGAATTCAACGTTTAGTCAGAGTTGGTCCGTCTGCTTGCCAAACAGCCAGCTTGCCTGCTTCCCTGCCTGGCTGCCAAAGTTTTCTGCCTTAACGAATCTGTCTTCTATTGGCAGCCACACACTGTCAGGCAGATCTTTTCACCGTTTTTATACTCCTGTACATGTGTTTGTAACGAGACTTTAGAGCGACAAGTCTTGTGTTTGATTCAATTTTCTAACAATTTTTATTTTAAATTTAATTTTTTTTTTTAACAAAAAGGAAGAAATGTTTTTTGGAAAAAAATATAATTTTGCTTTGAGGAGTTTAAATTTGTTGTTGTAAATTTAAAAATAAAGTTGGTGACGCTGTTGTCGTCGTTTGGCTGTTTGACTGTTTGACTGTTTGTTGTTTGATTTAAGATGTTGTTGAGTATGAAGTGAGTTTAAGTATAAAAGTTGCATCATAAATCGTGTCACAAAGGTCGTTTGCGGGTGTCACTTTTGCAATTTTCTTGTGTTACATGCAACCAAAAAAAACAACAACAACAAAATAATCGAAATAAAATTTTATATAAAATAAAAATCATGTTTGTTTAAAAAAAAACAACAACAACAATCACCTCAAATTTGTGTTTTGAAAAGTGAAGAGAAAAACGTGGCTGTTTATTTTTGATTTTTTTTTTGTTTATTTGGAGGGGGCGGCGGAGGGAGGATTAACTTAAGTGTTTATGGCCATTACTTATTTTGAAAGTTTTCAACAACATGAATTTGACAAAATTTTAAACAAATAAAAAATAGTGGAAAAAAAAACCCACAAAAATGGGGTCAAATATTTGTGAATTTGTGTGACATTAAGTGATCAAAATTTTTAATTTCGAAAGGATAGTTAGTGGAGCGATTAAAGCGCTTAACTCTTTAAACGTTTTTTTTAGAGTTTTAATTCATTTCGGAAAATAAAACTTTGTTTCTCTTTCACATGCTGCGAATAATCACACATTACAGGGTGATTCTAATTACTTCTCTAATAGTGATTCAGCGATTCTCCCTAACAAATTTTTTTACATTTTAACGATTTTCATCGCTTTCCAGATGTGATGAACGATTCAAAATTAACGTCGGCATTCACCACATTTTAAATTTCTTTAGCGTTGCATAAAGTGCCAGGTAGCTGGCACTCTGCCTACAGGAGTAGATACGACCTTAAGAAAAGAACTACCTAAACGCGAACACTGACTCACTGGTAAGGATTAGAACTGGTCTTCACATCGAAACCGTTCATACCAAACGAACAGCCTGAAAGGACTGACTTCGTACTCACAGTGCAAACACCGCAATGTTCCACTCTTAACATTTGAAGCGAGTTTGAGTACTTAAATTCAATTTTTAGATCCATCCAACAAAATCTTGTCGAACAATTTTCTTCACTTTCTCAATATTTTCACCGGCTTTCGATTGGCTCCACTCCAAACCAGCCGTACAATTTAAAGCATGGCTCCAAATTGGTACGCCTGGTTTGAACATAGCGGCGCTAGTGAGATCACCCGCCAGGTATTGATGTTAATCTTTATTACACTTCTTGCGGCCAGGATGGTGCTATTTGCTATACATCCAATGAAATAACGGCTCTTTTAGGCGTGAAATTTTATTACTGTTAATTACTGACACGTTCAAATCATTTGACAACTTTAAACTTCTGTCTTGGGAAATATTTTAATATTTTACGTTAATCACTCAAGAATAATTCAAGAGCTAAAGAGAGAGAGAGAGAGAGAGAGATAATTTGCGACATTAACGACTTATGGCTCGGAGTCATTGAATATATGGATCTTCGGATAGAGGCGTATCACTGAAACCGTGAAACCAAAGATATATTTTCGATCTCGAGCGGTTAAAAGAGTTTTAGCTGTTCTCAACATCAACAAGTCCCCTGGGCCGGATGGGATACCAGCACCGGTCTTGAAACAGTGCTCTTCGACGCTAGCGCATCCGTTAGCAGCCCTTTTCAGCACATTGTACCAAGTCGGGCAATTTCCAAAGTGCTGGAAGGTTGCTAATGTAACGCCGATCCCTAAAAAGGGGGAGGCTACTAACCCTGAAAATGACCGCCCAATCGGAATTTGTTCTGCAGTTTCCAAAGTGTTTGAAAGTATGATCAATTTTCATCTTGTGAGGTACCTGGAGTCCAACAGCTTACTTAGCGACAATATGGTTTCCGTAAGGGGCGTTCTGAACAATGGTGTAACTCCATACATCACTTCGGAGAAAGTAAGGTGGTGGCTCTAGATATTTTAAAAGCATTCGATAGAGTGTGGCATGACGCACTTCTTCTTCTTCAAAACTTGCTGCTTTTGGTGTTGGTGATAATTTTTCCAGATTTATAGCGAGTTTACTCGGGAATCCCACTATACGAGTTGTTATAGATGGGATTTCATCAGACGAGTTCATGATGAATTCAGGGGTACATTACGTGATAAGATTTACATCTGTAGCTGGCTATGGAGCCTTAATCAGATGGTGGTCAAACCACTTGGAATGAAAAGGAAACGTCATTCATGCCCTAGGAAGCCGAAGACTAATTCTAGCAACAGGTCTTTCCTAGTTGCAACTTTGATGATTCCAGAGCAGGGCTGCAAACCACCACTCCAGAGCCAGAGACTTTCCAACTCCTGTCCAGAACACATGTCTAGCATGTTCACTGGACTGGATCATTCACCTGTGGGTGTTATTATTGGCGAGATGATCCTGGCCACCATAAAACGATACCTGTATGGGACCGCAAAACCACAACCACCACGATACTCCTATATAGGGGCCAACATCAATAACCAGCCAGAGAACAGCTTAATGTCTAAAGAGACAAATAGAGGAACTCTGCGAGCTCACTGATTCCCGTGGAAATAACTTGGAGCTTCCAGTTGAACCCCTGCTAACTTTAGGGGACTGGGCTCCCTTTTTCCCCCAGTTGCACAGGTCTAGATAGTCGAAGTTCTATAAAGACCACAAATGTGCCCCCCGGTGGGATGGAATTCAGGGGTACAGCAAGGCTCCATTCTTTCTCCTTCCCTATTTCTTAATGACCTTCTTTGTCGAACTTTCCACCCTCTATACTCTTTGGCAGATGACAGCACCCTTTGCCCTTCCTATTCATTACGTAATAGACCAGGCCATCTCGAAGTTAGTTTCAAAAGGCAGAACATCAATAATATGCTCAATCACGATCTCGCAACAACCTTGGAATAGGGTCGTGCGATTAGAGTCGCTTTTAATACCCATAAGACCCAAAGTTGCATGCTTAGATCTGTGTTCCGAGTTGGTGCTGCATTTGTTACTATGGGTGATATAGTAATTACGGAATGGGAAGCTCATGATGTTCTTGTCATGAAAATTCAGTGTGATTTTCCATGGACTAAACACTCTTTTCAGGTTTCTAAAGAAGCTTTCAAGTACCTGGGTTTTTTAAAACGGTGTAAGAGATGCTTCACTCAATCCAATCTTCGTACTACCTATACCACCTATATCCGTCCAAAAATGGCCGGCGCTCCAAAGTCTATTTTGGAGTTGCTCGATCGCGTACAGGAGAGGGCCAAGAGGCTCATTGGGCACAGTAGGGTATCCAATTTTATTGATTCTCTAGAGCATCGACGCAATGTGGGGTGTATTTCACTGTTTTATCGTTACTACAATGGTAAGTGCTCTAACGAAATTAGGGAACTTGTTTCCATTACTCGCAGGGTTTTGCATTTAACACGATTTTCGTTGAGAGCGCATCCATTTGTGGTTGATTGGCCAGTGAAACGCTTTACGCAGTTCAGGAAAAATTCGTTTTTCAACAGAACAGTCCGTATGCGGAATGAACTCCCTTCAGAAGTCTTTCCTGTCAGTGTTTTTTATTTAAGAGAAGTAGCACTTCATGCAATAATGCCTATTTAGTCAAGTACCGTGCTACATTCTTTAGGAAAGGAATAGAGAAGGGATGAAACAGGTGGTGAAAGTAGAAGGATAGTCGGAAATTAACTGTCGTATAAAGACAGCAACAGCGACCAGTGACTATGCCTTCATCGCTGAAAAAAAATACAGACCATCGGATAGAGGTATGTCGCGAAAGTCTTGGAGAACTAAAGGAATATCAAATTCAGTACATTAATGACATTAGACCTCAGTTAGCTTTCAGAGTTACTCAGAGTCGTGGCGAGCTAAAGCAAGACATAATTCGACACATTAAATACATTAAACCTCAATTATGTCTCAAGGTCATTGAAACTATGGATCATTGGATAGAGAGAGATATGTCACCGAAGCCGTGGCAAGTTAAAGGAATATAAAATGCCATTGAAACTATGGATCATAGGACAGAGATATGTCACGAAAGCTTTGACGATCTAAAGGAATAACAAATTCGGTAGATTAATGGCTTTAGATCTCAATTATCTCGCAGAGTTGCAAGAAGTTGTGGCGAGCTAAAGGAAGATATAGTTCGACAAATTAACGACATTAGACCTCAATTATGTCTCAGAGTCATTGAAACTATGGACCATCGCGTAGAGTTGTGCTATCGAAGCCCCCTGTCAAGCATTTCGACAGAACCTTCTTTCGTGATAATTTTTTAAAAACTGTTTGGCTTTATTTACACTTAACATTGCGAGTTTTGTGGCGATGGCATCACCCTTTAAATAATTCATATCAAAAATGTCAAAAATATATTCGCTTAATTAATATTTTTAATCGAAAATGCAAGTCGAAGCAGCTAGTGAACCCAAAAGCAAAAATCAAATGCTCTTAACGCTAAATGCTAAATGAAATAAATAACAACCAATTAAGTGGGAGTGGACAATAGCGTACGCCATTTATTAAATTTGACAACAAATGACAGCATGACAAAGCGACAGCATGTCTTAAAGTCAATTTCATTTCACTCACATTTTAAAAGGAAAAACTAAAAATATTCGCTTCTAAGCCGATGTGACAGATGCCGTCAACTGTAAGAAACGTGAAGCGAGAAACGAGAAACAAGAAAATTCTGCTACGAGCTGTTTGTTGCTTGTTGGCTATCGCTTTGTAGCCTGTTGTATGAAGAAATAATATTGGCGTATTGAGTTACAACAAATTTCACAAAACTAATTAATGACTCTATTATTCTCTTACACCAAAAGAGTGGTGGTGGTGGTGAATTAAATGACTGGCAATTAATTTAATGGAGAATTTAATTTCGCACTTACCTTGATTTTGGAGTGCTTGCATGGGAGTTGTAGTTGCTGGTGCTGCAGCTGTTGTTACTGCTGAACTGTTGTTGTTGTTGTTGTTGCGCTAACACTGCGGACTGCAGCTGCTGATGCTGCTGTTGCTGTAGCACATTTGACATTCTTGGCATTAGGGGCGGTGGTGGTGGAGTTGAAGATTTGGAATTTTGCAATTGCAAAGGTGATATGGGACCAGTTGGTGGTGAATGTCTAACGTTGTGATGGCTAATTACATTGACATTCTCCTGAATGGATGGTATCAGGGCAGACGAAACGGTGGCAGCTAAATTATGGGGTCTCTTACGTGTCGACGATGAGATTATGGTGGCTCTGCATAGTTCCGGTTGAACTTTTGTTGCATTCATTTGATTGAGAGCAGCTGCTGAAGGTCTAGCGACCTGCAACATTTCAATAGAGTTTGGTTTTCGTGGTATCAACGGTGGTGGTGCTTTACACGAAACATTAACACTGTCATTGGATGGTGACCGGCTAAAGAATTGTGCTTTTCTTAAGGAAGCTCCGGCAAAGCTGTTGCGACGATTGGGCGAAGAAGGCGTTTGTACCATTAAATCAACTGTTGCCTCTATTAACGGTTGACGTTGTAGGATTTCTGGCGGTGGTGGTGGCAAAGGCTCATCGGGTATTGTGGTTTCCGTTTCCAGGCCCGGAGGAGGTGGTGGCAAATCGGGTGACGGTACTCTTAAGTTGGGATTCTTAGGAGGTCTCTCCGGCACCCAAGTATCTTGCATGGGAGGCGGCAAGGCCATAGACAGACCACTTTGATACACGTGTGGCGACAGCTGTTGATACGCTTGCATAGCATGCTGCGGGCTTTGATGATAGCTGTTGCTGCTCATAACGCCCAAATGTTGATGGGCGGCTGTTAAAACATTTTGCTGCTGATGTTGATGCTGATGTGGATGTAGTTGCTGGTGAGTTAAGGCAGCCGCCTGTTGTAATAATACTTTGTCTCTTATTGCTGCATAGTCGTTGGCCGAAGAAGTTCTTCTGGGTGGCATTGATGATCTTCCTCTGGGTGGTGGAGGTGGTGGCGGCATGCCACAATCATTAAAGGAGAATTTTTCCGAATTCGAAATATTCTTTATGGATTGCGATTGCAATTTCTCTTGTGGCGGCGACGAAATTAATTGATCTCTTAGCTCGGCATAATCGGAGGCCGATGAAGAACGTCTTAAAAGCGTTGGCATTATAGATCGTGTTCGTGGTGGTGGCGGTGGTGGTGCAGGGGAGGGCGGTTTATTTCCTAAACTTATATTAAGATTGCGAGAGCTGTAAGTGTTTTTATCCTCCGATAAAGGTCTTTGGCCGCTAGTCATGCTATAATTGTTGGGCAGAGAATTTCGCAGTAGCACCGTTTGCACTGGCTCCTGGGGTGGATTTTGCAGGGAACTAGGTCTCATGGTGGCTGGTTGTGGACTGTGATACGTTTTGGGCGTTAGATTATCTAATGAATGGTTATGATTTTGATGCTGTTGCTGCTGCTGTTGTTGCTGCTGTCGCTCAAAGTAGGATTGTACAGCATTCTTTTGAAAAGCTTTCAAGGCTGGATTAGAGACACGATGCGTTTTATTGGGATCTAAGTATGTATACTTTTGAGGTTGCTGCTGCTGCTGTTGCTGTTGATCATTAGTCCTTTCAAAATCATTAATTAAGGCTGCCACCGATTGCCAACTGGACTGGGGATAATTAGGTGAACCTAGTTTCGGTTGATGTAAATTCCCATGGCTACTCGATCCCGAAGGACTGGAGGCCGCCGATGATGATGTAGAGGATGAACCAGCTGATATAGCTGCCGCTGGCTGTTGAGTTTTTTGCGGCTTCTGTAAGCCTGTACTGTATTGCGGCTTTGGATGGTGAACAAAATGCGAGGTGTTGCTGTGTACAGGTTCCGTATACGTGCTAACTGGAAAAAGCCGATGATTATTGCGATGGAGATGCTTGATATCGGACAAAGAATCCATAGAAGCCGATACCGATTTGTGAGCGGTCATACCCAAAGAACTGCTTTGTCGTGTAGTACCATGAGATCGGCTGGAAATATTTGTTTGGGATTGTGACTCCACAAGATTGTTGCTGGTCTTAAGAAGGTTCTCACAGCCATTTAGATTATGATTGGGTTTAGGTGCTGGCGCTGGTGCTGTTGCTGCTGGCGGATGTGGTGAAATGGTGACCACTGCCTCACTATTTGAAATAGTAACTGATATATTAGAACTGACAGCTCCTCCATCACAGTTGGAGAGAATCGTTGGCGAAGTTTCTGTCCCAGTTTCTGTCATAGATTTTGACAACTCAGGTGAAGTGTTGTGCTGACGACTATGCTGATGGCGATACAGAGTGTGAGAGGTTTGATGGATGGGCGGATAGCTAGGACTATGCCTATGGCTGGCTGTCAATACACTGTTGAGGGAGGGAGGTGAACTTTGTGCTGGCAAACTATTGGGACTATGATGCTGCGGTGAATGGTGAGTGTTTGAAAGATGCGAGTGTTGTTGGTCTTCTGTAGTGTACAAAACACTTTCACTTTGATGACGTTTCGGTGTCAAGACACGCGAACTGTGCACAATCAATTGAGAAGTGGAAACTGCAATAAAAAAGGAATTTAAAAATTGAAAAGTGACCAAAAAGTTGTTTTCTGTGGAACTTTACCTGATTCCGAAATTGCTGAAAAGCCGGTAGCATGACTGACTTCCGACACATCACTCATCGATCCCAGCCACTTAAGAGTTTCCGTTGATGATGTACTTTCCGAACTATTGTTATGTTGTTGTATTTGCTGATGATGACGCTGTTGCTGCTGTTGCGTGCAGCTGCCCAATTCACTTAAATCACGACCACTAAGGAGCAGCGCAGTAGGCGAAGTTGCCACTGATGTTGAAGCCAATGAAGACAAATCATTTTGTGACCAGTGATGCGATGATGTCTGACGTGATAACAATTCACTTTCCTGACGTAATCTGTGTTCGAAAAGAAAAAAAAAAGAGAACAAAAAAAATTTAAGTTGACATGATTTTGAAAAAATGAAAGCGCAACTTTTAATTTTATTTTTCTAATGTCTCTTTGTGTAGCTGGCTTGTGTCTGTCCTACTTTAACAACAACAACAAAAGTATTATTAAGCAGACTAAAGTTTTAACCGCGTTCAAACGTTAATAATGCAATTGTTTTTCTAAAATATTACAGTCTCCCAAAAAACTCTTCGACATAAACCATAAAGCTTAAAGCTTTTATCAATAAAAACTGATCTGGCAGGGATATTTGTTACGTTTGGCTATAGTGTGGATCGATTTGGCTTTATTCCTCGTTTATTCACGACTTCTGATTGTGTTTTTTTTTTAATGACTCCAAAGAGGTTCAATCAGGTTAAGGACTTGGGACTGTAATGGCGTTTTTATTATCTTTGGACAGCAGCTTTGGCTGTTTTCAAAGCTGTGCTTTAATCGTCAAATGCTTAGTTTCATTGTCGTTATAGATCTTAAATCTATTTAATAGACACAATTTGTCTTTGCGTTGCCGTAAATTTGTCAGTGCTCCATAGCATAACACCACCACCCTTAGATTTCACAGTGGACACTTTGTTCTAATTCTGTGTGAGGCTAACGATACCCCTGCCCTTTGCCATTAATCCGATCATCGTTTTACTAAGAGTGGCTAAGGACTAGTAGATTCCAAAGTTATAAAATCTACGTCTGGATTCAGCCCGCTATTGGAAATATCAATTTTTGAAAATTTCGCCATCACATCCAAAAAGGTCATATTGACTTTCGTCGGCAAAAATGTCATCCATCCAGGCTTATTTACATTTTCTTTCGCAAAGCGTAATCTAAACCCTTTTTTCCTAGAAGTGCAAGGCTTCTTTCTGGCTGATCCTTTATAGAGGTCGTATTTCTTTAGGATATTTCTTGTGGTTTGGGAAGTAACAGCTGTGATACAGTTTCACGTCAGAAGCTGACCTTTTGACCCCAAACTGATGGTGGCCTTATCACCGGCTTATTGTTTTAGAAACACACTCACCACTCGCCCTCAAAAGCATACACTTCTAGGTACATATGCGCCTTAAAAGCTATTTTGGAAAGGACAGAAGCAGGGCCATGCCACATTACTTGCTCGCGAGTTCAACTCCACGTCCTGCTACATGATAACAATGGCCTGTGGATGTTACCAGCTCTATCGGATACGTAACACATCTATCGGAGGCTTTAAAAAGCAAACACCACGTAACTTCCCGGGGGACTTCACCAATGACTAGCAACACAGCCGAAGCCCTATGCCCAACTTTTTCCCATGGTACAAATATGAGTGTTAAGTCACTGGTAGGACACCTAGAGTCCTATGTCTCTTCCAGCTTGCGGCTCCTGCTAGCCCAGGTGATTGGTACCGCTTTAGTTGGAAAAGAAACCGATATGACTGCAGTGTGCTTCTCAGTGATTTCTGCATTATCTTCAGCATCTCCCCGCGGTGACACATTTATCGGTCTTTATAAAATACTTGACTATCTAGACCTGTGCTGCTGGGGGTGTAAGGGAGCCCAGTCTCCTGAAGGAAAGCAGGTAGCCAACTGGAAGCTCCACCTTATTTCCACGGGAATCAGTAAAGCCCCAGAGTTCCGCTATTTGCCTCTTTAGACATTTAGCTGTTCTCTGGCTGATTATTGAGGTTGGCCCTTTAGGAGTATCGTGGTGGTTGTGGTTTTGCGGCCCCAAGCATGAATTGATTAAGTCGGCCAGGATCATCTGGCCTTTAATAACACCAACGCGTGAATGATCCGGTTCCAGTGAGCATGCTAGTCCTGTGTTCTGGACCAGGAGTTGGATAGTCACCAGCTCTTTAGCAAGGAGTTGTGGTTTGCAACCCTGCTTTAGAAATTATCTTCAGCATCCCCGCCGGAGAAACATTGATATGTTTTGACGGAATCTCACCGTCATTACATGTGTCTTCAGGGATAAAAGTGAACCCAGTCCCCTTCAAAGGAGCCAACTGAACAGTTCGCTATATTTTCACGGGAATTAGTAAAGCCCCAGAGTTCAGCTAATTGTCTTTTTAGTTTTAGCTGTTCTCTGCTGATTATTGAGGTTGGCCCTTCGGCAGTATTGTGATGGTTGTGGTTTCGATGCCTTTGTTTGAGTTGTGTGGGTCGAATCATTCACAATGAACACACTGAATGGTCCAGGTACAGTGAGTATGATTGCCGTTGTGTTCTTAAATTTTATTAAGCTTCATGCGTTCTGGACCAGGAGTTGGATAGTTTCCAGCTCTTCAGCATGGAGTAGTGGTTTGCAACCCTGCTTTGAAACCGCTGAAATTGCAACTAGGAAAGACCTGTTGCTGGAATTAGTCTTCGGCTTTCTAGGGCGTGAATGACGTTGCTTTTCATTCCCAGTGGTTTGACCACCGTCTGATGAAAGCCTACGGCCAGTTGCAGATGTAAATCTTATCACGAAATTACCTTCAGCATCCCCGCCGGAGAAACATTGATATTTATGATATTTAATTTAATCTCACCGTCATTACATTTATCTTCGGAGGTAAAAGGCAGGTCAGTCCCCTTCAAAAGAAGCCAACTGAACAATCCACAATATTTTTACGGGAATTAGTAAAGCCCCAGAGTTCAACTTTTTGTTTCTTTAGCCTTTTAGCTGTTCTCTAACTGATTATTGAGGTTGGGCCTTCGGGAGTATCGTGGTGGTTGTGGTTTTGAGGTCCTGGTTTCAGTTGTGTGGGTTTGATCATTTACAATGAACACAGTAAATGGTCGAGGTCCAAAGAAAATGATTGCCGTTGTGTTTTTAAATTTATTAAGCTTCTTGCGTTCTGGACCAGGAGTCTTCAACTCTTCAGCAAGGGGTGGGGACGTTGGCCTGCTCCGAGCTCTTGAAGTTGCAACTAGGAGTGACTGGAGGATATACGTATCTGAAGGCCTTTTAGGGCAAGGATGATACTACATTTTATCCACAGTGCTATGATCTGCCATCTGGTTATGACTTACACGGCCATAAATCTTATCACGCTCTAGCTTCAGCATTTTCAATGAACTTTTAAAATGTGACTCTAATGGCGAAAAGTTTTTTTGGCCGCTGTATGGGACAGACACAATAGTTTGTTGTTTTGTTTGTTTGTTTGCTTTTTTTTCTAACTTGAATTTAAGTTGTTTTTTTTTGGGTTGTTTTCAAACCAGCAGCACAGCCACTTCTAAATGCTCAACTACATGCTCAACCCTGCCGAAGTGGCGTTTCAAATATGAACAATAATTTAAAGTGCTTATTTTTTTAGTTGAAGGTCAACGCTATCAAATATAAGTTATTTTAAGTTTTAATGCTTTCAAAGAAGTTTCAGGGCATTTGTATTAAAAACAACAACAATAGCAAACAACAACAATTTTGGTTATAATTATTAGATACTTAAAAAACTCCTTCAGAGAATTCTCTTGCAGAATTTTGTAATGAGATTTTGATTTCGTTATTTTGTTGTTGTTGGTTTTTTTTTTGTAAAGAAACTGGGCGAGATAATTGTCATTAGCTTGAATAGTTTTGAAAATTATTGTTATTTAAATAATTAGAATTCTTAATGACTTTAATTTTATTTATAAAAGAAATATATTTTTTTTTATTAAAAAAAATATTTTTTTTTTTATTTATTTAATTAAAATATTTTTAGTAATTTATTTTTAAAACCGCTTGATAAAAATTGTATGTTTCTTTTATATTAAATTTTAATTTTAATATAATTTTCTTAGGCACAAGGTATTTATATAAAAATTTTTAAAAATTAAAAAAAAATTTATAAATTTAAAAAAAAAAATTTTAAGTTGATAAATTTTTTTAAAAGTTTTTCTGTATTATTTATTTAATATTCATATTTTATATAAAAAAAAGATATAATTTTTTTTTATAAAAAATTTATTAAACTGTAAATGGCAAACAATTGAAACAAATTTTGGCAAAAACAATTTAAATTACAGAAAATTTTTTTAGAAAATTTATTTTAATTAAAAAAAATTTTCAAAAGAAATTTTTATAAAAAAAAATTTTTATAAAAAAAATTTATTAAAACTTATAAAAAAAAATTTTTTTATAAAAATAAAATATAAATAAAAAAATTTTAATAAAAATTTAAAATAAAATATAAATACAATTTATTTTTTATTTATATTTTATTTTTATAAAAAAAAAGTTTTTTTATAATTTTTTATAAATTTTTTTTATAAATTTTTTTTCTATGAAATTTTTTTTGGAATTTTTTTTTAATTAAAATAAATTTTCTAAAAAAATAAATTTTCTAAAAAATTATATTTTCTAAATAATTATAAAAATAAAATATAAATAAAATTTTTTTTTTTTATAAAAATTTAAAATAAAATATAAATAAAAAATTTTTTTTGTTTATTTTTTATTTTTATAAAAAAAATTTATGATTTTTTATAAATTTTTTTATAAAATTTTTTTTTATAAAAATTTTCTTGGAATTTTTTTTTTAAATAAATTTTCTAAAAAATTTTTCTGCAATTTGAATTGTTTTTTTGACAAAATTTGTTGCATTTATTTGCCATTCATATTATAATAAATTTTATAAAAAAATTTTTTTTTATAAATTTTCATTTCCTGCCTTTGAATATGCCGCCTAATGGTGTAGTGAAATATGGAAAATAATAACAACATTTATAGAAATTCAGAACAGTTTTCCTACAAATGAATTATAGATAATAAAAGGACTCAACTATTCTTTGAATTTTTTGAAGATACCACACAATAGTGTGGTGATGAGTCTTCAACTCTTCAGCAAGGAGTGGGAAACTTGGCCTGTTCTGAGCTCCTGAAGTTGCAACTAGGAGTGACTGGAGGATATACGTATCTAACGGCCTTTTAGGGCGAGGATGACGCTACATTTCATCCACAGTGGTATGATCCATGATCTGGTTATGGCTTACACAGCTAGGTGCAGATGTAAATCTTATCACGTACGATGCAACATGATACAAAGTGCTTAGAAGCACTAGTTTAAGACCCGTGCTGAAATCTTATCCCGCCTAGAATACTTGTTGGTGTTGAGATCTGCTAAAACCTTTTTAACCGCTCGAGCTTAAAAAAATATGTTGTGTGGTGCTACAGGTTATCTCAGCGTTAACCTTTATAGGCGCCATATATTACCATGATACTAGTACATGGCTTAAGCACATGGTTCTTATTCTGTTATTTTACAGCCAGTCAGCAATAATAAAGAGTGGATGCAGGTGACAGTGTGATACGAAAGATAAATGGAACTCTCTTTGCAACAATTTTTTTTTGTATTACAACAAAGATACAACTTATTTTGGTTTATAAGACTTTTTATTTTTGTTTTTGTTTTCGCTTATCACTTAAAAATTTTTTCACATGTAACGAATCAATGTTATCGAATAGTCAGTCAGTCAGTTGGTGTGTTAGTGACGTTTTGTATTTGGAATCCTGCTTAACAGCTTGTTAGTTATAAAAGGTTTTATTGCAAATAGTTACTAAATTAGGAATAGGCGGTAGAAGAAGAAGAAGAGGAGGAAGACGAAGCAAAAGGAGTAAGAGAAAAAAAATTATAAAAATTAAAAAAACGAAACTAGTTCTGCACATTCTTTAACAATATTTAGTTGTTGTTGTTACTATTGTTGTTGTTGTTGTTGTTGTTGTAAAATACTATTTGTAAAATTGTATATGAGAGTTTATACAAAATATATAGTGGCAATGTCGGTGACATTCATAACTGATTTCATGCTTTGCCATAAATATGAACTCGTACAATTCCATGTCAACCGCCAAAACAAGCTGAGTTACCAGTTAACCAGTTACCATCAATACAACAATTATGTTACCACAAACACACACACATACACACGCATACTTTCATACCTAAATACTTGCAACTTTTGCTTGATGGTTGCATATTTTTTTTATTTTCTTTTCTATTTTGCTTTTCTTTTCTTTTGATGTCATAAAGAGCCTGTTGTGTTTTACATTTTAATTTAAAATCATCATTTAAGCTAAACTAATAATGGCAACAACAACAATTACAACAACAAAAATATTTTATAAAATTTTTTCTCTTTGTTGTTGTTGTTGTACTTTAACTAGTTATCGATGATTGCAATTTCAATTAAACGTTGTTGTGGTATTTTTAGTATTAAGACTCGTATTTATAGCCGCCACTATATTCTATATTTATAACACTCGTACATTACAGTATCAAGGCTTCTTCTTACTTATATCGCATATCACATATCTAAGATGTTTGAGCTTCTTCTTCTTCATTTTTTTTTCCATCAGTTGGTTCTTGTGTTGCCTATTGATTTGTAAGATTGAAACTTAAAATAGATCGCCATACAAGTTTTGCTTCAAGTGACATTTGTGGCAACGCATCAAGTACGAGTGCAGTCTGCCAGCCAGCTTCTTAAAGCCTGCTCGTGTTAAAGTTATAAATGTCATTTAGTTATTTGTAAAAAAAAAGTGTTTGTTGTTATCGCTTGCTAAAACTTATGTTAAGAATTTTACAAAAAATTCAAATTAAATTTGTCGAAATATTGTAAATTTTTAATAAAATTTAATTATAATTTTTTTTAAATGAATTTTTCTAACGTTAAAAAAATTATCAAAATTTCGATTACTTTTCTAAATTTTATAATTTTTATTAAAAAAATGAAACAAATTGTTTTGGTGTTGCAAATAGTTATTCCGAAGACATCATCACCTCTACAATAGGATTGAAAAAAAAATAATGTCCCAAAGACCAATAAAAAAGCTTTCCACAACAGGGGGTCCGCCAGGAAGGTATGCGTCATAAGATTTACGTCAGTACCCAGCTGTGTAAGCCATAACCAAATGGTAAATCATACCACTGTGGATGAAATGTAAAGTCATCCTCGCCCTAGAAGGCCTTCAGATACGTATATCCTCCAGTCACTCCTAGTTGCAACTTCAAAAGTCCGAAGCAGACCGCAGCCTTCACTCCTTGCTGAAGAGTCGGAGAATGTCCACCTCCTGGTCGAGAATGCGTGAAGCTTAATAAAACGTAAGAACACAACCTCAATCATGCTCACTGGACCTGGACCATGCATTGTGTTCATTGCGAATGATCTGAACCACACAACTCAAACGAGGGCCTCGAAACCACAACCACCACGATACTCCCGAAGGACCAACCTCAATAATCAGAGTCAGAGAACAGCTAAAAGTCTAATTAGACAAATAGCTGAACTCTGGGGCTTTACTAATTCCCGTGAAAATATAGTGGATTGTTCAGTTGGCTTCTTTGAAGGGTAGTGGGCTCCCTTTTATCCCCGAAGACACATGTAATGGCGGTGAGATTCCGTCAAAACATATCAATGTTTCTCCGGCGGGGATGCTGAAGATAATTTCGTGATAAGATTTACATCTGCTCCTGGCCTTAGGCCTTAAGCAGATGGTGGTCAAACCCCTGGGAATGAAAAGCAACGTCATTCACGCCCTACTAGGAAGCCGTAGACTAATTCCAGCAACAGGTCTTTTCGAGTTGCAATTTTAGCGGTTCCAAAGCAGGGTTGCAAACCACTACTCCTTGCTGAAGAGCTGGAGACTATCCAACTCCTGGTGCAGAGCACATGACTAGCATGCTTCCTGGATCCGGATCATTCACCCGTTGGTGTTGCATTAAAGGCGAGATGATCCTGGCCCTCATAATCAAATTCATGCGAGGGCCATAAAAGCACAACCACCACGATGCTCCCATATAGGGTCCAACCTTAATGATCAGCCAGAGAACTATTATAAGTCTAAAGAGACAAATAATGAACTCTGGGGCTCACTGATCCCCGTGAAAATAAAGTGGAGTTTCCAGTTGTCTCCCTGTCTGACTTCAGCGGACTGGGCTCCCTTTTTCCCCCAGGTGCACAGGCCTAGATAGTCGAGTATTCTATAAAGACCATATTCATATGCCCCCGGGGGGTGGGGGGGGGGGCACAATGTAGAATCTTCGTTTGCTAAAATACGAGGACATGGCAAAAAAAAGAAAAGCCCGTTGAGAGTTTCCTGCGGCTCACCAAAGCGTCCGCCGGGAAGGTATAATTTCTTCATTTATAATTTTTGAATAAATGAAAAAGAGTGGATCTCTTTTATTGATAAATGTTTTATTTAATGTCGGCAATTATGTATGGAATACAATATCAGATAAATGTCCGTCCGCCTCTTATAGCCTCATAAATGCGAGAGCTTTTTTCATTACATTCTAACACATTTCACGTGGTATTTCATTTCATTTCAAATATCACAAACAGTTTGTTTGCGTTGCTCTCAAGCATTTCTGGCTTGTATGCATAAACCTTGCTTTTCAGATATCCCCACCAAAAAGGAAGTCTGAAGCAATTAAATTAGGCGACCGTGGAGGTCAATCAACAACATAATTTCTTGAAATAACTTTTTGTGGAAAGAACTATCGCAGTAATTCCATTGTCAACCTGGCTGCATGCGATGTGACGCCGTCTTGTTGATACCACATGTAAATCAAGCCCAACGCTTGCAGTTGTGGCATTAAAAAGTTTTCAATTATATTACGATATCGCTCCTCTAAAGAAGGTTTCAAGTGTCTCGGTTTTCTAAAATGGTGTAGGAGATATTTCACTCCATCCGATCTTCGTTGTACTTTTTATACCACCTATATCCGTCCAAAGATGGAATACAACTCTCATGTATGGGCTGGCGCCCTAAAAGTCTATTATGAAATTACTCGACCGAGTACAGGAGAGGGCCAAGAGGCTTATTGGGGACGGTAGGGTAGTATCTAATGAAGGTTGTTTTATCGTTACTACAATGGTAAGTGCTCTAACGAAATTAGGAAACTTATTACCGACACTCGCAAGTTTTTGCGTTTGTTTCGATTTTCGTTGAGAGCTTATCCATTTGTGCTTGATTGGCCAGTGAATCGTACTACGCATTACAGGAAGAATTTGTCTTTTTAGTAGAACAGTTCGTAGGTGCTCCTGTAGGCTAGTAGGTAGTGTAGTAGCTTATCAGTCTGGGGGTTGTGGGTTCAATTCCCAACAAAGACCTCGGCTGTTTTCACTACAAAAATAAAAATTTACTGTCGGCGGGGCTGCTCAGCGATGAAGGCATAGTTACTGGTCGCTGTGCTGTCTTTATACGGCAGTAAATTTCCGACTATCCTTTTACTTTCACTACCTGTTTCATCTCTTCTCTATCCCTTTCCTAAAGAATGTAGCACGGTACTTGACTAAATAGGCATTGTAACTTGAAGTGCTTTTCTATTAAAAAAAAAATGCGGAATAAACTCAGGCCTTTCCTGTCACTTTCAATGCAGGAAAGTTTAAATTGAATGATCACAAACACTACTACCGTTTTCCTCTTCCCCATAACCTAATTTCCTAGTTCTGGTACAATGCATTGCATGAGTCCGGTTTCGAACAAAAAAAAAATATGTATGTGACACTTTCGAATCAAACAAATTGTCAATCGCTGCAAGTATGCAGTGCGCTGTTCCGCAGAAAAAAACTTTTGCCGCAGTTTAATAAATCGAAGCGAAATATGAAAGCGCCCAAGGAAAATTTTACAGATTTTTACACAAGAATTAATTTTTCACAATTTCACTTATACAAGGTGTTTTTTATAGAGGTATAGAACTTTGAAATGGAATAAAATAAAAATGAATTAATTTCAATTGTTCTGAAATTGGCTTTGTTCGAAAGGTAATCTGCTGGCATTGTAAGTTTGCTTGACCCGGGCACAGTTTAATCTGGAATTGCAATTTTCGATAATTTTTTTCAACATTTTAATCGAATGTCTATAAACACTACTCCCTCTTTCCTCCTCCTCCTAATAAGCTAATTTCCTAGTTCTGGTTTAATAGATTGCATGAGTAGGGATCATGCAATCATCATGTTTGGGTCCGAACAAAACAGAAAAAAACAATCAAACAAATAATTACCGATCCAACATTGGTGTTGCTGAGGTTGAATCCGAACTGGAGACATAACTGTGATAGCCTTCAGATTGAGCATACGATGATTGCTTTTGATGATGATACAGGGCAGGATTATCATAAAAAGAATTTGATCTCATTGTATATTCCTCCAAGCCGGCTTTGGTTAAGCCGCATTGATCGCCAATATCATCCTGCAAAGAAAAAAACCAAATGAAAAATTTAAAAATTATCATATGAACATGCCACACATTTTATGTGGCAATGTGTGTTATAAAAGCATTTTGTTTAAAGATAAACAGCGTTTAAGAAATAAGAAAATAAAAGAGTTACGCATAAATAATGGAATAATGAAACTGAAATAAATTTGTAATGCATCTTACACTGCCTGCCCTGAGTGGTCGTTTGCTCTTTGGCTTCATCTCATCTTCATTTTTTTCTATTTCTATTTCGTTAAAAAAAATAGTGTTACGAGTTTGTAAATTACATTTTACACGTACTTGCCTGCCTGTTCTAATTTTGTGGCATGTTGCAGCAGCAGCATAAAACGTACACAGTGCAAATAATTAACTGTTTGTTGTACGAGTACCAGTACCAGTACCACTACTAGTACGAGTGACTGTATTTTAGTAACATGAAATAAAAATTGTTTTATATATAAAAAAATGCTGATATATTAAGTTGTAGCTATTGTTGTTGTTGTTGTAGCTATTGTTGTTGTTGTTGCTGCCGTTAGAAAATAAATTATTGCAGATTCTTTCTCTGGCTTCAAAATGCGTAAATTTTCATTTTTCATTATTTGTTTGCTGTTGCTTTTTATACGCGTGTGTGTATGTGTGTGTGTGTGTACGTCTTTCCTGTACAACTTTTCTAACGATCTCATTGTTTCGATAAGCATTTGATAAAATGGAGTCATGTTTTTATTGTTTTACTTCTATAAATTTCAAATAAAGTCTAGCGCAGCATTGAAAACATGTTCCACAAACTTTTATTAAAATGGGAAAGTCTTTACACACACACACACACACACACGCATACAAAAAATCTAGAGAAATTTGTTGCAAGATCAAAAGACATTGATAAACATTGTTGAAATATTGTTTTGGGGCAAAAATATGTTGAATGTTTGTGTTACGACTAAATGCCTCCAGCACATATTCGCTTAAAACTTGTAACGAACACGGTTTCTTTGGCTGCTGGGGTATGCTCAACGGCGTGAAGGGTCATGTCGTGCCAACGTTGAATTAAAAGACCGCTAGTTGATTCGGTATAAATCCTCAGCCTTTATTTGCCACTAATCTTTTAAACAGCAGCTCACGCTCTTTGCTCCGTGTGTCGTGCAATGATGTGCGGAGGTATCTCTGGACTAATAATGGAAATAGACAGATAAGCGAAAATCTTGCAGGGTAATAACCACTAGAACACAATTTAACGCTGCTTTGGTCACTGCCAGTAGCGACTGTAGGCCCAAACCAGGCTGGGTTAATACCACTGCCCATGTTGTGACCTCACTGGTGCTACTATGGCCACAACCATGAGATAATAGTTGGTGTACAAGGGAAATGCCCAGAAACACCGAAAATTGCGCAGGCTAATAACCACTGGAACACAATTAAACGCTGCTTTAGTCACTCCCATGCATTCAATGTTTGTTTTTCTGCTAAGGCCAGAGATGAAGAGAAGCCGGCTTCTTTTTAGCTTAATATCAGTTATTCAAAAACGCTTTCCTATCAACAGTTCTATTTGAATATTCACACTTAATGATTTTTGTCACTCTTCTCTTCATTTCATTTCCTTCAGTCTTTTATTCGAATAATTAAAATTTAAATATAGGGGCGAGTATCATAAACCTGGTGATAACCAAGGCGAATGCATTAGTTGTCACCATCCTTAGAAATATCATATATCAATCTCCATTAGAGAAGTATATGTCTGGATTTTTTTTTTTAAATAAAATTTATCATCTCAAGCACGGCGAATTTGAATGAATTCGCCTATATTTTCGCCGCGTTTCGAAATGTAAATTTTGCACACGGGAAATGGATGCGTAAAATTTTGTTTAAAATAAAATCTTAAATTTCGGGCAGGGCAAATAGAAATGAATTCGCTGCTGTTTTCGCCGCAACTTAATATGTTAATTTTTATACGACAAAAAGTAGCGTTAAGGCCGTCACTCGAAATGGCAAAACATTGTTTAAATTTTTTTAAAAGTTAAATTTTTTTCTAGCGCGGCGAATATGGATGAATTCGCTGCTGTTTTCAGCGTAACCTGAAATGTCAATTTGCATATGGCAAAAAGTAGCCTTAAAGATTTTTAAAATTCCGAACACAACGAATATGTATGAATTCGCTGCTGTTTTCGCCGTTACCTGAAATGTTAATTTTCATATGACAAAAAGTTGCATTTATGCCGTTACTCGAAATGGCAACACATTGCCTAAATTTTTTTCAAAAGTAACACTTTTTTCTAGCACAGCGAATATTAATGAATTCGCTGCTGTTTTCACCGTAACCTGAAATGTCAACTTTCATATGGCAAAAGGCGGCGTTAAAGTTTTTTAAAATTTCGAACACAACGAATATGTATGAATTCGCTGCTGTTTTCGCCGCAACGTGAAATGTTAATTTTCATATGACAAAAAGTTGCGTTAAGGCCGTCAGTCGAAATGTAAATTTACGCATGGGAAAAAGATGCATACAAATTTTTTAAAAATAATATATCTTACTTCAGGCACGGCGAATATCAATGAACTTACTGCTATCTTCACCGTAGCTTGAAATATTAATTTTCATATTGCAAAACGTTACGTTCAAGTCTTTTAAAATAAAATCTAGCATTTCGGGCATGGCGAGAATGTATGAATTCATCACTGTTTTCGCCGCAATGCGAAATATCAATACGTAGCTGAAAATGATAATTTCCATGAAAAAAACTCTATGAACCGATTTCAGCACCTTAGAATACAAAGCACTCTTTTGATACCACCAAGTACAAAGCATTACCTTGGTTTAATGGATATTCGGTTTCAGGGTTAAATTGGCTGGTTGGCTGGACTTTCGTTGGCTGGGGTTGCCATAATGTATCCAGTTTTCATCACCAATAATAGTACGACGCAAAAATTACTTCTTTTTTTCTTAGTGACACCTTCATCAATCGGAATATAAGAGTAGAGATTA
The DNA here is from genome assembly GCA_030448955.1 of Trichopoda pennipes. Lineage (NCBI taxonomy): Eukaryota > Metazoa > Arthropoda > Insecta > Diptera > Tachinidae > Trichopoda > Trichopoda pennipes. The sequence goes on from JASKUP010000040.1 coordinate 1,378,424, forward strand.
AGGACGACGAAAGAGTAGAAAAATAAGGACAGAAAGAAAAGGAGTAATTACGTGATAAGATTTACATTTGCGCCTGGCCGTAAGCCGTAATCAGATGGTGGTCAAACTACTGGGAATGAAAAGCAACGCCCTAGGAAGCAGAAGACTAATTCTAGCAACAGCTCGTCCCTAGTTGCAATTTCAGCGGATCGAAAGCAGGGTTGCAAACCACTACTCCTTGCTGAAGAGCTGGAGACTATCCAACTTCTGTTCCAGAACGCATGAAGCTTAATATAATTAAGAAGACGACGGCATTCATACTCACTGTACCTGGACCATTCATTGTGAATGATCCGACCCACAAACTCAAACGAGGGTTTCAAAACACACAGCCACCACGATATCCCGAAGGGACTACCTCAATAATCAGTCAGAAAACAACTAAAATTCTAAAGAGACACTTAGCGGAACTCTGGGGCTTACTGATTTCCGTGGAAATATAATGGATTTTCCAGTTGGCTCCTCGCTAGCCTAAGGGGTCTGGGCTCCCTTTTACCCCCGCAAGACACAAGTCTAGATGGTTGTGTGATCCATAAAGGCTTATAATGTGCCTCCGGGCAAGAAGAAAAGAAGTAATTTATGGACACGATAGATACAAAGAAGTAAAATGGCGAATAAGGACCGCTAGCCAGGGTAAACAATTAATCAAAGGACAAAAGACGGCGAGCGGCTAAGGATCAGAAGAGCAATTACAGTACCTTAAAAAAGAGAGTGGTTCTGGCTGACCCTAATGATAAAACCTCAATAAGTTTCCCAAAATCCATTGACCGAACTGCAGCTGTTGTAGGCATTTTAATACAAGGCACAGACAGAGGAGCTATTCAATCGTCTTCTCCTTATCCAGGCATCATCTGCAGAAATCATTGTGTGGTTTCCAAATAGGTAGTACTCAGTTGCCACAGCTACCAACCTACGCAATTGCATTCTCGGTAACCGCAGCAGTACAGTTGGTTTCTTCTAATGTAGAGAGGGCTAGGTTGTCTTTAAAGCCAGTCAGCTCGTAAGACCATCTGACCTGGGCCAGATCATAAAAAGCAGCGTTAAAATGCAATTTGCAAGCAATCTTTATCTTTCTTTCAGGGCGCCTATCAATTTCTCCGTTATCACATTCCATGACGCCCGATATTCAGAGACAAGGTTCGATGTAATAAACACGCCTTTAAGAGACATGATTACGGCATTAGAGCCGCTACAAAAAGCTATATCCTTATTAGATATTCTAAAGCACCTTAAACAGTCCGTCGCTCTTGGAATAGCAGATATTTCTGCCTGTGAGACACTACAGAGGTTTGAAGGTCTGAAGCTCATTGTTATCAAAAATTCTGCCGTGTAAGCTTCTGCACCTTTCGTTTCTCTCTGAGAGCCACAAGTATAAATAGAGAATGATGGAGATGCATAGAGAGAGAGAGGTAGGAGAGAGAGAGGTAGGAGAGAGAGATAGAGGAGAGAAAAAGAGGAGCGAGAGCGGAGAGAGAGAGTATTAATAGAGACTGCGTTAATATTTTATAAAACAAAGTTTGACATTTAGATAATCTAAGGCACCTTCACTAGTCAACCGCTCTTTTAATAGCAGATATTTCTGCCTGTAAGACACTACAGAGGTTAGGAGGCCTAAAGCTCATTATTATCTAAAATTCCGCCATGTAAACGTCTTCTCCAACTTTCGTGCCTCTGTTAGAGCCACCAGTATCAATACAGATTGATCGAGATGCAAAGAGAGAGAGAGTAGTTATAGAGGCTGCGTTTTTAAAACAAAGTTTGACATTTAGATATTCCAAGGCACTTTAACTAGTCCTCCGCTCTCCTAGTAGCAGATATATCTGCCTGTAAAGTTTGGAGGTCCTAAAGCTCATTATTATCTAAAATTCCTCCATGAAAAAGTCTTCTCCAACTTTGGTCCCTCATTGAGAGCCACCAGTATAAATACAGAATGCTCAAGATGGAGAAAGAGAGAAAGAGAGAGTATTTATAGAGGCTGCGTTAAAATTTTTTAAAATAAAGTTTGATATTTAGATAACCTAAGGCACCTTCACTAGTCAACCGCTCTCCTAATAGCAGATATATCTGTCTCTAAGGTTTGGAGGTCTGAAGCTCAGTATTATCTAAAATTCCTCTATGTAAACTTCATCTCCAACTTTCGTCTCTCTCTTAGAGCCACCAGTATAAATATAGAATGCTCTAGATGGAGAGAGACAGAGAGAGAGTAGTTAAAGAGGCTGCGTTTTTAAAACAAAGTTTGACATTTAAATATTCCAAGGCGCTTTAACTAGTCCTCCGCTCTCCTAATAGCAGATATATCTGCCTGTAAGGTTTGGAGGTCCTAAAGTTCATTATTATCCTCCATGTAAAAGTTTTCTCCAACTTTGGCCCCTTTTCGAAAGCTACAAGCATAAATACAGAATGCTCAAGATGGAGAGAGAGAGAGAGAGAGAGAGAGTATTTATAGAGGCTGCCTTAAAATTTTTTAAAATTAAGTTTAACATTTCGGTCATGGAGAATATGAAGGATTTCGTAATTTTTTTCGCCGTAGCTCGAAATGTCAATTTTCATCGTGTCTAAAAGCGGCATTTGACATTTTGGCCACGATGAATATAAATGTATTTGCCATTAATAACAGAAATTAGGCAGATTTTATTAAAGACAACTTCCTACTAAAAAGAGTAAGAGAAATTGAATTTAATTTAATAACTGATGAAAAGCTTTAATTAAAGCTTTAAAAAATTGCATAACAGTTTGTTAATAAAGAAAAAATGGAAAAACAATATTTTTTTGTTGATTACTTCCCCCTTCCAAATCATTATAATTTTCTCCTACAATGTTTTTAATTATCTGCCTGAATACAACAACACCATTCCAACAACAACATAAACCCAACTAGAGGTTTTCAATTAACTGAGAGAAACTTTTTGTTACTTTTATTTTTGTTTTATTTCGTCTCTTTCTTTTTAAAGCATTTGAAAAACTATAACAAACAAACAAAGAAATGTTATGTGCTATCGCCAAAAAATCATGTCAGACAAAAGAAATTAAAATAAAAAAAATAAAAGAAATTAGTTGTTGTAGTTGTTGTTGTAGTTATTGTCAAATTTGTTTGTCCAGCTGAAATCAAAGGCCAGAAAAAAAAGGAAAGTACTTGCGATGCGCTTGATGAAAGCAGTTCACTAGAGTTGCTTACAAATGGCCATTAAGTAAAAATTAGCAAAGAAAGCTTTGCTTTGTGATAAAGCAAACATCGCACAGTGGTTTGGAAACCGTTCTATTTTGATAATAATTCGAAACACTTAAGATAATCTAGTGAAATTTTAGAGAGTTAGATTCCATCTTTGGACAGATGTAGATGGTAGAAATAGTACGAAGATCGGATGGAGTGAAGTATCTCTTATACCGTTTTAGAAAACCGAGGCACTTGAAAGCTTCTTTAGAAACCTGAAAAATATAAAAATTGGGCCATCGAACATCACACTGAATTTTCGTCCCAAGAGCATTAACAACTTCCGATTCCGTAACACCTATATCAATCATAGTAACAGGTGAAGCACCATTGCGTCTTACGCGCATTAAAGAGAAAATGATTGAGCGTATTATTCAATTGGAACTCACCCCTTCAACTGGTTCGGTGTATTATTAAATGAATACCAATAACAAATGGTGCTATCATCTTTAAAGGAGTAAACAGGTTTGAAAGTTTGACAAAGAACGTCATTTATTATCTTAACTCGACGATATTTGTACCTGAACTCATTCTATTGCCCGGTAGGTGGTGCCTATATATAACTGTTTGGAGCGGTACTCGCATATTGTAAAAAAATTTAACAATAACATCATCACATATTGTTGTTATTGCTGTTATTAATATTCAGTGTAGACGCCAGTTTGTTTTGTATGTTTTTCCTTTTGTTCTCCTTTATTTGTGTTTGTTTTCTGTTGTTTTTATGAGCAAATTGTTATTGCCTTGTGTGCATAAGGTTTCTTAGCAACTATGCAATTTGTAAAAGATACAATAGGCTATTTCGTTTACTTTTTTCACTGATAATTACGAGGGTGGATCAATGAGTCCATGACTTTTTGAATGAAACACAGTTTTTTTTTTTGGCAAAAGAAAAATTAATTTTCCAACAAAAGCTCCTTTTAACTCAATACACTTAGTTCAAGGTTTCTTCAGTTTTCTTATCTCTTCCAAAGAGTAGGATTTTTGAGGTCCTTAAAATAGTTATTTGTTTTATCAATAATTTCATCGCTGGAGCTAAATCTCTTTCCAGCGAGCCATTTCTTTAGGTTTGGAAAAAGAAAGTAGTCGCTAGGGGCTAAATCCGGAGAATATGATGGATGAGGTACCAATTTGTAGCTTCATTCATAGAGTTTTGCCATTGAGACTGCACACGTGTGCATCGGTGCATTATCTTGATGAAAAAGAACTTTTTTCTTGGCCTTATGGCCAATAGCTTATGGTCTAATAAGTTGGCATAACATTCGCCATTTATTATTTTTCGCTTTTAAAGGTAATCAATGTGGCTTATCCGACGTGCCATTACCTTATTGGCCAACAAACTTATTTTGGCCTTCTCCGGAACAGGTTCACCCGAAGGCAACTATTGTTTAGAGTACTGTTTGGTCTTCGTAGTACAGTAATGGGTCCATATTCTATACACAGTTACAAAACGCCACAAAAACTCATTCGGATTGCGGTTAAATAACTCCCAACAATCCTTTGAAATTGTAACACGTTTACGTTTATGATCAGTTAAGAGCAAACTTGGCTTGGCACCCATCTTGCAGACAACTTTCTTAAACTTAAACGACCATTTAAAATCGTAACCAGATTACCATGCGAAATGTCTAAGGCGTCTAGAATCTCACACACTTTTACTCTTCGGGTGCACTGACTTCAATTGGGGCCATCCAGAACGTTCAACGTCATTTGTACTTGTGTGACCACAACGAAAGTCAGTTAACCACTTTTTTACCACTGAAATCGATGGTGCAGAGTCCCCATAGTATTTATCGAGCTTTTCCTTGGTTTAATTGAGGTTTTTTATTTATTTATTATCGATTAAAAATTAAAAAATATAGATTTTTCTACCTTCATTAGAATTTAACAAACATTTATGATTAAAAAAAATTTTATTCGAATAAACTTTAGACGATTAATCGATTAAAACTTTTTTTTTAATATATTAAATAAATAATATTAAAAAATTGAATAATATTAAAAAATTGAAAAAATTGATATAAATATATTTACCATTTTACAAAATTTTTACTCGACTCAAATTTAGTCCATTAATCGATTAAAACATTTTTTAAAAATAGATTATTCGTGCTTTATAGACTTTGCCAATATTTAAAAATTAAAAAAAATTGATATATGTATATATATATATATATATATATATATATATATATGCCATTTTAAAAAACTGTTACTCGAATCAAATGTAGGCCATTAATCGACTAAAACATCTTTTAAAAATAAATTATTCGTGCTTTATAGACTTTGCCAATATTTAGCATTTTAAATTGATTTTAGTCGAATAAAATTTAGGCGATTAATTAATTAAAATTTACCTATGTCTATTACATAACGAATACTAGTACTGAAAGTCACATTTAGTTTAAATTTTGCTAATACTATCGCAACTCGAAAAACGTTCACACTTATAAAAGTAAAAGTGCCATTAATTTAAATATAGAAAAACAAAGAAAAATGTAGCAAAAAAATATTTGACAATATTTTAATCGATTAAAAATTAAAATAAAAATAGATTTTTCTACCTTCATTAGAATTTAATAAACATTTACCATTTAAAAAAAAATTTTATTCGAATAAACTTTAGACGATTAATCGATTAAAACTTTTCTTTTAATATATTAAATATTTTAAACGATTAAAAATTGAAAAACATTGTTATATATATTTGCCATTTTAAAAAATTGTTACTCGAATCAAATTTAGTCCATTAATCGATTAAAACATTTTTTAAAAATAGATTATTCGTGCTTTATAGACTTTGCCAGTACTTAGCATTTTAAATGGGTTTTAGTCGAATAAAATTTAGACGATTAATCGATTAAAAATTACCTATCTCTATTACATAACGAATAATATTATTGAAAGTCACATTTAGTTTGATTTTGCTAAAACTATCGCAACTCGAAAAAAGTTCACACCCATCACCCATAAAAGTAAAAGTGGCATCAAGTATGTCTTAGCGAGAAGTATCATATCATTATAAAATTTGCACTGAGGGGGTGCTTAGGTTTTGGCCGATAATTTCAATATAGAAAAACAAAAGAATGTAGCAAAAAAAATATTTTAATCGACTAATCGATTAAAAATTATAAAAAAAAAAAATTAGATTTTTCTACCTTCATTAGAATTTAACAAACATTTACCTTAAAAAAAAATTTATTCGAATAAACTTTAGACGATTAATCGATTAAAACTTTTTTTTTTAATATAATAAAAGTGAACCCAGTCCAATTCCTTAAGGTATCCCATATTTTAAAACTACTCTTTTTATTCACTTGAATATATTGTTTCCCATTGAAAAAATAACTTTTAAACAGCTGCAGTTCAGTATCTTTAATCCCATGTATCGATAATTTATCGAAGAACATTGGTTTAATGGTCTACACGATCAAACGCTTTTGTGAAATCTAAAAAAACGCCTGCAACCCCACTGAATACGTCATTCATGATATTTGTAAAGCATTGTATAACCAAGGTGCCCAATATTGGCGGCATACCTAGAAGTCACCCTTTACCCCAAGGCCCGATCAATCCAAACTTTACGACGAATTAGCTCTATTTAGCCTCTCGAAAATATCATTACGATATCTTAAGCAGTTTGTGAACTACCGAATTACTTCCAAAATAAAATGTTGTCAAACCACTGTGCACCAATCGATCGAACGTCGAACCAACAAAAATAATGAAATAAAACAAAAAACATTTTCTATTTTTTGAAAGACAATGACAACCATAAAGAAGGTATCATCTTAAATCAAATCAAGTTAATTATAGACTCGAATAAAAAAACAAAAAAATCGAATAAACGAAATTCAAATTTTTTATTGTTATTTGGAATATTTTTTTATAGTGAAGAGCAGCCACTTTTTGAAGTAAAAAAATTAATATTTTATTATTTAATGGAGTTTGAGGAGGAATTAAGGATCTCCGGTGAACTTTTAATTGCTAAACAAGACGACCTGAAGATTAAGTTAAAGATGTAAAAAAAAAAATAATTTTCTTTTTCTGAAAATGCCACCCAAAGGTGTGCTGCAATATTGAAAATAAATATATAATTTATTTAATTTTTTTTAAAGAATTCATGCTTGAAAACTTATTTAAAAAAACTAATTTTCTTTAAAATTATTGTTAAAAATATTTTTTTTTTTAAATTAAACATCACGAAAAACTATAAAGTTTAAAAAAAAAAAGAACACCAAAAACTTTAAAATAAAAAAAATGTGTTTAAAAACAGTTTTGAAAAGAATAAATTTTGAATTAAATAAATTTTGAATAAAATTAAAAAAAAATTTTGCAAAGAATGCGTTTGAACATCTTAGAGATTTTGAAGACTTTTTTTTAGAGAAAATTTAAAAAAAAGTTTCAATAGAAATGGCGCAGCACCAACAAAAAACAGACATCTTTCGCAAAGTAAACACTGTTTTTAAGAATTTTTGCAGTTATACTTTTTTTATAATAAAATATTAATTTTTATAAATTTACTGCGGCTTAATAGATTTTGCCCGAAGTCTTTATATATTGACGTACACAAAAAATCATTAATTTAAAAATTTAATTGCTTTACTGTTGTTAATTGGCTCACAACTCTACTTTTACTTAAATAAAGTTAAAAAAGAGTTTCCACTTTTTTCCATAGTAGCAGAAAATAGACGTTTTAAATCGTCTAAAAAAATAAAAGTCGCAGGTGCAGATGGCATGCTAGTACTAAGGCAAACAATGCATAAAATAGTATATTGTGCATGGCACTAAGCTAGTATTAAAAATTTACAGAGCTGGGAATTTAAAACAAAATCACAAATAATTATAATTAATGGAGTTTTTTAAAATTTTATAGATCATTTTTCTTTAAATAAAAATTAAGTAAATTTTTTATTTTATTTTCGATTATTCGCCACACCATTAAGTGGCATCAAATAATATATTGACGGCACTTGAAAAAAATTTATTTATAAAATAAAACGACAAAAAAAAAATCGTTAACAAAAATTAAAAATAATTTTGTGCGCTTAAGGAATAACAGCTTAACACGTAAAAACACTAATGGAAAAACACAAAATAACTCAATACTATAGATAAGAAGACATAAGATGACATCATTTGCAACCTCGTACAAATTCTAGCAGACTTTTAAGCACAGTCCATAATAACACTACATACACAATGGAAAAAGAACAAGACAGAAATTTTGCATTCTCCTGACATCACAATAACACGAGGAATTGACTGTTTAACATTTGTAATCTATAGAAAACCAACAACGACAGACACGATCATTCACTTTACTTCAAACCACTCTACCCAACTTACACTAACAGCATTTAGACATATGATACACAGACTTAAGATAATCCCGCTTACTTCAGATAAGTACAACAAAGAACTCAATACAATTTACACTATAACTAAAAATAACGGCTACAAACTTCTTAGAAAATGCAACACTAAAAACAAGAATACAGAAGACAAAAAGAGACAACCGATAAAACAAAACGGCACCCTTTTACTTACACAGGATGTTTGTGAAGGCGATTATGCTGATTATATTTCCAAAGATCATGATGGGCAACATCATTCGAATAACGCCCAGTTAAAGCAGGGAAATTTGAAATGACTGCCACCCAAATCAATCATTTGTTGTATTCGAAGACATCCGAGAATTTTGGGATCTTCGATTGTAAAAAAGTCGATGGGAAAAATTGTAAGGTCCTCGTGGTGAATGCATCTCATGTCCGTCAAATATTTTCCGCAATCTTTTAGGAGAAACTGACATTTTGAATCGTGAATTTCTCTGTAAAACTCATAAGAATAAGGTGATTTGATTGTGATTAAATAAAAGATATCATCAAGATAACGTTTAACCCTCCTGGTTGTGCAGAAAATCTCTCTACTTTTTACGGTTTAAATCGGAAGGCATTCATTAATTTAAAAGCGATCATTTACTGTTAAGTTTTGATGACAAAATTTTTCCGTCAGTCGTGGTGCCCTCTAAAGGCCGGTTGACAAAAACCAAAATTGTTGTAAAATTTGTTTTTTGTTTCTTTGTTTCATAGTCGTACATGAATATTTATAATTTTATAAAAATCATATAAAATAAACAACAACAACAACATGAGTATCTACATTAACTAAAATTAAAAATTACTGTTTTGTTTAGAAATGTTGTTGTTGTTGTTTGCTCTACCAAAAAACGGGGGCTTGGTTTCTTCGCACATATAAATCGCTGGCTTTACGATCATGGCTTGAAATTCAAAAATTGAAATTTTATAACGAACAAAAGACAAGCAGAAAATAAAAAAAATTAAAAATAAAATCACAATATCACAAATCTTAACACACAAATGTAACGACAATAAATAAAAACAACAAAACAGAAAACTAAAAAAAAAATTAAATAATCATAATTATATATTGAATAAGATAACTGTGTTATACAAGTTAAAGCCAACAAACATAAGATGACTTCGCCTGATATAACATTTGCTTTAATTAAAACAACAAAAAATTAAATAAAGTATTTCTTCTTCTACTACACAGCAGAAAAAATGGTACTTCGAATTAAAATCAAATTTATATTCTCCCTAAGCAAAAATATAAAAATCCTATAACGCAAAATTTTATATAAATTCCAACAAAAAGAGAAAAATCCACTAACGTTTGTAGTGAAGATAAAAAATAGAAATTAGGAAATCACATTTTGATTTTCAAATTAATAGCTGTTCAAACAAAAGATAAAAATATTCCACAAGCACAACCAAGCGTATCTTATGTAAAGGGTGTTTTTTTAATAGAGGTATAGAACTATAAAATGAAATGAAACAAAAATTTTCTATAACAACTTTTTTACATAAAAATTTTTCATCAGTCAAAATTCACAAGTCAAAATTCTTCTAAAAAAATTTTCACAAGTCAAAATTCTTCTATAAAAAATTTTCACAAGTCAAAATTTTCTATAAAGAAATTTCCATCAGTCAAAATTTTTCTATAAAAAAAATTTCCATCAGTCTAAATTTTTCTAAAAAAATGTTTAATCAGATAAAACTTTTCTAAAATAATTTTTAATCAGTCAAATTTTTCTATACAAAATTTGATTCAGTTAAAAAATTACCATCAATCATAATTCTTCTATAAAAAAATTTTCATCAGTCAAAATTTTTCCGTAAAAAAATTTTCATCAGTCAAAATTTTCGTATAAAAATTTTCATCAGTCAAAGTTTTTCGTTAAAAAAATTTTTATTAACAAAACGTCTCTATAAAAATAATTTCCTCACTCCATATTTTCCTAAGAAAAATTTTAATCAGTCTAAATTATTCGGAAAAATTTTTTCATCAATCAAAATATTTCGATAAAAAAATTTTCATCAGTAAAAATATTTCTATAAAATATTTTAATCCGGCCAAATTTTTCTAAAAAAATTTTTATCCATCAATCAAATTTCTTCTATAAAAATTTTTCATCACTCAATATTTTTCTTAAAAAATTTTCATCAGTCAAAATTTTTCTTTAAAAAAATTTTTATTAGTCAAAACGTCTCTATAAAAAAATTTTCTCACTCCATATTTTCCTAAAAAAAATTTTATCAGTCCAAATTATTATGAAAAGTTTTTTTATCACTAAAAATATTTCGATTAACAAATTTTGAATTAGTAAAAATATTTCTATAAAAAATTTTAAGCCGTCCAAATTTTTCTTAAAAATTTTTTATCCATCAGTCAAAATTCTTCTATGTGAATATTCCATCAGTCAATATTTTTCTTAAAAAAATTTCATCAGTCAAAATTTTTCTATAAAAAAATTGATATCAATCAAAATTTTTCTATAAAAAAAATTTTCATCAGACAAAATTTTTCTTTCAAAAAATTGTTATTACTCAAATCGTCTCTATAAAAAAATTTTCTCACTCAATATTTTTCCAAGAAAAAATTTTATCAGTCCAAATTATTCTGAAAAGTTTTTTCATCAGTAAAAATATTTCGATAAAAAATTTTAATCCGTCCAAAAATTTCTAAAATATATTTTATCCATCAGTCAAAATTCTTCTATGAAAATATTCCATCAGTCAATATTTTTCTTAAAAAAATTTCAACAGTCAATTGTTTTCTAAAAGAACATATTATTCAGTCAAAACTTTTCTGAAATAAATGTTAATCAGTCAAAATTATTCAATAAAAAATATAAATCAGTCCAAATTTTTCTAACAAATTTTTTATCAGTCAAAATTGATCTACAAAAATTTTCTATCAGTTAATAATTTTTAAAAAATATATTAAAATCTCAATAAATATTTTTCAGTTAAAATTTTTCTATACTTAATTTTCATCAGTAAAAATTTTTCTTAAAAAAAAAATTTTCACTAGTAAAAATATTTCGATAAAAAAATTTTCGTTAGTAAAAAACTTTAATCAGTAAATATTTTTTTATAAAAAATATTAATCAGTCCAAATTTTTCTTTTTCACCAGTCAAAATTGTTCTATAAAAAATTTTCATGAGTCAATATTTTTGTAAAAAAAATTTTCATCAGTCAATTATTTTTTAAAAAAAAAATATTTAATCAGTTAAAACTTTTCTAAAATAAATTTTAATCAGTCAAAACTACTCAATAAAAAATTTTAATCAGTCCAAGTTTCTCTAAAAAAATTTTTATCAATCAAAATTGTTCTTTAAAAATTATTAAGCGGTCAATATTTTTTTAAAAAATATTTTAATCCGTCAAAAAATTTTCTTCAGTCAAAATTTTTCTATAAAAAATTATCTTCAGTCAAAATTTTTCTATACAAAATATTCAACAGTACAAATTTTTCTATACAAAATTTTCATCAGTACAAATTTTTCTATACAAAAAATTTTTCAGTCAAAATTTCTCTATACACAATTTTCATCAGTCGAAATTTTTCTATAAAAATTTTCATCAGTCAAAGTATTTTTATCATAAATTTTCATCAGACAAAATTTTTCTATAAAAAAATTGTCATCAGTCAAAAATTTTGTGTAAAAAATTTACATCAGTCAAAATTTTTCTATAAAAAATTTTCATCATTAAAAGTTTTTCTATAAAAAAATATTCATCAAAGTTTTTCCAAAAAGAAAGATTTTCATCAGTCAAAGTATTTCTATAAAAAATTTTTCCATTCAGACTTTTTTTTAAAAATATATCAGCAGTAAAAATTTTTTAAAAAAAGTTTTATCAGACAAAATTAAAAAAAAAAAAAACATCATCGATCAGGAAGTTTAGTGAAACAAATGTCTTTCCAAGATGAAATCTTCCAGAACTTTTACCTGTTTTAAGCAGAATGAAAGCCAGTAAAGGCACCAGGTGCGAAAGAAAAATTTAACTGAACTGGTGAAAAATTATTTTAATTTCCTTTTGTTTTTATAAAAATTAATTCAATAATTTCTCTCATTAATTCCCTTATTAATTTGGATGCAACAGACAGACGACAGGTGACTTGTTCCAATTTTAGCAAAAGAACTTTTGGCCATAATTAAAATTTCAACAGTTGGTATATTTTACCAATCAAACGAAGCCAAAAAAAAAAACAACAACAACAACATTAAATTATTAAAATTGTTAATTTCTTTTAAAGTAAAAGAACTGTTTACACTGTTACAATTTATGCAGAAAGTAATTTTCAAACAAACAAACACACAAACAAACATGCTGTTAACTTTTTGTGGCATAAAAGAAGAAGAAGAAGAAGAAAAAAGAAAATCTGTGGTCAAAAAAGTTACAGACATGACCAGAATAATAAAAGTTAAAGCCTCTTGACTGCTGCAGTTTTTTGTTTGGCAGACTTTTCAAGTCCTCTTTAGCTTCGTTGTCATTGTTTTCACTGACTCTAGCTGGATACGCTGACATGTCTTTAAGAAATGTCGATTTTGCGACAGCAACAATAAAACAGTTCACTAGAGAAGAGAAAGTTTTTTCTCATTTTTCATTTCTTTTGTTGTTTTTGTTCTAAATTTAAAAACGAAGCTCATCAAAATGTACAAAAGACTGTTGTAAATGAAGCTGCAACATCTGCTGCTTCTGTGGCTGCAGACTCTTTTGTTTTTTTTTTGTTTTTCTTGTTAATTTATACTGGCGACCGTGATGAACTTTTTGCGTTTTTGCAGAATAATAAAACAGGCCGGTTGGCAGGCACATGGCATCAGCGCTTAAATGGAGAATAAATCGAAGAGGGTGAGTTTAAATTGTTTAAAATAGTATTAAAACAAATTTAAAAAGTAAAAATATTTTTAAACAAAAATGTTTTAATTAATTTTTTACAAAATACTTTTTTAAATAGTTAATAAAGTACTTTCTTTAAACATATTTTTTAATAGCAGATTCTGCCAAAGGTACCATTTTTAGCCATTTTGTTTAATATTTTATCACAAGTAATGAGAAAATGAAAAACGCTATTTTTTAAAAGACACTTTTTGATAGATATTTTTTCAAAAAGTACACTTTTACAAAGGTACTTTATTAAGGGATCTATTTTTTAACTTTTCTTTTAAACCTACTTTTCGATAAATGCTTTTTGACAACTTATTCTTTTAAGTTTTTAAATGGGTAGTTTATAGTATTTTTCTTAAGGCACTTTTTGTAAGGTACTTTTTAATAACAAGTTTTTCTTAAATAATCTTACTTTAAAAAGGCCCTTTATATATGGATTTTTTTGTACAGATAACTCTTTAAAGTTCCTTTCTTTAAAAAGTACCTTTTTCAAAAAAGTACTTTTTTCTATTAGTTTTATTTAAAGGAACTTAAAAATTGTTATTCTGTTGAAAATACTTTTGTTAACATGCTATTTCTCAGAATTACTGTTGTTTAAAGACAGTTTAAGAAATGTACTTTTTTAAAAGCTCTTTTTAAAAACATTTTTGAAGGTACTTTTTAATCATGTTTTTTTTTTAAATATTCTAACTTTAAAAAGACCCTTTATATGTGGATTTTTTTTGTATAGGTATTTCTTTAAAGTTCCATTCTTTAAAAAGTACCTTTTTCCAAAAAGTACTTTTTTCTATTAGTTTTATTTAAAGGAACTTAAAAATTTTTATTCTGTTGAAAATACTTTTTTTAACATGATATTTTTCAAAATTACTTTTGTTTAAAGGCAGTTTAATAAATGTACTTTTTTAAAGTTCGTTTTTAGAAAATTGTTTTAAGGTACTTTTTAATCATGTTTTGTTTTAAATATTCTATCTTGAAAAAGGTTTTTATATGTGGATTTTTTTTGTATAGATAGTTCTTTAAAGTTCCTTTCTTCAAAAAGTACGTTTTTCAAATAAATTCTTTTTTCTATTATTTTATTCAAAGGAACTTAAAAATGTTAATTTTTATACTTTTTTTAACATGGTATTTTTTAGAATTATTATTGTTTAACGACCCTTTAATAAAAGTACTTTTTTAAACATAATTTTCTTTTAAACATTTTCTTTTTTTAAAAGAAGCTGTTTTTAAATTTAATTTTTTAATTTTTTAAAAATATTTTAACTTTGAACTACTTAAACTAAACTTTTCATCTTTTTTAAACGTACATTTCGAAAGGTACTTTTTAACAAGTTATTAAATGTTCGTTATAAATAATATTTTTCCTAATAAAACTCTTTTGTGTTTTCAAAAGGGGTAAGTTATATCTAAGTACCTTTTCTGTTTATTTACTTTTTGAGGGACTTCAGCTTATAGTAATGGTACTTTTTGTAATGATACTTTTTGTAATGGTCACTTTTTAAAGCCCTTTTTTAATAAACTTCAATTTAAGTATATTTTCAATTTATTAATTTAGATTCTGCTTTTTATTAGCATTTGATGTTAAATAGTACGATTTAGTTGTACTTTTGTTTGGGTACGGTTTTCCGTCGACCCTCGTCAACTTTGGTTTGTGAACATTTAGTTGTACCTTTCCTAAGGATGGTTTTTTAAAAGAAATAATTCTTATAAAGTTATTCATTTTAAGATTTTGTTTTTTTTAAGTTTTTAATTGAAAAAAGTACATATCAAAAACTACTTTTAAAAAGTACTTTTTGTTAAAAATACATATTTTTCAATCATAGTTTCGGTGGTACCTTTTTAAGGGTACTTGCTGTAATGGTGCTATTATATATTATACATATTTGTTGCGCTACTTTTGGTAATGTTATTTTTGTGATGGTACTTTTTTTAGCAGTAATATTTGTAATAGTACTTTTTGTAATAGAACTTTTTGGTATGGTAATTTTTAAGACCTTTCTTAATAAACTTCAATTGAAGTATGTTTTTAATTATTTACTTTAGGTTCTGCTTTTTACTGGCGTTTGATTTAAAATAGTACGATTGAAATGTTATTTTCATTAGGAACGTTTTTTAAAAGAAATATTTCTGAAATGTCCCTTTTTATAAAGTTATGCATTTTAAGATTTTGTTTTTTTAAATTTTTAATTGAAAAAAGTACATATCAAAAACTACTTTTAAAAAGTACTTTTTGTTAAAAATATATATTTTTTAATCATAGTTTTGGGGAAACTTTTTTAAAAGGGGATTGGTGCTATTTGCAATAATACTTTTTGTATTGGTACTTTTTGTACTGGTACTTTTTGTAAAAGTACTTTTTGTAATTATACTTTTTGTAAAAGTACTTTTTGTAACAGTAATTTTTCAGACTTGTTTAATTTATTATTTTAATATTTATTTTAATAAAGTTTTAAATATTTATTTTAATAAAATTACTCTATTTAAGACTCATAAAGTACAAAAATATTTTCAAAAAATACTTTTTGTTACAAATAATTTTTTATTTATCATAGAGTTGTTAAGGTCATTATATTGAAGACATCTACTATTTGATGCTTATTAAAATGGAACGTTTACTTTTATGTTTTTTCAGTTCCTATTCATTTTATATTTTAATTTAGTTTAATCATGAACACAAACAACATGAAATTTATTGTTACATTATGATCGTGACATTCATTTTGCAATGTAGATTTCCTAGTGTAACGGTCAAATACAGTTCAAATAAAAAAAAATTATGGATGAAAATACGTTTGTATCATGGAAATAAAAGAAACTCATGACATGATATTTGCAAATGTTTAGAAAAATAAAAACAAAACTGATTTTAATTCAAATGAAAACTCGAGCAAACGTGTCAGACAAAATTGAAATTATGGTTTCAAAAATAAAATAAAAATAAAACAAGAAAAAAAACATGAAACTATAACTAACAACATTTCAATGCCATTTATACATGCACATGAACATTCTGCATGCCATTTAAAATGGAATAAAATAGTTTATTTAAATAAAAAACAAATGCAAAATTAAAAGCCATCGAGGCCTGATGATCCTTTCCAGCCAGCAGCACAGCATTCAAATATGCAAAAATTAAAAAAAAAAAATGAGAAAAAATGAACTGCATGAATCACGCCACATTTAGTTACGGGAAAATTTCAAATCAAATCACATCAAACCAAATCAAATCAAAGCAAATGTCAACATGTTTTTAGTCAAAGCAAAACTTGAAAATCAAAATACTCAATGTCATGAAATGGAAGCGAAGCGAAACGAAGCATTCAGCAACAAACATTCAACATTTGCGTGCCACATTATACATTTGATTGTCAAATTAAGTCGTGTAAATGGAAATTTAAATTGACTTAAATCACACTCCAGTCTTTAGTTAAAAATAAAATACATTTTTACTGTCTTGGAGCCGGTCTAACGCGGTTCATAAATTAAAAATTGCATCGTGTAAATAACTAAACAAAAATATTTTAAAATAAAATCGAACGAAACTTTCCAGTTTCCACTTAAATTCTGTTGATTTTTTTACCGTTTTCATTTTTGTTTTAAATTACTTTTTAACAATGTCGCCTAAAGAATAAAATCATTTTTCTGTTTGGCAGCTTCTGGCAATTTAGATTTTGTTGTTGTACGAATTAATCATTCAAAAGCTGCAAGTTTTTAAAGAGGCCAAACAAACATTTGCAAAACGGCAATATAGCATTAATTAAAATTTCCAATTTAATTCATTTTTTTTTCTTAAATAAAACATAAATTATAAAATTAAAGTCCCTCTGAACCAAAACTTAGGGAAAAAGCATTAAATAATTTATAAAATTAATTGTTTTAAGCATGCGGTCTTTAATTTTATTTTCTACATTTCGCCACATTATTGAAATTTTTAAACTAAAATTTTTTTTTTAATTTAACAAAAATTTTAAATTTAAAAAATAGATTTAACTTTTTAAAAAATATAATTTTAAATTAAAAAAAAAAAATTCTTAAATTTGTTTTAAGAAATATTTTTTTTAAATTTGTATACACTTTTTTCTTGTGTATTAGAAGGAAAAAAATTTAAAACAAAAATTTTTTTAATTTAAAAAATCTCAATTTAAAAAAAACATATTTTATATATTTTTTTAAGAAAGATTTTTTTTATTTTTTTATACACTTTTTTCTTGTGTATTAGAAGAAAATATTTTACAACAAGAATTTTTTTATTTAAAAAGTCTCAATTCAATAAGAAAAAATTTTACATCTAGACATTTTTATTTCCTTAAAAAAAAACTACAATAAAATTAATTACAAATTATAAAAACAAAATATGTCTAGTATAAAATAAAACAATCCTTTCTTTGTATAAACAAATTTTTTAAATTTCCAAAATATATATTTTTTTTAATTTAAATTTAGCAAAAATTTTGATTTTTTAAAAAAATATTGTGGTAAATATATAAAAAAATATTTTTGAAAAAATTTTTGTTTATTTTTTTTTAATTCCTAAAACTTTTTTATACATTTTTATTTCTTGTGATTGGAAAGAACAAAATTTTAAATTTAAAACAAAAATTTTTTAAATTGAAATAATTTCAATTTATTTTCAATTTAAAAACAAAAAATTTAAATCTACATATTTTCGTTTTCTTTAAAAAAAATTATAATAAAATTAATAACAAATTAATAAACAAAAAAAAACATGCGCATCTTGTTATAAATAATTTTTAACCACAATGCCTTGATTAAAATTTTATAAATTTAATTTTTCAATATTTCGTGATTACAATAAAGTTTTAAAATTAAAAAAACAAAATTCCTGTTCCTGAAGAAAAAAAAAATAATAAAAATAAAATAATAAAAAACATAAATAAGAGAAGAAAAAAATAACTAATAAAAAAAATTTTAAATTAATGAATTAGAAACAAAGAAATTACAAAAAAAAATAACTCAAAGTAATTAAAATTATTGGAACTAATTTTTTTATTTTAAATTTATTTTTCAATTTCTTTTTTATAAATTAAAATTTACAAAAAGTTTTTGTAAGTTTTAATAATTTTTTTTCTTAAAATATTTTGTCTTCAGGCAATTTATAAAAAAATAAATTTTATTTTAAGATTAAAAATAATAACAATTTTTTAATTTAAAAAGCAATTAATTTTATTTTTTATGCATTTCTATTTACATTAAATGCAGTTTAGAAACAAAAGAATCTACACATTTTTATTATTTTTATTCCTTCACGTCTACATCTAATATAAGTATTTTTTTAATAAAAAAACCTGAAGGGAAAAAAAACTTAAAAAAAAAAATATTAAAATTTACAAAAAGTTTAAAACTAAAAAAAAATAATTTAAAAATAAATTTTAAATTGAAAAATTTTTTAAATATTTAGTTTAAAAACAAAAAATTTTAATATTTTTATTTTTTTTCACTCATTCAAAACTTAATATCTACAAAAAAAATAAAAAAAAAATTTTAACAATTTTTCTGTTACTGAAGGGGAAAAAAGTTCAGAAAAATATATTTATAAAACTTACAAAAAGTTTCAAATTAAGAACAATTTTTACAGAAAAGCGAAAGTTAAAAAAGATATATTTTTTATATTCCGCAAAATTGTAATTGCCAAATAATTTAAAATAAATCAATAAATAGTTGACAAAATTTTAACAATTATTAAAATATTTTTTTTTTTGTAATGAAATCAAAATTCTAGCAAAAGTTTTTTTTTATACAAAAAAAATTAATTTTTTTTTATAGTTATGTGACCTTTTCAATATTTAATTATTATTTTTTTTTATTAAGCACTAGGCCTTTATTTAAAAAAAAATTTTACTTTATTTTTTATTTAAAAAAAAAAATAAATAAAACAAAAATAATTTCTTATTATTTAACACTTTATTTTATAAAAAATTTTTACTTTTTTTTTATTTTATTAAAAAAAAAAATAAATAAAAATAAAAAAAATAAAAAAAATAAATAAAATAAAATTATTTTTTATTAATAGGCACTAGGTCTTTATTTTATACAAAATTTTTAAACTTTATTTTTTATTTTATTTCAAAAAAATAAGAAGTAAAAAAATGAATAAAATAAAAAGAAGTTAAAAATTTTTTTTATAAAATAAAGTGCTTAATAATAAAAAACAAATAATTTTTTTTTTAGATTTGAGATTTTTGTAAGAAAATCTTAGTTTTCTTCTAATGGTGTCACCATCTTTTAATTAATTAAAAATTGCCATGAACTAAACATCTCTCTCTGCTGCAGCAGAAAAATTGAATCTGCCTGTAAGAAAATCCAACAAAAACAACAAAAATAAAATAATAATTATCAAACAGCAGCATTATTTAACGAATCTTCATTTGAATTACTCACTCGCTGGCGAAACAATGCGATCAACTACTTCACATTTAAAAACATTAAAAAAAAGAAACAAAATAATTTCAAAACAATAACAACAACAATGTTGTCAATGCACAAGAATGCCATACAATAATTATGGCTGTTGTTTCTTTACTAAAATTGTCTTTCTTGGCAAATGACCTTCACAAAAAGCCAACTTCATTAAGAGTTTTTAATCTGGAATTAGTGAGAACAAGAGGCTAAGATACACACACACACATGCGCACGCACATAACTAAAATCAAAACAAAAAATGTTTGTTGTTACAAAATATAAACAGAAAGAACAGTAATTGAAATGAAACATTTTTGCCAGCCCCCAACAGGCCATATACGAATACGAGGCCATTATTTAAATGAATTAAAAGTTTACAATGTGAAACTGTTTTAACATTTAATGCGTTACAGGCAGAGCTTTTTTAAAGGCGCCAAAAATTAATTATTTTTTTTTATGTTGGTTTTCTTTCAACTTAAAGTTTTATTTAGAAATTAAATCAATTTAATAAATGTCTTGAAAGTTGTTGTTGTTGTTTCAAATCACTGTCTTAATTATAATTGATTAATTCCATTAATTCAATGTTTGTAATTGTGCGTGTGTGTGGCTGTGTGTGTATTTGTTTTTTATTTGCTCAGCTATTCAAGATTAATTAAATAATTAAATTACACATTCAGAACCACTGATTTGATCAAATGAGAAATGATTTCGTTGGTCATAACAATCATCATAAAACACCATATAAACTCATACACACACACGCACACACTTGCACTTGTACACACATTCTAACTCAATTATTTTTCCTTCCTTGGAAAGTTTGAAATGCCTGCCTGCAACAACGTGTTTGTGGTATCATGTGCGTATGCATATGCGTGTGTGTGTGTGTGCAAGAATACTAAAAAAAGTTGCAGTAAATGACGCGCGATCAGACAACAACAACAGCAACTAAATAAACATTAAAACAGTGAGACAAGCAGAAAGCCAAACCAACTGGCCATACCACAGCACACACACACACACAGCTAATGAAGTAAATAAATATTTTTTTTGTTCTCTTTCTCTGAGATTAGATTGCATTTCTTGTACTCTCTACGATTTAACACTAAACCAACCAGAAGCGTCATCCAAGTCTTAGAATATTTATATCGCGTTTTTCAAAAGTTTGGTTTTCAATTGTGGCCATACTAACAACATGTTAGTTTTGACATTTAGTTTTTTTTTTGACGTCTGTGTAGTAGATGCTGTGGCAATTGTGACAATAACTTCAATTTCGCCCGAAAATCGCATTAAAATAATTAAAATCCCCTATGAAAATGGTGGTTCTGTTAAAGTTACATTTCGTGAAACTTGTGATATTTTTGGACAACATAATCGTCCATCTGGGACCGTAGATTCCCTCAATTCATTCAGGAACAGCCAGCTAAAAAAATAATTTTTTTAAACGAAGCCAATTTTTACTTGTCTGGCAGGGTGTGTCAACAAGCAAAATTGTCACATTTGGGTTTCTGAAAATCCCAGAGCGACTATTGAGAAGCCTTTGCATTCTGAAGGTGTCACTGTATGGCGAAATGGAATCAGAAAGCAATAGTAAGGAGGAGATTAATATAAATAAGTGTCTGCAGGACAGAAAGGAAAGAGAGTTTTATTGACATCTGAGAGTAAAACCGATTTAGAGGATCAACACCTCCAAACTGCTGCTAGAAAGAAATAAACAAAAGTCCTAAATCTTGATAGCCTGCCAGATAATAATAATTTTAGGGATTTGTCAGGGCTAGTAGTATACTTAGTGTATTAAATGATGAAGACAGATTAATCACGATCTCGTGACAATCTTGGAATGAGGTCGCGAAAGTAGAGTCGAGGTGCTAAAGAGGTGCTACTTCTCTTTAAAAAAACACAAAGGAAACAATGCCTATTTAGTGGCAACCGTGCTATATTCTTTTAGGAAGGGGATAGAGAGAGATAAGACATGTGGTGAAAATAGAAGGATAGTTACATAGCCTTCACTATCTTATTTTTGTAGTGAAAATAACCACCCCTAGATTGGCTGGCTAAATACACTACCTACCGGGGCAGTTTTAATTTTTAGAAGGCCCATGTTATCGGAAATTAACTGTCGTATAAGACAGCCAAGCGATCAGTGTTTATGCGTTCATCACTTAGCAGCCCCACCGAAAGTCAATTTTTATTTTTTGTATTGAAAACAGCCAAGGTCTTTGTTAGGAACCGAACCCACAACCCCCAGACTGATAAGCTACTACACTGCCTACTAGCCTACAGGGGCACCTAAAGACGATTTTAATGGCTGTACGACAAAATGTTGCATGTTTACGCATCGATTTGTGTTCAGAACTGGTGCTGCACCTATTACTATGGTTGACATAGGTAATAGGGAATCGGATGTTCTTGATGTTCTTGGCATGAAAATTCAATATGATGTTCGATGGACTAAAACATTTTTCAAGTTTCTTAAAAAAGCTTTCAAGTGCCTCGTAAGAAATACTTCACTCCATCCGATCTTTGTACTATTTCTACCACTTATACCCGTCTAAAAATGGAATACAACAGTCATGCATGGCCCAGCGCTCCGAAGTCTATTTTGGAGTTGCTCGACCACGTATAGGAGAAGGACAAGAGGTTCATTGGAGACAGTAGGGAAACCAACTCAGATGATTCTATAGATTATCGACGCAATGTGTGACCTGGACCATTCATTGTGTTCATTGTGAATGAGCCAACCGGCACAACGCAAACGAGGGCCTCGAAACCACAACCACCACGATACTACCGAAGGGCCAATCTCAATAATCAGTTAGAGAACAGCTAAAAGCCTAAAAAGACAAAGAGCTGAACTCTGGGGCTTTACTGATTCCCGTGGAAATTAAGTGGAACTGTCTGTCCAGTTGGCTTTTGCTAGCCTTGAAGGTGACTGGGCTCCTTTTTACCCCTGTTGACACATGTAATGACGGTGAGATTCCATCAAACCATAAACATATCAATGTGCCCCCAGGGACGAGTGTTGTAGGTCATACTTCTCTCCATCCGATTTTCGTACTGTTTACACCACCTACCATCTATATTCGTCCAAAGATGGAATACAACTCTCATGCATAGACCGGCACCCCAAACTCTATTACGGAGTTACTCGCCCGCATACAGGAGGGGGCCAAAAAACTCATTAGGGACAGTAGTGTATCCAACTCTATTGATTCTCTGGAGCGTCGACGCAATGTGGGGTGTATTTCACTGTGTTCCGTGTTCCCATTACTCGCACGTAACTCATAGCAATAAATGTGCTATGATATCTGGAATATGGCATTGAATTATTTAGAATTCACAGGTGGGTATATTGCTCTTGATGAGCAGTTGTTTCCATGGAAGAAAAAAATAAATTTCCATTATTATCCTGAACCGCATTAAATAATAAAAATCGGTAACTTTTTTAGTGATCAGTAAATCAAAACACGCGTGATAGGAATAGCTGGTATACAAGAATTGTCGGTAGCTTTAGTGTTAAAACAAAAACAAAGCATCTGCTTGCAAGACATACACTCTTCACATTTTATTGCTTGGAAATGCCTGGTTTCTTAAAAATTTTGTTATTTCCTTTTTACCCTTTTATTCTTCCAAATCCCTGTTTTGTTTCAGCTGCCTCATGCCAGCACGTTGTGGTTTATGGTTGTCTCAATACCGCTCCATATAGGCCGCTGATACACTGAGTTTATCGCCTTTAAAACTAAAAAGAAAAAACACACGCTACACACAAAAAATAAGAAGAAGAAGAATCGCTAACTAAAACATTTCTTGCGGTTTCATCGTGGCCTTAAAGTATTTTGCAGTTAACGTGGCATTTTTTTATATTTCTGTGGCGGTTTTTGCCGCCTCATGCATAAGGCATCCTGCTTCACTGAAGCAATTTTACAACAACAAAAACAAACTTATGTTTTGTGTTCGCTGTCAATTTACTGTCTTCAAACCGTAAGATTATGTTAAGTTTATCTTTAAACTACTTAAGTGGCTTAAGTCAATAGCAACTGTACCTTGACTCATACTAAATACAGACGACAGTAACTATAAACTAATAGCCACTGAAAAAGTACTTTATTTTAGTACTTTTAAAAGAATCTTATATAAAAGGTAAATTTCAAAACAAGATAAAGCAATGAAAGCGGTTATTGAAAAAAGTACCTGTAAAAGTACCTTATATAAAAAAGTACCTTACATAAAAAAGTATCTTTTTTTAGTTCTTGTAGTAAATGTTTAAAAAAAGTAATTTCTAAAAAAGCTTTTCCCAAAAAAACTAATTTTCCAACATTATAATTGTTTAACAAGTACCTTTCTAAAAGTACCTGAATCCAAAATATTGTTTGGATGCTCCCCACAGCTTGAAATAAAATAACCACAATCTATTATTAGCTGAAAATGTACTTAATTAAAAAAAAATGCTGGGAAAAATGTTTAAAACGGACATTTTAAAATACTACCCATAAAAGTACCTTATGAAAAACGTGTCCCTAAACAAAATGATTCTGCAGCAAAAAACCTAAACTTTTTTTAAAACACGTTTTTCTAAAAACTTGCTTTGAAAAAAGAGTTTAACAAATTGTTCACTAATCTTTTTTTTTTGAAAAGGTACTTTTAGTCCCAAAAATATTATTCAGAGTACCCTTTTTAACAAGGCGTATTTTAAAAATAGATTTTTAAAAAAAATTCAGAAAAGAGTTTTTGTGAAAAAAAAAATACTTTTTTACACAAAGTACTTTCAATAAAAAGTACCATTACAAAACAATCTTATTGGAAAGATATCTTTTGAAAAACCGCCTTAAAAACTGAATCGTGTTCTTGTAAAAAATAAAAATTTTTTATAAATAGTACTTTTTTAAGGTACTAAACCTTTACAAAAAAATTCATTTTAAAAAAGTACTTTTTAAAAAATGCTTTAAAAACTAAATCGTTACAAAAAATTCGTCAAAAAGTTTTTGTGAAAAAAGAAAATTTTTTTTACAAAAAGTACTTTTAATAAAAAGTACAATTAGATAATATTCTTTTTGGAAAGATATCTTTTGAAAAATTGCCTTAAAAACGGAATCGCGTTCTTATATAAAATAAGTTTTTTTTATAAATAGTACTTTTTTTAGTAAGTATCTTTACAAAAATTTCATTTTAAAAAAAGTAGCTTTCAAAAAAGGCTTTAAAAACTAAATCTTTACTAAAAATTCAGAAAAGAGTTTTTGTGAAATAAGAAAAATTTTGGTCCAAAAGTACTTTTAATAACAAGGACAATTACAAAATATTCTTTTTGGAAAGATATCTTTTGAAAAATTGCCTTAAAAACTGAATCGCGTTCTTATATAAAATAATTTTTTTTTATAAATAGTACAAAAATTTCATTTTAAAAAAGTACCTTTCACAAAAGGCTTTAAAAACTAAATCGTTATTAAAAATTCATAAAAGAGTTTTTTTGGAAAAGAAACACTTTTTTGCAAAAAATTAGTTTTACCAAAAATTTATCTTAGAAAATTATTTTTTGAAAAAAAATACCTTAAAAAGTCATTGGTTACTAAAATTTTTTTAAAAAGTTTTTGCAAAATACGTCTTTTTTTTAAAAAAATAATAAATAAAAATTTTATTTTGAAAAAGAAATCTTGTGAAAAATAAAAACTTTTTTATAAAAAGTACTTTTTTTAAGGTACTAAACGTTTACAAAAAATTCATTTGAAAAAAGTACCTTTTAAAAAATGCTTTAAGAACTAAATCGTTACTAAAAATTCATAAAAGAGTTTTTGTGAAAAAAATAAACACTTTTTTATAAAAATTACTTTTACCAAAAATTTATCTTAGAAAAGTATCGTTAAAAAAATTAAAAACTAATTGGTTACTAAAAATTTCTTTAAAAAATTCTTGTGAAAAACGAAATATTTTTTTTAAAAAGTAACTTTACAAAAAAATTTATATTTAAAAAGTGATTTATCAACTCATTAAAGGCTTCTCGAGAAAAATAAAAACTTTTTTATAAGAAGTACCTTTACAAAAAATTATGTTAGAAAAGTACCTTAAAAAAGTAGGGTTATTAGTAAATTTGTAAAGGAGTTTAAGGTTATTGTTCGTTCATATCATGTGACAAAAAATATTTTTACAAAAAATGTCTGTTTTAAAAAGTACCTTTATGTGATTTCAAAAATATATAAACTTAAAAAAGTACCTTTAAGGGAGAAAAAAGATTTGATTAAATGAAAGATGGATAGATGGAAATGGATCTTATAATGATAAATGTTTTACTTAAGGACGGCAATTATGTGTGGAAGACAATATCAGATAAGAGTTTGCCTCTGTTAACTTTACTAATGCGAGCCCTTTTGAGCACATTTTTCTTTACCTGCTCACACATTTAACGCGGTATTTCATTAATTTCATCAGGAATATATTTTTTTTTGAAATGCTCGAACGTTTCTGGTTTGTTTGAATAAACCTTGCGTTTCAGATATTCCCACCAAAAACGAAGTGAGAAGCAGTCAAATCAAGTGACCGAACAGGCCAATCAACATCACCATTTCTTAAAACAAGTTGTTGTGGAAAGAGGTTTCGAAGTAAATCCATTTTAATGCTGGCTGTATGCGATGTGGTACCATCTAGTTGATACCACATGTTAATCAAACCCAAAACATGCAGTTGTAGCGTTAAAAAGTTTTCAATCATATCGTGACCATTTACAGTTACCGTCACGCCGTTTATATTTAAAAAAAAATGAGATCCATTGATTCCTTCTAATCAAATTATACACCGACTGTCACTTTTAATGTCCCCCCGGGGGCACATTTGTCGGTCTTCATGGAATACTTGATCATCTAGACCGCTGCTGTTGGGGGTATAAGGCAGCCCAGTCCCCTGAAGGCAAGCAGGGAGTCAACTGGAAGCTCCACGTTATTTCCACGGGAATCAGTAGCCCGCAGAGTTTCCGCTATTTGTCTCTTTAGGCATTTAGCTGTTCTCTGGTTGATTATTGAGGTTGGCCAGTCGGGAGTATCGTGGTGGTTGTGGTTTTACGGCCCCAAGCATGAACTGATTACGGTGACCAGGATCATCTCGCATTTAATCACACCAACGGGTGAATGATCCGGATCCAGTGAGCATGCTAGTCATGTGTTCTGGAGCAGGAGTTGGATAGTCTTCAGCTCTTAAGCAAGGAGTAGTGGTTTGCAATCCTGCTTTGAAACCGCTGAAATTACAACTAGGAAAGACCTGTTGCTAGAATTAGTCCTGGGCTTCCTAGGGCATGAATGATGTTGCTTTTAATTTCCAGTGGTTTGACCACAATCTGATTAGGGCCTACGGCCAGGTGCAGACGTCACTTTTAATAATTTTGGCCAAAGTTGTTCTTTAAGCACGGCGTCGAATTGAGGTTGATGGATTGTTTGGAATACTTTCTTGAGCAGCAGTAATGTTTTCAGCTGATTTTGCGGTACGTTGTGGTCCATGCTTGGGCCTATCACCTGCAAGACCCCCAAGACCTTCTACTTTCTTCGAAATCATTTTCCAGCCAATAAATAGTGCGTTTTGCTGGCACTTTGTTTCTCCCAAAAATTTCACGTAACTCTCTCATCGTCACAGTAATCGATGATTGTTATTGTGGAAAAATGTTTTAACGATTAAAACACGTTGATTTATCGAATATTTTTCCATAATAAATTTACCGCGTGTCTACTTCAAGATTGTCAAATATGAACTGTTAAGACTAATGTTTATCAAAATGGCGGCAATATAAAATAGTATACCTTCTCGGCTGACACCCTGTAAAATTATTTTTTGTTTTGTTTTTTTATTTATTTAATTATTTTTATCATTTTAATAACTTGAGCTGCTTAAATTTCAACTGAAAATATTTAATTTAATTTAGTTTAGTGTCTTAGTTTGTTATAGTTATCTTAAGGAAAAGTACTTTAAGACGCAAGAGAGCATTAAATGAGAAACCTTATATCCGCTTTAGACTCTTTAAATAATAAAATTCTTGTTTCCTTATGTTTTTTATTACTTTAATGACTTTTAATGCAAAAGTGTTTTTGTTTTCATTCTTAAAAGAATCGATTTAGTGCGATTGAAGCATTATACAAGCAAGACAACAACAACCACAACAACAACAAACACTATATCAATTTCAAGCTAATTTAAAATTACATGAAAAATAAAGAACAACAACAATAAAAATAAAATTCAAGAATGTTATGCTGGCTGGCTGGTTGGATGGCTGGCTGGCATTTTTTCTAAATAGTTGACATTCACAAGTTGAAAATAAAAATAAATAAATAAAAATAAATAAATAAAAATATAATTCCTTGAAATATTATCGTGTAATCTGTCACTTGTGTATTTCAATAAAAAGGCGAAACGCAAAACAACACGTAGAATGATGATGGGCAGTTAGTTAGTTCGTTGTAAAGAGATGTGAACAACGAATAACCTTAAACTCGACTTAAATATTGAACAAAGATGAAATACATGAAAAACAACAACAACAATAATAATGCCTAAGTTATAGGCTTAAGGATGGATGAGGTTGCATTTAAATCACCTTGACCATCTCTAAATGAATAAATATACAACAACAATAACAACAATAGCAACATGTTGTTAATGTGTAAAAGGGTCCAAAAGAAAATCTTGCATTGAAAATGTTGTAAATATCATGTACGAAGCGAGCTGTTATGTGGTCACACAGTCACATTATCCTTGACCTCGTAGTAATGCACGAATTAAAAAAAATTTACTTTTTTTTATTTTTTGCCATTTTCCCTCTTTGTTGTTGTTGTTGTTGCTGTTGCTGTTGTATTTGTATTCAGCAAAAGCGTTAAAATTCTTAGTTTTAAAGCAAAAAAGCAATTTGCATAAAACTAAATGATTTGTCTTCTTGTTTAACCACAACTAGAAATAATTACAAAGGCAAAAGGGCGCATAGAATGGAGTGCCCCCTTTTTAAGATTTCTTTTTTTTTTATTTAAGCAGGGTTCATTTAAATTAATACGAATGCGGATTTACAACAAACAACAGCATTAAGGGAAAATTTATTCACATTGAAAGGCTTTATGCAGGTCTATAAGTGTCAAATATGTGAAGTGTCTGTGAAAATGAGAGAGATAGAGAGAGAGAGAGAGAGAGAGAGTCATTAAGAAAGAAAGAGTTAAAAACTAAAAACGTTTTACTGATTTATGCTGTGTCAAAGATTAAATTAAATATAAATTTCAGCTTCATTAAAGAAATTAACCCTTTCGGACCCAGCATACACAATTAAGCGATGTGGATTGAAAAAATTCTAGGAACTCATTTTCTTTTATTTTTTGAATAAACTTCCAAAAGCAGAGAGAACAAGTGCAAACTTTTTACAAAAACAAAAAAAAAAAAAAATAAAAATCAGTTTCCTCAGTGCACTCGAAGTGGAAAGAAGAAATATGTCTTATGATAAGTGAAAAAGAGGAGAGAGAGAGAGAGCAAATGTGTTTCTTTTTTGATGAGAGTGATTTTGAGTAGCCAATAGTTTATAAAAAATAAAATATGCGAAAGTGATTTAATTAAAATATAAAATGTTTTATCAATAGTTAAATGGAGCTAAAGCTCAGATAGCACAATCCTGCTCCCCCCGGGAGCACATGATAGTCTTTATGGATCCTACAACAACCATCTAGACTCGTGTCTTGCGGGGGAAAAAGGAGCCCACTACTGGACATTCCACTATATTTCCACAGGAATCAGTAAAGCTCCAGAGTTCTGCTATTTTTCTCTTTAGGCATTTAGCTGTGCTCTGTGTGATTATTGAGATACGCCCTTCGGTAGTATCGTGGTGGCTGTGTGTTTCGAGGCCCTCGTTTGAGTTTGTGGGTCGGATCATTCACAATGAACACAATGAATCGTCTAGGTTCAGTAAGCATAAATGCCGTCGTGTTCTGGAGGATATTGAAGGCCTTCTAGGGCGAGGATGAGGCTACATTTCATCCACAGTGGTACTGATCCACCATCTGATTAAGGCCCACGGCCAGGTGCAGATGTAAATCTTATCACGTCATAACACAATCCTATTTCACGGTCACAAATTGACATTTCTTTTTTTTGTTTTTTTTGCAAACTCACAATTGTGTCATCTAAATTTTATAGGTAAGAAATTAAACTTACCCACGGCCGCAGACTTGCAAAGGGTCTTCAATATTCTAGAAAATTCAGAAGATGAGTTTTCCTCTGGTGTGATGAGTACCGCAAAGCTGTTTAGAAACCTAATTATTCTCTTCTTAACAGTGCACATAGCGATGATAGCTCGTTCGCGGGCAAAGTTGAAGATGCTCTTAGGAAATCTTGCTAATATTGCTGATGATGTACCAGCGTTAAGCGTATCCCATCTGCATCAAAAACATTCATAGGCATTCCTTAGGCTGAGAAATATGTTTCACTCTGCTGATAATCAAATGCCCAATGCACAAGTGAACAAACAAGCTTTGAAGAGAAGAGTTCAACCGGTAATTGATTTAGTAAGAAGTCGTTGCAATCAACTAGCTACCGATGCTACATCTTATTCAATTTATGAGCAAATGGTCCCCTTTACTGCCAGATGTCCAGCAAGACAAGTCATAAGGTCAAAGCGACCACCGGTGGGTTTGAAAAATCTTGTTTATGCTACTTCCGAAGGATTAATCGTTAGCTGCGAAATGTTTCAGGGAGGGGGGGCTGGTACATTTCCTGATAGCGGACTAGGTAATGGATTATCAATTGTGTTGAGATTGACCAAGTTCCTACTGCCCAAAGGCAGTTTTCTTTTACCTCTAACGGTAAAACTTGAAGAGATTGGTTTTAAAGCAGCTGGTACTATTATGGGAAATCGGCTAGGAAAAAGAGTCAGACAAGCAAATGGAACGTGGTAATGTAGTAATATGACTCAATTCATTAAAGACGACAAATATGCTGTTGTAAGGTAATGTGACATAAAGTGTGTAACGATTGCTTCAATGGCATATGGAAAGGACACGGTAGTAGAACGTTGGATAAAATCTAAAAGACGTCATTTGCCAGTCCCAATACCTGCATTAATTCAATTGTACAAGTCAAAAATGGGTGGCGTGGATAAAGCACATCAAATGATGGCATACTACCGCATTAGCGTAAACACTAAAAAATGGCCGGTCAAGGTTTTCTTATTTCCATTATCTTAACATGGCGATATACAACAGCGCTGGATGGAATACAGAAATGATGCAAAAATAGTTGGTGTTCCGAGAAAAAAACAAAACATAAAAACATTTCTCACTTTCAAATTAGAAATAGGAGCAATAGCTGATCCTTTTGAGTTGACTTTCACGAACCAATTTCCGTGTAAATGGCCAAAATGCATAAAGCCCTTCTCTTTCTTTCTAATGGCAAAATTAAAAGTTGAGCAACAAAAGTTGAAGCGTGTAAACAGGCACTAAAGCAATTAAATGAAAATCTCTCTATATAAAAATTAATTGCTGTTCATTAATCTCGCTAAAAATCGAGAGCTGCTGGACGGCTTTGCCTAATTTTTATTTCGAATTATCCCGCTAATAATTCGGGGAAGGTTGCAACGATAAAAAATATAAATAATAAAAAAATAAAAAATATTGAAATTCACTGACTGTTCTTACTTAGGAAACACCTAATGTCTTTTGTTCAAAATTCTCATTTGGTTGTCAAATATTTATATATGTATATAGGGGTTTTGCAACAAGAAGTTTGTTCTCTAAAACAAGAAATTTAAATTAAGACAGATGACAGATGTCGATACTTTCATTAAATAGTTTTTAATCACTTTTTGGCAAAATTTCTTTCTCTTTTCGTTAATCGCATCACGAATTTTAAGTTTTAAGGCTGAAAACGAATCGATTGGCTCCGTAAAGACTCTGTCCTTGACATAGTACCACAAAAATAATCCAGTGGTGTTAAATAACATGATCTGATCCGAAATTTAGCTTGCATAAATTGATCGCTTCATTGGCTGTGTGAGATGTGGCACCGTTCTGCTGCAACCACATGTCAGTGGTAATCACGTCGTCAATAATAGGCCAAAATTGAGTTCTTAGCATCTCACGATAACTCCGTGCTAGCTGTGGTTTATGTCCAACTGCCGGAAGCGTGCAAGCTCGGTGTGGAATTGCATTGCTCTGCTACAAATCAAGGGGGAGGCAATGATCAAAAGTATGGCGTCAAATTGGTGCTCATGGTTTGTACATGAGGGCGTTGAAGGACGCATAATATTCACCAGTGGTAAGACCACCATCAGTTTATGATCTTTACGTCTAAGTGCTGACGCTAATCTGTATCACATCACATCTCGTGATAGCGTGATTCATTAAGCGTTACCGCATTTCCTGCCTCAGTTAAAAAAAAAAAACGGCCCAATCACATGTCTAGACCACATAGCGCACCATACAGGGACACGTTGAGCATGCAAAGGCTTCTCAATAATCACTCTAGGATTTTCAGAAGCGCAAATGGGAAAACCTTGCTTGTTGAGATGCCCTGATAAGTGAAAAAATGATTTTTTTCTGAATGAGTTGAGCGATGTGAATGGTTGGACGGCTTCAATTCCGGCACCAGTTGAACCTTGTAAAGATTCAAAGTCTAATTCAAACACAAAATTTGGGCTAATGATGCATTTCGGCTATTCTTCTTTAGTAATGAAATTCTTTATGGGGTGGTACCTTTAGCACATTTAGATAACAGGGTTTTTGGTATCAATGTTGAACGAAAATCTTAAGTTATTAGATTTAACATCTTAACACTGCTGAACAAACAAAAATATACCAAAACAGCTATGATTAAATTCCTCACATATGGGATATATATCAAATCACAACAAATTTTTTTCAATTGCTATTACATTATTCGTTTGATTAGTTTTTGTTTACATGTTCGTAAAAATGCAAGTAGAAAGGAAAAAACAGGTTGCCAGATAGTTTCATATTTTAACCATATAGGCGTTTTAAATCGCCTAAAATTAAAAATTGTAATTAGGTGCGGTATGACATTAATAAATCTTTGTAGAAATGTTTGTTGCTTAAAAATTGTAGGAGATTATTTACAAACTGTCTATTCTTCTATTTGACTTGATGCTTGATGATGATTTATTTAACTTCTTTTAAATATTTTTAACATTATTTGGAGTCTATACCCAAACACCCCAGTTACCACTACATGGAATAAGACTTTCAATAAAAGCTCAGCCGTTTTAATGAAAAACCGAAATAAGAAATCAGATGGCACATGTGACTGTAACGAGTTCCAGACATATGTGCATCCGTACTTTATGTTTCACTTAGCAGAAAAGCGTTAACTTTGCCACAACCTTTCCCTTATCATCTTATATTTTCACATTTCTTTTCTAAACTTCATAATCGGTCTTAATCTTATATTTAATCACCTCTTTCTCTTCATTTTCGTCATTGCAAAACTTTTAAAACCTCATTAAGCTGCAGGCAGGCAGGCCTTTGTCGTCGATTGCATCATTTAGTTTCATTAAGATTTTAACAAAAGAAACAAAACAACATCTGGGGTAAAAACCCACCATAATTTTCTTTTATTTGTGAGGGTAAGTGTGAGTGTGTGTGTATTTCAATAGTCGTATAACGATTTGAAAGACCTTGATTGCAATTTAAAAAGGGTTTGTTTTTTCTAAACTGCTGGTCTTAATTAAATGTTGGCTCCACCACTAACTTTTAGAGATTTTTTTTTTAATTATTTCCATGTGTGTGTGTGTGTGAGTCTGTGTGTAACAAAACAACATTTAAAAAATTATTTATTAATGTTTAATTTGGCATTCATTTACCATAAAATATCGATATTTATGGAGTTAAAATTTTTTATTTTTTTTTATATTTTGTATTTTGCTGACTTGAAGTTAAACAATTTTATGATTTCCGTTAACATTCAAATTTAGTAGCTTTAAGTAGAAAGAAATATGTATTTCAACATTTGTAACATTTTTTGCTTAAAAACCTCAAAATCTTTAAATTTATGGCTGCTCACAAAAAAGTCAAGTAATAAATAAACTAAATGCTAAATAAAAGGTTTAACCGTAAGTTATCCAGAAAGAAAGTAAATTAATCCGACATTATTGAAGTTTAAATTGAGTGTGAATGAGGTAAAATGTTGAGTTAAATATTGTGCAATAATTTTGATTTAGCTTTCAATTGGCATCCTCTACAATTTATTAACTTTTCAAGTCGTCTTCAGATTATAATAGAAAATATGAGAAAAGTACAGGGGCGCCACAATTGTTGGTTTATTTTAATATTCTTTTCATATATTTTATTTGAAGTTTGTTATTTATTTAACACTCCGGCAAATAAAAAAAACCTTTAAACTTAAAAAAAATTTTACCAGAATTTTTTATAAAAAAATTCATGAGGATTTTCTATTAAAACAAAAATTTCATCAGATTTTTCTATAAAAAAAATTTAATTTTAAAATCATAAGATTCTTCTATACAAAAATATTTCATCAGATTTTTCTATACAAAAAAATATCTTCAGATTTTTCTATAACAATATTTCATCAGATGTTTCCATAAAAAAAAAATTTTATCAGATTTTTCTATAAAAAAATTTCATCAGATATTTCTATAAAAAAAATTCAGCAGATTCTGCTATAAAAAAATTTCTTCATTTTTTATATAAAAAAAAAAAACTTCAGGTTTTTATATAAAAAAAAATCTTCAGATTTTTATATAAAAAAAATTTCATCAGATTTTTCTATACAAAAAAAAATTATAAGATTCTTCTATACAAAAAAATTTCTTCAGATTTTTCTATATAAAAGGATTTCATCAGATTTTTTCTAAAAAAAGAATCATAAGATTCTTCTATACAAAAAAATTTCTACAGATTTTTCTATAAAAAATAATTTCCTCAAATTTTTATATAAAAAAAAATTCATCAGATTTTTCTATACAAAAAAAATTTATAAGATTCTTCTATACAAAAAAATTTCTTCAGATTATTCTATACAAAAAAAATTTATAAGATTCTTCTATACAAAAAAATTTCTTCAGATTTTTTAATAAAAAAAATTTCGTAAGATTTTTCTATAAAAAAAAATCATCAGATTTTTCTATAAAAAAAATTTTATCAGAGTTTTCTATAAAAGAAAATTCTTCAGATTCTTCTATACAAAAAAATTTCTTCAGATTATTCTATACAAAAAAAATTTATAAGATTCTTCTATACAAAAAAATTTCTTCAGATTTTTTAATAAAAAAAATTTCGTAAGATTTTTCTATAAAAAAAATTCATCAGATTTTTATATAAACAAAAATTTCATCAGATATTTCTACACAAAAATAATTTATAAGATTCTTCTATACAAAAAAAATTTCTTCAGATTTTTCTATACAAAAAAAAAATTTATAAGATTCTTCTATACGAAAAAATTTCTTCAGATTTTTCTATACAAAAAAAATTTATAAGATTCTTCTATACAAAAAAATTTCTTCAGATTTTGCTATAAAAAATAATTCATCAGATTTTTATATAAACAAAAAATTCATCAGATTTTTCTATACAAAAAAAAATTTATAAGATTCTTCTATGCAAAAAAATTTCTTCAGATTTTGCTATAAAATAATATTTCATTAAATTTTGCTATAAAAAAATTTCAGCAGATTTTTCTATAAAAAAAATTTCATCAGAATTTTCAAGAAAGAAAATTTCATCAGATTTTTCTGTAAAAAAAAAAATTCATCAGATTTTTCTATAAAAAAAAAATTTCATCAGGTTTTTCTAAAAAAAAAATTCAGTAGATTTTTCTATATAAAAAAATTTTATCAGATTTTTCTATTAAAAAAAATCCAATTTTTCTATAAAAAAAATTCCATCAGATTTTTCTATAAAAAAATTTTCATCAGTTTTTTTTATAAAAAAAAATTTTTAAGATTCTTCTATACAAAAAAATTTCATCAGATTTTTCTATAAAAAAAAAACTCATTAGATTTTTCTATAAAAAAATGTCAGCAGATTTTTCTACAAAAAAAATTTCATCAGATTCTTCTATAAAACAAATTTCATTAGATTGTTCTATAAGAAAAAAATTTCATTAGATTTTTTATAAAAAAAATATCAAATTTTTCTACAAAAAAAATTTCGTCACATTTTTCTATAAAAAATGTTCATCAGTCACTGTTTTTCTCTAAAAAAAATTATTTAGTTATTATTTTTCTTATCAAAATTTTAATCAGTCATGAAATTTTCTATTAAATAATTTACGCAGTTATAATTTTTCTGTAGAAAATTTTCGTCAGTCATATTTTTTTCGAAAAATTTTCGTCTATCATGATTTTTCTATAAAAAAAAATTATTAATCATAATTTTTCTATAGAACATTTTTATTCGCCTTAAATTTTTCTGTTTAACGATTTCATCAGTTGGAAATTTTGTGTGAAAAACTATCAACAGTTATAATGTTTTTTGTAAATAATTCTATGAGTCATGATTTTTCTATAAATATTTTTATTTCAGGTGTTTTTTCTATAACATTTTTTACTAGACAATTTTAGTCAGTCATATTTTTTCTATAAAAAAAATTTTATCAGTCATAATTTTTGTGTGAGAAATTTTCATGTCATGATTTTTCTATAAAAATTTTCGTGAGCCATATATTTTCTTGCAAAAATTTTATAAATTTTCTATAAAATGTCAGGTCATGATTTTTGTGCAAAAAATTTTCGTGTCATAATATTTATATAAAAAAATTTTATCACTCATAATTTTGGCAAAGGAAATTTTTATGACACGTTTTTTCTATAACAATTTACATCAATCATAAATTTTCTATAGAACATTTTTATCAGTCATGATTTTCCTGTAGAAAATTTAATCATCCATAACTTTTCTTTAGAAAACTATTATCAGTGATTATTTTTCCATAAAAAAATTTTTATGACATAAAATTTTGTTGGAAAATTTATGATTTTTCTATAAAAAATTTCATGTCATAATTTTTCTGTGAAAAGTTGCCATTAGTTAAGATTTTTCGCTAAATAAATATTATCTGTCATAAGAATTTTTAGAACATTTTCATTAGTAATATTTTTCTATAAAAAATTTTCATCAGTCATGATTTTTCAAGTCATAATATTTCTATAGAAAACTTTCAATTTTTTAATTTTCTATTAAATGTTTCATGAAATAATTTTTCCCTGCAAAGTTTTCATTAGTCATCATATTTCTCTAAAAAATTTTACAGTCATAATATTTTTTTAAAAAATTTTTATCAGTCGAGTTTTTTCTATAAAATAATTTCGACTGTTATAATTTTTCTGTAGAAAAGTTTTGTCAGTTATTAGTTTTCTGTAGAAAATTTAATCGTTTATAATTTTTCTGTACAACATTTTCATTAAATTTAATTAATTTTTTTTTTTAACTTTTCATCAGTCATGATTTTCTGAGCAAGATTTTCATCAGTCATGAACTCAAGATTTTCTTTAATATAGTTTTTTTTAAATTTAATCCGTCAACAGTTTTCTATAGAACATTTTCCGTGCAAAGTTTTCATTAGTCATCATTTTTCTCTAAGAAACTTTTACAGTCATAATATTTTTGTAGAAAATTTTCATCAGTCATGATTTTTCTATAAAATAATTTCGGCTGTTATAACTTTTGTATAGAACAGTTTCGTCAGTCATGAGTTTTTTTAGGAAATTTAATTATTTATCATTTTTTTGTAGTACAAAATTTTCATTAGTCATAGTTTTTTTGTAAAAACTTTTCATCAGTCATGATTTTCTGAACAAGATTTTTATCAGTCATGAAGTTATATAAATAATTTTTTTAAACAAAATTTTTCTAAAACAAAAAATTCAAGTCAATTGGTTCCATTCAATGTGACAATGTAATGGTTGTGTCAAACATAACTTAAAGCTAAACATTTTTAAAGTGAAGTGAATAGCACATGCATCCTCACACACAAACACACATTTAATTTAAAAAAAAGTTTTATGCCAGTGAAAGGTTTCGATTTTCATATGACTTCTATTTGGCTTAAAGTAACAAACTGAAAATAAATACAACTTGAACACCCTCGCTATAGATCTATTTTAGTTAACATAAATCAGCTTCTCTTAAGCTGCTATTTAAAGTGGAAAGATAATTCAAAAGATAAAAATAGTTGTTAAAGCTTTAGGAACTTTTTTTAGGAAAATATTTAAATATAAAAAACGCTTGACATGCAGCTTTAACGCTTTAATAATATTTTATGTTGTTAAACACCGAGGCTTTAAGTAGAATCTAACTAAAAGACCACTGACCACTGTGGAGAATGCCCATGCACATACACATGAAATCAATACTCCGTTAGACTATTTTAAACAGAAGTAAACAATAAAGGAGGTGCACGAATAAATTTTTTCATTTTGAAATTTAAATTATTTTAATTAAAAATTAATAAATAAATTTTGTAAAATCCAAAAATGTTAATTTAACAACTTTTCTGAAAACAATAACAGCCTAAAGCGTTGAAAGTTTGTAATTTTGTCGCTGAATTTTATTTTTTTTTTTTGAAACTCTGTGAATGTAGTTTGAGTTTTAATTTCGAATAAAAAAGAAGTTTTTCCTGTCTTTTGTGTGCTCGTTTCTTGGTGTGTAATTAAGCAAATTGAAATATATTTGGCTTGATATTAAGAGTTGTATTTATTCTTGCACGCTGGCAGAGTTGTATTTTCTGCAGAGTTGCATTTTAGCTTTAAAATTATTTCACTTTTAAAAATGTTAATTTCTTTAATCACCCTTTTTGTCTACCGGGCAGCTAATGATCGACTGTGTTGAAATCGTTCGAAGTGAGCCAGATGGAAGTATAATTTATTATGCGGCGAAGTCAAAGAAGTGCGCCATCTAACGTTTTCTTTCACTAGTGCTTATCTCATGAATGGTAACACTTAGCTCATGTTTGATTTGACAGATAATTAGTTTTATCCTTCCGCTGAACGAATATGGTTGTATATACGCTTGAACAACGCTGGGAAATATTGCGACATTACTTTGAAAATCATGGTGTAATGATGCAGAAAATTGCGTACGGATTTTGGAAGATGAGAAGCACCGTCAGCTACGTATGTTCGGTCGTTATCTGGTGAAAAAAGTGAAAGAAACTGACTGGCATCCTCATCGATAAACCAAATCCAAAAACAGTGCGTACACCCGAGAATATTGCCGCGGAAAGTGGTAGAAAGTGTGCGCGAAGCGCCACCTATATCAATTCACCGTCGTTCTCAACAATTGAACATTTCAGTGACATAATTGAGACGGATTTTGCATAAAGACTTTGGTATGACGCCATACAAAGACCAATTGGTACAGGAGTTGAAGCTAAGTGACCATATTCAATGCGTTTTCGCTTCGCTAAGTGGGCCTGCGATCGACTTACAGAAGATCATCTTTTCAGATGAAGCTCATTTTGATCTTGGCGGGTATGTAAATAAGCAAAATTGTCGCATTTGGGGCACAGAAAACCCGCACGCATACATTGAAAAGCCGACGCAGCCAAAACGAGTCACTGGTTGATGCGGATTTTAGTTCAGAGGCATAATTGGGCCATTTTTCTGCGAAAATGAGCAAGGAGTGGCCGTTACAGTCAATGGCGCTCGTTATCGGGCCATGTTGAACGAAGTTTTGCTCACAAAAAATTGAAGAGGAGGATATTGGCAACATTTGGTTTCAATAGGACGACGCTATGTACCACACAGTCGAAGCTACACTCGATGTTTTGC
Organism: Trichopoda pennipes; assembly: GCA_030448955.1. NCBI lineage: Eukaryota > Metazoa > Arthropoda > Insecta > Diptera > Tachinidae > Trichopoda > Trichopoda pennipes. The sequence continues at coordinate 1,418,095 of JASKUP010000040.1, forward strand.
GGCCTATTTTTTTAAAAATCGCATTAGCAGCCGCAGAGCTAATGTCGTTTAGCCACCTCGGAGCTGCGATTTGACACCGTTGGTCTCTATTATTTGTGGGCTGCCGTCAAAGATAAGTGTTACGCCCGACAAGCCAGAGACAATTGATGGTTTAGAAAACAATATTCGTGCAACCATTGTTGAAATACAGCTGCACACAATCGATAAGCTGCTTAAAAATTGCACCGATCGTGTTGGTTACTGCATGGCCAGCCGAGCCAGCCATTTGAATAAAATTATTTTCAATTTATAACCGGAAGGTTGTACTTTCAAATAAAAAAAAGAAATTTTTGAGAAAATATTCAGTAGTTTCGTAGCATTTAAAACAAAAAAAGTTATTTGGCACACCCTTTAGTTTAGTAATACAGCTCTGTATATAGTTCAGTTTATAATTCAGTGTTATTGTTCGGCATATAGTTCAAATATACATAATTCAGTATATAGTTCACTATATATATAGAGCAATAGCAACTCCCGCGAACTCCGTTTCGCCACCAGATGACTTCGTTTTTTGTAACATTTTGTTTCGGGGATTAAAAGATGAAGAAATATAATTTTTTTTTTGTTTTATATTTAAAAAGGAAAAATTTGATTTAATTGCGCAACCGAGTAATGAATTCCTTTCGATTACAACAATGAAGTGAAATTTAGTTGAACTTCTCGAAATAAACAAAATGAAAGTAAATCCAAAGTAAATACTGAATCCAAGCGTTATATGTGTCCGCAAATTATCCGTTTCATTGAAGTGCTTTTCGGTCTGACGTTAACACAACCAAAGCGGATGGATGGTTTTCCAACTGGTGAACACGCAAGGTATAGCTGTCCATGTGAAAAACAATGATTTTCTAAATTTATCCCGCAAACACTAAGCGATTGCCCATGCGACTTGTTAACTGTCATTGCGAACGCAAGGCGAACCGGAATTTGCAATCGTTTGAAGTCAAACGAAAGAGAATTGCTCGTTGACTTAACCAAGCATAATTCTGATTATTCTCACTAATGTTTGGAAAACATTTTCAATAAGAGCTAATTGAGAGTCTACAAATCGGCAAAAGTCGCTGGTAAAAGTAATTAATCCAGCTGTCGCATAAACTGGGTCTTTTCCATTTCCAACAGCTAAAAATTTTTTGGAAAATTGTGCAGCACTTTGATCATTTTGTGTCATATTAGTGGTTAGTGATAATATTTTTACATTATATCACAAAGGTGATGCCTTCAGGCAAGCATTCAATTCATATGCAGGCTTTGCATGGGGAATTACTGGCAACGTCTGCCTGAAATCTTCTGCCAACAATATCATCAAGCCGCCAAAGTTGTGGTTATTTCGCCGAAGATCCTTCAGTGTGAAATTAAGTGCTTCAAGTGTTTTCTTATGTGTCATTGTGCACTCATCCTAAATAATGAGCTTGCATTGCCTCAACAATTTACCCATTGCGCTGGATCGGGAAATGTTGCATGTTGGAGTATCAATTGTTTAAATTGAGTGGAAACTTAAGCGCAGAATGTGCAGTACGACCACCATCTAGAAGAGTCGCCGCAATTCCAGATGATGCTAACGCCAAAGCTATGTCACATCTTGATCGAAAAGTGGCCAAAATCAATGAAATGACAAATGTTTTCCCGGTTCCTCCAGGTGCGTCCAGGAAGAATAGACCACCAGTATATTATTGTCCACCGCTTGCATAAATGTTTCGTATTATTTCGAACGAATTCCTGCAATGTATCAACATTGTATTGCAGCTCTCGATTTAATTCTTGGTTGAATGCATCGTGCATCGATTGATTTGGCGCAATCATTCCTACTTCAATCAGTTTGCGATAGTCAAGCATTGATCCTTAATCAGAATCACTCCTTCATTATATATTTCATCGGTTATTTCCATGTTGGAATTATTCGTTCGAATGCCCAAGCGATGCAAGATATCTTCTTATATGTCGTCTTTGCATTTGTTCCATAACTGAATTGATTGTGAAGGGAAACAGGTGGTGATGATAATAGCGAATAGCGTACGCATTTAATGAAACAACTTAACCCGCAAGTGTTAAATCCCAATGCGAATCGTTCTCCAGCAAACCCAATAGTTGACATGCTTCTCGATATGTTTGGCATTGGTGGGCTTTCACAGTTTTCAAATGCGCAAATGATTTTGGTCCACGTACATTTACCGACAGTAGTCGCAAATAAAAACATTCATCATTTCTAGGATGAACAGTATACATGCGACCTAGTGCATGGCGCCCCCTACTTAAAATGAAACGTACTTATTTTCGTAAGGGATACTCACACATCACGTACCGGTGCCGTTGTAGTACATGCTTTATATCAGAGATGGCGCTGTTATTGAAAAATGATTATACCTGTTTTTCTCTTGAAATTTTTACTGAATTTTCTTTGCTATAAACCTCACGAAACCCGAGACCTTTTCAACCAATACAAAACCGTCGATATCGGTTAGTTCGTTCTGAAGTTATAGCGTCAGGAAGGAAAAGCCGACTTATTTTTATATTATAGAACATTATATAGTTCGTTATATATCGAAAAGTGTATAGTTCAGAATTATAGTTCAGTATAAAGCTCAGTATATATAAGACAGTTATAGTTGAAGTGTATATAGGATAGTATAGAGCTCAGTAATATAATTCAGAATAAAGTTCAGTATATACAGAACAGTAAATAGTTCAGGGCATGGAGGATAGTAAATAGTTCAGTTTATAGAGGACAGTAAATAGTTCAGTGCATAAACGACAGTAAATAGTTCAGGGTATGGAGGATAGTAAATAGTTCAGTTTACAGAGGACAGTAAATAGTTCAGTGCATAAAGGACAGTAAATAGTTCAGGGCATGGAGGATAGTAAATAGTTCAGTTTATAGAGGACAGTAAATAGTTCAGTGCATAAACGACAGTAAATAGTTCAGGGCATGGAGGATAGTAAATAGTTCAGTTTATAGAGGACAATAAATAGTTCAGTGCATAAACTACAGTAAATAGTTCAGGGCATGGAGGATAGTAAATAGTTCAGTTTATAGAGGACAATAAATAGTTCAGTGCATAAACGACGGTAAATAGTTCAGGGCATGGAGGATAGTAAATAGTTCAGTTTATAGAGGACAATAAATAGTTCAGTGCATAAACGACAGTAAATAGTTCAGGGCATGGAGGATAGTAAATAGTTCAGTTTATAGAGGACAGTAAATAGTTCATTATGTAGTTTAGACAGGAGTCATTGGCCATCTTCAAGTTCGTAGAACCCGTCGCTGGTTTTGCTAAGGAGAAAAGACAGCAGTACCGGACTCTTTTTTTTTTTTTTGACTACAAGAAACTCAACGATGTCACTAAGAATTAGAGTTATCCGCTGACGATAGCTTAGAAACATTGCTAAGAACAAGAACACAACTGGGCTCTAATGCTAGCAATTAATTGTGGCACAGTTCAAGGTGATGCCATACGTTGTGTTACTGCCTTTTGGGTGAACAGGTTCCCACAAGGTTCTCTTTTTCTCACAGGTTCTCTTTTTTAAAGTGATATATCTCTATTCAAAAATTTAATTGTTGTGTCTTCTCAGTCTGAACTGCTAACCTAAAATTTTTTAAACTTTTATAATGTCATAACTACTTCGTGTTAAGACTTTAATTTTTGAAAGTTAAAGTTTTGGAGATTTTTTTGTTTTGTATGGCGAACTTTACAAAATGAATCCCTAGAGCAACGATAAATAATAATAATTTAGCACGGCAAAAATGTTTGGTTTTGGTTTTGTTGGGATGACCGAATTACTGCAAGCCAAGTTAACACAAAATGAAAGACAGACAGACAGACAGAGAGACAAATAGACCAACAGCAATATGTTCTCAAATCAAGCACCTTCTTACAACATTTTAACTATTCACTACATGGCTGCTGTCATTATCAAGCAATTGACCCAGTCAGTTTCTAAATAAAATTAAAAATATTAAAAAAAAAAAACAAATTAAATTAAATTAAATAAATCTTCAGGCGAAAGCTTAAATTGAGCTTTTTTTTGTTGTTGGCTGCTTTAGCAACAAGTAAATTTTTATTAAATTATTTCGTTCTTTATATTCAAACCAGAAATAATTGTTCTCCCCTTTTATTTTTTAACTGCAGCCACATAAAAATTTATATTTTTTTTAAATTAATCAAAAGCAAAGAAAACGTGTTTAAGCATGCAAATTGGCTATAGATAACAAATAATACAAGTTGATTTAAAATAAATAATCTCAAACGATTTGTAACTTTAAGACAATTTGCATTCATGAAAAATGTTTTTAACTTTAAAAAACTTAAGGGTTAAAAATAAAATAATAATGATGATAATTTTCGATTTTTCTAGTTTTTCCCATTGACATTTTGGTGTTACCGCGAATAATCGAAAATTTAAGATAAAAATTTAATTAAGGTAAGCAAAAGCATTTAAACCAGAAACCCGTATTTGGCAAAATCCAGAAAAAAAAAACTCTTTTTAAACAAATTTTATTTGTTGACCACTATGGCTGCGGCTAAATTTTGTAAATTGTTTAACATTTTTGTTTTTATTGCTGAAATCATTCATTCACTTAAGTATTTGTTGTTATTGTGTGGCAAATAAAAACTATGCTGGTTTTGCCAAAAAATAAAAAATATAACAACAACAACACCATAATAAAGTTAAAAATAATTATTTTAATAAAATTTATTTACAATTTTTTGTTAATTTTTTTATATAAAATTGTCCGAATGCTTATGAGACACATTCTTCAATAATGAAATCATAATTTCATTCGTTTAAAAAGAAAAGTAAAAGCAAAACAATCAAAAACAAAAGCAAAAAACAAAACAAAACAAAACAAATTCAAAAAGAGAACAAAAACACAATTTAGCATTCATTGCAAATGGCTGCTAAAAATTGACTCCATTTCTACTCTCTTGTTTAGTAATTTACAGTTATTTCGTTCTTTATTACAATTGACAAAAAAATTCCAAATTTAAATTTCATTAAAATACAGGGTGTTCGGCGAAAAGGTATACCACTTTTTTTTATAATTTTTGATTAGCTTTTTTTTTGTTTAAAGAGAAGTAGCACTGCAGGTAACAATGCCTATTTAGTCTTGTACCGTGCTGCACTCTTCAGGAAGAGTTGAGACAGATGGTGAAAGTGGAAGGATAGTTATGGAAATTAACTGTCGAATAAAACAGCTCAGCGACCAGTGAATATCGAAAATATAACCCGACAACAAGAAGAAGTACGGACCCAGCTACGCCACCTGTCAATCAAGGGGTTCACAGCTTAGCTGTTGGCTATGGAGGACTTGCCTTAATTTTAATCATAATAATCTACCTGTTTATCAGGCAATTACTAAAGCGAAGACCCAATTCTATGCAATATCTGCAACCACCACACCCGCAACCAAGATCAACCTGGAATAGCGTTTCTTGTAGTGAAAAAAAATAACAGCCGAGCAACTTTGTTGGGAATCGAACCCACAACCCCCAGACTGACAAGCTAGTACACTACCTACTATGATAATAAAAGAGAATGAATCTTATAGTGATAAATGTTTCAGATAAAAGTCCTCACAAGTGTGAGACCTTTTGAGCCCTTTTTTCATTACATTCTCACACATTTCACGCGTTATTTCATTACTTTCATCACGAATATTTTGTTTATGTTGCTCTCAAGCGTTTCTGAATTGTTTGCATAAATCTGGCTTTTCAAATATCCTCACAAAAACAGATGCGGAAGCAGTCAAGTCAGGCGAGCATGGAGGCCAATCAATATCACCATTTCTTGAAATAATGTGTTTTTGAAACAGGTCACGCAGTAATTCCATTGTAATCCTGGCTGTATGCGATGTAGCACCATCTTGTTGATTAAATCCAAAGCTTGTAGTTGTGGCGTTAAAAAGTTTTCAATCACATCACAAGTTCGCTTCCCATTCACAGTTTCCCTTACGCCGTTTTCATTTTCAAAAAAATAAGGTCCAATGATTCTTCCTGATCACTTTTAATAAATGGCAAAAGTGACTGAATAAATTCAGGATTTCCCATTCCCCCGAACCGATTATTTTGTCCATTTAAATAAAAATGTGCCAGGTGACTCATTATGATTTTTTCATGAAAATCGGGGTTGTCGTGGGCGAGCTGTAACATCCTATTTGAATATATACGACGGCATAAATGGTCTTGTGAAAGAAGCTCTTTTGTCAACTGAATTCTACAGGGTGGCTGATTTTATAAATTAATCTTTAAATTTAACTAAAATGGCGAATTGGGACAATGAAATTGGGACAATGAAACGCTTTCACGCTTTAGAGTCCCCGTAGTTTCTATCCAAAGAGAATATAGGAGCGCATTTGGTGACACTTCTCCTAGCAGATGGACTCTAATGAGGCTCGTGAGGAATCGCAAGAAGGCCTTATCATCGAGATCCCTCAGTTCGGATGCAGGAAACTACCGCTGCTGTAGCTGCGGGTTTGGACAAGGAGCTTATCTGCTCAGATTTAAACTTATTTCCATATAAGATTAGCAATTAACAAACAAACAGAACCCCAAGAGACTTCCCAAATCGCTTGGAATTTTACTGAGAAGATCATTTAAGTGTCGTCAGAGAATGAAAACGTCTTTAACTACATTTTTATGTTGGACGATAGCAATGTTAAACAAACAAAATTGTCGAATATGGATCATCATCAGATCCAAATTTACATTCACTATGTGTCACAGTGTGGTTGTGCAGTTTCTTCAAGTCGAACACACACACACACACAGTTATCCATATACATGCTTACATACTCAAGTATATCCATTCAAACGATACGTGAATAAATTATTATGAATCCTCACTCATGTGCTTCAAAGATCTACTTCCTTTAAAAATCGCGAGTGTCAATAGATTGAGCAGCAACTTGTTTGAGTCGCTAACGACAGTTGGGTGAGAATGAAAATTTTACAACTTTCAACTGCTTTGAAACGCGCCTAAATATACCATTAAACAATAACAACAAGCTTTCAAGCTTGCCGATGAAAGTAGAGGGAGCGAGAGAGTGAGTAGGCAAGTGAGTGCAATGAAAAAATTAATTTCAAAAAGAACATCTTTTAAAATGAATTTCAATTTAAGTGATGGATGGATGGATGCTTGAACTTGGTGACTTTTGCTTTTGTATTTTTGTTGTTGTTGTTCTTGATGCTTGAACTTGGTGACTTTTGCTTTTGTATTTTACTGTATTTTATTGTATTAAATACTTGTTAAAGAATAAAAGTAAAAACTATTAAAAATTAATTTAAATTTAATTTCTTGTAACGCTCTTACTTCTTATCAAGATCTTCTCAATGGGCAGATCTATACTGGGTCGGAGCCCTCTAGAGCAGGAGAAAAAATCAAGGCGAACGTATTGTCAACGATTTGTGTGGCTTCCTATTTGGTGGAAGTGGTAGAAATATCGTGGATGACAACTTCTTTACAAGCTTCAATTTGGCCTCAATTTCAATGGTGGACACAGTTGGATTATATTACGCACAGTAAACAAATAACTGAGTTTTCTTATCAAAGAGTAAGAGTAATTGAATCAACAGTCTAAGTATGTGCTCATATGTTCCAAATATTCCTTATGTTCAAAAGAAAACATTCGTGGTTGAAGGTACAAAACGAAAGCCAATAATGATTCTGGATTTTAATACTATAATATATAATATAATATTATTATAACATTTCTCAACATTCATCTAGTTTTTAAGCACTTCAAAATAAAACGAATAAAATTTTCAAAATTTATTCGATTATTCGAATAAATTATTTGAATTGATTATTCGATTAAATTAATTAATATATATATATAATATTTTCTAAAGTGGATAAATTAATTCGATTAATCGAATATTGTACGAATAAAACTTTCAAAATTTATTCGAGTAATCGAGTTAGTGCAGAACCTAAGGGTTATTTTTTTTTACTGTAGAATAAATAAATCGCTTAAATTATTTCAGTTTTATTTCTTAATATTTTTAAATATTCATCTAGTTTTTTAGTACTTAAAACTAAAGCGAATAAAATTTTTAAAATTTATTCGATTAATCGAATAAATTATAGATAAATTTATTCGATTAATCGAATACTGTACAAGTTTTTTTTTTATTGTAGAATAAATAAATCGCTTAAATTATTTCAGTTTTATTTCCTAATATTTTTAAATATTGATCTAGTTTTTTAGTACATAAAAATAAAACGGTTAAATTTTTCAAAATTTATTCGATTAATCGAATAAATTATTCAAATTGATTATTCGATTAAATTAATCAATATATATATATATATATATATATATATATATATAATATTTTCTAAATTGGATATATTTATTCGATTAATCGAATATTGTAAAAGCTTTTTTTACTGTAGAATAAATAAATCGCTTAAATTATTTTAGTTTTATTTCTTAATATTTTTAAATATTCATCTAGTTTTTAAGTACTTAAAAATAAAGCGAATAAAATTTTAAAAATTTATTCGATTATTCGAATAAATTATTCGAATTGGTTGTTCGAATAAATCAATAAATATATAAAATTTTCAAAAGTGGATAAATTTATTCGATTAATCGAATATCGTACAAGTTTTTTTTACTGTAGAATAAATAAATCGCTTAAATTATTTCAGTTTTATTTCTTAATATTTTTAAATATTCATCTAGTTTTTTAGTACTTAAAACTAAAGCGAATAAAATTTTCAAAATTTATTCGATTAATCGAATAAATTATAGATAAATTTATTCGATTAATCGAATACTGTACAAGTTTTTTTTTATTGTAGAATAAATAAATCGCTTAAATTATTTCAGTTTTATTTCCTAATATTTTTAAATATTGATCTAGTTTTTTAGTACATAAAAATAAAACGGTTAAATTTTTCAAAATTTATTCGATTAATTGAATAAATTATTCAAATTGATCATTCGATTAAATTAATATATATATATATATATATATATATATATATATATATATATATATATATATATAATATTTTCTAAAGTGGATATATTTATTCGATTAATCGAATATTGTATAAGCTTTTTTTACTGTAGAATAAATAAATCGCTTAAATTATTTTAGTTTTATTTCTTAATATTTTTAAATATTCATCTAGTTTTTAAGTACTTAAAAATAAAGCGAATAAAATTTTAAAAATTTATTCGATTATTCGAATAAATTATTCGAATTGGTTATTCGAATAAATCAATACATATATAAAATTTTCAAAAGTGGATAAATTTATTCGATTAATCAAATATTGTACGAATAAAACTTTCAAAATTTATTCGAGTAATCGGGTTAGTGCAGAACCTAAGGGTTATAAAAACTCTAAGGGTTGTGTGTAATTAGTTTTTTTCGAAAAACAACGGTCGTCTTACTGTTACGGTCAATAATGTTAAAGATGTTGAAAGAATTTTACTTTTCAGAATTACGCCGAAAGAGAATCCCTTTCAACGCTGTTTAGTTACAACAAGATGGAGCAGCAGCTTGTCACATAGCCACGCCTGTTATGACAGAATTGCGGCGAAAAAATCCCCCCAATAAAGTGATTTCAGTTAGTTTTAACGATGTTTTAACGTGTTTTACGTTGATTTATCGAATATTTTTCTATAATAAATCTGCCATATGTCTACTTCACGACTGCCACATATGAACTGTCAAGACTACCTACTACGGCTACTACTACGGAAAAATTTGAAAAAAAAATTTTTTTTGCAAAAATTTGAAAAAAAAAATTTTTTTGTTAAAATTTTGTGAAAGAAATTTTTTTCACAAAAATTTTGTTTAGGAAAGTTTTATAACTTCGTTTATTATTGTTTAAAAGTCATTTTTAAGGCCATCTGACGGCTTGATCTCTTCTCTCTTCCACACAGTGGCCTTATTAACCCATAAAGCAAAATTCAAAGCTACAATTTACATGATTTTTGTTAATGCGCGTGTTTATTAAAACGAATGTCATTTGTTTAATATATTCCTCAACTGTTATCTCTTATTATCTATCTTATCTCTTTAGCAATAAGAACTTTTTTTGAATTATTTATGTTCTTTCTTGTCCAACCGAAATTAGGTTGACATTTAGAGGTTGTTTTCTAAATTTTCAATTAAAAAAAAGCATAATTACTATTGCAACGCGTTTGTGCGTTTGTGTGTCCAAATGTGTCATCATGTAACCGTTATCATTTTGATTATATCTGTCAGTTGCTAATAACCCTACAAATTTAAAATTTTTAAACACTCAGCAGCATTCATAATTAAACATTTCAAAAAACGTGGTTGCATTAACAATTTCCTTCACGACTGATCATTACAAACAACAACAACAGAAATAAAGAACTCTAATGATTAAAAGAAGAGACAGAGAAATGGACAGTAAGTCATAAAGAGTTATAGCATGATCATAACAGTGATTATTGTTGTTATAGTGGTGTAACATACCGACACTTTGACACACACACCGCAATGATTGAAAATGTGTATTTATGACTACAGTGGGGGTTGCAATAATAGAATTAAAAGGTAAAAGTATAATTAAAAAAAAAATTTTTATAAAAAATTTCAAATATTTCTTATTTGAAAAAAAAATATTTAGAAACAATTTCATAATATTTTTGTTAATGAAAGTTTTTTAATAAAAATTTTATCAAAGATTGATTTTAAAATAAAATTGCCTTTTTTATAAAAAAAGGCTTAAAAATTATTTTTTTGATATAAATACTTTTAAAAACTTTTTTATATTTTTATAAAAACTATAAAAAAAAATTTAAAAAAGTTTAAACATTTTTTTCTGATAAAAATACTTATAAAATTTTTTTTTTATATTTTTATAAAGGCTTTAAAAAAATTTATACAAATTTTTTTTTTTTACAAAAATTTACTTAATGATTTTTTTTAAATTATTTGCGTGTAAAAACTTTGGGGAAAAAATTTTTAAATATAATATTTTATTAATTATATATAAAATTTTCTTACAAATTGGTTTTTATAAAAATTTTTTGTAAAAATCTTTCACATAAAATTTATTTAACGAAATATTCTCACAAAAATATTTCATACATAATTTTTTAAATGAAATATTTTATAAAAAAGTTTCTTAAAAAATGTTTCGAGAATTGTTTTTAATACAAATTTATTTGACTCTTTTTTTAATTTTTTTACAAAAAAAATTGTTTAAGAAAATTTTATTTAAAAATTATTTCAGCATATTTCCTTATATTCATATAATTAGTTAAAAATTATTTTTTATACAAATTTGTTTAGAGAATAAATAATGAATAAAATTTGCTTGAAAATTGTTTTTTTAATTTGCTGAAAGAATGTTTGTACAAAAATTTTCTAAAAAAACTTTTTCAATAAAAATTTGCTGAAAACTTTTTTAAATAAAAATTTTCTGAAAAAATTTTGTTTCTATAAAAATATTGTGAAAAAATTTTGTTTCTATAAAAATATTGTGAAAAGTCTTTATATAAATATTTTCTGTAAATCTTTTTTGTAAAAAAAATTCTGAAAAATCTTTTATGTAAAAAAATTTTCTGAAAAACATTTTTATAAAATTATTATCTGGATTTTATTGGTATAAAAATTATTCGAAAAATTTTAAAATTAATCAAAATTTTGTGACAAAATTGTGGTAAATTTTTTTATATAAAAATTTTTTGAAAATCTTTTTTGTATAAAAATTTTCTGAAAAAATTAAAAATTTTCTGAAAAAAGTTTTTGTATAATAATTTTCTGAAAAAATTTTTTATATAAAAGTATTTTTAATTTTTTTAGTATAAAAATTAATCGAAAAAAAATATCAAAATTTTTTGACAAAAATTTTATGATAGCCTAATTTTTGCAAAACTTTTTAACAAATTTTTTTGTATAAATATTCTCTGAAAATTTTTTTGTATAATAATTTTCAGAAAAACTTTTTTGGTAAAAAATTTCTGAAATTTTATACAAAAATTATCTGAATTTTTTTGGTATAAAAATAAATAGAAACATTTTTGACTAAATTTTTTGTGTAAAAATTTTGTATAAAAATTTTCGTAAAGAATTATGTTTTTATAAATATTTGCTTAAAGAATTTTTTCTCAAGAAAATTTTTGAAAAAAAAAGTTTCTTGAAAAAAGTTTTAAAAAAATATTTTTTAAATTGCTTTAAAATATTTGCTACTAATTTTGTGAAAAATTTTTGGTATAAAAATTTGCTTAAATAATTTTGTTACAAAAATTTATTGAAAAAAATTAAAAAAAAAATTTTTTTAATTACTTGAAAATATTTGTTATTAATAAAAAAAAAATTGTGTATACAAATTTGCGAAGAAATTTATTGTAAAAAAAATTTCTAAAAAATTATTTCGTAAAAATAATTTCTGAAAAAAACTCCTTTTGTATAAAAATTTTCTGAAAAACTTTTTTGGTTTTTTGTATAAAAATTTTCTTAAAGAATTCTTTTACAAAAAAATGAAAAAAAAAATTTTTTAAAAACAATTTAAAAAAAGATATTTTTAAGTCGCTTTAAAATATTTGTTATTTATCTTCTGAGAAGTTTTTTGTATAAAAAAATTCTGAAAAATTTTTTGTGTAAAAATTTTCTAAAAGAATTTTGTTACAAAAATTTTTTTTTAAAAAATCGAACAATTTTTTTTAATTGCTTGAAAATATTTGTTATTAAAGAAAACAAAAATTTTTAAAACATTTCCCGAAGAATTTTAAAAAAAAAAATGTCTCTAAAAAAATCTTTTTGTATTAAAATTTATAAAATACCTTTTTGAAAAAAAATTTCTGAATAACTATATAAAAATTATTTAAAATTTTTTCTTAAAATAAAAATTAATAATTAGTTATACAAATTAATCGAAAAATTTTTTGTATACAAATTTTTTGACAAAATATTTTGAGTACAAATTTTGTAAGTACCTTTTGTGCATAATAATTTATTGAAAATTTTTTGTATAAAAAGAATAACTTTTTAGAAAAATTTGCTTAAACGATTTTTTTACAAAATTTTTTTTTTATTTTTTAAATTATTATTAATGAAAAAAAATTGATATTAAAATTTTCTAACAGAAATTTTGCAGTAAAGTTCGCTGAAAGTTTTTTTTAAAGGAATATTGTAATTAAAAATTTTTATTAAAAAAAGGAAAGAAATTATTTTTAATAAATTGTTTTTATAAATTTTAAGAATGAAAAATATTTATTTTACATTTTTTTCTTAAAGAATAATTTCTTATAAAAATTTGTTGAAAGAATTTTTTTATAAAAATTTAAAAAAAAAAAATAAAATTTAAAAAAAAAATAAAATTTTTTGAAAAAAAAATTAAATTTTTTTTTAATTGCTTGAAATGTTAATGAAAACAAAAAGTTGTATAAAAATTTTTAAACATTAATTTTGCATAAAACTTGGTTGAAAGAAATTTTGATTAAAAGTTTTTATCAAAAAAAATTAAAGAAAATATTTAAAAAGAATTGTTTTTTTATAACATTTTAAGAATGAAAAATATTTTTTTAAATAATAAATAAATAAATATTTTTGGTATAAAACTGTGTTTTTTAATTTTTTGTTAAACAAATTTAGGCCCGTTCGCTGCTTTTTGTATTAAGAAAAGCTTTCTTGTCAAAATAAAACTTTAATTTAATATGTTTTTTTTTTAAATATTTGATGAAACAATTTATTTTTAATTTTCTTTTAATTAAAAATAATAATAATATCTCAGCTCTGCTGCTGATGATGCTATAAATCTTCACTTGTCTTTGCCTTTTGTATGATGAGTTTGCTTGCCTCAGCCATAAATAAATCGATGAAGTGCTTTAAAGCAGTAAACATGAATGCATTTTGAATACTTCATGCATTTTAAAATGTTTAAACGCTGAGAACTACACAAACGCACACACACACTCACACACACACATATACAGATAGCCATAAATCTATATTAATGCATACGAAGAATACAGGTAACAAACATCTCTTTTAGCATTTTTTTTTTGCTTTTTGGATTTTCAAACCGGCACTTGGAAAACATTTGACCCAGTTTAAAAGGTTTGTTAGCATTTCTTTCTTGGTCGGTCATAATGGGCCGGTTAAGAATGAGTAAAAAGAAAAAACTCAATTAAAAACAAAGAACAAAATTTTTAGAAAATTTTAATTATTAAAAAATGTATAAATACTATTTGTTTTTGTGTTGTTTATTATTGTTGTTGTTTATTTTAGTAAATAGACTACGCAGGCATAAATCATTTTAGTAATTGTAAGTTTAGAAAGCGAAATTTGCTTAAAAATCAAAAATAATTTCAGTTTATTATTTTGAGTATGAGGTCACGGTTTTTAAAATAGTTTTTGTAGCAAAAACGAAAAAAAAAATTTGTATAAACAAATAAAACATTAAGAAGAAGAATTCTACTGTAGTTTCCCCATTGTTGAACACATGTTTCCAGTGCAGATTATGAAACGTTTTTTATAATTTCTAGCATTTTCAATTTTTACTGAAGAAGATATATTATATTATACAAATTGTTTTAAAATTCCGTCCATTCCCTTTAAAAAGCTTTTCTGAAAATAATTTCTAAGCAGCTTTTTGAAGTTCCCTTTGGCCCTTAGAAGCCTCGTTACGTATGTTTTTTGATTCTATTTTTGTTAACAGAGAAACTAAAATAATTTGATGAAAAATTTTGTTGTGTCGGGTTGCTGTTTCCAATATAATTAATCCTTGCAGGCAAAGACTATTTCCCAGGCTTCAACTCACAAATCAATATTTCAGTTATAATATTAAAAAAATATCCATAAGCCTTAACGACCCAGGCTGTTATAGTTAAAGGCTTGACTGCACACATACAAATTCAGTACTCGACTGAGATTGGCTACTTTTTTCTTAAAAAAATATTTCGCCCTGACTGAGCACACGTTTTTACTAAAAAAAAAGACTTCTAACTGACGACTGTCCTTTCAAAAAAAAAATAATGCCCGTGTCTAGCCACTCTTAACAATGTCGCCCGTGACTCATGTTTTTATTCCTCAAAAAATTCTTTCGTGACTTTTTGCCCGTCATTGACTACTTTTTTCTTAAAAAGCTTCTTCGTTACTGGCAACTACTTTTCCTAAAACAGGCATGTGTTTCCTTAGAGAAACGGCATCCGCGACTAGGCATTTTTAAAAAAGTCACATGTGTCTGAGCACTTTTTTCCGTGACGGATTTTATTTTCGAGTCCATATCGAAGTTTCTCGACAGTTGTCCGAACAGTGAAATTGTTGTTGCTGGTGACTTAAATGTTCACAACTGTTCTTGGCTTCGCTTGGATTTCGTCCGTGACTGATTTCTTTTTTGCCTAAAAAAATTTGTCCGTGAGTAGCCATTTTGTTTTCTTAAAAAATTCACTCGTAACGGACCAATTTCATCCTAAACAAAATTCTTCCGTGACTGAGCTTTTTTTCCTAAGAAAAACATCCGTGACTGACCTTTTTTACCCAAAAAAAGTCATTCGTGAGTAAACTATTTCCCAAAAAGGGTCATGTGTGACTAAACTTTTTTCCTAAGCAAAAATTTATTTCGTCCGTGACTGACTTCTTTTTTGGCTAAAAAAATTTTAGGGTGAGTAGTCATTTTTTTTCTTAAAAAATTTACCCGTGACAGGTCACTTTCTTTCTAAACTAAATTCGTCCGTGATTGAGTTTTTTTTCCCCCGAAAAAAAGTCATTCTTATGTAAATTGTTTCCTGAAAAGACTCATTTTTGACTAAACTTTTTTCCTAAACAAAGATTTCGTCCGTGACTGACTTCTTTTTTGTTTTAAAAATTTTTTTGCGTGAGTAGCCATTTTATTTTTTTTTTAATTTCACCCGTGGCAGACCAATTTGTTTCTAAACAAACTTCGTCCGTGATTGAGCTTTTTTCCCCAAGAAAAAGTCATTCGTGAGTAAAATATTTCCCAAAAAGAATCATGTGTGAGTAAACTTTTTTCCTAAACAAAGATTTCGTCCGTGACTGACTTCTTTTTTTCCTTAAAAAATTTGTCCGTAAGTAGCCATTTTATTATTTTTTTTTTTAATTTCACCCGTGACAGACCAATTTCTTCCTAAGCAAAATTCGTCCGTGACTGATCTCTTTTCCCTCAAAAAAAAGTCATTCGTGATTAAACTATTTCCCAAAAAGAGTCATGTGTGTGTAAACTTTTTTTCTAAACAGAGATTTCGTCCGTGACTGACATCTTTTTTCCCTAAAAAAATTTTTCCGTGAGTAGCCATTTTTTTTCTTAAAAAATTCACCCGTGACGGGGTGGTCACTTTCTTCCTGAACTAAATCCGTCCGTGACTGACCTTCTTTTTCTAAGAATCTCGTCCGTAACTGACTTTTTTTTTGCATTAAAAAAATTTGTTTGTGAGTAGCCATTTTGTTTTTCTTAAAAAATTCTCCAGTGAGCGAACACTTTCTTCCTAGACAAAGTTTTTCCGTGACTGAGCTTGTTTTTCCTAACAAAAATCGTCCGTGACTGACCTTTTTTTTCTAAAAATCTCGTCCGTAACTGACTTTTTTTTTGCACTAAAAAAATTTGTTTGTAAGTAGCCATTTTGTTTTTCTTAAAAAATTCTCCAGTGAGCCAACACTTTCTTCCTAGACAAAGTTTGTCCGTGACTGAGCTTGTTTTTCCTAACAAAAATCGTCCGTGGCTGACATTTTTTTCCAAAAAAACATTTGTGAGTAACCTATTTCCCAAAAAGAATCATGTGTGTGTAAACTTTTTTCCTAAAAAATTCCGTGACTGACCAAAACCAAAAAACAAAATTCTTTCGTGACTACTTTTTTCTTGATTACTGACCGCTGGTTTTAAAAGAGGCATATGTTTTCTTAAAAGAAAACGTCCGTGACTGTTTTCTTCTAAAAGAAACACGCGTGACTGAATACTTGGCTATAAAAATAAAAATTCATTGGTCGACCGTGACTGAACACTTTTTTTTTAAGTAAAAATTTCATCCGTGACGAAATCTAAAAAAATTTTTCCATGATTGGCCATTTTCTCCTGAAGAGTGCCATCCGTGATTGATTTTTTTGCTTTCCTTAAATAAATTCATCCGTGACTGAACTTTTTTTCCTAAAGAAAAGCCATTCGTGGTTAAACTTGTTTTTCCTAAGAAAATGTCACCCGTTTTTTATCCGTGACGAAATCTAAAAAAATTTTTCCATGATTGGCCATTTTCTCCTGAAGAGTATCATCCGTGATTGATTTTTTTTCTTTCCTTAAATAAATTCATCCGTGACTGAACTTTTTTCCCAAAAAAAAAGTCATTCGTGATTCAACTTGTTTTTCCTAAGAAAATGTCAGCCGTTCTTAACTTTCTTTTTTCTAAGAAAGTAATTTTTACTGATCACTTTTTTCCTAAGAAAGTCATTCGTGACTTATCATCGTCCCATTTTTCCCTAAGAAAATTTCTTTCGTGAGCGCCCATATTTTTTCTAAAAAAAATTTCGCCAGTAAACGTCTGTAAGCCTTAGAGGCCAAGGCTGTCATAGATAAAAACTTGGTCATGAAAATAAAAATCATTAATCTGCCGTGACTGACCACGTTTTTAATAAAAAAAATGCTTCTCTGACAGACGACTGGTGCTTCCTAAAAAAAGAAAATGGCTTCCGAGTCACACGTACCTAAATACTTCTTTCCTAAACAAAGATTTCATCTGTCACGAAATCTAAAAAAATTGTCCGTGACTGGATATTTTCTCCTTAAGAATGTCATTCGTGATTGATTTTTTTCTTTGCTTAAATAAATGCACCCGTAACTGAACTTTTTTTTTCCTAAAAAAAAATGTTATTTCTAAGAAAATGTCACCCGTGCTTAATTTCGGTTTTTCTAAAAAAGTCGTTCTTACTGACCACTTTGTTCCTAAGAAAGTCATTCGTGACCAGTAATTTTTTCTCTACGAAAATTTCTTTCGTGACGGCCCATATTTTTCCTAAACAAATTTGTTTATGGCTGAATATTCTTTTTTCAAAGAAAAGTCTTCCATGTCTGAACACTTTGTTCTTAAAAAAAAAATGGCGTTCGTGACTGACCTTTTTTTCTAAGAAAAGATTTCAGTTTTTCTCTTAAAAAAATAATTCAACCGTGATTGACCACTTTTGTTTCTAAAACCAGTTGACGTCGTGATATTCTTATGTCAAGGTCGACAATAAAACTCGGTACCATATTCGAATAGTGAAGGCATAGTTACTAATCAAGTCTCTTTCTAAAATGGCAAATGAACGGGAGTAACTTTGAAAGTGTGACAATTTTATATAAACATTGTCGCCTTAATACTGAAACAGCTGTAAAGGAGATCGTAAGCTCGTCACCATTACTTGAAAAGCTTTCAGTTTCCATAAAATCGAATCAACTATGTTATATCCCGTTTGTTTTTAACACATATCCCACTGGCCATCACTAGACGTGACTGTCATCAGTCACCAAAGCTGTATAACATTTATTAGCTGTGAGATATTCATTTCATATTTCACTTTGATTTTGGCAAACTTTCAAATAAAATCAAATGGTTGTGTCACTTGTTTTTAATATTCGTTATTTTCTTCTCCTTCTTCTTTTTAGTTTGTAACTCGAAATGATACAATCGATATTTTTTTTTTGTATCGAATAAATTAACGTGACTTTAAGTAGATTTAATATGCAGCTGAACTGAATCGAATCGAATTGAATTCATAAAAGTGTTTAAAATGAATATTTGACATGCAAAAGTTATTAAACTGTTTTTTAGCTAAAAAAAAAAACAAAAGAATTTTATTTATTAGTTAAGACTAAGATGTACACGCCAGAAAAGCATACCAGCATGCAAATGCTTGAATGCAGATAATGATGGCTCAAGTGGTACTAATAAAACACACAACACACCACACCACACATGTAAATTAATTAACGAGGTGAGAAATAAAAGTTTGCAGAAAATTTATGCCTGCTACAACAACAACAACAAGAACAACCACTTAAACGAAATGAAATAAATTTAAAAATGTCCAAAGGCCGTATAGTCTCGGTAATAAAGAATTAATAATGCAACAGCCAACAGTGGGGACTTTCGATAACTTGACAATAAAAAAAAATATTAAATTAAAAATAAACTATGCACAGTGGGGACTTTCGTTGAAATCTGCTGAACTACTGACTGGATTTATTTTAAAACTGGGAACGTCTTGAAGCCTTAAAACGAAAGCAGTAACCAGTGAACCAAAGATTTTTTATGCGGACAAGTATAGATTTTTTTTAATTCAAGAGAGTGTCCTTACTTCTTTGCTCTCTTGTCATATGACGAACAAAGGAGTCAATAGTCATCATTCTCCACATACACTTGAGGTTTATTATCACTTCAAATACGGCAGTTCATCATCATCACTCTTGGCCACTTTCTTATTTGTATTGTTTTACATCCGTGGTCTCTGCTTCTTCAGCTTCTTCAGTAAGATCTCCTCGCCTAGAAAGGCTTCAATGACAACACCTTCTTCACACTTCGTGACATCGATTTCCATAATTACGATATTAAATTTTAATGATCTTTTGTTTTCTTATCAGAAACCTCAAACTGCGGTGGCTTATTTAAAGGGAGTTTTTTTTAAAGAGGTACAAAAATGCAACTTGGCAACACTTTTTTAACTGGCTGCCATTTTGTCAGCTGTCAAGTGATTAATATTTCGTTTAGTGTGGCCCCCAAAAACAAAATTGACATTAATTCCGATTTTCATAAGCGCAATTCGTTTTGCCTTGAAGCTCACTTCCGTTTGAACGTTTGACGTCTGTTTACATCAATAAACAAAACTGTCGTATTGCGAGTGATGAAAATCCTCAAGTATATGATGCGACAACTCCTTGACTGTTTGGTGTGATTAATGGGCTGGCATCATCGATCTGTACTTCTTTAAAAACGATGCTGGTTAGAACGTTACAGTCAATGGTGACCGCTATAGAGCCACAATTAATTGATATTTTTCAAATAACCCCCGGGGGCACATATATGGTCTTAATGGAGAGCTACTATGTAGACCTGTGCAACTGGAGGAAAAAGGTAGCCCAGTCCCCTGAAGTCAGCAGGGGTACAACTAGAAACTCCACTTTATTTCCACGGGAAGCAGTGAGCTCGCAGATTTCCGCTATTTGTTTCTTTAGGCATTTAGCTGTTCTCTGGCTGATTATTGAGGTTGGCCCTTTATGGGAGTATCGTGGTGGTTGTGGTTTCGCAGCCCCACATCAGTCTATGGTTCTATGGTGGCCGGGTTCATTTCACCTTTAATAACACCTGCCTGATGAAATGTTCTCAGATCCAGTGAGCATACTAGACATGTGTTCTAGAAAAGAGTTTGGAAAGTCTCCAACTCTTAAGCAAGAAGTGATGATTTGCAGCCCTGCTCTGGAATCATCGAAGTTGCAACTAGAAAGTTCTGTTGCATAGAATTATAGCTTCGGCTTCCTAGGACGAGCATTACGTTCCAAATTATGCAGTGGTTTGATCCACCATCTGATTAAGGCTTCATGGCCAGGCGCGGATGTAAATCTAATCACACGTTGTCCTTTTTCAGCAGTGACTGTGGTTTCCACAGGACGGCACAGCATATCCCATATCCCATGTGATTTATTGAAGAAAGCAGATCGTGATATAGATTAAGATCCAAATGAATGTTCATTGGATTGAGTTATTCAACGGCTACAAATCTTGGCTTCCCTTTGGCTACCAGCGGAACTAGAGATGCCCCTTATGCTTATCACCCCCTTCAAAGATTCCATATTTCCCTAAGATTGTGTAAATGAAATTTCATAGGATTTTTCAAATGAAGAAATAATACAAAACGCTAAACAAAATGAGTTCGCCGGTGCTGCTTATGGACTGTGAGGACGACTTTGTAGTATAAGGAAACAAAAACAATATTTGCGTTTTATGGACTGTGGAGAATAATTTGGATATGACGGATATTCGATTGTTAAAGACACTAGAACAGACCGTAAAACAGATTATCATCAGTACACAGCCGTGTGGCCCTAACCTGACAGTGGTCCCTTCTATTCACTTTCAACTACATAAATAACTGGAGATCAGTGAAAAATATTTGCAAAATTAAAATTTTCTATACCTCTGTATAAAACACCGTATAGTTTTTATAGATATATATTTTTTTAAGAAAAAAAAAACAAAAAATCAAATCACTATTGTTGATTGTTGTTGTTGGTATTTTGTTAAAACTTTAGACACTTTATAGTACTAAAGTACTAAAAGTACTAAAAAGGGTAAAATAAAGAGTGACCCACTGTATACGACACAATACTCCTTACTTGGTAGATCTATATTTTAATAGACGATAACTGGCAGAATTCTACCTCATACCACACACCAACAACAATCATCGTCAAGAATATATTATAAAACCATTTTGTGCTGCCCTCGTATATTTATATTATAAGAAAAGAATGGCATTTTACTAGGAAAAGCTGACTTAATATGCTAAATTGTTTTTATTTTAATGCCACTCAAATGATAATTAGACGCTTCGTTTTCTTTATGCCCGTCAGATTCAGACTCAGAGTTAGAGCTGGAAAAACTTAATAAAACAAAATGGCCTGTCTACTTAAAGCCATTTAATTTGCCAGGAATTTTTGAAGATAATAACTTACTAAGAAAAATGAACACACACCTAAACGCATACAATAGCAAGAAGAAGAAGAAGTAGAAGTAGAAGAAGTAGAAGAAGAAGAAGAAACATGTGTATTTTAAAAAATAATAAAATTTAATTGTTTCAGCACCAAAACTATTAACACATTTTCGATTAATTGCAAAAAAGTAAGATTTTCCTTAAAGCTTTTTTCTTTTCTTTACAAAATGAGCTGCAGCAGTAAGTGGTCATTTAAAAAATTAAATAAATTTTTTATTAAAAAAAAAAAAACAGAACAAACAACTAAACAACCAAACCAACCAACATCATTCTCTGACATACCAAACTGCATTCATACAACTGTTTGTTGCCTTAAACATGACTTGAACTTGGTCTCTTAAGCTGTGTAGCGCGGCGCGGCGTGTTACGGCTCGTACTCATTCTTTGTAATTAATTTAAAACTGTTTAAGTTACGCTTGGCAAAACAACACCAACAACAACTCTAACTAACCCAACAAAGAATGAACAAGTTTTTTTTTAAAGGAAATTTCTCAAACATAGAAATTTGCAACCTTTTAACAATTATAATCAGCACCTCTGTCTGTTAGCTTTACAATAACTCGGCATGTTATTCAGACATTTAAGAAATTCTTTTTTGTTGAAAACATTATCATCCAAATGGCGGGAATATTCTCATCTTGCAACAACAATAATCGACTTAAGTTGTAATAGAGTTTCTTTTACTTTAAACTTTTCATTTTTTTTCCCTCTTTTAGAATAAACAAAAGGCCGCTTGCCGACCTCAAACAGTGGTTTTAGTTGCAAAGAAAATTATTCGAATAATTAATCGTTATATACATAGTGTTGCTGGTCGAGCTTTTAAGGCTTCAGCCTTAAGTTTCTTAAATAAAAATCAAATTTTCTATAGTTTCTAACTTTGACTCTCCTAAGTGCTCTGTAGACTGTCAAATAAGTCTGGAGTTGGATTTCTAAGTCTGACTGTCTTAAGCCAATCCTGGACTGTCAAATAAGGCTGGAGTTGGATATCTAAGTTTGACTATCTGGGAACCCTAGACTGTCGAATAATGCTGGAATTGGGCTTCTAAAATTAATTGTCTTAAGGGCTCCCTAAACTTTTAATAAGGCTGGACTTCTAAGTTTGATTGTTTTAAAGGTTCCGTAGACTGTCAAAAAAGGCTGGACTTGGACTTCTAAATTTGACTATCTTAAGCGCTCCCTACACACTCAAATAAGACTGAACTTGGACATCTAAGTTTGATTGTCTTCAGGGCTTCCTAGATTATCAGATAAGGCTACACTTGTACTTCTAGGTTTGAGTCTTAAGGGCTCCCTAAACTTTTTATAAGGCTGGAACTGAACTTCCAAGTTTGATTGTAGTAATGGCTCCCTAGACTGTCTAATAAGGCTGGACTTCTAAGTTTGATTGTCTTAAGCCATTGCTACTACACTTTCAAATAAAGCTGGACTTGGACTTCTAAGTTTGACTAGTTTGAGGGCTCCATCTACAGTTTCTAAGTTTGATTGTCTTAAGAATTGAATTGAACTTCCAAGTTTGATTGCATTAATGGTTCCTCCTAGTCTCCCCAATAAGGCCGGATATGGACTTTAAGTTTGACTGCCTTACTTAGGACTCCCTAGACTATCAAATAAGGCTGGCATTGGAGTTCTTAGTTTGATTGTCTTAAGCGTTCCCAAGACTTTCAAATAAGGTTAGACTTGGACTTCTAATCTTGATTGTCCTAAGGGTTCCGTAAACTGTCAAATAAGGCTGGAGGAGGATTTTCAAGTCTGATTGTATTAAAGGCACTAAAGCTGGACTTGGCTTCTCAATTTAATTGTCTTTGATTGAACTTGCGGAACATCAAATTGTTTTTATTTTCATTCCACATAGTCACGTTAAAAAAACAGGGTACAACATTTAAATAGTTTGTTTGGTAAAGCTTATATGACACCTGCTGTCGAGGTAAGATCTGGGTCGGGCAAAATTTTTTGTTTCTTAAAAAAATCTTTAACGAATTATATGCGAATAAAAATTATGCTTTGCGGTTCATAAACGAAAACCTCTTGGACTAGAGACTAGTGTTATAACCCAAAATCCCATGAAGTAGGTAACACTCACACCAGTGCATTTATTCTAAACGACAGCTAATCCTCACTTTTTTTGCTTTCAAAATTCCTATTTTCCCCATTTAAAATCTCAGATAAGTCCTCAGGACAGCAACGTAATAACTGCTACCCCGACTGAAAATCGAAAAACAAAGCACGTTTTAGTCTTGTACTGTTAAAGCGCTGATCATGTGAAAGTGGAGAAAGTCATATGCCGCCTTAGAAGTCAAACATATTTGCCGCTGTAAAAAATATTGTGAAAGTTACTCTTCAACTCTTTAGTCTTTTAAAACACATTTTTGCCCCATCAGTAAACAAATAAATAATTTTGCGTTAGGGATCGTAGGGATGCCAGATAATTATTATGTTGTTTGATAAACATAAACATATTTCTAGGGTTGCCAGGTGACTTATTAACGTGATTATTTACCTTCTTTTTTTTGTGGGATGTAGAAATATTTTGTGGTGTAGAAATTAAAAATTTTGCTTTATTTTTAGCGTTGCCAGACTACTTGATTAATAAACAGTTTTAAGTAAATAAATAGGTCCAAGCATGGACCATAACATACTGCAAGATCGGCGGAAAATAAGAAAGTGTTGAAAACAATCCATCAACTTCAACTTTGGCTACAATTTTGCACAAGGACTTGCATTGGTGACCAAAAAAGATGCAGTTGACACAAGAGCTCTTCTACAAGACCACTTACGCTGCCGTACATATGACAATAGAATTTTTCAGCTCGCCCATGACAATCCCGATTTTCATGAAAAAATCATAGTCAGTGGCACGGGAATTTGAAACCCTCAAATTATTCAACAGTTTGCGTCCATTAAAAGTGACGGTCTGGTGTACAATTTGGTCAGAAGGAATCATTGTACGTTACTTTTTGGAACATGAAAACGGTGTAACAGTATTTGCGAATGGGGAGCGATATCGTGCCATTATTGAAAACTTTTTAACGCCACAACTGCATACCTTGGGCTTGACTAACATGTGGTATCAACAAGATTGTGCCACATCGTATACAGCCAGGATAACAATGGAATTACTGCGAGACCTGTCTCCACAACAAGCTATTTCAAGAAGTTGTGATATTGATCCACGGTCGCCTTATTTGACTGTTTCGTCGCACCTCTTTTTGTGAGGATATCTAAAAAGCCAGGTTTATCAAAACACCCTGTACTCCCCCTATATGTTTTTTAATAAAAAATCAGGTTTTTTAAGTCTCAAACATTCGGAGCATTGAAGTCCAACTACCCCAGCAGCATCCCCCGGGGACACATTGATATGTTTTGACGGAATCTCACCAAAATTACATGTACTAACGTGGGTAAAAGGGAGCCCAGTCCCCTACAAGGCTAACATAAGCCAACTGGACAATTCCACTATATTTCCACGGGAATCAGTAAAGAGTTCAGCTTTTTGGCTCTTTAGTCTTTTAGCTTTTCTCTGACTGATTATTGAGGTTGGCCCTTCGGGAGTATTGTGGTGGTTGTGTTTTCAAGGCCCTCGTTTGAGTTTGTGGGTCGTATTATTCACAATGAACATAATGAATGGTACAGGTCCTGTGAGCATGATTGCGGTTGTGTTGTTAAATTTTATTAAGCTTCATGCGTTCTGAACCAGGGGTTGGATAGTATCCAACTCTTCAGCAAGGAGTGAGTGGCTGCGGCCTGCTCTGAGCCGTTGAAGTTGCAACTAGGAGTGACTGGAGGATATACGTAGCTGAAGGCTACCTAGGGCGAGGATGACGCTAGATTTCATCCACAGTGGTATGATCCACCGTCTGGTTATGGCTTACACAGCTGGGTACTGACATAAATCTTATCACGCACCCCAGCAGCAAAGGCTGGCTATAATGTTTTGCTACCGCACTCTTCCGCTATTCAATCACTAACACGTCTTTATAAACATTTTCAAACTTCAAGTGTCCAGAGTAATCTTGGGAACTCTGGTCTTTCTGACGGCTTCAAAGACCTGTGGGAGCCCACCGCCTGTCAAATAATAAAAAGTATTTCAAGTTCTTATTTACCGAGTCACACCACTGTGCAGCATTTCAAGTGCAATTCATCTAGTTTCTATTTCACATCATTTAATTTCATAATGATGTTTGTTGTTGTTGTTGTTGTCGGTTTTTTATGCTGCTTCTTCTTCTTCCCTTTTTTTTTACACACAAATACTTTTGACTCTGTAACGAAAATTTTATATCCGCTTCTATGTGTCTTGACAACCAATGAGATGAAGAGCAAGAAAAATTCAGTATGAAAAAACAACAACAAACGAAAAATTTCTTTCGCAAATATTTCACTTTTAAATGGGAATTCTTTTCAAAACTATTTTGTTGCGGTTTTTTTCTTTTTTTGTTTTTGTTGTTGTTGTTGTTGTTGTTGCTTTTTAATCAGAATTATTTTTATTTCCTTTGATCAAAGTTCTAGAAGCCGCTTCTTTCTCCATTTAACTTTTTCTGTGTTTTCTTTTGTTGTTGTTGTTGTTAGGCATTAAAAATTAGATGTGTTTCTGTATTTATAACAATCTAACCAGGTGGCATCTCTATTGTGAATGACATTAAACTTTCATTGAGGTTATGTTTGCTATTCATTTGATGTTAAAAGGCTATTATTCCTACTATTATTATTGTTGTTGTTGTTATTATTTGTAAGCAGGTATTTAAGTTTTTTTGTTTCTTTTTAGCAAATTTGCGCAAAATAACCGTTTCGCTATAAATTATCTCAACACTAAAGACATTTTTCTTTTAAAGTTAATTGGCTAAAATTTTATGCATTTTTTGTTGTTGTTGTTGTTGTATAAAATATCCGTGAGTTGTTACGAGGAAATAATTTAAAAGTTAAGAATTATTTTTTGTGAAACTATTTATTTATTTATGTGGCCGCTGTAAAAGTTTTGTGTATTTTAACGCCAAAACCAATTAATAGTGACTTTTAAGTGATAAAAAATAATAAAAAAAATTAAAAAAAAGGGGAGTTGACTTTTCAGTTACTTTTGAATGTAGTGTTGCATTTTTGCTTAATTTAAAGGAGGAGATTTTTAAGGTATTTCCGTCTTCATGATCGTAAGTAGTAAAAAAATATTGTTGTTGTTGTTGTTATATTTAGAAGGCTGAAAATAATTGCTGACCACTTCAGAAATATTTTTCCAAAGACAACAATTTTAAAAGTTTCTGAGTACAAATAATGATTTTATAAACATTTTGGAACAGAGTACCTTGAAGAAGTACTATACTTAAAAAAAGTGCCTTAAAAGGTACCCGACCCCACCTCCCCTCCCCCCTATACTTATAAAAAGTTTATTTTAATAGCACCCTTTGGAATTTTTACTAGAGTAGTTTTTAAAAAGAACTAAAAGTACTTTTTAAATAGTACTTAAAAAAATTCCTTAAAAGTTTGTACTTTCTTTCCTTATAGCACCCGTCTGAAGTACATTTTTTTTTCTAAAATAACCAGTCTTTCAAAAGGTATATTATAACAGTACTTTTCAAAAAAAAAGTACCACTAAAAGTACTTTTCAAAAAAGTACCCCTAAAAGTACTTTTCAAAAAAGTACCGTTTAAGATATTTTGTAAAACATCCCCTAAAAAACCTTTCCAAAGACAGCCATTTTAAAAATACCTGATTACATAGAATATCTTCATAAAAATCTTTTAAAAAAAGTACTTTTTAAAAAGTATTTTTAAAGGTACCTCTAAAAAATCTATGTATTTCAATAGAAACTTTTAGAAAAATATTGTTTTATCGGAAATAATTATTCTTCCAAAATGTACATTCTAATAGTACTTTTCAAAAAATGCTCTTCAAAGTACCAGCCAAACGCACACTTAAGATATGAATTAAAAAAAACACCCAATTTAAAAAGTAGCTAAATATTTTAAGAAAGGGCACTATACTTTTAAAAAAGGTACCTTAAAAGGTACCTGTATAAATAAAATTAAAAGTACATTTTTTTCTAAAATAACCAGTCTTTCAAAAGGTATATTATAACAGTGCTGTTCAAAAAAAAGTACCACTAAAAGTACTTTTCAAAAAAGTACTACTAAAAGTACTTTTCAAAAAAGTACCACCAAAAGTACTTTTAAAAAAAGTAACATTTAAGATACTTTGTAAAACGTCCCCTCAAAAAAATCTTTCCAAAGGCACCATTTTAAAAATAACTGATTACTTTTGAAAAAAGTACTTTTTAAAAAGTATCCTAAAAGGTATCTCTAAAAAATATAAGTATTTCAATAGAAAGTTTAGAAAATCATTCTTCCAAAATGTACATTATAATGACACTAGGAGCACGCAAACGTGGTCACTTGTACTAGTACAGTGTAGTCTGAATTACTTGTTGTGATTGTCTATGGAATCATTTATTAAATTATTTAAGAGGCATCGTATGTCCCTCTATATAAATTACACAAGCAACACTTTTCAAAAAGTACCCTTAAAAGTGCCAAGTAAAAAAGTAGCGTTAGAAATACATATTAGAATAACCTGACTACAAAGAGCACCTTTGAAAAAAGTACCATTTACAAAAAGTACCGCAACAAAAAGTACTTTTAAAAATTTTTATATTTTTTTAAAGCGACGTTTAGAAGTATTTTTTGTTATTGCTGTTGTAAAATAACCAATCTTAGGAGCCACATCATACGACACATTCTTCAAAAAGTACTTATTTGGAGAAAAAATTAGAAAACAAATTTAAAAAGATACCTCTAAAAAATTGAAACATTTCAATAAAAACTTTTCGAAAAATATTAATGTATCTAAGATAATCGTTCTTTCAAAAGGTACGTTATGATAATATGTTTCAAAAAGTACCTCTAAAAGTACCATGTTATAAGTAGCCTTAAAAAATACATATTAAAAGAAGCTGATAATAAAATGCACCTTTAAATACATCTTTTGAAAAAAGTACCATTTACAAAAAAGTACCTTATCAAAAAGTACTTTCGATAATTTTTATAATTTTTTTTTTAAGTAACGTTGAGAAGTATGTTTTGTTGTTTTTTTTTTTTGTAAAATAACCATTCTCAGGGGGTACATTTTAAGACACATTCCTTAAAAAGTACATATTTGGAGAAAAAATTAGAAAACATATTTAAAAAGACACCTCTGAAAAATTTATAGAAAAATACGGTTTGATCAAAAAGTAATCGTTTTTTAAAAGGTACGTTTTAATAATACGTTTCAAAAAGTACCTTTAAAAGTACCATGTAAAAATTAACCTTAAAAACTACATATTAAAAGAAGCTGATAATAAACTGCACCTTTAAATACGTCTTTTGAAAAAAGTACCATTTACAAAATAGTACCGCATCAAAAAGTACTTTCGATAATTTTTATAATTTTTTTTAAAGTAACGTTTAGAAGTATTTTTTGTTTTTTATTTTGTAATATAATCAATCTTAGAAGGCACATTATAAGGTAAATTGTTTAAAAGGCACAAATTTATGATAAAAAAAGTACTTTTACAATATTTTGGATGTAAGAATGGTGTTTAATTGCTTATTTCTGTATGATTGAATAATTTAAAAAATTTTACTTAACAAGCAAATTATTAATGATTTCAATTCCCCCTTAAATTGTCTAAAAAGTTCGTTTGAAATTAAGGACCCTCGTAGATTGCCTTCTACTCCAAACTTGTGAATTGATTCATTAAAAAATTTAAAATTGTTATAAAGAAAAAATTAAACCCGCATAAAATTAAATAATTAAACATAGAAAAATTTATTATTTTTAACTTCATTTTGTGTTGGCTTTAATAGTTCTTAATTTGGCGTTTACTCTGTTGTTAATAGATTGTTAACGTTTCTTTATTATTTTAAGCCATTTTTGTGAAAAATTTATAAAATGATTTTTTGCAAAAGAATAAATTTGAATGAAAGAAAACACGATTCGAATAAATCATAAATGTTGGGCTGTAAATGAGCAAAAATATATTCAATACAAAATTATAGGATTGTAAAATTATTTTAACGAATAGAATGGAAATTAATAAAATAAAAGGCGAAATACAACAACAAAAATTAAATGAAATTAATGTTAAAATAGAATAGAACGTTAAGTTAAGAGGTTTTAGTTCATTAACCCAGAAAAAAAACCCAAAATTAACAACGCTTTATGTGTTGGACTTTTGTTAATATCGGCTGTTTTTTTAGAGGTACCAGCTGTACCCTACGCGAGTTTTTACGTCACTAACTAAAATAAAGTTTCAGGAGAGTTACCATAACACAAATATTCAGTTCGTTTTTAATTATTTTATTGTCACCACTGTTCTTTATTTTGCAAAAAAATTGCGACATGGCAGAGACGCTGCCACGACGTTAATACGCAAACGAATAAATCAGAAGGTTCTCTCTCCGACGCCTTATAGAGCCACATAAACTTGCCCATGTAAAAAGCATAGATTCTCCAAATTTAATTCACACATCAACACTCAGCGAAATATTTTTCTTTAAAAATATTTTTCTTTACAGAAAACACCCCCAAAGAGACACCAAATCTTTAGTTAAGTTCAGGTTCAGGCTTGAATAACAAGAGAGA
The DNA here is from genome assembly GCA_030448955.1 of Trichopoda pennipes. Lineage (NCBI taxonomy): Eukaryota > Metazoa > Arthropoda > Insecta > Diptera > Tachinidae > Trichopoda > Trichopoda pennipes. The sequence continues at coordinate 1,448,421 of JASKUP010000040.1, forward strand.
GTAAGAAATCGCAAGTTAAGGGAGGATATAAGCGCCAAGAATACAAAGAAATTTTAGTGAAGAAGTACATCAAAATAGATATGGGGCATTTCATACGTAAACAGTCGGTCCAAATTGAATAGTAAACAACTGGGGATTTTCGTGATAAGATTTGCATCTGCACCTGCCTGTAAGCCTTAGTCAAATGGTGGTCAAACCACTGTGAATCAAAAGCTACGTTATTCACTTCCTAGGAAGCCGAGGACTAATTCTAGCAACAGGTCTTTCCAAGTTGCAATTTCAGCGGTTCCCGAGCAGGGCTGCAAACCACTACTCCTTGCTGAAGAGCTGGAGACTATCCAACTCCTGGTCCAGAAGATATGACTAGCATGCCCACTAGATCCGGATCATTCACCCGTTGGTGCTATTAAAGGCGCGATGATCCTGGCCCTTTTAATTAATTCATGTGGCGGCCGCAAAACCACAACCACCACGATACTCCCGAAGGCCCAAGCTCAATAATCAGTCAGAGAACAGCTAAAAGTCTAAAAAGACAATTAGCAGAACTCTGGCGCTTACTGATTCCCGTGGAAATAACGTGGAGCTTCCAATTGACTTCCTGCTTGCCTTCAGGGGACTGGGCTCCCTTATAGCCCCAGCAGCACAGGTCTAGGTGGTCAAGTATTCCATAAAGATCGATAAATGTGCCCCCGGGGGGGGGGGGGAGCAAGTGGGGATAAAAGCCAAGGTAATATAGATTTCAGAACTGTATAGTTTGCATTCAGAATTTGTATGGATTTTTATTAATAAAACAAGGCTTTCGCCTCACAATAGTGGGCCATTTTTGGGCATTTTCAAAATGTCTGTGTAGAAAAAACAAAAACCAAAATGTATGAATTTTTCTATCTGCGATTAGCTATACCCTGGGCGAGCTTCTGCGCCACTAACTAAAAGAAATAATTTTAGTCATTTTAGTGATTTCGTGCACTTCGAAAAAAAATTTGTGACATTACAGAGTTGCTTTTCAATTCAAATCCATTAGGTGTGGAAATGAATTATTTAGAAGGTTTTCCGATGGGTGAGCAAGAGAGCTGTCCATGTGAGAAGCCTTGATTCTCCAAATTTAATTCACACACCTACAGCTATTATCCTTGTGCTTTGTTGATAGTCATTGCAAAAGTAAGTCGCAGCAGCAACTACAGGCGTTTGAAATCTGTGGGGACATTGGGATACGTGGCAACAGTACGTGTTGACCTTTAAACATTCCAATCAAAATTGTTGCCTCGACAACATTGTTCATTTTAATGACTGAAGGTTTGGGTTCCATTGCAAAGTCGTGGCGGATTACATTTCGCACCAGGAACTTCAAGCGTTGAAAAAACGAATTGTATATTTATCGGGATGACTTTAGTACGTGGCAACACTTCATCTTCACCTTTGAATTTTCCACTAAAAAAAATTGTTAACTCGATAATACTGTTCATCATTTACTTGACTACTTGACTGAGAGTTTGAGTTCGTGGTGGATTATGCTTCGTATCCGGAACTGCAAGCCTTGGAATTCGAATGGCATATTTGTCGGGATCGGCTACAAGACAACAGTACGTCTTCCTCCACCTTTAAATTTTCCAGTTAAAATGGTTGCGTCGACAAAATTATTTATCATTTTCATGGCTGATAGTCTAGATTCCATTGTAAAGCCGTGATGAATTTATGTTACGCACCAGGAATTGCAAGCCTTAGAATTCGAATGGCAAATCTGTCGGGATTGTTGGAGTACGTGGCCACAGTACGTCTTCGCCTTTGATGAAGAAATGATGAACATTTTTGACTGAGAGTTTGAGCTCCATTGAAAAGTCGTGATGGATTATGTGTTCGCACCCGGAACTGTAAGCCTTGGAATTCGAATGGCATATTTGTAGGGATCACTGGGATACGTGACAACAGAACGTCTTCACCTTTGAATTTTCCAGTCAAAATAGATTCCTCGACAACATTGTTCAGCATTTTCATGACTGAGAGTCTGGGTTTCGTTGCAAAGTCGCAATGGATTTATGTTGCCAATAAAAATGATTGAATATGGCAATTTTCTATATTAGAACGTGCGATGGCAAGCCTGACAAATCTAACGAATTTAAGAAGTCACTTGGACAGTTTTGACAACTCATCTTAATTCACCATAATATCGATAAACTTATATGCTGCTGTCTTGCCGGGTACTCCATTCTGAATGGTGAAGTTTGTGGGTATTTATAGCGATGTTTTTGGGCTGCACGCGTGACGAGTCACTAATGATTTTTGTAGTTCTGTGCAATATTTTGGAAAATCGTCTATGCTTTCTGAGCTCTTGCAGAAATTTTTTGGCTGTTTTCACGTGAATGTTAATATTTGTCAATGATTATCCAAAATATCCGCAGTCGTTTGTAGTGTAGGACAGGTCTTTACCTAGACTTAATCCACAAATCTTGGAGATTTTTGAGGAAACCTATCGATATGATACTGAAAATGCACCTTGATCGCGCTGCATTTATAAACGGATGAAATTTGAGCTTAAAAGCTTTATTGACCAGCTCGTTTTACGACCAAACACATATAAATATTTGACAACCAATTGAGAATTTAAAGCAAAAGACATGAAATGTTTCACAAGAAGAAGAGCACTTTATAAATTTCGATATTTTCCATTATATATTTTTTATATTTCCGATCGCTTAAACCTGCGCGGAACTTCCATTAATAATTCAAAACAAAAATTAGTCAAATCGGTCCAGCCGCTCTTAAGTTTTAGCGAGACTAACGAGCAACCATTCATTTATATATATATATATAAAGATAGAACTTTAAGTTGGCAACACTTTTTGAACTGGCAGCCACTTTGCCAGTTGCCAAGTTATTTATATTTAGTTTGATTTGGTTTGTCCTTTCAACATGAAAAGACTGAAGACTGTGTAATGCATCTAAATTGTATAAATTGGGCCGCCCAAAGCTCGCCTAATTTCATTGATCCCCAATTTTTTATAAGCGAATAATGTTTAGCTGTGAAACTCATAGCGGTATTTGAAATGGTGGTAACCCTCAAGTGTGTGTTGCAATACCATTACATCCAACAAAACTGTCAGTTTAAAGTACTTTTTGGGCTGTTAGAATCAGTGGTCCGCACTTCTGCTAGTCAGAAAGTTAAAGTCAATGGTGACCCCTTATAGAGCTATGATTACTAACTTTTTTCGCTCGTCAGTTAATGTGCAGGAGCTGTGGTTTCAACAAGACGACACAACATGTCACACAGCTCGTGCCACTATTGATTTATTGAAGAAAAGGTTAAATACTTCTATAGTTTCGTGTTTCGAACCCGTAAAGTTGAATAAGGTTTTAAAAACTTTGTTTTTACATTTAGTACTATGAAGATGTTAAAGAAAGTCTTTAAATGTGCATTTTAAGGTACTTTTCTTGAAGGTACTTTTTCACAGGTACTTTTAAATTTTGCCGAAATATTTTTAAACGAAGGAATGTTTGTAAATTTCTTTTTTAAACTGCAGCGTAACGTTTCTTATAGATACTTTTCTCCGCTATGTACTTATTTTTAAAGCAAAAAGTACTTCTTAAAAAAAGTACATTTTAAAAAAGGTTTAAATAGTTTCGTGTTTCGAAGGTTCTAAAAACTTTATTTTTATATTTAGTACTATGAAGGGGTTAAAGTTTAAATATTCATTTTTAAGGTACTTTCCTTGAAGGTACTTTTTTACCGGTACTTTTTAAATAAAATATCTTTTGTCGAAATTTTTTTAAGCAAAGGAATGTTTGTAAATTTCTTTTTTAAACTGCAGCGGAACGTTTCTTATAGATACTTTTCTTCGACATCTACTTAATTTTTAAGCAAAAAGTACTTCGTTAAAAAGTACTTTTTAAGAAAGTATGTACTTCTTTAAAAAGGTTAGGTAATTTTATAGTTTCGTGTTGCGAACCCATGAAATTGACTGAGCTTTTACAGACTTTTTAAAGGTGTTGAAGTAAGTTTTCAAATGTGCATTTTTAAGGTACTTTTCTTGAAGTTACTTTTCTAAAGTACTTTCTAAAAATTAGATATCTTATTCTTAAACGAACGTATATTTGTAAATTTATCTTTTAAACGTATCGTAATTTATTACTGATACGTTTCCGATATATACTTAAATTTGTGCTTGCAAATAGTACTTTTGTTAAAAGTACTTACAAAAAGTACTGTTTTTTAAAAGTACTTTTGGAACAAAAAATTCGAAAAAGTATTTTTTTTAAAGTACTTTTGAAACAAAAAACTCCTAAAAGTATTTTTTTTAAAAGTACTTCTAAAAAGTACTTTTCCTAAAGTACTTTTGGAAAAAAAGTACCTTTTTTAAAAGTACTTTTGGAACAAAAAGTACTTTTTTAAGGTACTTTTGGAACAAAAAGTACTTTTTGTAAAAGTACTTTTGGAATGAAATCTACTTTTTTTAAGTACATTTTTTAAAAGTACTTTTTCCCCAAAAAGCATTTTTTCAAAAAAAATTATATTTACAGTATGTAATTTTTGAAATTATAAATTTTAAAAATTTTTTTACAATACTTTTATTGCCTATTGCCTACTGTAGATTTTAGATTTTTTTTCATAAATTTATTTTTATGACGAAAATCATTTAGAACTAAATCGCTTTAATTTTACTTTAACCTTATTAGCACCATCATGTAACACGGTTGGATGGATAGCTGATATTTGTGCAAATAAAATCTGTGTTGAAGCGAATAACAAAATTAAGTGAAGCACAAAAACAAAAACAAAGAGGTTAAAGTTTAGAGCCATAATATAATGAATGTTTGGCTGGCCAGCTGATTGCTTAACTGATCAAGAATGACCAAGAAAAGGTGTTAATAAAATAAAAATAAATAATAATTTCGAAAAATTGAGTTCATTTCGAAAAATTTTGCAATTTTTTTTAACTGTTAAATCTGATTTAACAGTGATTTAAAGACAAGTTTGTTAGATTTTTGTTGTTGTTTCTTTTTAAATAATTTAAAGTCTGAGTTTAAGAAAAGTAAATTTAATTTATTGTTCAATATTTTTTAAATTCTCTAACATTCGTATTTAATTTTGACGTTGCGCGTTAAGTGGCCATCATTGTGTTTTTTATGCAAAATATGTGTTATTTTTATTTATTTATTTTTTTTGTTTTTGTTTTTGTTGGTTTTATTGATCAAAATGATTATTGATCTCTTGCTGAGTTCTGTTATAATTTTTTTTTTTCTTATTGGAGTTTGAGATTCATGTCAATTAACGGTATTTATTTTGGGACATTTTTTTTTCTTTTGAGGATTGAATTTATTTGGTTGGTTGGTTGGTTGCTTGACATCTTACACTACAGACACCATGACACAGTCTTAAAAATATTTTATTTTCGTGATTTTAAGTTTTTTTCCTGCTGTTGTTTTTGGAATATTTTCATGTGTTGTGTTTGCTGTTGTTTTTCTTACTTTCTTGAGCATTAAAGATAAAGCAAAAAAGAGTCCTACAGATTCACGTTATGTTAAGCTGATGTTCATCGATGACTAATGTTTCATGTATCTGTAAAATAAATTTGTTGGTTGTTTTTCATTTTATCGGTTGGCTGTGTTGTATGTTGTTTTGTCAGTAAGGGCTTCGCTGGAATCATGACTAATAAAAGCATTTGCAACTGCTACAGTAGCAACGTATTTTTAAAATTTTCTTGATAAAGACGACTGTTTATGCTTAAATTTATTGCCCAGCAAACATTTAATTGAACGTTACAAAATTTGTTTATTTAAAAAAAAAATTCTTTTCCATTATTTATAGAAAATATTATATTGCAGCACACACCAAAACTGAATTTTATTTAAAGATTTTTATATTTTAAATTTGATTTAATTTATACAATTTTTTAATTCAAAAATTTTAAACGATTTTTACCAAAAATTTGAAAATTTCATTTTAACAAAAACTAAAATTTAAAATTTAATTAAAAATTATTAAATTTCATTTAATAAAAAATTTCAAAGCGATTTTATTTAATTTTTTTTTCTCAAAAATTTTATTTTAGCAAAAATCATTAAAAATCTTAATTATGGTTTGAAGGTTTTTACCATTTTTACATGATTTCCTAATTTTTAAATTTTTAAAAAAAATTTCTTAAAATATTTTCGAAAATTAACGTCTAAAAAATTATTTATCACTTGCCAATCAACAACAAATATTAAATGAAACAATATGGCAACACTGAATATTGCCCTTTTATTTCATTTCCATAAAAATATTTCAATATTTTGCTAGTGACTTTGTTTCTGTATCAGGCCGGCTAAAGAAAACCTCCACCACTTTACATTGCTTGCTATGGCATTATTTCCTCCATTGCTTAACCATAAATTTTACTATATGAAGCCATGACTTCCCAATTTATAGAAAACGTTTTCTCAAATAAATCCTAATAACGCAAGACACTCTTATTACTCTATAAACTTTAATGTCTCCTTTATTTATTTATCAAATTTTCTCTAAATGTTTTATCGTCACCTAATAAAAACTCCATCAACGCACCATTTTAATTACTTTATAAAGCGATTCAATTGACTTTAAAAATGATCAATTTTAAACATTTGAAAACTTAAGATTTTTATTTAAAATGGATTTCTTAAGCCCAAAGTAATAACAAACGACAGAAATGATCACTTTTAAGGCTTTGAAAATTTAAAATTTTTAATTCCCATCTCTGACTATTTGCGAAAACAATTCCTTATAAAAAGACTCGCTCATACCCGAAACATTAATAAACGACAGAAGTGATAAATTTTGAGCATTTAAAAATTTTGAATTTTTCATTCCCATCTCTGACTATTTGTGAAAATGAATCTTAATAAAATAGGGCTTTTATTACCCCAAAAATAATAAACGTTAGAAGTTATCAAATTCGAACATTTAAAAATTTTAAAGTTTTGTGTCCCATCTCTGACTATTAGTGAAAACAATTCTTTATAAAATGGCTGCCTAATAACCGAAACACCAATAAACGACAGAATATTGAATATTTAAAAATGTTAAACTTTCGGTTCCCATCTCTGAAATGTGTGAAAATGAATCTTGCTAAAATGAATTTCTCATTGCCCCAACTGTAATAAACGGTTCCCATCTCTGACTATGTGTGACAGCAATTAATTCTGAATTGGCTTTCACATAACCCGAACAATAATAAACGGCAGAAGTTATCAATTTCGAACATTTGAAAATTTAAAAATTTTATATCCCATCTCTGGCTATTTGTAATACTAATTTTTTTTAAAATCGGTTTCTCATAACCAAAACAATAATTAATACCAGAAATGAACACCTTTGAGAATTTGAAAATTTTTGATTCCCATCTCTGACTATTTGTGAAAACAATTGCTTGGAGAGACATGATCAATTTTGAATATTTAAAAATTTTAAACTTTTAGTTCCCATCTTTGTAAAATATGCTTCTAAAAACCCGAAGCCGGAAAGCTGTTTAATAACAGAGTAGGTGCTCCCCGCCCCCTCGGCGGCATATTGCTATGCTTTGACGGAAATTCACCGTCATTACATGTGTTTTCAGGGGTAAAAGGGAGCCCAGTCCTCTTCCTCTCTTATTCGTTTAGAATTAAAAAAACTAAAAATTTTTAACCGAATGAGAATTTTTGCAATGGCATTTTTGCTGCTTTCAACTGTCCTTTAAATTTTTAATGCAAAAAATAAAATGAAAATATTATAAAAATAATTAAATAACAGCAGATGAAATTTTTTCTATTAAAATAATTTTTTTTTGTTTCGCATATTTTTTTTTTAAATTTTCTTTGTTGAAAAAGGCTAAAAAGGCCAAATCAAATCTTCTACAATTTAAAAAAAATTGAATTTCATATAATTTATAGTTGTTGTTGTTGGTGGTAACGATTTTATTATAAATTTTAGTTGAGCAGTGCCAGCTAAATGTAGATGAATGCAAACAAGAGAAAGGGGGAATTTTGGGAGACATGACTCTAATTTTTTGGAAATTAGGCGTTAAAAATTATATTTTTAAATAGAGATAGAAAGATAACATGGTTATTGACAAAATATTTTTTTTTGTTAAAAACTAAACGCTAAACCTTTTTGGAATTTGTTGCATAGATGCAAAGTTGCCAGATTAGGGGATGGATGTATCTCCGGGATTGGTTAGTTTTTTTTAACAAAATAGGTTTTAAAATTCTATTTGGGAATTAGAGGTTTTTTGTGGTAAAAATTTAAGTTCAAGTACTATTCAGTGAAATTAGGGCTCGGCTATCATACCACATGCTGCTGGAGCTGTCAGGATGGGGAAAGAAAGAAACGTTCTCCATCTTCTCTGTCCTCCTCCAGTAACGGCTGAAAAGTACTGCGATTTCTAAGCGACAGCAGTCTTTCGGGTCTGTCTAAGATGTCAGAAGAAGAACAGAACAAGATTAATTTCTTTATATAGAGCAGTGGCTAAATGACCCACTAACTCCATTTTCCTGGAATACAGCCGGGGTTCGCACTAGATAACATTCTGCCACTACATTCCAGCGATTAACCGTGGATAACTATTTTTTCTGTGTTTTCTCCTCCTTCCTCTTGCTTGTCCTGTTTTTCTTTTCTTTGTTTCTTCTGCAGACGTCACAAAGAGATCAAGAGTCAGATTCAGGTGAACCGATGAAGGCTGCCTATTTTACCTCCTGAGTAAATTCGCAACCCAGATCATGCCACTTGACCACGTTAAGACTTTCTTATGGAGCGTTTTTTCTTAATTTTATATATGACCCTGCAAAGCAGAAACGAAAGGTGTCTTTAAAGCCAGGGAGCCGTGGGAAGGAGTTTTTATTATTTTTATTTGGGTACGGTTTTACGTTGACCCTCGTGAGTTTTTATTATGTTTTTTTAAAGCCTCTACAAAATGGCGTTGTATCGCAACTTTCATAGAGATTGTGCTGTTATTAGAGCCCTGTGATTTAAACGTTTAAAAAGTAGCGAATTTATCGTGAAAAAGTTATCGGCCTACCAAGACAGTTTGAAAATAAGAAACGGAGCACTTTACCAGAAGACAAATCTACCCAAAAGTGAAAGGCATTTAAGAAATTATGCGAAATACATCCAAAAGTTAACTTCAGACATTTAGTACCACTTGGATTCATTAAAAAGTAACGAGCTTGTGTTCTTTACAAGCTCAAGCCAAGAGAAGATGAAAAGTGATTTGTTTAATCGGAAAAATAGTTTCAGCGCCCCAACGTTTTTGCATAGAAATAATAACGGGTTATCCAAAATATAATCTTATCCTTTGTGTCAGTCGAAAACACAAAACATGGCCTATAAACCCCAGGCAATCTGGCCCTAAACTGCAATACCCTCGATTCAAACCAAAAATTTTGTTTTAGCTGGGATCAAAAAGGCTTTAGCTGTTGTAAGCTCCAAGTGATCCAAGTGATCTGCTTCCAAACATGTAACAATCTCCAGTCTTCTATTGCTCGACTAGTTAAAAACTTTAGAAAGTATTTCCCTTAACCGCTTAACTATTGCCACTTCTATTCTGACTACGATTTCTTTCATTTTATAAACAATTGCTGCTATTATCAAAATATCACTTCCCAGTGAATGGTTTAAAGCAAAAAAAAGCACAATTCATTCACAAAAATTGATATTCAAAAAATCAAATTCTGCTTAAGAAACTCAAGTCTCCTGTTATTCCCCTAATAGTCTACTAGGAGAATAAACTCTAATACTTAATTAACAACCAAATACGGAATATGCTGTTTTTGTTGTTATTAAAAGGTATTATTTATAGAGGTATAGTACCTCGTGACAGACTAATATCAATAGACTAAATGACGCTTAAACTCCCCCCCCCCCCCCGGGAGCACATTGATATGTTTTGACGGAATCTCACCGTCATTACATGTGTCTTGTGGGGGTAAAAGGGAGCCCAGGCTCCTTCAAGGCTAGTAGGAGTCACCTGGACAATACACTATATTTCCACGGGAATCAGTGGCCCGCCAGAGTTCCGCTAGTTGTCTCTTAAGGCATTTAGCTGTTCTCTGGCTGATTATTGAGGTCGGCCTTTCGGGAGTATCGTGGTGATTGTGCTTTCGAGGCCCTCGTTTAAGTTTGTGGGTCGGATCATTCACAATGAACACAATGAATGGTCCAGATCCAGTAAGTATGAATGCCGTCATGTTCTTAAATTATATTAAGCTTCGTGCTTTCTGAAACAGGAGTTGGATAGTGTCCAACTCTTCAGCAAGGAGTGAAGGCTGCGGCCTACTCCGGACTTTTGAAGTTGCAACTAGGAGTGACAAGGGGATATAAGTATCCGAAGGCCTCCTAAGGCGAGGATGATGCTACATAATATTCAACAGTGGTAATGATCCACCATCTGATTAAGGCCGACGGCCAGGCGCAAATGTAAATCTTATCAAGTCATAAGTGCCGACATTAAGTAAAACATGTATAAAACAAAGTTGTATACCTTCGCCTGTATTTCTACAAAAATCACCCGTTACTTTCTCCACAAGACTCAATGTGTCATAAACTGGTTGCCTGAACCAAATTTTTTTATTCTTCAAATTTTTAATTTTAACACTTAAAGCTGCTATTCTAAAGAATTAAAAATTATTTTATTGTCTATTTACTCGATTAATTTTTAATTCGTTACATTTAAAGTCACAGTAAAAGTCACTCACTCACCTGTATTGAGCCGGCCACTGAAGCTGAAGAGAAGCTCATGTTGCTGGATTCTTGAGTTGGTGACAAACGTTTAAGGTTGTTTCGTTGCATTAATTCTGTAAAATGATTATTGTTGCAATTGTTGTTGTTAATACTATTATTATTATTATTATTGTTATTATGGTTGTTGTTGTTGCTATTATTATTATTATGATGAATTTCTTTAAATGATTTTGTTGTAGAATTTAAAGATTTTTTTGTATCATTTAAACAATTTAAATGAATATTGTTGTTGTTGTTATTAATGATTTGTTCATTTTGTTGTTGATGATGATGATGTTGATGATGATCATTATCATCATTAATATTTAGTTTTGTTAATTGTTGTGCATTAGTTTGTGTCTTAACTGTCACTGACGATGTTGCTGATGATGCAGCTGATGCTGAAGCTGATACCGCTGATGCTTTGGAGGATGGTAGTGTTAATGATACGGAAACTGCTTTAGATGATTTTGCAATTGTGGGTCCATTAATTGTTAAGGAAGAAGCAGAAAAAGAAGAAGAGGAAGAAGAAGATGCTAATGTTGCTGTTGCCGTTACAGTTGCTGTTGTTGGCAATACCGTTGTTGACAAATTTGGTTTTGTATTATTTAACAAAGTTGTTGTTGTTGTTATTAGTTTTGTGGCAGTTAGTGTTGTTGTTGTTGTTGGTGTTGTGGTCGTTGTTATTATTAATTGTTTTTTTGTTTTTAAATTATCATTTGTGAGGCCTGTTGTGACAGAGGTTGGTGATAAAGACAAGTTATTGTTGTTGTTGTTGTTATTATTATTATTATTACTGACACTACATGCGCCTGTATTAGTATTTATATTTAATGATGTTGCATGATTAGCTGTGGCCATTGACGAAGAAGCCGAGTTATTTATGTTTGTTATTGTTGGCGTAGCACCACCGCTGTGTTGGGCTGTGACAGTAGCTGACATGACCGGATGTAGGCAAAATTGATAACGTTTAGTGAAGTTTGAGTTATTGTTACTGTTACTGTTATTGTTATTGTTGTTGCTATTGGTGGTGTTATTTTCTTTAAGCTGTTGATGATTTCGCATGTTTATTATTCCTGGCTGTATGTGTGTGTGTGTGTGTAAGTGTGTTTCTTTTTGTTTTGCCTTTAATTTAATTTAATTTAATTTAATTTTTTTTTTATTAATTTTTTCTCTCTGTCTCTGCCATCAAGTTGTTTATTGAAACTTTTCACGTTTTTTATAAAAAAAAAGTAATTTTTTTATTTTATTTTATTTTTTTTTTTTTAATTTTTATTTTTAACAATTTTGACTTGGAGTTACCTAAAATTGCATGACATTTTAAAGTTTATTTTTTTTTAATTTTATTTATTTTAATTTTTTTTATTTATCTCATTTCTATCAAAAACCTTAAAATTACGTGATTTATTTTATTTATTTTTTTTAACAATTATTTTTGAAATTAAATTTTTTCCCATACAATTTTAATGTATTTGCGTTTTTTGTTATTGTTGTTGTAAAAGATAACTATCTGCAATGAAAGAAAAAATATATTTTTTTTATTTTATTAAATCAGTTCAGTTTATTAATTTTTTCCAAAAATTAAATTTAAATTTTTGTTAAGGTCAAAAGAGCAATAAATTGTTTTGATGCATGTTTAAACATGTTTAAGCATGTTGTTAAACTTCTTAGCTATTTTATTGAGCAATGAATTTGGTTAATTGTGAACAGTGCTTACAAGGGTTAGTGTAGAATAGAGAGGCATTAAACTAAAGAATGCCATCTAAAGTCAGTGGTAAGCCAAGAAGGAAGAACGTTAAGACCCAAAAGAATATCACGAAGAGCGATAGAGAACAAAAACTGCAAGTGTAAGGAACGTAGTGAAGCAAAAAATAGCATAAAAATTAATAATATCGATTTCTTTCGTTGAGAAATCCATTTCGTACAAAAACAAAATGAGTTGATACATTCTTCAAAATATTGTCCATCACCAGTCACTTCTCTTTCCCATCTTTCTAGTGGTCTGGATGCCGCTCTGGTTTTGAGATAAAGAATGAGTCAAGTCCATTTCGGATAATCTCTGCTGAAGTGGAGAGCATTCCCTTAAGATTATTTTATATCGATCGAAACATGTGGTGGTGAGACGGCACAAGGTTCGGGGCTATAAGGCAGATGAGCCAAAACTCTCTTCACCGCAACAATTCTTGCAACAAATGGCCCGGCGTTGTCATGATGGAAGACTATAATGGCCTTGTGTTTATTGCTCTCTTCACACGAATCAACTATTTAGCCCGATTTTAACAGCCCATAATACAAAACACCCTTAGCGTCATAGATATGCGGCTTCATATCCATGATATCCATATCCTCATTGACCGGGCTTTACATATGACATTTTCTACTTGGAGTTATCGTAATGTAATCATTTTTCATCACCCGTAACATCTCCCCCGGGGACACATTATAAGTTTTTATGGCTCACACAACCATCTAGACTTGTGTCTTGCGGGGGTACAAGGGAGCCCAGTCCCTTAACAGGCTAGCAGAAACCAACTGGACAATCTACTATATTTTCACGGGCATCAGTAAAGCGCCAGAGTTCCGCTATTTGTCTCTTTAGGCATTTAGCTGTTCTTTGACTGATTATAAAGGTAGACCCTTCGATATTAGCTTGTGTCTCGAGGTCCTCGTTTGAGTTTGTGGGTCGGATCATTCACAATGAACACAATGAACGGTCCAATGAGTATGAATACCGTCGTGTTCTTAATTATATTAAGCTTCATGCATTCTGGACCAGGAGTTGGATAGTCTCCAACTCTTCAGCAAGGAGTGAAGGCTGCGGCCTGCTTCGGGCTTTTGAAGTTGCAACTAGGCGTGAACGGAGGATATACGTATTCGAAAGCCTTCTAGGGCGCGGATGAGGATACATTTCATCCACAGGGATAATGATCCACTATCTCATATTGACGCACACGGCTAGGTGCAGATGTAAATCTTATCACGCATCATCCGCAACATCGCCCCCTGAGGGCACATTGATATGTTTTGATGCAAGTCCATCATCATTACATGTGTTCCCCCCGGGGGCACATGATAGTCTTTTTGGAACTTACTATTCTATTTAGACTGGTGTCTTGCGGGGTAAAAGGGAGTTCAGGCCCCTCAAAGGCTAGTAGGAGTCACCTGGACAATCCACATATTTCCACGGGAATCAGTACGCCCGCAGAGTTCACTATTTGTCTTTTGAGACAATTAGCTGTTCTCTGACTGGTTATTGAGGTTGCCCCCTATATGGAAGTATCGTGGTGGTTGTGGTTTCGAGACCCTCGTGAGAGTTTGTGGGTCGGATCATCCAAAATGAACACAATGAATGGTCCAGGTCCAGTGAGTATGAATGCCGTCGTGTTCTTAATTATATTAAGCTTCATGTGTTCTGGACCAGGAGTTGGAAAGTCTCTAACTCTTTAGCAAAGAGTAAAGGCTGCGGCCTACTTCGGGCTTTCGAAACTGCTACTAGGAGTGACCGGAGGATATACATACGTATTCGATGGCCTCCTAGGACGTGAATGACGTTTGCAAATCATTCAAGTGGTTTGACCACCATCTGATTATGATTACCTAGTCGGTGCAGATGTAAATCAGATCACATCATTACATGTGTCAACGGGGGAAAAACGGCAGCCCAGTCCCCTGAAGGCTGGCAGGGAGTCAACTGGAAGCTCCACATTATTTCCATGCGAATCAGTAAGCCACAGAGTTCAGCAAATTGATTCTTTAGCTTTTTAGCTGTTCTCTGTATGATTATTAAGGTTGGCCCTTCAGGTAGTATCGTGGTAGTTGTCGCTTCGCAGTCCCTCATCAATTTTAATTAAGGGGCCAGGATCATCTCACCTTTACTGAGAACATTGGAAAAATGATCCGGATCCAGTGAGCATGCTTATTGTGTGTTCTGGACCAGGAGTTGGATAGCCTCCAGCTCTTCAGCAAGGAGTGGAGATTGGCGACCCTGCTTCAAAACCTTCGAAATTGCAACTAGGAATAACCTGTTGCTAGAAATTAGTTTTCGGCTTCCTAGGACGCGGCGCACGCATCATATCACCCAAGTGGTTTGACCACCGTTCGGTTATGGCATATACACGTTAGATACCGACGTAAATCATATCACGCATCACCCGTAACAATAGAGCCCAAACATCATTTTTGACACGAAAAAGCGCCTTTCCACGTTTCTTAACTTCAATCATATGGAACGCAATTTGCTTGCCTTTGAATGAATTTCAATAGTTTTAAACCTAAAGAAATGGCTTGTTGTTTGACTCCCAAGGATTACGTAAGTTCTTCTTGCATTTGACAACAATCTTTGACGAATAGTGCTTCCAACTCCTTATCTTCAAAGTTTTTCGGCTGACTAGGCCTCTTATTGCCATTAACCATAGTGTGATAGTTATGACATATGTTGTCCAAATAGACAACATTCTTCGAAATTCTCGGAGGGGCGGGTATCACAACTTAGATGGCAAATTTAAAATAAATGGAGTTTATTAACAAGCTGCCATTTCGTCGTTCTTTGTACTGAGAACACCCTCCCCCGGCGCCCACAATATTGATGGATCTCTTCCGCATCTTGACATGTGCCTTCGGGGGTAAAAGACAGCACCAGTTGTCTGGGTTAGCAGCAGCCCTATACTGGAAGAGAGATAAAACTCTCGAAGTCCGACCAGTGACTTATTATACACACACTGGTACCACGGGGTGCAGTTTCCCGCAGGGCTACTGACCTGTTCTGGTTGTTGGTGAGATCCCTGGGGGAGCAACGAGGTGGCGTTGTTTTAAATCGGCTTTTATAGAGAGTTCTAAAGCGGTGTTAATGAAAATAAGGGGTTTACATCGAAAAAAATCTCCTAGTTGCGCTTGCAACAGGAGTAGGAGTTTGATAGTCTCCAACTCTTTAGGCTTTGCTATCGTACACTCGAAAATTGCAATTAAAGCGTATATGTACCTAGTGTGTATGAGTTTTAGGGCGTGGGTACACGCTTTTTCCTACACTCAGTGATAAGACCAACATCAGTTTGTAGCCACATGGCTCGGTGCTGATGTAAATCGTGTCACGTTCTGTACTTGAAACACAATCCCGGGGCACACAATCTTGTTGGATCTCTTCCCCATCTTGATATGCGCCTTCGAAGGCAAAAGATGGCGCCAGTAGCCTGGGTTAACAGAAGCCTTAAACTGCAAGGGAAACAGGACTTTCGAAGTCCTGCCAATGACTTGTTACACCCACACTGGTACTACGGCCTGCAGGACTACGGCTCTATTTTGGTTATTGGTGAGGTCCCTCGGAAAACAACGTGGTGGCTGTGGTTTAATCGAACTTTGAGGAATGTTCCGAAGGGATGTTAACAAGAAAAGTTAACATCAAAAGTCCTAGCTTGCGCATGCAACAGGACTAGGAGTTGGATAGTCTCAACTCTTCAGCAAGGAGTGACCCTACTACCGTTCTACTAAGTCGTATATGCACCTTATATGTATACGTCTTAGGGCGTGGGTTGGGCGCTTTTTCCTGCTCCCAACGGTAAGAACACCGCCGTCAGATTAAGACCACGCGGCCAGGTACAGACGTTCATCGTATCACGTTTTGTACTTGGAACACTGCGAATTGAAGAGAGCGAAAGAAGGACGCCTTATTAACAAATCCCATTCATGTTGATTTTACTCCATGTGGGCTCCATGAAAATATCAGTATGGAAGCATGATTAGCATTTTTATTCCTTTGACAGTGCTATGTTATCATTTTAACAGAGCTCTGTTAAAACAAAAGGTTTGTGGCAAAACTAAAAATATTTTTAATTACAAATAGACCGAAGCCCACTAGAGTTGCTACAGTACGCTGTTACCATATTTTGAAGGAACACTGTTAGGGCTCATGATTGATCGACCTCACCCATGACTGGCTTTAATTATACAAAAACAAGTCCACATTTTATAAGTTAAAAAAAAATGTTGCTGCTTCATGCTGCTTCAAATATAATTGTGTTATTTTATTAAATAATAAAATTAAAATAAAACGTTAAAAAAAACGTTAAATATGGCATTAAGTTTACCTTACGTTATTTCTTTGTTAAAAATTATTTAAATTTGTTGTTGTTGTTGTTGTTGTTGTTGTTATTCTAACTAATTAAAAGCATATTTATAATTAAAAACTCTTTCAGCACCTCGTTTTCTACGTTTTCAGTTAAATTTCATTTAAACAAAGAACGTAAGTGGCCACATTTAAGCGCATACTTATGGCTGCATGTATGTGTGTATGTATGTATATGTGTGTTGATTTGAAATTAGAATAATATTTGTGTGTTTGTTTTATTTTTTCTATTTTTTTCTCTTAATCATTTTTCTCTATTTTAAAAAGAGAAACAACAAAATTTCTTTTGTTTAGTTTTTCAATATTCTAATTTTTATACTTCAAAAATATACTTTATTGTTAAATGTGTGTGTGTGTGTGTGTGTGCGTGAAATGGTAGAAGTGAAAATAACGTGTTGTAGTTGTTATTGTGTTTTTATTAGACAACAAAAATGAAATAGATAAGTGGATTCACAAAAAAAGAAATAGAAAGAAAAAAATCCAAGTGGAGGTTCTTCGAAATTTTATTTTTATTTGGAGGATATAATATAAAGGGTTATCCATTAGGGATGTACATCTTGTATAATATTTGTGAACGTGTACATCGCTGCTTTTTAAGCAGTCACTCAGCATCAGCATCAAGACTTAAGGTTTTTGTAAAATTAATTCACCAGGGCGTAGGTGCGTGAAAACCCTTTACAACTCAAATTGTTAAAAGTTGCAAGTATGAACGATACCGAAGGGCAACCCACCACCCACCCAGAGCACCCACTCCGTTACCAAATTCCTTTAATTTTTATTTTTATATATTTTTCGTTTTTTTTTTGGTTTTTGCGAACCAAAACTCGGGGGATGACCCCTACACATGCAATGCATTGTGCCAGATCTAGGAAATTAGGTTATGGAGAGCAGGAAAGAGGAAGTAGTGTTCGTCGACATTAAATTTGAGCTTTCCTACATTGAAAGTGACAGCAAAGACCTCTGGAGGGAGTTTATTCCACATACGAACTATTCCCTGGTAGCTCTCTTAAAGAAAATCGAGTTAAACGCAAAAACGTGCGAGTAATGGAAACAAGTTCCCTAATTTCATTAGAGTTCTTACGATTGTAGTAACGATAAAACAGTGAAATACATCCCACATTGCATTGATGCTCTAGATAATCAATAGAGTTAGATACTCTACTGTGTCCAATGAGCCTCTTGGCCCTCTTCCGTATGCGGTCGAGCAACTCCAAAATAGACTGTATGGCTCCGGCCCATACATGAGAGTTGCATTCCATTTTTGGACGGATATAAGTGGTATAAATAGTACGAAGATCGCATGGAGTGAAGTATCTCCTACACTACATACCATCCACAGTGATAATGATCCACCATCTGATTAAGGCCCACGGCCAGGTGCAGATGTAAATCTTATCACGTCATCTCTTACACCGTTTCAGAAAACCAAGGCACTTGAAAGCTTCTTTAGAAACTTAAAGAATGTGCTTAATCCATCGAACATCACACTGAATTTTCATGCCAAGAACATTAAGAGCTTCCGATTCCGTAATACCTATATCACCCATAGTAACAGATGTAGCGCCAATACTGAACACAGATCCATGCGTCATCATGCAAATATAATTTTTTTTTTAATTTCACATAAAATTTCCTTTATCCGAAGGATAATATCTGTTAACACTAAAATTTAAATATGACTTCTGGCATATTACCACCATAACTGGCGGCCTCGAACGTCGTCTATATGGATATTGGTTGCAGCATGACGCCTAAGTGATCAAAACTTTCGCTAAACCAAATTCGCTTGTGAATCAATTGGGATCAACGGCAATCTTGTGTTGGGCCCATTCTTTGAATCCACGAATCTACCTTGCTAGGTGGTAGTATGGCTTAAATTCTTACACGAGTTGCATTTTGTAAGCCCGCAAACCAAGATCTTTCTACAAAATTTTGCATAAAGTAAATGGTCTCGTATCCAGGTCCTGCGCACGATGATGGATAGACGGATGACGGGTTTTTGCTATTACGATACGCTCTACAGCAGCAATGCAAACTTCTGTACGCACTATATGACGTCTGTCTGGATGCATATTATCGTTTAGCGTAAATGTGAAGCGATAATGTTCTATAGTTAATCGAATTAAGTGCTTTAATAGACGATTATGTTGATAATAGAATGAATGAATGTGATATAGATTTACGTCAGCACCTGCCTGTTCGGCCTTAATCTGACGGCGGTCTTACCACCAGGGAATTTAGCTAACACTCATACACGCCCTAAGACGCATACACACCCAGCAAACACGTCAGTAGTAATTTTTAAGAGCACAGTAGCGGGGTTATGCCTCCAGTCTTTGCTCGAGAGTTGCATACTATTCAGCTCCTTGCCCTGTCGCAGGACAAACATCGGACATTGGATATTACCAATTGTCGATGTTACATCTCTTCGCAGGCTTTTAAAAAGCAACCAATATTTAGCCACAGCCACCACGTTGCTCGTCGTGAGACCTCACCAATAACCAGACCATAGACCAGGGCCATAGCCCTTCGGACAAGTGGTGCCCTCGGTACCAGTGTAGGTACAATAAGTTAATGGTCGGACTTCGAGAAACCTTAATTATTTCTCTTCCAGGCGACTGCTGCCGCCTCTTGCCACCGAAAGCACATAACAAGATGGGAAAGAGATCCATTTTGACTGCGTAAAATGGAAGCGTTCCTGGCGTTAGTAGTCTATTCATGTTAAAATGCCCTTCAAAGTACCTCTTTAAGATATGAATTAAAAAAAACTCAATTTTTAAGAAAAATGTTTTAAGGAGGTCTGTACTTTTAATAAATGCCGTAAGAGGAACCGTAAAATTTAAATTTATAAAAAATTATACTTTCTCACTACACTTAAAACGGGTATATTATGATAGAAATTTTTAAAAAAGTATTGCTAACAGTACTTTGCAAAAAAGTACTAAAAAACATACTTTTTAAAGAAGTACTTTTTTTTAAATATTATAAAAGTACTAATGCAAAAATTACTATTAAGATATTTTTTTAAAAGTACTGTAAAAGTACTTTTCAAAAGAGTACCATAAAAGTACTTTTTCAAAAAGTACCCCTTAAGGTATTTTGTATAACTTCCCCCCAAAAAGAAACCTTTCCCAAAACAGCCATTTTAAAAATATCTAATAAAAAATATCTTCCTAAAAATCTTTTGAAAAAAGTTCTTTTTTATCAAATATTTTTCCATAATAAATTTGCCAAATATGAACTGTCAATACTAATGTTTATCAAAACGGCGATAAAACAAAGAAGTATACCCTCTCGGTGGACACACTATACTTAAAAAAAAGTACTGCCGTTCAAGTACCTCTTTCAAATATAAATTTAAAAAAACCCCAATTTTAAGAAAAATGTTTTTAAAAAGCACTATACTTTTCAAAAGGTGCCGTAAAAGGTACCTGTATCGAATTTAAATTTTTAAAAAATTATACATTCTTTATAGCGCACCCTACAGAAGTACACTCAAAACAGGTATATTATAATAGAAATTTTATTAAAAGTACTTTGCAAAAAAGTACTATAAAAGTACATTAAAAAAATACTATAAAGGTACTTTTGTAAAAAGTACAATTAAGGTATTTTTTTTTAAATGTACTATAAAAGTACTTTCCAAAAAAGTACTATAAAACTACTTTTCAAAAAAAGTACTATAAAAGTACTTTTAAAAAAAAGTACCATAAACGTACTTTTCAAAAAAAGTACCATAAACATACTTTTCAAAAAAAAGTACCATAAAAGTACTTTTGCAAAAAGTACTGTTAAAGTATTTTTTTAGAAAGTACTATAAAAGTACATTTCAAAAAAAGTACTATAAAAGTACTTTTTTGAAAAGTACCCCATATGGTATTTTCGATAACTTCCCCCAAAAAAAAACCTTTCCCTAAACAGCCATTTTAAAAATATCTGATAAAAACATCTTCTTAAAATCTTTTAAAAAAAGTACTTTTTTATCGAATAATTTTCCATAATGAATTTGCCATCTGTCTACTGCACGACCGCCAAATATTAACTGTCAAGACAAATGTTTATCAAAATGGCGACAAAACAAAATAGTATAGTTTTCAAAAAAAGTACTAGAAAAGTACTTTTCAAAAAGGTACTAGAATAAAAATAAAAGTACTTTTTCAAAAAGTACCCCTTAAGGTACTTTTTATAACTTCCTCAAAAACAAAAACCTTTCCCAAGACAGCCATTTTAAAAATATCTGATAAAAAATATCTTCCTAAAAATCTTTTGAAAAAAGTACTTTTTTATCGAATATTTTTCCTGAATAAAATTGCCAGGACAAATGTTTACCAAAATGGCGACAAAACAAAGTAGTGTTTACCTTCCCGGCGGTTACTGTGTAGTTCTTTACTAATAAAATAACAATTTCGAATAAATTTTATTAATGAAACGTTTTTGTATGTGTGAGAAAATGTAATAAATATTTTAATGGCCTTTAGCGAATTCCTAGAAAGTTCCAAGAAAAAAAAATATCACATTTTGAATAAAACACACTAAAGGAAGGTAATCAAAAGTTGAAGTTTAAAGACTTTTATTTTCAACCTTCTACGACTTCAATGGCAAAATTATGGGCAAAAAAAAGGAAACAAGCAGCAAATTTTTTTCACTTGGAAGAGTTAAACGGAAATTAAGTTGGTGGAAAGCACTGAGGTCTTAAAAAACAAACAACAACAAGTTCAAGTGCATAAGACTTAAGATTTATTTGCAACTCTGTTTCTACAACAATTGTTAGAAAATTCTTAATAAATTAAAAAAAAAGAGAAGAAGAAACAACAACATATAAAAGAAGGGACAGAAAAATAATAGCATTTCCTTAGAACTAATTGTTAATGCCGCCAATGGTACAAAACCAAAGAAGAGAATGAAACATTTTTTGTAATAAATGCGGATGCGAACAAGTGTTTTTGGTTTTCTTTCTGCTTCTTCTTCTTTATTTATTAGCAAATGAATTCGCATATTTCTCATGTGACAAATGAATGAAGCTAAAGTAAAAAATAAAAATAAATAATGAATCTTCTTATGTTCATATTTAAGACCTGTGAGTACACACTCGTTACTCTTTAACAATGTGGGCTGCGGAAATTAAAAAAAGCAACAAAATATTAAATAAAAAAATTGAAATTGTTAAATTAAATATCAAATAACAATGCTAAGGAGTTTTTACACAACGATCGACCCACCTAACAAACAGAAACTCAGTAAAACTACCTGCCAACATGTAGAGAAACATATGCATACGAGCTCTACTTAGGCTGCAGGTAGGCAACATGTTGATGTATAAATTTTCACACCAATAAAAATGAAGCAACAAAAAACTTGAATCAAATTGAGTTGAACCAACCAACCAACCAGCAACAAAAAAAAAAAAAAACGAAACAACTAAATTATCTCTGCTTTCAACCGAAAAAATGACACCACTAATAATTTATTTAATTTTTGTAAAGAGTTATTATGGATAAAAGAAATAGACAACAAACCCACCGAATAATTTAACATTTTGTTTGGCCGAATTCAGTTGCTTAAGGATTTCTTTGCAAACAAATTACGGTATTTTGTTGCTCAAATGATTTTTACGTTCTCAGAGTAAATTTTCGCGCTCTCTTGAATGCTGATTTCACTAAACAAAACCTGGCAACAATAATTTATCAACGGAATAAAGATGATTTGAGGGATCTCGAAATGTGGGCAAATTTGTGGTTAGGAAATAAATTGTCTTCAAATGTTTTAATGTAAAAAACTGAGCGTGACACGTTTCAACATTTATTAAGTAAAAAGTTTAGAAAACCCACCATATTCAAAGAAAATGGTCGGCCTTTATCATCGGCCCATATATTTTCGAAAATACGCCGAAAAATATCGTCATCGGGAATACTTTTCGCTATCAAATCATGACGAGCGTTTAAAAAGGTTTTAACAGATCTTAACATCAACAAGACTCCTAGGTCTTTAAACAGTGCTCTTCGACGTTAGCGCATCCGTTAGCAGCCCTTTTCACCATGTTGTATTATGCCTGCGTATTTCCAAAGTCTGCGAAGGTTGCAAATGTAATGCTACCTCCTAAAAAGGCTGAGGCTAACAACCCTGAAAATTATCGTTTAATTTTCATTTGTTCTGCACTTGCTTAAGTAATGGAAAGTGGGATTAATTTTCGGCTTGTGAGGTACCTGCAAACACATCCGTGAATTGGTGTGCAAGATCGTGCAATTTAACATCGCTAAATTATTTTCTGTGGGGATATATGAAGTTGCCAATAAGCCCGACATAAGTGATCACTTAAAGGACAACATTCGGCGCACTATTGCCGACATACGGCCACCAACAAATGTTTGAAAGCCAGATTCGACTACTCCTAAGACAGCCCTGGCGGTTTTATGTCAGAAGTCACATTTAAATTAAATAAATAAAAATATTCTATCCAGCTCGAGCGGTTAAAAGGGTTTTAGCAGATCTCATCAACAGTATCCTGGACCTGATGGGATTCCAGCACTGGTATTGAAACAGAGCTCTTCGACACTAGCGCATCCGTTAGCAGTTCTCTTTAATACGTTGTATCATGCCGGCGAATTTCCAAAGCGTTGGAAGGTTGCTAATGTAACGCCAATCCCCAAAAAGGGTGAGGCTAACACCTGCACTGTCCCAACTGCTGGAAAGTATGATCAATTTTCATCTTGTTAAGTATCTGGAGCCTAAAAGCTTATTTAGCAACTGACAGTATGGTTTCTGTAGGGGGTGTTCTACGGGTGACTTGCTGGATTTCCAGGCAAAACAATGGTGTAACTGCATACATCATTGCGGAGAAAGTCCTCCCGGGAGCACATTTTGATTGAATCTCACCGTCATTACATGTGTCTTTGGAGATAAAAGGAGCCCAGTCTCCTTCAAGGCTAGCAGGAGCCAACTGGACAATCCACTATATTTCCATGGGAATCAGTAAAGCCCCAGAGTTCAGCTATTTTACTTTTTAGCCTTTTAGCTGTTCTCTGGCTAATTATTAAGGTTGGCCCTTCGGGAGTAAAGTGGTGGTTGTGGTTTTGCGGCCCCCGCATGAATTGATTAAGTGAGCCAGGATCATCTCGCCTTTAATAACACCAACGGGTGAATGATCCGGATCCAGTGAGTATGCTAGTCATGTGTTCTGGACCAGGAGTTGGATAGTCTCCAGCTCTTCAGCAAGGAGTAGTGGTTTGCAACTCTGCTGTGGAACCGCTGAAATTGCAACTAGGAAAAACCTGTTGCTAGAAGTAGTCCTAGGCTTCCTAGGGCGTGAATGGCGTTGCTTTTCATTCACAGTGATTTGACCACCATCTGATTAAGGCTTACGGCCAGGTGCAGAAGTAAATCTTATCACGAATGTACCGCTGGGTTATTTTCTCTGGGCCATTGGAAACACGGGGTTTACGTGAACAATCCGCAACAACTGAATAATGAAATGCGGCGCTGCATTGGCGAGATAAGCGATAAGCTTTGCTGCTTTAACACGCTTTAATATTTTGTGAAAAGAGCACATGTCGACCTGTATGCTAGAAGTCGCCATTTACCCGACAACATATTCCATTTACGATGCAAAACATCCTCAGACATGTTAACAGACAAATCTTTTCAATTTGAGCGGAAACATATCGATATGATACTAAAAAAGCTCTGTGTGGATGGATGCAATTTCCGCCTAAAAAACATTTTAAATTGACGCACAGCGCCATCTATTGACAAACAAATATAAATATTTACCAACCAAGTGAGAATTTTAAACCGTTCCACAGCTGAAAACATTTTGTAGGGGAAAATTAATTGTTTTTGGTATTTTCCATTATTTCCTTCCCTGAACTTCAACTAATAATTGAAAATAAAAATTGGCCACATCGATCCAGCTGCTCTGGAGTTTTAGCGAGACTAACGAACAGCAATTCGTTTTTCTATATAGAGAATAAAACGTGTGATTTTAAATCATTAAATTAAATTTTACCCAATAACTCTCATCTACTTAATCAAAATAAATTTTTTTTATCGGTGTCACTACATCATATCATTTGTCGTATTTCGTATAATTGTATATGAGAACCCAAAAGGTGTGTTCAAGTGTAAATAATTTTGAAGTCAAATTAAAACGTTACTTATTTTCTGACATGCATTTCATTGACAATCGTCTGCTGGCTGTCTTAACGCGCGGCGCTGTATTGAATGAGTTGATGGCAAAAGCTTAAAATTTAAAATTTTATAGAAAACAGTATTTAGGCGTATCAGATACAGACTTAAAAACAGAAGTCAATGTAAAACCTTCATATTTACAATACAACAACAATAACAATAATGAAACAACAACAGCAGCAACAAATAACATTAACATTAAATTATAATAATAAGCGTCATCCAAAAATTATGTGGAACTTGTTGCAATAAGCTGTTTCCAAACACAACACAACACAATACAAACACTCATACATAAACAAAAACAAAAATTATTGCAAGAAATTTGTGACAGGTTTCTTAACTTTTGAGGGTACTTCCTGTTGTAATTTGTTGTTGTTTTTTTTTTGGTTAATTTTTTATTTAAAATTTAGAATAGTGTGTCAGAGCTGGAAAAGGAAGTATTTAACTGCAGCAACTAAAAATATTGTTGAACATGTAACCTGAAAATGTGTGTTGTCGTTAATTTGTCAACTTTTTTGTTTTTAAATTTTAAATCGCCCTGGCAGCCATCTGCAAAAATTGAAATGGACATTAAGGAAATTCGAAACTACTTTCAGTTACATATTAATATAATTTGGAAAAAAAAGTTACACAAAAGCTCTTACAAATAAAAAAAGTACCAAGTAAATGGTACTTTAGTTACTACTCTAGTTTATAATTGTGCTAAAAAAAATATAGACACGAAAGTTTTAACACATTTTGATATTAAATTAAAGCAGAATAACAGGAATGACAAAAATAATAAAAATATTTTATATCCCTAAAAAGTACCAAAATGTGTGCTTGAGTGAGTTTTCATTTTTGTTTAAGTTCTTACGTTTTAGTTTTATATTATTTTTTATTGTTTAATAAAAATAATATAGTATTGATAGGTAAGCGTAAGCGGTTTATATCACCAAAAAGTACCAAGATTTAATTATGAGATGATTCGTTCTTTTTGTGTTTATTTTCTAGTTTTAGTTTTTTATTTATTTGAAATAAAATAATATAATACCGATAGTTAAACTGAACTTCTGTTTTAGTGAAAAATTTTATGTCCCCAAAAAGTACCAAAATTTGTGTTTGTGTCAATTTTTGTTTTTGCTTGAGTTTGTAAGTTCTAGTTTTGTTTTTTATTTATTTGCAATAAAATAATATAATAACAATAGTTGAACTCAACCTTTATTTTTCTGAAAAACTTTTTATCCCCAAAAAGTACCAAATTTTATACATTAGCTGAAATAGAAGCCGTATGATTTAATACTACTTTCCTGTTACATGTTAATATAATTTGGGAAAAATTTACTCAAAAGCAGTTAGAGATAAAAAAGTACCATGTAAATGGTACCTTAATTACTATACTCATTCATAATTGTGCTAAAATATAGACACGAAAGTTTTAACACATTTCGATATTTAATTAGAAAGAAAAGTAATAAGAATGACAAAAATAATAAAAATATTTTATATCCCTAAAAAGTACCAAAGTTTGGGCTAGAGTAAATTTTCATTTTTGCTTGAGTTCTTAACTTCTAGTTTGAAGTTTGTTTAGTTTAATATAAATTTTTTAGTATCAATAGGTAAGCTGAAGCGTTACTTTACTGAAACGGTTTATATCCCCAAAAAGTACCAAGATTTATATGTGAGAGAATTTCATTTTTTCCGTTTATTTTCTAGTTTTAGTTTGTTATGTATTTGAAATAAAAATAATATAATAACGATAGTTAAACTAAACTTCTATTTTATTGAAAACTTTTATGTCCCCAAAAAGTACCAAAATTTGTGTTTGCGGGAATTTTCGTTTTTGCTTGAGTTCGTAAGTTCTAGTTATATGTTTTTTTTTTTAGTTTAATAAAAATTAAAAAATATCGAGAGGTAAGCTAAAGCGTTAGTTTACTAAAACGCTTGATATCCCCAAAAAGTACCAAGATTTTATTGGGAGGGAGTTTCGTTTTTTCGTTTATTTTCTAGTTATAGTTTTTTTTTTATATCAACAAAAATCATATAATAACGATAGTTAAACTGAACTTCTGTTTTAGTGCAAAATTTTTTATCCCCAAAAAGTACCAAATTTTACACATTAGGTAAAATAGAAGCAATATGGTTTAAAACTATTTTCATGTTACATGTTAATATAATTTGGGGAAAAATTTACACAAAATCACTTAAAGATAAAAAAGTACCATGTAATTGGTACTTTAGGTACTATTCTAGCTATTAATTTTTGAACACTTTCTTAGGCAGCAGTAATGTTTTCAGCCGATCTTGCAATGTATTGAGGTTCATGCTTGGGTTTATCGTCTACGAAATCATTCACTACACAATAAATAGTGCGTTTCTTCACGTAACTTTCTCAACGTCACCGGTAATCGATGATTGATTTTGATAAAATGTTTTAACGATTAAAACACGTTGGTTTATCGAATATTTTTCCACAATAAAATTCCAACGTGTCTACTTCCCGACTGCCAAATATAAACTGTCAAGATTGACATTTACCAAAATGGCGGCAAGAGAAAATAGTACACCTTTCCGGCGAACACCCTGTATTAAAGAAGAAAAATTTTAAAGTTTATTTGAACAAAAACCTGTCCAGTAGGGCAATAACTATATTTTAATTTCTAGAAGTTTTTTTCAATTTCGTTATCTCAGTTGTTTCGCTAATTTGATTTACCGTTTGAACGTTTGACTGTTCTTCAGGTAGTTACTTATTTATATTTGTCAATTATAGTTGGTATGTTATTAACCATTAAATACTAGACTAATGTCTGCAGTACTTTTTTCTTACTTCATACTCCTTCCTACCTGAGTTAACGCCAACTAACGAATAATTTATGTAAATATAATGTCAAGCCATTTAAATAACTTTTTTAATCGATTAATTGAATTTTTAATCATGATCACACTTAACACTAAATCAATTAGCATAATAGAGACAGGCGACTTAAGAACTTTGTGAGCGAGAAAACGAGTGCTAAAATTATGTGACTTAAATCATGCATATGCTGAACTTGGAAAACCCTAATTTCTTTTAATTTTTCTTTTTCTTTGTCTTTGTTTTTATTTTACTTTTTAAAATTTATTTTCCATTATTTTTCATATTTTGTTTCACATTTAAATTTTAACTATGACGACGACCTTGTCATTTAAGTATTTAAACAGTTGTTTTTGTTGTATTCTACTTTACGTTTCTATTTGTCGTTTTTATATAAAAATTCCTTAATAACACGTTAAAACAAGAACAATAAACTCTTAACAGATATAAGTTAAATAAAACAACAACAAGAACACCAAGTAGAAAAGAAATAAAAATTTAATTTTTTTTTTAATTTTCATTTTATTTCGTATCTTATCAAACTCCCTGATTTAATTTTATATTTTAAAACAAATAAATTTATCATTTAAACAAAAATTATACAAAACAACACAGAATTTTATTGTTAACAAAAGAAAAAAAAATAATTGTTGTTGTTGTAATTTGCCATTTTAAGTGACAATTTAAAAATTGTTTAAATCCAAAAATTGTTTTGTGTTTTTTGGTTTAAAGGAATTATTTCACCTGTCTGTCATTTATCATAAGGTTACAGATGACAGCTGTCAAATATTTTGCTTCAACAAACGTACATAAGAAATCAACAAAAACAAAACAATCTTAACAATGTTGTACCTACCTCCCCCCTCCCCCAAATTAAAATAATCCGAAAGTTATACTAAAGACCTGAATTCAAGCAAAAATTCTCTCACATTTAATTTTGGTAACTTTTGTAGATAGAACTCGAGCAAATGCAAAAATTCACCCACAAAAAATGTTGGTACTTTTTGGGGATACAAAATTTTTCAATAAAATAGAAGTTCAGTTTAAATATCGCTATTATATTATTTTTGTTAAAATAAAAAAAAACTTAAACCTAGAAAATAAACGAAAAAAAAAACGAAATTCCCTCCCAATTAAACCTTGGTACTTTTTGGAGATATAAACCGTTTCAGTAAAGTAACGCTTCAGCTTACCTACTGTTACCATAAAATTTGTATTAAACTAAAAAAACTTCAAACTAGAACTTAGGAACTCAAGCAAAAACGAAAATTCCCTCAAGCAGAAATTTTGGTACTTTTTAGGGATATAAAATATTTTTATTATTTTTGTCATTCTTATTACTTTTCTTTCTAATTAAATATCGAAATGTGTTAAAACTTTAGTGTCTATATTTTTTAGCACAATTATGAATGAGTGTATCAATTAAAGTACCATTAACATGGTACTTTTTTATCTCTAACACCTTTTGAGTAAATTTTTTCCCAAATTATATTAACATGTAAGAGGAAAGTAGTATTAAATCATACGGCTTCTATTACAGCTAATGTATAAAATTTGGTACTTTTTGGGGATAAAAAAATTTTTCAGAAAAATAAAGGTTCAGTTTAACTATTGTTATTATATTATTTTATTGCAAATAAATAAAAGACTAAAACTGCAAAATAAGCGAAAAAAAACGAAATTCTCACATTCACATTAAAATCTTGGTACTTTTTGGAGATAGAAACCATTTCAGTAAAGTAACGCTTCAACTTACCTATCGATATTTTATAATTTTTATTAAACAATAAAAAAAATATCAAACTAGAAATTGAGAACTTAAACAAAAACGAAAATTCCCTCAAATGCAAATTTTGGTACTTTTTATCGAAACACATTTTTTTTTAAATTATTTTTGTCATTCCTGTTATTTTGCTTTTGGATTAAATAAAAAAATATATTGAAACTTTCATACCTTTATTTTTTAGCACAATTATGAACTAGAGTACTACCTAAAGTACCATTTTCATGGTACTTTTGTATCTCCAGCTGCTTTTGTGTAACTTTTTTTCCCCAAATTACATTAACATGTAACATGAAAGTAGTTTTAAACCATATCGCTTCTATTTCATCTAATGTGTAAAATTTGGTACTTTTTGGGGATAAAAAATGTTTCGCTAAAATAAAAGTTCAATTTAACTATCGTTATAATATTATGTTTATTAAATTAAAAAAAACTAAAACTACAAAATAAACGAAAAAAAAACGAAATTCTCTCACAACTTAAGCTTGGTACTTTTTGGTACATTTCAAGTAAAGTAGCTTAAGCTTACCTATCGATACTATATTATTTTTATTAAACAATAAAAAAATAGGACTAGAAATTAAGAACTCAAGCAAAAACGAAAATTTTTTCAGGCACAAATTTTGGTACTTTTTAGGGCTATAAATTTTTTTTAATATTTTTATCATTCCTATTATTTTGCTTTTAAATTAAATGTCAAAATGGATTAAAACTTTCGTACTTATATTTTTTGTTTGCACAATTATGAACTAGAGTAGTATTGAAAGTACCATTTACATTACATTACATGGTACTTTTTTATCTCTAACTGCTTTTGTATAACATTTGATATCTACAGAAAACCAATTACGACTGGCACTACTATCTATATCACCATCACATTCCATGCAATAACTATTAATATATAATACAAGCGATTAAAAGTTATAGAATAATTACAACTTAAGCTCTTTTCTTACGATTAATCGTTTTGAAAAATATATATTCGTCAAGGGACTTCTTAAAGAAAAACTTTCCTTCAAATATTTGTACAGCTTTTAAGAAAGAAAAATATTTATTGGAATTAATCGGCCAGCGTCTTGACTTTTTTCAAGTAATCATACGATACCCAGATAATAAAAGCCAACGCTACCCGACATCCCCACGAATAAAAACCTAAGAAAACATTAAGAAAAATTTTAATTCATTAAATTCTTAAATAATTTTTCACTTTAACTCTTTTGTAATTTAAAACAAGACTTAAATATAATTAATCGTCAAAATAATTTAGCGATTATTCGATATATTTTTTTTCGAACCAGCATCCCTACACCTGCAGTACATTGTGCCAGAACTAGGAAATTAGGTTATGGGGAGGAGAAAAGAGAATAATTATTCGATATTACCCCAGCCAGAATAAAATCATAAAAAAAATTAGAAAAAAAATATAAAATTTTAAAAACTAACTACAAAACCGAGTAACCGAATAACCGATTAAAATAATAATTTGTTACTACAATTATAATAACAAAAAATCCTTAAATTTATTCACTTTAACTCTCATGTGGCTTAAAAGATAACTTAAATAAAATTAATCGTAAAAATACTTTAACGATTATTCGATTAAGTTAAAAATAGAAAGCAGCAAAAAAAGACAAAAATATTTCCATTATTTTTTTTTTTATATTAATAATTATGAAAAAAAAATTACCCGATCGAAACCATAAAATATAGCAAAACAAAACCAAATATTCGAGTATTTATTAAAAATTAACTATTTTTAAATTATAATTTTTTAAACCATTTAGATTATTCGAAAAATAAAAAATTCTTTCAAATAAGCATCAGTTTACCGAATTATAATAAAACCGTACAAACGATTAATACTGTAATTCGTTTTATCTAAAACCGAATTCTTTACTCTTCAAGTATTTATGTTTTAAGCACATTTTATTTAATACGATTAATCGTAAGATGACTTAATGTTTATTTGATTAATCGTTAACAAATTTTTTAACTAAACTAAAACAGTAATTACAAACTAACCGGCTAACCGATTAATCGAATAATCGGTTTGCTTAAAATCTTTTACATAATTTGAAACTAGTATTTATCGAATAATTAAAGATTTGTAAAAATACTTTTAAATAAAAACCGTGTAAAAATATTGCTAAGAATAAGCTATAATAAAAAAAACCGTTTAATCGATTAAATTTGAATAGTATGTAAAATAGAAGCATTATGATAACATAAAAATCCATATATTAAGTATTTATATTTTTTAGATTACTTTATATAATACAATTACTCATAAAGTGAATAAATATTTATTCGATTAATCGGTAGAAAAAATTTCTAAATTTACTAAGAAAAACTTATAAAATCAATTTTTTGAAAACTTTTTAAGTAAGGTAATACCAGTATTTATCGAATAATTGAAAACTTGCAAAAATGCTTAAGAATATTGTGCAGAAAGTTTAACGAATTATAAAAAAAAATCATATAATCGATTAAAATTGTAATTCGGTTTATCTAAAACAAAAGCATTATAATAACTTGGAACTCTACACACTTCAAATATTTATGTTTTTAAGCTTATTTTATTCAATACGATTATTCGTAAGGTGAATAAATGTTTACTCGATTAATCGTTGAAAAAAATTTTGTAAACTTGATTTTTAAATTTAAAAAATTTAATTAATCAATGCAATTCACCTTTATTTATTTAAAAAAAAAATATTAGAAAACCGGTTAACGGATTAATCGAATTATTGACTTGTTTAAAACCTTTTACATAATTTGAAACTAGTATTTATCGACTAATTAAAGATTTGTAAAAATACTTTTAAATAAAAGTCTTGTAAAAATATTGCTAAGAATAATCTATTCGATTGAATTTGAATAGTATCTAAATGAAGCATTATGAGAATATAGAATTCCATTAATTTGAAGTATTTATGTTTTCTTTATTTTTATTTTATTTAAATAATTGTATTAATACATTTATTCGTAAAGTGAAAAAATATTTATTCGATTAATCGGTAAAAAAAAATTCTAAATTTACTACAAAAAATTATAAAATCTATTTTTTGAAAACTTTTTAAATAAGATAATAAGAATAATAAGAATATTGTGCAGACATGTGAAACTCTAACGAATTATAAACAAAAAAAATCGTATAATCGATTAAAATTGTAATTCGATTTATTTTAAACAAAAGCATTATAATAACTTGGAACTCTATATACTTGAAGTATTTATCTTTTAAAGTACATTTCATTTAATACGATTATTCGTAAGGTGAATAAATCCTTATTCGATTAATCGTTAAAAAAATGATTAAACTTAATTTTTAAATTAAGAAATTTTAAGTAATCAACGGAATTTACCTTTATTTATTTAAACAAAAGTTATTAGAAAACCGGTTAACCGATTAATCGATTAATCGACTTGTTTAAAACCTTCTACGTAAGTTCAAACGAGTATTTATCGACTAATTGATAATTTGTAAAAATACTCTTAAATAAAAGTCGTGTTAAATATTTCTAAGAATAAAAGAATTTAAAATTTTAAAGAGTTGTAACAAACCGTTTAATCGATTAAATTTTAATAGTATCTAAAATAGAAGCATTATGATAATATAGAATTCCATATATTTTAAGTATTTATGTTTTCTTTACTTTTATTTTATTTAAATAATTGTATTAATATAATTTTACGCAAAGTGAAAAAATAATTATTCGATTAATCGGTAAAAAAAATTTTGTAAATTTTATTATTAATTAATTTATTTATTATTAATATTTATTAGATTAAACGGTGAAGAAAAGTTTCAAAATTATAAAGAAAAAATGTAAAAACAAAACCGATTAATCGTTTAATTTAAGAACTTAGAAGGGCGAAAAAAAATTTAAAGACTCATTTTTAAGGAACCAAAATAAATTTCAGAAAATTAATTTCTTGGAATTTAATATTTTTCAGTAATGGTTAATGGAAGTATTAATTCCTTTAAACTTCTGCAAACATAAAAGCTTAAATTCCTAATTGTATTTTCTTTTTATTTATATTTTTTATACAAATAAAACATTTATTACGATTGCAAACACTTTATTTAATTGAATTAAAAACGACTTTAGAGTGGCTTTAAGAGGGGCGGTATTAAAATTATTTAGTGCACCCAGAAATTTAAAAGAATACGTTAGAAAGAGTTTATTTTAAGCTTAAAACAATTTTTTTTTGTTACTTGCTTTGCTTCAACTAATTGTGGGCCGGCTCTCGTTAATCGTCTTAAAAGTGTGTGTACACGATTTATTCAAATTAGCAAAAATGAATCACAGACACATTAATTTCACCACAACGCAAAAAAGCAGAAAGGCAACAGATTTACTATTTAGTAGTCTGGCTGGCTAAAGAGTTGTCGTTCGATATGCATTAGAATTTGTATTGCTTAAACCAGAACTTGATATTTAAAGTAATAAATCTAGAAATAAAATATATTTTTTTCTATGGCTTAATACTCCGCTAAATTAAAAATATTTTAAAAATAAAACAAAAACAAATAAATAATTTAAAAAGATACAAAAACCAGTTGCAATTTCTTGTTGTTACATTTATAATTATAATTATTGAATATGGATATTTTTCTAATTAGTCGTTTAGGCGACTAATCGATTTTATTCGGTTATTTAAGTTTCGCAAAAGCATCCAAAGTAAAATTTTTTAAGACGACCATTAAAGTATTTTAAAATCTTGCTATAATGGTCACGAATAATCGAATATTTTTATTCGAATAATCAAATATTTTTATTCGAATAATCGAATATTTTTATTTGATTGTTCGAGTTTCTCAAATCTATTTACGGTGAAGTTTTTTTAGAGGTTCATTAACTATTTTTAAATTATACGTTCATGTTTAAAAAAAATGTCAGCAGTAATCGAATTTTGTTACCCAGTTTTACTAATAATCGATTAAACATTAATTTCTTTTATAAATTTAAAACAAGAAATCAGGTAAAGTTGAATTTACAATTATTTTAATAAATTTTTTAGAAACCATTCCTTTTTGATGTAGTCATTTATTTGGTTATTCGATTTTTTATTCAATTATTCGAGTTTCACACATATAAGCAAAGTTTTTTTGAGAGGATCATTAAGTATTTTAAAATTGTACTATAATGGTTAAAAAACTTTACGAGTAATCGAATATTTTTATTCGATTATTCGAGTTTCTCAAACGTATCTAAGGTGAAGTTTTTTTTGGAGTTCATTAACTATTTTTAAATTATACGTTTTTGGTTAAGAAAAAATGTCAGCAGTAATCGAATCTTGTTACCCAGTTTTACGAATAATGGAATAAACATTAATTTCTTTTATGAATTTAAGAAAAATCCTTTAAATGATAATTTCTTTTAAAAATTAAAAAAAGAAGTCACACAAAGATGAAGAGTTACAATTATTTTTATAGTTTTCTCATCATTTAGTCGATTATTCGATTTTTATTCGGTTATTCGAGTTTTTAAAATATATAAAATATATAAATTAAAATATATTAGAAGCTCATTACATATTTTAAAATTATATGGTTAAAAAACATATCAGAAGTAATCGAATATTTTCACCAAGTTTTCCGAATAATCGTTTAAACCTTAATTTCATTTAGCAATTAAAAAAAAACACAGAAATCACATACAGAGAAATTAACAATTAGTTTTATAAATTTGTAATAGAATTGCTTTTTCATGTAGTAATTTATGCGGTTATTAGCTTTTTATTCGGTCATTCGCGTTTCCCAAATGTATCTAAAGTAAAGTTTTGGTTTTTTACTCGGCTATTCGAAAGTCATTTTTCTTGAAAGTATCATTAAATATTTTAAAATCCTAGCACAATAGTTAAAAAATTTCACGAATAATTGAATATTTTTATTCGGTTTTCCGAATAATCGTTTAAGCATAAATTTTTTTTGCGAATTAAAAAAGAAATTAGGTAAAGATAAGTTAACAATTATTTGTATAAATTTTTAATAGCATTGCTATTTCATATAGTCATTTATTCGGTGTTTCGATTTTTTATGCGGTTATTCGAGTTTCTCAAATGTATCCAAAAACTAACTTTTTTCAGAGGCTCAGTAAATATTTTTAAAATTGTATAATTCAAAACAAAAGTGCCAGGAGTAATCGAATGTGTTCATCAAGTTTTACGAATAATCGTTTAGATTTTTAATTTCTTTTAGGAATTAAAAACAGAAATCACATACAGATAAATTCACAATTATTTTTATAAATTTGTAATAGCATTGCTTTCTCATGTAGTCATTTATTCGGTTATTCGAATTTTTATTCGATTATTCGAGTTTCTCAAATGTATCTAAAGTAAAGATTTTTGAGAGGATCATTAAGTATTTTAAAATCGTACTATAATGATTAAAAAACATCACGAATAATAGAATATTTTTATTCGGTTTTAAGAAAAATGTGTTAAATGATACGAATTAAAACAAGAAATCACATTTTTTTCAAAAATTATTTAATGATCCTTTTAAAATCGTACCATAGTGATTGAAAAATTTTCCGAATAATCGAATATTTTTACGAATATTCGTTGAAATATTAAATTCTTTGCCAAGTAAACTAAATCATTTTTACTAATATTTTGTTTTTCTTTTTATTACTTTTAAGATTTAAAAATATTTTTATATTCTTTATCAATTTTAATTACTTCCATATGTGCGTTCACTCACACAAGGGTCAATGTTATGTAAATAACGTAATTTATTAAAAAAGAAAAAATAAATAAATTAACTGGCTAAAAATATGGAGACACCGGCCAACATCATATCGAGCTTAAAATCAAGTTTATGGGTGTACTTTGGTGCTGTTCGCATTTTTTCGCTTTCCAGCTGGTGCCATTAAAACAAGGTGTTGAAGAATGTTAAACGAGCGTGTAACACAATTTTCAAAATGAATAAAATATAAATAAATTTGGGAAAAAAATAAACCAACAAACAACTACCCAGTCTTGACAGTTTGTTAACATTACGCACTCTAATAAATTGATTTGAAAATGATGATGATGATGTTGTTGTTGTTGATTTAAAATCTGAAGAAAAAAAAACCAGACTAGTGGCCAACAAAATACAAAACAAAAAACAACAACAACAAAACCAAATACCACAAATGCATAGCAAATTTAAAATAAAATTAAAACCACAATAAAGTTTTGTTATGTTTTTGTTGTTGTTGTTATCTTTCTGTAACTTGGCTTGAATTGCTGCAACAACAACTCTGCCTTAATTACCACCTTTCTGCATTCCATAGATTTAAAAAAACAGCGATAATAAAATATAAAACAACAACGTGCCAGTAATCGAAAAGCACGCCCAATATGCCCACATTAACGTCAACGCAGGCAGACAGCCAAAGCAACAAACCAATCGTTAAAACAGTTAATAAAGGAATGGCATCATTAACGAAAAAAAATTATTGCATATTTTTTCTAATAATTGTGTTTATGAAACAAAAAATGTAGCGCTGCAAATCTTGTGTTCCCTTAAGTTCATATGGTTAGTTCGGATATTCGGTTTTCGTGCCGTGCCGTTATTCGAATTCTGATTATTAACTGACTGATTAGGACATTCTTGCATAAATACAGGGTGTCCGCCCTGTAAAGTATCATTAAATATTTTAAAATCATAGCACAATGGTTGAAAAAATTTTACGAATAATCGAATATTTTTATTCGGTTTTACGAATAATCGTTTAAACATAAATTTATTTTCCAAAGTAAAAAAGAAAAAATCACGTAAAAATAAATTTACAATTATTTTTATAAGTTTTTTTTACAGCATTGCTTAAAAAATCTCACACATAATCGAATATTTTTATTCGGTTTTCCGAATAATCAATTAAACATAAATTTCTTTTACGAATTAAAAAAAAATCACATAAAGATATATGTGCCATTATTTTTAAATTTTTTTTTAATAGAATTCATTGCTATTTCATATAGTAATTTATTCGGTTATTGGCTGTTTATTCGGCCAGTCGAGTTTCTCAAATGTATCTGAAATAAAGTCTTGTGAGAGGATCATTAAATATTTTAAAATCATAGCACAGTAGTTAAAAAATGTCACGACTAATCGAATATTTTTATTCGGTTTTCCGAATAATCGTTTAAACATAAATTTCTTTTCCAAAGTAAAAAAGAAAAAATCACTTAAAGATAATTTACAATTATTTTTATAAGATTTTCAATAGCATTGCTTAAAAATGTCACGAATAATCGAATGTTTTTATTCGGTTTTACGAATAATCGTTTAAACATTAATTTATTTTACGAATTTGAAAACAGGAATCGTATAAAGATAAAATTACAATTATTTTTATAAATTTTTTAATAGCATTGCTATTTCATAAAGTCATTTTTTCGGTTATTGGTTTTTTATTCGGCCTGTCAAGTTTTCCAAATGTATCTAAAGTAAAGTCTTGTGAGAGGATCATTAAATATTTTAAAATCATAGTACAGTAGTTAAAAAAATATCACGAATAATCGAATATTTTAATTCGGTTTTGCGAATAATCGTTTAAATATTAACTTATTTTACACCTAATCTATGAGATCTTTACACCAGTATATGTGTTTTATATTTATTTATTTATAGCTTTTTATTTATATATTTATTATTTAGCTTAATTAGTTATGGGACTATTGGATGGTAACAATTTTTAATGAAAAATAATTTGACTCGCATGTGTAAAATACTCTTTGACCCTGTTAAGAATTATGCATTCTTAAAGATTTTTTATTTTCTTAATATTTTATTTGTAAATTTGTTTTAAACACACAAACCAATTATACATTTGCCGTATGACTCAAATAATTCAATGACAATAGACGACTAAACACAAAATGTCAGAGTTACATGAGTCGGTCGATCAATACATTAAATAATATTTTTTTTTTTTTTTTTGTTTTTTCTTGATTTCATGTTTCCACACTTTTTGAACGTCGGTAGCGTAATTTTTACTGTTTTTAAAAAATATTTTTTTTTTCATTTTTTCTTTGACTGACTGTTTATTGGTCAAACGGCCTGCTAAATGCTTGACTGGCCTCATATTCAACTATTTGTTTAGTTCAATGGTATTCAAGCCAAAATGTGTGGTAAAAAATATCGATCGTTAACAAATTAAACACATAACGAAGACAGCCAGCATTTTAAGTAATAATAAGAAGAAGAAGAAGAAAATAAAAAATGCCAAATAATAATAAATGACGCATAATTCTGTTATGAATAATAAATTCAATATTTGAATAGCAAAAATCAAATAAAAATAATAAATTTATAAAATAACTGTAGATTAACACAAACCCTAAGGAAGGCTTCTGAAGAAAAGAAGTTTTGCTCAGCCCTATTTAAATATTAAGTAATATTCCACAAAACAGAAGGTGTCGCTCATAAAAATAATGCGCAAGACAGAGAAGGATTACACTAAAGTGGAGCCCTCTTCTAAATGTGTTCTTAACCACCAATTTGGATTAAGAAGAGACCATAGTGCAATCGAACAAACTCTTAGACTGGTACAGACTGTAAGCAGAGCTTTCGAAGAAAAGAAATATTGCCCTGGCATAAAGATTAAATACATAAGCTGAAACAGATACGTATATTATCCAAGCAAGCAGCTTCCCGATACCACATAACCAGACTTAAGGAATTAAGGAATTTTAATATTTATTTGTGTATAAAATTTCAAATAAAAAACATGTTGCTAGCAACATGTTGACATGCTGTTTCAGCAACATGTTGCCAAAAAAATATTTTGTGTCGATTTTTCTTGTAATAACTATTTAAAAAATTTATAGTTCAAAAGAATTTATAACTGAGAGTTAGCAGACATTATAAATTCTGTGACGTCAGACATAAAGAAGCTAGAAATCCATTTGAACCTCTAGCATCCTAACTGATCGTGGTCACACTCGCCTGAAAATGAGGGGCACCCTTGCCCTCAACCACACCCAAGCAGTGAAATGAGCACCAATTAAAGCAACTAGACTAAGCGCTTATAGCACTTATTGCTTAAGTTTATTTAACGGTGTAATAAATCATATTTCTGCTGAAGCTCTTAATGATCCAACGATGGGGCGTTATTATTTAGTACCTTCATTTATAAATTCATTAAATTCATATAATATAGTTTATTAGTTTTAATATTTACTTGTGTAAAAAATTTTTGAACTTCTTAAATTTTGCTAGCAACATTGTAATATGCAACATGTTTCAAGAAAAAAAAATTTTTTTTTGCCAATATTTCTGGTAACAACTATTTTAAAATATATATGATTTTAATAAATTTATGTAAAACTGAGGGTTAGCAACATGTTGCCAGTTGTTCAAATTTACTTAAGGCCATAAAAATAAATATTTATATTTCACTTTATTAGTTTTAATTGACCGACTAGAAGGGCTAAAATTTAAAGTTAAGATGAACGCATGTCACTTAACTTTAACTAACGTTATAGCGAATTATTTTTCTCCTGATGCTCTTGTGGATCGGATCCAAGGATGGAGTGATATTATTTAATGCATTCATTTATAAATTCATATAATTTATACATTTAGGAATTTTATTGTATATTTGTGTCTAAACTTTTACATTTAATAAAGGTTGCCAGCAACATGTTGATATATTATTTTGGCAACATATTGCCGATAAAATTTTTTTGCCAATTTCTTTTGTAGTAAATATTTTAAAATATGCATAATTTAAATAAATTTATATATAACCAAGAGTTAGCAACATGTTTTCAGCTGTTGAATTTCACTTATATTTAATTTCAACCCATATTTTAATTACTTTATACAATTCAAATGTTAAATACTCAAATTTAGTACAAAAATTAAAAGTTACCAGCAGCATGTTGATATATTATTTTTGGCAACATGTTACCCATAAAATATTTTTTTTGCTAAATTCTCTTGTATTAAAATTTTAAAATATGCATAATTTAAATAAATTTATATATAACCAAGAGTTAGCAACATGTTTTCAGCTGTTGAATTTCACTTATATTTAATTTCAACCCATATTTTAATTACTTTATACAATTCAAATGTTAAATACTCAAATTTAGTACAAAAATTAAAAGTTACCAGCAGCATGTTGATATATTATTTTTGGCAACATGTTGCCCATAAAATATTTTTTTTGCTAAATTCTCTTGTATTAAAATTTTAAAATATGCATAATTTAAATAAATTTATATATAACCAAGAGTTAGCAACATGTTGCCAGCTGTTGAATTTTACTTAAAGCTAAGAGTAAAAATATTTATATTTAATTTCATTCCATATTTTTATTACTTTAAATACTTAAATTTAGTACAAATAATTTTTCTGTACAGAAATTTTAGCTAATGAAAAAAAGCTTCTATATAGCTACAATACATGGCCAGCATTAGCATGGATATGTCATTGTACTCTAACCTAAACCTTAAAGACAACCTCATCTTAATAGCAATAAACTAACTAAATATAAAAAAAAAAATAGAAGTTTTCAAAAATATAAAAATAGACTGCCACAAGCAGTTCTCTATGCAACAAAACTAAAAAAAAAAAAAAAAAACAAAAAAAATAAACAGCACAACACAATACAGCACAGCACACTAAAATGAAAGAGTGTAAAGAAAAGAAACATTTTTTTCAGAGGAAGAAAACTAGAAATAGATGTCTTTGCTTTTTCTTAAAAACTACAAAAACAAAAAAAAAAGTTCTTTTACATTGTTTTGTTTTTTTTTTTGTAGATTCGTAAGTGTGTAAAGTTTGGCTTGACTTTAAAACTATCCATACACTACGTTCGCCTTTAAACTTATAGAAAAGTCTTTTATTTAAGTCGAGCTGTGGCTGCATCTTGGCTTGGGTGTATAGGCAATATATTGGACCAGCTTACACTGGTCTATTTAAGCAACAAATAATAACCGGAATAGTGCTCGGTTTGTATACCAAGCATACAACAACATTGCCAACAAAGCCACCATCACTACCACCACCACCACTACAGCCAGCCACCAACCATCAACATGATGAAAGAAATGAATGTTTAAAAAAGCTTAAGGCAAACTTGTTTACCCAGGGATTGTCAAGTTGAAGTTGTTTTTA
Source organism: Trichopoda pennipes (assembly GCA_030448955.1). Taxonomy (NCBI): domain Eukaryota; kingdom Metazoa; phylum Arthropoda; class Insecta; order Diptera; family Tachinidae; genus Trichopoda; species Trichopoda pennipes. Next base: position 1,490,174 of record JASKUP010000040.1, read on the forward strand.
TTATTTTTGTTTTGTTTTTTTTTTTTGCTTTTAGATACGAAAGATTGTGTTTCCTTCTCTGTAAGCGTCTGTTCCTGAGTTTAACTTTTGCTTGTAAGCCGGTTTTTAAGTTTATAAACATGTATCTAGTCATTGTTGTGGTGTTGTTGCTCTTTTTGTTGTTGTTGTTTTTCATTTGAATTTTGTCTTTTTTTATTCGTTATAAAGAAAAAGAACTCTTAGCAAGTAAGTTTGCTGTTTGTCCATTTTATTTACTTTTTTGTTGTTGCTATTTTCTTTCCTTCAAAGAAGTTAGATTCACATGTGTGTTGTTGTTGTGGTAAGATACTATTTTTTTCTCTCTGTGTAGCTGGCATTTTTTGTAAGTTATTAGTTTTTTTTTGTGGCTATAACATCATGTTATTATTAGAGTTGAAAATAGATACTAAAAGCAACAGCAACAACAACATCATCTGTAAAGTTGAACAATTTAAGTCTTGAGAAATTGGAGGAGTAGAAAATAGCAATACCAGCAACACCATCAAACATTTGCAATAATATTTACCAATGAATAAAGCAGATGTTAATGGAGTAAAAGATGAGGACAATGACGATGACGATGATGGTACTGGTGATGGTGCTGGTGCTGGTGATCATGACTTGCCATTAACTAGAGTTATTGGGAAGTTAAGAGCAGTCAGTGTTGTAGTAGAGGAAATGTCTTATACATTTAAACTCGTACATATTGAAATGTTGCAGGCATATGTAAATATAAACAGAGTTGTAATCATTGAACCCTAATGAGCTAAGGAATTTTTAGTTAAAAAAAAGCAACCACTACGTATGTTAATTTCTTAAAAGTCACAAGATTTTAAAGCAGTTTTTCTTGGAGTTTTTTTTTTCTTTGTTGTTTGTATGTCTTCTTATAGCAGAACACAAAAAAAAAACAAATTGTGAGATTTTCACATTCTGCTTTAGAAACAATTTTATCTAGCAACACTAGTTAATAATTTTAAAGATAGATAAGAGATAAGTTGAGCTACAATTTAAAATTATAATTTAATATCGAAAAACATTACAGGGCCAAAGAAAATAATTTTTGTTTACTTTTGACCTTCCAAAAATTTTTAAAACGCTTTTTAATTTTCACCTAAAAATTCCCCAAAAAAAATTATAAATAATTAATAATTTTCAATATTTTATAAATAATTTTTTAATTTTTTTATATAAAAATTATATAAATTTTATTTATATTTCTACTTTCATAATTTATAAATTATTTTTTACCTTACAAAAGTCATAAATTTGCCTTAGCAACATGTTGCAGCAACAATTTTTTTTTATATTTTCTTGAAAACAAAGTATTCTGTTTAAATTTGCAACAACTGTTGGGCAATATTTTTTAAAATTTATAAATTATATTTTACCTTACATAAATAATAAATTTGGCTCAGTAACATGTTTCGGGCAACTATTTTTTTAATATTTTCTTTAAAATAAAGTATTCTATTTAAATTTGCACAAACTGTTGGGCAACATTTTTTAAAATTTATAAATTATATTTTATCTTACAAAAGTAATAAATTTGCCTCAGCAACATGTTGTGGGCAATAAATATTTTTAATATTTTCTTTAGAACAAAGTATTATGCAAATTTGCACAAACTGTTAAGCAACATTTTTTATTTCACTAGAAAAATTAAACGATTTTATAGTGGTGAACTTCAATATTCATGGCTTTAAGTTAAACTTAACACTTTCAAGCTGTTTCATTGCTAAATCTCATTTAGATATTAAAATGATACATATTTCAAAATAGCTATCATAAGAAATAATTTTAAAAATATATTTAGCAACATGTTGCTAAATAATATATCAACATGTTGCTAGCAACATTTATTTATTTAATACTTAAATAATGTTTGAATTATATGAATTTATAAATGAACCTACTAAATAATAACACCTCATTCTTGGATCATTAAGAGCATCAGAAGAAATATGATTCACTATACCGTTAATTAAACTTAAACGTTATGCACTATAAGCGCTCAGCCTTACTTTAACTTTTAGCCCTTCTAGTTTGTCAATAGAGCTATATTTTTTTTTTGCTTAAAGTATTTCTTGTATGTTTTTGGTTAATTGTTATTGCAACATGTTGTAATAACTTTTGATTTTACAAACTTATGCTTAATGGGTGATTTTATGGTTATAGCTAGACTAGGCTCTGTTTGAACTTGTAAAATAAACATATAAATTAGATTTTACCTTAAAATAAGTATATAATTTCCTCAGCAACATGTTGCAAGCATCAAATTTTTTTTTATATTATCTTTAAAACATAGTAATCCGTTTGAATTTGCAAAAACTGTTGAGCAACATTTATTGCTTCACTTGAAAAATTAAGCATTTTACTAGTGGTGACAAGACAAGCTTTTTAAAAGAAAACTGGCCTTTAAGAATACACTGCTTCAAGCATGTTTTAACTGCGCAATAAAAACTCATGTTTAGTATTAAATGGTTTAGATTTGTTTAGAACGTGGCTTGATAATGATGGCATCGCATTGATAGAGGCGCGCCGATCACACACGAAAAACAGCCAGCAATAACGGTTTAACACCGAAAGAATTGACAAAGTAGTACATATGTTTAGATTTGATACATACATACGTACTTAAATCACACAAATACATTCTAGAGGACTCGGGACAACAATAATGTGCTTTTTGTAGCTTTTCTGCTTTATCTCTTTGCTGATCTATTGATTGGCTGTAAGTTACAATTTATTATGAAAAAAGTGACCTCATATTGTTTGGTCGTTAAATAAAAAATGTTGCCAGAAACATTTTTCAGTTGAAAAAAATGTTTCCAGAAACATTTTTCAGTTGAAAAAAAAATGTTGCCAGAAAAAATTTTTCAGCTGAAAAAAAATGCCAGAAACATTTTTCAGTTGAAAAAAAAAATGCCAGAAACAATTTTTCAGTTAAAAAAAAATGTTGCCAGAAACATTTTTCAACTAAAAAAAATGTTGTTAAAAACATTTTTCAGGTGATATAAAGTTACCAGAAAAAATTTTTCAGTTGAAAAAAAAAATGTCAGAAACATTTTTTAGTTGGGTAAAATATGTTGCCAGAAAAATTTTTCAGTTGAAAAAAAAATGTTGCGAGGAACATTTTCCAGTTGAAAAAAAATATTGCCAGAGACATTTTTCAGTTGAAAAAAAATGTTGCCAGAAAAAATTTTTCAGTTGAAAAAAGAATGCCGAAACATTTTTCAGTTGGAAAAAAAATGTTGCCAGAAAAGGTTTTTCAGTTGAAAACAAAAATGTTACCAGAAAAAATTTTGCAATTGTAAAAAAAAATGCCAGAAACAAAAAAATGTTAATTACAACATTTCGTAACTTTTAACGAAACGGACACAGCCCTACAGCGTTGCAACGGTATTAATTCTTTTTTATCACCTTGAAAGTTTTTTTATATATGGACTTTTAAGAACATTAAGGCTTAAAGCAAAACTTTGAAAATAAATTACAGATCCAAATGCTTTTAGCTTAAATGCTTTGTAGCGTGCTATTTTTTTTTTTTTTAATCATTTTGTGAATATTGGGTGGGGGCAAATTTGTGGTTAGGAAGTAAATGCTCTGTAAAATTTATCAACACCACGAATTTTGCCATCGTCGTTTAACAGTAATTAAGTTTAGAATTGTGAAATTTGAAGCGCTGAATGTTACTCTTATGAGCAAAGACTTGTAGATATGAAAATTTTGCTCTCCAAATGATGAAAATTTCACTTTATCACTTTATTTGTCAAACTCCATCTGAAACCGCTGTGTGTAATTTAATCGCTAAATTTAAGGCACCCAGTATTGACAACAGATCAGTTATAGTGATACTAATACAGCCGGTTTAAAGCAATGTGCTGAGAATGAACCTATGTTCCAGCTACTCTTCAACGCTCGCAACAAATGGTCATCACTAGAGACGCTTTAGGCAACATTTTGCATAAACCTCTTCACGCTTATAAAGTTTACAAATTCAAGCCGACCCGGCCATTGTTTGCGTCAAGCATTTGTGAATTGGCTGTTTGAAAAAATGAACGAAAACATGCATTTTTTAACAAAATCATGTTTAGGGTCACTTTAATCGAAAAACAGTCCTTGAAACATCACTATTCAATTATAAATTATCACTCTAATATTCAATAAGCGAAAATTGTTGGTATGAAATCATTTTGAATAAAGAAGAAACAAACTCAAGCTAGCAACATGTTGCTAACAATATAGAAGTTGCAACTATAAAATGTTTATTAAAGAGTAAAACAGTAATTATGAAACAAAAACATGTTGCTGAAAATGTTTATTGATAATACAAGAGCAAGTGAAAACCAAAAACCAACCAAACATTTTTTTAGTCTTCATAAAAATCTGATTTTCAATTGATTTGAATTTTTGTTGCTGTAATTTTTCAACACAGTTAATTTGTTGCTTTTACAACAACAAGTACCCACCCACTTATAATCGCGATTTTGCTGAAAAATGAAATCAAACTTTCAATTTCTAAAAAAAATAGGGAATTTTTTTTTTATTTCACATCAAATCAAATTTTTGTTAGAAACATGTTTCCTGATTTTTTAATTAAAACAATTTGCAACATTTTGTCCAAACATTAATTAAAATGTGGCCATTTGGTTGTGGATTGCGAACTCGTATTTCTAAAATTACAGAGTGCGGAAAAAATATATCTTAAATAATTAATCGCCGCATGTTTATCAGCTATTTAGCCGCTGTTATGTAATTTAAAACAGATAGAGTTGTCAGGCTGCAACAAAGGCTCTGAATTTAAAAGGCCAAAACAAGCAGAAACGATACAAATAAAAAATAGTCATTTCCACACAAAAATCAAATCGAAACTAAGTTTTGCAACAGTGTGATTGTTTGATGGTTGGTGTCATTATGTTGTTAATTTTGCCAAACCGTAAATGGTTTTAATAAAAAAATTTAAATCCAAGAATTTAAAAAAAAAAATTTTAACAGAGAATTTGTAATGGCAACAATTGCGATTTATGCAACAGATATTTTTCTTCTTTATCGTTCTGCCCATGTGGCCGGTCTAGCTTTTACATGTATAAATGCTACTATTTAATGCCCATACACACACACACACACACACAGCACACACACATACATGAATTGTCTTGTTGTCTATCAAAATATATAATTAAACCAACTGCATCACAATGCAAATTGTACATTTTATTTTTAGTGATGATTGATGAAATTGCATGTTGATATTCGCAGTTAAAAACATTGATTTTTGCTCTTTAAACTAAAGCAACATGCCTTTCATTAACAGAACAGAAAAAGATGACTTAATAGCATTTGTATTTTTATACAAAATAGTCAACAACAACAAGCGATGTGAACAAAATCATTTTTCATTTTTTTTGTAACAATTTGTAGGCAAAAATGTTCGTTTGTTTTATTTAAACTAACATAATTTCTTCTGGCAACATAAAAACATTCTTCAAGGATATTTTATTTTAAGCAATTATTTCAATTATCATTTCTTTATAGAAAAAAAAATTCATTCGTCATAATTTTGTTTTTTTAGAAAAGTAAATTTTAACAGTCACAATTAAATGATAAAAAATTTTTAGTCAAAAATTTTTTTTTTTTAATTTTAATTTATCAATCAAAATTATTTTGTAAAAGATTTTCATGTCACCATCATCAGTAAAAATTTTTTTTTCCAAAAAAAAATTTCTACCGTCAAAATTTTTTGTGTAAAAAAAATTTGATCAGTCAAAAATTTTTGGTAAAAAAAATTTCATCAGTCAAAATTTTGTGTAAAAAAAAATTTCATCAGTCAAAATTTTTTTTGTAATAAATTACATCAGCCAAAATTTTTTTTGGAATAAATAAAATCAGTCAAAATATTAAAAAAAAAATTTTATCAGCAAAATATTCTATAACAAAAATGTCATCAGTCAAAAGCTTCTATTAAAAAATTAAATCAATTAAAATTTTTTTATAAAAAAATTGTATCGCTCTTAAATCTTTTGCATCACAACTTTCAACGAAGAAAAAGTCATCAGTAAATGTTTTCCAGTAAAAAATTTCATCAACCTATAAAAATTTTTATAAAAAAAAATTTTATTCACAGTTTTTTTGTTAAAAAAACTTCTAGTCACATTAAAAAATAATAATAAGAATTTCAACAGTCATTACACTTACATATAATTTTTTTATAAAAAATTTTATTTCATCAGTCATAATTACTCCATAAAAAATTCAATGTCACAATCATCATTCAAAATCATCAAAAAATTTCATCAGTCAAAACTTTTTTTGTTAAAAAAATTTCATCAGTCAAAATTTTGTTTTGGAAAAAAAATTGCATCAGTCAAAATTTTGTTTTGGAAAAAAAATACATCAGTAAAAATTTAGTTTTCAAACAACTTTTTTTATGTAAAACTATTTAATCAGTTCAAACTTTCTATAACAAAATTGTCATCAGTCAAAAATTTCTATCAAAAAATTTTATCGCTCATAATTTTTTTCATCACAAATTCCAACAGTCTCAGAATGTTTTAAACAGAAAAAGTCATCAGTAAACAAAATTCATCAACCTATAAATATTTTCATAAAATTATTCACATATTTTTACAAAAAAAAAATCTAATCACAAAAAAAATAATAAAAGCCACAGTTACAATACTTTTTTTATAAAAAAAATTTTTCCAAAAAAAATTTTTTTTTCGTATTTTTCTATAAAAAATTTGAAAATTTTTTTTAAAAAATAGCATCTGTGCAAATTTTTCTATAAAAACTTTCATCAAATAATATTTTTCTGTAAAAATATTACATTAGTCTATAAAAATTATGGTCATATATTATTTATAAAAAAATTTTATAAAAAAGTTTGAACAGTCAAAAATTTACCAGTCAAGATTTTTCTAAAAAATATTCAACAGTAAAAATTTTTCTGGTCACATTTTCTTTATAAAAAAAAATTAATATTTAAAATTTTTCTATAAAAAAAAATTTCATCAGTCAAAATTTTTCTAAAAAGAAAACTTTATCAATTAAAATATTTCTATAAAGAAAATTTAATCAGTTAAAATTTTTCTATAAAAAAAATTTATCAGTCAAGATTACTCCTTTTTTATAAAGATTGCGATATTCACACTTTCTTATAAAAAATTTATTAGTCATAATTTCTCTATTAAAAAAATTCATCCGTGAAAATTTCTCCAGAAAAAATTTTATCAAGCAAGATTTTTCTAAAAAAAATTCATCAGTTAAACATTTCCATAAAAAAAATTTTAATATACAAAATTTTTCTATAGCAAATTACATCAGTTAAATTATTTTGTAATAAAAAAATTTCATCAGAATAAATTTTCCTATAAAACAAAATCATCAGTCTAAAAAATTTTTATAATTTTCTATAATTTTTTTATAAAAGAATTTTATCAGTCAAAATAATTGTGTACAAAATTTTTTTTACTCATAATTTCTGTATACAAAACGTCCTGATTTTTTATAAAAAAATTTCATTAGTCAAAAATGTATAATAAAAAATTCAATAATTTATATAAAAAAATTCCTTGTCATAATGATTTTCCGTCAAAATTAATTTTTTTTAATTCCGCAATAATTTTATAATAAATTCCGTAATAATTTTTTTTATTAATTTCATAACATTTTTTATAAAATTTATTATAATTTTTTTTATAAATTCTGGGTTAATTTTTTTTTAAATTCCGAAATAATTTTTTTTATAAATTTCCTAAAATTTATTTTATTAAAAAAAAAGTCATAATTGTTATATAAAAAAATTGTATTAAAAATTTTTAGCCGACAAAATTTTTTAGTTATTTTTTTTCATAAAAATATTAAGTTTTTTAAAAAAAAAATTTCATAATTTTTATATATAAAAAAATCTTCAATTAAAATTTTTCTATAAAAATGTTTTCATCGGTTTCATTAGAAAAATTTGATCAATGTGATGACAATACCATGACTTTGGATCCCTCTGTACACACCTTGACAGTTTTGATCAATTTTTTGGGAACTTTTATTCTCAATATAGACTGCGTAGTTCTGAAATCTACAATGTCATGGCTATGGTGTTCCCTAGTAACTAACTTATTTTTTGATATTTTAAAAAGCAAAAAGGATTGATTTGTTTCCTTTATTGTTTTTTTAACCGATCTTTTTTTATTTATCTTTAATAAATATCTTTTTTTTTCTAAGATCTTTTTTATATATTTTTTTCTTCACGATAAAAAAGATCTTAGAAAAGAAAAAAGATATTTATTAAAGATTAAATATTTTTAAAAAATTGTTAAGTTCTTTTATTGTCAGTTTTTTTTTTTTCATTTTCCATTGTGTTCACTTAGCAATTCCTAGAACTTATTAATATTCAGTTGTTTGATATCAATAAGTGTGGCCACTATATATTTTAAAAGACCCATTAAATTTTGAAAAAGTTTTCTTGAATTGAAAATATTTTCATGCACTTGAATTCAAGTTTAAAACAACTGATGCATGATGAACTGTAGGCTGTTTATGGCCACCAACTGGCCTGGCCCTTTTTTATTAACAATAGATAAAAAAATCATTTTGAAATGGAAATTAGTTAAACTTAAACTTTAGCTATTTCAAAGATATAAAAAAAAAACTTACACGTTTTAAAGTTTATTAAAATTATCCAATTTATAAGCAGCTTAAAATAGTTAAATACTCGACTTAAGAGCCAACAAGAAAAGCACTTGAAGAAACACCTTCAATTTTGCATGCACTCACTCACTCACTGCGTTTGTATGGCAATGAATTGTTTAAAGCCACCAACCCAACCAAGTGTTTGTTGTAGTTGTTGCAAATGAAATAAAAATTTGTAAGTTTTAAAAAATTTTTCAAAATTTTGCTTATTTTGAAAAATATTTTTTTTCTTCTTTTTTCTATTTTTTTTCGAAATATATTTCATAAAATTATTTTTAATTAAAAAAATATTTTTTTTTAATTTTTTTCACATCATCATGGTGTTATTTATAATTATAAATGGCTGTTACGATTAATTCATTAAAGTTGTAATATTTTTTGCTTTAATTGCTGCTGAAGTCTGATTTGAAGTCGCTGCTGCTGCTTCTGCTACTGCAGTTGCTGTTGCTGCTGCCGAAAATTTTCTTTCACAATTCTTTAGCTTGAAGCTTCTTTGTTGTTGCTTTAAAATTTTTTCTCAATAAAATAACACACGCGATTTTTGTTTTTACCAAAAAACCAAACATAGTTAATTCAATTTATTAAACCCGAGTTTCCTTTTCACACTTACGAAAAACCAAAAAACAAAAAAACAGCCAAAAATTTTCTTTTTTTTTCTTGTTAAAGAATTTCAATTGCACATGTGCTAAGCAGCAGTTTTAGCCTTAAATATAAAAAAACACCCAACATTCAAGATAAAAATAACAATAATAAAAAAAAATTAATTAATTATAACGAAAAAATGCAGATAATAAAAAGACTGGTTGAATTTTATTTAAAAAGAAAAAAATACACACACACATATTCACACGCGCTTATTTAAAACCAACATTTGTTTGTTTGTTGTTGCTTCCTGCTTAACGTTCGCTTAAAACCCGACTGATTTTCTTCTTTCTTACGCTTTTCGAACCAAACTGCATAAGATCATTATTAAGACTAAACGACAAAATATCAGACAACCAGGAAAAAACCTTTTTCTTTCTTAGCATGTTCGCCCATTAACAAAAGAGCATACGTTTCTTGACTTTAAGCAACTAAACTCTCTCTATCTCCCACACGCTCTTTACTCTTAACAGTTTTAAGGCAGCCAGCAAAAAAAAAAAAAATTCTCACCTTCCATGGATAAAATTTTCCATGTGTTTTTTAAGTTTCTATCTTTTATTTTACTGATAATTTCAGGCAAGGAAACTAAAACAACAACAAAAAACATTTGCAAATCTTTAGAAACCATTGCACACACACAAACACTCCCATGCATTAACTTAAGGCCATCAAACACAGTTTCTTGCCAAACAGTAAAATGTAAGAAATAATTGTGCTGCCAGATAACAAATTTTTTTAAATCTGACGATTTTCGCGCCCGAACGATAATTAACTAAAAACTTTATTATTTTATTAATTTTAATTCAAAAGTTAAAAAATATAAATAAATCTATGGAATAGAGAGTGTGTACTCAATTGAGTACTGCGGGGGGTTTCAATTGAAAATTATCGAAACCTTTTTTTTCAACGCATAAAGTTTTTAAACCTTTGTTGCATCTCTGGCATGGCATAAAACTCATCTTAGGTGCCTCTCTATCTTTGACTTAAAGCCTAATATAACGACACGCTTTTCCTGGCTGCTGGGGTATACTCAGCGGCGTCCAGAGGCACGTGTAGTGTCGTTGGAACAAATAAAAGGCTTCAGTTTATTTGATTTTAACTTGATTTGCCACTTATTCTCCGCTTGACGGCAGCTCGCTTTTCCGCTCCGTCTACTGTACACTGGTGCGTGACTGTGTGTGAGTGCAGTGGTTTCCGTTGCCTTGGTCCCACGTATACCGGTCAGTATCTGCGGGAAACAACCAAAACAATGTAAGTTTGGCTGGGTTAAAACCTCCGCTCAACTGACCACTGCTTTGGTCACCCACTATGATGACGGTCGACACAATTTCCCAGAGGGTTAAGACCTCCGCTGCGTTTGTGACCGCTCCCCAGTAAATAAACCGTGTGCAAGGGAAATAACCAAAACACTGTAAGTTGGGCTGGGCTAAAACCTCCGCTCAACTGTGCAACGCTTTGGTCATCCGCTATGGTGACGGTGGACACAAATTCCGTTTGTGACCGCATCACAGTTAGTAGACCGTGTGTCCAAGGAAAATAACCAAAACGCTGTAAGTAGGGCTGGACTAAAACCTCTCCTCAACTGCCCAATGTTGTGGTCACCCACTATGATGACTGTAGACACAAATTCCTCTGGGTTAAGACCTCCACTTCGTTTATGATCACTCCACAGTTAGTAGACCATGTGTCCAAGGGAAATAACCAAAACACTGTTAGTCGGGCTGGGTTAAGACCTCCGTTCAACTGTCCACTGCCTTGGTCACTCCAGGTAGTGTCTCAGGGTTCCACCTATACCATCTTGGTGTAACCCTAGTACTAATGAAGATAAACGTCGAGCTTAATTTTGGGACATTTTGGCGTAAATAGCATCTTGCCATCAAACGGGTGCCCCTGCAGGCTAGTAGGTAGTGTGCTAGCTTACATAACTGGGGGTTGTTGGTTCGAGTCCCAGCAAAAACTTTGGTTTTTTTCACTATAAATAAAAATTGACTGTCAGTGGGGCTGCTCAGTGATGAAGGCATAGTCATTGGTGACTGAGCTATCTCATACGACAGTTAATTTCCGTAACTATCGTTCTACTTTCACCACCTGTCGCATGTCTTCTCTATCTCTTTCCTAAAGAATGTTGCACGGTACTTGACTAAATAGGCTTTGTTGCCTGAAGTGCTACTTCTCTTTAAGAAAAAGAGAAAAAAAAACAAACGCTGGAATTAAAGTTGTTCCATACTATCGCTATGACTCATTACATATAACTGCCAAGCCTTTACAATGGCCATATCTATTATATAGGTGAACAATATCCACCACCATTTTTTAACCCGCATTGCAATTCTATAAAGTTAAACAGACTGGTCCAGTTCATCTACTTCTGCCATAAGTTGGTTGTAACACTGAAATACCTTTGGAGTCTTGACATCAATTTTTTATCGCTGCTGCCGCTGTACATACGCTAGCTGTTGTTTTACCATTTGACCAAAAGAATTTCATTGTATTTGTCTAATCTAGAGTCATGTGCAGCACACTCTTCTTTTTGCATTTCCTTCGCACTATTCAATGGCCATTTTGTTGTTCTGTTTTCTCAAATTGTTCCAGAGCAAAATCCAAACTGTGACAATATCCAATGGAACTAGGAGCTAACCAGTTTCTGAAGCTAAATCGCACTGGCTTTCCGCATACAAACTGCTTTGCAGGATGATGACCGAAATATTTTACCATCGATTTGATGGTAATTTTCGAGTGAGTTTAAAACGCAGGAAAATGTGAAATGTAATCCATCCAAAATAACTTAAGTTGTGACACAAATATTTCAGGCGAATTCCCATACAAAAAATATGCATTTAAGGCAAAAAGAACTTTCGCAGCAAACTTTGTTTCTTATTTAGGAAGGAAATCATTGCAGCCAAAGATTTCACAGGTCTATAAAGCCCACAGAAAGAAAACAAGCTGTTGCGAACCCTTTTCAGCAGATTTTTCATTACATTCTCACACATTTCACGCGAAATTTCATTAATTTCATTACCAATATTTTGCTTGAGTTGCTCTCAAGCGTTTCTGGTTTGTTTGCATAAACTTTGCTTTTCAGATATCCCCACAAAAAAAAGTCAGGTGCAGTCAAATTAGGCGACCGCGAAGGCCAATCAACATCACCATTTCTTAAAACAACTTGTTGTGGAAAGAAGTCTCGCAGTAATTCCATTGTAATTCTGGCTGTATGCAATGTATTGTTGATATTCCATGCTAATCAAGTCCACAGCATGAAGTTGTGGCGTTAAAAAAATTTTTAATCATATCACGAAATTGCTCTCCATTCGCAGTTGCCAATGATTATCATTCACAGGTCCAATGATTCATCCTGACCAAATTGCACTCCAGACTTTTAATGGATGCAAAGGTGACTGTTGAATAATTTGAGGGATTCCCATTCTCCAGAACCGACTATTCTGTTTGTTTATATATCCATTCAAAAGAAAATGTGCCTCGTCACTCATTATGACTTTTTCATTAAAATTGGGGTTGTCATGGTCAGGCTGTAACATCCTATTGGCATAAGTACGGCGGAATAAGTTGTCTTGTAGAAGAAACTCTTGCGTCAACTGAATCTTATATGAAAACAAATGCAAATCCTGGTAAAAATTTTTTTTTTAAAGAGAAGTAGCACCTTAGGCAACAATGCCTATTTAGTTAAGTACCGTGCTAAATTCTTTAGGAAAGGGAAATAGAAGAGATGTAACAGGTGGTGAAAGTAGGATAGTCGGAAATTAACTGCCGTATAAGACAGCACAGCGACCAGTGACTATGCCTTCATCGCTGTGCAGCCCCACGACAGTCAATTTTTATTTTTGTAGTGAAAAAAACCAAAATCTTCGTTGGGAATTGAACCCACCGCCCCCATACAGTACACTACTACTACTAGCCTACAGGGGCACCTTTGCGGCCAAAGTAGTTCTTTGACGACCAAACTCCTAAGCACGTCATCGAATTGAGGTTGATCGATTGTTGTGAATACTTTCCTGAGCAGCAGTAATGTTTTCAGCCGATCTTGAAGTACGCTGTAGTCCATGCTTCGACGTATCGCGTAAAGACCATCTTTCTTCAAACTCATTCCCTACACGATAAATAGAGCGTCTTGTTGGCATGTTGTTTCTTAAAAAAAATTTCACGCAACTTTCTCATCGTAACAGCAATCGATGATGGATTTTGATAAAATGTTTTAGTGATTAAAAGACGTCGGTTTATTGAATATTTTTTCCATAATAAAATTGTCACGTGTCGACTTTACGACGACCCAATATAAGCTGTCAAGACTAATGTTTACCAAAATGGCGTCAAAACAAAATAGTATACCTTCTCGGCGAACATCCATTAGATATTTTTTACGAAGACCTTTACAAGTTCAACCGCTTTACAAGTTCAACTCTGGTAGAATTTCTGATTTCCGAGCTACATTCTTGAGGAAAGGGATAGAGAAGAGATGAGACAGGTGCTGATAGTAAAAGGATAGTTACGGAAATTAACTGTCGTATAAGACAGCACTGCGATCAGTGACCAGGCCTTTATCACTAACCATGCCTTCATCATTTTGTAGTGAAGAAAAACAGCCAAGGTCTTTGTTGGGAATTTAGATAATTAATGAACCAAATTGATTAAATAGGAATTATATGCAACCAATAGTATGCAAAACTCCAAAAATTTGTTCTACAGAGTACTTTAAAAACACAACTTTATCATTAACACCTAAATATGCCGTTCAATTTTTTTGATTGATGTGGCAACACTGTGTCACAGTCACTAAACAACACGTTGTATCTCTTTAAGAATAACAAAACAGTGCAAGTCATACTTGTTTACTTTTCATTTGCTTATTATTCTTACCTGCCATTTCGCTATTGTTGGCGCTCTTTATTCTCTTATAAAATCATTAAGAAAGAGTTTTTATGAAAATACTCTTAATTATTGTTTCCCTACATTTGGAGTTAGTTACACATTAAATGGACATTAGAACAGCAACAGGTAAGAAAGAGGTCTTAAAACAGTGTTTCTATGTTGAGAAAATTATGGAATTATTTTTCATAAGTTTTTGGCTTAAAAATTATTTTTTAAATTGAAAAGATTTAAGATTGGATTTAAAATTTGTTCTCTTAAAATATGGCGAGACTTTAGTTAGAACTAAAATATTTCTGTTACACCAAACCTTGTGTTTGTTATCCGAAAATTGTTATTCAAATTTCCTCTAGTTTCAAATAAATTCAAGCGATAGAAAAAACACTATTCTATTGAAAATCCGTTATGGTCACGTTCTCAGATATTGCTATCGCTTTGCTTAATAGAAGAGTACGACTGTTAAAAGAAAAACTTAAAAAGCTTAAAAATGTTAAAAAAATCAATAAAAAAGCACGAGGCTTCGCGAAAAAATCATGCCAGATTATTTTATAATCAAAAATTTATAAAATTATGGAGTTAATGAAACGGTCTTCATGGAACTGTCACCTAACTTCTGCACTCCGGCAGAGTCTATACATTACGTCTATTCCGGTCACCCCAGGAATGCGGTCGTTTCTACATTTCGCACAATTCAAAACTTTGACCTCTAAATCCCGACAAGAAGGAAAATTAAAAACTGGGGGTTCCATTCAAAGTTCTTTTTTTCCACCGCCAAATTGTAGCGCATTCTGGATCAACATTTAATAAAAAGGTTGTAAAGATTGCTTTGATGATGACGGTGTCAAAGTGTTGAATATTTCAAAAACGTTCAATCTAAAACATCCTGTTTATTTCCTGGACTTGGTAGGACAAAGCACTACGTGATAAGATATACATCTGCGCCTGGCAATGGAGCCGTAATCAGATGGTGGTCGAACCACTATGCATAAATAGGGACATCATGCTCGTCCTAGGAAGCCGAGAACTAATTCTAGCAACAGGTCTTTCCTAGTTGCAACTTTAATGATTCCAGAGCAGGGCTGCAAATCATCACTCCTTGCTAAAGAGTTGGAGACTATCCAACTCCTGTCCAGAACACATGTCTAGCATGCTCACTGGATCTGGGAACATTTCACCAGATAGGTGTTATTAAAGGTGAAATGAACCCAGCCACCATATAAAAACTGACCTGTCTGTTATCGGGCCGCGAAACCACAACCACCACGATGCTCCCATATAGGGGCCAACCTCAATAATCAGCCAGAGGACAGTTAAATGTCTAAAGAGACAGATAACGGAACTCTGGGTCTTACTGATTCCCATGGAAATAACGTGGAGCTTCCAATTGTACCCCTGCTGACTTCAGGGGACTGGGCTCCCTTTTCCCCCCAGTTCAACAGGTCTAAATAGCTACTCGCCACAAAGACCGATAATGTGCCCCCGGGGAGTAGGACAAAGCATTAGCGAGACAACAAATATTCCGAAAAGCTGATCGCTATTGTACTCACAAGGACTGTATCGTAACGAGATAATGAAGCTATAATACCGCCTCAGTTTCTGCGTCATGAACTTCAGCCTGATGACATCTGTGTAGGTAGACATGAAACCCATTCATAATATAATTGAGGCTGCCTGCAATGACTAAAGTAACTTTAGAATATATTGACGTTTGGGCTACTGGTGCAAAAAGAATATTCGTTGGATTTTTCCATTAAAGAAATAATACAACACGTTAAACGAAATGAATCCGTTCAACGAAATGACCGTGCTTACGGTCTCTGACGACGACTTTGTAGTACTTAAGTCAATCACAAAGATCTCTAATGTCTATGCAAGGAAAGCAATATCAATTTAAGTTCAGCTGAGGAAAATAATTTGGACGTGCAGGATATTCTATTGTTAAAGAGACTAGAGCAGATCGTGATACAGATCAAGGCCAGTAACGATGCGTCCAACAATGCGTCTACCAATTCCTCCAAGGTGCATAACACATCCCAGGTTTCAGAAACACATCATAAAGGACTATAATCCCACTCCTGGCTTCAGAGCCGAAGACTATTTAAACTCTTGTCGCCCGCAATTAAAAGCGACAAAATTTGCAATGCAACAACGTGTCCAATAGCGAAAAGTCACCCTTTCTCGCAACTTAGATTTAAACCGCAGTCACCACTATACTCCCCGCAGCGCCTCAGCAATAACCGATACACAGCCGTAGCTTTGTGGGTTACCTGTTACCATGCTACCAGTTGGTAAGTCACTGGTTGCACTTCGAGGGTTCAATTCCTCCGGTATCATGCTGCTGCTACCCAACAGGCAACTGGTGCTGTCTTTTAACCCCAGAAGCTCTATGTCAAGGTGTTATTAAAGACTGCGGGACCATGAGAAGGACATTTAGTGATAAGATTTACATCTGCGTCTAGCCGTAAGCCTTAATCAGACGTTGGTCAAATCATTGTGAATGAAAAGCAACGTCATTCACGCCCTAGGAAGCTGAGGACTAATTCTAGCAACAGGTCATTCCTAGTCTCCAGTTGCTGAAGAGCTGGAGACTATCCAACTCCTGGTCTAGAACATATGACTAGCATCCTCACTGGTTTAAAGGCGAGGTGCCCCTGTAGGCTATTAGGTAGTGTACTATATTGTTAGTATGGGGGTTGTAGGTTCGTTTCCCAACGAAAACCTTAGTTTTTTTTCACTACAAAAAAAAATAAAAATTGACTGTCGGTGGAGCTGCTCAGCGATTAAGGCATAGTCACAGGACGTTGTTTCTGTCTTTATACGGCAGTTAATTTCCGACTATCCTTCTACTTTCACCACCATTGTTGCCTGAAGTGCTACTTCTGTTTATAAAAAAAAATGATTTTGGCCCTCATAATCAAATTATGCGAAGGCGGCAAAACTACAACCACCACAATACTTATGAAGGGCCAACCTCAATAATCATTCAGAGAACAGCTAAAAGGCTAAAACGATAAATAGCGGAACTCTGGGGCTTTACTGATTCCCGTGGAAATATAGTAAATTTTCCAGTTGGCTCCTTGCTAGCCTTGAAGGGGAATGGGCTTCCTTATACCCCCAGCAGCACAGGTCTAGATCGGTTGGTGATCCATAAAGACTTATAAATGTGCCCCCGGGGGCAGACTTATAAATTAGAGCGGGAAAGACCAGAACAAAAAGCAGGAATCAACCACAAGCACAAGTCCTAAATACTGGTGCACAGAATACGCCGCCAAATGAAGGCGAATTAATATGAAAAAAAACTATTCAAAATGACTTCCATATGCCTTTCACCTACATCATCTGGACACTAACCGATAGCGAGATGATCGATGCAAGGAGATATTATCCACTGCACGGACAAGGGCTGGCTTCTAGGACTAAATATTTTTGGGTGTGGAGTAAAGCAAGTCAAAGGGTTGAGGCCGGCCAATAGTCCGTTCATATGAAGTGCGGAATATTATTTTTGAGCCACAGCTGTGACGTTTTTACTGAACCTGCTGAAAAGTTTAGGACTTGTTGGTGCATATTTATTGGTTCAGGATTCCAAGAAGATCGATTGGTACACTTTGGCCGATGTTTTAACTTCTTTAATGCCAAAATAGAGCTCGGCAATGCAATTGTAGCACACTTCCCACACCATACCATTGCAGACGTGAGATGGTGGCCTCTTTGAGTCATCGGTATAGGTTAGGATGGATGACCAAGCAAACACATGATCGTTCTGTTTATTGAACGATTTTGACGATTTGATCGGCAGTTAACAGAATTTGTCTGTGAGAACTCTTCACGTACCGGCTGAGTAACGATTTCGACTTTCGCTTAAGTTTTTCTGCAATGCGACCGTAATCAGATACCGAGAATCGCTTATACGCACTGACTTCTAAATCTTCTTTGATAATGCAAGACTCCGATTTTTTTAAAACTTTTTGCATTGCCGCATCTTGGACGGTCGCGTATTCCACTAGCATCTTCAAAATACACGATGCACAAAATAATGAGTGATTCCGATTCCACTGAATAACTTATAAAATTGTAAGTGATTCCAAACGGTTGCAACCTCCTAAACATACCGTCTTTTTCCATGTTGCATTTTAGTAGGCCAACTACAATTGTACGATCTTCAATGTCGCCCTATTCCATGATTGCAAGTAATTAATGGATGGAAATGCTTTTACATCACGATAACGGATAAATGTTAACTGTCAAATCGCAATGAATATTATATGGATGAGCCCAGTGTTGCATTCATAATGAAAGCGTTCAATTGTGTACGAGTATTTATGGCTTAATCAAGTATATGCACATTGAATTCGCCAAAAATCTTGCAATCAGAGGCAAAGCGAAGGAGGTACGATATAGTAATAAGCACTACAAAAGTACTAGTCCGAGGGTACAACTAGAACCGGCGAATATTATTCACAACTGTTGAATAATAATCATATTTTGGCAAGGATCATGCTAAATATGCGCGGAGGCACACATACCTGCCAAGATAGCCCAACCCCCTCCAGCCCGGGGTGCCCCTGTAGGCTAGTAGGTAGTGGGTTCGATTCCCAACGAAGACCTCGGTGTTTTACCACTACAAAAATAAAAATTGACCGCCGATAGAACTGCTCAGAGATGATCCCTGTGCTGTCTTTATACGGCAGTTAATTTCCGACTATCCTTCTACTTTCACCACCTGTTTCATCTCTTCTCTATCCCTTTCCTATAGATTGTAGCACGGTACATGAATAAATAGGCATTGTTGCCTGAAGTGCTACTTCTCTTTATAAAAAAAAACAAAAAAAAAACATTTATATGTTTTGACGGAACCTCACCGTCATTACATGTGTCTTCGGGGCTAAAAGGGAGCCCAGTCCTCTTCAAGGATAGCAGGAGCCAACTGCACAATCCACTATATTTCCACGGGAATCACTAAAGCCCCAGAGTTCAGTACTTTAGCTGTTCTCTGACTGATTATTGAGGTTGGCCCTTCGGGAGTATCGTGGTGAGTGTGGTTTCGAGGACCTCGTTTGAGTTGTGTGGGTCGGATAATTTACAATGAATACAATGAATTGTACAGGTGAGCATGAATGTCGTCGTGTTCTTAAATTATATTAAGCTTCTTGCGATCTGGAGCAGGAGTTGAATAGTCGCCAACTCTTCAGCAAGGAAGCAGGCGTTGGCCTGCTCCTAGCTCTTGAAGTTGCAACTAGAAGTGACCGGAGGATACACGTATCTGAAGGGCTTCAAGGGCGAGGATGACGCTACACAGCTAGGTGGAGATGTAAATCTTATCACGCATAGCCCAACTCCATGGTGCTTTAACAATATTTCCACGGACTATAGTCCAGACAACTCGTTAATCCGATCGACACTAAAGCTATATGTGTCCAAATCGTCGAAATTGTACTGTATTAAGGCCAATAAGTGTTAAACAGGCAGACATTATGAAGTTATCGAGTGAGGAAGTATAAGGCAACATTTGCTTTAACAGGCCTTTAGAGAAGTTTTACAGGAGCGATCAACTTAGCGCTATTTATATACGACTGCGAAGAAGTATTGTGTCACACAATATTTGGAAATTTTTCTTTAAGTAAAAATAAAGAAAAAAAATACTAGTGGCAGCATCGTACAAAACGGTAACTGAACGAGAGAAGTGTGGTGTCAATGTAGCCTTGAATTAAGCACAAGTTCTGTAAAGTTTAATAGGAAAAAGCTTTAAATCCAAGTTAAAATATTTTTACGCATTAAATTAGGAACTAAATTTAAAAATCCTGAATCCACCATATTTTTAATGAACCGTTTTATACTTTTAAATATCAAAGCACAATAAAAAATTAAATTTTTATTTTATGAAAAATTTATTTTCTCTCACAATCTCATTGAACTTGTAATTTTACAACTCTTATTAAAAGCAAAAAAAAAACACTTTCGGCAACACTTAAATTCCTACTGTGCAACAACAATACGCCGAGCTAACGAATGTATTATTACGTTTTCTTTGTTTATCGTTATTTTGTTGCTGATGTGCATTCAATTAACAAACATTTTATTTTCGCTTTGAATTTTCATAATGAATTATTGCAAAATAAAAGAAATAAACAAAAAACATAAAAACAAAAACAAAAACCCATCAATTTCTTAATAACAACAATAACAATAACAACATTCGTTGTAGGCAGTTTTATTTAAAATAGCGTATTTGAAAATAATACTCACGCACACGTACGTAATTCAATTAAATGAAACAAAAGTAGGGAATTGATCTGTAAACTAACACTGTCATCAGTGTGGCCACTTTAGATTTTTTTTCTTTTCAACTGTTAATCAGCAGCATTTTAAAATTTGTCTGAAATTATTTAACACTCTCGATTTCAGTGGTGCTTGATTCCTTTAAAATGTCTATTTTCTAACATTTTTTAAAGTAGAATTAAGAAGGTCTTGTTCAAGCCCATTACCGGCTGGGGGTATTCATGGCGATTTTAGTTGTTTCCCTCGGTTTTAATAAAAAAACACGCTATGTGAGTTAGCATCTTGACAACGAAGCGATATCTGTAGTACTTCTCCTCTCTGTACAGTTGCTTTGTGGTCTGCTGGGTTACAAGAAAAAGTATTAGGTCCTTCGCCCTCCTGATTTTTGGGCTTAACTAGGTCCTCTATTTTTTGGGTGGGTCGATGAGTCTGGTGCCCTTAGACTGCACTTAAGACGTTTACCTTTATTGGAGCTAAACGCACGAAGTTTTCTGTCTGAGTTTTGGAATGAACAAAGTGGGTTGACGAACCAGATGCTTTTGGACAGCGCATAAGATGTTCGTCCGTTTTGGAGCTAGACTAACGAGGCTTCTAGCTGCGTTTTGGAATGAACAAAGTGGGTTGACGAACTAGATCCGTTTATCTATTTTAGAGCTAGAGGAACGAGGTCTCTCAGGTAAGTTTTGGAATGAACAAGGTTCTCTATTCTTTGGGTTGGTTGACAAACTAGATCCTGTTGGACAGCGCTTAAGACGTTTGTCCACTTTGCAGCTAGACGAACGAAGCACCTTTTTTGAGTTTTGGAATGAACAAGGTTCTCTATTCTTTGGGTTGGTTGACGAACTAGATTCTCTTGGACAGCGCTTAAGACGTTTGTCCATTTTGGAGCTAGAGGAACGAGGTCTCTCAGGTGAGTTTTGAAATGAACAAGGTTCTCTATTCTTTGGGTTGG
The DNA here is from genome assembly GCA_030448955.1 of Trichopoda pennipes. Taxonomy (NCBI): domain Eukaryota; kingdom Metazoa; phylum Arthropoda; class Insecta; order Diptera; family Tachinidae; genus Trichopoda; species Trichopoda pennipes. Next base: position 1,511,628 of record JASKUP010000040.1, read on the forward strand.
TTGACGAACTAGATTCTCTTGGACAGCGCTTAAGACGTTTGTCCATTTTGGAGCTAGAGGAACGAGGTCTCTCAGGTGAGTTTTGGATTGGACAAGATTCTTTATTATTTGGATTGGTTGACGAACTAGATCCTCTTGGACAGCGCTTAAGACGTTTGTCAATTTTGGAGCTAGAAGAACGAGGTCTCTCAGGTGAGTTTTGAATTGGACAAGATTCTTTATTATTTGGATTGGTTGAGGAACTAGATCCTCTTGGACAGCGCTTAAGATTTGCCCATTTTGGAGCTAGACGAACGAGGTCTCCTGGCTGAGTTTTGGAATGAACAAAGTGGGTTGACGAACTAGATCCGTTTATCTATTTTAGAGCTAGAGGAACGAGGTCTCTCAGGTAAGTTTTGGAATGAACAAGGTTCTCTATTCTTTGGGTTGGTTGACAAACTAGATCCTGTTGGACAGCGCTTAAGACGTTTGTCCACTTTGCAGCTAGACGAACGAAGCACCTTTTTTGAGTTTTGGAATGAACAAGGTTCTCTATTCTTTGGGTTGGTTGACAAACTAGATTTTCTAAAACAACGCTTAAGATGATTGCCCTTTTTTGGAGGTAGGCGAACGAGGTCTTCTAGCTGAGTTTTGGAATTAACAACCCATCTTGACGAACTAGATGCTCTTGAACAGCGCTTGACATGTTTGTCCATTTTGGAGCTAGACGAACGAGGTCTTCTAGCTGAGTTTTGGAATGGACAAGCTTAAGACATTTGTCCATTTTGGAGCTAAACGAACGAGGTCTTCTAGCTGAGTTATGGAATTAACAAGGTCCTCTTTTTTTTGACGAACAGTTAGCGCTTAAGACTTTTGCCCTTTGTGGAGCTAAACGCACGAGGTCTTCTGACTGAGTTTCGGAATGAACAAGTCCTCTATTCTCTAGATTCCCTTTGACAACGCTTAAAACGTTTGCCCTTTTGAAGGTAGACGAACGAGGTTTTCTAACTGAGTTATGGAATTAATAAGGTCCTCTATTTTTTGACGAACTAGAACCCCTTCGGCAGCTAACGCTTGAGATTTTTGCCCTTTTTGGAGCTAAATGAACGAAATCTCCTGACTGAATGGACTGGAATGAACAAGGTTTTCTATTCATTTCGTTGGTTGTCGCACTAGATCTCCTTGGACAACGCTCAAAACGTTTGCCCATTTTGGGACTAGACGAACAAGGTTTTCTAGCTGATTTTTAGAATTAACAAGGTCCTCTATTTTTTGACGAACTAGATCCCCTTGGACAGCTTCTTTTTGAAGAAGGACAAACGAGGTCTTCTGCCTGAGTTTTGGAACTTAGGTCCTCTATTCTCTATTTTTTGAAAACCTGGATCCCTTTGGACAGCTAACGCTTAAGACTTTTGCCCTTTTTGAAGGTAGTCGAACGAGGATTTCTGCCTGAGCTTTGGAATTAACAGGGTTCTCAATTTTTTGACGAACTAGATCCCCTTGGACAGCTTCTTTTTGAAGAAGGACAAACGAGGTCTTCTGCCTGCGTTTTGGAACTTAGGTCCTCTATCCTCTATTTTTTGAAAACCTGGATCCCTTTGGACAGCTAGCGCTTAAGATTTTTGCCCTTTTTTTGGAGCTAACGAACCATGTCTCCTGGCTGAATTTTGGAATGAACAAGGTTTCTATTCAGTTCATTGGTTGACGCACTAGATCTCCATGGACAACGCTTCTATTTTTTGAAAACCTGGATCCCTTTGGACAGCTAGCGCTTAAGACTTTTGCCCTTTTTGGTGCTACACAAACGAGGTTTTCTAGTTGAGTTTTGGAATTAACGAGACCCTAAATTTGTTGATGATTTAGATCCCCTTAGATAGATGGCGCTTAACACGTTTGCCTTTTTTGGAGCTAGACGAACGAGATATCCTGGCTGAGTTTTGGGATAAACGAGGTTCTCTATTCTTTCGTTGACTCTGACGAACCCCCCGGGGGCACGTATATATGAACTTCGACTATCTAGACCTGTGCAACTGGGGGGAAAAGGGAGCCTAGTCCGCTGAAGTCAGCAGCGGTACAACTGGAAACTCCACTTTATTTCCACGGGAATCAGTGACCCGCAGAGTTCCGTTATTTGTCTCTTTAGACATTTAACTGTTCTCTGGCTGATTATTGAGGTTGGCCCCTATATGGGAGTATCGTGGTGGTTGTGGTTTCGCGGCCCCATATCAGGTCTATTGTTTAATATGGTGGCCAGGATCATTTCGCCGTTAATGACACGCTAGGTGAATGATCCAGTCGAGTGAGCATGCTAGACATGTGTTCTGGACAGGAGTTGGAAAGTCTCCAACTCTTAGGCAAGGAGTGATGATTTGCAGCCCCTCTCTGGAATCATTGAAGTTGCAACTAGAAAGTTCTGTTGCATAGAATTATAGCTTCGGCTTCCTAGGACGAGCATGACGTTCCAAATTATGCAGTGGTTTGATCCACCATCTGATTAAGGCTTCATGGCCAGGCGCGGATGTAAATCTAATCACACGTTGACTCTGATGAAAGTGCCCTCAAAACGATTACCTTCACACAATGACGTTGGAACTCCAAGTAATTAAAGCACAGTAATCTTCAAAAGAACAACAACAAATAATTACGTTTGTTTTTTTTTTGTCTTTATTTTTATTTTTTTAACAATTTTTAATTTAATGAAAAGCTTTTTTTAAAGTATTAAAACAATACGGTGAAATGGCTCAAACGACAACGGTACAGTAACCCCAGGCCTCTTTTTTGTGTGTTTTGAAGAAAGGAAAACTAAAAAGAAGTTTTTAAACGAAAATGTAGATAAACAAAGCTGCCCTCGTAGATATTGGATTTTCATAAGGAATGTTATCGATAACACTTTAAAAATTTTAAAAGTTAATTTTTTATTAATTTTTTTAAAGATAAAAAAACGCTAAAAATTAATTTTTGTTTTAATTTTTTTTTTGTTTATAATTCCAAACATGTTATTTTATATCAAAGTGAACATGATATTCTTTGTGTTTTAATTAACAAAATAGTTTGTGTTAATTTAATTCTCATTTCGCTTTGTATTCTTATTCTTCAGATACAAAATTTTATTTTTGTTTATTTGTATTTTAATTTAATTTTCGTTTGTTACCATCCATCCATCATCATGGTCATAATTGTGTAACTTGGCTAAAGAATAGAATACTCGTAGAAGTATTTGTTTGTCTTAAGACAGCATAAAAGCCAATAACCACAATAAAATGAAATAAAACAAAACAAAACGAAACGTTAAAAAAAACAGTCTTAACTGAAATTTGAACATTTTTGAAAGTAAAACAGGTATTTCTACTACAGAAATGCTCCAGCAACACTCCACATTAAACGTTTAAGAACAAGTTTTTCTCTTTCAAATTCGCTCTTAATTTCATTTACTGAGAGTAAAATTCATTTAATATTAAAATATACAGTTGCAGACGAAACTGATCAAACTGCTACTTTTTAATAAATTTTTAAAAATTTAAAAATTTTAATTTAATTTTTTTTAATAATAATTTTAATTTAATTTAAGAGAATTTTAAATTAAAACAAAAATAATTATGTTCTTGAAACAAAACAAAAACATTTAACAGTGAAATTAAAAACAAACAGGTATACAAAATCTCAGACATAATTATCACACCACTACAGTCGACTAAATGAGAAACACCTTCAGCCAGACACACCTACCTGAATAATAATAAAAGAGGGAAATACAAGGTATCCGCCGGGAAGGTATACACGTTGTTTTGCCGCCATTTTGGTAAACATAATTCTTGACAGTTCATACTTGTCAGTCGTGAAGTAGACACCTGGCAAATTTAATACGGAAAAATATTCGTTAAACCAATGTGTTTTAATCGTTAAAACGTTTTTATCAAAATCAATCATCGATTACTGTGACGATGAGAAAGATACGTGAAATTTTTAGGAGAATCAACGTGCCAACACAACGCACTATTTATCGTGTAGTGAATGATTTCGTAGAAAGAGGATCTGTAGGTGATGCGTGATAAGATTTACATCTGCACCTGGCCGTAAGTCTTAATCAGATGGTGGATCATACCACTGTAGATGAAATGAATCGTCATCCTCGGCCTAGAAAGCCTTCAGATACGCATATCCTCCGGTCACTCCTAGTTGCTACTTCAAAAGCCCGAAGCAGGCCGCAGCATTCACTCCTTGTTGAAGAGTTGGAAACTACCCAACTCCTGGTCCAGAACGCATGAAGCTTAATATTATTTACGAAAACGACGCAATTCGTGGTTATTGGACCTGGACCACTCAAACGAGGTCCTCAAAACCACAATCACCATGATACTCCCGTAGGGCAGACCTCAATAATTAGTCAGAGAACAGCTAAAAGGCAAAAAAGACAAATAGCTGAACTCTGGGGCTTTATTGATTCCCGTGGAAATATAGAGGCTTGTGCAGTTGGCTCCTGCTAACCTTGAAGGAGACTGGGCTCCCTTTTACCTCCGAAGATACAAGTAACGACGGTGGATTTCCGTCGAAACATATAAATGTGGGTGGAGGAAATGTAGCGTCATCCTCTCCCTAGAAGGTCTTCAGATACGTATGTCCTCCGGTCACTCTTAGTTGCAATTTCAAAAGCTCGAAGCAGGCCGCAGCCTTCACGCCTTGCTAAAGAGTTAGAGACTACCCAACTCCTGGTCGAGAACGCATGAAGCTTAATATAAATGGAGAACACGACGGCATTCATGCTCACTGGACCTGGACTATTCATTGTGTTAATTGTGAATGATCCACAAACTCAAACGAGGTTCTCGAAACCTAAACCACCATGATACACCCGAAGGGCCGACCTCAACAATCAGTCATAGAACAGCTAAAAGGCTAAAAAGCAAAATAGCTGAACTCTGGGGCTTTATTGATTCCCGTGGAAATATAGTGGGTTGTCCAGTTGGCTCCTGCTAGCCTTGAAGAAGACTGGGCTCCCTTTTACACCCGAAGACACATATAATGACGGTGGATTTCCTTCAAAATATATAAATGTGGGAAGGTCTGTGTGATTGGATTTACATCTGCGCCTGGCTATCTAGCCTTAATCAGATGGTGGTCAACCACTGTGCATAAATAGGAACGTCATGCTCGTCCTAGGAAGCCGAGAACTAATTCTAGCAATAGGTCTTTCCTAGTTGCAACTTTAATGATTCCAGAGCAGGGCTGCAAATAATCACTCCTTGCTGAAGAGTTGGAGACTATCCAACTCCTGTCCAAAATACATGTCTAGCATGCTTACTGGATCTGGGAACATTTCCCAGGTAGGTGTTATTAAAGGTGAAATGAACCCGGCCACCATATAAAACTCACCTGTCTGTTATGGGGCCGCGAAACCACAACCACCACGATACTCCCATATAGGGGCCAACCTCAATAATCAGCCAGAGAACAGTTTAATGTCTAAAGAGACAAATAACGGAACTCTGAGGCTTGCTGATTCCCGTGGAAATAAAGTGGAGTTTCCAGTTGTACCCCTGCTGACTTCAGGTGGCTGGGCTCCCTTTTTCCCCCAGTTGCACAGGTCTACATAGTTGCTCTCCATAAAAACCATATATGTGCCCCCGGGGCGTTGTGGGCAGGTCTGTAGGTGAAAGGCCCAATCATGGACATGCTGCTCAAGAAAGTGCTCAAAACAATCCATCAACATAAATTCGACGCCGTGCTCAGGAGCTTGGTCTTCAAAAAACAACTTTGGCCATAATTTTGCACCAGGATTTGCATTTGTTTTCACATAAAATTCAGCTGACACAAGAGTTTCTTCCATAGAACCATTTTTAACGTAGTACATGTCCCAATACGATGTTACAGCTCGCCCATGATAACACCGATTTTCAGGAAAAAAATCATAATGAGTGACGAAGCACATTTTCATTTGAATGGAATAATGTGAATAAACAGAATAGTCGGTTCTGGGGAAGGGGAAACGCTTAAATTATTCAACAGTCACCTTGGCATCCATTAAAAGTGACAGACTGTGTGGTAGGCAATTTGAAAGGAGGAATCATTGGAACTTATTTCTTTGAAAATGAAAACGGCGTAATGGTTCATTGTTAATGGGAAGCGATATCGTGATGTGTTTAAAAACTTTTTAACACCACAATTGTATGCTTTGGACTTGATTAACATGTAGGGTATCCATAAGACGGTGCAGCCAGAATTACAACGGAATTACCGCGAGATCTTTTTCCATAACAATTTATTTCATCAAATGATGATGTTGATTAGCCTCTACGGTCGTGTGATTTGTCTCCTCTGGACTTCTTTTTGTGGGGATATCTAAAAATTAAGGTTTATGCAAGCAAACCAGAAACGTTTGAGTAACTTAAGCAAACTATTTGTGATGAAATTAATGAAATACCACGTAAAATGTGTGAAAGTGTAATGAAAAATGTTCTCAAAAAGGCTGGCATTTGTGAAGTTAACAGAGGCGCGCATTCTGCCTTCTTTCTACATGAGTAGAAACGACCTTAATGAAAGAACTTCCCAAACTCTCTGACTTTCCAAAACAGTTTAGAACACGGCTTGGAACTGATGTCACCACATCGAAACCACCCGCCGTTCATATTGAACAAGCAGCCAGCAAATGAGGAAAGGAATGACAACAGTAACAAAAATAATTACATTCGTATTTGTAGGGATTTTAAATGAACCTTGTTTTTAATTGTAATAAATTGTTTGTTTACAAGCAGAAGTTCGTACTTTAGTTTTGTTCGACACTGTATTTATCTCTCTTTATTTTATGTTGTATTCTTGTTAATTTATTCATGTTTAATTCTCTTTTTCTTTAACCAAATGCATTTTTTGCCATTCACCGGGTGTCAACCTGTTGCTATGTGCCAACGTACATTTATTTTACTTGGTGGTGTCATTCGCTCAGCTGCTTTTTTTACTTGTTGTTGTTCCAGAAATATTGCTTTTTTGTTGTTGTTTTTGTTGTTGCTTTAAAGTTTAAAGGCTTGTGTTGATGGTTTTCAAGCAACACTCTCTTTATTCTCTTTGTTTTTTGTCTGGTTCTACGTCAAAATAATATTGAAAATCCATTTTGACATTTCGAACATCGGGGCAACAATAACGAGTTGTGTTGTTTTTGCAACACTAACAAATAAATACAATTTTGCTGGGTTTATGGCACTGCCAAGTAAAATAAATGTACACTGCTATGTGCTGTTAAGAGAAAAGAGAAACCCTCTGCTTATTTAAATTTTCTCTTATATTATTTGCATTGAAATATCAGAGATGGGAAATTGCTATCACAACAATTTTTGGTCTTTAATAATAACTTCATTTTGAAAAATTACAATTTGTAAAACAACTCGAAAGAATATCAAACAATTTGAATTCGTCGTCTTATCTGGAAGTTAAATACGTAAAAAATGACGCCATTATAAAACGAAAAAATTTAATTTAATTTAAAAAAATTAAGAGTTTAAGTCTTGAAGAAGCAGAAAAAAGGTGAAATTCGCAACGTAAGCGAAATCTGAGAAGCATATCGAAATTAATAAATTAATCGTAAAAGTAATTGTTTACTGTTGGATATCGATTGCGCTATGGACACGCTTTGTCGGGCCACGCTTCATCTGGCCGAAAAAAAGCAATAAAAGCGGCCTTTCATTTTCTTTGAAATCCAAATCACTATATTTCAGAAGGCAGGGAAGCGTTTTTTTTTGTTTTAAGAACCACTAAGGAAAACTAGAAGGTTTTTGGTGTTATTTTTTAACCAGAAAATCCTCGTCATCATCTCCCGAAGTTTTTGTCCGCTTTCCTATAAGGTTTTACGTTGCTGCCTTGGCCATAATGCCAAAAAGTTGTTTTCGCCCGCTCCCAAGCCCTCGACTTCTATTTTGAATAAAAATCTCGACGAAATTTAAGCTTCGTTCTGCAAAACTCGTTAGATGCAGATTTTAAATACCATCGAAGTCACAAAACTCAAAAATTTCCAAAGAGCGAAATAAGGGAAGTACGCCATAGCAGTTTATAAAAGGTAGAGGTGCTGAACCAGTAAGCATATCTGCTCGATTGGCAGAATAAAACTCCTCTAGTAGCAGGAACTTAATCGAAGTAATGAAGTAAAACTGAACGCCAACACTGACTCACCAGTACAAACCACAACGCGGCTTGAGAATGATGCATTCGCATCGAAAGCGCTCGCCTTCGACTACAAGCCAGCCAGTTAGGACAGGAGATATCAATATTATTTCATTTACTGGCGGAGGAAAAATAAGCAACATAATATAAAACTACTGAAGTGAGTGTGAATAACGATATCTACTAAGTAAACTGGCAGATATCGATTTTCAAGGGCTAACTAAACAATGAAGGAGTTCCAAACTAATATTCGAATCTAGTCCAGTTACGGCAGGACAAAGCAAATCGGCTATTTGTGATCATCAACCAAAGAGCAACAATAGCTCATGTTTAAACTCGCAGCTATTCTCTCCCGGAGATGTGATACAGATTAACATCAGCATCTAGCTATACAAAACCATAACTCTCACGGTGATGTAAGCACCGAAAGCACCATTGGCGACATTCTAACGATAATCCCTATCTAAAGAGAGAGAAAAAGAAATACCATTCCGCGATGTGGGTTTAAACCACAGCCACCATGTTACTCCACAAGGATCACCAATAAGCGGAACAGCTTGATTAGTCACTGATCGGACTTCAAAGGACCTTAACTTCCAGTTTCAGGCTCCTGCTAAACTAGGAGCCTAAAAGCGCCATTTACTTGTAGAACCTGCAACGTCAAGATGTAGAAGTGGGTTACTAATAAGACTGCGTGACCGGGCAGATTCTATTCCGGAAGCTTAGGAAAATTTAGTGCACGTCGTGGTTTCAAAACACACACTTTTTTTGGACAATTTTAGTTTCATTGATAACAATGGAAAGTAGAAATATGGAAATTAACATCATAACCAAATGTGATGTCGGCTAAATGTCCACATTTAACACATCGGCAGGCGTTCGCTCTTTTCACAAAATTTTGAAACACATTCTGCAACAAAGCTTCGCTTATCTTGTCAATGCAGCACCAAATTTTATATTTCAGAACGTCTGCCTCCCCGGGGGCACAATATGAGTCTTTATGGATCACAAAACCATCTAGACTTGCGTCTTGTGGGGGTAAAAGGCAGCCCAGTCCCCTTCAAGACTAGCAGGAGCCAACTGGTTAATCCACTATATTTCCACGGGAATCAATAAAGCCACAGAGTTCCGCTATTTGTCTCTTTAGGCATTTAGCTGTTCTCTGACTGATTATTGAGGTAGGCCCTTCGAGAGTATCGTGGTGGCTGTGTGTTTCGGGGCCCTCGTTCGAGTTTGTGGGTCGGATCATTCACAATGGGCCAAGTCCAGTGAGTATGAATACGTCGTGTTCTTAATTATATTAAGCTTCATGCGTTCTGGACCAGGAGTTGGATAGTCTTCAACTCTTCAGCAAGGAGTGAAGGCTGTGGCCTGCTTCGGGCTTTTGAGGTTGCAACTAGGAGTTACCGGAGGATATACGTATCCGAAGGCCTTCTAGGGCGAGGATGATGCTACATTTCATCCACAGTGGTAATGATCCAGGTGCAGATGTAAATCTTAATCAGTAAAGCCCCAGAAATCCGCTATTTGTCTCTTGAGGCATTTAGCTGTTCTCTGACTGATTATTGTGTGTTTCGAGGCCCTCGTCTGAGTTTGCGGGTCGGATAATTCACAATAAACACAATGAATGGGCCAAGTCCATTGAGTATGAATGCCGTCGTGTACTTAATTATATTAAGCCTCATGCGTTCTAGACAAGGAGTTGAATAGTCTCCAACTCTTCAGGAGTGAAGGCTGCGGCCTGCTTCGGGCTTTTGAGGTTGCAACTAGGAGTTACCGGAGGATATACGTATCCGAAGGCCTTCTAGGGCGAGGATGATGCTACATTTCATCCACAGTGGTAATGATCCAGGTGCAGATGTAAATCTTATCACGTAATACCAACGATAAGAGCTGTTCCTGCCACTCCGCAACAACAAGTGGTACCAAGTTATTACACAGAGGCCGGTTTCTCGCGAGAGTCGAAGAGCAAGGTCCACCCTTGCCAACGTGGCCAACGATAACAGCTATTTCTTCCACTAGCCAACAACGAGCCGCTTTAAGTTCCGCCACTGCAGGTGTGCCCAACACCAGTGGTAGATCTCAACTTGTATTACGTTAAGAAGATTACTAAAGGATGTGTCCAACTGCATATTGGTCTTACCGTTGCACGAGCTGGCGGCCAACAATTGTCTCTTTTGTTACCGGCCGCCCTAATACCCTCTCTCAATAGCCTGAAATGAAATATTTAAGTATTTAAGTTAAAGTTTAGCTGTCTCCGGCTTGCGCCCACGGGGGCACATGAGTCTTTTTGGAGCCTACTATTCTATCTAGACTGGTGTCTTGCGGGGTAAAAGGGAGCCCAGACCCCTTCAAGGCTAGTAGGAGCTACCTGAGCTCGCAGAGTTCGCTAGTTGTCTTTTTAGACATTTAGCTGTTCTCTGGCTGTTTATTGAAGTTGGCCCCTATATGAGAGTATCGTGGTGGTTGTGGTTTCGAGGCCCTCGTGAGAGTTTGTGGGTCGGATCATTCAAAATGAATACAATGAATGGTTCAGGTCCAGTGAGTATGAATGCCGTCGTGTTCTTAATTATATTAAGCTTCATGCGTTCTGGACCAGGAGTTGGAAAGTCTCCAACTCTTAAGCAAGAAGTAAAGGCTGCGACCTACTTCGAACTTTTGAAATTGCAACTAGGAGTGACCGGAGAATGCACGGATTCGAAGGCCTTCTAGCGCGAGAATGGCGCTACATACCATTCACAGTGGTTTGACCACCATATGGTTATGGCCAACTGCCAAGTACAGATGTAAATCAAAGCACGCAATTGTCTCCGGTTTGCCTCCCCAAGGCAAGGGAATCAGTAAGCTCCAGAGTTCCGCTAATTGCGGCCTCCGCATGCATTTGATTATGGGGGCCAGCATTATTTCGCCTTTAATAACATTAACGGGTGAAAGATCCGGATCCAGTGAGCATGCTAGTCATGTGTTCTGGACCAAGAGTTGGATAGTCTCCAGCTCTTCATCAAGGAGTAGTGGTTTGCAACCCTGCTTTGGAACCGCTGAAATTACAACTAGGAAAGAGCTGTTGCTAGAATTAGTCCTCCTGTTCCTGGGGCCTGAATGACGTTGCTTTTCATTCCCAGTGGTTTGAGAACCATCTGATTAAGGCTTACAGCCAGATGCAGATGTAAATCTTATCACGAAATGTCTCCGGCTTGAGGTGTAAGGTGTAGAAAAATAAGTTCTCAATATTGAAGGAAGTGTTGACATGAATTTGTTGAGTATCTGATGCCAACATTTGATCACACGTTGTTAGTCTGGAATCATTTTCAAATAATTACAACAGTCGGTTAAGAATAACACAAAACACTTGTAATTTTTATTTATTTTTGTTCCCTTTAATTAACTTTTTTGTTTTGTTGTTGTATTTTTTTTTTTTCGTTTTTGCGAACAGATGAAGTCGACTGATGACTCATAAAATTTTAAGTGTTCGCTTTCATTCATTTTGCTCTATGATGATGATAATGATGATGATGATGGTGATGTGTTTAGACGCATGAGGACTGTAAAATATGAAATGGACTTTTTGTTTGTCTGTTTGTTTGGTTGTTTGTTTTTTTTGTTTTGTTTTTTTTTCATTGCGCTGCAGCTTGAAAAGAACGTGTTCCACATTTTAAATTTCCATGCTAAATTTTATTGTTATTATTTGTTTTATTGTACAATAATTTTGTACTTTGCATGTGAAACAAAAATCTACAAATGCATCTCGTAAACGACGGAAACGGCGTGTGCAACGTGTGTACACACATTCAGACTACAAGTGACAGCTTTAGGCTTAGAAAACGACAACAAAAAAAAAGTGAATTTTATTGTTTTTGTTGTTGTTGTTGTTTTCACTATTTAGCAATTGTAATAAGAATTTAAATATTATTATTCGTATATAAAAATATATTTTTTGTTGTTGTTTTTGTTGGTTCATTTGATTTTTGTGTGCTGTGCTGCTCCATTTTTCACTTTTTTTTTGTGTTAAAATTTTTATTGAGAAATTTTTGATTTCAAATCGTGGGCGTTATTTATTTTCTGTCTATTTCTTTAGTGTAAGTGTATGTGTGCGTGTGTGTGTGTTTGTATTAACCGGAGGAAAATTTAGCATTTTTAAATGACAAATTCAAAAGATTATGAATTTTATACTTTTGAAGTTGTAGTTCTTTTCTGGCAACAATAATTACACCGGCATATTGTGTGTGCGCACGTATGTAAGTGTGTGTTTATTGTTAGTTATGTTATTTGTTATACCGAAATGACAATGTCTTAAAAAATAATATTTTAAGTCTTTATAAGAAAAACAAAACACCCGAAATTTTATTTACAGTGGAGTGGAAGACAAAGAAAAGTGGTAAATTTGCTTTATTGTTACGAAAAACAAGATGTTGCCAACACTTCTCAAAAAATAGTGGTTTGTGTCTTTGATAATAAAGGCAATAATTGAATGAGATGCCACGGATTTCTTTTAAAGTCACCATTCACTTCTTTCTTCTTCGTTTTTTTTCTTAGACCAGCACTCAGGGGATTGATGATCCCTACACATGCAATGGATTGTGCCAGAACTAGGTAGTTAGGTTATGGGGGGAGGAGAGAGGGAGTAGTGTTTGTGGACATTCAATTTGAACTTTCCTACATTGAGAGTGACAGAAAAGACTTCTGGAGGGAGTTTATTCCACAAAAGCAGTGTTCTGCTAAAAAGCGAATTTTCCCTGTAACGCTTAGTAAGATTCACTGGGCCATCAACCACAAATGGATGCGCTCTCCATGAAAATCGAATCAAAAGAAAACACATGCGAGTTTCTGAAACAAGTTCCCTAATTTCGTTAGAGCACGTACCATTATAGTAATGATAAAACAGTGAAATATATCCCACATTGCGTCGATGCAATCAGTGGTGAACGCTATAAAGCCTTGATTTTTTCGTTCATTAATTAAGCGGTGGTTTCAATAAGACGGCGCAACATGTCACACAGCTCGTGCCACAATAAATATCTTTGCTCAAACCAGCCTTCAGGAGATGGATGATCCCTACACATGCAATGCATTGTGCCAGAACTAGGAAATTACGTAATGAGGGGAGGAAAGAGGGAGAAGTGTTTGTGGACATTCAATTTGAACTTTCCTACATTGAAAAAGGCAGGAAAGATTTCTGGAGGGAGTTTATTTCACATTGTTCTGCTAAAAAACGAGTTTTCCCTGTAATGCACAGTGCGATTTATTGAAGAATCAACTACAAATGGAATGCATTCTCAACAAAAATCGAGTTAATTGCGAAAACGTACGAGTAACGGAAACAAGTTCCCTAATTTCATTGGAGCACCAGTGAAATACGTCCCACATTGCGTCGATGCTGTAGAGAGTCAATAGCGTTGGATAGCCCAGTGTTCCCAATGAGCCTCTCAACCCTCTCTGTTACGCGGTCGAGCAACTCCAAAATAGACTTTGGGGTGCCGACCCCAACATGCGAGTTATATTCTTCTTTTGGCCGAATATGGGTGGTATATATAGTACGAAGATCAGATGGAGTAAAGTATCTCTTACATCGTTTTAGAAAACCGAGGCACTTGAAAGCTTCTTTAGAAACTTAAAAAATTTGTTTACACCATCGAACATCAAACTGAATTTTCATGCCAAGAACATCAAGAGCGTCCGATTCCGTAATACTTATATCACCCAGCTCCAATTCCAAACACAGATCTATGGGTAAGTATGCAACATTGCGTCATTCCAAGAATGTCGCGAGATCATAAATGAGCATATCATTCATGTTCCGCCTTTTGGAATTCACCTCCAACTGTTTCAGTCTATTGCCAAATGAATACGAATGGCAAATGGTGCTGTCATCTGCGAAAGAGTATTATAGAATTGAAAGTTGATAGACAAGAATAGTGATTTAGAAAAATAAGAAATAGGGTAGGAGAAACAACGGAGACTTGCGGTACCTCTAAATTAATCTTGAACTCGTATGATGAAATCGCATCTATAACAACTGATATTTCGTGATAAAATTTACATCTGCACCTGGCCGTGGACCTTAATCAGATGGTGGTCATACCATTGTGAATGAAAAGCAACGTCATTCACGCTCTAGGAAGCCGAAGACTAATTCTAGCAACAGGTCTTTCCTAGTTGCAATTTCAGGAGTTCCAAGGCAGGGTTGCAAACCACTACACCTTGCTGAAGAGCTGGAGACTATCCAACTCCATAGAGGGATTTCTAAGAAAATTCAATATAAATCTAGAGAAATTATGACCGACACCAAAAGCAACAAGTTTTGATAGAAGTACATCAAGCCACACTCTTTTAAATGCTTTGGAAATGTCTAGAGACACCAGCTTACTCTCTCTGATATGATGTATGGAGTTGCACCATTGTTCAGATAGCAAAGCCAGCAAGTCGTCAGTAGAGCACCCCTACGAAATTCATACTGTCGGTCGCTAAGTAAGCTGTTGGACTTCAAGTACCTCACACGATGAAAACTAATCATACTTCCATCACTTTGGAAAGCGCAGAACAAATTGAAATTGGGCGGTAAGTTTTAGGATTGTTAGTCTCACTCTTTTTGGGGATCGGCATTACATTAACAACCTTCTAGCACTTTGGAATTTCGCTTGCATGGTACATCGTGTTGAAAAGGGATGCCAACGGATGCACTAGTATCGAAGAGCATTGTTTCAAGACAGTGCTGGAATTCCATCCGGCCCAAGAGACTTTTTGAGGTCTGCTAAAACCTTTTTAACCGCTCGAGCTCGTAAGAATATCTTTGGCATTGTAACGGATACTCTGTGGACTTTCGAGCGGTGGTTGATTACTCTCCGACAAATAAGAATTATTTGCAAATATACCAGCCAAAAGGTAAGCGTTCTCAACCGGGTCCGTGAATGATGTGATTTGATTTATATCTGCACCGACTAGGTAGTCATAATCAGATGGTGGTCAAACCACTTGAATGATTTGCAAACGTCATTCACGCCCTAGGAGGCCATCGAATACGTATATCCTTCGGTCACTCCTAGTAGCAATTTCGAAAGCCCGAAGTAGGCCGCAGCCTTCACTCCTTGCTAAAGAGTTGGAGACTTTCCAACTCCTGGTCCAGAACGCATGAAGCTTAATATAATTTAGAACACGACGGCATTCATACTCACTGGACCTGAACCATTCATTGTGTTCATTATGAACAATCCGACCCACAAACTATCACGAGGGTCTCGAAACTACAACCACCACAATACTCCCATATAGGGGCCAATCTCAATAACCAGTCAGAGAACAGCTAATTGTCTCAAGAGACAAATAGTGAACTCTGGGGCGTAATGATTCCCGTGGAAATATGTGGATTGTCCAGGTGACTCCTACTAGCCTTTAAGGGGCCTGGGCTCCCTTTTACTCCGCAAGACACCAATCTAAATGGAATAGTAGGTTCCAGAAAGACTATCATGTGCCCTCGGGGGGACCGGGTCCGTGAATATTTGGTCATTTTTTAAAAGCGTCGGAATTGACGAACTAGAATTATCCTTTACACTTTCAACAAATGACCAAAAGCTTTTGCTACGCCGAGGAGTAACAAGAACTCTAACAAGAAGGCGCTCATCGTACAGATTTTTCTCACGTCTTAGTACATTGGCACATGAAGATCTTGCAATTTTGCGTAACGAATTAGTATCTGTGGTTTTGTTTCTACGCCAATTACTTAATGCTTCCTCCCTTGATCTGTGTGTCTGATTAAACCAACCTTCGATCTGGCAGATACTTAATGCTTCCTCCCGTGGTCTGTATGTTTAATTAAACCAAACTTCGATCTGGCCAGATACTTAATGCTTCCTCCCTTGATCTGTGTGTCTGATTAAACCAACCTTCGATCTGGCAGATACTTAATGCTTCCTCCCTTGGTCTGTATGTCTAACTAAACCAACCTTCGATCTGGCCAGATACTTAATGCTTCCTTCCTTGTTTTGAACGTCTGATTAAACCAACATTTCGATCTGGATTTAATTGAAATTTTTTTTGGATGGAATAAAAGTTTTCATTCCAAACAAAATGATGTTTACAACCAGTTCCACTATGGCATCGAAATTATTGTCCGAGAAATATAGTTTCCAATTGAATTGCCAAAAAAATTCGTAGAGCTTGTGCCAACGCACCTTCTGATAAATGTATTTTAAATTTTTAGTAGCTGATTTTGAAACGTTTTGAAGTTCGGGATATGAAAGGGAGGCGAAGATGGTGCAGAGATTGGAATTGCCGACAGGTGCACAAACCCTAATTTCATACTTTTGGGGGTGTGAAGTTAGAAAAAGTTCAAGCGTATTATTGTGGTACGCTTTAACACAAGGAATGTATGTTGGCTCATTCACTAATTCCACAAGGTGAATGTGCGGGGCAAGTAGCTCAACACTCTGGCCTTATATAGTTGTATGGCTGGAATGGCAAAGCGAAAAACAGTTGTGGACATTAAAATCACCAGCAAAAAATATTTCACTGTTCGGGAAAATGTGGAGGATGTTCGATATGGAGTCGGAAAGAGGCTTTATCCCTTCCCACGTTTGCACTTCTGTGGAGAAAATAAATAGCAGCATTCACCTTTGTCCGTTCAACCAACCATTCAGCGTAAAGATGAAGTTCTCTTCTACAACACTATCACGAACAACAGCAAAACGAACTGGCGAGCATGTATAGGAGTTTTTACATTTCCTACAGACTCGGTTGGCTGAAAATTTCGAAATGAAAATGCACAAAGTCCATTCAAATGTCCATTTTTGTACAAGGCGCTGCTCAATTGTCACCTCTCCATGCTTGATTTTGTCAAACACTAAGGCAAAGAAATGTCAAATTTAGTTGCGCATTAAATTTGAAGTTAAGGTGTGACTCACAACTAACCTGGAGTATTATGGTTACAGCATCCGTTATATAGAATGATATCGGTACGAAGGCATTTACAAGTTCAACCGCTTAGTTCTTCTCAAATCAGTGACTCTTGTAGAATTTTTTAATTTTTTTTTTCAAAAGAGAAGTAGCACCTGAGGCAACAATGCCTATTTAGTCACAACCGTACTGTATTCCTTGGGAAAGGGATAGAGAAGAGATAAGACAGGTGGTGAAAGTAGAAGGATAGTTACACAGCCTTCAATCTCTTATTTTTGTAGTTAAAATAACCACTCCTAGATGGGTAGGTTAAGTACACTACCTACTAGCCTACCGGGGCAGCTTTCATTTCTAGAAGGTAGATGTTATCGGAAATTAACTGTCGTATAAGACAGCATAGCTACCAGTGCCTGTATGTGTTCAGCACTGAGCAGTCTCACCGACAGTAAATTTTTATTTTTTTTGTAGTAAAAGCAGCCAAGGTCTTTGTTGGGAAACGAACCCACAACCCCTAGACTGATAAGCTAGTATAGTACCTACTAGCCTACAGGGGCATCTATAGATGAAATAGATGGCTCTTTTCTAGCAAATCATCTCCTTGGACCATAAGAAAGAAAACTGAAGAAAGAAACATTGTAATGGCAAAAGAAAAAAGACTTTTGCATGCTTTAAGCGGTCCATCAGTCGCCTAATTCTGCAATCACTTTTTTCGAGTGACTTTAGATCCTTTTGCTCCACTGTACTCGCACAAAAAATACACGATTTGCTATTTGTCTAATTGGATTAAGACACATACCAGCAGAAATGTACGCTAAAACCAATGACGACTTTCAAATAGCAAGTAGTCGTACCTATTTGTCCGTCTGTTCAGCTGCCTTTTGCTGAAAGAAGAAGAAAAAAATTAACCGGTTTCTTTATTTTTAATTTTTGGTTTTAAGATTTTGTTACAGATCGAACAGTAAATACAGCCTGACATACTGTCCGATTGTATGTCCGTCTGTCTGTCAGTCAGTGATACCAATGGAACTATAGACAAACAAACAAACAAACAAACAAGCAACCAAACGAAATCATGTTTATTATTACACACACTTGTAGTTAAAAATGAGTTAAAGGGGGAATATTTTTCCTTTTTATTTTTATTTTTTTTTTTCTTAATTTCTGGTTCTTTGAAATTTATTTTAAAGTCTTTTAAGCTTTTTTTTTTATTTGTATTTTTTTGGTCATTTCGTTTGTTACGTCGTCTATGAACGTTTGTTTGTTTAGCTAAAAACACAAATCTCATTTCATTTGCTAAAGTCAAGCTTTCAATTTGGCTCTAAAGTCGTATGGTATTTTTTCCTTTTTGTTTGCTCTGGAGGGCACTAGAGAAAACACATTCAAATAAAGAAATTTCGTAAAGAAACCCGTTTCTTAAGGAAATTGGCTTGGATTTGAAATTAATCTTCAATTATTTCCTGTAAACCCATTTAAAAAGCTTCAATTACAGTTTTACATTCTGGATTTTTTTCCATAACCCGGATACTAAACAATTTTAAGCTCTTATTCCCTCCTTAAGAAAGAATTTTAATGAACAAGAAAAAAGATTTTTTACAAAAGAATTTTTTGTTGTTTTCGCTTACGCGCTCTTAAAAGGATCTGTGACTTGCTAATGTGCTTCTTAGTCCTCAGCCTATTTAAGAAAAGGGAAGGGATCTTCGATTAAACGATAAACTAGTTTTCTTTACCAATAAATATATAGTCCCATCTTTGGTGAAATTTTCCCAAAATCTGCACAAAAATAATCAAATGTGGATGAATCTCATCAGTCATCATTGTTTCGAAAACAAAGAAAACTGTGAAAGAGATGCGTGATAAGATTTACATCTGTACCTAGATGTGTAAGCCATAACCAGATGGTGGATCATTACCACTGTGGATAAAATGTAGCGTCATCCTCGCCCTAGAAAGCCTTCAGATACGTATGTCCTCCGGTCACTCCTAGTTGCAACTTCCATAGCTCGAAGCAGGCCGCAGCCTTCATTCCTTGCTGAAGAGTTGGAAATTATCCAACTCCTGGTCCAGATCGCAAAGAGCTAAATAAAATTTAAGAACACAACGCCAATCATGCTCAGTGGACCTGGACCATTCATTGTATTCATTGTGAATGATTCCACCCACACACTTTAAACGAGGGCCTCGAAATCACAACCACCACAATACTGCCGAAGGACCGACCTCAATAATCAATCAGAGAACAGCTAAAAGGCTAAAAAGACAAACAGCTGAACTCAAGTACTTTACTGATTTCCTTCGAAATATATAGTCCTGCTAGCCTCTTAGGGGACTGGGCTCCCTTTAAACCCCGAAGATACATGTAGTGACGGCGAATTTCCATCAAAACATATAAATGTGCCATTGGGGGGGAACGGTGTAAGAAATTTTCGTGATAAGATTTACATCTGCATCTGGCCGTGGGCCTTAATCAGATGGTGGTCAAACCACTGTGAGTGAAAAGCAGCGCCACCCACGTCCTAGTAGGCCGAAGACTAATTCTAGCAACAGGTCCTTCCTAGTTGCAATTTCAGCGGTTCCAGAGCAGGGCTGCAGCCTGTTGTAATTATTTGAAAATGATTCCAGACTAACAACGTGTGATCAAATGTTGGCATCAGATCCTCAACAAATTCATGTCAACACTTCCTGCAATAATGAGAACTTATTTTCCTTACAGCACACTTGGCTGTAAGCTTTAATCGGATGGTGGTCAAACCACTAAGAATGAAAAGCAACGTCATTCACGGCCCAGGAAACCGAGGGCAAACTCTGGCAACAGGTCCTTCATAGTTGCAATTTCAGCGGTTCTAAAGCAGGGTTGCAAACCACTACTCCTTGCTGAAGAGCTGGAGACTATACAACTCCAGGTCCAGAACACATGACTAGCATGCTCACTGGATCTGTATCATTCACCAGTGGGTGTTATTAAAGGCGAGATGATCCTGGCCCCCATAATCAAATCCGTGCGGGGGCCACAAAACTCCCGAAGGGCCAACCACAATAATCTGTCGGTCAGAAACAGCTAAATGCCTAAAGAGACAAATAGCGGAAACTCCATGGGCTACTGATTCCCGTGGAAATAACGTGGAGCTTCCAGTTGACCCCTGCTGCCTTTAGGGGAGTGGGCACCCTTATACACCAGCAGCACTTAACTCGATTTTCCTTGAGAGCGCATTCCATTAGGGATTGATTTTCCAGTGACATTCGATTTGAACTTTCCTTTGCTGAAAGTGACATGAGAGACTCCTGGAGGGAGTTTACTCCTGTTGCTAAAAAGCGAATTTTTCGCACTATGCATAACAGGAAAAATTCGCTTTTTAGCAACAGGAATAAACTCCCTCCAGGAGTCTCTCATGTCACTTTCAGCAAAGGAAAGTTCAAATCGAATGTCACTGGAAAATCAATCCCTAATAGAATGCGCTCTCAAGGAAAAAAAAGCGAATTTTTCGCACTATGCATAACAGGAAAAATTCGCTTTTTAGCAACAGGAATAAACTCCCTCCAGGAGTCTCTCATGTCACTTTCAGCAAAGGAAAGTTCAAATCGAATGTCCACAAACATTACTCCCACTTTCCACTTCTAATTTCCTAATTCGGGCGCAATGCATTGCTTGAGTAGAAGTCCTCCCCTGAGTGCTAGACCGAGAAAGAACAAAAAAAAAATAAAGAATTGCAAAAAATATCAAAATTTGGTTTTAAATCGTTCCGAAAATCGCCGGACTCCTGTCACGTGTTGTACTCAACCAACCAAATGAATAGTGAAATTTAAATGGAAATTGAAAAAGTCTTTTATTTTATGGCGGCCATAGAATTAAAGTATTGAGAATGTTGAAAGCAGAGGAGCCCACTCTACATATCGAAAGCCCAGCGGCAAATAAAAGTTTCGGAAGAGAACTGTCAAATCTGGGTTGGTAAACCAGTTCCAAAAGGGTCTCGGGTTTTTGATGCATAAACATTGGATTAAATTCTGCTGGGTTCCATCTCAATGTAAAGGTTTCAAAGGAACAAAGAGCAGTGAGTGGAGGCTCTGAGTGTTTTACACAAGCTTTGGGTGAGATTGCTTTGGGTTCCAAGTCATTGCTTTGTAAAGGGCATTGAAATCGCCGACAATTTGGCAAAATTTGACAAAAAAAAAGGGAAAGAGAAAGAAGAAGAAGAGAATCTGACTGGATTGTTGAAATAACTAATCAGTTCTAGGAGGCTAAATTGGATTCCAAAGTCTCGTGGACCATTTACTCTAGTCTAAACACAGCAAAGACTGTACTGTTTCTTGATTTGGAGAGGAAACTTCTAAGGGTCGGTATAGACAGTGCATTTTTACGGGATATTTGAGAATGAAAAAGAGTTGGAAATCGAACAGAAGCACATCAACATCGCATAGGAAAAAGTCACACACACCCATAGTTTGGGAGTAAACCAAAACCACTACATTACTCTCCAAAGGGCTTCACCAATAACTAGAAAGCAGGCTACCGGTATCCCTCGTGCTAGATGGTTAATCTTTAGTCATACTTTGAAGGTCCTAATCTTCCAGCGGCAGCTAGGCTTCTTCTAGCCCAGCTGCAGTCATGTACATTTACCCACAGATGTTACAATGTCAAGATGTTGAAGAAGGTCACCAAGACTTCGTTTCCCGGGAGGAGAATGAAAATTGTCACTCACATCAAAACATTCTAAACTCTTAATTGTAGCATAGAACGCTCGAAATTTTTAAATGTTTATGACTTGGTAACTGTAGATTTAAATTATACAGGGTGTCCGGGAAGGTATACTTCTTTATTTATAAACAAAATTTTTGATGATGATTGATTTTGATAAAATATTTTAACGCTTAAAACACGTTGGTTTATCGAATATTTTCCCATAATAAATATGGCGCGTGTCTACTTCACGACTGTCAAATATGAACTGTCGAGACTAATGTGTACCAAAATGGTGGCAAAACAAAATTCTATACCTTCCCGACGAGCACCCCGTACATCATTTTAAAGGCCTTAGCTACAGCTTTCGAAGAGTAGAGAATCTATTTTTAATACCGGCCTATAGAATTGGGAATCAGTGTGTGTTAGAAGGATTTAAATGCCAACCAAATGATTACAGCAAACGTGCTTGTGATGGCTGACTGAATGACATGGAGGTTTAATGTTAAACAAGTAATACGCACTGGAACTAAAACGCTTTAAGAAAAGCTTTTTTCAATTAAATATTTTTGATTATTTAAAATACAAAAAAATAAATTGTCATAAAATGTCAGATTATTGACTACTCAATTTGATTAGGAAACTTTACGAAGTCTGTATGCCAAACACAGGGTTGTTTAAATGCTTTATGTTACATAATCTTGTTGAAATTGCGTAACCAACTGCTTTCAACTGCCATCTGTTAGTAGAAGCATCTCTCTTTATGATCATGTGAATGTTCAAATATTTGACAACATAAAAACTATTAGAAACGTATTTGATCAAACAGTGGACATAAGAGCAGCGTGTGAACATTAAAATGTTATTACGATTATTGTTGTTGTTGTTGTTTTTTTTATTTATTTGTTTAACATCGACAATTTAAACCACTTCTTAAGCTTCCGTGTGTGTGTGTGTGTGTGTGTGTGTACTAAATTCGTTGGAAAACTTTGTTGGAGCTTCTGAGCTTGAAAAATACTCAATGACTCAATAACACAACAAACGTAAACAAAAGTTTCAGCTACAACTAACTCTTGTTGTTATTGTTGGGTCTTTCTCTAACCAGGTTGTGTTCATTACGCACATTAAAAATTGTCATTTGAAAAAAGGTTTTAATGTTTTTTGTTACATTTCTTAGTTTCGGCGATTTTTATGATGTGCACAATGGGTTAAATTATAAAATTTATAAAGGGGATTTTTTTATATAGGTAAAAAAAATTTAAGTTGGCAACATTTTTTAAAACTAGCGGCCCTTCTGTCTGTCAGTTGTCAACTGATTGATGATTAGTTTGATTTAAGATTTCAACAACAAACTTCGGGCGGATAACGCTTCCAAATTGCGCAAATTAGACCTAGAAGCCCTTAATCCCAAATAAGATTACAGTTGATCCCAAATTTCTTAAGTATTTTTTTAGCGACGCAGCTCACTTTTGTTCAAATAGATTTTTCAATAACAACACTGGCATGTTCGGAGTGATAGTAATCCTCAAACGTATGTGGGGACAATGTTACATCCAAAAAAACTGTTGGGTTCATTAGTCTTTAAAAACCGATGCTGGTCAGAACGTTACAATCAGTGGCGAACGCTATAAAGCCATGATTAATGACATTTTCTTTCAGGAATTAAACGGTGGTTTCAATAAGACCACGCAACATGTCACACAGCTCGTGCCACAATTATTTTTTTTCTCTCGAACCATTACTTAGGGGATGACCTCTATACATGCAATGCATTGTGCCAGAACTAGGAAATTGGATAACAGGAAGGAGGAGAGAAGGAGTAGTGTTTGTGGACATTCAATTTGAACTTTCTTTTAGTGAAAGTGACGGGAAAGACCTCTCTGGAGAAAGTTTATTCCACATAGATGCTGTTTTGCTTACAAAACATGTTTTCCCTGTAATGCGTAGTGCGATTCCGTGGAAAATCAACTACAAATGCATGCGAACTTAAGGCAAATCGAGTAAAACGCGAAAACATGCGAGTAACAGGAACAATTTCCCTAATTTCATTAGAGCACTTACCATTGTAGTACCGTTAAAACAGTGAAATGCATCCCACATTGCGTCAATGCTCTAGACAATCAATATAATTGGATACCCTACTCTCCCCAATGAGCATCTTGATCTTCTCTTGTACGCGGTCGAGCAACTCCAAAATAGACTTTTTGGCGCTGGCCTATATATGAGAGTTGTATTTCTTTTATTTGGGTACGGTTTTCCGTCGACCCTCGTCAAATTTGGTTTGTGAACAAACCGGTTTCGGCTGTTTGCCATCTTCAGTGTTCTTTTCGTACTGTATTCCATTTTTGGACGGATACAGGTGGTATAAATAGTACGAAGCTCGCACGGAGTGAAGTATCCCTTACAGCGTCCCCCCGGGGGCACATAATAAGTCTTTATGGAGCACACTTAGGACTTGCGGAGGTAAAAGGGAGCCCAGTCCCCTTAGGCTAGTAGGAGCCAACTGGAAAATCCACTATATTTCCACGGGAATCAGTAAAGCCCCAGAGTACCGCTATTTGTCTCTTTAGGCATTTATCTGTTCTCTGGCTGATTATTAAGGTAGGCCCTTCGGGAGTATCGTGGTGGCTGTGTGTTTCGATGTCCTCGTTTAAGTTTGTGGGTCAGATCATTCACAATGAACAAAATGAATGGTTCAGGTCCAGTGAGTATGAATGCCGTCGTGTTCTTAATTATATTAAGCTTCATGCGTTCTGGACCAGGAGTTGGATATTCTCCAACTCTTCAGCATGAAGTGAAGGCTGCGGCCTACTCCGGGCTTTTGTAGTTGCAGCTAGGAGTGACCGGAGGATATACGTATCTGAAGGCCTTCTAGGGCTAGGATGACCCTACATTTCATCCAGAGTGGTAATGATCCACCATCTGTTTAGGGCTTATGGCCAGGTGCAGATGTAAATCTCTTCCCGGCTCTTGAAAGCTTCTTTAGCAAGTTTTGGTATTTGGTAGGCGCATAGTTTCACTTTTCGCATCCTTGAATTACTCTCCAAGAGGGCCTCCTGAGCTTTAATGCCGCTCTGGACATATGAAGTAAAATCGTGCTT
Source organism: Trichopoda pennipes (assembly GCA_030448955.1). Classification (NCBI taxonomy): domain Eukaryota; kingdom Metazoa; phylum Arthropoda; class Insecta; order Diptera; family Tachinidae; genus Trichopoda; species Trichopoda pennipes. The sequence goes on from JASKUP010000040.1 coordinate 1,536,411, forward strand.
GCGCCGATAAGGACAACATTGGCCGCGATATTACCGATATAAGGCCACAAATGTTGCAAAAAAGTTATCGAATATTCCACATTCAGACCAAACTATGCCAGAAGTCATATTTAAACTGAAATTTGCATGTCAGTTTAAAACTTCCCTCTTGTTTTATTACATTTCAAAGTTCTATACCTCTATGAGAAATGTCCTTTACTATGGCAATGTAGCACTATCTCTTTAGTCATTAATTTTCGTTAGGAAAATAGATATTCATCCTAAACATCAAGAGTAAAATCACGAAACGACAAAAATAGCTGTAATGAATGCTAACGACGGCTGTAGCGATTTAAAAAATATTGCTTTACATTGTACGTTAGCGACGCAGCTACACTAAAGCTAGACGCAGAGGTTCAGCTGAATCGCAGCGCGTTGACCACGAGGAAGCAAGCAAAGTACTTGGACAGAGAGAAATTAATCCAAAATTCCTAGAGCTAAGAGAAGATTAAAATAATTAATGGGGTCTTGGCTAAATCTGAACATGATAAAGCTCGAAATGAGAAACCCAGTACGGGAAAGAGAGGAATAAACAATGGAAAATATTGTAATGATGCTCTTTCCCGAATCAAGCCGTAAGGGATACCGACAATCATACGGAAGAGTTAGTTGGAATGTAAACTGTTTACGACGGAGGAACTTAAGTTGACCATTTAAAAGACGGCGTCTTTCCAAAGGCCTGGAAACAACACAGCACTAGCAAAAGCAAAAGAATGGGCTCTCAGGCTCATAGATCACTTTGCTTTTTGATCACAGCAAGAAATATGCAAACACGGCCGCTTTACAGCAAATTGTTGGGAATGAGACTGGAAAAAACTTGTCGACGTTCGCAACATTTGAGAATGACTAGACGAACTTTTCGCAACATTTCGTTTAAAGATTTTTATCTTGAAGACTTAAATTCCACAAACAGTCCTCGTACAGGTGCCCCTGTAGGCTAGTAGGTAGTGTACTATCTTGTCAGGCTGATGGTTGTGGGTTCGATTCCCAACGAAGACCTTGGTTGTTTTTGCATTACAAAAATAAAAATTTACTGTCGGTGGGGCTGCTCAGTGATGAAGGCAGTGACCATGCCTGGTCACTGTGCTGTCTTATACGACAATTAATTTCCATAACAACTCTTCTACTTTCGCCACCTGTTTCATCTCTTCTCTATCTCTTTCCTAAAGAACGTAGCACGGTACTTGACTAAATAGGCATTGTTGCCTGAAGTGCTGCTTCAAACAAACCCTGATAACCAATTTTTTGTGGCAACAATTGGCTAGTTTTTACATCATTGATCTTTGGTATCAGCAAGATGGCGCCACAAGTCACACAGCCACCAACAAACAGTTCAGCTATTGCTTAAGAAAATTTCATTATCCGTCGCATAACCTCTCGATTTCTTGCTGGATTATTTTCTCTGGAAACATTTGAAAGACCCGGGCTTATTTGAGCAATCTACAAACATCTGACGCTCTGAAAGATAAAATTCAGCGCCGCATTGTACAAAGAGTGGACATCTGCAGACGTGCTAGAGTTTTACACTTTCCTGACATCACATCTCATTCCCCCCCGAGCACATTTATATGTTTTGACGGAAATCCATCGTTATTACATATGTCTTCGGGGATAAAAAGGATTCCAGTCACCTAATACGCTAACAGGAGCCAACTGGACAATTCCACTATATTCCCACGGGAATCAGTAAAGCCCCAAAATTCAACTATTTGTCTTTTTAGCTTCTTAGCTGTTCTCTGACTGATTATTGAGGTTGGCCCTTCGGGAGTATCGTGGTAATTGTGGTTTCGAAGCCCTCATTTGAGTTTGTGGGTCGGATCTTTCACAATGAATGGTCCATGTCCAGCGAGCATGAATGTCGTCGTGTTCTTAAGTTATATTAAACTTCATGCTTTCTGGACCAGGAGTTGGGTAGTCACCAGCACTTTAGCAAGGAGTGGAGGCGTTGGCTTGCTCCGAGCTCTTGAAGTCCCAACTAGGGGTGACCGGAAAATATACGTATCTGAAGGCCTTCTAGAGCGAGGATGATGCTACATTTCATCTGCAGTGGTATGATCCACCACCTGATTATGGCTTCCACGGCAAGGTACAGATTAAATCTTATCACATATCGCATTCCATTATTAATTTCCATATTTTCACTTCACATTTTGGTATCAATAAAAATGAAGTTGTAAAAAGAGGCCTGTATTTTAAGGTAATTTACTTGCTGGCCTAAAATTTGCCCACCCTTCTTATTTAAGACATTCAATCCAATAAGAATAATAAACTTGTCGTTTTCGTGATAAACGTTTCACCAGACAAAATCTACTGTAAAGCAGTCGTGATTAGAAGATCACTAAGAATTCTAAACGAATTCAACTGTCTCACCTGGCCTCCTACTTGTGACATTAATTAATCGTTTTTGTGACTAACGAATCACTAGACAAAATTCTACTGTTTAGCAATCGTGATTGGAAGATCACAAGGAGTTTTAAACGACTTTAACTGTCTCATTTTCATAATCAAAAAATTACAAGACCTCCCACTGTTTGGGTAACATTTCGTGATGAGATTTACATCTGTGCCTGACCGTGGGCCTTAATCAGATGGTGGTCAAACCACTGAGAATGTACAGCAACGTCATTCACGCCCTAGGAAGTCGAGGACTAATTCAAGCAACAGGTCTTTCCTAGTTGCAATTTCAGCGGTTCCAAAGCAGGGTTGCAAACCACTACTCCTTGCTGAAGAGCTGGAGACTATCCAACTCCTGGTCCAGAACACATGACTAGCATGCTCACTGGATCCGGATCATTCACCCGTTGGTGTGATTAAAGGCGATCCTGGCCCTCAAATCAAATTCCTGCGAGGGCCGGAAAAGCACAACTACCACGATACTCCCGAAGGGCCAACCTCAATAATCAATCAAAAAAACAGCTAAAAGTCTAAAGAGACAACTAGCGGAAACTCTGGGGCTACTGATTCCCGTGGAAATAACGTGGAGCTTCCAGTTGACTCCCTGCTTGCCTCCAGCAGCACAGGTCCAGATAGTCAAGTATTTATTGAAACAAAGACCGATAAATGTACCCCCGGGGGGGACTGTTTGGGTAACAGAAAAATAGTTTTCGTGACTAATGAATGATTAGGCGAAATTTACTGGGAGTTCTGAATGAATGCCTGTCATTACTAAAAACTCAGGCCTCCTACTCCTTTTGTAACAGAACAAGCGTTTTCGTGACTAACGAATCAATAGGCAAAATCTACGGCAAGCAGTCGTGGATTTCACTGGAATTTGAAGAATTTCACTAGGCTCGTTATTATAAAAATCAGAAAATCAAACCTCTTAGTGAGCCATAGTGCAGATATAGTGGTTGATAATGCTTCCAAGAAATGCTTAATGCGTCCGTCCTATTTATCTTTTCTGTTATCGGTATTTAACTCATCGTTACAATTTTTTGTTTTGGGAAATTTTTTGGGATTTTTTTTTTATTTTGGCTTTTTAATTTATGACATTTTGACGCAATTTGTTGTCATCGCTTGTAATTTATATTTCAAATCAACAAGTTGGTATGAGCTAATATCAGCTATTTTGGCCACCATCTAAGTTTTCGATTAAAAAGCAAGTTTTTTTTGTATTATTTTTCATATTAAACAAAGATTAATAACAACAACAAGAAAAAAAGTAGGATTTTTTTCTTAAAACTTGTAAGCGAAAGTGTTGCAATAGACACTCACGCATGCATCCATCCATCCAGCCATTCATTCAAACTCATACAAACATACACGCACACACACACACACGCACACATTCTGTGATTTAATCTTGAAAAATTATTTTAATTTGTTTTCATTAAAAAAAGCAACAAACAATTTTTAAAGAAAAAAAACAGTTAAAATTTTAAAATGGACTGAAATTTTAAATAAAATCAAATCAAACGAAAAAAAAAATTTGTCAAGATTCCAATAAAAGATGATTTACAACTCACATTAATACAAGATTAAGTGTGTTACTATTTCTATGACGCTCTCATTGTAACGCTCAGAGTAAACTACGGGTGGGCAAAGTTGAGGTTAGGAAGTAAATTGACTTAAAACACACACTTTTTATTAAATAACTTCAGCATTATTGACATCGATCTAAAGCTGAATATGATGTTGGTCACACAAACGTGCAAACGTGCCCCTTTATGCAAAACTTTAAAGCACTTTTGCAACAAAACTCCAACTTTTATCTTTCAAAACGTCAATTATTTGTGGGCTGTTTTCCAAATGGGCTCACTGAAAATAATCCAGCAGCGTTCAATCACAAGAACAGGGCCAATTAACACCGCTATATTAAGAAACTATGCGACCGGGAAGTTTCTTATGCAACAAGTGAATTGTTTGGCTGGCTGTGTGGCTTGTGGCGCCCTCTTACTAAAACCATCATTGACGTCATTGCTGTCAACATTAGACGACTTACGATAATAGCGTTTCAACAAGTCTTTTCTTTGAAACTCTATTTCGTATTGTTTTATGTATAAATCTCTATTTCGACGAGTTTTCTGTGGAAAATTCTATTTTGTCGAGTTTTCTGCATAAAACTCCTATTTCGACGAGTTTTCTATATAATGATGATGAGTTTCCTACATAACACTCTATTTTCTTGCAAAAAACTCTATTTCGACGAATTTTTATTTTTTTGGAAAGTATATCGACCAAATTTTTCTGGAAAAATACTATTTTGATGAAATATTTTGTGGAAAACTCCATTTCGACCAGTTGTATTTTTTTAAATTCTATTTCGACGAAATTTTTATAGAAAAATACTGTTTCGATGAAATTTTTTGTGAAAAACTCTATTTCGACGAGTTTTTGTATTTAAAACTTTATGTCGACGAGTTTTTGTATTTAAAGTTTTATTTCGACAACTTTGTTTTTTTTTTGAAAATTTTATTTTGACGAAATTTCTATAGAAAAATACTATTTCGATGAAATTTTTTGTGGAAAACTCTATTTTGACGAGTTTTTTTTATTCAAAACTTTATTTCGACGAGTTGGTTTTTTTTAAATTGTATTTCAACGAAATTTTTGTAGAAAAAATACTATTTTGATGAAATATTTTGCGGAAAACTGTACTTCGACGAGTTTTTTTTTTTTTTTTAAACTCTATTTCGACGAGTTGGGTTTTTTTGAAAATTGTATTTCGACGAAATTTCTATAGAAAAATACTATTTCGATAAAATTTTTTGTGAAAAACTGGTTTTCGACGAGTTTTTTTATATAAATTTCTATTACGACGAGTTGTTTTTTTTTGAAAATTTTATTACGACGAAATTTCTACAGAAAAACTCTATTTCGATGAAATTTTTTGTGAAAAACTCTATTTCGACGAGTTTTTGTATTTAAAACTTTATTTCGACGAGTTTTTGTATTTAAAGCTTTATTTCGACATGTAATTTTTTTGAAAATTTTATTTCGACGAAATTTCTATAGAAAAATACTATTTCGATGAAATTTTTTGTGGAAAACTGTATTTCGACGAGTTTTTTTTTAATTTTATTACGTCGAAATTTCTATAGAAAAATACTATATCGATGACATTTTTTGTGAAAAACTCTATTTCGACGAGTTTTTGTATTTAAAACTTTATTTCGACGAGTTGGTTTTTTTTTGAAAATTTTATTATGACGAAACTTCTATATAAAAATACTTTTTCGACGAGTTGGTCTTTTGTGGAAAACTCTATTTCGACGAGTTGGGTTTTTTTGAAAATTCTACTTCGCCAAAATTTCTATATAAAAATACTATTTCGATGTAATTTTTTGTGGAAAACTGTATTTCGACGAGTTGGTTTTTTTTTTAATTGTATTTCAACGAAATTTTTGTAGAAAAAATACTATTTTGATGAAATATTTTGCGGAAAACTATATTTCGATGTGTTTTTTTTATTTAAAACTCTATTCCGACGAGTTGGGTTTTTTTTGAAAATTGTATTTCGACGAAATTTATATAGAAAAATACTATTTCGGTGAAATTTTTTGTGAAAAACTGTATTTCGACGAGTTTTTTTATTTAAATTTCTATTACGACGAGTTGTTTTTTTTTAAATTGTATTACGACGAAACTTCTATATAAAAATACTTTTTCGACGAGTTGGTTTTTTGTGGAAAACTCTATTTCGACGAGTTGGGTTTTTTTGAAAATTCTATTTCGCCAAAATTTCTATATAAAAATACTATTTCGATGAAATTTTTTGCGGACAACTGTATTTCGACGAGTTTTTTTATTTAAATTTCTATTTTGACGAGTTGTTTTTTTTTTGAAAATTTTATTACGACAAATTTCTATAGAAGAATACTATTTCGATGTAATTTTTTGTGGAAAACTGTATTTCGACGAGTTGGTTTTTTTTTAAATTGTATTTCAACGAAATTTTTGTTAAAAAAATACTATTTTGATGAAATATTTTGCGGAAAACTGTATTTCGACGAGTTTTTTTTATTTAAAACTCTATTTCGACGAGTTGCGTTTTTTTGAAAATTGTATTTCGACGAAATTTCTATAGAAAAATACTATTTCGATGAAATTTTTTGCGGAAAACTGTATTTCGACGAGTTTTATTTATTTCAATTTCTATTTTGATGAGTTGATATTTTTTTGGAAGATTCTATTTCGATTAAATTTGTATTGAAAAATACTATTTCGATGAAATTTTTTCTGAAAAACTCTATTTCGACGAGTTTTTTTTCATAACTTTATTTCGACGAGTTGTTTTTTTTAATTCTATTTCTCCGAAATTTCTATATAAAAATACTATTTCGATGAAATATTTTGTGGAAAACTCTATTTCGACGAGTTTTTTTTTTTGGAAAATTCTATTTCGACGAATTTTCTTTACAAACAACCATTTTAAAGAAATTTCTATACTAAACTCTATTAGTAGGAATTTGTTGTAAGAAGCTCTATTCGACGAGTTGTGGGTAGAAAATTATGTTTTTAAGAGTTTTCTATATAAAATTATATTTCGACGAGTTCTCTGTTTAAACCTCTATTACGACGAGTTTTCTGCAGAATATTCAAAGCTGATTCAGTAAATAATTTTGATCATTTCTTTCTTTCAGATATTTAAAATTTTTTGTTAAAAAAATATTTGTTTTATTCTGATTCCAAGTTTCTTTGTGCAGATGTGCGATTGTGCTTTTTCTACTTTTAATTTTTTCTTGAACCGGTTAATTGAAAATCAGCAAGTAGAACCTTCCCCAGTAGGAACAAATCTAAAATAGATAAGTTTTAAAGTTTAAAGCTGGTTCCGAGCCTTTGGCAACATTAGCATTTTCTAGCGTTCAATATGAACCCTTCTGAAGTTTGTTTCTGCAACCACAAATTTTAAACAAGTCGTTTGGCTAAGAAAGGCAAAACACTTTTGTTAAATTTAGTTTGAAATGCCAGCCACTGTCATAACTTTTTAGAACACTAACCTTATTCTGTTCCATGTCACTAAATATAACAAAAAAAAAATATTATGGAATGTTAAAAAAAAACACTAAAACAAAACAAAAACACCAACTGTGTTCTTGCCATATGCCACAACCGCTGTCTATGCCGAAACCAAAGCCAGCAAGCAGCTCTTTCAAAAACGTGTGTATCAACATTCATTTATTTTTTCAAAAAAAAAAATTAACGAGTCGATATAAAAATTCACTTACCGTTAACATTTTACAATTAACTGAATTTGAACATATTGATAAAATTAAAAACAACAACAATACAAGATAATAAAAATAAAACGAGATATTGAATGTATATTGGCACGATATCAATTTTCACATCCTTGTGAAAAAACAAAAAAAAATGCAACTGGAAGAAATACAATATTCTAGGCCACACATCATGAGGCCATTGGACATCCTTGTTATGCAGCACAAGCAGCAGGCACAAACAAAAAAACAAAAAACAGAAACAAAGTTACAACAACAAAAGGAATAAACGAAGAATGAAAGCAGCATTAAAGAAGAAACTGTAAAAATGAAAAAGAAGCTCAAGTTCAAAAAGTCAACTTAAGTTTATGTCCGTCCGCCCGTCCACCACTGTTTCTACTTTTACTGCTGCATAACAGTCAATTACTCTGGCCATCACACTGGCGACAGTTGATGTTGATGATAATATTGTTGCAGGTCAAAATTAACACCACTTCAGATAGCACCTTCAACTAGACGGTGAAGCATGAGCACAGGATTTCTTTTAAGTTTTTGTTTTTCTTTTTATTATTTATAACACTTAACCAGCGGCAGAGGCATTCATCCATAAAAAAAAATTAGAGCGTAGAAAAATACTATTTCGATGCAATTTTTTTGTGGAAAACTCTATTTCGACGAGTTTTTTTATTTAAAACTCTATTTCGACGAGTTGTTTTTTTTAACTTTTATTACGACGAAATTTCTGTAGAAAAATACTATTTTGATGAAATTTTTTTGTGGAAAACTGTATTTCGACGAGTTTTTTTAGTTAAAACTTTATTTCGACGAGTTTTTGTTTTTTTGAAAATTCTATTTCGACGAAATTTTTATAGAAAAATACTATTTCGATGAAATTTTTTGCGGAAAACTGTATTTCGACGAGTTTTTTTATTTAAAACTCTATTTCGACGAGTTTTTTTATTTAAAACTCTATTTCGACGAGTTGGGATTTTTTGAAAATTTTATTTCGACGAAATTTTTATAGAAAAATACTACTTCGATGAAATTTTTTTGTGGAAAACTGTATTTCGACGAGTTTTTCTATTTAAAACTCAATTTGGACGAGTTGTTTTTTTTAGAAAATTTTATTACGACGAAATTTCTATACAAAAATACTATTTCGATGAAATTTTTTGCGGAAAACTGTATTTCGACGAGTTTTTTTATTTAAAACTCTATTTCGACGAGTTGTTTTTTTTAACTTTTATTACGACGAAATTTCTGTAGAAAAATACTATTTTGATGAAATTTTTTTGTGGAAAACTGTATTTCGACGAGTTTTTTTAGTTAAAACTTTATTTCGACGAGTTTTTGTTTTTTTGAAAATTCTATTTCGACGAAATTTTTATAGAAAAATACTATTTCGATGAAATTTTTTGCGGAAAACTTTATTTCGACGAGTTTTTTTATTTAAAACTCTATTTCGACGAGTTTTTTTATTTAAAACTCTATTTCGACGAGTTGGGATTTTTTGAAAATTTTATTTCGACGAAATTTTTATAGAAAAATACTACTTCGATGAAATTTTTTTGTGGAAAACTGTATTTCGACGAGTTTTTCTATTTAAAACTCAATTTGGACGAGTTGTTTTTTTTAGAAAATTTTATTACGACGAAATTTCTATACAAAAATACTATTTCGATGAAATTTTTTGCGGAAAACTGTATTTCGACGAGTTTTTTTATTTAAAACTCTATTTCGACGAGTTGTTTTTTTTAACTTTTATTACGACGAAATTTCTGTAGAAAAATACTATTTTGATGAAATTTTTTTGTGGAAAACTGTATTTCGACGAGTTTTTTTAGTTAAAACTTTATTTCGACGAGTTTTTGTTTTTTTGAAAATTCTATTTCGACGAAATTTTTATAGAAAAATACTATTTCGATAAAATTTTTTGCGGAAAACTGTATTTCGACGAGTTTTTTTATTTAAAACTCTATTTCGACGAGTTTTTTTATTTAAAACTCTATTTCGACGAGTTGGGATTTTTTGAAAATTCTATTTCGACGAAATTTTTATAGAAAAATACTACTTCGATGAAATTTTTTTGTGGAAAACTGTATTTCGACGAGTTTTTCTATTTAAAACTCAATTTGGACGAGTTGTTTTTTTTAGAAAATTTTATTACGACGAAATTTCTATACAAAAATACTATTTCGATGAAATTTTTTGCGGAAAACTGTATTTCGACGAGTTTTTTTATTTAAAACTCTATTTCGACGAGTTGTTTTTTTTAACTTTTATTACGACGAAATTTCTGTAGAAAAATACTATTTTGATGAAATTTTTTTGTGAAAAACTGTATTTCGACGAGTTTTTTTAGTTAAAACTTTATTTCGACGAGTTTTTGTTTTTTTGAAAATTCTATTTCGACGAAATTTTTATAGAAAAATACTATTTCGATGAAATTTTTTGCGGAAAACTGTATTTCGACGAGTTTTTCTATTTAAAACTCAATTTGGAGGAGTTGTTTTTTTTAGAAAATTTTATTACGACGAAATTTCTATACAAAAATACTATTTTGATGAAATTTTTTGTGGAAAACTGTATTTCGACGAGTTTTTTTATTTAAAACTCTATTTCGACGAGTTGGGATTTTTTGAAAATTCTATTTCGAAGAAATTTTTATAGAAAAATACTACTTCGATGAAATTTTTTTGTGGAAAACTGTATTTCGACGAGTTTTTCTATTTAAAACTCAATTTGGACGAGTTGTTTTTTTTAGAAAATTTTATTACGACGAAATTTCTATACAAAAATACTATTTCGATGAAATTTTTTGCGGAAAACTGTATTTCGACGAGTTTTTTTATTTAAAACTCTATTTCGACGAGTTGTTTTTTTTTTTTTAATTTTATTACGACGAAATTTTTATAGAAAAATACTACTTCGATGAAATTTTTTTGTGGAAAACTTTATTGCGACAAGTTTTTTTATTTAAAACTCTATTTCGACGAGTTTTTTTTTTTTTAAATTTTATTACGACGAAATTTCTATAGAAAAATACCACTTCGATGAAATTTTTTTGTGGAAAACACTGTTTTGACGAGTTTTTTTATTTAAAAATCTATTTCGACGATTTATTTTTTTTTTTAATTTTATTACGACGAAATTTCTATAGAAAAATACTATTTTGATGAAATTTTTTTGTGGAAAACTGTATTTCGACGAGTTTTTTTAGTTAAAACTTTATTTCGACGAGTTATTTTTTTTTGGAAAATTTTATTACGACGAAATTTCTATAGAAAAATACTACTTCGATGAAATTTTTTTGTGGAAAACTCTATTTCCACAAGTTTTTTTATTTAAAGCTCTATTCCGATGAGTTGTGTTTTTTTTAATTTTATTACGACAAAATTTTTATAGAAAAATACTATTTCGATAAAATTTTTTTGTTGAAAACTGTATTTCGACGAGTTTTTTTAGTTAAAACTTTATTTCGACGAGTTTTTTTTTTTTTTTAAATTCTATTTCGACGAAATTTCTATAGAAAAATACTATTTCGATGAAATTTTTTGCGGAAAACTGTATTTCGACGAGTTTTTTTATTTAAAACACTATTTCGACGAGTTTTTTTTTAATTCTATTTCGACGAAATTTCTATATAAAAATACTATTTCGATGACATTTTTTGCGGAAAACTGTATTTCGACGAGTTTTTTTATTTATAACTCTATTTCGACGAGTTATTTTTTTTTTTTGGAAAATTTTATTACGACGAAATTTCTATAGAAGCAGGAATAGTTGATAACGTCATATTCATGATTCACTACAGTATCGTTTCGCGAAATATTTCATTATAAATGTTGACGTTGGTGCTATTGACATCGATATTTCTGGCCGCTAAAAGAGCACGCGTACTAAGTCACTAATGATTTTTGTAGTTCTGTGCAATATTTGGGAAAACTTTTTTAAACCTTTTCGTCCATGCTTTCTGTAATCTGAAATCTTACAGAAGTTTGCTGACTGTTCACACACGCGTGGAAATGTTAATGTTGACGGAGATTACCAAAAATGTGCGCAAACATTTGTATAGTAGGATATAAAGTTTAACGGCGCACACAATGCAAGGCATCATCAGACATGTCATACCTAATGCGTAACTCATAAATCTTTTAAATTAGTGGAGAAACATATCGATATGGAATTGGAAAGACAACCTGATTGTGCTGCATTCATAAATGGATGAAATTTAGCCTTAAAAAATATTTGAAAATCAAGCACAGTGCCATTACTATAAACAAGATTAAAGGAGACTTAATTGTCACATCGAAACACATGTAAATATTTGACAACCAAATGAGAATTTTAAACAAAAGGCATCGAATGTTTCACAGCTAGAAACATTGTAGGCGCTACAAGGACGATATGAGCGATAAGCTTTGTTGCAAAATGTGGTTTCAAATGTAGTGAAAAGAGCAGACGTTTGCCAACATCCTAGGAGTGGCCATTTGTCCGACATCATATTCAAGGGTCCGCCAAATAACTTTTTTTTAATGCTATAAACAAAACTACACAGCTTCGGCAGTCCTGTTGAAACCAAATGTTGCCAATATTCTCCTCTTCAATTTTTGTGAACAATAATTCGTTCAACATGGCCCGATAACGATCGCGACTATAAATGGCCCAATTATGCTTCTGGACCAATATCCGCACCAAACAGTGACTCGTTTTGGATGCGTCGGCTTTTCAATGTATGCATGCGGTTTTCTGCGCCCCAAATGCGACAAGTTTGCTTTTTTACATACCAAATACTTGAAATTGAAGCACACCGCCATCTATTGACTAAAAATAAGATTGAAAGGAACTAAATTTTAGATTGTTTCATGTCTAAATACATAGAAATATTTAACAACCAAGTGAGAATTTTAAACAAAAGACATCAACTATTTCACAGCTGGAAACATTTTGTATGGGAAAATTAAGTTGTCGTTTTTGGTATTTTCAATTAAATATAATTTATATTTCCCACCGCTTAAAACTTTATTGAACTCTCACTAATAATTTAAAACAAAAATTAACCAAATCCCTCCAGCCGTTTTTGAGTTTTAGCGAGACTAACGGCATAGATTAATTATGAAGCACATGAAAATTGTTCCTTATTTGATCCTTTTAGTTCTTCTTTCTTTCTTTTCCAAGAAAAAAGAAGAATTTTCTAACTTAAATAAACATTTTTATGAAGTCATTCATCAATTATCTGTAGATTAACTTTTGATTTTTGTTATTTTCCTGTTAAGCTGTTAATGTTGTAAGTAGCTATTGTTGCCTTTGTTGCTGTTAAATTTATAGTTGCAGTTGTTATAAAAATTATCGAACCGGAATGTTGTAAAACAATTTCAAAAATTTTCTTTTTAAGTCATTGTCAGTTGACTTTAGTATCGAATGTGGGGCTGTATGTATGCTATTGTATGTGATGTGTGTTATAAATGCAAAAATATTTAAATACCCGATAAGCTATTGTTACGAATATGATTTATTGAGATTGAAAGGAAATTATTTAACAGTAAAAAAAACAAACGACCATTTTACAAATTGCGTAGTTTTCTTAGAAATCTTATACACACAAGACAACATGCTTATAAGAAATTCTACCAAATCAGTTAACAACAGAAAGCAAAAACAACTAACATAGAACAAAACACACACACACATAACCAAGCAGGCGCCTATAACTGACAGATATTAACAACAACAAAATGGGGTAATGTTAAAATAGAATAATCTTGTATGTGCGCGAATCGTTTAAAGCAGGTTAGGTGACCCTGCAGACTAGTAGGTAGTGTACTAGCTTATCAATCTGGGGTTTGTGGGTATGGACACTGGTCGCAGTGCTGTCTTATACGACAGTTAATTTCCAATAATGTTGGCCTTCTAGAAGTGAAAGCTACCCCGGTAGGTTAGTAGGTAGTGTACTTAGCCTAGGAGTGGTTGTTTTCACTACAAAAAAAGAGCTTGAAGGCTGTGTAACTATCCTTCCACTTTCACCACCTGTCTTATCTCTTCTCCATCTCTTTCCTAAAGAATGTAGCACGGTTGTGACTAAATAGGCATTGTTGCCTGCAATGCTACTTCTCTTTACTCCATTGCGCATATCTGCACGTATTTCACTAATCTCTTGAGCTAAAACATCAGTAAACCACATCGCAAAATCATTTTTCTTTAAGTAAAGATATTACTCTTTTAATCGAGAATAAGAATTCTTTCTGAAGATTAATACAAAATATTGAAAATTTTCAGTTGTTCCACCTTGTTGTAGCAGGAAATTTGTAACGCTAAAAGTGCTGAAGGTCGTTTTTAGCGGCACAGGCCGCTATTTTATAGTTATTTGAATTATTATTTTAGTTTATAATTATTTTTATTTTATAACTCAAGATTTACTCGAATTTTTAATTATAATTTCGTGTTTAACGGCAGTTCGCTGGACAGCGCCGTCTTTACGTGGCGTTACAACTGGCGGCTGATAATAAATGTAGCCACCAGCTGTTATGTACATTAGCTGTGGAGATGGTATAATGTGATAAGATTTACATCTGCCCCTGGCCGTAAGCCTCAATCAGATGGTAGTCAAACCACTAGGAATGAAAAGCAACGTCATTCACGTCCTAGGAAGCCGAAGACTAATTCTAGCAACATTTATAGTTGCAATTTTAAAGCGGTTTCAAAGCAGGGTTGCAAATCACTACTCCTTGCTGAAGAGTTGGAGATCATCCATCCATCTGGTCCAGAACGCATGAAGCCTAATATAATTATGAACACGACGGCATTCATACTCACTGGTCCTGGACCATTCATTCTGTTCATTGTGAATGTTTCGACCCACAAACTCAAACGAAGGCCTCGAAAACACACAGCCACCACAATACTCCCGAAGGGCCAACCTCAATAATCAGTCAGAAAACAGCTAAATAGCGGAACTCTGGACTTTACTGATACCCGTGGAAATATAGTGGATTTTCCAGTTGACTCCTTGCGAGATGGTATATATATGTGTGTGTGTGTTCTTGTGTGTGGCGGCCAATGAGTATATAAAGAACAACTTTATGAATAACGAGTGAGTTGGTGCGCAGCCAGCCGACAGAGACCATGTAATATTTTGGCAGGAGCGTAATGCCCGAAAATATTTATGAGTATTTTCGGAAAATACTGTGAGCTTACAAAGTGGTGTAGTAGTTCGTATTTACAGTCGCTACTGGAAGAGACCAAAGCAGCCTTAAATTTTGTTTTAATGGTTATTACCCTGCATAATTTCCGGTGTTTTGGGTATTTGCCTCATACACTAACTATTATCTCGTGGTGCTGGCCATAGTAGCACTGGTGGGGTCACAAACTAGTGAAGTGGTTTTTACCCAGCCTGGTTTGTGGCTACTGGTAGTGACCAGAGCAGCGTTAAATTTTGTTTTAATGGTTATTACTCTGCCTAATTTCCGCTGTTTTGGGTATTTCCCTCATATACTTACTATTATCTCGCGGTGCTGGCCATAGTAGCACTGGTGAGGTCACAAACTAGTGCAGTGGTTTTTACGCGGCCCGGTTTGTGGCTACTGGGAGTGACCAGAGTAGCGTTAAGTTGTGTTCTAGTGGTTATTACCCTGCATAATTTCAGGCAGTCTGGGTATTTCCCTCATAAACTAACTATATGCCCCCCCGGGGGCACATTATAAGTCTTTATGGATCACACAACCATCTAGACTTGTGTCTTGCGGGGGTAAAAGGGAGCCCAGTCCCCTTCAAGGCTAGTAGGAGCCAACTGGACAATCCACTATATTTCCATGGGAATCAATAAAGCCCCAGAGTTCCTCTATTTGTCTCTTTAGGCATTTAGCTGTTCTCTAACTGATTATTGAGGTGGGCCTTCGGGAGTATCGTGGTGGTTGTGTGTTTCGAGGCCCTCGTTAAAATTTGTGGATCGGAACATTCACAATGAACACAGTGAATGGTCCAGGTCCAGTGAGTATGAATGCCGTCGTATTCTTAAATTATATTAAGCTTCATGCATTCTGGACCAGGAAATGGATAGTCTCCAGCTCTTCAGCAAGGAGTGAAGGCTGCGGCCTGCTTCGGGCTTTTGAAGTTGCAACTAGGAGTGACCGGAGGATATACGTTTTCGAAGGCCTTCTAAGGCGAGGATGACGCAATATTTCATTCACAGTAGTAATGATCCACCATCTGATTAAGGCTTACGGTCAAGTGCAGATGTAAATCTTATCACGTAATACACTAACTATTATCTCGTGGTGCTGGCCATAGTAGCACTGGTGGGGCCACAAACTAGTGCAGTGGTTTTTACGCAGCCTGGTTTTTGGCCAATGGGTGTAACCAGAGCTGCGTTAAATTGTGTTCTAGTGGTTATTACTCTGCCTAACTTCCGTTTTTTTTTGGGTATTTCCCTCATACACTTACTATTATCTCGCGGTGCTGGCCATAGTAGCACTGGTGGGGTCACAAACTAGTGCAGTGGTTTTTTCCCAGCCTAGTTTGTGGCTACTGGGGGTGACCAGAGCAGCGTTTAATTGTGTTCTAGTGGTTATTACCATGCACAATTTTTGCTGATCTGGCTATTTTCCTTGTCCACTAAGTGTATCTGGTACCTAGCTCCGAAATACCTCCCCACACCATTGCATGGCACACAGAGCAAAGAGGGTGAGCTGCCGTTAAGGAGATTAGTGGCAAATAAAGGCTGAAGATTTATAATGAATCAAGCAGCCACCTTTTAATTAAGCATTGGCACAACACGACCCTGGACGCCGTTGAGAGTACCCCAGCAACCAGAGAAATCGTGTCGTTACAAATTGAAGGCAGTGATAATTATCTTTTTTTAATTTTTATTCTATTTCGAATTTCTGGATATTTGTAGAATTGGAAAAAACATAATGTTTGTCTCTTCTAGCTTCAATATACCTCAGAGTTAATTTATGTATGAATAAGATTACATGAACACTTCTGTTGGATTGACTTACTCTTGGAATACAAAGCAGGATATTCCAGATTTCCTGAATTTTGTATGATAAAATTACGTTCATTTTCAGTTTAGTTCCTTCGGATTTATATATCTGTGTGTATTTTGTAACTCCTCTCCTGTGAAGAAATTATCGCCTAAAGCAACAGCAATGCCGTGAAAGGTAAAAATCCCCCCTAATGTATTAGAAACCCATTT
This sequence comes from Trichopoda pennipes, assembly GCA_030448955.1. NCBI lineage: Eukaryota > Metazoa > Arthropoda > Insecta > Diptera > Tachinidae > Trichopoda > Trichopoda pennipes. Next base: position 1,553,301 of record JASKUP010000040.1, read on the forward strand.
TCAAACTGGTCATTTTGTGATTGTAGAATTAACTCACTACAGTATGCAGAGACTATTCCTCTACAACTCGTGAACTGCAGGGTAATTGTGTATGGTGACCACCTAATTTAATACAACTTACATACTTGTATTATGTGGGTTGCATGTCACCAATGGCGTCCAGACTTTGCTGTTTTTTTTTTTCTTCTTTTGTTTCTTGCCACTATTGTCGTTTGTCTTACTAAATATTTACAACAAGTCCACTTTTTACACATTTTTAATCTTAAATACAAACATGTATTCTGATATTTTTCTTTTTGTGAATTTGTTTAATTTTTATTACCACAAAAAAAAACCTCAAATGAATGCAATATTAAAATGTTCACTGCTGACTGCATTTAGTCATTTGGCCAATTCCAAAGTTGTTAGCACAAAGCTCTTCTAGGTGTTGGACAGCGTAAAAATGAAATATTACGCATTCCATTATATTGTTACACATTTTATAAATTGCACTACATGAAATTTCAAGACCTTGACGGTTTATCTAAATGTTTGTTAGCAAAAAGGAAAATGTACTTTTTATCTATTTAGACTCAGTTTAAGAAGCACTTTATTAAACTTTGAAAAATAGTAAGAGTTTTATATATTTGAAGAAAAGTCCGTTCAACGCAGGATATAGGCGACTCACAGCTGAATTTATTGTATTTAATTAAAACGTATGTACATTCACTTGTTTTGTACGACAATAGTAAGATAATCTTTTTATTTATTTATCAATAGCAAATACACAATTTTGAAATAAAAATAAATTAAAAATTGCGGGACATGTTAAATAACCGATACCGATAATTCTTTTTCGCTTCAAAAAATGGTGCCATACGTTGCCAAATGTCTTCATATTTCTTTGTTGCTTTTCAATACATTCAATTATGGCAATGAAAAATTAAATTTATTAAGAAGCAAAAAAAATTTGATTTTTAGCTTAAAAGCCAGCAAATAACTAACCAACTTATCCTTATAGCAAATAAGAAAGACTTTGCTGGCGGTTTGTAATTTTTTTTAAATTAACATTGCTTTTTTAACGCTTAAAATATTAATTGATAGCACTCTGCTGCTTGATGGCTGCGAAAAGCTATTGTGAATGTAAAATTTATGCCATTTTCTGGCAATGACAACAATAATAAATGTTTATTAACAGGCGTATATTACAAGGCGAATTCATACTCTTCTTCTGGACTGAGTTAATTAAAATAAGCCGGCTAAAGCATAAAGAAAAATAAACTAAAACAAAAATAATAATAAATAATAAAAAGTAAAAAATTTTAAACACTTTTTCACACTTTCCGTAAAAGCTTAAAAATTTATAATATCAATTAATAAATATTAAAAAAGCTTACACTTCTAGGCTTATAGCGTAGACAGACGACAGCGTTAATCCAGATTAAAAACTTACTAATCTGGATTAAAATTTTACCGTGACAGACGAGAGTTTGTGGATTAAGCAAACAGCTGTTTGTTTTTTTTTATTAATTTTTGTTTATATTGACATACTGTGAGCGTCAAAATAATGTGTACAAAAGCTTTTCTAATAATATGTATTTTATTACAGTCTTTACTACTTCTTACATAATTTTCAATTTTAGGTTTTTGAAAGTAGTATTCAGTTCTGTACCTAATTGTAAAAAAACAACAAAAAATATTTACAACAACAAAAGTTGTTAAACAAAAGCAAAATATACTCCAAATTTCACGCGTCAAAATAAAGTGTACAAAGATCATATTTAGCATTTTAGCAATGTCGTACTGTAAAAAAATACCGTTATATTTGCTTTTTTTCTTCTTTTTGCATTCTATTGAAAGTTTACTAATAGTTTAGTTTAAATAGTAGCGATCGGCTGAGTGAAAAGCATTTTCTTCAGCAAATATTAAATTTTTTCAATTATGGGTAAACAAACTTCCACTGATGTTAAAGAGCTGGTAATAAAACTTCGCAACGAAGGTAAAACTTACCGTGAAATTGGTTGTACTATTAATAGAAGCCATAGCACAGTAAAGAAAATTGTTGACAAATACAAAAATTTCGGCAAAATAGAAAATCGGCCAGGTGCAGGCCGGCCTAAAATTTTAAATGAGGCTGAAGTAAGGGGTATAGTCCGGGATGTAAAGAAGAATCCATTTAAAAGTGCTGTTAAAATATCAGAGGAAGTTTGTGCTACATCCGATAGAAGCGTAAGTGCCAGCACAATACGACGAACATTGCATGCACATGGGTTGCATGGTCGATTACCAAGAAAGAAGCCACTAATATCGGTAGTTAACCAAAGAAAACGACTTGATTATGCAAAAAAATATGTAAATCATGATACTTCTTTCTGGAATAAAGTTGTATTTAGCGATGAAAGCAAGTTTGAAGTGTTTGGGCAGAAAAAACCAGTGAAAGTATGGAGAAATAAGAATACTGAGTATGCCGACCAAAATCTAATAGCTACTGTTAAACACGGTGGGGGTTTGGTGATGGTGTGGGGATGTATGGCAGCAAGTGGAGTAGGCAATTTGGTTTTTATTGAAAGTACCATGAATAAAATAGACTATTTGAACATTTTAAAAAACAATTTGCTCAGCAGCGTCGAGAATTTGGACCTGCAGGGACCTTGGATCTTTCAAAAGGACAACGATCCCAAGCATACTGCATTTATAGTGAAAGAATGGCTACTTTATCACACTCCTAAAACACTGGATCATCCTCCCCAATCGCCGGACTTAAACCCAATCGAACATTTATGGGAGCATCTAGACCGTCAAATCCGGAAAAGGTGTATTACCAGCAAGAGCATGCTCAAATCCGTTATAACGGAAGAGTGGTATAAAATTTCATCTGATGTTACACGGAAACTAGTGGAATCTATGCCCCGAAGACTGAGTTCCGTTATTAAAGCAAAAGGGTAATCAACGAAGTACTAGTTACCTTTTTAATTTAAAAGAAAACTATTTGTACACTTTATTTTGACGCGTGAAATTTGGAGTATATTTTGTTTTTGTTTAACAACTTTTGTTGTTGTAAATATTTTTTGTTGTTTTTTTAGAATTAAGTACAGAACTGAATACTACTTTCAAAAACCTAAAATTGAAAATGATATCTGAACTAATAAAGACTGAAATAAAATACATATTATTAAAAAAGCTTTTGTACACTTTATTTTGACGCTCAAAGTATATCGAGATCAAATGGATAGAAAACAGAAAATAAGATTAGCAGCTATGCTGTTCTTAAAAAATCATAATTTATATGAAAGAAAGCGAAAGAGAAATTGTTGGATAGCATTGAAAAGGGTGAGAAAGTAACCATAACAATTTTAACAGCTATAATTATGATTGAAAAGGCGTGGCCTACAACCATTTACAACTGCTTCAAAAAGAGTGGGTTTTCGTTAACCTCTTCAGCTCAGCTATCAGAGCCACCAGAAGCTACGCACTCTGATCCAGCATGGCAACTTCTACCTATCTCTAAACAGGTGAGTTTTGAGAACTATGTTCAGGTAGACAAAAACATCAGTGTCTACAGTACCCTAGCCGATCCTGAACTGTTGAATCTGACTTCTTTGGACGAGGAAAATGAATTAAACGAAGCTGAGCAACCACCACTTCCAGTGTCATTAAGCCAAGCAATGGCAAGTCTTAGCACATTACGCTGCTATAATCTCAGAACGGATACAAGTGGAGATTTCTTTTCAGCTCTAATAGCAATTGAAAATTCATTAGATAATGACAGATTGAAATATTTAACTCCAAAGTAAATTACGGACTATTTTTCATTATAAATTGTTCTTATCTAGATATGTATACATATATGTATGTATGTATGCAACTGTAAGAAAGTTCATTATAAGAAATTTGAAATAAGCTCTTGTTAATTTGAATTTTTTTATCTTTCTTTTGATACTTTGAAGTCTCGTTAATATGAAAACTCGATTATTTGAACGTTTTCTCTGGCCCCTTGAGTTTCAAATTATCAAGAGTATGTAATTATGTGTTTTTAGTATTATGTATATAATCAGCTGAGCTTCTGTATTTACTTGCCGTGGCTGTAGAAGTATAGAGAAAACACTGAAGATGGGAAATAGCCGAAACCGGTTTGTTCACAAACTATATTTGACGCGGGTTTAGGTAAAATCATACCCATATATACTTTTACTTTTAAATATGTTAATTTACTTTTGTATTTACCAAAGAAACGGCATTTATTCGCCTTAGTTATTGTGAATGATTTACTTTACATAATCTTTTTTAACTGGCAATACCCTTACAAATTTGCTCTTATTCTCTTTCATTACAATTGAATTTTTTCTGTCTTCTGCTGGATTGTTGGACAATAAATTCTAATTTTAATTAAGTTTTGGAACCGGTGTGCTTTATTTCGCATTTTTTAATTAGGTCTGAACTAATATTCTGACAAGGCATTTATATTAAAAAGTAATTTATTTAAAAAAAAAAACAGTTTCTTGCATTGTAAAGTGTGTTTAATATTGTTTTGTAGAAATGGCTCAGAGTAAATTTACCGATTTGGCTGGCAAATTTGGAAAAGGTGGTCCACCTGGTATGACCACTGGCTTAAAATTTTTGGCTGGTCTAGGTGCTTTGGCCTATGGTGTGAATCAATCTTTATACACCGGTATGTTGTTAGAATTTAAAGAAATTTCTTTACAAATAATAAAACCTAACCTCATTTTTTCAAGTCGGCAAATTTCATAATAAAAACGTGATATTGCATCTCATAAATAGAAAATTGAATATAAAAAAAATTCTATTAAAATATTGCTATTTAAATTGCAATTGTTTGTTGAGTTCTGTTTGTTTTGTAATATTTAAAGTAAATCTAACGAAGTTGCATAACCTTAATCGTACATGCCGGACTTTATACGGTGTTGTTGTTTTTGTGTCTTTACCAAAAGCTAATCATTATTTTATATTTTGTTTGAATTATTTTCAGTTGATGGCGGTCATCGTGCTATTATCTTTAACAGAATTGGTGGCATTCAAAATGATATTTACTCCGAAGGTTTACATTTCCGCATTCCATGGTTCCAATATCCCATTATCTATGACATTCGTTCTCGTCCCCGTAAAATTTCCTCACCCACCGGCTCAAAGGATTTACAAATGATTAATATTTCATTGCGTGTTTTGTCTCGCCCTGATTCTGTACGTTTGCCTTCAGTTCATCGTAACTTGGGTGTGGATTATGATGAAAAGGTTTTGCCTTCCATTTGCAATGAAGTTCTTAAAAGTGTTGTGGCTAAATTCAATGCTTCACAGCTAATTACCCAACGTGCTCAAGTAAGTTTTTGTTTTAATATTATTTTACTGCTCGTCTTTTAACGTTTAGTGTTTTTTTTTTTTGTTTAGGTTTCACTACTGATTCGCAAGGAATTGGTTGAACGTGCTCGAGACTTTAATATTATTTTGGATGATGTTTCTTTAACTGAATTGAGTTTTGGCAAAGAATATACGGCTGCTGTGGAAGCTAAACAGGTGGCTCAACAGGAAGCTCAACGTGCTGTGTTCTTCGTTGAGCGTGCCAAACAAGAGAAACAACAAAAAATTGTGCAAGCTGAGGGTGAAGCCGAGGCAGCTAAAATGATATCCTTTTTTAAAGAAATTCGACGGAAATTTATAGTAATATTTTTGAAAACAAATAGTTTAGTTGGGGTAAAATCTGTGATTTGATTCAAAATTGTGAAGTTTCTGAAAATTAGAAAAAGTGAATTATTTATTTTAACCCTGAAAGAGAAAAACTGGTCATATATCCCACTAAAAAGTAGCATCATTTAACCGATTCTTGAGGTATTGGCCTCAACGTAAAGATCTTACAAGTTTGTTGTAGTCTTCAATATACATTTTTGTATGGTTCCTTACAGAAAACCCATTAGAGAATTGTTAATCATTTCAAAATGATTTCTTACGGCATTTTCTCTTTGCTCAAATCAAAGAAATAACGCCTATCAAGTCTCTATTGTTTTCTAATATATCGCATATTTCATGTTCGAATATTACAAGAAACGTGTTTAAGAATCTAAAAAAATATTTGATAATTTTTATAGTTTTTTAAACGATCTTTTTTATCTTTAATAAATATCTTTTTTCTTTTTTAAGATCCTTTTTTATATATTTTTACTTCTCAATATTTTGCTTCTCCAGGAAATAATTTTTATATTTTTGTTAATAATTTTTTTGTTTTCAAAAATATAAAAATTGAGAAGAAAAAATATATAAAAAAGGATCTTAAAAAAGAAAAAAGATATTTATTGAATTTAAAAAAATTATTTTTAATTTTTTTTTCAGCCAAATTTAATTTAATTTTTTTGTTTAGGGATTAAAAAAACCTTTTCTTAAATATGGTTTTTCATAACTGATATGTTTACTTAGGTCTGGCAGTTAAACAGAATCCAGCTTATTTGAAATTACGTAAATTGCGTGCAGCTCAAAGTATAGCTCGAACCGTAAGTTTTCTTTTCTTTTTGTTAATATTTGTATGCAACAAATTCTTAATTATTTTTCCATTTTATTTATTTCGCTGTCAAACAGATTGCCAGCTCACAGAACAAGGTTTACCTGTCGGCCGATAGCTTAATGTTGAACATACAAGATTCTGGTTTCGATGATATGACTGAAAAAGTCTACAAAAGTAAATAAACTTTAATTAACATGTGTAAGATAAGAATAAAACAACTACAAAACACAACAATTATTATCAATAACAAAATTTATAAAAGAAATTTTTGAAAAAAAAAAAACCAGCCATCCATTGAATAACTAAAAATCGGTTTTCATCAGCATTTGTTTTTTACAAGCCAATAATTTTTTTATTATTTAAAATAAGCGAGTGAAGCAATTTTTTAATGACTTGAAAATATTTTCTTATTTTCTCTTTTTTTATATTTCTCTAATCTATTTTAACTCTTGTTGCGAAACAATTTTAATATTAAGCTGCCGATGTGGATAATTTCCGAATTCACTATTAAGCACAACTTAAACTTGAAAACAAAAATCCTTTTTATCACGCATTTCATTTTATTGTGTATTTTACTTTTTCGAAATTAATATTCTATTTATTCATATTATCCATATTTAATTAAATAAGCAGAATATTACGAAAGTAAATTTTTTTTTTAGATTTTAAGAAGGCATTTTAAAAAAGCCCTCGTTTTTTTTTATTTATAAATAACAATTTAAAGATGCAAAATGCCTTTTAAATTGGCTGGGTGGTGGTGGGTTCACTTGTTATAAAATTCTTATTGAATAGTTTCTATTGTATATTCAAAGAGATTTTGTGTTCCTTTAAGAAAAGTTATCATCTTTAATTGTTATTTCAATAAAATAAAAATTTAACAAAAAGTTAAGAAAATGCTTAAGAAGAATTAAACAAAATATTTTTGTTGATAAAACTTAATAAAACAAAAAATACTTTTAAAATATCGTTTTAATTTAAAATTTTTTTTTTGTATTTGTTTCTCTTAAAAACAATTTCTTTCTCTCCAACATTTTACAGTTGGCGAGAGTTGGTTTGGTCCTTCCAAAAAACCTTTAGCACTTAACAAGAAAACCTCGGAAAAATCAATAGGCGAAGTGGCACAAAAAACTGCTAATCGTATGGCTTAGTTGTCAGTTTGTCCGTCTAAAGTGGATTGATTGATTGATTGCTCTGTTTTTAAAAGCAAAAACAAAAACTCAAGAAATGTATCATTTCTGAAAAACTCTCTCTTTTTTAAAAAATATTTTTTCTGTTTTTTTTTAAAACAATATTTTTTATGCGATGAAAATAAATCGATTTGAAAACTATTGTTTTTGAATTTTGTTTGTTTGTTTGTTTATTTTAATAATATCGATTTAAATAGATACAGTGCCTCACATTCGAAGTCGGACAAGTCAGTGGTAGATTCCTATCAATCATTTCAGATGTCATACAAAGAGTACAAATTAAAACATGGCTTGAAAATGATGTCTTCATATCGAAAGCGCTCGCCGTTCATGCCAAACGAACAGCCATAAAAAAACAGAAAAGAATGACAACAATATTGCGGTACTTAAAAACTAATTTTGAATAATTCTAAAACTATGGTCACACTGAAACTCGATTAAAATTTTGGCCCTTAAATTTGAGTCATCAAGTTCGATACAAAATGTGCAAACACATCGCAGCCATAAGCCACTGTTTTGAAGCAGATTCAAATATCTCAATTCCTCGACGTTCTCAATAGTCGGGGCTATTTCGTGATACGATTTACATCTGCACCTGGTCGTAAGCCTTAATCAGAGGGCGGTCAAACCACGGGAATGAACAACAACGCCATTCACGTCCTAGGAAGCCGAGGACTAATTTTAACAACAGGTCTTTGCTAATTGCAATTTCAGCGGTTCTAAAGCAGGGTTGCAAATCACTACTCCTTGCTGAAGAGCTGGAGATTATCCAACTCCTAGTCCAGAACACATGACTAGCATGCTCACTGAATCCGGATCATTTACCCGTTGGTGTCAGTAAAGGCGAGATAATCCTGGCCCACTTAATCAATTCATGCTTGGGGTCGCAAAACCACAACCGCCACGACATTGCCGAAGGGCCAACCTTAATAATCAGTCAGAGAAACAGCTAAAATAAAGAGGCAATTAGCGGAAACCCTGGGGCTTACTGATTCCCGTGGAAATAACGTGGAGCTTCCAGCTGATTTCCTGCCAGCCTTCAGGGGACTGGGCTCCCTTATACCCCCAGCAGCTCAGATCTAGATGGTCAAGTATTCCATGAAGACCAATAAATGTGCCGCCAGGGGTGGTTGGGATTATGCAAAACCACCACATGACAAACTTTGCGTAAGGATTTGATTTTGAAGCGTTACAAGGAAGTGAAGCCCACCGACCATTCACATCGCTGTAGATTCGCTCAATTCATTCAAGAACAACCGGCAGGCTTTTCTGAAAAAATCATTTTTTCAAATGCAGCCAATTTTCACTTGTCAGGTAGGGTATGACAACAAGCAAAATTGTCGCATTTTGGGCTTCTGAAAATCCTAGAGCGATTATTAAGAAGTTTTTATTTGGGTACGGTTTTCCGTCGACCCTCGTCAAATTTGGTTTGTGAACAAACCGGTTTCGGCTGTTTGTCATCTTCAGTGTTCGCTTTGTACTCTGTATTAAGAAGCCTTTGCATGCTCAATGTATCACTGTCTGGTGCGCTATTTGATCTGGAGGTGTGTTAAGGACGTTTTTTTTACGAAGATGATGCTAGAAATATATAACGGTCAATGGATGATCAGGCTATCGCGAGATGCTAACAACTCAATTTTGGTCTATTAAAGGCGACTTGGATATCACTGACAATGTGGTTTCAACAGGATGGTGTCACATGTCACACAGCCCATGAAACGATCAATTTATTGCAAACTAAGTTCCCCGATCCCATAATTTCACGACAATCAGCAGTTAAGTGGCCAGCTAGATCATGTAATTAACCACCACAGGATTATTTTTTGTGGTAAAAGAACAAGACAGAAATTTGCATTATCTTGAAATAATGAGGGACTCATTATTTAACATCTATAGGAAACCAACTACGACGGACACTACCATCCACATCACCTCGAACCACCATATCCAACATAAACTAACAGTATTTAGACATATTATACACAGACTTAAGATAATCCCACTTCAGACAAGGACAACAAAGAACTCGACACAATTTACAGCGTAGCTAAAAATAATTGCTACAAACCCATGATTATCAACAAAGTTCTTAAATTCTTAGACAATGCAACACTAGAAACAGGAATAAAGAAGACAAAGAGACAATCGATACAACACGACGGCACATTTTTACTTACACAGGACCAGAAATATATGGATTAACTAACCTCTTCCACAAAGAAGATTAGTATAGAGGGAAAAGAACACTGAAGACGGCATATAGCCGAAACCGGTATGTTCACAAACTAAATTTGACGCGGGTTGACGTAAAATCATACCCAAATAGACTAACTAATCGTTTATCACAGCATTAAAAACGGGAGCACTCTGAGATATAATCTCAGGACAGCGACAGAAATAACTGACAAATTTAGTTCCAGCGGAGTATACAGATTTACTTGTACCTGCAAACATACTTATAAAGGACAAATTGGACGAACACTAAAAACGAAAAAGAGAAGACTCCAAGTTTACATTGTACCGTGACACTCGCGGACACACACCAAGGGAAATGATGAATGTATGATATTACTACATCCTAGCAAAAAAGGACGAAGACTAGACATTCTTGAAAACATGGAAATCTGCAAAACAAAAACTTTCAACAGAGACATTATAAACGAACAGGTTAACACGACTCAGACACAATTTTCACAGCACTGGAACTACTCATACACTCGACGGAGACACGCACCTAGATAATAATACAAGACGCAGATATTGAAAATTAGCCTTGGATAAATTGTCAGGTGACTGGCATTCGGTCTACATACATGCGTGATAAGATTTACGTCAGTACCTAGCTGTGTAAGCCATAACCTGACGGTGAATCATACTACTGTGGATGAAATGTAGCGTCATCTGCGCCCTAGGAAGCATTCAGATACGTATATCCTCCAGTCACTCCTAGTTACAACTTCAAGAGCTCAGAGCAGGCCGCAGCCACTTACTCCTTGCTGAAGAGTTGGAGACTATCCAACTTCTGGTCCAGAACGCATGAAGCTTAATAGCCGCAATCATGCTCCCTGAACCTTAACCATTCATTGTGAATGATCCGACCCACACAACTTAAACGAGGGTCTCGAAACAGCAAGCACCAAGATACTCCCGAAGGGCCAACCTCACTAATCAGTCAGAGAACAGCTAAAATACTAAAGATCTAAAAAGCTGAACTCTCGGGCTTACTGATTCCCGTGGAAATATAGTGGAATTGTCCAATTGGCTCCTGCTAGCCTTAAGGGGACTGAGCTTCCTTTTACCCCCGATCTACAACAGAACTACCTAAACGCGAAAACTGAATCATCAGTATGAAATGGATCACGGCTTGAAAATGATGTCGTCACATCGAAAGCGCTTGCCGTTTACACCGAACGAACTGAGAAAAATAACAATAATTATCATCATTTATTTTGTGATCGATCCCACTGTGCATGCAATGAACGCATTGATTATTTTTTTTTGCATTTCCATTTAAATACAACAACAACAATTCGTGTTACACAGTTTAGCTACTGTTTTTAACCGCAGTGTATTTGAATCAAAGGTGAGCGAATTTTGTTGCGGTTTTTGTAAACATTCGTTGTATTAAAAAAAAAAGCACTGCAGGGCCTACTTTGCTATCACGCATAAATTTCTCTTAAATCACTTATTATTAACGAAATTAAAAATTTGAAAATAAATATTTTATTTTTAATTTTGAATGCTGCCAACCGTAACGAATTCTGTTCTTGACCAAGAAAATTGAATTTTGTTTTGTTCTTTTTACAACTTTGTAAAGGGTGTTTTTTTATAGAGGTATATAAATTTGAAATGAAATAAAACAAAGATGAATATAATTTAAATTAACATGGAATTTACTTTATTCGCAGGATAATCTTGGGGCATTAAAATTTTAATATGAATTCTGGCTAATGACCGCTAGGAAGGGCTGGCTGGCTCAGAGGTAGTCAAATCTGGAGGTTAAATTTTCAATGACTGTGCGAATATTTCGTTTCAGGCTTATCGCTGTAAACTAGCGAAGTTTATACTTACTTATCTCCACAGAAAATAGTCTAGCGGCGTTAAATCGCATGATCTTAGAGGTTAACTCATGTGTTCGAAATGTGAATTTAGGCGGTTACAAAACATTTCCTTCAATAAAGCAATTGTGGCACGAGATGGATGGCATGTTGCGCCATCTTGTTGAAACTACAGCTCTCGCACAGCATCATGGTTGCGCAATTGATTAACGATAAAATCATGTTAGTAATCTTGGCTCTATAGCGATCACCATTGACTTGAACGTTTTGACTAAAAGAGTTTTCAAAAAATAACGAATAAGCAGTCCACAAAGGACACCAGTCAGGTTTTCTGGATGTAACGGACTATAACGTGCCAACCAGCATCGTTTTTAAAGAAGTACGGATATCTCCAAGGCGTTTGATAGAGTGTGGCATGGTGAACTTCTATCAAAACTTGTTGTATTTGGTGTCGGTGATAATTTCCTCACATTTATATCGAGTTTTCTCAGTAATCGCACTATACGAGTTGTTATAGATTGGAAGTCATCCAAGGAGTTCAAGATTTAGGGTTACCGCAAGGTTCCTTTCTTTCTCCTACCTTATTTCTTATTTTTCTAAATAACCTTTATCAAACATTCATCTTTCACAGATGGCAACACCATTTGTCACTCGTTCAGTTTTAGGTAACGCCTTTTACCCCCAGAAGCACACGTCAAGAGGGAGAAGGGTTCATCAAGTTTGCGTGTCCCCGGGTGTGTAAAACATGGTATTAACTAATACTAATACGATTTACCGTCGAGGTGATGTTGATGTCGACTTAACGTAATATTATTGAATACGAGTTGTCGAAACTGTGGGGTCAAGAAAATTATAACTCCAAATATTATATATCCACTTAAGACAAAACGTATCGCTTTTAACCAACCCTAATTAAATGCCTAATAAGGTTACGAGATCGGGCATATACAAGCTGAAAGAGAAACAAAACGGAAGATCTAAGGACGTTGTTTACGAACTAAGCGTAGGGAGGTAACAAAGCGAATTCAGGTTGCAAAACGAGCTTTTTACCAGGAAAGATTCTCAAACACAATAAATAGTAGGGCTAAATTTAGGGAAATTTGGAATATTGGTGTGGGCTGGATTAACATTGTCTCAATGCGATCGTGATGTGAGATGTGAACGTCATTAATAGTAATTTTGTTAATATTGTTACGGATGCGTTTTGCTAAAGTTTTTAAAAGAAAATAATTAAGTAATAAAGTAAATAACTGGGTGTGCTGCCTGCTAACTGCGTAGCTTACTAAGAAAACTTATGCACGCAACAACAACAGCTATCTTTAAATAAATTCCATGAAGAAACTTCATCTATACATTCAATGAATAACATAACAACAGCAAAAAAATGAAATACAAAGGGAGTAGACGATTTTAACATTTTCTAGACCTATAGTGGGCAAACATCAAAGGCAGCGTCTGAGTGGATAGTTAGTTAGTTAGTGAGTGGAAAATAAACCTCGTGAAGTAAAGACATGCATCTTAGGTAAATTGTTCTGTAATGTCGACTTTGTGTGTAGTTAAAGTAAATAAACTTGCTATTAAGAATTCACATCAAAACGTTTATGAAAGGTATAAACGTAACAATATTAATATTCCATCGCCGGCTAAAAGTTGTTATGATAATTTATGTTATGTGCCAGTAGGTAAATCTATTAGTGTCCGCTGTGTGAATCAACTTGAGGTTCTGGAGAAATTTTCTGCTGTCAGATCTAACGTAATCGGTAATGGTTTTTAAGGTTATTGATCCCAAAGGTCTTGCCTAACCTAATTTACTTGCTCAACTCCATCCAAGGTAGAAGGCTATAAGAACGATCTCAGGTAGTATGTGTTTAAGATAGGAAATTTGATCCTCTTGGGGTTAAGAGAGGAATACCACAGGGTTCTATTTTGGGACCACTTCTTTGCTGTCTTTACATAAATGACTTGCCTGTGGGTGCTATCAGCAGTAAAATGCATATGTATGCTGATGATGTCCAGGTGCGGAATGGTTTGTTTTTCAACGCTTCAAAGTCGATTTTTCTTTTTTTTTAGAAAATGAAGTAGCACTTCAGGCAACAATTACTATTTAGTCAAGTACCGTGCTACATTTTTTAAGTAAAGGGATAGAGAAGAGATGAAACAGGTGGTGAAAGTAGAATGAGAGTCGGAAATCAACTGCCGTATAAGACAGCACAGCGACTAGTAACCATGTGCCTTCATCGCTGAGCAGCCCCACCGACAGTCAATTTTTGTAGTGAAAAAAACCAAGGTCTTCGTTGGGAATCGAACCCACAACCCCCATACTGACAAGCTTGTACACTACCTACTAGCCTACAGGGGCACCTGCCGTATAAGACAGCACAGCGACTAGTGAACATGCGCATTCATCGCTGAGCAGCCCCACCGACAGTGATATTTTATTTTTGTAGTGAAAAAAACCAAAGTCCTCGTTGAAATCGGAACCACAACCCCCATACTGACAATCTCCTACTAGCCTATAGGGGCACCTCCTCTCGGAATCTAGGAAAACTTTTGATAATATTCATGTGCAAATTGGTGCTCTAACTTAGTTGTAGTTTTGAATGGTAGACGTAACGTGGACTGGTCAGAGTTTACGGAAAGCTTTGCACTGTATGGGCGATAAAGGATTCCACCTAGTTTTATATACGCATGCTATTGGCAAAGGGTTACCTGACCACTCCTTTATGGCTGTGAAATTTATGCAAATTATAACAGCACGGACCGATGCAAGTTGATGGTGATTTACAGCGATATTGATTCATATATAAAGGGTCCGTTATCAACTAGTGCTTATTTCGTGCATGGTAACACTTAGCTTATGTTTGATTTAACAGATATTTAGTTTTATCCTTCCGCCGAACGAATATGGGTTGTCTATACGCTTGAATAACGCTAGGAAATATTGCGACATTACTTTGAAAATCATGGTGTAATGTTGCAGAATGTGTGTGCGCAAATTGCGTACGGACTTTGGATGAAGAGAAGCATCGTCAGCTCCGTATGCTCGTTATTTTGTGAAAAAAGTGAAAGAAACTGGCATCCTCATCGATAAACCAAATCGTGAACAGCCAAAAACAGTGCATACACCCGAGAATATTGCTGCTGTGGCAGAAAGTGTGCGTGAAGCGTCATCAACATCAATTCACCGTCATTCTCAACAATTGAACATTTCAGGGACATCATTAAAACGCATTTTGCATAAAGACCACCTTGGTATGACGTCATACAAAGTGCAATTGGTTCAGGAGTTGAAGCCAAGTGACCATCCAATGCGTTTTCGCTTCGCTAAGTGGGCCTGTGATCGACTTACAGAAGATACCGATTTTGCAAAAATCATCTTTTCAGATGAAGCTCATTTTGATCTTGGCGGGTATGTAAACAAGCAAAATTCTCGCATTTGGGCCAGAGAAAAACCGCACGCACCCAAAACGAGTCACTGTTCGGTTCCCCCCGGATAAGCACATGATAAGTCTTTATGGATCCTACAACAACCATCTAGACTTGTGTCTTGCGGGGTAACAGGGGGCCCAGTCCCCTTCAAGGCTAGTAGGAGTCAACTGGACAATCCACTATATTTCCATGGGAATCAGTGAGCCCCAGAGTTCCGCTATTTGTCTTTTAGGCATTTAGCTGTTCTCTGGCTGATTCAATAATGAAGGTAGGCCCTTCGGGAGTATCGTGGTGGCTGTGTGTTTCGAGGCACTCGTTTGAGTTTGTGGGTCGGATCATTCACAATAAACACTATGAATGGTGCAGGTTCATTGAGTATGAATGCCGTCGTGTTCTTAATTATATTAAGCTTTATGGACCTGGATAGTCTCCGACTCTTTAGCAAGGAGTGAAGGCGCGGATGGCGCTACATACCATCCACAGTGGTAATGATCCACCATCTGATTAAGGCCCACGGCCAGGTGCAGATGTAAATCTTATCACGTCACTGTTTGGTGCGGATTTCGGTCCAGAGGCATAATTGCGACATTACAGCAATGGCGATCATTAGCGGGCCATGTTGAATGAATTTTCGTTCACAAAAATTGAAGAGGAGGATATTGGCAACATTTGGTTTCAACATAACGGCGCTACGTGCCACACAGCCGACGCTACACTCTATTTTTGAAGATCGCATTATCAACCGCAAAGCTGATGTTGTTTGGTCACCTCGGAGCTGCGATTTGACATTGTTGGACTATTATTTGTGGGGTGCCGTCAAAAATAAGTGTTACGCCGACAAGCCAGAGGCAATTGACGCTTTAAAGGACAATATGCGTGAAGTCATTGGTGAAATACATCTGCACACAATCGATAAGGTGCTTAAAAATTGGAGCGATTGTGTAGGCTACTGCATGGCCAGCCGAGGCAGCCATTTGAATGAAATTATTTTCCATTATTAACCGGAAGGATTGTAGTTTTGTTTATGGCATTTAAAACAAATGAAAAAAGTTATTTGGCGGACCCTTTATATCAGAAGGACTGCCGTGACCTTATCTCACCCTACTCTAAACTTATTTCTGGAATAGCAGAAATGCAGGTGCCTAAATTTCTTGCACAGGATCATAGCTTCCCAACAACCGAAGTTCTTCTACGATAGAAAAGTTTTCACGAGATCACAACGTGGGAGAAATCTAATCCAGAGGAAATACAAGAGTCTGCTATCTCAACGCCAATTAGACCTTTATACAATCAGTCTTTGGAATTCTTTGGAACATACAATATTCAGAAACTTGGCAACGCTGGTTTAAAAAAAATTTAAATGAATTAAATTTTCAAAAACACATTTTATTTTATTTTTAATTTTTTGTTGATTTATTCAACTAATTTTATAAATTTTAGATTAAATTGTATTTCTTTTCTTCTTCTTATTATTATAATTATTATTTTATAAAAATTGCAATTTTATTTTGCTTTTGTATAATTAAATTCCGTTTTAAAGATGTTTAATTTAAAAAAAATACTGTAAAAAATGTTCATAAGAGCCATAAATTTATACTATAAATAAGTGAGTGAGTGAGTGAGTAAGTGAGTGAGTGAGTGAGCGCATCAGTGAGTGGGTAAATTTGTTTTCAATTTTTATTTTACTTAAATTTAAATATTTTTTATAATAAAATTTTAAAAAAACCTTGAAGACTTTTGGTCAGTGAAAATTATTATTGTGAATCTTAAATAGCACATCTGTGTTAAAGTTGCGGATTTACTATTCTTTTCGTTTTTTTTTAAAGAAGTGTATGTGTGTGTGTGTAAGCGATTTGTTTTCAATTCCTTTCAAATAGTGGATAGTAAATAGTGGGCATGTTTTAGGTTAGGATGTAAATTGCACATCAAATATTTAAATGTCAGAAATTAAGCTGTCATCTCTTGACATTTAGGCTGATGTCAGAGTGCGCGTTATAAGCGAAGCTAGAAGCGGTAATAGTTCGTGCTATATCAAAGCTACAAGATGTCAGAGTGAATGCTATATTGAGCAAGGCGAATTTTTTGTTTTGTGATGGATGCAGGCGAAGAGTTTTTCATCTCAATTTTACATTTTTTTGCAAAAACAAAAGAAATAAATCAAATAATTACAGGGTGTTTGCCGGAAAGGCGACTTTGTTGACAGTTCATATCTGGCAGTGGTGATACGCGAAAAATATTCGAAAAACAAAAGTGTTTTAATCGTTAAAACATTTTATCAAAATCAATTATCGATTGCTTTTTTTTTATAAAGAGAAGTAGCACTTCAGGCAACAATGCCTATTTAGTCAAGTACCGTGCTACATTCTTTGGGAAAGGGATAGAGAAGAGATGAAACAGGTGGTGAAAGTAGAAGGATAGTTACGGAAATTAACTGCCGTATAAGACTGTACAGCGACCAGTGAACATGTCTTTGTTAATAAACAGCCCCACCGATAGGCAATTTTTATTTTTGTAGTGAAAAAAGAGCCAAGCTCTTCGTTGGGAATCGAACCCACAAACCCTATACTGACAAGCTATTACACTACCTACTAGCCTACAGGGGCACCCAGATTACTGTGACAACGTGCCAACAAAACGCACTATTTATTGTATAGTGAATGATTTCGAAGAAAGAGTGTCTGTAGGTGATTGATCGAAGCATGGACCACAATGTACTGCAAGATCGCCTGAAAACATTACTGCTGCTTGAGAAAGTCTTCAAAACAATCCATCAACCTCATTTCGATGCCTTGCTCAGGAGCTTGATCTTCAAAGAACAACTTTGGCCACAATTTTGCACAAGGATTTGCATTTGTTTCCCTATAAGATTCAGTTGACACAAGAGCCTCTTCCACAAAACCATTAAAGCTGCCGTACATATGCCAATAGGATGTTACAGCTCGCCCATGACAACCCCGATTTTTAATGAAAGAATCACAAGGATATGTGAATAAACAGAATAGTCGGATCTGGGGAATGGGAAACCCTCAAATTATTACCGCCGCCCACCCTGTAATTTGTGCTGTATCATGCTACAAGATGTCAAAGTGAATGCCATTTTAAGTAGAGAGAATTTTTTGTTTTGTAATGGATTCAGGCGAAGAGTTTACCGTGATCAAAATCCATAGAACAAGAAAGAAACGAAAGGAGCAGAAGCTACAATGCGCTAGAGAAACCATTACACTAGCTGTTTTGCGGCATGAGCTGGCATCAAGCTTCGCTCTCACTTTGACATATTTTGAGCGAACACACAAGAAAAACACATGCAGTGGTTTATAGCGTGTTGTAGCGTAGTATTATGGCTTCGATTTGAGTGTGTAGCTTCTGACATTTAGTAAAAAGTTGGGAAATTTGAAGCTTGAAACGTTCTACTCTTAAGCAAAGATTTTTAATTGCGAAAATTTACTAACAAAATGGTGAAAATTTCACTACAACACTTGGTAAAAATTCGAGCAGCTTTACCTCGTAATCAAGTTCCTCCTGAGATCGCTAAATTAGAGGCTCACGGTATTGCTGCTAACAATAGACCATAACAATACGCTTGTAATGGCCGTAATGATTTAAACATGGCCGCTGTATAGCAAAGAATGGTGAGAGTGAGCCTGGAACATTAACTCGTCGACATTGGCCAACAATTGACCATCACTAAAGACACATTTTTTTAATAAAGAGAAGTAGCACTTCAGGCAACAGTGACTATTTAGTCACAACTGTGCTACATTCTTTAGGAAAGGAATAGAGAAGAGATAAAACAGGTGGTGAAAGTAGAAGGAGAGTTACATAGTTTTCAAGCTCTTATTTTTGTAGTGAAAACAACCACGCCTAGATTGGTAGGCTAAGTACACTAACTACTAGCCTACCGGAACAGCTTTCATTTCAAGAAGGCCCATATTATGGGAAATTAACTGTCGTATAAGACAACAAAGCAACCAGTGACTATGCCTTCATCACTGAGCCGCCCCACCGACAGTCAATTTTTATTTTTTGTATTGAAAAAACGCCAAGGTCTTTGTTGGGAATCGAACTCAAAAAACTCCAGACTGATAAGCTGCTACACTTCGTCTTCACTCTTTTAAAGTTCAACTAACTCTAGAACAAAAGCCGTTCTGCCTGTGGCGTTATTATGCAGAGATATTTCTCTGTTTGGCAATATCAATTAGAATGAGGAGGTTCTTGTGATTTAACGTCGCTGGATTATTACCTGAGGTACTGCGGAAAGCAACGTGGTGTCTGCTGTGGTTTAAAAAACCCAAAGTGGGGAAGATTTGTCGGCTTTTTGCAGCCGAAGAGCTATCGCACATGCAACAGTCTGACGCTTAACAGGGGCGACAAAGAGTTTAGATAGTCTCCGGCTCTCGAGCATGAAGTGGGAACACGGTTCTGCTCGTTGAGCTCTTAAAATTGCTACCTAATGTGTGTATACGACTTACGGGCATTGGCGGATACATTATTTTCACCCAATGGTAAAACCACCCTCAGATTAGGGCCAAATGGCCAGGCACTAACGTTAATCTGTAGCACATCTAAACAACCCATAAACAACTGACGCTGTGAAAGCTGAAATTCGGCGCTTTATTGAGGAGTAGCTTCGTTGCAAAATGGGCTTAAAAAATTTTGTGATAAGAGCGGGCGTCTTTCCATGTTCTATATTTATTTCCCATATTATTTACTCCATTATTAATTCCCGCATTTCTACTTTACTCCCCCCCGGGGGCACATTTATCGGTCTTTATAGAACTTCGACTATCTAGACCTGTGCTACTGTATGTGATTTGATTTACATGAAGCCTTAATCAGATGGTGGACCAAACCACTGCCTAATTTGGAACGTCATGCTCGTCCTAGGAAGCCGAAGCTATAATTCTATGCAACAGAACTTTCTAGTTGCAACTTCGATGATTCCAGAGCAGGGCTGCAAATCATCACTCCTTGCTTAAGAGTTGGAGACTTTCCAACTCCTGTCCAGAACACATGTCTAGCATGCTCACTGGACTGGATCATTCACGTAACGTGTCATTAACGACGAAATTATCCTGGCCACAATATTAAACAAAAGACCTGATATGGGGCCGCGAAACCACAACCACCACGATACTCCCATAAAGGGCCAACCTCAATAATCAGCCAGAGAACAGTTAAGTGTCTAAAGAGACAAATAACAGAACTCTGCGGGTCACTGGTTCCCGTGGAAATAAAGTGGAGTTTCCAGTTGTACCTCTGCTAAATTCAGTTGCACTGTGCCTAGATAGTCGAAGTTCTATTAAGATCATATATATGTGCCCCCGGGGGGTAAGACCTGTGCTACTGGGGGTATAAGGGAGGCCAGTCCCCTAAAGTCAGCAGGGGTACAACTGGAAGCTCCACGTTATTTCCACGGGAATCAGTAGCCCGCAGAGTTTCCGCTATTTGTCTCTTTAGGCATTTAGCTGTTTCTCTGACTGATTATTGAGGTTGGCCCTTCGGGATATCGTGGTGGTTGTGGTTTCGCGGCCCCATAACAGGTCTGATTTTAATGATGGCCAGGATCATTTCACTTTTAATAATACCTACCTGGTGGAATGATCCTAGATCCAGTGAGCATGCTAGACATGTGCTCTGGACAGGAGTTGGATAGTCTCCAGCTCTTCAGCAAGGAGTAGTGGTTTGCAGCCCTGCTCTGGAGTCATTGAAATTGCTACTAGGAAGGACCTGTTGCTACAATTAGACTTCGGCCTCCTAGGGCGTGAGTGGCGCTGCTTTTCACTCACAGTGGTATGACCACCATCTAATTAAGGCTCACGCTCTTATCACGTAATTTCTACTTTACATTGCCATCAATGAAACAGAGGTTGTCAAACAAAGTTTTATGTATTTCAAGCCAATTTATTTTCTAACCTTAAATTTGCCCAACCTTTATGTGTATTTATGTACGATGTATGTATGTTGTATGTTGTATTGACATATGTATTGTGAAAATATTATATTTCCCTAAGTTTATACCAGTATTTTTTGTTGTTGTTGTTGCTTTAAATTCATAGCAACAGCGTTGCTTTAAAGGGGGGAAAAGGCAGTATTTTCGCATGTTGGTGATATTTTCTTTTTTGTTTAATTATTTTTATAATAAAAATATCAGGCAGTGGCAGGTTTGCCATCATCACTTGACGAGGGTCTATCAGCTCGGGGACTTGATTCCGTTGTTGGATTACGATCACGATAACGTCTCAAAGTCGAGGTGGATGACGAGGGAGCCGATGTGCTTAATGTATAATTAGAAGGCAAGACAACGTTAAGTAAATCACCAGCCATCATGCTGCGGCCACTTACAGCTCTACCCGGCACAGCGGGATTATTTGACGAGCTCGTCGATGAGATGGATGAAGAAGAAGATGTGGAATTTGAAGTTGTTGCTGCAGCAGCAGCTGTTCCATTAGTTGCTATAAGATTTGTGGCAGTGGGTGAAGAATTCTTTGATGTCGAAGAAACATTGGCGGCATTTACTAATGACTCAGCGATGACAGTTAGTGGAGGTCATAAATTCGTAGTCTGTACTAAACCTCTTTCTAAATTAAAGCAATCCAATACAGCTGCACCCACCGAACTACGACGGGCCACCATAGAATTAACTATAGTCCATTTATTCAGACGTATATCGTAACGTTCTACCGAATTGAGCGAAGAAGAACCATCATTGCCACCCAAAGCATAAAGGACACCATCAACTTCCACCACTTCATGAGTGGAGCGGCGTGAGTGCATGGCTGCTATGGGTTCCCAGCTGTTGCGTCGTATATTAAAACGTTCACCGCTCGACATGCACATGGTGCCATCGTTGCCGCCAATACAATAGAGATAACCATCACAAGATGCCACACCACAGCTGCTGCGTCTAGCTGTCATACTAGGCACTGGATACCATCTACCCACTCTCGGATCAAAACGTTCCACACTCGACTGATAATTGGTTGAATCGAAGCCGCCCAACGAATAAATACAATTTTCCAAAACAGCCAAACGGCAATAACGTCGACGAGTGCTCATAGCCGGACAAGAACTCCAAACTGAGGTCAGGGGATCATAGCGTTCAGTGCTGCTTAAACAAGAAGCACCATCATAGCCACCACAAACATAGATTAAACCATCAAAGGCACAAATACCCAAACAGGAACGCTTCGTACCCATGGGTGTTATATAAGACCATTTATTGCTTAACGGATTATAGCATTCGGCCGTTGCCAAATCATTAACACCATCATACCCACCCACCACATACAGAGTCTTGTGCAAGGCGGTGACACCCGACCTAGAACGTCGCCATAGCATAGGCGCTATAGTCGACCATATATTTGAACGTGGATTATACACTTCGCACTCATTGTGTATGGCAAACAGGCTACCGCCTCCCACCGCAAAAACATACGGTTTCATACCATCCGGCCGTCTCTCCATTGTACGCTGACTACTCATCAAACTTCTTTGTTCGGGTAGCAAATGATATTTCATGGCCTCCAATAAAAGTTCTTTGCATTGTGAGTCATCTCTTATTAAAGGCTCCGTCTCCACAATTGTCATTAGAAAGTCACGACTTACCAGC
Organism: Trichopoda pennipes; assembly: GCA_030448955.1. NCBI lineage: Eukaryota > Metazoa > Arthropoda > Insecta > Diptera > Tachinidae > Trichopoda > Trichopoda pennipes. The sequence continues at coordinate 1,576,071 of JASKUP010000040.1, forward strand.
GGCAATCGTACATGACTCATTAGCTCGGCTATGTGATTTTGTCTCTCGCCCAAATCATGTTTAATCCAATTCAAAACGGCATGGAAAACTTTCTCTTCGGAACAAATGTTCAGCAGATTATTGGATATTAAATCCTTGACCTGTTAAAAGGAATAAAACAAAAATTCTTATTTAGAGGTGCTTCCATTAAAAGGGTTCCTTTAAAAACAAGAGCCAATAAAAAAAATAAGGTCACAGGAGTATGTTGACTTTATTTAAAGGATGGTTAAGTAAATGTGAAATTGAGGTTTTAAATGGGTGACAAGCTTCCAGGGACCACAAGGATTAATTTTTAGAAAAGAAAAATTTTTAATATACAGGGTGTCCACCCGCATACTACTTTATTTTGCTGCCATTTTGGTAAACATTAGTCTTGACAGTCCATATTTGGCAGTCGTGAAATAAACATGAGGCAGTTTTATTATGGAAAAATATTTGATAAACCAACATCTTTTAATCGTTAAAGCATTTTATCGAAATCAATAATCGATTACTGTGACGATGAGAAAGTCACGTGAAATTTTTGGGAGAAACAATGTGCCGCCAACAGGCATTATTTATCGTGTAGTGAATGGTTTCAAAGAAAGAGGGTCTTTAGCTCTAAGCAAGGACTACAACGTACTGTAAGATCTTCTGAAAACATTACCGCTGCTCAAAAAAGTGTTCAAAACAATCTATCAACCTCAATTCAACGCCTTGCTCAGGAGCTTGGTCTTTGGCCGCAATTTTCCACAAGGATTTGCATTTGTTTCCATATAAAATTCATCTGACACAAGAGCTTCTTCTACAAGACCATTACTGCTGCTCAAGAAAGTGTTCAAAATGATCCATCAACCTCAATTCGTCGCCTTGCTCAGGAGCTTGGTCTTCAGAGAACAATTTTGCCCGCAATTTTGCACAAGAATTTGCGTTTGTTTCCATATAAGATTCAGTTGATACAAGAGCTTCTTCTTCCACAAGACCATTTACGCCGCGAAACATATGCCAATAGGATTTTACAGCTCGCTCAAGACAACCCCGATTTTCAGGAAAAGATCACAATGAGTGAGGAGGAACTTTATCAGTTGTGTGTGGGGTGTGGGAAACCCTCAAATTATTCAACCTTTGCATCCATTAAAAGCGACAGTCTGGTGTGCAGTTTAGTCAGGAGGCATCATTGGATCTTACTTTTTTGAAAATGAAAACGGTGTAACGGTAACTGTGAATGGGAAGCGATGATTGACAGCTTTTTAACGCCACAACTGCATGCTGTGGGCTTGATTAAAATGTGGTATCAGTAAGACGGTGCCACATCGCATACAGCCAGGATTATAATGGAATTACTGCGAGACCGCTTTCCACAACAAGTTATTTCAAGAATGGTCCACAAAAGCATTTACGTCGCCGTACATATGACGTGATAAGATTTACATCTGCATCTGGTCGTGGGCCTTAATCAGATGATGGATCATTACCACTGTCGATGAAATGTAGCATCATCCTTGCCCTATAAGTCCTTCGGATACGTATATCCTCCGGTCACTCCAAGTTGCAACTACAAAAGCCCGGAGTAGGCCGCAGCCTTCCCTCCTTGCTGAAGAGTTGGAGACTATCCAACTCTTCGCCGCCGTACATATGCCAATATATGAATAGGAAAATATTTCATAAGGCGAATTCACTGTTCTTATTGGATTGAGTGTGTTAACAAACAAGCTGAGTAGAATAACGGGTGTTCGCCGGGAAGGTATACTACTTTGTTTGTTTATAATTTTTGTTTAAATGAAAGAGAAGGGATCTTGTATTGATAAATGTTTTATTTAATGCCGCCTCTGTTAGCGGCAGAACAAAGTAGTATACCTTCCTGACGGACACCCTGTACAAAGACCGAAAAGACCAAAGCATTTTTAATAATAAAAATAAGTCCGGTTTTCCTTCCTGACGCTATAACTCCAGAACGCACGAACCGATTTCCATGGTTTTGCATTGGTTGGAAAGATCTCGGGCAAAATAAAGTAGTGTACCTTCCCGGCGGACACCCTGTACAAAGAGCAAACAATTTTTAATAATAAAAACAAATCGGGTTTTCCTTCCTGACGCTATAACTCCAGAATGCACGAACCGATTTCCACAGTTTCGCATTGGTTGGAAAGGTCTCGGGCGCCCCTTGAGGTTTATAGCAAAGAAAATTCAGGAAAAATTTCAAGAGAAAAGCAGGAAAACAGGGAAAATCATGTTTCACATACAGCGCCATTTCTGATACATAGCGTGTACTACAACGGCACCTGTATGTGGGGTTTGAGTATCCCTCACGAAAATAAGTATGTTTCATTTTAAGTAGATAGCGCCGGTGTGTGATACATTGTTTGCGCACATAAAATTGAGGTTAAAGTTATTCGTTTCCTAACAGTTCAATTGGAAACCATCACATCAATCACGCGTATTGTGCAAATTTTTATTCAACTTCAACAGCAGGCATTTGTCCTTAAGGTGGTAAGTTGAACTGTGTAAATTATGTGTTTGAGGTTAAATTCCCCAGTCTGTTCAAAGTCCAAAATGCCGAGAGGATGGCGAAACAGAGTTCGCCGGGTTTGCTAGTTTTTGATAAAAAAAAACTTTGCAAATTAAATTTAAAAAAATTTTTTAAACTTCAGACCGACCAAAAAACTCAACTCCGGGTGGAATAGTTACCACCCGTTATTATTTCGCCTTATATTAAATTAAAATTTAAAAAAAAAATTATTTTTTAAATAAAAAATTTTTGGAAAAAAATTTCCTCTCACCTCCTCAAATGGCAGCAATAGAAATTCTTCGGTACCAACAACTTGTTGAAAATTTTGTAGAGCGTACTTGTGGGAGCGGGTATGTAACTCCTTGCAACAGTGGGCATCTATAAAATATACCAAAAACCAATTAAATTTTAAAGTCGAAATGAAATTTGTTATTTAAACTCACCGGCAAAACTTCGTATGCCCAAACAGTTGGAGGGATGTAATTGACGTAGTAAAAATTTACAGCAGGCCTCTCGTACCGAATGCATTTGCAAAAGACTCGAGGCTGGCAATAACACTTGAACATTTTGTTCCGTTATAGTTATTTCACCCGTATAAATGTAGTCAATTAAATCTCTAATGGCAATAACATCAATGTCATGTAAACGCACAATACCCTGGGTACGTTCTAGCATGTCATCTATTAAGAAAAAGGAAGAGAGAGAGAGAGAGAGAAGTAAAAGATAAGAAGAAGTTAAAACATGTCATTGTCCTTGTGTGGCGTTTGTAAAGTTGAAGATAACATAAAATGGAAATGTTAAAGTATAAATTATACTTACCATTGAACATGGCATAGAAGTAGGGTGATACAGAAGCTAAAACTACCTTGTGGGCATGTAGAGTTTCACCGCCCACCTCCAACGTTACATCACACAACTAAAAGAAATGATGCAAAAAGCCAAAACACACACAACAACATTAAAATTAAAGTTATGAAATACAAATAGCGGGTGTTTTTTATAGAGGCATATAAACATTTAAATGGGCAACACTTCTTTTTAACAGGCGGCCGGCCAGTTTGTTAGCTGTCAAGTGATTTATATTTAGTTTGCTGTGGCATTTCAATATGAACAGATTACTGACGCCTGCAACCACGTTTCCGAATTGTGCAAAAGGGGCCGGCTGAATTAGTCCCAATTTTCATAAGCGATGAAGCTCACTTGAACCGATATGTGCGTCTATAAACAAAACTGTCGTATTTAGGGAGCTTAAAATCATCGAGTATATGTTGACACAGCGTTACGTCCATAAAAAATGACTGTTTGGTGATCTTTAGGCTGGTGGAATCATTGGTCCGTACTTCTTGAAAAACGATGTTACATGCTTACGTGTAGATCTGTGTTCGGAAATGGTGCTACACCTGTTACTATAAGTGATACAAGTATTACGGAATCGGAAGCTCTTCATATTCGTGGCATGAAAATTCAGTGTGATGTTCGATGGACCAAAGATATCTTTTAGGTTTTTAAAGAAGCTTTTAAGTGCCTTGGTTTTCCAAAAACGGTTTAAGAGATACTTCCCTCCATTCGATCTTCGTACTATTTATACCACCTATAATTGTCCAAAGATGGAATACAACTCTCATATATGGACCGAAGCCTCAAAGCCTATTTTAAGTTGCTTGACCACGTACAGGAAAGGGCCAAGACGCTCACTGGAGACAGAAGGGTGTTCAATTCTATTGATTCTCTGGAGCATCCATGCAATGTGGGATGTATTTTACAGTTTTATCGTTACTACTAAGGTAAGTGGTATAACGAAATTAGAAAACTTGTTCCCGTTACTCGCTCGTTTTTGCGTTTGACTAGATTTTCGTGGAAAGCTTATCCTTTTGTGGTCGATTGGCCAATGAATGGCACTACGTATAACAGGGAGAATTCGTTTTTTTTAGTAGAACAGTTCGTATGTGGAATAAACTCCCTCCTTCTTTCGCTTTTCCTCTTTCCCAAAACCTAATTTCCTAGCTCTGGTACAAGTAGGGATTAGTAGGGGTAAGTAGGGGTCAACCCCTAACGATACTAGTTAGAACGTTACAGTCACGCGTGATCTATATACAGCCATGATAACTGACTTTTTTTGTTTATCTACTGAACAACCCTAATGTGCAGGAGCTGTGGTTTCACTAAGACGCCACCATGTACCACGTGGTATCGTTAAGTACTTTTAAAAATATTCTCTTTCAAGACCACAACTTTTTGAGTACACAAGGTTGCTTGGTTGCTTGTTGTTTGATATCATTTTAAAGGCCTTTTAAAGGTACTTCTAATTTTTAAATAGTTTTTTAATAAGTTATTTTTTGAACACGTACTTTTTGTAAGTACTTTTGCAAAAAGTACTTTTTTTATACATTTTATTTTCATTGAATAAAATTCTTAGATTTTTCATATTTAGTACTATTAAGCTGTAAGCTTTTAAAGGTGAGTTTTTAAGGTACTTTTTTACAAAGGTACTTTTTCTTAAAGGTACTTTTTTTAGAATAAGATACTTTTTTCCGAAATACTTTTAAATAGAGAAATGTTTGTAGGTTTCTTTTTTAAAAGGGCAATTACTAGTTTAGGGTACTTTTGAAGGTACTTTTTCTTAAAAGTACTTCTTTTAAAATAGAACTTTTAAATGGAGGAATGGTTGTAAGTTTCTTTTTTAAAAGTGCAATTATTAGTTTAGGGTACTTTTCAAAGTACTTTTTCTTAAAAGTACTTTTCTAGAATAAGTTACTTTTTTCCAAAAATTTTTAAATAGAGGAATGTTTGTAAGTTAGTTTCTTTTTTAAAAGGGAAACTATTAATTTAGGGTACTTTTGAAGGTACTTTTTCTTAAAGGTCCTTTTTTTATAATAAGATAATTTTTTCCAAAATAATTTTAAACAGAGGAATGTTTGTAAGTTTTTTTTAAGGGCAAATATTAAATGAGAGTACTTTTGAAGGTACTTTTTCTTGAAAGTTCTTATTTAGAATAAGATCCTTTTTTCCCGAAATACTTTTAAATGGAGGAATGTTTGTAAGTTTCTTTTAGAAAAGTGCAATTATTAGTTTAGGATACTTTTTTGAAAGGTACTTTTTTTACTATAAATTTTATTAATAATTTCAAAATTATATTTATTTAAATGTTGGTATTTTAAACAATCAAATATACAATATTTTTACAAACTTTGAAAAACTGTTATCGAAAATTGTATAACCAGATTAGACTACGTCCAAGCCAGCCTTGGCGGAAGTCATATTTATATTATAATGCCTGTAGATTATCTTCCGAATAAAGTTATATTCATGGGTAATTTAAAAAGTTCCTAAACTTTGAATTTGATGCTTTGAAATTCTTAGACTTTTTATATTTAATACTATTAAGCTATTAAAGTAGGTTTTTAAAGGTGCATTTTTAAGGTACTTTTGAAAGTAATTTTTTAGAGTAAGATACTTTTTTTCAAAAAACTTTTAAATAGAGGAATGTTTGTAGGTTTCTTTTTTAAAAGGGCAATTATTAGTTGAGGGTACTTTTAAAGGTATTTTTTCTTAAAAGTACTTTTTCTAGAAGAGGATACTGTTTTTCCGAAATACTTTTAAGTTAAAGGTACTTTTGAAGGTATTTTTTCTTGGAGGTTCTTTTTTAGAATAAGATACTTTTTTCCGAAATTCCTTTAAATGGAGGAATGGCTGTAAGTTTCTTTTTTTTAAGGGCAATTATTAGTTTAGGGTACTTTTTCGACAGGTACTTTTTTAGAATAAATTACTTTTTTTCCGAAATACTTTTAAATAGAGAAATAATTGTAAGTTTCTTTTTTAAAAGTGCAATTAGAGTACTTTTAAAGGTACTTTTTCTAAAAGGTACTTTTTTAGAATAAGATACTTTTTTCCAAAAAACTTTTAAATAGAGGAATGTTTGTAAGTTAGCAATTATTAGTTTATGGTACTTTTTCGATAGGTACTTTTTTTACTACAAATTTTAATAAGAAATAAAAAATTATATTTATGTAAATGTTGGTATTTTAAAAAATCTATTAAAAAATCTATCTATTCAAAAATCTAATCGTGTAGTGATTCGAGATGTTGCGTGAAAATTTCCATGGGTTTCCCATGCTGAGTCCGTTGGGTAATTTGTAAAAGTGGTTATTGAATCTAAAGTGGTTTTATTTTATTATCGTCTTTGCAATTTCTATAATGTCGGTGATGTATTGGTTGTCGTATAAATTATCTAGTGTGTCGTAGGCGTAGGTTATCTGAGGTTTGATATGTTGGTATTAAGGTATATAGACCCAGGATGTCAAGATATTAAATTCTTGTTGATTTAAAAAATTCATAAACTTTAATTTATCTGACCGTGTAACTGGTGTTACGGGATAAGCGTTTAAGGTTTCTTTTGCTTCAGATATAATCAAGTTCATATCGTGCCCTCTCCCACTGTTAAAAGGTTCAATATATTCTCTATGCAACTACAATTATTTTTACGTGCTTTCCAGCTTCCCTCGATTTACGCGATTTGTTAATTAACTTTTTATTAATTCATTTCTCAAAAATTTTTAAAAGCCGACCAAAAAATAAAAATTTCTTAAACATCTCTCTGAGCTGCAAGAATTTAAACTGAAATTAAAGAGAGAACAAAGCAATAATTTAGTTTCCGTTATAAACAATAAGCGAGCCTCTCTGACTTTAATAAACCACCGTTAGAGTTTTATATATTGTTATCACAAAAGCATTTAAGGTTTTAAGTATTTTAATCAACACCGCACAACACACAATCACCCTCCCAACCCTTATAATTTCATAACTTTACTTCAGGTATTACTTACAAAATACCGGTAGTTTTAAAGCATAAATTCGTTACGCTTTAACTCGCACGTTACGTTAATGTTCTTGTAAAAATGATTTGCTTGAAAGAAGAAAACTTAAAAAATACGCTTTGGGCTTTAAAATGCAGTTGACTTTTTATTCAAACTAAAGGGAAACGTACACCATTTCTAAGCAGATTATTTTACTTTCAAATCATATTAGTATACGAGGTGTGTTTAAAAAAATAAATGAATTTGTTTTTTCAATTCCAGTTTTTTTGCCATACATTTTTTTCTTTTACCTGTTTGGACTTTACGTTTTATGTTACCGTACGAGGTGTGTTTAAAAAGTAATAAAATTTTTTTTAGTTTTAGTTTTTTTGCAATAAAATTTTTTCTTGCATATGTTTACTTTTAAGATTTTATTTTAGTGTACGAGGTGTGTTCAAAAAATAATTGAAATTTTTTAAAGTTCCAATCCCTGTTTTTTTCCCATAATTTTTTTGCCTTCACATTTAAGGTTTTATTTTGGTGTTCGAGGTGTGTATAAAAAGTAGTGAAATTTTTTTTAGTTTGTAATAATTTTTTTTCTTGCATATGTTTCGATTAAGGGTTTTATTTTAGTATACGAGGTGTGTTCGAAAAGTAATGACATTTTTTTTAAACTTGTAATAAATTTTTTTCTTGCTCGTTTCGATTTAAGGTTTTATTTTAGTATATGAGATGTGTGTATTTTGGTGTACGACGTGTGTTCTAGAAGTAATGCATTTTTTTTAGTTTGTAATAAATTTGTTAAGGTTTTATTTTATTAAACGAGGTGTGTTTATTTTGGTGTACGAGGTGTGTTCAAGAAGTAATATAATTTTTTTCTAGTTTGTAAAAAATTTTTTCTTGCATATGTTTTGATTTAACGTTTTATTTCAGAGTACGAGGTGTGCCGAAAAAGTGATTGAGTTTTCATTTAATTTTTAAGTACCAGTTTTTTGCCACAGATTTCATTCTTACAAATTTTTTGACTTCACGTTTTATGTTAGTGCACGAGGTGTGTTCAAAAAGTAATTAATATTTTTTTTTGCAATACATTCTTTTGAGGTGTGTGCAAAAAGTTGTTGATTTTTTTTGAGTTTCAGTGTACGAGGTGTGTCCAAAAAGTTACTTAGTTTTGTTTTAATTTTTATGTAGCAGGATTTTTCGATGATTTCATTTTTCGCATATTCTGAATTTAGTATACGAGGTGCGTTCAAGAAGTCATTACATTTTTTGTTTGTTTTTGAAGAAATTAATTAATTTTTATGTAGCAGTTTTTTTGACGATGGATTTATTTTTCGCATATTCTGAATTTAGTATACGAGGTGCGTTCAAAAAGTAATTAAAAAATTTTTTGTTTGTTTTTGAAGAAATTAATAATTTGTCTTGCTCTTGTTTATAATTTACCGTTTACTTTAAAGTAGTAAGTGAATCTGATCACAAGATGTTAAGTCAAGTCTAGTTCTATATTTTTTATATCTGTGCAGTATTAAATTAGTTTAAGGCTCACGAACAACTCAAAGAGTATTTAAAAAAATTTAATTTCTTTTTGTGTTTCTTTTTTAACACACCTCGCACTTGGCACATTTAACTCTTCTCATCTGTCTATCTGTCAAACTTATTCTAATGGGATTATGTTACTTGCTATCATTTCTTTTTAAATATCACTCCTCCTATTTCTACAACATAATGAGTGGTTTTGCTTCCTCTGTGTTCTGTATGTCTGCAGTAGGTGCTGCTGAGTTCAATTCAATTTAAAAAAGAAAAATAATAAATTCTGAATATTTTTATTCATCACTTGCAAATGTATTTGTACACGAAAACACACTTGTGTGTGTGTGTGTGTGTATTTGTAGATTTAAAAATACTTGATATTGCGAGCAGACTTGGCTTAGGGTTCCATTTCGTTGCAGTAAACAAGTGCTGTAAAAGATAAAACAAGTCAATAAACCCTACAATTTGCTTGTGTTTGTTTGTAGCGGCGTGATAAAACTTGTTGTAACAGGAAGAGAGGTTCTTGCTAAAAAAAAAAATGTATTAAAAAACAACAAAAATTGCAAATGTTTTCAGTTTTAACCATGCGTCACCATGTCTGGCACGTCTCAAACTAAATGTTCGAGTATCATTTTTTTTATTTTATTTTTATTTTATTTTGTTGTTGTTCTTATAAACCGTTTTGTTGCCAGATTACCAGCACATTTTTAATCTTCTTTTTGTTGCCTTTAAGCATTTGTTGGGCTTCTTTTTAATGCCAAAACGAAATATTAACTTTCAGTTAGAGGTTTTTAAAAATTATTTTTAAATTTTATAAAGAAAATAAAAAAATTATGAATTTATGTTCATTCACCTGCGAGTTTGTACGCATTTGGTTAATGGCAGCAAAGGATGCTACACAATGTCCTGGGTTTTGATGGTGGGCTTGTGGTAGAATTTCTTCATTTGGTCCCGGTGGGCTTAGATCACTAGGGGTTTGCGTGGAATTGTTGCTGGTGGTGGTGACATCTTCACTGTTGGCAGTGTTATCGGTGGAGCTAAAATAATAAGAAATTAAAAAAAAGATATGACAAACAAAATGCTACATAAAATTTCCTATTAAATAAGTACGATATTACAAAAAAAAGTACTTTCAAGCAGAAGAACTTTAAGAGAAAGTATCTTTGGGAAAAAGTACTTTTTTTATAAAAGAAAAGTTTGCTTCTTAAACATAAAATTTCAAGCAGAAGAACTTTTAAAAAAAAGTACCTGGCCAACAAAAAGTACTTTTTTATAAAAGAAATATTTTGCTTCTTAAACATTAATTTTAAAGCAAAAAAATTTTCAAAAAGTACTTTTTTAAAAAAGTACTTTTTTTTATAACATCGTACTTATTTAATAGGAAATTTTATTTAACATTTTGTTTATCATATATTTTGGTTATTGTAATTTAAAAATATATTTTTTATATTAAAAAAGTCAGTAAAGTTACGAAAGTACTTTAAGTGTAGTAGGTACTTTTATTAAAAAATAAAAACACATATAAAATGGTTTTATGGCCTTTTCTTAAACTGGTAAAACTGTACAAAAAAAGTATTTTCTTATAATACAAAAATTGGCTTCTCAAACATTAATTTTCAAGCAGAAGATCCTTTTTTTAAAAAAAGAACTTTTCAAAAAAATTACTTTTTTATAATAGAAAAAATTGGCTTCACTAAGATTAATTTTCAAGTAAAAAGGTACTTTTTTAAAAAGTCCTTCTGCTTGAAAATTAATGTTTAAGAAGCCGATTTTTGTTTTATAAAAAAGTACTTTTTTCCAAAGACACTTCTGTTAAAAAGTTGTGCTGCTTGAAAGCTAACATTTGAAAAGTCAATGCTTGAAATTTAATGTTTGAGAAGCCAATTTCTGTATTATAAAAAAATACTTTTTTATGCAGTTTCACCAGTTTAATAAAAGGCATATAATTTTATATGTGTTTTTATTTTTTAATAAAAGTACCTACTAGACTAAAAGTACTTTCGTGAATTTTACTGACCTTTTTAATATAAAAAATATATCTTTAAATTAAAATAAGCAAAAAATATGATAGACAAAATGTTACCTAAAATTTCCTATTAAATAAGTACGATGTTATAAAAAATTACTTTTTTTAGACAAGTACTTTTTTGAAAATTTCTTTTACTTGAAAATTAATGTCTAAGAAGCTTTTTTTTCTATTAATTAAAAGTACTTTTTGTTCGACAGGTACATTTTTTGAAAAGTCCTTTTTTTGAAAATTTCTTTTGATTGAAAATTAATGTTTGAGAAGCCAATTTTGTGTATTATAAAGAAGTACTTTTTTCGAAAGGTACTTTTTTTGAAAAGATCTTCTACTTGAAAATTAAGAAGCCAAATTTTATATTATAAAAAATAACTTTTTCTCGAAAGGTATTTTTTTTAAAAGTTCTTCTGCCTGAAAATTAATGTTTGAGAAACTAATTTTTTTCACTAGTTTAATAAAAGGCCATAAAATAATTTAATACGTGTTTTTTTTAATAAAAGTACCTAATGGTCTAAAAGTACTTTCGTGAACTTTACTGACTTTTTTAATATAGGAAATATATTTTTAAATTACAATAAGCAGAAAATATGATAAACAAAATGTAACGTAAAATTTTCTATCAAATAGGTACGATGTTATAAAAAAAGTACTTTTTGAAAATGTCGTTTTCCTGAAAATTAATTTTGAGAAGCTTATTTTTTCTATTATAAAAAATTACTTTTTGTTTAAAAAGTTCTTCTTCTTGAAAATTAATATTTGAGAAGCCAATTTTTTGTATTATAAAAAAGTACTTTTTTCGAAAGGTACTTTTTTTGAAAAGTTCTTCTGCATGAAAGTTAATGTTTGAAAGGCCAATTTTTATACAGTTTCACTAGTTTAACAAAAGTCCATAAAATAATTTATTGCTTAGGTGTTTTTTGAAAAAAAGTACCCACCTAAAAGTACTTTGATGAACTTTAATGACTTTTTTTAATATAAAAAACATATCATTAAATTAAAATAAAAATAAAATATGGCGAGAAATATGCTACATAAAGCTTTTCTACTAAATAAGTACAATTTTATAGTAAAGTACTTTTTTTCAAAAACAACTTCTGCTTGAAAATTAATAACTGAGAAACCAAATTTTAATACATATATTTTTATACGTAGTAAGGGTAATGAAAGACAATAAAATAATTAATTGACTTAAAGTGTTTTTAGAATAAAAGTTTCATTTTTATAAAAGTACCTTTTAGAATAAAATTACTTTTGTGAACTATAATGACTTTTTTAATATAAAATATATACTTTGAAGTTGAAATAAAAAGAAAATTTTACAAGCAAAATATTATATAAAGTTTCCTACAAAAGAAGTACGATTTTATATAACAGTACCTATTTTTGAAAAGTACTTCGGCTTAAGCAGAATGTTTGAGAAACAAACTTTTTTGCTTTTTCACTAGGTTTATAAAAGATTTTAAAATAATTTATCGATTTAAAGTATTTTATGAATGAAAGTATCATTTGCTATAAAAGTACCTACTGGACTAAAAGTACTTTTGTGAACTTTACTGACTTTTTTTAATATAAAATAATATATTATTAAATTAAAATCAAAAGAAAATATGGCCAGAAAAATGTCACCTTTTCTTTTAAATACATACAATTTTATAGAAAAGTACTTTTTTTCAAAAACAACTTCTGCTTGAAAATTAATGCCGGAGAAACTAAATTTTTATACATATATTTTTATACGTAGTAAGGATAATGAAAAACAATAAAATAATTAATTGACTTGAAGTGTTTTTAGAATAAAAGTTCCATTTTTTTATAAAAGTACCTTAATAAAACTACTTTCGTGAGCTATAAGAATTTTTTTTAATATAAAATATATATTTAATATAAAATATATATAGTTGAAAAAAAAAAAAATATTGCAAGCAACATGTTTTATAAAGTTTTCTACAAAGGAAGTACTTTTTTCAAAAAGTACTTTTACTTAAAAACTTTTGTTATTTCATAATAAAAGACCGTAAAGTAATGTATTGATTTAAGGTATTTTATGAACGAAAGTATCATTTTGTATAAAAAAAGTACCTACTGGACTTAAAGTGCTCTCGTTACCCAAAAGATAATAAATAATAAAAAGTACCTTTTTTTTATTAATATACCATTTTTAAAAAAGCAACATTTGCTTGATTGGTAATATATGTTTCAATAAAAATAATTTTTTTTAATCAAATAAGATTTTTAAATAAAAAAATACTTTTTTCAATAAAGATACTTTTTTGAATAAACATTTTTTATTAAAACTAAACACGGTTTTAATTTAGATAACTTTTCTAATACTAAAATAAAAGTTTAAAAAAAATTTATGGAAAAAGCTATTTTTAAGAAATTTATTGACAATTTTAAAATTAATTAAAAAAAGTAGTAATTGAGAAAATAGCAATTAATAAAAATGATTTTGAAAAAGTACTTTTCATAAAAATTAATAATATTTTTTTAAATCCTGTTTAAAAAAATCCTTAAAAAACATTTATTTTTTTAATTAAAAAAATAATAAATTCTTGTTTAATAAAATATTGCTTTAAACTGTACAACGAGTGTGCAGTGTAAATCTTTTATTACGGATAAACAACAAAACTTCCGTTACTTCATTTTAATTCATTTGTGTAGTTTCTGATTACGTCATTTAAGCTTTAAAAAATATTAAATTTTATAAACATTTCATATGTTTGTTTAACACCAAGTAAGTGTGTATGTGTGTGTGTGTGCGCGTTAATATCACTTAACCTCATTTGTTATACTGCAGATATATAAAACCTAAACTGCAATAAAACTTGTAAATTCGATAGACTTTGTTCCCGAATAAATTCTATTTCCCCCTGACAGTTAAACAAACTCCTTTGATACGCATTTCAAAACAATATTTTTTCCTTTTTTTTATAGCTGCTACACATTAAATTTTTTATTTGTATTGTGTGTGTAAGTGTCTGTGTGTGTGTGTATGTTTTGCTTAAGTGGCGGATGGTTTTAGTTTACAAATTTTATTTATGATGACATCAGGACGCCAAACTGACGAACAATACTTATTCGTCAAAAGCTTTAACATTTTAATGGTTAAATGGAAAGTAACTGTATAATAAATTACAACAATAACAATAATGTTTTAACTCTCAAAACTATTAGAATGAGTAAAGAGAAGAGAAGCAAATAAATAATGAAATCAATATGCGTGCGTAAATGTGTGTGCTGCAATGTTTGTTAACAACATTGTTAACCACAACAAAAATATAATGGAAAGTAAAAACAACAACAACAACAATAACACAAAAATCATTATGATCCACCCTTGTTTAAGGAATAAAATATTTATTTAAAAAAAAAACCTTTTTGGGGGGAAATTTTATGAACAAATCGCATGCAAACAAACTTCCAATGCCAAATTGCTCATACGTCGCCATCGACGGGCACACATTCTCTCAATTGAGAAATTGATGATAAAAATAAGAGAGGAGGGAATTTATTTTGTTTGTGTGTTTTTTTATGTTTTAATTTTAATTGTGTAAACACATTAGTACACATGCATACATGCACACACACAAATAAACACATTTAAATATCATTTGTTGAAAGGGATTTAAAATTGATTTAGAAAATATTTTTTAATTTTATTATTTGCAAAATTATTTTTTTTTTATTTATTCAAGTGCGGGTTATTTTTGTGGACTTTTAAATATTTTGCAATATTTTTAATTAACATTTCAGGCCTTTAAAGTGGAAGTAAATACAAAAAATGCAGTTGCAAAATAGACAAGAGACAGTCTCTTCGTTGTTAGATGGGACGCATATATAAATATGTTTTTTTTAGTTAAAAATTTATATAATAATAAATATATAATATATAATAATAAAGAAATCTCGTGAACTTTGCCGAATGTTGAAACCACATTCTGTTTGCTATAAAAATTTAAAAATATAAATTTTTAAAAAATCATTTAATTTTTATTCAAAGTTTGCTAAAACAATAATAAGACTTTGAATTTTTTTTTTTTAATTTATAACCGTAATGGTTTTTCCTTCGCCAGTAAATGAAATACTATTGTCTTTATAGTATAAAGGGAACACTGAAGATGGCAGATGGCCGAAACCGGTTTGTTCACAAACCAAATTTGACGAGGATCGATGTAAAAACATACTGATATAAAGATAAATTAAACCCCGTCGGAAAATACACGCACATATAGAAATACTACTGCTATTTCCTGTCCTAACTGGCTGGTTTGTAGTCAAAGGCGAGCGCTTTCGATGCGAATGCATCATTCTCACGTCGCATTGTGGTTTGTACGGGTGAGTCAGTGTTGGCGTTCAGGCAGTTCTGTTGGTAAGTTCATATCTACTCAGGTAAGCAGAATGCCAGCTATCTGGCATTTGCATGCAAAGTAAATCTATCGATACCTCTGTCTTTTATTATCATATATGCCCGTTTGCATGAGTAGTTTTAATTGCGTAAAAATTGTGTCTGAGATCGTGTTTACCTGTTCGTTTATAATGTCACTGTGGAAAGTTTTTGTTTTGTAGATTTCCATATTTTCAAGAATGTCTAGTCATCGTCCTATTTTGCTAGGATGTCGCAATGTCATACATTCATCTATTTTCCTTGGCGTGTGTGTCCGTAAGTGTCAAGGTGTAATGCAAAGTTGGAATCTTCTCTTTTCCGTTTGTATGAGCGTATGTGTTTTGTAAACCTTGTTTTTAGTATTCGTCCAGGTTCGTTTGCGGGTACAGGTAAGTCTGTATACCCCTCTGGAACTAAATTTGTCAGTTGTTTCTGTCGTTGTTGTGAGATTATGTCTCACAGTGTTGCCAGTTTTTAATGCCGTGAGTATGCCTTCTGTGTGAAAAAGTTTAATTAGTCTGTATATTTCTGGTCCTGTGTAAGTGCCGTCGTGTTGTATCGTTTGACTCTTTGTCTTCTTTATTTCTGTTTTTAGTGTTGTATTGTCTAAGAAGTTTATCGATGGTAGTGGTACAGATCGTTTGATTGAGTTAGGATTTTCTACAAAATTTACTTGAATTGACGTATCTTAACCAAAGTAGGGAAAGTAAATTAATTAAAGTCACAGTCTTCAATTAAATTTAATAATGAGTGGTTAGGAAGTATTTATCGTTATTAGATGAAATAAATGAAATAAGAACTGTGTGATTCGATTAACATCCGTGCCTGGTCATGAAGCCTTAATCAGATGGTGGACCAAACTAGTGCATAATTTGGAACGTCATGCTCGTCCTAGGAAGCCGAAGCTATAATTCTATGCAACATAACTTTCTAGTTGCAACTTCGATGATTCCAGAGCGGGGCTGCAAATCATCACTCCTTGCTGAAGAGTTGGAGACTTTCCAACTCCTGTCCAGAACACATGTCTAGCATGCTCACTGGACCGGATCATTCACTTAGGGTGTCATTAACAGTAAAATGATCCTGGCCACCATAATAACCATTATACTGTTATGGGGCCGCGAAACCACAACCACCACGATACTCCCATATAGGGGCCAACCTCAATAATCAGCCAGAGAACTATGAAATGTCTAAAGAGACAAATAATGAATTCTGCGCGCTTACTGATTCCCGTGGAAATAAAGTGGAGTTTCTAGTTGTACCCCTGCTGACTTCAGGGGACTGGGCTCCCTTTTTCCCCCAGTTGCACTGTGTCTGGATAGTCGAAGTTCTATAAAGACCATATATATGTGCCCCCGGGGGTAACGAAATTAGAAGGTTGAATAGATCCTTCATACAGAAACTAAAACTCTAAATCAAGCTTTAAACACACTACATAAAGGGTTTGCCATCTAATGTTTTTTTTTCAAGTAGTGCTTATTTTGTAAATGGTAACACTTAGCTCATGTTTGATTTGACAGATAATTAGTTTTATCCTTCCGCTGAACGAATATGGGTTGTGTATAAGCTTGAACAACGCTGGGATATATTGCGACATTACTTTGAAAATCATGGAAATGTTGCAGAATGTGTGTGCGAGAATTGCGTACGGACTTTGGATGAAGAGAAGCATCGTCAGCTCCGTATGCTCGTTATCTTGTGAAAAAAGTGATAGAAACTGGCATCCTTATTGATAAACCAAAGCGTGAAACGCCAAAAACAGTGCGTACACCCGAGAATATTGCTGCTGCGGCAGAAAGTGTGCATGAAGCGCCATCAACATTTATTCACCGTCGTTCTCAACAATTGAACATTTCAGAGACATCATTAAGACGAATTTTGCATAAAGACCATGTATGACGCCATACAAAGTCCAATTAGTTTAGGAGTTGAAGCCAAGTGACCATCCAATGCAGAAGATGCCGATTTTGCAAAAAAAATCGTCTTTTCAGATGAAGCTCATTTTGATGTTGGCGGGTATGTAAACAAGCAAAATTGTCGCATTTGGGGCACAGAAAACCCGCAGGCATATATTGAAAAGCTAACGCAACCAAAACAAGTCACTGTTTGGTGCGAATTTTGGTCCAGAGGCATAATTGGGCCATGTTTCTTCGAAAATGAGCAAGGAGTGGCCATTACAGTCAATGGAAATCGTTATTGGGCCATGTTTAACGAATATTTGTTCACAAAAACTTGAAGAGGAGGATATTGGCAACATTTGGTTTCTACAGGACGGCGCTACGTGCCACACAGCCGAAGCTACACTCGATGTTTTGCGTCCTACTTTTGAAGATCGCATTATCAGCCGCAAAGCTGATAATGTTACGCCAACAAGTCAGAGACAATTGACGCTTTAAAGGACAATATTCATGAAACCATTGGTGAAATACAGCTGCACACAATCGATAATGTGCTTAAAAATTGGACCGATCGTGTAGGCTACTGCATGGCCTAGATATTTTTAGAAAGATTGTAAATAAAAGTGTAATCGTCAGCCATTTTTATACATGTTTGCAGCTTGTTTACGTATCATCATTCTCTTTCATTCAGCAAAGCTCTGCTCTAATACATGCAAAGCAGCGATGATGCAGCGCTGCTGCAGAATGCAGTACTTTTTTCTTAATAACTGTGTAAATTAAAAAACTCAAACTAAAATCTGTATTTTCTTGCATAAATGTGAACACTCCTAATAAAATGAGCATTTACTTTATTTAACCTTAATGTTTATTATTTATTTTTATATTTACAAATTTGTCAATACTTACAGATTTGACTTCACTGGCAAAAACATTATGGCTGACGCTGCTGCTGATGCTGCTGAAGCTCTTTTAGTTTTTTTTTTTGTAGTGTAATTTGTGTATTTTTCAATTTAAGTAAGCGTAAGTTAATTGAATTTACAAACAACAACAAACCAAAAATCCTCATTAGTTGTTCATTTAAATGCTGGTGGGTGGTTGCCTTCTTTCTTTCTTTCTTTCCTTCTGCTTCTCAATCAGTCTTAAGATTCTAAATGAAATCAAAATCTGAAATGTCATAAAAATAGAGAAATAATAATTAATAAAAATAAAATTTTAAGTTATTTTTAACAATGATGACCTTTTAATATTTATACGAGGGTTAAAAAATAAGTCTTAAAAAAAGAGGTCTTAAATCGCATAATTCGTTTTAAAAAAAAAATTGTTTGAAGGCAAAACATGTCTTTTAGCAACACCCATTTTTTTGCCAATCGCTTGCTTGATACAACTTTGGTTATTTTTTATAAAAATTAAAAAATAAAAATTAAAAAATCTTAATTTCAAGGTGTCCGTAATCATTTCGAAGTGAGAATTTTAAGAAATCAAAGCCGGGAAGGACATTAATTTATTACCCATCAAAGATTAGTTTATTAAAGTTTGTAATGGATGTGTGTTTGGGACAATTGTTTGATAAATTTAAACATGCAAAGATTGATTAAAAATAAAATCCATGATTTCAAAAGAGCCCGCATTTATTTTATGTATTATTATCTCTTATTGTTTTCTTTTAACTGTAAAATAGTTTCTTTGCAACTTCGAAATATATTTCTAGGCGATTTAAAACGTCTATATTAATTTAAAATGAAAGAGATCTGGCAACTTGTTTTATAATTTTAGTGTAATTTTTGTGTTATTTTATTGTATTCGAATTCTCCCCCCGGGGGCACATGATAGTCTTTTTGGAGTCTACTATTCCATCTAGACAGGTGTCTTATGGGGTAAAAGGGAGCCCAGGCCCCTTAAAGGCTAGTAGGAGCCATCTGGACAATCCACATATTTCCACGGGAATCAGTAGGCCTCAGAGTTCACTATTTGTCTCTTTAGACATTTAGCTGTTCTCTGGCTGATTATTGAGGTTAGCCCCTATATGGGAGTATCGTGGTGGTTGTGGTTTCGGGGCCCTCGTGAGAGTTTGTGGTTCGGATCATTTACAATGAACACAATAAATGGTTCAGGTCCAGTGAGTATGAATGCCGTCGTGTTCTTAATTATATTAAGCTTCATGCGTTCTGGACCAGGAGTTGGATAGTCTCCAACTCTTAAGCGAGGATTAAAGGCTGCGACCTACTTCGAGCTTTTGAAATTGCAACTAGGAGTGACCGGAGAATCCACGGATTCGAAGGCCTTCTAGGGCGAGAAGGGCGCTACATACCATTCGCAGTGGTTTGATCACCATCTGATAAGGGCTAACTGCCAGGTACAGATGTAAATCAAATCACGCATGTATTCGAATATTATTTTTAGGCGATTTAAAACGTCTATATTAGTTTAAAATGAAAGATCTGGCAGCTTGTTTTATAATTTTAGTGTAATTTTTGTGTTATTTTATTGTATTATTGTATTTCCCCCCCAGGGGCATATAAATATGGTCTTTATAGAATATTCCACTATCTAGACACAGTGCAACTGGAGGAAAAAGGGAGCACAGTCCCCTTAAGTCAGACAGGGAGACAACTGGAAGCTCCACTTTATTTCCACGGGAATCAGTAAGCTCGCACAGTTCATTATTTGTCTCTTTAGACATTTAATAGTTCTCTGACTGATTATTGAGGTTGGCCCCTATATGGGAGTATCGTGGTGGTTGTGGTTTCTAGGCCCCATAACAGGTTTGTTTAATATGGTGGCCAGGATCATTTCACTGTTGATAACACCCTAAGTGAATGATCCAGTCCAGTGAGCATGCTTGACGTGTGTTCTGGACAGGAGTTAGAAAGTCTCCAACTCTTTAGCCAGGTGTGATGGTTTGCAGCCCTGTCCTGGAATCATTAAAGTTGCAACTAGGTGGTTCTGTTGCTTAGAATTATATCTTCGGCTTCCTAGGACGCCTGTATGACGTTCCAAATTATACAATAGTGGTTTGTCCGACATCTGATTAAGGCTACACAGCCGGGTGCGGATTTTAAACGAATCACACTCTGTATTATTGTATTCGAATTCTATTTCTAGGCGATTTAAAACGTCTATATTAGTTAAAAAATGAAAAAATCTGGCAACTTTTTTTTTATAATTTTAGTGTGATTTTTGTGTTATTGTAAAACTATAAATGAATTTGTTTAATATTTTTTGTTTTTAAACTATTTTCCACTGATTTTACTTGGGCCTTAAATTTGGATGTAAAAAATTATTTAAAAGTCAAGGCGCGCTAGTGTAACTGCAAAAAGCTACTAATGAAAATCGGATTCTCTAATGTGTATCAAAAATAATTTGAAGAAGTAAATTCTGCCCAGTAAGACTATGGGGCATCGCTGGTTTTAAGGTACTAAATTATTTACATTCACAATCAGCTAAAAGATTTACCAGATGCCGACTACTACAACTTAAATACAGGATGGTGCCCCTGTAGGCTAGTAGGAAGTGTACTAGCTTGTCAGTATGGGGGTTGTGGGTTCGATTCCCAACGAAGACCTTGGTTTTTTTCAATACAAAAATAAAAATTGACTGTCGGTGGGGCTGCTTAAAAATGAAGGCATAGTCAGTGGTCGCTGTGCTGTCTTTATACGGCAGTTGATTTCCGACTATCCTTCTACTATCACCACCTGTTTCATCTCTTCTCTACCCCTTTCCTGAAGAATGTAGCACGGTATTTTAAGTAAATAGGCATTATTGCATGAAGTGCTACTTCTCCTTATATAAAAAAATACATTTTGTTTAGCTTAAACCTTTAAAGACTTATTAGTTGCCCCTCGTATATTAAATTAATCAATTTAAAGCATAAATTAATGTTTTTTAAGTGTAGTTTAATTTGTAGATTTTTTTTTATAAAAACAACAACAAAAACACAATCAAAAATTGTATCTCAATCCTGTTGTTGTTCTTAAAAGCAATTATTATGTTAAATTACTTTCACGCCCCCACCCCCACATCTTCTTTCAAAAAAAAAATAAATAATAATAATGACAACCTCGTGTTGTTTATTAGTGTGCAACATACCATGAATACACATATACACACACACATACATACAAGTTGTTGGATATGAAAATAATTTTTTTTTAAATATTTTAAAACAACACGACAACAATTCAAGTACAATTTTACACGCAATATTCGTTTTAGTAATTTTGTTTATTTGTATTGTTTTTACTAAAGAATATTTAAGTTTTCTTTAAAGGAAATTAAGTTTGTCTAAATAACTGCCTGTGTGTAGCGAGAGGTAATCAACCAAGTGAATCAATCAAGTGCTTGAATAATATTTTTTTTCACATTTTTTGCGCTTGATAAAACATGACAGAATAATATTCTAAAATACACAAATTGTTGTTGTATGCTCATACATTAGTTTTTTTTTTTTGGCATGATAATAATAACAACATGCAACATTTTTGTTTGTTTTTTTTTGTTTTTTTGTTTGTTAGTAAGACAAATCAACCCTGACATTAACTTGTACAGGTTTATTTTTACATCCCACACCTTACAGCTGCTATAAGAGGGAGGAGTGTTATTAATGTTTGTTATGAATCCTTTAGGCGCATGTTAATCAAATAA
Organism: Trichopoda pennipes; assembly: GCA_030448955.1. NCBI lineage: Eukaryota > Metazoa > Arthropoda > Insecta > Diptera > Tachinidae > Trichopoda > Trichopoda pennipes. The sequence goes on from JASKUP010000040.1 coordinate 1,597,870, forward strand.
TCGATTACGAACTCTAAAAAAAAAATTACACATATTCAACCGTTATGTCGAAAACCAAAACTATTCCCTGCAAACGTACAACCAACATGTCCGAACAAGAACACATGGAACAAATGTTCTTCCTTTGTTTACTGTGCCCAGTATGGAAAAATTATAGTCCAACATGAAAGTCGAGGACAAATTGTAAATTGTAAAAAAATTGTCAGATACGACGTTTCGTCCACTTCCACGAAATCTACTGCAACACAAATATTTGACAATAAGTTTGCCTTGAGATTTGTCTCTTTCTCCAGAAGGCGCCAACTCAGTATAGATCTGTTCACTAAGTGGATAAGAAATTAGAGAGTCACAAGTCTACCAAACCTTAATACCCTATTTTGACTGATTGAATTCAGTGCCACCTCGAAAGGGAAAAAGTTGCATCGAAGGTTTTTCTTTAACATAAGGAATATATCAGCTATGACTGCTGCTTTATCACTCGGCTGAGGATACTGGCGAGTATTACCATTTATCGAATTTGATATAACGACTAATATCCCATAATGGACGAAGACCCATTGACGCACGATATAGCCAAAATAGCTCCCGCACCCCCCGGGGGCACATTTATCGGTCTTTATAGAATACTAGACTATCTAGACCTGTGCTGCTGGGTGTATAAGGGAGCCCAATCCCCTGAAGGCAAGCAGGGTATGAACTGGAAGCTCCACGTTATTTCCACGGGCATCAGTAAGCCCCAGAGTTCCGCTAATTGTCTCTTTAGACTTTTAGCTGTTTCTCTAACTGATTATTGAGGTTGACCCTTCGGGAGTATCGTGGTGGCTGTAGTTTTGCAGCCCCATACAGGTCTGTTTTTATGGCGGCCAGCATCATTTCACCTTTAATCACACCTACCTAGGAATGATCCTAGATCCAGTGAGTATGCTAGTCATGTGTTCGGGATCAGGAGTCGGATAGTCTCCAGCTCTTTAGCAAGGAGTCGTGGTTTGCAGCCCTGCTCTGGAAACGCTCAAATTGCAACTATGAAAGACCTGCTGCTAGAATTAGTCTGCGGCTTCTTAGGACGTGAATGACGTTGCTTTTCATCATCAGTGGTTTGACCACCATCTGATTATGGACTACAGCCAGGTGCAGATGTAAATCTTGTCACGTAATAGCCAAAATAGCTACCGCACTCCCCGGGGGCACATTGATATGTTTTGACGGAATCTTACCGTCATTACATGTGTCAACGGGGGTAAAAGGGAGTCCAGTCCTCTTCAAATCTACGAGGAGCCAACTGGACAATCCACTATATTTCCACGGGAATTAATAAAGCCCCAGAGTTCAGCTTTTTGTCTCTTTAGCCTTTTAGCTGTTCCCTAACTGATTATTGTGGTTGGCCCTTCGGCAGTATTGTTGTGGTTGTGGTTTCGCGGCCCTTGTTTGAGTGGTGTGGGTCGGATCATTCACAATGAACAAAATGAATGGTCCTGGTTCAGTGAGCATGCTTGTGGTTGTGTTCTGAAATTTTATTAAGCTTGCATGTGTTCTGGACCGGGAGTTGGATAGTCTCCAACTCTTCAAAAAGGAGTGAAGGCTGCGGCCTGCTCTGAGCTCTTGAAGCTGCAACTAGGAGTGACTGGAGGGGATATACGTATCTGAAGCCTTCCTAGGGCGAGGATGACGCTGCATTTCATTCACAGTGGTATGATTCACCGTTAAGTTATGACTAGGTACTGACGTAAATTTTATCACGCATACCTTCCTGACGGACACCCTGTTGTGGAAAGCTTTTGTCTTTCTCTGAGTGATTATTGAGGTTGGTCCTTTGGGAGCATCGTGTTGGTTGTGGTTTCGCGCCCCTCGTTTGAGTTGTATGGGTCGTATCATTCACAATGAACACAATGAATGGTCCTAGTTCAGTGAGAATGCTTGTGGTTGTGTTCTGAAGGGTTAAAATGTTCCTCAGTTAACGGAAAAAATCAAAAGTGTAAAAGATTCTTTCAATTTTAATAGGCAGCGTACAAAAATAGAAAATACGAAGTCAGAAAATCCTAAAATACAGTGACTTGCTTTAAATCAAACCATTAAGTCTTTTCCAATTTTAAGCAAGAGGGTTTGATAAGTTGCCATTTAGTCTAGATTGTATTACAGCGCCCTCTTTTATCTCTATCACGGCGTTAAACACTAAACCGCCAATGAAATAAAAGAAATTTGATGCTTCATTCACACAGTTTTAAATGAATTCAAAAAGCTTGAGGAACGAAATTTGGCATCACCTTCGCAACAATTTGTTGTTGGCTACAAAACGAAATGTGAAAGAAATTTGGTTTCAATTCGTGTCCATTGTACGAATAAAATTTTTCTTAAATAAATTTCAATGTGATATTTATTTATAAAACTTGAATAAATAAAAAAGTTGCCATGAATGTGTTGTGTGTTATTGAGAACTTTAAGAAAAAGAAAAACAACAAAAAAATAAGCAAATCAATAAATATGAAGATATGGAAATATAATAACCCAGCAAACATTTTAATGTTTGCTAAAAATGTATATCGGATGTATTTAGTTGAAAAATCGGCAAATATGGATGTGTACAAATATAATAACCCAGCAAACATTTTTATGTTTACTTAAAATTTATATCGGGTGTTTTTTTTTGAGAGTTGGTATTTAACTTCAAATTGCCAACATTTTTTTTAAGTGGCGGGCATTTTGTCAGCAGTCATGTGTTTTATGTTTACTGTTGTCATTTTTTTTCGTGTTTTCTGGCTGTTTGTTCGTTATAAATGGCGAGCGTTTTCGATGTGATGACATCATTCTCAAGCCGTATTCTGCCACCTCAACGGATATTAGTTGCTGTTTCAAATGTTGTCTCTTCACTTGATTCCAAGAGAAAAAGAGAGAGAGAGCGAGCTTTTATCTACTATTATGAGCGGTTTTAACATTTACTAGAAAACTCTAATTCATCGTAATCACTAAAGATGGCGCAGTTATCTTTTTTCAGTGTAATCATCGATTGTTAGTAGAAGCTTAGCGAGACCATGTAGTAAGTCAAACAAATTGTGAAAGATGGTTGGCACGATTCAGAAGTGATAATTAGGACACAGAACAAAATGAGAGGCCTGGTTAGAGAGGTGAAGATTGTTGTCAAACGCAAGAAGAACTTGGGAATACCACACAACCAGCCATTTCCCTACATTAAAAAGTATTGGGATTCATTCGAAAGTAAGAAAATTCGGTCCCATATAAATTAAAGCCACGAGGTGTTAAACATCAATGTCGGATATGATGTGTGATAAGATTTATATCAGTACCGACCGCTAGGTCATTTAGCGACACCCTCGCCCTAGAAGGCCTTCAGATACGTATATCCTCCAGTCACTCTTAGTTGCAACTTCAAAAGCCTGAAGCAGGACGCAGCCTTCACTGCTTGCTGAAAAGTTGGAGACTATCCAACTCCTGGTCCAGAACGCATACAAATTAAGAACACAACGTCAATCATGCTCACTGGACCTGAACCATTCATTGTGTTCATTGTGAATGACCCAAACAACTCAAACGAGGGCCTCCAAACCGCAACCACCACAATACTCTCGAAGAGCCAACCTCAATAATCAGTCTGATAACAGCTAATAAGATAAAAAGTGAAATAGGTGAACTCAGGGGCTTTACTGATTCCCGTGGAAATATAGTGGAATTGTCCAGTTGGCCCCTGCTAGCCTATTAGGGGACTGGGGCTCCCCTTTACCCCCGTTGACACATGTAATTACGGTGAAATTCCGTCAAAACATATAATTGTGCCCCCGGGGGGAATGTCGGATGAGCTGCTTGAACGCTACAAAAAGAAGTAATTTTTGCATGATATTGACACTAGTGACGGAAATCAACACCGAAGCTATGACGCCAAGGTAATAACGCTTTGTATTTTTTATGAGCTGTTGAAATCGAGTCAGACGATTACAGGGGAGCTGTACCAAGGGCATTTGATTCGTTTGAAGACAGCAATCAACGCATAGCCACCAGAATATTCGACTATAATCTACCATTATGGTTACGATATTTTTTCGATATGAACGGCGAGCACTTTCGAAGTGAAGACATCATTTTCAAGCCGTGTTCTAAACAGTACTAATGAGGTCAGTGTTCGGATTTAAGTAGTTCTGTTGTCAAGGTCGTATCTACTCATGCAGATAGAATGCCAGCCACCTGGCACTTTATCCAAGTAGGATTTTATTCTAGGTCTGTGTATGATATGTTTGGTAGATTTATGTTTAGTTTGGTTTGGCATTTCAACTGACGCCTGAAAAACTCTCCCAAAATTCCCGATTCCGATTTGATAAACGAATTTTGTTTAGCGATGAAGACTTTTTTGTTTGAAAGGATACGCCAATAGGAAAAATTGGCGTATTTAGAGTGATGACAATCCTTAAATGTGTGTTTAGACACTGATACATCCAGGAAAACTAACTACTTGGTGTGATTAAGGGCCGGATGGTCGTAGATCTAGTTTCAGGCTTTTGCTTGCCTAGGCGACAGTTACCACCTATTACCCTCAAAGGCTACAATGTCAAGGGGCCGCTGGTGGTCAACAGGACTGCGTACTCCTAAGGCAAAAAGCTACATTTAGCTAAACCAAGGTATGGTTTGCAATTGAGCTGTTTTAATAGCACTAATATACGCTATTAATTTCGCCGCAACAACCATTTTTTTTGTTTTACTTACCAGCGCTTTTTTTTAAGTTTGTAGACTTAAATAAGCCAGGGCTGTTGGTATCATAACAATATTGTGAAAAACTTTCAAAATATTGCTTTGCCGAGAACCTACGAAATTTTTCGAAATGAGTAAGTCGACTATTTTTGTAACAATAAAACAAAGCGAATTTGTAGCAAATATAATCATTCTCATCAAATGCGAAATCATGTACCAGGCGCGTTAACTAATTTTTGCCGCTGCAAAGAATGTCAAATTTCCTGAAGCTGACACAGGTCATTTACATAGGAAGCTTGATATTTTTAGCAACCGCAGGAATTCCCACTGAATTTGCTATGATTTTCGTCGCCTATAAAAATAACTTTACTTTGATATTGCGGGCGATAACGAAACTAAATAAATTCGCTTGGAAAAAAGAATGATTTCACCACGGATGTAAACAAAATATCAGCAGTTTAATTTGCTGTGACAACGACAAAAGTAATTAAGTTCGCTATGATTTCCACCTTTTTATCAGAATATATAAAAACTTTATGCAGATAATTTTTGATAAATAAATAAAATAATGCTAATATTCCGGGCGACAATAAAAGTAAGCGAATTCGCCATTAGTACCAAATGGAAACAATAATGATTTCACCATTATTGCTGTGATTTAAAAACACTTAATTAAGATAATTTTTGATAAATAAATGCTGATATTCCGGGCGACAACGAAAAAAAGTGAATTCGTCATGAATATCAAATCGAAAAAATAATGCTTTTATCATTATAGCTGTGAATTGAAAACTTTTGATACAGATAATTTTTGATAAATAAATCAAAAATGTTGATATTCTGGGCGACAACGAAAATAAGCGAATTCGCATTTAATATCAAATGGAAAAATAACGATTTCATTATTACTGCTGTGATTTGAAAACTCTTGATACAGATAATTTTTGATAATTAAATCAAAAATTTTGATATTCCTGTCGATAACGGAAATAAGCGAATTCGCCATTATAATTAAATGATTTCATTATTACTGCTGTGTTTTAAAAAAGCTTGATACAGATAATTTTTGATAAATAAATAAAAAATGTTGATATTTCGGGCGACAACGAAAATAAGCAAATTCGCCTTTAACATCAAATCAAAAAAATAATTATTTATTGCTGTGATTTGAAAAAACTTGATGCAGATAATTTTCGATAATTAAATAAATCAAAAATGTTGATATTCCGGGCGACAACGAAAAAAAGTGAATTCGTCATGAATATCAAATCGAAAAAATAACGATTTCATCATTATTGATGTGAATTAAAAAAAGCTTAATACAGATAATTTTGGATAAATAAATAAAAAATTTTTGATATTTTGGGTGATAACTAAAATAAGCGAATTCGGCTTTAATATCAAATCGAAAAAACAATGACTTCATGATTATTGCCGTGATTTGAAAACACTTGATAGAGATAATTTTTGAGAAATAAATAAAAAAATCTTAATATTCCGGGCGAAAACGAAAATAACCGAATTCGCCATTAATATCTAATGGAAAAATAAGAATTTCATCATTATTGGTTGGGGTTAGAAAATGAAAATATTATTTAAATTTTGTAAATTATTTATTTAAAAAAAAAGCTTCTTCCATATTTTTAAATAAAAATTGTTGATCTATGTTTATGTCAACATTTATTGCATTGTATTCTACCCTCGTGGCATCCATCAGCAAATATATTATTAGAGATAAATTAAAAAGAATTTCTATTAAAGTCACAAATAATCGGTTTGTTTGGCTGCATGTAAACATTTGTGCTAATTTCAACCCAGTTTTTATTCTGTATAAAGAACATGACAAACAACACAAACAATAGTTCTGTTTAATTTAATTCCACTCTTAATTTGCTGCAAACAGCAACATTAATTTTATTTTATTTTTAATTTTTTTATTTCGGTTGAAAACTCTGTTGTTGGCATTTTTAAAGCCAAAAGTCAAGTTTCTAATCTGAGGAAGACCTATTTTATATTCAAATTACAGCCCACTAGTGAGGCAGGCACCTGATGGATCCAACAAAAGATACACAAGTTGTTTTACTCTTTTACTTAGTAATAGCATAACGAGTAAGTTATTGTTATTGTTGTAGTTGTAGTTGTTGCCTGAACATTAGACACTGTAGCAGAATTTAAAATGCACAACTTAAATATTGAATAAAATTAAAAATAAAAAGGAAAGTTTAGTTAGTGTGTGCCTACACACGCACACACAGGTGTTTTGTATTTCTTTCATTTATTTTCGTTAATTCATTCTATTCTCCCAGTTTTTACACTTCAGTTGTAATGACCTGGTCTATTTGCAAGCATTAATAACTTTACAGTTCAAAAGTACAGGCAGACACTTGCCGTCGTTGTTGTTTTTACTGTACAGTTGAGGCGGAATAAACAGCATGCCGTTAGATTTTAAGGCGAACTTATAAAAGACGGTGTTGCCAGAATCATGCACTCTTATGTTTGTAAAAACAATGCAAAAGATAGTAAATGTCCGCCGGGAAGGTTACTACTTTGTTTTGGCGCAATTTTGGCAAACATTTGCAGCTTTTCCTTGTAATCAGACTCCTTCTGAGTCTACTGGACGTAATTTAATCGCTAAATTCGAGACTCACGTTATTGCTACTGAAAGTGGACCAAAATAATGCGTTTAAAGTGGCCATAATAATGAAAATAAAGCCGCTGTAAAGCAAAGTGTTGAAAATAAGCCTGGACCATCAACTCGTCGACGTTCGCAACTATTTGGCATCACAAGCGGCTCAACTCATTCAATTATTAACGCCGAACGATCGTTGTTTGCCTCGAATTGACTGTTTAAATTGGCTGTTTGAAAAGCTGAACGAAAACAAGACAGCATTTTTCAACAAAATCGTCTTTAGTGATGAGACTCCATTAAACTCTTTAGCCTGTTATGTAAACCAACAAAATTGTCACTTACAGGGCTCACAAAGTCCATAAAAAGTCCCTGAAAAACCATTAGATCCAAAGAAAGGCGACCGTATTATTTCAAAAATTAGCAAGAAAACGGCGTTACCATACTTCTCTGTGCTAACCTTTGTTGACTAATATTAACATCAGAGACCTTTGGTTTCAGCAAGACAACGGCTACAAGCTACACAGCCACCCAAGGCCTTGTTCTTTCTCCTATCCTATTTCTTATTTTTTTAAATGACCTTCCTGGCCAAACTTTCGCGAATGACAGCATCATTTGTCATTCGTATTTATTTGCCAATAGACCGAACCATTCGGAACATGAATGAGAAGCTCAATCACGATCTCGCGATAATCTTGGGATGGGGACATTCAGTTGGTGTGCAGCCTCAGTACAGCGGCAGTACAACAGGTAATATTCTTTTAATATATTTTGGACTGTTAGGTAAGACAGTCAGGTTATAAACAAAGCAGAGGTTTTAACCCAGCCGAGTTTATACCCCGAAATACAAACTGTGGTTCGGTCACAAACGAAATTGAGGTCTTAACCCAGCGGAATTTGTGTCTACCGTCACCATAGTGGGTGACCAGAGCATTGGAACGTTGAGCGGATGTTTTAACCCAGCCCAGCTTACATTGTTTTGGTTCGGTGGTTCGGTCACAAACGAAGCTGAGGTCTTAACCCAGAAGAATTTTTGTCTACCGTTACCATAGTGGGTGACCAAACCATTGGACAGTTGAGCGGAGGTTTTAACCCAGCCCAGCTTACATTGTTTTCGCTATTTCCCTCGGACACTGACCGTTGTATGTAGGACCAAGACAACGGAAATTGGCGCACTCACATACACACCAGTATACAGTAGACGATGCCGGAAGCGAGCTGGCGTCAAGCAAAGAATTAGTGGAAAATAAAAGCTAATTTTAAACCTAATCAACCACAGCCTTTTTATTTGTCGCAACGACACTACACGACCCTGGACACCGCTGAGTATACCCCAGCAGCCAGGAAAAGTGAGTCGATTTTAATACTCGTAGGACGCAATGTTGTATGCTTACACATCCGATCTTTGTACTCTTTATACCAGCTATATCCGCCCAAAAATGGAATACAACTCTCATGTATAGGCCGGCACTCCAAAGTCTATATTGGAGTTATTCGATCGCATACACAGGAGAGGGCTAAGAAGCTCATTGGAGACAGTTGGGTATCCAATTCAATTGATTCTCTAAAACATCGACAGAATGTATTTCACTGTTTTATCGTTGCTACAATGGAAAGTGCTCCAACAAAATTAGAGAACTTATTCCCATTACTCGCACGTTTTCGGGGGTAATTCGATTTTCGTTGAGAGCTCATCCAGTTGTGATTGATTGGCCGGTGAATCGCACTACATATTACAGAGAAAATTCGTTCCTTAGCAGAACAGTCCTTATGTGAAATAAACTACCCTCCACAGGACTTTCCTCTCACTTTCAGTGCAGGAGAATTCAAATTGCATATCCACAAACACTACTCACTCTTTCCTCCTCCCCTAAAACCTATTTTCCTAGTTCTGACACAATGCATTGCATGTGTAGGGGTTATCCCTTAGTGCTGCTCCGAGAAAAAAAACTAATTCAGTTACTACATTTCCTGTTCGCGTAATTTCTCGATTTGGAGAAGTAGCACTTTAGGTAACAATGCCCATTTAGTCAAGTACGGTGCTAGATTCTTTAGGAAAGCGATAGAGAAGAGGTGAAATAGGTGATGAAAGTAGAAGCATCATCACTGAGCAGCCCCACCGACAGTCAATTTTTATTTTCGTAGTGAAAAAGAAAAACCAAAGTTTTCGTTGGGAATTGAACTCACAACCCCCAGGCTAGTGCACTGCTTATTAGTCTACAGGGGTACCTGATTTGGTGATATTGATTGCCTTGTGCTGTGAAAGACCGGATTTACGTGAATTACCTACAAACAACTGACGTTATGAAAAAAAAAATTCCATATGAATTGAGGAGATAAGCGACAATTGGGTGTATCCAAAACCAGGGAGAATTTTGCGTAAGGATTTGACTTTAAAGCCTTCCAAGGTTCAACTGTTGCAGGAGTTCAAGCCGAGACCCACTATTCACCGGCTGATTTTTCTGAAAAAATCATTTTTGCTGGTGAAGCCCATTCTCACTTGCCTGAAAATCCTAGAGCGATGATGGAGATGCCTTTACATGCTAAGCGTCCCCCTCGGGGGGCACATTATAAGTCTTTATGGATCACACAACCATCTAGACTTGTGTTTTGCGGGGGTAAAAGGGAGCCCAGTCCCCTTAGGCTAGTAGGAGCCAACTGGAAAATCCACTATATTTCCACGGGAATCAGTAAAGCCCCAGAGTTCTGCTATTTGTCTCTTTAGGCATTTAGCTGTTCTCTGACTGATTATTGAGATAGGCCCTTCGGGAGTATCGTGGTGGCTGTGTGTTTCGAGGCCCTCGTTTGAGTTTGTGGGTCGGATCATACGCAATGAACACAATGAATGATCTAGGTTCAGTGAGTATAAATGCCGTCATGTTCTTAAATTATATTAAGCTTCATGCGTTCTGGACCAGGAGTTAGATAGTCTCCAACTCTTCAGCAAGGAGTGAAGGCTACGGCCTACTTCGGACATTGATAGTTGCAACTAGGAGTGACGGGAAGATATACGTAGCCGAAGGTCTTCTAGGGCGAGGATGATGCTACATTTCATGCTAAACTTGTATGGTGCGCTATGTGGTCTGTAGGCTTGGTTGGGATGTTTTTTTTTCGAAGATGAGGGTGGAAATGCCGTAATGGTTAATGGATCACGCTATCGAAAGATGCTAACAACTTAATTTTGATCTATTATTGGCGTTTATAATAAGCTTATTATCAACCTCATCAAAGCTTTTCGAGAAGTTGTTTATGACTAAGCTGTCACCAATTTTAAGTGTTAGAGAGTGCATTCCAGATCATCAATTTGGTTTCAGGAGCCAGCGTGGCAATATTTAGCAGACTCATAGATTGATGCAAGTAGTGAGAAAGGCATTTGAGGAAAGGAAATATTGTTCTGCCCTCTGTCTAGATGTTTCGCAAGCATTTGACAAAGTATAGCATAATGGACTATTGCATAAGTTGATGACATATCTCCCAATCAATAGGGTGAAGTTTGTGGAAAATTACATTGTGGAGAGAAGGTTTACACTAGCCGAAGGAGACTTCATCAGTGAACCCGCATCGATAGCTTCCGGTGTGCCGCAGGGGAGTATACTGGGTCCAGTTTTATATCTGCTTTATACTTGTGATGTGCCTGCGAGCAGTAGCATCCATACTTCAACATTTGCCGATGATGCGGCCTGCCTTAGTTCTCACGAAGACCCCCGTATGGCATCTCAGGTTCTTCGGGAACATATTACGCATCTGGAATTGTGGTTGAATTTATGGAGAATAAAAGTAAACGAGCAAAAGTGTGTCCACTTAACTTTTACTTTAAAAAGGGAAACTTGCTCCCCTATTAGTATGAACGAGCACATTATTCCTCACCACTTGCACGCTTAATATCTTGGCATAACCCTTGATCGTAGGCTTACATGGAAACACCACATCGACACAAAGCTAATCCAAATGAAAATCAAGTTATCTCAAATATAGTGGCTAATTGGCAGGAACTCAACTCTTAGTCTGGACTGTAAACTTCTATTGTATAAGTCGATTCTGAAACCAATATGCTGCTATGGAATTCAACTATGGGGCACTGCTTCAGCTTCGAATGTGGAAAAAATTCAACGCGGACAGAACAAAATACTACGATTAATTACATTAGCTCCATGGTACATGCGAAATTTAATTATACATCGTGATTTGGATATTCCACTCGTGACTGCTGAAATTGCTCAATACGCAGGCAAATATTTAACTAAGCTCGAGTCATATCCGATTAAAAAGGAGAGACACAGGGGCATTGGTCAATAAACCTCCAAATGGAAATGGAATCTCTTGAAAATAGTTTTTATTTTTTTTTTTATATTTATTTTTGATTGTTTGTTAAGATATTATTTTATTGCTGTCACTAGAATTATGTCTGACACTGGTCGGGCCTAATGATTATACATTTAGATTTAAGATTTGAAAAATTTTCGATAATTCATATTATACATATATGAAGATACAATAAATAATTTATATATGAAAAAAAAAAAAATTATTGGCATTTTGGATATCACTGACATGTGATTTCAGCAGGACGGTGCCATATGTCACACAGCCAATGAAGTGATCAATTGTTTGGAAACTAAATTACCCGAGCGCATAGTTTCACCACAATCAGCAGTAAAGTGACAAGTTAGATCGTGTGATCAAGCTATGTTAAGGACAGACAGAGTCTATACGGAGCCAATCAAATCGATTTCAGCCTTAAAACTCAAAATCCAAAAAGTGAATAAAAACTTTGATGAAAGAATCGGCATCTGTCAGCGTGGTCGTGATTGACATTTGCCACATATCATTTTTCATTCACAATTGCCGAACTCTTCTCTTCGCAAGACAATAAAAATTTGAATCATCCTTTAATCTAAATGTTTTGTATTATTTTGTTTTAGAACACCAACTTCTAAGTGAAAAACCCTTTATATTGCTTTCATACTTATAAAACTTTTTTAAAAAAATAAATTTCTTCTAACAATTTGCCCATCGCTGTTAACCGACTTGTTTTTTTTTCTTTTCCCATTCTGTACACATTAACACAACTAACTTTCGCTTTAATTCTATAGCTGGCCACCGTTACTTAGCGAATTACAAAAACAAAGTTGCAATAATAACAAAACAAGTGGCATGTGAAAAAATAACAACAAAACACTTGGACTTGTTTGTCTCTTATCACTCATAAATATTCATAAAAACATAAACAGTAGAATTCAAATTATTTTACCGTATTAATGAGCTCTGTATTGTTGTTATTACAACAATAGTTTCTAGTTGTTTTTTTTTTTGTTTTGTTTGTTTTATTGTCGTTTTATTTAAATCCCCAGAGTATTATATAACAAAAGGGAATTGTGTAGAGTGTTGCTGTTGCTGTTGTTGTTTTTATTATGATTTGATAATTTGCCAAAAAAATAAATGTGTAACGAGAGCCAATTCAGAGATGTCATTTGCTCTCTGCTTTAGTTTTACTTGTCTGTTGAGGTTTGTAACTTTTGCAACAGATTTGAATTCGAAATGTATGCAGCTGTTAAGCATTTAAGACGTCTTTTAGAACACTATTTCAAATCAATAAAATAGAATTAAAATATAAAAGAGAATTAAAAACCAAATCGGATAAGAATTTGTTAAGCATCTCTGGTAACTTAGAACGATAAATTTATTTGTTTTTAACAGAAATTAAAAAAATTCTTATTCCTGTTTCTTAGTACAAAATTTCCTTTAAAGGGTGCTTTTAAAAAGGTATACAACTTAAAAATATCATAAATTAAAACTAAATTTTTAAGCTGACATGAAATTGACTGTCTTCGTAAGATAAGAAATAGATACAGAGTTGTAGCGTGATAAGATTTACATCTGCACCTAGCCGTGTGGGCCAATATCAGATGGTGGATCATTGCCACTGTGGATGAAATGTAGCGTCATCCTCGCCCTAGAAGGCCTTTAGATACGTATATCCTCCGGTCACTCCTAGTAGCAATTTCAAAAGCCCGAAGTAGGTCGCAGCCTTTACTCCTTGCTGAAGAGTTGGAGACTATCCAACTCCTGGTCCAGAACACATGCAAGATTAATATAATTAAGAACACGACGGCATTCATACTCACTAGACCTGGCCCATTCATTGTGTTTATTGTAAATGATCCAACCCACAAACTCAAACGAGGGCCTCGAAACACAGAGCCACCACGATACTTTCGAAGGGTCTGCCTTAATAATCAGTCAGAGAACAGCTAAATGCCTAAAGGGACAAATAGCGGAACTCTGGGGCTTTACTGATTTCCGTGGAAATATAGAGGATTGTCCAGTTGGCTCCTGCTAGTCTGTTAGGGGACTGGGATCCCTTTTACCCCCGCAAAACACAAGTCTAGCTGGTTGTGTAATTCATAAAAACTTATAATGTGCCCCCGTCATAAGATTTTCATCTGCACCTAGCCCGTGGGCCTTAATCAGATGGTGGTCAAACCACTGTGAACGAAAAGCAACGCCATTCACGTCTTAGGAAGCCGAAGACTAATTCTAGCAACAGGTCCTTACTACTTGCAATTTCAGCGGTTCCAGAGCAGGGCTGCAAACCACTACTCCTTGCTCAAGAGCTGGAGACTATCCAACTCCTGACCAGAACACATGACTACCATGCTCACTGGATCTGGATCTATCACCATGCCCCTCTATAAGGCCGCAAACCTATAATCACCACGATACTCCCGAAGGGCCAACCTCAATAATCAGTCAGAGAACAGCTAAAAGTCTAAAGAGACAATTAGCGGAACTCTGGGGCTTACTGATTCCCGTGGAAATCAGCCTTCAGGGGACTGGGCTCCCTTATACCTACAGCGGCGCAGGTCTAACTACTCAAGTATTCTATAAAGAACGATAAAGTTGCCCCGCGGTGGGGGACCAACTGTGTGATTAGATATACATCTGCGCCTGACTATGTAGTCTTAATCAGATGGTGGTCGAACCACTGCATAATTTGGAACGTCATGCTCGTCCTAGGAAGCCGAAGCTATAATTCTATGCAACAGATTTTTCTTAGTTGCAACTTTAATTCTAGAGCAGGGCTGCAAATCATCACTCCTTGCTTAAGAGTTGGAGACTGTCCAACTCCTGTCCAGAACACATGTCTAGCATGCTCACTGGATCTGGGAACATTTTACCAGGTAGGTGTTATTAAAGGTGAAATGAACCCGGCCACCATAGAACTATAGACTGATATGGGGCCGCGAAACCACAACCACCACTATACTCTTAAAAGGGCCAACCTCAATAATCAGCTAGAGAACAGCTAAATGCCTAAAGAAACAAATAGCGGAACTCTGCGAGCTCACTGATTCCCGTGGAAATAACGTGGAGCTTTCCAGTTGACACCTGCTGCCTTCAGGGGACTAGGCTCCCTTATACCCCCAGCAGCACAGGTCTAGATAGTCAAGTATTCTATAAAGACCGATAAATGTGCCCCTGGGGGGAACAGAGTTGTAGCTGAAAAAAACGCCTAAATAAGAAAATAATCCTGCTATCAAGTTATAAGGTTTACATCTGCACCGGCAGTGAGCCATAATCAGATGGTGGCCATTACCACTGTGAATGAAAAGCAACGCCATTCACGCCCTAGAAGGCCATCGGATAAGTATATCCTCTGGTCACCCCTAGTAGCAATTTCAAAAGCCGCAGCCTTTACTCCTTGCTTAAGAGTTTGAGACTGTCCAACTCCTGGTCCAGAACGCATGAAGCTTAATATAATTAGGAACACGACAGTATTCATACTCACTGCACCTGAACCATTCATTGTGTTCATTGTAAATGATCCAACCCACAAACTCTCACGAGGGCCTCGAAACACACAGCCACCACGATGCTCCCAAAAGGGCCAACCTCAATTAACCAGCCAGAGAACAGCTAAATGCCTAAAGAGACAAATAGCGGCTCTGCGGGCAACTGATTCCCGTGGAAATATAGTGGACTGTTCAGGTGACTCCCACTAGCCTTAAGGGGCCTGGGCTCCCTTTTACCCCGCAAGACACCAGTCTAGATGGAATAGTAGGCTCCAAAAAGATTATCATGTGCCCCCGGGGGGACAACCCTGATATATTTATTTTAAACAAAAATAGCTGATATAGGATGTCCGCCGTGAACCCGGCAATTATGTATGGAATATCAGATAAATGTCTGTCCGCCTCTGTTACCCTCACTAATGCGAGCCCTTTTGAGCACTGTTTTCATTACATTCTCACACATTTCACGCGGTATTTTATTAATTTCATCACAAATATTTTAATTGAGTTACTTAAGCGTTTATGGTTTGTTTGCCTTAACCTTGCTTTTCAGATATTCCCACAAAAAGAAGTCCGGAGCAGTCAAATCAGGCGACCAATCAATATCACCATTTCTTGAAATAATTTGTTGTGAAAAGAGGTCTTGCAGTAATTGCATTGTAATCCTGACTGTATACGATGTGGCACCATCTTGTTGATACCACATGTTAGTCAAGCCCAAAGCATGCAGTCGTGGCGTTAAAAAGTTTTCAATCAAATCACAATATCGCTCCCCATTCACAGTTACCGTCACGCCATTTTTATTTTCAAAAAAGTAAAGCTCAGTGTTTCTCCTGGACCACATTGCACTCCAGACTGTCGTTTTTAATGGATCCAAAGGTGATTGTTGAATAACTTGAGGGTTTCATATTCCTTATAACCGACTATTCTGTCACACATCCATTCAAAAGAAAATGTGCCTTTTCACTCATTATGATTTTTATATGAAAATCGGTGTTGTCATGGGCGTGCTGTAACATCCAATTGGCATATGTACGGCGGCGTAAATGGACTTGTGGAAGAAGTTCTTGTATCAACTGAATGTTTTATGGAAACAAATGGAAATTCTTGTGCAAAATTGTGGCCAAAGTTTGCCTGCGAAGACCAAGCTCCTTACCACGGCGTCGAATTGAGGTTGATGGAATGTTTTGAACACTTTTTTGAGCAGCAGTAATGTTTTCAGCCAATCTTGCAGTACCTTATTGTGCACGCTTGGACTTATCACCTACAGAACCCCTCTTTCTTCGAAATCATTGACTAAACGATAAATAGTGCGTTTTGTTAGCACATTGTTTCTTCCAAAAATTTCACGTAACTCTCTCATCGCCACAATAATCGATAATTGATTTTGATAAAAATGTTTTAACGATTAAAACACGTTGGTTTATCGAATATTTTTCCATAATAAATTTTCCGCGTATCTACTTCTCGACTGCCACAAATATGAACTGTCCAGACTAATGTCTACCAAAATGGCTGCAAAACAAAGTAGTGTACCTACCCGCTGGACACCCTGTATTAAATATTTTGTTTCGAATACAACTTTTCTAATGCAACTACAACATTATTAAGACGAAGCAAATTTTAACATTCTGACATTAAAAATGTTTTGTGTTTCCAGTTTCTTTGCTTTAACTGTTATACTGTGCTTAACATCTGATACAATAACAAAAAAGAAAACTCATTTAATCGAAATACGTAAGCATGTATGTATGTATGTATGTATGTGTATGTTTGTGTATTTAATGACTGTACTTTAAACAACTAATAATCGTTATTAGCATTTGCCTTAAAAAGCGTCACGCAATACATTTAATTATACATTTTATGTCACGTTGGTATAACAATTTTGTTTTTTTACTCTATTTACCTTTTGCACTATTTTACTAAACGAATAGTAATAAAATGAAATGAAATTTGATTATCGCAAACAAAATTTCACTATTCACTTAATTCACCAATTTTTGTTTTCCCTTCAAATTAGCAATTCAAATTTAACAGCAAATAAAAGTAGAATGACAAGCATTCCAAAACGTGATCACTGTTCATGTTGCATCGATTACGAAGTGAATCATTTAATTACGTTTAGTTATACAAAGAGATGTTTTATCAATTAATACAACTCAAATTTGATAAGAATCGAAGGAAGCGAAAGCGGTTGTATAGAGGAGGAATTGACAACAGTATACTGAAATATATTACAGAATGCTAATGTATATTGAAGTATAATAAAGTATATATAGTATAATAAAGTACACTAAAGTATAGTAAAGTATACCAAAATATACGAAATTATACGGAAGTATACTAAAGTATACCGAAGTATAAATTATACTAAAGTACACTGAAGTGTAAAGTATACTAAAGTGTAATGAAGTATTCTGAAGTATACTAAAGTATACTGAAGTATAATGTATACTGAAGTATACTTAAGTATACTGATGAAGTATAATAAAGTATACTAAAGCATACTAAAGTATACTGAAGTATACTAAAGTATAGTGATGTATACGAAAGTATACCGAAGTACACTAAAGTATACTGAAGTATACTAAAGTATATTGCAGTATACAAAAGTATACTAAAGTTTATTGAAGTATACTAAAGTATACTGATGTATACGAAAGTATACCGAAGTACACTAAAGTATACTGAAGTATACTAAAGTATATTGCAGTGTACAAAAGTATACTAAAGTATATTGAAGTATACTAAAGTATACTGAAGTATACTAAAGTATACTGAAGTATACTAAAGTACACTAAAGTATACTAAAGTATAATGAAGTATACCAAAATACACTGAATTATACTAAAGTATACTTAAATATACTTTAGCATACTATTAAACTAGTAGTATACTTCAGTATACTTTAGTATACTAAGTATACTTTAGTATACTAAGTATACTTTAGTATACTAAGTATACTTTAGTATACTAAGTATACTTTAGTATACTAAGTATACTTTAGTATACTGAAGCATACTAATATTAACGTGTATTACAGTATACTAAGAGCAAATTAAAGTATACTGTTAAAGTACACTCAAGTACACTAATTGTCTCTTTTCGCTGACCACTGACCGCTGACTGATATGCAAATGATATGCATACGTGTGAATGGTTATGTTTATTGGTTTTTTTATTGCTGTTTTTTTTCTGTTTTTCGTTTTGTGTTATCGCGGCATGCGGATGTTTGAATTTAGGAAACAGTAAACGTTTCAATGTGGAATAACGCAATTGTATGGTTGAGTAAAAGGGCAAATATTGCATTTTATCGTATTGATACGTGAATTTTAATTTAAAGAACATAAATATAAACATAAATAATACATTTATTATTGAGTTATCATGATGATGATGATTTATTTTTTCAGACATAAAAAGTGACAATTTTAAACCAGTCGATTTAGTCGACTACAAATGTCATTGTTTTAAACGTTTGTATGAGCGACCAGCATGTTCGTATCATAGAAATCTTAAACGTTTTGTAATGTGATAATTGCCGTTCATCTAATTCGTTTTATTTTATGTTGAATATATTTGTTTTTGTTTTTGCTTTTTCTATTCACTATAATGGTGAAGATGATAGATAGTTGGTTGTCATTATAGTAGAGTTTCAAGGTTTTTTTATTTTTTCATAATTTTCAAAAGCATTTAAAAATGTTTCACTAACAATAAGAGTCAACAATAATATTAAATTTAATTTAAAGAAAGAAACAAATATAAAAAAAAAAAATAAAAAAAAAATCTTAAAAAAGATTGCATCATTAATTGATGTTTGCGGTTTGCTTGCTATTGTTTTCAGTTTGATTTTCAAAACTGATTGTATTTGTCACAGAACATTATGTTGATGTAAACTGATTCATAAACAACCTCAGAACAATACGTAATTATGGTACAATTGATTTGTCAGCGTTTGATTTCATTGAAACACTAAAGAAACTTTAATAAATCTGCCAAACATTACGACGATGGATGACTGATCTTAAATGTCACCTCATTTCATCTGATGTCAAAGTTTATTTTTAAACTAGCGCTCATTACAACACTGTGCTGCGTTCATACAACATTAAAGAATTATCATATCATAATATCACAATATTAACAACTGATCTCTAAATTGAAATAAAATCGTCCTTCGCTGCAAAGGAAAATACAAATGCAACGGAGATGCACTCGTTAAGAGCTTAAAATATTCTTTCAACTCTATAGCATGAAGTCGTGAACAGATTTGTATGCTCAAATAACTTATTAACAGTTCTGAGCTTTAATTCTCTTACAGCAAAAGCACGAAGTAAAATCACTTCGTTTAAAAAATACACTGGCAAAATTAAACTGACATAAGAAAAGTCGTTGAGTGTAACTTCTCCAAGGGAAAAAAACTGACAAAAACAAAGTTGTAAAATCCAACTGAGATCTAAAATAAATTAAAAGATGATAATAAAAAAAATATTGAATAAAAATTTCCTATAGTAAAATTATGACCGATGATAATTTTTTATAGAAAAATTTTAACGATAAAACATTTTTATTGAAAAATTTCTAAAGATGAAAATTTGTTATAGAAAAAATTTTAACAATGAAAATTTTTTGTTGAAAAATTTCTAACAATAAAAATTTGCTATAGAATAATTTTTAACGATGAATTTTTGTTATAGAAAAATTTTTAAGAATAAAAATCTTTTATAAAAAAATTTTTAACGATACAAATTTTTTATATTAAAATTTTTAACGAATAAAGTACTTTATAGAAACATTTTTAACGATAACAATTTTCAATAGAAAAATTTTTAACGATAAAAATTTTTTTTATTAAAATTTCTAACGAATAAAATATTTTATAGAAAAATTTTTACCGATAAACATTTTTTTATAGAAAAATTCTAACCGATAAACATTTTTTTATAGAAAAATTCTAACAGATAAACATTTTTTTATAGAAAAATTTTAACCGATAAACATTTTTTTATAGAAAAATAAACAAACATAAATATAGAAAAATAAACATTTTTTTATAGAAAAATGTTTACCGATAAACATTTTTTTATAGAAAAATTCTAACCGATAAACAAATTTTTATAAAAAAAATTTTATAGAAAAATTCTAACCGATAAACAAATTTTTATAGAAAAATTTTTATCGATAAACATTTTTTATAGAAAAATTTTTACCGATGAACATTTTTTATTGAAAATTATTTTTCTATAGAAAATTCAATCATTCAAGAAATGTTTCAATAGAATTTTTTTTATGAAATAGAAATCGTTTCTATAGAAATTTTTTATAGAAAATTATTTTTCTATAGAAAATTTTTTTATCATTCAAAAAATTTTTCAATAGAGTTTTTTTTTATTATCAAAAATCTTTTCTATCGAAATTTTTGCATCACACAATATTTTTCCTATAGAAAATTTTTATAGAAAATTTTCATCAGTCAAAAAATTTTTTTAAAGAAAATTTTCGTCAGTCAAAAAACTGGTCTATAGAAAATTTTCATCAGACAAAAACCTGTTCTATTGAAATTTTTGCATCAGTCAGAAATTTTTCTACAGAAATTTTCGGATCAGTCAAAAAATTTTTCCATATAAATCTTGCATCAGTCAAATATTTTTTTTATAAAAATTTTACCTTCAGTTAAAAAATTTTTCTGTCGAAATTTTTGCATCAGTCAAAAAAATTTTTCTATCGAAATTTTTGCATCAATGATGTGTGATGAGCTAAAAAAAGTAATTAGAGAAACAAAAGACAAAACAAAACTGTCATATGCGCAAACAGTGGTGATGCCAGAAGTAAGCAAAAATATCCCATTAATTATAAAGCCTAAAGAGAAGCAAACGGCAAAAAAAAAAACAAAAGAAGAACTGAGCGAGAAAATTGATCCAGCTAATTTCAAAATCACGCAAGTTGAAAACAGGAGAAATGGAACGTTAGTGGTGCAAAGTGGAAGTACTGAAGAACGTGATATTATTAAAGCCGCGATGCAACAAAAAATTCTATAGAACAATTTTTATCAGACAAAAACCTGTTCTATAGAAATTTTTGCATCAGTCAAAAATTTTTTCTACCGAAATTTTTGTATCGGTCAAAATTTTTTCTATAGAAAACTTTCACCATTAAAAATTTTTTCTATAGAAAACTTTCACCATTAAAAATTTTTTTTATAGAAAATTTTCATCATTGAAAAAGTTCTTCTATTGAAATTTTGTATCAGTCAAAAAACTTTTCTAAAGAAAATGTTCATCAGTTAATATTTTTTTATTAAATAGTTTCTTATAGATGATAATGAATAAATAGAAGATATTTTCAAAAGAAAATTTTCTTGCAATCGATAAGATATTTTGAATAGAAATTTTGCAATAAAGAAATTTTCATTAAAATAAATGCTCAAATTTACTAAAAGATTAGTTATGCGACGAAAATGTTTTCTATTCAGTGCCTAAATGTTATTTGGGTGTTGCAATAATAAATTTAAAATGAAATTTTAATAAATTTTAAATTTAATATTTCTTATGCCAAGTTTGGGTTTAAAGCCCCATGACACACACACACACACATAAAGTAGTCAAATTATAATAATCATGGAACAATAGATTTTTCTCTATTTCTAAAACCACTTAGTAAACAAGGACGATTTGAAATTTCCTTTTACTACAAAATTTTTCGTAAAAAAGCTCTTGCGGTAAAGCAAGCAATGCCACACAAAATATACAAGTAATGTTACAACAACAACAACAACAAAAAAGACAAACACAACAACAAAGCATTTATGTTTTATGAACTGCATTTAAATTTAGTTCGCAACTACTTACTTAGAAATACTTGGAAAAGTGACAAGAAAAAACGAAAACCACTTGACGAAAAAATTTTATTGAGATTTAAAACGAATAACCGCAACTTGAAGAAAAATACCCACTACACCTAGATTTACATTACATTACATTACGTTATATTTAGGACTAAAAGCCTTTCAAGTTAGAAAAAACAAACTTTAACATGAAAATTTGAATTTATTGTTAAAAGTAACAGCCTGTCCCACAATAGCGCACGCAAAATCAAGTAAACAAAAAATAGTCACTCACTTAATTTTAGCCCTAAAAATCGAGTAACTTTTATCCTTCGAATTGTCGTTCGCTTGACTTTACATTTGTAACGTAAGCAATTCTTCCATTGATTAAATTAATGGCAAAGTTTGGAGGGAAAAATCGCTAAAATGCATAAATTTTACCAAAAATATTACAACTCTGTTCTAGTCGAACTTGAACAAATGACAGGTTTAACCTTAAAGCTGGTGCAGTAATTGAAGCCGACCGAACATTCACATCGCCGTAGCCGCCGAAGCCCAATTTCTCTTGTTAGGGTATGTCAATAAGCAAAATTGCCGCATTTGGACTTCTGAAAATTCTAGAGCCTTTGCAGGCTCAATGTATCACTGTAGGGTGCGCTACGTTTTCTGTAGGAATGATTGGGCCGTTTTTTTCCGAAGTCGAGGCTGGAAATGTCGTAACGCTAGATGCTAACAACTTAATTTTGGCCTATTGTTGACGATGTGGATATCACTGGCATGCGATTTCAACAGGACAGTGCCAAATGTCACACAGCTAATAAAACGATCAATTTATTGCAATCCAAATTTCCCGATCATATTAATTCACGACAATCAGCACTTAAGTGACCAGCCAGTTCGTGTAATTTAACACCACCGGATTATTTTTTTGTTAGGATATTTCGTGATAAGGATTACATCTGCATCTGGCCGTAAGCCTTAATCAGATGGTGGTCAAACCACTGGGGATAAAAAGCAACGTCATTCATTCGCCCTAGGAAGCCGAGGACTAATTCTAGCAACAGGTCTTTTTTAGTTGCGATTTCAACGGTTCCCAAGCAGGGTTGCAAACAACTACTCCTTGCCGAAGAGCAGCACAGGTCTAGATGGTTAAATAATCCATAAAGACCGATAAATGTGCCCCCGGGGAGATACTGTTAGGATATTGATGTAATTTGATTTACATCTGCACCGACTAGATGGTGGTCAAACCACTTTGAATAATTTGCAAACGTCATCCACGCCCTAGGAGGCCATCGAATACGTATATCCTCCGGTCACTCCTAGTAGCAATTTCGAAAGCCCGAAGTAGGCCGCAGCCTTCACTCCTTGCTAAAGAGTTGGAGACTTTCCAATTCCTGGTCCAGAACGCATGAAGCTTAATATAATTAGGAACACTGGACCTGAACCATTCATTGTGTTTGTTAAAAATGATCCGACCCACAAACTCTCACGAGGGTCTCGAAACACACAGCCACCACGATACTCCCATATAGGGGCCAACCTCAATAATCAACCAGAGAACAGCTAATTGTCTAAAGAGACAAATAGTGAACTCTGAGAGCGTACTGATTCCCGTGGAAATATGTGGATTGTCCAGGTGACTTCTACTAGCCTTTGAGGGGCCTGCGCTCCCTTTTACCCCGCAAGACACCAGTCTAATTAGAATAGTAGGTTCCAAAAAGACTTTCATGTGCCCTCGGGGGGAATTGTTAGGATATGTTAAGACAGAGTCTATACGCAGCAAATTGATTCGATTTTAGTCTTAAAGCTAAAAATCCATAATGTGATTAATGAAATAGGACGGCCATTTTGCCAATAAAAAATTTATTAAAAACAACAACTTCGGAATGGGGTCGTGTGAATAGAGTAGATTTTAATGCGCGTAAGTAACAGAAACTAAGGCATAGATCTGTGTTCGGGAATGATTTTACAACTGTTACTATGGATGATATAGGTATTACGGACTCGGAAGCTCTAGATGTCCTTTTCATGCAAATACAGTATAATGTTCGATGAACTAAACAAATTTTACAAGTTTCTAAAGAAGCTTTCAAGTGCCCCTCGGTTTTCTGAAAAGATGTAAGTGATACTTCACTAAATCCGATCAACGTACTATTTATACCACCTATATACGTTCAATTATGGATTATAACTCTAATGTATGGGCCGGCGCTCCAAAGTCTATTTTGGAATTGCTCGACCGCGTTTAGAAGAGGGCTATTGATTCTCTAGAGCAACGACGCAATGTAGGATGTATTTCACTGTTTTATCGTTACTACAACGGAAAGTGCCCTAATGAAAATTGGAACTTGTTCCCATTACTCGATTTTCGTTGAGAACATATCTCTTTGGGATTTACTAATGTGGTTCTTAGTCCTCAGCTTATTTAAGAAAACGGAAGGGATCTGCGATCAAACGATAAACTACTTTTCTTTGCCAATAAATATATAGTCCCATCTTTGGGCGAATTTTTTCCAAAATTTCCAAAAACATAATCAAATATGTATAGACCTCATCAGTCGTCATTGTTTCGAAAATAAAGAAAACGGTGTAAGAGATACTTCACTCCATCCGATCTTCGTACTATTTATACCAGCTATATCCTTTCAATTTTGGATTATAACTTTCATGTATAGGCCGGCGCTCCAAAGTCTATTTTGAAGTTGCTCGATCGCGTACAAGAGAGGGCCAAGATGGTCATTGGGAACGGCAGGGTATCCAACTCTATTGATTCTCTAGAGCATCGACACAATGTGGGATGTATTTCACTGGTTTATCGTTACTACAATGGTAAGTTCTGTAATGAAATTAGGGAACTTGTTTTCTCGTTTAACTCGATTTTGGTTGAAAGCACACCCATGGTTGATTATCCAATGAATCGCACTGGGCATTAGCAGAACCGTCTGTATGTGGAATTAACTCCCTCCAGAGGTCTTTCCTGTCACTTTCAATGTAGGAAAATTCAAATCGAATGTCCAGAAACACTACTCTCTCGTTACTCCTCCCCATAACCTAATTTCCTAGTTCTGGTGCAATGCGTGTGTAGGGGTCATCCCCTGAATGCTGGTCCGAAAGGTAATAAAATTATAGCCGATAGTCCTAGTTAAGTTAATAGATTTTTTTTCCTTCTTTTGTTATTTATTGAATCTTCAAATATGAAATAACAATAAGTTGTCAAATCTTAAATCTAGAAATAATCTATAAGCCCGACCAATGTCAGACATACACCTAGTGGCAGAAAATGAATGATGCTCAAGACGCTTCATCTGTAGCATTGTGTCCCTCCTTTTTAGGCGAATGTGACCACTAAATTTTAGTATATTGCGAGCAAGTGGGTTAGGATGGGTTTCGAGTTTTGTTAGGTATTTTCCTGCGTATTTAGCTATTTCAGCAGTCACTAGTGGCATGTTTAAGTCCCAATGGATGTTAGAATTTTTGACGTACCATGGAGCTGATGTTACTAGGCGCAAAATTGTATTTTATCTGCGTTGGATCTTCTTCACATTAGAAGCTGATGCAGTGCCCCATAGCTGGATTCCATAGCACCATATTGGTTTCAAAGGAGACCTGTACAATAAAAGTTTGCAATCCAGGCTCAGGGTAGAATTTCTACCAATGAGCCAATGTATCCGAGCCAATTTCAGCTTCATCTGAGTCAGCTTTGCTTTAATGTGATTCTTCCACGTAAGTCGTCGATCAAGATGTATACCAAGGTATTTCACATGCGAATGTTGCGGAACAATTTCGTTATTGATCCAAATGAGGGAACATGTATTCCTTCGCAGTGTGAACGTTATATGAACACACTTTTGTTCGTTTACCTTTATTCTCCATAATTTCAACCGTGTTTCTAGCTGGCTAATATGCTCTTGAAGATTTTGAGATGCTTCGCGCGGGTCTTCTTGCACACTAAGGCAGGCTGTGTCATCAGCAAATGTAGATGTGTGAATAATACTACTCAAAGGCATATCACAAGTATAAATTAAATATAAAACTGGACCAAGTGTACTGCCCTGTGGCACACCTGCTACAATAGATTCGAGTGGACTCATGAAGTTTCCTTCTGTAACAGTAAACTTCCGGCCAATAACGTAACTTTCCAAAAGCTTCAGAATGTTGACTGGCAGATATGTTTTCAGTTTCAAAAGCAGTCCTTCATGCCACACTTTGTCAAAAGCCTGAGATACATCTATTAAAAAAGAGCAGAACAAAACTTATTTTGTTCAAATGTCCTTCTGATGACTTGAACCAATCTGTGCGTTTATTCAATGGTACTTTGGTGACTTTTAAAACCAAATTGATGATCCGGAATGCACCCACAATTTGTTAGGATATGCGACAATTTACTCATGAGGAGCTTTTCGAAAAGCTTTGACATTGTTGACAACAAACTAATTGGCCTATATAACTCAGCCCTGGTAATATCTTTTCCTGGTTTCGGAATCATTTTGACTTTGGCAATCTTCTAATGTTCAAGTCTTAAAATTGAATTGAATATAAATAGCGAAATTCTAACTGCAATAACAGGAAACTCAATCAGCATTCGGTTAGTGATACCGTCGATACCCGGAGCCTTCTTCTCGTTAAGTTCACCGATGACTTTTTGTACATCACGCAATTTCAACTTTAATGGTCGCGGAGGTAAGGCAACTACGTTCGGCAATTCAAGAACACCAGTACTTATATTGGGGGTAAATACATTCTTTAAATGTTCAGCAAATATTCTACCTTTTTCAGCATCAGTTCTTGCCCAACTTCCAGTCAAGGTGCGCAGAGGTGGTTAAAAATCAACGGGCTTTTTAAGATTTTTAACGGCACGCCACAAATAGTAATTAGAGGCTGGTGTGACATCAAGACTCTCCAGATATTTTTGAAAAGATGCAGTTTTTTCTTTTACTAGCATATCTTTGAGTTGTTTTGCGCATTCTTTAAGCCTGTTTTTAGTTTGAGGTGATCTGTGTAGTAACCATTCTCTTCTAACTCTTCTTTTTTCTCTTACTAAGCACAATAAATTTTTTTAAATCCAGTCTGCGGGTGAGTGGTTGTAGCATGCTCAGCAGCCTGTTTAATCTTTTCTTTAAAATCGTCTACGTTGGATTCAACATCCTCGGGTGTTCGTAATCTTGTATTTTCCGTGTAATGACTACTTAGGTAACTTTTGAATTTCCGCCAATTAATACGATTGATAATCTGCACATTTGAGTGGGGTAAATTACTCTTTTGTTTGTTACAGATTGTAACAATAGTGGGAGAGTGATGGGAAGATCAATCTAGAGAGGCCTTAATATGGACTAAGTCCCTAGAGATATTTTTCATGACGCCAAAATCTATAACATCAGGAATTTTATGTACATCTGTAGGCCAGTATACGGGCTCCCCACTAGCGATGACATGCAAGCCCATTTTTGAAATTACGTTGAACAACGCTCGACCCCTAGGCGTAATAAGGCGAGGACCCCAGTATGAATGTTTTGCGTTATTATCGCCAGCTGCTAAAAAAAACAAGGTCCAAGCGATCTGTAGAAATCCTCGTATTGATCGTCAGAGGTTGTGAATCTGAGAGGGGAGTAAACTGATGATATTACCAAGTCTCTATAAAAATTTTCAACGCAGATGTTGGTTGCCTGCAGGTAATCTTTACAAACGTTATCTAGAACATGGTGCTTGATGCTTGATCTAATTAGAATTGCTGATCCAACGCATGCTCTACCTCTCGGATCCTTTGAGTCGTATAATGTGTTAATAGATGATAAAATAAATAAATAAAACTGATAATAATCTACTTAACGACTTCAATAATACGAGTACCCCGCTTGTAAATCTCTTCTTTATTCAATTAATAAAAAATATTGTTTGATTATGTCGTTTAATTGGATAATAAAATATTCCAAAATATGAATAAAATTGACTGAAAAACCTTTTGTTATCGGCCGGCCACACACATATTTGTTTTATTCGAACTTTGAAATCTCCCGCAAAACAAACAGGTAACACGAGTGAGTTGTATACAAAATACATCAAGCACGAGCAAGCAAAACAACTACCCCCTCAATTTGTGTTTGTTTTACTTTTTTTCGCTTGAAATGAAAGGAAAAATTCCGTTAGATTTTTTATTACAAATTAATACGGTAAAGAATGTTATTTACATTTGTTTTTTTTTTTATTTATTTGCTTCTTGTATGTGTGGGCGTGTGTAATTATAGCACTAATTATGAATGGTTCGTCAACCTGACTGAGGTGTAGTTGTTGTTTGTTGTTGTTCTTTTTACTGTTCAATTTACTCAAGTGAATGTCAGTTTGTAACATACATTCTTCAACGGCATCTCCATACATTGATTTCTTTAACGTTAAGTTTTCCTTGTTGACACGCACTTACACACAGTCACACACACACACACGCTCTTAATCAGAGTTAAAAAAGAACAACAAAGATGCAGTTACATCACTGTGTTGCCAGATGATAATTTCTTATACATTTTAATGAGTTTTCTTGCAAGTACTTTAACGTTTTCTCTAATAATTAAAATTTGGAAAATATCACTTGAAAATTAATATTTTTTTTAGTTGCTCAAGCGTTTCTGGTTTGTTTGCATAAACATTGCTTTTCAAATATTCCTACAAAATGAAGTTCTGAGCGACCGTGCAGGCCAATCAATATAACCACTTCTTGAAATAATTTGTTGTGGAAAGAAGACTCGCAGTCATTCCATTGTAATATTGGCTTTATAGTTTTGTAAGAGACTTCCACAATTATGGGATGTGAACAATCAGGTTACAAGAGGGACAGGTGCTTCTGTAGGCTAGTAGGTAGTGTACTAGCTTATCAGTCTGGAGGTTATGGGTTCGATTCCCAACAAAGACCTTGACTGTTTTTTCACTACAAAAATACAAATTGACTGTCGATGGGGCTGCTCAGTGATGAAGGCATGGTCCGGCTACTTTCAGCACCTGTCTCATCTCTTCTCCATCCGTTTCCTAAAGAATGCAGCACGGTACTTGTCTAAATATGCATTGTTGCCTGAACTGCTACTTCTCTTTAAAAAAAATATTTGCTGTATGCGATGTGGCACCGTCTTATTAATACCACATGTTAATCAAGTCTAAAGCATGCAGTTGTGGCCTAAAAAAAAGTTTTCAATCATATCACGATATCACTCCCCATTCACAGTTACCCTTACGCCGTTTTCATTTTCAAAGAAGTAAGGATCAATGATTCCTCCTGACCAGGTTGCCACTTTTAATGGATGCTATGGTGACTGTTGATTAATTTGAGGGTTTACTATTTCCTAGAACCCACTATTCTGTTTATTCACATATCCATTCAAATGAAAATGTGCCTCTTCACTAATTATAATTTTTTCATGAAACTCGAGGTTATCATGGGCGAGCTGTAACATCCTATTGGCATTTGTACGGCGGCGTAAATGGTTTTGTGGAAGAATCACAGATGGCTGGCATTCTTCTTACCTGAATAGATACGAACCTAACAACAGAACTGTCTGAACGCCAACACTGACTCACCAGTACAAACCATAACGCGGCTTGAGAATGATGCACTCGCATCGAAATCGCTCGCCTTCGACTACAAACCAGCGAGTTAGGACAGAGAATAGCAATAGTAATTTTTACAAAGATCAATCAGAGACGATGTTTCACATAGACCCCATCAGTTAATGTTTGCATAAGACATAATTAAGTGGATTTCTTAAATCAAATTTGAATTTAAATTAAAATAAAAAATTTTTTAAATATTATTAGAAAAAAGCCAACATTCTTGCAAATATGGCGACTTTTTTATTTTAAATGATGTGGCAGCACGAAATGATTTTATGAAGGTGGAATGAAATTAAATAATAAATTAAAACAAAAAAAAATAAACAAATCAAAACATTTTGTGCTCTATTTACATTTCAAATATAGAGAGCAAGTAGAGGCATATTAGAGAATAATAATAATGAGAGCTTTTTAAAAGAAAAATACCGGTAGCAATACCACCCTTTAATATACGTATAAATCTACGCACACACAAGGGATGTTTATGAAGTTTTCCTTGATTTTTCACTTGCACTTCCGGAATTTTTCCTTTGATTTTTAAATTTTTACACAAAATTTTCTACACATAATTTTTATAATATTTTCCCGAGTTTTTTCTTAAAACAATTTTTATTAAATTGTTGCTGCTTTTCGTGGAATTTGTTGAAAATTTTTATTAAAATTCTAAAAACACATATTTTTTTAATTAAATATTTATTTATTTAGATAAAACGAAAGACATTAAACCCGTTTTAATATGTTGTTTTTGTTGGTATACCGGTGTTTTTTAAAATATTTACTTTATTATTATTTAATTATTAATTTTTCCACTTCCGAACACCATGTAGTTTCGCCCAACGCCGCCAAGAAACAACTGATTGTATGACTGACTGCCTGATAACTATTTACTCAGCCATCCAGCACTTTATTATTAATTCCTCTCCCAAAAATCATTTTGTTAAAACTTCATTGCAGCCAAAAAGTTTACTCATTCAAGTTTTGTTCTTGCTATTAACACATGTTGTTGACTGCTTTAATTTCAGTTCAGTTAATGTAGCAAAGCATGTGATTTTCTCTATTTCCAAATGCAAAAAAAAAGCTTTATTTGATCAAAACACCCTGTAACTAGAGTTTTATTGACAGTCATAGGCGTTCATATAAAACCCTGTGACAGTAAAAGCTTCTATAAACAAACGTTATTTTTAAAGCTTAAAGCTTAATTTGAATAAGTCATTGTTTGCAATTTATTTGCTTTTAAACCAACAACTACACTGTGCTGCAGCAATAATTTTTTTTGGGCAAATTTGTACTACAAAAATGCAGCGACAAAACCATAACACGCAAATTTACAATGTTGTTCGTTTCCAAAAAAAACACAGTTATTTCTTTTGTGCCGTTATTTTTCTTTAAAGAGAACTTTAATAACAACAATTACCGTTATTTTTCATTAGATCATTTGAAGTGCTTTTCGTGATAATATTTGCATCTGCACCTAGCCGTGGCCCTTAATCAGAAGGTGGTCAAATCACTGTGAATGAAAAACAGCGCCATTCACGCCCTAAGAAGCCGAAGACTAATTCTAGCAACAGGTCTTTCCTAGTTGCAATTTCAGCGGCTCCAGAGCAGGGCTGCAAACCACTACTCCTTGCTGAAGAGCTGGAGACTATCCAACTCCTGGTCCAAAACACATGACTAGCATGCTCACTGGATCCGGCTCATTCACCTGTTGATGTTATTAAAGACCAGATGATCCTGGCCCCCATAATCAAATTCATGAGGGGGCCGCAATACCACAACCACCACAATACTCCCGAAGGGCCAACCTCAATAATCAGTCAGAGAAACAGCTAAAAGTCTAAAGAGACAATTAGCGGAACTTTGGGGCTTACTGATTCCCGTGGAAATAATTTGGAGCTTCCAGTTGTCCCCTGCTGACTTCAGGGGACTGGCCTTCCTTATTCCCCCAGCAGCAAAGGTCTAAATGGTCAAGTAATCCATAAAGACCGATAAATATGTCCCCGGGGGGAAATCAGGTATCTGAATATCTGAAACAAGAAGAAGACAAAAAAATTTACTTTAGAGCAAACTACAGGGTGTCCGCCGAGAAAGTATACTCCTTTATTTTGCCACCATTTTGGTAAACATTAGTTTTAAAAATTCGTATTTGGCCCCCGGGGGCACATTTATGGTCTTTATAGTACGTAACAGCGATCTAGATCTGTGCAACTGGGGGAAAAAGGGAGCCCAGTCCCCTGAAGACAGGCAGGGAGTCAACTGGAAGCTCCACTTATTTCCACGGGGATGAGTGAGCCGCAGAGTTCATTATTTGTCTCTTTAGACATTTAATAGTTCTCTGACTGATCATTGAGGTTGGCCCCTATATGGGAGTAACGAGGTGGTTGTGGTTTCGCGGCCCCATAACAGTATAATGGTTATTATGGTGGCCAGAATCATCTCACTGATAATGACACGCAAAGTGAATGATCCAGTCCAGTGAGCATGCTAGACATGTGCTCTGGACAGGAGTTGAAAGTCTCCAACTCTTTAGCAAGGTGTGATGGTTTGCAGCTCTGCCCTGGAATCATTAAAGTTGCAACTAGGTGGTTCTGTTGCTTAGAATTATGCCTTCGGCTTCCTAGGACGCATGTATGACGTTCCAAATTATACAATTGTGGTTTGTCCACCATCTGATTAAGGCTACATAGCCAGGTGCGGATGTAAAACGAATCACACTGTACCCCCAGCAACACAGGTCTAGATAGTCAAGTATTCTATAAAGGCCAATAAATGTACCCCCGGGGGGACATTTGAAGTGCATGTAGAGAAAATTTGCATTTCTTTACTAATTGTTTCGTTTCTGTGTTTTCCAAATCAAATTTTTTTTCGACAGCTAACAAAATGGCCGCCAGTTACAAAAAGTGTTGCCAACTTAAAGTTATTTATTGGGAAAAACACTTGATAAAAAACTATTTATTAAAATCTGCACAAACTCAAGTAAAACTGTCCGCGTAAATATAATCGGCCCAATAAAATTGTGCTGCCAAAGAGATAAAATATCGTTTAGGAGGTTTTAGTACATTTAAAGTAATTCTGTTAAGAAGTAAGTAAAGAAAAGATAACATCGCCACTAATTACGCCAAAAATACACGAAATATTAAGTACTATTCTGCGACTCCTTAACTCCTTAGAGTTGGTAGCCTAATAAGAGAAAGTCTGGCTGAATAGGCAAAAACGCAGGAACTGTTTTTGAACAGAATCGAAAACATGTGAATATTTTTTATACATAGGGTCCCAAATTATGGATCCATACTCCCAAGTAGGCCTGCCAAGCGACATATAAAGAGGAAGAAGAAGAAGACGAAGATAGCACTTGGCCGAAACCGGTCTGTTTGTAAACCAAATTAGAGGCGCGATGAAGGAAATTCATACCCGATTAAATCACACCCCGTTGGGTTTGACATAAAGGGTCCGCCATCTAACGTTTTTTTTTTCTTCAACTAGTGCTTATTTCGTGAATGGTAACACTTAGCTCGAGTTTGATTTGACAGATAATTAGTTTTATCCTTCCGCTGAACGAATATGGTTGTGTATAAGCTTGAACAACGCTGGGAAATATTGCGACATTACTTTAAAAATCATGGTGTAACGTTGCAGAATGTGTGCAAAAATTGCGTACGGATTTTGGAAGAAGAGAAGCACCGTAAGCTCTGTACCTTCGTTATCGTGTGAAAAAAGTGAAAGAAACTGGCATCCTCATCGAGACAAACCAAAGCGTGAAAAGCCAAAAACAGTGCGTACACCCGAGAATATTGCTGCTGTGGCAGAAAGTGTGCGTGAAGCGCCGCCAACATCAATTCACCGTCGTTCTCAACAATTGAACATTTCAGGGATATCATTGAGACGAATTTTGCATAAAGACCTTGTGGTATGACGCCATACAAAGTCCAATTGGTTCAGGAGTTGAAGCCAAGTGACCATCCAATGCATTTTTGCTTCGCTAAATAGGCCTTGCGATCGACTTATAGAAGATGCCGTTTTTGGAAAAAAAATCATCTTTTCAGATGAAGCTCATTTTGATCTTGGCGGGTATGTAAACAAGCAAAATTGTCTCATTTGGGGCACAGAAAACCTGCACGCACCCAAAACAAGTCACTGTTTGGTGCGGATTTTGATCCAGAGGCATACTTGGGCCATTTTTCTTCGAAAATGAGCGAGCAAGGAGTGGCCGTTACAGTCAATGGCGATCATTATCGGACCATGTTGAACGTATTTTTGTTCACAAAAATTCAAGAGGAGGATATTGGCAACCTTTGGTTTCAATAGAACGGCGGTACGTGCCACACAGCCACATAAGCTACACTCGATGTTTTGCGCCCTATTTTTGAAGATCGCATTATTAGCCGCAGAGTTGATGTCGTTTGGCCACCTCGGAGCTGCGATTTGACATCGTTGGACTATAAGAAAAATATTAGATGAATGAATGACATCAGGCAAAGACGAATTTTATTTTTCTGAGCATCATTTGTTTGCGGTTCGTACACGTGACCCCAGTGTTTCAATTGGCCGCAGAGGTAAAAGTCCAGCGGCATTAAATTTCAAGAGGAAAGCAGCCAATTGACATCGTCAACTTTAGAATTAAAGCGGCCGGGAAAATTCTCATGCAATAACTCAATTGTTTGTTATATTTTTTTCCTCGGACCATACTCAGGGGATAAGCCCTACACATGCAATCCATTGTGCCAGAAGTAGGAAATTTGGTTATGGGGAGGAGAAAAGAGGAAGTAGGGTTTGTGGACATTTAATTGAAAGTGACAGGAAAGATCTCTGGAGGGAGTTTATTCCATATAAATCCTCTTCTCTTAAATAAAGAATTTTCCCTGTAATGCGTAGTGCGGTTCACTGAAAAGTCAACCAAAAATGGGTGAGATCTCAACGAAAATCGAGTAACCGGAACAAGTTTCCTAATTTCGTTAGAGCACTTACCATTGCAGTAACGTTAAAACAGTGAAATACATCCCAGATTGCATCGATGCTCTAAATAATCTATAGAGTTGGATACCCTGCCGTCCCCAATGAGCCTCTTGGCCCTCTCCAACAAGCGATCGTGTAACTGCAAAACAGACTTTGGGGCCCATACAAGAGAGTTGTATTCCAGTTTTGGATGGTTAGAGGTGGTATAAATAGTACGAAGATCGGATGGAGTGAGGTATCTTTTACACCGTTTTAGAAAACCGAGGCACTTGAAAGCTTCTTTAAAAACTTGAAAAATGTATTTAGTCCATGGAACATCACAGTGAATTTTCATGCCGTAATACCTTTATCACCCATGGCAACAGATGTAGCATCATTTCCGAACACAGATCTATGCGTAAGCATGCAGCACTGTGTCGTACGACTTCGTTCACACGACCCCATACCTAGATTGTTACGGGGAGATGATTGAGTGTTTCATTCAAGTTCCGGCTTTTGAAACTCACCTCTAACTGTCATCTGGAAAAGAATATGTGTGATTGAAAGTTTGACAACGAAGGTCATTTAAAAAATAAGAAATAGGATAGGAGAAAGAACGGAGACTTGCGGTACACCTGCATTAACCTTGAACTCGTCTAATGAAATCCCATCTATAACAACTCGTATAATGTGATTTGATTTACATCTACACCGACTAGGTAGTCATAATCAGATAGTGATCAAACCACTTTGAATGATTTGCAAACGTCATTCACGCCCTAGGAGGCCATCGAATACGTATATCCTCCGGTCACTCCTAGTAGCAATTTCGAAAGCCCGAAGTAGGCCGCAGCCTTCACTCCTTGCTAAAGAATTGGAGACTTTCCAACTCCTGGTCCAGAACGCATGAAGCTTAATACTAAGAACACGACGGCATTCATACTCACTGGACCTGAACCATTCATTTTGTTCATTATGAATAATCCGACCCACAAACTATCACGAGGATCTCGAAACCACAACCACCACGGTGCTCCCATATAGGGGCCAACCTCAATAACCAGTCAGAGAACAGCTAATTGTCTCAAGAGACAAATAGTGAACTCTGCGGGCGTA
The DNA here is from genome assembly GCA_030448955.1 of Trichopoda pennipes. Taxonomy (NCBI): domain Eukaryota; kingdom Metazoa; phylum Arthropoda; class Insecta; order Diptera; family Tachinidae; genus Trichopoda; species Trichopoda pennipes. The sequence continues at coordinate 1,633,448 of JASKUP010000040.1, forward strand.
CTGATTCCCGTGGAAATGTGGATTGTTCAGGTGACTCCTACTAGCCTTTGAGGGGCCTGGGCTCCCTTTTACCCCGCAAGACACCAGTCTAAATGGAATAGTAGGTTCCAAAAAGACTATCATGTGCCCCCGGGGGGAATAACAACTCGTATAGTGGGATTTCTGAGTAAACTCGATATAGGTCTGGGGAAATTATCACCGACACAAAAACCAGCCAGTTTTGACAGAAGTGCATCATGCCACACTCTTTCAAATTCTTTGGAAATATCTAAAGCGACCACATTACTCTCTCCAAAATGATGTATGGAGTTACAACATTGTTCCGATTGGAAAGCCAGCAAGTCGCCCGTAGAGCGCCCTCTACGGAAACCATACTGTCGGTCGCTAAGTTGTTGGACTCCAGGTACCTCACAAGATGTTTGGATGTCTGTATGGCTTTTCTTTGCTCCGTTTCGAAACTATATGGGCTGATGATGTCGCCCGACCACAAACCGAGTCATCTGGGCACTTTCATTGGATGTAATGGTTTTTCCAGGACTTTTTGTGGAATTTACAAGGACATTATGCGAGCCTCGTGTCATCACTAAAGATGATTTTGTAAAAAATGTGTTGTTTTCGTTAAAACAGTCAAATGTCAAACGTTCGACGCAAACCATGATCGGTTGGCCTTAATTCTTAAAAGAGTTTAACTTAATAAGGGTGAAGAAGAAGAAATTTATGAAAAATTTTAAGCATAGTGGCTTTAGTGATGTCCAATTTATGCGTAGGTCAACGAGTTCCAGGCTCATTACCAACACTTAGCTGTAAAGCGGCTCTGTTTCCATCACTAAAGCAACTACGACCGTATTGTTTTGGTCTTTTGGTCGGCGTCAATACCGTGAGAGTCGAATTTAGCACTTAAATTACGCACATTAGTTTTAGAAGGAGCCTAATTACGAGGAAAAGCTGCTCGAACTTTACGAAGTGATAATGCTCAAGTTGCTGGAATTCTATGCTTAAGAGTGTAGCGTTCTATACTTAAAATTACCAAATCTTTTACTAACTTAATGTCAAAGGGTGTTAGCCCAACATTTGACATTTAATCATTTGATAGCCAAATAACTTCCTAACCTCAAATTTGCTCTATTAGAAAATATCAAAAGAAGGTACACGCAGCACTTTTCAAAGCATAATTAAGTTATAAAGCATTTTATCATTGAAATAAAACCTCCATTTTGTAGAAGATTTGTCAAATGTTCGAAGCTGTTTATGGCGTTGCCCTCCTCTATTTGTTTTCTTCATTGGTCTTCGCTAAGAAACGTAATATTAAATTTAGTTTAAATCAATATTTTATGATTTGCTTCAACGGTCTGTTTACATGTTTTTTACGTGGGCTGTTCCTAAATTAAATTACGAGAGATGACGTGATAAGATTTAGATCTGCACCTGGCCGTGGGCCTTAATCAGAAGATGGTTCTTTACCACTGTTGGATGATATCTAGCGTCATCCTCGCCCTAAAATGCCTTCGGATACGTATATCCTCAGGTCACTCCTAGTTGCAACTTCAAAAGCCCGAAATAGGCTGCAGCCTTCACTACTTGCTGAAGAGTTGGAAACTCCTGGTCCAGAACCCGACGGCATTCATACACGCTGGACCTGGACCTGGACCATTCATTGTGTTCATTGTGAATGATCCCAACCAAAAACTCAAATGAGGGCCTCGAAACACACAGCCACCACGATACTTCCGAAGGGCCTACCTCAATAATCAGTCAGAGAACAGCTAAATGCCTAAAGAGACAAATAACAGAACTCTGGGGCTTTACTGATTCCCATGGAAATATAGTGGCAGTTGGCTCCTGCTAGCCTTGAAGGGTACTGGGATACCATTTACCTCCGCAAGACACAAGTCTAGATGGTTGTGTGATCTTTAAAAACTCATAATGTGCCCCCGGGAGCGACTCTACAAAAGATAACAAAAATACAGTTGTTAAGTCGCTAACTATTGCAAAGAAACCACAGTAATGGCGTTTCCTTGCTCAGTTTCGATCAAATGTTGGCCGATGATGTCACTACCCTACTTTTAGAGTTTTAATTAAATTAAACGATTTGATTAGACGATTTTTCGCGCCTACACACAAAAAATAAATACTCGTTGGTAACTTTACCACTTCAAAGGATATTAGTTGCTGTTTCAGATGTTGTCTCTTTACTTGATCCCATGAGAGGGATCTTTTATATACGGGTTTGAGCGGTTCTAGCACTATAGATGGCGCACTTATCATTTTTCAGTGTAGTTATCGATTGTAAGTAGAAGCTTAGGGAGAAGATGTAGCAAGTCAAACAACTTGTGAATGATGGTTGGCACGACTCAAAAGTCTTGATTGCGACACAGAAGACAATGAGAGGCATGGCCAGCCGAAAGAGTTTGAAGATGAGGAGTTAGAAGAAAAGAAAAAGAAAAACTTGTGTTATCATTGGAAATAATACATAACAAGTCATTTCGTTACGTTTAAAAGCATTGGGATTCAGTTAAAAGCAATTTTCTTGCTTTGAAGCCGAGAGACGTTGAAAATCAATGTCGGAAATGATGCTTGAACGCTACAAAACGAAGTAATTGTTGCGTGATATTGTACTGGTGATGGAAAATGGATATATTACGATAATACCAAGTGCAAAAAGTTATATATAAAGCCCGGCCAACCAGCCAACTCAGCACCGAAGCCGAAAATCCATGACGCCAAGGTAATGCTATGTATTTTGGTGGGAGTAGAAAGCTGTTTTGTATTGTGACCTATTGAAATCGAGTCAGACGATTACAGGTGATATGTACCAAAGACAATTGATTCGTTTGAAGACAATAATAATCCAAAGTCACCATAATATTCGACCAGATGCGAGACTATAATCTACCACTATAACAAAGCTCGGCCACATGGTGCAAGAGCGCTCCAAAACTATTAGGAAAAATATGGATGGGAAGTTTAGGCTCACCCGCCTTATAGACTCGAACCTTGCACCTTCTGACTGTCATTTTTTTGGATCAATGCAGAACGACCTTACTGGCATACACTTCACTTCTTTATTTGAAAACCGGAGCAGTTCTTGAAGTTTGGACTCATAGGCTACCAGAACAATCGAAATAAGTAGCGGCTAACGATGGACAATATTTTAAATAATGTATCATCTCATTTTGTTATTATAACATCGGGTCTTTCTGCAAGATGTTTTTTTTCAATTGTGGCAACACCCCCCACCCCCCAGGGGCACACTTATCGGTCTTTATAGAATACTCGACTATCTAGACCTGTGCAACTGGGGGAAAAAGGGAGCCCAGTCCCCTGAAGTCAGACAGGGAGACAACTGGAAACTCCACTTTATTTCCACGGGGATCAGTGACCCGCAGAGTTCATTATTTGTCTCTTTAGACATTTAATAGTTCTCTGGCTGATCATTGAGGTTGGCCCCTATATGGGAGCATCGTGGTGGTTGTGGTTTTGCGGCCCCATAACAGTATAATGGTTATTATGATGGCCAGGATCATCTCACTGATAATGACACGCAAAGTGAATGATCCAGTCCAGTGAGCATGCTTGACATGTGTTCTGGACAGGACCTAAAAAGTCTCCAACTCTTTAGCAAGGTGTGATGATTTGCAGACCTGTACTGAAATCATTAAAGTTGCAACTAGGTGGTTCTGTTGCATAGAATTATGGCTTCGGCTATCTAGGAAGCATGTATGACGTTCCAAATTATACAATAGTGGTTTGTCCACCATCTGATTAAGACTACATAGTCAGGCGCGGATGTAAAGCAAATCACACTCTGTGGCAACACCCCATTGTCATTCTTTGACGCATGATGAGTGGACGAATGGTAGGAATGTTAGTGGTATGGATGTTGCTGAACGGGATGCATGGTTAAGTGAATGTGTGATGGCTGAATGGCAGAGGAGGTGGGATGGAAGTGTGAATGGTAGAGTGTCTGGGTCTGGGTTTCATCCTCACTGGACATGGTTCTTTGAATGGATTTTTGTATGTTAGGAACTTGAGTGATAGGCGAGAATGTGATTGTGGTAATGATTGTGAGGGTTGGCTGCATGTGTTGTGTGATTGTCCGTTTTATTTTGATATTAGAGATTTGAATGGTATGGGTGTGAGGATCATGGATGGGAGGTATGATGTGAGTGGGGTACTCTCAGTACCTGGCGGTGTGAGTAGGATGAATGTGCTTGCATGTGAGGTGTTTAGGAGGAGGAGGAGGAATAGGGTTAGAAGTAGTTAGATTGGTTTGATTCTGGTTTTGGGGTGAGATGAGTCCTTGGCTTGAGTGTGGATCGGCGGTGCAACTGGTCTAGTATTGAACGGTTGCACTTCCATTCCACTTCTCCTTACCATAGACCCATAGCCCCTATTTCCATCTTTGCGTCCGTTTTCTGGTGTGTGAGTAGGGTGTGAATGTGTGTGTGAGGCCACTAGTTTGGGTTATTTGGGACTAGGCTGGTGGTAACAGTTTGACCGGATACTATAAACTGGCAGTTGGTGTGGTCCTTCGGGAGCTTCGTGGTGGCTGTAGTTTTTACCCATATCGGATGAGCGTATTAGCTCTCGTGGAATTGCATTGCCACAGGATACCGTGACCCATAGATCGGTAGGAGTGTTAGAAAGGCTCCGCTCCTCACCAAGGGGGATGTCATGGCCAAAAACGGGAGTATCGTGCTGGTTGTATGTTTCGAGGCACTCGTTTGAGTTTGTGGATCGGATCATTCACACTAAACACTATGAAGGGTCCAGATCTAGTGAGTATGAATGCCGTCGTGTACTTAATTATATTAAGCTTCATGCGTTCTGGGTCAGGAGTTGGATAGTCTCCAGCTCTGCAGCAAGGAGTAGTGGTTTGCAAACCTACTTTGGAACCGCTGAAATTGCAATTAGGAAAGACCTGTTGCTTGAATTAGTCCTCGGCTTCCTAGGACGTGAATGACGTTGCTTTTCATTCCCAGTGGTTTGATCACCATATCATTAAGGCTTACGGCCAGATGCAGCTGAAAATCTTATCACGAAATGTTACAACACCAACAACGTAATAGTTTTGACATTTAGTTTTTTGACGTCACTGCATACAATTGCTGAATTGAATTCAATTTTGCGCAAAAATCAAATTAAAATAACTAAAATCCACTATGAAAATGGTGGTTCCGTTAAGGTTACATTTCGTAAAATTCGTGCTATTTTCGGTTAACATAATCGTCCTTCTGAGACCGCTATTAAGAAAATGGCCGAGCGAACATTCACATCGCCATAGATTTGTTCAATTCATTTAGGAACAACCGGCTGATTTTTCTGAAAAAATCATTTTTTTAGACGAAGCCCATTTTCACTTGTCAGGCAGGGTATGTCAGCAAGCGAAATTGCTACATTTGGATTTCGGGAAATCCTAGAGCGATTATTGAGAAGCCTTTGCAAGCTCAACGTGTCACTGTATGGTGCGCTATGTGGTCTGCAGGCGTTAATTGGGCCGTTTTTTTTTCGAAGATGTGACTGGATGAGCGGTAATGGTCAATGGATCACGCTAATGCGAGATGCTGATAATTTAATTTTGGCCTATAATTGACGACGTGGATATCACTGACAACTGTGTGATTCGATTTACATCCACACCTGGCCATGAAGCCTTAATTAGATGGTGGATCTAACCACTGAATAATTTGGAACGTCATGCTCGTCCTAGAAAGCCGAAGCTATAATTTTATGCAACAGAAACCTTCTACTTGCAACTTTAATGATTCCAGAGCAGGGCTGCAAATCATCACACCTTGCTAAAGATTTGGAGACTTTCCAACTCCTGTCCAGAACATATGTCTAACATGCTCACTGGATCTGGGAACATTTCACCAGGGAGGTGTTATCAAAGGTGAAATGAACCCGGCCGCCATAGAACCATAGACCGATATGGGGCCGCGAAACCACAACCACCACAATACTCCCATATAGGGCCAACCTCAATAATCAGCCAGAGAACAGTTAAGTGTCTAAGAGACAAATAACGGAACTCTGCGGGTCACTGATTCCCGTGGAAATAAAGTGGAGTTTCCAGTTGTATCCCAGCTGACTTCAGGAGACTGGGCTCCCTTTTTCCTCCAGTTGGATTGTGTCTAGATAGTCGAAGTTCTATAAAGACCATATTTATGTGCCCCCGGGGGAAAGGATATCACTGACATGTGATTTCACACAGCCAATGAAACGATCAATTTATTTCAAACCAAATTTCCCGATCGCATAATTTCACGACAACCAGCAATTTAGCCAGATCGTGCGATTTAACACCACGCGCTTATTTTTTTCTGGGGTTATGTTAACGACGGAGTCCTAAAGAAACCAATCGAAACGATTGCCGCCTTAAAACTCAAAATCCGTGATGGGATTAACGAAATAGAATCGCCATTTTGACAAAAAGTGATTAAAATCCTTGATGAAAGAATCGATATCTGTCAGCGTAGTCGTGATCGTGGGGGACATTTGCCAGATATCATGCATTTTTCTGCCAACAAAATTGACGTTATTAACCAGTCACTTTAAGCTCGCCAGTCAGAGTTGGTTGGTTGACCTGATTTTTTTAGTGAAATTCTGGACTAAGTACTTTTGGTACTACCCTCGTATTTTTTTTTATCCTTTAGCTTACTAAGTTAAATAAATGGCAGAATGATGAAAAGTAGTTTATTGTCAGTAAATTAACAAACATAATTCTGGGCCATGTAGTCAGTTCAACGGTAAAAGCGAAAAGTGAAAAGCGCACAAAGTTGATTTAATTTTCAACACCTTTTATCATGTTTCGTTTTGTTTATGCTTTTTGTTTTTGATAGTTTTTGCTTCTATTTTTTTTTTTATTTCGTTCTATCGCCTCTACTATTTTCTAATGTCTTTGAGCTAAAGCTTTTTTGACCAACAAAACAAAAATTTAATTGTTACCTTTAGAAGCGTTGAATTATACTTCCTTTCGATGTATGTATGTCTGTACGTATGTGTGTGTGTGTGTGGGTGTGTGTGTGTGTGTGTGTGCGTATGTATCTTGTAACAAAGGTAATTGTTGCCACTGTCGCCTGGATTAAATTAAGTGGTTCAATATTCGTTTTAAGAAAAAATATTAAATTCACATAAGCAAGCTGTGCATGTTGTATGGACCAGGATACACAGGTGAATTAAACACTAAATTTATTGTCTCAACACTACTAACTTAAGTTGTTCTTCTCCTTTAGTGTTGCCCATAACTAATGTTTATTTGAATCAGAAAGGCATTAATGAATAATTTTATGTTTGGCGCCGCCAACGTTTGCTAGAGAGTAGGGAACCACCCATTGGAAGCGTATAAGACACATTAACACATATAACCATAAATTGTTATTTGCGCTTAAGAATATTATATGCTTAACACGAACCCAATGTGTCTGTCGTATGAGAGTTTAAATGCTTTTAATTTTTGCTTAATAAAACTAAAATTTAAGACGCCATTTCGTAATTTGAAAATATCTTTTCACGAAAATAGAAATTAATCTAATCTAATGGCTGCGCAATAATTTTATAAGGAATCGTAGCTTTGCTTTATAGAAATTATTTTTTTTAACCCCCCAAATTTAATGTAACTTTATGTTACAATAATTATTTTATGTTGTCTCATGTTTTGCTATTTAATGTTATCTTATGTCATGTCGCATTAAGAAGAAAGAACTTTAAATTTTTTTAAACGAAATGAGAATTAAGTAAATAACCATTTATCCAGAAACTAATTGAAAAATCACCATGAAATATGCCCACACAGGGTTTTGTCTCAGATAACAGATCACTACATTTACTAAGTGGTTGATGTCCGTGCTATTTTTTGGTATATTTGCTTGCGCTGTTATACCCGGCATTGTTGGTGTCTACTATTTGTTTTAATACTAAGTTCACACTTGTGTTTTTGAACGCGTTTAAGCAAAAGGTTTAAAAATTTAAACACAGCCGTTCACACTATAATTGAGATGTTTAAGGCTGACGTTTTATCTACTTTTCTTACCTTAAAAATGATTTTTTGTAGTGAAAACAGCCGTTTTAGTTGGGAATCAAACCCAACCTCAAGACAAATTAGCTAATTACACTACCTTCTAGCATACAGGGGCAAAAACGCACTTAGCACATCCCAAAATTAAATGAAGTTCAGAGTTGTATTTGGAATTTACGAGTTTAAATCAAAAACAACTCATTTGAGGCATTTAAAAAAACACATCAATGTATGGTAAAACACCTCAAATTCGCCGTGTTTAATGCTTAAACAGGATTGAGATGTGAACATCGTATTATAGGAATTTTCTATTGCTTGTAGGTGGAGTGGGTATACAAGTTTAAATGTTCTTACTGATATTTGTATTGGGGTTTTCAGCAAGTTTGTTTTTTTAATTGTGGCAACACCAACAACATGCTGCTTTTCACATTTAGTTTTTTGACGTATTCGCAGTAGATGCAGTGACAATTGTTGCAATGAATTCAATTTCGCACCAAAATCGCATGATAATAATTTATTTCACTTTGAAAATGATGATTCTGTTATGGTTACATTTCGTAAAATTTGTGATATTTTTGGACAACACAAAAGTCCTTCTGAGACATAGCGGTTTCAGATAGAAAATGTGCGAACACCAACGCGTCTTCGAGAGGGTCGTTCAACTGAAATGCTTGCAGCCGTAAGCCACAGTGTTGAAGCTGATCCAAATATCCTCGATGTTCTCAAAAATTAAGGTTTTCCAAAATCACCGCAGGGCGAATTTTGCGTAAGTTTTTAACTTTGAAGCCTTACAAGGTTTAACTGGTGCATTAATTGAAGCCCACAGACCATTCACCTCGCCATAGATTCGCTCAATTCAATTAGGAACATTCGGCTGATTTTTCTGAAAAAAAAATTTTTTCAGACCAAGCCCTTCTTCCTTTGTCAGGGTATGCGTGATAAAATTTACCTCAGTACCTAGCTGTGTAAGCCATAATCTGACCGTGGATGAAACCATTGTGGATGATATGTAGCGTCACCACCTCCGTCCTAGGAAGTCTTCGAATATCTCTATCCTCTAGTCACTCCTAGTCGCAACCTCGACAGCTCGGAACAGATCAACGACCTTATTCCTTGCTGAAGAGTTGGAGACTATCTAACTCCCAGTCCAGAATGCATGCAAACTTAATAAAATTTCAGAACACAACCGCAACCATGCTCACTGGACCATCCATTGTGTTCATAGTGAATGATCTTAGGGCCACGGAACCATAACCACCACGATGATTCCGAAGGGCCAATCTCAATTATCAGTCAGAGACCAGCTAAGGGGCTAAAAGCCAAAAAGCTGAACTCTTGGGCTTACTGATTCCCGTGGAAATAACGTGGAGTTGTCCAGTTGGCTCCTGCTATCCTTTTAGGGGATTGGAACTTCCTTTTACCCCAGGTGACACATCTAATGATGGTGAGAATTCGTCAAGACATATAAATGTGCTCCCGGCGTCGGTGCTTGTCAGGATATTACGTGGTAAGATTTACATCTGCGCCTGGTGGATAAAATGTAGCGTCATCCTCGCTCTAGAAGACCTTCGGATACGTATATCCTCCGATCACTCCTAGTTGCAACTTCAAAAGCATGGAGCAGGCCGCAGCCTGTACTCCTTGCTGAAGAGTTGGAGACTATCTAACTACTGGTCCAGAACGCATGAAGCTTAATATAATTAACAACACGGCGGCATTCATACTCACTGAACCTGGACCATTCATTGTATTCATTGTGAATGATTCGACCCACAAACTCAAACGAGGGTCTCGAAACACACAGCCACCACGATACTCCCGAAGGGCCTACCTCAATAACCAGTCAGAGAACAGCTAAATGCCTTTACTGATTCCTATAAGGCTTCACTGATTCCTATGGAAATAATGTGGAGTTGTCCAGTTGGCTTCTGGTAACCTTTTAGGGGATTGGGACTCCCTTTTACCGCCGAAGACATTTGTAATGACGGTGGATTTCGGTCAAAACATATCAATGTGCCCCCTTGAGGGAGGGGGGGGGGGGGGGTACTTGTAAGGATATTTCGTGATAAGATTTACATCTGCACCTGGCCTTAAGCCTAAATCAGATGGTGGTCAAACCACTGGGAATGAAAAGCAACGTCATTTTCGCCCTAGGAAGCCGAAGACTAATTCTAGCAACAGGTTATTCCTAGTTGCGGTTCCAAAGCAGGGTTGCAAACCACTACTCCTTGCTGAAGAGCTGGAGACTATCCAACTCCTGGTCCAGAACACAACTAACTAGCATGCTCACTGGATCCGGATCATTCACCTAATGTTCTCAGTAAAGGCGAGATAATCCTAGCTCACTTATAATCAGTTCATGCTGGGGCCGCAAAACCACAACCACCACGATAATCCTGAACGGCCAACCTCAATAATCAGTCAGAGAACAGCTAAAAGTCTAAAGAGACAATTATCGGAAATCTGGGGCTTACTGAATCCCGTGGAAATAACGTGTAGTTTCCAGTTGACCCCTGCTGCCTTTTGGGGACTAGGCTCCCTTATACCCCCAGAAGCACAGGTATAGATGGTCAAGTATTCCATAAAGACCGATAAATGTGCCTCCGTGGGGGACTTGTCAGGGTATGTTAATAAGCAAAATTGCAGCATTTGGCCTTCTGAAAATCCTAGAGCTATTATTGCATACTCACTGTATGGTGCGCTACGTAGTCTGAAGGCGTGATCTGGCCATTTTTTTCGAAGATGAAGCTGACAATGCGTTAACGGTTACGCTATTGTGAGATGCTAATAACTCCATTTTGGCCTATGTAGATATCACTGATATGTGATCCCCCCGGGGGTACATGATAGTCTTTTTGGAACCTACTATTCCATTTAGACTGGTGTCTTGCGGGGTAAAAGGGAGCCCAGGCCCCTCAAAGGCTAGTAGGAGTCACCTGGGCAATCCACATATTTCCACGGGAATCAGTACGCCCGCAGAGTGCACTATTTGTCTCTTGAGACAATTAGCTGTTCTCTGACTGGGGGGGGGACTTGTCAGGGTATGTAAATAAGCAAAATTGCAGCATTTGGCCTTCTGAAAATCCTAGAGCTATTATTGCATACTCACTGTATGGTGCGCTACGTAGTCTGAAGGCGTGATCTGGCCATTTTTTTCGAAGATGAAGCTGACAATGCGTTAACGGTTACGCTATTGTGAGATGCTAATAACTCCATTTTGGCCTATGTAGATATCACTGATATGTGATCCCCCCGGGGGTACATGATAGTCTTTTTGGAACCTACTATTCCATTTAGACTGGTGTCTTGCGGGGTAAAAGGGAGCCCAGGCCCCTCAAAGGCTAGTAGGAGTCACCTGGGCAATCCACATATTTCCACGGGAATCAGTACGCCCGCAGAGTGCACTATTTGTCTCTTGAGACAATTAGCTGTTCTCTGACTGGGGGGGGGGACTTGTCAGGGTATGTAAATAAGCAAAATTGCAGCATTTGGCCTTCTGAAAATCCTAGAGCTATTATTGCATACTCACTGTATGGTGCGCTACGTAGTCTGAAGGCGTGATCTGGCCATTTTTTTCGAAGATGAAGCTGACAATGCGTTAACGGTTACGCTATTGTGAGATGCTAATAACTCCATTTTGGCCTATGTAGATATCACTGATATGTGATCCCCCCGGGGGTACATGATAGTCTTTTTGGAACCTACTATTCCATTTAGACTGGTGTCTTGCGGGGTAAAAGGGAGCCCAGGCCCCTCAAAGGCTAGTAGGAGTCACCTGGGCAATCCACATATTTCCACGGGAATCAGTACGCCCGCAGAGTTCACTATTTGTCTCTTGAGACAATTAGCTGTTCTCTGACTGGTTATTGAGGTTGGTCCCTATATGGGAGTATCGTGGTGGTAGTGGTTTCGAGACCTCGTGATAGTTTGCGGGTCGAATCATTCATAATGAACACAATGAATGAATGGTTCAGGTCCAGTGAGTATAAATGCCGTCGTGTTCTTATTTATATTAAGCTTCATGCGTTCTGGACCAGGAGTTGGAAAGTCTCCAACTCTGTAGCAAGGAGTGAAGGCTGCGGCCTACTTCGGGTTTTCGAAATTGCTACTAGGAGTGATCGGAGGATATTTGTATTCGATGGCCTCCTAGGGCGTGAATGACGTTTGCAAATCATTCAAAGTGGTTTGACCACCATCTGATTATGACTACCTGGTCGGTGCAGATGTAAATCAAATCACATCAATCACTGACATGTGGTGCCAACAGGACATTACTACATGTCACACAGCCATTGAAACGGTCAATTTATTGGCCAGCTAGATCGTGATATTTTTGTTGGCACTAGGTTAAGGACGGAGTTTATTCGCAGCCAATTGAATCGATTTCAGCCCTAAAACAAAAAATCCATCAACTCATTAAGGAAATAGGGCCGCCATTATGCCAAAAAGTGATTCAAAGCTTTGATAAAAGAGTCGGCATCTTTCAGCGTAGTTATGGTCATGGTGAACATTTGCCCCAGATATTATTTTGCATTCATAATTGCCGTGTGTGTTTTGTTGCTGTGTGTTAGTTGTTTTTGTTTTCTGTTGTTTAGCTTCTTTTGTAGAATTTCTTATAAGCATGTTGTTGTTGTGTTGGGTATGTATAAGATTTCGTTTAAAGCTAGACAGTTTGTAAAAGATATAATAGGTCATTTCGTTTAGTTCTTTACTGAGAATTATTTTATTTTCAAATTTAAGCAAAACATCTTCACAAGAATATATTTTCTTCGCTTTTAGAAACCAATAAATTGTGGCGAACAACTTATATCGTTCACTCTATCTCTCCCTCTCTTCACTCTTTCAAAACTTAAAATACAAATTCGTTGGAAACCTGTGCAGTGTTTTGATATTCCCTCATTGTAGCCAGGGTTGTATGGGAAGTGAATTTGATCAATTTTAAATTATCAAAATTCTTAAACATTGCTTCAATCTCAAAGTCTTCTAATTCTCTGGCACTTGTCGATAAGACATTTTTATATTAAATGATTGGGATTCTATAAGAGTCCTCGTTATTTAAAATAAGTTTTTTTTTGTGTTAATTTTCCAAAATTATTGATTAAATTTCATATAAGTATAGTTTTGGTATTTCAAAGCAAGAATTTTTGAATGACAACTTGTTATAAGAAATAAATTTTAGCATTTTAAAAGAATTATATAAACAAATTTTCCAAGAAACCTAGAAATTTAAAATTGAATTGAACACCTGAACCCCAGTTGTCAAGGCACTTTAACATTTGAACTTTAAAATTCTTTGCATATAACAATTGACTTTAGTATTCATTGATTGTAAATTAAGAAAATGAGAAAATAAAATATTTCCATTTTATAATCCTGGTGGAAGGAGATTCCCTTAGTTTAGGAACAAAAAAAATAGCTAAAACAGGAATTAGTTGTGGATCTTCAATAAATAAAAACGATTATTCATTAATTTCTTAACTATTTTGTTGTTATTTTCTCATGATTTGTTTGATTTCCTTGCGCATGACGGCTGAACAAGCAACGATTGTCGCTGGCATCGGTTAAAAAAACAAGCATTCATTCATTTATTTATATTTAAAAGCGAATCTTGCTGTGGCTGTGCATATGCAGGTGTGTGTATGCCCATGTGTGCTGCTTACTGGCAAAGAAAAAACATCAACAGGTTTTTAAACTCTTCTCTACTCTTTACAATCGAAAATTAACGGTTTCCCTTACTCAATGAGTCTTGATACATACTCACACACACTACACATTACTGTAACTTCATACTCTTAATTGTTATTGTATTGAAAATACCTTTTCTATTGTTGCTTGCTGGTATGATGCTGTTTATTTACAGTATGTGTGTGTGAGTTTGTGTGTGGCCTGTGTTTATATGAACTTGCAATTCGCTTATAAAAGCCGCTGTTCTGCAACAAAGTCGTTCAGTTAAATTCGGGCTTTTTGCCGCCAGCAGTTGTTGTGCACTTTTTTTCCGATTGTCAAATTTAAAATTTAAAACTAGTGAAATGTGTTTTATTTAACAGTAAAAAAAATATAAGAAAATACATTTTTAAAAAATTATTAAATAATTAAAATTGAAAATCAATTTTTAATTATTAATGGATCATAACGGAAAATGAATAACATAAAAAGTTTACGCAATTTTGGAACGATTTATTTATGGATTTTTGTGATAAAAGGTAAAAATAATTATAAATAATTTGTGATAAATAAAACTAACAGAATTTTATTACAAAAATTTACTTTTTTCAATTAAAAAAAAACCCCAATTTCAAAAAAGACTTAGAAATGAAAGCCTAAAGGAATACGAGAATTTTTTAATTTTTTTAATTATAATTTTTATACTTTAGAAATCATGACACTAAAGTAAAAGCTTTAAATGTTCATAATTTTTTCCTGAATCTGTAGATAATGTATTTTCGGGGAAAATAAATATTTTAAAAATAAATTATTATTAAAAAAAACTGAAGATTTCCCAAATTTTATTTTTCAAAAATTATTACTTTAAGAAAAATAAAATCCCTCGAGAATAAATACGAAAAATAATAGCTTACATTCTGCTAGGATTTGATTTTTAATACAGGGTGTCCGCCAAGAAGGTATACTACTTTGTTTAATTATAATTTTTAATTAAATGAAAGAGAATGAATCCTAATATTGCCATTTTCCGTTCTAACTGGCTGGTTTGTATTCGATGGCGAGCGCTTTCGATGCGAATGCATCATTCTCAAGCCGCGGTTTAGTTTATACAAACGGAACGGAAAATGGCAATATTATTTCATTTACTGGCGGAGGACAAACAAACAATGAATCTTAAATTAATACCGGCAGTTATGTATGGAATACAATATCAGATAAATGTCCCCGCCTCTGTTAGCCTCACAAATGCGAACCCTTTTTGAGCACATTTTTCATTACATTCTCACACATTTCACGCGGCATTTCATTAATTTCATCACGAATATTTTGTTTAAAGTTGCTCCAGCGTTTCTGGCTGGTATGCTTAAACCTTGCTTTTTAGATATTCCCGCGAAAAGAACTTCGGAGCACACAAATCAGGCGACCTTGGAAGCCAATTAACCTCACTATTTCTTTAAATAACTTGTTGTGGAAAGAGGTCTCCCAGTAATTCCATTCTTAAACTGGCTGTATGCAATATGGCACCGTCTTCTTGATATCACATGTTAATCAAGCCCAAAAGGTTTTTAATCATATCACGAGTTCGCTTCCCATTCACATTTACCGTTACGCCGTTTTCATTTTCAAAGAAGTAAGGTCCAATAATTCCTCCTGACCATATTACACACCAGACTGTTATTTTTAATGGGTGCAAAGATCACTGTTGAATAATTTGAGGGTTTCCTATTCTCCAGAACCGACTATTCTGTTTATTCACATATCCATTCAAATGAAAATGTGCCTCATCACTCATTATGATTTTTTCATGAAAATCGGGGTTGGCATGGGCGAACTGTAACATCCTATTGGCACAAGTACGTCGGCGTACATGGTTTTGTGGAAGAAGCACTTGTGTCAACTGATTCTTATATGGAAACAAATGGAAATCCTTGTGCAAAATTGTGACCAAAGTTGTTCTTTTCGTGAGAAAATTTACATCTGCATCTGGCAGTGAGCCTTGATCAGATGGTGGTCGGTCAAACCATTGTGAGTGAAAAGCAGCGCCACTTACGCCCTCGGAGGCCGAAGTCTAATTCTAGCAACAGGTCCTTCCTAGTTGTAATTTCAGTGGTTCCAGAGCAGGGCTGTAAACCACTACTCCTTGCTTAAGAGCTAGAGACTATCCAACTCCTATCCAGAAATTATGTCTAGGTGTTATTAAAGGCGAGATGATCCTGGCCACCATAAAAAACAGACCTGTTATGGGGCCGCGAAACCACAACCACCACGATACTCCCATATAGGGGCCAACCTCAATGACCAGCCCGAGAACTATTAAATGTCTAAAGAGACAAATAATGAACTCTGGGGCTCACTAATCCCCGTGGAAATAAAGTGGAGCTTCCAGTTGACTCCCTACCTGTCTTCAGGGGACTGGGCTCCCTTTTTCCCCCAGTTGCACAGGTCTAGATAGTCGAAATTCTATAAAGACCATATATATGTGCCCCCGGGGGTACCAAAGTTGTTCTATGAAGACCAAGCTCCTAATCGCAGGGTCGAATTGAGGTTGAAGGATTGTTTTGAACACTTTCTTGAGCAGCAGTAAAATTTTCCACCGATCTTGCAGTACGCTGTGTTCCATTGAGGTCCATTTGGCCCATCACCTACAGACATTTTTCTTCGAAATTATTCGCTACACGATAAAAAGTGCGTTTTGTTAACACGTTGTTTCTCCCAAGAATTCAAGTAACTTTCTCGTCGTCACAGCAATCGAAGATTGATTTTGATAAAAATTTTATAGCGATTAAAACACGTTGGTTTATCGAATATTTTTCCATTTTGCCATCATAATCATAAACATATCACAACGAACTTAGGCTTTACTAAAAGTTTTGTAGCAATCAAACAGTTTTATACACAAATATGAAATGATTTTGATGAGAACGTCTTCACCGATATCGATCATTTTTGAAATATGTGTGTAATAGTCTGAAATAAAGATTTTATGGAAGGATGAAACTTGGAAAAGTTGCTTGGAAAATTTAAAAATTCCAAAAAGGAACTAAAATTTTGTTGTTCTCTGGCATTTTACATTTTTTTTAGGTCAACAAGAATTTTGTTTTTCAATTATAATGGCAACACCAACATTATAGTTTTAACAGTTAGTTTTTTTGACGTATTCGTAGTAGATGCATTGGCACTTATTGCAATGAATTTAATTTTGCACGAAAATCGCATTAAATTAATTAAAATCCACCATGAAGATAATGGTTCTGTTAAAGTTCCATTTCGTAAAATTCGTGATATTTTCGAACAACATAAACGTCCTTCTGAGACCGCCATTAAGATTTTTGTCGTTAAATTGGCTCGATACAAAATGTTCGAACACCAACGCATGTTCGATCGAGTCATTCAACTGAAAACATCGCAGCCATGAGCCATAATGTTGAAGCAGATCAATTCCTCGACGTTTTCAAGAATTGGGTTTTTCCAAAACCACCACATGGCGAATTTTGCGTAAGTAAGACTTTGAAGCTTTAAAAGATTCAACTGGTGCAGCAATTGAAGCCGACCGACTATTCACATTGCCGTAGATTCGCTCAATGCATTCAGAAACAACCGGCTGGTTTTTCTGAAAAAATCATTTTCAGACGAAGCCCATTTTCACTTGCCAGGCAGGGTATGTAAACAAACAAAATTGCCGCATTGGGGCTTCCAAAAATCCTAGAGCCATTATTAAGAGTTCTTTGCACTGTATGGTGCGCTATGTAGTCTGGAGGCGTGAGTTGGCCGGTTTTTTTTCGAAGATGAGGCTGAAACTGCCGTAACGGTCAATGGATCACGCAATCGCTAGATGTTAGCAACTCAATTTTGGCTCATTTATCAACGATGGGGATATCACTAATATGTGATTTCAGCAGGACGGTGCCATATATCACACAGCAAGTTAAACGATCAATTTATTGCAAACCAAATTTCCCCATCGCATAATTTCGCGATCATCAGCTAAGTGGCCAGCAAGATTGTTGGATTTAACACCACTGGATTATTTTTTGTGGGGTTATGTTAAGGGCAGAGTCTATACAGAGCCAATCGAATCGATTTCAGCGTCAAACTCAAAATGCGTGATGTGAATAACGAAAAAGTGATTAAAAATTTTGATGAAAGAATTGACATCTGTCAGCGTGGTCGTGTCTGATATCATTATTCATTCCTAATGGCCAAACTCTTCTCTTCGTAATACAATAAAAATTTGAATCATTTTTTAATCTAAATTTTTTTGATTTTATTTTGTTTTAGAAAACTTACTTCCTGTTGAAGCACCCTTTACAGGATTAAATTTAAGATATAATTAATTCAATACAAAATTATACATATAAAAAATCACAAAATTTATACAATAAAAACATCTGGTTAATAAATTTTAAAAATAGAAATTTTTTATTTGCGCCTAACATTAGGCAACAGTCTTACTACTCATGCGGTAATAAATTTCGAGTGATTCAATAAAAAATTTCGTTAAGAACAGCATTTGTAAAAATCACTAAATGGATCCGTCATATTAAAGTCCATATAAAATTAGGCAGATCTTCTCTTAATCATAAAAAATCACGAATTTTGTGCAATAAAAAATTGCATAGAAACAAAACATGTGTAAAAAAATTGCACAACTAAAAATTGTCAATTGACGCGTAGTATAAGGCAACACAGTTATATTATACAAAATTAAATTTAGGATATATATTTTTGTTTATAAAATATAAAAAATCACGGAATTTATGCAATAAAAAATTGCAATAAAAAAACCCCCTAAAAAATTATGCAAGTATGACACCAGGCATTAGGCAGCACTTATATTATTTAGTATTAAATTATTTTTAGAATAGGATTTCCAAAAGTGACTAAATTACCAATCCACCCTCGTAATAAAATAAATGTAAAATAATAGAAATTTTTTCTCGACAATATAAAGAACACGGAATTTATGCAATAAAAAATAGTACAATATATAAAAATGGTTAATTGGCGCCTAGCATTAGTTAGCACCGTTATATCAGGCAGTATTGAATTTCGATTATTAAATTGCGAGTGATTCAATAAAAAATTTCGTTTAGAATAGCATTTGTAAAACTCGCACGGTGGATTCCTCACATTAAAGTCCATAAAATTTAGGCAGATCCTTTTTAAATATAAAAAAACACAAATTTTGTGCAATAAAAAATTGCATACCACAAAACATGTGTAAAAAAATTGCACAAATAAAAATTGTCAATTGACGCCTAGTATAAGGCAACACAGTTATATTATACAAAATTAAATTTAGGATATATATTTTTGTTTATAAAATATAAAAAATCACGAAATTTATGCAATAAAAAATTGCTATAAAAAAACTTTCTCAAAAAATAATGCAATTAAAAATTATTAATTGGCATCAAGCATTAGGCAACACTTATATTATTTAGTATTAAATTTATTTTAGAATAGAATTTCCAAAAATGACTTAATTACTAATCCTCCCTCGTATTAAAGTCAATGTTAAATTATGAAGAATTTTTTCTCGACAATATAAAGAACACGGAATTTATGCAATAAAAAATAGCACAAAATAAAAATTTTTTAATGGCTCCTAACATTAGGCAACACTTTTACATCATACGTTAATAAATTTCGAGTGATTCAATAAAAAATTTCGTTTAGAACAGTATTTGTAAAAATCACTGTATGGGTGCCTCCATATAAAATTAGGTAGATCTCTTTTTAAATATAAAAAAATCACGTATTTTGTGCAATGAAGAATTGCAATAAATAAATTGCACTAAAAAAACTTGGCTAATAAATTATACAAATAAAAATTGTTAATTGGCAGGACTTTTTATAATGCGGTAATAAATTTCGAGTGATTCAATATAACATTTCGTTTAGAACATTATTTGAAAAAATCACAAACTTTGTGCAATAAAAAATTGCATACAATAAAACAAAAAATTGCACAAATAAAAATTGTTAATTAGGTAAAACAATTAATTATATTATACAAGATTAAATTTAGAATATATATTTTTGCAATAAAAAATTGCACTAAAAAAACCTGGTTAATAAATTTTATACATAATAATTGTTAAATGCCGCCTAGCATTAGGCAGCACTTTTATATCATGCGGTAATAAATTTCGAGTGATTCAATAAAAAATTTCGTTTAGAACAGCATTTGTAAAAATCACTAAATGGATCCGTCATATTAAAGTCCATATAAAATTAGGCAGATCTTTTCTTAATCAGAAAAAATCACGAATTTTGTGCAATAAAAAATTGCATAGAAACAAAACATGTGTAAAAAAAATTGTACAAAAAACAATTATATTATACAAGATTAAATTTATAAATATAAAAAAGATAAGATTTATAAATATAAAATTTATAAATATAAAAAGTTTTGTACAATAAAAAATTGCATAGAAATAAAACATGTGTAAAAAAATTGCACAAATAAAAATTGTTAATTGGCTGCTAGCACTAGGCAGCACTTTTATATTGTGCAAAATTAAGTTTCGATTAGATATTTGCAAAAAAAATTCACTGAATTATTGATCAGCCCTCGTAATAAAAACATGTTTCTTTTATAAAAAAATATTAACAACATAGAATCTTGTGTAGGGTATCATATAATTCAGTATGTCTGATAGTTTTTTTTAATCATATTCAACAGGTTTTTTTCTTTGGCAATTTTACTTAATTGACAATTCATTTGTTTCAGTGTTTTTAAAAGTAAAAAAGAATAGAAAACAAAACAAAACACGATTTATGACAAAAAAAGGAAAAATAATAAAACAAGATAACACAGGTGACAATGTTAAATTTAACAATAGATGAAAGCTGGCTTATGATGATAATGATTGTAAACATTAAAAAAGGACATGAGTTAAATTGACTTAAACACACGCGCGCACATACAAATACATGCACTCACATAAACACAAACACACGGGGAAGCACTTGTGTGGAAATTAATTTTGTTTAAAATGCCAAAATCCTATTTAATCATATTTTTTTTGTTATCGCAATAATAATAATAATAATAATACAGTTGAGTTGTTATTGTTTTTGTATTTTTAATAGTGTTGCAGGTGGTGGGTGGCGAGATGAGGCATCGCACTGATACGAAAATGGATAGAGCTGCTGCTGCCTTGCTAATGAAACCGTATGCATATCAAATGTTCGATGACGATTATTTTATGGATGATGTGCTAAATGGCCGTAATGCTATTGCAACACCATTGTGGCAAACTTTAAACAAACAACAACAACTACAACAACAGCAGCAACAATTCTCTTATAAACGTTGGCCATTAAAACCAACAAAAACTAAAGAAAAAAAGGAAAAATTTGCAGAAAATAATTTTGAAAATTTAAAGGATTTTAATAGTTACAAAACAAAAACAACAATTTGGCCAAAAATACAACAATATCAGCAACAACAACAGCAACAACATCATGGAAAAAACGTTGATTTTAATAATGAAAATGTCATCAAATCATCACAGCGTCATAGTTTTTTAAAACAATTTTTAAATTTTCTCAATTCTTTAGAAGATGATGATAGTGATAACAACAACAACAACAACTACAATAACAACAAACAAGGAAACTCTTTGACAAATATCCGTTATAAACAAAATGGCTTACCAGCACCACCAATACCGTTAATGATAAAAACATATTTTAATACAAAACCGACAGCAGCAGCAGCAGCAACAACAAAAAAGTCAAAAACTTTTTTCAATGATGTCAACACAACACGTATAAATGAAGGGGTCAACAATGAAGGTGATGTGATAAAAGAAAATTTATTTCCGCTAAAGGTTGACAACACCTACAATGTAAATGTAAATGATGACGTTAATGAGGGCGATGGCGATGGTGATGAGGATGATGACGATGATTCATATGAAAAAGAGCAAAGTGTTGATGTTGCTGCTTTGGCCAAGGAGTATGAGCAGGGTATTGCTAACAGCCACGGAAACGGAAATGAAAGTTTAAATTATCCTGATAATAAGGACTCAAATATTAATTACATGACGACACTTAACCATAACAACGACCATGATGGAGATTTGTATGCCAAACAAAAATATTTTTATATGAATTTGAAACATCCCATAAGAAGGATCATCGATAGAGCGCTTAAGAAACGTACCAAACCCTCAGTTGGACACACACCATTTTTGCCAGCCGTTAGTGGAGGTAATTTTTCACGCCCTCTCTCTTTTTCTCTCTTTTTGTTTGTTTAATTATTGTTTTTTATTTAACGGTTGTATTTTATAGAGGTATAGAACTTTAAGTTGGCAATACTTTTTTAACTGGCGGCCATTTTGTCAGCTGTCCAGTGATTTATGTTTAGTTTGGTTTGGAATTTCAATACGATACCCCCACCCCTTTCCGTGGACATGCAGTCTTGGTGGGCATTTTCCCATCTCCTTCTGGGTGCAAAAGTGGATACCAGTCGCCTAGGCTAACAGCAGCCTGAAACTAGAACAATTGGTCATTGGAAATCTGGTCAGTGACTTATGAACTCGGGTCACTGGAATTAGTAGCCCAAAGGGCTATAACTCTGTACTAATTATTGGTGAAGGTCTTCGGGGGAAAACGTGTCGCCTGTGCTTTAAACCCAAACCGCGGGAAGTTGTGGCTTTTTTCTATATGCATTGCAATACGATGTCGCTTTGCTGGAGGTGCCATGAGCCTAAATAGTTTCCGGCTTTCAACGAAGGTGTGTGGAACGGCCCTCCTTGCTGTGCTTCTAAATTTACCACCTAAGCAGTGCCATTTCAAGTGATTTTGCTTTAAAATTGTACTTTTTTAAATGAAAACACGTTTTGATCGCGTTTTCTTTTCACAATTTAATTTTTGTTTCACCTATTTAGGTGAAACGGGCTTTTAAATCACAATGCATTTCGTGTACTTTGTGATTTGGTTTCAGCAGCATAATCGACCAAGCGTATTTACAATTGGGGGAAATGACGTGATAAGATTTACATCTGCGCCTGGCTATGGAGCCTCAATCAGATGGTGGTCAAACCACTTTGCATAAATAGGAACGTCAGGCTCGTCCTAGGAAGCCGAAGACTGATTCTAGCAACAGGTCTTTCCTAGTTGCAACTTTAATGATTCCAAAGCAGGGCTGCAAATCATCACTACTTGCTAAATAGTTGGAGACTATCCAACTCCTGTCCAGAACACATGTCTAGCATGCTCACTGGACTGGATCATTCACCTAGCGTGTCATTAACGGCGAGATAATCCTGGCCACCATATTAAACAATAACCCTGATAGGGGGCCGGGAAACCACAACCACCACGATATTCCCACATAGGGGCCAACCTCAATAATCAGCCAGAGAACAGTTAAATGTCTAAAGAGACAAAAAACGGAACTCTGCGAGCTTACTGATTCCCGTGGAAATAACGTGGAGCTCCAGTTGTACCTCTACTGACTTCAGGGAACTGGGCTCCCTTTTTCCCCCAGGTCTAGATAGTCGAAGTTCTATAAAGACCATATAATGTGCCCCCGAGGGGGATGTGGATGGTATGTAGCGCCATCCTCGCTTTAGAAGGCCTTCGGATACGTATATCCTCCGGTCACTCCTAGTTGCAACTTCAAAAGCCCGGAGTAGACCGCAGCCTTCACTCCTTGCTGAAGAGTTGGACACTATCCAACTCCTGGTTTAGAACGCATGAAGCTTCATACAATTTAAGAACACCACGGCATTCATGCTCACTGAACCAGGACCATTCATTGTGTTCATTGTGAATGATCCGACCCACAACTCTTGATAGCCTTGAAGGGGACTGGGCTCTCTTTTACCCAGTTGACAGATGTAATGACGTTGGGATTCCGACGAAACATATCAATGTGTTACCAGGGGGAGGGGGAATTGGGATTATCCAAGATCTGCACATGGCGAGTTTTGCGTAAGGATTTGACTTTGTGGCCTTACAAGGAATTGAAGGACCATTCACATCGCCGTAGATTCGCTTAATATAATCTAAGAACACAACGGCATTCATGCTCACTGGACCTAGACCATTCATCCACAAACTCAAACGAGAGCCAATCTCAATAATCACTCAGAGAACAGCTAAAAGGCTAAAAAGACAAATAGCTGAACTCTGGGGCTTTACTGATTCCCGTGGAAATATAGTGGATTTTCCAGTTGGCTCCTGCTAGCCTTGAAGGGGACTTGGCTTCCTTTTACCCCCGCAAGACACAAGTCTAGATGGTTGAGTGATCAATAAAGGCTTATAATGTGCCTCTGGGAGGGAATTGGGGGAATTGTGCTCAAGCCGAGTCTGGCGATATAAAAAAATACCTGGGTAAGCTTAACCAGTTTATTTAAAGGGGCAGTAAACCTCAACTCGTCAATATGCCACACTATTAAACAGCTAGCGAACATGACTGGTGGAAATTTCGAATAAAGATTAGAATTTACGCCAGATTCAATTATCTCCAGAGCTAATGTCCACTGAACATTTTGGGCGTTGTGAAATAGGCCGATTCATTGATTCAACAGTCAAAGATAAATGGTGGCTTTACAAAGAAAATCTTGTTCAGCGACGTGGCCTATTTTCACCTCAAACAAAATTCCCCCATTTGGGATAATGCAAATCCACGATGGATTGTTTAAAAGCCGTTGCATCCATAGAGAGTGGCTTTTTGGTGCGCTTTATGAGCTGACGAGTTCATCGGACTGCATTTCTTAGGACTGCCAAGCAGTTACCCATAATGATGGTAACTAATGCGAGATGATACCGGACTTCTTGTAACTGCGGACCACCAGTGCAGGGCTTTATGAAGCCCAACTGCTAGTAACTGGCTAGAAATCTAATCGACTACGAAACCTGCTGGGAGTCTGTAATAAAGTACAATGGCTGTCAGAAACCCCCGGAAATTTGGTTCCGGAATAGTGCGTCTCTTCTGGGGGAGCTTCGTGATGACTGTCGTTTAAGCTGAATTTGAGGGAGGAGCGCAAGCTCGTTGTGGAGTTTCGCTCTAAGCCAAGGTTAATGTCATTATCGAAAGCATGACATCGAATGAGTATACATGGTTTATATGTGGAGGCTTTGGTGGACGCCCTTAATGGTAAGAGTTATGGCTTTCACGGCTAAATACTGACATTAAATTATATCACACTTTTTGTGGCTGGAAACTTAAGATGTAGACCTGTACACTCGCACATAGCCAACGAAAAAATGGCTCTTTTGGGCGTGAAATTCAATAGGCCGTTTAATCTCATGTCGTGGCAATATTAATTATTCCGCCATACGATCGTATGATTTGATACCATTGGATTTCTTTACTTTGAGACATTTCAAAGAAAAAGGGTACATCGAGAAGAAGAAGAACAGTTCAAGAGCTAAAGGCTAAAATAATGCGTTATACTAACGATATTTAACCTCAATTATGTTTCAGAGTCATTAAAAATAGGGAACATGCCATCGAAGTCATGGCGAGCATATAATTGCGATAGATCCTTCTATCACAATCAGGAAAACATTTAGAAAATTTTTTGAAAACTTTTTGTTTAATTTACATTTAATGTCGTGCATTTCAGATGGATCACCCTTTACTTTATATATTAATGAATCAGATTTCATAACATTCATTCCCTTTCAGGTGCCATGACAAATTTGGGTAAATTTTTTCGTGATCTGTCCAAAAATGTTCATGTCAGCGAACAACATCAGTGGCAGGAAGACGAGCAAAAACTGTTGGAAGGTGATCCCACCTTTGGCGATATCAAACATCATTTAACAAAACCAAATGGCGCAACAGATCAACAAACAGCTGAATGGATTAAGGCCATACGCTTCTATCGGCCATCACAAAAAATACGCTCTTTGGTGGCAATGAATCCACATGGCCAGTGGGCCCACAGTTCACAGTTTATAGATCCCAATTACATGTGGGTGGGTTTGGGCAAATAACAAACTCACTAAAATATTTAAAGTCACTGTAAACAATTTAAAATTAAATAATTATTTTTTGATTTTATAAATTAACAACGAATGCAATCGATGTCTGTGTCGTTTTATAGTAAAAAAAAATATTTGAAAAAATTCTGATTTTAAAAGTTAAAAAATTAATTTAAAAAATTAATTAAAATTAAAAATTTTGTGCTGTTTTATGTGGTCAAATTTAAAGAAAACAAAAAAAATAAATAAAAAAATAATTTAGTTTTTAAGAATTTATTCAATTAATAAAAAACAAACTGTGTTTAGACTAGAGAAAAAGTGAAAAATAATTAAAATTGCTGTTTTATTTCTCTGCTGAGAGGAACTTGAAAAAGAGAATAAAATGTTGCTCTTCTGCAATCCGCTAGAATAACGCGTTATAAAGTATAAAAAGTCAAACATTTTGATCTTTTTTAAATTGTGAAAACTTTTGTTAAAAATTTATTTTAGTTATTGTTCACTGCTACAAATATCCCGCCTTAAGCTGTCGCTAGCAGTCTACAATAACAAAAATAACAACAACAACAACGCCAAAGACTCCAGACTTTTAGCAAAGCAACAACAAATTTTAAAAACCAACGATGGAAGGTTTTTCTCCACTAACGGCAGCAAATCTCAGAGCGTTTTGCCTACTTATACCGTAGTAAAGGGTTTTCCAATAAGAACTTTGTTATCTAAAGCAAAATAAAACA
Organism: Trichopoda pennipes; assembly: GCA_030448955.1. Classification (NCBI taxonomy): domain Eukaryota; kingdom Metazoa; phylum Arthropoda; class Insecta; order Diptera; family Tachinidae; genus Trichopoda; species Trichopoda pennipes. Next base: position 1,659,812 of record JASKUP010000040.1, read on the forward strand.
AAAAATTTGGATTAAAAGATGATTTAAATTTTTAGCTACCGTGAAATAACTCCCAGCAAAAATGAAATAACTCCCAAGTAAAAAAAAAACGAAATAACTCCCCACAGCAAAATGAAATAAGACCCAAAAACTTAACCGTTATTTCAAAATAAAAATATTAAAAAAAAATGAAATAAGTCCCAACAAAAATTAAATAACTCCCAATACAAATTATACTTGCACCCGGGCACTATTTAACTGTTTTAACCTCTATCATATAACAGGTAACTCGCGATGAGAACCTCTTTCAACTTTGATATCCTAATATCATATATCACTGATATTAGACCAAAGGCCAGCTGTACAGACAATATTTTGTTAGCGAAGCCGATGTTCCATATGACGTGATAAGATTTACATCTGCACCTAGCCGTAGGCCTTAGATGGTGGATCATTACCACTGTGGATGAAATGTAGCGCCATTCTAGCCCTAGAAGGCCTTCGGATACGTATATCCTCCGGTCACTCCTAGTTGCAACTTCAAAAGCCCGAAGCAGGCCGCAGCCTTCACTCCTTGCTGAAGAGTTGGAGACTAACCAACTCCTGGAACAGAACACATGAAGCTTAATATAATTAAGAACACGACGGCATTCATACTACCTGGACTATTCATTGTGTTCATTGTGAATGATCCGACCCACAAACTCAAACAAGGGCCTCGGAACCACAACCACCACGATACTTCCGAAGGGCGTCAGAGAACAGCTAAAAGGTTAAAAGGAAAAAAAGCGGAACTCTGAGACTTTACAGATTCCCGTGGAAATATAGTGGATTATTCAGTTGGCTCCTACTAGCCTTGAAGGGGACTGGGCTCCTTTTTATCCCCGCAAGACACAAGTCTAGATGGTGGCGTGATCCATAAAGACTTATAATGTGCATTATAATGTGGGGGGGGGGGGCAATGCTCCATATACCATAGAGAGAGCAATGAGCCATTCCGGTCTGTGTAGCTGGCCCTTGGTCGGATTGAAGGGTTTAACCTCTATAGTATAACATACCCCGGCTTCGCTCACCAAAGTTTCCGCATAGCCAACCGGGTGGAAGGTTTTCATTCTCTATGGTATAAGAAACTTCGCTGACTAAAAGTTTTCTCTGTAGTTAGAATAATGGAATAAGTCCTAATTAAATAGCATCCATTAGGTGACTCCTAACAATAACTTCAATGCCATACCAAACTTTTGGATATTCTAAAAATTTATATAAGTTTACGCTTTTCACACACCTTTCTCCTCACTACTTAAAATGTTATTGACCTATTTTAATAAAGCCCTAAGTCTTTGTTAGCGAAGCCGATGTTCGAAATGCCATAGAGGAGAAAATCTTTCAGCCCGGCCAAAGGCCGGTTACACAGAAAAAGTTTGTAAGCGAAACCGATACTCAATTTTAGTCAAATAAAATAACTCCCAACAGAATTCGGTTACGAGTTATTTTATTTGCGAGTTATTTCATTATAAAAATATTTCATTATATAATAATTCCTAATTTGTATGGGATTTTTGAATTTTTTGTTGGGAGTTATTTAATTGTTTTTTTTTTGAGCTATTTCATTTGGGAGTAATAAGTCACGGTACAAATTTTTATTGTATTACGAAGGGAAAAGTTCGGCCATTACGAATTTCCACTACGACCACGCTGGCAGATGTCGCTTCTTTCATTAAAGTCTTTAATCACTTTTTGGCAAAATGACGTTCCCATTTCATAAATCATTTCACGGATTTTTAAGTTTTGAGATTGAAATCGATTCAATTGGCTTCGTATAGACTCTGTCGTTAACATAATCCCACAAAAAATAATCCAGTGGTGTTAGATCACACAATCTGGCTGTCCACTTAACTGCTGATTGTCGTGAAATTGTGCGTTGGGGAAATTTGATTTGCAAAAAATTAATCGTTTGTTTGGTTGTGTAACATGTGGCACCGTCCTGTTGAAATCACATATCAGTGATATCCACGTCATCAATAATAGGCCAAAATTGAGTTGTTAGCATCTCGCGAGAGCGGAATCTTTTGCCCATTACCGCATTTCCAGCCTCATCTTCGAAAATAAACGGCTCATTCACGCTTCCATACCACATAGCGCACCATACATTGGCACGTTGACTATACAAAGGCTTCTCTATCATCGCTCTAAGATCTTCAGAAGCTCAAATGCGGCAATTTTGCTAGTTGGGCTAGTCTGACAATTGAAAATGGACTTCATCTGAAAAAATTAGTTTTTCCGAAAAACCAGTTGTTCCTGAATGATTTGAGCGAATCTACGGCGATGTGAATGCTCGGTCGGCTTTAGTTCTTGCACCAGTAAGTCTTTAAAGATAATCCCTACGCAAAATACGCCATATACTGATTTTTGAATAACCCGTGCTGTTGAAAACATGTAGGAATTGAGAAACTTGCACCTGCTTCAACACTGTGGCTCACAGCTGCGATGTTTTCAGTTCAACGAACCGGTGCCACATTTTGTATCGAACCTGGGCTGGTTATTTATTTATTTATTGAATTTTGCAGAAATTTCGAATTTTGGCGATTTCAATTATTGTGTTTTGTTTTTGTATTACAAGTGATCTTTTGACTAGTGTGTAACATATAGTCAACTTTTTACACGATTTGATTGATCGCTTGTAATATAAAGGATGCAGATAGCATATAAAAATTGCAATTAATTATTGTCACGTTTTGTCGTAATTTCTATTTCTATTAATTTCCGACTTTTAAGTTTTTCACTATATTTTTCGCCACATTTGAGATTGAAGCATTTTTTCGATTTTTTTTTCTTTTTTGCTTTGCGTTTCACATTATTCGAAATTTAGCTTTTAAATTATTATTTAATTTTAATCCTTTGGAGGCGTATTTTCATTAAAATAATTTTTTAAAATATTAGATAAATTCTACAACAATAACATATATATATTTCTTTTTTTCTTTTAATTATTTCTCGATATTTCATAAAGTAAATAAGTATTAATGAAATTATATATAATATACGTATTTATATGCATGTATATTTAATTGTTTTATATTTAAGATTACGATATTCATTTCAAGATTTTTTTTGGTTAGAAAGAACATTTTTTCTTTTTTGTTCTAACAAACATAATTTTTAATAAATTATATTCAATTTGAGGTTGGAGGCATTTTAGAATAACTGGTATACATTGTGTTAGATGAAGTGGGCAAGAGACGTTGTTGCAAATCACGATTAGCACGAATCTGTTGATAAAGCGAGTAAATAGCATTCCAAATTGTGCATTGAATAGCTGAAAAAAAAACGCAAAATAAATTATTTAAGTATTTGATAAATAAAAAGATAAAAAAAAACTATACGTAATGCAGTGGGATAAACATGTGACAGTTTGTAATTCTTTGTTTTTTGTTATTGTATGATTCTTTTTTATTGAAATTGATAAACCGAATATTGAAACAAAAAACCACAAACCGTTTCCCTTGAATGCAATTGTGCAATTCAAAAAAAAAAAAAAAAAAAAACAGTTTACTATTGTGTTACTTCTGATGACTCACCCAAACTTAAGCCGGCTGTTATTAAAGTAAATATAACCGAGCCGATAGGGGCACTGGTGGCTATAGACACATAAATCATGTACATGAAATTCAACACATTAAAGAATATAAAAATGTACGCATTTATAAGCCAGGGAGCCATTAACAAATGTCTTTCCTAAAAAGATATGAATTTTCATTAATTTATTTATTGCGTTTTTTAAGATTATATATTTACACCATTTACAATTTGTTCTGTCCTGTCAATGTCAAATAGGAAGAGTGTTTATTTTTATCTTCAATTGTTTTAAATTTCATAAATGTTTTGCTTTAAACGTAGTTTAGCAAAAAACAGCAACAAAATAACAAAAAAGTATTTTTAGGGAGCAAATAACGTAATAAAAAAAAGATACCGAACAAAATTTTGACGGAAATTCATCACTTGCGACTTATAACTGCATTTTTGAAATGCTAAACAGATCTGGAAGAATAATATTTATTCTTTTAAAATTTATTCAACCTGTTGGCAGCCGGCATAAAAATACCGAGAAAAATATATTTTTTTAATTTATTATTTAGGAAGCGATAAAGCAAACTTTTGTTGAGCCGTTGAAAAAATATTTCGCCGCTAAGCGAATATTCCAAGTACCGCAAGAAAATGTATAAAGTTCGGTTGACCGAATATTTATATATTTTCGATTCTGAAAAAAGTTTTTGAAATTCCTTTTACTATGCTTCAGGAGCCACTACGGTACAGGAGGTTGGAAATAATCAAGACATAATTTAAAATTATTCACTTCCTTTTCTTCTCTACTGCATTACCAGCCACATTTGTTGTTGTTGTTTTTTTATTTCTGAGAGGCTTGGGCTTGGCTCAACTAGATTTAACATTTCAAAAGAATAAGAACAAGGTGTATTATTTTGTTTTGCCGCTATTTTGTTAAACATTAGTCTTAACAGTTCATATTTGCCAGTCGTGAAGTAGATACGTGACAAATTTATTATGGAAAAATATTCAATAAACCAACGATTTTATCAAAATCAATCATCGATTACTGTTACGTGAAATTTTTGGGAGAAACAACGTGCCAACAAACCGCACTATTTATCGTATAGTGAAGGATTGCGAAGAAAAAGCATTTGTAGGTGATAGGCCCAAGCATGCACCAATGGACCACAATGTACTGCAAGATCGACTGGAAACATTACTGCTGCTCAAGAAAGTATTTTAAAGTGCTCACGAGTTTGGTCTTCAAAGAAAAAATTTCGCCACAACTTTGCACACGGATTTGCATTTGTTTCCATATAAGATTCAGTTGAAACAAGCGCTTCTTACACAAGACCTTTTAACGCCGCCGTACATATACCAATAGGCTGTTAGGCCGTTTTTTTCATTAAAAAATCGTAATGGGTGACGAGGCACATTTTGATTTGAATGGATATGTGACTACACAGAATAGTCGCTTCTAAGAAATGGGAAACCCTCAGTCACCTTTGCATCCATTAAAAGTGACAGTCTGGTGTGAAATTTGGTCTGGAGGGATCATTGGACCTTACCTCTTTGAAAATTAAAACAGCGTAACGGTAACTATGACTGGAAAGCGATATCGTGATATGAATGAAAACTTTTTAACGCCACAACTGCATACTTTGGGCTTGATTAACATGTGGTATCACGAAGACCTTGTCACAACGCATACAGCTAGGATTACAATGGAATTGCTTCGAGTCCTCTTTCCACAACATGTTATTTCAAGAAATGATAAATGTTGATTGGCCTAAACGGTATTCCATACATAATTGCCGACATTAAATAAAATATTTATCAATATAAGATCCATTATCTTCAAAATCCACTCTAATCTAAAATTATAAACAAAGAAGTATACCTTCCAGGCGGACACCCTGTACTTTTAGTCAGTCGGAAATGGTGTAAATTTTAACAATAAATACAATCAGTAAATGGAGAAAAATAAAAACTCACTTTGACAGTACCAACAATCAGCATCGCCGAGGCAAATACATTTGCCAAACTCACAGTCAAATAAACACACAATGCAATGATAACAGCTGGATTGATTTTTGTTATAATTATAATAATAAAAACAAAAAGAAAATTTTTAACAATAAATACATACAAACATTTTATATGCCTTCCTCTAACCTGTACGTATGCCGGCATCACTATTACCATTCATTTGTTCCTCTATCATCTTAACGACTTCATCGAGACGTGTAAAGGCCACAATGAGGATGATTGTGGAAAAAATAGCTCCAATAAAATTGAACCATCCTACCACCACACCAACCGTCGACAAACGTAGGCCACATAGATGATTCATAGTTCTTTTGTTTTAATTAACTTTACTATCAATAATTAAGTTTCTACAATAGAATTTTTCTTTTTTCCAAAAACATATACGATTTCACAACAATAAAATGCGTAGTTTTTCTATCCACGAATCGTTTAAAAATGGCAACTGCAACAAAGAAGAATCAATCTGTTGCTTATAAAACAACAAAAATAAATAAGAAAACAGCTATTATGAGCAGTGCTGCCACTATTTCAAAATTTATTTAAGCGAATTTATTTCGCCTTAATTTACATTTCTTTCGTTGCATTTACACATGCAGCTAACTATCAGAAATAATTTGCAAGATTTGTGAAGTTTGTTGTTTTTAACGTGACGTTACTTTAAAAGGGTACAGAAATAGATTATCAAATCCTCCTGCTAGTACTTATCAGAATTTATTGAAGGGACATTGGGGAATATGATTTCAGCGATCTATAATACTGGAACTCAGTGCAATTAAGGAAAAAACTTGGCGATATTATTTTAGATGAGGATGACATTGTTGTATCGTTTAACGTCGTATCATTGTTCACCATCAATATACCTTCATATTTGACTATTAAGATCATGTTTGACAAGTGAGTGGGACACTTTGGAGGGACAATTAGTAAACGCCAATTTGTAAAAATTCTTCAATTTTGCTTGGCGGGCGATAATCATTTTATTTACGATGTTTAGTATTACCTTTGAGTATATGGCATGCCAATGGGTATCATCCCCGACAATGGCAGACATTGTGTTCGACGCATTAGCGGACCATAATTATTTTCTTTACGGTGGTAAGTATTACCGTCGAGTTATGGCATGCTGATTGGTATTAACCCTGACTATGGCAGGCATTGTGTTCGACGCATTACTGAACGATGTTGCCGGGGAGTTGAAGGTGGAAAATATAAATATAAAATTTCTATCGAAATAAGTTGACGACTTATTTGCGGCAACTAGGGCAAGATGATTTTCTAATCACTATACTTGGAACATTGAATTTATACCCCAAAAAACTACAGTTTTCAGCAGAGGTTGAAAAGGACGGTAAAAATATAAAGCCTGGATGTGAAAATTATGGGGGATAATGACAAATTAGTTCGTTGAAAACACCGCATCTGACGGGCTTATTGGTTATCATGTAACACCAACCGATGGGTGAGAAGGTAAATACGGCCATGGATCTTATAACCAGGAATCTCAATGGCGGCGATAACTACCTCGGAAAAATGGGTGATAAATGGACGGAAAATAGCTTTGCACATTATATAATGACAAATGCTAGTGTAAGTTCCAACATATCAATGTTTTGGCGGAATCTCACCGTCATTACATATGCCACCGGGGATAAAAGGAAGCCCAGTCCCCTTCAAGGCTAGCAGGAGCCAACTGGACAATTCATTATATTTTCACGGGAATCAGTAAAGCCCCAGAATTCAGCAATTTGTCTTAGCTGTTCTCTGACTGACTATTTACGTTGGCCCTTCGGCAACATCGTGGTGGTTGTGGTTTCGAAGCCCTCGTTTGAATTTGTGGGTCGGATCATTCACAATGAACACAATGAATGGTCCTGGTTCAGTGAGCATAAATGCCGTCGTGTTCTTAAATTATATTAAGCTACATGCGTTCTGGACAAGGGGTTGGATAGTCTCCAACTCTTCAGCAAGGAGTGAAGGTTGCGGCATGCTTCCGGCTTTTGAAGTTGCAACTAGGAGTGACCGGAGGATATACGTATCTGAAGGCCTTCTAGGACGAGGATGACGCTACATTTCATCCACAGTGTTATGATCCACCATTTGATCATGGCTTACACAAATAGGTGCGGATATAAATCTTATCACGTATGTAGCCTTTGCCAATTATGTTCTGGTTCCTGATAAGAATGGTGGACTGGAGTTAACAGAACCATTTCCATTTGGAGGGAATGGTTATTAAAAAATTATTTAAATTTATAGACTTGATTTTTATAGTCATTATTTTAATATTTATTAATTATTTTAACCTTTCTTAACATTTAATAATAAAGTAATAATAAATTTACAATAGTTTTTATAGAATCACACTGATAATATGAAAAAGCTTAATTATTTCCATAAATTGTGGAACATTAAATACGAAATATTTACAAATTTGGAATATATTTATTTGAACTTTTGTTATAAATAAAATTTCAAAACAATAACACTTTAAACAGTTACGATAATGAGCCTCTTGGCCGGCAATTTCCATAATATTAAAAATATAATTTGCGTTAAAATATTTAACAATTTTTTATAAAATAATTTAATGGCACACAGCTATTATTTTTAGCAGGATAAAAAGGAATGTGAACAAGTTTCTCTGAGCTTTAATAAGCAAAAAATGCAATTTTAATATTATTAAATTTTATTTAGTTAAGTTAATAAGTCATCTTAAAGGTCACTTTAATTTGTTTATACCGAATTTATAAGACTGTTTTAACTTGATGTCTTAAACTTTGTTAAAATGTTTAATAATGATTCAATATTGTGGGAAATTGTTAATAACTTTATAACTCTCCCTTTCTTTCGAGATCTGTATAGCTGGGGGGATTATCTTTTTCTATATTTAAACCGGCCTCTTCATCCTCAGCTCTTGGTTCCGATTCATTGACCTTGTTTCGAATGTCCTTATACAGCTTATAGATGGGTTGAAATATCAATATTTGTAAACCTGAAATTTTAGTATTTAAAAAAGTCACATTATTTCCCCTTTTTGTTGATTCATTTTTTTAAATGATTGTAAAATCGAACAAGATTAATTTTAAAAAAATAATATGATACAAAATTCAAAATATAAAAATTTTTCTCTAAATTTTTAAGATTACAATTAAAACTTAATATTTTTACGTTTTTTTCTTTGCTATTTGCTGTGTTTTTATTTAATAAGCATCGATTCTATCAAAGCCTATATATCGACCTACAAGAGGGTCTGTGGTAGACTCCGTTATTTTCCTGTCTAAGGCTTAGGCCTAGACAAGCGATCAGTATTCTCCTCACCCTAATCCTTAACCTTTCCATTTGTGCAGATGAAATCCCAGACCAGGCTGGCATGGCGTAGGATATAATTAGTCGAATTATCTGGCGATAGACAAGAAATCTAATTTTCCTGTCGAGTCGCCCCCCCCCCCCCCCTCCCCTCTATATCCCAGAATACTGCGATAGTAGAAATGTGCGCATTTAGCTCCCTTCAGAATATAGTCAATGTATCTATAGAACTCAGCGAAGAAGAACTCAAAGTTCTCATGGAAAATTACCCCAAGATATTTTATCCTATCGGAAAGGGGTGATGCATGATAAGATTTACATCTGTACCTAGCTGTGTAAGCCATAACCAGATGGTGGATCATACCAGTGTGGATGAAATGTAGTGCCATCCTCGCCCTAGATAACCTTCGGGTATGTCTATCCTCCAGTCACTCCTAGTTGCATCTTCAAGAGCTCAGAGCAGGCCCCACTTCTTGCTGAAGAGTTGGAGACTATCCAACTCCTGGTCCAGACACAAGAAGCCTTATATAATTTAATTCATGATCACTGGACTGGGACCATTCATTGTGTTCATTGTGAATGATCCGAATCACAAATTCAAATGAGGGCCTCGAAACCACAACCACCACGATACTCTCAATAATCACTCAGAGAACAGTCAAAAGGCTAAAAAGACAAATAGCTGAACTCTGGGGCTTTACTGATTCCCGTGGAAATATAGTGGATTGTCCAGTTGGCTCTTGATAGCCTTGAAGGAGACTGGGCTCCCTTTTACTCTCGAAGACACTTGTAATGACGGTGGATTTCTGTCAAAACATATCAATGTGCCCCTGTGGGGGGGTGGGTCGGAAAGGAGTACAAGTTCTTCCTCTGCCCTTGATCATAATGGCCTCAGTTTTATTTATGTTCAGGCGAAGCTGCCATTTGGCGAAATATTACTCTAGTAGAGCTAAATAGTAGCGAGAGGCCTACAGGATATAATGAGAATATCGTCTGCATATGTTAATGGAAGATCACCGTTAGAAGGTTTAGTCATGTCAGCCATGAAAAGATTATATAGCACTGGACCAAGTAGTGATGCCTGTAGAACACCAACACTCACACATCTCCCGCTAGATCGGGTGTTACCCGCTCTATCATATAAAAAATTGGAGATGATTTTGCACAGACTTTCGAAGTCCATATCCATCATCTTAACACTAATGCCATACTGCCAGGCGGTATCAAAAGCCCCTAAAAAAATCCAGGCTCACCGCAATTGTAGGATATCTCTTATATCTCTTCTTGAGACATACTTAGTCCGAAAACACCATTTATGCGTGCGAGGTTGAGTGCCCCAGTTTAAAGTCAAATTAACACTACGAAAGAATATTGCATTCAGTTATTCTATCCCTGATCCTTGAAAGCAGTAAGAATTCTAATAGTTTGCTAAAGGGTGATAGAAGAGAGATGGGCCTTTAGCTGTCAGTCATCAAGGTTGGTCCTCAGCACGGCATGTATTTCCATATAAGATATAGTTGACGCAAGAGCTTCTTCCCCAAAGCCATTTACGCCGCCGTTCATACGCCAATAGGATGTTACAGCTCTCCCCTGGCAACCTCGATTTTCATGAAAAAATCATAATGAGTGACGAGGCGCATTATCATTTGAACAGAATAGTCGGTTCTGGTCACCTTTACATCCATTAAAACTAATAGTCTGGTGTGCAATTTGATCAGAAGGAATCATTGGACCTAACTTCTTTGAAAATAAAAACAGCGTAACGGTAACTGTGACTGGAGAGCGATATCGTGATATGAAAGAAAACTGGATGCTTTTTTGGGCTTGATTAACATGTGGTATCAACAAGACGGTGCCATATCGCATACAGCTGGGATTACAATGGAATTACTGAGAGTATTCTTTCCACAACAAGTAATAATAATAGTGTTGATTAGCCTTCACGGTCGCCTGATTTGACTGCTCCGGACTTCTGTTTGTGGGGAAATCTAAAAAGCAAGATTTATGGAAACAAACCGCTTGAGCAACACAAACAAAATATTCGTGATGAAATTAATGAAATACCGCGTGAAGTGTGTGCGAATGTAATGAAAAAGTGCTCGTATTTGTAAGGCTAACAGGGGCGGGCATTTATGTGATATTGTATTCCATACATAAATGTCGACAGTAAATAAAACATTTATCAATATGTTCCCCCCGGGGGGCACATTTATAAATCTTTATGGATCACAGAACCATCTAGACTTGTGTCTTGTGGGGGTAAAAGGGAGCCCAGTCCCATTAGGATAGCAAGGAGCCAACTGGAAAATTCACTATATTTCCACGGGGATTAATAAGCCCCAGAGTTCCGCTGATTGTCTCTTTAGACTTTTAGCTGTTTCTCTGACTGATTATTGAGGTTGGCCCTTCGGGAGTATTGTGGTGGTTGTGGTTTTGCGGCCCCCGCATGAATTTAATTATGGGGGCCAGGATCATCTCGTCTTTAATAACATCAACAGGTGAATGAGCCGGATCCAGTGAGCATGCTAGTCATGTGTTTTGGACCAGGAGTTGGATAGTCTCCAGCTCTTCAGCAAGGAGTAGTGGTTTGCAGCCATCTAGACTTGTGTCTTGCGGGGGTAAAAGGGAGGCCAGTCCCCTTCAAGGCTAGTAGGAGCCAACTGGACAATCCACTTTATTTCCATGGGAATCAATAAAGCCCCAGAGTTCCTCTATTTGTCTCGTTAGGCATTTAGCTGTTCTCTAACTGATTATTGAGGTAGGCCCTTCGGGAGTATCGTTGTGGCTGCGTGTTTCGAGGCCCTCGCTTGAGTTTATGGGTCGGATCATTCACAATGAACACAATGAATGGCCCAGATCCAGTGAGTATGAATGCCGTCGTGTTATTAATTATATTAAGCTTCATGCGTTCTGGACCAGGAGCTGGATAGTCTCTAGCTCTTCAGCAGGGAGTAGTGGTTTGCAATCCTGCTTTTGAACCGCCGAAGTTGCAACTATGGATGACCTGTCGCTAGAATTAGTCTTCGGCTTCCTAGGGCGTGAATGACATTGCTTTTCATTCCCAGTGGTTTGACCACCATCTGATTACGGCTTAGGGCCAGGCGCAAATGTAAATCTTATAACGTAATGTATAAATTTGTTTAGTTTTTATAGCTTTATAGTTTTGTAAGAGACCTCCACAATTATGGGTTGTGAACAACCAGGTCACAAGAGGGGCAGGACCACCAAGGTGCCCCTGTAGTGTTCTACCTTGTCAGTATGGGGGTTGTGGGTTCGATTCCCAACGAAGACACTACAAAAATAAAAATTGACTGTCGGTGGGGCTGCTCAGCGATGAAGACATAGTCACTGGTCGCTGTACCAGTTAATTTTCGACTATCCTTCTACTTTTACCACCTGTTTCATTTCTTCTCTAACCCTTTCCTAAAGAATGCAGCACGGTACTTGACTAAATAGGCATTGTTGTCTGAAGTGCTACTTCTTTAAAAAAAAAAAACAAAAAAAATGTTTACATTTCTAAACATAAATGGGAATGTGCTTAAACAATAAATCGAATTTCTAAATAATAAAAACTATAATAAATATAAAATTTAAAAAATTTTTTAAGAATTGCTATTGTTTTAAAATTTGGCAAACATTGTGAATTGAAAGAAATTAAATAAAACAAGAATATCTCTTGAAGCGATATTTGAATTTAAACTTTTATAAAATACAGAAATGAATAACACTGTTAATAGAGGGAGCTAAAAGCATCATTAAGGCTTTACATCAAGCAAACACTTTACTTAATTAGTAATTCAATAATTTAATAATTTTTTTTTTTGCACTTTTTCTCTTTGTGTAATATCAACTTACCAAGTGTCAAGCAGCCAAGTGTGAATGCTGTAAAAACATTGCTTAATGGCGCACCTGATAAAATGCCAGCAAAGAAGCCGACTATTAAACGAAATGCATGACAAACAATTCCAGCGAAAGCACAAAATATCCAAGGTTTCATAAGGGAATGACGTCTCTAAAAAATAAAGTTTTTCTTTGCTTTGTAACAATAACACAAATATCTTTATTTACCTTAACAATGCCCGCTATAAGTAGACAGGATATGATGATGGCAATCACACAAATCACCAAAGTTATGTAGAGAAGTTTAATTGGCGTAGACCACACATCCTCATTGTAGTTTTTGTCTATAGAAACATTAAATCAACATGTGGATTTGTATTATTTTATCAAATAATATTTTACCGTCTTCGCTTAATTTGCCAAAATCATATAAAACTTCTATTATGTAAATTATTGTTATAGAAAATCCTAAAATGTTGATGCAGCCAATGCCCACTCCCAATGACGAACGACTTATAGCTTTCATTTTTTCTTTAACTAAAAATTTAAAATTTGTATTATTTTCCTTTAAGAACCTTAACAAACACGTTTACGATGAAAGCTAAGAATATCCTTCTTTGCTTTAAAAAGGACTAAAAGGGACTAAACTAAAACAAAAAACTAGTAAAACGTCTGCACCTTAAACAGCGATTTAATAATGAATTCGCCCGTTTGTGAAAAACAGTGGATGAGAGTATAAGAGAACATTAATTAACAGAGTAATGTTTTGCTGAATTGCACTGGGAGAAATTTACGGCTTTTTATTTATTTGAATTAATGTTTCGTATTAATTATTTTACTTAATTGGAAGCTGTTCCATTTAAGTAAGTGACGTAAAATATAAATTAGTTTAGTGAAATGAATTTCTAGTTTTCTGAAATTCGCTTTTAATTTTACTAAAAGCTGACGAAATCTTGTCCAATGATCAAAATTGCAAACCAGACTGTCACTTGTAATGGATGCAAAGGTGACTGTTGAATAATTTTGAGGGTTTCTCTGATTTTTATGGTGCAATTGCAAAAGGAAATCATGTAGTTCCCTGTGAGGTTAAGGACACGGCAATTGCATCTCGTTATCATTGGAGCTTTATTGGCGTTTGTTATTATAACTATAGGTGCCCTTGTAGGCTAGCAGGTAGTGTACTAGCTTGTCAGTATGGGGGTTGTGGGTTCGATTCCCAACGAAGACCTTGGTTTTTTTCACTACAAAATTAAAAATTGGCTGTCGGTGGGACTGCTTAGCGATGAAGGCATAGTCACTGGTCGCTGTGCTGTCTTTATACGGCAGTTAATTTCCGACTATCCTTCTACTTTCACCACCTGTTTCTTCTCTATCCCTTTCCTAAAGAAGTTAGCACGGTACTTGACTAAATAGGCATTGTTGCCTGAAGTGCCTTCTTCAATTAGTTCCGCTGTCTCCGTTTCATGTGAGATTAGGTTGCATTTCCCACAAAAGACACAATTCTGTGATTTCTTCAAACTTTTAAAGTCTTTCTCTCTGAATATTCCGTTGCTGGACTTCACTATGTATTCTCTTGCGATGTGTATTTGATGAAAACTTCTGTTTGGTACAGGAATTATTAACGATTTTTCCAGAGCAATGGTTTCAATTGGTATCTTGACCACGAACATCAAGTTACTAAGCCTGTGTAGAGCCACTCCCATGCGCATGTCTTGCACTGTTTCCACGTTTATTTTGTAATTTTCAATTTCTGTGGTAGTTAGAAGAGCTGGATTAAAAATTTTCATCTTTGCAAGAGCTATAGATTCTTGTAGGATCTTGACTTGACTTTTCATATCCATGAATTTAAAAAGTTGAAAGATCGCTACGTCTCGGTGTTTCTGGTCTTCTGATGCCTGCTTGACTGCAGTCAAGCTGTTTTTGCTTTCGAATGGCATGAAGAACTAAATTGTGATTTTAGGTTTAAAACTGATTTCTGCTCCGAAACGTAAATGAAGAATGAGTAGTAAGATTTCACAACTCGAGAGCTTGTCGTGAGCAGAAATAACAAACTTCCAACAACTTTCCTTGTAACCGGTTGATGTGTTCTCTATGTTGAAAATACTCTTTAGATATTCTCCTGATATTTTTTTGTTTTCGCTCGAACCAGTACTCAGCGGATGAGCCCTACTCATGCAGTGAACTAGGAAAATAGGTTATGGGAAGGACGAAAGAGGGAGTGGTGTTTGTGGACATTCGATTTGAATTTTCCCACATTGAAAGTGACATAAAAGATCTCTGGCGAAAGTTTATTTCACATACAGACTACGGCTAAAAAACGAATTTTCTCTGTAATTCGTAGTGCGATTCACTTGCCAATCGACCACAAATTTGATGCGCTCTCAACGAAAATCGTGTCGTTTCGGGAACAGGTTCCCTAATTTTGTTCGAGCACTTATCATTGTAGTAACGATAAAACAGTGAAATACAACCCACATTGCGTCGATGCTCTAGGGAATCAATAGAGTTAAACACCCCACCGTCCCCAATGGGCCTCTTGGCACTCTCCTGTACGCGGTTGAGCAACTCCAAAATAGGCTTTGGGGCGCTGGTTAAGCATGGGAGTTGTATTCCATCTTTGGATAGGTATACATGGTTTAAATAGTACGAAGATCGGATGGAGTAAAGTATTTCGTACACCATTTTAGAAAACCGAGGAACTTGAAAAATGTGCTTAGTTTATCGAGCATCACTTTGAATTTTCATGCCAAGAACATCAAGCGCTTCGGATTCCATAATACCTATATCACCCATAGCAACAGGTGCAGCACTATTTGCGAACACCGATCTATGCGTAAGCATGCAACATTGCGTTTTGCGAGCATTAAAATCGACCCCATTCGTAGATCGCCGCGAGATCGTGATTGTTCCGCCTTTTGGAACCCACCTCCTGATATTTTAAACTGTTTTGTTAAAGCGACGTTTAAATAACGACGGTTAAATTATTTGGAAAAAAGTTTGGGGTTGTACGGGAAAAAATGCTTGTGAGAAAAATAGAAATTGTGCTTTAAGGGCTGGTGGAAATAATGGTCCGTACTTCTTTCATAACGATTGTGGTCGGAAGGTTTCCTCCATTAATTGATTAATCATGAGGTATAGGAACTGTGGTTTGAACAAGACAGCGCAACATGTCAGAAATTTCATTCCACAATTGAGTAATTGAAGCAAAGAGAACGTGATATACAGGGTGTCCACCGGGAAGGAATGTTATTTTCTTTATTTATAATTTTTGTTTAAATGAAAGAGAAGGGATCTTATTAAAGATAAATGTTTTATTTAATGCCGGCAATTATGTATGGAATACAAGATCAGATAAACGTCCGCCTCTGTTAGCCTCACAAATGCGAGCCCTTTTAAGCACATTTTCAATACATTCTCACACATTTCACACGGTATTTCATTAATTTTATCACGTTGCTCAAGCGTTTCTGGTTTGTTTGCATAAATCCCTACAAACGGAAGTCGGGAGCTATCAAACCAGACGACCGTAGATGCCAATCAACATCATTATTTCTTGAAATAACTTGTTGTGGAAAGAGGTCTCGCAGTAATTCCTTTTTTATCCTGGCCGTATGCGTGGTGGCACCGTTTTATTGATACCACATGTTAATTAAGCCCAAAGCATGCGGTTGTGGCGCTTAAAAGTTTTCAATCATGTCACGATATCGCTTTCCATTCCCAGTTACCGTTACGTCGTTTTCATTTTCAAAGAAGTAAGGTCCAATGATCAAAATTGCACACCAGACTGTCACTTTTAATGGATGCAAAGGTGACTGTTGAATAATTTTGAGGGTTTCCCAGTACCGACTATTCTGTTTCTTCACATATCCACTCAAATGAAAATGTGCCTCGACACTCATTAGGATTTTTTCATGAATATCGGAGTTATCATAGGCGAGCTGTAACATCCTATTGCCATATTTATGGCGGCGTAAATAGTCTTGTGGAAGAAGCTTTTGTGTTAACTGAATCTTATATGGAAACAAATGCAAATCCTTGTGCAAAATTGTGGCCAAAGTTGTTCCTTGAAGACCAAAACTCCTGAGCACGGCGACAAATTGAGGTTGATGGATTGTTTTGAACGCTTTCTTGAGCAGCAGTAATGTTTTCAGTCGTTCTTGCAGTACATTGTGGTCTATGCTTGGGTCTATTACATACGGACCTTCTTTCTTCGAAAACATTTACCACACGATGTTGTTGTTTCTCCCAAACATGTAACTTTCTCATCGTCACAGTAATCGATGATTGACTTTTGAACACTTTCTTGAGCAGCAGTAATTGCAGTACGCTGTCGTCAATGATTGGGCCTATCACCTACAGATCATCTTTCTTTCAAATCATTCACTACACGATAAATAGTGCGTTTTGTTGGCACATTGTTTCTCCCAAAAATTTCACGTAACTTTCTCAGCGCCACAATAATCGATGATTGAATTTGATGAAGTGTTTTAACGATTAAAACTCGTTCGTTTATTGAATAATTTTCAATAATAAATTGGCCACATGTCTACTTCACGACTGCCAAATATGAACTGTCAAAATGGCGGCAAAACAAAGTATTATTCCTTCCCGGCGGACACCCTGTAGTTAACCGTCAGTAACTGGCCGTGTGACCCCAACCTGATGGTGGTCTTACTACTGGGTAAATAAATGGGTCTACCATTCCGGGCATAACACACCTCCAGTGGCAAATTAAGAAGCATAGCAAGTAGGGCCGTGCCTCCACTGCTTGTATAAGAGCTGGAGACTATCTAAAACCCTATCGTCCCACAATAGCGACGACATTCTATTGAGTATGCAACAGCACATCGGATAGGAGAGTCCTACTTATTGTCGGTTTTTGCGGTACCAGTTGGCAAACCATTGCTCGGACTTCAAAAGGCACATTTCTTCCAGTTTCAGGCTTCTGTTAGCCTTGAAGCTATGTAGCAGGGTAAAAAGGTGGTCACCAAGACGACCACCTTCTAAAATGAAAAAAAATAAAAATTAATTTAAATTTAATTTCCTGTAACGCTCTTACTTCTTATCCACTCAGTGGGCAGATCTATACTGGGTGGGCGCCCTCTAGAGCAAGAGAAAAAATCAAGGCGAACGTATTGTCAAAGATTTATGTGGCTATCTATTTGGTGGAAGTGGTAGAAACATCGTGGATGACAACTTCTTTACAAGCTTCAATTTGGCCTCAATTTCAATGGTGGGTTATTGGCGGAAATGTTTGATAACCGTTTCAAAGCCGCTACATTATTTTCTGTGGGGATATGTGAAGTCGCTAATCTGATCACTTGGAGGAAAACATTCGCCGCATTACTACCGATAAACCGATAATGCGGACGAAGGGCCATAAATGTTGGAAAAATTTATCGAAAAATTAGACCTTCAGATAGACTACTTACCAAAGCATACGCCAGAAGATTATTTTTCGAATAAAGTAAATTTGAGGTCAATTTAAAAAAAACAAACACTGTGACAGGAGAATTTTATTTGCAGTAAAACGATTAAGGGGAATCGGGTTAATCGGTGCCTATTTGTAAAGAAAATTTGTCAAAACTATGAAAATTGTTAACTGCTTTGATCTAATGAAATACAAAACGCTTTCGAGATGCACTACTTTATGGTCCTATAGGGTAGCTGTTAAAAATGTAAGAAAAGCTCAAATATAAAACATCAAGAATTTGGTGTCGAACCATTCAATCTTTAATAAATTATAATTTATTTATTTCCAACAATATTTACTTTCTGGCCCACTGTAATTTCACCATGAAAATAGAATTTATTAAACGGTATAACTCTCATGCGTTTAATTCTTTGTTTACTCATTTGATGATGATGTCATACAAGGAACATCAACATAATGAAAATAATTGAAGCGAATTTGATTTAACGTTTTTAAACGTCAGTGGAGAGACATGCGTGTGTTAAATTAACCACTCATACATACATACATACACGCATACTTACTTTCATATTTTTAATATTTTAAAACTGCAAAAGCAAAATAGTTTTTTGTATTTTGCTTTATATTTTAACACTGAAAAAAATTTTTTTATTTAGATTATGGAACATTGATAAAACATTAATACATCTAATCGGACATGCATACATACATACATACACACACATATGTCCAGATATTCTTATATTCACCCTTATTCTGTTTATCGTCGTCGTCATCGTCATCAATTTAATATCAATCTCAAATTTTATCGACATCGTCATCAATTCAAAACGAAACTGGTATGCCCTAATAGCCTGTTTCCACGACAGTTTGAATCTCGTGCTTCGCTCTCTGAAGCAAGTTTGTGAATCATGCTGTTTACACGACTCATTTATTTGCTTCGATTTGACAGTTGTTATTAAACAGAAAAACATAAGTTGAAAAACAACAACAACAGTTGAAAAACAACAGAAGATGCCGCGATAGCATTATGTATAATTTTTTTTCCTATCCATTTTTTTTTTAATTTTATAAAATTAAAATTAATTGACACACCCACAAAACAATTATATTTTTTAAGTTTTCACTTTTAACTTTGTTTTCTTTGTAAATTTTCTTTGTTTACAAAAACGTTTAATTTTGATAACTAGTGCAGATAAACTTACGATAAAAATTAGAGAAGAGAGGATTTTTACTTGCTTCGCAACTAGCTTCAATATGAATCTACCAGCTTCGCTCTCAAAATTTTGTATGGCGAAGCAGGTTGATTCGCTTATGATTGGGGTGTGAAGCAAGAATAGAGAGCGAAGCAGGTGCCGTGGAAACAAGGCATAAGGGCAGTGTAACGATGTCGATGGTTTATCGTTTTTTAAAGCACATCTCTAACAATTTAGACAGCTGGTTTGTTTTTTTTTCAATTTTTGTAAAGTTTTTTTTTGAAGGAGAGCGAATTATTGACAAAAATATAAAAAATTAAAAGGACCATATAACTTTAAATAACTAAATGCTTCTTCCTCCCCCAGTAGACGTACACTCTGCCTTATTTGCCACTAATTTTTTCTTCACTTGAAATTTTAAATCCCGCCAAACCTATAAAAATAATTTTATTATACAATAATCTTTTTAAAACTATTTACTTTACCTTTTGCCAACCATCACCTGATCTTTTCGGTGGACCAAGGGCATATAATATCGTTGCTATTCTTTCCCACTGCTCTTTGAAGTCACTGGGAAGACTGCCTTTTTGGAAACCCTTGGCAAGTGGTGGATTCTTTTCCATCTCCTCCACTAACTTATTAAATTGAATACTGTTTGTAATTTTTTTTCTTTTTCCATTTTTTTTTAATTTAAAGTGCTATTGTAAAAAAATCAAAAACACTAAAACTGTTTCGACACAAACCAGACCGACGATAAAATCAGAGTCAATTTAAATCGATGCCATCGTTAACGTTGCGTACGGCATACCAAAAATACATCGACGCTTGTCGATAACACTTGATATTGATAATGGGCATACCAATTAACAACAATTGATACAAAACGTTATCGTTTCATATTGATGACGCTAAATGGAATAAGGGTGATTGTTTATATAATCATTCAATTCAAACTCCATGATTTCTTTTAAAAGGTACTTTTAAAAATTTTTAGGTACTTTGTGTAATTATGATCTTTTTACAGGCATTTTTTTTTAAAAACTTGTTTTCTTACAACGCACCTTTTAAACGTCGTTTTTATGGGGTGCTTACGAAAATGTACTTTTTTACCGTAACAAATACCTTTGAAAATGTACTGTACTGTTTGTAAGCTGTAATTTTAAGAAGTACTTTTTTTTTAATTTGATCATATTTAAAGGTACTTTTTATAGTTAAGTAAGATTAAAAAATTTCCGCACTTTTTACATTGTGCTTTTATATACTTTTTTAAATGATAGCATTGTGAAAGGTCCTTTTTTTTGGTTAGTACTTTTGTTATTGTACTTTCATGTAGTTTTTTAATATTAGCATTTTTAAACTTAATTTTTTATGTTATTAAGTAACTCTTCACATACTCTTTTCAGTAGTTTTCATATTTTACTTTAAAGTACTTTTTTAATTTTTCTTTTTTTAAATAAATAATAACAAAAAAAATTAACCTTAAAAATACTTTTTTTAGGTTCCTTTTTAAGAAAATACTTTTCTATGTTATTAAATTAACCTTAAAAATTCCTTGCTTTAGAGTTATTTAAATACTTTTTAATTATTACCACTTTTAAGGGACTTTTTTATGTTATTAAATGTCTCTTAAATATCCCCTTTTTTAAAGTTCTTTTTATATTGTTCATTTTAGTACTTTTTTTAATGTTAGCATTTTCAAAATAATTTTTCTATGTTATTAAATGAACCTTAAAAATGCGTTTCTTAGCGACGTTTTATATTGTACGTTTCAATACTTTTTATATTGTAGTTTTAAGTACTTTTTATAGTGTACTTTTCAGTACTTTTTAAAATGTCAGCTTTTAAAAAAAATACATTTCTATGTTATTAAATTAACCTTGAAAATTTCTTTTTTAAATTCCTTTTTATATTGCACTTTTAAGTACTTTTTATATTTTGGTTTAAAGTACTTTTTATATTGTACTTATAAGTACTTCTTAAAATGTTAGCATTTAAAAACGCGCTGCCTTTTTTAGAGTACTTTTAAACTTGCACTTTGAGTACTTTTTTAAGTAATAGCACCTTTTTTTATTGTGTCTTTAAAAATCTATATTTTAGAGTACTTTTTATATCGTACTTAAGTACTTTTTTTTAATGTTAGCCTTTTCAAAAATACTTTTCTATGTTATTATATGAACCTTAAAAATGCGTTTCTCAAGAGACGTTTTATATTGTACGTTTCAATACTTTTTATATTGTAGTCTTAAGTACCTTTTATAGTGTACTTTTCAGTACTTTTTCAAATGTCAGCATTTTAAAAAATACATTTCTATGCTATTAAATTAATTTTGAAAATTCCTCTTTTAGATTCCTTTTTGTATTGCACTTTTAAGTACTTTTTATATTTTGCTTCAAAGTACTTTTTATATTGTACTTATAAGTACTCTTTAAAATGTTAGCATTTAAAAACACACTTTTTCTATATTAATAAATGAACCTTAAAAATACATTTTTTAGAGTACTTTTAATATTGTACTTTGAGTACTTCTTTAAGAAATAGCACGTTTTTTATGTTATTAAGTATCATTAAAACCAATTTTTTAGAGTACTTTTTATATTGTACTTTTAAGTACTTTTTTTAATGTTAGCATATTTAAAGGTACTTTTTATATTATTAAGTGACCCTTAAAAATGCCCTATCAAAGCAATTTTTTATGGTACAAGTACATTTTTAAATGTAAATAAAAGTAATTTTTATGTTATTAAGTACTTTTTATTTGGCACTTTTAAGGCCTTTTATTCAAAGGTACTTTTTTTAATGTTAAATAAACCTTAAAAATTCCCTTTATAAATTACGATTTATATTATATTTTTAAGTACTTTTTTAAATATTATCATATTTAAAGGTACTTTTTATGTTATTAAATATAATTTGCTATTGTATTTAAGTGAAATGGTTAACAGTTATTATTATTTTAATAGGCATAATACAACTGCCTTACAAAAATCAATAAGATAAATATTGTATATTTTAACATTTAAAGCCTTTAAAAATCTCTCATTTAACGACAGTACAAAAGTAGAACTTCTGTACAAAATAGTACGTTTATAAATAAACATATTTTCTCTTCAAAAATTATTATCCTTAAAAAGGACAATATTGACAGTTATTTTAATGCTTAACAAATTCAATTTCACAAAAAATCCTTTTGTTCCTATTTTACTATTCTCCGTTTAGTCCAAAAGACCGATTATCTGTACTTCTCTTTAACATTTTCCAACTCTCCGTAACTGGTTAGATTCTGTGGGCAATTATTAAGACCTCTTTGCTCTTGGGCATTCGTGGCATATCGAAAATCAGCATACAAAGTATAAATCGGATAAAATATTAAGAATTGTATACCTTAAAATCAAAGGAAAATTAATAATAATTTTTTTTATTTATTTTTTTAATGTCATAAACAATTTTTTTTTTCATCATATTTTCTGAGACCTTTTTAAGTGCTTAAAGATAGCATTTTTGTAAAAGTTATTTTTAGCATTCCTTTTATTAAGAAGGGCAAATTTGTTTATATGTCTCTAACCTTTACAAAGATATTACATACTTTAAAAACACATTTTTCATAAAATTTTTTTAGAAGGGCGGCCATTTAAAAAAATATTATTTAGTTTAATTTGCAAATATAATTTTTCAAAAAGTACTTTTCCATAAGGTACTTTTTCAAAAAGTACTTTTTTTAAAGGTCATTAAAATAATGGAAGGTTTTTCAAAAAGTACTTTTCCATAAGGTACTTTTCCAAAAAGTACTTTTTCAAAAAGTACTTTTTTTAAAAAGGTCATTAAAATAATGGGAGGTTTTCAAAAAGCATTTTGCTTTAAATGTGTTTTAAAATTCTATTTTCTAAGATCTTTTTAAGTGCTTAAAATAGGTTGTTAAGATATTTTAGTACTTGTACAAATTTTTAATTGTCCTTTAAAGCTACTGTTATTTTTAATACAAATGTAATTGAAAAGGAAAGAAATATTTTTAAAAGGAACATTTCAGGAACATATCAGAAACGTATGCTGGGTAAGAAATATCCAATTTT
Source organism: Trichopoda pennipes (assembly GCA_030448955.1). Lineage (NCBI taxonomy): Eukaryota > Metazoa > Arthropoda > Insecta > Diptera > Tachinidae > Trichopoda > Trichopoda pennipes. The sequence continues at coordinate 1,683,227 of JASKUP010000040.1, forward strand.
TGAAAATATTTTTTGTTAAAAGGTATTTTTAAAAGGTACTATTTTCAAAAGGTCTCCAAACGTAAAGCTATTCTCAACAACGATAGTACATACTTTTAAAAAATCATTATTCATAAATTTTTTTTTAGAAGGGCCATTTAAAAAAATATTATTTAGAAATGTCTAATTTGCAAATATAATTTTTCAAAAAGTACTTTTCCATAAGGTACTTTTTTTAAAGGTCATTAAAATAATGGCAGGTTTTTCAAAAAGTACTTTTCCATAAGGTACTTTTCCAAAAAGTACTTTTTTTCAAAGGTCATTAAAATAATGGGAGGTTTTCAAAAAGCATTTTGCTTTAAATGTGTTTTAAAATTCTATTTTCTAAGATCTTTTTAAGTGCTTAAAATAGGTTGTTAAGATATTTTAGTACTTGTTTAGCTGACAAATTTTTAATTGTCCTTTAAAGCTACTGTTATTTTTAATACAAATGTAATTGAAAAGCAAAGAAATAGTTTTTAAAAGGAACATTTCAGGAACATTTCAGAAACATATGATGGGTTGGAAATATCCAATTTTTGAAAATATTTTTTGTTAAAAGGTACTTTTAAAAGGTACTATTTTCAAAAGGTCTCCAAACGTAAAGCTATTCTCAACAACGATAGTACATACTTTTAAAAAATCATTTTTCATACATTTTTTTTTGTAGAAGGGCCATTTAAAAAAATATTATTTAGAAATGTCTAATTTGCAAATATAAATTTTTAAAAAAGTACTTTTCCATAAGGTACTTTTTCAAAAAGTACTTTGTTTTAAAGGTCATTAAAATAATGGAAGGTTTTTCAAAAAGTACTTTTCCATAAGGTACTTTTTCAAAAAGTACTTTTTTTAAGGCCATAAAAATAATGGGAGGTTTTTCAAAAAGTACTTTTTCATAAGGTAATTTTTCAAAGAGTACTTTTTCAAAAAGTATTTTTTTTAAAAGGTCATTAAAATAATGGGAGGTTTTCAAAAAGCATTTTGCTTTAAATGTGTTTTAAAATCATATTTTCTGCGATCTTTTTAAGTGCTTTTAATTGTCTCTTAAAGCTACTGCTACTTTTAATACAAATGTATTTGAAAGTAAAGAAATATTTTTTAAAAAGCTACATTTCAGAAACATATGATGGATAAGAAATATTGAGTTTTTGAAAATATTTTTTGTTAAGAGGTACTTTTTTAAACTTTATTTTAAGTCCTTAAAATAAAGTTTTAAGGGCTTTAAGGCCTGTATGCCTAAAGAGTAAAAACGTAAACGTACCTATTTTCGCTATCTGTCCGTCCGTCTATCCCAGCCTTCTATCTCAGGAGCCGTAATATTAATTTGGCTGTTATAAGAAGAAAAAAATTAAAGAGTGTGACGAAAGTGACGAGTTATGCAGAAAGATGTTGGTGTTTTTAGAACTGTGATAAGCAGACTCGTAAAATGTTTAGAGTATATCTAAATATTCGTCGATGTCCCAAAAGTAATAAGATTTAACTGCAAAAGGCAGGCACATGAAAATAAATAAAAGAAAGGAAAAGAAATATTAAAAATATTGAGTAAAATTTAAAGGATAAGCCACTTGGAACGGAAATCTGTTTTTCCTGAATCAAAGTAGTACTTGATTGAGCGTGAGACTGTAGAAAAATAAGTGTGAACTTACCCAAGGTTAAAAGTCCAATTAAAAGTATGGCCGAAATAGTTCCAAACTGCAAACTTGTTGCCATTCAACAACAATTTCAATTATTGTTGAACAAATACAGTAAGCAATAATAATTATGACACTACAAATCCAAGGTTTCATAAATGTGTGACGTTGCTAAATTAAAAAAAAAAACAAAAAACAAACAAAAAATATTAACAACAAAATCAAATAATATTGTCTTGGAGTAACCTATTTTACCTTTAATATTCCTAATATCAAAAATATGGATGTTAACAACGAAATGATGCAAATAATCACAATTATGCACAACAGTGCAATTGAAGAGGTCGGGAAGTTTGCATCTTCTCGCATTTCTAAGGAAAAAAAAATAAATAACAAGTTGTTGTTGTTATTGTTGTTTGAAATGCTAATTAATTTACTGTGTATTAACAAAAAAAAAATATATTTTTTTTACCTTCATCTGTTAAGGTACTGGCTTTAAATAAGATCGCTATTGTATAGATGATGATAACTGCAGATAAAAAAATATTTATAACGCCAATAACAATACCCCAAGTAGAACGTTTTAGAAACTTCATTTTGCAAAAATTAATTTCGCAATTATTTATTTCTAGAAAAATAATAGTTTCTTTCTCACTTGTTAGCAATCAATGCTTTTCAAATTCATACTAAATTTACTGCCTACATATCCATGCACATGTATATATGTAAACTTATGTACGTATGTGTGTAATCACAATATACAGAGTGGAGTTATGCCAGAATGGCAAATGCGTATTAATTCTGCGTAGTAAGACCAAATTTACATTGTACGATTTTTGTCGCTGCAATTCCTAGTTTGTTGTTGGAAATAAGGGTTGTAAAGAGAATAGAAGAAGAGAGGAACAAAAAAAAGTACACATTATTTACCAACAAAATAAGAAATGCAGCGACAAAAATCGTACAATGTAAATTGGGTGTAAACAGTCAGCCAAACAAATAAATAGAAATGTTTAAAAAAACACACGTGTGGGTTTGTATGTATTTATACAATAACATTCTCTCTCTTTCTCAATTGCAAAAACACTTTACGTTGGCACTAATCATAGCGGTATTTGGCAACGAAATAATTTGTGGGCAAATTTAAAGTCAAAAAATAGTTTATCTGTTAAATAATTTAATATTAAGAATTAAGCTGTCATTCTTTGACATTTATTTAGTAAAAAGTTGGGAAATTTTATTTATGGCATTTTACACTCTCAAGTAAAGTATTTTAGTTGTGAAAATTTACTATTAAAATGGTAAATATTTTACTGAATCACTTTATAATATTCAACTTTCCTCGTAATCAGCCTGCTTATGAGACTCCTGTGCGTAATTTAAGAGCTAAATTCCAGTCTCACGATATTGTTGCTGACAATAGACCAATATAATACGCTCATAATAGCTATTAGTGAGGCAAACATAGTCGCTATACAGCAAAGTGTTGAGAATGGCTTTAGAACATCAACTAGACGCACTGTGGGAACATTTTACGAGAAGGCGGTCAAAAATATATAACTTTTCATCGGATAGTAATTTTAATGGGCGTTTTTTTTTGTCTACTAGGTGAGATCATAGGCTTTCGTTTAAGGTTTAATGTATATAATTTAAAATCGACCGGTTAGAAAATTAGTTGTGATGGGTTTAAAAATACATTCTAATCTTTAGCTGATTTTTGGTACGAAAGTAAAGTATTACAACTTGTTCAAAGAGTGGGCAACAGTTGGACATCACTTAAGGCGCTTGACGTAACATTTTGCATAAAGATCTTTATTTTACCACTTATAAAGTTCAACTCGTTCAAGAATTAAAGTCAAACCACAATTGGGTATGATTTTACGTCATCCCGCATCAATTTGTTTTGTAAACATACCGGTTTCGACTATAAGCCATCTTCAGTGTTGTCTTCTCTCCAAATTTGATGCGAGATGATTGATGTGATTTGAATTACATCTGCACCGACTAGGTAGTCATAATCAGATGGTGGTCGAACCACTTTGAATAATTTGCAAACGTCATTCACGCCCTAGGAGGCCATCGAATACGTATATCCTCCGGTCACTCCTAGTAGCAATTTCGACAGCCCGAAGTAGGCCGCAGCCTTTACTCCTTGCTAAAGAGTTGGAGACTTTCCAACTCCTGGTCCAGAACGCATGAAGCTTAATTAAGAACACGACGGCATTCATTCTCACTGGACCTGAACCATTCATTGTGTTCATTTTGAATGATCCGACCCACAAACTCTCACGAGGGTCTCGAAACCACAAGAGACAAATAGTGTACCCTGCGAGCCTACTGATTCCCGTGAAAATATGTGGATTGTCCAGGTGACTCCTACTAGCCTTTGAGGGGCCTGGGCTCCCTTTTACCCTGCAAGATACAAGTCTAAAAGGAATAGTAGGTTCCAATAAGACTATCATGTACCCCCGGGGGGAGATGCGAGATGATGTAAAATCATATCGAATTAAATCAAACTCCGTTGGATAATATACGTACATATCAAACCATCATTGTTTGGAATTGGCTCTGAACGCCATCAAGGCATTTTTTAACAAATTTATTTTAAGTGATGAGGCTCATTTTCAATTAGACGGTTACATTAATAATATTATTGCATACGAGGCTCACAAAATCCACAAACAGTTCTCGAAAAACACTTACGTCCAAAGAAAGTGACATTATGGTGCGGTTTGTAGTCAGGCGGCAATATCGCCCAGTAATTTTTCGCAAAATGAGCAGGGAAACGCTCTCACCAAAGCATGACATACAATTTTTTGTGTCTACAATTGACTTATGTTGACATCAGTGATCTTTGGTTTCCACAAGACAGCGTCACAAGCCACACTGTTACCCAAACAATTCAGTTATTATGTGAGAAATTTTCTAGTCGCCTGATTTCTTGATTTGGTGAGGTCAGTTGGTCGTCACGTTCTCAAGATTTTTTTTCTCAGTGGCCTTTTGTTAGTCCGTGTTTGCACGAGCAACCTCCAGATAACTGACGCTCTGAAAAATGAAAATCATCGCTGCAGTGGCGTAATAAACAAAGCTTTGTTTTAATATGAACTTCAAATATTTGTGGAAACAGCGGGCATCTGTCGACATGCTAGAGGTGGACATTTGCGTCATATTTTCATTCATATCCGAAAAAAGTGTATGTTTAAAGCCAATTTTCTTCCCAATCTCAAATTTGCCCAATCCGTGAAGATGAAAATCTTACTGCAACATTTTGCTCTAGTCATGCTGGATTGTTGCGAACATCGTCCAGGCTTATACTTAGTATTACATCAGTCTCAGAAAGAGTCTGTTTACCAAGAAAAGCTGCTCGAATGGTACAAAGTACTACAGTGATATTTTCACCGTTTTGGCAGTTAATTCTAATATTTAAAATTCTTTATTCAAGAGTGTAATGTTCGATGTTTAAAATTTCCCAACTCTTTACTAAATAAATGTCAATGAATGACAGCTCAATGCTTAATATTTGATCATTTGACAAGCAATTCACTTTCTATGCTCAAATTTGCCCATCCATATTAATAAAACGTAATAGATTTCATAACCCTCAGCTGCAATTAGCGTAACTTACGAAACGACAATTATATTTACTGCAACTTTCGCATACAAAATATGCAATTTTATGCTGCCCTCAAATAGAGTTTTGGAAAGATGTAGACGTGGAGTAAGCTATTTCTATGGTTTCTCGGGCCGATAAATTATCGAGTGTCAATTATCTTTTTTTGCAACTGGATGACGTAGAAGGCTGTTTGCATGACTGACGTATGGTGTTCAATAAATTTGTTGCAGATTCAGACCTTGGAATACAAGATCGCCATTGAATTTCTGGTTTTACTAATACCTTTGGCAGTTTGTGGAAGCATAAACTGTTTAAATGGACATTTTCCTCGAAACGCTAACAGTTGCTCATCAATAGTCACGTTTTCGTTTGGCATATAAATACGTTGTTGGTTATCAACCCATTTATCCCATGGCTTTCTGATGAAAGCTAACTTATAACGAACTCGGCGTTCAGTTCTGCTATTTTTATCACCAAATCTTTTAACTCAACTTAGCTTTTTGAACTGTTTTAACGACATCGTTGATCGAAGTATAGACCCTCCAGTACCCCCCGGGGGCACATATATGGTCTTAATGGAGAGCTACTATGTAGGCCTGTGCAACTGGGGGAAAAAGGCAGCCCAGTCCCCTGAAGTCAGCAGGGGTACAACTGGAAACTCCACTTTATTTCTACGGGAATCAGTAAGCCGCGGAGTTCGTTATTTATCTCCTTAGACATTTAACTGTTGTCTGACTGATTATTGAGGTTGGCCCCTATATGGAAGTATCGTGGTGGTTGTGGTTTCGCGGCCCCATATCAGTCTATGGTTCTTTAATAACACCTACCTAGTGAAAAGTTCCCAGATCCAGTGAGCATGCTAGACCTGTGTTCTGGACAGGAGTTGAAAAGTCTACAACTCTTAAGCAAGGAGTGATGATTTGCAGTTTTGCTCTGGAATCATCGAAGTTGCAACTAGAAAGTTCTGTTGCATAGAATTATAGCTTCGGCTTCCTAGGACGAGCATGACGTTTCAAATTATGCAGTGGTTTGGTCCACCATCTAATTAAGACTTCATGCCCAGGCGCAGATGTAAATCTAATCACACATACCCTCCAGTTCCCTCCCGGGAGCACATTGATATGTTTTGACGGAATCTCACCGTCATTACATGTGTTAACGGGAGTAAAAGGAAGCCCAGTTCCCTTCAAGGCAACTGGACAATTCCACTATATTCCCACAGGAATCAGTAAAGCCCCAGAGTTCAGCTATTTGTCAGCTGTTCTCTGACTGATTATAGAGTTTGGCCCTTCGGGAGTATCGTGGTGGTTGTGGCTTCGAGGCCCTCGTTTGAGTTGTGGGGGTCGGATCATTCACAATGAACACAATGAATGGTGCAGGTTCAGTGTTCATGATTGCGGTTGTGTTCTTAAATTTTATTAAGCTTCATGCGTTCTGGACCAGGAGTTGGATAGTCTCCAAGTCTTCAGCAAGGAGTGGGGTCGTTGGCCTGTTCCAAACTCTTGAAGTTGCAACTAAGGAGTAACTGGAGGATATACGTAACCGAAGGCCTTCTAGGGCGAGGATGATTCTTCATTTTATTCACAGTGGTATGATTCACCGTTTGGTTATGGAGTGCACAGCTGGGTACATTTTGTGGTAAAATTTAAACCTGCACCTGGCCGTAGGCCCTAATCAGATGGTGGTCACACCACTGGGAATAAAAAGCAACGTCACCCACGCCCTAGGAAGCCGAAGACTAATTTTAGCAACAGGTCTTTTCCAGTTGCAATTGCAGCGGTTCCAAAGCAAGGTTGCAAACCACTACTCCTTGCTGAAGAGCTGGAGACTATCCAACTCCTGGTCCAGAACACATGACTAGCATGCTCACTGGATCCGGATCATTCACCCGTTGGTGTTATTGATGGCGAGATGATCCTGGCCCACAAAATCGGTTCAACTTAGGGCCGCAAAATCTACAATCTCACTACAAAAAAAATTGACTGTCGGTGGGGCTGCTCAGCGATGAAGGCATAGTCACTGGGCGCTGCACTGTTTTATATACGGCAGTTAGTTTCTGACTATCCTTTTACTTTCACCGCCAGTTTCATCTATTCTCTAGGAGTTTTCACGATACTCCCGAAAGACCAACCTCAATAATCAATCAGAGAAACAGCTAAAAGTCTAAAGAGACTATTAGCGGAAACTCTGGGGCTTACTGATTCCCGTGGAAATAACGTGGACCTTCCAGTTGACCCCTGCTGCGTTCAGGGGACTGGGCTCCCATATACCCCCGGCAGCACAGGTCTAGATAGTCAAGTATTCTATAAAGACAGATAAATGTGCTACGACGGTGGGGGAGGAGGGCAGCTAGACACCGACGTAAAGACGTAAAAGACCCTCCAGTTTCTTCATTCCACAAGCTTTTTAGTGACTTACCATGTGATTTATATATGCCAGCCAATACAAGAAGATTGTGAGGAGACAACACATCATTATGTTCCCAATCTTTCCCATAAACATGGAGTTCCTCCATGTTTTACGATAATTTTCAATAAAGTTTCCGGAAAACATACTAAAAACGCATTACTTATGTTGGCAATATGACTAGATGCGTAAAATGTTATTCCAATTTGATCACAAATCATTTTTTCTGCACGTGTTCGTTCAGTAAAACTCGCCAAATAAGTAGATCACGTTACCTTTTTTTCTACGATAAGATGTTATTGCTTATTTGAATGGGTTCATCGCTTTCATCAGTGGAAGAATGCGAAATTTCTTCAATCAACTCATCAAAAACATTTTCTTACGAATGTGAAACAGCGTTAAGTAGACGCTGAAAATATTTATCGCAATCAGTTTTTCAATAACACTTGTATTCCTCAATGATATTTATTTTTTTGGTCGACATTTTCGATAGTTTTTTATAAAACACAGTAATTTTTTTTTATAAAATAATTAGGAGGTCATCCAACCACTGTGAATAGAATTTTACTTCTCTTTTAAAGAGAAAAATAAGTGCAAACCAAAACAAAAACAGTAAGAGAATTTTTATTTATTTTGAATTAGTTAATAGTAAACAACGTAGTGGCTATCAGTTGGAATTTATTTTTAAATGGAAGAAGTTCCATTGATAACAGATTTATTGTGTGGTTTTGCTAAATCATAGATTTTCGTTTAATGTTTCTGGGGAATTCCAAAATGAAAACATTATTTGGAATACGCTCTAATAATGCTGTCGCTATAGTTGGCTTAGCATATCTACTCATTTCACTTAATACCAGCGTTTATGGATTAAGTCAACTAAAAAACCCCGATTCGGAGAGTTATTCATCAAAAATATATTTGGTAATCAACACTAACACAAGTAAGTAGAAATCAAAAGTTAAGAGAGAGAGAGATTAAAAATTAAAAAAAAAAAAACCAAAACTAAAACTAAAATGAGAGCTTTTTAACAATTGTATGAATACAGAGCAATGAACAGTTTTAAGAGCTCTAAAGAGAGCTCCTTTGAGAATAAGTTTGTAACATGATAAATCAAAACATTTGCTTTAGCAAATAAATAAATTCGTTTTGGCTGTGAAATTAAACTGGCTGATTTACAAACATTCAAGCACACACACAGTGTCGGACAAAACTGAAGCGCGAGGCACGTTGTTTTACATTTAGCCAGAAGTTTATTTGACGAAAAATGTTTTTAGCTTTTAAAGGACTAACAGTCAACAAAAAAAAACTCATAATAAAAAAAATCAAATTAATAAAAATATGGGAAGAAAGAACGATTTATTAAACACAAATTAAAGCTTGAGATCCATTTTATAAGTGTACTAGCGTGCCCGTGACTGCTTTCCAATCATTCCTTTGACATTCTTCGATCGATTTTGGTTCGCGATATTCAAAAACAAAGCACGTGAACATGATGCATATAACTGACCGTGCGAAAAACGGGAAACATTGCAAAAGCAACCCGTATGGGGAACTGAAGCCATTTAAAATCAAACAGCAAATTTGGAGGAATCATAGAAATGCGTGGTATCAACACATCCTCGCCCTTATATTTTTATAATTTTCGCTTCCATCACATTTTTCATGACTTTTTTGACTACTAAACGTGTCTCATTGCAAAGTCGTGGCTGGCAGATATTTCTAAGCAAAATAATTGGTACACCAACTTTCACTTGTAGGCAGTGGGGCGGCAGTCCAGATAACTCAAGCGAATTTTAAAATTCAACTGGATAATTTACAACATTTTCATTCATTCAACAATGTCATTCAAAATTGACACATTGATATCCGAAACATATGCATTTTTCGCAACTTGGCTCTTTCTCCCAACCAATCATGGTCTCTAAAATTTTGTGCAATACCGGGAAATACGTTTGTGACCAATTCTTGTTTTGAATGTGCAAAGTGGCAAAAATTATCTGTGGAGTGAGTTTCATTTTTAATATCAACTTTAACATTGGTCTTACAACCCTACGACTCTCGATCGTCTTTTTAACATCCCGGGAATAGATATAGAAACCTTTAAAAGTAAAACCTTTAAAACCAAAATAAGTAAAGTATCCAACAGTATAGAAAAATTATCCATCATGCATTAATATTATGATGATCCTATCTGTGGATTTCACAGAGGAATAACTCGCACGTTAAAGAAAATTAGACTCCTTTATTATTGAAAGGGCATGACCAGAGATTTTGCAAAATATGTCAGAAGGTGCAAAGCATGCCAGACAAATAAGCCCACAAGGAGGATTAAGGAATCTCTAGTACTGACTCCAACTCCAGCTAAACCTTTTGAGATTGTCATTATTGACATTATTGGACCCTTACCGAGATTCAACTTTCAAAACGAATATGCCATTACTATAAAATGCGACCTCACTAAATACTTAGTGGCGGTACTAGTCAGTAACAAATCAGCGAGAAGCGTTGCTCAGGCAATCATGGAGGGCTTTATACAAACGCATGGTCCCATGAACAAGATTGTTATCGATATGGGCACCAAATATATGAATCAATTCCTACAGGAGCTCTGCAGTCTCATGGGAGTGGAGAAGATTAACTCTACTCCGTATCATCATGAAACCCTAGGTACCGTGGAGCGTTCGCATAGAACCTTCAACGAATACTTAAGATCCTATGTATCCGAAGACAAGTCGGATTGGGATGTATGGTTGAGGTTTTTTTGTATTCTGCTATAATACGACTCCATCAACAGCCCATGAATACTGCCCTTTGAAACTAATTTTGATATCTGAAACATATGCATTTTTCGCAACTTAGCTCCGTCCCCCAACCAATCATGGTTTCTAAAATTTTGTGCAATACCGGGAAAGACGTTTGTGACCAATTCTTGTTTTGATTGCGCAAAGCGGCACACACACATACACACAAAAAATGCAACAGAATATGGCAAGTAAAATTCTCTATTTGTTTGCACATGGGTTACTTGCTATGAACATGGGCATATTTCGGTTTGTATTGCCGTCGCACTCTGTGCAAGCACACACACACACACACAGCAACGTACAAACAAAAACACACATTTTTCATTTGATACAGAACATTGAGTCGGAAGTATTCAATGGAAACAAATTTGATTTTTTGGAAAAATTTGTCTTGACTCAAGTACGCACGGTGGATGCACTATTGCGCGTAAACGCATGAAACAAAGATACAAACCAGCGAACGACCATTACGAAAATACTGTGAAAATTTGGTAGAAATCCGACGACGCATCTCGTCAAACACTGGCAACCAACAGACATCTATTTTGGGCTTAACTTTTATATATATATAGATATATCAAAATTGGTTTTGTAATGCTTATATATAACGAGAAAAATAATAACAACAAAAATATGTCAATATTCTTGGACAAAAAAAAAAACTTGCACACTTCCTATTTTCTTTGCACAAAAAGTCTCGTTACAAATCTTTTACTCAAGAATTAACTAAATCGAGTTTGAAGTTCGGCAATTTAACTAATTGTTCACGCATTTCCGAATATTGAAAAAGAAAATGGAGAACAAAAAACAAATTTCACAAGATTTAAAAGAATCGTTTATAAATCTATGGAAAGAAAATAACTTAATACGTGAAATCGGAAAAATAGTTCCGTACACTACGTAATAAAAACCTTCAAAAAAAAAAAAAAATTCTCTAGAAAGACCTAGTAGAAGTGGTCGGCCCACTCTAATTGTCTTAGAGAATACCTAATATGTATTGCCAGTCATCGATAAATGGCAATATTGCCAACGAGAATACGGATTTACAACAAACGATATGAAACGACGTCGTCTTGTATTGCCGTCGCCAAACAGAATAAGGCTGATTATATATTACAATTAAACTCAGCTCTTTAACAATTTTTGGATAGCAATTCGTTGTTGGTTTTGTGCGATACTGTAATTTTTGTATTAGAAACTTTTTACTATTAACAAGAGAGCACTTCCCTACTTTGAATTCGCCTTGAATTATGATTAATAAAAATTGTTTTCTTTTTGTTATCATTTATTGCTCAATTTCAATATATTTCTCTCTCTTTTTTTCTTGTTTTCCAGCATTGTTTCAAATTATTTCCTTGGCTCTCAGCTTAAGTTGTTTACTTTCGTCGTTGCTTCTTATTTTGGGCGGCTTAGATGTGAGTTTATATTTTTAATTTAAATGTAATATTTTTAATGTTTTAAAAATTGTATTTCTTTATTGTTTTTTTCTTCTTAGAAACGTCATGGCCTATTGCGACCGTGGTTAATTGTCAATGTTGTGTTTGAATCTCTTTTAATAGGTTTTTTCTCTTATTTCGTTTATTTGTTACTTCAGATTTATAGTTATAGCAGTTGGTATGATATCTGTGGGCTATTAGTGGCTATTTTTATTAATGCTGTAGCAATTGGTAAGTTTTTTCATAAAAGTTTATTTTATTATTTAGGAATGATTTTTATTAAAAAGTTTTTAATAAAAAGTGAAAAATAAATTTTACGCTAAAACAAAATTAATAACCCTTATGCTGTTTGGCGTCGGCAACATCGCTGTCGACGTCGTCCTGTATTGCCGTCGCCAAACAGAATAAGGGTGAATATTCGTTAAAATATTTTAACTTCTACATTAAAGTAGGATATCATTAAAATATTAAATAAATAACTTTTAGTTCAAAAGTCATTTTAATTACCTTTTTTATAATAAAAATGTTTAAGAAATTAAAAATAAATAAATAAATTAAAAAATTGTTTTTTTTGTTAATTATTTACATTTTTTTACTTTTTAAAAATTTAAAAAATAAAAAAAAATAAATTAAAAACAATTTTTGTAAATTTCTTCAATTTTCTAATTTAAAAAAAAAATTTAATTCAAAAAATTAAAAAAAATTAAAAAAGATTTTTTTTTATTTATTAATTTAATATTTTTTAATTTAACATAAAATCAAAAATATTTTTAAATTTCTTTGTACAATAATTTTTATTTGCTGTTCTTAAAGATGCCATCTAATAAGGCGGCGAATACAGGTCTTGAGGGTGACATTTAAATACTTTTTTATTTGATTGTTGTTATTTTTATTATTATTCGACCTTATTTTCTTAAATACAAAAAACTATTAATTTTAATAATGGCCTTTTTAATTAAATTTATCAAATATATTTTCAATTTTTCGCTTTCCCTTGGAAAGTTTCTTCAGGAAATTAATTTTTTAAAAAGATAAATTATTAACAAATTGAAAAAAAACCTTTTTATTTACTATTATTAACTTTGCTTTTTCTCTTAGAAAATTAAATTCTGCAATCTCTTGAGAAAGAGAGAATGCCAAATCTCGTTTACTTCTATTATTTTATAAAACTTTCTTATACATGCAGTTCCTCTCTCAAAATAATTCTAACTCGTTTTTAAACCGTGAAATTTGGCGCCAAAAAACTGCATTCGCAAAAAAACTAGCTAAATTAATACGGAAAAATGAAATTAATTAATTAAATTAATTAATTAATCAAATTAATTTTAAAAAGAAAGATAAGACTTCTAGTTTATCAAACAAAAATAAATTTCGTTCATTAGTTTCTTTCATTCTGTTATATTTCACAGTCATCTTTTACGCCGTGAACAATTTAAAGCATTTCGACGTTTTAAGGGTAACAAAAATGGCTGTACCTTGCTTTAAAGTTTTGATGTAAAAAATCCTGGTCCATCAAGGACTAAAACAAATTATAATCAATAAATTTTAATTACAGTTTACCGAATTTCTTTTTTTTTTAATTAATTATAAAAAAGAAATAATTAAAAATTTTAAATATAATAAATAAAAATAAAAATGTTTAATTTAAAAATATTATAAAACTTAAAAATGCAATCAATAAAAAATATATTTAAGTCCAACATTTTTAAAACTTAAAAAAATAATAAAATAAATGTTAAAAATTTAATAAAATTTTTTTTTTAATAATAAAATATTTTAAAATTTTTAAAATTTTCTTTAAATATTCATTTGCTGTCATACAGGCGCCGGGCAATGGTGTGGCGAAAGTATCGAAACTAAAAATTAAATTTGTAAAATTTTTCAATTTTAAAAAAATATTGAAAAAACTTTTAGAAAATAATGACAGAAGTGTCTTTAATTTTAAAATTAAAAATAATAAATAAATAATATCTTTTTTTTAAATTAAAAGTGTTGAAATTTGTACAAATTTTTAAAAAATTTTGGTTTTATTATTTCGCCCTACCAATGGATGGATGGCATCTTTAACAACAGTAAATGAAAAATTTAAAAAAAAAGTTTAAAAAATTACAAAATTTGTTAAAACTACAAAAACTAAAACAAAAAGCATTAACATTAATTTAAAAATGAAAAAAATAATAAAAAAATATTTTTTTATATTAAAATATTTTTTTTAATTGAAATATTTTTTAATTAAAATATTTTGTTTAATTAATATTTAATTATGAAATTTAAAAATGTTTAAAATTAAAAAAAAACTTTAAAAATAATAACAAAATATTTTTTAAATTAAAATAATTTTTTTTAATTAAAATATTTCTTTTAATTGAAATATTTTTAAATTAAAATATCTTGTTTATTTAAAATTTAATAATAAAATTTAAAAATATTTAAAAATAAAAAAAAACTTTAAAAATAATAAAAAAATATTTTTTAAATTAAAATATTTTTTTTTAAATTAAAAATGTTATACAGTTATACATTTTATTTTAGGTATTTTATTTATAATTTTTTTTTATTATTTCGCCATACCATTGGATGGCATCGTTAACAACAGTAAATGAAAAAAGGTTAAATTTATAAAATAAATGTTAAATAATAATAATGTTTTTGTTCAATTTCAAAAATTCTTAAAATTAGAGAAAAAAAAAATAAAAAAATGATAAAAAATATTGTTCTGTAATAAAAAAAATATTTTAATTGAAAATATTTTTTAATTTAAATATTTTTTTTAATTAAAATTTAATAATAAAATTTTGAAATGTTTAAAAAAAAAAACTAAAAAAATAATAAAAAAATATATTTTAATTAAAAAAAATATTTTTTTTATTTAAAATATATTTTTTAAATAAAATTTTTTTTAAATTATGGTATATTTTTTAATTAAAATTTGATAACATAATTTAGAAATTTTTAAAAATTAAAAAAAACTTAAAAAATAATAAAAAAAAATTTGTTTAATTAAAAATTAAAATATAAAATTTTTTTTTCGTTCATGTATTATCTATACCAGCATTATTTCATTTCCTTAATATTGAAATTTCCGATTATTTAATTTAAATTTTGGTTTTCCCCATTTAATTTCAGCTTTTCACGATTATATACGAAATGCTTCATACGCTTTATATAAAGATCTTCAAAAGGAGCAGCCTTTTTCAATTTAAATATAGGTTATGGAGACAATAAAATGGTTAATGTACATACATACTTATACTTATAAAAATAACAAAATAAGTTGATTGAGAAAAAACGTAAATAAATAGAAACTTTATTTATTTTTACAAAAACTTATTTAAAATAAAAATAAAAGAGTTGTAATTACTTAAATAAAAAAGCGACGATAAAAAGTTTGAATTCAAATTTAATTCTTTAAGCGTTTCATTAGTTTGAGGTAGCTCAGGCATGAAAGCCTTTAAAAATATCTGTAATGCATTAGAAAACATTGCTTTCATTTTTTCTTACTTATTTACTGAAGATACCTCCAATAAAATTCCAATGCTGGCAAAATGTTTTCAACTATTTTCAATTTTATTGTATCTTAATTAAGATAATTCAGGTAAAATTTAAATGTCCACACTAATTTTCCCTGAAAAAGCCACGTAAAATTCCAACACATTAATGCAGTTTCCTTCGTACAATAACAAAATATGCATCGCACTACTGTAAAAGAGTCCATCTTTTTAGTTTTATATTCGCTCATTTGATTATTTACATACGCAAAACCCAGCAAATACTAAGTTAAGTCATTGAAGTACGTTCGAAGTTTAACAATATGTAACTAAAAATTATATGTATTAAAATGCTGGTCGGAAGTGGTGGGAAGTGTTGTAGTTGATATATAAACACACATGCTTACATAAAAAGTACATGCATGTGCACACAGGTATTTGTTTGTTTACGTTCTGTCTTTGGCTGAGAACTAAAAAGAGAATAAGAGAGATCGTGAGTTACCGAAAAGAAATTATATTTGCACAATCAATGAGAATTAGTGCCTGTTGAGACGCTTCAGCTTTTTTTGCTTAACTTTTGATTTTTCCATTAGAACGAAAGAGAAGAATTTATACCACTTCTCTTTCTTTCTAATGGAAAATTTAAAAGTTGAGCAACAAAAGCTGAAGGGTCTAATCAGGCACTTACTAATGCATATACAAACATCCAACCAAGCTGAAGTATTTACTAATGTAGGCAAGTAATTGTAAGTGCGGTTTTACACACATCAACTTTTGTTGCTCAACTTTTGTTGTTTCGACTAGAAAGAAAGAGAAGTTTTATACACATTTCTCTTTCTTTCTAATGGAAACAACAACAGTTGAGCAACAAAAGTTGATGTGTGTAAAACCGCACTAAGAATGAAATGCAGTGTTAGTAGGCTCTTTATTTTGTTTCAATCGCTTTTTTGTCCCACTCACGCATTTTCAAACTTGAATATTTAATTTTTCCTTGAGATGTTCATTCTAAATATTTTATATATTTTAGTAATAATTAATTTAAAATTAGCTGATGCTTCTTAATTGATTAAAAAATGGAATTTGCTTACGTTTATGAGTGATTCATACATTTCTGGCGAGAGAGCAATGCCCTTAAAAAATTTATTTATTTTGTGTGCAAAAACATGAAAATAAATCTCAGGCTGAATTTTTTTGTTTTTTTTTTTGTTAACATTATTTTTTTAAAGATTAAATTAGATAAATACAAGCAAATTATTACAAAAAAAATTTTATATATAAAGATATGTCTGCAACTTTAGTGATCTGCTTGCTCAAAGCTATTTGATCTTAGTTCTTCATCATTCCTTCGGTTTATCTCTCTACACAAAGTAAAAATGAGCCAAAAACTCAGAACTTGAAAGACTGCAAAAACAAAAATTAAAATTTTTAGAACTTCATTAACAAAAAAGAAAATAAAGGAAACCTTAAAATTAAATTAAAATTTTCTTTTACCAACAGCCAGTGTATCAATTGCCAGTGTCAACATCAATGTTTGAAAGGGATTTTTATTTATTAAGCCCAAAATCAAGGTTACGGCAGCTTGTCCAGCATTAGAAACCAAACCTATACCTGTTAGAACCAGCCAAGGCCACATAAGTTGGGGAAGTTTCTGCAAAAAATAATTTAAGAACTTTTATAACTGAAATACTTTTTAAGGAATTTGGAGTCGCATTTCAAATACCTTGAATATACCCAAAATTAGTAGACCACTAACAACAACCATTACGAAACAAACGCTTATTATCAGGCCATCCAAAATTCGAATCTTGTCTAAAAAGAATTTCCAGCAAAATATTAAGAAAGGAAAAAGCTTTGTAGTCAGGAATATTAAATACGGGGTGTCCGCCGGAAGGTATACTTTGTTTGTTTATAATTTTTAATTAAATGAAAGAGAAGGGGATTTTATTATTGATAAATGTTTTATTTAATGTCGGCAGTTATGTATGGAATACAACATCCGATAAAAGTCCCCGCCCTGTTAACCTCACAAATGCGAGCCATTTTTGAGCACATTTTTCATTACATGCTCACACATACCTTCCCCGTGAACACCCAGTATTTTTCTATCAAATGCAGTATAAATATAAAGAAATCAGCGATCTATTCTGTGCCGGTCGCTGACGCCGTAAAAATTCATAAGCTCAGGGTTCTTGTTGTTTTTATATCAACAACAGTCTCTGCTGTTTTTCTCCGGCGAATTTTTGCATGCGTTAGAAAATTTACTTTTACACATTTCACGCTACGTTTCTGGTTTGTTTGCATAAACCTTGCTTTTTAAATATCTCCACAAATAGAGCTCCCCCCGGGGGCACATGATAGTCCTTATGGATTCTACATCTTCCATCTAGACTGGTGTTTTGCGGGAGCCCAGACCCCTTCAAGGCTTGTAGGAGTCATCTGGACAATCCACTATATTTCCACGGGAATCAGTGGCCCACAGAGTTCCGCTATTTGTCTCTTTAGGCTTTTAGCTGTTTTCTGGCTGATTATTGAGGTAGGCTCTTTTGGGAGTATCGTGATGGCTGTGTGTTTCGAGGCCCTCGTTTGAGTTTGTGGGTCGGATCATTCACAATGAACACAATGAATGGTCCAGGTTCAGTGAGCATGAATGCCATCGTGTTCTTAATTATATTAAGCTTCATACGTTCTGGACCAAGGAGTTGCATAGTCTCCGACTCTTCAGCAAGGAGTGAAGACTGCGGACTTCGAACTTTCGAAATTGCTAGTAGGAGTGACCGGAGGATATACGTATTCGACGGCCTTCTAGGGCGTGAATGGCGTTGCTTTTCATTCACAGTGGTAATGATCCACCATCTGATTAAGGCCCACGGCCAGGTGCGGATGTAAATCTTATCACGTCATCTCAACAAATAGAAGTCAGGAGCAGTCAAGTCAGGCAATCGTGGAGGCCAATCAACATCACCATTTCTTGAAATAACTTATTGTGGAAATAGGTCTCGCAGTAATTCCACTGTAATCCTGACTGTATGTGATATGACACCGTATTGTTGATACCACATGCTAATCCAGCCCAAAGCATTACACTTGTGGCGTTATATTCCGATATCGCTCTCCATTCTTAGTTACCATAATACCGTTTTCATTTTCAAAGACGTACGGTTCAATGATTCCTGCTGATCAAATTTCACACCAGACTGTCACTTTTAATAGATTTGAAGATGACTGTTAAATAATTTGAGACTTTCCCATTCCCCAGAACCGACTATTCTGCCTTATTCATAAATCCTTTCAAAAGAAAATGTGCCTCGCCCGTCACTCATTATGATTTTTTCATGAAAATTGGCATTGTCATGGGCGAGCTGTAACATTCTATTGGCATATGTATGGCAGCGTAAATGATCTTGTGGAAGAAGCTCTGGTGTCAACTGAATCTTATAGGGAAACAAATGCAAATCCTTGTGTAAAATTCTGGCCAAAGTTGTTCCTTGAAGATCACGCTCCTGAGCTCCTGAATTGAGATTGATGGATTGTTTTAAACACTTTCTTGAGCAGCAGTCGATCTTACAGTACGTGGTGATCCATGTTTGTTCCTATCACCTACAGAACCTCTTTCTTCGAAATCATTCACTACACGATAAATAGTGTGGGTTTGTTGGCACATTGTTTCTCCCAAAAATTTCACGTAAATTTCTCATCGTCACAGTAATCGATAATTGATTTTGATAACATGTTTTAACGATTAAAGCACGTTGATTTATCAAATATTTTTCCATAATAAATTGGCCATATGTCGACTTCACGACTTTCAAATGTGAACTGTCAAGACTAATGTTTAACAAAATGGCCGTAAAACAAAGTAGTGTACCTTCCCGGCGTATACCCTGTAATAAAATTTATTATTATTGCTATTTTTTTCTGTCTTTTCTGGCTGTTGTTCGTTCGGTAAAAACGGCGAGCGCTTTCGATGTGAAGACATCATTGTTAAGCCGTGTTCTCATCCGTACTGATGAATCGGTGTTCGCGTTTAGATAGTTCTGTTGTTAAAGTCTACTCCTCCCCGGGGGCACAGTTATCGGTCTTTATAGAATACTTGACTATCTAGACCTGTGTTGCCCAATCCCCTGAAGGCAGCAGGGGTCAACTGGAAGCTCCACGTTATTTCCACGGGAATCAGTAAGCCTCAGAGTTTTCGCTAATTGTCTCTTTAGACGTTTAGCTGTTTCTCTGTCTGATTATATAGGTTGGGCCTTCGGGAGTATCGTGGTGGCCAGGATCATCTCACCTTTATTCACACCTACCTGGTGAATCCAGATCCAATTAGCATGCTAGTGATGTGTTCTGGACAGGAGTTGGATAGGCTCCAGCTCTTCAGCAAGGAGTAATGGTTTGCAGCCCTGCTTTGGAACTGCTGAAATTGCAACTAGGAAAGACCGGTTGCTAGAATTAGTCCTCGGCTTCCTAGGGCGTGAAAGACGTTGCTTTTCATTCACAGTGGTTTGACCACCTGATTGAAGCTAACGGCCAGGTGCAGATGTAAATCTTATCACGAAATGTTAAGGCCTACTACTCATATTGGTAGAATGCCAGCCACCTGGGACTTTTTGCAAGGCTATTCTTTTACTATCTCCACCTTTTATTATTATCTAGCTACGTATGTCCGTCTCCGAGTTTTAGTGGTGTGAAAATTGTACCTGAAATCGTGTTTACCTGTTCGTTTATAGTGGCACTGTTAAACGTTTTTGTTTTGTAGATTTCCATATTTTCAAGAATGTCTAGTCATCGCCCTTTTTTGCTAGGATGTCGCAATGTCATACAATCATCTATTTCCCTTGGTGTGTGGGTCCGTGAGTGTCAAGGCATATTGCAAAGTTGGAGTCTTCTCTTTTGCGTTTTTATGAGCGTATGTGTTCTGTAAATCTTCTTTTTAGCGTTCGTCCAGTTTGTTCTTTATAAATATGTTTGCAGGTACAAGCAAGTCTGTATACTCTGTTGGAACTAAGTTTGTCAGTTGTTTGTGTCGTTGTCCTGAGATTATGTCTCAGAGTGTTGCCGGCTTTTAATGCTCTGAGTATTTCTTCTTTGTGAAAAAGATTAGTTAGTCTATATATTTCTGGTCTTGTGTAAGTAGAAGTGTGCCCTCATATTGTATTGATTGTCTCTTTGTCTTCTTTATTCCTGGTTTTAGTGTTGTATTCTCTAAATGGGTTTGTAGCCATTATTTTTAGTTATGGTGTAAATTGGTGTAAATCTGGAGTAATTGTGTATCTTATGTCTAAATGCTGCTTGTTTATGTTGGGTAGGGTGGTTTGAGGTGATGTGAAGATAAGTGTCCGTCATAGTTGCTTTCCTATAGATGTCAAATGTTAAACAGTCAGTTCCTCGTGTTATTGCGATGTCAAGATAATGCATTGTAATGTTAAAATGTAAAGTTATTTTGAAGAATTTTTATATAGGGTGTTTCTTATAGAGGTAACTTCACGCACGTATACTAATTTGGAGCTGCAATTTTCGATGACTGTTTTCCAACATTTTTGGCCATATAGCAGCAATAAAGCAGCTTCCTTGTGGTCAAACATAATCTCTGCTTGCATATAAAATAAAATGCTTAAAACTTATAACGGGTGTTTTTTATACAGTTACAGCATTTTGAAACAAACCTGAATTGACATAAAGTTTACTTTATTCGAAAAATAATCTTCTGCTATTACAATTTTAAGGTGACAGCCATAACTGGCTCGAAGGCAGTCCAGTCGGAAAGTTTAATTTTCGATGAGTATTTCGCAATAATGCGGCGAATGTGGTCAATGCCTTCGGCATAGACTAACGATTTCACATATGCCCCTACATAAAAGAGTGTAGAGTGACGTTAGATCGCACGATCTAAAATGTCCCCCCCAGGGGGGACATTTATAAGTCTTTATGGATCACACCACCATTTAGACTTGTATTTTACGGGGATAAAAGGGAGCCCAGTCCCATTAGGCTACAAGGAGCCAAATGGAAATTCCACTATATTTCCACGGGAATTAGTAAAGCCCCAGAATTCCGCTATTTGTCTCATTAGGCATTTAGCTGTTCTCTGACTGATTATTGGGGTCGGCCCTTCGGGAATATCGTGGTGGCTGTGTGTTTCGAGGCCCTCGTTTGAGTTCGTGGGTCGGATCATTCACAATGAACACAATGAATGGTCCAGGTCCAGTGAGTATAAATGTCGCCGTGTTCTTAATTATATTAAGCTTCGTGCGTTCTGGACCAGGAGTTGAATAGTCTCCAACTCTTTAGCAAGGATTGAAGACTGCGGCCAGCATCGGGGTTTTGAAGTTGCAACTATGAGTGACCGGAGGATATACGTATCCGAAGGCCTTCTAGGGCGAGGATGACGCTACATATCATCAAACAGTGGTAATGATCCACCATCTGATTAAAGCCCACGTACGGCCAGGTGCAGATGTAAATCTTATTACGCCATTCGAAAGAAGAAACTATTCGGTTATCAAACATTTCCTTCACTAAATCAGTTGTGGCTGTGTGACAAAATTCGCTGCCTTGTTTCATTTTCGGTGACTGTTTTCCAGCATTTATGATTGTGTATAGGCAATAATGCGACGTATGTTGTCCTTCAAGTGGTCAATGCCTTCGGGCTTATCGGCAAATCGCCCTACAGAAAATAGTGTAGAGTGGCGTTAAATCACACGATCTTAAATGGTAATTTGAGGGTTCAGAACGTTTAACGTTAAAGTTATAAAACGTTTCCTTAAATAAATTAATTGTGGCGCAAACTTTACGACATAAAGTGACGTTTTGTTGAAATCACAGCTTCTGCTCCTGGTTGTTGAATTATTGAACGAAAAAGTCAGTAATCATTTCTATATAGCGGCCACCCTTATCTGCAACCTTCTAACCAGCATTGTAAAAGTACAAGACCAATGATTCCAATAGACTATAAAGTCCATCAAATTGTAATTTTTTCTGGATGTAACGCACTCTCAGCATGCCCTTGAGGATTATTATCACTTCGAATACTGCGGTTTTGCTTATTAACGTATCGATCCACGCAGAAGTGAGCTTTATCTTTAAGCAAAAGTTGGGAAAAACGGCATTGTTCCAGTCCACAAACGTTAAAATTTCAAACCAAAGATAAATGATTTTGTAGCTAACAAAATGGCCGCCATTTGAAAGTTCTATAACTTTGTAAAGAATTTAATGATAACCACCAATAAAAGCTGAGAATATAATTCTAATTTATAGTATTTAAATATATAGGCAATTCCACACTATCTACTTTTCGTCACGTGATCATGACAACAATTTGACGCTTAGAAAAAGCATTGACGGCATAACTCGAATGGTACTCGTTTGAAATCCGTAAGCATCAACATGAGCAGGATGTCCCAAGAGCATCTGGCATCGATCAGTGACCCAAATACCTTACATGGGAGGATGCAAAGATAATGACGCAAAATAGAAGATAGCGGTGGCAAGTGGATGCCATATGCTCTTAAAAAGGGGGTAATGGAAAACAAATCAAATGATTTGATTTTTCCATAGAGCTATTAAATTAGGGGGTCAGGCAGGGAGTCAACTGGAAGCTCCACTTTATTTCCACGGGGATCAGTGAACCCGCAGAGTTCATTATTTGTCTCTTTAGACATTTAATAGTTCTCTGACTGATCATTGAGGTTGGCCCCTATATGGGAGTAACGTGGTGGTTGTGGTTTTGCGGCCCCATAACAGTATAATGGTTATTATGGTGGCCAGGATCATCTCATCTTCACGCAAAGTGAATGATCTAGTCCAGTGAGCATGCTAGACATGTGTTCTGGACAGGAGTTGAAAGTCTTCAACTCTTTAGCAAGGTGTGATGGTTTGCAGCCCTGCCCTGGAATCATTAAAGTTGCAACTAGAAGGTTTCTGTTGCATAGAACTATAGCTTCGGCTTTCTAGGACGCATGTATGACGTTCCAAATTATACAATTGTGGTTTGTCCACCATCTGATTAAGGCTACATAGCCAGGTGCGGATGTAAAACGAATCACATTATCTATACAAAGAAATATCGCACAAAACAAAAACTTCACTTCTTTATGAAAATTATCTAAGGAACCAAAAAGTTAACTTCTCTATGGAAAAGCCCATGTGTCAATTTGTAACTTTAACGACAATTTTGACGATATTTATAGAATAGAATGGTAAAACAGCCTTGTCTGTTACCACTATTCCTTGCAATAGGTTCGATAATTTAGCAAAAACTTAGAATAGCATAACACTTAAATGTTATGATTGTTTTTTAAGCAGTTTTATATGACATAAATTTTTCTTTGTATTAATTGCAGCAACAATTTCGTTTCACTCTGTATAATTTAAGAATTACCACTTTTATTTTGCCAAGAATCCAAATAAATAAAAATCATTGCTATGAAAATGCTAACAAAAAATAACACATTTATAGTGGCTATTATAACACCAAATATGAAGTGAGTTAAAAATTTCATTTGATAACCGATTTTGCTTTTAAATATTTTTGTTTTTTTTTTTTTAAGATGATGAAAACAATAACCGCAGCTTAAACACAGACTCCGATTAAAAGTGTTAATTAAACGAAATAAGGTGATTCAATGACTGGAACTTCAAAAGCGTTAATAATATGTATACTATTCCTGCTGTAAATAATTTCTTTGTAGGCTGCATTACTCATGGGAGCTTTATATAATTTTAACGTGGATGTATATGTGTGTATATGTGAATGTATGTTTGTATGGAGGGAATGAATAAATTTAAATTAAATTTTGTATGCGTCTTCAAATGACCCCTGACCCTAAGAATTGCTATAAAATTAAATGTTATATTTTATGGACATCCTAAAAGTATGCTATATTTTATTGACAGAGCCTAGATTACAATAGGTAAAAGTGCACTACTTTTCAATAATAACTTTTATGTATTGTACATCTAATTTGCTTAAATGCAGCTAACAAAAAGCTTACTTATCAGATCTTACTATTTAGTTCAATTTACCCTTGCAAAGCATGGCAGATGAACCAAGTCTTCTAGCAAAAATGCTACATTCTGCAAAGTCACAACAACAAAACACTTGAAAGTAAATTTTCTAACGCATAAAAAAATTCGCCGGAGAAAAACAGCAGAGTCTGTTGTTGATATAAAAACATCAAGAACCCTGAGCTTATGAATTTTTGCGGCGTCAGCGGCCGGCACAGAAAAGATCGCTGATTTCTTTATATTTCTAGGGCATTTGATAGAATAATGCTGGGCGTCCACGGGGAAGGTATGTGTGAGAATGTAAAGAAAAATGTGCTTAAAAAGGGCTCGCATTTGTGGGGACAACAGAGATGAGGACATTTATCTCATGTTGTTTTCCATACATAATTGCCGACCATTAAATAAAACATTTATCAATTTAAGATTCATTCTGTTTCATTCAATCATTTAATAAAGATGCGCTCGCCTTCAACTACAAACCAGCCAGTTAGGACAGCAAATACCAATAGTATTTAATAAAAAATTATAAACACTCTGCGAACACCTTATATATGGATTTTAATTTATGCGATAAGAATAAATTAATTTATTAAAAAACTTTAAAAAAAATACTAATGAAAAATTTATTTTCAAAAATTTAACGGCCATTAAAAAATTCCAAATTTAGCTTGATAACGATTTTTCGTCACGTCTTAGTAGTTAAAGCAGGCAAAGAAGATTAAATTTGTTTAGGCTTTTTGAGTAAAAATAAAATAAAACAAATTTAGAGTTCAAAAGCCATAAAATATAAAAATATTTCTTTTTTTGTTTTGGAATTATAAATATTTTATTTTCAGACTTTTTTAATTTTTTATTATTAATTATTTTTTCTGCGAATTTCCTTAAATTGATTAAAATTTTGTGAATGTTTTAATTTTCAATGATTTTTAAGGTTTTATTTTTTAATCCAGGCAAATTTAGCATTAATCACAAAATCATTTAAAACTCACGGCAAATTGGAATTTTTCGCCACATGATGTTGCTGTATTGAGAGAGGGGGCACAAGCCTAATGAAATAATTAAAATATTAAAAATAACCGCCAGTTTTTTATAAATGCTTTTCATTCTTCTAATTTCTAATGCACAAATAAATATTTCTGTTTATTTTATATTTATTCCATTAAAAAATACACTTGACCTTGTTCAAAAAAAAAAAAAAAACTGTTCTACGAAAGATAAGAGAAATTTGTTTTTGTAAGGCTGCCAGACGTTCAAGTTTTTTTCCTTTAATTATGATTTACAACACACTGTTTAAGGCTGAAGCTATTCGCAGGAAAAATAACAGTTTTTTTTTAAATGCTCTTTTAAGAAGTAACAAAAGGGTTTTTAAACAAGAAGTTTATTTTCTAAAACAAAATAAAACAAAAATTTAAGATTAAAATGTTTCATACTACGAAGGGAAATGTTCGGCAATTATGAATAAAAATTAGACATCTGGCAAATGTCAACCACGACCACGACTACACTGTCAGATGTCGATTCTTTCATTAAAATTTTTAATCACTTTTTGACGAAATGGCGTTCATATTCCGTTAAACACAAAACGGATTATGAGTTTTAAGGCTTGGCTCCGTTTAGACTCTGTCCTTAACACAGCCCCACAATAAATAATCTAGTGGTGCAACAATACACGATGTGGTTGATCACTTAACTGCTAATTGTCGTGAAATTACGCGATCAGGAAATTTGATTTGCAATAAATTGATCGTTTCATGACATGTGCTACCGTCTTGTTGAAACCACATATCAGTGATATCCATGTCGTTAGTAATAGGCCGAAATTGAGTTATTAGCATTTCGCGATTGTGTAATCCATTGACCGTTACTGTATTTCCAGCATCATCTTCGCAAAAAAACAGCCCAATAATGCCTCCAGACCACATAGCGGACCATACAGTGACACATTGAGCATGCAAAGACTTCTCTCTAGAAGAATCTTTTAGAAGCCCAAATGCAGCAAGTTAAAATGGGCTGAAAAACCAGGCGGTTGTTTCTGAATGATTTGAGCTTCAACTCGCGCGCCAATTGAAACTTGTAAGGTTTCAAAATCAAATTCTTACGTAAAATTCGCCAAATTTTTATTGTATTACGAAGGCAAAAGTTCGGCAATTATGAATGAAGAATGATATCTGGCAAATGTCTACCACGACCACGACTACACTGACAGATAACGATTATTTCATCAAAGTTTTTAATCACTTTTTGGCAAAATGGCGTTCCTATTTCGTTAATCACAAAACGGATTTTTAGTTTTAAGGCTGAAATCGATACGATTGGCTCCGTATAGACTCTATCGTTAATACAGCCCTACCAAAAATAAGCCAGTGGTGTAACATCACACGATGTGGTTGACCACTTAAATGCTGATTGTCGTGAAATTATGCTATCGCGAAATTTAGTTTGCAATAAATTGATCGTTTCCTTGGCTGTGTGACATGTGGCAACGTTCTGATGAAACCATATGCCATGTGATATCCACGTCGTCAATAATAGGACAAAATTGAGTTTTTGGCATCTCGTGATCCATTGACCGTTATCGCATTTCTAGCCCCATCTTAAAAAAATAAAACGGTCTAATCACACCTCCAGACCATATAGCGCACCATATAGTGACACGTTCAAAATGCAAAGACTTCAAAAAAATAAACGCTCTAGGATTTACAGAAGCCCAAATACGGCAATTTTGCTTCTTGTCATACCCTGCCTGATAAGTGAAAATGGGCTTCGTCTGAAAAAAAAATGTTTTTTCAGAAAAACCAGCCAGTTGTTATTGAATGAATTGTGCGAATCTACGGTGATATGAACAGCCGGTCGGCTTCAATTTCTATGCCAGTTGAACCTTGTAAAGCTTCCTTATGCAAAATGCGCCATGCGGTGGTTTTGGATAACTCCAAGTATTGAGAACGTTGAGGCATTGACAAATTTGGATCTGCTTAAACATTGTAGCTCACAGCTGCGATGTTTTTAGTTGAACGACCCGGCCAAACACACGTTGCTGTTCGCACATTTTGTATCTAGTCTGCCGACTCAAATTTAACCACCAAACTCTTAATAGCGGTCTCAGAAGCACGAGCCCATCGACTCATATTTAACTGCCAAACTTTCAGTAGCGATCTCAGAAGCACAATTGTGTTGTCTGCAAATATCACAAATTATACGAAATGTAACCTTAAAATAAATCACCATTTTTATAGTGGATTTTAATTAATTTAATGCGATTTTCGTGCGAAATTGAATTCATTGTAAGAATTGCCACTGCATCTACTACGAATACGTCAAAAAACTAAATGTCAAAAGTAGAATGTTGTTGGTGTTGCCACCCTTGAAAATTAAACTTCTTGTTGAAGGTGCCCCTGAAGGCTAGTAGGTAGTGTGCTAGCCTACATGACGGGGTGTTGTGGGTTCGATTCCCAACAAAGACCTTGGTGTTGTTTCACTACAAATAAAAATTGTATGTCGGTGCGGCTCCTCAGTGATGAAGGCATAGTCTCTGGTCACTTAGCTGTCTTATACGACAGTTAATTTCCGTAACTATCCTTCTGTTTTCATCACCTGTTGCATCTCTTCTCTATTCCTTTCCTAAAGAATGTAGCACGGTACTTGACTTAGGGCATTGTTGTCTGAAGTACTTCTTCTCTTTAAACAAAAAAAAAAAAACAAAAAAAAACTTCTTGTTGAAAACCCCCAATATTACGATTACTAGAAATTGCACTGAATGGCAACACTTTTTTAAATGTTTCTCTTTCTCCTTCTTTCTCTGCTAACCGCATGTGCATTAGTGTTTTGCAAAGCTATTTATCAACAAAGGTTAATGTTACTTTGTTTTTTGTTGTTGTTGTTGTTATTTTGTTTTGTTGGGGTTTGTTTAGTTCAATGAAATTTTTATTTGAATCATCAGTTTGCATTCAGCTTTCAAATGGCGAATGTGTTTTAAATTATTTGCGGTGTTTGGTTTTTGTTAGTTCGTTATAATAAAATTGTGTGAATAAAATCTTGAAATAATTTATCATTTCTTGGATTAACAATGAAGTGTTGTTGTAGTCGTTATACCCTTGGTATCACTATTGGCTCCCTTTACATTGTGGTCAGCCTTATTATTCTGATTTTTGAAATAATTTTATTCCAGCAATATGCTGAAAGTAATTGGGATGCCGAGCGTAAAGAAGCTTTAAAAGATGATGGTGAGCTGATATTTGAAAAAAATTGTTTTTACCAAAAAGGAAATGTCTGTGTGTTCGTATGAAATAAATATCACGATAAATTTATCATGAAATACAATTGTATAGAATCCAATTATGGAACAAACACACATTTGCAATAGATAAATTGCCATTTAAAGGCCACAAAACAAGGACTTTGAATTAATGAGTTGTATTTAATTACAGATAACGCTTTGCGGCTTAAGGTCTAGTTTCAAAATCGTAATGCAACCTTAGCGCTTATCAAAGGTAACGACGCAATGTTAAGCATAAATCGTTCACTAGATAACGTATACTGCTGCAATGCATCGCTCAATCACTTAAATTTTTCCATAAATTTTTATTATGGAAAAAAGCAAAATGCAGGAAACCAGAAATAATTAAAATTTAGCAAACTTCTATTGGAGATATACTTATTAGGTCACTTACTTCTCTGCTCCGAAAGTTTTTTTTTCTTTCTCGGACCAGCACTCCGAGGATGACTCCTACACATGCAATGCACTGTGCCAGAACCAGGAAGTTAGGTTATGGGGAGGAGGGAAGAGGGAGTAGTGTTTTTAGACATTCAATTTTAACTCACCTACAAGGAAAGTGAAAGGAAAGACCTCTGCAGGTAGTTAATTCCACATACGGACTATTCTACTAAAAAATGAATTTTTCCTGTAATGCGTACTACGATTCATTGACCAATCAACCACAAATGGATGTGCTCTCAACAAAAATCGAGTTAAACACGAGCAACGGGAACAAGTTCCTCAATTTCGTTAGAGCACTTACCATGGTAGTAACGATAAAACAGTGATATATAACCCACATTGCGTCGATGCTCTAGAGAATCAACAGAGTTGAATAACCTAGCGTCCTCAATGAGACTCCTGGCCCACTCCTGTACGCGGTCGAGCCACTACAAAATAAACTTTGGGGCGCCGGCTTATACATTTGAGTTGTATTCTATTTTTGGACGGATATAGGTGGTATAAATAGTAAAAAGATCGGCTGAAATAAAACTTGAAAAATGTATTTTATATTTTACCTATATCAGCCATAGTCCCCCCCCAAGGGCACATTGTAAGTTTTTATGGATCAGCCAACTATCTGGACTAGTCACTTGCGGGGGTAAAAGGGAGCCCAGTCCCCTTCAAGGCTAGTAGGAGCCAACTGGAAAATCCACTATATTTCTACGGGAATCAGTAAAGCCCCAGCGTTCTGCTATTTTTCTCTCTTTAGGCATTTAGCTGTTCTCTGAGTGATTATTGAGGTAGAACCTTCGGGAGTATCGTGGTGGCTGTGTGTTTCGAGGCCCTCGTTTGAGTTTGTGGTTTGGATCATTTACAATGAATACAATGAATGGTCCGGGTCCAGTGAAAATGAATGCCGTCGTGTTCTTAATTATATTAAGCTTTATGCGCTCTGCACCAGGAGTTGTCTGGTCTCCAACTCTTCAGCAAGGAGTGAAGGCTGCGGCCTACTAATGACAAAGCCTTAGCAAAAAATATATTAAGAGAATCTGATCGGAATTAAGGCTACAAAGACTGCATTGTGCTGGATTGATGGAGATATGATACCGGGTCAGCTACTGCGTCATGATGGCTAAATGTAATGACACGCTATCCCTGGCAGCTGGTGTATACTCAGCGTCGTCCAGTGTTGTGTAGTGTCCAGGAACAAATAAAAGGCATAGGTTGATTCGTTATAACTATTCAGCCTTTATTTGCCACTAAGTCTCCGCTTGACGGCAGCTTGCTTCTAAGCTCCGTTTATTGTGCACTGGTGTGTGTGTGTGTATGTGGCGGTTTCTGTCGTATCGCTCCTACATATCCCGGTCAGTGTTCGAGGGAAATAACCAAAACAATGTAAGTTGGGCTGGGTAAAGATCTCCGCTCAACTGTCTAATGCCTTAATCACCGTGGTGAGGGTGAATACAAACTCGGCTGGTTTGAAACCTCTGCTTTATTTATGACCGCACCACAATTAGTAGAACGTATCTAATGGAAATACCAAAAACACTGTAAGTTGGGCTGGGTTTAAACTTCCACTCAACTGTCCAATGCCTTGGTCACCCACATTTGTGATGGTGGACACAAGCTCGGCTGGAATAAAACCTCCGCTTCGTTTGTGACCGCACCACAGTTAGTAGACCATGTCCAATATAAATAACCAAAACACTGTTGGGCTAAGTTAAGACCTCCGCTCAACTGTCCAATGACCTGATAACTCCAAGTAGTGTCTCTGGGTATAAACTCGGCAGGGTTAAAATCTCCGCTTTGTTTATAACCTGATGGTCTTACCTAACAGTCCGAATTATTAAAATAATATTACCTGTTGTCCTGTCGCCGGCCGCACACCATCGCACATGAAATCTATCCAAAATATGATTGGAGCTTTAAGTTTCATTAATTAATGAAGTTTAGGCCACAAGGACTGTATCGTGCTGGATTGATGAAGATATGATATCGGTTCAAGTTCTGCATCATGATGCATGTTTAAAGACATGAAATTGCCCTGCCCCCGGAAGCAGCTTTATATGTCTTGACGGAATCTCAACGTCATTGCATGTTTTAATGGGGGAAACCGGGAGCCCAGTCCCCTGAAGGTTAGCAGAGAGACAACTGCAAGCTACACGTTATTTCCACGGAAGTCAGTAAGCCCCAGAGTTCAGCTTTTTGGTGTTTTAGCCTTTCAGCTGTTTTCTGTCTTATTATTAAGGTTGGCCCTTCGGAAGTATCGTGGTGGTTGCGGTTCCGCAGCCCTCATGAATTTGATTCAGGGGCCGGGATCATCTCAGCTTTACTGAGAACAATGGGTGAATGATTCGAATCCAGTGGACATGCTTATCATGTGATCGGGACCAAGAATTAGATAGTCTCCAACTCATAAGCAAGGAGTGGTGGTTGGCGAGCCTGCTTCGAAACCTTCGAAATTGCAACTAGGAATGACCTGTTTGCTAGAAATTAGTCTTCGGCTTCCTAGGGTGCGGGCGCACGCATCATATCGCGCCAGTGGTTTAACCACCGTCGAGTTATGGCATATACACGCTAGGTACCGACGTAAATCTTACCTCGCATGACATGAAATCCATCCAAAATATGATTGGAGCAATAAATTTCATTAACGACTGAAATAACTGAAGAAGATATCAATGAGTGAGTGGGCAACTGATTATTCTGATGAAGAAAAAATACAATGCGCTAAACGGTATGAGTCGTTAGTGCTGGTTACGGTCACTCAACACGTCTTTGTAGTGATAGGAAGCAAAACGGCAAAGATCTTTATTCCAGGTGCCATAAAGCCATTTTCAAATGGTATTCAGTGGACTTAGAAGAATTATTTGGATAAGCAGGATAAACTATTGTTAAAGAAAGTGGAGCAAAATCCTCGACAAAGCAAAAAATAACTTTGCATTTTACATGTGTCCGCATTATCGAAATTTCACTGTAGACATTTCCTTTGCATTTTTCAATTTAATTTTCAATTTTAAGTTAAATTTTTTTTGGAACAAAATTACAATATTTCCAACAGCTCTTAGGGCCATCATATATAGTGTGATATCAGTGCTAATATCATCTTTATTCATAGTGGCCATTGTAAAGGTAAAAACCGGGAAAGATTTATTTATGAAAGAAATATTTTAAAAGTCTTCTGATGGTTTTATTTATTTGCAGAGAATCCATTATTTAATAATTCCCTGGCTGATATTTCAGATATTCGTTTTCTACATCACTTATTGCTTTTTGTATTTGTGGTTTATCGGTGCTGCCATGGGCGGTGCCGCCGGCATTTTTTTCTTAATTTTACTCCTAATCGCTGTGTCATCGTTTGGTTGGCTTGCAAAATTATTTCAATTTAAATTTGTTTATTTTTTAAAAACTCTTTTTTTTCTTTCCAGTTATTGAAATTTATATTTTTTGCTTCAGTTTCTCCTTGTTGAGGCAGATACGCAACGAAAATATTGAAAAAGCTGAAAGAATGGATCACCAGCTAAATGGCAAAACTTTAATTTAAAATTAAAAAATAAAAAAAAATTCAATATTCTATTAAATACTCACTTTTTTTAATACTTTTCTTATATAAACAATTAAATAATAAATTCTATAAATTTATAAATAATAATTATAGTTAATTAAAGTTTTTAATATTTTCTTTTTGTATATTTTATTTTAGGCATAAGGTCTTTAGAAAAAAAATTTAAATGAAATTTTATTTTTATTTTTAATATGACGTACTCAGAAGAGGAAAAAGGTATAAGCAATGAAAAATTGCTGCGCAACAATACAAAAAAGTGTTTCTTCAAATAGCAAAACGTGCAAAAAAATAAGTTTTTGAAAATATTATTTTTTAATTTTTATACAGGGTGTCCGTCGGGAAGGTATGCTACTTTGTTTTGCCGCTATTTTGATAAACATTGGATTTGATAGTTCATATTTGGCAGTCGTAAAGTAGACACGTGCCAAATTTATTATGGAAAAATATTCGAAAATGAAAATGTGCCTCGTCACTCATCGCTCATTATAATTTTTTCATTAAAAAACGGCGCTATTATAGGCGAGCTGTGACATCCTATTGGCATATGTATGGTGGCGTAAATGGTCTTGTGGCAGACCAAGATCCTGAGCACGTCGTCGAATTGAGGTTGATGAATTGTTTTGTACAGTTTTCTGAGCAGCAGTAATGTTTTCAGCCGATCTTGCCGCACGTAGTGATCCTTGTTTGGGCCTATCACCTAGAGACCCTTTTTCTTCGAAATCATTTACTACACGATAAATAATGCGTTTTATTGGCACGTTGTTTCTCCCAAAAATTTAACGTAACTTTTTCATCATCAGAGTAATCGATGATTGATTTTGATAAAATATTTTTTAACGATTAAAACACGTTTGTTTATCGAATATTTTTCGAAAATAAATTTGTCACGTGTCTACTTCAAATATCACATGTCAAGACTAACGTTTACCAAAGTGGTGGCAAAACGAAACAGTATACTTCACTGGCGGACACCCTGTGTTTGGTTTTTTCAATATTTCTAAACTGACGAAAGGTTTGCTGACGCAAGGTTTCATTAAACCACATAAAATTAATGCTTCCCTCTAAAAACATTGCTGACCAAAGTTGTTATATTTAACAGCAAAATTAAGAGCTGAAAACGTCTAGTTTAAAAATTGTTTGATTTTATAAGTTTAATGAATTTATTCAAATGGCAACACTGTAATATTTTAGGTTACTCATTCTCATTCTCTCACAAATGCATGATGCATGCTTAATTTATTGTACTCTCTCTGTTTTGGTTTTTCTCCAAGGTCATTGGAAATAAATTGTTGCATTTTCACCAGAGTTGCCACTTAATCGTTATATTGTTATATATAGAAGCCAAAAAAATCGCCAATATAATATATGCTTCTTTCATGTTATATTTGTTTTATTAGTGTTTGGAAAAAAACTGCGTTAGTGATGTCTACTGAACTGTTTTAAAACAGCGGAAAAGCGCAAAATAATCTAAAATTTCTTTATCGTTTTTCTAGGTGAAGGAACATAAAAAGTTATTTGTGTGTTAAAATATAATAATTCATTACAACAGCAACAATTTTTTGGCTTTTTAGTTTCAGAAAAATAAATCCTGTAAACAAGTCATTACTGAATAATATTTGTAACATAAACTGGGAAAAATAATTCCCTCGAATAATAACATAAAAACCACATTTACAAACTAAATCAATAAATCAAATTAAAATTATTGAACTAAATTATCAAAAGTTTATAAAAAAAACATAAATAAATAGAACGAAAACATATCAGACATTTTCCAAAATAAACTTTTATAAATTTCTACAAAAATAATTTTTAAATTATTAACCCAACTTTAGTCCAGAAAATAAGAAGTGATAAAAACAATTAAATAAATATTCAGTAAATTCCAATAATCTTCTTATTTTTAGCTACAAAATTAATTGTCTAAATAGACGGATGATAATTACAAAGTACGTATACGCAACGGATGTGCATTTTAACTAGGACTGCCACTTAATCGTTATATTGTTAAATTTAGTGACAAAAAAATCGCCAAAACAACATTTCTTTTTTTCTTGTTTTTCAGATATTATTTCTAATAACATCGGCTCTTTTCAATATCAGTGCTATTTTTAGAGTCAATTCTCTTCAAAAAAACGCAAAATACTCAAAAAATTCTTCATCGAGAAAAATAAGAGGATATTAGAGCGATCTATTTTTTAGTGCTTTTAAGTGTTGTACGCTCATTGTTTTCTATTAAAAAACTTGATTTTTATCTCGTAAAAGAGATAAATTTCGCTTAAGAGATATACGTTGTGAGCACTTAATTTTTGCATTGCAAAAACAAAAAGAATACGAAATATATTCATAAGCTATGAATACTAATTTGTTTAGATGAAGGCAATACCAAGCTAGAGCTTTTTTCCTTGGTTTTCTTTATTAAGCCTCTCTCACATATTTATTGTTCCGTTTTACTAATTGTTGCTGGGGCACACTCTTACTTTTTATTTTTAATAAGTTTTTTAATGCTCTTCGACGCTAGCGCGTCCATTAGCGTATTGTGTCATGCCTGTGAATTAGCAAAGTGTTGCAGGTTGCTAGTGCAACGCCAATCCCCAAAAAAGGTGAGGCTAACAACCCTGAAAATTACACACCAATTGAACTTTTTGTTTTGCATTTTCTAAAGTGATGGAAAGTATGATTAATTTTCATCTTGTGAGGTAGCTGAAGTTCAACATGGCTTCCGTAGGGGACGCCTATGGGCGACTTACTAGTTTTTCTATAGAAACAATGGTGCAGCTCCATACATCATTTTGGAAAAAGTAAGGTGATGGCTCTAGATATTTCCAAGACCTTTGATAGAGTGCGGCATGAGATGCACTTCTGTCAAAACTTGCTGCTTTTGGTGTCGGTGATAATTTCTCCAAATTTATATTAAGTTTTCTCAAGAATCACACTGTACGAGTTGTTATAGATGCAATTTCAAGAAACGAGTTCTTCTACCCTATTTTTTATTTTTCTAAATGACCTTCTTCGTCAAACTTTTAACCCACATACTCTTTCGCAGATGACAGCACCATTTGTCATTCGTATTCATTTAGTAATAGACCGAACCAGTTAGAGGTAAGTTCCAAAAGGCGGAATAAGAATGATATGCTCCATCACGATCTCGCGGCAATCTCCAAATGGGATCGTGCAAACAGAGTCGATTTTAATGCCCGTAAGAAGTAATCTTGCATGCGTACGCATAGATCTGTGTTCGAAAATGGTGCTGCATCTGTTACTATAGGTGATATACATAGGTATTACAAAATCGGAAGCTCTTGATGTTCAGTGGTCTAACGAAATTAGGGAACTTGTTCCCGAAATTCACATGTTTTTGCGTTTCACTCGATTTTCGTGTGGTCGTGAATCGCACTACGCATTACAGGAAAAAATCATTTTTGTTTAGCAAAACAGTACGTATGTGGAATATACTCGCTCTAGAGGTCTTTCCCGTTACTTTCAATGCAGGAAAATTCAAATCGAATGTCCACAAACACCACTTTCTCTTTCCTCCTCCCAATAACTTAATTTCCTATATCTGAAACAATACATTGCATGAAGAGGTGTCATCCCCTGAGTGCACGTCCGAACGAAAAAAAAAAGTTTTTCTTTACGTTGAAGATGCTGCTCTACGAACAAAGTGTCCTCCTATGAGTGATTTAATAGTTTTAATTAATATTTTTAATTTGGAAATTAATTATAAGTCAAACTATTTTAGAATAAATAGCCAATAAAATGAAAACATGAACTTAAGCCGAAATATTACGATGCAAAATCAAAAATTAAGACCTGCTGGCAAGGCAATTTCTCATTTTATGCATTACCTTTTCTGTTATTTCTTTTTTAATAAATTTAAAAGATAAAATGTTCATAAGCTTAAGTTGAATTAAAAAATGATTCATTTGAATAAAATACTGAAATAGTTCAACTATCGATTAATGATTAATTTTAAAATTTAAAATACTTTAAACTCAAACGAAACGTGGTTTTTATTTTTGTTAATAAAAATCATGAATTCTTAAAACACATAAGGTAAAAAAAAAACATTTTAAGGAATCGCCATAAATGTGATCAACTGAATTTTCTGGCAACACTGCCGCCATGTATGATGTCAGCTTCTGTAAATTTTTTTGCAAACAGTTTGCATTCCGCATTGCAATTGATGATGTGTTTGGTTTTCCTCATCAATTGAAATCGGTTTAAATTACGTTTCTTTTTTTGTGAAAATAAACAACGTTTTTCTATAATTTAACATTAAGAAATACAAAACAAAGATGTCGCGGTGCAGTAAATATTATTCCACAATTGGAATCATTATTGGTTCCATTTACACTTTATTCTTTTTAAAGTTGTTCATTTCATCACTTTATTCCTATTTGACGGCCACAGATATGAATGTGAAATATCAACAGCACGGTCCATGTGAGTTTAAGGAAAATATAATTGTTGGTATTGTTTTATGAAGATAAAAATATTTAATTTTATTTGTAATAATTCGCCTCAAAAGTAAGCGGCCGTCGCTAAACGAATTTATCGATACACACGTTTCTTGATTAGTTGGGCTTCTATTTTATCTCTTAGCGATGGGCAAGGAGTTGGTGTTTTGTAATGTTGGATCAAGAAAATAAATAATTTGAGACTGACTAAAATTGTGCATTTAAATTTTTAGAGAAGTAAACATTTCGCAAACGTTAACTGTTTGATTTGCTCGTTGTAGCAGAGAATGATTTCGTTGCGAAATCAGCTGCTAAACGTTTAAAATATATTTATGAGAAGGCTTCGTTGGGATGAGCTCAACGAATTTTTTAGGCAATTCAATTGAAAATTATGTTTCTTGGACAATAATGTCGATGCCATAGCGGAAATGGGTGTAAATATCATTTTGTTAGGAATGAAAAGTTTTATTCCACCCGAAAAATGTTCGATTAAAACCAGACCGAAGTCCTGGTTTTATTAGATGTGCAAAAATGCAGTCTGATCAAGAGAGGAAGCATTCAGTATCTGGTGTAGAAACAAAAAAGGCAGATACTAATTTTCTACGCAAAAGGGCAACATCTTCGTCTGCCAATGTACAAAATCTGTACAGAGGTAGCAAGAGCTTTTGGCCCAATTGCAATTTGTTCTGCACTTTCTAAAGTAATAAAAAGTGTGATTAATTTTCATGTTGTGAGTTGCCTGGAGTTCAACAGCTTACTTAGCGACCGACAGTATATTTTTCGTAGAGGGCGCTCCACGGGCAACTTGCTGGCTTTCCTATCAGAACAATGGTGCAACTTCATATATCATTTCGGAGAAAGTATCCCACGGGGGCACATTATAAGTCTTTATGGATCACACAACCATCTAGACTTGTCTTACGGGCGGTAAAAGATAGCCCAGTCTCCTAACAGGCTAGCAAGGAGCCAACTGGAAAATCCACTATATTTCCACAGGAATCAGTAAAGCCCCAGCATTCTGCTAATTGTCTTTTTAGTCTTTTAGCTGTTCTCTGACTGATTATTAAGGTAGGTCTTTCGGGAGTATCGTGGTGGCTGTGTGTTTCAAGGCCCTCGTTTGAGTTTGTGGGTCGGACAATCCAATCCTCAGAAAGGGTGAGGCTAACAACCCTAAAAATGACAAACCAACTGAAATTTGTTTTGCACTTCCGTAGGAGACGCTCTATGGGCGACTTACTGGTTTTTCTATAGAAACAATGGTGCAGCTCCATACATCATTTTGGAGAAAGTAAGGCGAGGGCTCTAGATATTTCCAAGGCGCTTGATAGAATGTGGCATGAGACGTACTTCTGTCAAAACTTGCTGCTTTTAGTGTCGGTGATAATTTCTCCAGATTTATATCGAGTTTTCTCAGGAATCGCACTATACAAGTTGTTATAGATGGGATATCATCCAACGAGTTCACGATTAATTCAGGGGTACCTCAAGACTCCGTTCTTTCTTCTACCCTATTTCTTATTTTTCTAAGTGACCCTTTTTGTCAAACTTTTATTGTTTATGCACCAAACGATTGAATATTTTTTAAAAGTTCGCCTCAACATGAAACGTTTAACATACGTTTTGTTTGTTTGTTTGTTTAGGTACCTGGTTAGAAAGGAAGGGCAGCAGAACCTTTTCAAAACTCTTTTTTGGACCATCTTATAAATTTATATATATTTTGCATTTTGATTCGATATTTATATTATCGATTGCAACTATTTCGATAATTTTTTAAAACCGGCACATATTTCGAACCGACACTTTCTCAAAATCCTATTATTAGCGCGCTTATGCTCCTCATTAATTCCACAGACAAAGAAATGAAAGGGCAAAACCAAGTGCAAGAAATAAGTCGGATATTATCAACATCTAAGTAACGGTCTTATTATTTTGACGTGTTCTGTATGTCAGTTCAAGAACACCGTAGAACTGACCCTAGAAGTTTCTCTCGTTTATCTTTAGGTTTTATAGCAAATATTTTGATATGTAATAATTTCAGACATATAAAATTATATAAAATGAAATAAAATAAGAAAAATTAATTATTAATTTAAACTCTTTTTTAACATCAGTAATAATCATGACTTCAACGGCCGCCTTAATATCAGCTCTTTATGTTTTGGCCATTGTTAAGGTAAGTTTAATTAATAATAAAAATAAATTATAGTGCATTAATCAGAAATGTAATTTTAAAATAATTACAGAAATATCCCAAACTGATAATTCCCTGGTTAATATTGTGTATTCCTCTCTTCTTGCTCACTTGCTTTTTTATATTCATTTCTTTCTACGGTGAAGCGTGGCATGGTGGTTCCAATTATCTATTATTTACAATACTCCTAATTGGTGCTTGTGCTCTTGGTATGAAAACAATTAAAAATTTTATTTAATTTCTTTTTAAATTATTAATTTATTTTATATATTTTTAGGTATTGAAATTGCAATTTTCTGCTTAAGTTTTCGTTTGTATTTAGACATTGAGCAAGAAAATTATATGAGAGCAGAGAATAGTTCTCATAATGAAACCACTTTTGTTTAACTGTAAATCTTAATGTTGTTGTTATTATAACAGTCATGCTAAATAAATTTGTAAGTGCCTGTTTAGACACTTTAGCTTTTGTTGCTCAACTTTTGATTTTTCCATTAGAAAGAAAAAGAAGGTTTTATATCCCTTCTCTTTTTTTCTAATGGAAAAATCTAAAGTTGAGCAACAAAAGTTGAAGCGTGTAAACAGGCCCTAAGAAGGAAAATAAAATGTAAACAAAAGAGCAACAACACATTTAAACACAGCTATGCATGTAGGGAACATGCAAAGGAAACTGTTAGCAAAATTTGAATGCCAACTTAGAGTAAAAGTAACGAACGACCTGTGATATTTATTTGTAAGAGTAAATACTTTGGTGAAATTAAATTCTTGCTTGAAATTGTTATATTAAAAAATTATAGTAAATATAATTAAATATTTATATTGTTGTTATTCCTATATTTATTTATTTTTTTTAGTTATAAAAGATATTAAATATCATTTAAAAATAAAAACGCTGTGTTCAGTACAGAACTTTTTAAAAGAAAAACAAAAATGAAAAACACATTTCCTGCAAAAAAAACGCTAAATACTCAAGAACATCTCTATCGTTTGCTAAGTGCCTGTTTAGACGCTTCAAATTTTTCTAATGGAAATATCAAAGGTTGAGCAACAAAAGTTGAAGCGTGTAAACAGGCACTAAGAGGAAATTTGTTGAGAATATATAAAAAATAAAAGCACAAGATAAAGAATCATCATAAATACAATCAAATAGAAATTATGGCAACTCTCCCAGCCATTATGAGGTCAGCGTTTGTAAATATTATTAAACAGTTTGCAATCCGAATTGCAATTGAAGATTTATTTTTGTCCTCTCGCTAGTTAAACTTTATAATAAACAAACGGTTTTCTATAATTTTACATAAATAATTAATTAAGAAATAAATGTCGTATTGCAATAAATATTATTCCATATTTGGAATCATTAGTGGCACGATTTATACTTTGGTCTTTCTAGGGTGGTTCATTTATTTACTTCATACCTGTTTTACCACCCACAGATGCGAAATTCCAGGTGAGTTTAAAAAAAATATTTGCTTTTCTTTAGAGGATTGAAGCACCGTTTAGGAAATTTTTCTAGTTACACTTACGATTATAAAGCAAAAAAGTTCAGACCTACAAAATAAATGCGCTATTTTTTTTCTTAAAATTTTTCTCTAA
This sequence comes from Trichopoda pennipes, assembly GCA_030448955.1. NCBI lineage: Eukaryota > Metazoa > Arthropoda > Insecta > Diptera > Tachinidae > Trichopoda > Trichopoda pennipes. The sequence continues at coordinate 1,724,122 of JASKUP010000040.1, forward strand.
TGCCAGGACTGGTTATGACTTTGGCGGCAGCCTTCATATCAGCTTTTTATATCTGGGCCATTGTAAAGGTAAATTTGAACAACAATTTAACTAATTAATAATAATAATAATAAATAAATTTTTTTTTAATTGATTGTAGAAATATCACAACCTGATTATTCCCTGGATAATATTGTCTTTTTTCATTTTCTTGGCCAGCTTTTGTTTTTTTATCGTTTTTTTGCACGCTGCTTCGTGGGTGGGAGTTTCTAATTATGATTTAATAACAATTTTTGTTAAAGGTGTTTGCATAGTTGGTATGAGATCAAATTGAAATTTTGTTCAATTTCTTGTTAAATTATTAATTTTATATATTTTTAGGATTTGAAATTATAAGTTTCTGCTTAAGTTTCCGTTTGTATATAGTCGTTGACAAAGAAAATTATATGAGAGCAGAGAATAATTCTCATAATGAGAGCACTTTTGTTTAAATCTGAACCTATTTTTTCCCAAAAATACGGTTGCCAAATGAACTCTTAAGGCGAACATTAAAATGTCAATAAAATAAAAGCAGCTCAATCGTGATGAACATGCAGAGAAAACTGAGAGAAAATTTGAACGCCAACGATCTGTGATATTTTTTTTATAAGAGTATAAAATATTATTAATATAATTTGAAATTCATTATGTTGTTTGTTTATTTATTAATTTTTTTGTTTAATTATACAAAAATATTAACTCTCATTAACAAAAAAAAAAAACGCTACGTGTTCCACACTTTAAAATATCTACACTTCACTTCACATAAATAGGTGCAGTACTTTAGCAATTAATTTAAGTTTGCTGCTCTCCAGATAATTCATCGAGAGGATTATGTTGTACTTGTTATTAAAGGTTCACCATCTGTGCTTCTTTTTATAATTTGTGAAGAGAAATATAAAATATTTTTGTGTCAGTTGAAAAGGTGCAGTTTTTAAAAATTGGTTGTATGATCATTTGTGTCAATTTTAAGTACAAAAATAGTTCAGCATTTTTTTAGAAACAAAAAACTAAAATAAGTTTCTATCGGTTTTAATTGAAAATGTCCCATGGTAAATCATTAAAGGTGAAAGAGAAGGCAAAATTTGTTGCCTATAATGATCAAGGTCTATCTGGCCGTGAAATGTCTATAAAAGTTAATGAAAAAGCTAACGTTGTGTGGAATTACTTAAAAAATAAAGAAAAATATGGCAAAAACATGCAGAGAAGACAAACAATGGCCACAACAACTAAGGAAAGGCGAAATATTGTAAGAGTAGCCTCCAATTCTAGTGTCTCTGGTGTAAAAATCAAAGCAAAAAGTGGTTTCAGTGCTAGTGTTTCTACCGTTAGAAGCGTAATAAATGTAGCAGAATACTTAAAACAAATTAAATTGCAGGAAATTGCACCATTAAACCAGCAATGTAAGAAATTACGGTTGGAACGCATGACCTCGAAAAGTCGCAGATGAGAAAAAGTTCAATTCTCATACACCCGATGGTTTTAACTAGTATTTCCATAACTTGAGGAAGGAGGAACGTTTTTTAGCGCGTCGCCATAGTCGAGTAAGTAGGTGGTGTTATGGTCTGGGGTGCGATATCGTACTATGGAGCCATAGACTTGGAATTTCAAACCACGAAAATCACAGCAAATTCATATAAATCTCTTCTACAAACGGCGTTTCCAAAACTTCAAGCGTTGTGTGAACCCATCCCATGGTCTTTCCAATAAAATAGGATAATGCTCCTATCCACAGGATTATTAAAACATGGATCTGTGAGCAAAATATTGAATTGCTGCCATGGCCATCACACTCCCCGCACTTAAACATAATGGAAAACGGAGATGGATATGGTTATCTCGGAAAGTGTACGAGTCTGGATGGCAATTTGATGACCCACAATCTTTAATTGTTACAATAAAATCGGCATTGTCACAAATTTGCTTACAATATTTATCTCAACAGTATAACTCACTTCCAAATGGAAATTATGAGGCAATTTTGTCGAAAGGAGGAAGTACACATTATTAAAAACTTATGAAAAAATAAAATTAATAAACAAAACTTTATTGTTTTCGTGTTTTTTTTAATGTTTTTTTTTCATTATGCACCTATTCATGTGATGTGAAGTGTATGTACACAAACAGCTTTCTCACAAAAAACGTTAAATAATCAAGACGTTAACGTTTGTTTAGAGAAAGTATGTAGAGAACATATAAAAATCGCTATTATGGCAACTCTCCCAGCCAGTATGAGGTCAGCTTTTGTAAATATTATTAAACAGTTTGCAATCCGAATTGCAATTGAGGATTTATTTTTGTCCTCTCGCTAGTTAAACTTTATAATAAAAAAACGTTTTTCTGTAATTTTACATAAATAATTAAAAAATGTCGTGTTGCCATAAATATTATCCCATATTTGGAATCATTAGTGGCACGATTTACACTTTGGTCTTTCTAGGGTGGTTCATTTACTTACTTCATACCTGTTTTACCACCGAAAGATGCGAAATTCCAGGTGAGCTTAAAACAAATGTTTGCTTTGCTTTAGCAGACTGAAGCACCATTTAGGAAATTTCTCTAGTTACACTTACGATTTTAAAGCAAAAAATTTCAGACCTACAAAATAAATGCGTTAAATAACGTAACACAATTTAGGTATATAATTTAATTGATTTTTACTTAAAATTTTTCTGTAACGCCAGGAGTGGTTATGATTTTGGCGGCTGCCTTAATATCAGCTCTTTATATCTGGGCCATTGTAAAGGTAAATTTGAACAACATTTTAATTGATTAATAACGATAATAAATAAAAGCTGTAGAATAATAATTATTAAAAATCTATTTTCCCTTTATTGTAGAAATATTCCAATCTGATTATTCCCTGGATAATGCTGTCCTTTTTTATTGTCTTGCTCACTTCTTGTGCTACATTTCTTTATGCGGTAGCTGCTGCGTGGCATGGAGCTTCGGATTATTTTATAACTTCAATTCTCGTTGTAGGTGTTTGCGCACTTAGTATGAATTTAAATTAAAATTTCGTTTAATTTCTTGTTAAATTAAATTAATTTTATATATTTTTAGTATTTGAAATTGCCAGTTTCTGCATAAGCTTTCATTTGTATTCAAAAATTGACCGAGAAAATTATATGAGAGCAGAGAATAGTTCGCCTAATGAAAGCAGTTTTGTTTAAATAAATTTCTAAGGCGAAAATTACAATGTAAACAAAAAAAAAACAAAAAAAAATGCAGCAACAAATTTAAGCAGAGCTGGCTAAGGAACATGCAAAGGAAACTGATAGCAAAATTTGAACGCCAACTTAAAGAAGTAAAAGAAACGGCCTGTGATATTTATTCGTAAGTTTGTATGTTTCGATAAAAAGTAATTTCTTGCTTGATATTGCCAAATTTTATAATAATATTGTTATAATGTTATAATTAAATAATAATTAATTATAATTAAATAATATTCATGTTCATATTGTTGGTTATTCCTTTTATATATTTTTTAAATATAAAAAAAAATTTAAATCTCATTGAGAAAAAAAGAAAAGTTAAAGGCTCAATTATAATATGCATAAATTGAACGAAAAGTCTGTCCAATGATTAAGCAAATCATTGCAGACTTCTAGGTGGCTATAATGTACTTACATGAATATAAAAATTATTATGCACAGTTACACATTTGTTTTATTCGTACTTTTGCAAAAAAAAAAATTATTTCTTTCTAAATAAATGAAATTTATTAACAAAAAGGCGTTTAATAATCATATTTTTTGTATACTTTCTACTATCCTCATACAAATTTATAATTATTTTTTTTATTAGTTTTAACAAAATTACGAAAGAATAATTACACATATTTTGCTGTTTATATTATTTGGATTAAACGTACTACAAAATGCAACTGTGTGCATTATTGAATTTATAAACAATTACGGCTGTATGCCTAAAAAACGCTTATTTGAGCTTTAAAGTACACTTTGGTTAACAAACACTTTAAGGCTAACAGACGTTTGTTAAAAAATGCTATTTAAAAACAGTACTTTAGCTAATGTATGCTTTAGTAAAATTAGTATTTTGATTCTGGCAATGCCACTATTTTCAGTTGTCATGTTGTAGTTAACGATGTATAAAAATGAATATTATTTATCCGGGTAGTTAGATCCATAAAATTTATTTTTATTGTTTTCAGCAAAATCAACATATTTTTTTTTTTGTTTTTTTATTAATCTTTGTAATAAAAAGCAAAGCACCCAAAAAAGATCAACTTGCAAGGCTTACGAAGAACTTCCAAGGAATTTGTTCCTATTAAAAAATAATTATTCGGATAACGAGCTTTGTTTTGATTATATGTATGCACATCAATAAAACTTTTGTTTAAAATAATAAATTATAATTATATTTTTGTAAAATATAAAATAAAGATGTAAAAATGTTTTATATTGAATGGCATGTTATATTTTAGTTTTTATTATTATTTGTATACTTCAATTGGTTTTTAATAAACATTCTTAAACATGTTTGGAATAACAAAGTATAATTGTCAATTGAGCCGTTTACATTGAAAGTGGCATAAGTCACAACTGAACAGTTTTTTTTTCATTTTTAATAAATTTGAAATTAATAAGTTGAGAAGAATTGAGATTTGTTGGAAAGGAGTGTTGATAATTAACGGTATAACAAAAATGTTTATTTTGAAAGTGGCGTTAGTCGCTGACCTCAGGAAATTAATTACCGAGCTTAGTGTAAAAGAAATGGAAACATGTAATAAGTGTGTGTAAAGTATTATTGGGATTATTCGAATTATTTTTATAAGTAAGAAAGAATAGTGCAGTTTACTGAACTATATTATAGTGATATCTAATATACTACACATAATTAGCATTATTTTGTTATTTTTTTATTCTTAGGAGGTTGCTTCGTGTTGTATAAAATATCTAAGAATGTCACAACTCAAAAGCATATTTGGAGCTATTCTGCGTTTCGATTCGAATCGAAATTTTCTCCGTCTAGCTGCTTTGGTATTTTCAGTTTCGACTCCGCTCAGTTTCTTTCGATTGTATATATTCTGCATTACGATCGGAGATCCGTTTTTCTCAGTTGCGTTTTTATTAACGGAGTGCCTTTCTTTATCTGTGTTTTTTAGTTAAAAAGTTTAAAATTGAAAAAAATGCAAGTAGAAAATGAGATAAAATGTTCAGAAACAAAAAAAAAAATTAATTATGTTAATTTGTCCTCCAACAAAAAATGCTTATTTTTAATTATGTATGTTTACATACAACTTTTTATATTAAATTTTACATTTGTTTATGAAAATGATAAACTTGCTTATTTTGCTATTTCATTTCCACATTCCACAGTGGTGCTATTAATTTTTTAAACATTATTGTCTTCTTCTTTTTCTTTCGATTCCGTTTTTCTTCAGAATACCAATTTTCGATCGCAACGGAACTGAGAGCGGAGACTTAATCGAAACGCAGAATAGGGGTGATTATTGCACATAGTGACTTATGTAAAGGGCAAAATAGTAATAGTAGTAATAGCCCCCTATCGAAAAAGTCCTTCACAGTGCACAACATGGAGAAAAAAGATTTTATTTCAACACAATCATTAGAAAAATCCGTTTCAGAAAGAAAACTGAATACAGACTAGTTGAAATGGCTAAAAATTAAAATGTTAAATAAAATAATTTAAAATAAAAAAGCTGACAATAACATAGTAACTTATGCCACTTTTAAAATAAACGGCTCAGTTTATTGTAAACACAATTTGTTTTGTTTTTGAACCTTTAATAATAAAATTGAACTGTCAATTTATTGTAGGTTTAACGTAGGTTTTTCCTACTTTAAAGTTAACAAAGGTATTTTAAGGTAAAAGCGTTTTCTGAATACAACTTTAGGAAATTGTGCTTAACAACGGCAGTTAAACCTACTTTAAGTTTTTATGCATACGGCTGTAAAAAATTAAATTTTATTGAAAATTGTGTGTTAAAAAAATGGAAAAGAAATTAAAATGTTTAAAGGCCCTTAAATTATTAAACTCCCTGGTTGAGTTTAGTTCTTCAACGTTATAACGAATACTACAAAATGAAGATTCACATTGTAAATAAAAAAAAATATTCTTTATTGCAAAATAAATAACACTAGTTTGTGGGGTTTTTAAATTAAAAACAAGTTTATTACTTTAACTACACAAGGTTGACACTATAGAATAATTTACTTAAGATGCACGTCTTTTCTTCAAGGGGTTAAATTTTGAACTGATTGAGTATCCACTCAGACGCTGTCCTATTTATATTTGTCCATTTAAAGTCTAGAAAATTTAAGAATCTTTTACTCCCTTTGTATCCCATATTGTTGTTGAATGTTGTTTATTCGATGTATAGGTGCCTGTATGTCTGTGTGAATTTTTGTTTTTATGCTGATAAGGTTTCTGCTTGGGATTTATTTCAAAATATTTGTTGTTGTCTCGTGTAGATAAGTTTTCTTAGAAAACTACACAGATGGTAAACAGCATACGTGTTGGTTGTTGTCTTTCGCGTATAAAATTTCTACGCAGTTATTAAACAGAAATTTGTTTTTGCCTTGCATGCCAGGCAGTTGGTAAACAGCATATCAAATTGTTGTTGTTTGTGTATAAAATTTCTATGCAGTTTGTAACTAAAAATTTTGTTCTTTTCCTATAAGTTTTCTTAGAAAGCCACGCAGTTCGTAAACAACATACCCCGTAGTTCGCTTTATTGCTTAATTATTTTATTTTAAAATTTAAGCAACACACATCCGTAACAATATTATTCATACCAGTATGAAAACGAAATTCTTTAAGTTATTACTTACCACTTTTACTGCATTTTTCCGCTACTTCTTTCCATGCTCGTTCCTTTGTATGGCCGTTATAATACAACGCGTCTCTTTTGTAATATAAGCTATTTTTTCGTTATACATTTTCTTTTAAATTCAGATAAAATATTTTTTCGCCCTCCATTGGAATTTGTTTACTAATATATCTTTAACACAATGTAAAATCAGCTGTTTCCGTATGGAATGTGCAATCAGTTTCGTACTTTCCTTAAGCAAACGATATTTGACGAAACTTGACTAAAAGTTTTCAGAATGCCTCTTTTATGCCAATTTTGGTGCTGAGGCTTTATATATATTTTGTGTAATAATATTATTTTGAATAAAAAAAAAAGGACATTATAGTTTGCCACATATGATTTTTAGGTATTTGCACAGTTGCTTAAGTTGCCTTAAGCCAGCATATGCATAATAATATTTAGGTCCAACTGACCTTAAGTGTACGCTTCTGTACTTTTCTAAAACCAGTACACACAACACATTCCCTACAAAAAACGCCAAATACTCAAGAATACATTATCTTCATCGTCTGGCAGCACTGTTTACTAATGTGCATGAGGTCAGCTCTTGAAAATTTTATTAAACAGTTTGTTTTAGGAATTGCAATTGAACATGTGTTTTGTTTTCTTTCCTAATTAAATTCGATTGATATTGCATTAAATAAAATAAACGTTTTTCTATAATTTGACATAAATAATTTTTAAAAAAATGCCGTACTGCGATAAATGTTATCACATAATTGAATTCATTATTACATTCATTTGTACTTCATTATTTTTATGGTCGTGCATTTACTTGCTAAATATCTTTGCGTACAGCGAAAGACTTGACATTGAACGTGAGTTTTAACAGAAATAAATAAATGAGTGAAAAACATTTACACTTTACTTCACATGAATAGGTGCAGTGTTTTAGCAATTAAGTTAAGCTTAATCAAGAGGATTATGTTGTACATTTTATTAAAGATTTACCAATTGCGAAAAATGAATGTTAACAACGAAAAGTCGAAAATGTTCCGTTAGATTTAAACTGTGCTTCTTTTTATAATTTGTGAAGAAAAATGTGAATTATTTTTGCGTCAGTTGAATAGGGGCATAATGAATAAAATAGTAAAAAAAAAAATAATTAAAAAATAATTTTATTTTTTCAGAAATTTTTAATAATGTGTACTTCCCCCTTTTCAAAAAATTGCCTCATAAATTCTATTTAGAAGGGAGTTATACTCTTGCGATAAATATTTTAAGGAAATTTGCGACAATGCTGATTTTATTGCAGCAATCAAATTGCCATCCAGACTCGTACACTTTCCGAGATAACCATCTCGACATGTATTCCATTATGTTTAAGTTCGGGAAGTATGATGGCCATGGCATCAATTCAATATTTTGCTCGTGAATCCACGTTTTAATAATCCTTGCCATGTGGATAGGAGCATTATCCTGTTGGAAAATCTATGGGATGCATCCAAACAACGTTTGAAATTTCGAAAACTCCATTTATAGAATAGATTTATATGAATTTGCTGTCATTTTCGTGGTCTGAACTTCCAAGTCTATCGCTCCATAGTACGATATCACACCCCAGATCATAACACCACCTACTTGACTATGGCGACGGGCTAAAAAACGTTCTTCTTTCCTCAAATCATGGAAATTGTAGTTAAAATCATCGGATCCATCCTAATTTAATTTTTTTTCATCTGAGAAAATCTACTTTACTCCACTCACTCTTCGAGGTCATGTGCTCCAACCGTAATTTCTTACATTGCTGCTTTAATGGTGTTTTTTTCTGCAATTTTATTCGTTTTAAATGTTCTGCTGCATTTATTGCCTTTCTAACGGTAGAAACACTAGCACTGGAACCACTTTTTGCTTTGATTTTTGCAGCAGAGTCACTAGAATTGGAGGCTATTCTTACAATATTTCGCCTTTCCTTAGTTGTTGTGGCCATTGTTTGCCTTCCCTTCATGTTTTTGCGATATTTTTCTTTATTTCTTAAGTAATTCCACACAATTTCCGTTAGCACTTTTATTAACTTTTATAGAAATTTCACGGCCGGTCAGACCTCGACCTTCCACCTTTAATGATTTACCATGGGACATTTTCAATTAAAACCGCTAGAAAATTATTTGGGTTTTTTGTTTTTAAAAAATGCTGAACTATTTTTGCGTCAATTCTAAGTACATTTTGCTTCACAAATTATAAAAAGAAGCACAAATTAAATCTAACGGCATTTTTTCAACTTTTCTTTGTTAACATTTATTTTTCTCAATTGGTAAACCGTTAATAAAAAGTACAACATAATATTCTCGATAAATTATCTAGAGAGCAGCAAGCTTAAATTAATTGCTTAAACACTGCACCTATTCATGTGAACTGAAGTGTATTTTTATATGTTTATGTGCCGCATTCAAAGTGAATGAAATTGGTTTACGTACATTGTTTAAGTTCTGCTTTAAGCACCCATTGGATCCGTTACACACGCTGATTTATTAGTTTGTTTTTGTGTTGTGCAAGGAGGCTGCCGCAGTATTTTTAAAAGAAATAATTTATTTGTTTTTTGTAATTATTTAAAAAAAAATTATTTCTGCAGATCGCATCTATTGTGTGTATGTGTTTGTTAAATTTTAGAAATATTGTTGTTATTTCTATTTAAACCTTTTTTTTTAGTAATGATTCCTAGAAACTGCAAACTTAAAGAAAAGGCAGGAAATTATCAAATTCGAGCTGTAAGAAAAAGTACCAAAGTACCAAGCACTGTTGGAAATCATCACCCTTAGTCTGTTTGGGGCGAGGGCAATACAAGACGACGTCGTTTTTTATCATTTGTTGTCAATTCGTATTCTCGTTGGCAATATTGCCATTTATCGATGACTAACAATACATGTTTGGTATTCTGTAATACAATTTAACGTTGATGTTGCCTTAAATTGCCGTTGATATTCACCCTTATTCTGTTTGGCGACGGCAATACAAGACGACGCCGTTTTTTATCATTTGTTGCAAATCCATATTCTCGTTGGCAATATTGGTATTTATCGATGACTGGTGACATATATTTGGTATTCTGCAAGACAATTTGACATTGATGTTGCCTTAAATTGCCGTTGATATTTTCGTCTGTGATTTTGATGTCGTGCTGTTATAAACAAAAATTTTAAAATATTAAAAAAACTAAAAAGACAAAATAAAATATAAAAAAGTAAAAATAAAATAGAAAATGGAAAAAAAATTAAAATTACCAACGCCAAGCAATTTGAAAAATGAGTGGAAGAATTGGGGAAAAAATCCATCACTTGCCAGAGTAAATTCGAAGAAGTAGTGTTCCTACTAATTTTAAGGAGCAATGGGAAAGTGTTGCCACTGCTCTAAGCGCCCTTGGCCCACCAAATTCGAACGAGTGATAGATGACAAAGGGTTCCATACATGTTTGGCAAAATTCTTTTTTCAGATTTGGGGCGACTTAAAATTTAAAGTAAAAAAAAAGATGGTAAAAAACAAAATGGAATACAAAACTACTGAAGGCGGCATATTTAATCAACTAACATATACTGACCTCCTTGGAAGAAGCTGTGGCAAATCTGCCGAATATTTTGATTTTTATTTATTTTAATGTTTAATTTATTTTAGCTTCAATTTAATACCGATTTTATTTTTTTTTTTAAGAGAAGTAGCACTTCAGGCAACAATGCCTATTTAGTCAAGTACCCTGCTACATTCTTTAAAAAAGGAATAGAGAAGAGATGAGACAGTTGGTGCAAAGTGGAAGGATAGTTACGGAAATTAACTGTCATATAAGACAGCACAGCGACCACTGACTATGCCTTCATCACTGAGCAGCTCCACCATCAGTCAGTTTTTTTTTTGTAGTGAAAAAAAGAAAAACAGTTAAGGTTTTTGTTGGGAATCGAACCCACAATTCACAGACTGACAAGCTAGTACACTACCTACTGGCCAACAGGGGCACAGTTAATATTTCTTTCACCACAGTTTTATCAAAAATAATACACAACTGAATCACCTGACTCAAAGATTAGATAAGTGTTCTGGCACAATGCACTGCATAGGTGGGGGTCATTCCCTGAGTGCTGGTCCTATAAAAAAAAGTGTGTTATATTTTATAAATAAGTCGGGTTTTCCTTCCTGAAGCTATAACTCCAGAATGTACGAACCAATTTCCATGGTTTTTCATTGGTTGAAAAGGTCTTGAACTCCGTGAGGTTTATAGCAAAGAAAATTCAGGAAAAATTTCAAGAGAAAAGTAGAAAAACAGGGAAAATCATTTTTCACATGCAGCGTTATCTCTGATATATAGCATGTACTACAACAGCACCAGTACGTAAATAAGTACGTTTAATTTTAAGTAGATGGCGCCGGTGCGTGATACATTGTTTGACAGCTACTAATGCGCACGTGAAATTAAAGTTAACGTTATTCATTTTCTAACAGTTCAATTGGAAACCATCAAATCAATCGGGCGTGTTGTGCAAATTTTTATTCAACTTTAACAGCAGGCATATGTCCTTAAGGTGGTAAGTTGAACTGTGTAAATTATGTGAATCGTGCATTTGAGGTTAAATTCACCAGTGCGAAAGGGAGTTCGCCGGGTTTGCTAGTATTTTATAAAAATGATCGATAAACTGGCAACGTTGTCATAGCACTGTTGGGGAATATCAAATTAGTATTGATGTTGTGTTAAAGTGATGTTGCCTCAAAAGCGACGACGATGTTACCGTCGCCAAGCAGAATATGGGTGATTGTTGTTATTTTTATTTAAATATATTTTTTTTTTTTGGAAATAATCCCTAGAAAATGCAAACTTTAAAGAATTAGCTGGAAAAAATCAAATTCGAGCTGTAAGAAAAAGTACCAAAGTACCAATTTTTCCATTTGAATTGCGGCGAAAGAAATCTGATGTTATCAACATTTAAGCAGCAGGATTATTATGCTGACTTGTTCTAAATGCCAATTTTACACATTGCACTAAAAAGTTCCCTCCCCAGGGGCACATTTATAGGTCTTTATAGAAGACTTGACTATCTAGACCTGTGCTGCTGGGAGTATAAGGGAGCCCAGTCCCTTGAAGGCAGCAGGGGTCAACTGGAAAGCTCCAGGTTATTTCCACGGGAATCAGTAAGCCCCAGAGTTTCCGCTAATTGTCTCTTTAGACTTTTAGCTGTTTCTCTGACTGATTATTAACGTTGGCCCTTCGGGAGTATCGTGGTGGTTGTGGTTTTGCGCTCCCCGCATGAATTTGATTATGGCGGCCATGATCATCTCACCTTTAGTGAGGACAATGGATGAATGATCCGGATCCAGTGAGCATGCTAGTCGTGTGTTCTGGACCAGGAGTTGGATAGTCTCCAGCTCTTCAGCAAGGAGTAGCGGTTTTCAACGCTGCTTTGGAACCGCTGAAATTGCAACTAGGAAAGACCTGTTGCTAGAATTAATCCTCGGCTTCCTAGGGCGTGAATTTTATGGTTTCGTGGTTTTCATTTCCAGTGGTTTGACCACCATTTGACTAAGGGCCACGGCTAGGTGCAGATGTAAGTCTTATCACAAAATGTACTAAAAAGTTTCATGTTGGAAGAGCTCATAAACTCGAGTAGGTAGGAATTTATTGCCACTCCTATTTATGGGATTTCTTAAATGTAAATGACACAAATTGGCTAGGAAATTTCTCTAATAAACTGAAGGATTTTCTCATATTTTTTTTTGAGACTTCATAATTTGAAGCATAGGAAACTAAATAAATAAATAGAAGTAGAATTTAATTAATTTAAAATTTTTCTTTCACTTCAGTAATGAGTTGGACGGGAGCCTTAATATCAGGACTTTGTATTTTGGGTATTGTTATGGCAAGTTTAAACATTTTAATTATTTAATAATAATAAATAACAATTGAATTGAATTAATTATTAATTTATTTTAAATTCATTGCAGAAATATCCCAGGATGATAAAACCCTTTTTATTCCTGTCTTTCGTCACTTTGTTGTTTTCGCTTTGTTTTCTAATCATTGGTTATTGCTGTCTCGCTTTTCGAGGAGCTTCGAATGATCTTTTAACAACAGTAAAAATAAAAGGCGCCTGTTTGCTTGGTATGACAAAAAAATTGAAATTTTAATTAAAAGAAATTAATTAAATTGGTAATTTTTTTATATTTTTAGCACTTGAATTTATAATTTACTGCATGTGCTGTCGTTTGTATGTCATCATTAAGCGGGAAAATAATCTGAGAGCAGAGAATAGTTCCCATAATGAAGGCACTAGTGTTTAAATGCGTCGTACTTTTGATTGCAATGCTCCTGGCTAATTAATTTTGCAATGTCATAATTAAAATGTAAATAAAACAGAGCAGCAAACAATTTGAGCAGAGCTGAGTGAGTGATTTACATGCAGAGGAAATAGAGCGAAAATTTGAATGCCAACTTTAAGAAGAAGAATTGAACTGTGATATTTATTTGTACGAGATTATGCTTCAGTAAAATTTATTTTTTTGCATAAATATTGTTAAAAATTTTTTTAAATATTTTTAATATAATTAAATATTCATATTGTCTTTGCAAAACAAAAACAAAAATACCTCGAAAAATATTTAAATTCATTTTTATTTACAGAATGCATTTAATGCTTTATTGCAACTAATTGTATTCGACCTTTTTTTAAATAAAAAAATTGAAAAATTTTTATCGTTATTTTTAACCGATCTTTTTTTATTAATCTTTAATAAATATCTTTTTCTTTTTTAAGATCTTTTTTATATATTTTTTCTTCTCGATATTTCGCTTTCCTTTGGAAAGCTTCTTCAGGAAAAAATTTCATATCTTTGAAAACAAAAAATTATTAACAAATTGAAACATTGAAACATTTTTTTTCAATTTGTTAATTTGTAATTTGTTCCAAAGGAAAGCGAAAAATCGAGAAGAAAAAAAAAATAAAAAAGATCTTAAAAAAGAAAAAATATTTATTAAAAATTGAAAAAATTTTTCAACTTGTTAATAATTTTTGTTTTTATAAAAAATAATTTCCTGAAGAAGCTTTTCACAGAAAAGCAAACTATTGAAAAAATATATTGTTAAATTTATTTAAAAAAGACCGCTGCTAAGAGTAATAATTATGTGTTTTATTGCGACTTTAATTTGTTAATAATATTTGGAAAAATTAGGGAGTAAAGGTTTCCAAATCGTAGCAGGTTAAAGGATATATCTGTTTCGCAACGTAAAAAAACGGAAAATGAATTCGCCACAGCTGTTAACCGTTACACGATTTCGCTTTAATATTCATGTTGGGCTATTTTTTTTTTAAACAAATAGTTTTTTCTATTAAATTTTAATCTTTTTACTAGGTCCTTTAAATTATAACGATTTCTTTTTCTTTTTTTCTTTCAATATTTCGCTTTCCTTTGGAAAGCTTCTTCAGGAAATTATTTTTTATATTTTCAAAAACAAAAAATTATAACAATTTGAAAAGAAAAAATTTTTGAAAAACATTTGACAAAACATATAAAATTATTTTCTTCATACATACAAACATACAAAAATTAAAATTTAAAATATTAAAACATACAAAAACAAGGAAACGGAAACTAAATAACAAATTCTTTCTTATGAAATAATTATAACAAATTATGTGTCTTTTGTATTAAGTACCTATAATTCTGCGCTAAATTGTCTGTGTCTGTTTTGAAATTTATTCTCCTTACATTTGGTACATTAACAATTTCTAACATTTCTAACATGTAACGTCTCTTGTAGTTTTTTTCTATATCTAATACTGATGTTTCATCGAAATTTGGATAATGATTATATTTCTTACAATGTGAAGATAAGGATGTCTTCTGTGTTGAAATATTCCTATATTTTTGGTCACATCTATGACCAGCTAATCTTGTTTTAAGTTTATTCTTTGTTGTCCCAATATAAACTTTGTCACAGTTCACCTGGTCATTTCCTCCACATGGTATCCTGTATACTACATCAGATATTTCCATTTTTCCTACTTTATCCTTCATATTGCTAAATAATCTATTTAATGTGTTATATGTTTTGTGTGCAATTTTATATCTATCAGTGTCATATATTTTAGACTTTCTTAATCTATCTGATATTCCAGGAACATAAGTTAATGATTTATAAATTCTTGGTTCTGCCATAGTATTTCCTAAATTATGCCTATGATTATCATATTGTCTAATTAATCGGTTAGTTAATTCCACTGGAAAATCATTGTCATGAAGTATATTTTTTATTGTGTCCCTATTCTTCAACCGAAATTCTCTATCACTTATAGTTAATATTCTATCTATCATATTTTTCGCCGTGTTTATTATCATTTTTCTCGGCTGTTTGGAATAAAAATTAATAAGTCTTCCAGAAGATGTTGGTTTCTTATACCAATCAAACACTAACTTATTTTCCTTTCTTATTATCAATATATCTAAATATGGAAGTTTAGATTCTAACTCTCTCTCAATCGTAAATTTTATATCAGGATGAAAACTATTCAATTCTGATAAAATATCATCCACTGCATCTTCTGATGTTATACAAAATAAATCATCCACATATTTTGTGATTATCTTTGGTTTAATATGCATTTTACTAATACATGTATTTAGTAATTCCTCCATCACAATATCAGCAATAATTGGAGATGCCGGAGAACCCATAGGGAGGCCCTCTTTCTGCTGATATATCCTATTATCAAATTGAAAATACCTGTTGTCTTCAATGCAAAACTTAAGAATACGTAAAAATAATTCCTTCTCAATATTCGTATTTTGTTCTATTATCTGCAATTTTTCCTCTATAATTCTCAAAGCTAAACCTACAGGAATACTTGGAAAAAGTGAAACTACATCAAATGAAAACAATCTATCATAATCCTGTATATTTATTCCCTTGGCTTTATCTTTAAATTCCAATGAATTTCTAACATTATATATTGAATGTTCTGTTATTACCTTAAGAATATTCGTTATATACTTGCAAAGTCCGTAGGCCGGGGAATTAATGCAAGAACAAATAGGCCTCAGAGGAAAATCCTGTTTATGGATCTTAGGTACTCCATATAGCTTTGGAGAATTTGATACATTCATCCTAAGTCTATTCCTCTCCATTATTGAAATGATTTCTTTTTTAAAAAGTTCATCAACTAAAAAATTGTTTGTATTTTGCAAAATACTCAATATTGAATAAGGATCCGACTACTAAACTGCAAAAAACAAACAATTTTTTAGTTGATGAACTTTTTAAAAAAGAAATCATTTCAATAATGGAGAGGAATAGACTTAGGATGAATGTATCAAATTCTCCAAAGCTATATGGAGTACCTAAGATCCATAAACAGGATTTTCCTCTGAGGCCTATTTGTTCTTGCATTAATTCCCCGGCCTACGGACTTTGCAAGTATATAACGAATATTCTTAAGGTAATAACAGAACATTCAATATATAATGTTAGAAATTCATTGGAATTTAAAGATAAAGCCAAGGGAATAAATATACAGGATTATGATAGATTGTTTTCATTTGATGTAGTTTCACTTTTTCCAAGTATTCCTGTAGGTTTAGCTTTGAGAATTATAGAGGAAAAATTGCAGATAATAGAACAAAATACGAATATTGAGAAGGAATTATTTTTACGTATTCTTAAGTTTTGCATTGAAGACAACAGGTATTTTCAATTTGATAATAGGATATATCAGCAGAAAGAGGGCCTCCCTATGGGTTCTCCGGCATCTCCAATTATTGCTGATATTGTGATGGAGGAATTACTAAATACATGTATTAGTAAAATGCATATTAAACCAAAGATAATCACAAAATATGTGGATGATTTATTTTGTATAACATCAGAAGATGCAGTGGATGATATTTTATCAGAATTGAATAGTTTTCATCCTGATATAAAATTTACGATTGAGAGAGAGTTAGAATCTAAACTTCCATATTTAGATATATTGATAATAAGAAAGGAAAATAAGTTAGTGTTTGATTGGTATAAGAAACCAACATCTTCTGGAAGACTTATTAATTTTTATTCCAAACAGCCGAGAAAAATGATAATAAACACGGCGAAAAATATGATAGATAGAATATTAACTATAAGTGATAGAGAATTTCGGTTGAAGAATAGGGACACAATAAAAAATATACTTCATGACAATGATTTTCCAGTGGAATTAACTAACCGATTAATTAGACAATATGATAATCATAGGCATAATTTAGGAAATACTATGGCAGAACCAAGAATTTATAAATCATTAACTTATGTTCCTGGAATATCAGATAGATTAAGAAAGTCTAAAATATATGACACTGATAGATATAAAATTGCACACAAAACATATAACACATTAAATAGATTATTTAGCAATATGAAGGATAAAGTAGGAAAAATGGAAATATCTGATGTAGTATACAGGATACCATGTGGAGGAAATGACCAGGTGAACTGTGACAAAGTTTATATTGGGACAACAAAGAATAAACTTAAAACAAGATTAGCTGGTCATAGATGTGACCAAAAATATAGGAATATTTCAACACAGAAGACATCCTTATCTTCACATTGTAAGAAATATAATCATTATCCAAATTTCGATGAAACATCAGTATTAGATATAGAAAAAAACTACAAGAGACGTTACATGTTAGAAATGTTAGAAATTGTTAATGTACCAAATGTAAGGAGAATAAATTTCAAAACAGACACAGACAATTTAGCGCAGAATTATAGGTACTTAATACAAAAGACACATAATTTGTTATAATTATTTCATAAGAAAGAATTTGTTATTTAGTTTCCGTTTCCTTGTTTTTGTATGTTTTAATATTTTAAATTTTAATTTTTGTATGTTTGTATGTATGAAGAAAATAATTTTATATGTTTTGTCAAATGTTTTTCAAAAATTTTTTCTTTTCAAATTGTTATAATTTTTTGTTTTTGAAAATATAAAAAATAACTTCCTGAAGAAGCTTTCCAAAGGAAAGCGAAATATTGAAAGAAAAAAAGAAAAAGAAATCGTTATAATTTAAAGGACCTAGTAAAAAGATTAAAATTTAATAGAAATTATAAAAAAAGGTCGAATAAAACTGAAAATAATATCAAATAGTTTTTTTTAATTTCAATATTTATCCGTGCTGAAGTGGCACTGTTAACAAAACTCAAGGTCAATCTCTGCAAGTTTGCGGTTTAAATTTAGCAAATCTATGTTTCTCGCATGGACAGCTTTATGTTGCATGCGCGCGTGCAGGAAAACCCACCGATTTATATGTGTATGCTCTTAATGGGCAAACTCAAAATATTGTATATCCTAAAGCATTGCAAAAATTAAATTAAAATTACATAAATAAATTTTTGTTAATATATAATTACTTTTAATTTTATTTTATAACAGGGGGGTAGCGAAGCACACCGGGTTCAGCTAGTATATATATAAAGATTAAATAAATTTTATATTTATTTTCAATATTTCGCCCCACACTATTAAGTGGCAGTTTCCGAAAAAAATGTATAAAATTAAAATTTATTTAAATTTTATATAAAAACTTAGTGCTTCAAAAATAATTTATATATATATATATATATATATATATATATATATATATATATATATATATATATATATATATAAATCAGTTTGGCTTTGGATATAAGACTCTTAGGCTTTTTCAATACAATATTGGGGTAAAATTCACTGATAAGCTATGTGAGCAATAGTGAATTGCAATATGGATATGCTCTCCCCCATTACAATGCATTTCAAATTTATTTTTTATTTTTATTTGGATAAATGTTTTATGAGAATATCATGAAATATTTATTTAAAGGAATCAAGCACGAAATAAAATTGCGCTTATATATAAATTATTAAATTATCGAAATGTTAAAAAAAATAGAACGAAAATACATCAGACATTTGGCAAATGAGGCACAAAATCAAAAATCCTTTTTACAAACAATATTTTTCCCCCGTAATAATAAATTTCTTTAACAATTTTTTATTAAATTTTTACCACAACTTCCCCAGGAAGATAACAAATAATTCTAAAAAAAAAATGAAATTAATATCGATTAAATTAGAATTTACCTATAATTTTTAGCTACAAAATTAATTGTCTCAATAGACGGATGATATTTACAAAGTGCGTATACGTAACGGATGTGCATCTTAACTAGAGCTGCCACTTAATCGTTTTATTGTTATAATTAGTGACAAAAAAAAAATCGCCAAAATAACACTTGCTTTTTTTCTTGTTTTTCAGGCATTATTTCTAATAATATCTGCTCTTTTTAATATCAGTGCTATTTTTAGAGTCAATTCTCTTCAAAAAACAAAGCAACATACTCAAAGAGAGAAATATTTTATTGAGAGAAGTAAGAGGATAATTTTAAGTGCTCTTAAGTGTTCTACGCTTAGTATTATCTATAAAATTCACTAATTTTTATTATGTTAAAAGAGACGAAGAGATATTTTTCTTGCTTTGGGTACGTTGTGAGGACTTATTTTACACATTACAAAATCCAAACGAATACGAGAAATATTCATAATCAATCAATATAAAATTATATAGATGAAGGCAATATCAAGCTAAAGCTTTTTTTCTTGGTCTTCTTTATTAATAGTCCCTCACATATTTATTGTTGCTCTACTAATTGTTGCTGAGGCAATGAATACGCTTTTTTTTGTTATTTTTCATAAGTTTTTCTTTACGTTAAAAATGTTTCTCTACTAAAATACTGATTGTTGTGGACGAAGTATACACACCCGCTGCCTTATGAATAATTTTAATATTTTTAATTTGGATATTTTTTTTTTGTTTTTCGTTCTAATTAGCACTCAGGGGATGACTCCTACATATGCAATGCATAGTGACAGAACTAGGAAATTAGGTTGTGGGAAGGAGGAAAGAGGGAGTAGTGTTCGATTTAAATTTCTCTACATTGAAAGTGATAGGAAATACCTCTGGTGAAAGTTTATTCCACAAACGGACTGTTCTGCTAAACAGCGAATTCTTCCTGTAATACTTAATGCTATTCACTGGCCAATCAACCACAAATGGATGCGCTCTCAAGGAAAATCGAGTCAAAGACAAATACGTGCGTGTTTCGGGAATAAGTTCCCTAATTTCGTTAGAGCACTTGCCATTGTAGTAATGATAAAACAGTGAAATACAACCTACTTATATTGCGCCGATGCTCTAGAGAATCAATAGATTTGGATACCCTATTGACTTCAGTGAGCCTCTTGGCATTCTCCTGTACGCGGTCATGCAACTCCAAAATAGAGTTTGGGGCGCCGGCGTATACATGAAAGTTGTATTCCATTTTTGGGCGGATATAGGTGGTATAAATAGTAGGAAGATCGGATGGAGTGAAGTATCTCTTACAGCGTTTTAGTAAACCGAGGCACTTGAGAGCTTCTTTAGAAACCTGAAAAATGTGTTTAGTGCTGAACATCCATGTTCATAACAAGAACATCTAGAGCTTCCGATTCTGCAATACCTATAACATCTATTCGAACACACAACTATGCGCAAGCACGCAATATTGTGTCTTACGGGCATTAAAATCGATCGATATGATCGTGTTTGGGCGTATCATTCATGTTCCGCCTTTTGGAACTCACCGCCAACTGGTTCGGTCTACTATCAAATGAATTTGGAAATTAATTCTAAATTGAACTATTTTGAAAGTAATACCCAATAAAATAAAAAAAAATGAAATTAAGCCGAATGATAACGATTCAAAATAAAAAATAAAAAATTGCTAAACAGGCACCGCAATGCCTTTAATGATACTATTTCTTTTCTTTAATAAATTTACGAATTAAAATATTCGCGAACTTAAACCTTAAAAAAAATAATCCCTTAATTATAATTTTAAAATAGTTCGACTAACGACTAATTAATAACAATAATAATTTTTCAAAATTAAAAAACAAAATGCTTTTTTTATTAAATATCATAAATTCTTACAACACATAAGCAAATAAAAAAACGTTTTAAAGAATCGTCATAAATATAATGAACTGAATTTTCTGGCAACACTGCCGCCATGTATGATGTCAGTTTTTGTAAAGTTTTTTGTAAACAGTTTGCATTCCGCATTGCAGTTGAAAATGTGTTTTGTTATCTGCGCTAATTAAACCCAAAGGAAATTGCGTTTTAAAAAAATAATTCTATTCTAAATTCTATAATTTATAATAGAGAATTTTTAAAAAGAAAATGTCGCGGTGGAATAAAAATTATCCCACAATTGGTATCATTGTTGGTTGCATTTCCATTTTATTCTTTTTAGGTGTCTTCATTTCGTTACTTCAAATTTTCTTTACCACCGGAAGATGTGAAACTGAATGTGAGTTTAAGCAAAAATACTAAAATAATTATGTTGGAAGGGAGAATGTCCACGCAACGCATTAATATAAACGAAAATCACTTTACGGATATTCTTAAAGTCCTGCCTTAAACCTCCGTTAGATCCGTTGCACTAATTTCTTCGATACTTTGACTTTTAGTTCTTATTTTAGTGTTGCGCAAAAAGACAGTGCGTTTTCATTATTGGCCCAAGTATTTCTAAAAGAAAAATAAACAATTTGAGCCTGACTAAAATCGTGCATTTAGTTTTTTAAAATTAAAATTTTCTATAACAAAATTATCATAGCTGAAAATTTTCTATAGAAAAATTATTATAGCTGAAAATTTTCTATAGAAACATTATCATAGCTGAAAATTTTCTATAGAAAAATTATCATAGCTGAAAATTTTCTATAGAAACATTATCATAACTGAAAATTTTCTATAGAAAAATTATCATAGCTGAAAATTTTCTATAGAAAACTTATCATTGCTGCAAAATTTTCTATAGAAAACTTATCACGGCTGAAAAATTTTCTATAGAAAACTTATCATGGCTGAAAAATTTTCTACAGAAAAATTATCATAGCTGAAAATTCTCTATAGAAGAATTATCATAGCTGAAAATTTTTTATAGAAAAATTATCATGGCTGAAAAAAATTTTCTATAAAAAACTTATCAAGGCTGAAAAAAATTTTCTAAAGAAAACTTATCAAGACTGAAATATGTTCTATAGAAAACTTATCAAGACTGAAATATGTTCTACAGAAAAATTATCATAGCTGAAAATGTTCTACAGAAAAATTATCATAGCTGAAAATGTTCTATAGAAAAATTATCATAGCTGAAAATGTTCTATAGAAAACTTATCATGGCTGAAAAATGTTCTATAGAAAACTTATCATGGCTGAAAAATTTTCTATAGAAAACTTATCATGGCTGAAAAATTTTCTATAGAAAATTTATCATGGCTGAAAAAATTTCTATAGAAAAATTAACATAGCTGAAAATTTTCTGTAGAAAAATTATCATAGCTGAAAATTTGCTATAGAAAAATTAACATAGCTTAAAATTTTCTATAGAAAAATTATCATAGCTGAAAATTTTCTGTAGAAAAAATATCATAGCTGAAAATTCTTTATAGAAAAATTATCATAGCTGAAAATTTTCTATAGAAAAATTATTATAGCTGACAATTATCTATAGAAAAATTATCATAGCTGAAAATTTTTTATTGAAAAATTATCATTGCTGAAAATTTTCTATTGAAAAATTATCATAATTGAAAATTTTCTATAGAAAAATTATGACAGCCGAAACTTGAAGTTTTCTATATAAAAATTGTCATACAAAATAATCATAGCTAAAAATTTTCTATAAAAAAAATTATCGCTGCTGAAAATTTTCTATAGAAAAATGTTCGCCGCCGAAAATGTTCTATAGAAAAATGCTCGCCGCTGAAAATTCTCTAAAGAAAAATGCCCACCGCTGAAAATTTTCTATAGAAAAATGCTCGCCGCTAAAAATATTCTATAGAAAAATGCTCGCCGCAGAACATTTTCTGTGGAAAAATGCTCGTCGCTGAAAATTCTCTAAAGAAGAATGCTCGCCGCTGAAAATTTTCTATAGAATAATGATCGCCGCTGAAAATTTTCTACAAAAAAATGCTCGCCCCTAAAAATTTTCTATAGAAAATTGATCACCGCTGAAAATTTTCTATAGAAAAATGTCCACCGCTGATAAATTTCTATAGAAAAATGTTCACCGCTGATAATTTTCTATAGAAAAATGTTCACCGCTGATAATTTTCTATAAAAAAATTGTTTACCGTTGATAATTTTCCATAGAAAAATGTTCACCGCTGATAATTTTCCATAGAAAAATGTTCACCGCTGATAATTTTCTACAGAAAAATTATGGCCGCTAAAAATTTTCTATAGAAAGACAGGACAAACCCAAATGTGTGCTGCATTGAACTGCAGCGAAAAAATAGAATATTAGCAATGTCTATGCAGCGATTTTACTATTTTGACGTGTTTTAAAATGCCAGGTTTTTGTTTTGGCTCTTGTGTGGCTCCAGGGCAAATCTATTACCCACCTGGAAATCTGGCCTATTTAAAGGATTTCTTATGTCTAAATGCCGCAAATTGCACTCAACTTTTTAAGCGAGTTTTTTGAGACTTAAAAATTTCAATTATACAAATTAATGATAAATAAAAGAACGCACGGAAGAAAAGAGTAGAAGGTAATTAATTTATTCATTTAAATTTTTCTTTAACGTCAGTAATGGTTATGATGTGGGTGGCAGCCTTAATATCAGCTCTTTATATCTTGGCCATTGTTAAGGTAAATTTAAATAAAATTTTAATTAATTAATAATAATAAATAAAAATTTTAATATAATAATTTATAAATCTTATTCAAATTAATTGTAGAAATATCACAAGCTGATGATACCCTGGTTTGTAATGTGTTGTCTCATTTTGTTATTCACTGTGTTTATGTCATTCTCTTATTTGTATGCTGCTTTGCTTTTTGGAGCTCCCAGTTTTCTCTTACTTTTAGTTCTCCTAAAATATTCTTGTTTACTGGGTATGAAAATAATATAAAATTTTATTTAAATTTATAAATTTAAGAAGTTTATGTATTTTTAGGTATTGAAATTGCAATTGTCAGCGTGAGCTGTCATTTGTATTCCGATATTAAGAAAGAGAATATTACTACAGCGGAGG
This sequence comes from Trichopoda pennipes, assembly GCA_030448955.1. Taxonomy (NCBI): domain Eukaryota; kingdom Metazoa; phylum Arthropoda; class Insecta; order Diptera; family Tachinidae; genus Trichopoda; species Trichopoda pennipes. The sequence goes on from JASKUP010000040.1 coordinate 1,748,075, forward strand.
CAGATTCTCATAATGAAGCCACTCTTGTTTAAATGTGAATTTTTTTCGTTCTCTTTTAAATGTAATAGTCACGCTAAATAAATTTAGGCTTAAAATAATTAAAAAAAAAAGACAAAGAGGCGAAAAGCCGAAAATATAATCGAAAACAAACAAACGACGCAAGATTAGGCAGAACTAAGTACGCGATGTGCCTGCATAAGAAACTGTTAACAAATTTGAATGCCAACTTAAAGAAGAAGAAAACGGCCTGTGATAATTAATTTTATTAAGAGTGTTTGTACTTCGATAACATATATTTTCTAGCTTAATATTGTGAAACTTAAAATTATATTGTCGATGCATGATAGTTTGTTGTCTATTCAAATTTTATGTAATAAAAATTATACACAAGAAAAAATTGAAAGCAAAAAAATAGTTTCGAAATGTTCGCTGTGTTTTGAAGTACTTTTGAGTTTTGTTGTTTCAATAACAACTCTCATTTAATCAATTTGGCTTGAGATATAAAACTCTTGAGTTTTCTATACAAAATTTTGAAAAAAATTTATAAAAGTGAAGAGCTATATGAGCAGTAGTAACATAGCCATATAGATATACTTTCTCCAAAAGTAATATATTTAAAAAAATCCTAAATAATAAATATTTTCTGAAAATATCAAAAATCAACGTACGTAGAATAACTGAAAACTTATTCCAAAAAATATGATACTTTTTCTATAGAAAATTTTCAGCTATGATAATTTTTCTATAGAACATTTTCAGCTATGATAATTTTTCTATAGAACATATTTCAGTCTTGATAAGTTTTCTATAGAACATATTTCAGCCATGATAAGTTTTCTATAGAAAATTTGTCAGCCATGATAAGTTTTCTATAGAAAATTTTTCAGCCATGATAAGTTTTCAATAGAAAATTTTTCAGCCATGATAAGTTTTCTATAGAAAATTTTTCAGCCATGATAAGTTTTCTATAGAAAATTTTTCAGCCATGATAAGTTTTCTATAGAAAATTTTTCAGCCATGATAAGTTTTCTATAGAAAATTTTTCAGCCATGATAAGTTTTCAATAGAAAATTTTTCAGCCATGATAAGTTTTCAATAGAAAATTTTTCAGCCATGATAAGTTTTCTATAGAAAATTTTTCAGCCATGATGAGTTTTTCCATAGAAAAATTTCAACAATAATAAGTTTTCTATAGAATTTATTAAAAGGAAAATTATGACTCACGAAATTTATTATTAAAATAATTGTGACTGATGAAATTGTTTTGTCAAAAAAAAATTTTATTTTTGAAAAACAATGATTGTGGACTTTTCGTTATACAAAAATTGAAATGAAAATATGATGAAATGAAAATAAGTACGACGGTACCAATTTTACCAAACACCTGTTTGATACCGTAAAAATTCTATTCCCTTCAATTATTGAAAGTTTACTCCTGGAATTTTGTATTTTGAGAAATTTTTTGCTCTCATTTTACTTAGCTGAATATAGAAAAGTCTCTTTTTGAAGTTTCGCTCTCTCTCTCTCTCTCTCTCTCTCTCTCTCTTCAAACTGTTGCATGTGGTTTGTATTTATTTCTAATAGGGAAGAACAGCCGAAACTACCGGCTTATTAAAATTTAATTATCAAGAGTTGATGTTTTGAAGGACCAGATAAATTTGTTGGGATTTTGTTTACATCTGAATTTATTTTTAATTGTTTATAAAGGGTCCGCCATCTAACGTTTTTTTTTCAACTATTACGTAATTGGCTACACTTAGCTCATGTTTGATTTGACAGATAATTAATTTAATCCTTCCGCTGAACGAATATGGTTGTGTATACGCTTGAAGAACGCTGGGATATATTGCGACATTACTTTGAAAATCATGGTAATGTTGCAGCAGAATGTGTGCGAAAATTGCGTACGGATTTTGGATGAAGAGAAGCACCATCAGCTCCGTATGTTCGTTATCTTGTGAAAAAAGTGAAAGAAACTGGCATCCTTATCGATAAATCAAAGCGTTATGAAAAGCCAAAAACTGTGCGTACACCCGAAAACATTGCTGCTGTGGCAGAAAGTTTGCGTGAAGCGTCATCAACATCAATTCACCGTCAGCTCCGTTTGTTCGTTATCTTGTGAAAAAAGTGAAAGAAACTGGCATCCTCATCGATAAACCAAAGCGTGATGAAAAGCCAAAAAGAATATTGCTGCTGTGGCAGAAAGTGTGCGTGAAGATGGCAAACAGCCGAAACCGGTTTGATCACAAACCAAACTTGACGAGGGTCGACGGAAAACCGTACCCAAATAAAAGTAAAAAGAATATTGCTGCTGTGGCAGAAAGTATGCGTGCAGCGCCATCAATATCAATTCACCGTCGTTCTCAACAATTGAACATTTCAGAGACATCATTGTGATGAATTTTTCAATAAAGACCTTGGTATGACGCCATACAAAGTTCAATTGGTTCAGGAGTTGAAGCCAAGTGACCATTCAATGGGTTTTCGCTTCGCTAAGTGGATTTGCGATCGACTTACAGAAGATGCCGATTTTGCAACAAAAAAAATCCTCTTTTCAGATGAAGCTCATTTTGATGTTGGCTGGTATGTAAACAAGCAAAATTGTCGCATTTGGGGCACATAAAATCCGCACGCATGCATTGAAAAGCCGACGCACCCAAAACGAGTTACTGTTTGGTGCGGAATTTGGTCCAGATGCATTATTGTGCCATTTTTCTGCGAAAATGAGCAAGTAGTGGCCGTTACAGTCGATGGCGATCGTTATCGAGCCATGTTGAATGAATTTTTGTTCACAAAAATTGAAGACGAGGATATTTGCAACATTTGGTTTCAATAGGACGGCGCTACGTGCCACACAGCCACAGCAGCTACACTCGATGTTTTGCGCCCTATTTTTGAAGATCGCCTTATCAGCCGCAGAGCTGATGTCGTTTGGCCACCTTGGAGCTGCGATTTGACACCGTTGAACTATTATTTGTGGGGTGCCGACAAGCCAGAGAAAATTGACGCTTTAAAGGACAATATGCGTGAAGCCACAATCGATATTCTGCTTAAAAATTGGACCGATCCTGTAGGCTACTGCATGGCCAGCCGAGACAGCCATTTGAATGAAATTATTTTCCATTATTAACCGGAAGGATTGTACTTTCAAATAAAAAAAGAAATTTGAGAAAATATTCAGTAGTTTTGTTAAGAGCATTCGAAACAAAAGAAAAATGTTATTTGGCGGACCCTTTAGAATTTTGAATTGTTTTGCTTAACGTGTTAGAGATGAGCGCCTCAACAAATCCTGTTTTTATAACACATTTTTAAGTCTGTCGTAACTAATGCAGTACTAAGCCTGCAATAGTACCTACAATTGGGTAACAAATAATAGAGCCATCCCCAAATCTCAATACTCTGTGGAAAAATAATAGAGCCAACGAAATAAGTTGTCGTGGAAAGACATCTCGCAGTAATTCCATTATAATCCTGCCTGTATGCGATGTGGCACAGTTAATATTTTTAATTTAATCATCTCCTACTTGAACTATAAAATGTTCTGTTTGGTACCAAAATATGTGCAGTTGTGCCAAATCTGTCTGCTCTCTCTTATAAACAAGCAATGTCTTGCTATTTTTCTGCAATTAGTTGATGTTCGGCATTGCAGTGGTGTGTTTTGATTAACGCGTTGTTTTTAAAGAAAAATTGCATAAAAATATTAAATTATTTTTTAAAAAAAAGAAAGAAAACTTTAACAAAAAAAATGGTGAATTGTAAAGACAATCCGTATACTTTTGGCATTATAATTGGTGGCACTTGCAGTATAATCAGTTTTATTATTTATCTTTTCTCAGTATTTTTCTTTTTCACTGGTAGCGGCGGATATGAACGTAAGTTGAGGGGAATTTCTTTTACGTATTTAATGCAAATTACGTCATTCTGGTTGCTACAATAAAAGATGGAATGTAATCATAATGAAATTAAGATTAGAGATGTAAAGGAAAAATGTTAAATATTTATAACTAAAGGGTAACCCATAGCTACGCATTTTTTGTTTTTTTTTTTTTATTTACCAACGATTTCACCATCGTCATCATTTCGGAGAGAGTAATACAGTGTGGCATGATGCAACCTCTGCTTTTGGTGTCGCAGATAATTTCTTTAGATTTATAACGAATTTTCTCAGGAATCGCAGTATACTAGTTGTTTTAAATGGACTTTCATCAGACGAGTTCAATATTAATTCAAAGATACTGCAAGACTCCTTTCTTGCAAGACTCCTTTCTTTCTAAGTGATCTTTGTCAAACTTTCAAACCTCTATACTCTTTCGCAGATGACAGCACTATTCGTCATTTGTATTCATTTGGCAATAGACCGAACCAGTTGGCGGTGAGTTCCAAAGAGCGGAACATGAATAATACAGTCAATAACGATCTCGCGACAACCCAGAAATGGGATTGTGTAAATACAGTCGATTTTAATCCGTATAAGAAGCAATGTTGCATGCTTACGCATAGAGCTGTCTTCGGAATTGGTGCTGCATCTGTTACTTTTTTTTTTTTTAAAAGAAAAGTAGCACTTCAGGCAACAATGCCTTTTTAGTTAAGTGCCATGCTACATTCTTTAAGGAAAGGAATAGAGAAGAGATGAGATAGGTGGTGAAAGTAGAAGCATAGTTACGGAAATTAGCTGTCGCATAAAACGGCACCGTGACCAGTGTCCATGCCTTCATCACTGAGCAGCTCCACCAACAGTCAATTTTTATTTGTAGTGAAAAAAACCAAGATCTTTGTTGGGAATCGAACCCACAACCCCCAGTCGTGTAAGCTAGTACACTACCTACTAGTCAACAGGGGCACCTACTATCGGTGATATAGGTATTACGCAATTAAATATGAACTAATCTTTTAACGGTCTTTTAAATAATTTAACGATTTTATTTTTTCAATATTTCGCTTTCCTGTGGAAAGCTTCTTCAGGAAATTATTTTTTATATTTTACAAAAACAAAAAATTATAACATTTTTTTTTTTCATATTTAATTAAATGAAAAAAGGTCGAATAAAAATAAAAGTATTACGCAGATTCTTAAAGTTCATTGCATGAAAGTTCAGTGTGATGTTCACAGTTTTCAAAATTCCTAAAGAAGCTTTCAAGTGTCTCGATTTTCTAAGACAGTGTAAGAGATACTTTACTCCATCCGATCTTCGTACTATTTATACCACCTATAGCCGTCCCAAAATAGAATACAAGACTCAGGTATGGGACGGCACCACAAAGTCTTCTGTTTTGGAGTTGCTCGATCGCGTACAGGAGGGGACCAAAAGACTCATTGGAGGCAGTAAAGTACCCAACTATAATGATTCTCTTCCACCCGGGAGCACTTGATAGTCATTTTGGAACCTACTATTCCATTTAGACTGGTGTCTTGCGGAGGAAAACGGAGCCCAGGCCCCTCAAAGGCTAGTAGGAGTCACGTAGTAGTAGGAGTACGCTCGCAGAGTTCACTATTTGTCTCTTTAGACATTTAGCTGTTCTCTGGCTGATTATTGAGGTTGGCCCCTATATGGGAGTATCGTGGTGGTTGTGGTTTCGAGACCCTCGTGATAGTTTGTGGGCCGGATCATTCACAATGAACAGAATGAATGGTTCAGGTCCAGTGAGTATGAATGCCGTCGTGTTCTTAATTATATTAAGCTTCATGTGTTCTGGACCAGGAGTTGGAAAGTCTCCAACTCTTAAGCAAGGAGTAAAGGTTGCGACCTACTTCGAGCTTTTGAAATTGCAACTAGGAGTGACCGGAGAATGCACGGATTCGAAGGCCTTCTAGGGCGAGAATGGCGCTACATACTATTCACAGTGGTAATGGCCACCATCTGATTATGGCTCACTGCCGGTGCAGATGTAAACCTTATCACGCATTACGTTTTTTCCCTGTCCCTCCCGGGGGCACATTTATCGGTCTTTATAGAACTTCGAATATCTAGACTTGTGCTATTGGGTGTATAAGGGAGCCCAGTCCCCTGAAGTCAGCAGGGGTACAACTGGAAGCTCCACGCTATTTCCACGGGTATCAGTGGCTCTTTAGGCATTTAGCTGTTTCTCTTACTGATTATTGAAGTTGGCCCTTTGGGAGTATCGTGGTGGTTGTGGTTTGGCGGCCCCATAACAGGTCTGTTTTTAATGGTGGCCAGGATCATTTCACTTTTAATAACACCTACCTGGTGGAAAGATCCTAGATCCACTGAGCATGCTAATCATGTGTTCTGGACGGCAGTTCAACAAGGAGTGGTGGTTTACAGCCCTGCTCTGGAATCATCGAGATTGCTACTAGGAAGGACCTGTTGCTAGAATTAGACTTCGGCCTCCTAGGGTATGAGTGGCGCTGCTTTTCACTTACAGTGGTATGACCACCATCTGATTAAGGCTCACTTTTTTCCCCTGTGGGCACATTGATATGTTTCTACGGGGGTAAAAGAAAGCCGAGTCCCCTTCAAGCCTAGCAGGTGCCAACTGGACAATTGCACTATATTTCCACGGGAATCAGTTCAGCTATTTGTCTTTTTAGCCTTTTAGCTGTTCTCTGACTCCCTTTGGGAGTATCTTGGCGGTTGTGGTTTCGAAGCCCTCGTTTCAGTTGCGTAGGTTGGATTATATACAATGAATGGTCCAGGTCCAGTAAGCATGATTGCAGTTGTGTTCTTAAATTTTATTAAGCTTCATGCGTTCTGTATCAGGAGTTGGATAGTCTCCAGCTTTTCAGCAAGGAGTGAAGGCTGCGGCCTTCTCCAGACTTTTGAAGTTGCAACAATGCCTATTTAGTCAAGTACCCTGTTACATTCTTTAGGAAAGGCATAGAGAAGAGATGTAACAGGTGGTGAAAGTAGAAGGATAGTCGGAAATTAGCTGCCGTATATAAGACAGCACAGCGACCAGTGACTATGCCTTCATTGCAGAGCAGCCCCACCGGCAGTCAATATTTATTTTTTTAGTGAAAAAAAAACAAAGTCATCGTTGGGAATCGAACCCACAAACCCCATACTGACAAGCTAGTACACTATCTACTAGCCTACAGGGGCAACTAGGAGTGACTGGAGGATATAAGTATCAGAAGGCTTCCTAGAGCGAGAATGACGCTAGATTTCATTCACAGTGGTATGATCCACCGCCAGGTTATGGCTTCGACAGCTAGGTACTGACATAACCCTTATCACGCATTATTTTTTTCAGTGTTCATATTTTAGACAAACCTTTACCGTTATTTAACAAGATTAATTATGCGAGTTAATTTTAAATTTAAATTCTTTTAACTTTTTTTTGCACTCAAGTGATGCTCATATTTCTGACGTGTACCGTTATATCAGGCCTCTTCGTTTTGGCCATTATAAAGGTAAATTATCACTAAAGTCGATGAATATAGACTACAAATATAATTTTGAATTATTTATATTTAATTAAAGAAAGCTCCCCATCTAATAATTCCCTGGTTGCTGCTTTGTATTACTGTTGTCCATGGCAGTTGTTTTGCCTTGTTTGCGTTCTATTCATTCGTTCTTCAGGAGAAAGAATTTGATTCCTCAAATAAAAAAGAGATGGCAATATTCATTGTAGGTAGCATCATAATTGGTAAGAGATTATATGTTATTCTGTTTAATTCTTTATAAAATATTTTCTTTGTTTCATATATTTTTAGCAATTGAAATAGCAATCACTGTGTACAGCTTTCGCCTGTATTTCAAACTTCTCAAGGAAAATTGTTCGCGGCGAAATATAAAATCGCCAAATGAGTCCCCACATTTGACTGACATACAGGAAAGATCATTTGTTTAAACTAATAAATTGACTCTAATAACTTAACAAATTATACAAAATGTTAATATGTATGCACTACCCAGCAAACATTTGAACTAAAATGTTTTGAAAAAATTACATTTTACGTCTAAGTCATTCATCCGTCGGCCGCTCTGAATTATTTTAAATGTTAAAGTTAAAGTACAAGAAAATAATGTACCAGCAGAAAGCAAAAGAGAAAGAGGAGGAGCAATAGCGTCATAATAAAGAAGAAGAAGAAGAAGAAAAAGAGCCTGTGATATTTAGTTTGTAAGTGTGTGTTGTTATTGAGTATAAAGTTTGAATTCATATTTTTATTCATATTTGTATTATAAATTTAAAGTATAAAAAGAAGTTATAAAGTGATTTGTTATTTTTATTGTTAAGTACTCGTGCACTTTTACGCATTTCTAATCCAAAATGAAATGAAATAAAAATTTTTGTGAGACGATTGCTAGCGAAAGCTTTTTTTTATAGCAACAACTTTTTTTCATTTATTTATTTTTCTAAAGGGTTTTCCAACAAGAAGTTTGTTTTCTAAAACAAAAAATTTTGATTAAGATTTCAATTTTTATTGTATTACGAAGACAAAAGTTCGGAATGAAAAATGGCATCTGGCAAATATCCACCACGACCACAATGACAGATGTCGCTTCTTTCATCAAAGTTTTTTATTACTTTTTAGCAAAATGGCGGTCCTACTTTATTAATCACATCATGGATTTGAAATTTTAAGGCTGAAAGCCTTAAATTAGCTCCATATAGAATCTGTCCTTAACATAGTCCCTTAAAAAATAAACCAGTGGTGTTAAATCACACGATTTGGCTGGCCACCTAACTGCTGATTGTCGTGAAATTGTGCGTTGGGGAAATTTGGTTTGCAATAAATTTATCGTTTCATATGTGCTACTATCGTGTGATATGTGGTACTGTCCTATTGAAACCACATGTCAGTAATATCCACCTCTTCAATAATAGCTTCAAATTGAGTTGTTAGCTTCTTGCAATAGCGTGATCTATTGACCGTTAGCGCATTTCCAGCCTCATCTTTAAAAATTAATGACCAAATGGCACCTCCAGACTACATAGCGCAGCATACAGTGACACGTTGAGCATGCAAAGGCTTCTCAATAATCGCTCTAGGATTTTTGAAAGCCCAAATGCGGCCATTTTGCTTGTTGTCATACCCTGCCGGACAAGTAAAAGTAGACTTCGTCTGAAAAAATAATTTTTTCAGAAAAATCAGTCGGTTGTTATTAAATGAATTAAGCGAATCTACGGCGATGTGAATGGTCGGTCGGCTTCAATTCCTTGTAAGGCTACAAAGTTCAATACTTACGCACATTTCATCATGTGAAGCTCTTGGATAACGCAATTGCCCCCCCCCCCTCCGGGGGCACATTATATGGTCTTTATAGAACTTCGACTATCTAGACCTGTGCAACTGGGGGAAAAAAGGGAGTCCAGTCGCCTGAAGGCAGCAGGGGTCAACTGGGAACTCCACGTTATTTCCACTGGAATCAGTAGCCCGCCGAATTTCCCGCTATTTGTCTCTTTAGGCATTTAGCTGTTTCTCTTACTGATTATTGAAGTTGGCCCTTCGGGAGTATCGTGGTGGTTGTGAGTTCGCGGCCCCATAACAGACAGGTCAGTTTTCTATGGTGGCCAGGTTCATTTCATCTTTAATAATACCATACTGGCATTTGTACGACAACGTAAATAGTCTTGTCGAAAAAGCTTTTGTGCCAACTGATTGCTATATGAAAATAACTGCAAATCCTTGTGTAAAGTTGTTTTTTGAAGACCAAGCTCCTGAGCACGACGTCAAATTAAGGTTAATGGATTCTTTTAAACAATTTCTTGAGCAGTAGAAATATTTTCAGTCGATTTTACAGTACATTGTGGGCCAAGCTTGGACCTATTACCTACAGACCCGCTTTCTTTGAAATTATTCACTACATGATAAATAGTGCGTTTTGTTGGCACGTTAATTCTCCCAAAAATTTCACGTAACTTTCTAATCGTCAGAGCAATCGATGATTGATTTTGATAAAATGTTTTAACGAGCAAAACATCGAATACTTCTCTATAATAAATTTGCCACGTGTCTACTTCACGACTGCCAAATATGTACTGTCAAAAATAATTATTAAGAAAATTGCGGTTCCTGGCAGACACCCTGTATTTATTTTTTTTATCAGCAGAAGAAGTTCTTTTAAAAGTTGTTCCAAAACTGTCAGAATAAATGGCTGCGATCACTTTTCTATTTCTTTTTATATTTAAATCGAAAGAAAACGAAATGCGCATTGTTGAAAAAATACATTTCTGCAATTTTGTATATTTTTAGAAATTTTAAGTTGCATTCTACTCAGCTGAATATATAGAAAAGTCTCTATTCAGAAGCTCTCTCTCTCTCTCTCTTCAATTTTTTGCATGTGCATTGTATTTACTTCTAATAGGGATGGACTATCGAAATTGCCGGCTTATTGAAAATTAGTAATCAAAAGTTGAAGTTACAAAAAAGCAGGGACATATTTTACGATTTTGTTGACCTCACTTTCCGAATTTAATTGAAACTTTCAAACAGCGTTCAGAATTTTTCATTTATGAACATTCAAAAATCAACATTCATGATATTTTTCATAAATGAGAAATCTAAAATTTTGTATTTATTTTTCACGCTCATAAACGAACAACAAAAAATGTTCTAATATTTTTTTTTTGAAGAGAAGTAGCACTTGAGGCAACAATGCCTATTTAGTCAAGTACCGTGCTACATTCTTTTAGGGAAGGGATAGAGAAAAGATGAAACAGGTGGTGAACGTAGAAGGACAGTCGGAAATTAACGTATGCTTATGTTCATACATGAATGCGAACAACAAGAATTATAAGTCCTATTCATGTGTGATGTATGATTAATTAGCTTCTTCTCATTAATGTTCTTGTTCATAAATATTCATTTCGTTTATTTGTGAACGTTGAAATTTTATAAAATTTCTCATTAATGAACGTGAAAAAATTTTCTAGCTACGATCGCAGTTTACCGTAAAATATAGTAAAAGCATATTAACTCAAAATACAATTTTGCAATATATTCTAAAAGAAATATAAAAAAAAACATTTTTTTGCTGCATACGCTGACAATTGCACATTACCAAATATGTGCGTTTATGTACGCGAATGCTTAACGCACATATTTTTACGATCTTTTCATTTACGAAAAATTATCAAACTGGTAAATATTCAAAAATGAACACTTGTGTGTTTCTCATTTTTTCACTTATGAATAGAATAAAAAAAATAAATCGTCGCATTCACAAATGAAAAAACACAAAATATTTTGTAGTCTCTCACACATGTATGAGAAAAAGCGGCTAAAAAATGAAATGTACATATTCACACATGCATGAACAGTGAGTGAACATTTCGCTACTCTGCTTTTAAACGAATTTGGATGTTTTTATTAGTGTTAGCAATGGAATAGTTCTAACTCACAGATCTCCATCAGATGCAATTACATCCACTTCGCGTCACAGTGTGATGTGCAGTTTCTTCAAGGTTCATTGACGGGCCTTGCTTTTTCAAAGAAAACGGTCTTACTGTTCAGAGAACTTCACTTGTTGATTAAAAAACCGTTCAACAATAATACAAGTACAAAAATCTTGTCTTTTATTTGCAAATGATCAAACTTGCCCACACACTCTCTTTTGTTGTTAATTTTAAGGCAACCGAACAACTTGCAGTTTGAACACTGTCTTATTTTTATCATAGATAGAATCATACTTGTCAACTCGTATACTTACCTTTCCCACTCAACACACACACAATTTTGAATGACATTGAAGTACAAAGAGCAAGAAATCATTGTGTATGAATTTGTTCATTTGTTCAAACATGTTGTATGAGTTAATGAGAATAAGAACGTTTGGATGCACTGAATTTATTGCTAGCTTTTCTCTTGCCTGTGCGAACTTGTTCATAAAATGCTTTTGTTAATACTTTTTATGATCAGAATTTGATGTGCACAGCAGAATGAATATGATTTTTAATCATCATTGAATTTTTCTTAATTCTTTAAAATGAACAAAAATGTTTGTGCTGAAAAAAATCAAGAAAAATCGTGATTTTGAAGTTCTCTGTTACTGTAACGGTCAATTGAGACCGTTACTTAAAGATGTTGAAAGAATTTTTCTTTCCAAAATTACGCCGAATGAGAATCCCTTTTAACTCTGTTTGTTTTCAACAAGATAGAGCCTTTTGTCACATAGCCACCTCTGCTATGACAGAATTGCGGCAAAAATTCGGTTGGCCTCCCAGGTCACCTGACCTCACTGCACTTGATTTTTTTTTGTGGGTCTATTGCAAAAAAGAAGTTTACAAAAAAACACAACAAATTTGAATGATTTAAAGCAATACATTCGAACGGTAATTAAGTTTATTCCCGCTGCAGCACTCCAGGCAGTAATGAATAACTTTTTGATAAGATGTCACACATGTGACACCAAAGGCGGAGAGCATTTGAATTCAATTATTTTCAAAACTTCATGACCTGCTTTAATAAAAATGTATTATTTTTCTCCTCCCCATTATATCTAGTTTTTATAGTACTTTTTTATGTGTGTAACTATTGCAGTACTAAGCCTGCTCTAATATCTGTAAACAGTGGATATTTTTCCCATGTTTCGCATTCGCATAATTAAGTTATACAAAATTTGCAATCTTTGTGGAATTTCTTTTAAGCCCATTTTATTAAGAAATTGGAGAGACATGATAATTTACGATTAATATTTTAAACTTGGAGAATTTAGAATTTTATCAATTGACCCAATAAATCATTTGCTACTTAAACCAAAAAAAAAATGTTCTTTATGGTACCAAAATAAGTGCAGTTGTGCCAAATCTGTCTGCTTCTATTATAAAACGAACCCCCAAAGTCATGTTATTTTTCTGTCAACAGTTGATGTTCGGCACTGCAAGAGTGTGCTCTCGCCTGCGTGTTTTTAATTATAAATTAAATAAAAATAATAATTAATTAATAAAAGAAACAAAGAAATCTTCTCCAAAAATGCCGGATTCAGAAGACAATCGCTTTATTTTTGGCATTATAATTGGCAGCACTTGTACTTTTTACAGTTTTATTGCATTTCTTGCATCAGTATTTTTTCTTATATTTGAAAACGGAAGCTACGAGGGTAAGTAAAGGGAGAAGTACTTTTACGTGTTTACAAATGCGTTTATGTATTATTTTAAAGTAAAAATGATTTCATTCTAGCAAATGAAATAAAAATTATGTAAAAGATTTATTTAACAATATAGTAAGCGGAAAAAGTCTGTCCTCATTGTAAGGAAAAACAACAACAACAACAACAACAACAACAATGCAAATTATTGTTAGAAACCTTCTTTTTATACTTTAATTTTTTGGCTTTAAAAAAATGGTGCAACACAACAATAACAACAAATTTATCATAGGATGACGACATGTTTACATCGAAACGTTGCGACTTCAAAATGGCTGTTGACGTCTTTGTTTGTATGGCTGCAGTAAGCGACAACAGTCTTTCATATTTAATCGCCCCCAAAACGCTGGTTTTTCCCAATCAAATAATGATTCTGATCATTTTAAACAAATTATAGAATAATGAATCTGCTAATTTTTAAATTTTAGAATTTAACATTAATGTACAGTGGCTCACAGTTTATTTCGTGCAGATGCAAAAAGCAGTTTAAAATGCTTATGGCAAAAAAACTGAGGATTGTATCGAAAAGATAATTTTTGTAAAAATATTGCTTTGTTTAACTAAAAAAATGTTTTTAAAAGTAATTTAAAGAAAACTTAAAATATATAAAAAATTCAGGTCACAGCTTATTTTGGGCGCTACCAGCAGTTTAAAATAAACTTTGTTGGAATACCGTTTAGTGTTTGGTATGGCCTTCCTTTTGCTTATTTAGATCTTAAATATGATTTTCTATCGGGGCAACAAGTTTATGAGTAATTTCTACTGAGTATCTTCTGCCATTTCTCGACCAGGGCAGTTTTTAGTTCGTTGAGACTACTAAGCTGCCTTTTCCGCATCGCCAAATCCAAAATTACCCACAAATCTTCTAACACATTTAAGTCTGGAGATTTTGCAGGGGGATCATAGCAGCCATGACTGCACAATTTTGGATTTATACTTCAGATCGTTGTCTTGGTAATACCGAAAATGATCTCTTATACCCAGAGCATTGGCACTTTCCAACAAATTATCTTTCAATATGTTTAAATTAATATTTTTGTCCGTTACTTCTTCTACAAAAACAATATGATCAACTCCATGAGGCAGCCATACAAGCCTAAACCATCACTCTTTTGCCCCACCGTGTTTAACAGTTGGCTTTAAGTGTTTCTTCTGGAGCTCTCTAATGGACTTACGCCACACGTAATTTATGCCAACCGAAACAAGAAGTTTAAATTTTGACTCGCCAGCAAAAACAACGTTATCGTTACATGCTCATGGGCAAACTTAAGCCGAGTTTGCGTATTCTTTTTTGATATAAACGGTTTTTTGGAGCTACTCGATCGTGGAATCCACAGAATACGGCACAGTATACCTAACCCATTGCGTTTTCAATCTCTACCACCAATTTTGGAGCCGATATGAGTGTGTCCCGTGGAAATAAAGTGGAAGTTGTCCAGTTGACTCCTGCTAGCCTTTAGGGGACTGGACTCCCTTTTACCCCTAGGTGACACATGTCTTAATGGTGAGACTCCATTAAGACATATTAATGTGCCCCCGGTGGGACTCTATTAGAAATAAGTGATAAGATTTACATCTGCACCTGGTCGTGGGCCCTAATCATATGGTGGATCGTTGCCACTGTTGGATGATATGTGGCTCCATCCTCTCCCTAGAAGGCCTTCGGATACGTATATCCTCCGGTCACTCCTAGTTGCAACTTTAAAAGCCCGGAGAGTAGGCCGAAACCTTCACTCCTTACTGAAGAGTTGGATACTGTTCAACTCCTGGTCCAGAACGCATGAAGCTTAATAAAAATTAAGAACACATCGGCAATCATACTCACTGGACCTGAACCATTCATTGTGTTCATTGTGAATGATTCGTCCTACACAACGCAAACGAGGAGCTCGAAACCACAACCACCACGATACTCCCGAAGGGCCAACTTGTCAGAGAACCAATCAGTCGGAGAACAGTTAAAAGGCTTTGGGGCTTAACTGATTCCCGTGGAAATATAGTGGATTTTCCAGCTGGCTCCTACTAGCCTAAGGGACTGGGCTCCCTTTTACACACGCAAAACACAATATTAGAAATATTCAAATATTTATTTCTCTAATAATTTGTCACAAAACACTTTTTATATTCCACAATGACAATACAGGGTGTCCGCTGGGAAGGTTTACTACTTTGTTTATAATTTTTGATTAAATGAAAGAGAATGGATCTTATATCAAAGTTTGGAGCAGTCAAATAAGGCGACCATGGAGGCCGATAAACATTACCATTTCTTCGAAAGACCTTATTGTGGAAAGAGGTCTCTTAGTAATTCCATTGTATGAAATGTGGCACCGTCTCCTTGATACCACATGTTAATCAAGTCCAAAGCTTGCAGTTGTGGCGTTAAAATAGTATTCAATCATATCATGATATCGCTCCCTATTCACAGTTACCGTTACACCGCTTTCATTTTCAAAGAACTAAAGTCCAATAATTCCTCCTGATCCAATTGCACACCAAACTGTCACACTGTTAATGGATGCAAAACTGACTGTTGAATAATTTAAAGGTTTCTCAGTTACGACGACCGACTAGTCTGTTTATTCACATATCCATTCTAATGAAAATGTGCCTTGTCACTCATTATGATATTTTCATGAAAATCGCAATTGTCATGGACGAGCTGTAACATCCCATTGGCATATGTACGGCGGCATAAATGGTTTTGTGGTAGAAGCTCGTGTGTTAACTGAATCTTATATGGAAACAAATGCAAATCCTTGTGCAAAATTCTTCTTTGAAGACCAAGCTCCTCAGCATGGCGTCGAATTGAGGTTGATGGATTGTTTTGAACACTTTCTTGAGCAGCAGTAATTGCAGTACGCTGTCGTCAATGATTGGGCCTATCACCTACAGATCATCTTTCTTTGAAATCATTCACTACTCGATAAATAGTGCGTTTTGTTGCCACATTGTTTCTCCCACAAATTTCACGTAACTTTCTCAGCGTCACAGTAATCGTTGATTGATTTTGATAAAATGTTTTAACGATTAAAACACGTTGGCTTATCGAATATTTTTCGATAACAAATTTGTCACGTGTCTACTTCACAACTGCTAAATATAAACTATCAAAGCTAATAATTACCAAAATGGCGGCAAAACAAAGTAGTAACCTTCTCGTTGGGTACACGGTAAAAATAAATTATTATTTTTTTAATTTGTTGTTTATTTCTGTTCATCTTTTTTGAAAAAAAAATAATAATAATAAAATCTTTCTTTAACTAAAGTCATGACCATATTTTTGGCCTCCACCTTAATATCAGCCGTTTTCGTTTTCGCCATTGAAAAGGTAAATTAGAAATTAACTGATGAATGATTAATAAAAATATAATTTTGAAACATTTATTTTTAATTCATTTTAGAGAGTTCCCATTCTGATAATTCCCTGGTTTCTATTTTGTCTGGTTGTTATCTACTTTAGCATTGGTTTTATGTGGCTTTTATATCCATTTTTGTATCATGATGGTCAGCTAAGCGTAAATAAATCAACTCTGACAATCTTTCTCATATGCGTTGGCATAATCGGTAAGCGATTTAATTATTCTGTTTAATTCTGGTAACACTCTTTTCTTTTCGTTATATTTTTAGCAATTGAATTAGTCGTCACGCTGTACAGCTTCTGGCTGTTTTTCAAAATTGTTAAAGAGAATGGCTTGCAGCGAATTCCTTCTTCTGTAAATGAAACCGCATATTTAACGGAGATGCCAGAAAAGTCAGCTGTTTAATTTTATTATTTTTTTTTTAAACTCGAGTTTTGGAAATTTTATTTTTTAAATTATTTATTGAATCCTAAATTATAATTGAGCTAAACAATTAGTGTAGGAAAGATAAGTTTAAGTTCTTAAATCCAAACGGTGCTAGACAACAGCTAATTATGCGTAATTGCTTTCAATATTTGCAAACACTTTACTCATTTTCGACCCAGCCAACGAAAATGCTTTCAGTTTAGGCGGATGTAAACCCTGGTATTTTTATGCAAGCAGCGTCTGCGGTTATGATGCGTAGAATTTTGCTTTTGTGCCTTTGAATTTTCTTCAACATTTGATAAGGAGGTGGTAATTACTGGATTCCTTAGCATTGTGATATATTATTGGAACATTAATAGAGATAATCTATGCGCCAAACACAGTTACGAGAAGAAGAAGAGTTTGACATTCTTGTTACTTCGTAAAGGGTTTTAAAATGCTCGAAAGGTCTTCTTCGAAACTCACGCTAAGGCGCAAAATTGAGAGGGAAATAAAAAGTTTTCTGAACATGACCAGCTAATTGACTTGCAATTTTGACGACGTAATAAAAAGTCGTAAAACGCTATTTGCACCTGTCAGAACTTCAATGTTAAGGCGAGTACTAAATACCAATTCTGTTACTTAACTGGAGTTAAGTAACAGAAGAATGGAGAATGAATATTATGGCAACTTTGGCTTGTGTGGGAACATCTGAAGATGATTCTAGATTCATCTAGAACTCTATACTTATAGCATTCATATGTCATCACAATAAATCTTAAGGTCTGAGGACAAATATCGAAGAGCTCACGATCTAACAAGCCTTGCGTAACCTCTAAGAACCCTAAGGCAGCAGCTAACAGCTTAAGCCATTAGGTTAAGTTTAACAGACAGCTGTGCTTCCACACCACAATGGACTTGTGTCCATTGCTGATACCTTCTTGGTTCCCTTCGCAATAGAAAAATCACGAAAAGAGTATCGCTTTATAAAAAACAAGCTGTCAGTTTAGGCTTGACGTAGTAATTTCATCTGCTTTATTTTCGCTTGTAAATGACTTTTCCTTATTAAATGTCCGTCAAGATATGTATCGAGGTATTTGGCATGACAACAATGTTTGTGCAAGGTAAGTGCCCATAGGGGCAGCATATTAAGATTTTTTCTGCTTAATTTCAATTCACCATTTCTTTAGTCCAAATCAAATCCAAGTGAAGTCTATGAAACAGCAATCATCTTAACGCTATCTGGGAGCTATCGGGAGTGCTTAAGAAAGCACTGTCATCATCAGCAAATGTGTGACCAAGTACACGCTATTTGACGTATCCGTTGCATACGGAAAATATGAAGCTGATGCCAAATACTTTCTAGGCATCTGGAAGGAGGAATTTAGAAAGTTTCCTTTTTTAAAAATAAACCTACGATCAATTTTACAGCTTCTTGAGAGATGGAAGAGTTCTTCAGGAATATGCTGCTTTAAGTTATACGTCTTGATGTCAAAGAGATGTGCTTTCAAAAAAGCCTGTGGAATTTTGATAAAAAGCTCTTCACACTATTTCTTTTCCTCAGAAGCTATTTCCACCACCTTTACTTACAAAACTTTTACAATGAATACAAAATTTATGCACCTTCTTACCCAGCAAACATTTGTATTAAGATGTTTTAATTTTTTTTTTGAAAACGCTTAAAACTCGCTTCAATGATTTGACGTCTGGCAACTCTGCTTTATTTTAACTGTTAAATTAAATTACAAGCAGGGAAATTGTGTACCTACAGAAAGAGAAAGAGAGAGCTTTAAAGTGAGCAAATTGATCACTCCAATGAACAAGAAGAAAAAGAGCCTGTGATATTTAGTTTGTAAGTGTGTGTTGTTATCGAGTATAAAGTTTTAATTCATATTTGCTGCTATTGTATTATAAATTTAAAGTATAAAAAAGAAGTTATAAAGTGACTTATTATTTGTATTGTTAATTACTCGTGCCTTTATTCGTGCGCTTTTACACATTTCTTATGCAAAATGAAATGAAATAAAAATTTGTATGAGACGATTAATAACGACAGCGTTTTCATTTTGAAAGAAGTAAGGTCCAATTATTCCTCTTGACCAAATTGCATACCAGACTGTCATTTTTAATTGATGCACGGGTGACTGTTAATAATTTGAGGGTTTCCTATCCCCCCCACAACCGACTGTTCTATTTATTCAAACATTCATTTTTTTTTTGGAAAATCGAAGTTGTCATGGGCGAGCTGTAACATACTATAGGCATATCTACGGCGGCGTAAATGGTCTTGTGCAAGAAGCTCTTGTGTCAACTGAATCTTATATGAAAACAACTGCAAATCCTTGTGTAATATTGTGGCCAAAGTTGTTCTTTGAAGACCAAGCTCATGAGAGCGGCATCGAATTGAGGTTGATGGATTGTTTTGAATACTTTCTTGAACAGCGGTAATGTTTTTAACCGACATTGTGGAAGCCTATTACCTACAAACCCTCTTTCTTCGAAATCATTCACTATGCAATAAATAGTGCGTTTTGTTGGCACGATGTTTCTCCCAAATATTTCACATAACTTTCTCAGCGTCACAGTAATCGGATGATTGATTTTGATGGAATGTTTTAACGATTAAAACACGTTGGTTTAACGGATATTTTTCCATAATAAATTTGTTATGTGTCTATTTGACGACTGTCAAGACTAATGTTTACGAAATTGGCGGCAAAACAAAGTAGTATACTTTCCCGGCGGACACGCTATACAAGCCCTTTAACTTCATACGATTGCAGATGATGTGTCGTCCACCTTGACATCCATAACAGGAGTAATTGTATTTCTCTTAAGCATCCGCCGGGGGCACATTTATGGTCTTTGTAGAATGCACAACTTAGACCTGTGCAACTGGGGGAAAAAGGGAGCCCAGTCCCCTGAAGTCAGCAGGGGTACAACTGGCAACTCTACTTTATTTCCACGGGAATCAGTGACCCGCAGAGTTACGTTATTTGTCTCTTTAGACACTTAACTGTTCTCTGGCTGATTATTGAGGTTGGCCCTTTATGGGAGTATAGTGGTGGTTGTGGTTTCGAGGCCCCATAACAGTCTATGGTTATATGGTGGCCGGGTTCATTTCACCTTTAATAACACCTACCTGGTGAAATGTTCCCAGATCCAGTGAGCATGCTAGACATGTGTTCTGGACAGGAGCTGGATAGTCTCCAACTCTTTAGCAAGGAGTGATGATTTGCAGCCCGCTCTGGAATCATCGAAGTTGCAACTAGGAAAAACCTGTTGCTAGAACTAGTCTTCGGCTTCCTAGGACGAGCATGATGTTCCAATTTATGCAGTGGTTTGGTCCACCATCTGATTAAAGCTTCATGGCCAGGCGCGGATGTAAATCTAATCACACAGTTCTCATAGGCATCCCCCAGGGGTACATTTATATGTTTTGACGGAATCTCAACGTCATTACATGTGTCTTCGGGGCTAAAAGGGAGCCCAGTCCCCTTCAAGGATAGCAGCAGCCAACTGGCCAATTCCACTATATTTCCACGGGAATCAGTAAAGCCCAAGAGTTCAGCTAATTGCTTCTTTAGCTTTTTCGCTGTTCTCTGTCTGATTATTGAGGTAGGGCCTGCGGCAGTATAGTGTTGCTTGTGTTTTCGCGGCCCTCATGAATTTTGATTAAGCAGCCAGGATCATCTCACCTTTACTGAGAACAATGGGTGAATGATACGAATGCAGTAAGTATGCTTGTCATGTGTTCTGGACCAGGAGTTGGATAATCTCCAGCTCTTCAGCGAGGAGTGGTGGTTGGCGATCCTGCTTCGAAACCTTCGAAATTGCAACTAGGAATAACCTGTTGCTAGAAATTAGTTTTCGGTTTCCTAGGGCGCAGCGCGCGCATCATATCGCCCAAGTGATTTGACCACCGTCGAATTATGGCATACATACGATAGGTACCGACATAAATCATATCACGTATTTCTCATAGGCAAACCCCGTGGGCACATTTACAAGTCTTTATGGATCACACAACTATCTAGACTTGTGTCTTGCGGGGGTAAAAGTGAGCCCAGTCCCCTTAGGCTAGCAAAAGGCCAACTGGAAAATCCACTATATTTTCACGGGAATCAGTAAAGCCTCAGAGTTCCGCTAATTGTATCTTTAGACTTTTAGTTGTTCTCTGACTGATTATTGAGGTAGGCCCTTCGGGAGTATCGTGGTGGCTGTGTGTTTCGAGGCCCTCGTTTGAGTTTGTGGGTCGGATCATTCACAATGAATACAATAAATGGTGCAGGTCTAGTGACTATGAATGCCGTCGTGTTCTTAATTGTATTAAGCTTAATGTATTCTGGACCAGGAGTTGGATAGTCTTGAGCTCTTCAGCAAGGAGTAGTGGTTGGCGACCCTGCTTCGAAACCTCCGAAATTGCAACTAGGAATAACCTGTTGCTAGAAATTATTCCTCGGCTTCCTAGGGCGTGAATGACGTTGCTTTTCATTCCAAGTGGTTTGACCACCATCTGATTACGGCTTACGGCCAGGCGCAGATGTAAATCTTATCACGTATTTTCTCATAGGCAAACCAAAACGAGCTTAAATATCTGTCCATATGTTGCTCAAATTCAGCTTTAAAGCTATTAACCAAAAAATCATGCATAAAGCCTCAAGGGCTCAAAAAATCGAATAAAACTATTTTATCGGAAATGAAATTAATTTTTATTTTAACAAATCACAGTGAAAACAATTGACATTAAAAAGAACATAAAATTGTAAAACTTTTAAAATTGTACCAAAATTAGTACTTATTTTCTGGACAAAAATTTCTATCGCATCAACTCTGCCATCTCTAATCTGCAATGACGACTCAAATGCTGTTAAAAACAACATGTTGTTCAAACAGTCAGTCGGCGTTCGACGGGGTTGCATTAAGAGTCTCTCAACTTTTACTTGTGTGTATTCTCGTGTGTGCTCTAAATTTTTAATTTTTTTACATTTTAATTAAGAATAATTAATTGTTGAAAGAAAATAAAGCAAAAGGAAAAGTTTCATTTGAATAATGCTGCGATGCAATAAAAATCGTGATACTTTCGGCATAATAATTGGCTCCACCTACACTTTATGCAGTTTATTTGTTGTGATTTCATCACTATTTTCTTCAGTGGCGCCAGATGACATCGTTGCAAACAACAACAAGAACAGCAGCATGTGTGGCAGTGAGTTGTGAAAAGAGTTTAGAGATTTTATAAGTTTCGATTTTTATTGCCTTAAAGAATTTAATGGAAAAGCGATAAATTGGAGAATTCTGGTTTTAAGAAGAATCGAATTCGCCTTAAAAATCACAACTGCAATTTTATTGAGGAAAAATCAATACAAAAATATTTCTTCTTCTGTATTTCCAAAACAAACATTCGGATGTTTGATGTCACGCGCTCTATTGTTATTTGCTAAAGATTTTTCTGATGACAAAGTAAAGGGTTTTTCAACAAGAAGTGTGTTTTCTAAAACAAAAAATTTAGATTGAAATTATATAAATTTTTATTTAATTACAAAGAGAAGAGTTCGGCAAATATGAATGAGAAATGACATTTGGCAAATGACCACTACGACCATGCTGCCAGATGTCATTCTTTTATTAAAGTTTTTAATCCCTTTTTGGCAAAATGGTGGCTTTTTTCAGTTTTAAACCTGAAATCGACTCGATTGGCTTCGCATAGACTCTGTCCTTAACATAGTACCACAAAAATAATCCAGTGTTGTTAAATCACACAATGCGGCTGGCCACTTAACTGCTAATTGTCGTGAAATTAGGTTTGCAATTAATTGATCGTTTTCATTAGCTGTGTGACATGTGCTAACGTTCTGTTAAAATCACCTGTAAAAGACCAAAATTGAGTTGTTATCATCCCACGATCTCTAGGCTGTTTTCTGTGGAGATATAAAGTGAAATCGCTAATCTACGCCGATAAGCGCAAAACGATTGACCACTTGGAGGACAGAAATCGCCGCTTTATTGCCTTTATACGACCATAAATCTTTGAAAAAAAGAGTCATTGAAAGTTTCAGGTCCAGATTAAACTATGTTCGACACAGCCTTGGCGGTTATATGTCAGAAGAAGTAAATTATAATGCCAGAGGATCATCTTTCGAATAAAGTAAATTCAATTATCTTTGATAAAAGTAATTTTAAAATTATATACCTGTATAAAAAACACCTTTTAAAGCCGATTGTTGGCGGTGTGATTATTGGTTGCAGTAATTCTACGACTATAGCGCTCGTAGCATTTAAATGGATTTCAAATTTTAACTTTAATTAAAATTATATATAAAATTAATATTTTTTAATAAATTTCTATTTTGTGCTCAACAACAGCAATAATAACATTTTTAACTGCAGCCATGGTATCGGGCCTTTTCGTTGTGGCCATTATAAAGGTGAGTTCGAATAAACGAGTCTAAAGAAAATTAATTTCTAATTAAAAATTTCATTTTAGAAACTTCCCAAGCTAATGATACCCTGGCTGTTACTATGCGTTGCCATTTTCTTGGGCAGCTGTCTCATAATGTTCGCCTTCTGTTCGTTTTTCTTTGGCAACGGTCGTGTCGATGTTACGAACATTGTATTTTTAACAATATTTTTAGTAATTGCCGGCTTAATTGGTATAAAAAACTATGAAAACATTTTGGTTTAAAATTTCATTTAAATATAATTTAATTTTCTTTATTTATTTTAAGGCATTGAAATCGCCGTTGCCCTGTACAGCTTTTGGTTGTATTTTGAAATTTATAATGAAAATTTAAAATTAGCCCAACTTCGTTTTCCAACTGAAATCACAAATTGTTCGGAGCTGTCGAAAATGGCTTTAGTTTAATTAGGACGTTTTTATTTTATTCCCGCTAAAAATTATTTTCTCAATTTTCAATTTATTGTAATAAGAAATTTTAAAATACTCAAATACAGTTAATTATTAAAGCAATAAAAGAAAGAATAAGAGGTGCACACACCCACCCACACACAACACACCCAACTGTGATTTTGAGAGTGAGAGAGAGAGTGAGAAATACTGATAATTTTAAAGCCAATTTAATAAATGAAACAGCCTGTGATATTAGTTTGTAAGAAGATGTTGTTTGATCCAGCTTTAGCTTAAATGTCTGATGTTGTGTTATAATTAAATTAAAAATCTTAACAAGATTGTTAACGTTATTTTTATTATTATGTTATTTATTTTATAAGTTAAAATGTTGCTGACATTAATCGTAATAAATAAATATTATTATGTGTTATTTAATCGATTGACAATAATATTTTAATAGTTTTATTAATTTCTGTTTGGGGCGACGGCAATACAAGACAACGTCATTTTTTATCGTTTGTTATAAATCCGTATTCTCGTTGGCAATATTGCCATTATCGATGACTAACAATACATGTTTGGTATTCTGTAAAACAATTTGACATTGATGTTGCCTTAAATTGCCGTTTATATGCACCCATATTCTGTTTGGCGACGACAATACAAGACGACGTCGCTTTTTATCGTTTGTGTTGTAAATTCGTATTCTCTTTGGCAATATTGCCATTTATCGATGACTGGCAATACATGTTTTGGTATTCTGTAAGACAATTTGACGTATGTTGCCCTAAATTGCCGTTGATATTGTTGTCTGTGATTTTGGTGTCGTGCTCATCTAAACAAAAATTGAAAAAGATTAAAAAAATTGAAAATACAAAATAAAATATAAAAAATGGAAAAAAAATAAAATTACCAACGCCAACCAATTTCAAAAATGAGTGGAAGAATTGGGAAAAATTCCATCAGGGGGATTTCGAAGAGGCAGTGTTCCTACTAATTTTAAGGAACAATGGGAAAGCGTTGTGAATGCTCTAAACGCCTTTGGCCCACCAAATAGAATGAGTGATGGATGGCAAAAGGTACGAGGGCTGGTATTTATATTTGTGGCCTAAGGATGAAAACACCAGCATTTAAAGACAAAATCTATTTTATTGTTTTTCAAAATATTCTCCATGAAGATTTACAGACTTTTGCATGCGTTGGAACCAATTTTCAAAGCAGTTTTTCCACTCCGATTCTTCTAAACTTCTAAAACATGGATTTTGAATGCAGAAACTGCTTCCTCAGGTGTAGGAAACCGTTGCCCACGTAGTTTTTTCTTGATGTTCGGAAACAAAAAGAAGTCATTAGATGCCAAGTCAGGGCTGTACGGCGGATGACCCATCAATTCAATGTTTTGCCCTGTCAACAACTCCATGGTTTCATTCGATCGGTGACAGCTCGCATTGTCGTGATGCAGAGTGATGCGTCTTTTCTTTGACTTTTCCCGAAGTTTCTCAAAGACTTCTGGCAAACAAGTAGTGGTGTACCATGCCGAATTAATCGTCTTACGTTGCTCTAATGGCACAGTCGCCACATGACCGGTGTAATGCCGAAGAAACAGGCAACCATTTGCTTTTATGTTCTTCTTCCACGAACAACTTTGGTGGTATTTCGCTCGGTTTGAAATACCCATACGGTGGATTGCTGCTTTGTTTCAGGAGCATATGAGTATATCCATGATTCGTCACCTGTGTAGATATTATAAACTGCTTTTGATGCACCTTGAGCGAATTTCTACAACATTTTCCTGCACCAATCAACACGAGCATCCTTTTGGGCGTTTGTCAGGTTATGCGTTAACCAACGTGAACAAACCTTTTTCACAGGCAAATGTTCATGGAAGATCTTATTGATGCTTGTCATACTAATCACTACAGATTCCTCAATCTCGCGATATGTTACATGACGATCATGCTTTCTCAGCTCATGCACAGCTGCGATGTTTTCTGGCACAACAACCTGGTTATTGAACGACCTTCACTGGATTCATCCGGGAGTGATTGTCGGCCACGATTCGAATTCGTTATACCAGTTTTTAATGGTGCTGTAAGAAGGTGCTTCATTACCATATAAGGAATTAAGTTCATCTGTGCACTGTTGTCGTGTCAGGCCACGTCGAAAGTTATGAAAATGTTCACGAATTAATTCCATTTTCTTCTAAGATCACTTTTTCAACCTGCTATCACTAACACTAACAACAATAAAATGACAAAATGCTTTGGTTGGGGTTATGGTTAACAATGTGAAGGTTGCACTGGAAACAGCTGGTGCCTAGCAACAGTCAATGTTACCAAGCCAGAAATATAAATAGCAGCCCTCGTATAATTTCCAGTTCTTGACAAATACATGTTTAACAAAATTCTTTTTACAGATTTGGCGCGATTTAGAATTTAAGGTAAAAAACAAACATTTTGATTTTAATTTATTTTGATTTTTAATTAATTTTGGGTTCAATTTAATAAAGATTTGATTTTTTTTAAAGAGAAGAAGCACTTCAGGCAACAATGCCTATTTAGTCAAGTACCGTGCTACATTCTTTAGGAAGGGAATAGAGAAGAGATAAGACAGGCTGTGATAGTAGAAGGGTAGTTACGGAAATCAACTGTCGTATAAGACAGTGCAGCGACCAGTGACTATGCCTTCATCACTGAGCATGCCCTACCGACAGTCAATTTTTATTTTTGTAGTGAAAAACAAAAAAACAATCAAAGTTTTTGTTGGGAATCGAACCCACAACCCCCAGACTGACAAGCTATTACACTACCTACTAGCCTACAGAGGCACAATTTATATATCTTTCACAACAATTTTATCAAAAATAGTACACAAATGAATCAGCTGACTCAAATATTAGATATGTGTGTGTTATATTTTATTAAAATGATCGTTAAAGTGACAAGGTCGTCACAAGACTGTTAGAGAATACCAAATTAGTATTGATGTTATGTTAAAGTGATGTTGCCTCAAAATCGACGACAAAGTTTCCGTCCCCAAACCGAATAAAGATGATTATCATTGATGGGGAAGAGATCTAAGCAGACCGTATTTCCAGCCTCACCAATCACGTCTCCAAACCACATAGCGCACCATACAGTGACACGTTGAGTATGCAAAAGCCTTCTTAATAATCGCTCAGAAGTCCAAATGCGGCAAATTCGCTTGTTGACAAAGCCTGACAAGTGTAAATGGGAATCGTCTGAAAATTAGTTTTTTAGAAAAACCAGCCGGGTGCTTGTAAATGAATTGAGCGAATCTACGGTGATGTGAATGGTCGTTCAGCTGCAATTCCTGCACCAGTTGAACCTTGACATTGAACAAATCCTTAGGCGAAATTCGCCATGTGGTGGTTTCTGATTGTTGAGAATTGTTGAGGAATTGAAAAATTTGAATCTGCTTCAATAGTATGGGTCATGACTGCGACCCCGTCGAATACGTTTTAGTGTTCGCAGATTTCGTATCGAACGTGGTAACTCAAATTTAACGATCAAATTCTTAATAGCGGCCTCAGAAGCACACGATTATGTTGGCCGAAAATATTACGAATTTTACGAAATGTAACTTTAACAGAACCACCATTTTCATGGTGGATTTCAATGCGATTTTCGAACGAAATTGAATTCATTGTAGCAATTGCCAATGCATCTACTACGAATACGTCAAAAAACTAGGAGATTCTTCAAGACCGCATTTCAAATGTCAAAGCTATCAAGTAGTTGGTGTTGCCACAGTTGAAACTTCTTGTTGAAAAACCCGATATTAACCAGGTCCATAAAAAAATCTGTACGTGATACCCGAAAAGTAAAACCGAATTTGAATTTAACGACTTAAGATCCCTATGTTCCACATACTTATTTATGTTCAGGGACTATTTTTTTGTACGCCAGTGTAACTAATGGAAACTGCCTTTAAGGCAATATTAAAACCGCAAAACATTTTTCAGAAACAACACAAAAGCAAAATTAAAACAAAGAATAATAGAAGTGAATAAAATAGAAATAAAAAACGCATTCATTAACGTAGAAGGAGGAAAAAGTGATAAATAAAATCATATTTAATTCAAAGAATTTGAATGCAAACAAAAAATGTCTGTCAGGCGTTTTTTTTTTTTTTAATAAAATTTCGGTTGCGATTAACTCATGAAACAGTCAGTCGCTGTTTGGCAGTGCAATAACGCATTTGTGTTTAATTTTAATATTAAAGTGTATCGTGTTTTATTTAAAAGTAAAATAACCAAAAAAAAAACCAAAAACAATTTACAAATTGTTTGAAAAAATAAACAAAAACATAAATCCCTGCAAAATGCAGTGTTGCCATAAAAACCGTTACACTTGTGCCAGCACAATTGGTTTTATTTACATTTTCAGCAGTTTAATCGTTTTTTGTTTGTATGTGTATTCTTACTACGCCAGCAGCAACGAAGACTTTCATGTTTTTCCAAGTGAGTAGAGAGTGAAATGAAAAAAAATATATGTACAGTTGCAGGCAAAACTAATCATACAGCATTATTTTTTATATTTTAATTTCGTTAGCCTTTTTTTATTATTTTAAATTGAGAAACAAATTTAAATAAGCAAAAACAAAAAATTATACAGGGTGTACGCCGAGAAGTATAGTGCACCTTGGCATGGAGGTGGGGATGTTACGGTATGGAACTGTATATCCTTTTCGGGTGTTGGAAATCTGGTTTTGTAGAAAATACAATGAATCAGAACATTTACAGTGCTGTGTGGGTAGAGTGAACTAGTTTTTGCAGTGTGATTTCACTATACCCAGGTTTATTTATTAACAGTAAATAAATTACAAAAATTAAATTGATTTTACTTTTATGCTTTTGATATTTTTGACCGTTATTCTAAATAACGTCCTTAGTTTTGCGTTGCCATATTATTAGATTCCATAGAAATGACCATTTTTTGGCGTTTTTAAATACAGTGTCGTATATTTTTTTCATAAAAATACATAAAAGTGATAATTAATCTGAGATTCGTATAAACATTTTTACGAAAACAATGCCAATTCAGTAAAACTTTAAAATGTATGCTGACGTATCCTTCTTTTTGCGCGCAACTGTATGAATATTTAAAATGTTCACATAAATGAGTTCTCAGAAAATTCAAGAAATAAAACAATTAACATGAATTTGAAATCAAAAACAAAAAAATAAATAAATAAATTTCCAAAAATAACAACGAATTTTGTTTTTAAGTAATTTTTGTTTTTTTACGTTATTGATCTTGAAAGGTGAAACAACGAAGATGAAATTAAGAGATGATGTGTTTCATTAAGAGAATAAATATTTCAAAAGTAAAAGCAAATAGAAAACGTTTAGAATAACCTAAACATTAGGGCACTGGGAGTGTACAATATTCCCCCAATATATTTCTAAACCGCAGTACAACTGAAATTGTTGGGAGCACCAACATCCTAGAAGCGTTACTTCTACTCCGCCATAGATTCTGACGGGTAAGTGCATTATTTCTCAGAAGTACTGCTGCTAATAGTACTTCCCTGCCGTTACCCTATTCAGCGGCTGTCTGCACTCATAGTGTTGCTTCTTTGTACCAACAGTACGACCACTCCATAAGCTGCTGCTCTTTGAATAACCTCGGCCCTACTTCAGCACTCCCGCCGACTCATCGGAGGCTAGAATTTCCCGGGACTACGGCACGTGGCATGATAAGATTTACATCTGCACCTAGCCGTGTGAGAAAATATCAGAATCATTACCACTGTGAATGAAATTGATGTGATTTGATTTACATCTGCACCGACCAGGTAGTCAAACCACTTGCATGATTTGAAAACTTCATTCACGCCCTAGGAGGCCATCGAATACGTATATCCTCTGGTCACTCCTAGTAGCAATTTCGAAAGCCCGAAGTAGGCCGCAGCCTTTACTCCTTGCTAAAGAGTTAGAGACTTTCCAACTCCTGGTCCAGAACGCATGAAGCTTAATATAGTTTAAGAACACGACGGCATTCATACTCACTGGACCTGAACCATTTATTGTGTTCATTACGAATTATCCGACCCACAAACTATCACGAGGGTCTCGAAACCACAACCACCACGATACTCCCATATAGGGGCCAATCTCAATAACCAGTCAGAGAACAGCTAATTGTCTAAAGAGACAAATAGTGAACTCTGCGAGCGTACTGATTCCCGTGGAAATATGTGGACTGTCCAGGTGACTCCTACTTATCTTTGAGGGGCCTGCGCTCCCTTTTACCCCGCAAGACACCAGTCTAAATGGAATAGTAGGTTCCAAGAAGACTATCATGTGCCCCCTGGGGGAGGCTAGTAGGTAGTGTACTAGCTTGTTAGTATGGGGGTTGTGGGTTCGATTCCCAACGAAGACCTTGGTTTTTGTTCACTGACTGCCGGTGGGGCTGCTCAGCGATAAAGGCATAATCACTAGTCGCTGTGGTGTCTTATATACGGCAGTTAATTTTCGACTATCCTTCTGCTTTCACCACCTGTTTCATCTATCAGATAATGGATCATTACCACTGTGGATGAAATGTAGCGTCATCCTCGCCCTAGTAAACCTTGGAATAGATATATCCTTCGGACACTCCTAGTTGCAACTTCAAAAGCCCAAAGCCGCCCGTAGCCACTCACTCTTTGCTGAAGAGTTTTAAGACTATTCAACTGCTGGTCCAGAACGCATGAAGCTTAATATAATTAACAACACGACGGCATTCATACTCACTGGACCTGAACCATTCATTTCGTTCATTATGAATGATCCGACCCACAAACTATCACGAGGGTCTCGAAACCACAACCACCACGATGCTCCCATATAGGGACCTCACTACTCACTAGACCTGAACCATTCATTGTGTTCATTGTGACTGATTAGACCCACAAACTCAAACGAGGTCCTCGACATACACAGCCACCACGATACTCCCGAAGGGCGCACCTCAATAATCAGTCAGAGAACAGCTAAATGCCTAAAGAGACAAAATAGCGGAACTCTGGGGCTTTACTAATTCCCGTGAAAATATAGTGGATTGTCCAGCTGGCTGCTGCTAGACTTGAAGGGGACTGGGCTCCCTTTTACTCCCGCAAGACACAAGTCTAGATGGTTGTATGATCCATGAAGATTTATAATGTGCCCCCGGGAGGGGACGGCACGTAGCCAAACGCTCCCAGCAATCACTGCTGCTAATCGCATTTTTTTTATAAATTACTTTCTTACTTTCCTTACCACTGAAGTTTGCTAAGGCCGCTCAACCAGGCGATAACAATTTTTTTTATAAATTAAACATTTTAATAAAATTGTTATTCGTTTTTATTTTTCTCAAATATGACGGAACACCTAAAACGTGATTGATGTATTCACTTGACCTTTTTTTCACCCATTTTTCTTCTTCTTTTTTTTTTAAATTAAACTCTGAAACTAAGAAACTGGCGCTGTGAGCAAAACAGAAAAAAGTAGCTTAAATTTGGTAATAATTTAAAACTCAACCCGTATTTTTTTTGACATCCCCAAAATTCTATGGACATTTCTGCGCCTTTGCTAGGCAGCATTAAATTTCGTTTCAAAGAAATAAAAACGGAATCGACTCGAGAGTCTATTTTACTATGCTGAATCTTTAGGGTACTTGGCAGTAGTTAACTAAATAAAATAAATTTCTTAATAAAAAGATTTTTTCTATCCATTGCAAAAGAAACTACATTTTGTAATTTTATTTACGGACATGAGTGTAGCTTTTTTTAACAATACCCACCTTTATATAGGGTCCGCCATCTAACATTTTTTTTTCAACTAGTACAAAGAGAAGAGTTCGGCAAATATGAATGAAAAATGACATTTGGCAAATGTCCACCACGACCACGCTGACAGTTGTCGATTCTTTCATCAAAGTCTATAATCACTTTTCGGCAAAATGGTAGCTCTATTCCATTAATGACATCATGGATTTTGAGTTTAAATCCTGAAATCAATTCCATTGGCTTCGTATAGACATAGTCCCACAAAAATAAGCCAGTGGTGTTAAATCACAGAGTTTCGCTGCGATCGGGAAATTTGGTTTGCAATAAATTGATCGTTTCATTGGCTGTGTAACTTGTGGCAACGTTCTGTTGAAACCATATGCCAGTGATATCCATAATAGTGCGATCCATTGACTGTTACCACATTTTTAGTCTAATCTATAAGAAAAACGGCCCAATCACACCTCCAAACTACATAGCGCACCCTATCATACTATTGAGCATGCAAAGCCTTCGGAATAATCGCTCTAGGATTTTCAAAAGCCTAAATGCGGCTATTTTGCTTGTTGACATACCCTGACACGTAAAACTGAGCTTCGTCTGAAAAAATATTTTGTATATTTGGTATTTTGTTTAAAACTGCTATTTCTATTAATAGACGATTTAAAACGTCTAGGCTGTTTCATTACGAAAAAGTCTGGCAGTCTATTAAATTTTTTTTTTTTTATTTTTGACAGATTTTATTGTAAAAATTTTATTTTTGAAAAGAAAAAATTTTTATAAATTTTTAAACGATCTTTTTTTATTTATCTTTAATAAATATCTTTTTTTCTTTTTAACGATTTTTTATATATTTTTTTATTTTCGATATTTCGCTTTCCTTTGGAAAAAATTTTCAATATGTTAATAATTTTTTGTTTTCAAAAATAAAAATTTTTTCCTGAAGAAGCTTTCCAAAGGAAAGCGAAATATCGAAAAGAAAAAAAGAAAAATAATATATATAAAAAAGATCGTTAAAAAGAAAAAAAGATATATATGAAAAGAAAAAAATTAATTTTTTTTTTATTTTCCACCAGCGGAAGGAATTGTTGCATCTTTGCTAGCTTTATTGATATCATCTGTTTTCGTTTTAGCTGTTAAAAAGGTTGGTAAAAATAAAAAACAAGTGAAATGTTGCGCTTTAATAAAAAAAACAGATTAAGTCCATTTGTTCTTTTTTTGTATTTCTTTTTTATTGTAGAAACAGCCCTTATTGATTCTACCCTGGCTTTTACTTTGTGTCGCCTTGATCTTGGGCAGCTGTTTATTTACTTTTCTTTTTTATTTTGCTGCTGGCTGGGCCAAAGCTTCAGCTGAAGTTCTTTTAATTATACTCTTTATAGGCGTTTGCATAATCGGTATTTATTTTTATTTAAATTTTATTATAATTCATTAATTTTATAATTATTTTTTATATGTTTTAGCTATTGAAATCGCAATATTTTGGTTCAGCTGCTGTTTGTACCGAGAAATGCGCAAAAATAATCGTGAAGATTTAACAAAAAAATCAATAATCTGCTATAAAAATGAGTCAACGAATTTAACCACTTTGCCGGAAAGTTCAATGCCTTAAATTGTGACATTTTTATTAATTATTTGATATTTATTAAATATATTTTTATGGAATTTTAAATAAAAACATTCAAAACACATTTTGAAACAAAGTCAAAAATCTATACTTCTTTTACTGCTCACATTACGACTTTCAAATCACACACCACAATTGTAAACAAACTGCTCGCTCTCTTAATACAAATACAAATGTTAATGCATTGGAAATTGTCAATGCAGTAACATTTGTATGCATGCATGTGTATAACTCAAAGCAAAGAATATAAATCATATAGAAGAAGCATCATCAACAAGCGAAATTTCATTACCACCCACTCTCCTCATTACAAACCATTCTCATATTATTTCCCTCACGGGATTTTGCAAAGACAATTTGCTGTTTGTTTGTTTATTTATCATTACGATCTGCTCTCATCATTATTATTACCTTTCTCATATAATTTGTCTTTGCAAATACGCAAACACAATTTCTTGTTGCTTTGTTTATTTATACACATGTATGTACATGTGTATTTCTATTTGATGCTCTCAAGTTCTTTACATTGATAATAAATAAAACAAACAGCATTTGGTTTGGTTTTTATTTACTTATTTTATTGTTTAGAAGTTTATTTATCAAAATACTGGGAATATTTTGTTATTTCTAACTTTATTTCCATACAACAATCAAGGAGTGTTACAATCAAGCCACGTTCTATCACATACAGTACGTGATAATGATCTATTCACATTGAAAGCGCTCGCCATTCGTGAACAAACAGTAGAGACGTTATATAGAGGAGAAATTTACAACAGTATTTCTTCCGCTGGCGAAAAAACCTATACACAATTAAGTGCCAGTTCAAGATTAATTCAAGCCATATCGCAAGGCTTCGTTCTTTCTCCTACTCCATTTCTTATTTTTCTAAATGACCTTCTTTGTCAAACTTTCAATGCTATTTACTCTTTTGCAGATGACAGTACCATTTGTCATTGGTATTCATTTGGCTATAAGCCGAACCAGTTGGAGGTTGGTTCGAAATGTTGCATGAAAAATTCCATGAAAATTGCGGAAGTTGGGTTTCCCATACCGAGTCCGTCAGGTAATTTGTAAAAGTTGTTATTGAATCTAAAGTAGTTCTATTTTATTATCGTATTTTTAATATCTATAATATCAGTGATGTATTGGCCCTCGTATAAATTGTCCATAGAATAGAATACCCAAGGTTTAAGGTGTTGGTATTGAAAAATAAACAACATAATACCACAATTAAATTACAAATTTTTTTAAACTATAAATCAAGCAAAAGTTTGCTAAAAATAAATGTAAGCTTCGTCCAGAAACCCATTTCCATCCTAAAATTACCAAAACAAAAAAATTAAAAAAGAATTTTTTTTATTGCATTTTTCCATCTCTGGCTGGTTTAAGGGCTTCAATTTCCCATTTCCATCCTAAAATTACCACAACAAAAAATTAAAAAGAATTTTTTTTTTGCATTTTTCCATCTCTGGCTGGTTTAAGGGCTTCAATTTCCCATTTCCATCCTAAAATTACCAAAACAAAAATTAAAAAAGAATTTGTTTTTTGCATTTTTCCATCTCTGGCTGGTTTAAGGGCTTCAATTACCCATTTCCATCCTAAAATTATCAAAACAAAAATTAAAAAAGAATTTGTTTTTTGCACTTTTCCATCTCTGGCTGGTTTAAGGGCTTCAATTTTAAATTTCCATTCTAAAATTACCAAAACAAAAAATTAAAAAAGAATTTCTTTTTTGCATTTTTCCATCTCTGGCTGGTTTAAGGGCTTCAATTACCCATTTCCATCCTAAAATTACCAAAACAAAAATTAAAAAAGAATTTGTTTTTTGCATTTTTCCATCTCTGGCTGCTTTAAGGGCTTCAATTTCCCATTTCCATCCTAAAATTACCAAAACAAAAAATTAAAAAGAATTTTTTTATTGCATTTTTCCATCTCTGGCTGGTTTAAGGGCAGGGCTTCAATTTTCATCCTAAAATTACGAAAACAAAAATTAAAAAAGAATTTGTTTTTTGCATTTTTCCATCTCTGGCTGGTTTAAGGGCTTCAATTTCTATAAGTTAAAATATTTGTTTTAATTGCTAATAAAACAATAAACAAATTTTCATTTCTAAGTACTTAGTGTACGAAACATTTTTGGGGTCACTGAATTTTGCTGAAACAGCATTTTGGTTTTTATTTATAATTCCAAATAGAATTTCAGCCTCCAATGAAAACAAAAATTAAAATAAACAAACTTTCAATTATTTTTCAGCGCCGCCTTAACGATTTCGCTTCATTATTAAAAAGTTGTTGGACGAAGAATAAAGTCATCAATCAGTCGTTATTAAAGTGGCGAAAATGAAGTGGCGTTCAATTTACGGAGTTGTGATCGGATGCTTAGAAATTTTTTTTCTGCTGCGTAAAATAATATTTTTAAGCAGAAGTCTAAATGAAAACAGTAAATAAGAAAAACATTTTTTAAAAACTAATTTAAAATGCACATGTA
Source organism: Trichopoda pennipes (assembly GCA_030448955.1). Taxonomy (NCBI): domain Eukaryota; kingdom Metazoa; phylum Arthropoda; class Insecta; order Diptera; family Tachinidae; genus Trichopoda; species Trichopoda pennipes. The sequence continues at coordinate 1,783,629 of JASKUP010000040.1, forward strand.
CATATTATGTATGTATGTATGTATGTGCTTATGTATGTAAGTAAGATGAATTTCTAACATAAAGCGCCATTTTGTTGTACATAAAGCTTCAAATGCAGAGTCTTTTAGTCGCTGCTTATAAAGGATGGACAAATTTGAGGTTAGGAAGTAAATTCTCTATCAAATTGTTAAATGTCAATAATTCCGCTGTCAGCCTTTGACATTTATTTAGTAAAAAGTTGAGAAATCTTAAGCATGGAATGTTACAGTCTTGAGCAAAGAATTTTAATTGCGAAATTAAATTAATTACTATCAAAATGGTCTGCATTACTTTGTAAAATTTCCCGTTAACAAGGTAAAATTGAATCTTAAAATGCGAAATGTTGTTAATGAGAACGGACCAAAATAATATATGTATGTAGCTCGTAGTGACCGTGGTGATGGTAACATACATAGCCGCTGTACAGCAAAGTGTTGAGAATGACTGTGGAACAACTCATCGACGGTTACGAAAATTAGGCACGCTTTGCAGGCACTTTGTGCAACATTTTCAACAAACATCTTCTTCTTGAAGCTTTTAAAAATCAGCTCGTTCAAGCCTAACAACCATCGTTTGTGTGAAACATGTGAATTGACTGTATATTTTTGAAAATCAGAACGGAAATGCCGCCACCGTGAAAATTCTACTTAGCAAAACCATGATGACCAATTTTTGTGGCCACAATTAGCTAATGTTGATATCAGTAATCTTTGGTTATTTGGTTCTTCTCAATTTGGCGACTATTTTCTCTGGGGCCATTTGAAATATCGTTTTAACATGCACAACCCAAAAGCTAAGTGATGCTCTCGAACATGAAATTCGTAGCCTCGATTGACGAGCACATTGATATGCTTTGACGAAATTTCACATGTGTCAACGGGGGTAAAAGTGAGCCCAGTCCCCTCTTGAAGTTGCAACTAGGAGTGACTGGAGGATATAAGTACGTATCTGAAGGCGCCATATTTCATCCACCGTGAACATGAAATTCGTAGCCTTCATACACGACTTCCCCGCAGGAGCACATTGCTATGCCTTGACGTAATATTACATGTGCCAACTCGGGTAAAAGTAAGCCCAGACAGCTAAGTACTGACGTAATTCTTATCACGCCTTCATTGACGAGATAAACGAAGCTTTCTACCAAAATGTTTTCTGAAATTTTGTAAAAAGAGTGGAAGTCTCGCAACACGAATATTTGCACAACACCATATTGTTTTACTCATTTCCATACTTCTGCTTTACACTGATATCAATAAAACTGAATTTATCGAGAAAAAGTGTGTTTTCTAGGCCAATTTACTTCCTAACCTCAAATTTGCCCTTCCCTTATAAATTTTCTATCGCCTTAATATAGCAATTCTGCTTCTTCTTCTTCGAACTTAACCAATTTTTTCGTTACAACAATTCGTCTGTTTTGCCTCTCTTAGGAGAACATAAAACAAGACACCTAACTCTCTTGAAACTGAAAGGAGCTATAAAAAATCTTAATACTAAAAATACACTCATGCATGTTTATTCATGCTAATTTTGAATACATAAACATTACGCTGTAAGAAATAAGTAATAATAAACATACATAAGTACATTCATATGTATGAGTGCGTCTTGTGAGAAATTAAAAATGTCTAATAAATTTCTAATGAAAGTTAATAATTTCAATCCTTTTTTATTTAAATCTAGTTGAAACGTGTATAAAGCAGATTATTTACATTGTACTCTGCGTTGCACTAATCATTATTTGCGGTCTAATGATAGTGGGTATAACTGTGGTAAGTTTGCTAAAACAAAAAAAAAACTATGTCGCACAAAACTAAAGCACAAACTTCTGTTTCTAAGCTAACCACTGTAATATAATATTATTTACAAGAAGGCTTATCTGACGAAAAATATAATTACCGTTTAAAGAACTAAAAAAAAATATAATTATAACATTATTAAAAAAAGCAATAACGGTTATTCTTTTAAAGATTATTTTAATAACAATAGTTTCCGTTATTTTTTAAAGATTTTTTATAACTAAAATTACCGTTATTATTTTAATAGCAATAATTGCCGTTAATTTTAAAGTATTATTTTTAAACAATTACCGTTATTTTCTTGAAGATTGTTTTAGCAGCAACAATTACCGTTATTTAAAAAAATTGGTAACAACAATTACCGTTATTTTTTTTTAATAATTTTAATAACAAAAGTTACCGTTTTTTTTTAAAGATTATTTTAATAACAATTACCGTTATTTAAAAAAAATGGTAACAACAAACACCGTTATTTTTTTTAAATAATTTTAGTAACAAAAATTACCATTAGTTTTTTAAAGATTATGTTAATAACAATTACCATTATTTAAAAAAATATTTATTACTTAAATTACCGTTATTATTTTAATAGCAATAATTTCCGTTATTTTTCAAGTATTATTTTATTACAGTTACCGTTATTTTCTTGCAGATTATTTTAGCAGCAGCAATTACCGTTATGTTTTAAAAAAAATTTTGTTAACCACAATTGCCGTTATTTTTCAAATATATTAATACACTTACTGTTAATTTCTTTAAGATTATTTTAGCAACAAAAATTACCGTTATTTTTTTAATTTTTTATCAACAACAATTACCTTTATTTTTTAAAGATTATTTTAACAGCAACAATTACCGTTATATTTTTGAGATTATTTTACAACTAAAATTATCGTTATTATTTTAAGTTAATTTTCAAGTATTATTTTAATACAATTACCGTTACTTTCTTGAAGATTATTTTAGCAGCAACAATTACCGTTATAAAGAACTTTTTTAGTTACAACAATTACCGTAATTTTTTAAAAATTTTTTATAACAAAAATTGCCGTTTTTTAAAAACTTTTTTAGTAGCAACAATTACAGTTATTTTTTTAAAGACTATTTTAATAACAATTACCGTTATTATTCAAATATTATTTTAATACAACAATTACCGTTATTTTTTGGAAGATTATTTTAGCAGTGATAATTACCGTTATTTTTCAAATATTATTTTAATATAACAATTACTATTATTTTTTTTTTAACTTTAATTTTTGAAAGATTTCTTATAATTAAAATTACCGTTATATTTTAAAGATTATTTTATTAATTATTACCGTTATTTTCAAATATTATTTTAATACAATTATCGTTGTTTTATTGACGATTATTTTAGCAGCAACAATTACCGTTTTTTAATAACTTTTTTAGTAAGATTGGTTTTAATAACAACAATTACCGTTATTTTATAAAAAAAATATAACTAAAAATACCGTTATTTTAATAGCAATAATTGCCGTTATTTTTCAAGTATTATTTTAACACAATTACCGTTATTTTCTTGAAGATTATTTTAGCAGCAACAATTACCGTTATTTAAAAAAAAATTTTTGTTAACAGTTACCATTATTTTTTAAAGATTATTTTAATACAACAATTACCATTGTTTTTGAGAGACTACTTTAGTAACAACAGTTACCGTTATTTTTCAAATATTATTTTAATAACCACAATTACTGTTATTGTTCCTGAAATCATTTGAAGTGTGTATCGAAAAATTTTGTATTTATTTTTCAATTAATTGTTTCTATCATTTCAAAGTCGCTTTGTAATTTTAGTTGGCTTCGTGTTAATAAAATGGCAAAAATAATAATAAATATTCAGTGTATTTTTAAAATGGTAAAATGTGTGACACCGGTCCTAATCACTGTGTTATAACACAAAAAAACGGTGAACGTCCACTCTAAGTAATACGCATTTTTAAAAGGTTTCATTCATAATGTGAAGGTCCATTACTACACAATTATCATTTGACCTTAATCCAGGGACCATTCAAGAATCTGTCATACATTGTATTTTTCAACTGACAAGTAAGTTGAAATACACATTTTCTTATCAGCGTTGTCAGAATCAATACGTCTCCGTCAACGCAAAGTACGAAAGTTTGCCAACATTTAACTTTTGACGTACTTTGAGTACTTTGACATTTTTCATTTGCTTCTTCTTCTTCTTGTTTTTTTTCGCTCTATTGTAGTAAAATATTTTTAAAATAAATTATAAATAATAATAATAAATAATGGAATAAATAGTGGAATACAAATTACCATTAATAGAAGTCTAAGATGTCATCTAACTCCATTTCAAATGTGCACTTTAATAAAAACTGTGCTGCAAAAAAATATAAAATAAAACAAACCAAAAAAAACAGCTGATTTTTTATCCGTCAACAAAGTACTCATTGTGTAAACCTCATTCGTCGTTACTTTGACTTCAGTTGAATACGTCAAAGTATAACGCATGACGGATTCTATATGCCCCGGCCTTAAGGAGTTGTCGTCAACAATAGCAAACAAAGGCGTACTATCATTGGCAACAATGCACGCGTATGTATGTATATAAAGTTTTATTATAAGCAGAGACACATGTATAGGCATGCACACCTCACTGCCTAATATTTCGCTGCAGCAGAGAATGTGTCAGTGAACAAACAAAAAGATTATGAAAAAACTTTGTCTCTATGTTGCTTTAGATAGGCATTCATATTAACATGCATACATACATTTGTATATAAAATAAGGAGATAGCTAAGAAGAGTTATTCACAACAACACAGGCTCATGTTGATTTAGAAAAAAAAATGTTTTGTTTTGGGATAAATGATGAGCGGCGGCGACACATGTACAAGCAGGCAGATATTGCTGCCTAATATTTCGTGGCAGCAAAAAAAGTTGCAGTGCAGAAAAAAAAATTGACTATGTTGATTTCCATACACATGCATAACAATAAAGCTAAACAATGAGAAAATTTTCAGTATTAAAAACAAATTAAGAAGATATAAGATTTATACAGGGTTATACGAGAACCTCATGAAAACATTAAGAAACCCTGCATAATAAAAAAACAAAAACAACAATAAGGCATTTCAATTAAATCAATAAGAAATTTATTCTTTATATGTATGTTTGTATGTGCATTTTACAAGAAAATTTAATAAGTGTGGTAAGGTTTTTGGGTCATTGAAATTTATGTTTGAATGTGTGTACATAAGTATGTATGTATGAATGTATATGTAAAATAATATTGTATTGTAAATTTGTTGGTTATTTTCAAAATTTGTATTTATTTGAAAAATATTTTAATATTAGAAAATTGAATGTAAAAAAGATGTTTTCTTTTCTTGAAGATGCCACACAATGTTGTGGCAAAATATTAAGAGCAAAAATGCAATTTAAAATTTAATTTTTATATATAAAAATGTTGTGCTCGTACAAAAAAAATATTTATAAAAAATTATCTTTTACAATTTAATTTACCTTTTTAATAATTTATATAAAAGGTAGCAGTATGTGCTTCAGTTTTATTCGACACTGTAAATTACATGCGTTTTATTAATGAATAAAAAAAAAATATTACAGAGACGTTATAAACTAATGATGCCCTGGACAATTGTTACTGGTATTGCCTTCTTCGTTGGTTGCCTAATTGTATTAGCCAACCCATTTCTGGAGTTTTTCAAAGGAACTTCCATGTTACAGCTTGGTTCCGACTTCGTTAAAGACTTGTTTCTGCTGAGTAAGAAATTTTGATCTATTTTTTTTTAATTAATTTCAATTGATTTTAATTTTATATTTTTTTCATTTGCTATAAAGTTATTGTAACCGGTATTTCATTACCCATTTTTAAAGAATTTTCTAAAATAATGGGCGAGAATATGAAAATGTCGACTGAAGAACAACAAAATGTTGAAATTGGAAGGAATGATAAATAATTCTTTTTATTTTATCAAATTATTTTTTTATATATTTTCTTTTTAAATAATAATAAAATTTATTTCAAGTTCATCTTTTCTTTTCTTTAACAAATTAAAGCTGATGACGAATCGCGGCATTGGATATCGAGTGCGCACACAAAGAAAAAAAATAACTCAAATTTAGCCATTTATAAATGTAGCGCAATCAATGTGCGTTTTTAGTATCATGTCAATATGTTTCCGATCGAATCCGAACCATTTGTATGTATATAGTATAGGTATAACATATTTAAGTATGTTATGCGTCATGAGGCCGGTCAAACTTGGAATCCTACACTACAAATGACTGTGAAAATTTTTGGTGATCACCGTCATCTGTGTGTGTGAACAGCTAGCAAACTTCTGTAAGCATAGACGACGAATTGGTGCATAAAATTTTCCTAAACACCATAGAACGAGCAGAACTACAAAAAAGCTGTCAAAAACATCGATCTCAATACCATCAACTTCGCCGTTCGGAATGGAATACCCGGCGAAACGACAACAAATCAGGTTTTTCAACAAGAAGTTTTGTGTTTCAATTGTGGCAACACTAAGAACATGATAGTTTTGGCATTTAGTTTTTTGACATATTCATAGCAATTGTGACAATGGCAATTGTGACAATGAATTCAATTTTACATAAAAATCGCATTAAAATAATTCAAATCAATTATGAAAATAGTGCTATTTTCGGACAGAGTGTGATTTGTTTTACATCCGCACCTGGCTATGTAGCCTTAATCAGATGGTGCTCGAACCACTATTGTATAATTTGGAACGTCATACAGGCGTTCTAGGAAGCCGAAGACATAATTCTAAGCAACAGAACCACCTAGTTGCAACTTTAATGATTCCAGGGCAGGGCTGCAAACCATCACACCTTGCTAAAGAGTTGGAGACTTTCCTACTCCTGTCCAGAACACATGTCTACCATGCTCACTGGACTGGATCATTCACTTTGCGTGTCATTATCAGTGAGATGATCCTGGCCACTATAATAACCATTACACTGTTATGGGGCCGCAAAACCACAACCACCACGATACTCCCATATAGGGGCCAACCTCAATGATCCGTCAGAGAACTATTAAATGTCTAAAGTGACAAATAATGAACTCTGCGGGTTCACTGATCCCCGTGGAAATAAAGTGGAGCTTCCAGTTGACTCCCTGCCTGTCTTCAGGGGACTGGGCTTCCTTTATACCCCCAGTTGCACAGATCTAGATAGCTGTTACTTACTATAAAGACCATAAATGTGCCCGGAGGGGGGGGGGGGAATATTTTCGGACAGAGCGTAATTTGATTTACATCTGCACCGACTATATAGTCATAATCAGATGGTGGTCAAACCACTTGGTTGATTGGACATCAACCACGCCCTAGAAGGCCATCGAATACGTATATCCTCCGGTCACTTTTAGTAGCAATTTCGAAAGCCTGAAGTAGGTCGCAGCCTTCACTCCTTGCTAAAGAGTTGGAGACTTTCCAACACCTGAAGCTCTTTTTTATCAAGAACACGACAGCATTCATACTCACTGGACCTGAACCATTCATTGTGTTAATTTGAATGATCCAAACCACAAACTCTCACGAGGGTCCGAAACCATAACCACCACGATACTCCCATCTAGGGACCAACCTCAATAACCAGTTAGAGAACAGCTAATTGTCTCAAGAGACAAATAGTGAACTCTGAGGCAACTGATTCCCGTGGAAATATGTGGATTGTCTAGGTGACTCCTACTAGCCTTTGAGAGGCCTGGGCTCCCTTTTACCCCGCAAGACACCAGTCTAAATGCAATAGTAGGTTCCCAAAAGACTATCATGTGCCCCCGGGGTGAAATATTTCCGGACAACACAATCGTTCTTCTGAGACCCCTATTATTGGTCGTTCAATTTGAATCGACAAGCTGGATGCAAACAGGATCGTTTAACCGTGAGCCGCAGTGTTGAAGCAGATCCAAATGAGTCAATTCCTCTACGTTCTCAAAACTCGATTATCCACCACATGGAAAATTTTACGTAAAGATTTAACTTTGAAGCCTTACACGATTCAACTGGTGCAAGAATTGATACCAACCGACCATTCACATTGCCGTAAATTCGCTCAATTCATTTAGGAACAACTGCTTGATTTTTTCAGATAACGCAATTTTTACTTATCAGCGTATGTCAACAAGCAAAATTGCTGCATTTGGGCTTCTAGAAATATTATGTATGTATTTTAAAAGAGTATATTAACTTAATCTACGTTGTTAATATTGTTACGAATGTGTCTTGCTTAAGTTTAAAATAGAACAATTAAGCAATAAAGCAAACTACTGGTTACAAACTGCGTAGAAGTTTGTACATACACACAATTACACTTTGATATGCTGTTTACTAACTGCCTGGCATGCAAGAAAAAAAATGTAAGTATGCTGTTTATCATCTAAACGCGCAAGACAAAAACTAATTTTACAACAACAAATATACAAGGTTGTTTACCATCTGCGTAGTTTTCTAAGAAACCCTTTTTACAAAAGCAGCAACAAATGTATTGAAATAAATCCCAAGCAGAAACATTATCAGCATAAAAAACAAAAAACAACTATACACACAGACATACAGGCGCCTATACAACGAATAAACAACCTACAACAACAAAATGCGATACAAAGGGAGTAGAAGATTCTTAAATCTTCTAGATTCTAATTGGACAAGTATAAATAGGGGAAGCGTCTGAGTGGATGATCAGTCAGTGTAAAATTAAACTTTATCAAGCAAAGACGTGCGTTTTAAGTGAATTGTAAAGTAGTGCCAACTTTGTGTAGTTACAGTAAATAAAATTATTATTATTTAAAAACTCTAAAACAACTGGTGTTAATTCTTTTGCAACAAAGAACTCACAACAAGGCGTTTATAAAAGGTATAAACGTAACAATATGTATTAGATTGCTTAAATAATTATACATTTGAAATGTATTACTTAAAGCGAAGTAGGTCAACAGTGGATTTTACCCCAAATTTTGTATAGAAAATTTAAGAGTCTTATCGAAAGCTAAATTGATTAAATGAGAGTTCTCATTTAAATAACACAGCCAACAGACAACAAAAACCCAAAAACACTTCTTTACAAAAACACAGCCTACGACATAAGACTCTTGAATTTTCTATAAAAAAATTTGGGATGAACTTCACTGATGAGCTATATGAGCAGTAGTGAAATGGCCTGTAGTGTGTGTGGGCTCACGCCTTGTCACGTTTCCAATCCACAACAGACCCTACAGACTCCATTACATCCAGAAAAATGCCTCGTTTGGTGCGGTTTTCACGCTGGTGGCATCATCGGACCTTATTTCTTCAAAAATGAGGCCGGAGCTCGCGTTACGGTCAATGAAGATCGTTACCGCACCATGATCAATGATTTTTTGTTTGAAAATATGGATGACATTGATCCGGACGAGATGTGGTTTCAACAGGATGGCGCTACGTGCCATACAGCGAACGCAACCATCGACTTATTGAAATCAAAATTTGGCGATAAGTTGATTTCGAGAAATGGACATGTCAATTGGCCTCCAAGGTCGTGCGATTTGACACCACTCGACTATTTCCTGTGGGGCTACGTGAAGTCACTGGTTTATGCTGATAAACCAGCAACAATTGACGCCTTGGAGGACAGCATTGTTCGTGTTATTCGTGACATACGCCCAGCAGTGCTCGAAAAAGTTGCCCAAAATTGGACGTCCACAATGCGCTTCGTCAAAAACAGCCGCGGTGCCCATATGCCCGAAATCATTTTCAAATGTTAATGTCACGTATTGATCCTTCGAATAAAAAAGAAATTTTGATTACAATTTAATTTTTTGTGTTATTTTTTACAATTTCAAGTTCTATTGGGCTTAAAAAAACACCCTTTATAAATAAAGAATTCTGTATTCTGTGCCAAGAAGGGACAGATTTTAATTGACAGGCAAAGAACTTGCTTCGATAAAATCTTTAACTTGCGCACCTTTCGCTGAATAATAACAAGGTAAATTGGCGTATCTCCGCCGTATAAATATAGAGATATTAGGCGTTAGACGCCAAGTTGATTAGCGTATCCTTTCGCTCTAAAATAAAAGGATATACCTGCCAGTATTACAATACCATTACAGGCCATATATGGATATAATTTACCCCGCAGTAATACATTTTAAATATGTATGTATATATTTTTTTATTCTGAATAATATATCTTACATCTTAAACATGCAACTTTAAAGAAAGTGAGGTTAAAATAAAAATTTAAATTTTTTGAAAAAAAGAACAATCATAGAAAATATATTAAATTCAAATGTATCAGAAAATTATTTCATATAACAAATAACTTATTATCATTCAATTCAATTTTAGTCGAGTGTTTTCTTTCAGTCGGCCCTCGAAGATTCTCCAACTTTATTTCAGCGAACAAATTGAAAATGGCACCTAAAACAGCGCATGAAAAAACTTCACAGCAAAAGAAAAAATATGAAATTAATTTAATTTAAAGAAGAAGAAAAAGGTGAAAATTTCTTACCAACTAGAAACAAGCAGATAGAAAAGTTAGACGCAACAATTGACAGGGCCACACCACTGCAGAAATCCTCAATAGACTTGTATATTACAAGTACGCAGAAAGCAGAAATAATAATAATAACACCTTCGATCCAGGGCTCCATCAGTTTGTGACGTCTCTGTAATGTTTTTATAATTTATTATAACGGATGTAAATGTACACAGTATCGGACTAAACTAAAGCACGAACTGTTATTTTTTTAAACATGATTAATAAGCTAAGTTAATTTGTTAAAGATAATAATGTTTTATTTACTAAAAAAAAAAATAACAAAAACAAAAAAAAATATTTATTTATTTATTTTATATTTATATTTTATATGTTTTTGTCAAATGTTTTGAAACATTTTTTTCAATTTGTTAATAATTTTTTGTTTTCAAATAAAAAAATTTTTTCCTGAAGAAGCTTTCCAAAGGAAAGCGAAATAACGAGAAGAAAAAATATATAAGAAAGATCGTTAAAAAGAAAAAAGATATTTATTAAAAACAAAAAAAAAACATTTATTTTAAATTGTAAACTAAAACAAAAATAAATTTGATTCATTATTTAAAACATTTTGAAATCAAAATAAAATCTTAGCGGACTATCCCTGCAGAGAGAAAGAGAGAGAATAAAATTTTTCTTTTTTTAAATTTAACACTAAGGAAAACTTTTTATTCGATTCGCATTATTTGCACTCAATTACCGTTAAATTTTGCAAAAAGACAAAAAATGCTACAATAATATACTGTCACTGTTATTGGATGGAAATAAAATAAACCGCAATAACTGTAAAAAAGTCGTTATCTGCCTGGAATGGAACTTCTTCAGAGTTATTTAACAATTTATTTGATTTAATGCACTGCAGTTTGAATAGTGAAATGTTTATGCTACAACAAATTATTGAGTCTTATTTTTACCACCTACTTACCCTGTATTGACTATGTGCTTTAGTTTTATAGCCTTAAAATAATGTCTTTCATACAGAGTAGCAAAGTATTCACTCACTCTTCATACATGCATGAATATGTGCATTTTATTTTTTGGCGGCTTCTTCTCATACATGTGTGAGAGACTACAAATTATTTTGTGTTTTCTCATTTGTGAATGCGACGATTTATTTTTTTTATTCTATTCATAAGTGAAAAAATGAGAAACACACAAGTGTTCATTTTTGAATATTTACAATTTTGATAATTTTTCATAAATGAAAAGGTCGTAAAAATATGTGCGTTAAGCATTCGCGTACATAAACGCACATATTTGATAATGCGCAATTGTCGGCGTATGCAGAAAAAAAATTGTTTTTTTTTTATTTCTTTTAGAATATATTGAAATATTGTATTTTGAGTTAATATGTACCCATGTGTTTTTACTACATTTTACGGTAAACTGCGATCGTAGGTAGAAAATTTTTTCACGTTCATTTATGAGAAATTTTATAAAATTTCAACGTTCATAAATGAACATGTACATTTATGAAAAATAACATTAATGAGAAGTAGCTAATTTATCATTTGTCACATATGAATTAGACTAATAATTCTTGTTGTTCGCATTCATGTATGAAAATAACCAGAAAATTTTTTGTTGTTCGTTTATGAGTGTGAAAAATAAATATAAAATTTTAGATTTCTCATTTATGAAAAATATCATGAATGTAGATTTTTGAATGTTCATAAATGAAAAATTCTGAACCCTGCTTTTATAGAAGCCGTTTTACGTACACACTTGTTTGCTTTCAAATTAACTCAGATGAACTTTTTTTATAATATATTCCTTTTAATTATTTTTTTTTTTAATTAAGTGGGCAAATAACACTGTTAAAATGTAATTGTTCAGTTAATAATTTTAAAATATAAACTACACCAACAACAAAGGCGTACACAGTTATTGGCAACATCCCAAAACATGTTGCGAGAACAGTTTAGCAAAAGCAATACCTTACATTACGTTATTTGATCTTTCGGGTTGTTTAGTGCGGTTTTACACACATCAATTTTTGTTGCTCAACTTTTGTTGTTTCCATTAGAAAGAAAGAGAAGGGGTATAAAGCCTTCACTTTCTTTCTAATAGAAACAACAAAAGTTGAGCAACAAAAGTTGATGTGTGTAAAACCGCACTTACTTTCCACGTGATCAACTTCAACTGAAAGTATAATTTTAATATGAAGTAAAGTTATGCATAAGCAGCGACACATGCACAAGCATGCACATATCACAGCTAAATCTGTTGATTTCATTAGCTATCTTGTTATTTTATATATGTTTGTGTGTATGTTACTATGAATGCACCCCCCGGGGGCACATTTATGGTCTTTGTAGAATGCAACAACTTAGACCTGTGCAACTGGGGGAAAAAGGAAGCCCAGTCCCCTGAAGTCAGCAGGGGTACAACTGGAAGCAACACGTTATTTCCACGGGAATCAGTAAGCTCGCAGAGTTCGTTATTTGTCTCTTTAGACATTTAACTGTTCTCTGGCTGATTATTGAGGTTGGCCCCTATATGGGAGTATTGTGATGGTTGTGGTTTCGCGGCCCCATATCAGGTCTTTTGTTTAATATGGTGGCCAGGATCATTTCGCCTTTAATGACACGCTAGGTGAATGATTCTAGTCCAGTGAGCAGGCTACACATGTGTTCTGAACAGGAGTTGGAAAGTCTCCAACTCCTAAGCAAGGAGTGATGATTTGCAGCCCTGCTCTGGAATCATCGAAGTTGCAACTAGGAAAAACCTGTTGCTAGAATTAGTTTTCGGCTTCCTAGGATGAGCATAACGTTCCAAATTATGCAGTGGTTTGGTCCACCATCTGATTAAGGCTTCATGGCCAGGCGCAGATGTAAATCTAATCACACAGTTACTATGAATGCATATGTAAAGCAACATTGGGACAACCAAGTTTTTTCATTATCTTTTTGTTTGTGCGCTAAAACATTCTCTGCTGCCGCGAAATATTAGGCAGCGATATCTGCCTGCTTGTGTACATGTGTCGCTGCCACTCATCATTTATCCTAAAAGAAAACATTGTTTTTTCTTAATCAACAGGTGCGTGTTGCAAATAACTCTTCTTAGCTATCTTTATATACAAATGTATGTTTGCATGTTACTATGAATGCATATGTTAGCAACATACAGACAAAGTTTTTTCATGATCTTATTGTTTTTTGCTTTGAAACATTCTCTGCTGCCGCGAAATATTAGGCAGCGATATCTGCCTGCTTGTGTACATGTGTCGCTGCCACTCATTATTTATCCTAAAAGAAAATACTGTTTTTTCTTAATCAACAGCTGCGGGTGGTGTTGAGAATAACTCTTCTTAGCTATTTCGTTATTTTATATACATATGTATGTATGCATGTTACTATGAAAGTTTTTTCATGATCTTTTTGTTTGTGCACTGAAACATTCTCTGCTGCCGCGAAATATTAGGCAGCGATATCTGCCTGCTTGTGTACATGTGTCGCTGCCACTCATCATTTATCCCCAAACACAATATTGTTTTTTCTTAATCAACAGGTGCATGTGTTGTTGCGAATAATTCTTCGGCTTTGGTGCTGTAGTTGATATATTAAAACTGTGTTAAATGAACAACAAAATTTTAAGACTGCCTACTTATACACAAATAAAATAAAATTTAGCCAAAAGAAAGAAGTCAGGAAAATTGCATCTGAGTCAATACGAGAAAGCCAATAAGATGTGAATTGACGACACTTTATAAATGCATTGTCAAACGTTTCATTAAAATTTACGATAAGATTTGAAGTTACCCACTACAGTCCATCTTGAATGGTTCTTTGAATAATGTCTCATGATAGTTGTATAACAAGGGACTTTGACCTTATGAATGGATCCTTTTTAATCAAGCGCATTGTTGCTTGGTCATTTTGTTTGCTTGTTTGACGTGGGCGTTGTTCTTTATGCACTAAAGCCAACTAGTCTGACCAACGACAACGTCTTATAATTTAGATTATAACATTTTAATTAATAGCGATTTTTTTTTTTTTGCAATCGACGTCTCGGATACGCCGTTATTAAAATCAGCTTTGGATTTTTCTTTCTTTTATTCTTTTCGGGAATAAATAATAAAATTAATAAATAAATGCAAATTTTCTCAATTCACACGTAAATGATGTAATAAAAAATAACGGTAATTGTTGTTATTAATATAATCTTAATTAGAACTGTAAAAAAACATCTTTTTTATATTATGTGAATTTTTCAAATGCCAGTTCTTCAAAATTTAAGAATATTTTAAGTGAAATCAATCTTCTTTTTTAATTAATATTACATAACATTGCCGCTATAGAAGCAGCAGTTCATGCTTTAGTTTTGTCCAACCGACGATTTTTTTTAGTAAACTTACCACAACGATACCCATTATCATGAGAACGTTAATAAGGATTGCTCCAATATCTCCGAATATAAAAAATTTTTTATAAAAAGTTGTACTGTACGAAACTAGATTAAAATAAAAAGATTCAAATTATTAAGTTAATTTAATATTTAATAAATATGTATTATTCTTTTTAACAGTCTTTTTAAATTAATTCAACAATATATTTTTTTCAATATTTCGCTTTCCTTTGAAAATTATATTTTATAATAATTAATATTTAATAAAAAATTTTCAATTTCTCACAAAAAGCGCTCATATGGATGGATGGATGATGATCTATCACGTATATTTGTGTGTAATTTATTTTATTCACATGAGTCTTTATTTATTTAAATTTACTCCGATTACAGCGTAATGCTGACGTATTCAAAAATAGCATGAATAAACATGCATGACAACATTTTTAATATTAAGATTTTTTTAGTTTCTTTATGTGCTTTTCCAATGAAATAAGTTCCAACAAAAATGAAATAACTCCCAATACAAATTATATTTGCACCCGGGCACTATTTAACTGTTTTAACTGTTTAACAGTTAACTCCCGATGAAAGAGGTCCTTAACTTTGATATCATACATACATATATGACTAAAGGCCGGCTGTACAATATTTTGTTAGCGAAGCTGGTGTCCCATATACCTTAGAGCGATCAATGAGCCATCCCGGTCTGTGTAGGCGAATGGAAAGATTTAACCTCTGTAGTATAACAAACCCCGGCTCCGCTCACCAAAAGTTTCCTGCATAGCCGGTTGGCCGCGTGGAAGGATTTCATTTTCTGTGGTATAAGAAGCACCGACTACGCTGACTAAAAGTTTTCTCTGTAGCCAGAATAATGGAATAAATTCTAGTTAAATAGTTTCCATAAGGTGACTCCTAATAATAGCTCTTTAATTAATTAAAATGAAATAACTTCTATACCATACCTGAGGGTTGAAGCAGGAAAATATTTTGTTAGCGAATCCGGCGTTCGAAATACCATAGAGGAGAAAATCTTTCAACGTTGCCGAAGGCCGGCTATGCAGGAAATTTTTTTTTTTCCAATTTTAGTCAAATGAAATAACTTCCAATCAAAATGAAATAATTCCCAATTATCAAAATAAATGAAACAACTCCCAATGAAAAATTATAAAATAACCTCCAAAAAAATTGCGATTATTTGTATGGTATTTTTAAACTTTTTGTTGGGAGTTATTTAATTTTTTTTGAGAGTTATTTCATTTGGCAGTTATTTCATTATGAAATAAAAATTATAAAATAACCTCCAAAAAAATTGGGATTATTTTTATGGGATTTTTGAATTTTTTGTTGGAAATAATTTTATTTTTTTTTTTTGTTTTTGGAACTTATTTCATTTGGCAGTTATTTCATTTGGCAGTTATTTCATTATAAAATAAAAATTATAGAATAACCTCCAAAAAAATTGGGATTATTTGTGTGGGATTTTTGAATTTTTTGTTGGGAGTTATTTAATTTTTTTTTATTTTTGGGAGTTATTTCATTTGGCAGTTATTTCATTATGAAATAAAAATTATGAAATAACCTCCAAGAAAATTACGATTATTTGTATGGGATTTTTGAATTTTTTGTTGGGAGTTATTTAATTTTTTTTTATTTTTAAGAAATATTTCATTTGGCAGTTATTTCATTATGAAATAAAAATTATAAAATAACCTCCAAAAAAAATTGGGATTATTTTTATGGGATTTTTGAATTTTTTTTGGGAATAATTTTATTTTTTTTTTTGTTTTTGGAACTTATTTCATTTGGCAGTTATTTCATTATGAAATAAAAATTATGGAATAACCTCCAAAAAAATTGGGATTATTTGTTTGGGATTTTTGAATTTTTTGTTGGGAGTTATTTAAATTTTTTTTTATTTTTGGGTGTTATTTCATTTGGCAGTTATTTCATTAGAAAAAAACTCCCAATGAAAAATTATAAAAAACCTCAAAAAAAACAAAAATTGGGATTATTTGTGTGGGATTTTTGTATTTTTTGTTGGGAGTTATTTAATTTTTTTTTTTTTTTGGGAGTTATTTCATTTGGCAGTTATTTCATTATGAAATAAAAATTATGAAATAACCTCCAAGAAAATTGCGATTATTTGTATGGGATTTTTGAATTTTTTGTTGGGAGTTATTTAATTTTTTTTTATTTTTAAGAGTTATTTCATTTGGCAGTTATTTCATTATGAAATAAAAATTATAAAATAACCTCCAAAAAATTGCGATTATTTTTATGGGATTTTTGAATTTTTTGTTGGGAGTTATTTCATTTTTTTGTTTTTGGGAGTTATTTCATTTGGCAGTTACTTCTCAGCAGTTATTTAAGGAGAAAGGAGAAATTTGAGGTTAGAAAGTAAATTGGCATAGAACACACACTGTGTCTTAACAAATTTAGTTTTATTAATATCAGTGTAAAGTAGAAGTATGGGAATGAATATAGTGGGTAAATTTCCACCTTTAGCACATCTTGCTTCGCTTAACTCGTCAATGAAAGCGTCGAATTACATACATGTTTCAAAACGTCAGTTGTTTGTGGATTGTTCATGTCAAACCAGTATGCGTGATAAGATTTACATCTGTACCTAGCTGTATAAGCCATAACCAGATGGTAAATCATACCACTGTGGATGAAATGTAGCGTCATCCTCGCCCTAGAAGGCCTACAGATACCTGTATCCTCCGCGCACTCCTAGTTACAACTTCAAAAGCCAGAAGCAGGCCGCAGCCTTCCTTGCTGAAGAGTTGTAGAGTATCCAACTCTTGATCCAGAACGCATGAAGTTTAATAATATTTAAGAACACAACGCCATTTATGCTCAGTTGCCCTTGATCATTCCTTCTGTTCATTGTGAATAATCCAACCCATACAACTCAAACGAGGGCCTCGAACCCCAACAACCATTACGATACTTCCGAAGGCCCAACCTCAATAATCAGCCAGAGAACAGCTAAAAGGATAAAAAGACAAATAACTGAACTCTGGGGCTTTATTGATTCCCGTGGAAATATAGTGGAATTGTCCAGTTAGCTCCTGCTGTCCTATTAGAGGACTGGGCTCCTCCCTTTTACCCCCGAAGACACATGCAATGACGGTGAAATTCCGTCAAAATATATCAATATGCCCCTGGGCGGAGGTGAAATGTCAAACCGGTATATCAAATGGCTCTAGAAAAATTAATTACCAAATCAAAAAACTACGCCATCGGAAAATTTCCGGCTTGCAGCGCCATCTTAGCCATTTGTGGCCTAAAGAAAAAACTTGTTGTCGTAGCTTAGTACAGCAAAGAATTCACGATGACGACGTTTTCTTGCTCATTTTCTCCAAAAAAAAGTACCATCGATGCTACCGAACCACAAAGTAGTGGTTTTTCGAGGACAGTTTGTGGACTTTGTAAGCCCCACATTCAAATTTTTAAGCAGCGAATTCACAAACGTTCAACGCTTCTTTGGAAGCGTAAAGATGAAATTGTTTATGCAAAATGTGCCTCTGGTGGTACCCAATTTGTTGGGAACATCGACGAATTCATGTTTCAGAATCATTCTCAATATTTTGCTGTAAAGCGGTTATGTTCGCATCACTACGGTTACTATGAGCAACATAATATCTTCTTCGTTTATTGTCAGCAATAACATCGTGAGGCTCGAATTTGGCGATTAAATTATTCACAGCCATCTCAGAAGAAGCCTGGTTGGAGTACAAAGTGAGCAGTGAAATAATTACAATTTTAGTAGTAAATTTATTAGCCTGATGATGGAGATCTCTAGGTAGCAAGTACCTGTAGTGCCAACATAACGAGTTGCTATTCCAGGCTCATTCTTAACACTTTGCTAAATAGCGGGCTATGTTCGAATCACTGAGGCCACTACGAGCATATTTGTTTTGGTCTATATCGTCGTTGATCAAATTACTAACACAGCGCACTCAGAAGGATCCTCGGTTACGTTGAAAAGTGGTGTAAATTTTACAAAATGTTTACAGTAAAATTTTTACAACAAAAATTCCTTGCTTAGAAGTATAACGTTCCAGGCTTAAAATTTTGCAACTTTATACAAAATATATATGAAAGAATGAGAGCTCAATTCTTGACATTTAACAATTTGAGAGAAAATTTACTTCCCAACCTCAAAGTTGGCCACCCAACCTAATAGATTCCACAAGCGTAGTTTAAAATTATTTAATACAATTTGATGCTTTGCGTACTACAAATGGCGCTCTATGTTAGAAATGTATTTTATTTACATACACACATACACACACGCACACACGTGTATCTAAATTAGTTTTTCTAAATTCATTTGTTTCGCTTGTTATTTACCCGTTTCATTTTGCAAATAGTTAATGTGTTCCACACAAGCGATGAAATAAATTAAAATTAAGAAGGTACAAATTACAATTCCATAAATAGATTTCCAGCAGCACTTCATATTGGATTAGTGATGAAATTATTCACACTTAACACTTCGACCAACTTTTTAATAATGAGACGACAACATCGTTAAGCTGCCGATGAAAAATTATTGAAAGTTTGTTTATTTTAATTTTTGTTTTTATTGGAGGAGGCTTTGAAATTATAAATGAAAACCAAAATGCTGTTTCAGCAAAATACACTGACCTCAAAAATTTTTCCTACATCATGTGTAGAAATTTAACATTTTTTCAGTTAAAATTGGAAGCTTAAAAAAAATGTTTTTTTTTTCAAAAAATTTTAATCTGTACAAATGTAAGCACCCAAATCATGAGGCCCGCCTTAATAATTTTATGGTAAAAATGCGTAGTTTTTTTGACAAAACTTACATTTGTAAAATTTAACTTTGTTTGCGCGAAATTTTGTAACAATTTCTATTTATTATTCTGCAAAATTATACTATACTGTTTTCCTGCTTTTCTCTTGAAATTTTTTCTGAGACCGTGGATTCCGGTTCGTGCGTTCTGGAGTTATAGCGTCAGGAATGAAAACCCGACTTATTTTTGTATACATAGAAGATATACACATATATATATATAGAGTATATATATTCGACTACAACAAAAATATACAACAATATTACATATATGGTACATAAATTTACAAAAAAAGCAATATTAATTAAAATATAAATCGGTTGTTAAATATTTTTAAATAAATAAATATTTCAACTGGTCTCTTCTTCTTCATCTTCTTCATCTAGAAGACGAGCTTTTTCTTTTTCGGTTTTTTCCGCACGCATATAACAAAACAAGGAAAAACTAAAATATAAAATTAATGTTTCAATGCCTGTAACAAACAAAAAACAAAAACAAACAAACAAAATATTATTAAAAATAAATTAATTTCAATTCACTCAATTAATATCATAAACCCACCTAATATAATTAAAATTGCAATGAACAAAGTAAACAAGTAAAAATTGCAACTTCCATCCCTGGTAGCGTCCATAAAGCATTTACATGATATTTTACAAGTCATAAACAAATTATAAATATTAATAAACAGCCAGGGAATTATTAAATATTTACATCTCTGTAAATAACAATAAAATAGATTTTTAAGCAAATTTTAATATTTCTCTTCAATTTAAGAGCTGATAATTTCTTACTGTGTAAATGGCCAATATAAATAGAAAAGATATTAATGCCGTTACTCCACATATTGTTGTTAGTTCGATAGCTTTTAGAAAGAAATATTTATTAATTTTTTTCATAAGTATTATTGTAGCATTTTTATTAGAAAAGGAACGAAAAACATCTGCATAATATGAGACTTAAAAAAAAGAAAAACACCTTTTTTAAATTTCTTCGCATATTTTTAAAATATTCAAATATTGCCTGGTGCTGATGTGAGCTTATTAAGTCACTCACTGATTGGTTGGTTGCTTTAACAATTAATAAAAACAAAAACAATTCAGAAATCTAACGGTCAGACTTGTGGAGAGCACAGCTAGTTAATATTTGCTCTCAAGGGAAATTTTTGAATATTTAAACCAGCACTCAGTGAATGACTCCTATAAAATAAATTAATAAAATAAAATCCCATCCGGCATTCTCAAATTAAAAAAAAAACATTCTATTGTACTAACGGTAAAACAGCAAAACAAAAATCCCAATATGCCGTTGTGACTCATGAGATCTTCGCCCCTAAATACAAAAATTAAACGGCGTCAAATTTCTCCTAGAATTTAGCAATTACTCGCACAGTGGCTTACATTGAAAGATTGGGCAACTAATTACAGAAAAAAAACTATAACAAGAAAAGTTTTGCTAAATATTTTATTAAAATATTTATTGCACATATTATTAAATGTCACAAAACATAATTTTAATACCTGTAGCACTTATCACCATAGAAATATAGTAATAAAAAATAAATAACTCTAAAAAAACCGTAAAAATAAACTCACACTGAACGTCAGTCGGGCAGTTTTTAAATTCGATTATTTATACATCAATTAATATTTGATGGCATATTCTTTTTAATTTTCTACAGCTTTTATTGACTCCCTTATTTTGTATGCTTACCTCAGGCGTCATTTGGCTTTATTCCTCCTGTTATGCAGCCTTAAGTTAGTTTTTATTACTGCACAAGCTGTTTGGTATACCAAGTCCAAAAGCTCGTCTCATTAGTGCTCGACCGTGCACCAAATCTTGTTCTTGTATTCGATTAAACCCTATTCGACTAAGTCTTATTCGATTAAACCTTGTTCGATTAAACGTTATTCGATTAAATTTTACGGGATTTAATCTTATTCGATTAAAATTTAATCAATTAAATTTTATTCGATTAAGTTTTATTCGCCTAAACCTTACGCGATTAAACCTTATTCGATAAAAATTTATACGATTAAATCTTATTCGATTAAACATTATTCGATTAAAATTTATTAGAGTAAACCTTGTTCGATTAAAATTTATTCGATTGAATCTTTTTCGATTAAATCTTATTCGATTAAACCTTATTCGATTATACCTTATTCGATCAAAATTTATTCGATTAAATGTTATTCGATTAAACCTTATCCGATTAAATCTTTTCGATTAAACCTTAATCGATTAAATTTTATTCGATTAAACCTTAATCGATTAAGCTTTATTCGATTAAGCTTAATTCGATTAAAATTTATTCGATTAAACTTTATTAGATTAAACCTTGTTAGATTAAACTTTATTTGATTAAACATTATTCGATTAAATTTTACTGGATTAAATCTCATTCGATTAAATTTTACAGGTTTAAATCTTTTTCGATTAAACCTTATTCGATTTAATCTTATTTGATTAAATCTTATTTCATTACATTTTTTCGATTAAACCATATTCGATTAAAATTTATTCGATTAAACATTAATCGATTATACCTTATTCGATTAAATCTTTTTCGATTAAAAATCATTCGATTAAACCTTATTCGATGAAACCTTATTCGATTAAACTTTATTAGAGTAAACATTGTTCAATTAAACTTTATTCGATTGAATCTTATTCGATTAAATCTTATTTGACTAAACCTTATTCGGTTCAACTCTGTTCGATTAAATCTTATTCGATTAAATCTTATTCGACGAAATCTTACTCGATTAAACCTTACTCGATTATATCTTATTCGAATAAATCCTATTCCACTAAGCCTAATTCAATTAAACCTTATTCGATTAAACCTTATTTGATTAAATCTTATTCGACTAAACCTTATTCGATTAAACCTTATTCCATTAAACTTTATTAGAGTAAACCTTATTCGATTAAAATTTATTCGATTAAACCTTATTCGATTATATCTTATTCGATTAAATCTTATTCGATTAAACCTTATTTGATTAAACATTATTCCATTAAACTCTATTCGAGTAAACATTGTTCGATTAAACCTTATTCGATTAAAATTCATTCGATTAAACCTTATTCGATTATATCTTGTTCGATTAAATCTTATTTGATTAAACTTTATTAGAGTAAGCCTTGTTTGATTAAACTTCATTAAATTAAATGTTATTCGATTAAATGTTATTCGATTGAATCTTATTCGATTAAATCTTATTCGACTAAACCTTATTCGATTCAACTCTCCTCGATTAAATCTTATTCGATTAAACCCTATTCGAATAAATCTTATTCGATTAACCCTTATTCGATTAAAATTTATTTGATTAAACCTTATTCGATTAACCCTTATTCGATTAAAATTTATTCGATTAAACCTTGTTCAATTTAATTTTATTAGGGTAAACCTTGTTCGATTAAACTTTATTCGACTAAACCTTATCCGATTAAAATTTATTCGATCAAACCTTATTCGATTAAGCCTTATTCGATTAAACTTTATTAGAGTAAACCTTATTCCATTAAAATTTATTTGATTAAACTTTGTTGGATTTAGCTTTATTAGGGTAAACCTTGTTCGATTAAACTTTATTCGATTGAATCTTATTCGATTAAATCTTATTCGATTAAGCCTTATTCTATTAAGCCTTATTCGATTATACCTTATTCGATTAAAATTTATTCGACTAAACCTTATTCGATTAAGCTTTATTCGATTAAAATTTTATTAGATTAAACCTTGTTTGATTAAACTTTTTTCGATTAAACGTTATTCGATTAAATCTTATTCGATTTAATCTTATTCGATTAAACTTTATTCGATTACCTTATTCGATTAAAAGATTATAACGATTTTAATGAATCTTTTGCTTTGCCCGACTCTCTGTCAGATCATTATTTTAGAATTTTTTTTAAATTATTTTTAAATTGGAGTGTGGGAAAATTCTTATGCAACAAATACTAAATAAAAAACTTTCAAAATAGTTGATAAAAATCTACCTGACTTTCAATGTTAGCCACACTCTATGTAAAATATTTTTATCGAAAAATTAAGCGTAGAGAAATATTTTTATAGAGAAATTAATACGGATGGGAAAATGGCCTTGTTAGACCCCTTTCAGACAGGCAAATTTTACTTTGCAAAGTTTTAATTTTATGTGAGACCGAGGGAGAAAGCATGATTGAGAGTACAGACTTTGATATACTCGCAAAGTTGCTTTGTTTTTCTTTCGTCGCTTATACACAGTTGTACTTATACACAGATTACATTACAGATTACATTGACTAAAACAAAATTTGTAAAAGAAAACTTTTTGTGTTTGAACACCAAAGAAAGTTTAAAAGAAAATTGAAAAAACTTTGTCAAAGTAAAATTTGCCTGTCTGAAAGAGGTCTTAATTGAAAATAACATCAAAATCTGGTTGGCTGAGAAAGCAACTCTCTCTCTCTCTCTCTCTGTAACAAAAAATGAACATTCGTTTTAAGAACAAACGAATATTTACTCAGTTATCATAAGATGCCAAGTCATCAGATTATAATATAATACACACATTTTATTTTACTAACGGTAAAACAGCAAACAGAAATTCCATTATGCCGTTGTTTCAGTGTTTTAATAAAATCCGTTCTCTTACTGACGGCGATGAGATATTCGCCGTTAAATACAAAAAGTAAACGGCGCAAAGTTTTTCCTAGTTGAGTGCTGGCAATCAGAAAGCTGCAAATGTGCACTTATGTCCCAATTTACATTGGACGATTTTTGTCGCTGCAATTCTTAGTTTGTTGTTGTAAATAATGGTTGTAAAGAGAATAGGGGAAAAGAGGAACTCTTGCACTATTCTCTTTACACACATTATTTACAACAACAAACTAAGAATTGCAACAATAAAAGTTGTCAAATGTAAATTGTGACCTACATTAAGTCTTTATGACATATTAAACTCAAAAATGCGTTTGTGTAAACATATGCACCGACATTTTCTATTCCTTTTTAATTTTTAAAGAAAAATGTTCGATTATTCTTACTCACTTGCATATTTTAAATCTTCCACACGTTCAGAATTTTCGTCCAGATTTTCTAGTTGTATAAATGCAATTATACCACACACGAAAATAAGAAGACTGCCCGTAGCATATACGGTACCCAGAAAGATGGCCCATGTATAATAAGTACAACAATACAGCATTTTGAAATGATCATTAACTTCTTTGTAAAACTTAATATAATTATTATGATATTTAAAACAATCTCACTAATTGAAGAAAATCTCGGAGAGTTTAAAAAAATATGAGCTGTTAAACGAAAACCAAATGATAATCAATATAACGAATATTTATTTAATTTACAGCGAGTAAAAATAAATACCAATCAGTGCTGCCCAGTTGTGTATATAATGAAACAAAATTAAACAAAATAATTCAAGGCGAAATCAAACAATTATTGTTGCCTACAGACAGGACAGACAACAATTTCATGCCTGTTTTTGTATTTTTTCTTTTATTAACAATTTGATTTTTCTCTTTAATTTTTCGTTATGAAATTTCTCTTTTCTTTAGGGAAAAACGGGAGTTTTTTTCTTTTAATTATGAAGGAAAATATAAGTCAGCAAACTATGGTGATGCCACTTTAACATTTTTATTCAATACAAATTTTACGATTCAAGTTTCGATTTACAGATTCTGTTACTATAGCAGAGCCATGTTAGTCACAGAACATAATCAATGTTAATGAATTTAAATTTGATGCAAATATTTTTTAAACAATATTGAAATAAAATAAAAACGTTTGGCGAACAAAATATTTTGTAAAAGAACTTTTGGGAGCTAATTACGGGACTCGTGGTCGAAATAAATTCGTATTTAAATTCATTATGATTGTACGAGTTTTTCTGATGATGGGACTCGATACATTGCGAATCGATTTTTTAGTAAAGTGTTGTAAAAGATAAAAAAAAAGACTTTATCAACACTAGAAATAAGTAAACAAAAAACATATCAACAGAAGTGCCAATTTTATTTTAAATTTCGAATGTTTTTCTTTTTGTTTAATCGGTGACATGCACAAATCCGAGATGCACAAGTAACCCAGTGGGCTTGCCGAACAATCAGTAAGTTGCAGCGGCTTAATTTGTAAACATTACGTGTATGCATTTATTTTATAGGCTTAAAGAAACGGTTTAGAGTATTAAAGGAAGATGAAGAGTCTTGGAAAACTAATGTATTCTTTTTTGGTGTTTCTTCTTACTCCACTTTAACCATTTATTGTATAATTAAGTCATCACTTTCTTGAGACGGATCTGCGCTGTTGTCATATATAAGTTGATTAAATAATATGCCGCCTCCAGTAGTTTTGCATTCCATTTTGTTTTTTACCATCGTTTTTTTCTTACTTTAAATTTTAAGTCGCGCCACAACTGAAAAAAGAATTTTGTTAAACATTTATTGAACCTTTTGCCATCCATCACTCGTTCTAGTTGATGGGCCAACAAGGGCATTTAGAGCAGTTGCAACACTTTCTCATTGTTCCTTAAAATTAGCAGGAACACTGCCTCTTCGAAGTCCTAGTGGCAAGTGATGGTTTTTTTACCAATTCTTCCACTAATTTTTCAAATTGCGTGGCGTTGGTAATTTTAATTTTTGAAATTTTCTATTTTATTTATACTTTTTTCTATTTTATTTTCTGTTTGTTTCAATCTTTTAAAATTTTTGTTTATAACAGCACGACACGGAGATCACAGACGACACTATCAAGGGCAATTTAAGGCAACATCAACGTCAAATTGTCTTACAGAATACCAAACATGCATTGCCAGTCATCGATAAATGGCAATATGTATTGCCAACGAGAATATGGATTTACAACAAACGATAAAAAACGACGTCGTCTTGTATAGCCGTCGCCAAACAGAATAAGGTTATCTATTTAACAAGTGAAATAGCCAATAATCAATTTAAAATTTACAAATTGAAAAAAAACATTTATTTCCCTAAACTCTAAAGTATATGATTTAAATAAAAAAGTTAAACTCAAAATATATTATTCTACCACTTTCGATAATTTATTCCACCATAACTTGTCATTTTTCGTTCAGATTTTTCCTTAATCTTCTGCCATATGTCATCATACAGGCTAAAAACGAACCATAATATCACAGCCGAAATAACTGTAAAGATCAGAATAGACATGTTTGCGATAAATTAATAATAAAAATAAAAATAAAATTATCTCACCAAGTCCTATTAGATTTACAAACAACAACAAAAAAACTATAGAAAAATAGTTGCCGGAGACTAAAATGGCGATAAGTTTTAATATCAAATAACCACAATTGAGTAGAAAGCCGGCACTACTGAGAACCAGCCAAGGTGCTATTAACTCATGGCGTCTCTGCAAATATTTTTTTAAAATTAAAATAAAGAATGTGTGTGTTTGTGTTTGTGTAAATAACACTTTACCTTAGCAATGCCAGTTATCATTAGGGCCCCAAAAGTAGCCATTATTGTACTAAATACGATAACAATTATGTATACAAAAGTTAGTTTATTAAGAGCTAAATTAAGAAAAAGAAAAGAGAATTAGAAATTAGTTTGAAAACTTTATTTAATTCTTAATGTGCTAAAGTGTTCTAATACTAAGAAAAACGAATGCACTCAAACCTCATTTTGTGAGAGTTCATTTTGGGCGAATTCAAATTTATGCCGTTTTTTAATTTAAAAAAAAAACAACAAATAACAAAAGTAAAATACACTTCAATTCCCATAGCTAGTCTGTGTAATTATAACGCCGTTATGAGAAAAGCCGCAACTTAAAACTCTGCGTGTAGTAATGGAATTCAGGGGAAATTCCTTTGAATATTTTTTTTTAGAAAAAAGAAAACTCACAGCCAATTTTTATAGGGTCCGTTGTAAATTGTAACGAACACGAAAAAACAAATAACTTATTTATTGTTTATCTTCTGTAAAAGTTATAAAATACAAATAACACATTCTATTGGTGGTTGTGACAATTTGTTATCTTACGATTTTTAATTACATTTTCCTCATAACAATCATCTCATCTTTAAATATTATCTGAAAGGTAGCAGCCGGCCCGCTAAATGTACTGTGATGACACGACTGTTAATCATTTATTTTGTGTCAATTAATAACTTAATTACAGCAAAAATTCTGTTTCGATTGAAAGCACTACTTAAATGAAATTATTTAGCATTCGAATAATTTTAGTTTTTCGACGTAAATCACTATGGATGGAATGGAATTCTACCAACGATTCATCTTATGAATTTCGCACATCATAAAGGATCCGCCAAATAACTTTTTTTTGTTTTAAATGCTATAAAAAAATTCCTGAATATTTTCTCAAATTTCTTTTTTCTTTGAAAATACACTCCTTCCGGTTAATAATGGGAAATAATCTCATTCAAATGGCTGCATTGGCTGGGCATGCAGTAGCCTACACGATCACAGTACAATTTTTAAGCACATTATCGATTGTGTGCAGCTGTATTTCACCAATGGCTTCACGTCACGTAAAAGCTAAATTTTTTTTTATTTTATTTTTTTAAAAGAGAAGTAGCACTTCAGGCAACAATGCCTATTTAGTCAAGTACCGTGCTACATTCTTTAGGAAAGGGATAGAGAAGAGTTGAAACAGGTGGTGAAAGTAGAAGGATAGTCGGTAATTGACTGCCGTATAAAGACAGCAATAGCGAGCAGTGACCATGCCTTCATCGCTGAGCTGCTCCACCGACAGTCAAGGTCTTCGTTGGGAATCGAACCCACAACCCCCATACTGACTAGCTAGTACACTAACTACTAGCCTACAGGGGCACCTAACACCAATCTTTGACGGCACCCCACAATTAATAGTCCAACGGTGTCAAATAGCAACTCCGAGGTGGCCAAACGACATTAGCTCTACGGCTGATAATGCGATCTTCAAAAATAGGGCGCAAAACATTGAGTGTAGCTTCGGCTGTGTGGCACGTAGCGTCATCCTGTTGAAACCAAATTTTGCCAATATTCTTCTCTTCAATTTTTGTGAACAAGAATTCATTCAACATGGCTGGATAGCGATCGCCCTTGACTGTAACGGCCACTCCTTGCTCATTTTCCAAGAAAAATGGCCCAGTTATGCCTCTGGACCAAAATCCGCACCAAAAAGTGACTCGTTTTGGGTGCGTCGGCTTTTCAATGTATGCCTGCGGGTTTCCTGTACCTCAAATGTGACAAACAATTTTGCCTGTTTACATAACCGCCACGATCAAAATGTGCTTCATGTGAAAAAAAAGGCATATTCTTTAAGTCCATCGCAGGCCCACTTAGCGAAGCGAAAAACTATTAGATGGTCACTTGGCTTCAACTCCTGAACCAATTGGACTTTGAATGGCGTCATACCAAGAAGGTCTTTATGCAATTATTCATCTCAATGATGTTTCTGAAATGTGAATTGATGTTGATGACGCTTCACGCACACTATCTGCCACAGCAGCAATATTCTCGGGTGTACGCACTGTTTTTGGCTTTTCACGCTGTGATTTATCGATGGGGATGTCAGTTTGTTTGACTTTTTTCACAAGACATCGAACATACGGAGCTGACGATAGTGCTTCTCTTCTTCCAAAATTCGTACGCAATTTTCGCACACATTTAAAAACATTACCATGATTTTCAAAGTAAAGACGCAATATTTCCCAGCGTTGTTCAAGCGTATACATGACCATATTGCTTCAGTGGAAGGATAAAACTAATTATCTGTCAAATCAAACATGAGCTAAGTGTAACCATTTACGAAATAAGCACTAGTTGAAATAAAAAACGTTAGATGGCGGACCCTTTACACAATTCCCTTACCATATTGAAATTCAATTCTTGTTGGTAAAAGACATTTTGCGTGTTACTTGAGGAAAGGAAAGTAATAAAACTTAAATTGGAAAGTAGTGCCAAGTTTGTTTGTTGATAATTTTTGAATAAATGAAAAAAAAGCATCTTATATTGATAAATATCCGCTGTTAGCCTTACAAATGCGAGCCCTATTGAACACAAGCGGTATTTCATTAATTTCATCACGAGTTGCTTAAGCGTTTCTGGTTTGTTTTGCACAACCCTTGCTTTTCAGATATCGCCACAAAAAGAAGGCCGAAGCAGTCAAATCAGGCAACCGTGGAGGCCAATCAATGTCACCATTTCCTAAAATAACTTGTTGAGAAAGAGGTCTCGCAGTAATTCCATTGTAATCTTGGCTACGATGCGATGTTAATCAAGCCCACAATGCATGCAATTGTAGCGTTAAAAAGTTTTCTATCATATCACGATATCGCTCTCCATTCACAGTTACCGTTACGTCGTTTTCATTTTCAAAGAAATAAATTCCAATGATTCCTCCTGACCAAATTGCACACCAAACTGTCACATTTAATGGATGCAAAGGTGACTGTTAAATAATTTGAGGGTTTCCCATTCTCCAGAATTGACTATTCTGTTTATTCACAAATCCATTCAAATGAAAATGTGCCTCGTCCGTCACTCATTATGATTTTTTGATGACAATCGGGTTTGTTATGGGCGAGCTGTAACATTCTATTGGCATATGTACGGCAGCGTAAATGGTTGTGTGGAAGAAGCTCTTGTGGCGACTGGGATAGAGAAGAGATGAGACAGTTGGTGAAAGTAGAAGTATAGTTACGGAAATTAACTGCCGTATAAGACAGTACAGCGACCAGTGATCATGCCTTCATTACTTAACAGCCCCACCAACCGTCAATTTTTATTTTTGTAGTGAAAAAAAAGCAGCCAAGGTCTTTGTTGGGAATCAAACCCACAACCCCTACACTGATAAGCTAGCACATAACCTACCAGCTTGCAGGGGCACCTATATCTTATATGGAGACAAATGTAAATCCATGTACAAAATTGATCATACTTGGCGTCGTATTGAGGTTGACGATGGCCTATCACCTACAGACCCTCTTTCTTCGAAATCATTTACTACACGATAAATAGTGCGTTTCGTTGGCACGTTGTTCCTCCCAAAAATTTCACGTAACTTTCTCAGCGTCACAGTAATTGATGATTGATTTTGATCAAATGTTTTAACGATTAAAATACGTTGGTTTATCGAATATTTTTTCATAACGAATTTGCCGCGTGTCTACTTCACGACTGCCAAATAGGAACTGTCACGACTAATGTTTACCAAAATGGCGACAAAACAAAGTAGTATATTTTCCCGGAGTACACTCTGTATAAAAGCGATTAAAAATATTAAGAAGAGGAGGAGCCCTAAATATGCAGTTTACTTAAGCGATACGTTAATTGAGAAAGTGGCAAGAAATCTTATAAGGATTGAAAATTAAACAAAAAGAAGATTCCTGTAATTGTGAATAAATGTTAAAAGTATTTTTATTTGGGTACGGTTTTCCGTCGACCCTCGTCAAATTTGGTTTGTGAACAAACCGGTTTCGGATGTTTGCCATCTTCAGTGTTCTAAGCACATATCGAAAAATGTTAAAAGCTTTACTATTTTTATGTGACCTTCTCCACTGAAAGATTTTTTCGCAATCAATGGGTGGCTGGCACGGTTTTTAAACAGAACAAATCATCACATCATTCAATCAGAAAATGAGGAAGTTGTAATGAGTTAAACAGAATTTTTTTTTTTTTAGATTTTGGTCGTAACTAACTGTATATGCATTTTTGTTTAATTAAAATATGATGTGTTTTCCTTCTATCATCAGTAATTGTTTGGAATTTCTAAAATAAAATTCAATACAAACTTACACATTGTCTTTTGCCTTTCAGTTTTGTGTGGCGCCAACAGAGAAACAACCGCAAATATTATTAAACCAATAAAGCAAAGAAGATTAATGATGCCTATAATGATGCCAAGTGTGGAACGGCTGCAGCAGTTCATTTTATAATTTATTTTTTTTTTAAGTTATTAAAAATTTTATAAACCACAAGCGTCAAATAATTGATCAATACTAAAAAACGAACTAAACGACTTTTTGTAAAACTCATTAATTTAATCTTATTGTTATTTAAGCATGAATTCGCTTTAACTACATACAAATGTAAACAGAGAACATGTGAGTGCGAGAGAGAAATACTGTTACTCTAAGTTGTATTCAGCTGTGTAGGAAAAATGTTTTGTTTATAATAAACACTAAAAAAAAGTAATTTATTTATTGTTTATCTTCTATAAAAGTTATAAAATACAAATAACATATTCTATTGGTGGTTGTGACAATTTATTATCTTACGGCTTTTAATTACACTTTTCTTATAACATTCATCTCATCTACAAATATTACCTAAAAGGGGGGGGGGGGGCGGCGGCTGCTAAATGTATCGTGATGACACGAAAACGTGACGGGAGAAAAACGACTGTTAATCAATTATTTTATCGCAATTAATGACTTAATTGCAGTAAAAATTTAAGTCGACTATTTATGTGAAATTATTTAGCATTCGTATAATTTTAGTTTTTCCACGTAAATCACTAATAATGGAAATCTACCAACGATTCATCTTATGAATTTCATACATCATAAATACTTGTCCTGCAGATATAGCCAGCGACTAGCTTTAATGACGAAATACAGGATGTCCACCGGGACATTTGTTTATAATTTTTGATTAAATGAAAGAGAATGAATGTTACTATTGATAAATGTTTTATTTAATGTCGTCAATTCTGTATGGAATACAATATCAGATAAATGTTCCTGCCTCTGTTAGCCTCACAAATGCGAGCACACTGTTCATTACATTCTCACACACTTCATGCGACATTTCATTAATCATTAATTTTATCATGTGTCGCTGATTGTATTTTAAGCCTACTTTATGCATATAGGTATATGTTTAGCGTAATTTATTTCTGTTTCAACTTATTTGTTTGGCTAATTTGAGCCCCCTTAATGTTGTCTAAATTGTCTCATTTACTTAAAATTTTTAATGCTTATATAAAAGTTGTTGTTCCTTTTTGTATTTAACTTATTGCAGTGCTTGTTTCGTTAAGTTTAACCGTTAGTTTTCATGTGTGTGCACACATACGTACATACACATGAAATTGCAAATCAACAATGGTTCTCGAAATTTTAAAGAACAAGTAATATCAGTATATAAGGAAGAAGCACTGCGGTAAGTTGTGTGTTGGCATTAATTTAAGTTTAATGTAATATGTAACTTATTTTTGTTGTTAGAAATAAACGTGCAAACATTGTTAAATTCGCTCCCTTACAAACTGCTGTCACAGCCAGTGACATCATGAATATTTTGTGTGAGTTCATCAAGCGTTTCTGGTTTGTTTGCATAAACATTGCTTTTCAGATATCCCTACAAAAAGAGGTGCGAAGCAGTCAAATCAGGCGACCGTGGAGGTCAATCGACATTACCATTTCTTGATATAATTTGTTGTGGAAAGGGGTGTTACAATAACTCCATTGTAATCCTGGCTGTATGGGATGTGGCACCGTCTTGCTGATACCACATGTTAATCAAGCCCAAAGTATACAGTTGTAGAGTTAACAAGTTTTCAATCATATTACGATATCGCTACCCATTCGCAGTTGCCGTTACGCCGTTTTCATTTTCAAAAAAGTAAGATCCAATAATAAGATCCTCCTGACCAAATTGCACACCACACTGTTACTTTTAATGGATGCAAAGGTGACTGTTTAATAATTTGACGGTTTTCCATTCTCCAGAATCAACTATTCTGTTTATTTACATAAATATATCCATTCAAATGAAAATGTGCCTCGTGAATCATTATGATTTTTTCATGAAAATCGGGGTTATCATGGGCGATCTGTAACATCCTGTTGGCATATGTACATATGTACGGCAGCGTAAATGATCTTGTGTAAGAAGCTCTTATTTCCACTGAATCTTATATGGAAAACAATTCTTTTGAGGGTTAAGCTCGTGAGCACGGCATCGAATTGAGATTGATGGATTGTTTTGAATACTTTTTTGAGCAGCACTTACGTTTTCAGTACGTTGCTTGGTCCTATCACCTACAGACCCTCTTTCTTCGAAATTATTTACTACACGATAAATAGTGCGTTTTGTTGACACGTTGATCTCCCAAAATTAATTTCACGTAACTTCCTCATCATCACTGCTAAAAGGGCAGTCGACCAGGCCCAACAATTTCCTCTGGATTCTCAATAAATAATAAACACAACAAATTATTACAAATTATTATGAAATATTAATTTATAATAATTTGTTGTGTTTATTATTTATTGAGAATCCAGAGGAAATTGTTGGGCCTGGTCGACTGCCTTTTCAACAAGTTTAAAATTTCTTTTAGCAAGGAAATTGTGGAAATTTTTATTATAGATAATCTCGTCTGAGCTGCTTGCTGTCCTCGTACCAAAAGAAGTAAGTATTTAAAAAAAGGAAAATGGCGAAGGCGGCAACACGACAGGGAATCAGAGCCGATGCTACACCGAAATAAAATCGGTGATACCATCTGATTCAATGGCCTTTGGAAGTCGCGCTAACAATCACAGTAATCGATGATTGATTTTGATAGAATGTTTTAACAATTAAAACACGTTTATATATTTTTCTATAATAAATTTGCAGCGTATCTACTTCACGACTGCCAAATATGAACTGTCAAAACTAACGTCAGCCAAAAATGGCGGCAAGACAAAATAGTATACCTACCCGGCGCACACCCGATTATAATTTAAAATCATTAATAATGACTTATTGGCAGTACACGTGATATTTCAAGAGAAGCTCAAATAGAAGAGAATAACAAAAACAATTGCTTTTCAAAGAGCATAACTGCAAAAAAAGTACTCAAATAATTTCCTTTGTATTGTAAGATGAATTTTTAGTACCAATTTTGTTTTTGCTACTAAAACTGATTCTATTGCTTTATTTTTTTTAACACACATACATACATACATAAATATATGTATGTATGTATGTAATTGCTAGATCACAAGATTACAATTACAACTTAATTCATGTTTTTAAATTGCATTCCCAATTAGCGGCGCTCACTGTAAGGGGACTTTTAATATTATTTTGACGTATATCACGATAGAGATTAAGAATGGCCCACAATATAAGAGCTGTTAACCCTAAAAATAAAACAATAATTCGTTGAAAAATAGCATGTTAAAATATTCTAAAATACAACAGCAGCAACAACTTACCAAATGCAAACAAACCGATAAATAATGCAGTTAAAATTGAAGACACGGGAGCAGCATAAATAATGGCTTGAAAAAAGCTTACAATAAAGGATCCAACATTGTATACGAAACCAAAGCCACTTAAAATCAACCAAGGCAACATCAACTTATGACGTCTCTGGAATTGTTTGCAATTAATAAAATGAAGGAGCAAAAATTTAATTACGACTGACTTACCTTCACAATGCCCACGATAAAAATAATCGAAATGATGGCCATTATAGCACAAATCACTATAACAAAAACTGCCAACGCGGCCGGTTTGAAATCTGGAAATGGAATATTTTAATTAAAAAACAAAAGAAAAAAAATGGGTAAATTTGAGGTTAGGTAGTAAATGGTCGTCCATCAAATGTTTAAATGTCAAGAATTAAACGCAATAAAAATGTCAAAGCATACAACATGCTTGTTTCGCATTTTATATTTACTCCAACCATACACATAAAGTAGCAAAGGGTTATAGAGAGAACACTGAGGATGGCAAATAGCCGAAACCGGTTCACAAACAAACCAAATTTGACGCGGGCTGACGTAAAATCATACCCAAAAAAACATAAATATCTACTTCTGTGTAGGCGTGTGCATTTTCTCCGACCTTCTCTTTAAGGATAGAAATATCCAAATAGTTTGCAAGGATGAGACAACATATAGCATTACATGCGTGATAAGCTTTTCAACTGTACCTAGCTGTGTAAGCCATAACCAGATGGTGGATCATACCACTGTGGATGAAATGTAGCGTCATCCTCGCCCAAGAAGGCCTTCAGATACGTATATCCGCCAGTCTTGGAATGGGGTCGTGTGAATAGAGTAGATTTTAATGCTCGTCAGACGCAATGTTGCATGCTAACGCTTAGATCTGCGTTCGGTAGTGGTGCTGCATCTATTACTATGAGTGATATAGATATTACTGAGTCGGAAGCTCTTGATGTTCGTGGCATGAAAATTCAGTGCGATGTTCGATGGACTAAACACATTTTTCAGGTTTCTAAAGAAGCTTTCAAGTGCCTCGGTTTTCTAAAACGATGTAAAAGACACTTCACTTCATCCGATCTCCGTACTATCTATACCACCTATATCCGTCCGAAAATGAAATACAACTCTCATGTATAGGCCGGCGCTCCAAAGTCTATTTTGGAGTAGGGTATCCAACTCTATTGATTTTCTAGAGCATCGACGCAATGTGGGGTGTAGTTCACTGTTCTATCGTTACTACAGTGGTTGTTCCCGACACTTACACATTTTCGCGTTTAACACGATTTTCGTTGAGAGCGCATCCATTTGTGGTTGATCGGCCAGTAAATCGCAATACGCATTACAGGCAAAATTCGTTTTTTAGCTGAACAGTTCGTATGTGGAATAAAATCCCTCCGGAGATCTTTCCTGTCATTTTCAATCTGGGAAAATTCAAACTGAATGTTCACAGACACTACTCCCTTTTTCCTCCTTCCCGTAACCTGATTTCCTAGTTCTGGCACAATGCTTTGCATATGTAGGGGTCATCCCCTGAGTGCTGATCCGAAAAAAAAAGTCACTTCGGAAATTTAACGGCATGATACAACATGCTGAAAAGGGTTGTTAACGGACTAGCGCTAGCGTCGAAGATTATTGTTTCCAACCCAGGAGACTTGCTGACGTGGAGATCTGCTAAAATCTTTTTAACCGCTCCAGCTGGAAAGAATATCTTTGGCATAGTAACGGGTACTCTGCCAAACTTGGGCGGTGCTTGACTACTTTCAAGGAAATAAGATTTATTTGCAAATATACCAGCCAACCGGGTCAGTGAATGTTTGATTATTCCTTAAAAGAGTCGCAATTGAAGAACTAGAGTTATTCTTTACTCTTTTAACAATGATCAAAAGCGCTTGCTACCCCTAGGAGTAGCGTGATAAGATTTACATCTATACCTAGCTGTGTAAGCCATAACCAGATGGTGGATCATTACCGCTGTGGATGAAATGTAGCGTCATCCTCGGCCTAGAAGGCCTTCAGATACTTATTACCTCCAGTCACTCCTAGTTGCAACTTCAAAAGCCCGAATCAGGCCGCAGCCACTCACTCCTTGCTGAAGAGTTGGAGACTATCCAACTCCTGGTCCAGAACACATGAAGCTTAATAAAATTTAAGAACACAACGGCATTCATGCTCATTGAACCTAGACCATTCATTGTGTTCATTGTGAATGATCCGAACTCCCATTTTTCCCCCGTTGACACATGTAATGATGGTGGATTTTCATTAAAACTTATCAATGTGCCCCTGGGTGGTACTGTGTGATTAGATTTAATTTCCGCGCCTGGCCATGAAGCCTTAATCAGATGGTGGATCAAACCACTGCATAATTTGGAATGTCATGCTCGTCCTAGGAAGCCGAAGCTATAATTCAATGAACAGAACTTTCTAGTTGCA
This sequence comes from Trichopoda pennipes, assembly GCA_030448955.1. Taxonomy (NCBI): domain Eukaryota; kingdom Metazoa; phylum Arthropoda; class Insecta; order Diptera; family Tachinidae; genus Trichopoda; species Trichopoda pennipes. The sequence continues at coordinate 1,820,822 of JASKUP010000040.1, forward strand.
GCTTCAATGATTCCAGAGCAGGGCTGCAAACCATCACTCCTTGCTTAAGAGTTGGAGACTTTCCAACTCCTGTCCAGAACACATGTCTAGCATGCTCACTGGATCTGGGAACATTTCACCAGGTAGGTGTTATTAAAGGTGAAATGAACCCGGCCACCATAGAACCATAGACTGATATGGGGCCGCAAAACCACAACCACCACGATACTCCCATATAGGGGCCAACCTCAATCAGAGAAGAGTTAAATGTCTAAAGAGACAAATAACGAACTCTGTGGCTTACTGATTCCCGTGGAAATAAAATGGAGTTTCCAGTTGTACCCCTGCTGACTTAAGGGACTGGGCTCCCTTTTTCCTACAGTGAACGACAATCAGCAGTTAAGTGACCAGCCAGATCGTGTGATTTAACATCACTGCATTATATTTTGTGAAGCTTTATTAAGTATAAGAAGCCAATCGAATCGATTTTAGACTTAAAACTTAAAATCCGTGATGTGATTAACGAAATAGGACCGCCATTTTGCCAAAAAGTGATTAAAAACTTTGATGACAGAATCGACAACTGTCGGCGTGGTGGTGATGGTGGACATTTGCCAAATGTCATTTTTCATTTTTATTTTCCAAATTTTTCTCTTCTTCATTTTGATTTAAATTTTTTGTTTTATTTTGTTTTCGAAAACAAACTTCTTGCTGAAAAACCCTCTACTTAATTGATTATAAAATTAATATAAAATTGAAATTGATTTGAAAACTCAATAACGAAGTTTGTTGTAGGAAAAAATTATTTTAAGAAAAATCACCAGGTTTTGACACGTGATGCACGTCACTCAAACCAGGGAATTCATTTAAAATTCATTTATTATATAAACAAGTTTTCCATAAATTTTTTTTATATTTTTTTTAATCAAGTTTCTAGCTGCAAATAGTGATAAGCCGCGGGTAATCAGCCAATTAAATAAATTATCAAAATACACTTGTTAATTTGTTTTGTTTTTTTGCTTGCTTTTTTTTTGCCGTTCAGTGTAATTGTGATTTATTACGTTGGTGGGGCAATTATATGAAAAAAATTTTATTTATATTACAAATTCAGCTTCTACTGCCATTTAATTAATTTTAGTTTTTTAAGAAAATTTTTCTAAATTAATTTTTAAGAAAATTAAATGTTAAATTACCACTTTCTCTTTGCTGCTGCTGGCGCTGCTCATTGCTGCGTCTTGCATTAAGTGTGTTTATGTTTGTCAGTAGAATAATTAAATAAATTATTAATCCAATATTGCAAATAACATTTATAATTCCAACAACAACACCAAGCGTTGACCGGCTACAACACTTCATTTTAATTATAATTTTAGAATGTTTTTAAAAACCGTTAAACACCAACAAAACCGTTAAGCAACGTATTCGTACTGAAGCAATAAAATTTTCTGCCGCAGCATTTTAAACCATCGCAGCCAATGTTGACGGTTGTGGCGTTTTCTCACCGTAACGTAAAATTAAAAATTCTAAAAATTTCAAAATGGCGTTTATTTGCTGTTCATTTGTTTATCACTTTTCTATGATTTATTTTATTACAAAAAAAAAACAGAAAAGCCTTCTTTAAAAAAAATTAAAAACTTTTATTTCCAGAAATTCAATTGTAAATCAAAAGTTTAAATTTGGTTTGCTGTTGCCCTTGTTAGCGTTGTGCACTGCATCTCTAACTGAGCACCGAACGTTTTGAAAGTTGCTCTATTTATGGAATTGGTAAGAAACTTAGAATAATAAATCCCATAAGATGGATGTAATATTTTTGATATACAGTAGCGGACAAAACTAAAGCATAAACTTCTGCCAATGTACTAAGGAGCGAAAAAAATTTTCAGGAGTAGCACCTTCCTGCTAAGGTTCTTGCTATTCCCTCTTCCCACGGGCACATTGATATTCTTTGACGGAATTCCACCATCATTACATGTGTCCTAGGGGATAAAAGGGAGCCCAGCCCCCTTCAAGGCTAGCAAAAGCCAACTGGACAATTCCACTATATTTCCACGGGAATCAGTAAAGCCCCCAGAGTTCAGCTTTTTGTCTTTTTAGCCTTTTAGCTGTTATCTGTCTAATTATTCAGGTTGGCACTTTAGGAGTATCGTGGTGGTTTGCTTTCGAAGCCCTCGTTTGAGTTGTGAGGATCGGATCATTCACAATGAATGGTCCTGATTCAGTGAGCATGCTTTTGGTTATGTTCTGAAATATTATTAAGTTTCGTTCTGGACCAGGAGTTGGATAGTCTCCAACTCATGAGTAAGGAGTGAAGGCTGCGGCCTGCTTTCAGCTTTTGAAGTTGTAACAAGAAGTGACGGGAGGATATACGTATCAGAATACCTGCTAGGACGAGGATGACGCTACATTTTATCCACAGTGGTATGATCCACCATCTGGTTATGGCTTACACAGCTAGGTACAGATGTAAATCTTATTACGCTACTCCTAGGGGTAGCCAGCACTTTTGGTCATTTGTTAAAAGAGTAAATGACTATGCCATCATCGCTGAGCAGCTCCACCGACAGTCAATTTTTATTTTTGTAGTGAAACAAAACCAAGGCCTTCCTTGGGAATCGAACCCACAATCCCCACACTGACAAGCTAGTACACTACCTACTAGCCTACAGGGGCACCTTATTAACAAAATTAATGTTTAAAAGTGGCCGTCACAATCATCGGCTACAACGAAAAAGAAACCACATAAAACTGTAAAAAAATTGATGATTTAAAACGCTTAAACTGCTTGGTATGAAACACAGAGTTTCTTCAGAGTTGCTATTCTATTTAATTGATTTTTCAGTGAATACGCCATAAAATATTGAGAATTTTCACCTTTTACTCACCCAGTATTGACTATCACCCAGTTCTGACTATGTGCTTTAATTTGGTGATCTTAACAAATGCCATTTTACGGATTTTCTTTGATTTTGTTTATTGTTTCATATCAAGAATTCCTGTTATTTTTTTTTTAATTTCCAGTTTCGTGTAATTAATTTATTTAATTAATTCATTATCTAAGAACAATTAAACTTTTTCATTTATTAAAATGTAGCAGTTCGTCATTCAGTTTTGTCCACTACTGTATATGTAACGGTAAAATAATTTTTTATAATATAAAATTATTTATTGGCCATATTTTGCGTCTTTTTTTGCTGATAAGCTGTTTGGCGAGAAACCTAAGAAAGGTTCTGGCAACACTGCACTCAATCTCTATTGAGAACTTAATTATTTTAATCTCTTGAATATAAATTGAGAACAAGTTACTGTTTATTTTTCTTGAAAATAGAAACTTAAACAACTGTTTATTATTGTATTTCGCCACTTCTGGGAAAATATAATTTTTCTTCTAGTTTTTGCTTGAGATGATATCATGTTTTTATTTAAGGGAAATTTGTAGAGTGAGCAACGAAAGTTGCGTCAATAAGAAATTTTTGAAAATCTTATTACTACACTAAGAAAAATTTTTAAAAACTAATGAAGTATTTGTCCAACTGACCGCTTTAGGAATTAACATGATCATATCCGTAACATAGTTTGCACAATCAGTTTGATTAATTTGTGGTTCACTTTCCTCAATTACACTTACTTTGTTATGCTCTGTGGTAATGTCACTTAATTATGATCGAGCGTAGAACTTTATCTTGGAAAATGCTTTCTCTATCATATTTCGATTTGTATTGCCGTCGCCTTATGTGCAAGCACACACACACACAGGAACGTACATATGAACGAAAACACACATTTCATTTGATACAAAACATTGGGCCAGTTCACATTGGATTAATATTTGTTCGGCACAACTTTTGTTCTTTCCATAACACACTAGACTAATTATTCTAGGACAAAATTGTATACGTATACACAGATTTTTGTGTGTTAGTGTTTTTTATTCATTTCACGTTTGTTTTTCGTTCGGTATACACCACAGTATACGCATTACAAAATAAATATGGCTGCAAGTGATGATGAAATGTTTGTTTCTAATTTTTTTTTATGTAAAATTATTTTTATTCTTAATCGACCTTTTTTAGTTTAGTTAAATAAAAATTTTTTTTCAATTTGTTAATTTTTGGTATTAAAAATTAATTTTTCCTGAAGAATCTTTCCATAGGAAAACGAAATATTGAAAAATATATCGTTAAAATTTTATTAAAAAGACGTTTTAAAGATTAACACATAATTAATTTTCTGTAAAATATAAAAATATTATAACAAAAACTTAAATTCAATAATAAAAAAGATAAAAATAAATAGCATAAAATCTATTTATTCACTTTTGAATTCATATTCATATTTTCACTACAATAGACAACTGAAGACTAAAAATCGCTCTGCAAAAAAAACACACAAGACCTGTGTTTTCATAAATGCATGTGCATTAGTTTTGTTCTCGTTGTGCGGTGTTGAAGCTGGTAGAAAAATTGTGCCAACAAAAAACTACCCCCCTCACTGAAAATGCCAACAAACTGCCATGTTAGACCAGTACAACTAATCCAATGTGAACTGGCTCATTGAGTCGAACGAAGTGTGCAATGGAAAAAAATTTTAATTTTTTGGAAGATTTGTCTTGTTTGAAACACGCACTGTGGACGCACTATTGTGCGTAAACGCATGAAACAAAGATACTGACCTGAAATGCATTCGCAATATAAAAATTTTCGTGTAAATAAATTTTAATAACTATTTATTTTACATTTATTACGGGTATTATCATTCATTCTCACAATTGATTTTCAATTATCTCCTTCGCGCATATCGCCATATAATTTATAAATTATCCAAAAAGCTATAACTAAAATAACTGTTCAAAGGCAAAAAATTATATGTTAGAAAGCAAATATATTAATTATTTCATAATCTTACCAATATACAATCCACTTAAAATCAAATTTTTCGCAATTTTAGATGTGGGATAATCGGCCAATAAAGCATTAATGAGCTCCAATACAAGCATTAGACATCTTAAAAAGATGCTGATAATGGTAATGTACAGCCACGGCGCCATCAACTTAGGGCGTCTCTGTAATTTGCGTTTTGTTTTTAATTTATTTACAAGAATGAACATGATTTTGAATTGTTGTTGCTGTTGTTGAACTTACCTTCACAATACCGATTATTAGTAGAACCGAAACAAGCAACATTATTAAAGATATTATAATTCGGGTCATTAATTCTGCAATAAGGTATGCTAGAATTGTTAAAAGGATTAATGCTTATTATACTGTATACTCAGTGCATAAGTTGTATAATTCGTATTCTGACATGGTGTCCCCCGGGAAGGTATACTATTTTGTTTGTTTAAAATTTTTGATTAAATGAAAGAGATTGGATCTTATATTGATAAATGTTTTGATATGTGCCTTTATTTTCCGACGGGGTTTGATTTATTTGGGTATGATTTTACGTCGACCCGCGTCAAGTTTGGTTTGTGAACATATAGGTTTCGGCTATATGCCATCTTCATCATAATGAGTAGTAACGAGGCACATTTTCATTTAAATGGATATGTAAATAAACTGAATGGTGCCCCTGTAGGATAGTAGGTAGTGTACTAGCTTGTTAATATGGGGGTTGTGGATTCGATTCCCAACGAAGACCTTGGTTTTTGTTCACTACAAAAATAAAAATTGACTGTCGGTGGGGCTGCTCAGCGATGAAGGTCGCTGTGCTGCCTTATATACGGCAGTTAATTTCCGACTATCCTTCTACTTTCATCTCTTCTCTATCCCTTTTCTAAAGAATGTAGCACGGTACTTGACTAAATAGGCATTGTTGCCTGAAGTGCTACTTCTCTTTTTAAAACAAAAACAAAAAAAAAGAATAGTCGATCCTGGGAAATGGGAAACCATCAAATTATTCAAACAGTCACCTCTGGTGTGCCATATGGTCAGAAGCAATCATTGGACCTTTACTTCTTTGAAAATGAAAACGACGCAACAGTGACTGTAAATGTGGAGTGGTATCGTGCGTGATATGATTGAAAACTTTTTAACGCCTTGATTAACATGTGGTAATAACAAGACAATGCTACATCGCATACAGCCAGGATTACAGTGGAATTACTGCGACATCTCTTTTCACAAGTTTTTTCAACAAAGGGTGATGTTAATTGGCCTCCCCGGTCGCCTGATTTGCCTGCCCCGGCTTATGCAAACAAACCAGAAACGCTTGAGTAGCTCAAACAAAATATTCGTGATGTAATTAATGAAATACTGCGTGACATGTGTGATAATGTAATGAAACATGTGCTCAAAAGGGCTCGCATTTGTATGGCTAACAGAGGCGGGAACATTTATCTGATATTGTATGTATTCCATACATAACTGCCGACATTATATAACATCCATTCTCTTTCATTTAAAGCAAAATTATAAAATTGTGTTCCCGGCGGACATCTGCCTTTGTCCTAATTACATGTTTGTGATTATCATGGTGCCAGTTGTGATTATGGCCATACATACAATACATACATACAAACATATATTTTGAATTAAATTTATCATCCTCCTCTTTGGGCCTTGGTTTTATCGCACTGACATCATTCAACAAGTCTATCAAAAATATTAATGCCGTCATATTGCCGAGAACACATAAAGAGCCAATAACTAAACCTAAAGTAGAACGGCTGCACACCTCCATTTCCATTTTATTTTTTATATTTGTAAAATTTTTTAAAAACAGTTTCAATTACGATATTTTGCAACAACGAAAAAATATTCACTCGGCACGCCGTAGAATTTAAATTAAAGAAATTTTTCAACAATTAATACACAAATTTGCCCACTATCAATTTATTTTTCCGGACACATTAACAATTGAATTCAATTTACATTTATGAATGGAGAATGATAATGACATGAAATATATAGAGAGACAAATACAAATACAAATAGTTTTGAACGTGTCAAACTGGCGCGAACTTTTATTTCCCTTCACTACAAATGAACAAAACAAAGACGAAGAAGAGCAAAACATTTTCTTACAGGGCAGTTCAAAAAATACAAGTTTTTTTCATTTTAAAGAATCAAATGTTGAAATACGTAAATGTCAAATGGAAGATAATTCATTTACATGCGAATTGTACTATTTTTAAAAGGTTGTGACGACCAAAAGTCGGCAGGCTTGTTTTTGGATCACATAGCAGTTAAATCACAAGCAATTAAACTCTATATATATTTTTCACATTTATTAATTTTTTTTACTGTTTAATGAATTTCATGAACTTTTACATTTTTCATCTTTCACATTTTTTAAGTTTTTTATTATTCTATTACATAATTATCATATTTTATAATTACATTTATTGCTCATTTTGTTTAATGTTATTAGTGATTAAAATACTTGAAATTATAATAGCCGTAAAGTAGCGCCACCTATTAACACGAAGATAAATCCGTAGGAAAAACATACCATTAAACACAACCCTAAACAGTTGCAAGCAGCTGTTGTTTAGTGGTATGGGTGTGTATGTGTGCCTGGCAGAGACATATAAAAACAGTATAATTTAGTATTTAAGGAGAGTTAGCCACGGGCAAGCAACGGGGCAAGACTTCTTTAAGTGAGTCAGAATTTTATTCAACTTAACTAAAATAGTCTTGCAAATAGGTTTAGCTCACTTAATCAAAGCCATAATTTTATTCGACTTTGAATTAATTGAGAATAGCTAAGGTTTCCGGCCAAGCAAGTGCTGTCGCTACTTCACCTGGCCAGAATTTTATTCGCCCAGCTGACGGAGCCCAAAGCCAGACCACGCTTTGTGCAGCAAGGCCAACATTTTATTCGCCCTAGCTGAACAAGATCGTCAAAAGGCTAACACTCATTTCGACGTGAAAAGGTTGTCTCAGAATCTTATTCGTGACAAACGCGACAGGTCAAAAGGATGGACAGGCAAACTGTTCTGCTCAGATGGCCTTCCGCAGGAGGTTAAGGCGTTTGTAGCTGGTATATCGCTGCCTGAGCATTCGGAAACCCGTTTGCCTTGTCTCGATTTTGTCTGCGCCATGCAATGTTGTCCGGTGTCGGTTTCTGTGGTGAATGTTGGCGTGGTGGTTACTCCGTGCTAGTATGGGGGTTAGCGCTGCCGCTAGAGTTTTTGCGACAATTTCTGCCCTTAGGTCCCCGGGCAAAAGGGCGGAGGTTGCTGCAGTACTCGGGCTTGCAGTACGCAACATCCTGGAAGAGTCCGGTGTAGTTAGTTTAATGTTATGTGATGTAGTAGTTAGTTAGTTAATATTGTGGAAAGGGCAGGATGGGGTCCTTGTCTTGTTTTATCGGCCAAGGGTCTTATCCTGCCTTGTGTGAATGGTGTGTGAATGCGTACCAAAATGGGTACTGGTGGGTTTGTGGTGTGAATGTGAGTATGAGGCCACTAGTTCGGGTTATTTGGAACTCGGCTGGTGGTAACAGTTTAACCGGATACTATAAACTGGTACCACGGGTGCCAGGTGCCCCTGAAACTTTGGTTTCAGCCTGGCAGTTGGTGTGGCCTTTCGGGAGCTTCGTGGTGGCTGTGGTTTTTACCCATATCGCGGGATGGGCGTATTAGCCCTCGTGGAATTGCATTGCCACAGGGATACCGTGACCCTTAGATCGGTAGGAGTATGGAAAGGCTCCGCACCTCACCCAAGGTGGACATCATGACCAAAAACGTGATGTCAAATTGGTACCCATGGTTTGTACATCGGGGCGTTAGTAGACGCATTGTATTCACTCGGTGGTAAGACCACTGTGGTATTAGGCCGTCTCGGCAGGTAACCACAGAAATTTGTATCACATCTGTTCTGCTCAGACTGGACCAGAATTTTATTCGCTAGCTGGCGGAGAGGGGAGACGAAATCTCTTGAGGGCCACGAAGCGGTTGATCGTCGCTGGCGTGCTCAGTAGTGCTGTAGTATAATTTTAACTTAGTTTAAGAGTGAATTACAATAAAAGAGAATTTTTTTTTGTAAAACAAAAGTGTCTCTTGTGATATAAGTGAAGCAACATTTTTTTGTAACGAACCCTGGACGCCGCGAGCTTTGCCCCAGCATAACGCGAGAACGTGTCGTTACAAGGTGTTATACCTCCGCCGTGACGGTATACTACTTTGTTTGTTTATAATTTTTGATTAAATGGAAGAGAAGGAAGGATCTCATATTGGAAAATGTTTTATTTAATGTTGGCAATTATGTATGGAATACAATATGCGTGATAAGATTTACATCTGCACCTGGCTGTAAGCTTTAATTCGATGGTGGTTAAACCACTAGGAATGAAAAACAGCCTCATTCTCGCCCTAGGAAGCCGAAGACTAATTTCTGGCAACAGGTTATTCCTAGTTGCAATTTCGGAGGTTTCGTGGCGGGGTCGCCAACCACCACTCCTTGCTGAAGAGCTGGAGACTATCCAACTCCTGGTCCACTACACATGACTAGCATGCTCACTGGAACCGGATCATTCACCCATTGTTCTCAGTAAAGGTAAGATGATCCTGGCCAACTTTAATTATCAGTCAGAGAAACAAGTAAAAGGTTAAAGAGACAATTAGCGGAACTCTAGGGCTTACTGATTCCCGTGGAAATATAGTGGATTTTCCAGTTGGCTCCTACTAGCTTAAGGGAACTGTGAACCCTTTTACCCCCGCAAGACACAAGTCTAGATGGTTGTGTGATCCATAAAGACTTATAATGTGCCACCGGGGGGTATGTTTTGATATTATATGGCATCGCATTTACGTAAATTTCGAACGTTGTTTACTTCAAAAATACACACACGCCATAAATTCGTCGCCAGCCGCCAAATGCCTCCAATGTGCATTGGCGGAAGACTATGAATGGCACAAAGTAACATGGACTCGATTACTGCCGCCGTTAAAACAGTCGCGGTGGGCATCGAGCTTATTTGTTTGCATTACTTGTTTGCGATCTCACAAATTCGTTCTTAGTCCCAATTTACATTGGACGATTTTTGTCGCTGCAATTCTTAGTTTGTTGTTGTAAATAATGTGTGTAAAGAGAATAGGGGAAGAGAGGAACTCTACCACTATTCTCTTTACACACATTATTTACAACAACAAACTAAGAATTGCAGCGACAAAAATCATCCAATGTAAATTGGGAGTTAGTAAGTATATCAGCCCAATCATAAATAAAAATTCCGCGTGAGTTTTCTCCCTTTTCCCCTTTCTCCTATTGTGAATAAATATTTTCGCTTTTTTTCAACTGTGGGAAGAGAAAAAAATTCGGCGGGGAAAAAAAGTAGGTGTCATAAATGAAAAAAAAGGGAGAAAATATTGTTATTTCTCAAGTTTTTTTCCACCTGCTATATAGAAGGGAGTTTGCACAAAAATGTAAATAATGTTTGGTTTTCAAATTCCTTTTTATTTTTAGGTCAAAAAACACAAATAAACAGCAAATGCAGCATTTGCTTACCGTGATGGAAGTTAACGCAGATACAGCGTGCACTCCAAAAATTTTGGAAAAAAAAATTTTTTATATTTTCCTTTATTTAATTAAAATAAAAATAAAATTCATCGTTAAACGTTGTAAATAAATAAGAAATCTTAAGTTACAAACGAAAAAGGGAAAAATAAATGTAAATAAACAAAACAGTTGGTTATAAAATTCAATGATGCCACTTTTTAATTATTTTTGTTCCCGCGGATTTTGTGATTGGAGGAATTTTTTCTCGAGAAAAGTAAGTTCCGTGAGAAAGAAATTCCTAGGGAATATTTGTGATTGATTGGGCTGTATATGTATGTTTATACTTATATATACTTATGTTTATTCGACGACAAAAAGTATATTGCAAAAAATAACATTTTTAATAATAATTTAAAAAAAATATCTGACCTGAAATGAATTCGTAATATAAACATTTTTGTGTAAATAAATTTTTATTTATAATTATTTATTTTACATTTATTATGGCTATTATCTTTCATTCTCACAATTGATTTTTCAATTATCTCCTTCGCGCATTTCGTCATATAGTTTATAAATTATCCAAAAAAATATAACTGAAATAACTGTTTAAAGACAAAAAATTACATGTTAGAAAGCAAATATATTAATTATTTCATAATCTTACTAATAAAAACTACTTCCGAAAATAAAATATCAGCATTAATGAAGTTCCATACAATTATTAGACAATTTATGAAGATGCTGATAATGGTAGCGTACAGCCACGGCGCCATCAACTTAGGGCGTCTCTGTAATTTGCGTTTTTTTAAATTTATTTACAAGAATGAACATGATTTTGAATTGTTGTTGTTGTTGTTGAACTTACCTTCGCAATACCGATTATTAGAAAAACCGAAGCAACCAAAATTATTACAGATGTTATAATTAGGATTATTGTTCCTGCCATAGGGTATTCTAGAATTGTTAAAAGAATTAATGCTTATTATACTGTATACCTAGTGCATAACTTGTATAATTCGTATTCTTACAGGGTGTCCACCGGAAAGGTATACCATTTTGTTTGTTTAAAATTTTTGATTAAATGAAAGAGATTGGATCTTATATTGACAAATGTTTTGATATGTGCCTATATTGTCCGACGGGGTTTGATTTATTTGGGTATGATTTTACGTCGGCTATATGCCATCTTCATCATAATGAGTAGTAACGAGGCACATTTTCATTTAAATGGATATGTAAATAATAAACGGAATAGTCGATACTGGGAAATGGGAAACCGTTAAATTATTCAAATGGTGATGTTAATTCGCCTCCTCGGTCGCCTGATTTGCCTGCTCCGGCTTATGCAAACAAACCAGAAACGCTTAAGTAGCTCAAACAAAATATTCGTGATGTAATTAATGAAATACTGCGTGATATGTGTGAGAATGTAATAAAACATGTGCTCAAGAGGGCTCGCATTTGTATGGCTAACAGAGGCGGGAACATTTATCTGATATTGTATGTATTCCATACATAACTGCCGACATTAAATAAAACATTTATCAATATAACATCCATTCTCTTTCATTTAAAGCAAAATTATAAAATTGTGTTCCCGGCGGACATCTGTCTTTGTCCTAATTACATGTTTGTGATTATCATGGTGCCAGCTGTGATTATGGCGAGTATTAACTCGCCATACATACAAACATATATCTTATATTTTTAATTTGTTAAGTCACCTGGATTGGTTTCGATTTTTTCTTTGCTTTTTGTAATTTTTTTGTAGGGTTTTTTTTTCTTTTTCTTTTTATAATGTTAATGTAAGTAAGTTATTAGAGTTATAGGGCCAATACACGACACAATCATGCTGTCGCAATCACATGATTGATCAATCACGCTTTAACCAAACACCACACCAGCACGATTGCTCAATATTCATTTGATTGCAAGTATTGTGTGGATAAGGTCATTATGGATAGCGACGACAGAAAATTGTCTGTGTTTATTTAGGACCTTTTTCTTATTACTATTTATGGAAATACCGTCAATTAGTAATTTCCGTAACCTTGTCCGTATTTATTTGTGACCTTTTTCTTATTACTATTATTGTTGCTGTGGTCTTGGTAGTTTTCTGTAACTCCGGCGATGTGTTCATTGTTTGATAAATGAATGACTGAACAAATTTCACGAAACACGACACAAGCACGCTGTCACAATCATGAAAATATCAAACTCATTTTGATTTTACACAATCAGCTTGATCAATCATACATCAACCCCACACACGGTCAATCGGCTTGTACAATCAACTGATTGCGACATTATGATTGTGTCGTGTATGGGCCCTATAACATACGCATATGTATGTACATCGACATAAACATACATACATATGTGTATAAGCTTGGATTAACTTGTTTACTTGGAAAAATACCGCTAAATTTCCAACTTGAAAAAAAGAAGTAAACAAGTAGTCAAGACAGACAGTTCTTTTTTGCCCTTCGTGCGGTTCGCTTGATTTGGTAGTGTTTTTAAAGATAATGCACAAATGAGAGTCGTTAAAAATTGCTTATTTTAGTGAATTCAAATTATAGTATGCAACTGTATTGTATTAAAAGACATGAATTAATATAATAAAAAAGGAAAGTACTCGTGTATAAGTTTTAACTAGTATAAAGAAATTCTAATTTTAATTATAAATATAAATTTATTGGTAATAAAAACTAAATTATACTTTAAAAAAACTACACATTAATGTTAATAACAATAAATATTAATTAAAAATAAAAACAACAATAATAAAACCCAAATTAGAAAAAAGGGGTTTGTCAAAATAGGCAACCCATTAATCAGAATTAAAGCAAATTTCTATTCCAAATTACCTTTGGTATCCTTCCATATGGGCGTTTGTTTTGCCCCACTGGCATCTTTTAACGGGACGAACAATAATATTAATACCACAAAATAAACGAGAGCATTTAAACAGCCAATAACTAAACCTAAAGTAGAACGGCTGCACACCTTCATTTCGATTTTATTTTTTATATTTGTACAATTTTTTAAAAACAGTTTTAATTACGGTATTTTGCAACAACAAAAATATTCACTCCGCACGCCGTAGAATTTAAATGAAAGAAATTTTTCAACAATTAATACACAAATTTGCCCACTATCAAATTATTTTTCCGGACACATTAAAACTTGAATTCAATTTACATTTATGAATGGAGAATGATAATTAAATCAAATATATAGAGAGACAAATACAAATACAAATACAAATAGTTTTGAACGTGTCAAACTGGCGCGAACTTTTATTTTCCTTCACTACAAATGAACAAAACAAAGACGAAGAAGAGCAAAACATTTTCTTACAGGGCAGTTCAAAAAATACACGTTTTTTTCCATTTTAAAGAATCAAATGTTGAAATACGTAAATGTCAAATGTAAGATAATTCATTTACATGCGAATTATACTGAGTATTTTTAAAAGGTGTTATACCTCCGCCGTGACGGTATACTATTTTGTTTGTTTATTTATTTATTACTAAATATTGTAAAAAGTAAATTTATAGAATATTATTAAAAGGCGCCGGGTGACAAGACCATTTGCGCACGAATATAAAAACATAATTTACAACAAAAACAAATAAGATAGTATAAAACTGAAAAACCAGTAAGGCCAGAATAGTTCAATAAAAAATAGAAAACTAATGGCTCGATTATGGATGGCAATCGAACTTAAGTTGCGTTGCCATTTGCCAAAATGATATTACGTATGGCAACTGATAACTAACAGCTGTTAATTTCAGTTGCCAAACTGGCAACCACAAATTTTTAGTTGCTGTGTAGTTTTTAAATCAAAAAAGCGAGTAAAATTAATGATATGCAAAATATTGTTTTGTTTTTATATTGAAATAATAATATTAAAATGCTCTAAGCTAACAGATTTCAAAATCGTAAAAATAACAAGCAGACAACAATTCGATCTTACAATTAAAGATATGGAAGCCAGGCCCAATGTTGCTCGTGGGGTACGTGCTTTTAGGTATAAGGATTCGTACGTGTGTCCCATCCACACAGTCCACAAAGCCAGGAAACTTGGTTTTTGGATAGCACCTATTCTTGTTTTTTTTCTTCCTCTGTCATTTTACAGTTTATCCAAATTCCGCAGATTTTATTCTCGATCAAATAGATCACCTCTTTTAAAACCACCGACAACTATGGTCTTTTAAATTATCCACCAGATAAAATACCGCTTCTTTGGGAAGACGAAAATATGCTTATTTAAAATAAATTCAATTAACAACATGAACTCACTGTAGAGCAGAATTTGAATTATCCCTCAAGTGCCGTCTACTTGATGCCAAATTTTGCACTTCATTCTCTTCACCACTGAACTAATCATAATTAATTTTTGTACCGTTTGATTTTTAAAATTTTCAAATGCTTTATCTTATAGCTTTGTTTACTTTTTTTAGTTGCTTAGATGTCATTATCGATAACTTCTTGGCAACTGAAAAAAGTTGCCATACGTAATGTTAATTTTAACTTCAGTGGCGTTGCCAGTTCTCAAAGCAACTGAACTTTGGTTACCTTTCGTAATATAGCCATAAAAACATTCCGAATGCCATGACGTCCCAAGGAATCCCATATTTTTGGAAGGTTTTTTCCGGTTGAGCTGTCAAGAAGTTCTTCGATTGTCAAATCAGTTTTTGAGTTTGGACATTCCGAAAGGATATGCGCAACCGTGAGAGTCTCATTACAGAAACTGCATAGAGCTGCGTTGCATCTGTTATAGTAATGTTGCGTCGTAAACAGAGTTTTCCCCACCCTTAAACGACCAAGCGTGATGCACTGCGCACGTGTGAGAATATTGCTGTACTTTGGCCTTTTAGTCACTTGATTCTGTTGGTTTTGAAAGTTCTTGAAGGGGTTTGACAAAGCTTTAGGGAAGCACGGTACATCATATATTTCATACAATTTTAAAGCATTTTTTGCAGCGCCATCTGCCAGTTTGTTCCGATAAATCCTAATATGTGATGGAATCCATAGAAGCATTAACGCACTACATTGCACTGGGATGTGCAAAATGGCATCATATAAACCGTTGTGATTCGCGATACTGACTCTAACAGCACTTAGGCTATCAGTGAAAATAATTATTTTACTTCTTTTTAGACGGCTTTTTTAATTGCAAACGGCTTTTTTAATTGCAAACAATTCAGCAACAAATACCCCAACAAGATCTGGCAGACGTTTTTCCAAAACAATACTAAAGTTTAAATTGTCAGAATTTTCTACCAATGAAAAAGCTGATGCACCATTAAAGAACGAGCTGTCCGTGAAGAGCAGCATTTCCGGAGAGAACCCAGCTATCTTCTCTGACATCAGTTTATGGAAAACCGAAGAATCAGTAGTGTTTTTGTTAAAGTGTGATAAGCTTTCGTCGACCTTCAGTAAATGCTTTGTAATAACGGATGATTGTGGCTTAAGAGGCATTAATAGATTAGCGTCTTTAAGAAGAGTACTTATCTTCCCAATGGATATGCGCGCTGCTGAGGGCTTTTGTATATTTTGCCAAAAGGTGTTGTGCAGCCCATCATTGGCTATTGTAATGGATCTTGAAGCCATTGCTACTGAGCACTTTTCAAGAAGGGCTTTAAAATCAAGAAAATCTGCCTCGAGTCTAAGTAGCCTTACCGGAGTAGGTCTCAGAAGACCCGATGCAGTTCTGTAGCACTTGTTTATAGCAGTGTTTAAGATGTTAACGTTCTTGTTTAAAGTCCATCCATAAAGAGTGATCCCATGCGGAATGCTGCCCATAATAAGAGATTTACATATGGAAAGAGCTGTCTCCATATGAGGGCCCTTACCTCGGCAACATATCAGCTTTTAAGAGGTTGTTAATTTTTGTCAGTTTATTGGAAAGTTGTTTGACATGCTTATTCCACAGCAGGCTCCTGGTGAATATCAAACCAAGGATTCTCATTTCTTCAGGTACAAGTAAGTTTGTATACTCCGCTGGAACTAGATTTCTTAGTTGTTTCTGTCGTTGTCCTGGGATTATGTCCCAAAGTGTTGTCGGCTTTTAATGCTGTGAGTCTGTTTTCTTTGTGAAAAAGGTTAGTTAGTCTGTCTGTATATTTCTGGTTCTGCGTAAGTAAAAGTATGCCGTCATGTTGTATTGGTTGTCCCTTTGTCTTCTTTATTCCTATTTTTAGTGTTGTATAGTTGATAGTACTGGGTTTTGTAGCTGTTATTTTTAGCTATGGTGTAATTTGTGTCGAGTTCTTTGTTTTACTTATGTCGAGTAAGTGGGACTATCTGAAATTCGTGTATCATATGTCTAAATGCTGCTAGTTTATGTTGGGTAGGGTGGTTCGAGGTGATGTTAATGTTGTTAGGTCATAACAAAACAGTTCGAACTCGTAAAAATCAGTCCAAAAGCGTTCCATATAACAGTTTTTTAAAAATTTTCAGAGAAAATGAGAGTTAAAGTTTTTTATTTGCTGCACAAAGTTGCACGAACATTTTCTTTGGGTAAATTCGGTTTAGAATTAAATTATCAGCTGTTTTTTGTTTACATTTAAAATCAAACAAATACGTAAAGTTTTTACTTAAAACCAAAATGGAAAATTTTTCTAATAGACTTGAAGTTGTAAGTACTTGAACGAATATTTGTGAATATTTATCACATCTTTAATACAATATGCTTTTGTAGGTTATTGAAGAAGTCATGGACACATCGAGTCTGATCAAGACGACATTTTGAATTTAAGTTCTAAATTTTCAATTATTTTTTAAGCAAGTCAGCATTAGTATTTTAAGATGTTAAGTCCGGACTATTTTGTTATGCATCTGGAGCAGACCTGTTTAGTATTTCTCAAACGGTGCTCTTTTGAGAGAAAGAGAGAGAGAGAGAGCGAGACAGAGTTAAATGAAAGCCTCTCTCATTGTTGTATTTTGTTTGTATAATGCCTGAGTTATAAAAAGCAACTGCAACAGCAAAAACAACTACAGAACCACCGGTAAAACCACCTAGAAAATTTTAATAAGAAATCTTAAACAATAAAAAATATTGGAAAATTATTTCAAATAAATAAAATAAGTTATTAAACTATTAATTTAATTTGTATCACTATTTTTATAATTTATCATGAAATGACTTAAAACAAGTAATTATTTAACTTTAATTTGAGAAAGCACTGATTTACAGATTTTATATTAGAAATTATCTCTCATTTTAAAAGAAGAGCAGGACTAAAATCGAACATAACTGGAAAAGTAAAAGAATTATGTCATGTTTTTTTTAAAGCGCGCATTATAAGTTACTTACCCAGGAAAAATTTCCTCCTGTATTTTTAATTAGTATAATTTACAAATCGTTGGTCTTATGTAGCCAGACCCTAACTCGCGTAATTGTAACAGAATTTGAGGTTAGGAAATAAATTGTCTATTAAATGATTAAAATGATTAAATATGAAGAATTGAGCTGTCATCCTTTAGCATTTCTTTAACAAAAAGTTCAGATATTTTAAGAATGAAACGTTACACTCTTGAACAAAGTGAAAATATGCTATCAAAATTGTGAAAATGACGTTGTATTATTGGCTAAAATTCCAGCAGCTCTTCCTTGTAATCAGGCTACTTGTAGAGGCTCAAAGTATCACTAAAACTGAAGATGTAAAAAAAATGTGTGTTAAGCCAATGTAGTTCTTAACCTTAAATTTGCGTAAAAATAAAACATAATATTCAAAATGGAAATGTTTGTAAAAACGTTATTTATGATTCTATTTGCATTAACGACAACTATTTGTGTGAAGTGTATTGGAAACATGTAGGATCTATCGACATGAGACCAACGATTAGTAGCTTTAACAATTAGCATGTATATATTTTTGTTTATTTGACAAAAAAAAAGAGTATATTTTCCAAAAATAACATTTTTAATAATTTATAATTTTAAAAGAATATCTGGTTCTGAAATGCATCTGTAATATCAAAAAAAAAAAATATTTTTCAAAAAAATTTTAACAGCTATTTATTTTGCAATTGGTATGGAATTCCACCATCTCCCACAGTCACAACAGGCCTTTCATTATTCTCCTCGCGTATATCACGATATAGTGTATAAATTGCCCAAAATATTAAAAATGAAATGCCTGGTGGAATACAAATAATTAATAAAAAAAAATAATAAATATATTATTAAATCATCTTACCCAAAACTAATGCACCCACAATCAAAAATGTAAAAACTGTAGATACGGGAGCACCGCTGACTAAAGAGCCAATAAAAGCAGCTACAAAACGTACGCAATTTAGTACGATGCCGGTCATGCTGACGTACACCCACGGCTTCATTAACTTATGGCGTCTCTGCAATTTAGGTTTTTCATTTAATTTATTATTTATTTACAAGAATAAACATGATTTTCTATTGCGTTATTGAACTTACCTTCACAATACCCATTATTAGAAGACCCGAAACAAGGCACATTAGTAAAGACAATATTATTGTTATAACCAATATTGATGTAAGGACAGCTAGAGTTGTTAAAAGAATTGTTTGGTTTTTGTTTTAGTACTATTCGTTTAAAGATAACTTGTATATGAGTACTAAATGCATAATTTATATACTAATTGTATAATATGTATACTTGTTGTATAATTTATATACTTAATTGTTTAATTTGTATACTTATAGTATAATTTATATACTAATTGTATAATATGTATACTTGTTGTATAATTTATATACTTAACTGTTAAATTTGTATACTTATTTTATAATTTGTATACTTATTTTATAATTTGTATACTAATTGCATAATTTTTATATACTTAATTGTATAAATTGTATACTTATTGTATAATTTGTATACTTTTAAAATTTGTATACTCATTATATAGTTTGTATATTTTATAATTTATATATTACTGTATAATTTATATTCTAGCGGCTGTATGCATAAAAACTTAAAGTAGATTTAACGGCCGTTGTTAAGCACAATTTCCTAAAGTTGTATTCAAAAAACGCTTTTACCTTAACATACCTTTGTTAACTTTAAAGTAAGAAAAACCTACGTTAAACCTACAATAAATTGACAGTTCAATTTTATTATTGAAAGTTTAAAAACCAAACAAATTTTGTTTACAATAAACTGAGCCGTTTATTTTAAAAGTGGCATAAGTTGGTTTGTTATTGTCAGCTTTTTTATTTTAAATTAGTTTATAAAACATTTTAATTTTTAGCCATTTTAACTAGTCTGTATTTAGTTTTCTTTCTGAAACGAATTTTTCTAATGATTGTGTTGAAATAAAATCTTTTTTCTCCATGTTATGTACTGTGAAGGATTTTTTCGACAGGGGGCTATTACTACTATTACTATTTTGTCCTTTACATAAGTCACTATGTGCAATAATATGCTTTTGAGTTGTGACTCAATATAGTTCAGTAAACTGCACTATTCTTTCAAACTAATAAAAATAAGTCCAATAATCACAACAATACTTCACACACACTTTTTACATGTTTTCATTTCTTTCATACTAAACTTTCTTTCCTAAGTACAGCGACTAACGCTATTTTCAAAATAAGCATTTTTGTTACACCGTTAATTATCAACACTCCCCTCAAACAAATCTCAATACTTCCTAACTTATTAATATCAAATTTATTAAAAATGAAAAAAAAACTGTTCAGTTGTGACTTATGCCACTTTTAATGTAAACGGCTCAATTGACAATTATACTTTGTTATTCCGAAAATTTTTAAAAATGCTTATTAAAAACAAATTGTAGTATACAAATAATAATAAAAACTAAAACATAACATGCCATTCAATATAAAACATCTTAACATCTTTATTTTATATTTTACAAAAATATAATTATAAATAATTATTTTAAACAAAAGTTTTATTGATGTTGTAATACATATAATCAAAACAAAGCTCGTTATCCGAAAAATTATTTTTTTAATATGAACGAATTCTTTGTAAGTTCTTTGTAAGCCTTGCAAATTAACCTTTTTTGGGTGCTTTGCTTTTTATTAAAAAGATTAATAAAAAAAACAAAAAAAAAGTATGTTGATTTTGCTGAAAACAATAAAAACATTTTTTATTGTTCTAACTACCCGGATAAATAATATTCATTTTTATACATCGTTAACTACAACGTGACAAAAAAAAATTCATACCAGCAGATTGCCACCATTTTTATGATAATTTACCTTATAAAACCTAATTTTAGTATACTAACATCTGCCTGAATTACGTATTTTAGTTTTAATTGTTTATTTTTTTACGTCAAACATGAATGATTATATTAGTTTCTCCTAATTTTAAGTTACGACAAATAGCCCTAACTTATTTTCAAAAAAATTAATATCAAAATGCCCTATCTAAAATAACTTCTCAGAAATTAGAAATAAAAAAAAAAAATTTAACCAGAATTGAATTTGTTGCTTGTTTTGAATTAAAATTGCAATATAAATGTTTTTTGTAACTTTAATAAAATAAAATAAAAAAACAACTGTATAGATCAAAAAAAAGATTTGTACTGAGAAAAGAAAATTCTAAAATACAAGAAATACAATTAAATGGAAAAATAACAACTAATGAATTAATTACAAATAGCAACCGAACTAAACACATTTTTTTAAAACAAGTGTACAACAGCATGTTGTTGAAAGTATAGCAGCTGTGACCAGAGTAGCGAAGTATTCACTCACTGTTCATACATGTATGAATATGTACATTTAATTTTTTAGCCGCTTCTTCTCATACATGTGTGAGAGACTACAAATTATTTTGTGTTTTCTCATTTGTAAATGCGACGATTTTTTTTTTTTTTTCTTTCTATTCATAAGTGAAAAAATGAGAAACACGCAAGTGTTCATTTTTGAATATTTACAATTTTGATAATTTTTCATAAATGAAAAGGTAAAAATATGTGCGTTAAGCATTCGCGTACATAAAAGCACATATTTGATAATGCACAATTGTCGGCGTATGCAGAAAAAAAATGTTTTTTTTTTTTATTTCTTTTAGAATATATTGCAATATTGTATTTTGAGTTAATATGTACCCATGTGTTTTTACTACATTTTACGGTAAACTGCGATCGTAGGTAGAAAATTTTTGCACGTTCATTTATGAGAAATTTTATAAAATTTCAACGTTCATAAATGAACATGTACATTTATGAAAAATAACATTAATGAGAAGTAGCTAATTTATCATTTATCACATATGAATAAGACTAATAATTCTTGTTGTTCGCATTCATGTATGAAAATAACCAGAACATTTTTTGTTGTTCGTTTATGAGTGTGAAAAATAAATATAAAATTTTAGATTTCTCATTTATGAAAAATATCATGAATGTTGATTTTTGAATGTTCATAAATGAAAAATTCTGAACCCTGGCTGTGACATACACAAATTTGATTGCAGAAAATCCACAAAGTATATTTAAATTTGACAATATTGACCAAAATAGCCTTAAAAATATGATGAAAAGCATGAATAATAAAAAAGACCAAAATTTCCTCACGGATCATATTTGCACCGCCTTATATTATCATCAATGCAAACGGGAACATTTCCCGACTGTTTAAAAGAGTCATGTATTGTGCCTATAAAGAAAGTCAAAAATACGACTGATCCACATGAAATACGACCAATAAATATGATAATGACAATAAGCAAAATCTTGGAAAAAGTGGTATACTTACTCTCAATTGAGTAACTACTTTGAAAACAATAATTTATTGCATGAAACGCAATCTGGTTTTAGACATAATCAAAGTTGTGAATCTCTTTTAAATCTTGTAGTTTCTCAATGGAAATCTGAAGTAGAAAAAAGAAATTGTGTGGTGGCAGTTTTTCTAGACCTAAAAAGAGCATTCGAAACGATAAATAGAGAAATATTACTGATAAAACTGGAAAAGTGTGGTATAAAAGGCGACGAACTAAAATGGATTTGGAGATATCTTGATAAAAGAACACAGAGAACAAAATGCGGGGAATTTTTATCAGAAGCTGCAAATGTCAACGTAGGAGTACCACAGGGAGCAGTTTTGGGAACTCTACACTATTTATAATATACATAAATGATTTACCAAAAGTTTTGAGAGAAGCTAAAGTATGTATGTTTGCTGATGATGCCCTTATTTACATAAGTGGCAAAAATGCAGATGAGTGTGTTCGTATTGTTAATAGGGAATTAAATGAAGTGGAAATTTATTTAAAAATGAATAAGCTAAAACTGAATACAAACAAGACAAAAGCCATGGTCATAAATTCAAGCACAACAGAAAATGTAATTATGGAAAAATAATAATGGTAATGGAAATGGTGCCAGAAATTAAACATCTGGGAGTGATTCTCGATCAAAATTTGAAGTTCAAAATGCATTTCGATTATATTTGCAAAAAAATCCTAAAAAAAAAATAGCATTTCTTAGAAGAATTCGATACCAACTGTCAACGTCTACTTCCATAGAAATATATAACACTACGATAAAGCCTCACTTTGAATATTGCTCTTCCTTACTATTCCTCGGCACACAGCAAATGAAAAACAGACTTCAAAAGTTGCAAAACAAGGGTATGAGATGCATTCTTCGCTGTAATAGACTAACGCACATCAGGAATATGCTGCAGAAGCTACAATGGCTAGCGGTCAACCAAAGAATTATAATGAATGTTCTGTTGTATATTTATAAAATAAGAAGTGGAATGATGCCAAGCTATATCCAGGGGCAATTAGTTTATGTAGCTGATGTTCAACCCTACAATTCGCGAAATGCTGCTGATTTTAGAATAAATTTTAGAAGAACAAATTTTAGTCAGAATCCACTATTATATAAGGGCCTTAATCTTTTTAATGAAATTCCTTTAGAATTGAAAAATGAAACAAATTTTTATATATTTAAAAGAAATTTAATACATTATATTAGACAAAATTTTTTAATGTAAAAAATTCTTTTTTTTTTTTTATCTAATAATGATGGCAATTGTATTATTTTAATAGCATCTGTGCTAAAAATGTAAATAAAAAAAGAAAAAAAATAAATATCTCTTATTCTTTTTTACGGTCTTTTTTAAATAAAATTAACAATATAAATATATATTTTTTTTTTGTAACTTAAGTTTTTAAGGTTTTATTCCGTTTTTTCCTTCTCCTGAAAAGTAACGAAAAGTGTAGTTACGCCTTTTCTATATTAAACCATCGATATATAATTAAAGAAAAATTAAGCTACACTGGCTTATTTTAAAACTGGCCAAAAACAAGAAAATATGTAAGCATTGTTAAGCATAATTTTAAGTGCATCGCGCTATACCGATCTTAATAAAACCTAAACACGATGAAAGCTTAAGATGTTATCTATTGACTAAAAAGAGAATTTCTAAAAAATCTTTGTTAATTAAAAAGTTACAGAGTTTTGGCCAATGAAATACGATTCTGAGCCACTGTGCGATGTACAACTTACACTAGGTATCCCAGCTGAAAATGCTACCACCACCACTGATCTAACGCATTTAAATAATGAGTTAAGGAAAGTTTACCACTGGGACTTAACCCTTAAAAGCCTAATTTTCTATAAAATATAAAATTTCGTATTGATGGATTTATTTTATTTATTAGATAAAGCAAAAAATAATAAAAACCAAAATTAATTCATTTTTGTACACTTTGTTCAAAAATTAAAGCAGGTATCAATTTTGATACTTTAGACATTTGGGGAATAAATAAGTCTTTGTAATTTTAAATATACTTAAGCATGAAATGATGTAAAGCATTGGTTCTTTTTATTATCGCATACAGATACATTGCATTTTTTGCAAATCCAGGATGTAAGTTTCCTGCAATTGTTATATTTACATTTGTTAGGCAAGTCCATAAATGCTTTTTCGTGTCCTATACGATCATAACGTACGTCACTAGAAGGCATCACTTGTACTCCCGATTGTGATCTTTTGGATGTCTGGGGCTCTTCCTCTCGGCCGTTGTTATTGCTTGGTCTTCGGTGTTGAAGTCACCTAACTTCATTATGCCCTTCTGAGATCTGTCTTTTATTATAGTGGTGTTTTTATATAGTACCCAAGCATTTATCACAGCCATGTCAAGCGAGTGATAAAACAGCCTCATTGTCCATTTTCTAGATTTTATGCGTATACGATATCGGCCGATAAAGCTATCCATTACATCCACGCCTCCCATATGGGCATTATATTCCTTTATAACGCGAGGACAAGACACTTGGATGTTAGTTTTAAGTTTTTTGTCGCAGCGGGATATAGTACCTGCTGGTTCAGCGCCAACGTAAGTGGAAAGGAGTAAAACTTGTTTATTATCTTTCCAGCTTGTTGCTGACAATTCCACACCCTCAAAAGTGGTAATATTTTCATGGTAAGTTCCCCTAGGTACAGCAGGCTTTAAAATTTCTTTTTTCTTTGGCAATTTGCAAGACTTTCCAAGGCGATTTCTTTGTACAGTGCCAGTGTAGAAGCGGAATATTTGTGTAAAAATTATCAAAATAGACTATATGGTTTACGTGTTTTGGAACGGGTCGCAATAATCGCACAATTGTATTTGATACAGCTCCAAGGTCTAGCTCGCCGGGTAAACGTCCAATATTTTTAGCCCCTGAGTACACCTCAAAATTGTATGCATACCCCGAAAGAGAGCATAAAACATACAATTTAAATCCCCACTTATGTGGCTTGTTAAGCAAATATTGTTTCATAAAATGCTTAACTTTTGTGGCGCACATTTGTTCATCTAGTGACAGTCGATGGTCAAATGGTACAGAAACAAATCGTTTATTCAAATGATCTATTATTGGCCTTATTTTATGCAACCTATCATGCTGAGGATCATCAGTAGGTAAATGCTGGTTATTATCATTCATGTGAAAAATTTTCCTGATTTTATCAAAACTGTTTCGATTCATTGTTTGTGCTATCGGCTCAAACTGTACATTGTTTGACCAGTACGATCTAACAGAAGGATAATGGTAAACACTAGTAAAGACAAGAATCCCAAAAAATTTACGTAGATCCGAGATAGTAACAAGTTCCGAAAAATTAGGATTCTTTTCAACAGCATATTTGTTTGACTCAGTCACAAGGAATTTTAACATTTCCTCATCAAAGAAATAAGAAATGAACTGAAAAGGTATTTCCAATTCAAGTATTTCAGATGGATACTCTGTGTTTCCTTCAAACATAAACGCATTTTGAACAGTATCCATATTTGCTATTTTCCAAATTGTATTACGGGGGTTGAAGTTCGAGTTTGTTTGAAACGAGTTTTGTTCTACGGACTCTAAGTGTAGATTCTCTGAAAATGTGTTTGGATCTACATCTAAATTAATATCAGCGGGAAGATTTTCTGCGTTATCATCAACTTCCAACTCCATTTGCTGCTCTCTTTGGGTGGGAAAATAGTCGATGTCATCCTCATTGTCAGTAGTCTCATCCTCTGATATATCACCATTTTCTACTTTTTTCGAAAACTCTTCGATTTCATGGGGCTTCATTATTAAATTTTATGCCGATGCTAAACTAAGCAGGAAAACAAACAAAAAATGCAAACAAAACCAAAACAAAAAATACCAGCCAGAGCAAATTTTACATTGCCTGTAATGCCTGAAGTATCAAAATTGATACTCGATAACAAAAAGGAATTTTTCTCAATAAAACAGGCACTTGCTGAAAACATCAATATTTTAGTAAAAACAACATACTTACCAACCTCAAATATTATTTTACTTGTAGATAAAATGAAATTCGAAAAATATTTTCTGCTTTGAAATTCCTCAAAACACTCTTAAGCGTTTCTTATGGGGGAAATACAAAATTTCATATAATTGAAGCAATGCTACCAACTGTTATTTATTTGTTGCCATTTAGAATGTAAAATAAAAACAAATTGGATAATTGCAAGTGTACAAGCCGATTTAAAGTCAGGTATCAAATTTGAAACTTTAGGCTTTTAAGGGTTAAATCTAAGTGTATTGTAATGGGCGGGCAGAAAAAGTCTAGCAACAACTTTTTCAGCGAATAGGTATCAAGGTTTTAATATTTTTTTCTTAAACACCTTTAACTTTAACTTTTCTTTACTATACAACTTTCGAAAACAAAATTTGCATAAACATTTAACTACTCTTCTCTTTAAAGATTTGTGAAATTTAGAAACTTTAGAAAAAATACATAGAAAAACATGAAATATTCAGCAGCAACAACATCATGAGTCATAAATAATAAATTTTGGCAAAATTTGTTTTACGCCATAATGAAATTTTAAAAAATTAAAGGTAGCCATGCTTTTGTTGTTGTTGTTGCTTTTATTTGATATCTACATATTTATTTAAAATATTTTTTCTATTTATTTACTTTAATACATATATACAATATATAAGTATGCATATATGTACGTATGTATATACATTTTTTTAATTAAAACAAACTTCTATTCCAACTTACCTGTGTCTTGCTGCTCTCCGGATTTCGATTCAGTGGCATTGGTTTCTATCAATAAAGTTATTAAAAATGTTGTTAAAGCAACATAACCGAGAATGTTTAAACAACCAATAACGACACCGAATGTGGAACGGCTGCAGCACTTCATTTTTCAATTATTTTTGGAAATATTTGTAAAAGAATTTCAAAAGTTTTAATAATAATATTTATTCTTCAATTTCAACTCTCAACTTGCAAAGCAACAAAAATTTTCACTTCGTACCGTTACGCTGTCAAATGCCAACTGAACAAATTTTTCATCAACAAATACGTAAATACCCACCATGTATTTGTTGTTGTTTTTTTTTTTGTTAATTAAGGCTTGAATTCAACATACATACATTCATTCATAAATGAAAGATGTACAAGAAGCAAGAGAGAAATGAAATATACAAACAAACACAAATACTCTGGAAGGTCAAACTGTAGCGAACTTTTATTACCCTTCTTCACTACAAATGAACAAAACAAAAATACTAAATAACAGTTGTCTTACATGTTGGGAAGGCCAAAGCGTACAGGACAGTTCAAAAATATACATTTTCATTATAATAAAAAAAATGTTTGAACTGGATAAAAAGAAACTGATATATACAAATGTAAAATGTTTCATTTACATATGCAAGTTATACTGAGTATTTGCAGAAAATTAAAAAGTAAAAGAATTATGTAAGTTTTCCAGTCAAATTAAATAATTTGAAATATGTTTTTTTCTTTATTTATATATTTTATGATAATTAAATTTTAAAATATTTAAAGCAATATATTTAATATATTGTAAATATCCAAAAAAATATCATATTTTAGACAAAATGTAAAGTTTCCAATTTTCGAACTTCATTTCGTATTTTCGAAATTAACTTTAAGGCTGCTAGTGTGCCCTTTTTCTAATCCTTAAAATAATCCATCTGGTGTCTCAACTTCATTTATACTTTTGTATACCTATTTGTAGCACTAACATAATGTCGGTTATTACATTTAAAGCATTTCTATCAACATTCTTAATACTCAGCTTCCTTTTGTATACATACATTTGTATGGTATTTCATAATTTCCACCCATTTTTACACAAGTATCCCAAATTACGCATTATTTTGATTAAAAATAGCCATCTGCATTTAATAGTTTTGGGTCGTTCCGGATCGAACTAGTTCCGTTGAATGTTTCTAATATTGAATTCTTACAGTTTGTGACTCAACCAGATTACTTTAGTTATTATTAATTTTTCTCACCCGCGGGGGCAAACAGTCTTCTGTTCTTCACACCTTCACCTTCTAGGGTTCAAAAGAAACCTACGGCAGCAGAAACCTAATGCTGGGAAAAAATACCTTCGAACTACAAACGTGACTTGCCAACTGATACCTCGGAAACCTTGCTCCCCAGCCATATTTCAATTATTGGTGAGGCCCTTCGGGGAAAAATGAATAATTTGATCTCTTCCTTTCCGATGTGCTGTTGCATTCTCAACAAAATGCCCTTATAGCTGGGTGACAGGAGTTTAGATAATTTCCGGCTCTCAAGCAAGAAGTGGGGCACGGCTGCCCTACTGAAATAGTTCCTTTGGAGTGTGTTATGCCCCTCCAGAGCGGTGTATTTGCCCAGTGGCAAGACCGCTATCAGATTAGGGCCAACAAGGCCTGGTAATTACGTCAATCTGCACCACATCTTATTAATTTTCTTGTCTTTTTACGTAAAGCAGTGAAAAGCTTACTATTAGTATTATTCGCTTACTATTAGTATTAATATTTTTCGAAAGGATGCCACACAAAGGTGTGGCGAAATATAAAATATATTAATTTTCTTTTATTTAAAAAGTTCTTGCATATATTAATTTCATTAAATGCTTTTTATATTACAGACCTATAACAATGCACAATTCCCCCCCCGGGGCCACATTATAATTCTTTATAGACAGCACAACCATCTAAACTTGTGTCTTGCGGGGCTAAAAGGGAGCCCAGTCCCCTTAGGCTAGCAAGGAGCTAAGTGGAAAATCCACTATATTTTCACGGGAATCAGTAAGACCTAGAGTTCCGCTAACTGTCTCCTTAGACCTTTAGTTGTTCTCTGACTTATTATTGAGATAGGCCCTTCGGGACTATCGTGGTGGCTGTGTGTTTCGACACCCTTGTTTGAGTTTGTGGGTCGGATGATTCACAATGAATGGTCCAGGTACGGTGAGTATGAATGTCGTTGTGTTCTTAATTATTTACCCCCCGGGGGCACATATATGGTCTTTATGGAGAGCTACTATGTAGACCTGTGCAACTGGGGGAAAAAGGGAGTCCAGTCCCCAGAAGGCGGTAGGGTCCAACTGGGAACTCCACTATATTTCCACGGGAATCAGTAAGCTCCGTTATTTGTCTCTTTAGATATTTAACAGCATAATGGTTATTATGGTGGCCAGGATCATTTCACCGTTAATGACACGCAAGGTGAATGATCCAGTCCAGTGAGCATGCTAGACATGTGTTCTGGACAGGAGTTGATAGTCTCCAACTCTTTAGCAAGGTGTGGTGATTTGCAGCCATGCTCCTGGAATCACTAAAGTTGCAACTAGAAAGTTCTGTTGCATAGTATTATGGCTTCGGCTTCCTAGGACGAGCATGACGTTCCAAATTATACAGTGGTTTGACCACCATCTGATTAAGACTACATAGTCAGGCGCAGATGTTCTTAATTATATTAAGCTACGTGCTTTCTAGACTAGTTGGATAGTCTCCGGCTATTCAGCTAGAAGTAGTGGTTTGCAACCCTGCTTTGGGACCGCTGTAATTGCAACTAGAGATGACCTGTTGCTAGAATTAGTCCTCGGCTTTCTAGACACTTTTCATTCCGACTGCTTTGACCACCATCTGATTAAGGCTTACGGCCAGGTGCAGATGTAAATCTTATCTCGAAATGACAATGCACAATAATATACTGTTTATATAACCCAAATTTGTTGCATGAAATCTATTACTTTCATAATTTAAATATTTTTTTATTCTATCAAATTAGCGATAGTTCGTGGTTCCCTCGTTCGTTCGTTGCTAATTAATGTTTCAATGTAAAAACAGGGGTCATTGAACGATGAGAACGAGTGTGTTGCTTTAATCTTTCGGTACAGTAGGAACGATTTTGAAAAAGGTACGTTTTTGCCCATCTCTAATATTTCATCATTTTTCTCTCTGTTTATTGTACAAATAGTGAAGAATAAAAATAAAATAAGAGCGGCAGAGAAGGAAGTTGGCATATCTTTGTAAAAAGAATTGAAGAATTTGTTTATTAAATTAGTAAACTAAAACTCGAACATAAAAATAAAATATTTTTGTAGTAAAGTCCATATATTTAAACAGTTAGGTTGAACACCATAGCTAAATAATCTAATGAGTACTGCAGTCATTCCTTTCCGCATTTGCTGGCTGTTTGTTTGGTACGAACGATGAGCCCCTTCGATGTGATGTCATCATTCTCAAGACGTGTATTAAACTGTACTAATGAGTCAGTGTTCGGGTAATGCGTGATAAAGTTTGCACCAGTACCGACCGTAAGTCATAACCTGGTGGTGGCCGAACCAATGTGGGTGATTAAAGCGTCATCCTCGACCCAGAATGCCTTCAGATACGTATATTCTCCGGTCACTACTAGTTGCAACTTCAAAAGCCCGAAGCAGGCCGCAGCCTTCAATCCTTGCTGAAGAGTTGGAGACTATCCAACACCTGGTCCAGAACGCATGAAGCCAGATATAATTTAGGAACACGGCGGCATTCATGCTCACTGATTACGACGTCATCACATCGAAAACGTTAGCCTTACAAATACGAGCCCCTTTGAGCACGTTTTTCATTACATTTTCACACACTTCACGCTCTGTTTCATTAATTTCATCACGAATATTTTGTTTGAGTTGCTCAAACGTTTCTGTTCTGTTTGCATAAACCTTGCTTTTCCGATATCCCCACAAAAAGAAGTCCGGTGCAGTCAAATGAGGCTACCGTGAAAGCCCATCAACATCACCACTTATTGAAATAGCTTGCTGTGTACTTTATTTATACAAAAATTCAATTTCAATTTTTCGCTTACCATCTCTGATCTGTTATTAGTTAAATTGGTCGTGAAAAGAGCAATCGGCTTGAACACAAGTGTTGCCATACTAAAAAGTAATGCTGTTTAATTAAATATAAATTTTTATAATTCAAAATCAACACACAATTTTAAAAAGTTACTGAGTTTAAAAATATTTCCACAAGGGAAAGAATATGATGTGGCAGAGAAATTTGAAGATTATGGCATCGTTATATAACACAAAAAATAGCTTATGTCACTTTTTCAATTCTCTTTAATAGTTGCAAAGTGCGCAAATTCCGCAGGCATAGGAAATTTTTTTGTTAAACGCAGACGGCAGCTTTAAAAAACATGTAAAGAAATTCCATAAAAAAGTATCATGTAAATGTGAACTAAGTCCTCTTAGATAATAATTTACAAATACGCCAAGAGTTTATGTTTTGTAAACTGGCAACACTGTCGCCAACCTAGCAAACGAATAAACAAGAAAATCTCTTAAACGTGTCGATGCCGATTGCAGTATTCTGTTTACACAAGCAGCCGAAGGGCAAGCATCGTCAATGAGATTTTGGGCAAATTTTAAAAGTTTATTCACTTTTAATGTTTGTGTGGTTGTTGACGTGCGCGTGTTTTTGTATTAATAGTTATTACCGGTTTACTATTCAATAAATAATCTCTCTTCTAAGAAACATCTAGTTAACAATTTAAAGATTGTTTTTGACTTGAAATTTTAGTATGAATTCTTACATCATAAAACTTCCCGGCAATTTCCTGTTTTGAATACTTATTTTCAGTTGAGTATTGTGAATGTGTTTAACCAGCAGAGAGCAGAAAGAGAGAGAGAGAGAGTTATAAAAGAGAAACTCTAATTTAACAGCCATGAAAGGCATATTGTAAATATGTTTTTCTTTATATTATGTAAATACATTTGTTGCTTAACTATCATTTTCAGTTGTACAATTATCGTTCTTTAGGAAGAATGTTTTTGTAAACTCGGTAGCGAACTCTTGATTTAACGTCAAAAATAATTTTTTTTTGAATATACGGCAAAAGAAAATAATAGACCAACCATTTATTGTAAATATTTTTTGCGTGCATCGTTTTTCTTAATTATGAATTTCTCATGAATACAGGTGTTGCTTCAAATATTTGTTTGTAAAGATTTGGCACGCAAATCTAAAAACAAAGTGACAGTTGGATAGAGAGTCATGATTTCCATCTCTGTGAGAATACAAAAATAAATATTTAATTAGAATCAATATGCAGAGTTTAAGTCAAAGCAACACAGTATTAACCCACCAATCATATAAAAAGAGCTGGGATAACTGAAAATCTTTATTGGACGTATTAATTCCAGAGCGCATACCACAAAGAAAGGAATAAAATACAGATGACGTTTCTATAAAAACGGTTTAAAATTAAATAATAATGCTGCGTTAGAAATTTAATTGCAAGAATATTTTAATCTCACCTCAATAACACCAAAAATGGTTAAAGCCGCTGCTGCTGCCAAAGATAGATAAATTGCCACAAGCGGTAATAGTTCCAAAAAACTTAAAAAATATGCAATTCCTGAGGGAGGATAAAATTTAATTAAGAAAAAACAGGCATTAAGAAAGAAATGTATTTGCAACAAAACTTACTAAAATGATAGGGACGAAACAGTCCCAATATTTCAATTAAATAACCAATGATATGCAAAAGGCTAACCAGGCATACACTTTTGGAATGATTGTCCATGGTTCCAAAGGCAAAAACAAGCTGTAACGAATTTAAGGAAAATTTGTTTATTAAAAACCTTTGTTTTAATTCAAATCAGCTTTTCAAATTCGTATAGGAAACTTTTAAAACAGTGGGACAAAATAGCAAAAATAATAACTTTATTTTGCAGAAAAAAATTCCGAAAGCAATCAAAAGTTTGGATATTGTTACTAAAAGCAACAACAAAAATCAGCCAAATGCTAAATCTAACACCAAGAGATCCATCCTTACCATATCAGAAGTCATACTTTTATTTTATGTTCAATATTGTTATTGTTTGTTGCTGAACATAAATTTTACGATAAAACAATTTATTTTTTTTTATACTTGAATTTACGTCAATAATGTCAAATATAAACTTTGTCTATTGCGGTTTAAAATACAAGTTGATATAAAAGGTGTTTTTGTAGAGGTGTAGAACTTTAAAATAAAACAAAGATGAATTTTTTTTAACTGAAATGAAATTTACTTTGTTCATCTGACATAATTTAATTATCGCTTGTGGCATATGACCGCCACGACTAGCTGGGTCGTTGTTTCATTTGGAAGTCCAATTATCGATATGTTTTTCCAAAATTTGTGATCGTATATTGTTCATAATGCGACGAATGTTGTCCCATATTTCGAACTTAAAGCATAGACTAGCGACTCTGCATATCCCCACAGAAAAGTGTCTTACTCCGTTTTAGAGGCCAATTAACCAGCCCGAAATATGAATTTATGCAGTTCCTTTAATAAATTAATTGTGTCAGGAGCTGTGTGAATTGATAAACGAAAAAGCCGTAATCATGCATGTCCACAAAGCACACCAGTTAGTATTTCTGAATTTATAAATGTCCACTTTGCAATTATCAGCACTCCAAATGCGGCAAATTTGTTTATTTACATATCGATTCAAATAAAAGTGAGCTTCATTGCGAAAAAAATTCGCTTATGAAAATTGGTATCAACGGCAATCTTGTTTTTGGCCCAATTCACACAATTCGGTAGTCTATTCATATCAAAGTGACAAATCAAACAGAACATTAATCATTTAACAGCTGACAAAATGGTCCCTAGTTAAGAATGTGTTTCCAATTTAAAGTTGTGAACCTATATAAAACACAAATTATATAAATAAATAAGATGGTGCGCCGTCTTGTTGAGACCACAGCTCAACCGATAAAAGAAAAAGTCAGTAATCATGGCTCTATAGCAGTCGCCATTGTCTCTAACTTTCTGACCATTCTAGTTTTTAAAGAGGTACGAGTCGATGATTTCACCAGCCCCATAAAGCACATTCAACAGTCAGTTGTTCTGGATGTAAAGTCGGGCTTTTGACATACACTCTAAATACGGCACGATCCATCCATTCAACCAAAAGTCAACTGCATCGCTAAACAAAATTCACTTATGAAAATTGGGATTAAGGGCAATTTTGTTTTGGGGCGCAATTTGCACGATTTAGAAGCAGTGTTGCAATGCATAATCAAACTAAACATAAATCACTTGACCAAAATGCCCACCATATAAAAGTGTTGCCAAATTTATATATAAAAAACAGGCTAAAAAATGCAAAAGCTAGAAACACCAATAATTTTTTACACTTTTCATTAACACGGTCATGGAACTATATATTCTGCGTAAATTTCAAAGATAGAGCAAAAGGCCCTATCGTACATCGTAGCTGTATTAAGGAAAATCCTTATTTTTTACTGCTTTTTAAAACTGAAATTGCAATTTTATACTTGAAACTTTTTGTTTTCGTTGTAGGTAGGAAAAATAAAACATAAATTGAATTTCAATTCATTTATTTTCCAAAACATTCTTATAAAAAAAACAGTAACTTAAACTAACAATATACTCAAAAAATTTCTTACATACTAAAGTATTTTCCAAGAACTACATCTCTCTATCAAATAATAAATTTTGTACATTTGCTTATACAGCGCTTTAGAATAATTAAAAGGATAAAACAATTATAAAGAAATTCCCCAAAAAACTCAAAAAAGGGAGGCAACTCAAAACATAAATTGTTTTTATTATTAAATGTGGATGTTTTTCGACGCTCGAACCTACACACTGTCCAACTGTAACGCCAAAGTTTAAAAATCGTGATGGAAAAATATTAAAAAAAAACCAGGCAAAAATACACAAAAATCATTTGTTTAAGATGTTTTTCATTCGTCAGGTTACTTATATAAATATCCTTAACACAATAGCGTGTAAGCCCACGGTATTTCTAAAAATTTGCCTATAGTCTGGGCCAGCAAATTAACTTGTTTAAATGCCTGTTTTCTGATTATTTAAACATGTTTATTAATTGATCCCTTTAAAATTTCTTTAACGTTTACGTTATCTTTGATAGGATATCTTAACGTTGTGAAATACCTAATGAACACTGAAGCTCTCAATTAATTGTTTACCTTTTGTGTTGATTTTTGCAGTGTGTTTTTAGAAAAAAGCGTTTTGCTCATTTTTGCCCGTTTAATTGAAAGTAACCAGCTGAAGAACCAAAAACAAACTGACTTAAATATACAACCAAATAAAAGAGACATAATTAAGAGAGTAAAAATATTCAGCTTTTTGTCTATTTCTCAATTAGACCAAGTTTACATTATGCAACTTTTGTCGCTGCAACTCGTACTTTATTGTTGTAAATAATGTGAGTAAAGAGAATAGGGAAAGAGAGTAACTCTGCCACTATTCTCTTTACACACATTATTTACAACAACAAACTACGAGTTGCAGCGACAAAAGTTGCATAATGTAAACTGGGTCTTATTTAAGTGCGTGCGTGTTAACAACATGGTTGCTAAAGAAGATCTTAAATTTATGCATGAATATAATTTATAACAATTTTATTTTGTGTACGTGTATTAAAAAATAATTAATTAATAGCTGACTTTGCCCCATTTGTGGTTCAGACACCCATGACAGGCATGTCAATTGGTTAATCTGCAGCTGTCGTTAGTTCTTAAAATCGCAGTTCGAGCAGTTCGTACATATGTACTTATTTCTAACGGCTGTCTACCGGGAAGGTATGCTATTTTGTTTGTTGGTTTATAATTTTTGATTAAATGAAAGAGAATGGATCTTATATTGATAAATGTTTTTTTAATGTTGGCAATTGTGTATGGAATAGTGTGATTCGTTTTACATCCGCACCTAGCTATGTAGCCTTAATCAAATGATGGACAAACCACAATTGTATAATTTGGAACGTCATACATGCGTCCTAGGAAGCTGAAGACATAAATCTAAGCAACAGAACCACCTAGTTGCAACTGTAAAGATTCCAGGGCAGGGATGCAAACCATTACACCTTGCTAATGAGTTGGAGACTTTCAACTCCTGCCCAGAACACATGTCTAGCATGCTCACTGGACTGGATCATTCACTTTGCGTGTCATTATCAGTGAGATGATCCTGGCCACCATAATAACCATTATACTGTTATGGGGCCAGTCACATCGCCGTAGAATCGTTCAATTCATTCAGGAACAAGCGGCTGGTTTTTCTGAACAAATTGTTTTTTCAAACGAATCCTACTTTCACTTGTGAGGGTATGTCAACAAGCAAAATTACCGCATTTAGACTTCTGAAAATCCTAGAGCGATTATTGAGAAGCCTTTGCATGCTCAACGTGCTACTGTATGGTGGGCTATGTGGTCTGGAGGCGTAATTGGGCGGTTTTTTTCAAATCATACTGTCGCTAGATGTTAACAACTTAATTCTGGCCTATTATTGACGACGTGGATATCACTGTTATGTGGTAACAGGACGGCGCAACACGTCACACAGCTAATGATACGATCAATTTATTGCAAACGAAATTTCGCGATCGCAAAATTGCACAACAATCAGTAGTTAAGTGGCCAGCCAAATCGTGTGATTTAACAACACTGGATTATTTTTTGTGGAGCTTTATTAGGACAAAGTTTATACGACGCCAATCGAATCAATTTCAGCCTTAAAACATAAAATCCGTGATGTGTTTTACGAAATAGTATCGCCATTTTGCCAAAAAGTGATTTTAATTTTTATGAAAGCATTGACATCTGTCAACGTGATCGTGGTGGTGATTTGCCAGATATCATTTTTCATTCATAATTGCCGAACTTTTCTCTTCGTAATACAACTAAAAATTTGAATCATTCTTAATCAAAATTTAATGTTTTATTTTGTTTTATATCACAAACTTCTTGTTAAAAAACCATTAATTTTTTTCTGCTATAAGCTGCAATAGAAAATACGTTATAAACATAGATTGTGATTGCACAGGTTTGCTGTTGCTTACAAAAAGCACTTCGCTCTGTAAAAGCTCTCTTCAAACAACATGCTGGAGTTGCCAGAAACTGGTTGGTGTAAAATCGTTATCATTTTTGAAAACAAAAATTTTTCCAAGTTATCATTGTGATGTCTATTAGAAATGGTCATAAATTAAGTAATTTTTTGTCTTGGAATTGATTAGCTGTTTAGTAAAATAATAAACAATTGAAAACAAATTGTTAAATGACTGCAAAATTTCACTCTCAGCCTGCTAGCGGCGATTTCAGGATAGTACAAAATCATGGGTTTGATCTTTATCTTAGAGTATTTTCTTACATTTAATTTCAAATATAATATTTCTATGGCTACCCGACATTGCAAGCTGTCAAGCGAAGGGGTTCTTTGCCTCTTGTCGTCAAAAGTGATAATAAAATACTTATAAGAACGATAACACCAACCAAAATAAAAAACGGCCATATTGTTACGTTTGTTCCGTAAATAATCGTTTAGTTTGTCGTTCTCGTTTTTTCGCAGCCATATACCGTGCACATCTCTTCGACTATGGCCGACCCGAAACTTTGTCTCTGGTAAGAACGCAGTTTTATTCGACCACCAGTTATTACGTTCTTTGCCTGCTATTTTGTGGCATACTGAACTCGCCGCACAATTAATTATGGCTCCAGGTGGCTCCCATCGACCGATTTCAAAATTTCTATTAATGGTATCTTCGACATTATAACAGCTAAAGAACCCAGCGAAAAGCTGCGACACGATAGAAAAGTTCCCGTGAGTGTAAGTAATATG
Source organism: Trichopoda pennipes (assembly GCA_030448955.1). Taxonomy (NCBI): domain Eukaryota; kingdom Metazoa; phylum Arthropoda; class Insecta; order Diptera; family Tachinidae; genus Trichopoda; species Trichopoda pennipes. The sequence continues at coordinate 1,858,628 of JASKUP010000040.1, forward strand.
TCCAATAGCAAAAAGACCATTCACAGAATGTGTGAAAGCTGGGCCCATAGCAATTGTAAGGCGAATTTAGTATGCCCTGTAACAATAGGTTATACTCGCCGGCGTTTATTTTTTTTTTCTTTTAAGAGAAGTAGCACTTCAGACAACAATGCCTGTTTAGTCAAGTACCGTGCTACATTCTTTAGGAAAGGAATAGAGAGAAAAGATGAGACAGGTGGTGAGAGTAGAAGGATAATTAGATAAGAATTGTAAAGTAACGACCAAAACTGCGATCGAGTTTTCTTTTTAGCATGACAATGTAAGGTGACATGCTGCACAATCAAATCAAAAACAATTACCTAAGTTGAATAAAAGGACATTGGTCCTTCTGACAACAACTTCTTCCGATCTATTACATACGGTCTAGCCAAAGGACCCTACCACTATGATTCGTTTATTACCTGCAAAGAGTGATTGCTTTTTCACACGTATGTATTACACGTGGGAGAGAAAGGTAGTGTTTAACAAAGTATCTTCTTTAAATGACCTGTTAATGCATTAAAATTAAACCATACGCTCAGTCGAAACACGACTTAAATTTTTAATTTTTTGACCTAAAGTCAAATCTTAAAATTTATTCTTCTAAATTTTCATTAAAACGCTGTTTTGTGATGGCGTGTGTACATATTGTTAATAGTATAGCGCATATTTAAAAAGTAATATTTCTATATAGGAATGATTTTCTTTTCAGGCTCATTGATTGCTACAACAGATGCACATTTGTTACCTTCTTGAGAATAAAGTTCTAAACACAAAGTGTAAGTAGAATAGACCGTCACGATGCCAAAACCTATAAAACACGAGGATAGAAGAGAAAGTTATTATTGAGCTGATACAATATGGTTTTTTTAACATACCAATTCTATCAAGAGATTGATTAACGCTGAAATATCCTTGAGCTATACTTGTTAAAACTGGCAGACCTACTTGAGCTAGAAGTAAACTGGTCAATACTAAGAAGGGAATCAATAGTTTGTAGCGTCTCTAAACAAAAAAAAAAATTAAATAATTTCAAATTAAAATTTTAAGCAATAAAAATTCAATCTGACCTTCTTCACACCTCCAATCACCAAGCATGCTGAAATTATCAACAAAACGAGATATGCCAATGGACGCGCTTCGTCACGCAGACATCTGGGATCTGTTTAAACCCAAAAACAGGCTAATAGCATATTCTTACATATTTTTTATGACAGACTGCTGCCAGTACTTACAGTTACGAGGATAAAGCAGCATAGACAACTCTATTAAACAGCTAACAATATGCAAAATGGCGATGAGACAAACATTTTTAGAATGATAGTCCATTGTCATTATGATGAATATTTTTAAATTAATTTCTTATTTATAGTACACACACAGTATGTAGCTAAATAAATTATGAAGAAGATAACTGTAAAGAAATAAATGAGTAACGGTGTTATACAATATAAAACCATTGAATAGATTTTCTCTCATTCTCTCCAGTAATTTACAGGCAAAATGGCATAAAATACAAAAACCTTAAGTTTGTGTACTTAAATTTGAGAGAATATTTTTATATTCAAGAGAGGATTTTATTATTTTAAACGGAAAACGGCAGTCTTGAACAGTTAAAATTTTAGGGAAAAATATGATAAATGAAATTGTACTAAATAGTGGTGTTGGAACTTTGTCGTTATAAATTTGCCGGCTACGAAGCTATAAACTCCAACAGCAAAAACAATTCCAGGCAGCTAACGGCTTTTACAAAAATTTGTTTTGCAGAAAACGCCGTCATAACAATATGTTTTACTTAAGTTTTGTTTTTTTTATATATTATTAGTTTGATACATTCAGTCAAGTCAATATAATGAATTCGCCCACTTACGTACATACTTGCCTTTTACTCTTTTATTTTCAAAATTTTCAGAAATTATTTGCTTTTAAGTATTTTGGTAAAACCAAAAAAGAAAGATGTTGTTATTCATCATCTAAGTTTGCGTCATCTGGAAATATGCTTCCAGTATTTTTTAACACAATACCAGACGACCCATTTTACACTAATAGAGCAACTGACAAGGCTGCTACATACAGGCATATTCATATACATGTGTGTGCAAATATGTATATCGGAAGTATCATCATTTTCCTAATAACGAAAACTAAAATTGCCGATCATCTTTACTGCAGAGTAGTATTGACTTGTTCACTATAACCGTGGAGTAGACTGGCTTTCGTGTTCAGTTATTCTCCAAACACCATAATGAGCTAAATAGTGGGAGTTGAACCCAAACAATGCATTAAACAATAGAAGCGATTAGGTATATGGAATTTTATTCTGCAACAGTTCTCCTTTCAAACACATTGTACATAAATAATAATAAAATGCAAATACATACATATGCGTATATATGTATGTACTTATATCATTATATATATAATTACGTACTTACTAGGATATTTTTGTTTAAATTGTTTTAATATTTTTTAGTTTCGTTTAAATTGCTTAACGGATGTATAATAAACTAAATAGACCAATTTGAAACTGCCAGGCAAAGAAGAGATTTCAAACTGAATAAAAATTTAACAGACTTTAAAACAAGAACTTCATATACATATGTACATATAATAACGATTTTGACTGGGTACCTCTCTCTCTCTCTCTCTTCTTATAATTGCTTCGATCTACAATGTAAATATACGTATGCCATATACAAGAATATGTATGTATATATGTTGAGATGTATGTATATCTCAATTTATGATACCATATAAAAAACATATGTTATTTGTTATTGAATTTTTGCCTGTGTTGAATTCAATAACAAATTAGGCATGCATATGTTTAAATGGTTGTGTTTAAATTAAATGCCCAGCAAAATTAGAGATAAGCTACGGAAGGAGCAATAAAAATATTAAACAAATAGACATTAAATGAGAAACAAAAACATACATACCTGCAGTATCGGACAACATTTTTTTAAATAATAAAGTTAAATTTTTTTTTATTAATTTATATATTTATTATGGAAAAACACAAACTTCAGGAATTCAGAATTTAATACAAAAAAAGTTCAAATTAAAAAACATATTTTAAGTGGCAAATATTGTGTTTGTGCGGTTTTACACACTTCAACTTTTGTTGCTTAACTGTTGTTTTTTCCATTAGAAAGAAAAAGTTTTATACCCCTTCTCTTTCTTTCTAATGGAAAAAACAACAGTTGAGCAACAAAAGTTGAAGTGTGTAAAACCGCACTTTGGAAATTTTACAACGCAACTGCGACATTACTGTATTAGTTAACGGTACAACACTTCAAAAGTGCAGCAGCTATTGAGCTGCAGTGTTAAGAAGAAGAACTTGTTAGAATTTATGCGCAAATTGTCATTGTTTTAAAGTGTTTTTGTTGAGATAAGTACTCAAGTGAATTTAAAATTAGAACTCTGATGAATGGAGAGCGGACTTATCGAGGCATCAATTAAGTGCAAAATATTCGATCAAAATATCAATTATTTCTAGGATAATTAAAAAGTTTTTGCAGACTGATCGCACATCTTCTAATCATTTTGGAGGAAGGTCACGTGAAACTTTACGACATGAAGACTCCTTAATTAAAAGGGGAATTAAAAATGATCCTACAGCATCTTGCGCTTCAACGAAACCGCTTTGATTTAAAAATTAGCGAAAGAACGATTCCCCGAAGTGCAGTAGAGGACGGATTATTCCGTCGGTGACCAGCAAAAAAACATTTCCTATCGTCAAAATTTAAAAAAGTCAGACTAGAATTCGCCAAGGCCCTTCTCAACTAGAGTGTACAAAAATAGAGGATTAAAGGATTCAGATGACACAAGGCGTGTACGCAGGCGAAACGGACAGCGGCTGAAGCCTGTACTGTACTCTAAAGCATAGAGGCGGCAAAATAATTGGCTGGATTTGTTTCTCTGGGCAAGGAATTAGGCCAATTCATAAGATTGATGGAATTATGGATCGGTGCATGAATCGTGATATATTAAAAGACGTGATGTTGCCTTATGCTGAAGAGATGTTACTTAAATGGACATTTCAACAACATAACGGCATGCGTCAAGAGTGGTTCCAGAACAGATAGTGTGATTCGTTTTACATCCGCACCTGGCTATGTAGCCTTAATCAGATGGTGGATAATCCATAATTGTATGATTTGGAACGTCATACATACGTCCTAGGAAGCCGAAGACATAATTCTAAGCAACAGAACCACCTAGTTGCAACTTTAATGATTCCAGGGCAGGGCTGCAAACCATCACACCTTGCTAAAGAGTTGGAGACTTTCCAACTTCTGTCCAGAACACATGTCTAGCATGCTCACTGGACTGGATCATTCACTTTGCGTGTCATTATCAGTGAGATGATCCTGGCCACCATAATTTCCATAATTCCCTTATGGGGCCGCAAAACCACAACCACCACGATACTCCCATGTAGGGACCAACCTCAATGATCAGCCAGAGAACTATTATAAGTCTAAAGAGACAAATAATGAACTCCGCGGGCCACTGATCCCCATGGAAATAAAGTGGAGCTTCCAGTTGACTCCCTGCCTGTCTTCAGGGGACTGGGGTCCCTTTTTCTTCAGTTGCACTGTGTCTAGATAGTGGAATTCTATAAAGACTATATTTATGTGCCCCCGGGGGGATGGTTCCAGAACAATGTGATAGAAGTATGCCGTTGGCCTGCTCAATCGAGAACTTGTGGAAGATCGTTAACCTAAAAATCAACCAAGGCAATTGCAGAGCCACAAAAAATGTATTTGAATTTTCAAATAGCCCGAGAAGCAATTTCATCTGATATAATTAATAATTTAATATCCTCTATGTCTAAATGATGTGCGTGTGCCGTCCAGAATAAAACATTGGCAACGAAATATTGATTTTTTTAGTTTTTTTTGTACCTTAAATTGGGCTCACTTATATTTGCGACTTAAAATGTTTTTTTAATTTCAACATTTTTTTGTTCAGAATGAATTCTTTAAGTTTGTGTTTTTCAATAATAAAAATATTAATAAATAAAAAAATAAAAAGAAAATTTTAATAACTTTGTTTTCTTAAAAATATTATCATTTAAATAAAATGTACCGTTGGATACTTAGGTTTTGGCCGACACTGTTTATATATTTATATGGCAATATTGTCAGGGAAGCGTCTTGCTTAAGGTAAAAAAAAATAAATAAGTAATAAAGTAAACAACTGGGTATGCTGTTTACTAACTGCGTAGTTTGCTAAGAAAACTTATACACGCAAGACAACAACAACTTTCTAGTTACAAACAGCGTAGAAATTTTATACACGCAAAACAACCATTTTAAACAATAATTAGAAAGAAACTATCAGCATAAAAAAAATATACACACAAACCTACAGGCGCCTATACGTTGAATGAATAACATAACAACAACAAAATGTAATACAAAGGCAGTAGAAGATTCTTAATTTTCCTAGACCTCTAGCGGATAAATATAAAAGGCAGCGTCGGAGTGGATAGTTACTAAGTTTAAAAATAAACCTCGTGAAGTAAAGACGTGCATCTTAAGTAAATTATTCTGTAGTGTCAACTTTGTGTAAATAAACTTGTAATTAATTTAAAAACTTTAAAATCTAGTGTTATTTATTTTGCAATATAGAACTCAGCAACAGCAAAACGTTTATAGAAGGCATAAACGTAACAATATGTTATTCTCCCTAAGATTGTATCCCGATGGTAAAACATTATTTTTAATCTATTAATATTTATTTATTTACATGCAAATAATTTATTATTTTTCTCTCCTTCACTTAAAGTATTTTAAAAAATGTATGTAAATATATTGCAAAATTTATTGTCAGCACATAATTATTCCAGATTCTGCACTGAAGGGTCCACAACATATCACCTTTGTATTCCTGTTAAATTCTTCTTATATTCCTTTCTTTCACTTTTAAACACATAACAAATTAATTGTGCCCACATGTCAATTGGACAAATGAAAACAGAGGCATTTTTAATTTCTTAAAAGCACATTCTACATTTTGGACAAAATATATTCTGCAAATTTTAAAATGTTTACAATTGTTTTCTGTTTCTCACAACGATAGCAAACCAATTGGACATTATTTACCTGCCAAATGGAACCACGCACGGAAATACACTTGTTTTTTTATAAACGAACGTTCGTCACATAATACATAAAAAAACTTGAAAAAAACTTACCTTGTAAGATTGTTCGGGAACCGGTGGAGTTTGCCTACGTCTGGACATTTCATTATAGATTTGCGGCTCCTATAAATAATATAAAATGTTTTGATAAGTAATTAAAACTTGTTCCTTAGAAAGAAAAATTTTTCCTTAGGAAGAAAAATACTCACATTTTTTAACCTTCTTCTTAATCCTTTGCTACACAAATAAATGTTTTGCTGTTAAATAACACCTCTGCTGTAAAATTGGCAAGTAAATTGGCGCAAAAATGACAAAATTATAGCTAAAAACGAACATTTTCTAAATATTTGCGCCAACTTGCATAAAATTGTAAAATAAAAATGTAAACAAATAAAATTCATTAACCCTTCGTTGCATGGCATGGCAGATATGCAATGTTAACTTTTCGTTCATCTGGCAACCGTTCTGTTTTTTATTTTACCGTTACTTTTTTTCGGCTCTCTCTTTGAAGTCAATAAATTCAGTTTAGCGTGCTATCTTTCAAGTGGTGTAATAAATTTACTTAAAAAAAAATAAAATTTAATGCAGTGTTTTCAGCAAGTGAAAAAGTTTGTTGTTTTATATTAATATTGACAAATATTATTAACGTTTTATGAAATGTAAGTATTATATACAAAAAAATAACTGGTTTGCCATTATTTTTTGCCTACCTGTGCAAAAAATAATATTTGATGATGTGCTGCAATGTTTTATATCACATATGCAATCTCATGCGTTTTATCCAATATGAGACGCTATTGCATATTTGTTATATAATTGCACATATGCATTATCATGCATTTAAGGTACGTATATTATTAACAGGGCACTTACGGATCAGGAAATCCAAAAAATAATAGAAGGTTGGGAAGAAAGCGAAGATGAATATTTTGATGATGATGACGGAGATATAAATGTTAAAGTAAACTTAAACAGAGCTGAAAATATAGAAGGCGAAAACTGTGCAGAAGAAGAAACTGGTTTAGAAGAGTGTGTCAATGAGGAGCGGTCAATTGTTGACGTTGCCTCTTTTAAAGAGAGATATGCTAAAATAATTTGGAAGCAAAAAGATTTTGATACTGACCTAAATACGAACTTTAAGGGAAATGAAAGTCTTCCAGAGCAATTTTTAAATTTAAACGGACCTTATAGCTATTTTGCACATTTCTTTTCCGACGATCTTATAAAGTCAGTTGTGTATCAATCTAACTTATATGCTTGTCAAAAAAATCCAGAAAGCCGCGAACAAATGGATGAACAAGACTTACGAAAATTCCTTGGTATATGCATTGTCATGTCAGTCGTGCAAATTCCAAACAATCGACGTTATTGGGCACCAATTATCGGAAATAAATTAATCCAAGAGACAATGTCTCTAAATAGATTCGAAAAAATAAAATCAATGCTACATTTCAATAATAATGACGACATGAAGCAAAAAGATCATCCAAATTTTGACCGTCTTTTTAAAATTAGACCTGTTGTAAATCATTTGATTGAAAAGTTCAAGTCGGTCCCATATGAAAGCTCCCTTTCGGTAGATGAACAATTATGTTCTACGAAATGCAAATCATATTTAAAGCAGTATCTTCCAATGAAACCACATAAGTGGGGATTTAAGCTTTATGTGTTAGCTGGAGTGTCCGGATACAATTATAATTTCGAGATATATACTGGTCAAGAGAATAGCTCCATACATAGACTTCCAGAAGAACCGGATTTAGGATCTAGTGCGAATATTGTCATAAGACTACTGCGGGATGTTCCCTCCCACAACAACTACAAAGTCTTCTTTGACAACTTTTACACATCCATGCCATTAATGCTGACTTTAGCCAACCGGGGAATTTATTCACTTGGAACTGTACGGCGGAATCGTATACCAAACTTTAAATTTGTAGACGATAAAGTTCTTATGAAAAGATCACGTGGGGAGTCCATTGAATACGTTACCATGATGGATAATTTTGATATATCTGTTGTTTCTTGGAGGGATAACAAAATTGTGAACTTAATGTCAAACTATTGTGGAAAGAATCCTGAGTCAGCAGTTGAAAGATTTGACAAGAAGTTGGGGAAAAAAATCGCGATTGCTTGTCCAAATATAGTTTTAGAATACAACAAATTCATGGGTGGAGTGGATTTATTAGATTCCTTCATAGGACGCTACAAAATCAAAATTCGCTCCAAAAAATGGTATTTGCGTCTCTTTTACCACTTGTTGGATACCTCTTTGGTCAACGCTTGGCTTTTATATAAACGCGTTGAAGCGCAGAAAGGTAACACTGTCAAGGAAACTTTGGCAGATTTTCGTTTAAAAGTGGGTGAAACCCTTTGCAAAATGGGGAAAGTATCAATACCACGTGGAAGACCGTCGGAAGTAACAAGAAATCTTGCTTTAAAGGTATTTATTATAATGGTTTTTGTGCACATTATGGCTGATCTTTCCTAAATATTACAGAGAAAGCACCAAAGAAGTTTGCCTATTCCGCAAAACGAGGTATGTAAAATGTGAAAAATGTGAGACTAGTTTGTGTTTCAATAAATCAAGAAACTGCTTCAAAAAATTTCATTCCGAATGATATGTTGAATACAGTAAGCTCAGTCTACCTTTTCTCATTATATAAATATATACAAAAGTGTATGTAAGTGGGAAAGTTTATATGTATATACATATATATGTGAATAAAATAATTTCAGTTTATAAAGCTTAAATTTTTAATTAATTAATTTCCATTTTTAGTTATTCATAAATAAAAATTTGAATTCCAATAAAATACTGGACAGAAAACATTAAAATTTGCCAATTTTGCTGCATGAACTTGCATATATGATATGTTTCCTAACTTTTTTATTAAAACTCTGAATCAACCAAAATTTTATTTTCGGCATCCTAACTCTATTCCCAATAAATACAATATGCAAAAAAAATTTTATTCTCAAGGAAATTTAATCATGCAACGAAGGGTTAACTCCTTTATATAAAAGAGACAGATGCATACAAATTGAATAGCATGCTGTCTTGTAAAAACAAAGGGGTTAACTGTGGCCGAAATTTTTTTGCTCGTGTACTATCTAATTAATTATCTATGATATTACTTTCACACAATCGTACTTTATTATAAGATTTTTTGACAAATCTTATTACTCAATATTTTAGAAATAATGATGTCTTATCAAAATGTTACTACGATAAGTAAATAGATCTGGCAGCCCGATTTTTTGACTCACGCTGCAAACAAAATCTGCTTGTTTGTTACTTTTATTAAACTCATTTGCTGGGGCGTAAAAATATTAATTATCTATGGTAAAAATACTCTGATTTGTTAGTGTATGAGCATAAAACGAGTGAAATAACTATTAAAATAAGAAGGATAAACGTTTGTAAAAAATATAAGACTTGCTAAGCCAGATTCCCCAGAGTCTTTTTTATTAAGGATTAGAGAAGGTATTGTAAATTATTGTAAAAATTCTTGTATACATATATGAATGTATATTAATAGATATGGGCCGTAAAAGTGCGTTTGACTTGGATAAATATGTTAGAATTGACGAACAAAATAAAATATCAAAATGCCTAATTTGTCATAGAAAGCTTTTAGGCATAAGACCAGCAAATATTAGACGTCATTATGAAAAACTGCATAAATATCAAAAAAGAGAAACTGATGATGATTTGCAGTCATCATCATCAGTTGGTAGTGTATCCAGGAGAAAGAAAAATATTTCAATTCATCTTGATAGAAATGAATTCTTGTTGTGCTGTGTTGGACTGGTGACTGTTAAAAATCTTCCATTGGGAATATTTGATGATGAAGAATATTTCAAAAAACTTTTACAGCCTTTCGAAGAATTTCACGGTACGAATATTAATTCAAAAAATATTCTATGGGAAATAAAAAATGCAGCATATAAAATAAAAGAATCTATTTCAAAATCTGTTTCCAAAAAGATGATTTGTCTAAAAATCGACCTGGTTAATTGTGCAGAGAAAAGTCAGCTTGGATTAAATGTTCAATATATTAAGAACTCCAAAGTTATTACAAATACCATTGGTATAATTAACTTAAATAAAAAGCCTGCCGTTCAGTTTGTAAAGGAGAAGATTTTAAACTGTTTAAAAGAATTCAACATAAGCATTTCCCAAGTGTACAGTTGTGTTTTTGATAGCGGTGCCAATTTTATAAAAACATCAACAGTATTCCATGATCTTCCAAAAGAAGTATTTGAGCAACAAAGTGTTGAATACAAAAATATTGATGATGATAAGGACTTTGAAAACATTTATTCGGCGCTGTCGTCCATTTCAAATGTTGTACCATGTCCTGCCTATACTTTTCATCTTATGGCACAGAATGTTTTTGAAGCACTTGAATATGAAATTGAAGAATGCCGTAATATTCTGTGTAGATTCAGTGGCGATGAAATCACCAATTTCGAAATGTCTCTAATTGACGATGTAAAGAAATGGAATTCGCCTTTCCAAATGATTCAATCATTGTCAAAATTATATTCTTTAAAATTTGAAGATTTAAATTCCGTAGAAGTTATTAGCGATGATTGTAATTATAATTTTGTTACTAATTTTGTAAACGCATTTAAGCCTGTGCTTAAATACATTGATAAATTCGCCATTGAACAATATATAGTTGGCGATTTGTTCAGGGATTGGCTGTCTTGTGAAGTTGAATTGGAAGAGATGGAAATTGAAGGCAACATTTATGCCCAGAAACTATTAGCAGCTATGGTGAAAATGAAGCAAAGCTTTCTGACACACGAAGTCTTTATAGCAGCCATTTACTTAGATCCACGTTTTAATTTTACAAGAACACCATTTCTATCTGAGGAACAAAAGAAAATAGCAGTGGTAAGTTTCCTCTCTTTCCAAATCTTAATATTATTAATTAAAATTTTCTAAACAATTTTTTTTAAGCACAAAGTCTTTATATAAAAATTAAAAATTTTTTAGAAATTTCGTCCACCAGCCAATGGTGTGGTGTCATCTTCAGGTGAAGCAAAATGTATAAAAAATTTTTTAAATCAATCAATAAATGACACACATGATTTAAAAAATTGTTTATACATTTAGCTTTTCCTGCAGATGCCACTCAATGGTGTGGCGTAATATTGAAAATAGAAATAAAATTTATTTATGTTTTCATCTATTAATCGATTTAAAAAATTGTTTATATATATACATTTTGCTTTTTCTGAAGCTGCCTCCACACCATTAAGTGGCGGGCGATATATTGAAAATTAAAATTTTTAAATTGTATATAAATACTTTGTGCTTAAAAAAAATTATTGATAAAATATTAAAAAGTTCAATTAACAACTATAATTATTGTTAAATTAAAATAAAAATTTTTATTTCAGAATCACCTGCTTAAAACACAAGAAACGCTAAAGCGTTTTGAGGGTCAAAATATAGAAACCGCGAAAACATCAATTCCCAGCAGACCTCTAAATACATCGATTGGAAAATTTTCCAAACTGGAGGCAAAAATGAATTTCTTAATTCAACAAACTACACTTAGCGATCAACCAATAAAGCAAAAATTAGAAGATTTGTGCAATTCAGAAAGGCTGCCATTTGAAACAAACATTTTAGATTTTTTCAAAAACATTAAAAATACAGATGCAGAAGTTGAAAAGTTATTAGATGTTGCATTGGCAGTTCCATCAACACAAGTGACTGTGGGAAGAGCTTTCAAAGCGCTGTCAAACATTTTTCCAAACGTGAGAAAATTGTCTGAAGATTCAATCAGTGAAATGTACTTGGTCAAATTAAATGAAAATTTAATTGAAAATGTAATCCTTTCTCATGATAATATTTAGAAGGACAGTTAAGAATATTGCTGAATTATTGTTGATTTTATAAAATTAATTATTTTTTCTTTAGTTAGTTAACTTATGTATTTAAATTAGTAAGCCCGATAATTGAATTTTAGAATTAATTTTCGAATTTCATAAATGTATATAAATAAAAATGAAATTTTGGTGTCTGTTGCTTTGCGCATATCTTCAGCGATTTCGCTCTAATTTTTTTAATTGAAATGTGTGTTATATAGTCTGCAAAAGACTTTTGTGGAACGAAAAATTGGTAAAGTTGCTTGGAAAGTTTAAAAATTCCTAGGTAACATTCGCCACACGTTGCCAATAAATCTGCGATCAACCCCAGCCGATTAAGTAAATGCATGCTTGAGGTCGACCTCTTTATGGAAACATGGTAAAGTGCCAACATGCATGCCGAGTTGCAACACGATCTGTTTGGAGAACTATTTTCAAAACCGATACTAGAAACTAGTATTGGCAACGTCCCTATTGATATTGCGGCTGGCTACATCAAATTCCCTGTTAACTTAGGCCAGCTCACTCTATCGAAGGTTTTTCCAATCGTTCAAAACTGTCCAAAATTATACAAATCATGTTTGGTTGAGCGAACGTGTTATATTGACGACGAAAAACATTGATTTAGAATAATTGAATTTCAAGATTCACAGTGAAACTTTTAGCGAATTGATAATTTACAAATCGATGGATTCCATTACTATTAAAATGATGTCATTGACTATCTAAACAGATTTTAGAACTCGCTGAAATAACCCAGTTATCATAATATTGTGAAGTATCAACCAACCATGTTTTTGCAACGGCACTCGGCTGTCCGTGAAAAAACTTCTGAATGAAGAAATAATTATTAAGGCAAAGTGTAGAGGAGACCGACATGCCGTTTGAATTTAAGCCCATGAACTTTCCGGTAAGACTTACATTGAGTGTTTGCGGCATTAATTTAGAAAAATGTATGCTTTTCTAATGGTCAATTGTATGTCACCTGTTCCATGTACTGGACAACCATCAGCCGAAAAACAAATAAAAAATGTGAATCATAAATTATTGGAATGAACGAAATGATGGAAATGAACCAATCGAACCGAAAAAATGTTTCTTATGTTATTCGAATGTCATTCTTAGGGCACTGCTACACGTTCAATATTTATCGTGATATTTGGATCGCGATCCATTTTAATGGATTGATGGATCACGCGCGTATGCTACACGTTCAATATTTATCTCGTCATTATTTTACGTATTAGAAAAAATGTCGCGAGAAAACCAAAAGAAAGCCTGCTTAGCCATTTTGCTTTCTTTTTCATTGAAAAAAAAAATGTGGAAAGAAAAAGTTGGAGCAAAAAGTGGTTGCAGGATCGAAAAAAACTTACACATTTAAGTTTAATTGACAAAATTATTCTTTATAAGGAAATAGAAGACTTTGAAAACTATTTCCGCATGTCTAATGATAATTTTAACGTTATTTTGGAATTAGTTACTCCATTTTTAATGAAGAAAGACACCGTGATAAGAGAAGTATTTATGTATATTTTATTGCAAATGTATCCTATTTTTTTTATATAATAATTATTTTTTTACAGATACTTTAAAAATGAGAGGTTTACTGCCATTATGTCCCGGCAGTCGATAAGCCAAGCTGTCGAAGATACTTGTGACGCGTTAATATACGTCCTTAAAGATTATATTAAAGTAAGTAAAACGTAACTTTTGTTTTAATAATTTATAAGTTTTATTAATAATTTTAGTAGAAAAATATGTTTTTATTGACCATTAAAACTTGAAAATATTGATCTTATTGAAATATCTTGCTTATTTCCATCATAAACGTCTTGAGTTGCACCTACGCTTTGACAAATAACATCCGGAGATCGCGTACGTGAATTCTCAGTCTGTAAACTGTTATGCTCTTCAGATTGAGACACAAAAACATATCTCGGTGAAGGTGTGGATACAAAAATATTTGACTCCGGTACAAACCGTTCATATCTGATTGAATGTGCATCACATGGCTCCGGTGTTGTTACATTTGATGCTGAATTCTGGTTTATTTGTACAGAATTTCTGTTCAGCGTACCCTGCTCTGCTTCAAATAAAATGTCATTGATGGCTTTTTCTGCGAACATTCTTTGCTTTGGTTGAAGCTTTTTCAATTTTTCACTTCAATATACAGCTGTGCCGTTAACGTTACTGGGTGACGATCCTGATTTCTCAGACAGCAGTGAACATGCTTTTTCAATGAGTTCATTTTGCTTTGCTGCAATGCCAACTTTATTTTTTTTTCGGAGGAAGTATAGGGTTGATAGACGAAAAAGAGGAATCGTCTAAGTCTTCCAGAGACTGACTTCTTGTATTAATTTCACTCTCATATTCAGAAACTATAACCTGAAAATATAATGACTATATATTTTTTTCGTATTTATTATATATCAGTAATAATCGTTATTAATATTATGTATACAATCTAACAAACAGCCAACAAATAGACTAACAATTATTCTAAACTTTTTAGATGCCAACTACAGCAGATGAGTGGAGGAGTATTGCAGATGGCTTTAAAAGGCTCCACAAATTTTACAACTGTGTCGGAGCAATAGACGGGAAACACATTAAAATTAAGCATCCACCTGGTACGGGATCGTTGTACTATAATTACAAAGGAACATATAGTATCGTTCTTATGGCCTTTGCAAATGCTACAAAAGAATTTATGATGATAGACATCGGGTGCAATGGCCGTGTATCAGATGGTGGAGTTCTTTATTATTCAAAGTCTTGGGAACGACTGCAAGAAGGCCATTTGAATTTGCCACCCCCGTCTGCTCTACCTAACACAGTAGAAGAATATCCCTATGTTTTTATAGGAGACGAAGCCTTCGCGTTAAACACTCATCTGATGAAGCCATATCTCCAAAAGAAAGCTACAAAAGAAGAAGAATTTATAACCTACGTTTATCCAGAGCAAGATCTGTGATTGAATGCTCTTTTGGTATACTTTCTTCAAAATTTGGAGTTTTTCAAAAGCCTATTAGCCTAAGCCCCCAGAGAGCCACAAAGGTGACAGCAGCATGCTGTTACTTACACAACTTTTTAATGAAAAAAGAACAACTTTATAATTCTTCAAATTCAATTGAAGATAGTTTTGAGCTGTGTAACATGCGGCCAAATGCGAGCAAACCAACTATAAGTGCAAAAACAATTAGAGATAACTTTTATAAATATTATAACAAAGAACAATAAATATGTATATATGACCAATTAAAAAAAAGAGTTGTTATCTATTGTTGTAAAACAAAATGTACTTACCCCATTAACAGGCTTTTCGTTTTTTCTAGAAATTGCAGAGCTTTAAATGTCCATGATTTGGGTGTATATACATCATCTGCACCAGCACCGGAACGTTTTGAGTCAATAATTCGTTTCAGTTCCTTTCTGTAATTCGACCTCAACGAGTTTATTTTCTTACGAATGTCGTCGACGGTAGCAGTGGGCTTATTTTTTTAAAAAAAATTAAGTAATTTTTGCTGCGCATCGGCTCTTTTTATTTTGTCTTAATAAGCTTTAGCCGGCGAGTCCCACAACTCCGGCAATGCCTCCAAATTAAAAATAAAATCTTTCAAAATAATTTTTTCCTTTGTTAACTCCGATTCTACTGGCAGAACACATTCGCTTTCACTATCTTCTGCCATTATCTTTTATTAAAACAAGCTGCACAAATTTTGTAAAATGTTTTATTTTTTATTTAAATTTTTTGCACTGCGTGTTTTGCACTTCTTATTAACGTATCTCGATTTAATATCATGAAAATGCTACACGTTCAATATTTATCACGCGATCCGCGATCTGGATTTCATAAAATCGGGCTATTCTGCGATATGGATCGCGATCCATCAATACTGCATGCTACACGTTCAATAAATATCGCGATACGAGAAATATCACGATAAATATTGAACGTGTAGCACTGCCCTTAGATGTTTATGTTTAAACCCGAATAATTTTTCCCTCAATTGCAATCGTGAAAAATATTTTCCTTTTTTGTGATCGGCCGTGATTAAAAGCCCACATGTTCAAAACAAGCTTATTCCCCTTATCGTGTACAATTCTTTTTCCTGCTTCATCTTCACACGATTTTTGCCGGCAAACTAAAATTGTGTATTAAAATTTATTAATATTTTTTACCGGGTCAAGAGCATTAAATGAAATTCAAAGCGAAATGATGCCAGAAATCATTTTTAACTGATGATGCCAGAAGATTATCTTTCGAAAAAAGTAGATATCATTTCAAATATTCATCTGTTTTTTTTCCATTTCAAAGTTTTATACCTGTGTAAAAAATCCCCTATAGTAGTGGCCAAACATATATATCATTTTCTGCGGCGTAAACCGTCATTGCTGGCTGTTTGTTCGTTATAACCGGCGAGTGCTTTCGATGTGGTGAGATCATTGTCAAGCCGGAGTCGGTGTTCGTTCGGAGTTAGGAAGTCCATGCATGATGATATATAATATTAATGGCTTTTGGTTTTGCCATGTTCTTTTAAACAAATTGCACGTCATAGAGAAAAATTATATCTGCTTATAACAATAAAATTATTAGTAATAATAAATATTTCTAATAATAATTTAAACTAAATATTGTTAAAAACAAACTTCCATTTTATTTATGTAAATTTTGACAAACGGATTTTAATTTTGATTTGCTTTAAAAGAAATACATATGTATGTACATGCATACATATGTACAACTTAAAACTATTCACATATTCAAGTAAATGTGATTATATTAGAACATCTAAGTACATACATTTTTAAGTACACAATAAAACTAAACCACAGGAATATGATGAATAAAATCCTATTTAGTATTTGATATCTTTAATCAAAAATGAAGTAATTCAGTCGTCTTCTTATCGTAGAATCACGTGGTAGTGATAGAGCCCATTTTTTTAGAGCTGCTAAAATAACTGAACTAACAACAAGTACGGCTCCTATTAATGAATAGAGCGTAGGAGGCTCACCAAAGAATAATATTTGCCATATAAAAGCAAATACTATATCCACACAGCGGGCAATGGCCACGGGGCCCGCCTGTTCTATTTGCAAAGAAAGTGTTAGAAGAATTTGTCCAAGAAAACTAAAAATACCTAAAATGACTACCAGCCATCTATCGCGACCACAGGCCGGCCAACAAATCGCACCAATTGAGCCACATACAGCTAATGTATAGATTAAGGCGAATGCTCCAAAATTAGTCATAATGACGGAAAAATGCAAACCCTTTAAGGCTCTTAAAAGAATGTAGACATTGGCACCAAATAATGTCGACGAAATGGCAGAAACAGGACCCCAAATATCATATTTCTTGCCGGAATATTTCTCGGCCTCTGCAGAAGATGCGCCATCGCTGAAGACAAAAGATGGACGTGTTATTAATACTACGCCTATTAAAGTTAAAATAATTGTAACAACGTTAAACAAACTGCAGTGTTCTTTAAGGAAAAGTCGGGCGAATATGGCTACAAATACGGGCGTGGAAAATATAATAACACTGGCATCAGCCAATGGCATATGGCGAAATGCATAGAAGCTAAGCATCAGTCCGGTGGTGCCCATAAAACATCTCAATAATAATATCACTCTTTTGCCTTTTGGAAAAACAGGCTGCTTCTTATACACAACTATAGGAATTGCTGGCAATAACACACCAATAAATCTAAAAAAAAAGAAATCTTAAACAAAGTATTTTTCGAAATATTATGAAAAAACAGATTTACCTAAATGACGCCAATTCCATAGGGTTGACATCCACTAATCCTTTAACTATCACAGAACATATTGAAAAGAATAACGAAGACAAAGTGGCCAATATAATGCCTAAATATGGACAACTTAGTCTAGATTTTATACGTGTCATCCAACGTTTAGAGGTTTCATTATTATGAAAACCATCAATAAACTGATATAATTCCAAATTTTCTGGCATTTTGTCTAAAACGCTTTGCTCGCTTCCATCTAGGAATGTTAGTCTGAAATTAAAAAAAAAATAATTATATACGTATTATGTACTTATATCGATTTTTAACCTTCCAGAAAATCTTTTATTTACTTTTTGTAAAATATTCAATGTTATCTATCATTTCGTTAACGTCCTTTACTTCGTTGCTACCACAGGCTCTTGCCTCTCTGTTTCAACTAGAACACTTTTATTTGTTTGAAAAACAAAAACAAATTACAACTCTTTGGAATATTTATGCAATATTTTTCAGTTTATGCTTTAGTTTTCTTTTTTTCGCAGTGTAACCAGATGAACGTTGTTAGGCATCCTAAATATTTAACCTGGCAATGATGTGCTTTATTGTATTTACATTCATTTGTACAACTTAAGCACAAGATGGCATCATCCACCGTTACAGTTTTCGTTACTCATTTCATTTTTAACCAAATTTACAGAATCTAGTGTGAAAATTAAGTTAAGACCTTAAGCGACTAGCGTCGTCGTTGTGTTATGAATTTTAAGGCCAACTTATATTTAAATTAAAATAAAAAAACAGAGATAAAATCGCTGCAAAGACTGAAGAAATACTTGAGTTAATTGTTATTTTTTTTAACACTTACAGCACCAAGCTGTCCAAATTGGATATTCCAATTACTAAGAGTTATACTGCGCGATTTTCGCTGCTTCATAAATTCTCATGCTTATATAAAATCTATTAAGCAACAATAAATGACTTAGCATAAAGCCAAGAAACGGAATTCAGACTCCCAAATAACTGTAATATCTTATAGGCAAAAATATCTGCTATTAGGAGAGTGGCATACTGGTTAAGCTACTATGGATCTAATAGGAATATCTTTTTATGTACGGGGAGAACAGCTGCAATTACTTCGCTCAAAGTTATGTTAACTACATCAAACCTTGTCTCTGAATGCAGGGAGTTCTTAAATGGGATAGCGGAGTATTCAACAGTAGCCATAAAATGGGTGTTGGTTACATGGGACTATTCTTTGTAACTGTGTTGCCGATGAATATGCAAAGAAAAGGGTGGGTGCCATTGATACTTTTTGGGACATACTCTGCTTGCAGACAGCATATTGACGCTACTCTTTATGATATGGCCCAGGTCAGATGGTCGAACCAGCTGACTTGCTCGACGGCAAAGCCAATCTAGCCCTCATTGGATGAAAAGAAGGCAGTTGTACTGCTGCGGTTACCGAGGATAAAATTTCGTAACCTGGTAGCTGCATCGCCACCTGTGATGATTGCTGAACGAGGAAGAGTAGAAGACGATTGAACTCCTCCTTTGCTTGTGCCCCACACAGGAATTCTTACAACTGAGGCATCCCGATCAATGGTATTTTGGAAGCTTGTCTGATGTTTTATCATTGCGATCGGGCAAGATTCCTTTTTATGGTACTGAGGTTGGTTTTCTGACCCGTACCTCGACACCGCAACTCAGCCCATTGATTGTTTGCTTAATGTTGCCAGCGGGCCTTTTTTAGCAGTTTGTTCTTCTGCATTAATCGCGCCCACATCCTAATACTTTTTCTCTTAATTCACATCTTGTTACACATGTTTATTCTCTTTCTTATCTTACTTTTTCTACTTTGCGGGTAACACAAAGGGATCAGCAAAAGAACCCGTAACGTAAATAAGATTTTAATTAAAATATTTTACCAATATTAAATCCCTAACTTATTCAGGCTCTGGCACCAGTCGCCTGGCCTGGCTGGAGTCCCAAATTGGAAGAGAAATAGTTATGATGTCTCGAGGTCCGACCAGTTCACTTGAACACATTGCTAGCACGGGATTCTGCTATCTGCAGGGCTACGGCCCTGTTCTGGTTATTGGCGAGGCCCCTCGAGGAGAAAAGTGGTGGCTGCGTTTTAAATCGGTTGATTTTTAAAGCCTAGGAGGAAAATGTTACCTAATTGGATGGGTAACATACAAAGTCGTAACATCGCCTGTAGCAGGACATCTCCCCCCGGGGGCACTTTATAAGTCTTTATGGACAGCAATCTAGACTTGTGGCTTGCGGGGTAAAAGGGAGCCCAGTCCCCTTCAAGGCTAGTAGGAGTCAACTGGACAATCCACTACATTTCCCAGAGCCCCAGAGTTCCGCTTTTTGTCTCTTTAGGCATTTAGCTGTTCTCTCTCTGATTATTGAGGTAGGCCCTTCGGGAGTATCGTGGTGGCTGTGTGTTTCAAGGCCCTCGTTTGAGTTTGTGGGTCGGATCATTCACAATGAACACAATGAATGGTCCAGGTCCAGTGGGTATGAATGCCGTTGCGTTCTGGACCAGGAGTTGAATAGTCTTCGACTCTTCAGCAAGGAGTGAAGGCTGCGGCCTACTCCGGGCTTTTAATGTTGCAACTAGGAGTGACCGGAGGATATACGTATCCGAAGGCCTTCTAGGGCGAGGATGGCGCTACATACCATCTGATTAAGGCTCACGGCCAGGTGCAGATGTAAATCTTATCACGTTATGTAGCAGGACATCGTTTTGGCCCACCATCAAATTAGGGCCAAACATTTACATTTCGTAAAATTCGAGATATTTCCGGACAACAAAATCGTCCTTCTGAGAGCGCTATCAAGAATTTGGTTGCTCAATTTGCTTCGACAGGCTTGTTAAAAAGTGTGCGAACGCATGTTCGACAGGGTCGTTCAATGGAAAAAATCGCAGCCGTGAGCCACAGTATTCAAGCAGATCCTATTTTGTCAATTTCTCGACGTTTTCAAAAATTGGGGTTATCTAAAACCACCACATGGTCAATTTTGTGTAAGGATTTGACTTTGGATTCAACTGGTGCAAGAAGTTCGTTTGCTCAATTTATTCAGGAACAACCGGCTGCTTTTTTACTTGTCGGGGTATGTCAACAAGCAAAATTGTCGCATTTGGATTTCTGAGCCATCATTGAGAAGCCTTTGCATGCTCAACGTGTCACTGTATGTTGCACTATGTCGTCTGGAGGTGTGATTGGGCCGTTTCTTTTTTCGAAGAAAAGGCTGGAAATGCGGTAACGGCCAATGGATCATGCTATCGCGAGCTGCTAACAACTCAATTTTGGTCTATTATTAACGACATGGATATCACTGACATGTGGTTTCAACAGGACGGTGCCACATGTCACACAGCCAATGAAACGATCAATTGATTGCAAACCCCAATTTCCCGATCGCATAAATTGACGAAAATCAATTAAGTGGCCAGTTAATAGTGTGATTTAACACCACTGGATTATTTTTGGTGGAGCTAAGGACAGAGTCTTCACAGAGCCAATCGAATCGATTTCAGCCTTAAACCTTAAAATCCGTGATGTGGTTAATCGCCATTTTGCCAAAAAGTGATTAAAAACTTGGATGAAAGAATCAACATCTGTCAGCGTGTTCGTAGGGGGACATTTGCCCGATATCATTTGTCATTCATAATTGCCGAACTTTTTTCTTCGCAATACAATAAAAATTTCATTCATCTTAATCTAAATTTTTTGTTTTATTCTTGTTGAAAAACCCTTTAAAATTTTTTAACAAATTACGTGGCAATAAATAAGTTAAATGCATGTCCTTCTGCTTTCAAACATTTGTTTTTGTATTTAGTTGTATTTGTTCTTTACGGGTTGTTGCATGAACTCTCTTACATACTTTAAAGTATTGAAATCGTTTATTTGTTGTTGGGCTAAAAATTTAGCTGTAAAAAAATTTTTCAAAAATTTACTAAAAAGATAAACTGAAACGAAATGAAATCTTTTATTACAAAGTGCGTTTGCCTTCACTTTCAATTGTATAAAATTGGCTTAATGATTGCTATCATCTATATTATATTTAATGTGCTAATAATTTGGTCGATATTGAGTAGAGGGGGTAGGTACAGTTTTATTTATTTATTATTTTTGAATTGCTAAGACGTTTTTAAAGAAACGCCTTACGGTATGCAGTATTTTATATTTTAAACAGTGATTATATGTACTGCAACTGTATTTAACAACGGTTGAAGTGTTGTTTTTGCTTTTGCGGTGTTTGTGAGAGATTGAGAGAGATGCCAATATGAATTATTTACTAAGCGAAAAAACTCAAATTGAAAAAATTCGATAGTAAAAAAATAAAAAAAAAATAATAAAATTATATATAATAGTTATTATTTTTTGACCTTTTTTAATATTTTTTAGTAATTGATTTTAAGCACTGTGTCTTATTTAATAAAAAAAATTTTTAAAAAACTAAAAAATAATAAAATTATAATTTTAGAAAAATGGAAAGAATCGGAATTCCATAAAAATTTTAACGTACGATTCAACCTTGTTGACTCGAAATGAAGTAACGTAATATCACAATAATGTTAAATAGGAAAGTTAATATATTTAATATACAACACTGTTTTTCTTAGTTGTTGTTGCGACATTCATTTGATTGCCTCACACCAAGATGAGATTAGGAAGTAAATTGGCTTAAAATCTGCACCTCTAGCATGTTCACAGACGTTCGTTTGTTTATTTTAAAGCACACTTTGCTACATAGCTTCATTTAATTTTTTAGAGCGTTAGTTGTATAAGCCTGGTCATACGTCAAATCGGGAAATTACACAACTTACATAGCTTGTGGCGCCATCTAGCTGGAATGACGTGATAAGATTTACATCTGCACCTGGCCGTGGGCCTTAATCAGATAGTGGACCATTACCACTGTGGATGAAATGTAGCATCATCCTCGCCCTATAAGGCCTTCGGATACGTATATCCTCCGGTCACTACTAGTTGCAACTTCAAAAGCCCGAAGTAGGCCCCAGCCTTCACTCCTTGCTAAAGAGTTGGAGACTATCCAACTCCTGGTCCAGAGCGCATGAAGCTTACTATAATTAATAACACGACGGCATTCATAATCACTGGACCTGGACCATTCATTGTGTTCATTGTGAATAATCCGACCCAAAAACTCAAACGAGGTTCTCGAAACACACAGCTTCAATAAGCAGTCAAAGAACAGCTAAATGCCTAAAGAGACATATAGTGGAACTCTGCGGCTTTACTGATTCCCGTGGAAATATAGTGGATTTTCCAGTTGGTTCCTACTAGCCTAAGGGGACTGGGCTCCCTTTTACCACCGCAAGACACAAGTCTAGATGGTTGTGTGATCCATAAAGACTTATAATGTGCTCCGGGGGGGATCTTGCTGGAATCAAAGGTTACTGACGGTTGTCATGGTTGGGTAGCGCGAAGAATTCACGGTGGCGGGTTTTACTTGCTATCGATGATGCTACATAACCGCCTAATGGAAATTAAGCCTCATCACTTAAGAATGAAAAATGCGTTATATTCGACGCAAACAATGGTCGATAGGCTTTAATTCTTCAACGAGTTGGAACCTTATAAACGTGATGATGAAGAATTTGTTAACAAAATGTTGTGTTGCTCTACAGCGGATATGTTTGAATTACAACGGCCATTGCCAGCATATTGTCTTGGTCTATTAAAAAGGAAATTCATACAATTTACTAAATTGACAGACAATTTAATTTCTAACCATTCTTTATTATATTTTTACCAGCAGACCCGAGGAACTTCGTCTCACCCCAATTTTAGCCTTCAAACAAACTTTAGAGTAATAATACGACAGAAATATTTCAATTTTCAATGCGATTTATTTGAATGGAATCAGTAGAGAGCGATGAATGTTTTTCGATCTGTTTTCCGGCGCACAAACAAATAACGAAGACGGTTTCCCAACACGCGAACATGCAACGTACAGTTGACCGTGCGAAAAACAGGGAAATTCGAGATTGATCCCACAGACTTTTAGTGTTTGGCCTTGCGAACTGAATCCGCTTGTATTGGCATGGAAGGTCAGTTGGAATAATGGGAATTCGTGGGATAAGGACTTCCTCTCCTTTGAATTTGTCCTTGATGATTGTCGCCTGAATCACATTGCTCATTAGCTTTTCGACGGACAACCGCGACCGTTGCACAATTTTGGCGGATTGAAATTCCGCAACATGATTATGATCGATCCCACCTTCAGCTGTAAATTATGCGGCGAAGTTGCATCAAGCGGGTTAAAAAATTCTGTCGGGTAGTTGGTCGCTTCATTTTTATCAGTCACGCAGGCAACAGATTTGTACGTATGCAGTTCCCCACCGGGGGCACATTTATCAGTCTTTACTTAGATTACTTAACCATCTAGACTTGTGCTGTTCGAGGGTATAAGGGAGCCCAGTCCCCCGAAGGCAGCAGGGATCAACTCGAAGCTCCACATTAATTCCACGCGCATCAGTTCCGCTAATTGTCTCTTTAGCCTTTTAGCTGTTTCTCTGATTGATTATTGAGGTTGGCTCTTCGGGAGTATCGTGATGGTTGTGGTTTCGCGGCCCCCCATGAATTTGATTTAGGGAGCCAGGATCATCTCGCCTTTAATAAGACCAACGGGTGAATGATTTGTCTCCAGTGAAGTACTTAGAGTCCAACAACTTACTTAGCGATGGTTTCCATAAGTGGCGCTCTACGGGCGACTTACTGGCCTTTCTTTCCATTCATCACTTCGGAGAAAGTAAGGTGGTGGCTCTGGATATTTCCAGAGAATTCGATAGAGTGTGGCATAACGCACTCCTATCAAAACTTGCCGCTTTTGGAGTCGGTGATAATTTCTCTAGATTTTATCTAGTTTTTTCAGAAATCGGTCTGTATGAGTTGTTATAGATGGGATTTCATCAGACGAGTTCATGATTAATTCAGGGGTACTGCAAGGCTCCGTTCTTGCTCCTACTCTATTTCTTATTTTTCTAAACGACCTTCTTTGCCGAAATTTCCACCCTATATATAGTTTTGCCGATGACAGCGCCATTTGTCACTCATATTCATTTCGTAAGGGACCAGGCTAGTTGGAGGTTAGTTCCAAAGGGCGGAACATGAATAATACCCTTAATCACGATCTCGCGACAATCTTGGTATGGGGTCGTGTGAATAGAGTAGATTTTAATGCTCGTAAGACGCAATGTTGCATGCTAACGCATAGATCTGCGTTCGGTAGTGGTGCTGCTGGATCTGTTACTATGGGTGATATAGATATTACGGAGTCGGAAGCTCTTGAAAATTCAGTGTGATGTTCGATGGACTAAACACATTTTGCAGGTTTCTAAAGAAGCTTTCAAGTGCCCTTCGGTTTTCTAAAACGGTGTAAGTGATACCTAACTAAATTCGATCATCGTACTATTTATACCACCTACTTATATCCGTCCAATTATAGATTATAACTCTCATGTATAGGCCGGCGCTCCAAAGTCTATTTTGGAGTTACTCGACCGATAACAGGAGAGGGTCAAGAGGCTCATTGGGGACGATTCTCTATAGCATCGACGCAATGTATCCCACATTTCTTTTTTTTTGTTTTTTTTTTTTAAGAGAAGTAGCACTTCATGCAACAATGCCTATTTAGTCAAGTACCTTGCTATCTTCTTTAGGAAAGGGATAGAGAAGAGATGAAACAGGTGGTGAAAGCAAAAGGATAGTCGGAAATTAACTGCCGTGTAAAGACAGCAACAGCGACCAGTGACTATGCCTTCATCGCTGAGCAGCTCTACCGACAGTCAATTTTTATCTTTTGTAGTGAAAAAACCAAGATCTTCGTTGGGAATCGAACCCACAACCCCCACATTTACAAGCTAGTACAGGGGCACCTGTAGGCTAGGAGGTAGTGTTTTATCGTTACTACAATGGAAAGTGCTCTAATGAAATTAGGGAACTTGTTCCCGATACTCACACGTTTGCGCGTTTAACACGATTTTCGTTGAGAGCACATCCATTTGTGTTTGATTGGCCAGTGAATCGCACTACGCATTACAGGGAAAATTCGTTTTTTAGCAGAACAGTCCGTATGTGGAATGAAATCCCTCCGGAGATCTTTCCTGTCACTTTCAATCTGGGAAAATTCAAACTGAATGTTCACAGACATTACTCCCTCTTTCCTTCTTCTTCCCGTAACCTAATTTCCTAGTTCTAGCACAATGCTTTGCATATGTAGGGGTCATCCCCTGAGTGCTGGTCCCAAAAAAAAAATGCTAGTCATGTGTTCTGCACCAGGAGTTGGATAGTCTCCCATTCTTCAGCAAGGAGGAGTGGTTTGCGACCCTGCTTTGAAACCGCTGAAATTGCAACTGGGAATGACCTGTTGCTAGAATTAGTTTTCGGCTTTCTAGGATGTGAATGACGTTGCTTTTCATTCCACAGTGGTTTGACCCCAATCTGATTAAGGCCTACTACGGTCAAGTGCAGATGTAAATCTTATCATGAAATGTACGTATGCAGCTGTCCTGCGATTTGACTTTGAATAATGAAGTTTTAGCTAACGACGTCCTTATTCTTTGCTGCTATGAGTTTCACAATACACAAAACTCGTATAAATTGCAGCAAGAAAAATAGCACATTTACTGTAGAAAATTACAATGCCAAAATGACACCTGTCAGATTGCGCAAAGTGTAAGTCAACGTATAATTAAGGAATTATTGCACACAAAATTTTTTTAAAAAAATCAATTTTCCATTTTTGCAATTTTCCAATTTTTGCGGAGAGATTTTCCAATTTCTCGCATTTCGGATTTTCCACAATTTTCCATGATTTATACCAAGAACTTTCTATTTTTTTGATTTGGAAACCCATTAAAGAATAATTTCACGCAAAATTTCATGCAGAAACTCGAGTTTTCCAACTTTTTCGAAGGAGTTTTCCAAAATTTTCTTCCGTAAAAACTTCCTCCTCGAAAATACTGGCAACAAATTTTACAGAAATCGGCCCAGCCACCATTTTATGTATGTATAGATTTTTATGTATGAACATGTGTGCTTCTGATTTTTTTATTTTAACAATTTCTTTATTATTAATTATTAATTATTTTATTCAGAGCCATATTTTAATTTTTAATTTTTTAGATGACGATTACGCTGTGGTTTTACTTTGTTCGTTAACAGTAATGACTTCATCAATTTTAATTTATGGTCTGGCAACAGTGAGTGAGAATATTCACATCTGGAATTATTATTAAAAATTTAAATTTCTTCAAGTTCTTAAAACTCAAATGGGAAAAGTTTTGTGAAAGTGAAAAAATTGTTTTTAAATAAATTTGAAGAAATACAGGGTGTCCGCCGGTAAGGTATACTATTTTGTTTGTTTATCATTTTTGATTAAGTGAAAGAGATTGGATCTGTTATATTAATAAATGTTTTATTTAATGTCGGCAATTATGTATGGAATACAATATCGGATAAACGACTGTGGTATACCTTCCTGGCGTAAACCTTGTATCTAATGAAAACAATTTTCTTTGGCTAAAGTATCTCCTGAGAGTTTTTCGCCTTAGCGGAGTATAACGAAACGAACGTTATAACGAACGTTATAACGAACGAACGAACGAACGAACGAAAATAAATTGAGCAAAGATTTATTTCCTTTTTGTGTACAAGAAGAAATCTTTCACAAAGAAACCTTAAACGTCTATCAGAGTATACCAATCTCTAGAGATCAGCTGATCATCAACTTGCAGTTTGCGCATTGCCACATTTACCGTTAATTATGTCGATTTTGTTGCTTGAAAAATGCATTTATTATTATGTCACATTTCTTCCTTTAATAAATATTTTGTTGTATTGAGTTCTTTTATTGCACAATAATAACACAACACCTTAGAGTTTTAAAATTAAATTACACGATTTATTCTTTTATTTTTATTTTTTCACTCAACGATATTTCAACTGGAACTCACCTTTTTTACCTAGCAGATGATGCTTATGTATGTGCTTTGAGCGGTTCCCGCATATGCAAAAACATTCTACTCTAACATCATTTCAATTTTGTTGTTGTTATCATCATTTAGTGTAGGCGCCTGTTTGGCTGTGTTATTGTGTTGTTCTGTGTCAGTTGTTTTAGTTTTCTGTTGTTTAGTTTTGTTTCCTGGAATTTTAATAAACATGTTGTTGTTGTATGAGATTTCTTAGAAACGGCGTAATTTGTCAAAAAGACACAATAGCTCATTTCGTTTAATTTTCTTACTGATAATTATTTTATTTTAAAACTTAACAAATCATCTTCGTGACAATAATAAAGAGTTGATACATTATTTAAAATATTGTCCATCGTTAACCATTACTTTTTCTTATCCTTCTGGTAGCATATAGATTCCGCGTCAAAGTTACATGCTCCGGTTTTGTAATTGCTGATACTCTGTTCTGAAGTAAAGTATATTCTAGTAAAGGCGTTTTGCATCGATCGAAACCAATAGTAGTTATAAGGAACGAGGTCCGTGCTATAAGGCGGCTGAGCCAAAACTTTCCATCTACTATTTTGAAGTCAAGTTTTTGACCGGTGTTGCAACATGCAGCCAAGTGTTGTCGTGATGAAATATTATGGCTTGGTTTATGGTCAAATATTTTAATCTTTTTTCGTTGATTTCTTGCTTTAAATGAATCAGTAGTCTTTGGCACAGGTCCCCTGCAATCATCGGGCAAGTTTCAACAGCTCATAATACAAAACACTTTTCTCGTACCACCAAATGCAACCTTGGCGTTATGAATATTCGGCTAAGTCTTTGATTTTTCTAGTTAGCTGGGCTTTACATAGGATTTTTTGCGCTCGCTATTATCGTAATATTTACATTTTTCATCACCAGTGAGAACAGGATGTGAAAATTACTTCTGACATGCAAAATCGCTTGTCAGTGTCTTTCTCCGCTTCAATTCATGTAGGACCTAATATCTTTCTTTTTGAATAAAGGGAAAAGGTTTGTGACTTTGTAACTCCCAATGAAAATGGAAGCTTTTCTTGCGTTTGGCAATAATCTTCGTTGAGTAATGATTTCAATTTGTCATCTTCAAACTTTTGACCAGCGCTCTCCTTGTCTTCTAAGTCGTAATCATTCCTTTTGAATCATGCAACCCATCGTTTATAACTTTTTTGAGTTGGTGCCTGTTGACCGTAAATAAGTTTCTACCAGCAATCGAGAACTTTCAGCAGCCGTTTTGTTCAAATTAAAGAAGAAGAAGAAGAGGAAAGGAAGAAAAGAAGGAAGGAAAGAAGGAAAGAAGGAAAGAAGGAAAGAAGGAAGGAAGGAAGGAAGGAAGGAAGGTCGACATTATTATGGCGATTGAAAAAATACATGGCGCCTATCGAATACTGAATTATAATGACGTGATAAGATTTACATCTGCACGTGCCGTGGGCCTTAATCAAACCACTGTGATTGAAAAGCAACGTCATTCACGTCCTAGGAAGCCGAAGACTAATTCTAGCAACAGGTCTTTCCTAGTTGCAATTTCAGCGGTTCCAGAGCAGGGCTGCAAACCCCTACTCCTTGCTGAAGAGCTGGAGACTATCCAACTCCTGTCCAGAACACTTGACTAGCATGATCAATGTGTGATTAGATTTACATACGCGCCTGGCCATGAAGCCTTAATCAGATGGTGGATCAAACCACTGCATAATTTGGAACATCATGCTCGTCCTAGGAAGCTGAAGCTATAATTCTACGCCTCAGAACTTTCTAGTGGCAACTTCGATGATTCCAGAGCAGGGCTGCAAATCATCACTCCTTGCTTAAGAGTTGCAGACTTTATAACTCCTGTCCAGAACACATGTCTAGCATGCTCACTGGATCTGGGAAAATTTCACCAGATAGGTGTTATTAAAGGTGAAATGAACTGACTGATATGGGGCCGCGAGAGCACAACCACCACGATACTCCCATATAGGGGCCAACCTCAATAATCAGTCAGAGAACAGGTTAATGTCTAAAGAGGCAAATAACGGAACTCTGGGGCTTACTGATTCCCGTGGAAATAACGTGGAGTTTCCAGTTGTACCCCTGCTGACTTCAGGGGCTCCCTTTTTCCCCCAGTTGCACAGGTCTAAGTTGTTGCTATCTCCAAAGACCATATATATGTGCCCCCGGGGGTACTAGCATGCTCACTGGATCTAGGATCATTCACCAGGTAGGTGTTATTAAAGGCGAGATGATCCTGGCCACCATAAAAAACAGACCTGTTATGGGGCCGCGAAACTACAGCCACCACGATACTCCCAACCAACCTTAATAATCAGTTAGAGAAACCGCTACATGCCAAAAGAGGCAAATAGCGGAAACTCTGAGGGCTACTAATTTCCGTGGAAATAACGTGGAGCTTCCAGTTGACCCCTGTTGTCTTCAGGGGACTGGGCTCCCTTATACCCCCCACAAGCACAGGTCTAGATAGTTTATAAATGTATTCTATAAATGTGCCCCCCGGGGTGGACTAAATTATAATAATAGATATTTACCCTTCAAAATATCACATTTGTTTTTAGTGACACAATCCGTATGTGATGGTGATGCCGTATGTTGTCCAAATCGCCATTATTAACTTGTATCAATAAATAAACATTAGTTGATGATCAGCTGCTCTTTACCTTTATCTTTTTTGCATCTTTTTTCACAGAACCGTCACACATTGTTACTGCCTTGGCTGTCCAACGTTACCATTTTAATACTGTGTAATATATTTGCCGTAATCGCTCAATTTGATGAAGCAAGTCGTTTGGTCTCAAGAGTTTCTTTTTATTTGGCATTTGGATCTTTTATGGCTTTGGGTAAGATCGGCATATAAACAAACAATAGATTACACTTAATCACTTTAATAATATTTTCTTAGAACTGCAGGTGTTATCGTGGTATACAATTTTCACCCTCTTTAAAATAGGACATCGCAAAAGTTTCAGAGTTGGGGAATTTGTACCACGGAAACCTCCAATTAAAAGGATTGAGGATAAGGACACGTTTAAAATTTATTTGGTGGGAACAGACAATTTAGGTAAAACGGATAAAATATAGTTTTATTTTATAAAATATTTTAATCGTTTTTATAAATGTAAAAATTATAATTTTTTAAAAAACCGAAAGTAAATACACGCAAAGAAAAAATATTTTTGAAATGACTATAACCTATGATTGAAGAAGTTAACGAGAGAGAGATAGAAAAGAGAAAGAAAAAGAAAAGAGAGAGAGAGAAACAGTAAACACAAATGTTCACTCAATCCTAAATCATCAAAATATTCCAAGGAGATTTCAGAACGCCAATGCATTACTAATCACAGGCCATTTTCCAATTGACAGAATGGCTTCTTTTCGTACAAAAAGCTAAATGCTCTTAAGAGCCAGGCAAATCGGTTTAACCGATTTAAACGAATTCTTTTGCATGCGCTTGGGTGGCGGCCTGGGTGTTTCTGATTCCCATATTAGCCCGACAGATGGCGCTGTAGTCAGAATCTCGACTTGAATAAATTTTTGGATATGCATTCATTCACTGCGTTATTTTGTTTTTAAAGAGAAGTAACACTTCAGGCAACAATGCCTATTTAGTCAAGTACCGTGCTACATTCTTTAGGAAAGGGATAGAGAAGAGATGAAACAACAATAATGAACTCTGCGGGTTCACTGATCCCCGTGGAAATAAAGTGGAGCTTCCAGTTGAATCCTTGCCTGTCTTCAGGGGACTGGGCCCCCTTTTTGCCCAGTTGCACTTAGTCTAGATAGTCGAAGTTCTATAAAGACCATATTTATATACCCCTAGGGGGGTCAGCAGGGGTACAACTGGAAACTCCACTTTATTTCCACGGGAATCCCTAAGCTCGCAAAGTTCATTATTTGTCTCTTTAGACACTTAACTGTTCTCTGATTGAGGTTGGCCCCTATATGGGAGTATCGTGGTGGTTGTGGTTTCGCGGCCCCATAACAGTATAATTGTCATTATGGTGGCCAGGATCATTTCACTGTTAATGACACCCTAAGTGAATGAGCCAGATCCAGTGAGCATGCTAGAGATGTGTTCTGGACAGGAGTTGGAAAGTCTCCAACTCTTAAGCAAGGAGTGATGATTTGCAGCCCTGCTCTGGAATCATCGAAGTTGCAACTAGAAAGTTCTGTTGCGTAGAATTATAGCTTCGACTTCCTAGGACGAGCATGAAGTTCCAAGTTATGCACTGGTTTGATCCACCATCTGCGATTGTGCCACGCTCAGTAAAATTCTTCGCGAGCCTCTTTATAGTCTATCTGCTAGGAGGAGTGCCACAAAACGTGCGCCAATATTCTCTTTGAACGGAAACTATGGACCCTAAAGCGTGAAAGCGTTGCACTAACCAAATTCTTGTTTCATTGTCCCAATTCTCCATTTTAGTTAAATTTAAAGATCAATCTATAAAATAAAATCAAAATGGAATAGGTTGGTTACACAGAAAATAAGTTAATACGTTGTTTTTTTGGAAATTTTCCAAAGAACACATAAATTGGTAAAGAGAGCAATGGAATACTGTCCTATTTTGCGACGAAGACATAAAGTTGTCATATGCAGAGGAGAACTTAGAGGTTTCAGCATGACAATGATCCAAAATACACATACACATAGGTGCCCCTGTAGGCTAGTAGGTAGTGTACTAGCTTGTAAGTATGGGGGTTGTGGGTTCGATTCCCAACGAAGACCTTGGTTTTTTTCACTACAAAAATAAAAATTGACTGTCGGTGGGGTTGCTCAGCGATGAGGGCATAGTCACTGGTCGCTGTACTGTCTTATATACGGCAGTTAATTTCCGACTATCTTTCTTCTTTCACCACCTGTTTCATCTCTTCTCTATCCCTTTCCTAAAAAGAATGTAGCACGGTACTTGACCATATAGGTATTGTTTCCTGAAGTGCTACTTCTCTTTAAAAAAACAAAAAAATCGAATAAGGCTTAATCGAATAAGGTTTAATCGAATAAGATTTAATCGAATAAGATTCAATCAAATAAATTTTAATCGAACAAGGTTTACTCTAATAAATTTTAATCGAATAAGGTTTAATCGAATAAAATTTAATCGAATAAGATTCAATCGAATAAATTTTAATCGAACAAGATTTACTCTAATAAATTTAATCGAATAAGGTTTAATCGAATAAGATTTAATCGAATAAATTTTGATCGAAAAAGGTATAATCGAATAAAGTTTAATCGAATAAGGTTTAGGCGAATAAAATTTAATCGAATAAGATTTAATCGAATAAGGTTTAATCGAATAGGGTTTCATCGAATAAGATTTAATGGAACAAGATTTGGTGCACGGTCAATTTCATATGCCACAACGAAGACCTTGGTTTTTTTCACTACAAAAATAAAAATTGACTGTCGGTGGGGTTGCTCAGCGATAAGGGCATAGTCACTGGTCGCTGTACTGTCGTATATACGGCAGTTAATTTCCGACTATCCTTCTACTTTCACCACCTGTTTCATCTCTTCTCTATCCCTTTCCTAAAAAGA
This sequence comes from Trichopoda pennipes, assembly GCA_030448955.1. Classification (NCBI taxonomy): domain Eukaryota; kingdom Metazoa; phylum Arthropoda; class Insecta; order Diptera; family Tachinidae; genus Trichopoda; species Trichopoda pennipes. The sequence continues at coordinate 1,891,984 of JASKUP010000040.1, forward strand.
ATGTAGCACGGTACTTGACCATATAGGTATTGTTTCCTGAAGTGCTACTTGTCTTTAAAAAAAAAAAAATCGAATAAGGCTTAATCGAATAAGGTTTAATCGAATAAAATTTAATCGAATAAGATTCAATCGAATAAATTTTAATCGAACAAGGTTTACTCTAATAAATTTTAATCGAATAAGGTTTAATCGAATAAGATTTAATCGAAAAAGATTCAGTCGAATAAATTTTAATCGAACAAGGTTTACTCTAATAAATTTAATCGAATAAGGTTTAATCGAATAAGATTTAATCGAATAAATTTTGATCGAATAAGGTATAATGGAATAAAGTTTAATCGAATAAGGTTTAATCGAATAAGATTTAATCGAATAAATTTTTATCGAACAAGGTATAATCGAATAAAGTTTAATCGAATAAGGTCTAGGCGAATAAGGTTTAATCGAATAACGTTTAATCGAATAGGGTTTCATCGAATAAGATTTAATGGAACAAGATTTGGTGCCCGTACAATTTCATATGCCTCAACGAAGACCTTGGTTTTTTTCACTACAAAAATAAAAATTGACTGTCGGTGGGGTTGCTCAGCGATGAGGGCATAGTCACTGGTCGCTGTACTGTCTTATATACGGCAGTTAATTTCCGACTATCTTTCTACTTTCACCACCTGTTTCATCTCTTCTCTATCCCTTTCCTAAAAAGAATGTAGCACGGTACTTGACCATATAAGTATTGTTTCCTGAAGTGCTACTTCTCTTTAAAAAAACAAAAAAATCGAATAAGGCTTAATCGAATAAGGTTTAATCGAATAAGATTTAATCGAATAAGATTCAATCAAATAAATTTTAATCGAACAAGGTTTACTCTAATAAATTTTAATCGAATAAGGTTTAATCGAATAAAATTTAATCGAATAAGATTCAATCGAATAAATTTTAATCGAACAAGGTTTACTCTAATAAATTTAATCGAATAAGGTTTAATCGAATAAGATTTAATCGAATAAATTTTTATCGAACAAGGTATAATCGAATAAAGTTTAATCGAATAAGGTCTAGGCGAAGGTCAATTTCATATGCCACAACGAAGACCTTGGTATTTTTTCACTACAAAAATAAAAATTGATTGTCGGTGGGGCTGCTCAGCGATGAAGGCATAATCACTGGTCGCTGTGCTGTCTTTTATATGGCAGTTAATTTTACACTATCCTTCTACTTTCACCACCTGTTTCATCTATTCTCTATCCCTTTCCTAAAAAATGTAGCACGGTACTTGGCTAAATAGGCATTGTTTCTGAAGTGCTACTTCTCTTGAAAAAAAAATACTCATTTCTAGGGTTGTAACTAACTGGTTACGCTCCAATGATTTGTGTGTCTTGAAATGGCCTGCCTAGTCCCCAAATCTCAATTCCATAGAAAATCTATGGGAAATTGTAGATCGCAAATTAAGAGCCTATAATTACACACGGAAAGACGAGTTATGCAATGCAGTGCTTAGTGAACAGCATAAAGTTCCAAAGGACACCATAGATAAATTAATTGAATCAATGCATAATCGTTTTGATGCAGTCATAAAAAATAAAGAATACCCAACAAAATATTGATCACTGATAAAAAGCTACCGAAATTAAGTAAAGTAAATTTACTGAAACATTCTCTGCTGCAGCGAAATATTAGGCAGCGACATCTGCCTGCTTGTGCACATGTGTCGCTGCCACTCATCATTTATCGCGAAACAAAATATTGTTTTTTCTAAATCAACATGTGCGTGTGTTGTTGGGAATAACTCTTCTTAGCTATTTTGTTGTTTTATATACATATGCATGTATGCATGTTACTATGAATGCAACATAGAGACAACAAAGTTTTTTCATGATCTTTTTGTTGTGCACTGAAACATTCTCTGCCTGTTTATACATGCGTCGTCGCCGCTCATCATTTATCCCAAAACAAAACATTGTTTTTTCTTAATCAACATGTGCGTGTGTTGTTGCGAATAACTCTTCGTCTTTGTTGCTGTAGTTGATATATTAAAACTATGTTAAATGAACAACTAAATTTTAAGACTGCGTACTTATACACGAGTAAAATAAAATTTAACCAAAAGAAACAAGTCAGGAAAATTGCATCTGAGTCAATACGAGAAAGGCAAAAAAGATGTGAATTGGCAACACTTTATAAATGCATTGTCAAACGTTTCATTAAAATTTACGTTAATAAGATTTGAAGTTACCCATTACAGTCCATCTTGAATGGTTCTTTGAATAATGTCTCATGATAATTGTATAGCAAGGGACTTTGACCTTATGAATGGATCCTTTTTAATCAAGCGCATTATTGCTTGGTCATTTTTGTTTGCTTGTTTGACGTGGGCGTTGTTCTTTATGCTCTAAAGCCAACTAGTATGACCAACGACAGCGTCTTATAATTTGGATTGTAACATTTTAATTAAGAGAGATTTTTTTTTTGCAATCGACGTCTTGGATACGCCGTTATTAAAATCAGCTTTGGATTTTTCTTTCAAACGAAACGGAAAAACTTTAAAGCAACTTTGATATTACAGGAATAATTAAATAAATAAATGCAATTTTTTTTTTGCAATCGACGTCTTGGATACGCCGTTATTAAAATCAGCTTTGGATTTTTCTTTCAAACGAAACGGAAAAACTTCAAAGCAACTTTGATATTACGGGAATAATTAAATAAATAAATGCAAATTTTCTTAATTCACACGTAAATGATGTAATTAAAAATAACGGTAATTGTTGTTATTAATATAATCTTAATTAGAACTGTAAAAAAAACATCTTTTTTATATTATGTGAATTTTTCAAGTGCAAGTTCTTCAAAAGTTAAGAATATTTTTCGTGAAATCAATCTTCTTTTTTAATTAACATTACATAGCAGTTTATGCTTTAGTTTTGTCCAACACCGACTGGACTGTTTGTTTTAGTAAACTTACCACAACGATACCCACTATCATGAGAACGTTAATAAGGATTGCTCCAACATCTCACTACTTTTTATTTTTTCTATAATTCCAGAACTATGATACATTTCTGTTATTTATTTTTTTAATCTTTCCCTAATGGAATAAAAAATATTTTTCTAAAAAAAAAAAAATGAAGTTTTTTCAAGAAATGTTCTTGTTGTTTTGACTTTAGAAACGAATAAATGTACCATGAGAAAAGTTTCCATTGAATTGCCCAGTCCTGTAAGTAATTGAGAATAATTTTTATTTACTCTCATTTAAAGTACACTTTACCCAATAAGTACGGGATCGCAGCCATAAAAGAAATGTGTAACTTGTAAGTAAGCTTGATTTGCCAAAACCAAAGCCATTTTTTTCTCTATACATTTTGATGGTTTAATATAGAAAAGGCGTAACTACACTTTTTGTTACTTTTCAGGAGAAGGAAAAAACGGAATAAAACCTTAAAAACTTAAGTTACAAAAAAAAAAAATATATACTATATATATATATATATATATTGTATATATATATATATATATTGTTAATTTTATTTAAAAAGACCGTAAAAAAGAATAAGATATTTATTTTTTTTTCTTTTTTTATTTACATATTTAGCACAGATGCTATTAAAATAATACAATTGCCATTATTATTAGATAAAAAAAAAATATTTTTTACATTAAAAAATTATGTCTATTAGAAAAAATTTTTAATGTAAAAAATTTAATGTATTAAATTTCTTTTAAATATATAAAAATTTGTTTCATTTTTCAATTCTAGTGGAATTTCATTAAAAAGATTAAGGCCCACTATTATATAATAGTGGATTCTGACTAAAATTTGTTCTTCTAAAATTTATTCAAAAATTAGCAGCATTTCGCAAATTGTAGGGTTGAACATCAGCTACATAAACCAATTGCCTCTGGATATATCTTGGCATCATTCCACTTCTTATTTTATAAATATACAACAGAACAGAACATCCAGGTATATCAATACTCAAGCTCGAGGTCAATTATTTTTATTAGCCAATATTTTGCCACAAACTTTAAGTGGCATCTTCAGGGCTTTAGTTTTCTAAAGAATATAAAGTTTACCAATAACAAACATTAATATAAACCAAAGAAATTTAAGGAAATATATAGGCATATATAAAAAAAACAAGAATATAAACACAACAGCAAAGTAAACGCAACTGTCACAACATTCAAGCTTACGTTTAATTTGTATTTAATCTAAATTAACACGCAAATGTACACACATTGGACGTGTATCTATCATCGTCAAATATTGCACTGAGTAAGTTAAATATTCCTCTGTTCTCCTATACTAAACTATTACAAATTGATTCTATGTTTTTTATTATTAACTAGATGATGTCTATAAATTTGGGCACAATTCTCTGTATCAGCTTTGAAGTTCATTCTCTTATCTGCTGGTATATTGATAATGTGTAGCATCTCTAATATATAACGGCGTTTGTAATTATTCTCACTTTGTAATATTGTTGTCTCATCAAAGTCTGGAGTGTGACCCTCACGTGCACAATGGGCCATAAATGCTGTTTTTAGTGTGGTGTTATTATTGTTACGCCCTCGCTGATCTGATCTGTGTCCAGCTATTCTTGCTCTTAATTTATTCTTATGAGTAGTACCAACATATACCATTTCACATTCTGTCACACCGTTGCCATTGCAAGGTATTTTATACACCACGTTAGATTTTTCGAATTTGTCAATTTTATCTTTAGATTTGCTAAACAATTTTCCCACATTATGAAACGTCCTTTGAGATATTTTGTAGTTATCTCCGTCAACAAGCTTAGAGTTTTTAACCCTCTCAGATAAAACTGGTATATAAATCATCGATTTAAACATCTCAGGTTTGTTGGACTCTGTTTTATAATAATCAAAATAAATAATTATATACAACAGAACATTCATTATAATTCTTTGGTTGACCGTTAGCCATTGTAGCTTCTGCAGCATATCCCTGATGTGCGTTAGTCTATTACAGCGAAGAATGCATCTCATACCCTTGTTTTGCAACTTTTGAAGTCTGTTTTTCATTTGCTGTGTGCCCAGGAATAGTAAGGAAGAGCAATATTCAAGAAATGCTATTTTTTTTGAGATTTTTTTGCAAATATAGTCGAAATGCATTTTGAACTTCAAATTTTAATCGAGAATCATTCGCAGATATTTAATTTCTGTGCTTGAAATTATGACAATGGCTTTTGTCTTGTTTGTATTGAGTTTTAGCTTATTCATTTTTAAGTAATTAATTTTAAGCACTAGGTCTTATTTAATAAACATTTTTTAAAAAACTTTATTTTTTATTATTTTTTCGATATTTCGCCACACCGTTGGTTGGCATCATCAGGAAAAACAAAAACAATGAACAAATAAATTGAAAAAATTTTTTGATTAACAAATTCAAAATAATCAAAATATTTTTCAAAAAACAAAACAATTGTCTGAAAGAACAGAGAATTCAAAAATTTATGATACAAATAAATACAAAGTGGCATATAAGAATACAAATACATTGAACAGGTTGTTTAGTAAAACTAAGGATAAAATTCAAAAATTAAATATGTCCAATGTAGTGTACAAAATTCCTTGTAACGGTAATGATAAGGAAGATTGTAATAAGGTTTATGTAGGCACAACAAAAAATAAATTGAAAACTAGAATCGCAGGACATAGGTCAGACGAGAAATACAGGAATAATATTAGTTTACAAAAAACAGCATTATCTTCGCATTGCTCTAAAGTTAATCAGTATTCTAATTTTGAAAATGTTTCAATTTTAAATTTAGAAAATAACTATAAACGTCGTTATATGTTGGAAATGTTACAAATAATTAAAGTACCATTAACCAAAAGAATAAATTTTAAAACAGATACGTAGAAAGTTGCTCAAAATTATAGACATTTAGTGCATAAAATTATAAAACAAAACTCTGTATCTGCATAATATTAATAATTAATACTTTTTTTTTTTTTGTAACGTTTGGTCATTAAATTTATGTTTTTTAGAATATATGTGTAAGATACTATTGTTTTGTAAATTTTTTATGTATTTTTAAAAATTGTTTTTCATAAATAATTTATTCATCGGAATCATTTTCAATCTAAGTAATTTTATTATTTGTGCTTGATTCCTTTAAATAAATATTTCATGATATTCTCACGAAATATTTATTACAAAAATTTTTATTAAAAAATAAACATTTTATGATATTCTCATAAAACATTTATTTCAATAAAAATAAAAAATATTTGAAATGTATTACTGCGGGGGAGAGCATATCCATATTGCAATTTCACTTTCGCTCACAAAGCTCATCAGTGAATTTTACCCCAATATTGTATAGAAAAACCTAAAAGTCTTAATAAACAATGTTTTTTGTTGTTTTGAAATGTTTTGCTGTGTTTGTATAGAAGTGTTTTTGAGTCTTGCTGTCTATGCTATGTTGATTTTATGGAAAAATTCTCATGGAATCGGTTTGGCTTTAGATATAAGACTTTTAGGTTTTTCTATACAATATTGGGGTAAAATTCACTGATGAGCTTTGTGAGCGAAAGTGAAATTGCAATATGGATATGCTCTCCCCCGCAGTAATACATTTCAAATATTTTTTATTTTTATTGAAATAAATGTTTTATGAGAATATCATAAAATGTTTATTTTTTAATAAAAATTTTTGTAATAAATATTTCGTGAGAATATCATGAAATATTTATTTAAAGGAATCAAGCACAAATAATAAAATTACTTAAATTGTTTTTCATTTAAAAATTTTTTAATGTTGAAAATTTGTTTGTATGTTTGTAAAACAAAAAAATTTTTCAATTTGTCGTTTTTTTGTTGTTTTTTTATTGTTTTTGTTTGTTTTGTTTTTTGAAAAATTTTTCGATTATTTTGAATTTGTTAATCAAAAAATTTTTTCAATTTGTTTGTTCATTATTTTTGTTTTTCCTGATGATGCCAACCAACGGTGTGGCGAAATATCGAAAAAATTATTAAAAATAAAGTTTTTTAAAAAATTTTTATTAAATAAGACCTAGTGCTTAAAATTAATTACTAAAAAATATTAAAAAAGGTCAAAATAATTATAACTATTTTATTCATTTTTAGATAAATTTCCACTTCTTTTAATTCTCTATTAACAATACGAACACACTCATCTGCATTTTTGCCACTTATGTATGTAAATAAACATACATACTTTAGCTTCTCTCAAAACTTTTGGTAAATCATTTATGTATATTATAAATAGTGTAGAGTTCCCAAAACTGCTCCCTGTGGTACTCCTACGTTGACATTTGCAGCTTCTGATAAAAATTCCCCGCATTTTGTTCTCTGTGTTCTTTTATCGGGATAACTTCAAATCCATTTTAGTTCGTCGCCTTTTATACCATACTTTTCCAGTTTCATCAGTAATATTTCTCTGTTTATCGTTTCGAATGCTCTTTTTAGGTCCAGAAAAACTGCCACCACACAATTTCTTTTTTCTACTTCAGATTTTCATTGAGAAACTACAAGATTTAAAAGAGATTCCCAACTATGGTTATGTCTAAAACCAGATTGCGTTTCATGCAATAAATTATTGTTTTCAAAGTAGTTACTCAATTAACACCAGTTTTTAGAGTTTTTAAATTTATAACAATTTTATTATTTACTTTAACTACACAAAGTTGACACAGAACAATTTACTTAAAAATGCACGTCTTCACTGTAGAGGTTTAATTTACTGACGCTTCCCCTATTTATACTTGTCCAATTAGAATCTAGAAGATGTAAGAATCTTCTACTCTCTTTGTGTGTATTTTGTTGTTGTAGGTTGTTTATTCGTTTTATAGGCGCCTGTATGGCTGTGTGTATAGTTGTTTTTGTTTTTATGCTGATAAGGTTTCTGCTTGGGATTTATTTCAATACATTTGTTGTTGCTTTTGTAAAAAAGGGTTTCTAAGAAAACTAGGCAGATGATAAACAAATGTATATTTGTTGTTGTAAAATTAGTTTTTGTCTTGCGCATTTAAATGATAAGCAGCATGCCAGGCAGTTAGTAAACAGGCTATCAAATTGTAGTTGTGTGTGTGTGTGTGTGTATAAACTTCTACGCAGTTTGTAACCAGTAGTTTTCTTTATTGCTTAATTGTTTTATTTTAAATCTTAAGCAAGACATATTCGTAACAATATTTATTGGTCGTATTTCATGTGGATCAGTAGTATTTTTGACTCGTCGTATTTATGCTCTTTTAAACAGTCGGGAAATGTTCCCGTTTGCATTGATGATAATATAAGACGGTGCAAATATGATCCAAAATAATATCATAATTTTGTGTCAACATATTAACCGTGAGGAAATTTTGGTCTTTGGTCTTTGGAAACAATTATATGTGCATTAATAGTTGAGCGTGCAACTGTACGGTTGAAAAAGTTATTTAGCAATCATTTTTAGTGTATATTTAGTGAAAGTAATAATTGAAGGTAAATTAAAATATTTTTTTGTTCACAAACATAAATTTTTAAAATTTTGTCTTTATATGCAGGTAAATATGCCTCGAGGGCGTTCATTGACTGAACTCGAACAGAATGAAGTTAAAATTCTGTCTGAAATTGGCTCTAGCATCAAAGCAATATCAGTAAGGATCAAAAGATCAAATTATTTGAAAAATCCAAACAATTATGGTTGTACGAAACGTAAAGGTCGCAAGCCAATTGTCAACGATAGGTGCAAACGTGAAATTAGACGCTTAGCTGCTTTAAAATCCATGAGTGCAGGACAAATAATGATAACTGGGTCTAAATGGCACCAAGAGAAGAGTTTAGCAAATATTAAGCACCAGTGAACATCTTCAATAGCGAAAACGTTTGCCCAAACCGAAGCTGTTGGATAAGCACAAAGTTTGTAGAATGGAATTCTCAGAAACACATAAATTCTGGGACGAAGAGTGGCAATCCGTTATTTTTTCAGATGAGAAAAAATTTAATTTGGATGGCCCTGATGGTTACCAAATGAGCTGGCAAGACTTAAGGCTTCCACGTCAAACACGCTTCGCAAAAAACTTTCAAGGAGGAACATTTATGTTATGGGCGGCATTTGGTTATCGCGGGAAGAGTAACATTTGCTTTATTTCGAGCAAAATGAATTCCAAACAATATGTAGAACTGCTTGATTCTGAGCTCATTGAATTTGCAGGTGATAAATATGGCGATAATTGGATATTTCAACAGGATAATGCATCCATACATAATGCAAGACGCACAAGGCAATTTTTTGAAGGGAGAAATATACCCGTATTAAAGTGGCCTGCTGTCAGTCCGGACCTAAATCCGATAGAGAATTTGTGGGGCATATTGTCGAATAAAGTTTATAAAAATGAAAGGCAATTTGAAAATCTCAAGTCACTTAAAACGGCCATTCAAGAAGAATGGGAGAGATTGGTTGATGTTATCCTGCACCGCCTAGTTGATTCAATGCCACGACGGATGGCTAGTGTGCAAATAAATAGAGGAGGCCACACTGAGTATTAGTTTATAAATACGAATTATTTTTTTATTGAAATTGAATTGAAATAAATTAGAACTTTATTTTTGCACATATATTTGTTTCCTTTGACAAAATATTAATGACAATGAACACATGTTGATAACGGTACACTATTGAAAAGTAAATTTAAAAAATAATTTAACAAAATAAAGTGTAAAGAATCTGTTATCAATTTTGTATACTAGAATTTTATTGTTAGATGGTTCTTTAAAATATAGAGAGCACAACATGTAAAATCATCATATGCACATAAGTATAGTGGTTTCGCTCACTGTACATTGTGGATTTTCTGCAATCAAATTTGTGTACATATGTCTCAGCTGCTATACTTTCAACAACATGCTGTTGTACACTTGTTTTAAAAAAATGTTTTTAGTTCGGTTGCTATTTGTAATTCATTGAACCAGTTCACATTGGATTAGTTGTGCTGGTCTAACATGGCACTTTGTCGGCATTTTCGGTGAGGGGGGTAGTTTTTGGTTCGCACAATTTTTCTACCAGCTTCAACGCCGCACAACGAAAACAAAACTAATACACATGCATTTATGAAAACACAGGTCTTATGTGTTTTTTTTTGCAGAGCGATTTTTAGTCTTCAGTTGGCTATTGTAGTGTAAATATGAATATGAATTCAAAAGTAGATAAATAAATTTTATGCTATTTATTTTTATCTTTTTTACTATTTTATCTTTTTTATTACTGAATTCAAGTTTTTGTTATAATATTTTTATATTTAACAGAAAATTAAATATGTGTTAATCTTTTAAACGTCTTTTTAATTAAATTTTAACGATATACATATTTTTTCAATATTTCGCTTTCCTATGGAAAGATTCTTCAGGAAAAATTAATTTTTAATAACAAAAATTATTGACAAATTGAAAATTTATTTTATTTAATTAAAATAAAAAAGGTCGATTAGGAATAAAAATAATTTTAGAAACAACCATTTCATCATCACTTACAGCCATATTTATTTTGTAATGCGTATACTGTGGTGTATACCGAACGAAAAACAAACATGAAATGAATAAAAAACACTAATACACACAAAGATGTGTATACGTATAGAATTTTGTGCTAAAATAATTAGTCTAGTGTGTTTTGGAAAGAACTAAAGTTGTGCGAAACAAATGTTAATCCAATGTGAACTGGCCCATTAGTTATTATTTTTCCATTTAATTGTATTATTTGTATTTTAGAATTTTCTTTTCTCAGTACAAATCTTTTTATTGTTCTCCATATAGTTGTTTGATCTATACAGTTGTTTATTTTATTTTAATAAAGTTACAAAAAACTTTTATATTGCAATTTTTATTCAAAACAACAACTAATTCAATGCTGGTTAAATTTTTTTATTATTTCATTAATGGCAACTCTATACGAATAAAGAATAACAAATATTAAAGCTCTGTGAAAATTTAATTTTAAAAATAATAAAAGTTACAAAAAAAACAAATATACACATAATTTACATTATTAAACAAACACTATAACTGATAGAACTATTAATTTTTACAAAAGACGGAGTAAATTGCTAAAAACACTAAAATGAATGATTGCAGTAAATGCAAATCATCAATTCGGGGCGAAACAGGCATTAGATGCAATTATGTGTGTAATAAAGTGTATCAGTTTACAAAAAAATTCGCGGGAATAGATCAATATTCAGCCAAAATAATCGATGAGGATAATTTTGTAAGATACATATGTAATGATTGTATGCAATATATAGAAAATGTAGACTTGGTACTTATGTAAATCTATACAGGACAATGTTAATGAAAATAAAAGGCATTGAATTGATTATAAGCATGAATTTACAAGTGCGCTTAAACGCAATGAATGTGAAATAAAGACCCTATTGGAAGCAATAGAAAAAAAATATAGTGCAAGATTTAAAGAAATGATCAATATGCAAAAAATATGTGAAAAAAATGTAGAAGATGTTAAAAAACTTTATGGCGCGGTAAACGATGCTGATAATAAAAACAAAGAAATATGTGAAATGATAAATAACAACAATATGAAGATGTGTGATGAGTTAAAAAAAGTAATTAAAGAAACAAAGGACAAAACAAAAATGTCATATGCGCAAACAGTGGTGATGAAGAGAATACAGGCCGATAAATAATTTAAAAACATGTGAAAAAATAATGGAGAAAATAGTAAAGAACCAATTAAAAAAATATATGGAAGAAAATAGGCTAATATCGAAATTCCAGTCGGGCTTTAGAAAAAATCATTCATGTGAGACTACTGTGAATAATGTTATAAATAGATGGAAGTTTGTTAAAAAAAAAAACAATAATATGTTAGCAGTGTTTCTTGACTTTAAGAGAGCATTTGAAACAATAGGCAGAAATATAATGGTAAATAAACTATATTTATATGGCATTAAAGATAAAGAATTGAAATGGTTCCAAACATATTTAACAGTAAGAAAGCAAAGAACAAAAGTAAATAAATGCAAAAGCAAAACCCTAAGAATAGCTTGGCGAATTTTTGAGTACCATAGAAAATGTATGGCAATTTCTTTTTAGTTTTTTTTTAGTCTACTCTAAATTCAACTTTAAATGACTTAGGGCTTTTTTCTTAAAAAAAAAAAAACTTCGAATATGTTAGGGCTTTTTTTATAGGACTATAAATCCGTTATTTGCAATCATAGCCCACTATTTTTTTTAGGGAAGGTGTTTTTGACAGTGGTCTACCAGAATACATTAAAAACGCGATTTCAAAAAAAAAATGTAGATACGCCTTTTCTATATTAAGCCAACGATTTTATTTTAATTTTCTTTTAATTACCATGCATTTACTGTGTTAAACACTATTATTAACATGAACAAAATCATGCAAAATTAAAATTTGTATCAAATAAAAAAAAAAATTCATAAAATATTTGAGAAATTCCACACACACAACTTATTTACGCGTGACAAAGTTTACTTAGTCTAACATTATTAGTGAACAGGTTTTGGTGTCTATGGAAATGAGGATCAAACATCAGTGTAGACATATATGTGGATGTCAATAAAAGGCAATAAAAATAAAAACCATGAATAGACTAAAATAAATGGAAATTTGCATAAAATGCAAAAAATGTTTAAGACACCAGAGACACCAGGTGTCCAGCAGAGGATATGGAAATATGATAAGATGGTGTATTTTATTAGCACTAATAATTATTATGAATAAAAATTAAAAATTATGCCATTAAATCAATAATCGATAATCAATGTAAATCGATATTTCAAAGTACTTAAGAGTTTCCAAAATTTTTCTAGTATTTCCCCGACAGGCGTAGATCTATATGAGGCAAAAGAACGTGCGCTCTAAATTAGTGCTAGAATTTGCTCTAAAACTTAAGAGATATGCCTCGCTAAATGAGTTAAAATTGATGTGGATTAAAAACAGCTATTTTAAAAAGCATGCGCATGTTTGCTATACAGGGTGTCATATGCTTACGTCTTGTCGCCAAAGATATAAACCATTAAGCTGTTAATGACTGCGCTGGTTTGTCATAGCACATGCTTACAAAACGAATGAGTGTGATTAAAAATTGAGCAAAATTAAGCTAGTGTCACAGAAATGTGAACAAAGTCACAATAAAATGAGTTCTTATAGCATCTAGCAAGGCACAAGGAGTGGAATATTTGTCCAATTAGCGACACTGGATCTATTCGAGCTATTTTTTTTGATCACTGTATCTCCTAAATCACTTTCAGTGGCGTAAAAAAAGACAACACTAGTTTTGAAAGGAAACTATGGCGGACAATTTTACATACTTAGGAGTGAGTTTGCAATAACGATGTATGGGTCCGCCATCTAACGTTTTTTTTTAACTAGTGCTTATTTTGTGCATGGTAACACTTAGCTCATGTTTGATTGACAAATAATTAGTTTAATCCTTCCGCTGAACGAATATGGTTGTGTATACGCTTGAACAACGCTGGGAAATATTGTGACATTACTTTGAAAATCATGGCAATGTTGCAGCAGAATGTGTGCGAAAATTGCGTACGGATTTTGGAAGAAGAGAAGTACAGTCAGCTCTGTATGTGCGTTATCTTGTGAAAAAAGTGAAAGAAAATGGCATCCTCATCGATAAACCAAAGCGTGAAAAGCCAAAAACAGTGCGTACACCCGAGAATATTTCTGCTGTGGCAGAAAGTGTGCGTGAAGCGCCATCAACATCAATTCACTGTCATTCTCAACAATTGAACATTTCAGAGACAGGGCTGCAAACCATCACACCTTGCTAAAGAGTTGGAGACTTTCCTACTCCTGTCCAGAGTACATGACTTAAAATGCTCACTGGATCTGGATCGTTCACTTTGCGTGTCATTATCAGTGAGATGATCCTGGCCACCATAATAACCATTATACTGTTATGGGGCCGCAAAACCACAACCACCACGATACTCCCATATAGGGGCCAACCTCAATGATCAGTCAGAGAACTATTAAATGTCTAAAGAGACAAATAATGAACTCTGCGGCTTACTGATTCCCGTGGAAATAAAGTGGAGCTTCCAGTTGTCTCCCTGTCTGACTTCAGGGGACTGGGCTCCCCTATTACCCCCAGTTGCACAGATCTAGATAGCTGTTACGTACTATAAAGACAATAAATGTGCCCCCGGGGGGAAACTAGCATGTACACTGGATCTGGATCATTCCACCAGGTAAGTGTTATTAAAGGTGAAATGATCCTGGCCACCATTAAAAAGAAACCTGTTATGGGGCCGCGAAACCACAACCACCACGATACTCCCAAAAGGGCCAACCTCAATGATCAGTCAGAGAACTATTAAATGTCTAAAGAGACAAATAATGAACTCTGCGAGCTTACTGATTCCCGTGGAAATAAAGTGGAGCTTCCAGTTGTCTCCCTGTCTGACTTCAGGGGACTGGGCTCCCTTATTACCCCCAGTTGCACAGATCTAGATAGCTGTTACGTACTATAAAGACAATAAATGTGCCCCCGGGGGGAAACTAGCATGTACACTGGATCTGGATCATTCCACCAGGTAAGTGTTATTAAAGGTGAAATGATCCTGGCCACCATTAAAAAGAAACCTGTTATGGGGCCGCGAAACCACAACCACCACGATACTCCCAAAAGGGCCAACCTCAATAATCAGCCAGAGAATAGCTAAACGCCTAAAGAGACAAATAGCAGAAACTCTGCGAGCTCACTGATTCCCGTGGAGCTTTCAGTTGTACCCCTGCTGACTTTAGGGGACTGGGCTCCCTTATGCCCCCAGTTGCACAGGTGTAGATAGTCGAAGTTCTAGAAAGACCCATAAATGTGCCCCTGGGGGGGGCGTGAATGTTTGATTTGGCAGACAATTAGTTTTATCCTTCCGCTAAACGAATATGATTGTTTATACGCTTCGCTAAGTGGGCCGACGATCGGTTTTGCAAAAAAAAAATCATCTTTTTAGATGAAGTTCATTGATCTCGGCGGGTATGTAAACAAGCAAAATTGTCGCATTTGAGGCACACAAACTCGCGCGCATACATTGAAACGCAGACGCACCCAAAACAAGCCACTGTTTGGTGTGGATTTTGGTCCAGAGGCATAATTGGGCCATTTTTCAGGAGTCGCCGTTACAGTCAATGGCGATCGTTATCGGGCCATGTTGAAGGAATTTTTGTTCACAAAAATTGAAGAGAAGGATATTGGCAACATTTGGTTTTAACAGGACGGCGCTGCGTACCACACAGCCGAAGCTGTGTAGTCTTGTTTATAGCATTTAAAACAAAAAAAAGTTATTTGGCGGACCCCATATTAATTCGATCACTGATTAGCAGAAAAGTGCAACATTAAGTTTCCTTTGCAAGGGGGATCCCTGGGGGCACATTGATATGTCATTACATGTGTCTTCGGGAGTAAAAAGGAGCCCAGTCCCCTTCAAGGCTAGCAGGAGCCAACTGGACAATTCCACTTTATTTCCACGGTAATCAGTAAAGATTTTAGCTATTTGTCTTTTTAGCCTTTTAGCTGTTCTCCGACTGATTATTGAGGTTGGCCCTTCGGTTGTATCGTGGTGGTTGTGGTTTCGAGGCTCTCGTTTGAGTTGTGTGGGTCGGATCATTCACAATAAACACAATGAATGGTCTAGGTACAGTGAGCATGATTGCGGTTGTGTTTTTCAATTTTATTAAGCGTCATGCGTTCTCGACCAGGAGTTGGATAGTATCAAACTCTTCAGCAAGGAGAGAGGACTGCGGCCTGCTTCGGGCTTTTGAAGTTGCAACTAGGAGTGACTGAAGGATATAAGTATCTTAAGGCCTTCTAGGGCGAGGATGACGCTACATTTCATCCACGGTGGTATGATCCACCATGTGGTTATGGCTTACACGCATCCTCCACAAGCAACAACAACGGACAATACGTACTCACATTAATTTAAAATCTGTTCTACTTAGTAGTTCCAGCAACAATTCGATTGATTGCTATTGTTGTTATTAGTGTTAATATTGTCATTATCTAAACAGTTTATAATTCTGTTTTCTTTGCTTTAATTTTGCTTTTCTCTATTAAAAATATTTTTTGTTATTTCTTCTGTTTTATTTCTTTATCAGCTCAAATACTTAAACGTTTCAAAGCAAAACAAATTAAGGTTTTTTATAAAAATCATATTTTTTTATGAGAAAAAATTACTTTTACTGCTTCCCATCCTCATCCAGCATCATAACCATCAATCAACTGGCATGATTCGAGGTTTATAAGTTGTTATGTGGCCTTTACAAGTGCAAAATCTTGTTTAAGCCAAAAATAGTTTTGCCTTGCAAAATATTGGTACTATTGAATTGAAAATGCGAGGGTGATTTAAAAAGCTTAAGTTCATCAAAATATTTATCAATACGTAGTGGCAATCGGAGGCGGTTTTTTTAGGAGAATGTTTCTTTTCTTTTGGCTATCCACTGAGGAAGACTGTATGTCAAGGCGAGTTTAGCTGTTAGCTTATGCAGTCGTTATTCAGCTAAGTTGGAGCTGTGCACAGCCTTGAAGCTTTTTAGAAAAATGAGTTTTCTGATCAACATTATCGACTATATGTCTCTATAATTGGGAAAACTATAAGCAAATTTTAGTAAACATGGCTCGTTAAATTCGTTGCCGATAATGTGGCAGAATATGCCAGTCGTCACCTCGGCTTATCGTCATGACCAAGAATTGAACATCTCAAGCTTTGAATTTACACACATGAAAGGTTAATTGACTCTACAACGAAAGTCTACTGACCATTTTAAGCCCCCCCCCCCCGGGGGGATATTTATGATCTTTATAGTACGTAACAGCTATCTAGATCAGTGCAACTGGGGGGAAAATGGAGCCCAGTCCCCTGAAGACAGGCAGGGAGTAAACTGGAAGCTCCACTTATTTCCACGGGGATCAGTGAGCCGCAGAGTTCATTATTTGTCTCTTTAGACATTTAATAGTTCCCTGACTGATCATTGAGGTTGGCCCCTATATGGGAGTAACGTGGTGGTTGTGGTTTTGCGGCCCCATAAGAGATTTATGAAAAATATGGTGGCCAGGATCATTTCACTGATAATGATACGCAAAGTGAATGATCCACTCCATGCTTGACATGTGTTCTGGACAGGAGTTAGAAAGAGTCCAACTCTTTAGCAAGGTGTGATGGTTTGCAGCCCTGCTCTGGAATCATCGAAGTTGCAACTAGAAAGTTCTGTTGCATAGAATTATGGCTTCGGCTTCCTAGGACGAGCATGATGTTCCAAATTATGCAGTGGTTAGATCCACCATCTGATTAAGGCTTCATGGCCAGTCGCGGATGTAAATCGAATCACACAGTTGACAATTTTAAGCTCCTCCGGGGGCACATGATAGTCTTAATGGATCCTACTTCTTCCATCTAGACTGGTATCTTGCGGTGTAAAAGAGAGCCCAGACCCCTTCAAGGCTAGTAGGAGCCACCTGGACAATCCACTATATTTTCACGGGAATCAGTTGCCCGCAGAGTTCCGCTATTTGTCTCTTTAGGCATTTAGCTGTTCTCTGGCTGATTAATTAAAGTTGGCCTTTTGGGAGTATCGTGGTGGCTGTGTGTTTCGAGGCCCTCGTGAGAGTTTGTGGGTCGGATCATTCACAATGAACACAATGAATGGTTCAGGTTAATGGTTGAGGTTAATGGTTAAACTTCATGCGTTCTGGACCAGGAGTTGGATAGTCTCCAACTCTTTAGCAAGGAGTGAAGGCTACGGCCTACTTCGGGCTTTTAAAATTGCAACTAGGAGTGACTGGAGGATATACGTATCCGAAGGCCTTCTAGGGCGAGGATGGCGCTACATACCATCCACAGTGGTTTGACCAACATCTGATTAAGGCTCCATAGCCAGGTACAGATGTAAATCAAATCACGTAATGATCAGTTTAAGCGTCGTCAATACGCCGAATGGTTGCTTGAATAGTCAGAAGTAAATAATGACTGTACAAAGATACTTATCTTCAATGTCGAGCCACACTTTCACCTCAAATGATCCGTTAACAAGCAAAATTGCCGCATTTAGACAAATGAGAATCTAAGAAGCAGATGCATCCACAAGGAGTGACTTAAACAGTTATGTGTATAGAGTAGCGACATTATCAGGCCGTCCATGAATAGTATTGGCTATAGCGAGAAGATAATGGACTTGCTGTGACTACGGGTCACGAGTTCCGGGATTTTTGGAGGTCAATTGGTAAATGGAAATAATGACGCATATTTTGTAAATATCCAGCAATGACTAGCACAAGGCTTGGGAACACAAGCAGAAGCTTATTAAATGTGAATGCCATGGGGTAACCAAACCTTAAACAAATCATCGGAATTACTAAAGACTACGTGATGAGAAAGAAGGCCATGAGTAAGGAGACAGTAGACAGTGAAAAATGTCGAAATTAACAGAAAGGTCGGGTGATAGCACGTGATAACGCAATGAAAGTAAGGTTTACTGTAAATTATAAATCGATATCGGTTTTGCCTACAGTCTTTGAGGACGGAAGAGGCGCGAAAAGGGTCGCATTAAAAAAGCGGTTTATTTCGATTTCTCCTCTCGATTTCTCTATATTAAAATATTTCTCGTAAAGAAATGTGGGCAAATCTGTCTGAAGTTTTCAATCTAGTACAGGGGCCCTTGCAACTTCGGCTCCAGCCTGGCTTTGGTGTAGTCCCTCGGGAAGCTTCATGGCGGTTGCGGTTGAAACCCAATTCGCAGGAGTAGTGCTAGCTTGGTGTATAGTGTCATGACCCTAAGATCAGCAAGAGTTTTAAATAGGCTACACACGACTAGGGAGATGCTAGGTTTGTACATGTGGGCATTGGTGGACACATTGTTTTCACCCCGTGGTAAAACTACCTTCAGAATTATAACTTTCACGGCTGGGTACTGACGTTAAGGTGTATAGTATTTCTTGTGGCCAGCCGGAAATTGAGAATAAGGACCTGGATGATATGTGGTTCCAAATGGAAATTGCCATTAAATGCCAATGAAACAATGTTTTTTTTACGCAATAAATCCAATGACGATGTCATCTCATGTGGTGGCCATGTTAATTGGCTGCCAAGAGTATGGGATTTGATATCGTTGGACTTCTTTCTGTGGAGTTAGAAAAGCATACGTGTGTGTAAGTAAGGTGCCACTGTAGACTAGTAGTAGTATACTAGCTTGTCAGTATGGGGGTTGTGGGTTCAATTCCCAACGAAGAGCTTGGTTGTTTTGTACTACAAAAATAAAAATTGACTGAAGGATGAAATAATTCGGCAAAGTCATTGCAAATATGAACCACCGGCTAGATGTATTCCACTAAGGGTGCGATAAACATTTGGCAGATAGTTTGTTTCACACACAGTTATTATAGTTCCTTCTATCTAGCCATTAGAAAAATGGCGTTTTTGTGTAAAAAAATCAATGGTTGTGTTATCACACGCCGAGATGAAGTTAATTCGCCGCCATTATGTAATTTGACACCGTTGGACTTCTTTTTTTTTGGGAATATTTAAAGTAGAAATTGTATGTCAAAAGCCAAGCACAATTTGAAAGCTAAAGAGAGGTGATACTTTGGCACATTAACGACATTAAACCTCGTTGGGTATGATTTGACGTTATACCGCGTCAAATTTGGCAAAGTCATACCCAATTAAATCAAACCCCATCGGACAATATACGCACATATCAACATTGAATCTCAATTAAGTCTTAGAGATAAAATATAGACAGTTGGAGAGAGATATTTCGCCGAAGTTGAAGGCAAACATTTGTTCGATATTTTTTCACACGTAATCTGCATAGATCCTTCTATACGATACAAAATATTAAGATAATTTTTTTAAAAACTTTTTGTTTTACTTACAATTGCAATTTTGAAGATTGTATATTTTTTTCCTGTGGATAAATCAGCCTTTATATGAGTCCCAGAATATTAGGAAGATCGCCCGGGGCGATCTCCAGTTTGCCGCCCTTTCTATTACAAGTCAATAAAATAGTGGTTTTTATAAATTAATACACATAAATAAATTATTAAGTTATTTAATCAATATTAATTAACACAGAGTAAATTTTTTTAGACATATTTATTTGTATGCACTCGTAAACATATTTATATAATATCTACTCTTCTAGCTTTCATACTAGAAAAATCGTGTATAATGCTCTCAAAATTTATATTATTTGTAATTTCTTGTTCTATTGACAATATTGCAAGATTTTGTAGTCTTAGTTAACTCATTGTAAATAGAACGAAGATAATTTTTTATCAACTTCAATTTTAAGAAGCTTCTTTTGCAACTAGCGACACTGATTGAAATTGTTAAAAAAATTCTTAACAAAATTACAATGACGGGAACAGGATTTTTCAACCTATACTGCTAAGTAAATTTTAGCAGATCAAGAGGGCCCTTCTCTCTGTTTTTCCAATGTTTTGTCTCTTTTTTTAGTGTAGGTACAGCCATAAAAACCTGGATCCTTTTTCGTTCAATATAGAACTGTTCTTTATCAATGTCAATCAAGTCATTTATTTGACATTCAAATTCTTCATTTAGTAGGTTACACGGTATTATACACGAATATTTTCTTACAAGGCAATGAAAACAACTGTTCGATAGTTCCAAAAAATGTGATGGAATTGATAGCTGTAG
Organism: Trichopoda pennipes; assembly: GCA_030448955.1. NCBI lineage: Eukaryota > Metazoa > Arthropoda > Insecta > Diptera > Tachinidae > Trichopoda > Trichopoda pennipes. Next base: position 1,912,661 of record JASKUP010000040.1, read on the forward strand.
AAGCTGCGTGTAAACATGCCAGGGTTAAAGAATGATTTGTACATGCTACAAATTCTGCATTTGGATTTGTTTCTTTAATACGAGTTTGAACACCGCTGTGCTTTCCTGCCATGGCGGCAGCATTATCGGAAGCCTGTCCTCTGTAATTTTTTATATCTAAACCGTCATTTTCTAATTTCGTTAAAATCATATCTGTGATTTCACCAGCAGTTTTTCCTTTAGTTTCTACAAAGTCAATAAACGATTTTACAACTTTAACTTCGCTACCATCAATAACTACATATCTAATAATTTGACTGGTTTGATCTTTGTGTGAAATGTCAGGAGTGGTGTCAAATATAATACAAAAGTATTTAGCCTGCTTTTTTTGATCCATAATTGTTTTTCTGACTGCGCCTCCCAATAGCTCTATGAATTCGTTCTGAATCTTCGGCGACAAATAAGAGATACCATATTTATTACCCATCTTAGTTTTTACTACGTGTTCTCGTAATACAGGATCGTACTTAGCCAATAAGTCAACAAGCTCAAGAAAATTTCCTCTATTTTCCATTGAATCGATATTTTCCTGATGAACATTTTCACTTTGTCCTCGAAACGCCAAATTTTGTTTTACTAAGAATCTAATTATATCAAGTATTCTTGTTAGAATTTCCTTCCATTTTTTATTTCTTTATCAATATTCTGTTGTTGTAGTTTGTCAATAGTTGCGCCACGTCCAAGTCTTATTTCTAATTCCTTCCATTTGGAATATGATCGAATTTGCAGTGGACTCACCTCATGTTGACTGATTTCGGGATTAAGTTTCCACCATTTGTTAAAACCATTTTCCGTATTAAAACCTGTTTGACAAAGATTATCAAACAGTTTGTAGCAGAAACAATAAATACTTTTCTTCGATGGTGAATATACCATCCACGATCTTAAGAGCTTTTCGCCATTAGGCAAAATTTGAAAAAACCATCTCCTGTGTCAGCAACAAAATTCGTGACGCTCTTATTTTGGTACAGTCTCAAGGTTACCAAAAAGACGGCCAAGAAAGAATTTTGCACAGAGGAGACGAATGATTGCCTGATAATCTTTTTTACAGTTAACGAATTTATTCCAGTCGTTAACTTATACACCGAGGATAATATTCGAAATCATATAGTTAATCATAATTTATATAAATCAATTATTAAACTTAAAATAATCATAATAATCAGTTTTTATTCAAGAAAGAAAATAAATATTAAATGAATAAGTTGCTTTTTACAACTATAAGTAAATATCAAAAATGCCGCCCTAAGGTAAGTGGCGCCCGGTGCGGACGGCACCCACCGCCCCCGTCTAGGTACGCCACTGCAACGGAATAAATTTGCCACCTATCAATCGGCTGTCAGTAATTTTACTTGTTGATTACGTCTCACTTAAGTACTTAAGTGTTAATTACCGTAAACTAGATGAGAATTACAAGGTTTTTTTATTATAGCCACAAAATGAGATAGCACAGAGTTTTTATAAACATTGAATATCGTTTTTAAACAACATTTTATTTCTTAAAAAAATTACCCAAAAATTTTTTTGCTGACCCTCGCAACATGACACCAAATAAAAATAATACAAAAACTCCAAACAAGTCAAGTCAGGTTATAAATTGTTTTGTCTCGAAAAAAAGACCCAAAAAAAATTCTTTATTTTTTTTTACTAATTATTAAATGGTTTTGCTGTTAATTTTAAAACTTTTTAGTTTTAAGGTTCAATATGTAGTGCAGGCGCACATGTATGTGAATGTGTGTGTAAATATAACAAGCAATAAAATTTGCAAGGTTAAATATTTCACTTCAGATAATCATCATTTTTAATAATAATAATAATTCGAAATTATTAAAAAAAGGGGAAAAAAATATACAATTTTATATTAAAAATAAAATGTTACCTATTTTGGTAAAAATATATAAAAAATTGTTCATTTAAAATTTGGCTTACGAAAGATTTTGTAATAAAAAAAGTAGACAGAAACAGAGATGCTTAAGAGTTTCGTTAACTCTTGGGACAAAATATAATCTGCTGGGTAAAATTCTTTCAATTTCGCATGTCTCATTTTGTAGAGTCTATTCTCATTGTCTATTATTTTTTTAAATTTGATTATTTTTAAAAAGTTTTATAAAAATGATGTAAAATAAGCGTTTAATGCACTGATGACCACCCACCTTCACACATGCTGCTAATCTTTTACGGACCAGCCATTTATTTAGGGTATAAAGCAGCAAATAGTGAAAGAGAACTCTGTAGAATATTGTTAATTATTATTGTTGTTGTAGCTGTCTGCGTTTGTGCAAAACGGTGCTGAATTAATTGTTACTTCCACAACCTAAAAGTGTAGAGTGCATGACCGCAATTTAACGCTGCTCTGATCGCTTCCATAAGCGTCTGTAGGCACAAACCGTGCTAGGTAAAAACCACCACACCAGTTTGTGACCTCACAGTATTTGCCAAAGATACTCAGAAATATTTTCAGACGATATGCTTCTGTAACAATATTATCTATTATCAGCTGCGCACCAACTCAACTCAGTCTTTGTTTATAAAATTCTTCTTTATATACCAATTCGTCGCCACACACAAGTATACACACATACCCACATCTCCACTGAAGTATAAAACAGCTGGTTTGCTCCTCAAAAGTACATTTTCTAAAAATGTGTTTTCAACAGTATCTCGTTCAAAAGAAGCTTTTAAAAAAAAACATTTTTAAAAAGTACCTTTGCCAAATGTACCTTTTCTAAAAGTACCTTTCGCAAAAGTACCTTTTTCCAAAATGTGTTTTCAAAAGTATCTCGTTTAAAAGTACTTTTTCCCAAAAAAACCTTTTTAAAAAGTCCCTAAAAGTACCTTTCGCAAAAGTATCTTTTTCAAAAATATATTTTTAAATGTATTTCGTTCAAAAGTAGTTTTTCCAAAAATACCTTTTTCTGAGGTAAGGTATTTCTTCAAAAGTACCTTTCCCAAATGTACCACTTTAAAATCCAGTTTAAAAAAGGCATAGTTGTTGTTGTTATTTATTTGTTTGAGAAAAACACAGCTGGATAGGTTGTTACTTCCACCACTAAAAATGGTGGTTTACATGCATGAAAAAAACGAAGTTTGTTAATTAAGAAAACTATATCATGAGTTCAATTCCTAGCAGAGTCTTGATTTCAAAGAACAAAAAAATTGCTGTCTAAAAGTAGTGGCGTAGATAGAATGGCTTAATGCTTGCCGGATAAAAATTTAGCTCCCTTCCCAGAATTTTTGTTATAGAATTTCACTCTTCGCTTAAGAGCGAGTGCGGGTACACCATAAAAATTCAAACTTGTAAAATTTTCGAAAATAAGCGTTGAATAAAAGTATCTTAAGCGGTAGATCACTTTCTTACATCGTGTTCCTGTTTTACGGAGAAAATGAATTCTATAGAATATTGTTAATTATTATTGTTGTAGTTGTCTATGTATTTTGTAAAAACCCGAGCTGTTACTTCCACCACCAAAAGAGTGTGGGGTATGTGAACGGATTAAAAACAAAATCTGTTAATTGAGACATTACCATCATGAGTTCAGTTTCCAGCAGCACTGGAAAATCAAACACAAATGGGTGCGCTCTCAACAAAAATTGAGTTAAATGCAAAAACATTCGATTAAGAAGAAAAAGTTCCGTAATTTCATTAGAGCACTTACCATTGTGGTAACGATAAAACAGTTACCACATTGTGCCGATCCTCTAGAGAGTCAATAGAGTTGGATACCCTACTATCCCCTGTCAGTCTCTTGGCCCTCTCCTATGCGCGGTCGAGCAACTCCAAAATAGACATGATAGTTCTATTCCATTTTTGGACGGGTATTGGTGGTGTAAATAGTACGAAACTCGGATGGAGTCAAATATCTCTTACACACCGTTTTAGAGAATCGAGAAACTTGAAAGCTTCTTTAGAAAACTAAGCCCTTCGAACATCATACTGAATTTTCATGCCGAGAACATTAAGAGCGGTGCAACACTGTGTCTTAGGGGCATTAAAGTCGACTCTATTTGCACGACCCCATTCAGACATTGTTGCGAGGTCGTGACTGAGCGTATCATTCATATTCTGCCTTTTGGAACTCACCTCCAACTGGCTGGGTCTACTATTGAATGAATACAAATGACAAATGGTGCTGTCATCTGTGAAAGAGTATAGAGGGTTAAAAGTTTGACAAAGAAGGTCATTTAGAAAAATACAAAATAGGGTAGAGGGGAAAGAACGGAGCCTTGCAGTACCTCTGAATTAATCTTGAAATCCCATCTAATAATAACTCGTATTGTGCGATTTTTGAGAAAACTCGATATAAATCTGAAGAACTTATTGTTGTAAAGTTATGCGATTGGGAAATTTGGTTTGCAATTAATTGAGCGTTTTATTGGCTGTGTGACATGTGGCAGTGCCTTAGTGAAATCACATGTCAGTCGTGAATAAGAACAGGCCAAAATTAACTTATTAGCATCACGCGATAGTGTGATCCATTGACCGTTACCTTATTTCCAGCCTCATCTTCGAAAAAAAAAACGGCCCAATCATACCGCCAGACTTCATAGCGCACCATTCAGTGACACGTGGAGCATGCAAAGGCTTCTAAATAATTGCTTTGGAATTTTCAGAAGCCCAAATGCGGCAATTTTACTTGTTGACATGCCCTGACAAGAGAAAATAGGCTTCGTCTGAAAAAATGATTTTTTCCGACAAACCAGCCGCTTGTTTCTGAATGAATTGACCGAATCTACGGCGATGGGAGTGGTCGGTTGGTTTCAATTCTTGCACCAGTTGAAGCTTGTAAAGCTTCTAAGTCAACTCCTTTTGCAAAATTTGACATGTGATTGTTTTGGATAAGCCCAATTGTTGAGAACGTCAAGGAATTGACAAATTTGAATCTGCTTTAACACTATAACTCACGGCTGCAGTGTTTTTAGTTGAACGACCCAGTGTATGCACACTTTGTATCGAGCCTGTCGACTGAAATTTAGCAAAACCAAATTCTTAATAGCAGTTTCAGAAGGACGATTGTGTTATCGAAAAATATTATGACTTTCACTTTAACAGAATCACCATTTTTATAGTGGATTTTAATTATTTTAATAAGATTTTCGTGCCCAATTGAATTCATTGTAGTAATTGCCAATGCATTTACTACGAATGCGTTAAAAAAATGAAATGTCAAAACTCTCATGCTGTTGGTGTTGCCACAATTGAAAAACCAACTTCCTGTTGTAAGAAGCAATAAAAGCAAGTATTTTTCTGATTTTGTATGACTGTCTGCTTTTAATGCCAACTGTCAGCTGTTATGGCTTTCAGCTTTAAAAGGTAGTTGTTTTGCTTTTTAAGGATGTCAAGCTAAAACTACAATTTATCTCATTGTCAGGCCAAAGATTATAAAAGTTACTTCCTTAAACAGGGACTAGTTGAGCAACAAGGAAAACCTGATAACATTTGCAACCAACCAACAACAAAAAAGTAGCCACCGGCCAAACCAATCAATGTTGTAACAACAGTAATAAAAACAACATACAGAAGTATGTTGCTGTAACACCAGCAACAATGTAAAATAATAAAAATAAAAAACTAAAAATTTAAACCAATTTTTAGAAATGGCAACAAAGCAGCGAAGATGTCTTTGAAATTAAGCTTTCATGATATTTTCTCATCGTGGAGGCTTCTTCAGTTTTGAAAAAACAATTGTTAATTTTTTGTTTGAGAGCATTCGAACAAGTTTTTATATGACGGAAAATTTAAAATAGAAAAAGAAAACATTTATTTTCATCATCATCATCATCATCATCAATATTGATCAGAGTTACTAGAGGAGAAAAATGTGTTTATTCGCACATATTTAATGCCACCTCAGTCAACCGCACGACCATTTTGATGGCAAATAACAAGGAAATCGAAAAGTTATGCAATTGAATATTTTAGCATCTGAATGTTAAACAAGATTTTCATCAGCTACAAATGTAATAAATAAAATAACTTCGGGAAATATTTAAATTAATGCTTAAAAGTTAATAAAGATTTCTTGACTTCGTTATAAGACTAATGGAAAGAGTATTTTTTAAAAAAATTTACAAAATTTAAAAAAGATAAAAAGCGAATTTAAAAAAAAACAATTAACGCCAAGCTGCCTTAATTCAAAACTATTTTCGTATTTACTCATAATGGCTCATAATGTTGCAACAGCAGGAAAACTTTATCAACATGTTTAGCAACATCAAATATAAATTATGAAATATTGTTGCTATTTTTCTTTATCCTTTCTGACTGTTATTCGTTCGCTGTAAATGGCGAGCGCTTTCAATATGAAGACATCATTTTCATGCCGTGATCCAAATCGCACTAGTGAGTCATTGTTCACGTTCACGTAATTTTCTAATTGTCACAGTCAATCGATGATTGATTTTGATGAAATATTTTAACGATTGCAACACATTTGTTTATCGAATATTTTTCCATTATAAATTTGCCACGTGTCTACTTCACAACTGCCAAATATGAAGTGTCAAGACTAATTTTTAACAAAATGGGGACAAAACAAAATAGTATACCTTCCCGGCTGACAACCTATAGTTTGTGACGACCTTGTTTTTGGACCACATAAGACTATCAATTAAATTTCTTAAGATTAATGAATTATAATGTTATTAATTTTTAAACAAAGAAGAATAGCCGTTAAGAAGCGCCATCTATTTTTTTTTTTAATAAAAAGAAGTAGCACTTTAGGCTACAATGCCTATTCATTTAAGTATCGTGCTACATTCTTTAGGAAAGGGATAGAGAAGAGATGAAACAGATGGTGAAAGTAGAAGGATAGTCGAAAATTAACTGCCATATAAAAGACAGCACAGCGACCAGTGACTATGCCTTCATCGCTGAGCAGCCCCACCAACAATCAATTTTTATTTTTGTAGTGAAAAAAAACCAAGGTCTTCGTTGTGGCATATGAAATTGACCGTGCACCAAATCTTGTTCCATTAAATCTTATTCGATGAAACCCAATTCGATTAAAATTTATTCGATTAAACCTTATTTGCCTAAACCTTATTCGATTAAACTTTATTCGATTATACCTTATTCGATCAAAATTTATTCGATTGTATCTTATTCGATTAAATCTTATTCGATTAAAATTTATTAGAGTAAACCTTGTTCGATTAAAATTTATTCGACTGAATCTTATTCCATTAAATCTTATTCGATTAAACCTTATTCGATTAAATCTTAGTCGATTAAACTTTATTCGATTATACCTTATTCGATCAAAATTTATTCGATTAAATCTTATTCGATTAAACCTTATTCGATTAAAATTTATTAGAGTAAAACTTGTTCGATTAAAATTTATTCAATTGAATTTTATTCGATTAAATCTTATTCGATTAAACCTTATTCGATTAAGCCTTTTTCGATATTTTTTTTTTTAAGAGAAGTAGCACTTCAGGCAACAATGCCTATTTAGTCAAGTACCGTGCTACATTCTTTAGGAAAGGGATAGAGAAGAGGTGAAACAGGTGGTAAAAGTAGAAGGATAGTCGGAAATTAACTGCCATATAAAAGACAGCACAGCGACCAGTGACTATGCCTTCATCGCTGAGCAGCCCCACCGACAATCAATTTTTATTTTTGTAGTGAAAAAAAACCAAGGTCTTCGTTGTGGCATATGAAATTCATCTTATTCAATGAAACTCTATTCGATTAAAATTTATTCGATTAAACCTTATTCAATTAAATCTTATTCGCCTAAACCTTATTCGATTAAACTTTATTCGATTATATCTTATTCGATCAAAATTTATTCGATTAAATCTTATTCGATTAAACCTTATTCGATTAAAATTTATTAGAGTAAACCTTGTTCGATTAAAATTTATTCGATTGAATCTTATTCGATTAAACTTTATTCGATTAAACCTTATTCGATTAAAATTTATTAGAGTAAACCTTGTTCGATTAAAATTTATTCGATTAAATCTTATTCGATTAAATCTCATTCGATTAAACCTTATTCGATTAAGCCTTATTCGATTTGTTTTTCTTTTTAAGAGAAGTAGCACACTTCAGGCAACAATGCCTATTTAGTCAAGTACCGTGCTACATTCTTTTAGGAAAGGGATAGAGAAGAATCTCCAATCAATGGAGACCGTTGCTTAAAGATGTAGAAAGAATTTTTCTTTCCAGAATTATGCCGAAAGACAATCCCTTTCTACTCTGTTTGGTTTCAACAAGATGGAGCAGCAACTTGTCCTGCTCCTGCTAGCCTTAAAGGCGACTGGGCTCCCTTTTACCCCCGAAGACACATGTAATGACGGTGGATTTCCGTTAAAACACTTAAATGTGCTCCCTGGGGAGAGAACCTCGCGCTATCAAATCCTGTTAAATAATTAATTGTGGTCATAATTCCATAAGTGACCGTTGGTTTTTAGCAAGTCGTCGCCCGATCGCGTATATTCTCTATTTGACGATGGCATTTCGCCGCTGTATTAATTACTTTGTGGCATTTTAAAAGACCGGCTTCACATAAGCAATCCACAAACAATTCACGTTCTTAAACATGAAATTTGGCGTAGCCTTGGCGAGAAAAGCGAAGCTTTGTTACAAAATGTGCTTTAAAAATTTGTGACGTGAGCAGACGTCAGCTGACGTGCTAGAGGTGCACATTAAGTCAACGTCATATTGCATTAATAGTTGCTATTGGTATCAGTAAGTTTGAAGTTGTTAAAAAAATGTGTGTTTCAGTTTACTTCCTAACCTCAAATTTGCCCACCCATTAGAAAACTCTCATTTTATTAATTTTTATTGTATTTTATAAATAATTTGCCATAAATTCTTGCCTTTTTCAAAATAGATCTGGGTAAAAACATGTGGTGCAAATTAAATTACCGCCGCAATAAATCATTAAGCTCAACGTGTAACCAACACGAACAAGAAACATGACACTTAAGCAACAATTAAATAGACACAAAGAAAAATTAGAAAAATTAGAAATTGTCATTTGGCAAATTTTCAAAACATAATTGTTGGTTTGCTGTAAAACAAAAACAAAAATAAAAACAACCAAAATTTGTTACTTAAAATTTCCTTAAAATGTCGCCGAGCAGAACCAAGACCATGTTGTTGTGCTGTCAATAGTGTGACATAAAATGAAGGCGGTAATCAAAAAAACTTCCTGGTTAAAATTAAAAACGAAAATTATTTTAACAAAATTTTTATAATGAAATATAAATAAAGGGTGTTTTTTATAGAGGTATAAAATTTGAAATAACAAAGCAAAGTTAAATTTATTGAAATTGATATTTTTTTCTCGGACCAGCAGTTAAAGGATGACATGCATCGGGCAGGAGGAAACAGGAAGTAGTGTTTGGGACATTCAATTTGAACTTACCTGCATTGAAAGTGACAGGAAAGACCTCTGGAGGGAGCTAACTCCACAAACGAACTCTTCTGCTAAAAAATGAATTTTCCCTGTAATGCGTAGTGCGAATCCCTAGAAAATCAACCACAAATGAATGAGCTCTTAACGAAAATCGAATTAAACGCGAAAACATGCGAGTAACGGGAAGAAGTTCCCTAATTTTATTACGGCACCTGCCATTGTAGTAACGGTAAAACAGTGAAATACAACCCACATTGCGTCGATACTCTAGAGAATCAATAGAGTTGGATACCCTACTGTCGCCAATGAGCTTCTTAGCCCTCTCCTGTACTCGGCCGAGCAACTCCAAAATAGACTTTGGGGTGCCGGTCCATACATTAGAGTTGTATTCCATCTTTGGACGGATATAGATGGTATAAATATTACGGAAATGGGATGGAGTGAATTATCTGTTACATCGTTTTAGAGAACCAAGGCACTTGAAAGCTTCTTTAGAAACTTAAAAAATATGTTTAGTCCATCGAACATCACACTGAATTTCATTGCCAAGAACACCAAGAGCCTACGATTCCGTAATACCTATATCACCCTTAGTAACAGATGCAGCACAATTTCCGAACATACATCTAAGCGTAAGCATGCAACATTGTGTCTTAAGGACAGTAAGATCCACTCTATTCACATGACCCCATTCAGAGATTGTTGCGAGACCGTGATTAAACGTATCATTCATGTTCCGCCTTTTGGAAACCACCTCAAACTTGTCTATTCTATTACCAAATGAACACGAATAACATATGGTGCTGTCAACTGCGAAGAAGTATATGGGGCCGATAGTTTGACAAAGAAGGTCATTTAGAAAACTAAGAAATAGGATAGAAGAAAGAACGGAGACTTGCGGTACCCCTAAATTAATCTTGAACTCGTCTTATGAAATCCAGTCTATAACAACTCGTATGGTGCGATTCCTGCGAAAACTCAATATAAATCTGGACAAATTATCACAGACACCAAAAGCAGCCAGTTTTGCGAGAGTGCATGATGCCACACTCCATCAAACGCTTTGGAAATATCTATAACCACCACCTTATTTAGATTTACATCTGTTCCTAGCTGTGTAAGCCATAACCAGATGGTGGATCATACCACTGTAAATGAAATGTAGCGTCATCCTCGCCCTAGAAGGCCTTCAGATATGTATATCCTCCGGTCACTCCTAGTTGCAACTCCAAAAGCCCGAAGCAGACTGCAGACTTCACTATTTGCTGAACTGTTGGAGACTATCCAACTCCTGGCCAAAACGCATGAAGCTTAATACACAACGGCATTTATGCTCACTGGACCTGCACCATTCATTGTGTTCATTGTGAATGATCCGACCAACACAACTACTTTTTCTAAAATTACCTTTTCTAAAAGCATCTTTTCCCAAAGCATCTTTTTCAAAACTATTATTGGCAAAAGCAGTTTTTTCAAAACTATTTTTGCCAAAAGTACTTTTTTTAAAAGTACCTTTTCGAAAAGAACGATTTTTAAAAGTATCTTTTCAATAAGTATCTTTTTTAATAGTAATTTTTTCAAAAATACCTTTTCTAAAAGTATCTTTAACAACAGTATCTCTCTTTTTTTTAAGTATCTTCTCTGAAAGTACCTTTTACAAAAGTATCTGTTGCAAAAGCACCTTTTCCAAAAGTATTTTTCACCAAAGGTGTCGTTCAAAAGTAGAGTTTCATAAGTAGAGCTTTCAAAAGTAACTTTTCTAAAAGTACAGTTTGCAAAAAAACAGCTTTTCTAAAGGTACTTTCCTCAAAAAGTACCCTTTTCAAAAGTATCTTTTCCACAAGTAGAGTTATCAAAAGTAACTTTTCCAAAATTACATTGTGCAAAATTATTTTTTCAAAAAATAGCTTTTCTAAAAGTACTTTCTTCAAAAGTATCTCTTTTTTTAAAAGTATATTTTCTGAAAGTTCTTTTTACAAAAGTACCTGTTCCAAAAGCACTTATTCAAAAAAAGGTGCCTAAAAATATTATTTCACTCCTAGTTGCAACTCCAAAAGTCCGAAGCAGACTGCAGCCTTTACTATTTGCTGAACAGTTGGAGACTATCCAACTCCTGGTCCAAAACGCATGAAGCTTAATACACAACGGCATTTATGCTCACTGGACCTAGACCATTCATTGCGTTCATTGTAAATGATCCGACCCACCGAACTCAAACCAGGGCCTCGAAATCACAACCACCGCGATATTTCGAAGGATCGACCGCAGCCTTTACTCCTTGCTGAAGAGTTGGAGACAATCCAACTACTGGTCTAGGACGCATGAAGCCTAATAAAATTTAAGAGCACAACCGCATACATGCTTACTGGGACTGAACCATTTATTGTGTTTATTGTGAACGAGGGCATCAAAACTACAACCACCACGATACTCACGAAGCACCGACCTCAATAATCAATCAGAGAACAGCTAAAAGGCTAAAAAGACAAATAGTTGAACTCTGGGGCTTTACTGATTCCCGAGGAAATATAGTGGAGTTGTCCAGTTGGCTCTTTGCTAGCCTGAGAGGGGACTGGCCTCTCTTTTACCCCAGAAAACATATGTAATGACGGTGAGATTCCGTCAAAATCATTATCAGTGTCAACCCGGGGGGGAACTCTCTCCGAAATGATGTATGGAGTTGGAACATTGTTCCAATAGGAAAGCCAGCAAGTCGCTCGTAGAGCGACACCTACGGAAACCATACTGTCGGTCGCTAAATAAGCTGTTAAACTCCTGGTACTTCATAAGATGAAAATCTGTCACACTTTCCATCACTTTGGAAAGTGCAGAACAAATTGAAATTAGGCGGTAATTTTCAGGGTTGTTAGCTTCACCCTTTTTGGGGATCGGCGTTACATTAGCAACCTTCCAACACTTTGGAAATTTGCCGGCATCATACAATGCGCTGAAAAAAGCTGCTAACGCACAAGCTAGCGTCGAACAGCACTGTTTTAAGACCAGTGCTGGAATCCCATCAGGTCCAGGAGACTTGTTGATGTTGAGATGTGCTAAAACCTTTTTAACCGCTCAAGCTCGCAAGAATATCTTTATTTATTTATTTAAATTGATATGAAATTTACTCTATTCGAAAGATAATCTTGTGGCATTATAATTTAAATGTGACTTCTGGCATATAGCCGCCAGGGCTGGCTCGGGAGTAGTCGAATCTGGAGTTCCAACTTTCGATGACCGTTTTCAAATACTTGTTGGTGGCCGTATATCGGCAATAGTGCTACGAATGTTGTCCTCTAAGTGATCACTCATGTTGGGCTTATTGGCAACTTCATATATCCCCACAGAATATAATTAAGCGGTGTTAAATCGCACGATCTTGCATTGCCAATTCACGGATTCGAAACGTTAAACTATGCGGTTACCTTTTCTTCAATAAATCAATTATTACACGAGCTGTGCGCCGTCTTGTTGAAAGCTCAGCTCCTGTACATAATGCTGATGAAGGAAGACGTCAGTAATCATGACTCTATAGCAATCACCATTAACTTGAACCTTCAAACCATCAGCGATTTTGAAAGAAGTAGGGACCAATGTGTGCACCAACCCATAAAGCCCACAAATCGTTAAAATGTTCAGTTTTGCTGGAGGTAACGGTGCTTCAACATACACTTGACAATTATCGTCACTCCAAATATGGCATTTTTGTTATTTGGCATATCCCTTCAATTAAAAGTGAGCTTCAGCGCCAAACGAAAACTCGCTGGAATGAAAATTGGTATCAACGGCAATCTTGTTTTGGGCCCAATTTCCAAAATTTGGAAGAGATGTTCAGGCATTAATCTATTCCCGTTGAAATGTCAAAACCAGATAATATAAATAATAAATCATTTAACAGCTTCTTAATTTGCTGAATTTTCTATGTCTCTATACCTCTACAAAAAACACACTGTATAAGAAAAAGGTTTCATAAACCACACTGCTTTAACACCCATCACTGTGTCAGTTGTATCAAATAATTAACACCATTGAAGAGCTATTGAGAAAAAAGAAAGAGGGAGTGAGAGAGGGAGAGCAAGATGCATAATATGCAACGTCATGATAATTTGCGCTACTAACATGGTTCCCTTTTACTTAATTAACATTTTAATGTTAAAGTCTTCCTTGTAAGATTTAACTAATTCATGACTGCACACGCAGCAAAAAATTTTCTTTTGAAAATTTTGGAATTTTGTAACAGAAAAACAGTTAAATAAAATTATAAAATACTAGCGTGCCCGTGACTGCTTTGCAAGTCAATCATTCAGGAAAATTAATCAGAAAGAACACAATTACTTTTTTTTCGTTTTTATGTTTTTTTTAAAATAATTTTATCTTTTCCCACAATTCATTATTTTTGTGTGCTTATATAATACGTCTTATTCTATTGGAATGCTTTTACATATACGACATTCTTCGATTGATTTTGGTTCGCGGTATAGACAAACAAAGCAGTTGGTTTATTAACACGTGAACATGATACATATAATTGACCGTATGGGGAACTGAAGCCATTTAAAATCAAACGACAATCTGGAGGAATCATAGGAATGCGTGGTATCATGAACATCCTCGCCCTTATATTTTCCTTTTAAAATGTTTGCTTCAATCACATTTTCATGACTAAACGTGTCCCATTGCAAAGTCGTGGCTGGCAGATATTTCTAAGCAAAATAATTGGAACACCAACTTTCCCTTGCAGGCGGTGGGGCGGTAGCCCAGGTAATTCAAGCGAATTTTAAAATTCGACTGGATAATTTACAACATGGTCTTGATTGGTAACAGAGTCAACCGATTTTTAGGTAAAAATTTCCACGAGAATGTTATTCAAAATTGTAACATTGGTATCCGAAACATCTGCGTTTTTCGCAGCTAAGATAGCTCTTTCCCCCAACCAATCATGGTTTCTAAAATTTTGTGCAATACCGGGAAATACGTCTGTGACCAATTCATGTTTTGATTGAGCATAATCATTTTTGCGGCCGGGTCAATTAGAATTGCGCAATTCCCCATATCTAACAATTGCTTTGAAAAACGTTCAGCTGAAGGATCATTTTGGAATTGAACACGCAATTTTCACACACGCACACACAAAATGCAACAGAATATGGAAAATAAAATTCTGTATTCACTTGCTATGAACATGAGCATATTTCGATTTCGATATTGCCGTCGCATTCTGTGCAAGCACACATACACACACACACACAGCAACGTACAAACGAAAACACACATTTCATTTGATACAAAAATTGAGTCGAAGTATTCAATGGAAAAAACTTTAATTTTCTTGAAAAATTTGTCTTGTCACGCATTTGCTGAAGCCGGGATTCGCGTTGTCTCTCCGTTTCTGCGGCTCTAGACGTAGATGTCCTTTCACGATTTTCCTGAAGACGTGATTCGTGTTCCTCAGCTGATTCAGCGGCTCTTCTTGTCCTCTGCTGCCGCGTTGCGATGGTTTTTTTAGCAAAAGCTGTTTTTTTAGGTGGCATTTTAGTAAACTGGAATAGTGCAAAAGGAACAATGATGTGTTTTGTTTTTTTACTTTTATAACATTTTATTATTGGTTGTTGGAACGACAGTAATCATATTACCTATTTGATGAATTGGCATTAAAAATAATTTGTGAAGTTATTTCACTATTGTAAATTTAAAAACACTTGTTATTTACTAAATTGATTTCACTTATAGGTTTCTCACTTATGAACACAAAACAGCAAAGTTTGTTGGATTGTACCGTTATTTTTTACCAGCGTAGCGGGGAATATGTTGTATTATATAGTAATGTAAATATTTTGTAAACATAAATAAACCGAAAACTCGGATTTTTGAATGCAACATTTCGGAAGTTTTAAAATTTTGATATTTTATTATATATTAGTGAATTTTTTTTTTGTAAATATCTTCGGAACTACATAACCGATTTAAGAGATTGATATCTCGTTTTGAAAAGCATAACAATGGCTTTAAAAAATAAAATAAAAAAGAAAAAAAAATAAATATGTATATGTATATGTCATTGGTGGGTTTTGCCACGCCCCTCCGCCCACAGACCGAAAATAAAAAATCGGACTTCACAGTGACACGCCTGAATATTCTGAAGATTCTCTGAAAATTTCATCAAAATCGGCCCAGCCGTTTTCGAGTCCATTTCTTACATACATACACACATCCTCTTTTATATATATAGATAAAGAAAGGCTTAATCCATCAGAAAATGTTTTACAGATAAACGATTAACTGTCAATCGATTATGACGAATTTTCATTTTTATATTTTCGATTTAAAACTGAATGCTCTTGTTGTTGCTTATTTTTAATTTCTGAATTTTTTCTCATTTTTAATGAATTTTAAGGTTTTATGGAATTGTTATTTACTGGTTGTACATTTGTGTTCTTATGAAAATGTAGGGTATACTTAAATTGCGGCAATTTTTGTTGTTTAATTAAAATTAAATTATTTAAAATTAGTTTTTTTTTAATTTTTATAGTTTTTTTAAACGATTTTTTTTTTTTATCTTTATTAAATATCTTTTTTGCTTTTTAACGATCTTTTTTATATATTTTTTTATGAAAAAATATTTTATATGTTTTTGTCAAATGTTTTGAAAAAATTTTTTCAATATGATAATAATTTTTTGTTTTCAAAAATAAAAATTTTTTCCTGACGAAGCTTTCGAAAGGAAAGCGAAATATCGAGAAGAAAAAAATATATAAAAAAGATCGTTAAAAAGAAAAAAAGATATTTTTTTTTTAATTTTTTGTTTTTAGTATTTTTTTTAAACTATAAACTTTTTTTCCAAAGTAAGTACCTTTTCCAAAAGTACCTTTCCAAAAGTACTTTTTCAAAAGTACCTTTCCAAAAGTACTTTTTTCAAATCTTCCTTTTCCAAAAGTATCTTTTCCAAAAGGATCTCTTTTAAAAATATCTCTTCCAAAAGTATTTTTACAAAAATATCTTTTCGAAAAGTACTTTTTCTAAAAGTACCTTTTCTAAAAGTACCTTTTCTAAAAGCATCTTTTCCCAAAGCAGTTTTTTCAAAATTATTATTGGCAAAAGCAGTTTTTATAAAACTATTTTTGCCAAAAGTACTTTTTTTAAAAGTACCTTTTCGAAAAGAACGATTTTTAAAAGTATCTTCTCAATAAATATCTTTTTTAATAGTAATTTTTTCAAAAGTACCTTTTCTAAAAGTATCTTTAACAACAGTATCTCTCTTTTTTAAAAGTATCTTCTCCGAAAGTACTTTTTACAAAAGTATCTGTTCCAAAAGCACCTTTTCCAAAAGTAATTTTTACCAAAGGTGTCGTTCAAAAGTAGAATTCTGCAAGTAGAGTTTTCAAAAGTAAATTTTTAAAAAGTACATTGTGCCAAAAACAGCTTTTCTAAAGGTACTTTCCTCAAAAGTACCCTTTTCAAAAGCATCTTTTCCACAAGTAGATTTATCAAAAGTAACTTTTCCAAAATTATTTCTTCAAAAAATAGCTTTTCTAAAAGTACTTTCTTCAAAAGTATCTCTTTTTTTAAAAGTATCTTTTCTGAAAGTACTTTATACAAAAGTACCTGTTCCAAAAGCACTTATTCGAAAAAGGTGCCCAAAAATACTATTTCCACAAGTAGAGTTATCAATAGTAAATTTTACAAAATTACATTTTGTAAAAGTATTTTTTCAAAAAATTGCTTTTCTAAAAGTACTTTCTTTAAAAGTAACTTAATCACAAGTATCAATTTTTTTGAAAGTATCTTTTTTTATGTCACACTATTAACAGTACTTTTTCAAAAGTACCTTTCCAAAAGTACTTTTTTCAAATCTTCCTTTTCCAAAAGTATCTTTTCCAAAAGGATCTCTTTTAAAAATATCTCTTCCAAAAGTATTTTTACAAAAATATCTTTTCGAAAAGTACTTTTTCTAAAAGTACCTTTTCTAAAAGTACCTTTTCTAAAAGCATCTTTTCCCAAAGCAGTTTTTTCAAAATTATTATTGGCAAAAGCAGTTTTTATAAAACTATTTTTGCCAAAAGTACTTTTTTTAAAAGTACCTTTTCGAAAAGAACGATTTTTAAAAGTATCTTCTCAATAAATATCTTTTTTAATAGTAATTTTTTCAAAAGTACCTTTTCTAAAAGTATCTTTAACAACAGTATCTCTCTTTTTTAAAAGTATCTTCTCCGAAAGTACTTTTTACAAAAGTATCTGTTCCAAAAGCACCTTTTCCAAAAGTAATTTTTACCAAAGGTGTCGTTCAAAAGTAGAATTCTGCAAGTAGAGTTTTCAAAAGTAAATTTTTAAAAAGTACATTGTGCCAAAAACAGCTTTTCTAAAGGTACTTTCCTCAAAAGTACCCTTTTCAAAAGCATCTTTTCCACAAGTAGATTTATCAAAAGTAACTTTTCCAAAATTATTTCTTCAAAAAATAGCTTTTCTAAAAGTACTTTCTTCAAAAGTATCTCTTTTTTTAAAAGTATCTTTTCTGAAAGTACTTTTTACAAAAGTACCTGTTCCAAAAGCACTTATTCGAAAAAGGTGCCCAAAAATACTATTTCCACAAGTAGAGTTATCAATAGTAAATTTTACAAAATTACATTTTGTAAAAGTATTTTTTCAAAAAATAGCTTTTCTAAAAGTACTTTCTTTAAAAGTAGCTTTATCAAAAGTATCAATTTTTTTGAAAGTATCTTTTTTAAAAGTACTTTTTCCAAAGACATCTTTTCCAAAAATATATTTGCAAAAGTATCTCGTTCAAAAGTATCTTTCGCAAAAGTACCTTTTCCAAAAATGTTTTTTCAAAAGTATCTCGTTCAAAAGTACTTGTGACAAAAATATCTTTTCCAAAAGTACCTTTTCCAAAAGTATCTCTTCCTAAAGCAGTTTTCTCAAAATTATTTTTGGAAAAAGCAGTTTTTTTAAAACTATTTTTGCCAAAAGTATTTTATTTAAAAGTACCTGTCCCAAAAGCACGATTTTTAAAAGTACTTGTTGCGAAAGTATCATTTCAAAAATTTGCTTTTCTAATAGTACGTTTTTGAAAAGTACCGTTTTCTAAAAGTATTTTTTTAATAGTACATCTTTTTTTTAGAAATGTCTTTTCTAAAAGTACTTTTTACAAAACTATCTTTTCCAAAAGCACCTTTTCCAAAAGAATTTTCACCAAAGGTGTCGTATAAAAATATCTCTTCCACAAGTAAAGTTTTTAAAAGTAACTTTTCTAAAAGTACATTTTTCAAAAGTATTGAGGAAAGTACTTTTCTAAAAGTACCTTTTTCAAAAGTATCTCTTTT
Source organism: Trichopoda pennipes (assembly GCA_030448955.1). Classification (NCBI taxonomy): domain Eukaryota; kingdom Metazoa; phylum Arthropoda; class Insecta; order Diptera; family Tachinidae; genus Trichopoda; species Trichopoda pennipes. The sequence goes on from JASKUP010000040.1 coordinate 1,931,382, forward strand.
TTTTAAAGTACACTTTTTAAAATAATCTTTTTTAAAAGTACTTTTTGCAAAGGTATCTTTAAAAAAAATATTTTGTTAAAAGTACCTTTTCCAAAATATTGTTTCAAAAGTATTTCGTTCAAAGCTACCTTTTCCAAAAATACTTTTTTCAAAAGTATCTTTTACAAAAGCAGCTTTTCTAAAGGGACCTTTCCCAAAAGTATCTTTCCAAAAATATATTTCAAAGTATTGCGTTCAAAGGTATCGTTGCTTCAAAAGTATCTCGTTCAAAACTACCTTTTCCAAAAATACTTTGTTCAAAAGTATTCTTTACAAAAGTACCTTTTCTAAAGGGACTTTTCCCAAAAGTATCTTTCCAAAAATATATTTTAAAAATTATCGCGTTCAAAGTATCTCGTTCAAAACTACCTTTTCCAAAAATACTTTGTTCAAAAGTACTCTTTACAAAAGTACCTTTTCTAAAGGGACTTTTCCCAAAAGTATCTTTCCAAAAATATATTTTAAAAATTATCGCGTTCAAAGGTACCTTTTCCAAAAAAGTACCCTATCTAAAAGTACCTTTTCTAAAAGTACCTTTCCCAAAAGTCTTTTTTGGAAAAATATATTTTTAAAAGTAACTTTCCCAAAAACACCTTTTTCAAAAATACCTTTTCCAAAAGTACCTATCCCAAAAGTACCACTTTAAAATACAAATCGATGTTGCGTTTTAAAAATAATTTAAATAATATTATTTATTTTGTTAAATGAGCATGATATTAGTTTTGTTGTTGTTATGTTTCTACACAATGATTAATTCGTTTCAAGTGCATGTTGGCAGCATTGTTTGCCTATTGCAACAAATTGTCATCAAGTCAAGTAATCATGATTGCGGCACTTATGCTGTCACTGTTGAAAAAGCCACATCAAATGCCATTTATTTACAACTGTTGACTGTTTTATTTGTTGAACAAATCTTCTTTATAGTTGAACGCAATTTGAATATTTTTTTACTTATTAAATTTACTGAATGTTTCAGTTGGCCGTGTCATCATCATCATCACACACGTTTTTGTTTATTTTCAAAACGTCACTGGACACCTTTAATTTTCAGTTTTAGTCATTTTACTCAAAGAGAATTGTGATATTGCAGCGTTTCTTTTCAATTCAATTCCAGCTGGTGCGTAAACGTATTAATTAGAAGGTTTTTTAACGCCTCAGCAGCTGCCCATGTGAGAAGCCTGGATCTTGACTCACCACAGTATCGATGAATTTGTATGCTGTCGTTCTATCGGCGTCCCATAAATGAATGGCGCAGTTTATGGTATTGCCATCAATGTTTATAGTAATGGTAATCACAAAAAATTTCCGCAGTCATTTGTGGTGTAGGTTGCGCGGTTTCAAGCGCACACGATGCAAAATATCCTCAGATATGTCACAGCTATAATTAACGCAATTTTTGGATGCCGAAACGGCTCGTTGTTGTGCTGCATTTCAAAAAGGCTAGAAGAAGGCTTTTTTTATTCGAATAAGATTTTAAAAATATCTTTGAAAAGCAGAAAATACCGTTATTTATTCGTATAATAAATAATAATTTACAAAATAATTTTATTCGAATAAAGAATATTTCATCAATTTTTATTACACGAATATTTTTTGTTATTCGAATATCAAACATTATTATAATAATTTTTATTATTTGTTATTATAATAATTTTTATTAATCGTATATTTTTATTCGATTAATAAAAATAATAAAACATTAAATTAATTATAAAAATTATTATTCGAATAATAAATAAATATAACAATAATAAAAAATTAATTTTAAAAATTTCTTTGAAAAGCAGAAAATACCGTTACTTATTCGTATAATAAATAATAATTTACAAAATAATTTTATTCGAATAAAGAATATTCCATCAATTTTTTTTTATTCGAATATCAAACATTATTATAATAATTTTTATTATTTGTTATTACAATATAATAATTTTTATTAATCGTATATTTTTATTCGATTAATAAATATAAAACATTAAATTAATAATAAATATTATTATTCGAATAATAAATAAATATAACAATAATTAAAAATTAATCGAATAAAAATGCTCGAATAAAAAAAAATTATTCAATTGAAAAAGATAGAGTAGATAAATCAAATATTATGTATAGGGTTTTTTAACAAGATGTTTTTTTTTCAATTGTGGTAACACTAACAACATGAAACACGAAAATCGCATTAAAATAAAAAAAATCCGCTATGAAAATGGTGGTTCTGTCAAAGTTACATTTCGTCGAATAGGTGATATTTCCGGAGAACCTAATAGTCAGGTCTACAAGACCAAGGCAATAAGGATCCTCAAAAACATACAATTACAGATTATTATGTCACAGGAAAAAATCCAATAAACACAAACGAATAACAAGCATGGTCGTGAAAGGATTTAGGTAAGAAGAGAGACGAATGAAAAGGAAGAGAGAGAGAGACAGGCAGAGAGGGAGCGACCATTTAGGTGAAAACAAACAAACGAAAAAGGAGAGAGAAAGAGAGGTACAGACAAAAAGAGAGAGAGTGACGAATGCAATAGAAATAACACGAAAAGAAACACGAGTAAGACGAACTATATTAACACAGCTGACAATAAAACGTAACTATAGTATAAAGAGAACACTGAAGATGGCAAACAGCCGAAACCGGGTCGACATAAAACCATACCCAAATAGAAATAAATTAAACCCCGTCGGAAAATGTATGAACATATCGAAAATTAAATTGTCGTTTTGGGTGTTTTCCATACTGCATGCTTTGGGCTTGATTAGCAAGTGGTATCAAGAAGACAGTGCCACATCGCATACAGCCAGAACTACAATGAATTTACCACAAATTATTTCAAGAAGTGGTGATGTTGATTGGCCTCCAAGGTCGCCTAATTTGACTGCTCCGGACTTCTTTTTGTAGGGATATCTGAAAAGCATGATTTTTGCCAACAAACCAGAGACGCTTGAGCAACTCAAACAAAATATTCGTGATGAAATTAATGAAATCACGCGTGAAATGTGTGAGAATGTAATGAAAAATGTGCTCAGAAGGGCTCACATTTATCTGGTACACATTTTTTTTTATTAAAGAGAAGTTTCACTTTTGGCAACAATGCCTATTTAGTCAAGTACCGTGCTACATTCTTTTAGGAAGGGGATAGAGAAGAGATGAAACAGGTGATAGTCGGAAATTAACTGCCGCATAAGACAGCACAGCGACCATTGACAATGCCTTCATCGCTGAGCAGCCCCACCGACATTCAACTTTTATTTTTGTAGTAAAAAAAAACAAGGTCTTTGTTGGGAAGCGAACCCACAACCCCCATACTGACAAGCTAGTACACTACCTACTAGCCTATAGGGACACCGACATTAAATATTTATCGATAGAAAATCTATTCTCTTTCATTTAATCAAAAATTATAAACAAACACAGTAAGTACACCTTCCTGGCGGACACCCTGTATTTAGTGTCCCTAATACTTCTATTATTTTTATTCTTCTTGAAACATAAATAACAAAAATTAAATTTCTGTTACCTGGCATGAAAATTTGTCTTAGGGAAAAAGCAGATATTAAATTTAAAAAGTTTATTTTTTAATTTTATAACAATTTCAATCATGATCTAAAATAAATGTGTTAAATCATTGAGTAGAAATATTTTATTTTTTAATTTAATTTGTCTAAAGACTTTGGCACAGCAAGCTACACGAACACACGACAACAAATGTTGCTGGCTACCAATGTCGCCGTGTAGTTAGCTACGTAATTATTCTCCGTTCTGTAATTTTGACGTTTGGACTAATAATAAAATGGTTTTTCGTTCGTATTTGTATTAGAAAATTGTATGAAGAAAATTTCATAAAATTTGTGCAAACTATTGCAAAAATAGTGCAAACAACAGCCTTAGTCTACGAATTAACAAATAATTTGCATCCAATGAACCATCGAAGATGGTGGTGGGCCCGACCAGTGAATACATAAATCGAACCGAAGAAGGTTTTTATCAAACAACATGTGTACGGCAGATAAAAGAAAAAGATGAGGAACATTTTTTTAAAGCGACTAGAATGTCTGTACCCAACTTTAATTTATTGGTCAGGTCAGGCTTTTAAAACAGAAAATGGAACGATCTTCCAACAAAAGACCAATAGATGTCGCAACGCGTTTGGCAGTATCAATAATGTAAGAATGCTTACGAGTCGTGAGTGTCATAAAGTAAAATACTTGCGCTTTCAGTTACTTGGCGCTAGGATGCCATATTTAAGTTCTTGCTTGGGTGTTCAAGTTGGGAATATCCACAGTTCGTAAAATTATTTACGATGCATGACGAAGCAATTTGGGATGAACTACATGGCATTTTTCTATCACCTCCGAACATAAATGAGTGTATGGGCATTTCTGACAAGTTCTATGTGATGACAGGACTGCCAAATTGTTTAGGAGCCATTAATGGCAAACATATTTATATAATTTTTGTCCAAGAAAAACCGGTTCTTTGTATTATAATTATAAAAAGACGTACAAAATATTTCTAAGCACCTCTGCTTTGCTATAAATATTTTTGTGATATTGTAAACATTGTTTTTGTATTGTAATCAAAAGAAATAGAAATAAGTTTAATTTGACTACAACGACAAAAGCAGCCCAGACAACAACCTGTCGGGCTGTCGTCAAAATAATCATTCTCATATACAAGTGTGTATTTTGTTTTTGACATATTGCCCCCGTATTAACATAGGTGCCCCTGTAGGCTAGTAGGTAGTGTACTAGCTTGTGAATATGGGTTTTGTGGGTTCGATTCCCAACGAAGACAAAAAAAAATAAATAAAAATTAACTGTCGGTGGGGCTGCTCAGCGATGAAGGCATAGTCAGTGGTCATTGGTCGCTGTGCTGTCTTATTATACGGCAGTTAATTTCCAACTATCCTTCTAATTTCACCACCTGTTTCATCTCTTCTCTATCCCTAAATAGGCATTGTTGCCTGAAGTGCTACTTCTCTTTAAAAAAATAATTTTTGTAGCCCGTAGCTTGCTGGCGTCTATGTGTTTATGGCCTTTAGTTTCTAAAATAACTTTAAAAGCAGGAAAATACAAACAATAACAAAAATAAAAAAACAAATGTTAAATTTATAAAAAAAATGTTTAAAATAAATAAGCAATAACTTACCACGCACCCACCATTCCTTTGTAGCGCAAGGAGTTACATTTAGTTGTGACGAACCAAAATTACTGCAGCTAATAAATGAAATAATAACAAAAAAATAAATATTTACTTCCAGCAGCTTCAGCTGAATATGGCTGCTCCAAGCAGTCAGCTACTCTTTTTTTTATTTCATTTGTAAATTTAAGTATTTGACTGAATTAATGTTTCCTAATTTAATTAAAAATTAATGGTTTTGCTGTTTATCGTTTTTTTCCTTTTTATTTAGGCGATTTTTTACTTCAGTATTTTATTGTTTTTATTATTTTCGCAACCTTTTTAAATATAAAATTCAAGCGGCATTAGTTACTTCACACTGCTCACTATCTGTGAGCATTTTTATTGTGTGTGTGTGTGTGTGTGTGCCACGCCAATTTTAAAACGCTTGAGGCGTTTAAAATATAAAACTTTTAAACCGTGTCAAATGAATTTTGTACTCTTTCACTATTCCTTTTTTGCTGCAACTGCCAATAAACTTAGTGAACTATTTATTTATTAATTTTTATTTTTATTTATTTATTATTTATAAATTTAATTTAATTTAATTTTGGCGATTTTTTTTTAACTAAAGGCCCAACTATAATATGCATAAGTTGGCTTAAGCAAATGCTTAAACAAATCATTAAAGACTTTTAGGTGGCTATAATGTACTTACATGATTATAGAAATTATTATACACAGTTGTGTTATTCGTACTTTTGCAAAAAAATAATTTCTTTATAAATTAATGAAATATATTAACAAAAAGACTAGCAGCGTTTAGACATATAATACACAGGCTTGGGATAATTCCAGATAAGTACAGAAGGCAACTCGACACAATCTACGCCATAGCTATGAATAACGGCTACAAAACCACTACCATCGATAAACTACTTAGACAATATAACACTAAGAACAGAAATAGAGAAGACAAAGAGACAGCCGATACAACACGACGGCACACCTTTACTTATACAGCACCAGAAATATACAGACTAACTAACCTTTTTCACAAAGAAGGAATACTCACAGCATTAAAAAGTGGAAACACCCTCAGACACTATCTCAGAACAACGGCAGAAACAACTGACAAATTTAATTCCAGCGGGGTATACAGACTTACCTGTACCTGCAAACGAACCTATATAGGGCAAACTGGACGAACACTAAAAACAAGGTATACAGAACACATACGCTCATACAAAAAACACCCTCAGACGGACACACGTACCTACATAATAGTAAAAGACGGAGGTATCGATAAATTCTGCTTACCTGAATATATACGAACCTAACAACAGAACTGCCTGAACGCCAACACTGACTCACCAGTACAAACTAAGCCGCGGCTTGAGAATGATGCATTCGCATCAAAAGCGCCCGCCATCGAATACAAACCAGCCAGCTGGGACGGAAAATGGCAATATTATTTCATTTACTGGCGGAGGACAAACAAACAACATAATACCAAAAAGATGTTTAATAATTATTATTTGTCCACTGCCTGACGGAGCTTCCATTCTCTTCGTTTCCTTGCCGAAACGTTCCCGTAGTAACTTCCATCTGTATTTACACTCCACGATTTTATGAAATTCATATCAGTATGACAAGGAAAAACGCAAACAAAATTCTTTAAGGCATTACTTACCCCACATTTACTGCATTTTTCTGGTACTTCTTGCCATGGTCATTCCTTTGAATTGCCGTTATAATAAAATGCGTACCTTTTGTCTTATAAGTAATTTTTTCTTTGTACATTTTCTATTTAATTCAAATAAAATATTTTTTCTCTTTCGTCCTGCATTGCAGTTTGTTTACTAATGCACGATGCAAAATCAGCTGTTTCCGTACAGAATGTGCGATCACTTTCGTACTTTCCTTAAGCGATTGATATTTGACGAAACTTTATGAAAAGTTTTGTTAAAAACATTCTAATTTGCCACATATGATTATTAGGAATTTGCACAGTTCTTTAAGTTGGCTTAAGCCAGGTTATGTATATTATAGTTGGGTCTTAACTGTTACGAATTTTAAGGTTGCCACTTGCTACTTATGCAAACAGATTTTTTGTGCAATGAAAAACATGTTGGTTGAATACATTAGAATATGAAAATAAAATTCGCTTTTCACTTTCACGTTTGTGAAATCTTGAAAAGTTTAGTGAATACATTTTTAGGCGATTTTTTCACGTAAAGCAATTATTAGAGGTTTTAAAGGGTCCGCCATCTAACGTTTTTTATTGAAGTAATGCTTATTTCGTGCATGGTAACACTTAGCTCATGTTTGATTTGACAAATAATTAGTTTTATCCTTCCGCTGAACGAATATGGTTGTGTATACGCTTGAACAACGCTGGGAAATATTGCGACATTATTTTGAAAATCATGGTGATGTTGCAGCAGAATGTGTGCGAAAATTGCGTATGGATTTTGGAAGAAGAGAAGCACAATCAGCTTCGCATGTTGGTTATCTTGTGAAAAAAGTGAAAGAAACTGGTATCCTCATCAATAAACCAAAGCGTGAAAGGCCGAAAACAGTGCGTACATACACCCGAGAATATTGCTGCTGTGGCAGAAAGTGTGCGTGAAGCGTCGTCAACATCAATTCACCGTCGTTCTCAGCAATTGAACATTTGAGAGACATCATTGAGACGAATTTTGCATAAAGACCTGGGTATGATGCCATACAAAGTCCAATTGGTTCAGGAGTTGGAACCAAGTGACCATCCAATGCGTTGTCGCTTCGCTAAGTGGGCCCACGATCGACTTAGAGAAGATGCCGATTTTGCAAAAAAAAATCATCTTGGCGGGTATGTAAAGAAGCAAAATTGTCATAATTGGGGCGGAGAAAACCCGCACGCATACATTGAAAAGTCGACTCACCCAAAACAAGTCACTATTGGGTGCGGATTTTGGTCCAGAGGCAAAATTGGGCCATTTTTCTTCGAAAATAAGCAAGGAGTGACCGTTACAGTCAATGGCGATCGTTATTGGGCCATGTTGAATTAATTTTTGTTCCCAAAAATTGAAGAGGAGGATATTGGCAACATTTGCTTTGAACAGGACGGCGCTACGTGCCACACAGTCGAAGCTACACTCGATGTTTTGTGCCCTACTTTTGAAGATCTCATTATTATTAGCCGCAGAGTTGATATCGTTTGGCCACCTCGGAGCTGCGATTTGACTTCGTTGGACTATTATTTGTGGGGTGCCGTCAAAGATAAGTATTACGCGGACAAGCCAGAGACAATTGACATTTTCGAGAACAATATTCCTGAAGCCATTGGTGCAATACAGCTGCATACAATCGATAATGTGCTTAAAAATTGAACCGATCGTGTGGGCTAGTGCATGGCCAGCCGAGGCCGCCATTTGAATGAAATTATTTTCCATTATTAATCGGAAGGATTGTACTTTCAAATAAAAAAAGAAATTTGAGAAAATATTCAGTAGTTTTGTTTATAGTATTTAAAACAAAAAAAAAAGTTATTTGGCGAACCCTTTATTGATATCAGCAATATCTGTGTTTTAACTTTTCGGTTTTTTTTCTCTCTTATGATTTTAGTGATGTAGGATGTTTTTAGTTTAAGACTCTTGGGATTAGAAAGGACTTGATGCAGAACTAAAAACTAAACAGCTTGAAATGTGTTTTATTCTGTGAGCTATTGACTTCTCTTTGCAAAAATTTGCAACAATTTTATTAGACCCAAAGTTCAAATCCCGACCACTCCATTTCCTCGTCTTTTTAAAGATCATAATTGTGTGTAATATATGTAACTTTTAGCAGAAATTTCAATTTCATTTATTATGTCAAAGAAATAGTTAGTGACTGCATGTCGACTAAATTTCACAGACAAGTCACTTAATTATACTGCAATTATTTTAAAAATTTTTCAAGCAGCATGACCTTCAATCATTTAAAAAATAAAAATAATTTATTAGCAACCGTTTTTTTTTAAAACCTCTGCAATTGCATATTTTAAGGAAACAAGGACACTCCATATGTGTGTTGTTGCAGTGTCCTTCTTAAAATAATGATAAGAGTTCATTGATACTATTCTACAAAAAAAAAAAAAAACATGTGAGGCGGCAGTAAATATTTAAAAATTTTAATCTTCATAATTACTGTCGAAAAATATTTATTTTAAAATTGTCTCTCCTCCTTTGGGGCGTTGAAGTTAAATTTCGTGATCAATTTTAATATTTTGCGACATGTTCCATCCTTTTGTCTTTCGTTAAAGACTAATGTTAATTTCAATTCATCATAAACGTCTAAATAGCTTTTCTTTATTATACAGGATGTCCGCCGGGAAGGTATAAGACTTTGTTGTGTCCCCATTTTGGTAAACATTACATTTGACATTTCATATTTGACAGTCCTGAATGAGACACTTTGCAATTTTATTATGGAAAAATAATCGATAAACCAATGTGGGGATTCATTTATAAGATCCATTATCTTCCATTTAAACAAAAATTATAAACAAATAAAGTAGTATACCTGCTCGGCGGACACCCTATATATAAAATACACTTGTTGTTGTTGTTGTTGTTGGTATAAATAATAAATAACAAGAGACCGACAACTGTTCACTTATTAAAGTTTTCTCTGATCAGTATGGCAAATTGTCCCTGTTAAGCAAGAAATTTACATGTGAAATAAATATTGTTATTTCAGGTTACTAGCTTTACACTGTGCTACAGAATAGAGCACACGGTATATAAATATATTCAGTTAACAAGTTTGTAGTTTTTATTTTTTACTTTAATTTTCAATGACTTTTAACACTCTTTCATCAAAGATTCTCTCTATTTCAATTTCCTTAAAGGGAACTTTTTCCACTTAATTGGGAAATCACTAGATTTACTTCACTGTTTCCGTATGTTAACTATCGTGTTTGAGCCCCCAAACGCCCATCTACAAAATTTAAGTGTTTCGATTCTTTACAGTATCTCAGCATAAATGTTCACTCAAAATTACTCAAGAAACCGTAACCACAGCCATGATTGACTGACTGACACATAAGCGTGTAACGCTAAGAGTCCTGGTGGTTGGTTTTAGCGACACAGGCCATTTATTTTAAAATTATATGAATTATTATTTTAGTTTATAATTATATTTATTTTATAATTGTAGTTTTAAGTCGAATGAATTTTTAATTATAATTTTGTGTTTAACAGCAGCTTGCTGGGCAGCGCAATCTTTACGTAGTGGTACAACTGGCGATTGATAATGAACGCAGCCACCAGCTGTTTTATACTTCAGCTGTGGAGATTATGTATGTGTGTGTACTTGTGTGTGGCGGCGAATAGGTATTTAAGAAGAACTTTATGAACAAAGAGTTAGTTGGTGCGCAGCCGGCCGACAGGTTACAGGGGATATTTTGACAGGAGCGTATTGCCTGAAAATATTTCTGAGTATCTTCGGCAAATACTGTGTCTACTGTCGCTACTGGGCTTGACCAGAGCAGCGTTAACACCCTGGAAAATTTTCGGTGTTCTGGGTGTTTTCGTCGTACACTAACTATTATCTCGCGTTGCTGGGCATGGTAGTATCGGTTTAGTGGTTTTTACCCAGCCTGGTTTGTGTCTACCGTTGCTACTGGGAGTAACCAGAGCAGCATTAAATTGTGTTTTAGTTGTTATTACACTGGAAAATTTCCGGTGTTCTGGGTACTTCCCTTGTACACTATCTATTATCTCGTGTTGCTGGCCATAGTAGTGCCGGTGAGGTCCCAAACTGGTGCAGTAATTTTTACCCAGCCTGGTTTGTGTCTGCCGTCGCTACTGTGAGTGATCAGAGTAACGTTAAATTGTGTTTTAGTTGTTTTTACCCTGCACAATTTTCGCTGTTCTGTCTACTTTCCTCGTCCAGTAACTGTGGTACCTAGCCCAGAGATAACTCCGCACACTGTTGCACGGCATACGATGCAAAGAGGGTGAGCTTCCGTTAAGGCGATTAGTGGCAAATAAAGGCTGAAGATTTATAACGAATCAACCAGCCGCCTGGAAACCCTTGAGCTTATCTCAGTAACCAAGGAAAAGGTGTCTTTAGAAGCGAAAAGCTTTTATATATTTTTTTTTGAGGAGTTCTAGAATTTTATAAAAAAATGTTTAACTCTTCACGCTTGTTAAGTTCTACAATCGCGTTTACTAAATAAACTATCGTTATCATTATTCAATACAGGTGTATTATTTGTTTGTGTGCCTTCTTTTTCTGATTGTTTTTCTTAGTTCATGAAATTTAAATGTAAGTTAAAGGGTTCCGAAGGGATTTCCTTAAAAATATAATCGAGGCGCTACCAACTGCGCCTTAGAATGAAACACAAGTTTTTTTAAAATGAATTACAATTATATTCAAAGTTTAATTATTAAAATTAACATCGAACTCTAGCACGCCGTAGCCAAGACTGGTTTTTCATTCTTGCATTTCCCTTAATACAACTTCTGCATATCGCATTTCACCAACATGCGCGAGTCGCTGAACGCTGATTCGACATCATTATTTTTCGCAAGCGAGCAATACGGAATTGGGCCGGATGCGGGTGGTAGTTTGTTGAACTGTTGACTATAACCTTATTGGTGCGTGCAGAAGTTCGATGACTTGAACAATTGCTGATCAAGCCAAATTGGTTTGGAATTGCCGCTGTTGATAACTTGTAGCATGTTGTTGTTGTTTTGTGTTCATAAGATTTTTGAGAAACTTTTTGATTTCTTTACAGAGAAAATAGAAGATCATTTCACTTCATGCTGTTGCCCAGTGTTAAAAATTATTTTTGGTTTGAAACCATCCTCTAAAGATCCAAATTTCTGTTTGCCAATCATTGTTTAAATGATGAGATGTCGATGTGTGTTTATGATTTTGCTTATTATTTTCATTTATACTCATGCACACATTTATCACAATGGGCAATCATTAATAACCTCTCCCCTTTCTCTCTCTCTCGTCCGCTCTCTATCTGTCTTTGTACACCTGAAATAGTTGTTCATTTCTCTTTCTTTTGCGCTGTTAGTTCCACTCAACTGTAATTTGTTTGAAGGCCGTACATGCAATTGCAGATGACGCAACAAGAGCGTGCATAAATGTTGCTTCTTTTGTCATATTATTGTTGTACTTGTTATTGTTATAGTTGTCGCTAATACATCTTCTCTTGTTATTTGTTGTCTTTTATTTAATAGCATGTCGTTATTTAACCCAAAGACAACCAACTGGCAAATAAAGAAGAGGGCAAAAATTTATTTTTGCAAAAGCGGAGTTTTTTGTTGTTTTTTGTTGTTTTTTTTTGCCATTTCTTATAATTTTGCCAAGAGTATTAAAATAATAGTTTTTTGTTTTCAAATTTAATACTCCAATTTTTTAAATTTAAGGCTTAAAACCCAGGGTTCAGAATTTTTCATTTATGAACATTCAAAAATCAACATTCATGATATTTTTCATAAATAAGAAATCTAAAATTTTATTTTTATTTTTCACGCGCATAAACGAACAAGAAAAAATGTTCTGGTTATTTTCATACATGAATGCGAACAACAAGAATTATTAGTCTTATTCATATGTGATAAATGATAAATTAGCTACTTCTCATTAATGGTATTTTTCATATATGTACATGTTCATTTATGAACGTTGAAATTTTATAAAACTTCTCATAAATGAACGTGAAAAAATTTTCTACCTACGATCGCAGTTTACCGTAAAATGTAGTAAAAACACATGGGTACATATTAACTCAAAATACAATATTACAATATATTCTAAAAGAAATAAAAAAAAACATTTTTTTTCTGCATACGCCGACAATTGCGCATTATCAAATATGTGCGTTTATGTACGCGAATGCTTAACGCACATATTTTTACGACCTTTTCATTTATGAAAAATTATCAAAATTGTACATATTCAAAAATGAACACTTGTGTGTTTCTCATTTTTTCACTTATGAATAGAAAGAAAAAAATAAATCGTCGCATTCATAAATGAGAAAACGCAAAATTTTTTCAGTCTCTCACACATGTATGAGAAGAAGCGGCTAAAAAATTAAATGTACATATTCATACATGTATGAACAGTGAGTGAACACTTCGCTACTCTGTTAAAACCGCAAAATATCATTTAAAAGAAGAACAGCTGCTTTCTTAAAAACATTTCATAGAGCCTTTTTATTAAATGTGAGAAAGAGATAGATATTGATTCTTTTCAGAAATTGATTTCTTTATTCATTAAATTTTTTTTAATACATTAATGATTTTTTTGAAGTTTATTTTTAATATCCTTAAAATTGTAAAAATGTTGTGTTTCCAAATTTTTTTCAACCATCATCCTTAGGCTGTGGCATAATGCACTTGAGTCAAAACTTGTGCTTTTGGTGGCGGTGAAATTTTTTCCAGATTTATATCGAGTTTTCTCAGAAATCGCACTCTACGCGTTGTTATAGATGGGGTTTAATCAAACGAGTTTAACATTATTTCAAGTGTACCGTAAGGCTTCAATTTCTTATTTTTCTAAACGACCTTCTTTGTCAAACTTTAAACCCTATTAACTCTTTTGCAGATGACAGCGGTATTTGTCATTCATAGTCTCTTGGCAATAGACCGAACCAGTTGAAGGTGAGTTCCAAAAGGCGCAATATGAATGATACCTCCAATCACAATCTTGCGGCGATCTCCGAATGGGTTCGTGCGAATAAAGTCGATCAATGCTTGGGTCTATCACCTACAGACCGTCTTATTGCGAAATCATTCACTACACGATAAATGGTACGTTTTGTTGGCACATTGTCTTACCCAAAAATTTCACGTAACTTTCTCATCGTCATCGTTGTTTTATCGAATATTTTTCCATAATAAATTTGCCACGTGTCTACTGCACGACTGTCAAATAAGAACTGTCAAGACTAATGTTTACCAAAATGGCGACAAAATAAAGTAGTATACCTTTCCGGCGGGCACCCTGTATATATAAAATCTCTCGAAAATTATTTTTGTGGCTTAACTGTTGTGTTAGGAGAAATTAAAAAAAAAGAATTACATAAGTGAAATGTCCCCCCAGGGGCACATGTATATGTCTTGATGGAATCTCACCGTCAGTACATGTCTCACCGGGGGAAAAACGAAGGCCAGCAGGTTATTTCCACGGGAATCAGTAAGTCCCAGAGTTCAGCTTTTTGGTTTTCTAGCCTTTTAGCTGTTCTCTATCTGATTGTTAAGGTTGGCCCTTCGGGAGTATCGTGGTGGTTGTGGTTCCACAGCTCTCATGAATTTGATCGAGGGACCAAGAATATTGGGTGGGTGAATTATCCGGATCCAGTGAGCATGCTTGTCATATGTTCATAGCTAAATTTATAACTTTAGATAACAAATTTTATTACAATAACATTAACATTGTTACGTTCGTGCTTGTTCACAAATACACAACTAATAAAATTTTTTTCAATAAGATCTATTTGTCGTAATTCTCTGCTATCATTTGTTATTGTGACCATAGAGTCATCATTATATGCATTACTAGTTCTTCATAACCAATATCCTAGATTCGCCATTTTAATTTGATTAAAATGATACAATCATGGTATCACTATGCCATCACAATCATCACAATGGGAAATCATAAATTACCTCTCGCCTTTCACTCTCTCTCTCTCTCTTTTTCGCACCTTCTTTTCTTTTTCTCTCTTAATTTCAGTCAACTGTAATTTGTTTGAAGGCCGTACATGCAATTGCATATGACGCAACAACAGCGTGCAGACAAGTCGCTTCATTTGTCATGTTATTGTTGTACTTGTTGTTAATACATCTTATCGTGTTGGTTACATTTATTTAAAAGCATGTCACTATTCAACCAACAGAAAAACACTGTATCCAACATCAACTGGTAAATAAAGAGACGACTCTATTTAAGATTCCTAAAAAAATGTTCTAATGAGTTGATTGAAGAAATTTCGCATTCCTCCAGTGATGAAAGCGATGAAGAAGAATTAGATGAAGCCATTCATATAAGCAATGACAAAAAGGTAATGTGGTCTACTGAGTTGACAAATTTTACTGGACCAACATTATTGGTGATAGAACTGGAATAACATTTTATGCTTCTAGTCGTATTACTCACATAGAAGATGCGTTTTTGGTATGTTTTCCGGAAACTTTATTGAAAATGGTCGTAAAATATACGAATGTGGGGGAGCACTGTATTTATGGGAATGATTGGGGAGATATTGATGTTGTCTCATTACAAACATATTTTGGCTGGCGTATACAAATCACATGATGAGTCACTGGAGAGCTTGTGGAATGGAGAAACTGGAAGGTCTATACTCCGATCAACGATATCGTTAAAATAGTTCAAAAAGCTATGCTAAGTTATAAGATTTGATAACAAAAATAGCAGAACTGAATGCCGACCTCGTGATAAGTTAGCTTCCATCAGAGAGCTATGCTATAAAGGAAAAAAAAAACAAAGTATTTATATATGCCACATGAGAAACTATTGACATTTCGAGGAAGGTGTCCATTTAAACAGCTTTTGCCTTTAAAATCTGCCAAATATGGTATAAAATGTTGGATACTGTGCGACAGTGTCACAAATTTTAGATGGAATTGACAGGTATATACTGGTAAGGGAACTCCCGATGCAGCACCTGAGGGGCAAAGATTAGTTCTGGATCCTATCAAAGATTTAAGAGGGCGTAATATAACAATTTACAATTTTTTTACGTCATGCGATCTTGCGCTTAAAACTTTTTTGATGGAATCTATCAAACAAGAGCTTTGGAAGCGTTTTCAACGATAAAATTTTACTGGTGCAATACGTTCTAAAAAGTACAAAATTGTCAATGTAATTAGTATTTTTCATCATGCCTGGAGGAAATCAGACAGTAATCGAGTCCATGTTACTTTCGGCCTTTCACCATCACCCATCCGCCAAGGCACATTGGAGGCAATTGGCATCTGGCAACGAGTTTATCTCGTGTGTGTATTTTTGAAGTAAACAACGCTCAATATTTAAGTAAATGCGATACCATTGAGTATCAAAACACAGCGCACAAACAAATTAAATGCATTGAAAGAATGAATACACAAAAACTCATTATTCAAGTCGAACCAGTCGTGTAGTTGCAGTGTAGTTCAATAACCTGGATACTGACTGCAGCGCCTTCTGCCTGGCTGGTTTGTGAATGTAAACCATCGAAGGTGGCACCCAAACGCATGCGCCAAAAATTTATTCAGTGACATACACAGGTACAGTAGAATTATAGACATAAAGAAGATTTGTATGGGAGGTATCCACGCCTTTTTGTACAATCCCACCTATATTTTTTTTAAAGAGAAGTAGCACTTCAGGCAACAATGCCTATTTAGTCAAGTACCATGCTGTATTCTTTAGGAAAGGGATAGGGAAGAGATGAAACAGGTGGTGAAGGATAGTCGAAAATTACTGCCGTATACATATAAGACAGCACAGTGAACAGTGACTATGCCTTCATCGCTGACCAGCGCCACCAAGGCCTTCGTTGGAAATCGAACCCACAATCCCCATACTTACAAGCTAGTACACTACCTAATAGCCTACAGTGGCACCGGTATTTGCAGCAGAACTTAACCGAAATACCAAATTCTGTTTAAATACCGATATTAGGAGTAGAAATAATAGATTTTTAATTTGTAGTTTGTGTGGAAGGTACCCAGCCTCTTTGTCCAGTTGGACCGAATTGTAAATCTAAACCACCCGGGGCGCCACCCAAACGCATACAAAAAAATTTATGCAAATCGGTCCAGCCGTTTAGGAGGACTTTAGTTACAGCACACGTATAGTAGAATTATGTATATTAAGACTAGCAAATCCGTTCGCCACGTTTGCCACTAGATGGCTTCGCTTCGTGAGGGATACCATACACCACGTACTGGTGCCGTTGTAGTAGATGCTATGTATCAAAGATGGCGCTGTTTTCCTGCTTTTCACTTGAAATTGTTCCTGAACCTCACGGAGCCCGAGACCTTTCCAACTAATACAAAACCGTGGAAATCGGTTCGTGCGTGCTGAAGTTATAGCGTCAGGAAGGAAAACCCGACTTATTTTTATATTATAGAAGACAACTTAAATAGTCTTTTTGAAAGGAGCTGCTCTTTAAAAAACAAAATTTAATTAATTTATTAATTAATTTTTTTTAATTTAAAAATTATTTTTTTAATTTTTAAAATTTTTTTAATTTTAAAATTTTTTTAATTGAATAAAATTTTTTTTTTCATTTAAATTTAAAAATTCAAAATAGTTAACTAAAATAAAATTAAAAATTAAAAAAAAAATTTATATTAAAAAAAAATTTTTTTTTAAATAATTTTACAAATTTAAAAAAAAATGTATTCTAAATATTTAACTAAAATAGACTTTTTAAAAACCTTTTCCCTTAACTGTCTTGAAGTTTAATGTTTACAAATAACAAAATATTCAACTGCAGTAAATTACACAATGACACGACTAGGAAAAAACAAAAGTAAATTTAATTTTAATTTGTTTCACTTTTAAGTCCAGACATGTTTTTATTTAATAAAAAAATAAAAAGAAAAAAGCATTTTTACCAACAAAAATGGGTCAGTCGAGCATCAATTTAATAGCCACCATTTTAACGCTTAATAAAGCATTTGTTGTTTAACAACAACTAAAAAGATTTATTAAGCAGTTATTGAATTTGCTCTATTTACACGTAAAAAAAAAATAAAAAAATAAAACTTGGTCAGTACGTTATTTTTTTATATATTATTTTTTTTATTGTTTTTGTTATAAATAAAAATTTCCATAAAAAGTAAAATTGGGTTCAATAACTAACGTTACCGTTTTTTTACTATTCATTTGATGGATGGACCATAAATGTTTAATGTTGTTGTTAACACAATTCGCCAATTCGCCATAGTTGTAGTCGGCAGAGATGTTGCTGTTGGTGCAACGATGAACGTTTAAATTGAAGAGCCGGCAGAGGTTATAGAAAACTTAATACAACAATAAGATAAATTTTTCTTAAGACCTGATTTTTTTAAGCAGCATCTTTTTCAATTCCAATCACTTTCATTTCATTTCAATTGGCCAATAACCAGTAGTTCTTGTTGTTTTTTCATATTGATAATGTGGCCTGTGTAAATACGAGCGAACAGTTATGATCGATGCAGCTAAAGCAAACATAAGTTTATGTTATGTGAGTTTAAGCCTGAGCTCATGATTGAATAACGTTTATGGATGAATCCAAGAAAAAGAGGCTTCAGAAATTAAGAAAAAAAAAAGAAGAAAATAATGGAAATTATGTGTGGCATGCAACCATGATACCATCAGCCAGCAACTAGACCTGCTTTGCAGCAGTTTGCTGCTGTGTTGTTTTTATACTGCATGCAGGTGCTTTTGTAAAATGTTGCACCACTCCAATTGAACAGGATTTTATTTCTTCTTTATTTTTTTTTTGTTATTGTTATTGTTGTTGTTGTGGCTTTTATTTTTATTCCATTTAATTGAATGAAGAAATGAAAGAAATGCATTTTGTTTTTCTTGTTGTTCACTGCCGCATCTTAACAATTCGAAAAAAAAAGGAAAATTCAAAATATTACAAGTGTTATGCAATAATAAACCAGTAACATTATTTATTACGTTATTTTACATTTTTAAATTATTGCACATACTGCACAATATCTCGCAACATAATAAAAATATGACACTTAAATATTTTTGAAAATTTTATTTTTAATTAAATTGAAATATTTTTCTAAAAAACAAAAATATATATTTTTAGGAAGTGAATTATTATTAAAGAATTCTTGGCGAAATATAGCATTTTCAGTTTAAATTAAGCCTTTTTCAAAATAAACGAAAATCTTTTCAGAATAAACTAAACTTTATGCAAATTCAATTAAATATTTTTTAAATTAAATTAAATCAGTTTTAAAATTTAATAGAAAACAAAAGAAAAAAATAAAACATATTAAATATATTCATTTTGAATTAACACTTGTTAAAATTAATGAAGTATTTGTCCAACTGACCGCTTTAGGAATTATCATGATCTTATCCACAACATAGTTCGCACAATCAGTTTGATCAGTGATGGGCGAACTTTTTCTGTAAGCAAATTATGACTGATAAAAATTTTATATAGAAAAATTATGACATGCATTTTTTCTTATAGAAAAATTATGATATGAATTTTTTTTATAGAAAAATTATATCATGAATTTTTTTTATAGAAAAATTATATCATGAATTTTTTTTATAAAAAAATTATGACATGAAATTTTTCTAAGAAAAATTAAGACCATTAAAATTTAAAGAAAATTTATTTCTTATGAAATATTTTTGTCGTAAAGTTATTACTGATGAAATTTTGTTTTGACGAAAAATTGTTACTAATGAACTTTTCTATAAAAAAATTATGACTGATAAAGATTTTTTATAGAAAAATTATAACATAAAATTTTCTAAGAACATAAAATTTTAAAGTAAAATTCTGGCTATTGAAATAATTCTGGGGAGAAATTATGACACAAAAATTTAAAGAAAATTTATTTCTGATGAAATTTTTTTATAGTAAAGTTATGACTGATAAAAGTTTGTTTTGTAAGAAATTTGTAAGTGATGACATAAGTTTTTATACAAAAATTATGACTAATGAACTTAAAAAAAAAACAAAAAACAAAAATAATGGCTGAAAACAACTTTGTATAGAAAAATTATGACACAAAAATTTAAAGAAAATTTATTTACGATAAAATTTTTTATAGTAAAACTAAGAATAATGAAATTGTTTTTTTGTCGAAAAATTACAACTGATAAAATAACTTTTTTTTCGAAAAACATTATCTGACGATCTTTTTCTGTAAAAAAATTACGACTGATAAAAATTATTTATAGAAAAATTATGACATACAAATTTTCTAAGGCAAAATTATGACTGACGTAATTTTTTTATAGCAAAAATATGAGTGAGAAAACTTTGTTTTGTAGAAAAATTATGACTGATGAATTCTTTTTTGTAGCAAATTTATGACATAAAAAATTTTTATAGAATATTTATAACATGAAATTTTTCGAAAGTGATGCATAACCTAAAAATTTAAAGAAAAATTATGTTTGCTGAAATATTTGTATATAAAAATTATGACTGATGAGCGTAATCTATAGAAAAATCGTTACTAATGAATTTTTGTGTAGAAAAATTATGACTGATGAGCAATTTCTATTAAAAAAATTATAATAAACGAATTTTTTTTTATAGAAAAATTGTGATTTGAATTTTCTATAAAATATTTATGACATGAATTTTTTTTTATAGATAAATTTTTACTGAAGAATTTGTTTTTTTAATTATGATTGATGAAGTTTTTTGATATGAAATTTTTTATAGCAAAATTATGACGGGCAAGAGATTTCGATAGAAAAGTTATGTCTAATTTAAAAATATTTTATATAAAATATAATGACGGGAAAAGTGATCTATAGAAACATTATGAAAAATGAAATTCCCCAATACATAACAAAAAAACAAAAATTGTTAAATTGTTAAAGTATTGGATATGAACTCAGGTCACTGAAACCATCACATGCTTTGTAATGATACATCGAAAGTAAATCATTAATTGTATTTATTTTTAATAGTCTATTAATTCAATCCCGGGGCGTTCTATACAGTTATGTATAATAATATTTATATTATTTTTACCTCTATCTAGAGCGTACCTTGAGCACATATGCTGTGACCCGAAGCATGGTGAACTATACTTGATCAGGCTGAAGTCAGGGGAAACCCTGATGGAAGACCGAAACAGTTCTGACCTGCAAATCGATTGTCAGAATTGAGTATAGGGGCGAAAGACCAGTCAAACCATCTAGTAGCTGGTTCCCTCCAAAGTTTTCCTCAGGATAGCAGGTGCATTTAAAAATTATGTACAATGATCTTATCGGGTAAAGCGAATGATTAGAGGCCTTAGGGTCGAAACGACCTTAACCTATTCTCAAACTTTAAATGGGTAAGAACCTCACCTTTCTTGGTATGAAGGTTGTGGTTGTGATGTAACGTGCCCAGTGGGCCACTTTTGGTAAGCAGAATTGGCACTGTGAGATAAACCAAACGTAATGTTACGGTGCCCAAATTAACAACTCATGCAAATACCAGGAAAGGCGTTGGCTGCTTAAAACAGCAGGACGGTGGACATGGAAGTCGTAATCCGCTAAGGAGTGTGTAACAACTTACCTGCCGAAGCAACTAGCCCTTAAAATGGATGGCGCTTAAGTTGTATACCTATACATTACCACTAAAGTAGATGGTTTATGTTCAATCTCGCTTTTAAATCATATATAACAATATGTACTTTTAAATAAATAATCCAAAGGATCAATTGTAAAGACAAAATAAATATTTTTAAAATTTTGTCATATTTTGACGTTTTGTTTTTGTTTTTTATCCAGTTATAACAAGCGCCCAATATTCAATAGGTAACCAGCAGCTAAGGATTTTTAAGTATTGGAATAAGCAAAATAATTAATTTTTATGAGGAAACAAGGTATTTTCTATTGCTTTATTACATTTTTTTTCCATATAAAGAGAATGAGCAAATAATTGCCTGGAGATTTAGAACACCAGAGTTGGAAGTTCAGCATTAAACTATTTTTGCTGTATTAAAGAGTGTTTGTATGAGATATAATTGTTTTTATCAAGCTGTTTTATAATTGTAATAATATAAGTCAGTGATGGGAGAACTTTTTGGGTGGCGGCCCAATAAATTAAAAAAAAATCTTGCGGCGGGCCATTAAATAAAAAAAAAACGTAGAGGGTCATTCATTAAAAAATTATGGGGTTGCTGTTCAATTAAAAGTTCGGTTTAAGCTATATATTTATTAGTTATATTACGTAATATTTTAAAACAGCATAAAAATTTTATAAGATGCGGTTTATTATGATTTTAAGATTTTCCAAATGTATGGGAAGCATGGATCTGTTTCTGACTTGACATAATTTCCTCAAAATCTGGTCCCAGCTGGGAGGATGCGACTTTTAAATAGACAATCTGACAATCGGTTTCTTATTGAATTTTTTGTGTCTGCATTTCATTACTGAAAAGGCCTGTTCACATAAATATGAGGAAGCAAACATTGCCATAATTTTCTGCGCATGATTAATTAGCTTCGGATATTCATCTTTTGGTAAGGATTTATAGAAATTAAGTTTATCGGTATTTAAAAATAGCTGTTTTAAATTATTATTACATTGCAATTCTATAATTTCCAATTGTAGATCAGATGGAACATTCTCAGGATTAACATTGAAAGTCATTGAAAAAGTATCTAAACATGGCTGGATTTTTTTAAAGTCAGCAAATCTGGCCTCAAATTCTGAATACAGTTTTAATAAAGATTGTGAAAAGACTTTTAACTTTTCTTCACTCACAGGCCTCAAAGAATTGAGTCTTGGAAAATGAGTCAAATCATTTTTTCCCGAACATTTAGAAAGTATAAACAATTGAGTTTTAAAAGACCTCAAAATGCCCCATATTTCATCTATAAATTGATTTCTTCCCTGTAACTTCTTGTTCAGTTTATCATAGTGCTCGAGTAAATCCTTGAAAAAAGCAAACTCGATGCACCAATTCTTTTCCTCCAATATTTCCCACTCATCCCAAATTTCAGTTTTGGTTTTGAGAAAAACTTTAATTTCTTCGAGAAGACTCCAAACTCTCGAGAAGGCATGCCCACAACTCAGCCACCTGATCTTTGTGTAATAAAGTACATCTGAAAATTCTGCATCAACTTCCGATAAAAACTCTTGAAATTGTCGATGTAACAAACCACGGGCTCGAATGGTATTAATTCATTTTAAAATAATATTCAGTACGTGGTTAATATCCCAGGCAGCCTTGCAAAGAACATCTTGGTGGATTATACAATGTAAAAAAATTGTTTCGCTTTCAGGATTCTGACTTTTATAAACTCCTGCAAACCCCGTATTTTTTCTCACCATGTTTGGTGCTCCATCAGTTGTGAAATTAATTAATTTGGTAATCGGGGCATTAAGAGACTGCATCCCCTCTCTAAATTCATCATAAATAATTTTTCCTGTTGTCTTTCCTTTCAAAGATCTCAAACAAGCAAGTTCTTCGGTTATTACAAAGTTTTAATCGACTCCTTTGATAAAAATTAGAAGTTGGGCTGTATCACTCCTGTCAACACTCTCGTCCATAGTGACTGAAAAATACTTCAACTTTTTAAGACGTCCATCGAGTTGATTGGTTAAATTAGAAGAAATCGCTTCAATTCTTTTTGTGACCGTTCTTCTAGGGCTGTCACTATAGATTCGAAATCTTTTACATTTTCTGGGCATAATACTTTTCCAATGCTAATTAACACATCCTTAATTACTTCTCCTTCAGAAAACGGTTTGTTACTTTTTGCTATTTTTTAAGGCAACAATGGGACCAGCTGACGTGGAGAATCGCTGGACACTTGTTTGATTTTTAAAAAACATTTGCTGACTAGATGTTTTTCTTTTCAATTACTCTGAATGAACTTTCTTGTCTTCATCTGTCATTTTATAGTACTACGACCCAAGAAGATGTTTTGCATTAAAGTGCCTAGCGAGATTATAATCTGTTAGTACAGCTACCGCTTCTTGGCAGATAAGACAAATAGGTTTTTGGTTATATTCCATAAAGAAGTACTCTCATGTCCACTCTTCTTAAAATACTCGACATTCCGAATCAATTTTTCTCTTTCTATTTTCGATTGACATTTATGGGGGTAAAAAACTTTGACTATTTTACTATTGCACTTAAATTTACAATTCACTTTATTATTTTAATTACACAAATAAAACTGTACGTTGGCAACTTTTTAATTTTACTTCACAATTTATTCTTTACGTCACGAGATTTACACTTTTACTGGTTGCTGACTAATCCATCGCTGGCCCTTTTATATTTGTTGCGCATGTTGTCTCGAATATTCAAGAATCTTCTAGATCTCACATATAATAGTTGTTCAGTTTTCTATATTAGTTGTTAGTGTTTTATGATGTTTATCTCTTCTCTTCTTGGAATATTATATAAGAAAGTTGTTGTTCTCTTGTGCGTACAATATTTCCTAGAAAACTACGCATTTTGTACACAATATAATATGAAATCATCGCATTTTTTTGCTAAAATTGCCAATTTATATCTTTTTTAAAACATAATGTAAATTTATTTTTTGGGCATAATTTTTTAATAGGTGATTAATTTTTTTTGGAAAAACGCTCGACGGGCCGGATTGAAACCTCTCGCGGGCCGGATGTGGCCCGCGGGCCGTAGTTCGCCCATCACTGCTCCAGAGAATCAAAAGAGTTGGATACCCTACTGCCGCAAAGCTCCTCTTAGTCCTCTTCTGTACGCGCTCGAGCAACTCTGAAGTAGACTTTGGGGTATCGGCGTTCTATTTTTGGACTGATATGGGTATAAATAGTAAGCAAATTGTATGGAGTGAATTATCCCTTACACCGAGGCACTTGAAAGTTTCTTTAGAAACTTGAAAATTGTGTTTAGTCCATCGATTATTACACTGAATTTTCATTTCAAGAATATCAATAGCTTCACATTCCGTAATACCTATATCACCCATAGTAACAGATGTAGTACCATTTCCGGACACAGATCTATGAGTTTTTAGGTTTAAAATGGATTTTTAATTTAATTTTTTTATTAAAGAAAAACTATCTTTTTTCTTTTTTAAGATCTTTTTTTATATATTTTTTCTTTTCAATATTTCGCTTTCCTTTGGAAAGCTTCTTCAGGAAAAATTTTTTATATTTTTGAAAAAAAAAAAAAAAATTATTAACAAATTGAAAAAATGTTTCAAAACATTTGACAAAAACATATAAAATATTTTTTCATACATACATACAAAAATTTTAAATTTTCAAATATTCAAACATACAAAAACAAGGAAACGGAAATAACAAATAAATAACAAATAACAAATTCTCTCTTATGAAATGATTATAACAAATTATGTGTCTTTTTTATTAAGTACCTATAATTCTGAGCTAAATTGTCTGTGTCTGTCTTGAAATTTATTCTCCTTACATTTGGTACATTAACAATTTCTACCATTTCCAACATATAACGTCTCTTGTAGTTTTTTTTTCTATATCTAATACTGATGTTTCATCAAACTTTGGATAATGATTATATTTCTTACAATGTGAAGATAAGGATGTCTTCTGTGTTGAAATATTCCTATATTTTTGGCCACACCTGTGACCAGCTAATCTCGTTTTAAGTTTATTTTTTGTTGTCCGAATATAAACTTTGTCACAGTTCACCTGGTCATTTCCTCCACATGGTATCCTGTATACTACATCAGATATTTCCATTTTTCCTATTTTGTCCTTCATACTGCTAAATAATTTATTTAATGTGTTATGTGTTTTGTGTGCAATTATATATTTATCTGTGTCATATATTTTACACTTTCTTAATCTTTCTGATATTCCAGGAACATAAGTTAATGATTTATAATTTCTTGGCTCTGCCGTAGAATTTCCTAAATTATGCCTATAACTACCATATTGTCTAATTAATCTGTTAGTTAATTCTACTGGAAAATCATTGTCATTAAGTATATCTCTTATTGTATCCCTATTCTTCAAATGAAATTCTCTATCACTTATAGTCAATATTCTGTCTATCATATTTTTCGCTGTGTTTATTATCCTTGGATGTTTTGAATAAAAATTAATGATTCTTCCAGAAGATGTTGGTTTCTTATACCAATCTTCCTTATTATCAATATATCTAAATATGGAAGTCTAGATTCTAATTCTCTTTCAATCGTAAATTTAATATCCGGATGGAAACTATTCAATTCTGACAAAATATCATCCACTGCATCTTCTGAAGTTATACAAAATAAATCATCCACATATTTTGTGATTATCTTAGGTTTAATATGCATTTTACTAATACATGAATTTAGTAATTCCTCCATCACAATATCAGCTATAATTAGAGATGCTGGAGAGCCCATAGGGAGGCCCTCCTTCTGTTGATATATCCTGTTATCAAATTGAAAATACCTATTGTCTTCAAAATATAGAAAAAAACTACAAGAGACGTTATATGTTGGAAATGTTAGAAATTGTTAATGTACCAAATGTAAGGAGAATAAATTTCAAGACAGACACAGACAATTTAGCTCAGAATTATAGGTTCTTAATACAAAAGACACATAATTTGTTATAATCATTTCATAAGAGAGAATTTTTTATTTGTTATTTATTTGTTATTTCCGTTTCCTTGTTTTTGTATGTTTGAATATTTGAAAATTTAAAATTTTTTATATGTTTTTGTCAAATGTTTTGAAACATTTTTTCAATTTGTTAATAATTTTTTTGTTTTCAAAAATATAAAAAATTTTTTCCTGAAGAAGCTTTCCAAAGGAAAGCGAAATATTGAAAAGAAAAAATATATAAAAAAAGATCTTAAAAAAGAAAAAAGATATTTATTCAAGATAAAAAAGATCGTTTTAAAAACTATAAAAATTAAAGAAAAACAAAAACAAATTAATAAAATTCTATCTCATCGTTAATTCTAATGCAGAAATATAATGGACCAATAAAAGTAAATAGTTGCAGCTATTATGTAAGTGGTTTATGTTACATAACTGCATAAGATCTGGAACAACAAGAAAATCATTTATCATACAAGACAAAAAAGAAAATGAATTATTTAATAAAAAAAAATAATTAATTGTGAGTGTCTTTATTAACAGTAAACAGTAAGTAAACAGGCATGTCATCCATCCATCCATCCATCCATCCAACAATTCAACCATGTACAATAAGTGTGAAGGGAAAGTAGCGCTATTGAATTGTTGTTACTTGAATTTCAACTTCGTTGAATTTGTATGCAATTGTGGCCACTCGTAAAATGAAACCACAGCAAATGTCGTTGCTCGTGTGTACGTCTTTTACCTTAAAAAAAAAGGAATTTAACATCTTTCACTATGTAGAGCATTTAATAGCTTTACGTTTCTTTAAAACTACCATTACCATCATGATCATCAGTGTTATTTACTCTCAAGGTCGCTGAGGTTTGTAATGTGAGAAGACAAGCCAGACCAGCACACAATTAAAAAAAAGCAATCGAATCCAATTTTCCATAAGTAGGTCAGCTTGGAAAGCTTAAATATTTTGAAAACAATTTTGTAAAAAAAAAATATTAAAGAATAATAACAAATAATATTTTTTTTACAATTCAAGTTACTTGTTAAGAAAAATCTCTCAATCTTTCTTTTCTCTTCTCTCCTTTACTGCAAAAATGTTGAGTGAAATCTGTTAAAGATAAAAAAATCTATGCAGCAATACACACCAACATGAAATGGCATTAAGGCTCTTAGAACCACAGAAAGACACTTGCGAAAAATAGATTCCATAAAAGCCCACAGCTTATGCCACATTTTTCTGACTACTCGGGACTTAGTGGTTAGTTAGAAGTTCATCAGCTTCAATAGAAAATAAAAAATCCCTTAAAAGCGATGAAAAGGAAGGAGCGCCAAGAACCACTGGAGGGCACTTGCGAAAAACAGAGTTCATAACCAGAGATCACAGCTTATGGTAAATGTTTGTGACTACTCGGGACTTAGCGGTTAGTTAGAAGTTCGCCATCTTCAATAGAAAGTCAAAAATTATTTAAAAGCGATGGCAAGCTAAGAACCACGGAAAGGTACTTGAGAAAAATAGAGTCCAAAATAGATTACTGTTTACGACAAATATTTGTGACAACATGTGATTAGATTTACATCCGCGCCTGGCCATGAAGCCTTAATCAGATGGTGGATCAAACCACTGCATAATTTGTAACGTCATGCTCGTCCTAGGAAGCCGAAGCTATAATTCTATGCAACAGAACTTTCTAGTTGCAACTTCGATGATGCCAGAGCAGGGCTGCAAATCATCATTGCTGAAGAGTTGGAGACTTTCCAACTCTTGTCCAGAACACATATCTAGCATGCTCACTGGACTGGATCATTCACGTAGCGTGTCATTAACAGCGAAATGATCCTGGCCACCATAGAACCATAAACTGATATGGGGCCGCAAAGCCACAACCGCCACGATACTCCCATAAAGGGCCAACCTCAATAATCAGCCAGAGAACAGTTAAGTGTCTAAACAGACAAATTACGGAACTCTGCGGGTCACTGATTCCCGTGGAAATAAAGTGGAGTTTCCAGTTGTACCCCTGCTGACTTCAGGGGACTGGGCTGCCTTTTTCCCCCAGTTGCACAGGTCTAAGTTGTTGCTTTCTCCAAAGACCATATATATGTGCCCCTGGGGGGAAAATATTTGTGACAACTCGGGACTAAGTCGTTAGTTAGAAGTTCGTCAGCTTCAATAGAAAATCAAATATCATTAAAAAATAAGATGGAAAGGAAGAAGAGCTAAAAAGTATAGGAAGGTAATTGCGGAAAATAGAATCCATAATAGACCACAGCTTATGGCAAATGCTTGTTACTACTAAGACCTTAGTGATTGGTTAGAAGTGCAATGCATTGTACCAGAACTAGGAGCCCCTGTAGACTAGCAGGTAGTGGACTAGCTTGTCAATATGGGGGTTGTGGGTTTGTTTCCCAACAAAGACCTTGGTTTTTTTCACTAGAAAAATAAAAATCGACTGTCGGTGGGGCTGCTCAGCGATGAAGGCATAGTTACTGGTCGCCGTGCTGTCTTATATACGGCAGTTAATTTTCGACTATCCTTCTACTTTCACGAACGAACGATACGATAATCGTTCAGCGGAATGATAAAGCTAATTATCTGTCAAATCAAACATGAGCTAAGTGTTACCATTCACAAAATAAGTACTAGTTGAATGAAAAACGTTAGATGGCGGACCCTTTAGATCTCAGCTTATGGTAAATGTTTGTGATAACTCCGGACTTAGTGGTTAGTTAGAAGTTGGCCAGCTTCAGTAGAAAATCAAAAATCATTTAAAACCGATGCAAAGGAAGGTACTCTAAACAGAGTTCCTAATAGATCACGGCTTGTGGCAAATCTTCATGACTTCTCGGGACTTAGTGCTTAATGAGAAGTTCTTCAGCTTCAATAGAAAATCTAAAATTATTTAAAAGCGATAGAAGGAAAGGAAAGTATTTTTAGCTAAACTAAACTGTACAAGTGGTAGGATTTTTCTCAAGGAATTAGTGACTTTGCCACTCCATTGCAAACAACCGGGTCATTGTTGCGTGGCATAAGCGTCCATTAGTCCTGTCTGGGGAATTTTTTCTTTTTATGAAATTCAATTTAATATAATAAATGAGAAGCTTTTTCTCTCCCTCTCTGTCTATCTCTCTCTCTCTCTCTCTAACTTATGATTTTTCAAATAAAATCAAAACTGATTTTTTTAAATAATTTATTTAAATAAAAAATTTATTTTAAATTTATTTAAGTTGTAAAAACAAGAACAAAAACCACTTTAAACTCTAAATTACGATAATGCACCAAATAAAAGACCTTTATTTTGAACAAAAACAAAAAAAAATAAACAAAAATCATAAAATTACCAAACCGAAAGAAAAACAAAAACAGAAACAAAAACAATATCTCACAATCAAATCATAATACGTAAACCAAAATTCATGCAAAATAACTCGAATACAATCGAAAAAACACTAATTTCTAAAGCACTTCAGCGTGGTGAGATTTTCTAAGGGCTCTTAAATAATGTTTGATCTGAACGAAATTCTGGCTTACTGCACGATATATTTTCTAGTGATGTACTTCTCTGGCTCATTAGGATTAAATCCCATAATTATCGTCCCACAAACGTCTATTCGTCTATTCATCTTCACAAAACGTGTGCCGGGCAGAAAGACTGTGAAAGCCTTTGCAGGATGTACTTTTCCAATATAAAATACTTTAAAATAAAAAAGAAGAAGAAAAAATTTAATTAAGGAAAAAATATGATTTTACTAAAGTTTATTTCATATCTTAAGTTAATTTTGGCAACCACTGTACATATAATTCGCTGATTTGAACACTTCAACAATTGATTGATTATCTTTGGGTTCAAAAACTCATTCAAGGTAACAACACCCAACAACACCCATAAATAACGGTACAAAAAAAAAAAGAAATAATTGAATGCACTGCAATGTACTGTGCTGCAGCAGCACTGTGCCATTAGATGTAAATAATTTAAAAATCTAATATCACATATGCAAACAGAAAACTAATGAATGTTTCATACAACTGCTACTCACTTCACACTGATAAATTTAGATCGATGTCACGATGCCAATTAATACGTGATACAATTAAACAATATTAAAATAACGTTATTTTCAAACTTAATTTGTAAAATGCCCACAACACCAAAAACAAAATACACATACATATAAACAAAAATCATACAACCAACCAATAACAAACATAAGATGTGTTTCACTTTGTTTGGGCTCATGTAACTTGGACAACAATAAAAACAAAAAACAAAAGCAAACAGAATTCATATAAAACAAGTTACAAACAAAAGTGAGAGTAAACAGAAAGAATGAAGAAAAGGAAGTTTTGGAATACGAAAATGAAAATAAATGAACTTGAATTATTTTATCTTTCAGTTGTGTGTAGAACATCAACATAAAATATCTTAATGACATGAAATAATTTTATACAAAAATTGTGTCATTAAATTTTCATAAAAAAATTATTGCTGATTAAAATTCTTTTGTAGAAAAATTGTAACTGATATTTTCCTTTAGAAAAATTATCGCAAGAAATATTTTTTATAGAAAAACAGGAAATTTTGCTAGGGAGAAATTATGACATAAAATTTTAAAGCAAAATTATGTCTGATGAAATTTTGTTTTGTACGAAAATTATGACTGATGAAATAATTTTTTATAGTAAAATTATGACTTATGAACTTTTTCTGTAAACAAATTATGACTCATAACCATTTTTTATAAAAAAATTGTGACATTAATTTTTTTTTATGGAACAATTATGATATGAAATTTTTCTAAGGAAAATTATGACATTAAATTTTAAAGAAAAGTTATTTCTGATGAAATTATTTTGTGGTAAATTTATGACTGATGCAATATTGTTTCCTAGGAAAATTATAACTGATGAAATAACTTTTTATAGGAAAATTATGACTCATGAACTTTTTCTGTAAATATTTTTATAGAATAATTATGACATGAAATTTTTTTATAGAAAAATTATATCATGAATTTTTGCTATAGAAAAATTATGACATGAATTTTTTTTATAGAAAAATTATGACATGAAATATTTCTAAGGAAAATTATGACATGAATCATTTTTTTATAGAAAAAATATGACATGAAATATTTCTAAGGAAAATTATGACTTGAATCTTTTTTTTATAGAAAAATTATGAAATGAATTTTTTTTATAGAAAAATTCTGACTTGCGATTTTTTTTAAAAAAAAATTATGACTGATAAAATTTTGTTTCGTAGGAAAGTTATGACTGATAAAGATTTTTATAGAAAAATTATGACATAAAATTTTTCTAAGGAAAATTATGACATGAAATTTTTCTAAGGAAAATTATGACATGAATTTTTTTTATAGAAAAATTATGACATGAAATTTTTTTATAGAAAAATTATGACATGAATTTTTGCTATAGAAAAATTATGACATGAATTTTTTTTATAGAAAAATTATGACACGAATTTTTTTTATAGAAAAATTATGACATGAATCTTTTTTTTTTTTTATATAAAAATTATGACATGAAATGTTTCTATGGAAAATTATTACATGAATCTTTTTTTTATAGAAAAATTATGACATGAAATATTTCTAAGGAAAATTATGACATGAATCTTTTTTTTATAGAAAAATTATGACATGAAATATTTCTAAGGAAAATTATGACTTGAATCTTTTTTTTATAGAAAAATTATGACATGAAATATTTCTAAAGAAAATTATGACATGAATCTTTTTTTTATAGAAAAATTATGACATGAAATATTTCTAAGGAAAATTATGACATGAATCTTTTTTTTTATAGAAAAATTATGACATGAAATATTTCTAAAGAAAATTATGACATGAATCTTTTTTTTATAGAAAAATTATGACATGAAATATTTCTAAGGAAAATTATGACTTGAATCTTTTTTTTAAGGAAAAATTTTGAAATGAATTTTTTTATAGAAAAATTATGACTTGAGATTTAAAAAAAAAAAATATATGACTGATAAAATTTTGTTTCGTAGGAAAGTTATGACTGATAAAGATTTTTATAGAAAAATTATAACATAAAATTTCTAAGGAGAAATTATGACATAAAATTTTAAAGTAAAATAATGTCTGATGAATATTTTTTAAAGTAAAGTTATAAATGATGAAATTTTGTTATGTAGGAAAATTATGACTGTTGAAATAATATTTTATAGTAAAATTATTTCTCATGAACTTTTTCTGTTAACAATTTATGACTGATAAAAATCTTTTGTAGAAAAATTATAACATTAATATTTAAATGATGAAATTTTTTGTGGTAAAATTATAACTGATGAAATTTTGTGTTGCCAAAAATTATGACTGATGAAATAATTTATTTTAGAAAAGTTTTGAATGATGAACCTTTTTTGTAAGAGAATTATGACTGATAAAAATTTTTTATAGAAAAATTAAAACAAAATTTTTCTAAGGAGAAATTATGATGAAAATTTTAAAGTAAAATTATGACTGATGCAATTTTGTTTTGTAAGAAATTTATCAGTAATTAAATAACCTTTTATACAAAACTTATGACTGATGAAATTTTTCGTAAAAAAAAAATAATGACCGATAAAAATTTTTATAGAAAAAATATTACATTAAATTTTTCTAAGAAGAAATTATGAAACAAAAATTTAAAAAAAGTTTATTTGTAATGAAATTTTTTAATAGTAAAATTATGACTCATGAACTTTTTCTGTAAATAAATTATGACTGTTAAAAATTTTTTATAGAAAAATTATGACATGTATTTTTTTTATAGAAAATTTATGACATGAGTTTTCTTTTTGTAGAAAATTATGACATGAAATTTTTCTAAAGAAAATTATGACATTAAAATTTAAAGAAAATTTATTTCTCACGAAATTTTACTTTGGTAAAATTATGACTGTAGAAATTTTGTTTCGTCGAAAAAGTATAATTGATGAAATAATTTATTTTAGAAAAATTATGACCGATGAACCTTTTTTGTAAAAGAATTATGATTGAAAATAATTTTTTAGTAGAAAAATTGATATGAAATTTTTTATAGGAAAATTATGACGGGCAAGAGATTTTGATAGAAAAGTTATGTCTAATTTAAAAATATTTTATATAAAATATAATGACGAGTAAATTGATCTATAGAAACATTATGAAAAATGAAATTCCCCAATACATAACAAAAAAACAAAAATTGTTAAATTGTTAAAGTATTGGATATGAACTCACTAGTGCGATTCACTATGCTTTTTAAGCCACAATTGTTTCGTTTAAAAATGTTAACCACAAAATTAACCATTTTGCTATTCACTAACACATTAAACGATATCTACTGGTGTTTAAAGCCATTTGTTTCAGTCAGCTGTTATTTTTAACAAAACAAATTGTGGTTTATTAACAGCAGAATTTTTTGTGTGGTTTAATCCGTTTAGAAAAGTGTTTAATTACTGTGTACCTAACAACCGTTGAATATAATGGCTTTGGAGTCTACGATATATTGCAGAATGCGACATTTGATAATGCTGCTTTAGTCAACCGTCGTGATCTTCGTGATACAGATGATC
The DNA here is from genome assembly GCA_030448955.1 of Trichopoda pennipes. Lineage (NCBI taxonomy): Eukaryota > Metazoa > Arthropoda > Insecta > Diptera > Tachinidae > Trichopoda > Trichopoda pennipes. Next base: position 1,965,399 of record JASKUP010000040.1, read on the forward strand.
CTTTTGAGTTGGCATCAACAGAATTTAAAAAACTCTACCGTGTAAGTTCAGAATTGGCGGAAGAAATTGAGCCAGTCATCAGTAAGTCGTTGCATACATCAAGTAACTGATGCAATTATAAATATAAAGTTCCCAATGACACAGGAAGAAAGTCACACTGCAAAGACAATTTTTGCATCAGCTTCTTCACCCTATGTTGCGGGTACAATTGGTGCAAACGATTGCACACATGTTGCAATATTAGCTCCAAAAATCCATGAAAAAGCTTACGTCTATCATCATGGCTACCACTCCATTAATGTCCAAATGGTAAGTACAGCTTAAAAAACAACAAAAGCAACAATAAAATTGTGTTTTTTTTCTTATGTACGTGTAGATATGTGATCCTAATTTGAAAATTTTAAACATAAATGCTAAATACCCAGGAGCACGACACGACTCTTATGTATGGAGCTCTTCTGCAGTTCGAAGAGTCATGCAGCGAAGTTTCGAAAACGGAAACCACAATATGTTTTTAATTGGTATGTAAATTTAATATTTTTACATAAAAAACAAAAACTAACAATTAAAAAAAAACAAATAAAAATCTACAGGAAATTCTGGATACCCATTGGAACCATGGTTGATGACTCCTCACCAAACCAATTAGAAGGAAGTTCTAAATTCCGTTATAATGAGGCCTTGTGTAAGGCTCGTAATCCTGTTGAACGACGTTAGCGCCTGTTGCCTTTTTGGTCCCGTACTTTGGTACTGGTACGACTTTTTAATTCCTTCCAAACCTTTTTAAATATGAACAATTTTAAAATGTGTTCACTTACCGCCTGCCATTGGTTTACTGCTTTAACAGCCCCACCAAGATAATTTAGGGTTTCGGACAATTCGTTTCACTTCTTATCGCACTCCAGTTTTCCATGCAGCTTTTTAAATTTGCCGCTAGCAAGTCCCGGGTTACTTACCATAAAGTCAACGATATGACTTAGCTGCTCGGCAGACGCATGGCTTCTTTTGACAGAGGTACTAGCCATTCCACTTTAAAATTTAAAAACGTTTAGTAAATGAATAAAATAGTAAAAATTTATAATTGTTTACTTACTTTGCACAAAACTATTAGAAATTTATAAACAAGGTTTTTGTTTTTTGTATTCTTCTTTGTTATTTTCTTCTATTTTGACATTTCGCATTGCAGAGTTGCCATGTTAAATCAATTTGAATAGAGAGAAATATAAAACTGTTTACCGTGGTTAATAATGAGTTAGTGAATCACATAGTGGTTAGTGCAAACGATAAAATGTGTGGTTAAAGTTAACACCTTTTAAAGTGTTAAAAGTTAGTGAATCGCACTACAGGTCACTGAAACCATTACATGCTTTGTAATGATACATCAAAAGTAAATCATTAATTGTATTTATTTTTAATAGTCTATTAATTGAATCCCGGGGCGTTCTATACAGTTATGTATAATAATATTTATATTATTTTTACCTCTATCTAGAGCGTACCTTGAGCACATATGCTGTGACCCGAAGGATGGTGAACTATACTTGATCAGGTTGAAGTCAGGGGAAACCCTGATGGAAGACCGAAACAGTTCTGACCTGCAAATCGATTGTCAGAATTCAATTGAACCATCTAGTAGCTGGTTCCCTCCAAAGTTTTCCTCAGGATAGCTGGTGCATTTAAAAATTATGTAAAATGATCTAATCTGGTAAAGCGAATGATTAGAGGCCTTAGGATAGAAACGACCTTAACCTATTCTCAAACTTTAAATGGGGAAGAACCTCACCTTTCTTGGTATGAAGGTTGTGATTGTGATATAACGTGCCCAGTGGGCCACTTTTGATAAGCAGAATTGGCGCTGTGAGATGAACCAAACGTAATGTTACGGTGCCCAAATTAACAACTCATGCAAATACCAAGAAAGGCGTTGGCTGCTTAAAACAGCAGGATGGTGGACATGGAAGTCGTAATCCGCTAAGGAGTGTGTAACAACTCACCTGCTGAATCAACTAGCCCTTAAAATGGATGGCGCTTAGGTTGTAAACCTATACATTGCCGCTTAAGTAGATGGTTTATGTTCAATCTCGCTTTTAAATCATATATAACGATATGTACTTTTAAATAAATAATCCAAAGGATCAATTGTAAAGACAAAATAAATATTTTTAAAATTTTGTCATATTTTGACGTTTTGTTTTTGTTTTTTATCCAGTTATAACAAGCGCCCAATATTCAAGTGGTAACCAGCAGCTAAAGATTTTTAAGTATTGGAATTATCAAAATAATTACTTTTTATGAGGAAACAAGGTATTTTCCAGTGTTTTATTACATTTTTTTTTTTTACATATGAAGAGAATGAGAAAATAATTGCCTGGAGACTTAAGAGATCAGAGTTGGAAAGTTCAGCATTAAACTATTATTGCTGTTTTTATGTGGGTACGGTTTTTCGTCGACCTTTTTGCTGTATTAAAGAGTGTTGGTTTGAGATATAATTGTTTTTATCAAGGCGTAATAAGATAAATTATTAGATCATACCTAGAATAGATAGAATAGATTTTGATGTCTTCTCCCAGCATATAATATGATCATTCAATACTAGCAGCCTCAGTCTACTGCCGGCATCTTGGCTAACAAACACGGTACTTGAAGTTTTCTTGTATTTCGTTCGCACTCATGAATAACTTTCGTTTTCTAGCTCAAGAAGGGTTTGAGGATGCTTCGTTTCTTAGTTTGTATTTTTAGTTTTCTTTCCCAGCTTGAAGTAGTTCTCTGTTAGCACTGGAATGTTGAGTTTCATACATGTTCTCTGCTATATGTTGAGATATCTGTAGGTCTAAAATACTTTAGAAAAACTTTATACTCTCACGATTACGCAAATTCGAATTTCTAAGGAAAGGGAATACTGTGAAAAAACAAAAATTTTATTATTGGGGAAAAAAGTATTGGTTATGCAAATTGTAACTATATTAACTTAATTTGCAGTCGATTTTCCACCACCATTTTTCCATTTTATGTCATCCCGCGTCAAATTTGGTTTCTAAAAAGACCGGTTTCAGCTATGTGCCTTCTTTAGTGTTCTTTTTTCTCTATACCAATTGTATTTTCATTCATTTCATTTATTTACATTTTTTACATATCATTTTAAGTATAATTTACAATGTAAAGAGTTCAAGATTTTTCCCTTCTCTGCTTAATAGTTTTAAACAGGGTTTAGAATTTTTCATTTATGAACATTCAAAAATCAATATTCATGATATTTTTCATAAATGAGAAATCTAAAATTTTTTATTTATTTTTCACACTCATAAATGAACAACAAAAAATGTTCTGGTTATTTTCATACATGAATGCGAACAACAAGAATTATTAGTCTTATTCATATGTGATAAATGATAAATTAGTTACTTCTCATTAATGGTATTTTTCATATATGTACATGTTCATTTATGAACGTTGAAATTTTATAAAACTTCTCATAAATGAATGTGAACAAATTTTCTACCTACGATCGCAGTTTACCGTAAAATGTAGTAAAAACACATGGGTACATATTAACTCAAAATACAATTTTGGAATCTATATATATAAAAGAGGATGTGTGTATGTATGTAAGAAATGGACTCGAAAACGGCTGGGCCGATTTTGATGAAAATTTCAGAGAATCTTCAGAATATTCAGGCGGGTGACACTGTGAAGTCCGATTTTTGATTTTCGGTCTGTGGGCGGAGGGGCGTGGCAAAACCCACCAATGACATATACATATACGTATTTATTATTTTTTTTTCTTTTTAATTTTATTTTTTAAAGCCATTGTTATGCTTTTCAAAACGAGATATCAATCTCTTAAATCGGTTATGTAGTTCCGAAGATATTTACAAAAAAAAAACTCACCAATATATAATAAAATATCAAAATTTTAAAACTTCCGAAATGTTGAATTCGCTTGAGTTATCTGGACTGCCGCCCCACCGCCTACAAATGAAAGTTGGTGTACCAATTATTTTGCTTAGAAATATCTGCCAGCCACGACTTTGCAATGGGACACGTTTAGTAGTCAAAAAAGTCATGAAAAATGTGATTGAAGCAAAAATTTTAAAAGAAAAATATAAGGGCGATGTGTTGAAACCACGCATTCCTACGATTCCTCAAGATTTGCTGTTTGATTTTAAATGGATTCAGTTCCCCATACCTGTTGCTTTTCAATGATCCCTGTTTTTTGCACGGCCAGTTATATGTATCACGTTCACGTGCTTTGTTTTTCAATACCGCGAACCAAAATCGATCAAAAAATGTCGAAGAAATGACTTGCAAAGCAGTCACGGGCGCGCTAGTATATTCTAAAAGAAATAAAAAAAATAAACATTTTTTTTCTGCATACGCCGACAATTGCGCATTATCAAATATGTGCGTTTATGTACGCAAATGCTTAACGCACATATTTTTACGACCTTTTCATTTATGAAAACAGGTGCACAGAGTAACAAATGTAATAAAACAAACATTTGAGGAAAAAAAATACTGTTCTGCCCTATTCCTTGACGTCTCTCAGGCCTTTGATAAGGTATGGCACGAAGGGCTGAGGTACAAGATGGGACAGAATTTGCCTAAAAACCTTAGCAACTTGTTGGACAACTATTTGACCGATCGAAAATTTGTCGTACGACAGGGGGATTTTATGAGTTCGCCTCAGCCAATTGGAGCAGGGATTCCCCAGGGAAGTATTCTCGGACCGCTCCTCTATCATATTTTTACATCTGACATGCCAACCGATGGTAGAATCCATACTTCTACATTTGCTGACGATACGGCTTTTTTTCTCAGCATACACAAATGCCCTCAACGGGCTTCACAGAACCTTCAGACTCATGTGTCTAAGTTGGAAAAATGGTTAAAGAAATGGAGAATAGCAGTCAATGAGCAAAAGTGTGTTCATATAACATTTACCCTGTGTAGGCAAACATGCGCACCAATTACAATTAACGGTCAAATCATACCTCGAAACTCGAGTGTTAAATATCTCGGCATTTACCTGGACAGGCGTTTGACTTGGAAAAACCATATAGATGCTAAACTGACTCAATTAAGACTAAAAACAGCTCAAGTACATTGGCTGATTGGAAGAAACTCTACACTGAGCTTGGACTGCAAACTTCTTATATATAACACTATTTTGAAACCACTTTGGTGTTATGGTATTCAATTATGGGGCACTGCCTCAGTGACAACTGCAGAAAGAATACAGAGGAGACAAAATAAATTCCTTCGAATGATCACAGCCGCCCCATGGTATATCAAAAATTCCAATATTTATAAGGACCTCCACGTTCCCTTGGTAAAAGAAGAGATTGTTAAACACGCACTAACTTACAGAAACAAGCTTGGATATCATCCAAACCTCCTAGCCCGCAACATTCTTAACGAAAGTGGCTACATTTCATTGAAGAGGAGAGAATTTGAATAAGATGCCTATAATTTAAGCAAATAAATTATCTTTGCGAAATATATATTTTGTCCAGCAGTGGCTGTACTTAATTAGAAAGTTCTAGTTTTAAGATCTGAATACTTATTGTTAGTTTGAAATATTTTTGAAGATACAATAAAAAAAGTTAAAAAAAAAAAAAAATTATGAAAAATTATCAAAATTGTAAATATTCAAAAATGAACACTTGTGTGTTTCTCATTTTTTCACTTATGGATAGAAAGAAAAAAATAAATCGTCGCATTCACAAATGAGAAAACACAAAATAATTTGTAGTCTCTCACACATGTATGAGAAAAAGCGGCTAAAAAATGACATGTACATATTCATACATGTATGAACAGTGATTGAATACTTCGCTACTCTGGTTATAAGTAGTTACAACTTCCAATTACACACATGATTAAAGAATTTCGGAGGCAAAACTTACAAAAACCTATTTGATTTTTTTTTTTAATACTAAAAACTACTTAAACTACCTAACTTACTAACTACTGTGATGATGCAAGCAAATTAATATGGGTATACTCAGAACTTAAACATCTGGAGATGAAGTTTAGAGCCAGTCTTTCCATTCCGACGTTTACTAATTCTACTCCCGCAAGTGCATGGAGACGCTTTGCTGATAAAAACCATGGCAAATTGTATATCATTTTCAATAAGTTATTTTGAGAGACTTGCAACTTTTGTACGTGACATTTTGCACTTGTGGACCATACAGGAGCTGCATAAAATATGACAGCATGAAAAATTGCTTTTAATATTAATTTCTTGTTCTCAATGCTAAGCAGAGAATTTCTATTTATAAATGGATATAATATTGCAATTAGTTTTTTAACTTTTTTTTACTGTATAAGAAATGTGGTTTGAGAATTTGATTTTAGGATCGACAACTATTCCTAAGTATTTAACTTCCCTTTTCCATTCAATTGAATTGCCACCAAAGTTAATATTGTTCTGTGGTAAAAAGCATGGTTTACGTTTTACGTTGAGCTTGAGTTTTACCATAATTTAACATGATTTGCCATTTGTTAAAATATTTTTGTAACTCATCTAATGCTCTATGAAGGTTTGATATAACGTTAACTGCCAGCCATCATATCCGAGCTGAGTATCGCGGTGTCATCAGCATTGGACATTAAGCAGTAGTCCAATTGTGGGAAATCAGCTGTGTACAAATTATATAAAAAAGGCGACAAGCAAGAGCACCCTGGGGGCACCCTGCTGTGATTGAAAACAGTTCAGAGCAAGTACCACTAACTTAAACTTTGAACGTTTTAGCGGAAAGACAGCTGTGGATCATTTTAATGAGATGTACAGGGAAGTTAAAGTTTAACAATTTGAAAATTAGTCCATTACGCCATACTGAATCAAAGGCAGCTTTGACGTCAACCAATACCATTCCAGTTGATTTTTGGGTTTTGAAGTTTTCGTTTACAATATTTTTAATTCGAATCAGTGGATGAGCTGTGTTGTGATCTCTACGGAAGAACTATTGTGGAGGAGTTAAACCGTTGTTTTTAATGAAGTCTTTTATTTCACATTTTATAACTTTTTCAATGATTTTACTTATCGAAGATAATAGACTGATAGGACGATATGATAGCGGATTTGCTGGATCTTTACCAGGCTTTTTAATTGGGATGGTTTTAAAGTTTTAAATTCTTTGAATTCCAAAGGAAAATACGAAAATTTGAGACAAGAATTTATAAGTATTGTTAAAAATGTTATGCCTTTACGAGCAAGCGCCCTCAGGCATCTATTATTGATCCCATCCCTTCCAGTTGTATTTTATTGTCTTATTTAGTTCGTCTTCTTCGTGTCTCTCTTCGAGCTTGTGTTATTCTTATTGCCTTCGTCTCTTTCTCTCTGTTTGGCAGTCTCTCTTCCCCTTTTCGTTTGTTTCTTTCTACCTAATTTGTTTCTCCCTCCCTATCTCTCTCTCCCTCTTATTCATCTCTCTTTCTACCTAAATCGTTTTACGATCAGGCTTGTTATTCGTTCGTCTTTATATATGAGCCTACTGGGTTTTTTCCTATGACATAATAATCTATAATTGCACCTGCATAACATATTTGTGTCAAGATAATGTTTGTTTTCTTGTTTTTTTTTCAACCGAAATACATTGAGAGGTTTCTTTTGAATCGGACTTTTCTGTAAAGATATATATTTTTTAATTTTAAATCAATTTCTAATTAATAATTTCAATTTCATAAAAGTCTCTTTTAGTATCAGTTTAACTTTTAGTATCAGTTTAACATCCCTGCTTAACATTGGGCTTCTGTTTATTAAAACATTTTCATATTCATGTTATTTTACAGCTTGTTTACATTTCATACATTTAATTGCAGTTCGTTAAATGAGTAATTTTGAGCAGACCTGACTCAAAATAACATTTACGCTCTTTGCTTAAATTTTTGTAATTTGGACTTTTTTATGGTGTGTGATTTGATGTGGTTTTTTGTTTGTGTAACCAAATGTTGCAGTTTCGCTTATGGTTTGATTTTTGTTTTCATTCAAGTGGCCACGACTTTATTGGCAAAGCAGCGGCAAAGCTTCTCAGTTAATGTCTTGTTGTTTTTGTAAAATTTTTATGTTGATGGCTGGTGGATGATCTTTTTCCAAAATATAAATAGATCCGTTGTGGAGAAATGTGGGCAGTTATTATAGAAGACCTCAACAGAGGCAGACAATTACTGGTGCTAAATTAAAGTTTAACGCCTTTAAACGCGGCAACAAGGGGAGTTTTAAACATGAGATCCCTAAATTTATTGGTGGGTGATGATTCTGCTTAAAAACAAATTAAATAAATTTGTAAAAAAAATATTTAAAATTTTAACATTTAAATATAATTTAATCAAACATTTTCTATTTCAAAAATAAACAAAAAAAATGAAAAGAATTTTTTAATTTTCAATATAATTTAACAATAATTTTTTATATATAAAAAAACAGTTTAAAAAAATATTTAAAAAATCGACACTATCAAACGATGTAATAAATATTATTACTAAATGTGGAGTTAAAATAAAATATAAAAATAAAACCTTAACAACTTTAAGATTTTAAACTTGGATTACCCTTTCGCCTTGTTCTCGCAGATGACTTTTTTTTCAAAATTAAAAAAAAAAATGTGTTAAAATAAAAACTTAAGGAAAACAATCTGATAAAAATTTGTTGCAAAATTTGTTTTAACAACAACTATAAATTATGACGAGCGATAAAACTGTTTAAATATACAAATACAAATAATATAAAAAATAATAATAACACTCTATAATTCATTTTTGAAGCAAAACCGTCTTTCTTTTAATGTTTTTTCTCATAAATTTATTTTTTTTTCGATAATTCGCTACACAATTGAGTGGCTTTATCAGGAATAATAAAATGTATAATAATTTTTTTAAATTAAATTATTTTTTAAATTTGAATATATTTTTATTTATTATTTGTTAAAAACATTTTTTTAATATCAAAAAATAAACAAAATTGATTAAAATATTTTTATATAAAAAATAAATTTTAACATAACAGTAAAAATTGTGCCACAAAATAGGGTGGCATTATTAGGAGAAGGGATTGAAAGTGTATAAATTTTTTTTTTAACTTAAATAATATTTTTTTTATTTTTTTTATTCATTTTCCTCATCAGAAGAATTGAAAATATATAAAATTTTTTTTCTAAATTAGTTTTTTTTTTAATCTTTAATATATTTTTATCAAAGAAAAAAGAAAATGAAAATTTGGAAAAGTTTGTTTTAATAAACTTATTTTTTTAATTAAAAGCATTTTTTAAATATCAAACAATAAAAAAAATTTAATAAAAAATTTTTATATAAAAAATAAATTATCAAGAGGAGGGAATTAAAGTATGTATATAAATTTTTTTTTAAATTTAAATAATAATTTTTTTCACATTCCTCATCAGAAAAAAAAATTTAAAATATATAAAATTTTTTCTAAATTGATTTTTTTTTTAAATTTTGATGTATTTTTATCATCGGGAAAAAAATGAATATTTTTTGATAAAATTATTTTTTTTTAATTATAATATTTTTCTAAATTTCTAAACAGAATTTACTAAAATATTTGTATATAAAAATTAAATAATGATATAAGAGTAAACAATTTTACCACAGAACAGGGTGGCATTATAAGGAGAAGGGTTTGAAAGTGTATAAAATTTTGTTTAAAACTTATTTAATATTTTTTTTATTTTTTTATACATTTTCCTCATCAGGGAGAAGATTTGAAAATATATAAAATTTTCTCTAAATTAATTTTTTTTAAATTTTAATGTGTTTTTATCATCGGGAAAAAAATGAAAATGTGGAAAAGCTTTTTTTTGATAAAATTATTTTTTTTAATTATAATTTTTTTCTAAATATCAAAAAATAAACAAAATTTATTAAAAGATTTTTATGTAAAAACTAAATTATAATAAAATGAAACACATGTCGCCAAAGAACTTGTTGGAGAAGGAGAGAAGGGAATGAAGGTGTATAAAATAAATAAATAACATTTTTGTTTTAAATTTTTTATACATTTTCCTCATCAGGAAGAAGTATTGAAAATATACAAAATTTTTTTTTCTAAATTAATTTTTTTTAAATTTTTAAGTTATTTTTATCAGAGAAAAAGAAAATGAAAATTTTGAAAAGTTTTTTTTTAATAAACGTATTTTTTTAATTAAAAACATTTTTTTATATATCAACAAATAAACAAAATTTATTAAAAGATTTTTTATATAAAAAATAAATTACCAGGAGGAGGAAATGAAAGTGTATAAACATTTTTTTTTAAATTTAAGAAATATTTTTTTTTAATTTTTTATACATTTTCCTTCTCAGGAAGAAAGATTGAAAATATATAAAATTTTTTTTTTATATAAATTTTTGTTTAATTCTTAATGTTTTCATTATCAGAAACAAGAAGTAAAAATGAGTAAAAGCTTATTTAAAAAAAAATTATTTTTTAATTAAAACCATTTTTTTAAATATCTGAAAATAAACAAAAATTAGTAGAAGATTTTTATATAAAAAATAAATTATAATATAATATTAAAAATTTTTGCCACAGAATAGAGTGGCATTATTAGGAGAAGGGAATGAAAGTGTATAATTTTTTTTTTAACTTAAATAATATTTTATGTTTTTGATTTCATAAGCTTTAGCTAATCAGGCCTAATATATTTGTGCCAATAAAAAAACAGTTTTTTATCTCACTTTTGCCCAACGTTTCGTCAATTTTTTGTTGACTTCCTCAAGGGCTTCGTCTATTTAAAAATTAAAATTAATTTATTACAATTTTAGTACACTAAAATAAATTACTTACAATATACCATTAATCACATTTATATATTTCTTGGCAATTAACAAAAACAAAACAATTAATTTTAAATAAAACAAACACAACTTAAATTTATTATGAACGTTTAATTGTTGGCCATTGCAACACTGTAGTTTGTGTTTATGTTGTCTGTGTCCGTTTTTAGGTTCATAGTATTGTCAATGTTTTGTTGAATGCGTGGACTTTCTATGGTGTACCTTTTCCTTTATCTGGATTCTATATCTAAAATCTTGACTTTTTCAAAATCAGCTTCATGTCCAGTCTTAAGTATGTGTTGCGATAATGCTGTTGTCTCTTTCCGTTTTGTATCATTTTTGTGTTTCTTCATTCTTGTCTCCAATGTTCCAATAATATTTTTTTTATTTTTTTATACATTTTCCTCATCAGGGAGTAGATTTGAAAATATATAAAATTTTTTCTGAATTATTTTTTTTTTAATTTTAATATATTTTTTATCATCGGGAAAAAGGAAATAAAAGTGTGGAAAAGTTTTTTTAGATAAAATAATTTTTTTAAATTATAATATTTTTCTAAATATCAAATTGAAAACATTTTTTAATTTTTTAAATATCAATTATGTTTATTTTTAAACAAAATTTATTGAAAGATTTTTATATAAAATTTCAATTATAATTCAATAAAAAAAAATTCGCCACAGAATAGGGTGGAATGTGTTTAAAATTTTTTTAAAAATTTAAATATTTTTTTTTAATTTTTTATACATTTTCCTCATCAGGAAGAAGAATTAAAAATATATAAGATTTTGTTTTCTAAATTAAATTTTTTTTGTCTTAATATGTTTTCATCATAAGGAAGAAGAAAATGAAAATGTGTAAAATTTTTGTTTTAATAAACTTATTTTTTTTTAATTAAAAACATTTTTTTTAAATATCAAAATAAAATAAAGATTTTTGAAAAGATAAGATTTATATAAAAAATAAAAATTAATATAATAAAAAAAAATTCGCCACGGAACTAGTTGGCAGTAGCAGGAGAAAGGAATGGAAGTGTAGAATCATTTTTTTTTAAATTTACACATTTTTGTTTTTTAAGTTTTGAAATATTTTCCCCAGCAGGAAAAAGAATTGAAAATATGTAAAATTTAAAGCAAAAATTTTTTCAACTAAAAACAAATTTTAAATATGGTAAAAATATTTCTTAAAAAATGTTTATATAAAAACTTAGTGCTTAAAAAATAAATTTAAAATGTGGTAAAAAAAATTAAAAAAAATATTTTTTTAATCTTTTATATATTTTCCGATTAGGAAAAAGAATGGAAAATATGTAAGAATTTTGTTTTGAATAAAAATTTTTTAGTTAAAAACAAATTTTAAATATGGAAAAAAATAAAATTTTCTAAAAAATGTTTATACACACTTTTTGTGCGTAAAATATTAATTATAAAATAATTAATAATTAATAAACTATATTTATAATATTTATTTATAATATTTCACCACTCAATTGGGTAACATTAATAGGAAGCGGGAATAAAAATGTTTACATATTTTTTTAAAAAGTTAAATAATTTGTTTTTTTAATTTTTATACATTTTTCCTTATCAGGAAGAAGGATTGAAAAAATATAAATTTTTGTTTTAAATTCTTAATATTTTTTATCAATAGGAACAAGAAGTGAAAATGTGTAAAAGTTTTATTTAACAAAATTATTTTTTTTTTAATTCAAAACATTCTTTTTATATATTAAAATAAAATAAAGTTAATAAAAGATAAGATTTATATAAAAAATTAATTATAATATTATGAAAAAAAAACAATTTCGTCACAGAACTATTGACATATCAGGAGAAGGGAATGAAAGTGTATAACATTTTTTTTTTAAATTTAAACATTTTTAAAAAATTTTTTATACATTTTCCCCAGCTAGAAAAAGAATTGAAAATATGTAAAAATTCCAAATAATTTTTTTTTGTAGTTAAAAATAAAATTTAAATATGCAAAAAAATTCTTAAAAAATTTTTATATAAAAATTTTGCGGTTAAAAGATTAATTTAAAATGTTTTAAAAAATTTAAATAATATTTATTTTAATTTTTTTATAATTTTTTTCCATTAGGAAAAATTGTATATTTTTAAATTAAAAACAAATTTTAAATATGGAAAACTATAATATTTCTTAAAAAATACAAACTTTGTGCTTAAAAAACTAATTATAATATATTAATAAAAAATTTAATGATCTAAAATTATAATATTTATTTATAGTATTTTGCCACTTAATTGAGTTATATTATTAGGAAGAAGGTATAATAGTGTATAAAAATTTTTTTAAAAAGTTTAATAATTTTTTTGTTTCAATTTTTATACATTTTCATCATCAGCTAGAAGAAATGAAAATGTGTAAAAAATTTGTTTTGAACAGCGAAAAAAATAATATTTATAAAAAAAGAGTATATATATAGAATATATATAGAGTATATAGTATAGAGTATATATAGTTATAAAAAAGAGTGTATATAGTTAAAGTATTTATTTTTAATATTTCACCACATGATTTGGTGGTATTATCAGTAAGAGGGAACGAAAGTGTGTGTATTTTTTTTAAACTTAAATAAATTGTTTTTATAATTTTTTCTTAAATTTTTTTATGCGTTATCCAGTTATTGGCTGATGCGAAAAAGATATATGGCTGTAGCGTTTTAGAATAGGAAGCTAAGAAAGTTTTACAGCGAATAACGAAATGGTTGAAAGAAAACTTTTAAAACTTAAATTCTTGAAAAAATGTGTTGCGTAAGATTTCCGCAGATTTCCTTTATTATAAAGATTATACTTAGATAACAATTTGTTAATTATATTATATTATATTATATTATATTTATTATCTCTAAGATTTTGTTTTGTTTTAAAGAAATAATACAACATACTGTTGTTTTTTAATTGTGGCAACACCAACAATATGACAGTTTTGACATTTAGTTTTTCGACGTATTCGTAGTAGATGCGTTTCGCAGTTGTTGCAATGAATTCTATATCGCACGAAAATCTTAATAAAATAATTAAAATCCATTATGAAAATTATGGTTCTGTTAAAATTACATTTCCTTAAATTTGTGATATTTTCGGACGACATAATCGTCCTTCTAAGACCGCTATTAAGAATTTGATCATTAAATTTGAAATGACAGGATCGATACAAAATGTGCGAACATCTACGCGTGTTCGACCGGGTTGTTCAACTGAAAACATTTGGGTCGTGAGCCACAATATTAAAGCAGATCAATTCTCGACGTTCTCAACAATTGGGATTATCCAAAAGCACCACATGGCGAATTTTGCCTAAGGATTTACAAGGTTTAGCTGGTGCAGAATTTCAATCTAACCGACCATTCACTTCGCCGTAGATTCGCTCAATTCATTCAGGAACAATCGGCTGGTTTTTCTGAAAAAATAATTTTTTGAGACGAAGCCCATTTTCACTTATCAGAGTGTGTCAACAAGCAAAATTGCAACATTTGGGCTTCTTATAAACCTACAACAATAAGCCTTTGTAAGCTAAACGTGTCACGGTATGGTGCGGTATGAGGTGTGGAGGCTAGAAATGCCGTAACGGTCAATAATCACGCTATCGCGAGATGTGTGTGATAGGATTTACATCAGCAGCGAGCCTTGGGGTCATACTCTGATGGTGGTCCTACCACTGGGTGTAGCAAAGTGTTCACCTCCTCTTAAGACGCATACACACTAGGTGCACGTACGCCTTAGTAGCAATTTTCGAATGAACGGTAGCAGGGCAGTACATTTCACTCCTTGCTAAAGACTTGGATACTATCCAATTCCTAGTCCTGTTACAAGCGCAACTAGGACATTTATTTTGGTGTTAACTTTATCTTCGCGTTAACACCTCTTTGAAACTTTCTGCAAAGGCCGCTTAAGCTACAACCACCACAAGGTCGTATTTCGGGAGTCCTATATCTCTTCCAGCATCGGGCTCATGCTAGCCCAGGCGACTGGCGCTGACTTTTACCCTTGAAGGCACTTGTCAAAATGGGGAATAGATCCAACAAGACCACGTGCCGCCGGAGGGGGGAGGGGAGCTAACGCAAAATACTAACAACTCAATTTTAGACTATTATTGACGAAGGGAATATCACTGACATGTGGCTTTTTGCAAACTAAATTTCCCGTCAGCATAATTTCACGACAATTAGCAGTTAAATGGCCAGCCAGATCCTGTGATTTAAAGCCACTAGATTATTTTTTGTGAGGCCGTGTTTAAGTCATTCTGAATTCTTCATCACTTCTCTTACAATTTCCGTAATATATCGTCTCTTTTCGTTATATGGGTAAATTTGAGGTTAGAAAGTAAATTGACTTAAAGCACACAGTATTTTTTTAACAATTTCAGTTTTCATTGACACCAATGTAAAGTAGACATATGGGAAATATTTATAAGGGAATATGATGTGGGGCATATATCCACTAATAGCACATCAGCTAGCGTCCTCTCTTTTTATAAAATGTCTAAACACATTTAGCAACAAAGCTTCATTTAGGTCGTTATGGCAGCGCCGAATAATAAATTTCTGTACATCAATTGTTTATTGGTTATTCACGTGTGTCTTTAAGGGGATTAAAAAAGTAATAATCTTTAATAAAACATTAATATTTTGCAACAACAATTTTAATGCTTCATTTTTGCCGGCAATAAATGTTTAACAACATGATGCCTTCTTATGCAATCAATATAAATTTTTGAAAACATAAAACTTTTGAAAAAAAAATTTTTAAAAACAATATTGTAATAGACAGACTTATAAATAAATAAAGATTTATAGTATTTTAATAAAACAAATTTATGAATTTCTTTTTAATAGAGACATTTTTTAACAACTTGTGTTTAGATATTTTTTCTTTGTCTGAAAAGCATTTTGTATTTTCCATAGATATTTTGAAAAGCTTGTAAGAAAGAAAGGCAGGTGAAGAGCTACAAATCCTAAAATTATATTTTAGAGACCTATAAGAGTGTTTAAGTCTATCTGCCTTTTAGTGGCAATGGCCAAAATAAGGTGAAATAACAAAGCAACATGTTGCTAAGAAACCAAACATTTTTCTTACTCGCTAAATAAATTAATTTTAAAAGCTAATCAAATTTGCATAATTTTATAATTCCTAAGCATGAAGATCAATTGAAAATTATATGGTGAAATAAATTCAGATTGTGTTTCCTTTGAAACATATACAATTTCAACATGTTGTCAGCAACATTGGTTTTTGATTTTGATATAGTAATTTATTTAGAATTTTATTTGTGGTTTTATTAATAAAAACCATTATTATTGAAATAATTTTAAGCAGTTAAAATTTAATTAAAATTGTCATTTCAATTCTTTATTTATCTTAATCGTGTTTAATCGCTTCCAAAAATCGCTTCTTAAATCCCTTCTTAAAACATGAAGTGCTTGTATGCATATGAAGTAAAGTCATGATTTTTTTCATAACATAGAGTGTTATCACTGAAAAACTTTTTTGTATAACAAAATCAAAAAATATAAAATTTGGAGTTATGACCCTCTTGCACCAAAGGCTAGAAATATACATTTGTTTACAAACATAAAAAAAATATTTTTCCAACTACATGGCTGCCATTAGAAATTAATACATGATTAATGATTAAGATAATTTTAACATATCTTCTCTTTTACAATAAAAACCACAATTTATATATTTATTAATTATAATGGCCAAATGCTGCAAACAAAATTACAAAATAGGCAAGCAGAAGCATTAAAAATATTCAAATATTTTTTTCGTTGAAAAATCTGTTAAAAATCTGAGAAAATTTAAATTATTGTGAGTGCTAATAGCAGAGTTGCCAAAAAATAATTAAAAATTCTTTAATGGTTTTAAATCATTTTTTGTGGTAATAAATATAAATCGTTTATTTTAATTGCTAATATGAGGCAATTGTAATGGCAAAACTAATGTAAAATAATTATGCAACATGTTGCTAACAAGCCAAACATTTCTTAAAGGCTTTAAATAAATTAATTTTAAATGTTCTAGGTTTAATAGTCAGTTGAAAATCTTGTGCAAAAAAATTTAAGATCAGATTTTTTTTTTTAATATACAGGGTGTCTGCCGGGAAGGTATACTAATTTGTTTTGCCGCCATTTTGATAAACATTGGTTTTTACACTTGATATTTTTTTTAAAGAGAAGTAGCACTTCAGGCAACAATGCCAGCCCTACCGATAGTCAATTTTTATTTTCGTAGTAAAAAAAACAATTCTGTTGTTGGGAATCGAACTCACAACCTCTAGTCTTATAAGCAGGTACACTACCTACTAGCCTACATGGGCACTCGATATTTGGCGGTCGTGCAGTAGACACGTGGCAAATTTACTATGGGAAAATACTCGATTCACCAACATTTAAACAGTTAAAACATTTTATCAAAATCAATCATCGATTACTGTGACGATGAGCAAGTTACGTGAAGTTTTTGGGATATACAATGTACCAACAATAAGCACTATTTATCGTGTAGTGAATGATTTCGAAGAAAGAGGGTCTGTAGGTGATAGGCCTAAGTGTAGACAACAAAGTACTGCAAGATCAACTGACAACATTACTGCTGCTCAAAAAAAACAAAAACAAATAAAACCATCAACCTCAATTCGACACCGTGCTCAGGAGCTTGATCTTCAGAGAACAACTTTAGCCACAATGCACACAAGGAATTGCATTCGTTACAGCTCGCCACAACTGCATGTTTTAGACTTGATTAACATCTGGTATCAACAAGACGGTGCCACATCGCATGCAGCCAGAATTACAATGGAAGTACTGCGAGACCTCTTTCCACAATAAGTTATTTCGCTTGCCGGCGGACACCCTGACAGATAAATTAATTTTTGGACAAAAAGCTACTTGGACTTGTATTAAGCCTAGTACTCTGTTTGAAAACTGTTGAGCAATATTTATTCGTCTCCCCCCCACCCCGGGTCACATTAATATGTTTTGATGAAATCTCACCGTCATTACATGTGTCTTCGGAGGTAAAAGGATGCCCAGTCCCCTTCAAGACTAACAGGAGCCAACTGGATAATCCATTATATTTCCACGGGAATCAGTAAAGCCCCAGAGTTCAACTATTTTCTATTTAGCCTTTTAGCTGTTCTCTGACTGGTTATTGAGGTTGGCCCTTTGGTAGTGTCGTTGTAGTTGTGGCTTCGAAGCCCTCGTTTGAGTTGTCTGAGTCGGATCATTCACAATGAACACAATGAATTGTCCAGATCCAGTTAACATGATTGCCGTTGTGTTCTTAAATTTTATTAAGCTTAATGCGTTCTGGACCAGGAGTTGGATAGTCTCCAACTCTTCAGCATGGAGTGAAGGCTGCAGCCTTCTTCGGGATTTTGAAGTTGCAACTGGAAGTGACTGGAGAATTTACGTATCTGTAGGCCTTCTAGGGCGAGGGTTACGCTATATTTCATCCACTGTGGCATGATCCACCATTTGGTTATGACTTATATTGTTTCGCTTGAAAAATTTTAAAGTTGTTTTAGTGGCGACAATACAACCGCTTTTATTGTCTTTAAGAATACAAGTGTGTAAACAATGTTTGCAGACTTGATACACACGATTATTGTGTCTTAATAAATGCAATTGAAAATAATTGTTTCTTAAATTTTCAATCAACTTAAAACACAAAAAAAATAGACATGATGTATTAATCAGCTGTAGGCTAAAATTCCGTACGAAAAAGCATCACTCATATTGCTTCCCAGTTGAACAAAAAATATGTTGCCAGGAACATATTTCAGTTGAAAAAATGTTGCCTGAAACATTTGGTAACTTTTAACAAAACTGAACAGAGTAGGGTTACTAGAACAACGTATAAGTGACTGCTGATTTGTACTTTGGTGCGTGAGCCGTATATGTTAAATATTTTTGTACAACTCCATTTGATCAGAGTTGCATTTTGTTGCTGAGGTTAGGAAGTAAATTCTCTGATTAAATGTCAAAAATTGAGCTGACATTCTTCAACATTTATTTATTAAAAAGTTAGGAAATTTTAAACCTGGACCCTTATTCGCTTGAGCAAAGAATTTTAATTCTGAAAATTTCTATCAAAATATGGCGAAAAATTCACGGGAGCAAATTGTCATAATCAGACTCCATCTGAGAGCGCTGTGAGTAATTCAATTGTTACCTTTTAGGCTTAAGCAATTGCTGCTGACAGTAGACGAAAATAATTACCTTTGTAGTGACCGTAGTGATGCAAACATAGCTGCTGTACAGCAAAGTGTTGAGAATAAATCTGGAAGCTCAACTCGTCGACGCTCATAAAAATTGGACATAAAAATCTTTATCTTAACTCGTTTACGAATTAAGGCCGACTGTCTATTGTTTGCTTTCAACACTTGCGAATTGGCTGTTTCGAAAACTGAACAAAAACATAGCGTTTTTCAACAAAATCATTTTGAGGCACTTTTTCAATTGATTATGGTCTCACAAACAGTCCTCGAAAAGCCATTACATTTAAAGAAAGCGAAGCCGAGTGCGGTTTGTTGTCAGGCGCATCATTGGCCCGTATTTTTCATAAATGTTACTGCATAAGAATTTTTCCGGTTGCTGCAAAATTGTTTTGCTGGGGCCATTTAAAAGACTGGGTTTACGTGAACAACCCATAAACAATTGACGCGATTCATTGACGAGATAAGCAAAGTTTTGTTGTTCAACATTTTGTGAAACAGTCAGACGTCTGCCGATGAGCTGGAGGTGGGCATTTGGACCACATTAAATTCCATTGTTAATTCCCATATTTCTTATTTACATTGGCATCAATGAAACTGAAGTGAATTTAGCCTCCAATTTCCTCACCCTTTTTACTTTTGTGTGATATAGTGGAACATCTGCATACACATTTGCCTTCCAATGCTCTATGGAGAACAGAATATAGTGAGAGTATTTTGTGACTGAATAAAAAAAATTAAGTTTTTAGCGACATTTTTTGGCAAAATTTCTTTGCAACATTTTCTGGCCACATTTCTGGCAACATTTTCATGCAACATTTTCGGGAAATATTTTCTGGCCACATTTTTGGCAACATTTAATGGCAACATTTTCTGGAAATATTTTCTGGCAACATTTCTGAAAATATTTTCTGGCCACATTTCTGGCAACATTTTTTGGCAACATTTCTTGGCAAATATTATTAATATTATTAAAAAGCAAAAATTAACATCAAAATTTATAAAAAAAATATATTGAAGCGCATATAACCACACAGTTTCCTTAAAATGTTTTTGAATAAAACACAAAGAAAAACGTTATAAATTGTGCATGCGGCTAAAATACCACTAAAAACTTTATTTAAAAAGAAATTGAAGAAAAACAAAAATAACCAATTATTTCCGCTTTATAATCAGCAGTAAAAATAAAATTTTTAAATGTTTTATTAAAGTTTAAATATTAAGTTAAGCAAGTGTGCATATTAATTATTTTAAAATAATTTTTTCTTTTTGTTTTTTTTTCCTTCTCTTTTTGAAGCTCTTGGGTGCCAGTTGTGCTCTCATAGTAAATTTTGCCTATGGCCATCCACCGGAGGGTGTGTGGAAAAAGAAATTGGTGTGGAAAGAGGATTGGGTGCAAGTTTGGAAGACTATAAAAAAAGAAGCCTGGGAAACAAAATGGAAGAAGGTGCAAGTGCCTATTTGGAAAGAAATAAAAGTACCAGTCTGGAAGGAAGAAAAAGTACCTGATTGGAAAATTATTAAAAAGCCACATATCGAGGAGCGCGAAGTGCCAGCCTGGAAGGAAGTCAAAGTGCCAGAATGGAAAAAAATAACCAAACCTATTTGGAAGGAAATACAAGTGCCGGTATGGAAGGAAATACAAGTGCCCGTTTGGAAAGAGATACAAGTACCAATATGGCGTGAAATTAAAGTACCCATATGGAAAGAAATTCAAGTGCCGGTGTGGAAAGAAATTCAAGTGCCGGTGTGGCGTGAAGTACAGGTACCTGATTGGAAGAAAATGTTTGTACCCGAATGGGTAAAGATGGGCATACCCGGCGAAAAGTATTTGGGCAAGGATCACGAAGGCTGGGAATATACCAGCCACGATTTGTGGCGTAAGAAATTAATATGGAAACCGGTGTGGAAGAAGGTCTGGCGTACCGAAAAGAAGCAAGAATGGAAGACCGAAAAGAAACAGGAGTGGAAAACCGAAAAGGTGCAGGAATGGAAAATAGAAAAGAAACAGGAATGGAAAACGGAAAAGGTACAAGAATGGAAAACTGAAAAGAAACAAGAATGGAGAACTGACAAAAAACTTGAATGGAAAGTGGAATGGATACAAATATGGAAGCCGGCAAAGAAACAAATTTGGATTAAGGAGAAACGTGAAACCTGGATAGAGGAGAAAATACAAATATGGCGCATAGAAAAGAAACAAGTGTGGGCCACTGAGAAAAAACAAGCGTGGAAGGATGAATGGAAATCAATACAGGTGCCAGTGTGGAAAGAAGTTAAAGTACAAGAATGGAAAAAAGTATGGAAGCCAGTATGGGAAAAAGTTTGGGTACCTGTTAGCCATGGCTGGGACTAAATTAACTAGCTAAGAGATCCCCTTGTTTTGTAGGTATTTTTAAGTAACAACTGACAGATAGAAACAGTTAACTTAACAGTGTTGAAAGTATAATGTGGCAATATTTGGACACAGTACTGAAGTCTTATATTTTTTAATTTTTTTTGGTACTTTTTAACATTACTGCACATTGTACTCTTTTTAAATATTTAAAGCATTTAGATATTTTATTCATGTAACAGCAGTGCAGGGTTTTTCGCTTTGTGTAAACAAATCAAGAGAGGCCAAATTTCAGCCTTAAAAATAAGGGAATTTAGAAAAGTCCCTTTTAATCTGCTGTTATATTTTCTGTTTACACTTTTTTAAAACCTTGAACAGATGGAATCGAAAGCTGCTTTTAGTGAATAAAATTTAGATTTTCTGCTATCAGCCATTCATCATTTTACCCTCATTTTTTCACTCTTTTTTCGTAAAATTTTTTGTAAATTTAATTGTTAAGCTTTTCAATTTTATAAAAATATTTCAATCCATTGTATATCCCGTTACATTTTCACTTAGATTTAAGTTTGTACAAATTAGTCATTTACTCGAATATTTTTATACGATTGGCTGGTTACAAAAACCAAACATTGTATACAAAAAAATAACGAGTTAATATTATTTTAAAAGTATATTATTTTATAAATATATTTTGTAAATAAAACATTATGCATTAAGACAAAAAATAAGTAAAAAAAGTTGTTAAACTAATTTTTAGTTACGTTTTTTGTTTTCTGTTAAAAGAAATAAAAGAAAAGAAATTTTAATTAAATTATGGTTTTATTATCAACAAAAATTGGGGTATAGTATGGATATACACAGTTTTTTAATTAATCGAATTTAATTAAATCTAATTTAAAAGCATTTAATCGAATAAAATTTAATCGAATAAAATTTAATCGAATAAAATTCAATCGAAAAAAAGTTAATCGAATCAAAACATCGCATTATATTTATCCAACAATGTAGCTTAATAACAAACAAAACTTTCCTTTTTTATTATTAATCGATTAATTTTTTTTTTAAATGGTCGTATAAAAATTTTTCTATAGATTGAATTTTTCAATGAATAATGATTACGCCTTAGAAATTATTAAATCGGTTTAAATTTTCTAAGTAATGGAGTAAATTTTTGTGACATACAAATAGACAAATTAGTTTTATTTTCCTAAAACTATAAAAAATAAAAAAATATCTCTTGACGTTGATATTAAAGGTGTAACCTAATACTAATTTGAATAAAATTTGCTGTATAAATAATATACAACTATACAAATTAATCGGATATTCGAATAATGATATTCAAATTCTGATTTTCTTAATAATTTCTTAAGTAATGATATTAGTATTGGTTTTTATCTCAAATTAATAATCGTTAGTTTAAACTTCTTTTAAAAGGGTTTTCGAACATCCGAATAAAATTGTTCAGAGATTTATTATTTTAATTTTTTTGTTACTGTTTGTTGCTTGAATTTATAGAATACAAAAAATATACGGATAATATTATTCGAATAATCGAATATACGAATAACCGGATATTCGAATAAAAACTTGAAACAAAAGAAATCAAAGAAAAGAAATATAAATCACATTGTGGTCTTATTAAAAAAAGTAATGATATTAGATATTGCAATAAAAATAAAACGTTTGCAATTTTAATAATTGAATCTATAAATCGAATAAAAATGAACTAACATTAATTTGATTTTAAGGACTGTAGTAAACTTTTGCAAAAGAACTTTTTTATAAACTTTCTATTTTAGCATTAAATTAAACGATTACTTTTTTTTTAATGTTCCATTAAAACATTTTCTATAGAACAGTATTTTTTAACGAATAACGACTCTAGAATAAAATTTTTTTAACGGATTTTTCGGATTTCTAGAATTTAATTTTATTTTCTTTAAACATCATAAATCTTTTATTTCCTGATGTTGCTGTTAAAGGCATAACCAAATATTAAATGTTTGAATTCGAATAATTTAAGTGAATTTTATCGAATAATCGGATATTCGAATAATCGTTTATTCGAATAAAAATTTAAGACAAAAGACATAAGTAAAAAGAAATAAGACTGGAATAAAAATAAAACATTTACAATTTTATTTAGCTGAATCCATAAATCGAATAAAAATTAACTAACAAAAATTTGATTCTAAAGACCGCAGTACTGCAACAAACTTTTTATGGCCTTTCTATTTTATATTAAATTAATCGATTAATTTTTTTTAAATATTCGAAAAAAAAAATTGTTCTGTAGATTGATATTTTTTAACGAATAATGATTCTAGATTCTAGATTCGAATTTATGTAATCGGTATAAATGATAAATTCTTTTTTCAAATTTCAAGAAATTAGTTTTATTTTTTTAAAACATTATGTTTGCTGTTAAAGGCGTAACAAAATATTGATGCTTTGAATTTAAATAAAATATAATGAATAAATAAAATACAAGAAAATTTAATCGAATAATCGGATATTCGAATAAAAATTTGAAAGAAAGAAATTGAAGAAAAGGAATGGTATTAGAGATTACAATAAAAATAAAACGTTTGCAATTTTAATAATTGAATCTATCAATCGAATAAAAATTAACTAAAATTAATTTGATTTTACAGACTGTAGTATTACACAAAACTTTTAACGATTACCTTTTTTAAGTTTTCGATTAAAAATGTTTAACGCATAATGACTCTGGATTAGAATATAAATCGGTATAAAATAAAATTCATTTTTCCGATTTCTAGAATTAAATTTTATTTTCTTAAAATATCGTAAATATTTTATTTTTTTATGTTGCTGTTAAAGGCATAATAACAAAATGTTAAATGTTTGAAATCGAATTAATTACGTAAAATTAATCGAATAACCGTTTATTTAAAAGACAAGAAGTAAATGAAAAGATATAAGACTGAAATGAAAAAAACGTTTGCAATTTTATTTAGATGAATCCATAAATCGAATAAAAACTAAAGGTTTGAATTCAAATAAAATTTAATGAATAAATAAAATACAAGTAAAGTTAATCGAATAATCGGATATTCGAATAATCGTTTATTCGAATGAAAATTTCAAAGAAAAAATTGAAAGAAATATAATTCAAATTCTGATTTTATTAAAAAATGTGGAGATATTAGCGAAAGGAATAGAACTAAAACGTTACCAATTATATTAATCGAATTCAAAAATCGAATAAGATTTGTGCAACAATAAATTGATTAATTTAAATACTTTCTTTACTCTGACGACTAACTACCTAATCAGCTCTACTTTTTTATACACAAAACTGGAAACTTTTCGCACTTTTTTAATCGGATAAATAAGCTTAAACTCAAAGTGCGGAAAATAGCATGGAAATTTATTTCATTTTAAAAGGTATTTTTTATAGAGGTATAGAACTTTGTATTGGAATAAAAGAAAGATGATTTTTGTAAATTGACATGAAATTTGCTTTATTCGCGAGATAATCTTCTGGAATTATAATTTAAATATTGGTTGTAACATAGGACCACCACGGCTACCTCAGATATAGTCTAATTTCGAGGTCCAAATATGGATGAAATTTTGCAATGTTTGCCGCAATTAGTGGTCAATTATTACGATATTATCGACGTGGGCTAGCACACCTCCCACAGAAAATAGTTAAACGGCGTTAAATCGCATGATCTTAAAGACCAAATAACGCGAAACTATGCAGTTACCATACGTTTCCATAACATCTCAATAAATCAATTGTTGCACCAGGTGTGTGACCTGCTGCACCTTGTGATTAAAACTACAGCTCTTGCACGTCATGGCTGTTTAATTGATAAATGAAAGAGTCAGTAATCGTGGCTCTTTAGCGGCCTATATTGAGTATAACTTTCTGACCAGAGACTTTCTTAAAGAAGTACAGGACCAATGACTCCCACAAAGGATGATATTATTTTGTTTACTAATCTATTCATTCGAATAAAAGTGAGCTGCGTAGCTAAACAAAATTGGCTTATGAAAATAGTTCTAGTCTTAGAAGAGAATGGAAGACTCTACAATCATAAATTAAATGAAACCTCTATTTAAGGATAATTTATTTTTGGCTTTTAGCCTCTAAATACAAAAAGAAAAAATATTTAGCAGGAAGGAAAAATTGTTTTAACTGCGCAAACACCGCTTGCCCTTTAAATATTATTACATAAACCCAAAACTCCTTAAAGAAAGAAATGAAAAATAAAAAATATTGTTTCAAACAAAACAAAAAAACCCAACAACCAGATTTTATAATCACGACATTAAATTTATCTTAATTCCGTTTTGGGTTCAATTATTTTTTCTTGTGTTCATTTTGCTGTTGTTGTTGTTTTAATAAAATGAACAGTGTCTTCTGTAGCACCGAATTAAGGCTCAAATTAATATGAAGATGTGACACGGAAGTTAGATAAGAAACAGCCAAAGCAACTTGTTGATTTTATTAAGCACATTCACACAAATCGCAGAAGAAGAGATGTAGAGACAGTGAGACAGGCACAGCCACTCAGGCAGCAAGAAAGATCTTCTCCATTATTAAAAATATTATGTAACACATGCCAAAGAGCAGCAACAGGAAACCTCCAGCAAACAACGACGGAGGAATGGGTAACAAAACTGAATTCAACTGAAGAGCCTTTATAACAGTTTAGACCAGCTGCCAAAATTTTAGCAGGTTTAATTTTAAACAATAAAACCAACAAACCAAAAAACAAAAAAAAAAAACAACAAAAAGAAGTAACCAAAATTCCGATATTAAAGCCACAAAAAAAATGTTTTGTTTTTTATTTAAATTTTTGTTGGTTTTACGCGCATAACGTCATCATTAACTTCATCGATCCGCCTGCATCGATCTGGCCGTTTGGGCCTTTAGTTACCACACTACTCTTGCCTTTTAACACTTGTAAACTTGTAGGCAAAAACAACAACTTTTACATTTATACCACAATTATTTAACATTCAAAGTTATGCATGCAGTTCTTCTTGTTGTTGTTGCTGTTATTATACTCTTATTTTTTACGAATTTTGTAAAAAAAAAATATAGAAAAAAAAAACGCCAAAACTTATAAAAACACAATAATCTCAAGGAAACATTTCGCGATATACATATAAGCAACAAAAACAAACAGCCACAACCAAGAAAACCAATGGCAACAACGATCGTCGTCATCATCATCATCATTCAATACAGCTTCAACATTTAATTTCCTACAAAAACAATACAAGACCAAGCCAAATCATTCATCCGTTTGCTTGTCCGTCCGGCCAAAATAACTATTTTTTTTTTTTGGTTTTTGTTTCAAATTTTGTATGAGTTCAGAGTTTTGTACTTTAAAACTGAAGTCGAAGGTAAAATGCTGATGATAATGATGATGTTGATGATGATGTTGCATTATTGTTGTGTTTAAGGAGGATGTTTACAACAACTGATATGAATCTTTAATAAATGGGAAGTATAGCGCATAAGAAGGCAAATAAAAGAAATTAAAAAAAATTTTGTATGAAAAAATTTTTTTGAAAAATTTAAAAAATTTTTAAATTTCCCTGCGAGGGAAATTTTGTTATTTCAATAAAAATTTGTATATTTAAGCACATTTCTTTAGAAAATACTAATTAAAGTAGTTAAATATTAAAAATTCTCAAAATAGAAAATTTCCCTCACAGGGAAATTTTTCCATTTAAATAAAGTTTAAAATCTTGAAAAACAATTCTTTGCAAAATACTAAAAGAATTAGTAAAATAAAAAAAATTCTCTGAATTGAAAATTTCCCTCAAAGGGAAATTTTTCCATTTAAACAAAACTTCAAATATTTAAACACAATTCTTTGAAAAATATTAAAGGGAATAGTCAAATTTCTATGAATTCCAAATTTTTCTTTGAGGGAAATTTTTCTATTATACAAAATTTTAAATATTTAAAAGCAGTTGTTCGGAAAATACTAAAAGAAACAAACAAAATTTTAAATATTTAAAAGCAATTGTTCGGAAAATACTAGAAGAATAATTTATTGGTTCTTTCTCTGCTTAAAAAATAACTTCAAAAATTTAAAAATTTGAAATTACCCCCCCGTTTCAACAAAAATGTACATATTTAAGCAGATTTCTTTGGAAAATAATAATTAAAGTAGTTAAATGTTAAAAATTCTCTAAATAGAAAATTTCCCTTTGAGGGAAATTTTTCAATTTAAATAAAATTTAAAATCTTTAAAAAAAATTGTTTGGAAAATACTAAGAGAAGTAGTAAAATGATTAAAATTGTCTAAATTGAAAATTTCCCTTTGAGGAATTTTTTTTATTTAAAAAAAATTTTTTTTAAATAAAAAATTTTCTCTAAAAAATATTCAAAAAATTAATAAATAATTTCCAAAGAAAAAATTTGTTTTTGGCTTCAACAAAATCTTAAATATTTTGAAAAATTTATTGAAAAATTTTTAAAATTTGCATAAATACTTTAAGACGCAAATGCTAAGGAAATTTTGTTTTTTAAATCGAATTTTAAATATTTAAACACAATTCTTTGTACAATGTTAAAGCAAATAGGAAAGTCATGAAAATTTATGGTTTGAAAATTTCCCTTTGAGGGAAATTTTTTCTGTTTAAATAAAAAATAGTTAAAAACAATTCTTTAACAAATAATAAAGGAAATTGTATAAATAATAAATATTTTCTGAATTGAAAATTTCCCTTTTTTGGTTATGGACATTATAATTAATAAAAAAAAATAGATAAAAATGGGGAAAATAAAACTCGTTTCTGGTAAAAATTAAGACGTCGCGATTACCGATAAATATTTACTTTCGTTGATAAAAGTCAAGCTAGGTTCCTAAGATATCTTCTTCTCTTTAATAATAAAAATTGTTACATGACTTGTATAATTATATTTTTTTTTTCGTATACAACATCACAACATCATCAATAGCGCAAAAAATTTACAATGCAAAAAATTTTTGCATAAAAAAGTTCGAGTTCAAGTAACAATAAAACACAGTAACATATTGCTTCATATTCGTTTTTGACTTTGTTGTTTGTATCTTGGTTGCGTTTATTTTGCCTTGCAACATAAAAAGAAGAAACATTAGAAAAAATATAAATTTTGCCTTTTTTTACTTCAATGGCCAACAAATGATCAAAATGATGCGAAAATATTTAAAAGAACTAAAACTGTGTATAACTAATTTTAACTAATAAATCAAACATCTTTATAACAAAAAAATATTAACAATTTATAAACTGATATTTAAAGCAACATTAACATTAGCAACATGTTTCTAATGCCAGAGTTTAATGTACTCGTTTCCTCTTTTCGTTGGAGATGCCATCGATAAAATCACTATTAAGTTGCATAACTTTCAGCGATTATATGAGGTGAAGGGAAATAAGAAAAAAATAGTTAAAAATTAAAAAGGTTATAATTTATTTAATACATTAAATCACCGATCTAAATGTTCATAATAATTTAATTATAATTTAATATTTGATTTCAACTTAATTTAATGATATGTGATGAATTAAAAATGTTTAAAGTGTTTTAAGGAAGGAACGTCAAGTCATTAAAGCCATTATGCAGTTGGAATAATTTAATTATGAACTTCCAAATATTTCATAAATCAACAGCAAATTACGGTTCATACAAAATTTAAATGCTTAAAAACATTGGATTGTAACATGCCAGTAAGCAATGTTCATTAACAAAACTATAATTTGCTTAAGAAAAATCAGATTTGATAAAAATTCTATTGGGTTGGAGTTTTGTGGTATTGTAGCTTTAAGACTAAATTTTGGGCATTCGGACAGGAAGTGCTAGGATTTGGTTGGTGGTTCTGTTAACATACATTTTTAACATATCAATTGAATATGGTTATTTTCCTACATTCTGGAAGGATTCATTTATAATTCCATTGTTTAAATCTGGCTGTAAAAGTAATATCGCAAATTACAGAGGCATTGCAAAGGTTAGTACTCTGCCAAAACTTTTTGAAAAAATTCTTACGGATCAAATTTGTCATCAAGTGTCACCAATTGTATCGCCTGCTCAACATGGTTTTCGAAAAGGTTGCTCAACAATTACAAATCTCTTACATTTTAAAACTGTTATTAATCGCGAATTTGTTCAAAGAAAGCAGGCAGATGTTATATACACCGACTTCACTAAAGCCTTTGACAAGGTCAATCATAAGCTTTTATTACACAAGCTCAATTGCATGCGATTCACATGGCTCTTTAAGATGGATTTCCTCTTATTTGTTGAACAGAATACAAAAAGCTTCCTTCAGGAATCTAACATCTAAGACGATTCATGTTAAATCTATTGTGCCACAAGGTAGTCATTTTGGAGCGTTGTTGGTTTCTTTGTTTATCAATGATTTACCAACGGTAATAAAGTTTTCAAATATCCTGATGTATGCTGATGATGTAAAAATTTTTTTAACTTATATTTATTATCCGGATCATAACTTCTTGCAAAAAGATTTGGATGCGATTGGTTCTGGTGCAAAATTAATCTTATGCAGCTCAATTATAAAAAGTGCAGCAGTATGTGTTTCTTTCGTAGAACACATTTTAATGTTGAATATATGTTGAACGATGGTATATTGAACAAAGTTGAAGCAATTTCTGATCTGGGTGTCTTACTTGATCCAAAACTGAATTTTATACGTCACATATCATTTACGGTGAATAAAGCCCGATCTGTCTTGGGATTTATAAAATGCTGGGCTAAGGAATTTACTGTACATATCTTTAGTTAGACCTATTCTGGAATATGGCTCTATAATTTGGAACCCAACCTACAATATCCATATTAATACTGTTGAATCTGTTCAGAGACAATTTTTACTTTTTTGCCTTGGTGGTCTCAACTGGAATATGCGAAATCTACCGAAATCTACAATACACTTGCGTTAATAAACTTCCAACGCTTAAAAGTCGTAGAACAATGTTGAATGTTAGTTTCGTCCTTAATCTTATTAAAGGAAATTTGTCCTATCAATTTTTAATAAGTAATATATGTTTTAATATCACATCACATCACATCCTACACGTAATTTTATCCCGCTATCCTTACAAGTGTACAGAGCGAACTATGCTAACTGGGATCCGTTATTAACGATTTTTTCTGAATTTAATAAACATTATAGATTTATTGATTATTGTTAGAACATACATACTATTATGAAAAATATTGTCTTCTTTTTGAATAATTATTCTTGTGAAAATGTATTATATACTGTTATCGTCTGTAAGGATATTAAATCTAAAGACTAACGGCTATATGCATTAAAACTTAAAGTAGGTTTAACTGCTGTTGTTAAGCAAAATTTCTTAAAGTTTGTAACGACCAAAAGTCCGGAGTCGTTTTTGGTCACACAGAGAACTGTCTGACTACAGTCAGACAGTCACGGGTCAATCCCTATCTTTTATTTTAAACGTATTTACTAAGATAATGAATTTATATTTAAATTGGTATATTTTCTCCAATGTATTTATTTCGTTATAGAGTCATTTACTAAAAATATGAATTCATGTATTTACTTATATACGCATGTAGTTATAAGCATTTATGATGACGTAAGATTTAGCTCTAGTATTATTGTAATTAGCCACGAAGGCATAATAATTAATTAATTAGTAATATTCATATTGTAAAACTGGCTGCAGCTCGGTGGTGAAAACAGCCGTCGGCTGTGGTGTACTTACTACCGAAGTAATGTAAGTGTGTTTGTGCATTGGTGTGTGGTAGGAAAAAGAGTATAAAAGCGCAAACATCAATTAGAATAAATCAATTGGTGTGCGACCGGCAACAGGAGCAAAGGTAAATATCTTCTTCCACTTTTTTTATTTATTTTTTGGGACTGGTAGTCAGGGTATAGATAAGGCCGTGGTAATACCCAGCCGAAGCTATACCCTGAGGCAGGACAAAACTGCGACGTAGCGACCACAAACAGAGCCGTGGTAATACCCAGCCGAGTTTGTGTCCGCAGTCGCCACCGACAGTAACCAGGCAGTGAACGGTTGCGCCGTGGTAATACCCAGCCTACAGTTCCTTGGCGCTTGCGGCGTACCGACCTATTTCGACGGAGCGACCACAAACAGAGCCGTGGTAATACCGCAGTCGACTTAGACGGTGACGTTCGCCGAATACGGACCGCATAAAGTAGAAGATGTTTACTGAAGCTGCCTGCATACACACCAGTTGACAAGATTTGAGCCCGAGCTGCAGTCAAGTTGCGAACTAGGAATAGGGCAACCCCTTTCCTGAATAAAGAGCAACATTGTGAGTAAGGCTTTGTCTTTCTTTTTGGAATCGACACAACACGACCCTGGACGCCGCTGAATATACCTCAGCTATCAGGAAAACGTGTCGTTACAAGTTGTATTCATAAAACGCTTTTACCTTAAAATATCTTTGCTAAACCTTTGTTAACTTTAAAGTAGGCAAAAACCTACTTTAAACCTACAATAAAATGACAGTTCTATTTTATTATTGAACAAATTTAAAAACAAAACAAATTGTGTTCACAATATAAAATAAAATGTGTATTTAAAAGCTTTTACTTTCTTTATCTATTTTTCAATTCTCAATTAACCTATAAATTTATAATTTTATATAAAATATTTGGTGTCAAATATTAAGGGATCGTGTAATTTACCACCACTAGATTATTTTTGCGGGACTATGTTAAAGACAGAGTCTATATTTTACAAAGTTATAAAGTCCTAAATTAGCGCTCAGCCAAAACAATAATAAAAGTTTAACTGAGAAGAGTCTTTTGAATACTTTTTTTTTCGTACGGACAAACACTTAGGGAATGACCCCTACTCATGTAATGTATTGTACCAGAACTAGGAAATTATGTTATGGGGTAGAAGAAGGAGGGAGTAGCACTTGTGACTATTCGATTTGATTTTCCCTACATTTAAAGTTAAAGACTTTTGGAGGTCGTTTATTCCACATGTGGACGGTTCTACTAAAAAACGAATTCTCCCTGTAATTTGTAATGGGATTCCCTGGCCAATCGACCACTAATGAATGTGCTCTCAATGAAAATCGAGTCAAACACGAAAAGGTGCGAGTAACGGGAAGAAGTTTCCTAATTTCGTTAGAGCACTTACCATTGAAGTAATGATAAAACAGCTTCGATGTTCTAGAGAATCAATAGAGTTGGATATCCTACCCTCCCTAATGAGCATTTTAGCCCGTTTCGTGTACGCGGTCAAACAATTCCAAAATAGACTTTGAGGCAGCGGCCCATACATGAAAATTGTATTCCATCTTTAGAAGGAATACAAGGATATATGCGGTATAAACAGTACGAAGATCGTATGGAGTGAAGTATCTCTTACACCATTTTAGAAAACCAAGGCACTTGAAAGTTTCTTTAGAAAAATATGCTCAGTCCACTGAATTTTAATGCCAAGAACATCAAATCTTCCGATTCCGTAATACTTATATCACCCATAGTAATATTTGCGGCACCATTTCCGAACACAGATCTATGCGTAAGCATGCAACAATGTGTCTTATGGCCAATAAAATTAACTTTGATTTTTCTAAAAGCTCACAAAGCAAAAACGACTCAACTCTGGCTTAAATACAACGGATCATTTGCCAGCTTGTAGTCCACACCTTAACCCGTTTGATTACAAGTTAAGGTTTTTATTTAAGAGAATGGCTTGCTCTACTCGTCACTTAAATATTGAGCCCTTGTCCGTACAAGCGGACAGTTTCCCTATCCATGAAGTGGGTGAAGTCACTGTCTCAAGTCGTACTGGAAGGCGAATAAGTTATTCGAATAAGTTATTCGGATAAGTTATTCGAATAAGTTATTCGAATAAGTTAAGAATAACCCACTAAAAACAAAACAAGTTTTTTTAATATTAATTCATATTCATGTGGCGCCAATTTTTCTGTTTGCCAGTATAAATGACTTGACGAGCCCATTTTAAATAATAATTTCACAGTTAAATAAAGTTTAAGGCAGCCCTATTTTGTATGAACCATTTTTCCGCTTATAACTCCCATAAATAAAAATTTAAATAATGAAAAAAAAGAAATTTTATTTTTTTAAAAAAATTAATTTAAAATTTTATCAATACAGACTGAATGAAGTCTTTCAACAAGAAAAGAAAAATAAAAATAAAATACAAAAATCGGTAGTCATTAATTTTGTGGTGAAAAAAAGATACAGCAACAATGTTAAAATGTCGTTCATGCAACACATAGGCGACTGAAAACCTAAAAATTGTTGTATCAAACATTTATATTGTTTAATTTGACTTGAATATTCAAACACTAATTTAGTGATTTCACTTGGTTTGATTTGATTTCATTTTATTTCATTAACACATTTTAGCATTTTTGACAGTTATGGTTTATATTTGACATTTTAATTGTTATAAAGTCTTTGAAAGAGTTTTTTTTTAACACTTTTTGTTTGAATAATTTATTAAACGACAAAATCAATTTAATAAATGATTATTTTTATTCAAATTAACACAACATAATCTCGCTATAAATTATAATGAAATATAATAATAATATTGAACAGATATTAAGCTAATTATAATAATATAATAATTTACTACTTTTTTACTACTTTACTACTTTTGTGGAGTACTTGTTATTGATCGCCACTTAATCTGGTAAACTTTTTTTAAATGTTTTTAGAAGTCAAAAATATTTTAATTTCAATTTAATTTAATGCCCTCGTAATACTACAGAATTTATTTTTTCGTGATATTTTAAGAATATTTTATCATTTTGGAATATTTTTGATATTTTTGTGATAAATCTATTTATTTCTAATAAATTTGTATTAAATTGGTGATAAATTTTGATGAATTTGTGATAACTGTAATAAATTTGTGATATATTTGTGATAAACTTGTGGTAAATTTGTAATAAATTCTGATAAATTTGTGATAAATTTGTGATAAATTTGTTATAAATTGTGATAAATTTGTGATAAATTGTGATAAATTTGTGATAAATTATGATAAATATGTGGTAAATTTGTGATAACATTTTTTCTTTTATTCATCCCCAGTACTCAAGGGATGATCCCTACGCATGCAATGCATTGTACCAGAACTAGGAAATTAGGTTATGGGGTGGAGAAAAGAGGGAGTAGTGTTTGTAGTCATTGGATTTGAATTTTCCTACATTGAAAGTGATTGGAAAGACCCCTGGAAGGATTTTATTTCACATACAAACTGTTCTGCTAAAAAAACGAATTTTTCCTGTAATGCGTAGTACATTTCAGTGACAAATCGACCACAAATGGATACTCTCTCAACGAAAATCGGGTTAAACGCAAAATTCTACCAGTTACGGAAACAAGTTCCCTAATTTCGTTAGAGCACTTACCATTGTAGTAACGATAAAATAGTGAAATACAACATATATTGTGTCGATGCTCTAGGGAATCAATTAAGTCGGATACTCTACCATACTCAATGAGCCTCTTGGCCCTCTCCTATACGCGTTCGAGCAACTTTAAAATAGACTTTGGGGCGCCAGGCCATACATAAGAATTATTTTCCATCTTTGGATGGATATAAGTGGTATAAATAAAACGAAGATCGGGTGGAGTGAAGTATCTCTTACACCGTTTTAGAAAACCGTGGCACTTGAAAGAAATGGAATATCACACTGATTTTTCATGCCAAAAACATCAATAGCTTCCGATTCCGTAATACCTAGATCACCTATAATCACAAGTGCAGCATCACGGTGTTTGTGCTAAATTTGTGATAAATTTGTTTAATTTGTGATCACATTGTGATAAATTTGTGATAATTTTTTTTTTATTTTTATATAATTCTCCTGAAATATTTTTTGTTTGTGGTGAACTTTTCATTTATTCAGCACCATGGTGATTGTGTTAAATTTGTGATAAGTTTATTTAATTTGTGATCATTTTGTGATAAATTTGTGAAATTTTTTTTTTTATTTTTATTTAACTCTCCTAAAAATTTTTTATTTGTGGCTAACTTTTCATTTTTTCAGCCCCACGGTGATTGTGTTAAATTTGTGATAAATTTATTTAATTTTTTTAATTTTTTTTTTATTTTTTTTTAATTCTCCTAAAATAATTTTTGTTTATGGTTAA
Source organism: Trichopoda pennipes (assembly GCA_030448955.1). Classification (NCBI taxonomy): domain Eukaryota; kingdom Metazoa; phylum Arthropoda; class Insecta; order Diptera; family Tachinidae; genus Trichopoda; species Trichopoda pennipes. The sequence continues at coordinate 2,000,928 of JASKUP010000040.1, forward strand.
CTTTTCATTTTTTTTTTGAAAATTTTCAATTTGTGATGTGAATTAAATGTTTAATAAAATTTAATTTAATTTCGAATAATTCCATAAATTCTAGTTTTTTTTTTAAATCTCCATTTATGCCAATTTTTGACAACTTTATTTGCTTGAGACTGTAAGTGTTTAGTTTATGATATTGTAATATTTTAGTGAATTACCCTCGTGTTTTGTGTTGTATAAAATGTTGAAAACAAGGTCATTTTTGTAAGTGAATAAATTATAAAACAGACTTCAAAATGACTGAAGTAAAATGTTGCTTTTGTTAAACAATATATCAATAATATCATTATCATTATTATCATTATCATACAGGCTACAAAACATACAATTTGAACTTAAAAATGATGTCGTATAGAGTACAAAATAATTATTCCCAGATAATTTTCTTTATGTTAAGTTTGTTAACAGGGCACGCAATACTTAAAAACAACAACAACTACAAAACAAAACAAAAATTCAAGTGTCCAAAAAACCAACAAACTTTTAACATAAATTACACTTTATACTTACTGGCCACAATAAACACTTCACAGGTACTTAAAAAAATAAAAATTGCAATCTTACTCATCTTAATTAAAATAAAAAAGATTTATTTAATAAAAAGAAAAAAGAAAAACAAAAAAAAAACAACAAATAAACAAACATAAAAAAACCTAAATAGTTGAAATACAAAAAAATGTGGCTGAAGTATGTGACTGAAGTTTGTTGTAATGAATGCCAAAATTGTTCATATAAAAGAAAACAGCTGGATTCACTGTTGCTTACACGCACGAGCGGTTAAAATAAAATTAAATGAAAAGCAAAGAAAATAAAAGAAAAGAAACACCCATTTATTTTATAGGAATTCTTGTTTTTTTTAAACAATTTTTATCAAAGTCAAGCATGACAGTTTCATTTTTCATTTCGTATTATCTTTTTGTCGTTTTGTGTGTGTATTTCCTTTTATTGTTATTGGTTATCTTATTTTTTGAAAAACTTACCATATTTCTTTTTAACGAGGTGCAAATTTATGCACAGTTTTTAGTTTTATGTTTCCACACTGCAACTGACTGTCTGACTACTGTTTGTAAGCCGTTTTATGTTTTATTGAAATCAATTGAAATCAATCAATAATAAAAACACAAAAAAAATAAATAAAAATACAAATTGTACAAATTAAATAAGCATTTAAAGCGCAATGTTTGAATTAATTAACCATTTATTTAATTCAAATCAATGAATGATTGATTAAATCAATATCAAAAGACTTAAGACCTATACAGGCTTTTTGCTTTGTGAGAGGAAATTTGAGTAAAATTGTCAGCAAAACAAACAAAAACGTGGCGATTTATTTATAAAGTTGGTGATAACATGGGGTGATATAAATTTTTTAAATACGGCAGAAAAAAAATTAATATTAAAAATATAATTTTTCAGTTTTATTCGACCTTTTTTTATTTTTATTAAATGTGTATTAATCTTTTAAACGGTCTTTTAAATTAAATTTTAACGATTTATTTTTTCAATACTTCGTTTTCCTGTGGAAAGCTTCTTCAGGAAATTATTTTTTTTAATTTTTTTTTATTTTTTTTCCTATCCATTTCTATTTTCTTCTTTTCTTACGGAGATACAGCCATTTTAAGTTTTTAGTTTAATTTCATAAAAAAATCGATTTTTTGTAGGTGATCCCAAATTATGCTTATTTTTGCGAAATTCCTCTTATTTACGGAGATACAGTTATGTTAAGATTTTAGTAAAATATTCATTTAAAACTTTTAAAAAAAAGATAAGAAAAATATACAGGAAAAGACCAAAGACAAAAAAGACTTAAGCCACATACATGTGTTTGATATCAACATTTTTTTTTATTACTTTTACAACTACAACAACTACACATTCAGCAACAAACATGAGTGTTAAAATTTTATATGTTTCAAGTCATAAATTAAAGATGTTAACATATTTTTTTAATGGATTTAAAACAAAAAAAAACAAAAATAATAAAAACAAAGTTACATCAGAAAGTAGACACAAAAATGATTATTAGGAGACCAAACAAAAAATAACTTGTTAATAAACAAAAATTTTTTATTAAATTAATTACGCGTAAATTGTTAAGTTATTAAAACAAATAAGCAAAAACTACAACAAAAAAAATCTTTTGAAATAGATGTTAAAAGCACTCATTAACAACCTTAACAACCATAACAACCTTTTAATCGAATTAATTAATTTTGACCAACAAAAATATTAGTTTGATTGCAACTAAGACTTGAAAGTTCGAAAAGAAGAAATAATTTTATATTAATAACTGTAAAGAAATCATCTTATACCAGGTATGAAGCCATAAATAAATAAAAAAAAAATAAAAATGTTATACTTAACGACTGTATAGGCTATTCCATGGAGCGAAGGAATTTGTAAATATTTATTTTCACTTAGTTAAATAAACAAGACACTATTCTTAGATAAAAAAAAAGATTAGGCAATTTTAATAAAAAATTAAGGTAAAAAAATATTGTGTAAAAAACAAAAAAATTTAAGAAAATTTTCTGTGATTTTAAAATTTTGTGAGAAATATTTTTAAAATAAAATTATAACAAATTTAAGTAGAGAAATACAATTTTGAGACAAAAGTTTTTATGTTTTCAATTGATAAATTTATCACACATATTTTTTTACATATAAAAAATTTTTTTAATAAACTTAAAGTACGAGGGCAGATCAATAAGTCTGTGACTTTTGGAATAACACAGAGTTTTTTTTCTTTAAAAGAAAAATTTGTTGCTCCAGTTTTTGTATTCCTTCCAAAAAATTAGGATTTTTCGAGGTCCTTAAAATAGCCATTTGTTTCGCTTATAATTTCATTGTTGGAGCTAAATCTCTTTCCACCGAGCCATTTCTTTAGATTTGGAAATAGGAAGTAGTCACTAGAGGCTAAATCCGAGGAATATGGCGTATGAGGTTCCAATTCATAGCCCAATTCATAGAGTTTTGAGACAGCGCTCGTATGCACTCGTGCATTATCTTGATGAAAAACATATTTTTTCTTGGCCATATGGGGTCGTTTGCCTTTAAAACTCTCGTTAAATCGCTCTAATAAGTTGGCTTAATATTCGCCGTTTGTGTTTTCCTTTTGGAGGTAATCGATGTAAATTATCCCACGTGCATCCCAAAAAAAACTATTTTTCCACCAAAAGACAACAAACGGATTCATTTGAAACAAAATTTTTCGATTGATGATTTGATAAGAATATCTCAGGACTTAGAGATTTATCGATCGTGATGAAAAATGATTACATTACTAAAATGGCCATAAAAAAATCAGGGTTGGTGATTAAGAAGTTTAGGGTTGAATGTATTTTTTAATGCCACATTATAAAAAAATAAATAAAAAAAAAATTTCGTCAAAAAATTAAAAAAAAAGTTTCAAGAGTGAACAACGCTCATCACCGAGGGGTATGGAAAATAGTATAGATAGTAGTCGATTCTCAGACCTATTGAAAAATCGGTAAAGCCGTTTCGAAGGAGTACGGTAACTAACATTGTGACATGGAAATTTTATATATTTTAGATGTAGAAATGGTTACATTACATTTTTTAAAACATGATTAGCCTGTAAAAGATGGATTTGAGTAAAATTTTTCTACAGAAATTATTTTGTGACCGATTTTTTTTTTTACTAAACAATAAATTTTGCTTTAAAAACTGAATAAAGTGTTATATTTTTGTTTTTGTTACGGTTGTCACAAAAAAATTATTTTTCTGTTGGCATCTTTAATTATGTAGACACCCATATTTCCTTATAAATTATACGCAAATTAAGCAAACTCGAAAAAAATAATAATTGTTTTATTCTTTACAAAAAAAAAAATAAATTTTATTACTTAGAATCTTCCATATTTTCAAAATTATTAACAATTCATTAAATGCTAAATACTTTGCTGCTAGCGTAGCGTGTGTGTGTGTGTGTGTATAATTGTTGAGTATCTTTGAGAGTGGTTGTATTTTCTTAAAAGCAAAAAAGTAATAATGACGTGTAGTGTCTTTAAAAAAAACTTACAGATGAATAAACAAAAATATTGTACATGTTACACAATTTCCCAAAGAAACATATATTTTAATTTAAGTTTTGTAATATAAGAAAATTTTATTTTATTTTAACACCAAAATTTTTAAAAATTATTATTTTTATGCGTTAAGGTCTAAGATATTTGAACAATAATTTTTTTTTTATTACGAACTTTTTTTTAATTTTCTTTAATTTCATTTGGAAATGGTGTAAAATGGCTTAACACAAATATAAAAACTCTTATTAAAAATTAAACAATAGTATATTTATCTCTGCTAGTGTTAAGAAAAAAAAATAGTTTTCATCTAAATAAGTGTTCCTTCAAAATCCGGATGTATAAAACTTTTATCTTTAAAAGTAATGTAAGAATTGCCCTTTATTAAGCAGTGATAGAATTTTACTTTTTTTAAATTAAAAAAATTATCAAAAACCATAATAAAACCAGATTTCAAACACACTGTTCTCTAGTAGATACAACAAACAACAACAAAAAAAATATTCAAAAGCGTTGAAAATAATTTTTCTTAGACAAGATTTATATGACTAAATAATTGAATGAATAAATGAATGAATGAATATGTATTCCTGTGTGTGTGTGTTTGCATTAATGTGTCTTTGAAACAAATTTATTACAACATACAACAATTTTATGACTTCCTCAGACACACATCATTATTAAAATATCATTAAATGTTGCATTTTAAATTTTGCATTTAAATTGTTTCAGTTTGTTTTTGCTGCATCAAATAATTTTTCTATTAAAAAAAAACAAACGAATGATTATTTTAATTGTACGAAAAACGCTTTAAATTGTTGGTTAATAGTTTAACAAAAGTTTTTTTTTAAAATCATTATGTGTGTGCAAAGCTATTTTTTACAACAATTAAATTGAATTTTTATTTATAGTTAAAAATAAAATAATTTAGGCAGCGCCAGCTATGTGTCATAGGAAACATCTATGGCATGAAATTACTTTAACATATTTTATGCAAAATGAAAGCGAAAACTTTAACATTTTATGAGCAAAAGTTCATATTTAACATACTGTTGACCATGGATGGCTACTCAAATGTTAAATAAGATTTATCTGTTAACAAATTGTATGGAACAGTCTTTGCCTTGAAATTAAAGTTTTGATTGAAAGCGAATAAACTGCAACAAAAATATTTTTTAAAATATTTATTTAAGTTAAACTGTAAAGATTTTAGCACCAGCAACTAAAACATTTTATGGCTTTAAGAACTGATTATTCCTGGTTAAAAAATCTCTCACGAGATTCTCAAACAAAAAATGGCCAATAATTGCCATAAGTACAGGGTGGCCGCCGGGAAGATATACTACTTTGTTTTGCCGACATATTGGTAAACATTAGTCTTGACAATTCATTACTCAATAATCGATTACTGTGACGATGAGAAAGTTACGTGAAATTTTTGGAAGAAACAACGTGCCAACGAAACGCACTATTTATCGTTTAGTGAATGATTTCGCAGACAGACGGTCTGTTGAAGATAGGCCCAAGCATGGAGCACAACGTACTGCAAAATCGGCTGAAAACATTACTGCCGCTCAAGAAAGTACTCAAAACAATCCACCAACCTCAATTCGCCGCCATGCTCAGAAGGATTTGCATTTGTTTTCATATAAGATTCAGTGGACACACGAGCTTCTTCCAGAAGACTATTTACGCCGGCGTATACATGCCAGTAGGATGTTACAGCTCGCCCATGACAATCCCGATTTTTATGAAAAAATCATAATGAGTGACGAGGCACATTTTCATTTGAATGGTTATGTGAATAAAGAGAATAGTCGGTTCTGCGGAATGGGAAACACTCAAATTATTCAACAGTCATTAATTGCATCCATTTTGAGAGTTTGTGGGTCGAATCATTCACAATGAACACAATGAATGGTTCAGGTGCAGTGAGTAAGAATGCCGTCGTGTTCTTAATTATTTTAAGCTTCATGCGTTCTGGACCAGGAGTTGGAAAGTCTCCAACTCTTTAGTAAGGAGTGAAGGCTGCGGCCTACTTCGGGCTTTCGAAATTGCTACTAGGAGTGACCGGAGGATATACGTATTCGATAGCCTCCTAGGGCGTGAATGACGTTTGCAAATCAGACCACCATCTGATTATGACTACCTAGTCGGTGCAGATGTAAATCAAATCACATCAATTGCATCCATTAAATGTAACAGTCTGGTGTGTAATTTGGTTACGAAGAATCATTGGACTTTACTTCGTGGGAAAGTAAAATGGCGTAATGGTAACTGTGAATGGCGAACGATGTCGTGATATGGTTGAAAACTTTTGAACGTGACAACTGCATACTTTGGACTTGATTAACATGTGGTGTCAATAAAACGATATCACATCGCGTTCAGCCAGGATTTCAATGGTATTACTGCGACGCCTCTTTCCACAACAAGTTATTTTAAGAAGTGGTGATGTTGATTGGCCTTCACGGCCGCCTGATTTGACTGCTCCGGACTACTTTTTGTGGGTATATCTTAAAAGCAAGGTTTATGCAAACAATCCTGAAACACTTGAGCAAATCAAACAAAATATTCGTGATGAAATTAATGAAATACCGCGTGAAATGTGTGAGATTGTAATGAAAAATGTGGCTCAAAAGGGCTCGCTAACAGAGGCGGACATTTATCTGATATTGTATTCCATACATAATTGCCGTATGAAATTCATTTAATAACACTCTATATGTGCTCCTTTAGCACTTTCTAACAATCATTTGTCAATAATATCTTTTTCTTTTTCTTTCTTTTTTTTATTTATTTTTTTTTTCTTATTTTCTTTTCATAAAAAAATCAACCGATATGGGAATATAAGTGGGCCTTCAGCATTTTTTCATTCTCGATTTCCTACTAAATTAATAGAAATTCAGAATTCAATAAACATTTTTCAAAACTTAATTATTTATTAACTTAATTAAATATTATTCTTCAACAAGCAACAATAAGCTGTGAATGCCTTTTAGTTGCATTAAAATTAAGCAATTTTTAATTGGGTATGATTTTTCGTCATCCCGCGTCAATTAAAAATTGTACCAAAAGAAAAACAGAAGTTTAAGTACGCTAAACTTACCATCCCTGCTGTTAACGGTAAAACGGCTAATAAAAATAAAGGCTTTTAAAAGCTTTTAATTTAATATTTGCCTTTATGCTGTTTTTGTTGCCAGATGTAACAAAAGCTTTTAAAATTTTATTATTAAAAAAAAATAAAAAAAAATAAAAAAACAATTTTTATTTTTCAGTTAATGGAACGCAGAAGCGTTTAATTAAAATTAATTGGATTTAAAGCCAAATAGCAAAAGAATTATCGCAGCGTCCATTATATTTTAGGGTTTTTTTTATTACACCGGTCATTACGAAATTTGAATTCGATAATTATCGTCCATTATTTAATTAATCCAACCTGTTTTCAACAAAATCTGGTATAATTTGGAATCGTCTTCAATCGGTTTGCCTGTTAAATATTGAAGCCACACGAGCAGTAAATATCTACAATCCGGAAATTTGTTTTTCAATTGTGGCAACACCAACAACATGATAGCTTTGACATTTAGTTTTATGATGTTTTCGTAGAAGATGCATTGGCAATTGTTTCGAAAATCGCTTTAAAATAAAGTTACATTTCGTAAAATTCGTGATATTTTCGGACAACATAATCGTCCTTCTGAGACCGCTATCAAGAATATGGTCATTAAATTTGAGTCGACAGACTCTGTAGAAAATGTGCGAACACCAACACGTGTTCAACCGGGTCGTTCAACTGAAAACATCGCAGCCGTGAGCCACACTGTTGAAGCAGATGCAAATTTGTCAATTTCACGACGTTCTCAACAGTTGGGGTTATCCAGAACCACCACATGGCGAATTTTGCGTACGGATTTGACTTTGAAGCCAACCGACTTTTCACATTGCCGTAGATTCGCGCAGTTCATTCAGGAACAACTGGCTGGTTTTTCTGAAAAAATCCTTTGTTCAGATGAAGCCCATTTTCGCTTATCAGAATATATCAACAAGCAAAATTGCCACATTTGGCCTTTGGAAAATCCCAGCGTGATTATCGAGAAGTCTTTGCATGTTCAACGTGTCACTGTGTGGTCTGGAGGCGTGATTGCGCCGTTTTTTAGCATTGAAAGATGCTAACAACTCAATTTTGACCTATTATTGACGCCGTGGATATGTGGTTTCAACAGGACCGTGCCACATGTCACACAACCAATGAAACGATCGATTTATTGGAAACTAAATTTCGCGATCGCATAATTTCACGGCAATCAGCAATACTGGCCACTTAACCAGATTGTATGATTTAACAACACTGGATTATTTTTTGTGGCGCCATGTTAAGGACAGAATCTTTATGGAGACAATCAAATCGATTTCAAACATAAAACTCAAAATCCGTGATGTGATTAACGAAATAGGACCACTATTTTGCCAAAAGTGATTAAAAACTTTGATGAAAGGATCGACATCTGTCAGCGTGGTCGTGGTAAACATTAGCCAGATATCATTTTTTATTCATAGTTCCCGTACTTTTCTCTTCTCTTTTAGAAATAACAAACTACTTGTTGAGAAACACCTTTAGTCTCAGTTTGAATCTTGCTATGAACCACGACATTCTATTCAATTAGTAGTCGATATAACATTAACACGAAAGCACATTCGCCCGAAGTTTCTGACAGGATTTTTTCTATAGAAAATGAGTTTATTTGAAATTTCTAAAGAAACTTGATTTTGTGATAAACTTTATTATGAGCTTGCAAACAATCTTTATGTAGAAAAATGGGTTTATGACACATTTTTATATGGAAAAGTAAGTTGTTGACATAATTTTATATAGAAAATTGAAATTATGACAAATTTTTTAACAGAAACAAGAAACAAGTCGTAAGTTGTGAGAATGCGATGCATTTTTCTGTAGAAAACATAGTTTGTGTCACCTTTTACTAAGGAAAAATAATTTTGTGACACCCTTCTTTTTAAGACAATGAGTTCACCATACACTTTACTACAGAAAATTCATATTCTGGCCGACATTTTTTTAGAAAAATAAAATTGCGACACGCTTGTCTATAGAAAAATAAGTTTATTCTTTAAAGAAAAAGGATATTGTGATAGCTTATAAGATATCAGCCCACTTTTCTATAAAAAATTAAGTTTTTGATAAGTTTTTCTAAGGAATAATGATTTTGCCACATACATTTTTTTAGAAAAACGAGTACACAATACACTTTACAGAAAACTAAGTTTCTGACAGATTTTTTCTATAGTAAACGAGTTTATTTGTCATTTTTAAATAAACTTGATTTTGTGATAAACTTTACCATGAGTTTGTGGAACATTTTTATATAGAAAAATAAGTTTTTGACATAATTTTATATAGAAAATTGAAATTCTGACAAATTTTTTAACAAAAAAAAATGAGTTTGCGATAATTTTTTATATAGAAAAATGTAATAAAAATGTAATCTTTTTACAAATTACAAGAGACGTTGTATGTTGGAAATGTTAGAAATTGTTAATGTACCAAATGTAAGGAGAATAAATTTCAAGACAGACACAGACAATTTAGCTCAGAATTATAGGTACTTAATAAAAAAGACACATAATTTGTTATAATCATTTCATAAGAGAGAATTTGTTATTTGTTACTTCCGTTTCCTTATTTTTGTATGTTTCAATATTTGAAAATTTAAAATTTTTGTATGTATGTATGAAAAAATATTTTATATATTTTTGTCAAATGTTTTGAAACATTTTTTCAATTTGTTAATATTTTTTTTTTGTTTTCAAAAATATAAAAATTTTTTCCTGAAGAAGCTTTACAAAGGAAAGCGAAATATTGAGAAGAAAAAATATATAAAAAAGATCTTAAAAAAGAAAAAAGATATTTATTAAAGATAAAAAAGATCGTTTAAAAAAACTATGAAAATTTTTTCTGTAAAAAAAATTAGTTTAAGACAAATTTTTATATAGAGATATTAATTTGTGACAATTTTTTTTATAGAAGAATGAGTTTGTGATAATTTTGTATAAAGAGAGATGTAATAAAGATTTAATCTTTTTATAAAGAACTCTTTTTGTGACAAATTGTTATAAACAACTCAGTTTCTGATAAATTTTACTATTAAAAAACAAATTTATGAAAAGTTTTAAGGAAACAAAATTTGCTTCAGACAAAATTTTATACAGAAATATAATATATAATATAATTTGTGACAGCTTCTTTTATAGAAGAATGGGTTTGTGATCATTTTGTATAAAGAGAGATGCAATAAAGATGTAATAAAGAAAATGAGTTATAAACAACTCAGTTTCTGACAAACTTTACTCTTAAAAAACAAATTTATGAAAATTTTTTATATAAAAAAAAAATAATTTAAGACAAAATTTTATTTAGAAATATTAATTTATGACAGCTTTTTTTTAAAGAAGCATGCGTTTGTGGCAATTCTGTAAAAGGAATGATGTTATTGTGATTTATATTTTTATAAAGAATTCATTTTGTGACAAATTGTTATAAACAAAATTTCAACTGTTTCATTTTAATTTATATGGAAGAAAATGGAATTTAAATAAATAATTTTTTTTGATAGTGGTACTTCCTTAATTCCACAACGTTTTAAATCCGCAAATTTAAAAAAAAAATAATTAAAAGACATTTTTTATGTAAATTAAATTATTTTTGTTTGTGGTAATTTTTTGAGTTTGTGGTAATTTTGTAAAAGAAATGATGTTATTGTGATTTATCTTTTTATAAAGAATTCATTTTGTGACAAATTGTTATAAACAAAATTTCAACTGTTTCATTTTAATTTATATGGAAGAAAATGGAATTTAAATAAATAATTTTTTTTTTTGATAGTATTACTTCCTTAATTCCACAACGTTTTTAATCCGCAAATTTAAAAAAAAAATAATTAAAAGACATTTTTTATGTAAATTAAATTATTTTTTTTAATTGTAGCAAAACTATTTTTACGACATATTAATAAACTGCAAATTGCAGTGTCATGTAGACGAAGTTTATTAGTTTTTATTTCATTAAAATATTGGATGTTGACAATCCAACAACAACAGCATGAGGCCATTGTGGCTGTCATGGTGGCATGGTGTACGACAACTTAACTTTGGTTTGACTATCAGCCAGCCTCTTAAAACAATTTAGGCAAATTATAGAAACACTGGCTGTTAGCATATTCGTGCGTGTGTATGTGTGTGTGTGTGTGTGTATGTTATTATTTAGTCATAAATCCATAAAACTCCATATCGTATGCGGTAGTCGCGTGGCATTGCTCTTGGCCGTCATATGACCGTAAAACACACCGAAATACTCACTCACAGCCATTTAAATGCGAAGCTGCTCGTTTATCTGCGAACGATTGACCAAATAGAAATAAATAAAATCAGGAAAGGAATTTTCATTTTTAAAGTGGAATTAAGTAAAAATTTTCAATTATGTAATTTTCTGTTTTTGTTGTGTTTTTGTTTTTGTTTTTTATTTTTCAGAAATCACATACTTGGACATGACATTGTGTTTGAGTTTTTCTTTTTCGTTAATTCATTCAAGTTTCAATTGCGATCACGCTTTGTGTTGTTTTTCTTTGCAAAAGAAAATCAGAGAAGAAAAATGTTAAATTAATGGCAAACAAATCTTTAAATCATTTTAGAGCAGAGAAGGGCGGAAAAAAATTCAGTTTTTTGAACAACACGACAAATTTCAGAATTTAAATCGGTCTGTCAACTATCTGTCATTTCGTTTAATTCTTTCAGCCACAGTCTTACATATATTATTTTAATAACATTTCTGCATTTTTGATTTGATTAGGGTTTATGTATTATAAAAAAAAGAAAAAAAATTTGCCCTTAAGGCCTTTGTTGAATAAGGTGGTTAGTTAAGTAGCCACTGTGACGGTTCGCAAAACAAAATTCAAGTAAAGTGTAGTATCAGCAGCCACATTTTATAATAAAAACTTAATTCTGATGGAAATCGGAGAAACATGTCTTATTTGTGCGTATGGAAAGAGGAACTTTGCAGGTTTTGCATTGCCATATAGTACGCACTAGATTCGTTTTGGTGCTCCATTTTGCACATCTTCGTGATGTAGATCGGTCTGGCTGGTGCATACTGCTTTCTAGACGCAATTCTCTTGGTACTGATGGTTTGTGTTTCTTTATTTGTACCGGAAGTGAAGAAGAGGGCTCCGAAATTGAGCGCTTAATGCCTGATTTGGATTTTTCGCCTGAACTGGTGCTAGGATCTCGTGGTAAACACTTCTTCGAAACAGTTGTAGTGGGTGTAAAATGTGCTCCTTTCTGCGTGGCATATAGATTTTTTTGAAAGCAGATTGTTTCAACTAAGTTTGCTGTCCAGAATAAGCGGAATAATTTTGTTGGTGTTATATTCTCCATCGCAACTATATCATCTGCAACACCTCCGCCTCCTCGTTCATTTTGAAAATTTTTTTCCACTTTAACTGCCTAACTGCGGAGCTCGTAGCAGGTAACTGACTAGAAGTAGTACAGAAATTTGATAAAGGTATATCATCATCTGACTCAAAATAATCGTCAAGTTCTGGCTGCAGTCCTGAAGGTATATCACTGAGTACCATTAGATTGATTTCTTCGTCATTTCTTTCTTCGTCTGATGCGAAACTACACACACTTTCGTCATCAGAAGGTATATCTTCAAACAAAATATCTGCGATATCTTGTTCATTGAGTATGCGCGGCATTCTATATATATACATAACACAAAATTATGTGGGAAAACAAATTATTTAAAATGTACTATAGTCACAGGGGTTAGTAATATAACCACCATATTACTTACGTCTGCTTTTGTTTATTGTGCTCTTATAAAAAATATATGTTATCACAAAACAAAAAAGAAGTAATAAATAACAAATTACCACTGATTTCGTTTAATAATTAACACTCTATGCTTTTTTATTTCAATTACAACCGACGTGTTAAAAATGCTAGAGGATCCACCGAATTGAAATAAAGATATAAATACAACCAGTGAACCCTAGTGACAAAATCTCGCAACAAATAATCAGCGATGTCTTTAAAGACATAATTATTTAATAATTTGACAATAGGTACAGGGAAAGCAATTTTTAAACAAGCAACAATAAGTGGTTAGATAACTAACCACCAAACCTGAAAGAGTTAATGTACTTTATTTGCAAGAAAATTAATTTTAAAAGCTTTTTACGCTTTAGGAAGGGGAAAAAATATAACAACATTTAATTATTTAATTAAAGAAGAAGCATATGAATATATAAATTAACAAGAACTTCGAAAAATGTCGTTTCTTTAAAACCATTGAGAGTTTGAAAGAGAACGAGTTGAGTTAAATGAGAGTTTCGTATTGTTTCCAAACTTTGAAATTTTGTGATAAGATTTACATCTGCACCTGGCCGTTAGCCTTAATCAGATGGTAGTCAAACCACTGTGAATGAAAAGCAGCGCTATTCACGCCCTAGGAAGCCGAAGACTAATTCTAGCAACAGGTCTTTCCTAGTTGCAATTTCAGCGGTTCCAAAGCAGGGTTGCAAACCACTACTCCTTGCTGAAGAGCTGGAGACTATCCAACTCCTGTCCAGAACACATGACTAGCATGCTCACTGGATCTGGATCATTCACCCGTAAGTGTGATTAAAGGCGAGATGATCCTGGCCCACATAATCAAATTCATGCGAGGGCCGCAAAACCACAACCACCACGATACTCCCAAAGGGCCAACCTCAATAATCAGTCAGAGAAACAGCTAAAAGTCTAAAGAGACAATTAGCGGAAACTCTGGGGCTTACTGATTCCCGTGGAAACAACGTGGAGATTCCAGTTGTTCCCTGCTGACTTCAGAGGACTGGGCTCCCTTATACCCCCAGCAGCACAGCTCTAGACAGTCAAGTATTCTATAAAGACCGATAAATGTGACCCCGGGGGGTCCAAACTTTGAAATGTTTGAACGTTGGAAAATGTTAAAAAGTGTCCGCTCACTTAATTTATACGTCGCCGTACATATGCCAATAGGCTGTTACAGTCCGTCCATGACGAGGCACATTTCCATTTAAATGGATAATGTGAATAAACAGAATTGTCGGTTCTGGGGAATTTTGCATCCACTAAAAGTGACAGTCTGGTATGCAATTTGCTCAGGAGAAATCATTGAACCTTACATCTTTGAAAGTGAAAACGGAAGCGATATCGTAATATGATTGAAAGCTTTTTAACGCCACAACTGCATACTTCGGGCTTAATTAGCAAAAACGGTGCCACATCACATACAGCCAGGATTTCAATGGAATTACTGCGAGACCTCTTTTCACAACAGGTTATTTCAAGAAATGATGATGTTAAATAGCCTCCACGCTCGCCTGATTTAACTGCTCCGGGCTTCTTTTTGTGGGCATATCGAAAAAGCAATGTTTATGCAAACAAACCAGAAACGTTATGAAATATCGCGTGAAATGTGTGAGAATGTAATGAAAAATATGCTTAAAAGGGCTCGCATTTATAAGGCTAACAGAGGCGGATATTGTATTCTGATATTGGAATTGTCGACATGAAATAAAATATTTACAAAATAAAATCATTCTCTTTCGTTTAATCAAAAATTATAAACAAACAAAGTACCCTGTATTGTCAGAATCATTAGAAATCACAATATAGTTGTGGTTAGACAATTGACATATCAAATTTTTGCTGCTATTACTTATGCTTATCATGTACAATAATGCCGTTGTGTGGCGTCACAATATTAGTTGCCCCTATAGGCTAGTAGGTAGTATACAAGCTTGACGGTATGGGGGTTGTGGGTTCGATTCCAAACGAAGACCTTGGTTTTTTTCACTACAAAAATAAAAATTGATTGTCGGTGGGGCTACTAAGCGATGAAGGCATAGTCACTGGTCGCTGTGCTGTCTTATACGGCAGTTAATTTTCGACTATCCTTCTACTTTCACCACCTGTTTCATCTATTCTCTATCCCTTTCCTAAAGAATGTAGCACGGTACTTGACTAAATAGGTATTGTTGCCTGAAGTGCTACTTCTCTTTAAAAAAAATTGGATTTATTTCTTTGGTGATATACAACTATTATTGGTTTGACACGTCCCCCGGGGGTACGCAGTCCTGATAAACACCTTCCCACCTGGAAATGTGGCTTCTGAAAGTAAAAAGCGAAAGGCCTAAGCTACCAATAGCCTGAAACTGAAAGAATCGGAGCTCGAATTCAGACCAGTGACTAATCAACTGCTTACACACTAACCAGTAGCCCACAGGGCTATGGCCTGTTCAGTTTATTGGTTAAGCCCTTCGGAATTTAACGTGGCGGATGTGTTTTAAAGCCAAACTGCGAAAAGAAGTGGCCTTTTCCTATCTCACCAGATTTTCGCTTGTTATTATGGGGCGACAGAAATTTTGATAGTCTGCGGTTCTTAAACGCATTATATTCACCTAATGGTAAGATTACAATCGGGTCGTGTTAAGGCCGTCGGGTTTTTGTCTGCACTAATTAATTGAAAAAAGGATCTCCAAAAAAGTAAAATCCCATCAGGTTTATGGTCATGTTCATACGTTTGCAAGCGATTTTTACCTACCAACTGCGCGGCCAAAGATGAAGAAAGAGGTGTATTCTTCATCTTTGGCCGCGCCAATAGCTAATTTCTATTTGTAATTTAAAAAAAAGTTATTTGGGGTAAAACATAACTTTTACAGCCCCTTTTGTGAAGGCATAAAAGTGTGAAGTCCCTGAATACCATACAACTCATTAAAACATTTGTTAAGAAGAAATTTGGATCCGTTAAAAGTTTTGCCCTTAACAGCGGTACTGATGTGGTACACACCTAAAAAAGATGGCAGGCTTGGCTTAAGCTTTAAAGGGAAAAGCGAGTAATCGTCAATTTTCTATAGATAACGACTCTATTAGGAGTCTGCGGCTGGTTGATCTAGCCAGAAATATGTGCATACTTGTATTTGGAAGAGATTTTTATGAAAAAGAAAATCAAAAAGCTCTACCCAAATAGATGCCGGAAGCGCTTTTATATATGTACAGTAACGCATGACTCAGCTCTCTTAGAAATAGGTCGTAGATATTCCAATGCGGGATATAAACAGTAGAGGTGTTCTGCTGTTGCTGCTGTTACCGAGACAGCAACTGAAGTACTTGGTAGATACCGTAACTGGGACCCATGCCAGGAGAATGAGAGACTCACATAATGATTTCTGATAACATGATGACTATGCATTTTATCTATTCTCTAGGACAGTACGGTTTTAGTTCAATGCTGCTCAAAATACAATTTTTTTTTTAAAGAGAAGTAGTACTTCAGGCAATAATGCCTATTTAGTCAAGTACCGTGCTACATTCTTTAGGAAAGGGATAGAGAATAGATGAAACAGGTGGTGAAAGTAGAAGGATGGATAGTCGGAAATTAAACGCCGTATAAAAACAGCACAGCGACCAGTGACTATGCCTTCATCGCTGAGCAGCCCCACCGACAGTCAATTTTTATTTTTGTAGTGAAAAAAACCAAGGTCTTCGTTGGAAATCGAACCCACAACCCCATATTTACAAGCTAGTACACTACCTACTAGCCTACAGGGGCACAATTTGTTTGCGGTTATGCACACCAAGTCTATTTATAACATCGTGAAGCTTTGCCCTTCCCTATATGAAACTACTGACAGTGTTCTTAATTTCACTTCATTTTAGCAAAGATGATTTCTTAATTTAGTGTCATCTTCTTAAAGAATATTTGGAATTTAATGTTACAAAGACCTCGCGGACAGGGTAAAATTTATAGCTTTACTTTCGGTTTGAATAAAAACATTTCCAAAGCTAAAAACCGGATTAAAGCTGTAGCAGCTGGGGTATCGATATTAAAATCAGAAATCCTTTTCAGCTACTTTTCTTAATATTTTTTGACATTTTAGTCATGTTGCTGATGTTTTCGGAGCGTTAAGCAAAAGCTTTGTTTGCTATGCAGACGAAGTCTACTTAAAAACATCATGAAGCTTTGCCCTTCTCTATATGAAACTACTGGCAGCCTTCACATTTTACTTCATCTCAGCAAAAATGATTTTTTAATTTGCTGTCATCTTCTTAAAGAATACTCGGAGTTTATTAAGATAAAGATCTCGCGGACAGGGTAAAACTTACAGTTTTAATAAAAATATTTCCAAAGCTAAAAAGAGGATTGAAGCTGAGCAGCTGGGGTATGGATATTAAAATCAAAACTGCTTTTCTGCTACATTTCTTGATATTTTTTGACATCGTGCCGTCATGTTGCCGTTATTTTTGGATCGTTAAGCAAAAGCTTAGTTTGCTTGCGAATATGTAGACGAAATCTACTTAAAAACATTGTGGAGCTTTGCCCTTCCCTATAGAAACTACTGACAGTGTTCACATTTCACTTTCTCTTAGCAAAGATGATTTCTTAATTGAGTGTCATCTTCTTAAAGAATATTCGGAGTTTATTTATATGAAGACCTCGTCGGCCCGAGTAAAACTTACAGCTTTACTTTACAGTTTAAATAAAAATCTTTCCAAAGCTGAAAAGAGGACTGAAGCTGTAGCAGCTGGTGTATCGATATTAAAATCTGAAAACCTTTTCAGCTGCTTTTCTTAATATTTTTTGACATTTTAGTCATGTTGTTGTTGTTTTCGGATTGTTAAGCAAGCTTTTTGTGTGAGTGTTACATTAACATGTTTAGCAGATTTGGAAAAGGGGATTGTGGCGTACAAATTTAAGGTTCAAAGTGGACATACTCTTAAAAAAATTCAGGTCTGCTTTAATATAGAATGGAAGTGCCTCATTTTGCTTTTCACCTCTTTCTGCAAGCAACGATGTTTATTGAGTGTTATAAATTTGCTTAAAGTTGACTTAATTTTTAACAAGAAGAAAAGGCTAAAAAGTCGTTAGTATTCTTTTGTTCTGTTTGGCTTCTTTGCTTGCTGTTTCAGTTGTCCTTTTATGTTCACCACAGCAAATCTTAAGCATTTCCTTATTGATAAAAATAATTGATGATAAATTTCTTTTGCCTCACTTTGTCATGAGCATAGAGGACAGACACATCTAATGGCAATAATGCTGCGTATAGTTGCACACAGCCAATCGAGTGGGTATAAATTACATAATAATAGGAAATCACTGAAATCTAAAATGTTTTTCAAACGCACTAAAAGTTTAAAAATAAAATAAAACGAAAAACAACCTGCCTAAATGAATATGGTGAAGAAAAAGGTATTCACGTATTTATTGTGCATACAAGTGACTACTTGTCTATCTGTGAGGTATCTATTCTTCCTTCTCCTTCCCATCCTACTCCCAGCTCCCAGTTTATAGTCGTATATAAAAATGTAAATGTAAAGCCAATTCAAGTAAAGCCAGCCTTAAATGTTTTGACCAAATCACTGCAAATGGAAAATGTTTTTGGTGAATAATCAACAATAAGGAAATGCCTGGTTACATGTTGGGCTTGTGCAATACTCCAATTTACTTCAGTTTTTTTTTTTATATAAAAATTTGTTGTTGTTGTTGTTGTGTTGCAAACCAGTGGAAAATTTCTTTCGAAAAAAATACAAGGATTTTTTTTGCCGTCTTTTCTGTTTCAAAGTAGCGAGGAGACCTTAAGACCAGCCACGCATTTGTTACATTATTTTTCATACTTTGCTTGGGCTAAAGAAGGTGGACTCTGGCAAAATGTTTGTTAAAATTATTTTTATCACTTTATATATTTTTTTCTTTTAAATGTATGTATGTATGTGTTCATATGCAATTTCATTTATTATAAAATCTCATCTTAAAAACAAAAACAAAAATGCAAATATTACATAAAGTCATGTGCATTACATTGATGTTTGTATGTATGATTGTATGTATTTTTTTTTTATCTGTTATTAGTTTGGACTAGACACACCACTTTCTTTAGCTGACTGGCTTAATGCTTGATAACTGGATTGTTTTATATTTGTTTATGTTTTCTTTGTTGTTGTTGTTGTTTTTCTTTTAAATTTTATACATAAATTAAATTTGATATGTTGAGTTCACAAAGAATGTCACCGCAATGAAAATGTTACCAAAAAAAATGTAAAAGAAATTTATCTACTCTGGCGTCTCTGTTAATACGACCAGCAAACTGTTAAAATATTTACAGACATGTTATTTAATACAGCATTCTTTTTTAACAGCATCGAAACGATGCCTGTTACAAAATCTTTAAATTATTTCCGTTTGAAGCCGCCTTTGCAGGTTGATATTTTTTACAGCGACTTACAGCAAATAAGGCAACTTGCAGCATGCCACATTTGCACTATAAATGTTTGTTAAAAGTCTAAGTTTCACAATAATAAAACTCTTCCTGTTTGCTTTATTGTTGCTGTTTCGTTTTATTGTTGTTGTTGTACATTTTGTCAACAAACTGTAACCACCAAAATACATAGACATTCAGCCGGCCATTAAATACAAATTAGATTACAGTGGACTTAATCGCAAATTTTTTACGAAATTAATTACAGGTAGCAGAATTGTAGCAAAAATCTGTTGAACGTGAAGAGAAGTAGGTTAAGAAAGATTGAAGGATAGCGAAAGCAGTAATTATTTTTTATAAAATTAAATAAGCTTAAGTTCCATTTCTTTCAGAATCTTACAGATATCGGATGTCAGGTATAGATCGAAGTACATAGCTCTAATTTATTTGGGGAAAACAATGGAACTTTACACTGCAGGAATATTAACGATGCTAAGCGTAACATAAAAGGCCTATAATTTCTGATATGTGCGTCTATTTTCCGACGGGGTTTAATTTAATTTTATTTGGGTACGGTTTAACGTCGACCCTTGACAAATTTGGTTCGTGAACAAACCGGTTTCAGCTATTTGCCATCTTCATCAGTGTTCTCTTTAGACGTAAAACCGTACCCAAATAAAAAGCCTCTAATTTCAGTTAGACTCCATAGCCGCAATAATTTTTAATTGTCACATAACAGAGCCCCAACCATAAACAACTCTTAATTGTGTTGTCAACCAATAACTAGGTGCTATGAAAACTGATAGCTCCATGTAAATGAAACTTAAATTCCAGAGAAAAAAGTTTTGATCGTTATAAACAGCGTTTTTATAGAGGTTTAAAATTTTACATTGGCAACTCTTTTTCAACTGGCAGCCATTTTGTTAGTTATCAAGTGATTTATGTTTAGTTTGGTTAAGCATTCCAACATGAATAGACTTACGGCTAAACAACGCTTTCGAATTGGGCAAATTTATATTAAAAATCATGATTCTGTTCATGATCGATCTTAAAAGGGAATTTTGCTTAGCGATCAAGATAACTTTTAATAAAGGTATAGAACTTTGAAGTGGAATAAAACAAATATGAAGTTTTTCAATTGATATCAAACTTGTTTAATGGGTTTTCAATAAAAAAAAGAAACAGATTTCTAATTTGCACTAAAATTAATTAAGGCCGGTGCACATAGAATCCGTCATGCGTTATACTTTGACGTATTCAACTAAAGTCAAAGTAACGATGGATGAGGTTGGCACAATAAGTACTTTGTTGACTGTTAAGAAATCAGCTGTTTTTTGTTGGTCTTATTTTATATTTTTTTGCAGCAAAGTTTTATTAAAGTGCACATTTGAAATGGAGTTAGACGACATCTTAGACTTTCTTTTAATGGTAATTTGTATTCCACTATTTATTCCATTATTTTTTATTATTATTATTTATAATTTATTTCAAAAATATTTTACTATAATAGAGCGAAAACAAAAAAAAGCAAGAAAAAGAAGCAAATGAAAAATGTCAAAGTACTCAACGTACGCCAAAAGTTAAAAGTTGGCCAACTTTCGTACTTTGCGTTCACGGAGACGTACTGATTGGGACAACGCTGATAAAGAAACTTGTATTTCAACTTACTTGTCGGTTGAAAAATACAACGTATGACATATGACGGATTCTATGTGCCCCGGCCTTTACGTCATTATTTAACAAAAGATATTCTCGCAAATTGAGTAAGGCAAGAGCCTCTCTCTTGCCATGAAGTTTCGTGTAACACATTTTCATCAATAGGTCTGTCTGCGTACTTTTCCAGTAGCTAATACTCAGTCAATTTTTTTGGGAGAGTCAGAACAATGTTACTCTGTCGATTGAGAAAATCTGAAAAAGTACGCAGACAGTATCCAGTGAAATTTTGCAAGAAAACAGCTGATCGATGTTGAAACAATTGAAAAGAATTGTGGCGCATATGTACGGAAAAGTGCCACGGTCGCACTGTATATTTGAACGTTTCTACCGTAAAATAAAATGTTTTGTTTATTATAATTTATTATAAACACTAAAAATAAACATATTTGTAACTACTTACCTCTGCCATTGCTAAATTTCAATTTTTATTTTCACTTCACAACAATTATTTAATTCAAACACTATATGAAAACAGCTGTTCAAAGTAGTTGCAAAATTTTGCAAGCAAAAATTTCTCCTGTAACATTTTGCAAGTTCTCTGACTTTCAACTGTCAAAAAATTATGTTTTTAGTTCTCTTTTGCAAGAGATTTCGAGTACGCAGACAACATTTTGCAAGATTTTGCATTATTTTACACAAAATGATGCAAAATATGTGTACGCAGACAAACCTAATATATTTGTGTTGTCATTTTGAGTTGACTACAGATCACCCAGCCCTTACAACACTTTGCCATCCACACAAAAAAACTTCCTATTATCCCATGCATCGCTGTCAACGGTGAGACCTCATTTTGCAATAGTACGATTATAATATTCATTATAAAAACACAAATCATTATACAAATGCAGACTTCCTATGAGTGAGGATATTGAGTTTGACAATCAATTAACATTGAAAATGTATATGACACAATAGTCAAGAATTTTCTATGGATGCTAGTATTATTGCGGAACATACAAAACAACATTCCATTCTTAATCTTGTAAGCCAATATATTACTGAAGAATGACCGAGCGATATACCCAAATCCAATGTTAATTTGCAGCCTAATTTTTATAGAAGATTATCGTTGTCTAGTCAAGACGAATGGAATTATTTTATTTCATACTGAGCTCCCCCCCAGGGACACATTATATGGTCTTTATAGAACTTCGACTATCTAGACCTGTGCAACTGGGAGAAAAAGGGAGTCCAGTCCCCTGAAGGCAGCAGGGGTCAACTGGGAACTCCACGTTATTTCCACGGAAATCAGTAGCCCGCAGAGTTTCCACTATTTGTATTTTAAGGCATTTAGCTGTTTTTCTGACTGATTAATGAGGTTGGCCCTTCGGGAATATCGTGGTGGTTGTGGCTTAGCGGCCCCATAACAGACAGGTCAGTTTTATATGGTGGCCAGGTTAATTTCACCTTTAATAACACCTACCTGGTGGAATGTTCCTCGATCCAGTGAGCATGCTAGACAAGTGTTCTGGACAGGAGTTGGAAATTCTCCAGCTCTTTAGCAAGGGGTGGTGGTTTGCAGCCCTGCTCTGCAATTACTAAAGTTGCAACTAGGAAAAACCTGTTGCTAGAATTAGTCTTCGGCTTCCTAGGGCGCGAATGACGTTTGTTTTAAAATCATTCAAAGTGATTTGACCACCATCTGATTAAGGCTCCATAGCCAGGCGCAGATGTAAATCTTATCACGTAATTTCATAATGAGCATAAACGAGTTGTTGTGCCTATATCATTACGCCAAAGAATTCTTCGAATGATTTATAAACGTCATTGGGGAAAAAGTAGAATGAATCAAATCGCACAAAGATATGTTTGGTTTCCAAAAATAGATGATTCTGTTGACAATATTTCGAACGAATGTATCACGAGCCAGCAAGCTGGCAGTTATCCAAAACGGGAATTTTCTTCTTGGCCAGATGCAATTCAACTTTGCGAGAGAATTCTTAATAGATTCTGCAGGTTTATTTGTGGACTCGTTGTCACAATTTCCTTATGTAAAAGAAATGTCTATAGTTACTTCATCCTCAATAATTCACGCTTTACAAGATATTTATTCAATTGAAGGAGTACCAAAAACAATTTTTAGTGACAACGGAGGTCAGTTGACTTCCAAACAATTTAAACAATTTTGTCAACGTAACACTATCGCTCTTTCATTCCTCATCAAATGGATTGGGTGAGGGTACTGTTCATACTTTTCAGGAGTCATTTAAAAAAAATTATGACAAATAAACAAAATATGAAAAGAACTATTTTCAAATTTATAACCACATATAGATCCACTCCAAACCCTTTGACAGGTAAATCACCATCAGAACACATATTCATGGTTGATAGCCGCATACTCTGTTTTCTGCGTTTTTCCTTTCAAATCGTTTAAAATATCAAAACCCAAATAAATTCAAAGCTGATGACCTTGTCTTTGTAAGAAATTTTTCTGGCGTTGGGGGGCTTAAAGTGGAAATATAATGTATACTATAGAAACAAAAAGGGGAAATATTAGAAGACATCAAAACCAGTTAAGAATAAGAATTAGGTGCCCCTGTAGGCTAGTAGGTAGTGTATTAGCTTGTCAGTATGGGAGTTGTGAGTTCGATTCCCAAAAAAGACCTTGGTTTTTTCACTACAAAAATAAAAATTGACTGTCGGTGTGCTGTCTTATATGGCAGTTAATTTCCGACTATCCTTCTACTTTCACCACCTGTTTCATCTATTCTCTATCCCTTTCCTAAAGAATGTAGCTCGCTACTTAACGAAATAGGCATTGTTGCCTGAAGTACTACTTCTCTTAAAAAAAAGAACCAGAATTCATACAAATTAGGAGGAAGCTTCAACAGAAAAGTATATGAAGGTTGAACTTCCTGATATTGATTTAGATCTATGGGAAATATGTTCAATAAAAAGTGCTAAGTTAGACGATTATTTAAATAATGAGTACGACCAAAAACTTTTTCGGCTGTATGCATAAAAACTTAAAGTAGGTTTAACTGCCGTTGTTAAGCACAATTTCCTAAAGTTGTATTCATAAAACACTTTTACCTTAAAATACCTTTGTTAACTTTAAAGTAGGAAAAACCTACAATAAATTGACAGTTCAATTTTATTATTGAAAGTTCAAAAACCAAACAAATTGTGTTTACAATAAACTGAGCCGTTTTTTTTTAAAGTGGCATAAGTTACTTTGGTATAGTCATCTTTTTATGTTAAATTAGTTTATAAAACATTTTAATTTTTAGCCATTTCAACTAGTCTGCATTTAGTTTTCTTTCTGAAACGGATTTTTCTAATGATTGTGTTGAAATAAAATCTTTTTTCTCCATGTTGTGTGCTGTGAAGGATATTTTCGACAGGGGGCTATTACTACTATTACTATTTTGTCCTTTACATAAGTCACTATGTGCAGTAATATGCTTTTGAGTTGTGAAATTCTTAGATATTTTATACAACACGAAACAACCTCCTGAGAATAAAAAAATAACAAAATAATGGTAATTATGTGTAGTATAGTAGATATCAGTATAATATTGTTCCGTAAACTGCACTATTCTTTCGAACTAATAAAAATAAGTCAAATAATCACAACAATACTTCACACACACACTTATTACATGTTTCCATATCTTTCACACTAAGCTCCGTAATTAATTTCCTAAGTACAGCGACTAACGCCACTTTCAAAATAAGCATTTTTGTTGCACCGTTAACTATCAACACTCCTCTCAAGCAAATCTCAGTACTTCTTAACTCTTAACAAATCTCAATACTTCTTAATTTCAAATTTATTAAAAATGAAAAAAAAAACTGTTCAGTTGTGACTTATGCCACTTTTAATGTAAACGGCTCAATTGACAATTATACTTTGTTATTCCAAAAATGTTAAAAAATATTTATTTAAACAAATTGTAGTATACAGATAATTATAAAAACTAAAACATAACATGCCATTCAATATAAAACATTTTTACATCTTTATTTTATATTTTACAAAAATATAATTATAATTAATTATTTTAAACAAAAGTACATATAATCAAAACAAAGCTCGTTATCCGATTAATTATTTTTTTAATATGAACAAATTCTTTGTAAGTTCTTCGTAAGCCTTGCAAATTAACCTTTTTTGGGTGCTTTGCTTTTTATTAAAAAGATAATTATAAAAGAAAAAACAAAAATATGTTAATTTTGCTGAAAAAAATGAAAAACAATAAAAACATTTTTTATGGATCTGACTACCCGGATAAATAATATTCATTTCTATACATCGTTAATTACAACGTGACAACTGAAAATAGTGGCATTGCCAGAATCAAAATACTAATTTTACTAAAGCATACATTAGCTAAAGTACTGTTTATGAATACCATTTTTTAACAAACGTCTGTTAGCCTTAAAGTGTTTGTTAACTAACGTGTACTTTAAAGCTCAAATAAGCGTTTTTTATGCATACAGCCGTTTATGTTCAACTTGTTGTTGTTGTTGTTGTTGTTTCGAAAGTCATCACGAAGATCACTAGTTTGACTAAGCGTAATTAATGGACTACAGCTCATAACATTTAGTCTTGCTTAAATGCGTAATACCACTGCTGCTTTACTTTTATAACATTTGTGGCGTTAACTCAGATGATCTTGGAGGCCGAGATGTCTGTTAATCGCATAACTTCAATAAATAAATTATAACATGAGCTGTGTGATGTATTGCGCCGTCTTCTTCAAACACACAGTTCTTTTAGATCAGGGTTGTTTAATTGATAAGCGAAAACGTCATTAACCCTGGCTTGATAGCGGTTACAGATTGACTGTAATATTATGACCAGCATTGTGTTTTAACAAAGTAAGGACCAATAATTCCAATAGCCCCTAAAACATTTCAAACAATCAGTTTTTTTGGATGTAATGATATCTCAACTTAAACTGGAGAATTGTCATTACTCCAAATACGTTACTTTTGTTTCCAGACGTTTCCATTCAAACAAAATTCACTTATAGAAATCGAGGTCAATTTTCACCATTTATTTTATTTCAATCTGTATCACTGTGCAATTGTGCGTATGGTAAATTTTACTTTGAGCATCAATTAACCAAGTTAATCTCACTTCTCACACCCTGCTCCTTATATTACTACTTCTGGTGCGCTGATTTTTCTATTTTTTTTTCATTATAACAAGCATATTATTGTTAATTTTAAATTGCTGTGTTAAACTACACCATTTCTTCATTTCAATCATTTCTTATTATGATTTATTAGCAAAAGTAGTTAATTTCCGTTGTCAAACTGTTTCATTAAGGCAATTTGCAACTGAACTACAACCACTTTATTTAATAACACGAGGAGGAAAATAAAAGCAAACAATATATAAAAACGAAAGTGTATAATCCTTCCGATTTAATTTCATCAAAATAACGTTACTTACTCGTTACTTATTTGTTTATGGCAAAATTATTAAAATAAATTAAAGTTTCCTTAAAGAAATACTTGTCGTTTACATCGTTATTTTGTTCAGTATGGTGGCTATTTAGACAATTCATTTATAAGCAACTCCGTTTTAAGATAACGGGTGTTTTTATAGAGATATAGAATTTTAAGTTGGCAACATTTTTAAACTTTAAGCCATTTCGTCAGCTGTCAATTAATTTATATTTAGTTTGGTTTGGCACTTGAACATGATATAGACTGGCGTCTGAACAGCTCTTTCAAATTGTGGAAATTGGCAGCAAAACAGGCTTTCTGATTTTCGTAAACGAGTTTTGTTTTGCTATGGAGTGCACTTTTGTTTGTATGGCTACACCAATAAAGAATATTGGAGATAATAATCCTCAAGTGTTGTTAATACATCGTTACATCCAGAAAAACAGATTGTTTGGGGTGCTTTATAGACTTTTCGAATCATTGCTCCAAAAAAATGGTCAGAACATTATAGTTAATGCTAGCCAATATAGAGCTATAATTAACGACTTTTGCGTTCGAAAATTAAACAACCATGATGTACAGAAGCTGTACTATCAAAATCGCGGCACAACGTGTCACACAACTCGTACCTCAATTTATTTATTAAAAGAAATGTTCGGCAACCGCATAGTTTCACGTTTCACATTCATGTATTTGTCTGCAAGATCGTGCGATTTAACGCCGCTAAATTATTTTCTGTGGAGTTATATGAAGTCTCTAGTCTATATCGATACGGCCACAAATATTATGAAAAGTCAACGAAAATTTAATCTCCAGATTAGACTACGTTCAAGCCAACCATGACGGTCATTTGCCACACGTGTTATATTCAAATTTTAATGGCAGAAGATTATCTTTCGATTAAAGTAAATTTTATATCAATTTGAAAGTTGCATCTTTATTTTATACCATTTCAAAAAACTATATCTCTTTAGAAAACACCCTTTACAATAAAGGAAATTTGGAGAGTATTAAGGATGGAGTCTATATGAAGCCAATCGAATCGATTTCAGCCCTAAGACTCAAAACAACGTAAAACTATACTAGACGAGCCATGGGAAGGAAACAAATGTTCTGGTTGGGAAATATTAAAAATTCAATGGGTCTAAGAACAATTAGGGCTCTTTTACATTTAGCAGCAATTGTATGTACTTGAATATTTTATGCATATGGATGTGATCACATATATCCAGTAATGGATGTTTTTACGATTCATAAATTTATGGTTTTATAGATTTATAGTTTTGAAAGAGACTTCATCAATTATGGGTTGTGAACAACCAGGTCACAAGAGGGTTAGGTGTCCCTGTAGGACAGTAGGTAGTATACTAGCTTATCAGTCTTAAGGTTGTGATTTCGATTCCCAACCTTGGCTATTTTCACTACAAAAAATAAAAATTAACTATCGGCAGGCATAGTCACTGGTCGCTATGCTACCTTATACGACAGTTAAGATATGGGCCTTCTATAAATGAAAGCTGCTCCGGTAGGCTAGTAGGTAGTGTACTTCGCCTACCAATCTAGGGGTGATTGTTTTCACTACAAAAATAAGAACTTGAAGGCTATGCAACTATCCTTCTACTTTCACCGCCTGCCTTATCTCTTCTCTATCATTTTCCTAAAGAATTCAGCACGATTGTGAATAAATAGGCATGGTTACCTGATGTTTTACTTCTCTTTATGAAAAAAAAAAAAAAACAAAAAAGAAAAGAAAAGATAGTTCAGTCTAAAACAGAATTCGGTGTTGCTTAGAATCAAATTTATGGCTAGTTTTCCATTAGTCTGGGCTGTAGACTACACTTTTATCGTAAGTTCAGTTACCAAATGGTTTTTGGTCAAGTTTTATAAGAAGTCCATTTACCCATAGGTGTATTTACGAACAAAAAGTCTTTCCAGCGAATTATATCTTGCGCTTAATTTATACAATAGACAAGACTATGAAATCATAACTAAGATAATAAATAACCCTTTTTATTTACAGCAACTACTTTAATATCGACTAGGTGTCATTTAACCTCCTCTCTATGGATTTCGGTTATAATCAATTTATTAAAAAGAAGCCTCCAATTTAATTGATCTATTTATTGTTATTAAAAATACATAAAATAAAAACTTTATTTGAATATTAATTGTATAATTAACAATTAAATTTCGAATTAAAAAAAGACATGTGTAGAATTTAAAAAAATTTTATGGACAACAAATTATAGAGAATGGAAAAACAAATTAAAAACCAAGAATTTGGTTTCGTTAGCTGAGTGTTAGCGTACTGTTACTGTTATTATTACTATTAAAATTACAACACAGAAGAAATACGTTAAGCTGATAATAATATTTAATTATTAAGTTTGTGCGATAAAATTAATTTGTTGATTGACATACATACAAACAGACGTGACAGCCTTGTAGCCATTGCCCAAGAATTCCCATAAAAGTTCAATTTACACAATTATCAAATACAACTCTTGCTATTGATAATTTTTTTTTCATTATTTGCAGCGATAGTGTAGGCAGGTAGAGAGAGGGCAACAACAGCACTAGTATATAGCAGCCAGCCAAAACGTTATTAAAATATAAAATCAAAGATAAATAAAATGAAAAAAAAAATTATTGAAACAAACTTGCATCTCTGTAAGATTATGCAATTGTTCACGTCTCTTTCAAGCTGCCAAATCCTCAACAATTTTGGGAAAAACTCATTAAAATATAAAAGTAGAAATATCAAAAAAGGCAAACAAAATAGCACAGCTATTAATCAACTATATAAGATTATAGGCAAAAAGTTGCTATGAAAAACATATTTAAGTCATCGCAATATTTATAACGAAATTATTACACTTTTGCAATAAAAACTAACTAAATATATTTTATGACCCCGTAATTTATTTTTAATTTTTTTTTCTTTTTTTTATACATTTATTTATTTCTAAATTAAAAATAGAAAAAAGAAAAGAAAAAAAATATTAAAATATTGTTTTTTATTAATTATTTAAGCGTGATACTCCCATTTCGCCTAGAAAACAAGAAAACAAGAGTAAAATAATTATAAGGCAGATAAGAATTGAAATACACTCTACACTTTGACAACACAAAAGCCCAAATTTTATTGAAAAATTATTTGTAATTTTTAAAATTAGAATTGTTTTTATTGATTTAAAACTGTTAAACATTTTTCAAGAAATTAAAGATTTAATCTACATTAATATATAATAGACTCCTTTAATTATTATCTTAGTCGATATTCTTAGTTACTAGTGCTTTAGTTGTTAAGATTTTTTATTATTTTAATTTTAATTATAATAGATGAAAAAATAAATAAAGAAAATAAAAAAATAATTGTTATTTTTTATTTTAAATATTGTTACGTTTATACCTTTTATAAACGTTTTGTTGTGAATTCTTTATTGCAAAATAAATAACACCAGAACAATTTACTTAAAATGCAGAACAATTTACTTAAAATGCACGTCTTTACCATGCGAGATTTAATTTTACACTGATTCATTATCCACTCAGACCCTGCCCTATTTATATTTGTCCATTTAAAGTCTAGAAAATTTAGAAATCTTCTACTCGCTCTGTATTACATTTTGTTGTTGTATGTTGTTTATTCGATGCATAGGCGTCAGTATGTCTGTGTGTGTGTATACTGTTTTTATTTTTATATTGATACTGATAAATGGCTGTATCTCCGTAAATAAGAGGAATTTCGCAAATTTAAGCATAATTTGGGATCACCTACAAAAAATCGATTTTTATATGAAAGTTTAACTAAAAACTTAAAATGGCTTCTTGGAATTTATTTTAAGATATTTGTTGTTGTCTTTTGTAGAAAAGGTTTCTTAGAAAACTATGCAGATGGCAAACAGCATGCATATTTGTTGTTGTCTTGCGCGTATAAAATTTCTACGCAGTTAGTAAACAGAAATTTATTTGTTTTTGTCTTGCATGCCACGCAGTTAGTAAACAGTTGTTTGCGTTTATAAAATTTTTACGCAGTTTCTAACTAGAAATTTTGTTGTTGTACCATAAGTTTTCTTAGCAAGCCACGCAGTTCGTAAACAACATACCCAGTATTATGTTGTTTATTTCTCCTGCGCCAGTAAAGGAAATAATATTGCTATTTTCTGTCCTAAGGCGAGCGCTTTCGATGCGAAACTTTCAACAATGACATTATAAACGAACTGGTAAACACGACCTCAAACACAATTTTCACACCATTAAAACTACTCACGCAAACGGGCAAACGAAAAACACCCTCAGACGGACACACCTACCTAGATAATTATAAAAGTCGGGGGTATCGATAAATTCACTTTGCATAAAAATTCCAGGTGGCTGGCATTCTGCTTAACTGAATAGATACGAACCTCACAACAGAACTGCCTGAACGCCAACACTGACTCGCCAGTACAAACTACAGCGCGGCTTGAGAATGATGCATTCGCATCGAATGCGCTCGCCTTCAACAACAAACCAGCCAATGAGGACAGAAAATAGCAATAACATACCAATTAGTTCGCTTTATTCCTTAATTATTTTATTTTAAAACTTAAGCAAGACACATCCGCAACAATATATATATTTGAAATATGTTCACGACGGGGAGGAGCATATCTATATGCCCACTTCACTTCTGCTCATATAGCTCATATCAGTGGATTTTACACCAAATTTTATATAGAAAATTCAAGAGGCTTATATCGCAAGTCACATTGATTAAATGAGAGTTCTTATTAAAACAACACAGCAAACAACAAAACTCAAAAATTTTATTTAAATAAGAACTCTCATTTAATCAATGTGACTTGCGATATAAGACTCTTGAATTTTCTAAACAAAATTTGGGGTAAAATCCACTGATATAAACTATATGAGCATTTAGTCAATGTGACTTGCGTTATAAGACTCTTGAATTTACTATTAAAGATGAAATAAAAGAACTAAAGAATTAAGAATTAAATAACAACTTAATCGCTTAGTTAATATATTGCTATTGTCATCTTGTCATTTTCCAAAGGCCATAATATACCTTAGCATATTTAGCATTGTTATACAATCCTTTACCTTAATTTTGTTTGCTTCATCACCCTTCTCGTAAAAGTTATCCGATTTCGTATTTGAAAATTCCATTTGCTCCTTATCACTTTCGACATGAAATTCTTCTTGAGTCCAGTTGTTGACTTATGTCAGCATGCGTGAAAAGATGTTTCGTAACAATATGAACTACAAGTGTACCAACAGTAGGAAGAT
This sequence comes from Trichopoda pennipes, assembly GCA_030448955.1. Taxonomy (NCBI): domain Eukaryota; kingdom Metazoa; phylum Arthropoda; class Insecta; order Diptera; family Tachinidae; genus Trichopoda; species Trichopoda pennipes. Next base: position 2,032,720 of record JASKUP010000040.1, read on the forward strand.
CTTGTTTTCTTCCTGAATTATATTTTGTAGAATATTTAAAGTCATTTTATCATCTTCACGCAGGCTGCAACTATAGAATATCCGCCGGGAAGTTATACTACTTTGTTTTGCCGCCATTTTAGTAAACGTTAGTCTAGACAATACAGACGTGATAAATTTATTATGGACAAATACTCGTATTTTAATCGTTAAAACATTTAATCAAAATCAATCATCAATTACCAGGACGATGAGAAGGTCACATGAAATTTTTGAGAGAAACAAGGTGTTAAGAAAACGCTCTATTTATCGGGTAGTAAATGATTTCGAAGGAAGAGGGTTCGTAGGTGATAGGTATGGATCAGAACGTACTGCAAGATCGGCTAAAAACATAATTGCTGCTCAACAAAGTGTACAAAACAATCGATCAACCTCGATTCGATGCCATGTTCAGGAACTTGGTCTTCAAAGAACGCAGCCACAATTTTTCACTTGCATTTGTTTCCATATAAAATTCAGTTGATACAAAGGCTTCTTCCACAAAACCATTTACGTTGCCGTACATATGCCAATAGAATGTCACAGCTCGCCCATGACAACTTAAATTTTCAAGAAAAAATCATAATGAGTGGCGAGGCAGATTTTCATTTCAATGGATATTTAAATAAACAGAATAGACAGTTCTGTGGAATGAGGAACCCCCAAATTATTCAACAGTCATCCCTTGCATCCATTAAAAGTGGCAGTCTGATATGCAATTTGGTCAGGAAGAATCATTGAACTTTACTTCATTGGAAAATAAAACGGCGTAACGATAACTATGAATGGGGAGCGATATCGTGGCTTGATTAAAAGCATGCCACAACTGCATGCTTTGGGCTTAATAAACATATGGTATCAACAACACGGTGCCACATGGCCTACAGACAGAATTACAATGGAATTACTACGAGACCTCTTTTCACAACAAATTATTTCAAGAAATGCCTTCACGATCGCTAGATTAGACTGCTTCGGACTTCTTTTTCTGGGAATATCTGAAAAGTAAAGTTTATCCAAACAAACCACAAACGTTGGAGCAACTCAAACAAAATATTCGTGATGAAATTAATGAAACAAAATTAATGAGTATAATGACAAATGTGTTCAAAAGGGCTCACATTTGTGTGGATAGCAGAGGCGGCACATTTATTTGATATTGTATTCCATACATAATTGCCGACCTTAAATAAAACATTAATCAATATAAGATCTATTCTCTTTCATTTAATCAAAAATTACAAACAAACAAAGTAGTATACCATCCTGGCGGACACCCTGTAGAATCTAAACTGCATTTTTCAGATTGTAGTTTTTCAGTTTAAGCTCAAAATTTGTTTCCTCCACGTGAACAGTTGATTTTTTTAATCCTCCCCGTGGGCACATTTAACGGTATTTATAGAATACTTGACTATCTAGACCTGTGCTGCTGGGAGAATAAGGGAGCCCAGTCCCCTGAAGGCAGCAGAGGTCAACTGGAAGCTTCACGTTATTTCCACGGGAATCAGTAAGCCCCAGAGTTTCCGCTTATTGTCTCTTTAGACTTTTAGCTGTTTCTCTGACTGATTATTGAGGTTGGTCCTTCGGGAGTATCGTGGTGGTTGTGGTTTTGCGGCCCTCGCATAAATTTGATTTGAGGGCCAGGATCTGGATGAATGATCCAGATCCAGTGAGCATGCTAGTCATGTATTCTGGACTAGGAGTTGGATATTCTCCAGCTCTTCAGCAAGGAGTAGTGGTTCGCAACCCTGCTTTGGAACAGATGAAAGTGCAACTAGGAAAGACCTGTTGCTAGAATTAGTCCTCGGCTTTCTAGGTTGTGAATGACGTTGCTTTTCATTTCCAGTGGTTTGACGACCATCTGATTGAGACCTACAGCCAGGTGCAGATGTAAATCTTATCATGAAATGTTCTTTATAATATCATTTGACCAGTTTGATAACGTTTTGATCTAACAATTGATTAAGCGCTTTGTAAATAGTTGGAAAATGCATTGCTATAATTAAGCTGTTATTACTTTTTTAGTTCCTCAGTTGGGTGACGCGATGCATTATCTAAAAGTAGACAGAATAAATATAAAATAAGTGGGAGATACTGGCTCTTCGGAGGCTTTGTCACTGGTGAAATGCCACTACTCTTATTATTTTCTTACTTGATTGCTTGATTAAGTGGAATGTGTATGATTTATTAGTCATTTTACGGATAAATTTATGTATATTATGGTACAGGATTATGATGCAAGTTTCTTGCTCAAAGAGCTAAGAGTTTGTTATGTAACTGTAAACAAATTATGATGACATAATGTCATTTAAGAGCCATCGTCAATATTTTAAATTTGATACAACTCCCAATACTCAGGTATAATCGAATTCAAGTAGGATGTTTGATTGCGGCAGTCATCTCCCAAATAATAAGGGAGTTGCTTAGTGAAGCCAAAAGCCCCACATAGAGCAAAAGGGTAAATGCTGATTTGATCACAGTGTTCAGTATAAACCAGGGACAGCAAAAGCTCGACCTATCGATCCTTTTTGTTTAAGGAGTTTTTATGAGGAGGTCTCAGAAAAGTAACCACTAGAAAAACAATTTTCCATTCCATTCATTCCCCTATAATTTTATTTACCACAAAGATGTTTTTTTAGTGTAGCATGCAAATGTCATAAATGTCAAAAAATTATTAGGTAATAAAATAGAAAAGCTTTCGAATGCTTATTTTAAAATTTAAATAAAATTCACAACAAGAAGAGAGAGAGAGAGAGAGATAATTTGCTCCATTAACCTTTGAAGAGAGTTTTTACAAAAAGCTTTTAACGATTTGTTTTGTTTACAAATTTTTTTTGCCGGTAGCTGTACCGCAGCAATAAAAATAAATGTCTTGTTTATACAGAGTTGCCAGTTGGCGTTAATTGGTGAATTTTTGTCGTTTATAAAATTTTTTTGATTTTGATATAACGAAAACATATATAACTCTAAAGAAAATAGTGGTAACACTATAATAAATAAAATATTTTCATGATTAATACAGCAACCAAGATAAAAATTAAATAAAAAATATTCAGTTCAGTAGAATAATTTAAATAGCTCCTTTTTACACAAACAAGCGCTGCCAAGTTTCTGAACATGATATGGCAAGGAGCTCCAAAGACTGGTTGTATAAACAAAGAATTGTCGTTGAGATAGCAGACTCTTGTATTTCCTCTGGATTAAATTTTTGCCATGTTGTGATCTTGCAAAAACTTTTTTATCATACAAATATTTCCATTATTGGGAAACTATGATTCTGTGCCAGAATATTAGGCACCTGCATTTCCGGAAATCTTCGAACGCTATTCCCAAAATAAGTTTAGAGTAGGATGAGATATGATCGCGGTGGTCTTTCTGAAATATATAGCGAGCAATATTGTCGCATTGAATTTAGCGATTCAAAATGGGCTTAATTACGAGAAAAAACTATACGAATTTTATAAAGTGATATGGTGAAATTTTCACAATTAAAATGCTTTGCTCAAGAGAGTTTAACACTAAAATTTGTTACTTTCTGTTTATTTCTTAACATTTAAACATTTGACAGGACGTTTACTTCCAATTAAAGTAAAACCAAAATGAAAGAGAGAATCTTAACTTTGTTCACAAAGTTGCGTTAATTGAAGATTTGTTTTTTTAAAAGTATCATTAACAGAATCACCCATGTTAAAAATTTGGGTACGCCGAATATCTCGGTGTTGAACTTATCGAAGGTTGCATTAACCGACTCTACATTGTATAAGTTTATTCAGAGAGATTAATTTTCTTATGAACATTTTTTCAAAATCTATTTAAATTTTATGACGTCAAAAACGGAGGAAAGAAAGAAAGTAAATAACTGGCAACACTATTTCGATATTATTTATTATTTGCCGTTAACATTTCAAGGTTTTTTCTGCATAAAACTAAAAGAAAACAAAAAAAGTTTCAAATAGTAAATAAAAGAGCTTTCATCAATGCACTTCAACAAGCATTGAGAGCCGAGTTACAGATCTCATCAATTTAAGAAATGGGAGTAAAATTTATTTGTATTTATTATTTGTCTAGCTATTGTGGTATTTTGTTGTTGTTGCTATTGGTGTTTGTGTTTGGTGTTTGATGTCTTACTTGTTTACCATGATTATTTTGATTTTTTTGTGCTTTTCTTAAACATTTCTTTTTTGAGCTGGCCAGTTGTAAGGAGTGGTGGTATGATATGGAGCTGTTTACTTTTGTTTGCTTTTTGGGGAAGGGGTAGTGTTTTAATTTAATGACAGACAACAGCTTGAGTATTTAACTGGAGTATTTAACAATTATTTAACAGTTTGTTCCTCACAGGGGATTGAATTAGTTTAAGGTTGTTGTTTATCTTAAATTAAAACATAAATAAATTAAATATCACATAAAATAAATATTAAAAAATTAACGAACTTCAATAATCCTTTTTGTAAACGTAACAAAATTAAAACCGATTAAAGAAAATAATAAAGACAAAAATTAAGTAACACAAAAAAAATTTTTAATGACCCGGGAGCCATGCGAATCCAGCGGAGTCTAGTGGTATGATTAATTAAATAAACAAAAAATACGATGTTAAGATTTTAAAGGAAAGCTAATGAAAATTTTTCAAAATTTGTGGGTGTAAATTAAACAATTGAAGAAAATTTAAACAGAAGCAAAACAAATTAATTTTTCATTCAAAGTGTTAATTTGCAATTTCATGCTTGGTTAAGTTCTTGAAAAACTGTTATATGTATATTTATTTTAATAGCTATTGTTTATTGCGTAGCAATCATATATGTTTTGTTGTTGTTTTTTTTTAATCTTTAAATTATTAAAGTTTATTAACACTTTCAATAGCTGAGTTGTGTTTAATTTTCTTTTGGACATTGAAATTATAACCAACAAAAAATAATAAATTTTTTTTCTTATAAATAATTTAAAAACTTAAATTAATTTTATAAAATTTATTTCCTCTTTCAATTGTGTTTCCACTAGTTGATTAAAAGCAAAAGACTTAAGAAAGAAACATAAAAAAAACTCAAGAGGCAGCAGTTTAAATTAAAAGACTTAAGACACAAAAGCATTTAAAACAGATTGTTTCAGTTTTTTTGTTTTATTCAGTGCAAAAGATTACGAAATATTATTTTACCAGCCGTATGTGGAAATACAACACGATGTAGGAAATAATTATGAAATTGAAAGTGTTATCGTATGTCGCATTGTATACTAAATGATTAAATAAATTGTGTGTGATTTAACTGTAGCTGTGACTGCATGCAACACAAATTTAAGAAAATTTGGAGAAAAAGTAACGTAAAAAATATGTGTTTTAAGATTAAAAGAATGAAAAATTTAATTTTTTTATAAGATAAAATAATACGGTAACTCAGAAAGGGAACAATTTTCATTATCTGTTAAAAGTTTTTTTATTGCAAGCATTTAGAAACTTTTGAAGAATTGATTTCGAAAAATAGTTAACGGCTGCTTGATAGCGGAAATAATTTTTAGCAAATGAAAAGAAGATTGTGATAAGTAATGGGATTTTTTTAAATTTATTGATACACTCTACTATAAGCTTCTTACCTCTTTGTCTTTTATCTCTTGCTCACTGTAATTGGAATTATGTCTTGCTTCTTTGTGGCAATTATGCTTTTAAGGCTACTGATAAAACGTGGACTACTTGGTCTGTAGTAACATTGCATAAATGTCCTGCAGCTCTGCTTTATTTATAACATTTTTCTCATTTTCGGTGGTTGCAAAATTTTTACTTTATTAATTTATTTATTTGAAACTAAAACGGTTAATAAGCCTTAAAGGCCAACTTAATCTAGATTTAATTTTAATAACCTAATAATGGTTTTTTAAAGTTTTCATTTTCGATTTAATTTCAGACAGTAAATTAATTCTTTTTTTTTAAATTTAAATAAGGTTTCATTAAAAATTTATTAACAAAAAACCAGACATGGGGAAGATTTAATTACATTTCAATTACAATTATTTGTAATTAATAATTGAAAATTTGCAGTTGAAATCAGGGACTAAAATCAGTTACAATTACTTGTAATTAGTAATTGCAATTTTCCAATTACTAATTACAAGTAATTTAAATTGGAAAAGTTCAATTACAAATTACAAGTAATTGTAACTGTAGTAAGGCAGTAACTCTTACTTCCAATTTAATGAAATTCAATTATATTCCTTAAAATTTTAAGTTGAAAATGAATCCAATGGATTATAAATTATTTAAAAAGTTTAAGTGTATCTTATAAATGCCATTTTAAATAAAATTGTAATATTGAGCTATTAAGTATTAAAATGTAGAGAGCGTATATACGCGTGATAAGCTTAAATCACGTGTGATCACATGTGAGCGTGCACGTTAACACCTTCAGCACCAGTTGAAAGGTTATTTTCGTTAGCTGGTATCATTTTAATAACAAGACTACAAAGATTAACGGATGAAAGTTTTGAAAAAATGGTTTTGTTTAAAGGAAATAAGACTTTTTTTTTATTAAATGTTTAAAACTTAATTGTATGTTATTTACTGTAAGCGTTGTGGCACTGTCTTGTTGATACTACATGTTAATTAAACCCAAAGCATGCAGTTGTGGGCTTAAAAAGTTTGCAATCATATCACAATATCGCTTCCCATTTATTGCTATCCCGTTTTCATTTTCAAAGAAGTAAGATCCAATGACTTATACTCACCAAATTGTCAGTTTTAATAGATGAAAAGATGACTGTTTAATAATTTGAGGTTCTCTCATTCCCCAGAGCCAACTATTCTCTTTATTCACTCATCCATTCAAATGAAAATGTGTTCGTCACTCATTATGATTTTTTCATGAAAATTGGGGTTGTCATAGTTGAGCTATAGTATCCTATTGTGGCGGCATTAATGGTCTTGCGGAAGAAGTTCTTGTGTAAATTAAATCTTATATGGAAACAAATGTAAATTATTGCGCAAAATTGTAGTCAAAGTTGTTCTTTGAAAACCGAACTCCTGAGCACGGCGTCGAATTGAGGTTTATGGATTGTTCTGAATACCTTCTTGAGCTGCAGTAATGTTTTCAGCCGTTCTTGCAGTAGGTTGTGGTCCATACTTGGATCTATCACCTACTGACCCTGTTTCTTTCAAATCATTTACTAAACGATAAATAGTGCGTTTTGTTGGCACGTTGTTTCTCCCAAAATTTCACGTAACTTTGTCATCATTACAGCAATCGATGATTGATTTTGATAAAATATTTTAAAGATTAAAATACGTTGGTTTATCGAATATCTTTCCATACTAAATTTGCCACGTGTGTACTTCACTACTGCCAAATATGAGCTATTAAGACAAATTAGTTTACCCGTTACCCTGTATTAAAAACAAATTTAAGTAAATGATTGAAGAGAAAAAAATAAAAAACCTAAAAATCTCTATTAAAATTAAACAACATCACATATAGCCATCAGTCATTTGTTCACTAATTTTATTTAAATCATTCAACTATTTATCAAAATACAACATCATATTTGCAAAATCATTAACACATTTTACCACCATAAATATTTCATCTTTTTTTTTTTACTTTTCCACTCAGCAAAATCTCTGATGTAATCGCCTTCATTTTTAGCCACAATTACTTTCATGTGCAAAAAATACAACAAAAAAGAAAATTAAAATAAGAGGAAAAATACCTAAAAAACACATATTGAGGTTAAATTGCGGAAACCCATAAAGGAAACACAAGTGTTTTGTATATTAACGATTTCAAAACAACATTCAAAAATGATGTAAACAGCAACAAAAAATCCTAAGGGAATAAATAATGTAATAAAACCAACAACCAGTAGCTTCAAACATGCAAAAACAGCTTAATGTTTGATCAGGCATCTATAGGTGATGTGCATGCTTTCATTTATGAGCAACAATTAAGAGCAGAGCAATGTGATTTTGAGAGAATAGAGACTTAAAATTAGTTACGGACTAACAAGTTTGTTCAGTGCCGTGCAGTTCTGACTTTTTAAAATTACATTTAGTGCATTTTCACATTTTCAAGATATAATAGTGGAACGAATTTTTTCTAAAACTTCAAAGAAGACAACAGAAAATAATATTTTATTATTTCCATGCCACAATATACGGGTTATGGTTTCCTTTTCTTAAGCTAATCCCACTTTCTTCAAATAAGTACAACAAAGAACTCGACTCAATTTACACCAGACAGTGATAACAAATTAGATCACTTGATTTAGATAAATGAATCTGTTAAATTGCCTCCGAGATAGTGCGATAAGCATAGGCATGTTGCATATATATCCGAAATCATTTTCAAATATTAATTCCCTTTACTGGCCCTTTCATCTTTTATTAATTCATTTTTTTTGTGTTATTCTTTATCGTTTAAAGTTCTAATAGGCTTAAAAAACATCCTTTATTTTATTATTGTAATAGTCTACAAATTGTTCTTCACGTTTGAAATACATAAAGAATCTTCTCCAAACTTTTTCTCAACTTTTAATTTTTTTCGCCATTTTTCTCTATTCCTCTTTATGTTGTTGTATACAATTTCATTAAAAATATTCATTTTATAAAATTCATGGCACCTTATTTAAAGCTTTTACAGCCTTAAGAAAATAAAAAATTCATAAACTCTATTGCTATTCAACTTAAATGCCTTTTGTGTGCGGCAAATTAATGTGACGGTAAGTTTTGTTTTACAAAAATGTTTGAAAATTCTTTGTCGTCAGCGGTTATAGTTCAAATTGTAATTTAAATTACTGTGAACTTCACTAGCACTATACTACACACTCGTCTTAATACTTTCCCTACTTTTTAAATTGAAAATAACTTCAAAACGTTAAAAATCAATTAACACTTCTTCTTTTTCTTTTTCTTCATTATCACCATAAATCGTTTGTTATTGCCACCATCTTTTTTTATTGTTATTTAATTATTGCATACGAGTAATCAGAGCAAATACTTGCAGAAACTAAAACATCATAATGTCTGCCACAAACTATAAAAATTGCAATTAAACATTTTGAATTTTTTGCTTAAAATTTATTGGCGAAATAAATTTGCCAAAAAAATCGAACATAAAAAATGACTTGAACTCATATTTGGCAATAAATGGAAAAATTAACACTTTAACACAGCTGACGTAATATTAAATACAGGGTCTGTAACCGTTATCAATTTAAAAAAAAGAAATCCAAATTTACGGAAACTACAATGTTTAAATTCAAGTGACTTGTCAGTTGGAATTATTGGAATGCGTGTCGTGCATGATAAGATTTAGGCCATACATACATACACCATAGCGGAGGACAACGGATACGGGAAGCGCCTCGTAGATAACATCAGGGAGCAAATTGGACCGAACAAAGAACAGGAAAATGAAAGGGAAAAATGGGCTACATTGACATATATGGGAAAATCAACGTACAAACTGGCGAAATTCTTTGGAGAACACAACATCAATACGGCATTCAGAACAGGAAACAACCTAAGCAGAATACTACAGAATAAAATAACCGGGACAAATATACTGGACAGACAAGGAGTGTACAAATTAACTTGTACATGCCATCATAGTTATATCGGGCAAACAGGACGAAAAATTAAGACCAGAATTAGGGAACACATTAGAGACCATAGTCTACTACGAGAACCAAAATCAACTCCAGAATCAAATTTTGCGAACCATATAGTCAACAACAAATGTACACCAGGACATACAAAAACAACGGTTAAACTGCTTCATACACAGCACAAAGGAAGGAGACTATGTGTATTAGAAAACATGGAAATAGAAAAATACAAACAGAAAATATTTGACGGACGAATAGTTAATGAACAAATAAACACTGCTTCGGACACAATATTTGAACCATTGAAACATTTCTACAAGAAAACAAACATTACACCAACACGTTACGCAGGTGCACAAGACCAAAGCAATAAAGAACATCATAAACGTACAATTACAGATTGTTATTACGTCATAGAAAAAAACCCAATAGGTTCACACATAAACACAAACGGACAACCTGCATGATCGTAAAAGGATTTAGTTAGGAAGAGAGACGAATGAAAAGGGAGACACAAATTAGGTAAAAACAGACAAACGAAAAGTGAGAGAGAGAGATACAGACAAGAAAGTGACGAAAGCAATAACAAGAAGGGAAACACGAACAAGACGAACTATATAAACACAGCTGACAATAGAACGCAACTAGTACGGAGAGAACACTGAAGATGGCAAACGGCCGGAACCGATTTGTTCACAAGCCAAATTTGACGAGTGTCGACGGAAATAAGATTTAGCCCAGTACCTAGCTATGTAAGCGATAAGCTGATGGTGGATCATACCACCGTGGATGAAATGTAATGTGATCCTCCCCCTAGGAAGCCTTCAGATATGAATATCCTCCAGTCACTCCTAGTTGCAACTTCAAGAGCTCGAAGCAGGACGCAGCCACTCACTCCTTGCTGAAGAGTTGGAGTCTATCCAACTTCTGGTCCAGAATGCATGAAGCTTAATAAAATTAAAGAACACAACCGCAATCATGCTCACTGGACCTTGGACCATTCATTATGTTCATTAAGAATGATCCGACCCACACAACTCAAACGAAGGCCTCGAAACCACAACCACCGCGATACTCCCGAAGGACCAACCTCACTAATCAGCCAGAGAACAGCTTAAAGGCTGAAAAGACAAAAAACTGAACTCTGGGGGCTTTACTGATTCCCGTGGAAATAAAATGGAATTGTCCAGTTGGCTCCTGCTTGCCTTGTAGGGTACTGGGCTCCCTTTTACCCCAGTTGACACATGTAATGACGATGAGATTCCGTCAAAACGTCTCAATGTGTCCCCAGGGGTGTAGAATGCGTATTATTAAAATGTTTTCTCTTCTGAAGTTTCCATCACGAATTGTTGCTTCGCTGAAATTGTTCAAGAGTTTCTCAGGGCCAACTAGACGTCATTGCAAAGATATGCTTAGTTGATATTTTTTAAACGACTTTTAGTTTGACATTGTGAGGTGTTAGTACGGGTTATCCCAGCAAATTCAAAAACTCGGTTGGATAGTTGATTACTAGTGGAATCTCACGATTAATACTTCATCCGTTTGCTAACAATTTCGCTGATGGTTTTCCAATGTAGAAGGAAACAGGCAACATATCGCATTTTTCAACTAAAACTTTGTTTTTCAGTTGTGGCAATACCTACAATATGATAGTTTTGACATTTAGTTTTTTGACATATTCGCAGTAGATGCATTGGCAATTGTTATAACGAATTCAATTTCGCAACGAAAATCACACTAAAATAATTAAAATCCACTATGAAAATGGTGGATCGATGAAAAATACATTTCGTAAAATTCGTGATATTTTCAGGCAACATAATTGTCCTCCTGAGACCGCTATTAAGAATTTTGGTCATTAAATTTCAGTCGACAGGCTCGATACAAATTGTTAGAATACCAAAGCGTGTTCGAACAGGTCGTTTAACTGAAAATATCGTAACCGTTAGCCACAGTGTTAAAGTAGATTCAAATTTGTCTATCCCTCAACAATTGGGGTTATCCAAAACTACCACATGTCAATTATTGCAAAAGGATTTGACTTAGAAGTCTTACACGATTTAACTGGTGCAGGAATTAAAGCTGATCGACCATTCACATTGTCGTATATTCACTTAATTCATTCAGTAACAACCGGCTGGTTTCTCTCAAAAAGGATTTTTTTTAGACGAAGCCCATTTTCACTTGTCAGGGTATGTCAACAAGCAAAGTTGCCGCATTTGGGCTTCTGAAAATCCTAAAGCGATTATTGAGAAGCCTTTGTATGATCAACGTGTCACTGTATGGTGCGCTATGTGGTCTGGAGAAGTGATTGGCCGTTTTTTTTTTAAGATAAGACTGGAAATGCGGCAACGGTCAATAGATCATGCTATTGCGAGATTCTAACAACTCAATTTTGGCCTATTATTGTAGTTTCAACAAAACGGTGCCACATGTCACGCAGCCAATGAAATGATAAATTTATTGCAAACCAAATTTCGCGATTGCATAATTTTACGACAATCGGCAGTTAAGTGGCCAGCCAGAACATGTGATTTAACACCACTGGTTTATTTTTTGTGGGGCTTTGTTAAGGACAGAGTCTATACGGAGCCAATCGAATCAGTTTCAGCCTTAAAACTTAAACTCTTTATATCTGACCATGAATTTTTCCTTATGATTTGTTTTCATTATTTTTTATTTCTTATGAAAGACTGCCAGGAAAATGTATGCTTGGAATTCAGGTATTAAAACGTTTTCTTCTCTGTACTTTCCCTTCAAAATTTTTGCTTTGAAGTTGTTCAGGAGTTTTTCACCGCCAGCTGGGCGCCATTGCATTGACGTGGTTGATTGAAAATTAAATTCGTTTAAACTTCTTTTTTTTAGAGTCATTGCCAGATTTAACAAAGAAATTAAATAAAGAAAAATTCAACAAAAATAAAATAAATAAATAAATAAATAAAAGCAGCGTGTAAATTAAACCATTTTCGCTTTAATTCTTCTCATTCTTTGGCCCATTTTTAATCGAAATGTTAAACGTAAAATGTAAACAAACAGTGCAAAATATTATGAGACTTTAAGTTTTCAAGGTTATTTAACTTCAGAGAAAGAGAGAGAGAGAGATGATTTCTAAAATGAAGTTGCCATTTACATATACATATATAACACAAACTAATGTTATTTTGAATTCAACGAGGGGAGTTAGTAAATTAATAAATATCTTTTTGATTTGAATTGTCTTCTTCTTTTTTAAACAATTTTAAAATTTCTTAAGTGAGTTTTAACCGCAATAAAATATATTTCCTCCAAAATATAATTTTAAACTTGAAAGGAAAAGAGAGAGAGAAATAGCCTGGAAATTATTTTGGATGCAGCAGCAGCAATTTAAAAATCCCCTCCAATACTTGTTTTATTTTTATGTTATTTTTTCAAGATTATTTTAATAACAACAATCACCATTATTTTTCACAATTTCATTTGAAACGTGCGTAGACAAAATTTAATCATAATCGCATCTGTGCTTTCAAAGTCGCGTTAAAGTTTTTTGGTTTCGTGTTAATAAAATAATAAGAAATAAATATTCAGTGCACTTAAAAAAAATCATAGCTGATTTTAATAATGCTGAATCCCAGAATGTACACTGTAGTAAAGCTCGGAATTTATCACAGTGTTACATATATCCATAATTATAAGCCAATTTTGTTCCTCAGGCGTATGCATACGCAAAACAATCAAACGAGCTGACCAGGCAATAATACTCATGATTCAAATGGACCAATTTAAATCGTCGAATTCCCCTCCCTGGGGGTATGCAATCTTGGTGGACAACTTCCCATCTTAGCGTATGATTCAGGGGGGTAACAGGCGGCGCTATTCGCCTAGGCTGGCAAGAGCCTGCAACAAGAAGAATAGGAGACTCGGGATCCGACCAGTGAAATGCCGCCTAGTTTTACGAGAACCAGTAGTCCGCAGATCGACGGCCCTATGCTGGTTATTGGTGAGGAACTTGCGGGAGTAACGTCGTGGCTGTAGTTTAAACCCCAATAGCGGTAATGTGGGACTTTTTCCTAACCAATCTGCTGTTGCATTACAGTCGAATATCGCTACGCTGGGGGCTACTCTTATGCAAGAAGCGAGGACACGTCTCTATTTACTTGGAAAGGTCGGTAGACGCATACGCATCTTACCCAGTGGTAAGACCACCATACGGCTAACGTTAATCTGTAGCACAATGTCGTCAAAGTCTATTGCTATAAGTGATATAAGTATTACGAAATCGGAAGCTGTTTATGTTCTTGGCATAAAAATTCAGTGTGATGTTCGATGGACTAAACACATTTTTAAGGCCTCTTAAGAAGCTTTCAAGTGCCTCGGTTTTCTAAAATGCTGTAAGAGATACTTCACTCCATCCGATCTGCGTACTATTTATACCAACTATATTTTTCCAAAGATGGGGCCGGCGCCACAAAGTCTATTTTGAAGTTTCTCGACTGTGTATAGGAGAGGGCCAAGAGGCTCATTGAGGATGGTAGAGTATCCAACTCTATTGATTCCCTAGAGCATCAACGCAATATAAATTTTATTTCATTGTTTAATCGTTACTACAATGCTAAGTTCTCTAAGGAATTTAGGGAACTTGTTCCCGAAACTTGTACATCTTTGCGTTTGACTCGATTTTTGTTGAGAGCGCATCGATTTGTGATCGATTGGCCGGTGACGCGCACTTGTATTACAGGGAAAATTCGTTTAGCAGAACAGTTCGTATGTGGAATAAAATCTTTCCAGAGGTCTTTTCTGTTACTTTCAATGGAGTTGCTGGACGGTGGGGTATCCCACTCTATTGATTGTCTAGAGCATCGACGCAATGTGGGATATATTTCACTGTTTTATCATTACTGCAGTGGTAAGTTCTCTAACGAAATTAGGGAACATGTTCCCGATACTCGCACGTTTTTGCTTTTGAATTAATTTTCATTGAGATCGCATCCATTTGTGATCGATTTTCCAATGAATTGCACTACGCATTACAGGGAGAATTCATTTTATAACAAAACAGTTTGTATGTGGAATAAACTCCCTCCAGCGGTCTTTCCTGTCACTTTCATTGTAGGAAAATACAAATCGACTGTCCACAAACACTACTCTCTCTTTCCTCCTCCTCATAACCTAATTTCCTAGTTCTGGTACATTGCATTGCATTAGTAGGGGTCATCCCTTATGTGCTGGTCCGAATGAACAAAAAATTATCACTAGACGTTACTCCAAGAACCACTCAAAGACGGACTGTAGAAGGTGGTTTAAAATTTTATAAAACAGCAAACAAACTAAAATAGCCTCGCCAGAATTATAGTCGCAAAAAATCTATTAATTGGACCACCACAGAATGGAAAATTTTTCTTTCCCATTGTGTGGTGGCCCAGTTCTGAGATGAGTCGAAGTTCAATTTGGAAAGTTCCGATGGATTAATGCAAAAAGTACAATGTATTAATTTATATTATATAAAAGTTTATGGTCTCGGCTGTTTTGGTCTGGGGATGTTCTATGTTCTGCTATGACACAGGATCGATTCATAAAATAAATGGAATTATGGATCATTCATTTATAAAGACATAATTCAAAATGTTATACTTCCATATGCAGAGAAGGGAATACCCTTAAAGTTGAGGTACCAGTATGCATGAAATGTTCGTTTGCAACAAAAATTATGTTTTAAAGAGGCCGGCGCTATCACCGGATCTCAATCCCACAGAAAATTAATGGGGAAATTATAGATCGGAAAAAATACCTCTATAACTGTGAAAATAAGGATGAGCTATTCAACAATACGGAAACTGTTTGGAAAAGAAATTCTTCAGGGGTTCTTATTTAATTTAATTGATTTAATACAGTGAAAACGATGTGCAAGTGCAGTTTTATAAAGTAATGAATGCGCACCATAATTTATTGAGCCTTTTTAACACTTGCTTGCCCAGTATTCACTATGTGCTTTAGTTATGTCACCTTAAAATAATACTTTTTACTGATTTTCTTTGATTGGAAAGACACAAAATCCGTGTTGTTTTTCTTAAAATTTACAATTTTGTTTAAAAAATTTTTTTAATAAAAAAGATAATTATTATATATTAAAATTTAATAGTTATAGTTTTTTAAACTTTTTAATATTTTTTAGTAGTTAATTAATTGTTTTCCTGATGATGCCAACCAACAATGTGGCGAAATATCGAAAAAATAATAAAAAATAAAAGTTTTTTTAAAAATTTTTTATTAAATTGACCTAGTGCTTTATAATTAACTACTAAAAAATATTAAAATTTAATTTATATCTAAAGGAACTTTTTAAAAGGTAGCAATTTATGCTTTAGTTTTATGCAAAACTGTATACTAAACTACCCTCGTATATTTGAAATATTTTAAATACACATTTAATGACGCCCTAATTTATTCTTTCCTTTTAAAGCCATTTATTTATTTTTTTTCCTTTTGCCACAACAAAAACAAAAAACCACACGTAAATTTAAAAAAAGTAGTGAAATTATGTAACAATCGCCATAATTAAAGCTGACTCATTTTTAATGGATTTTAAATTTATTTATTCAAATGATTGTTTTTTTTTTTGGATTTTTTCAAGAGTTTTCATTGACCTACTTTTGTTACTTTTTGGCATGAACCATATTTGGCCAAAAAATATCTAAAATTTATTTACATAAATGTTTATTTTTGTATATATATTTTTTTATAAAATATAATTTAAATTTATTTAATT
Organism: Trichopoda pennipes; assembly: GCA_030448955.1. NCBI lineage: Eukaryota > Metazoa > Arthropoda > Insecta > Diptera > Tachinidae > Trichopoda > Trichopoda pennipes. The sequence goes on from JASKUP010000040.1 coordinate 2,049,065, forward strand.
GCATCTTAAAAATTTATTCTCCTCAAACGTTAATCAAAAGACTTAAGACACAAGCTCGAGGGTCAAAGACATGAAACTAACATCAGCACACAGAACTAATTAATTATTGTAATTAATTATATATTAAATTATGTATATTTTATTTATGTTAAATTATTATGGCCAGAGCTGACAGCTTTCTACTCCTATATTTTCATCACCTTTCCATTTTTCTTTGGTTTTTTGTAAGTATTTTTTAGTATTTTACTTTTTTGTGACTGTGAGACTGTAGAAGTATCGTTGAAAGAAATATTTTACTTTGAAAATCTTTAGAAAAAATCATTTAAACTTTTAAATTTCAAGCAAAATTTATTTTTGTTTTTAATTTTCGGTGCATCTGCTTTAAGTTGCTAGGACTTCCTTTAAATCAGGTTTAAGGGCATGGGTTATTAAACTTTGATAAAGTAGCATCGCTTGATTATTCAAGAATTTTAATTTCAATTGAAGTTTTTTTTTTTTAATCTTTAATAATTAAATAGTTGACATAACATTCACTTATCCAATCAATATTTCACGGAAGAAAGTAAAATAACAACAAAAAAGACATCGCACACACAATTTGTTGACATAATGTTGTCTTGAACGCTGAATATTAATGATTCCATTTCCAAGTGCTTTGAATCAATAATTTTAAATGAATTAAAAGTTGGATGGGCCATGAATGCGTAAATAAAAAATAAAAAGTAAGGGGGCTTCTTTTTAGCAAACAGTATTCGTTATTTCGTAAAGGAATTTACTGAATAATATTAAAATTTATTTTGAAAAATTTTTTATCGATAACTTTTTATTAAAAAAAAAATAATCGAAATAAATTTATAAAGCAATATTTTATCGAAAATTTTTAAAACTTATTTTTGATATCTCGGCATATGTTATTCGTAGTATCATCAAGTAATTCATTGAAAAATAGTGAAATTTATTCCGAAAAATTTTTGATTGATAACGTTTTATTAAAAAAAGATTTATCGAAAATAGTTTATAAAACAAAATTGTATCGAAAATTATATAAAAACTATGTTTGATATCTTGGCAAATATTATTCGTAGTATCGTCAAGTGATTTTAAAAAAAAAAATTTACCGAAAATTATTTAAAAATGAGTTGTTCGATGAAAAATATTGAATTTTTTTTTAATTATTTTATCGATAGCTTTTTATTTAAAAAAAAATTTACAAAAATAATTAATACAACAAAACTTTATATCGAATATAATTTAAAAAAAATATTTTTAACCAAAATTTTTCACTAAATAAATTTTTCGAGAATACTACTTGAAATAGTTTTTAAAAAATTCATCGTCAAGTCGTTCGCTGAAAAACAGAAAAATTTATCTGGAAAAATTTTTTATCGATAACATTTTATTAAAAAATGTTATGGAAAATAATTAATAAAGCAAAATTTTATTGAAAATTATTTAAAAATTATGTTTGATATCTCGAAAAATGTTATTCGTAGTATCGTCAAGTGATTCACTAAAAAATATTGAAATTTATTTATTTTTTATTAAAACAAAATTTTAATTATTAAATTATTAAAAAAAATACTTTTAAGCAAAATTTTGCACAAAATAATTTTTTCGATAGCACTATTTGTAATAGTTGTTAAAAAATATATAGTCAATTCGTTCACTGAAAAATATTGAGATTGTTTGTGAAAATTTTTATCGATAACTTTTTATTAAAATTTTTTATCGATAACTTTTTATTAAAAAAAAATTTTAACAAAACCAATCAATACAACAAAACTTTATATCGAAAATTATTTTAAAAAAAAGTACTGTTAACAAAAATTTGTTTACTTAGGGAATTTTTTGATAGCACTATTGTTGTTAAAAAATATAATTGTTATCGAAACTTCTGTTCATAACGCAAATTATTGATTAAACAAATATTTTATAGAAAAAAATAATATCAATTATTTTTCTTTAAGAAAGAGTCTTCATATTAAATAATAACAAAAGTAAAAAGATATTTTTTATCGATAATTTTTAAAGTAAAATAATTTTTATTTTAAAAAAAAAAGCTACAAAAACTTTAATTTGAAAATTTTATATAAAAACTTTCTAAAAGCAGTGTTTTAACGAAAAAAAAATTCCGTTAAAATTTTTTTAAAAAAAAAATACTTATCGAAAATGTTTAATCGAGATAGAAGTTATCGAAAATTTAAAAAAAAATGTCTTCCTTAAAATGCTTAGAAAATTACATCGTAAAAAAATTTAATAAAGAACAATATTCACTATCCAACATTTTTAAAGAAAATAAAAGTTATCGGAAATTTTTGTTTTAATTTTTTATTATCTACGTTAAACTTCTTGTAAATTTATAATGTAAAAAATACTATATTCAAAAAATTTTATAAATACAATATTAATTTTGAAACATTTTTTTAAGCGAAAGAAACCTTCATTCATATCGATAAATTTGTGTGAATTTGTTTTAGAAACCAAATAAAATTTTTTCGTAAAGGAAATTTTAAAAACTAAGAGAACAATTTTAAAAATTACGCAAATTTTTTAATAAATTATTTAATTGTTCTAAAGAATTTTCAATTTGTTGTAGCGCAAATTTTGACATCGAAAAATTTCGTAAATTTCGATATCGATAATTTTTTAATAAATTGCTAATTTGTTCTAAAAAGTCTCGATATCGAAAAAATTTGATATCGAAATTTTTTATATCGAAAATTATTATATCAAAAATAAGGAAAAATTGCTATTCGACAAAATGTCAGTTGTATATTTTTTTATAATTCAATTTTGTAATTATTTATTATTATTTAAAACTAATTTGGTTTTTCTTCTTCTTCTTCTTTTCTGATTATTTTAGTTAGCAGTATTTTGTGTTTTGATCTTGATCACTTTGGTCCATAGTAAAGCTTTACCAAATGGTCAACAACCACAAAAGCAGCTAGAACCACCGTATCAAAAACAGCAGCAGCAACAACTACAGAAGTATTCACCGAATAAAGTTGTATTCGATCAGCAAGTTGCCGAATCCAAGGCATCGAATCCTAAAGTAGCAAAAAAACGTTCTGATTTTGAGGACTACGATGATCATGTTGACGAAGAGTCGGTGCATGAAGAACACATAGCTGATGAGCAGGTACATGAAGATCATCATCATGATCATCATCATCATCATGAACACAATCCAGGCTACTGGAAGAAAAAAGTGACTTGGAAAGAGGGTTGGAAGAAAATTTGGAAGCCGGCAAAAAAACAAATCTGGATACCACAATGGAAACAAATTTGGAAGCCCATATGGGTGCCAGTTAAAGTACCAGCCTGGAAGGATATACAGGTGCCGGCATGGAAACAAATATGGAAGCCGGTATGGAGAGAAATTCAGGTGCCAGCTTGGAAAGAAATACAAGTACCAGATTGGAAGAAGATTTGGAAACCAGTGTGGGTGCCGGTTAAGGTGCCAGCCTGGAAGGATATACAAGTTCCGGCCTGGAAACAGATTTGGGTGCCGGTATGGAAGGAAATAAAAGTGCCAGCCTGGAAGGAAATACAAGTGCCTGAATGGAAACAATATTGGACGCCGGAATGGATAAAAGTGGGCATACCGGGGGAGAAATATTTGGGCAAAGATCACGAGGGTTGGGAATACACTAGTCATGATTTATGGAAAAAGAAATTGGTATGGAAGTCTCATTGGAAGAAGATATGGAAGCCGGCTAAGAAACAAATTTGGGTGCCCAGCAAAAAATTAGAATGGAAAGAAGATTGGAAACAAATTTGGAAGCCAGGAAAAAAACAAATTTGGGTGGAGGATAAAAAACTGGAATGGAAAGAAGCCTGGAAACAAATATGGAAACCAGCTAAAAAACAAATCTGGGTACCAGACAAGAAGCTCGAATGGAAGGAAGCCTGGGTTAAAATTTGGAAGCCAGCGAAAAAACAAATCTGGGTGGAGGATAAAAAACTTGAATGGAAAGAAGCCTGGAAACAAATATGGGTGCCGGGCTGGAAAGAAATTTGGGTACCCGATTGGAAAAAAATCTGGAAGCCAGTTATTATTTCTGAATGGTTTCCCATAGATGATCATCATGAAGTCCATCATCACAACATAGAAGAGCATCATGGTCACGGTTGGGATCGCCAAGATAGCAAAGAAAATAATAAAATTGTATGGAAACGTGATGATGGCACAAACAATAAATCCACCCAATTGCAGTTAGTGCAAAGTACAAAGTTGCAGCAAACACCTGCCGATAACCTAAAAAAAGTCAGCGAACCGCTAAAATTTCCGGGAGCGTAAAAGTGATGCTTAACAAAAAAAGAATAAAAGAACGTGTTAAATTAAAAACAAAAAGCCATGAAGTCGTCACAATATCTTTTTTCCAACTTTTCCTTACTTCTTCTGCTTCCTCTTTTGTATATAAAAATAAGAACTAAATCCTTTCCAGCCTGCTGTCCTCTTTCTGCCTGCTGTCTGTAGTTTTAGTTGTCTTAATTAAATGCTCTAATGGTCTGTCTGTTTAAACGCTGTCTTTTACTCCCGTGCATCATTTCAAATTTAATTTTATTTATTTAATTTTATTATTTTATTTTTTATTTTAATATTTTATTATATTTTAAGTTAACATTTCGTAGCCCTAAGTTAAAAAAAAACAAAAAAAATTATTTAAGAAAAAAAAAATTAATAAAAACGAAAATGTTTAAAACTAAAAATAAATAATTTATTAGTTATTAGTTATTAATGGAATAACATGATGGCAAGTTTAATAACAAAATGCTTAATTATTAAGAAACTGCTTTACGGAGATCGATTTCCCTAAAAAAATATTTCTCAAATTAAATTTCAATTTCAATATTTGTATTCAGTTATTTGTGTTTTATTATTCGAGTTAGTCCAGCCAGCTGGTGTATTTGGTAGGGGCACCCATTCCTTTTGTATGATGGGAGACCAAACTTTTTTCCATATGGGAACATAAATTGTTTTGGGCTTCCAATATTTTACCCAACGAGATTTCCAAGATTTTTTCTCCGACCAAAAACCATCCTTGTCTGGATCTAAGGAATCGGTATGTTTGACTCTGCAATAATAAAGATTTAATTTAATTTTTTTTTTTTTGCTTCTAAGCTGTAGAATATTTAACCTGAGAGCAGCCAGCACACACACACACACACACACACCCACACATTAGAAACTCGATAAATATTGTTACAGAGATGCTTAGTTTAAATGATGAAAATATAATTATCACTTAAAAAAAGAAAAGTGAAATGACCTATTGTGTCTGTTAACAAAACAAAGTTTCTAAGAATTCTTATGAACACACAACAATAATTCCAAGAACTAAGATTAACAATCAGAAATATGTAAACTAAGAGTTTTTAGCAAAATCTAAAATCTTTTAAAACAGTATATAACAGCCCTCTCTTTTGAGCCAGTCAGTCTTATAATCTTATGACTTAAGCCGAATAGGCAGATATTCCAAAATTTTTAGAAAGTTCTACAATCGCCTTTACTACATTTCCTGTCATTATCAGTTGTTAGTGCAGGTGTTTGCTAAAATTTGTGTCTTCGTGTTCTGTGTTACTTTTTGTTTTTTTTTTCTGATTGTTAGTCTTAGTTCATGGAATTTAAACGTAACTTGTTGTTTTGTATTCATAAGATATTCTTAGAAATTTCTTGATTTGTTACCGGAAAAAATAGTTCATTTTAATTTACTTTTTTTGTGATAATTATGTGTTTATCTTCGTGACAATATATATTTATATACGAGGTATTTCATGATAAGATTTACATCTGCACCTGGCCGTACGCCTTAATCAGATAGTGGTCAAATCACTGGGAATAAAAAGCAACGTCATTCACGCCCTAGGAGGCCGAGGACTAATTCTAGCAACAGATCTTTTCTAGTTGCAATTTTGGCGGTTCCAAAGCAGGGTTGCAAACCACTACTCCTTGCTGAAGAGCTGGAGACTATTCAACTCCGAGTCCAGAACACATGACTAGCATGCTCACTGGATCCGGATCATTCACCCGTTGGTGTAATTAAAGGCAAAATGATCCTGGCCACCATAAATCAATTTATGCTGGGGCCGCAAAACCACAATCACCACGATACTCCCGAAGATCCAACCTCAATAATCAGTCAGAGAAACAGCTAAAAGTCCAAAGTGACAATTAGTGGAAACTCTGGGGCTTACTGACTGCCGTGAAAATAACGTGGAGCTTTCCAGTTGACCCCTGCTGCCTTCAGGCGACTGGACTCCCTTATACCCCCAGTGCCCCCGGAGGGGTATATATGAGGTATTATAAAAAATAACCGTTATTTTCAAATTTCTTGAGTTACGTATATTCGATTTTCGCGTTTTTTTTTTCTGTTATATTGGCAATATAAGCCATTTTGGATTGTCAGATTGTTTTTCCAGATTAGGTTAATCGTATTTTGGTGGGCTCTTCGATTTTTACTATTCGAAAAAAATTGAACAAAGAAACTGTATTAAGTTTTGTGTAAAAAATGAAATGAAATGTGCAAGGACATTTGAAATGTTGACTGTGGCGGTTGGGGAGTCTACTATAAGCAGAACACAACAAGTTCACTTATGATATAACCGGTTTAAGGAAAGTCGAGAAGATGTCAATGACCATGCTCGTCCTGATCGCTCGAGCACATCAATAACCTATGAAAACATTGAAGCAGTGATGAAAATAATTTTGGATAATTGTTGAATTACTATTAGAGAGGTTACTGACGATGTTGGCATATCGTTCGGCTCATGTCGAGCAATTTTTATGAATGTTTTAGGCATGAAATGTGCGGCAGCGAAGATTATTCCAAAATTGATAAATCTTGAGGAAAACTGTCGCATAGACATCGCTCAGGAGCTGTTGAACTTCGTCAACAACGATGCTGATTTGTTCAAAAAGGTCACAACTGGTGACGAATCATGGTTGTATGGCTATGAAATTGGAACCAGAGCCCAATCATCCTAATGGAAGCGTCCAGAAAAGCCAAGGCCGAAAAAAGCACGTCACGTACACTACCTACTTGTCTACAGGTGCCCCTGTAGGTAGTGTACTAGCTTAGAAGACTGGGGGTCGTGGGTTCGATTCCCAACGTTGGTTTTTTTCACTAAAAATAAAAATTTACTTTCGGTGGGGCTGCTCAGTGATGAAGGCTTAGTCACTGGTCACTCTGCTGTCTTATACGATAGTTAATTTCCGTAACTATCCTTCTACTTTCACCATTTGTCTCATCTCTCCTCTATGTCTTTCCTAAAGAATGTAGCACGATACTTGACCAAATAGGCATTGTTGCCTGAAGTGCTACTTCCCTTTAAAAAAAAAAATGTATGAAGGTTTTGCTCACTGTGTTCTTCGATTGCAATGGTGCATCATGAATTCTTGCCACAAGATCGTTAGGTCAATAAGAAATACTACCTTGAACTTATGCGCCATTTGCGCGAAGCATTTGGTCAGAAACGTCCAGAATTGTGAAAAAACCAATCATAGAAATTGCACTATGATATCACACCAGCTAACACATCGATGTTTGTACGTGAGTTTTTGGCCTAAAACAAAACCGTAATCCTGTCTCAACCACCGTATTCACCGGAGTTGGCCCCTCGTTGACTTTTTTCCTCTTCCCAAAACTGAAAACACCGATGAAAGGCAAGCATTTTGCTACGATTGAGCGATAAAAGAAAAATCGAAAGAGGTGTTGTTGGCAGTACCAAAAAAAACGCGTTTCAGAAGTGTTTCAAGGATTGGAAAAACATCCTGGCTAAGATAAGATTTACATCTGCACCTGGCCGTAAGTGGATCATTATCACTGTGGATGATACGTAGCGTCATCCTCGCCCTAGAAGTCCTTCGGATACGTATATCCTCCGGGCACTCCTAGCTGCAACTTTAAAAGCCCGAAGCAGGTCGCAGCCTTCACTGCTTGCGGAAGAGTTGGAAATTATCCAACTCCTGGTTCAGAACGCATGAAGCTTAATATAATTAAGAACACGACGGCATTCATACTCACTGGATTTGGACCATTAATTGTGTTCATTGTAAATGCTTCGACCCACAAACTCAAACGAGTGCCTCGGAACATACAGCCACCACGATACTGCCGAAGGGCCTACCTCAATAATCAGTCAGAGAACAGCTAAATGCCTAAAGAGACAAAAAGCGGAACTCTGGGGCTTTACTGACTCCCGTGAAAATATAGTGGATTTTCCAGTTGACTTCTGCTAGCCTGTTAGGGGACTGGGCTCTCTTTTACCCCCGCAAAACACAAGTCTAGATGGTTGTGTTATCCATAAAGACTTATAATGTGCCCCCCCCCGGGGGGGGGGACTGTATTATGAATTAAAACATGATTAGGCTGCTTTCTAAAAGCTTATTTACTTATGCCTGGAAAAGTTTAATCTACTAGAAAGAAAACTAAAAGCCACGGCTGGAGTTGTAATGAAGATGTTAATTTAATAGCAAAAAATCGTGTCTGATTATAGCTTAACGCCACATTTGCATAATTTAAGTTAATTTAATAAATATTTTAAAAAGAACGAAAGAAACCGACAACAATTAAGCACAAAAACAGTGAGTATTTCTACCCATAAAACAGAACTGAAAAGAGAGCGGAAGAGAGATAGGGAAAAAGCTTGAATTCAATGTTTACAACTATTTTGACCATAAATATCGTTTTACTATTCGAATAAGTAAATTAATCCAATAAACTCACATTTCCGTGTGTCTGCTTATATAGGCCAGACTTAGAGATGAAAGCCATATTCCAATAATTAGGCGTAAAAACCAAAATTGACACTGAAAGAAAATATAAAGTTTTCCTTTTGCGTTTAAAATGGCTTTGCAAAAATTTTGCAATTAAACTCACTTTCATTTTTTAACGTTTTTATTTGTTTGTATTTGTTTTTTTTTTTAGATTTCTTTTTTTTTTATAAATTTCTTTTGAGCTGTAAAATATTTTTGTATAAATTTCTGCCGTCTTAACTTCCACCGCCAAGTGAGCACTTCAAGGTCTTTATTTTATTTATCCAATCGAATTTAATTTTCATTACAATTAAATAGCAATTTTTGGCTGAGAAATTCAATATCCAAATACAGTTATTTTCTATTTATCCAACAAATAACATTTGGACTTTAAAGAAGTAAAAAAAATTCACCACTGCATTTGAGTTAAAATTACTAATTCACCACTGTTGTTAAATAGAGGCCTGTAGAGTCACAAACGAAAATTGTTTGATAACCATGATTTTATTTTTTTTTTTTTGTTTTATACGAGGGCAGATTAATAAGTACGGGACGTGTTTTTTTTTGCAAAACAAAAATTTATTTTTTAACACAATCTCCTTTTAACTCAATACATTTGATGCAACGTTTTTCCACATTTTTTTTGTGCCTTCCAGAAAAAAAGGAGGTTTTTCGAGGTCCTTAAAATAGGCATTTGTTTCGTCAATAATTTCATCGTTGGAGCTAAATCTCTTTCCACCGAGCCATTTCTTTAGGTTTGGAAATAGGAACTAAATCCGGAGAACATGGCGGATGAGGTACCAATTCGTAGCCCAATTTATAGAGTTTTGCCATTGAGATTGCACACTTGTGCACCCGTGCATTATCTTGATGAAGAAGATCTTTTTTCTTGGCAATGGGGTCGTTTTTTTATTAAATCTTCATTAACGCGGCCTAAAAAGTTGGCATAATATTCGCCGATATTTATTGTTTCTCCGTTTAGGAGGCCTTTGATGTGGATTATCACCTTATTGGCCGACAAACTTACCTTGGTCTTCTTCGGAGCAGGTTCACCCGGAGAAAACGCCGCAAAAACTCATTCGGATTGCAATGAAATAACTCCAAACATTCCTTTGAAATCGTCACACGTTTACGTTTATGGTCTATTGACCATCGGCACCCATTCTTACGGACTATTGTACGAAATGGCGGCTTAATTTAAACAAAGGTAACTGTGTCTGTAATGATAAAGGAGCGGAGAAAGCACATTTAGAAAAACTGTAGGTCGTGCAAGCCGTGTTTAATGATGGGATAGGACATGATTAGGGCAGGCCTTGATAGTAAGGTGTGTCTTTTGGTGTACGGACATTTCATTCGGCCTGTCATCTCTTAAGCCTTTCGAGTCTGGTTTGGTCTTAGGCCCTACTTTGGACCAAGCAGGGTGTTGCGCAGACCATCATGCAGGTCCATTTATGATGGGGTTGATTTTAGTTTGGAGTTATTCATGATCGGAAAATCGATTAAGTTTTTGGACGTTCATCTGACAACGCAAATCGGCGGTCGATTTAGGAGAACGGTTGGGTTCAGGAACTATTTCTCTCCTGTGGACTTATTGGCCCTTAACGACGGTGGCGTGGTCTTCGATGGCGTAGACCTACTATTTCACCATAGGAGGAATAAAACCCTTGATATTGTGAATACGGTATATAACACCGATCAATAGTTTAAGTTTTTAGTTTGTAAGTCTAAACCTAATTGTTTCACCATTTTTATTCCGTTTTTGGAGATATCCCTAAGCATTTCTCTTATTAGTTTTTTTTAATTGATGTATATTAGAACTATTCTAATTTCTCCTTTGTCCTAATTTTGCAATCCTTGAGAATCACTAGGACGTAAGGTATTTAGAAATAATGATGTATCTTAAGTGTATTATATATTCAAAATTTTGGAAGATAAAAATTATTTAATGAGCACTCGAAATTCACTTTTTTACATTTTTAGAAAAGTTCGCGTGGTTGAATGTTTTGAACAGCTGTTAAACGCAAAGTAAATAACGACACTTGCGCAAAATTTGACAGTAGTATTACCTTTCACATAACTACAAGCGAAGTTCGAAAAGTGACAGACTTATTGATCCGCCCGCCCTCGTATCGATGTATTAACGAAGCCAGCAGCAACACAATATTGTCAAATTATTTCTTTTATTTATTTGTTTCAGTAACTTTAATTTCATTCACATCACATTGAAATTAACAACTATTTTAATAGAGTAAATGTCGCATGATAAAATTTAAGCAATTGTTGTTATTGTTTGATTCAGTTATTGGGCATAAAAAGTTTATAACAAAACCCAGTTAATAAATTATATAACAATGAACAACTATTTTTTGTTTACTGGTGCAATAAAATGTTTTTAATTCGCGATGATTTGCTTCAATTTGTTATAAGAGTGAAAAGAAACAACAACGGGAAGAGTCGGCCGCTGTTGGTAGACATAAAAAAATAATCCTGGCTGTATGCGATGTGGCACCGTCTTGCTGATACCACATGTTAATCAAGCCCAAAGCATGCAGTTGTGGCATTAAAAAGTTTTCAATCATATCGCGATATCGCTCCCCATTCACAGCTACCCTTACGCCGTTTTCATTTCCAAAGAAGTAAGATCCTCCTCACCAAATTGCACATCAGACTGTCTCTTTTAATGGATACAAAGATGTTTGTTGAATAATTTGAGGGTTTCCCTTACTCCAGAACCGACTATTCTGTTTATTCACATTATCCATTCAAATAAAAATGTGCCTCCTCACTCATTATGAATTTTCATGAAAATCGGGGTTGTCATGGAAGAGCTGTAACATCCTTGTAGAAGTTCTTGTGCCAACTGAATCTTATATGGAAACAAATGCAAATCCTTGTATAAAATTGTGGCCAAAGTTGTTCTTTCAAGACCAACCTCCTGAGCACAGCGTCGAATTGAGGTATATGGATTGTTTGGAACACTTTCTTGAGCACCAGTAATGTTTTCAGCCTATCTTGCATTACGTTGTGGTCCATGCTTGGGCCTATCACCTACAGTCTCTCTTTCTTCGAAAGTATTCACTACACGATAAATAGTGCGTTGTGTTGGCACATTGTTTCTCTCAAAAAGTTCGCGTAACTTTCTCATGGTCACATGGCCCTTTTTTTCGAAGAAGAACTCAATGGATTACGCTATTGCAAGATGCTAACAACTCAATTTTGGTGTATTATTGACGACGTGGATATCACTAATATTTGGGCCCTCTCCCCCCCCCTCCCCCGGGGGCTCGATGATAAATTTTGATGGAAATCCACCGTCATTATATGTGTCAACGGGGGTAAAAGGGAGCCACTAATAGCCTAGCAAGAGCTAAAGATAATAATTTTCTTGGATTGTAATTTACATATGCCTTCTGTCATATGACAGCAACGGTAGGCTCGTAGGAGTATAATCTGGCGGTGCAATTTTCGATGACTTCTTCCAACATTTGTGGGCATAAGTATATCGGCAATAGTGTGCGAATGATATCTTCAAAGTGGTAAGTCATTTCGGTTTTATTCCCCCCCGGGGGCACATTTTTATGTTTTGACGGAAATCCACCGTCACTATATGTGTCAATGGGGGTAAAAGGGAGCCCAGTTTACAAATAGGCTAGTAGGAGCCAACTGGACAATTCCATTATATTTCCACTATTCCAGTGGAATTGTTCCACTGGACAATTCCATAATATTTCCAATTCCATTATATTTCCATTATATTTCCAGTAAAGCCACAGAGTTCGGCTATTTGTCTTTTAAGCCTTTTAGCTGTTCTCTGATTATTGAGGTTGACCCTTCGGGAGTATCGTGGTGGTTGTGGTTTCGAGACCCTCCTTTGAGTTGTGTGGGTCGGATCATTCACAATGAACACAATGAATGATCCAGGTCCAGTGAGCATGATTGCGGTTGTGTTCTTAAATTTATTAAGCTTCATGAGTTCTGGACCAGGAGTTGGATAGTATCCAACTCTTCAGCAAGGAGTGGGGTGTCAGCCTGCTCCGAGCTCTCGAAATTGCAACTAGGAATGATTGGATGATATACATGATATACGTATCTGAAGGCTTCCTAGGGCGAGAATAACGCTACATTTCATTAACAGTGATATGATTCACCGTCCAGTTATGGCTTACACAGCTTATCTTATCACGCATCACTAACATGTGGTTTCAACAGAACGGTGCCACATGTCACACACCCAATGAAACGATCAATTTATTGCAAACCAAATTTCACGACCTTATAATTTTACGACAATCAGCAATTAGGTGCCCCTGTAGGCTAGTAGGTAGTCTACTAGCTTATCAGTCTGTGGGTTGTCGATTCGGTTCCCAACAAAGACCTTGGCTATTTTCACTACAAAAAATAAAAATTGACTGTCGGTGAGACTGCTCGGGGATGAAGGCATAGTCACTGGACGCTGTGCTGCCTTATGGGACAGTTACTTTCCGATAATATATGCCTTCTAGAAATCAAAGCTGCTCCGGTAGGCTAGTAAGTAGTGTACTTAGCTGCCAATCTAGGGATGGTTGTTTTCACTACAAAAATAAAAGCTTAAAGGCTATGTAACTATCCTTATACTTTCACCACCTGTCTTATCTCGTTTCTATCCCTTTCCTAAAGAATGTAAATAAGCATGGTTGCCTGAAGTGCTATTTCTCTTTAAAAAAAAATTAACTGGCCAGCCACTGGCCACTGGATTATTTTTTGTGATTCAATTAGTAATAATCAAGATATTCGCTTAATAGGAAGATTAAGAATAATACCATTAAATTCTTCTTGTTTTAATGTATCTAATTTAGCTTTATGTGGAATGCCTTTTTAAGGACAGAGCCAATCGAATCGATGGACGTTTGGTAGATATCATTTTTCAGTCACAATTGTCGAACTCTTCTCTTCGTCCCCCCCAGGGGCAAATTTATGGTCTTTATAGTACGTAACAGCTATCGAGATCTGTGCAACTGGGGGTATAAAGGGAGCCCAGTCCCCTGAAAACAGGCAGAGAGCCAACTGGAAGCTCCACTTTATTTCCACGGGGATCAGTGAGCCCCAGAGTTAATTATTTGTCTCTTTAGACATTTAATAGTTCTCTGGCTGATCATTGAGGTTGGCGCCTATATGAGAGTAACGTGGTGGTTGTGGTTTCGCGGCCCCATAACAGTATAATGGTTATTATGGTGGCCAGGATCATCTCACTGATAATGACATGCAAAGTGAATGATCCAGTCCAGTGAGCATGCTAGACATGTGTTCTGGACAGGAGTTGAAAGTCTCCAACTCTTTAGCAAGCTGTGATGGTTTGCAGCCCTGCCCTGGAATCATTAAAGTTGCAACTAGGTAGTTCTGTTGCTTAGAATAATGTCTTCGGCTTTCTAGGACGCTGTATGACGTTCCAAATTATACAACAGTGGTTTGTCCACCATTTGCTTAAGGCTACATAGCCAGGTGCGGATGTAAAACGAATCACACTCTCTCTCTCTCTCTCTTCTTTCGTAATACAATAAAAATTTGAATCGTCTTAATTTTAATTTTTTGTTTTATTTTGTTTAAGAAAACAAACTTCTTGTGAAGAAACCCTTCATTTTTTGGCAAGAAGGAATTAAAGCCTCGTTGCCTTTTGAGCAGCTGAAATCAACTACTGCCACCAAAAGAGTTTTCAGGTGCTTTACTTAAACTAAATGGCAACAGAAAAACTCTTTTCTGTTCTTTATTAAAAAATTAGAGTAAAAAGGATTTCTTTATTTTTTTATTTATTTTTTATTTTATATATTTTTTGTATTTAAACTTTACTAAACGTGTAAACTTAATATTAAACAATATAAATTTTGATCTGTTTTTGTTTTTAATTATCGTAAGTGAATAGAAAAACTAATTTAATGTGAGTGAAGAAGAAATTCTTAAGAGTGGAGTAGAGTAGCGTAGAGTAGTGTAGTGAGTGAAAAAGAATGGTGAGTAAGAGTGTAAGTGTGAGAGCACCAACATAATTAAGCTCTTAAACATAAAGTTTTTGTTTTAAAAAAAAACTTTACGCAAATGTATTTTCATTTATAAATCTAAATATAAATTAAATATGAAATTTAAATGCTTAAATGATAAAAAAAAAAGAAATGAAAGGTACAGTGCGAACAAAAAATAAATTTATATATATATATAACTCTATTGACAAAACCCCTTAAATCGAATTAAAAAATGTTGCTTAATTTATGTTAATCATGAAGCACCACCTTTGATTTATTTAGAATAATTTTAAAAATTAAAAATTTTACTCGAACTTTACTCAACACTGTACAATTTTGAAAATGAAGGAATGAATTAAGTTGTTTTGTCAAAGTATAAATAATAAAAAAAATTGTGTATATAAAAATAATGATTTTATAATTAAAATTCGATTTTATTTTAAATACTAAATTTTTTCTTTTACTAAACAATACACTTAGAAAAAAAATGCATACAAAACAAAATTCGTTGATTTACCTTCGTAAGATTTAAGCCATTAAATAATTACGACTTTTTATTTAACATACATATACAAATATAAGATATTTAACATTAATTAAAAATTAATTAAAGCTGCTCAGCTCAATAGTTTCTGGAAGAGATTCAGTCACAATAAAATCTTTTTAAATAAAAATTAAATGGTGCCCATTGCTAAGTTCATAACTTGAGAAAGGCTTGACAATTTCATTAATTTATTTTTATTGTTTTTTTTTTTTTTCAAAGTGTATAATATTCGAAATAGGATTTTTGTGGAAAGAAATATTCGAAAAGTTGCTTGGAAAATTTTAAAATTCAAAAAAATCTAAAATTATATAATTTTCTATGGCATTTAACATTTTTCTTTGACTTTTTTATGGATTCTGCTCGAATTTAGCACGAATAATGTGTTAAGGTTTGTCAAATATGCATGTACAAGTTTAATTGACCAAGCCCTGTTTTACGCCCATCGTTTCGACATACCTAATGTACGTATCTTTTATTGGTACTAAATTTTTTTGGGTTTGTTTCGCCAGTAAATGAAATATTGTTGTCAATTCCTCCTCTATATATCGTCTATCCTGGCTGTTTGTTCCTAAATGGCAGGCGTTTTCGATGTGAATTCACCATTTTCAAGCGACGTTCTAATGCGCTCCGTTATAAGCACCGCTTGAAAATGGTGTATTTACATCGCAAGCGCTCGCCATTCACTAACAAATAGCCAGGAAAGACGATATTTAGAGAAGGAATTGACAACAATTGGCTTACAAATAGCCAGGAAAGACGATATATAAAGGAGGAATTGAAAACAGTATTTTTTTATTGTTTATTGGTTCCTGAAGAAGTTTTAAATTCAGGTAATTTTCATTAATATTAATTGAAAACATGTGTACAATGATGTCGAACAAGATTTTATCTCAATTAGACTTGATATTAGGCCTAATCATCCGATGCACGAGGCATTTAATGAGTTGAAACGCGATAAACAATATGATTTTGGTACACTGAGAGGATCTGTTTAAACTAATATTCTACTGTTGAATCAGCATCAAACATATGCGTTCAATAGCCTAATAGAAGGGACTGGAGGCATCTTCCTCTTGGATGCTGCCGATAAGACTGGCAAAACTTTTCCCATCGCATGGATTTTAACAACAAATCGCTCTCAGAATGGAATTTCACTTGCACTTCCTTCATCAGGAATTGTAGCTATATTATTTAAAAGCGGTAAAACTTCAAATTCTGCACTCCAGTTGCCCCTGAATATTCAAAAATAAATGAAACTTTAACGTGCAACATTTCCAAGAGCTCTGCAATTGCCAAAGTTTTACAACAAAGCAAATTGATCGCTGGGGATAAATGTACGAGGGTGCATAAGAAGTCTTTGGCCGGCTGATTTTGTTAGCAGATGATTTTCGCTAAACGTTGCCAGTGATTCCATGGTCAACTTCAACCGATGAATTGAATCCATGCTTGAAGTCGATCTTTCTATCGAAACACGTCAAGAAACTCCAACTAAGTACCAACATGCATACCGAGTTGCAGAGCCATTAAACTGGAAAACTATTTTCAAAACAATTATTAAACATTGGTATTGCGATTAGCCAGTTTACTGAATCGAAGAACTTCCTAAACGTTGCACAAAATTGCATTAAAAATTATATTTGGTTGAGTTAGACAAATAGAAATTCAAGATGCAAAGTGAAATTGTTAGCGAAATTATTACGTACAAATCAATGGATTCCAATACTAAACAAGATGTGATCAACTATCCAAACGATTTCCCCAAGCTAGCTGGAATTCCCCAAATTGCCACCACACAATGTCCAACTTAAAGTCGGATAAGTAATCTTAATCATATCAATAAGCCACGTCTTTGCAATAGCACTCGGCTGGCCGTGAAAAAACTCATGATGACTAGCGTCATCGAAACAACAAAAACATTTTAATAGCATCCATTCCATTTGAATGTAAAAGTATGCAGTTTCCGTTAAGCTAGCTTGGGTTCACAATGACAATAAACATATCACAAGGACAGCCATAGAGTGTTTGCGGGGCATTTATCTGGAAAATCTATGCTTTCCTTTTGGTCAATTGTATGTCGTCTGTTGTCGTATTGAAAAGCCATCAGCTTTGTTTGCTTGCAAGCCAGACAACAAAAAAACCAAAAAATGTTGTGTATCATAAATTATTGGAACGAACTAAATGGTGAAAGTAAACCAATCGAAACAGAGCATGTTTTTGTATTTTTTTTTTTACTGGAACGTCGGTCTTGCAGTCGAAGTGTAAATTAAACATCTTTCGAATCTCTGTGATCTCAATTTAAACTGAAACATATTCAAAAAATCTTATAAAAATAAAAATTCTTAAAACAATCACAACAAATTTTACTTAAATTTAGGCAGGACAACATCTGTCGGAGCAAATAGTAACGATTAAAAATTAAAAAGTTTTATACTTAAGAAAAGAGAAATTATTTTGTAGTTTTTGTTATTATTGTCGTTAAACTGTTATTTAACTTTCTGACTGAATCTCTCAACAGCTACAAACAGCTACACAAACAACTTTATTACAAATAGTACATAATCATTAACATCATTATCATTATTATCATCATCAATTATTTATTATCTAATTAAGGAGTTGCTTGTTGCATTTTATTTAGTTTAAATTTAAATTTAGTTTGTTTTTATATTTAAGAATTCGTTTAATTATTGTCAGTCTTAGAAATTAAATAGTTGCTGTTGGTTGTTGGTTGCTTGTTATTATTTTTCTTTGTTTTCATTTTTAAAGTAAATTAAGTGTTGTTTTGATCCTAAAGAGTATTATTTTCTATGTTGCTTTTGATTTTTGTTTTTAAATGAGTGAGATTTTCTTTTCAGAAAAAAAAAATGTGTGTGTGTGTTTCTTTTGGCATAAGCTTTTGTTTAAGAAAGAAAGTGATTTATAAAAATTAGGTTAAGCAAAAGTAAAGCTTTTTTTCTTTAGCCTACAGAAAGCCTACTTAAGTCGTTATTATTAGTATATAAAAAATAAGATTTATGGATCGGCTTTATTTTATTTATTTTGTCCTTTTTATCAGTTCCAAATTTCATATTTTAAGCTATTCAAAGGACATTAAATTTATGGGCAAGGTTTTCGGTGTACGATTTTGTTGTAATGCAAACTTACAAATAGAACTGCACCACAATTGTGTGGTGTGTGGACTATCGGTGCGAAATTTGTATATCGTACCCAAAGTACGATGATACAATTCAAATGTATTTTTATGTTT
Organism: Trichopoda pennipes; assembly: GCA_030448955.1. Classification (NCBI taxonomy): domain Eukaryota; kingdom Metazoa; phylum Arthropoda; class Insecta; order Diptera; family Tachinidae; genus Trichopoda; species Trichopoda pennipes. The sequence goes on from JASKUP010000040.1 coordinate 2,067,604, forward strand.
CGGATTATCAATGACTTGGGCAAGCCAGCCCTCTAAAGGGCACACTTTGCAGGGTTCACGTTTAAAGTCTGTTCTTTCGCTGCCCTTAAAGGATTTGGGTGGAAAGTAGACTAAAGAATTGGCCCATATTTGTAGCCAATAACGTTGCCAAGAAGCTACTGCCGGTTTACGGCCTTCCTTTTGCACAGTTTTACGTCTTACGCAACCCTGCAAAGCATTCATTTCGTTTGTGGGCACACTAAGTGCATTAACTTCCATTAAATGGCATGATATAACATCATTACTATCGCTTAAATTAATGTGTATGCTGCCAGTTGGTGTGCCAGCACAAGGCGGTGGTTCCAATACAGAATCATCTAACAAATGACGTTGCTGCAATTGTTGACTTAATATGCTATGATCATGATGATGAGCATCATAACATGCGCCATTCTGACCAGCTATAGCATCGTTCGAAAAATTCGATTTGCCGAAAATGCTACAAAGAGAAGTGAAATTACCAAATTATTAATAATTTTTATTTAAGAAAAAATAAAAAAAACAAAAACAAATTGTGTGTTAAATATTAAAGCAGTTTAATAACAAAAGAAAAGCTTTAAATATTTTGTTTAGAGTATTTTGCTTTGAAAAAAAAATGCAATTTTAAAACACAAATAAATAGTGTAAATAGAAAGTTATTGTGAAAAACATAAAACAAGAAAAAAGTTCTATTATTAAAGTTAAAGTTAAAAGAAAAATTTGTTAATGTTTTACAGGCTTCTTTCTTTATACAGAAATTTTTAATAAGTCTCCAATGCCGATCAGTTCAATATATTGCAAAAATAAAGGTTCGCATCTAAAAATGTATCAAATGTACTTGGAACTCTAAAGAGGTGGTGGTGTTTTTTTTTAATTAGTCTTAAAATAGCAAACTATTCCTATAATAATAATTTCTAATCAATTTATTGCGAAGGCAGTTCAATAATAAACTTTTTACACACATATTGAAATGAAGATTAGGCTATAGGGTAGACTATAAACTAGACCCTAGACTAGATTTATAATAAAAATTGCACTGGGAGAGCTAAACTTGAGGAAGAAAAATAACTGAGAGCCCACCGGAAAGGTATACTACTTTGTTTGTTTATAATAGATCTTATATTAATAAGTGTTTTATCGATTAATGATTTACGGCAATTATGTATGGAATACCATATCAGATAAATGTCCCCGCCTCTGTTACCCTTACAAGCCCTTCTCAGCTTATTTTTCATTACATTCTCACACATTTCATGCGGTATTTCACTCATTTCATCACAAACGTTTTGTTTGAGTTGCTCAAGCGCTTCTAGTTTGTTTGTATAAACTTTGCTTTTCAGATATCCCCACAAAAAAAGTCCGAAGCAGTCAAATCCGGCGACCGTGGAGGCCAATCAACATCACAATTCTTGAAATAGCTGGTTGTAGAAAGAAGTCTCACAGTAATTCCATTGTAATTCTGGCTGTATGCGATATGACACCGTCTTGTTGATACCACGTGTTAATCAAGCCCAAAGCATGCAGTTGTGGAATTAAAAAGTTTTCAATCATATCACGATATCGCTTCCCATTCACAGTTACCGTTACGCCGTTTTCATTTCCAAAGAAGTAATGTCCAATGATTCCTCCTGACCAAATTACACACCATACTGTCACTTTTAATGGATGCAAAGATGACTGTTGAATAATTTAAGGGTTTTCCATTCCCCAGAACCGACCGACTTTTCTGTTTATTTACATATCCATTGATGTGAAAATGTACCTCGTCACTCATTATGATTTTTTCATGAAAATCGGGGTTGTCATAAAAGAGCTGTAACATCCTATTGCCATATTAGGATGACGTAAATAGCCTTGTAGAAGAAGCTCTTGTGTCAAGTGAATCTTATATGAAAACAAATGCAAATCCTTGTGCAAAATTGTTGCCAAAATTGCACCTTAGAGACCAAGCTCCTGAGCAGAACGTCGAATTGAGGTTGATGAGACTGTTTTTAGCACTTTCTTGCGCAGAAATAATGTTTTCAGTCAATCTTGCAGTACGTTGTGGTCCATGCTTACGCCTATCACCAACAGACTCTCTTTCTTCGAAATCATTCACTACACGGTAAATAGTGCGTTTTGTTGGCACGTTGTTTCTCCAAAAATTTTCACATAAGTTTCTCTTCGCCACAGTAATCGATGATGGATTTCAATGAAATGTTTTAACGTTTAAAACACGTTGGTATGAACTGTCAAGACTAATGTTGCAGTTACACATTAAGTCTGGTCACGAATGAAAATTCAATCACGGTTTTCAAGTAAAAAAAAAAACACTTTAACGCCTTTAAAAAATTTCACGGTTTTCTTCGAAACGGATGATCCAAAATTGAGTTTCATCACCACGAAACATAACATATTCCACACTACAGCGTCAATTCCTGCTTCGAAGTTTGTTCTTATTAGGGCACTGTACACACAATTTCTTAGAAATCAATTCACGCTTAATCAAATTATTCACTAGAAAAGTTAAATAGACGCAGAGAGCGAATGAAAGTAGTATTGGGCTTTGTCAGCTAAATATTTTGAGCGTTTTTTTAGTGGCTGTTAAAGTTTTCAAAGCAAAAATTATTCGAGTTAGTGCTTGTTCTACATTTCAGTGACAGGCGGTGTTACCTTTATATGATTAATTAAAAATTGTTTTTTGAATTGAAAAACGCTTTCTCAATTGAATTATAACTTTCGAATTAAATATGTACAAGTCATAATCTATCTTTATTCTGGCGCTAGGCTATTCATTACAAAATAGTAAACCAATAACATCATAAATAACAATAATAGAGTTGTGAGATCTAACTAACTACCGTATGCCATTTTTAAAACCTGCAGTAATTTTAACCTTCTAAATCAGCACCTCTTGTATTATTCAGTCCCAAATACATTTTTATTTAAACTTATTAACTCATCAGGGTTCTAGGGATCACGAATGTTATCCTGATCTTATAGATTATTGCATCCAAGAAGCCTTCTTCGCAAGGAAATTTCTCTTTGAATTGGACGGAGGTTCACTCTCCTCCATCTCGAGCACTCTGTATTTGTACTGATGGTTCTGAGAGAGAGCAAAGAGTTCACATGGAGGAATTTTGAATGAGAATCAGCTTAAGACTCCTAAATGATTGTAGTGTGTTACAGTTAGAAATATCTGCTATGAGGAAAGTGGAGAACTGGTTAGGGTACCTTAAAATCTCTAATAGGGATATCTTTTTCTGTATCGACTGTAAAGCCGCAATCATGTCCCCTATAGATGGGCTTACCACATCGAGCCTTGACTCTGAATGCCAGGCTTCATTGAATGTAATGAAGGAGTATTCGAAAGTCACCCTAAAATGGATGAGGAGACATAAAACTAGTCTTGGCAGCTGTGTTGCGAACAAACTGGCAAAGGAGGCAATGCTTAATAAAGGTGTCATTAAAACTGTTTGCGGCATACCGCCACCTGCTTGCGGAAGGCTTTTTGATGCTGCTTTTTATGATCTGGCCGAGGTCAGATGGTCCAACAAATTGACTTGCTTGACTGGAAAGACAATCTGGTGCGCATAAAAATAAGGCGGTTGCGGTATTACGCTTACAGAGGATTATATTAGCTGCAGTAACTGGACACTACCCGTTTGGGACCTATGCCAGGAGGATGGGTCCTCCGCATGATTTCCGTAGAAGCTGTCAGGACGAGGAAATGGAGGGAACGATTGAACAGCTCCTCTGCCTATAACCCGCGCTAAAATGTCTACGACTGAGGCACCTAGGTCAATGCTATTTTGGGAGCTTGTCTGATGTTTGGGACCAGACAGAATCAGTTCCCTTTTAAGGTTCAGAGGGTTGGTTTGTTGAACCATGCCTGCACGCTCCAACTCTGTCTTACACCGTCTAACATTATTCGGCATCTATCTCCCCTACGTCCCACTCCTTTTTTTCTATCTTTAGCCTCATCCTCTAACATCTGTTGCTTAATTTGATCTCTTCTTTTACATCCTGATTATCTTCTTCTACTTCTTTTCTTTCTTTTTCTCCTTTGCAGGCAACACAAAGGGATCAGCAAAAAATAGACCCCAAGTGGACTGCCTGCTGAACCGAACGTAACAGACCGTAGTTCTAAACAGTAATTTTCATTTATTTACACTTTTTACTTTTTCCAAAAAACAACAAAAAACTTTAAATAAAATTGCAAGCACATAAAAATAAAAGCAAATGAAATATAAAAAAAAATATTGAAATGGATTATTATTTAGCAACATTCAAATTTATTTTTAAAAGCACTTGATTTGTATTTATTTTTAATAAATTTGTTTTGACGTGTAAAGCGGATGACCGGAAACAACTCACCGACAATGGCAGGGACAACGTTTATTATGTGTTGCAGTAGCATTGACAACAATGCCAGATTTTGTTAGCATTATAATTGAGCAATGACACTTTTGTGAAAAATTTCGCGGCAAACTGGTGCTACGAAACCTACATTTGTGAAAGATTTATAAATAAAATAGAATAGAATAAAATAGAATAGAATAATTTGAGGAGAAGAAAACAAAAAAGAAACAAAAAAACGAAATCAACAAAAATCAAGTAAACACAAAGCTCCCATATGCAGGATGCACACACGCACACACAACAAAAGTTGCAATATGAATATTAATTAATGAATATTCCAATATAAACAACGAAATTATTTTAAATGTTATTTGTGATTTTAAAAGTGTACAAATTTGTTTACATAAACAACACCGAAAACAATAATAAAATAATTTGAAAGTTGAAGTCCAATCAAAATGGTGATCGATGATCAGATCATGATATTGTTAGTAAGTGGATAGCAGTGGTTAAGTCAAAAGAAAGGATTAAAAAAAAACAATTTGTTATATAGAAGGTGAAACGGAGTTGAAATCAACAGCAAACAATCAAATTGGGGAAATAAAACAAAACTTACTTGGTGCCTAGACTACGACATTTACGATGACCGGGTATAAATTTAACAGTCGCTGCATGAGCTACACGTAACGAAGCTGATGTTTTCGCGGGCGATAGATTTAAACAGGCCAAGGCTGGTGTAACATTATCCACATTAAATGATTCCTTGGAACTACAAGAAGAGGAGCTGGGTACCAAAGGTGATATGGGTTCCAATTTTAAGGACTTCCTATAAATGAAAATTATTATTATTTTTATTTAATTGTTCTTTTTAAAATTAATTATTTAAAATATACAGTATCGGACAAAACTAAAGCACAGACGGTTTTCAACAAATTGTTAAAAAGGTCAATTAAACTGTTATCGATAATTATTTTTATTTTTTACTAAAAAAAAGAGTAGAAATTTTTTTGAACTAAACTGTAAATTAAAATATGGGATTGATATCCGACCATCGTGGTGGCCCCACTTTAAAATAAACATTTTGTTGTCAACAAACCACTCTTTCAGATGTGCGTTTAGAATGGCTATCGTGCTGGTATCACCACTTAAGAAGCATGACATTTTTAAAGATATCTTTATGAACAAAACGATCCAATTACTCCATTTATTTATGGAGCCTACGCCATACCCAGACCAAAACAGTACCTCCGGCATGTTTGACAGTAACTTTGGTATAACATGGATTAACAAATTGTACTTTGGGTCTTCTCACTAACTCTTATTCATCGGAACCTTTCAAGCTTGAACTTTGAGTCATCGGAGATAACTGTGTGATTTGATTTACATCCGCGCCTGCTCATGAAGTCTTAATCAGATGGTAGACCAAACCACTGCATAATTTGGAACATCATGCTCGTCCTAAGAAGCCGAAGCCATAATTCTATGCAACCGAACTTTCTAGTTGCAACTTCGATGATTCCAGAGCAGGGCTGCAAATCATCACTCCTTGCTTAAGAGTTGGAGACTTTCCAACTCCTGTCTAGAACACATGTCTAGCATTCTCACTGGATCTGGGAACATTTCACCAGGTAGGTGTTATTAAAAGTGAAATGAAACCGGCCACCATAGAACCATAGACTGATATGAGGCCGCGAAACCACAACCACCACGATACTCCCATAAAGGGCCAACCTCAATAATCAGCCAGAGAACAGTTAAGTGTCTAAAGAGACAAATAACGGAACTCTGCGGGTCACTGATTCCCGTGGAAATAAAGTGAAACTTCTAGTTGTACCCCTGCTGACTTCAGGGGACTGGGCTCTCTTTTTCCCCCAGTTGCACAGGTCTAGATAGTCGAAGTTTTATAAAGACCATATATATGTGCCCCCGGGGGGTCATAGGAGATAAGTGTGTGGTGGTCCAATTAATATTTTCCTTTGCGAGTTCAATCCTGGCGAGTCTATTTTTACATTTGTTTGCACTTTCTACAGTCCGCCTTTGAATGGTTCTTTGAGTAACGTCTAGTGATAGTTGTAGAACAATGGACTTTGCCGATATAAATGGGTCCATTTTAATCATGCGAAAAATTGCCTGATCATTTCGCTTGCTTGTTTTTTGTTTTGCGCGGGCGTGTACCTTTATGTAATGTAGCCAACTAGCCTGAGGAACAAAAACGGCTGGATATAGCATTGCGATTAATACCTAGTTCCGTTGCAATCGACTTTACGGATTCACCTTTATTATTTTTTCTTTCAAATTCACTGAATATTTATTTCTTGCCGTTTTCTTAACACAAAGCTAAAAAACTTCAAGGCAACTTTGGAAGCACAGAAACAATTAATAACAATAACAATTAAGAAACGCAAATTTTTCTATGCACACTTCAAATGACCTTATGAAAACGGTAATTGTTACTAAAATAATCTTGAAACAATAACGGTAATTGTTGTCCGTTCCAAGCAATATTAAAAATTTGCGTGCTTTAGTTTTGTTCGATACTGTATTTCTTAACTTACTTGTATTGTTCTTCCTCAAATATATTTTGCAATTCTTCTATGTATCGTATTGAAGTTAAATATTTTTCTGTTGCCTCTATACGTTGTATCTGTGTATAATTTGATTCCTGGTAATTGGCTATAACTCTTAAAATATTATTCATGCGTAGACGACGAGATTCTGGTTCGATGCCATCCTTTTGAGGATATGCTAAATCGATATATATTAAGTCGGTGAGAAATAGACCCAAATAGGGGATACACGGTAAACGTAAGCTTTCCAAATAAGCTCTCAAATTTTCCCAATTATTTTGATCGCTAAATATATCGCTAAGACGTTCGTAGCTTTGTCTATCCTTTTTCGCCAAATGTGTCCATGTTTTCTTTAAACGATATATGCTGGCACTTTGCATGGCCGAAATGATTGCAAATAGAGAGTGTAAATTATTAAGTTCGTGTAGTTTTTTGGCAACCTGGAAAAGGAACAAGAATTATTTTACAGCCATTGAAAAGCATCAAAATGATAATTTAGAATTTTATACAGAAATGAAATTGAATAAAAAATTAAATTTCTAATTATGTTGTTCCACTTTGCAATATAAAGGGTATTTTTATAGAGATATAGAACTTTAAAATAGCATAAACGAAAAATGAAATTTTTTAAATAAGGTGAAATATTCTTTTTTAAAAAGATAATTTTCTGCCATTAGAATTTTAATATATCTTCTGGTGTATGACCGCCACGGCTGAATAGGACGTAAAATTAATTAAAGATCCAATATTCGATAACTGTTTACCAATATTTGTGGCCGTATATCGACAATAATACGGCGAATATTGTCCTCCAAGTGGTCATTCGTTTTAGGCTTATCGGTGTACACTAGCGACTTTGCATGTCCTCACAGAAAACTGTCTAAGTCGCAATTTACGGGTCCGAAACGTGAAACGTTTCCTTCAGTAAATCAATTGTGACCTGAGTTGTATAAGCGGTAACCATTCACTATAACATTCTGACCAGCATAGTTTTTAAATAAGCACGAACCAATGGTACCACCAGCCCATAAAGCATATCGAACAACCAGTTTTTCTGGATGTAATGGTGTCTTAAGATACACTTGAGGATTATCGTCTCTCCACATACTACAGGTTTGTTTATTGAAACAAAAGCTTCATCGTTATACAAAATTTGCGTATGGAAAATGGGAACAACGGCAAAATTGTCTTGGAACCTATTTCCTCAATTCAGAAACATTATTCAGGCGTGTTTATGTTTAAATGCCAAACCAAACTAAACATAAGTTAATTGACAGCTGCCAAAATGCTTTCCAGTTAAAAGTGTTACCATCTTAAAGTTCTATACTTCTACAAAAAATACAACACCCGCTATAATAAATGAATATTCGTTACACATTTTCAGAAGCAAATCCCATAACAACCGCATTATTTGTGAACATTTGAAGAAGAAAACAGTTGCAAACAGGATTTCTTTTTCAAGAGGGCTTTTATTTTCAAAAACTTTTTATGGAAAGCTTTTCTTGGAATATTATTTTCTTACAAAAAATTCTCAAACGGTTTTTTTGTGAAGAAATGTTGCTATAATGTCACAATATTTGTTTCTTTTAATAAGTTCGAAAAAATTCCTTTAAAAGTTTAATAGCCTTATTTTTATGAAGACAGGTTTAAGTGGAGTTTTATTGCGAAAGCTGTTTGCAAAAAAATTAACTTTGCTAAAAATATAATTATTTTTTAAAAAATTATTCACAAAATTTGTTTTTTTTTTAATTTAGCTAAAAACGCGTTTAAAAACTTCCATGAGAAAGTCTTTTCTAAACACGCTAATTTTTTAATTTTGAATCTTTTAAACTGGCTTTAAAAAATTCAATAAGAATTCCTCAGAGATACCGACTTTATTTAGGGATTAAGGGTAGGTAGGAGGGTAGTCAACTCCAAGGACTTTTAGGAAATAATTTGTAATCACAATACTTTGAAAAAAATGCTGCAGTTTTTGGAAAAATGATTTTTTATTAACGAGAATTAAATCAAAAACTTAGATAACTTGAATGTATCTTAAAATAAATTCAAATTCAAAATATTTAATTTGGTTGACATTTTTTTTATAACATAAACGGAAAAAACCATTTTGATGAAGTTTTTGTAGAAGTGTATTAAACATCTCTAAATTATTTATATATTGATTAATAATATAAAACTTTTATTCGTATATTAGGGTAAATTAATTTAGCAAAATAATAATTTATTTCTTATAAACTTTTCTAGTATGATAATTCATGAAACAGTCGTCTACATGTAGACTGGGTTTTCTTGTACATGTATCACAATGTCTAATGTTAAAAAAGTAACGGTATTAGCTATATATTCATGTTTTAACTAGAAATAATTACAAAATAAAATGTTGCCAGTAGAAGTGGTAGTTGGAGAAGATCGTCTTTACTCGTTATGCCCGCCAGACTTGTAGTTGGAGTGCAAAGGGTTAAAAGAAAAAAAATATTTCAAAAATATATGCTTAAAATCGCTCACTATCGAAGAAAATTGCAATCGTAAACTAACTTAAGTTTCTTGAAACTTAGCAAAGCTAAATTTAAAGCGATGACTGCAACGCAAAGTTCCTTAGGAAGGAATGCCTAGCTCATGTATAATTTGAAATCTCAGTGTCAAACCAGCTAACAGTTGGGTTGCAATACATGTCTACACTTAATACATAGTGCTTTGGTATGACGCCATAATGCCATGAAGATTTTAAACCGTACTATTGCTATATCAAAACAGACCTTCCCGTGGCATTAGAATTGAGTCTCTGCTTAGAGCTTTAAACCCCAGGCTATTGTATTCTTAATACATATAGTGAACTCGCAGAAACGTGAACACCCAATAACGTGAACATCCAAAAACATGAACATTTTTTTTCTTACATTGACTACTCTAAAACATGAACAAAGGCTGAAGGCTCTAAAACGTGAACTTTTTATCGAACGTTAAAATTCAATTTTGTAAGGCTATTTAAACATTTTGGGATTCCCCGCAGAAGAATTTCGTATATTGTTTGTTGTAAACAACTTCTGTTGCAGGATAAGTAGTTTTGGTATTACCGCGGCAGTTCTACTGGAAGCATCTCTCTGTGCTGACTACGCATATAAATAATATAAACAAGTGATTTCTAAAAATATTTTTATTGAAAATATGTCTAATAAAAAACCAAAAGTGTTAACTCTTCAAGGAAAGTCAGATATTTTAGAGCTTTTATGGAAAGGTTCACCTGTAACAGGTTTGTCGAAAAAGTATAATGTCATCAAATCGACGATTTGTTCAATAAGAAACAAAAAAGATGCAATTTCAAAATGTATGAATAATACATTTCCAGGTCGAGGAAAACGGAAAACACTGCATTCTTCGGAGCTTCCAAAAATGGAAAGATCTCTGTACAATTTTAGAAATTAGTATCTTAGAAACCTTTTTGCAAACCATAGTAACATAGTACATATATTAAAATATGGCAGGAACTTACAAAAAGTAGAAACAAAACATGTCTCATAGGTGAAAAATAACGTACTTTATTTTAAATTAAATAAAAGATAAAAAGAGACTAAAATATATTATATAAAAAATGCAATCTAAAACGTGAACAAAATCGAAAACGTGAACACCCTCGGTAAAAATTAATTCACGTTTCTGCGAGATTACGTATACACTTAAAACATTCGCTATGGCAGTTGCATTAAAGCTAAAAATCATGTGGCTAACAAAAAATTTTAAACTGATTTTTTTATTGCAGCAAAATAAGTCTTTATTTTGGACACATATTTATTTCCATAGAAAGAAGGATTTCATTTTTAATAATTAATTTTTTTTAATTAATTTCTTCAGCACAAGTTCTTTATACATAAAAATATAATCGATTTTAATTTTATTTTCAAAATGGTTTGTCGAAATATTGAAAACAAATATTAAAAATTAAGTTTAATCAGTTAGACAAACTGCGGCGTCAATTAATATGTTTATTATTCATTAAATAACCAATAGAATTTTTGTTTAATAATAAAATGAAATTAACTTACCTTTATAAAGTGGGCCATAATTTCGGCCCTTTGTTTTGGTTGCTCGCCACTAAGTATTTCTTGGACAATCCAAAAACTGGTATGATTAAAACGTTTTGTAAATGCAACAATATTCGGTGTTATAACATGTTTATCTTTTGTAGTCCAAGCACAGCTGGTCAACTCATCAGGTTGTATGGCAGCAAAGATGGGAAAATCCAATAGAGTCAACTGATTGGCTAATTCATCGGCGGGTATACGTAAAGCACTTAAAACAGTAGAATCTAAGGAAGTATTGCCAGTAGTATGACCGGGCAAACTGTTGGATTTCAAAGAGGGAGGGCCGCTGATATAATAGACAAAACAAAATTTATAATTAAAAATTTTAAAAATAAAACAAAAAAAAAGTATTAATAAAACTTACGCAACACCATAATAGTTACTGGGCGAATCTGGTGAAGAGGAGAAGGCATTTAAACAGCCAATGGAGTTTTTACGCTTGGATCCTTTTATATTTAATGATTTGCTTATATTTTGTTTGTGCGGTGAGTCCGCTTCAAGTTGATAACTTTGTGTGGACTGTATGCTGTCTTTACGCTGGCGCACATAAGCAATAGTAGCCGCTCCATTAGCAGTGCCATTAACACTACTATTACTGCCGCTGCCGCTACTTGAAAAACGTTTCGAATTGCGTAGACCCGCATAAAAACCACTAAAATTGTTTTTATTTCTCAGCGCTATATTATCGTCATCATCATCATCATTATTGTAATCATCAAAACGCTGTTTGGGATTTTTGCGCCCATGACGATGATGATGGTGTCTAAATGATGAGACTGGCGATTGATTTACCAAGGGTCCACTACCTGTCGATATATCACTCATGGGTGAAGTATCACGTGTTAAATTTAAAGAACTACCACCACAACTGCCATCGGCAAATTCAACATAACGTAAATTATCATTCGACAAATCTTGCGATATTTCCGAGTAGCGCATCATGACAATTTCAATTAATTTTCAATAATCTTTTTTGGCCGGCCTTTTCCACGCCATTCATGTACAACGAGTATTCACAAATGTTTAAAAATTTATTGCTGAATTTAAACATATTTTTTTTATCAAGTACCAGCTTGTACCCCCTCCCCTAATGTTCTTTTTTCCTTTGATAATTTTATTATTTTTTTATTTCTTGTTGTTGTTTTTTTAATATTCATTTATACATTTCCGTATATTGCCGCTGCGCTCCAGTAATGCCTTCAATATGGTATTTATTTTTTAAATGAATTAATTTTCTCTGTTCGCCAAATGACGGCCTAAAATTTATTAATGATTTTCTCTTTCTTGTTTTCTTAGTTTTGTTTATTAAATTTTTATAACGTTGGTGTTTGCTGGAATAACAAAAAAATAATATAATAAAAAAATTTTAAATATTTTCATTTTCAATTCAATGATCACAACATTCCAGAATTGTTATATTCTAATTACTTTAGAATACGAAAAAGAAAGAAAGAAAGAAGGAATTTGTTGTATTTGTTGCTCTCATCAATATTGAAAGCGACGTCATATGATTTTTTTTATCGGCCACATTATGGCCTCTATAACCTTCGCTAATTACACATCAATTTAAGATCAGCCAACAGACACAATTTTTATTTATAAACAAATTCCTACACAATGCGGAGGTTGAGGAAAAAATAGATTTCTTTCGGAGCGCTGCGTTTCGTTTAATATACAAAAAAATGTACAACATAAAAAAAATAATTAACCCAACTTTAGTTTTATTTTATTTAAGGAAAAGTTCTTTTAAAATCTGCCCCAACAGCAACTTTTAAATACTCAAATATTCCGCCAAAAGAATTTCAATAAAATTATTTAACTTTATGCACCCAATTGTGGCCACAGACTTTATCGATTATACCCAATCGATGAAATGACTCTCTCTATATTTTGGAAGAACTTGTTTTACTGCACTTGAAATTGGGACGCAGTGTGGCAAATGGCTACAAATTAATTAAAAAATTCACACGTGACTATTAAAATAGACCCAGGCAACAGATCGCGATACCAACTAACGTTAGTACCTGGCCCTAACTTGACATTGAAGCGCATAGCACACCCCGGCTAGCAATTTCAGACGCACAGCAAAGAAAGCCGCGCCTTCGCTCTTACCGAAAATTATATAAGTTCCCGCCGCCTTATTGGCGACATTCTGTTCTGCAGCAGCACATCTAATAAGAAAAAGCAGCAACTTCCCGAGTTTTGGGTCTCCGGCCTAAGTCACCGCAAACGATCTCATCAATAATCGGAACAGGGGCGTAGCCCTGAGGGCTGTGTGATTCGATTTACATCCGCGCCTGGCCATGAACCCTTAATCAGATGGTGGACCAAACCACTGCATAATTTGGAACGTCATGCTCGTCCTAGGAAGCCGAAGCCATAATTCTATGCAACAGAACTTTCTAGTTGTAACTTCGATGATTCCAGAGCAGGGCTGCAACACATCACTCCTTGCTTAAGAGTTGGAGACTTTCTAACTCCTGTCCAGAACAAATGTCTAGGATGCTCACTGGACTGGATCATTCACCTAGCGTGCCATTAACGGCGAGATGATCCTGGCCACCATAATAAACAAAAGACCTGATATGGGACCGCGAAACCACAACCACCACGATACTCCCATAAAGGGCCAACCTCAATAATCAGTCAGAGAACTATTAAATGTCTAAAGAGACAAATAATGAACTCTGCGGCTTACTGATGCCCGTGGAAATAAAGTGGAGTTTCCAGTTGGACCCCTGCTGCCTTCAGGGGACTGGGCTCCCTTTTTCCCCAGTTGCACTGTGTCTAGATAGTGGAATTCTATAAAGGCCCTGAGGGCTACCGGTTCCGCGGTATCAGTTGATAAGTCGCTTATCGGACTTCCTAGTTTCTTTTCTTACAGTTTCAGACGCCTTCTAGCCTACGCGACTGCGACTGGTGGCGTCTTTTACCCCTAGAAGCTGCAATGTTAAGGTGTAAATGCAAATTTAAAGACCCGGTGAAACAGTACAATGGTGATCGTAACACAAATTCCCAAGCTGTATTTTTAAAAAAGGAATTAATATAAACAGTAAAGTTCGAAATAAAAAAAATGTCGAAAATCATCTCAAACATCTTAATTAAACTCGATATTTTTAGATAAAACTCAAATTTAATATATACGGCGCCCTTCATTTAAACACTTGAGTGCTAAAAATTCTAATCAAAACGCCAAAATAAAAATAAAAAATGGCCCCCAATTAACACTCTTATGTAGAAAAATGAAAATAAAAAAACCATTTCTTAAGGGTTTTGCTTTGTTGGTTGACTGCAACTCTCATTCAATCAATAATTGTATCATTGGTCTTTACTTCATTAAAAACGATGCTGGTAAAATTTTACAGTCAATGATAGCCGCTATAGAGCCATGATTACTGACTATTTTCGTTCATTAGTTGAATAACCATGATGTGCAGGACGGCGCAACATGTCACACAGTTGATTTTTTAAAGGAAACATTTGTAACCGTTAGTTTTATGTTTCGGATCCGTCTATTGGTCTCAAAGATCGTCTGATTTAAATGCTGCTACATTATATTCTGTGGGGATATGAAAGTCGCTAGTTTAGACCGAAGCACGATCGGCCACTTGCAGGACAACAATCGCTGATATGCCGTGCAGATACATATGTATCTGTCTTGCAAGAAATGCTTTGTATGCATCTGCATCTACATTCTCGCGTGTGTTGTGTTTCTTATCGAATCAAAATACAGAGTTACCCTTTTTCTTTTGTATACTCCTCCAAAATACATGTACAAATCAGCAGATAGCATCTTGGGGATACAGGTTAATAATCTTGATTTGGCCAACGTATGACATAACTATCAGGTATGTTTTGTGTTAAAAATAACAAACGTTGTATTTTGGGGAGTGAACATCTGTCATTATAATTTAGTATTTGTTAGACGAATAAGTGTAAACACACATTTTTTGTCTAAAAAAAATGTATTGTGGGGAAGTCTGATAATTGAAGAAAAATGCTGCTAAAAGTTATCGATTGTTGGTAGAAGCTTACACTCAGCATGCACCAACTCAAAAATCTTATGAACGATGGTTAGCGCGATTCAAAAGTGATGTTTTCGGCACAGCAGACAAGGAAAGTCCCGGTCAGCTGGAAATATTTGACGATGAGGAATTAAAGCTGCACTCGATAAAAATTGTTGTCAAATGCAAGAAGAACTTCCATTATTTTTGCTAGTAGTCACATAAAAAAAACTTTTGCCTACGTTTAAAATATTGGAGGAATTGATTCAAAAGTAGGAAAATTGGGTCTCATATGAATTGAAAGCGAGAGACGTTGAACGACAATTTTTCGGAAATCATGCTTGTTACTGATGATGGAAAATGGATACATTACGATAATGGCAAAAACAAAAAGTCATATGTAAAGCCCGTCCAACGATCCAATCAACGCCGATTATCCACGAAGCCAAAGTACTGCTTTGCATTTGGTGGGATCAGTAGGGTGTTTTGTATTATGAGCTATTGAAATCGTGTCACACAATCACAGGGGACCTGTACCGTAATAATATTTGACCAGACACGGGTCCATAATCTTCCCTCATGACAACGCTTTTCTACAAAACCGGTGCATGACCGGTCAAAAACTATTTTTACAACAGTGGTTAAGAAATTTTGACTCACCCTCCTCATACCCCAGACCTTACCACTTCTGTTATGATCGATGCAGAACGCTCTTTTTTTGTTCGGACCAGCACTCATGGGATAAGCCCTATGCATGCTATGCATTGTACCAAAACTATGGAAATTAGGAGGAGTAAAGAGGGAGTAGTAGAGTAGGAGGGCATTCGATTTGAATTTCCCTATATTGAAAGTGACAGGAAAGACCGCTGGCGGGAGTTTATTCCACCTACGGACTGTTCTGCTAAAAAAAAAACGAATTCTCGTTGTAATACATAGTGCGATTCACTGGCCAGTCGGCTACAAGTGGATGTGCTCTTAACGAAAATCGAGTCAAAAGCGTAAAACGTGCATGTTTTGGAAACAACTTACCTTATTTCGTTAGAGCACTTACCATTGTAGTAACGATAAAACAGTGAAATACATTCCACATTACGTTGATGCTCTAGAGAATCTATAGAGTTGGATAGTATACTGTCCCTAATGAGCCTCTTGGCCCTCTCCTGTACGTGGTCGAGCAACTTCAAAAAAGACTTTGGGGCGCCGAAACATACATGAGAGCTGTATTCCATCTTTGGACGGATATAGATAGTATAAATAGTACGAAGATCGGATGGAATGAAGTATTTCTTACACCGTTTTAGAAAAACCAAGGCGCTTGAAAGCTTCTTTAGAAACCCAAAAAATTGTGTTTAGTCCATCGACTATCACACTGAATTTTTATGCCAAGAACATCAAGAGTTTCCGATTCCGTAATACCTACAGCACCATTTCCGAGCACAGATCTATGCGTAGGCATGCAGCAATAACGAGTCTTACGGGCATTAAAATTGACTCTATGCGCCGGACCCTATTCGGAGATTGTTACGAGTTCGTGATTGAGCGTATTATTATTCTCCAACTGGTTCGATCTATTACTAAATAACTACGAATGACAAATAGTGCTGTTATCTGCGAAAGAGTAAATAGAGTTGAAAGTTTGACAAAGAAGGTCATTTAGAAAAATAATAAATAGAGTAGGAGAAAGAACCGGAATAAGCTTCACTTCAGAACAGTATATCAGAAATTGGATTGATTTATACTTTACCTCAAAACAGTAGCAATTATCTTAATGCGGAATCCATATGCCACCAGAAAAATGGAAAAAAGTAGTGGCTAACGATGGACAATATTTAGAATGATGAATCAACTCATTTTATTGTTGTAATAAATGAATCAAGCAAAAAATGGACATTATTTACTTGTATACTTATGAAAAAAAGAAGGAATTCTTAAGTAATCCACAACATTAGAGATAAACAAGTTAATTTCTTCAAATTTCCAATTCCCAAGACTCTTCTCTTAAACACTTTTGTTTTAGGTTTTTTGATTTTTATGCAAATGAATTTTCCATTTCCCTTTTAAGTGATAAAGTTTTATTTTTTGTTGTATTAATTTTTTTCTTGAATATTTTTTTATGCATTTCCGCAAGCAGTTTTTTTACGCTTTAAGCATTTGCTGATTTAATTCTGGCGCAATTAGTGTGTTTTATTGTTTCATTTTGGTTTTTGTTTTTCTATAGTCCATGTATTTTGCTCGAGATACCAAGTTGTTTATATTCAGCGGCGATAAAAAAAAAGCCAGGCGTCTTAACTACTTGAACACAGAGTGACTAACTGACTGACTGAGTGAGTGACTGACTGGCTGATTAATCGACTTAACCGCATACAAAGAAAGCGATTGTAACTGCGTGTTTGTATGTGCATAAACAGTAGCATGAGAAGCTATAGAATTTTCATTAAGGGCTTATCAATAGCCAACGGAATGATGTCAAGTTGCTTATGAGATACGAGGGTCAATATGTCCTTGTCGAATCATATAAGAAGCATTTATAAAAAATATAAACAAACGCTTTTCGCATATTTGTCGGCATATGTGTCAATCAATCAATTGTTTGAGATAAATGTCGCTTGTAGTGAGAAGAACTAATGTTGTGTTGTCTTGTTGAAAGCCATAAAATCTAAAGAAATCAATGATAAGGACTACATTTAGATTACGTTGTCCTTAAATGAAGATTTTTGTTTGTTAAAAACTTGTTTGCTTGACCTACAAGTCCACGAATTTAAGTTAAATTTGTTTTAAAAAGCAATTGTTAAAACAACTGCTACGTATACAGATGATCTTTAGGATTTTGTTTTAATCGCTTTGTTTATCAGTGAAACATAACTGCTGCTGACATTTTGGTTGCCATCTGTTTTCGAAGGTCTTTGTTAGTCAGCGAAGTTTTCAAAAATTTTAAAGATAAGAAACATCATTTTATTTGAACGGATGTATAAGAAGTAGAGAGGTCACTACGGCCAAAAGGGTGTGTCAATAAATCCGTAACACCTATTGGCCCACCCTCGTATGCTAAAGGACCTGTCTCATTAGGTGGGTGGTAATTGGAAAAATCTGCGCCATCAACACAAACTCCGCTTCGTTCAAACGTCTAACTCTTCATGATAATTTTGCAGAGTCGAGTGATCGTAAATGATCAAAAATTCAGTGTTCGTTTGACAGTTAACTATTTCATAAGTACAGGGTGTCCGCGAGAAGCTATACTACTTTGTTTTCCGCCATTTTGGTAAACATTAGTCTTGACAGCTCATATTTGGCAACATTTATTTTAGCAAAATATTCGAAAAACCAACGTGTTTTAATCGTTAAAATATTTTATTAAAATCAAACATCGATCACTGTGACGTTGAGAAAGTTACGTGAAATTTTTGGGAAAAACAACATGCCAACAAAACGCACTATTTATCGTGTAGTGAATGGTTTCGAAGAAAGAGATTCTATAGGTGATAGGCCCAACTCTTGACCACTAAAGATCGGCTGAAAACATTACTGCTGCTCAAGAAAGTGTTCAAAACAATCCATCAAA
Organism: Trichopoda pennipes; assembly: GCA_030448955.1. Lineage (NCBI taxonomy): Eukaryota > Metazoa > Arthropoda > Insecta > Diptera > Tachinidae > Trichopoda > Trichopoda pennipes. The sequence goes on from JASKUP010000040.1 coordinate 2,086,172, forward strand.
GTTGTTTCTTGCACAAGGATTTGCACTTATTTCCATATAAGATTCAGTCCCCCCCGGGGGCACATTATAAGTCTTTATGGATCACACAAACATCTAGACTTGTGTCTTGCGGGGGTAAAAGGGAGCCCAGTCCCCCTTTAAGCCTAGGAGGAGCCAACTGGACAATCCACTCTATTTCTACGGAAATCAGTAAAGCCCCAGAGTTCCGCTATTTGTCTCTTTAGGCATTTAGCTGTTCTCTGACTGATTATTGAGGTTGGCCCTTCGGGAGTAGCGTGGTGGCTGTGTGTTTCGAGGCCCTTCGTTTGAGTTTGTGGGTCGGATCATTCACAATGAATGGTCGAGGTCCAGTAAGTATGAATGCCGTATGTCCTTAATTATATTAAGTTTCATGCGGACTGGACCAGGAGTTGGATAGTCTCCAACTCTTCAGCAAAAAATAAAGGCTGTGGCCTGCTTCGGGCTTTTGAAGTTGCAACTAGGAGTGACCGGAGGATATACGTATCCGAAGGCCTTCTAGGACGAGGATGACGCTACACTTTATCCACAGTGGTAATTATCCACCATCTGATATTGGCCCACACGGCTAGGTGCAGATGTAAATCTTATCACGCATAAGATTCAGTTGACACAAGAGCTTCTTTCACAAGACCATTTACGCCGCCGTACAGCTCGCCCATGACAAGCCCGATTTTCATGAAAAAATCATAACGAGTGACGAGGCACATTTTCATTTGAATGGATAATGTGAATAAACTGAGTAGTCGGTTCTGGGGAATGGGGAACCCTTTAATTATTTAACTGGTGTCCAATTTGGTCAGTAGGAATCATTGGACCTTATTTTTGTGAGAATGAAAACGGCGTAACGGTAACTGTGAATGGGGACCGATATCGTGCTATGACGGAAAACTTTTTTAACGCCACAATTGCATGCTTTATGCCGGATTTACTTGTGGTATCAACAAGACAGTGCCACATCGCATACAGCCAGGATTGCAATGGAATTACTGCGAGACCTCTTTCCACAACAACTTCTTTTAAGAAATGGTGATGTTGAATGGCCTCCAGGGTCGCCTGATTTGACTGCTCTGGACTTCTTTTGTGGCAATATCTGAAAAGCAAGGTTTATGCCAACAAACCAGAAACGCTTAAGCATCGCAAGCAAAATATTCGTGATGAAATTAATGAAAATAAATTTTGGATTTTCCATTGGCTCACCCCCTAAAATCTGATAATATAAACACGTGCGGCAATATTAAAATTAAAATTAATATTATCAGATTAAACTGAAACTTTGCCAATTACATTTTCCAGTCAATTGACACATTTTAGCCGGGTGAGCCGTTGGAAAATATTTATAAAATTTATTTTCATTAATTTCTTTATCTTTAACTTCTTTAAACTTCAAGTTATTTTTTAGTTTGTCTATATTTAGAAAAAAAAATAAAAACAGTTTTCAATTTAAAAATAGATTATTAAAAAAAGTTTATTAAACATTTAGACTTTTTTAAAAAACCAATGCATGGTTTAGATATATAGCAGCATGTACGAAATGGAATGGAATGCCAATCAAAAAATGTTAATGAAAAAACAAGCACCCACCTTCAATCGCTGGCTGTAAAGGATTAAATATAAAATTCTTATTTATGCTGTCATTATTTCAAAATAGTAGGGGCGTTAGTTAAATACGTTTCAAAATAAAAATTTATTATATAAACAATTCTAAGAACCAAAAACCACAACGTTTGATCATCAATTGATGATGATGATGATAATGGCCATATGAAAGAATTAATGAATAAATGAGAAACTAAAAAATGTAAACTAACAAATTTGCATTTTTTTACTAGCTGATCCGACACACGTTGCCCTGTCTAAATTTAAATAAATTTGTTTGTAAATGTTTTGAGAATTTTTTATTTTTATAAGATTTTGAACATGTTTTATTTTGAATTGAAATCACAGAGATTCGAAAATGGTTTTATTTACACTTCGCCTGTAGGAAGGACGTTTGAATAACAAAACAAAAAAAATTGTTTGTTTCATTTGGTTCACTTTCACCATTTTGTTTATTCCAACGCTTTATGATATGTTGTTTGGCCCGTAAACAAACCCAGCTGATGACTTTCCAATACGTAACCAGGCGACACACAATTGATCACGCGAGATCACGATATCTTGATTAGAAATGAATTTGTATGTCATCAATTCGCTAGCAATTTTACCTCTTCACGATCAGCAAACAACAAAAAAAACGTTTGTAAATATATTAGGTATGACGAAAAATTGCGTTTAAAAGTAGGCGTGGTCAATTAAACTTGTACATGCATATTTTTCGAACTCAAGACGTTATTCGTCTTAAGTTTAAGGAGAATCTATAAAAAAAATAAAACAATCGTAAAATCCCAGTCTGTATAAGACTGGAACAACAAGATCTACTGTGATGTAAAAAAGTAGTATAGGGTGTTTTTTATAGGGGTATAATATTTTAAAATGTTATAAAACAAAGGTGAATTTTTTAAATTAACATGAAATTTACTTTTTTCGAAAGATAATCTTCTGACATTGTAGTTGAAATATGACTTCTGCCATATGACTAAAATGGCTGGCTCGGCCGATCTAGAGGTCCAATTTTAGTTCTTTTACGAATTTTTAAATTTTCCAATTTTTCTTTCCATAAAAACCTTTTTCAGACTATTAGACACATTTTACAAAAATAACGAAATCGGCCAAGTCATTCTCAAGTTATACACGGACACCATTTCATTTTTAGTTAAATATATTTTTTTGAGCTCCTAATCTCTATATAATAAATTAATAAATATTATTTTTAGTTTATATTGTTACGGATGCGTCTTGCTTAAGTTTTAAAAGAAAATAATTAATTAATAAAATAAACAACTACTAACTGCTTAGTTTGCTAAGAAAACTTATGCACGCAAGACAACAACAACTTTCTAGTTACAAACTGCCTAGAAAATTTATGCACGCAAAAAAACTACAATTGAGAAGAAACTTTATCAGCATGAAAATACACACAGACCAACAGGCGCCTTTACATTGAATGAATAACATAACAACAACAAAATGTGATACAAAGGGAGTAGCAGATTCTTAATTTTTCTAGACCTCTAATGGAGATATATAAATGGCAGCGTCTGAGCGGACAGTTAATTAGTTGAAAAATAAACCTCATGAAGTAAAGACGTGCGTCTTAAGTAAATTGTTTTGTAGTGTCAACTTTGTGTGTAGCTAAAGTAAATAAACTTGTAATTAACTTTAAAACTCTAAAGTTGTGTTATTTATTTTGCAATAAAGAACTCACAACAAAACGTTTATAAAAGGTATAAACGTAACAATATTCGCCACGACTTTCGGTGCATCATTAGAAACAGAAAATGAAAATGTATAAAAAATTTTTTTAATTAACAAAAAAAAATTTTGTTTCAGAAGTTGTCTCTCAATAATATGGCGAAAAATTTAACTTTATAAATTTTTATATATAAAGAACTTGTTTGTGCTAAACGAAATTAATTATAAAAAAATTAAAATAGATAAAAATGAAATTTCTGTTTCTATTGAAAATGTGTTCGAATTACAGAAGACTAAAATCCTTTTCTGCTTTATTTTTGCTAATTTTTATGAAACCTGAGCTTTTTTGCTATTTTAGAAATTTTCGCTTTAAAATTTTCATTTTTGCAAATAATTTTATGTTACTACCTTTTTTGCAACTCTGTTTAAATTATAAAAGCAATCAACTGAAATCATATCGGGTTTTTCAACAAGAAGTCTGGTTTTCTATGTTTCAGACGTATTTGCAGTAGATGCATTTCGCAGGAGAATCGCGTTAAAATCCACTATGAAAATGGTGGGTCTGTTAAAGTTACAGTTCGTAAAATTCGTGATATATTTAGACAACATAATCGTCCTTCTGAGACCGCTATTAAGAATTTGGGTCATTAAATTTCAGTCGACCGGATCGTTCAACTGAAAACATCGCAGCCGCGAACCACAGTATTGAAGCAGATCCAAATTCGTCAAATCCGCGATGTTCTCAACAGTTTGGATTATCCAAAACTACCACATGACGAATTTTTTTGGGTAAGGATTTGACTTTGAAGCCTTACAAGGTTCAACTAGTGCAGGAATTGAAGTTGATCGACCATTCATATCGCCCTAGATTTGCTCAATTCATTCAAAAATAACCGGCTAGTTTTTCTGAAAGAATCTTTTTTTCACACGAAGCAAGTTTCACTTGTCAGAGTATGTTAACAAGCCAAATTGCCGCATTTGGGATTCTGAAAATCCTAGGGCGATTATTGAGAAGCCTTTGCATGCTCAACGTGTCACTGTATGCTGCGCTATGTGGTCTTGAAGCATGATTGGGCCGTTTTTTGTTTCGAAGATGAGGCTGGAAACGGTCAATGGACCAAGTTATAGCAAGATGCTCACAACTCACAACTTTGGCCTATTTTTGACGACATGGATATCACTGACAAGTTTGTTGTTTCAACAGGATTCACATATAACATGTGGGAAACATTAACTGGCATCTTGTAAGCAAAGTAACCGTCTACAGAAACTAATCACGGAATATTTAGTAACTAAAACTGCCACAGGCAACGAACACCATTTCATTTTTAATTAATTAGATAAAAAGTTAAGAAAAAACTTACAAGTGTCGAGATTTCAAATAAATTCTATTTTTATTTACAGAATATAAATCAATAAAGATCACATATGAAATGTTTATCTTGGTTAAGATAGTTTTTATCTCCACTGTACTGTAAACGTTCTTTTCTTATTTTGGCATTGTTTTTGTTTATTGTTTTTATTTAAATTTATTACATTTATTTTCTTTTTATTTTCACTTATGGAAGTCATGTACATCTTTAGTCCATGTACGTTTACAAAACGGAAAAAAAAAATTAAATAAAAAAAAGCTTAGAAAAATGCTTATTTTTTTATTTGTTTGAGGGGGAAAAGAAAATTTACCAAAGTAAAAATTTATTTTGTATTTTAATTGTGGTTGGTGGTATAAGTGCGTGCATTTTGTCTAAAGATGCAATAATAGATTTAAAATAATTTTTAATTTCATTTTGTTTAGTTTTGTATTTGTATTTGTTGTTCTTTATTTGTGATTGCATTAGTTTAATGTTGGTTTTTATTTTTATTTAATCATGCAAAAATCTTAAAAACAAAAAACAAAACACAACATTCAATGGACTAAAGAAATTCCATTGATCGTTCATAATGTGCATCAATTGTTATTTATTTAGTTTTCAATAAATTTTCAGCTGTAAAATTTTGCCTTTGTTTCGAATATTAAATATTTTCTCATTAGTTAATATATACGATGATCTAAACACCATTATAAATGATTTAAAAAGAAAGAAATAATATTTAATAAAATTTATGAAGTGAATATTTTTTTTTTTACTTTTTTGTATCAGCACTTGTGTGATAAAACAAGAATAGAATTACGATTTTTTCTATTGAATTGCTGTTGAAAGTAATTTCACATGAAATATGGAATATGGAATTTAGAAATAGTTTTACTGCAAATCTTATATTGCCATTATATTATTTTATTTGTTTCTGTTTATGTTTTCTTTTTAAATAATATATAAAAAAATAGAAGGTTCTTTCTTTATTTGTGTGGTTTAGTTTTGTTTCTTTGTTTATTCACCTTCAATTAGACGCCGTCTTTAAGATGGATGGATAAGTAGGTAATACTTTTTCGCCTTTTTTATTCTATGTGTATTATATTTTTAATTTTATTTATGTATATTAATTATTTAAGTTCATAGAACCCCATCAATTAAGTTTCAATTAAAATTACTTTCTTATTTTAATTGTTCAATTAAAAACAATAACAAAGCGAAACTGATCTGAAGAACAAATTTAAAATGTTGTTCGCTCCACTGAGCTTGTAGGTTTTTTTAATTTTAAAAAAACTTCAGACAGCCCAAGTTATTAATGAATATTAACAAAAGCAAAAGCAGAATTTAAAAAAAGAATTAAATATATCGAATTTTTTTTTAATTCAATATAAATGAAAATTAAATGCTGTCCGTTGCTAAACGCAAACTTGGAAACGGCTTCACGGATTTCCTTTAATTTATTTATTTTTTCTTTATTTTCTGTAATATTCTGAAGAAGAGTTTTATGGAAAAAAAATGGAAAAGTTGTTCGGAAATTTTAAAAATTCGCACGCGATTTTATATTTTTATAGATTCCGCTCAAACTTGATTCCGTTCAATCTTAGTACGAATAACGTGTTGCGTTCGGAAAATATGCAGGTACAAGTTTAATTGACCATGGCCATTTATATACCCATTGCTCCACCACACTTAATTCATGAATATTTTGTTGTTGTTTGTTGATCGCGCATAAGTAAATTTGTTAGTAAACTGATGACGTAAAAATCGATGGATTCCATTACTAATCAAACTGATGTCATCAACTATCCAATCAAGATTTTCAACTCGCTGAAATAATTCTGATTCTCACTACAGAATATCCAAATGAAAGTCGGATCAATGGCGTCTTTGCAATAGCATCCGGCTGGCCGTGAAAAACGCACATGAACAATGTCATCGAAGCAATAATTCTTTTGATAGCACTCATCCCAATAATTCCGACCAACATGACGTTTTAATTTAAACGTATGCAGTTTCCGATGAGACTTGCATTCCCAATTACAATAAACCAATCCCAAGGATAGTCATTAAGTGTTTGCAACATTATCTGGTAAATTTATGCTTTTCTTAACTGGTCCCTTGTATGTCGCCTGTTGCCGTGTTGGAGAGCCCTTTTAAACTAATGTTTTCCATCATCAACTACCGTTAATTTCAGAAAGCAGAGCTGCCTGTATTGAAAAAGCCAAGTTCAAACAAATTTAATGTTAAAAAGTAAATTGTCGTCAAGATTTGAGCTATTATCCTTTGACAAATATTTACTAAAAAAAGGGAAATTTTAATCATGAAACCTTACAGTTTTGGCTAAAAAAATGTTAACTGTGAAAATTTAGTAACAAAATAATAAAAATTTATTTTATCCTTTTCTCTGGTGCTATTTGAAAGACCGAATTTACGTGAACAGCTCACAAGCAACGGAACGGAACGCATGCGTGGCGACGTGCTAGAGATGGGCATTTGCACGACATTATATTCCATTATCATTTTTCATATTTCTAGTTTATACTGGTAACAATAAAAGTGAAGTTGTTAACAAAATGGCATGCTTTTTAAGCCAACTTACTCCCTAACCTCAAATTTTCCCCCCAATTACTAGGGAATGGGTAACCCTCAAATTATTCAACGGTCAACTTTGCATCCATTAAAAATGACAGTTTGGTGGGCAATTTGATGGGGAAACGAAAATGGCGTAACGGTAACTGTGAATGGGAAGCGATATCGTGATATGATTGAAAACTTTTTAATGCCACAAGATGATGCCAATTCGCGTACAGCCAGGATTGCAATGGAATTACTGCGAGACCTCTTTCCACAACAAGTTATTTCAAGAAATGATGATGTTGATTGGTCTCCACAGTCGCCTGATTTGATTGCTCCGGAGTTCTTTTTGTGGGGCTATCTGAAAAGCAAGGTAGAAACGTTGGAACAACTCAAACAAAACATTCGTGATGAAATTAATGAAATACCGCGTGAAATGTGTGAGAATGTAGTGAAAAATGTGTTCAAAAGGGCTTTCATTTGTGAGGCTAACAGAGGTGGGGACATTTATCTGATTTTGTATTCCATACACAATTTCCAACATTAAATAAAACATTTATCAATATAAGATCCATTCTCTTTCATTTCGTCAAAAATTATAACTAAACAAAGTAATATATCCTCCCTTCGGTTACCCTGTATAGATTTTTTCAAAAATAAAAGGGAAATTATAAAAAAAAATTTGTTTCTATAAAAATAAATAGTTCTGTTTGTTTAATGAAAAAAATTGCTAAGTTAAAAAAAATTTCAATTTAATTTATGTTTGCATTAATGTATTAAATAAATAAATATTAATTCAAATTTAAACTGACATTAACGCAGCAGACATCTACTTGCAAAAGTAATAAACAACAACAAAAGAAAAAATATTATTTATAAAAATACAGTTCGAACAAAATCTTAAATTATCGATGACCATGAAAGTGACAACAAAGTAGAACATTAAAGGTGGCACAGGATTATAAAATCTTTGTGTTGACACTTAAAATGTTCACTTGCACTTGTTGCAAAGAAAAATCGTTTTCTTTTTTCTTTTTCACACAAACATTTTAAATAAAAATTTTTGGCCAAAAATACAATTAACATAAAAGCATACTCGTAGCTATATCTATATATGTATATAAGTATGCTTGTGTGATTCATTTTCCTTTAATTTTTCTTACTTTTATGTTTCATAATGTTGATTTGCAGAGGCACATCCTCCTCTGTCATTCAATTGTCGCTGGAAATTTTTCATTAAAAATTATAAAAAAATATACACGAAACTTGAATATGCCAGGGAATAAACGATATTTTATTGTCATTTAATGTATTCCAAATAAAAAATTTAATTACTTGGACGGTGCAGCTTATATTTTACATACATTTTCATTTTTGGAGGATAAAAATAAACACCAACATCATGAACTTACCCCTAATAAAATTGTGTTCATTGAAGGCCTTAAATTATAATTTTTATAAATTTTTTGTTATATTGATTTTTGTTGTGTTTTTCTAACTATAAACTTTTCTATTAACTTGCACTTTCATTTTATTTATTAATTTTATTTTACAAATTTATTCTACTTAATATTTTTACACTTTCTTTCGGCAAACACAGGGTATATTTGTTTGCAACAGCCAAAAGCGAAAAGAAAATTCATTTAATATTTCTCTCTTTTAAACAGCGTTGCCAGTAGAAGAAAGTTTAATAACAAAGGTTTTTACTTTTGTTGTATCTGCACAATTGGAAACTGGTAGGGCTGCATAAAAACAGTACAAGAGAGTGATGCCACATTAAAATGAAATTGCAAAATATAAAAAGTAATAAATTTTTAAATAATTTAATATTTCAAATCTTTTATAAAATCAAACTTTTTTAAGGGCTTTTTTAAAGTAAACATTGGCAGTCAAAGCAAAAGAAAAACAGCAAATTTTACTAGCCATTGTGACGACTAATATTTGACGCTTTTTATAGCAGTGTACTCACACAAAATTTAATTTTTTTATATACAGTAGCGGACAAAAGAAACGCACGATTTGCTACTTTTCAAATAAATTGTGAAAAAGCTAAATAAAATTGTAATAAATAATTTTTTATTTACAAACAAAATTTTAGCTAAATTGTAAATTAAAACAAAAATAACATTGATTTTTGACTTAAAGCATTCAAAATCTAAGAAAATCAGTAAAAGGTACTATTATAAGGGGATAAAACTAAAACACGTAGTCAATACTGGGTAAGTTAAAGGTAAAAATACTCAATATGTTGGGCAATATTCATTGTTTTTTAAAAAAATGCATTACGATTTCAATGCATTGAATCAATTAAATTAAAGAAATTGCATTGCAGGCATTTTCCCGGTTATTGTAGAGCTCATTTATATTTTTACAGTTATCGCGGTCTATTTTTCGATCTACAATTTTTTATGAGCTTGAGGTCTAGCGATTGTGCCGCCCACTTTAAAACATTAATTTTGTTGTCAATGTGTTGCTCCTTCACAAATCGATTCTTCGGAGAAAAGTACAGTTTTCCATTGGTTTGACTTGGTATGAGCTTGAATAATCTCACCTGGTGAGGGAAGAGTATTATAGAAGTAAGGGAATTGGTATGCAAATTTGAGGTTAGAATTTAAATTGCCTGTCCAATGATTAAATGATCAAAATGATCAAAAATTTAGTTGTCATCTTTTGACTTTTATTGAGTAAAAAGTAAGAAAATTTGAAAATGGAACCTTAAACTCTTCAGCAAAGAATTTTAAGTGTAAAAATTTACTATCAAAATGGTGAAAATTTTACTGTATCACTGAATCGTAAAATTCGAGCAGCTTATCCTCGTAATCAGAGTCCTTCTGAGATTGCTGTATATAATTTGAAAGATAAATTCTAGGCTCACGGTACTGTTGCTGACAATAGAAAAAAAATTGGCTCATAGAGGCCGTAGCGAGCCGCTGCATAGCAACTCATATATACATCAACGTCTCGACATTCGCAACTACTTGGCATTACTAGAGCCACTTAACGCGACATATTGCACAAAGATATTAATCTTCACGCTTCTAAACTGCAAGCGAACATTTGTGAATTGGCTGTCTTAAAAAGCGAATGATAATGATTTCAACAAAATCATCTTTTGTGACGAGATTCATGTTCAATTAGGCGGTTATGTAAGCAGTTAAAATTGTCACATATGGAGCTTACGAAACCGAATAAACAGTCCGGAAAAACCCATTACATCCAAATAAAGTGTGCGTATGGCACGGTTTGTGGTCAGCTGGCATCATCGGCCTGTACTTTTTCGAAAATTAACAAGAAAACGCCATTATTCCAAATTTTTAACAACCAATTTTCTTTGACCACAATTGTCTTATGTTGACATCAGTGACGATGCTACAAGCCACACAGCCACCCAAACAATTCAGTTATTGCATGCGAAATTTTACGGTTGCGTTATATCTCGATTTTGAGATGACAATTGACCACTTTTTTCTTGTGAATTATTTTCTAAGGGACCATTTGAAAGGCCGCTTTTATGTAAATAACTTACAAATAACGGAAGCTCTGAAAGATAAACAAAGCCTTGTTGCAAAGTGAGCTTCAAAATTTTATGCAAAGAGCGAACGTCTGCCGACGTGCTAAAAAAGGTGGACATTTACCTAACATTACATTCCATTATTAATTCCCATATTGTTACTTTATATTGGCATCAATAAAACTTAAGCTGTCAAAAGAAAGTGTATATTTCAAGTGAATTTAATTCGTAACCTTAAATTTATCCATTGTTTACGTATTAACTTTCTCTATAAAGTTTCACAGCCATGACACTCTTTAACCTTAAAACGATCTGGCTACCTAGTCCCCTGTTAGACATGTTTATTAAATTGAAAAAAAAGAAAACGCAAAAATATTTAAGGTTAGTTATTTTATATTTATTTTTGGGATTTATTGTGAGTGTATATACATAAATAAACTTTATATTTTTTAATAATTATTTACTGTTTTTACTGTAGATTTTCAGATCTCTTTGTATAATTTATCATTTTACTTTAGTGTTGCCATCTTTAACTATTATTATTACTATTATTTATTTTATATATTTATATGTATGTATATATGTATGTATATTTTTATGATCATATTTATGTATAATTAGATATATTTATATTTGTTATATTTTATGTATATATATACTCTATATAAATATTTTATTTATTTTTAATGTTTTTTGCACAAAGTTATATTTATAGTTAAGAATGTATGTATGTATATGTTATATTGTTTGTATGTCATAATTGTTTTTAACAATATTTTTTGTTAGTAAAAGAAAAAAATAATTGTTTTATTATTATGTTAATAACAGTTAACAATTTTTTTTCTTTTATTTGTTTTCAGTTTTCTTAAATACTTGCGACCAATTTTTTTTAATAAAAATAAAGTAAATTTTTGTTTGTTAGGAAAATGTAAAAATTTTAAGAAAACAGTAAGTAAAAAAATTATAATATTTACAATAATTTTTATAAATGTTTTACCTTTTTGTTTGTGTCTAGTCTGAGATAATTTTTATTTTTCTGTACTTTTGTATTCCGTATTTTTCATATTCATTTTTATTTTAGCGATTTTTGTTTTAAGTTTAAGAAATTCTACTTTTTAAGCTTCTTTTTTATCGTTTTCGGTTTAAAAAACCTGTTGATATTGTCTTTGAGCGTTTTTTGCACACTTTTTTGGAAAAATATTTTTTTTTTTTGGAAAAATTTTACAAATTTTGACAAAAATTCTTACTTGTTAGGGCTTTTATTCTTTCTAGTTAACAATCGTTATATTTAAATGTACTTTTTTAATAACAGTTTTAAGCAAAATGTTGTAATTTAGTAACAACACCTTCATTCTTAGGTCGGTTAAGTCAGTTCTATTAAAGATTTTATTTTTTTTCTTTAGTGTTAATTTTTAAGTCATTATAAATAAAAATAATTTCTTTAAGCATAATTGGTTTTTATAAAAATTAGACAAAATTTATTTTTGTTTTTAATAATCCGTCACAGCATTGGGTGGCATCCCCGGAGAGAGAAAAAATATACAAAAAAACTTTTGATTATTGGCAATATAAAGATCTTGTTTATACATTTTTCTTTTATTTTCAACATTTCGCCACATCCTCCGGAAAACAAAAATAAAATATAAACAAATAATTTTTTAAATTATTTAATATATAAAACATTGTTCATAAATTTTTCTTTTATTTTTAACATACCGCCACACTAATGGGTGGTATCCTAGGGAAAACAAAAAAAAATTACAAATAATTTTTTTAGAAGTTTTACTACATGAAACATTTTTTTTGTACATTTTTCTTTCATTTCCAAAATTTCGACACACCTTTGGGTGGCAAAGGAAAAAAAAAACAAAAAAAAACAATATATAGAAATATGTGTTTCGAATATCTACTATTTAAAACATTGTTTATATATTTTCTTTTGTTTTCAACATTCCGCCACACCATGGGGTGGTATACTCGGGAAAACAAAAATGCATACAAATAAGTTTTTAGATTATTTACTATAGAAAACATTGTTTGTACATTTTTCTTTCATTTCTAAAATTCCGCCACACCGTTGGGTGGCATCCTAGGGAAAACAAAAAAATATAGAAATATATGTTTAGAATATTTAAAACATTGTTTATATATTTTTCTTTTATTTTCAACATTCCACTAAACCTTTGGGTGGCATCCTCGGGAAAACAAAAAAAAATTACAAATAATTCTTTAGATTTTTTACTCTATAAAAACTTTTTTTATACATTTTTCTTTCATTTCCAAAATTCCGCCACACCATTGAGTGGTATCCTCGGAAACACCAAAAAACATACAAATAATTTTTTAGAATATTTCCTATTTAAAACATTGTTTATACATTTTTCTTTTATTTTCAACATTCCGCCACACCATTGAGTGGCATTCTCGGGAAAACAATGAAACATAAAAATATTTGTTTTAGATTATTTATTATACAAAATATTGTTTATACATTTTTTTTAATTTTTAACATTCCGCCACACTATTGAGTGGTATTTGCGGGAAAAGCAAAAATGTATAAACAATTTCTTTAATTATTTACAAACAAAAAATAAAATATTTTATACATTTGCCTTTTCCTGATAATATCACCACAATATGCCGCAATGGTATGGCACAATATTAAATAAATAAAAATAAAATTTATTTAATTTTTATATAAAGACTTTGTGCTTAAAAAAATTATTCATAAAATAAACTATAATTATTGTTAATAAAAATAAAATTATTTTTTAAATCACATAATAATTATTATGATTTTTTTTATATATAAAGTATCAAAGTTTTCAATAAAAAACAGTTCAAAATAATTGTTTTTAATATTTTTTAGTAAAATGTATTTTTTTGTTTAAAAAAAAATTGAATCATGTTGAAAATTGACACCGATGTTTTGTTTGTTTAAATATATTTATATGACATCATTTTTGTGTTACTAATTATTTTTATATTTTATATAAAAAAAAATAATTGAATTTGTTTGTTTGATTTTAAAAGTGTTATTTTTTTAATTTTAAATCTAAAATGTAGTTAAAATGAAATGCTCAAATTTTACAAAGGAGACATATATTTTAATTTAGTTTTAGTTTTAAATTTTAGTTATTTTATATTTAGGTTTTATTTAATAGTTTTTTAAAAACACTTAGGTTTTGCTTAATTTTTTTTTTTGCTTTGAAATAGAAAAAAATTTATAAAAAATTCTTTTTTTTTTTTAAGTACATAATTTTACTAAAGCAATTTACAAAATTTTAGTTTGATTTAATTTGTTTTTTTGTAATAATAAAAAATATATTTAATTCCATAAAGTAAGTGCTTAGGGAGAAAGGTGTTTTTAAATTCAGAGTTATAAATTGTGGGCAAGTTTGTGGTTAGGAAGTAAAGTGGTTAAATGTTAGGAATTGAGCTGCCATACTTTGTTATTTTTTTAATAAAAAGTTGGGAAACTTCAAGCATGGGAGGTTACACTATTCGGGTTTGGTTTTACGTCAACCCTCTATCAGAGTATAGAGAGAACACTGAAGATGGCAAATAGCTAAAACCGGTTTGTTTACAAACCAAATTTCACGCGGCTTGACATAAAATCAAAGCGAAATAAAGTAAACTCCGTCGGAGAATATACGCACATATCGAAGATTACACTCTTTAATTATAAAAATTTACTAGCAAAATAGTGAAAATTTCACTGTATCACTTCGTAAAATGAAGATTTCAGGCTCCTTCTAAACCACTGTGAACAATTTAATCGCAAATTTGAGGCTCGCGGTATTGTTGCTGATAACAGCCCAATACAATAAGCTCATAGTGGCCGTAAATATGCAAACATAGCCTCTTTATAGTAAAGTGTTGAGAAGGAGCCTGAAGCATCAACTCGTCGGGCATCTCTGGGCCAATTTGCTCAATATTTTGCAAAATGATTTTCAGCTTCACGTTTATCAATTTCAAGTCCTTTTAGAATTAAAATCAACCGATCTTTGTTTGCGTGAAACATTTGCCAATTTTCTATTGAAAACAACACACACTTTTCAACAAAATTATCCTTAATAATGAGGCTAACGTTCACGTAGGCTGTTATGTAAGCAGATAAAATTCTCGCACGTAATCCATAAACAGTCCTCGAAAAACTATTAAATTCTAAGAAAGTGTGTGCATTGTGCGGTTTCTGGTTATGTGGCATCATCGGAAATGCTATCATGATGAATTGCCGCGATAACCAATTTTTCGTGACCACTATTAGTTAAGGTGGATATCAGTGATGTTTGATTTCAGCAAAACGGCAGCACAAGCCACACAGCCACCCAAATAAGTTATTTATTGCATGAGGAATTTCTCGATCGCGTTGTATTTCGTTTTGCCGAAAGAGAGCATTTAGCCGCTCTGTTCTTCTAATTTATTGCCGCTGGACTACATTCTCTGCGGCCATTAGAAAGGTCGGATTTACGTTAATAGCATACGAACAATTGACGCTCTGATAGATGAAATTCGTCACTGTATTGACTTGATAAGCGAAGCTTTGTTGCAAGAGGTACTTCAGAATTTTGTAAATTTTGTAAAGCAATAAGCCTGACGACGTCTAACGATGGACATTTGTCCTAAATTATATTCCACTTTTAATTTCCATATTTCTACTTTACATTGGTGTCAATAAGAGTGAAGTTTTAAAAAAATATTGTGTTTTTAAGCTAATTTACTTCCTAACCTCAAATTTGCCTAACCTCCATTTTTTTATCTGTAGTTTTTTGCCTCCATATTTTTTTCTTTTTATTAAATGAGCAATCAATCATCTATTTACACTCATAACTGTAAATAATTATAATTAATTTTTTAAAATTTAACAGATTTCCATACAAAAGAAATCAAATTTTTCAGAATTGTATGAGAGGCAACTAACTCTCCATTCGTGTAATGATGATCAATAAAGTCTTTAGTTTTTATTCAAAACTAAAATTTTTACAAATAATTTAGGTGTACATAACTGGATGCAGGTTCCAGTTTGCTCAACATGAAGCTTTATTAAAAAAAAATAGTTAAAGATAGAGGCTGAATAAGATTGTTTAATGCAGTGCAGGTAAAGTTATTCGCTTGCAGAAAAAATATTGAATTAATTTTAAGTTGTTGTTAACATATTTTATTTAGATTATTTAATAAATTTCTCTTTTATATTTCTGTTTTGGTTTTCATTTAAAATGCTTTTGTTTTTATGAACTTGCTTATATTTAAGGAAGAAATTGGTAAAGATTAAGCTTAAATCTAAATAGTTGTATTTACGATAATAGAAAAAAATTGATTTAATTGAAGTGTTTCATGTTTCACATTAAAATTTTCTTGTCAAATAGCAGGAATTACATTCCTCATTTGTATAGGAGTTTAACTCAAAAATTTCATTTACCAAATTCTTTCTTTTAAGTCCATGTGTAAGAGATAGAGCGAGAGAGAATGGGAGGGGATGTTTTAAAATTTGGCATTCAAAAGCTTAAAACTGTACTTTTTACCAAACGTAGATTATAACTGTTGTTGGTTTTGTTTTTGTTTTTTCTTTTCTTTTCTTTTTACAGGAATCTCTTTATTAAAACAAATCTAAATTTACTTCTTACTCTTCCTTTGTTTTTTCTCCTCGGAAGACCTTGCGGCGACTGCAGTTGCGGCTGCCGTAACTATTGTATTAGCTGGCAACGTTGTATTTGTGGTTGTGTGTGTCTTCTCAAATATTTTTTTAACTGTAGGCTGTTGGGCTGAAACCTGAGTTATAGGATGATTTCCTAAAGATGGGGTTACAGGTGTATCATCCAAGAATAAAGGATTCTTAACCTCCATTTCACCAGTCTTATTAAAAAAAAAAACAAAAAAAAAAAAAAAAATTCAATTTATAACGAATTATATTATAAAATTAAGTTTCACTCACTGGTGCCAAGCCGGGACACTCGTATACAGTATAGTCACCCTCTTCATTATCATCATCGCTTTCCACATAAGACATTTCACAGTTCTCTTCATTGTTTTGGCGATTTTCCATAGCAATGATTTGCTGTTTTTGATGTTGATAATGATACATTTGAGCACTTTGAGCCAACTTACGATCACCCGAAGGTGATATATCTTTGTTAGGACCCGTTACACCATAAGCGGGGTATTCTACATCAGCTGCTGCTTTGCTTTTGTTATGAAATCTTTAAATAACAACAAAAAAAATACATACCAAGAGAGCAATTTTAAGCAATTTTCAAACTTACGTATACCAGGCTATTCCTAAAACGAATAAGCCAACTGTCGCTGCAGCACTGACGCCCGCTATAAGAGCCACCACATACACGCCGGCCTCTCCCTTAATGCCTAAATGTTCCCTCAACACCATATGACCATCGTTTATGTTTGGCTGTTGTGTTTGATCCACTTTGGGACTTAGTTTATCTATTAGCGTGGTTATATCGTGACGTGCCGGTGCTACTATATTTTGTGGCTGCATTACATTTAAATTATTAACACCAGCTGCGGCTACAGCCGCCGCTGTTTGTGGCTTAATTCTATAGAAATTAGTATTGCCACTGCTAGAACTTGCAGCACCCAGCTGGGCAGGGGGTGTTAATATTAGTGTTGCCGCCTTTGTGTTTCTATCTTCATTGTTTTTAAGATTTTTATGTTCTATATTGTCGTTTGGCTTATATTCTTCATATTCTTCCAAAACCCGAGAATCTATATCCTCTTCTTTGTCTACATCTTCCCCCTCCACATCTTCCTGTCCATAATCCTCATTTTTATTTACAATATTTTCATTGTTATTTGCATCTTCTAAATCTTCGTTTTCTTCCTTATCCTCCTCATAGTAACGTATATCTGTTGGTGGCACCGCAAACTTTATTTTACCACGCTGACTTTCGAAGCTATTAATCGCAGGATATTTGTATGTAAAGTCTGCATTTGTATTATCGTCTTGTTCATACTGTTGTCCATTGTTATCAATATTATTTTCGTTTTGTTCTTTAAATTTTTGCATATACTCATATTCCTCATTTTCAGCGGCCATAGCGGCTAATTGATTTTGCCGATAACGTTCACGTTGTCGTTCTTCTCGTTGACGCTGTCTCATCAGTTGCATATTAATCAATTCCAAATGTTGTTCAAATTGCTGCTGTAAACGTCGGCGTGCATTTTCCTCCATTAGCTGCGTTAGAAAATCTGAACTGACTTCGTAAGAGGCCGGTGGCTGTTGTAGAGGTCTGCGGCGAAGACCTGTAATAAGAAGAGTATTTTAAAGAAGTTTTTAAATTTGATTGTAAATAAATGATCCGGCATTTTTAGCTTTGTGAGTCTTGAGTTGCCAGATTGTTGTGAGATAAAAACGTTTGCGCAGTTTTTAATATTTTTTCCTTTTTGTTTTTTATAGGACTAATATTCAAGGGAATGACCCCTACCTATGTTAAGCATTGTGTCAGAACTAGAATATGTTTGTATCTAAAGGGTATTCTCATAGAGGTATAAAACTTTAAAATAAAACAAAACAAAAATTAAATTAAATTGACCTCTCATTTACTTTATTCGAAAGATAATTTTCTTGCATTATAGTTAAAATGTGACCTCTTGCATTGGACCGCTACGGCTGACTCCGAGGTAGTCTTATCTGTCTTTTTCCATCATTTGTAGCTAGATATCGTCAATAACTCGACGAATCTGTGCTCAATCGTTTCAGGCTTGTCGGCGCTACTAGCGACTTCAGATATCTGACTGGTTATTGAGGTTGGCCCCTATAAGGAGGTATCGTGGTGGTTGTGGTTTCGAACCCTCGTGAGAGTTTGTGGGTCGGATCATTCAAATTAACACAATGAATGGTTCAGGTTCAGTGAGTATGAATGCTGTCGTATTCCAGGAGTTGGAAAGTCTCCAACTCTTTAGCAAGGAGTGAAGGCTGCGACCTACTTCGAGCTTTTGAAATTGCTACTAGAAGTAACCGGAGGATATACGTATTCGATGGCCTTCTAGGGCGTGTTTGATGTCCAATCATTCAAGTGGTTTGACCACCATCTGATTATGACTATATAGTCGGTGCAGATGTAAATCAAATCACGCACGTGAAAATATATAGTTACCAAACGTTTCCTTCAATAAATCTTGCTGAAAGTGCAGCTCCTGTAGATTGTGACTGTTGGATGGATGAACAAAATAGTCAGTATTTGGGGCTGTGCAGCGGTTACCAATGACCGTAACGTTCTGTTCGGTATTGTTTTTAAAACAGTACGGTGAAATGATTCCACCAGCCCAATAACCACAACTAGCAATCAGTTTTTCTTAAATTAAAGTTGTCTGCAACATAAACGAGGATTATCATCACTCCAAATACAGCAGTTTTGTTTATTGACAAAAGTGGAGTCTAACTAATCCAAATTTTAAAATGTTTTGGGTCCAATTTGCACAATTCGAAATCGTTGTTCAGGCGTCAGTCTATTGCGTATCCATTTAAACAAAAGTGAGGTTCTTGGCTAAGCAAAATTCGCTAATGAAAATATCAGGATCAACGGCAATCCCAATGTAAACAAATTGGAAGCGTTGTTTAGGCATCAGTCTATTGACGTGCCCATTCAAACAAAAGTGAGCTTCATCGCTAAACAAAACTCATTTATGAAAATTGGACAATTGGAAAACATTGTTAAGGCCAACGGCAATCTTGTTTTGAGGCCCATTTTTTTTGTTTGAAGAGAAGTAACACTTCAGGCAACAATACCTATTTATTCAAGTACCGTGCTACATTCTTTAGGAAAGGGATAGAGAATAGATGAAACAGGTGGTGAAAGTAAAAGGATAGTCGCATATTAACTGCCGTATATCAGACAGCACAGCGACCAGTGACTATGCCTTCATCGCTGAGCAGCCCCACCGACAGTTAATTTTTATTTTTGTAGTGAAAAAACCAAGGTCTTCGTTAGGAATCGAACCCACAACCCCCATATTTAGAAGCTAGTACACTACCTACTAGCCTACAGGGGCACCTAATTTGGACAATTGGGAAATGTTGTTCAGGGGGAAATGTTGTTCAGGCATCAGCCTATTGTCATATTGGTTAAAACAAAAGGAAACTTCATCGCTAGACAAAATTCGCCTGTGAAAATGGAGGTCAACGGCAATCTCGTTTTGGGCAGAATTTGCACAATTTGGAAATGTAGTTCAGGGGTCATTCTATTCATGTTTCCATTCAAACAAAAATGAGCTTCATCACTAAACGAATCTCATTTATGAAAATTGGCAACAACGGCAATCTTTGAACGATTGGAAAACATTGTTCAGGCCAACGACATTTTTATTTTGGGGTCCAATTTGGGCAATTGGGAAATGTTGTTCAGGCGTCAGTCTATTGACGTATCCATTCAAACAAAATTGATGTTCATCGCTAAACAAAATTCGCTTATGAAGATATTGGGAACAACGGCAATCTTGTTGTGGGCCCAATGTACACAAATTGTAAGCGTTATTGAAGCATCAGTCTATTGACGTGTCCCATGGTGTTGTTCAGAACATGGCCAATTGTTATATCCATGTAGGTTATTGTTATATCCATGTAGGCAATCTCGTTTTGGACACAATTTGGAAACGTTGTTTAGGGATCATTCTATTCATGTTTCCATTCAAACAAAAGTGAGCTTCATCACTAAACGAATCTCATTTATGAAAATTGGCAACAACGGCAATCTTTGGACGATTTGGAAAACATTGTTCAGGCCAACGACATTTTTATTTTGGGGCCCAATTTGGATAATAGGAAAATGTTGTTAAGGCGTCAGCCTATTGTCGTATCCATTCAAACAAAAGGAAGATACATCGATAAACCAAATTCGCTAATGAAAGTCGAGATCAACGGCAATATTGTTTTGGGCGTAGTTTGCACAATTTGGAAATGTAGTTCAGGGGTCAGTCTATTCTTGTTAAAATGCCAAATCATCAATTAATTGACAGCTGTCTAAAGTTTAAAAAAGTGTAATCAACTTAAAGTTATATACCTCTTTAAAAACACCTGATACAAGTGTAATTTAACTTATTTATTCGTGTATTTACAAAATACCTAAATATAGATTAATAACCCGCTTCAATTTATTAATTATTTTTAAGTGTCCAATTAGAGAAAAAATATCGAAAAACTAAGGAATATTAAAAAAAAAGCATTGCCACAAATAAAACTTATTCAAATTAAAGCTATTTTTAGGACATCCTTCCATCAAATCTACGTGCATACATACATATCTAAAAAAACCTTATAAATATACAAACAAACAAACAACAAAAATTCACTTTTATTAGCTTTTACGTGTTAAACAATAATTAATTCCAGTCCATAACCTAAAAACTTTTTGTATCCAATAAAACTATTACGATTATTTTTGTTGCTTCTATTTTAAGAATCAAAGTTAGGAATCAACTATTTTAATACAAAGGGCTGGTATAAATATAAGACTGATACAATTGAAAAAGCATTTGAATATTGTTTTTTCTTTGTTTTTTTTTTTTATTAATAAATACCTTTCGATGTTTGTATGTTGTGTGTATGTATGTGCAATCTATAATTGTATTGTTTCTTCTTTTAAGGACTATGAAATCATTCGTAAGACTACGAAATCTCGTATAAAAATACTTTTGCCTTTGAGTAGGTAAGTATGTATGTATGTGTGTATTTGATATAAAAATTTTACACACTTAAGGAATTTTTTTTTTTAGTCTAATAAAAGTATTCACTAATATATATGTACGTGCATATGTACATACAAAAATTTGATTACTTGTATTTATATTATATAAAATATAAAATACAAGAGAAAAGCATTGCCATAGACGAAACACGTTAATGTGACGTAAAAAGAAGGAACAAAACCATAGTCACCTTCCATTGCATTTTAAAAAACAACCACCACTAGCTTAGCTAGAATCATCCTAATACTGGGGAAGGGTTGAGAAGGAATACATACATACATATGTATGTTTTAAGTAGCGTACTACTGCTGAATGCAGTAATTCACAAGAGCACTTACATACAGTTCTATGCATATACACATGCTTTCAATGATGCCGGACTTAAGCTTAACTTTTTCAATATTTCGCTTTGCAATAGGAAATTTTACACCACATTATATTCATTTGAAAACTGCACTCTACTATTTAGTTAGCTTTCAAAAGAGAAAGAGAGAGAGAGAGAGAGTATTTTATAACGTATATAAAGATATAAATTTTGTAGAATAAAAACAGAAAAGCTGAAAAATTAAAACAATTAAATTCGCTTAAAAAAATTAAATTTTTAAGGAAATACTTATAATTACAGTTAATTTTTTTAGTTTTGATTTTTTTTTATTATTTCTTGCTGAAAATCTGAAAATGTTACCCAATGTGATGTAGCGAAATTTGGAAAATAAAAATTTTCTCCAGATGGAGAAGTAATCAAGACGGCTTGTTTCGCGGGGCGGTTTCGAAGCTTTTATAGTTCAAATGTTTTTTGGAGATTTTTGCAAATATAATTAAAAAAATAATTCATAAGATTAGCGTCATTCTATTTTATAGCTGCCGCCGAAACATATTTGTTTTATAATTTTTCAAGCAGCCCATCATATGCAGTGTACTCTCTCTTAAGCGGATGCCTAAGGAACTAACGAGTTTGTCCGTTTATGAAAGAATCACAAGAAGGTTAAAAATATCACAGTACAACATTTCTGCTCATTTGTAATCCAGTTATTAAGCAAAAAGGGGCAAAACGGGTTTTCTTGCGATTTTTAAAGGTATACTTTCTTCGGGTAGATATGTTATGATTTTTTTTCTTCTTCTATTTAATATGCTTCAGACACAAAAGAGAAATTCTGTAAGGTATACCGAGATATGATGTGATTTGATTTACATCTGCACCGACTAGGTAGTCATAATCAGATGGTGGTCAAACCACTTGAATGATTTGCAAACGTCATTCACGCCCTAGGAGGCCATCGAATACGTATATCCTCCGGTCACTCCTAGTAGCAATTTCGAAAGCCCGAAGTAGGACACAGCCTTCACTCCTTGCTAAAGAGTTGGAGACTTTTCAACTCCTGGTCCAGAACGCATGAAGCTTAATATAATTAAGAACACAACGGCATTCATACTCACTGGACCTAAACCATTCATTGTGTTCATTTTGAATGATCCGACCCACAAGCTCTTACAAGGGTTTCGAAATCACAACCACCACGATACTCCCCTATAGAGGCCAACCTCAATAACCAGTCAGAGAAAAGCTAATTGTCTCAAGAGACAAACAGTGAACTCTGGGAGCGTACTGATTCCCGTGGAAATATGTGGATTGTCCAGGTGACTCCTACTAGCCTTTGAGGGGCCTGGACTCCCTTTTACCCCGCAAGACACCAGTCTAAATGGAATAGTAGGTTCCAAAAAGACTATCATGTGCCCCCGGGGGGAGGTATACCGAGATATAACAGTGTTAAAATACCAAAAACATACGAGTACATATAAAGATAAAACTAAATAAATAGAATTTTCATCAATACAGGGTGTCCGCCGGGAAGTTATACTACTTTGTTTTACCGCCATTTTGGTAAACATTAGTTTTGACAAATGTAATATGGAAAAATATTCGGTAAGCCAACGTGTTTTAATCGTTAAAACATTTTATCAAAATCAATCATCGATTACGTGAAATTTTTGGGAGAAACAACGTGGCCAACAAAATGCACTATCTATCGTGCAGTGAATGATTTCGAAGAAAGAGTGATTGGCCCAAGCAGGGACCACAACGTACTGCAAGATCGAGCGCCAATATTGCTGCTGCTCAAGAAAGTGTTCAAAACAATCCATCAACCTATATTCGAAGCCATATTCAGGAGTTTGGTCTTCAAAGAACAATTTTGGCCACAATTTCGCAAAAGGATTAGCATTTGTTTCCATATAAAACTCAATAGACACAAGAGCTTCTTCCACAAGACTATTTACGCCACCCTACATATGCCAATAGGATGTTACAGTTCGCCCATGACAATATCGATTTTCATGAGAAAATCATAATGAGTGATGAGGCATATTTTCATTTGAATGGGTATGTGAATAAACACAACAGTCAATTCTGGGGAATGGGAAAGGCTCAAATTATTCAACATCACCTTTGCCTACATTAAAAGTGAATCATTGGACACCCGGTATTTTTCCGATAATAAAAAAAATATATAAAATTAAGTAAATAAAATTGCTTGTATTTAGTATATTCAAGACAACAAGCTTTTTATCTTTTCGGAATTTCCCCTTTTAAAAGCAGGTTTTATTTAATAATCAATTTAAGGAATAAAGAATTGTATATATAATACTAGCGATACCTTTCTATAAGCTATCCCGTTATGGTAAACTAGAATGTTGTGTAAAAAGAGTGTGAGTGTCCTCTTATAGAAATGTTGTCCGCTTAAGAGGGAAATATTTTTAAAAACCCTTATAGTTTGATTGGTACTCAAAAAAGTGTCTGGAGGTGTTCTTTAAAAAAAAATACGCTGTGCATTATAAAATCAAACTTTAAATAATTTATTATCTAAATAATTATGATATTTCGAAATTATGTTTTTATTGTTTTACTAAAACAATCGGAGTTATATGGCCTAGTAGTTTGAACCCAAAGTACAATTTGAACTGAATTAGGAAGACATATTAATTTAAACAAGTTTATTTAGTTTAACTGATAGAATCATTCAATTCGCTTACAAAACCAGCAAAGTATATTTACATTAACAATTAATTACAAATCTGGCATCCCAAATTATTTTTTAACCTTAAACAAATTTTGCTTATAACTGTATCCATTACTACTACTCAACTAAATTCATACACTTACACAGACATGTATACAGAAAAATATAGAGTAGATTTATACACAATAAATATAACTGTATAACTGCAAGTAGAAACTTTTAAATTGGAAACAGTTATAAGCGGAAGTCGTCTAAATGTCGACAACAAGTCGTTCTTTTAGTTTTTAGTTTGGTGGCTGCTTTTTTTTTATTGTTATAATTTTAATTTTGTAACTTCGTTTTAAGATGACAATTCGCTAGCTTTCGGGTGGGTAGTTAAAAAGGGAATATTACAAATGTATACATACATTCATATATGTATGTATTTAAGGTTCTTTTTAGTTTATTTTGATGTTACCTAAAATAACTAATACAAACATTCATACCCTCTTATGTGCACATGTTTTGTAATTGTTTTAACAATCATTGAATGGTTAAAAGGTGGAAGAAACCATAATATGAATGGAAAAATTAAATGGGTTGTTGCATAAAGAATTGTATTTGTGTGAGTATAAGTTATAGAAATAGAAAAACAAATATACTAAATAAAAATTTTTTACTTAGGGCTTATACATATATAACAGTATCGAACAGGGATGGCCACTTGTGTACTTTCTTAAATACTTTCAACAAATTTAAATATGAAATGAGTAGATGGCAGATTTTTTCCTAATTAATTAGTTTTTTGTTAAATAAAAATTAAAATAATGAAATAATTGTATTAAGTTTTTTAGAAGTTGTCTTTTATGTAAAATTAACTGGAAATGATATTTAAATAATAGAGTAAAATCTCACAACGGGCAATTTAAATTTGTGGAAATTTTTTTAACAGAAAATAATAAAATTATAATAAATCGGTAGCCGATAGTCTCAGTTACTAGTGCTTTAGTTCTTAAGATATATTATAATTTTAATTATAATAGTTGAAAAAAAAAAAATAAATAAATAACAAATCTAGTTATTTATTTAATTGAAATTAAATAAGTATTAATCTTAATAATGGTCTTTTTTAAATAAACTTAACATTATATTTTCAATATTTTGCTTTCACTTGGAAAGCTTCTTCAGGAAATTAATTTATATAAAAACAAAAATTATTTTTTAGTAATTAATTTAAAGCACTAGGTCAATTTTAATAAAAAATGTTAAAAAAAACTTTTATTTTTTTATTAATTTTTCGATATTTCGCCACACCGTTGGTTGGCATCATCAGGAAAAACAAAAATAATAATAAACAAACAAATTGACAAAATTTTTTGATTAACAAATCCAAAATAATCAAAACTTTTTTTTTTCAAAAAACAAAACAAACAAAAAACAATAAAAAACGACAAATTGAAAAATTTTTTGTTTTACATACATACAAACAAATTTTCAATACTAAAAAATTTTTTAAATGAAAAACAATTTTGAAAATACATAACACATTTACAAAACAATAGTATTTTACACATATATTTTAAAACATAAATTTAATGACCAAACGTTACAAAAATTAAAGTATTAATTATTAATATTATGCAGATACAGAGTTTTGTTTTATAATTTTATGCACTAAATATCTATAATTTTGTGCAACATTCTCCGTATCTGCTTTAAAATTTATTCTTTTCGTTAATGGTACTTTAATTATTTGTAACATTTCTAACATATAACGACGTTTATAATTATTTTCTAAATTTAAAATTGACACATTTTCCAAATTAGGATAGTGATTAACTTTAGAGCAATGCGAAGATAATGCTGTTTTTGGTAAACTAATATTATTCCTGTATTTCTGGTCTGACCTATGTCCTGCGATTCTAGTTTTCAATTTATTTTTTGTTGTGCCTACATAAACCTTATTACAATCCTCCTTATCATTACCGTTACAAGGAATTTTGTACACTACATTGGACATATTTAATTTTTGAATTTTATCCTTAGTTTTACTAAACAACCTATTTAATGTGTTTGTATTCTTATATGCCATTTTGTATTTATTTGTATCATAAATTTTTGAATTCTCTATTCTTTCAGACAAGACTGGTATATAAGTTATCGATTAATATATTTTCGGTTCCGTTCCACTACTTATAACTCTTTTCCTCCTATTATTAAATTTATTAATTAACCTATTAGTTAATCGTATTGGAAAATTGTTCTCAGTTAAAATATTTCTAATCTTTTCTTTGTTCTTTCTATGGAATTCTTTGTCACTAATTGTTAAAATTCTCTCTATTAAATTATTGGCCGTGTTTTTTTATTGTTTTTTGTTTGTTTTGTTTTTTGAAAAAAAAATTTTTTTTGATTATTTTGGATTTGTTAATCAAAAAATTTTTTCAATTTGTTTGTTTATTATTATTTTTGTTTTTCCTGATGATGCCAACCAACGGTGTGGCGAAATATCGAAAAATTAATAAAAAATAAAAGTTTTTTTAACATTTTTTATTAAAATTGACCTAGTGCTTTAAATTAATTACTAAAAAATATTAAAAAAGGTCAAAAAAAAAAAATTATAACTATTATAACAAAAATTATTATTATTATATAAATTAATTTCCTGAAGAAGCTTTCCAAGGGAAAGCGATATATTGAAAATATAGTGTTAAATTTATTTAAAAAGACCATTATTAAAATTAATGCTTATTTATTAAAAAAAAGCCGAATAAAAATAATAATCAAATTTTAATCATTTTTTAATTATTATTAATTAATCAGTCATACTTTTTTTTATTTGTTTAAACTTAACGTCTAAAAGGTTAGACATGCATTCACTGAAAAATATATCAAGGATTTTGCACCATTTTATAATATTATTGGTGCCTTTAATGACTTTTAAATTAGGAATAGATGACATAATAACCATAATATAGACCTTGCTGCTATTTGAAGCAGCAGTGAGACTCTACTGTAAAATAACAGGCCTTTATAACGATTCGTTTAAAAAGCTTTAGGTACTTTAATAAGTATAACTTGTTCAGTTTTCGAATTAGAACTATGTTTTTATATAATTACGGTAGAAATGAGCAATTAAAAATACAATTTGATAGCTAAGAGTTTAAGTAAAACCACTGCATTACAGAAAAGATTAATGTTTTGTATTATTAAACAGTATTTCTTAAAATCTATGCAGATTTCTACATCTACCTTTTACTTTATAAACTTTAAATCGCAATATCTGATAAAATGCATGCAGTTTTATTTGCTATTTGTGATATTTAGGCAAAAGGGGTATATTCTTTACATAAGTTATTCGAAATAAACTTTGTTTAACAAATAATGCCCTTACGAAGAGTTTCGTTTCATTAATTGCATCAATAAATATCCAGCCCTGTACGTTTTAGTATAAACCAATTTCAATTAAATTTGTTGTGGCGTATAATGATAATAGAGAAATGGATAAAGGGAATATCATAAAATAAATTTAGCTTTGTAATAAACGCTTAAAGGCCCAACTGAAATATACATAAGCTGGCTTAAGCTAATGTCAATAATTGAACGAAAAGTCTGTCAAATGCTTAAGCATGAATGATTGAAGACTTTTACGTAGCTATATTGTACTTACATGAATATAGAAATTATTATGCACAGTTGCACATTTCTTTTATTCGTACTTTTGCAAAAAAAATAATTTGGTTCTAAATAAATGAAATTTATATTATTTTATTCTTTTTTGGCTTGAGGTCAGTTTTTTCTCTTTTTTATTGATTTTTCCCAATATTTCGATCAACTTCGTTGATCATCTTCAGGGGATCATTTAAAAATTTTTAACTAAAATTAAAAATATTAAGATTATTTATATATTTTCCGCTTCCTTGTCCATTGCACAATTGGTTTTTTTTCCCTGAAGATAAATTCAGATAAAATATTTTTTTGGCCTCCATTGAAATTTATAAACTAATGTATCTATTGTTTAAGCAAATGACATTTAACGGAAGGTTTTGTTAAGTACATTACAGTTTGCCACATATGTATGATTATTAGGTATTTGCACAGTTGCTTAAGTTGCCTTAAGCCAGTTTATGCATAATATAGTTGGGCCTTAAAAGTTTAATTGCAGCAATAATTATCCATCCCTGTATGTTTTAGTATTAACAGATTTAAATTAACTATGATAGGGCATGTAACGGCAATAAAAAATTAGCGAAAGGAAATACTTTAAATATAAATTTATCTTTGCGCTAAATATTTAAGCTTGCAGTGGTAGTCTTACGAAAAGTTCATTGCATTACATCAACATACATATATCCATCTCTGCAGGTTGTTATAAAATAAACGGATTTAAATTAAATTGTATGGGATGTAGGAGTATTAAGATAAATAATGTTGTTTGAGGAATGTGTTTTGTGAGGCTTAAGTAGCAACTTTTTTACATTCAATTTGTTATAGCTTTCTTTATTATTCAGCAAAAAGCTGAACTTGGCTTTTTTTATTTACAGTTTTTATAAGCTGCATTCTTTATAGCAAATCCTCGTCCATACTTGGCAATTTATGTTTTCCTTTTCCTGAATTTATTTGTTTGTAGTTGCAGTTCTTTTTCGTAAGTTAAAGTAAAAACAAAAATTAAGCCATAAAACAGGAAATAAAATATGGCCACGAAAGCAATTTCAAAAGAAAATTTAAGGAAATTATGTGGACGGGGACTAAGCTACAGAAGGTATGTACATATGTACTGCTAAGAAAAGAGCTCATTCCATTATAAAAATTAAAACAATTATCCAGCTCTGTATGATATAGAATTAACGAAATATTATGAGTCAAAAAAAAAATGGTGCAGAGTATTTAAAGTGAAAAATTTTAAGAAACTCCGTATGTTTTAAAATAATCGAATCAAATTTCAATTAAATATTAATTGGCTAAAAATAACATAATTATTTTAGTTAACTAAGAAAGAAAGAAAAAAAAGCTTAACATACCTGGATAAATTGACATTTCGCATTGACCCAGAATATTAAGAAATATAAAAATGGCCACAAGTGTTTTCAGTTGAATATCGCCCACTGCTGTTGTTGCAAACATATTATTGTTACTTTTAACTTTTAACTTTATAACCTTTTAAGTATGCTAATTAAAAAACTTAATAATAAAAATAACAAAAATTTCAGTTATTATTTATTTTTAATTACAAAAACACTTGTTTGAAAAAGTTTTTTTTTTTAAATATTCTTTTTTTAATGAACTGTCTTTATATTTTAATGTAGCATATGGCCGGTTATTGTAATGCAGCTTTAAAGCCTTTAACCTTTACAGTCGTAATTTTTTATATTTGATTTGAAAATATTGATTTTATTTTTCTTTTAATTTAGCACAATTGTTTTTATTTTTTTTTTCTTGTTTTGGTGCCTTAATTATTTTTTTTTTTATTTCATTTAATAAACAATATGTCTGAAGGAAAAATTTAAAGTTTTCTAAATTACAGTCGTTAGAATTTTTGTATATCCTGTGCTTAGTTGGCAAAATTTTCTTTCTACTGGTTTGTTTGTTGTTGTTGTTTTTGTTTTCTTTGCTTTCTTTATCAACTGTAATATTAAATAAGCTTTTTTTTTCAATTTCTTTGTTTTTTTTTTTATTTTTTGTTTTCTGATGTTTTATGTGGTTATTCGAGCGTTTTATCTGGTTGGGTAAATATATTTTAGTTTCGTTTTCGATACGTTGTCGTTTAATGTTCCCGTTGTACTGTTTTAGTATTTGAAAAAATGTTTAAGCCACAGTTCGTATTTGTGACGCAAAATGTAACAACACCTCCGCATTCTGGCATGATGTAGGGGTCTGTCTCTTCTTCTTCTTCTCAAGTATAACCACAACCATGCTCCTTTTTGCAGTGTTTGTAATTTATATAGAGTTCTTTTTCTGGCGCAGACGCATTTAAGCTCTAAAGCTTTGTCAAACAACGACACAGGTTTATTTTGGGGGTGATGGCGGCGGCAGAGTTATTATTAACATCACTGGCGCAACAATTTGCCAAAAAAAAAATAGCTGTAAAAAAAACAAATATTAATACAAAAACAAAATTTTCATTCCGAACTAATTTCTCTTTTATCTCACTCAACCTCTCTTTGTGTGTATTTGCATGTGAGTGTATGTGTGTGTCTTGCTTTTGCATTGAAGATTTTTTCGTAGCCAGAATATTTTGAAGGTATTGGGATAGGACACATTTTCATCAATGAATTTTGTTATACGTTGTTATACGCATATGCGCATTATATTATACCCGGGAAAATTCAATGAATTTTTGATTTTTTTTTTTTTGTACTTTAAAACAAAATAAAACAACAAAAACAAAATTTTTCAATCAAAGGACGAATATATTTTTTGTTTTAGTTACAAAAAAAAAAAAAGAAAATCATTTTCCATCATTCTCTATTCGAACTAATTCAATTCATTAAAAGGCAAGCACAGTGAGTTCATATAAGTGAGCACTGGTAAAATAGCACATTAATATTGCCCATGGAGGAAAGGATCTTTTTTTTTAACATGCTACAAACTTTTATTATTGCTGCATTCAAGGCTTTAAAACTAAAATTCTCATAAAAACAAAAAATAAATCCTGAAATTCGCAATTAATTTTATTTTTTCCCCAACAAAAAAAAACCTAAATTAAAAAATCCAAAATTTATTAAATAACCGAAATTTCAATACGCAAAATCAGAAATTATATGATAATTAAGAGAAAAGAAACCCGAAATACCCAACTTGAACTCTCCAGAAAATCACATTTTTCTTAGAAATTTTAAATCTATCAAAAACTCAACAATTAAAAATTTTAATAAAATCGGCAAAATGTAGACTTTAGTTAAGGTTCAGCAGGTTTTCACAGCCCCCTTCGGTCCATTTGCTGAAGTAGAAAAAACGAAGAAACAAATGGAACGAAGAAAAAAGATATAAAAATATAAAAGAGGAGATAAAGATAAGAACGGAGAGAGAAAAAGGGTAGTTGAAAGTGGGCGCGATAGATGCAGCGGAGTAAGCTACCGAATATGCCTGCTAGCCAAGATAATTAATTAAACAAAGGACACATTCGGGGCGTCCGGTCCAGTTAGCCAACTACAGTTCATAATAAGAAACTGATACTGCCCGGTCCTAATAATGAAACATCAGACAACCTTCCAAAACACCGTTGATAGATGTGCTTCAGTCGTAAGCAATCCAGTGCGGAGCACAGGCAAAGGAAGTATTCAATCGTCTAGTCCTCTTCCTTGTCATTGTTCTGATGGTTTTTGCAAAAATCATTATATGGAAACCCATACGTCTGTGTGAGACCCATCCTGCCCACTTGCTACAGCTACCAAGTCAAGCAATTGCATTCTCGATAATCGCAGTAGTGCAACCATATTCTGCCGATCCAAAGATATCCAGGTTGTCCTCTCATATATATGGTCTTTATAGAACTTCAACTATCTAGACACTGTGCAAGGGAGCCCAGCCCCCTGAAGTCAGCAGGGGTACCAACTGGAAACTCCACTTTATTTCCACGGGAATCAGTAAGCCGCAGAGTTCGTTATTTGTCTCTTTAGACATTTAACTGTTCTCTGACTGATTATTGAGGTTGGCCTATATGGGAGTATCGTGGTGGTTATGGTTTCGCGGCTCCATATCAGGTCTTTTGTTTAATATGGTGGCCAGTCCAGTGAGCATGCCAGACATGTCTTCTGGACACGAGTTGGAAAGTCTCCAACTCTTAAGCAAGGAATGATGATTTGCAGCCCTGCTTTGGAATCATCGAAGTTGCAACTAGAAAGTTCTGTTGCATAGAATTATAGCTTCGGCTTCCTAGGACGAGCATGACGTTCCAAATTATGCAGCGGTTTGGTCCACCATCTGATTACGGCTTCATGGCCAGGCGCGGATGTAAATCGAATCACACAGTAGAGCAGCTCAGCAAAAAGTATTAATATCACCATCATCTAGCATTGCTTTCTTTATTTCTAGTTCATCTGTAACACAGTTGCCAAGAATAGTCCTATGTCCCCTCACTAACTTCAGGGTGACTGTCAAATACTCCACCATCATATTCAAGTACAGCCGCCATTTAGAGACGAGGTTCGTTGTGGTGAACACACCTTTGAGGCACATGGTAGCGGCATTGTTGTTGATACAGAAATTAATATCCCTACAAGCTATCCTCTGCTTTTTATATACGCCTAATATCAGATATTTCTGCCTTTAGGGTCTTACGGGCAGAAATATCTTCTATGGGAGTCTGAAGCTCATTCTCATCCTAAATTCGTTCGTTCGTTTTTTCTTCTGGTGAAGAGGGACCCTCCGTCAAATAAAAAAAAAAATATCCTTACATAGAAGTGTTCTGGAGTGCAATAATCTACTCGATTGGGAGTACCATTCGTTATCCCTAGAACGCTAGCAGGTGCCCATGATCTGTATTTCCATTCGCCTATGACATTCAGTCTAACTGCCATTCTCAGCGCTAGCTTGCTGGCCAGTAATTCCATCAGAAGACATTTGTACATGGCAAAATTATCTAACCACTTTTATTTACTGTGCCTGAACAAGCCACACATCAGTATAACGAAATATTGAAATTAAAGTTCGAACTCTTTTTTAATTCCGCTGTGCGTAATTTGATTGCTAAATTCGAGGTTTGATATTGTTGTTGACAATAAACTAAAAAATTATGCTCCTAGTGGCCATAGTGATGTAAATGTAGCCGCTGAACGCTCAAAGTGACCATTTGGTGCAATTTATGGTCAGACTGTATAATCGGCCCGTATTTTTTTCAATAATGAGCAAGTAAATGCCGTGAATTCTCTGCGCCACCCATGCTTTGGTAACTAATTTTTTGTGGCCACAATTGGCTAATTTTAGTTTAAGCGAAACGGCGTCACAAGCCACACAGCCGTTTACGTGAAAAACCCGCAAACAACTAGCGCTCTAAAATATGCGCTGCATTGATAAAATATACGAAGCTTTGTTGCAAAATGTGCTTCGAAATGTAGTCTGTCGACATGCTGGAGATGGACATTTGGCCGACATCATGTTTCATTACTAATTAACATATTTTTACTTTACATTTTTAGCAATAAAACTGAATTTGTCAAAAAAAGTGTGTGTTTTAAGACAATTCACTTCCTAACCTCAAAATAGGTGTTCCCGTAGGCTAGTAGGTAGTGTACTAGCTTTTCAGTTTGGAGGTTGTGGGTTCGATTCTCAACAAAGATCTTGGCTGTTTTCACTACAAAACATAAAAATTGACTTTCGGTGGGGCTGTTCAGTGATGGGTTATCTTATACAATAGTTAATTTCCCATAAGATGGGCCTTCTAGAAATGAAAGCTGCCCCGGTAGGCTAGGAGGTAGTATACTTAGTGTTATCGCTACAAAAATAAGAGCTTGAAGGCTATGTAACTATCCTTCTACTTTCATCACCTGTCTTATCTCTTCTCTATCCCTTTTCTAAAGAATGCAGCACGGTTGCGACGAAATAAGCATTGCTGCCTGCTACTTTTCTTTAATAAAAAAAAAAACAAAATTTACCCACCTATTATTTTTAGGGGAATCACATACTAGATAATAGCATTGACGAATTCGCCGTTTCCCTGAATGCAAAGTGTTATTTAAATGTGGAGTTTAGAGTTTAAGGTCCAAACTAAAATTAAGGAGTTCTTAACTCTGGTCACCTGTAGTGGATTTACATTTGAGTTTTTTTTTTTTTTTTTTCAAAAAAAGTGGCATGGCAAAAATATCGTACCAGCATTTGGAAATCAATACAATTTCGCCATTGCCTCGTTTTTATATCAACTTAAGCTTTCTGAGCAGCGGCGAAAATGAACGAATTTGCTGAAAAAATATGCAATTAATGCTTACACAGCATGCTCATCACTAAAATGGTTGCACTAGCGATAATAATAATAACAATGCCTTCGTTATAAATCACCGGGTGTTTAATAAAAATGTTCGGTTAATAATAACCACTCTGTAGTTTATATGACTCTATTCCACCCGTCCCTCTTTAACTTTGATATTGTTTATTGTAAGAAAAAAAATTGTACTGACTGGTGAATAATACAAAGAAAATAAATTTACAAAGAATATACAACTTTTTTACGTAAAAATATACAAAAATGGCTGCACTAAAAGGTAAACAATGTAAAATACACTTAAAAGCTATAAAAATTAAACAAACAAAAAATTGTGTATATAATTTCTTTTCATAATTTACAATGTTTGGTGGTCTGATTGACAATATGCAGCGTAAGTTTTTACATATATGAAATGCATATGGAAAATTTTCAGAATGTCAATTGAGGTTGATTGTTTATTTGCAGTTTATTAATTTGCGCATTTATGACATGTCTTGGCATGACCTTCCTGATTTTGGCGTGTGCCGTGCCTCAACCAAAAATTTTCTATCCATTTTTTGTACTACTTTTTTATATTCTATCCGTTTTACCCATACTGATATCGAAGAGGCTAAGTCATAGCTCTGAGACAAATCCAAAAACAGAGTTTGCTTTGTTTATAACAGCTGGCATGGTCCTGAGTGCATTTGCTTTGCCTATAGTTTTGGCACACAGTGGTGTGGTAAGTATACAAATATGTCAATGATATATATGTAATTTAAAAACTTTATTTATATTTTACATCTTTTGCATACAAATGCCTTATTTAAAATTTCAGATTACTTGGTTTGCTTGTACATTTACTTTGATCAGTAATATTATTAATTATTCAACAATGTTGGGCTATGCTATGAAAGAAAATGAATTTGATGCTCCGTACGGTGGCATGTTTTAAAACAGGCAATTAGTTATTGGGTGCAAGCATGTAATTGTAATTAGCTGATATTTGCTGGAAATTAGAGCAGTGTTATTCAGTAGTAATTTATACAAAATCATATACTTATACAATACATCTTTTAGTAGAAACGAGTATAATTATTAATTTGCAAATATACGCCTAAGTAAAAAACGAACTGCGGAGATTTTATATATAGAAATATTAGGCATCAATAAAACAAACAAACAAAACTTAAAAAAAAAAAATAAAAATTATTAATCTCATAGGTTTAAAAAATAACAAAAGAAATACAATAAATAAAACCAGTTTACATACAATTTAAACATGCAAATTTAAGGTTTGAGATATGATTTATTTATTCTATTAGTTTATTTGTATTTATTACTTGCAGTAAAAAACTAAACTTTAACAAAAAAATTAAATTTGCATTGAAAATATCTATAAACGAACAAACCTTACAAAAACGCCGGCATACATGTTTTACTTTTTATTTCCCATAGTTTTTCTTTTGTTGTTTTTTTAGTACTTAATTAAAAATTTAGCACATTAGAGAAATAAAAACACGATATTTAAAAGGAAAAAAATATTCGAATTTCCTGAAAAAACTGATTTAATGGGAATTAAATTTCTCATGTTTAGTTAATTAAAATGCTTGAATCGATGCCGTAATAAAATCAAAGAAACTTATAAGTTAAAAAATCCAAAAAAGCTAGCAGCTCACACCATAGATCAACTCGCAAAACCGATTAACGTTTTGTATTTTAAAAGTGTAAGAATTGCTATGTTGTATGTTGGCTAGCTTGTTATTATCTTTATCGGAATGAAAGTTTTCAGTTTGCTAAATTTTCTATATATTTTCGTCTTTTTAGAAATGTATACGTAAATTTTTTATTCCTTGTGGTGCTGCAAAGACCAGTGGTAATCGCAGGGAAGTCGTCATCGCAATTATTTTCTATGGATCTCATATTATTTTATTCAATTTAACCGTTATTTTCTTTTACTTGCGATTTGCTAAATCTTAATGTTGGGTAATAAAGTTCCTTGCAATTTACTAAATCTATATTGGGCAATAAAGTTCCCAACAATCTTCTTAAGTAATGCGTGATAAGGTTTACGTCTGTACCTGTCCACAAGTAGACGGTGGATCATACCACTATGGATGAAATGTAGCGTCATCCTTGCTGAAGAGTTGGAGACTATCCAACTCCTGGTCCAAGACGCATGAATCTTAATAAAATTTAAGAACACAACCGCAATCACGCTCACTGGACCTGGACCATTCATTGTGTTCATTGTGAATGATCCGACCCCCACAACTCAAACGAGGGCCTCGAAACAACAACCACCAATAGACTCCCGAAGGGCCAACCTCAATAATCAGTCAGAGAACAACTAAAAAGACAAATAGCTTAATTGTCCAGTCAGCTCCTGTTAGCCTTGAAGGGGACTGGGCTCCCTTTTACATCCGTTGGCACATGTAATGACGGTGAGATTCCATCAAAACATAAATGTAGTCCCGGGGGGACTCCTTTAAGTAATGTATGAACAACGATTATAAATTGTACAAATTAGGCCCAAAATATGATAGCCGGTTGTCTTAGTTTTCATAAATAAATTTTGTTTAGTCATGAGCTCGCTTTAGCCGTATGATTAGTGACTTTTTCATTCATCAATTGAATAAACATGATGTGCGGGAGCTGTTGTTTCAACAAGATGGCGCAACTTGTAACAGCTCGTGCCACAATTGATATATTAAAGAACACATTTGGTAACCGCAAAGTTTTACGTTTCGAACCCGCGCAATTTAACGCTGTTAGATATCTGATATGTAAGGTCTCTTGTCTAAGACGGTAAGACCGAAACGTTTGACGACTTGGAGGACAACATACGCTGCATTATTTCCGCTGTATGACCACAAATGTTGGAAGTCATTGAAAATTTGTCCTCCAGATTAGACTACGTGGGAGCCAGCTATCACGATTGTATATCAGAAGTCATACTTAAGTTACAATGCCTGAAGATTATATTTCGAATAAGTAAATTTCATGAATTTTATATTCCTCTGTTAGAAGGAGCATTTAAAAAATTTGAACACTGACGTAAAAAGAAAAATTGCCATAATTCGGCAAGAAAAAATAATGTCTCGATATATATCGCCAAATATTTTACATTTAACAAAAAAATCAAAAAGTCAACAAATCAATAAAAAAAACAAAAAATCTCAATTTTATTCAGCTACCTTTTGTCGAATTAGAGAGCTTAAGTCCTTAAGAATTACATTTTGTAGTCGGGAGAGACAATTTTATTCGAAAAGAGACAATTTTACTCAGGAGAGACAATGTTATTCACTATTAAGTTATTTATTTATTTATTTCAGTTTAAAGAAAAGTAATGTTCTCAAATGATTTGTTGAGTTTTCTGTTTTAATTTGTAACGTGCGTGTATAATAAATAACGGAATTTTTGTTTTTCCCATTTTATATAAGTACCACCAAGTTTATTTCTTATGTAAAAACTTTCATAACAATTAGCTTTTGTATATAAGGTCTTTAAAATTGTTTACATTTGATGTGAATGCTTGGAATAAACAGGCGAAATTTTATTTTAAATAGATAATTTAACTTATTTAAGAATTATGGATATAAACGAACATGATAATTTGCCAGCGAGTGGAAAAACTAATTGTGAAAGGGAAAATTATATATTTTCATCAAATAAAATAGCTGGTAAAATGAAAAAGTCTCCGTTTACTTTGAAGGAGCAAAATAATGGGTGAGATATTTGAAATTGTAATAGTTCCTTGGACTTTAATTTACATAAAATGCTTTTCTCCATGATCTTTAAGCAATATTTTGACGGTGCATCATACAATTAAGGAAAATAATAAAATGTTACGTATTGTTTTAAGTGTGTGTTGTTTCGATTTGCGTGGAACACAGATGGTGGCGATTGATAGGAGGTATGTATATATGTATAAATGATATATATGCGTTAATATGCATTAAACAGGTGTATTTTTGTTCTATATTTTAAAGGGGTAGTATTTTTATATTTAATTTTACAACAAAACGTTACTGGCGCCATAATGAGATGGTTCAAAAACCCAGCGTCGCTATTGCTTCTAGAAAGGAACATAGCCAATATGTGATAGGCACAAAAGAAGGCATTCTAGTGCTATTAGATGTGGGTAAGTAATAAAAAAATTATATTTATTGCGATAACTCTGAGATATAAAATATTTCTCCTTTATTTACAGACAAACCTAATCTTCTGAGACAATATAAAATGTCGGAACAAGCTATTAATGAAATTTCATATCCTGGTCAGCCTTTAGAGCCAAAAAATCTAGCTCTTATAGTTGCTGGACACTCAGCTCTTCTTGTTGACTTGGCTACATTTAAATGCTCGTATCGTTTAGATTTTGATAAAGTTACGATGTCTTTAAAATTTGCTTCTTTTTTACCAAATTCAGAGCAAATAATGACCGCCTTCACCAATGATACATTGCACATATGGTCAGGTATTAGTTTGGAAGTTGTGCGCATTGTTTATCCTCTTAAATTAAGAGATAAGAAATTACAATTACAAGTAGGTGCAGAAACAGAAATACCTGAATTTTTATTAGATGGCTTTGCGCAGGAAGTAAATATACAACAGGAGTGTTGTCCAAAACTTCTTAATAAGGATCTTACGGACGGCACAATTTTAGCGTATGCCTATAGATATGACAGCTGTACATTAATATTATCAACTTGGGATAATTTTTTATTAATTTTAAGTATTTATACTTTTGAAATGACGCAAATGTATCGCTTAAAGGATTTTGTTTTAAATCAACTGGCGGCTTTAAGTAAACCAAATGACAATTATATAGTGGGCTTAACAAATCGTAGAACTATAGTTTTATTGGATTGTGAAAATGTAGAACATAAATTAAATATAGATTTGGATCCATGTCGTTGGTTGACGATTTCTTTGGATAATAAATATCTTGCTGTATCACATATGACGGGAGAATTAAGCATATGGTCCTTGGGACATCTTTTAGCTGTAATAATGTCGCAAAAGAGGTGTATGTCGGCAATTAAGACAGCATTTAAACAAAAGAAATCCCTCAAAATGCCCTGCACAGAAAGTGAAACTCAATTTAAGAAAGAATTAAAGGAATTACTTACACCCCAACGCTTGCAGCAGATATTACAAGAATACCATTGCTATCCTTCCAAATATCGTATTTTAATTTGGTGTTCTTTACTAGAACTACCCAACAATCGTCTTCAATACCAACAACTTTTGCAAATGGGAATACCCTCGGCAGTGGCATTACAGGCAAAATATATACATTTGAAAAATGCCACTTTACAAAGGGCATTAGTAAAATGCTGGTCTTGTCTGTCTCAATGGTGCAAAGTTCTGGCCTACAGTAAAATATTACCAGGACTCATATTTCCATTTGTCAAAATGTTTCAACAAAAGCCCCTAACAGCTTTTGAAATATGTTGCACATTGATGCAAAATCAATTTCAATTATTTTTTGAATACCATCCCTTGGAGCCCACCAATTATTTGGGTATTTGTACAAATATTCTACAGCATTTTGATAGAAGTCTGTATGAATTTTATCAATCTAAAGACATTACAGCCACAATATTTGCCTGGTCTATGTTAAAAAATGCCTTTTCCGAAGTATTGGACGAAGATCAGTGGTTATGTTTATGGGATAATGTAATATCGGCTCCACCCTATTATCTTTGCTTTGTGACGGTGGCCTATAATATTTTACTCAAGGAAGTCATCATAAGACTGCCGGATAAAAACGTAATAGAAATATTTTTTAAAGAACAAAATCCAATTGATGTTGGTAAATTAATTTCCAAAGCCTTTAAATACTTAAACAATTGTCCAGAGACGTTACATCCCAAAAGGTATTTTTCACAATTTCAAAATATACCGCCCAATGTTTATCCAAAATTTCTCAAATATCCACAAAAATATTTAAAACAATATGAAGAAAAAGCCGAAGATTTAAAAAATTTACATACCGCCTTGGATGATCGTATGCGTGAGTTGGAATTGGAAGATTTACGTTTAATGCAGCGCCTTGAGAATGGTTTGCGTGAGGAAGAGCACACAAAGAGAATGAAAGAAATTGAAACGTTTTATCAAAACACACTTAAACGTGAAGAGGAACGCATTAATTGCCAGCGCAAAATGTTGTTGCTTTATCAAAAAGAAATAAGACAGCGCAAAGGTGAAGTAATGGCAGCCTTACAGGATTCTGCCAAGCGTAAAGCGATTTGGCAAAAGGAACGAGAATTACATTCTTTACAAAATCGCATAGAAAATGAGGTGAGCAGTTAAGTTTTTTTAAGTTTATTTAAATATTTTTTTTATTTATATTAATTTATAGCGTCGTCGCAATGATTTGAATTTATTGTGGGCCGAGGAGGAACTTCAAAATCGGGATTTGGAATTTTTTGCAAAAAAATCTCTAGACGATCAATCTATGAAACAGCCGTTAAAGCAAAAGTTTTATGATGATATTAAACAATTGTGCCAGGAGCAAAGGTTATTAAATAGTGATCTTCAAATGGTAAGTTGTATGTTGAGAGGAGAAAATTAAAGCAATTTTCATGT
Source organism: Trichopoda pennipes (assembly GCA_030448955.1). Lineage (NCBI taxonomy): Eukaryota > Metazoa > Arthropoda > Insecta > Diptera > Tachinidae > Trichopoda > Trichopoda pennipes. The sequence continues at coordinate 2,127,107 of JASKUP010000040.1, forward strand.
TTGTCATCTTTAGTTAATTGTAATCTAGTGAAAGGTGTACTATTTATTGGACCGTGATACTTTTTTTAATTTAATATTGGGTCTGGTGCCACTATTATCCTTTCTAAATATTTTGTTGGAGATTTCTGATTCATGTTTGCTGATTGTTTCATGTCATTGAATTCACTGGCAAATTTTCACTGTGTTTTGAAAGGTATAAAAATTTAGTGTAAATGTAATTTTTGCCATTTTCAAAACTACCATATACAGTGTTGGACAAAAATTTTAAAAAGTACCCTTTTCTAAAAGGAATTTAACATTACGTCCAGATCCATCTAAAGACGAGCTGTCGAAGGTAACCTAACAATATACTGAACTGGGGGAAAAAACAGTTGTTTCTCAAAACAGCAGGCAAGTCAGAGTTCATTTTGTAAAGAAACAAGTAAAATGAACTATTGCTAAAGGGAAAACTGCTCTCTTCTGACGAATCAAAATTTAATTCTGGCGGATTAAAGCTAGTGCTTAGATCAAAAGGACATCATCTTAAGGCACTGTGAATCGTGAAGGGGGAATTGTACTGGTCTGGGGATATTTTTTGGGGCATGAAACTGAGCGAAATAGTATAATGGATTATTTTATGTACAAAGACTTCTTATGCTTTTACATGCAGACGAGGAAATGCGACTAAAGTAAATATTTCAGCAGGATAATGACCCGAAACATATAACGGGTCCGCAATTTAACGTTTTTGTTTTTCAACTAGTGGTTATTTCGTGAATGCTAACACTTAGCTCGTGTTTGATTTGTCAGATAATTAGTTTTATCCTTCCGCTGAAGAAATATGGTTGTGTATACGCTTGAACAACGCTTTACTAGTGGGCCTGCGATCGCCTTACAGAAGATGCCAATTTTGCAAAAAAAATCATCGTTTCAGATAAAGCACATTGATCTTGGCGGGTATGTAAACAAGCAAAATTGTCTCATTTGGGGCACACAAAACCCGCACGCATACATTGAAAAGCCGACGCACCCAAAACGAGTTTGGTGCGGATTTTGGTCCAGAAGCATAATTGGGCCATTTTTCAGGAGTGGCCGTTACAGTCAATGGCGATCGTTATCGGGCCATATTAAACGAATTTTTATTCACAAAAATTGTAGAGGAGGATATTGGCAACATTTGGTTTCAACAGGACGGCGCTACGTGCCACACAGCCAAAGCTGTGTAGTTTTGTTTATAGCATTTAAAACAACAACAAAAATTATTTGGCGGACCCATAGCTAAATATGTGAAGGAGTGGTTGTGAAATAATAAAATCAATGTCATAAAGTGACCAGCACAATCATCTGATCTTAATGCCATATAAAAATCTTTGGGATATTGTTGATTGTGAAACATTAACTGCAAAAATAAGGACGAGCTTAATAGAAATCGCTTGAAAAGGCATCTTTAAGTAGGTTTTGTCTAGCTTAATTGAGTCAATGCCACGCAGATGTGCAGCAATTTTGTAAAATAAGGGATATGCAACTAAAATTATAAAATAAAAACAAAAATATTAAATATGTTAAAGTTTCTATTAATTTAATGTGCTTTAGTTTTCTCGCACAAGGATAGCGAATATTGTTATTTTTTATGAATATTTTTGTTTAAAATGAAGGATATTGTTAGGTTTTCATATCTTTAGAATTCTAACGTATATTCTTAATAAATTACTAACAAAAATTTAAATCCATCAGAGTTTTAAAATTTTACTTAACTACATTCTAAAAAACACAACTCAGTGATTAAGTTTTGTCCGATACTGTATCAGAGCTGGCTATTGTTTTAAAGCAAAAAAAAGGTTTCAAATTTTATATGTAAAGAACTGGTAAAAAATAAAAAAATTGTGGTGAAAAATAATATTCAGTCTTTGGGCATAACCCGTTTAGTTAGAGTGAAAAAAGCCGAACTACTTCATGATAATGTAAAGACAGCTGCGGTATATCCCTAGAATAACTGCATACACGATTTTGGCCCAGTAACAAACCACAATAATGCAAATTGAAATGAGTAGCTTTCTTTAAATGTTTACACGTCGACACTGACAAGGGTACTCCCATTTGCAAAAGTTCTTGGTATTGGAGATGATTATTGGGCAGCTCTAGTAAAGAAAACCAAAAGTATGATATTTGGAAGAATAGCAATGATATTTTTTCAATATCTATTGTAAATTTGTTTCGAAATGCCTAACAAATTAAAAAAATAATTTTTCTGCCAAAAAATGTTTATAGATTTTCCTTTTCCAGAAGATACCACTCAATAGTGTGACAATAAAAATAAACTTTGATTAATTTTTATATGAAACATTAAACGGTTTAAGCAACTATAATTATTGTTTATTAAATTTTATATTAAAGATAATTTTCGCAAATAAACCTTCTTTTCAATATTATGTATTCTTTAGAACCCGAAGTTGTGCTTTAGTTTTGCCCGATTTTTATTTTCAGTTGAAGTAGCTTATTTTTTACTTTAACGTTCTAACAAAGATATGGGTGGATTATAGACTAGATTAGTTCATTTAAATATCTTGTCTTTTTTAAATGAGACATTTTTTAAGCAAACTCTCTTTTACTTATACTCTCCCTCTCGCTTTCTTTATTTTTAGATATCTTCTCTTGATGTTCCCAAGGCTTCAACTATAAAAACAAAGTTATCTACCAGCCACTTGGAAGATATAGAACGGAAATTGGATAAAATTCAACAAGAATTTCGAATACTTAAAACAAAAACATAAAATAGGAATATAATAAAAATGCAAAAAACAAAAAAAAAATTAAATAAATAAATAAAGGAAAACGCCCGTGTAGCATTCTAAAGCATTCTTTATTTAAATTTACCATCATTGTTTTACTTAATTCTTGTTATGGTTTAATTCGTAATGGATTAATTCGTTCACTCTTAGGTAAGTAGCAAGATACTTTAGTTTGGAATGATAACAAACAAAGAATCAAGATTAATTACATATTAATACAATTATGTATATAATTTATGTTAAGTATAATTATTAAATTTATATCTTATTTTAAATATATTTAATTAATATGGAATACTTTTTCTGTTTCTTTTTTTGTTTTTTGTATTTAAAAGGACAAAAACAGAAAAAATAAAAAAAATAATAATAAATATTCAAGTATTTGCTAATAATTTTTATTTTGTTTGTTAGTTAATGTATTATTATATTAGTGAGATATAGAGGGGGATGCTTACAAAGATATTATTCTTGTTGTTAAGCACTCTTAAAAGTTATTTTGTTTTGTTTTTGTAATTAAACTATAAAGATTTAACGTAGATCTGGATCCTCATCATTGGCTTTCTTAATTCTCAATAGTATTGTGGTATACCATTGATCCAAACGAGAAATACTATCATAGTTTTTAACAGCTTCTGTGAAGCCTTCAATATTTTGTTCTTCCAAATGTTCACATAAAGTCTTAACTAATTTATATTCTCTGGAATCTTGGAATGCTGGATATTGATTGGCATACTTTTCTAAAGCATGTTCACAATTTAAAATATCTACACTGAGATGGCACAAAGCAGCCCGAAAGAAATATTCTTTAGCACAGTGTTTAAGCAAAGATGATTCCAGCGAAGAGGTGGCCACTTGTTCATAAATATTAACAGCTTTTTCATAGTCTTCTAACTGGGCTGCATATTGAGCCACCTTAAGCATACACTTATTGGCTGAGGACACTGACTCTTCACCTTTAAAATAATCGGCAGCCTGTTCATAGTGTTGTATTGCTTTTTCTAAGGTATTAGGATCGGACTCATACATTTCGGCAATAGTCTGATGATGTTTGGCAGCCGTAGTAAAACGACCCATATCAGTGTAGATATCTATTGATTTTAATAAACATGATGCTGCCGTATCTACATCGACTTTTTTATAACAATTTGAGGCATCTACAAAATTAGTGCCAGCATCATGACGGCTGCCTGCCCTTTGATGCAAACTGGCTGCCTCACAGAAACATTCACCCGCCTTAGTCCAATTTTTGGACATTTTAAACATATTGCCAGCACGCTGATAGCATTCTATAGCTTCCTCAACTTTATTTGAATTTCCGAATAGAGAACTAAATAAACCCTTTTGTTGGGATAATTTCTTTTCGGCATCTGCCATTAACTGTAAAGCTTTTTGTTCATTATCACCCATTTTATTTGTTATTAATTTTTTCCTTGCGTCAATATATTTAATTTAGTTTTTTTATTTGCTTGTGGCAAATAAGAACGACGAAAATTGTTCGTTGCTCTGTTCAAGAATTTTTTTGCACAATGTCAAGAAAATCAATAATAAGAAACCATTTGGAATTAGAAACATTGCATAGGAATGTGTGCTGCGGCGACATAACAGAAAAAATGACACATACAAAAATTGTCATGCGTAAAATACACTGAAAACAATATTGAGGAACAGTTTGGAAATGAGATTGTTTATGTTGGTATTAACTAAACAATAGAGAAGAAAAGGTGAGTGGATATATAAAAGAGAAAGAATAGAATGGCGAATTACTGAATATAAAGCGAAATGGCAAATAAATGAAGTGAAATAAGAAAAAAGTCATATTTAAATTATAATTTAAAATTATATATAGACGAAAATTATGTTGCGCATTAGCACTACATTGCACAGAAATGAATCATAATGCAGATTAATTAAATGTGAAAATTTTAAACAAGAAATGAAAGAGAACAAACGATATTCTCTGGAGAGTTTGAGAATCCAGTCAAAATTACAAGAACTTAGTTTTAGTACTTTTAGTTTTAACTGTTTACTAGTTTAACATATTTTAAGGTTTAACTGATATTGTTTAAAATAAATGTATTAATTGGCGAGAGAATTATACGTAAGCAAAATAGATTAAACAAAGTTGTTGTTGTCTTTACTGTTTTATTGTGTTTATATTTTCAATATTATTGCCAGATTTAATTAAATTTTATTCATTCATTATAAGCTGAAAAGTACCAACGAAACTTTGGCTAAATAAATGAAATAACAGTTTTTTTATTTACATTGATATATGCTGAAGGCCTAAAAGCCCGAAAAGGTGCGAGCCCGTACTTTTTTACCAATCTATACAAAGAAAAAAGTTTGGGCTGTCTCGTGCAAGAAAGAGACAAAATTTTATTCTCTCAAAATTACTCTCTCTTACTCAATCTTGCAGTACGGGAACAGTTTTCGGTATAATTGGGATCCCATAGTTAAGTACGGAATCTCACCTAATAAGAAAGTAGGTCAATAAAATAAATTAACAAAATATGAAAAATTTCATTAGAAAAAAAACTCTGAACATTCTAAAATCAAGAGAGAGCTTCCTCCTTGAATGGATGGAAATTTGTGGACATGTTAACTTCTATACATTACATAACGTTCTCTAAGGGACTAAATATGATTTAGCAAAAGGAGATATTACACGACAAGGACACGTCTCCTGAAGTAGTTGTGTTTTTAACGGGCTGTTCGGCCTTTTACTTTGATATTTATTTACTTTTTTTTTATTATCTATTATAATTAAAATTATAATCTAGTAATTAAAACTGTCGACTTATTTTGATTTTCAAAATGAGAAACAGAACAAAATTGTTTTCTTCTTATGACGAAATTTGATAAAATATTGCAATTTTAAAAGAAATGATCGTTACTTAACTAAAGATCGATATATTGCTTATGCAATCCAAAATTATTGACAATTATATTTTATATTTACAATGAATTATAAATTTTAAAAATCTCTTATTTTTTAATGCTATTGATTCCTAAAGAATATATTAATTTTTATCTATTCTATAACTTAAAGGCGTTTTTAAAGATGCTGCAGCATTCATATCACTTATACCACAAGGTATCACTAATTTGGGAATATTCATCACTAAATGTATTGCAGAGGCAGGTATTTGTATATGAGCTGGTAATGCTTGGGCAGGTAAATTAGAAGAGGCTAAAAATTAATTTTTATATGAAAAATAAAACTAAATTTGTGAGAAGAAAATCAGTTTTACCCAAAACCGGTTGTAATGAAGCCGACTTTAAATTCGAATTTTCCATTTCCAATTGTTTAATTCTCTCTTTTAATTTAATATTTTCAAGCTGTAGTTCTGTATTACGTTTTCTTAATTCTTTATATTCATTACGTATTTTATGTCGATAACGTGTTGAAGCTGCTCTTTTTCGTTCACTAATATCGTCCTTTGAAGATTTATGGCCGTTTGATTTATTATTTTTTTTAATATTACGTGTATTGAATGATTTGTCCGACCAATCAGCTGGTCGAGATCTACTGGATTGATTTAAAATCGCTTTTAAACGTTCTTTAATAGGCAATTGTGAGGTGGGTGTTAAACTAGCACTACTAGGCTCTGGATGTGTGGTTGTAACTGATAAACAATTAGAATTTGTTGTTGCTGTTGAATTTTTATTAGTTATAATATTAGTTGTTGCTAGTTTGGGCAATAAAGGCGGTTTTGTTTTTGCTGACATTAAGTTCGTTGATATTTCTTGATGTTGTTGACTAGAAGTGCTGTTTACAGTCCCTGTTGTAGTATTTGGAAATGTTACCGTAATAACTTGTGGTTGTATAAATTGTATACAAGACGGTAAAATAGAGATTCCCGTTTGTGATGTTTGAAAATTATTTGCTGCCGGCTTTTCTGCTATGGCTCGATATTTGTTTGAAAACGAATCCGCACTTTTAGGTTTTATACAAGCTTGTGGTACATCTAAAATATTCTCGACATTTTCTACATCTAATACAACTGGAGTATCAAGGGTTTGCTTAGCTAAATCTTCAGCCGCTACTATGCCACCTTCTACCGCGGCATCAAACTGGGGAAAAACCTGTGGTGTGTGCAAAGAATTTTCATCACTGTGAAAATGTTGATTATTTCCCGCTGTAAGTTGTACATTTTGTTCACAGGCTCTTCTAAAGGTTTCATCGAAAGGATTCACATTCTGCAAATCTTCAAAAAGTCCTACTTCTTCACAGTTTTTGATGAGTCTTGTTGGTGTTGGTGTTTGATCGGCTAGTGTAGGGGGGGTTGTAAACATTTAAATATTTATTAAAGGTTTACCTGCACAATTCTTAACATACCCACAAAAATATTAGATTTTTGGCTTAGATTCAGCAACATGCCAGTATCTTTGTCTGTCCCATCTTCTTCCTCATTGTGGAAACTCATTTTTTATTATTATTTACCACGAAAAATGTAAATTTTTTTCTATAAACTGGTAGCTGACAAGTTTTAGAATGCAAAACTAAACTGTCAAAACTATTTCAGTTGATTGTTAGTATGTTCCGTTTCCAAACTGTCTAATTTTAGTTAGAGGATTTTTATTTAAACAGCTGATCGCGTAGTCAAGACAACAACCTCATGCTGCTTGTAGAATATTAATAATTACGCTTTTGAAAGTAACGTTGCTTTACACTCTGTAAATATACAGTGTTGGACAAATCTAATGCACATAATTTTTGCTTTTAAAGAAGCAATGTAATAAATAATTAAAACAAGGTTTATTAGAAGAAAATAATTATTATTTTTTAAAGTACTGTCTGTCATCATAAATATTAAAAATTAAAATAAAAAAATGTGTGTTTGTAGTTTTAATTTAAAAATTTTTTTTTTGATTTTCATCATTTTTAATATTAAGATTGCGGCTTGTGCTAAGTTTTGTAAGTTAAAAAATATTTCTTTTAATTTATGTATATAAAAAAAGCATATTATTGAAGCCTAGTAAATTAAAACAATATTAAAAACTGCTAAAAGATTTTATTGCATCTTTTCATTTTTATTTTATTATGTTTTTGCACTCACTGTGTTGTACTATTCAAAAATATCCAAATATTTTTAAAATAATAGTATTCCCTAATGAATTTAAACTAATTTTTCATTTTAAATCAACAAAACGCCTAAGCTTTTCAAAGCTTTTTTTCAACCACCTGCCAAAAGCTTTCTTTTTTTTGCTAAATTTTTTTTAACGATGCGTGCATGAAAAATTTTTCCCTTCAGTTGTCATCTAAATACCGAAAGTGAAAAACTAAAAACTCATTTATTTGTGTTAAAAAAATAGCATGAACTTGAAAAGATAAAAGAAAATGTTAAGATATATATAAAACAACAAGAAAAATTAAAAATTTAGTAATAAATAATAAAGAAATTTAAAAAAAAATGTAGTTTTAAAAAATGAAAACTTCCAAAAAAAAAAATATAAATAAATGAAAGCGAAATAATCAATATTGCAAGTTTCATACTTAAGCAGCCACATATAATATTTAATTCATTCATTATTCTAGTTAATAATTTTTCTAAAAAACAACCACAAAAAAAGTTATCAATAATATTAATAAAGAAGAAATAATGAAATAAATTGCTTTTCTTTTCTTTCTAAATCAATGATGTGAAAAAATCTTGGTGAAAAAAAAATACACAAATACAAGTGGGCCAACGCTTTTTTGAGTTATTTCTTATTATTCATTATTCTTTCGATGTGTACAAATCGATAATTATGAAATATAAAAACCAATGCTACAACACACACATACGTAAATAGCACTGCAAGCGAATAAAAAGAAATGTTTGTCCTTAAAGTAGATCTTTAAATAATAAAAGAGTAACTGTAAGTTGCTGAAGAGATTGAATGTATGTACATATGTATGTGCCAGCGTATGTGCGTGTTAAAAACAGAAAACAAAAAGCAAATTAGAATAAAAAAATCAAAACACAAACAACAGCCCAAATAACAGCAGTAGCAGTAGCAGCAGCAGCAGCAACAACAACAAAACGAAAAACAACAATAAATAAATCAAAACCAGTAAAATCATTATTAAGCCCAGCAAGCAACTGAAAGTAATAAAATCAATTTTACAACTCTTTTTCAACTTATGTCGCCATGTTATGAGAGAGATACTTATGTACATAAATACCGTTACAATAGCAGTTGTTATTATTTTTTTGTTTTCAAGTAGCAAAGTATGTTTAAACAAACAGTTGTGGACCAAAAAATTGTGACACTTCAAATATTTTATAATGGGAGAACATAGTTCTTTATTTAAATAGTGTTTAACCCATGATATCTTATCAGAACTAAATTCATTTTTTATTCGTTTGGCCTTATTATGGTTCGCCGTTTTTTAACGAATATAAAATCTTCTCGACTAATGTACAAATGTTTTTGATGACAACTATGATGGATTATTTTGTTCATTTTAGTAGTTTTCTGAAAGATTTTCGGTACAAATTTTTCATGACAAATTCTTGTTATCAAGCAGAAATTTTGATAACTATTCCAGTTCTAAATCACGGCAGTATATTTAAAATGATGTCGAAAGGATAATATACCTGTGTATGGCTATTTTTTTTAGAATTAGTCTTTTGAGGTGTGGCTTATAATAAATCCCATTTCATGCTCTATAAAGCATCAAACTCCAAAAGTATTGGAAATTTTGTAGGCTAAATATATTTCGAATAACTTGGAAGTTTTGTGCGTGTGTGTGTGTGTGCTGATGATAAGCCAAACTGTTCTCCATAACTGTATGTGCCTGTACATACATGCATAGACTTTTGCTATATTATGAGTGGTCATTTTGCAATTGGCATACTTATACATACATACATACATACATATATATGTATGCATGGATATATATTTAATTCGCTTTAGATTTATCATCATTTATTTAATTGTGCTTAATCCTTAAAACCAATTAATTCAATTTACAAGGTTTCAATTTAAATATCTAATTCTAGAAGCACTTACATGCTTACATACATACACACATACATGCTCTTGTACTCCATATGCATTTGCCTTTAAGAGATTTTAAAAGTTAGAATTCAAGTATTAATTTATACTAACATGCCCGAAGGTCGAACCCATTGACCGAAATTTTGAAATCAATAAAAATTTCACGCATGTGTAAACAACATAAAATAGTGATTCAAAATAGATAAAATTCATTTTTAAGTTTTTTAAATATATGTATGCACATATATAACATTGCCAATATAGGGTGTTTTTATAGAGGCATACAATTTGGCAACACTGTTTGAACTGGCGGTGATTTTGTCAGCTATTAAGTGATTTATGTTTAGCTTGGCTTCTCATTTCAACATAAACAAAGTGATGCCTGAACAACGCTTCCAAACTGTACAAATTGGGCCCAAAACACGATTTTCATAAGCGAATTTTTCGATACGTCAATAAACAAAACTGCCATATTTGGGGTATTAAAAATACTCAGCCGTATGTTGAGACACCGTTACATTTAGAAAAACTGACTGCTTGGTGTGCTTTAGGAACTGATGGAATTATTGGTCCGCATGCTGCTCAAAGCATTACAGTTAATGGTGAACGCTATAGAGTCATGACTACTTTTTTGGTTCCCCTCGGGGGCACAGAGTGTGATTCGTTTTACATCCGCGCCTGACTATATAGTCTTAATCAGATGGTGGACAAACCACTTTGTATAATTTAGAACGTCATACATGCGTCCTAGATAGCCGAAGCCATAATTCTATGCAACAGAACCACCTAGTTGCAACTTCAATGATTTCAGGACAGGTCTGCAAATCATCACACCTTGCTAAAGAGTTGGAGACTTTCCAACTCCTGTCCAGAACACATGTCAAGCATGCTCACTGGACTGGATCATTCACCATGCGTGTCATTATCAGTGAGATGATCCTGGCCACCATAGAAAACCATTGGATATGGGGCCCGAAACCACAACCACTACGATGCTCCCATATAGGGGCCAGCCTCAATGATCAGCCAGAGAACTATTAAATGTCTAAAGAGACAAATAATGAACTCTGCAGGCCACTGATCCCCGTGGAAATAAAGTGGAGTTTCCAGTTGACTCCCTGTCTGCCTTCAGGGGACTAGGCTCCCTTTTTCCCCAGTTGCACTGTGTCTAGATAGTGGAATAATCTATAAAGACCATATTTATATGCCCCTGGGGGGACCTCGGGGGCACATTGATATGTTTTGACGGAATCTCACCGTCATTACATGTGTCAACGGGGGTAAAAGAGAGTCCAGTCCCCTTCACGGTTAGCAGGGGCCAACTGGACAATTCCACTATATTTCCACGGGAATCAATAAAGCCCGAGAGTTCAGCTATTTGTCTTTTTAGCCTTCTAGCTGGTCTCTGACTGATTATTGCGATTGGCCCTTCAGGAGTATCATGGTGGTTGTGGTTTTGAGGCCCTCGTTTGAGTTGTGTGGGTTGGATCATTCACAATAAACACAATAGATGTTTCAGTCCCAGTAAGCATGTTTGCGGTTGTGTTCTTAAATTTTTTTAAGCTTCATGAGTTTTGGAGTTGGATAGTTTCCAACTCTTCAGCAAGGAGTAAAGGCTGCGGCCTGCTTTGGAGGATATAGGTATCTAAAGGCCATCTAGGGCAAGGATGACGCTACATTTCATCCACAGTGGTATAATCCACCGTCTGGTTATGGCTTCACCGTTGGGTATCGGACGTAACGTGTGATTAGATTTACATCCGCGCCTGGCCATGAAGCCTTAATCAGATGGTGGATCAAACCACTGCATAACTTGGAACGTCATGCCCGTCCTAGGAAGCTGAAGCTATAATTCTATGCAACAGAACTTTCTAGTTGCAACTTCGATGATTCCAGAGCAGGGCTGCAAATCATCACTCCTTGCTTAAGAGTTGGAGATTTTCCAACTCCTGTCCAGAACACATGTCTAGCATGCTCACTGGACTGGATCATTTACCTAGCGTGGCATTAACCATAATAACCATTATACTGTTATGGGGCCGCGAAACCACAACCACCACGATACTCCCATATAGGGGTCAACCTCAATAATCAGCCAGAGAACTATTAAATGTCTAAAGAGACAAATAATAAACTCTGCGAGCTTACTGATTCCCGTGGAAATAAAGTGGAGTTTCCAGTTGTACCCCTGCTGACTTCAGGTGACTGGGCTCCCTTTTTCCCCCAGTTGCACTGTGTCTAGATAGTCGCAGTTCTATAAAGACTATATGTATGTGCCCCCGGGGGGTAACGTAAATCTTATCACGCGTTAATTTTTTATGCAGTTAGCATTGTTTTACATTTTGGACCCTTAAATTGTTCTCCACAAACGTACATTTCAACGCCGCTAGACAATTTTCTGTGGGGATATGTAAAGTCGCTAGTCCATGCTAATAAGCCCGAAATGATTGATCATTTGGAGGACAACAAAATCCGAATTATACGACTCCAAATATTGGTAAAAACTCATAGAAAATTTAACCTCTAGATTATACTAAGTCTAAGCCAGCAGTTTCGGTTATGTGACATATTTAAATTATAATTCCGAAAGATTATCTTTCGCATAAAGTAAATTTTACGTCAATTTAAAAAATTAATTTTGTTTCCATTTAAAGTTTCTATACCTCTGCAAAAAAATACCCTTTACAATCATTAGAACTTCAAAAATAATTGCCTGCTAATAATTATAATAATAATTTTCGCTAAAATCGAAAATCGTTTTGGCTACTAATAATGTATACTAGATTTAGTACCTAATTTTGTGAGGTACCTGAAGTCGAACAGCTGACTTGGCGACCGACGGTATGTTTTGCGTAGGGGAAGCTCTACGGGCGACTTGCTGGCTTTCCTATCGGAACAATGGTGCAACTCCATACATCATTTCGGATAGAGTAAGGCTTTAGCTCTAGATATTTCCAGGGCATTTGATAGAGTGCAGCATGATGCACTTCTGCCAAAACTTGCTGCTTTTGGGGTTTGGTGGTGATAATTACGCCAAATTTATATCGAGTTTTCTCAGGAATGGCACTATATGAGTTGTTATAAATGGAATTTCATTAGATGAATTCAAGATTAATGCAGGGGTACCGCAAAGCTCCGTTCTTTCTCCTACCCTACTTCTTATTTTTCTAAATGACCTTCTTTGCCAAACTTTCAACTCTAAATACTCTTTCGCAGATGACAGCACCACTTGTTATTCGTATTTATTTGGTAATAGACCGAGTTCCAAAAGTCAGAACATGAATGATACGCTCAATCACGATCTCACTACAATCACGGAATGGAGATGTGTGAATGGACTCGATCTTAATACTGGTAAGACGCAATGTTGCATGCTGACGTATAGATTTATGTTCGGAAATGATGCTGCATATGTTACTATGGGTAATATAGGTATTACGGAATCGGAAGCTCTTTATGTTCTTGGCATGAAAATGCAGTGTGATGTTTGATGGACTAAACATATTTTTTTAAGTTTCAAAAGAAGCTTTCAAGTGCCTCGGTTTTCTAAAACGCTCCGTCTAATCTTCGTACTAGTTATACCACCTATATCCATTCAAAAATGGAATACAACTCGCATGTATTGGCTGGTGCCCCAAAGTCTATTTTGGAGTTGCTTAACAGCGTAGAAGTTAATTGGGAACAGTAGAATATCCAATTATATTGATTCTGTAGACCAATGACGCAACCCCCCGGGGGCACATATATAGGGTTTTTGGAGAAAGCAACAACTTAGACCTGTGCAACTGGGGAAAAAAGGGAGCCCAGTCCCCTGAAGTCAGCAGGGGTACAACTGGAAACTCCACTTTATTTCCACGGGAATCAGTGACCCGCAGAGTTCCGTTATTTGTCTCTTTAGACACTTAACTGTTCTCTGGCTGATTATTGAGTTTGGCCCTATAGCGGAGTATCGTGGTGTTGTGGTTTCGCAGTCCCATATCAGTCTATGATTCTATGGTGGCCGGGTTCATTTCACCGTTGATAACACCTACCTGCTGAAATGTTCCCAGATCCAGTGAGCATGCTAGACATGTGTTCTGGACAGGAGTTGGAAAGTCTCCAACTCTTAAGTAAGAAGTGATGATTTGCAGCCCTGCTCTGGAATCATCGAAGTTGCAACTAGAAAGTTCTGTTGCATAGAATTATGGCTTCGGCTTCCTAGGACGTGCATGACGTTCCAAATTATGCAGTGGTTTGATCCACCATCTGATTAAGGCTTCATGGCCAGGCGCAGATGTAAATCTAACCACACAGACCAATGACGCAACCCCCCGGGGGCACATATATGGTCTTTATGGAGAGCAACTATGTAAACTTGTGCAACTGGGGTAAAAGGGAGCCCAGTCCCCTGAAGTCAGCAGGGGTACAACTGGAAACTCCACTTTATTTCCACGGGAATCAGTAAGCCCCAGAGTTCCGGTATTTGTCTCTTTAGACACTTAACTGTTCTCTGGCTGATTATTGAGGTTGGCCCTATATGGGAGTATTTTGGTGTTGTGGTTTCGCGGCCCCATATCAGTCTATGGTTCTATGGTGGCCGGGTTCATTTCACCGTTGATAACACCTACCTGGTGAAATGTTCCCAGATCCAGTGAGCATGCTAGACATGTGTTCTGGACAGGAGTTGGATAGTCTCCAACTCTTAAGCAAGGAGTGATGATGTGCGATTCCTTGAGAGCTTATCCATTTGTGATTGATTTTTCAGTGAATCGTACTACACATTACAGGGAATGTTTTTAAGTAGAACAGTCCGTATGTGGAGTTAACTCCCTTCAGAGGTCTTTCCTGTCACTTTCAATATAGAAAAGTTCAAATTAAATGTCCTCCTCCCCAGAACCTAATTTTCTAGTTCTGGCACAAGGCATTGCATGTGTACAGGTTATGCCCTGGTGCGAAAAAAACGATGTAAAATTTTTATCGTTTTATATGCAAATACATACGTATGTATGTGCATTTGTACAGGGTATATGTATGCATATTCTGTATATTCGCTTTGTATTGTTTCGAATATGATTTCGAATTCTGATGTAATTAATATTTCTTTTAGAGAAGAAACAAGCAAATACAGTGAAACTAAGTGTTCGCTGGTAGAGCGAAAAACCTCTAAAATAACAACTTTTTCTTTTAACGTTTTAATATAAATATAACGAGTATGAACAACTTCTTTTGGGGATGAAAAAACCTTCCCGACGGACAGCCGGGTAGGTATAAATTCCTTTTCTGTATATAACACTTCGAAAATATTTCCATATAGAATATCAATGTTATATTTGAGGAGAATTATTTTTGCAAGTCTTTAAGGCCCGGTTAGCCGAACCTTCACGTTACCTAATGTAATGTAATGTAAGAAACGTTTGTTTATAGCATGTGAAAACAATGCAAATGCTTAGGCAAATGAAATGTCACGTTGACGGAACGGCTGAATCTGTATAAAATACAATTTGCTAACGTTTTTACGTGACATTTGTATAGCAGTGATGGGACTGTATTCTGGCCAAAATTCTCTTTCCGGTACTTTTATTGATAATGTATATTATTAAAGAATTTTCGAATTTTCAAAGTCTAAAAACGTAATGTTTTGATAGTATTGACTTTTTAAAAAACAATCATATACCATTGAATGCAAATAAAATCTCAAATTGAATTATATATCCAATTAGATGTAACAGTTAGTTATTTTGAATACAAAATTTAGCATGCCAGTTTAAACATACAAATTTGTTATTTTGGCACTAACATAGTACATATTTTTAAAAATATTGCAAATTTGCACGTCAAAAGCCTTGTTACGTATACATTGCGAAATACGTACAAATTTATATTCGCGTAATATATATATATATGGACATACGTACGTATGTTTATTTCAAACTTCAATTTTTACACGAATTTTTGAAAATATAAAATTTGTTGGTTAAAAAAGTACTTAGTATGAGTTTGGTACGTTTTGTGTATAAGCATAAATTACGCGAAAATTTGTAAATACCATCCCTTTTATGCACAGGTGACTGGGTTGTGTTTACAAAATTAAATTAAAATTATTACAAGTGAGTGAAGTGTTGTGTTTTGAATTGAAAATTATTTTTATTATTATTATGTAATTTAATTATTATTAATTATTATTTTAATAAATTTATCTAGTCTGAATTCTGAACAAATGCGGTTAACAATTTTTAAAATATGAAACACATTGCGATCACTACCTGCATCACTTTGGCTACCGTAGCTGCCCACACTCACAGATGTAAAAGTTTACTTCGCATCACATGCACCCATCAATACCAAGCTAAAATATTTCTTGTAGTTGTAATACATAGAGCCGGAAATGGGGGGACACTTTATAGCAACGTGTTTCCCATCTATCGCACATCGAAGAAAAATCTTGTTCAACATCCTGGTATTGACTTGTTGTTGGCTCACTCAGGTAGATTGGAGATAAAACGCACCAAATTATTTCGCAGGTTTCCAGCACAATACCTCGCACTGTTAGATTTTCCAATCTTGTGACTCAAAGCTATTGACTGCAATGAGCATCCAAGCCCCAAATATCTACAAGAAAGCCTACTTAATTATTTCCATTTCCATTCCCAATTTCAATTTTAATTACTTACAGCAGGGTGACTTCTAATCTCTCTTCTGCACCAATTCTTTGCCCTGGACTTACCAGATCACCACGTACTCGATTCAGCAACAAATTAAACATTTTACGATTCATTCGCGTATGTTTAAAAAATTGTTGCTTATCGAACTTTTTCATTTTTAAAAACACTCTTATTGTAGTCCGCAACAATATAGTCTTTATTAATTGGCCGAACACCCCATGTTCTTCGGCGGCATACATTAAATTTAAGAAGCTTAGGTCACACTCCATTGCAAAACAAAATAAAATTTCACCAACAAAACGCGAATCACAATATCGTTGTACAATATTCTTTTTATATTTATTTTATTGACGTTTGATACGTTTTTAACGTTTCTATAACTACACTAACGTCCGTACGTTACAGTACGGTACGTTTTCACGTATAAACGTTCGGCTAACCGGGGCTTTAGTTAAACTAGGAGATTTTGCTTTTTGGTGCGGAGCTGAGCTGTTTTTAGAATAAAGTTTTTAAAATACTTGGTGAAACAGTTTTTACTCTAATTACAAACAAGTAACCATGAGTGGGATACAGTTTTCTCGTTGGAAAGTGTAAAAACAATCTCATCAAGGACAATACAGAAATATACTGAACTATTTGAAATAGAAAAAATATTAAAACAAACAGAAAACTTAAATTTTCCTTTGGAATATTATAATTTCTGTAGTAAAAATTTATGTTAAAGAAATCATAATTTATAAAATGAAGTTTTCTCAAAAAAAAAAAAGAAAAGGGGAAATTTGGTTTATTTTCACCCACTGTATTTTTAGCCGTAAAGACTTTCTAAAGAAAATATTGTCACATTTTTTATATATATATATATATATATTTTTAAAATTTGTTTGTGTTATTTTTTATTGTTATAATTTAAAACTAATTCGAAAAACAAAGTTTTCAATGGGATGACGATCGGGCTGATGATATCGTACACAAAGTGTCGTAGCGAATTTTTCTAAACAAAATTAAGCAAAATCGTTTTTGACACTTTGCCAAAGTTCAATGTGAACATTGTTATGGCCACTTTTCGTACACAAAATAAATTTCTTAATCGAAACATGCACATACAAACATACATACATACTCTCTCATACCCATTTAATACTTTTTTATATTTTTTTATATAATTTTTCTTTTGAGTTATATATAAGTAGATGCGTGTATTTTTAGAAATTTATAGACAGAAAATTGTAAAGTTTAGTTTTATGTGTTTTGCCTTGCCAGTCCGTCTGTTCCAAAACGTTGCAATATTTTTTGTTGTCAATTATATCAAATATAAAATGGTCGAAAATAAAAACGTGATGGGGTCTTAATATTTTATAAGTATCACCACCACCAACACCTCCACTACCCCCATTATACTCGTACATGTTGTTGGATGGATGTGTTGTTTACTAATGTGTGTTAATTGTTGTTACGCATTGAATATGTTGCCGGCTCATAAAAATGCATATAATTAGCTTAAAAAAAATATAGGTTTATAAATAACATAAAGAATAACAAATCTAATTAGTTTTTATCGCATACATACATACTTGTGTAAACACAATGTACTTGTGTAAACACAATGCACTCATTTCCATTTACACTGAACAAAATTTTACTTTCATGACAATAAATTAAAAAACAAAAACTAAAAACCAGTAAAACTACTAAAAAGCTAATTTTTCTTGTGCATAATATAACGAAACGTCTTATGTACAAAATAAAGAAAAACCTCTAAAAAACTTAGACTGATAGCAAAATATGTTAAAAATTGAGTTAAATCAGGCGAAATTGACTTACCTATTTGCGATCAGATATTATACAGGTTAACGCCACTTCTTAGCACTAAATCCATAACTCTGATGATGTTCTTACCACCGGGTAATGCGTCTTATAATACCCTCGAGGTGCATAGCGACAAACCGACTTGCAATTTAAGAAGCATAGCATGCAAGACCGAATCTCCACTTCTTGCTTGGGAGCAGCAAGGCTATTTAAACTTTCGCCGTAGCATTGCGATATTATGTTAACAATGCAACAGTACATCGGTTAGTAAAAATCGATTTGCGTTTAAGGCACAGTCTCGACGTTACTTTCCGAAGTGCCCGACCAACAACAGTAACAGGGATTGCAGATACCGCATCTACCGGTTTCCATGATACCCGTTGGTTACTCTCTGGTTATTTTTCTCCCAATTTGAGACTGCTGTTACTCTGGTGCCGCCTTTTACTCTTAGGGACTACAATGTTAAGGTACGGAAGGTGATCACCAAGATTTCGTGTACCCATTGCGATTTGTAATCAATTAGGCAGTGAATCGCTTCGATACAGACAACGAAAATTTTTTTTTATTTAAGACTGAAAAACTCGCAAGTGAAATAAACTTTCATCTCGTGAATGGATGTTCAAATCGAAATTTCATAAATGAAAGTTTTTATAACCTTCTTCTCGTAACATAGTTTTTCCCAGTTTCAGGCTTCTGCTAGTCTGGTGCCTTCTGCTAGGCTGGTGCCCTCAGAAGGGGATCATCAAGATTACGTGCACCCATTGCAATTTGTAATCAATTAGCCAGTGAATCGCATTGATCAAGACAAGGCATGTGAAGTAAACTCGCAAGTGAAATAAACTTTCATCTTGTAGATGGATGTTCAAATCGAAATCCATAAATGAAAATTCTTATAATCTTCTTCTCGTAACATATTTTTTTCCCAGTTTCAGGCTACCGCTAGTCTGGTGTCTCCTTTTACCCTCAGAGACTACAACTGTGTGATTTGTTTTACATCCGCGTCTGACTATGTAATCTTAATCAGATGGTGGTCAAACCACTGCATAATTTGGGACGTCATGCTCGCCCTAGCAAGCCGAAGACTAATTCTAGCAACAGGTCTTTCCTAGTTGCAACTTTAATGATTCCACAGCAGGGCTGCAAATCATCACTCCTTGCTAAAGAGTTGGAGACTATCCAACTCCTGTCTAGAACACATGTCAAGCATGCTCACTGGACTGGATCATTCACTTTGCGTGTATTTATCAGTGAGATGATCCTGGCCACCATAATAACCATTATACTGTTATGGGACCGCAAAACCACAACCACCACGATGCTCCCATATAGGGGCCAACCTTAATGATCAGCCAGAGAACTATTAAATGTCTAAAGAGAGAAATAATGAACACTGCGAGCTCACTGATCCCCGTGGAAATAAAGTGGTGCTTCCAGTTGACTCCCTGCCTGTCTTCAGGGGACTGGGCTCCCTTTTTCCCCAGTTGCACTATGTCTAGATAGTGGAATATTCTATAAAGACCATATTTATATGCCCCTGGGGGGGGGGGGTCCTCAGAGACTACAATGTTAAATTGCGAAAAGTGATCAAGACAAGGAAAATTTATTTTTAAGTCTAAAAAACTTGCATGTGAAATAAACTTTCACCTCGCGGATGGATGTTCAAATCAAAATTCCATAAATGAAACTTCTTATAACCTTCTTCTCGTAATATATTTTTTCCCAGTTTTAGGCTTCTCTTAGTCTGGTGCCGCCTTCTACCCCCCAGGTTATAATGTCAACTCGCGGAAGGTGATCACCAAGATTACGTGCACCCATTGCCAGTGAATCGCATTGATCACGACAAGGCATGTGAAGTAAACTCGCAAGTGAAATAAACTTTCATCTTGTAGATGGATGTTCTATTCGAAATCCATAATTGAAAATTCTTATAACCTTCTTCTCGTAACATATTTTTTCCCAGTTTCAGGCTTCCGCTAGTCTGGTGTCTCCTTTTACCTTTAGAGACTACAGAGTGTGATTTGTTTTACATCCGCGCCTGACCATTAGTCTTAATCAGATGGTAAACAAACCACTTTGTATAATTTGGAACGTTATACAAACGTCCTAGATAGCCGAAGACATAATTCTAAGCAACAGATACCACCTAGTTGCAACTTGAATAATTCCAGGGCAGGTCTGCAAACTATCACACCTTGCCAAAGAGTTGGAGACTTTCTAACTCCTTGTCCAGAACACATGTCAAGCATGCTCACTGGACTGGATCATTCACTTAGCGTGTCATTATCAGCAAGATGATCCTGGCCACCATAATTTTCATTCTTCCCTTATGGGGCCGCAAAACCACAACCACCACGATGCTCCCATATAGGGGCCAACCTCAATGATCAGCCAGAGAACTATTATAAGTCTAAAGAGACAAATAATGAACTCTGCGAGCTCACTGATCCCCGTGGAAATAAAGTGGAGTTTCCAGTTGACCACCTGCCTGTCTTCAGGGGACTGGGCTCCCTTTTTCCCCCAGTTGCACAGGTCCAGATAGTTGAGTACTCTATAAGAACCGATAAATGTGCCCCCGGGGGGTACCTTTAGAGACTACAATGTTAAATTGCGAAAAGTGATCAAGACAAGGAAAATTTATTTTTAAGTCTAAAAAACTCGCATGTGAAATAAACTTTTACCTCGCGGATGGATGTTCAAATCAAAATCCCATAAATGAAACTTCTTATAACCTTCTTCTCGTAATATATTTTTTTCCCAGTTTTAGGCTTCTCTTAGTCTGGTGCCGCCTTCTACCCCCCAGGTTATAATGTCAACTCGCGGAAGGTGATCACCAAGATTACGTGCACCCATTGCCAGTGAATCGCATTGATCACGACAAGGAAAATTTGTTTTTAAGTGCGAAAAACTCGCATATGAAATAAACTTTCATCTCGTGGAACTTTATTAAACAAAACTTCTTATATCCTTCTCGTAACATATTTTTCTAGTTACGTGATAATATATGCTGTTACAAAAAGAAACGTAAATCTATGCATTCGTGTTTTGTTGCTATTAATCCTGTTAGCAGCGCTTTGCCACCAGAACTTTTCAGCGAAAGAGTTGGGTTGATTGTACAACAGTTTATAGAATAGGGATTTTCTAAACTTCCTGATTATGTTTGATACCAACTATATACCGAGTTTATTTAATTGAACATAAATAAACAACCCGTTAATAATTTGTGTTAAATTTATTGCAAATCCAACATGGTTTTTTTGAATGATGGAATCCATCGTTTAAAAAAATAATGAAAAGTTGTACTGAGTGATGATTTTTTTAGAAAAATAGAAAACAAGTGCAGAGCAATAAATATAAACAATAGAATGATTTGCATAAAAAAGTTTTAAATTTAATACTTTTTAGCCATTTAACACAACTCATCATCGTTCAAGTGAAAAAAAACATGTGACAAAAAATTAAATATTGCAGTGTTATTCAGTATTATTTTCATTAAACCAATAAAAAATAATTAGGAACTACTGATTGGCATTATTTATTTTGTGCAATACCAGGCCAAAATTTTGTTCAGTGTATTAGCCATGATTAAATTAGTCCGTTAGACTTATTTATGTATTTATGTGTTTGACATGTTTTTATTTTATATTTTTTTGCAAATTATGAACCGTTGAAACAAATTTTATTAAGTTTGTACTCAATATTTGCTTTCTTAAATTGCAATTGAGTAATAAAAGTGTCCAAATAAATTTAAAAAAAAATGTTACTAAATACAGGGTGTCCGGTATACTACTTTGTTTGTTTATAAATTTTGATTAAATGAAAGAGAATGGATCATATATTGATAAATATTTTATTTAATGTCGTCATTTATATATGGAATACAATATTCTAATATCCTCACAAAAAGAAATCTGGAGCAGCCGAATCAGGCGATCTTGGAGGGCAGTCAACATCACGATTTCCTGAAATAACTTATTGTGGGAAGAGGTCCCGCAGTAATTCCATTGTAATCGTTGCTATATGCGATGTGGCACCGCCTTGTTGATGTCACATGTTAATCAAGCCTAAAGCATGCAGTTGTGGCGTTAAAAAGTTTTTAATCATTTTACGATATCGCTTCCCATTCACAGTTACCGTTACGCCGTTTTCATTTTCGAAGAAGTAAGGTCCAATGATTCCTCCTGACCAAATTGCACACCAGACTGTCATTTTTAATCAATACAAAGGTGACTGTTGGATAATTTGAGGGTTTCCCATTCCTCCGAACCGACTGTTCTGTTTATTCACATATCCATTCCGATAAATATGTGCCACGTTACTTATTATTATTTTTTCATAAAAATGGGGTTGTGGAAGGCGCTCTTTTTTTTTGTTAAAGAGAAATAGCACTTCAGGCAACAATGCCTATTTAGTCAAGTACCGTGCTACATTCTTTAGGAAAGGGGTAGAGAAGACATGACACAGGGGGTTAAAGTAGAAGGATAGTCGGAAATTAACTGCCGTATAAGACAGCACAGCTACCAGTGACTATGCCTTCATCGCTGACCAGCCCCACCGACAGTCAATTTTTATTTTTGTAGTGAAAAAAACAAGGTCTTCGTTGGGAATCGAACCCACAACACACATACTGACAAGCTAGCACACTACCTACTAGCCTACAAATGTAAATCCTTGTGCAAAATTGTAGCCAAAGTTGTTCTTTGAAAACCAAGCTTTTAAGCACGGCATCGAATTGAGGTTGATGAATTGTTTTGAACACTTTCTGGAGCAGCAGTTATGTTTCAGCCGATCTTGCGGTATCTTGTGGTCTATGCTTGGGCCTATCCCCTACAGACCCTCTTTCTGCGAAATCATCCACTACACGATAAATAGTGCGTTTTGTTGGCACGTTGTTTCTCCCAAAAATTTCACGTAACTTTCTCATCGTCACAGTAATCGATGACTGATTTTGATAAAACGATGCATCAACTTGAATTCAATTCACTAGCTCATCAGTTGGTGGTCATATGCATATCTGTTTCAAGCGGTTCTGGCACATACAAGAATACTCTTCTTTAACATCATCCCACATTGTTGTTGTTATTATCATTGAGTGTAGACATCTATTTGGCTGTGTGTTTTTTTGTTCTGTGTTAATTCGATTTCTATTGTTTAGCTTTTTTCATGGAATTTTTAACAAGCATGTTGTTGTTGTCTTGCATGTATAAGATTTCTTAGATACGGCGCAATTTGTTAAAAGACACTGTCCAAACTAGCTTTGGACACACATTTATACCATCTGGCAGCACCACAATTTAGTACTGGCAAGAAAATGAAAAGGGAAATTTATTCCGTAAAAAAGAAAAATGGCAGAATAAGTTTCCATTTTTTTTTCAATTGGTTGCCGAATCTTCTAGAGTAACGTGGTTTAAAGAATAAGAAACATACGTAACTTAAATTTACCAAAAAAAAAATTACTTACAAAAAATTAACCTAAACTAAATGCTTAAAATAACTTACTGAATTACTTACCTTAAAACTTTTAATTAATCAACCTGAATACTTTACGTAAAGGAATATTAAATGTAAACGCATACTTGCCCAATTAAATTATAAATCCATTGATCAACCGAAAAATAAAGAAGAAATTTATATCTAAACCTGCTGGTCATTTATTTAAAATCACCGAGGAAAAAGGTAAGAATTAAGGTTTCCACATATTCCACAACAAGGAAAAGAAATTAAAAATTAAAATATTATTCCAACTTCCCCAATTATAATTGCTCTAACTGAGCAATTGTAAATACAGAAATCTCCCTTACAGATTGGCCCCAGCTGGAAGTGAAGTTCCCAACTCTGCCTACTCTAGAGCGCAGAAGTAATTATTAATACAACTAAAGTAAAGTATTCAGACACAATAGGTCATTTCGTTTACTTTTTCTTTACTGATAATTACTTTCTTAAAGAAAACATCTTCATAACAATATGTTAATTTTTTAAATAATATTAGCAACAGTTTTTCTTTCGAGATTTCTTCTAACGCGTATGTTTCTTTCAAATTACCAACAGAATGGCTGAAAGTTTAAACAAGACTCTTTCTGAGGGTGTTGAAATTCAAAGTGAACTGCTTTTGGTTTTTAAAGAAACATTTTTCTTATAACTCAAATAAACAACCAACCAAACAATTGCATTAATGGCTTCATATCTTTTTTTTCAAATCCATCTGCCATGGACAATATTTCTATTTCTATTTGTCTTTTTTCCGAAGATTTCATGTGAGTTTAAAATATGCACTACGTCATTTTAATAACATTCTTAATTTTGCAATAAATTTGTTTTATGTATTTCTATTACAAAAAGTAAAAAGAATTTTTGAAATTGGGACACAATATTTCTTAGCAGAAATAGAAACGAAAAGAGAATGAAATGGGTGTCTAGATAAGAGCGATGAGAGAACAAGTTTAAAACAACGGCAGTTTGATATATGAAATTCATTGTTGCTTTATTTTGATGCTCGAATCGCTGTTACGCTCTTGCTGTTAGTGCTTCAGATGCTGCGTTTAATATGTGCGATATTACGATATTATTTCACAATGCGCAAATTAATAACCTGAAGAAACCAAGGGATTTTCAATTGCAAATTGATGAGAGCTCGTCTCGAGATGGTATGGCCTCTAAATTTGTCTTTATTAACTTTTAGCGTCTATTCGCTGTTTTGCCAACCAGGGCCTTTTTGTTGAGACCACAGTTTAACTATATCAATGCTGTTAAGCCATGCTAATAGAAAGGCCTTAAAATCGCTCTATAGCGAATGATTGTGTACGATGTTTCTTCGTCGTCTTCGATACTGGTCGCTACGGCGGCTATATTTTGCCAAGCAGAGCCTTTTTGTTGAGACCACAGTTCAACTATATCATTGCCGTCCAGCCATGCTAATAGAAATTCGTTAAAATCGGTCTACAGCGAATAATCGTTTTCCACATATCATCGTTTTCTTCGATACTGGTCGGTACGGCGGCTATATTTTTTAAACCGGCATCGGATTCCAACTTATCCACAGAACCTTTAACGAAATATTTTCTTTGATTTAACAGGCCGCTGTCACCTCTTTATGATTTTCCCCCCGGGGGCACATATATATGGTCTTTATAGAACTTCGACTATCTAGACACAGTGCAACTGGGGGAAAAAGGGAGCCCAGCCCAGTCAGCAGGGGTACAACTGGAAACTCCACTTTATTTCCACGGGAATCAGTAAGCTCGCAGAGTTCCGTTATTTGTCTCTTTAGACATTTAACTGTTCTCTGGCTGATTATTGAGGTTGGCCCCTATATGGGAGTATCGTGGTGGTTGTGGTTTCTCGACCCCATATCAGGTTTTTTGTTTAATATGGTGGCCAGGATCATTTCACCGTTAATGACACGCTAGGTGAATGATCCAGTCCAGTGAGCATGCTAGACATGTGTTCTGGACAGGAGTTGGAAAGTCTCCAACTCTTAAGCAAGGAGTGATGATTTGCAGCCCTACTGTGGAATCATCGAAGTTGCAACTAGAAAGTTATGTTGCATATAATTTTAGCTTCCTAGGACGTGCATTATTTTCCAAATTATGCAGTGGTTTGATCCGCCATCTGTTTAAGGCTTAATGGCCAGGCGCGGATGTAAATCTAATCACACCTCTTTATGATTTTTGAGTCGAATTGCTGCAGGTAATATCAATATTTCCTTTCCCCAGTATAACCTCACTATTTTCCGTGTTCGGCCAGTGTGTATTTTTAAAACGCATTTAGTTTTCGATTTTCACCTTAAGTTGGAAGGTGTAACAAGTTGCATCAAGTTGTCTCAGTATACAAATACTTGCGGCGGGTTCCGCCCCGGGGGCACATTAATATGTTTTGAAGGAATCTCACCGTCATTTTATGTGTCAACGGGGGTAAAAAGGAGCCCAGTCCCCTACAAGGAGGCTAGCAGCAGGACAATTCCACTTTATTTCCACGGGAATCAGTAAAGCCCCAGAGTTCAGCTTTTTGTCTTTTTAGCCTTTTAGTTGTTCTCTGAGTGATTTTTGAGGTTGACCCTTCGGGAGTATCGTGGTGGTTGTGGTTTCGAGGCCCTCGTTTGAGTTGTGTGGGTCGGATCATTCACACTGAGCACAATGAATGGTCCAGGTCCAGTGAGATTGATTGCGGTTTTATTCTTAAATTGTATTAAGCTTCATGCGTTCTGAACCAAGAGTTGGATAGTCTCCAACTCTTCAGCAAGCAGTAAAGGCTGCGGCCTGCTCCGAGCTCTTGAAGTTGCAACTAGGAGTGACTGGAGGATATACGTATCTGAAGGCTTCCTAGGACGAGGATGACGCTACATTTCATCCACAGTAGTATGATCCACAGTCAGGTTAAGGCTTACACAGCTAGGTACTGACGTAAATCCTATCAAGCATATGCTTGCGGCTTATAACTGCCAGAGTTCCAGCGATTGTGATTTTTTTGTTATTTTATAATCGTATATGAGTATTATTATCCATTAGTATTTTGATCAAATTTGGATTTTGATCATGCTTTCGCTTTCTGGAATTGCCACATTTTTTATTTGAATATCAAATGCTTCGCCCTTTAGGTTCTATCGAGCCATGTCATGCAACGGATGGTTTTTTAATGCCTTTACGTTCGGGGTATAAGTTGAACTTAAAGCGACTTTAATAAGATTTAAACATCCTCATTTTAAACACCTGAATAGTAATAAAGCGAAAATGGCTGGTTTTAAAGAGGAATTTTGGAAATAAGCTCTTATTTGACAGTTATAAATAAATGAGGGTTCTGTGACACAATATGTCGTTCTATTTTTTGCCGATTGAAGTAGTATGGGGTCTTGCAAAAGTTACCGTGCGCATTTGTTTAGTTTTATGAGAAGTTCCAGTGAGTAGTTCCTAATTATGTTGCATTTTTGAGAAAATCATCTAGTTTTCTTTTAAAAAAAAACCCGGGCAGCTCATTAATAAATCTGGCAGCACTTTTTATATATTATAAAGGGTGTTTTTTTATTAAGGTGTATAATTTTTAAATGGTTTATAACAAAGGCGAATATTTTAATTGATATAAATTTACTTTATTCGTAAGATAATCTTCTGGCATTATAATTTAAATCTGACTTCTGGCATATTATCACGATAGCTGACTTGGACATTGTCTAAACTAAAGCACCAATTTTCGAACATTTGTAACTGTATATCAGCAATAACGCAACGAATGTTGTGCTCAAAGTGGTTAATCGTTTTAGGCTTGTGGGCGTGGGCTAGTGGCCACATATCCTCACAGAAAATAGTCTAGCGGCTTTAAATTGCATGATCCGAAACGTAAAACTATACGGTTACCAAAGGTTTTCTTCAATCAATCAGTTGAGGCACAAGCTGTGCGACACGTTGCGACGTTTTGTTGACACCACAGTTCCTGCACACAATGGTTGTTCAATTAATAAACGAAAGAGTTAGTCATCATGGCTTTATAGCGATCAACATTAACCGTAACGTTCTGACCAGCATCTTTTATAAGAAGTACGGACCAATAATTCTACCAGTCCATAAAGCACACCAGTTCTTCAGGATGTTTATCACTCTAACAGCCGTATGCATAAAAACTTAAAGTAGGTTTAACTGCCGTTGTTAAGCACAATTTCCTAAAGTTGTATTCAAAAAACGTTTTTATCTTAACATACCTTTGTTAACTTTAAAGTAGGAAAAACCTACTTTAAAGCTAAAATAAATTGACAGTTCAATTTTATTATTGAAAGTTCGAAAACAAAACAAATTGTTTTTTTAATAATGTTTATTTGGCCATATTTCTTATAATTGAACTATAAATAAACAAACAGTAGTAATTTTTTTTCATTCTATACACAGTGCCTTATTCGAGCTCTCTAGTATATTTTACATTAACAATATTAATTCTTTTTAAGAAAATTATATAATATATAAACCAGAATCGTGCTATTATAAAAATATTATGTAACAAAAAAGTTGAAAAAAAAATTACTTACATATTTAGTTAAGAATAAAATGTTAGTACTTAAATGCTAAAGGGGGGAATTTTTAGATAACCTTTCATGTTAGCCACCAGTATTTATTTACATTCATGTTTGAAAGCATATTTTTATCTCTGAAATACAGGCTTGTATCAAATCTTTTATTTCCTATAGTTAATTGCTTGCAAAATA
Source organism: Trichopoda pennipes (assembly GCA_030448955.1). Taxonomy (NCBI): domain Eukaryota; kingdom Metazoa; phylum Arthropoda; class Insecta; order Diptera; family Tachinidae; genus Trichopoda; species Trichopoda pennipes. The sequence continues at coordinate 2,155,495 of JASKUP010000040.1, forward strand.
TTGCTTTTTGAGTGGCTCGTCTATATATGTGATAGAATATAGGAATACCTGTTTCGTTTTGCATAAAATCTTAACTATCTAGGTGCAAGAAGGCCTCAGGTGGGACATAACCGTTTTGGAGTGCTTTGTCTATATATTCCCCATTTACGTAGTATGGAGCCATTATCAAGTTATTTTCTGTGCAATTAGAGCTTTTCACAATGTGGTTTCTAATTAAAAAAAATTATGAAATTGTCTACTCGACATGTCTTTGCAGCGTTATATAATTTTCCGTCGCGATATATATTTTTTAAAATTGCTATTTGTTGACCTAGAAAGAGACGTACATGCTCTTAAGCATTTTCTTTCAAAGACTCGAATTTTTTCCATGTAAGCGGGAGCAATATTAAACCAAATTTGGCAACCATATGTCAACACTGGTCTTATTAAAGATTGATATAAAATAATCTTAACCCTAAGATTAATATATCTTGAAAAAGGCATTTCTTGCCTTTGTAATTTGAATGTTGATGTGATTGTGGAAGTATAAAAATTTATCGAGATGAATGCCCAGATACTTAACCATCTGTTTATTTGTAATATTATTATTAGAATAGGATTTTATTCCGAAGTCCTTCCAATTTTTACTACTATTGTAATTACATTTACCCACAGGTGGCCGAAAAAGAATAGTCTCGCATTTTTCAATATTTATTTTCATTTTCCATTAATATATTTTTCTACATAGTTGAATTTATTTTGTAAATTATTATTAATTTTTTTGGATTTCATTATCGGAATGGTAAAAGATAATATCATCGGCGAAAGCAATAATATTATCGACTTGTTGCAAAAGATCGAAAATAAATATGTTAAAAAGAATTGGCGAGTTCACCGTTCCTTGTTGTAAGCCATTAACCATTACGAATTTTTTGGTACTCATTTCCTTTTTGTTGCATACAAAAAAAAACACTTATTATTCAACATATTGTATATGAGCAAGACAAGATGGAATGGAGTATTATATTTGATTAGTTTGTATATTAGCCCTGGAACCCAAACACTGTCGAAAGCTTTTTCGAAGTCTACCAGACAGGCGCCTGTACATAGAGATTTATTCCAATTATAGTAAATATTTGAAGTTAATTAGTGAATAGCATGGATAGTAGAGTGTTTGAATTTAAACCCGAATTATCTCTCGTTAACTAAATTATTATTCTCGCAAAATTTTAGTATGCTATTATTTACGCACATTTCAAAGACTTTACTTATATTTGGTAGCAAGCTTATTGCCCGAAAATTCCTAGGATCGCTCATATCCTTGCCTTTTTTAGGCAAAATAACTACTTTCGCAGTTTTCCATGCTGTAGGAAAATAGGAATTATTCAGCATGTTGTTAAAAAGTGTACAATATTCCATTATTATTTCCTTTGGTATGTTCTTTAGAATAAAATTGGGGATGTTATCTAATCCGGAAGAAAACTTTTTCTTTAAATTATTGAATATATAAAGAATTGACTCTTTTGTTATAAAGTAATCTTCAACAAAAGGATACTTTAAGTTATTGGCTTTTCTGGCTTCATTAAACGTGATAAGTGTTGATTTATTTGTTTCATATTCAATTTTTTTTCCTAAAAAATTGGAAAAACAAATGTCAACGTCGATGTGCAAGTTGTTATCAGTGTCAATCTCCTTAAAAGCGTGGACTGATTCAAGATAAGCTCCGATTATATTTAAAATTTTGTCCTGATCTCTTATTATGTACTTATTATTTTCTTGGTCCTTTTCTACTTCAGCTGTATCGATACCAGCATTTCTAAGCCAGATTTCCCTATCCGTATCAATTTTTAAAACCTCAATATTAAGTGCAGTCGATGGTTTAAATTAATTTTTTAACTTCCTTGAACATATTCTCTGAATTTCTACTGTCTAATTTGGCTAGTTTTTCCTGCAAGTGTTTGTTAACAGAGAGAATAAAATTATCTTTAATAACTTTTCTTATTAATTTCAATTTAGTTTTCAGTAAATTAGGATATACTTGTGTTAGAGAATGTTCTAATCTGTTGTGTTTTTTAATTTCACTTAAAATTTTGCTTTTTTCGGTATATAGCTTTTTTATAATAGAGTTGGTAAACTTTGAAATTGAGTCACCGTTTGTAAACTTTGGAACCGATTTATCAATGGCGATAGATATAAATTTATTTAACTTAAGTAAGTAGAAGTCTATTTCAGCATTTGAAAGATTTCTGTTATTTGGAATTTTATTATTATTAATAAATTCATTCAGTAAACTATTAATAAATGCCTTTAAATTTAGTTTCTTGTAATTGAGTTGTAGTTCAGGTGAGTTTTTGAAAAAAGCAAAAGGGTGGTCGTTTTCTTTGTTTAAAACCCTTGTTTGAATTGCGTTATGATCGCTGTCATAGTCCAAGGTTTTCAAGCAATTTAATGTGTCGTTTTCCCTCTGTATATCTAAACGGAGTCTGCAATACATATATCTAAGTAGGACCCACATCTAGGATATGACGGTGATGTGGAAGCATAGAAATTATATCTAAAGTTTATATCATTGTATACAAGCCATTCTTTCAACATATTACCTTTTGTATTACATGAGACATTACCCCAACCTATATGTTTACACAAAACAAATTGTGTTTACAATAAACCTAGCCGTTTATTTTAAAGGTGGCATAAGTTAATTTGTTATTGTTAGCTTTTTTATTTTAAATTAGTTTATAAAACATTTTAATTTTTAGCCATTTCAATTTGTCTGTATTTAGTTTTCTTTCTGAAACGGATTTTTCTAATGATTGTGTTGAAATAAAATCTTTTTTCTCCATGTTGTGCACTGTGAAGGACTTTTTCGACAGGGGGCTATTACTACTATTACTATATTGTCCTTTACATAAGTCACTATGTGCAATAATATGCTTTTGAGTTGTGACATTCTTAGATATTTTTTACATCACGAAGCAACCTCGTGAGAATAAAAAAATAACAAAATAATGCTAATTATGTGTAGAATATTAGATATCACTATAATATAGTTCAGTAAACTGCACTATTCTTTCGTACTAACAAAAATAAGTCCAATAATCACAATAATACTTACTTACATGTTTCCATTTCTTTCACACTAAGCTCGGTAATTAATTTCCTGAGTACAGCGACTAACGCCACTTTCAAAATAAACATTTTTGTTATACCGTTAATTATCAACACTCCTCTCAAACAAATCTCAATACTTCTTAACTTCTTTTGTTTGGGTACGGTTTTCCGTCGTTCTTAACTTATTAATTTCAAATTTATTAAAACTGAAAACAAATTGTTCAGTTGTGACTTATGCCACTCTCAATGTAAACGGCTTAATTGACAGTGACAAAGTATGTTATTCCGAAAATTTTTAAAAATCCTTATTAAAAACAAATTGTAGTATACAAATAATAATAAAAACTAAAATATAACATGCCATTTAATATAAAACAAATTTACATCATTATTTTATATTTTACAAAAATATAATTATAATTAATTATTTTAAACAAAAGTTTTATTGATTTACATATAATCAAAACAAAGCTTATTATCCGAATAATTATTTTTTTAATATGAACAAATTCTTTGTAAGTTCTTCGTAAGTCGTGCAAATTGATCTTTTTTGGGTGCTTTGCTTTTTATTAAAAATATTAATAAAAAAACAAAAAAAAAAATATGTTGATTTTGCTGAAAACAATAAAAACATTTTTTATGGATCTAAATACCCGGATAAATATATTCATTTTTATACATCGTTAACTACAACATGACAACTGAAAATAGTGGCATTGCCAGAATGAAAATACTAATTTTACTAAAGCATACAGTAGCTAGGCCCAATTTTTTTAGGCCCAATTTGCAAGTGTTTTTAGCGCGTCAATTTTTTATTCATGTTGAAATGCCAAACTAAAAAAATGATAAATTAATTGACAGCTGACAAAATGGCCGCCAGGTAATTCAACAAATGTTGTCAATTTGAAGTTGTATATCTCTATAAAAAACATTCCATGCAGGGTAATTTATTTATTTTCTGCCTACAACTGGAATAAGCTGTAGTATAACTAGTAAAAGAAAGAAGCCATAATAACAAGGAAATTAATCTATAGTCCAAATAAGGGAAACACGTTTTTGTTATGAAATTTCATAATTATACAACAGTCGTGCCATAAAAGATTTCATTTCTATTAAGTTTTTGTTGTAGTGAGTTAATTTAATTCATTTATATCTTGCGTTGTAATAAATTTAAAATATTTAAAACATTTTTCACAATTTTTGCACTTTCTTTTAAGAGAAGTAGCACTGTTAATGGTATCTTCGACATTATAACAGATAGAGAACCCAGTGAAAAGCTGCAGCGATAGGAAAGTTCCTGTGAATTTATTCCAATAGCAAAAATACCATTAACAGAATGTGTGAAAGCTGGGTCCATAACAACTGTAAGGCGAATTTACTATGCCCTATAACATAATAATAGGTTATAATAGCCGGTATTTATGATATCACAGACCATCGCTTGTTTTTTTTAAGAGAAGTAGCACTTCAGACAACAATGGCTATTTAGTCAAGTACTGTGCTACATTCATTAGGAAAGGGATAGAGAAGAGATGCGACAGGTGGTGAAAGTAGAAGGATAGTTACGGAAATTAACTGTCATATAAGACAGCTCAGTGCAACAAAACAATAATAACAGCAAAGAAATCTTTAAAAATTTAATAGAATTTTTTTAATTTATAAATCTAGCAAAAATCCCAAAAACTAATATTTTGATTTTATTTTGCGAAAATATTTTAATGTCAAGCTCTGTAGAGATCAGTGTTGGCAGGAGGTATAAGGAAGTCATACAACTACAGAAGGCTAGTATGTTAAGTTATTTGCTGAGCACAATCACCTTGCGCAATTAGTGAATAATAATACAATACAATAATACACTCGACAACTTTACACCGCGAAAAAAGTATGAAATAAAAGTTTGTGCTTTTCTCGGCAATTCCGATCACTGCACCATTTCCGCCTCCTTTTCATATTCAGCACTTTCACAATGTTTCGAATTTAGCTACTAAAAATATATTTATGAGAAGGCTCGTTGGGACGAGCTCAACGAATTTTTTAAGCATCTAAATGGGAAATTATGTTTCTTGGACAATAATGTCGATGCCATGGCGGTAATGGTTGCAGACATCATTTTATTTGGAATGAAAATTTTAGTTCCCTCCAAAAAACAAATTCGATTAAAACCAGATCGAAGTCTTGGTGTAACCAGACGTGCAAAAATGCAGTCAAATCAAGAGAGGGGAAGCATTTAGTATCTGGCGTAGTAACAAAAATGCAGATAATGATTAGCTACGCAAAAGAGTGAGATCTTCCTTTGACAATGTACTAAGGCAAGCTAAAGTTCTTGCTACTGATATGTGTGTAAATTTTTTTTTTTGTATTTTTTTTAAGAGAAGTAGCACTTCAGGCAACAATGCCTATTTAGTCAAGTACCGTGCTACATTCTTTAGGAAAGGGATAGAGAAGAGATGCGACAGGTAGTGAAAGTAGAAGGATAGTTAGGGAAATTAACTAATTAATTCATCACTTCATCACTGAGCAGCCCCACCGACAGTCAATTTTTATATTTGTAGTGAAAAATAACCAAGGTCTTTGTTGGAAATCGAACCCACAACCCACAGTCATGTAAGCTAGCACACTACCTATTAGCCTACAGGGGCACCTTTAAAGAGCAAAAGAAAAATTTGTCAATGGCGTTTACATGTAACTTTCACTTGGTGAAATTGTTTTCATAATTAAAACGCTTTTGTCATTAATTAATGAGAATGAAACCTACACGTAATAAGCTTATTTATTGGCTTAATGTCAAATATTCCTAGTCTTATACCAATTTGAATAAATCCTTTTTTTAAAGAAAAATATGGCAACATTGGCTATATTGCACCAGAGCAAATAGGTACTTTTTTAGGCCGCAAGATTTTTTATAGTGCAAAGTTAAATTAAGCAATTTTTAATTATGTCTTAATTAGGTTTTGATTCATAAAAATAATGCATTTGTGCCGACATTTGTATCCTTTGCAGTTTATGCATTACCCAACGTGAAATTCCTTATTTATTAATGATATTCTATTAAAATATTTTCAACTTAAATCTGTTAATAAGTAATTATAAATAATTTTTCTTTATATCAATTTCAAGTACGTCCATCCAGCCAACCTAAATGGTTAAACAACAGACAAATAAAATTATGGAATAACACCCGCATCCATCGACGCTAAAACACATTCCATGTGTAAATAACCAGAAAGTTTTTTTCCACTTCAATCATCACACCCTGTCATCCGTAACGGATAAAACACAAGAAATTAAAAAAAATTTTTTTTTAAGAAAAACAAATCAAGGTGCGATCTTAAATCAAAATAAGTTATTTATTAACAAAGTGTTAAATTATATTTTTGAGTTTTCCATTAAATAACCAATCAAAGAACAAAATATTTGTATATAATTCAACTAGATTTTCTTTCTTTTTCTCAATTCCATTCATTCATTTTGAAAACCAAACAAACAAACAAACGAAAAAGTCTTCAAAAGAATTTGTACAAAAATTTAAAGCCTTAAGAAATTAATGAAAATGGCTTTATTAACACACCAACACTTTACAACAAATAAATGGTTAATTACAATCACAGGTAAGTTAAAAACATCTTTAAAATAAATCTAATTAATAAATCAAATGAAATTGTAATCAATTAGCCAATTGTTAATGAACTCTTAACATATTTAAAAAAAAAACACACAACATATAAATGCTTTAAATAAACATATTGATTTTTAAAAATAAAATTCATAAAAAAGTTTCAAGTGGAAAGTGTATTTAGCTGGAAATTTATTTACACCAATGCCTTGATGTGCGTATTTCAAACTGGGTAAAATATTTTTCGTTTGTTTTTCTTTTTATTAAAACAGTTAGCTAAGAGTTTTTTATACTTGGGTATGAACAGTTTGTGAATATACCGGTTTCGGCTATACGCCATCTTCAGTGTTCTTTTCTTTCTATACCGAACCCGGTATGTGCACAAACCAAATTTGATGCGGGTTGGCGTAAAATCATACCCAAATAAATCAAACCCCGTCGAACAATATACGCACATATCAGTTTCTTATACAGTCGCCAAAAAAAGTATTTGACTTAAATCGCAAAAATCCGTTCTGTCTCCTACTCTTTTTCCTATTTTTCTATATGACCTTCTTTGTCAAACTTTCAACTCTAAATACTCTTTCCCAGATGACAGCACCATTTGTCATCATATTCATTTAGAATATACCGAACCAGTTGGAGGTGAGTTCCAGAAGGCAGAAAATAAATCATACGCTCAATCACGATCTCGCAACAATCTCGGAATGGGGTCGTGTGAATAGAGTCGATGTTAATGACCGTCAGACCTAATATTGCATGCTTACGCAAAGAGCTGTGTTTGAAAATGGTGCTGCATCTGTTACTATGGGTGATTTCGTGATAAGACTTACATCTGCACCTGGCCGTAAGCCTTAATCAGATGGTGGTCAAACCACTGGGAATGAAAAACCACGTCATTCACGCCCTAGGAAGCCGAGGACTAATTCTAGCAACAGGTCTTTCCTAGTTGCAATTTCAGTGGTTCCAAAGCAGGGTTGCAAACCACTACTCCTTGCTCAAGAGCTGGAGACTATCCAACTCGTGGTCCAGAACACATGACTAGCATGCGTGATTTGATTTATATCTGCACCGACTAGGTAGTCATAATCAGATGGTGGTCAAACTACTTTGAATTATTTGCAAACGTCATTCACGCCCTAGGAGGCCGTCGAATACTTATATCCACCGGTCAATTTCGAAAGCCCGAATTAGGCCGCAGCCTTCACTCCTTGCTAAAGAGTTGGAGACTTTCCAACTCCTGGTCCAGAACGCATGAAGCTTAATATAATTAAGAACATGACGGCATTCATACTCACTGGACCTGAACCATTCATTGTGTTCATTATGAATGATCCGACCCACAAACTCTCACGAGGGTCTCGAAACACACAGCCACCACGATACTCCCATATAGGGGCCAACCTCAATAATCAGCCAGAGAACAGCTAATTGTCTAAAGAGACAAATAGTGAACTCTGCGAGCGACTTGATTCCCGTGGAAATATGTGGATTGTCCAGGTGACTCCTACTAGCCTTTGAGGGGCTCCCTTTTACCCCGCAAGACACCAGTCTAAAAGGAATAGTACGTTCCAAAATGACTATCATGTGCCCCCGGGGGGACATGACAAGCATGCTCACTGGATCCGGATCACTCACCCGTTGGTGTTATTAAAGGCGAGATGATCCTGGCCCCCTAAATCAAATTGATGAGAGGCCGCGAAACCACAACCACCACGATACTCCCGAAGGGCCAACCTCAATAATCAGTCAGAGAAGCAACTAAAAGTCTAAAGATTTCCGTAGAAAAAATGTGGAGCTTCCAGTTGACCCCTGCTGCCTTCAGGGGACTGGGCTCCCTTATACCCCCAGCAGCACAGCTCTAGATGGTTAAGTAATCCATAAAGACCGATAAATGTACCCCCCGGGGGGAACTATGGGTAATATAGGTATTTACGTATTACAGAATCGCACGTTCTTGATGTTGTTGGCATGAAAATTCAGTGTGATGTTCGCTGAACTAAACACAGCAACAATTTTTTGGAACATTTTTCCCCATTTAAGGAATTTATGTGCTAAAATTAAACAAATTTAATTTATTACATCTTAATCATTTTACGAGTCAAAATGGCGAAATAAAAAATTTTAAATCTATCGGAAAAAACTAAAATCGATGTTTAGCGTTCTGAAGGTAGAATAGCCCGTGCAATAGCTACAAAAAAAAATGGACGAAGCCCAACAGTTGTCGACAATTATATCAAGAGCCCCAAAGAGTATAGAAAAAATTTTAAAGGAAGGGTTAATTGTCTTTATCTACATATGAGAAAAGAAAAATCATCAGAATTGCTTCAAATTCTGCTTTATCCTTGTCAAAAATAAGAACTCAAGCTGGAGTGCAAGCGAGCAAGTCATCAGTATGCAGAGTAATTAAGAACTGTGAGTATCTTAAATACCTGAAATTACAAAAAAAACAAACGCCACTTAATACTCCTCGTAAGGAAAAGGGATTTCAGTTCGCAAGAGTCTACTTGGTATGGGATATGCAGCAAAGAGGTCATGTAAATGACTGGAAAACGGATGTATTTACGGATGAGAAGAAGTTTAATTTGGACGGCTCTGATGGCCTACGCAAAGAAAAGCGATTTTTGAACCAACATTACAGCCGAGAGGGCGGCGTTATGGTGTGGGGTGCTATAACGTACTACGGCACCATCAATCTTGAATTTCAAAGTGCAAAAATGACTGGTGCGAGGTATAAAACGTTATTGGAATTAGCTTCTCCAAAGTACCTTGGATATTGCCCCTATACACAATGCTAGAGTAGTAAAGGAGTTCAGCGCAAGCCAAAATGTTAGTATTCTTGACTGGTAACCCTATTCGACAGATCTAAACATTATCGAACATGTCTGAGGTTGCTTATCTCGTAAGGTCTATAAAGATGGTACACAATTTGAGGACAAGCAATCACTAATTCAGGCCATTAAGGATGCTTGAAATCAAATTTCATTGGATTATCTAAATTCTCTTTATCTGTCAATGAAAACCCGTACTTTTGAAGTTATTAAAAACAAAAGGGGTTGTACCCATTACTAATAGTACTTAAATAATGTAAAATTAATTTAAAAAACAAGAAGAACTGTTTTTTATTAAAATTAGTTAAAGTTCCTTTATTCAAGTGAACCAAAAAAATAGTACTTTTTTGGAATTTTTTTTTATAAATTGCTTAAAAAAAGTTCTTAAGTTAAGAAACCACTATTGTCATGATTTGTTTATATCTCAAGATGTCTAAATTCCATTTCTATTTTAAATTTCTGCAATCGGTTAAAAATTGCAAAAGATACAGGCTGCTGAATATGGAATTTTTAGTGGCTTTAAATAAGTGAACCGAAGTGTATATATAAATTAAAAATGTGTATAATCACGTTGTATTTTTTATCTATGCACCTTAAAAAATCCTTTTTTGGCACTTTTTACCTGGTTAGTTGGCCCATGAGTAATAAATAAAATAATGCCTGTCAGGCCTACAATTTAGACACAATAGGACTGATAACAATTTACAAACGACGACAATTAAAAGTTATGACGACAAAGGCAAACATTTGGTTCAACAGACAATGCCTCGCATCGAATGTTACACCAAAATATGCCAAAATACAGATTAGAGTCAACACCACAGCAAGCAGGAAGACAATAAAAAAAGCACAAAGAGACTTTGTGAAATTCGAAATCAGAAACCTTTACGCCAAAAAAGAAATTACGAACTCGGAGTTACTAGACATTCACCTTAAACTAGCAGAACGACTCCCAACCGACGTACTCATGAACACATTAGACCAAATACGAGCAGAAAACGCGAAAACAATAAAACAAAAATACGCAACTTTAAACAAGAAACTCGAGACACTAACACATTCAAAAAACAACAAAACGCGCAAAAACAACAATTTCCACCCTAGATTTTTGAATCTAACAGAGGTCACCATCAGCAAGCAAGAGGCTCAATTATTGGAAAAGGGATTAAAACACAACATCACGGAAAACAGCAAGAAAAAGGAAATAGAACAAACAATTGTGGACACAGAAGTCGCAATAGCGATGATCCCAAACGAAGAACAAGAGCAAGCCAGGCACATCTGCAAACAAATAATAGAGAAGGAGGCCAAGTCTATAAAACACTTAAACGGAGAGCACAATACAATAAGGAAACTAAAACGTAAACTGGAAGCGAACAACATCTTAGTCACAAAAGCAGACAAAGGAAACACAACAGTGCTCATCGGTAAACATGACTACATCGAAAAGACAGAACAGTTAATAAGAGACTCTAAGTGCAAGAGAATTGGTAAAGATCCTACGGAAGAATACCAAACGAAAATTAAGGAGATTATAAAAAAGGCGACAAGGATAATAAAACCAGACATATCGCACACATTAACACTGATGAATCCATCCGCACCATCTATGATAGCACTACCAAAAATACACAAACCAAACACACCAATGAGACCCATAATTAATTACAAATCCGCACCAGGCTACAAACTTTCGAAATATATAAGAACAATATTAAAGGACACCTTAGACCTGGAATATAAGCATACAATAGCCAACACTACAGAACTGATTAGTAAACTGGAGAATGTGAAAATAACGGAGAAGACAAAACTGGTCTCTTTTGACGTGAAGGACTTGTATCCATCAATTCCGGTAATGGATACATTGAACATTGTTCATAGGACAGTAAAAAACAAAACGGAGAACAAGGAACTGGCAATACAACTTACAGGCACACTAAAAGCGACACTAGAACAGAATTACTTTAAATTTAACAACAATATATATAGACAGATAACAGGACTAGGGATGGGAAATCCAACATCTGCCACCCTCATGGAGGTATTTATGCAGAACTTGGAAGAGGAGTACCTAAAGGAATTGAAAACCAACTTCGGAGTAATATTCTACGCAAGATATGTCGACGACATCATATGTGTACTAGAAGGAAATAACGAGGAACAAATTCTGGATTACTTGAATGGAAGACACAAGGACATAAAATTTACAATGGAAAAGGAAGAGGAGGGGAGAATCAATTATCTGGACCTAACGATCAAGAGGAATATAATCTCGAACAGAATCGAATATGAAATATACAGGAAACCAACAGCAACGGACACAATAATACACAACTCATCAAATCATCCCCAGCAACACAAAAACGCAGCAATCAGGCAGCTAATAACAAGACTCGAAAGAACACCACTAACACGGCAAATGTATATGAAGGAAATGGAAACAATATACACCATAGCGAAAAACAACGGATACAAAAAGCGCCTCGTAGATAACATCAAGAAACAAATTGGAACGAACAAAGAACAGGAGAAGGAAAGAAAAAAATGGGCTACATTAACATATATGGGAAAATCAACGTACAAACTGGCGAAGTTCTTTGGAAAACACAACATCAATACCGCATTCAGAACAAAAAACAACCTAGGGAAAATACTACGGAATAAAACAACCGAGGAAAATATACTAGACAAACAAGGAGTGTACAAATTAACTTGTACATGCCATTATAGCTACATCGGGCAAACAGGACGAAAAATTAAGACCAGATTTAGGGAACACATTAGAGACTATAACAAAAGACTACGAGAACCAAAATCGACTCCAGAATCAAACTTCGCGAACCATATATTTGACAACAAATGTACACCAGGACATATTAAGACAACGGTTAAACTGCTTCACACACAGCACAAAGGAAGGAGACTAAATGTATTGGAAAACATGGAAATATACAAACAAAAAACGTTTGACGGACGAATAATAAATGAACAAATAAACACTGCTTCGGACACAATATTTGAACCGTTGAAACATTTTTACAGGAAAACAAACACTACACCAGCACAAAAACGTTACGCAGGTGCGCAAGACCAAGGCAATAAAGAACATCATAAACGTACAATTACAGATTATTATGTCACATAAAAGAGGAAAAAAAAAAAAAAAGAAAAAACCCAATAGGTTCACACATAAACAAAAACGGACAACAAGCGTGATCGTAAAAGAATTTAGGTAGGAAAGAAGACGAATGAAAAAGGGAGCGACAAATTAGGTAAAAAGAGACAAACAAAAAAGGAGAGAGAGATGTAGGCAAAAAAGACAGAAAGGGACGAACGCAATAACATGAAGGGAGACACGAACTATATAAACACAACTGACGATAGAACGCAACTAGTACGAAAAGAACACTGAAGATGGCAAACAGCCGAAACCGGTTTGTTCACAAACCAAATTTGACGAGGGTCGACGGAAAACCGTACCCAAACAAAAGAAATAAATAAACTCTTTGTGACATTTCCAAAAAAATTTATGCCTGAGGTACCCAACTTTGGCGACATACCCAGAAGCCCCTATTACGCTAAAGGGCCTATCGTCCGTAAGTTGAGTCAGATATACCCTTGCTTGGCCTCTGTGAAATTTCATTAAGATAGCTTATGTGGTTCATGAGTGACCGAAGTATTTCCAAATAAAAAAACCTTTTTCAAACCATTGTGAGTTGTAATATGGGTCTTAATATCTTTGAAACTAAAAAATATCAAAATTTATTATTTAAATATAAAATTTTTATATATTTTTTTCAATTTAAAAATATTTTAACTCATTTAATGCGTTAATCCAGGTATTGGTGTATAGAAAAAGATACATATATGATTTTTTTTTTAACTTTCGTGTGTATACATACGTGTTTATATACAGTTGTGCACAATGGGGTAATTATCTATAAAAAACGATATTTTACAGAGTAATTAATTTCTTAATTATAACGAAATGAGATAAAACCTGTTAAGCAAAATTTCTTCTACAAAACGTCCACTTGTACTGCTTTGTTATGTGACAAAGATGACAAAAATAACAGTTATATAATGGTCAAATGAACTAGTTTTCATAAATGGAAAATTTAATATTAAATTTCCTTGGTTTAATTAATAGTTGGCTGTAGGTTTGTTGCCACACTTTTAGATTTCAATAATTTCATTTTCAAGCTTTAAGCTTGAGGGTAAATTCTTAATACAAAAATTTTGAAATAAAATACGACCAGAAATAAGAACTGCATGCATGGTATCTCAAACTGTCTGTTTAAAGCCCAGCAAAAAAAAAAGATCTCTGTTATTGTTAAGCGCATTTTGGCAAAAACATAATTATCCCCTATTGTGTTTTAAAAAAGGTAATGCCAAGTTAAATTCTACTAAGAGCACTTTATAACGGCAGTTAAGTTAGTGCCTGTTCACACGCTTCCACTTTTGTTGCTCATTGTTTTTTATAAAGTTGACATAATATCTACTCGCAGCAATTTGTGTCAACAATTTTCATGTTGCGCTTTGCCTCAAAATTCGTACTTTTTCACTTTTTATTTCAATCGAGTTGTGAAAAAATTGAGTGGAAAGAAAAAGGTTTACTGAAAAAAATGGATGTAAAAGAAACAAATTACATACTGGAGTCTATAGCTGACTGCATTGGAGAAGTCATTGTTGAATGGGATTCTGATGAGAGTGAAAAAGATGGAAAAAATGTTTAACAACACAACACTATTAACACCATTGGCAAAAAATGTTTATAATTTAAAATAATCAGCAATTTTTTGACGAAATTTGAGCATTCATTTTTTAACAATGAAACAGGGAATAAAGAGGAATGTCAAAAATACAAAAAATACAACTTTGTGTATATGATTGCGAATAGAAATACAAAACAAAATTCCCGATAACAAGCAGCTCCGTACTGCAGTGAAATAGAAACATATCCAACTTTTATACCTTCTCCTTTTGTCTAATCGAAAAATCAAAAGTTGAGCAACAACAGTGGAAGCGTGTAAACAGGCACTTAAACAGTTTTTCCCATGAAGTTCGACAGCTGATTACATTTTTGATGCTAAATGTAAAATTACATATGTGTTTATATAGACAAACTGTCAAAAAACCCATTTATATTTTTAAAACTAATTAACCAAAGGTCCTTAAAAATCCAGTTACGTTATCTGAAGTAAAAAAATTCTTATATTCTATTGCAAATTGTTACTACTTATCTGCAGTTAAAAGTGCTTGTTATTGTCATATAAAATGTTTCGTTTTTAATAGAACTTGTTTTTGTCAATTTTTATAGTTCAAAATATTATAGATTTTTTCTTTCAAAAATTTTCTAAATTTTATTTTAATTTTCAAAATTAATTTTTCTGTTATTTTTTTTTTATTTTTTTACTTTCAAATTTCTGTTTAATAATACACATTTGTATAATATAAAAATCGGATGTTTATTTGGATTGGTTGAAAACGTTTTTTAAGTTCTTTGCGCCTTTATAAAATTAGCGCTAGCCGACAATTGTTTTCCAAGTAAGTTAAAATCAACGATAACCTTTTGTACCAAGTCCTAGTGAAAATTGTATTTGATTAAAATACATTTGGCGAAATATTTATTATTTTCGTTAGATGTGTTCTTTGTTGTTATTTAACAAACTTTTGTTTTCGTTACAATTTTCTGTTAAATGTTAAATACTAAAACAAATTAATTAATTAAAATACTTTTTAGCGTAATTATTAACAAATAGTAGTGAACTATAATTTTGTGTATAAAGTCATGTTGTAAAAAAATTAAACTAAAAAACATTTTTTAAGCAGGTTCTTACAAGGATTTTTTTTGAGACAGTTTAGTAGAGTCAGAAATCATAATAATTAATTGTGATACTGTTTATTGTTCAATTCAAATCTATGTATCTTCATTGTAAGTTGTTGTTTTCAATTTCCTTTTCTAAAACAATCAATCACATAATTCTTATAGTTATTATGGTGCGAGTCAAAAGAATAAGGTTATTTTTGTGTAAGGTGTTGTAGGTTGTTAGCAAAATACTTATTTGCTTATTTGTATTTTTATCTAATTTTTTAACCATAATTATGTATGTTTTCAATTTTTTCAGAATGACAGGGTGTGTAAATATTTTTTAAGCAACATAACATACTCTACTTTCAACTCTTATTACGGAATTTCATAATTATTTTAGTTTAGATAATAAAGCGGTGCCTTATATTACATTTGAATTTATAATTTGATCATTTAACTCTTCTTTCGAACTATAGTGAACATCCTTAGATTTGGTATGATTTTACCTCATCCCGCGTCAAATTCGGTTTGTAAACATACCGATTGCGGCAATGTGCTATCTTCAGTGTTCTATTTTCTCTATACGCGGGATGACGTAAAATCATACCCAATTAGATCAAACCCCGTCGGACAATATACGCACATATCAACATCCTTAGAATTAAAATACCTGTTTTATTGCTTAGCAACTATAACTCTCTTTTCACATCAGTACGTAAGCTCGAAGGAATGGCAATTAAAATTGCTTCGAATTAAATTTAGAAAGTTAAATCATAGTTAAAACATAACTTCGTCTGTCTACATTTTTACCGAAGGGAACTTATTTCGCCTACATACGGTCGTCTGCAGTTGATTTTTTTACTTTAAGGCCTAACTATAATGTACATTTTTTTAACTTAAGCTAACTTAAGGAACAAAGTGATTACATAAAAATCATATGTGGCCAACATAAATAAAATGTCATTTAGTTAAGTAAAAGTAAAATGTGAAACCAATTGCACATTCCGTATAAACACAGGTACAGGGTGTCCGCCGGGAAGGTATACTACTTTGTTTGTTTATAATTTTTGATTAAACGAAAGAGGATGGATCTTATATTGATAAATGTTTTATTTAATGTCGGTAATTATGTATGGAATATAATATCATATAAATGTCCACCTCTGTTAACCTCACAAATGCGAGCCCTTTTGAGCACATTTTTCATTACATTCTCACACATTTCAAGCGGTATTTCCTTAACTTCCTCACGAATATTTTGTTTGAGTTGATCAAGCGTTTCTGTTTTTTTTTTTGCATAAACCTTGTTTTTCAAATACCCCCACAAAAAGAAGTCCGGAGCAGTCAAATCAGGCAACCATGAAGGGGAATCAACATCACCATTTCTTGAAATAACTTGTTGTGGAAAGAGGTCGCGCAGTAATTCCATTATAATCCTGTTTGTATGCGATGTGGCACCGTCTTTTTGATACCACATATTAACTAAGCCCAAAACATGCACTTGTGGCATTAAAAAGTTTTTAATCATATCACGATATCCCTCCCCATTCAGTTACCTTTACGCCGTTTTCATTTTCAAAGAAGTAAGGTCCAATGATTCCTCCTAAGCAAATCGCACACAAGACTGTCATTTTTAGTGGATGCAAATGTTAAATAATTTGAGGGATTCGCATTCCCCAGAACCGACTATTCCGTTTATTAACATGTCCATTTAAATGAAAATGTGCCTCGTCACTCATTATGATTTTTTCATAAAAATCGGAGTTGTCATGGGCGAGCTGTAACATCCTATTGGCAAATGTACGACTTCGTAAATGGTCTTGTAAAATAAGCTGAACTTATATGGAAACAAATGCAAATCCTTGTACAAAATTGTCGTGAAAGTAGTTCTGACCACGGCGTTGAATTGAGGTTGATGCAAAGGTGACTTTGCATTCCTCAGTACCGACTATTCTGTTTATTCACATATCCATTCCGATAAAAATAATTTTTTTATGCAAAACGGGGTTGTGGAAGAAGCCCTTGTGTCAAATGAATCTTATATGGAAACAAATGCAAATCCTTCTGCAAAATTGTGGCCAAAGTTATTCTTCGAAAACCAAGCTTTTAAGCACGGCGTCGAGTTGAGGTTGATGAATTGTTTTGAACGCTTTCTGGAGCAGCAGTAATGTTTTCAACCGATCTTGCATTACGTTGTGGTCCATGATTGGGCCTATCACCCACAGGCCCTCTTACTTCGAAATCATTCACTAGACGATAAATAGTGCGTTTTGTTGGCACGTTGTTTCGCCCAAAAATTTCACGTAACTTTCTCATCGTCATCGATGATGGATTTTAATAAAATGTTTTAACGATTAAAACACGTTGGTTTATCGAATATTTTTCCATAACAAATTTGCTATGTGTCTACGTCACGACCATGTTTACCAAAATGACGGCAAAACAAAGTAGTATTCCTTGGCGGCGGACACCCTTGTATGTAACTCCGACGAAATTCGATTTTTGTGTCTACTTCACGACTGCCAAATGTGAATTGTCGAGACTAATGTTTACCAAAATGGTGGCAAAACAAAGTAGTATACCTTCCCGGCGGCAGGTTTCTGTGTTTTTAGTGTTTTAGCTAACAGTAACATTAAAGTGAATAACCTTATAATTTTGATGAGCACATACCTACCTTACCTCCAGTGGACATTAATTTCTTGATCACCTTTCATTTTGATTTTGTTTACCTTTCGTTTTCATTGTTTTTCTTCACTAATTTCTTCTTGTTGCAGCGTTATTTGGAGCAATTTTATTCGTTTGGGTTCCACAAGTATCAGCTGAATGTCAAAGTATGAATACTTTTAAACAATTTTCTTTCCTTCTCCTTTAAATATTCAGTTTACCTCATCATATATCAATTTCTAATCATTATTCATTGTTTTTTTTTTGCATTTCTATTACCAAACAATAAAAAAATATTTATTAAACTGGTGTAATTTTTGTTGTATTAATGTTTTAATGCGATAAAAAAGAAATCAATCAAAATTTTCGATTACATATTTTTCCCACAATAAAACAAAATAATAATTTATTGATGTGTGTTAAAAAAGAAAAAAGAAAAAACTTGTCTTATTTAAGCTTAATTGAATGATTTTTAAAGTTTTTATTTGCAAATGAGCAGAACAGAAAGGAAATAAAATTCTCAAGAATTAAGTTTTTAGTTTTTTTTTTATTTAAATTATCTTCACTAAATGTTTAGAATATTTCACCAGTCATTTCTTTAAGTGTAATAAGATTTCGGTAGTTGGTCGTTATCTCAAATCGTCCAACAGACAATAAAAACAGAATAAGAAATAATCTATAGAAGTACACTCGTATTCAAATGTTTGCATGCAAATACCGAACACTTGATTACTCGACACAATTACTTGCACTTGAATTCACATTCACAGATAAAATATAACAAATATTACTGTAGTTTAGGATTTTTGATTATTCGCTTGCTATTTATATAATTTTTTTTCTTAATTTTTGATTATTAATTTTTTTTATACATTTTATTTATAGTTTTATAAAATCAATACATTTTTGCTTTTTATGTGAAGCACTTTCTGTTGCCGGCGTTGTTTTTAGACTTAAGAGAGTTATTGCTTCAACGATTTTTGTTTAGTTTATTAAAAATTCTTTCCGATTTGTGGTATTTGGTAAAAATTTCACTTAAAATATTTACTTTCGAAGAGATAAAAAATACTTGCTAAGCAATTAAATGTTTATTAGCAAAAGGTTTCAAATTAAAATTTCTGCCTGTACGTGATCGTGTTCTTATTTGACCGAATTTCGAAATTCCCAAATAAGGCATCGAAAATCCCAAATTATAAAAGTTTTGCGAATAAGCCATATACAGATTTTGAAAAATTGGTTTCAGTTATTAAATCTCAGGCCTAATAAAAAAAATAGCAGAAATAGGTCTGAAAAAAGCAATCTATAAGTTTAAGCTAGAAAAGGCTCTGCTATGGATATGTGAAAATTATTTCAAATCGGTCTGTTTAGAAATTCTTGATGTCCCACTGTGCAGCGTAACGTGAAAAAACAAGGAATAATTCATGCTCCACCATATTATTCTATTATAGGTATTATTATTAAAATTCTAAATATTTTAAGCCACGAAAAAATCAGATTTAAATTTTAAGTATAACGTCCAGAAAAATATCCCATGAAAATTTTAAGCAACGTCATCTAAGGGCCTCGTGTTCGAAAGACAGAAAAATGATTTGAGCATATAAACATAGTTGTTTGCAAATAATTAGTAGATGCGTCAAACAACGAGGGTGGATCAATACGTCCGTGACTGTTTCTAATTTCCCTCTTAATTTAAATGATAATACTGCTCCTGCTCAACAAGCAACTGTCAGTTGACTCTTGTCTAAATGTGAATAAGTTGCGAAACTTAATGTTCTGTTTGGAAGTCGCTGATAGCAGACTTCTTCGCATTTTGAGAATAAAATGTAAAAAAAGGGTATTTCATGCTTTTTGGTGCTGATGTTTGGCCTCCGGTGTGTTGTGATGGAGTAGTTGCGCTGTGGGCGAAACGTTTATCCACCATAACACACTGGATACCAATTTAAAATAGACTTAATCTATTTGGCAAAGCACAACATTATTTACACTTTTTAAAAAATTCAAACATATTGATTTTTAATCTGTGATATTTAATAAATTTTACAGATGTGCCGAATGTTTATGTAAAAATTTCCAACAACAATTGTACATGTATTGTAGAATTCCAGGATTAAGCGCCCAACTATAGTGTAATTATTACAAGCCTGGGATTGTTTACATTTCTACTCACTGCAACTAAATTTCATATTCAAGTGTTTAATTTTGATTATTATTTGACTTGTTGTTGGCCATTTAGAATGCTAGTGTTGAAAAAATCGGTGGGAATGGCTGTTAACTTTTAAATAAAAGTTGTGGTTACAATTTCTTATAAACGAAAAACTTTTGATGTATATACACACACACATAAAATGTTAAACTTTTTAACATGAAATGTTAAATTTTTTAACATGAAATGTTAAACTTTTTAACATGAAATGTTAAACTTTTTAACATAAAATGTTTTCTCGTCGCAAGTTAAACGGTTTAGTAAACAATATAAAAAATATGTCTTTTATTGCGATTTGTGGCATATAAAAGCCAACTTTCTTTAAATCCGTCGAAAACTGTTCGTACTTTTTCTATAGTTGCTAGCAATTAGTAATTTTTAGAACTTTTGTTTACTAAATATAGTCAATATCTTTAATTAAACCGGTAGCATTGTTATTCTTTTTAGAATCACTTGCACATATAGCTTCATGAAAGGTTTTCAAAATATTAACACAATTTTTAAGGGCATGTGCAATTTATTTTTAATTTGCTTTTTTTTTTCTTTTTTTTTTTTTGTTATGATTTTATTAAAAGCATGAAGTGCTAAAATTTAGATAGTTAAAAGTTTTGGCTTAGAAATAAATATTAAAAGTCTTTTTTTATGTTTGTAGTTAATTTAAATAGATTTTGTATAAAAGTATTTTTTGTTAATATAACTACATTAGACTGATTTGAGAAAGCGTTGTAAAGATTACGAATGGCGGCAAAATTAAGGTTTAATTGTAAATCAGCTGCACGGGGCGAATAAATCATGTTTCTTTTAAGTTTCTTTTGTATTACAATTATTAAATTAATTTTACTATTATTGACGATTCAAATACAATTTTTTGAGAACCGATGTTATTAGCAGTAAAAATCTACAACAAAAACAACAAACCAACAATTTGAAAAATATTTTAATTTTAACAAAATGTACACACGCCCTTTTGACGAGATAAATAAAAACTAAAGAGCGCAAAATATAAGCAGCTTTTTATTTTTCTTTACAGCCCTTTTCATTATTTATGTTTAAAAACAAGGCGAATTCGCAGCAGATGACTGCATTACATTCAAAGGCAATTCGCTTTTGTAAATTCAACTCAATTGTCCAACGCTTGAAAAAATAATAAATTTTGGCAATTAAAAATAGAAAATTTAATTGAAAAATAGTTAATTTTTGGTGAACAAAGCAAATCTCTTATTTAACCTTAAAAACGCCCATAAGTTAAAGAAGGATTTCATTCACAGTAAATAAATTTCTATAACTTGCTCATTGATAAAAAGGCATATTGGAAAAGTCGAGCAGAAAGTAAAACCAATGTTACGTTTCAAAATGATATGATTCAACTAGTATAGAAGTAATCTACAGTAAATTACGAGGTTTTATAACTTAAAACTAATAATTAATAATATAATTTTTTATTGCTTTCACTGCCTTACGTCAAGCCAAGTTTCTAAACCTAAAATAAGCCCATTTTTCTATTTTCAGTCTAATGTATTTATGTATGTTTAAAGTATTATTCTAGTTATGTTTTACTTATAAAAATTCTATAAAATCATATACTAAATTTGTTTTTTTTCTCTTACTTACAACAACTACAACGAACAAACAAACAAACTAAAAAATGGCATAAATGTGAAATTAATTCACACTTTAATGTTAAACAAACGCAGCACGTACAATATACTGCTATGAATGCGATTCCTGGACTGATGCCAGATGTCGGGATCCCTTTAATTACACTGCATTGCCAAGAGATCAGCCACCATTGATGAAATGTAATGGCTGTTGTGTTAAAATGGTGCGACACTCAAAATCACGTAAGTAATATGAAAAGAAAAAAACTATATCTTAACAAAATAATTAAATAAATGACTTTAATTAATATATTTTATATCTCTTCCTTTTTTTATACATTGTGTCTCATATTTGTGGACAAAAATCTAGCTTATGAAGTTGTTCGACGTATGTGTACGTCTCAATTACAAATAAATTTATTTATGGTCGATCATGTGTGCATGATGGAAAGTTCAGGCAATGGACATATGTGCTTTTGTGAGGAAGATATGTGCAATTCTAGTAAAAATTTATACACTTCATCTAACATATCATATATTGTTGTCACATTACTAACATTTTTAGTAGTGCTAAATACGCATATATTACATTCAACATTATATTCAATTACAGCAACTTTATCATCTGTTATATATAGATAAATACCTAATTTTTATATCTGTCTGTTACTTTAACTCACTATCATGTAATTCATTTAAATCACCTATAATTATTCTTACTTCTTTTTCTCCTTGTTTTTAAGTTCTCATATCTAATGTCATAGTTTTCCATTGTATTTTGTAGAATTTGTAATGCTAAAGACATGTTTCAATTAAACAAATATAACAATAATTATATTTATTTTAAATTTATTAATTTTAAAAATACAAATTTATTTCTTCAAAAAACACTTTTGTTATAAAATTTATTTTCTGTATTAAATATACTATTTAATTAATTGATAGCCATATTTTCTGCTTTAAACCACAATAAGTTTAAAAAAGATTGTAAAACATATTTTTTAATTTAAAAAGTATAAATTTCTTATCATTGCAAATAGTTAAAATGTTGATTTGATTCAAAAGAAAAATTTACTTAATTAAATCTTAAAACAAGTCAAAGTGCAGCCTCTAGCAAGTAGCCATTTTATCAGCGTTAAGTTAAGAATAGGATATATTATCCAACAAAAAATTAATTGGACCGGTACGTTACGGTTTTTATTTAAAAAAATATAAAATATGTTTAATTTTTATATAAAGACGTGCTTAAAAAATTATTTATAAAATTATAAAAGGTCAATAAACTATAATTATTATTTGTAATGCACTTTTATGCAAGGCGCGAATGTGAGGCATGCCTTAAAACCATAATTAGCTTGCTTCTATTTTAGTACCTAATCGACAGTTAGCTCTTGGCAGTTCGACTTTTCCACGCAAAAATAATTGTTCCTTAAGGCACCTGTTTGAATAAACAGAACCTATTCGTTTTTAAACCTTGGTTGATGCTTCCCTTTGCGGACTGCAATTCTGGTGTTAGGTTTTTAAAAAGCGAAATCAAATCATTTGATTTTTCACAGTCTTTCACTTCAACGGCAATACTTACATTCGCCATCATGAAGTTTTTGGATTCGCCTTCTCCCTCGCATATTAGTAGAATTTGTTCTTGAAAGTCGTTTCTTTGCATCTAATCCGGCAGATACGTACATTCCAATAAACTTAAAGCATTTTTTCACTGAAATTAAAGCAATTTGAACATGAAAAATTTTAGTTTTTATTTCATTTGAAGAAATTTAATGTGTTCTCGTATGCCTGCTTCATAAAGCACTTTGACTTAAAAAACTTAAAAAAGATGGTTCTATAAATTTGTATCTCTTCAATTAAATATTTAGTTCTTATGAATTTTATTTAAAATTTTATATTTTTAATACAACCACCATAAACTTCTTTATAAAAGCCAAATTAAAAGAAGCTTGTTCACTCAAATAATTTAAAGTAAAAATTCCAATTTCTAGTAAGAGAAAACAAAAAACACTAAAAATTCTTAATTTGATTAAAGTTTATTGCATGTAGTTAATACTATTTTAATTATTTAGAAAAAAAAAGCAAAAGGCATGTGTTAATGTAGAATTTGAATTAAAAACTTTTATATAAAAAACAATTTTTATTTGGCTCAGCCAAAAGTTGCTCACATAAAAATCATGTCCATAACCATATCGACAGGGTTCAGAAAAATTTAGTTTCCATTTTATTGTTTTAAATGAGTGTGGAAATTAATTAATTTTAGTTCGTTATTAGTGTCTAGTTTTTCTTAAGTTAAATTATAATTTTAAAATTAATTTAGAGTAGTTATAAATAACTAGAAATCATTTTTCATTTAATGACTACATTAAAAAATATATTAAATATATTTAATGGCATTAAAAAAGGCAAATCATTATTTTTAATTAAAAAATAAGTTTTAGAAAATTTATTTTTTAAGTAGTTTAAGTAATAAATTTGTTTATACATTTAAATTTATAACTGATTGATTGGCTTTAAATAAAAAAAATTTAAGTAAAACAAAAAATAAAATCGAAACATAAAAATTATATTTTATTTATAGAAAACCATCATTAACATTTTTTTTTAAATCTTTATCCTTGAAGTTAAATTTTATAAGGAAAAAACGAACTTATTTTACAGCTAACGGCACTGTCGAATTTATTTATTATGTTACTCACTTAAAACGTACAACTTTGCATAGAAAATAAATAATGTATATTTTTTATCAAAGTAAATAAAAAACCTGGGTGTACATCTTTGGTTTTCATCTCCGAAATTATTTTTTTGTTTGAGCTCAATTTGTTATATTTTTGCTTTGTTTATTTCTACGTTTTTTATTACACAGAGTTGTATATTTCAATCCATGGATAAAATAAACGAATTCGCCATTGCCATCAGCTGTTAAATAAATTTGCCTGGTTAATACAAATTTATATTTTACAACAAAAACTTGGTAATTTTGAAGCTTTAGCTTGGAGGCAAATTGTATTATTCGATATCTTTCAAAATTTAATAAAATTTCCATCTATAGTAAACGCCGCAATTTGGCTCCTGATTTTAAAACAGGGAGAGGCAAAAGCTTTTAATTAGAATAATTGTCACGGCAATTCAGATAGTGAATATATTAAAAACAAAAAATAAATAAATCAAATTTAACATAAAAAAAATATTTATCTCCATCATATAACTTAAAATTAAAATAAGGAGATGCATTGTTAAAAGGTCTTGGCCAGCATCCCTGTTTTAAGACTTCATGTATCATAAACTATTTCCTTTAAATTTGCTTCTTTTCTTAAACCTTTTGTACTTTTCTTTTAATTTTTACTTCTTTGCCATTAACTTATACATTAATGCATGCTTTTATTATTATTTCCAGTTTTTTTCCCTAGTTTACTTCTCTTAATTTCTCTTTCTTTAATATCTCGTAGGTCTGCGAAAAATTTATTAACAATTTCACTTGTAATTTAATTTAGAATTAATTGATTAAAACAATTGGTTTTTTATATGCACCGTGTAGAATTTCTAAATTTTAAAACAAAAATATTAAACAAGAAAAAAATAAACTTGCACTTTTGCACTGTGAGAAAAAGTAATGTTTGGTTCTCATGTAGCATGTTAATTCTTTAACTCCTAAATAGCACACTTTTCTAGTTCAACAAGAAACCTTAACAATATGTTTTTTTTAAATAGATCGGCATGTTGTCATCTTTAAAATTAAACAAAACATAAAATTTTTACAATTCAGAATAAGAAGTTTTGGCCAAACGAGTATCAGGAGAAATAGAAAATTTTAAAGGATAAATTTTCTGGGTAAAATAATGATAAAAAAAGCACTCCATTGACATTTGTCTGTTCTTTTCAATGGCGAAAATACCTCAAAATCTCCATTAATGAGAATCTGATGTTTTTTCTCAAGTTTTATATTAAAAAATAAAATAATTTTAAACATAATAAATTTCAAACAATTCCAATATAATCGTTTCAAAAGGGTTGCAGCAAGTAAGTTTTGAAATATTGAAAATGTAAATAAATGATCAAATGCAACGTTAATCTTTATGTGTTTGTGCGAATGTGTATGTTTTTTAAATAACGGCATCTACCTTCTTAATTTTGATTTTCTTCTCCACGCGTCTAATAAACTAATTTACATCTACTACTAAAAAATGTTGAAATTGTCTTCGCTTTTTCCGTTCATTATCTGTAGAGCTTCGAGTCATCCACCGATGTGATAGTTTTAAGTGATATAATTGCTATTCTGCTTTTAAAATTGATTCTTATTCATTTTGGACTCCTTTTCTTTAGTTTGCAAAGACTTTAAACATGCTAATTCGGAAGATTATGAAGATTAACAAAATATGTATAATCACGCTGTCATTTACAAACCTGCAATCTAAGGTTTTAGAGATTGTCACGTGTTACAATAAACTGTCAGAAATTGGATCACAAGATGTGCTGCTGTCTGTTTTGCAATACAATGCTGTCTTAAGTTTAAAGAAATAGTTTCAGGAATTAAGATGACCTACAACTCGCTTCCATTTTTAATAATATTCCAACTCTCGTCTAAACATTTGCATGTCGGGTATAGTAAGACTTTTAGCCGTCAACATCTGTTTTGTGTGCGTGGGAAACGCACAGGAAAATTCTAAAATTAGTTCTTTAAATTAGACATGACTGCACAATCTTGGTACAGGCGAATTCATAATGGGTGACTACATACACTAATTTTAAAACTTTCTGGGGCTTGCCAAATCGCCGGCAGCTTAAAAATCCGTAATAAAAAAATTGCAGTAGTTAAACGAAGACAGTAAGTTGCATGGCTTTCCTGCCATAGCTTAAGTTCAACCTGTGTTAGACTAGATGATGTGCTATTTTCATGTTGGTCATTTCTCACCTTATTTAGAAAAACGAGGTAGAGGTCAATCATGTGTTTATCCCACTTATCGGAAGACACCGGTGGAGCGATGCATGTATATTTTGGCGCTGCCAATTCTGTGGCTAAATCTTGTGTCTTATATTTTGTCTGATTAACATAGCTGCTTAATACTGGCTTCATACAAAAGTAGCACTCAACGTTCGTTTTTATACTCAAGAATATATCGTCTAGGAATGCAATGTGCGTTTAGCAATCAATTCGTCGTATAGTTCCATTTTGAAACTCGTAGAGTATGAAAGTCATGTAAAGACATTTAATTACAGAAACGAGGTACAGGTCAAAAATTTATGATCGATGTATATGTTAGCTTTTATTCTCAAGAATATATTATCTTAGGGCTGCTATGTTGGTTTAACAATCAGAGATAATGCGCTCCTCCAACCCTTCGTCGTATAGTTTCATTATAAAACTCTTAGAAAATCAAAGTCATGCAAAGACCTTTCTGTATTACACTCCCTTTATCTTTAGCTTTCAGCATTCCAAGCATAACAAACGCCAAATAGGTGCTTCTATTTATTTTCGAAAGACAAGATAAAAGATAGAGCAGCTTAACAACATAAACCATTTTTAAGCATGACGTAATAAAAAGAAATATATGTGTCCTTTATATAAAATATCTTTGTGATGAACTTTACTATAATCGTTATCCGAATAGGTACTTAGATATTCTATAAACACGGACTTCAATACCCGTATATAACAATCTATTAAAATATGGCAGTTTGTTATGATGTGCCATGGTTTCAAGTCCGAAGTTTGTTTAAGGTCAGATTTTTAATTTAATCATACCAAATATCGGTTTAAAACTTCTTTTTTGTCCAAATACAGGCTTTGTAGCATACAAGATATCGGTGCAAAATCCACTTCAAAAGGTCATTATTGCGATATAATAGCTTTATTGTCAATATAAATTATTAGTTTTCGTGCAAAGACCCAAGCAAAGCTGTCGCAGATTTTGTCATAAATAATTATGATATTAACGGCAAATATCAGTAGTTTTGTCTTAACCTCAAATATTCATATTTTGTATACCAATCCTTTGAGTAAACTAAAACTAACTAACGCAAATTCTGTCAAGAACTCTTAACCGACTCTCTATAAAAATTAAACTGAATTATTCCACCAAAACTGTTAATTATAAAACGATTATTTGGAATCACAAAAAAGGGTAAAGTGAAAAAAATATTTAATGCCGAGATCTAAAAACAAAAACCGGTTTGATTGCCTTTAATATATGAAGAGTTGTTTTTCAACCCAGAACTGTTATACGACTGATTCAGTATAATTATTAACCTTATTCCCGATGGCGTTATCGTTTTAGGTGTCTTTCAATATCGCTGTCGTTTTTACCTTTATTTTTGTTTTTTATTTTTGTTTTTTTTTTTTATTTTGTTTTTAAACGAGAATGCCAAATGGAATATTGCCGATTATTATGATTTTCGTTGGAGTAACGAGCAATGAAGGTCGTTGGATGTAAAATTACCTGGGTCATCACTAAATCACTTTAATTCCGCTATCATACTAGTTTTTGGCTGTTGATAGAAGTGTACTATCTATTTTAGCACCAATAGAACCACAAAATGGCTGGCTTTCTGGTTGATGATCCATCAGACTTCAGCATTCAATATTTGCTAACCTGGTGAACTTAGTCTTATTCTAGTCCGTGCTTCATGTAGCACAACCCTCTATAGCATTTTTCGACTTTTTCACTAGAGCCCTACATCAGATAGAAAAGAAACCTTTTTGTGCAGAGCTCCACGTCTGGCTAGAAGCTAATGGTCAACTTCTTTGGAATTCTGATGCAAATCTTTTATTAAGATTTAGATATTTATATTCTCTTTGGAAATATTAATTGGAAAAAATGTTTGGATTAGGGTCTTTGTATTTTACTTTATTTTTTTACTACTGCTACGTGACTTTAATTCCAAGTATTTAATTCTTTTATGCACAATTATTTTAGTGTGGCAGCTAAGACTTTGTGTGAAGGAAAAATATTTAGTAAGAAGGTAAAATGCGTAAATGTATTTACAGAGAGCCGTCACACTATGATATGTCGAGCTTCCCAGTTAGTATACCCACTAAAAACCCCCTTACTCATCCCGGATGCGTTGCCCACCTCGACACCACTTTTACATTACTTCGAGGTGAATCCCATTTTAGTCCTGTTTACAAGACTGCCTTCTGCAGCTCTTTCCCTATTCCTTGTTCGAAGCAACTAGTCGAAACCCCTCTTAACTCACTACGAGGTTGATCGCCCATCAGTGCAAGACACTCTCCGTACTCTACCTTCGTCCAAGCCTCCGCTGTTGCCCGGTTGCGGCGGCCGGTTTTCACTCCCTCGTCGCGGAGTCTTATCTCTATCTAGGTCGTTAGATTTAATAAAAGAAAACTCAGAACTTTTCCCGCCAAATCTGTTTCTTTTTCATTTGCATTTCTGTTATTTTACGCAAAGTGATTACGCTGAATAAGGACAATTTGAAGACCTGATAAAATTGTTATTCGTGTAATAAATTTAATTTACGCTTGTGCAAAGAACTTAAGTTACTCTAAAATAAGGAATAAAATTAGAATTACGAGGTCAAAATTTGGAATCTAAATTTTTTGTTTATGTGAATTATAAGTCGTAAAATTTTTTTTAAAAATGTGAAATATTTTTAAAGGAAAGTATTTTTATAGGAATGTTTTTTGGAAAAAATTGAACTCTTTTTGGAGATAAAAACTTTTATTCTGGGGATTCGATTTGAAAAGAGTCTGGGAACACGGGCTAAGAAAGATTTAACTTTTCTCTCTGCTAGTTAACGTCGTACATGATTCACTGACATAAATGGAACTTGTTCAGGAGAAAATTTTTAAAAAGTTTTATTTTCATTCTCTGTGCAAAATTTACTATGAGTGAGATTGTGTACAAGCTACTTCAAATTACCTTTTTTTCCAACGTAATAAAAATACATGTTACATCGTTTAGGCATGTAAGCGTTGCAGCTTTGAAACAAATGTTATGTAAAATATCCTTCCGAAAAACAAAATATAATTTGAAAGAGGATTAACCTTCTTTTACTAATCATGTCAAGTAAGTCTATTTACTAACAGTAATAGCTATGCAACTTAATTAATTCTTGTTGTAGTTTATAGGTAGTTAGGCTATGATCAATTGGTACTCGTATAGTCAATTCTCCTATTGTTATTGTAAAAATTTAAGCTACACAAAACTTCCTTCTTAATTAGTCTTTACAGTCATGTATTTGCCAAAGTTCTTTAGAAACTTCATACCATAGTGTAGAGTCAAATAAAATAGTAGAAAGAGCATTAGTGAAATTAAAAACAAAAAACAAAAATAAAAACCTAAAACCAAAAACTTTTATGTAAATTTTTACTAAGCGCGTTGATAAAAAATAAAATAAAGTTTTTAAGCGAAAATAGTATATGTACATTTACAGGCCTGAATACGTATAATAGAATTAACCTTGAATATTTTCAGAAAGCGTAACAGAAAACCATACATTCCTCACAATCTAAAAAGCACTAAAACTTCAATATTATTGAAGCTAAAAAAATAAATAAAAAAAATAACAGAAGTTATAAGCTGTTTTTTACTGTTAGATTTTTAATTTTTTTCTTATTTTTTATATATGATTTTAGAATTTTTTTCATTTTTATTTACAGTTTCAAATTATTGTTACTTTGAATTTTTGAAATATGATTTTTACACTTTAAAATACTCGTATATAAAAGCTTTACTTTTAAAGTAATTTTGGAAGCTCCTAAAATTATACACCAAAAATCTAAATTTTATACCTAAACTCATGCAAACAGAAAAACAACAACACACCTCACTTAACATAACTGCCATTTTGCATGTCCCTGTTTTGTTTTGTTTTTACTTTTAGCTAAAGAAAAAGCAACAACTACCTAACATTCACCCGTCTTTTATAATTTTAATATTATTATTTTCTTTTTACAAAAACATTTTATATAAAACTTAACAAATTACGCAAAGCTTATACATAAAAAAGAAAACAAATTTTCTCTCAAATTCGTCGTTAAAATCATTGAGAGTGGCACTGCGTTTTGTTTGTACTGCTGCAATAAACACACTGGCTTTAAATGAATGAATTGACCAACAAATCTACAAAATGTAATACCACTTGAAACCGATTTAAAAGAATTTCTTTCGATTGTTTTTTCACCAAATACAAAAAAAAAAATTCAGTGAAAGAAATTCCAAAAAGAAGTGCTTTTTCACATACGATACCAGTGGTCTGATACAAATTTTTTCATCATGTACCACCAAATCGCACCAAAGACTACTAAAACAACTAAAACAAAAAAAAAAAAAAATAAATGCAAAATAAAATTTAACCAATCAAACAACTTGTTAACATAAAGCTAACGCATTTAATAATGAAGAAGCTCTAAATATAAAAATAATAAATAAATAAATATTTTGAAATGAATTTGACAATTAACTGCTTTTTAAATGACAAATCTAAACAGCATGTTTTGTTAAAATCATTTTCAAATATTGAAAAGCTTTTAAGCTTTTTAAAAATAAAAAACATCTACAAAAAGCAACCAAATTTTAATATTTTGAATACGGCAGTGTCGCTTTAAGCTTAAACTCTTTCAGTAAGCTTAAGTTTTAACAAAAGCTTACAGCAAAAACATTTTTTGAAAGCTACTTAAAGCATATACTTACATACTTTAACGAAAAATTTTATAAACGTTATCTTAGTTATAACAATCAACACTTAACAGCAGCATTTCAACAATTAAATTTTGTAATAAAGGACAGCTACTATTTTTTATCAACAAATTATAAAAAAAAAAAAAACAAAAATAATAAAAATAAAATCCTTAACTTTAAGTCTAATTTCTCTTAAATTTATTTATTAAACAGCTTTCTTTATAAATTTTTGTTATACTTTAAAAAACAAGTATTTAAATATATAATATTTTTAAGTAAAATAAAAGCTTTTAACTAATAATTTTTTAATAATTTTTTTTTATCAAAATATGTTTTAATTTAGTATAAAATACTACAAAACTATTTTTATTTTTGTAAATAATAAAATAAGTTAATTTTTTTTTAGCCAAAGCTTTAAAATAACAAAAGCTTAAAGCTAATTTTAATAAATTTAATATTTAAATAAATATAATTTATTAAAAATCTTACAATTAAATATAAAATCAAAAAACTTTTAAAGCTTTTAAATATTTACTATAAAACATAACTTATGTATATGAAAAATTAAAGCTTTGAAGCATGATGAACGGTCAAAGTGTTTAAAAGTTTTATACTGCATATATAAAAAAACAATCTGTATGATAATTATTTTTTTTTAACATGGATAAGTTAAAAATAATATGAAAAAATGAATAGGCCAGCGCTACCATCTAGAATAGATTAATTTCAATAATTAAATAGGAGGAAATTTAAACTGAGCAATAATTTCCTTAAAATACGACACTTGTATGTATTTGAAGAGCTTTTAATGGTGACTGCTTTAACATTTTTAAGACTTATTCTACATAATTTAAAATTAACATTTTTTAATAACTGAAATAAAAATTATTTTGGAAAACAAATTAATAAGTAATGAAATTAATGTTTTAGGTTTTGGCCACAATGAAGGTCTGAATTTCCGCTTAATTAAACTTATTTCGATTATTGACAGGTTTTATTAGGCAAATTTTAATTGGTAATTAAGTTGTTAAATTTTAAAACGTGTGTGCCGGGGCATTTGCAAAATGCTATTCAAAAATATTAAATGAAAATACAAAGAAAAAAAAAACGGTACATCGCTCTGGTTTCTCTAAAAAGTGACTTTCTCTCTCTCTCTCTCGAAATAACAGTAGAGGCAAAAAACTGTTGTTTTAGGCATTAAACACATTGAGCACAGTAGGCTGACCGAACACACTACTACAAATGCCGCTGGCTACCAATGTTGCCGTGTAGCCAGCAACTTAATTACTTTGAAAGCGGCAGCTACATTACAAGCAGCTGTTCTGTAATTTTGACGTTTGGTTTGGACTAATAATAAAATTGTTTTTCGTTCGTATTTGTATTAGAAAATTGTATGAAGAAAATTTCATAAATTTTGTGCAAACTATTGCTAAAATAGTGCAAATAACAAACAAAGATGGTGGCTCCGACCAGTGAATATAAATCGAACCGAAGAAGGTTTTTATCAAACATGTGTGCGGCAGATAAAAGAAAAAGATGAGGAACATTTTTTTAAAGCGAATCGAATGTCTGTACCCAACTTTAATTTATTGGTCAGTCTTTTAAAAGAGAAAATGGAACGATTTTCCAACAGAAGACCAATAGATTTAAGTATGCTTTCGAGTCATGAGTATTATACAGTAAAATACTTGCGCTTTCAGTTACTTGGCGCATGAATGCAATATTAAAGTTCTTTATTGGCCGTTTAAGTTGGAAATATCCACAGTTCGTAAAATTATTAACAATATATTACAAGCAATTTGGGATAAACTACATGGCGTTTATTTGTCACCTCCGAACATAAATGAGTTTGTGAGCATATCTGACAAGTACTATGTGAAGACAGAACTGCAAAATTGTTTAGGAGCCAGTGAAGGCAAACATATTCATATAGTTTGCCCAAGAAAAAGCGGTTCTTTGTATTATAATTATAAAAAGACGTGAGCATTGTTTTTGAATTGTAGTTAAAAGAAATAGAAATTCGTTTAATTTGACTAGAACGACAAAAGCAGCCCAGACAACAACCTGCCGTGTTGTTGCCAAAATAATCATTCTCATATACAAGGGTGTATTTTATTTTTGACATATTGTAGACCGTAGCTTGCTGGCGTCTATAGTCTTAAATACTACTACTGTTATTATGAAGAGGAGAACTGCAACTGTATTGTTTTTGGCAAAAGAGTAGAGCAAATTATGTATGGTTTTTACAGTGGGTAATCAATGCTGTACATTGATTTCTAGCAAAAAGGTGAAAATTGAAATTATGAATTTTTGAGTTGACTCTGTTTAGAGGAAAGAATCCGATGTGTATGTGTGTAAATATGCGATGTTAGATCAACTAAAAACACTGCTTTATGAAAGTAATTTTCACGCTTCAATATAAAATCTGTTTTTATACTGATTTTTCTTTTCAATTCAAATTTAGCGATGTTTCAAATAAAATTTAAATTGATATATTTGTTGACCAAAAAAAAAACATCTATTTAGAACTACCGGCTAGCAGTTAACAGTGATCTGCAAACTAACTATTCTATTCTAGCATTTATATATTTTGGATATTTTCCTACACAATTGACATAATCGTACAATCTTATGACTATTAGTATTTTTATTTTTTGATTATTATTTTTATTCGAACTTTTTATTTTAATTAAATATGTATTAATCTTTTTAAATTTTTTTCAATTTGTTAATAATTTTTGTTATCAAAAATTAATTTTCCTGAAGAAGCTTTCCATAGGAAAGCGAAATAATAATAATAATAATAACAATTATAATAATAATATCGTTAACATTTATTTAAAACACCATTAAAAAGATTAATACATATTTTTAATTTTTATTTTTTTTTTTTAAATTTCAAGCAAAAGTAATTTCAGCTTTAATTTGACAGAACAAATAAATAAAAATCTTCCAATTGCTAGTTGGACTCATGGAAACGAAAGGTTTCGTATTATGTATGGGCCACCTATTAATTTTTAATTTAGTGATTTTATATATAATAGTTATAATTTTTTGACCTTTTTAATATTTTTTAGTAGTTAATTATAAAGCACTAGGTCACTATTTAATAAAAAATTTTTAAAAACTTAAAAAAAAAAGAAAAAAAAATTTTTTTTCAATTTGTTTGTTCATTATTTTTGTTTTTCCTGATGATGCCAACCAACGGTGTGGCGAAATATCGAAAAAACAATAAAAAATAAAAAATAAAAGTTTTTAAAAATTTTTTATTAAATAGTGACCTAGTGCTTTATAACTAACTACTAAAAAATATTAAAACGGTCAAAAAACTATAACTATTATATATAAAAAGACTAAATTAAAAATTAATAGGTGGCTCATACGCTACTACGACTAAGAAACTATAAAGCACTAGGTCACTATTTAATACAAAATTTTTAAAAACTTTTATTTTTTATTATTTTTTCGATATTTCGCCACACCGTTGGTTGGAATCATCAGGAAAACCAAAAATAATGAATAAACAAATTGAAAAAAAATATTTTTTTTTTTTTAAAAATTGAAAAAAAATTTTTTTTTTCAATTTGTTTATTCATTATTTTTGAAATGGAGTTAGACGACAACTTAGACTTTCTGTTAATGGTAATTTGTATTCCACTATTAATTCCATTATTTATTATTATTTATAATTTATTTTAAAAATATTTTACTACAATAGGGCGAAAACAAAAAAAGCAAGACGAAGCAAATGAAAAATGTCAAAGTACGTCAAAAGTTAAAAGTTGGCCAACTTTCGTACTTTGCGTTGACGAAGACGTACTGATTGTGACAACGCTGATAAGAAAAGGTGTATTTCAACTTACTTGTCAGTTGAATAATACAACGTATGACGGATTCTTTGTGCCCCGGCCTTTATAGCGGAAATATTCTGGGTAAATTCTTAAAGTCTGACTACTACGACTAAAAAACTAAAGTCTTAAAGTGGGCTACAAACACTTCTTACTACAGAAACACCCTGTTTATTTTAGTTTTATTTTTCATTTTTTGCACGAGTAGTTGCAGCGAACATAAATGTACTTAAAACTGAAGTGTCTGTATCTAGCTGCGTTTCAAAAAAAAGGGGCCACATGCCTAAAGCACTTGTTGCTGTTGGGCCACCTTCTAATTTAAAGCATTGTTTTTAATATGGCTGCTATAAGTTCAGAAAATAATTATATTTAATATGAATATTACGTCTCTTTTAGAGCACTTAATTTAATAGCGATAAAAATAACAAGAGCACTGCCATTACGATTCGAAAGATAAAGACAAGCAAACGAAAAGAATAGCTTTACGCTTTTACCTTTTGGGTGCGGAACCCTTTTAAATATCTTGATAATTTTTTTAACAGAATAATTTTGTTATACGCTACGTCTGATTAAATTCTTAAATTATTTTTTTCTCATTCTGCGACATATTCGCCCAAACCAAAATGAAATCCCAACTTTGAACCAGCAGGAAGGCATTTGTACTCTGTTCAAAAAATTTTCATACTGAGCTGTAAATTGTTATTTAAGAAATTTTAAAGAAAATAAAAATATTCTTTTTTATGATTTTCAATTAAAGTTGTTTAAAAGATTTCAAGTAATAATTCAGTTTACAAGCTGTTGTAAGTTGTATGTGGTATGAAATACCACTAGAGAAGTAATGAACAAGCTGTTGTACTTTCTGCTCCTAAAATTTAAAAAAATAACAATTAAAAAAAAATTATCAAAATTACAATTTTTTTAAGGAAATTTTTTCACAGAAACAAAATTTTAATAAAAAATAAAATTCAAATACTATATTAGGCATAGAAGCATGGTAATATATTTTTAAATTAAAAAAACTAAATTCTCAGTAAAATATTGTATATGTTGTAGCAGATCAGAATTACCAATATTTGTAAGACTCTTGCAGAATTCGATGACTTAGCAGACTTACAACAGGTAGTGAATTGATTAAACGTATTTTAAACTTTCAAAATATTGCACACAATTCTTTAAAATTAAATCGAATTTAATAAAAATCACCAGAATTTTACTATAATTAAAAGTTTTCACAAAACCATAAAATAGATAGAATATGCTAAGAGAGATATAAATAAATGATAGCGAAAATTTGTTAACTTTGTTATTGATGTGAAAAGGGATCACAAAACGTATTGAAATTGAAGCTTTCCTTTCTTCTAAATAAAATTAAATTTGGAATAGAAAACTTTGCAAGTTTTAAAATAACACTAAAGTAAAAATTAAACTTTAAAAATTGTTTAGTCATTAAAAATTATTATTATAATATTTAAAGCAATAAAATAAAATAAATTGTTAAAAAAAATATGAAAACATTTTTTTGGTGTTTCATTTTTATACGTTAAAAATTAAAAAAAAAAACAAGTTTGAAAATAAAAGGTAAGTTTTAATTATTTTTTTAAATAACTCCGTTGAAACCATCTTTTTTATATTTGGAATTTAAGTTCAGATATCTCAAACTTCACTCGTGTTGTTTTTAAAATTTTGTTGTCAGTCCTTAAACTATTTTTAGACTTATTGGGCCAGTTCACATAGGATTAATATTTGTTTCGCACAACTTTAGTTCTTTCCAAAACACTCTAGACTAATTATTTTAGCACAAAATTCTATACGTATACACATCTTTGTGTGCATTAGTGTTTTTTATTCATTTCATGTTTGTTTTTCGTTCGGTATACACCACAGTATACGCATTACAAAATAAATATGGTTTTAAATGATGATGAAATGTTTGTTTCTAATTTTATTTATGTAAAATTATTTTTATTCTTAATCGACCTTTTTTATTTTAATTAAATAAAAAAAAAAAAATTTCAATTTGTTAATAATTTTTGTTATTAAAAATTAATTTTTCCTAAAGAGTCTTTCCATAGGAAAGCGAAATATTGAAAAAATATGTATATCTTTAAAATTTAATTAAAAAGACGTTTAAAAGATTAACACATATTTAAAAATATATAACAAAAACTTGAATTCAATAATAAAAAAGATAAAATAGTAAAAAAGATAAAAATAAATAGCATAAATCTATTTATCTACTTTTGAATTCATATTCATATTTACACTACAATAGCCAACTGAAGACTAAAAATCGCTCTGCGAAAAAAAAACACACAAGACCTTGTGTTTTCATAAATGCATGTGTATTAGTTTTGTTTTCGTTGTGCGGCGTTGAAGCTGGTAGAAAAATTGTGGCAACCAAAAACTACCCCCCTCACCGAAAATGCCAACAAACTGCCATGTTAGACCAGTGAACTGGCTCATTAACACCAACGTGTTTACCATCTCAATCGTGTTTAAGCGGTAAACAGGTCGATTTTGAGATGTTTTACCATACATTGACGTGTTTTGTTTAACATCTGAAATGAGTTGTTTTTGATGTAAACACGTCGTTAAACACATAAATTCCAAATACAACTCTGAATTTCATTTAATTTTGATATGTGCTAAGTGCGTTTTTGCCCCTTTATGCTAGTAGGTAGTGTAATTAGGTAATTTGTCTGCGGTTTGGGTTTGATTCCCAACTAAAAAGGCTGTTTTCATTATAAAAAATTATTCTTAAGGTAAAAAAAGTAGATAAAACGTCAGCCTTAAACATCTCAATTATAGTGTGAACGGCTGTGTTTAAATTTTAAAACATTTTTCTTAAACACGTTCAAAAACACAAGTGTGAACTTAATATTAAATGCAACAGGAAGCAAGCAGCTATGACTTCAAAACTAAATTAATTTCTTACTACAGATTTTACTAATGTACCTTCTCACTCCTAACCGCGGGCATGCAGTCTTTCCACCTTGACATGCAGCTTCTGGAGGTAAAGGGCGGCAATAGTCGCCTAGGCTAGCAGGAACATGAAAGTGGAAGAATTATACGCTCAAAGTCCAGCAAATAACTTACCAACTGGTAACATGGGAACCAGTAGCCCGCAGAGCTACGGTCCTGCATCGGAAACTCGTTAGGCCTTTTGAAGAGTAAGGTGGCGGCTTTTTTTTATCAGAGGAGCTGTTGCATCGCAATAGAATGTCGCTTGTTGTTGCGGGACGACAGTAATTTGGATAGTCTCCGGCTCTCAAGCCTCAACTTGCTGGCAGGCGCATTGTATTTACTCAGTGATAAGGCTAGATACTCTTAGTTCCGGTTCTTTATCTTGTTAAAAAAAAACATTCATCGAAGGAGCATAATTCACACAGGACATGGAAAATATTGAAAGCAATTAAATTAAAGTTCATGATACTAAACCTCATATTTTATCCTAACTAAAGTTAGGAGTGTGCAACAACTCACCTGACGAAGCAAGAAGCCCTTAAAATGGATGATGCTTAAGTTGTTTACCAATACATTGCCACTAAAGTAAATAATTTATAATTTTGCCATTTCCCGTCTTAACTGGCTGGTTTGCATTTGATGGCGAGCGCTTTCGATGCGAATGCATCATTTTCAAGCCGTGGTTTAGTTTGTACTGGTGAGTCAGTGTTGGGGTTCAGGCAGTTCTGTTATTAGGTTCGTATATATTCAGGTAGGCAGAAACGATACCTCCGTCTTTTACTATTATGTAGGTACGTGTGTCCGTCTGAGGGTGTTTTTCGTTTGCCCGTTTGCATGATTAGTTTCAATGGTGTGAAAATTGTGTCTGAGGTCGTGTTTACCTGTTCGTTTATAATGTCGTTGTTGAATGTTTTTGTTTTGTAGATTTCCATATTTTCAAGAATGTCTAGTCTTCGTCCTTTTTTGCTAGGATGTAATAATGTCATACATTCATCTATTTCCCTTGGTGTGTGTCCGTGAGTGTCAAGGTGTAAT
Source organism: Trichopoda pennipes (assembly GCA_030448955.1). NCBI lineage: Eukaryota > Metazoa > Arthropoda > Insecta > Diptera > Tachinidae > Trichopoda > Trichopoda pennipes. The sequence continues at coordinate 2,194,794 of JASKUP010000040.1, forward strand.
GCAAAGTTTGAATCTTCTCTTTTCCATTTGTATGAGCGTATGTGTTCTGCAAACCTTGTTTTTAGTGTTCGTCCAGTTTGTCCTATATATGTAGGTTCGTTTGCAGGTACAGGTAAGTCTGTATACCCCGCTGGAATTAAATTTGTCAGTTGTTTCTGTCGTTGTTCTGAGATAGTGTCTGAGGGTGTTTCCACTTTTTAATGCTGTGAGTATTCCTTCTTTGTGAAAAAGGTTAGTTAGTCTGTACATTTCTGGTCCTGTGTAAGTAAAGGTGTGTCGTCGTGTTGTATCGGCTGTCTTCTTGTCTTCTCTATTTCTGTTCTAAGTGTTGTATTGTCTAAATAGTTTATCGATGATAGTGGTTTTGTAGCCGTTATTCATAGCTATGGCGTAGATTGTGTCGAGTTCCCTCCTGTACTTATCTGGAGTAAGTGGAATTATCCCAAGCCTGTGTATCATATGTCTAAACGCTGCTAGTTTGTGTTGGGCAGGGTGGTTTGAGGTGTTGTGGATGGCAGTGTCCGTTGTTGTTGGTTTTCTATAGATGTCGAATGTTAAATAGTCAGTTCCTCGTGTTATGGTGATGTCAAGATAATGTAAATTTCTGTCTTGTACTTTTTTCATAGTGTATTTGGATTGTTGGTTTACGTGAATCCAATAAAACAATGTAATCTTGTGAATTCTTATTTTTCTTTATTCACTTAAATTAATGTTAAAATAAAATTTTATATTTAAGACGTAGCCAACACGTCTATCATAGTTAACAGCACAAAACGGAAGAGAAAACAGAATGCATGTGCAAGTTGTTCTAGATCAGCAATGATAATACTTATTAATGACACAAAAGGGCTGCCACATTACTCTCCTCGCTGGAAAAATGTTATCTAAATCTAACAGGAAGCTTCACATTTCTGCCGATAGCCGTAGATCAATTAGCAGATCGTAAAATTTTATAAAATCGGAGCCAATTATAGGTGTTGTGACGTAGATCAATTAGCAGATCGTAAAATTTTATAAAATCGGAGCCAATTATAGGTGTTGTGACGTCACGCTTCGATGTTTGTACTGCACGTTTCGGGAAATGGTAATATTGCGTTAATTGCAAATACGGAAGCATTATTATCTGTGCCGGTAGATTGACCATTTCCATTGTTGCCTTTGTCTTTTAAAGATGCGTTATCTTCGGTGGTTGTCATGGCAAAAATTTTTTGAAGTTGTGTTGACCAAAATTTTCTAATCAGCAATGTTAAATTAAAGATGTCTCGTTCATGTTTCACTAAGACTTTTTTTAATCGTAAAAAATCCACAAGATCACGTCGGGTCACCAATTTGGATTGTTGTGTTGACCAAAATTTATTTATCAGCCATGTTAAATTAAAGATGTCTCGTTCACGTTTCACTAAGACTCTCTTTAATCGTAAAAAATCCACAAGATCACGTCGGGGTCGCCAATTTGAATTGTTGGTTTACGTGAATCCAATAAAACAATGTAATCTTGTGAATTCTTATTTTTCTTTATTCACTTAAATTAATGTTAAAATAAAATTTTATATTTAAGACGTAGCCAACACGTCTATCATAGTTAACAGCCCAAAACGGAAGAGAAAACAGAATGCATGTGCAAGTTGTTCTAGATCAGCAATGATAATAAATACCGGTTACTTATTAATGACACAAAAGGGCTGCCACATGTATGTAATCTTATCATGAATTGTGTTAAAGTTTTCTAGAATTTGTTCGCCGTTATCTTGCTCGAGGATGCATATCATGTCATCTACGTATCTATAGTAATGAGTTATTTTGTGTTATTTCATGAGTGATTATACGTGTAGTGAACCCCAACACTGACTCACCAGTACAAACTAAACCACGGCTTGAAATTGATGCATTCGCATCGAAAGCGCTCGCCATCAAATACAAACCAGCCAGTTAAGACGGGAAATGGTAATATTATTTCATTTACTGGCGGAGAACAACCAAACAACATAAATGATTTATGTTCAATTTCGGTTGAATTAATAAACTTTGAGTACCAGGATTTGTTTTGCGTAAGTCTGCAGGGATGGAACTGCCAGTTTCACAGATCTTGCTGGTAGTAGAAAATACTCGAATTAGATGTTGGAGAAATGAAGTGTAGAAGGGTTTCGTGTTAGTAGAGATTAATTACGACTTAGTCGGTTCTAAGTTTAAAGCGAAAGCCAAAAATTTTAACAATAATATCACTGCGGCGGTGAATACTATTGTATGTACTAAAAGGTTTAGAAATGACATCCAGTTGATGTGACTTCGTTTTGTCAGTATATTCTTTGACTCAGCATATTTCCGACAACTGTCGTTAGTTACGGAACTGGAAGTGAACTCAAATCTAGCAAAAGAATTTCATAGACTCATATGCCCTAATATTACAGTCAAAAGGCTGGAGAGAAATCGTGTTGATATTGAATGCCATAGGATCGCTAATAAGAGAATAGAGATGGTTACCTAAAGATAAGAAATAACAAACGTTTTAGAATATGGGCTTTTTGATGCAAATTTAATGCAGAAAGTGAAAAACAAAAAGGAATTCAATAGAAAAAACAAGGCAGAAGTAAATGCGACAGTAGCAGCTAAATTTAAGCAGTTACCAGTTTCGCCGCAAGAAGAAGCTGCTGCAAATAAAATGGAAATATAGTACGAAATCCCAAAAGTGTCATTAAAATTAATGTCACCTTCACGTCATTCAATAGCACCAGGAAGTCCTAACAGGGAATTACAACTTTAACTCATCCCTTTCTTTTTCCGTCTTTTTTAATTTGCTGAATAGTGGATAGATTACTCTTTACAAACCTGCCAGTGTTGTTCCTAAAATAATAGATAATAGAACCTTATGGCAAGAGCCTGAATGTTGTTGCCAGCTTTAACTTATTTGAAATAAATGTTAATCGTAATTCACTTTTTATTTAAGGCTCTATTTTTCCCATAACACATTTAAACGCCATTTTGTTGAACGAAAATGATCAACAAGTCTGTAAAATAAAGTGATTTAACACTTTCGGTTTTTTGGAATATTTACAAACGATCTCATTTCATTGCCAGCTATCCGGCAAATTGGAAACATTTCTTTGAAGCTTAAGTTTCTCTTCACTGCTAGAACTTTCGCAGGAATCAGACCTAAACAATATTTTTTACACAATTTACACAATGTTTTTAAGTTTATACAACTGTCACAAAATTACATACATATATGACGTAAATTTCGACGTCAACCAAACACTTATATTGTTTATTTTATGCAACAGCTGATTGATTTACAATCTTATCAAATCAGTCCGAAGAAAAAGTGCGGACTGTTTTGGGCAGAAAGAAGAAGAATATTATTCTCTCAAATTCTCTCTCACTTGCCCAAACTTTGTGTACGGGAACGCTTTTGGGTAAATTTGGGAACCCGCGGGCTCCCAAAGTAGAGTAAGGAAACAAACCTATAGTAAATACCAATTACCCGCCAAAGTGATGGTGATACAGATTTACGTCAGTACCTAACCGAATGGCTCTAACCTGACGGTGATCTTACCACTGGTTGAAATATTATGCGTCAACAAACGCTATCAGGTGGCAATTTGAGAAGCACAGCAAGCTGGGCCATAACGCCACTCATTGCTTGAGAGCCGAGGACTATCTAAACTCCAGTCGCCCCCAGCAAAGCGACATTCTCTTGCAATGCAACTACACAAAGGATAGCAAAAAGCCAGACCTTCCAGCGGTTTGTGTTTAATTCACAGCCACTACGTTACTCCACGGAGGGTTTTACCAATAACTAGTACAGAGGTTTAGCCCTTCGGGTTACTAGTTTCCGTGATAATAGTTGGACATTGTGTCCAATTCTTCTAGTTTCAGACTTTTGCTAGCCTATGGAAGTGACGCCGTCTTTTACCTCCAGAAGCACATGTTAAGATGGGAAGGTGTCCACCAAGATTGCGTGACCCTGGGGGCGCCGAAGTGATGTGTGATAGCATTTACATCAGCACCGAGCCATTGGGCAATATTCTGATGGTGGCCTTACCACTGTAGGTGTAGGAAAGTGATCACCCACGCCCTAAGACACACACTAGGTGCATATACGCCTTAGTAGCAATTTTGAAGTGCATGCTGTAAGGGCCGTGCCCCCACTCCTTGCTAAAGAATTGGAAACTATGCAACTGTTACAAGCGCAACTAAGACATTTATTTGGATGTTAACCTCTTCGGAACCTTCTTCCCAGCCCGATTAAACCACAGTTACCACGTTGTTCCCCTAGGAGCCTTACCAACAACCGGAACAGGGCTGTTGCTCTACGGGCATCTGGTTCCCGTTATCCAGTGTTTGTATAATAAGTCACTGGTCGGACTTGGGGTGTCCTATGTTTCTTCCAGTATCGGGCTCCTACTAGCCCAGGCGACTAATGGCGCCTTTTACCCCTGAACGTACGTGTCAAGAGGTGGAAGAGATCCATCAATACTATGTACCCCCAAGGAACGAGGTGGGGGTGCCAAAGTGATGTCGACTTAATTTGACGTTGACAACGAAGTGAGGAGAAGAGGGATGATTATTTATCAAGCCGATGGTATTAAAGCTTCTAAATAATATTAATAACAGTTAGGTTACTTGCAAAGTAGAAAAAACAAGAAAAGAAAAAAATCCGGATTTAAAAGAGAAGAAGTGTTAGAGAATGAGACCAAAGAGAGAAAGGATTAGAAGCTGGAGGAGTAAGCTGCGGAATAAGGCCCACTATCTGGGGTAAGTAATTAATCAAAGGTTAGAGTTGCGGCGTACGGCTATGGGCCATTATATATACCTCAAAAAGCAACTGTATCTGTCCGGTAACAATAATGAGGAGACATCAGACAAGTTCCCAAAGCAATAGCAGTTAAAGAAACAAAAGTAGAAACCCAATTGCTAAACAATAAAGGCTTTTTTTCTATTTCCAATAATTTTTAATACTTTTTCAGATGTCATAAGCAGATATTTTTCTATTATTGCAACCAACTGTTTTATGGCGCATAATTTTGCACAAAAGAAAATATCAAAACTCATCACATAAATTTTAAATATTTAAGCAGAAGTAAAAGAAATAATTAAGATAAAGGAAATTGTTAAAAACTTGTTTTTAGTTTGCAAAATTTTATTTAGTTATTTTAACGTTAAAAATAAACAAAACAAATAAAGAAAAAAACGATTACTTTAACTATTGACTCATATTTAGAACAGACATATCAGCACTAGAATCGGCTAAATGATAGGAATTGTCTTCGACAACATCTAAATCATCATCACAATACATCTTGCGCATGCGCTCTTTGTAACTAAAAACAATTAACAAAACAAAAAAAAAAGAAATAAAATTAAAATACAAAAATTGAAAATTGCAAAGCACAATTTGTAATTCGATTACGAAAATTCTTTTACATACACTTCGCTATCTGGATTATTTTCTTGGTTACGACATTTTTCCAATTTCTTTTCTATGGCTTTCACTTTATCTCTAGAAGGGATTTCATACTGTTTAGCCATTAAGCGGATTTCTTAAAAAAAAAAGTAAAATAAAATGAAGTGGATTAAAAAAAAAATGAAAATTAGGTAACAACTTACTGCGTATGGCCTCAATTAAGGCGGGTAATTTTTCTCTTGCACCATTTAACAAATTATCCGTTACATAACTGTCTAAATTCTCTTGCTCACGTCCGGCCGCATGTAATATTGCAGCTAAAGCAATCTGCGAGGGTGCATATAAAAGGCAGGCATCGGTGAAAAATGTTTTCTCTACAAAACCATCAATATGGGGACGCAAACGTTCTGGATTTGGCATATTACTTCGCGTCTGGCAAAAAGATAAAAAATATTTATTTACTTACATGAAACTGTTGTATAAAATTATTTTTTACATGTGTAAAGTTTCAAATAAATTTTTATTTATGTTTTTTCTTTGTGGTATTTTCGTCACTTATTTGAAATACCTTTTTCGTGTGATTTTTACTTTTTTTTTTTGCGCACCGAATAAAAGTTAATAATACTTTCAAAATCAGTCGATTTTTTTATACTTATCCTTTGATTCCTTCGAAAATTTTATTTATCTATGAAAGTTATTTAGAGCTTAAAGAGTTTCGTTCGCATTCTGGGTTTGTGTGATTTAATAGAACAAACAAGAGCTTTTTTTTAATAAAAAATATTATACTAAAACTCAAATAAGAAATAAAAAGAAATTTGATCGAATAAAATAAAGGCTTTTTTTAAATAAATAAATAAACGAGTAAACTTTACTCCAAGTAGCCAACAAAAATAGAAATAAAACTAAGATAGCGGCAACCACAACTGTGTTTCCTTAAGAACCTGGGTATTATAATTTTGGCAGATTGTAGTCGGTGGTCGGCAGTGCCTGATGTGTTTAATGCATCAGTAGTGATTTAATACGTAAGAAGAAATGGCATATAAAAAGAAGACATCAAATAAAAGGAAGGAATTGAATGGTGAGGCATCACAAAAAACAATTAGAGTCCAGGCTAAAAAGCGGAATCCGACAACAGGGACTCTCTATGCTAACGAATTATTGCTCTGTAATATTTTACTTCGATCCCGGACAATAAATAATATAGAATTGTAGTTGAAAATTAAAGTTTTTGGTTAATTAATAAACTCTACAAGATTTGTTTCACTATTCTTCTACGTTTTACATTACACTTTTTCGAAAAGTACAGAATAGGAAAACACACGAGTCTTGTTTGAATTGTGCAGGTGCATGATACTTCATCTTACCTTAATGTCTATAAGAAATCCCTCAATTGGTCGATAAGGATTATGAACAGTTAAATAGTAATTAAGATGCTGCATTAATAATAGTTCATTTGATAATATAATATCCATAGCTTTGTTTCGATCACCCTTTATATTGCTAACAAACTGACCAATGGATACATTAAATTCCTCCACCTTACAAGCCAAATAAACCACTGTAGCCCTAGAAATTAAATGAATATAATACGTGATTTTAAAACATAAATAGTTCAACAAGTTTACAAAATTTCCTTTGGATGATAGTCCATGGTTGAATTGTGTAGATAGAACCTTTTAAAGTAATGAAAGGCAGTACCGACTACACATTTTGGCATTGTTGGTTCGAAACGACGGCAAAAATCATTTAAATAAATTTCATACTGTTTGAGTAGCAGACGTTCTTCAAAAGTATCTAAAAAATATTCTAGCCTCTGTTGATCCTAATAGAAAATAATTTTCTTTAAAAATATTATTAATTCATATTATAAGTCAACTATTAAACAAATACTCACATCCATATTTATGCCATGAGTTTCTATAAATTTTTGATTCCGCTTTTGTCGCAAGTCATTCAGCTGTTCCATGCTGCTAAATGTCCACACTTTCTTTTGTGAACTTAAGGGAAACATAATATTTGCTTTATAATGTTCAGCCAAACAGATTATTTGTTTTAAAAGCCGCAAATCTGTATAACGTAGTTCTGCACAAAATCTCATTTGTTTACATCAATTTGAAATTAAAGTTAAGTTTGCTGCAGTTGTCGTCAAATATGCCATTAAAACAGAGATGCTATACCGCACTCCAACAATCAAATCAGTGTTGCTTATATATATGCTTGTCAAGCCTTATTTATAAAATACAACTCTATGTTATTATTATTTTCGAAGTCGAAATTATGAAATGCTAAATATTGTGGCTTCAAAAATTTTATTTAATTTTTGTAGAAATACACAGAATTATATAAATTTTTATTATATCTCTAATAAAGTAAATAATTTCCTTCATTTTTATGTATTTGGTGTAGCAAAATATTCGCTTTGATCATTTCTATAGGGTGTGTATTTAATTTCTAAAAAAATTTAGTTTATATCACTCCGAAAATATTCTGTTTTGTCATCGTACGAATGAACATTCGTTTTTGTACTGTATATATGGCCGCCATTACACACAGTAAAAAACGTGTCCCTGTGAAAAACTCGTGTCGTTGCACAACGATTTAAAGATTTTTATGCAAAAAACGTAGAAAATTTAAAGAATTTTGTGAAATTCAATGCAAATAAATGTTTTGCATATGATTTTTATATTAAATAATAAAATTTCAAGTGAATTAAATGAAAAATTGGATGTGAAAAAAAGTATGAATTCATATGAGTACAATCGATTTTTTTGGTGAAAAAATTCTTTCAATCGTTCGTTGTCTTTTGGAAAGAAGACAAAAAAAAAACGAATATAATCGTGAAACAAGTAACGAGCTCTCGCTCTGGTTTTAAGCTAGCAAAAGAAGAATAGAAAGAGCTGAAAATATAGTGAATTTTAATATTAAGAAGAAGCATATTCAATGAAAGAAGAAGAAATGCGCGCGCCTTTTCAGAGAAAAAAATTGTGTGTGCGTGTGTGAGTGGGAAAAAGAATTTTCGGAGTAACGAAAGAGCGAACATGTTATATTAGTAAATTTGATAATGATAAAGAAAGACAGATTTTCGAAAATACGGTTTAAGAGCGAGATGTGTGTATTTGTGGTGCATGATTGTGGTCTTTGTTTTATTTAACGAAGTTATTAGTTCGTTTTTGGCCGCCATTACGGCGTATAACAACCACGCTATCTGCGAAAAAACCAAACATAAAGAAAATATTTTTGTAAATTTCTTAAAAATAGAGTGTACATTTTTAATATAAAATAATGTGAATAGTTAAGAAAATTTAAGCTTAATTGATTTTGTGTAAAAGTTTTGATTTAGTCGATGCTTTAAAGACGAATATAAAATAAACATAAATTCATTGTGTTTTTTTATATGCAAAAAATGACTAAGAAAAAAATTGAAATTCGCCGCACAATTACTGTTTATGACATTTCGCCTTGTCATCAGAGTTTTTGTTTACTTTTTGTTTTTAATTAAAAAACATTGCCGTTTATTGTTCAAATACCAAATTTAAGCAAAAATCTAAATACAAGTTGAATTCACAACGTGAAGTTTGAATTAATAATAAATAAAAATGGTGTAAAAAATAGTGAAATATTACCCGCCATTTCCAAATATTTTTTTCGCTGTATATTTTTTTTTGTTACTCAACCCCCTTGTTTATATAAATGCATTTTAGTTTGTTGTTGCAATTGTGTTCATTTTTTATAACAAGATGTTTTTACTTTTTGACAGATAATAGCGTGGCAAGTTGTCATTAATAAAAAAAAGAGAGCAATTCCGAATAAAATCTAAACAGAAGAATTTTCATGGCTTACAAATCTACACAATAAAAAAAGAGCGTAGAGAAGAAGAAATAGAATATTAATTTTTATTTGTTTTTATGAAATACTGCAAAATATTAATAAAAAAAATTTAAAAGAAGAAAAAAGTGAAGATAAAGCAGATTCCTTTAGAGACAAACAAGAAAAAAACAAAAAAAGACGGGATTATGTTTATTACAAAAAATGCAGTTTAATGTTGCAAATATTCAACTGCTATTGCTGCCGTTGTTGCTGTTATTCTCTTTCTGAATTGAAAATATGAAATGTATACAAATGCTGTTGCTTATGGTTGTAATTATGCAAATTTATTTAAGTTTTTCGATTTCAATTTGAAAAATGTCGTCGTCTCATAGCCCACACGATTTGTTATTGTTGCTTCCATTGCAAAAAAGTAGTAGTTGTAATTGTCAATACAAATTAGTAAAAAATAATAATTATTATAGTAAAAACAATAACAATATTGTTTATAATAATTATTACAACATTAAAAACAACAACAACAAGCCAGAAAATATACTGTTGTGGGTCCTTGTGGTGCCACTACTGATCTCTACAGCACCAACAACAAGAACAACAACAACAACGTTATTTAACACAACACAAAATTCATCCCGAACAAGCGAAGATCCTGCAAAGCAAATTCAAACGTCATCAAGAACAATTACAACATTCAGTTCAAATAGAACGACGAGGAGTATAGACGTCAAGCAGGCAAAGAGCATTAAAAAGCTGTTATTAAGAATCCTAACGGGTTCCTTAATAGAACAAATTATTTATAAATATCTGAACAAACTTCAAATACTACTCCTGCATAACGTGCGTGAAGTGGGTTTAATTGTGGATCAAACCTCGAGTATACGGTGGTTTCGTATACGTATTCTGCCAATTAACCCAACAGTTTATACAATAAAAACAAAAACAAATCTTAAGGGAAGCAGCAGTGCTGTTCAGTTTGTTATAAAACCAGAGGAGGCTTTTAAATATAAATTGTTAATCCTATTAAACAACTTAAACACCCAGCAAATTATCCATAAAAGGCTTTTCTCTATCTATCTCACTCACTGCATTGTCATCAAAATTATAAAAGGATTACGTTATAAGGATAATTGGTGTAATTGCTTACAATCCTTAAATAAAGTATCCCTCATCTAGAAAGTATCATTTAGTTCCCGTATACTACATTTTTGTTTATACATATAAAAAAAGCCAAATTTAGTTTGTAAAAGAAACATAATTAAATTAAACGCAGCATCATGTCGAAACTATCATTTAGGGCTCGAGCCTTAGATCCCTCCAAGCAAATGCCAATCTATTTGGCTGAGGAGTTGCCCGATCTGCCAGAGTATTCAGCCATCAATCGGGCGGTGCCACAAATGCCCAGTGGTATGGAAAAAGAGGAAGAGTCGGTGAGTTTTTTTAACCACATACCTACATATTGTGCATAGCTATTTACGTATATATAGTATATATATTATATATATACATCCATATATATCGTTGTTGTTCGAAAAAATCGAACATTTTAACTTTTACGCGTTCAATATAAGTCTTATAAGTATTTAAAAAAATGTATGTCGCCAGACAGATTGCTTTGTACCCAAAGTATACTTATCCCTTACACTTAGCATGTTATTGCGGTAAGAGCCTTAACAAACATTTTAGAATGAAATCCTGACACGGTTAGCGTTATATGGGTATTTTTAGTGTCATATTATATGTATGTGCTAAGATCCTGTTCAGTTTCATCACTTACGCTAATCAAATGTTAAAATTGCTTACGACCACGGCCGTTTAAAACTGATAAAATAACAATCAACATTGGGCGTCCTTTTCGTATACTTCTGTTCTCGTAAAGACAATTAAAAAATTAATTTTCAAAAGTATACCTATAAAGTGAACATTTGGTGGAAATTTTAGTAATTAAAAATAGAGTGGTGACAAACTAAAATTTACATTTGATTCTGTTTTAGGCACTACTTATACCTATCGAAGAGATTTAAAATTGTGTAAAATTTTCGTTCGGTTAAAATTTAAAAGAGCATGGTGGCAGAAATTAGTTAAAACGTATGACATTTTACGACTATCATTTTGATAACATCAAAATTATCTTTAAAAAACAAACCAGCTAACAAAACTTTAATTATTTGTTTGAATTTTTAAAAAGGGAATTGGCAAGAATTGTTAAATATTAGTATTTTTCATTTTAGCATTTTTATTAAATTTTAAATAAAAAAATTATTAAGTCAATTATTTTAAATCGACAGTCATTTAGTCGAACGATTAAAATCATGAATTTTTAATATTTCATGTAAACAGGCACTTGATTTGTAGAGCAGGTCTAAGTTACTATACTGCATTTACTATTATGGGCAATAGCCTTGTCAATTCTTTATACTGATTTCATAGCCTGACATTATTAGATATATACCACTGCAAATGGTTCCTACGTAACAATAATCTGCTTAATATAAAATCACTTTGCAGTGTGCTAACAACACTTTGGGTATGATTTTACGTCAACCCGCGTCAAATTTGGTTTGTGAAAAGACCGATTTCGGCTATTTGCCATCTCTAGTGTTCTCGTTTTACGTTGACGTAAAATCATACCCAAATAAATCAAATTCCGTCGGAGAATATACGCATATAACAATTGTTTCTCTTTTCTAACAGTGGTGCCGATAGTTCCTATGGCCATTTACTTAATTTTTATTTTATTTATTTATTAGTATTTATAATACTTTAAAATACATTTATAATAATAATACATAATAAATAAATTTCAAAATTATAGTCTATATGAGATTCTATACATTATTCTTCACAAAATCTACACATCTTTGCCTAAATACAATACAATTCCATTCTGTTTTCATGTCATTTGTTAGTGTATTAAATAGTTTCATACCTTTATAAAAGAGAGATCTCTGCGCTGCTGTTGTAGTCGCCTTCCTTAACTTGAAGTCTTCTGTATTCTGCAGTCAATACGGTTATATTTCACCGACGTATTCTGTTTGTTCACACAGATATTACGGAGCTCTATCCTGTCTAATCTTATGTATAAAACTGAGAGTGTTAAATTCAAGTCATTGTCTGATATTCATCCATTTAACCATAGCTTGTATCAATCTGTATCTGCTGTATTTTAATGTAGTTATCATTGCCTTGGCCTGTAACCTTTCCAATTGTGATTGGTTGCAGCATGTATATATTATTATCAATCCGTATTCAAAATAAGGTTTTATCATCGTATTGTAAATATTCACTGTTGTTTTAACAACGTGAATATTGTGGTAAAGATAGTTCCTATGGCCATTTTCTTAATTGGCTCTATGTAATTCGTTAAGAAAACTTAAGCAGCTAATACTGTCTCTTATTTTTTTAAATTTACATTGGCCAAATGTACTCTTGGTTACATTTTTCTTTCCAATTCTAATTGCAGTGGTAAAAACTAATAAGAAGTAAAAACAAATTCAAACATTATTATTGTATTTGTTAACTTCTTTTCTTTTAGGTTTCAAATAAAAAGGTCTCTTTCACAGCTTTTTTTTTTGACAACACAGCTTTTGGTATATGCACCTACATTAGATAAATTTGTGGATTGTTATAAACAAATAAGTAATAAAGATCTTTATATTTCCCAAGAAATATCCTGTACTACTGGCTGCTTTTGAAGCTTTTTGATATGTCCTGCTATCATAATTTTAGAAAGATTTATTTCATTTCATTTATTTATTCAAACAATATGTAATAAATAGCCCCAGAGGCAGAAACCTAAGGATATTAAGTGATAATATGATAATGAAAATTATAATACAATTTTAGAGTACAATTACCAGCTCCCCAGCTAAAAATAATTTTTTATTATTTTTTTTTTTATTTTATTTTAATATTTTTATTAGTATTAAAAATACTCTTTTAAACATCTATAGATATGTATACATCACAATGAGTTATATTTAACAAAATTTGCTATAAATTTTCTAAATTGATGTGGGTTCTGCTCATTCCTCACATGGGTCGGAAGATTATTGTAAAGTTGTATGCCTTTGTAGTATAAATTACTCTCCATTGCAGTAGTTGTCACCCGCTCAATCCTAAAGCTGCTATTATTCCTTGGCTGATGTGATTGAACATCCCCTACAAACGATATTTTTTCTGTTAAATATTCTGGTGCTTGACCCGTTCTCATTTTCCGTATAAAATTTAGTGTGTTGATTGCAATCCTTTGCCATATGTACAACAATTTCAGCGCGCTTAGCACGAAATTGATCGATGTGTATGTATTGCATTTCAGTATTGTCCGCATGGCCATGTTTTGCAGTTTCTGTAATCGCTCTACTTATTGTCTAGTGCAGCATGAATATATAATCGTGGAACCGAACACAAAATGCGGTTTAAGTATTGTGTTTTAAATGATTATCGCCGTTTCAACTGTTATATTTCTCCTTATTCTCTTAAAAAAACTTATTTTCCTCCCATATATAGTCTATATGCGCGTTAAACTTTAGTTCTTTATCAATAATCATTCCTAAATATTTTACATTGCCAACTTTTTCTATCACTTGATCATTTACCGTAAAAATAACATTAGTGTTCGCATTTATTTCTAACATTTAATTTAAGCTTGTTCATATTTAGCCACTTCTTAATATTTTCCATATCATAATTTAAGTTGTTATAGCACTGCTGATCTGATTCGCCCTCTGCAGAAATTTCTCTAATACACTTGGGATATCGTTGATATATATTATGAATAGTAATGCACCCAAAATTGATCCTTGAGGCACGCCGTTTTCATTTAAAATCGGACTCGACCTTGTGCCGTTTACTTTTGTAACTTGCTTCCTTCCTGTTAGATATGATTGAAACCATCTCAATTCTGTGTCTCTGATGCCATAATGAAACAGTTTTTGCAGCAAAATATTTCTATCAAAAGTTTCAAAAGCTCTTCTTAAGTCTAGAAATATTCCAACAATACTTTTATTTTTCTCCACTTTCTTCCACTTATTAATTACATATTTTACGGCTGTCTCACATGAGAATTTCTTCCTATATCCTGATTGATATTTTGATAATAATTTGTTTGTTTCTATGTACTTTTCTAGTTGTGTTCCTTAACCACCTTCTCTAGTATCTTTTCGCATGTTTTAAACGCATTAATAGGTCGGAATATTTCACATCTTTTCGTTTTTAAAACTTTTTCAATGGGTGTTATCATTGAAGTTTACCAGTTTTCGGGAAATATGCCAGTTTGCAAAGATGTATTTATAATGTCGAGCATTATTTTTCCTATTATATTCCAGTTATCAATTATCATTCCACGATTTATTCTGTTAAAGTCGGACTTGTGTTTCAAATTTTTACATATTAACTCCAAATTTTCCAACGATATTAAGCGAAATTTAAATTGACATGTTATCAAAGGTAGATTGTAAATATATTGTACATAATTTATTATTGATCTAATTGACTCGATACTAGTCACAAAGTATTTGTTGAAATGATCGGCTATTTCATATTCATTCGTATATTCTAATGTATTAAATATCACAGATTCGATTGTACTATCACATTTTTTCAAGATTAGATTTTTAATTTGTCTCCACATTTCCTTCTGAACTTTAACTGACGTTATTTTATTATTTATATATTTTCTCTTTTCGTTTTGCATTTTTATCCTAAATATATTTCGAAATGCCCTATAATTCGACCACCGTTCATTTGTGTTCTCGTACATTGCTATTTGGTATCTGTTAATTTTTTCTCTTTTCATTCGATTTATTTCCTCATTAAACCACATACACTCTATATTTTCTCTAATAGTTTTCACTCTAGTTAATTTTTTTATTGCAGTCTCCATCTTTTTTTTTAAATAAATTTACTTTATGGTTTATGTCATATTCACTGTTTATTTGCCGTATTTCTTGAATTTCTCGTTTAAATTTGATTTTGTTGTATTTAAATAGTTCAGTTTGTTTAAATGTTTCTCTAGTTAGTTACGTTTCTGCCACAATTCATAATTATATCTATGGCCTCATGGTCTGATATTTTATTTGAAATATTGTGTGCCGAAATGTTTCGAGTATTTGTTATCACATAGTCTATTAGTGTTCTTGAGTTCGGAAAAAGGATAGCGATTTAAGCGTAGTTCCAAAAAGGTCCAAATCATTAGCAAAAACAATTTCCGGTACGCGCTTCTCAAGACGACGAGAAAAACAACATAAGTTTCAGACGAAAAAGATTATTAGAATGTGAAAACACACGTAAAGAAAAAGGTAGTAGAGGATCCACCAGCGCGCAATTCTTACCATAAACGATTTATCAAAAAAACAACAAGATATTCTTGCAAATAGAAGTTGTGGGTTTCTATTTAAACGTAAAAATGTAAAAGATGAATATAAATGTAAAGAAGTGCGACTCCTGATAATCTTGTAAAAAAAGAACTAGATTACGAATCCCAACTAAATTTGCAAAATCACAGCCCAGAAAACGCTGAAAAAAGGCGTGATATGCTCACGAAGGCGAACATTGTAAACAAAACAGACAATCTTCTTTATAAACCGGTGAATTTCTTTTACATACAGTTAGTGCCAGAAAAAACTTCGAACGCATATAAGATCCGCGACATTAATAAAGAGCACGCAAGTAGTGCCTTAACAAGAAGTGGGGCAAAAAGAGATTAGCCGAGTAGATTTTTCAAAAAATGGCGAAAAGTTTGCCACAGAGCATATCAATGTGGTATGAAAAGGAAAGCTTGGTATCAAGAAGAATTACTACCAAACATTTTACATGATCTGATAATTTAATGCGTACACCATTCAAAACTATATTTAGGACAAGAAGAAAGCGATTATTATGTCCAAACCTTAAATTCTTATACTTAGAAGGATTAATGTTTAAGGAATTTTTCGACATCCATTCATGTACAAGCCACAGGCTAAAATTTACATTGTTCTGCCGAATATCTGGAAAGTCAATTTAGTAAATATTTTTATTTTATTATCTTTATACAAGCACAGGTCCATTCATTATCTTGCCTATTAACTAACTAGCTAATTGCACTTTGTGGAGAGTAAAATAAATTCCTATTTTTGATTATTTCTAACTTTACGGCGTAAATAATTCTTACAATTTTGCAAACAAGGTTTTCGAAAATAAAAAAATGTGCATATTAATTTCCTAATACAATTGTGGTAAAAATAGATAGAGAAAGAATTTTAAAAATGTTTAAATAATTTCATTGTCATTTGTGTCATTAAACTTAGCGAATAAGTAACATTTATATGCACGGTGGAGTCGAATTTTAAATGCCAAAACTGGCAAGTTGAATATAATAAAAACAAACCTCAACAAATCTCGTTTTGCGAAACTTATCCAATTAAACAAGTATTCACGGTAATAGAGAATTGAAAAATATAAAAGAAAATTGGTAGTCGACTTATTTTTCGAGTTGTAGGCTTAAAAACTTTTCATACCTAAAGTATAGTACTCTGTTCATGATTTCATGGGAAATTAATGAAATGGTATTTCAGGCAACGTTTCTTTCAACTGAAAAATATTTGTGGAAAAAAATTTTATATAAGTGGAATTTCGTTCGGAATTGTTATCAACAGCTGATCCATACATGAATTATAATATTATTTTTTAAGTTGATTGTTCAAAAATTAAAAAAAAAAATGTAATGTAATTCCACTGTTTTTGTTGTCCCGAATCTTGTAAAACACAATTTTTTATATATCAAATCCAGATATCAATCCTTAAGATATCTTTTTTGTTTACACAATTGAAATAACGCTGCATACTTAAAGGCAATAAAGATGACAAATTTCTTCCAAATCGATATATTGTCACAACAGGTAAATTATTCTTCTTACTGGAATGATTTCTATAGATGCCTTTCATAATCGGTAATGTTTTTCCACCGATTAATAGCAAAATTTATAGCCGTTTCACACGAAAAATTTTTCCTAAAACCAGATTGATATTTTGAAAATAAATTGTTGTCTTCCATATATTTTTCCAGTTGTTCCTTTTTGATTTTTCCAATACCTTTTCATATATTTTTAGCGTATTTATAGGACGATAATCTTCACATTTTGTTGTCTCTGCCACTTTTTCTACTGGGAATACCTGGGATAGATTCCTTCCAGTTTTCTGGGAACTGTCCTGTTTCCAACGATTTATTTTTAATTTCCAGTAAACATTTTTCCATTATATGCCAGTTATCAAGGATAATTTTTGTTGATATTTTACAGTAGTCCGGTTTATTTTGAAAATTCCTTAACTATATTTTTATAAGATCTGACATCGTAATTGTATTAAATTTACGTCCTTGGGTTGGCCATAAGTATTTGATTGGTATGTTGCACATCTTCAATTGAGTCTGTTATCATCCTAATACTATCCACAAAATATTCATTGAATTTATCAGCTATTTCAATATTCTTAAATTTTACGTTGTTAAATATCACAGTTTTTATCTCAGGTTGGTTTTTCTTCATTATCATCATCAATACATGAATTGAAGTTTTCTTCTAAATCGATGTATTGTCACCACAAGTAAATTGTCAAATCTTTTTTCAAACGAAATTGCAAATTCAAACAGAGTACTAGGCTTAACTGTAAATATGAATTATATTGGTTGGGCGCAAGGATACTCTACTCACTGGAATGATTTCTATAGATGCCTTTTATATTTGTTCCATACAATATCAAAAATTTGATACGGTTTTTTAATACTTTACATTGGAATTGTATTCCTTAACAAATTAATGAAAATTTTATTATTTTCTAAATATCATTTTCATAAACATTTAAATGTCAGCAATATTGGCTAAATATGTTCAAAAGCACTTGCAGCTTTTTATAAAAAGTATAAGGGCTCATAACTTGTAAAGTAGGGGCGGCTGCTAATATTTGTATTGGGTTTTTCTACCTTTTTCGAATAGAAATTTTGTAATTGATTTTTTTTATCGAAATCGATATTATATATCTGTGAAACAGTTGTTTAAGAGGAAGAAAATACAAATATATTATAATTTTAGGAGCATCATTTGCAAAGAGCAATATGTACGGGTCTAATTATACCAACGCCAGAAGTCTATACCACCGACCAAGATTTCTATGATAGAAATTATCCACCCAATTATCGTATGCCGCGACAATTAATACATATGCAACGTAAGTAAAATTTATTAAATACATTAAATTCTGAAAATAACACAAAACGATATTATTGTTGTGGTTTTTAGCTCTTGGTTTGGAACAAGATGTACCCGAATACGATATGGACAGTGAAGATGAGTTGTGGATAAATCAACAGCGAAAACGTCTCGATCTAACACCATTGAAATTTGAACAAATGATGGACCGTTTAGAGAAGAGTTCAGGTCAGACCGTTGTTACACTAAACGAGGCAAAAGCACTCCTTAAACAGGACGATGAGATCAGCATAGCCGTATACGATTATTGGTTAAACAAACGTCTGAAAATGGTAAACAACCAGATCCTTATTTATTAAGTTTTTTCTCTTTCAAAGAAAATTTTAAATATATTGTAAATTTTACCAATTGCTAAATAAACTTACCAACTTACCTCTCGTAGCAACATCCCTTAATATTGTCAGTGAAAACCGAGAATCGATCGGGAGCCTCATCAAATAATCCGTACTTAGCTTTTCGTAGACGCACTGAAAAAATGCAAACGCGAAAGAATCGTAAAAATGATGAGACTTCCTACGAAAAGATGCTCAAGTTGAGGTAATGATAACTTTCCTAACTCAAATACTAGAAAATTTAGTGACACGATATATTATTTTTCTTAAAGGCGCGATTTACAAAGAGCCACAACAGTTTTAGAAATGGTTAAGAGACGTGAGAAAACGAAGCGTGAACAATTGCATTTGTCCATCGAAATCTTCGAGAAGCGTGTACAACTTAAAGACTTTAGCGGAGCTTTACTATCAGAGCTTAGCGCTACACTTAAGAATGCTAGGTTTGTATATCTATATCTCCTGACTATGACTATCACTATTACTAGCAATTTCGAGCACAAATTATGAATTCGTAAAATTTTTAGCAGACCTGCCTTCGCTCCATTGTATGGTAATCAATACTCGCATCATTCATCCTCTTCGGGGGCTACACCCACTGCAGTGGTGCCAAGTGTGGCATCTTCGGCAGGCGGTTTAAATAATGTAATGGGTACGACAAATTTGCTAACACCAGGTTCAGCAGGTAATGTAACAACTCCAGGTGGTCATTTGTATTCATCAGCATCATCGTTCCTGAATTCAGCGAATCTTGCTATGGGTATTAAACACCATCAACATTTAATTTATTAATAAAATTTGTTAAATAAATAAATTCTACTTTTTTTGTCTCATATTTAAACAGATGGACTGAACTCTGGTAGTCGCAAAGAAAAACGACAGTACAAAAAACGCAAACATAAAATACCGCGTGATAAGCAGCAGCTGCATCAACAGCAACAACAGTTGCAACAGCAACAACAGTATTTAGCTGGCATTGGTGTTATGCCAACGTCAGTAACCACAGGAGCTGTTTTAGCTGGAAGCGTTGCTGGCGGTGTAGGTGGTCTTACAGGTACTGTTTCGCATTCACATCTGCCACATCATTTGCAACACCTGCATCGTCAAAGTTCATCGCCAGCGCCAAATGAATCAAACATCGAGACCGAAGAAGAAGATTTAGCGCACAAAATCGGTTCGGGAAGTGAGGATGAAGCTCCATTTGCATTTAGAAGAAAACAAGGCTGCGATTATTTGAGGGTCAGCTAATAATTCATTTCTACTAGGAATAAATCCACGTAGTTATTTATTTTACTTTGCTTTTTTTTACTTTAGACGAGAGCACATTCTGGTAATTGGCCGTGGGAACCAAAAGACGATAATGGCTTTGGCGATACAAAATATCGTTACACACTCACCTCTATAAAACATCCAAGGTACGTTATCATTAATAATTTTATGGAAAAAAAAGAATAATTGTTTTAAAATATTTATTATTGCTTAGACCTCGTTGTATTGGTTTTGCTCGACGACGACTGGGTCGTGGTGGACGTGTAATGCTTGATCGCGTAGCAACCAATTTTGATGATATCTGGTCACAATTTGATTATACAATTCTCGAAACAAAAACGGCCGAATCCACAACCGCCACCTCCGGAACAACAACGACTTATAAGGATGCAACAAAACCCGCCTCACCACCAACTGTTGTTGATCTGGTACCGCCAGAAAATATAGCAGCCAACCATATTACTGGAGTACTAGCAGCCTCAACAACTACCACTAGAACATCATCTGTAAATAATGCAAATACACCCGCCATAACAATAAAGAAAGAAATCACTGAAGGCATAGATCACAATCACGTCCACGCCGATACAAATATCGAAAAAGAAAACGAAGAAGATTTGATAGGCTTGGAAGAATGTGAATATGAATATTCAGATGGTGAAAATGATTTGGAAGATGAATTTGGTCTGCATATAGATAGGGATCGAAGCTATCACTCATGTGTATCAATGGCCAGAAGAAGGCGACGACGACGAAGAAGACAGCAATTACAGCAAATAGAGAAAATGAAACGAAGTAAAATCAGCTCAATTCTTCAGCAGAAAAGTGTTGATTTGGTTACACGCAAATTGCTGTATAAGTTGTCACAGTCCTGGGCAGTGGTAGAGGGGGGTGACGTCAAAAGTGAACGTACTAACTGTTTGCCAAACCATACAACAGTCGTTAATTCACCTTGCATCACAGAAATAAAACAAGAAAAACTTAATGGCTTAAATAAAGAAGATCAAACTTTAAATGTAACCAATAATTGGCCAAACCATCGATATTCTTCTGTCACTACACCCGTAGATAATAAACTTAATAATATTAACAATAACAACAATAATAATAATAGTAATAATTCCTCATTCGTCTCCTCCTTTTCATCCTCATCGACGTTAGCACCGTCGTGTGCGGCTAATGTTGTTGGCAACGTTAACAATAACAACAACAATAGTAATAGTAATGTTAATAAAAACATTCATAATGATAGAAATAGTAGTTGTAGTTTAAGTGACAAAACTAATGTGATAAAAGCCGAAATTTATGGCGTAGAAAACGATAACACGTACATTAACAACCGGTCGTGTACAGGTGTAACCGAAGAATCGATAACAAGAATTATAAAGCAAGAACTTATAGGCTCTTCTTCAGCTGCCTCGACAGGGTCAGCAGACGATTCCAATGAACCTTTGAGCAGTATACAAAAATCAAACATAACATCGGCTGCCGATATAATGGAAGACGAAGAGAATGTCAACTTAGCTCAATTAAGTAATCTTATCAAGATTAAAAAGGAAGTGTTCGACGAAGCTGATAAAGAGCCTTTAAAAAGAAGTAGCCAACATCTGTTTCCGTCTTGTGGGTCGCTTAGTGATGATGAAGATGAAGCGACACCCTGTTTAAATCAAATCGCCGATGTTATTCGAGTGAAAAATATGAAGAGGCATAGAACGAGTGCTTGCCCCAGTGAGAACTTAAAGGGTGCAAATATTTTAATAGAAAATATCGATCAGGTAGACGGGGATAATGAATTGTCTATGCTGAATGGTCTTTCGCCTACTTCATCACAACGCTTGGATATTTGTAATGAGTTGTTATCCGAAATACGTCGAGATTGGCTACATTTTCGTCCAAAAACACCTACCGAGACCGAAAAGGAAGAGGAGAGCTACTGGGGATTAAATATAGATTATAAACTAAGTTCTCCGTTAGTAGATTGGTCGCAACACACTCCTATTGCTGTGGAAATGGTAAAAGAGTCGTTAGATGATGAAAACCTCAAGCCATCGTTGTGGAAGGAAAATTCGGATAACGGCAACTCAGCATTTATTAGTTCAACGTTTAAGTATGAAGATTTAGAAGCCGATACCCAGTTGTTGCAAAACTCCTATTTATCCGACCTGGCGCGAGCTAGAAGTAAAAGTCCAGAAACCAGAAGAAGTCCAGCAACTTGTTTGGACTTGAATTTTAGCGGCGATTCATTAAATGATATTAATCTTCTTGGAGATGGCGATGATGCCGATATGCTGGATAATATATTGCAAGAAGTACAAATTGATGACATTAAGACTTTAAATCAAGCCACCAATTTTTGGAATGGAATTTTGGATGGCGAAAACGTAGATGCAGAAGTCGATGGAGATGTTGAGGTGGCAGCCGGGCTGCTAGATGGCATCGACGATACAAAAAAATGTGATAGATCAGCAGGCGATAAAAAGGTTGCCAAATTAAAGGGTGGCAAAAAATCATGTGCACTTTTAGCACCGATAGGTAGTTCCACTTTCAATTGTTCTCCCGTAGAAAAAGAAATTGTTACGGATGACATCTTCTTCAAGAAAGAAGAACCTAAAAAAGAACTAGAAGAAGGTGAAGAAGAAATAGTAATAAAATCTGAACCCATAGAGGTCACAGAAACGAAAACCAATCTTGTTACAAGTGGTAATACCAGAATAACAAGTGTCCAAAAACCCCAGTTGGCGCCAATGGTTCCGCTGATAATGACTTCGTCTGTTAATACGGTAAATTTAAGTTCTCAGCGTGAAGTAACCCATGTGGTGGATCATCAGCAACAGCGTACAACCACACCTTTAATTGTTACACAAACATTGCAACAGCAACATGCACCACATCAGTCTTCACAACAACTACCGCAGCAGCAACAACATTTGGTTACTCATTCCACACCAGTGCAAGTAATCGGAAATGCTATTTCAATAAACCAAAATGAATCTTTAGCAGCAGTCCAACAAAGTCAACAACAGCAACAACAACATCAGTTACAAATCACACCTACATCTAATCTTGCACAACAACAGCAACAACCACAGCAGCAGCAACAGCAACAACTTACCACGATTCAAGTTTTGCAGCAGCCAACTACACAACAAATTCGTAACGTTACTGTGCAGCAACTGCATCAATTGCAGTTACAACAACAACAGCAACGCAAGCTGCAACTGCAACAGCAACAACAAAAATTGCTTTTACAACGAGATCTCGTCAATTCATCTACGGCTTCAGTTATAGCTCAATACGTTCCGACATCATCTACCACAGCGCCAACAATAATGCGTCAACCCACTCTAACACCAATTGGTGCATCATCTGTCAATAATAGTGGTGGGCAAATGATTTATACAACAACTTCTGGAGACGTTATTGCAGCCGGGTCACAAAAGATCTATTTGCAAAAGGCTCCCGTTTCTGTTACTTCAGGCGCTCAGGGCGTTAATATCATCAATACAAGTAGTGGCCAACAATTAACAGTACAAAATATAGCCGGTGTGCAACATATAAGTTCTGCAACAGGTGGCAATGGTTCAACATCGACGGGTCCTCTAATCGTAACAACTTCAGCTCGCAATGCAGTACAGCAATTGGCTCAACAACAACAGCAACAGCTTGTCGGTCAGCCTACACAGCAAATTGTTTGGCGGCAAATTAGTTCAACAAATGTTACCACAACGCCGGCTGCTATGTTAGCGGGTACCGCAAATACAGATGGCACGGTTACAGGGACCGGCAATAAAATTGTTTGGACAAGTCGACCTGCACAAAAGAGGCAGCTAAATGGCCCCGAGAGCACAGGTGAGTTGAAATTATGCTATACGTGAATAATATTTATGTGCATCGACCAGTCAGGCAACAAATGTACTCAATATTCGATTTTGGTTGCTGTTTTATCAAAAAGATATTTGCTAATAATCTGTTTTTGTTTTTCATATTTTTCATTCTATTCTTAAAAAAAAAGATATCAGCAAGTTGTTATTAAATCGTAAATTTTCACAACGTAAAATTGTACAGCAGCCGCAACTGCTGCAACAGCAACAGTTACAACAACAGCAGCACCAGCAGTCGCAAGATGATGACTTATCCAGTGTAAATGTTACAATAAGTGGCCAAGATACCACAACAACAGCTATAACGTACAACACACAACAACATCAACAGCAAATCCAAAAACTTTCGGGTGGAAAAGTTATTAAGATGCCCTCCTTCCCTCTACTAGTCTCTGAAGTTAATCTGCAACAACAACAGCAACATCAGCATCAACAACAGCAACAGCTGCAGCAAAAACATAATACAGCTGCTGCCATAGCAGCTAATCATAATTACAGCCTGCAGCCAACGGCAGCAATATTAACATCGCAAGCCTCTCAGCAAGGTAATAAAATATATTTAACCACAAGTTCTAGTGGGGGAGCTGCGACAAATTTTACAATAACTAATGCTTCAGAGTTGCAGACGGCAGCACAAAAGTTACAACAAGCAAACAATTCAAATTTAAAATTAAATTTTGTTGCCACAAATTCACAACAACAAGGATTGCAGCAGCAACAGCAGCAAACACAACAGCAAACAGTTGTTTTAAATAAAGCTACAATGCAGCAACAACAGCTATTACCTCAACAACTGTTGCAGCAAACGGGTAAATTGAAAAGAGAAAGGATTTTAAATATAATCGGGGCAGCACAAGTAGATGCGACAAACACAAACAGTGCATCTACTGCCACCTCAGTGGGATCTGGTACGGGTGATAGCAACAAAAGAGTATTGTATACCAGCTTGTTAAATGTGAAACCGCTACAAAAAAATAATACTGGACAAATGCAGCTACAAATTGGTCCTCAAGGTATGACTCATGCTGTTTTACGTAGTCGTATTGCCAACAATCAAGCCATATTTGCCAATATGCGAACTGTGCCTGTGGCTACCGTTTCTGCGGCAAGTAATAACAGTCATAACAGTGCAACGTCGTCCTCGTCCCCATCAACAGGTGCTGGAACAACCACTACACTGCAAGTTCTAACACAATCATCGCAACACAATACAAATATTACCGCCACAACTACCACCATGACCTCCAATCTAAATACTATAAGTAACAATAACAGTAGTAATAATAACAACAACAACAATAATAATAACGATGGAAATATGCATATGCAAACCCAACTGCTGCACTCCTCTTCATCTGCAACGTTAGGATCTGATTTAAACTCATCCACTTCGCTTACATCCATCAGTCATTCTGCTAGTGATCTTAAATCTGCGAATAATGTTTTAAATATGGAAAATGTCTCTTCAGTCGTTAATAGTCTAAATAATTCAAATAGTGCAGCAACAGTAAATAATAGTACTTCTTCAAATGGTTCTTCCGCTAACAGCAATAGCAACACAACGACATTAACGGCCAATACCAATAATATTCAACAGCAAACCACAATTAATAACAGTAACACCACGACGATCAACAGGTGAGACGAGGCAAGATAACTACCATTTAGGGTCTTCAAAACAACGGATATTAAACAAATAATCAGTGTAAATATCAAAGATATGGCGAAAAGTTGGTTAAAATTTAGTCAAACTCGCCTAAATGATGCTGGTGACAACGTTCACAACAATCACAAGAACCAGAATCAGAATCAGATTAATAAAAACAATAACAAGAAGAGTTTTACAAATGTAGAGCAATTGTTTGCTGCTGTTTGAGCTATTTGAATGACAATAACAGAAAATTTATGTACTGCAACAATAACTCCCAACAAACAAACAAACAAACAAATTACAAAAACAAAAAACCATTCCACATGCAAACGTTTTAAAAATAAAGAAAATAAAATTAAAAGGGAAAAACAGCCAGCCAAGTCTTTAAACCGGCTGACTAACCCAGCAATTTCAAAGCAAAGCTTCAAAGCAAAAATAAAGCTCCATAAAATTTAATGAAGGCATTTTTAGAGAACGCTACTTATTGTTGTGAGCATTTTAGAAAAAAAGGCTGGTTTTTTCCTTAATTCTTTCGGTTTTTAAATTTCAAATAACAAAACAAATTTCTATGTAAATTGATAAAAAAAAAAGAAAACCAAACACACACACACACAAATAAAACGCTTTTTTATTTATTTATAAAATTATAATTAATAATGAAATAGAATTAATAAACGTAAGGAAAGAAAGAACAAAAACAATAACTAAATCAAACAGGCCAATTTTTATTTAAATGATTAAAACAAAATTTTACAGAAAAGTGTGGAAAATAAGCGATCAGTTTTTTTTTTTTAATAAAATAAAAATAAAGTGTTGAATGTTTTTGCTGGATGTCATCTTTTTTCTTTGTGTTAACTGACTAACAGCATG
The DNA here is from genome assembly GCA_030448955.1 of Trichopoda pennipes. Lineage (NCBI taxonomy): Eukaryota > Metazoa > Arthropoda > Insecta > Diptera > Tachinidae > Trichopoda > Trichopoda pennipes. Next base: position 2,221,262 of record JASKUP010000040.1, read on the forward strand.
GTAGCTTTTTTTCATTTTTTTTTATATTATTTTTAACTACAGCAACAAACAAGCTTTTTGAAATAGAAAGAAGGGTTATTTCCAAGTTCGAAAACTGGTAGCCATGCTTAAAATAAGTAACAAATAACAGTAACTTGAGCTGAAAGCAAATTTGTGATTGTTCCAAGTTGCTGCTTATTGCTTAATTTATTCAGCCAAAATATGACGAAGTGGTATAAAAGTCACCTGAGCGCGTGCTCAGTAAATACAGAATTTTAAATGTCAATTATTTAATTTTATTATGTATGATTGATTGTTTTGATAAATTTAAATTAATTTATATGATTTTTCAAGATGCTTTAGAAAACTACTAAAAAACACATTTTCTTTATAGTTTTTTTAGTTCTTCTTTGATATACGTTTGAAAATTTCCAAAAAATATCCTAAATAGCAATTAGTTTTACATTTTCTTGCTTTTGAAGATTTTAATTTCAAAAACTTTGAAATTGAAAATAATTACACTTTTATTTATTTATTAATTACAGCTGAAAGTATTACATAAATAAATTCAAAAACCACTTCAGGCTTAAATATTAGCACTGATTGTTATTATTCTTTGATAACTGCTAGTTAACGTTTTGTTGCGTACGATTTTCAATTGAATAAAAAAACATCTTTAAAATTATTGAAATTAATCGCTTATTCTCAATACTAACTGTCCTTGAAACACATTTTCACACACACACGCACATCTGTTATCATTATATTTTTATCTATCTCACACACACACACACACTCATACACCCCATATGCCACTTCACTTACCTTTTATCCCTAAACAAAAGAAACAAAATGAAAATAGTTCTTATGAGACTAGATTTGTGTTAGCAATGTATGATAAAAATTAAACCAACAAAAACCTTTAGTATATAAACAAGAACAACAACAACAAATTAGATATTCTTTGTAATTTTTTAATTTTTATTATTTAATGTCGAAAAGAAAAACTCTTAATATAAAACAGAAATTTATATATAAATAAAAAGAAAAGGAAAATAAAAACTTACATTTAATGCTTAAATAAAATGTATAAAATTATAATATTTATAATAATAATAATAATAATAATAATAACGATAATAATATATGAAGTATAAAAAACACTTTTAACAAAACTCTCCTACTCTTCATCTCTTCACAAATTAAACAAACAAAAAAAAAAAATATTTAATTATTTTCCTCTCTCTAGATGTTAAAAAGGGAAAAAATAAAAGAAATAAGCAAACAAATAAAAAATAAAATAAAAACAGTTTTTATATTGTTAAAAACTTAAGTAAAAGATCTTATTTTCAAGATCTTATTTTTATTTCTTCTTTTTATTCGTGTTTTTTTTTATAATAATAAACATTATTTTTTGTTTTTTTTTCTTTTTTAATTTCTGAAAAAAAATACATTTTCTTATAACTTCAAAAGCAATTTTTCTTTTTGTTAAACAATTATTAAAAAAAAACAAAAAACAAAAATAAATCGATAAGAGAAAAGGAAAACGAAAAATTAAACAATTTTTTTATGTTGAAAAAACAAGAAACGAAAGCAGCCTATTAATTGCTGGCTTTTCTGTTCCTGACTCTCTCTTTTCCTTTGCCCCTCTTAGTTATTTAATTATTTTGAAAAGCAAATTATCTCAAAATATCAATTTTATTACTTTTTTTTTATTAACGTAATAAATAATAAAAAAATCTTATGATTATTAATGTAAATAGTTAGTTTTAATATAATTAATAATAAATAAAAAACCAACAATTAAGTTTAATTTTACATTAAAAAAAAAAAAACAAAAACAAAAGATAAAAGTATGTATGTATTAAATAATAATAATAAACAAAAAAAAAAAAAACAAATGCAAACATTAAAAAACTGATATAAAAACAATTGAAAATACACAGTTTTGTGATTTATTTTTTACTTTTATTTGTTTTTAGCTTTTTGTTTTTTTAGCGAAACTCTGCCTATTAAAAGAAATTGTAAGATATAAAAAATAAATTAACCAAATCATCAAGATATTTATTTAATTTAGCAAATGTGGAAAAACGCAGAAATTAAACCAATTTTGTTTTATTTTTTTACTTTCACAATTTAAAATTATTAAAATATCAAGTTAATTTTTATTTATGGGAAATGATGTCACACACACACTGAGTTAGTATTAAAGTATTTGCTCTAATTAGATATAGAAGATAGCACAGTTCAAAAATATTTTTCAACGAAGTAGTTTTTTTGTTTTTGTTTTAAACATATGCCAACACTTAATTAGTTGGCTAATGAGCTTCCGTCCTAAATAGTTAGTTCTTATACACATCAACGCACACTACTGTGACAATAGCCCGATATAAAATGCTTTATGATACATATTCCACTTATAGTGAATAGTAAAATAAAGGCTTAAGTTTGGCAGTCGTGGTGGAAAACAACTTCGATAACACAAAATTTTCTAATTTTGTTAGGCGACACAATACCAATCGAATTAATGCTTTAATGTTGCAAAAATCTAATTTTTTTATCACCATCAAGAAGTAAACGAAATGGAAAAATTTCGAAAAACTTGAAACTAAAATTAGAAAATTTTTAAAATTAAAAAATAAATCCCGTTTTATTGTGTTTTGTTCAGTTTAATCATTAGTTGCGCTCGTTAGTCGTTGGTTAGTCCTTGCTTTTCCTTATGTTGGCCCATAAAGTTGAAATTTATTCCTGACATTTTTGGCTTAAAATACTCAAATTATTATTTTTATTTATCACTACTAAAAAAAACTCAATTCACATTTTTTTATTTATGGTGTTAAGTTAAGAAAAACCTTACTTCATATGATTGTTGGCTTGTGGGTAAAAACTCGCTTGGTTTCATTCGAACGCTCGCATGCTTTCGAATGTCATCATCACAAATTTCTTAATTCGTTAAGAGAATCCTAAAAAAAAACTCGCACATTCGAGTAAGAGTTAACTCCTAGACGAATGATACACAAAGCTCTCTGATTTTGTAGATCTTAACTGAATTTCAAAAATTCGCTGGGACGCTTTAAATAGTATGGAGAGAACACTGAAGATGGCATATGGCCGAAATCGGTTTGTTCACAAACCAAATTTGACGCGAGTTGACGTAAAATCATACCCAAACCAATTAAATAATATTCGGTGTTTAAAGCTAAACAAATTTGTTATATTGTTTTCATTATAAAATGGTAATACCAATAATTTTCGTATTGTTTTGTTTATGTTGCAAAACTGCCTTTTAAAAATTCCAAAACGTCGAACTTTACATTTAAAAACCTGTGAGCTTTCTAGCGATTGCGATTTCAAGAACGTTCAAAATGTTAAGTGATGTACGTTTATTCGAACATGGCTAACTAATGGTGAAAACATTCGATTTGTAATAATAAATTATTCGAAATTTCAATACATAATTTCCATTTAAATTTCGATCGATATCGAATGCTGTAATATAACCACAACAATCGTTTTTGAATTTAGTTTCACTTTAAAAATAATTGACTTTTTGCTTTCAAATCAATAGATTTCCATTGCCGACTAGCTTTCACGACATGTTGTCCTGTCTAAATTTAAATAAATTTGCTTCGTTATTCGTATTAAGTTTGGAATCGATATAAAAATTAAAGGAAAATGTAAATTCCGCTAGAAAAATAATTTAGTTTTTTTCTGAATTTTTTTAATTTTCCAAAAAACCTTTTTTAAATTTTTCTTCCACACATTTCGAAAAAAAAAATTATTGAAATCGATCAAAACATTCCCCAGTTATGCGCTTAGCAAGGGACAGCTTTTCGTTTTTATTTAATAATTTAAGAATAAAATTCAATATTGATCGAAACTAACTCGATTTTATTTAAATTTTAAACGTTATCGAATATCAGATTTTGTGTGTACGTTCAGGTACATAAAGATTTGGCTCTCATTTCTAAAACGTAAGTTATGTAGATTTATAAAAAGGACACTTATCCTTTGTAGTATAGTCACATGCTAAAATAAATAATCGGAAATTATTGTAATGAAGAAACAAATAGAAATTTGTGTATTGGAAGTCATTAACTGTGAGGGCCATGAACTCTTTCCACGAATCCATGCAATTCACTATCCGATTGATCCGTTTCAGCGATTGCTGGTTTAAAAAATCTTTTATTAAAGTTTTCATTTATTTCGTAATTCCTTATAGATTTTCTGTTAGCCAGATAAATTACTTTTAAGATCATTTTTAAACATTTCTGTTATATACCTTGGAGGAACGTTTTTTAAAATTCAGTTGCCAACTCCTTCACCAGATTTAACAATCCTTCCACACTTTTAGGTGCCCCTAAAGGCTAGTAGGTAGTGCACTAGCTTGTTAGTCCGGGGGTTGCAGGTTCGATTTCCAATAAAGACTTTGGCTGTTTTTCACTACAAAATAAAAATTGACAGTCGGTAGGGCTGCTCAGTGATGAATGCATGGTGACTGATCACTGTGCTGTCTTATACGAGAGTTAATTTCCGTAACTATCCTTCTGCCTTCACAACCTCTCGCATCGCTTATCTATCCCTTTCCTAAAGAATGTAGCACGGTACTTCACTAAATAGGCATTGTTGCCTAAAAAACAACAATATTCAACTTCGGCATTGTAAAGATCGTCAGAACTATCGACAATCGCTCCATTTGTCATTGCCATAAAATCTGCTTCATTTATTTTATCGTAAATAATTATCGATTATCGTTCATAGTAATTTCGTCAAATCCATCGCCTTTAATTACGCTCGCCAGTCTCACTACTTGTCTATACTCACCCTCTACTGGATTCGCAACAGTTTCTTGGACTACTACGTCCAAGCAGGCTCCTAGTGTTGATTAACAAATTTCTTTAAGTGTTTTCGAAAATAAATCACAAGAAATTATTGCAAAATGTGAGCTAGATTTACAAATGTTTAATGAGTGTGTTCAACGCTGTTTTAAATAACTTGCAAATGATAAGGCGAGTGATTTTTTGTTAAGCATTATTCCTTGTATCAACATCGACAACATTTTCAGGCCATTTAATAAAAAGAAAACCCATGTCATCCATTAAGCTGTTGGAATTCTTATTTTTGAAGTTATAGCGAGTTGGGATATTTTATATTTTTTCCACAAATAAATTTTGTATTTTGGCGCCAGATTGTTTTTTTTTACGAAAACTGCTCCAGGTGGAATTTAAATGTTTTCATTAATTTGATTTACTGCCCCTCCTTAATATTTTGCAAATTTTTCTCAATTTTCCTAATTTTAGTCGGGCAAATGTAATTTTTTTCCTAGACTGTATTAAACTTCAGTGCTTCTACTCGATGCTAGCATACGAGGTTGTTGAGATATTACAGCTTAATAAATTATAACTGAATGGCAAAAACTGCATTTTTTAGGTTTAAAATAAAGAGGCTTTAAGTCCTCCAAAAAGAAACAATGAGTTTTGATTTTTATTATTTGCTAAAATAAAATGTGCAAAAGTAAGGTTATGAAATCTACAATGTTAAAGTTCCATTCAAAAGTCATATTACAATATACATCTACATATATAGCTCGGGACAATGATAACAACAATGAACCTCAACAACCCAAAATCTGTTTCTTATTGAAACTAAGGGTTTTCGGTTTTTTTTTAAATAATAAATATCTTTTTTCTTTTTCAAGATCTTTTTTTATATATTTTTTCTTTTCAATATTTCGCTTTCCTTTGGAAAGCTTCTTCAGGAAAAAATTTTTTATATTTTTGAAAACAAAAAAATTATTTACACATTGAAAAAATGTTTCAAAACATTTGACAAAAACATATAAAATATTTTTTCATACATACATACAAAAATTTTAAATTTTCAAATATTCAAACATACAAAAACAAGGAAACGGAAATAACAAATAAATAACAAATAACAAATTCTCTCTTATAAAATATAATCATTTCATTTCATTATGTGTCTTTTTATAGAATTTGAGAATTATAGGTACTTACTATAATTCTGAGCTAAATTGTCTGTGTCTGTCTTGAAATTTATTCTCCTTACATTTGGTACATTAACAATTTCTAACATTTCCAACATATAACGTCTCTTGTAGTTTTTTTTTCTATATCTAATACTGATGTTTCATCAAACTTTGGATAATGATTATATTTCTTACAATGTGAAGATAAGGATGTCTTCTGTGTTGAAATATTCCTATATTTTTGGTCACACCTGTGACCAGCTAATCTCGTTTTAAGTTTATTTTTTGTTGTCCCAATATAAACTTTGTCACAGTTCACCTGGTCATTTCCTCCACATGGTATCCTGTATACTACATCAGATATTTCCATTTTTCCTATTTTATCCTTCATACTGCTAAATAATTTATTTAATGTGTTATGTGTTTTGTGTGCAATTATATATTTATCTGTGTCATATATTTTACAATTTCTTAATCTTTCTGATATTCCAGGAACATAAGTTAATGATTTATAATTTCTTGGCTCTGCCGTAGAATTTCCTAAATTATGCCTATAACTACCATATTGTCTAATTAATCTGTTAGTTAATTCCACTGGAAAATCATTGTCATTAAGTATATCTCTGTATATAAGTGTATCCCTATTCTTCAAATGAAATTCTCTATCACTTATAGTCAATATTCTGTCTATCATATTTTTCGCTGTGTTTATTATCATTTTCCTTGGATGTTTTGAATAAAAATTAATAATTCTTCTAGAAGATGTTGGTTTCTTATACCAATCAAATACTAACTTATTTTTCTTCCTTATTATCAATATATCTAAATATGTAAGTCTAGATTCTAATTCTCTTTCAATCGTAAATTTAATATCCGGATAGAAACTATTCAATTCTGACAAAATATCATCCACTGCATCTTCTGAAGTTATACAAAATAAATCATTCACATATTTTGTGATTATCTTAGGTTTAATATGCATTTTAATAATTCCTCCATCACAATATCAGCTATAATTGGAGATGCTGGAGAGCCTATAGGGAGGCCCTCCTTCTGTTGGTATATCCTATTATCAAATTGAAAATACCTATTGTCTTCAATGCAAAACTTTAGAATACGTAAAAATAATTCCTTCTCAATATTCGTTTTTTTTAAATTTTTTTATAACAAAAATTTCTTGTTTAAGATTTCTTTATAATATTTAACCCATAAATTTTTATAAAATACTAGCGGATCTGGCGTACTTTGCCTCGTCCCAATTTTAGCTTTCAGACAAACTTTAGAGTAATAATACAACACAAATATTAAACTTTCACTGTAATTTATTTGAATGGAATCAGTAGCGATTTGATGAACAATATTTTTCGATTTTTCCCAACACGCGAACATGCAACGTACATAAGACATTTCAATTTAGCGAAGTCCGACTTCACTTATCAGTTTTTTTACAAGAAGAAGACAAACAAAAGATACTGACGAATAATGAAGAATTTTTTGAAAGCACTGTTTTTAAAAATTATCGCAAAACTAATTTTTTTTAAGAAACATGTTAAATGAAATAAATTTTCTGGCCCACTACAGTACGTCATTATTTTTGTCAACTTTCAAATGAAAGATACGTAAATAATTAATCGTGTTTTTAATACGATACGAACCGAAAAAAATCCATATAATCGAGCGCAAACCGTATGATAAAAAAAGAGGCCCGATAAATAAAAAATTTAGGGAAATGAAAAATAAGTTTTTTTACATTTTCCGCAATTCCGCATTTGAAAAGCTATTAAGGAATAATTTCACACAAAATTGCATACAAAATTTTTATTTTCGATTAGTTTGATAAATATTGCACTAAATTTGAATTGATTGTAATGCTTTTAGAGAATGCATGATGTACGACTATTCGGAATCAGTTTTACAATACACAAAACTCGTATCAATTGCAGTAAGAAAAATAGCACATTTACTGTAGAAAATTACAATGCCCCAAAATGACACCTGTCAGATTGCGCAAAGTCTTAAGTCAACGTATAATTAAACATTCGGCCGCACCTTAATTTAGCTGGTGGCTGCCAGCGACTCAATTAATTTTTTTCATATAAAAACGAAGTGCTTGAATTCCCGCTGTTTTATTATTGAATAATTTTTTAAGCTGTGTCGAACAAATGACGGATATTCCTACCATGACGGGAGTTCCCGAATTTAATGTTTAAGCTCTATAGCAACTCTAACTCCATACAAAGTAAAATAAACTTGGAAAATTTGATTTGAACATTAGCGGGAATTTCCGTCATTAGTTTACTTAAAGACACGTGAATTACGTGAATTAAGGAATAATTGCACACAAAATTTCACTTCGATTTTTACAATTTTCCAACTTTTGCGGAGAGATTAGATTAAAATTGTTTTCCACAGAGGAAAATATTTTCTTTGAACAGTTTAATAGAAACGAAAAAAAAAAATAATGACTCAAATGCGTAGTAAAATATACGTGTACCTTGATTGAATATTAACAAAAGAAAATTAATTGAATATGCAGTAAGTCAGTCAATTAATTTTTACCTAACAGCACAGGAAATAACAGCCAGAGTCTTTTATGTTTCAAAACTATTTAAAATTGATATTTTTAAAAATTTTATTATATTAAAAATGAACAACTTAACTTATTACCTTTTTTTTCAAATTACCAAACGGTTGCAAAAATGCGTATATTAATAATTGCTTAAGTAGTGTAGCCTATCTTAAGGAGTTGGAGTAATAGCCACGTTTTTGCTTTTATTTGAAATGTTGTGAAAGTTTAACAATTTAATTAATTAAAGCAACAAGAAAAATTAATTTTAATTTAATATCGGTAAATAAAAATATCGTCTATATCTATTGGTATATAAAAATAAATAGGGTTTAATATACATATTTTTGTAATGATTGGTAATTTTATATTTTTATTTATTTTAATTAAAAGTTCAAAAGCCAAAAAACTTAATTGACAAAAACTAAAAAATTGTAAAAATTATTTTTTCAGTGTTCTTTTTTATATGTATATAGAATATTTGAATTTTTATAAATATTAAAAATTTTTAAAAAGCGCTGTTTAAAAAAATATCGCAAAAATAATTTTTTTAAGAAACATGTTAAAGGAGCTAAATTTTCTGGCCCACTGCAGTTCGTCAATTGGACTGACTGATATAAACTAAAATTGCAAAAAACAAATTTTTCGGTGTTCTTTTTTTAAGTACAGAATTTTTTAATTTTTATAAAACATTTTTTTAATGCTCTGATTTTAAAAAACACCGAAAAACTAATTTTTTTAAGAAACAGGTAAAAGCAGATACCTTTTCTGGCCCACCATAGTACGACAAAAACTAAAAAATTATAAAAAATATTTTCTTCGGTGTTCTTTTTTATATATAGAATTTTTTTAATTTTTATAAATATTAAAAATTATTTGAATGCGCTGATTTAAAAAAATATCGCAAACATAAATTTTTTAAGAAACAGGTAAAAACAGATACATTTTCTGGCCCATTGTAGTTTGTCAATTGGACTGACTGACAAAAACTAAAAAATTGTAAAAAACATTTTCTTCGGCGTTGTTTTTTATATATAAAATTTTTTCATTTTTATAAAAATCAAAATTTTTTGTTTGCGCTGTTTTTAAAAAATACCGTAAAAATAAATTTTTTAAGAAACATGTTAAAGGAGTTACATTTTCTGGCACACTACAGTACGTCATTATTTTTGTCAACTTTCAAGTGAAATATTTTTTACTTCAAACATTAACATACTTTAGTATAAATTATCAGTAAATTTAGTACAACTTTTGAGGGGTACATAATAAGTTCCCGATTATAATTTAAAATAAAATCGAGTGATAACTCAAGAAATTTATAAACAGATCTCCAAGTTATCAATATCTTTTAAAGCAAAGTCTTATTAAAAACTGTTTAAATGTTACACAAAATCTTAACTTTAATTATTTCCAGGTTATAATAATGGACGCCCAAGTAATTGAAATTGTATTTGAGAATTATTTACAGATTGGATGATGTTGTATATTCTCGTATACTGCGGCCTAACAAACGAGTTTTTTCTAAACTTAAACATCACTTATAGATTATTATATCATAATAATCAGGCAGTCATAATGAAAGTAAATTTTCTTTAATTTATTTAAAAATTTAAACTGAACTAAAGTGTAGTAATTCTTAGTTAATATTAGGAAAATTACTAAAAAAAACTATAAAATATTTAAAAAAGTATGTAGTGAAAATTTGGAGAAAAACAATTTCTTTAATTAAATTACATATATATATTTAGGAAAACAAACTATATCTTACTTAAAAATTTATAGAAGAAGATGATTTTTGGAAAATTTATTTTGCACAAGAAATAGTTAAAATTATATTTACTATTTGAGAGTTGTAAATACATTTTATTACTAAACATTATTTTTAATACATACTTTAAAGCAGAGTTTCTTTTTTGTTAAACTGTAAATTTACAAAAACAAAACAATATTAAATTAAAACAAAAGTGTTTTGAATAATGTAATGAAATATTATATAAAATAATAAATGAAATAAAAATTGTGATTAATATATTTTAATTTAAAGGCTTTTTACTTTTATCTTAATCTGTCTTCAATTTTGTTTTCATAACCTTAAATAATCACATTTGTTTTTTTAAATATTTATTTTATACAAAACAGGATTAAACATAAGCTTTGTAATTAAAAATAATTTTTAAGTATAGAATTAATAATAATTTAGAATAAGTGAAGAATGACATTTTACGCTTATAGAAATAAAGGTTATTACACTCATTATTATTTATTTATTTATTTTGTAATAAAAATAAATTAAAATTAATAAAATATTGAAATATAAGTCATATTTTTGAATAAAATTTTAATAACATTTTCCTCAAGTTGTTTTCGCTGTTCTTTATTAAAACAATTTAATTTTTTTTTATATATAATTAAAATTTTTTAAAACACTGATTTTAAAAACTATAACAGACAGAAACATTTTCAAGAAACATGTAGAAAATATTAAATTTTTGAAGACACCAAAGAATTGTGTGTATTTTTGTCAACTGTTAATTTTTAATGTCATTTCCTTTAAATTGGAAATACAAATATTTATTTTTATGAATTAATATGTCATTTATTTTTTTTTTATTTTAATCATTAAGAAATTTTCTTTTTGATGACAAATTCTAATTTTAATATTTCGGCACACCATTAAGTGGCATCCTCAGATACAAGAAATTAAAATGTAAAAATAATTTTTCAAATAAACAAATAAAAAATTATTTATACACACATTAGTGTGGTGGAATATTAAAAAATTTATTAAACATTTTTGTAAAAATACCCGTTGGGCTTATAAAAATAAATTTGTTTTTCCATTGCATGATTGTCGTAAAAAATTTTGGGGTACCAATTACGTAAAAAACGGCAGTTGTCGTAAAGACGTAAATAAATAAATAACACAAAAAAAATTAATTAAAATTTGCTATAAAATTTTTATAAACAAAATAGACTAAATAAAAATATATTGATTTTATTTTAAATATTTTACCACACTATTGGGTGGCATCTTAGGAAAAAGAGAAAGAAAAGGCAAAAAAAATTTTCAAATAACAAGTAAAAAATTATTTATATAACAAATATAATAAATAACAAATTGTTTGTTCTCCAGAAGATGCCACACATTGGTGTGGTGGAATATTGAAAATACAATTGATTAAAAATTTTTATATAAATACCTGTTGGGCTTATAAAATTAATTTGTTTTTCCATTGCACGATTATCGTAAAAAATTTGTTTTTTTGTAGTGCAATTTTCGGGTAACGATTACGTAATTACTTAAAGTATAAAAAAAAAATTATTTAAAATTTACTATAAAATCTTTATAAACAAAATAGACTAAATAAAAATATATTATTTTTATTTAAAGAGAAAGAATGATTGTCGTAAATACATAAATTATAAAAAAATTTTAATAAAATAAACTATTTTTTTATTTTTTTAATCGACCTTTTTATATTTTAAATAAATATCTGTTATTCTTTTCAACGGTCTTTTTTTAATTAACAATATAAAGCGAAATATCGGAAAAAAATATATATTGTTAATTAAAAAAAACCGTTGAAAAGAATAACAGATATTTATTTAAAATTTACTATAAAATCTCCATAAACAAAATAGACTAAATAAAAATATATTAATTTTATTTTAAATACTTCACCACACTATTGGGTGGCATCTTAGGAAGATAAAAGAAAAGGCGAAAATTTTTTTTTCAAATAACAAATAAAAAATTATTTCTACAACAAATATAATAAATAAAAAAATGTTTACTCCTGAACATGCCACACATTGGTGTGGTCGAATATTGAAAATAAAATTTATTAAAAATTTTTATATAAAAAAAATTACAGAGAAAATGTTTTAAAGCTTTTGTTCGATATTTTTGGTTTAATTTTTGAGGCAATGATTAAATAAATAATAACTAAAGATATATATCGCATCCTAAATACAAAAGGGTCACAACTCAATATTTTCCAAAGCTGGATTTTTTTTAAATTTCTTTCTTTAAACTGGAAAAATGCAGTTATGTCTATATTTGTGGTAAGTGTGTTACTTCTGCACGATGACCTAAACAGTTTTCTGTCTTTCCTAAATATTTTAGTATTTTGAGTTGTGACCTTTTTGTATTTAGGGTGCGATATATTGTGATTTCTGATATATAATTCTCTTTAAAGAATTATATGAGGTCAACGGTGTGTCGTTAATATATAAATTTTAAAAAAAGATTTAATTTAAATTTACAATCAAATCTTTATAAACAAAATAGATGAAATTTTCATTTTCTGCTGCCGAAGTTGGTGAAATATTGAAAATAAAAATTACAATTTTTTTTAATTTCTATATAAAAAGCTCTTGGGCTAAAAATATTAATTATAAAATAGTAAAAAAATCCATAAACTTTAATTATAATTTTGAATATAAAAAATTTATATAAATTTAAAATAAAAGATTTTATACTAAATTTAAATTCCAAGATTTCTTCAAATATTTTATTGTGGCATTTATAATGTGACATCTTTGCAAAATATTCAAGAAAATTATGAAATTGTAGATTTTGTGGGTTGAAGAATTTAGCCTGTGAAGTGATAAGAAGTAGTGAGTTTAATATTAATAAAATTTCATTATAATGCCACTTCAATATTATACCTAAAGCAAACCATTTTTTTTACAGTTTTTACAGTTTTTAATATAATTCGTCGCAAGACTTACTAACGAGATATAAGCCTTTAATTCGGGTTGACATTTTAAAGAGAATTATATATATATGATATATTGTATAGCTAATGGCTGAAATTGAAAAAAATATATATATTATTTTGTCGTGATCGGCACCCGCTAATGTAGAATATAGATCTAGAAATGCATTTTAAAAATTTTATAAAGGAAAATTTTATAAATCAGCCTTTTAAAACATATTATTTCATGAAAGATATTTTCATTTTATTATGGCAAAGGAATTAAGTCAAACTGAATTTAAAAATTCTAACCATATTTTAAAATTTAATCAAAAATTTTGACAAGTATTTCAATATTTTTTGTTTTTCGTTTAGTGTTTTTTCTATTAAAATATTTTGTTAAAAAAAATAATACAACAAAATAGCGATACGGGTAATTTATTTTTTTATATTTAAAAAAATTATATTAAAACAAAATATAATAAAAAATTTTTTTTCGAAAAAAACAACAACAGCAACAAACAATAAAATAATAATAAATGTGAAGAAAAAGTGGAAAAAGTGCTTCTCTACAACAAAAAAAATTTAAATATTTAATGTAAATATTATGTAAAATATAGTACTGATACTTAATAAAAATAATTAAATTTCATTTAGTCTCAAAGAAATATTTTTTTGTAAACTCACAAAAGTTCCAACGACTTGAAAATTAAAAAAAATTAATAATAATAATAATAATAATAAGGAAATGTCTCATACCAAAAGTATTAAAAATAAATATTATTTAAAACAATTAAATGTGTATTATAAAATAAAAATCTAAAATTTTGAATGCAAATGTCTGTGTGTATATTTATTAATAATTCCTTTCCCTTTGCATTACATAAAGTTTCCCCTCAAAAAGGAAAAATACTTAAAATATTTCTTTCAAAACCAATTTTGAAATAATGTATTTAATTAAATATTTTTAAAGAATTAATAAAATTCAAATATCTTTGTGAATTATCTAATGCATAAAATAATACATATTTAATTATTAAAATAAGTTTATATAATAAAACTATATATACATATATATATATAAATAAAAAAAATCGTAAGAAAGTACGTTGTAAAATAACAAAAACAAAACGACTTATTTATTCCATAAGCAGCTAATTGCAAAAAATAAATTATATATATATATTTAATAAAATAATAAAATAAAAGATTTTAACCTTAAAAAACTAAAAATTTATATTATTTATTGCATGCATTATAAATAAAAAACAAATAAAAATAAAATGAATTAAATAATTTCAGTTAAAAAAAATCATTAATTAATGTTGGATATGTATGATATTTAATAAAGAAAACAAATGAAGCAAATAATTATAACATTAAAAATAATACCATAATAAATATATGATGGAAACTTGCAAGGAAAAATTAACTAATAAAAAAATAAAATTAAATAAAGCAAAAAAAAAATTACTTATTAAAAAATTTTGTTTATTTATTTACTTTGTAATAGGCAACACTGCTTTCTCTATAATAATAAAATTCTCTTCCTTGGTTAGAGTGTCTTTAATGAGTGCTTGTCTTGAGTAAGCAAACGTTACAGGTTGTTGTTTGAGCTAATACAACTTTCAGTATTGACACTAACACAATGGTTCATATCTTGGCTGAGCATGGATTAAATGTTTTCTTTTTAAATGAATAAAACTGTTCTTTTTAAAGCCAGACGTGGGAACTTGAAACGATTTTGAAAAAACTCAATTTAATTTTATTAATTGCAGCTTATAAAGGGTGTTTTTTTATAGAGGTATAGAACTTTAAAATGGAATAAACTAAAAATGAATTTTTAAATTGACATGAAATCTATTTTATTCGAAAAATAACATTCTAGCATTACAATATAAATATGGTGTCTGGCATATAACTGCCTCTGCTGTTTCGGACATAGTCAATATGGAGTTTCAATTTTCAATGACTTTTCCCAACTTTTTTGGCAATAAGACGGCGGACTAGTTGTCCTTCAACTACTCAATCTTTTTAGGCTTATCGTCATAAATTAGCGACTTCACATAACCCCACAGAAAATAGTCTAGCGATGTTAAATCGCACGATCTTAGAGGCCAAGAAACGAAAAACTGTAAGGTTACCAAAGGTTTCCTTCAATTAATCAATTTTGGCACGAGCTATGTGACATGTTATACAGTTTTGCTGACATCACAGCTCCTACACATCATGTTTTGTTCAATTGATAAACGAAAAAGTCAGAATTCGTGGCGGTCTTGTAGCGATAAATCGTACGATCTTAGAGACCAAATCATGCCGCCGAAACGTAAAACTATGGGGTTACCGAAGGTTTCCTTCAATTAATCAATTTCGGCATGAGCTATATGACATGTTGTGCCGTTTTGCTGAAACCACAACTCCTGTACATCATTTTTGTTCATTACGTCATAAGATTTACATCTGCGCCTGGCTATGGAACCTTAATCAGATGGTGGTCAAACCACTGTGAGTGAAAAGCAGCGCCACTCACGCCCTAGGGCGCCGAAGTCTAATTCTAGCAACAGGTCCTTTCAAGTAGCAATTTCAATGATTCCAGAGCAGGGCTGCAAACCACCACTCCTTGCTGAAGAGCTGGAGACTATCCAACTCCTGTCCATAATCCATATCTAGCATGCTCACCGGACTGGATCATTCACCTAGCGTGTCATTAACGGCGAAATGATCCTGGCCACCATATTAAACAACAAACCTGATATGGGACCGCGAAACCACAACCACCACGATACTTCCATATATGGGCCAACCTCAATAATCAGCCAGAGAACAGTTAAATGTCTAAAGAGACAAATAACGGAACTCTGCGAGCTTACTGATTCCCGTGGAAATAACGTGGAGCTTCCAGTTGTACCCCTGCTGACTTCAGGGGACTGGGCTCCCTTTTTCCCCCAGTTGCACAGGTCTAGATAGTCGAAGTTCTATAAAGACCATATAATGTGCCCGGGGGGGAATCATTTTTGTTCAATTGATCATGACTCTATAGCGGTTACCACTGAATATAATATTCTGACCTGCATAGTTTACAGACCAGGTACAGACCAAAGATCCCGCCAGCTTAACAATAGCCTGGATATAACGGTGTCTTAACAACAGTGTGTCCGCCGGGAAGGTATACTACTTTGTTTGTTTATAATTGCTTATTAAATGAAGGAGAGTGGATCTTATAGCGATAAATGTTTTCTTTTAATGTCGGCAATTATGTACGGAATACATCAGACAAATGTCCGCCTTTGTTAGCCTCACAAATGCGAGCCCTTTTGAGCACAATTTTCCTTACATTCTCACACATTTCTAAAGGTATTTCAGTAATTTCATCACGAATATTTTGTTTAAGCTCTTCAAGAGTTTCTGGTTTGTTTACATAAACAAAAAGAAGTCCGGAGCAGTTAAATCAGGCAACCGTGGAGGCCAATCATCATCATCATTTTTTAAAATAACTTATTGTGAAAAGAAGTCTCGCAGTAATTCCATTTTAATCCTGGCTGTATGTGATGTGGCACTGTCTGGTTAATACCACATGTTAGTCAAGGTTAAAGCATGCAGTAGTGGCATTAAAAAGTTTTCAATCATATAACGATATCGCTCCCCATTCACAGTTACCATTATGCCGTTTTCATTTTCAAAGCAATTATGTTTGATCAAACTACACACCAGACTGTTACTTTTAATGGATGCAAAGATGACTGTTGAATAATTTGAGAGTTTCCCATACCAAAGAACCAACTATTCTGTTTATTCATGTCCATTTAAATGAAATTGTGCCTCGTCACTCATTAATGATTATTTCATGATAATCGGGGTTATCATGGGCGAGCTGTAACATCCTGTTGCCATATGCACGGCGGCTTAAATGGTATTGTGAAAGTAGCTCTTGTGTCAACTGAATCTTATATGGAAACAAATGCAAATTGTATGGAAAAATTGTAGCCAAAGTTGTTCTTTGAAGACCAAGATCCTGAGCACGGCATCGAATTGGGGTTGACGGATTGTTTTGAACACTTTTTGGGCAGCAGTAATGGTTTTCGCCGATCTTGCAGTACGTTGTGGTCCCAAAAATTTCACGTAACTTTCTCGTCGTCGCAGTAATCGATTATTGATTTTGATGAAATATTTTAACGATTAAAACATGTTGGTTTATCGGATGTTATGCCATAATAAATTTGCCACGTGTCTACTTCACGACTGCCGAACTGTCAAGACTAAGGTTTACCAAAATGGCGGCAAAACAAAGTACCTTGGCGGTGGATAACCTTGTATGTCACACCGGCGAAATTCGATTTTTGTGTCTGCTTCAGATATGCTAAAATTAAAGTGTCCAGACGTCTTTCCCGTCACTTTTAATGTAGGGAAATTCAAATCGAAAGTTCATAAATACTACTCCCTCTTTCCTCCATCCTATAACCTAATTATCTACTTCTGGTACAATGCATTGCATGAGTTGAGATCATCCAACGAGTGTTGGTTCGAATGAAAAAAAAGATGCGCAACATGCTAGTACTTCAATTCATGTGTTGAAGGAAACGTTGGGTAACCGCATAGTTTCCCAATTCAGAGCTGTGAACTGGCCTTGCTAGTCCGTTTTCTGGGTGGATATGTAAAGTCGCTAGTCTACCTCGATAAGGGCAAAACGTTATTGCCGATATACGGCCACAAATATGGGATAAAGTTATCGATAATTGTAACCCCAAATTAGACTACGTCCAAGCCAGCCGTGGACACAGTAATCGATGATTGATTTGGAAAAAATATTTTAAAGATTAAAACACGTTGGTTTATCGAATATTTTTCCATAATAAATTTGCCAAATGTCTACTTCACGACAGCCAAATATGAACTGTCAATGTTTACCAAAATGGCGGCAAAACAAAGAAGTATACCTTCCCAGTGGGCATCCGCCAGTGGCCTCCAGTGGGATTTTTATATCTATTATGCTTTAATTTCTAATGTACTATATGCGAGCTTAAAGAGAATAATAATAGAATTCATATATTAAATAACCTGTTTGAAATTTTCCTAGGAAAAATCGACTTCTTATTATTTTTTAATTTTCATTTTATTTATTTAAAGTTGAAAGTAATTTAATAAATGGGAAAAACTATTTTTTTTTAAATTATTTAATTGTAATCACACGCATCTCAAGTGAACCAGTTGAGCTGAATGTTAAAATTTCTCTGACTCTTCTGGAAATATTGGGATGTTTGGTTGTGATATTTGGTATAACGAAAAGAGGCGAATATATTGTTTGGTTGAAGTATAAAATAAAACAAATTTTAAAAAGTAAAATTGCAGATCGCCATCTGTATGTCAATTTGGAGATTAAAAAAGATTCGCTGCCTCTTTATATACGAGGGCGGATCAATAAGTCCGTGTCTATTCGAACGTCGCTCGTAGTTATATGAAGTGTAACACTATTCTCATCAAATACCACCTGTTAATAGACTACTGTCAAATTTTGAGCAAGTGTCAACAGTTACTTTCCGTTCAACAGCTGTTCAAAACATACAACTACGTGTATTATTCTAAAAATGGAAAAAAGTGAATCTCGAATGCTTGATGAGCATTATTTTTTGCGAAAAGAAACCGTCAATCAAACAAAGGAAAAGCTCGGTAAATACTATGGGGACTCTGCACCATCTATTTTTATGGTAAAAAAGTGGTTTACTGACTTTCTTTGTGCTGGCACAAGTACAGAGTGTGATTTGTTTTACATCCGCGCCTGACCATTAGTCTTAATCAGATGGTGGACAAACCATTATTGTATAATTTGGAACGTCATACATGCGTCCTAGATAGCCGAAGCCATAATTCTATGCAACAGAACCACCTAGTTGCAACTTCAATGATTTCAGTACAGGTCTGCAAATCATCACAAAGAGTTGGAGACTTTTCAACTCCTGTCCAGAAGACATGTCAAGCATGCTCACTGGACTGGATCATTCACTTTGCGTGTCATTATCAGTAAGATGATCCTGGCCACCATAGAAAACCATTGGATATGGGGCCGCAAAACCACAACCACCACGATGCTCCCATATAGGGGCCAACCTCAATGATCAGCCAGAGAACTATTAAATGTCTAAAGAGACAAATAATGAACTCTGCGGGTCACTGATCCCCGTGGAAATAAAGTGGAGTTTCCAGTTGACTCCCTGTCTGCCTTCAGGGAACTGGGCTCCCTTTTTCCCCCAGTTGCACAGGTCCAGATAGTTGAGTACTCTATAAGAACCGATAAATGTGCCCCCGGGGGTACTGGCACAAGTACAAATGACGCTAAACGTTCTGGACGGCCAATTGACGTCAGTGCATCCGAAAATTTCGAAAAAATCTACGATAAGATGTTGGCCGACCGCAGAGTAAAAGCGCGTGAGATTGCTGATGCCATAGGCATTTCATATGGCAGTGTGGTTTCGATTTTAAATAATCAGTTGGGTTTGAGAAAGCTGTCTGCAAGATGGGTGCCGCGTTTGCTCTCTCATTTGACCATAAACGTAAACGTGTGACAATTTCAAAGAATTGTTTGGAGTTATTAAACCACAAACCTCATGAGCTTTTGCGGCGTTTTGTAACTGTGCATGAAACATGAATCAATTACTGTACGCCGCAGACCAAGCAGCAGTGTAAACAATGGGTTTCTCTGGATTTTAAGGGATTCGAAAAATCCCATTTTTTGGAAGGGATATAAAAGCTAAAGACACGTTGGACTGAGTGTATTGAGTTCAAAGCAGATTATTTTGGAAAATAAATTTTTGTTTTGCAAAAAAAATGTGTTTCATTCAAAAAGTCAGGGACTTATTGATCCGCCCTCATATATTAATGCATTAAATTATTAGACACTCGCATTTACAATAATTATTCTTCTTCTATTTTAAGCAATAGATAAACATTTTGAGGATCACAAGGTTTCCAAAAACTGTGAAATAGAATCTCTTGTGGCATAGAATCTCTTGAGCATGGCATCAATGACAGACAACATTCGACAAAAAAAAAGGTAACTGACTGCAGGCTTCGTATTTTATTTATTATTTATATCTCCAAATTGTACAATAAATTTAATAAAAATAATTAAATAAAATAAAGAGTGTTTGTTTAAATATCGGAAAATGTTGTCCTAAAAATGTTCGGTCAATCATTGCGGGCTTACCGGCGTAGTCCCACTACTTCACATAACCCAACAAAAAATAATCCAGCGCCTTTAAATCAAATGATTTTTGAGGCCAATTCAATAAATCCTCCACTGTGACACGAGCTGTATGGTATGTTGCGCCATTTTGTTGAAACTACAGCTCCTGCACATTATGGAAAAAGTCACTAATCATGGCTCTGTAATGGTCACCATTGACTGCAACGTTCTGACCAGCTCAAAAAGCACACCAACCAGCCATTTTTTTCTGGTTGTAAAGGCATTCCAATAATCACTTGAGGATTATAATCACTTTAAATACTGCGGGTTTCTTTATTGACATATGAATTCTAACAAAAGTGAACTTTATCGCTAAATAATATTCACTAGTGAAAATCAGTATCAATGGCAATATTGTTCAGGGTTTAAATTGCATAATTTGGAAGCGCTGGTCAGATGTCAATTTATTCATGTTGAAGTGCCAAACCAAACAGAACATAAATCACTTCACAGCTGACAAAGTGGTGGACAGTTAAAAAAGTGTTGCCAACTTAAAGTTAAAGTTGCCAACATAAAGTTCTTTCTCCTATCCTGTTTCTTATTTTTCTAAACTTTTAACCCTATATACTCTTTCACAGATGACAGCACCATTTGTTATTCGTATTCATTTAGTAATTGAGCCAACCAGTTGGAGGCGAGTTCCAAAAGGCGGAACATATATGATACAATCAATCACGACATCTGTGAGCGGTAGTGCGAATAGAATCGATTTTAATGCCCGTAAGACGCAATGTTATATGCTTATGCATAGGTCTGTGTTCGGAAATGGTGCTGCACCTGTTACTATGGGTGATATAGGTATAACGGAATCGGAAGCTCTTGATGTTTTTTGCATGAAAATTCAGTGTGATGTGTTTAGTCCACATTTTTCAGGCTTTCAAAGAAGCTTTCAAGTGCCTAGATTTTCTAAAACGCTGTAAGAGATACTTTATTCCATCCGATCATCATCCTATTTATATCATTAATGATCCGTCCAAAGATAAATTACAACTCTCATGTATGGGCTGGCGCCCAAAGTCTATTTTGAAGTTGCTCGACCGTGTACAGCAGAGGGCCAAGAGGCTCATTGGGGACGGTAGAATATCCAACTCTATTGTTTCCCTAAGGCATCGATGCAATGTAGGTTGTATTTCACTGTTTTATCGTTACTACGATGGTAAGTGCTCTAATGAAATTAGGGAAATTGTTTCCGAAACTCGCATGTTTTTTGCGTTTCACTGGATTTTCATTGAGAGCGCATCCATTTGTGATCGACTGGCCAGTGAATCGCACTACGCATTACAGGAAGATTTTGTTTTTTAGCAGAACAGTTCATAAGTGGAATAAACTTCCTTCGAAGGTCTTTCCTGTCATTTTTAATGAAGGAAAATTCAAATCGAATGTCCACAAACACTACTCCCTTTTTCCACCTTCCCATAACCTAATTTCTTAATTCTGGTACAATGCTTTGCATGAGTAGGGGTCATCGCCTGAATACTGGTCGGAACCAAAAAAAAAATAATATACCTAACAGCCTTTTAACACCCTAATTATAGGATAAACAGTCTTCCAGTCTTCCAGTCTTATCTTATGTTATCTGCACTCAATGCCTTACCTCAATGTCAGCAGTTTCATTTGCGCTAATAGAAATGACATTTTTTAAACAAGCTTAAATATCGACAATTTAAAAGAAGAGGGAAAAACATAATGATCTCGACAAAGTAAAATGATGCCTTCAAGCAACTGAAGAGAAATGAGTAAAAAAATCAGTGACACGTTTTTTTTTTAGATTTTTATCGGTGCGGCATTGCATGATATCACTTAAACGTTATGACATTACAAACTTTCACTCCACACGCTAGGAGTCTTTAATTTACAAAAAAGAGTAGAAAAGCTACGATTTCATTAAAAAAAGAATATTTATTTATATGATGATACAACGAATCAATAATAATTTGATATTTTAATTAAAGAAAATAAAACTCTACAGTAAAAAAAATAAATAAATCTTTTTAAATACGAGTATGTGCTCTGTGTTGTTCAATTGAATCGTAATGTGTATTAATTTTAAATATAAAACTACAATATTTGAAATATATTATTACACATGCAATTTGAATATACAAATAATTATTTAACAATCTTGTTAAAGTTATCTCATGATCATCATCATTATTATCATCATCATCATCGTATAATCTTTGTATCTTGACAGTATGTTAAGATTCACTGTGTGCTTAATTATACATTCGCTGCCATACACATTTCGATATTCAGCATCTACAAATAGATTGACGTTGCCTGCAATGCGTTGCACATTAACGAATGCTTTTTAAGTTTAACATTTCTAGTGTCTAGCAAATGGCTGCATCATACACGAGACACACTGACTCCGCTGATGATGCCGCAGACTAAAAGGCGAATATTAAAAATAAGAAATTAAAAGAAAGAAGTAATAAAACATATTGCAAAAACATATCCGTTTCATTAATGAAATAAAATACGCTAAATATCTATTACTTTTGCAGAAGTGATCTGGTTTGAAAATATTTATTTGCAAATTTAATAAATCAGATTTTGGATAGATTTAAGCTGGTTTGTACCAGCTTGAATAGAAATCATGTTGAAGGAGATAACAAATACACCAACGTAATCAATCTGTTATATGCCAACTCTAGTCCCAACTGCAATAATTTTTAATTATTAAATTTTTTATTATACAGGGTGACCGCCGGGAAGGTGTACTACTTTGTTTGTTTATAATTTTTGACTAAATGAAAGAGAAGGGATCTTAAATTGATAAATGTTTTATTTAATATTGGCATTTATGTATGGAATACAACATCAGATAAAAAACCCCCCTCCTCTGTTAATCTCACAGATGCGAGCCCATTACATTCTCCCACATTTAACGCGGTAATTCATTAATTTCATCACGAATGTTTTGTTTGAGTTGCTCAAGCGTTTCTGGTTTGTTTGCATAAACCTTGCTTCTTAGATATTTAGATATTCCTGTAAAAAGGAGTCCGAAACAGTCAAATCAGGCGACCCTGGATGCCAATCAACATCACCATTTCTTGAAATAACTTATTGTGAAAAGAGGTCTCGCAGTAATTCCATTGTAATTATAGCTGTATGCGATGTGGCACTGTGTTGTAGATACCATGTGACGTTAAAAAGTTTTTAATCATATCACGACCTAACCAAAACCGAGTCATATAGGCCCATAAGCCTATTACCGACTATTTCAAAGGTTTTTGAAAAGGTGCTTATGAATAAATTGTCTCCAATGCTAGGGGATAGTGGGTGTATCCCAGACCATCAATTTGGTTTTAGAAGTAGACATAGCACAATTAAGCAAACCCATAGATTGCGTCAGGTGATAAGAAGGACTTTTGAAGAGAAGAAGTATTGTTCAGCTATTTTTATTGATGTTTCTCAGGCTTTTGACAAAGTCTGGCATGAAGGTCTATTTCTGAAATCGAACGCTCACTTGCCTTGTAATATAAGCAACCTACTGAAAAGCTACATAATTGGACGAAAATTTTCTGTTGTTGAAGGAGACTTCGTTAGTTTATCCAAACCAATTTCCTCAGGCGTACCACAAGGTAGCATTCTTGGACCAGTTTTATATTTGATATATACCTGCGTTATGCCTGTAAGTGAAACTGTCCACACTTCTACGTTTGCTGATGATACAGCGTGTCTAAGTTCGCACGAAAACTCCTATCAAGCCTCAATAAATCTTCAGCAACATATAACTCAGTTGGAGTTGTGGTTAAAATTATGGAGAATTAAAGTGACCCTTCAAAAGTGCATTTATGTGACCTTCACCCTGCGAAGAGAAAATTGTTCACCCGTTCGAATCAATAATCACATTGTTCCTCACCATAATTATGTGAGATATCTTGGTATACATCTTGATCATCGCCTTACATGGAAACATCATATTGACTCAAAGCTAACACAAATGAAACTTAAGCTAACCCTGTAGCCTAGTAGGTAGTGTACTAGCTTGTAAATATGGGGGTTGTGGGTTCGATTCCCAACGAAGACCTTGGTTTTTTTCACTACAAAAGATAAAAATTAACTGTCGGTGGAGCTGCTCAGCGATGAAGGCATAGTCACTGGTCGCTGTTGCTGTCTTTATACGGCAGTTAATTTCCGACTATCCTTCTACTTTCAATACCTATTTCATCTCTTCTCTATCCCTTTCCTAAAGAAGGTAGCAAGGTACTTGACTAAATAGGCATTGTTGCCTGAAGTGCTACTTCTCTTTTTAAAAAAAAAAAAAAAAAAAAAAAAAAAAAAAAAAAAAACTACATTGGCTCATTGGCAGCAACTCAAAACTTAGCCTAGATTGTAAACTTCTAATTTACAAGAGTATTTTGAAACCAATATGATCTTACGGAATTCAACTTTGGGGCACTGCCTCAGCTTCCAACGTGGAATAAAATTTTACGGTTGATAACTTCCGCTCCATGGTACATCAGAAATTCAAGCAAACATTGTGATTTAGACATACCGCTGGTGACTACAGAAATCATCAAATACGCAGGCAAATACTTAATGAAGCTTGAAGACCATCCTAATCCCCTTGCTTACAATATCTTGGATTATAGTGGACATAGCCGATTAAAAAAGAGGGATACCGCAGCTTTAATCCTCAATGCTACAGATGAAACATTTTAGAAATATTTGTTTTGTTTTTAATGTTAATTTTTTTTTACCCAAAAAGTTAATTCTGACATGGTCGGGACTAATGTAACTTTTTTTTTTAGAATTTAAAATTTAAAAACTTATTGTTAATTCAGTTTCTTTTAGATACAATAAATAATTATTGAAAAAAGAAAAAATATCACTATATCGTTCCCCATTTGCAGTTACCGTTACGCCATTTTCATTTTCGACGAAGTAAGGTCTAATAATTCCTCCTGACCAAATTACACACCATACTACCACTTTTAGTGGATGCAAAAGTGACTATTGAATAATTTGAAAGTTTCCCTTTTCCCAGCACCGAATATTCTGTTTATTCCAGGGTTCAGAATTTTTCATGTATGAACATTCAAAAATCAACATTCATGATATTTTTCATAAATGAGAAATCTAAAATTTTATATTTATTTTTCACGCGCATAAACGAACAAGAAAAAATGTTCTGCTTATGTTCATACATGAATGCGCACAACAAGAATTATTAGTCTTATTCATATGTGATAAATGATAAATCAGCTACTTCTCATTAATGTTATTTTTCATAAATGTACATGTTCATTTATGAACGTTGAAATTTTATAAAATTTCTCATAAATGAATGTAAAAAAATTTTCTACCTACGATCGCAGTTTACCGTAAAATGTAGTAAAAACACATGGGTACATATTAACACAAAATACAATATTGCAATATATTCTAAAAGAAATAAAAAAAAACACTTTTTTTCTACATACGCCGACAATTGCGCATTATCAAATATGTGCGTTTATGTACGCGAATGCTTAACGCACATATTTTTACGATCTTTTCATTTATGAAAAATTATCAAAATTGTACATATTCAAAAATGAACACTTGTGTGTTTCTCATTTTTTCACTTATGAATACAAAGAAAAAAATAAATCGTCGCATTCATAAATGAGAAAACGCAAAATATTTTTCAGTCTCTCACACATGTATGAGAAGAAGCGGCTAAAAAATGAAATGTACATATTCATACATGTATGAACAGTGAGTGAACACTTCGCTACTCTGGTTTATTCACATATTCATTCATATGAAAATGTGCCTCGTCATTCATTATGATTTTTTCATGAAAATCGAGGTTGTCATGGGTGAGCTGTCACATCCTATTGTTATATGTACGGCGGCGTAAATGGTCTTGTGGAAGAAACTCTTGAGTCAACTGAATTTTATATGGAAACAAATGGAAATCCTTGTGTAAAATTGTGTCCAAAGTTGTTCTTTGAAGACCAAACTCCCGAGCACGGCGTCGAATTGAGTTTGATGGATTGTGTTGAACACTTACGTGAGCAGCAGTAATGTTTTCAGCCGATCTTGCAGTACTTTGACGTCCATGCTAGGGCCAACCCCCCGGGGGCACATTTACCGGTCTTTATAGAATACTTGACTATCTAAACCTGTGCAACTGGGGGAACAAGGGAGCCCAGTCCCCTGAAGTCAGCAGGGGTACAACTGGAAGCTCCACGTTATTTTCACGGGAATTAGTAAGCTCACAGAGTTCCGTTATTTGTCTCTTTAGACATTTGACTGTTCTCTGGCTGATTATTGAGGTTGGTCCCTATATGGGAGTATCGTGGTGGTTGTGGCTTCGCGGCCCATTTCAGGTTTGTTGTTTAATATGGTGGCCAGGATCATTTCGCCATTAATGACACCCTAGGTGAATGATCCAGTCCAGTGAGCATGCTAGACATGTATTCTGGACAGGAATTGGAAAGTCTCCAACTCTTCAGCAAGGAGTGATAATTTGCAGCCCTGCTCTGGAATCATTAAAGTTGCAACTAGGAAAAACCTGTTGCTAGAATTAGTCTTCGGCTTCCTAGGACGAGCATGACGTTCCTATTTATGCAAAGTGGTTTGACCACCATCTAATTAAGGCTCCATAGCCAGGCGCAGATGTAAATCATATCACGCAATGCTAGGGCCTATCACCTACAGACCCTCTTTCTTCGAAATCATTTATTACATGATAAATAGTACAATTTATTGAAACGTTGTTTCTCCCAAAAAATTTTACGTAACTTTCTTATCGTCCCGGTAATCGATGAATGATTTTGAGAAAATGTTTTAACGATTAAAATACGTTGGTTTAACGAATATTTTTCTATAATAAATTTGCCATGTGTCTCTACTTCACGACTGCCAAATGTGAACTGTGAAGACTAATGTTTATTAAAATGGCGACAAAACAAAAAACAGAAAAGTGGTCTGTCTCTAACAGTTCTGTTAACAGATGCATGTTAAAAAAATGCTATGAAAGAAAACAGTAATTCACGTGTTTTGTTTTATAACTAAAACGTAAAAATATTTTGGATTAATAAAAATATTTTTGTGTTTGGCTTTTTGAATTTTCAAATATAGCATGACTGTGCAGTATGATAATTCGAGGGCGGCTCTATAAGTCCGTGGTAGAGCGCTGTATTGTAGTGGATCCTTGCAATATGCACCGGTTTTTGTACTTTCTCGAAGATGAAAGAGTAGCACCGAATTTACTTTTTTCATTTTCTGTTAAAAATATGCCATAGCCTGCTATCAACGGCTGCCTAACACAAACGAAATGAGATGCAGCTTTTTCAAATTTATACAGGAGTTAGCTGACAGTTGCTTGTTGACAGGAGCAGTGTTGTCATTTCAATTAGTAGGCAGACGTCATGGACCACCCTCGCTGCAAATTATTAAAGAGACAAGAAAAGTTAAAAGTCGCGGACTCTTTAAACCACCCTCGTATATCAATATTTTTGTCAATTAGGAGGAAGACTTAATGGACTTACTTAACCACTCTCGCTGCAAATTATTAAAGAGGCAAGACAAGTTAAAAGTCACCGCCATGGTGCACAGGAATTGGATATACGTCCATCCGCTATGTGGAAGATTTCACGGAAATAATACGGTTTTCGTGTTTACAAAATCCCACTCGTACAGGAATTGAAGATTCGGTGAATGGACCTAAAACAAAGTTGCCGTTGTTATCGATTTTCTAAACTGAATTTTGTTTAGCGATGAAGCTCACTTTGGTTTTTCGATAAGTGAATGGGTACGTGCCCATATAAAAAAACTGCCGTATTTAGAGTGATGATAATGCTAAAGTGCCTGTTGATACACCATTGCATCCAAATTATTAGTTCGTACATCTTTAAAAAACGATGCTGGTCAGTGTTGACCCCTATCGAGTCATGATTACTAATGTTTTAGTTTATTTGAACAATCACGATATGCAGAAGCTGTGGTTTGAATAAGACAAATGCAATATGTCATATAGCCTGTGCAACATTTGAGCTATTGTAAGAACAGATCAATTTGTAGTTGATTGGTTAGTGAATCGCATTATGCATTACAGGGAAAAATGCGTTTTTCAGCAGAACATTCCGTATGTGGAATAAACTCCCACCAGAGGTCTTTCCTGTCATTTTCAGTGTAGGAAAATTCAAATCGAATGTCTACAAACACTACTCTTTCTTTTCTCCTTCCCATAATTAATTTTTTTAGTTTTGGTAAAATGCATTGCATGTCTAAGGGTCATCCGAACGAAAAGAAATAATATACCTAACACCCTTTACAATTATAGGATAGTAACAGCCTTCCAGTGTTGTTATCTGTACTCAATGCCTTACCTCAAAGTCAGCAGTTTCATTTGCGCTAATAGCAATGGAATAATATCCCTCCGTAGGTCTTTCCTGTCGCCTTCAATCTGGGAAAGTTCAAATTGAATGTCCACGGATACTACTGCCTTTTTCCGCCTTCCCGTAACCTAAGTTCCTAGTTTCGGCATAATGCATTGCATGTGTAGGGGTCATCCCCTGAGTGCTGCTCCGAAAAAAAAAGAAAAGAATGGTTTCAGACTCATAAATAAGCCTCCATGATTGTGCGACATAACGCCTCTAGAATATTTGCTGTGGTAATACGATTAACCACTTGGAGGACAATATTCGCCGCGTTAATAAATATTGGACCTTCACATTAGACTATACCTGAGCTACTTCTCCCCGGAGGCACATTTTTACGTCTTTATGGATCACACAACCATCTAGACTTGTGTTTTGCGGAAGTAAAAGGTAGCCCGGTCCCCTTCAAGGTTAGCAGGAGCCAACTGGACAATCCACTATATTTCCACGGGAATCAGTAAAGCTCCAGAATTGTGCTATTTGTCTCTTTAGGCATTTAGCTGTTCTCTGACTGATTATTGAGGTAGGCCCTTCGGAAGCATCGTGGTGGCTCTGTGTGTTTCGAGGCCCTCGTTATAGTTTGTTGGTCGGATCATTCACAATGAACACTATGAATGGTCCAGGTCCAGTGAGTATGAATGCCGTAGTGTACTAAATTTTATTAGGCTTCATGCTTTCTGGACCAGGAGTTGGATAGTCTCTAACTCTTCAGCCAGGAGTGAAGGCTGCAGCCTGCTTCGGGCTTTTGAAGTTGCAACTAGGAGTGACCGGAGGATATACTTACGTATCCGAAGGCCTTCTAGGAGTTGGATAGTCTCCAGCTCTTCAGCAAGGAGTGGTGGTTTCCGCCCTGCTCTGGAATCATTGAAATTGCTACTAGGAAGCACCTGTAGCAAGAATTAGACTTCGGCCTCCTAGGGCGAGAGTGGCGCTGCTTTTCACTTACAGTGGTTTGACCACCATCTGATTAAGGCCCCATAGCCAGGCGCAGATATAAATCTTATCACGTCATACCTGAGCTACTCATGGCGGTCATATGCCAGAAGACATATTAAAATTATAACGCCAGAAGATTATCTTTTGAATTAAGTGAATTTAAAATTATTAATTGTTGTTTTACTTAATATTAAAGATCTATACCCCTGTAAAATACACCCTTTATATACTTTTAGAACATACATATTTCCATGTCAATCATAATTTTTGGCTTTATTTTTCTGCATTTTTCGTCGCATTTTTTTGTCATTTTGTCACCATTTGGTTCTGTAGTTGTTCTTTGTCACTTAATTTTTGGAATTTAAATTTATAAAAAAAAAATTAATTTACCAAAAAATATTCAATTAAAAGTTAACAAAAGTTTGATCGATTTTTTATGATAAATTCGTATAAGGTTTTTATTTTTTAATTTGAAATTTGTTGCAGACAATTGTTGCAAATAAAAAGTGTTGTGAATGGACATTCATTTTATTTATTAAAATATTTTATTTCTTTTATCTAAAATATTTCATCAATGTAGTCAGTTGGTAGATTTATAGTTACAAATTTTATTTTATTTATTTATTTATTTATTTATTTGATAATTGTTGTTGTTTATAAAATTTTATTAAAATGACTTAAAAACGAAATGGTGGTGTTTGTGTGTAAATTTGCAAATGAAGTTAATTGTGCGAAAATTATTGCGTGTCTATCTGCATAGAACTCGTTGAAGCAAAATGAAAAGATTTTTATTCATTTAATTTTTCTGTTTGTTGGTTTGTTTGTATACTTCACTATTTCGTTTTGTGTTTCTATTGCAACTTTAATTGGAAAAGCGTGATGTTTACAAGCCAACCCAACAACCAACGAACTAAATGTTCGCCAGATATAATCCAAAAAAAAAAAACAAAAAAGAAATAGTAAAATAGATAGATGTGTATGAACATATAAATTTAAATGAATACCTGTGCAAACAAAGATAGCAACTTGCATACAGATACGAATAGTACAAGACTGACGACTGACTGCAACAACCACTACTGCTAAAACATATTCCAGGCAGCAGCATCATCATCTTAGTCAATATTATCATCATTATCTTCCTCTCGACAGGCAGAGAGGCAATTGAAAATAGACAGACAGGCAGGCAGGCAGGCCGGCAGATAGTGAGCCAGTCAGCTTGTATAGTTACTTACTTAAAGGATACTATCAGTTAAATGTTATCATTAAAGTTTAAACATTGAACAAGCCACCATTTTGCTGCGATAAATAAATAGAATTAAAGCAAAGACAAGCCAAAATCTTTCGTAGATCGAAAATATTCATAAACACATTTGTAAAACAAATAAAAAATTTATTGTAGAAATTAAGAGTGTTTCTTATGGAGGTATAAAACTTTGAATTTAAATAAAACAAACATGAATTTTACTTTATTTTAAAGATACTCTTCTAGCATTATAATTTAAATATGAGTTCTGGCATATAGCCGCCACGGCTGGCTCGGACGTAATCTAATTTGCAGGTCAAAATTTCGATTGCTTTTTTCACATGACGAAGTGATCAATCGTTTCGGCCTTATCGGTGTAGTCTAGCGACTTCACATGTCCTTACAGAAAATAGTCTAACGGCATTAAATCGCACAATCTTGGAGGTAAATTTGTAATGACACGATTTCCCTCGTTGCTGGGGTATGCTCAACGGTGTCCAGGGTCGTGTTGTATCAATGTTTTTTTTTTGTAAAAGAGAAGTTTTTTTTTTTTTTTGGTTAATCAAAGTTCATCAGAAAGTGTGGTGTATGAAATAGCATAAAGGGCTAATAGCCCCCGGCCATTGAATTTCGTTTATGCTGTGTTAATTTTTTCTCCTTAAAAAAATTCCATTTCGTGATTTTTAGTGCCGGTTGCTGTCGCCGTTCAAACTCCTTTACTTTCGAAAAACATGGTGACATGCCTATGAACAATTCTTAATACCGGGTGATCGCCATAAAGGTATACTATATTGTTTTGCCACCATTTTGGTATACATGACAGTT
Organism: Trichopoda pennipes; assembly: GCA_030448955.1. NCBI lineage: Eukaryota > Metazoa > Arthropoda > Insecta > Diptera > Tachinidae > Trichopoda > Trichopoda pennipes. The sequence continues at coordinate 2,253,121 of JASKUP010000040.1, forward strand.
TATATTTGGGAGTCATGAAATAGACACGTGATAAATTTATTATGGAAAAATATTCGATAAACCAACGTGTTTTAATCGTTAAAATATTTGATCAAAATCAATCATCGATTACCGGAACGATGAGAAAGTTATGTGAAATTTTGTGGGAGAAACAACGTGCCAACAAAACGCACTATTTATCGTGTAGTGAATTATTTCGAAGAAAGAGGGTCTGTAGGTGATAAGCCCAAGTATGGATCAGAACGTACTGTGTGATTTGATTTACATCCACGCCTGGCCATGAAGACCTAATCAGATGGTGGACCAAACCACTGCATAATTTGGAACGTTATGCTCGTCCTAGGAAGCCGAAGCCATAATTCTATGCAACAGAACTTTTTAGTTGCAATTTCGATGATTCCAGAGCAGGGCTGCAAATCATCACTCCTTGCTAAAGAGTTGGAGACTTTCCAACTCCTGTCCAGAACACATGTCTAGCATGCTCACTGGACTGGATCATTCACTTAGGGTGTCATTAACAGTGAGATGATCCTGGCCACCATAATAACCATTATACTGTTGTGGGGCCGGGAAACCACAACCACCACGATACTCCCATATAGGGGCCAACCTCAATAATCAGCCACAGAACTATTAAATGTCTAAAGAGACAAATAATAATATCTGCGGGCTTACTGATCCCCGTGGAAATAAAGTGGAGTTTCCAGTTGTACCCCTGCTGACTTCAGGGGACTGGGCTTCCTTTTTCCCCCAGTTGCACTGTGTCTAGATTTTCGAAGTTCTATAAAGACCATATATATGTGCCCCGGGGGGTAAAACGTACTGCAAGATCGGCTGGAAATATTACTGCAGCTTAAGAAAGTGTTCAAAACAATCTATCAAACTCAATTCGACGCCGTGCTTCTAAAGCTTGGTTTTCAAAGAACAACTTTGGCTACAATTTTGCACAAGGATTTGCATTTGTTTCCATATAAGATTCAGTTGACACAAGAACTTCTTCCACAAGACAATTTACGTCTACAGCTCGCCGATGATAACCCCGATTTGCATGAAAAACTCATAATGAGTGACGAGGGAAAATTTCATTGGAATGGAGATGTAAATAAACAGAATAATCGGTTCCGGGGAATGAAAAACCCTAAAATTATATAATATTCACCATTTGCATACATTAAAAGTGACAGTCTGGTGTGTAATTTGGTCAGGAGGTATTCTTGGACCTTACTTCGTTGAAAATGAAAACGGCGTTACGGTAACTGTGAATGGCGAGCGATATCGTGTTATGATTGAAAACTTTTCAACGTCACAACCACATGCATGGTATCAACTAGACTGTGTCACATCGCATGCAGCCAGGATTACAATGGCATTACTGCGACACCTTTTTCCACAACAAGCTGTTTCAAGAAGTGGTCATGTTGATTGGCCTCCACAGTCGCCTGATTTTACTGCTACGAACTTGTTTTTGCGGGCAAACAAGGTTTAAACCGGCGGACACCTGGTATAATTTTATTTTAAATTCTTAAAACTCGTTAAAAATATTAAGCAGCACCGACTGAGTATCCTTACAAAATGTATTGAGAAGTTAAAAACAATCAATTTTGCCAGCACTGCTTCAAAAGTATAAAAACCTTTCGGCGTGTTATAAATTGTAAAGTTGAAATAAAATCAACAAACAATTTCATTTGATCAATGGCGCAGCGCAATCTTTAACAAATCAGCCTCAATTGATCTTTTGAAAGAGGAAGAACAAGAAAACAACATGATGTTTTTAAGTGTTTGAAAAAACATTTGTAGCCAACACTTAACGAACAAATAATGTTTTCATATTTTTTGGCTTTTAGGTTTTCGGGTGGCAAACAAACCACTCTACAAAAGATTATCACGACAATAATAGCAGCGATGATCATCATCTTGCAATACGAATATGCAATGCAACTAGTAACTAACAAATAACATTTGCTATCACCTGTTAAGAGGAAAAGCCAAAAAGACAAAAGAAAAAAAAAAATAAAAGCAAATAAAATATTGGAAAATTCTTTAAAGAGTTTTCCCAAAACCAACTATTATTTTCTCACCATTAACAAGTTTTAACAGAATTATTTTTATTTTTGTTTTTTTTTTTATTTCTTTTCCTTTTTCCTTTTCCCTCGGCCAAAATGCTTTAACAAAATTTCAAAAAATAAAAAAATTTTTATTTAAGGTTAAAGTTTAAATTCAATACAAAAAAATATTTGGAAAAAGAAGACAAGATTACATTTTACATTTTACAAACATTTCTTTTTTTCATAAAGACACAAAAACAACAAAAAACAATTACAAATTATACATTATTTGTAGAATTATTATTTTTACGTTTTTCCTTCTTTCTGGCTGTAACTTTGGCTGAAGTTGTGTCGGGTAGGTGGATTTGTGGGTGTGTGTGTGTATGGGTGAGTGTGTATTTTCGTTAGTTACAGTCCAGTAAATTTACATAAATTTGTTTATTTAAGTTGTTGTTTTTTATGTTCTTTTATTTATTTGTTCGCTGTTTAAAATCAACATAATTGATTTGTACCCTAAACACCAGATTGTTTTATTCGATTATTTAACATAATATTGCTTTAAGATCTTATTGTTGGTTGGCTATTCTTTTTATTTTATTTTTGTTTCATTTTCTAGCGGCCGTGTCTTTTGTCAGCTGGGAATTATTATTATATTTAAATTTTGTGTTGTAACACAAAAGCTCGGGCACGCGCATGAGTTTTAGTTTAATTTATTTATTTTTTACAATTTGCAATTTAATTTAATGCCTGCTATTTGCTTCTTAAAAATTACATTTTATACAACTGATCTAAAGGGTGTTTTTTTATAGAGGTACATATATTACAAAATCAGCTGTTTTGTAGACAGTTGTGGGAGAAAGGGAATGGGGCTACCCCACTATTTTAATTTGAGGTAAAACCGTTAATAAGCGTAGTAAACAGTAGGTGCAGAAGTGTGCATAGTCGAAAAATATTATCATGTAATAAGTATTCCTGAGTCAAAGAATTTATTATTTCGTAAGAATATCCTATTGTGAAAATTTAATGACGATCGGTCCGGTAGTTAAGACTATATTACGATTTTTAATTGTCCTAAAAAGGGGCGTGGTCCCACTTTTCTCCAAGTACGTATTCCTTATTATGCCAATACCATATGTACCAATCATAATCGACGTAGGTCAACAATTGCCCAAAATATTAAATTTTTGGGTTATATGGGCGGTGCTACGCCCCTTTGTCCAATCAAAGCCTCATATAGCCTACTATTCCTTCCAGAGTCACAGTAACATGCTGTGAACATTTCAGGAAAATCGGCCCAAGGGTTTGGCCTCCTATAAAGCACAAACAAACAGACAGACAGACAGACATTCATTTTTATATATAAGAGATAGAACTTTAAGTAGGCCAAACTTTTGTAATTGACTTTTTTTTTAACAGCTGTCAAGTGATTTTTGTTAAGTTTAGTAAAGACCTAAAACAACTCATCTAAATTGCTCAAATTTATTTTCATAATCATGGTTTTGATCGAAATACGTATCGCGCACTACTTCGGTTTAACTATCAACATAATCCCATTTAAAATGGAACGTTGCACCACGTTTGATCTAAATGATAATACGCATCAACAAAGACATTGCATTACAGTGTGCACAGAAGAAATCAACGCTGCTGTAGAGCGTAGCGTAGAGAAAGGAGACTCAAAGGTGCCCCTGTAGGCTAGTAGGTAGGTAGTGTACTAGCTTATCAGTCTGGGGGTTGTCGGTTCGATTCCCAGCAAAGAATATGACTGATTTTTTCCCTACAAAAATAAAAATTGACTGACGGTGGGGCTGCTCAGTGATGAAGGTATGGTCACTGGTCACTGAAGCTGTCTTATACGACAGTTAATTTCGGTAACTATCCTTCTACCTTCACCATCTGTCTCATCTCTTCTCTATCCCTTTCCTAAAGAATGTAGCATGGTACTTGTCTAAATAGCCATTGTTGCCTGCAGTGCCGCTTCTTTTTAAAAACAAAAAAATTAGTCTATCCGCCATTGGACACAGAAACTGAATATGTTTTCATCCGCTTTATAGAAAATTTAGTGGGAAGATCTGCTTTGCGTGTTAACAAACCTCAACTTGTGGAACAATTGAAGACATACAACCACTAGCCAGGCGCAACTTCGATGAATAGAGACTACAACCAGATTGCCGATAATCCTGATTAAAGCTCACTTTTGTTTGAACGAATACCTCAATGAACAAAACAAACAAAAAAGTGATAATACACCTCAAGCCAAAAAATCGACTATGGTCTAGTAATCTACAATAAGACGCCCAAAACAACTTTTAAAATGATTGAGAGCATTCTGAATGCTGCTGTTATAACCAGTCTAAGAGCTTTTCGCACGACTCCGATCGTGAACATGCAGGCAGAAGCTGGCTTTGAACCCCTCCGTGTTCGAGTACATAGACTACTGCACCGGCTATTGCCCATATTCAGCTGCTCCACCCCATCGCTGCTACATAAACATGTAAAGCTATTAAAAAAGAGGAAAACAAAACTTAAATACCCATCAACACTATGGAATATTGTCAACACTGCAAAAAAATATGCTATAGGAGAATACTCTCCTAGGTTGGAAACCCACCCCCCTGGATGCTTGAACCCTACAACTTTTTAAAAAATTTGCAAAATTTTAGCAAAGATAATACAAATCCCATTGTTTTCAAATCCTTATTTAACAAAATGTACAGCGAATACAAGAAAAAAGATTGGCAATTCATTTTCACAGATGGATCAAAGACCACAAAACACGTCGGATTTGCTATATCTGGCGAAACAGGAAGTACGCTGAAAATAGGCCTATTGCCCCAAAGTACAACTATATTTGAAGCTGAAGCCGTAGCAATAATTGAATCCCTACAGCTCTGCCAAATCTCACATGGAAAGTATATAATCTGCACAGACAGTCGTTCCGTATTTGATGCTGCATTAAATCAGAACAATAAGAACGAATTAATTATCTCCATACAACAACTAATAATAAAAATGGGTAACAATATTAGACTGCTATGGATTCCCAGCCACATTGGCATCATAGGCAACGAGGCAGCAGACCTAGCTGCCAAAACAGTAATTCAGCAACAAACATACCTTTTTATTCCAAAATCCAGGAAATTTCTGACAAGATGTGCTGCCATAAAATACAATATATCCTTAGAACACAAATGGAACAAATACAGCCACCCCTACAAGATCTTCAACCCCACAAAACAGCCGTTAATTCTTCAACCAACTGTTTGCAAAATAAATGCATCACAAGGCTACGTCTAACACACACACGCGTCTCACTCATCAATATTTGTTGGACAAAACGGTACAACCAACATGCACTTTCTGTGCCTCTCAACCATTGACAGTTTTCCGTATCTTGGCATACTGTCCAGCTCTCGCAAACGCACGCGTGTCGGTTTTTAAATCGACTAGCATCCTTGACTTGCTAAAAACGTCAACTAGTAATAATATTAAAAAAATCTTTGAATTCTTAAAAAAACTTCTTTGTACGACAAAATCTAAATTTTGAAATTAAAACCATCAAATTTCTAAATATACATGTGTGTACACAAATGAAATAAGAAGCCGATAGCCATCGTAGCTAGTGCTCTTAGCTTTTGATTTGTTGTAATTTTAATTATAATAAATTTGTAAATAAATAAATAAAAAACACCTCAAGCGTGTGTTGAGACCTTGTTGTTTAGCGTGCTTTATAGGCTCGGTGGAATCATTGCTAAGTACTCCTCTAAAAAGGATACTGATGAGAATGTTATAGTTAATGATGACCGCTATAGAGTCATAATTACTAAATTTTTCGTTCATGAAGTGAACAACCATTTTTTGCATCGAGTAAGTACACGACCGGTTTTTTTTCAATTTTATCTTTTTAGTGATTTATTTTCAAAATGGATCCTTACAACTAGCTTAAGAATAACAGTTCATATTTCAATTTTTTAAGTAACATAACATGTAAAACAGATCTGGGACTATTATTAATTCAAGCGTAACAAAGGATAAAACAGGAAAATAAAATTAAGTTAAATTAAAAAAAAAATAATAAATATAACACTGACTTAACATCGGCCCCATTGAAGGATCTATGGTCTTCAATCTATTGGAAGGGGCGTCAATTTGTGAACAGGTCTTTTGATAATACCTCTCATCTTTGTTCCTCTCACTTTGCTGTCTGCGTCTTGGATTACCGCCTGAACTCGACCGGTCAGTCACTGTATAACGTCGTTGTGCACGACGACGAGCTTGCCAACGTCGAGATCTGGCTCGTCTACAGCCCATTTGGTTTTGGTTTGGAGGCTGCGGAGCTAATCTTTGGCCCCAGACTGCCAAAACATCTGCTTGAGAACGTAATAAAGCTGCCATCTCTTGAAGTACGTCGTCTACGTACGATTCTTGCGGCAGCGCAAGAAGACTTCGCCTATTAACAGGTGTGCTGACGTTGAGGCCTCTCCATCGTTGCAGTCGTTGATGGTTAGGGCGATCGGCCTAGGGTTGAGTACCGCTTCTAATTGTAACACAACCGTCTGCAGCTCGTACAAGGTTAACAACACCATGCCTACCATTTTGACAAGCAGTGTCTTGGCGGATTTGACGGCTGCCTCCCATAGACCGCCGAAGTGCGGTGCTAGTGGTGGAATAGAGACAAAGCTGATTCCTTTGTTGGCTACGAACGACTCTATCTCGCCGGCACGGTTGAGCATCGCTTCCTTCAGCTGCAGCAGCTCCCGATTCGCACTGATAAAATTGTAGGCATTGTTGCAGTAAATTGTTTCTGGGAGCCCTCTCCTGCCAATGAACCTTTGAAGACATACAAAAAAGGAATTTGAAGACATATCGGTGACTATTGCAATAAGTACAGCCTTTGACGAAAAACATAAAAATATAGAAATTTACATTTTAATAGGTGGACGACCACTAATCTTTTGAGTTATATTAAATAGGGCGCAAACGTCTACAGCAGACACTTTGAATGCACGCAGAGCTCTCACCCTATCAGCAGGCAAATTTCCCATAATTTGCCCCATTAATTTTGGTTTATAGCGAAAACAATGCAGACATCTATGAACAGTTTTTCTACACTCTTCTCTGGCATTTATCAGCCAAATTTTGTCTCGCAGAAGAGCTACTCAAGCCTTCACTTCTGCCCAACATTTTATGTCTAATTGTCCTTCTTTCTCTGCGATGCCAGTTCAGCAGACATTTGCCTTCATTGAAGGCATTCCCGCCTGAAGACGTTCCCGCCTTGCTTAAAAATAGGACATACAGTAACTAAATTTAATTGATTAAAATGGTTCGCAACATAACACACAGCTTGTGCCACCATTGCTTTATTGAAGCAAATATTTGATAACCGCTTTGTTTTACGGAAAAATTGTAGACAAAGAATCACTAGCTAGGCCTAGTTTGTTGCTCAACGGGTTGATTTTTCTTTGAGCGGATAAGCAATGAATAAAACTGCCGTATTTGTAGTAATAATAAAGACTCAATCGTGTGCTTTAAGATAAGATACTGTAACGTGGTTTTCTTCATCGGCTGGGGTAGCATAGCCGTGTCCAAGGTCGTACTTACGGATCCACAAACCTTATGTAATAAGATGCTTGATTTTCCCTTATCTAGGGCTTACAGCAATTTCTTTATTGAACTTTAAATCTTATTGTTCTATATATATTTATATTACGAGAATAAATCACGATAACTAAAGATAAGCAGGTGATGAGCCGAAATACAACAGGTTCGGTCATTTACAGGTTCGGTTTCTGGAGGAGCCGAAATAGAACAGTTTCGGTTATTATCAGGTTCGGGTCCTCGATGAGCCGAAATACAACAGGTTCGGTTATTACAGGTTCGGGTTAACAGGTTTGGTTATTATCAGGTTCGGGTTCTCGGTGAACCGAAATACAACGGGTTCGGTTATTATCAGGTTCGGGTTCTCGGTAAGCCGAAATACAACAGGTTCGGGTCCTCGATGAGCCGAAATACAACAGGTTCGATTATTATAGGTTCGGGTTCTGGAGGAGCCGAAATACAACGGGTTCGGTTATTATCAGGTTCGGGTTCTCGGTATGCCGAAATACAACAGGTTCGGTTATTACAGGTTCGGGTTCTGGAGGAGCCGAAATAGAACAGGTTCGGTTATTATCAGGTTCGGGTCCTCGATGAGCCGAAATACAACGGGTTCGGTTATTACAGGTTCGGGTTTTGGAGGAGCCGAAATAGAACAGGTTCGGTTATTATCAGGTTCAGGTTCTCGGTAAGCCGAAACAGGTTCGGTTATTACAGGTTCGGGTTCTGGAGGAGCCGAAATACAACGTTGTTACTTTACTCTAGGTTTCTACAATACTACAATTTGTCTTAAGCTAGGGGAACAGTCAGCCGAAGCCGCTGTGGGGAACAGTCAGCCGAAGCCGCTGTGTATTATTTATCATACCCAGCCCCATGCCGGGTATATTTTCAAAATTCCTCTGAGCTTACTGAAGTAAACCAGAAGGCTTGTCGTATAGATCGTTTTTAACGTCAAGACTTTGATGCTACGAAAACCTTGTCTTGTGGGCATCGCAACATGCCGACGGTGTATCTACTTAGATCACTTATACAAATATTCTCATACATTGTATGAGAATTATAAGCTGATATACCGTCTACATGTGAAAACACAAGCATCCCCAGCAACCATTTTGGTATGCAATACGGGCACTCCCAGCAAGCATTGTGGTGAGCGTTTTAGTCAAACCAGCCAACGAAATGGAATCGGAGCCGGGAGAACTAACGTTGATCGTAAAACTAGGCATGTAATGTGGAAGAATATGAATTCCTTCCATATAATTCGTATTTCCACGTTTCAATACATCTAGATAGATAATGGATCTGATCTTCGTACTGTTTACACCACCTGTATGTGCCCAAAAATAGAATATAACTCTCATGTATGGGCCGGCACCCCAAAAACTATTTTGTAATTGCTCGACCACGTACAGGAGATGGCCAATAGGCTCATTGGAGACGGTAGAGTATCCAACTTTAGAGCATTGACCTAATGTGGGATATTTTTTACAGTTTTTTTATTACTACACCGGTTAGTAGTCTAATGAAATTGGGGAACTTCTTCCGGTTACTCGCACGTTTTCGCATTCGCGTTTAACTCGATTTGCGTTGAGATCGCATCTATTTGTAGTAGATTTTCCGTTGAGTGGTCGCACTACTCATTACAGGGAAAATTCGTTTTTTAAGCAGAACAGCCCGTATGTAAAATAAAATCCTTTAAAGAGATCTTTCCTGTCACTTTCAATATAGGAAAGTTAAAACTGAATGTCAGCAAACACTACTTCTGCTTTCTTCCGCTTCATAACCTAATTTCCTAGTTCTGGCACAATGCATAGCATGTGTAGGGGTCATCCCCTGATTGCTGGTCTGATAAAGAAAAAAAAAATCTGTTTGTTATGCATTATAGGCTCGTGGAATCATTGGTCCGTACTTCCATACAGCGTTGCCAGAAGCTTTGAGAAGAAAATCATCATATGCCGAAAAAAAATCATATTTTATGGAAAAAAAATCATCAATTTTTTAATACAACATTTTATTTAAAAATAACAATTATTATACGAAAAGAACACTGAAGATGGCAAACGGCCGAAACCGGTTTGTTCACAAACCAAATTTGACGAGGGCCGACGGAAAACCGTACCCAAACAAAAGCAATTATTATATATTACCATATGTATTTAAATTATTATTGTTTAAAGAACAATATTTATTTTGTGCTTGATTCCTTTTTTTAAATAAATATTTCATGATATTCTCACAAAATATTTATTTAAATAAAAATAAAAAATAAAAAATGAAATGTATTGTAATGGGGGAGAGCATATCCATATTGCAATTTCACTTTCGCTCACAAAGCTCATCAGTGAATTTTACCCCAATATTGTATAGAAAAACCTAAAAGTCTTATATCCAAAGCCAAACTGATTTTATGAGAATTTTACCATAAAATCAACATAGCATAGACAGCAAGACTCAAAGACACTTTCATACAAACACTACAAAACATTTCAAAAAACAAAAAACAAAAAAAAAAAAACATTGTTTATTTTCAATCATTTCTACATAAGGGTTGCCATTGGAAACCATTCATATGCAATTTGAAAATTCCAGAAAATAAAAAATATTTGTAAATAGTTTTACAAAAAAGCAACGAGCACATGCAATGGAAATAAGTAAATTATAATTATTCGGAATCATATTCATTATAAGCAGCAATATTTATTTTGTGCTTGATTCCTTTTTTTAAATAAATATTTCATGATATTCTCACAAAATATTTATTTAAATAAAAATAAAAAATAAAAAATGAAATGTATTGTTCTGGAATTTTCAAATTGCATATGAATGGTTTCCAATGGCAACCCTTATGTAGAAATGATTGAAAATAAACAATGTTTTTTTTTTTTTTTGTTTTTTGTTTTTTGAAATGTTTTGTAGTGTTTGTATGAAAGTGTCTTTGAGTCTTGCTGTCTATGCTATGTTGATTTTATGGTAAAATTCTCATAAAATCAGTTTGGCTTTGGATATAAGACTTTTAGGTTTTTCTATACAATATTGGGGTAAAATTCACTGATGAGCTTTGTGAGCGAAAGTGAAATTGCAATATGGATATGCTCTCCCCCATTACAATACATTTCATTTTTTATTTTTTATTTTTATTTAAATAAATATTTTGTGAGAATATCATGAAATATTTATTTAAAAAAAGGAATCAAGCACAAAATAAATATTGCTGCTTATAATGAATATGATTCCGAATAATTATAATTTATTTAATTGTTTAAAGAATTTATGGCGAAACGTGTACTTATGTTTATATGGTGACAAACCATAATTTCGCTGGCTTTAGCGTCATTTTAAATTTTGAATCACACATTCACCAACCAACAAATAGAAAACTTAGAAAAACACTCAACTGATTTCATTAAAACAATAACGGTGTGTATTTATATAAATAAATATTTACTTATTTAAGAAAGCTTTAAAAAAAATTAGATTCAAAAGCACATGTCCTATGAAAAAGTTTTATGAAGAACTATTACAGGGTTTCATATTTTTATTAATTTCTTGGTCGATTTTTAAATTATAGCAGGAACAGTTTCTCATTGCTGAGTAATCTTTTGCATATAAGATACCTTCGAGAGTGCTGTTGTCTAATCTATTTCTAAATTTAGTTTTGTTTAAATTGACTGTTACGAATATTCGTTCGACATTTGCTGAAGAAATGGAAAGGTATATTAAGTTTTGAACAAATTTTGACAGCACCGGAAAAGCTGGAATGTTGTCAGCATGAGTTATTTTTAATCATTAGCTTTGAGCTAGAAGTCTTTTGTTTAACACAAACACCCAGATAAACTTCTTCGTTATGTAGAAATAGACTTTTGTTTTCAAAAGCCAGGTCGTTATTGAGACTCATGTTCATAAATTCTGTTTTTATAAAATTGTCTAAAATTTCTAAGTAAAGGCGTTGCAGTTCCTCATACATTCTATGTATTTCACAGGATGAGCTTGGAAAAATTTTGTTTACGTTATTTACCTCCTTATTGTAAATACTTAAAAAAATGGTTAATCGTTCATATAACTCGAGAATCCGTACAACTACAGACTCTAATGGTAACCAACTGTGAGGGGTGCAAAAATATTTTTGGTATTGCTAATTACGTTTTGGACTATTCGCAATGTAATCATCTACTTCAGGTGGAAGCTTAAGATAAGCATAAGAAGAGCAAAGCGCAACTGAATGACAAATACATTTGACAACAAATAAATTAGGAATTTCATTCTTAAATAATCTGGCAAGGGAATGATTTTTGCCTGTCATATTTGGAGCACCATCTGCTCCGAATCCTATTAAATTTTCTTTGTACACTATTTCGTGTTATTGAAAATAACTTTTTATACAATTAAATATTGTTAAAGCTTCACCACTCTCCACTTCAATTAAGCCAGAAAATAAGTCTTGTACTCTATAATTTATAGTTCCCGGATTACTAAACAAAGTGATTTTTTATTGCTTTTGCCAGTAGACTCATCTACACATAAGGAAAATTACTACTGATTCAATATATTGCAAAGGAATTAAAATTGCGTCCGGCCTAAAACGGTTTTAATAAGGCACATAGTTTTTGTTCTGCCATATGCAAGATTAAGAGTTATTTTTGAATCAGAAATGGAGGATTTTAGAAATAAAGTTAAGTGATCCGTACACAAAATTGTAAGGTTGTGTTCTGCAATAAACGCACTTAATTGGATTTCTAAGTTTTTTACACTCCTCATCTCATCTGAAGGTAAAAATTATGATTCAATTTTTGTTTGGCTGCAACTTATACAATTCGCTCTGCTTGTGTGCTTTTGGGTTGGTTGGTGTTTTACTAGATCCGCTCTGCCAAGAATCGAATTGCATATTGTACAAAAAATTTCCTCCTCATTTGATAAACTTGTTTTTATTGTTAACTAACTAAAATTTTTCAACAACAAGCTGCTACAAAACTTAACTTCGCTATTTAGTACAGTTACAACGAAATAAAAAAAATCATAATTTTTATAAATCAGAAATCATAATTTAAAAAAGAAAACCATCAAATCATATTTTAGTTCAAAAATTATCAAAAACATAATAAAATCATCATTTTGCTAACGCTGCTTCCGTACGTAAAAAAGCAGCTGGTCAGAACATTATAGCCAATGATAACCTTTATAAAGCAATGATTACAAAGTATTTCGTTCACAAATTGAACAATGCGTCATAAGATTTACATCAATCAGCACCTAGCCGTTAGCCATAATAATATGATGGTCATACCACTGTGGATGAAAAGCAGCGTCATTCTCGCCCTAGGAAGCTGAAAAGTAATTCTAGCAACTGGTTATTCCTATTTGCAATTTCAGCGGTTCCGAAGCAGGGACGCAAAGCACTACTCCTTGTTGAAGAGTTGGAGACTATCCAACTCCTGGTCCAAAACAGATCCAGAGACGTGATTTGATTTACATTCGCACCTGGCCATGAAGCCTTTATCAGATGGTGGTCAAGCCACTATGCATAATTTGGAACGTCATGCTCGTCCTAGGAAGCCGAAGCCATACTTCTATGCAACAGAACTTTCTAGTTGCAACTTCGATGATTCCAGAGCAGGGCTGCAAATCATCACTCCTTGCTTAAGAGTTGGAGACTCTCCAACTCCTGTCCAGAACACATGTCTAGCATGCTCACTGGACTGGATCATTCACCTAGCGTGTCATTAACGGCGAAATGATCCTGGCCACTATAATTACCATTATACTGTTATGGGGCCGCGAAACCACAACCACCACGATACTCCCCTATAGTTGCCAACCTCAATAATCAGCCAGAGAACTATTAAATGTCAAAAGAGACAAATAATGAACTCTGCGAGCTAACTGATTCCCGTGGAAATAAAGTGGAGTTTCCAGTTGTACCCCTGCTGACTTCAGGGGACTGGGCTCCCTTTATACCCCAGTTGCACTGTGTCTAGATAGTGGAATAATCTATAAAGACCATATTTATATGCCCCTGGGGGGATCCAGAACAGGTCCAGTGAGCATGCTTACTGGATTCGGATCACTCACTTAATGTTCTTAGTAAAGGTGAGATGGGGCCACCCTAATCAAATTCATGAGGGGCCGCAAAACACACAACCACCACGATACTTCCAAAGGGCCAACCTCAATAATCAGTCAGAGGAACAGCTAAAAGGCTAAAGAGACAATTAGCGGAACTCTGAGGCTTACTAATTCCCGTGGACATAACGTAGAGCTTTCAGTTAACTCCCTGCTAGCCTTCAGGGGACTGGGCTCCCTTATACCCCCAAACGACACAAGTCTAGATGGTTAAAAAATCCACAAAGGCTGATAAATGTGCCCCCGGGGGGACACCAATTAAACAACTATGATGTGCAGGAGCTGTATTTTCAACAAGACGGCTCAACATGTCACACAATTGATTTATTAAAGCAAACGTTTGATAACCGCTTAGTTTCACCTTTAGGAGCCAGGAGTTGAACTTCAAGATCGTGTGATTTAAAGCCGCTAGTTTATTTTCTGTAAAAATATAAAAAGTCGCTAGTCTGCACCTATAAGACCACTTGTGGGACAACATTCGCTGCGTTATTGAGGATATATGGCGACAAATGTTGGAAAATTGGATCTCCAGATTAAACTACGTACGAGCTAGCCATGGCGGCCATATGCTAAGAGTCATATTTAAATTATAATGTCAGAAGATTATCTTTCGAATAAAGTAAATTTTATGTCAATTTAAAGAAATCATCTTTATTCTCATAGTTCTATACCTTTAAAAAAACACCCTATATAAATTTAAAATTTGAATTTGAAACTTTTTATTAGGTTACCTTAACTTCCACGGTATATGGAACTATAATTTATAAAAACAAAACTTACAGTGGACATTTTAATAACTAGGATGTAGAAAAATTTTACAAATTTTTATTAATTTCAAATCAAGAATTTAAAAAAAAAAATTTCAAAAATTTTGAAAGCAATAACAGAAGCAATTAGCGTCTTATAAGTTTTATGCCGCTTTAAAATTCAATTAAAACTTCTTGTCTATAACTTTGCTTTTTAATTACAATTTAAACACAATGGCTTGACCCCTTTGTCATGTGTTCTTTCAATAAAATAATCAAAAACCTTTTAAATTAACTAATTAGTATTGATTGGTCTATAAATTCAAACGTTTTTTTCTTTTCGTTGGTTTCTATATTTCTATGTTATAATTGCCTCGCTAAGTTACTAACTAATTTAAAAATAGACATTAGCAAAAGTACACTTTAGACGAGTCTATAATTAACAGAGCAATAAATAAAATACATGCCGACAAGTGGCATTTAATCAGTTTAAAATATCAATCAATACAATCATGCCACAGAAATCTGAAGCTACCAGTAGACACATGATATAAATTGTAAAGACACACATATACAAATGCAATTAGGAGAACAAAAATTAAATGCTATTCTAAATACTACTTGACAATAATACTAAATAATTTAAATAGATGTTTTTTTTTGTTACTTTATACTTCAATAACACCGATATTAAGTGAAGTTTAAATGCCCTGCAGTTAAAAGAATAAGAAAGCCACTTTGTATAATAAAACTGTTAAGCAGTTAATACTGCGTTTAATGTCGGTTATAAAGGCATATAATTAAGATTTAAGTTATATTTACTTTAGAGATCTTATAAATCAGAATTATAACAGTGAACATACGAAAACATTTGCAATATAAAACTGGAAAATTTTGTACCAAACAAGCCATTTAAGTACTATTATAACGGGTGTTTTTTTTATAGAGGTATAGCTGAATTTCAGGTGATTAATCTCAAGTGATTAATTTTTAGTTTTGTTTGCCATTTCAACATGAATAGACTGACGCCTGAACAACTTTTCCCAATTTTGCAAATTGGGATCGAAACAATGTTGCCATTGATCTTGATTTTAATAAGCAAATTTTTTTTAGCGATGAAACTCACTTTTGTTTGAATGGATACGTCAATAAACAAAACTATTATATTTGGAATAGTGTTTGGCATGCTTTAAGGACTGTTTAACACTTCTTTAAAACCGTTGCTGCTCAGAATGTTACAGTTAATGGTGACCATTATTGGGCCATGATTTTTTGTCCATAAATTAAATAACCATAATGTGCAGCAACTGTAGTTTCAGCAATACGGCATGTTACGCAACTCATGCCACAATTGATTGATTAAAGGAAATGTTTGGTAACGGTATAGATTTACATTTCCGACCCATGAATTAGCCTCTAAATAGGCCAATTTGAATAAGTTTGCAGTTGTGCTACTGTGCTCTACATTTCACCTTTAATTTTCTTAAACCATTTCATTTTTTAGGTTATGCTTAAGCATCGTCTTATGCTTCACATTTTTGATTTCTTTTTTCTGTTCGGACCAGCACTCAGGGGATGTTCCCTACTCATACAATGCATTGTACCAGAGCTAGGAAATTAGGTTATGGGAAGGAGGTAAGAGGGAGTAGTGTTTCTGGACACTTTTTCGATTTTCTGGACACTTTTTCTGGACCCTTTTTCGATTTAAATTTTCCTACATTGAAAGTGATAGGAAAGAGCTCTGCAGGGAGCTTATTTCACATACGAACTGTTCTGCTAAAAAACGAATTCTCCCTGTAATCAATAAATCATCCGTGATACGAGCTGTGTTACAGCTCCGGATTCATGGATGTGCAATTGATGAAGGAAAAAGGTCAGTAAGCATAGCTCGATTGAAGCGATTATTGACTATAATGTTCTGACCAGCAAAGTTTTTACAAAAAGTACTGGTCAATGATTCACCATCCGATACAACAACACCAAACAGTAAATATTCCTGGATATAACAATGTCTCAAAACATACACTCAAGATTATCATTAGTTCAATCAAAAGTCAGCTTCATTCCTAAACTAAATTCGCTTATAAAAATCGTGATCAACGGGAATCTTATGTTGAACCCACTTTGAAAACATTGCTGTTCAGGCGTCAGTCTTTTCATGTTGAGATGCCAAATCAAACTAAACATAAATCACTTGACAGCTGGCAAAATGACCACCAGTTTCAAAGTGTTGCCAACTTTAAAAGAACACCCTTTATAAGTTTGTAAACAGTGTGCTTCGAAACTATGGTACACAAAGAAAAGCTTGACATAAAACACAAAACCATTAAGAAATTATGTATATAGAATGTAGGGTATATTTGTATCATGTGCACACCTAATTATTGTCTAAATATAAACAAATATCAGTACTCGTATTTGTTTATCATTGCAATTGTGTTAACAATATTCACAAACGATTGCTATTGTCAACTATTTGACACATGTTCAAAAAAAGCGGCAAGTGGTGTAAAATTGTCGTTGGTCCATATAAAAACAAAATGAAAAATAAATCTCTTCTCACAGTATGTTGTAGTTGTCATAGGATTTAAACTATTTTACTAATTGGACTTTATAATTGATAAGAACATGAGTAAATATTTTGGAAAAAATAAAGCTTCATTATTCTAGCCGAGTTAAAAACCAGTGATTATTTGGGAAAGCATTTGTGATAACTTCGCACTGGTTCTTCTCTAGAGAGTCAACTTAAAATTGTTTAATTTTTATTTTTTGCAAGAAATCTATGTATGTACAGTGATCGCATTAACCCACTGTAAAAATCCTATATCATGTGCTGTACTCTTTCGCTAAAAAAATACCTTTCCTCTTTTTTGATAAAAAAGTACTCTTAAAAAAGGTTTTTGTCTGCACTAAAAATGTATACATTTTGAGTTGACTCTCTTTAGAGGGACCATTGGGCTTTGCATTTAAATAAGGCGCTCCATAGAATCCTTTTTTGAATAGAAACAAAACTAACGAGCTGGCCGACCACCTTCCCCTAGGCGTTGCTTGGCGTATGAAGTAAACAAAAGCTTAACGGAGAGGACTAACAGGGGAATATTTTTATGTAACAACTGACAGTAAAAGCCTCTTCAGGATATTAGGTGCCACTACCCCCCCCCCCCGCCCCCAGGGGCACATTTATCGGTCTTTATAGAACTTCGACTATCTACACCTGTGCAACTGGGGGTATAAGGGAGCCCAGTCCCCTGAAGTCAGCAGGGGTACAACTGGAAGCTCCACATTATTTCCACGGTAAACAGTGAGCTCGCACAGTTCCGCTATTTGTCTGTTTAGGCATTTAGCTGTTCTCTGGCTGATTATTGTGGTTGGCCCTTTTGGTAGTATGGTGGTGGTTATGGTTTCGCAGCCCCATAGTAGACAGGTCAGTTTTATATGGTGGCCAGGTTCATTTCACCTTTAATAACACCTACCTGGGGGAATGATCATAGATCCAGGGAGCATGCTAGTCATGAGTTCTGGACAGAAGGTGGATAGTCTCCAGCTCTTCAGCAAGGAGTGGTGGAAATTGCTACTAGGAAGGACCTGTTGCTAGAATTAGACTTCGGCCGCCTAGAGCGTAAGTGGTGCTGCTTTTCACTCACAGTGCTCTGACCACCATCTGATTAGGGCTCACTGCCAGGCACAGATGTAAATCATATCACGAAATTAGGTACCCTTGTAGGCTAGTAGGTAGTGTACTAGCTTATAAGACTGGGGGTTGTGGGTTCGATTCCCAACAAAGATCTTGGTTATTTTTCACTGCAAATATAAAATTTGACTGTCGGTGGGGCTGTCACTGGTCACTGTGCTGCCTTATACGACAGTTAATTTCCATAACTATCCTTCTACTTTCACCACCTCTTCTCAATCCCTTTCCTAAAGAATGTAGCACGATACTTAACCAAATAGGCATTGTTGCCTGAAGTGCTACTTCTCTTATAAAAAAAAATATTGTACTATTTTACTACATGGACTTTTGGGCTCCGTCTCATCCATACAGTGTTTTAAGTCATTTTAAGAAGGTTTGCGAATGAAAATTTAATTTTGCCCGCATTCGATATGTCAGTTTACACTGGATAACAAAAAAACTTGTTCGATAATTATTATTTTATGGTCAACATGATCCTCAGTATTGAAGTGCCCCATTGACGTTGTTGGCTTCGTTAAAGATTGCAGTGGCTTAGGGAGAAGAATTGTTTTAATTGCAGGCCAGGATTGCTAGATAATTTTTTATGTAATCTCAAGTTAAACTTCTTAAAACTCCACTATTCTGTTAACACAGCTGCAGGCATTATTGGATTATTTTTTTTTTCGAAAGTAAAGGAGCTTGAACGGCGTCAGCCACCGCAACTAAAAATCACGACATGGAATTTTTTTAAGGAGAAATTAAACACAGCATAAACGAAATTCAAAGGCGGGGCCTATTAGCCCTTTGTGCTTTTTTTATACACCACACTTTTTTGTAAACTTTTGATTAACAAAAAAAAAAAAAATTAAACTTAAAAAAATATTTGTTTCTTTTTTAAAAAAAAGTCTTGTATAAATTTGAAAATACCCTTTGCAAAAAAATAAAACACCGTTAACTTTCAATTTAATGTTCTATAAGCTTTTCCCAATATAACCAAATTTTCAATGAACCATTTATAAACTACTAAATGTTCTAATTGCTGTTTGAAAAGGATGTCAGCATATCGATTAGTTTTAATACGTTTTGCATGCATATGGACAAGGATTATTGGAAAAACGGAAAACAATTTAAAACAAATAAATGCACTTAATACATGATAATACAACAAAAACAAATACAATTAAATATATTGTTAGGGAATTTAAAAAAGCAAACAAAAATTAACCACAAAAGTTTTTAAAATATGGTTGGCCATTTGGTTGGCTATTGGTAAGACAAAACAACAACAACAACAACATGAACAAGAAACTATTGATAAAGTTACATTTTACTTTGGCGTTGCATGTAGAAAGAACAAAAGTTTAGTTTAGATGACATAAAGTCATGCATGCATGAAGGCAATGTGACAGTGGAAAAAGGCTGTGCGATTGGTTTTAATGTCCTTCAGGTTTTTGCTTTAGCAAGATTGTCATTGTTTAAGTTTTTTTATTTGGTTATTGTGGTCAGCACATTGTACTCTTAAGTTTTTTTTTTTGTATTTTTTTATTGTTGTTTTTTTTTCGTTTTAGATTTTGTAAAACATTTTATAAACTAAAACCTCAAACTAGTTGCAGGTTCTGCATCACTTTAAGAATATTTTTTTTTTGTTAAAGGTGGGAACTACAATCCTACTTATACACACACACACACACATACATACAAATATCCTTTTTATTTAATCCTTAACTTAACTAAATACGTGTATGCAGGCATTTGTTTAAGTTGTTTGAACGTTTACTTCAACACTGCGTTGTAGTGGCAGTGACAACAATTGACAGCATGAGTGTCTTAAATGTGTTGCTGGAAATTGTATTGAATGGAAATTTTGTAGAAAATGGTTACATACTATTCCACTTAACTTCATATAGCCAGCCATATCATTCATCCACTCACCGAATCACTCGCTACTTTAGTTTTGTTTTGTTGTTTTCTGTTGTCGAAATATTGAATTGAATTGAAATGAAATAAAATAGTTTTGTTTATTGCGTTTATTGTTTGTTTAGTGAAATCAACTAATTATGGGTTGTTAAATGGCAGCCATTTAGTAGTGGTTTATATAAAAAACAAAAACTCCATTATAACACTACAAACATATTTTTAACCCTTTTTACACGAGGGCGATATGAAAATTAATTTTTGCCATTTTTAATAAGACTTCAAATGATTTGTAAAAAATTACTGTGACTTAAATGTCACTATTTTATGAAACATATGATAATGATAATTCATATTCGTAAAATGTTATTGAAGTTATAGTTTTCGTTTTTTCGATGGATTCCCTTAAAAATTTTAATATTTTGAAATCAATTTTAGTTAAATTTTAAAGCGAAGAATTTTAATTTTGAAAATTTAATATTAAAATGATGAAAATGTCACTGTATCATTGCGGAAAATTTTCTTGCCATCAGATTCTTTCTGAAACCTCTGTGCGAAGCTCTGTTGCTGAAAATAGACCTAAACAATATGATCGTAGTAGTTGAAGTGGTGCAAAGGTAGCTGCTGTATAACAAAGTGTTGATAATGAACCTGGAATATCAACTCGTCGACGTTCGCAATAATTGGTCATCACTAGAGACACTTTACGCAATATTTTTCATATGGATCTTCATCTTCACGTTTACAAAGTTCGATTCGCATTACATAAAAACCTTCATCTTCATGTTTACAAAATTCAACTCACTTAAGAATTAAAGCCCGACCAACCCGACAACTGTTTGCGTCGAATGTTTATGTATTGGGATTTTTCACCAAAAACGCCTTTAGTGATGAGATTCATTTTCAACTAATTTTCAGAATTATCACGTATAGGACTCACAAGCAGTCCTCGGAAAATTATTACATCTAAGGGAAGTATACATATGGCTCCTATTTCTTCGCCGTAAGGTCAACTCTCTTAAAAAATTGTTTGTGTTGGTTTTACCAAGCCGTAAACAATAGCCACACAACCACCCAAAAGCAATTGAATGATTGCATGTGAAAAATTCCGGTGGCGCTTTTTCTCGACTTGTAGATGTCAAAGTACAGCAAAGTGTTGTTAATAAGCTGAAATATGAAATCGCAACAATTATGCATCACTAGAGACCCTTTACGTAAGACTTTGCATGAAGATCTTCATCTTCACGTTTATAGAGTTCAATTCGCTCAAGAAATAAAACCGACCAACCCGACAACTGTTTGCTTCGAATGTTTATAGATTGAAATTTTTCATCAAAAACGTCTTTAGTGATGAGACTCATTTTCAATTAGGCGCTTAAGTAAACAGACTAAATTTTCACGTATAGGGCTCACAATATCCAAAAGCAGTCCTCAGAAAATCATTCCATCTAAGGGAAATAAATATTTATATTTTTTCGTCGTGAGGTGCATTCACTGGGAGGCCAAAAAAACTTATATTTTATGGCCACAATTGGCTAAGGTTGACATCAGTGACGTTTGGTTTTAGCAAGTCGATGTCATAAGCCACACAGCCATCCAAATCCAAAAAATTCAGTTGTTGCATGCGAATGGATCACACAACCATCTAGACTTGTGTCTTGCGGGGGTAAAAAGGAGCGCAGTGCCCTTAGGCTAGCAAGGAGCCAACTGGAAAATCCACTATATTTCCACGGGAATCAGTAAAGTCCCAGAGTTCCACTAATAGAAAAGAATATATGTGCCTGCTTGTTTGCTAAATGAAAGACTGTAAGTTCAAATACCAACACAGAAACTTGAATAGAAAGAAAATAATTAATAGTAGCCGTAGAGTAACCGCGGTGATGAGTTATTTAAAGGGTGAATAAATAAAAAAAGCAGCTAAAATCTTCTGATATCTCGAAAAGAACTATTGTGCACATATGGCACACATGGTACATGAAAATGATGAAGTCGGCAGTACACTTAAAGAGTAGATAATGTTTTTTATTTTTCTAGAGAACAATGCTTTTTACATATTTTTCAGCGAATATCTTAATGCGCTGAATAATTTGCCGGTAACTTTTAATGGGACTTGTGATAATTCGACAAAAAATCACAAAATTTTCTTAAACCCACAAAAAAGTATAAAAGATGTGAGCTGCATGCTTTGGTGATTAGTTCAAATTAGTGAAAACGGGAAATTACCTGACAGAATATTGTAAAGCGAAATAGTGGTTGTTGCTGAATCCTCTATATAAAATCCTGCAGGGCTCTCTAGGTGAATATTTGTTAATCCTTCATTATTTTTTTAAATACAGTGTGTCAGCCGGAAAGGTATACTGCTTTGCTGGATATAATTTTTTATTTAATGAAAGGGAATGAATCTTATATTGATAAATGTTTTATTTAAGGTCGGCAATTATGTGTGGAATGCAATATCAGATAAATGTCCGCTTCTATTTGCCTCGCAAGTAAGAGCCCTTTTGAGTCACATTTTTCATTACAGTCTCACACATTTAATGCGGTATATCATTAACTACATCACGAATATTTTGTTTGAGTTGCTCAATCATTTCTGACTTGTTTGCATAAACCTTTCTTTTCACCACCATTTCTTGAAATAACTTGATGTGGAAAGAGGTCTCGCAGTAATCTTGGCTGTATGCGATATGTCACTGTCTTAGTGATACCACATTTTAATCAAGTTCAAAGCATGCCGTTGTGGCATTAAAAAGTTTTAAATCATATCACGATATCGTTCCCCATTCGCAGTTACCGTTACGCCATTTTCATTTTCAAAGAAGTAAGGTCTAATGATTCCTTCTGACCAAATTGAACACCAGACTGTCACTTTTAATGGATGCAAAGGCGACTTTTGAATAGTTTGAGGGTTTCCCATTCCCTAGAACCGATTATTCTCTTTATTCACATATCCATTCAAATGAAAATGTGCCTCGTCGCTCATTAAGATTTTTTCACGAAATTCGGGGTTGTCATGGGCGAGCCGTAACATCCTATTGGCGCATATGTATGGCGGCGTAAATGGTCTTTTGGAAGAAGCTTCTGTCTAAATTTAATCTTATATGGAAGCAAATGCAAATCCTTGTGCAAAATTGTAGCCCAAGATGTTCTTTGAAGACCAAGCTCCTGAGCACGGCGTCGAATTGAGGTTAGTGGATTGTTTTGAACACTTTCTTGGGCAGCAGTAATGCTTCCAGCCGATCTTGCAGTATGTTGTGATCCATGCTTGGGCCTATCACCTACAGACCTTATTTCTTCGAAATCATTAACTACACGATGAATAGTGCGTTTTATTACCTTGTAGTTCCGCCCCGGGGGCACATTTATCGGTCTTTATGGATTACTTGACCATCTAGACCTGTACTGCTGGGGAAATAAGGGAGCCCAGTTCCCTGAAGGCAGCAGGGTTCAACTGGAAGCTCCACGTTATTTTCACGGGAATCAGTAAGACCCAGAGTTCCGCTAATTGTCTCTTTAGACTTTTAGTTGTTCTCTGACTGATTATAGAAGTAGGCCCTTCAGAAGTATCGTGGTGGCTGTGTGTTTTGAGGCCCTCGTTTGAGTTTGATGGTCGGATCATTCAAAAATAACCACAATGAATGGTCCAGGTCCAGTGAGCAGGAATGCCGTCGTGTCCTTAATCATATTAAGCTTCATGCGTTCTGGACCAGAAGTTGAATAGTCTCCAGCTCTTCAGCAAGGAGTAGTGGTTTGCAACCCTGCTTTGGAACCGCTGAAATTGTAACTAGAGATGACCTGACGCTTGAATTAGTCCTCGGCTTCCTAGGGCGTGAATGACGTTGCTTTTCATTCCCAGTGGTTTGACCACCATCTGATTACGGCTTAAGGCCACGTGCAGATGTAAATCTTATCACGTAATTGCATGCGAACTTTCCGGGTCGCATAATTCCTCAACATGGCGATGTCAATTGTCTGGTTCGTTCATGTGATTTAAAGACAGAGTTTGCGTGAACAACCCACAAAACACTTAAGCTGTGAAAGTAAAACATGGCGCTGCGGTTTTACAAAATGTGCTTTAAATATTTGTGCAAAGAGCGGATGACGGCCGACATTTCCGCAATATCATATTCTATTATAAATTCCCATATTTCTGTTCTACATTGGCATCAATAAAACTCAACTTGTCAAAAGAAAAAGAGTGCATTTATAGTCAATATACATACTTCCTAACCTCAAATTTGCCTGCGATATTTTGCCAATTATTCACTTCGTCAGTTAGCGAATTCGCTAAAAAGATATGAATTTTCAATCGAAAGAAAATTATAAATTCAACTTCGCTTAATATCATTAAAAAATGTTTATGTATTTGTATGCTTACTTTATATGTGAGTGTAATTGTAGATGGTATAATGCGGCAAGTATAATAATTGTTTATACAAAAAAAAAACAACAACAAAAAAAATTGAATGAGAAAAAAAAGGAAAAATAAAAACTGAAAAAAGATACGACAGAAACCATTTAATATCTTTTAATATGATAAACGCGATCTAAATGACGACAACACATTGTGGTATCATGTCTCATTGTCAATTGAATTCAGATAATTGAACATTTAAATGGATATTCAATTGGCTTATTACATATACAAACAAACCAACAAACAAACAAACATGCAAACAAACATGTAAACGAACATAGTTAATACATGTGTAAGTTATGTTTTATTTGAAAGTATAAAACATAAAATGTCAAGTTATTGAAAACATTTTGGTTTTTGTTGTTGTTTTTGTTTTTTTGCTTTTATTTATTATAATTATTTTACATTATGGCACTTGATATTTCAGTTAACCTTTACAGAGCCAATAATTAAAGTTATTGTTTACTTTCAAATAATAGATAAAGGGTGGACCAAAATTAATGTAAAATGTATTGTAAAAAATATGAAATAATCTCTAAAAGTTATTTTTAACTTAAAATAATTAATTTATTTAATTATTATAAATTTGTTTTTTTTAATTATTCGAAAATACGAATAGTGAATTGAATTAAATAAAAACATAGAAAAATTAATATTTAATCGATTCTTGCTATTTTGAATAAATTTAGTTTTTCATAACAAAAAGTAAAAAGCATGTAGCGCTCAAAGTCCCGATAGTCGTTTCATAATTATATGAATTATTATTTTAGTTTATGCATGATAAGATTTATATTTGTACCTAGCCGTGAAAGCCACAACCAGATGGTGGATCATACCACTGTGGATGATTATGTAGCTGAAATGTAGCGTCATCCTCGCCCTAGAAGCCCTTCATATACGTATATCTTCCAGTCACTACTAGTTGCTACTTCAAAAGACCGGAGCACACCGCAGCCATTCACTCCTGAAGAGTTAAAGACTATCCAACTCCTGGTCCAGAACGCATGGAGCTTAATAAAATTTAAGCATACAATCGCAATCATGCTTACTGGTTCCGGACCATTCATTGTGTTCATTGTAAATGATCTGACTCACACAACTCAAACGAGGGCCTCGAAACCACAACCACCACGATACTCCCGAAGGGCCAACCTCAATAATCACTCAGAGAAAAGCTAAAAGGCTAAAAAGACAAGTAGCTGAAATCTGGGGCTTTACTGATTCTCGTGGAAACATAGTGGATTGTCCAGTTGGCTCCTGTTAGCCTTGAAGGGAACTGGGCTTCCTTTTACCCCCCGCTGACACATGTAATGACGGTGAGATTCCGTCAAAACATATCAATGTGCCCCCAGGGGGGGGGGGATAAATACTTTAGTTTATAATTATATTTATTCTATAATTATAGTTTTAAGCCGAATGAATTTTTAATTATAATTTTGTGTCTAACGGCAGCTCGCTGGGCAGTGCGATTTTTACGTGGTGGTATAACTGGCGGCTGATAATGAACGAAGCCACCAGCTGTTTTATACATTAGCTGTGCAGAAGGTGTATGTGTGTGTGTGTGTGTGAACTTATGTGCGGCGGTGAATGGGTATATAAAGAAAAATTTTATGAACAAAGGAGGAGTTGGTGCACAGCCGGCCGACATTAAACAGGTAGTATTTTGACAGGAGTGTATCATGATAAAATTTACATCTGCCCCTGGCCGTAAGCCGTAATCAGATGATGGTCAAACCACTGGGAAGCCGAGGGAGGACTAAGTCTAGCAAAAGGCCTTTCCTAGTTGCAATTTCAGCAGTTCCAAAGCAGGGTTGCAAAACACTACTCCTTTCTGAAGAGCTGGAGACTATCCAACTCCTAGTCCAGAACACATGTCTAGCATGCTCACTGGATCCGGATCATTCACGCGTTGGTGTCATTAAAGGCGAGATGATCCTGGCCCACAAAATCAGTTCATGCTGGAGCCGCAAAACCAAAACCACCACGATACTGCCGAAGGGCCAACCTCAATAATCAGTCTAAAGAAACAATTAGCGGAACTCTGGGTCTTACTGATTCCCGTGGAAATAACGTGGAGCTTCCAGTTGACTCCCTGCTTGCCTTCAGGGGATTGAACTCCCTTATACCCCCAGCAGCACAGGTCTAGATGGTCAAGTATTCCATAAAGACCGATAAACGTGCCCCCAGGGGGGTAAAGGGAGTGTATCGTCTGAAAAAATTTCTGAGCATCTTCGGCAAATACTGTGAGGCCACAAACAGGTTTTTACCCAGCCCGGTTTGTGCCTACCGTCGCTACTGGAAGTGGCC
The DNA here is from genome assembly GCA_030448955.1 of Trichopoda pennipes. Taxonomy (NCBI): domain Eukaryota; kingdom Metazoa; phylum Arthropoda; class Insecta; order Diptera; family Tachinidae; genus Trichopoda; species Trichopoda pennipes. The sequence goes on from JASKUP010000040.1 coordinate 2,279,932, forward strand.
AGAACAGCGTTAAGTTGTGTTCTAGTGGTTTTTACCCTACACGATTTCTGGTGTTTTGGCTATTTCCCTCGCACACTAAATCTTATTCCGTGGTGCTGGGCATAGTAGCATCGGTGAGGTCCCAAACTGTTGTGGTGGTTTTTACCCAGCCCAGTTTGTGCCTTTAGACGCTACAGAGAGTGGCCAGAGCAGCGTTAAATTGTGTTCTAGTGTTGTAACCCTGCACATTTTCCGGTGTTCTGGGCATTTCCCTCGTAAACGAACTATTCGGACTATTATTTCGTGGTGCTGACCGAAGTAGCACTGGTGAGGTCACAAACTGGTTTGGAGATTTTTATACAGTCCGATTTGTGCCTACAGTCGCTACTAAGAGTAATCAGAGGAGCGTTAAGTTATCTTCTAGTGGTTTTTACCCTGCAGGATGTCTGGTGTTCTGGATATTTCCCTCGTCCACTTACTGTGGATACGTAGTACCTAGCCCACAGATACCTCCCCACACAATTGCATGACACATGGAGCAAAGTTAAGGAGATTAGTGGCAAATAAAGGCTGAAGTTTTATAACGAATCAACCAGCCGCCTTTTAAATCCACATGGCTACAAGATGACCCTGGATGCCGTTGAGCATACCCCAGCAACCAGGGTAATCCTGTATCGTTACAAGCATCATCTCAAAATAATCTTATGGAGACTCTGTTCATTTAGCACAAGTTCAATGTCCCGAATTACGACATGATAGAGAAACGCTAAGAATTAAATGTAAAAAATCACGTCAAGTGGCATTAGTTTTTACAAGGATTTTTTTACAAATTTTTTTGTCACTTTTCATTTCTTTCGTTCTCCTTGCTTAATTATTAATAATCAAGATTTTAAACCTCCATTTTTGTAATTTTCTTTAATTGAGCAGTTTATTTATAAAAAGTCCTGTCATATAACTTCGAACGTAATCAAACTTACCACTACTGTGTTCGGGATTGATGAGGTTTGAAAAATCAAAAGTAGACGGCTGATATATCGCCAGTCATGTAGAAAGAAAAAACTTCATCACAATTCACAAAGACAATCTGTCACAATAGTGTCATGGTGAGGAAGCTTAGAAGACATTTTTTCGAGCGCAGATCCTTGTAACTTATTTCTAAAGTCCTTACTAAATGGAATATACTGAACGAAATTGAATATTTGTGGATCATTAAGCTAACGTTACGGAAGCGTCATATGTTTTGTTTAAAACATGTTTTCTTTAAGTTTTTGACATTCAAAATCCATCAGTGTGGAGAATAACAACATTGAGCAACACAAGAAAATGATGGATATTTTCGAAAATGCATCAGTGCTGTGAATCAGTAAATTTTAATTATTTCAACTGCATCAATGAAGCAGAAGGGAAGAAAAGTAGCAAATTGCAGCCCCAGATTTCGTTCTGTATCTATGATCAGAACCAAATACACTTTGTTATCATCATAACAAATCGTGGTAAAAACTCGATACGGTTTCTGTGAAAAGTAGTTTCCAACTATAAAGCAAGTTTTTGTGGAAAAAAGCTAAGAAACTTGCTGGGCCGAAATTCGTTAAGATCAAAAATAGTGTGTCATAAATCACATCCACCTTAAATGGTTAAAGGGCACAATTTTATAGCCCATGTTACTGGGCGGCGGTATATAACTAGATACTTCCCTTCAATTTAGTTGAAAAAAATTTCCGTGTATAGTGGATGCATAATTTTTTTTATTGGAGAAAATCTCATATTTGAAAGCAGAGCATTGCAGTATATATCGGGTACCATTTATTAAGTTCCATATCCTGTTCAAATTCGTTACTGAAAACTTAGTAATTTAAACGCAAGACTCCTTGTTATTGCTGTAGATAAAATAGAGGGTGTCTGCCGGGAAGGTATAATATGCAAAAAATAGGTTTTGCAACTTTTCTTAAAATCAAATAAATGAATCAATTATTTGTCCCACTAAAAATGTCGGCGAACTCCGTTTCGCCACCAGATGGCATCGTTTTTTGTAACATTTCGTTTGGGGATTAAAAGATGAAGAAAACCTTTTTTTTTTTTGTTTTATATTTGAAAAGGAAACGCTTTATTTCATTGCACAACAGTAATGAATTCATATCGATTACAAAAATGAAGCGGAATTTAGTTGAACTTCTCTCAGTAAAAAATGAAAGTGAAGACAAAGTAAATATTGAATTAAAGCGTTATACGTGTCCGCAAATTATTCGTTTCATTGAAGTGCTCTTTGGTAAATCATAATTTTTGTTTTTTGGTCTGACGTTAACACAAACAAAGCGGATGGTTTCCCAACTCGTGAACATGCAAAGTACAGCTGCCCATGTGAAAAACAATGATTTTCTAAATTTATCCCGCAAACACTAAGCGATTGATCTGGCGACTTGGTAATTGTCATTGCGAACGCAAGGCGAACCTAAAATTGCAATCGTTTGAAGTCAAACGGCAGAACAGTCGGAATCATTGGTATTCGAGGAATACTTACATTTTCACCTGCATACTTTCCGTTAATAATGGTTGCCTCAATCAAATTTGGCATAAGTCTTTTTACCGCAAGTCGAACACCGTTGCAAAGTCGCGGTGGATCCAAATTACGCAATATCATAATAACTGACCCAACTTTAAGTTGTAAGCTGTGTGGTGGAAATCCTTGTTACTCCAGAGAGTTCAAAAACTCCATTGGATAATTTACTGCATCGTCGGGATTTGTTATAGAATCAACGGATTTGTATGTCACCAAATCGCCATCGATCTTTGATTGAATGGTGAAATTCAGTGCGTGTACAGAATTATTCTTTGGGGCGAGAATTGCTCTTTTACTTAACCAAGCATAATTCGGTTAATTCTCACTAATGTTTAGGAGAAAACCTTTTCAGTAAGAGTTAACTGAGAGTCTACAAGTCGTTGGTAAGAGTAATTAATCCAGCTGTCGCATCAACTGGGTCTTTTTCATTTCCAACAGCTAACAATTGTTTGGAAAATTGTGCAGCACTTTGATCATTTTGAAGTTGAACTCTTATATTAGTGGTTAGCGATAATGTTTTTCAGTTATTTCACAAAGGTGATGCCTTCAGGCAAGCCTTTAATTCATCTGCCAGCGTTGCACAGGGAATTACTGGCAGTGTCTGCCTGAAAACGCCTACCAACAATATCTTTCTTTGCTTAAGTTATGTGAATACTAATATTGCCATTTTCCGTCCTAACTGGCTGGTTTGTATTCGAGTTTGTACTGTACAGTACAAACTAAACCGCGGCTTGAGAATGATGCATTCGCATCGAAAGCGCTCGCCATCGAATACAAACCAGCCAGTTAGGACGGAAAATGGCAATATTATTTCATTTACTGGCGGAGGACAAACAAACAACATTATGTGAATACACTTGTTGCTGGCTTGCATGTCTTGTGCGACGGCCGATGTTCACACGTCGTCCTCACGGTATTTTGGACAATGGACAGACTGGTGAATTTAACCTCAAATGCACGGTCCACATAATTTACACAGTTCAACTTACCACCTTAATGACAAATGCCTGCTGTTGAAGTTGAATAAAAATTTGCCGAATACGCGTGATTGATTTGATGATTTCCAATTGAACTGTTAGGAAACGAATAATTTTAACCTCAATTTCACGTGCGCATGAGTAGCTGTCAAATAAAGTATCACGCACCGGCGCCATCTACTTAAAATGAAACGTACGTATTTTCGTTAGGGGTACTCACATACCACGTACTGGTGCCGTTGTATCAGAGATGGCGCTGTATGTAAAAAATGATTTTCCCTGTTTTCCTGCTTTTCTATTGAAATTTTTCCTGAATTTTTTTTGCAAAACCAATGCAAAACCGTGGAAATGGATTCGTGCGTTCTAGAGGTATAGCGTCAGGAAGGAAAACCCGACTTATTTTTATATATAAAAGATTTAATTATTAATTAAAAATTTAATTGTTTCAGTTGTGTGTTTAATGGGAAAATTATTTTTTTTTTGTTTTTTAATCAGAACTTTAAATCATTTAATTATATATTTAATTAGAAAATAGTTTTTTAATTGATTAATTATTTGTTTAACGAAACAATTGTTTATTAATTGTTTTAATTAAAAGTCTAACTAAATCAATTAAAAACTTTAATTTTAAAATAAAAGAAATTCAAGAAATTTTTAGTGAAAATATGTATGTATGTATGTGTGAATGTATGTATGTACATATGTATGTATGTATGGATGTATGTATGTATGTATGTATGTGTGAATGTATGTATATACATATGTATGGATGTATGTATGAATGTATAGATGTATGTATGGATGTATGGATGTATGGATGTATGTATGGATGTATGGATGTATGTATGTAGGTATGTGTGAATGTATGTATGTACATATGTGTGTATGTATGTATGGATGTATGTGTGAATGTATGTATGTATGTGTGAATGTATGTATGTTCATATGTATGTATGTGTGAATGTATGTATGTATGTATGTATGTGTGAATGTATGTATGGATGTATGTATGTATAAAGTATATATTTATTTCCGTATATAAAGAACGGAATGAATCACTCCATCTCATTAAAACTTTCAACAACATACAGATCAAGAGGTCATTTAAACACAGTATCCCTCTTTCTTTTATCGTGTATAAAATAAACTTGAAATTTTTTTCATAAAAAGTGCTGAAGTGAAAAAACAGAAAATTAAATAAATTGAATTAATGATTTCATCAAAACCATAAATATATTGAAAAGGAACAGCCAACTGCTGTATTTTGTGTGCACGTTTAACTCTCAAATTACTGACATGGCCTAATGACATTAAGCCAACACAGCAGCTACAACTGCACTAACAGTATCTTACAGCCATAACATACTTAAAGACAAAATAAACATTTTACAAAAACACAAACAAAAAAAAACCACACCTCTTCATATGTGAATATAATTGGTTATCCATTTTGTGGTTTTAAAAATTAACGTACAAAATCTTGTTATGAAGAGGAGATCATTATTATAACCAGCTGACCAGTTCTGCACGATCTGTATATTTACTCTTCGATTCAGTAATTATAAGCCGTCATCGATTATGGCCTTTAAATGCAGTCAGTCTTAATCTTTTGGGCTTTTTTGGGATTATACTGCCACGAAAATAAGGCTTTGGCAAACCCTTTACATACATAAGTGTTACAACAGAAGCTAATGTTGTTGTTGTCCAAAGAACCTAATAAATTATAACTTTCACCTTAGAGAAAATGTGCTGTGTGGAGGTAGAATTAACTAAGAACATACTTGCCTGCTTGTTTGCTAAACGAAAGACCGTAAGTTCAAATCCCAACACAGAAACTTGAATAGAAAGAAAATAATTAATAGTAGCCGTAGAGTAACTGCAGTGATGAGTTATTTAAAGGGTGAATAAATGGAAGAAAGCAGCTAAAATCTTCTGATACCTCGAAAAGAATTATTATACCCACATGCTATATATGGTACATGAAGTGGTAAAGACGCCAGTATACTTAAAGAGTAGATTATCTATTTTTTTTCTTGAAATATATTTATGAACTTTTTCGTAATTTTTGCAATCAAATGCTTTAAAAATGTCCTACTGAATAATTTGCCAGTAATTTTAATGGGACTTGTGATAAAGCGATAAAAAATCACAAAATTTTCTTAAACCCACAAAAAAGTATAAAAGTTGTGAGCTGCATGTTTTGGTGATTAGTTTAAATTAGTGAAAACGGAAAATTACCTAGCAAAATATTTTAAGGCGAAATAGTGGTCGTTGCTGCATCCTCTATATAAAATCCTGCAGGGCTCTCTAGGGGAATATTTGTTAATCCTTCATTATTTTGTTAAATACAGTGTATCAGCCGGAAAGGTATACTGCTTTGCTGGTTATAATATTTGATTTAATGAAAGGGAATGTATCTCATATTGATAAATGTTTTATTTAGGGTCGGCAATTATGTATAAAAAAAAATATCAGATAAATGTCCGCTCTGTTAGCCTCACAAATGCGAGTGTTTTGGAGCCATTTCACAAAGGAGGAATTTCACAAATTTCATCACAAATATTTTGTTTGAGTTGGTCAAGCGCTTTGCACTTGCACTTTGCTCTTAGATATTCCCACAAAAAGAAGTCCGGAAGAGTTAAATTAGGTGACCCGTGGAGGCCAATCAACATCACCATTTCTTGAAATAACTTGTTGCGGAGAGAGGTCTTGCAGTAATTCCGTTGTAATCCTGGATGTATGTGATGTGTCATCGCCTTGTTGATACCACACGTCAATCAAGTCCAAAGCATGCAGTTGTGGCATTAAAAAGTTTTCAATTATATCACGATATCACTCCTCATTCACAGTTATCGTTACACCATTTTCATTTTCAAAGAAGTAAGGTTCAACGATTCCTCCTGACCAAATTGCTCACCAAACAGTCACTTTTAATGGATGCAAAGTTGACTGTTGAATAATTTGTGGCTTTCCCATTCCCCAGAACCGACTCTTCTGCCTTATTCATAAATCCTTTCCAATGAAAATGTGCCTCGCCCGCCACTGATTATGATTTTTTCATGAAAATCGGGGTTATCAGGAGCGAGCTGTAACATCCTATTGGTTTATGTACGGCGTCGTAAATGGTCTTGTGGCAGAAGCTGTTGTGTCGACTGAATCTTATATGGAAACAAATGCAAATTTTTGTTGCAAAATGGTGGCCAAAATTGTTGTTTGAAGACAAAGCTCCTGAGCACGGCATCGAATGGAGGTTGGTGGATTGTTTTAAACACTTTCTTGAGCAGCAGTAATGTTTTCAGCCGATTTTGCGCTATGTTGTGGTCCATGCTTGGATCTATCACCTACAGACCCTCTTTCTTCGAAATCATTCAATACACAATGAATAGTGCGTTTTGTTGGCACGTTGTTTCTCTCAAAAATTTGACGTAATTTTCTTATCGTCACAGTAATCAGCGATTAATTTTGAAAAAATATTGTCTACTTCACGACTAATGTTTGCCAAAATGGCGGCAAAACAAATCTATATACCATCCCGGTGGATACCTTGTAGTTCCCCCACGGAGGCAGATTTATCGGTCTTTATGGATTACTTGACCATCTTGACTTGTACTGGGTCTGCGGATATGATGTGATAAGGTTTACATCTGCACCGGCAGTGAGCCATAATCAGATGGTGGCCATTACCACTGTGAATGAAAAGCAACGCCATTCACGCCCTAAAAGGCCTTCGAATCCGTGGATCCTGCGGTCACTCCTAGTAGCAATTTCAAAAGTTCGAAGTTGGTCGCAGCCTTTACTCCTTGCTAAAGAGTTGGAGACTATCCAACTCCTGGTTCAGAACGCATGAAGCTTAATATAATTAAGAACACGACGGCATTCATACTCACTGGACCTGAACCATTCATTATGTTCATTTTGAATGATCCGACCCACAAACTCTCACGAGGGCCTCGAAATCACAACCACCACGATACTTCCATATAGGTGCCAACCTCAATAATCAGCCAGAGAGCAGCTAAATGTGTAAAGAGACAAATAGGGTCGACGGAAAACCGTACCCAAATAGAACAAATAGTTAACTCTGCGAGCCTACTGATTCCCGTATAAATATGTGGATTGTCCAGATGGCTCCTACTAGTCTTTAAGTGGCCTGGGCTCCCTTTTACCCCGCAAGACACCAGTCTAGATGGAATAGTAGGTTTCAAAAAGACTATTACGTGTCCTCCAGGGGGGGGGGGGGGTGTTTGGAGATGTAAGGGAGCCCAGTCCCCTGAAGGCAGCAGGGGTCAACTGAAAGCTCCACTTTATTTCCATGAGAATCAGTAAGCCCCAGAGTTCCGCTAATTGTCTCTTTAGACTTTTAGCTGTTCTCTGACTGATTATTGCGGTTGACCCTTTGGAAGTATCGTGGTGGTTGTGGTTTTGCGGCCCTCGCGTGAATTTGATTATGAAGGCCAGGATCATCTCGCTTTTAATAGCACCAACGGGTGAATGATCCGGATCCAGTTGGAACCGCTGAAATGGCAACTAGGAAAGACCTGTTGCTAGAATTAGTCCTCGGCTTCCTAGGGCGTGATGACGTTGCTTTACATTTCCAGTGGTTTGACCACCATCTGATTTAAGGCTTACAGCCAGATGCAGATGTAAATCTTATCACGAAAAAATACCTTGTAGTACTGGCCTATCATTGCTGGTAGAGAGAGTGTAGAAAATGCGATATAAAAAATCAATCAATCCATTAATTGGCCAGGTGATTCTTTTGATTGTGTTGGCGTAATTTCGTTACAACAATAGCTGGACAAATCGAAGTACAGTGCAGGCAATATAATGGGTTACCTTTATTATTTTTTAACACTTTCAGTAACAGCAAAATTCTTTGACATCCAGCATGTGCCTGAATGAAGCATGGATCCATGACATATTTGCCACTAATACATTTTTTTTTTAAATTTGTTCCTTTAGTGATCTCAATTGAATGGTTCTGTAGATCATAATATGATTGTAGAGTATATAATAATAAGTGTGTTTAAAGTTATGGGTTTCCATTTTAACGCCTTAATATTCTAAACACTCAATATCTGAATTGCCTGAGATGTCGCAAAAAGAAATTCAGACCATAAAATGCATAACCTTAAATACCATGTCCCATCTCATATAAATGTTTATTATTAGGATTCGTCTTAGTACAATGCAACATGACACCTTAACATGACAACAAAATGTGCTCCCGTAAGTGTGTGCAAACAGTTAAAAGTTTATGGAAGCTGCGATGAAAACCAAAAGAAAAAAAAAACAAAACGAATGAAATCGTTTTGGCAACCAAAGAACGGACTTAACGAAATGAAATGAAAATATTGGCAGTAAACAAAAAAGTGGCAAAAGAAATAAAAAAAAAGAAAACAAACAGTAATAGCAACGATAACAGAAACAAGCGTACTAACTTAACGAATACATTGTAACAAATCGTCATCAATTGTTGACGACGTTATTGCCCGCAACACTAGCAACGAAATGAAAGCTTTAATAACAATAAATGGCTGCAGAGCCCCTTTGAAACTGTACTCTGGCAACAATAAACAAACAAACACTGCTTACATCCCCAACATTTATACTCCAATAATCTTTTATTTTTTAATTTTTTATATTGTTGTTGTTGTTGCTGTTGGTGCTATGGTTCATATAAATGCTGTTTGTTTATGTGGATAGTGGCAATTTGTGCAGTCGCTTGCATACACACAAATTAAAATCAAAACGAATTGAATTGAATGGAATTGAATTGCACTCCTCACTTCATCACACAGCCCCCTCCCCTTTACAGACATCTCCAGCTAACCAACCAATTTGATTGCATAAAACTCAAATACTCGTTGTCTTTTTAACTGGCTTTTTAGTATTTTTTGTTGTTGTTGGTATTTTTTAAGTATTATTTCAATTTCGATTTGTAGAAGGAAGTTGTTGTTCGTTCATTTTATTTCATCTCATTTGATTTTGTTACGTTTTTTTTTGTTTTTTTTTTCTTCTTCTTCTTGTTGTTGTTGTTTTTAAAAACGATCTAACACCTTAAAGCTATGATACGGTTGGAACACACATATGTACTATGTTCGTTTATTTAAGTGCAACCAAAGTGTTAAACTAACATCAAGTATAAATATTTGTTGTTGTTGTTGTTGTGACTTTTATCTGTAGTAACAGTAATAGTGAAACAATACAACTCTAATCGACGACAGTACTAGACAGCACGCAATATTCTGTTGAAATAAAATATTCATATAAAAAAATTGCAATTTGAATTCTAGTGCAACAAAGAGTTGCCACACTACTAAAAGAGACTTGCATTTACAAAATAAATATAGGAGAAACTTAAGCAATCACTCCTTTTTTTCGTTTCGTACCAGCACTCAGGGGATGACCCCTACACATGCAACGCATTGTGCCAGAACTAGGAAATCAGGAGGAAGAAAGAGGGAGTAGTGTTTGTGGACCTCTGGAGGAAGTTTATTCTACATACGGACTGTTCTGCTAAAAAAAAACAAATTTGTATGGCGTAGTGCGATCCACAGAAATGGATGTCCTCTCAACGAAAATCAAGTGCGATTTTCGGGAATAAGTTCCAAAATTTCGTTCGAGCACTTACCGTTATAGTAACAATAAAACAGTGAAATGAAACCCACATTGCATCATTGGAAACAAATGTAAATCCTTGTGCAAAATTGTGGCCAAAGTTGTTTTTTGAAAAACAAGCTGCTGAGCACGGCGTCAAATTGAGGTTGATGGATTGTTTTGAACACTTTCTTCAGCAACAGTAATATGGTCTATGCTTGGGTCTTTCTCCTACAGACCCTCTTTCTTCGAAATCATTCACTACACGATAAATAGTGCGTTTTGTTGGCACGTTGTTTCTCCCAAAAATTTCACGTAACTTTCTCATCGTCAGAATAATCGATGATTGATTTTGATAAAATGTTTTAACGATTAAAACACGTTGGTTTATTGAAAATTTTTCCATAATAAATTTGCCACTTGTCTACTTCACGACTGCCAACAAGACTAATGTTTACCAAAATGGAGGCAAAACAAAGTAGTATACCTTCCCGGCGGGCACCCTGTATGTGCGAAATTCGATTTTTTGCTCAGTCACCACAAGCCGTAACTAGCACAGCCACCTTTACCATATCACTAGTCTTACTCCCCCCCCCCCACCCCCCGGGGGCACATTTATCGGTTCTTATAGAGTACTCAACTATCTGGACCTGTGCAACTGGGGGAAAAAGGGATCCCAGTCCCATGAAGGCAGACAGGGAGTCAACTGGAAACTCTACTTTATTTCCACGGGGATCAGTGACCCGCAGAGTTCATTATTTATCTCTTGAGACATTTAATAGTTCTCTGGCTGATCATTGAGGTTGGCCCCTATATGGGAGCATCGTGGTGGTTGTGGTTTTGCGGCCCCATATCCAATGGTTTTCTATGGTGGCCAGGATCATCTAACTGATAATGACACGCAAAGTGAATGATCCAGTCCAGTGAGCATGCTTGACATGTGTTCTGGACAGGAGTTGGAAAGTCTCCAACTCTTTAGCAAGGTGTGATGATTTGCAGACCTGTACTGAAATCATTAAAGTTGCAACTAGGTGCTTCTGTTGCATAGAATTATGGCTTCGGCTATCTAGGACGCATGTATGACGTTCCAAATTATACAATAGTGGTTTGTCCACCATCTGATTAAGACTAATGGTCAGGCGCGGATGTAAAACAAATCACACTCTTACTCCCCCCCAGGGGCACATTTATCGGTCTTTAAAGAATACTTGACTATCTAGACCTGTGCTGCTGGGGGTATAAGGAAGCCCAGTCTCCCAGCAGGGGTCAACTGGAGGCTCCACGTTATTTTCACTGGAATCAGTGAGCCCCAGAGTTTCCGCTAATTGTCTCTAGACTTTTAGCTGTTTCTCTGGCTGATTATTGAGGTTGGCCCTTCGGGAGTATCGTGGTGGCTGTGGTTTCGCGACCCCATATAGGTACTGTTTTATGGTGGCGAGAATCATCTCACCTTTAATCACACCTACCTGGTGAATGATCCTAGATCCAGCGAGCATGCTAGTCATGTGTTCTGGACAGGAGTTGGATAGTTGCCAGCTCTTCAGCAAGGAGTAGTGGTTTGCAGCGCTGCTCTGGAACCGCTGAAATTGCAACTGGGAAAGACCTGTTGCTAGAATTAGTTCTCGGCTTCCTAGGATGTGAATGACGTTGCTTTTCATTCACCGTAGTTTGACCACCCCCATCTGATTAAGGCCCACGGCCAGGTGCAGTTGTAAATCTTATCACGAAATCACTAGTGTTACTTCCCCCGGGGGGACATTTATATGTTTTGATGGAAATCCACCGTCATTACATGTGGTTTCGGGGGGAAAAGGGAGCCCAGTCCCCTTCAAGGCTAGTAGGAGTCAACTGGACAATCCACTATATTTCCACGGGAATCAGTAAAATCCCAGAGTTCAGCTATTTCTCTTTTTAGCCTTTTAGCTGTTCTCTGACTGATTATTGAGGTTGGACCTTTGGGAGTTCTGTGGTGGTTGTGTGTTTCGAGGCCCTCGTTTGAGTTGTGTGGTTCAAATGATTCACAATGAACACAATGAATGGTCCAGATCTAGTGAGCATGAATGCCGTCGTGTTCTTAAATTTATATTAAGCTTCATGCGTTCTGGACCAGCAGTTGGATAGTCTCCAACTCTTCAACAAAAAGTGAAGGCTGTGGCTGCTTCGGGCTTTTAAAGTTGCAACTAGGTGTGACCGAGGATATGCGTATATGAAGGTCTTCTAGGGCGTGGATGACGCTAAAATCACTCACAGTTCGGCCATCACCAGGTTATTACCTACGGTCGGTACTGGTATAAACCTTATCACGCATACCATTGGTCTTACTGTGTTTACCGATTAAGGCATTAAGCAATAGCTCTGTTAGGTTCTCTAGGTTCTCCAACTAAAGATCCTCAAGTTTTGAATCACAATTTTTTTATTTCCACTATACAGACGCCTTAATTACAGCATTCGCTATTCTAATACATACAAGTGGCTTCAAAAACCTAACGCTTCAAACTAGAGTTACTATTCTATTCGAAATTTCGGAAATTTTGAACTATTTTATATTTTTTTAGCTTTTAATACAATTGCTGGAGGACAGCTATTCAGCATTTAATTAATTAGTTCCTTTCTATTCAAAGCTATGATGGGATTTGAACACATGATCAATAAGTAGACATTTAATCCAATGCATCGCATTAACTGAACTTGTTCAACATGTGTTAGCCAACTTGATACAGAAATTAACAGCTTTTGAAATATATTTTTTGATTTATTTTTAAATTGTGAAAGTCTTAGAAATAACAACAAAAACAACAACAACAACTTTAAGAATAATTTAAAAAAATAAGAAAATAAATATAAATTATACTTAAGGCACCGCGCATTCATACAAATAGCGAAATATTTATATTTTGATATAAAAATAATATAAAAAACGGTAGGCAAAAATGAAAATAATTTACCTTCCATTGGTTAAGCGATGTTTAGCAGAAAACAAAAGCAATTATATGTGACGATTTATAAAGAGAACAGCGGAATAGGCTTCGTATTGTAAATGGACTACATCTTAAAAAATTAATATTGACTGACTTCGAATATTCCTTATAGTTTTTTTAATACATACAGCCTAAAGTATATAGATGGGAAAAAAGCTGGTGAAGGTTGTAGCGATCGAAAAAAAAAAATTTCCTTTTTTCTTTCAAATTTATTACGAAATTTTTGTAAATAATTTTTCTTTTTTAATTAATTAAAAAAAAATAAAATATAGTTAAACTTAAGACGACTTAAAGTCAGTTTGTTTATAAATAATGTTGCCTAAGTTTTTTAAAAGTGTTGCTGGCCACCCTGGTGTTGCTGGTGTTGCATATTATGCCATGATTTTATTACGTTTTTTTTTTGTTGTTTTAACACACTGCATAGTGCACATGCTCAAGCGTTTAGTGTTTAAATTGAATTTAAGGGGGAAATTAAGTTTTGTTGCATGAACAATTTTTTTTGTTGTTTTTTATAATTTTCATGTGTTTTGGGGCTGCTGTATGGCGGCGATGATGATGACGATAATAATAATAATGACGATTGAATTTCCACCAAGTAACGAGCAAATTTTTTATTTGTTTGGGCTGGATAGCTGGCTGGCTGGCTGGCTGACTGCCTGCCTGGCTATATTTATTTGCAACATTGCCTAGTTAAGATCCTATTAAACTGAACTAAGGCAGAGTGTGTACGAAATTTTTGTGGTCTTGTTTTGTTTTAGTCTTTTTTGTAACAAAAATGCTTGTTAAAGCTGCCGTTTGCTGCTCATCAACACCATGATACTAAACGTCATTCCCATCATTATTGCCGCTGTTGTCATCGTAAGCAACATAGCAACAAGAATATCGTTAGTTACAAATGTTGCTATCGTATTTTTTTGGGGGGGTTTTTTATTTGTTTGTGATACACAATAACCAGTTGTATGCAATTTATTTAGAGTTTTCTATATTTTGGGTAATTGAATTTGGACTTTGTTAAGTGTAAATTGTTAAATTTGTTTGTGCTTTTGTTTTTGTTTTTGGCTTTTTTGTTGCATATTAAATTCATGGACATTTGAAATCTTCACGTATTAAATGTAGCTATCTGTCGAACTATCTGATGTTGTTACATGACTTGACTTCCAAGTTTGTTAACTTTATATTTCTACCGTTTACGTTTAACACTTACGGCTGCTGTGTGTTCATTTATCCATTTATTTGTTGGTTTAAAAGCTCCTTTTTGTTTTTATTAAATTTAACTTTTGCTACTGCTAATCTCACGTATAAATTTGTTGGATATTTTTTTAGCTATTAAAGGCTGTTTTTTGTAGAGGTATAGATTTTTGAAATGCCTGAAATTTTTAAACAAGAAATTTTTTAAATTTTCACATGAAAGTGAAAGCGAAAGATAATGTTGTGGTATTGTAATTTAAATATGACTTCTGGCTTAGAACTACCACGGCTGGCTCGCATGCAGTCTAATCTTCGAGGTAAATAGACGATTTCCAATATTTGTGGTTAAAATATCAAAAAATAGCGTGGCGAATCTTATCCTCCAAGTGGTCAATCGTTTTGGGATTATTGTAGATGAGCGAATTCACATATTCCAACAAAAAATTGTGGGCTTCTAGTCCCGGGCTTGTTCCCCCTGGGGGCACATAAATATGGTCTTTATAGAATTCCACTATCTAGACACAGTGCAACTGGGGAAAAAGGGAGCCCAGTCCCCTGAAGTCAGCAGGGGTACAACTGGAAACTCCACTTTATTTCCACGGGAATCAGTAAGCCGCAGAGTTCCTTATTTGTCTCTTTAGACATTTAATAGTTCTCTGAATGATTATTGAGGTTGGCCCTTTATGGGAGTATCGTGGTGGTTGTGGTTTCGCGGCCCCATAAGGGGATCATGAAAATTATGGTGTCCAGGATCATCTCACTGATAATGACACGCAAAGTGAATGATCCGGCCCAGTGAGCATGCTAGACATGTGTTCTGGACAGGATTAGGAAAGTCTCCAACTCTTTAGCAAGGTGTGATGGTTTGCAGCCCTGTCCTGGAATCATTAAAGTTGCAACTAGGTGGTTCTGTTGCTTAGAATTATGCCTTCGGCTATCTAGGACGAGCATGACGTTCCAAATTATGTATAGTGGTTTGTCCACCATCTGATTAAGGCTACATAGCCAGGCGCAGATGTTAAGCAAATCACACTCTGTCCTCCAAATGGTCAATCGTTTTGGAATTATTGCAGATGGGCAAATACACAAATCCCCACAAAAAATTGTGAGCTACCAGTCCGGGGCTTTTTGAGGTTCAATTGGTGTAATTGGTTGGAGATCTGGCCGGTTGCAAAGTCTGACCGAAGTCTTTAATCTGGTAGCACGGTTGTCAGGGGCTGCTGGAACTTCGGTTTCAGTTTGGCAATGGAGCGGCACTTTGCGGAGCTTCGTTGTGGCTGTGGTTTATGCCCAAATGTGGGAAGAGCTCAAGCTTGGTGTGGAGTTGCATTGCAACCGGATGCTGTGATCCATAGAACGGAAGCAGTTTTAGATAGGCTCTGCTTCAAACCAAGGGGGACGCCATAACCAAAAGCATGACATCAAATTGATACTCATGGTTTGTACATGAGGGCGTTGGTGGTCGCATAGCATTCACCAAGTGGTAAGACCTACGTCAGTTTCTCTTTTTTTTTTTGTATAAGTGAAGTAGCACTTTAGGCAACAATGCCTATTTAATCAAGTACCGTGCTACATTCTTTAGGAAAGGGATAGAGAAGAGATGAAACAGGTGGTGAAAATAGAATGATAGTCGGAAATTAAATGCCGTATAAGACAGCACAGCGACCAGTGGCTATGCCTTCATCGCTGAGCAGCCCCACCGACACTCAATTTTTATTTTTGTAGTGAAGAAATACCAAGGTCTTCGTTGAGAATCGAACCCACAACCCCGATAGTGACAAGCTAGGACACTACCTACTAGCCTACAAGGGCAGCTATAGTTTATAGCCTTCATGGCTGGGCACTGACGCTAATTTAATATCACATCACATTCCTGCAAAAAATAGTCCAGTGGCCTTAAATGTACTATGTATGGAAGGCACTTCATAGGTTCGGAACGCGATAGTAGGCGATTGCAAAACTTTTCCTTTAATAAATCAATTGTAGCACGAGCTGTGTGACATAATGAGTCAGCTTGCTGAAACTACAGTTTGTGCACATTATGACTGCTCTTTTATCATTATTGGCTGTAACTCTCTGATCAGCACCGTTTTGAAAGAAGTATGAAATAATGATTTCACCAGCCCATAAAGCAGATTAAAAAGTTTTTCCGGATGTAACGGGGTCTCAATATACACTTGAGGATTATCATCACTCGACAGCTTCAATTATTAACGTATCCATTCAAATAAAAGTAAGCTTCAACGCTAAAGAAAATTCACTTTTTTTATTTCAAAATATATTTTCCCCATATGGAAGCGTTGTTCAGGCGTCAGTCTATTAATATGACCACCAAACTAAACATAAAGCTTTTGGCAGCAAACAAAATGGCTGCCAGTTGAAAAAATATGAACAACTTATAATTCTATACCTCTATAAAAAACACCCATTACTAGTTATAGCTGACTTACTTCTAACTATTAGAGTTTGTTTTTTTTTGTTGCTATTGGCTTGTTATTTTTATTTTCACATTTTCTGGCGATTTTTGATTTTTTTTGTTTTTTGTTTTTTTATGGGGTGTTAATTATTTAGCGGCCATGTGTAAATTGTAATTTTAACGAAATAAACTCGTTAATTTATTGCACGCTTTAAAACTGTAAGTCGTTAACGTTAATTTAAGTTTTTTTTTTTTAAAGCTTAATTTTATTTATTTGCTGTTGATTTTTAATTAATTCTCCATTTAGAGCATAAAAAAATGTCTTGGCATCACTGCTTTTACCTTACCCTATCGTGTGCGTAATGGCGGTGTTTTCTTTTATTGTTGTTGTTTAAGCATTGATTTTTACATAGCAGATGCTCAAATATTTGGTAATCATTCAATCAATCAATTTTCAAGATATTTTAACTATAAATTAATTACTTGTGTTATTTTTATCGCCAACATAAAATCGTAGATAAATTGATATGATAAAATAGTTTAATTTACACTTAACTAGATGTGTGTATGTGTGTGTGTGTGTGTGTCATACATAAAATGAAACGGTTAATTAATGTTAAGAAAAAGCAGCTTTGAGTGTGTCGTACACTGTATAAATGATTTTGTATCTTGGGAAACAAGATGAAGTCTGTCTAAATATTTGTTTAAATTGAGTAACTAAGAGATAATGAAGCGTTGCGAGAATAATTCGTTGTGGCCAGAAAGCTTAAATATGATTTGATTGCCTATAATTAAGAAACATGAACACATCAAAAATTTCTAAACAAAAACCAGAAATTTCTTTAGGAAGTCAATGAAGTTTGAATACGCAGTATTGGCTAAAGTGCTAAAGCGATACACAATCGATACATACATAGATCGCATCGGTCACCAGTTGATCTTAAGAGTGTAAAAAGTACCTTCCCGCAGTCAAAAAGAAACCGCGTTGGAATAGCACAAGGAAAAGTATGTTTTAAGTTGTTTAGTATCAGTTGTTTTCTTATTTTAGTACTTATTTAGAACTCATCTGTATGAAATAGACAGACTTCTCTGTTGATGAACTTGCCACCTGATCTATTATGAACCATATTAAATCGCACGAAATAGATTATAAAGCCTCTTAGACAAGTGGAGATTTCGTGATAAGATTTACATCTGCACCTGGCCGTGGGCCTTAATCAGATAATGGTCAAACCACTGTGAATGAAAAGCAGCGCCATTCACGCCCTAGCAAGCCGAAGACTAATTCTAGCAACACGTCTTTCCCAGTTGCAATTTCAGCGGTTCCAAAGCAGGGTTGCAAACCACTACTCCTTGCTGAAGAGCTGGAGACTATCCAACTCCTGTCCAGAACACATGCCTAGCATGCTCACTAGATCCGGATCATTCACCCGTCGGTGTTATTAAAGGCGAGATGATCCTGGCCCACTAAATCAGTGCCTGCGGGGGCCGCAACCACCACGATACTTCCGAACGGCCAATTTTAATAATCAGTCAGAGAAACAGCTAAAAGTCTAAAGAGAATTAGCGGAGCTCTGGGGCTTACTGATTCCCGTGAAAATAACGTGGAGCTTCCAGTTGACTTGCCATCAGGGGACTGGGCGCCCTTATACCCCCAGCAAAACAGGTTAAGTAACCGATAAATGTGCCCCCGGGGGATACAAGTGGAGATAGTGTGATTTGTTTTACATCCGCACCTGGCTATGTAGCCTTAATCAGATGGTGGACAATTTGGAACGTCATACAGCGTCCTAGGAAGCCGAAGACATATTTCTAAGCAACAGAACCACCTAGTTGCAACTTTAATGATTCCAGGGCAGGGCTGCAAACCATCCCACCTTGCTAAAGAGTTGAAGACTTTCACTTCCTGTCCAGAACACATGTCTAGCATGCTCACTGAACTGGATCATTCACTTTGCGTGTCATTATCAGTGAGATGATCCTGGCCACCATAATAACCATTATACTGTTATGGGGCCGCGGAACCACAACCACCACGTTACTCCCATATAGAGGCCAACCTCAATGATCAGCCAGAGAACTATTAAATGTCTAAAGAGACAAATGATGAACTCTGCGGGTCACTGATCCCCGTGGAAATAAGTAGAGCTTCCAGTTGCCTCGCTGCCCGTTGCACAGATCTAGATAGCTGTTACGTACTATAAAGACCATAAATGTGCCCCCGGGGGGGGATATACAAGTGGAGATATTTATCTCTGAGTTAAATCCCATTAAAATACGTGTTAAGGAACATCTAAGAAAATAAAGGCCATGGAAAGAGTTATCTAACTCGCTGTTCTTATTACATACATCAAACTTATGAGTAAAAAAATCTGTGGCATAATTTCCGCAAAATAATCGATGATTTCATATACAAAGCGAAAATCTAGCACAGAACAGAGGATTTGATACTCACAATTTTGTGTATGGTGGTGTGAAGCTGTTAGAGGATACTGGTGAGATATGAGACCGTTAAGCCGCTGAAGCCGTGAAATAACGAATTGACAAAAAAGCGCTGCGAACACACAAAATCTTGTGGCAGAAAATGCGAATTTCATGTCTCGCATTATCAAAGAAGATTTAGGACTCAGCGCGTACGAAGATAGAGCAAAGCACAGGACAGAGGAGTTAATACTCTCAATTTTGTGTACTGTGGTGGGAAGAAGTTCCTTAAACTTCTTCTGGTGGGCCATGAAGCCGTTTTAAGCGATCGAAGTCGTGAAGAAACGAATTGACAGAAAATCGCTGCGAAAACAGAAAATCTTACGGCAGGAAAGGCAAATTTAAATTATCAAAGAAAATTTAGGAATCAGCGCCTACGAGGATCGAGCTCACAACAGAGGAGTTAATACTCTCAATTTTGTGTATTGTGCTGTGAAGTTGTTTGAGGATATTGGTGGGGTATGAGACCGTTAAGTGATCGAAGCCGTGAAAAAAGGAATTGATAGAAAAACGTTGCGAAAACAGAAAATCTTGTAGCAGAAAATGAAAATTTCGCAAAAATTCATGTCTCGCATTATCAAAAAAATTTGGGGGTCAGCGCATATAAGTGACACGCTGGACATTTGCTCATGGCTGCATTGAAGAAAAAATGCAAGCGAAAATTGCAAGCGTTGCTCAGCTGGCAATCAAAGAAAGCTGACAGATAAATTCTGATTATTGGGGAGAAAATGTTCATGGCAAAAAATAAACAGAATAATCTTGTGATGCTTGTTTACCTAGAGAAGCATCCTAACTCATCCCGATGGCTCAAAGAGGGTACCATTCAGCGTCTGTATTGAAGTGGTGGGGAATGTGCTAGGATGCCATTACCAAGCTCTCTTTTAAACAAGAAAGGAGTGAAAGCATTGGCTAAATTATATCAAATGTAGCTCAAAAATAACGTTCCCCATTTCATAACAACCGATGATTAGCCAGCTGGTAGTCCAGATCACAACCCATTGGATTATAAGCTGTGGTCCGTATTAAAGGGCATGGCACTCAAATATTGAGTCGTTGAAGTGACCCCCTTGTCCCTGCAGCGGACAATTTCCCCAGGAAGTGCATTTCGCGGTTGATGAGTGGCCACATCGTCTCAAGTCGTGCTGTGAATCAAATGGAAATCATTGTGAAATAACTGTTCTAAGATTTGCAGCCATTGGATAATTTAATAATAACAAAAATATATTAATTCGGATTTCTTTTGGCGCCAATTTTTTTGTGTAACAGTATTTATGTCAGAGGCACAATATCATTTGCGTTTTAGCAACTGGCTGCCATTTAATCTTTTAGAAAATGATGAAACTGGTTAAAATTGTCTGGAAAATTCGTCATTTAAAAATCACAAAATGATGCTGAGAAGCGTCAAAACTTGAAAATCTAATCCAGAAAATTTATTTTCTGTCTAGTGTTAAGCAAAACTTTCACATCTTTAAAACACTTAAAGAGGACAAACTTAAACCACAATGTCCATGCTCACTTTTAATAAAACAATCCTAAAACATTCATAAATTTATATTTAAAACATTCTTCGAAATGACAGCTATTAAAACGAGTTATTAAAATTAGTTCTTCTTAAATAAACTAATCACAAATTGATAAATAATGTGTCCAAATCAAATCTAGACCCATAAATATTTTTACTCTTTTAATAATGAAATGGCCATTAAAAACAAGAACATTTTTTAAATATGTTTTTTTATAAAAGCATACACATTCATACACATGTATACACATATATACACATGCATATTTATATGTTTAAATAATGTAGTAAAATGACTGCCTGCATACAACAATCAATTAGAAAATCTCAGCAGTTTTAATTAGAGTCCAATTGTAGGATTCTTATTTTAAATCTATTGATGTTAAAAGTTAAATGAAAAGAAATAAAGGAAAACAAAATTAAATGAAAAACTTGAAATATTTAAAATAATAAACACTTCCTTTATACAAACGCATACAAACATATAAACATACATATGTACGTGTCCAAAAAACTTTAAGGGCAGTTAAAAGGTATGAAGATAGTCGACATGCCCATAAAGGTGAGAGGGAAAGCAATGTAATGGTCAATAGTTACTGCAGATAGTTTTCCTAACAAATTAATATGTGTGAGGATGTGTGTATGTGTGTGTTTGTGTGTATGTGTGTGTGTTTTTCTTGTAGCAGTGGTTATTTTTTCATAATGCTTAATCAAATTGCTGATTACTGCAGATGCAATAAATTCCCTCTCTGCACATTTGCCGAATAAGAACAGGAGAGAGAGAAGAGATTAAATGGGATAAAATGAGGACAATTAAAACTATAGTTAATGAGAAGAAAAATGATGTTGCCTTACAGGAATTTTGTTAATAATGCCAAAATATCAACGTCAAAATTTTCAACGTTATAAAATCAAGAGTCCTTTCAATGATAAAAATATATCCTGTTGTTTTTTTTTTTTGGTATTCAAATTCTTTTTTACTTTTTAGTAGTTAATTATAAAGCACTAGGTCAATTTAATAAAAAATTTTTAAAAATTTGTAATGAACAAAAAAAATTTTTTCAATTTTTTTGTTCATTATTGTTGTTTTGCTGATGATGCCAACCAACGGTGTGGCGAAATATCGAAAAAATAATAAAAAATAAAAGTTTTTTAAAAATTTTTTATTAAATTGACCTAGTGCTTTATAATTAACTACTAAAAAATATTAAAAGGGTCAAAAAACTATAACTATTATATAATTCTTTTTTACTATTTTTTATACAAAATTTTAAATTTTATTTTCCTTTAAAGTTATTTTTAATGGTAGACTAACCCTAACTGATCACATCAACACTATTGTTAGCAGTGTTTAGAAAAATTTCGTACCCTATGGGTGATAAAGGATTCCACTCCGTTTGCTATTTGCTATACACATGCTATTGGCAAAGGCTTACCTAATCCCTTCACTCCTTTACGGTTATGAAATTTAAGCTCATTAATTAGTACGGACCGACGCAAATTGATGATGGCATACAAAAATATTGCTCGCTATATATTTTAGAAGAACCGCCGCGATCTTTGAATGACATTCAAAGATCTCCAGGATTATAGTTTTTCGACAACCGTCACATTTATACCATAGAATAGTTTGTTTTTTACGTTTCGAACCAGTTTTCAGGGGATGACTCCTACACATGCAATGCATTCTGCTAGAACTAGGAAATCAGATTATGGGGAGGAGGAAAAAGGGAGTACTCTTTGTGGACATTCTATTTGAACTTTCCTACATTGAAAGTGACAGGAAATATCTCTGGGAGAATTTTATTCCACATACGATCTGTTCTGCCAAAAAATGAATTTTTCCTGTAATGCGCGCTACGATTCCCTGGCCAATTAACCACAAATGAATGGGCTCTCAACGAAAATTGAGTTTCGGGAACAAGTTCTCTAATTTCGTTAGAGCACTTACCGTTGTAGTAACGATAAAACAATGATATACATCCCACATTGCGTCGATGCACCAGAGAATACATAGAGATCAAAATCTATGCATTCTCTACTTTTTTTTTTGTTTTAAAGAGAAGTAGCAGCCCCACCGACAGTCAAGGTCTTCGTTGGGAATCGAAACCACAACTCCCATACTGACAAGCTAGTTCACTACCTACTAGCCTTCAGGTGCACCATGTTCTGTGAAGAATGTGTTTCGTAAACTTCGCTCAACTTATGGTCGCCATAATCGGCCAACTGAGCATACTATTCGCAACATCATCATCCATTTTGAGACCCAGCAATAATATTATTGCATAATATTCGACCGAATAGACTACGTCTAGCACGCAGTGGAGAAAATATAGCGGCCGCAGCTGAGAGTGTACACGCTGACCGTATTAACTGTCGTATTAGACAGCACAGTGACCATGCCTTCATCACTGAGCAGCCCCACTGACAGTCAATTTTTATTTTTGTAGTTAAAAAAACCAAGGTCTTCGTTGGGAATCGAAGCCACAACCCTCAGACTGACAAGCTAGTACACTACCTACTAGCCTACAGCCTACTTTTTCTGCTGAGAAACGCATTTTTCCTGTAATGCGTAGTATGATTCACCGGCCAATTAACCACAAATGGATGTGCTCTCAATGAAAATCGAGTCAAACGCAAAAACGTACGAGTTTCGGGATCAAGATCCCTAATTTAGTTAGAGCCCATACCATTGTAGTAACGATAAAACAGTGAAATACAACTCACATTGCGTCGTACTGTCCGCAGTAAGCCTCTTGGCCCTCCTCTGTACGCAGTCGAGTCACTCCAAAATAAACTTTGGGGCGTCGGGCCATATATGAGAGTTGTACTCCATCTTTGGACGGATATAGTAGTATAAATAGTACGGAGATCGGATGGACTGAAGTATCTCTGACACCGTTTTAGAAAACCGAGGCACTTAAAAGCTTCTTCAGAAACCTGAAAAATGTGTTTAGTTTAGTTTAGTATTAGATCACACTGAATTTTCATGCCAATAATATCAAGAGCTTCCGATTCCGTAATACCTACATCACCCATAGTGCAACACCACTTCCCAACACAGATCTATGCGTAAGCATGCAACATTGTATCTTACGAAGATTAAAATCTGCTTTATTAACACGACCCCATTCCGAGAATTGTTGCGAGATTGTGCTTGAGCGTATCATTAATGTTGTACCTTTTGAAACCCACCTCCAATTGGTCCGCTCTCTTATCAAACAACTATGAGAGTTAATCACCGAAACCAAATGCAACAAGTTTTGACAGAAGTGCATTGTGCCACATTCTATAAAGCGCCTTGGAACTATCGAGAGCCATCACCTTACTCTCACCGAAATTATGTATGGAGTTGCACCATTGTTTCGCTAGGAAAGCCAGCAAGTCACCCGTGCGGAAGCCAAAAATAACGCACGGATTATCGAAATATCGAAAAAATCGACTTTTATATGAAAATTTAATTATAAACTTAAAATGGCTGTATCTCCGTAAATGAGAGGAATTTCGCAAAAATAGGCCTAATTTGGGATCACCTACAAAAAATCGATTTTTATATGAAAATTTAAGATTTCGTGCTCAAATAGATTCCGACATTTTGAAATACCGCCATCGAAGCCGATTGGCATCCTTCGTTGCAGTCATTTTTTAAACTTGAAAACGGAATAAGGCCAAAAACATTAAACATGATGTCTTCGAAAGATGATGTTTTCGAAAGATGGTGTTCTCGAAAGATTAAAACAACATTAAATAGCCAAACGGTAATTGGAAAATAGATTCAGTTTAAAAGTATGCGTTTATAAGTTTCAGCGCAATATAACTCGATAACAATAGAATAAACGATCGTGGTTATATAAGATCTATGACTATTTTCGAATTCACAACGGTAATAAATTTGTTGTTGTTGTTATTATAATACAAATATTTTTACGGTGGATTAAAACACTAAGAGCTGTGTTCCTAAACCGAGAATAACAAAATCACAAATTTTTTAACAGTCATTAAAAGTATTGTCACTCAATGAATAATACCACAATTTCCTTTAGGAAATTATAGAACAATTTTTTTTATAGAATACACAAGATTACCAAAATCTATGCAGGATTGTTAAATAATAATAAAGTTAAGATCAGCTAACCCATGAATTTTTACCCTCAAACAGTGTTTCGAAAACTAATGGAAAAACAGCCTAAACGATAAAGCGATATTTTTAATTAATAATCAAAATGGATTGGCGATAAAAAAACGCACTATTATTGGGCGCGTAGCATCTTTTAAAATGGAGTAGCTGTTAGTATTTTTTGTGATCATCAAATTGCAGAGTTCTGAATGGTTTGAATCTAGAAAACTTGTCAATAATACAGTCGCTAAATAATAATTTACACAATTACAGAAGAATACATGTCGTGATCAGTGTAATCTCTCATACTGATGATCAACGAAAATATTTCAAGAAAGAAAGTGTTTTATACTATTAAAATTAAAAATTAAAATTAAATCTAATTTTCTATTAAGCAATTTTTGTCAATATTTAAAAAAAAAATGAAAAAATTCACACGAATATTTTATTCCTTTTGCTTCCATAATTTTCGCTACGCATGTGTCTAAAGCAAGAATTGTTTTGCTAGACCAGACAGACATTAAAAACTAACTTCTGTTTCTTTGTTATTTTTATCACTTGGGTGCTAAATCAAAAAGGTAGAAATTATAACGCACACATTTACAAACTCATTTAAACATTTAACTCATTTCAAAAAGAATGCCGTGCGTATCTATGCTGATCTTATGTATTGAATACAGAGTGAGACATATGTATGTGGCAGTTAACATATAAGTCTCCTATGACATAATTTTCCTTTTCGTAAAAGGGCCTTCGTCTCTTAGTTTAATTACGCTTTTTGAGCCAATAAGCATAAATCATATAAAAACTTTGTAAATAACAATTATCCGGTGAGAGCACATCTTAAATTTTGGACTATTAAATATTATAAAACATAAAATTGAATTTGAAAGGTTACCTCTAAAAGGTCACCCTTTAAATGTGCCAACATCCAACCAAAGCACCCAAAGCCATTAATTTTACAAATAAATTTTCCAAAATTGCTCAAAAACTAAAGAGGACTTGGCAGCCAACAGCTTTGATAAATATGTACAGACAAATACCTACAGTAGAGTAGTGGTAGAATAAAAATAAATGAACAGAAAAATTATTTACATATACATACATGTCTGCATAGATGTATATAACAGTGTGCTAAAAAGAAAAAATGTCTAAAGAAAATTAACAGAACAGAAATTAAAGCAAAGTAAAGTTAGGCGAAGTAAATGAAAAGAAAAACGTTTAACTCATTTAAACTTTTAAGTTCAAATGTCGTCGAGATGCACTTAATTAACAAATACTCTACAGAAACATAGTTTCATGTGCATGTAAATAGATATATGTATGTATATAAAAGAGATGAGAGCTAAACATAACCCCAACTGACAGCAACAAACATTATTATCATTAACATTTATCCATTTATATAGCGTTAATAACATAAGGCTGTTGAGTATTCAAACGCACGCACATTTAAGCTATTTAATAACAATTCTTATGATGATGATGATGATAATGATAATGACAACAAAACTCAAGGAAAAAGGAGAGTAAATAATATGTTAAAAACACACACACACACAGGCAAACAATCAAATAAAGCTGCAGCATACATTAAAGGAAGTGGAAAAGAATTCGTTATGGGAAATAAATGCAAACACTTGAGCAGAAACAAAACTAACAGGAATTGTTTACAACAAGAGAGAGAGAGAGAGTTAGTATAAAACATTAATTTATAAGAAATGGATTAAATGGCTTTTTATATCCATAAGTGAGAGTGACATGAATATATTTATTTAATTCCTTTAAGGGTTATTGTTGTTGTAGTTTTCCCTTTCCGTTTTATTAATTTTTCATAACATTTAGTTATCTCTTTCTAGTTTGGCATGGAGAAAACTACCATAAAATCCCAAGAAAAAATAAGTATGTAGTCAAACATGTTAGGTTTTTTTCCTAATGAGCACACCCATTTGACGTTAACGTTCGGCGCTGACGCAGCCGTTGACGTCAGGCACATTTGAAATGTATTGCATGCTTTTAATAATTGCACTCTTCAGTTACCTAACGCGTTCTGAGTTGTTATAACCGTTAAGCGGCTAAACTGTATGTCTGTTACAGCTTGATTTTGTTGTTGTTGTTTTTTTATTGCCTACACCGTAAACGCTTAAGCTCTTCTTCATTTTTTAATGCAAAACAATGATTTTTTGCCCAACTGCATATTGACTAAATGTTGTTGTTAACAGCAATATGTGTGTGCATGCATATGCGTGTGGAAATGTTAAGTAGTTGTTTTTTTTATAAAGTTCTTTTTTTGGCTTTTTTCTAATAAAATTAAATTTAGTGTAATTGGTATTAGATCGTTCAATTGAAATTATTGTGTGTTTAAAAAAAAGGGCTTAAATGAGCCATAAAAACTAAAAAGTTAATAAAATCAATGAATTTTGATCACTTTAATCATCATCACTTAATTTAATACAGCAGTTTATTATAATTTAACACACTGCATTAACCTCAACCTCAACCACAACCACAATGAAGAAGAGAACTTGCCGACGGCTCCTCAAAATTTAAACGGTTTCTTAAGTGTATTAAAAATTAAAAAAAAAGAAAACGAATTAAATAAATAAAAACAAAATTAAACAAAAAACCAAACAAATAAATTTTTAGTGTTTTTTTGTTGTTGTTGTTGTGATAGTTGTATATGTACATGCCATAACATGCACCCGGACTTTAGTCTGGTGTTGCAAAAGTGTGCTTCGAATTTAACTTTAAAGCATAAACAACCGATTTTGTTTAAAGCGTACGTTAACGTTAAAAACATGTCAGACACAACGGCTGAAGTGTCTAATAATAATACGCCAGACGATAGTGAAGATCTAGTACGCATTGTAAGTGATGAGGAAGATGAAGGCGATACTGAAGATATCATACAATTAACTCGACACTCATTGGATCAGGACGATATCAGTTTGTGTAGTGAACTCTCAGTGGGTAAAGAAAATTCGGCTGAAGAGCCACAGACTGGTATAGAAGATGAGGACGAAGTTTTGGATGTAAGTGATACACACTCCAACTGTTCCACCGAGGAAATGCAGCATTCACCTTCAATATTATCACAAGAGACTGGCATAAATCCCTTTGCCTTGGCGAATACTTTAAGATTTCCGGTGCCTTTTGGATTGCAAACAAATGTCGCAGCTACAGCTACGAATATATCACCTTTTCAAGAGGAGTTTCTACGCAAATCGCATCTATATGCTGAGGAATTAATGAAACACCAAATGCAATTGATGGCTGCTGCCCGAGCCAGTGCCTTTTCATTGCGTTCCAATACATTGCCTCAGCTGCATCAAACGCCTCAATTAACTACCAAC
This sequence comes from Trichopoda pennipes, assembly GCA_030448955.1. Lineage (NCBI taxonomy): Eukaryota > Metazoa > Arthropoda > Insecta > Diptera > Tachinidae > Trichopoda > Trichopoda pennipes. Next base: position 2,308,100 of record JASKUP010000040.1, read on the forward strand.
TCAAATCTTGTGCATCATTTAAATCCTCTAGCCAAAATAGGCCAACTAAGTGCAGCAGCAGCTGCTGCCCTATCAGTGGCCGCACAAAAAAATCATAAACCTTTAACTCACGCTCATCATGCTCATCATATGCTACAGCAGCAGCAGCAGCAACAACAACAACAGCAGCAGCAACAACAACATCAAACTCTTCATCAATATCAATATACTCTAACTAATGATACCTTGGCCAAATTGACTGATCTTAGCAAACAACATTCACCTGCGACACCAAATACCACCACCCATCATATGATGTCCACTCTCAATCAATTGCAGACCCAAATGCAGGCTCATTTGCCTGGTCTGTTAAATGACAATAACGAGAACCTTCATGAAAGAGCTTTAAAATTTAGCATAGATAATATTCTTAAAGCCGATTTCGGTCGCAGCAATAGTTTGGACTCGCCGCCGCAGCTTAGGAAAGGCAGTCAACATAAATCCCATTCTCATCGACAAAAACTTAATAACACGACCAACTCCGCCTCCACAAACATTTTAATTGAGTCACTGGAACATTCAAATCAAACATTAAATCATAACATTTCACCTACGACTCAAGCGTTTTCATCGTCGTTGGCCACCATATGCACGAACAGCAATGATTCGAGCAGCACGGCTGTTAGCAGCAGTTATAGTAGTGCCAATGGTGCAGCCGATCTAATAAAATCATCGCCATCTCAAACCCCTACTTTGTCGCCCGGATTTTCAATAGCCCAGGAAAATGGTGCAGGTATTGGAAGCGGAACTGCTTTAAGTTCAAGAAAAACGGAGGAGAATGCAAGTGCATCAACGACAACGTCAACATCAGCCACAGGCACGGGGAGTGGTCCCATAGTATGGCCAGCTTGGGTTTATTGTACCCGCTATAGTGATCGTCCTAGTTCGGGTAAGTTTAAGTGTTTTAAGTATTTTGTAATATTTGCGATTTATTTAGAAAACTTGTGATTTTCTGTTAATATACGAGTGTCAAGCCGACGGCTTGAAAAAGCTGCTGCGAAAAAACGCTTAGTTGAATGTTTAAAAGAAATATTAATTAGTTCAGTTAAATATCACACAACCGGATCATGATATTTGGTTTCACGTTTGTCAAGAGAAAGTAGTTGTTGCATCAAAAACACTTGGAATTCCAAAGCGAAATTAAACATTAAAGAAATAACGCCAAGTTGTTAAGCGTTAATGCTGCTTTCGTTGGAATCTGGATATCATACGCATTGCTTATGGACAGTAGTGATATAAAAAATTAAATTTTCTTTGTAGCTGTAGGAGGAATAAATATTAAGTGGACGGAAGTGACCTTCAAAGAGCTTTTAAGTCTTTAATTTTTTTATTCATCTGGATATTGTTGTTGAAAATTTTTTTTCGTGGTTTCAAGTGATGAGCAGGAGAACGCGGATAAGCTTTTCATTTAAACTAGAATATACGTTTCAATTAACGTTGTGAAACATCGACGCAATATGGGATGCTTAAAAATATTAACAAAAATGGCAATACGAATAAACAACTTCTAGTTCAGAATTTTTCCTTAAGTGAATATTTTTTTTTTAATAATTCTGAATATATACTATGCGATAAAATAATAAATATAATGAATTGTCGTACCAAAATTAAGAACCATTATCTCTTACAGATCTTTTAAAAAATGAGAAAAATTTATAGGTTGTAATTTAATTATTCGAATAATAGTTTTTGTTTATTCGAGTATTTTAAATTCGAATACAAATATATTCGATTAATCGATTATTCTAATAATCGAATAAAAAATTGTCAAGTCTTATTTTTTTTAATTAACTAATTTAATTAATATTAAAAATATCGAAAAAGCTTAGATTAGAGACAAATTTTATATAGAAAACATTTATATGTTGTAATTTAGTTATTCGATTTATTAGTAAAAAAAATTTTTGTTTATTTGAGTATTTTAAATTCGAATAAAAATATATTCGATTAATTGATTATTCGAATAATCGAATAAAAACATTTCAATTGTTGTTTTTTTTAAATTAACGAATTCAATTAATATTAAAAACATCGAAAAAGATTAAATTAGAGACAAATTTTACACGGAAAAAATTTATATGTTGTAAAAATTCAAATAAAAATAAGAAAAATTTATAGGTTGTAATTTAATTATTCGAAGAATAGTTTTTGTTTATTCGAGTATTTTAAATTCGACTAAAAATATATTCGAGTAATCGAATAAAAACTTTTCAAGTGGTGTTTTTTTTTAAATTAACGAATTCAATTAATATTAAAAACATCAAAAAAAAAAAATTAAATTAGAGACAAATATTACATAGAAAAATTTATATGTTGTAATTTAGTTATTCGATTTATTAGTGAAAAAAATTTTTGTTTATTCGAGTATTTTAAATTCGAATAAAAATATATTCGATTAATTGATTATTCGAATAATCGAATAAAAACATTTCAATTGTTGTTTTTTTTAAATTAACGAATTCAATTAATATTAAAAACATCGAAAAAGATTAAATTAGAGACAAATTTTACACGGAAAAAATTTATATGTTGTAAAAATTCAAATAAAAATAAGAAAAATTTATAGGTTGTAATTTAATTATTCGAAGAATAGTTTTTGTTTATTCGAGTATTTTAAATTCGACTAAAAATATATTCGAGTAATCGAATAAAAACTTTTCAAGTGGTGTTTTTTTTTAAATTAACGAATTCAATTAATATTAAAAACATCGAAAAAAAAAATTAAATTAGAGACAAATATTACATAGAAAAATGTATATGTTGTAATTTAATTATTCAATTTATTGGTAAAAAAATATTTGTTTATTCGAGTATTTTAAATTCGAATAAAAATATATTCGATGAATCAAATCTTTTCAAGCGTTTTTTTTAATTAATGAATTTAGTTAATATAAAAGCACCGAAAAAGATTAGTTTATATTAATAATATAATCTGTATAAAAGCTTTATCGAAATTGAACGCAAAATAAAACAAGAGAGCTTCCCTTTTATTCCTGATATCCATTGAAATAACAAAATATTGAAATTAAAACAAAATAATTTAACCCCTAACTTAATTAGTTTTTATACCAAACGTATATTAAAAGAAGAGGCATAAAGATAAAGATAAAAATAAATTAAAATTAATAAATTGTAAGAAATATAAATAAATAAAACGGTAAAAAGTAAGAAAAAGCAGATCCCCAGACACATACAATAAAATTTGAATAAAAGATTTAAATAGAAGAAAGAAATGTAATGAAAAAATTGTTGGGAGAAGTAAGGCTATATTAGTGCTAAACGCGAGAAAACTGTAACAATAGTTCCATAAACGTAGAGTATTGGTTTTTGCTTAACCAACTTAAGAATAATCGCTTTAAATTCGCACTTTTTTAAATACTAAAAAATATAAATATTTTAAAGTTCTATACTTTTTAAAGGGCAATTTAATAAAATGTTTGATATTCAATAAATTATTCGAATAAAAATAATTATTCGAATAAAATTAATCGAATAATATTATTAATATGTATTCGTAAAGAGCAATAAAAATATTTATTAATTTTAATCGATTAGATAAATAATAAAAAAAGTTAAAAATAAAATTCGAATAGTTGTTAGCACTGGTTTTTAAGTTATTTGTGGAATTTTCAGTTTGCAATATTTTGAAGCTCTACACTTTTTAAAGAGCGATTTAAGAAAATCCAATAAATTATTCGAATAAAAATAATTATTCGAATAAAACTATTCGAATAAAATTATTAATATTCTTAAAAAGCATTATATATATATATATTTATTAATTTTAATCGATAAGATAAGTAATAAAAAAAGTTAAAAATAAAATTGGAATAGTTGTTAGCACTGGTTTTTAGGATATTTGTGGAATTTTCAATTAGCAAAAGTTCTGAATTAAAAAATACTTCAATAGCTTTTTTTGCACGGGACAGTCTATAAAATCCTATTCATCATGTTATACTTCAAGCAGCAGCAACTAACTCCTAATCACACATGCATACAAGTAACCACTTTCTATAACAAGCCTTGCATCAATAAAAATTTCCCTAAGAAAATTTAAAGTCTAGCATCTTAAGCTGAATGCTCTACTCAAACTAACACTTTACTTATTCTTTTAGCTAGTGATGTTAATAAAGGTTTTTTCAACAAGAAATTTGTGTTCTAAAACTAAATAAAACAAAAAATTTAGATTAACATGATTCAAATTGTTATTGTATTACGAAGAAAAAAGTTTAACAATTATGAATGAAAAATGATTTGTGGCAAATGTCCACCACGTTCACACTGTAAGATGTCGATTCTTTCATCAAAGGTTTTAATTATTTTTTGGCAAAATTGTGGTCTTATTTTGTTAATCACATTATGGATTTTAAGTTTTAAGGCTAAAATCGTTTCGATTGGCTCCGTATAGACTCGGTCCTTAACACGGCGCCGCAAGAAATAATCCAGTGGTGTTAAATCACACAATCTAGGTGGCCACTTAAGTGGTGATTGTAGTGAAATTATGCAATCGGGAAATTTGGTTTGCAATAAATTGATCGTTTCATTGGCTGTATGATATGTGGTACCGTCCATGTCAGTAATATTTCATCAATAATGGATCGCGATAGCGTGATCCATTGACCGTTATCGCATTTTTAGATTCATCTTCGAAAAAAAGGTCCAATCACGCCTTCAGACCACAAAGCGCACCCTACAATGACATGTTGAGCATGCAAAAGCTTCTCAATTATCGCTCTAGGATTTTCAGAAACCCAAATGTGGCAATTTTGCTTGTTGACATATTCTGACAAGTGAAAATGGGCTTCGTTTTGAAAAAATGATTTTTTCATGAATTGAGTGAATCTACGGCTGTGTGAATGATCGGTCGACTTCAATTCCTGCACCAATTGAACCTTGTAAGGCTTTAAAGTTAAATTCTTAGGCAAAATTCGCCATATGGTAGGGTTTTAGATAAACCCAATTGTTGAGAACATCCGGGAATTGACAAACTTGGATTTGCTTCAATACTGTGACTCACGCCTGCGATGTTTTCAGTTAAACGATCCAGTCGAACACGCATTGGTGTTCTCATATTTTATATCGAGCTTGTCGACTCAAATTTAACGATTGTTGAGAACTTCGAGGAATTGAAAAATTATCGACTCAAATTTAACCCCAAATTCTTAAGAGCGGTCTTAGAAGGACGTTTGTGTTGTCCGAAAATATCACAAATTTTACAAAATGTAACTTTAATAGAATCACCATTTTCATTATTTTAATGGATTTTAATTATTTTAAGGCGGTTTTCGTGCGAAAATGAATGCATTGTAACTATCGCATCTAATACGAACGTGTCAAAAAATTAAATGGCAAAAGTATTATGTTGTTGGTGTTGCCACAATCGAAAAACAAACTTTTTGTTGAAAAACCCGATATATTTATCTATTGCGAATTTTTTTTCGTTTTTATTGCCTGTAAGTATGCAACATTTTTTGCGGTATTTTTTACCATTCTGCAGGTAATAAGCGTAATTTATATTGTTTCCTAGGGAGGACACATTGTTGCCAGAAACATTTAGCTGTTTATAAACATTAATAAAGAAACATACTCCAACTTATCAAAAATCAGATGTAGTACAACTACAAAATCATATTTTTAATGCACCCTAATTTTTAATATGGCCTTCTGACGGCATTTTGCCGGACTTAAATGATTTAAAAACATTCATATGAATCATGTAAGATTCTGGATGCAAAATAGAAGACGGATGTATTAACTTTTTCCATGATTTTTTAAAAATTTTATTAAACTGTTCTCTTGCATAACATTGTTGCTCCCCCTCATCTTCTAACAAGAGCAAATAACCAAAGGTTTTGTCAAACAACAAACACTTCAGTTCAGTTTCCCTCATTTGTTGAATTTCATCGTATGATTTTAATTTACCACAATCATAATTTAACCATTTTTCATAGATGTTTTACAACCACAATAGATGTTATTTTCTCAAAAAAAAAAAATCCCTTAATAACAATTTTAGCCAGCACCCTCAATGAAAGCTGAAACTGATGCATAGAAAAAGATTTAATGTAAAAAAAACCACTGCCATCATCATCATCATCATAATCATCCTCATCATTTTGGTTTACTGTGTTAAAATGGTGTTATAAGGGTACGTTAAGTTTCCTTTACTCTGCAAGCTAAAGAAGATTTACAAACACTCTCAAACGTAAATATGAAATTCATATTTTTGTAGAGTTTAACTGTTTAGTTTTGAAGTTGCTACTTTGGCTGGCTTAACAAAAAAGTTTATGGGTAGACAGTGTGTCTATAAAATTTTCGACCAAAAATGGATAATTTTGCATAATTATCATAAAGTGATTACAAGCTAAAATTTTTTACTTTTTTTGTCAATGAAAACTATTGGCAACGAAAATGTGGCCGCCTTTTAATTTTTCAAGTAATTTTGAAAAAAGAGTACTTTTTTCGTTTCGGACCAGTACTCAGAAATGACACCTACACATGCAATGCATTGTGCCAGAACTAGGAAATCAGGTTATGGGGAGGTGGTAAGAGCGTCTAGTGTTTGCGGACAATCTATTTGAATTTTCCTACAAGAAAGACCTCTAGAGGGAGTTTATTTCACATACGAACTGTTCTGATAAAAAAATCTAATTCTCCCTGTAATGTGTAGTGCCATTCACTGGCCAGTCGAACGCAAATGGATGCGCTCTCAGCGCATATCGAGTCAAATGAAAAAACGTACGACTTTCGAGAGCAAGTTCTCTAATTTCGTTAGAGCACTTACCATTATAGTAACGATAAAACAGTGAAATACATCCCACATTACGTAGATGCTGTAGAGAATTAATAGAGTTGGATACCCTACCTTTTCCGATTAGTCTCTTAGCCCTCTGCTGTAAGTGGTCGAGCAACTCTAAAATAGAATTTGGGGTGCCACCCATATATGAGAGTTGTATTTGGGCGGATATAGGTGATATAAATAGTACGAAGATTGGATGCAGTGAAGTATCATACTGTTTTAGAAAATCGAGATTTTTGAAAGCTTCTTTAGAAACTTGAAAAATGTATTTAGTCCATCAACCATCACACTGAAATTTCATGCCAAAAACATCAAGAACTTCCGATGAAACTATGCGGTTACTAAACGTTTCCTATAATATATGAATTCTGACATGAGTTGTGTGTCCACAGCTCCTGGTCCATGGATGTTAACTGATGAAAAAAATCAGTAAACATAGCTCTATTGCAGCGATTATTTGCTATAATATTCTGGCTAGCAACGTTTTTAAAAAAGCACCGACCAATGATTCCAGCATCCGATACATCAACAACAAACAGTAAATTTTCCTGGTGTCTCAAAATATACACTCAAGGTTATCATCAGCTCAGTCGTGGTCAACGGGAATCTTATAATGAACCCACATTAAAAGTGACAAGAAAGACCTCTAGAGGGAGTTTATTCCCCATACGAACCTTATCTGCTAAAAAACGAATTTTCCCAATCGGCCAATCGATCACAAATGGATGCGCTCTCAATGAAAATCGAGTCAAACTCAAAAAATGTGCGAGTTTCGGGAACAAATAATATTTTTTGTTGTTTCTATTTTATGAATTTAAAACTTAATGATAAAACAGGATAAAACTGAATTTTCTAGCAAAAACGCTGTCATAAAGAGAAAGTCCCATAACTAAAAAGTGATAGGTTACTGCTATTTAAATTAAAAAAGGAATGTTATATTTGCTCTTCTCTTTTTAGCTTTCTTTATCTCAAACAATGACAAAAAAAATATAAAAAATTAATTTCTTTAAGTATGGCAACATCATTTAGAAAATGCTCTTGAAAAAAGCAAAAGCATGCAATTTCTCTAAGTATGGCAACATCGTTGAGAAAACGCTCTTGAAAAAAGCAAAAGCATGCAATTTCTCTAAGTATGGCAACATCTTTGAGAAAATGCTCGTGAAAAAAGCAAAACCATGCAATTTCTTCAAGTATGGCAATATCGTTGAGAAAACGCTCTTGAAAAAAGCAAAAGCATGCAATTTCTTCAAGTATTTCAACATCGTTGAGAAAATGCTCTCGAAAAAAGCAAAAGCATGCAATTTCTTTAAGTATGGCAATATCCTTTAGAAAATGCTCTTCAAGAAAAGCAAAAGCATGCAATTTATTTAGGCATGGCAACATCGTTGAGAAAATGCTCTCGAAAAAAGCGAAAGCATGCAATTTCTTCAAGTATGGCAACATCGTTGAGAAAATGCTCGTGAAAAAAGCAAAAGCATGCAATTTCTTCAAGTATGGCAACATCGTTGAGAAAATGCTCTTGAAAAAAGCAAAAGCATGCAATTTCTTCAAGTATGGCAACATCGTTGAGAAAACGCTCAGTAAAAATGGCAAAAAAAAGGCATGCAATTTCTTTAAGTATGGCAACATCGAAAAAAGCAAAAGCATGCAATTTCTTCAAGTACGGCAACGTCGTTGAGAAAATGCTCAGTAAAAAGGCAAAAGCATGCAATTTCTTTAAGTATGGCAACGTCGTTGAGAAAATGCTTATGCCATACGGAAAGAATAAGAAACAACATACTATTTCGTACAACAATTTGTTTATGCAAATTGCGTTATCTAAGCAGCATTTTAAGCTACAATTAGTTAATGAAATTTAAATTGTTCACATACTAACCCGACACCCTGTAACTGTATATTGTGTTATAAAATGTAATGAAATCTTTTATATTATCCTTGGTAACATTGTATAAGAGCAACAATAAAATAATATTTACGCCTATTATGTGTTAAATTTGTTATTGTTGTGTTCTTTGGTGTTAATGTCGCTGCTGTTGTTGTTGTTGTTGTTGTAAACATTTGGTTGGTGTTGATGATGTGTTTTATAGAGGATAAAGTGGTCTTGTTGTAAACAACTTTATATTCCAATCCAATTCAAAACCACACCACTTTATTTTATTCTACTCCAAAACAAATCCATTCCTAATATTAACCAACAACAACAGCAACAACAATATTGGCCACTTAATAATTTGTTTATGGTTTATAACACCATGGGGAATAAATATTTTTTGAAACTCCGTGAATGTATGGACTGAAGCTAAAAGAAAGAAATTTTTACTTTTTTGTTTGTAAATTGTTTTTTGTTTTGTTGTTGTTGTTTGCTGTCTGTTGTCTGTTGTTTGGAGTAGAATTATGAATTCATTTTCTTTGTTGGGTAATTGAATATTAATTTGTGTTATAAAAAAGATAAATGCAGGCTTTAGTAATGAATTTTTAAACTTAATCTGCAGAGAGAAAGAGTGAGAGAGACAGAGTGAGAGAGATAAGAAACAAATATACAGAAATGCTTTTTTTATGTTAAAACAACAAAGCTACGCCATATTTCTAAATTTTAAATTATAGGTTTCCACTTTCGCTTTTGCGGTTAGTAAAGGGTTAAGCATCGTTGAGCAAAATCATAGGCTGCATTTTTTTAGGCCTCTCTCTCATTATCATTCAGGATCATATTTTTGATCGAAATATGTATAAAAAAATAATTAAAGGTTTCAAAAATGTCATTTTGTTGTTTTAACTTTTTAGTTTCTTAAACAGAAAATTATTTTTATAAAAAAAAATTAAAGATAAAAAATTGTGGTGATGTGAACAACAAAAAACTTTTGTTTTAATAATTTTTTTTCTTCTTTATTGTCTAAATTTAATTATGGGTTCACAACTGATGGATTGTGTGTGTAAAATAACATGATGTCGTATTGTTGTACTAAAAACGAACTCAGCATGCATTTGGTCACAGATTAAAAAATGACAGCTCCAATAATAACATAGCGCAGTGACTTGTGTTTAAGATACAAGACACAGAGGGCTGGAATTAAAATATTGTGAAAATAAATTAGCTAATTTCAATTTCTGCTAAAATTGTCATAAATCATATAAAAAATAAATTTAAAGAAAATTGACAAAGTAAGGAATCAACTACAGTTCTCATCAGCATCGTTTTTAAAGAAATACGGACCAATGATTCCATCACCCCTTAAAGCATACCAAACAGTCAATTTTTGTGGATGTAAGGGTGCCAGCACATAAACTTGAGGATTATCATCACTCCAAGCATGGCATTGTTTACCGACAAATTCATTTAAACGAAAGTGAGTGAAAATCGAGACCAACGACAATCTTGTTTTTCACAATTTGAAAGCTTGTTCAGGCTCCAGTCTATTCATGTTGAAATGCCAAACTAAACAAACACTACCTCGCTACAATCTTGGAACGGGGTTGTGTAAAGGAGTGGATTTTAATGCCTGTAAGATGTAATGTTGCATGCTTAGACACTACGGGTGATATAGATATTACGGAATCGGAAGCTCTTTATGTTCTTGGCATGAAAATTCAGTGTGATGTTCAATGGACTAAAGACATTTTTCAAATTTCTATAGAAGCTTTCAAATGCTTCGATTTCTAAAACGGTGCAAAAGATACTTCACTCCATCATCGTAATATTTATACCACCTATATCCGTCCAAAAATGGTATACAACTCTCATGTGTGGCCCGGCGCCACAAAGTCTATTTTGGAGTTGCTCGACCACTTACAGGAGAGGGCCAAGAGGCTCATTGGTTATGGTATTGTCTTTGGAGCGTCGACGTAATGTGGATTATATTTCACTGTTTTATCGTTATAACAATGATAAGTGCTCTAACGAAATTGGGGGATTGGTTCCCGTTACTCGCATATTTTCGCATTTAACTCGATTTTCATTGAGAGCGCATCCATTTGAGGTCGATTTTCCCGTACACCGCACTACACATTACAGAGAAAATTCGTTTTTTTAGCAAAACACTCGTATGTGGAATATACTTCCACCAGAGGTCTTTTCTGTCACTTTCAATGTAGGAAAGTTCAAATTGAATATCCACAAACACTACTTCCGTTTTTCTCCTTCCCATAACCTAGTTTTGGCCCTAGTTCCTAGTTCTGGCACAATGCTTTGCATGTGTAGGGTTCATTGCCTGAGTGCTAGTCTGAGAACGAAAAAAAAAAAAATATAAATCATTTGACAGCTGATAAAATGGCCGTCAATTAAAAAAGTGTTGCCAACTTAAAGTTTTTAACTCTATAAAATATCTGATAATTACTAAATTTATTATACTACTGTATATCTCCCCGGAGGCATGCAGTCAAGAAGGATCTTTTCCCCACCTTGAGCTTTCGGGAGTAAAAGGCGGCAGTCACCAGTCGTCTGGATTGGCAGGAGCCCGAAACTGGAAGATAATCGAGGTTCGATAGTTATACGTCTCTGTTTCTGGGTATTTGTTGAGGTCCCTTGTGGAGTAACGCGGTGGCTGTGGTTTTAAATCGATTGCTTTCTAAAGCCTCTAAAGAGATGTTACTGAAAAGTAAAGGTAACATCCAATGTCCGATATTAAGCACGTAGCAGGTCAAGGAGTTGGATAACTCTCCAACTCTCCAGCAAAGAGTGCGGGCACGTCCTGCTGCCGTGCTTTTAAGAATTACGTGCATGTACCGAGGTGTGTATGCGCCTTAGGGAGTGGATGTTTGCATTCTAAGCGCAAAACGCAAAAGTAAGAAAACGTCAGTAGTTAGACAACGCCCGTTCGACAACGCAGAAATTCTAATCTATATCACGTGTGTACAATTGTTCAATTGTATATTTTGGAAATTATTAAAAATCATATTGAACTGTCAGTTTATGTGAAAAAGTACCTATTATTGGTGTTTTCTATAATTTGCAAAAGGTTTGACCGTCTTGAAGTGTATCTGAGTGTACGGGAAACTCAGATTAACTTTAACGAGTTTACCCATGAAACATTTTCTTTTTTTTTTGTGCGTTTAAGTTTGATTATCAAAAGCTTCATAGTTGTTCATGTTAGAAAATGGTCGAGTATATTACTGTGTGGTACCCTTCAACACAACCAATGTGTGTTGGCTTATTCACGAATTGCGCAAGGTGATTGTGCGCAGCAAAAAACTTAACATACTGGCCTTCTGTAGTTGTATGACTCCTTATACCTCCTGCCAACACTGATCTCTTCAGAGCTTGACATTAAAATATTTTCGCAAAAGAAAATCAAAATATTAGTTTTTGGGATTTTTGCTAGATTTATAATTTAAAAAAAAATTCTATTAATTTTTTTAAAGATTTATTTGTTCTTATTGTTGTTTTTGTTGCAACAATTAATTTAAATGTTTTCTCACAAATACTTGTTGTAATCTATTGCCCAGCTGGATGTAAAATGGAAAAATTAATAAATAAAAATGACAATAATTTTGTAGGTTAAGTTAACTGACACCTTCGTTAATTACACAAAATTATTTATTTCAAAATTATTTAAAATAATTTTAAATCATGTAAAATTGTTGGCAAATAAAATAATAAAATTTTTTGAAAATAGTTGGCGCTTAATTATTACATCAGTGAACGATAGTCGTTGTTTTTGTATTAACAGAATAATAAACAAGATTTCCAACTTCTCTGGTTTTGCTGATTTTAGTAAAAATAAATAAAAAATAATTTAAAAATAAATAATTAAAAAAAAAAACAATTAAATATGACACTTAAATTACGTTTGTCTATTTAGAATGTATACAATTTTGTCACCACAATAAAAATTATCAAATAAAAATTATTGAGCAATAAAAAGCGAAATAAAATAAATTATTAAATCTTTAGGAGTTGTTATTGTTGTTGCTGCTTATTAATCGATTACCTTCATTAAGATACGTAGGGAAATAAATACTTTTTTTTAATATCTGTCTTAGTGTTAGTGACACCTTTCGGTAGTTTACGTCGATAAGGCCGAAACGATGCGGTATTACCGATATACGGCTACAAATATGGGATAAAGTTATCGAAAATTATAACCCCAAATTAGACTACGTCCAAGCCAGCCATGACGGTCATATACCAGAAGATCATTTAAGTATCAAGCCAGAAGATTGTCTTCCGAATAAAATAAATTTCCCGTTAATTTAAGAAATGAATTTTTTTATTCCATTTCAAAGATCTGTAATATTTCCATCGTATTTTTACATTTTGCAGTGTAAAAAGATTCATTGCTAAAAATGATCCCAAAATACATAAAGATTCTAAAATACATAAAATAATTCAATTCAAAAATACAATGTATTTTTATGCGCCCAACATACAGACTCTAAAGCTGAATGCCATTTTGGTATTAAAATTGTTGGTGCCACAAATTGATCACAATTAAATATTTAACGACACTCTATTCCATCCATTTTACAATCTTGTAATAAAAAAAAAAAAAAAAAAAAAGAAACAATAAAATTATATATTTTTCCCATTTAGCAGATAGCAGACGGACGTTAGTGTGTCTGTCTCTGATAGTCTGTCTAATAATTTATGCCATATAATCAAAGTGTATTTATCATCAAAATTACTTGTATCTCTGGCAGTTTTGAAATGTGTTTGTGTGAGTCAGAGTGATTTGCTTAACAGGAATGGAAATTTCAACGCCATTTTAAATTAACTTTACGAATGAGAGGCAACTTTATAATGCTGCGGAGTTTAATTGCTTAACGTTTTTAGAGTCTTCTTTTAAATTTGCAGATTTAATCATGCAAATTCTTTTATTTTAAGTGGAGGCTGGGCAGAGCACTTTAAAGTTCTAGAAATACAGTGTGATTCAAGTAGAGATACATTTTTCAACAGCCTTTTTTTGACAGATCACGTGCAAGTCGTGTCATACTGCTACGTTATTTTTGTTTAGTATTGTTTGGCATTTCATCATGCAAAGACTTACGCGTGAACAACGTTTACAAATCGTTCAACTTTGTTACGAACATTTATTTTTTTTGTTAAAGAGAAGTAGCAACAATGCCTATTTAGTCAAGTACTGTGCTACATTCTTTAGGAAAGGGATAGAGAAGAGATGAAACAGGTGGTGAAAGTAGAAGGATAGTCGGAAATTAACTGCCGTATAAAGAATGTACAGCGACCAGTGACTATACCTTCATCTTTGAGCAGCCCCACCGACAGTCAATTTTTGTTTTTGTAGTGAAAAAACCAAGGTCTTCGTTGGGAATCGAAGCCACAACCCCCATACTGACAAGCTAGTACACTACCTACTAGCCTACAGGGGCACCATGTTCTGTAAAGAATGTGTTTCGTAAACTTCGCTCAACTTATGGTCGCCATAATCGGTCAACTGAGCGTACTATTCGCAACACTATAACCCATTTGGAGACCCAGCATAAATGATATTGGATAATATTCGACCGAATAGACTACGTCCAGCATGCAGTGGAGAAAATATAGCGGCCGCAGCTGAGAGTGTACACGCTGACCGTAGATAATAGATTCGGCGCGCCGTACGCAGTAACTCGGACTGTCGTATGGAACGACTTGGCGCATTTTACGTCTAGATCTTAAATTGAAAGCATACAAAATACAGCTTGTGCAAGAACTGATGCTGCTTGACCTTCCCAAGCGACACCGCTACGCACTGTGGGCTCTTGAAAAGTTTCGAACAAGTCGGACGTTTTCGAAGCAAATATCTTTTAGGGATGAGGCCCATTTCTGGCTCAATGGGTATGTAAACAAGCAAAATTGTTGCATTTAGGACGAAAAACAACCTGAAGAGATTCAAAAGTTGCCACTTCATCAAGAAAAATCAACGGTTTTTTGTGGTTTGGGGGCCGGTGGAAGAAACATTGGTCTATATTTTTTTAAAAATGATAACGGTGAGAACGTAATCCTCAATGGTAACCATTATCTCGCCATGATAACCGACTATTTCAACAAGGCAACGCCACTTCCCACACATCGCATCAATCAATGGATTTATTTAGAGAAAACTTCGGTGAGCAAATAATACATATCACGTTTTGGGCCGGTCGATTGGCCGCCAAGATCGTGTGATAGCACACCGTTAGACTTTTTCCTGTGGGCATATGTAAAGTCTAAAGTTTATGCGGACAATCCCGCTTTGATTCAGTGTCATTCGTCAGTTACCATTCGAAATGCTCGAACGAGTCATCGAAAGTTGAACTCATCGGTGGACCATCTGAGACGTAGCCGCCGCCAACAGTTGAAAGACATAATCATCAAAAAATAAATGCCAAATGAATAGAATCAATCACCCAGTATAAGGGAAAATTTTTTATAAATATTATTTTTTTAATTAAAATTTATAAAATGCTTTTCTATTTGAAAATCTGTTTTTCATATTAATTGCAATCAAAAAACTTTTTTATATAGAATCTGCGATATAGTTTTTAGAGAATTGAACATATTTTCATTAAAAATACTAGACTTTATGCAACATTTAATTCTAAAAATAAATAAACGAGTAGAAACATCACCACTAATCACGCCAAAAATGAACGAAATATTCAGCACTGTTCTGCGACCTCCTTAGAGTTGGTAGCTTGGCTGAATAGGCAGGCAATTCCAATGGGTTAAAGTTCAAACTACGAAGGCTAAAAAGCAGGAATAGATTCGAGAACATCTGAACAATTTTTATATATAGAGTTCTAAATAATGGAGTCATACTCCAGAATGGGCCTAACAAGCGAAATGTAAAGGCTTTTGGTAACGTATAGATCATCAAAGCTTTTAGCCCAACGTTTAACTAATTCAAGTACACCTCAAGCTTTGTTTGCTGTGAAATTTAAATGTGCAATGAAATTTATAGACCTTATAGACGAGTTGGGTAGCACAGGCCGCCCATAAAATTGGTTAATCGGAGGCCTAACTTCAATCCAGGCAAATAAATTTATTTTTTTGATGAATCATAACTCAAATGAGCTACAAATTTGCTTCCATTATCATGCTGGTGGTGCCGAAATATCTCTTAAAATATTATTAGATTGTTTGATCTTCGTAGTCATAACGTTCTTATTTAAGGCCCGTCGCACACTGTAAACTGCAGCCCTCCCACTAACTGATCTCTCTACGATAATGTCGAATTTATTTGTGACGAGTCACTCTTGTTCCTCAGATTTGGCTTCCAACGATCTTGATTTCTTTTACGTAGAAGACTCGAGAGAATATGATTGCAGTTGTTGAAAATCTTGGGAAATTTAAACAACACTTTTTTGAAAATCGCCAATTTTAATTAAAATTTCCCATATGGATGTTTTCACTATGAAGTGAAATTTCTTAAATTTTTACCAAAACTTTATTTAATTAATGAAAATATTTGTCGAAGCCGGTAAAATAAAAAAAAGGGATTTTTAAATATAATTTCCCATAAAGGGAAATTTATTAATATAAAGCAAGGAAGACCTTTCAAATATATCGATATTCGATATATAATTTGGAAAAGTATTTTTTTTTAAACTTAAAAAAAAATAAAAGAATAACTTTTCATAAAATTTCCCTTGAGTGATTTTAAATTAAATTTCCTCTATCGGGGCAATTTGTTAACGTAGGCTTTGGAGTTAAGTAACAATCCAGGATCAAATATTTTATCAACTTTTTCCTGATGATGGTCATCGATAAAATGGCCAGAACCGGCAGATCTATTCAAATGAAAATGTGCCTCGTCACTCATTATGATTTTTTCAACAAAACCGGGGTTGTCATGGACGAGTCTTGTGCAAGAAGCTCTTGTATCAGCTTAATCTTATATGAAAACAAATGCAAATCCTTGTGAAAAATTGTGTTCATAGTTGTTATTTGAAGACCAAGCTCCTGAGCACGGCGTCGAATTGAGGTTAATCGATTGTTTTGAATTTTTATTTCGGTATGGTTTTTCGTCGACCCTCGTCAAATTTGTTTTGAACACTTTCGTGAGCAGCAGTAATGTTTTCAGCCGATCTTGCAGTATGTTGTTATCGTATAGACCCTCTTCCTTCGAAATCATTCACTACACAATAAATAGTGCGTTTTGTTAGCACATTGTTTCTCCCAAAAATTTCACGTAACTTTCTCAGCGTCACAGTAATCGATGATTGATTTTGATAAAATGTTTTAACGATTAAAATACATTGGTTTATCGAGCAAATTTGCCACATGCCTACTTCAAGACTGCGAAATATGAATTGCCAAGACTAATGCTTGCCAAAATGGCGGCAAAACAAAGTAGTATACCTTTTCGGCGAACACCCTGTGGTTATGAATTGTAGACAGATAAAAAGGTTTCCTAAAAATTATTAAAACATTCAAAATATATCAAAAACTTTGTTGTTTAATTTTCTAAGACTTTTTTTATCTTTTAAATTATTCGATTTCCCATCTCTGCACTTTACTCTATTCCTACAACATATAATTATTGCAATTGTTGCTGATGTTTGAAAAATTAATGCGAAAATTATAAGTTTAGATTTGTAGGCTTTTAATCAAACTTAAATAATTTCTTGTTGCAGTTGCTATTTGTATGACCGACTTTTCTCACTGCATTTAAATTTGTCTCCTCTCTCTAGTTGTTTCATATTAAATAATAAAAAACATATACGTAATTATAAGTTTTTCTTTTAAGAAACCTACAAAACGTCGTTACCAGATCTTTGAATTTATCACATCTGCTGACAATAAATAACTTTTCAGTAACGTGCTGCAAAATTTAAATCAGACTTGTTCTCGAAAAAGTCAAAGAGAAAGAAAATCGTCAGACAGATCTACTAATGGGAAATATTTTATTTAAAATTTATCCTGTTTTTAAAAGGGGAAACTTTTAAGGCGCTTTTTATTAACTCCAGGAGTTTTAGTTTTGAAAGGCTCATTAACGATACCCTGCTCTTAAATTTGAGCAGGGTATCGTTCTTTCTCCTACCTCATTTATAATTTTTCTAAATGGCCTTCTTTGCCAAACTCTCAACCCTATTTACTCTTTCGCAGATGACAGCACTATTTGTCTCTCGTATTCGTTTGGTAATAGACCAAACCAGTTGGAGGTGAGTTGCAAAAGGCAAAACATGAATGATACGCTCAATCATGATCTCTCGATAATCTCAGAATGGGATCGTGTGAAAAGAGTCGATTTTAATGCCCATAAGATGCAATATTGCATACTTACGTCTAGACCTGTGTTCGAAAATAGTCATACATACATCTGTTACTACGGGTGATAAGCAAGTATTGCGGAATCGGAAGCTCTTGATGTATTTTGGTATTGAAAATTTAGCACGATGTTTGGTGTTGCGGAATATGGAACTCTTGATGTTTTTGGCATTAAAATTCAGTATGATGTTCGACTAAATACATTTTTTATGTTTCCAAAGAAGCTTTTAAGTGCCTCGGTTTGCTAAAATGGTGTAAAAGATACTTCACTCCATCCGATCTTCGTACTATTTATACCACTTATATCTATCCAAAGATGAAATACAACTCTCATTTATGGGCCGACGCCTTAAAGTTTAGTTTGGTATTGCTCGACCGCATACTGGAGAGCATTAAGAGGCTCATTGGGGACACTAGGGTTTCCAACTCTATTGATTCTCTAAAGCATCGTGGTAATGTGGAATGTATTTCACTGTTTTATCGTTACTACAATGATAAGTGTTCTAACGAAATTAGGGATTCTCTTGCCGAAATTCGTAAGTTTTTGGGTTTAACTCGATTTTTGTTAAGAGCACATCCATTTGTGGTTGATTGGCCAGTGAATTGAACTACGCATTACAGGGAAAATAAGTTATTTTAGCAGAATAGTTCGTATATGAAATAAACTCCTTCCAGAGGTCTTTTCTAACATCTTCAATTGAGGAATGTTTACAAAAAAACACTACTCCCTCTTTCCTCCTCCCCAAACCCTAATTTCCTAGTTCTGGCACAATGCATTGCATGTGTAGAGGTCATCCCCTGAGTGCTGATCCGAGAAAAAAATCTAGAACACAGGCTTAAGTAAAGGTGGCTCCCATATTTTGTGTGAATGGTTATAAATTTCTTAGCTTTGAACGATGGTGTGTAGAAGTATATATTGAATATGAATGCCATGGAGAACCTAAGCGTAACTTAAGTAGCAGCAATTAAGTGAGAGCTTATGAAGAAAAAAAGTTTTTAAGTTATCTATCAGGAATAGCAAAATTTTTGCTTTGACATTCAAACACAAACCAACTGGTGGAGATTGGTCTGCCTTTTACCCCTGAAGACACATGTAATGATGGTGAGTTTTTTTCAAAACATATCAATGTACCCCCGGAGGGTCACGCGACAAGTAACACAAAGATATCGTCAAATAAATCCAAGTAAGTCGGATCTAACTTCTGTGACTACTTATCTAATCTAACTTTAGAGCTTTTTGCCTGCCGCGGAAAAATTTAATATATTTCTTGCGATCTTAAGGTCCAAATTACAAGGTTTCTTTTAAAGACTTCAAAATATTTAACTTAAAAGACTGCTGTCGGTCATATTAACCACCACTTACTTCTTCATTATGTGTCACTTTGGCCACACAACCAATGACCATTTGTTTCGTTTAGTGTTGCTGCTTAAATTGCCAGTTAGCTGTGGTCTCTAGCGATTTTTTTGTTTTTACTTCCCTAAAACCAGAGTGAAAAATTCCTTTACTATTATCGTTTTTTTTTTGTTCAGTGTAGTTGGTCCTTAACCAACTGCTTATTAGTTGTTTAATTTTTAAATGCTCGTTTATTAGTTGTGTTTATTATTATTATTTTTTATTTATATATTTTTATAGCAAAAACCATATTATTATTGTTAATTTTCATTTTTTAAGTTTCTTTCAAGCGATTTTAAACAATATTATTGATTTACAAAAACAAAAGTCAAAATGAAAATTTGTGGAAGTTGTTTTTTACTTTTCATGTTAAATTGACAGTCGTTAGCTTATTAGTGGCATGGAAAATTTACAACCTCTTTTAAAGACCCAAACGTGTCCAATTACTTAAAAAAAAAAAAAAAATTAAAAAAAAATAAATTAATTAATAAATAATTAATGCTTTTCAATTCTGGCAACACCAGCAACATGATAGTTTTCACACTTAGCTTTTTGACATATTCGTAGTAAATGCATTAACAATTGTTACAATGAATACAATTTCGCACGAAAATCGCATTAAAATAATTAAATTACGCAAAGAAAATAGTGATTCTGTGAAAGTTATGTGGTGGTAAAATTCGTGATATTTTCGGACAACATAATCATTCTTGAGAGAGCGCTATTAAGAATTTGTTTGTTAAATTGGAGTCGACAGGCTCGATACAAAATGTTCGAACACCATCACATGTTCGACTGGGTCGTGCAACTGAAAACATCGCAGACGTGAGCCACAGTGTTGAAGCAGTTTCAAATTTGTCAATTCCTTAATACCTTTCCAACTTCTATGACATTAAATGAATGTGAATCAGATGATAATACTGAAATAAGTAACCTATTTGCAAAATTCTTCTCATTTACCTATGCGGATGATCAGGGTATTAACCAGTGGCGTACCTAGACTGGGGCGGTGGGTGCGGTCCGCACCGGGCGCCACTTCCTTGGGGCGGCATTTTTGATATTTACTTATAGTTGTAAAAAGCGACTTATTCATTTCATATTTATTTTCTTTCTTGAATAAAAAATGATTATTATGAATGTTATAAGTTTAATATTTGATTTATATAAATTATGATTAACTAAATGATTTCGAATATTATCCTCGGTGTATAAGTTAACGACTGGAATAAATTCGTTAACTGTAAAAAAAATTATCAGGCAATCATTCGTCTCCTCTGTGCAAAATTCTTTCTTGACTGTCTTTTTGGTAACCTTGAGACTGTGACAAAATAAGAGCGTCACGAATTTTGTTGCTGACACAGGAGATGGTGATTGGACAGAACTGGTTCTTTCAAATTTTGCCTAATGGCGAAAAGCTCTTAAGATCGTAGATGGTATATTCACCGCCAAAGAAAAGTATTTATTGTTTCTGCTGCAAACTGTTTGACAATCTTTGTCAAGCAGGTTTTAATACGGAAAATGGTTTTAACAAATGGTGGAAACTTAATCCCGAAATCAGTCAACATGAGGTGAGTCCACTGCACACTCGATCATATTCCAAATGAAAGGAATTAGAAATAAGACTTGGACGTGGCGCAACTATTGACAAACTACAACAACAGAATATTGATAAAGAAATAAAAAAATGGAAGGAAATTCTAACAAGAATACTTGATATAATTAGATTCTTAGTAAAACAAAATTTGGCGTTTCGAGGACAAAGTGAAAGTGTTCATCAGGAAAATATCGATTCAATGGAAAATAGAATAGATAAAGTTGTAGAATTGTTTATTGACTTTGTAGAAACTAAAGGAAAAACCGCTGGTGAAATCACAGATATGATTTTAACGAAATTAGAAAAAGACAGTTTAGATATAAAAAATATCCAAATGCAGAATTTGTAGCATGCACAAATCATACTTTAACCCTGGCATGTTTACACGAAGCTTCTACAGCTATCAATTCCATCACATTTTCTGGAACTATCGAACAGTTGTTTCAGTTGTTTTCTTCTTCCACTCATAGATAGAATGTTTTACTTTCTGTCACCGGTCAAGGTAACGCAGTGTAGAAACTCGCTGGAGCGCTAGAGCTGCCGCGGTAACTATATTAAAAAAACATTTTTTTTTACATTTTAAGCGCTTTGGAAAAATTGACATCTGAAGAAGAAAATAGTAAAACGAGATCAGATGCTGGAATATTATTCAATTCTATCCAATCTTTTTCTTTTCTATTTTACTTTCATTTATGTGAACCCGTCCTTTTGGAAATTAATGACGCTCAAAAATACCTGCAAATAAAAGGGTTAAATGTCCACCAATGCCATAGAAAACTAAATTCTTTACAAACACATTTCATGGAACAAAGAGATACGCTAGTACAAAACGCTGTTATAGCAGTCAAAATAATTTGTAAAGACTTGGAGATATCGACTGAGCGTCGAGTTAGAAGGAGAAAAAATATGAGTGGAGAAAATTCGCAAGACGTGGGGCTATCTTTAGAAGAAGAAGTACGAAGAGAAATGTTTTCATCTATTTACAGAATTATAAAGGAAATAAAAGAACGCCTCGATCAGTTGCATGGCCTTGTAAGAAAATATTCGTGTATAATATTGTGTAACCTACTAAATGCAGAATTTGAATGTCAAATAAATGACTTGATTGACATTGATAAAGAACAGTTTTATATTGAACGAAAAAGGATCCAGGTTTTTATGTCTGTACATAAGAGACAAAACATTGAAAAAACGGAGAGAAGGGCCCTCTTGATCTGCTAAAATTTATTCAGGAGTATTCTGTTCCCAACATTGTAATTTGGTTAAGAATTTTTTTAACAATTTCATTCAGTGTCGCTAGTTGCGAAAGAAGCTTCTCAAAATTGAAGTTTATAAAAAATTATCTTCGTTCTACAATGAGTCAATTAAGACTACAAAATCTTGCAATATTGTCAATAGAACAAGAAATTACAAATAATATAAATTTTGAGAGCATTGTACATGATTTTTATAGTATTAAAGCTAGAAGAGTAGATATTATATAAATATGTTTACGAGTGCATACAAATATGTCTAAAAAGATTTACTCTGCGTATTAATTAATATTTATTAAATAACTTAATAACTTATTTATGTGTATTAATTTATAAAAACCACTTTTTGATTGACTTATAATAAAAAGGGTGGCAAACTGGAGATGAGATCGCTCCGGGCGGCAATAGTTCTAGGTACGCCACTGGTATTAACTTTAATGGATAACCAATGCACAATGTTGGAAGTCAGGCTTTTTTACTGCCATGTTTGGATGAAATATCTGTACTTCATCGTTTGAAAAAACTAAAATAATCTTATAAGAGTGGACCTGACGACGTTCCAAGTTGCATTCTTATAAACTGCGCAGAGGCTTTTGTAGCTCCTCTTACAATATTATTCAATTACTCAATTAAATTGGGTATATTTCCCGCAGCAGGGAAGAATTCTCTCATTATTCCGGTGTTTAAGTGTGGTAAAAAAAAAATGATATTAGAAATTACACAGGAATTGCTAAACTGAGTGTAATACCTAAACTATTTAAAAAATTAGTTACGGAGCATTTGTGCCATCAAGTATCTTCAATATTATCGTCTAGCCAACGTGGCTTTCGTAGAGGCTGTTCTACTGTTACTAATCTTTTACAACTCACAACTTTGGTTAATCGTGGTTTTGTTAATAAAATGCAAACTGACGTTGTTTATACAGATTTTTAGCAAGGCATTTGATAAGGTTAACCATGAACTACTTATCAGGAAACTACATTACATGGGATTCACACAAAATTGTTTAAAATGGATAAACTCATACCTTAGGAACAGGAAACAGAATGTTGCATACAAAAATGCGATTGCTAGGCCAATCGCCGTTTTATCTGGTGTTCCTCAAGGGAGCCATATTGGACCCCTTCTTTTTTCATTATTTCTCACGCATGCCAAAGGGGGTAACCGTCTAATCCCGGACCACCGAACAGGAGGACCTTAAAGTTCAGAGTCCCCAATTGCGAAGATCACAGTGCTCAATTGCGAACTGCAGCCTCCCCCGTGGCGCTACCCGGAAGCTTCCTACCCACAGCGAAGCTCCATCACCAGGGGTACACGCATGCCAAAGCGGGTGACCGTCCAATCCCGGACCTCCGAACAGGAGGACCTCAAGTTTCAGAATCCCCAATTGCGAAGTTCACAGTGCTCAAGTGCGAACATCAGCTCCCCCCCCGTGGCGCTACCCGTGAGCTTCCTACCCACAGCGAAGCTCCATTACCAGGGGTACACGCATGCCAAAGGGGGTGACCGTCCAATCCCGGACCTCCGAACAGGAGGACCTCAAAGTTCAGAGTTCCCAATTGCGAAGTTCACAGTGCTTAATTGCGAGCTTCATTTTGCCAAAAAGTGATTGAAAAACTTTGATGAAAGAATCAATGACTGTCAGTCTGAACGTGGTGGATCTTTGCCAGTTATTATTTTTCATTCATAATTGCCGTACTTTACTCTTCGCAATACAATAGAAATTTGAATCATTTTAATTTAAATATTTTTCTTGTATTTTGTTTTACAAAACAAACTTCTTGTTGAAAAACCCTTTATAAATTAGAAGCTTAACTTAAGAAAGTAATTATTTATAAGCATAGCGAAATACCCTAATCTCAGTAAAAGCGATTCTTCTTTGACCTTTTTTGTCAAACTTTCAAGTCTATATACTCTTTCGCAGATATCAGCACCATTTGTTATTCGTTTCGATTTAGTAATAGACCGAACCAGTTGGAGGTGAGTTTCCAAAAGGCAGAACATGAATGCTACGCTTAATAACTATCTCGCAACCATCTCGGAATGGGGTCGTATAAATAGAGTCGATTTTAATGCCCGTAAGACACAATGTTGCATGCTAATGAATAGATCTGTGCTTGGAAATGGTGCTACATCTGTTACTATGGGTGATATATTTATTACGGAAACGGACGCTTGTGATGTTCTTGCAATGAAAATTCAGTGTGATGTTCGATTGACTGAACACATATTTCAAGTTTCTTACGAAGAAGAAGTGTAAGAGATACTTCCCTCCATCCGATCTTCGTACAATTTATACCACCCATATCCGTCTGAAAATTAAATACAAAGTCTATTTTGGAGTTGCGCGACTGCGTATAGGAGAGGTCTAAGGGGAGAAGAGCAGGATTGGCGATAGTAGAGTATTTTTTTTTTTTTTTGTTTAAAGAGAAGTAGCACTTCAGGCAACAATGCCTATTTAGTCAAGTACCGTGCTACATTCTTTAGGAAATGGATTGAGAAGAGATGAGACAGGTGGTGAAAGTAGAAGGATAGTTACAGCAATTAACTGCCGTGTAAGACAGCACAGAGACCAGTGATCATGCCTTCATCACTGAGCAGCCCCACCGACAGTCACTTTTTATTTTTAAAGTGAAAAAATCCAAAGTCTTTGTTTGGAATCGAACCCACAACCCCCAGTGTTATAAGCTAGTACACTGCCTACTAGCCTACAGGGGCAGCTATACAACAACTTTAGTGATTCTCTGGAGCATCGATGCAATATGAGTTATATTTCACTGTTTTTATCGTTACTACAATGGTAAGTGTTCGAACAAAATTAGGGAACTTGTTCCCATTTCTCGCACGTTTTCGAGTTTAACTCGATTTTCGTTGAGAGCACATTCACTTGTGATTGATTGGCCAGTGAATCGCACCTATGCCTTACAGGGAAAATTCGTTTTTTAGCAGATCAGTTCGTACGTAGAATAAACTCCCTCCAGAGGTTTTTTCTGTCACTTTCACTATAGGAAAGTTCAAATTGAATGTCCACAAACACTACTCCCTCTTTCATCCTTTCCATAATCTAATTTCCTAGTTCTGGCACAATGCATTGCATGAGTAGGGGTGGGTCATTATCTGAGGGCTGGTCCTAGAAAATAAAATACTTAAAATACTTAATTTTAAAAGCAAACTCTCTTACCTGATATTCCTGGTGTGTGTGTGTGTGTGTATGTCGAACAACCTTGCAACATGTATTTTAAATGTGAGAATGTGTCTTAAAGTTGAGTCATATAAAATTAAATTTTAAAGTTCCTTAAAGAGTTTCTTTAATTAAGTAATAAACACATTTCCTTAAGTAAACTTTATTCGTTGTTATTAAATTTTCATTTATTTATGTTGTGCCAAAGTTTGGCCAAAGTGATTATCATTTGACATGACGTTTTAATATAATTTTTTTTTCTGTTTTGTTAAACACATTTAGGTCATAAACATGCATTTTGCTTTAATCCACCTTGTGTTTTTCCTAATGCATTTCTTCTTACCGGTTGCTCGCTCTTCTTCCTAGACATTTTTCTTGGTGAAGTCTTTTTTGTGAAAATGAAAACCAAGTCAAAATGACGTTGCAGATAAAAGTTGCACGGGTATGTAGTTTCATATAGTTGTTAGCTGTTGGCCCTTTTAGTTCCTGCAACACGTGAGCAAGCGTATAAATATATTTCTTGTAAAATTTATAAGACGTCAATTTGGTGTTGTTAGAGGGCGTTCACATTAGGGTGATTTTTCCGTTCTTCTTTTTTTTTATATTTTATTTTATTTTGTTATTTTCTTTTATTTCTTTTTAATATTTATTATACAGAAAAGATAAATTATGGTTTTTGGGGAGCCCTACATCAGGTGAAGAAATTATTTTTAAGGAACTTAAAAAATTATATGCACCGCAAAAGAAAATAAATTGCGTATTCAATTACTAAATTTTTAAACTTAAATAACTTTTTATTATTTAATTAAGTGATAATTAGTTAATGTTAGTGCACAAATTCCTTAATATTTAATTAAAAATAAATCATTTTCGTATTTAACTTAAAACGAAAAGAAAACTTAACAACAACATTAATAAAAATGGAATTAAAATATTGTTTTGTTGTCAGCTCTTTATTGCAATATAAATATCATCAGTTTTTAGAGTTTTTAAATTAATTAAAAATTTATTTACGTTAACTACACACAAAGTTGACACTACAGAACAATTTACTTGAGATGTACATCTTTATTTCACCTGGTTTATTTTTCAACTAACTAACTATCCACTCAGACGCTGCCCTTTTATATTTGTCCACTAAAAGTCTAGAAAAATTAAAAATCTTCTGCCCCCTTTTTATCATATTTTTTTTTTTTTTTGTATGTTCTCCGTTCAATATATAGGCGCCTGTATGTCTGTGTGTATTTTTGTTTTTATTTATACGCTGACGAAGTTTCTTCTTGGAATTTATTTGAAGATATTTGTTGTTGTTTTGTGTAGATAAATAAGTTTTCTTAAAAAACTACGCAGTTACTAAACAGCATAGTGTCTTGTTGTTGTTTTTCGTATATAAAGTTTCTATGCAGATAGTAACTAGAAATTTGATGTTGCCTTGCGTGCATAAGTTTTCTTAGCAAGCCACACAGTTAGTAAGGTAGTTCACTTTATTGCTTAATTATTTTCTTTTAAAACTTAAGCAAGACACATCCGTAACAATGAAACTGAAAAATAAGCTCAAGCAAATATTAGTTCAAATAAAAATTTCTTTATTATTATTTTGAAAAAGTTTTATAACTTAATTATTTAAACGGTATAACTAACAATTTGTCACAAAATTTTGTAATCATTTTTCTAATCTCACCTTCGATATAAGAGAAAGCTTATTTAATGCCTGGCAAATGCCCATGACAACCAGGCTGACAGATGTTATGTTGATTCTTTCATCAAAGTTTTTAATCACTTTTTGGCAAAATGGCGGTCTTATTTTGGTTAATCCCATTATGGATTTTGAGTTTTAAGGCTGAAATCAATTCGATTGGCTTCGTATAGACTCTGTTCTTCACATAGTGCCACAAAAAATAATCCAGTGGTGTTAAATCACACGATCTGCGTGGCCACTTAAGTGGTGATTGTAGTGAAATTATGCAATCGGGAATTTTCGTTTGCAATAAATTAAACGTTTCATTGGCTGTGTGACAGGTGGCGCCATCCTGTTAAAACCACATGTCAAGAAAATCCACGATAGTGTGATACATTGATCGTTACAGAATTTCCAGCCTCATATTCGAATAAAAGTTGGACCAATCACGTCTTCAGACCACATAGCGCATCATACCGAGACACGTTTAGCATGCAAAGGCTTCTCAATAATCGTTCTAAGATTTTCAGAAGCCCAAATGCGTCAATTTTGCTTGTTGACAAACCCTGACAAGTCTAAATGGGTTCCGTCTTAAAAAAATCATTTTTTCAGAAGAAACCAGCCAATTGTTTCTGAATGAATTGAGGGAATCTACAGCGATATGACTGATCGGTCGGCTTCAATTCCTGCATCAATTGAACCTTGTAAAGCCTCAAAGTCAACATCTTACGCAAACTCTACGGTGCCCCTGTAGGCTAGTAGGTAGTGTACTAGCTGGTCAATATGGGGGTTGTGGGTTCGATTCCCAACGAAGACCTTTGTTTTTTTCACTACAAAAATAAAAATTGACTGTCGGTGGGGCTGCTCAGCGATGAAGGCATAGTCACTGGTCGCTGTGCTGTCTTATATACGGCAGTTCAATTCCGATGATGAGCTCTCAACGAAAATCGAGTTAAACGCGAAAAAGTGCGAGAAACGGGAACAAGTTCCTGAATTTTGTACGAGCACTTACCACTGTAGTAACGATAAAACAGTGAAATATAACTCATATTGCATCGATGCTCCAGAGAATCACTAAAGTTGTTGTATAGCTGCCCCTGTAGGCTAGTAGGCAGTGTACTAGCTTATAACACTGGGGGTTGTGGGTTCGATTCCCAACAAAGACTTTGGGTTTTTTCACTATAAAAATAAAAAGTGACTGTCGGTGGGGCTGCTCAGTGATGAAGGCATAGTCACTGGTCGCTGTGCTGTCTTATATACGGCAGTTAATTTTCGACTATCCTTCTACTTCCACCACCTGTTTCATCTATTCTCTATTCCTTTCCTAAAGAATGTAGCACGGTACTTGATTAAAGAGGCATTGTTGCCTGAAGTGCTACTTTTCTTTAATATAAAAAAAAAAATTCGCCATATGATAGGGTTTTGGATAACTCCAATTGTTGAGAACGTCCGGGAATTAACTAATTTGGATCTGCTTCAATACTGTGGCTCACAGCTGCATTGTTTTCATTTGAACTATCCAAACGAACATGCGTTGGTGTTCGAACATTTCATATCAAGCCTGTCAACACAAATTTAACGAACAAATTCTTAATAGCGGTCTCAAAAGGATATTTATATTGTCCGCAAATATCACAAATTTTACGAAATGTTACTCTAACAGAATCACCATTTTCATTGCGGATTTTAATTACCTTCATAAGATTTTCCTACGAAATCATGTTGTAAATGTTGCCACAATTGAAAAACAAACTTCTTGTTGAAAAACCCGATACTTATATTAGCTCTTCTAATGAAAAATATAAATAAAAATATAAATAAAAATTTAATGTCGAGAAAATGGAAAGGTACTTTTATTCATGTGCGTATATTGAACGACGGGGTTCGATTCAGTTCGATTCAGTAGAATAGAAAGAAACAAGAACACTGAAGATGGCAGGCATATAGCCGAATCGGTATGTTCACAAACCAAATATGACGCGCGTTAACGTAAAATCATACTCAAATAAGTACTTTTATAACTTTTTACATACTTTAATTTTATAGCACACTTTCAATTCGTTTTTGCTTCAACGGACTATTTTATAGTTTTTTTTTCTCTTTTGCCTTGTATTGGCCTAAGAATGGCAAATGGCTTGAGGTATAAATACGAAAAAAATCGATAAAATGTTATGAAAAATGTACGTAAAACACGTCTTAATATTGTTGTAAATTACGATAAAAAAATTAAGTAAATTTTATTGCGAAATTAATATAGAAAAGGTTAAATTAGGTGACTGAAAAAATGTGTATACTTCTGTACTTGTGTATACTTTTTTAAAGACTTTTATGTTATAAAACTTAAACCGAATTTCAGTTTTCTATAAGAAGAATGCGTAAGAATAATTTTAATAAAAAAATTTAAGTTAATAAATTTCGGCCGCTTAATTTCGCTAAACATTTTACGGCTTAAAACAAATTTAAAGATAACAGGATGTCCGCTGAGAAGGTCTTGTGGAAGAATTTCGTGTGTCAACTGAATTTTATATGGAAACAAATGCAAATCCTTGTTAGAAATTTTGGCCAAAGTTGTTCTTTAAAGACCAAACTCCTGAGCACGGCGACAAATTGAGATTGATTGATTGTTTTGAACACTTTCTTGAGCAGCAGCAATGTTTTCAGCCGATCTTGCAGTACGTTGTGGTCCATATATGGGTCTATAACCTACAGACCCCCTTTCTTCGAAATCATTTACTACACGATACACGTTGATTTATTGAATATTTTTCCATAATAAATTTCCCACGTGTCTGCCTACTGCACAACTGCCAAATATGAACTGTCAAGACTAATGTTTACCAAAATGGCGGCAAAACAAAGTAGTATACCTTCCCGGTAGACTATATTTAAGGCAGAAATCAATAATAGGAATAATAGCACAATTAATAAAGTGGGTTTTGACCACTTTGAGTAACAGTAAGTTTCATAATACAAAGCATTTTTTAATGATCAAATTTTCTAGGTACTTTTTAACTGGTACTTTTTAAAAATACCTCTAACAATAACGAAAGTCATTTTTAAAATGATACAACCTTAAATTTAATTTTAAGGGTACTTTTATGCTGGTACCTTTTTAAAAGTACCTTTAAGAAAAATAAAAACCTTTTGCTAAAGATATAATTTGAAAAATATTAAATAAAAATAAATACCTTTTTTCTAATGATATAATTTGAAAAATATTTTTTAGATTAATTTTGAAAGCTACTTTTTCGAATACTTTTGAATGATATTTTTAAGGTCCTGTCCCACAGATACCTTTTTTATTAAGTGAAGATTTAATAAAGGCAGTCTTAAAAAGGGCATATTTTTAAGGTACTTATTACAATACAAAAAGTACTTTTATGTTTTTAAAAATTACTTTTTGAGCAGCTAATTTGCTTAAGTGGGACTTTAAATATTTTGTATCCAAAAAGTGTTTTATGTGGCACTCCCTTTAAGGAAACAAATTGAAAAACTTTTTTAATGATGCATTACAAAATGACATATTTTTTGAGTTTTATTTTTAAACAGCTGCTTTTGTTCGTTTTAAAAGCTTTATTTTTTAGGAGAGTTTTTTTTAAAAAGGTATTTTGTAAAAAAGTACTTCAATTAAAAGGTCTTTTTTTAAGTACCCATTTTTAACGAGTACATTTAAGTAGTTTTCAAAGATAACAATTTAATAACAGTAAATTTGCAAAACTAATTTTTTAAACAAATACCCTTTATACAAAAAGGTGCTTTTACAAGAAGTACTTTTTACAAAAAAGAACGGCTGTCAAAGTTAATAAAATAAAAAGTAAATTTGTTAAAGTGATTCTTTTAGCAAATACTTTTTACAAAAAGCTGCTTTTACAACAAGTATTTTTTGCAAAAAATACATTTTACAAAAAGGTACTTTTTGCTAAAATTTTTTTTTTTTTAAATATAGTTTCCTTAGGAATACTTTTTGAAAAAACTATTTAAAAGTACTTTTACGACCATGGATTTATAAAGGTGCTTTATAAAGAATTAAAAAAAAAACTTTTCATAAAAGGAATTTGGTTATTTATTAAACAAAAACCTTGAACACAAAAAGGGGCTTTTACAAGAAGTACTTTTTACAAAAAAGAACGGCTGTCAAAGTTAATAAAATAAAAAGTATATTTGTTAAAGTAATTCTTTTAGCAAATACTTTTTACAAAAAGCTGCTTTTACAACAAGTATTTTTTGCAAAAAATAAATTTCACAAAAATGTACTTTTTGCTAAAAAATTTTTTTTTTAAATATAGTTTCCTAAAAAATACTTTTTGAAAAAACTATTTAAAAGTACTTTTACAACCATGGATTTATAAAGGTGCTTTATAAAGAATTAAAAAAAAAACTTTTCATAAAAGGAATGTGGTTATTTATTAAACAAAAACCTTGAACACAAAAAGGGGCTTTTACAAGAAGTACTTTTTACAAAAAACAACAGCTTTCAAAGATAAAAAATAAAAAGTAAATTTGGAAAACTAATTTTTTAAACAAATACTTTTCACAAAAAGGTACTTTTACAAAAAGTACTTTTTGCTAAAAAGTACATTTTACAAAAAGGTACTTTTTGCTAAAAAATTTTTTTTTTTTAATATAATTTCCTAAGGAATGCTTGTTGAAAAAACTATTGAAAAATAATTTTACAACCATAAATTCAAAGGTACTTTTTAAACAGTTAAAAAAAGAAATTTCTTTTAAAGATACTTTCTTTGCTTGGTAAAAATATAAAAAAAAGTGTGTGATTTATGCTTTTAAAGCTATTTTGCTTTAAAAATAGATTTAAAATTAAAGAGTTCGAAATCAAAATTTTAACGGGTCTTAAATGGGTTTTATGCCATAAGAAAATTTTTAAGGGATTGATTGTTGTTATTCAGTATAATGAAATTATGGGTTCACAAATTTCGTTTTAAACAAAAATAAATTTTTGAAATTCATGTGAATAAAATTTGTTAAAATTATAATAAACACATCAAGCTTAATGTCATAAAAATCGTTGCTTTTTATTTATTTATTTATAAGCAAAAAATTTTATTTAAACTTGTTTTTTGTATTTAACGCCCCAACATCTCAATAAATCGGCAGTTAATCTACCAAAAGTATTGGATAATTTTTTTTGTTTTTGTTAAACGAAATCACACTCCCTTTAATCAGCCAAAAACACGCGTACATGTGAGTTAAACACACAAAAATGAAATAAAATTAAATAGAAATGTTTTAATGAAATCAACGACCACCCAAAAGCAAAACAACATAAAACTATAAAAACAAAAAATAAATAAACTTTGGTTAGAAATAGACAACCACAACAACAGCAACAAAATATAAACTTATAAAAAGCAAAAGATTTTAATAACTTTATCAGCATCAAAACGAAACGTTGGCGGCAACAATTTCAATTGTGCCAGAATGTAGATGTCAGTCAGGTATTTTTAACTGTCAAAAATTTTCAAAATCAAAATATTTAGTGTTTTATAATATTTTTAAAATTTGTATTTTCGTTAATTATGTAAACAAAATTAATTCATTAATCATTGACAGACAAACATCAACAAATTGAAGGCAAAACAAATTAAACAAAAATTATTATTGAAAACACAAAAATAAATATAAAACAAAATAAAAAAAATTTAATAATTATCAAATTTTGGTTAAAGAAAAGTTTTTTAAGTTAATTACAAAAAAAAAAAAAATAGTTTATTTGCGTTAAAAATTAACAATTCAAAGTTTTTTTATTTCTTTTCTTAGTTACGGTAATTTGATAATTATGTTTGTTAATGATCATTTAATTTAGTTACAAATAAATCAGAAAGAAGTGTCCATTATCTGCTGCTGGCCACTTACTGTAAACAAAACACGTTCAGTCAAAGCCATCTTTCGTTTTAAACCTTTGCCTTGTTTCTGTATTTTACGTGAGTTTCTTTTTTCCAACCAAAATATTAAAAGTCACCTAGTTTAGCATAGGGTGAGTTGTAATTATTTTGAATTGTTTTATACAGGATGAGAGAATGCCTACAACTCCTGGAGTTGATAAAGAGCGCCTTAAAAGTTTCCCCTCTTAAAACCTAAAAGCAGTATAAATACGACTTAAAATTGTTCCCAATAGTGCAAGATATTCGCCGGATAGTTATACCACTTTGTTTGTTTATAATTTTTGATTAAATGAGAGAGAATGCATCTTATATTGATAAATGTTTTATTTAATGGCGGCCATTATGTATGGACTACAATATCAGATAAATGAATCCCCCGCCTCTGTTAGCTCTACAAATGCGAGCCCTTTTGAGCACACTTTTCATTATAATTCTCACACATTTCACGCGGCGTTTCATTAATTTCATCACAAACATTTTGTTTAAGTTGCTCAGGCATTTTTGCTTTACTTGCATAACACTTGCTTTTCAGATATCCTGCCAAAAAAGAAGTCCGGAGTAGTCATCTCAGGCAACCATGGAGGCCAATCAACATTACCATTTCTTGAAATAACTTGTTATGGATCAAGGTCTCGCAGTAATGTCATTGTAATCCTGGCTGTCTGCGATGTGGCACCGTCTTGTTGACACCACATGTTAATCAAGCCCAAAGCATGCAGCTGTGGCGTTAAAAGGTTTTCAATCATATCACGATATCGCTACCCAATCGCAGTTACTGTTAAGGTCCAATGGTTCTACCTGACCAAATTGCATATCAGACTGTCACTTTTAAAGGATGCAAAGGTGACTGTTAAATAATTTGAGGATTTGCCATTCTCCAGAATCGACTATCTGCACACTATTAAAATTTGCACATTATTTTTAAATAGAGAGACGCATTCGTAGATTTTATAAGACGCCGGTTTAATGCGAATTTGAGTTATGCGACTTTGATGTTCACTGTTAGTTAGGCCTAACTGAAAACATCCGACACAGCGAATTAGACAAAAAAAAGAGATCGATAGACTGTAGGCTGCATATTTATTTTATGGCTTAACCACTTTACAACTTTAAAAATATGATAACACACTTTTAAGCTTTTTAGCCGTATTGTTTGACTGTTATGCTTCAATCATTATATGTTGGGCAGATAGCGGGACAACGTTGTCGCCCTTATGGTGCCGATATTGCCATGTACGTTAAATCTCTTCCAATACTTGAGTGTTATGAACAATGAAAATATGTCTCGTCACTCATTATGATTTTTTCATGCAAATCGGGGTTGTCATGGGCGAGCTGAAACATCCTATTGGCATATGTATGGCAGCCTCAATGGTTTTGTAGAAGAATTTCTGGCGTCATCTGCATCGTATATGAAAACAAATGCAAATTTTTGCATAAAATTTTGGCCAAAGTTGGTCTGTGTGTGATTCGATTTACATCCGCACCTAGCCATGAAGCCTTAATCAGATGGTGGATCTAACCACTGCATAATTTCGAACGTTATGCACGTCCTAGGAAGCCGAAGCTATAATTCTATGCAACAGAACTTTCTAGTTGCAACTTCGATGATTCCAGAGCAGGGCTGCAAATCATCACTCCTTGCTTAAGAGTTGGAGACTTTCCAACTCCTGTCCAGAACACATGTCTAGCATGCTCACTGGATCTGGGAACATTTCACCAGGTAGGTATTATTAAAGGTGAAATGAATCCGGCCACCATTAAAACTGACCTGTCTGTCATGGGGCCGCGAAACCACAACCACCACGTTACTCCCATATAGGGGCCAACCTCAATGATCAGCCAGAGAATTATTAAATGTTTAAAGAGACAAATAATGAACTCTGGGACACACTGATACCCGTGGAAATAAAGTAGAGTTTCCAGTTGACTCCCTGCCTGTCTTCAAGACCATGGGCTCCCTTTTTTTCCCAGTTGCACTGTGTCTAGATAGTGGAATTCTATAAAGACCATATTTTTGTGCCCCCGGGGGGGGGGGGGCAAAGTTGGTCTTTGAAGACCAAGCTCCTGAGCACGGCATCGAATTTAGGTAAATAGATTGTTTGGAACACTTTCTTGAGCAGCAGTAATGTTGTCAGCCGATCTTGCAGTTCGTTGTAGTCCATGCTTGGGCCTCTCACCTTCGAAGTCATTCACTACACGATAAATAGTGCGTTGGCATGTTGTTTCTCCTAAAAATTTTACGAAACTCACTCATCGTCACACGTTGTAGTATAGAATATTTTTCCATAATAAATTTGCCACGTGCCTACTTCACTACTGCCAAATATGAATTGTCAAGACTAAAGTTTACCCAAAATGGCGGCGGACACCCGGTATCATTTTATTTTAAATTATTTATTATATTTTTCCCATAACAAATAGTGTCTATTTCACGACTGCTAAATATTAATGAACTGTCAAGACTCCCTCCCGGGGGCACATTTATCGGTATTTATAGAATACTTGACTATCTATACCTGTGCTGCTGGGGGTATAAGGGAGCCCAGTTCCCTGAAGGCAAGCAGGGAGTCAACTGGAAGCTCCACCTTATTTCCACGGGAATCAGTAAGCCCCAGAGTTTCCGCTATGTGTCTCTTTAGACTTTTAGCTGCTTCTCTGACTGATTATTGGGGTTGGCCCTTTGGGAGTATCGTCGTGGTTTTGGTTTTGCGGCCCCAACCATCAACTGATTTATGGTGGCCAGGATCATCTCGCCTTTAATCACACCAACGGGTGAATGATCCGGATCCAGTGAGCATGCTAGTTATGTATTCTGTACCAGGGATTGGATAGTCTCCAGCTCGTCTGCAAGGAGTAGTGGTTTCCAACCCTGCTTTGGAACCGCTGAAATTGCAACTGTTGCTAGAATTAGTCTTCGGCTTCCTAGAGCCGACCACCATCTGATTAAGGCCTACAGCCAGGTGCAGATGTAAATCTTATCACGTAATGAACTGTTAAGACTAATAATATACCTTCCTGGCGGACACCCTGTATTATAAAATTAAAAAATAATCTCACACCCACCTTATGTAAAGCCGAAAGTCCCTTAAGTAACAGAAACTTGAAAAGCGATAAAATTATAAGCTAAAGAAAGAGAAAATAAAACATATTGATCCTAAAAACACTTTTCGTTTCGTATTAGTGCCTTGGTTCCGTAACTGAAGTGAGTACTTTTAGTCATAAGTCAGCTTGTTCAAAAATACCTTCTGAAATTTTATCTTAAAGAGGTGGAAAGAGGTGTTACTATTTGCTGTCTTTTCTGGCTGTTTCTTCGGTATGAACGGCAAGCGCTTTGGATGTGAAGACGTCATTTTTAAGCCGTGATCCAATTCGTACTGATGAGTCAGTGTTTGGGTTTAGGTAGTTCTGTTGTTAAGGTCGTATCTACCCATGTAGGTAGCATGCCAGTTACCTGGCACTTTATGCCAGGCTTATTTTCAATATCTCCGTCTTTTATTATTATTTAGTTATGTGTGTCCGTCTGAGGGTGTTTTCCGTTTGTTTGAATGCATAAGTAGTTTTAGTGGTGTGTCTGAGGTCGTGTTTTACCTGTTTGTTTATAATGTGACTGTTCAAAGTTTTTGCTTGAAGACTTCCATGTTTTCAAGAATGTGTAGTCTTCGTCCTTTTTGCTGGGATGTAGTAATTTATACATTCACCTATTTCCCTTGGTGTGTGTCCATGAGTGTCAAGTTGTAATGCAAAGTTGGAGTCTTCTCCTTTTCGTTTGTATGACCGTCTGTGTTCTGATAATCGTATTTTTAGTGTTCGTCCAGTTTGCCCTCTAAAAGTATGTTTACAGGTTAAAGTCTGTCTGTACACTTCGCTGGAACTCGTTTCTGTCGTTGTCCTGAGATTATGTCTTAGATTGTTGCCGGTTTTTATTGCTGTGAGTAATTCTTCTTTGTGATAAAATTTAGTTAGTCTATATATTTCTGGTCTTGTGTGAAAGTGTGCCGTCGTATTGTATCGGTTGTCTCTTTGTCTTCTTTATTCTAACTTTTAGTGTTGTATTGTCGAAGAAGTTTGTTGATGGTTGTGGATTTGTAGCCATTATTTTTAGTTCTAGTGTAAATTTTTTTTAAAGAGAAGTAGCACTTCAGGCAACAATGCCTATTTAGTCAAGTACCGTGCTACATTCTTTAAGGAAAGGGATAGAGAAGAGATGAAACAGGTGGTGAAAGTAGAAGGATAGACGGAAATTAACTGCTGTATAAAAGACAGCACAGCGACCAGTGACTGTGCCTTCATCGCTGAGCAGCCCCACCGATAGTCAATTTTTATTTTTGTAGTGAAAAAAACCAAGGTCTTTGTTGGGAATCGAACCCACAATCCTCACACTGAAAAGCTAGTACACTAACTACTAGCCTACAGGGGCACCTGTATCATATTTTATTGTATCGAGTTCTTTGTTGTACTTAACTCAAGTAAGTGGGCTTATCTTAAGTCTGTGTATCACATGTCTAAATGCTGCTAGTTTATGTTGGGTAGGAAGGTTCGAGGTGTTGTGGATGGTAGTGTTCGTTGTAGTTAGTTTTTCTATGGATGTTATATGTTAAACCGTCAGTTCCTCGTGGTATTCTGATGTCCACATAATACAAATCTCTGTCTTGTATTATATGTCTAAATGCTGTTAGCTTATGCTGGCTGGGGTTATGAAGATACTTTTATACTGAGTATAAAGAGAACGCTAAAGATGGCAAATAGCCGAAACCGGTTCGGTTTCAAAAACCAAATTTGACGAGGGCCGACGTAAAACCATGCGCAAATAAAAATAAATTAAACCCCGTCGGAAAATATACGCACATATTATAAAGATAACTTAAAAATGAAATATTTCAATAAGAAAGCTTAAAGTAAAAAAAGTACCTTTGATAAAAGTACCTTTCGAAAAAGGTACTTTTTTAATTTTATCATTGTCATACAAGGGATTTTTTTAAATAGCAAGTTTACAGCAGTACCTTAAAAAAAAAAGTAATTTAAAAAAATTTAATAAAAAAGTACTAATGGAAAAGTACTTTAAAAAAAATTTTTTTTCCAATAAACATGAAAACTTTAAGAAAATGTACCCAGAAATGAAATATTACCCTCTCAAAGGTAAAGAACAAAAAATAGCGCAAAAACATAAGCGTAATTTGAGCATTTTTGTGAAAGGATTTATAGGGCTTTAATCATTGATGTAGTAAGGCCTGAGGGTAATATACTCGCAAAATAAATTTAGCTTCCTTATCCAGAATTTCATGGAATAATTTTTCCTTTTTTGCCTAAGGGCGATGCCCCTTTGGGAAAAATTACGCTAATGCCCTTCCTTTAAAGCACAAAATAATTTATCTTAGGTCGTAAAAATTATTATTATTCTGAGGTAATCTGATTCTTTCTAAACTAAGCGCAAATAAACAAAAGAGTCTAAAGAAATGTACAAAAACTAACTAGAAAAGAAAGCATTAAGCGAATAATGGAAATACAGAATAAAATAAAAAATAGCCATGATAAGAAGGTTATCGCCCATATGAATATTAATTGAGAAGGCAAAGCTTTCAAAGAGAATAACTGATCTAACGCTTAATAGAGAGAGACCAGAAACGGTGATAAACTTGTGCACTATGTTGCCATCAGTAAGAAATTAAAAGTAAAAATAATTATAATTAATTAATTGAGTTATTTGCTTCTATAACTCATTGGATTTATGGTCTGTGGACGTTTTAGTTATCCCAGACAAACTTGTTTTTCTTTAGAAAGCAGTCGCTTTAAAGATTCAGTTGACGAATTAGTGTATTAACAGGCTTAAGTAGAAAATTGGCAGTTAAACTAACAACCGGTCAAATTAACAGCCAGTAAATTTATAGAAAAATCCAGCAACAAATTGAAGCGTCCATTTTTTTCTTTTGCAACGTTTAAGAGAAGACCGAAAAACAAAAACGGAAAATATAAATTTATGAAGTGACAAAAAATTAATTTCACCTGTTAAGTTATCTAACTTTTTTTATTTGCGTTTTGAAATTATCAAACGAACAACTGCAATAGCAACAGCAACAGCAACATCATGAAACCTTAAATGGTGATTAAACGTACTTTGTGCCTCTGCACAAATGCACAAACATCCATTCAGCCAACCATGAAGTCCAGCAACAAACTCACAACAACAATTATGTTTATGGGCAACAAAGAGGAAACACAAATCCAAGAACAACAAAAAGTAACAGTTTTTTTTTATTTTATTTTTTTTTTTATAATTTTTTTGTAAGATGAGCGTAATGAAAAGCAGTTGATAACGACAGAATAAAGGAATAAAGGAAGAAAAATTTAAAATTACTGAATAAAGTAATGGATGGATTAATCAAGTGAAGTCATTCCTAAAAGTTGTTTAAGGGAAGTGTTGATTTCGCCCAAAAACGTTTTAAAGACTTTTCAAAATTAATAGTTTTTAAATCAAGATCATGATGATCATGAAATACTTAAGTGGCGTTCGATTGATTCCCTTAAGATTCAAGTGAATCTTTTTTGACTAACTTTTGTTCACTCGTCCAAATAGTGTTATTCTAAATATCGTTTTTAATAAATCAAAGCTATCCAGTCAGCAATGAAATACCTAATGAAATTACGTAGGCTGAAGGCGGCAGCTATGATAATACCTGCAGAAGGAAAGTCCTAAACTTTTAGCTATTGTACCAATTGTCCTAAGGCAAGTAAACACTACCAGTTGCTTAAGATATATTTCTTGATCACTGTAGATCCACGGTCATTGGCTTTTTCATTCATCAATTGACCAGCCATAAAGTGCAGAATCTGTAAATTCAATAAGACCGCCCACCAAGTCACACAGTTGGTGTCACAATTAATTACTTGATGGAAAAATCCAACAGCAATGCCTATTTAGTCAAGGAACGTGCTACATTCTTTAGTAAAGGGATAGAAAAGAGATGAAACAGGTGGTGAAAGTAGAATGATAGTTTGGAAAATTAACTGCCGTATAGGAGAGCACAACGACCAGTTGGTATCTCTTAAAGCTACCAACACCTTTTCAGAAGTCACTTTAAATTTTTAAAATAACGACGTCACGTTTTTATTATATTTTCATCTTGTTACCCTTGTGATGTTGGAAATTTAGTCCTCATGGTGACCTCGGAAATTGCATCTTTTAGTGCCCTTTGAACCTCTTATAGGACCCTGCTGATTAGCCTCAACTTCCATCATGTTGTATTCGATTATGCGCCCTTTTTCCAACAGCTCACGGAAGGTTTTAATATCATGCCGGGCAATATGTTTGCGGTACTTAATGTTAAGCAGTCAATTTTTACTTTTGTAGTGAAAACAAACCAGTTGGGAATTGAACCCACAACTGACAAGCTAGTACACTACTTACTATCCTACAGGGGCACCTATTAGATTACATCCGAACCAGCCACTGCCAGTCAAATGATCGGTATATACCAGAAGTCATATTTCAATTATAATGTCTGTCGATTATCTTTTGAATGAAATAAATTTCATGTCAATTTTAAAAATTCAATTTTGTTTTATTCTTTTTTAAAGTTCTATACCTCTATAAAAAACAACCTATATATAGTGCTAAGGTGCATGGCAATTGGTATTTATTAGCTACTACCCTCCTTTGACGACACATGCCTAAAACTTATGCTTACATTGGCCTAGCAGAATTACAGATGCTGTGAGAAATTCATTGCGGATTGGTGGTACCGCAGCATTGCTTTCACAAAACAACCCTGGCCAGAATTTAAGCCGGAAAATGCATTCCACTTGTTCCGTTTTTACACAAAAGCCGTTACGTATAGACGCTCGCTTTACGACACATTCTGAAAGCTTATACTTACATTGTCCCCACCAGTACAATGAGGAATTCACTGCGCATTGCTAGTTTCCCACTTGTTCCTTTCCACAAACGTCGCTATTTATAGACTCTCACTTGATGGCACATACTAACAGTGGCCCACCAGAATTGTAGAGTTTGTGAGGATTGCTGGTACCCCGGCATTGCTTTCACAAAAAACCCTGGCCAGAGTTTAAGCTGGAAAATGCTTTCCACTTGATCCTT
The DNA here is from genome assembly GCA_030448955.1 of Trichopoda pennipes. NCBI lineage: Eukaryota > Metazoa > Arthropoda > Insecta > Diptera > Tachinidae > Trichopoda > Trichopoda pennipes. Next base: position 2,349,214 of record JASKUP010000040.1, read on the forward strand.
TCCACAAAGGCCGCTACGTATAGACGCTCACTTGACGACACATTCTGAAAGCTTATATTTACATTGTCCCACCAAAATTGTAGATGTTGTGAGAAATTCACTGCGGATTGCTAATTCCCCAGCAATGCTTTCACAAAAAAACCTCGTGGCTACCCTAATGGCTAGAATTTTAGTCGAATAAAGCTTTCGACTTGTTCCTTTCCGTAAAAGTTGTTATTTATGGCACCTTCTGAAAATTTATACTAGCAGTGGCCCACCAGAATTGTAGAGATTGTAAGGCATTCACTGCGGATTGCTAGTTCCTCACAAAAGCTTTCACAAAAAACCCTAGTAGTTACCCTAACGGCCAGATTTTAAGCCGAATAAAGCTTTCGACTTGTTCCTTTCCAAAAAAGTCGCTATTTATGGACTTTCACTTGATGGCACCTTCTGAAAATTTATACTAGCAGTGGCCCACCAGAATTGTAGACATTGTAAGGCATTCACTGCGGATTGCTAGTTCCCCAGCATTGTTTTTACAAGGAATCCTGGTGACTATCCTAATGGCCAGAATTTAAGCCGGCTGCTTTTACATTTAGCAAGATTATATGAGATTCGTAATCAAGCTTCTGTGGAAAAAATATTATAACAAGAGTTGTAGATCTACGGCGAGCCAACAGTGTTTACTATAGTGTTATGGTTATGTATAATTTTAATCTGTTTTTGCAATATCCACCTTGTTCTTTTAATTATGAAAAACTCTATCTGCCACAAATCGGCGGTGTACAGCAGTGTTAGTCACCAAGAGGCGTTTTATTATTTTTAATGCACACAATAGTTGTGCAGTTTATTTACATTTTAGATAAGCGAAGGTTGTTCTTAATGTCTGCTTAACCTGACCTACATCGCCTAGGTCCACTATATTTAAGCGGCATTCCTAGAATCAAAACTTTTCAAAAGTGACAAAAAATGGCCTTATTCAGCGATGTCGATATGCCGAGATTATGTCTCAGAGTGTTGCCGGTTGTTAATGCTGTGAGTAATTCTTCTTTGTGAAAAAGTTTAAGGCCCATCTATAAAATGCATAAGCTGGCTCAAACAAATGTCAATAGCTGAATGAAAAGTCTGTCAAATGCTTAAGCAAATCATTGTAGACTTTTAGGTGGCTATAATGTACTTAAATGCATATAGAAATTGTTATACACACTTGCACATTTGTTTTATACGCACTTTTGCAAAAAAAAAAAAAATAAATTCTTTCTAAATACATGAAACTTATTAACAAAAAGATGTTTAATAAACATATTTTGTGCCCCGCCTGATGTAGCTGCCATCCTCTTTATTTCCTTGCAGAAACGTTTCCGTAGTAAATTCCATCTGTGTTTGCACTGCGCAACTTTAGATAATTCATACCATAATGAAAATCAAAAATGCAAACAGAATTCTTCTGCATTTTTCTGCTAATTCTTTCCATGCTCGTTCCTTTGAATTGCGCTTATAATAAAACGCATCTCTTTTGTCATAGAAGCAAGTTTTGTCTTTGTACGTTTTCTATTAAATTCGCTATCGTCCTGCATTGCAATTTGTTTACTAATGATGTATCTATAACACAATGCAAAATCAGCTGTTTCCGTACGGAATGTGCCACCAGTTTCGTACTTTGCTTAAGCAATTGATATTTAACGAAACTTGACGAAATGTTTTGTTAAGTATGTTATAGTTTGCTTCGTATGATTAATAGGTATTTGTACAGTTGTTTAAGTTGGCTTAAGCCAGGTTACGAATATTATTGTTCGGCCTTTAGTTAGTCTATATATTTCCGGTCTTGTGTAAGTAAAAGTGTGCTGACGTATTGTATCGGTTGTCTCTTTGTCTTCTTTATTCCTGGTTTTAGTGTTGTGCTGTCGAAGAAGTTTGTTGATGGTTGTGGATTTGTAGCCATTATTTTTAGTTCTAGTGTAAATTGTATCGAGTTCTTTGTTGTACTTAACTGGAGTAAGTAGGATTATCTTAAGTCTGTGTATTGTATATCTAAATGCTTGTAGTTTATGTTGGGTAGGGTAGTTTGAGGTGATGTGGATGGTAGTGTTCGTCGTAGTTGGTTTCCTATAGATGTTAAATTTTGAACACTCAGTTGCTTCTGTTATTGTATTAAGACTAGATAGTGAAAATTAGCCTTGCATAAAAATTCCGATGGCTGGCTTAACAACAGAACTCCCCAAACCCGAACAATGACTCATCAGTACAAATTACTGTCGATGCCTTAAGAAAACGATGGCTGGCTTAACAACAGAACTCCCCAAACCCGAACAATGACTCATCAGTACAAATTACTGTCGATGCCTTAAGAAAACCTTAAAATTATTTCGAGTAATTTTTAAGGCTTTCGGGAAACATAAGAAAACATAGCGATATCAAATAGTCATGTCTATGATAGCAATTCCCCATCAAAACTTCTCTTCAAAGGACAGCAAATATATATAAAAAAACGTTTAACTCTCGCTTGATTATCACAACAGTAAAATAATTTTAATGACCATCCTCGTTATACGATTCAAACAACTACCGGCTTGATTTGTTGTATTTACAAATTTATGTTGCTGTTGTTGTTGTTCTTGTGACTGCTACTATTTAAGATGACCACACTAGGCAGTAATAAAACTGTCACATGCTGCTAAAATGAGACAATATCAGGTCCTTGTAATCGCTAAAAAGAGTTTAATGTGAAATAATGCCGATGCGGCGTTGAAACTAGATGAACAGACAAACGCTTAGTGAAAAGTTGCCACAAAAGTATTAGCAGTTGCGGCCATACAAAATAACAAAATAAACAAAAATAAATAAAAAGAAACAATATTATCACCACATATGGTGGCATGCGTTAGATGTTGTATTGCGATCTTGTTTATTTATTTTTATTATTATTTTTATTTTATTTTTTTTTTACTTTGTTTCTATTCAATGCAGTTCACTTTACTTAGCTTCACTTCACTTCACTTCAGTTAAGTTTAGTTCAGTTTGAGCTAAGTTTATTTAAGTTGGTGGTAGAAGAACGTGTGCGTTTGAATGTTGCTTAAACGTTTAAGATATTTGTTTTTGGAAAACAAATCATGATGTTGCAAGTTTACGCTTTTAGCTTTTTTAAAATAAATTTATTTAGCTTTCGTCTTTTATCTATAAATTTTTATTCTCTTTTAGCTTTCATTTTTAGCTTCTGCTTAGCCAATAACATTTTTGCTATTTTAAGTAGCCGTTGTAGTTTCTGAAGAGTTATTAAAATGGTGACATGATCACTTATTTATGGGTGTACACAAGCAATAGGACCCAAAGGATTAAATAATCATGATAGAGGGTTATAACATATACATGCAACTTAGGTACATGCAACAAAAGCCACAGACTTACATATATGGTTTAGTTGCTACCAAACCACTATTTTATTTTATGATGCTGATGATGTTGGGGATATGCAACAATTGACAAACAATTGTCTTTTAGAGAATTTTAATAAATCAAAATAAATGTCATTAATAACTGCCATTTGTTAAGATTGTTAGATGGTTAGTTGGCTGGCTGAATAGTTGGTTGGTTGGTTGCTTAGTTTGGCTGCTTCATTGGCTGGTTGAACCTTGTGCAATAACAACAAATTAATTTCTTGAATTTTTTCCTTGTAATTAAGTCAAGAGTTGCTCTCAGTTTTTTTTTGTTTTTTATGGTCACAGAAGAAGCTTTAATAAAGGCTGGGATCTTAAAAGGAATATCATTCCAACAACTTTATTTTTAAGACTTAAATAATGTTGTTTTTGTTTGCCACACACAAGTTAATTAATTTCATTTTATGGACAAACTTACTCTCGGGATTAGTTTTTTTTACTTTTACAGTATCAGCGATTTTAGTTTGATTTTAAATTAAGTCTTGTCAAACCTCGTTAGTTGCAGCCTTTTGCTATTTAAATTAATTCACTCACGAACATGCCTGACAAGCTGTGTAAGCCATACCAGATGGTTGATCATACCACTGTGGATGAAATATAGCGTCATTCTCGCCCTAGGAAGCTTTCAGATAAGTATATCCTCCAGTCACTTCTAGTGGCAACTTTAAGAGAGCAGGCCAAAGCCCCCACTCCTTGGCGAAAAGTTGGAGACTATCCAATTCCTGGTCCAGAACGCATGAAGCTTAATATAATTTAAGAACACCACGGCATTCATGCTCATTAGACCTGGACCATTCATTGTATTCATTGTGAATGATCCGACCCATACAACTCCAACGAGGGCCTCGAAAACACACAACTACCACGTTATTTCCAAAGGGCCGACCTCAAGAATCAGTTAGACAACAGCTAAAAGGCTAAAAAGACAAATAGCTGAACTCTGGGGCTTTACTGATTTCCGTGGAAATAAAGTGAAATAGTCCAGTTGGCTCCTGCTACCCTTTTAGGATACTGGCCTCCCTTTTACCTCTGTTGACACATGTAATGACAGTGAGATTCCGCCAAAACATATCGATGTGTCGCCGGGAGGACTATACATCGAACATTTCGTGATAAGATTTACATCTGCACCTGGCCGTGGGCCTTAATCAGATGGTGGTCAAACCACTGAGAGTGAAAAGCAGCGCCGCTCACGCCCTAGGAGGCCAAAAACTTATTCTAGCAACAGGTCCTTCCTAGTTGCAATTTCAGCGGTTCCAAAGCAGGGCTGCAAACCACTATTCCTTGCTGAAGAGCTGGAGACTATCCAACACCTGTCCAGAACACATGACTAGCATGTTCACTGGATCTGGATCATTCAGCAGTGGGTGTTAAAGGCGAGATGATCCTGACCACCATAAAACAATACCTGTATGGGGTCCCAAACCACAACCACCACGATACTCCCGAAGGGCCAAACTTAATAATCAGTCAGAGAAACAGCTAAATGCCTAAAACGACAAATAGCGCGAAACTTTGCAGGCTACTGATTCCCGTGGAAATAACGTGGAGCTTTCAGTTGACCCCTGCTGCCTTATACCCCCAGCAGCACAGGTCTAGATAGTCAAGTACTCCATAAAGACCTATAAATGTGCCCCCCCGGGTGGCTATACATCGAACATTAAGGCTTTGCAGTGCACGGACTTAAAGTTTATGGAAGAATTTTGAAATTGAACAGCTCTAAGCTCGAAATAATTTTAAAGCCCGCTACAACTAACTAAAGTATTAACTATCAATCGCACATCTTTATCACAAGCTTGAGATGCTAGAACAATGCCAACCAAATTATAGAAAGTTACTGTGGATTAGATTTACATCTGCGCCTGGCCATGAAGCCTTAATCAGATGGTGGATCAAACCACTGCATAATTTGGAACGTCATGCTCGTCCTAGGAAGCCGAAGCTATAATTTTATGCAAAAGAACTTTCTAGTTGCAACTTCGATGATTCCAGAGCAGGGCTGCAAATCATCACTCTTTGCTTAAGAGTTGGAGACTTTCCAACTCCTGTCCAGAACACATGTCTAGCATGCTCACTGGATCTGGGAACATTTCACCTGATAGGTGTTATTAAAGGTGAAATGAACCCGGCCACCATTGAACCATAAACTGATATGGGATCGCGAAACCACAAACACCACGATACTCCCATATAGGGCTCAACCTCAATAATCAGTCAGAGAACAGTTAAATGTCTAAAGAGACAAATAACGAACTCTGCGGATTACTGATTCCCGTGGAAATAACGTGGAGTTTCCAGTTGTACCCCTGCTGACTTCAGGGGACTGGGCTCCCTTTTTCCACAGTTGCACAGGTCTACATAGTAGCTCTCTATTAAGACCGTATATGTGCCCCCGGGGGGGGGGGGTTATAGTAAGTTACTTTGAAAATCAGCCGTCAAAAACGTGCAATTTTAAGTAATGCAAACCAACACGTTCTTTACTCACTAAAGAAAATATCGCCGCTGTAAGCGAAAAAGTAAAAGGAGATTGCAATTTATCGATTCGTTACATAAATTACGGAATCACTATGTACAGAACTTTTTTTTACAAAGATCTTAACCTACAATCGAAGCCGATGCAGCTGGCGCATCAAGGCTGCAGGGCTATTATTGCTATCATTCCTTCCTCTATTGTGCTGTAGAGCTGTTTGAAACAGATTGGATATTGCGTCACAAATAAAAAACTCAAAATCAAAACTGCTCCTTATGGAGTAAAACCAATTCACAAGAGACTCTATTATATCGAAAAAGAATTCATTCTTTTTGGGTGCTTCATACCCAAGCGCTATCATGGAACTTAATTTCTTTAATAATTAAACCTAAGTTCGCGTTGCGGTACCACATTATTATTGGGATAGCAAAGCTCGAAAGACTGCCTCGAAATTAATTATCCAAAATGCGTTTCATCCAAAAAAAGGCGTGGCAGTCATGTAATCAAAATGATTTTCAAATGGTGATGCGATTTACTTAGCGACCGATAGTTTGGTTTCCATAGGGGACTCTCTACAGGCGACTTGCTGTCTTTTCTATCGGAACAATGATGCAACTTCATACATCCGTTCGAGTCCCTTCTGCAGGCACATTTGTATGTCTTGACGGAATCTCACCATCATTACATGTGTCACCGGGGGTAAAAGGGAGCCCAGTCCCCTAATAGACTAGCAGGACAACTCTACTTTATTTCCCCAGAGTTCAGCTTTTTAACTTTTTGCCTTTTAGCTGTTCTCTGACTGATTATTGAAGTTGGCCCTTCGGAAACATCGTGGTGGTTGTGTTTTCGCGGCCCTCGTTTGAGTTGTGTGGGCCGGATCATTCACAATGAACACAATGAATGGTCTTGGTTCAGTGAGCATGCTTGCGGTTGTGTTCCGGAATTTTATTAAGCTTGCATGTATTCTAGACCGAGAGTTGGATGGTCTCCAACTCTTTAGCAAGAAGTGAAGGCTTTGGCCTGCTCCGAGCTCTTGGAGTTGCGATCAGGAGTGACTTGAAAATAGGCTTCTTGGGGCGTGGGTAACGCTAAAATCATCCACACTGGTTTGATCCAGGTTATGGCTTACACAGCTAGGTACTGACGTAAATCTTATCTTATGCATTTCGGAGAGAGTAAGGTGTTGGCTCTAAATATTTCCAAAACGTTTGATAGACTGTGGCATGATGCACTTCTATCAAAACTTGCTGCTTTTGGTGTCGATAAAAAATTCTTCAGATTTATATCGAGATTTCTCAGAAATCGCACTATACGAGTTGTTTCCCCCCGGAGGCACATGATATTTTTTTGGAGCATACTATTCCATCTAGACTGGTGTCTTGCGGGGTAAAAGGGAGCTCAGTCCCCTTAAAGGCTAGTAGGAGCCATCTGAACAATCCACTATATTTCCACGGGAATCAGTAGGCTCGCAGTGTTCACTATTTGTCTCTTTAGACATTTAGCTGTTCTCTGGCTGATAATTGAGGTTGGCCCCTATATATGAGAGTATCGTGGTGGTTGTAGTTTCGAAGCCCTCGTGAGAGTTTGTGGGCCGGATCATTCACAATGAACACACTGAATGGTTCAGGTCCAGTGAGTATGAATGCCGTCGTGTTCTTAATTATATTAAGCTTCATGCGTTCTGCAAGGAGTAAAGGCTGCGACCTACTTCGAGCTTTTGAAATTGCAACTAGGAGTGACCGGAGAATGCACGGATTCGAAGGCCTTCTAGGGTGAGAATGGCGCTACATACCATATACAGTGGTAATAGCCACCATCTGATTATGGCTCACTGCCGGTGCAGATGTAAACACATATACGAGTTGTTATAGATGGGATTTCATCAGGCTCCGTTCTTTCTCCTACTCTATTTCTTATTTTTGTAAATGACCTTCTTTGTAAAACTTTCAACTCTATATACTCTTTGGCAGATGAAAGAATTATTTGTCATTCGTATTCATTTAGTAATAAACCGAACCAGTTGGAGATGAATTACAAAAGGCAGAACAAGAATGATGCGCTCAATCACGATCTCTGGGAATGGGGTTGTGTAAATCGAGTCGATTTTAATGTCCGTAAGATGCAATGTTGCCTGCTTACGCATAGATCTGTGTTGGGAAATGGTGCTGCACCAATTACTATGGTTGATATAGGTATTATGGAATCGAAAGCTCTTGATGTTCTTGGCAACAAATATTTCAGTGTGATGTTCGTTGGACTAAATACATTTTTCAGGTTTCTAAAGAAGCTTTCAAGTGTCTCGGTTTTCTAAAACGGTGTAGGAGATACTTCACACCCTCCGATCTGCATCGTATTATTTATAGCACATATATTCGTCCAAAGATGGAATATAACTCACATGTATGGGCTGGCACCCTAAATCCTATTTTGGAGTTCTACAGGAGAGGGCCAAGACGCTCACTGGGGACGGTAGGATATCCAACTTTATTGTTTCTCTAGAGCATCGATGCAATGTAGATTGTATTTTTATCGTTACTACAATGGTAAGTACTCTAACGAAATTAGGGAACTTGATCCCAAAACTTGCGTTTGACACGATTTTCGAGGAGAGCTTATCCATTTGTGATTGATTGCCCAGTGAATCGCTCTACGCATTACAGGGATAATTCGTTTTTTTAGCAAAACAGTTTGCATGTGGAATAAATTCCCTCTAGAGGTGTTTCCTAACACTTTCAATGTAGAAAAATTCAAATTACGAATGTCCAAAAACACTACTCCCTCTTTCCTTCTTCCCATAAACTAATTTCCTACTTCTGGTACATTGCATTGCATGAGTAGGGGTCATCCCCTGAGTAATGCTGCGAACGAAACAAGAAAAAATATTTGTGCATGGACAATTCAGAAATTTTAAAATTCTGAGTTATGACACTTTTGCAGCAAAGGTATGTTATATTTATCTGTTTTATAATTTATCCAACAACACCCATTTTTTTATCGTCATGGCAATGCGAAATGACTTAATAACAACAACTGCTGTTGTACGTATTTAATCACACCTTAATAGCCAACAATGACAAGGTTTCAACAATTACAAGCTCAAGTTGAAATTATTTTTAAACTTTAATAAAAAAAATAAAACAGAAACTTCTTTAAAAACTCACAAATAAATATGAACAATAAATTGTCGGCAATTGAACGGGCGGATGGCAACACATAAATAAACGACAATGACTTTTCGCTTTAAAAATTAATACAACAATTTTAAAAAATAATAAAAATAAAAAATAAAATATTGGTTGTTTAGAATTCTATATGGCAAAGAGATTGTATTGAATTGAATTAAATTAAAATGGAATTGAAATGTTGTGATACCCTCCCTCTTAGTCTTCATTTGCCTCATCTTTGTCTAAGGTAGCTTGAGTGGCTTTTACTGCCACTAACACACTGGTTCAATTGCTTATGCGAATATGTGACTTGTTTTTTGTTGTTCAGGATGAGAGAAAGAGAGAGAGAGGTGTGCTGTCGAAAAAAAGTGAATTGTTGTTGTGTTTGATTTGACATTGATGGCTTCTTGACAACTGTGTAGACTTTTCAACATAATCCACGTACAATTATTTAGTTCGTTTTAAAATTCTTTTTAGCTTCCAAATGTTAACGATCTTGTAGGCCTCTTCACACATATAAAACCTTAAGATCTTAATGCTGTTATTGTTGTAACCTTTAATCAAACTTGATGAAGTTCACAGATACATAGAGATGATCTTCAAATTTTATATGTCGGCAAGTAACTCGTTCTCTTTTTTTACATTTTACTCGCATAACTTTCATAACATTTTGAAAATAAAACCAAAGATCACGGTGCCGTTGATATGATCAAACACATGAGCAAATTAAGACGACGTGTGTGGTCTCTATATGCAGTGGTGGTCATGATTTTAGCACACATCTTTATAATTTAAGAATTTTATTACTTTTTAATTACTTTAATCATTGTTATATCTTACTGGATGATTTGCGATGCTAAAAGTATGCGAAAAGTTCGGCAATTATGAATGGAAAATGATATCTGGCAAATGTCCACCACGACCACGTTGACACATGTCAATTCTTTCATCAAAGTTTTTAATCTTTTTTTAGCAAAATATTGGTCCTGTTTCTTAACAACATCTTCTTCTTTCATCAAAGTTTTTAATCACTTTTTAGCAAAATGGCGTTCTTATTTCGTTAATCACATCACGAATTTTGAGTTTTAAAACTGAAATCGAATGGATTGGCTCCGTATATCCTCTGTCCTTAACACAACCCCACAAAAATATTCCAGTGCTGTTAAATGACATGATCTGGCTGGCCACTTAACTGCTGATTGTCGTAAAATTCTGCGATCAGGAAATTTGGTTTGCAATAAATTGATCGTTTCATTGGCTTTGTGACATGTGGCATAATCCTGTTGAAACCACATTACGGTAATATCCACGTCATCAATATTAGGCGAAAATTTAGTTGTTAGAGTTTCGCAATAGAGTGATAAATCAACCGTTACTGCATTTTCAGCCTTATCTTCGAAAACAGAACGGCCTAATCACGCCTCCAGACCACATTGAGCACCGTACAGTGACACATTGAGCATTCAAAGGCTGCTCAAGAGTCTAAGATTTTTCAGAAGCCCAAATGCAGCAATTTTTGTTGTTGACATACCCTGACAAGTGAGAATGGGTTTCGTCTGATAAAAGGATTTTTTTAGAAAAAAACAGCCGGTTGTTCCTGCATGTGTAAAGCGAATTTACGGCGATGTGAACAATCGGTCGGTTTTGATTCCTGCACTAGTTGAACTTTGTAAGGCGTCAAGGTCAAATTCTTACGCATAATTCGCCGTGTGGTAGGGTTTTGGGTAACCCCAATTGTTGAGAACGTCGAGGAATTAACAAATTTGGTTCTGCTTCAATACTGTGACTTACGGCTGTGATATTTTCAGCTAAACAACCCGGTCGAACATGCATTGGTGTTCGCACATTTTGTATCGAGCCTGTCGACTCAAATTTAACGCTTGTTGAGAATGTCGAGGGATTAAAAAAATTGAGGGTGTCGACTTAAATTTAACGACCAAATTCTTAAAAGCGGTCTCAGAAGGAAGATCATGTTGTCCACCCCATAACTTTAACCGAATCACCATTTTCATAGTGGATTTTAATTACTTTCATAAGATTTTCCAACGAAATTAAATTCGTTGTAACAATTGCTAATGCATCTACTACGAATACGTTAAAAAATAAATGTCAAAACTATCATGTTGTTGTTGAAAAACAAACTTCTTTTTGAATAAGCCAATACAAAAATGCTTAATATTTGGTAGGATTAGCCCTTTTTCATTAACACGGCTGCACATTTTCTGGATATACCAATCATTAGGCTCCTGCAAAGCTCCTTTTCCATTTCTCACCATAATTCGTTTAAATTTCTGGGCTGAACAACAGCTTTGTATTGTTTAATAAAGTTCCAGAGGTTCTCTATAGGGTTAAAAATTTACCAAAATTACCTGCCTCATTAAAAAGGTTCTGTAGCGTATCGGTTTGCTGCGATTTTTCCTTTAATGTTAACAGCACGGACCCATCTTTCCCATATACCACCTGCAGAAATATAAGCTGGAGTATTAAATATCCATTCTGTGGCTCATCACATGCACTTGTCAGTGAGTTTCCTATAAATTTTTACGGAGTTTTCTTTGCTGGCTCCAACGAAATTGGCACCTTTATTGATCCTCTTTCCAATCGGCTGGCCTCTTTTCTTAATGAGATTTCTAAAGTATCGATTGAAAAATCTTTGGCGAGTTCATATCTCTGCTTAATTAACACTGTATAGAGAAGGGCCTCAAAAACGAAGTTATACGATCATTTCGTGATAAGATTTACATCTGCAACCGGTCGTAAGCCTTAATCAGATGGTGGTCAAACCACTGGGAATGAAAAGCAACGTCATTCACGCCCTAGGAAGCCGAGGAGTAATTCTAGCAACAGGTCATCCCTAGTTGCATTTCAGCGGTTCCAAAGAAAGCAGGGTTGTAAACCCCGACTCCTTGCTGAAGAGCTGGAGACTATCCAACTCCTGGTCCAGAACGCATTAAAGCTTTTTTTTTTTAATTAAAAGAGAAGTAGCAATAGTGCCTATTTAGTAAAGTACCGTGCTATATTCTTTGGGAAAGGGACAGAGAAGAGATGAAACAGATGGTGAAAGTAGAAGGATAGTCGGAAATTAACTGCCGTATAAGCACAGCGACCAGTGATTATGCCTTCATCGCTGAGCAGCCCCACCGACAGTCTATTTTTATTTTTATAGTGAAAAAAAACCAAGGTCTTCGTTGGGAATCGAACCCACAACTCCCATACTGGCAAGCTAGTACAGTACCTACAAGCCTACAGGGGCACCTAATGTAATAATATAATATAATTAAGAACACAACGGCATTCATACTCATTGGACCTGGGCCAGGACCATTCATTGTGTTCATTGTGAATGATCCGACTCACAAACTCAAACGAGCGCCTCGAAACACACAGACATCACGATACTCTCGAAGGGCCTACCTCCATAATCAGTCAGAAAACAACTTAAAGTCTAAAGAGACAATTCTCGGAACTCTGCGGCTTATTAATTCCCGTGGAAATATAGTGGATTTTCCAGTTGGCTTCTTGCTAGCCTAAGGAGACTGGGCTCTCTTTTACCCCCGCAAGACACAAGTCTAGATGGTTGTGTGATCCATAAAGACTTATAACGTGCCCCCGGGGGAGAGTTATACGATTAATTAGCAGTTGCCAAATTACTGATGTTTTAAGAACTGCGCATTTATTGTTGTAAGCTTGGCATTTTTTTGCGCTTCTTAACAGCTGCTTTCAACTTGGTATCCAAAACTTGGTTCGTACTGCTTCACAAATTGCCTCTTGATTTTGATTTTTATATTCTTTATGGTTTTTTTGCTTTCTTTGTACATTCACCAAGATATGAAGTCTTACTAATACGAGCTGACATTCGTGCTAAACTACGTTTAAGACAGGACTGCATGGCATAGCGCATTATATTCATTTTGAAAAATTTATAGCCATGGATTTCGCTGGCCATCCATGAGGCTCAACCTCAATACAACTTTGTTCCAAGTAGAACTTAACTATTCTAGAAGTGTGTTTTGCATCGTTATCGAGGATGAAACGCCTACTAAGTAACATCTTTTCCACTGCAAATAGAATCAATCATTGTATTCGAAATTATATATCTGTAAAAGTACTGTTTCATTGTACCCAGAAAACGCAGCCCAAATCATCATGCTTCGACCATAGTGCTTTACGCTGTTTGACCTGTTTGGATTCATTACTTTATCAGATAGTGTTCTAAAAAATCAGAGACTAAGTGTTTACGGGGACATACAATTTGGAACCTCAAACTATTTTTCCACACCTGTGGCTTGTGTTGTACAATACATCCACGCAAGTTATTTTCGTTAAGTCATCTGCCAATTGCTCGTGAGGAGATTTTAAATTTTCTCTAAAAATCCTTTTGAAGCTTAATAAATAGCTCCCCTATTTATCCTGTTTTAGGAGTGTTTTTTTAGGCTAAACACCCTTTGGAACATTTTTGTGTGCCCCATGGGCTTTAATATGACTCAGTGGATTGTGCATCATCTTTCTTAAGCAGTTTAGTATATAAGAAGTATCACAAACTCTGCTTCATTTGATGGATAAAGTTACGCTGCTCTTCTATGCATTTTTAGCATTTCAAGTATTTGTTCTACAATTTTTAATAAAATTTATCAATTAAAGTTTTTATAAAACTTAACAATTTAAGATTTTAAGCAAGAAAAATTATGAAAATCTTTAATTTTGAAAAATTTTCTAAGCAAAAGTCCAGCTCAAATTAAACATTCCTTGTAATACAATAAATTTTGAGTCGATAAGGGTACCGCTATACACTGATCACGTTTGCTTAATTTTCATAACTTAAACAAAATAACATAATAACGCATTTGAATGATATAAACATAAAATGTGCTATACTTTTGCCCACCACTGTACATAAATATGCATATAATTATGTACATGTTGATTATGTTTCTTTGAAAAAGAGCATGTTTGTACACCTGAAACAATGTGACGATTGATTTGATTGATATTTTGAATTTTAGCAAGAAGCTACGAAATTATATTTAAAATGCTAAAATTGTTGTTTATTTTTGTTTTTTATATATTAGTTTTCTTAATATTTTTATGCGGTCGCCATAACGATGCCAATGACCTTTCTTTTAAATAATTTCCCAGTTCTACACAAAAGTGCCAAAATCAATTTTTAATATCGTCATGACTGGGCTTGTAAATTATAGACTTCCAGTATATAAAGCACACGTTTGATTATTTCACATTCACCATTAATTTCACTTCATTTAATTTTTTGTTTTGTAGTCTGTCTGGTTTGTAAACAAATAAATCTTATGGTTTTCCCACACGGGAGCAGTTGACATACAATTGTATTAAAATGGATGAAGTTAATGCCGCAAAAACTGTCCTTGTGATTTGTGTATTGTCATTGCGAAAACGGCATGTTGGTAAGAATTTTTGGAATGTGTGGTATTAAAACGTTATCTCTTCTGTACATTCCCTTAAGAATTGTTGCTTCGATTACCTTGTTTTGTTAATTATTAATAATGGAATTAACCATTTTGAATGTTATTAACGCGCCAACAATTTAATTTCTTTTTCTTTCTTTTGGTGTGCCGAAAAAGTGGGTTAAAAAATGGGTGTGGCTAACTAAACTTGTATATGTATATTTTGCAATCTTAAGATATTATTACGGCTGTATCTTGCTTAAGTTTTAAAATAAAATAATTAAGCAATAAAGTGAACTACTGGGTATGTTGTTTACGAACTGCGTGGCTTGCTAAAGAAAACTTATGGTACAACAACAATAATTTGTTATGCTGTTTACTGACTGCCTGGCATGCAAGACAAGAAAAAACAAATTTCTGTTTACTAACTAAACGTGCAAGACAACAACAAACATATATGCTGTTTACCATCTGCCTAGTTTTCCAAGAAACCTTTTCTACAAAAGACAACAACAAATATTTTGAAATAAATCCGAAGCAGAAACCTTATCAGCATAAAAACAAAAATACATACAGACATTCAGGCGCCTATACATCGAATAAGCAACATACAACAACAAAATGTGATTCAAAGGGAGTAGAAGATTCTTAAATTTTCTAGACTTTAAATGGACAAATATAACAAGGGCAGCGTCTGAGTGACTATCCACAGTCAGTGTGAAATTAAATCTTCTGAAGTAAAGACGCGCATCCAAAGTAAATTGTTTTGTAGTGTCAACTTTGTGTAGTTAAAGTAAATAAACTTGTTATTAATTTAAAAACTCTAAAAAACTGGTGTTATTTATTTTGCAATAAAAAACTCACTACAAAACGTTTATAAAAGCTATAAACGTAACAATATTATTCGCATTAATTTAGAACGGAATTATAGAGATTTTAAAAAAATTATAAAATCCCACAGAAAAACACGAGCAAATTTTCCAATTTTCTGTAATTTGCTTAAGTTATGCGCTAAGCAAAGAACACTGAAGATGGCAAACAGCCGAAACCGGTTTGTTCACAAACCAAATTTGACGAGGGTCGACGAAAACCGTACCCAAATAAAAGTAATTTTAACCCCATCGGAAAATCCAAGCCGAAACCGGTTTGTTCACAAACCAAATTTGACGAGGGTCGACGGAAAACCGTACCCAAATAAAAGAAAATTTGTCCTTGAGCAAACTGTTAACCGAACAGCTGACCAGATAATGACTTTGTCAAAGCCTAAGTTCTAAACACAATTAAATAAAATCTTTTCAAACGTTTAAAGCCTGCAGTTATAACGAGGAATTGCTCGAATTTTAGCAATAGAAAGGCGAATATTCAAAATGCTTCGGAATTTCCTTAGAAGAAATTGCTAACGATGCGTGCTAAGAAGATTTACATCTGTACCAAGCTGTGTAAGCTAGGATCATACCACTGTGGATGAAATGTAGCGTCATCCTTGCCCTAGAAGGTCTTCAGATACGTATATCCTCCGGTCACTTCTAGTTGCAACTTCAAAAGCCCGAAGCAGGCCGCAGCCTTCACTCCTTGCTGAAGAGTTGAAAACTATCCAACTCCTGGTCCAGAACGCATGATCCTTAATAAAATTTAAAACACAATCGCAAGCATGCTCTCTGAACCTGGACCATTCAATGTATTCATTGTGAATGATCCGACCCTCACAACTCAAACGAGGGCCTCGAAACCACAACTACCACGATTCTCTCGAAAGGCCAACTTCAATAATCATTCAGAGGAAAGCTAAAAGGCTAAAAAGGCAAAAAGCTGAGCTCTGGTGTTTTACAGATTCCCGTGGAAATAAAATGGAATTGTCCAGTTGGCTGCTGCTAGCCTCCTTGTAGGGGATTGGGCTCCTTTTTACCCTCGTTGACACATATAATAACGGTGAGATTCCGTCAAAACATATTAATGTGCCCCCGGGGGGATGCCAACGATGCTTCTAAATTCATCACTCATTAATAAATTCATAAATTAAAAGATGTAACACCAGAGCTAATACGATCATACTTATATCGAGTGTTTTGTTGTTTTTTTGTGGTGAAAATCAGTCTGGACAGTTTATTTATGGCAGTCGTGGAGTAAACACGTGGCAAGTTTATTACGGAAAAATATTCGATAACCAACATATTTTAATCGTGAAAACATTTTATCAAAATCAATTATCGACTACTGTGGCGACGATGAGAAAGTTATCGTGCAGTGAATAATTTCGAAGAAGGAGGGTCTGTAGGTAATAAGCCCAAGTATGAACCATAATGTACTGGAAGAGCGGCTGAAAACATTACTGCTGCTCGAGAAAGTTTTTAAAACAATTCATCAACCTCAAGTCGAAGCCACACTGTGAGAACATTTTACGAGAAGGCGGTCAAAAATATATAACTTTTGAACGGATCGTAATTTTGATACGCGGTTTTTTTTTCTACTAAGTGAGATCATAGGCTTTCGTTTAAGGAATAATCTAAAATCGACCGGTTAGAAAAATAGTTGTAAACTTTAAAATTTTATAATTAGGGACCATGAAAAAAAGACTTTTGGCCGCCTTTTCGTAAAATGATCCACTGTGCGTCGTGCTCAGGAGTTTGGTCTTCAAAGCACATTTTTGGCCACAGTTTTGCACAAGGATTTGTATTTGTTTCCATATAAGATTTAGAGCTTCTTCCACAAGACCATTTATGCCGTTGTACATATGCCAGTAAGATGTTACAGCTCGCCCATTAACAACCGCGATTTTCATAAAAAAAATCATAATGAGTGCCGAGGCGCATTTTCATTTGAATGGATAAATGGATAAAACAGAATACTCGCTTTTCGGGAATGGGAAACCCTCAAACCTAATTCAACAGTCTGGTGTGCTGTTTGGTCAGGAGGATTAATTGGACCTTACTGCTTTGAAAATGAAAACATCGTAACGGTAACTGTAAATGGGTAGCGATATCGTAATATGATTGAAAACTTTTTAACGCCACAACTGCATGCTTTGGGCTTGATTAATATGTGGAATCAACAACACGTTGTGGCACATCGCATACAGCCAGGATAGTAAAGGAATTACCGCGAGACCTCTTTCCCCAGCAAGTTATTTCAAGAAATGGTGATGTTGATTGGTCTCCACGGTCACCTGATTTGACTGCTTTGAACTTCTTTTTGTGGCGATATTAGAAAAGCAAGGTTTATGCAATCAAACCAGAAGTGTTTGAACAACTCAAATAAAATATTCATAATGAAATTAAGGAGATGCCGCGTGAAATGTGTGAGAATGTAATGGGCTCGCTAACAGAGGCAGGAACATTTATCTGATAATTGTGTTCCATATATAATTGCCGACATTTTTCAATATAAAATCCATTCGCCTTCATTTAATCAAAAATTATAAAGAAACAAAGAATATATACCTGCCCGTCGGACACCCTGTATCTCTTTAAATTTTTGGCTTCAATAAATTTAGAGTTTCTCCTTTTTTTTGTTAATAATTTTATAAACTAAAAGACTTAAGTGTTTATTAAGTGGAAAGTGCAATTGCTTTAAGTGGACTGAGTGGTTTGATAAAGTGTGTTGGAGTGTGAGGTTGCGTGTAGGTAACACACGGTAACATTTGTCTTAAATTTGAAATTCTTTATATTAAAGCAACACTTTCAACACTCAAGTGTTAAGCAAACAGTGAGTAAATAATTTTATGCCTCAATTTGTCAGTATTCCAATAATAACGCTGCATCATCATTATCATCATCATCATCATCATTGTCATCAATATTCTTAACGTAAGAGAGAAACAGTCAAGCGTTTTCAATATGTTTTTTGGTGAGAGATTATTTATTAGAAAAAAAAAAAACACAACAACAATAATGGAATACCTAATATTTATTTATTAGATAAAAATTAGCAAAAAATAATTTCTGGAAAAATATTTTGCTGGGAAAATTTAAATAAAAATAAAAAAATTATTAAAACCTTAACAAAATCAAATAACCCATCATGTCGGTTTTTAACAAAACATTTCGTTTAAAGCCAACATTAAGAAAAAGCGAAATTGCTTAAATTTCAATAACTGCAATATTTTTTTTTCCTCTTTTGGTTTTCTAAGTCTTTAACCCTACCACGGCTATTACGCTGCCACTTTGGCTGCAAAGGCTAAAAACAAAAAAAAAAAAACAAAAAAAATTAAGAAAACAAAAAGCTCTAATAAAGCTGCAGTTAAAACATGCATGCATGTGCCACATGCAGCAGACTTCAAATAAAAGACAACAACAACAATAACAACGATAGCAGCAGCAAGAAAAAAAAAACAAACAACAATATGCTGAATTAAAAGACCACCCAAGTTGACAGGGTACAAATATTTTACTACACACAACAGAAAAGAACACAGAACACAAATCGCAGTAGAACAACTCAAGAAAGGAGGAAAAAACAACAACAACAACAACAACAACAATTGAACACAATATTTTAAATCTTGTCTTGAATAAAGCTTAAGCAATTGCGCCTAAAGCCACAACCACAATCACAATTCCAAAAACACACAAACGTTTTAAAATGCGAAAGGCAAACGAAGGGAACCTTAAGGAATATTTAGTACAAATGGACATCATAATGAAGTTATTCATAGTAATGAAGTTTACAAAACTGATGATAAATGCACACACATACATACACGTATTTAAGCATATCAGTACTTATGTTATTTTGACCCGGCCAGCGATGACGACTAACTGACTGACAAAACTTAAAGGAAAATAAATAAATTTCATTTTAATACTTTTTGCTCCACTGTGCTGCTTGATGCCAACATTGTATATTCACTACAAATGTAGTTGTGTTCTGTCTTAAATAATTTTTTTTTTTTGAAAAGTTAACAAAATTTATGTAAATGTTTGTACTGTTTCGTACTGCACGTACTTTTCTAAATCAACAATTGCAAAAAACAACAACAACCACAACAACAAGAATTGCATGTGGTGGAAGCAGAAATTAATGAAATGTTTTGCTTCACTATTTAACGCCCTCTTGTCTTCCTTAACCCTTTTTCAATCATCTCACAGAGTCTTTAAAGCGTCAAGCCCTGCCAGCCAGCCAGTAGTTGCAAATTGTTGTTACTGTTTTTGTTTTGGGTTAAGATTATGGCGTTAAGAGATATAATAAACGATAAAGAAGAAGAGAACATTATAAAAAAAAAATCAAGAAAGGATGATTAAGCAGAATGCTGCTGGTTGGTGAGAGCTTCCAATTTGATTTCTAAAAGTCAATAAAGCTTAAGTTGATCTTAAGTTTATAAAATGACGGACAATATTGATAACAATATTGCAATTGTGTTAAAGAAGCTTAGAGAATTGTTGGCGATAATAAGATGTATTATGATAATTCAATAAAATAAGTAATTTAGTAAAATGGTTAAAATTATTGGATATTAAAAAATACGTTATAAGAAATACGATATAAAAATATTTTTAGAAATAATATCTGTTATCGATATATGGATTTTATGCTTGATGATTTATCTATTACATTACGTTTTTAAAAATATTTCTTTAAATGTTGTATAAAATATATTAATAAGATTTGGAAAAGTTTTTAATGTCGATAACATGATTTAAAAAAAATTTTTATCGATAACCAAATTTCTTTAGATAGATTTTAGGTACCATGAATTTTTGGTATTAAAAATCTTTTTGAAAAAAAAAATTCTTAAAAGCCACTTTCTTAAGTTGTTATCGATAATATAAAATTTTAACGATAACATAGATTTTTAATAGTTATCGATAACTTTATTTGAAAAAAAATTCTTAAAAGCCACTTTCTTAAATTTTTCACGATAACATAAAATATTAACGATAACATAGGTTTTTAATAGTTATCGATAACTTTATTTAAAAAAAATTTTAAAAGCCACTTTCTTAAATTTTTCTCGATAACATAAAATTTTAACGATAACATAGGTTTTTACTAGTTATCGATAACTTTATTTAAAAAAATCTTAAAAGACACTTTCTTAAATTGTTATCGATAACATAAAATTTTAACGATAACATAGGTTTTTAATAGTTATTGATAACTTTATTTAAAAAAAAAATTCTTAAAAGCCACTTTCCTAAATTGTTATCGATAGCATAAAATGTTAACTATAACATATATTTTTAATTGTTATCGATAACTTTATTTTCATAATATAATTATGCAGTAAATAAAACTCTTATATATTTAGATAAAGCTAACTTGCTGGATTAAATTACTTTCTTTGTTATAATCAAATTAATTTTCTCGCGATTACTTGTATTTATTTATTGCTTCTTAACTTTATCGATAACACTTTTTTCTTTTTTTTCATAGAAAAAATTCTACTTGCGAATTTATTTTACTTCTAACAACCAAAAACGTTTAAAAAATGTTTTTTAAACAAATTTGAATTTTAATTACTTTAGAAAAATATTGTGTTATCGATTAATTTATAACATTTTTGTATAAAATTTGTTGTTGCCGACTTTTTATTATTTTTTTATTTTATTTATTTTCTATTATTTAACTTTTATTTAAAAATGTTTACTATCGATATTTCAATAGTGATATATTTTTTTATCGATAACTTTTATTGTTGAGAACAGGTATGTAATTTTATAATTTCCACTTAACAATATTTTTATGCAATTAGTTTTCTAAAGTATAGTTACCATCGATTTAAAAATATTTTAAATTTTTCTAAGAGCGTTTTTTCTTCATTAATTTATCGATTGCACAAATTTTTATAGAAATGATATGTTTCTTAAAAAATTTAAGTTTTTAATTTTTAGCCATGTTATCGACTATTTACATTTTTGTTAGAGAGTTTTTGAAATTTTTTCGATATTTTATTCAATTACATTTCATTAAATTTCAAATAGTGTATAGTTTGTTATCGATTTAAAAATATTTTGTATAGATTGGAATAAATGTGTTTAGTTTAATTTAGCGCTAATACAAATTTTCAATTCATCAATAATATGAATATTTTTTAGTTTGTTTTTGTTCAATGACTTGAAGAAAATTAAAATTTTGTTAAGAAATTTTTGCATTAACTATTTATCGATATTTCAAATACCCTTAAAAATTCATTTTTGTTATCAATTTAAGGCTTGTCTGGATTTGAAATAGTAGATTTGCTATTAACGGCATAATGTAGCATTTATTATTGCTTTTCAGATACTAGTTTCTATTGTCGATTATTTTTCATTATTACTAAAATTTACAAAAATTTTTTGTTATCGAATTAAGAATATTTTTAAATTGCTTAACTTATTATTTAGGTATGATATTAATTTGCGAAAGTTTTGCTAATGGCTATTGAATAATATGCATTTGTTTTTTTTTTTGGTATCGATTTATCGATTTCATTTAATATAAAAAAATGTTATCGATTAATTTACAAAATAAGAAAAATAAATAAATAATTAAAAAAAAAACTTTCTAAACAACTACATTCAAAGTATAATTTATCGATTATCGATAACTTTTATTATTGGTTATCAATTATTTTTTTTATTTAATTTATTATAGTTTCTTTAAACTATTTCTGGGTGGTCATTAATTTTCTTTCACTCGCTTTTGCCGTTAATAACGGAGACTGACTGATATGCAATTTCATTTAAGCTTTTTGCTCCCGATTCTCATTCGTATCTCTATCAAGAAGTGTTTTCTTTTTATTTTACAATCTTCATTTTAAGCATCTTATGGAGCAGCTTATTTAATGTTCTTCAAGGATTTATGATTGTCATTTCAACAATTTTTATTTTTTTGCTTATAAATCGATGCAAGATGTGCTTGTGTTCTAAAAAGATTTTGAAGAAGAAAAAGTTAAATATACCAATTTTATCTAAATATGTGTGTGTGTGTGTGTGTGTGCGTATATATGAATGACAATTGTTGGACAATCAGCTTTAAAGTGTTTGCAACACAACAACAACAACTGCTGCAAATATTGAAAATCATGTCGTAACATTAATACTCGGCATAATACAGCGTTATGGTTCCATACAAAAGTATCACAAGAATCTTAATGTTGATTGAAGTTTTAAGTTGTGCACTCTTTTTTTTTTATTTCATTTGTTTGTTGCTGTAAATTGATCTTTTTTATTGAAAAATAATATTGTGAGCTTTAAAATGTGTGAGTGCTTAAGTATCCTGGGAACTTTTTTAGGAAAAAAATTATTTTTTTAAATTAAATTGTTGAATAACTTCCATAGTGCTTAAGATATAGAATGTATCGGTGTTCTACTTATGAATTATTGTACTGCTGCTGCAGCTTTGTCATCGTTGTGACAAAGATACTGCTGGCTGATCATTATTTGCTTAAAACTGTTTATTAAATTTCCATTAGAACATGATTTATTTTTATAGTTTTTGCGTTATTTATTTCTATTGGCATTTATAAGTTGCATTAGTCGAATCTAACAATCGAATTCCATTAAAAGTTTATGTTTGTTTTTGTTTTGTGCTACCAAACAACAATGTGTCATTCATTTAGTTTCAGCCAGTCATTTCGAAAAATTTTAAAAACAGCCATTCATGTACATTCTAACATTCAATTATTCGTTTATTCTCTCATTTTACCACGAATATCCAATGATACCATTCATTTATTCATTCATTCATTCATTTATTCATTCATTCATTCATTTACTCATTCTCCCATTGAGTTCATTGAGTTATGAGCTCATCAGTTTGTATGATGATGGATTGTTGTGATGTTGTAGATAAATTAGTTTTTAACATTTTTGTTTATTTTTTTAATTAATTTGTGTTTTTGTGTTGTTGTTGTTGTTATAGTTTTCATTTGCATTGTTTCGTTAATAGGAAATATTTTCCATAAAGAAATTGCCAAAGGTGATAAATAATTTGGCGTTTGAAAAGTTTCGCTAAGATGAATATTTAAGCACATTCGTATGCATATTGAAAATTCGAACATAAGCTCTCCTGGTCTTCTGACTCTTAAAAATTTACAAATTACCCGGTTTGTTCTGATCTGCTGATCATACATTTTATTTGTATCAACGCAGCCCCAATTCCATGTTGTTTGGGATCAACCGTATCGTCTGTACTCCAGCTTATCTATAGTAGAGCCTCTTTTCCGAAAAAAAAAAATCCACCGGAAACTGTCTCACTAATATCTCTACTGCAACTGAATACCTCACATACATAATGTAGCCCCAATTCCATATTGTTTGAGATCAACCGTATTTTCTTTACTCCTGCTTATTCATAGTAGAACCTCTTTTCCGAAAAAAATCCAGCACAAACTGTCTCAAAAATGCCTCTACTGAAATGGAATACCCCACATACATAATGGTAACCCCAATTCTTTGTTGTTTAAGATCAACTGTACCCTCTTTACTCCAGCTTATTCATAGTAGAGCCTCTTTTCCGAAAAAAATCCACCAGCAACTGTCTCACTAATACCTATAATGCAATGGAATACCTCACATACATAATATAGCCTCAATTCCATATTGTTTAAGATCAAATGTACCCTTTTTATTCCAGCTTATTCATAGGAGAGCCCCTTTTTCGAAAAAAAA
This sequence comes from Trichopoda pennipes, assembly GCA_030448955.1. Lineage (NCBI taxonomy): Eukaryota > Metazoa > Arthropoda > Insecta > Diptera > Tachinidae > Trichopoda > Trichopoda pennipes. The sequence continues at coordinate 2,373,268 of JASKUP010000040.1, forward strand.
TCTACCACAAACTGTGTCACTACTACCTCTACTACAATGGAATATCCCACATACATAATGGTAGCCCCAATTCCATATTGTTTTAGATCCACTGTACCCTTTTTACTCCAGCTTATCCATAGTAGAGCCCTTTCTCCCTAAAAAAATAATTCACCTGTAACTGTCTAGTACCTCAATTGCAATGGAATACCCCACATACATAATGTAGCCCCAATTCCATATTGTTTGAGATCAACTGTACCCTTCATATGTTACTCCAGCTTATTCATACAAGAGCCTCTTTTTCGAAAAAAATCCACCAGAAACTGTACCACTAATACCTCTACTGCAATGGAATACCCCACATATATAATGTAGCTCCAATTCCATATTTTTTGGGATCAATTGAACCCTCTTTACTCCAGCTTATTTATAGTAGAGTCCATTTTTCGAAAAAAAAAAATACCTGAAACTGTCATACTATTACCTCTTCTGCAATGGAATACCCCACATACATAATGTAGCCCCAATTCCATATTGTTTGAGATCAACCGTATTCTCATTACTCCTGCTTATTCATAGTAGGACCTCTTTTCCGAAAAAAATCCAGCACAAACTGTCTCAAAAATGCCTCTACTGAAACGGAATACCCCATATACATAATGTGGCCCCAAAACATATTCCTTGAGATCAACTGTACCCTCTTTACTCCAGCTTATCCATTGCAGAGCCGCTTTTTCTCACTAATACCTCTACTGGTAGTTGCTATGGAATACCCCACATACATAGAAATCAGCATCTAAATTTAACTTCTTCGTAATTATTTTTTGAAAGACATTTAATCGAAAAGTAGACAGCCAGCCTGTTGTCATCTTGCTATATGGCCGATCTATAGCCTTAATTTTACTGTTTATGATATAATTTATCACCAACTTTGAATTTTCACCAATTTAAGAATATTTTCCTCCAAAGAAAAGAAGAAGCTGAATTTGAGTCTGAAAAAGTTCTAATGAAACTCTAATTAAATCTGTAATTTGTAAATATAACCAACCAGTCAACAGCATCTTTCTGTAAGTTTTACATAAACAACAATCAAAAAACAACATGAACTAGCCCTCTTTGCAAAAGTTTTAACAAAAACAGTTACAACAACAACAATAACATATATAAAAAAAAAACAGTGGCATATTGAACCAACAACTGTCTAAAAAGACGACATTTTAACCGTTTTTTGTTGCGGCTGTAAGAAAAAATTAACAAACGGAACATTTAAGTTTTTATATTTTATTTGTTGTTGTTTTTTGGTAATTTTTTTTTTGTTTGTTGGTGAAATTGTTACTGATGTTGGCTGGTTGGTTGGTTGGTTGGTTGGCTGGTGGCACTTGTAGCCACTTGTTGTGTTCAACTTTTGTTAAATGTTGCTTATGCTGCTGCCACTACTTACGAATTGTTGTAGTTCATATGTTTAAGTACTATTGTTGTTTTTGTTAGTAATGACATGTTTTTTTTTTTTTTTTGTTTATTTAGTTCTTTACAGCTCGTTCGTTGAATGGAGTAAATAAAACTAGAAGCCCAAGAATGAATTTTCATAAAGTTCATTCAAAACATTAATTGTTGCTTTTCTCAAGATTTTTTGTTTGTTTATAGTCAGTTTGTAAAAGATTGAATTCGTTTTTTTTATGTTTAGCATTGAGAATAACATGAGCTTATTTTTTGCTTAAACAAATATATCATTTAGTGTGTTGAATATAATTTTTAAAGGTTTTTAGCGGTTGAGCCATGTCAAAATGTTGTGCGGTTTGTAGCGAAACAATTTCTATTTATTTAATTTTTTGGAATAGTCAGTCTCAGAATGGTAATTTTTATAATAAAGTATATTAGAAAGATGTATAGAGAAAGGATTTTGAAAAATTTTCCACTAGACTCAAACAGTATATTGGTGGATATGAGTTCGAAGGAAATGGAAAGCGGTATGAACGAAATTCTCCTAACTTAAAGAACGTTTTCTATTTCTGTTCTTCAATATAAAGCGTCTGGGCAGAGGAGTTGTTAAATGGTTTTTTCCATTTCTATTCGCCGAAAATTAATTTACAAAATGATCGGGAATGATTTTAGTGCCAAACTCAGGTAAAAAGCAAGTTTATTGGAAAATATAAAATAAAATATAGCGTAAGTTATCGCAACATAATCCTGATGAATTTAAATGGCTTGAAAGGAATGGAATGGCGTATCTTTCTGCCAGTTACGTGAAAGCTAAAATTCAGATTTATTTTTCACAATAATCCGGGGTATGGAACGAAACAGTAGTTCTTCACTTATTCCCTGTAGCCAAGCTTTACTTAAGCTTTAGGGCGAGGTCTATTACCGCATCTTTGTTTAAAAAACTATCGGGAATGATATCAGCGTCCTTTATGCTAAAATTAGGGAAAAAAAGAAAATTTATTGGAAAAAAATAAAATAAAAAATAGCGTAAGTTATCGCAACATAATCCTAATGAATTAAAATCGCTTGAAAGGAATGGAATGGCGTACCTTTATGCCAGTAACGTGAAAGCTAAAATTTCGATATTGCTTACACTAAGCCAGGGTACGGAATAAAACATTAGTTTTACACTTATTTCTTGTAGTCAAGCTTTCATAGTCCCTAGGTTTTAGGGCAAGGTCTCTTATAGCACCTTTGTTTAAAAAACTATCGGGAATGACCTCAGTGCCTGTTATGCCAAAACCAGGAAAAAAGCAAATTTATTGGAAAAAATAAAACTAAAAATAGCGCAAGCAATTTACTCCTGACGATTTAAAATCGTTTGAAAGGAATGGAATGGAGTAACTTTAGATCAGTTAGGTGAAACCAAAAATTCAGATTTATTTCTCATAATTAGCCGGGAATGGAAGGAAACATTAGTTTTTCACTTATTCCCTATAGTCAAACTTAACTTAATCCTCAAGCTTTACAGCATCTTTATTTATTGTTGCTTAGCATGAGTATAGCGCTTTTAGTAGATATTTGCCCATAAAGTCTAGATAATAATATTTTTTTCGTATTCACTTTCCCGGTTTAAAGTTGTATTGAAGATCAGCAATTAGCTGTCTACCATTGCTGTAGCATACGCTACAAGGCAATTTCGGTGGGGTGGGTCATAAAAAAACGCAGCAGCATTATGAGATATAACGCCTTTTGGCTCCACCCCCCTTCCCCCCTCCCGGGGGCACATTAAAATGTTTTGACGGAAATCCACTGTCATTACCTGTGTCTTAGAAGGGTAAAAGGAAGCCCAGTTCCCTAATAGGCTGGCAGGAGCCAACTGGACAATCCACTATATTTCCATGGAAATCAGTAAAGCCCCAGAGTTTCGCTATTTGTCTTTTTAGCCTTTTAGCTGTTCTCTGACTGATTATTGAGGTTGGCCCTTCGGGAGTATCGTGATGGCTGTGTGTTTCGAGTCTCCCGTTTAAGTTCGTGGGTTGGATCATTCACAATGAACATAATGAATGGTCCAGGTCCAGTGAGTATGAATGTCGTCGTGTTCTTAAATTATATTAAGCTTCATGCGTTCTGGATCAGGAGTTGGATAGTCTCCAACTCTTCAGCAAAGAATGAAGGCTGCGGTCTGCTTCGAGCTTTTAAAGTTGCAACTAGTAGTAACCGGAGGATATACGTATCTGAAGGCCTTCTACGGCGAGGATGAAGCTACATTTCATTCACAGTGGTATGATCCAAGCTACATGCAGATGTAAATCTTATTACGTATAACGCCTTTTGATAGTTATCATCCTTAAATTTATCTCTCAATTCTTTTGCTATTGAGTTTTTCACTAATTGCGTGAAGGGCACAGATAACTGTGAATTTTTTTGGCCAAAATTGTTCAATTTTTCTAAAAGTACTTTTTTATTCCTGTGAGTTTTCCTTATTCCTATCGTGCGGTAAATTGTTTAGCAACAGCGGTGTCAAGAGAAAGCTTACTTTGTTCTCTATTGCCTTGGTCAGAGTTTAACTGTTAGTCAGGGTTGCAGTAACAGCGATCAATCTTCTGAACATGGCTTCCTTGATGTTTCTACTTACAATTGTTTGTTGGGATGCTTTATAAACTGATTCAATTATTGAACTAAAGAAACATTTCTGCCGAAAGAAGGGTGAAGAAAATTTAAAACTTTTAATCAAATTAAAAAATTTTTAGTTTTGATTTGATTCTTTCCTTCTGATCAATTCGCTTGATTTATGAATTCAAAAAAAGGTGAAGAAAAATTAAAGAATTGAGATGTTTGTAAAAATCTCGATTTGAAATAAATTTTATTGTTGTTTTATAATTTTTTCAATTTTATTGATTTATAGCAGAGAAGCGAAGTATTCACTCACTGTTCATACATGTATGAATATGTACATTTCATTTTTTAGCCGCTTCTTCTCATACATGTGTGAGAGACTACAAAACATTTTGTGTTTTCTCATTTGTGAATGCGACGATTTATTTTTTTTCTTTCTATCCATAAGTGAAAAAATGAGAAACACACAAGTGTAAATTTTTGAATATTTACAATTTTGATAATTTTTCAATAATGAAAAGATCGTAAAAATATGTGCGTTAAGCATTCGCGTACATAAACGCACATATTTGATAATGCGCAATTGTCGGCGTATGCAAGAAAAAAATGTTTGTTTTTTATTTCTTTTAGAATATATTGCAATATTGTATTTTGAGTTAATATGTACCCATGTGTTTTTACTACATTTTACGGTAAACTGCGATCGTAGGTAGAAAATTTTTTCACGTTCATTTATGAGAAATTTTATAAAATTTTAACGTTCATAAATGAACATATACATTTATGAAAAATAACATTAATGAGAAGTAGCTAATTTATCATTTATCACATATGAATAAGACTAATAATTCTTGTTGTTCGCATTCATGTATGAAAATAACCAGAACATTTTTTGTTGTTCGTTTGTGTGTGTGAAAAATAAATATAAAATTTAAGATTTTTCATTTATGAAAAATATCATGAATGTTGAATTTTGAATGTTCATAAATGAAAAATTCAGAACCCTGATTTATAGTATAAAAGAATTAATTCTTTCAAATGTCTGATTATGTCTGATTATCTATTGACCCTTTAGTTTTGTGACATCTATCTAATTGTCATCAAGTTGACTGACTGTTTGTTGGTTTTGTTAATATTTATTTTGTTATTAATAATTGTTTTTGTTGTCTCTTTTATAACAATGTTACGCATCAATTTTTTAAACCGATTTTTAATGTGTTTTTAATTTTTGTTGCCAAGAGGGGAAAAAAATACAAATTCATGCCTGGCTGCATTTTAATGATGGCTGTAGTCAAGTTAAGAAATATAAAACGAAAATAAATGAAAGAATAATAGATTTTAGAAAAATTAAATTTAATACAGAAATTGGTTGGTTAAATTGTTAGTGAAATGTTAAGTCACCTTAAAATGTTTACAGTTTTGTGGACGCTAAAGGCAAAAGTAGCTAACCTGAGCAGTTTTGAACTTCCAATTGGGCTGTTATTTAATACTTTTTAAACCAAATCCAAATCCATTATCATCTGATATTTTATATTACACAAAAAAAAGACATGTGAAAATGTTTAAAATCCTTTTTTCTTACCACAAAATTATGCAAAATTGTTTTCTTCTTTAATCGCTATAATTTAGTTTTAATCTGTAAATCAAATCAATCAATTTGTTTTTATTAAACTGTCAATATTTTCTGGCACTTTGTAATTTTGCTCATCCACAAACTGTCAAAATTAAAACCGCAAATAATCAACACAAATGTTGTATCGGATCAGTTCTGTTGTTGTCTTTTTTTTTTTTTTGCAGAAAATTTTACTTGTTTCCTTTCACACATTCTGACCTTGTTCTCACCAGAAGGTTATTGTAGGTTATTCTCTTGTAGTTGTTGCTTTTTTGCCTCTATTAAATATATAATAGAGTATTGAAATAATCACCAGTTAATAAATAAGACGATTAATTGATATTTAAATTGCAATTATAAGAAGCGGAGAAGGAATTATTCGCCCAAAGTTTGATTTAAAAAAATTTTGTTAAAATTTGTTCGAAATAAGGAAAAATTTTTGCTTTAATTGAGAAATAAAAGAGACATTATTTTCATTAAAAAAAAATTTTACTAAAAAATATTTTAATTGATTTTGGATAAATTTTTGTATGAAGTTTTTTCGTTAATAACTCAGACAGGACTACACTGCTACGAAAATAAGATTTAACACCTTTACATACTGATACCAACAATTTTAAAATTTAATGCCGGAATGTGTTTTAATGTATTTCACAGCCACCACTAAAAAGTGTGGTGTGTCCCAACATAATTTAAGGAGATGCTAACTTAAGTAAAGTTGCTGAGTTCATATCCCCATACAGTTTGCAGTAAAAGGAACAATGATTGCTGCTGAATAGGCTGAATAGGATTTAATGTTTAATGCGAATTAACGCAAAGCAGTGATTCAAAACTTTGTAATATCTCTCAGGAAAGGAAAAAAAATTGTTGAGCAACCTGTCTAATAAAATAAAAGTATAAGATCGAACTAGTTGAAGGTGAGTTCCAAAAGGCGCAACACGTATAATTCATGTTGCATGTTCAATCACGGCCTTGCAACAATCTTCGAATGTAATCGTGCGAATAGCGGCGAATTTAATGCCTGTAAAACACAGTGTTTTACACAGACGCATAGATCTGTGTTTGGAAATGGTGCTGCACCTGTTACTACAGGAGTTTTAAATATTACGGAATCGGAAGCTCTTGATTTTCTTGGCAACAAAAATTTCAGTGTGATGTTCGGTGGATTAAAGAAGCTTTCAAGTGCCTCGGTGTTCTAAAACGGTGTAAAAAATACTTTACTCCGTTCGATCTTCATACTATTTATACCACCTATATCCGTCCAAAAATGAAATACAGCTCTCATGTATAGGCCGACGCCCCAAAGTCTATTTTGGAGTTGCTCGAATGCGTACGGGAGAGGGCAAAGAGGCTGATTGGGTACGGTAGGGCATCCAACTCTGTTGGATATGCAGGTTCTTGGGCTGAGGAGGTTGCTATTGTATCTACAGAGTATCCAACTCTATTGATTCTCGAAAGCATCGACGTAATCTAGATTGTATTTCACTGTTTTATCGCTAGTATAATGGTAAGTGCTCTAAGGAAATAAGCGAATTTGTTCCCGAAACTCGCACGTATTTGCGTTTGACTCGATTTTCGTTGAGAGCGCATCCATTTTTTTTTCAGGCAACAATGCCTATTTAGTCAAGTACTGTGCTACATTCTTTAGGAAATGGATATAGAAGAGATGAGGCAGGTGGTGAAAGTAGAAGAATAGTTACGGAAATTAACTGTCGTATAAGACAGCACAATGACCAGTGACCATGCCTTCATTATTGAGCAGCCCCACCGACAGTCAGTTTTTATTTGTAGTGAAAAAACCCAAGGTCTTTGTTGGGAATCGAACCCACAACCCCCAGTCTTGTAAGCTAGTACACTACCTACTAGCCTACTAACAGGGGTACCTGTAGGCTAATAGGTAGTGTACTAGACATGTGGTCGATTGCAGTGAATCGCACTATGCATAACAGGGAAAATTCCTTTTTTATCAGTTAACTTTGTATGTGGAATAAACTCCCTCTTTCCAGGTCTTTCCTGGCACTTTCAATGAAGGGCAATTGAAATTGAATGTCCATAAACACTAGTCCCTCCTTTCTCCTTCCCATAACCTAATTTCCTAGTTCTGGTAGAATGCATTGCATGAGTGGTGATCATTCCGTGGGTGCTGGTCCGAGCGAAGAATAGGAAAAAACTGGAGCCTTAGAGTTTTTCCTTAAAAATTAATTTCCATTAAATATCTATCTTTCATTTTAAATAAATTTTTTATATCACGGGCCCACTGTTTAACTACAACTATCTCATTTAATTTGTTCTTCTTCTTTTTCTGCTTAATAATCACACATTCATTTGTATTCGATTTAAGCCACTCTAATCTTAAGCTGCGGTAGATGATAATCATAGCAAATTCTAGAACATTTTAATAAGCAACAATTTAATGTTCTTCTACAATTCCCCAGAGGTTATAGTATTTCAAGATATTTTGATTTTCGTATTCAATGCCACACGCAATTTTAATTGAAGATTTTTCATTTCGTTGGAAGAAGAAGAAACGAAACACTTTTTAGAAACGAAACAAAAATTTAAATAATGAAATAATTCAATCAAAAACATTTCATTAAAACAACAAAAATTTAATAGCGCTCAACATCATCATAATCAGTTTCACGTTATTATTGTTAGCCTAAGATGCGCGCCTTAATGATAAAGTCACTTTTTGTTGATGTGATTGAAACGGGAGTAAAATTGTTTTATTGCACACAAATATTATTTGTGTCGACGGATTTTCAATTCTATTACGAAAATGTATTTAAGTTTCTTTTATTTAAATCGATCGTGCACTGATAAAAATCATTTCAAAAATTCTTTTACCGCTTAGGAATATGTTATCGAATTTTTCAGGTTTAGCGCAATAAAATTTTTTTTTTGGTGAAATAAGTTGGAGACAACAAAAGTGTAACAATCAGTTGACAAATTTAAAGCAAAATGAACATAATTGTATGTCTATAAAAGGCGACTATGTGGTGATGACTTCAGTATGAAGCGAAATTAGCCATAGGTAACTTTTATGAGGTTCAAAACAAAGAAGCAACGTATTTTGAAAAAGTCGAAAACGACTCTGGCGAAAGTTACAAATATTTTTGTGGAATGGACATGGAGGTGAATGCTATATGTCATATGGTATTCGCTAAATGAACAATTTGGATTATTACCGATAATAATGTTTCACAGAGCGAAAGAGTCACTAAAATTTCGGAGTTTAATATAGGCAGTCTCTATTTTGTTCACTAAAATAGATGGCATAACCCAGAGCCATTTATGCAACAATAAGAAAATCTATAGATTAAGTAATAATTTTGAAAAATGCTACTAAATATAAAAGATAGTACCACTTCTTCTCGAAATTTCCTCCCTTAAGCGCAAGATAATGAAAAAGAGGAGTAAAAGAAGATAACTGCAAAATACTCAACTTTTTAGTAAAAAAAACTTGCGTGTTTTGTGATCCATTATGTGTATTAAATAAAAACCGATATTTCTACAAAACAATTACAAAGATATATCGAACATACGCTCCTTTGTGCTATGCGATATTGTTACAAAGATGCTTCGTTTAAGTTATAAAAAAAAAGTAAAGTGAAATGACCTATTGTATCTGTTAACAAATCCAGAAGTAGCTAAGAAATTGTATAAACACAAACAAAATGCTACATTTAAATTTCACGAACTAAGATTTAAAAGATACACTACCAAACAAATATCTACATTGAATAATGGCAACGATGGCGTTGGCGTTTGTATTCGTATACAAGCTAATAATGTCGACTTGGATAACTCATATGGTTTGTGTCAATAATAACAAATATAGCATTAATGTTAACATAATTCACTATTTAATAGACGCCAAAGAATTAACACCCATTATTTTTTAAACGCTATTACAATTTCGAACTTTGTACCTAAAAAAGATGTTTTGCGGGGAAGTCTGCTAACCTTTTTTCGTTTGAAAAAAATTGCTACTGAAAGTTATCGATTATTGATAAAGGCTAACGGTTAGCAAGCAGCGATTTAAAAAACTTGCGAGCGATGACTTGGGCGCTTTAACAAGTTGTGATTTCGAAACACAAAAAGTAAAGAAAGGTATGGTCAGCCGAAAAAGTTTAAAGATGTCAAACGCAAGAATAACTTACATTCCCATTAGGAGTCATACAGCAAGTCATTTCCCTACGTTTAATAGCATTAGGCTGCATTCGAAAACAAGGATATGGGGACCCTTATGAACTGAAAGCGAGAGACTGTGATTTTTCATGTCGAAAATAATGCTTGAATACTACAAAAAGAAGTTGCTGTTTTTTGTCGCTTGCACCAGCACTCAGGGGATGGCCATTACAATGCATTGTGCCACAACTAGGAAATTAGGTTATGGGGAGGAGGAAAGAGCGAGTAGTGTTTGTGTACATTTGCTTTAAATTTGCCAACGTTGAAATTGGCAGGAAAAACCTCTGGAGGGAATTTATTCCACATACGAACTGGTTTGATAAAAAGCGAATTCTCCCTGTAATGCGTAGTGCGATTTACTGGCCAATTGATGACAAATCGATGTGCTCTAAATGAAAATTGAGTCAAACGAAAAAATGTGCGAGTTTGGGGAACAAGTTTCCTAATTAAGTGCCTTAAACTTACCATTGTCGTAACGATAAAACTACAATCTACATTTCGTCGATGCTCTCTAGGTCCTCTCCTGTCGAGCAACTCCAAAATAGACTTTGGCGCCCCGGCCCATACATGATGGCTGTATTTCATCTTTGGACGGTTATAAGTGGCATAAATAGTATGACGATCGGATGGAGTGAAGTATCTCTTACACCGGCTTAGAAAACCCATACACTTGAAAGCTTCTTTAGAAACCTGAATAATGTGTTAATGAAAAATGGATACCTAAGCATAAACCCAAGCGATAAAGTCATATGTAAAGTGTGGTCTTGTTTATTATGAGCTATTGAAATCGGGTCAGATAACCGAAAATAACCGGAATATTCGACCGGACACAAGGCCATAATCTTCCTTCATGTTATCGCTCAGCCATATTTTGCACGACCTATGAAAAAATATTAGAAAAGCAAGGGATGATAAGTTTTGTCTCACCCACCTTATAGCCCAGATCTTGCCGCTTCTGAATATCATTTGTTTGGATCGAAGCAATACGCTTTACTTCAGGAATAGGCTTTACTTTAGATAAGAATATCAGAAATTAACTGGATTTATTCTTTACCTCAAACAAGAGAGATGGAAAAAAGTAACGATGGACTCATTTTGTTACTATAATAAATGCATTTTTCAAAATCGACATTATTAACTTGTCTGCCATTAGAGTTTTCGAAATGTGGTGAATAAGAGTTTTTAAAAAAAATTCTTAAACCACTCATAACAGTAAATAAATAATAGTGAATGTGATGAAGAGAAGACGCAACAATTGATACAGCAGATTTTCGCCGTTGAAGTGTCAAAGTTGCCAGAAATCGATTCGATTGGCTCCTTATAGATTATGACCTTAACATAGTGCCACCAAAAATAATCTAGTGGCTGGTCACTTAACTGCTAATTGTTGTGACATTATTTAATCGAGAAATTTGGTTTGCAATAAATTGTTCGTTTCATTGGCTGTGTGACATGTGGCACCGTTCTGTTGAAGCCACATATCAGTGATATCTACATACGTCGTCAATAATAGGCCAGAATTATGTTGATCCATTGGTCATTACCGCATCTTTGAAAAAAAGTGACCCAATTACGGCTCTAGACCACATAGCGCACCATACAGTGACACGTTGAGCTTCTCAATAATCGCTCTAGGATTTCCAGAAGCCCAGAAGCTTGAGTGAACCTACGGCGATGTGAATGGTCGGTTGGCTTCAATTTCTGCACCAGTTAAATCTTTTAAGGCTTCAAAGTCAAATCCGTACGCAAAATTCGCCATGTGGTAGGGTTTTGGATAAACCCAAGTGTTGAGAACGTTAATTGACAAATTTGGATCTGCTTCAACACTATCGCTTCCTGTTGTGATGTTTCCAGTTAAACGAACCGGTCAAAAACGCGTTGTTGTTCGCACATTTTATATCGAGCCTGTCGACTTAAATTTAACGACCAAATCCTTTACAACGGTCGCAGAAGGACGATTATGTTGTCCGAAAATCTCACAAGTATTTTCTGTTCCGGCCTAAATTAAGTGAATTTATGGCAATGTGAATGAATGGCCGTTCACCTTCAATTTCTGCACCAGTTGAACTTTGTAAGGTTTCAAAGTCAAATCCTTACACAAAATTCGTCATGTAGTAGTAGTCTTGGATAAACGCAATTGTTGAGAACATCGAGGAATTTTTGGAAATTTTGTTCTGCTTTAAATCTATGACCTACAGTTGAACGACCCGAATGAACACGCGTAGGTGTTCTTACAGTTTGTACCGAGCCTGTCGATTCAAATTTAGCGAACAAATTCCTAATAGCGGTCTCAAAAGAACGATTTGGTCGTGCGAAAATATCACGAATTTTATTAAATCTAACTTTAACGGAACCACTATTTTCATAGTGCAAATAGGAAATTTGAAAAATTATCAAAAGTGAAAAATTTGTTTTTTATGGCAACAATAAACTGCCCCAGTGCTGCCATATTAGTGTATTTAATAAAAAGCGTTTCTTAATGCTTTTCTTTGTTTTGGTAATAAAAAACAAATGAAAGTAACCTTATCACTATGATGCGTACCTTATGTTGACATCATGTTCTCTTAAGCAAAAACGACTAAATAAAAACCAAAAACAAAAAACAACAAAAAAATGCAAAAGTAATTGTTGTCGTTGTTTTAAAGTTCCCATCATCATCATCAACATCATTTTATTATTTTGAGTACATTTATTTTAAATGCAAATTATTATTATTTCTACTGCTTCTTCTTATTTGTTGTTGTTGTTGTTGTTTATTTTTGTTATTAAAGTCATTTCAAAATTTTTATATTTATTACTCAATCAATGCAAAATCAATTGTTGTGTTGTTGTTTATTTGTGTTGTTTTGTTTTAAATTTTATTTTTTACAGAAAGGAAGTCAATCATGACTAAATAACTGCAAAAATACAATCGACCTTCAAGCAGATGTTTCTTTGATTTCGAACTGGAAATTAAAAAAATTCTTGTGTTGTTTATTAAAGGGATTCTTTTTATCTTTTGATATTTCTTTTTTGTATTCTAAATGTCGTTCATCTGTGTTCTGAAATTAAAGCAGCAGCAGCAGCAGCAAAAATCATTGCAACTGTTGATTGAGCCAATAATTGTACATCATGTTTGCAAATGTCCACCACATCTGCATTTGTTGCTCTTTATCTGTTTTCTGTTCGTAATTGTCCATAAAATATCAAACATATTTTCATATTTAAATTGAATTTAAATTATTGTAAAATGTTTAAAAAGTTTTGCGTTCTTGGGGTTTAAAGAATATGTTGCAGGTGCGTAGCATATTATGAATACATACAGTCAGTGCTGAAAGTTTTTAGACGTTTAAAATTTTTTGTTAGCTAATTTATTTTTATTTTTCAAATAAATAAATATGTGTTGTTCTTTTTAACGGTCTTTTTTAATTAATTTAACACTATATATATTTTTTTCAATATTTCGCTTTTCTATAGAAAGCTTCTTCAGGAAAAATTAATGTTTAACAACAAAAAATTATTAATAATAATAAATATATATATTGATAAATTAATTAAAACAGGCCGTTAAAAAGAACAACAAATATTTATTTAAGATATACAAAGGTCGATTAAAAAAATAAAAAAAAATAAAATATTTTTAATAAATATCTTTTTTCTTTTTTTAGATCTTTTTTTATATATTTTTTCTTTTCAATATAAAAAAAGATCTAAAAAAAGAAAAAAGATATTTATTTAAGATAAAAAAGATCGTTTAAAAAACTATAAAAAAATATTTTTAAAATAATTATTTAAAATATGTTTGTTGTTGTTTGACATTTGTTTTTCATTTTAAATTTGTGAAATAAGTTTTGTGAGCAATTTAAATTAAAAATTGTCATTTCTAAAAAGTTTTAAAATAAATTTTTTATAAGATAAATCTCAAGCGAACCAGCTCGTAAGACCTAAATTTTTGTACGCTGCTATTTTATGTCACAGAAATATTGGGGAGCTTTCATCTCATTTTTACATGATGGGAATAATAAAAGTATAAACACCTTGCAAGAGCCAACAAATGACTCGATTATTTAAACTTCATAACAAATACTCCATTTCTTTTGATATACGTTCAGTTTCTCTTTTCGATTCTCTTCTCATTTGCGAATCTCTTAAGATGAAGCGGAACATCAGAAAATAATTTTCAGCTTCCATATATTTTACACTGAAGTGTGCGATAACCACGCTAACTCAGAGTTATGTATTACGGCCAAGATTTGTCTCAGGACGAGTCTTGGGAGTCTCTCCCAATTCTAAGGTGCCTCTTTAGGCTAGTAGGTAGTGTACTAGCTTGTGAGTATGGGGGTTGTAGGTTCGATTCCTAAAGAAGACCTTCGTTTTTTTTTTCACTACAAAAATAAAAAAAATTGACTGTCGGTGGGGCTGCTCAGCGATGAAGGCATAGTCACTGGTCGCTGTGCTGTCTTTATACGGCAGTTAATTTCCAACTATCCTTCTACCTTCACCACCTGTTTTATCTCTTCTCTATGCCTTTCCTAAAAGAATGTAGCATGGTACTTGACTAAATAGGCATTGTTGCCTGAAGTGCTACTTCTCTTTTAAAACAAAAAAAATTCCAAGATACGATATTATTCGCACTAAGTTTGAACGGAATCTATAAAAGATTTAAAAAAAAATTTAAATCCCATAGAGAAATACGAAAATAATTTTCGCAAACATTGTAAAAAATTATAAGTTAAGCCGTTCGTAAGTTATGCGCTTAGCAATGAACACCATATCCTTACAACTTTTATTTATAACTCCTTATTTGACGGAATTTCCGAACCGTTCTGAACCGCTACAGTCTAAGAAACACTAAGTCGGCATTTCTTCTACTTGGTTAAGTAACTGAAAGGTCCTTTGGACTTTAAGAAAAATAATTTTTTTTTTAATTTTTACTCAATTTTTTTTGATCTCAAATCGTTCAAATGTTCACCAAAGTTTTGTTTGTGTAAATATTTTTATAAAAATATTTTCTTAATTATTATTTTATTTTCACTCTTTAATTTGTTTTATTTCTTCTCGTTGCAGGTAAGTCCTTCCTAAGTTTCTCATTTGCACTTTTACCACAGCTCGGAATTACAGGTAGGAAATTAAAAGGAAATAATTCTGAAAACAGAAAATTTGTCCTTGACCAAACTGTTAATTGAACAGCTGACCAGATATTGACTTTCCAAAATCCCAGTTCTAACCACAACTAAGTTAAATCTGTGGAAAATTCGAGGAATTGTTCCACTTTTAGCAATAGAAAGACGAATATTTAAAATGCTTTGGAATATCCTTAGAAGAAATTGCTTACGACATCATCATTCATCAATAAATTAATTTACTTTTATTTATTTTATTTCTTGAGTACGAAGAGAACACTGAAGATGGCAAACGGCCGAAACCGGTTTGTTCACAAACCAAATTTGACGAGGCTCGACGGAAAACCCAAATAAAAGTAAATTAAACCCCGTCGGAAAATTGACGCTCATATCAATAAATTAATTCATCGAAAACTGATAACACAAGATGATAATACAATCATACTTACATCGGATGTTCGCCGGGATATCTTCCCTACTACTTTGTTTTGTCTTCATTTTCGTAAACATTAGTATTGACAGTTCATATTTGGCAGTCGTGTAGTAGACACGTGGCAAATTTATTCTGGAAAAATATTCGATAAACCAACGTGTTTTAATCGGTAAAAAAAATTTATCAAAATCAATCATCGCTTACTGTGGCGATGAGAAAGTTACGTGAGTTTTTTGGAAGAAACAATGTGCCAACAAAACGCACTATTCATCGTGTAGTGAATGCTTTCGAAGAAATAGGGCCCAAGCATGGATCACAGCGTACTGCTAGATCGGCTGATAACATTACTGCTGCTTAAGAAAGTGTTCAAAACAATCTATCAACCTCCATTTTATGCTGTGCTCAGGGACTTGGTTTTCAGAGAACAACTTTGGCCAGAATTTTGCATAGACACAAGAGCTTCTTCCACAACATCATGTACGTCGTCGTACATATGCCAATAGGATATTACACCTCGCCCACAATTTCAGTTGAATGGATATGGAAATAAACAGAATAGTCGGCTCTGGGGAATGGGAAACCCTCAAATTATTTAACAGTCCTCTTGCATCCATTAAAAGTGACAGTGTGGTATGCAATTTAGTCAGGAGGAATCATTGGACCTTACTTCTTTGAGAATGAAAATGGCATAACGGTAGCTGCTAAAGGGAAGCAATATCGTGACATGATTGAATACTTTTTAATACCACAACTGCATGTTCTGGGCTTGATCAACATGTGGTATCAACAAGACGTTGCCACATCGCCTACAGCCAGGATTACAATAAAATTACTGCGAGATCTTTTCCCACAACAAGTTACTTCAAGAATTGGTGATGTTAATTGGCCTCCATGGTCGCCAGATTTGACTGCTTCGGACTTCTTTTTGTGGAGATATCTGAAAGGCAAAGTGTATGCAAACAAAGCAGAAACACTTGAGCAACTGAAACAAAATATTCATGATGAGATGAAAATGGAATACTGCGTGAAATGTGTGAAAATGTAATGAAAAATGTGGCTCAAAAGGGCTCAATATAACACCCATTCTCTTTCATTTAATCAAAAATTATGAACAAACAAAGTAGTATACCTTTCCGATGGACGCCCTGTATAAGAACGTATTACAACTGTTGTCGCTAGATATGTATATCTGCGATTATCTGGCTCTACCAAAACTATAACAGTATGACTTTAAGGATCTACTCGGCAACAGAATTCTTTACATCTATTCAAATTTTTAATTGAATGCGCATTGAAGTATAATTAAGTTTTTAATTGATTTAATTGCTTAGTGAAGTAGAAGAGTTGGTTTTTTTTCTGATTTATTTTTAAATAAATATATAATTCATTTAATTATTTATTTAATTTAGAAAATATTATTATTGCTTTAATTATATTATTTCTTCAAATATAAATAATCGGCGTAATTAAAAACTTAATTAAATATTAATTCGCATTCAATTAAAATTTTTAATTGGTGGAATGAATTTGCTTTGTGTAAAGCGTCAAAAAATATTTTTTTAATATCTAATTATTTTTAAAAATAGAAAATATAAAACTTTACTGAGTTCAGTGATATTTTATTTCACTACAAGAGACTTCACGGCCTTATAGTGAAGTACGAAGAGTGTGCTTGGGACATCCAACAATTTATTATATTTTTTACGATATCACGGTAAAGTCCTATGCCTTTTTTGAGGCAGGGAAGTTATCTGCCACGAAGTTTGTTTGTGTTTGGCGATGAGAAACTGAATAAATTAAAGCAAATTTATCCAGTTTCTCATCGCCAATTTTAATCTTCAATTTTTAAATATTTTTTTTGTTTGGTTCAACTTTTTATCTAATTTCTAGTTACCTGGTATGATTTTTGTTTGTAGCTGCTGAAATAACCAGAGGAGCTGGCAAGATACGGCGAGCACTAGCCGGTTAAAAACGCCAGCATAACAGCGTGGCCAGCAATCTGGTAACACCTTCCTTTTTAGTTTTTTGCTGACCAGCTGCTACAAATAAAATCCGATTAATTGTAAAATTAATTAAGCATTTAATGCTTTATGAAATTATGGAAGTGTTATATTGTGTCATCTTTAAATATATCAAGATGTGCTTAAAATATCTCTCCATCTCTTTAAGAGCAGAATTATGTGTCAGTTTATGGAAACTTTATAAATAAAAATAAAAATCATGATCATGATTTTAATTCATTAATTCACACATTCATTCATTCAATCAAACGTTGCAAATATTCATTCACTGATTAAAATTCAATTCCATTGAGACGTCAAATAACAATAATAATTACAACAACAACAACAACAATAACACCATCAGCAATATTTAACAATAATAAAAAATTGAACAAGCAAATATTTTAATAGACACTTGTCATCAAACGTACAAACGAATAAATATTTCAAACAATTAATGCAACAATACAAATGCAACAATAACAAAAACAACAACAAAATTGCAGTTTATTTCCAATAATTACATTTTTAAGTTGCAGCAAGTGTTTGAAGTTTGGCGCAAAAAACATTTTAGAGCCAAAAACAAAAAAAAAATTAAAAATAAAACAATTGGTGTCAATAAGATGGATGGATGGTTGTGTTGTTCAAAGTCACCAACTATTGTTTTTTTTTTAAATTTTTTTTAAATATTTTTTTTTGGAATTTTATAAATTTTGAAATCTTTTAATAATTTAATTTTTTATTTCAATTTACTTCTCAATTTAATTTGAAAGCAAACAGCCATTGATTGAATGAACATTTGATCAATCAAGCGACCACACACTTTGCTGTTTGCTGAATAATTTGATTTTTTTTTAAAGTAAATTTTGAGTTGAAATAATTTAAAAAAAAACATCAATATTTTTTTTTTTATGTCTCTAATATGGTTGTCTTAAAAATTGTTTTTGCTTTTAAGCCGACATCTTTTTAAAGTGGCCAACTCGATTTCTTAATTTATTTTATTGTATGTGAGATAACTGCCAAAAGGAAGGGGGTCAATTAAAAAAGCGCTTATTGACAAATGTAAACGGTTTTCGTTTACTAATGATTAACAGACTGAACATTTTATTAGGAACAGTGAAGCCATGTGTTAAAATTACATAATTTCTATAAAGTGTTATGTTTTATAGAGGTATAGAATGTTGAAATGGAATAAACTAAAAATGATGTTTCAAATTGACATGGAATTTACCATATTCGAAGGATAATCTTCTGGCTTTATAATTTAAATATGACTTTTGGCATATGATTGGCTCGAATACTGGTTCGAATGAACTCTAATCAGGGGCTCCGGTTTTCTTAAATAACGTTTTTGTGACTGTATATCTACAATAATGAAGCGAATGTTGTCGTCTAAAACGGCAAACGTTTCAGGACCAGCAACTTTACATATCGCTACAGACAATAGTCTACCGGCAATAATTTACACGTTTTTGCAGGTCAATTCACTTTTCGGAAATAAGAAACTATGTGGATCCCAAATGCTTCCTTCACAAATTCTAATGTTGCATAAGTTGTGTGACAAGCTTGACAAGTTTGACCCCAATTCCTACACATCATGGTTGCTCCATTGATGGGCGCAAACAGTCAGTAATCTCTATAGGGATCGCCATTGACTGTAACATCGTGACCAATGTCATTTTAGATGTGTCCATATTTCAATGATTTCACCAGCCCATCTCCTCCTGGGGCATTGGCTCCTGTTAGCCTTGTAGGGGACTGGTTTCCCTTTTAACCCAGTTGACACATGTAATGATGGTGAGATTTCATCAAAACATATCAAGGTGCCCCAGGAGGAGATGGGCTGGTGAAATCATTGAAATATGGACACATCTAAAATGACATTGGTCACGATGTTACAGTCAATGGCGATCCCTATAGAGATTACTGACTGTTTCCGCCCATCAATGGAGCAACCATGATGTGTAGGAGTTAGGATCAAACTTACAAGGGTCCCTTTCAAGGCAAACAGTAGCCAACTGTATAATTCCAGTTTATTTCCACGGGAATCAGTAAAGCCCCAAGGTTCGGCTTTTTGTCTTTTTAGCCTTTTAGCTGTTTACTGACGGATTACTGAGAATTGGCCCTTCGGTAATATCTTGGTGGTTGTGGTTTCGAGGCCTTCGGTTGAGTTCTGTGGGTCGGATCATTCACAATTAACACAATGAATGGTTCAGGTCCACTGAGCATGATTGCGGTTGTGTTCTTAAATTTTATTAGGCTTCATAAGTTCTCTACCAGGAGTTGGATACTCTTCAGCAAGAAGTGAGGGCTGCGGTCTGCTCTGAGCTCTTGAAGTTGCAACTAGGAGTGACTGTAGGATATAGGTATCAAAAGGCTTCCTAGGGCGAGGATGATGCTACATTTCATCCTTAGTGGTATGATACATACTGACGTACATCTTATCACGCATTTAGGATATAGTAAGGTGGTGTTTCTAGATATTTCCAAGTCGTTTGATGGAGTGTGGCATGATGCACTTCTACCAAAACTTGTTGCATTTGGTAACGGTGATAATTTCTCCATTTTTATGTCGAGTTTTCTCAAGAATTCTACGAGTTGTTATAGATGGGATTTCTTTAGAGGAGTTCAAGATAAATTCAAGGGTACCGCCACACTTTTTTCTTTTTCCTACTCTATTTCTTATTCTTCTAAATAACTTTCTTTGTTAAACTTGCAATCCTAAATACTCTTTGGCAAATGACAGTACCATTTGTCATTCGTATTCTTTTAAGAATAAACCGGACTAGTTTGAGGTGGGTTCCAAAAGCCACATCATTAATGATACACTCAATCACGATCACGCAATAATCTCGGAATGGGGTTGTGTGTATAGAGTGGATTTTAATGCCCGCAAGACACAATGTTGCATGCTTACGCATAGATCTGTGTTTGAAAATTGTGCTGCACCTATTACTATGGCTGATATGGGTATTAAGGAATCGGAAGCTCTTGATGTTCTTGGCATAAAAATTCAGTGTGATGTTCGATGAACTAAACAAATTTTTTAGGTTTCTAAAGAAGCTTTCAAGTGTCTCGGTTTTCTAAAACCGGTGTAAAAGATAATTCACTTCATTCGATCTTCGTATTATTTGTACCAGAAAATCTTCGTCCAAAGTTGGAGTACAACTTTCATGTATGGGTCAGCGCCCCAAAGTCTGTCTTAGAGTTGCTCGACCGCGCACAGGACAGGGCCAAGAGGCGGCAGGGTACGATCTTTGTTCTATTTATACCACCTATATCTGTCGAAAGAGGGAATATACCTCTCATATCAAAATCTATTTTGGAGTTGCAGGAGAGACTGATTGGCGACAGTAGGGTATCCAACTCTATTGATGCCCTAGAGCATCGCCGCAATGTAGGTTGTTTTTCACTGTTTTATTGTTACTAGAAAGGCAAGTGGTAGGGAACTTGTTCCGGAAACTTGCACGTTTTTGTGTTTGACTCGATTTTCATTGACAGCGCATCTAATTGTGGTCGATTGGCCAGTGAATTGCACTACGCATTACAGGGAAAATTCGTTTTTTAGCAGAACAGTCCGTATGTGGAAAAACCATCCTTCAGAAGTCGTTCCTTTCATTTTTAGTGTAGGAAAGTTCAAATCGAATGTCCGCAAACACTACTCGCTCTTTCCTCCTTCCCATAACCTGATTTCCTAGTACTGGCACAATGCATTGTACGAGTAGGGGTCATCCCCTGAGTGCTCATCCAAAATGAAAACAAAAAAAAAAAAATAAACCGACATGTAGTTGACCTTTTAAGAACAGCCGTAGCAATTTTTCGATTTTTAAATAAGAGTTTATTTTTATACTTTAATTTAATTTAATTTAATTTTAGGAGACTCTTCTGTATTTATTTTTACATTTTCTTTCGTTTGTTAACAGATTTTGGTTCGGTCCACAAACTTTTCTTCATGATTTTTATTTGTGCTTTTGATTTTATGACGCGATTCAAAATTGTTGTTGCAGAAGTTACAGAAAAACATAAATTTTTAATGCCCAACATGTATTTCAAAGATAACATGCATTAGATAATTACGTGTTTGAAATATTGAAATTTGAAGCTTTCCTAGCTGCATCTAAACATTTGGTTGACTGAATTTTTTGATGGTTTGCTGGTTTGTATTTTTTTTTTTTATTGAAAACTGGCCATATCTAGATTGCAGCGGCATAATTAGTTAAATATGGCATTAAAATAAATAACGTGTTGCATCTGGGGAGATGCAGTAGTTAAAAACAAAAAAAAAAAAACAACAAATCACAGTATAATTTCTACAAAGTTGTTTGTTGTATATAAAATCGAGTTAGTTGTTGTTAAAATGTCACTAAAAATGGTTAATTATGAGCGTGATTTGTTTAAAATTATTATCTATGACAGACTATTTTGAAATCTGTCATTGGCCAATATAAAGCTGCCTTAAATAATTCTCTTGATTTTTTTTTTTTGTTGTGTTATAAATTTTTTTTGGTATTGTTGTTTCTGTATGTTAACATGCAGCATATGCAAACACATGTTTGCAAATGTATATCTTGTTCACAGGTATTTACGATCTTCTGTCACCATGTCAACTTCTTGGTTTTTTAGCTCATTTAGTATATCTGCAAGGAACTGCGAGAAAAAGTCTAAAAAGTCTTTGTGTTGTGTCTTGAGACCGCATTTGCTTGGACGTGGGCATCTTAGAAGAAAACCGATATTCTAAGATAATTTAATTGACTTTGAATTAAATTTTAATTTAACTTTTAATTGAAGCAATTATTTGTTTAATTTAGCATTAAATGAATTAAAACAAAAATTGCGAAGACTATCTTTTGAGCAACGAAAGGTGGGCAAACAAATCATTGATAATGCGAAAGCATTTTTTAATGAAGGTTAAGTTCGGTTACATAGACTGTGGGTCGATGTATACACAACCAATTCCCCTGAGTCCCATATTGGCGGGCTTCGGACAATAAGTGAGATCCTTGGAGTTTTCGTTAGGTCATTCTAGACCCAGTCAAAGCCACTCTAAAGCCAGGATAAGCAAATTTGTCTCATTACTATGGCGGCTCCTTCCTAAATCGGCGCTATTAGTGAATCTCGCTGCCCAATGGTGCAGAAAAAGTTTTGAATAGTTTTGTTCTTCTCATTGTGGGACATGCTACAAAATAGTTATACGAAAGTATAAATCTCGATTAAGGAATGTGAAAAAAAGCGGAACATGAAAGATACGCTTAATCACGACCTCGCGGCAATCTCCAAAGGAGGTCGTGGTAATCGAGTCGATTTTAATGCCCATAAGACGCAATGTTGCATGCTTACATATAGATCTGTGTTCGGAAATGGTTTTGCACCAGTTACTATTGGTAATATAGGCATTACGAAATCAAAAGCTCTTGATGTTCTTGGCCTGAAAATGCAGTGTTATGTTAGATGGTCTAAATATATTTTTCAATATTTCTAAAGAAGCTTTCAAGTGCCTCGGTTTTCTAAAATGGTGTAAGAGATACTTCATTCCATCTGATCTTTATACTATTTATATCACCTATATTCGCACAAAGATGGAATATAACTCTCATATATGGGTTGGCGCCCCAAAGTCTATTTTGGAATTGCTTGACGGCGTACAGGAGAGGGCCAAGAGACTAACTGCGAACGGTAGAGTATCCAACTCTATCGATTCCCTAGAGTATCGACGCAATGTAGGTTGTATTTCACTGTTTTATCGTTACTCCAACAGTAAGAGCTCTAATGAAATAAGGGAACTTGTTCCCGAAACTCGCACGTTTTTGCGTTTCACTCGATTTGCATTGATAGCACATCCATTTGTGGTCGATTGGCCAGTGATTTGTTCTCATAAAACTTCACTCCGATCAGGAACGAAATATTGAGTCGGCCATATTCAAGGAAATGTGCAACATCTATGGTATCAGCAATCCGAGAACGATAATACAATCGCACACAGGATTAATATCTCAGAAAAGTGGACAGTACACACCAAAAAGATTGGGATGAGTATACACCAAAGTTTCTTCTGGCATACCGATCAGCTCTTCATGATTCAGCATGATGCATTCCAGCATAAATCGTGTTTGGAACTAAAACTAAAGGCCGACTTAGGATTTGCACACGACGATAACAAAAATGTTTCTCTGATACAAGAAGGCCTGCACGAGCCTTATCAGTCTATCCGCAGTCGCATTAAAATGTCCAGCGACAAAATGAAAGCCTGGTATAATCGAGCAGCAAATGCTGAAGGATTTCAAAGGTTTCTTAGCTCTCCAACTAAATAGCTGCTTTATTGGAGATTGTAGACACCATGATGACTTTTTGATTTTTTGCTATTTCCACCATTAGTTCTAAAATGTTTTGAAGCAACTGCATTTACCGCCGTGCTGACTTATAATTCTTAACCTTTACGGTATGTCTAAGACGATGAACACTTTTCGTTAACTACTCTTTTTAGTTTTATGAATTGCAGCAGGTCTCATTATACTCAACTCTCAGTCTTGTGCTTTCTCATCAGCGTAAGTCAAATACTGCATGCTACGCCTTAAAAATTTTTTAGGTATTTCCTTTAATTCAAACAGACTTTAAGTACTCACTTAAGACCTATCAAAATGCTGAAGGATTTACAGAAAGACAACTGGTCTAAGTGGTTCACTCGGAGCAACTGGCCAAGTATGGCCTGTTCGGGACAAAAAGCCTTAAGTGGGCGGCGGTGTTACGGGTGCGTCTTGCTTAAGTTTTAAAAGAAAACAGTTAAGTAATAAAGTAAACATTTGTGTACGCTGTTTACTAACTGCGTGGCTTGCTAAGAAAACTCATGCATTTAAGACAACAACATCCTTCTAGTTACAAACTGCGTAGAACTTTTATACACTCAAAACAACAACAGCTAGGTATGCTGTTTACTAATTATGTAGTTTACTAAGAAAACTTATGCACGCAAGACAACAACAACTTTCTTAAAATAAATTCCAGAAAGAAATTTTGTCAGCATAAAAACAAAAACAAAAATACACACAAACCTACAGGCGCCTATACATTGAATGAATAACCTAACAACAACAAAATGTGATGCAAACAGAGTAGAAGGTTCTTAATTTTTCCAGACCTCTAGTGAACAAATATAAAAGGCAGCGTCTGAGCGGATAGTTAGTTAGTTAGTTGAAAAATAAGCAGGGAGAATTTGGTTTTTAGCACAACAGTTCGTATGGAGAATAAGATCCCTCCAGAGGTCTCTCCTGTCATTTTTAATGAAGGAAAATTCAAATCGAATGTCTACAAAAACAAAATTTCCTCCTTCCTTCTCCTCCCCATAAACTGATTTCCTCGTTCTGGCACAATGCATTGCATGAGTAGGGGTCATCCCCTGAGTACTGGTCTCGATAGCAAAAATAAAAAATACTTAGAGTGACGATTTTACGTAACAGAAGAATGCAGGCAGAAAGAACTTCGGGGCTGTGGTGAGAAAAAAGAAGAGATTTGTTTGAGGTTATTTTTGGACAACAACATGGCTGTAGAAAATATTATTTTCAATTGTTTTTCTGACTTCTGGATGATCAGTTGCCATGATATACCTAAGCAACCCTTGTCTCAGAATAGAAAACTCTCTTTCCGGTTGTATAACATTTATTTTTCTTTTTTCCTATGGTAACCCAGATTAATGTAAATTTTAAAACGATAAAGGAATGTATAGAATTGGTGAGACGAGACCATGATAGCTTGGAAAAAGGATTCTTACCTTCAACATTGTTATCTCTGTTATTCTCGACCGCACGAGCGGTTTTTCTGACTGCTGGATGATCAGTTGCCATATTAAGTGCTGAAATCCCCAAGCAACCCTAGTCTCAGAATAAATATTCCTCTTTCCGGTTGTAGAAAATTTATTTTCATTTTTTCCTATGGTAACCCATGACCATTTTTTATCAGTTTTTCTCAACCTCACGAGCAACATCATTTCTTAATTGTTCGCTAACTTGTGTTTAGGGCGCCTCTTTAGCAGAGCAAATTTGAAGAAAATTCCTTTAGTTTCTTAATTTAGCTGGAGTTTTGATCTATAAAAGACCCACCAAGTTTCAATAACGTTGTGCGGCTGAAAAAGTAATGGCTTTAACATATTTTGCACACAAGTATTCAAGTGAATATTTAAAATAATAAATCACTACCTCCAATGTCCCCCCTATTGTAGGAGTTGCAAATGAGAAGAAAAAAAATTAATAAAAGAATAGTCGTCTTCTAGAAACTAGAAGAATTAAGAAAGAACAAATCGTTGTAATAACAAAAAAGAAGCCGCCAAACAACAATCGTTTGTCAGTCTTTTATTTTAGTCAAGTGTGTGGTGGCGCGTGATTGTTGTTTGGCTGGCTGCTTGCTTGTTGGTGAATGATACTTTATCATTATGAGTGACAATTGTCATGACGATCCAACACAATTAGCAACTTTGTTATTGCAACAACTATGCAATAGAAAAATGTTAAAATATATAATTAAAATTTTTTGCTTAAAAATAAAGAAATTATAAATTAATTAATGATTTATCACCACTCATTAAGATGGCAAAATTAGTTACAAGTTTTGTGATAAATTTAAAGATTAAAATTTAATATTATTTGTCATTTCTTCTTCTTTTTTCTTTTTCTCTTTAGCTCTGTGTTTTTTGGGTTGTTAATCAAGATTTTAATCACACTAATTATCACTACTTATGATCACATAAAAAATCAATTATTCACTAGATTCTTTTTTTTTTGTTTTCTTCTTTCAATTTCTTTTTGTATTTAAAAAGATTTTTTTTCACAAGAAAAAATTTTGGTTTTTTTTAAGTCTTAAGAAGAATAAAAAAATACAAAAAAAAAGGAAAAAAAAATCTCGCCAGGCGCCATTTGGACTTAATTAAGTCATCAACTAGAAGGCAGGCTAATTGGTGATTCTGTAGGTTTTTTTTCCCTCCAGCTCTGTTGCTTTTGTATAAAACTTTTGAAAAGTTTCAGTTTAACAATATTGAACACACAAATAATAAACAAAAATACACACACACATACATCAACAGCATATGGACATTAACAAAAATAAACTTCCTCCAATTCATGGTGGAGTGATCTAAATTGTGTCTTTGTGTAGCGTAATACTCGTATGTGAATTGGAAGCGATGTCATAAGTCGTCTGCAGTCTAACAGTCGACCGACTTTGCTATCAGCCACATCTTATAAGGTGGTCGTCCGCATAGTTTATTCGTTGATTTTATTCGTTCTATCTGTCGGTCTCTCAATATTTCATTTATAGGGTTATTTTTTAAAAGCTCGATTTCTATATAAAATCAAAAATTTTTTGGTTTGGAAATATTTCCCAGGCTTCGAAATTTGTGGGCTCAGAATTAATAACAAATGAGGTTCTGAGTACTTTCAGAAATACTACAAATAAACATGACCTGATTAGAGTTCATGATGACATGATTAGAGCACACTATTTACCAACATGAAGATGAGTAAAACAAATTTAGTCACAACTACTGAATTGTTGCCTTAAGCGAAAAAAAAACTATTTTGGCTATAAAAATTTATTGCTGGAAAACTTTAAAATTTTTTAAAAGCAAGTAAATTGGACAATCATGTGATCACCACCAATGACAGTAACTTTTTCTCTTAGTTAACTTTATCGCATGCCAATCACCCAAAGGCCATTTTGTTAACTTCCCCACTTAAGTTTTCCAGAAACCTTTAACCACATTTTAGAAAAGCTAAATTTGCTTATTATATCTCAAAATTTTATTAACCAACTGAGAAATTTTTATCTCACTTCTCAAACAATTTCTTTTAAAAAAATTATTCCTCTTCTTTGATCTAGAGTAAAGCATTGAGCGCCAAAAAGTTTTTATGTGAAAACCCTTTTATTAATGAGTTTAGAAACATGGAAACAAAGTGCAAGAAATATTTATATACAATTAAAAAATTCTTGAAAAAACACCCTATATTAATGCCTTTTTAAATTTTCGTAATGCCTTTTCATTTATAAAAAATCACATGTTGAACCTGGAAAACAATGCCACACTCTCATTTAGTTAAATGTCAACTTTTGGAAAAATTATTTAAATCACTCCAGGATCGGAGCAGTGAAAATCAATATTTTTTAAAGGAAAATTTATTTTTAGGGTTTGAAAAATTTGCTTCCTACCAAGAATTATTATTGAAAAAATTTAAATTTTTTAAGTCGATTTAGGAAAAATTTTCTCAAATTAAATAAATAAAATCAAATTGAGAGAAGGAAAAATAAATATTTTGTCTCTGAATGATTCAGCCATGAAAATCGATGAATAAATCCAGGATCAAGCATTAAGCATAGGGTGTCCTCCGGAAAGCTATATTACTTTGTGTTGCCGCCATTTTGCTGAACATTAGTCTTGACGGTTTGTATTTGGCAGTGGTGAAGTAGCTACGTGGCAAATTTATTATAGAAAAATATTCGATAAACCAACGTATTTTAATCGTTAAAACATTTTTATCAAAATCAATCATCGATTAGCGGGACGATAAGAAAGTTACGTGAAATTTTTTGGGAGAAAGAACGTGCCAAACAAAACTCATTATTTATCGTGCAGTGAATGATTTCGAAGAAAGAGTGTCTGTAGGTGACGGGGCCAAGCATGGACCACAAAGTACTGCAAGATCGGCTGAAAACATTACAGCTGCTCAAGAAAGTGTTCAAAGCAATCCATCAACCTCAATTTGACGCCATGCTCAGGAGCTTTGTCTTCAAAGCAGAACTTCGGCCACAATTTTGCACAAGGATTTGCATTTGTTTCCATATAAGATTCAGTTGACACAAGAACTTCTTCCACAAGACCATTTACGCCGCCGTACATATGCCAATAGGATGTTACAGCTCGCCCATGACAACCCCGATTTTCATGAAGAAATTGTAATGAGTGACGAGGCACATTTCCATGTGAATGAATATGTAAATAAACAGAATAATCAGTTCTGTGTTATGGGAAACCCTCAAATTATTCAACAGTTACCTTTGCATCCATTAATAGTGACAGTCTGGTATAAAAGTTGGTAAAGAGAAATCATTGGACCTTACTTCTTTAAAAATGAAAAAGGGCGTAACGATAACTGTGAATAGGAAGCGATATAGTGATGTGACACAAAAAAGACATAAACAATTTAATTAACATCACAACTACATGCTTTGAGCTTTATTAACATGTGGTAAAAACAAGACGGTGCCACATCGCATACAGCCAGAACTGCAATGGAATTACTGCGAGGCCTCTTTGCACAACAAGTTTTTTCAAGAAATGGTGATGTTGGTTGGTCTCCAGGGTCGCCTGATTTGACTGTTCCGCACTTCGTTTTGTGGGGATATCCGAAATGCACGATTTATGCAAACAAACCTTGCGCAACTCAAACAAATATTTTCGTAATGAAATTAATGAAATACCACGTGATATGTTTGAGAATGTAATGAAAAATCGGCTTTAAAGCGCTCGCATTTGTGAGGCCAACTGAGGTGGACATTTATCTGATGTTGTATTCCATACATAATTGCCGGCGTGAGAAGATTTACATCTGCACCTGGCCGTGGGCCCTAATCAGATCGTGGATCATTACCACTGTGGATGTCATGTAGCGCCATCCTCGCCCTAAAAGGCCTTCGGATACGTATATCCTCCAGTCACTACTAGTTGCAACTTCAAAAGCCCGGAGTAGGCCGCAGCCTTCATTCCTTGCTGAAAAGTCGGAGACTATCCAACTCCTAGTCCAGAACGATAAAGCTTAATATAATTAAAAACACGATGGTATTTATACTCACTAGACCTGTACCATTCATTGTATTCATTGTGAATGATCCGACCCACAAACTCAAACGAGGACCTCGAAACGTACAGCCACCACGATACTCCCGAAGGGCCTACCTCAATCTTCAATCAGAGAACAACTAAATGCCTAAAAAGACAAATGGCGGAACTCTGGGGCTTTACTGATTCCCGTAGAAATATAGTGGATAGTCCAGTTGACTCCTACCAGTCTTGAAGGGAACTGGGCTTCCTTTTACCCTGCAAGACACAAGTCTGGATGGTTGTGTGATTCATAAAGACTTATAATGTGCTCCCGGGGGGACATAATTGCCGACATTCAATAATCATTTAATCATTTAATCAAAAATTATAAACAAAGTAGTATGTACCTTCCCGCGGACACCCTGTGTTTGAACAACTAAAGTACATAAAGATTTTAATTGAGTACTAAAAATTTACAGAAAATTCTCCATAACTTCGCTTCTAATGGGTTAATCACACAACAAAAATAACAACAAACAAATGCCACCAATTTTAAGAATATGTTGAAATAATTTGAGACGATTCCTAAACTCTCACACAATCAATGCCAGTTAATAAAAATTTAACAAACGGAATTTCAAACATAAGACTACAACTTTTGTACATCTTCAACACAACACAACACAACACAACGCAACACAACAAACACATTGACTCCAGAGACCGAGACCACTGCAGCTTAAAAACAACAACAACAAACACAAAAAGATCTGGAGAAAGAAAACAGAGAGTTGGATAGACCACACGCCGTTGCAAATTAAAAAAGGGCGTACATAGAGTTATGCATATTGAAATAAATATCCGAAGTTCAAACCAACAAGGGGGGACAGACATTAAAACCAAATAATCAACAAAAAAGAACCCATTTGGAATTACAAAATCATTACAAAAAATTAAAATTCTTTACATCGTCTTAACAAAATAACAAACATAAATAACACAAGTGCTTTCCTCTTTCCAAGAGCATCGTATTGAATCTAACAAAATAAATTTTAATGGATGGAATCACCTCAACAATTATGGAAGATACCTTTGGTCAACGATGAGTCATTTATTATAAAATTTTAAAATTATTTCACAGCACCAACGAATATCTCTTTTGCATATCGCAGTCTAAAACTCTCTTTAGTTTTTTTCTCTTTCCTCTTCAAGGAGTGACTCATTTAAAATTTTTTATATTGAGCGCCAGCTACGACCACAGCTAGTGATTGAAACGAGCTCTGGGAATAGTAATCTTCGTTTTCTTCTACCAGCAAGTCAGTGTGTCAAGTCTATAAAGTGAGTCAAGTTTTTTTTCTTAATAGTAGTTATTGTTGTTGTTTTTGTTTTGTTTTATTTTCTGTTTAAGTAATGATGATATTATTGTTGCTGTTGTTATTGCTGTTATTGCCGGTGGTTGTTGGTGGTGAAAGACCACCAAAGTAGTCGCTATGTATTTGAAGTTACATGCGGTAGTAGGGTGGTCCAACGAACTAAAGACGTTGATTTCTTTGCTAATTTCTCCATATTGAAATGTTGTTAATTAATTTGTTTGCTGACAACGATATAGGCAGCAAAGCAACTTCATGTTAGCGACAATGTTCATAAGTTGTGGTTGTAAGTTGATTTTGATTAGAATAAATGGCAATTCTAAATAGAGAAATATTGATCAATAGAAGATACTTTATGGCACGTAATTAAAATAAATAAGATTTCTTGCTGATTAGTCTCTTACGGAAAGAATAAATAAACACAAATTTAAAGGGTTTTCTGTTTGAAGGATTTTTATTTCACTTATATTATCACAAGCAATGATTATAAATTTTACACTTATTTCAGCATTTTAAAAGTTTAGAGACTACTAAAACAGTTAGATACAGTGGAAATGGAAAACCCTAGTATTATAAGTTGCTTGCTATTTTCAAACGAAGTTACTACGACAAGAAGTTTGATTTGAAATGAAGCGTTGGTTGGTTTAATAATTTTTTATTTAAAATGCTTGTCTAATATTTATTTAAAATATATTTAAAAAATTAAAAAAAATTTTATTCGATTAAAAATTATTCGATTAAAATTTATTCGATTAATCGAGTAAAATATATTTTTAAGCTAAAAACTAATAATTTTTCTCTAAAATATTGTAACAGAACTTGACTAAATTAAATTTAAAATATTATACACCATTAGATGGTCGAATAATTTTTTAAGGAAAATCGATAAATTTAACAAACTCTAAGAAAAATGTTTCAAATAACGCAACATTAACAACGACAATTTAAACTAACCAACCTGTTAGTTTTAAAAAGATGTTTTTTTTAATTGATATTGAAAATTTTATAGCTACATATTTTTATGCAAATATCTTATGTATCGATTAATCGAATAACAATTGTTATTACGATTAATTGAAAAAGTTATGATAAACTGTATTTTCGAAATATTATAACTTTTCTATAGAAAATTTAAACAATCGTTAATTTTTCTATAGAAAATTTAAACAATTGATAAATTTTCTATAGAAAATTTAAACAATCGATAAATTTTCTATAGAAAATTTAAACAATCGATAAATTTTCAATAGAAAATTTAAACAATCGATAACTTTTCTATAGAAATTTTAAACAATCGATAACTTTTCTATAGAAAATTTAAACAGTCGATAACTTTTCTATAGAAAATTTAAACAGTCGATAACTTTTCTATAGAAAATTTAAACAGTCGATAACTTTTCTATAGAAAATTTAAACAATCGATAACTTTTCTATGGAAAATTTAAACAATCGATAACTTTTCTGTAGAAAATTTAAACAATCGACAACTTTTAAATAGAAAATTTAAACAATTGATAACTTTTCTACAAAAAATTTAAACAATCGATAACTTTTCTATAGAAAATTTAAACAATCGATAACTTTTCGATAGAAAATTTAAACAAGCGATAACTTTTCGATTGAAAATTTAACCAATCGATAACTTTTCTATAGAAAATTTAAACAATCGATAACTTTTCTATAGAAAATTTAAACAATCGATAACTTTTCTATAGAAAATTTACACAATCGATAACTTTTCTACAGAAAATTTAAACAAGCGGTAACTTTTCTATAGAAAATTTAACCAATCGATAACTTTTCTATAGAAAATTAAAACTATCGATAACTTTACTATAGAAAATTTAAACTATCAATAACTTTTCTATAGAAAATTAAAACTATCGATAACTTTTCTATAGAAAATTTAAACAATCGATAATTTTTTTATATAAAATTTAAATAATCGATAACTTTTCTATAGAAAATTTAAACAATCGATAATTTTTTTATAGAAAATTTAAATAATCGATAACTTTTCTATAGAAAATTTAAACAATCGATAACTTTTCTATAGAAAATTTAAACAATCGATAACTTTTCGATAGAAAATTTAAGCAATCGATAACTTTTCGATAGAAAATTTAAACAAGCGATAACTTTTCTACAGAAAATTTAACCAATCGATAACTTTTCTATAGAAAATTTAAACAATCGATAACTTTTCGATAGAAAATTTAAACAATCGATAACTTTTCTACAGAAAATTTAAACAATCGATAACTTTTCTATAGAAAATTTAAACAATCGATAACTTTTCGATAGAAAATTTAAACAATCGATAATTTTTTTATAGAAAATTTAAATAATCGATAACTTTTTTATAGAAAATTTAAACAATCGCTAACTTTTCGATAGAAAATTTAAACAAGCGATAACTTTTCTAAAGAAAATTTAACCAATCGATAACTTTTCTATAGAAAATTTAAACAATCGATAACTTTTCTATAGAAAATTTAAACAATCGATAACTTTTCTATAGAAAATTAAAACAATCGATAACTTTTCTATAGAAAATTTAAACAATCGATAACTTTTCTACAGAAAATTTAAAGAAGCGATAACTTTTCTACAGAAAATTTAACCAATCGGTAACTTTTCTATAGAAAATTAAAATAATCGATAACTTTTCTATAGAAAATTTAAACAATCGATAACCTTTCTACAGAAAATTTAAACAAGCGATAACTTTTCTACGGAAAATTTAACCAATCGATAACTTTTCTATAGATAACTTTTTTTTTTAGAAATTACTAAGAAAATCGGCAAACTCAAAAAACGATT
The DNA here is from genome assembly GCA_030448955.1 of Trichopoda pennipes. NCBI lineage: Eukaryota > Metazoa > Arthropoda > Insecta > Diptera > Tachinidae > Trichopoda > Trichopoda pennipes. The sequence continues at coordinate 2,406,619 of JASKUP010000040.1, forward strand.
AAACTAGTGAAAGTAAAGGCAATATCATGAAATAAAAGTAACCGTCTTTTGTTGAAAATAAAAAAATAGGACTAGCTGCAAACGCTATAACTGTAAATTCATTTTTATGTATTGTAATATTCGATTAAAAAAAATCTAGCATTCTAAATGTCAGGCTAAAACTTAGATACTCGATTCAGGAAAAATTTTAATTTTTATTCGAATTTACAAAAGCAAAAGTTTTAATTTGCTAGTTTAATCGCTTCATCGGTTTTCTGGTTTTTCGAACACTTTCTACAAATGTGTGTTAAAATTTTTATTTCAAAAGATCATTTATTTTAATAATCAGGCAAATAAAAACTTTTTCAATAAATCAAATAATCGATTAATCGAAATTTGATATTTATCCAAAATTATTAAGTCCTTATTTACTTTTACCAGTTTAATCGTGTTATTAAATTGTAGTTCTATTTCTTTTGAATTCTGATTTATTTTTTTTTTGCCGTTTCTTTTAACAGTTTAATCGTTTCATCGATTTTGTGGTTTTCCGAATATATTCTAAAAATTTGTGCTAGAAAATTCATTTCAAAAATTAATTTATTTTAATAGTCAGGCATATTATAACTTTTTCAATTAATCGAATAAAATTTGTTAATCGATTAATCGAAACTCAAGTCATTTATCCAAAGTTATGTGGGTTATACAATTTTCAACATAAAAAAAAAAACTTTGATATTTAAATAAATAGAATTTTATTCGTTTTGTTCTTTCAATTTTAATCGATTATTTCTATAAAGTGTTGTATATTTAAAAGTTAAATTTCGTTAAAAGTTCATTAAAAATTTGTAAATATGTATGAATAATTTTTGTTAATTTTTTCACTTAATCGATTCTTTAAGTTGTAGAGTTCTTTGAAAGTTATTCGGTTCATTTTGCCACTTCAAGATTTTTTTTAAATTTTTTGCCTTTTTTTTCGAATCGTAAAAGTAAAATATGCAATTCTGTTATAAAAATAGGCTGTATTCTCCTTGAGCAAAAATATGCGTTACGATTAGTTGACATTGCCTTCCTTTTCAGTTGAATATCACGATTAGATGGCCATAATTAATACTTTAAAATTTTACACTAACGGATTAAGTAAATCGGAATGAATTTTTTTTAGCAGTCCAAAATTAATTGGATTTATTTTTGGGACAATTCGAAATGAAATTTTTAAAATTATTTGAAATACTATTGAATTTTATTTAAAAATTTTATGGGAATTTAGGTGATTTTATGAAAAAAAAAAAATTAGTGGCAACGCTGTTTGCTGAGGGTGTCAGAAAAGTTTCAATTATTCTTTTGTTATTCCTTTGAGAATGTAATAGAAATTGCGTTCTAGACAGTGGCTAATGTTGAGGGCATTAGTGACTGACGGTACAATGACCAGTAAAATAATTGACTTTGTTCTGGTATGACGTTACAGGTTTGGTACCCTTTTAAGAATTAAATGACAACGACATTGCACGACTTACGTTGCGAGTCCAGTTAAAAACTATTAAAAGAACAAGTTTATTATTTGCGCTTTATATCTGTTTTATTGGGTGAAATAATTATCTATTCTAAACTACAAAACAATTATGGATGTTAAGGAACAGCTTTGGTTTGAGGTTACTGAATCGATGATATATGTTAAAAGCTTGGACCTAGGAAGTTGAATGGACCTCTAAGCATAACAATGACGACCTGTTTTCTTTTATAAATAGAAGAAGCACTTCAGACAGCAGTGACTATTTAGTCAAGTACCGTGCTACATTCTTTAGAGAAGAGATGAAACAGGTAGTGAAAGTAGAAGGATAGTTATGGAAATTAACTGTCGTATACGATGGCACAGCGACCAGTGACCATGCGTTCATCACTGAGCAGCCCCACCGACAGTCAATTTTTATTTTTGTAGTAAAAAACAAAAAACAGCGTAGGTCTTTGCTGGGAATCGAACCCACAACCCCCAGACTGACAAGCTAGTACACTACCTACTAGCCTACAGGGGCACCTGCAAAGTTTTCACTAAAATTTGTTTTTTTTTGGCCCGACCTTCTTAATAAAATATTTTCATATAAATATTACATACTTTTAATAGTAAAAATCATTAATTACCCGCAAATTTTGTTTTTTTTTAACAGTAAATGTACTCATTACCCGCGGATTTGTTATTTTTTCAACAAATATTTGTAGATTCTTATAATAATTATTTTCTAAGGCAAAAATTAACAATTCTATAATTTATTTTTCGTGTCTATTAAAAATCTTTAAGGTTTGTTAAGGTCAGATTTAAAGAAAATAATATTTATTGTTGAAAATGTAATTTCGATTAAGGAATAAATTGTTTTTTATTTAAAATTTTTTAGAATTTGAAATCTAAAGAACAAAATTACAGAAAAGAAATGATAAGAAGAAAAAAACTAGCGACCAGCAAATATATATATATATATAAATATATATATATATATATATATATATATAACTTAAATATTATCTTCGTGTTAGTGTACAGAACAAACCCAGACTGTCATAACAAAGATAATAAAGTTAGTGATACAAATTAGCGATTAGCTTAAGCAATTTCAATATGTGAAAAGTCCTTTAAGACAAAGATTTTATCTATTTGCTGAATATGACAATAGAATTATCAGAATATAAAACTGTGTTCAGGCTAAAATAAAATAAGATTTAATTCCTTAAATAAACTCACTTGAACCCACAGTGAGGGTTGCTCCCACATAAAATGCCAGCTTAAAAGGAATGACTATAAAAGTCAGTCTAAAAAGTATATGACATCTGCTTTTAAAACGTTCCATTAATTTCTAGCACATTTTTAATATCTTTACTAGAGTTGAGAGCCCATAACATCTCTGAGCATAATAATCATGCAAAGTTTATGAGCTGATTTCTGGGCAAGACATTAATTTGGAGGCGTTTGTATACTTTTATGGACGTTTTGTTAATGGACAATAAAGAATTGAAGGATTGTGGAAATGGATGTTTATTATTTTATTAACTACAGCCAATTTAATCTTAAAAGTTTCAATTTTCACACCTTCAACTTGAAGCAGACGAAGGAGGAGAAAGAGAGAGAAAAAGATAGACAAGAAAAATATAATGTTTCTCATAGTGAATCATCATGATCAGCTGTGTGAGTTTGTGTGAGTTTGAGGGTCAATAAAAATTTTCTAGATACATGAGATTATTTTTTTTGTTGTGTTGTTGTTGTTGTTAGTTGTACCTGTTTAAAGTATTTTAGATGAAGAATTTAAACTTCTTTTATTCTTTTGATTTTATTTGTTTTATTATGATCGTTTGTTGTTGGCTATTTGTTTGGTTGTGTTGTGTTGCACATTTAACCAAATCAATTTTTATTCCTTTAAAATAAATTGAAAAAAAAAAGAAAAAATGAAAAAATAAACGAAAAGAATCTTCTTGGTTGTAGTGAGTCTTTTTGCTCTTGTTGCAAATGTTTTACGACATAAATTAACATCTTGGGTGGTCTGGTTTGACGTTGTCAAAATGTGTGGTCTTTATTAATACTTTTTCGAACAGTTCATACTCGTTTATGAGCTTGAGTACTAAAAAAAAATTGTGATGGGGAATAAGTTTAGGCAGGGTGGCTGTTAAAGATGCCACAAAAGTTTCAGATTTATTAAGGAATTGCGAGCGACTGCTTTACTCTTTGTTTTGAGGTTTTCGTTCGTCGCCTGTCACACCCATTCTTCAATTGATCTCTTTGACTCCCCTAATTGTTTATTTCGTTTAACATGTTTTATTTTTATCAAATTGTTTTCCTTTTTGCCCACATAAATTCATCCGTATGGCATTTTGCCTTGCCGACTTTATGACTGAGTAGATATTTATTTAATAATTTCAGTAGCGAAAAGTGGCTAAATATCTTCTTCTTCCTCTTCTTTTTCGATTTTATTGTTGCTTTTATTTATTTTTTGACATTTCATGCTTGACTTACGAAAATGTTATTGGGGGCTTTTTCACTTCTTCTCACAGTTCGTCTTCGATATAATCCGCTTTACCGCCAATAAGATGCCAGCATTGTTGTAGATAAAAATGTTGTATTTGATTAAGTAATTGCTTATGTTGGTTGTAAAAAAGAATGGTTTTTTTCCGCGCTTTTAATTTACATCATGTTTAATTGTTCTTTCTTTCTTTCCCTCCTCTTCTCTTTTGCTTGCATTAAGCGATCAGATAGAAATCTTTTGATTTCTTACCGGCTGTTAATAAAATTCTGGTGTTTTTTTTTCTTTTTGTTATTCGTTAATGTTTGACATTAAACCTAAGCCAGTTGGTTCTCCATCATCCCAGCTTCTCTTGGAAAAGCTTCTCCTTAATTAAATATAATTCTTACTAAAACTATTTATATGTTTTATAAAACTGTTTTAAGCGATTATCGAAATAAATTTTCGAGTATTTAAAATTTTAGCTAAATTTCAAAATTCGTTTCTACCTAAAGCACAGTGGGACAATTGTTTAAAAAAAAATTCATTAGCTTTAAAATAAACAATAATTAAAATTTTATAAAATATTTTATAAAAATATTTATTCTCCATATTAATAAAACTACAAAAACAAAAAACTACAAAAATAAAACAAATTCCAACTAAAACTTCAGGTGGTAAAGCAATTAGTTTTTTACTATCAGTGATATGTGCTTGGGGCCGTTATGTTAATAAGACTTACGCGCACCTTCCTTAACATTTTTTTTTAAATATCAAGTTAAATATTCTTATCTATATAATCTTCTATAAAAGTAAAGATTTCAAACTCCTGGAGGTTCGCTGCAGTTTCAGCCTATCACTTAAAAGCCTCCATGCTTCACACTTTTTATGCAAATATTCTCCATCGTGTTTAAGCCATATCATCGCAACCAAACCAAATAAATTTGCTTTCATTCATAAAAAGAACCTAAAAGATGTTAAAATAAGCTTCATCCAAATAAACCTTAGTCGATTAAACCTTATTCAACTAAACCGTACGCGATTAAACCTTATTTGATTAAACTTTATTCGATTAAACTTTGGATTAGAGCGTATTCGTTTAAAGTTTATTTGATTAAACCTTATTCGATTAAAACTTATTCGATTATACCTTATTCGATTAGAGTTTATTCGATTAAAGCTTATTAAGGTAAATTGAATTGTAGATTAAAGCGTATTTAATTAAGCCTTATTCGTTTAAATCTTGCTAGATTAAATCTTTTTCGATTAAAACTTATTCGATTACAGTTTAATCGAATTAAGCTTCTGCGATTAAACCTTATTTAATTAAGTATTGTTTGATATAAACCAGCTTGATTAAACCTGAGAGCTTATTCGATTTAAGCTTATTCGAGTAAACCTTATTCGATTAAATCTTGTTCGATTAAACCTTATTTGTTTAAAGCTTGTTCGATTAAACCTTATTTTATTAAAGCTTATTCAATGAAAGGTAATTCTATTAAACCTTATATAATTAAATCTTATTTGAATAAAATTTACTCGATTAAACCTTATTTAATTAAAACTTATTCGATTTATGCATATTCAATTAAACCTTATTCGTTTAAGACTTTGTAGATAAAATCTTATTCGATTAAACCTTATTTAATTACAGCTTAATCGATTTAAGTTTATGCGATTTAACCTTATTAACTTAAATCCTATTCGATTTAAGCCTATTTGATTAGACCTTAGAGCTTATTCGATTTAAGCTTCTTCGATTAAACCTTATTCGATTAAATCTTATTCGATTAAACCTTATTTGTTTAACGTTTTTTCTATTAAACCTTATTTTGTTAAAGCTTATTCGATGACAATTAATTCTGTTAAACCTTATATAATTAAATTTTATTCGAATAAACCTTATTCAGTTAAACCTTATTTAAAAAAATCTTATTCGATTTAAGCTTTTTCAACTAAATTGAATTATGGATTTAAGTATATTCAATTAATCCTTATTCGTTTAAGACTTATTAGATGAAATCTTATTCGATTAAACCCTATTTAATTACAGATTAATCGATTAAAGCTTATGCGATTTAACCTTATTAATTTAAATCCTATTGGATTTAAGCCTATTTGATTAGACCTTAGAGCTTATTCGATTTAACCTTATTCGATTAAACTTTAATCGATTCAAGCTTATTCGATTAAACCTTATTTGTTTAAAGCTTTTTCGATTACACCTTATTTTATTAAAGCTTCTTCGATGAAAGCCTTATCTTAAATAGATTATATAATTAAATTTAGTACAAATAAAACTTATTCGATTAAACCTTATTTAATTAAATCTTATTCGATTTAAGCTTATTCAATTAAATTGAATTATAGATTAAAACTTGATTAAAGCATATTCAATTAAACCTTATTCGGTTAAGTCATAGTGGATGAAATTTTATTCGATTACATCTTATTCGATTGCAGTTGAATCGATTAAGGCTTATACGATTAAACCTTATTTTATTAAAATTCATCCGATTTAATCGTATTTGATTAAACCTTATTTGATTAGACCGTATTCTATTAGAACTTATTCGATTAAAGTTTATTCGATTAAAACTTATTCGATTAAACCTTGTTAGAATAAACCGCATTTGATAAAACTTATTCGATTCAGGCTTAGTCGACTAAAACTTATATAAGTGAATAAAAGCCTAAAGCTTAGTCGATTAAATCTCATTTAATTCAATATTATACGTTTAGCGCTTATTTGATTAAAGCATATTAATTAAACCTTAAAGCTTATTCGATTAAAACTGATTCGATTAAACCTTGTTCGATTAAACCTCATTTGATTAAAGTTTATTCGATGAAAGCTTATTTAATTAAATGTTATTCGGTTTAAGCTTATTCAATTTAATTGAATTATAAATTAAAGCCTATTCAATTAAACCTTATTCGGTTAAATCATAGTAGATTAAATCTAATTAGATTAAATATTATTCGATTACAGTTTAATCGATTAAAGCTTATGCAATTAGATTTTATATAATTAAATTTTATTCGATTACAGTTTAATCGATTAAAGCTTATGCAATTAAATTTTATATAATTAAATTTTATTCGATTTAAGTTTATTTGATTAAAACTTATACGATTATACTTTAATCTATTAGAACTTATTCGATTAAAACTTATTCGATTTAAATATATTCGATTAATTACTGTTAGATTAAAACTCATTTGATTAAAGGTTATTCGATTAAATCTCACTTAATTCAATGTTATACGTGCAGCGCTTATTCGATTAAAGCATATTAATTAAACCTTAAAGCTTATTTGATTAAAACTTATTCGATTAAACCTTGTTCGATTAAACCTCATTTGATTAAAGTTTATTCGATTAAAGTTTATTCGATTAAATTTTATTCGATTAAAGCATATTAATTAAACCTTATTCGATTACACCTTACTCGATTACACCATATGTTCGATTGAACCTCATTTGATTAACGTTTATTCGATTAAAGTTTATTCGATTAAATTTTATTCGATTAAAGCATATTAATTAAACATTATTCGATTACACCTTACTTGATTACACCATATTAGATTAGTGTTTATTCGTTTAATTATCGTTGTCCTAAACGAAAATTTTTTTGACATGTGCTCCCGTTTAACATCCAAGCGATCTTTTCTATTGTTGTCACATGGTTTCTTTCGAGCTACCGGCGATGCAATTGATTTTTTCTTAAAAATATTCTTGGAGTTCCTTTCCGAAAATGATTTTAATCATTGTGGAATGTTTTGTAGCGGAGATAAATCGGTAATTACGCATTTCGCGATGTGTAGACCTCTCATCTCCCAGGTAAAGCTTTCTTCTTGCAGGTGCGATTTGTTTAGTTGTAATTCTGGTATCTTTTTTGTATCGCGTAATGATGTTCTGTATATTTGATTTGCTTTTATTAACGATACTTGCGATGTCTCGTTCAGTTTTAGTTATTAACAACTCTTTTCCGCTCTTCCAAGGTGGATTGATGGTTTGATTGTACGCGGCATTGCAAAACTAATTTTGAAACATTTTCTTATTACGAAAGCAAATATTTGATATTTGCTGACAGCTTATGGGATAACAATAACAAGAAATGAACAAATATAAGGGTAATTGATATATATTTTCAATTTTCCTGACTTTCAGTGTGACCATATTTTTGGAATTTTTTAAATATTTTTACTACAGAACCGTATTGTGTAGTAAATGCTTCAATAAAAGAATTTCAAAAGTTTTTTAAAAATAATAAGCTCTGAAAATAAAATCCACCAATGATCCATTGACCGACTTTCAATGTAGGCCACTGTAAGTCTTTAAAAGCAACTTTGATTAAAGTAAATCTTTCTTGTCAACTTTTAATTACAAAACTTTTTTTCGCTTGATATTTTAAAATTATTTAAATGTTTAAAAATGTTAAGGGTCACCCAACTTGGAAAGAATGAAATATCAAATAACAACAACAAATGGCTGTAACGGTAATAACTACATCTGGCCAAAAATTACAACAACAAAAACACAAAAAACCGAAAATGCACATATTTCCAAAAACAAATGTAATGCAAAGTACAAGTTGTTAATGCCCTGTGTCACACATGGGCTACCGTTGAACTCAAACAACAGCCACCAACAGCCACCACACATAATAAAGCAAAATGTTCATGTTTCAAACAACCTCCACAGACACACACACACAGAGTAACACCATGTGTAGCTGTTCAATCTTTCTTATTTCTTAATTTTTTTTAGTTAAAATTTTACATAAATTTTAAACAACGCTCCTCATATGAATCGGTTTTATATTAAGAAATTTGAAAAGAGACAACAACAAAAATAAACAACAACAACAACAAGAGTCTTGTGCTCTCATATATTAAAGACAAAAGTCACCGCCTGCAGCCCTTAAAATTTAAAGTATTTTTTTTTTTGTATGTTCACTTACTCTACTACTAAACAAAACGCAACAAAAGCAACAAAACAACAATAACAAATGTTAATGAGTTAATTAGTGTTGGCAAAATAAAAAAAAATAATAAAATAATATACGACTATAAACAAAATCGCTGTTGTGGGTCTCCCCCCTTTAAGCTAAAGAATTAGACGAGGAAACTTTAATCCCCATGAAAATAAAACAAAAAACGATATTCGCCGCACACTTATGCTAAGAATCGGCAACAACATGTTGAGAAAACATAAAAATAATAAAAAAAAACAACATCTAAAATAACGGGTGTTTTTTTTATAACGGTATAAAAATTTAAGTTAGCAACACTTTTGACTTTTTGTTAACTTTTGGCCATTTTGTGTGCTGTCAAGTGATTTTTGTTTACTTTGATTAGGAATTTCTATATGAATGGACGGACGAGGCCTGAACAACGCTCCGAAATTGCGCAACTTTATAACGGACCTATTCGAAATATATAACACGCGCTAAGTTAATTTTACGGTCAACATAATCATTCCTCGAGCAATTAATTCGTTTAAGCACCAAGTTTACTCTAAATGATAATATGCATCCACTTAGACGTCACACAGTTCGTAAAGAAGAACTCATTGCTGCTGTAGAACGTAACGTAAAGGAAGACTCGAATTAGTGTATTCACCTAACCTTATTCACCCACCTTAAGAAAGATCTTTCAGAAAGATCTTGGGTTGCGTGGCTATAAAATCTATCTCGTGCAAGAATTGAAGCCACATGGCCAGCTAGAAAGGCGTAGATTGCTGCCCCTGTAGGCTAGTAGGTAGTGTACTGGGAATCGAACTCACAACCAGCACTACAAAAAAATAAAAATTGACTGCTAGTGAGGCTGCTCTGTGATGAAGGCATAGCCACTGTTCGCTTTTGTCTTTTAGAAATGAAAGCTGCCCCCGGCAGGCTAGTAAGTAGTGTACTAGCTTATCACTCTGGGAATCGAACTCACAACCCGCACTACAAAAAATTAAAAATTGACTGTTAGTGAGGCTGCTCAGTGATAAAGGCATAGTCACTGGCCGCTGTGCTGCCTTATACGACAATTAATTTCTGATAACATTGGCCTTCTAGAAATTAAAGCTGCTCCCGGTAGGCTAATAGGCAGTGTACTTAACCTACCAATCTAGGGATGATTGTTGTCCTGAAAGTCTGAAGGCTATTCTTCTACACTCACCTTGTATCTTCTCTCTCCCTTTCCTAAAGAATACAGCACGGTTTTGACAAAATAGGCATTGTTGCCTATAGTGCTACTTCTCTTTAGAAAAAAAATGAGTCCAAAATAAAATCGTCGTTGATCCTAATTTTCATCAAAGAATTTTTTAACCGATCAAGCTCACTTTTATTTCAATGGATACGTCAATAAGCAAAACTGAGAAGTTGGAGTGATGTTATTCTTCTAGTGTATTCTAAGTGATAGTTTGGTCTGCTTTATAGCCTGGTGGAATCCTTGGTCCATCCTTTTTTTAAAAATGTTGCTCAGAATCTTACAGTCAATGGTACTCGCTGTACAGTCACAATTACTAAATTTATTCGTTCATCAAATGAACAGCAATAATGTGCAGGAACCGTGTTTTCAACAAGATGGCGCTGCATGTTACACAGTTACAAGTCAGAGTTGATTTATTAAAGGAAACGTTTTGTAGCTGCATACTTTCATGTTTAGTACCCCTGAATTGGCCTCCAAGATTGTGTGATTTACACCGCTGAACTATTTTCTGTGGGCATTTGTGAAGTCGCACATAGTCTACGCCGATTAGCGTGAAACGGCTAAGCACTTGCAGGACTACATTCGCCGCGTTATTACCGATATAAGGCCACCAATTTTAGAAAAAAAGCATCAGTCTCCAGATTACACTACGTCCTAACCAGCTTTGGCTCTCATATGGCACAAGTTACGTTAAAATTACTTTTGGTCGGATCTTTAACGGTCTCATCCTACACCAGTATCCTCAAATTTATTTACAGCGGGAACCAGAAAACTGTAAGTAATTCAAAGCGGTTCCAACGCTCTAAAGAAATCGGCTTTTTCCATGTTACATTATAGTAGATCCACAATAACAATACGATTTTGGATGTTACATCATTCCATAATTATAATTAGCAAAAGCATAAATGTCAACTGTCAAATCCCAATCCCTACGAAATGGATGCGCCCAGTGTTGCATTCGTAATAAGTGCATTGAGTTGTGTATTAGTACTTCTAACTTGACTATGTATCTTTCGAATCAATTGAATTTCACTTCAATTAAAAAAAAATTCATCTGTTTTCTTCAATTTTAAAGTATTATACCTCTATAAAAACACCCTTTATAAAAAATCAAAGTCAATGTTTTTTTAAGTTGCGCATCAACGTAAATCTGCAGCAAGGGAGCAGAATTTTTATTTTGCCCTATAAACATGCTATTAAATTTCGGTATGTAAAATGTCAAATTTGACAGTTATATAAAGGAATTAAATCATTATACATATATTAATAAACTAGTTATGCTTTTTAAAATATTAGCTCATGGTCTCGGCAAAATAGTTTATCAACTATTTAAATACATTTTTAAATACAATGAACCACACTAAACATGTCAACAGTAATTTTCTGAAACGAGTGGCGCATTTCGGTTACCACTTTTCAGGTGCGCCACTTTTATTTCGATCAATATAATTCAGCCTGGCAAAATTTATTTCTTCAGCTGTTTAATTTCTACTGCTGTAACTAGTGCACTTGAAATTAAAAGACAAGCATCTGTTGAGGAGCTCACCTAAGATGAGCAGCTACTGTTACCTCCATATTTCGTTTTTCTTTTTTTTTATCGCTCGGACCAGTACTGAGGGGATGACTCCTTTTCATGCAGTGCATTGTACCAGAACTAGCAAAATAGGTTATGGGGAGGAGGAAAGAGGGAGTAGTGTTTGCGAACGTTCAATTTGAAGTTTCCCACACTGAAAGTGACAGGAAAGACCTCTGAGTACGAAAAGAGCACTGAAGATGGCAAACGGCCGAAACCGGTTTGTTCACAAACCAAATTTGACGAGGGTAGACGGAAAACCGTACCCAAATAAGAGGGACCTCTGGAGTGAGTTTATTCCAAATACGAACTGTTCTGGTAAAAAACGAATTTTCCCTGTAATGCGTAGCGCGATTCACTGATGAAAACGCGTCCCAATGAGCCTCTTGAGGCTCCCCTGTATGCGGTCGAGCGTCTTTGGGGCGCCGGCCCTTACATGAGAGTTGTATTCCATCTTTGAATGGATATAGGCGGTAAAGGAGTACGAAGGTCGGATGAAGTGAAGTATCTCTTAAGTCCTTTTAGTACCCCGAGGCACATGAAAGCTACTTTAGAAACCTGAAAAATGTTTTTAATCCATCGAACATCACACTGAATTTTCATGTCAAGAACATGAAGAGCTTTCGATTTCGTAATATCTATTTCACCCCTAGTAACAGGTTCAGCAGTATTTTCGAGCTCAGATCATTGCGTCTTACGGGCATTAAAATCGACTCTTTTCGCACAACCCTATTCGGAGATCGTCGCGAGATCGTGATTGAAATGGTTTTCTTTTATTTCTGTCGAGTGACAAAATAGATAAAGCGGGACTTTTTAGCAATTAAAATCCTTTTAGGATTTTAAGCGTAATTCATACAGTTAAACGTTAACGGATTGACGATTTAGTTTTAGATCCTTTTCTCTCAAGTTCAGTACTTAGTGCTGAGTCAGCATCTAGTCGAGGAGATTATAAATCTGACGGTGATCTTACCACTGGGATACTATTAACGCCTCAAACCTCAAAACGACACCCCTAGTGGCAATTTCAGAAACACAACAAGCAGGGTTGTGCTCCCACTTGTAGTTTAAGAACCGAAAACTATCTAAACTCCTGTGGCCCCAGGTTGGCAACATTCTGTTGAGAATGCAACAGCGCATCGGATAAGAAAAAGCCACCTTTATCTACTGTTTGGATCTAAACTACTACTAGCCACCACGTTACAACACGAATGCACCAATAACCGGAATAGGGAATGTACCCCTGCAGGCTACCGGTTCCCATTGGTGCCAGTTGATAATTCATTAATAAGACTTCGAAGGTTCTAATCTTCCAGTTTCAGACTCCTGCTAGGTTAGGTAACTGGTGCTGCTTTTTACCCCCAGAGGTTACAATTTTATGGTATGAAAGTGATCCCCCGTGTCTGCGGGGGATTTAATAGGCCGCAGGGATATTACGTGATAAGATTTACATCTGCACCTGGCAGTGAGCCTTACTCAGATAGAGGTGATACCACTGTGAGTGAAAAGCAGCACCACTAACGCCCTAGGAGGCCGAAGTCTAATTCTAGCAACAGGTCCTTCCTAGTAGCAATTTTAATGATTCCAGAGCAGGGCTGCAAACCACCACTCCTTGCTGAAGAGCTGGAGACTATCCAACTCCTGTCCAGAACACATGTCCAGCATGCTCACTGGATCTGGATCATTCGCCAGTGGGTGTTATTAAAGGCGACATGATCTGGCCACCATATAAAACAGAACTGTTATGGGGCCGTGAAACCACAACCACCACGATACTCCCAAAAGGGCCAACCTCAATAATCAGCCAGAGAACAGCTAAATGCCTAAAGAGACAAATAGCGGAACTCTGCGAGCTCACTGATTCCCCTGCTGACTTCAGCGGACTGGGCTCGCTTATATCCCCAGTGGCACAGGTCTAGATAGTCGAAATTCTATGAAGATCGATAAATGTGCCCCCGAGGGGGGGGGGGGGAGGGGCAGGGATATAAATAATTGTATAAAAGAAACTGACGAAGTTGCCAGATTAGTGCATATTAAAGGAAACTAGACGTTTTTACTTGCCAATAACTAAAAATCACAATACTAGCAGTGTGATAGTATTTAGAAAAATGCGAACAGCGAAGTTGATGGTTAATTGGTAGTAGTGGAGTAGAATAGAGAGCTAATTAAATTCTGTAAAATCAAAATAAATAATTCTTGGTATTTGAGTGTTTAATTTTAAGCCTAAACGAATAAGTGATTAAAAAATGTCTCTAGGGCTTCTAAGCAGTTATTAAAAATCAAACAAATTAAAATGAATTAATACCTTTTAATGTCTGTGTTTCACAAGTGTAATTAATTTAATATTTTTTGAAATAAAACATATGGCTGAATTGTGCAAAACAACATCATATATCATGCTAGTACCCAAGCTTAAAGACGGGCAGACAGACAGACAGATAGAGAAGAGATATGTATGTATATTTTAATGTATGATGATACAGTGACTGCCAAATGCCGCACCATAACGGACAGAACAACCCAATCGTAACATATTTTTGTGTTTGAACTTTGTCTAAAACACGCGTTCAACTAATTAAATTGTGCAAAAGTATTAAATTAAACTTAAAAGCAAACAAATGCCACACACAAACATTCTCTGACTCGGTATTTCTCAGTCTCTCTCTCTCTCGTTGTTTTTGTTAGTTGATCTTTTCTTTCCCTTCTTGTTTTGTGTGTTCACATTAATTTCAATATGAAATGATCTGTGTGATGTTCATGCATGCATGCCCTGCCTGAATATCAAATTTATTTATCTAAATCTCAAAATCTATTCAAAATTATTTTTGTCACACTATTTTCTTTCTTTCGATCACTGTGCTTCTTTCTTGTCTGTGTTTGTTTCTGTATTTTAATTTTAATTTATTATTGTTTTAAATTTTAATTATAAAACGAATGTATTTTTAATAAGTTTGATGATCATTTTAAACAAGATTTAATATTGCGAACGCTGTAAAATTGTTCAAATCGTGCTTACGATTTCAAGTCACGATCTTCTCTTTATATCACTGATTTTCTTTATCTATAAATATTTATCTTTCTATTATTAATTATGTTCATTAAATATTTATTTCTTAATGCAGATACTAATTTTTGTCAAGATTTTTAATTTCGAAAGAGTGATTTGGTTGAATAACTTTTTAGGTACCAATTTTCTTTACGTTTCAAAATGTGTGTGTGTGTGTGTGTGTGTGTGTGTGAGTGTGTAGGCAGGATTTTTTTTTATTATGAAAGGTAATGTCAAAGATTATAATATTTAGATCTATAATCTTTAGTAATGTTATAATTTTAAAAATATTTAGTTTATTGTTGTTATTCTTCTTGTTTCGAAGGTGTTGTCAGATTACAAAATTTATCCCTAAAATCGGATTTTTTTTTTAAAGTGGGAGTCAAATTTTGTTCTTGTTTGGGGTATTTTGAATGTTTTAAAGGAATTTGTTTTTTTTTGTTTAATTTCTAATGTGATTGCAACTTTATTTTATTTTCGTTTATTTAATTCTTTTTTTTTACGTTTTTCTTTATGGCAATAAAATGGCAACATTGCTGAAAGTAATTTTTATTATAAAATTTGATTAATGGTACTTTTTCTTCCGTTCTGTTGACTGAGTTTATGATTGTGATGAAGTAATAAAAACGTTGTCTTTTGAATTTCATATGTCCCAACCGAACGCACAATTACTTTTATAATACGAAATGGAGGCCCTTTCCAGACACATATAGTTTCGCATATTCCCGTATTGTTCCGTGTAGTTTCTTATAACTCCATTTAGCTACATATTGTTCCATATAGTCACGGATTATTCCGTATAGCACCGTATAGATCTGTATATTTTCGTACAGTTTCGTGTAAATTTATATATTTCCACGTATTTCCGACATAATCTAATCTAGAAATTAAATTTTTCACGATTTTCCCTAAAAGAAATTGCTGACATCATCATTCATCAATAAATTCATTCATCAAAAGATGATAACACGAGAGTTAATACTTTCATACTTATAACGCGTGTCCGCCGGGAAGCTATACTACTTTATTTTGCCGCCATTTTCGTAAAAATTTGTCTTTATAACTCATATTTGGGAGACGTGAAGTAGACACGTGGCAATTTTTTTATGGAAAAATATTCGTATTTTAATCGTTAAAACATTTGAATCAAAATCAATCATCGATTATTGTGGCGAAGAGAAAGTTACGTGAAATTCTGTGGGAGAATAAACATGTTAACAAAACGCACTATTTATCGTGCAGTGAATGATTTCGCAGAAAGACAACCCACGAAAAAATCATCATTAGTGACGAGGCACATTTTCACTTGAAACAATATGTGAATAAATAGAATAGTGAGGAAACCTGTGCATTCATTAAAAGTGACAGTCTGGTGGGCAATTTGATCAGGAGGAATAATTCAAACTTACTTATTTGAAAATGAAAACGGCGTAACGGTAACTGTGAATGGGCAGCGATATCCCGATATGTTTGAAAACTTTTTAACGCCACAAGAAGACGGTGCCACATCGCATACAGCCAGGATTACAATGGATTTACTGCGAGACCTCTTTTCACAACAATTTATTTTGAGGAAATGGTGATGTTGATTGTCCTCCATGGTCGCCTGATTTGACCCCTTTGGACTTCTTTTGCTGGGAATATCTGAAAAGCAAATTTTATGCAAACAAACCAGAAACGCTTAAGCAACACAAACAAAATCTTTGTGATGAAACTAGGGAAATACCGCGTGAAATGTGCGAGAATATAATGAAAAATGTGCTTAAAAGGGCTTTATCTGATATTTCATTCCATACGTAATTGCCGACATTAAATAAAACATTTATTAATATAAGATCCACTCTCTTTCATGTAATCACCGGTATTAGCACTAACGCGGCGAATGGTGTTCTCCAAGTGGTGAATAATTTCGGTCTTATCGGCATAGGTAAGACAGTCTAGTGGCGTTAAATCGCGCCATCTTTTTTTGGCACTCGAAACAGCAGTCAAGGGATTACCCCTTCTCATGCAATACATTGTATCAGAACTAAGAAATTAGCTTATGTGGAGGAGGAAAGAGGGAGTAGTGTTTGTGGACGTTCGATTTGAATTTTCCTTCATTGTCATTGACTGCAAACAGCTCTGAAGGGAGTTTATACCACATACGAACTGTTCTGCTAAAAAACGAATTTTCCCTGTAATCGTAGCGCGATTCACTGGCCAATCGACCACAAATGGATGCGCTCTCAACGAAAATCGTGTAAAACGCAAAAACGTGCATGTTTCGGGAACAAGTTCGCTAATTTCGTTAGAGCACTTACCATTGTAGTAACTGTAAAACAACCTTCATTGCATCGATGAGGGATACCCTACTGTCTTCAATGAAACTCTTGGCCCTCTATTGTACGCGATCGAGCAACTCTAAAATAGACTTTGGAGCACCGGCCCATACATTGGATGCTATAAATAGTACGGAAATTGGGTGGCGTAAAGTATCTCTTCAATTGTTTTAGAAAACCGAGACACTTAAAAGCTTCTTTAGAAACCCGAAAAATGTTTTTAGGCCATCGGAATTTTCATGTCAAGAACATCAAGAGCTTCCGATTCCATAAAACTTATGTCGCCCATAGTAACAAGTGCAGCATCATTTCCGAATACAGTTCTATACGTAAGCATGCAATATTGCGTCGTCTCTTGGAGGTCAATTCACGTGTCCGAAATATAAAAGTATGCGGTTACTAAAAGTTTCCTTTTGAATAAATCAATTGTGGCACTAGCTCTGTGGCTCGCTGTGCCGTGTTGTTGATACTACAGCTTCTGCTCAGCTTGATTGTTCAATTAATGAAGTGAAGAATTAGTAATCATGACTCAATGGCGGTCACCATTGACTGAGACGTTCTGATGAGCATCGTTTTCGAAGCAGTACGGACCAATGATACCAACAGCTTATAAAGCATATCAAACAGTTAGTTTGTTTCGATGTAACAATCTCAACCTAAACTTGAGTATTAACATCACTCCAAATGTGGCAGTTTTGCTCATTAACGGATGTATTCAATCAAATAAAAATGCGTATAATCGCTAAACAAAATTCGCTTATGAAAATCGGGATCAAGGACAAACTTGTGTTTGAGCCAATTTGTTTAATTTGCTGAAGCGCCAAACCACATTGAACATAAATCACTTTATAAGTGACAAAAATTGTTGTCTACTTAAACTTCTATACCTCTTAGAAACACCCAAATATAAGATATATCGAATCCAAAGCAACTCTGGCCAAGTTGCATAAACATAAAAACTCCTCTGATAGAAGAAGTCAAAGCTGAGTATCCTTCAGATCTTTTCCTGTTTACATGTGTAAACATCAACTTTTAAGTATAAATTTTCTAAATTTAATTTATAAACGCCAAATGTGAAAACATCAAATCAATTTGAATAGTTGCACGAGCACAAACAAGTGTTATTTTATTTGTTGAAATATTTTTGTCGTTTTGTTTGTCGCTTCAACATTCTGATCTCAAGATAAAATTGTTTTACTTATTTCTAATAGTTGTTTTTATAAAAGTAAATTACACATAAACAATGTGTAATTAAATCTTCGTAGAAGTTGTGAGTATGTGTGTGTGTGTGTGTGTGCGCGTGTGTGAGATAGTATAACGAATTGCAAGTTGTTGCCATAAACTAATAACTCATTTATGTGGCAAGAAACGTAGCCAACTTTGTTTACAGCAAATAAAAATTACTGCTTGTTGCTGTTGTTATTTTTGTTGTTCTTGTTGTTTTAAAAAATTCTATTTCTATTATTTATAAATCATGGCATTTAGTTTAATTTGTTGTTTTTTTTTGTTTTATTCTGTTGCATTGTTTGTTGCTGTTGTTGCATGGTGTAGTAGAGACAATTTTATTAAGTAGTCATTGTTGCTGCATGTTTGTTTCTATATTCGTCTATTTCAATATGTAATCGTTATTGCTGTTGCATGCAACTAACGTTGTTGTTATGTTAGTTGCTGGAAATTGCTAAAATCGGCAACAACAATGCTTATGTAGCGACTTTTTTTATACAAATTCTCGTATATTTACAGCGGTTGCTGTTTATTTCATTTTGTCTTCGTTGCAGTAGAATTTTTTCGAAACCATAAAATATGTTCCCAGGAGCAAAATAACTCAATTTTAAAATGGCAAACGACATAAAACAACAAGCTTAATTGACGCTTGATAACGACAAAAGCACACAAAGAAACAAATATTGCAGCCTACTCTTAAACTACAGCAACCAACAAACCAACCAACCAACAAACCATTGCAATCATTCCATTCTATTTTACGCTCAGGTTGTTTGAAAAGACAACAAATATTCTATTTCTAGCAGAGAGCAAAAATCAAGCTACCAAAACATCAGTCTTCTGAAATACAACAATGCCAAAAAAGAAAAAACTGTAAGGGCTGCATGAGAACCTTTTTCTTTCTTTTGGGTAAAATTATATTACCCAAAATTAACGTTTACAAATGAGTCACACTAAAAGTACTTTTTTTAAAAGTACTTTCTTTAAAAAAAGTACTTTTTTATACAAAAGTACTTTAAAAAATTTATGTCTCAAAATTATTCTTGAAAGCTTTTTGTACAAACAACGTTGTTTAAAAAAGTAACTTTTCAAAAAACTAGGATTTAATGGTATATTTCTTTAACTATTAAGTGAGTACCTTTAAGAAAAGTACCTTCAGGGTACTCTTTTAATAACTGTTTATTTACTGCTGCAATTAAATATCTAAATTTTACGGGCTAGATTATATATTTTTTGTGAGCATTAGTTATTGTCTTTTATCAAAAAGTACCTTAAGGTACTTATTCTCTGCTTATATAGTTTTTATAGTGAAACATTTCATTGTCACCATTAAATGACTACATTTCAAGCGGTAGGTTGTTAATTTATTTATGAGAATTTTACTCTGTAATCAAAAAGTACCCTTAAGAAAAGTACCTTAAGGGTACTACTTTAATACCTGTTTATATATTTTTTATAGTTAAAAAAATCATATTTAAATACCTAAATTACATGACAGATTATGCATTTTTTATGAGTATTATTTATTGCCTTTAATCAAAAAGTCCTTTAAGGTACCTGTGCTCTGCTATTTTTATAGTGAAAAATTTCTTTTTGCTTTTAACTGGCTATATTTTAAGTGGTAAGTTGTAAATTTATTAATAAGAATTTTACTCTGTAATCAAAAAGTACTTTTAAGAAAAGTACCTTCAGGGCAGTCCTTTAATAATTGTTTATGTATTTTTTATAGTAAAAAAAAATCACTGCTGCAATTAAATATCTAAATTTTACGGGATAGATTATATATTTTTGATGCGAATTATTTATTTTCTGTAATCAAAAAGTACCTTAACGTACTTAGTTCTAGTTGTATATTTTATTATAGTGAAAAATTTCATTGTCGCAATTAAATAGCTAAATGTTAAGTGGTAGATTGTTAAATTGATTATAAAAATTTTACTCTTTAATCAAAAAGTATCTTAAAGGTACTTTTCTTAAAAAACTGTTTCTATTTTGTTTTCTTCCCCGTTTTTTAATAAACATATATTTCATCGGTACATTTTTCATAATTTTTTTAAAATTACTTTTTTTTAGATAAATGATACTTTTTATATAAATCGTATTAAAAAGTATTTAGAATTTTGATATTATTTTGGAAAATTTAAATACTGTTACAGTAGTACTTATAAAGCGGCCCTTTGCTTTCATAAGGACATTGAAAACGAATTTCGCTTTTAAATTAAAAAGTTCATTTTTTTTTCTCAGTGTTTATTTAATAAATTATTAAGCTTTTGAAAAAGATACTGGTCTTGGGGAAAGGTTTAAATTTTTTAAAAGCCTACAATTTTTAAAAGGGTATTTACTAAAAAGTTTCAGTGGAAAGAGTATTTTTTTATAAAGGTACCTTTTTTAGAAATATCTTCTTGAAAATATCGTTTATTGATGGTGCTGAAAAAGTTTTATTAAAAAAAGTACTTTTTCTACAGGTACTTTTTCAAAAGTACTTTTTGGAAAAATTCGTTCTTTCAAGGTACCATGTTTTAAAAGGACCTGGAAATAAACTTTAACGCTATCGTCTAGAAAGGATCTGTTTTACTGTTTTAATAAGGAAAACCCTTTACGCAAAAGGTACTTTTTTCAAAAAAATAAAATATTAAATATTTTTAAACAATAAAATTTTTAAAACATCCAGTTAATAGTGTGCGCTTTTAAAACCTGCCTGTTAAAAGAAACAACAGAAAGTATTTATCAAATAGCTCAAAAAAAATTTTTTTTTCAAAAGTACTTAAGTACAGTACTTTTCTAAGTTATTTTAAACACAGTGTTAATTAAATAAAATTATTTTTATTTTATAAAATATATTGCATATTTTATTTTAAAAAAAGTTTATAAATGACGATAAATTAAGCTTATTTTCCTAGAAAACTTTTTTTGACAAAAGTACTTCGAAACAGCACTATGAAAAAATCTCTTATTTTAAAAATAATGTTTTGCCCAAGGGTAAAGTTTAGAAATGCCAAAATTATTGTTATTTTATTTTCCTAAAACAGAATATTTCAATATGTATGATATGAGTTTTCAAAAGATATGCGTTAAAAATTTGTTCCAATGTTTTTGTTAATGTTTTTCTTCAGCCATAGAGTGCTTTTTTAAAAAAAAGTACTTTTTAAAAAAAAAGTACTTATTTTAAAAAAGTTGTATTTAAGTATAGTACTTTTCTAAGTTATTTGAAACATAGTGTTAATTAATCTAAATTATTTTTATTTTATTATATTATATTTTATTTTTAAAAATACTTATAAATGACGATAAATTAAGCTTATTTTTCTGGAAGACTTTTTTTGATAAAAGCACTTCCAGATAGTCAGCACTATGAAAAAATCCCTTATTTAAAAAAAAAATATTTTGCCCGAGGGTAAAGTTTAGAAATTCTTAAATGGTTGTTATTTAATTTTCTTAAAACAGTTTACAATATATTTTAAATCAAAAGTAATTTTTGTTTGAAAAAAGTACTTTTTATTATTTACTACTATTTAAAACATTAAAGGCTTAAATTTTTAAAAATGTATTTTTTTAGATATGTATTCTTAAAAGTTTTACGTTAAAAATTCGTCGTAAAATTTTTATTAATGTTTAAATTTTCAGGCAAAGAATGCGTTTTTTTCAAAAAAGTACTTTTTTTTAAAAAAGTTGTATTTAAAACAATGTTTGCAGTTGTTATAAAAACGTAATTTTTGCTTGTAAGATTTTACGTTTTACACTTTCTTAAAGTACTTTACGATTTTAATTTGTGTTTTTTTTTGGGTTGTTTTTTAAGTACTTTTTTTGGTCAAAATGTAGTTACATGTGGCCTTAAACTTTTGTCATGGCCCTAGTATATATTTTAGATCCTTCTTATAAATTTTATATATATGAAAAACATGCAAACTTAAACATTATTATAAAGTCATACTGCTGCTCCTTGTGTTGTTTATGTTGTTGAATGTTGTTGTACGTGAGGTTGTTTGAATGCTTTAGTGTCATGCCACATAATATGCCATGTTTGGCACATTCATTAAAACTAGCAGCAATAGCTGCAATTATATTACAACAAGCAGAATAGCTATGCTGCAGTTGGTTAACCTGACTTCACTTCAGTATCACAGACGTGTTATATTTTTAGCACTTCTTTACCTTTTGCTTTCATAAGCTGTTGGCTCTTTTAGTTTGATTTTTTTCATTTTAGTTGGTGTCGCTTTTTTTATTAAAGTTGTTTTGCTCTTTTATTTTATTTTGGCTGATTAAACTGAAGGTGTTTGTGGTTCATGTTAAGATAGAGTAACCAATAGTTGTTTTAGTTTTTAAAACATTTATGTAATCATTCATTTTGTTGTTGTTGTTGTTGCTATTAACCAACCATTTTCTATGCCATAAATTCATTGAATAGAGTTGGGTGGAAAAAGGGTAAAAGAGTTTTTTCTTTGGACAGCTTTTAATTTCTATAACTTATTTTCGTGGTCGTCCGCAGGCTAATGCAGATTTATAATTGAGCCCTAATGTAGACATACTCATACTTAATTACACCATGTCCATGATTTAATGGTTGGCTTCATTATTTCTTTTACACCACCTCATAAAATTTAAATAAGTGATGATAGTGCAGAGGTATTTAAAATTAATATTTTTAGAACACAAAATATTTATTATTATTAGTTTCCTTGACGTATTACTGGTGAAACTAAAGGGTGTTTTTATAGAGGTAGAGAAATTTAAGTTGCTAACATATTTTTTATGTTGCGTTTGGTTTGACAGTTCAACATGAAAAGACTGACACCTCCAAATTGTTCACATTTATTCCGTTCGAAAATACATATCTCTCACTTCATCCGTTTTACGATTACCTGTGGAAAGTTTTTGCAAAAAGTACCTTAAGGTACTTATGCTCTGCTTATGTGTATATTTTTTTGTAGTGGAAAAATTCATTGTCGTAATTAAATGGCTACATTTTAAGCGGTAGGTTGCAAATTTATTTATGAGAATTATGACCTTTAATCAGAAAGTACCTTAAGGGTACTTTTCTTAAAAAATTATTTTTATATTTTTAATTTATTTTGTTTTTTCCTCAGTTTTTTAAATACATTAGATTTTTAATAATTTTTTTAAAATTATTTTTAGCAATGAATGCTTCCACTTATGGTTGTCAGATAAATTGTACTTTTTATATAAACGGCATTAAAAAGTACTTATTATTTTTTATGTTTACTAAAGTTTTTGAAAAAAAGGATACTTGCTTAAAGGAGAGGCTTAAATTTTTGAAAGTCTACTAGTTTTAATAGGGTATTTAGTTTCATTAGAAAAAGTACTTTTTATACAAGCATATAAAAAATCACTGCTGCAATTAAATACCTAAATTTTACGTGGGAATTATTAAAATGTAGCCATTTTATTGCGACAATGAAATTTTTCACTATAAAAAAATATATAATCAAGTTATGAGAAATATAATGTTTAATCAAAAAGTACCTTAAGGGTACTTTTCTTAAAAAACGATTTATATAGTTTTTACTTATTTTGTTTCTTTCTAAATTTTTTCGAATATACTTTTAAATGGTACATTTTTAAAAATTTTTTTAAAATAATTTTTACCCTGGTTTTTAAAAGTCTTGTATTTTGGAAATGGTATTTAGTGA
The DNA here is from genome assembly GCA_030448955.1 of Trichopoda pennipes. Lineage (NCBI taxonomy): Eukaryota > Metazoa > Arthropoda > Insecta > Diptera > Tachinidae > Trichopoda > Trichopoda pennipes. The sequence continues at coordinate 2,430,591 of JASKUP010000040.1, forward strand.
AAAGTTTCATTGGAAAAATATTTTTATAAAAAAACATATTTTTTTATACAAAATTTTTTATAAAAACATTTTTTAGAAATACTTTTTTTTGGTACTAAAAAAAGTTTTATTGAAAAAAGTACTTTTTATGCAAGTATTTTTTTCAAAAGAAAATGTCGTTCTTTCGAGGTACCAGTTTCAAAAAGAATTGGAAATAAACTGTAGAAATGATCGCTTCTACTGTTTTAATAAAGATAAACCTCTACGCAAAAAGTACATTTTTGAAAAAGATTTTACAATTTTAAAAAATTTAAATTTTTGTTAAACATGCAGTCTGTGTGCTTTTAAAACTTGACTTAAAAAATAAAAGTATTTTTAATTAAAAAAAAAAATAAATAAATAAATATATAAACAAAAAGTATTTTAAGGTACTTTTGCAAATTTATTTATGAGAATAGTCACCTTTAATCAAAAAGTACCTTAAGGGTACTTTTCTTAAAAAGATATTTTTATATTTTTTATTTATTTTATTTCCTCCTAATTTTTTCAAATATATTCTTAAATGGTACTTTTTTTTAATTATTTTTGCCCTGTTTTGGGGAAAGGTTCAATTTTTTTTAAAAGTCTAGCATTTTTAAAAGGGTATTCAGTAAAATTTTTCATTGGAAAAAATATTTTTTTATAAAGATACCTTTTTTCAGAAATACTTTCTTGAAAATTTCATTTTTTTTTTGGTACTGAAAAAAGTTGTATTGAAAAAAATATTTTTTATACAAGTACTATTGAAAAAAGTACTTTTTATAGAAATATTTTTTTCAGAAGTACCTTCTTGAAAATTTCGTTCTTCCATGGTACCATGTTTCAAAAAGACCTGGAAATAAACTTTAAAGCTGTCGTCTAGAAAGGATCTGATATGCTGATTTAATAAAGGAAAACTTTTATCCAAAAAGTAAATTATTGAAAGGGATTTTAATTCTTGTTTTTAATTAAATTTTTTGTTAAAACCCGGTCTGTGCGCTTTTAAATCTTGACTTTTTGAAAAAAAAAGTTTCTATGTTTAAAAAAATTTTCTTATGAGAAAGTACTTAAGTATGGTACTTTTTTAAGTTATTTTAAAAATTGTGTTAATGAATTGAAATTATTTTTTTTTTTATTTTGAAAAATATTTATAAATGAGTAAATGCATTCACAGAGACTTTGTAGAGGGCGTCCAGAAGAGGGCATTGCAACTGAAGGGCATAGCGTAGAGGTAGACTTGACTTAGTCTATTCGCCACCGTTCACAGAAAGTGAATATGTACCCATACAGTTTGTAAAAGATTTTGCAGAAAATTGTTAATTTGCCTGCTTACAAAAGAAACTTGCGCAGGAACTTAAGCCAGATAATCACTTAGTAAGGCTTCAATTTGGTGGATGGTCCCAAAACAAGATCGCCGCTCCCTCTTTTCATAATTGAATCTTGTGTAGTCCGCAAACAAAACACAAGTGTAAGTGAGATACCGTTACATCCAACAAAACTAGTTTCGTTTTTTTTTTTTTTTAAAGAGAAGTAGCACTGCAGGCAACAATGCATATTTAGTCAAGTACCGTGTTATAGATAGGATAGAGAAGAGATGAGATAGGTGGAGAAAGTCGAAGAATAGTTACGGAAATTAACTGTCGTATAAGACAGGACAGCGACCAGTGACCATGCTTGAATTACTGAGCAGCCCCACCGACAGTCAATTTTTATTTTTGTAGTGAAAAAGCCGAGGTCTTCGTTGGGAATCGAAACCACAACCCCCATACTGACACGCTAGTACTCTACCTACTAGCCTACAGGGGCGCATATGGCCTTATGACCTGGTGGAATCATTGGTCAATATTTCTTTAAACACGATGTAGGTTAAAACATTACAGCCAATGGTGACCGCTTTAGAGCCATTTTCATTTATCAATTCAAGAAAAGTAATGGGCAGGAGCTGTGGGCTTAAAACGATGGTGGAAAATGTCAAACAGGTCGTATAACAATTGATTCACTGAAGGAAATGTTTGGTAACTGTATAGTTTCACATTTCGCCCCCATGAATCCACTACCAAAGATACGTGATAAGATTTACATCTGCGCCTGGCCGTAAGCCTTAATCAAATGGTGGTCAAACCACTGTGGAATGAAAAGCGACGTCATTCTCGCAATTTCAGCAGTTCCAAAGCAGGCTTGCAAACTACTACTCTTTGCTGAATGGTTGGAGACTATCCAACTTCTGGTCCAGAACAACACATGACTAGCATGCTCACTGGATCCGGATCATTCATCCGTAGTTCTCATTAAAGGTGAGATGATCCTGGCCCCCTAAATTAAATTCATGGTTAGAGAAACAGCTAAAAGGCTAAAGAGACAATTAGCAACTCAGGGGCTTACTGATTCCAGTGGAAATAACGTGGAGCTTCCAGTTGACTCCCTGCTTGCCTTCAGGGGACTGCGCTCCCTTATAGCATTGAACGATACAAGTCTAGATGGTTAAGTAATCCATAAAGACATATAAATGTGCTCCCGGGAGGGAGGGGACTGTGGGTTCAAAAAGATGGGAAAATCACATTTGATTTATTGAAGGAAATGCTTGGTAGTTACACTTTTCGCCTCCATGAATTGACTACGAAAGATGGGCGATTTAACGCCGCTAGACTATTTTCTGTGGGGATATATGAAGTTGTTAGTCTAAGGTGGTAAGCGAGATACGATTGACCACTTGGTGGACAACATTTGCCGTTTTGTTGCCCATATACTTTTATGCTGAAAATGCTGAAGAAAGTCAAAGATTGGAACTCCAGAGTAGACCACGACCGCCGTATTTAAAATGATTTTCCTTTTATGTCTGTAAATGTCTGTCCTATCGAGTGACAGAATTGAAAAAGAAAAGGAAAGAAAGATGCAGACAAAAAGAGAGAAAGTGACGAATGCATTAGAAATAACCAGAAGAGAAACACAAACAAGCTGACAATAAAACGAAACTGTTATAAAGGGAACACTGAAGATGGCAAATACCCGAAACCGGTTTGTTCACAAACCAAATTTGACGAGAGTCGACGTAAAACTGTACCGAAATAAAAAGAAAAAGAAGTACTTTTTTTGACCTTTCACCAAGTTATTTTAGCAACTAAAATCATAAAGTTACACGTTAACGTATTGACGATTTTGTTCTCGATCCTTTTCTCTCACCTTCGGTACTTGGTGCTGAGTCAATATCTAGTCGTTGAGGCCATTAACTCTGACAGTGTTCTTACCACTGGGTGAATTTTAATGCCTCGGCGGATCACACCTTCCCGCTGTTTGGATCTATACCACCACCCGGCTGCCATATGCAAGATGTCATATTATAATTAAAATAAAGATTATCCTTCGAAACGAATTAATCTTTGTTTTATTCCATTTTAAAGTCTACACCTCTATAAAAACACCCTTTATTTAATTTAACAAAAAAAAGTGGGAAAGAAAATGTTTTTTTAAATGTGTTATTTTTGAAAATTATTAAATTTTATACTTCAAAATTATTTTGAATTTTTTTTACCGCTACATTGCTCTTCATTCTTCTTCTTTTTTCTTATCCATTCGCACTTCCATTAATGTACACGGTAAACATTATGTAATGTGTCTTGTGGAAAATAAATTTGTATTTGTGCAAATCAAAACTAACATGTTCGTTGCCGTCATTTATCGTTATAGCGCCTCTTAATTTTTATTATGATGAGGTTAATCTAGAAATGAAATACTTTAACCAACTTAAAGAGCAATAAAATAACCAAATATCCACATTAAAGAAAACACATTAAAAAATCTTTTACAAACCCCAAAGTGCTCATAATAATAAAAATATTTGGTAGAGAAGATTAAAAAGACTTCTCCCTCCCACTCATTTCCCAACTTATAATTTACTCCAGCGCTTTTAAATAGCAATAAGAGCGTGTAAGAACCAGATAAGCTGGGTGTTAAAAATTAGATAAGCACATACACACACACACACTTTTATACACAGCTTGGCAGCTTGTAAATGTTTGTTTAAAAATTTTGTGGCTTTTAAACCAGCAAAAGTACACAAAAAAGGGGTGGTTTTCCTTTGTGACTGTTGGAGTCAGGATAAATAACTGCCTGCTCCCCATTCCTAGGAAAATTACAGTATTTAATGTTTTATTATGGGAGCACATACAAATTGTTGTGGGACACTGCTTGTTGCTATTCATGCAGCAGCATGTTTCACAAAATATTTATTTTGGGTGTCTGCTGGTGTTTGTGTGTTGGTGAGTGGTCTCCCTGGATGGGGGTGTGTTATTGGTTGTTTAAGTGTATTTTTATTGAATTTCAAAAATGTCATGAATATGTTTCTTCAGCAAAGTGTTTGCCAGTTTGTGTATTTGTGTTAATAATCAGGATAATAAATGTGGACATGTATTAACATGGATTTATGTGATTACAACTCAACAAAGAAGAGGGCGTTAAATAAGTGTGACCAAAAATATGCTTTGTATGATTTATAAACTAACAAATTTATTGAAATGTTGGTTTATCCCTTTTTGGCCAAAAATGAAATGGGGGGGGGGGGGAATTGTTGGTTTGAAAGGGCTTTGAATAATAGAGAATTTAAAAAGCAAAACGAAATTCGGTAGCAAGCGGCCATAAACTTGTATGGAAGAAACTGAGCATTTATATATTAAATGCTTTGAACTTAAGTTTATAATTTATTTAAAAGTTAAAGGGTGTGTCCAAAAAGTAAGCAAATTTTTAACGAAATAGCGAACAAAGTTTAGGATGATGCAGAACTGGTGACAACTCTTTTTTCCCCTACCATTTGTCATCTAAAAATCATTTTATTCTACAGGTGCCCCTGTAGGGAAGTAGGTAGTGTACTAGCTTACAAGACTGGGGGTTGTGGGTTCGATTCCCAACAAAGACCTTAGTTTTTTTTTTTTTTACTACAAAAATAAAAATTGACTGTCAGTGGTGCCGCTCAGTGATGAAAGACGTGGTCACTGGGCTGTCTTATACGACAGTTAATTTCCGTAACTATCCTTCAACTTTCACCACCTGTCTCATCTCTTTTCTATCCCTTTCCTAACGAATGTGGCACGGTATTTGACTAAGTAGCCATTGTTGCCTGAAGTGCTACTTCTCTTTAAAAAAAACAAAAAAAAAATTTATTCTGAGAAAGTTATTTTCTTACTCTCGCATTATTAGATAGAAATTCTTTCAACAATGTTACCAGACTCTTAAATATTTACATGAGTATGTTTTTAATTCTAACAAGCAGAAAGGAACCTCAATTCTACTTTAAAAAAACTTATTGATTTACCTTCAATTAGGTGCCTTAATTCCTTCGCCAGCATCATCTAGAATCAACCCTAAAAATATAGGCTGTCCGCCAGGAAGGTTTGTTTTGCCGCCATTTTTATAAACATTAGTCTTGACAATTCCTATTTGGCAGCCGTGAAGTAGAGACGTAGGCAAATTTATTATGGAAAAATACACGATAAACCAACGTGTTTTAATCGGTAAAACAGTTTTATCAAAATCAATCGTCGATTACTGTAACGATGAGAAAGTTACGTGAAAATTTTGGAAGGAACAATGTGCCAACAAAATGCATTATTTATCGTGTAGCGAATGATTTCGAAGAACAGGGGTTTGTAGATCCAAGCATGGAACACAACACAGCGAACTGCAAGATCAGCTAAAAACATCACTGCTGCTTAAGATTTCGAAGAAAGAAAGGTGATAGGCCTAAGCATGGACCTCAGCGTAGTGTAAGATTGGCTGAAAAAATTATTGCTGCTCAACAAATTGTTCAAAGTAATCCATCAATATCAATTCGACACCGTGCTCAGAAGCTTGGTCTTCAAAGAACATTTTTGGCCACAATTTTGCACATAAATTTGCATTTGTTTTCATATAAGATTCGGTTGATACAAGAGCTTCTTCCACAAGACCATTTAGGCCGCTGTACATATGACAGTAGGACGTTATAGCTTGTCCATGACAACCTTGATTTTCATGAAAAAATCATAATAAGTGACGAGACACATTTTCATTTGAATGGATGTGTGAATAAACAAAATAGTCGGTTCTAGGGAATGGGAAACCTTCAAATTATTCCGCAGTCACCTTTGCATCCATTAAAAGTGACAGTATGATGTGCAATATCGTTAGGAGGAATCATTAAACTTTACTTGATAAGTGCGAAAATTCTCCGACGGGGTTTAATTTACTTTTATTTAGCTACGATTTTCCGTCGACCCTCGTCAAATTTGGTTTGTGAACAAACTGGTTTTCGACCGTACGAAGAGAACACTGAAGATGGCAAACGGCCAAAACCGGGTCAACGGAAAACCGTAGCCAAATAAAAGTAAACCTTACTTCTTTAAAAATAAAAATGGTGTAACGGTAACTGTAAATGGGGAGCGATATCGTGATAATCATATCACGATAAACTTTTTAATGCTACAACTGCATGCTTTCGGCTTGATTGACATGTGCTATAAACAAGATGGTGTCACATTGCATACAGCCAGGATTACAATGGGATTACTGCGACACCTCTTTCCGCCGCAAGTCATTTTAGGAAATGGTGATGTTGATTGGCCTTCACGGGTCGCCTGATTTGACTACTCCGGACTTCTTTTTGTGGGGATATCTGAAAATCAAAATTTATGTCAACAGATTAGAAACGCTTGAGCAACTCAAGCGAAATATTCGTCATGAAATATTGCGTGAAATGTGTGAGTATGTAAAGAAAACTATGCTCAAAGGGGCTCGCATTTGTAAGGCTAACAGAGGCGGAGTGACGAGGCACATTTTCATTATAGTGGATATGTGAATAAACAGAATAGTCAGTTCTGAGGAATAGGAAACCCTCAAATTATTCAGCAATCACCATTAAATGTGTCATCCATTAAAAGTTACAGTCTGGTATGCAATTTGGACAGGAGGAATTATTGGATCTTAAAATGATCCAATCATGTGGTGCCATCATGTGTGTAATAATACGGCGAGAGACTAATTTATCATAATTTAAAATAAGTAGTTTGTGAGTAAATTTAATTGATGCAGGCCTTAATTTCCTTATTCAATGGACGTATGGGTTTTGAAGTGTTGCCATAAAGCTGTGACTTCGAACTTTTCGAATAATGGAATGTTGTAATCTTTCATTTTATCATCTACATGGTCCATTTAATTTATCGAAACAAACACAAAAAAACATGGCCAGAGAAGTGTCAGATGCAGTAGTTGAAGTATTTACATGGACTACAGGAGACATCACATGTCATTTTAGCAAGAAAGGACATTGTTAAAAAATCGTAATAAGAGTCATAACTAACAGTCACTGTTGGGCTATCCTTATGTTTCAAGAAATATGGCCTTACGACTTTTCACCGACATTAGAGTTGTTTTTCATACAAATGGAATTTTCTAAATGTTTCAGAAAGTCTTGAATCGAACTCAGTCTCTTTTTTCACTAATGAAATTTTTTAATAGAAAAATCATGGGTGATAAAAGTTTTATAGAGAAGAATCATAACTGATGATGAACAATTTTCGTAAAGAAAATTATTGCATAAAACTTTTTTATTGAAAATTCATGACAAGAAAATATTCTACAGGATATTCTTTACGATTGATGAAAAGTTTTTATGAATTAATCATATCTGATAAATTTCTTTTTCCAGCAATCTCATGATATGAAAATTTTCGACTTCAAAACTATGACAAGAAAGCTTTTCGCGATCACTGATGAAAATTCTTACTCATTAAAGTTTTATACTGAAAATGTTTGACTTGTACAAATTTTTTATTGATAAATTACGACTGTTGAAATTTTGTTACAGAGAAATTATGACACATTTTTTTTTTTGTAGAAAAATCATGACAGATGAAATACATTTCGAGGCAAATTATGATTGACAAAAATTATTAAACTTAAACTCCAGCAACGTATTTAAGCTGCTTCTATTATTAAACAAGTGGCGAAATTGACTAAAGCTTTGTGTAAGAAGATGCCAGACCCACCCGAGTACTAGTGAAAGCATCACGATTTTTCAATCTTTTTGCTGTTAACGACGAACGTCTAAAAAGTTATTTTTGAAACTCATTTAAAATAATCCAGGTATCACAGACGCAGTTGAAAATTTTCTCTAAATGAGGGAAATAAAGGTTTTTTTTCTTTTTTTGTTAAACAGTTAAATAATTTTTGAATATTTTGTGCTGCTAAAGTGGCGTCAATTTCTTCTTTGAAACCTTTCATCTGCTCGACAATAGCTTTATAATATCTTTGAATTATTTTTTTCGGTTTTGCAATCATTTTGAAGTCCTATAAGTGATCTCCATAGAATAATAAGAGTTATAACATATTCAAATAACTTTCCTATCACTCCTTGGTTTAACATGACGAAAGTACAACTGACACCAAACTAGTCACTTTTTATGGAAACAGGCTGCTATTCACACATACTATTGTCGTTATTGTTGGTCATTGTTGCATTTATGTTTATACTGTAACACTTCTCATATAACTTCTTCTGCTCCTTATAGATCTTTTTTCTCTGACACCTGTAATGGAGAAATTGCTACAACTAAAAAGCATGAATGGGAATATATTTTTTCTAAATAAAATTTTATCTCGACATATTTCAACACATTTTAGTCATTTTCTCAAATGACTTAGGTGACATAAAAACGTTTCTAAAAATAAATATTATTTGATTTTATAAAACAAAAATTCAATAAACTCTCAATGCCGACAAACGAAAATGTTTCCATTTCAAATATATTTTGGCATTTTTGTACAATTTTCAATTTTTACTTTTTTGCATTTCGTTTTTTAATTAACAATTTCTAACGTGACTACTTTTTCATTCTGTAATAAAATAAAATTTGATTTGAATTAATACAACAACAATGACAAGAACAACAATCATAGTATAACAATATATAAAGGGATGTTAGAGATTGCTGTCGACATTCACCAGCTAGCTCACTGTTTAGATAAAATGCGTATAAAATTGCTGTCGACATGCTATAAAAACAAAACACCAGCAAATAAAATACCAATATTAACAACAACAATAACAACAGCAACAAGAACAGTGACAACAAACATGTCATTTAAAATAGAATTTTAATTAAATCCTTGATGTCACAATACTGTCTGTTATAAAGCAAAAAGAAAACAACAAAAACAACAACAAATAAAACAACTAAAAAAAATCACTTGAAAATTTTTTCAAATTTACACTTGATTTCTTTTTACAGTCATGACCAGAAACCAAAAAGAGTTAAAAAGAAAAGAAGCAAATATCGTGTTAAACTACTGAATTGATATTTTAGTTTTATATTGAGACAGTCACTAATTTTTTGTGACTGTTTAGCAAGAGCTGCTGCTTAAGCTAGCACCAAATGTCACTGTTAAGGTCAAATGAGCTTGCTTAATAATTAGAGCTAAATTCAATTATTATTACTAAACATTGACGGCCATTAACTTTAACTATTTCAGCACACAGTAATCAAACTAAGTCACAGTTTTCGATGTCTCTGTCACTCACTACAAGAGAGAGAAATAGCTGGAGTTATGGAACTATTAGTTAATTATTTTCTTATTTAATAAATGCGTTATTAACAGAAGGTCTGAAGTTTCGTGAGAAACTTTTTGGCTTGGCTTGTAGCTGTTTCTATAAAACTGTGACAGTCGGTCAGCCGAAGAAAAGATTTGGTTTAAGCTTGTACGCTAGAAGAAATAAGTTGTAGTCTTATTCAGCGACGGTAGTCTTATTCAGCATAACTAATGAAATTTCTTGTATAACAAAATCATGACTGATGAAACTTTTAGTAGAAAAATTACTGTGACAGTCGTGTCAGCGGAAGAAAAGATTTGGTTTAAGCTTGTACGCTAGAAGAAATAAGTCGTAGTCTTATTCAGCGGCGGTAGTCTTATTCAGCATAACTAATGAAATTTCTTGTATAACAAAATCATGACTGATGAAACTTTTAGTAGAAAAATTACGTTTTATGAAAATATTTTTAAGAAAAGAGTATGAACCTTGTGTAATAAAATTATGACTAATGACATTTTATTACAGAAAAATCATGAATTCTTTGTTATAGAAAAGATATGACGGATGAAAAATTGTTTACAGAAAAATATATGTCTGCTAAAATATTTTTAATAGAAAAACTAATGAGTGATGAAAATGTTCTATCGCAACTGATGAGAATTATGTACAGAAAAATTATGACTGAAAAAGTTGTTTTATAAAAAAATCATGATCGATGACATTATTCTGCAAAATAATAGTAACTTATGAAAATTGTCTGCAGAAGAATCATGACTCATAAAAACTTTCATAAAAAATTCCTGACTGATATAATTTTTACACAGCAAAATCAGGACGAAATTAATTTTTTAATAGAAAAATCATGGGTGATGAAAGTTTTGAAGAAAAGAATCATAACTAATGAAAAAATTTTAAGAAGAAATTTATTACACAAAAATTTTCATAGAAAATTTCTGATAAGAAAATTTTCTGCATGGCTGATGTAACTTTTTGTAGAAAAATTATGTTCTATGAAAATATCTTTTATGCAAAAAAATTGTGACTAATCACAAATTTTTTGTAAAAATAATCTTGACTGATGAATTATTATTTTTTTTTGTAATAGAAAATACATGACTGATGAAAATGTTCTGATGAGACTTATGTACAGAAAAATTATGACTAAAAAAGTTCTTTATAGAAAACTCATTAGTGATGAAATTTTTCTGCAAAACTCAAAAAAACTTTTATAAAAAATTTCTGACTAATAAAATTCTTACATAGAAAAATCAGGACTAAATAAATTTTTTAGTAGAAAATTCATTCAAGGAATTTTTGTAGAAAAGTATCATAACTGATGAAAAATTTTTAAGAAGAAATTTATAACATAAACATTTATCATAGAAAATTCGTGACAAGAAAATTTTCTGCAGGATATTCATGACAACGTAAAATTGGGGTAAAAAAACTTTTAGCAAAACGCTGGAAAAATAGGTTGACACGGCAGGAAATGATGTTAATCCTTTTAGTTTATTTTAAAAGGATTAACGTCATGAACATGCCTTTCAATAGAACCCAGTAAGACTTTAATATTTCGCCCGCCTTTAGGGGGTTTATTCAAAATTATGTTCGTAGAAGCTGCAAAAAAAATTTTAGTCAAAAGTTATTTTTAAAACACCCCGTGACTCTAATTTATTTAACGAAATGTTCAAATCAAACAGGACTTTTTATAATCTAATTTTGAAATAAAAATCTATTTTCTTATAGATTTTTTATTAAGATTTTTTTTTAACTAAAATAAATTTTATTGCTCCCACGAATCAGGTTTGTTTTCCCATCACAATTTTATAATTAAAATCCCATCGTACAGAGAAAAGCGTTTCGTTTGTAGTGTCTTGTATTTGTGATTTTTTTTGTGTTGTCTTAAAAAAAAGCAATTCTTTGGAAATTTAACATTGTTAAATGTTTTTTTAATCATGTTGTTGTTGTGATTCTCTTCATTTGTACTAATTACTTAATTAACTCATTTAGTGAAATTAAAGTATTTTGATATCAATTTCTTAAAGGGAAAAACTTCATGAGCACAACAGATCGCGGTAAATTTAAAACTACAACAGGGAACATGATCTACAAATATGTCGTCGTTGTCGTCGTCGTCGTCGTTTTTATTTTGTTAATTTATTTACAACAACAATATGTTTTTTTGGTTAAACATACAAACATATGTACATGAGCCACAAACTCATTTAACCAGGCAAATATCCATCTATATTTTTTTAATGAAATGTGAGAATTACGGAAGGTCATTGTTTTTCGTTTTTCTCCTCTTTCCTTTATTTATTTATTTATTTTAAATGTAAGAATTAAAAAAAAAAAAAATGTGACACAATGGGTGACACAGTGAAATCAGAGAGGAATTAAGTTAAATCGGTTCGTTTGTTTCATTATTCTCTAATAAAAGTTTTAAAATTGTCAAGGATTTTTTAAAGTGTTTTGAAGTCAATATTGCCTTAAACCAACTGCTATTGTCTTACTTAAGCGACAAAAAAAAAAGGCGTTAGGAACTTAAAGTCAATGAAAACTTTTTAAGCCACGATTAACTGCTACCGGTTAGGAAATTTTTATATGAAAACCGCGTAGCGTTAACTGTGAATGGGGAGCGATACCGTAATATGATTGAAAACTTTTTAACGCCACAACTACATGCTTTAAGCTTGATTAGCATCAGGTATCAACAAAACAAAGCCACATCATATACAGCCAGGATTGCAATGGAATTGCACAAGTTATTTCAAGAAATGGTGATATTGATTGACCTCCACGGTCGCCTGATTTGACTGCTCCGGATTTCTTTTTGTGGGCATATTTGAAAAGCCAGATTTTTGCAAACAAATTAGAAATGCTTGAGTAACTTAAATAACATATTCGTGATGAAATTAATGAAATGCGGCATGAAATGTGTGAGAATGTAATAAAAAATGTGGCTCAAAAGAGCTCGCATTTGTGAGGCTGACAGAGGCGGACATTTATCTGATATGGTATTCCATACATAAATGCCGACATTAAATATTATATTTCACTATAAGATCCATTCTCTCTCATTTAGTCAAAAATTATACACAAACAAAGTAGTACAACTTCTCGGCGGATACCCTGTATAATTTATCGCCCTAAATAATCAACCGTATAATAAGTGTCAACGTCGACGTCAAAATCCCTTCAACGGCACAATAATGACTGTAGTCAATATTGACAACCATCAAATTCTATTGTGAGGCGTTTGGTATTTTGATGTGACTGTTTAAAGAGAAATATAACAAGTGCAACTTTATGCGAGAGTTTTTTAAATAGCCCTCACTTTTATTCTCTGCCTCTCTCTCTTTCTTATCTTTCTTAAATTAAGCATATTTTGGCAGAGCTTCTTACATGTGCTAAAATATGAAGAAGTTAAGACACATAGGTGTGTCCGTTGCTAAGCACATAACTTGAGAACAGATTAATCGATTTCGCTTCCCCCCCGGGCGCACATTAACATGTTTTGACGGAATCTCAGCGTTATTACATATAACAACGGGGGAAAAGGGACAACTGGACAATTCCACTATATTTCCTCGGGAATCAGTAAATCCCCAGAGTTTAGCTATTTGGCATTTTAGGCATTTAGCTGTTCTCTGACAGATTATTGAGGTTAGGCCTTCGGCAGCATCGTGGTGGTTGTGGTTTTACGGCCCTCGTTTGAGTTGTGTGGGTAGGATCATTCACAATGAATGGTCCTGGTTCAGTGAGCATGATTGCTGTTGTGTTCTTAAATTTCATTATGCCTACATGTGTTGTGGACCGGAAGTTGGATAGCCTCCAACTCTTCAGCAATGAGTGAGGGCTTTTGCCTGCTCCGAGCTCTCGGAGTTGCGACTAGGAGTGACTGAAGAATAGAGATACCCAAAGGCTTACTAGGGCTTCGTTAGGCTAAAATCATATATAGTAGTTTAATCCACAGTCCAGTTATAGCTTACACAGCTAGGTACAGACGGAAATCGTATCACGCATGTACTTATCTGGAGTCAGTGGGATTATCTTCAGTCCGTGTATCATTAAGGGTGTTTTTTTAAGCCCGATAGAACTTGAAATTGTAAAAAATAACACAAAAAATTAAATTGTAATCAAAATTTCTTTTTTATTCGAAGGATCAATACGTGACATTAACATTTGAAAATGATTTCGGGCATATGGGCACCGCGGCTGTTCTTGACGAAGTGCATTCTGGACGTCCAATTTTGGGCCACTTTTTCGAGCACTGCTGGGCGTATGCCACGAATAACACGAACAATGCTGTCCTCCAGCGTAGCCCCACAGGAAATAGTCGAGTGGTGTCAAATTGCACGACCTTGGAGGCCAATTGACAGGTCCATTTCTCGAAATCAACTTATCGCCAAATTTTGATTTCAATAAGTCGATGATTGCGTTCGCTGTATGGCACGTAGCGCCATCCTGTTGAAACCACATCTCGTCCGGATCAATGTCATCCATATTTTCAAACAAAAAATCATTGATCATGGTGCGGTAACGATCTCCATTGACCGTAACGCGAGCTCCGGCCTCATTTTTGAAGAAATAAGGTCCGATGATGCCACCAGCGTGAAAACCGCACCAAACGGTACATTTTTCTGGATGTAATGGATGCGCCTCATCGCTGAACACAATTTTGCGATAAAACAACGGGTCAGTTGCCAACTGCTCTAGAGCCCAATCGGCGAAAGAACGACGCATATAATGGTCTCGTGGCTTCAATTCCTGCACCAGCTGGATCTTATACGGGTGTAGGCCGAGATCTTTGCGCAAGATTTTCCACGTAGTGGATGGACAGAGCCCCAATTCCTGCGACCGACGACGAATTGATAAATTTGGATCTTCTTCCACACTTTCGTTTACAGCGGCGATATTCTCTTCCGTACGTACATTTTTTCGACGTGTTGGTGTTATTGCATCCTCTAGAGAGTATGTGGTACGAAATCTATCGACAGTTCGACGAATGGCTTGTTCAGATGCACGATTATGTACGCCATAAAAATGACGAAGTCGTCTATAAGTTGCGCGAATCGACGACTGATTTTCAAAGTAAATTTGGATAAGTTCGTAGCGTTGTTCAAGCGAGAGTCTATTCATGATGATTTGTCAGAGTATACTGAAACAAATAAAAAAAAATGTTTCATCAAAATTTCATTTTTTGTGTTACTTTTTACAATTTAAAGTTCTATCTAGCTTAAAAAAACACCTTTTATATAGACCTACGCTGCTGGGGGTATAAGGAAGACCAGTTCCCTGAAAGCAAGCAGGGTGTTAACTGAAGGTTCCACGTTATTTCCACGAGAATCAGTTAGCCCCAGAATTCCGCTAATTGGCTCTTTAGATTTTTAGCGGTTCTCTCACTGATTATTGAGGTTGGCCCTTCGGGATTATCGTGGTGGTTATGGCCTTGCAGCCCCAGCATGAAGTGATTAAGTGGGCCAGGATCATCTCGCCTTTAAACACACCAACGGGTGAATGATCCGGATCCAGTGAGCATGCTAGTCATGTGTTCTGGACCAGGAGTTGGATAGTCTCCAGCTCTTCAGCAAGAAGTAGTGCTTTGCAACCCTGCTTTGGAACCACTGACATTGCAACTAGGAAAGACCTGTTGCTACAATTAGTCCTAGGCTTCCTATGACGTGAATGACATTGCTTTTCAGTCCCACTAGTTTGACCATCATCTGATTAAGGCTTACAGCCAGGTGCAGATGTAAATCTTTTCACGAAATGTGGTAATTCGAGATGCTGGACAAACCTTTCCATGAAGATTGCAGAAGTTAGGTTTCCCATACCGAGTCCGTCAGGTAATTTGCAAAAGTGGTTATTAAATCTAAAGTAGTTCTGTTTTATTATCGTCTTTGCAATATCTATAATGTCAGTATTGTAATGGTTGTCCTATAAATGGTCTAGTGTGTCTTATAGGATAACTAAGGTTTCATATGTGGTGCCCCTGTAGGCTAGTAGGTAGTGTACCGGCTTGTAAATACGGGGGTTGTGGGCTCGATTCCCAACGAAGAACTTGGTTTTTTTTACTACAAAAATAAAAATTGACTGTCGGTGGGGCTGCTCAGCGATGAAGGCATAGTCACTGGTCGCTGTGCTGTCTTATACGGCAGTTAATTTCCGACCATCTTTCTACTTTCACCATCTGTTTCATCTATTCTCTATCCCTTTCCTAAAAAAGAATGTAGCACGGTACTTGACTAAATAGGCATTGTTGCTGCTTGAGTGCTACTTCTCTTTTAAACACAAAAAAAAAAATACTGGTTTTGAGTTATATGGGTCCTTGATGTCAAAGGAATGTTGTATTTTTGTTGTCTAATATATAAGCGCAAGGTAACGATATTGATCAGGTAAGAAAATGAACGACTAAAGCTGGATATGCAATCTCTAACAGAAAATTAACTTTTAAAGAAAACAATCCAGTGCCTGTTGTCTATTCAAAGATGACTTTTAAAGAACACAAATTCCAAAATTTGTTTCAGTTGGATCTTGTATCTAAAAGCTGTGCCCTGTCATAAAGAAAATTTAAAGTATGAAATAGTTTATTGAAACGAAAAATTTCTCGAATAATATCCTGAGCAATTTTTTTTCATAGCATGTCCAACAGGTGTCCTCATGCTGATTCATTAACTCAAAATATTTCAACGAATTTTATTATTTTTATTGTCACATGTGTCCTTTTTTAAAAAAAGAAAATGTTAAATATTTTTAGAAAAAAAAAATAAAATAAAATAAAAAAAGCGAGCAAAACTACCGTTTGCAGGTAGTCAAGTGACTAATGAAAGTTGAAAGCAACATGAAACAGAGCTCAATGACTAGTTTGCTACCAAAGTAGATGTCAATGCTACTACGGCTGTGGACTGCTGCTGGATGCTGGCTACTGACTCTTGGCCGCTTAAGTGATGTCTTGTGTTTACAAATTAATGTTTTAGCTTCCGAATCGTCGTTAAAGCGATATGATACCACATTCTTAAATTATTTTTACTAAACAAAAGTATCAATACAACAAAATAATAAAATAACATTAAAATAAAAAAAAATAACAACAACAACAAGAAAAGCAAACGATATGATGATCAGCTGCAGCTTATTAATGAGGACATTTAATTTCATTGGCGCCTACTTTAGAAACTGAAAGCAAAACGACTGTAAGATTTCAACAGATCAATTCCATTCCATTTAGAGGACCCACCACAACATTCAACAAAGAAAACACGGGAAAAAAATCAAAAATACAAAAACAACAACAACAACAAAACTAAAAAAATAATTTAGTCAATTTGAGTTTTGTATTGTTGTTATTTCAATTAATGATCATCACACGCATCATTTAGCTAATTGATCGATCGTAGAATCTATCGTTCGTTCGCTTGTTCGTTCGCTCGCTCGTTTGTTCACTTCTTCATTCATTCTGTACTAAAAATATATTTGTTCTGCGTTGTAGTTCATGTCAAAAAAAGCTATAAAACTCATTTAATTTTAGCAGTAAATTAAGGTGATAATAGATACGAAAGGCCAATAACATAAAATACTTTTGAACGTGAAATAGTTTTTAATTATAGAAGACAGTTAAACCTTTTAATTTGCTAACTTAAATACAGCAGACTCCAAATTCCTTTGTCACTTACAGCCACTGTTATCACTGAGATTGCGATTTTGCGATTAAATAAACAGGACCTTTAAGTTAGATATCTAACATTGGCCTTTGACGACAGTTCCTAAATTATTTGCATTCACTTCACTTTAGGTGTTTTACTTCACTTTAATGTTTTAATGCTGAACTTAAACAACAGACCCTTAAATATTTTACAAAAACAAAAATCATTAAAAAATAATTTTTTTCTAATATTTCATCTTGTTTCTATAACTTAAGTGAGAAATTTCTCACATGAAAATATTGTAGTCATGTTGTTTAACACACAGTGAGCTTAAGTATTATAGGAACGTTATTTTTTTCTTTTTGTTCTTACTTTAGATCACTATAAAAATGATCATAATTGTTTCATGTGAGAAATTTCTCACAGTTACAGAAACGAGGTGAGGTTTTCATTCTTCAATAAACTTTAAACTTTTTTAACCTATGTCAGCAGGTTGACAAAATGTTAAGATCACTTTCATTGCCCCAGTAGAACTGTGCTAGTTGTATGTGCCTTTGGAGGCGGCTAAAAAAATCTTTGAAGAGAGATGTAGGAACCGAGGCTCTTAATAGTCCTGGCCGTGAGATCCAGTGCGTTTTTCGATGATGAAATCTTGTAAAATTTGTTTTTTTTAATACTGGAACTCTTAGGATACTGTTTTCGAGGGATAAGAACCTTACTCTGTTGTTTGCTACAATGTCTCTGCCTCGGTCCATCTTTTTTGTCTCTCGTACTGCTATCAGAATTTATAATTCTCAAATGCTTTAAATGAAGAAAAAAATGTATATTATGGCTTTGCAGCAAATGCTGAAATGTAGTTAAAAATTAAAGGGTGCCCCTATAGAAATGTGATTTTTATATGTGTATGCATATAGTCATATCTGGCCCTTTCAAACATTGAGAGCACATATGGCCTTCCAAAGAGGGATCAAACTACATGTATGTTGTGTGAATTGGCTAAGCCAGCAGATTCACATGACATGGATAAATAAATTTGTATTCCCCTAGGATACTGTTTTCGAAGGGTAATAACCTTATCCTGTTATTTGCTACAATGTCTCTGCCTCGGTCCATCTTTTTTTGTCTGTCATAATGCCATCAGAATTTGTAATTCTCAAATGTTTTAAATTAAGAAAAAAATCTATATTATGGCTTTGCCGGAAATATCGAAATTTAGTTATAAGTTAAAGGGTGGCCCTATAGAAATGTGATTTTTATATATGTATTTATATGCCCTTGTTTTTGAAATTGTTGTAAAGAGTCAAATTAATACAGAGTGTGTATTACTATGTACACTATAAGCACAAATACCGGGTGTTCCAAAATAAACGCAAGATTTGAATTTTGCGCTATTTGTGGGGGAAAGTGTTGCCAACCAAAAAAAAAAAATACAGCACAACAGCTGCCAGTTCAGGGTTATTTTAAATGGAGCGTTACACAAAATAACAACGCATTTTTATTGTTTAGCAATATTTTGTAAACAAAAAAAGTTAGACAGCTCGCAATTTTAGTATTAAATATGGTCGGAATAGTGATTTAAGTTCAACAAATGTAAAGAGACTATTAAAAAAATTTAGAGAGACTGGCTCACCAAAGGTTTACATCTTCATGTTTCAAAGGTTTAATTGACTCAAGAACTGCAGCTACTGGCCACGCACAGTGAAGAGAGTTCGTCGAATGGATGATGGAACAACAAAACGGGGATGCTGATTTTTCGAACAAAATTATCTTCAGCGGTGAGGCTCAAGCTCATTTTCATCTTGATGGCCTTGTTAATTGACAAAATTGTTGCATTTGGGGTTCAGAAAAGCCATAAGTGATTGTTAAGAAACAAATGCATCTACAATGTGTCACTGTTTGATGCGAATTTTGGGTTGAAGGCATCATCGGACCACTTTTCTTTGAAAATGCCGCTTGTCAGACACTAACGGTTAATGGTGCTCGCTATCGCGACATGATAATTCGGGTTTTTGTGCCAAAATTGCAAGATATGGTTGTGGACGGCAAGTGGTTTCAACAAGACGCTGTCAAATGCCATGCAGACCGCGAAACAATTTAATTGCTGCATGGTGCCCCTGTGGGCTAGTAAGTAGTGTACTAGCTTGTCAGTATGGGGGTTGTGGGTTCGATTCCCAACGAAGACCTTGGTTTTTTTCACTACAAAAATAAAAATTGACTGTCGTTGGGGCTGCTCAGCGATGATGGCATAGTCACTGGTCGCTGTGCTGTCTTTATACGGCAGTTAATTTCCGACTATCCTTCTACTTTCACCACCTGTTTCATCTATTCCCTATCCCTCTCGTAAAGAAGGTAGCACGGTACTTGACTAAATAAGCATTGTTGCCTGGAGTGCTACTTCTTTTTTACAAAAAAACAAAAAAAAAATGAGTCATTTCCTGGTCGTGTAGTTTCACATCAGAATTGGCCGCCCAGATTATGCGATTTAACGCCCTTGGATTTTTGTCTTTGGGGGTTTTTGAAGACTAAAGTTTATGACAACAAGCCCACGACCTTGAAGGAGGAAATTGAGCGCTGTATCAACGAAATCCAGCCACATTTATGCAAAACAATCATGGAAAATTTCAACAAAAGAGTCCGTATGTGCCATCAAAGTTGTGGAGGTTATTTAACCGATATGCCATTCCATATATAATCATATATACTGCATACTATCTAAATTAATACAAAAATTATAATTTTTAATCATAAACCTGTGTTTTCTTTAAAAATGACTTCTGCGTGACTTTTGGGACACCCCAAAGGGTGTGTTACCACAAAGATTTTTATTTTCGCATTTTAGGCTTTATTTTTAAAACCGTTAACTGCCGATATCTTAAACTGGCATAGAATATATTCCTTCCTTAGTAACCAGTAGAAAAAAGGAATTTAAAAATTAAAGGGTGGTGTTCCTATCGAAGTTGATGAAGTTTCTTCTTGGAAAAACTCTTCAAATTTTGATTAAAAATTAATAAATTTAAAAATTAAAATCAAACGACTAAAGTGTGAGCCCAGCTGCGCTTAACATCTTTATACATTATGCGTATCTACTAAAGAACTTAATTCATCTTAGCGAGTCTTAACTGTTGTTTTAAAACATTTCGATATAAAAAATATTTGATAACTTAATTAAAATAAATTTCGTATTAAAAAAAACTTTTATTGAATTTTAATTGCTCTTTTGATTTATAAGAAATCTTTTAGATCAAACACAAGCACAGCTGACGATGCAATCAAATGATAATCAGCGATTGAAGGCAGCTAATATTTGTGTGGGCTTTTTTTATTTATTGGAAATTAAAAGAAACAAATTAAATGAATCAGAATTTAAAACTACTTTTTAAAACAATGAAACAAAGTGAATACTCATCACTTCAATCACTTGTTGCAATAAAGTGTGAAAACCTAAAAGAGAGAGAGCGAGAGAGGGAGTATTTAGCATCTAGAGGGCTCGACTATTTTTGATCTAAAATATGGAAATTTTAATTGAAAGGGGTGGAATAAAATGCTTTATTCTTTAATCTATTAAGAATCACTTAAATTATACAGGGTGTCCGCCGAAGAGGTATACTACTTTGTTTTGCAGTCGTGAAGTATACACGGGGCAAATTTATTTTGGAAAAATATTCGATAAACCAACGGGTTTCAATAGTTAAAACGTTTTATCAAAATCAATAATCGATTTTTATGAAAAAATCATAATGAGTGACGAGGCCCCGGCAGTTCTGGGGAATGGGAAACCCTCAAATTATTCAACAGTCACCTTTGCATCCACTAAAAGTGACAGTCTGGTGTGCAATTTGGTCAGGGCCAATCATTAGTGTTTGAAAAAGAAAACTGCATAACGGGGGGAGAGCGATATCGTGATATGATTGAACACTTCTTAAAGCCACAACTGCAACATTTAGACTTGATTAACATGTGGCATCAACAAGACGATGCCACATTGCATGCAGCCAGAATTACAATGGAATTACTACGACATCTCTTTCCACAATAAGTTATTTCAAGAAATGGTGATGTTGATTGGCCTCCATGGTCGTCTAATTTGACTGCTCTGGATTTCGTTTTGTGTGGAGGTCTGAACAGCAAGATTTATGCAAACAAACCAGAAGCGCTTAGGCAACTCAAATAAAATATTCGTGATGAAATTAATTAGATACCTTGTGAAATATGTGAGAATGTAATTCGTGATAAGATTTACATCTACACCTGGCCGTAAGCCTTAATCAGGTGGTGGTCAAACCACTGGAAATGAAAAGCAACGTCATTCACGCCCTAGGAAGCCCAGGACTAATTCTAGCAACAAGTCTTTCCTAGTAGCAATTTCAGCGGTTCCAAGGCAGGGTTGCAAATCACTACCCCTGAAGAGCTGGAAACTATCCAACACCTGGTCCAGAATACATGACCATCATGCTTTCTGGATCATTCACCCGTTGGTGTTATTAAAGGCGAGATGACGATGGACCACAAAATCAGTTCATGCTGGGGCCGCAAAACCACAACCGCCACGATACTCCCGAAAAGCCAACCTCAATAATCACTCAGAGAAACAACTAAAAATCTAAAGAGACAATTAGCGGAACACTGGGGCTTTACTGATTCTCGTGGATATATAGTGGATTGTCCAGTTGACTCTCTGCATGCCTTCAGGGGACTGGGCTCCCTTATACCCCCAGCAGCACAGGTCTAGATGGTCAAGTATTCCACAAAGACCAATAAATGTGCCCTTGGGGAGGGGGTGCGAGAATGAAATGACAAATGAGGTTCAAAAAGGCTCGGATTTATAAGGCTAACAGAGGCGGGAACATTTATCTGATGTTGTATTCCATACAATATCACATTAAATAAAACATTTATCAATATAAGATTCTTTCTCGTTCATTTATTCAAATATTATAAACAAACAAAGTAGCATACCTTCGCGGCAAACACCCTATAGAAAAACATCATTAGAATTTTAAAATTTTTGAGGGTTTTGAAAATCTTGAGTTCTATTTTCTATAATAATATCCGTGAAATAGTGAGTTGTGTGTGTTTCGCCCAATAGACAAACAAATGCAAAATATTGTTCCGTGACTGCAAGCTCACATTGCTCTATTTGTTATATTACCTAAATGATGTGGAGTTGCCTATGTAACTTTTAATACTGATGAAAAATAAATTGAAATGTTTAAGTTTCTTTAGCACGGTTAAAGATTGTTAAATTATTTTCAATAATTTCTTTTCTGCCCACTGTGCACTATTATTAAAAACAGCTGGTAAATTCTATTATTAACACAGTAGCTAATTAAGAAGTTAAGAAATTATTTTTAACTTAAAACTTAATTATTTACAAATGCTTTTGCAAATACTGAAAGCCTAAAAAGCTTAAAGCTCTTTTAAAGTTAAAATTTCGGTTTGGGGCAAGCGAAAATAAAAACTTTTTTATGAGCACAGAAATACAATTCATTGATAATTTATCAAATGCCAACAACAAACATACTGAAGGTTAGCTATTTCAGCAACAGGGTTTAGCATTTATGCAGAAACTTTAAAGCTTTTTCCTTCTTTTTTTTATTAAACTTGCAAGTGCTTTAAGTTAAGAGTTTCGTTTTATTTTTTAATTTGAAAATTGTCCAAGAAAGATTGACCAGAGCATTAATGATGACCAACAAACCATCATTATTGGCAGAAGAAATTGATGATGACGATGTGGTTTGTGGTGGTGATGATGACGGTGGTGGAGGGTTTCTCTGTTGTTTTTATTGTTTTTAAAGAAAAATGTCCAATTCCAATGTTAAATTGTACACAGCTAAATTGTATTGTATGGATGTCAAGCAACGTGTGTGGTCTCTGACCAACAAAAATGCACACAAACACACACACACAAAACAGCCATACATCACTTACATACCATGTATGATTAAAAGCCCATAGAGAGGGATCACAAAAAAAAGAAAATCAAGCATAAAAAAGGAACATAAAATCAAACTGCCTCTAGTGATCTGTGTGATCACAGTAGTGCAATCAGTAGTAGTAAAGCGATATCAAAGTAGCAGTAGCAGCAGCAGCAGCAGTAGAAAAGAAGAAAAGAGCTACAAATCGTAATCAATTTAATTCAAAATAAAGAGTGTGTTGATCGCGTGTTGGTGTTTTTTTATTCTTTTATTCTGAGATTTATTTATTTTTTTTTGTGTTTGTTTAATTTATTCTTTTGAATCTCTGTTGTATTTGTTAACGTTGTTGCTTAAAAGTCAATCATTATTTTAAATGATTTTTTTTATTAAAACAGACAGACAATTGCAACAGTTCGTTTTCGATCAATTGATTAACTTTTGGTCTCTTCTTAAATGATCGCAGTTAATTTTGTAAATTAATGTACAACGACAACAAAGGCAATTTGAAATTTTATTAGAAGAGCGACTGCATTTGCATTGACTTCATTAGATTATCATGATCATCTCTCTGTTTTGATTTGAAAGCAATTGACGAAAGTGGATTTTTATAGCATTTTTCCTTTTTCCTAATTTATTTATTTAATTTGTCATTAGAATTGTATTTGAAATTAAATTATTTTTTATTATTTCCTTTCTTCTTTTCTCTAGTCATTACTGACCAGGTTTATTTATTATTGTCTTATACTTTGGTTTTTTGCTTTGTACAAGCATGCGAGAAGGTTTAATGGCCCTTAAGCGTTTAAGTAAGAACTTAATGTTTGTATTTTGAGGATTAGGAATATTAAAGTCAGGGTTCGTAGTAGCAGCCAGAGATAAACTGGTTGGGCAAATTTGGAGTAAGAAACTAAATTGGCTTAAAAAACCCACTTTTTCCGGCAACTTTAGTCTTATTGTCTGCAGCATAAAGTAGTAATATGGGGTTTAATTATGGAATATACTATTGGGCAAATGTGTACATCTAGCACGTCTCGGCAGACGTTCACTCCTCTCACAAAATTTTGAAACACATTTTGCAACAAAGTTTCGTTTATCTAGTTGTTCACAGCGTCAGGTGTTTCTGGGTTGTTCAGTTAGGACTGGTTTTTCAAAATTCAACGCAAACAAGTAGCGGGTTGGACTGCTTTAATTCTTTATTAATCTAAATTTTATAAGCGTCAAGATGAAGATTTTAATGCAAAGTATTTCGCAAAATAACTCTAGGGATGCTCAATTTGCTACAAACGTCGGCGAGTTGATGTTCCAGGATCATTGTCAACACTTTGCTGTACATCAGCTATGTTTTCATCATGACGGCCATTAAAAGCATATTAGTTTGCTTTATTGCCCTAGAGAAAATCATCCCGCTTCTTTAAATTACAAAAGCGAAACGGTCAATTGATATCGCCAAATCAAGATATTCGGCCATTGGAATATTTCTCAGCAGTAACTGATTTCTTTCGGTCGCTATGTGGCTTGTGACGCAGACTAGCTGAAACCAAAAATCTCTAAAGTCAACATTAGCCAATTGCGGCCACAAAAAATTGATTATCGTGGTTTGGTAGCGCATATAATTCACAGTGAAGGCGTTTCCTTGCTCATTTTCAAAAAACCATGGGACATTAATGCCGCCTGACCACAAACCGCACTATACGACCATTTTCTTTGGATTAATAATTTTTTTTGAGGATAGTTTGTGAATTTTGTATCTCATAGGCGACAATGTTCGTTGTTTATTTAACAGCCTAATTAAAAATAAGGTTTTCATCACTAAAAATGATATTGTTGAAATATGCGTTGTTTTCATTTGGATTTCTAAAAAGACAATTCACAAACGTTCGACCCAAACAAGAATCGGATAGGTTGGCTTTAATTCTTTAGCGAGCTAAGCTTTATAACCGGAAAGATGAAGATTTTAATGCAAAGTGTTTCGCAAAGTGCCTCTAGTAATGCCCAATTTGCTGCAAACGTCGGCGAGTTGATGTTTCACGTTCACTGTCAACACTTTGCTGTACATCAGCTTTGTTTTTATCATGGCGACCATTAAGAGCGTATTAGTTTGGTTTATTAAAATGAAGATTTTTGAAACTTTTTGATCAAATTTTTTTTTCGGAAAATTTTTAAATTTTTTAAAAATTTTAAATTTAAGGCCTAAATGCTCTTGCATTAATTCCCCGGCCTACGGACTGTGCAAGTATATAACGAATATTCTTAAGGTGATAACAGGACTATCAATATATAATATAAGAAAATCATTGGAATTTAAGGACAAAACTAAGAGAATAAATGTACAAGATAATGATAGATTGTTTTCATTTGATGTAGTTTCACTTTTTCCAAGTATTCCCGTAGGTTTAGCTTTGAGAATTATAGAGGAGAAATGGCAGATAAAAGAACAAAATACGAATATTGAGAAGGAATTATATTTACGTATTCTTAAGTTTTGCATTGAAGACAATAGGTATTTTCAATTTGATAGGATATATCAACAGAAGGAGGGCCTCCAGCATCTCCAATTATAGCTGATATTGTGATGGAGAGATTACTAAATTCATGTATTAGTAAAATGCATATTAAACCAAAGATAATCACAAAATATGTGGATGATTTATTTTGTATAACTTCGGAAGATGCATCCACTGCATCTTTTGTCAGAACTGAATAGTTTCCATGCGGATATTAAATTTACGATTGAAAGAAAATTAGAATCTAGACTTCCATATTTAGATATATTGATAACAAGGAAGAGAAGTAAGTTAGTATTTGATTGGTATAAAAAACCAACATCTTCAGGAAGAATTATTAATTTTTATTCAAAACATCCGAGAAAAATGATAATAAACACAGCGAAAAATATGATAGACAGAATATTGACTATAAGTGATAGAGAATTTCATTTGAAGAATAAGGATACAATAAGAGATATACTTAATGACAATGATTTTCCAGTAGATTTCACTAACAGATTAATTAGACAATATGGTAGTTATAGGCATAATTTAGGAAATTCTATGGCAGAGCCAAGAAATTATAAATCATTAACTTATGATCCTGGAATATCAGAAAGATTAAGAAAGTGTAAAATATATGACACAGATAAATATATAATTGCACACAAAACACATAACACATTAAATAAATTATTTAGCAGTATAAAGGATAAAATAGGAAAAATGGAAATATCTGATGTAGCATACAGGATACCATGTGGAGGAAATGACCAGGTAAACTGTAACAAAGTTTATATTGGGACAACAAAAAATAAACTTAAAACAAGATTAGCTGGTCACAGGTGTGACCAAAAATATAGGAATATTTCAACACAGAAGACATCCTTATCTTCACATTGTAAGAAATATAATCATTATCCCCAGTTTGACGAAGCATCATCAGTATTAGATATAGAAAAAAACTACAAGAGACGTTATATGTTGGAAATTTTAGAAATTGTTAATGTACCAAATGTAAGGAGAATAAATTTCAAGACAGACACAGACAATTTAGCTCAGAATTATAGGTGCTTAATTCAAAAGACACATAATTTGTTATAATTATTTCATAAGAGAGAATTTGTTATTACCGTTTCCTTGTTTTTATATGTTTAAATATTTGAAAATTTAAATTTTTGTATGTATGTATGAAAAATATTTTATATGTTTTTTGTCAAATGTTTTGAAAATTTTTTCAATATGTTAATAATTTTTGTTTTCAAAAATAAATTTTTTTTTCCTGAAGAAGCTTTCCATAGGAAAGCGAAATACATATCGAAAAGAAAAAAATATATATATTGTTAATTTAATTTAAAAAGACCGTAGAAAAGAATAAGAGATATTTTTTGATTTAAATTTATATTAAAATTTTTTTAAAAATTTTGGAAAATTTTTGAAATTGTAAAATAATTTTTTTTTTAATTTAATATCTTTATATATATATCTTGATATATATATATATATATATATATATATATATATATATATATATATATATATTATTCTACTGTACGTGTGCTGTGACTGAAGTCCTCCTAAACGGCTGGACCGATTTGCAAAAAATTTATTTTGTATGCGTTTGGTTTGCGCCCCGCGTGATTTAGATGTACAATTCGGTCCAATTGGCTCCATGCAAACCACAAATTAAAAATCCATTATTTCTGCTCTTGATAACGGTATTTGCATAAAATTTGGTATGACGGTTTGGTGTGCTGCTGCAAATATGGGCGGTATTGTATAAAGCGGCGTGGTACCTCCCATACAAACTACAAATTAAGAATCCAATATTTCTGCTCCTGCTTACGGCATTTAAACAGAATTTGGTATTTCGATTGAGTGAACATATTTTAAGTTCTGCTGCAAATATAGGCGGGATTTGATAAAGGCGTGTGGTATCTCCCATACAAATCTTCTTTATGTATATAATTCTACTGTACGTGTGTATGTCACTGAATAATTTTTTCTTGCATGCGTTTGGGTGCCACCCGTCAGATGGCGCTGCAGTCGGTATCCAGATTATTCAACTACACTGCAACTGCATGAATGGATCGACTTGAATGAATTTTTGTGTATTCATTCATTCAATGCATATAATTTTTTTGTGGGCTGTGTTTTGATATTCAATGGTATCGCATTTACGTAATTACGTAATATTAAGCATTGTTCACTTCAAAAATGCACACAGGCCATAAATTCGTCGCCAGCCACCAACTGCCTCCAATGTGCCTTGTCGGATGACGGCGAAAGGCCCAAAGTAACATGGACTCGATTACTGCTGCCGTTAAAACAGTCGCTGTGGACATCGAGCTTATTTGTTTACGTTTCTGCTTTGCGATTTCACAAATTCGTTCTGAATGGGTCAGCTAGTTTTTTTTTTGATAACATCATTGTAATGTTTCTTGAAAAAAATTTTCATAAATTTTGAAAA
Organism: Trichopoda pennipes; assembly: GCA_030448955.1. Taxonomy (NCBI): domain Eukaryota; kingdom Metazoa; phylum Arthropoda; class Insecta; order Diptera; family Tachinidae; genus Trichopoda; species Trichopoda pennipes. The sequence goes on from JASKUP010000040.1 coordinate 2,458,658, forward strand.
AAAAATAATTTCATAAATTTGTTGTAGAGTATACAACCTGGTCGCTTGGAAAAAATTTATTGTTTCAACAAAAAAAAAAAATATTAAATATTGTTATTTTGCTTGGCAGTAATAAATAAACAAATAAATAATTAATATTAAATTTTAATCTTTTCACACGGTCATTTAAATTATAACGATTTTATTTTTTTCTTTCAATATTTCGCTTTCCTGTGGAAAGCTTCTGCAGGAAATTATTTTCTATATTTTCAAAAACAAAAATTATAAAATTGTTATAAATTATAAAATTATAAAATTGTTATAATTTTTGTTTTTGAAAATATAAAAAATAATTTCCTGAAGAAGCTTTCCACAGGAAAGCGAAATATTGAGAGAAAAAATAAAATCGTTATAATTTAAATGAACGTGTGAAAAGATTAAAATTTAATAGAAATTAAAAAAAAGGTCGAATAAAACTGAAAATAATAATCAAATAAATAATTAAATAAAGGGTTCAGCAAAGAACTCATAAATAATGCGGAAATAACTCATTTCAATTGCTAAACTAAAATAATGAAGTCTTGGCTTGATGACATTAACGACACCTGCCACCCTAAAAAGACAAAAAAATAAACTTTTTGTTAAGTTTCTCATATCTCTAATAACAATACTACTAATAATAACAATAATAATAATAATAATGAATAATTTGCCACCTTAGACCTTTTTTTAATTTGTATCCGTAACATGTTTGAGATCGTTTTAATATTTCTCGCTTGCAAAATGTTTTGATCCATAAAAGATTGATGTTAATAATTTTTGTTTGCACAAATACTAAACGCTTTTTAATTTTTGGTTTTCTTCTCCTTGTTGTTGTTGTTGTTGTTTTTTTTTCTTTCTTTATTTTCTTTTATGAGATTCTGGGGTGCAAAAGGGGCATGGTGTGAACATAATGTTAACATGTGTGTTCTTTTTTTATTTTTTTTTTAAATTATTATCATCAAATTGTGAGTTTATGTATGAACCAACAGTTTTGTCTGCTTGCTCTTTTGTCTGTCCATCTGTCCGTCTGTCCATCAGTAGGTTTGTTGGTTAATTTGTTTTGAAAAGTTACTCATCATTTAAAGAAATGAATGTGCTGTTTTTTGGTTGTTTGCTTCCTTCAGTTACAAATACAATGAGATCAAGAATTTAAATGGCAAAAACTAAATTAAGGGCATCCTTTCGAAAGTGTGCATTAGGAAGCTTTTGTTTTGGTTTTGTTAAGAAAGATAAAAACAATAATAAAACAGAAATAATACCAAGTCGGTTTTTATTGTTGTTTATGTTTAACGGCAGCTTGTGTCCATTAAGCGCATATATTTGCTTTAAGGCGTCATATTTAAAATTCACTTTGCCACACACGTTGCCATCTATTGATCGTCATCATGATCACGCCAGCCATTAATCGACCAACATTTTTTTTTTGTTTTTTTTTTACTTTGTCAATAAAATAACTGATTGTGTATGACCAAAATTGCACAGCCAACCATCCATCCAGCCATTCATCCATCCATTCATTCTCATCAAATGATGCAAAATTGTTCATAGTTTTTCTCTGCTGTTGATTGACATTAAAGCAAACAAAATAATAATTTAATTGATTTTTCATTTAACTTAATTTTTTGTTAGTTCTTGTGTTATGCATTCTGATGTGATGAGATCTTATTTTTTGATGTTGTTGTTGTCGTTTTCAACAATTTAATATTTTGAACACGATCAATTTAAATTGTTTTGCATGTAGATTTTTAATTTGTCTGTAAGAGAATGTGTTCGTTTGTTCGCATAAGACAAATTTTAAATATAAAAGATTTTTTTCTGAATAAAAAGGTCTCAAAAGGTTTAAAACAATAGTGGTGTTTGGCTTAATTAATCCTTAAAAATTAATCTAAAAACTTTTTGTAATATTGAAAATACAGGGGGTCGGCCAGGAATGCCGCCATTTTGGTAATCCTTGGCAGTCGTGAAGTAGACACGTGGGAAATTTATTATGGAAAAATATTTGATAAATCAACGTGTTTTAATCGTTAAAATATTTTCAGCAAAATCATCATCAATCATCGACTGACTACTGTGACGATGCCAAAGTTACCTGAAATTTTTGGGAGCAACAATGTGCCAATAAAACGCTCATTTTTCGTGTATTGATTGATTTGATGAAGGAAGAAAGTCTGTACATAAAACTAGTCCTGAATAAAGAAAGATTGTGGATCACAACGTATTGCAAATTCGGCTGAAAACATTACTACTGCTCAAGAAAGTGTTCAAAAAACCCTGTATAAAACTAGTCCTGAATAAAAAAAGATTGTGAATATTTGTTTGGTCCAAAAAAAAAAACAACTTTTGTAATGAAAATTTATTTCTAAACTAAGCCTCCTACAGCTTTAACATAATAAGAGGAGATTAGACAAAGAACACACAAATAAATTTGTTTTTTTTGAATGAAATCCCTGTCCTAACTCCTGTTCAATCAAAGGCAGAGTTATTGCTTAAGAAATTATTGCACATATTTTTTATAAAAGTCGAAGCTTCTTTTTTAAATTTGGAAAAAATATGTTTAATTTCCATTTTATGTAAATTCAGTTTTTAACGTTCTAATAATTCCATAATTCACAGCAATAACGCTTTCGAACTTTCAATCCTATTTACTCTTGCGCAGACAACAGCATTCATTCATTCGTATTCATTTAGTAATAGACCCAACCAGTTGGAGGTGAGTTTCAAAAGGCAGAACATATAGGATACGCTCAATTAGGATCTCCAACCAATCTCGGAATGTGGTCATGTGAATAGAGACGATTTTAATGCCCATAAGACACAATATGACATGCCTGCGTATAGATCTGTGTTTGCAAATGATGTTGCACGGAAGCTCTTGATGTTCTTGTCATAGAAATTCAGTTTGATCTTTAATGGACTAAAGATATTTTTATTTGGGTATGGTTTTACGTCGACCCTCGTCAAATTTGGTTTGTTAATAAACCGGTTTCGGCTATTTGCCATCGTCGGTGTTTTCTTTATACACGCACATATAATCTTTATACTTTTACGCACAGACTAAAGACATCTTTCAGGTTTCTAAAAAAGCTTTCAAGTGCCTCGGTTTTCTAAAGCGGTGTACCAACCATCTCCATCCATCTAAAGGTGGAATACCACTGTTATTTATGGAAAGGCATCCCGAAGTCTATTGTACAGGGGAGGTACAAGAGGCTTTTAGGGAACGGTAGGGTATTCAACTCTATTGATTCCCTAAAGTATCGACGCAATGTGGAATGTATTTCACTATTCTATCGTTACTACAATGGTGACTGCTCTAACGAAGTTAGAGAACTTGTTCCCCTTACTCGTACATTTTTGCGTTTGACTCAATTTTCATTGCGCACGCATCCATTTATGATCCATATTGGCCAGTGAATCGTACTACGGATTACAGGGAGCATTTGTTTTTTATCAAAATAGTTCGTATGTGAAATAAACTCCCTCCAGAAGTCTTTCCTGTCACTTTCAATGTAGGGAAATTCAAATCGAATGTCTACAAACACTTCACTCTCTTTCCTTCTCCCCATAACCTAATTTCCTTGTTCTGGTACAATGCATTATTAGGACTCATCCCCTGTGTACTGATCAGAACGAAAAAAAAAAAAATAAAAATAAAAGAAAACAAAAAATACTATTTAAATGTAATTATTCCCAAAAAGTCTCTGAAAATTCCCTAAACGGGATTTATTTAATAAAAACATTCTTTTGGATTTATTTATTTTTAGTACGTTGAAAACTTAAATCTTAATCGCAGAATAAAAATGCTTTTTTTTTTGCTGTCAAAAAAGCTTAAAACGAAATCTAATTGGAGAGATTTTGATGTCGAAAATGCGATTTGACAAAATGTGTTCTCAAATATAGTTTTACTGTGGCTCTTCCATATCTGCTTTCATTTTCACTGTATTTGCTTATTAAAAATTTTAAGCAACTAAAAATATAATCAACGTTCATTTGTGCTAGATTCCTGTAAAAATAAATATTTTATGATATTCTCATAAAATATGGTTTATTCCAAAAATGTAATTGAAATGTATTACTGCGAGCTAAAGCATATCCATTTGGCCATTTAACTACTGCTCATATAGCTTATCAGTGGATTTTATCCCAAACTTTGTATAGAAAGTTTAAGGGTCTTATGTCTAAAGGCAAATTGCTTAAACGAGAGTTTTTAGTGAATCAACACAACAAAAAGACATTAGATCTCTTCTATACAAAAACTCAGCAAACATTTCGAAAACAAAAACACTTTCTAATCCTTCCACATAAGGGTTTCCTTGGGAAGCCATTCATAAATAAAAATAAATATTAATAAAGTGTTGTGCATTGCAAAGCATATAGCTCGAGAACGACTTGACCCATTTCGCTAATTCTTATTAAATACTAGCAAACCCGGCGAACTCCCTTTCGCTACCAGACGGCTTCACTTGGGGATTAAAAGATGAAGAAAAATTATTTTTTTTTGTCTTATATTTGCACAGCAGTAATGAATTCATTTCGATTAGAAAAATGAAGTGGAATTTAGTTGAACTTCTCGAAGTAAAAAATAAAAGTGAATCCAAAGTAAATACTAAATCGAAGCGTTATACGTATCCGCAAATTAACCGTTTCATTGAAGTGCTCTTTAGTAAACCACATTTTTTTGTTTTTTGGTCTGCCGTTGAATACGGTGTGATTTCTGATCGTGTGATGGTGTAGTGTGTGGTGTATGTGTAGTTGTTATTGTGTGGCAATTGATTGTGTTGGTGTGATTGATTGGTGTGAGTGATTGGTTGAATGAAATCTTTTACCTTGCAAGTCGGCATAAAGCCGCCTTCTCGAATGATATTAGCTGCAAAGTAAGTCTGCGAAAGCAGTTATTGTATTCAAGGATGCGTTGTAGAAAATGGCTGGAATCGACATCAGTTTCATCGTACCATGGTTTCAGTGGCTGTGGTGGTGTAAGTAATGGACCCAGTTTAACTTTTCCACTTGCGCAGCACAATCCAGCCGTTTCTCTTTTGAACTTTTACGCATTGCAATATCGGCATACAGTCGTCATTGGTCCAATATCTAAATTGTCATCATCACTGTAGTTCGCAGTGGGACCATATTGGAATGCCAAAAGATTGTATGATGCCAATGATCTTCGTGTGCTCACGCGTTGTCTCAACGAGGTTTTTTCTCTTATTATATTTTGTCTTTCCGCGCTTAAGTTATGTGAATACACTTGTTGCTTCTCTCGGCTTTTTGGACTATGGAGACAGACTGGTCAATTTAACCTCAAATGCACGATCCACATAATTTACGCAGCTCAATTTACCACCTTAAGGACAAATGCCTGCTGTTGAAGTTGAATAAAAATGTGCACAATACGCGTGATTGATTTGATGGTTTCCAATTGAACAGTTAGGAAACGAATAACTTTAACCTCAATTTCACATGCGCATGAGTAGCTGTCAAACAATGTATCAGGCACCGGCGCCATCTACTTAAAATGAAACGTACTTATTTTCATGAGGGATACTCACACACCACGTACTGGTGCCGTTGTAGTACATGCTATGTATCAGAGATGGCGCTGTAGGTGAAAAATTATTTTCCCTGTTTTCTTACTTTTCTCTTAAAATTTCTGAATGTTCGTTGCTACAAACCTCAGGGAGCCCGAGATCTTTCTAACCAATGCAAAACCGTGAAAATCGGTTCATGCGTTCTGGAGTCATGCGTTCTGGAGTTATAGCGTCTGGAAGGAAAACCCGACTTAGTTTGAAACTTTGAAGCAGTTGCTTTGAAAATTTAAAAATTCGGCTAAAATAAAATTGTGCTTTAAGAGATTCCACTCAAACTTAAAACGAATAATGCCTTAAGTTCGGAAAATTTAATTGACCACGCTCAGTTGTACGCCCACTTTTTTGGGATACTTAGTTGCGTATTGTTTATTGTTTAAATTTAAATTCGCTGTGGAATTACTCGTATTATAAACACACAATATATAACTGAGTGTCCTATTAGTAATCATCATGTTGCGAAATATCAATCAATCTCGTCTTTTGCGCCGGCTGGGCGCAAAAATTTAACTCATTAATAATGTCATCGAAAAAACAATTCTTTAAGGGAAAAACGTGATACCACGTATTCCAATGATTGCAACCGACTTGCCTTTTGAATTTAGAAGCATGTAGATTCCAGTAAGACTTGCATTCGCAATGACAATAAACAAATTACAGGGACAGTCATTGAGTGATTGCTGCTTTAAAGTGGAAAATCTATGCTTTTCGCATGGTCTATTATATTTCGCCTGTTGGCGTGCTGGAAAATCATCAGCAACTAAAAACGTCGTGTATTAGAAATTATTCTACTGAACGAAAAGATGAAAGTGAACTATTCGAAGCAAAATATTTATTTTATTTTATTACTTAAACGTCGTTATAACAGTCGAATTATAAATAAAACATCTTTCGGATCGCTGTGCTTTCAATTCAAAATAAAACGAAAGTGAACGAAATGGTGAAAGTGAACTATTCGAAGCAAAATATTTTTTCTTACAGTCCAAGTGTAAATTAAATACTTTTCGCATCTCTGTGATTTCAGTTCAAATAAATCACTAGGCACCAATATGAAACCGAAACTTGACGGTGCCTCTTTCTAGAGGAAAGTTTAACCATTTAAGCAGTTTTAGTAAATTTGAAACAATTTTATGTTGCCAAATCGATTTCTGGAAGATGATATTTCACACGCCATTCAAAATAAAATTATTGGCTTATTTGCTTTTAAGTAGCAACAGCACGTGATTATCGTACTCAGTTAAGGGCCCAGCAATCATTTCTGTTTGGGAAACTCAATGGTGTAAAATGGAAGCGAAGCATAAATCTCTGTTCCAAAGATCTTTTTTATGAATTCCAGCTCTTTAATTAAAAGAAACCAAACTTTGCCGGCTGTAATTTTATTCAACATTTAATTTAAAAATGAAGTAAAATGATTACTCGAAAGGGATATTTGTAGGGCCCAGTTTAAGGTTTGGTTTTGCTGAGTTCATTTTCTTATCCAAACACAATAAATTGAAGATTTTCAAAGAAACTGCTGCTGCTGCTGTTTGCTACTGTTGCGCTGTATAAAATGTGTTGCGTTTTTTGTTTGAATTATTTGTGATGATCGTTTGGTGGCCGGTTATCGGCCTACCACCAACCTTGTCAACGGCGTCGTAATCTAAGACATAATGAATCCCTAATTTAGTCATTAACACGACGGTTATTGATCAACAAATTATTTTGAAATGCCTTTTAACTTAAATGTTAATGTGGCTGTTAAAGTTGTTTGGTTTTAAAGCTGCTGCTGCTGCTGCTGCTGCTGGTAATTGTGTGTGTATATGTGTATGCGTGTGTAAATTATTTCGTAAAGGGGGCCCTTAAACATCTGTTGTTTCTTACAAACAAATAAAAAATAAAAAAATTTCATTAATTTTATTACAAGTTTATTGATCATCATGATAATGATTAAAATGCTGATCTTTCGAAATGTTGTTGTTGTTTTTGTTGTTATCGTTGTTTTAATCTTGGTTAATATTCATAAGCTTCTTTGTTAATAAAGAACTCTCCTCCGCACTTAATTTTTTTTTTTTGTATTTCTTGCGCTTGATCGCTTGATTCGGTTTAACATACGGTGGCACTTGGCTTAATGTTGTTGCTATGTTTGTTTGTTTAATTTGTTTTTTTTTTTGTTGTTTTTAATTTTTGGTTAAAGTCATTTTCTCTCCTTTCGTTTTCATTATGATGATGATCTTGAAAAGAAGCAGCAGCATTAGCCGCCGCAACAACAGAAAGCAAAAATGTGTAAGCTCATCTTAACTATTTGGGTGGTCCTCCCTTCTTAAAACTCTGGCATTTTTCTCTTCTCCCTTCTTCTTCTTCTTTATCTTTTTCCTCTTCTGTGATAATATTGTCGTTTTGCTTCATATGCTGCCAGTGATACAAGTTTATTTCTACGAGTATGTGTGGATGGTATGGCCCACCACCGCCGTTTAAAATTGAACAGAGAGACAGACGGACAGACAGACAGCTGGATGGATGGATGGATGGATGGATGAATGAATGGATGATCAGACATTTGGCTGGATAAAAGTTTGTAGTCATTCGATCGTTCGGTTGTTTGCCTTAATTCTTCTACATGAGAAAGCTTAAGCGTACGCAAAACAAAACCTTTGACGCAACACGCATCTTCATTTCTCAAAGTAGCAGTGAAGTCATAAAAACAGTTTATTTGTTCATTAAGACATCAAAGTTTATGAATCCACAAATTTTCTGAAATTTATATGAAAATGTCTCACAAACTCACCAACTCACTAACTCACTGACCGACCGAACAACTGACAACAAGTTGCAAGTGTATACTTATGTGTTCCGTGTATGTTGGTAGTTTGAATTGTCGTCTGTTGGAGAAAGAACAAACAAAAATTGTTAATGAAGAGAGAGAGAGAGAGAGAGATTAGTTAATTGATCGGCGTTTTGGTTTTAATATGGGAAAATAATTCTTCTTCTTTCTTTTTCCTCCAGATTAGCACGTTTTTTTTTTTTTTTGGTTGAACCAAGACACATTCTCACAAATAAATTTTAGCATTTTGGCATTGTTTGGTTTTGTTTTTTTTTTTCTTTAAACGGCAACACGAAATGATTTTGTTTTAGTGGTTTTTAGAAATAATAGAAAGTGGATCTAAAATAAATTTTGTGTTAAATTAATATCGTTTAAGGTTAATTGCTGTTGGCTTTCTCATAAGAAAATTTTCTTGCAATTGCTTGTCATTCTAATCTTCACTAGACAGTTTAATATTAAACAAAAACTAGGCAAAGAGTTTTTTTACGTCTAGGCGACTTAAGTCGCCAGAATTGATGATATAACAATCGCTACTCTTTTTATTGGATCAGTTCACAAAAATACACATGCAAAATCTTGTGCTGAAAAATATTTGGAAAATAAAAAATGTTCAGGGGAGTAGGAAAATGGTTCTGTTGTACTTTTGTTAAAGTTTGTTTCACAATCAAACTGTATGATTCACACCCGAATTATTTTTTCACTCAACTGTGCGAATTGTTCACAATGTTTATTTCTATAATCCAAATTAAACGTTGTTCCAAGTTAATCATAATAAAATAACAAACTCTAAGACATGGCCCCGGTACGGCAGAGGACAAATACAGTTGCATATTGTGTTAAAAGCCATAAAGGCTTTATCTTCTTCTGCATATGAGAGTAAGTTCAAGAGAAATGTTTCATGCTTGAGAATTATATGCGTTCAGATTTTGGTGATAAATAAACAAATCATAATTTGTGAAATAAATGAAAATGCGGCAACACGCTGAGAAATTTTTAAAAATCTTAAAAGTTCTTATTTCAGTGAAATTATTTTCATAAAATGCAGTCACTAGTTTTAGAACGTAATTTTTATACTATTTTCTCTGTTTTATAACTCCGCTTTTAATAGTTTGCATACCTTTATAATTACATTATTAACTGACAAGTTTAAACTAGAAATAGAAAGCTTTGTCTGCAGGCCTAAAATTCTCAAATGGTTTGAAAATGATATGCATATTTTCATATTTTCCAAATAGTTTGTAACTAGCAATTACTAAAGATAAAAAGTTTGAACGCAAAATTAAAATTTTTAATAAAAACAAAATTCTCGAATGGTTTGAAACTGATACAAATGTTTAGCGCTTTCATTATTGAACCATATTTCCAAAATAATGACAGGTAGCGGAAAAAAACTACTAATGATCAAGTGCATGATGAAAAAGAAGGCCGAAAGCCCGATTTTTTGTAAGAGACTCATAATTCTCGAATGGTTTGAAAAATGTTATGCCAGAGAAGTGAAACCATAATTCAAAAATAATGAGAGGTAACAGCTACTAATAGCCAAAGACTACATGCTGAAAAAGAAGGCTAACATAATTCTCATAATTCTCGAAGGGTTTGAAATATGATATGCTAGAGGATTGTTTTCATTGTGAAACCATAATTTCAAAATAATGAGTGTTAACAGTTACTAAGACTGCGTGATGAAAAATAAGTTCAGTTAGGACAGTTACCAGTGGACAGTTACAAATTACAAAAGTGAAGAGAAAAGGCTGGTGAGGGCACATGTTTAATGAAAGCAAGATTTGCTGTAAATTATAAAACGATGTGCGCTATAAGCATATCGGATGGTAAAGGGTGAAAAAGGGATTCATTAAATAAGTGATCTGCTTCGATTTACGAAATTTTTGAAAAAGTTTTTAAATTCTTGAATGGTTTGAAAGTGATATGAAAATTAAGTGCTTTGTTAACCATATTTTCTAAGGAATGACAGTAAGAGACTAGCAATCACTAAAGACTGCAAGCGTGATGTGAAAGAAGGCTGAATGGATAATTTTTGAAAACGACTCATAATTCTCGAATGGTTTGAAAAATGATACGCAATTGCTTTGTTTACACTGTGAAACCATAATTCAAAAATAATGACAGGTAACAGCTACTAATAGAAGAAGAAGACTACTTGTTGACAGCCAGAAATTATAAAAGTGAAGAGAAGAAACTGGTGATGGCACGTGGTTAATGAAAGCAAGATTTGCTGTAAATTATAAAACGATGTGCGCTGGAGTCATTGCATATAGTAGAGAGTCAAAAAGGAGTTCATTAAACAAATGGTCTGTTTCGACTGACGAAATTATTGAATAAGTTTTAAAATTCTTGAATGGTTTGCAACTGATATGAAAATTTAGCGCTTTCCAGAATTCATTAAAGACTGCATGCGTGATGTGAAAAAAGAGCCAATGCACAATTTTTGAACAAGATTCGTAATTCTCGAATGGTTTGAAAAATGACACGCAACTGCATTGTTTTCACTGTGAAACCATAATTCCAAAAATAATGATAAAAAAATAAAACAGCAATCAATAGTTAAAGACCATGAGCTGAAAAAGAAGGCCAACAGTTACTAGTAGACAGTCACAAATTACAAAAGTGAAGAGAAAAGGCAGGTGTAGTCGCGTGACTTACTAAAACCAAGGTTAGTTGTAAATTATAAAACGATGCCTCTATAATAATTGAGGACGGAGGGATGTCATAAAGGAAATCGGTTGCCCTGCTCCATTAAGAACAATAATAGCAGCTGAAAGGAGAGAAAATTGTAAAGAATATTTTTTGGTATATTGATTGTCTAACTGTTGCGAATATCCGCATACGTTGCTATACATTGCTGTATAGCGGCAATGTTTACATCACAATGGTCACTATGAGCGTATTGTTTTGGCGTACTGTTAGCAATAATACTGAGAACCTTAAGTTTAGCTATTAAATTATATACAGCGGTCTCATAAGGAGACTGATTACGAGGAAAAGCTGCTCGAATTTTATAAAGTGATGCGGGGAAATTTTCACCATTTTGATAGAAATTACAATGATTTTCTCTAGAGTTTAGCATTTTAGGCTTAAAATTTTCCAACTTTTTATTAAATAAAGGTTAAAGAATGACGACTGAATTTTTGATATTAAAAAATTTGACAGCAAATTTACATTCTAACTTGAAATTTGCCCACCTAATATCTTGATGTGGGGATATGTTGCAGCAACATTTACTTGTGTGTATACAAAACACAGGGATAAGAGACTTTGGATGTAATTTTCGTTTAGATGTAATTTTCTTATTAGAACAGAAAAGTCCTTATGTGCTTTAGTAAACAAAAAAAAAATTTTTTTTGCTTAACAATTATTTCTTTCAGTGTCTTAGTAATGAATATGGTATCAGAGAAATAAAAAAAACAGAAAGACAAAAGAAAAAAAAAACGAAACAACCTCATCACAGCCAATTGTAGCCAACTAAATAAGGTGTGAATTGCTTGTAATAAGATCACACTTGACAAATTATTGCGTTATCATTGAATTTTGTTGTTTCCATCAAATAAGCAAAAATGTATTGAAAAACCAAAAAACGAACAAAAAAAAAACTTATTATTGTTGCGGTGGCATAGAAATTGATGCCATTTATTTAATCACTTTTCAATTCACACACTGCAGACAGCCTACAATTTTATTTTATAGTTTTTTTTTTTTTTTGCTTTACATACAACTCAGATCAGTAACATTATAAAACGATATAGAAATAAATAAAAAGATCGTCAAACAGCCAGACAAACAAAATATAAAAAAAAACAAACAAACAAACAAACAAACAAACTGACACCAAGACAGTTAGTTGGATAGACCTTTATGGAAGGCTATCAATGACAAGTTTTTTAATAAAATTGTTTGTGTTTTCTACTGCAAAAAAAAATGAATGAAAATGTGGTTTTTAATATAAAATTACTTTGAGAGATGAAAATCAATAAAATAAATTTTCTTTTAAATATTATAAACAAAAAAAAAAATAAATTATAATTCTTTATTATTTCTGTGTTTTCTATGTCTAAATGCAAATTTCTTGAAATCCCCTTATTTTTATGTAATTTTTTATTTATTTATTTTTTTTTTAATTTTCTCCAATTTTTAATTTAACAAATTTGTTAAAAATGTTTACGATTTTTTTAACTTGTTTAGCCATAATTTAATTATATTTATTTTTTTGCCAGGAGGCTTGTTTTGAAATGCAAGTTTAAGTTGAGTTTAAGTGTGACTGGGTTTTAAGTTGTCAGCTTAAATTGAATTATTGCTTTTATTCAATTGATATTTATTATGTATTTTTTGTTTTTTATTTATTTATTTTTTTTTTTTTTGTTAAATTTGACATTAAACAGTAAACATGTTTTAATAGCAGTTTTGCAAGCCAAAGTTTTTATTGTTCAAATTCTTTTTGTTTCTGATGGTTAATTTTAAGTTTAATTAAAGTACAATACGGATAAATAAATAATTTTTATTAAATACAATTTACGCCCATCTCTGCAAAGAAAAATCACATATCATTAACACTGTTATTTTTTAACTTTATCCTTTTTGAAAGTAAAAACCATTTTTCTCTCACACAGACAGTAATGATATCGGGTCCGCCAAATAACTTAAACAAAACTACACAGCTTCGGTTGTATGGCACGTAGCGCCGTCCTATTGAAAGCAAATGTTGCCAATATCCTCCTCTTCAATTTTTGCGAACAAAAATTCGTTCAACGATCACCAGTGACTGTAACGGCCAGAGAGCGTGATTTGTTTTACATCCGCGCCTGACTATATAGTCTTAATCAGATGGTGGACAAACCACTTTGTATAATTTGGAACGTTATACATACGTCCTAGATAGCCGAAGACATAATTCTAAGCAACAGATACCACCTAGTTGCAACTTGAATAATTCCAGGGCAGGTCTGCAAACTATCACACCTTGCTAAAGAGTTGGACACTTTCTAACTCCTTGTCCAGAACACATGTCAAGCATGCTCACTGGACTGGATCATTCCCTTAGCGTGTCATTATCAGCGAGATGATCCTGGCCACCATAGAAAACCATAGGATATGGGGCCGCAAAACCACAACCACCACGATGCTCCCATATAAGGGCCAATACCAATGATCAGCCAGAGAACTATTATAAGTCTAAAGAGACAAATAATGAACTCTGCGAGCTCACTGATCCCCGTGGAAATAAAATGGAGTTTCCAGTTGACCACCTGCCTGTCTTCAGGGGACTGTGCTCCCTTTATACCCCAGTTGCACTGAGTCTAGATAGTGGAATATTCTATAAAGACCTCATTTATATGCCCCTGGGGGGAACTGTAACGGCCACTCCTAAAAAATGGCCCAATTATGCGTGCGGGTTTTCTGTGCCCCAAATTCGATAATTTTGCTTCTTTACATTCCCGCCAAGATCAAAATGAGCTTCATCTGAAAAGATGATTTTTTTTGCAAAATCGGCATCTTCTGTAAGTCGATCGCAGGCCCATTTAGCGAAGCGTTTTTCAAGCGCATACATAAACTAATTATCTGTCTAATCAAACATGAGCTAAGTGTTACCATTCACGAAATAAGCACTAGTTGAAAAAAAAAAACTGTGAATTGCGGAGCCGGTATATTAGTAAGATGCTGTGTTCGGCTATTGTTCACAAAATCTATTAAGTCCAATATGGCCAACTTAAACTATAGAGAATAAACAATTCGATTAATCAGCTGTAATGTAATTTGAAAGAAAATAGAATAGAATAGACAGGTATGGAAGATGAACAATTTTTAAGTAATATTTTATTAAATAAATATCTGTTATTCTTTTCAAGGGTCTTTTTTAATTAATTTAACAATATATATTTTTTTTTCGATGTTTCGCTTTCCTGTGAGAAGCTTCTTCAAGAAATTATTTTTTATATAAAAAATATAAAAAAGAAGCTTTCCACAGAAAAGCGAAATATCGAAATATCGAAAAAAATATATATTGTTAAATTAATTAAAAAAGACTTTTAAAAAGAATAACAGATATTTATTTAATAAAATATTATTTAAAAATTGTTCAAATGAAAATGTGCCTCGTCACTCATTATGATTTTTTCATGCAAATCGGGGTTGTCATAGGCGAGCTGTAACATACTATTGGCTTATATACGGCGACTAAATTATCTTTTCAGATGAAGTTCATTTTGATCTTGGCGGGTATTTAAAGAAGCAAAATTGTCGCATTCGGGGCACAGAAAACCCGCACGCTTACATTGAAAAGCCGACGCACCCAAAACGAGTCACTGTTGGGTGCGGATTTTTGTTCAGAGGCATAATTGGGCCATTTTTCAATAGTGGCCGTTACTGTCAATGGTCATCGTTATCGGGCCATATTGAACAAATTTTTGGTCACAAAAATTGAAGAGGAGGATATTGGCAACATTTGATTTCAACAGGACGACGCTAGGTGCCACACAACCAAAGCTGTGTAGTGTTGTTATAACAAAAAAAAAAAAAGTTATTTGGCGGATCCTATATTTTCCAGTCGTTAGTCTATTCACGTTGAAATGTTAAACCAAACTAAACGTAAATCACTTGATGGCTGACCAGTGATGCCACAAGCTTAGGATTTTTTGCAGTATAAGATAAGTGGCATTTCAGCTCATGAAGCAGTTCTCATGGAGCAGTTTTGCTCATAGTAAGCTCTTGTATATCCCTCCTCTTTCTCCCATTTTATCAGGCTAAATTTTTTTTTTGTAATTTATTATCGCCTAAGCCCAAGCAAGCTTTAAGCCGCATCCATAATAACAGTGTTGTACAGACAAAATAATCGCATGTAAAGAAATCTAAACACTCACTTTTTCACCATCATCTGTGGCATTTCTACGAGTCAAATTTGCCAACAATAATGTGCGTGAGTGTTGGCAACTGGGCATGATATGTGTGTGTGTGTGTTTGTTTGTTTGTATTTTTTTTTTTTTTGAGTTTTAGTGTTCAGTTGTCTATTTGAATCTTGTACAAATTTCAATCAACGTATTGTCAATCAATTTGATTTGCAAAAGTTTTATAATTTATTTTTTCTTCTCATTTTTATTTCTTTCTTTAAATGCGATTTATTTTTATAATTTGTGCGATCAATTGATCTTGCTGTCAGTCATAATTATGCTGGTTTCTTGCTCTTGCTTATGTTTGTTGTTGTTTTTTTTTTTTAATGTTGTTGCTGTAACTGTAACTGTTGCTGTTGCTGTTGCTGTTATTTTGTCATTTGACATTTGCGGTGATTTTAAAGACAGGCAAAAATTAAACAACAAAATAAGGCAGGGTTTTTATATTTAACGTTTGAGTGAGTGAGTGTGTTGATGTTGTCATTGTTGGTTTTAAATATTATTGAATGGTTACAACATGTATAACAAAACTGTTTAGTTGTTGCTTGTTTTTTCCATCTTTCTTTCTTTCTTTTTTTTCCTTTTTTTTTTAACAAAAAGACATTAAATTGTTGTGTCTAGTTTTCAAACAAAATAATTGCACGTGTTTGGGAAAGGAGAAGAACGACTACGAATTATTGGATACAACAAAAGAAATAGTTTGCAGCGAGTAGGTGTTGTAATCAGTTGCTTTACAGTACAATTTGCGGCTGTCATTTACACAAACAAAAACATAAGAAACGTACGCAAAGTATACAGACTTAAGTGCGTAGTGTATTTAATTGTTGTTGTTCATAAAAACTAGTTTAAATCCATCGACCGATCTATCCATCGAGTCAGAGTGTTTGCCATATACTTCAGACCATTCCTTTACATGCGTGAGTGCATTCATATATATATGGCCTGTATATATCGGGTGTTGTTAATAGAGGCCATTTTAGCAGCTGTCACAGTTGCCGTTGTTTTGGATTTTCATAAGCGAATTTTGTTTAGCGATCTTTGTTTGAATGAACATTATCAATAAACAAAACTGCCATATTTAAACTGATAATAATCCGCGAGTGAATGTTGAGAGAGTATTAAATCTAGAAAACTTATCCCTACTTCTTTAAAAACGATGCTGATCAAAATGTGTTAATCAATGGTGAGCGCTATAGAGCCAGGAAAATTGACTTTTCTGTTCATTAATTAAAAAGTCGCAATGTGTAGGAGTTGTAGCTTTAACAGAACGGCACAACATGTCACGTAGCTCGAGTTACAAATGATTTATTGAAGAAAACGTTTGATAACTGCATAGCCCCCACCCCACCCCGCGGGAAAATTTATATGTCTTGATGGAATCTCACCATCATTACATGTGTCACTGGGGAAAAAAACGAAGCCCAGTCCCCTGAAGGCTAGCAGGGAGTCGAAGCTCCACATTATCTCCACGCGAATCAGTAATCCCCCGAGTTCAGCTTTTTTCAGGTGTTTTTAGCCTTTTAGCTGTTCCCTGTCTGATTATTGAGGTTGGCCCTTCGGGAAGTATCGTGGTGGTTGTGGTTTCGTGGCTCTCATGAATTTTATTATTGGGCCAGGATCATTTCACCTTTACCGAGAACAATGGGTGAATGATCCGGATCCAGGTAGCATGCTTGTCATGTGTTCTGGCCCAGGAGTTGGATAGCCTCCAACTCTTCGGCCCTGCTTCGAAACGTCCGAAATTGCAACTAGGAATGACCTGTTGCTAGAAATTAGTCCTTAGCTTCCTAGGGCGCGGACGCACGCATCATATGGCATACACACGCTAGGTACTGACGTAAATCTTACCACGCTTAACTGCATTGATTCACGTCGTTTCTGAACCGTAAATTGATCTCGAATTTCATGCGATTAAACGCTGCTAGACTATATTTCGTGAGGTATATGAAGTCACTAGTCTACGCCTATAAGCTCAAAACGATTGACCACTTGGAGTACAACATTCAACGCATTATTTCCCTACACACAGCCACAAATGTTGGAAAGAGTCACCGAAAATTGGAACTGCAGTTCAGAATACGCTTTAGCCAGGCGTGGCAATCATATGCCAGAAGTTATATATAAATTATAATACCAAAAAGTTATCTTTCGAATAAAGTATCATATCTGTTTTAATCTATTTCAAAGTTCTACACCTCTATAAAATACACCATCTATATATGGGGAAATGGAAGCACAATATATATTTATTTATTTAGATGTAAGCAAGTGTGTGTTTATATCCAACACTCCTTGAAAAATGTCATACACAATAATCAAACCGGCATTGATTAGATTAATACACCTCCGGCTTGCGAACATATTTAATCGAATTTAAATTAATTTAATTTAATTCAAACTGTTTATTCGTATGCAAAAAAAAAAAATAATCGTATTTACACAGTGAGCAACAAAGTGATAAGTCTGCTAAGATAAGAGATTCGAAGGGAGTCTCCTGCATCTTTCTCGGAAGCAACCTTTGCTGGATAATAGATGCATAATACGCTGCAATACGGCTACTTAAAAGTATGTTATTCATTTTCGCTAACGCTATTTTCATAACGTTCTTCATAATATTCGACTCTTAAATATTTAATAGATATTTAATTCAATAATAATAAAAATATTAATAATCCTAAATTTCCTCTCTGCCGCTTATTTTCAGAACAGGGAGGCTTTGTGAGAATATCATGAAATTGTGTTGTTGTAAGGAAGTAAACATTTTGAAGAAATAAAGCACGATGAATACTTGAAATTTAAAAAAAATATTTTAATCAATTAAATCATTAACTAAATCAATTAAAGATTTAATGAAAAAAAGAAGAAAAAAAAAAGATTTCCCAATTAAATAAATAATTCAATCAATTAAACACTTAAATTAACTTAATATTTCAATGTGAAAACAAACGGAGAAATACTATGCCATTTTATCACAATATCACCGCAATCCCAACTCTGACCATTTTCATTGAATTAAACTCTCTTTAACCTTTCTTCTTGTTGTGAAATATGAAAAATTAAAGCATAATAAATCACAGTGAAATAAAAAATGGGGTAACATGTTTTAAAGCGCGTTGTGTTATGTATTCGTGTTATCAAAATGCTTAAAATTATTTAATGATTTTTACATATTTTAACTGTTTTACTCACTCTCTATTGGCCACTTTCAACACAAACTTTGTTAAAGCATACGAACCTTGTTTTAGTTATTTCTTTCCCTGGATAGGAAAGACGAGTAAAATTTTTACTTACAATTGCCTGCTGCTCTCCTACGCCTCGTTTCTGTAACTAAAGTGAGCAACTTGTCACCTTAAATATAAAAGTATAATTATCTTCTACCGGGCGGATTAGAGTTTATCATGTATTCTATAATAAAAAGTAGCGAAAAAGGGCCTGCTCTACTGCTACGCCTCGTTTCTGTAACTAAAGTGAGAAAGTTGTCACCTTAAAATTTAATATTATAATTATTTTCTATAGGGCGGATTAGAGTTTATCATGTATTTTATAATAAAAAGTAGCGAAAAAGGGGCTGCAGTACTGCTATGCCTTGTTTCTGTATCTAAAGTGAGAAAGTTGTCACATTAATATTGTAATACTATAATTATCTTCTATAGGGCGGATTAGATTTTATCATGTATTCTATAATAAAAAGTAGTGAAAAAGGGCCTGCAGTACTGCTATGCCTCGTTTCTGTAACTAAAGTGAGAAAGTTGTCACATTAATATTGTAATACTATAATTATCTTCTACCGGGCGGACTAGAGTTTATCATGTATTTTACGATAAAAAGTAGTGGAAAAAAGCATGAAGAACTCTATTTCATCCTGTAGACTTACAGGATTCTAAAAATTAGAATTTTAAAATCTTGCTCATCATCATTTGGATAACTGCTGGCGAGTACTAAAATGCCAATGATGGTGTTGAAGTCTGTGGTATTTGTCTATTTTAGAATGCTCTTTAATTTGAAACCAGGTATGGAGAGGTACCCCTACATAAATCAAATAATTTTTTGCTGTTTTACTATAAGAACACATACGACTATTGGTAAGTTATGTAGTTTTATATTAAAAATTTGTTATGGTTTATTTTCGTGTGGAAAATTAATTATAGAAACGCTTTAAGACTATTTTCAAAAAATATTGAAAAAAACTTGAAAGGTGTGCAGGGAAGACAAATCTAGCAAGTTTTACAAACTCCTTCCTAAACTTCCTTCCTTCCTTCCTATTGCTTGCTTTAAAGTTACTCTATCACTTTTGAGCGTATTTGCATTCAAATCTATTGAAAGTTTCTTCCTGTTAATCTTCAAAAGTTGCGAGAAAAATAATTGCGATCATACGAGTGCCTATTACAACAATTATTAATATAATTGATTTTCAAAAAATGTGTATGAGTATGTGTGTATGTGTGTGTGTTTGCTTGCACTTATGTCTGAAATTTTGCCTTCACTTAAACTAAATTTGTATGCGATTGTATTTAATTAAGCAGTAAACAGCATGAAATTATTAACTTTAATTTATTTATTTTTTTTTACATTTTTATTTAAATATTTCTTTCATCCATATTTGCATGTCATTTCTTGTACTAAATAAATTTATGTAAAAAACAAAAAGAAAATAGTTAATAGAAAAAATGATTAAATTGTTGTTGTTGTTGTTGTTTTTTCCTTCGCCTCTCAATCATAATAAAGTCTTTGTTGATTTTTATCAATTTCATAATTGAGCAGGCTTTTCTCTTTGCTTACCAAACGCCTAATATCAATAACATCAAATTAAGTTGAACTTAATTTGCTGGTGGTTGCTAGCATTTTGCAAATGATCATTAACACACAAGCGTGTTGATTGCAGGCAGGGTGTCTTAAATTTTCTTGGAGGACACAGAAAGTTAAATTTTTATAAACAAAATTTAATTTGGGTTTTTGTTTAAAGTCTGCAGACACTAGACGTTCAAAGCGATTTCTTTTATATATTACTAGTATCTCTCTGTATATCCGAAAGGAATTATTAGACTACATGAATTTTGTAAACCTTAATCAAACGTTGCCACGCCCATACAAATTCAATATTTATTTCTGTGTGTCATAAAAATCGTAACATCAAGAGTCATTTAGTTTGCTAGAAAACAGCTTTATAGTTATAATAAAGCATCAGTTAAAAAGTGGGCGAAATAATAAAAATGGGCATGGCTCCTTCCATACACACTAACTTTTGAATTTTGTATATCTTGAGAACAATCACATTTAAAGTTTTAGAATTAAATCTTAAAGGCTTAATAGTCAATCGTTAGTTTAAAAATGAGCAGTATTCAAGAAGTAGGCGTGGTGTCCCTTATTAAAAGTGAAAAATCAAAACTACAATAGGAGAAGGCTTGGAGCTTTGTTCCCGCATTTCCTATGAAAAAATAGACTACATTTGAATACAGGGCGTAGCCATATAAAATGAAAATTTATTATCGGTTGTGTAGAAGAATATAACGCTAGAAAGGCTGGAAGTTTCTTTATTACTGTGGCAGGATTAGCAACGCTCTTCAAATTAGTACGGCTTTACTCCATGACTGGAAGCTCCGGCAAATAATTTTTTTTTTGCTATAAACTCCTGAACCAATTGGTTTTTGTATGGCGTCACACCAAGGTCTTTATGCAAAATTCTTCAAATGTTCAATTGTTGAGAACGACGGTGATTTGATGTTGATGGCGCTTCACGCACACTTTCTGCCACAGCAGCAATATTCTCGGGCGTGCGCACTGTTTTTGGCTTTTTACGCTGGGGTTTATCGATTAGCATGCCAGTTTCTTTCACTTTTTTCACCAGGTAACGAACATACGGAGCTGACAGTGCTTCTCTTCTTCCAAAAACCGCACACTATTTTCGCACACATTCTGCTACAACATTTCCATGATTTTCAAAGTAATGTCGCAATATTTCTCAACGTTGTTCGAGCGTATACACAACCATATTCGTTCAGCGAAAGGACAAAACTAATTATCTGTCAAATCAAACATGAGCGAAGCGTTACCATTCACGAAATAAGCACTAGTTGAAAAAAAAACAAGTAAGGTTGCGGACCCGTTACATCAGCTGTGGAGATGGTAGATGTGTGTGTACTTGTGTGTGATAAGATTTACATCGTTAGCCAGCCATGTGGCCATAACACGATGGTGGATCAAACCAGTTTGTGTAATATATAGCGTGAACCCACTCCCTAAGAAGCCGATAGATATCCCTATCCAACAGGTCATTGCTATTTGCAACTTCGAAAGCGCGGAGCAGGGCCAGCACCCCCACTTCTTGCTGAAGAGTTGAAGACTATCCAGCTCCTAGTCCAGAACACATGACATACCATGGTCACTGGATTCGGATCATCCACCAAGTGTTCTTAGTCAAAAGTGAGATGATTCCGGTCCCTCAATCATTTCATGAGGGTCTGCGAAACCACAATCACGAAGATGCTTCCGAAGGGCCAACCTAAATAATCAGTCAGAGAACAGCTAAAAGGCTAAAAAGCTAAACCTTAGGGCTTTTACTGATTCCCCTGGAAATAATGTGGAAGTTGTCCAGTTGGCTCCCGCTAGCCTTTAGGGGAGAGGATTCCCTGTTACCTCCAGATGATACATGTCTTAATAGTGAGGTTCCTTTAAGTCATATCATTGTGGTCTTGTGGACGGGGAGAGAGTGCGAGTGGGTATATAAAAAAGAACTTCGTGAACAAAGTGTAGTTTGTGCGTAGCCAGCCGACAGATAAGAGAGAATTTTTTGCCAGGAGAGTATTGGCTGAATATATTTTTGGGTATTTTTGGCAAATACTGTGAGGTCTCAAACTGGTGTGTTAGTTTGTGCCCACAGTCGCTATTAGGAGTGGCCAGAGCAGCGTTAAATTGTGTTCTAGTGGTTTTTACTCTGCAAAACTTTCGGTGCTCTGGGTATTTTCTTCGTCCGCTAACAATTATTCCGTGTTGTTGGCCATAGTAGCACCGGTGAGGTCACAAACTTGTGTGGAGCTTTTTATCCAGCCCGGATTTTGCCTACCGTCGCTACTAGGAGTGACCAGAAGAGCGTTAAATTGTGTTCTAATGGCTTTTACCCTACGCAATTTCCGGTGTTCTGTGTATTTTCCTCGTACACTAACAATTATTCCGTGGTGTTGGCCATAGTAGCACCGGTGAGGTCACAAACTTGTGTGGAGCTTTTTATCTAACCCGGAATGTACCTACCATCGCTACTAGGAACGACTAAAGCAGCGTTAAATTGTATTTTTCGGTATTCTGGGTATTTTCCTCGTACACTAATTCTTATCCCGTGGTGCTGGCCATAGTGAGGTCACAAACTGGTATGGTGCTTTTTATCAAGCCCGGATTTAGCCTACCGTCGCTACTGGGAGTGACCAAAGCAGCGTTAAATTGTGTTCTAGTGGTTTTTACTCTGCAGAACTTTCGGTGCTCTGGGTATTTTCTTCGTCCGCTAACAATTATTCCGTGTTGTTGGCCATAGTAGCACCGGTGAGGTCACAAACTTGTGTGGAGTTTTTTATCCAGCCCGGATTTTGCCTACCGTCGCTACTGGGAGTGACCAGAAGAGCGTTAAATTGTGTTCTAATGGCTCTTATCCTACGCAATTTTCGGTATTCTGGGTATTTTCCTCGTACACTAATTCTTATTCCGTGGTGCTGGCCATAGTAGCGAAACGCCTGAAAATGTTTCTGAGTATCATTGGAAAATACTGTAAGGGCACAACCTGGTGTGTCTGCCGTCGCTACTGCGAGTGGCCAGATAAGCGTTAAATTGTGCTATAGTGGTTTTTACTCTGCACAAGTTTCACTATTCTGCTTATTTTCCTCGTCCACTAACTGGGGATACGTGGTATCTAGTCCAGAGATACCTCCGCACAGTATTGCACGGCACACGTAGCAAAGAGGGTGAGCTGCCGTTAAGGAGATTAGTAGGAAATAAAGGCTGAAGATTTATACTAAATTAACCAGTCGCCTTTTAATTAAACATTGACACAACACGACCCTCGACGCCATTGAGCATAACCCAGCAATCGGGGTAATCGTGTCGTTACAATCTCTCATGGAAGTAAATACGAATGTGGAAACTATAATTGGAGTTTTGAAATCTTATACCAAAAACTCCTATAGCAATATGTATGGCTGCTTAATAAATCTGACTTAGCACAGTGGGCGAGGTATCTACCATACAAAGGGAAATATTGTTATCGTAACTCTAAAGACTTGTAAAGTGTGCAGTTTTAAAATCTGGCACATAATAAAGGAGTGGCACACAAGGTTAACACCGACGCAGGGAAGCAAAAATTCCTAATTCATGTGTCTTCGCCTGTTAAGGATCAATCAAGGACCTTATTAGCGTTTTACTGAGAGTACATTTTCTCTATTTTAAAAACTCTCAATCGTTTATTTGACTCAAGCCATAGTCGAATTTAAAAGAGTTTAAGGCCCTCTGATTTTAATACTTTCAATGTACATATTACACTCTCCATCTTTCTGTAAACTTGTTCATGCAAACTTTATGTCTTATTTGCAACAATCTAAAAAAAAATAAATAAACGCCTGCAGCCAAATTTATAGCACCAGCTTAATTGGTTGATCAATTTAGTTTAACATTTGCATTTAATAAATTTCTAATAATAAAAAAAATAATATAAAATTGGGTGTCATGTGTGTGGTCTCGATTCGTTATTTGTCATTCTTTGTTGAAAATGTTGCACAAAAAATTAAGAAAGAAAAAAATAAATAAAACAATTAATTAAGTTTTTCTAAAAAATAATAAAATTGTAACATGTCTATTGTGGATGTTAAATATTTTCAACAAATTTTAACGAATTAATTAAAAAGATCTAGATTTAAGCAGCTCTAGCAGCCTCTAGAGACAATTTAAGCCTTCATTAAGAAATTTTTTTAATTTTTGTTCTTACATCCTAATTAATAATAAATATAGTTCATTGACTTTTTAAAGGTCAAGGTCTTTTTAAAAAAATTAAATAAATTTAATTTTTATTTTCGATATTTCAACACCCCTTTGGATAGTATTTACAGGAAAAGAAAAGTATATAAATAATTTAATAAATCAATTAATTAATAAATAAATATTAAATACATATAAATTCATTATTTCGCTTTCCTTTGGAAAGCCTCTTCAGGAAGGTTCAATAAAAATAATAAAAAAATAAATCGTGTGGCAAAATATCGAAAATAAAAACAAAATTTATTTAATTTTTATATAAAAATGTTCTACTTGAAAAAATTAATTATAAGAAATCCTAATGAATTTGAAAGTTTTCCCAAAACCTTTCCGACTATTCGCCATATTAATTTCTTTCAAAGTCTTACGCGTTCAATTCCCAGAACTCATTAAAATTGTCTGAACTAAATGAGACTTGTAAGTGTGTATACACTGCATAGGTATATACCAAATATACTTTGCTTGTAGTAAAGTGTAGTAAAGGCTTTTTCAACGAAAAAAATTTAGATTTAATCATCTTATTAAGTAATTTATAATTATGAGAATATCATAAAATGTTTATTTTTTAATAAAAATTTTTGTAATAAATATTTCGTGAGAATATCATGAAATATTTTTTTAAAGGAATCAAGCACGAAAAATAAAATTGCTTAGATTAAGATGATACAAATTTTTATTGTATTACGAAGAGAAAACGTCGGCAATTATGAAGGAAAAATGATAACCGGCAAACGTCCACCACGTTCACACCAGCAGTCGTTGATTTTTTCATTAAAGTTTTTGGCAAAATGGCTTCTCTATTTCATTAAGTATATCACGAATTTTGAGTTTCTTTTAGCCTGAAATCGATTCAATTGGCACCTTATAGACTCTGGCCTCAACATAGTCGTACCAAAAATAGTCCTGTGGCGTTAAATCATACAATCTGGCTGGCCACTTAACTGCTAATTGTCGTGAAATTATTTAATCGGTAAATTTGGTTTGTAATAAATTAATCCGCTCATTGGTTGTATGACACATGTGGCACCGTACTGTTGAAAACACATGTCAGTGATATCCACCTCGTCAAAAATAGGTCAAAATTGGGCTGTTAGCATCTCGCGATAGCGTGATCTATTGACCGCTACCTCATCTTCGAAAAAATCAGGCCGCCAGACCAAATAGCGTTACACGTTGAGCATGCAAAGACATCTCAATAATCGCCCTAGGATTTCCAGAAGCCCATTTCCCTGACAAGTGAAAGTGGGTTTCGTCTGAGAAAAAAAAAAGAAAAACCAACCGGTTGTTCCTGTATAAATTAAGCGATTTTTTTTTTAATGGAGAAGTAGCACTGCAGGCAACAATGCCCATTTAGTCAAGTACCGTGCTACATTCTTTAGGAAAGGGATAGAGAAGAGATGAAACTGGTGGTGAAAGTAGAAAGATAGTCGGAAATTAACTGCCGTAGAGAAATAGAGAAGGGATGAGACGGGAGGTATAAGTAGAAGGATAGTTACGGAAATTAACTCTCGTATAAGCACAGTGACCATGCCTTCATCACTAAGCAGCCCCACCGACAGTTAATTTTTATTTTTGCAATCTTTGTTTGGAATCGAACCCACAACCCTGAGACTGACAAGCTTGTACACTACCTACTAGCCTACAGGGGCACCTAATTTTAACGGTGAATTTACGGTAATGTGAATGGCCTGTCGGCTTCAATTCCTTTACAAGTTGAACCTTGTAAGGTTTCGAAGTCAAATCCTTACACAAAATTCGCCATGTAATGCTTTTGGATAATTGAACATCGAGGAATTTGAAAATTTTGATCTGCTTTAACCATGTGACCCACTTCTGCGATGTTTTCAGTAAAACAACCTGGTTGAACACGCGTTGGTGGTGTTCGCACATTTTTGATCGAACAAATTCCTAATAGCGGTCTCAAAAGAACGATTATGTTGTCCGAAGATATCACAAATTTTACGAAATCTAACTTTAACGGAACCACTATTTGCATAGTGGATTTTAATTATATTAAAGCAATTTTCGTGCGAAATTAAAGTCATTGTAACAATTGCCAATGCATCTACTATGAATAGGTCAAAGAACTAAATGTCCACAAAATGTTGGTGTTGCCACAATTAAAAAAAAATCTCCCTGCTGAAAAATCCATTATATACCCGTAAAAAATTCTCAGTTAGTCTATACTTTTTATTAGTATTGTGGTTTAGATGGAACGAAAAAAAATATTAAGTCATTCAATTATGTACTAAAAAAAATAGTATGCAAATGCTAAACGAAATAAAGATATCATCGATGCAGTATAATTACATTTCTATTCATTCTATTGCGAATATAAATCATTTTAATTTTATAATTAAAATTCACTTTACAAAATTCACATGCAAATTTATTTTTTAATTTTCATGCATAAATGAAACAGTTCAATTGAATCAAACGTATATCGATTACAATAATTTTTTTTAACGAATTTATCATTGGTATTTAACAAGAACAACAACAACAACAACAACGACAACTACTGTAATATTTTAAATATCATTATTGAGACAAGGCAGCCAAGCCACTAGACGTACAAACAAATGACTTTAATAAACATGTTGCATATTTTTTGTTGTTGTTTTTTTTTTTTTTTACGAAAAAGACACAAATGTAAGAGACTCTTATATAAAATTTCAATTAAGGTGTGAAAATAAAATAATAATGAATAAAATACAACAAAAGCTTTAATGGCATATTTGAATTGCATTGTAATAAGAGTCGTGTAACATTGCGGTTTTTGGCTTATTCAAATGAAATAAGATAAACTCAACACGATATGAACAACAACAAAATTTATCGCTATAAATATGTGTACAACAAAAAAACGTAATAAACGGGAAAAATAAGGCTTCTTAATTAAAAGATTGTAGACTAATGAATTGTAGTAATCAATCTTTAGATTGAATTCATTTAAGGAAGGTGATCACGCAAGCTTTGTTAAGGAAAAAATAAATTATTTCATTAAAAAATAAATTTAGGAAAGAAGTTTTGAGAAAAGGACTTTCTAGAAAAATACCTTTTTTGGAAAAGTACTATTTAGAAAATAAATTTTTAAAAAAGTATTTTTTAGAAAATTATATTTTAGAAAAGTAATCTTTAAAAAGTGCTATTTAGAAAATTAGTTTTTAGAAAATTATGTTTAGAAAAGTAATTTTTAGAAAATTACATATTTTACGAAAATTAAGTTGTCCGAAAAGTTCATTTCAGAAAATAAATTATTAGAAATAATTTTTAGAACAGTAGCTTTAAGAAAAGTACTTTATTAGAAAAGTATATTTTTACACTTTTAGGAAAGTATTCTTTGGAAAAGTTCATTTTAGAAAATAAATTTTTAGTACAATATTTTTAAAAAAGTACTATTTAGAAAAATAAGTTTTTGGCAAAGTACATTTTTTTAAAAATAAAAAAACCGCCCTTAAGAAAGCAAATCCCTTTATAAATCAAAATTTTTAGAAAACTACTATTTGGAAAGGTTCACTTTAGAAAATAAATTTTTAGAAAAGTACCTTTAAGAAAAGTACTCTATTAGAAAAGTACATTTTTTACAAAAATTACACCTTAAGGAAAATAATCTTTGAAAAAGTTCATTCTAGAAAATAAATTTTTAGTGCAATATTTTTTAAAGTACTTTTTAGAAAAGTACTTTTTATATTAAAAACTAGCTTTTGAAAAACCATTTTTTATAAAAATTTCTTTTAAATAACATATTTAAAGATGGCCTAAAAATATTTATATAAAAAAGTATTACACAAGACACACTAATGACACTTTTAAAAGAGTTCCTTAAAAAGTAGCAGTTATTAAGGTACAGTTATTGAAGTACTTTAAAAAAACGCAAACATAGAATTTTAAAATCTTAGAAATAAGTTAAATAAAAACTAGGAAAAATAAAAACCATAATTTCAAAAATGATTTGTAAGAAGTACCTTTAAAAAAAGTACTTTTAAAGAAAGTACTTTTTAGAAAAAGTGCTTTTTTATAAGAAAACAAATTTAAAAAAAAATTAATACTAGGAAAAAAATAACACTTTTTCATTTACAAAGAAAAAATACATTTTTTAAGTAACGCTTAGCAAAGTATTTTTACTGAGGGAAAATTGGGGTACAAAATTGGATTTCAAGGGACCTATAGAAAATATTTTATATACTAATGGATCTTTAAAAGTTATTTAAAAAGGCAATTTGCTTTTAAATTATTCCATTAAAAATTAGCTTTTAAAAATTACATTTCTTAAAAGGTACTTTTTTTGTAAATATAAGCTTCACAAAAATCTTTAATAAAGTACTTTTTAAAAATATGTGCTGAACTAACCTTTAGTTACAAAAATTTTGTTAAATAAAATTTTCTTTAGCATTAAAAATTTGCTTGATGTTTGTCCTCACATACTTTAGTCTGCCTTCTTCATATTTATTCATATAAATCAGAATGTATTCGTAAATTTGTGAGTACGCAGGTATGTATGTATGTATATCTTGCAGTGCATATAAACCATAGATGGTTGTTTAAACCTCATTATGGTCATAACTAAAGGTGTTTTTGTCTTTGCCATAAAAATTATTTCAAAATAAAATCTTTACAAATCAGACCACACTTTACACACTAAAAAACAACACAAGCAAAAAAAAATAAATAAAGACAAAGAAAAAAAAAACATTCCCAACTGCAGTCTGAACAGAGGAACAACAACAACTACAACAATAAGTGAAGAATTTACATGGCAACGTATGTACGTAAAAAGCAACAAAACTTTCAGACATGTTGCACTAATGCAAGCATCATGCTACAATGCACTTACCAGCCAATACACACATACACACATATATCCGTTTATGTATGTACAAGTATTGTATGTCATCATATGCTCTCAATTTACAAGTGACATCTTCTTTAAGAAGAAAGAAATCATCAGACAGCAACAAACTGCTTCTGAAATTCTACTCTATTTTCAACACTTTCCTAAGGCTGCTGTCAATTGTGGCGCATTGTTATTACTGTTGTTGTTGTTGTCAATGTCGTTGTTATTGCTGCTGCTAATAGTCTGTTGGTGTTGCTACCTTTTTAATACAAATATGCCAGATATTTATTATATTTTATGTTAATATTTTTTTCTTTTTTTTAATTTTTTGTCTGCTTTTTCTCTCTCTGTATAAAATTGATTATGGTGACTAAAACCATTTACGGTCATTATCATGTTGTTCAACTAAATTGTTAAGTCTAGCGATGTGTTGCAATCCAACCACAGAAATAGCATTGGAAAATAACTAACTGCCACATTATGTGTAACTTGTTTAAAAGAATATTGATTTATTTTATTTTATTTTATTTATTTATTTATTTTTTTGTATGACAGTTTCGCCTGTTGTAACACTCAAATGCTTGAGATTATTTCAACATTTGAAAATTTCTGCCGAAAGAAGCTAATTGTGACGTATGACGCTCCAAGTTTTTCTGTAAATCATTTAAAATTAATTTTTATTTTTAATAAATTTTAAAAGAAGAGAAAACTTTTCGAGATATTTCAGTTAAAGTAGAATATGCTTTTTTAACAATATATTTACAATAATAATTGTTAATTAGTTTATTAAAAATCTTTACAACATCTAACGAAAGGATTAGAGTTTGCATAGTTCGTTCTAAAATGTTGAATATCCAATGGAGAAAAGTATCGGGTAGTTTCGCTGCGAAACGCAAAAGATATATTTTAAATTAAAACCTTAGAGCAGGTTTTATTATTAATTGTATTTAAAATGAACATGGTATTTAGCATAGTTTTGCGACTTTCCAGAGATGGTAATTTGATAAGAGCAAGTCTAGATATATACGATGGCAAACATAGAGGGGTTCAATTTTAGTCTACGTTAACAAAAAATATTGAATACTGTTTTTGTACTGATTCAATTACATTGCTGTAAGTTTTGTACTGTGGATCCCATATACATAGTTGACCCATATTCCCAAACTGGACGAATCAGTGACATGAATATATGTTTCGTGAAACGTAAGAATCTTCAAATTCCTTTGCCCTACGTTTGCTGAAACCAATCAGTCATCTTGCCATAGTCTACTTTAATTCCAAGATCTTTGACACTGCAAACATTTTCCAGCTCATTGCCACCCAAAGAATATAAATAGTTTCTTCGCAAGAAACACATATATTTACATTTATCGAAGTTCAATTTCATTAAGTTCGATTCACACCAGAAGTATAAAGAATTTAAATCTGCCTGTAGCAGCCTATATGATCATCATATTTATTATATGTAAAAAAAATGCATATTTTGACATTAGTTTTTTTTTTATTACAGTGTTTGTCAATATTTATAAAGCCTCGTTTACATATCGCAACCTAAATACAAAAGGGTCACTCAAAATTTTTCACAGTTGACTTTTTTTCCATAAATTAATCCAGGGTACACATTTCTTACTGCTGCAAAAAATTCTTTCACATCACTCACTATCTTCTTTAACTGGAAAAATACAGTGATGTGTGTTGCTTTTGAACGATGAGCTAAACAGTTTTTTTGTCTGTCCTAAAAATTTAAGTATTTTGAGTTGTGACCCTTTTGTATTTAGGGTGTGATATATTAACTTAAAACTATTAAACTAAAAACTAGATTTTAAAAATAAACTTAAATTAAAGAAAGTACCAAAAAAGTAACAAAAAAAAGTACCAAAAAAAAAGTACCAAAAAAAGTACCAAAAAGTAAAAACAAAAACGTGTTTTACCCACTGCGAATGCCAGCTGTATTATGTAGGTAAAAGTTTTGAAAACCAATACCGTTAGAATTTTTTTTGTAAAATCCCAATACAAGTAATGTGTTGTGTGTTTGACCAACTGAAACCTTTCTCACTAAATAAAATATCTTGAATGACTTTGCCTTTGAATAAAGACAGTTTTTCCACAAAATTTTTCAACAATTCTTCTTTCCTCCTTCCCATAGCCTAATTTCCTAGTTCTAGTCAAAAATATTGCATGGGTGACTAAAACCATGCCCTAAGCACTGGATCCGAACGATAAGAAAAAAGCAGTTCGAAAACGCAATGGGATATTGCAGGCAACTTGGCCTTTGTGTAAATATCCTCATTTGGAAATCTCCTATTTAAATATTTATAATTCTTTTCTATGCATTTTCGTAATATATTACGTTCAATAATCCCCATTCTCTTCATTACCGTCCTTGAGATGCTGCCACCATATTGGAACTGCATAGAGAAGCATTGGTCTAATGCTAACCTTGTACAAAAGCAATTTTGTTTTGCTTGGTAAAAAAATTTACTACTAAACAATTTATCAAAGGCTCCCTTAACCCCATTCGCCCTTTTCCATATTATACAAAACATGGTTATTAAATTTCATTAGTTTACTAAAGCGGTCTCCAAGGTATTTGATGCTGTTCTCAACAAGTATTTCATTTACGTTTAATGTCAACACAATATTTTTGCTCTCCGCCACTACGGTTTACTTACATTTTCAGGAAGCATTACGCAAATATTTAGCAAAGCTCTTACCCCCCAATGTGGATAAAATTCGTAAACGTTTTCACGCTGCAAGGAAACACTCTAGAATGCCACTTTAGAAAGATACATCATGCGCATATAACAGTGAAACGTCGACGTAGGGTATACCATGTGAACCTTTAAATTCATGAGGAAACCGTGTATAAAAATATTGTACAAATTAATAATAATATTTTTAATAATATTTCAAATAAAAAAAAAGGAATAAAAATTGTTTTTTTTTTTGGAAAAATTACTTTTTGAAAAATGTAGCTGCTGACTTAAAAAAGCATCTAAAAAATCTTCTGTTAAAGTTTTTAAGAAATACTCATCTTTTTAATCAAGTGAAAGGCATTTTTATAGAGGTATAGAACTTTGAAATGGAATAAAACAAAAATAAATTTTGGATCACTTTTTCATTATGGAAGTTTTCAACAATAACACGGGAAAATGACAATCATTTCGGCTTATCGGCATACACTATTGACGTTAAATCACTCGATCTGGGAGGCAAATTCACGAGTTCGAAGTGTTAAACTATAAGATAGCTTTACCTTGCCTTCACTTCCCCCCGGGGGCATATAAATATGGTCTTTATAGAATTCCACTATCTAGACACAGTGCAACTGGGGAAAAAGGGAGCCCAGTCCCCTGAAAGCAGTAGGGGTTCAACTGGAAACTCCACTTTATTTCCACGGGGATCAGTGTGCCCCAGAGTTCATTATTTGTCTCTTTAGACATTTAATAGTTCTCTGGCTGTTCATTGAGGTTGGCCCCTATATGGGAGTAATGTGGTGGTTGTGGTTTCGCGGCCCCATGACAGACAGGTCAGTTTTAATGGTGGCCGGGTTCATTTCACCTTTAATAACACCCACCTGGTGAAATGTTCCCAGATCTTGTGAGTATGCTAGACATGTGTTCTGGACAGGAGTTGGAAAGTCTCCAACTCTTAAGCAAGGAGTGATGATTTGCAGCCCTGCTCTGGAATCATCGAAGTTGCAACTAGAAAGTTCTGTTGCATAGAATTATAGCTTCGGCTTCCTAGGACGAGCATGACGTTCCAAATTATGCAGTGGTTTGGTCCACCATCTGATTAAGGCCTTCAATATATCAATTGCTGTACGAGCAGTATCACATGTTGCCCCGCACAATGGTTTATTTTTTTTTTTTTGGAAATAATTCGGTAGCTCATGAACCACATGAGCTATCTCAATGAAAATTTTAGAAAATTTAATAGGCCAAGCAGACATATATTTGAGTCAACGACTGGTTCTGTAGGAGTTCTGTGAGGGGGGGGGGGGTTCTGGGTATGCCCCTAAATTTGGTTACTTCGGCCATTTTTTTTTTTGGAAATGTCATAAAAAGTTTATTTACTAAACATATGTTATGAGTTTTAACTTAAGTAGACCTTGAGAATATCTACAAAAAATGTGTTCACATGTCAAGGTTACCTCTTTTAGTTTGGGAGAAAATTGGCTTAGAAAAATGTTTTTTGGCCGACCTTAACTTAGTATTTTTGACGTGGCTTACTTATTTATATTCAGATTATTATTATTAAATACTAACTGCATTCTCGATAATATTTATAATAAAACAGTGGAAGGTTTCGTTAAAAAGTTACAACCCTCTAAATTGGGACAATGTAAAGACTGCCGATTTTTTAGGATTTTCCCCTAAAATGAGGTGTGGGTTTTTTGCTTATAAAATTGAAACTTACTTTGGCACTAGTAATTTTTTTGGACTATTTTAAACCTATAGTAAATGCAGATAAATCAAAAATTGCGTCAAAAAATATAACGGTTTACCCTCCTGTCCTATTCCAACATAGCCAATTTTTAAACAAAATTTATGATTTATCCTAAAATTCCTCGGAGTGCAATGCAGCGATTGAAAATTTATAAACAGCTTCATCTCGTGCCTAATATACTCCAAAAAGGATTTGACAGCCCGGCAGGTAACAATTGTTTTATAAAATAAAACAATTTTTTGGAACATTTTTTCCCCGTTTTAGGCATTTATGTGTTAAAATTTAAAAAAAATTTAATTTTGTTTCACCGTTCTATTAAAGGCTCTTTTATACATAATGCTTCAAAATTTTGTAAAAATATCTCGAACTGTTTACACCATTGACTGTAACGGTTTGATCAGCATCATTTTTAAAGAAGTTCGGAACAATTACTCCACCACCTTAACGTGCGAATATTTACCTGAGGATTTTTTTAACTCCAAATACAGCAGTTTTATTTTTTGAAGTATCGATTAAAACAAAAGTGTTCTTCGTCGCTTAAAACAATTCGCTTATTAAAGTCGGGATTAGCGGCAACCTTGTTTTGGGCTCATTCATCGAATCGAAGTCTTACTAGATGATCGTGTGGCCTCAATCTTAAAGTGGATGGACAGGTATTCAACTCCTTTGCACGAAGTCGTACAGACGGATTCAGATCTTCCTCTAAGCCATGCTCTATAGCAGCAATGACTTCTTCTATACACACTGTAATACTCTTCTTTGGATACATACTATCGCTTAAAGTAAATGTGGTGTGAAAATGTTCCATTAGTAAATCGAATTAATTGCTTTGAGGAACGATTGCGCGATATGTATTTCAAACAGAAGTATCAATTTTAAAATAAATTCATGGAAGCGTTGTCTAGGCAGGGGCTAGCCAATTCATGCTGAAATGCAACAATGCGCCTTTAGAACTAAAGTAAGCACAAATTACTTGACTGCTAACAAAATGGCCGCCAGTTAAAAAGTGTAGTCAGCTTAAAGTTCTACACCTCCATAAAACAAACACTTCATAAAATGCAATAGTATAGTAGTAATCCGACCTTCGTACTATCCGTCCAAAAATGGAATACAATTCTTATGTATGGGCCGGCGCCACAAACTCTATTTTGCAGTTGCTCGATCGCGTACAGGAGAGGGCCAAGAGGCTCTTTGGGGACGGTAGGTTATCCAACTCGATTGATTCCCTAGAGCATCGACGCAATATAAGTTGTATTTCACTGTGTTCTCGTTACTAAAATGGTAAGTGCTCTAACGAAATTAGGGAACTCGCATCTTTTTGCATTCGAATCGATTTTCGTTGAGAGTGTATCCATTTGTGTTCGATTGGCCAGTGATTCGCACGACGCATTACAGGAAAAATGAGTTTTTTAGCAGAACAGTTCGTATGTGGAGTAAACTCCCTTTAGAGACCTTTCCTGTCACTTTCAATGTAGGAAAGTGACATATAGGAAAGTATAGGAAATCGAATGCCCCCTGAGTGCTGGTCCGAACGAAAAAATATGCACTATTTAAAAACAAAATCTTTATAAAAGTACCTTATCAGAACGTATTTTGTTTCACCAACATAATTCTCAAAGGAATAACTTATTAAAAAAAGTAATTTTATAAAAGCACAAAAAGTACCTTTTTACAAAAATCAAGTTTATATACCCAAAAAAGTACCAAAGAAAAAAAGTACCAATGAAAAAAGTACCAAAGAAAAAAGTACCTATAAAAAATCACAGAAAGAAAACATTTTTAAACATATCCAACTCAAAAAGAGATACCTTTAGAGAACACTATTTTAATTTAAAAACATTTTTTTTTTCATTTTGGATGCATACCAAATAAGGGGACTTAAAAATGTAAGTCCTATATTTTGATAAGTGGTTTCAATTGAATTTGTAGAAACATGGCCAAAAAATTATGTTCTCTAAAGGAATGTGTTTAAAAAAAAGTATTTCTTACAAAAATAGATAAGCTAATAAGATATAATAGATAAGAGATACTTTTTTAAATACAGTCCACTAGAGGAACCAGTTAGCAAAATATAGAATGTAAGTTTGTAAATCCCCTTATTTGATACGCATTATAAATGAAAAAAAAATCTTTTTAATTTAAAAGTTGTTATTTGAAATGTGTTTAAAAAAATAGGTCTGCCAAAATATTTCTTTTAAAAAGTACATTTTCTATAAAGTACTTATTGCTAAGGAAACACGTTTAAATAAGAAAAACTCTCTTTATTAATTAGTTTTTTCTTTCTTTTTTTAAAACTAACTGCTGAAGAATTTAATATGCAACAAAGCGCCTTTAGAAAACTGCTTGTTCAAAAAGTACCTCGTATAAAGTACTTTCTTAAAAAACCTGTAATGGCATCAATCATTTTCTAGCATTTATGTCTGTAATAAAAAGTGACAAATATTAGTTGGAAATTGGTCACATTTTAAAATTAATTTAACATCTTTATATCGCTCTTTTATGTTCTTCACAGCTTAAAATGAAATTAAATAAAATTATAATTTGTCATGCAATAAATCTCTCATGAAATCGTAGCAACCCTCTCTGCAAACAATAAACTGATATTAAGAGCAAACATACGTTTTGGTATGTTGTACTCGTGTGTTATTATTTTGTCCAAAGATAACATTATCAAATATAAAATAGAATCACAGAACTATCAACATCCCTTAAGGCAGGTTAATAAAATTCAACTGGACTTTAAAATGTCTTAACAAATAAATATGAAAGTGTTAAGTTTTAAAAGACACACACACCCACACACTCACTCACACTTTCTAACACTACACAAAATAAAGGTAGTAGTGATGACATTTTCAAGGTTCTTTTTGACACTTGATTGCTTTGCTGGCTATAAATAACCTTAAGGATTTTTTGTTAAGTTTTCTTTAATTCCTTTTGCCATTTTCCATTTTCCCCAAAAGAGTGTGAAATTAAAATCCCTGATAAAAAAAAATAAAAAAAAAATCATTGTTTTGTATTGATGCCAACACCATCTTTTCCTTGTCGTCGTCGTCAAGGTTTAAGGTTTCGCTTGAAGGGGGAAATGAAGTGATGTAAACACGTGTTCAGCTGTTGCCCTGGTTTTTCCTTTATTATTTTTACAAGTGTATAAACTGCTGACTACATCTAATGTTTTTTGTTTTATTTTCAATGTAATTTGTTAAGCTTCAAAATGTTGTTGTTTTTTTAAGTTTTAAATTGATTTGTTCAAATTTTTTCCAATGATTAAATTTGTTTTTTTATTTCCATCAGACGCCATACAATTCTTCTCAATTTACACTTAAACACAAGTGTTGACAACAATTAAAGGATTCTTTTTTTTAGTTGAAAACAAATCAGAGGAAAAAAAACGCTTACTAAGCTGATGCCTTAAATGATGGTTAGGCAACCCTTGCGATTTAAAGCAATAACTTAAGCGACTCGAATATGATAGGCGCCCTGGTGGTAGAAGGCAATAGCTTGAAATTAGTGTTGGGAAAAATTGAGGTTAGGAAGTAAATTGGCTTAAAACACACACTTTTTTGCCAGTACTGCAGTGTTATTAATACCAATGTAAATCAAAAATATGGGAATTATGGTGAAGTATAACGTCGGGTAGGTGTCCGCCTCTACCACGTCGACAGACGTAGGCTTTCGCAAAATTTTGAAGCATATTTGGCAACAAAGTTTTGCTTATCTCGTCCGCGTTTCTTTTTGTAAATATAATCTTTCATATGGCCCCAGAGTAATTAATCAAGCGCCGCTTAATCACAAAAACAAGGCGGCTGATTGACCTTACTAAACGAGAAATTTCTCATTTATTAACTGAATTATTTAAGAAACTGTGTGGCTTGTGGCTACAAAAAACTGGTTATCATGCTTCAGTAGTGAGCAGAATTCACGAACGTAGACGAGATGATGCTCCAACATTTTGCTGTACAGCAGCCCCCCCGGGGGCACATTTATGGTCTTTATAGAACGCTCGACTATCTAGACCTGTGCAACTGGGGGAAAAAGAGAGTCCAGTCTCCTGAATGCAGCAGGGGTCAACTGGGAACTCTATGTTATTTCCATGGGCATCAGTAGCCCGCAGAGTTTCCGCTATTTGTCTCTTTAGGCATTTAACTGATGCTCTGACTGATTATTGAGGTTGGCCCTTCGGGAGTATCGTTTTGTTTGTGGTTTCGCGGCCCAATAACACACAGGTCAGTTTTATATGCTGGCCAGGATCATTAGCCATTGATGACGCGCTAGGTGAATGATCCAGTCCAGTGAGCATGCTAGACATGTGTTCTAGACAGGAGTTGGAAAGTCTCCAGATCTTCAGCAAGGAGTGGTGGTTTGCAGCCCTGCTCTGGAATCACTAAAGTAGCAACTAGGAAAGACCTGTTGCTAGAATTAGTCTTCAGCTTCCAAGGGCATGTGTGACGTTTGCTTTTCATTCCCAGTGGTATGACCACCATCTGATTAAGGCTCCATAGCCAGGCGTAGATGTAAATCTTATCACGTAATGTACAGCAGCTATGCTTTCCACTATGAGTATATTGTTTTGGTTTATTTTCGGCAAATTTAACGTGAGCGTCGAATTCAGCGATTAAATTACGCACCGCGGTCTCAAAAGAAGTCTGTTTACAAGGAAAACCTTTTCGAATTTTGCGAAGTTATACTATGAAATTGTCACAAACAAAATTCGTTGTTCAATAGTGTAACGGAGCATGCTTAAAATTTCTCAAATAAACATCAAAGGGTGACAACTCCATCCTTGACATTTGATCATTTGACAGACAATTTGCTTTCTAACCTAAAATTTACTCACCCATTATTGTCTGACCAAGCAAGAGGCTAAAACTGCTGAGTGTGTTGAAAATTAGCTCAACATGGCCTTTAGCGAATGCTAAGTTATAGAAAAAATAGAATAGAAGCGTCCAGCAACTGAAGTGACATAATTTTTTTTTTCGTTCGTACCAGTAGTCAGCGTATGACCCCTACTTATGCAATGCGTCGTACGAGAAGTAGGAAATTATGTTATGGGGAGGATGAAAGATGAAGTAGTGTTTGTGGACATTCGGTTTGAATTTTCCTGCATTGAAAGCGACAGAAAAGACCTCTGGAGGGATTTCATTCCACATAATGAACTGTTCTGCTAAAAAACCAATTTTATCTGTAATGGGTAGTGCGATACAATGGTCAATCGATCACAAATGGATGCGCTCTCAACGAAAATCGAGTCTAGCGTAAAAACGTGCGAGCTTCTAGAACAAGTTCCCTAATTTCGTTAGAGCACTTACCATAGTAGTAACGATAAAACAGTGATATCAGACTTGTATTGCGTCGATGTTCTAGAAAATCAACAGAGTTGGGTAACTTACCGTCTCCAATCAGCCTCTTGGCCGTCTCCTGTACACGGTCGAATAACTCCTAAATAGATTTTGGTGCGGCGGCCCATACACAAGAGTTTTGTTCCATCTTTGGATGATTATGGGTGGTATAAATAGTGCAAGTACCTCTATTTTAGCAAACCGAGGTACTTGAAAGCTTCTTTAGATACCTTAAAAATAGTGTCTAGTCCATCGAACATCACACTGAACATGAGAGCTTGCGATCCCATAATACTTATATCACCCATAGTAACCATTTCCGAAAACTGGTCTTGGTGTAGGCCTGTAACATTGTGTCTTACGGGCATTAAAATCGACTTTATTCACACCTCCATTTTTAGATTGTTGCGAGATCGTGATTGAGCGTATCATTCATATTCTGCCTTTTGAAACACACCTGCAACTAGTTTGGTCTATTGCCAAATGAATACGAATGACAAATGGGGCTGTCATCTGCTAAAGAGTAAAAAAGGTTGAAAGTTTGACAAAGAAGGAGAAAGAGCGAAGCCTTGCGACACCCCTGAATTAAACTTGAACTCGTCCGATGAAATCCCATCTATAACAACTCGTATAGTGCGTTTCCTGAGAAAAGTCGATAAAAATCTATAACAATTATCACCGACACCAAAAGCAATTAATTCTGATAAAAGTGCTTCATGTCACACTTTATCAAACGCCTTGGAAATATCTAGAGTCTTTCTCCGAAATGCCTGATAAAATTTACATATGTATCTATCTCTGCAAGCCATACCGCCAAGGATGAAATGTAGCGTCATCCTCGCCCTAAAAGGCCTTCAGATACGTATATCCTCCGGTTCCAACTTCAAAAGCCCGAATAAGGCCGTAGCCTTGACACCTTGCTGAAGATTTGAGACTATCAAACTCCTGGTCCAGAATGCATAAAACTTAATAAAATTTAAGAACACAACGGCAATCATGCTCACTGGACCTGTACCATTCATTGTCTTCGTTGTAAATGATCCGACCCACACAACTCAAACGAGGGCCTCGAAACCACAACTTCCACGATATTCCCGAAGGGCTAACCTCAATAATCCGTCAGAGAACAGCTAAAAGGCTAAAAAGACAAATAGCTGAACTCTGGGGCTTTACTGATTCCTATGGAAATAAAGTAGAATTGTCCAGTTGGCTCCTGCTGGGGACTGGGCTCCACTTTACCGCCGTTGACACATGTAATGACGGTGAGATTCCATAAAAACATAGTAATATGCCCGCGGAGGGGACTTTCTCTGAAGAGATATATGGAGTTGCACGACTTTTCCGGCATGAAAACGATCAAATCACCTGTAGAGCGCTTCCTACGGTAACTATACCATCGGTCGCTAAGTAAGCCGTACCTCACAAGATGAAAATTAATTATAGTTTCCATCAATTTAGAAAGTGCAGAGCAAATTGCAATTGGGCGGTAATTTTCAGGGTTGTTAGCCTTAGCCTTTTTGAAGATTGGCGTTACATTAGCAACCTTCCACTACTACTTTGGAAATTCACCGGCATGATAGAACGTGCTGAAAAAGGTTGCTAACGGAAGAGATAGCGTTAAAGAACACTGTTTTAAGACCAGCGCTGGTATCCCATCCGGCCCAGGAGATTTATTGACGTTGAGATCTGATAAAACTCTTTTTAACCGCTCGAGGTCGGAAGAATGTCTTCGGTATTTTGAGCTCGATCGGGTGAAAAAAGAGAAATACGAAGCTATTAGGCTGCAAATGAAAAATCGTGAGAGAACAAGGAGAAGATGTAAGAGCACCTAAAACAGTAGTGGTCTGCTGTATAAACACGCTTTTTAATTTGAATATTTTTCTTCAATTGGTAGTAAATGAGCGAATAGGCCTTTTTATGGCGTTAAAGGGCTCCTTCCCCGTAATTATATTAGTATCAGTATATTGCGTAACCGTCTATCATTATCCTCTACGTACCTCTTTAACGGCAATAGCTATTCATTTACAGTTTTCGCAACAAAGAATTGCAAACAATTGAAGTCAAGAGACGACTTTTGACGAATATGAATTATTACTTGACAATCGATTACTTGAAATTTTACACGTAAGTATGATATTGTTTACTCCAACGAGAAGTATACAATTTGAATTTAAAAGTAAAGGATGTCGTCGTAGAGGACGTAATACGCGGAACTTTAAAATTTATGTACTTTAAGCGTAACCAGCACAATAATAAGTGTGAGAAAATAAAATATAAAATTAAAGGATGTCGCCCTGGAAGAGGCTTTATGACATCTATGGGATGTGATGCCCACAGGCAAAATTAAATTTCAAATTAAAAGGATCATTAGCTTCAAAACATTACAGGCACACAGCCAAAGCTGAGTACAATATGAGCTTGGCCTATTTATTTGAAAGTGCAAGAAGGCTCCACACAAGCCATATAAAATGAAGAGTATTTAATTAAATTAAATACATTATCGAAATTTCAACTGCATCTGTGGTGTTTTCCAAGCGTAATAGCGTTTTTTTTAAGAGCACATTAGCGCCACTTTTACAAGCAGCACAGCAGTAACAACACTATCTCCCAAAAACATTGAGAGACAGGTACCGTTTTGTATGTTTTATTGCCGATTTTTTAATGTTTAATGTTGTTGCTATTGTATTTGGTGTTCCTGAATCTTTGTTCTCTGCATTTTTGCACGTTTTCTTCGGTCCTTTTAAAATCATTTTACAAAAGATTTTTCTTCTTGTGTTTTTGTTTTTGTTTTTATTTTATTTGATTTTATTTTCTCTGCTCTCAGATTTTCTCTGTTGTGCTCAGGAATTTAATCAAAATTTGTATTTTCACTCACTACAACAAACTTACTGTTCTTTTATTGATTATCATTTGTTTTTGTTGTTTTTTTTTCTTTTTGTAACTGTGAACGTATGTTTGGGTAAATGTGTGTATTTGTGTGATTGCTTTAAAATCGAAAACGATTTTTATTGCCCGATTACTAATTTTTAGAAATTAATATAAATACGAAATTAATTTTCTCTTTTTTTTGTTGTTTGTTTGTTTCTTTGCAGGCAGAAGTAAGTACCAAGAAATTTATGCAAATGAATTTTATAAACAAAAGAACCGTTAATATTTTGCTATAAACATGGCCTACTAAAACACATTCAAGTTTTACACTTAAAGCTGGTAAGTTCTTAGAAAGTTTAAAAGACGTTTATATTTTTTAAAGCAAGAGTAACAAGTGAAATTATTCGATTAATGCAAAATAGTCATGCAGTTGTCTTAAAAAAGAGCTTCTAAACAATTCTTTATTATTTGGAGGAACTTGACAGTTCTAACTGCTGCAACCAAAGGTCGCTCGCTGGAAGAACCTAAAAGAGAAATAAGATTTTTTTGTCTTCGAATCAGTTGGCTCACATCGAAAGTCGGACAAATTATTAGAGATTCTTATTATTTTTGAAAAGCTTTTTTACTACTAAATAAAGAAAGAATTTTCCAATACGGTACTTTAAAACAATTACCAATCATTGCAAAATTATGGTCCAGCTGACTTTCAAGTCGGCTAAAGCAAAGATATTAATTTTAATTACCGTTATATTTGTTCATTTCTATTTATTTTTATATTATGAGCGGTCAGTTGAATATTTGCTTTCGCAGTGCCTTGGAAGAGGGAAAAATAAGTTATTAATAACTATTTAGAAGGCAAAACTCAACGATAAATCGCAAGTATCGTTAATAAAAGCAAATCAACTATACACGACATCATTACGCAATACAAAGAACACAACAGAATTAAAACAAATAACTCGATCCTGTTTTTTACAGGATGGAGTTGTTTGTTTTAAGCTTTGTCCATGAGATGAGAAGTTTATAGTTCGCGAAGTATAAAAT
The DNA here is from genome assembly GCA_030448955.1 of Trichopoda pennipes. Taxonomy (NCBI): domain Eukaryota; kingdom Metazoa; phylum Arthropoda; class Insecta; order Diptera; family Tachinidae; genus Trichopoda; species Trichopoda pennipes. Next base: position 2,501,500 of record JASKUP010000040.1, read on the forward strand.
GACCCATTCATCTCCGCTTTAAATCTTGCCACAATATTGAAAACCGATTTTGGAAAGGAAGTACATGCGGAAACCATAATAAACTGCATGGCCGGGTGGCTTAAAAGAAACCATGCCTCAGTGTCAAAAATTGAAAGGAACGCTTGCATTTTGCACAAGAACAGATATCAAAAAATTTCTCGTTTTGAAGCATGTAAATTAATCGAATAAGCTTTAATCGAATAATGTGTAATCGAAGAAGTTTTATTCGAATAAATTTTAATCGAATAAGAATTAATTCAATAAGCTTTAATCGAATAAGGCTTAAACCAATAAGGTTCGATTGAATAAGCTTTAATCGACTTAGATATATTTAAGTAAAATTTATTCGAATAAAAATTAATCGAATAAGGTTTAAACGAATAAGATTTATTCAAATAAGGTTGAATCGAAAAAAGGTTATACGAGTGAGGCTTTATTCGAATAAAGTTTAAACGAATAGGATTTCTTCCCATAAAGCTTAATGGAATAAGGATTTGATCCAATAAAATTTAATCGAGTAAAGTTTAGATGAATAAAGTTTAATCGAATTAAGTTTAAACCAACAAGGTTCAGTTGAATAATTAACAATCGAATAAGACTTAAAAGAGCAAGATTTAATAAAATTAGTTTTAATTGAATAAGGTATAATTGAGTAAAATTTATTTCAAAAATAATTAATCGATTAAGATTTAATTGAATAAGGTTAAAAGAAATTCCATTTAATCCAATTAAGTTTAATCGAATAAGGTTTAATCGAATAAAGTTTAAACGTATAAGTTTTAATAACATGAGGTTTAATCGAATAAGGCTTAATCGAATAAAGTTTAAACGAATAAGATTCAATTGAATAAGCTTTAATTAAATAAGGCTTAAACGATTAAGATTTAATCAACTAAACTTTAATCGAATAAGATATATTTAAGTAAAGTTTATTCCAACAAAAGTTAATCGAAAAAAGTTTAAAAGAATAAAATTTAATCAAATAAATTTGAATTGAATAAGATTTCATCGAAAAGGGTTTAATCGAATAACGTTTAAGGGTATAAGGTTTAAGTGCGTAAGGTTTAATCGAATAAGGTTTAAGCGAATAAAATTCAAACGAATGAGGCTTTAATCGGATAAAATTTAAACGAATAGAATTTAGTCGAATAAAGTTAAGTTGAATAAGATTTAATGGAAGTTGAATAGGGTTTAATCGAATAAAGTTTAAACATATAAGCTTTAATTGCATAAGGTTTAATCGAATTAGTTTCAATTGAATAAAGCTTTAATCGATTAATGTAATTGAGTAAACTTTATTCGAATAAAAATTAATTAAATAAGGTTTTAACGAATAAGATTTAATCGAATAAAGTTTAATTGGAAAGATTTAATCAAAAAGTGTTTAATCGAATGAAGTATAAACGTATAAGGTTTAATTGCGTAAGGTTTAATCGAATAAGCCTAAGTCGAATAAGTTTTAAACGAATTAGATTTAGTCAAATAAGTTTTAATCGAATAAGGTTAATTCGTATAAAGTTTAAACGAATGAGGCTTTAATCGAATAACGTTTAAACGAATAGAATTTAATCGAATAAAGCTTATTTGAATAAGATTTAATCGAAAAAGGCTTTAATCGTAAAAGGTTTACTTGCATGAGTTTTAATGGAATAAGGTTTAATGGTACAAGATTTAATCAAATACGTTTTAATCAAATAAAGTATAATCGAATAAAGTTTAAACGAATGAGGTTTTAATCGAACAAAGTTTAAATGAATAGAATTTAATTGAACAAAGCTATTCGATTTAGGGTTTGATCCAATGAAGTTTAATCGAATAAAGTTTAATCGAGTAAAATTTAGTCGAATAAAGTTTAATCGAATAGTGTTGATTCCAATAAGGTTTTGAAGCACTATCAATTTTATATGCCACGTTTTATTAGCTTTTCCTATCAACATTTTAACATCTTACAAGTTCTTTTTTCGGACGTATGTTTGTTTGTTTTCGGTGCCCGGCATTACGTGAAGAATTTTTGCACCTAAACACAAAGAAAACAGTGTAGCATGGTGGATTATTAGTGAAAATATAGGGTTGCAAGGCAGCTTCAGGTATCGGAAACTATCATTTTACAGAAGATATTCTGGACAAGAATATGTGTATTGGAATTATAAAAACTAATAAGTAAAATGGTTGGATGTTGCTGATAATTTTAAGTTTTATCAAGATGACGATGTTAAGAAAATGTCACTAATAGTAAAGAGAGCTGGTTGCTTTACAACTGCGCTAAGGTCATTAAAATACTTGGACAAAACTCGGATATAAATGTAATCAAGCGCTTTTTAGACGTCGTTTGTAAAATCAGATTGTACAGTGATAAAAACCAGCTCGAGAAGAAATGGAGCCGAATAACGTCTGATGTGTGTAGAAAGTCAAAATGAACATGCAACAGAATATTAATTAACTTTCAGTGTGATCACAGCTCTCAAGTTTTTTTTTTCATCATTTCTATTGCTATTTGTTACATTCAGAATAAATATTCAGAATAAATAAAATGGCAAAATTTGCCATTGAAAATTTTTAATTATTATTTATTTTAAGGTTGCTGAACTACCCTGTAGTTAGTTGTGCGACTTTCGATGTGACCCAATGTGTGTTTGTATTTTCTGACTATTGATTATCCATCTTTTGACGAATGAGAAACGGAAACCTAAAATTGTGATTGTGACGCTTATCGTCAAATATAAAATTATTATGATTGATACGTGCGTATATTGTTCGACGGGGTTTGATTTAATTGGGTATGATTTTACGTTATCTCGCGTCAAATTTGGTTTGAAAACATACCAATTTCGGCTATGATTATGATAGTGATCGTTTTAAGGGTTCCTGCTTAAAGAAATATTAACGGCATTTAAAAAAATTGTAATTTTTAAAATTATAAAAATATCAGATTTTTATTTTAAACAATATTTGTTTGAACTGAACTTCAAGCTTGATTAATTTTTTAATTACCTTTATTAATTTTTTTATTAAATTTAAAATTTTTTCTGATTTAAAAAAAAAAAATTTTTCGAATAAATTTGAACAAATTTGTTTATTGTTTGATCACTTCACAAACAATTTTTATGAATCCAATAATAAAAAACGAATTTTATAATTTCAGTGCATTATTAGAGATGTATCGAATAAATTGCGATTTTATTTAATAAGAGAATGTTGAAACAATTAAATTTATTTTAGAAATCAAAATCAAATTAATTTTAAGTAAAGAAGAAAAACAAAGTTGCCACATGGCTCAAATATATCTTCAAAATTTTCGAAAAGTACTTTTAAAAGTACCATATAATTTTAAAAAAATATATAAATTTATCGTGGAATCACCCAGACATTTGATTTAGTCTGAATCACTTCATTTCAAATCATAAATCAATGACGTCTTTAAATCTAAATTATTTTCTAACAAATTTTTTTTTGAAAATTTCTTTGAAACCGAAAATGAAAGTAATTTTCTAACATGAAAAAGCTCAACTAGAAAACAATTAAAATTTTTCTTGTGGTCAACTCTAAAGATGTTTTTTAACTACAAAAATTTGACATTTCCTTTGCTTCGAGACAAACGACAGCAAAGTTTTAAAACTATTTGAAATGAAGAGGAAAACTTACATTTTACTAATGATGCCTTTCTGCTTTGGTTTGTCATAAAAGCATTCATTTTTCTCATTAGATAGAAAAGTCTTAAGGAAAATAAATAAATTTTCCATTTTAGGGAGGGGGAAGGGTTGACGTTTTTTTGAATATTATTTGCTTTGAGAATAATTTTTGGCAACCATCACAAAGCTCGTTAGTAAAACCACATTTGCTGTTATTTTGGAAATTATTTGTAAAATGAGAAATTAAGAAATTTTCAAGGGAAATAATTTGGAGCTTTCAATTTATTAAGTCACAGGACTTTAGTTTCAAATTTATTTCTAAAAATACTTTAATTTGAAAAATTTCCAGCAAAACTTTCTTCAGCAATATTTATTTCAAACAAAGCCCATCTCTGCAATATTTAAAGATATTTTCCTTATGAATCTTTTATTTTAGTTGACAATTAGGAAATAGTCCAAGGACATTTAAAAACTTACAACACTTTTGAGTGTTGCCATTTTGCTGTTGATGTGGTTTAAGTGTTGCTACTATTTTGCTGAGAGTTCTTATTCAAATTTTTTCATCTGATTTACAATTTCATTATTTAGGAATCCATTTATTAATACCATGACAATGATGACAAAACGTTAAAACGAGCTGTGTGTTATCAACACTGCCCCTGTAGGCTAGTAGGTAGTGTACTAAATTTACAGTATGGGGGTTGTGGGTTCGATTCCCAACAAAGACCTTATTTTTTTCACTACAAAACTTAAAATTGACTGTCGGTGGGGCTGCTCAGCGATGAAGGCATAGTTACTGGTCGCTGTACTGTCTTATGCCGCAGTTAATTTCCAACTATTCTACTTTCACCACCTGTTTCATCTATTCTCTATCGCTTTGCTAAATGAATGTAGCACGATACTTAACTAAAAAGGCGGCATTGTTGCCTGAAGTGCTACTTCTCTTAAAAAAAAATAAATAAAACTATTTTACTCATTTATGTTTAAATATGGCATCACCAGCCTTACACGGTGGTAACTTAGGTTGAAGAAGTTCACTTTTAAAAATCGCTGTTACACGAAGCCAGTAAGTATCTGCATGAATATTGAATTAGATTTGCTGGAATTGGTATATAATCTCACCTTCTTCGCTTTTGACGAGAAATTTGAGCTATCGTTTATGGGTCCTCCGCATGACCGTCTTAAAATATTCTACCAAATGAATATTACTGGAGCTGCTTACGTTGTATGGTCAGCTTTTGAAATAGAAATCGATAGTATTTACTCTAGAACGCTTGCCCATTTAGTACCTTACTAACGTTTTGTTGAAGCAGGTACCTATAACCTGATAGCGCGTAAATTTTTTTGAACTTGTCATAGGTGATTTTCCGGCAAATGACTTAACTTGCCATCTGGCATCACTAAATAAATAATAAAAATAAAAGGAATTGCCAAAACGTCGCCACACCATACGGGCACGTTATAGTTGGAAAAGTCGTCGTATAAACAGGCAATTTAATGAAATGTTTTTCATTCCTTCATTCGATGAATTAATTCTTAAACTGCCCTCATAACTCTGCGCCAGCAAGTCGTTAAGCGTTAAAAACTTTATTAAAGTTATTCGAATAAATTTTCAATATAAATTAAAATTGTTGTTGTGTCAAATTGAGTGACATGAAGAAGCAAAAGCAAAAGTCAAAAATTAGCTTTTTAATACTGTAAACCAAAAAAAGCTAACAAATAGACATCTGTGTGCGTGTGTTCTATGCATGTATTTGTGTGTGTGTTTAGGACTCTGTCTAGAACTTTGAACTTATTTTTGCCTTAATTTTTTCTTTTTTTAATTTCCTCTTGCTAAAACGCCTTTTTCCCGTTTTCGCTTTGGCTTTGGCTTCTACAATTCATTGCATTTTGGCTTTTAATTTATTTAATTTCTATTCTTTTAAGTCATTGTAATGATTATTTTGCTTTTCCAAATGACTTTGGCATGACTTGCCAAAAATTGTTAAAACTTTAATTATTTTCACAAATAAATAATTTCGTGATATGAACATTTACTGTTGTTATTGTTGTTGGTGTTGTTGTTGTTGTTTTAATATAATGACTGTTTAAATGTAGTGGAGAGACCCGAAAGACAAGTTGTAGACATTAGAGACGTTTAAAACGGATGTTGTCTTTTTAACATTTGAATTAATTGCTGCTGTTAATGCTGTTGATGGCGCTGCCGTTTTGCTACCAACTTAACGTCCACCCACCACACAGTCAATGATGTTTTTTTTTTTTTTGTTTACTGCGGTAACTTTTAAGAGATTTATTTCATTTAATCAAGAACGTAAATGAATTAGCATTAGGGCGGCGCATAAATAAACCAGAATTCTTGAATATTTCAATAATGTTTTTTTTATTTCGTTTCAATGAGCAGTGGAATATTAATACGAATATTGATTTTTGAAAATGGTTCCTTAATCATTCGACATAATAATTTCCAGAAATTTGTGAAAATAAAAGAAATCAACTACAAAGCAAGAAATCGCCAAAAAAACTTCCGCCATGTTTTATCTTGCCTTTTAGCTATTAGCGGGAGAAGCTGTAAAAGCGGGTCAAAATTTAAAAGAAAATAAAAATTCTTTGTAAATTTTTATACAAAATTTTGAGTTGACGTGATAAGATTTACATCTGCACCTGGCCGTAAGCCTTTATCAGATGGTGGATCATTACCACTGTGGATGAAATGTAGCGTCATCCTCGCCCTAGAAGGCCTGCGGATACGTATATCCTCCGGTGACTCCTAGTTGCAACTTCAAAAGCCTGCTGAAGAATTGGAGACTATCCAACTCCTGGTGCAGAACGCATGAAGCTTAATATAATTTAAGCACACGACGGCATTTATACTCACTGGACCTAGATCATTCATTGTTTTCATTGTGAATGATCCGACCCACAAACTCAAACGAGAGCCTCGAAACACACAGCCACCACGATACTCCCGAAAAGCCTACCTCAATAATCAGTCAAAGAACAGCTAAATGCCTAAGAGACAAATAGCGAAACTTTGGGGCTTTACTGATTCCCGTGGAAATATAGTAGATTGTCCAGTTGGCTCCTACTAGCCTAAAGGGACTGGGCTCCCTTTTACCCCCGCAAGCCACAAGTCTAGATAGTTGTGTAATCCATAAAGATTTATAATGCGGCCCGGGGGGGGGGGGGGGGGATTTTTAGTTGACAAAGCTCTTTGGGAAGAGAAAAATTTGCCAACCTTCAGAAAAACTAATACAATAAGCCTTTTGGAAGACTTGTCATAGCAGCCCGCTGAGTATTAAACAAAAAAAACTCAACGTCATGGACAGATATTGTGAATGACTTCGCATTAGATCTGGTTGCTTTGTACATCTTTAAAGTTCTTGAGGGATGAGGAACTTCTTTACCTGGCAACTCAAAGAGTATTTCTCAAAAATTGGAAAATTGTTGTTGCTGTTAAGTGTTCAGGTAAAATAAGCGCCAACTCATCATTATGTCAAAATACTGATTGTAAAACCATGACTACTAATTTTTTTTTGAATTTGCATGACCTGAGCTGTTGTTTGTGCCTAAAATTCCTACTGGCTAAATTAAATAAATGAAATGCTGCATCTCACCACACGTTTCTGTGTACTTTTCTAATTGGCGCCTTAGATTTTATTGCGTTTTTTTTCAAGTCAAATGTCAATATCAGCCCATAGCAACTGGAGTCCGCTATCGGGTTTTTCAACAAGAAATTTGTTTTTGCATTGTGGCAACACCATGATGTTGGCATTTGACATTTAGTTTTTTTTTTTACATAATCGTAGTAAATTCTTACAATGAATTAAATAATTTAAATACATTATAAAAATGGCGGTTCTGCTAAAGTTACATTTCATAAAATTCGTAATACTTTCGAAAAACATAATTGTCCTTCTGAAATCGCTGTTAAGAATTTCGTCGTTAAATTTGAGTCTGGAGACTGGCTCGATATAAAATGTGCGAACAGCAACGCGTGTTCGACCCGGGTGGTTCAACTGAAAACATCGCAGCCGTGAGCCACAGTATTTAAGCAGATTCAATTTTGTCAATTCCTCGATGCTCTCTACAGTTGGGGTTATCTGACACCACCACGAATTTTGCTTAAGAATTCGATTTTGAAGCTTTACAAGGGTCAACTGGTGCAGGAATTGAAGCCGAGAAACCATTCACATCGCCATGGATCGTTTAATTCATTCAGGAATAACCGGCTGGTTTTTCTGAAAAAATAGCATTTTTTCTAGACGAAGCTTATTTTCACTTGTCAGCAAGCAAAATTGCCGCATTTGGGATTCTGAAAATCCTAGAGCGATTATTCAGAAGCCCTTGCATGCTCAACGTGTAACTGTATGGTGCGCTGTGGTTTGGAGACGTGGTTATGCCGTTTATTTTTCGAAGAAGAGACTAAAAATTTGGTAACGGTCAGATCACGTTATCGCAAGTTGCTAACAACTCAATTTTGGCCTATTATTAAGGAAGTGGATATTACTGACCTGTAGTTTCAACAGGAGGGTGCCACATAGCACACAGCCACTGAAACGATCAATTTATTGCAAACCAAACTTCCCGATTGCATAATTTCACGACAATCAGCAGTTAAGTGACCAGCCAGATCGTGTGATTTTATACCACTGGATTATTTTTTTTTTGTGGGACTATGTTAAGGTCAGAGTCTATACGCAGCCAATCGTATCAATTTTAGCCTTAAAACTCAAATTCTGTCACGTGATTAACGAAATAGGACCGCCATTTTGCCAAAAGTTGATTAAAAACTTTGATGAAAGAATCAACGACTGTCAGTGTGAACGTGTAGGACCTTTGCCAATTATCATTTTCATTCATAATTGCCCAGCCTTTTTCTTCGTAACATAATAAAAATTTGAATTATTTTAATCTATACATTTTGTTTTAAAAAACAAACTTCTTGTTAAAAACCCTTTATAACGAAATAGAGTCATAGTTGCAATACAAAAATTCAATCAAATATATGTGAGAGGATCATGGATAGTTTGAAAATGAAGCCATCCATCCACCCATCTTAATACTTGACACTCATTTCTGGGAAATTTTAAATATTAAAGTGTTTCATGTATTTCACCTGATTTTTCGAAACTCGCTTTCGAGATTAGATTTTTTTTTACTTCTGTATAACATTCTTAGTATACTGAATTATAAAATATATATATAATTCTACTGTACGTGTGTTGCGACTGAACTCCTCCTAAACAGCTGAACCGACTTGCATAAATTTTTTTGTATGCGTTTGGGTGGTGCCCCTGGTGGTTTAGATTTACAATTCGGTCCAATTAGACAAAGGGGCGTGGTACCTCCCATACAAACCACAAACTAAGAATCCAATATTTCTACTCTACTGCTAACGGTATTTAAACAGAATTTGGTATTTCGGTTGAGTGAACATATTTTAAGTTCTGCTGCAAATATAGGCGGGATTTGATAAAGGCGTGTGGTACCTCCCATACAAATCTTCTTTATGTATATAATTCTACTGTACGTGTGTATGTCACTGAATAAATTGCTGATGGTTGTTGATGGTTTACATTCACAAACTAGCCCGACAGATGGCGCTGCAGTCGGTATCCAGGTTATTTAACTACACTGCAACTACACGACTGAATTGACTTGTATGAATTTTTGTGTATTCATTCATTCAATGGATTTAATATTTTTGTGCGCTGTGTTTTGATATTCAATGGTATCGCATTTACGTAAATATTGAGCGTTTTTTACTTCAAAAATACACACACGCCGTAAATTCGTCGCCAGCCACCAACTGCCTCCAATGTGCCTTGTTGGATGACGACGAAAGGCGCAAAGTAACATGCACTCGATTACTGCCGCCGTTAAAACAGTCGGGGTCGGCATCGAGCTTATTTGTTTGCGTTTCTTCTTTGCGATCTCACAAATTCGTTCTGAATGGGTCAGCTAGTAAAAAATATATTTTTATACTACTTATTTATTGTCTTTAATAGCAAGAGGTACTAAAAGAGCTTACTAGTACCACAAACTTCATCCCTGAAAGTATTTGCTCGCACTGGGATGTTATAGACTTTTTGAACGAAAAAACGAAAGAAAGAAATTAAAAATTGCGAAATGTAGCGATATTTCTATCGAAATACAAAGTTATTAAAAAAATAGTGTGTGTGGACCTTGACTGAGTGGGTAAAATTTGGTTCTAAAACATTTTAAAAACTTTAAAAAATTGTGTAAAATTAAATGTTGCAAATACGATGGTTGAATTAATGGATACCATTGATAACTGATTACAACGGTTAATTGATTAAAGTAGTAAAAATTATCTATATTCTATTAGTAATTAAATAAATGACGACCTTAAGCCTAACTAAATTTTGGTTTGCATATTTTCACTTTATTTATTGTCTTAATGAATAGCACCCTTATATTATTTATTATTTTATGGGCGCTCTATTTCACCATTAAGAGATTTAAGGGTAGTTGTTAGGTGATTTTCAATCCACGATTGCCTTTCTCTTCTTCTTCTTCTTGTTTTCCGTTTTTTTTGTTTTTGTTAATATCTGCCGTGTAATTTTTAACTGCTCATAAATCTTTTAGTGTTTTAGTTGAAAATATTTGCTACAAAAAGCTGTAACAACTGCATAAAAGCTTTGTAGCCTAAATTTATTGGATGTGGTGAATGAATTCAAATGAATGGACGAACAGAATAAGGGAGAAAGCATATGTTCTGTTTGGTGGCTGGTTGTGTAGTTGGGCACGTTGGCCAGTCATTGTGGCGCAATTATGTTTGTTTTATTTGTTTTTAAGGAATTTTTATGGTCTTTTAGTGTTTTAAATTTTTAATTTGTATCGTTTATATCGTTTAATTACAGGTCCCCGAGTAAGAAAACCAAAAGCGCCAAAATCCACAAACTCCTCATCTGCCATACAAGCAACTGCTGCAGCAGCTGGTTGCGAAAAAGCCAACTCGCCCAGTTCATCATCATCAGCCAATACCAACGAAGATAAACGACCGCGTACAGCATTTAGTGGTTCTCAATTAGCAAGACTGAAGGTAAATAAATTTAAAAACATTCGGATAAATTTCTCGTTTAGTTAAAGACTTTTAAAGTAAATTTTTGTTATTTTATTTTTTTTTTTATTATTTTCATTTCAGCATGAATTTAATGAAAATCGTTATTTAACGGAGAAACGACGCCAACAGCTAAGTAGCGAGTTGGGCTTAAATGAAGCTCAAATTAAAATTTGGTTTCAAAATAAACGTGCCAAATTGAAAAAGTCTAGTGGCGTAAAAAATCCCTTAGCGCTGCAATTAATGGCTCAGGGTCTGTATAATCATTCGACTATACCTCTAACAAGAGAAGAAGAAGAATTACAAGAAATGCAGGAACGTGAAAAGAACAACAATAACAACAACAACAATAGCAATAACACTAACAACAATAGTTTACAACAGCAGGCCACAAGTACAGTGGCATCTTAAACTTTAAATTCCTTAAACAGTTGTTAAGTTCACTAGGAGAGGTGGGGGGAGGGGTGGGGCAGGGCAGGGCAAATAGGCCAAATAATATTTTGTACAAAACAGATTTCGTTTTCTTTTTTTTCAAGGGCGGCATGTAAATAAACAAAGAAAAAAATGTTGTTGTTAATTGTGTAAATTACAAATTGTAAAATTATTTAATTTTTTTTCTTTAAATTGCAAGCAATATTAGAATATTATTAGAACTAAAAAAACAATTAAATATATTTTTTTATTTTTGCAAAGATGTCAGGCTAAAACTACACTCGATTTTAAAGGTAGACAAAAAAAATATCGGGTGTTTTTTATAGAGGTATAGCATTTTTTAAATGGCTTTAAATGGCTTTAATTTTGTCAGCTGTCAAGTGAGTTTAATTCTGTTTGGTTTGGCATTTGCGAATTTAGTTTGGAAAACATGGTTCTGTTCGATCGCATGCCAGGCCCATTTTACGGTCACCACAATCGTAGATCGCAGCAATTAATTCTATTAACAAGGCAACGTTTTCATGTCACGTGTACGCATCTACAGAGACGTCGCACAGTGCATATAGTAACACCGTTTCTGCTGTAGAGCGTAGTGGAGAGGAAGACTCAAGTCAATCTATCCGCCATTGTTCACGCAATTTGTTTATTTATCCATTCATGGAAGATTTTGCGGAAAGATCTTGGCTTAAGTGATTACAAAATCCAACTCATGAAAGTATTAAAGATATGCGATCACCTAGCAAAGCCTAGATATGCTAAATGGGTCTAAAAACTAGATTGTCTTTGATTCCGATATTTATATAGCGAATTTTATTTAGCGATAAAGCTCACTGAATGAATAGGACAAAAAATAAAACTGCAGCATTTTAGGGATTGGTGAAATCATTGATCCGTTTTTTTTTAAAACGAATGTTAACCAGAACGTTACAGTCAATGGTGACTGCTAGAGAGCCATTATTACTGACTTTTCCTTACTAATAAAATAACCATGATATGCAGGAGCTGTAATTATAACCAGACGGGACAACATATCACAAAGCTCTTGCCGAAATTTATGTATTCGCCTTCGAAGATGATGTAATTCAACCCTGCTAGAAGATATATGCAGTCACTAAACCGATAAGCTTGAAACAATTGACCACTTGGAGGCCGCTATACGATCAAAATGTTATCAAAAATTATACCTCCAGATTAGACTACGCCCATGGCGATCATATGTTAGCAGTCATTATGTTCCCTGAGGACTCATTTATCTGTCTTTATGGATAACTCAACCATCGAGACATGTGTCAACGGGGGTATTAGGGTCCAGTCCTCTGAAAGCTGGCAGAGAGTTAACTGAAAGCTCCATGTTATGATGTGATAAGATTTACATCTGCACCGGCAGTGAGCCAAAATCAGATGATGGTCGAATCACGTGGATGGAATGTAGCGCCATCCTCGTCCTAGAAGAATCATCCTCGCCCTAAAAACCCTTCAGATACGTATATCCTCCGGTCCCTTCTAGTTGCATCTTCAAAAGCCCGAAGCAGGCCGCAGCATTCACTCATTGCTGAAGAGTTGGAGATTATCAAATTCCTGGTCCAGAACGCATGAAACTTCATAAAATTTAAGAACACAACGGCAATCATGCCCTCTGGACCTGCACCATTCATTGTGTTCATTGTGAATGATCCGACCCACACAACTCGAAATCACAACCACCACGATACTTCCGAAGGACCAACCTCAATAATCCGCCAGAGAACAGCTAAACGGCTAAAAATACAAATAACTGAACCCTGGGGCTTAACTGATTGACGTGGAAATATAGTGGATTGTCCAGGTGGCTCCTACTAGCCTTGAAGGGGTCTGGGCTCCCTTTTAACCCGCAAGACACCAGTCTGAATGATAGAAGTAGGATCCATAAAGACTTTCATGTGCCCCGGAGGGAGCTCCACGTTATATCCACGGGAATAAGTAAGCCCCAGAGTTGAGGTATTTGTCTTTTTAGCCTTTTAGCTGTTCTCTGTCTGATTATTGAGGTAGGCCCTTCGGGAGTATCGTGGTGGTTGGGGTTTCGCGGCCCTTATGAATTTGATTAAGGGGCCAGGATCATCTCAGCTTTACTGAGAACAATGTGTGAATGATCCGAAACCAGTGATCATGCCTGTTGTGTGTTCTGGACCAGGAGTTGAATAGTCTCCAGCTCTTCAGCAAGAAGTGGTGGTTGACGATCCTGCTTCGAAACCTCCAAAATTGCAACCAGAAATAACCTGTTGCTAGAAATTACTCTTCTGCTTCCTAGGGCGCTGCCCAAGTGGCTTGGCTTCCGTCAAGATTATCGCATACACACGCTATGTACCGACATAAATCCTATTGCGCAGCAGTCATTTTTAACTGATAATGCCAACAGATTGTCCTTCAAATAAAATTAATTTCATGTCACCCTACAAAAATCATCCTTAAATTATTTCGTTTCGAAAATCTATACCTTTATAAAAAACACCCTTTATTTAGACATTTTTTTTAATAAAAAATAATTTTTAATTTTGTAAAGAACCAGTTTCATTTTAGTGGCAAACTTTTAACAGAGTAACCCTCAGAGTTATGGTTAGTGGCAACACTGGCTATGTTAAGGCCAGAGTCTATACAGAGCCAATCAAATCGATTTCAAACTTAAAACTCAAAATCCGTGATTTGATTAAGGAAATGGGACTGACATTTTGCCGAAAAGTGATTAAAAACTTTGATAAAAAAACTCAACGACTGTCAGTGTGAACGTGGTGGCCGAACTTTTCGTAATACAATAAAAATTTGAATTATTTTAATCTAAATTTAATGTTTTGTTTTAAAAAGCAAACTTCTTGTTAAAAAACCTTTTAAAATGTAATAGAGTCATAGTTGCAATACAAAAGTTCCATCGAATATATGTGAGGGGATCATGGATAGTTTGAAAATTAGGCCATCCATCTATCTTTATTCTTGACACTCATTTTTAGGAAATATTAAATATTAAAGTGTTCCCAGGTATTTCAGCTGATTTTTCGGAACTCGATAAGAATTTTTTTTACATTTGACTGTCAGCTATTTCGTTCGCTCAAGGATAATAAAATAATAGTTACAGACTTCTTTGCAGACTCTTGAGAAAAAAACTAACGAGTAAAAAGTCATTTTTAAGTAAAACCAAGTTTTCTTGCTTAAACTACAGCCACCACTTATTAAATATATTTCAATTCATATCTGGGAAGGATACCTCCTTGTTAAACTAAAATAAAATATTTTTATATTTTAAGTCTAAATTTCACTATTCAAATAAATTCGAGTGTAAAACAGTGAAGAAGTAAATTTTTGAATATCTAGTCCTAGTTTAAGCTTATAATTTCTAAATAAATTGCTTAAGTTAGTTAAAAAAAAAAACAAAGAAGAAATTATGAAATAGAAAAATAAATTTAAAGAAATAACATAAAAATCTAATTAAAGAAAAATTGTTTTATTTAAAATTAAAATTTTTAGAAAAAGAATTTTAATTTTTTTACAGGTTTTTCTTTGGTGCCTGGGCAAAACTTCAGCGCTATTTTTTAGGAAGCAAAAAAATTCGGTTGAAATATTTCTACAAAATCAAATGGTGCTGAGATTATAAGCAGCAGAGCTGTATGACTGTTGGCAACGCCTTACACTTCCTTATTATTTTTTTTTTGTGTTATTTAAAGTTAAAATTTAGTTGACAAAGTTTGTTAAAATGTTTTTTTAAATTGTTATATTCAATATTTTAATTAAGAAACTCTAGAGGTTTAATTTCAAAAATTTAATTGACAACATTTAAATAATCGCCAAATAAACAACACTAGCGAGTTTAAAAAAATTTAATTATTCTTCTAAAGAACAAATATTAAACAAACAGTTTGGTTAATTGAGTTATTTTCATTTTCAATATTTGGCCACACTATTGGGTGGCATGTTCAGGAAATAATATTTAATTTTTTTTTGTTCTATACAAAAATTTTTTAATACATTAAAACTAGCGACAAGTGTTGGAAGTAATTTTAATTAGAGGTGTATTCCAAAAGACAGAACATGAATCATACACTCAATCACGATGTCGTAACAATCTCGGAATGGGAGTGGTGTAAATAGAGTCGATTTTAATGCCCGTAAGATGTAATGTTGCATGCTTACGCATAGATTTTTGTTCGGAAATGGTGTTTTACCTGTTACTGTGAGTGATATAGGTATTACGGAATAGGAATGATGTTCCTGGCATGAAAATCCAGTGTGATGTTCGATGGACTAAACACATTTTTCAGAGCTCTAAAGAAGCTTTCAAGTTCCTCGGTTTTCTAAAACAGTGTAAGAAATACTTCACTCCATCCGATTTTCGTACATTTTATACCACTTACAACCGTCCCAAAACGGAATACAATGTTTGTATGGACCGACGCCCCAAAGTCTATTTTGGAGTTATTCGACCGCGTACAGAAGAGGGCAAAGAGTCCCATTGTGGACAGCAGGGTATACAACTCAATTGATTCTCTAGAGCATCGACGCAATGTGGGATGTATTTCACTGTTTTATCGTTACTACAATGTTAAGTGCTGAATTGAAATTAGGGAACTTATTCCTCTTACTCTCACATTTTCGCGTTTAACTCGATATTCATTGAAAGCGTATAGATTTGTGGTTGATATTCCACTGAATCGCACTACAAGGAGAATTTGTTTTTTAGCAGAACAGTCCGTATGTGGAAAAAACTCTCTCCAGAGGTCTTTCCTGTCACTTTCAATGTAGGAAAGTTCAAATTTAATGTTCACAAATACTACTTTATCTTTCCTCCTCCCCATAACCTAATTTCCTTATTCTGCCACAGTGCATTGCATATGTAGGGTCCGTCCCCAGAGTGCTGGTCCGAAATTAAAAAAATCTTCAAATTTCACAGGCGACGGAATCTATTGTTATAGAAAAGACGGTCGCAAATTTTTAAAGAGTCCGCTCTTATGAAATTTGAAGTGAAGAAGGAGGAAGAAAAGAGTGTCAAAAGAGTTTCAATTTTTTGAAAGGCCAGGTTTACCTGGTGCTATTGGATGGCGTGCAGATTAAATTTCTTGAATGACATATTTTTTTTTTGAAACTGCATTACATTCGCAGCAGCAGTTTCATCTTGTAGTGGCGCAGCTGGCAATTGCTTACAGATGCCTCATGTGTCCCTGAAATCATTTTACTAGATTTGGAATAATTTAATTTAAAAAATATACTCTTCAGTAAATTTGAAATATAGGCTGAAGGAAAGAGGGAGTCAAACTTGAAGTTTTTTTAAAGAACAGAATTTCTTAGCTTTAGAAAATGGCGTGTTTGAATGCAATATTCAGCATTCATATGTTTTTGAAATTGCATTATACTCGCAGCAGCTTTTCTAGCGACAAAACTGGTAATTGATTATAAATGTCATATACAACTCTAAAATTCTTTTGCAAGATTTGAAATCACTTTTTGTTTCACAATTTCTATTTCACACTGTTAAGCATTTGTTGTTTTATTATTTTTCCATATTCAATACTTTTTATTTTTAATCTTATTATTTTTCATTAATAACTAAAGGCAATTGTTAGAAATTATAAAGACGCGTACCTAAAGAATGTCGTCTTAAAAACTTTTTTAAAAATCCTAAACGCCCTACATTTAGTGATAAGATTTAAATCTGCACCTAGCCGTGGGCCTTAACCAGATGGTAGTCACCCCACTGTGAATGAAAGGCAACGTCATTCGCGTCCTAGGAAGCCGAAAACTAATTCTAGCAACAGGTCTTTCCTAGTTGCAATTTCAGCGGCTGCAGAACAGGCTTGCAAACCACTACTCCTTGCTAAAGAGCTGGAGACTATCCAACTCCTGACTAGAACACATGCTAGCATGCTCACTGGATCTGGATCATTTACCAGTATGTGTGATAAAAGGCGAGATGACCACCATAAATCAGTTCATGCTTGGAGCCGCAAAACCACAACCACCACGATACTCCCGAAGGGCCAACCTCAATAATCAGTCGGAGAAATAGCTAAAAGTCTAAAGAGACAATTAGCGGAAACTCTGGGGCTTACTGATTTCCGTAAAAATAACGTGGAGCTTTCTGGTTGACCCCTGCCTTCAGGGGACAAGGCTTCCTTATACTCCCAACGGCACAGGTCTACATAATCAAGTATTCTATAAAGACCTATAAATATACCCCCGGGGGGCACCAAACGCCCTAAAATAGTAATTGATTTTTGTTAATATTGACTAGGGCCTTTAGTATGCCATTGAAGGGATATGTGATAGGATTTACGTTAGCACCCAGCCATGGGACCATTATCTGATGGTGGTCTTAACACTGGGTGTAGCAAAGCGGCCACCCATGCCCTAAGACGCATACACACTAGGTGCATATATGCCTTAGTGGTAATTTTCAAGGGCATGGTACCAGGTCCGTGCCCCTACTTCTTGCTAAAGAGCTGGAGACTATCTAACTCCTAGTCCTGTTGCAAGCGCATCAAGGACATTTATTTGGATGTTAACCTTATTTTTTTTACAGCACTTCGAACTTTCTTCCAAGCTCGATTAAACCACGGCCACTACGTTGCTCCCCGAGAGACCTCAGCCATGCGAGCAAGTGGTTCCCATAGTACCAGTGTGTGTACAATGATCAGACTTCGAGAGTCCTATGTCTCTTGAAGTATCGAGTTCCTACGAGCCTATGCGACTGGTGCCGCCTTTTGCTCCCAAAGGCACATGCCAAGATTAGGAAGATATCCATCTAGACTGGGTTGGGGGGTGCGATGTCATTGAAAGGATTTTGACGCATGTCACATGGCACATGTCAAGATCAGGAAGAGAACCATCCAGACTATGTGGGGGAGGGGGCCATTGAAAGGATTTTGACTTCGACTAATTATTTAGACCGATATATTATATTTGGCATCTACAGCTGGAATATTTTTTCATTAAACAGAAAAAAGCTCTCTTTTATTAGATGAAGAGCAGTAATCGTCTCTACTTACCATATTTTTTTGCAATGTTTAGTTTAATGATGCCACCCATTACTGTAAAAGTCGCTGTAACAAATTATGAAGTCTGCGTTATTCCGCTTCTGATGGCTGCTCTCGAGCAAAATGCAAGGGCTTCTATTACTTTAGTAATAAAAACGAGGACAAATACATAGAAAAAGAAATCAAAAATTTGAATTTTGATAGCTTAGGAGCTTTAATAAAAGCTTTGTTACACATATAAAAATTTTTCTTTAAAAACAGAGCAGAGAAAATTTAATAGAGAAAAGAAAAATAATTTCAGTTTTCATTAAGGGAGCAAACTATTTTTGAATATTTATTTGTGCCCCCCAAATAATGCTGACGACTAAGAAACATTCAAAAAATAACCAGATCCTGTCATAGATCCTATGAAATAAATACTATAATTTTTGTTTGTAAATTTTTCTTGCAGTGTAAGTGAATTTATTATCTACAAATTCCGTTTATTTACCAGATTTAAAAAAAAGAACTAATAAAGAAATTTATTTGTCATCTGAGTAGATTTCATTTTCGCTAATTTTTTTTTTTAAAGAAAAAGCTGGCACCGATAAAAACCTCATGATTAAAAATTTTTTGTCACAAAAAGCACAAAATGTCTTAATCCTCAAGATTAAATAACAACAAAAAAAAAAACAAAAAAGACAAATTTTGAAAGTAAAAAAATATAAAAAATTATATCTTGTTTTTATATTGTGATTTACAACTTGATCTCAAGTTTCTTTATTGATCGCCCGGCCAGCGTTCATTTAATGAACATACGTGTGTTGCTAAAAGTAGATGAGTGAGTATGACGATGTTGGAGCAATCTCATTTCACAACATTTAGCATGTTATAAAAAAATAGTTTCATTTAAGTGTCCATATTGAAGTGAAATGTAAATTTTTTGTTGTTGTTGTTGTTGGTTTTTCTTTGTAAAATTAATATGCAAAAAAAAAAAATAAAACGAAAAAATATTATTTGAAATAGTGGTAATAAAAAAATTAAAAACAACAACAACAACAATAAACTGTAAAAAGCCCACATATGCGTGAGTGTTGTGACAACTTTATTATAAAACCAACAACTTAATGGTTGATTTTAAGTAGAAAATTTACGATTTGTTTTCCAGAAACACTCCAACAATATTGCAAAAATCCCATTATTTATAATTTTAAATGACCCTTAAGCTTAGTGTAAGCCAAGCTTAAATCCAAACAATAAAAAAATAATAATAAAAAAAAATTAAACAAACAAACAAACATATTGTCGCATAAATGTGTTGCAGTAAAAGTTGTTGTCTTCTTTCAAAACGCTGCTATAAAAATCTTAAAACGCCCACACTTTTTTACCCAGGTATGACAATGAACACTGCTATAGAGAGGAAGAAGGTCAAGATTATAATAAAATTTGTTTCAAAAATTAATTCATATCAAAACTTGGACCATCGTTCCATCGTTAGTTTCATATTAAAAGGAAACATGTGACATGTTTCACTTTTTATTGTTTGGAATTTTTTTTTCATTCCTGGTTTTTTGCATTTCCTTTTTTGTATTTTTGTTTTTTTTTTTTTGTTAAAGAGATTAATGATGATCTTTCCTTCTCTGAGTTTTTATGGTTGTCTTAATTCAAGGAATCATTTTTTTGTATGTTGCATTCACCGGATATTTTTCATTCCTGACATTAAGTTGTATAAATCAAAGACTGTTTTATGGCCAACACAATCACAAGTAGTTCAAAGTCAATTTTATTAAAGTCAGCTTCACAATGACAAAAGAATGCACTCATTAGTTTGTTTTAACCACATAAAATTATAATTTCGAATTTCTAAAACCTCTCAAATTTTATTAAAGTGATCGAAAGCCAGGTGAACTTATTGCCTTATACGCTCTTTGAAAAAATAGACAACAACCAATTATTATTTTCTCTCCAAACGGTTAAAAATTTCACTCAAATTTTATTTTCGACAATAAAAGAGTGATTTCCGGAACTTTAAATAAGCAAGTTCACACTAAAGAGCTACTGAAACTATAGAACTATAAATTTCAGAAACAATGCAGCCAGAGAATTTCCTTAACTCAGCCCTAAATGTTGTCACCTTGAAAAAATAATAATTAAAAATATTTTGGAAATTCGGTTACTTTGTGAATATGAAATTTTGTATCCATACATGGCGCTGCAAAGGATAACAATTATTCTTACAAAATATATTGATAATGCTGTTTCACAAAATAATTAAAAAATTCTCCTTGATATTTAAAAAAGTTATCATTCCCGTTAATCTAACACCTCTGCTTCTCTTCCTTTAAATAAGACAACAACTTTAGTTCAAAGTTATTAAACTGAATATCAGAGATGTTTGGAATAGTAATCAAACTTTAAATTTTAAAAACAAAGCAGCCAACCTAACAAAAGATGTTTCATTACTCAGCCTAAAGTGTTGCCACTTTGAAAATGTAATAGCTAAAAAAAATTATTTTGGGAATTCAGTTACATTGTGTACATGCAACTTAATTTCTCCTGTTAAGGCTGATAACGATGCTCATAAAATATAATGATGATTATGTTTCATAATATTGTTACATATAAATGTTATGTTATGAGTTCTTTATCGCAAAACAAATAACACCAATATATTGAGATTTTAAATTAATTACAATTTTATTTACTATACAAAGTTGTTACTACAAAATAATTTACTTAAGATGCCCGTCTTTACTTCACGAGGTTTAATTTTACACTGAACTGTCTATCCACTCAGACGCTGGCCTTTTATACTTGTCCATTAAAAGTCTAAAAAATTTGAGAAACTTCTACTCCCTTTGTATTTCATTTGAAAATTTAAGAAACTTTAACTCCCTTTGTATCACATTTTGTTGTTGTCTGTTGTTTATTCAATGTATAGGCGCCTCTATGTCTGTGTGTTTATTTTGTTTTTGTTTTTATGATGATAAAATTTTTTCTTGAAATTTATTTGAAAGTATTTGTTGTTGCCTCGTGTAGATAAGTTTTCATAGAAAACTATGCAGATGGTATACAGATTTGTTGTTGTCTTGCGCGTTTTAAATGTCTACGCAGTTTTTAAACAGAAATTTGTTGTTGTCCAGCATGTCACGCAGTTAGTAAACAGCATATCAAATGGTTGTTGCTTGTGTGCATGAAATTTCTACGCAGAAATTTTGTTGTTGTGCATAAGTTTTCTTAGCAATCCACGCAGTTAGTAAACAATATACCCGGTAGTTTACTTTATTGCTTAATTAGTTTCTTGTAAATCTTAAGCAAGACACATCCATAACAATAATAATTAACCAATTCTCTATTTAATTAATTGGGCTTAAGGCTCAAGGCGTTTGATAGAGTGTGGCATGATGCACTTCTGTCAAAACTTATTGCTTTTGGTGTGAGTGATAATCTCTGCAGATTTATATCGAGTTTTCTCAGGAATCGCACTTTACGAGTTTTATAGATGGGATTTTCATCAAACGAGTTCAAGATTAATTCAGGGGTACCACAAGACTCCGTTCCCTTTCCTACCCTATTTTCTATTTTTCTAAATGACCTTCTTTGTCAAACTTTCAATTCTATTTACTTTTTCGCAGATGACAACACCATTTGTCATTCATATTCATTCAGAAATAGACAGACAGAACAGACGAGTTTAAAATTAATTCAGGAGTAACGCAAGACTCTGTTCTTTCTCCTACCCTATTTTATATTTTTCTAAATGACCTTCTTTCAACCCTATATACTCTTTCACAGATGGCAGCACCATTTATCATTCGTATTTTGTTGGTAATAGACTAAAATAGTTGGAAGTGAGTTCCAAAAGGCAGGACATGAATGATACTCGTAATCACGATCTCGCAGCAATCTCGGAATGGGGTCGATTTTCATGCCCATCAGACAGAATGTTGCATGCTTACGAATAGATCTGTGTCCGGAAATGGTGCTGCATCTCTTACTATGGATAATAAAGGTATTACGGAGTTGCACGCTCTTTATGTTCTCTTGACGTGAAAATTCAGTATGACGTTCGATAGACTAAACACATTTTTCAGGTTTCTAAAGAAGCTTTAAAATGTCTTGGTTTTCTAAAATGGTGTAGAAGATATTTCACTCCATCCAAGGACCAGGAGCTTTGGATACACAACTCATGTAAGATTTATTGAAGGAAACGTTCAGAAACCGCATAGTTTCACGTTTCCAAGAGCGTGCGATTTAACTTCACTAGACTATTTTCGTCGTGGATATGTCAATTCGCTAGTCTACGTCGAAAGTCCCAAATGATTCACTGTAAAAAACACCCTATAGTACTTTATAAAAATGAACACTTTAGTAGAAATTCGAACTCAGTAGAATGAACTGAAATGATCTATGGGCGATATGGGTATTACGGAATCGAACGCTCGCGATGTTTACTTGGCATGATGCGGTAGATCACTCAATCATGTTAATAAAACTGCGTAAGTTATTTGATTTCGCAAGCTCGGCTTGTAGTCTAATATCCTGTTATTTGATTAACAGTTATCAAATAGTGAGTGTTGATGATAGGAGATTTAATCCGTTTCTTTTCTGTCTCTACATAAATGACCTACTTGACATTTCTAAAAGCAGTAGGATGCACATGTATGCTGATGACGTGCAGGTTTATAATCGTAGCTGGATTAATGACGTTCCTATGTGTGTGAATGGGATTAATGACGATTTGCACATGATCAATTACTGGGCCATGTCTAATGGATTGTATATTAATACTTCGAAGTCGAAATGTATTGTCCTCTCGAAAGCTAGGGGAACTCTGGTTAACATTAATGTGAGAATTGACGGGAAATGTGATCGTATTGGTAGAATCGGCATCTAATTTGGGCGTAATTTTTAATAATAGAAAGACCTGAACTAATCACATTAATTTTGTCGTTGGCAGAGTTTACAGTAAACTGCGCACCCTGTGGTCGTTAAAGGACTCTACGCCGTTTGATATTCGCATGCTTTTGGCAAAAACTTATCTGATCCCTTCACTTCTTCACAACTGTGAAATCTATGCCAATTGTGACAGCACTGATCAGCGCAGACTAAAAGTCGCATATAACAATATTGCCCGTTATATACTTTTGATCATAGCTTATCATACTCTAATTTAATTTTTGGAATGACATTCGATGATTTGCTAAAATATTGGTGTCTAATTTTCTTGCACAGGATTATCATCTCGGAACGACCATCATATCTATTTGATAGGATAGTTTTTGCAAGATCAAATCGTGGTAGGAATATTATCCAGCAGAAATACAAGAGTCTGTTATCTCAACGCCAGTTTTGCATAAATGCAACCAGTCTTTGGAACTCTTTGCCAAATTCCTTACAGAAAATAGGCAAAGCAAATTTATTTAAAAAGGATCTTTATAAATTATTTAGTCCTACCCAACCTTGACTTAATTTTTTTGTTAACACTTTTACATTAGATTGCTTTCGATTAGTCATACCTTTATTTGTTATAACTTTATTATTCTTGACATATATTTCATTGTATACCTGTGTATTGTTAATGCTTTGTTTCTAGATTTAAGTTTTATATTAACTCAATTTGATCCTTAACATATAGTTAAGGATCAACAGCAACGTCACTTATAAGATGTTATCATCTTATTGTGCTAGTTGTTTAAAGAATAAAGAATAATAATAATAATAAAATTCAGATGAATTTTCAATGGACTAAATGCATTTTATAAGTTTCTAAAGAAGCCTTCAAGTGCCTGGGTAATAGATACTTCACTCCATCCGATCTTTGTAATATCTATACCATCTATTTCCGTCTAAAAATGGAATACAACTCTCATGTATTGGCCGGCGCCCCAAAATCTATTTAGGAGTAGCTCGACCGCGTACAGGAGAAGGCCAATGGACTTATTGGGGACAGTAAAGTATCCAACTTTATTGATTCGCTGGAGCAACGACTACAATGTTAAGTGCTCTAATGAAATTCGAAAACTTTTTTCCGTTACGCTCACGTTTTTGAGAGTTCATCCATTTGTGGTTCATTTTCCACTGAATCCCACTACGCATTGCAGGGAGATTTCGATTTTTAGCAGAACAGTTCGTATGTGGAATAAACTCCCTCTAGAGTTCTTTCCTATTATTTTCAAGGTTGGAAACTTCAATTTGAATGTCTACAAACACTACTCCCTCTTTCCTCCTACCCATAACCTAATTTCCTAGTTCTGCCACAATGCATTGGATGTGTAGGGTTGAGTGCTGGACCGTAGTGGGAAAAACGCTATATTTAATCGGGCTTAACTTCGAACTAAAATCTCCATCCATCTTTTCTCTTAAATAAGGTACCAACTTTAGTTCAGAGGTATTAAATTGAATAGTAGTAATGTTAACATCATCATCATCATTCTCCCTTACTGTCCTTAATTTCTTAGGGGCAGCTTTAATCATTAATTGAAATTTTCAGAGTAACTGGACCGTAGGCGTAATATGTTCCAAACTAAACATACTCCCACTACTATGTCGATCGTCTTGGCTGGATATTTCAAAAAATTTGTTCTTAAGTGAAGACTATTTTAGAAGTAAATGTTAGCTTTTCACGCTTCTCTTCCCTATTCAGGAATCTTGACTGCCAATTTATATTAAAAGTAAAAGACTTGTAACCTCAGAGTCCTTTTTCTTTTTATGATTCAATAAAGTTTCCTTAACGAGAAAATTTTTTTTTTAAACTTCGTTACTTTAGCAACAATAAGATGCCGCCACAAATTCTATAGCATGTTGCTTTGGAGTATACAGCTTTAGCGTTTACAAAAGTACGGCCAAAATTGAACGTTCACATTTAAAATGTCCCCAGCAACGCGCCAGTCATATAATTAAATTATACGATTTTAGTCAAATTGTAGCATTGTTATGCACGATAATATTGTGGTTATAGGAACCATAAAACAGATCACTCAACTCATCTTTATCATATTTCACAGAAACTTTAAAGTGAGTAATTTTTCACTTGAAATTATGGAACAAAAAATCTGTTATGGCCATATATGTCATTAAAAATATATTTTATTCATGCTCATTCTTAGGGAAAATATTATGGTTCCACATTTTATTATACCACCAATTCGATTTTGTAACATCACTAACTGCCATTATTACTCATACAATTTCAAAAGTTTTTAAGTTGACTCGCAGTCAGTCCGCATGAAATGGGGACACTTAATCATTATTAACTTTACATATTCGCATTTTTTAAGTTTCGGTATCTATAAATCCATGTTTACTGTACACTGTAAAGCCAACCCTCGTATATCAATAATGCTACTTTAATAAATCTCTCATCATTGAAACATTTTTTAAAAATAACTAACAGGCGGCAAATTGTAACATATTTTATATTTAGAAAAAAATCCAAACACTACGAGGATGCCCTTGCGATGCAACAACTAAATGAAATTCGTCATGAGACTTGAAAATGAATTTGAAATATTTGTTGTTTTTTTTTTTAAATCTCAAAAATTCTAAAGAAACAACATAAAATTGCAAACAAATTGTTTTCACGCATTAACGACTGGACAAGAAATATTAACTCACCGTGATCCATTTCGCTTGAAATGGCAACAAAGAATGAAATAAGACAAAAGCAAAAATCGTCTCTGTCAAATTATTCATTAACATAATGAGACCAATGACTTAAGTATTACTCCCTTGCAAATACACATGATCAACTGAAATGTGTCACACTGTGCAAAAACTCTCATATTTTTTTTGCTAATAAATCTTCCAGTCAAAAAGATGGGCCATAAATTTTGAACTTAATAAAGCTTAAGAGCACAGGCGTGTGTTTGGTTAAGTTGATTTTTATATTTATTTCCACTAACCAGATTCATACTTTTCATTTTCTTCCTCTTCTTCTTCTTTTTCTTCTTCTTTTTCTTGGTCATCATTAGCCTCATCTCTGGGAATTAAGATTGTTAAAGTTTTTCTTCTGTTAAAAATAATTAGTTGACTAATAAATTGACTTTGTTGTTGACAAAAAACAAGGTGTTCGCTCGTTTCAATCCGATAACAAAAACAACAAACCACAAACCACAAAAGAGAAAAATATTACGCGTATTATTTTGTCTTTAATTTATTTGAAACTTTTGAAAAATATTTTTTTAAATAATTTTGTTGTAATTTATTACAGGACCGGACTATACTGGACTGTAACTGATTTTGTCTAGTGAGAATTTACCAAAAGCAAAAACAAAAACAACTATAACAACAGTCAGAAAAATATAAAGGAAAGATTTACGTAGCAGATGTGTTGTAGTTTTGTTATCCTGAATTAAAATAAAGAGGAACTTTTAATTTAATTGCGTTTATAGAAAATAAGAGCAAAATTTTTTAGTTTCTTTTTTAGCTGATAGTAACCCATTGTAACCCACTATTCTAAATAGTAATACTACGCTACATTTCAAGTTTAACAGGCTCGAAAAACTTTAATTTTAAGACTCTTTAGTGTAATTTTATAATTGAGGTTTAACAAACCCGATTTTAATTAGCGATGACTCCTACTAATGAACTGCAGTTTGCAGGAGGAGTAATTGTTTATTTTCGATGTGGCTCTTTCTTTGAGAGTGACAAGAATTTTATTCCACATATAAACAGTTCAATCAAATTCTCTCTTTTATCCGTAGTGCGGATAAATGAGCCAACCGTCCGTTAAGCGCTGAGCTCTTATTTCTGATTTTATCACAGTTAGACAACCGTGAGAAATTTACTACAGCTCGAGTGGCACATTCCCTGAGAGAGCCAAATATTACGTGAGAGAAGCTATCACCCATACCCATACTAAAAGAAATAAGTTTTGATACATATCCAACATGGCAACATACTGCCATGCCACGCTCTATCAAACAGCTTGAAATATTTAAAGACACCAATTTGCTATCACTAAATTGATGAATCGATCAACGCCATTTTGCCTAAAGGAAAAGAAGTCAGCTATAATTTATCTATTGAATAACAAAAATTTCATTAGCAATAAAAATCCTATCGAATATTTTTATGTCTCAAATATTCTACAAAAAAAATGCTTGCAAAAAATTTTCTTACAAAAAAGGTTCATCAGTCATAATTTTTCTAAAAGAAATCTTATCAGACAATATTTACCCACCCATTAATATCCTGTCATAATTTTTCTATATAAAAAATTTTCATCAGTCAAAATTTTTGTACGGAAAATTTCATCACTCTTAATTTATCTACAGCAAAATGTTCTCAACCATAATTTTTCTATAGAAAGATTCACCACTTGGTATTTTCCTGCAAAGTCATAGAAAAATTTTATCTGTCATCAATTTTCTATAGAAAATTTGTTATCTGTCATAATTTTTCTATAGAAAAATTTGGGATCTGTCATAATTTTTCTATAGAAAAATTTGGGATCTGTCATAAATTTTTCTATCGAAAAATTCTCATCTGTCATAAATTTTTCTATAGAAAATTTTTCATCTATCATAAATTTTTCTATAGAAAATTTTTCATCTATCATAAATTTTTCTATAGAAAATTTTTCATCTATCATAAATTTTTCTATAGAAAATTTTTCATCTATCATAAATTTTTCTATAGAAAATTTTTCATCTATCATAAATTTTTCTATAGAAAATTTTTCATCTATCATAAATTTTTCTATAGAAAATTTTTCATCTATCATAAATTTTTCTATACAAAATTTTTCATCTATCATAAATTTTTCTATACAAAATTTTTCATCTATCATAAATTTTTCTATACAAAATTTTTCATCTATCATAAATTTTTCTATACAAAATTTTTCATCTATCATAAATTTTTCTATACAAAATTTTTCATCTATCATAAATTTTTCTATACAAAATTTTTCATCTATCATAAATTTTTCTATACAAAATTTTTCATCTATCATAAATTTTTCTATACAAAATTTTTCATCTATCATAAATTTTTCTATACAAAATTTTTCATCTATCATAAATTTTTCTATACAAAATTTTTCATCTATCATAAATTTTTCTATAGAAAATTTTTCATCTATCATAAATTTTTCTATAGAAAATTTTTCATCTATCATAAATTTTTCTATAAAAAATTTTTCATCTATCATAAATTTTTCTATAGAAAATTTTTCATCTATCATAAATTTTTCTATAGAAAATTTTTCATCTATCATAAATTTTTCTATAGAAAATTTTTCATCTGTCATAAATTTTTCTATAGAAAATTTTTCATCTGTCATTGATTTTGCGATAGAAAAATTGTCATCGGTCATAAATTTTTCTATAGAAAATTTGTCATCTGTCATAAATTTTTCTATAGAAAATTTTTCATCTGTCATAAATTTTTCTATAGAAAATTTTTCATCTGTCATAAATTTTTCTATAGAAAATTTGTCATCTGTCATAAATTTTTCTATAGAAAATTTGTCATCTGTCATAAATTTTTCTATAGAAAATTTGTCATCTGTCATAAATTTTTCTATAGAAAATTTGTCATCTGTCATAAATTTTTCTATAGAAAATTTGTCATCTGTCATTGATTTTGCGGTTGAAAAATTGTCATCTGTCATAAATTAATTATAGAACAATTCTCATCTGCCATAAATTTTGTAAAAGAAAAATTGTCGTCTGTCATAATTTTTTTATATAAAATAAAATTCATGCGTCAAAAATTATCTATAACAAAAAAAAATCATCTGTCATAACTTTTCTGTAAGAAAAAAATTCATCTGTCATAATTTTTTAATAGAAAAAATTCATCTGTTATAATTTTTCTACAGAAAAAAATTCATTTATATAATTTTTCTATAGAAAAAAATCATGTTATAATTTTTCCATAGAAAAAAACTCATCTGTCATAATTTTCTGTAACGAAAAAAAACTCATCTGTAATAATTAAAAAAAAAAAATCATCTGTCATAATTTTCCTATAGAAAAAAATTCATCTGTCATAATTTTTCGATAGAAAAAAATTCTACTGTCATAATTTTTCTATAAAAAAAATCAGCTGTCATAAATTTTTCTATAAAAAATTTCATGTGTGGTAATTTTTCTATAAAAAAATTCTTGTGTTATAATTTTTCTATAAAAAAAATCATTTGTGATAATTTTTCTATAAAGATAACAATTCATTTATCATAATTCTGATAGGGCTTTGGTACCACTTTTTAGATTTCAGATGAAAATTTATAGAAAAAAATGGTTCACCTAATTGTTTTGTTGGAGAAATGACTAAGTGATTAATTAAATTTCGAATAATATCTTATATTTAGTTTACTCATTGTGGTGGTGTGTTCGCTTTTAATATTTCTATCCTCCTCTTCCTTTTAGCAGCATATGGAAATTGAGTTTCTTCTTTTTTGCTTAAATTGTTATTTTTTATTTTATATTTTTTTGTTTGTTTTTGTAATTAATTCGATTTTTATTTCAGCTTCAATTGTATTGCCACTATCACGGGCAGTTGTTATTTTATCTAGTAACCAGTCGTTGTTCGTTAGCTTTAATGCTTCGTGGTATAAAAGTGCTTATATTTCATGCAATATTAAGAGCTTTTTTTTGTGCTGTTGCGAACGCATGTAAATTTAAGTTTAATGGTCTCAAACAAAGCAAATTCAACAAACAAAAAAAAACACAGACCAAAGAAAACGACCACCCACGTTGCAGACGAATTCTATTCAAACAGGAAAAGTTAGCGCAGATACACGTTAACTCATACTTTAAGCTCCGTAAATAAATTTTATTGCAAGAGTTAAAAATAAAGTAAAACATCTTAAAGTTTTAATACAGAGCGTGTGAATCTACGCCGTGAGTTACAGTAAAGCAAATATCTTCATTTTTAAACCATTTTGTGTTTTTTTGAAATTTAATTTATTTAGTCTTTTTAGTATTTATTCCGGCGTCGCAGAATGATTCAATGATTCGGAAATCAATAATTTCTTCCTTAATTTCAAATAAAAATTCAATCAGCTTTTTATGCTTTTTATTTGTTAATTATATTCTCTAGTTTTATTTACAATTAGCTGTATCCTATGCGAATATCTATGCCACCAAGTAGACATAAAGTTTAAGGAAGGACATAACACAAATATTCAATTCATTATTAATTATTTAATTGATTTTGTTTTTTTCGAGAAACAGTGCGACATTGCAGCATTTGTTTTCGATTCAATTCCATCTGGTGCTTTAATAAACAAATCAGCAAGTTTTCCGATGCGTAGAAGCAAGCCACATAGAGCTGCCTGTGTGAGAAGCATGAATTCTGCAAATTTAATTCACATACTTGTAACGACAGTTCCTCTGCTTTGTTAATATTAATTGCGAAAGTAAGTTGCGCCAGGAACTCCATGTGTATGATTTCGAAGGGTATATCTGTCGAGATCATTAGGATAGGTGCAACAGTACATCTTTACCTTTAAATTTTCCAGCCTTGATAACAATGCTTATCATTTTCTTAACTTAGAGCCTGTGTGCCTTTGCAAAGCTGGGATGGATTTATGTTTCAAAGAGGAATGATGGGCCACCCATCATGCTTGACAAATCTAGCGAAAGACAAGAATTCAGTTGAATAGTTGACAACTTCATCTTGATTCACCTTAGTATCGATGAGCTAATATGTTGTCGTTTCCGCGGGTGTCCCATTCTGGATGGTGAAGTTGATGGTATTGACACCGAAGTTTCTTAGAATGTTTCCTGAGTCGTTGATGATTTTTGTACAAGCTGTCTGCAGCGAAGATATACTACTTACTTTTGCCGCCATTGTGGTAAACATTAATCTTGACAGTTCATATTTGGCAGTCGTGAAGTAGACACGTGGAAAATTTATTATGGAAAAAATACTCGATAAACCATCGTGTTCTAATCGCTAAAATATTTTATCAAAATAAATCATCGATTACCGGGACGATGAGAAAGTTACGTAAAACTTTTTGAGAGAAACAACGTGCTAACGAAATGCCCAATTTTCGTGTAGTGAATGATTTTAAAGAAAGAGAATCTGTAGGTGATAGGCCCAAGCATGAACTATAACATACTGCAAAATCGGCTGAAAACATGACTGCTGCTCAAGAAAGTGTTCAAAATAATCCATCAACTTCAGTTCGACGCCGTGCTCAAGAGATGGGTTTTCAAAGAACAACTTTGGCCACCATTTTGTACAAGGATTTGCATTTGTTTCTATATAAGATTCAGTCGACACAAGAAATTCTTCCACAAGACCATTTCAGCTACCGTACATATACTTAATGAGTGACGAGGCACATTTTCATTTGAATGGAAATGTGAATAAACAGAATAGTCGGTTCTGGGGAATCGGAAATCCCCAAATTATTCAACAGTCACCTTTGCATCCATAAAAAGTGACAGTCTGATGAGCAATTTGGTCAGGGGGAATCATTAGATTTTACTTCTTTGAAAATGAAAACGGCGTAACGGTAACTGTGAGTGGCGATATCGTGATATGATTGAAACTTTGATTAAAATGTGGTATCAACAAGATGGTGCCACATCGCATACAGCCAGGATAATAATGGAATTACTGCGAGGCCTCTTTGCACAACAAGTAATTTCAAGAACTGGTGATTTTGATTGGTTATAACGGCCGCCTGCTTTGACTGCTCCGGACTACTTTTTGTGGGGAGAACTGATAAGCCAGATTGCCCAAAAGGTTTCGCATTGGTGAGGCTAATAGAGGTGGGAACATTGATCTGATATTGTATTCCATACATAAGATTCATTCTTTTTCATTTAATCAAAATCTATAGACAAACAAAATAGTGTAACTTCCCGGCGGATACCCTGTAGTTCTGCGCAATGAGAGAAAACTTTTTTATGCTTTCTGTGATCTTACCGAAGTTTATTGTAAGATCCTCCACCCCGCAGGGGGACATTTATATGGTCTTTATAGAACTTCGACTATCTAGACCTGTGCAACTGGGGGAAAAGGTAGTCCAGTCCCCTGAAGGCAGCAGGGGTCAACTGGGAACTCCACTTTATTTCCACGGGAGTCAGTAAGCCCCAGAGTTCTGTTATTTGTCTCTTTAGACATTTAACTGTTCTCTGGTTGGCCCCTATATGGGAGTATCGTGGTGGTTGTGGTTTCGCGGCCCCATATCAGGTTTGTTGTTTAATATGGTGGCCTGGATCATTTCGCCGTTAATGACACCCTAGGTGAATGATCTAGTTCAGTGAGCATGCTAGACATGTGTTCTGGACAGGAGTTGGATAGTCTCCAACTCTTCAGCAAGGAGTGATGATTTGCAGCCCTACTCTGGAATCATCAAAGTTGCAACTAGGAAAAACCTGTTGCTAGAATTATTCTTCGGCTTCCTAGGACGAGCATGACGTTTCTATTTATGCAAAGTGGTTTGACCACCATCTGATTAGGGCTCCATAGCCAGGCGCAGATGTAAATCTTATCACGGAGTTGTAAGATCGCCCTCCTTCCCGGGGCACATTGATATGTTTTGATGGCATTCCATCGTTACAGGTATCTTCGGGGGTAAAAAGACGCTCAATCCCTATCAAGGCTAGCAGCATCTAACTGGGCAATCCACTATATTTCCACCGGAATCAGTAAAGTCACGGAGTTCAGCTATTTGTCTTTTTAGCCTATTAGCTGTTCTTTCAGTGATTATTGAGGTTGGCCCTTCGGGAGTATCGTGGTGGTTGTGATTTCGAGACCCTCGTGATAGTTTGTGGGTCGGATCATTCATAATGAACACAATGAATGGTTTAGGTCCAGTGAGTATGAAGCCGTCGTGTTCTTAATTATATTTAGCATCATGCGTTCTGGACTAGGAGTTGGAAAGTCTCCAACTCTTTAGCAAGGAGTGAAGGCTGCGGCCTACTTCGGGCTTTCGAAATTGCTACTAGGAGTGACCGGAGGATATACGTATTCGATGGCCTCCTAGGGCGTAAATGACGTTTGTAAAACATTCAAGTGGTTTGACCACCATCTGATTATGACTACCTGGTCGGTGCAGATGTAAATCAAAACACATCAATTTCATCCACAGTAGTATTGATCCATTATCTGATTAAGGTTTACGGCCAGGTGCAGATGTAAATCTTATCACGCATGTAAGATCCCCCCGGGGGCACTCAGTCTTGATGGATCTCTTTCCCCATCTTGCAATGTGCCTTCGGAGCTAAAAGGCAGCACCAGGTGCCCGATTCTGGAAGAAACATATCACTCTCGAAGTGCGACCAGTGACTTGGAAATACACACTGGTATCACGAGAACCAGTTACACGCAGCGCTAAGGCTCTGTTCTGATTGTTGGTAAGGCTTCTCGGGGAGTAGCGTAGTGGTTGTGGTTCAAATCAGGCTTTGAAAAAAGTTTCGAAGGGGTGTTAAGGAAAAGAGAAGGTTAACATCCATATTAATGTCATACTTTTGCTTGTAACTGGACCGGAACTTGGATAGTTTCCAACACTTAAACAGGCAGTGGGGGCATGGCCTTACTACCGTGCACTCGAAAATTGCAACTAGGGCGTACATCTAGTTTATATGCATGTTAGGGCGTGGGTGGATGCTTTTTCCTTCAGCCGGTAGTAAGACCACCATCAGGTTATGGCCCCATGGCTCGGTACTAATGTAAATCTTATCACGTTCTGACTGTTCACTCACGGATTGAAATATTAGCGTTGATGGTGTGATCAGCAAAAATTTCCGCAGGTATTTTTAATGTAGGTTACAAAAAGGAAACTAAACTGTCAGCCATTTTCATGTCTGTGCGCAAATAAATTTTTGACAATTAAGAGACAATTTTAAATGAAACACATCAAACGTGTCAGAGCGAGAAACGAGTGGCATGGCAAAATAAAATTGTAATTTTTTGAATTTATTATTATTTGATATTAACATATCTTACTGCTTAAACCTTGCCGGGACTTTCACTAATAATTCAAAATACAGATTAGCTAAAACAGTACAAAGTACAAAGAAACCGATACCGGTTTGTTCACAAACCAAATTTGACGACGGTCGACGTAAAACCGTACGCAAGTTAAAATTAGCTAAAACGGTCCAACCATTCACGAGTTTTAGATAGACTAACTAACACCAATTCATTTATATTTATATAGAGATTAATTAAAAAAATTAATTAAAACTTTTCTTAGCAAAAGCTTAAATGACAAATCAATCTCATCACGCCAAAGAAGCGTTAATGTTTTAAATTTAAAATTACATTCAATTGAATTCGTTAGAGCAAAAATTGTCATGTTACAATATTTATCAAGTGATATGCGTGACTAAGAGTGTTTAAATGCAGACTGCAAAGACAACTGATGATGACAACCTACCAAAATACGGGTGGTGACATGGCGCACAAGTAAAGCAAAGCACTCACACACATGCTAACCCTGGTTAACAAGCAAATTAAACTATAATCATGCGTTTGTTAATCAAACTCAAATGAAAATCCATAATAAGTAATAAAAACAAGAAAACAAAAAGAAAACAAGGGCATTACAAAATTAAAATTAAAAGGATAATACCATCCCTAATAACAGCCGTATGACACACATAAACAAACGGGTTATAATAAAAATAACACACAAAAAAAAATAATCAAGAAAAATAACAAAAAATGCGTTACGCTTTTTGTTTTGTCAAAGTACTTGAAAAAAATATTTAAACAAAAAATGCCAAACATGGTCATGGAAAATGTTCACTGACTGAGGAATGCAGTCGTCAGCTTAAGTCGTTACATTGTCATTTGACATTTATTTCCATTTTACATGAAAAAAAGCATAAAATTTATTTGATTTGTCTTTGAAATGATGGAATCCTAATTGAAAATAAAAATATTTTTTTTTTTGTTTTTGTGTTAATCTTAATTGAATAGATTGAGGTGGGGCTATTCTGGCTTTAATTATTGAAAAGTATGTTATTTTATTATCAAAAACAAAAAAAAATATAATTATTTTTAATATAGAAAAAAAATAATATTAACAATAACAAACATTTTTTAAACGACTCTACTGTTGTCTGTTTTGTTAAAAAAAAATGCCATAAAAATTTTTGTATTATTTTAGGTCTTCTGCAGCATTTAAGTATTAAAATCCTAAAAACAAAATTATTCGAATAATTAATGTTGTTGTAGCTTGTTTGAGCTTAAGATTTTGTTGGCTTTTACCAGCTTGAAAAAATATAAAGCAGCTCGTTAAAATCATACGGAAAATAATGCCTCTTTTAGTATCAAACTTTTTCTCTTACTTTTTTACTCTTTCATTTTGTCTCTTCGGTGCAACTCTGTAGCATTAAATATGCTGAGAATTAGACTAGGTTCAGCAGGCAGCTGCTTTACCACAGCTCACCTGCATCCATTTGCTAATCCCTTTGTATTTTTTGCGAATTAGAAAAAGGCAAAAGAGTAAGAAAATCAGAATATAAAAGAGCACATAAAGACGAGAAATAAATGTAAGAGAGAATCAAGAGAGAAAGTAGGGTATAGGCGTGATAGATTCTAAAGGCCGGGGCGCATAGAATCCGTCATACGTTATATTTTTCAACTGACAAGTTGAAGCGTTGTCATCAGTACGTCTCCGCCAACGCAAAGTACGAAAGTTGGCCAACTTTTAACTTTTGACGTACATTGATTAGTTTGATATTTTTCATTTGCTTCTTCTTGTTTCTATTTTTTTCTTTTCGCTCTATTGTAGTAAAATATTTTTAAAATTAATTATAAATAATAATAATAATAAATAATGGAATAAATAGTGGAATACAAATTACCATTAATAGAAAATCTAAGATGTCGTCTAACTCCATTTCAAATGTGCACTTTAATAAAACTTTGCTGCAAAAAAATATAAAATAAGACCAAGGAAAAAACAGCTGATTTCTCATATCCGTCAACAAAGTTCTCATTGTGCCAACCTCATCCGTCGTTACTTTGACTTCAGTTGCATACGTCAAGGTATAACGCATGACGGACTCTATGTGCCCCCGTCTTAAGGAGTTAGCTGCTGAAAAAGGCCCGCTAGCCAGGATAGGCAAACAATCAATCAGAGGACAGAGTTGCTGCAGGAACTGATAAGCTCCTCCACTGATAAGCTCCGTTCGCTCGTACTGATAAGCTCCGGTTGGGACTGAGGTATCGCAGTTGTAGGCATTCCAGCGGGGGACGTCTACAGAGGAGAAGTCGAGTCGCCTTCTTTTCTTCCTCACCCTGACAGCTTCTGATCCATTCCTCTATCCCTCCCGGGAACAGAATGATATGTTTTGACGGATTCTCACCGTCATTAAATGTGTCAACGGAGGAAAAAAGGGAGCCCAGTACCCTAAAAGGCTAGCAGGAGTCAACTGGAAAATTCCACTCTATTTCCACGGGAATCAGTAAAACTTTTTGGTTGTTTAAACCTTTTAGCTGTTCTTTGACTGACAATTAAGGTTGGCCCTTCGGGAGTATCGTGGTGGTTGGAGTTTCGAGGCCCTCGTTTGAGTTTTATCGATCAGATCATTCAAAATGAACACAATGAATGGTCCAGGTCAGTGTTCGAAAAAAACCAGTACGCTATCATAACGTACTGTTCAAAGAACACAAACGTTTAACTTGTTTTTAGCGTTTGTGTAAGTGTACATAAACAAAATACCGTACACAATGACTTTTGGCTGGTAAGCACAAACACTAACATAACGTACTGTTCTTTTTTGTAGAGTATTTTAGTGAACTTTTAATGTATATGTACCGTACATAGGTACAGTATACGTAGTGAACTTTTAGTGGTTGCGTTGAGTTTTTAGCGTATTTTTAGTGTACTATTTAGTGGTTACGTTGTGTTTTAATGTATTTTTAGAGTACATTTTAGTGTTTGCGTTGTTTTCTATACCGTATTTTTTAAAGAACTTTAGCATAGTTTTAGCTGACTTGTAGAGTATTTTAAGTGGTTTGTTAAGTGTTAGTGTTTGTGCTCACCAGCCAAAAATCATTGTGTACGGTATTTTGTTTATGTACACTTACAAAAACGCTAAAAATTTTTTTTGGGTATTTTGTATTTCTACAGAACAAAATTGTTTGTGTACTGATCCCAAAAACTACAGTACAGAACACTAACATAGCGTACTTTAATGTTTTTTTTTCGAACACTGGTCCAGGTGCAGTGAGCATGCTTGCGGTTGTGTTCTTAAATTTTATTAAGTTTCATGCGTTCTAGACCAGAAGTTGGATGGTCTCCAACTCTTCAGCAAGGAGTGAGGGTTGCGGCCTACTCCGAGCTCTTGAAGTTGCAACTAGCATTGACTGGAGGATATACCTATCTGAAGGTTTCCTATGGCGAGAATGGCGCTACATTTCATCCACAGTGCTTCGCCCCGGGGCACATTGTAAGCCTTAATGGATCACACAACCATCGAGCCCAGTCCCCTTCAAAGCTAGTAGGAGGCAACTGGACAATTCCACTTTATTTCCGCGGCAATCAGTAAAGCTCCAGAGTTCAGCTTTTTGTCTTTTTAGCCTATTAGCTGTTCTCTCAGTGATTATTGAGGTTGGCCCTTCGGGAGTATCGTGTAGACTGTGTGTTTCGAGGCCCTCGTTTGGTTTGTGGGTCGGATCATTCGCAATGAACACAATGAATGGTCTAGGTCCAGTGAGTATGAATGCGGTCGTGTTCTTAATTATATTAAGCTTCATGCGTTCTGGACCAGGAGGTGAATAGTCTCCAACTCTATAGCAAGGGGTGAGGGTTTCGGCCTACTCCGAGCTCTTAAGGTTATAACTAAGAGTGACTGGAGGTTTCCTAGAGCGAGGATAACGCTACATTTCATCCACATTGGTATGATCCACCGTCAGGTTATGGCTTACACAGCTAAGTACTGACGTAAATCTTATCAGGCATCCTCTAGGATGAGTCCCTAACAGACAGTGTCCACTTGTTTCATTTACCAAGTCACATAATTGCACCCTCAGTAATCGCAGTAGTGCGGTTCTAATTTAATGAGAGCCAGATTGTTCTTGCGAACAAATCAGCTCGTTGGATCGTCGGACTTGAGCCAGATTATAAAGAGCAGCATCAATACGCTTTCCGCCAGCAGATAGATGTATGCCGCAGAATGTATCTATGGCACCTACATCAAGCATTGCTACTTTTGCCGCTATTTTTTCCGCAAGTCATTTGGCAAGAGCATAACCATTTTCCCTCACCCATTTTAAGCTTCAAAAATGCCCTGCATTCAGGCCGAACAAGGTTTCTTGAAGTAAACACCACATAAAGCGTCATTGCTTTCAGTACAGATAAAGATGTTAGATATTCTATGGTAACTTAACCAGCCCGCCGTTCTCCTAATACCAGATATTTTTGCCAGTCATTTAAGAAGTTCAACCTTATTCTTGTCCCTAATTCCTCCATGCAAACTTCTGACCCAAAAAAGTGCTCAATTTGGAGGAGAAAACCTCTCCGTCAAAGCAAAGAGAAGAAGGATTCTGCGGTGTACTAACTTAGGATCCCTAGATGGCTGGCATGCATACAAAATATTCTGTTTATTTCAAAGCTGCAAATATTGCGCAATTTGAAGCGTTCCGCAGACGATCAATTAAGCTCATCATATTCGATGAAATCTGACCACATCAGAAAAGACTTGAACACATTACAATTCAATTTATAATAATTATATAATTATATATTCAATTATAATATATTATATATTCAATTTATAATAATTTATAATATTTGTATAAAAGTTCTCTAATTAAAATGTAAAGTTAGTTGGCTATAATAATTGAAAACAGTTATTTGCATGTTTAACCTGTCACTTGTTGTTAACACAAACTAATTCAAGCACCTTTAAAGGAAACACCATCAGCTAACGAAGAATATTCTAATGGCCAATACTAGTGGCAGGTTACTTTATTTAATCATATTCGTTGCTCTGACAATAAACACTAATGAACAAACTTTTCGAACATAAAAATCAACATAAAAATTCTTTGTTTTTGTTTCGTTTTCTTTGCTCTCCGGCAAAAATTTTATAATTTTATTAGCTTTTCGTAACACATGTTTGAAAACAGTTAAACCAGCAGAAATTATGTTTTAACTAGAAAAATGGCCATTAAAATAAAATTTACAAATTAAATATCATGTGCGGCATGTGGGGCATGTGTTGCATATGTGGCATGTTAAATATCAGTAGTTACAAATAGTGGGGTACCAGTTCAAGTCGTTAATATATGAACTCATGTTACCAATATTTTTATGCAGAGATGGTTTTAAGTTTCATGACGGCATTCTTATTTTATTTTTGTTAATCAATTGACAACTATTTTATGAATTATTTTTGTTTGTCTGTATGTTTGTTTAAAACTATGCAAATTATTTTTATTTTTCTATATTTTTAAAGAATTTTTTTTTTAATTTTTTGCTAAATAAATCGTAGTAGAATAACATTAAATAACTCTATCTGCTTCTCTATCACGATTTAATACTTATTTGCCCAGCATTCAATAATTCCCAATATTTTTGTATAGAAACAGCTAAAGAGCAATCGAAATCTGTTTGTTTTCTATAAATTTACAAAAAAAAAAACTAAAAATTTTTTCAATGCAATTTTTTATCGCTCATATGAACTCAGTTGAAATTTTTAATTGATGCAATTTAAATTTTTCTAATTTAACTTAAATTTTTTATCGTTTATCTTTTGCAATGAAGCATTATTTTATTTCAATAAAATCGCGACAACCTACAATTTTCGATTGCTTTCGCGAGTGTAAAAAAAGAGAAAGAATTTGAATTTAAAGAAAATTAAGAGAAAAATGAGTGCGAAAATTTCTGTGTATTAATTTTCACATAAAAATATTTAAAACATCTGAGAATTAATGAAAGTGAATATGAAGGACTTATGTAGAATATTAATAAAGGCCGTACATAAGACACCGGTGATTTATGAAAAAAAATCAGAGAATATTCAAATTCTAAAACTAAAGTTTCTCT
Organism: Trichopoda pennipes; assembly: GCA_030448955.1. Taxonomy (NCBI): domain Eukaryota; kingdom Metazoa; phylum Arthropoda; class Insecta; order Diptera; family Tachinidae; genus Trichopoda; species Trichopoda pennipes. Next base: position 2,541,616 of record JASKUP010000040.1, read on the forward strand.
TCTTTTTATTGCGCTTAAAATGCTTATTTGCAAATAATACGTTATATTTTAAGTACAATAAGTATAATGGATGTTGTTTTATAGAGCTTTAAAACTTTAAGTTGGCAACATTATTTTTAATCGGCAGCCATTTTGTCAGCTAACAAGTGATTTATGTTTAGTTTGCTTTTTGGCATTTCATCATGAAGAGATTGACGACTGAAAACGCTTCCAAATTGTATGAATTTATTTTGAATATACGGGTCTGTTTGAAAAACTTATTGAGCGCTACGTGTAGTTTAGCGTCAATATAAACGTACGTCAGAGCAATTAATTCGATTAACTATTGAACGTTTACTCTAAATGACAATACTCATTTGCAGAGACGTCGTACAGTGCCTACAGAAGAAATCATTGCTGTTATGCAGCGTAGCGTGGAAAAATTGAGGTCATACAATTACCGACTTGGGTTTATATTAGGTGAATGGGCCCAAAATTTCTGTAGCACCCGATTTTCAAAAGCGATGTTTAAAAACGATGTTGGTCACAGCATTTTCGTTCATCATTTGAACAAACCATCAGCGCCATTATTAATTTATTGAAGGAAACCGCATGGTTTGACGTTTCGGCCCCATAAATTAACCTCCTAGATCGTATGATTTTACAACGCTAGACTACTTTCTGTGGGGATATGGGAAGTAGCTCGTCAACGCCGATAAGCTTAAAGCGATTAAGCACTTGAAAGATACAATTGGCCGCATTATTGCCGCTGTACGGTCACAAATGTTGAAAAAAGTCATTAAAAATTGGATGTCCAAATTTGACTGTGTCTGTACCTCGTTATAGAAAAACAGTTTATGCATCCAAGAATTTCTTTATACTTCTTCGAAAAAGATTGGTGACGTGATACAACTTGATAATAGAATTGCTTCTGATCTCATGTTTTACCTAAATGTGTAAGCCATAACCTGACGGCGGATCATACCACCCGCCCTAGAAGGCCTTCAGATATGCATATTTTCGTGTCACACCTAGTTACAACTTCAAGAGCTTCGAGCAGGCCACAGCCACTCACTTCTTGCTGCAGAGTTAGAGACTATCCAACTCCTGCTCCAGAACGCATGTAGCTTAATATAATTTAAGAACACGACGGCATTCATGCTCACTGGACCTGCACCATTCATTGTGTTCATTATGAATGATCCGACCCACACAACTTAAACGAGGGCCTTGAAACCACAACCATCACGATACTCCCGAAGAGTCAGAGAACAGCTAAAGGGCTAAAAAGACAAATAGCTCAAATCTGGGGCTTTACTTATTCCCGTGGAAATATAGTGGAATTGTCCAGTTGGCTCCTGCTAGCCTTGAAGGGGACTGTTCTCCCTTTTACCCACTTTGACATATTTAATGTCGGTGAGATTCCGTCAAAATATATCAATGTGCCCCGGGGGGGAGGGATATAATGACATGACAGTATTAAACCTACTAGGCCTTGCCTTGATTTTCGTTATTCAGATATTTATCTATAAAATTTAAACGATCAATGATTTTTTCGTTTCCACTTATGTGGCCATACTTTGCCCCTACTATTTTAGCGGCAATTAAGTGTAATTTTGAAATGAATTTCCTAAAGCTTGCAGAAGTTATTGGAAAATTTTCATTCGAAAATTTTTGTAATTTTTATAAACCGCAACTCATGAATTTTTTTTTTAATTTAGCCATTTAATAAATATTTTAGTTGGCAATTGATATCCCAGAACAGCTGCGTGTCTGAAGTTCTTGCTAAGTAAAGCGAATACAAGGCGCTTAATTGTATCCCCGGATTTTTTTTTTAAACCCGCTGGATGCTTCAATAATAAACTGACAAGGATTTGTTGTTTTCTTTCGGATCCCGTGTTATAGATAAGTTATTAACACCCTAAAAATTTTTCTTATCCAGCTTTAAACCACATGCAAACCTCATTGATTCGAATGTTAGATCGTCAGAAGGGAATTTTTTTGGCGATAAAAATCGATAAATGATTATGTCTCCAGAGGAAAAATAAAACTTCTTTAAATGCTGAAGTAAAATTAAAAGTGTTTTGGTTCGTTTTAAGCATCCAAACTCTTGAATTGGCATTCGAAACCAAAACTTTCAGACTGAAAAACAAAATTATTCAGAGCAACCAACTATTTAGAACTGTACTCGGCAACTCAGCGGTTTAAGAATATAAATCGGAATATATCGACAAAAAGAAGATCAAACTCTCCATGTTTCCCATCGTCCTTCTTTTTTATATAAGTGTTCACCCTATTTCGGTAGATCAAAGATATTGAAAGTCTTCTTTTCGTCCTTTATAGCTCCTACCCTCATTTCGTTCTTTTCTAATGCAATTTTCTAATAGACACTCTTTCATTCCATTTTATTTTCTCCATTTTATGTTCCTATAACACGCACATTTTTTTGTGACAATAAACAAGTTAAAAGAAATTTAAGGTTTCGATTTTCCCCATTATCCTTTGTAATGAGAAAAAAAAAGTAAAAAAAAATATTTTTTATGGCATAATTAACCCCTTTTTACCTTTGCTAGCCTTAACCAAAAACTAACTAAATAACAAAATAACTTAAGAATGGGAGGAAACATAAATAGGCGTGTTAATTGTGCTCTTTCTTTAAATTGTTGATTTGTATTTTTGTTTGTGACAATTAATGTTCAAGTAATTTAAGAGCTGCTTTCATTTTTAGTTACATTTTAATATTCAGCAAAAAGTATTTTACAAAACAGAAATGAAAAATAAATAAATAAAATAAATAAAATTGTCAATTAACACGTTTTTTCCAAGAAATCCTGTTGGCCTTTTTGAAAAAGGTTAATTAATAAAAAGTTTCCATTTGTGGATGCAATTAAATTAAATTGAAAAACTATTTGATTCATAAAATAGTCTTATGTTAGAGAACCAAAAAATTATTTACCTTTTTATCCTTCTGATTATAGCTTAAATAAACATTAAGTGAATCCCTTTAAAACAGTACAGAATTTGTTAACGTTGAGTTAAGGAATCGGATCCCTTTAAGACCCATGAAATATATCAATTTTAGCAAAAAAAAATTATTTCCAAATTTCAAGCAGAGCTACCAAATTTTTATCAAGTTGCATATAATCTAAAAAATATTTTATTTACAAAAGTACTTTTTAAAAAAGGGCCTTTAAAAGTACCTTTTTATAAAATGGCCCTTAAAAATAGCAAAATAATGGCCCTGTATGAAAAAGACCTTTTTGAGAAAAGTACTTTTTTTCAAAGTAAGTACCATATTTTCCAAAAAAAAGTACTTTAAAAATTTTTAATTAAACCCGATTTTATATAAAAAAATCCATAACGGATAAGAACTTTTTAAAAAAAATGGCCTTTCAAAAAAAGTACTTTCTGAAAAACGTTCATTACCATATTTTCCAAAAAGTACTTTAAAAATTTCTAAGAAATTTTTAATTAAATCCGATTTTACATAAAAAAAGCCATAACGGATAAGAACTTTTTAAAAAAAAATGGCCTTTCAAAGAAAGTACTTTCTGAAAAACGTTCACTACCATATTTTCCAAAAAAGTACTTTATAATTTTTTAGAAATTTTAATTAAACCCGATTTTCTATAAAAAAAATCTAAAACGGATAAGAACTTTTTTAAAAAAATGGCCTTTCAAAGAAAGTACTTTCTGAAAAAAGACCCTTAAATATTGCAAAATAGCTGCAGTCTAGAAAAAGACTGTCAAAAACGGGATTTTCCAAAAGAACCGTTTTTATTTTCCAAAAAAAGCTCTTTTAAACAGTACAATTTTTGTAAAGAAATTTTATATTAACACACAAGCCTCAGCTATATCGGGTTTTCCAACAAGAATTTTATTTTTGTATTGTGACAACATCAACATCATGATTGTTTTGACATTTAGTTTTTAAACGTATTCGCGGTAGATGCATTGGGAATTTCGCACGAAAATCGCAGTTAAATAATTAAAATTCACTCTGAAAATGGTGGCTCTGTTAAAGTTACATTTCGTAAAATTCGTCATTTTGCGACCGCTTTTGAGAATTTGGTCGTTAAATTTGAGTCGCGTGTTCGACCCGTTCCTTCAACTGAAAACAATGCAGCCGTGAGCCACAGTGTTGAAGCAGATACAAATGAAATAAGTCAAAATTCCTGGACGGTGACCCTGTAGGCTAGTAGGTAGTGTACTAGCTTGTGAGTATGGGGATTGTGGGTTCGATTCCCAACGAAGAGCTTGGTTTTTTTCACTACAAAAATAAAAATCGACTGTCGGTGGGGCTGCTCAACGATGAAGGCATAGTCACTGGTCGCTGTGCTGTCTTATTATACGGCAGTTAATTTTCAACTATTCTTCTACTTTCACCACCTGTTTCATTTCTTCTCTATCCCTTTCCTAAAGAATGTAGCACGGTACTTGACTAAATAGGCATTTTTGCCTGATGTTTTACTTCTCTTTAAACAAAAAAAAAAAACAAACAAAAACGTTTTCAGCAATTAGGTTTATCCAAATTCACCTCATGGTGAATTTTGCATAAGCATTTGACTTTAAGGCCTTACAAGGTTTAACTGGTGCAGGAATTGAAGCCAACCGACCACTCATATCGCATTCGCTCATTGCAGTCAGGAACAACCAGCTGGTTCTTTTTGAAAAATTCCATTTTCAGCCGAAGCTCACTTTCGCTTGTCAGGGCATGTCAACAAGCAAAATTGCCGCATTTGGGCTTCTGAAAATCCTATAGCGATTAGTGAGAAGCCTTTGTATGCTCAAGGTGTCACTGTATGGTGAGCCATGTGGTCTGCAGGCGTGATTGGGATATTTTTTTCTTTTCGAATATGAGGCTGGAAATGCGATAATGATCAATGGATCGCGCAATCGCGAAATGCTAACAACTGAAATTTCGTCTATTGTTGACCACGTGGATATGAATGACATGTGGTTTCAGCAGAATGGTGCCACATGTTACACAGCCTATGAAATGATCAATTTATTGCAAGACAAATTTTCCGATCGCATAATTTCACGACAATCAGCAGTTAGGTGGCCAACTGTGTGATTCGATTTACATCCGCGCCTAGCCATGAAGCCTTAATCAGATGGTGGACCAAACGACTGCATAATTTGGAACGTCCTGCTCGTCCTAGGAATCCGAAGCTATAATTCTATGCAACAGAACTTTCTAGTTGCAACTACGATTATTCCAGAGCAGGGCTGCAAATCATCACTTCTTGCTTAAGAATTGGAGACTTTCCAACTCCTGTCCAGAACACATGTCTAGCATGCTCACTGAATCTGGGAACATTTCACCAGGAAGGTGTTGTTAAAGGTGAAATGATCCTGGCCACCATAGAACCATTAAACTGATATGGGGCCGCTAAACCACAACCACCACGATACTCCCATAACGGGCTAACCTCAATAATCAGCCAGAGAACAGTTAAGTGTCTAAGGAGACAAATAACGGAACTCTGCGGGTCACTGATTCCCGTGGAAATAAAGTGGAGTTTCCCGTTGTATCCCTGCTGACTTCAGGGGACTGGGCTCCCTTTTTCCCCCAGTTGCACTGTGTCTAGATAGTCGAAGTTCTATAAAGACTATATATATGTATCCCCGGGGGGTCAGTTAGGTGGCCAGCCAGATGGTGTGATTTAACACCACTGGATTATTTTTTTGTGGTGCTATATTAAGGACTGTGAGGAAGCTAATCAAATCGATTTTAGCCTTAAAACTCAAAATCCCTGATGTGATTAAGGAGCGCCATTTTTTTTTTTGTTAAGAGAAGTAGCACTTCAGGCAACAATGCCTATTTAGTCAAGTACTGTGCTACATAATTTTAGGAAAGGGATAGAATAGATGAAATAGGTGGTGAAAGTAGAAGGATAGTCGGAAATTAACTGCCGTATATAAGACAGCACAGCGACCAGTGACTATGCCTTCATCGCTGAGCAGCCCCACCGACAATCAATTTTTATTTTTGTAGTGAAAAAAACCAAGGTCTTCGTTGGGAATCGAACCCACAACCCCCATATTTACAAGCCAGTACACTACCTACTAGCCTACAGGGGCTAAAAAAATGATTAAAAACTTTGATGAAAGAATCAACGACTGTCAGTGTGAACGCGGTGGATATTTGCGGATTATCATTTTTCATTGATAATTGCCGAAATTTTCTCTTCGTAATACAATAAATATTTGCATTATTTTAATCTAAATTTTTAGCCTTAAACGAAAAATACGTGATGTGATTAACGAAATAAGCAATGCCACTTTGCCAAAAAAAAAAAAATTATGAAAAACTTTGATGAAGCGTTGTCGTGGTGGACATTTGCCAGATATCATTTTTCATTCACAATTGCCGAACCTTTCTTTTCGCAATACAATAAAAATTTGAATCATCTTAATCAAAATTTTTTATTATATTTTCTTTTAGAAAATAAAATTGCTTGTTGAAAAACCCTTTATGAACAAACAAGCTCTAGTTCGTTATTGCTGTTCGCTATTGTTTTAAAAAAAAATCTCATCATTCCCTGTAATCAACTTAATTTAAGGACCACCAAAATCGATCTCAATATATTTTTTTTTTTTATTCAAATACAAAATGAGACACGTTGTGTCGTCTATCATGTGGATTTTGCTGTTTCATTTTTGAATATCTTGTTAATGCTGTGGTATTTTGTGCTTGTTCCCATATGTTAAAATGTTATTTCGAGTCAACACGATATAAAGATATCAGGAGAACGCCACTCTACTTAAATATAAAAAAAAACAAAGATTAAAAAATTATTAAAGCCACCTACACTATTGTGTGAATGAATAAAACGCTTAAACGTGTTAAAATCAAAATCCAAGAAATATCAACACGTGTGTTACCTGGGGGGGCCAAATGCAACCAACCACTTTCATTCTCTTATTCCTATTTACAACTATTGACAAGTAACTGAGTGAGTGAGTGAGTGAAGTGAGTAAATGTGTATTCAGATTGAGCCTATTGATAGTGAGACGATAGAATGAATGACTAGTAGTGTGGAACACAATGATGAGAATGATGTTGATAAAGTGATATTCATGCCTACGTCATTCCACTTAAGTATGCGCCAATGTCATATTTAAGAAAATATTTTACAAACAATGACAGCAATACAAAAGGTAACAAACAATCTTGTGAAACTGTAATGAAATACCAAAAACAAAAAAAAAAAAAATTAAACAAAAACCATACAAACTTCTGAGTTCATTGAATATTTTAAATTGTTAAAGGAATTTCAAAGTCGCACGATCATTTTTCTGAATTAAAAGAAATCAGAATATAAAACGCATCATAATCAAATGTTGAGGTCTAAAGGAGAATTGCAGCCTCTTAATTGGACACAACAGAAGATCAAGTGTCAGTTTATTGTAGAAACAAAAATTCAAAACAACAACAACAATAACAACATTAACAGAATTATGAATATGATAAGAGATCCCTGAAAAAATTAAAGAATTAAAAAACAAAAGCATTAGGGACAGACAGATTGATGGCAAAACAGAAGGACAGACATGTTTGGGGTTTTCAAAAGTAACAAAAAAAAAATTATATGAGAACACTAAACATCACACAAGGTGTCACGTTCGAAATATATTTAAATAACTATGCAACATTTTTTATCTTCATCACAAAGTTGCCAGAGCGGTTTTTAAAAAAAAATTTGCCTTAATTTCCAAAAAAAAAAATTCTAAATTTTATTTTTTTCAAACCAAACAAATTTTCTGTTAAATCAAGAACTTGAATTATTTTTAAAATAAAAATAAAAACAAAAATAAAAAAATAAATTTACTATAGAAATTAAATAAATTGTTTTTATATTTTCTTTTTTAATATTCCGCCACACTATTGGGTGGTTAAGAAAAAGAAAAGTATATAAACAATTTGACAAATTAAACCAAAAAAAAAAAAATTGTTGATCTACAACAGCAAATACGCCAGCAATAATGTAGGGAAATATCGGGTTTTTCGACAAGAAGTTTCAATTATGGCCACACCGACAACATGATAGTTTTGACATGTAATTTTTTGACGTTTTCTTTGTTACAATGAATTCAATTTAGCACGAAAATCGCCTTGAAATAATTAAAATCCACTATAAAAATGGCGGTTCTGCTAAAGTTACATTTCGTAAAATTCGTGATATATTTTAGGGCAACAGTAATCGTTCTTATTAGACCCCTATTAAGAATTTGATCGTTAACTTTAAGTCGACAGGCTTGATACAAAATGTGCGAACAGCAGTGCCTATTCAACCGGGTCGTTCAACTGAAGACGTTGCAGCCATGAGCCACACTGTTGAACCAAATCCAAATTTGTCAATTCCTCTATGATCTTAACAATAGGGGTTAGATAGTGTGATTCGTTTTACATCCGCACCTGGCTATGTAGCCTTAATCAGATGCTGGACAAACCACAATTGTATAATTTGGAACGTCATTCATGCGTCCTAGGAAGCCGAAGACATAATTCTAAGCAACAGAACCACCTAGTTGCAACTTTAATGATTCCAGGGCAGGGCTGCAAACCATCACACCTTGCTAAAGAGTTGGAGACTTTCAACTCCTGTCCAGAACACATGTCTAGCATGCTCACTGGACTGGATCATTCACTTTGCGTGTCATTATCACCATAATAACCATTATACTGTTATGGGGCCGCGAAACTACAACCACCACGATACTCCCATATAGGGGCCAACCTCAATGATCAGTCAGAGAACTATTAAATGTCTAAAGAGACAAATAATGAACTCTGCGGGTTCACTGATCCCCGCGGAAATAAAGTGGAGCTTCCAGTTGACTCCCTGCCTGTCTTCAGGGGACTGTGCTCCCCTTTTCCCCCAGTTGCACAGATCAAGATAGCTGTTACGTACTATAAAGACCATAAATGTGCCCCCGGGGGGACAATAGGGGTTATCCAAAACCATCACCTGGCGAATTTTGCATAAAGATTTGACTAGGAAGCCTTACAAGATTTAACTGGAGCAGGATTTGAACCCGGCAACCATTCACAACGCCGTAGATTTGCTTAATTCATTCAGAAACAACCGGCTGTTTTTCCTGAAAAAAATCATTTTTTCAAACGAAGCCCATTTTCACTTGTCACGGTATGATAACAAGCATTTAAGCATCTAAAAATCCTTAAAAGATATCGAGAAGCCTTTGCATGCTCAACAAGTCACTGCATGGTGTGCTATGTGATCTGGAGGTGTGATTTGGCCAATTTTTTTGTTTTGTTCGAAGATGAGCCTAGAAATGTGGTAATGGTCAATGGATCACGCTAAGGCGAGATGCTAATAAATGAATTTTGACCTATTATTGAGCACATGGATATCATTGACATGTGGTTTCAACAGGATTGTGGCACATGTCACGCAGTCAGGGCTGCAAATCATCACTCCTTGCTTTAGAGTTGAAGACTTTCCAACTCCTGTCCAGAACACATATCTAGCATGCTCACTGGATCTGGGAACATTTCACCAGGTAGGTGTTATTAAAGGTGAAATGAACCCGGCCACCACAGAATCATAGACTGATATGGGGCCGCGAAACCACAACCACCACGATACTCCCATAAAGGGCCAACCTCAATAATCACCCAGAGAACAGTTAAGTGTCTAAAGAGACAAATAACGGAAATCTGCGGGTCACTGATTCCCGTGGAAATAAAGTGGAGGTTCCAGTTGTACCCTTGCTGACTTCAGGGGGCTGGGCTCCCTTTTTCCCCCAGTTGCACAGGTCTAAGTTGTTGCTATCTCCAAAGACCATATATATGTGCCCGCGTGGGGTCCGAAACCAGGACATGACAAATTTAGCTTAAGGATTTCATTTTGAAACCGTTCAATATTCAGCTGATGCAGGAATTGAAGTCAACTAACCATTCAGATCGCCGTCGATTTGGTCAATGTTGATTATTTTTCATTGATAATTGCCGAAACTTTCTCTTCGCAATGCAATAAATATTTGAATTATGTTAATCAAAATTTGTTTGTTTTATTTTATTTTTGAAAACAAACGTCTTGTTAAAAAACCCTTTCAAGTTAACAGTAAGTATCACATAAATAAAATTATTCCACAAAAAAAAATTAAAATATTTTTTTCAAAAAACGAAATGCTATTTAAAAATTAACAAGTCGAAAAGTTCAGAATTTCTCCGAAAACCGAAATAAAAACAAAAATAATGAAATTAAAAATAAGTAAAGGGTGCGCCATCTAACGTTTTTTTTCAACTAGTGCTTATTTCATCAATGGTAACACTTAGCTTATGTTTGATTATGACAGATAATTAATTTTATCGTTTCGCTGAACGAATATGGTTGTGTATACGCTTGAACAACGCTGGGAAATATTGCGACATTACTTTGAAAATCATGGAAATGTTGCAGCAGAATGTGTGCGAAAATTGCGTACGGATTTTGGAAGAAGAGAATCACCGCCAACTCAGCTCTCATATTCATTGTCTTGTGAAAAAAGTGAAAGAAACTGGCATCTTCATCGATAAACCACAGCGTGAAAAGCCAAAAACAGTGCGTACACCCGAGAATATTGCTGCTGTGGCAGAAAGTGTGCGTGAAGCGCCATCAAATTCAATTCACTGTCGTTCTCAACAATTGAACATTTCAGAGACATCATTGAGACGAGTTTTGCATAAAAACCTTGATATGACGCTTTACAAAGTCCAATTGGTTCTGGAGTTGAAGCCAAGTGAGCATCCAATGCATTTTTGCTTCGCTAAGTGGGCCTGCGATCGACTTGCAGAAGATGACGATTTTGCAAAAAAATCATCTTTTCGGATGAAGCTCATTTTGATCTTGGCGGGTATGTAAACAAGCAAAATGGTCGCATTTGGGCATAGAAAACCCGCACGCATGCATTGAAAAGCGGACGCACCTAAAACGAGTCACTGTTTGGTGCGCATTTTGGTCCAGAGTAATAATTGGGCCATTTTTCTGCGAAAAAGAGCAAGGAGTGGCTGTTACAGTCAATGGCGATCGTTATCGGGCCATGTTGAACGAATTTTTTGTCACAAAAATTGAAGAGGAGGATATTGGCAACATTTGGTTTCAACAGGACAGCGCTACGTGCCACACAGCCGAAGCTACACTCGATGTTCTGCGCCCTATTTTTGAAGATCGCATTATCAGCCGCAGAGCTGATGTCGTTTGGCCACCCCGGAGCTGCGATTTGACACCATTGGACTATTATTTGTGGGGTGCCGTCAAAGGTAAGTGTTACGCCGACAAGCCAGAGGCAATTGACTCTTTAAAGGACAATATTTGTGAAGCCATTGGAGAAATACAGCTGCACACAATCGAGCCAGCCGAGGCAGCCATTTGAATGAAATTATTTTCCATTATTAACCGGAAGGATTGTACTTTCAAATAGAAAAAAAAATTTGAGAAAATATTCAGTAATTTTGTTTATAGCATTTAAAATAAAAAAAAAAGTTTTTTGGCGGACCCTTTATCAAAAAAGAAAATAATTCAAAAAACGAATTATTTACCAAAACAAGTAAAAATTACAAAAAAAGAAGAACAAATTTCTCACCGGGTTGGTAACAAATTTTTTTTTTCCTTCAAATTTATTTTAAAACAAATTTCTTATAAAAAAAATTATTAAAAAAAATATACAAAAATCTTAATTATTTTTTATAAAGCAGACAAATAGTTAATATGTTAATTATCTATTATTTTTCCGGTTTCTTTAGTAAATTAAGTTTTACAATAATAATTCTAAAGACAAATTGCTTCATTATAAAATGCGGATCACTATCGCCTCTTATTTTTAAGGCAAAATATAAAATATCAAAACCAAAATATTTTATCACTATTTCATTATTATTCTTAATATTATCAACAATTATGATTTAGAAGCCCAAATTAAAAAAAAGCAAACATATGCGTGACTCTCACAACAAGAAAACTCGAAATATTTTAACAAAAAACAAAAAAAAAATTATAAAAATCCAAAGAAAAGAACAACAAAAACACACACGCACACATACGCAGTATAATAATTTAATAAAATAGGCCTTATTGTGTCATTTTTTTTTTGTATTTCTTTCCTTTTAACCCTCACGTCTGATTTATGCAAAATGTCAAAATTGTCATTATGATACAAAATGTCACATTTGTTAATGTCATTTTTCATTTTTGCGGTTTTCCTTTTTGCTGCTTTTTAATTCGGTTACAAAGTTGCTGCTTGTAGTGGTTTCTTCCTGAGCGCATTTAAAGGTTTTATTTCGTTTAAAACCGTATGGGAGGTGTGCAGGCTTATGGGTGGTATTGGTTTTATTTATTCCCCAACAAAACGTTCAACAAACCTGTCAAATGTGAGAATTTAACAACAAAACAATAAAAAAAACAGGACTTAAAACGTTGATATAAAAGTAGTGGATCTAAATTTTGATTATTTAAATTTGGAAGCTTTAATAAAATATGTATTTTTGTATTATATAATTTAGCATGTGATAACGCTAAAAGCTTTTACCCTACTTTCAGTTATTTTGACATAAAAGTTTTTGAATTAACTGAGCCTAAAACAAAAATTATTAAAACATGTGTTTTCTTAATTCAGATAATCAACACTAATTGACTGACAACACTAAAAAAAATAAAAAATAAAAAAAATTTACTTAATCTTTATTTGTTTATATTAGTTCTCGATATTTCGTCAAACCATGGGTTGGCATCTTCAGGAAAAACAAAAGTGTATAAACAATTTATTAAATTTAAAAATAAAATGATTAAAATTATCAAGAATTGTCCTGAAGATGCCAACCAATGGTTTGATGAAATATCGAGAACTAATATAAAAAAATAAAGATTAACTAAACCTTAACTTGCCAAGGATTTTGCTGAAACGAAAGGCAGCTGTGACATTTGCCTGAGAGCCGTTTCCGCGTGATTTCATTCCGTTAGGTGCCCCTGTAGGCTAGTAGGTAGTGTACTAGCTTGTCGGTGTGGGGATTGTGGGTTCGATTCCCAACAAAGACCTTAGTTGTTTTCCACTACAAAATAAAAGTTGACTGTCTGTAGGGCTGCTTAGTGATGAAGGCATGGTCAATGGTCGCTGTGTTGTCTTTTATACGACAGTTAATTTTCGTAACTATCCTTCTACTTTCACCACCTGACTCATCTCTTCTCCATCCCTTCCCTAACGAATGTAGCACGGTATGTGACTTTATAAAAAAAAAACATAGTGAGGTAACATAATGTCACAGTAGTCAGATCAAATTAAACCATTCAAAATCGTTTTTATGGCATTACGAGGTCAACATAACTAATAGTCTTATTCACTGCCTGTATCAGTTGGGTTCCACAGGCGTCTATTTGAAGGGCGATGCTTACTTTTTTTAAAGAGGAGTAGCACTTTAGGGAACAATGCCTATTTATTAAAGTACCGTGCTACATTCTTTAGGAAAGGGATAGAGAAGAGATGAAAAGGGTAGTGAAAGTAGAGGGATAGTCGGAAATTAACTGTCGTATAAGACAGCTCAGTGACCAGTGACCATGCCTTCATCACTGAGCAGCCCCACCGATAGTCAATTTTTTTTGTAGTGAAAAAAACCAAGATCTTTGTTGGGAATCGAACCCACAACCCCCAGTCATGTACCTACTAGCCTACAAGGGCACCTACTTACTACTTGCTATGTCACCTAAGTTTCTCGGCGTGTACATACCCTCCACTCCTGTCACTCTTTATCGGGGGCTGCATAATAAATGCAGCTAATCGCTATCCCCCACCTACGACCCCCATGGTAGCCTGAGCTTAGCCCCATCGTTAAAAGCTGAGATTTGTTACATAAATTTAAAGTTAACTAGATTTGAGTGATAAAATCAAGCAGAATCTGAGGCAGTCCATCTATACAACTCGACATTACAAAGCTACAAAATATATTCATTTGTTAAGACTTCAGGACTTTTTGCAGTATCAAGCTGCTCATTAAACCAGGCTGGCATCCTGCGCTATTCTGTCCTATTTGTCAGACTATCTTCATGCTGAGTTTTCTTAGCGGTGGTTTTTAAGAGTTTTTGCTTCATCGCCTTAAATAAAGGCCCAACTATAATATGCATAAGCTGGCTTGAGCTATTGTCAAAAATTGAACGAATAGTCTGTCAAATGCTAAAGTGAATCATTGAAGACTTTTACGTGGCTATATTATACTTACATAAATATAGAAATTATTATGCACAGTATGCACGTACTTTTGAAAAAAAAATAATTTCGTTATAAATAAATGAATTTTATTAGCAAAAAGGCGTTTAATAATTATATTTTATACACTTAATACTTTATTATTTATTAATACTTTAATCTGTATAAGGATACAAATTTATAATTTATTTTTTAATAGTTTTAAGAAAATTACATACGCTGTATGTATTATTTGGCCCAAAAGTGCTAAAAAATGCAACTGTGTGCATCATTGAATTTATAAACAATACAAAATTAAATTTTATTGCAAATTGTGTGTTAAAAAATGGAAGAGAAAAAAAAGAAAGTAAAATTTTTAAACGACCTCGTTCCTTTGAATTGCCGTTATAAAAAAACGCGTCTCTTTTGTCATATAAGCTAGTTTTTCTTTGTACATTTTCTATTAAATTCAGATAAATTCCATTTGAAATCCACAATAGCGCCGTTAAACAATAATCACTGCTGATTTGAATATCTTTTCATTTTTTCTTTATTTTGTAAACAAAATAATGAAGTGTATTCTTATTTTTCATTTTATATCTTATCCCAAGGATTAAATATGCACAAGGAAAAAAATCTTTAGTATTTTTGAGACACGTACAACAATTTAATTTTAATTTTATTTGTGTTTAAATTATTCGGAAGTCTTGCTTTTTTTTAATGACATGTTTTATTGGTTAATTTTCTATACGTGCGCCAGTAGCAAGCGATACCTTGGCATTGTTAGTGTTTTAAAAATTTTGAAGAAAAAAAAGTGTTAAAGGTAAAACATAAAACATTCCCATGTGCTATCACATATTTTATTTTCTTTTGTGTCTTTTCAATTTCTAAACTGCATTAAGCAAGTGAGTTGTTCTTCCATATATAAATTATTTATTGTATCTTCATATTTAATATGAATTATCAACAATTTTTCAAATCTTAAATCTAAATGTCATTAGGCCCGACCAGTGTCAGACATTATTCTAGTGACAGCAATAAAATAATAGCTTAACAAATTCTCACAATCAAAAATAAATATAAAAAAAAATAAAAACTATTTTCAAGAGATTCCATTTCCATTTGAAGGGTTATTGACCAATGCCCCTGTGTCTCTCCTTTTTAATCAGATATGACCTCTAAAATTCAAAATATTTCGCGCAAGGGGTGGCACTCGAGCTTAGTTAAATATTTGCCTGCGTAATTTCAGCAGTCACGAGTGGAATATCCAAATCACGATGTATAATTAAATTTCGCATGTACCATGGAGCTAATGTAATTAATCGTAGTATTTTGTTCTGTCGGCGTTGAAGCTGAAGCAGTGCCCCATAGTTGAATTCCATACTACCATATTGGTTTCAGAATCTACTTATACAATAGAAGTTTATAGTCCAGACTAAGAGTTGAGTTCCTGCCAATTACCCAGTATATTTGAGATAACTTGATTTTCATTTGGATTAGCTTTGCGTAGATTTGGTGTTTCCATGTAAGCCTACGATCAAGGATTATGCCAAGATGTTTAGCAAGCAAGTGGTGAGGAATAAACTGCCCGTTCATACGAATAGGGGAGCAAGTTTCCCTTTTTAAAGTAAAAGTTAAGTGGACACACTTTTGCTCGTTTACTTTTATTCTCCATAAATTCAACCACAATTCCAGATGCGTAATATATTCCTGAAGAACCTGAGATGCCATACGGGGGTTTTCGTGAGAACTAAGGCAGGCCGTATCATCGGCAAATGTTGAAGTTTGGATGCGACTACTCACAGGCCTATCACAAGTATAAAGCAAAAGCAGATATAAAACTGGACCCAGTATACTCCCCTGCGGCACAACGGAAGCTATCGATGCGGGTTCACTGATGAAGTCTCCTTCGACTACTGTAAAACTTCTCTCCACAATGTAACTTTCCAGAAACTTCACCATATTGATTGGGAGATATGTCATCAACTTATGTAATAGTCCCTTGTGCCATACTTTGTCAAATGCTTGCGAAACATCTAGAAAGAGGGCAGCACAATATTTCCTTTCCTCAAATGCCTTTCTCACTACTTGATGGTCTGGAATGCACCCTCTAACACTTAAAATTGGTGACAGCTTAGTCATAAACAACTTCTCGAAAAGCTTTGATGAGGTTGATAATAAGCTTATGGGTGAGTGACAAAATTTATGAATGGTTAAAATAATATTTTTAATATTAAAAAAATTAAAATAAAAGGTTTTTATAAAAATTAATTATTCTTTTGAAAAATTTAATTTAGTTAAAAAATCCTTTGTATTTAAGTTGTAATAATTTTTAATATTTTTCCTACATGGGGTCTACACCTGGAATTATGCTAGAGATATTTATATCAGCCAAGGTCAGATTAAATTTAAGAGATATCATATTCCAGAGTTGTCCTATTTAGTCAAAGTTTATTGTAGTTTTAATGCTTTGCTAACATTTCCTTTCTTGAAATGAAAATATTGCCCACACTGCAGTGAAAAAGTATGTGTACGCCTAATTTGCTTAGTTTTTTTTTAATTCGAATTTGAGCTGACCACGGCGAAATTAATAACTACTACTGTAAGAATTCCATAAGTAAGTTTAACCCTATTAAAAAAAATGGAGTTTAACCCATTAACGACCAATAATTAACCCTTTTTTCAACCATTATAAAAACATGTATTCAAAAACATAGTATTCAAACCAAAGCCTGTAAGAATTCCATAAGTAAGTATAACATTATTAAAAAAAAAAGAAATTTAGCCCATTAATGAGCAATAATTAACCCTTTTTTCAGTTATTAAAACAAACATGAAACATTTAGAAATTGCTTAAATCGAATTCATTTTGTAAATTTAAATCAAAAAGGGCTTCTTCACTTTCATCAATATCATTAATTTCTACGTCTTGGCTGCAACATAATAGCTCGATAACTTCAGATGGAAGTGAAGATCGTTTAGGCTTTTGTAAGCGTCCTGGTTCAAAATGCTGTGGAAAATAATGGCTCTGAAGTATCAGACAGCCCTCTTAACTACATCTAACAGGTTATTGGGTAAGGCTGCTTTTACGGGAGTCGTGCAACTGATTTTAATTTTGTGACGGTAATTTTATTATAGTGGGGATAGATATCGCTGGTTCGTGATTTGCTTTCGTGGCGTATTGCATTATATTGTTCTTTTGAAAAATTGTATGCAAAAAAGAAAGCTAAAGCCTCATCCGTAGAAAGTGGTATTGGTTTTTTGGTATCTTGATTACACACTTTTGGCATTTTTGATGGTCTTGTCGGGCTTTTGATACTTTCTTTCAGGACTGCAATCGACTCGGAATTACGAACGAGAAGGTTAGTATCAGCTTTCCAAATTCTGATTTTGCGCTGAATGGGATTTCTGGACGTCCAACGCCGGTACAATTCGGTTTTTTTTGAAATATCACTTACCACAAAACGTAATGTAAGAATTCAGCCACGTATGATTTTGATCCTTAAAAACATTTATCTTTCTGCGACTTTTTTCCCACTTTTGAGTCAATTTTATGCAAAAAAAAATATATATTTTTTGCTTAATATTTTTATCAATTTCATCGGAAATAGTATTAAGTTTGATCTTGTCAACAACGTGTTTGAAAACTGCCTCAACTTGTCTTGTCCGCCATATTTCAAACAGTTCGTTTTTTTTTTCATACAGAGGTTATCTACAAGAAACGGCATAACTTAGAAAGCGCAAACAATCGCAATTTGTCACAAACCAAAATTAACTCATCACATTATATTTAATCCACCTTTTTAATTTCAAAGAGGTCCGATGGGGTCAAAATTTTTAAACGCTTATGGAATGTAAAAGTTAAAAAAAGACTAAACCTTTTTTAAGGTGATGTTGTCTAATGAGTTCTTGTTAAATACATCGACATAAATATAAAGCAGTTATAATTAAAAACAGTAGTACGAGGGCTGCTATTTATATTTGTGGCCTAAGGATGACAACACAAGCATTTAAAGACTTAAACATTTTATTGTTTTTCAAAATATTCTCCATGAAGATTTATACACTTTTGCATGCGTTTGAACCAATTTTTAAAGCACTTTTTCCACTCCGATTTAGGTATTTCTAAAACATGGGTTTTGAATGCAGAGACTGCTTCTTCAGGTGTAGGAAACCCTTGTCCACGTAGTTTTTTCTTGATGTTTGGAAACAAAAAGCAGTAATTAGGTGCCAAGTCAGGGCTGTCTGGCGGATGACCCCATCAATTCAATGTTTTGCCCTGTCAAAAACTCCATTGTTTCAGCCGATCGGTGACAGCTCGCATTGTCGTGATGCAGAATGCTGTGTCTTTTCTTTGACTGTTCCCGAAGTTTCTCAAAGACTTCTGGCAAACAAATAGTTTTATACCATGCCGAATTAACCGTCTTACGTTGCTCTAATGACTGGTAATGCCGAAATAACAGGCATCATCATTTGCTTTGATGTGCTTCTTCCACGAACAACTTTGGTGGGATTTCGCTCGTCTTGACAGAGCCATACGGTGGATTGCTGTTTTGTTTCAGCATCACATAAGTACATCTATGATTCGTCTGCTTTTGATGCACCTTTAGCGAATTTCTGCAACATTTTCTTGCACCAATCAACACGAGCATCCTTTTGTGCGCGTTTGTCAGGTTATGCGGTATCCAGCGTGAACAAACCTTTTTCACATGATCTTATTGATGCTTGTCATACTAATCCCTACAGATGCCTCGATATGTTACATGACGATCATGCTTTATCGGCTCATGCACAGCTGCGTTGTTTTCTGGCACAACAACCGTTGTTGGACGACATTCAAGGGATTCGTCCTGGAGTGATTTTCGGCCACGATTGAATTCGTTATACCAGTTTTTAATGCTGAGCTGTAAGAAGGTGCTTCATTACCATATAAGGAATTAAGTTCATCTGTGCACAGTTGTCGTGTCAGGCCACGTCGAAAGTTATGAAAAATTATTGCAGGAAAATGTTCACGAGTTAATTCCATTTTCTCCTAAGATCACTTTTTCAACCTGCTATCACCAGGTTTCAGAATTTTTCATTTATGAACATTCAAAAATCAACATTCATGATAATTTTCATAAATGAGAAATCTAAAATTTTATATTTATTTTTCACGCGCATAAACGAACAAGAAAAAATGTTCTGCTTATGTTCATACATGAATGCGCACAACAAGAATTATTAGTCTTATTCATATGTGATAAATGATAAATCAGCTATTTCTCATTAATGTTCTTTTTCATAAATGTACATGTTCATTTATGAACGTTGAAATTTTATAAAATTTCTCATAAATGAATGTGAAAAAATTTTCTACCTACGATCGCAGTTTACCGTAAAATGTAGTAAAAACACATGGGTCTATATTAACACAAAATACAATATTGCAATATATTCTAAAAGAAATAAAAAAAAAATTTTTTTTCCTACATACGCCGACAATTGCGCATTATCAAATATGTGCGTTTATGTACGCGAATGCTTAAAGCACATATTTTTACGATCTTTTCATTTATGAAAAATTATCAAAATTGTACATATTCAAAAATGAACACTTGTGTGTTTCTCATTTTTTCACTTATGAATAGAAAGAAAAAAATAAATCGTCGCATTCATAAATGAGAAAACGCAAAATATTTTTCAGTCTCTCACACATGTATGAGAAGAAGCGGCTAAAAAATAAAATGTACATATTCATACATGTATGAACAGTGAGTAAACAGTTCGCTACTCTGGCTATCACTAACACTAACAACAATAAAATGACAAACTGTTTTGGTTGAGGTTATGTTTAACAATGTGAAACATCAGCTGTTGCCTAGCAACAGTCAGTGTTACCAGGTCAGAAATATAAATAGCAGCCCTCGTATTTACCTGTCTCTTTATTTTCCATTTAAATTAATATTATTATAATAAACATAAATCGAGAAAAACAACCTTAAAGTTAACCTTGCACTAGTGAACAATCTAACACGTTTGCAGAAAATATTGTATTGATTGACTTTGACGCATAAATGTGTAACGGTGCTTTTTTAACGCAAAAAAAAAATGTCACATGTCTTTGTTTTCAAACATTTCCAATTAAAAAAAATAAACAACAACAACACTTTGATTTACATCAATTTAGCACAGAAATAGCTGTCATTTGACCTATAGTGCACGGATTTAAGACACCTCTTTTCATTGATATATTTCTGATATTTTTTGCATTTTATATAAAAAATTTTAAATTCATTCTACTCTTTCAAAAATCCCAATAAGGCTTTGAAAAAAAATTAGGAACGTTTTTAACCTATTGTACATATTAGTGCAAGTTTTAGCCTGGTCATGAATTTAAGACATAGACAAAATAAGAGCGAAATTACTTAATTAAAGCTTAAGTTTATTAAAAATTTTAATATTTAATGGGGAATCCTTTATGTTGAATCACAGCAGCACATCTCCTCGGCAAACTTTCAACTAATGCCCAACAACGTGCCTTTGGAATATCATACCAAGCATTTTGTATTTCTTGCCATAAATCGCCCAAATTTGTCGACTTTACCAATTGTACAGGCCCCTTAACACCACTCCACAGATTCTCAATTGGATTGAGATCCAGGGATTAAGCTGGCCACTTCAGCACAATAATACCGTTTTCATCTAAATAGCGCGTAGGATGAAATGGAACGTTAAATGAAATATTACTAATCAAAAAATCTAAGCATTTATTAAGTTTAAAAGAAACGTGATATTCAACATTATTCTTCGGCTTTTTAGAGTGGTGGCAGCTTTATTAGAGCAAGTCTACTAGTGGTAGGATGGTAGATTTAAGGGATTCCATTTTAAAGCGCGATGACAAAATAACAAAAAAAATTACTTTTCCATGCTATTGCTATAAATTTTCTATTCCATAACAGGTTCATAACAGGTCTGGCAACAGAAGTATAAAGATGTTTTGTGACATATGGACAAATGGGTCACTAAACTCCATCGTCAAGCGTTTTATATATTCAAGAACTGCACGTGCTTTGTTAGTAGCCAATGAAATATGCTGTATAAAATTGAATTTAGCATCTAGTAAAATATCAAGATCTGAAACCACAAGTTCACAGCTGCTTAAAATATACTGCGCACGTTTGTATGACATCTTCGGAAGAAACCCATGTATTTGCACTTTTTAATGTTTAACTCCATAAAATTAATATTACACCATGAATTAAATGTATCCAAGTCCATTTGCAGGAGACGATTATATATACGAAATATCTTCACGTCGTCAGCATACAATAGAACGTTAGAGATTCTAATGGCGTTGGGTAGATCATTAATAAACAATGTAAATAATAAAGGACCCAGATGGCTATCCTACTACACAGCAGATGAAACAATAATTTCCTTGGAAGTAAGCGTATTAAAATAAACTTTTAGAGCTCTGTTTGAAAGATATGAATTAATCCACATAAGTAAACTGTTTGTAAATCCCTCAAGGTCAAGTTTCCTTATCAGAGAGTTTCTTGTTAACCTTATCAGAATGGCTTGCTAAAGTCAGTGTAAATAACATTAGTTTGCTTACGTTGAACAAATCCCCCATTGACTTGCGTTTTTAATTCCAAAAGATTAATAACGATTGAACAACTCCTTCTAAAACCATGCTGAGCAGGAAGGAATAGCGACAACACTTGATGCAAAAGCTGATCAGTAACAATTTTCTCAAAAAGTTTAGGTATAGCGCTGAGTTTAGCAATACCTCTGTAGTTTGCTTTATATTATTCCTACGACTAGAATTAAATAATGGAATAATAAAAGAATCTTTACACATTTTTGGAAAGTAACTAAATTTCAATGATAAGTTGAAGATTATTGTAAGAGGTTTTGCCAGTGCCAGAGCACAGCGAATGTTATAATAATACCTGTTAATATAATTTTGTCTTTGTGCTGGGCCATTTTAGTGGCAATCTTGTGAATAGTACCTAGACCATGCCAGGAAAATGCTGCCCACATTATGATATTCCCACCGCCATGCTTAACAGTTTTAAGGTTGAACTTTGATTGATATTGGAGGGCACCATACATATCATTTTCCGTCAGAACCGAAATGATAAAACTTCGACTCGTCGCTCCAAACAATGTTTTTCCAAAATGTCATACCGAACCTTTTTCACAAGGAATCTTTACTCACGGCACTGAAAACCAGCAACACTCTGAATTACAAAATAGGAATATCCACAGAAACAATTGAGAAATTTAATTCCAGCGAAATAGACAGGCTTACTTGTACCTGTAAACAGGCTTATATAGGGCAAACTGGATGAACACTAAATGCAAGATTTGCAAAACACATGCGCTCATACAAGCGAAAAAGAGAAGACTATAATATTGCATTACACCTTTAGAACCACGGACACTTACCAAGATGAGTGTATGGATTTTTACTGCATCCTAGCAAAAAAGGACAAAGACTCGACATATTTGAAAATATGGAAATCTACAAAAGAAAAACTTTTGACCGGAGCATTATAAACGAACAGGTAAACACAACCTTAGAAGCAATTTTCACCCCACTTAAACTAAGCATAAACTCAAACAAACGAAAAGCACCCTCAATGCCCCTGTAGGCTAATAGGTAGTGTGCTAGCTTGTCAGTCTAGGGGTTGTGGGTTCGATTCCCAACAAAGACCTTGGCTTTTTTCACTACAAAAATAAAAATTGACTGTCGGTGGGGCTGCTCAGCGATGAAGGCATAGTCAATGGTCGCTGTGTTCTCTTAAATACGGCAGTTAATTTCCGACTATCCTTCTACTTTCACTACCTGTTTCATCTTTTCTCTATCCCTTTCCTAAAGAATGTAGTACGGTACTTGACTAAATAGGCATTGTTACCTGAAGTGCTACTTCTCTTTTCACAAAAAAAAAAATTAATCATAAATTTAAACAAACGAAAAGCACCCTCAGACGACCACACTTACCTGAACAATAACAGAAGACGAAAATATTAAAATTAATTCGGAAATAAAACGCCAGATGACTGACATTGTAACTATGTAGATAGATACGACGATTATGGGATAAATACTTGGACCCAAAATGCTAACTCACGATTAAGTGATACAACGTCGCCTGAAGATGATGTATTCATATTCGAAAGCGCTTGCCATTAGCGAACAAGCAGCCAGGAAGAACGTTAATAGGAGATATTTGAAAACAGCAGTTCATTCCCTAGCGGAACAAAGCCAAACAATTTAGTACCTGTACTAGGTTGATTTATTTATTCTTTTTCAAACTCTAGTCGGACACAAGTGATTTATTTCTATAGTGAAGACGACAATTTACTTCATCCTTTACTCAACGTTTCGTCGATAAGGTTTACATTTTATTAAATTCTATTGAACAACATTGTTTTTCCTTTTTTACATAATTTTGAAAACTTTGACAATGTAAAGGGTCCGCCATTTAACTTTTTTTTTTTCAACTAGTGCTTATTTCGTAAATGGTAACACTTAGCTCATGTTTGATTATGACAGATAATTAGTTTTATTCTTCCGATTAATGAATATGGTTTATGGTTGTGTATACGCTTGAACAACGCTGGGAAATATTGCGACTTTACTTTGAAAATGATGGTAATGTTGCAGAATGTGTGCGTCAGCTCCGTAGGTTCGTTATCTTGTGAAAAAAGTAAAAGAAACTGACATCCTCATCGATAAACCAAAGCGTGAAAACCCAAAAACAGTTCATACACCCGAGAATATTGCTGCTGTGGTAGAAAGTGTACGTGAAGCGCCATCAACATCATTTCACCGTCGTTCTCAACAATTGAACATTTCAGACAGCGACATCATTGAGACGAATTTTGCACAAAGACCTTGGTATGATGTCATACAAAGTCCAATTGGTTCTGGAGTTGAAGCCAAGTGAGCATTCAATGCATTTTCGATCGACTTACAGAAGCTGCCGATTTTGCAAAAAAAATCATCTTTTCATATGAAGCTCATTTTGATCTTGGCCGGTGTGTAAAGAAGCAAAATTGTCACATTTGGGGCACAGAAAACCCGCACGCATACTTTGAAAAGCCGACGCACCCAAAACCAGTCACTGTTTGGTGCGGATTTTGGGCCAGAGGCATAATTGAGCCATTTTTCTTCGAAAATAAGCAAGGAGTGGCCGTTACAGTCAATGGCGATCGTTATCGGGTCATGTTGGACGAATGTTTGTTCACAAAAATTGAAGAGGGGGATATTGGCAACATTTGGTTTCAACAGGACGGGTCTACGCGCCACACAGCCGAAGCTACTCTCGATGTTTTGCACCCTATTTTTAAAGATCGCATTATCAGCCGCAGAGTTGATGTCGTTTGGCCACCTCGGAGCAGCGATTTGACACCATTGGACTATTATTTGTGAGGTGCCGTCAAAGATAAGTGTTACACCGACAAGCCAGAGACAATTGACGCTTTAAAGGTCAATATTCGTAAAGCCATTGAAAGTTGGGCCGATCGTGTAGGCTACATGGCATGGCCAGCCGAGGCAGCCATTTGAATGAAATTATTTTCCATTACTAACCGAAAGGATTGTACTTTCAAATAAAAAACGAAATTTGAGAAAATATTCAGTAGTTTTGTTTACGGCATTTAAAACATTTTGGCGGACACTTAATAATCAAAGCTTGTTTTACACCCACGTAAATTTTTCTCATTGAGACGCTTAACTCATTGTCCTGGAAGATACATTTATACCAAAATCCTCTAAAATTTCACTTTTATTTTACTGAAGCTTTTGAAGGGATCCTTAACAGCTGTTTTATAAATTAAACTCTTATACCTCGGTAACACGTTTTTCTGCCTCTAGGCTGTTGTTTAACATTATTGGTGGTTCCATGCTGCCTGATGTGCTCCGGGGCATAATAAACATTGGAAATCTTCATTATTATTTTTTCATCACTATTCAATTGTTGGTTGAGTTTTTGATCGGGATCTGAACTTAAAGTATCTCTGGCCATCTCTAAGTAAATATTTTAATGTGGCTCATATTAAAATAAATCACTTAAGAACTGGATATTTTTTATATATTTTATTTTCGCTCTTCTGCCTTTCGCCCTAAGTCATAAACGTTCAGATAGAACTTCCTTTTTAATCTCGCTGGAAAAAAGTATCTCTTTTTGATAAGAAAAACCCTCTCTTAGATTTACTCTCTTCAATTTGTTGTTGAAATAATCAATCAACAAAAAAAAATAATTTTTATTTTAAAGAACTGATTAAAGACGTTTTGGGCTCCCAACTACTGGGCAGACTTCTTAATCAATTTTAATCACTTTTAAAGTAGATTCAATAAATAGATTTTTTTTTCATTTTTTTCTTTTTAATTGAACCATTAATATTCTATTTAAAAAAAAAGAAAAGAAGAAAAATAAAATTTTAAACAATTTGAAATCCATTAAAATTGAAACTTTCCAAACTGATGGCGAACGAACACAGGTTTTAAATTGCTTTTATCGTATGAAAACAAATAATTATAGTGAGTAATTACGGTTACAAGTGTCTTTTCTGTTATTCTTCGTGTCGTCCATTTAGAACTTTTGACAAATTTGTCTCAATTAAATTGACGACAACAATCACAACGAACAAACAAACAATCTAACACACACACAATGTGAAATTAAATAAAGAACACAATCTAGAAAATCAAATTTCTTGATTTTCTTCCTTCTAAATTTATACAGTCATTGAGACACATACACACACACACATGCATACATACATAGACACATAATTTTTTTTAATGATATTAAAATTATTTAATGATTTGAGTCATCGACTGAATGACTGACTGACTGACTTGTGATTGATATTCATTCATTAGACCTGAGTTTCTTCTTCTTCTGTATTCAATATTTTACGCCTTTTTTTATTTGTTTTGTTTTTTTTTTCCAAAGTTCATTCATTTAACAATTAAGTCGATAAAAATCAAGAGCTGATCACTTATTTTTAAACCTTTTTTAATGGATGAATATGAAAGTGTCTTGTTTTTGTTGCTGTTGTTTCGTGGAGTTTATAAACTGTTTTTTTTTATGTTTCAATAGTGATGAAGACTAATTGCACGCGTCAATATGGTCTGGAGAGTGGCGTTTTTTGTTGATGATCGTGGTCTGAAAGTATTTATCAGACGACAAACAAACAAAAATATGCACTGAATGAATTATCGTTTTAATCTCTTTGAAATATTTCAAACTTCCAAGGCTAAAATTTATTCTTTCTTTTCGGGCGGGGTGGGGGAAAAAACAACGAAACTCAGCAGGTTTTTCAAGCCGGAATTAAGGTCGTCCGTCATATGCTTTTATTTATTTCTCTTACTACAAAAAAAAAGAACACAATATATTTTACTTTGCTTACAATTTATGCTTAATGCTTCTTAAGAGGGGATATTTGCCATCGCCACAAGTACCCAACACATCGTCGGCGGTCAAATCGAATAGAGCCACACCTCCCAAACTTCTTACTGTTGCATAGTTGGCCTTATTGGCCACGGTAACTGGTTCCTCATACGATATCCACACACCATATTCACCATTCTCATCAGCGTCACGATAACAATAAGTGCCATAACGCTTAGTTGGATCTCTCACCATGTGCAGTGCAGCCTCTTCACCTTTCAAATCTTTATTGTTGTGTATTTTCACACACACTTCCGGATAACTTAAGAAGCCAATAGTTTGTGTTATATTACCACCGGCAGCAGC
Source organism: Trichopoda pennipes (assembly GCA_030448955.1). NCBI lineage: Eukaryota > Metazoa > Arthropoda > Insecta > Diptera > Tachinidae > Trichopoda > Trichopoda pennipes. Next base: position 2,568,534 of record JASKUP010000040.1, read on the forward strand.
ACCACCAGCTGGTATTGGTGGATAACCAGTTATACCCGACTCTTTTGTCATCACCCAAGCTCGGCCATAAGCCGGTACGCCCAATATTAATTTGTCCGATTCGATTGTGTGATTCAACCAAAATTGTATTTGATGATCAATATTGAGTTCGGGATCACGTTCATACAGCTCATATATTGAGGCCGTATAGTCAGCCACTTTAGGATCTCTTAGTGGTGTTACATAATCAAAGGCAGCCAAGGTAACAAAGTCCATTTGTGGTACAATTTTCGGAATGTCATAAAATACTGACAGAAAAAAAGAATACAAACGAAAATTAAAAATGTTTATTAGTTTAAAAAATATGGTTACAATTTTAAAAAAGTTTTTAAAAATTTACAACAGAAAGCAGTATTAGAAAATACTATGAAATTAAAAAAGTACTTTTAAAAAGTACTTTTTTTAAGAAGGTACTTTTTTGAAAGTACTTTCTTGAAAATATTTTTGAAAATAGACTTTTTAGCAGGCATATTTAAGAAAAATATAATTTTTCAAAAACTGCTTATTAGAAAAGTACCTTTTGAAAAGTACTGTCAAAAATTTAAAAAAATACCTTTAACAAATTTTTATTTGTTAAAACATATTTCCTTTGATATTATTTGTGTTTTAAAGCATTACTGGTTAAAAAACAAGTTTGAAAAAATACTTTTAAGAAATTTTGAAAAAACCGTATTTATAAAAAGTACTTTACGACAAACAAAACAAAATTTTGAAAAACAGCTTTTTAAAAATTTAGAAAAAAAACTGTATTTATAAAAAGTACTTTACAGCTTCAAACAAGAGTTTGAAAAACATTTTTTATAAAATTTAGAAAAAAACTATATTTATAAAAAGTACTTTACAGCTTCAAATAAAACTTTGAAAAACAACTTTTAAAAAATTTAGAAAAACAAAACTGTATTTATAAAAAGTACTTGACGGCTTCAAACAAAAGTGTGAAAAAGTACTTTTAAAAAATTTAGAAAAAAAACTGTATTTATAAAAAGTACTTTACGGCTTCCAACAAAAGTTTGAAAAATTACCTTTATTAAATTTAGAAAAAAACTGTATTAATAAAAAGTACTTTACGGCTTCAAACAAAAGTTTGAAAACCAACTTTTAAATAATTTAGAAAAAAAACTATTAATAAAAAGTACTTTACGGCTTCACACAAAAGTTTGAAAAACAACTTTTAAAAAAAAAGTGTGAAAAAGTACTTTTAAAAAATTTAGAAAAAAAACTGTATTTATAAAAAGTACTTTACGGCTTCCAACAAAAGTTTGAAAAATTACCTTTATTAAATTTAGAAAAAAACTGTATTAATAAAAAGTAATTTACGACTTCAAACAAAAGTTTGAAAAACAACTTATAAAAAATTTAGAAAAAAATATATTTTTAAAAAGTACTTTTTAATAATATTTTTTTATATATAATAGAGAACTTGTTAAAAAAAGGTCTGCACAACAAGCCAGCCTTTTAAACAAGAAGCTACATTTTAGAACTCAAAAGTACCTTTAGAAAATTATATTTTAAAAATGGGATTTTATAAGAAAGTTAGTTAACAGATCTTTTAAAGAAAGTAGTTTTTACAAAAAAGTAATTTAAAAATAAAAGCGGTAAAAAGAAAAATACAATTTTCGTAATTCAACTTTCAAAAAAAGCGCCTTAGAGTAGTGAATCTTGCAAAAAGTACCATTTACGTGGTTTATTTAGAAAAATATTACAGCACTATAATGTTTTGGCAGGTGGTCCTAATAATTTCCATATAAAAAAGTACTATTTTGGGATAAGTGTCTAGAAAGGTGCTTTTTAGATGCCTTTAAAAAGTTTAACTTTTTTTTAAGGGCTCAACTAATTTAAGAAAAAAGTATTAAATAAATTCACTTACATTCCGCACTAACATGTGGCAACACGGTCAACGTCAATAAAGCATGCAACGAGCTCATGCTCTGTCTTAACTCATTCACAAACATCACAAATTGTTCACGATGTTCTTCGGCTTTTTCATCTATAATTTTGCGTCCTTTAAACCAGCCTTTAAATTTATTCCATGCTTTACGCAGGCCCGAATAAACTTCTCTGGGAGGATTTTTAGGAAATTGCCACGCCAAGTCGAGGCCATCAAAGCCATAAGTATTGACGAAACTTTGAGCACTATTTATGAAAGCATTGCGATGAGCAATATTTTCCAAAAGCATTAAATATTTATTGGGCTCCTGCTCATCCGCCTCCAAGTCACGATCTCCGCCAACTGAGAGCAACACCTTCAGATGTGCATGTTTGCGCTTGAGAGCGGTGACAGCATGAAACAAATCAAAATTTAAGGCACGATCTAGAGTTTTCAGTTGAAAGGTATCGGAGTTAATGCCGGCATAGCCATAAATCAAATAATTACAAAATTGCATGGCAGGATCAATATCGAAAATGGTTTGTTGAACTGGAATTTGAAAGCACGACGACATTTTAGGAAATTCTATTTAGACAATAAAAAATTGTAGAAATTGTTACCATCTCTTACACGGCTGGTATCTAAATAACACACCATACTTCTGGCATTTACATTCTGCATGCCAACATATTGTAACAGCATTATTGCAATTAAGTTAAGTATTCTATTCGTTGCCATTCTCCCGATGTTGTTAACGCTTCGAATTTTTTCTAAAAACTAAACTTGAATTTTCCCCAGTTTTATTTAGTTTTTCATACGAAATTGTAATTTATTTTATTTCTTTTGTTTATTATTTCTACTGATAAATTCTTGTTTATTTTTAAAAAAAGTTTTATTTTTTTTGTTGTTTAGTTTTTAATTTGTTTGATTAAAACGCGTATTTTTACACAGAAATCGGTTCACTTGTTATCAGTGACTTTGAATTTAATGTGGCTGCCTGCCTGTGGAATTTCTCAAATTTTTAAGTACGATTATCAATAGCTTGTGTTACTCATTGCTCTCTCTCTCTCTTTCTTACAGTCTCTCATTCTTTTCGCTCTGCCGTTATGTTTGATGTAATGCAGGTGTGGAAAACTGATAGTTTTAAAAAATATTTTTTTCAGTCAAAATGGTAATAAAGGGTGCGCCAAATAACTTTTTTTTTGTTTTAATTGCTGTAAACAAAACTACTGAATAATTTCTCAATTTTTTTTTTTATTTGAAAGTACAGTCCTTTCGCTTAATAATGACAATAATTTCTTTTAAATGACTGCCTCTGCTGGCCATGCAGTAGTCTACACGATCGCCCCAATTTTTTAGCACATTATCGATTGTGTGCAGCTGTATTTCACCAACGGTGTCAAATCGCAGCGCTGAGGTGGCCCAACGACATCAGCTTTGCGGCTGATAATGCGATCTTCAAAAATAGGGCGTAAAACATTAAGTGTAGCTTCGGCTGTGTGGCACGTAGCGCCGTCTTTTTGAAACCAAATGTTGCCAATATCCTCCTCTTCAATTTTTGTAAACAAAAATTCGTTCAACATGGCCCGATAACACGATCGCTGTTGACTGTAAAGGCCACTCCTTGCTTATTTTCGAAGAAAATCCGCACCAAACAGTGACTGGTTTTGGGTGCGAAGGCTTTTCCATGTATGGGTGCAGGTTTTCTGTGCCCCAAATGCGACAATTTTGCTTGTTTACATACCCGCCAAGATCAAAATGAGCTTCATATGAAAAGATGAGTTTTTTTGCAAAATCGGCATCTTCTGTAAGTCGATTGCAGGCCCACTTGGCGAAGCGAAAACGCACTTGGCTTCAACTCCTGAAGCATTTGGACTTTGGATCATACCAAGGTCTTTATGCAAAATTCGTCTCAATGATGTCTCTGTCTGAAATGTTCAATTGTTGAGAACGACGGTGAATTGATGTTGATGGCGCTTCACGCACACTTTCTGCCACAGCAACAATATTCTCGTACGCATTTTTTTTGGCTTTTCACGCTTTTGTTTATCGATGAGTATACCAGTTTCTTTCACTTTTTTCACAAGATAACGAACATACGGAGCTGACGCACACATTCTACAACATTACCATGATTTTCTAAGAAATTTCGCAATATTTCCCAGCGTTGTTCAAGCGTAAACACAACCATATTCGTTCAGCGAAAGGATAAAACTAATTATCTGTCACATCAACGTAAGCTAAGTGTTACCATTCGCGAAGTAAGCACTAGTTTAAAAAAAACCTTAGATGGCGAACCCTTTATTATAATATTATTAATATTATGGGTGTCCGCGGGGAAGATATAAATACTAATTTGTTTTGCTACCATTTTGGTAAACATTAGTCTTGATAGTTCATATTTGGCAGTCGTGAAGTAGACACATGGCAAATTTATTATGAAAAAATATTCGATTAACCAACGTGTTTTAATCGTTAAAACATTTTATCAAAATCATTAATTGATTACTGTGACGTTGAGAAAGTTACGTGAAATTTTTTGGGAGAAACAACGTGCCAACTAAACGCGCTATTTATCGTGTAGTGAGTGATTTCGGAAAAAGACGGTATGCAGGTGATAGGCCACATGTACTGCAAGATCGGCAGAAAACATTATTGCTGCTCAAGAATATATTCAAAACAATCCATCAACCTCAATTCAATACCGTGTATGGTCTTTAAAGAACAACTTTGGCCACAATTTCCCAATTTTGCACAAAGATTTGCAGATAAGATTCAGTTGACAAAACAGCTTCTTCCACAAGACCATTTATGCCGCCGTACATATGCCAATAGGATATTACAGCTCACCTATCGCAATCCCGATTTTTATGAAAAAATCATAATAAGTGATGAAGCACATTTTCATTTGACTGGATATGTGAATAAAAAGAACAGTCGGATTTGAGGAATGGGAAACCCTCAAATTATTCATCAGTTACCTTTGCATCGATTAAGAGTAACAGTCTGATATACAATTTAACCAGGAGGAATTATTGAACTTTCCTTCTTTGAAAATGAAAATGGTAACTATGAATGGAATCATTGGAGCTTAATTTTTTGAAAATGAAAACGGCGTAACGGCAACTGTGAATGGGGAGCCATATCGTGATATGATTGAAAGCTTTGGGCTTAATTAATATGGAGTATTGACAACACGGTGCCACATCTCATACAGCCAGGAGTACTGCAAGACCTCTTTCCACAACAAGTTATTTCAGGAAGTGGTGATGTTGATTAGCCATTGTGGTCACCTAGTTTGGCTACTCCGGACTTCTTTTTGTGGGGACATCTGAAAAGCAAGGTTTATGCAAACAAATATTCGTTATAAAATTAATGAAATACCGCGTGAAATGTGTGAAAATGTAATGAAAAATGTGCTCCAAAGGCCACGGAGTTTTGAGGCTAACAGGGCAGACATTTAACTGATATTGTAGTCCATACATAAATGCCGGCATTAAATAAAACATTTATCAATATAAGATCCATTCTCTTTCATTTAATCAAAAGTTGTAAACAAACAAAGTAGTATACCTTCCCGGCGTACACCCTGTATTAATCGATGGTTCATAATGCCATGTGTAAACGAATCCTATTTTATTTCATTCTCGCTCGTTTCATAAAAAATTGCTTCGAAACTGTTGTTTCGTAGAATTAACTGAGAGGGATATTACAGTGAAAATGTTATCGATCAAATGCATATTCGACTACGAGCAAGACCTAGAGAATTGACTTAACGAATGTAAAGCCAAATAGAACTAGAAGTTAAAGTTTTGAAATAAATTTATTTACCAATTACATTTAAAAAAATTTTAAAATACCTTTTTTTCGTTCCGCATATTAGACCGTTTGGTGTTTTTTAAAACATTTTCTTTTTAACACGAAATATTTTTAAATATATTTTTGGCTCTCAATTTCTAGGGTGACTAACATTGTCACAACTCACACCCAACACCGCTGATGTAGGTTTACGTAAACTCTTATTACGCATTTATCATGACGACTTGATATCACTACATTTTCCATCTCTGGCTACAGTGTAATGACGTCATTAGTTTAATCTCTATATAACAATTTCTTTTAATTTCTTATTAAGAGAAATTAAATACAGAAAGGGAACAGTTTTTCAAAGAAATTTTATTACAGTAGTGGACAAAATTTTTACAGCCGATTGAATTCCAACATTGTGCTTTACAAATTAAAAGCTTAAAAGAGTTATTAATAAAAAAATATTATTAAAAAAAGGGATTTTTTAAAAATTCTAAATTAAAGTAGGGGCTATTTTTTTGTAAATCAGAGAGAGGATTTTCTGTTTAAAAGAAAGATCTCACTTAAAAATAATTGATAACACTAAGAGGCGTTTTCCAACTACAATACTTAATAGAAAAACTTTTTTTGTGATCACCTATTTATTTTATGAAAAATTGATTTTTCTATGGAAATGAAATTTTGCAAATGGCTGTATCTGCGAAAGTAATGAGCATTTCGATATAATAGGCCTATTTTGTGATCACCCGTGTATTTCATAAAAAATTGATTTTAGTAAGTATTAGGTGTTTCGATAAAATAACCTTATTTTGTGATCACCTAAGTATTTTATAAAAAAATGTATTTGATATGTAAATTTAATAAAAGTTTTAAAACGACTATATCTCCATAAATAATAGGAATTTCGACAAAATAAGCTTATTTTGTGATCACCTATTTCTTTGATAGAAAATCGATTTTTATATGAAAATTTACTAACAAATTTTAAATGGCTGTATCTCTGTAAATAATAGGAATTTCAAGAAAATAAACTCATTTTGTGATCACCTATTAATTTTATAAAAAATCTCCATAAATAATAGTTATTTTGAGAAAATGAGCTTATTTTGTGATCACCTATGTATTTTATAAAATATCTATTTGATATGAAAATTTAATGAAAATTTTAAAATTACTCTATCTCCGTAAATAATAGGCATTTCGAGAAAATAAGCTTATTTGTGATCACCTATTTATTTGATAGAAAATCGATTTTAATATAAACATTCAGTAAAAATTTTTTAATGGCTGTATCTCCGTAAATAATAGGAATTTCGATAAAATAAGCTTATTTTGTGATCACCTATTTATTTTATAAAAAATCTGTTTGATATGAAAATTTAATAAAAATTTTAAAATTACTATATCTCCATAAATAATAGGAATTTCGAAAAAAATCAGCTTATTTTGTGATCACATAGAAAATCGATTTTTATATGAATATTTAAAAAAATTTCCAAATGGCTGTATCTCAAAAAATAATAGGAATGTCGACAAAATACGCTTATTTTGTGATCACCTAATTATTTTATAAAAAATCTCCATAAATAATAGATATTTCGTAAAAATAAGCTTTTTTTGTGATCACCTATTTATTTTATTGAAAATCCACAATCTGTGTAAGTAATAGGAATTTCGTATTTTATAAAAATTCGATTTGATATAAAAATTTAGTAAAAATAAATATCTGTTATTCTTTTCAACGGTCTTTTTTAATTAACAATATATTTTTTCCCGATATTTCGCTTTCCTGTGGAAAGCTTCTTTAGGAAATTATTTTTTTTATAACAAATATAAAAAATAAATATAAAAAATAATTTCCTGAAGAAGCTTTCCACAGGAAAGCGAAATATCGGAAAAAAATATATTGTTAATTAAAAAAGACCGTTGAAAAGAATAACAGATATTGTGATCACCTATTTATGTTAAAAACAATTGATCTTTATATGAAAATTTAGTAAAAATTATAAAATGGCTGTATCTCCGTAAATATAAACATTTCGAGAAAATAAACTTTTTTTGTGATTTTATTTTATAAAAAATCAATTTCTATACGAAAATTTGTTAAAAATTTTGAAATGACTGCATCTGTGTAAATATTAGGAAAAACGAGCTTATTTGTGATCACCTATTTATTTGATAGAAAATTAACTTTTATATAAAAATTTAGTAAAAATTTTGAAATGGAATTTCGAGGTGACCTATGTATTTTATTGACAAAATAATCCAATTGTTTTCGCTACAATTTCCATACGTTTTTCTGTCTGCCGCAGCATTCTATTTCTAGAAGCGTAATAGACAAACTTGATATTTTCATAGATGGCGCAGTAAGTATTATTATGGCCGCTTCAACAACAAATACTAAAAATAAAATGATTATCTGATAGTGAGGTTAAATTCATAAAAAATATTCTTATTTTTTAATTATGCTATCGACTAGATCAAATGAGCAAGCAGAGCCAAATATTTAATTTTTATTAGTTTATTTAAATTGATTGAATTTGACTTGATATAAGTCAAAAAATTCCAGCAAATACCATACAAATTTTCTTAAATAATTATTTTTAAGGAAAGTGGAATTCCGTTTTATTTATTTTTATTTAAATTAATTTGTTCAGTTAACAAATAAAATTTTATTTGAAAAACGTGTTTTTGTGTTTTTTAAAATAAAACCCCCCTAAAATATGCTACATATTGGGTTCATAAAAAACAAAATAATTTATGCTACACATTTCACTTACTTATACACACACCCATACCTACACAACTGCATAAAATAACTGCAACAGTACTTAAAAGAGCAAATGAAATTTAAAAAAAAATGAACTTTGGGTGCCGGCAGTAGATATTTTTGTGTTCACTTTAATTTTAGGGAGGGGGTGGATAGAAAACAAGAAATAAAATAGAACTCGCTAAAAAACAAAAAAAAAAACAACAAAATCACGATAAAAAATAAACAAGTGTTGTAAAAATTTCAAATTAAAAACGTGATCTCAGTGCGAATTGAATTTTGATATTGTTTAAACAAATGCAAAGAGAGGGAGGGTGGGAGGAAGGGAGGTGCATACAGTCGCACAATATTTTATGAAGCTAAAAGTTGTATGACAAAAGAGTCGTTTATATAGATTTAAAAGGAAGCTGCAAAAGTAAATACTCATACTTCAACACACACACACACACACGCATACACACCCAGCCATACAAATTTATACATTCAAATGAAATAACTGAAAATAACAGCAAAAATAGCACATTGGCTTTATAAAAATGTAGCAAAAACTTTATAAAATAAACAAGTATAAACTGCTACACAAAGGACTTTTGTAGGGAAAACAGACAGCTACAATGCAACAAAAACAACGACAACAACAACATTAGCGCAAGACGGCAAAAAAAATAACGTTATAAGGATGTTTCAAAGTGAAAAATTACGCGCCATGTTAAATTGTTTTGCAGTTTATCTCTCCATTCAAGTTGAATTTTTCCATAAAATTTGTGTTCCCTTTTTTTTCTCACTCAATTCCTGTACAGTTTGTTGGCCATTAAAAAGCAAAGTTAACGTATTTCGTTGTTTTTGTTATTTCTTTTTTACTTTCTCTCAAATTTATTCGTATTGTTGTGTTTACCCTGGTATTATGCTTTCAACACTCTGATGGCTGATGGTTTGAGATATAGTCCTTTATTTTGCAACAAAACCAAAGGCAAGTCTGTCTAGTAGTTAAAACAGAAAGCAAATACACATACAGACACGCATACAATATAATTCAGCATAGTGGATTTAAATCGTTTAGACGGATGCGGAAGTATGAGGTTTGCAATTTAATTGACGTGTAAATAAAGTTTTTTTCTGGGAAAACAGCCATAAAAATAGTTACAACAAAAATTATTTAAAAAAATGCTGATAAACAAAATTATTTTTTGTGTAAAATTTCTAAAGTGCAAGTAAGATTTGGATTTGAGCAACATTTAGAAATTTATTGAGCGCTTTTTAATTGTTTGCTTGCTCCAATTAGCTCTGAGAGACGTAGAAAATTTTAGTACTCCTAAATTAAAACACAGAAATTTTATTATTTTCCATATAAATGATAGTAAAAAAATGAATACTTGATCTTCAAAATTAAGTCATCGATATAAATATTCTATAACAAGTCCTCGTCATAATTTGCTAATCCTTGCAAAGCTTTATTTAATTCATTTGAAAAATTCTACACTTAGCTAATGATGCCACAGCGATGATTTAATGATGAAAGTTGTTTCTCAGTTTTAGAAGGACCTCCCTTCCAAGAATATTTTGTCGACAAGACACTTTCTAACTTTTAAAAAAAGTAAACAGAATACAGTTTAGGCAATAATATTCCTTTTTTTATTTATTTTGCACTTATTTCTTGCTATATATCAGCTCTTTTTGCAGGGTGTGCGCCTTAAAGTAGGCAACACTTAAATTAAATAATAAGAAACGCTGTGAGCAAACACTAAGGCCACAACGGTGATGCATGAAAAGATTTGCGTCAGTACCTAGCTGTGTAAGCCATACCACTGTGGATGAAATGTAGCGTTATCCTCGCCCTAGGAAGCCTTCAAATACATATATCCTCCAGTTGCCAGTTGCAGGCTGCAGCCGTCACTCCTAGCTGAAGAGTTGGAGACTATTCAACTCCTGGTCCAGCACGCATGAAGCTTAATATAATTTAAAAACACAACCGCAATCATGCTCACTGGACCTGAACCATTGATTATGTTCATTGTGAATGATCCAACCCACACAAGTCAAACGAGGGCCTCGAAATCACAATTACCACGAAGCTCCCGAAGGGCCAACCTCAATAATCAGTCAGAAAACAGCTAAAAGCCAAAAAAGACAAATAGCTGAACTCTGGGGCTTTACTGATTTCCGTGGAAATAAGTCACATCTGTGATACAAAAATAAGCTTTTTTCGTAGCTGTTCAGATATGTAGCAAATACACTCAAACTTCCTGCATATGCATTTAGCAAAAGAGGCGACAAAGGCGCCAAAGTCAAAAAGCCAAAAAGGTTTTTCATTGTTTAGAGTTACTATCACTCGAGCACAGTCCCGACAATGACTGAGCATGTTCTTACCACCCGAGAAAAGCTATTCTTGATGATCACCTTCATACCTTGACATTTTAGTTTCTGGCCACAGTGTTAGCAGGAGCCTAAAACTGGAAGAAACCTTCATCGAACTAAGGACTTACCATCCGGTGCCATAGTAACCGGTAGCCTGCAGGTCTACGGCCCTGCACTAATTCTTGGTGAGTACCTTCGTAGTGCAATGTGGAGGCTGTGATTTAAGCCCAAGATGCAGGAAAGTGTGGCTTTCTCCTATCGCCTGTGCTGTTGCATTCTCAGCAGAATGTCGCTAATACGGGGCTATACAAATTTATATAGTCTGCGACTTTAAAAGCAAGGAACGGCTGTGATTACTATGCTTCTAAAATGTTTATTCCGGGTGTTATACAACTCGGGAGCATTGGTAGTTGCTTTGTATTGTAGAGTGATGTATAGTATTGTATTTTTTGTAAAGTATTATATAGTGGGGTATAATTAGTATAGTATTGCCTAGAGTTACATAGTGTTGTATTGTATTCTACAGTATTGTATGGTATTGTATAGATTTGTACAGTAGTTATAGTATCGTATGGTACTTTGTAATAGTATCGTATATATTGCTTACTATTGTATAGTACTGTATAGTATTGTACAGTAATTATAGTATCGTACCGTATTGTAATAATATTGTATATATTGTATAGTATTATATAGTATTGTATAGAATTGTATAGTTTTATATAGTGGTGTATAGTATAGCAAGGTGTTGCTAAAAATATAATATAGTGTTGTATAACTTTGTATAGTATTATATAGTATTGTATTGTAATGTATAGTAATGTATAGTATCATATCGTACTGCATAGTATTACATAGTATTGTATAGTAGAGCATTATATAGTATTATATTCACAGTATCGTATTGGGTTTTTCAACAAGAAGTTTGTTTTTCAATTGTGGCAACACCAACAACATGATAGTTTTGAGATTTAGTTTTTTGACGTATTCGTAGGTGCATTGGCAATTGTGACAATGAATTGAATATTGCACAAAAATCGCATCAAAATAATTAAAATCCACTATGAAAATGGTGATTCTGTTAAAGTAACATTTTGTAAAATTTGTGATATTTTCGGACAACATAATCGTCCTTCTAAGAACGCTATTAAGAATTTGGTCGTTAAATTTGAGTAGACAGGCTCGATACAAAATGTGCAAATACCAAGACATGTTCGACCAGGTCGTTTATCTGACGACATCAAAATCGTGAGCCACAGTGTTGAAGCAAATCCAATTTTGTTAACAATTCAACCACCACATGGCGATTTTTGCGTAGGGATTTAACTTTAAAGTCTTATAAAGTTCACGTGTTGTAGGAATTGAAGCCGTAATTCCGCTCAATTGATTTAGGAACAACCGACTGGATTCACTGAAAAAAATCATTTTTTCAGACGAAGCCCTTTTTTACTTGCCGCATTTTGGATTCTGAAAGTCCTAGAGTGATTATTGAGAAGCCTTTGCGTACTCAACGTGTCATTGTATGGTGCGCTCTGTGGTCTGCAATCGATATTGCTTCTTTTTTTTCGAAAATGAGGCTGCAAATGACATAACGGTTAATGGATCACGCTATCGCGAGATGCTAAACACTAAATTATGGTCTATTATTGACGACATGGTTTCAACAGAACGTTGCCACATCCCACACAGTCAATGAAACGGTCAATTTATTGCAAATAAAATTTCCTGATCGCATAATTTCACGACAATCAGCAGTTAAGTCGCCAGCCAGATCATGTGATTTAACACCACTGGATCATTTTTTGTGGGGCTATATTAAGGACAGAGTTTGTACAGAGTCACTCGTGTCGATTTCAGCCCTTAAACTCAATATCCGTGAAGTAGGTAACGAAGTAGGACCGCCATTTTGCCAAAAAGAGATTAAAAACTTTAATAAAAAAATCAGTATCTGTCGGAATGGGTCGTGGTGGACAACGCCAGTTATCATTTTGCAGATATATTTTTTATTCATAATTTTTGTTTTATATTGTTTTAGAAAAGCAAACTTTTTGTCGAAAAACCCTTTCTATATTGTATAGTATTATGTATAGTATAGTGTTATATAGTATTGTATTATATAGTATAGTATTACAAACTATTAGATAGTGATATACAGTATTATATAGTATAGTATAGTATAGTATTTCATAGCATTGTATTGTATAATAAGGTATAGTATCGTATAATATTGAAAGGTACGGTATATATTGTATACTATTATAAAGCATTGTATAGTAATGCATAGTATGTTCCGTGGCGTATAATATTGTATAGTATATGTATATAGTCTACGCTCAGGTAGTGATATTAATCTGTACCACGATCTGGGCTTATTCATGTTGTAGGTAAGTTTAATAGAAGCAAAATGGATGTTCCTAAATTTTTTTTATTAATTTTCAGGCTTTCTCGATTGTTGTGTTTTTGTTTTTATAAAAAAAAAATTAGAATATAAAAATAATTATTTCAAATGATTGTGCCTCTCACTTAATTATTATTACGAAATACTTTTAAATGTGAAATGTATTTCTGTGAAGGAAGCATATCCATATGATCACTTTGCTACTGTGTTCATAGTTCATAAGCAAATTTTATCTACATAATTTCTATATAGAAAATCAAGGATCTAATGTCTACAACTAAATTGATTAATTGAGAATTGAATGCAGTCAGCATCGCCAAATACGTATTTTTTGCATACTCAGTTTAAGTTGTTGCGTTATACAATCAAATATGGTCAATGGTTTTTAGTCCACCCAGGTATATGCATTAAATAGCACACAAAATTAAATTCCACTTTTTATAATAAATTTATTGAAATATCACTTTGACGGCCAACAAATCATTTTCTTATTCCTTCGCATATTTTTATACTTGAAAAAGGCCATAAAAATTAGTTTCACTTGTTTGTTATAAGGCTTTTATGGCTGCAATTAAAGCTCTATTTATCCATCTAAAATACATGGCAGGTTTTGTTAATTAGTTATAAATTTACAACCTTTAAAACGATACGATTTATATTTCTAGGAATTGAGTTCTGTTCAAAAATCATTTCGCTATTCCAGAGTTTGCATTTCCTTTTGATGAATGTAAAACATAATTAAAAAATAAACTATTATTCCATATAAAAAAAAAACAAACACGCTGCTAACTGAATAGCATTTAAATGCATTAAGTGTTTAGCTATATTTGATGCGTCTGCTATTTTTTTATAACTACAACTTGTTCTTAAATTAACTTTAACCAAACATAATACTCAGGGTATGTGTGTGTGTGTGGTCCATTTAAAGAAAATAATTTAATTGTGTATTTGTTTGTGTGTTTGTTTTTGCCCGCGTATTATTTAATTGATATGTCTGTCTGATTGTGTGTTAATTAGGTTTAAGCAGAAATATTTCGTGTTATTAATGAGTTCTGTGACGCTATCAAATAAGATCTACTACTTATCATGCCTTCTAATACTTGTAGAACTGCTTCAGCATAAACTAATACATACTCGTTCGTATGGTTGTTCTTACTTATCTGCTGCTCATTTTAACCACTTCAGTGAACATCATGATCATTTTTATCTTCATCTATTCAAAAGAATTAAGAAGAAGACAAACTTGATGTTAATAGTAACAGCATTCGTAACAGGTTCAACTAACTGAAATTTATTCTAATAAAATTCTTTACAATTCAAATGACCAAAAACAGCCAGACTTATGAAAATGTGATCATTTCAATACTGTTTTGGTTGGATGGCCACAGGCAGTATTTATTGCAATTTTAATTTAATAAAAATGCCCATTTGGAGTCTTCAGTTTAATTGAAATTATAATTAAAAATTATTAATTGAATAAAATCTTCAATGGAAAATTATTGATTTTAAAAAGTGCTCGCATGGAAATTAATCGATAACACAAAACTTTCTTTACAAACATATTGATAATATAAACTTTTGTAAAATCTCTAGGAAATTATGGATTTTATAATTTTTTTTTAATAGAAAATTATCGATAACACATAATTTTGTACATAAATTTATTGATAATATAAAATTTTCTTTATAAAAATTTCGATAATATTGAATCTGCCTTAAGAAATTCTTATTAATATAAAAATTTATACCAATAATTAGCGATAACATTAAATTTTGTATGAAAAATTGTCGATAATAGAAAATTATTTTTTTTTTTAAACTTATCGATTATAAACCTAAACTTTTCGTTTACAAACTTATCTATAATTTGGTATGATTTTACGTCATCCCGCATCAAATTTTGTTTTGTAAACATACCGGTTTCGGCTATCTGCCATCTTCAGTGTTCATTTCTCTCTATATCGATAATATTAAATTTTCTGTGTAAATTTTTGAAATTTTTGATAAAAAATTATCGATAGAACAAAATTTTTTTTAATAAAATTATCTATAATGAAAGTTTTTTTTTTAAATTATCGATAATATAAATTTTCTTAAATTATTGATTATTCAAAATTTTTAATAACAAATTAATCGAAAATAATATATTATAGTTGCTAGAAAATATCGAAAAACTTTTGATAAAAAGTTATGGATACAGCAAACAATTTTTAAAATAAATTATCGAAAACGGAAATATTTGTTTACATTATCGATTATTTAAAATTGTTAATAGAAATTTATTAACAGTACAAAACTTTTGCTAGAATATATTTGATTAAGTAATATTTTCAATGAAAAATTGTTAACATAGCAAAAGCGGTAAAAGAAAATTATCGATGAATTAAATTTTTTTTAAAAAATTATCAATTAATAAACATTTTTAAAGAAAACTATCGATAATATACAATGTTCTTAAAAATGTTCGATTATTATTATTTTCGTTAATATAAAATTTTTGATGTAAAACGCGTAAAAGTTTTTTACAGAAAATTGACGATAACGGATTGTGCTAGAAAATATTCGATAATGTAATATTTTTAATGAAAAATTATCAACATAGCAAAAGTAATAAAAGAAAATATTTAAATAAGAAATCTTTAAATTATCGATTATTAAACATTTTTAAAGAAAATTATCGATTATTTGCAATTTTCTTGAAAATGTTCGATTATTTTTATTACCGTTAATATAAAATTTTAGACGCAAAATTAATTGTTTTTAAAGAAAATTAACGATAATGGATTATGTAGAAAGGATTCGATAATGTAAAATTTTTAATGAAAAATTTTAAAAATAGCAAAGGTGTTAAAAGAAATTTATCGATAATTTAAATATTTTTTTTTAAATTATCGATTATTAAAAATTTTTAAAGAAAATTATCGATAATTTACAATTTTCTTGAAAATTATCGATTATTATTATTATCGTTAATCTAAAATTTTTGATGAAAAACTAATTGTTTTTTTTTTTAAATTAACGATAATGGATTATGTAGAATATTAAGAAAATAATGTTTGTTATCGATAACAATTTTGTAAGGAAATAGTATCGAAAGGTTTTAAAGAACAGAAATAAATTGGGGTTAAGACATAAAAAGATTTAGAAATATTTTTATGAGAATAATTTATTTATTGCTTTTCTCTGTTATGCTTTGGTAACAATTAATATTTAATGGTCTTTACTTTTCTAGAGAGGAGCACATACTACATTTAGCTGGCTGAATAAGTGAAGCATAAGAAATGGTCAGCTACTGTTTTGAAAGTTTGAATGAACTACAATATGTGAGGACTTGTGGGTTAGAAATGATAAATAATTGTTAAAAAAAAGAAAGAAAAATGACCAGCATTGCCACCACCAACAATCAGAAAACAACCACCAACATCGATCGCTGGATAGATCTCATCAGCAGAATTTTAAGAATTTATTTGAATAAAATGCCACCAACATTACTCCAATTAGGAGGTGTTTCCTTAATGGCTCTAATTTAATTTATTTGATGGTCGTTTATATTTTCTAATTTTTAACATTTGTTTTTGTTGTTGTTATTTTGTTTGCGTGTGTGTTTTTGTCTTTCGTTATTAATTTATAATAAAAAAACAAGAATTTTTGTTGAATTGGTTGCGTTAATTAATTTTCAGTAACCGTTATATATCATAATAACATTTCAGCTGTTTATGGAAGAAAACTACAAAACAAGGGCCATACAAAATTAAGAGCCACCTTGAAAAAATAAGAAGAAGAAGAAGAAGGAGAAGAAGAAGAAGAATATAAAACCGGCCTGAGTGATATCAATTTTGAAGTTTGTATTTCGGTTTATAAAATTCTTAAAATTTAAATATCTTTGAATACAATGCCAACAACGAAACACTAAAACGTCTGAATCATGTTTCACTCAGTAGGAGGTAGTAAAAATCATGTTAAATTGTAACTTAATGACCAATAATGACAAGAAATGTCAAAATATTTAACGATACAAGATTTAAAAAAATCTTTTATTTCAATTTGCAGTTTCATTTTAAAAAAAATGTTGTTTTCGAGATTTATGATTAATAAAGATTTTATGAAGTTTGATTTACATGTGACTGTCGAACAACCAGCCAGCCAGCCAGCCAAACAGAGTAGAAATGATTTTCGTTTATTTTTGAAAATATATTAAAATGCGTATTTTTATATTTTATGTTTTGTGAATTGCTTGTTTTCTTGGTTTTTTTTTTTGTTTTGTTTTTAGAAACTTTATGGCCATTAAATTGAAGACAAAAAGCAAATTATAAAGCTGTCAAAATGTTTAATTAATTTGTTTGTCTAAAATAACCCAAAAAATACTCTTGAATTATTGGATTATTTCCAAAAATAAAAATTTACTCATAAATGGAATTTTGAAAGTTAAAAACAAAAATATAAAAAAAAAATTTTGGAATTTTTAAAAGTGAATATTTTTAATAAATATCTCTTATTCTTTTTTACGGTCTTTTAAAATTAAATTAACAATATATATTTTTTTCTTTTCGGTATTTCGCTTTCCTATGGAAAGCTTCTTCAGGAAAAAAAATTTTTCCTGAAGAAAAATTCAAAAAATTCAAAAAATAAATTAAAAAATTAAAACATTTGTTTAAGTTTAAAACAAATTATTGTTAATTTTTAATTTTTCAAAAATCTTTCTATTAAAATCCAATATTTAGGACAACTTTGTTGGTCATCTTCAGGGCTTTTTTTTCTCTTCTCTACAATAAACATTAACAACAATAATTATAACTAATCAAAAACCTTAAAACACATATCACAATGAATATTTACATTCTAAAAAATCTTATGTTAAAAACCCTTGAGTACATTACTAAATTTTGTCACATACTGTTTACTAATAATTGGAAAATTTTCTTTTTCCTTTTCTCCCCTCAGTTCTGCGTTTGTTAATTGTATGTCGATATATGTGGGCATATATTGTCCGTATCAGTCCGTAAAGAAATAAAAGTTAATAAAGGTATGCATTCAAAGCCAAAAGCAGATGCTCGTAAAATGTTTGCACTGCTTACGCAGAATCAGCATATTCTGGGAAATGAACAACCAATGGGAATGGCTTCCAACGATGTCCACGTTGCTTTGAACGATGAACCGTCTGTCTGTGAGGCAACAATTATAAACGAAGATGGTATATCTGATACTAAAATTAATTCTGTGGGAGACGGAATTTAAAAATACAGCTGGCTGTATGGGCGATCCAACATAACATTGCGAATGCGGCAATAAACAGTTTAATGCAAAACCTTAGCCAGCATCATAAGGATTTGCCATCGGATGCCCCAAATTTAAAGAGCATTCCGAAATGTCCAGATGTTGAAGCTATGGGTTCGGATGGGTTAATGTACTATGGCCTCATAACACTATTTAAATTCTGTTGGAACATTGGTTGAATAACACTGAAATTCCATGCTTGAATTCAACGCTAAAAAATAGGTTCGATTCGACTTGAATTCCACTGCAATTTCGTGCTGGAATTCAAGTAAAAAAACAGGTTCGGTTCGACTTGAATCACATTGTTGTTCCAGACTGGAATTACGGTGTAAAGGTACTGTTTTGTTCGACTGCAATTCAATGGTTAATTTTGCTGGATTCGCTATTGAATTCAACTGTGTTTCAACTATAATTCAACGCTGGAAATTGTGACTGGGTTTTAAGTGTAACTCCACTTGAATTCCAGCTAAAATGCTTTTTGGGTTCTCTTTCATCAAATCAAAAATTAAAAACAAACACAGTATTATAATATTAATATTGCCATTCTCCGTCCTAACTGGCTGATTTGTATTCGATGGCGAGCGCTTTCGATGCGAATGCATCATTCTCAAGCCGCGGTTTAGTTTGTACTGGTGAGTTAGTGTTGGCGTTCAGGTAGTTCTGTTATTAGGTCCTCATATATTC
Organism: Trichopoda pennipes; assembly: GCA_030448955.1. Classification (NCBI taxonomy): domain Eukaryota; kingdom Metazoa; phylum Arthropoda; class Insecta; order Diptera; family Tachinidae; genus Trichopoda; species Trichopoda pennipes. The sequence goes on from JASKUP010000040.1 coordinate 2,587,728, forward strand.
AGGTAAGCAGAATACCGGCCACCTGGCATTTGTATGCAAAGTGAACTTACCTCTGACTTTTACTATTATGTAGGTACGTGTGTCCGTCTGAGGGTGTTTTTCGTTTGCCCGTTTGCATGAGTAGTTTTAATGGTGTGAAGATTGTGTCTGAGGTCGTGTTTACCTGTTCGTTTATAATTTCGTTGTTGAATGTTTTTGTCTTGTAGATTTCCTTATTTTCAAGAATGTCTAGTCTTCGTCCTTTTTTGCTAGGATGTAATAATGTCATACATTCATCTATTTCCCTTGGTGTGTGTCTGTGAGTGTCAAGGTGTAATGCAAAGTTTGAATCTTCTCTTTTCCGTTTGTATGAGCGTATGTGTTCTGCAAACCTTGTTTTTAGTGTTCGTCCAGTTTGTCCTATATAGGTTCGTTTGCAGGTACAGGTAAGTCTGTATCCCCCTCTGTTCTGAGATAGTGTCTGAGGGTATTTACACTTTTTAGTGCTGTGACTATTCCTTCTTTGTGAAAAAGGTTAGTTAGTCTGTATATTTGTGGTCCTGTGTAAGTAAAGGTGTGCCGTCGTGTTGTATCGGCTGTCTCCTTGTCTTCTCTATTTCTGTTCTTAGTGTTGTATTGTCTAAGTAGTTTATCGATGGTAGTGGTTTTTTAGCCGTTATTCATAGCTATGGCGTAGATTGTGTCGAGTTCCCTCCTGTACTTATCTGGAGTAAGTGGAATTATCCCAAGCCTGTGTATCATAAGTCTAAACGCTGCTAGTTTGTGTTGGGTAGGGTGGTTTGAGGTGTTGTGGATGTTAGTGTCCGTTGTTGTTGGTTTTCTATAGATGTCGAATATTAAATAGTCAGTTCCTCGCGTTATAGTGATGTCAAATAATGTAAATTTCTGTCTTGTTCTTTTTCCATTGTGTATCTAATCTTATCATGAATTGTGTTTAAGTTTCCTAGAATTTGTTCGCCGTTGTCTTGCTCGAGGATGCATATAATGTCATCTACGTATCTATAGTAATGAGTTATTTTGTGTTTTTCCATGAGTGTTTTTAGATGTAGTGATTCGAGATGTTGCATGAAAATTTCCATGAAGATTGCGGAAGTTGGGTTTCCCATACCGATTCCGTCAGGTAATTTATAAAAGTTGTTATTGAATCTAAAGTAGTTCTGTTTTATTATCATTTTTGCAATATCTTTTCCTTTTGGAAGGACTCAGTTGGGTCATTCCTGAATTTGGTGCAGTTGGTCTGCTGTATAAATTGTTGTCTTTTAACTATATACTCTTCTTTGTGCATTATTACTGTCGTATTTCCTTTGTCAGCCTTTGTAATTATTAGATCATTGTCCCGTTATTTTGCCCTTATCTGTTTAGCAATTTTTTGCTCGCTTGGATTCGTTCTTACCTTATTGTGTTCTTTTATCGTTTTCTCGAGTATGTCGGCCACTCTATGTCTCATGTGTTTTTGGCGGTCGGTTGGTAATTGAGCGATAGTTTCCTCAGCATCTACAATCTATGTTTCAATCGTCTTCTGTATTCTGTCAAAAGGTAAATTATGTTTCAATCCTTTTTCCATTAGTTTTGTCTCGTTTTCATTGAATCGTATATCTGTGAGGTTTTTGACGCGTGAATGAAACTCCATCCTTTTGTGATTGTCGGTTTGTTTTGTTAGCTTTGTAAATTTACGCTCCATTCGTTTGTATTTTTCATCCATCTGGTTTTGTACCCTATCGCGTAGATTGTGTAAAAATGGTGGAAATATATGGAATAGATTATGTCTAGTCAATATGTCGGCTACCTCTAAGTGAATTCTATATAATTTCTTGTTAAGTTTGCCTTTTTTGATATAAAGTGAGCGTATTTCAGTCTTTATCCATGTTAGTTCCGCTGTACGTTTAGCCTGCTGTGAAGCGTAGGTTTTTGTGGTGATGTTACGTGGCGTAATGTTGTTGTCAATACATTGTTTGTTGTAGCGTATGTTTGCGATCGTCTTGTGCAGTTGTAAAGTCTTATTAGTTAGTTTGTTCAGCATTACCTTAGCCTGACTGGCTGTGTCTGGTATTATGTTGTTTGGTTGTCAGTATTAGACCTTACAGGCATGTATTTCTTATTATTATTATTATATAGCAGTTATTTTGACAATCGTTTTTTTTATAATCGTTTTTTTTTCTAAATTAAATTTCTTAATTAAGTTGCAAAAATGGGCTACAGGTCCCCATAGCTTCAGTTAATTAAAAATGTTTTATAGTTTTTTAAACGATCTTTTTATCTTTAATAAATATCTTTTTTCTTTTTTTAGATCTTTTTTTATATATTTTTTCTTTTTCAATATTTCGCTTTCCTTTGGAAAGCTTCTTCAGGAAAAAAAATTTTTAAATTTGAAAACAAAAAAATTATTAACAAATTGAAAAAATGTTTCAAAACATTTGTCAAATTAATATTAAATATTTATTAATTAAAAATGTTAAAATTTTTCTTTTAGACAAGAGATTATAATTTTGTAAAACTTTATACAATTTTATTCCGTTTTTTGCATAATTTTACAAAATGATTATAATTTTTTGCAGTTTTAAAAAATTTGCAAAATATCACACATTTATTTACTTTATTTATTTATTTATTTATTCATTATTCAACACATCAAAATTAAAATGAAGAGAGAAGAATTAAATCATATTTTTTTTATATTATGTATTTGTTTGATAATTAGCGAAAACGAAATTGTTAAAGCTTCAGTTAATTTTATATTATTTGTTGAACATTTAATTTTGCCTTCAAGCCCAGAAGGAACACAGCAAAAGCGCGATATATGTGCATAAACATAGACATAAACAACAAGCGTTGAAATTCGCACGCCATTCATTTCAAGCAACACTATGGCTTTAATTTATAAATCAAATAGCAAACAACAACAACAGTAATATAAAGTAATAAAGAACAAATAATTAAGAATAGTAACTAGCAAATGAAATAATGAAAGAAAATTCTATATAAACAGAAGAAAAAAAATAACCAGCAAGCCAAAGAAAAAACGCACTAACTCATATATATATACACACACACATACACACATTTAAAATATGTAACCACAGAGGCAATAAAATTTAAGCAGCAACCACCACCACCACCACCACTACAATAACAGCTATTAGTGCGAAAATGTAAGCAAAATTGCGAAAGTATTTAGCACACAAGCACAAACACACACACACACACATGCACGTACACATTCATATATTCACATACACTTATTTAGGAGAAAAAAAATAATCAGCAAATAAAATAATAATTACAACCAGGAGTTGAGTTGTAACAACCCAGCAAACATTTTCTATTGCGAAACTTTTCAAGAAGACACATGAATAACAAAATTGTGTTCCAATTTTATTTGTAAAATTTCAAAATTCACCGGGTGTTCACCGGGAAGGTATACTGCAATTGTTTCTCCGCAGGTGTCAAAGTTGATAGCTGACTTAAGAGACATTGAGAGTGCTGAAAAATGATGAACTCCTAAGATAAAGAATACCATTATGTTACGGTTATTATCTTAATTTTCTTGTTACTCTGTACTCATTCTTATTATTTCATTTATTACATTATAAAAAGACCTCAAGCCTTACTAAGAAGAAGAAAAAAAAACTAAAAACTCCTTGTAAATTCATTTTTTATTAGACCAGCTTGTTATCACACAATTTTAAATATAATATTGTTGTAACTCACCGAGATATTTTAAAATATATAATGTTACGGATGCGTCTTGCCTAAGTTTTAGAAGAAAATAATAAAGTAATAAAATAAACACATAGGTATGCTGTTTACTAACTGCGTGACTTGCTAAGAAAACTTATCTACGCAAGACAACAACAAATTTCTAGTTACAAACTGCGTAGATATTTTATACACGTAAAACAACAATAATTAGATATGCTGTTTACTAATTGCGTAGTTTTCTAAGAAAACTTATGTACACAAGGAAACAACAACTATTTTAAAATAAATTCCAGCAAGAAACTTTATCAGCATAAAAACCAAAAACAAAAGTTCACACAATTTTGAATAAATATCATAACAACAACAAAATGTGATACAAAGGGAGTATAAGAATCTTAATTTTTCTAGAGCCATAGTGGACAAACATAAAAAGGCAGCGTTTGAGTGGAAAGTTAGTTGAAAAATAAACTTCATGAAGTAAAGACGTGCATCCTAAGTAAATTGTTTTGTAGCGTCAACGTTGTGTGTAGTTTAAGTAAATAAACTTGTAATTAATTTAAAAACTCTAAAAAACTGATGTTATTTATTTTGCAATTAAGAACTCATAACGAAACGTTTATAAAAGGTATAATGGCAACAATATTATTAATTATAAAGTGTCTTTTTTGATTGATTGACATTGTCGGTCCTAAAGTATTCTATACTCAGAAAAAGCCGAAAAATTTTCCGAGTAATTTAATTTTATAATTAATATTTACAGCCGATTTCATAAAAACTTAGAGCAGGTTTAAGTTGCGTTGCTAAGCAAAATTTCTTAAAGTTGTATTCAAACCGCCGTTGTTAATTTTAAAGTAGGAAAAAATCTATTTAAAATCTACAATAAATTGAGTCGTTTGTTTTAAAAGTGGCATAAGTCACTTTGTTTTCAAGTTATCTTTTTTATCTAAAGTTAGTTTATAAAACATTTTATAGGGAATATCATGGTGAAATCGTATCCATTGAATTTTTAGACAATTCACTTTGTTTTGTTCTGTATTTACATATCTTTTTTAAACAGATTTTTCTATATTTTTGTATACCGCGAAGGATTCTTTTCGACAGGCGTTTATGACGCTATAGTAGCCATTTGGAATTTATAAAACAATATCCTTTTTTCAAGGCTTTTTTTATCACACCAAAGTTACGATTATTAGATAACATGTTAAAATTTATATCAGTGCAGAGCCATGTGGCCATAACCTGATGGTGAATCAAACCACTTTGGGTGATATGTAGCGTGCACCCATTCCGTAGGAAGCCGAAGCATATCTCTATACAACAGCTCATTCTTAAATGCAATTTCGAGAGCTCGGAGCAGGGTCGCCACCCCCACTCCTTGCTGAAGAGTTTAAAACTTTCCAACTCCTGGTTAAAAGCATATGACATAACGTGCTTACTGGATCCGGATCATTCACCATGTATTCTTAGTTAAAAGTGAGATGACCTGGCCCCTTAATCATTTCATTAGGGGCCTTGAGAAACCACAACCACGACGATACTGTAGTTTGTTTAACTGTGTTATCATTGCCATGTCTTCTGTACATCGTTTACCCCACATTAGGTTGGAGTTCGATTGCACACACTAAACCTAACTCATGCGTGGGAATATGCAACGTTTTCAGTCCATACGGACTGTATGCAACAAGAATATGCAACGTTTGCATATTCCCACATATGAGTTAGGTTTAGTGCGTGCAAGCGTACTACAACCTAATGTAGGGTGTCGGATGCCATACAGAAGGCATGGCAATGACGACACAATCAAACACACTACAATACTTCCCGAGGGGCCACTCTAAAAAATCAGTCAGAGAACAGCAAAAGCTGAACTTGCTGATTCCCGTGGAAATAAAGTGGAAGTTGCCTTATTGGCTCCTGCTAGCCTTTAGGCGACTAGAGGCCCTTTTACCCCCAGATGACACATATCTTAATATCAAAACATATCAATGTGCCACCAGGGGGATATCATTAGATAAGTATGAATGGCCCAAAAGAAAAATTCTCCGATCCAGAATTTCAATAACGTTTTTGGAAAACTGAACAATTTTCATCCAATTTAATGCCAGTTTTATGTCACTATTTTGTCCTCACTATATGCAGTAATATCCTTTTAAGTTGTAACATTTTTAAGATATTTTATACAACACGAAGCAACTTCTTAAGAATAAAAGTAATTTTAATAAAATAATTATTTTTTTTTTAAAGAGAAGTAGCACTTCAGGCAACAATGCCCGATTAAAAGACATTTGTTTTTTCCTGATACAAATATGATCAGTCGCATCAACTGGTTGAGTTTTAAAAAATATCTCAGCAGCCATTGTTTGGAGAATATTTTGCTAGAAACACAGGAGGACGTGGAGTATAGCCTTGCAACTTTTAGTGAAAATATTAAACAAGCAGCACAGCTTGCAACAACTAAACATCCGCAGACTACTTTAGGTCACATCTATTCTTCAGACATTAAACATCTGGTAGCGGAAAAACGAAGAGCTAGAAGATCGCCCCTGCAGAGGCAGAGACTTAGAGAATGCACAAAGAGACTTACTAGCATTTGAAAAAACTGCATCTTTTGAGAAATATTTGGAGGGCCTTGATGCTACACCAAACTCCAATTATTCTTTATAACGTGCTACAAAAAACCTTAAAAGGCCCGTTGAGTACAAGCCACCTCTACGTAATATCAGTGGAAATTGGGCAAGAAGGGGCGCTGAAAAGGGCGACTTATTTGCCGATTACTTGAAAGATGTATTCACCCCACACATATGCACTGATGATGTTTATTTGCCGAGCGTAGTTGGATTACCCTCTCGACCCTTAAAGTTTAGGTTGCGTGAGGTACAAAAGTTAATCTCTGAAGTAAATCCGAAAAAAGCTCCAGGTATGGACGGCATAAGTAACAAAATGTTGAAGGAGCTCCCCAGTATTGCAGGCAGAATCATGCTATTAATTTTTAATGCCATTTTACGGCTTGAATACTATCCCGACCACTGGAAGATTTCTAAAGTTAAAATGATTCCAAAACCGGGTAAAAGCCTAATCAAAACCGTGTCATATAGGCCCATAAGTCTATTACCAACTATTTCAAAGGTCTTCGAAAAGTTGCTTATGGATAAATTGCCTCCAGTGTTAAGGGAAAGTGGGTGTATCCCAAACCATCAATTTGATTTTAGAAGTAGACATAGCACAATTGAACAAACCCATAGATTGGTTCAGATGATAAGAAGGACTTTTGAAGAGAAGAAGTATTGTTCAGCTATTTTTATTGATGTTTCTCAGGCTTTTGACAAAGTTTGGCATGAAGGTCTATTTCTTAAACTGACCGCTCACTTGCCTTGTAATATAAGCAACCTATTAAAAAGCTACATAATTAGACGAAAATTTTCTGTTGTTGAAGGAGACTTCGTTAGTGTATCCAAACCAATTTCCTCAGGCGTACCACAAGGTAGCATTCTTGGACCAGTTTTATATTTGATATATACCTGCGATATGCCTGTAAGTGAAACTGTCCACTTTTCTACGTTTGCTGATGATACAGCGTGTCTAAGTTCGCATGAAAACTCCCATCAGCATCCATAAATCTTCAGCAACATATAACCCAATTAGAGTTGTGGTTAAAATTATGGAGAATTAAAGTGAACGTTCAAAAGTGCATTCATGTGACCTTAACCCTGCGAAGAGATAATTGTTCACCCGTTCGAATTAATAATCACATTGTTCCTCACCATAATTATGTGAGATATCTTGGTATACATCTTGATCGTCGCCTTACATGGAAACATCATATTGACTCAAAGCTAACACAAATGAAACTTAAGCTAACACAATTACATTGGCTCATTGGTAGGAACTCAAAACTTAGCCTAGATTGTAAACTTCTAATTTACAAGAGTATTTTGAAACCAATGTGGTCTTACGGAATCCAACTTTAGGGCACTGCTTCAGCTTCAAATGTGGATAGAATTCAACGTGGACAGAATAAAATTTTACGGTTGATAACTTCCGCCCCATGGTACATCAGAAATTCAAACATACATTGCGATTTAGACATACCGCTGGTGACTACAGAAATCATCAAATACGCGGGCAAATGCTTGATGAAGCTGTGAAGACCATCCTAACCCCCTTGCTCGCAATATCTTGGATTACAGTGGACATAGCCGATTAAAAAAGAGGGATACCGCAGCTTTAATCCTCAAGGCTACAGACGATACATCTTAGAAATATTTGCTTTGTTTTTTTTTATGACACATTTCTTTTTTACTTAAAAGGTTAGGCCTGACATGGTCAGGACTAATGTAACTTTTTTTAGAATATAAGATTTTAATACTTTTTGTTAATACTCTGTAGGGAAGCAACGCTGTATTAAAAGTAAATTCGTACAAATTTATATTCTAAATCCACAAAGCTTTTATGCTTGTCTGCAGCATAACAATACGAGGCCGGTAAAATACCAATAATTTATTTAGAAAATTATATAAAAATAACTTCCAGAAGAGTGTTAGACGAGGCGTCGTTAATTTAAAATCGTTTAAGTGCTAATGGGGAAGATAACTAACTATAAAGCATTTTATGCTTAATGCATACATTCAAGCAATTATTTAGAAGAAATCGTATGTTAAGTAAAGTGCTTTTGTGTTAATACAATCCAGTGCTTTAAAATTATTTTCAACAAAAAGCTCTTTTTATTTCAATGTAATTTTTCGGATTTTTTTTAGAAGGCTCTCAAAAAGAAGATAATTAAAATAAATCGTCCTTATTCAAACTCCTTCCTCTACTGGTTAATATTGCTTAAGAATAACTTATTTTTCATTAAGTTTAATATTGCCATCGAGCTGTTTTCTTGGCTTCAGTAATGGTATGATATCGACAGCAAGCTGTCGATCTTCTTTCCTACTACAGGCTGTGATGCAAATATTCATCATAGGATCCATATGATGGTTCTACACTTAATGCTATCGAAATTTAGAATTTAACACACACGTTTTTTGTACTATTTCAGACTTTTCGAGGCATCATATACCCGGAGTTTTTTATTTTATTCGATTACAACTTAGCACTTTCCACAGAGGAATTAATGCCGTGGAAATGACTTTAGACAAGTTAATTGTGGCGTGTTTATGCCTGTGTCATTCGCCATCTCTTTTGGATTCATCCCTTTGATCCCTTCTATGAAATTTAAAATTTGTTTAAAGCATGATATGAAGAGCATGATAAAAAGATTTAAAAAGCTGGATACGAATCAAGTCTGAAACTAATGCCCAAAATGTTAAACAGTGTCTAGCTAAAATTTAAAGACAGATTTCTTACCCTTAACGAAGCATTTATTGAAATGAAATGATAACTTCAAGTCACTAGCTGAACTGATTAGCTGAAGCAATTGAAAATTAGGTAAATTCTTCTTCTTCTTGTTTTTGTTTCCATTCACTGAATTTCAAATTAAATGATGAAATTAGAATGGTAGAAATGTCAAAATGTTCATTGACATCCCTCAATTTACCCTTTTTGAATAGAAAAAAATTCCAAATGAAATTAGTTTTTTTTAAATTGATTTGGAACAAACCGTGCGACGTCGTTTGAAGTATTTTCAATTTGTTTATAATACATAACAAATAGAAGATCGCAGTAAAACATAAATAGTCACGAAATAAAGGAACTGGAAACAGTCTTTGAAAGGTACCCCTATAGGGCTAGTAGGTAGTGTACGAGCCTACCAGTCTGGGGGTTGTGGGTTCGATTCCCAACAAAGACCTTGACTGTTTTTACTACAAAAAATAAAAATTATCTATTGGTGGAGCTGCTCATTGATGAAATCATGGTCACTGGTCGCTGTGCGGTCTTACACGACAGTTAATTTCCTGTAACATGGGCCTTCTAGAAATGAATACTGCCCCGGTAGGCTAGTAGGTAGTGTACTTAGCCTGCCAATCTACGGGTAGTTGTTTTCACTAAAAAAAATAAGAGCTTGAAGGCTACGTAACATTCTTCTTCTTTTACCACCTGTCTCATCTCTTCTCTATACCTTTCCAAAAGAATGTTGCACGGTTGTGACTAAATAGGCTTTATTGCCTGAAGGTGCTACTTCTCTCGAAAAAAAAATCATTTTTGTTAAGGACTAGAGTATTTAAACAAATTTCAACACGGTTTATTTTTCTTCATTGCAGTGTGATGAGTTTCCTAATAATTTTCCAAAATTATAAAACTGTAAAATTATGATGTAAAAAACGCTGTATTAGCATTACTGGTGTTAGAGTACTTACTGCCAGGGTACTTAATCAACTAAGCCGTTGCAACAAAATATTTTGCAAAACAAAAACAAAAACGAAAAATAGAGGAAAATAACTCGACAAGAAAATGTGCATTAAAATCCACATGCACTTGTTGTTCACAAGTTGGTGCAACAAAATCGTCTAAACAGAAATAATAAAACACATTTACAAACAAGGCAATTTAATTAAAATCCATTTGTATGCATGTGTGCGTATTTGTGTACACATTTGAACGTTCCAAATTGTTTTTGTCGGCATTCAAGTTTAAAATGTTCATTTACTTTTGCATAAAACAAAAAAAAAAAACAAACAAAAAAAAACGCGAGGCAAGTGCGTTTTTACATTTTTTGCGTTTCATAGTTCTTGCAATTAATTTGCATTTAATTGCATCTAATCGTTTGTTGCTGCAGCCCAAACAACCAACCAACCATCCAGCCAACCACTCACTGTCATCTAGTCAGTGTTTGTTTGTCAGTTCGCCCATCTTATGGTCTGTCATTTAGTCATTTTAGCCATATTTTGTTTATATCAGCTCTGCAACTACTTCGGGAACTGAACATTTATATGCGAATTCATTATAAGGCCATGGAGGATAATAAAACACAAACAAAAACAACATTAAAAAGCTTTTTCTGCCATAGTAGAAATAATGTTAATAAGGCGGCATATTTGTTGAAATATTTTCAGCTTTCATCATTTAAAATAACATCATCATCGTCATAATTGCAATGATAATAATATTAAAGCTCATTATGATGATAAAAATTTTTTGTTATTTTTTTTTGGGAATTCAATTTTAAAAAAATCAGTTTTCTACTCCAAAAAAATTTTATTAAAGTTCCATTAAATAATTTAGAGCTGGATATTGATTTTGAAAAATATTCAGAAAGTGAAATTTAATTTTCGCCACAACTTACACTTATCACTCATGTTTAATTCGAAAATCGAATTCTATCAAATTGATCGCTTGATATTTACACATATTCTTTTAAGTATTTAATTATTTATTAGAAATAAAAAATTAGTAATAAAAAATAAAATGTTTTAGTGTTAAAATGTTTTTAAATTAATAAGAATTTAGTTCGTGAATTTCTTCCCGAATTTTTTTAAGACAGAAAATTTTTTTTTATAAGAAAGAAAATAGAAAAATATTTTTCCTAGTCGCTATCGTTTCCTTAGAGTAAATTTTACTTAATTTTTTTTTACTCGGTTTTTTAATAATCCATGAAGAATTCGCTCAATCGCAATCTGGCGGCGATTTTCGGTGGGTTCGTGCGAATAGAGTCGATTTTAATGCCCGTAAAACGCAATGTTGCATGCTTACACTTAGATCTGTGTTCGGAAATGGTGCTGTACCTGTTACTCTCCCCCCCTCCCCACCGGGGGCACATTTATCGGTCTTTATAGAATACTTGACGACTTAGACCCGTGCAACTGGGGGTATAAGGGAGCCCAGTCCCCTGAAGTCAGCAGGGGTACAACTGGAAACTCCACGTTATGTCCATGGGAATCAGTGAGCTCGCAGAGTTCCGCTATTTGTCTCTTTAGATATTTAGCTGTTCTCTGGCTGATTATTGAGGTTGGCCCCTATATGGGAGTATCGTGGTGGTTGTGGTTTCGCGGCCCCATAACAGACAGATTAGTTTTTATATGGTGGCTAGGATCATCTCGCCAATAATAACACCCACAGGTGAATGATCCAGATCCCGTGAGCATGCTAGACATGTGTTCTGGACAGGAGTTGGATGGTCTCCAGCTCTTCAGCAAGGAGTGGTGGTTTGCAGCCCTGCTCTGGAATCATCAAAGTTGCAACTAGGAAAGACCTATTGCTAGAACTAGTCTTCGGCTTCCTAGGGCGTAAATGACGTTGCTTTTCATTCCCACTGGTATGACCACCATCTGATTAAGGCTAACTGCCAGGCGCAGATGTAAATCTTATCACGTAATGTACCTGGTACTATGGATGATATAGGTATTACGTAATCGGCAGCTCTTGATATTCTTGGCATGAAAATGCAGTATAATGTTCGATGGACCAAACATATTTTTCAGGTTTCTAAAGAAGCTTTCAAGTGCCTCGGCTTTTAAAACGGTGTAAGAAAAACTTCATTCCATCCGATTTTCGTACTATTTATACCAGCTATATTCGTCCAAAGATGGAATACAACTATCATGTATGGGCCGGCGCCCCGAAGTCTATTTTAGAGTTGCTCGACCGCGTATAGGGGAGTGCCAAGAGGCTCATTGAGGACATTAGGGTATTCAACTCTATTGATTCTCTAGAACATCGACGCAATGTAGGTTGTATTTCACTGCTTTATCGTTACTACAATGGTAATGCATTAACGAAATTAGGGAACTTGTTCCCAAAACTCGCACATTTTTGCTTTTGACTCGATTTCCCTTGAGAGCATATCCATTTGTGGTCGATTGGCTAATAAGTTGGACTACGCATTACAAGGAAAATATGTTATTTAACAGAACAGTTCGTATGTGGAATAAACTCCCTGCAGAGGTTTTTCCTGTTATTTTAAATGTAGGAAAATTCAAATCGAACGTTCACAAACACTACAACCTCTTTCCTTCTCCCCATTCCCCAATTTCCTAGGTCTGGTACAATGCTTTGCATGTTTAGGGGTCAGGACTTAAATTGTTCTTATTAAAAATTTTTCGAACTACAATAATTATAGTTATTTGATCTTTTTAATATTTTTAGCAATTTATTTTTAAGCACTTATTTAATAAAAAATATTAAAAAAAAATCTGTTCTTTATTATTTTTATCTAAAAAAAATAAAAAATAAAAATAATAAAAAATAAAAAATAATTTTTTTTTAAATATTTTTTATTAAATAATGACCTAGTGCTTAAAAATAAACTGCTAAAAAATTTGTCCAACTAAATATTTAGTTCATTCAATTAAACATTTAATTGATTTAGTTAAATATTTAATTGATGCAATTACTAGCTTCAGTTAAATATTTTGTTAAAATATCTACTAAACAAATTATGCCCAACATTATGTAGTCAAAATTGAGAAGCTGGATGGCAGTCCCTAAAATACAATATATTTTCATTCAATTAAATATTTAATTGGTGTAATTACTTGCTTTACTTAAATATTCTATTAAAATATTTAATTAAAAAATTATGCACAATCTCTAAAATACAAAACATATTTTAATTCCTTTTATTTGGGTACGGTTTTCCGTCGACCCTTATCAAATTTGGTTTGTGAACAAACCGGTTTCGGCTGTTTGCCATCTTCAGTGTTCTTTTCGTACTAGTTGCGTTCTATTGTCAGTTGTGTTTATATAGTTCGTGTCTCCCTTCGTGTTATTGCGTTGGGTTTTCTTTCTTTTTTTTTATGTGACATAATAATCTGTAATTGTACGTTTATGATGTTCTTTATTGCCTTGGTCTTGCGCACCTGTGTAACGTTTTTGTGCTGGTGTAGTGTTTGTTCTCCTGTAAAAATATTTCAACGGTTCCAATATTGTGTCCGAAGCAGTGTTTATTTGTTCATTTATTATTCGTCCGTCAAATGTCTTTTGTTTGTATATTTCCATGTTTTCTAATACATTTAGTCTCCTTCCTTTGTGCTGTGTATGAAGCAGTTTAACCGTTGTCTTTTTATGTCCTGATGTACATTTGTTGTTAAACATATGGTTCGCAAAGTTTGATTCTGGAGTTGATTTTGGTTCTCGTAGTTTTTTATTATAGTCTCTAATGTGTTCCCTAAATCTGGTCTTAATTTTAAATTTTCGTCCTGTTTGCCCGATGTAGCTATAATGGCATGTATTTTAATTCAGTTAAGCATTTAATTGATTTAATTAAATTTTTAATTGATGCAATTAGTTGCTTTAATTAAATATTTTGTTAAAATATTTATTTAAAAAAATATACACAAAATTATGTAGTCAAAATTTGGGAGCTGGAAGGCAGCCTCTAAAACACAAAACATTTTCATTCAATTAAACATTTAATAAAAAATAATTAAATATTTAATTACTGCAATTTCTTGCTTCAATTAAATATTTTATTAAAATACTTACTTAAAATATTATTCACAAAATTAATTGAATCAATTAAATATTTAATAATATTTAATTATTTATCAAAACAAAACCTTAAAACAGCTTTAAAGGATGAAAAAAACTTTTTGTGCAAAACTCTGACTTGTCTTTCTATTGTTCCTCTCTTCTGGCAGATTTTTAGAAAGATTTTTATTCATTTGTGATTAAAAAAAATTATGAACTGACTGACTTTACTGTTGTGGTCAGATGATAACGAATTTTTCTGAATTTATTTATTGCTTTGAAAGAAATATTAGCTTGTGAGCATATAATACATGATCTTTAGGTGCCCTTGTAGGCTAGTAGGTAGTGTACTAGCTTGTCAGTATGGGGGTTGTGGGTTCGATTTTCAACCAAGACCTTGGTTTTCTTTTTCACTACAAAAATAAAAATTAACTGTCGGTGGGGCTGGTTAGCGATGAAGGCATAGTTACTGGTCGCTGTGCTGTCTTCTACGGCAATTAATTTCCGACTATCCTTCTACTTTAACCACCTGTTTCATATCTTCTCTATCCCTTTCCTAAAGAATGTAGCACGGTATTTGGCTAAAGAGGCATTGTTGCCTGAAGTGCTACTTCTGTTTAAAAAAAAACAAAATACATGATCTTTATGTAAAATGTTCTTCATATTGGTACGCTAAATATCGAGTTATTGAGAAGGGATGAGTTGCATACTTTTTGTCTCAGCAGACATATTTTACAATACGCAGTTTTAAAGTTTAGACAACACAGCACTCTTTTCAGAAATAATAGTCCATTAGGTGATACAGTGAGGACTGACAGTTAGAAAAAATACATCAGTCTGAAAATAACATTTGTCCGCCAGAAGCTTAAAATTTTGGGAGTGAAGTAGAGTTCAAGTTTTTGCAAAAGATTATATTTCCTTTTTAATATTGCATGATTTTTGATTCGTTGACATTTTCAAAAAACATTAATTTCTATTGCATTTCGTATGTCACATTCACTCGCTGCAAAAAATATATGTTTGTTAGTAATAAAATTATTTTTTATTTAGAAATGTCAGCAAACAAAATTGTAAATTATTTTATTTTATGTTAATGGCCAAATGGAAAAATGAAGACACATAATTATTGTCTCTTATGCAAAATTTCATACAAAATTTGTTATTTTTAGGCTCAAATGATAAATGATGGAAAATAATGTTTCAATTTTTATGGCATCAAATGACTAATAATTCTCAAATGAAAGCTGGAAAATAAAAACAATAATTTCCAATAAATGTATTCCGATTGAGAAGAATTAAGTAAAAAAAATAAAAACAAAAAAAAAAACAAACTCTAAAACAGACAATTACATTTTCTCTAAACGGATATGCATCATTAATCTTAAAAATAAAATACACTTAAAAAAAATTTTTGTTTTATTTGAAACAGCGGAAATTTGAAAATTATTCTTCAACGAAAACTTTGATTGGCCCGCTAAGGCCCTTTTGTTTAACATAACTCAAGAACCACTAGTCGGATTTTACTTAAACAAAAGTTAATTTTTTTTTAAATTATAAAAAATCCAAAACGGTAAAAAAAGTATCAAGTCCTATTACTTTCACGTAAAGTCGTATAACCTACGAACAAAATGAGACATAACTCATCAAGGTCGATGAACACGTTTCGCTTTTATGCACAATTAAGTAAAGGTATGAATTTAAAAAATTTGCTCGAGATATGCACAAAAAGCACTTTTTTAATTATTTGGGTTTTTTACAGAAATTGCAGCCAGATTTATGAGTGCTCATGCTTTGGAACGTTTCGAAATATGCGCCCATTCATAAGTACCTGTCAGTAAAATATTGAAAAATATGTAGTATTTTTAGGTGCTCATTGATTGATTTTTGTTTAACATTCAACAAGTGCCGACGAACGCGAAAAGTTGAAGTGCTTTTTCTCCGGTTTTTTAATTATAACTGAAACCAAGGCCTAAGAGTTTTACGACAATGGCAAGTTTTTCTATTTCACATGGGGTGTTATGCTCAAAGCTTCTGAAATTTGACAAAGACAGAACAGAATTTAAACAGTTTTTGCAACAATTGCACGTTGGCGTAAACGAAACTAGAGTATGTGAAATTTTGGATATAATATATAAAGGCTTTTACTCTAACTTCAAACAAAGATGGCAGGATTCGAATCGTACGAAGTCGCGATTTGAAAAAAAGAATGCAAGTTAGCTTGAACGCACATTTACAATTAAGTTTACTGAGGCTGAGTGTTCTACCAGTCGGCCACGTAAATCGTTTGAGGAGTGCTGCGATCGCGCCAAACGATACAAAAGGGATGAAGTACGTGCTATGTTTCCTCAAGAAGTAATTGATGTCACTTCTAGTATTTCAAAAACCAACCTCAAAATTTGTACATTAAAAACTTTGGGTATGTTTGCACAGCTTGAACATACTCTTTCGTCCTTCTCGTAACCTATTTTCCTAACTCCGGCACAATGCATTGTATAGGTAGGGATCATCCCCTGAGTGCTGGTCCTATAAGAAAAAAAAAAAAGAAAAATACGAGTATCTAATGCATGGTTGAAAAATGAAGGGGATACAAAATACTCGTACCATACAAAGAACTCACGAAAGAAAAAACTAACAGTTATCCGCAAAGAATTTCTATTACTGAAAGTTCAGGCAGTGTACCTCTGCAAAATCTGTTGGATCACACTGCTTAAAGAATCCTAGAGACCAAGTCAGCAAAGGAAATAAATAAATAAAATTGAAAGCGGAAATCTAACAATGTTCTATAAATGAGGATGTGAAGGGGCATCTAGTCAAAGCGAATACCACCAGAGGTTTTCAGATGATCAAATTTCTGACTCCCATCAGTTGTACCACTTAAATTATCATTAAGTGACGACATAAATAAATTAGTATGGAACATCAATAAACCTTCTTCCACACAGTATTGTAGAACACTACAGTTTGTATACGTTAAAGCGACACCAAGTTATACGAGAAGAGAAGGGAAGAGTCGATAAGGAGTTATTTCAACTAAAAGACTTTGAGTTAATAGTAAATAATCGTAACTTTAAAGTAAAACATGAATTGATATTTTACAATGATTGACGACAAGACAGCACAATCAGTAAGAGAAACACCAGCAGCATATTCTTGTTTTATTTGTGGAGTCACAACATCCAAGATGAATAAAATCGAAGAAGTTCAAGCTATGCCCCTAAATTGACAAGCACTGCAATTTAATATGTCACCACTTTATGCGCATATTAAGCTGATGGAGAGTCTTTTGCATTTAGCTTACAATATTGAATTTAAACGTGGGAGAGTCGACTCAAATACTCGTCCGATAAAAGAAGCCCGAAAATTTTTGATAAAGCTTGAACTTAAAGAGAAATAGGAGTACTGTTAAGCAAGGCTCTGGTACGACAAATTCAGGAAAAACGTCACAAAGATTCTTTGCTAATCCTGTTTTGATTTCCGAAATAACGGGTCTAAATGAAAACATAATCAAGAGATTTTCAATAACTCTCGAAGCTATAACAATCACCGCGGTGGTAGATCCAAAAAAAAATTTGTTGATTTTTCTTTGGAGGCGGCAAAAGAGTTTGTTGCACTGTACGAGTGGCACAATATGCCACCTACACTTCACAAAATACTGATTCATGGAAAAGATATAATTGAAAAGTGTATTTTTCTTATAGACCTACTATCCAAAGAGGTTTAGGAAAGTCTATAAAAATATCGCCTTAAACACTCCAGAAAATGCAGTCGAATTGCCACGAACGTAGAAGATATTACGCACCAAATGATGGTAACATCAGATCCCATGATTTTACATTTGACGCCTTCATTTAGCCAGCAAAAGCATAGTGTTATAAGCTACGAAGTTTAAGCTCTTTTAGAATAATAAATTAAAAATAGATTTAAAATAAATAATAAATTAAAAATTACAAAAAAAAAAAAAAAAAAAATTTAATTTTTTTGTTAGTTATGACTTTTTACATTGCAGGTAACGATCGACATTTTTCTAACTTTCTTTATTTTGATTACTTTTGTGTATCACTATATAAATATAAATTTGTGATGACATCACTACATTTTTTTGACAAATGTATTTTTTTTCCTCAGCTCCATACAAAAATCCCCCAGTGTGGGACGGCGTAACACGTCACGCAGCTCGTGCCGCAGTTGAAGTTAATTAAAGGAAACTTTTGGCAACCGTTTGGACCCGTTAGAACATTTTTTTGTATGACAATGTCCCCCCGGAGGCACATGATAGTCTTTTTGGAACCTACTATTCCATCTAGACTGGTATCTTGCGAGGTAAACGGGAGCCCAGGCCCCTTAAAGGCTAGTAGGAGCCATCTGGACAATCCACATATTTCCACGGGAATCAGTACGCTCGCAGAGTTCACTATTTGTCTCTTTAGACAATTAGCTGTTTTCTGGCTGATTATTGAGGTTGGCCCCTATATGGGAGTATCGTGGTGGCTGTGTGTTTCGAGACCCTCGTGATAGTTTGTGGGTCAGATCATTCATAATGAACACAATGAATGGTTCAGGTTCAGTGAGTATGAATGCCGTCGTGTTCTTAATTATATTAAGCTTCATACGTTCTGGACCAGGAGTTGGAAAGTCTTGAACTCTTAAGCAAGGAGTAAAGGCTGCGTTTGAAATTGCACCTAGGAGTGACCGGAGGATATACGTATCCGAAGGCCTTCTAGAGCGTTGATGGCGCTACATACCATACATAGTGGTTTGACCACCATCTGATTATGGCTAACTGCCGGTGCAGATGTAAATCAAATCAGGCTCTGTATGACAATGTATAAAGTCGCTAGTCTACGCCGGTTAGTACGAAATGATTGGCCACTTGAAGGATAACATTTGTAGTTTTATTCCCAATTTATAGCCACAAATAAGGACAAATTTAAATTATAAATTAAAAATATTATTACGGATGTGTCTTGCTTAAGTTTTAAAAGAAAATAATTAAGCAATAAAGTTAACTACTGGGTATATTATTTACTAACCGCGTGGCTTGCTAAGAAAACTTATGGTACAACAGCAAAATTTCAAGTTACAAACTGCGTAGATATTTTATACACGCAAACAACAACAATTTGATATGCTGTTGACTAACTGCGTAGCATGAAAGACAACAACAAATTTCGGTTTACTAACTGCGTAGAAATTTTATACGCACAAATCTGTATACTGTTTACCATCTGCGTAGCTTTCTAAGAAAACTTATCTACACAAGACAATAACAAATATCTTAAAACAAATTCCAAGAAGAAACTTTATCAGTATAAAAACAAAAATACACATACAGACATACAGAAGCCTATACATTCAATAAACAACATAACAACAAAATGTGATACAAAGGGAGTAGAAGATTGTTAATTTTTCTAGACCTGTAGTGGACAAATATAAAAAGGCAGCTTCTGAGTGGATAGTTAGTTAGTTAGTTGAAAAATAAACCTCATGAAGTAAAGATGTGCATCTTACGTAAATTCTTTTGTGGTATCAACTTTGTGTGTAGTTTAAGTAAATAAACTTGTTATTAATTTAAAAACTCTAAAAAAACTGGTGTTATTTATTTTGCAATAAAGAACTCACAACAAAACGTTTATAAAAGGTATAAACTAAACAATATTGTCAGAGCCAAAGCAAACTTCATGGCAATTTAAATTATTAATCTTTGTTTTATTTCTTTTTAAAGTTTTATACCTTCATAAAAACACCCTATAGCTTTATTTCAATGATGGAAACTATTATTTGCTATATGACGTATGAGCTTTTATCACTTTGGCGTCTTTGGCCATCGATAATGGTTGGTACACTCAACTTTTATGTTACTGGTTATAACGGATCCATACTTTATTTCATAACATTACGTTACATTACGTCTTTTAAAATTTACACTTTAATTAAAAAGAAAAATAAGGAATAAAAAATATAGATTTTTAGACCAAGATCCTTAGCAGCAATTAAGTTAATGGAAGAAATTTTAAAAGCTTTAATGAAAACTTCTTTTAATGCCATTTTTCATAGAGATTTCTGCCAGTGTAGTTATTAAATTCTAACAGCATTATTATTCGTTTGGAACACCACAATCCAGGAGTTTATCTCACCTGCAATTTATGTCTGCATTTGGGTGTTTTCTTTTTGTAATTTTTATTTTTGACAAATCACTTTTCAATTTCTTTCTTCGTAGAGTTTTGAGACGGTGTGGTCTTGGCTACATTTTATCAAACTTCATTTGTATTGTTTTCTTTATTTAAGCATACATATCATAATGTTGTTTGTTTTTTGCAAAGATGCCGTTGACATTTATCATATTTTTTTAATTTTAAATTTAACATTTTTTTGTTTTTGTTAATGGTCGGCCATGTGGGTGGTTAAGTCCTTTTTGAAAATTAATTTCGTAGAGTTAAGTTTTGCTTAGATGTGTGGGTATGTAAAAGATACAGATACATAAAATATAATGAGAAAATATTTTTACATAAATAAAATATAATAATGGACTTTTAAATAAATATCACGTTAATAGAGGTAATTTCTGTGAAACTATTAATATTTTCTTTTTTCTTTAAAATTTGTTTCATTTATGATTTAAATGCATAATTATGCATTTCTTTTCCTAAATAAATTTTCTCACCATAAAAACACTTCAATAACATGCCATTTAATTATGCCACAGTAAAATACATGATCGTATTTTTTTTTATGAAGAAATTGTTTAATTGCTGCTGGCATTTTGGCTTTTTGAATTTATAAATTGATTAATGGGCACCCACAGCCACAAAAAAATTACAAAAAAGTGAACAAAAAAAAATCAAATAAAAATTAAATTAAAAGCAAAAACTCACAAACAAGACGCCACCATAAAGGAAATATGAGGCAACTGAAAAATCATTTAAAATTTAATTTTTAAAATGGGTATTTTCTTTATACATTTACATTTTTGTATTTCATTTTAATTTCTAAATCACACAAAACGAAGCAAAAAATTAAAAACTGTTAACGCCTAATAAATCTTTAAGACAAAAATTAAAAATAAAAATAAACAAAAAAAAACTGAAATAATTCTTGTTTAAGTGATCCAAACACTTTGGTAGCACTGGCTATATTAAATGAGTGACTGGCTTGGTTAGCTGGCTACTGGCCTAAGTGACTGCCTTAATAAAAGTCTTAAACCATAAATAGTATTTTATTTAATATTTCATTTTATTTTATGTTTTGTGTGGATTTTCTTTTAATTTCAATTTTACCAGATTTAATTTTACCGTGACCAGCTAACGTGGAGGATCGCTGGACACTTCTTTGATTTTTAAAAAACATTTGCTGACTAGATATTTTTCTTTTCAATTCCTCTGAATGAACTTTCTTGTCTTCATCTGTCATTTTATAGTATTTCGACTCAAGATGTTTTGAATTAAAGTGCCTAACGAGATTATAATCTTTTAGTACAACTACCGGTTCTTGGCAGATAAGACAAATAGGTTTTTGGTTATATTCCATAAAGAAGTACTTCCATGTTCACTCTTCTTGAAATACTCGACATTCCGAATCAATTTTTCTCTTTCTACTTTCGAATGACATTTATGGGGGTATTTACAATACCAATACACTTTATTATTTTAATTACACAAATAAAACTGTACGTTGGCAACTTTATAATTTTACTTCACAATTTATTCTTTACGTCGCGAGATTTACACTTTTACTGATTGCTGATAATTCAATCCATCGCTGGCCCTTTTATATTTGTTGCGCATGTTGTCTCGATCTAGATCTCACATATAATAGTTGTTGTTGTGTTATACGTTCAGTTTTCTATATTAGTTGTTAGTGTTTTATGATGTTTATGTTTCTTCTTGGAATATTGCATCAGAAAGTTGTTGTTCTCTTGTGTGTACAATATTTCCTAGATAGCTACCCAGTTTGGACACAATATAATATGAGAACATCGCATTTTTTTGCTAAAATTGTCAATTTATAGCTTTTTTAAAACCAAAATGTAAATTTATTTTTTGGGCATAATTTTTTAATAGGTGATTAATTTTTTTTTTAAAAACGCTCGGCGGACCGAATTAAAACCTCGCCCATCACTGCTCTAATATGTTTGAACTTCTTAATTAATTCTTTTTGAGTTCTTCTTTTATTCTAATAGACTTGTGCTCAATTTAATTTCATTAAACAAGGAAAATATAAAATAATTTTTATTAGCAGTGCTCTGAGCCACTGTCCTTAATCCATTAAAATAGCCCTCACATGTTCTAAACGTCATCTGTATGTGGACGTACATTTGTGACGGCATGATCTTAGATAATTGTAAAATTCAGCAGGAAAGGGTGGTGTTTAATTTGATTCATTTATTAAAGGAATGTTTTTTTTTTGCTGTTGTTGTTGTTGTCTTTGTTTTTGATTCGTTTTTAGTTTTTCGCCTTAATGACATATCAAAGCGGTTTAATTTAAAGAGATTTTAAATTCTTTGCTAATTGCTAAATCATATTTTATATAAACGAGCCAATTCACACTCTTAAATATACACACACACAGACACACTTACACACACACTTTTACAATGCAAATATAAAAATGAAAATGAGGCACGGGAACAACTTCTGCGAAATCAAGTCGATTTGTTTTTTTATAATTTTATTTCAGATAATTTAAATGCTTTTTTGTTTTTGTTTTATTTTTTTTTTTCTTTTTATTTTCTTTTTATTTTTTATAAAATTGTTTAAATGGTATGTGAGGCAATTTTTTTATAGATCCACCACTACAGATCATTGCATTTAAAATTGTTTTAAGTGTGATGATAAGGATGTGAATCCCGGCGCATGTTGCTGCAAATGATGATCATTTTCTGTTGTCACCAGCAATTAAAAATAAACTTTAAATAAATAAATATTTTTTTTGTTGCATTTTGTTTTGTTTTAATATTAAAAACAAAAAAAGAAAATATTTATAATTAAAATGAAATTGAAGTTAAGAAATTTTTTGTATAAATTTTTGTTGCGGAAAGAAACATCAACAAAATCGTTTAATTTCAAATACTGCTGAAACTATGTTGTACAAATGAGTTAATGCTGTTTGTTGCAGCAGCAACTATTTATAATTTGACATTGGAAATATAAATCAGGAGTATAAAAAATATTAAAACAGAAAAAAAGGAGAGAAAAATCACTACATAAAACAAGAAAAAGAATTAAGCAAGAAAGAGATTTGTGTTGTTTAAAGTGATTTATGTGGCATGGTGCAATATAAAAAGCTCTTGCCCCACCGCCGTTGCCATCGTCAAATGCACCAATGCTGTGTAAGCAAGCAGGCTGTTGGTTCTTCTTGTACAACCAGAAGTCTTTTCTTGTACTGAAGAACCTCTACAACAATCGTATTTAAAAGACGTGTGTAATAATAAATCTATTTAAGTGTTTTGTTGTTGTTTTGTTGCATTTATTTTTTTGATGTTTTTGTTTTTTTCTGTGCTTTTTTTTATGGCACCGAAATGCCATTTTTAATATACAGCTTTTAAATAATTTTTTGTTCTTTTTTTTAATATTTTCAACTAAGAAATTTATTGTAAGAAGAGAACCCCAACACTTCGTCATCATCATGATCATCATCATCAGCATCATCTTATTGCCATCGTCAGCGGCAGCATTATTGGCAGTTTGTTATTTTAGCAGGAGCATCTAATAAAACATGTGTATGTTAAAATTGTATGGTGTTATAAAACTAATGGCTAAAAATGTAAACATAAAAATATTTTTCACTTCTACACTCTACGACCGGTAATAAGGAAAAGTTGTCTTAATATATATTTTTCCAAAAACCAGTAACAGTCTCTTTGTAAGACAATCTTTACTCCAGTACGCTTTACTATCCAGTATTTTCTGTGCATTTTGTGTGAAAAGTAGAGAATTGTTTCTGGCTTCATGTTTATAAACATTAAAATAATATTGGCAACACTTTTTTCAACCTGCAAAATAATATTTTTTTTTTTTAATTATTTAATCTTCATATATGAACTAACAATACATATACAAATCTTAATACTAAAAATGTATTTGAAGCTAGCCAATGCTAGAGAACAAAGTAATTTCGTGATATGATTTACATCTGCACCTGGCTGTGAGCCTTAATCAGATGGTGGTCAAACCACTTTGCATAAATAGGAACGTCATACTCGTCCTAGGAAGCCGAAGACTAATTCTAGCAACAGGTTGTTTCTAGTTGCAACTTTAATAATTCCAGAGCAGGGGTGCAAATCATCACTCCACGATGAAGAGTTGGAGACTATCAAACTCCTGTCCAGAACACATGTCTAACATGCTAGCTGGACTGGATCATTCACCTAGCGTGTTATTAACGGCGAATGATCCTGGCCACCATATAAAAACTGACCTGTCTGTTATGGTGCCGCGAAACCACAACCACCACGATACTCCCGAAGGGCCAACCTCAATAATCAGCCAGAGAAACAGCTAAATGTCTAAAGAGACAAATAGCGGAAACTCTGCGGGCTACTGATTCCCGTGGAAATAACGTGGAGTTCCCAGTTGACCCCTGCTCCCTTCAGGGGACCGGACTGCCTTTTTCCCCCAGTTGCACAGGTCTAGATAAACAAGTATTTTATAAAGACCGATAAATGTGCCCCCAGGGGGTCCCTCATTGGGTACACTTCAGCTCCATATTTCATGTTACCTTTTAAGCTGTTACGAATTTTGTTTTTTTGTTTTTTTATTTATTTGCTATACAGGCTGTCCGCCAGGACTTTGTTTTGCTGCCAGTTTGGTAAACATTAGCCTTGACCGTTCATATTTGACAGTAATGAAGTAGACACGCGGCAAATTTATTATGGAAAAATTTTCGATAAGCCAACGTGTTTTAATCGTTAAAACATTCTATCAAAATCAATCATCGATTACTGTGGCGATGAGCAATTTTTGGAAAAGACAACGTGCGAACAAAACGCACTAAATATCGTGTAGTGAAGAATTTCGAAAAAAGATCTGGGTCTGCTGCTCAGCAAAATGTTCAAAACAATCCGTCAACCTCAATTCAACGCCGTGCTCAGGAGCTTAGTCTTCAAAAAACAACTGTGGCCACAATATTGCACAAGGATTTGCATTTGTTTCCATATAAGATTCAGTTAACACAAGAGCTTCTTCCACAAGACCATTTACGCTGCCATATATATGCCAATAGGATGTTACAGTTCGCTCATGACAACACCAGTTATCATGAAAAAATCACAATGAGGGACGAGGCACATTTTCATTTGAATAGATGATATGAATAAACAGAATAGTCGTTTCTAAGGAATGGGAAACCCTTAAATTATTCAAAACACTGACTTTTGCATCCTTGCTGCTTTGAAAATTAAAAGGTTGTAACGGTAACTGCAAATTGGGAGCGATATCGTTATATGATTGAAAACTTTTTAACGCCACAACTGCATACTTTGGGCTTGATTAACATGTGGTATCAACAAGACGGTGCCACATCGCATAGAGCCAGGATTACAATGCGAGACCTCTTTCCACAACAACTTATTTTAAGAAATGGTGATGTTGATTGACCTCCACGGTCGCCTGATTTGACTGCTTCGGGGGAAATCTGAAAAGCAAAGTTTATGCAAACAAACCAAAAAGGCTTGAGCACTTCAAACAAAATATTCGTGATGAAATTAATGAAATACCGCATGAAATGTGTGAGAATGTAATGGAAACTGTGCTCCAAAGTGCTCGCATTTGTGAGGCTGACAGAGGTGGACATTTATCTGATATTGTGTTCGATTCGTAATATGCCAGCATTAAATAAAACATTTATGAATACAAGATCCATTCTCTTTCATTTAATCAAAAATTATACGCAAAGTAGTAAACCTTCGTGGCGCACATTTTGTATTTATGGGTGTACTGATTCTATTTAAGCCCAGAGTTGTATCTTGCAGGAATTGTAATGAACTGAGCGAATAAACCAGAAGTAATGAATAAATATATATAGTCACGGCTATATTTAGTCACAGCTATATTTAGTCACGGCTATATATAGGGCTGCAAATCATCACTCCTTGCTGAATAGTTGGAGACTATCCAACTCCTATCCAGAACACATGTCTATCATGCTCACTGGATCTGGGAACATTTCACCAGGTAGGTGTTATTAAAGGTGAAATGAACCCGGCCACCATATAAAACTGACCTGTCTGTTATGGGGTCGCGAGACCACAACCACCGCGATACTCCCATATAGGGGGCCAACCTCAATAATCAGCCAGAGAACAGTTAAATGTCTAAAGAGACAAATAACGGAACTCTGTGGCTGACTGATTCCCGTGGAAATAAAGTGGAGTTTCTAGTTGTACTCCTGCTGACACCCCCCGGGGGCACATTTATCGGTTCTAATAGAGTACTCAACTATCTGTACCTGTGCAACTGGGGGAAAAAGGGAGCCCAGTCCCCTGAAGACAGGCAGGTGGTCAACTGGAAACTCCACTTTATTTCCACGGGGATCAGTGAGCTCGCAGAGTTCATTATTTGTCTCTTTAGACTTATAATAGTTCTCTGGCTGATCATTGAGGTTGGCCCCTATGTGTTCTGGACAAGGAGTTAGAAAGTCTCCAACTCTTTAGCAAGGTGTGATAGTTTGCAGACCTGCCCTGGAATTATTCAAGTTGCAACTAGGTGGTATCTGTTGCTTAGAATTATGTCTTCGGCTATCTAGGACGTTTGTATAACGTTCCAAATTATACAAAGTGGTTTGTCCACCATCTGATTAAGACTAATGGTCAGGCGCGGATGTAAAACAAATCACACTCTGTACCCCTGCTGACTTCACAAAGATTTTACTAAATTGCATACCAAATGAACTACAAAGAATACTGAACTAAAAGATTGATCTAGTTCAATAAAGTGACTTGAACTAAGAACTCAACTATAGTTCCAATCAGTCCGGTTTCTAGTTCCAATTAAGTAACTTCAGTTAAATTTTCTTCAGTGCAAGTTTAGTTCTTGCTTGCCAATAGTTTCCTTCTAGTTCAGTTTACGTTCGAGTTTTGGTTTAGGTGACTGTTTTTTTATTTTTTCGTTGTTAATTTTTCCCAATTTTTGGTTAAAAGGATACAAATTTTTTATATTGCAAACGAACTAGAAGGAATACTGAACTAAAAGTTTGATCTAGTTCAATAAAGTGACTTGAACTAAGAACACAACTATAGTTCCAATCAGTTCGATTTCCGGTTCCAATTAAGTTCTAAAGCAGTTATGTTTGGAGTAACAGTTTCAACTTTCTTCAGTGCAAGTTTAGTTCTTGCTTCTCTTCAGTTTCCTTCTAGTTCATTTGAAGTTCGGATTTTGATTCAGATGCCTGTTTTTTTTATATTTTCCCTTGGTCAGTAAAGTAATTAAAATTTTTCGTTAGTAATCTAAAATAGTTAAGTGGAATTTTCCAAACAATTTTGCAAAGCTTTTAATACCGGAAATCTTTCATTAGATTTTTTCTTCTTTGCATAGCAAATGAACTAGAAGGATTACTGAATTAAAATGCTGATCTAGTTAAATAAAGTGATCTGAACTAAACTGAACACAAATATAATTCTAATCAGGCCAGTTTTAAGTTCCAATTAAGTTCTAAAGTTTGGTTGGAGTAACAGTTTCAATTTTCTTCAGTTAAAGTGCTTCCAATAGTTTTCCTTCTAGTTCAGTTTAAGTGCAAGCTTTGATTCAGATGCTTGTTTTTCTTTTTAAGTTTTTCCTTGTTCAGTTCTTAATTAACAAAATGCGAGTAAAGTAATTAAGTTAGTAATCTGAAATATACAAGGCGAAAATTTAGAATTTTCCAAATAATTTTTGTCCAAACTTTTAATATCGGGAACCTTTCAGCCGCTGTGCTTAAGTTCACATTTCATTTTGAATTATAAAAATATAAATTTTTAAAAGTGTTTTTTTTTGTCGTTGTGAAGTCGAAAAAGTATGAAAAATGTAATGATTCAAAAAGAACATAAATGCAAATATTTTAACACGAAAGCCACCAACAACTTATTGAGCGTGTGTGGGGAGTTAGTTGGCTTGGGTGGCAAATGTAGCCGCAGTTGGTAGGGGCTCATTAGTATTTTTTTTTGTCACTTTAGTTGTGCAATATTTTATCACATCCAAAGTTAGTTTTATATTGACTCGTAAATGATTTTATGTCAAACGACAAATTAGCGATACGTTAAAATTACAGCTGCAACAGAAATGAGGCAACAACGAAAAATGAAAATAACATAAAATGAATAAAATGAAATCACAAAGCCAAAAAAAGGACGATAAATAGTTATCGAAAACAGAAAGCAAAAAATATGTAAAAAAATATCAAAAATTAATAAAATAATGTGGGGAAGCTTTATCGAAATTTATAATAAATAAAGCTTTTAGCTACAATTAAGCAAATTAGAAGCCTCTTTGGTTATTAGAATAGAGCGCTTTAATTAATCACTCAACAATTTTCTTTCTCAGACTTAGAATATCAATTCAGGTTTCTTTTATTTAATTAATTTTAATTGTTTAATTTTTGATTTCTTATTTCCTAGATTTTGTGTGATTTGTGTGATTTGTGTGTGTGTGTGTGTGGCTGAATATAAGTGGCGTCAATTTAATGACTCTTTCATTGTCTTTATGAATTCTTTAACATTTCATCAAAAAATTTAAATCCAACAAACAAGACACGTACGCCACAAAATCAATAAAATATCAATTATTCGATTATTTTTTAATCATTATAAATTGTTATTCCGTGTTATTTTGGATTGTTGGTTTTTATTGATCTTTTACATTTTTTATTGAAATGCCTGCCATCAATCCCCAGACCCACCACATTGCAGGTTGAATTTAATTATTGACAAAAAGCAATAAAATAATAAAATATTTAAATTAATATTTAATAATTATGGTATTAAATTAAGAAAATAAAACGTGTTCTTTGTGGGAAAAAGCCGCTTAAACACTTTTCTTTTAGCCAAAATATTTACGTTCTAAAGGGTTTTCATAAGCAGAAGTTTGTTTTCTAAAACAAAATAAAACAACAAATTTAAGTTGAAATGATTCAAAGTTCGACAATTATGAATGAAAAATGATATCAAGCAAACGTGCACCACGTTCACACTGACATATGCCAATTCTTTTATAAAAGATTTTAATTACTTTGTGGCAAAATAACGATCCTATTTCGTTAATTACATCATGGATTTTGAATTTGAAGGCTGAAATCGACTCCGTATAGGCTCTGCCCTTAACATAGTCCCACAAAAACTAATCCAGTGATATTAAATCACATGATCTGGCTGGCCACTTAACTGCTGATTGTCGTGAAGTTAGGCGTTTGGGAAATTTGATTTGCAATAAATCGATCGTTTCATTGGCTGTGTGACATGTGGCATCGTCCTGTTAAAGCTACATGTCAGTAATAACCACGTCCTCAATAATAGATCGAAATTGAGTTGGTAGCATCTCATGATAGACTCCCCCCCCCCCCCCCCCGGGACACCTTACTATGTTTTAATAAAATCTCACCATTAAGACAAAGGCCATTAAGAAAGGCTAGCAGGAGCCAACTGGACAACTTCCGCTTTATTCACATGGGAATCAGAAAGCCTCAGAGTTCAGCTTTTGCTATTCTCTGTCTGATTACTTAGTTTAGCTTTTCGGTGAGTATCGTGTTGGTTGTGACACGTTGAGTATACAAAGTCTTCTTAATAATCGCTCTAGGATTTTCAGAAAACCAAATGCGGGAATTTTGCTTGATGACATACCCTAACAAGTGAAAATGGTCTTCGTCTGAAAAAATTATTTTTGCAGAAAAACCAGTCGGTTTCTTTTTCAGCTTCAATTACTGCACCACTTAAACCTTGCAAGGCCTCAAAGTTAAATCTTTATGCAAAATTCGCCATGTGGGGAAAACGTCAAGGAATTAACAAATTTGGATCTGCTTCAGCACTATGGCTCACGGCTGCGATGTTTTTAGCTGAAGTTGGTGTTCGCACATTTTGTGTTGAGTTTGTCGACTCAAATTTAACGACTAAATTCTTAATAGCGATCTCAGAAGCTCGATATGTTGTCCGAAAATATCACGAATTTTACAAAATGTAACTTTAACGGAACCGTCACTTTCGTGCGATTTTCGTGCGACATTAAATTCATTATAAGAATTTCCAATGCATCTGCATATTACGAATACGTAAAAAAAAACTAAATGTCAAAACAATCATGTTGTTGGTGTTGCCACAATTAGAAAAACAAACAAACCGTACAGAATGTACAGTTGCTAGCAA
The DNA here is from genome assembly GCA_030448955.1 of Trichopoda pennipes. NCBI lineage: Eukaryota > Metazoa > Arthropoda > Insecta > Diptera > Tachinidae > Trichopoda > Trichopoda pennipes. The sequence continues at coordinate 2,618,095 of JASKUP010000040.1, forward strand.
AAGATGCAAGCCTTGGCCATAACATTCACAAGTTAAAAGTTGTACTTGTTTTTAAAAAGAAAATTTAATTAAATTTTTAACTTTTGAAATTCCTATAATAATTAAAATAATCGATTAAGTTATAAATATGATTAAAGAAAACTTATTGTTCTAATTAAATAAATAATTGAATTAATTAAAAATTTGTTAATTGTTGCTGTAATGACTGCAATAATAAAGCTACAGGGAAAAATTAAGACTCTAGCTACAACGATTAAAGAGATTCATTGTGGAGAAAACAATAGGTTTACGTTTATTCTTCGGATACGAAAACCTAAAAACGATCACTAAAATTTTTAAGAATTAAATTTAAAAAGGCGAGTGCAAAATTTGCATACTTTTTAGAAATAAATTAAAGTAAATGCTTTTATTCCACATTATATTGCAGAAATTCCGATTTGTCAATCGCTTAGATTCTAACAAGGTTCCTCAAGAACATTACTTTGTTTAAAAAAAAATTTCTTTTGTCTTGTTACATCCTTTCTTCAGTGTTTTTACATAATTAAGAAATAAAATCTGGAAGGGTTTATAAACGATTCTTCGAGTAATTGTATTTGATTATTTGAAAAATTTTACTCGATTATTCGAATAATTGTATTCGATTATTCGAATAATTTTAATCGAATATTCGAATATTTGCTTTATTTCTAAATTCTAAATTTCTTCCTCAATATTTAATAAAAGCAAAAGTTTGCAAAATATACTTTCAAATACTTTTAAACGATATTTTTATTTGACTTTTCGAATAGTTTTACTCGATTTTGCAAATAATTTTATTCGTTTATTTAAATTTAAGAAGAAAATTTAAAAATTAACATGTTTTAAAGAGTTTAGTCAAAGTTTTTATTCATTCTAAAGCGGAAATTTCTACTTGTCAATCGACTATATGCTAACAAGATAACTAAAGGACAATGCTTTCTTTAACAAACATTTCGTTTTGTTTTGTAAAATCCCGTTTTCTGTGTTATTATATAATTTTAAAAAAAAAGGTTGGAAAAGTTTATAAACAATTATGCGAATAATTTTATTTTACTTTTCGGATAATTTTATTCGATTTTCCGAATAACTTTATTGGATTTTGAGAAGAGTTTAAAATTAACATGCTTTTAAAAGTTAAGCTAATGTAAGAGTTAAGTAAAGTAAAGAGTTGTTCGGCACTCAATTGCGGAATTTCCTACTTGTCAATCGTGTAGCCGACGCGTCGCGACGCTAAGGAAATAACTAAAGGACAGTTGTTTATTTAAGAATTATTTAGTTTTTTCTTGTTGCATCTTTTTTCTGTTTTAACATATAAATAAAAGGTTTTTAGATGATGGTTCGAATAATTTTATTTGATTATTCGAAAAATTTTATTCGATTATTTGAATAAATGTTTTCGATTATTCGAATAATTTTATTTCTAAATTGTAAATTTCTTGCTTACTATTTAATAAAAACTAAATTTTGCAAAATTTTTTAAAGGATATTTTTATTCAAATTTTCAAATAATTTTACTCGATTTTTCGAATAATTTTATTCGTTTATTTAAATTTAAAAAAAAAATTTTATAATTAACATTCTTTTAAGAGTTACGTCAAAGTAAAAATTTTTATTCATTCTAAAGCAGAAATTTCTATTTGTCAATTGACTATATGCTAACAAGATAACTAAAGGACAGCGCTTTCTTAAACAAACATTTCGTTTTGTTTTGTTGCATCTCTTTTTCTGTGTTATTATATTATTTTAAAAAATGTTGGAAAAATTTATAAACGATTATTCACGGACATTGCTTTATTAAAAAAACATTTCCTTTTTTCTTGTGATTTTTTTGTTATTATGTAATTTAAAAAAAAATGGAAGGATTTATACACAATTGTTCGAATAATTGTATTCGATTATTCGAAGAATTGTATTCGATTATTCAAATATTGTTATTCGATTATTTGGATATATGTATATTAATTTTATTCGATTATTCGAAAAATTTTAATCGATTATTCGAATAATTGCTTTATTTCTAAATTTTAAATTTAATTTAATAAAAAAATAAATTAACAAAAATAGTACAAATACTTTTAAGCGATTAGTAAAATATTCGAATAATGATAATCGCTTGATTATTTTATTCTTAAATATGAATTTTTTAAATTTTATTTTAAAATAAATTTGTTATCTAATCGATTTATTGTTATTCGTATAAATTTTCTTATAAATTAAGACTTTTAAAAAAAAGTAGTCTATTTGTTATTTGAGAAATTGATTTCACAAAAAATATATTAACATAATTAAAAAAATTATCGAATATATTCGCTGGCAAATCTGCATATTTAATTAGCATTTTCAAAATAAAAACAATTTTTTTTTATTGTGTCAATGAAAAAAATCGATCACAAAGATAAAGAAACGTTTAGGAATAAAATTAGAAAATATATAGAAACCAATTAGCACCTGATTGAGAACTGTTAGCACTGTGTTAATAGTTGCCAAGCAAACAAAAAGATGAAGAGTTAAATTATGGAATGTCATAAGATAGATTTTGATGTTATTCTAAAGGCCCAATAACACAAATTTATGTTAAGTCTGTCTGTCATTTTTTATTTTTTTTTTGGAAATTTATTAACTCTGGGATATGAGAGAACGATTATCTTGAATATCAAAATAACAATTTCAGTTTTTGTCGTAAGTAGTAAAACAAATAACGGCGTGTGTTTTTTTTTTTTTTGCTTTTGTATTGTATTAGAATATTTTGAAACTCTTAGAATTTTTCTTTTGTTTAACAATACGAAACTGTTATAATGTTTGTTAACAATAGCTGTTACCATGGCTGTGTGTTCTTTTCTCTTTTTCTTGGTCTTCTTCTTCTGTATTTTGTGTGTAAGTAAATATGACCATATTTGCATGCGAGGCGCCTTCATCATGTAAAATTTAACGAGTACATTTGTATCTACTTGCTACAAGTAACTGCTTACAAATAACATTCACAGAGTGCAATATGTGCACAAGACAAGTAAACAAATAAATGAAAGTATACAAAATAAAACAACAACAAAAACAAAATTTAAAATAATTTAAGTAAAAAGTATAAACATTTATTTAAAGGGGTTTCATTTTACAACTAGATATTTGTAAAGCTTAGCGCCATCACTTAGCACTTCTTTCTTTTGCCGATTATTCTTTCGGCCAGAAATTTAAAAGTTCTATTTGTCGTGTTATTTTTTAAAGTGACTAAAAAGTGTAAGTAAATAAATACAAACTATCTGACACATTTTCTTATTCAAAAATGTTATCCAACATCAATATTTTTTACTTAACACTTGAGGGCCATTTTCATTTTGCGAACGTTTCAGTATTTGTATGTCAGAGTATTTGTTGCGTTCCATTTACTCTCTTGTTAAATGATTTATCATAATTTTCGAAATAAAGGCCCAACTAAAATATGCATAAGCTGGCTTAAGCTAATGTCAAAAATTGAACCAAAAATTTGTCAAATGCTTAAGCAAATCATTAAAAACTTTTAGGTGGCTATAATGTACTTACATGAATATAGAAATTATTATGCACCGTTGCATAATTTGTTTTATACGTACTTTTGCAAAACAATCATAACTTTCTAAATAAATTAAATTTATTAACATAAAGGTGTTTAATAATCATATTTTGTCCACTGCCTGATGGAGCTTCTATCCTCGTAGTAACTTCCATCTGTGTTTGCTCCGTGACTTTATATAATTCATACCACTGTGAAAAAGAAAAACGCGAACAAAATTTTTCAAGGTATAATTTACCACTTTTACTGTACTTTTCTGCTACTTCTTTCCATGCTCGTTCCTTTAAGTTGCGGTTATAATAAAACGCCTCTCTTTTCTCACATAAACAATTTTTTCTTTGTACGTCGTCTTTTAAGTTCAGGTAAATTATTTTTTCGCTTTCGTGCTCCGTTGCAATTTTATTACTAATGCATAATGCAAAATCAGCTGTTTACGTACGGAATGTATGATCAGTTTCGTACTTTGCTTAAGCAAATGACATTTGGCAAAACTTAAAGAAAAGTTTTGTTAAATACATTAAATGATTTTTAGGTATTTGCACAGTTGTTAAAGTTGGCTGAAGCTAGGTTATTCATATTATAGTCGGGCCTTAAGTAAAATTTCAAAACGCGCATAAACTTAAAATCATCATCTTGAATATGCACATTATTTATAATCTTGTGATGTGGTGATATTTAAAGCTTCTGATTAATAGAATATTATTTTAAAATTAAATACACATTTTTAATACCACCAGTGTTATATGCTATTTAGTTGTCATATTAAATTCGTGCTTTGCTTTTCTGTAGCGTAGAAGTTTAGCACCGTTATTAGGTTAAGTAATAGTAAAATGAGAAGACAGTTTCTCTGGTGTCATATTCGTAGAAATACGCTATAGTCAGAATAATGCCCTATAGTTCTCTTTCTAAGTATAAAACTCGTGGAAAAACTTTAGTAGTCATAAGTCTTCTGTGTCTCGCACAAAACTGCGCAACAGCAGCTTTCACGTATTTAGATTTTTGATCTCTTAAGTCACAGCTGCTGTCTTAAAACCTATTGTTCAACACCACCACCAAAATGAATGTTAATGGTTTAAGATTTCGTTCAGTTATTAATACGTCAAAGTTGTACCCCCCAGGCAAAAAACTGCAAAGTAGAAAACACCTCTGTATAATGGGGTTTGAGGTTAGGAAGTAAATTAGCTAAATTAGTTATAACTTCCTTTCAATCAGTTCAGTTTTATTGATACCAATGTAAATTAGAAATATGGGAATTAATAATGGACAATGATGTCGGGCAAGTATCCACCTCTAGCATGTTGGCACACGTCTCTGCTCTTTACACAAAATTTTAAGGCACATTTTGCAAAAAAGCTTCGAATGTTATCTTTTAGAGCGTAACTGATCTTTCCAGAAAAAATAATTTAACGGCATTAAATCACTAGAACGTGACGGCCAATTGGCATCGCCAGCAGAAAATTTATCTTTCAATAACAATTCTTTAGATAACTATGTGGCTTCTGGCGCCACCTTGCTAAAAAAAGAAACGTTACAAAAAATTGGTTTTCATGGTTTGGTAGAACAGAGAATTCACGGTGACGGCTTTTGCTTGCTAATTTCCAAAACTATACCAGTCGATAATAACGCCTGACCATATACTGTAACATACTGTCACTTTCCTTGGATTTTGTGGGCCCTATTGCTGGTAATTTGTTTGTTTACATAACCACCAAATTGATAATGAGCCCCGTCACTAAAGAAAATTTTGTTAAAAAAAATGCATTTTTTCGTTCCGGTTTTTGTACAGTCAATTCACAAATCTGCGACACATTTACTCTTTAAGCTTGAAGATGAAGATCTTAATGCAAAATATTGCGCAAAGTGGCTTTAGTGATGCCCAATTGTTGCGAATGTCGACAAGTTTTGTTTTTTTTTTAAAGATAAGTAGCACTTCGGGCAACAATATGCCTATTTAGTCAAGCACCGTGCTACATTCCTTAGGAAAGGGATAGAGAAGAGATGAGACAGGTGATGAAAGTAGAAGGAGAGTTACGGAAATTAACTGTCATATAAGACAGCAGCACTGTGACCAGTGGCCATGCCTTCATCACTGAGCAGCTCCACCGACAGTTAATTTTTATTTGTAGTGAACAAAAAACTAAGATATTTGCTGAAAATCGAACCCACAACCCCCAGTCTTGTAAGCTAGTAGACTACCTACTAGCCTACAGGGCCACCTATTTTTGATGTTGATGTTTTATGCCCATTTTTAACACTTTGCTGTACAGCGGCTATAATGGCATCACTGCAACCACTACCAGGGTATTGTTTTGCTCCATTGTCAACAGCAATATCGTGAGTCTCAAATTTAGCGATTAAATAAAGCAGAGAGGTCTCAGAAGGAGCTTGATAACGAAAAAAGCTGTTCGAGATTTAGAAAGTGATAAAGTGCAATTTTCACCACTTTGATAATGAATGTTCACAATTAAACCTCTTCGCTTTAGAAGGTAGGGTTTCATTCTTAAAATTTCCCAAATTTTTAGTAAATGCCGAAGGATGACGCCGTTCAATTATTGACAGTTAATTATTTAACTGACAATCTACTTCCTAACCTCAAATTTTCCCACCATAAAAAAGGAAACATATTTTTTTCTTCTTTTTCTTTTTGAAAATAATAAGGGCAGTCCTAATGCTTAAGAAAGAATAAATACTTTTTTCAAGAGAAATAATTTAGCAAGAAAAATTTACCATTGGACCCGCACTACAAAAAGGCTATTCCGTATCGGAATATGATTTTGTTCTTCAGTGGAATATTGCGAAGAGACAACCACTAGAGTATTTATGTTATCACCGTACATTCCGTCAATATCACTTCCACCCTATAGAGAATTTTTTAAGTCGACCGAAGGACATGTTATCAGTGTTTAAGTAAACTAATATCTCCCTTCCAGCGGAGTTCAAAAAAATAATATGTGTGACTTTCGACAGCCATGATTTATATTGTTACGGATGTGTCTTGCTTAAGTTTTAAAATAAAATAATTAAACAATAAAGTGAGCTACTGGGTATGTTGTTTACAAACTGCGTGGCTTGCTAAGAAAACTTATGGTACAACAACAATAATTCTGCGTAGAAATTTTATACACAAACAACAAAAATTTGATATTCTGTTTACTAACTGCGTGGCGTGCAAAAAAAACAGGTTTTTGTTACTAACTACACGCGCAAGACAACAACAAACATGTATTCTGTTTACCAGCTGCGTAGTTTTCTAAGAAAAACTTATCTACACGAGACAACAACAAATATTTTGAAATAAATCCCAAGCAGAAACCTTACCAGCATAAAAACAAAAATACACACAGACATATAGGCGCCTTTACATCGAATAAACAAAGGGAGTAGAAGATTCCTAAATTTTCTAGACTTTAAATGGACAAATATAAATAGGGCAGCGTCTGAGTGGATAGTCAATCAGTGTATAATTAAACCTCTTGAAGAAAAGACGTGCATCTTAAGTAAATTATTCTGTAGTGTCAACCTTGTATAGTTAAAGAAAAAAACTTGTTATTGATTCAAAAACTCTACAAACCGGTGTTATTTATTTTGCAATAAAGAAGTCACAAGAAAACGTTTATAAAAGGTATAAACGTAACAACATTTTATTTGATTCCCTTTTGTGAGCCCAATATAGTTGTATTGATTTTATCACTGTTGTTTTTCTTTGAACGCACTCAAGGTTGGTATAACATTGAATTAAGGCAGAAAGAGAAAATAATAATTTAACAAATAAATTTTTTTTGGTTTTGGCTTATAATTCTCATTCAGTTTTTCAAAGTTGTACGAGTATTCTGTTTAGTTTATTTATTTTTTTTTTCTCTCAAAATGTGGACCAAAGTTTCCTAATAATTTTGCTTGAACGCACATAATAAATTATGTGTAAATAAATTAATAAAATTTTTTAAGAATTTTATAACTTGTGTTATAAAAAATATTTGAAATCTTTTAATTTTCAAAGCAATTATATGTTAGACCTATTTCTTTATATAATAATCAAGAAGACTTGGTTTTATTTCGACTGTTCTTAATTATAATATTTTAGTGCCCCAAAAAATTCAATTTTTTTTTTTAATATTTGGTGTTTAAATATTTTTTTTTTATTTTATTTATTTTTTTTTTAATTTAAATTACGTTTTTTTTCTTTATTAATAAACTAATAAAATAAACTTATGATATAAAAACAGAAAAAATTTATTTATTTAAAGAGGTTTTTGTTTTGTTAATTTACAAAATATACAAATTAAATGCAAACATTTATTTTTATAAACTTAAATAAAGAAGTTATTTCTTTTTTTTAATTTTTATATTACAAAATTACATACGACATTAATATTTTTTTTTTAATATTTAATTTTTTTTTGTTTAATATATTTATTGCTTAAATATTTATACAAAGTTAAGTTAAGTTACAGAAGGTTGTTAAAACATAAAGGAATTTGAAGAAATAAAGTATTTATTCATAAATAAAATACCTTGAAAAATAATACTTTTTTTATCAGACGCTCTTAGATTAAAAATATTTTTTTTATTTAATTTTTTTTTGCTTTTATATAAATTTATGCCCAAATTACAATTTAGCACTAGCTGTTTGTTTTGGGAACTTTTTTCTATCAATTAGTACCCAACAGTGAAGGAGTTTTGAAAGTTTTTTTTTTAATTATGGAATCAGTGAAGTTTTGGAATTTAAAAAAAAATTTTTTTTAAGGTGTCAGCATTTAGAAAGTTTGAAAATTTTGTAGAATTAATAATTTTTGGATTTTTAAAACAGCAACAATAACAGCAAAGATACAAATGAATTTAATAAAAAGTTTGTCATTTCTGTATTTAATGGCTTTTTTTCCCCGGCGGAATTTTTTTGCTTTTAAAAAATGTGCTGACTAATTTAAAAGGTACTTAATTTTCCATCTCTGCTGTGAATAATATAAAAATATCAAAAGCTTTTCAAATGCAACAAGGTTGTGTTCGCTCTTTTTTCCCGACGGATTTTTTTTGCTTTTCAAAAAGAGTACTGACTAATTTAAATGGTACTCAATTTCCCATCTCTGCTCGGGATAGTATAAAAATTAAAAGTGTTTTCAAATGAAACAAGGCTGTGTTCGCCAAAAAGACGTTACGCAGATAAAGTTTTTTAAGCGCAGGTCATAAGACAAGCTGAAAACCTTTTTAGAAGGACTCAAAGTTTCTTTCTGGCTCCGCCGGATAAATTCTTTGAAAATGTTTTGGCTCCTATCAGCTGCTTAGGTGCAATTGGCGGTTTCTCGAGAAACAAGAAAAGACACCTTTCAAGACGGAAATGTTTTAAACTGAGCTGCTATAGAAAACATCTTTTCTTATTTAATTTCTATTTTGCAAAAGTTGAATTACGTAGCAGTCCCCCGAGAAATAAATTTAAAATAAGGTTTTTCATTTCTATTTTTAATGGCTTCTTTTTCCCGGCAAAAGTTTTATGTTTTTTTTCAAATGGAACAAGATTGTGTTCGCTCTTTTTTCCCCGCCGAATTTTTTTTGCTTTTAAAAAATGTTTTGACTAATTTAAATGGTACTCAATTTTCCATCTCTGCTATGGATGGTATAAAAATTAATAGTTTTTTCGTAGTTGTGTTCGCCCGAAAAAAGTGCTGCCTGCTAATCAGCTGTTTAGGTGCAGTTGGCATTGTTTCTTTATACAAGAAAAGACACCTTTCAACTGCACTGGCTGCTTTAGCAAACCTCTTTTCTTCTTTAATTTCTATTTTACCAAAATAGATTATCATAGCAGTACCCTACTTTCTTGCAACACTGATGATGCTGATGCCAAATTGTAATTTGTGCTTAAGCTTCCCGTTTTTTTACAAAACTCTTGAAAGTATATTTACAGGATCAGAGATATAATTTTGTTAATCGAGTTAGTTAAATCCGGGTTTTGCAAACTTTTAAAGGGTTCTTTTTTTTAAACAGCGGTTTTTGTACAATATTTTTTGTTTTTGTTTTTTTTTGGAAACTTTTTTTTTTGAAAAACCTTTTAGTTTGTTCTTTTCTCTTTTTCTTTACAATAATATCACAATAATAATGTTTATAATATAATAAAATAAATTAATTTAAATTTGTTTGAAGTAGTTAATAGTTGTTTAAAGAAGAATTTGTTAAATAAATTTTAATTTTTTGTTTAAAAATTATTGCACTATTTCGGAATTGTGTTGTTGTGTGGGTGGCCATTATGAAAATGAATGCGACAATAAAATGTTTTATGGTATTTGGCCATTCATACGCATTTCCAATTCTTCTTCCTCTTTGGTTAAGGGCACCGTTGTATGATTATACAAACCTTGGGCCATTAATTGTAAAGCCAAAGGATTTTTGGAACCAGAGGATTTTTTAATTTTAGCACGTTTATTTTGAAACCAAATTTTGATTTGAGCCTCATTCAAGCCCAATTCCGAACTTAGCTGTTGACGTCTTCTTTCGGTTAAATAGCGATTTTCATTAAATTCACGCTAAAAAAAAAGAAAATACAAAAAATATTTGTTTAAAAATTTTAATTTTTGTGTGTTAATTTCTTTCACAAATTGTTAAAAATCAATTATTTAAGGTGGCATAAAGACAAGACCATAACGAATTAATGAAACAATTAAAGAAACTATAACCATTTAGTTAACATACAATAGCCATATTGACAACAACCCGAATCTTGTTTTCTTTTTTTCTTTTTTTTTGCCTTAAAGGCGTTCGTTCGGCAGGCTGTTTTCCTATCTTAAGTTAAAAACGAAGCAAAAGGATGAGCATTATAGTTAAGATGCCCTGGGTGGTGTTACAAATTTTGTCTAAATATTTTGAAAATATGATAGATAACAAAATACTTGTATTAGGATTTTGCTCATAAATTTACAATTCGTTATGTTTCAAGGATAATGAAGGAAACCCTCGTTATCCTTAAAATAAAGAAAATAAAATAAAACTGGTTATTGCTTATGTTTAATTAAAATTATTCATCACATAAGAAATGTTAGTAATTCTAGCTAGTTTCGTATATACGAGGTAGGTTTGAAAAGGTATTGATATAAAAATGAAAAATAACGAAATAAAAATTTTTTTTTTTTTAATTGTTCAAATTAAAAGTTTAATAAGAAAATAAGAAATTAACTTTAAATTTTAGAAATGACCTTCTTATTCAGTGCTTTTGCTTTTAGAACTTTTTTCTTTGAGTAAATCCCCGTGAGTAAAAAAATTCTATTTCAAAGTAGTTGAAGTAACGAAAAAACTTTAATTTTGTATTTTCTTGTTACTTTCCATTATAAGAAAGAAGAGGCAATTAAACGAAATCGCCAAAAACGTAAATAACTTAACGTAAATATCTGCGACGTAAATAACAAATTTGACAAATTTGAGGTTAGAAAGTAAATTGGCGTAAGACTTACACTTTTTTTTGGCAACTTCAATTTTATTAACACCAGTGTAAAGTAGAGTTAAGGGAATTATCTATAAAATATGGTTTCGCACAAACGTTCACCTCTAGCAGATTAGCAGACGTCCTTTTTTTCACAAAATTTTCAACCACATTTTGCAACAAAGTTTTGCTTATCTGGAATTTCATCTTTTAGATCATTAGGGATTATTCGTGATAAGATTTATGTCGATACCTAGCTGTGTAAGCCATATCCCGACGGTGGATCAAACCACTTGAGTGATATGTAGCGTACATCCATGCCTTAGTTGGCCGAAGACATAATTCTATGCAGCAGGTCATTCCCAGTTGCATTTTCGGAAGTTTCGGAGTAAGGCCGCCAACCCCTACTCTTTGCTGAAGAATTGGAGGCTATCCAGCTTCTGGTCCAAAACACATGACAAGCATGCTCACTGGATCCGGATCATTCACCCTTTGTTCCCAGTAGAGGTGAAATGATCCTGGCGCCTTAATCATTTCATGAGGGCCGCGAAACCACAACCACCACGATGTTCCCAAAGGGCCCACCTCAAGGCTAAAAAGCAAAAAACCTGAACTCTGGGGCTTACTGATTCCCGTAGAAACAAGTTAATCAGTTAGCTCCCTGCTAGCTTTTAGGAGACTGGGCTCCCTTTTACCCCTGGTGACACATGTAATTACGGTGAGGTTCCGTCGAGAGATATAAACGTTCTCTGCTATTTTTAGGGATTATTTTTGTAAGCACGGTGTTTCAAATTTCCCAGTGAAAACTATTTCAGCAGCGTTAATTTACAAAAACCAGGCCACCAATAAACATTGCCAAATCGAACATTTATGTGATCTGGGAATTTCTCATGCAATAACTGAATTGTTTAGGTGGCTGTGTGGCTTATGGAACTGACTTGCTAAAACGCATGGTCACTGATGTCAACAGTAGCCAAATAGGGCCACAAAAAATTGGTTAACATGATTTGATAGTGCAAAAAACTCACGGTGATGGCGTTTCCTTGTTGATTTTTGAAAAAATATCACAAAAGTTTATTTTGTTAAAAATTAAGTTCTTTTCGTTCTGTTTTTAAAACAGCTAATTCACAAAATCCGCAAACTTAGCTAGGGCCGGTAGCTTTTAATTCTTGAAAGATTTAAACTTTGCAAGATGAAGATCTTGATGCATAAAGATGCGCAAAGTACGTCTAATGATTTTCAATTGTTGCGAACATTGAAGAGTTGATGATCCAGGCTCATTCTCAACAGTTTGCTGTACAGCTGCTATGTTTGTATCACTACGGCCAATACGAGTTTAATGTTTTCGTCTATTGTCAGGAACACTACTGCGAGCTTCGATTTTGGGGATTAAATTGGGCACAGAGGTCTCCGAAAAAACCTGATTGCAAGGAAACGTTATTCAAATTTAAGGAACGGATACAGTGAAATTTAGTGTTAATTTTTTATTATTGAACTTCTTTGCTTAAAAGTGTAACGTTCCATTAAAAAATATCCTAAATTTTTACTTAATAAATGCTAAAAGAGGACAGCTCTTTTCTTGACATTTAGTTATCTGACAGGCAATTTACTTTCTAACCTCAAATTTGCCCACCTATATTTTTACATACAACTTGTTTTCTCAATGTTAAGATATTGTTATAGTTCAACTAATTCCTCATAACATTAGTTAATCTAGTTTAAAAATAAAAAATAAATAAAGTTTAAAAAATACTTACTTTTAATCTGACCAATTGTTCGCTTGAAAATGCTGTACGTGGTCTCTTTTCATCGTTAGTTTTATCTTTGGGCTGTTTGGGACGTCTATAACGAGGTCCTGCAATTCAAAAGAATTTTAAAAAATAATTATATGTTAATAACTAATAATAATAGTAATAAAAAAACAAAACACTTTCAATTGAAATAACTTTCTAACTGTCAACTGTTAACACAAATCGCCTCTTCTCTGGCTCAAAAACATGTTTAAAATATTTAATGAGTTTTGAAAGGAACAAGAAGAAGAAAAATGTCATAGGCAATTTAAAATCATAAACAGTAAATATGAACTAATAAAAAATAAAAAAATAATAATAAAATTTATTAAAAGTTAAAATGATTAGTTTATCAAGAAGGAGCAGCAGTTTTGCTTAATTAATTGAAAAAGTTTTATTTTATTTGAAAAAAGCTGCCGACATCACAGAAAATAAAGACAGCTGTCATTTTATTTATTTATTTATTTATAAATAAAATGGAAATATGATAAATTTATTTTATTTTTTTTTTTTATTTTGTTTTTCTATATATTAATTTACTGATAAATTCCAATTTATTTACTATGAATTTAAATGTTAAGCACCAGTAACAGGTCTGGCGGAGGAGTTTAAAAGTTTTATGAGAAATAAAAAACAAAATTTATGTGGAAAAAAAAGGCAGGTGTTTAGTATTAAAAATAAAAAATAATTATAAAACAAAAAAAAAACATAATTGTCAATTATAATGGTTTAATTTGTTAACTGAAATAAATTTATGGATTAAATATTTTTAATTGTTTTTTAGATTTAAAGATTTTAATTTTCGTGGCCTTAAGTCTTAATTAAATTAATTATTCATTTCGTTTTAATTATTTTTAAATTTTAAACCAAAGACATTGTTTTATAATATTTGTAAAAAAAATTTGATTATTATTTTTATTCGACCCCTTTTTTTATATTAAATAAATAATTATTAATCTTAACAATGGTCTTTTTTAAATAAATTTATTGCTATAATTTCAATATTTCGCTTGCCTTTGGAAAAAAATGCCTTGAGCATGCATAGCAGCATCAACAAAAAAATAATATTAATAAAAGCTTTTAACTGATTTCAAAGCTTGTTTTAACTCTTTTCTTCTTTATTAAGCAATTATGTTAAAATTATTTTATTTTAATTATTTTTTTTAATTATTTTCAGTTTTATTAAGAAAATTTTTAAAAATTAGGTCTTAATTGAAAAAGCTTATAATTGACTTTTTAAAGCTTCTTTAGAGTTTTTCTTCGCAAAGTGAAATAATTATAAATTATTAAAGAAAGAAAAATGATTCAATATGAATCCAAGTTTTGTTTTCCCTTTTTTATGCCATTTTTGCTATTTTTTAGATAGTTTTTTTTAACAAAAATAAAGCTTTTCATTAAAAGATTTTTCACTTATTTTTTTAATTAAGTTTAAAAGTGCAATTAAAATAATACTTCATTAAACAAACATGCTATAATTAATTTATTTTAATTAATTACAATTTTTTTTTTAGTTTTAGTAAGAAAACTTTCAGCTAATAGCTGATTTTAAAGCTTCTTTAGAGCTTTTCTTTGCAAATTTAAATATTAAAAATTTTTTTTAATATATTTTTTTCTTTTCGATATTTCGCTTTTCTTTGGAAAGCTTCTTCAGGAAAAAATTTTTATTATTGAAAACCAAAAATTAATTAATTAATTTTTAATTAAATATATAAAAAATATATATAAAAATATCGTTAAAAAGATCGTTAAAAAGAAAAAAGGTATTTATTAAAGATATATAAAAAAAGATCGTTTAATATTAAAAATGATTAAAGAAAGAAAAATAATTTAATATGGATCTATATTTTTTTTGCCATTTTCAATTGACTATTTTTTTAAGAAAGTTTTATTTAAAAAAAAAAGCTTTTCATCTTATTTTTAGAATTAAGTTTGCAAGTGCAAAAAAATATACTTTATTAAACACACATGTTATAATTCAATTATTCTAATTAATTAATTAAATTATTTTCAGTTTGAAGAAACAAACGTTAAAAATTGATGTCTTAACTAAAAACGTTAATAACATTTTTGAAAGCTTGTTTTACGGCTTTTCTTCGCAAGCTGATATAATTGTAAACTATTAAAGAAAGAAAAATAAGCAACACATTTAAGACAAAAATAGACATAACATATTTTTTCCAGTTAAAGAAGACAGTGATGTGAATGAAATTTTTGCAGTAGTTAGAGATGTGTACTCTGAATTAATTTATGGAAAAAAGTCAGTTTTGAAAAATTTTAATTTGTGACCCTTTTATATTTAGGGTGCGATGTATCTAAGTTTTTTGGTCCATTTTCAATTTTTCTAAGAAAGCTTTTTACCAAAAATTCAGTTTTTTAGAGTTAAATGCATATAAATTTTTGTTTTATTAATCAAAAATTTTGTAATCAATTTATTTAAATTAATTTGTTTATTTAGTTTAGATTTTTCGAAAAAAGACTATCAAAATTTATGTTTTAATTGAAAAAGTTTATGCAGTAATAAGAGACAGTTCTCTTGTTACATTCTTATTTCTTGATAGACTAAAGTTTTTTTTTTCTCTCTCACAAAGCTGTGCAAAAGTTACTAATTTTACGCGGAAATTTCCTCATAAATTTCAGTACAAATTTATCTTTGCAAAATCTGAATCCCAAAATGAATTAAATCCGATAAGAGGATAAGTTATATAGTTTAAGCTTGGCTTAGAAAGCATTTTGCAGTCATCCATGCCAACGCCAGAGCAGCAAATTATTTAAATTGTTTTTCTTAATAATTTTTCTGATAATTGTGCTTCTAAATAAAAAAAAAGTATAATTTTTATTTGTTTTTCTAATATTACGCCACTACTTCTTGAAGCTTGTATAGACAATTTAACAAAAAAATTATTTATAAAATATTCAAAAGGTCAAATAATTATAATTATAATTTGTCGTAATTTTTCTTTATCAATACCTTTCGCTTTTCAGTTTAATTTATAATTTAAAAATAAAAACAACTTTTTGAAATACTCTCAAATTAATAATTTCTAAATTATAAAAAATTTTTAAGACTTTTAAATTTATAAAATAATTAAATATTTAAATTGAATGCAGATTTAAAAAAAGCTTTCAAGTTTCCTCGAAGTGCTAAATTACACTCTCATGAGTTTTCTCCACTTTTAGAGGAAACAAAGCAAAACCTTGTTTATACTGGGTGGGTCCACTACAATACAACAGAGATAAAACAGCAGCACCAAACGGCACAAAATTAACCTTTTCCCAGTTTTTTTTCTCGTGACTGTTAATCACAAACTAAATGACGCAGCTTGTTAAAATTGAGACAGGAGTCAACTGACAATTGCCTGTTGATAGAAGCACAGTTGCCATTTCAATTAAGAGGCGGGAAATTAAAAAAGTCACAGGCTTTTTGGCGCATCTTCAGTTTTATTTTATTGTGCGACCTTTAAAATAATTATTAAAATTATTAAAAATGCGCATAAGTTTTTCAAACTAAATCAAAATATAAGGCTGCTTGCTTGTAAAAATTTATTAAAAATTTTTAATTAAAAAAATATTTTATCAAATTAAAGGATTCTTTCGTTTACTTGTGCGATTAAAGAAGGAGTTTCATTTTTTTATGATTAGAAATGATAATTTATTGGAAAAATTTTGTAAATTATGATTTTTAATACCCCTTCCTTCCCATTAGTAATTTAAAATTTGACAAGATTTTATTTTTATGTATTTTCAAAATTTTTTTAAATTTTATTTAAAGAACTTTTTCCTTTTAATCAAACGTCCAAAGAACGTATTAAAGAAAATTCCAATTATCTTCTAAGATAAACTATATGTTAAATGATTTTTTTTTAAATTTTTCTTTATTAAATTGATTTAATACTTTTTAATGCCACTAAAATTTAATTGCCATTAATCTTTCAACTTCCAACAATTAAAAACCCATTAAAATGCATTAAAATAAAATTTAGACAAATAACACTTTTAAAAACCTTTAAAAATTTTCTATCATCACAAAGATTTTAACAACATAGCAGCTCTTTCAATAAAATCCTTTTGGTTGTTGTTATTTTTTTTTCTAAAAAAAAAGTAGCACGTGTCTTGTTATAAAAATTTAAAACAAAATAAATTCATGTTCCCCACCACCAGATATCCATCAGCACTTGCTTTTTATTTAGAAAAATCTTGAAAGTCTTTTTTACATAAAATTTCTTTTTTTCAAATAATTTATGCTTCTTCTTATTGTGTAATTTTATAAAAAGTCTGTTTTTTTATATATTTTTAGTTTTCTAAATAGTGATAATATTTTGTCATTTTGTGTTTAAGATTATTTTACATTTTAAATTATTGTTTGATTTTTGGGACTTAGTCATGTGTGTTTGCTGTTAAGTGTATATTAGTGTGTGGTGTAGTGTGTGTGTGTGTGTGTCCTAAGACGTTTTTTTTAATATCAAACAAATTAAGCCGGCAAAACATTACACACTTTTGTCAATTGTCAATACAATTTTGTGAGCCCAGCAGGACATTTGAAAATTGTAAAACCTTGTTAGAGTCCTTTAATATTATGCCGCCGCTATATGGGTGACCTTTTTATTTTGTCCATTTTATTTATTTATTTTTTGTTAGATGTGACAATAAGAATAGAGAAAGAATTTATGGATTTTTGTTAAGTTATTTAATAGTTACAACTTTAGTTACTCGTATTTCAAATAAAATTAAAAATTAAAAAAAAAAAGAAAACATGACCTTCATAATAAAATGGCGCACATAATTGAAAATGAAGGTTAAAGGCTGCATTAAGAGAAAAATTGTTTTTGCACCAAAAAATGAAAAATTAATTTTTGTATTTTAAATAAATTAAAATTAAATACTTAAGAGACTCTGTTTAGCTCTCATTCAATTACACTAAAAATTTAATATTTTTTTCGCAAAACTGTTAAAAAATTAAAAATGCTCTAAAAAATATTGAAAACACAGTTGTAAATTCCTCATTAATATCGCCTTTTTTGCTTTCAACTTTTATTTGCAAAAGTCTATAGTATTTTGAATAATTGGGTGCAATAAGGGCCTATTTATCCCTTATGAAAATAACCGCCGGAAGCAAAAACTAGAGCTGAACTATTTAACTATTTTATTAAAAACCTTCCCAAATATAATTTTATATTTTAAAATTATTTCAAATAAAAATAATTCCTCATCGTAAGCCAATTTTTTTAAATCTATTCCGTCATCTGTAACAACAGTATTTAAAAAAAAAATATTTTTTTTTAATCTAAAAAACATTTTTTATCTATAAATTTTTTTTTATCTTCTATAAAAATTTTTTATTTATTTAAAAAATAAATAAATATCTGTTATTCTTTTTAACGTTCTTGTTTAATTAACAATATATATTTTTTTTTCGATATTTCGATATAAATTATTTTTTATATTTTAAAATATAAAAAATAATTTCCTAAAGCAGCTTTCCACAAAGCGAAATATCGAAAAAATATATATATTGTTAATTAAAAAAGACCGTTGAAAAGAATAACAGATATTTATTTAAAATATAAAAAGGTCGACTTAAAAAAGAAAAAAAAATATATAATAGTTATAATTTTTTTGACCTTTTTTAATATTTTTTAGTAATTAATTTTAAGCACAAGGTCTTATTTAATAAAAAATCATCATCCTGATGATGCCAACCAACGGTGTGGCGAAATATCGAAAATATAATAAAAAATAAAGTTTTTTAAAAATTTTTTATTAAATAAGACCTTGTGCTTAAAATTAATTACTAAAAAATAAAAAAAAAATATTCACAATTTTTCACTTTTTTTTTCTTAAATTAAATTTTTTTTTATAAATTTTTTTTAAATAAATACCACTGTTAGGTAGACCTAAAAAGACTTAAAAAACTTGTTTCTTCTTGAAAAATTTATTTGTGGTGTTCAACTACAAATATTATTTCCTATAAAAAATATTTTATTTAAAATTTAAAAAAAAAATTGATTTAAAAAAAGCTTTAAATTTAAAAAAAAAAATTATTTTCTATTAATTTTAGCTTAAATAAATAACACGTTAACCGAAATAGATTTAAAAAGCTTGTTTGCGAAGCCGAAGACAATTTCTTGAAAAATATTTATTTACTGTGTGATCTTCTTCACTAGATATTCCTCTCTTTATTTCCTTAAGAACTTATTCTCTTTAAGAAGAAAAAAACAAAAACATTTTTTTTAGTACTCACCGGAACTTGGTCGATCGCTGTAGCGCGTGCAAAACACCCAAGCAGGCCACATTTCATTTTTACTAGTTTCCGAGTTGGTTGTTGAGCCGGTTTCGGATTTGGTATCATCGGAACTTTCCATGCCTGAGTCACGGCTAATGGCCGAAGGTGGCGGTATAGGTTGAGGGCTGGCATTTTTACGGCTGGTGGGTGAGGAATTCAAAGAGGAATTCGATGAAGAAGCACACGATGAACCTGAAGATGAGGCAGAAGAGGAGGCGGAAGTGGTGTTTGGTAATGAGGGTGGTGGTGATGATATACTAGCCACTGATGAACATGACGGTGTACTGGCTGTGGATGGTGTTGTCGGTGATTGTCCTATTTGTGAGACTGTTTTACATAAGGAGCCCAAAGCTGATTGTGTCGCTGAGCAGGATGAGGAGGAGGTTGTAGATAGAGCGGGTGAGCTAAGTAAAGGTTCCAGAGATTTCGCATGGAGATTATTATTATGTGGATGTAAATGTGCGGAATGCAGCTGCTGTTGCTGTTGTGTGGAGGCAGCGGGTGCTGGTAAAATACCAGTTCTTCGCATGCGACTTTGTAGAATTTCCTCATGTATCCGGGGATAGGCCGCCGGATTGAAACAGTTTAAAATATTGGCTCTTTCTATCATCATGGCGGCGGTGGCTGCCGCTGCGGCTGCTTGCTGTTGTCTACTCAATTCCAATAAATCGACACGGGTAAAGGCTGAGGGTGTAGCAGTGGCCGCTCTATTTTCATGGAAAGGACGAAATATGCTGGAGGCATTTGTAAATTTATTTTGTTTACCATTTCCCTCTTCTTTAGCTGGTAGCTGTAGCTGTTGTTGCTGCTGCTGCTGCTGTTGATGCTGTCCTATGCGATCACTTAAAATATTTGAAATAGAAAATGCCAAAGTAGGTTTGCTAGATTGCTGATGGGCCGGCGGCGGTGTTCGATGTATTTCATTGTCATTTTCATCCTCATCCACATCAACATCAATATCAGCCTCATCTTCATCTTCAGTTACATTGCTGCTGCCATGCAATGGCAATTGTTCGTGATCGCCATTAAAACTATCGCCCATTATCGAATCACTTTCTTCTTCTTTTATGGTCATTGTGGAAGCGGGTGTGGAAGAAGTGGAATGAGCTCCGGGCGACACGCTTAAACGAGCCTGTGCTGTGAGATCATAGCCAGGATGTTGAAAAACACCAGCGGCCAATTGTTGTTGATGCAGTTGCTGTAAATGATGCAGCTGCTGCAAATGTTGCAATTGCTGTTGTTGATACAAAGAAGCCACCGTATGTGGCAGCATATTGGCTGTAACAGGAACTGTAGTATCGGTTTGGCCTAAACTCATATTCAAAAGGGCTGTAGCCGTGGGTGTAGAAGTTAAAAAATGTGCTTGATTAAGGGGAGACTGTGGCAAGCCTGCTGGTGGTGATGGTGCTGTTTGGGGACTACAACGATCCTCTAAGGCCATTTGGTGTTTTTCAGCAACTTTTATGAAGTTTGCTTTTCTTTCAACTATTTGTTTGTTTTTTTTTTGTCAACACTTGTTTTTTAACGCTTAAAACACATTAAAATTTTTTTTTCTTAATATTTTTTATTCACAATTACTTTTAATTAATTCATTTAAATATTATTTTTATTTTCTTGTATTTTTTCTGTTGACAACTTTAATTAAATAATCACGGTATTTTTTCTGTTTCTTTATTTGCTTTCTTGTTTAACATACACGTCCGCTCACATTGAAGTCAACGAGTAAATTAACTAATCACAGTTGTTTAACGTCTTTACCAACTGAAGCAGCAAACCAAAAGCAAACACTCTGCCACTCTTGTGTTTTGTTTTTTTTTTTTCTTCAATTACTTTGTTGTTGCGCTTTTGTTATATTTAAATTCTTTTTCTCTCTCTTGTAAAACAGCTACTAGAGTGTGTTAGACAAGGAGAGTTTAATGTTTGGTTTGTATGAAAAGAGAACGTTTTTGTTTATTAATTCATTTCTTAATGTGGCTTTATTTAAAAAGTCTTTTAAAGAAATTTTTATATTTTCATTAGTTTTGCAAAAACAAATTGTTAAAAAATTTTTTTTTTTGTTTTTTAAAGTTTATTAAGTTTTTCTTTCAATTTAGGTTAATCGGTGTTTTTTGTTGTATTTTGAAAAAAAAATAACTGATTATTCCGCTTATTAGTGATGGTTGTGTGCGACACTTACAGATGTCACCTGTAATCTGACAGACGTTTTGCAAACGTTGATGTTTAGTAGCTCAAACAACGACGTTGGATCTATACAAAAAATCACTCTTTAAAGGCGCAAGTACAACAAGCTCTGCTGATAAATTCTTTATACAAAACCACACATGTCCCTACACAAACACACTTACACACGCTCAAGCCTTAAAGAACAACCACCCTGTAACATCAGCTTAAATATACACATCTACTCATTACAAAACAATTGTTAAGAAGGGCTTGTTAAAATACTTTATAACTTTATTAAAAGAAAAATGACAGTTCTCTTAACTATAACAGCAACAGCAACAAAAACATTACTTCCAAATATAACAGATATATTTAGCTCTTTCTTTCTTTATTTAATGTGGCCGGGGAAAAGAGACACATTATTATATAGGAAGGAGGAGTTTATTTTATTTTTCTATATATAGCACAACTCTTTTAACAAATGACAATGAGCATAAGTAGATGCGTAGAGAATGAAATCAAAATAGATTAAAAGAAAATTCTCCTTATTTGCAAAAGCAAAAACACCATATGAAAAAATTACAAATTTCCTTAATCTTCATGTGCCAGTCAACAACTCAATTATTTAAAGCATTGAATTGTGCTTTTGCTTTTGCTTTTGCTTTTATTTTGTTTTTTAAGACTGAGTAAGGTTTTTTGCTTTTCTTGCTCCCTCGCTCTTACTAACACATCAAACTGATTAAATTTTTATTTTTTTTTGCTGTTGTTTGATTTCGTTAAGAAAATGAAATGTATGTATTTTAATTTTTTTACTTTGTCATTTTCATTAATTTGTAGCTGATGCCTTTTAATAAAAATTTCTAGGATTCAATAAAAATAAGGTGGGGTTTTTTATTTCTGCCTTCAAGTACACATGTGTGTGTGTGCGTGTGTTCGTTGATTATTTACAACAGACTTGTCAAAGCAATCAAAAAAAAAACAACACGGCTGGGATAAAGCCAATAACAACAGTGAGAAAATAAATAAATGTTGATAATTTTATTTTCAAATTTCAATTTGTACGTGCTGTTGTGTTGGTGTTACCTGCCTGCCTGCCGGCAAGAAAATCGTTTTGATTTTTCATTTAAGACGTTTTCCTTTTTCAACAAACCTGTCAAATGTTTTGAAGTGTTTATTTTGAAATTGCAGTCATTAGTATTATATCTAATTGATTATTTGCAGCTTTGAATATTTTAATTTAGAAATTCAATATTTTCAAAAGAAATTCTTTTTTCTTAAGTTTTGTTTTCTTATTAGGACTGAGGCAAAACGTTCCACGTACATATAAAATTTTATAATTTTATTAAGAGTTCTCAGATCGAGATTTAATAAAATTTTTCGCAGACTCAATTATATATTTATTGGAAAAATAAATTTAATATTTTTTTTAATAAATAAATATCTGTTGTTCTTTTCAACGGTCTTTTTTAATTAACAATATATATATTTTTTTCGATATTGTTAATTAAAAAAGACCGTTGAAAAAAATAACAGATATTTATTTAAAATATAAAAAGGTCGATTAAAAAAATAAAAAAAATTTTTTTAATAAAAATTTTGTTAGATATTTTATGATTATTTTTTTAATCGACCTTTTATATCTTAAATAAATATATATTATTCTTTTTAACGGTCTTTTTAAATTAATTTAACAATATATATATTTTTTTAATTTCGCTTTCCTTTGAAAAGCTTCCTCAGTTAATTAATTTTTATAATAACAAAAATAAAAAAAAAATAAAAAAAGCGAAATATTGAAAAAAAAATATATTGTTAAATTAATTTAAAAAGATTGTTAAAAAGAATAATATATTTTTTATTAGATATTTTATGTATTTGATAAAAAAAATAATAAAAAAAGATTAAAAAAAAATAAATATTATAAAAAAAATAATTTAACAAAATTTCTATCTGAAAACAATTAACACTTTCATTAAATATTAAAACTTTTTTGTATAACTGATCCCTGAAGTAATTTTTTAATATATAAAATTTATTTATTAAGATTTTAAGAAATAAAATTGTTATGTATAAATTAAATTACCTCTTAAGGTAAGTAAGTGTGGCATTATCTTTTGATTCGTTATAGAAATGCTGCAGATAATTTCATATACAGATTTTTATGACATATTCGTCCATATTATGCCATCGGGCTATTTTTTAAAAAATTTTTATTTATTTTTATAAATCTTAAAATCATAACGCAATAAATAGTGTTTTATTAATATAAAATAAAATATTTAAAAATTAATATATTTAATTTAATTAACATTTTTGGTCTGCACTGACTCCCTCTCTGCACTGGATGCCATAAGAAACTGCAATAATGATCAGTTTTACACAAAAACCATAAGACAATTTATTATTGAAAGACAACCTGACATTAAACTCATCTGGAACCCAGGTCATTCTGAAATAAAGGGCAATGAGGCAGCGGATGCTGCCGCAAAAGCTGCTCTATATGCCCCTCTTGTAATTACACCTAAACTATTTTCGGACGATATTAAAACATTTATAAAACACAACACAAAAATTAACGACAATTGGGGGTTAACTACTGACTGGTACAGGAAAATTAACCCTAACAAAATTAACGCCTACATGCTGCTCAAAAATATCAATCACAACCTGCTACCAAGAAGAGACCAAATTAAAATAATAAGACTAAGACTAGGTCACACTAGAATCACAAATGCTCATATGATTGATAAGAATATACCAAAGCAATGTCCTTTCTGTAGTTTAATCCCTATTACCATTGACCATCTTTTATTTAGCTGTCTCCACATTAATACATTTAAAAACCTATGTTGTCTTAGTAATAACGAAATCACTCAACTAATGAACAGTACTATGATCGATGATAACATTAAGACCCTTTCTAATTTTTTAAAAAAGTGTAACCTTTATAATTTAATTTAAAATTAATCATAATATTGAGCTTAAGACCATCGCTGTCATAGCACTCCTCCATTACTCTTTTAATTTACTTGTAAGTTTAATATGTTAATAATAATAATAATAACATTTTTGATTAATATTTTTATTCAATCTCTTTTTCTTCTTAAATAAATAAGTATTAATTTTTATAAGGGTCTTTTTAATTAAATTTAATTAACGTTAAAACAATGAAGAGTTTAAAAAATTAAAAACTGAAGTTATATTTTAAAAATGGGCCAAAAAAGGAAAAAAAAAACAAAATACCAAATAAAATTATAAATGGTACTAAATTGTTTCGGTTTGTTCTGCCAGTGAATGAAATGCTGCTCCAAATTCCTTCTCCATGTGACTTTTTTTCTGGCTGTTTGTTGGCGAGTGCTTTCGAAGTGAGTATATCATAATCAAGCGATGTACTACGTAGTCCTAAAGCTTAAATTATAAAATCCTGTAAAATTTTAAAAAATTTTGAAAATTTATTTTTTTAGCTCAAAAATCATTTTTTTAAATAAAAATCTTTAAACTCAATTTACTCGTAAACTAAGCATCCTAAAGCTTAAATAACACAATCCTGTGATTATTTAAATAATTTTGGAAAATTTTTTTTTAGGAATTGACAACAAAATCATTAATAGTTTTTTAAATGCTTTATAATTAAATATCAAAACAAAAAAAAATTAATTTATATATAATAATTATAGTTTATTGAAGTTTTTAATATTTTTTAAATAATTACTTAATTTAGCACAAGGTCATTATATAAAAAAATTTAGTTAATTTTTAAATTTTATTTTAGTTCTCGCTATTACTCCATCTTTTGACATCTTCAGGAAAAGAACAAAGTGTATAAACAATTTAACAAATATCGAGAACTAAAATAAAAAATAAATACTAACTAAATTTTTATATAAATAACTAGTGCTTACTCAATAACTTACTTATAAAATTAATTTAATTTGAAAATTTCCAACTATTTTTATGCTATTAAAATTATTTAAATAATATTTATTTAATTTATTCCACATCACTTCACTTGATCACAATTAATTTAAAATTTGATTTTTCTAATTTAAAAAGGCCTTTTACTAGTTTAATGAGAAGCAAATACATTTTTTTATTAACTTTTTACAACTCTCTAATTAAAAAATTACATTTTAAATAATAATTATATTTTATTGACCTTTTCAATATCTTAAGAACAATTTTTTAAAACATAAGGTCTTCAAATCAAATTTATTTAATTTTTAAATAAGGAAATTATTTATAAAATAAAAATAAATTTATCAAAATTAATTTCCTAAAGAAGCTTTCCAGGAGAAAACGAAATATTGAAAATATTTTGTTAAATTTATTTAAAAAAGACCATTAC
Organism: Trichopoda pennipes; assembly: GCA_030448955.1. Classification (NCBI taxonomy): domain Eukaryota; kingdom Metazoa; phylum Arthropoda; class Insecta; order Diptera; family Tachinidae; genus Trichopoda; species Trichopoda pennipes. The sequence goes on from JASKUP010000040.1 coordinate 2,643,640, forward strand.
TAAGATTAATACTTATTTATTTAATAAAAAAAGAGGTCGAATAAATATAATAATCATATAAAATTTTATATTTTATTTAAAATGTATAGATTTAGGAGAATCAAATAATATTTAAAAACAATTTTAATAAATAATTTTTATTTATTTTTCTTTTTTAATTTATATTATTTTATTGCCTTTAATTTATATTTATTACCTTTAATTAATTAATAAAAACAGCCTGAAAGAAAATAAATAATTTTTGAAAATTTCCATAGATATTTATAGGCATTTGACATGAATTATTAAAGCGCTTCACCTGTGTTTGAACCCAAAATAATAGCCCCTTACTCGATCCATTTATTTGTTTTCAGTGCCTTCTACAAAATTTGACGCGGGTTGACGTAAAATCATACCCAAACTTCTACAAACTATTTTAAAGAGGGGGTCTAAAAAAACTATTCCAAGTAGTTTAAATAATTCCGTGAACTAAAGAAAAGCTTAAAAATAGATATTGAAGTTAATTTAAATTATCAGAATATATATTTCATACATCCCTTTCTGTCCTGCTGTATGAGCGAAAGGTAACGAGTAGGGAATCAAGACAATTATTGTCACTAAAACTCGCTAAATTGAAATAGGGTCGGATTTGATAAATAATAGGCAATAAAAACCTTGTCTGTATGGTGTATAGTGAGAAGCATTTTGGTAAAATATCTTTGTTCATAATATTCCCTAGAAGTGTTATCCCTTTTTGTCTTTTTTGGATGTTCACCACAATTTTCTAACTTTTGTTTTGCTAATTTTTTTGTAAATTTTGCTAAAAATAATAATTTAAACTTCAGTTTATTTGCAATTTTTACAAAAATCTGCTGCGGAAGGACTATTTACCCAATATCTACTATAGCTTTTTAAGCCGTACATAAAAAACCAAGATATTTAATAAAAGAAATAATAGTGTAACCTATTCACAATGGGTCGTATAAATGATAAGTCGTCAAATTATACAATAGCTATACAAATACTATTGTTTATTTTCATGTTAATGTTTTTAACAAAATTTTAAATTTATTTTTTAATTTAGTAATAATTGTAAATGTCTTAGGAGCAAACAAAAAAAGATATTTTAATAAAAAATATTCTTCTCTTTCTAAATTTGTACACTTAAACAATTTTCATTTTAAAATAAAATTATTAAATTATATATATATATGAAAAGTTTTACTGCGGGGGAAAGCATATCCATATGGCCATTTCACTACTGCTCATATAGATCTTTAATGGATTTAACCCCAAATTTTGTATAGAAGCCCAAATAGACGTAGATTAAATTCACAAATGATTCCTAAAAATAAAATTGTTTATAAAATTTTTATTAATTAAATATGAACTAATCTTTTAACGGTCTTTTAAATAGTTTAACGATTTTATTTTTTCGATATTTCGCTTTCCTGTGGAAAGCTTCTTCAGGAAATTATTTTTTATATTTTACAAAAACAAAAAAAAATTGTTATAATTTATAAAAAATTGTTATAATTTTTTGTTTTTGTAAAATATAAAAAATAATTTCCGGAAGAAGCTTTCCACAGGAAAGCGAAATATCGAAAAAATAAAATCGTTGAACTATTTAAAAGACCGTTAAAAGATTAGTTCATACTTAATTAAATTAAAAAAGGTCGAATAAAAATAAAAGTAAAATTTTTATTTATTTGCTTGACGTTTTTAGATTTTTAATAGAAACAATAACAGCATTTTTAACTAAATCTGATTGTATGTGCTACGGCTTACAACATACAATATAAGGCGAATAGAGTAAATATTCAACAATTTTGTAGGAAAATAAGTTTAAAAAAATATGTGTTATACAAAGTATAAATAGAAATTATAGTTTATTGACTAGTAAATTTTCCTTTTTATATTAAAGTCAACTGTGTTGAATTCCTTACAGCCACTAATGATATTCACCGACTCTTTTCGTTCGATAAGCTTACAAATGTATACCCAGTTTTAGGCTAATAAATTCTTTTTAAGAAATCTACTGCATAAATGTTACGTTTCCAGCAGGATCGTGGTTTGAATGACTGTGCCGGACCGTACATACTCGAGCATTTATTTTGACCCTAAAAACTCCTATGCAGAGATTGCTTAAATCTCATGGCAGACGTAGCTTAATATCATTAATATCAAATAATGCTGTCATCTCCTTATGAAAAGTAACGATTGAATGTTTGAATGATTAAGGAAAAAGAAAAAAAATAGAAAGAAAGTTTAAATAAAAATTATTGTTTATTGGCTTTTTAATATTTTATAAAAAATAACTTTAAGCACAAGGTTCTTAAATAAAAATTAAATTTATAATTTGTTAATAATTTCTTTGAGCTTAAGGTCTTTATATAAAAATTAAATAAATTTTATGTTTATTTTCCATATTTCGCCACTCAATTAAAAAAAAAAAAATTTTTTAATTTTTCTTTTCCTCAAGATGCCAGCCACCCGAACGTGTGACGAGATATTGAAAATAAAGAAAGAAATTATTTATAAATTTAAAATTTAATTGAGAACACTTAAGGAGTACTATATTTGTTTATAAAAATTGCTTTTGATTAGGTACGGATATTGACAATTTAATACCATAAAAATAATTGAAAGCCTTTAGATATAAAAATGTTATGTTGCCTACAAATTTGGTAAGGCATCCATGGCGTTGCTTTTAATCCAGAAAATACGTGCCTCACCTTAAGTCTACACAAGAAATCTGGTTAATAAGAGGGGTACCGTTATGTCAAGTGGACTGGAAATATAAAATAAAAATAAAATAAATGTTTAATAAACTCACATCGATTACTGGGGAATAAATCGCTTTAAAACCTTTTAAGCACATAACAAATTAGAAAAATCAATTTATATACATTTTCTAAACAACCAAGAAAAAGGTCCGTGCGTTTAGCAAATAAAGAAAACTAGAAAACAGATCAGAAATACACTCTTAAACACACATGCAACTGCAAAACAATAACATAATGATTAGTTTATTTAACAAAATATATACAACAACAACAAAAAAAAAAGAAAATCCAAAATTAGAGAGAATAAAATATAAGAAAAAATTAATTATGATAATCAATTTACTTTTGAAAAGTTAATTTTCTATAGTAGAACACTTTCAGTTCTTAATAAAGTTAGAAAAAACAACAAAAAAAAAAAAGAACAACAGCAATGTTATTATTAAAACATGCACCAAAATTCGTCAATATATAAACAAATAAAAGAAAGAGAACTTGAATTTATTGCAATAAAATAAAAAAGAGAAAAAGAGATAGATGTTATAAAACAAATACTCTCTCTTAAGCAACTAGGCAGGCAGCCATTAAATAAAATTAAATATTTCTCCTGTTTAACCCAAGTCATCATATAAATTTCCCCTTTTGCTTAAACGAAAGCATATTTGGTATATAAAAGAAAAGAATAGATAGCTTGCGGCTAAGAATTCGAATATTCGAAAATTCGAAATTGGAATTGAGATACTACAATTTTAGCTGTAACCTTTTTCATATATTTTTTTATCCATTTTTATAAGCCTTCTCTTTCTGTTTTCCTTCCAATTCAAGTGTTTTGTGATTGGGGAAACATTTTCGCTTTCCCGTCGTTACTTTAACTTATTCATTCTGCTTAAATGGTTTTTATTTAATTAAAGATTTTTCAGGGTTTTATTTGAAACAACCACCACCGTCGGTCGGTCATTCGGTTTGTTTAGTTCATTTTTGGTTTTGTTAACATTTAAGCAGCTGTTGCATTTATTTTTTATAGGGTGCATTTTGATTTTGCTTTAATTAAATAAAACCCTCAAATAACCATCTTGCTTTTGTTGTTTGTGCGGATGTTTGTAAAACAAACAGCCCTTATGAAGCTAAATTAACAGTTGCTGCCATAATTTTTTCTCCCATTGTTGTTATGGAGCATGGAATTGATGCCATATTTATGTGTTTTTTTCTTTTTAAAAAATTATCTTTTCAGGGTTTTGTTATCAATTAAAAAAATCTTTTTCTGTATTTTAAATGAACAACTCACTCACCTTTAAATTAGAAATTTTTTTTTAGAAATAATTAAAAGAATTGATTGAAATTTATATAAATTTTCTAAATGGTTTGTTAGATTGATGTCGATAAACTTTCTTTAATAGATAATAAAATTGCATTCCTTAACCAGGAGACAAAACTAAGCAGCGGCGAAATCAATTTAAATTTGGCAAAAATAATTCGCCGTCTTTGGTTTTAACTGAAGAGTTCATTACATCGCCGTTTTAGTTAAGTATTTTAAATATTTTAATAGTTTTCCAATTAAATCTATATAAATAGTTCCCTGCCATTTGGCAAAATATATTCAGCATCCAGTTAATTAAAAGAAGATCAAATTAATAGAAATAATACCAAATCTTTATCAACAAGTACGGAACGGTTAAAGAGTAAAATGTTTGTGAGAGTGAGAGAGAGAAAGAGTCGACTTAAATTTTTTTAAATTTGAAATAAGAAAAAGCCATTTAAGGCTGGGGCACATAGAATCCGTCATCCGTCATACGTTGTATTTTTCAACTGACAAGTAAGTTGAAATACACGTTTTCTTATCAGCGTTGTCACAATCAATACGTCTCCGTCAACGCAAAGTACGAAAGTTGGCCAACTTTTGACGTACGTTGAGTACTTTGACATTTTTCATTCGCTTCTTCTTCTTGTTTTTATTTTTTTTTGTTTTCGCTCTATTGTAGTAAAATATTTTTCAAATAAATTATAAATAAAAATAATAATAAATAATGTAATAAATAGTGGAATACAAATTACCATTAATAGAAAATCTAAGATGTCGTCTTACTCCATTACAAATGTGCACTTTAATAAAACTATGCTGCAAAAAAAATATAAAATTAGAAAAACAAAAAAAACAGTTGATTTCTTATCCGTCAACAAAGTACTCATTGTGCCAACCTAATCCGTCGTTACTTTGACTTTAGTTGAATACGTCAAAGTATAACGCATGACGGATTCTATGTGCCCCGGCCTTTAGGGGCGAGAGTTTACATATGAAATACCTTCTACGTCAGACAATATCGTATGCAAAAAAGAATACAGCGCGATAATAAAATTCCTAATTTCGCTAGAGTCAACTGTGTTGGATTCCTTAAAGCCACTGAAGATATCCACCCACCGACTCTTCTCGTTCTATAATCTTCAAAATGTACACCCAGTTTTAGACCAATAAATACTTTTTAAGAAATCTACAGCATAAATGTTACGTTTCCAGCAGAATCTTTGTTTGAACGATTGTGCTGGAGCATTAAACTTGAGTCTTTCGAGCATTTATCTTGACTTTGTAAACTCTCATGCAAAGATTGCTGAAGTCTCGTGGTAGATGTAGCTTACCCATCGATTTAAAATGATTATCGAATAATGCGGACATCTACACATTCAGAGCAACGATTGAGTGTTTGAATGATTGCAGAAAATAAAACAAGAAAAACAAAATTGAGTGAGAAGAGGTATAATAATTCTGCTGTGATTAAAACCTTTTTCTTTAAAGAAATCCTTTAGCTAACATTTACATCAGCAGCTGCCAATGGCTGCCTTAAACGAAGATGCTCTTGCTACTGAGTGCAAACAAAGCGATTTCCCTATTAGGGAATTCAAGGATGCCCATGATAATGAAGCACCTGCAGCTGGTGACTATATACATTCACACTGAATTATTAGAGACATTTCTTGCAAAATTTCTCTTAGCGATTTAGGCCATCATGCCACTCTTCGAAGCAATCTTCATACTTCAGTTCAAGCTACTACAGCAACCTTATATCCCACTTACAAACAGCACAGGCATAGTCTTTAAGTCAAATATGCTAACGGGGGAGAAACATCTTGTGTAGAAGTAATCACAGCATCATCAAAAGAAAAGAATTTCCACAGAAGTGCACCCAACTCTATTTCTTATTTTTCCAAATGACCTTCTGTGTCAAACTTTTATTTCTATTTATTCTTTCGCAAATGACAGCACCATTTCTAAGTCGTATTTATTTAATAATGGACAGGAGCAGTTGGAGGCTGGTTCTAAAAGGTTAAACATTAAAGAGACGCTCAGTCACGATCTCGCAAAAATCCCGGAATGGGGTCGTGTAAATAGAGTAGATTTTAATGCCGGTATGACACAATATTGCAGGCTTACGCATAGATCTGTTACGATCTTATGCATCTGTTACTATGGATGATATAGGTATTATGGAATTGGAAGCTCTTAATGTTCTTGGCCTGAAAATTCAGTGTGATGTTGGATGGACTAAATGCAATTTTCAGGTCTCTATAGAACATTTCAAGTGTCTTGGTTTTCTTAAATGGTGTAAGAAATACTTCACTCCATCCGATCTTCGTACTATTTATACCACTTATATCCGTCCAAAGATGGAATACAACTCCCAGGTAAAGGCCGGCGCTCCAAAGTCTATTTGGCAGTTGCTTGATCGCTCAATTACAATCTCGCAGAAACGAGAAAGAGTCGTGTAAATAGGGTAGATTTTAATGCCCGTAAGACACAATGTTGCAGGCTTACGCATAGATTTGTGTTCGGTAATGATGCTGCACTTGTTACTAGGGGTGATATTAGACAATCGGAAACTCTTGATGTTCTTGGCATGAAAATTCAATTGCCTGTTGACAGAAGCAGTGTAACCATTTCAATTTGAAGGCGAAAAACTCAGAAAGTCGAGGACTTGATCGAGCCTTGCAATAATGTTCACAATTTTAGATTCCTTACTATTTAGGCCATCTATAATTTCATAAAGTAGCATTCGGTTTGTGGCTAACGCACAATATTGTATGAGTGAAAGTAAAAAGATTTGATGTCTTACAGCATCTTATCGTGTTTGACTTCGAGCTTTATTTTCACAAATATTCGTTATAGTTAAAGACAACACTTTAAAGCATTGAGTTGTTTTTTAGAAGAAATATATTCGCCATGTATTTTCAGAAGCTTATGGCAAGTCTTTGAAGAACTTTTTTTTTGATAACTATATTCCGCAAACAATGTGTAGTTTTAAAAAAGAAAATTCGAAAATATTCTAAAATTTCTGAATCACCATAAAAATCACTTTACAAAAGGAGTCCTCTCCTGCCATCTGCAAAAACTTCTTTTTGTACCGCCAATGAAAAACGTACTTTAAGAATGGCATTTTCTTAGCGGGAGCATAAATAAATAATAATGACTGTCGTAATTAAATAAGAAGTCTTTTTAATGTGATTTTTAAAATATTTCAAAGTGACTCGCAGGTCATTAAAAAATATTACTTTTCTACATCAAGCCCAGCTACTACTTCCACAGAACCTTGACTTTGTTCTTTCTCTAATTACTTTGTATTCCTTAAAAAGCAAATTGTTTTGTTCTTTTAGCAAATGACACATTAAAACTGACACACGACTCTAATTGATTTAAGTCAAGGTTGTTGTGTCTAAGACAAATCAAACAAGGACGTTGGTTTAAAATTAAAATAAATTAATTTTTATAGTTTCAAAAACAAAAGGAAAATATTTGAAATTAAAATTAATTCTTAAAAAATAATAGAGACTTAAATTTACTTTTATACAAAATATGCTACCGCTCTTACGGCCAAGGTTGTTTCCCAACGGCATTTTAAGGAAAATATTAGGATGAAAATAAAAACATGCAGAAAGTGACACACGACTGAAATGTTAGCATATCAAGGACGTCCTTGAAATAAATGTTAAAAGAAAACAATTTAAATGTCGCTGAAAGAATAGTGTTAGACCCACCACCATATTTGTTTTATTCAACCAGCACTTAGGAGATGACCCCTGCACATGCAAAGCATTGTGCCAGAATTAGAAAATCAGGTTACGGGGAGAAGGAAAGAGATTCAATTTAAACTTTCCTACATTGAAAGTGACAGGAAAGATGTCTGTAGGGAGTTTATTCCACGTATGGACTGTTCTGCTAAAAAACAAATGTTTCCTCTAATGCGTACAGCGATTCACGGGTAATCAACCATATATTGATGTGCTCTCAACGAAAATCGAGTTAAACGCAAAAACATGCGAGTTTCGGGAACAAATTCTCTAATTTCGTTAGAGCACTTACCTTTTGTAGTAACGATAAAACAGTGAACTACATTTCAGATTACGTCGATGCTTCAGAGAATTAAGAGAGTTGCATACCCTACCATCCCCAATGAGCCTCTTGGCCCTCTACTGTACGTGACCAAGCAACTGGAGCGCCGGCTTAAGCAAGAGAGTTGTATTCCTTCTTTGGTATAGGTATAGGATAGGATATAGGTGGTATAAATAGTACGAAGATCGGATGGAGTGAAGTATCTCTTACACCATTTAAGACAACCAAGACACTTGAAATGTTCTTTAGAGACCTGAAAATTGCATTTAGTCCATCGAACATCGCACTGAATTTGCATGCTAAGAACATCAAGAGCTTCCAATTCCATAATACCTATATCATCCATAGTAACAGATGCGTAAGAGCGTAACAGATCTATGCGTAAGCCTGCAATATTGTGTCATACCGGCATTAAAATCTACTCTATTTACACGACCTCATTCCGGGCTTTTTTCGAGATCGTGACTGAGCGTATCTTAAATGTTCCAACTTTTAGAACCCACCTCCAGCTAGTCCGGTCTATTATTAAATGAATACGACTGACAAATGGTGCTGTTATCTGCGAAAGAATAAATAGAATTAAAAGTTTGACAAAGAAGGTCATTTAGAAAAATAAGAAATAGGGTTAAGTGCACCTCTGCTGAAATTCTTTTCTTTTGATGATGCTGTGATTACTTCTACACAAGATGTTTCCCCCCCCTTGGCATATGTGACTTTAAGACTATGTCTATGCTATTTGTATGTGGAATATAAGTTTGCTGTAGTAGCTTGGACTGGAAGATGAGGATTTTTAAAGTCCTGATCGTTATGCTGGTTATTGTTGAAGCGCTTCGGAAAGTAACATGGTGGCCTAAATCGCTAAGAAAAGTCTTGCAAGAAATGCCTCTAACAATTCAGTGTGAATGTATATAGTCACCAGTTCCAATTGAATAAATTTGAACCGTCCGTGTCTTTTAGTTTGTATTCGACAGCGTTTGATAGCAGACTTCCTTCCCAGCAATTTGAAAAGAAAGAAAGAAAGAAAAAAAATTGAATTTCGTGTTTCAATGGCAGTTTCCATAAGTAAATTTTCAATGAATTGGGCTGTCAATTGCTCCCTTGTCCACTCAATTTTCCAAATATAGCTCCGACTGACTATTTCTTGTTGCTAAAAGTGAAGAAACAGTGCAGTGGATAGAGTTTTGACTCCAACAACGAAATCATTTAACAAACAAATTCATTTCTGAAAACTGCGACATATTAAGACACTTATAAGTGTAAGCTTCTATAGAAGCCTGGAAATTCTATGTAATGTTTGATGGAAGAGTAAAAGTTTTCTGGTTACAAGAGAAGCATTCCAGAGCTTTGAATTTCTGAAACGATGTAAAAGATATTTCACTCCATCTGATCTTCAAACTGTTTGTAACCCCTTCTAGGAGACTTAAAATGGAATTTAAATCGACAGGCATTTTAATGACTGGCCTGGAGTTACTTGATCTCGTTAAAAGAGACCTTGAAGAAGTTTATCGGCATTGATGCGTTGTAGGATGTTTTTTCTTTCTTTTATCGTTGTCACAATGAAATGTGCCCTAATGGAATAGCAGAACTTGTTCTCGTGCAAGTTTTTGTGAATGCTAGATATAAAGAGGGTGTTCTATAACTCGATTCCGTAACATTGCAATATGAAGAGAAAGGTTGCAATCTAATGTTTTCCTAAAGTTTCCGCTAATGAAGCAGCCACTTCATTTAAACGGTCTGAAATTTCATTTTTGATTTTATATGACTTTAACAGTTTAAGCTTCTATCAAGATTAATATTATTTTTTTAAAGAGAAGTAGCACTTTAGCCAATAATGCCTATTTAGTCAAGTACCGTGCAGCATTCTTTTAGGAAAGGGAAAGAGAAAAAATGAAACAGGTGGTGAAAGTAGAAGGATAGTCGGAAATTAACTGCCGTACAAGACAGCACAGTCTTCATCGCCGAGCAGCCCCACCGACAGTCAATTTTTATTTTTGTAGTGAAAAAAAAACCAAGCTCTTCGTTGGGAATCGAACCCACAACCCCATACTGACAAGCTAGTACACTAACTACTAGTCTACAGGGGCATGATTATAATTTTTCTCGTTAACCTTAATGCTGCATTACTCCAACCCGTTTTTCAAATAAAAATTAAAAGTCCTGTAAATATCGAGATGTTATGAACGTTTCGTTAACGCTGGGAATAATTGTGGCATTATTAAATGTCAACTCGTCGTGTGGCGAAAGCTACGACAATTCTCTTCTTTGTTTATAAACTTATAGACAGTTAAAATGCTTGCGGAAAGATTATGAAAGTTTTTAGGTAAATTTATTTTTAATTTAAATAAAAATTCTTGATATCGTACAATAACAAATGCTTGAGAGACGGCCGCATAAATTTGAACAGTACTTTTTTTCCTTAAAAGATGTTTGTTTATTCTAAAACTGCCTTTGGACTGACAAAGTTTTCTTGCACCTCTATTAATGGCCATTTAGAACTTGAACAGAAACTTCTAGAGCTTTCAAAGAAAAAGCTAAACTATTTATTGAAATATTTAGTACTAAACTTAAACATCCCCTATTATATTCATATAAAGCAATATTTAATTTAAAGCATACTTCTAGGAGGTAATAATTTGATTAAATAACATAATCAAACACTGACTAAAATAAAAGTTTCAAATATTTATTGGAAATTTATTATAGAATAATTAAAAAAAAATTATTTAAGCTTTTTAACAAAAAACAAAAAAAAATATTTTTTTAAACTGCTAAACAAGCGACGGCTTTTGAGAAACTTTTGCCTCGAAGTAGCAATTTTTCCATTTAAAAATTTTTAATTATTCCAAAGACAGAAATTTATGAAAAGGTGGTTGTTTGTTTTTATTTTGTTTATATTCTTCACCATTTAAACAAGAAAAACAAAATATTTTTGGGCCTGTAATACTTTTATATTGTTATCTTTTAATGGAGATAACACTCTGTTTCTCACTACACGCACACAAACACACAAAACGACTTTACCACTCTTTTAAAAATTATTTCTTTTTTTTTTTTGTTTTGCATTTTTTAAGTTTGTGTTTTTATTTAATGCAACGTCTGCTCATAAACTCTTTATTTTTATTATCCGCTTCTTTCATTATTCAGTGTGAATGCGTGAATTTTTTTGTTTGCACTTCTGTTTAGTGTTTCATTTAAATGTTTATTTCAGTTTGTTAACGTCACTAGACTGCTGTATCATCATTAGTTTATTTTTTGTTGTTGTTGGTTTTTTTTTTTAAACAAAAAATAAAATTATATTTGTTAAAGGGGAAGAAAAGAATCAATTTTATTCTTATAGAAAATTTCATCAGGGGAGGAAAGTCAAAGACTTAAAAACCGAACTTTAAAGAAAATTTTGTTGGAGGGCGAATTTTAAAAAAAAAATTTTTTTTAACAAAATTTTGGTGAAAAATAAGTCGAAGTTTCTTTCCTGACGCTACAACTCCAGAACGCATGATTTCCATTGGTTGGAAAGGTCTCGGGCTCCGTGAGGTTTATAGTCAAAGAAAATTCAGGAAAATCAGGAAAACAGGGAAAATCGTTTTTCACATACAGCGCCATCTGTGATATATAGCATGTACTACAACGGCACCAGTACGTGGTGTGTGAGTATCCCTCACAAAAATAAGTACGTATCATTTTAAGTAAATGACGCCGTGCGCTAGGTCGCATGTATACTGTTCATCCTAGAAATGATGAATGTTTTTATTTGCCACTGCTGTTGGTAAATGTAAGTGGACCAAAATCATTTGCGCATTTGAAAACTGTGAATGGCCATCACTGCCAAACATATCGAGAAGCATGTTAACTATTGGGTTTGCTGGAGAACAATTCTCATTGGGATTTAACACTTGCGGGTTCAGTTGTTTCATCAAATGCGTACTAAATACGAACGCTGTTCACTATTATCATCATCTCATGCTTCCCTTTACAACCAATTCAGTTATGGATATCTTGCATCGTTTGCGCATTCGAACGAATAATCGCGACATGCAAATATCCGATGAAATATATAATGAAGGATTGAATCTGATTGAGCATGAATGCTTGACTATTGCAAACAAGTTACTGAGCTAGAAATGATTGCGCCAAATCGATCGATGCACGATGTTGATGCATTGCAGGAATTCTTTCGAAATAATGTGCCGTTGCTAAATGAATAGCAAAACGAAGTATACGAAACATTTATGCAAGCGATGGACAATAATACTGGTGGTCTATTCTTCCTGGACGCACCTGGAGGAACAGGGAAAATATTTGTCATTTCATTGATTTTGGCCACTTTTCGATTAAGATGTGACATAGCTTTGGCGTTAGCATCATCTAGATGGCGGTTGCCTGCACATTCTGTGCTTAAGTTGCCACTCAATTTAAACACAATTGATACTCCAACATACAAATTTCCCGATCCAGTGCAATAGAAAAATTGTTGATGTAATGCAAGCTCATTGTTTGGGATGAGTGCACAATGGCACATAAGAAATCACTTGAAGCACTTAATTTCACACTAAAGGATTTTCGGCGAAATGACAACATCTTTGGCGGCTTGATGATATCTTTCGCAGGCGATTTCAGGCAGACGTTGCCAGTAATTCCTCATGCAACGCCTGCAGATGAATTGAATGCTTGCCTGAAGGCATCACCTTTGTGGAATAACGTAAAAACATTATCGCCAACCACTAATATGAGAGCTCAACTTCAAAGTGATCAAAGTGCTGCACAATTTTCCAAACAATTGTTAGCTGTTGGAAATGCAAAAGTCCCAGTTGATGCGACAGCTGGATTAATTACTCTTACCAACGACTTTGGCCGATATGTAGATTCTCAATTAGCTGTTATTGAAAATATTTTCCCAAACATTAGTGAGAATTATCAGAATTATGCTTGGTTAAGTCAACGAGCAATTCTCGCCGCACTGAATTTCACCATTCAAACAAAAAATCGATGGCAATTTGGTCACATACATAATCAGTTGATTCCCTAACAAATTATCTAATGGAGTTTTTGAACTCTCTGGAGTTACCGGGATTTCCACCACATAACTTGCAACTCGACGTTGGTGCAGTTATTATGGTATTGCGTAATTTGGATTCAGCGCGACTTTGCAATGGTAGTCGACTTGCGACGAAAAGACTTATGTCGAATTTGATTCCGGTTCGCCTTGCGTTCGCAATGACAATTAACAAGTCGCAAGGTCAATCGCTTAGTGTTTGTGGGATAAATTTAGAAAATCATTGTTTTTCACATGGGCAACTATACGTTGCTTGTTTATGAGTTGGGAAACCATCCGCTTCATTTGTGTTAACGTCAGACTAAAAAACCAAAAAATGTGATTTACTAATGAGCACTTCAATGAAACGCATAATTTGCGGACATGTATAACGCTTCGGTTTAATATTTACTTTGGATTCACTTTGATTTTTTACTTAGAGAAGTTCAACTAAATTCCACTTGATTTTTGTAATCGAAATGAATTCATTACTGTTGTGCAATGAGATGAAATTTTTCCTTTTCAAATATAAAACAAAAAAAAAATAATTTTTCTTTATCTTTTAATACCCAAACGAAATCTTTAAAAAAAAACGAAGAACGCAACTGGTGGCGAAACTGAGTTCGCCGGGTTTGCTAGGTATTTTATAAAAATTAATTTAGTTTTGTTTAAAACAATTATGTCGTGTAAAGTGATTTGAGTTACTTTTAAATAATGAGTTTAATTACTTCTCCTTACAGTACATGCTGTTGCAGATTTATATTAATTTTTTTTAAATTACACAATTACTAATTTACAAGTAATTTGAAAAAATACTTTTTTTTAAATATTAACAAATCTTAAGAGAAATAATTTTTTGGTTTCTTGTTTTTTTCTTGATTTATATTTGGAATTTAGTTAATAAAATACCCAAAGCAGCAAATAAATTTATTTTTTCGTTAATTAAATAATTATTTAAGATCTTTATTGTTTATAAATTATTATTAATTTCATTTTTGTTAACTTTAAAAATAAAGAAATAAAATAAATAATATTTAAATAAAAAAAAAATAAAACAAATTTTGTTTATTTAAATATTTTTGCATACAATACAAAAAAAAAAAAATAATAAAACACTCGCTTATTTTGCATCTCGTTCACTATGAAAATTAAACAACTTAATTAATTGCGTTGTATAGCGTTGAAATCTATACGGGACATTTAAACCTGAGTATGGCTTTAAGACGCCTTACACCGGCATTCAATTTTGTTAGCAACGTTTTCATTTGCCTGCTGGTAGTAACACAAGACAATTTGCAATACAGTGTACTGCTGGGGCATCGTATGAGTTTGTAAGTAAAAATGAAAATAATAAATTATAAAAATTCTCCACAAATAATTAACTTTTAACGTTTCTTTTTTTTAAACAAAAAAAAAAGAAAAAAAAAAAAACCCACACTCTATATGAGTTGACAACATTTCTGACTCTTTTTACGGCAGGAAAATTAAATAAAAAATTGAAATTAATTCGAATTTAATGAAGGATATTACGGAATAAATAATGAAATCCGAAACCTTAGATAACCTTTGTGAGGAAGTGAAGTAACGAATTCAATTTTAAAAGGGCAAACACAGGAAGCAGGAAATGAGAGATGATAATGTGGGCACTTTTTTCAATCAAATCGATTGGATAAAGTTTTGTCCTAGATTTGGTGATAATATAAGTTTTATATTGTTTAACATATTCTCCTTTATCTCTTGAAGAGGGTTGTTTGTTTGGAGAGCTTAAAATTAAATGTAATAAGTAATTTATAATTCATTGGAATCATTTTCAATCTAAGCAATTTTATTTCGAGCTTGATTCCTTTTAATAAACACTTCATGATATTCTCACAAAATATTTATAACAAAAATATTTATTAAAAAATAAACATCTTATGATATTCTCATAAAACATTTATTTTTTCATTTATTTGATTTTATTTGATTTTCACTATGTTGATTTTATAAAAAATTCTCATGGAATCAGTTTGGCTTTGTTTATAAGGTTTTTCTATACATTTTTGGGGTAAAATCTACTGATGAACTACTTGAGCAATAGTGAAATTACAATATGTGCTCTCCCCCGCAGTAATACATTTCAAATATTTTAATTTTTTTTTTTAATAAATGTTTTATGAGAATATCATGAAATTAATTTAAAGGAATCAAGCTCAAAATAAAATTGCTTAAAGTAAATGAAATTTTAGTTTTTTTATTTCTTTATCTTAGTCTATAGACTTAACATCGTTACAGACTATAATAATATTTAATATATTTTTACAATATTAATTATTCAAAAAGAGAACAATGCCTTTCTTAACAGTGTGTATGTTCTGATAATAATCAATAAATCTATAATGTTTATGAAATTAAAAAAAAAATCCTAATAACGGATACCAGTTAGCATAGTTAACTCTGTACACTTGCACGGGTAGCAGGATAAAATTACGTGTAAGATGTTATGGAACATTAAAACAGATATTACTTATTAAAAATTGACAGGACACATTTCCTTTAATAATATTAAGGACAAAACTAACCTTCAACATTGTTCTATGACTTTTAAGCGTCGGAAGTTTAATTAAAGCAAGTCTGTTATTATAAAATAGTAAATTTTATATATTCCAATGAAAACCATGGAGACAAAAGAGCAAAAATTGTCTCTGCCCAAATTCGACAGTATTAATATGGACATTGTAGGTTGGGTCCAGATGTTGGTTATAGAGCCATATTTTAGAGTACTTCTAACTAAAGATATATACAATAGTTTCGTTATATAAGGATCAGTAAACTCTTTAGTCCAGCGTTTTATAAATCCCAAGACACATCGGCTTTTATTTACTATAAATGAAATATGTCGTGTAAAATTCAGTTCAGAATCAAGTAAGACACACAGATCAGAAATTGCTTCAACGTTGTTCAATATTCCATTGTTCAAGACATATTCAACATTAAAATGTGTTCTACGAAAGAAACAATTACTGCTGCACTTTTTATAATTGAGCTGGATAAGATTAATTTTCATGCTGCAAGAAGATATGATTCGAAAAATAATTGATTTTCATGTTGCAAGAAGATATGATTCGAATAATAATTATAAGTTAAAAAAATTTTGACATCATTGGCATACATGAGAACATTTGAAAACTTCGCCGTGTTTATTATCATTTTTCCCGGATGTTTGGAATAATTCTTCCAGAAGATGTTGGTTTCTTATGCCAATCAAACACTAACTTATTTCTCTTTCTTATTACAATACATCTAAATATGAAAGTTTAGACTCTAAATCTCTTTCAATCGTAAATTTAATATTCGGTTGAAAACTATTCAATTCTGGCAAAATATCATCCACAGCATCTTCCGAAGTTATACAAAATAAATCATCTACATTTTTTTTTGTAATAATCTTCGGTTTAATATGCATTTTACTAATACATGAATTTAGTAATTCCTCCATTACAATATCAGCCATAATTGGAAATGCTGGAGAGCCCATAGGGAGGCCCTCCTTGTGTTCATATATCCTATTATCAAATTGAAAAATACCTGTTGTCTACAATGCAAAACGTAAAAATAATTCCTTCTCAATATTCAAACTTTGTTTTATTATCTGCCATTTTCCCTCTATTATTCTCAAAGCTAAACGTACAGGAATCCTTGGAAAAAGTGAAACTACATCAATTGAAGACAATCTATCATTATCTTGTATATTTGTTCTCTTGGCTTTATCCTTAATCTAATATTATTTATTGATTGTCCTGATATTACCTTAAGAATATTCCTTATATTATTGCACAGTCCGTAGGCCGGCGAATTAATGCAAGAGCAAATAGGCCTTAAAGGAAAATTCTGCTTATGGATCTTAGGTACTCCATATAGCTTTGGAGAATCTGATACATTAGTCTTAAGTCTATTTCTCTCCATTATTGAAATGATATCTTTTTTAAAAATTTCATCAACTATATAATAGTTATAATTTTTTGACCTTTTTTTTTAATATTTTTTAGTAATTAATTTTAAGCACAAGGTCTTATTTAATAAAAAATTTTTAAAAAACTTTATTTTTTATTATATTTTCGATATTTCGCCACACCGTTGGTTGGCATCATCAGGAAAAACAAAAATAATAATGAACAAACAAATTGAATTTGTTAATCAAAAAATTTTTTCAATTTGTTTGTTCATTATTATTTTTGTTTTTCCTGATGATGCCAACCAACGGTGTGGCGAAATATCGAAAATATAATAAAAAATAAAGTTTTTTAAAAATTTTTTATTAAATAAGACCTTGTGCTTAAAATAAATTACTAAAAAAAATTTCATCAACTAAAATATTGTTTGTTTTCTGCAATTTAGTAGTAGGATCCTTATTCAAGATTGAGTATTTTGCAGAATTGTTAAGAATGTTATTTATTCTCGAATTATAATCGTCTCTGATCATAGCAACAGTAACATTACCCTTGTCAGCATTAACAATTAATAAGTTTCTATTAGTATTCGATAATCTTTTAGCAGTTTTTACTTTATCTGATATAAAAAATATCCCTTGCTGAAGGTCTAATGTTGCTAATGTGCCCATCAATAATCATTGTTAGTTTTGTGCGCGCGACTTCCTGATCCTCTTTTTCTTTTATAGTCTGAAGCAAATCATCTTCTTCTGAAATTACCTTGTTTATAAGAAAATTCTTTCAACGGCTAATGCAAATTTTTGTCCTAGAGAAAGAATCCACTTAACATCCTCCGGAATATCTATGTCAGTCTTGTTAACAAACCAATCTTCATTAACCTTAATTCCCAACTCCTTTATTTGATTATCTGACTACTATGTGTCCCTTACTATGTGTTTCCATAATTTTTTTTTGTCACAATTAAATAGGTTTCATGCGGATATTAAATTTACGATCGAAATAGAGAGTTAGAATCTAAACTTTCATATTTAGATATATTGATAATAAGAAAGAGAAATAAGTTAGTATTTGATTGGTATAAGAAACCAGAAACCAACATCATCTTCTGGAAGAATTATTAATTTTATTCCAAATATTTGAAAACTTTATTACTGTTGGCAAATCATTGATCAACAAAGAAAACAGAAACGGTCCGAGATAGCTATCTTATGGTATACCAGATCGCCTTAGATGTCATATTCTTTAAGGAAAATTTCTATATTCTGTTCAATAAATAAGAGAAAATTCATCAAGTGTGAATCCCATAAAATTAAGCTTGTGTAATAAAAGCTTATGATTAACCTTATCAAAGGGTTTTGCTAAAGTCGATGTATATAACATCGGTCTGTTTTTTTTGAACAAATCCTTGATTAATAACAGTTGTAAAAAGCAAGAGATTTGTAATTGTTGAGCAACCTTTTTGAAAACCATGTTAAGCAGGCGATGCAATTAAAGACACTTGATGACAAATAACTTATCCCTCAATATTATAACATCATTGGATAGCTGAATTTTTTCTAGACTAACAATGGTAACAGCAGAGACTTAAGAGCTAAAATTTATGAAAGATTTACAAGCAGATGCATTTCATTTCCTTGCAGAGTTTTTTTTTTATTACACAGCAGTTAACAATAAATAATTGTGAAAAAAAAAATATAAAAAATAAAACAATAACAATTGAGTTACTATTAAATTCCATATATCCTTTTTCATTATTCAATATTGTTAAAAATTGTAACCAAAAACCTCAAACGAAAGCGCTGCTATTAAATGAAATAAAATTCTCTCAGAGCAAGCAAATTCTGGGGGCAAAAAAGCCAGATCGCAAAATAAAACTTAGATCACTGATACTTCAAAAAATTAAGTCTCGAGAATTTAACAGCTGTTATGCTTTGCGTTATTGAAATTTTTAGAAGTGATTCACAAGAAAATTAATTTCTGCAACAAAAGGCTTTTAAGGGTTTTGTTTCTAATGGTGAAAGACATTACCTTATTGATATCACTACAATATCAACCACCTTTATGACCGACTATCAAAAGCCTCTATCTATGACTCTGTAACGGCTAGATACCGGAAATGTTTATATAATTATTGTTATTAAATAAGCAACAAATAATACGACAGGGAGTGGAGACGTTAAATTAATTAAGGCATTATAAGTAGAAATTCGAAACTTGTAAAGGATATGCTGGCCGCTATAACATTTAAGTATAAATGGCAAAAGTTAAAGGGTATCCTCATAGAAGTATTAATTTCATAACTAGTGGGCTCAGCTTTTAAAAAACTACAATATACTGAAGAAAAAATATTCTTTGAGGCCACCCTTTGAAATTTTTAAATTTATTTTTATACTTATTATTACAGAGATCATAGACTCTATGTGTGTGACCATAGTTTTTTAAAAGTTGAGCCCACAAGTTCTGAAAATAATATCTCTATGAGGATACCCTTTAACTTTTACTATTTATACTTGAAGTTACAGTGGCCAGCATAGAGTCTATGCTCTCTGTAATAATAAGTATAAAAAATAAATTTAATAATTTCAAAGGGTGGCCCCAAAGAACATTTTTGTTTTCAGTATATTGTCGTTTTTTCTGATTCCTAGTTTTCTATAAAAAAAAATTAAGAATATAAAAATATTTAAAACTTAAAGAACGGCCCATGAATCCTTCATCTCTCACTACAAATCACACTTGCCTGATTTATTTCTTATTATTATTTAAGAATCTGATTATCGAACACAAAATTTTTAAGTTAACGAGGATATGCGTGATAAGATCTACATCTCTACCTAGCTGTGTAAGCCATAACCAGATGGTGGATCATACTACTGTGGATGAAATGTAGCGTCATCCTTGCCCTAGAAGGCCTTCAGATACGTACATCCGCCAGTCACTCCTAGTTGCAACCCCAAAAGCCCGAAGCAGGCCGCAGCCTTCACTTCTTGTTGAAGAGCCGCAGACTATTCATCTCCTGGTCCGGAATACATGAAGCTTAATAAAATTTAAGAACACAACGGCAATCATACTCACTGGAGCTGTGTTCATTTTGAAACTCAAATGAGGACCTCGAAACCATATCTACTACGATACTCCCAAAGGGGCAACCTCAATAATCAGTCAGAGAACAGCTTAAAGGCTAAAAAGACAAATAGCTGAACTCTGGGGGCTTTACTGACTCCTGTGGAAATATAGGGGATTGTTCAGTTGGCTCCTGCTATCCTTGAAGGAGACTGGGCTTCTTTTTACCCCCGAAGACACAAGACACATGTAATGAAAGTAAAATTCCGGCAAAACATATCAATGTACCCCCGGGGGAGAGGGGTTAAAGGGGATACGTTGTCTGCCATAGCAACAAATGTAAAAGGTATTAATTTCAGCTCGTCTAGGTCTCGCCTTTTAAATCGTTAAAGTATAAAATACCGAGCGTGTGCTGTAAAATATAAAAATTAAATTTTAAATAAACTGTATCTTCATAGTCCCCCCGGGGGCACATAAATATGGTCTTTATAGAACTTCGACTATCTAGACACAGTGCAACTGGGGAAAAAGGGAGCCCAGTCCCCTGAAGTCAGCAGGGGTACAACTGGAAACTCTACTTTATTTCCACGGGAATCAGTAAGCCGCAGAGTTCGTTATTTGTCTCTTTAGACATTTAACTGTTCTCTGACTGATTATTGAGGTTGGCCCTTTATGGGAGTATCGTGGTGGTTGTGGTTTCGCGGCCCCATAAAGGTCTTTTGTTTAATATGGTGGCCAGGTTCATTTCACCGTTAATGATACGCTAGGTGAATGATCCAGTCCAGTGAGCATGCTAGACATGTGTTCTGGACAGGAGTTGGAAAGTCTCCAACTCTTAAGCAAGGAGTGATGATTTGAAGCCCTCCTCTGGAATCATCGAAGTTGCAACTAGAAAGTTCTGTTGCATAGAATTATAGCTTCGGCTTTCTAGGACGAGCATGACGTTTCAAATTATGCAGTGGTTTGGTCCACCACCCGATTAAGGCTTCAAGGCCAGGCGCGGATGTAAATCGAATCACACAGTTGTATCTTCATAGTACACCAGCTATTTCCGTATATTCCTTTTTCTTCTAAACCGTAACAAATAATTTTCTACAAAAATTTTTAAAACCATAAATAATTAATGAGCTGCCCAAAAACCCTTCATCTCTAATTTGCACTTGGATTTATTTATTGTTATTAAACAACCTGATCTTTGAGCAAAACATTTTGAACTTAACAAGAATCTCAATTAAAAACACAAAACAGAAGAGAAATATAGCGAATAAATATTATTTTGCCATGCTTCTCTTAAACACTAATTAAAATCTTTTTGCCAAAAAAAAGTACAGACAAGAAGAAAAAATTGTTAGAACAAACTACAGCTTCGCTTAACTTAAGAGTCGGGATTTTTTTTTATAATAAAATTATATAAGACAATTAACGCTGTTCAAAAGTTATTCAAATAAGAATTGACTTAAAAAAATGACTCTAATTGATTTAAGCTCGGGGCATAATGGGCAAACATGACTAATAGCGGCAGAAGAAAGGATATTAATTTTAAAGGAAGATTAGTTTTATAATTAAGAAAAATATTAGTTTCAGACTTTAGATGACATTAAAGCCGTTGACTTAGTCTCTCCATTTTTCTAGACTATAAAACAAGCTAAGTTTTATACTTTTAATAAACATCAAACATTTTGTAGCGCTTGAACTAAGTTGAACGAACATCTTGGATCTTACAAGATAAATCAACAGAGTGCTCTATTACATAAGCCAATAAGTCACATATAGTTGCCGTTTATTGTTTTTTTTTTATTTTTTGTTTTTCTACACCATATAAAAATTATTGAATATACATAAAGACGCTGAGAAAGAACAAGAAGGGAAACAAATAAAGAAATAAATAAATAAATAACCAAAGTCAAAGCCAAAGGCTATTTTAAACCTTAATGCTAGAAAAGAAATTTATAGAATATATGAAGCAAAAGAGTTATAAAGTTTACAAATAACAACAAATAAAACCAGCCACAGCACTCGAACAACAACAAGCTCTTGATGCCAACACAATATTTTATTTAAGTTTTTTTTTATTTATTTTTTTTTTTGGTTTTTGGCTACAAATTATTAACCCACCAACAAAATAATAAGACTTAGAAGCAGGAAAAATTACTACAACTTTAATATAAAGCTAGAAGTTTATTTTGCTATTGTTGTTGTTTCGTTGTTTATTTTTATTCATAAAACTTAATACATCATTTATCATATAAAATATTTAATGCTTTGAGGATTTATTTATTACATTGATTATTTTCTTGTACGCTGTTCTTTTCCCAATGTGCGTGTATGTTGCTTAGGCTGTTGTTGCATTTTTAAATAACTATATATATTTATATGTATATATTATTGTGTGTGTATGTGTGCGTGTTATTTTTAAAATGGATTTTGTTTTTAAATGTCTTGGCCCCTTAAGTGTTAACGTAGGTTAAGAAGTTAATGAACTTGTTGACGTTTGTACGATTTAACTTTTTATCTCATAAAGTCAATATCATCTGATTGGTCTTATATTCTCAGGCAAATTATTGTTGTTTTCTTGTGTTTTTTTTTGCTTTATTTTATGGCTTATTTTTGTTGCTTTTTTTAGTTTTACATGTTTGTGAAATAGATTTGTTAACACTGCTTAATGTATTAAAATTTTAATTTAAACTTTGACTCCTGATTTGAGTTGGAAAATTAAAACAAAAAAATAATAAAAAATATTCTAAAATCAAGTTAATGTAGTCATCAGTTGTTCAATTTATGAAGCTACAATTAATGTTGTTGCCAGTTTTAATTTATTTTGTTTTATTTTATTTTTAACGGCTCTTTTGTTAATTTATGCTGTTGCCAAAGCTATTGATTGTCTACTAACGTTAATAGGTTTCATCTTTAATAGACAAAGAACAGCTTTAAAAAGTTTGTTATTTTTTTATTTGCCAGCTTTTACAGCAAGTTAATTTTTAAATTTTCTTTTTATTTTTGTTGTTCTGTTTTAAGTTTTAGTTTTTTTTTGCTTTTAATAGCTACGCAAACTGCTATTTAACTTAATTAAAAAAAAAATAAATACAAAATGTAATTTGTTAAAGCTGTTAAAGTTTTTTACAACTTTATTTAAGCAACCATTTGTTTAATACAATTTGTTTTTATTTTACTGAAAACTAAAATAAATAAATAAAACTTCAGCAATGCAATAACATATTGAAATAATTAATAGATTAGTATAAACAAAAGTGTTATAGATTTAATTAGTTAACATAGAAAAATTTTAACTGTAATCAAATGAAATTTATGTGAATTAAAAAAATATAAGTATAAAAAATTAAAAAAAATTAATATAAAATTTTAGTTTTTTTTTTAATTAATTTTAAATTAAAAATGTAATTTTTGTTTAAAATATTTGAGTTTGTTAGTTTTACTTGATGTGGGTTGGTTGTAACTGAAAGACTTAAGCTAAAAACTTGGTTTTTGTATATATGGTTGAACCTAAATTAAAGACTTAGAAAACAAGAGTAACTCTTTCGCTCGCTCTCTTACTTATACAGTTCGTATGTCAATTTTATATGAGACTCACATGCCCGTACCACATTGGGGCCACATTTTAGTTCTTAATTTTCGTTTTTATTTAAATTTAATTTAATCAAATTTATTTTATTTTTAAAGTCTGGAGTTAAAGAGTCACAAAATTAAATTAAATACAAAAAAATACCAAATGCCCTATAAGAACACTAACCACCTTAGATAAATTGTTAAGTAAAACTAAGGATAAAATTAAAAAATGAAATATGTCCAATATTGTACATTATATATAAATTCCCTGTAAAGTATTAACTTATCATTAGATAAGGAAAATTGTTATAAAGTTTATGTAGGCACAACAAAAAATTTAATTAAAAACTAGAATAGCACACTAAAAATACAGGAATAATATTCGTTCACAAAAAACAGCATTATCTTCACATTCTTCTAAAGTTAATCACCATCCTAAACTTTAAAAATGTTTTAATTTTAAATTTTGAAAATAATTATAAGCGTCGGTACATGTTAGTAAATTACAAATAATTAAATATATATTAATAATTAAATATATTGAATGATTGAATTGATTTTCTTTGAGAAAAAATTTTTAGTACTAAAAATGGTGTGTTTGTATAAATAATTATAATAATTTTTCAGTCTGTAGTTTTTATTGTTTTTGTTTATTTATTTGTTTTTGAAAACATTTTTAATTATTTTGAAATTGTTTGCCTACAATTTTTTCATAAATAATTTTAGTAAATTTAACTTGTTTTTCCCACAGAGGTCAACCAATGATTTGGCGAAATATCGACAAATAATATAAAAATTAAAGATAACTGAATTTTTTTATATGAAGAAGACCTCCTCCTTAATTAATAAATTAATAATAAAATAATAAAAAGGTCAAATGGCTATAATTATTATACCGTGTGCCTATCAGGAAGGTATACTATTTTATTTTGCCGTCATTTTTGTAAACATTAGTGTTGACAGTTCATATTTGGCAGTCGTGAATTAGACATTAGTTATGGAAAAATATTCAATAAACCAACGCATTTTAAATGTTAAAAAAAATTTTATCAAAATCAATCATCGATTACAGGGACGATTTAGAAACTCTTCAGCAATTCAAACAAAATATTGGTGATGAAGTTAATGAAATGCCGTATGAAATGTGTGAGAATGTAATGAAAAATGTGCTTAAAAGGGGGGCTTGCAGAGGCGGACCTTTATCTCTGATATTGTATTCCATACATAATTGTCGACATTGAATAAAACCTTTAACAATATACGATCCATTTACTTCCATTTAATCTAAAAATTATAAGCAAACAAAGTAGTATAGCTTCCCGGCAGATACCCTGTATAAAATACAATACTGAGTAAGTGATCGATAGTGTCACTTAAAATTTAAGCATAACGCTTAAATATTAAATACTACAACGTCTTAAGAAATCAACATTGAAAATCTATTTAAAAGGATAAATGGTTTAAAGCCATTTTAGTATTTATTATTGCAGGGGCTTAAGAAATTTTAGTTCCACCGATAGAAGAATGTGAAAAAGGGGCTGACGTTATTACTGATATTAATAGGGTTGCATTTGTACCCGTATATCAGATATGATTTTTAACTAAAATAAAATAAAAAAAATAAATGCGAAAATATGTAAAAAAATATATAAAAATATGTTGAGAAATACAATGATTTTTATATTTCAAATTTTGTTATGGCTTAAGCTTCTCTAATTAATTAATTTGTATATTTTTTATTGAAAAAAAAATTATTTTGGAAAATGCAATCCCGTAAAACAAATAACAAATAAACTTCTCAAAAGAAAGTTCCCAAGACTCCCTCTACAATGTACCGAGCAATGCAACTGTGGCATTCATTAGACATACCTCTTAAGGTAAAATTTTCAAATAAAATTAAGCATCAACCTTATAAATGGAACGATAATATAAGCAACATATCCATGACTAAATACCCACGATATTCCACCAACCCACTCCAATTTAGGTCAGTATTCAATGAAATAAAAAACAAAATTAGCACACACATACTTATTTATACGGATGGCTTAAAAACACATAACTCGACATTATTTAGCATTCCTCTAGAGAATCAAGTTATAAAGACTTCTCTTTTACCTACGTTAAGCTCGGTATACTCAGCCGAAATAATCGCTATGTATGAATCAGTATTGAACATTTCAACTCAAGCAGCTAAATTTATCGTTTGTACAGATTCCCTATCTTCAATAAAGCCCATCACAAATACTAACAATAACAAATATATACGGAGTACAAATTAGAAATATTCTAATTGAGATATTCCCAAAGATACTGTGGATACCAGGCCATTGTGGGATCATTGGTAATGAATTTGCAGATCAAACCGCCAGAAATGTAGTAATGTTTCCTCTTCACTACCAACACAATAATGACTGCAAGGATATAAGCAAATTTGTAAATAAATATTTTATTTTTGCCAATAGAAGTCTAATATTTGGAAGTACATCCTCCTGGTATAGAATAATAAACAAAGATATAACTGCACAGAATGACTTAGTATCATCTGGTATTAGCAGGCTGGACCTGGTTAAATTTACACGACTAAGGCTTGGTCACACCAAAATCTCTCATGGAAATCTAATTAATATCAACTGTCCCTCTCTCTGTAAATTTAACACACAACATAAAAATAAACTGTTCTTTCTGGATGAATGTCCAAAACTTGCCGAAGCACGCGATAACATTTTTGGGGACACTAACCCCAGATCCTTCCTAACCAACCAAATAATAGTAAGAAATATAATCGATTAATTAATAAATATTAAAATATTTTTGAATAATAAAAATTATAAAAATTAAAATTATATTTCCAAGTAATTTATATTTCAATAAATTGTATTTTTTTTTCAAAGAAAAAAAAATTTAATTTTTAATTTCCATCTTTTTCAGTTTAAGCGACATTTTGTTTAACAAATCGGGTGTGAAAGATCGCTTTTAAAAAATTTTTAATTAAAATAATAAATTTAACTACGTTTTTAACATCTTTAAACTGAATTAACCAGAATTTGATTATTTGAGTTATAAAAAAAAAACACTCCCCAAAAGAAATTCACATCAAAGACTTTAAACAACAGAAATGGTGACATTTCTTAGGAATTATTTGCTCTAAAATAATTAAATAAAAAACAGACAATTATTTTAAAATTAAAAAAAAAAAAACTTAGAAACCATTAAAAGTACCACAGGGTTTTGAAATAAAATGAAATGAATGCTGAAAGCTTTTTTGTTTTAATTTCATTTCTTATTATAACTATTACATTTTATAATTTCCGTTGAATTTAAAACAAAAAGAAAACAAAAAACAAAAAAAAGAGATTTTAAAATTATTTTTATTTCTATTCTCACAGCACATGAAATTTTCAAACAGAAATTAAACTCAAACTACTTCACACAATTTAAAGTATGAAACTATCAAATTAGATTCCACATATAAAAAATCACATTAGGGCCAAAAAGTAAGAAAAAAAAACAGAAAATATCTTAAGATGGCAGATAATTTCAAGACAAGCAACTAAAAAATAAAAAAAAAAACTAATTTACGGTCATAAAAATGGAGAGGGTTATTAACGACAACAAATGCGGACCAACCAAAACCAAAAATAAAGCAGATATTTTATGAAACTAAATACTAAAAGGAATACTATAGCTAACACCAACACCAACAACAACAACTTCAACAAATTAATGCAATTTATCACTCGGCAACCAAACCCTAAAATAAAATACAACAATAAATTTGTAGATAAAAAATAAAATAAAAACAAATAGAACTGGAAAAACTTTAATTTATAGCTTAACGAAAGAATTTTCAAAGTTTTTTTTTATTTTTTCTAACTTTTTTTTTTCTTTTTTTTAAACATATAAATTCTATGCTCAATTTCAATTTAATGATGCCAATAACAGCAGGCAGATTTGGATTTTTAATAAAATAAGCGCAGGCCGCCCTAAAAGTTTATTTACTATTTTCAAAAGAAAGCATTGATAAGTTGTAATGTGGTAATTAAGTCTCTCTTGCTCTATCTTTCTGCC
Source organism: Trichopoda pennipes (assembly GCA_030448955.1). Lineage (NCBI taxonomy): Eukaryota > Metazoa > Arthropoda > Insecta > Diptera > Tachinidae > Trichopoda > Trichopoda pennipes. The sequence continues at coordinate 2,671,432 of JASKUP010000040.1, forward strand.
TTTTTATGCTCTTTTTTACATTATTTTATATGTTTTAATACGGCCTCTTTTTGACAAAAATAAACAGTGTACTATTCTATTATTCTCTTTTTGGCGGCAACGATTTTTTACTCGGGCCCATGGAGTAAAAATATAAATGTTTTTTTTTTTTGGACTTTCAGCTTTTTGGTATCATTATAGGTTTCTGGCGATCTTTTCCGTCAAACTTTGTGTTGCACTACGGCCTTTTCTATCTATCTATGAATTAATTTGTAGTAATTTTGTGGAATCAGGATTTTTTTTAAAGTATAAAGAGAACACTGAAAATGGCAAACAGTCGAAACCGGTTCACAAACCAAATTTGACGAGGATCGACGTAAAACCATACCCAAAAAAACATTTTTTTTAGCCATATTTTAATTACATGTGGTGGTGATATTAAAATTTTCATTGAATTTTTAGGATTTTTGAATATTTTACAGAAATTCGAAATTTGATTTAGCACCAAATTTTTTTTTAAAAATTCGATTTAGATTTTTTTTATTTAAAAAAATTTTTTTTTCGTTTTGAAAAAAATATTTTTTTTTATATATTAAAATCTATTGATTTAAATTAATATTTAAAAATTAATGCAAAATTAAATTTGTTTAGTAAAATTATTTTTTATAATTTTTGAATATTTTTGGGAAATTTGTCATTTTTTAGCACAATTGTGTGTCTTTTAAATATTTTCGGGCTTCAGGTTAATTCTGATTCTTTCTCACTCGAGAACTTTGATTAACTTGATTTTTTATATAGGGGAGGGTAACAACAAAATAAAATACAAGTATTTTTGTATTACTTAAGGGAAAAGTGATACAAAAAGTGTATGTTGCTTGTAGGTAACATGAGGTAAGTAGTCGAAACTTATACAAAAATATTTGTTGCTTTAGGCAACACTGAGCTTAGGACTCAAAACTTATATTGTTAAGAGACGTGAAAGTCTTAATTTTTGGTCTTAGTAAAGCAAAAGCCTACACCATATTTTTTACTCACAGTATGGGTAAATAACACACATTTCGGAAGCTTACGTCTGATTTTTTTATCAGACCGGTGTACATGCGTGATAAGATTTACGTCTGTACCTGTACCATTGTGGATGAAATGTAGCGTCATCCTCGCCCTAGAAGGCCTTTAGATACGTATATCCTCCAGTTACTCATAGTTGCAACTTCAAAAGCCCGGAGTAGGCCGCAGTCTTTTCACTCCTTACTGAAGAGTTGGGGACTATCTAACTCCTGGTCCAAAAAGCATGAAACTTGATAGAATTTAAGAACACAACGGCAATCATGCTCACTGGACTTGGACCATTCATTGTGTTTATTGTGAATAATCCGTTCCACACAACCCACAACCACCACGACACTCCTGAAGGTTCAACCTCAATAATAAGTCAGAGAACAGCTAAAAGGCTGAAAAGACAAATAGCTGAACTCTGGGGCTTTACTGATTCCCGTGAAAATATAGTGGAATTGTCCAGTTGGCTCCCTTTTACCTCCGTTGACGAATATAATGACAATGAGATTCCGTCAAAAAATATTAATTTTCTACCGTGGGATCAGACCAGTGTTTAATCTGGTCTTGTCGGACTGTTCTTGGGGGTACATTAAGAGCAGGTCCTTTGTGCTTTTTTGCATTAATGTCGCTCTGTAACGGCCGCCGACCAGAAAAAGTAGCTTCTACACCCATTGTGCAAAAAGGTCACAGTATTTAGCAACTCTTTTATAAAGGATCCATATGTTAACTATTGTGATTTTCAGATAGCGATAAAAAGACTCTTATGGGCCATGTCTTGCTTCGTAAACGTATTTTAGAGCTAACCATGATGCTGTCAAGCAGATCAACCCCAGCCATATGACGACTGTATTAGGCCGCTTTATGCAAATGTATTTAAATTGTTGTTTATCCCATCTCCTCATATCAGCTTTAGGTTTTTGCAAAGTTTTAGCAAAGAAAGAAGTTCGATTTACGATTCTGTTATCCTTCCGTGCAACAGTTGATATTTCGATCCCGTTGACAACAGCTACGTATTCTTCTCAATAGCCGCGTTCTTTTTTTTAAATTTCTTTTTCTGACGACTGTTTACAATCAGGTATTCCATATCTTTTAATAGTATCGAGATTGAGGATGCCTTTTTTCCGCAGATGCTCCATTAGACGAAGCAAAGTGAAGTAATTATTAAAATAGAGTTTGAAATTGTGGTTCCTTGGAATCAATTGCGCTAGCCTCATAACGACATTAGATTAGTGCCTCACTAAAATTTGACTCTCCTTGCAAGACAATATTTTCTTTACCTGATTCAATTTCTGTTCTATAGGCAAAGCCAGAAACACCACTCAATACAAATATTTTATATCCCCACTTGTGTGGTTTGTTAGGGTTTTATCTCTTCAAAGAATTCCTTCAAGAATTCCATTCTTCCACCCAGACGTGCTCTTCCGTTGCTAAATTTTGCTAAATGAATCATTCACGAGTACGAAGAGAACACTGAAGATGGCAAACGGCCGAAACCGGTTTGTTCACAAACCAAATTTGACGAGGGTCGACGGAAAACCGTACCCAAATAAAACAAAAAAAAAAAATTCAAGAAGTCCACTACTGGATGTATTTTGAACAGCCGATCACACTCAGGATTAATCCTAGATATTTTTGAAAATACCAGCACTCAAACGAATGGCAATATTCGGCAAGTAGTGCCAACTAATTGGTTTTTTTGGTGCAAGTTTGTTTGATTATTTCGTATACCACGGACTACAGTCAACGATCATTTTAACAAAATATATCTATAATAATTCTGAGGTTAGTTGTCTACAGTCTATAGTATGATACAGAGGGCTAAGTAAATTTTGGATTTTGTTGCCGCCTTTTTTTTTTCTTAGATGACTTTGTTATTACTTAGTGCTTGCCTCCATTAATAGTGAATTTGTTCTTGCAAAATTCTTTTACATGTTTTCAATTGTCTGCTCCTTTAAATGTTGCGAAATATTTAATCAATAGCACTAATACTATATAGTCAATATCATCATTAAAAATTATTTCAAATTCAGTATCAGAATTGAAAGACTCTTGGACACTTAGATTGTATAAAATTAATAATTAAGGGAAATTTTTCATTTCCACTTCACTTGCTAAGTGAGTTTAAACGTTGGCAATTTTAAAATTTGTACATATCGCTTACTAATTCATAATAATTCTAATAAAACCCTCGTTTTCTTTTGATCTTTTATTTTCTTTTGCCTACACTAATAATTATGTTGATCTTAATGAATTTATGGTCTCTTTTTCTTAATCTTTTTTTTCTTCGTTATGCAGCCAACAAAATAATTTGGTATGGAGACCATAAAATAAAATAAATTTAACAAAGCAATGAAAAAAGAAAGAAATAAACTTATTTACACATAAATTAGTTAAATAAAAAAAAAATAACAAAAAAACATGAAAATCTTCATTTTGATTATTCACCATTTTTTATATTTTTTATATTATGATTTTGTTACATGTGAGTTTTGTAATTTCCAGCTTCGATTAAAATCACATTAGAGCTTTTGTAACACCCGACATAACAATAGAAGAAACGAAATTTCCATTTTTACTTATTTAAGTCAATCAGAGAAAAAAAAATAGATTGTAGTGGTCACGCCTTTTTATTAACATTTAAAGCAGAGTTAACTTCATCAATGGCCTGGAGATTATTAAATTATTTCCATTGTCATGTTAAACGAATTAGTTTTTAGTTTGAACAACAATTTCTTTTTTTTTTTTTTTTTGATTAAACAAAAGAATATTTAAAATATATTTTTTGTTTTGTCTTCTTTATGTAGAATAATCATTAATTAAATAATTTAAAAGCAGGTTGATAAAAAGGCATATTTTATGTCTAAACAACAATAACGGCACAAAATAAAATAATTTTGTGTTTTTTAAGATTTTTTTTATAAAAAAAACTATTTCAATAAATCTTTCATAAATTTGAAAAACAATTTGAGTATTTCTTTGAATAGAAATTGAAGAAATAAAATAACTAAATAACTCATACTTTGTCTACTGAAGTCTGCCCTTAAGAATTTCACTTATATCGGGTTTTTCAATACGACACCAACAACATGATAATTTTGACATTTATTTTTTTGTCATATTCGTTGTAGATACATTGGCAATTGTTGTAATGAATTCCCTTTTGCACGAAAATCACATTAAAATATTAAAAATCCTCTAAGAAAATGGTGGTTCTGTTAAAATTATATTTCGTAAAGTTGGTGATATTTTCGGACAACATAATCATCCTACGGAGATCGCTATTAAGAATTTGGTCATTAAACTTGAGTCGACGGGCTCGATACAGAATGTACGAATATCAACCGATTCGTTTAACTGCAAACTTCACAACCGTTAGTCACAGTGTTGAAGCAGATTCAAATTTGTCTATCCCTTCACGTTCTCAACAATTGTTCAAAACCTCCACATGGCGAATATTGAGTAAGGATTTGACTTTAAAGCCTTACACGGTTCAACTGGTGCAGGAACTGAAGCCGGCGACTATTCACATCGCCGTAGATTCGCTCAATTCTTTCTAAAACAAAATCATGTTTTTTGTTCAGACGAAGCCCATTTTCAGTTGTCAGGGTATGTCAACAAGCAAAATTGCCGCGTGTCACTGTATGGTGTGCTATGTGGTGTGGAGGCGTGTTTAGACCGCTTGTTTTTCTTTTGGACTAGCACTCAGGGCATGATCCCTACTCATGCAATGCATTGTACCAGAACTAGGAAACTAGGTTAAGGGGAGGAAGAAAGAGGGAGTAGTGTTTGTGGACATTCGACTTGAATTTTTCTATATTGAAAGTGACAGTAAAGACCTCTGGAGGGAGTTTATTCCACATACGAGCTGTTCCGCTAAAAAACGAATACTCCCTATAATGCGTAGTGCGATTCACTGGCCAATCGACCACAAATGGATGCGCTCTTAACAAAAATCGAGTTAAATACAAAAACGTGCGAGTAACAGGTACAAGTTCCCTAATTCCGTTAGAGAACTTACCATTGTAGTAACGATAAAACAGTGAAATACATCCCACATTGTGTCGATGCTGAAGAGAGTCAATGAGCCTCTTGGCTCTCTCCTGTACGCGATCTTATTTTGTATAATTAAATATATTATTAATTTAGTTAAAGATGTAATTAAATTTAAATTTTAAAACTATAAAAATCTTTAATCAAAATATAAAATATAAAATAAAATAAAATATCTATTAAATTTTAATCTTTTCACACGGTCATTTAAATTATAACGATATTATTTTTTTTTCTCTCAATATTTCGCTTTCCTGTGGAAAGCTTCTTCAGGAAATTATTTTTTATAATATAAAATATAATATATAAAAAAAAACAAAAAAATAAAATCATTATAATTTAAATGACCGTGTGAAAAGATTAAAATAATAAAATAAAATAAATAGATATATAAAGTATAAAATATAAAGTATAATAATTATATGAAAGTATCATTAAAGTATTAAAGTGTTATTAACAAGATTTTATACTATTTTCTTTTTCTTCTTTTATGTCAACCAAAGTTGCGCTCATCTACTATAAATTTTTTGGAATGGAAAAAAAATTTCAAGGTCATTTATAAAATTGATTCAAGAAATGCTACTTGTTATTCATTTGTTTCAAAAAAAATTAGGCAGCCACCCAAGAAGCTGGAAAAGTATGTAGAAAAACCTTAAAAACTTCAATCAAAAACTAACAAAAGCCTTCTTCTCGTTCGTGATTTTGGAAATACATTCTTTAGGAAAGATAATTCATAACGTTGAAATGACATTAGAGAAAAAAATGTTCCACATCATTTTCATTAATAATTGAAAATTAAATCAAGGCCAAGAAAGACTTATACACATGTACATTTAAAATAAATTTTATAAAATTTTGTTATCCTTTAATTTCAGACTTCAATTCAAGGTTAAAAAATAAAAGAGCCAACACAAGGTCAACAGAAAGAAAGAAAAACATGAACAACTAAAAATGAAACAGTAATTGGCAACTACTGCTGCCAACTACTGCAGGAGATATGAAACAACAAAAGACATCCTGGTTGTTAAAAAGATAAGCAGAAGTTGATTTGCTGATCTTCATACAAAACAAGTCAGCACTTTATTTTGTTAAATTGTTAAATTTGAAAAACTAAATATTCTTTGCTATTCAAACAAATTTCTCTGACTGTGTGTCAAAACCACATAATGATTTACAAAAATATCCTCAAGAAAATTTATATCATGTGTCGTCCTCTAAGAATAAATTTCAAATGTAAACGAACTCCTGCGGTGTTAAAATCTTAAATTTGTTTGCAAAACATTTGACTGGATTTATTTTTGTGTAATTTAACACAAAATATTTGTACATATCCTGCCTTAATTGGCCAAATGTTAGAAAACTAATAACTAGAATTGTCTGAAGAAACAAGCTGTTGTTGTTCTAATCTTCTTTAACTTGTGACTGATTTACAATCTCTTTCATGCTTTGCGGTTTAATCGAATTTAAAGATTTTGTTTTCAGACATTTCCTTTTGCCAACAATAGTGCAGCGTATTAAATTCTTACACAATTCACTGCAACACTTTTCTTTTGTTCCTGAATTATTTACGCTTTAAACATATATTGATTTTGTTTGCAAAACTTTATTTTTGTTTTAGTTTTTATACAAAAAATCGGTTTATAATTTAAATCAAGATATTCTTACATTTTCTTCGCATTGTGACTCTTTTACCAGTATTTTTTTTAATCCAACTGACTTCATTAAATAATTTTCTTCTCTGTTAACAGTTAATTTCTTGGAAAATGTGTGAAATACAAGAGGTTTTAATTTGAAAAATTATATCAACATGTTTTAGGCATTAAAATATTAAATATTTTAAATATGAGTAACAAGAATTATCTTTTGTTTTAATTTAAGTCCCTTGTATTTTGTAAGCTGCTTAACAAAAAATATCTGCTGAGAATAGAAATAAAGTCTTCGTTTTCAGATTAAAATTTGATTAAATTTTTAATTGGTTCAACTATTTATTTAATTAGAATTTTTTTGGCTTCAAAGAAAACTTATTTATTTATTTATTTAGAAAACTTGATACATATTTTTCAATTAAATTAATTCAGCCAATTAAAAATTTTATTAAAATAAAAAAAAAATTAATGAAAAATTGAAAAAAACATTTTTAAATAAAAATGTTTTAAAAAACAAAAATCAAACGCATTATTATTTTTTTTAATTGAGAAAAATTTTTAAATATTAAACTCAAATAAAAATTTTATTAAACTGAAATTGTTTTTTTCAAAAAACGTCAAACCTTTTTTAATACAAAATTTTTAAATAGTTTTGTTTTATAATAAATTAAAAAGTAAATAAAACATATTTATTTATTTAGAAAACTTGATGCATATTTTTCAATTAAATACACAATTCAGCTAATTAAAAATTTTATTTAATTTTTTTAAAAAAAAAAAATTTTAAACAACAAAAAGCAAACGCTACCATTATTTTTTAAAAAGAAAAACTATTTTTAAATATAAAAACTTTTAGATATAAAATTTTTATTTTTATAAATATATATAATATATATTTATATATATAATATAATTTATTTTTATAAATATATATATATATATATATATATATATATATATATATATATATATATATATATATATATATTATTTTAATTTTTATAAATATTTTTTTTAGTATTTATTTAGAAAACTAAATACATATTTTATAATTAAATATGTAATTGAGCCAACTAAAAATTTTATTAAAATGAAAAAAAGTTTTTAAATAATAAAATTATTACTTATAAAAATTGTTAAATATAATTTTTTTTAGTATTTATTTAGAACACTTAATATATATTTAAAATTAAATATGTATTTGAGCCAATTAAAAATTATACTAAAATGAAAAAAAAAATTTAAAAACAAATTGACAAAAATTTTTTAATACAAAACTTTTTAAATCTATTTTTTTTATAAATAATTAAAAAAAAAGTAAAGTATACTTATTTATTTATTTAGAAAACTTGATACATAACTTCCAATTAAATATATAATTAAGAGAATTAAAAATTTTATTAATGTAAAACAAAAATTTAATGAAAAATTAAAAAAAAATTCTTTTTAAATAAAAAATTGTTAAAAAACATTTAGCAAACACTACTATTATTTTTAAAATGAAAAAAAAAATTAAATATAAAAATTTTTAATAAATAAAAAATAATTTGTTTATAGTTATATACATTTTTCCAATTAAATATATACTTGAGACAAATAAAAATTTTATGAAAATGAAAAAAATTTTTTTTTTAATAATCGCCAAAACATTTTTAATAAAAAAAATTTTTAAAGCAATTTTTTTTAATTAAAAATTTAAAAAAAATTAAACATTTGTATAATTTTTTAAAAATTTCTTGCACTTATTAAGAATACTTGCTAAATACATTTTTTAATTAAATATATATTTGAGTCTATTAAAGATTTTATACAATTTTTAATATAAAAGAATTTAAAAAAAATTATCTTTTCAAAACTTTTTATTTAAAATAATTTTCCTTTTTAATTATTTTTTTAATGCAATTTTTTTCAAATAAAATTTTTAAGCGAAATATTTTTTTTATTAAATAAATTAAAAATTTTTAGATTAAATATATAACTGAGCCAATTAAAGATGGTATAAATGATTTTTTTAAATGCAAAATTGTTTTAAATAAAATTTTTAAATGAAAAATTTTTATTAAATAAATTAAATTTTTTTTATTAAATATATAATTGAGCCAACTAAAGATTTTATTATGAATTTGAACTAAAAGAATTTTTTAAATTAAAAAAAAAATTATTTCAAATTTTTTTATTTAAAATAATTTTCCATTTAAATGATTTACTAATGCAAATTTTTTTTAAATAATATTTTTAAACGCAATATTTTTTCTTTAATAAATTAATATTCTCTTTACTTATATATTAATTGAGACAATTAAAGATTTTATAAAATTTTTGTAATAAAAAAAAATAAAAAAAAATTTTTTTCAAAATTTTTTATTTGAAAAAGTTTCTTTTTAAATGATGTTTTTAATGCAATTTTTTTTAATAAAATTCTTAAACGAAATATTTTTTTTATTAAATAAATTTAAAATATTTAAATTAAATATCTAAATATTTTACAAAATTTTTTTTAAAGAATAAAATGTTCTTTTTCTTAGTTTTTTTATTTGAAATAAATTTGTTAAATGAATTTTTTAATGCAAAGATTTTTTTAATAAAATTTTTAAACGAAATATTTTGTATTAAATTAATTAAAAATTTTTTAATTAAGTTTAAAGAAAAAAAAAACTAATTTATTGAAAACATGATAGCATTGATAACATAAACTTAAGTATTAAAAATTATTTTGTTGGGATTAAAAAATATTTTTTCAATTCAGAAAGTGTTTCAAGTCACCGACTTTCACAATAGTTATGCAAACATTGTTATTATTTTCTCGGGAAACACTGGCTACTCTTGCTCTTGAGATGAAAATAACGATATTTAATTAATAACACCTGCCCATATTTGCGATAATTTTCATTCAAATTTAATTTTTTATTACACAAAAGAATTCTATTTCTGTACAGGGAGGATTACAATACAATTTTCGATACTTGTCCCTTAATTTGATATTCAAACTTTTGTTTGCGTTATTTCTTTATTTTCAACCCACGAAAAATCAATAAATGTTTCTTTAAAATTTGCTTTCTTCGAAAATCAAATTTCCTAAAACTTATTAAATTAAAGTCTTGTGATTAACAACATGCTGTTATCACTTCAACTTGTGTACATTCATATTCATAATGTGAAAAAATAAATATTTAATATTTTAGTCATGTCTATATGTTAAATGTAGTTTAGATCACAAAACAATTTGTTAAAAACAGCAATTAACATGCAACAATAATGTTGCCACAACAAAAAAAAAAAAAAAAAAAGAAAGAAAAAATTATGAATAAATTTGTATTCATTTGCTTTTTTCTTCAAAAACCAGTTTACACGAAAAATATATGTTTGAAGATAATTAAAAAATAAATATCTATTAGTAGCTTGTACCCGGCATTGACCGGGTCAGTCTTATTTTACTTATAGAGTGTTTTTTATAGGTTAGATATAGAACTTTGAAATTGAATTAAAAAAATGAATTTTTCATTTAACATGAAATTTACTTTATTCCAAAAATAATCTTCTGGCGTTATAATTAAAGTGTGACTTCTGGCATATTACCGCCTCTGCTAGGTCGGATGTAATCTAATCTATAGTTCAATTTTTCCAAGATTTGCAGACGTATATGGGCAACAATGCAGTGAATGTTGTTTTCAAAGTAGTCAGTTGTTTTGGGCTTATAAGCGTAGTGCCTTCACTTATACCCACAGAAAAATAGTCTAGTGGCGTTAAATCTCACTCTGTTGGGGCTAAATTCCCATGTCTGAAACGTAAAACTACATGGTTATCAAATGTTTCACTCTATAAATCCATTGTGGCACGAGCTGTAAGTCATATTGCACCATCTTGTTGAAACCACAGCTCTTTCTTATCATAGTTTTTCAATCAATGGACGAAATCAGTCACGGATTGTGGCTGTATAGCGGTCACCATTGACAAACGTTTTCATATCAGCAAAATTTTTAACGAAGTATGGACCAATGATATTACCAGCCAATAAAACACACCAAATATTTGGTTTTTCTGGATGTAACAGTGTCTTAACATACTTTTAAGGATTCTCATTATTTCAAATACTGCAGTTTTATTTATTGATACAGGGTGTCCGCCAGGACAAAGTATTAAAGTGATTAAATGAAAGAGAATGAATTTTATATTGATAAATATTTTATTTAATGTCGGCCATTATCTATGGAATATAATATCAGATAAATGTCCGCCTCTGTTTGTCTCAGAAATGCGAGCCTCCTTTTTGAGCACATTTTTCATTACATTTTTACACATTTCACGCGGTACTTCCTTAATTTCATCATAAATATTTAGTTTGAGTTTCGAGCATTTCTGGTTTATTTGCATAAACTTTGCTTTTCCGATATCCCCACTAACAGAAGTCCGGAGCAGTCAAATCAGGCGATCGTGGAGACTAATCAACTTCACCATTTCTTGAAATAACTTGTTATGGAAAGAGGTCTTCGCAGTAATTTCATTAAAATCCTGGCTGTAAACGATATGACACTATTTTGTTGATATCACATGTTAATTAAGCTCAAAGCATGCAGTTGTGGCGTTAAAAGATTTTCAATCATTTCACAGTTACCGTTATGCCGTTTTCATTTTCAAAGAAGTAAGATCCAATGAATCCTTCCGACCAATTTAAACACCCGACTGTTAATTTTAATGTCTGCAAAGGGAACTGTTGAATAATATAAGGGTTTCCTATTCCCCGGAATAAACTATTCTCTTTATTCACAAATCCATTCAAATGAAAACGTGCCTCGTTATTCATTATGATTTTTTCATGAAAATCGGGGTTGTCATGGCCGAACTGTAACATTGTATTGGCATATGTACAGGGGCGTAAATGGTTTTGTAGAAGAAGCTCTTGTATCAACTGAATCTTATATGGAAACGAATGCAAATCCTTGTACAAAATTGTGGCCAAAGTTGGTCTTTTAAAAACAAACTCGTGATTACGGCTTCGAGTTGAGGTTGATGGATTGTTTTGAATACTTTCGTGAGCAGCAGCAATGTTTTCAGTTGATCTTGCAGAACATTTTGGTCCATGCTTGGGCCTATAACCTACAGACCCTCCTCTTTCTTCGAAATCATTCACTACACGATAAATAAGGGCGTTTTGTTGGCACGTTGTTTCTTCCAAAAATTTCACGCAACTTTCTCTTCGCCACAGTAATCGATGACTGATTTTCATAAAAATGTTTTAACGATTAAAACACGTTGGTTTATCGAATATTTTTCCACAATAAATTTGCCACGTGTCTCCTTTACGACTGTCAAGACTAATGCTTACCAAAATGGCAGCAAAACAAAATAGAATACCTTTTCGGCGGACACCCGGTATGTCCATTGAAAGAAAAATTAGCTTCATCGCTAAAAAAAATTCGCTAAGGAAATCGCTTGTTAAATAATTATTTTGATATTCAATTTGAAGTTTGCACAACAGCAAAGTATTATTTTTTGAATCAAAAGTACATGTGTTGCAGCACATTTAATTGGGACCATTGAAACCTACAGATCAGGACCTGCAAAATTAAATTTTGTAAATATCGCTTCAGTTATATAAAATTGATAATTTATTGTTTCACCCTCTCCCCTCCTCACCATTTTTTTCTTGCGGATAAGCAAAGAATTCTAAATCCTCTACATCTTAAAGGATATTTAAATTTTTATTAAGCGTGATGATTGATGCTCCAACAAACCAACAAATAAACTTACAAACAGATCAATTAAATATATAAATGAGTTCGTGCCTGGGTAGGTGATTGAAAACTTAACTCTAAACGAACAAAAATACAATGTTTTAGGGAAAAAGTGCATATACGAAGGAAGTCATGGAGTAGCAATTGTAAATCAAAATTATAATTTTTGTTAGAGGCTGTACTGCGGCATTACATTGATTTAATCTTTATTGCCTTCTTGAAACTCTTAGTTTTCGAATTCCTTTTAAGAGCATTTAGAGCCGGTCCTTTAGTAAAAGTTTCCTAAAGGACTGAGCGATTTGTAACTATCAACTAGCAAATGATTATTTTCTAATTATGTCGATTTGGACAACAATAATAACAAATATGGTGTTTTGGATGGTAAAAATCTTGAATTATAAATCCGTATTTGATGGACATCAAAATGTAAACACACATTTTTTTCAAACGCTTTAATAATATTGAATTTTCTAAAGTCTTATAATCTTTTTTCATCTGAAGAACACGGCTCTTGTAAATTATCGCATGTTAATAGAAGCTTACGGTTAACACGCAACAACTTAAAAAAACTTGTGAACGATGTTTTGCGTGATTTAAGGGTGATGATTTTGACACAGAACAAAGGAAGCCTTTCCTGGTCAGCCGAAAAAGTTTCAAGTTAAGAAATTGAAAACATTACTCGACGTAAATTGTTATCAAGCGCAAGAGGAATTTGCATTATCATTGGAATTCAAACAATAAGCCATTTCCCTATGCTTAAAAGTATTGGAATTCATTCAATAGGAAGTTAATTGGAACTCATATGAATTGAAGTGATTTTGCAAGTCGGAAATGATGTTTGAAAAGTGATTTTTGCATTGTATTGCTACTGGTGATGGATACATTACGATAACTCGAAGCGTTAGTCGCTCAGTCATATATAAACCTCGACCAATCAGTCAAATCAACGCCAAAGCGAAATATCAATCTCGTCAAGGTAATGCTCTGTATTTGGTGGGATCGAAAGGATGTTTTGAATTATGAACTGTTAAGAGCGCAATCAACAAACAACGATCAGAATATTTGACCAAAAATGGGGCCATAATCCTCCATTACGACAATGCTCGGTCACATATTGCAAGACCGGTAAAAAACTATTTTAAAACAGTGAATGGGAATTTTTGGCTCACACGGCTTATTGCCCAGACGTTGCCCCTTTTGACTACTATTTGTTTCGATCGATGCGAAATGGCCTTGCTAGAAGACGTTTCACTTCAGAACAGGGAATCAGTCTTGATTCATTTTTTACCTCAAAACAGGAGCAGTTCTTTTGACGCGGAATGCTATAAGAAAGGGGGGAAAATATAGTGCCAAATAAAAGACAATATTTTGAATAATGTAGCACCTCATTTTGGTATTTACTATTTATTATATTGTTACGGATACGACTTGCTGAAGTTTTAAAAGAAAATAATTTAGTGATAAAGTAAACGAAAAACCTGGGTATGCTGTTGACTAACTGCTTAGGTTTCTAAGAAAACTTATACATGCAAGACAACAACAACTTTATAGTTATAAACTGCATACAAATCTTATACACGCAAGACAACAACAACTTTCTGTTTACTAACTGCGTAGTTTTCTTAGAAAACGAATACACGCAAAACAACAACAACTTTCTAGTTTTAAACTGCGTAGAAATCTTATACACGCAAGACAACAACAACTTTCTGTTTACTAACTGCGTAATTTTCTAAGAAAACTTATACACGCAAGACAACAACAACTTTCTGTTTACTAACTGCGTAATTTTCTAAGAAAACTTATACACGCAAGATAACAACAACTTTTTGTTTACTAACTGCGTAGTTTTCTAAGAAAACGTATACACGCAAAACAACAACAACTAACTATTTTAAAATAAATTCCATGAAGAAATTTTAACAGCATAAAAGCAAAAACAAAAATATACACAGACTAACAGGCGCCTAAATATTGAATGAATAATATAACAACAACAAGTTGTCATAGAAAGTAGAAATAGAAATTTCTTTATTTTTCTAGACCTCTAGCGGACAAACATAAAAAGGCAGCATCTGAATGGATAGTTAGTTAAAAAATAAACTTCGTGGAGTAAAGATTTGCATCTTTAGAAAATTGTTCTGTAGTGCGAACGAACAAATTTTAATTTGTGTGTAGTTAACGTAAATAAACTTGTAATTAATTTGAAAACTCTAAAATTTGGTGTTATTTATATTGTAAAAAAGAACTCAGTAACAACAAAATGTATATAAAAGTTGTAAAATATAACAATATAAATACATTTTTCAGGTAAAACAAAAAAATCGACACTATTAAATTGTTTACCTGTTATTTTACAAGAAATTGCATGTAGCCAGCAATATTCAGTGTATGGCTACATTCGAGTTCTCAATATAATATGCATTAGAGTTTGATTTTTTATATAAAATACATGCCGTCATTCCGATTTCTCTTAGAATTACTCTTTATTAGGGATCATTCCCTGATCTATAATTCCTTTTTCCCATAGTCCTGCAGTAAATTTTCTGAGGTTTAACGCTCTCATTTCCATTGTAAATATTTCCGTATAATGTGAAGCGTGCTAAAGACATATTTTCCTTACTCGCTTGTTTATCAAATAATTTTATTGCCACACTCGTAGTTGTTGGTTTTTTTTTGGATGTTAAAAAATAAAATAAATGATACTCGTACAAAACAAACTAGAAATTATTGTACATAATCGTTGTTGTTGTTGTTATTGTTGTGTTAAGTGGCCATAATCACGTATGTGTTAATTGATATTTTAAGTCAAGTCAATAAGTAATAAAAATGTGTTAACACTTCAATTTCATGTATGATACACACACACAATCAATAAAATAATAATTTTATATTGTGGATTTCTGGTTGTTCATCTTTTCGTGTTGCCTGCATAAAAATTAAATTGTTTAAAATTTTTAATGTAACTTTTTTAAATGATTTGTTGTTGTTGGAAAGATTGTTTTGTAAACCTTTTGGGTTGCTGAGTTTACGTGGCCTCATCTATCTGTGTAAACTATTTGGGTAATATTTTTTTTTTTTACTTTAGTTTTGGTTCTTTCAATGCTGCTAAGAAAATGTTGTTCTAAAAATTGATTTTGTCTATTGCTTCTACTGGCTTTTGGCCTGAAAACATTTAAAAGCCACCTCATAATTGTTGTCAAGGCTTGTTAAGATATTTTCCTCTATCCATAAATAGAAATTTAAATCTTAGTTTTGTTATACGATAATAAATTTAACACATCTTTAGAGGCTATATTCGTAATCAATGATCTATATTTATTTATTAACAATTTGATAATTTGTTAACAAAACAAAATAAAAGTTATGAAAAGAAGTAAAAAGAAAATGTTATAAATTTTTGGGTGTTTGTGCCATACTCAGCATGAAAACATCTGGTTTTAGCCGCAATTCCAAAATAATAGAAAAAAAAATTAAAAATAATTTTAAACGCAATTATCACTAGAATGTCGATGGCGGAAATACTTTTACTTGGAAACTGTTTAAATATTTAGCACTAAATTTTGAAATGGCTTGAAAGGCAGCAACAATATTAAATTTCCTTTAAATAACTGAAAAATGGAAATAACAAATGTTATGGCTGCAGACTACTTGGTTGATGGCGGTGGCACTTTAAAGTCAGATGATAATACTGAAATAAGTAAACTATTTGCAAAATTCCCCTCATCTACCTATGCGGATGATCAGGGACAACTAATGCATAATTTGGCAAGTCAGGCTATTTTACTGCCATGTTTGGATGAAATATCTGTACTTCATGGTTTGAGAAAACTGAAATTTTCCTATAAGAGTGGACCTGACGACGTTCCAAGTTGCATTCTTATAAACTGCGCAGAGGCTTTTGTAGCTCCTTTTACAATATTATTCAATTACTCAATTAAATTTGGTATATTTCCTGCAGTAGGGAAGAATTCTCTCATTATTCCGGTGTTTAAGTCTAGTAAAAAAAAAATGATATTAGAAATTACACAGGAATTGCTAAACTGAGTGTAATACCTAAACTTTTTAAAAAATTAGTTACGGATCATTTGTGCCATCAAGTGCCTTCAATATTATCGTCTAGTCAACATGGCTTTCGTAAAGGCTGTTCTACTGTTACTAATCTCTTACAACTCACAACTTTGGTTAATCGTGGTTTTGTCAATAAAATGCAAACTGGCGTTGTTTATACAGATTTTTAGCAAGGCATTTGATAAGATTAACCATGGACTACATATCAGCAAACTACATTATATGGGATTTACAAAAAATTGTTTAAAATGAATAAACTTATACCTTAGGAACAGGAAACAGAATGTTGCATACAAAAATGCCATTTCTAAGTCAATCTTCGTTTCATCTGGTGTTCCTCAAGGGAGCCATCTTAGACTGCTTCTTTTTTCATTATTTCTCAATGACTTAGCTGGTGTCGTCAAAAATTCTTTTATAATAAATATGATGATCACATGCTGCTACAGGCAGATTTAAATTCTTTATAGTCCTGGTGTGAATTGAACTTAATGAAATTGAACTTCGATAAATGATAAACCATTCAAACGTTAGATACTTTTTGGTTGGCTCTTGAATATCTTACGATTGTTTTTAACAATTGTTTAAACAATTCATATTTTCCAACAGCCTGAAAAACGTCAAAAATTGTGCCTATCCAAAAAAAGACAAACTTCATCGATGTAAACAATTTACGCCCAATCTCTTTACTGTCTAATTTGGGAAAATTGTTTGAAAAAATTATTCGCCGAAAAATGGACAGAGAAGTTAATACAGCATATAAGTTAACTGCCTCTTAATTCAAACACTTGGTTGGTCGGTGGTTAATAATAAACTTAAAATATTTTATTGATAATTTTCTTTTTTATAGTGATTATTTGCTTACACGCTAATTATATTAAAATTAACTATTAACCAATCAGAATGATTGATTATAAAAAAATAATAAAAAATAGTTTTATTTATTAATTGCTTACTTGCTACTTATATTAAAATTGAATTAATATTATTGAATATAAAAAGGTCATTGCTCCATTTAATTTAATAATTGCTTATGTTTAATTAATTATTGTTGTTGCTGTGTGGTGTAGTGTTACTGTCGTGTGTTTGTGTGTTCAGCATACTAACTTAATACAGGGTGCTAACTGATATAGTATGCTAACTGATATAGGGTGCTAACTTATATTCCAGATTTGCAGTTCGGTTTTAAAAGTGGCCACTCAACAGTTGATGCTTTAATTAAATTTCAGAACGATGTTATTACCAATCTTCGCCGGCGTTATTGTACTGTAGCTATTTCTTTAGATGTAGAAAAGGCGTTCGACCATGCATTTCATAAGGGAATCATTTATAAAATGATTCAGATAGGATTTCAATGGAAAACTATCAGGTTTTGATAGTGTGAGTTGTGGTGTACCTCAGGGGTCTATATTAGCACCACACCTCTACAACATATTTATGTTTGATTTTCCTCACGTGATACCAAATTCTACAGCACTGCTGTATGCGGATGATTCTCTTCTTTATTCTCACAATGAATCGCCTAATGAAGCATCAAAGCAAGTTTCCAATCATCTTATAATGGTAAAAAAATTTAATGATGGCTGGGGAGTCAAATTAAGTACTTCAAAATGCAAAGCTATCTATCATCGTAATGCCTCTGGCAAATGTAGATATTTTGTTGTCCCTGAGAGTAAAAAGCTAAAGCTTTTCCTTGACGGTATTGAAATTCCCTTTACTAGGAATTTAAAATATCTTGGAATAAATTTCAACAATCTCTTGAAGTTTAATGATCATGCGCGAATCGTTTTAAATAAATCTTATAGAATTTTGGGAGCATTCGCAAATATTTTGTATAATAAAAATTTGTCGAAAAACACAACTTTTATTGTACAAAACAAGTATAAGACTAATTTTTCTTTGTGGCTTTCCTATATGGTTTACCATTTCACCAATCATTATTAAGGAAATGGAAATTTTTGAACGGAAAATTTTGAGATATTGTATAGGAAAGAACTACAAATCAAACAATAAACGATATTCTAATCGATATGTTTATAATCAGTCAAAAGTTAGTCCAATTGGTCTCTACACTTGTGACATTTTAAAAAGTTTTAGCAATAGACTTGAACACCATGACAATAATTATATTAATAGTATTTTTAATGAACAAAAAAATTTCAGTTGGACTAATACAAATTACCTTTCCCCTGTTGGCTATATGAACGAAGAACCGCCAAATTTTAATTTCAATAATAACACTTGCTATAGTTTCTATACAAAAAGTAAAATTGGTACTTACAGAGGATAGTACCCTTTTTGTGATTTTTCGTTGTTTTGCTTGTTTAGTTTGTTATTTTTTTTTTATATTTTATTATTTACTAGCGTGCCCGTGACTGCTTTGCAAGTCATTTCTTCGACATTTTTTGATCGATTTTGGTTCGCGGTATTGAAAAACAAAGCACGTGAACGTGATACATATAACTGACCGTGCAAAAAACAGGGATCATTGAAAAGCAACAGGTATGGGGAACTGAAGCCATTTAAAATCAAACAGCAAATCTTGAGGAATCATTGGAATGCGTGGTTTCAACACATCGCCCTTATATTTTTCTTTTAAAATTTTTGCTTCAATCACATTTTTCATGACTTTTTTGACTACTAAACGTGTCCCATTGCAAAGTCGTGGCTGGCAGATATTTCTAAGCAAAATAATTGGTACACCAACTTTCATTTGTTGGCGGTGGGGCGGCAGTCCAGATAACTCAAGCGAATTCAACATTTCGGAAGTTTTAAAATTTTGATATTTTATTATATATTAGTGAGTTTATTTTTTGTAAATATCTTCGGAACTACATAACCGATTTAAGAGATTGATATCTCGTTTTGAAAAGCATAACAATGGCTTTAAAAAATAAAATAAAAAAGAAAACAAAATAATTAATATGTATATGTCATTGGTGGGTTTTGCCACGCCCCTCCGCCTACAGCCCGAAAATCGGACTTCACAGTGTCACCCGCCTGAATATTCTGATGATTCTCTGAAAATTTCATCAAAATCGGCCCAGCCGTTTTCGAGTCCATTTCTTACATACATACACACATCCTCTTTTATATATATAGATTATGAAATTTTATTTTAATTTAGAAGTAAGTTTATTTAATGAGATTGTCTCTCTTGTTATGTTAGCCTCGGGAGCAAGGGCGTAATATTTTTGTTTTAAATTTCAATTAGTTTATATCATTTTAAAGATAAAGCTTGGTGCTTTTATAACTTATTGGTAATTAAGATAATACATTCTAGTCTTAAGTTGTTCTATTGTTTTCTTTGTTTCTATTTCACTTACTGTCAAAAAAAGGCTCAATAAATATTAAATTAAATATTAAATTGGTTGGCAATGAGCTGGAAAATGTTTGCAGGATCACAGATCTTAGAATTATTCTTGACCATAAACTAAATTTCATTCAACATATTTCTCTAATTGTGAGCAAGGCAAGATTACAGCTTGGTTTCATTAAACGTTAGGCAAAGACATTTGAAGATCCTTACATCACGAAATACCTATTTATGTCATTAGTTCGTCCAGTTCTGGAATATGGGTCAATTATATGGGATTCACAGTACAAAACTTACAGTAACGCAATTGAATCTGTGCAAAAACAATTTCTTATATTTTGTTTACGTAGACTACAATGGAACCCGCTATGTTTATCATTATATAAATCTAGACTTACTCTTATCAAGTTACCAACTCTGGAAAGTCGCAGCACTATGCTTAATGCCATGTTCATTTTAAATACAATTAATGGTAATACCTCCTCTAACTTCTTAATTGAAAATATATCTTTTTGTGTTCCGCGGCGAGCCACTGGATACTTTTATCCATTGGATATTCAATATTTTAAAAGGAACTATGCAAACTCTGATCCTTTCATTCGATATTGTAAACACTTTAATAAATTATCCTATTGTATTGATTATACCTTAAATGAAAATTTGATAAAACGTAATATCTTGTTCTCACTAAATAATTACATACAATTGTCATATTTTTTTTTTCTCTTTCATTAGTTTTATATATATACGAGCGAAACCCCTGCACACTTCGTAGTGCAGAAAAGAAAGTAACAAATCAATTCGAATTCATTAAAAGCAGTGATAAATTGTTTATATTGTAATGCTCTGTGGTAAACAACATTTGTTGTTTTTCCATTTTCAGTGTAAATATACAAAACCGATGGTTTTCCAATGCGCGAACAGGCTACATACAACTGTCCATGTAAGAAAACTGGATACTCTACACTCCACAAATTCCTAAGGATTGGCCTTGCGCCTTATTATGGTAACCGCAAACGCAAGGCGAACAGGAAACTGAAGTCATTTCAATTCAATTGGCATATCAGACGGAATCATTCGAATTGAAAAATTCTGTTGGATAATTCACAACATCTTCTTCATTGGTAACAGTATCCACAGATTTGTATGACACCAATTCGCCAGGTATCTTTGATTGTATAGCCATTTTTAATTCCGTAACAAATTTGTTCTTTGCCGATAAAATTGCTCTGTCACTCAACCTAGCATGGCATGCCATGTATATTTTTGTGCTATGTTAGGGAAAACACATTCAATCAATTCCTTTTTTTGACTGTACGAAACGGCAAAAATCATTTGGCAATGTTATCAATCCAGTGTCATCAACAGGCATTGCACCATTCCCAATTTTCAGCAATTGCTTAGAGAACTTTTTAGCAGATGAATCATTCTTGCACTGAACACGAACGTTGGCAGTGAGTTTCAATGTTTTAACAAATCTCCATAAATATGAAGACGTTAATTTCATCGGCAGCTGTCGATCTAGAAATGATGGGCAATGTTTGCCTAAAATCGCCTGACAATAAAATCAATGCACCATCAAACAATTCTGAATTATCTCGGAGATCTTTCACTGTTCTTTCCAAAGCTCCAACAGATTTCTTATGCACCATAGTGCATTCATCCCAAATAATGATACTGCAACGTTTCAATAATCTTGCCGTTCCAGATGTTTTTTTGGAAACGTTACATACGGGAGTTTCTTTAACTTGGTAATTCTGTGGCAATTTTAAAGCAGAATGTGCTTTTCGATCACCATCTAACAAAGGGGCTGCAATGCCAGAAGACGCCAATGCAAATTTATTCTGGAACCGCATTGTTGCCAACAACAATGAAATTAAAAACGTTTTTCCGGTGCCTCCTGGTGCATCTAGGAAATAAAATCCACCGGCTGAACTATTGATAGCTTGCCTACGGTATGCATTTTTTTTGTTGCTTCGCATTCAATGTCGAAAGATTTTCGTGAACACAATCATTTAATTCGTTGCGATCGTATTGTTGTTCACTTTGCAGTTCAAACTCAAAAATGTCATGCATTGCGCGATTAGGTGATGGCATTCCCAATTGTGATAATGTCTTGTTAGCAATCGACAAATAGAAATCTTCAATACAAATCAATGCTTCATTGTAAATTTCCGGCATGAAATCCATTGATGGATTACGATTTTCTTGACGCACTCGAAACAGAATATCTCCCGACAGACAGTCTTGAAATTTTGTCCACAATTCAGATGTATTCGATGGAAAACAGGCAGACAAAATAATCGCAAACAAAGTACGAATTTGATAATGATGAGCGACAACTGCTGCATCTGCAAGTGTTTGTTCCCAATGAGTATCATTTTCCAACAAATTAAGCTGTTGACACGTTAAGCTGTTGTCGTACACAAAACTTCATTGGCTGCCCTTAACTGTAAAAATGATGTTGGCCCACGAACGTTTATTAACAGCAAACGTAAATAAAAACACTCAAGAGTTATTTGGGTGAACAGTATAAAAATGTCCCAAAGTATCACTTGAATATAAATTTTGATGGCCATCAACACGATTTCTTTTGCTTGTGCCGTTGGAACTCCACGTAAAATACGTTGGCACTCCTGCATACAATAACGATGCGGCAAAAGCATCAACTTCGCACAATTTAAAAAACGCAGTAATCCAACCTGCGGGATTATCTTTCCATGTCTCTCGGTTTCAATTCATATGAGACTCAATTTCCTTGTCGGTTAATAAATCCTAATGCTTTTAAGTGTAAAGAAATGGCTTGTAGTGTGACTTCCGCTGATAATGTTGCTTCTTCTTAAGTTCGACAACAATCTTCATCCAATAATGCTTGCAATTTATCATGTTCAAACTTTTTCATCTGACCAGGTCTATGCTTGACTGCCGTGTCGAAATCACCTCTGTTGAATTAAGCAAACCATCATTCACAAGTTTTTTGTGTTGGTGTATATTAACCGTAAGTCTTTACCAACAATCGATAACTTTCAGCAATCGTTTCTTTTTCTCGAATGATCTTCTCTTATCATCTTTTTTAAGCACAAAATGCGTTATTATTATAGCGATTGAAAAAGTATGTGTTTACACTTTGTCGAATCCACCGAATACTAAATTATAATTACAAATATTCACCCTTTCAAATATTATATAGGGTGTGCCAAATAACTTTGTTTTTTGTTTTAAATGCTATCAACAAAACTACTAAATATTTTATTAAATTTCTTTTTTTATTTGAAAGTACAATCCTTCCAGGTTAATAATGGAAAATAATTTAATTGAAATAGCTGCCTCGGCTGGCCGTGCAGTAGCCTACACGATCGGTCCAATTTTTAAGCACGTTATCGATTGTGTGCAGCTGTATTTCACCAATGACTTCACGAATATTGTCCTTTAAAGCGTCCATTGTCTCTGGCTTTTCGGCGTAAGACTTATCTTTGACGGCACCCCCACAAATAATAGTCCAACGGTGTCAAATTGCAGCGACGATGTGGCCAAACGACATCAACTCTGCGGCTGATAATGCCATCTTTAAAAATAGCAGCACCGTCCTGTTGAAACCAAATGTTGCCAATATCCTCCTCTTCAATTTTTGTGAACAAAAATTCGTTTAACATCGCTCAGTAACGAACGCCATTGACTGTAACGGCCACCTCTGGAAAAATGGCCCAATTATTCTTCTGGAAAACGTGAGATTAGATTTGCATCCGCGCCTGGCCATGAAGCCTTAATCAGATGGTGGACCAACCACTGCATAATTTCGAACGTCATGCTCGTCCTAGGAAGTCGAAGCTATAATTCTATGCAACAGAACTTTCTAGTTGCAACTTCGATGATTCCAGAGCAGGGCTGCATCTCATCACTCCTTGCTTAAGAGTTGGAGTCATTCCAACTCTTGTCCAGAACACATGTCTAGCATGCTCACTGGATCTGGGAACATTTCACCAGGTAGGTGTTATTAAAGGTGAAATAAACCCGGCCACCATAGAACCATAGACTGATATGGGGCCGCGAAACCACAACCACTACGATACTCCCATATAAGGGCAAACCTCAATAATCAGTTAGAGAACAGTTAAATGTCTAAAAAGACAAATAACGGAACTCTGCGAGCTTACTGATTCCCGTGGAAATAATCAGCCAGAGAACAGTTAAGTGTCTAAAGAGACAAATAACGGAACTCTGCGGGTCACTGATTCCCGTGGAAATAAAGTGGAGTTTCCAGTTGTACCCTTGCTGACTTCAGGGGGCTGGGCTCCCTTTTTCCCCCAGTTGCACAGGTCTAAGTTGTTGCTATCTCCAAAGACCATATATATGTGCCCCCGGGGGGTAATGGTTCTGTACCAAAATCTGCAACAAACAGTGACTCGTTTTGGGTGCGCCGGATTTGCTGTGCCAAAATGAGCTTCATCTGAAAAGATGATTTTTTTTTGTTGCAAAATCGGCATCTTCTGTAAGTCGATCGCAGGCCCACTTAGTGAAGCGAAAATGCATTAGATGGCCACTTGGTTTCAACTCCTGAACCTGTAGGCTAGTAGGTAGTGTATTAGCTTGTCAGTATGCGGGTTATGGGTTCGATTCCCAACGAAGACCTTGGTTTTTTTCATTACAAAAATAGAAATTGACTGTCGGTGGGGCTGCTCAGCGGTGAAGGCATAGTCAATGGTCGCTGTGCTGTCTTAAATACGGCAGTTAATTTCCGACTATCGTTCTACTTTCACCACCTGTTTCATCTCTTCTCTATCCCTTTCCTAAAAGAATGTAGTACGGTACTTGACTAAATAGGCATTGTTGCCTGAAGTGCTATTTCTCTTTTAATAAAAAAAAAAACTCCTGAACCAATTGGACTTTGTATGGCGTCATACCAAGGTCTTTATGCAAAATTCGTCTCAATGATGTCTCTGAAATGCTCAATTGTTGAAAACGACGGTGAATTGATGTTGATGGCGCTTTACGCACACACACTTTCTCCCACAGCAACAATATTCTCGGGTGTACGCACTGTTTTTGGCTTTTTACGCTGTGGTTTATCGATGAGGATGCCGGTTTCTTTTACTTTTTTCACAAGATAACGAACATACGGAGCTGACGGTGCTTCTCTTCTTAAAAAATACGTACGCAATTTTCGCACCTATTCTCCTGCAACATTGCCATGATTTTCAAAGTAATGTCGCAATATTTCCCAGCGTTATTCAAGCGTATACGCAACCATATTCGTTTAGCGGAAGGATAAAGCTAATTATTTGTCAAATTAAACGTGAGCTAAGTGTAACCATTCACGAAATAAGCACTAGTTGAAAATAAAAAACGTTAGATGGCGGACCCTATATTTGCTATTGTTGACACATAACACATGTGACATGTGTTATGGCCGATGTTGTTTAAATCGACATTATTAACTTGTATAATCATAAATAAAAATCATTAATTTAGGTATAGTTAAACGAAAAATAATTTGTGTAAAAGACTTAAGATGAAAAAAATTTTCGTAAGTTCACTTAAGTACATTATGGCCAGTAATAAGTTTTATGCAAATTTATTTAAGCATTTAAAAAGTTTTTTTTTTTAACTTAAGTTTACTTATATATTTTAGAGTTGGAGCTTTAGTATGAAATCCTTGATTTTTTAACATTTAATTATTACTGCACATGCAGTTCAGTGGAGTTTATAAAAGAAAATTAACAACAACAACAAAAAAAGGTTGCAAATTGTTGAAATTTATCCTGAAGTTTTTTAATATTTTTTTTGAATGGTTGTTGAAAATACAATTACTACTGTAAAGACAATTTAAAACTATACAAAGAAACACACACATACACATACAAATAAATAACTACAAACAAAATGCCATGTTTTTATTTTATATTCATTTGTGATGCTTAAGCAAACTGGGCTCTTTATTCATTTAATAAACAATATGAAATCAACATTTAAACAACCGTTTTACAAAGTTGATTGTTAAGTTGGTTGGTCATTGTTGCCGTTATCGTTCATGTTGTTTTTGTTGTTGTTGTTATTGTAGTTGCATGAATTGGTTGGTGGATTTTTTTTAAACGATTTTAAGTTTTGCTCAGTTTTTAGTTTAAAAATGTCGTCGCTTAACGATAAGAAATTGAAATATTTATTACCGCTAAAGTTACACTAAATTCCAAGAATTTAACACAATACTTGTTGCCTCACACTATATTAAAAACACAAAAGCAACAACAAAAAGAAAAGAAAAGCAAAAGCCAACAACAACTTAAAAATCTGAAAGATGAAAAGAGCAAAAAGGAATTTAAGTTAAATTTAGCTGCTGTTGGAACCCTGCGCTGCTTTTTACTACAAAAAACGAACAGTTTCATTTTTATTTATTAATTTTTTTTGTTGTTATTGTTTCTTTAAGTCACATGTTGTATTGACGAAAGTTAGGTAGTGTTCTAAAAAAATGTTAAGTTTTAAAGTTTTTGTTTCTTTTGCTTTTTTGTCTTAAGTTTTTAATATGTTTCTTTGAACTTGTTGTTTTCTGTTGTAATTTTAATGTTACATTTTTCTAACAAAAGAATCAAAGTTCGTCATTTTCAATTTTCAATTGCACACAAAAGGGTTCTGACCCTTTTCAGTCGTTAACATTTAGAAAATTGTATTTTCTATTTATTTTCTATTTTTAGTTTTCGTTATTTTCGTTTTGCCTTCCAAGTTATTCGTTGTCTGTAAATTATTATGTTGTTTGTTGTTAAACTAATTTTGATTTAATAGTGACTGCTTTCATTCTCGTAATATTTTTTAGTTCAATATTTGGTACGTTTCACTTGGTACTGTATTAAATTGAATTGTTTAACTATTGATACGATACCATGTTTGTTATTTACTATGATGTCAATATTTTTCTAACCTCTTCTCCTCAATTTTATGTTGTAATGAAACAAAACAAAAAAACATTTCATACTTAAATGCGATTGATTTTTATTTAAATGCTACAGCCGACAGTTGGTGTAATTGTGTTTGTTGCAATTACAACTCAATTGCCGGGTCATGTGAGGCAGACATAACTTATAAAAAAAGGGTAAAAATAAATTGAAACTCATGTGTTGTGTGTATTAAAAATAATTAGTTTCCGGGAATAAAAGTTAAAAAACAAAAAGAATTTTAAAAGAGAAAAAATATAAAAAAGAAAATTTTTCTTATTTTAAATTGTAAGAGTTTTTCAATAAGAAGTTTTTTTTCTAAAATAATATACAAAAAAAAATTAGATTCAAATGTTTATTAAGAAAAGTTCGTCAATTACGAATCACAAATTATATCTGGCAAATTGTAATGAACCACCAACTCAACCTTTGGTTGTTACTGGTCTGTACACCTAGCGATGCTTCGATCTTAGCTCAGGGATATGGGCGTTGGCTGTGATACCTTCAAGGGAGTTTTGCCTCACCAGAAATTTAAGATAGTAAATTGTGTGCAGGAGGGAATAAGATGAAATAAAGAAGAAAGAATGCACGATTCAGAAAGAAGAAGATCACCAGTGTCAGGACAATTACGTTTAATTTAGTGAGGAAGAGGGTGTAGTTTTCCTCGAGGTCATTATAACCACCCTACCTCATGATTCAAACTGTACTGTCATATCAACATTCATCGGCAGCCAAGAAACCGATCATTTACCAAATTCCTGGATAGAAACCGTTAATTTGTTTCTAGTCTCCCTTTCTCTTTCCTTCATTCTAACTATTTCAGGTACCTAATACTTGTCTCTCAGAAAACCTAAGAAAACAAATAAATACATAACACACAGTCCAAAAAAGGGAACTACCGCTTCTTTCAAAATTCTCTCCTATCACAAAATATACACCACGACCATGCTTACAGATATCGATTCGATTCTTTCATCAAAGTTGTTAATCACTTTTTGGCACAATAGTGAATTTTAGGATTGAAACTGATTCGATTGCTTCCCCATTAAGTCTGTCCTTAACATAGTTCCACAAAAAATAATCGACTGGTGTTAAATCACACGATTTGGTTGGCCACTTAACAGCTAATTGTCGTGAAATTATGCAATCGAGAAATTTGGTTTGCAATAAATTGATCGTTTCGTTAACTGCGTGACATGTGGCACGGTTCTGTTGAAACCACATGTCAGTGATATCTGCGTCGTCAATCATAGACCGAACTTGAGTTTTTAGCATCTCGCTGTAACGTGCTAACCGCATTTACAGCCTCATCTACGAAAAAGAAAACGATCAACGACGCCTGCAGGCCACACAGCTTATACAAAGGCCTCTCAATAATCGCTCCAGGATTTTCAGAACCCCAAAAGCGATAAAAAAGGGCTTCGTCTAAAAAATGTTTTTTTTTAGAAAACCCAGCCAGGTGTTTCTGAATGAACTGAGAATTGTGAATGTTCGGACGGCTTTAATTCCTGCACCAGTTGAACCTTGTAAGGCTTCAAAGTCAAATCCTTGAGCAAAATTCGCCTTTTAGAATAACTTCAATTGTTGAGCACGTCGAGGAATTGACAAATTTGTATCTGCTACAACACTTTGGCTCACGGCTGCGAAGTTTTCAGTTAATCGACCCGGTCGTACATGCGTTGCACATTGGGGTATTTGATCATCAAAGCGGAGATTAATTGAAGAATGAAAATTGGGATATCCGATTAATGTTTTATACCCGATTATTGTAGACAAAATTCTCCATCACTAGGCAAAAGAATCGATAACATATGTTGTTTTATTCAATTTTTGCTTTGTCTCAAAGTTCGTAATTTTTTTCGATTTTTTCGCGTGTTTACAAAAAGTGAATTTTTTGTATTTTCAAGTGCCAGTTTTTCTATTTTTGCCATTAAAAAAGCGTAATATTATTATGGATCCTTCAAGTTCAGATAATTTCTAACAAAAAAACAGTTGCCGGTCGACATTAACCTGTTAGAACTAATTTTAATCATTTATAGAAAAAAGGTCTCAATTTTAGCCATTCTTGAGAAGTATGTAGGGTTTTAAAGTGGTACCGGTTAACTTCGTGTTCTGAAATTTATATATTTTTAAAGCTTAGAAACTGTACTAATATAATAAACAAAAACATTTTGCGCGTTTTTGCGCCAATTCGATTTTTAACAAAGTTTGCAAAACAAACCCATGTCGTCGAAAGTGAGAGAAGAACCGTGGCTTTAGTTTCTGTTTTGTTTTTGTTTTCGCTTTCGTTATCATCATCATATATTGTTGTTAGTGTTATTTAAATTTGTTTATTGCAATATTAGTATGCACTCTACCCAAAAATAATATGTGTGTTCTGTTCATTGTGTTGTTTGGTTTATTTAAAGTGTAGGGTAAGTTTATTTTGTCTTCGCGCTCGTGTTCTTAGACAATTTTGTATAACTTAATTTAAATAACAGCTAATATGTATAAAATAAGTGTGTAGTGTTACTTTACATTAACTATTATATCTATTTTATATGAATACAATTCGATGTGAGTGGTCGTGGTGGTATATTTCGGGTTACAACAATAACAACGTCAATGACGTGCTGCTATTTTTTTGTTAAGTGTTAATATATAGAATGTGTTGTTCCTGCTCGTTGTTTTGGTAATTAATACAAGAAATATCACGCGAAGATTCTGAATACAGTGTTTATATTTTAGGAATAAACTCAAAAAGATTCATTTCTCGGCGAACACTTTACAGTATTATTAAAAATGCTGAGGCTTCGCAATTAATGGAGAAGTTGAATATATTGAAGCAAGAATTGATAAGACAAACGAATCCAGAGGATATGGAAGACTTTAATTTGAATTTTTCTCGTTTTGTCTGCGATTTTAAAGATCGATGGGCAAAATCAAGTAGATATGAGGAGCGATTTTTGAGAAAAAATCAAAATTGGTTAGATTCTTCAATAGGCTTTGTGACAGCAACAACTAAAAGAGGTCGCAAAGAAATTGATTTCGAGGAGTGTTCCGAAAAAACAAAAGTGAAAAAATGTAAGAATTTAAGACAAAATGTTCCCTTGCCTGTTTTGAATTATGCTACACAAATAAGTCTGCGAGCAAGTGGTCAAACAGAAGCAGCAAAAATGGTCAAGGAAATAACTGCATCACCTTCCAGAGCAGCTAAATTTAGAAAAAAAGTAACTTGTGTAAAAGAAAAACAGTTGACTGCTGAAGAAGCGCTTATGGTTTTGGTTGAAGCAAAGCTTTCACGTGAACAATATAATGTTATACGAAAAGCTGCTCCTGATAAATTCCCTGCGTACACGTTGGTTCAAAGAGCGAAAAAGAAATGTTATCCTAAGGCTGAAACTATGAAAATTTCCGAATCGTCAGCTAAGGTATCATTGCAGGGCCTTCTGGATCATACGATTGAACGCCTTGTGCTGCTTCAAAAAAATGTTATTGACACCCTGGATAATGAAGAAATATCAAATTTAACTTTAATTACTAAGTGGGGGTACGATGGAAGCTCTGGGCATAGCTCATATAAGCAAGCTTTTCATGGCCCAGGCGCTAGCGACTCTTCTGTTTTAATAACGTCCATTGTTCCACTCAGATTAGTATGTAATGATAAAATTGTTTGGCAAAACCCTAGGACGTCATCAACCCGATTTTGCAGGCCATTAAAAATTGAATTCACCAAAGAGACTGCAAGTATATTGGTAAGAGAAAAAGAACGAGTTGATGAGGAAGCAAAGGATCTGGAAATGTCTGTTGTGCCAGTAGGAGAAAGGCTCGTAAAAGTAAGCCATAAACTAATGTTAGTAATGATTGACGGAAAAGTTTGCAATGCAATCACAGAAACGACATCATCCCAAAGGTGTTATATTTGCAATTCCACTTCTAAAGAGTTTAACTCTATTGACGAAATGATAGAAAAACCTGTTAAGACAGAAACCTTAGAATTTGGTTTGTCTATATTACATGGATGGATTAGATTTTTCGAATGTATCATACACATCTCTTACAAATTGCCTATAAAAAAGTGGAAAGCTACATCGGCTGATGATAAAAAAATTATAGAGTCTACTAAAGCACGCATTCAAAATGAATTTAGAGTCAAAACCGGATTGATTATTGACCAACCAAAGCCTGGCTTCGGAAATTCTAACGATGGTAATACAGCCAGAA
This sequence comes from Trichopoda pennipes, assembly GCA_030448955.1. Lineage (NCBI taxonomy): Eukaryota > Metazoa > Arthropoda > Insecta > Diptera > Tachinidae > Trichopoda > Trichopoda pennipes. The sequence continues at coordinate 2,702,405 of JASKUP010000040.1, forward strand.
GATTTTTTGAAAACGCTGAAGTTTCTGCAGATATTACTAAAGTCGATTTAGAACTAATCAAGAAAATGCACGTGATACTAATAACTGTTTCTTCGGGTCATGAAATACATTCTGAAAAATTCAAAAATTTTTGTCACAACACTGCCAGACATTTTGTTAAAATGTATCCATGGTATAAAATGCCTACCACTTTACACAAATATTTAATTCATGGCCCTGAAATTGTATCGCACGCACTTCTTCCAATCGGACAACTTTCAGAGGAAGCCCAAGAAGCTAGAAACAAGGACTTCAAATGCTATAGGGAGCACTTTTCACGTAAATGTAACCGTGAGAAATCAAATGAAGACATTTTAAACAGGTTGCTACTGAGCTCCGATCCGATCATTAGCAGCAAAATTAAGTTACCAAAAAAAAAATTTCAAGCCCTACCAAAATCAGTAGTAGAATTGCTTATTCCGCCAACTATTTCAGTAAGTGCTGTTCGATCTGATGATAGTGATGATGAAACTGGAGATGCACTTGTTAAGGAACTAGAGGATTGTAGCTCCGATTACAGTGACTAAACTAAATAACACTTGAATGGAAAATCAGGTCATAATATTTTATATGGGTTTTAAAAATATATATAACAATGTCAATTTTTTTTCAGATGATACAACTATTTACTTTTGGTGAAATTGTTTATAAATATAAATGAAGAATCAAAATTTCAAAGTTTTATTTAAATTTTTTTATTGTTTTCATTAGCTAAATTTGTTTGTAACAAAGGGGGCGTGGCACCGCCCTAATCCACCTCGGCTGTAATTCATACAGTACGATAAACATATATACCAAATCTCATCTTCCTACCTCTGATAGTTCATGAGATATAACCATTTTAATTTTTAGGTTATATGGGCGGTGCCACGCCCTTTATCCAGTCACAACCAAGTATAGCCAAGTACTATTACACGGTCAACAGTACCACATTGGGAATGTTTCATGACAATCGGTCTATTATTATGGCCTGCAGAGCGATTTTTAATAAGGGGGAGTGGCACCGCCCACTTTTCCAAAAAAATTTTATCATATGTCACTCAGGGATAACGTATCATTCTTATAGTGAAAGAATTTTTCAAATCGGATAAGTAGTTTAATTGATCTCCGTTTTGGGGGTCCAATACCCCACTGTGCGTTGGTGTTCGCATATTTTGTAGCGAGCCAGTCGACTCAAATTTAACGACCAACTGCTTAATATCGGTTTCAGAAGGACGATTATGTTGTTCAAAAATATTACGATTTTTACAAAATGTAACTTTAACTGGACCACCATTTTCATTCTGGATTTCAATTATAGCATGTTCAGACATACATTTTTAATTGACTCAATTTATTGACTCGGTTTATTGGCAATATTATTTTAGTGTTCAGACATACTAAATTTAGCTAAATCTATGAACATTTGACAGCTGGAAAACAACTTTGTTTTTATTTCAGTCATAAAATTTATTTTATAAAAATGGAAATAAATTCATTTATTAAAAAGCAATTACTATTGTATAATAGAAGCGCTGAGTTTTTTCGATTAGTGCGATCGTGTTTTGATTCAAGCTTGGCGGTACTTAAAAATAAAAAAAAGAAAAATTTTAAAATTCTCCAGAGTTTAAGAAACCAACAGCTTATGCTTCTTGCATTATTGGAGAAAAATGCTAATCAAAGATCTTTACGGAAATTGGTATGTAAAATATAAACAATTTTGTTAAATTCAATTATACTATTTTTAATGTTTTGCTTTACAGTGAAGACTCACGTCAGTGTAGATAAGTAGTAGATAATTTTTTCTCACTGAACACACCTGTTAACAGTGCTGCATATCAAGGTTTACTCAATATTTATAACAATTTCATACTTATTGAACAATATTTAAAGTCTAGCTTTGTATGGAATATTGAGCTCAATAATGGTATTTATTGCGATAATCTCAAGAATTGTGTATGTCTGAACACAATATTATTTTAATGCGATTTTCGTGCGAAATTGTATTCACTGTAACAGTTGTCAGTGCGTCTACTATGAAGACGCCAAAAAACTAAATGTCTAAACTATCATGTTGTTGGTGTTGCCACAATTGAAAACCTACTTTATGTTGAAAAACCCTAAAAATTAAAAGACATTTGCTGGCAGGAATTAGCACTCTCCACTTTTGCACATTTTAACAACCTTTCCTTTGTCATTCAATTTAGTGGCGCCAAGAAGAAGGTTTATCCCTAATTTTCCAATTCTTCTATAAATTTCCTCTTAGAAAAAAAACCAAGGAAAAGAGTTTTTTCCCCTATTCAATTGTGAGTTATTATTTTAGATTTTAAATAAAATTGTTCAACTGACATTATAAAGCCAGAATATTGATTAACGGCTATTAAAATATATATTTTTTTTTTGATTAATTAACATTATCGTAGTTAAGTTTATTATACTAGCTCCCCTAAAGAGGATGCTGTGTATTCTGGTAAGACTAAAATTTGCTTTGTAATTGTTGAATTTACCAGTAAAAAAAGGAGTTTAAGACCATGAAATATTTTTGTATTAAAACTGAAAATCCTCTCTGCAATTTCATCTTTTCTTAGCAATTTTATTAAATAATTTTTTAATTATTTTACTCTTTTTTAAAACTCAATACATTTGTTATAACAGAAGCTATTATAGCGTACATTTTTAAAGGATTTTGTGTTTTGCTTACTTTTTTCTAATGGAAATTTTATTATTTTAGCGCAACCCACAAGAGTGATCAGATTCTCTAACTCAATGATTTCAAATATTATTTAATTGTTATAAAAATATCGGCTTCTTTCATTATTACTCATCTGATTTTTGTTGTACTTTTTACGGTGAAAATTTAATACTTTTCACATTATCTATTTCAAGAATGAATCATTTTATAAAGTCTTTTTTATATAGAGAAATCTCTGGAATGGAATAAACCAAGGATGTATTTTTTTAAATTGACATGAAATTAGCTTTATTCGTAAGAAAGCTTCTGGTATTATAACTTACTTCTACTGACTGCTGGCATATAACTGCCACGACTTACTCGAACATGATGATTTTCACTGATTTTTACCAATATTCGTGGCTTCATACCGGCAATAGCGGGGCGAATGTTCTCCTCCAAGTGGTTAATCGTTTGGGCTTATCCCCTTAGAAAATAGTCTAGCGGCGCCGCACTTCATCTTTAAACTAAATGCGCGAATTGGGGTCGACCGTAAACTTGTTTGGGCCCCAATTTGAACAATTTGGAAGCGTCTTTCAGGCATTAGTCTACTTATGTTAAATTACCAAGCGAAACGAAACATAAATCACTTGATAGCTGACAAAATATTCGCCAGTTAAAAAAAAAAAAATTACGCCAACTTAAAGTTCTATATCTCGATCAAAATACCCAATAAGGCCTTTACTATCCATGTATGCAAAGTTTTACAATAAGCTGATATATCCTTATTGATAGAGGACGTTACATTTAAAACATAAAAAACTTTTTCTCACTCCTCCGAAATCTTTGATGGGGTCAGCTTCCATTTGGCTTGTTAAATTTGCACTCCAATTAAAAAACTATTTTTGGTTACCATCCTACATTTTTTGTTATATTGTGCGTTTATTTAAAAAAAAATAAAGAATACACACTATGTACAAAATATGGAATGAACATTTTAGAAAAAATTATCTTCAAAAACTTATTCCGGACTTTATTTTATTTTTGCTTTACAAAGTTTTGCGCGTCCACTTGTGGCATGTAGAATTGTGCATGAACACAAAATATAAATTCTTTGAAACTTAGAGCGTTTTTAGTATCATATGACGATTTGTAATGGTTTTTGTTTCAAATTTTCAATAACTTAGAAACCATGGAACAGCTAGTCTATCTCTGGTGTGTTTAGATGGGTAATACTTCTTTCTAGTTGTAATATTAAAGAGAACTCTCTACTACTTATCAAGCCTCCTAAGAAATTCAAAATTGTAAAAAAAGAAATTTTTTATAAAACATAGAAAATCGTTCTTAAGCATCCGGTTTTTGTTTAAAAAATCAAACATTCCTTCCTAAGAAAAAAATCTTTTCTGGTGGTGCAGTACATTAAACAAAAGACTTAAGACAAAAACTTTTTTAATATGAGGGAGTCAATGCGTGCTCTTCCTTAAAATCGTAGATGACAATTAAAGTGACACAAAGAAGGTTTTTTCATAAGCATGCTGTTTTAAAATTTGAAACATTCCCTCCTCAGAAAAGCGGAAGAAAGTCACTTAAAAGACTTAAGACAAAAACATTTTTAATTGGAGAGAGTAAATCGAAGAGCACATTCTTTCTAATTGACTTCTCCAAAGTAGAGACCAATTTTCCAATTGCTGAAATTTTTTGAATATTTTACTAAATAATTTTAAAATTATTATGTAAATTTATTTTTCCGAAAATAAAAAAAAATATTTTTTTTCAAAAGCAGCTCAAATGATAAAAAAAACAACAACTAAACATGCAAAAAATTATGTTTTCAGATGACAAATAAAGTGACAAAAAAAATGATTTTCTCTTAAGCATCCTGTTTTTATTTAAAAGATGAAGCATTCATTCCTCTGAAAAGCAGAAAAACATTAATCAAAAGACTTAAGACAAAAGCTTTTTTATTTGGAGAGTGTAAATTAAAATTAATTCTCCAAATTAAAGAGACCAGTTTTCCAATAGCTGAAATTTTTTGAATATTTTAATCAATAATTTTAAAATTATTATGTAAATTTATTTTTCCGAAAATAAAAAAAAATATTTTTCTTTCCAAAAGCAGCTCAAATGATAAAAAAAAACAACAACTAAACATGCAAAAAATTATGATTTCAGATGACAAATAAAGTGACACAAGGAATGATTTTCACTTAAGCATCCTGTTTTTATTTAAAAGATAAAGCATTCCTTCCTCAGAAAAGCGGAAGAACACTACACAAAAGACTTAAGACAAAAACTTTTTAATTGGAGAGAGTAAATCGAAGAGCACTAATTAAATTCTCCAAATTAAAGATACCGATTTTCCAATTGCTGGAAAATTTTAAATATTTTATTAAATAATTTTAAAATTATTTTGTAAATTTATTTTTCCGAAAACATAAATATTTTTCCAAAAGCAGCTCAAATGATAAAGAAAACAATATGTTGTTGTTGCTATAAATTACAATCTTAGATGACAAATAAAGTGACAAAAAATGACTAAATACCTAAATGTTAATTAATGATAATGATAAAAATCTTTAACTTTTTAACAAAAGAAAAAGGATCACTAACCATCAGTCACTGTTTGTAACTTTCTCACCATTATCACAACAATTGTGGATGTGTGTGTATGCATAACTATAGACGTTCTATTGTCAGATATAAATATGAAAAAGTAAAAAAAAGAAAATTATTTAAAAAAATATAAATATAAATAACAATAAAATAAATTGTTAAAAGATGCATCTATGATGTTTAACCAGGCGGTAACACATGAACGCACTTTACTTTTTCAACACTCACAATGACAACACAACACCAATATTTTAACATTTAAAATGACCACAAATATACAAAAAAAAAAGAAATAGAAAAAAATAACTTTAAATGTATCGTAAATTATGAACTGTAATGGTATCCCCTGGATATCATCAATAGTCTTATTTTTACTACTTACAGCGACACAAGCAGCAAAACAGCCTCCAAAAACCGTTCATCATTTTGGGACAACCACAAACAAGCAAACGACACAAATAAACTCTTAAACATGGAAAACAAAAGGGACAAAGTAGTAAGTTTTATGAGACATAAAATACAAAGGGAAAGAAGCAAAACAAAAAAGGGTAAAAGAAGGTACCATGAGTATTTAGCGGCAGATTAGAACTGGCTTAGATGCCACTTTACAACAGGACATTAGTGTCAAATGAGATACATTTAAACCATAGAATACATAATCTAATGCTGCTTGTTATTGTAGTTGTAGTGATAGTAGTAGTAGTAGTAGTAGTTATTGTTGCTGTTATTATTGTACGCTTGTCTTTCATTCTTTTCTTTTTTTTTACTTGTTGTGTTTTTTTTTTTTTTTTATTTATTTTATAGTACCCACCTTTAAGGCATGAAGAAGTTTTCTTGAGAAGCTGTACTACTGCTGCTGCTGCAGAGGCACACACTTGCTTAATGTATATTCAATGCCTTTGTGCCACTTCAGTAGGGTAGACTGTGTCTGTTGGCCAAGTAGACCCATTTTTCTTTTATCAATGTTTTTTTTTTTTTGTTTTGTCTTTTCTTTTATTTTGTAAATATTTTGTGGCTTTCTTGTGTAAAGTGTCATTATAGTGACAAACACATTTTGGGCAACTAAAAAAAAATTAACAACCCAAGAAAAAGCCTACAAAATCATATCGGAATCCAAAAGTATTAACAAGCAACCTGTTGTTATGGTGTCATTTTTCATGCATTTCTCACTTGTATTAAATTTTTCTTCTTCATCTTCTTGTTGAATATTATTGTCTTGCGTCGTTGTTGGTGGCTTAATGTTCCAATGATCGCTGCCACAAAAACATTAATTGTGGTTTTGTTTATCAGCATTTGTTATTGAATTTTATTGTTAAGAAGTTTTAAATTTGAATTTTCTTTCTTTCTTCTCCTGATAACAACACTGACAGTTTTTATACCAAAAATAAAATAAAATAAAATAAAAGATAAAAGTTGCTGCGTTATCGTTTTGTAATAGGCTGCTGGGGTTAATTTTGATTTAATGCTGTTGGTTAAAATTCGTATTTAAAAAGGAAAAATTAAATCCGTGTCTATTTTATCACTAATTGAAGGTGTGTTAGTTACTTTGAGACACTGATTTCTTGAGAACACCCAAGTTGTAACTCCGATTTGACAGAAAGACTAAGTAACACATTTTTATCTTAAGTATTAAATAGATCATGTCAAATTTATTTTAAACAATATTAATTGCTTTTGTTTTTTGTTACTAAAAAAAATGGTTTTTTGGTATTAAATTTCATTCCACATCTTTAAATTTTGTATCTTCAAAATTTAATTAAAAAACAAATTTCCAAAAAAAAACAATCAATGGCTATTTTTTACTCACTAAAACATTTTTAATCAACAAACTTAATCAAATTTTACATTTAACTAAATGGTACTTTTGGTACTTTTTAAATAGTACTTTTTAAAAAAAAATTTAAAAATTATTATTTTTGAAATAGGAAAATTACCTTAAAAAATAATTTTTATTTATTTTTTCTTGAAGGTACTTTTTAAAAATGGTGTTTAGGGTACTTTTTATTTTGTACATTTTAAAAAATCTATTACAAAACTAGGAAGTTTAAAATTGAAAACTTTACCTTGAAAAACTTAATTAGAAAGTTTTTTCTTCCAGGTACTTTTTAAAAATATACCATTTCAATTAGCACGGTACTTTTTAAAAATATCTTCTGTAAGAACTTAATACTTTTGATGTTACTTTTAGAAAATACGTTAAAAATTAGGCTCTTTGACATGAAAAAAAATTCCCTAAAAAACTTTTAGGAGATAATTTTTCTTCAAGGCACCTTTTAAAAATGTATCATTTTAATTTGAATGGTACTTTTCAAAAATACCCTCTTTAATATATTTTGTTTATTTATAATAATGGATTAACAATAAGAATCTTCGTAGTGCAAAATTAATTTTCCAAAAAAAAAAAAATTATTTAGAAGGTTTAATTTCTAAAGTACTTTTTTAAAAAAAAAACTATTTTAATTTTTTTTGGTAGAAGTTTTATTTGTAAAGTACTTTAAAAAAAAACTTTTTTAATTTTTTTTTGGTATGATTTAAAAAGGCCTTCATAAACTCTTTGGCGTAGTTAACAGTTTAGATTATCAAAAAGGGAATTTTAAAATTTCAATAGACTTTTTGAAGGTTTAATTTTTAAGGGGCCTCTTTTTTGTTTTGTTTTTTCTTTTCATTTTATAGATTATTTTATAAAAAAACACTTAAAAGTAATTTTTTTTTTAATTTTTTTTAAAACTGTTACCATCTAAATTTCCTTTAAAGTACTTCTTATTAAAGATATCTTAAAAAGGTACCTTGTGTAATAGTAATTTTTTAATAATTTTTAGGACAATCCTTACTCAGAAAATATTTTTAATTAAAGCAAAATTTGAAAAAGTACTATTTGAAAAAAATCGTTTTTTTAAAAAAAGTACTTTTTGAAAAAAGCCCTAGTTAAAAAAGTACTTATACAAAATTTATATTTTATGTAAATTATTTTATGGATTAGTTTCTGAGGCAAGTGATTTTTTGAAGTGGTACATATTTTCTCAAATTAGTTTTATCACAAGTTTTTTTTTAAGTACTTTTTGAAATGATTTGTTTTTTTTGTTTTGTTTTTCTGATGTAAAGATTATTTTATTAAAAACTCTCAAAAGCAATCTTTTGGTAAACTTTTTCTTATAAAACTGTTGCAATTTAAACATCATTTAAGGTACTTTTTGTTATCTTATTTTAAAAAGGACCAGGTACCTTTTACAAATACCTTTAATAGTATTTTTTTTTTAAACTTTTTAAGACGATGCTTTGTTAAGAAAATATTTTTAAGTAAAGCAAAATTTTGAAATGTACTACTCGAAAAAATTCCTTTTTGAAAAAAGTACTTTTTGAAATAAGGATTTGTGAAAAATTTTCTTTTAAAATATTTGTGTTTAATTTGAATTGTTTTATGGATTAGCTTTGGCGGGAAGTGATTCTATAACTAGTACATTTTTCTAAAAATTCGTTTTATCGCAAAAAAAATATTTTGAGTACTTTTTGCAAAGTTTTTTCTGTAAATTTATTTTTTAAGTTATAATTTTTTAACAATTTAAATTTTTTTATAAATTTTTTTTATTATAACATTACCATTTAAAAAACCTAAAAAGTACTTTTTTAAATGGTACTTTTGTAATGGTATTATTTAAAAAGAATTTTTTTCTATAAACTTCCTTACCTGCTCTTAATTTAATATGTTTAAGATGTAGTTTTTTTCTTAATTAACTTAAAAGGTACTTTTTTAAATGGTACTTTAGAAATGGAACTATTTATAAAAAAATATGTGTTTGTAAACTTCCTTACCTGCTTTCAATTTAGTATGTGATAGATGTAGTTTTTTTCTTACTTAACTTAAAGAGTACTTTTTTAAATGGTATTTTTGAAATGTTACTTTTTATAAATATTTTTCTCGGTAAGCTTCCGTTCCTGCTTTTAATTTAATGTGTTTAAGATGTAGTTTTTTTTCTTACTTAACTTAAAAAGTACTTTTTTAAATGATACTATTTAAAAAATATTTTTTTTCTGTAAACTTCCATTCCTGCTTGCAATTTAATATGTTTAAGATGTAGTTTTTTTCTTACTTAACTTAAAAGGTGCTTTTTTAAATGGTACTTTTGAAATGGTACTATTTAAACAAAATTTTTTTTCTGTAAACTTCAATTCCTGCTTTCAATTTAATATGTTTAAGATATAGTTTTTTCCTTACTTAACTTAAAAAGTACTTTTTTAAATGGTACTTTTAAAATGGTACTATTTATAAAATTATTTTTTTTGTAAACTTTCATTCCAGCTTTTAATTTTATATTTTTAAGATGTAGTTTTTTCCTTACTTAACTTAAAAAGTACTTTTTTAAATGGTACTTTTAAAATGGTACTATTTATAAAATTTTTTTTTCTGTAAACTTCCATTCCTGCTTTTAATTTAATATGTTTAAGATGTATTTTTTATTAAAAAATATTTTAAACTAATTGCATGAATGTGTCGGACTGGGTGTCGTTTCATAATTAAAAATGTGCTTATTTGTATAAAATTTCACAATGATTTATTTTTAGGTTTCTTGCTCTTGGTCGTATTATTTTTTGTGAAATTTAAAAGACTTGCTTTCAAGGTGTTAAAAGCTTCACATGAAAACATGTTTTTAAAATATTTCAAAATGCATCAGAAAACATAAAAATCCCACAAACTAAAATAGCACTTTTAAGGGCCTTTGAATTGAAAACAGTAAAAATTCCAAAAATCAACATAAGAAAAAAATTAAAAACTTAAATCGCAAAAAGAGTCCTTGTAATGTTTGCATACGAGAATATTTTATATTGAAACATGTTTTTCACAGATTTTGCAGGTTTCGCTGATTAGTTTCTTTTCTTCTGCTTCTTTTTTTTTTTGGTTTAAACAATTCTCATGATATTGAAAAATATTGCACTATGATCCTAAAATGTTGAAATATTTTAATGAAAACATTTAAGTTTTGCAATTAAGGCAATGAATTTATTTAGAAAAAAATATTTAATTATTTCAGGCCATTGTGCTGAAATTTTTTTTTGGATTTTTTTTTTGTTTTTTTTGTGCTCTTTCTTCAAAAGTCTTTAAGTTTGCCACTATCATCAATTTCCATTCAAAGGCAGCCTCAACTACCTTGTAGCAGTTTTAAATTATAAAGTTCAACGTGTGTGGTCCAAAATCTTCTTTTTAAAGGCTGTTGTTGCAGCCGATGATGTCTTTTTGCAAATACCAAAAATAAAATAAAACAGCGCGCTAGCAATGACGCTGACAGAGTAAATGAAGCCTCCAACATGTTGGCTGCCTTAAAAACATTTCAAAATAATGTTGCATGCTTGACCATCAGTGTTTAACGTTAAGGCAGCCCAGCCATGCAAACAGGCTCTCTGTATTATTTCGTTTCTTATTTTTGTTATTTTTGTTAAAGGAAAAAAAAAACTAAACTGAACATTTTCATCTACATAAATTCCTGGCATTTGAAATCGCTAGCAAAAATATACTCAGTCTCGTAAACTACTTAGCAGAACTCCCTTCAGTACTTTTGAGACTTTTTTCACGTTTGTACATTCTGGTGGCATGCAATTCTATAGTTTATCACGTTAAGTGAGGATATCAATAATTCCACGAATAATGTCCAATGATTGTTGCTGATCATGTTTAATGTTCTTCTGCTTCTTTTTCTTTTTCTGTTTCTTCATCTTATACTCGTTTATTTGTTTGTTTGTCTGTTTGTTTGTTTGTTTGATGTTGTTTAAATTCTTTGTGTCTTTATGATTGCTGTTCCCATACTTACATTTTTCTTGTTTTGATCTCACTGATCACTTGCGTTGAGTGTATTATTATGTTTTGAAAAGCTCCTGATTTGTTGTTTATTTAAGTTGTTGCTCAGTCACATCGTTGTCAAGGATTCACTGCAAATACAAGTTTATAATGTCACGCAGCTTTCTTTCTTAAAAAAAAAAAAAACTTATGCAGCATTCATTATTATCATTTTAATATTTAATAATAATTTAATACTTTTTAATATTTGAGTTGGGTTAAAAGCTTTTGTCATTATAGCTGGGTGAGATGTGTTTAATATGGAAGGAGGTTTTAAATATTTTTAATTTTTTTCTTGTGTCAATTTTTGATTTCAAGGGTTGTCATTTAGTGACACCAAACTATAGTTTTATTTAACGATTAAAATGTTTTAATAAAATTATAGTTGTAATAAGTTAATAATATAAATTTAAATAGAAGAAAGATATTGTAAAGCTTGGGAGCTTTTTAATTTAATTGTGACATTATTTACAAATAATATTCACTCACACTATAAGTAAGATTTTGATTTAATTGTGTATTAAACTGTTTAGACACACTGTATTTTTAGTCTTTAAAATAAAAATTCTTTGCTTCAAAATAAATATAAAAATAAATTAATTATGAAAAATCTTCTGATAATTTTTGTTATCACATGTTCAAATGAATAAAATTCGAAAGTGTTTCGAAAAGTGACAGTCTTTCAGTTTTCACAAGCGTTAAAAAATTCATTTTTTTTTCCTTTTTCATTTCAATGAAAATATCACTTTAAAAGCGATAGTAAAGACAGATAGTGGCCCCCACCTGCATCTCCATTTTAAAGGTGGCAAAAAATATAGAAAAAAATTAATACAGAAAAAGAGACCTGTTTTGGTTTCCAATTTTTTAATTACAATTTTGTGTTCAAATCTTTTATTTAGTTTTAGTTCTCTTTGTATGATTTGTTTTTTGTAGCAGCTGAAACATCTAGAGCAGCTGACAAGAATTATCTCGATATAGCGAGCACTAGCCAACATACCAGCCTAAGCGAGCTTTCCTTTTTTCACTATTGCCCGGCAGCTACTACGTATAAAAAAGAGAGGAGAGAAGAAAAAGAAAAGAGAGATTGGCAGCTAATTTTTATGGCAAAAAATAAATTAAGAAAAATCATTTTGCTAAAAGTTATTGCAACGAAAAGCCAAACAATATCCTAACTGGGGTTAGATATTTTTTTTTTTTTTTTTTGAAGAGAAGTAGCACTTCAGGGAACAATGCCTATTTAGTCAAGTACCGTGCTACATTCTTTAGGAAAGGGATGGAGAAGAGATGAAACAGGTCGTGAAAGTAGAAGGATAGTCGGAAATTAACTGCCATATAAGACGGCACAAGCGATCAGTGACTAAGCCTTCATCGCTGAGCAGCCCCACCGACAGTCAATTTTTATTTTTGTAGTGAAAACAAAAACCAAGGTGTTTGTTGGGAATCGAACCCACAACCCCCAGACTGACAAGCTAGTACACTACCTACTAGCCTACAGGCGGTTACATATAAAAACTTGAAGGCATAACTAGATAGACATCCATGACAAAAGTAAGAAGGATCTATATAATTAAGGAATGCCCTGCCATAAAATAGTTTATGTGATACAAAAGCAGGCAAAATTGGGCTGGATCATAGACACTTTAAGAGTGATTAACATCAACATCAGTATCAGGGTGAGCATCACCATTGTAAACTTAGAAGTACGTCCCTGATTTTCTAATAATACTCTGCATTTGAAGAGATCTGAAGAGCTGAATTTTATCAAACGATCAGTTGTTGGCAACAAATTGAACGAATACCAGAACATATATCAAAGAGTTCTTTTAAATATTTGGCCACTAGTTGTCCTTTTAAGGCTTTCTATAGAAAGTCCTTATCCCCACAATTGTCTTTTGTTTTGCTTAATATGGCTGAATAACGCTTTCAGTTTTAAATGTCTGCGGTTTAAATTTAGTATGAAGATCTTCAATCAAGATAATTAAGATAAGCTTTAACATGTTATAGTTATTACGATTCATAAATTTATGGTTTTATAGCTTTATAGTTTTGTAAGAGGTAGTTTTGTAGATGCCGCTGTAGGCTAGAAGGTAGTGTGCTAACTTGTCAGTATGGGGGTTGTGGGTTCGACTCCCAACGAAGAGCTTGGTTTTTTTCACTACAAAAATAAAAATTGACTGTCGGTGGGGCTGCTCAGCGATGAAGGCATAGTCACTGGTCACTTGTGCCGTCTTATACGGCAGTTAATTTCCGACTATCCTTCCACTTTCACCACCTGTTTCATCTCTTCTCTATCCCTTTCCTAAAGAATGTAGCACGGTACTTGACTAAATAGGCATTGTTCCCAGAAGTGCTACTTCTCTTTTAAAAGAAAAAATGTTATAGTTAATTTGTCATATTATGTTAAACGGATAGCTGGCATTTAGTGAATGTATATTAAGTTACGTCAATTAAATCTATTTCATATGAAGGGCTTGAGGACCTACGACTCCTTAGCACGACCTCCAGGCAGTCCAAGTTGTAAAGGATACACCTAAAAGCAGGGCCTCAAGGATATCGCAAGCCATTTCATAGAGACCATTTTCGTAATAATCACCACAAAAGGTTGCTATATGTTTTGAAGGTTGCCATATGTTTTCCTTTTTAGCGATAACAAATTCATCGTTTTTAAAATTTTGCTGCCGTAAGTGTGGAATATTTTGAAAATAACAATCACCGGCTATTTGCTACTCTAATATTTTTAGCAATTACCTGAGGCCCTAAAGGCCAAACATGTTTAATAGGCGGTGATGTTGGAAGCCATAAGCTCGAATATATTTAAAAGCAAGTTTTACAGGGCGAGACTGGAAAATAATAAGGATTTTGTTCAATTTATCTAAAGCTTTTTAAAAGAGAACACTATAGATGGCACATAGCCGAAACCAATTTAAATTTGACGTGGGATGACGTAAAATCATACCCAACTTTTAAAATCTCGTTACTGCTCCAGCATGCAGCCAGGTTGTGAAAACTAAACACAAAACTTTTTCAATATAAAATTCCTTTAAAGTACTTTTTATTAAAGTTATATGAAAAAGGTACATTATGTCAACATGTAGGTGTCCCTGTAGGCTAGTAGGTAGTCTAATAGCTTGTCAGTATGGGGGTTGTGGGTTCGATTCCCAACGAAGACTACAAAAATAAAAATTGACTGTCGGTGGGGCTGCTCAGCGATGAAGGCATAGTTATTTTCCAACTATCCTTCTACTTTCACCGCCTGTTTCATCTATTCTCTAACCCTTTCCTAAAGAATGTAGCACGATACTTGACTAAATAGGCATTGTTGCCTAAAGTGCTACTTCTCTTTAAAAAAAAAAATTATGTAAACATAATTGTTTTAAATTTACTTTTTAAGACGTTTTTTTTAAAAAAAAAATAATTTTTATTAAAGCAACATTTTTAAAATTACTTAAAAAAACAGATTTTTAATAGGTACTTTTTAAAAAAGTACTTTTTGTAAAAAGTACTTTTTGTAGAAAGTACTTTTTTTAGAAAAATACATATATAAATAAAATATATATTTTTGTATAATTATTTTATGGATTAGTTTTCGTTGCTCCAATTAATTAGCAAAGTTCTGGAAACTAACGATTATTAATTGTAAAAGTTTACGTTTAATTTTTAGGTCACTGAAATGTGACGTAGTGACTTATTTTTAAAAATAGTTATAATTAAAAATAAATAATCGTGCACTATGGCACGAGAATTCAAAATTTGGAAGATCCATTAACATTAAATTTCTTTAAGTATCAAAGTGTTTGAAATGATTGTCATATGTAAAATAAATTAAATAATGTTTTAGCATGATAATAAAGAAATATAATAATAACAGCAATGGCAGGACTGACTATTGACCCTTAATAAAAACAGAATAGTGTAATAATTTTATTTAATTAGGTTTTTGAAATAAATAAATATTGATCATTTTAATTTTAATCCTTTTTATTTATCTCTTTTGTGTGCTCAACTAGGAGCAGTCAAAGTTAATAAGCTCAACTAGGAGCTTGAACATGCAGACAAGGATTGATTTTCCTCCCTCAATTTCAGCCGTTTATATTGCGACTGTGAGAAGGTTATTATTAGTCTAGAACTTAATTTATTAATATTATTTATATACAAATGTTATTATAAATGTTATTGTCATCGCGAAAAGTGAAATGTGACACATCTTAAGTTTCACCTAATCTAGGAATGTTTCTCAAGACAAATGTATCACCTGAAACTCACCGATCGACACACACACGCTATGTAAATGCCCGTTGAAGGCCATTCATCAGTTGCATGTATGTAAAGTATAACAACAACAAACATAAGTGCATTGCTAGTGCATTGCACTTGAAAATTTGATTCAAACTTTTTAGTTTGTTGTGTTGGGTATTAGGGTGGTTCCACTACAATAGTAAAAAATTCGCAGCCATCATTCGAACCATTCATACCCATTAGGAAAAAAGGGTAACCAAAAGAAGACTCCCAATTAAATGAAATGAATGCGATACAAATAATATTTTCAGTGTTAGGTAGAGAGTGCATCTGCTCAAGAAAAATTGCTCTATTTATTTATGACAAATGACTGACCTCAATCAACTATTGCATTTAATAATGAGGAAAGAAAAAACTTACGATCTAAGCGAGTGATATTTTTTTTAAAGACATCAGACTCTATTGTGTCTACTCATGTTATACAATTTTCATTTCAAAAGCTTTTAAACTTTTCTTTAATGCACAAATGGGAAGACATTGTATACCATTTAAAAGAAATGTCCGCAAAACTACATTTTCAATTATATATTTCCAATTCATTATTTATGTTGCCATAACACATTCATAATTCTTTAGAAATAGACAAGTTTTCTTTTATAGAGAAATCATTAGAAACTGTTTGAATACAACCTAAAGAAGCTGCTTGCAATGACTCGAATTCTCCATCTAATATTCTATAATTATAACTTCATGGTCGAGATTTCAATTAATAAATATTCTGATCACATCCACTTATTTACTGGAGCATTAAGTTACCAGACAATAACATCATAAAACCATAATTAAAAAAAAAAAATTATTCAAATTCTAACAACCTCTCCCTGTTTCTCTCAGATGAAAGCATATTAAAAAATAAATAATAATAATAATAATAATGATAATATGATTTCCTGGAATGCCACATTCAGCATTTCAACAATCGTGTGTCATTTATAGATGGACATCAAATTAATATTTTTGCAATTTGTATGTTTCATTTGACCATTTTTGTTAGCGAAACGTATAAAAAGTAATTGTAAGCAGCGGTTTCAAAAATGTTGTTTCAAAACACCATTTCACACAAGTGTAACATTTCTTTATGTGTTTGAAATGAAACAAAAATGGTCTTAGGAAACCAAAACTTGTAAATGCAGCTGAAGCTGATGAGACTCTTAAGAAAATCATTTTATTAACAAAATGATTTTATTTCATTAAAGAGAAATAGTACTTTTAACGATGTTACAATTGGTAACAAAAGTATCGTTGTTGATGGATGGATGTTGTTGTTGTTGTTGATGGACATAAATGTTTACAAATTTTAAACACTCCTCATCTCATGCATGTGCCAACAATCAAACAAAATTAAAATCTATTTCTTGCGATTCATTCTAGTGTCCACAGTCCAACCATTAAACACTTGAATAGAACAACTTTAAATTTATGGGAGTAGAAATGCTTAGGAAATGATGACATTTTTAATGATGATAATCGTAACAACAACGACAACGACAATGACAATGAAGATGAAGAAGATAATCTATTGAATGTTAACCACCAAACAGAAAAGAAAAAAAATATAAAAAAATTTTTGTTTAGATTTAAGTACTTTGAGAAATGCGTATACACTTGCAACATTTCAAAAATGTTGTTGCACTAGCTAAAATAGAAACAAAGAATTTACAACTTTTAGTCCGTACAATGGATTTATATAAAGAATTTGAAGTAGAAGATTTTATTAGGAATCACCAGCATTCATTTGCTATGATTTAAATCATCTTTGAATTAATTTCTTCTACATTTACCCAAATAGCAACAGTAGCAACAATTAACAATAACTTATAAAACTTTAGTTAAACTGCAAATTTTGCCATATTTTGATACATTAGCTGGTGCGTGCAAGTGTTGCTCATTTCAAATAAATGCTGCTGTTAAATACTTCTGTAGCAATTGATTGAAATCTCTAACGTGACCATGACTTGTTGGTGCTGGCTGTAGCAAAGGAAAATATAAATTTAACTTTGATCAAAAGATACTCCCAGCTATGCCATATTATGAAAATGGTATTTTTTTGTGATGAAAATGATTAAAGGTGAAGTTTCCATTACGTGCTAGATTTTTGCTAAATACCAAAGTTTTAAAACAAGGTGTCCGCCAAGCAGGTATACTATTTTCTTTGTTTATAATTTTTGATTAAATGAAAGAACATGTTTCTTGTATTGTATGAATCTTATAGTAATAAATGTCGGCAATTATATATGTGGAATACAATATTAGAAACAAATTGTCCGTCTCTGTAAGCATCACAAATGCGAGCTCGTTTTGAGCCACATTTTTTATTACATTCTCACACATTTCATTAATTTCATCCCGATAATTTTATTTGAGCTTGCTCAAGCGTCTTTGCTTTCCTTGCATAAAGCTTGCTCTTTCGATATCCTCACAAAAAGCAGTACGAAGCAGTCAAATCACTTAATAGTGGAGGCCAATCAACATCACCATTTCTTTAAATAACTTGTTGTGGAAAGAGGTCTCGCCTTAATTCCATTGTAATTCTGGCTGTATGCAATATGGCAACGACTCCCTCTCCGGGGCACATTGATATGTTTTGCTGGAAATCCATCGTCATTGCATGTGTCTTCGGGGGGTAAAATGGAGCCCAGTCCCTTTCAAGGCTAGCAGGAGCCAACTTGATAATTCCACTATACTTCCACGGGAATCACTAAAGCCCCAGAGTTCAGCTATTTGTCTTTTTAGCCTTTTAGCTGTTCTCTGACTGATTATTGAGGTCGGTCCTTCGGGAGTATAGTGGTGTTGTCGTTTGGAGGGCCTTGTTTGAATGATCCGACATTTACAAAGAACACAATGAATGGTCCAGGTCCAGTGAACATGATTCCGCTTGTGTTCTTAAATGATATTAAGTTTCATGCGTTCTGGACCAGGAGTTGGATAGTCTTCAACTCTTCAGCAAAGAGTGGGTGCGTTGGCTTGTTCCGAGCTCTTGAAGTTGCAACTAGGAGCGACTGGAGGATATAAGTTTCTGAAGGCCTTCTAGGGAGAGGATGATGGTGCAGATGTAAATCTTATCACGCATGGCACAGACTTTTTGATACCACACGTTAATCAAGCCCAAAGCATGCAGTTGTGGCATTAAAAAGTTTTCAACCATATCACGGCATCGCTCCCCATTCAGAAGTTAAGTTCAATGATTCCTCCTGACTAAATTTCACACCAGACTGTCACTTTTAAAGGATGCAAAGCTGACTGTTGAATAATTTGAGATTTGAGGGTTTCTTATTTATTCAGAACCGACTATTCTCTTTATTCACACATTCACTCAAATGAAAATGTGCCTCGTCACTCATTTTGATTTTTTTTTATGGAAATTGGGGTTGTCATGGGCGAGCTGTAACATCCTATTGGCATATGTAAGGCGGAATAAATGGTCTTGTGGCAGAATCTCTTGTGTCAACTGAATCTTATATGGAAACAAGTGCAAAATTGTGGCCAAAGTTGTTCTTTGAAGACCACTTCCCTGAGCATGTCACCGAATTGTGGTTGATGTATTCTTTTGAATACTTTCTTGAGCAGCAATAATGTCTTCAGCCGATCTTGCAGTTCATTATAGTCTATTACCTACATCTCCTCTTTCTTCGAAATCATTCACTACACAATAAATAGTGCTTTTTGTTGGCACGTTGTTTTATTCCAAAAATTTCAATCAACTTTCTCTTCGTCACAGTAATCGATGATTGATTTTGATAAAATGTTTTAACGATTAAAACACGTTGCCACGTGTCTACTTCACGACTGCTAAATATGAACTGTCAAAACTAATATTACCAAAATGGCGGCAAAACAAAGAAGTATAACTTCCCAGCGGATAGACTGTATAACGAAAGCCTTTCTAAGGGATGTTTTTTTATAGGGGCATAGAACTTTGAAATGAAATAAAACAAACAGGAATTTTTTAAACTGACATCTAAAATTGTAACGTAAATATGACTGCCAGGCTCGCGCATACGTAGTCTAATCTGAGGGTCCAATTTTCGATAAATGTTTCCAGAACTTGTCACCGTATATCTGGAATTATACAAGGAGTTTTCTCTGACAAGTGGTTAATCGTGTTGGGTTTATTGGCGTAGATTGGTGACTTCACTTAACCCCACAGAAAATAGTCTAGGGGCATTAAACTGCACGATCTTTGAAGTCAATGCACGTAGAGCATCGGAAACGTGAAGCTATGCGGTTCCAAAAGTTTCCTTCAATAAATAAATTGTGGCGCGGGCTGTGTGATGTGTTGCGCCGTCCTGTTGCATATCATCATTGTTGTTCAATAGATGAACGAAAAAGTCATTAATCTATTCATGTTGAAATGCCAAATGACACCAAATAAAAATTATTTGAACGCTGACTAAATATCCGCCTGTTAAAATAAGTGTTGCTAACTTAAAATTCTATATATCTATATTTATAATAAATATAACTTTGTTGTCGTAAAGAATTCACCTATAACTTTCCTTTTATTCGTGCCTCGCTCCTTGTTTTATTACGAAGATGACATAACTTCGTGACGGGAGACAGTTTCGTATTATTAATGTAAACTGCTGTGAACATGTCCCGAAATGAGGGCCATTGCTCATAGCTTCGTTGAAAAACCTCTGTGTCACAAGTGGGGAGTTTAATACAGTTGTTTGACACACAGTTTTGGGTAAGCGCTTTTGTTGAGTTTCTGACATTTCCTTCAAATCCGGGAAGATTTGAGTTTTCCACACGGAACGATTTCATTAGGTCAAGCATCTGGGAAGTTCAGAGGTAATATAAGTCTTCGCATACTTCAAAATTAGTTATTGTTTCTTCTCCTATTTCAGGGTTCGTAATGTCTTTTGGAGCGAGCATTACTTTTTTGTACGACGCTTCTACCTTGCTCCACCGTACCTCAAAGTCTTTTAACTTGACCTCAAGAATTGTCTCATTCTGTTCCTCAATAGGGGAACAGAATGTTTTATTTCCTGGTGTTGCCAGAATGTGTAAATTTAATATCATTTAATATCGATGGGCTCCATTTTCAAGAATATGTTTTTTTGTTTTTAATGACAGTGAAACAAAAGCTTGGTTTTCTTTATGTCGTAAATTTGAAGTCGTCAATTAATTATTGGGTCCTGTATGCTATTTCAGCATTCCCTGCCTTACAGACCTACAGAAAATCTTTCGAAAACTCTGATGTTAATTGTAAAGGGTGTTTTTTTAAGCCCGATAGAACTTGAAATTGTAAAAAATAACACAAAAAATTAAATTATAATCAAAATTTCTTTTTTATTCGAAGGATCAATACGTGACATTAACATTTGCAAATGATTTCGGGCATATGGGCACCGCGGCTGTTCTTGACGAAGCACATTCTGGACGTCCAATTTTGGGCCACTTTTTCGAGCACTGCTGGGCGTATGTCACGAATAACACGAACAATGCTGTCCTCCAAGGCGTCAATTGTTGCTGGCTTATCAGCATAAACCAGTGACTTCACGTAGCCCCACAGGAAATAGTCGAGTGGTGTCAAATCGCACGACCTTGGAGGCCAATTGACAGGTCCATTTCTCGAAATCAACTTATCGCCAAATTTTGATTTTAATAAGTCGATGGTTGCGTTCGCTGTATGGCACGTAGCGCCATCCTGTTGAAACCACATCTCGTCCGGATCAATGTCATCCATATTTGCAAACAAAAAATCATTGATCATGGTGCGGTAACGATCTCCATTGACCGTAACGCGAGCTCCGGCCTCATTTTTGAAGAAATAAGGTCCGATGATGCCACCAGCGTGAAAACCGCACCAAACGGTGCATTTTTCTGGATGTAATGGAGTCTGTAGGGTCTGTTGTGGATTGGTCTCACTCCATGTGCGGCAATTTTGCTTATTAACAAACCCGTTAAGCCAAAAATGCGCCTCATCGCTGAACACAATTTTGCGATAAAACAACGGGTCAGTTGCCAACTGCTCTAGAGCCCAATCGGCGAAAGAACGACGCATATAATGGTCTCGTGGCTTCAATTCCTGCACCAGCTGGATCTTATACGGGTGTAGGCCGAGATCTTTGCGCAAAATTTTCCACGTAGTGGACCGACAGAGCCGCAATTCCTGCGACCGACAACGAATTGATAAATTTGGATCTTCTTCCACACTTTCGTTTACAGCGGCGATATTCTCTTCAGTACGCACATTCCTTCGACGTGTTGGTGTTATTGCATCCTCTAGAGAGTATGTGGTACGAAATCTATCGACAGTTCGACGAATGGCTTGTTCAGATGCACGATTATGTACGCCATAAAAATGACGAAGTCGTCTATAAGTTGCGCGAATCGACGACTGATTTTCAAAGTAAATTTGAATAATTTCGTAGCGTTGTTCAAGCGAGAGTCTATTCATGATGATTTGGCAGAGTATACTGAAACAAATAAAAAAAAATGTTTCATCAAAATTTCATTTTTTGTGTTACTTTTTACAATTTAAAGTTCTATCTAGCTTAAAAAAACACCTTTTAGTAGTTGTTGCAATGTCTGTTATATCTGCATATTCTCTTAAAGTGTCTTAATCCACCAGCGAATATACCGAATCGCCTTTGTTTGGTATTACTTAAAGTATTTCAGGAACTTGGTGTAGCAATGATCCTCCATTGCTTTGATCATAATAGCATCTGATTGGAGTCTTCGACAGTTCGGACGTTTATGCTGGCTTTATATAATTTTTCCTTCTCTTGGGGCTTTATAGGTTTGCTGGCTCTGCCAAGTATTAACTTAGTTAAAACTATAAAAAATCTTTCAGAATACATCTCCGAAATTAAGATAATTTTGAAATAGAAATAAAAAATAAAATTTTATATTTTCAAGGTTATATTTTCTCTCTCTCTCTCTCTCTCTCTTTCTCTCTCTCTCTCTCTCTAGAAAAGGAAATCAATCAGCTTTAAAAATGTTTAATTTTGCAATTTTATGAAGCCTTTTGAATGACTCTAACGCTTGTAGTTAGTTATGAAATCTCAAGGGCTTTACCAGACATGTAGATTACCTTGACAAACAATTTACAATAAATTCAACAGTTGAAATGACAACAAAAATAAATTAAATCTTTAACTACTTGCAACTTGTTGCAAATAAAAACTAAATTTTACAATGTGCTTAAAATAAAAGATGCATTTAAGATTAGCTAAAATGCGGAACCGCCACATGCCACGCTTACAAACACACATACACACACATATATATATATATATATATATATATATATATAAAACAAAATAAAGGATGTCGAGAGAGAGAGAGAGAGAGACCTGATGGTTTATACATGGATGGATGAACGCATGGATGAATGGCTGGTTGATTGTTTGTTTGAATGCGTTTTTGTACACAACTTCAACTATTGTTTTAGCTGCAGCTTAATCCAAACGACACACGACCATCAGTCAAATGGCACGCGTAGCTTCAAGGTCTTCTGGTTACTCTAGTCGTTATTTAAACAAACAAACAAACAAAAAAAATATAAAGAAACAAAAAAGAAGAAGCAAAGCCTAACAGCGTTATCGTTGTTATCTTTTATTTTTATTTCATTTTAAATGTCACTTATTTATAATTGTCGTCATCATCTTTTAAATGTCATTTAACAACAATATTATTAGCAGTCACATCACTATGTATGTTATGACTGTTGTTTGCAGCAGGTCACATAATGATCAGATTTTTATTTCTTTATTTTCTTCTTTTTTGTTGTCAAATGACATTGACTTTATGTGGAAATGTTTGTTGGAAGTTTAACAATTATAAGGATCACGATCATTGTGATCCTCTTTATCATTATGAAAAATGTCCCTTGGAGACATGTTTTTCTATTTGTTTAATCTCTATATTTTTTCTCTTTCTCTCCTTTTTCTTTTGGCTTATTTATCTCTGCTTACATTTTTATTTCAATTATTTTACCTTGACAAGTGTTCAAGTGACCAAATGACATTTGAAACTGATTTTTACAAAAATTTCTGCTCGATTTTGAACGAAATCGAAGACAGAAAACAAAAGATTTCATACGTGACTTATTTTGAATCCACTAATTGTGACAGACTACTTTAAGGAACATTTTTGTTATTTTCGAGGTCTTCTGACGCTCATTTTTTATTACTGCGACGACTGCTTTCTAAGCTGCATGAATGCAAGTAATGTGGCATAAAACAAAGTTATTTAATAGCGAGTTCAAATATCGGTTGGCTGATCAATTTTATTACAATAAGAAATTCAAATAACTTTTTGTAGAGTTTGTTTAATTTATTTTTTAGTAATTCATTTGAAAATAATAAATTTTTGATAAAGTAATTCATGAAATTTTGAAAATAATGGCCTCCACCCTCGGCGGCACATATACGACATCATCAAGTTATTCATTACTGCTTGAATTGTTGCAGTGGGAATTGCCTTAATTACCGTTCGAAAGGATTGCTTTAAATCATTCAAATTTGTTGGGTTTCTTTTGTAAAAATCAGGTGCAGTGAGGTCAGTAGACACATTTATAAAGACCATTTATAGAACTTCGACTATCTAGACCTGTGCAACTGGGGGAAAAAGGGAGCCCAGTCCTCTAAAGTCAGCAGGAGTACAACTGGAAACTCCACTTTATTTCCACGGGAATCAGCAAGCTCGCAGAGTTCATTATTTGTCTCTTTAGACACTTAACTGTTCTCTGACTGATTATTGAGGTTGGCTCCTATATGGGAGTAACGTGGTGGTTGTGGTTTCGCGGCCCCATATCAGGTCTTTTGTTTTAATATGGTGGCCAGCATCATTTTGCCGTTAATGACACGCTAGGTGAATGATCCAGTCCAGTGAGCATACTAGACATGTGTTCTGGACAAGAGTTGGAAAGTCTCCAACTCTTAAGCAAGGAGTGATGATTTGCAGACCTGCTCTGGAATTATTTAGGTTGCAACTAGGAAAAACCTGTTGCTAGAATTAGTCTTCGGCTTCCTAGGACGAGCATGACGTTCCTATTTATGCATAACATTTCGACCTGCATCTGATTAAGGCTCCATAGCCAGGCGCAGATGTAAATCTTATCACGTAGGTCAGTAGACCTGGGAGGCCAACGGAATGTGGAGTTTCTTGAAATCAGTTTATTGGAGAATTTTTTGCCCCAATTCTGTCATAACAGGCATGGCTAGGTGACAAGTTGCTCCATCTTATTGAAACCAAACAGAGTTGAAAAAGATACTCTTTTGGCATAATTCTGGAAAGAAAAATTCTTTCAATATCTTTAAGGAACAGTCTCTATTAACCGTAACAGTAAGACTGTTTTCTTCGAAAAAGTAAGGCCCGACAATGAGCCTTGAAGAAACTGCACATCACACTGTAACGCGAAGTGGACGTAAATGCATCTGATGAAGTATCTGGGGGTTAGAATTACTCCATATTCGACAACTTTGTTTGCTAACATTACCGTTTAAATCAAAATGTCCCTGCAGTTCAAGACGTTTTGATTTTCCGACACCATTTAAATGATCTTCTCACAAAATTCCAAGCGATTTGGGAAGTCTTTGGGTTCAGTTTGTTTGTTAATTGAATTTTATATGTAAATAAGTTTAAATCTTGGCACAAAATTGTCTGCAGTGACTGTCTGCTGATACCCATTTGAGCAGATAAGCTCCTCGTCGAAACTTGAGGATTGGATTTTGTATGGCAGCAGCTACAGTAGTGATAGTTTCCGGCGTCCGAACTAAGGGATCTCGATGAATGAGGCCTTCTTGCGACTGTGCCACGTTCGGTAATATTTTTCACGAGCCTCATTATCGTCCATGTGTTAGAAGAAGTGCCACCAAAGGTGCGCCTATATTTTCTTTGGACGAAAACTACGGACTCTAAAGCGTGAAAGTGTTACACTATCCAAATTCTTGTTTCATTGTCCCAATTCTCCATTTTAGTTCAATTTAAAGATCAATCTATAAAATAAAATAAAAATGGAACAATCTGGGTTACACAGAAAACAAGTTATAATTTTTTTTTTTGGCAGCAGCTTTCATCAGCCATCCTGTACATATTTTTTAAAGGAGTTTTTGGATATTTTGTACTAAAACAAAATAATTATAAAAAAGCAGTGATATTATATTGCAAATTTGAAAAAAAAAATTTCAACTTGTTTTGTTGTTGTAAGAACGAATTTCGAACCCCCCGGCATCTCTTCAAATTTAAATTTTTATTTTTATTTTATTTATATTTCTATGGATGTTGAATGCTAAAACTTATTCCCGGAACAAAACTATAAAACAAAAATAACATACAAATAATAAATCCATCAATTACTAGCTGGACTCACAAAAGGTTATTTATCAAGTACAGGGTGTGCCCCAGGAAGGTATACTACTTTGTTTTGCCACTATTTTGGTAAACATTAGTCTTGATAGTTCATATTTGGCAGTCGTGAAGTAGACACGCGGCAAATTTATTATGGAAAAATATTCAATAAATCAACGTGTTTTAATCGTTAAAATATTTTATCGAAACCAATCATCGATTACTGTGACGGTGAGAAAGTGATGTGAAATTTTTGGGAGAAATAACGTGCCAACAAAACGTACTATTTATAGTGTAGTATACAATTTCGAAGAAAGAGGAGGGTCTGTAGGTTATAGGCCCAAGCATGGACCACAATGTTCTACAAGATCAACTGAACACATTGCTGCTGCTCGCGAAAGTATTCAAAACAATCCATCAACCTTAATTCGAAGCCGGAATCAGGAGTTTGGTTTTTAAAGACTAACTTTGGCCACAATTTTGTACAAGGATTAGCATTTGTTTCCATAAAAGATTCAGTTGACACAAGAGCTTCTGCCACATGACCATTTATGGCGCCGTACATATGCCAATAGGATGTTACAGCTCGCCCATGACAATCCCGATTTTCATGAAAAAGTCATAACGACAAATGAGGCAAATTTTCATTTGAATGGATGTGTGAAGAAAACAATATAGTCGATTCTGGGGACTTGGAAAGTGACAGTCTGGTGTGCAATTTGATCGGGAGCAATCATTGCGCTTTACTTCTTTGAAAATAAAAATGGCGTAACCACTACGATACTTCCGAAGGGCCGACCTCAATAATCAGTCAGAGAACAGCTACAAGGCTAAAAATACAAATAGCTGAACTCTGGGGCTTTACAGATTCCCGTGGAAATATAGTGCAATTGTCCATTTGACTTCTGCTAGTCTATTAGAGAACACATGTAATGACGGTGGATTTCCGTGCCCCCATGGAGAGAGCCGGTGCCGTATTGCATACAGCCAGAATTACAATGGAATTAAGGGGAGAGCTCTTTCCACAAGTTATTTAAAGAAATAGTCGCTTGATATGACTGCTCCGGACTTCTTTTTGAGAGGATATCTAAAAAGCAAGCTTTATGCAAACAAACCAGAAACACTTGAGCCATTTAAATAAAATATTTATGATAAAATTAATGAAATACCGCGTGAAATGTGTGAAAATGTAATGAAAAAAGTGCTCAAAACGGGCTCGCATTTCTGAGATAACAGAGACGGACATTTATCTCTGATATTGTATTCCATACATAATTGCCGACATTTATCAATATAAGACTCATTCAATATAAAAAACATTCTCTTTCATTTAATCAAAAATTTCCCTCCTCTGTCAGGAGGGAAAATCTAGCACGAAATGGAAACTTTAATCATTCACCACAAAAAAAAAATACCATTTTTATAATATGGCATAGCTGGGAGTATGTTTGAACAAAACTTTAATTTTTATAATTTCCTTTGCTACAGCCAGCACCAACAAGTCATGGTCACGTCATAGATTTAAATTATTCGCTACAGAAGTATTTTAGCAACATTTATTTGAAATGAGTAGCAATTACACGGACCAGCTCATGTTTCAAAATATGGCAGAAATTTCAATGTAACTAAAGTTTTATAAGTCATTGTTAATGTTGCTAAATGTTGCATTTATTATTTATTAAGTAGTATACCTTCCCGGCAGACACCCTGTGTTAACTAATTTTTAACTTTAAATTTTATATTTTTATTTGCTATTATTTGTTGTTGTAGCTAACATATTTCAAATGACTAAAATTATCTCCGTTTTTTTATTGTTTTTTCTACTCGCCTAAAATTTATTAAGGTGTCAATTGCTTTTTTAAACAAATCACCGAATCAAAAGCTTGTTTATAGACTTTCTACGAATTCCAATTGTTTGCACATCTTCTTATAATTTTGTTTGATTTTAAACCCAAATTTTTATTATTTTCTTCTAAAAAAAAAGCAGATTACAATCCGTTTCAATTTAAATCAAAAAAATATTTTTTATTATTTGAATTTTATTTTTATTTCGGATTGTTTTTATTATTTAATTTAACGGGCAAAACGCCAGTAGTCTGATTTGACAGCTTTGTGTCATAATTCTACAATTTCGTATTAAATAACAAGAAGCCGGATAACAAAAGCGTAAAACAAAATTCATCAAACTTTATGATGGGGGTAATGTGTCAAAATTATTGTTAAAATGTTTATCTGTTTCTGTTTGCCGCTACACTCGGCAAAAGTAATCAAGCTGTGACACATTCTGATAAATCGATTTGCGGTGTAATTTATGTGTTGAGGCATATGTTACTTAAACTTTAAGTTAATATTGAGCTACTAATTTCTAGTTTTTTTTTACTAAGATAGAGAATAGCAATCTGTGGTAAATAACACCTTCTTATTACAGTTTGCTTTCATCACTGGCATATGGCGCTTGTGGTGTTATGAAAGAAAAGCGATGTAGTTCTTAGCAAATTGTATATAAGTGATGAATTGTTATTTTTGCTGAGGAATTTAACAACAAATTGCTGTAAAAATTTTGCTCAAAATACTTTGTACCTCGAAATATTAACCATTTTTGATTCATGTCAAACGAGCAAAGTGACTCGACGGCTTTAAACGCCCAACTGAAAATTTCATTTTCCTAATCATCCCACTTTCTTTAACTGAAGTTTTTGGTTTAGTTGCGGACTATGTATCAGACTTTTTCATTTTCTGTTATGATGATAGTTTTTCTATTGAAAATTTTCTATTGAGAATTATGACTGACGAAAATTTTCTATCGGAAAAATTAAACTGACGAAAATTTTCGATAGAAAAAAATAAACTGACAAAAAATTTTTACAAAAAATTTTGACTGATAAAAATTTTTTACCAAATAATTTTAACTGACGAAATAATTCTACAGAAAATTTAGACTGAAAAACATATATATTTTACAGAAACAATTTTTGGCTGGCAAAAATTTTCTGCAGAGAATTTTGACTGAACAAAATTTGTAATAAAAATTGTAACATGATAGATATTTTCTATACAAAAATTTCTACTAGATAGTTTTGACTGACAAAAAATTTTACTCTAAAGTTTTGAACGACAAAATTTTCTACAGAAAAATTTTGACAGACAAAAATATTCTACAACAAAATTTTGACTGAGAAAAATGTTCTACAGACAACTTTTGACTGATAAAAATTTTTTACAGAACACTTTACCTGGCAAAAATCTTCTACAGAATACTTATGACTAACAATAATTTTCTACAGAAAAACATTGACTGACAAAAATTTTCTGCAAAAATTTTTTAACTGACAAAAATTTTCTACCGAAATTTTTTAACTGACAAAAATTTTCTACCAAAAATTTTTAACTGACAAAAATTTTCTACCGAAATTTTTCAATTGACAAAAATTTTCTACCGAAATTTTTTAACTGACAGAAATTTTCTACAGAAAAACATTGACTGACAAAAATTATCTATAGAAGATTTTTGACTGACAAAAATTTTCTACCGAAATTTTTTAACTGACAAAAATTTTCTACCGAAATTTTTTAACTGACAATAATTTTCTACAGAAAAACATTGACTGACATAAATTTTCTTCAGAAGATTTTTGGCTGACAAAAATTTCCTGCCGAAATATTTTAACGGACAAAAATTTTTTACCGAATGTTTTTTAACAGACAAAAAACGTTTGTACAAAAAAAAATTTTGTAGAGGAAACGTTTGACTAACAAAAATTTTCTAGAGAAAACGTTTGACTGACAAAAATTTTCTAGAGAAAACGTTTGACTGACAAAAATTTTCTAGAGAAAACGTTTGACTGACAAAAATTTTCTAGAGAAAACTTTTGACTAACAAAAATTTTCTAGAGAAAACATTTGACTAACAAAAATTTTCTAGAGAAAACATTTGAGTAACAAAAATTTTATACAGAAAACTTTTCAGTGACAAAAATTTTCCATAGAAAAATTTTGACTGACAAAAATTTTCTACAGACAAATTTTGACTGCCCATAATTTTCTGCAGAAAACTTTTGACTGCCAAAAACTTTCTAGAAAAAACTTTTGACTAACAAAATTTTTCTAAAGAAAACATTTGACTAACAAAAATTTTATAGAGAAAACATTTGAGTAACAAAAATTTTCTACAGAAAACTTTTGGCCGACAAAAAATTTTCTACAGAAAACATTTGACTGACAAAAATTTTCTACAGAAAGCTTTTGACCGACGAAAAATTTTTTACAGAAAACATTTGACTGACAAAAATTTTCTACAGAAAACTTTTGACTAACAAAATTTTTCTAGAGAAAACATTTGACTAACAAAAATTACCTAGAGAAAACATTTGAGTAACAAAAATTTTATACAGAAAACTTTTCACTGACAAAAATTTTCCATAGAAAAATTTTGACTGACAAAAATTTTCTACAGAAAACTTTTCACTGACAAAAATTTTCTACAGAAAACTTTTGACTGACAAAAAGTTCTCTAAAGAAAACTTATGACTGACAAAAAGTTTTCTACAGAAAACTTATGACTTTCTATATATAAATTATTTATGACGATATTTTTCTGTAGAAAAATTGTGAGTGAAAATTTTTATTTTGAAAAATTATGACTAATGACATTTGTTTAATAGAAAAATTATGATTGTTGATATTTTTTATAGACAAAAAAAGTGTAATGAAATTTTTCTACAGAAAATTATGTCTGATAAAATCTTTTTTTTTATAAAAATTTAGCGTGATAAATGGTTTTTGTAGGAAAATTAAGAATGTAATTTTTTATAAAAATATAATGAGGAAATTTTTTTATGGAAAAATTGGGACTGGTGATACTTTTTTTATACAAAAATTATGTCTAATGCTATTTGTTCACAGATATAATGGCTGAAAAAAATTTTAATTTCAAAATTAAACCTGAAAAATATTTTTAAGTTATGACATTTTTATAGAAAAATTATGACTGGACATTTTTTGTTTATAGAAAAAATAAGTTGATAAAATTTTCTATAAAAAAATTATGATATGGCTTTCTTATTGAAAAATTATGAATGATATTTTGTTTAAAGAAATTGAGTAACAATTTTAATAATTTTTCTTTTAGCTTAAATTGTAGCCGGTGTCAACCCTGTGTTAAATTTATTTTTTCGCTCTTTGAAGTGTATTCTTCTGTTAAATTTTTCATATTAATTATTATTATTTTTTTTTTGTGTTGTTGTAGGAGGTCTGAGTTTCTTTGTTAATTGAATTTTATAACTTTGATTGATCTGTTGCTGCCTGTAAATCATCGGTATTTGGTTAAGTTGTGTACATCTTTTTAAATCCCGTTGTTGATTAATTTCAGCGCATTTCAATCAAACAAGCTGTGATTTCTAAAGAATTAATTAAGTCAAACATCAAAATTTAATAAAAAAGCTAAAAAAAGGAAAATCGATCATGATGATCATCATATCAGAATATTGTTTAAATTATAAATTTAATGACGTCAACAAAAATTAGATGTACGAAATGAAGAAGGTCTGGAAACTATGGCGGTGAAGCTTAACATTAAACTAAAAACTCCGCACACGCATACATAAGCACACACACACACACACACACACGCACACACATACATACATACGTATGAGAGTTTTAGCAATTGAAAGTCGTAAAAAGTTTTCTCAGTTACACCCAATTATTTATTTAATTAAAGCAAGACGTAAAACATAAACATGACTTAAAGATAGAAATTAAGCATTAAGGACATAAGAAAAAACAACAACAAAAATACAACTACAGCCCACTTATCAATTGAGTCCTTTAACCTCATGTAACAATTATACCATGGCAAAATTAAATCAATTTTTTACCTTTTATTTCACATGCTGCTAATGTTGCTTCATTGCTTTGTCTTCGTTGCAGTTGTTATTGTTAGTACCAGCATTTAGTTGTTGCAATTTATAACGCAATAAGCAATTGTCTGCTTCACGCAAAACTTAAAGCAAAAGTACTGATTGCGTCTTTTAATGTCGTTTTCTTATATTTTATTTTGTTTTTTGTTTTCTTGTGCCTGCATAAGAACTCATATCAGAACAACATCTCTCCCTGCAAATTGGAAGGAAATATAAAAAACACCAGCAACAACAACAATACAAAAAAGAGAACAAGCACCCAAATCACTTCAAATCCGGCTAATATCTAAAACGACACAAAAATAAATTTAAAAAAAAAAATCCAAACGCATGAAAAATCGTGGGTACTCTTTTTTTCTTTTGCTTAAAAGTACCTTTGAAATAAACACTGACCTTTTTTTTGTTAGCAAAAAATCAATGAGGGCACAAAATGAAGAAAAGGCTTTGGTAAATCCAAATTTCTTTTAAAATTAAAATTTTCCAAATTCAAAAAAGTAAAACAATTTGAAAAAAGTGCCTAATTGGTTTAAAATGGTAACATTCAACAAAACAGAAACGAAATTGAGCCCGACTAAAATTGTTTTTGTAAAACTTTATAAACTGATTTACTGCCTTTAAACATTATTTGTCACAAAATTCATCTACAATTTCAGACAAAGTAATTAGTCGATTATTTCAAAGCTTTTATTATGTACTAAAATTGTAGATCAGGTCCATCTTTAGAAACAAATTTTTCCAAGGTAAGTGAAACAACATAAAAAAAAATGTTTCGAATTTTTGCATAACTTTTTTAAATTTGTCCCAAATTCTTTTGTAATTATATAATTTTGTACCATTCGTTTAATTTTATCGTAATTTTTATTATAGATTATTCTGTCCCAAATTTATTTCTTTAATTTTTAGCAGCAAAATTTTATTGGAAAAATTTAAATAAAATGAAACTTTTAACCTTGATCGAATTTGTCAATTTGGACAATAAAGTTTTTTTTAAGTTTTAGAATTTTTTTTTGCCTAAAATTATTTTGTAATTTTCTGCAAATTTTTTTTTGTAATTTTATTCAAAAATTTTCTATAATTTTGTGCCATTTTTATAATTTTAACTTAGTTTTTGTTATAGATTATTTTGTTCCAAATTTTTTTTTTAATTTTTAGAAGCAAAATTTTATTCGAAAATTTTAAATAAAATTAAACTTTTAACCTTGATGGAATTTGTCAAGTTGGGCAATAATGAATAACACGTCAAGTTTTATTAAGTTTCAGCATGTTTTTTTAATTATGTCCCAAAACTTTTTTTGTAATTTTGTCCCAAATTTTTTTTTGTAATTTTATGCTAAAATTTTCTATAATTTTGTGCCATTTGATTAATATTTTATGTAAATATTTGTTATTGATTATTTTGTGCCAATTTTTTTTTAATTTTCAGAAGCAAAATTTTATTCGAAAAATTAAAAAAAATAAAACTTGTTACCTTGATCGACTTTGTCAAGCAGGGCAACAATGATTATGAAGTCAAGTTTTTTTAAGTTTTAGTATTTTTTTTTAGTTTTGTCCAAAAACTTTTTTTGTATTTTTGTCTCAAATTTTTTTTTGTAGTTTTATGCTAAAATTTTGTGCCATTTTATCTAAATATTTTATGTAATTAACAAGTCAAGTTTTAGCAATTTTTTTTGTTTTGTCCCAAACCTTTTTTGTAATTTTATGCCAAAATTTGTTAAGATTTTGAGCAATTTGCCACCTTGATTGAATTTGCCAAGCTGGACAACATTGGTTATCAAGATTTAGAACTGTTTTAAGTTTGTTTCAAAACTTTTTTGTGATTATGTCCCAAAAATTTTATGTAATATTTTATATAACTTTCTTTTAGTGTTGTCAGATTTTGCAACATGTTTGTTTTATTTTTTTGAATTTTTATTTAATAACTTTGTACCAAAACGTATTTTTTAAGTTTGTCTTATTTTCATTTTTATAATTGTATTAAAATTATTTTTTTTTCGATAATATTGTTAGAAAAGTTTTCAAAAACTTTTAAAAAATTTTAAACGAAGTAAAATTTTTCGCCTTAATATTGTGTGAGCTCAATTTTTTTATTTAATTAATTGTCCCAAATTTTGAGACCAATCAAAAATTTTCCTTATTTTACTTAACTTTTAAAAAGTCAACAATTTTTTTTTATTGAATTTTTAGTAAAATTCTTTTTAGAATTTTAAAACCGATTATTAGGAAATTTTGTTTCAAAATTTATAAAAAATTTTCATAGCAAAATTAAAATATAAAAGTGTTTCTTTTTTAAAAGAGTAGGAATTTTTTAAGGGAGAAACCATAAAGCTTGTAGAAGCTTTAAAATTTAGTCTCTTTTAAGACAAGGGACCAAAATACAAAATACTTTCTGAAAGTTTGGTGCAATAAAATTTTAATTTGGTACCATTTTTTTTTTAAACTAAATTTATGTAATTTTTTCCCTTTTATGTGCAATAGGCAACAACAACAATAACAACAACGAAAACATTGTTAAGGATCTTGAGCATGATGTTAGTTTTGCTGCTGCTGCTGTTGTTGTTTTTATTATTTTGATTTGTTGTTTTTTTTGTTTCTTTTGCTAAAGATGATGATGATGAGGATCGCGAACAGCGAAATCTTTTGAACAAATCGTCAACGTCTTGGGTGGTCTCGAACCATTTAGGCGGCATGTCTTCAAAGTGGTTCAAACTTGCAAACGATGCTTAAGCACCCCAAACAACACAATAGCCATCCAGTCATCCAGCCATTCAGGCATCCAACAGAACACAAAACTTAATAAATGTATGAAGTTGATTTTAAAGTTGCAACGCTTTTCGATTTATTTTTCGTTTTCGTTTTCAGTTGCTGTTGCTGTTATTAGTTTACAAAAAAAAAAAAAACAAATGAAAAAATTATAAAACAAAAAAATGTTGGTTATTTTAGCAACTAAAACAAATTTCCCTTTAGTTTGAGATCAGTTCCCTTTAGTTTGGTTTAGTTTAAGTCAGTCGTTAAGTATTTTGGGCTAAAGCAATGGGAAACTTGAGCGAGAGCATTAAATGTGAAATGAAATGATCGTTGAAATTCTTTGGAAGACGAGAACATTGGGAACACAGTGTTTCATAGGAATTTGCAAATGAATTGCGTCTTAAATAATGCTTTTCTTTTTTGTCTTTAAGTTACCAACAAACAAACAAACAAACAAATAAAAGCAACACAACATTTTTTTTTCTTTTTGGAAATTCTATGAGACAAAGCTTAACAAATTCGGTTAGTTGTGTGTTATTTATTTGTTTTCTTTATATGTGTGTAGAAGTGTGTGTAAGTGTGTGTGTGTGTGTGTGTTTGTGTTGTATTGCCAATGAAGTTGAAAATATAATAAATTTCAATTCTTATAAACAAAACAAACCAGTCAAACAGCCAGCCAGCGAGTCAGCCAGCCATTCAGCCACCAGTTGTACTGTTTGCTGATATTTAGATATAGAAAGATAGATGATGGTTGAATGGATAGATTCTTAGTATTTTCATGGGTGAGGAACGACATCATTGCAATGTTGTAATCTAAAACTAATAGGCTTTGATGGTGCGGTACTTTGATTCTTTTGGACCTTTGCAACAAACAAAAGGAAAAAGAAAAGTAAGAAAAAGAAATGTACTTTGACTCAATGAAGTCAACTTTTAGATCTTAACGCATACAACAATAACAACAACAATAAAAACAAATTCTAAACCCACTTAAAGACAGACTCAATTTTATGCAAAATTTAAACCTAATAAAGCTGCTAAAACATTAACAACAAATACAACAATAACAATTATAGATACAGCTAAAGCTACAGTTACAGCTACAACGACAACGGCAACTAAAGTCCGATATTGCAGAATGTTGTTTTAACATCAAATTGCAATGTATGTTTTGGCATGAAATCTTTTAAATTGTGGATGTATGTAACTGACAGTTACACTAATTGACTCAATGACTGACTGACTGACTGACTGACTGACAGACATTTTTTTTACTGTTGGATGTAAAGAAGAAGAGTTGAGTGAAATAAAAACAAATGTTTATTTTTTTTTAATAAACTTTACAACTGAGTTGTGCTCCATTAAATCCATTAGCAAAGATCATCTTAGACAGACGCGTAACGAATTTTTTCGCTAATGCAACTCTTTTTCCATGTCTCCATGTACATGTGTGTTTGTGTGTGTGATTGTGTATGCTTGTTTTTATATTTTTGAGATCCCGGAACAATGACTAATTTCATGGACAATGAAATCACATTTTCGACAAGTTATCACAATGTAAAACAATCAACTGGAGTAAAGTAGCAGTCATTTCAGCCTTTCAGTTTTATTTGCTGAAATAAATAT
Organism: Trichopoda pennipes; assembly: GCA_030448955.1. Classification (NCBI taxonomy): domain Eukaryota; kingdom Metazoa; phylum Arthropoda; class Insecta; order Diptera; family Tachinidae; genus Trichopoda; species Trichopoda pennipes. Next base: position 2,738,415 of record JASKUP010000040.1, read on the forward strand.
AATTGAAAAAAAAAAGAAAAAAATATAAAAGTAAAAGAGTTTAATGTGACTGTGACCAAATTTTATATGGCCGCAAACTAATAGCAATAACAACAACATAAACAATCAATAATAAAACAAATAATAATTATATGATCTATTAAACTAAATGCTGTTTAGACAGCATCACATACACATTGCAGTGGAGGACAACAAAATAAAGGCAGATACACTGGCTAGAAGCGAATTAAATACTCACAAGCCATTTCGCAAAGTTGGATTAGGTTAAGAAAGTATCAATAGTCTAGGTACCAAATCCCTGTGCTGCACCCGGACTATGAAGAAAATCGTAACATGCATCAGCTACAAAAGTTTATATAAATTGTTATCTTCGAATAGGGCAGGACTTATTTAATGTGGTCACTTGCGTCACCTCTTTGAGGCTGCTTTGGTCCTTAAAGGAATGAAATATAAAAATGGGAAACATTTTTTTTTATTTATTTAATAGTTAAGAAAATTACCACAGATTTTCTGTGGTCTGTCTGTCCTCTAACAAAATATTCTTCTAAAGTGTGTTTTTTTAAGCCCGATAGAACTTGAAATTGTAAAAAATAACACAAAAAATTAAATTGTAATCAAAATTTCTTTTTTATTCGAAGGATCAATACGTGACATTAACATTTGAAAATGATTTCGGGCATATGGGCACCGCGGCTGTTCTTGACGAAGCGCATTCTGGACGTCCAATTTTGGGCCACTTTTTCGAGCACTGCTGGGCGTATGTCACGAATAACACGAACAATGCTGTCCTCCAAGGCGTCAATTGTTGCTGGCTTATCAGCATAAACCAGTGACTTCACGTAGCCCCACAGGAAATAGTCGAGTGGTGTCAAATCGCACGACCTTGGAGGCCAATTGACAGGTCCATTTCTCGAAATCAACTTATCGCCAAATTTTGATTTCAATAAGTCGATGGTTGCGTTCGCTGTCTGGCACGTAGCGCCATCCTGTTGAAACCACATCTCGTCCGGATCAATGTCATCCATATTTTCAAACAAAAAATCATTGATCATGGTGCGGTAACGATCTCCATTGACCGTAACGCGAGCTCCGGCCTCATTTTTGAAGAAATAAGGTCCGATGATGCCACCAGCGTGAAAACCGCACCAAACAGTGCATTTTTCTGGATGTATTGGAGTCTGTAGGGTCTGTTGTGGATTGGTCTCACTCCATATGCGGCAATTTTGCTTATTAAAAAACCCGTTAAGCCAAAAATGCGCCTCATCGCTGAACACAATTTTGCGATTAAACAACGGGTCAGTTGCTAACTGCTCTAGAGCCCAATCGGCGAAAGAACGACGCATATAATGGTCTCGTGGCTTCAATTCCTGCACCAGCTGGATCTAATACGGGTGTAGGCCGAGATCTTTGCGCAAAATTTTCCACGTAGTGGACGGACAGCGCCCCAACTCCTGCGACCGACGACGAATTGATAAATTTGGATCTTCTTCCACACTTTCGTTTACAGCGGCGATATTCTCTTCAGTACGCACATTCCTTCGACGTGTTGGTGTTATTGCATACTCTAGAGAGTATGTGGTACGAAATCTATCGACAGTTCGACGAATGGCTTGTTCAGATGCACGATTATGTACGCCATAAAAATGACGAAGTCGTAGTAAATACTAGTACACCCACACATTTTAGCGATACATCTTCCACTCTAATTGACTTAATGTTTACTAACCAGAGATCTAAGGTCTTCTTATACGATCAACTCTCGGCATCGGTATTTTCTAGACGCGATATCCTCTTTTTAACTTATGGCCTACCCATGCCACTGGGCCAGACCCATTTTACATATCGCGATCTGCACAATATTGACAGCGCCGCACTGACCAGATACATGGATGGTATAAATTGGCAACATATAAATACAATTGACAATCTCGACGACCAACTCTCATTTATCCAAGGAAATGTGGATTCATTATTCGAACAGTGTGTTCCAATTAAGAAGAAACGAATCAATAATGATCAACCCCCATGGTTTAGCGCGGAGATTAAATCACTAATAAGAACACGTGACAAGGTATACTCAAGGTTGAGGAGATTTAGAACAGATGACCTTAAGGCGATACATAAGTCTGCTCGAAGGGAGGTAACAAAATATATTCAGTCTGTTAAATGTGCTTTTTATCGGCGTCGATTTTCATCGGCCATTGATAGTAGAGCCCCCCCCTTGGGCACAGACAGGTCAGTTTTTAATGGTGGTCGGGTTCATTTCACTTTTAATAACACTTATCTAGTGAAATGTTCCCAAATCCAGTGAGCATGCTAGACATGTGTTCTGGACAGGAGTTGGAAAGTCTTCAACTCTTAAGCAAGGAGTGATGATTTGCAGCCCTGCTCTGGAATCATCGAAGGTGCAACTAGAAAGTTCTGTTGCATAGAATTATAGCTTCGGCTTCCTAGGACGACCATGACGTTCCAAATTATGCAGTGGTTTGGTCCACCATCTGATTAAGGCTTCATGGCCAGGTGCGGATGTAAATCAAATCGCATCAACTGATAGTAGGGCTAAGTGGAGGGAAATTCGGAAAATAGGCTTAGGTCACAGTATAGTGTTACAGCATAATTGTGATATTGACGTGAACCTTGTAAATAATAAATTTTTTAAGAATAATGTTTCCAGACCGACAAGTAGCGTTTATGATGATCTTTGTTATATACCAATACGAAATTCTTTTGGGCTACCGATGTGTAGATCAGCTTGAGGTCCTTGAGAGTTTTTCCGTTGTTAGATCTAATGCGGTTGGTATGGATGGAACGAACCGTAGAGTCTTCAGAATTTTGACTCGAGGATATTGCCGATCATTACGCATTTCTTCAACTCTATCCTAACGAAGTCCAATTTTCCTACGGAATGGAAATCCTCTAGGATTATCCCTATCCCTAAGACTAATGGTGAATTCCAGCCGATAGCTATTCTACCGTTTTTATCTAAAGTTTTTGAGAATATCCTCATGAAATAAATTTTTATCCGAAGCTCAATCTGGTTTCTTAGGGGCAGAAGTTGCATTACGGCTTTAGTGGATGTGGTCGAAAGCTGCAGAACTGAACTCAACATCAACAAAGTGGGTTTCTTGATTCTACTGGATCACAGTAACGCCTTCGATGCGGTAGATCACTCTGTCTTGTTAATAAAACTGCGTAAGTTATTTTATTTCGCAAGCTCGGCCTGCAGTCTGAGATCCTCCTATTTGACTAACAGATGTCAAATAGTGAGTGCTGATGATAGGAGATCTAATCCGCTTGTAATTAGTAGAGGAATACCACAAGGCTCTATATTGGGTCTGCTCCTTTTCTGTCTCTACATAAATGACCTACCTGACATTTCTAAAAGCAGTAGGATGCACATGTATGCTGATGACGTGCAGGTTTATAACTGTAGCTGGAGTAATGGCGTTCCTATTTGTGTGAATGGGATAAATGACGGTTTGCATATGAACAATCGCTGGGCCATGTCTGATGGATTGTATATCAATGCTTCGGAGTCGAAATGTATTGTCCTCACGAAAGCTAGGAGAACTCTGGTTAACATTAATGTGAGAATTGACGGGAATGTGAATGAATTAGTAGAATCGTCATCTAATTTGGGCGTAATTTTATATAATAGAATGACCTGGACTAATCACTTTAATTTTGTCGTTGGCAGAGTTTACAGTAAACTTCGCAACCTATGGTCGTTAAAGGACTCTATGCCGTTTGATATCCGCATGCTTTTGGCAAAGACTTATCTAATCCCTTCACTTCTTCACAACTGTGAAATCTATGCTAATTGTGAAAGCACTGATCAGCGCAGACTGAAAGTCGAATATAACAATATTGCCCGCTCTATATTTCAGAAAGACCGCCGTGATCATATCTCATCATACTCTAATTAAATTTTAAAAATGACATTCGATGATCTTCTAATTTTCTTGCACAGCATCACCAACTCGGATCGACCATCATATCTATTTGATAGGATTGTTTCGGCAGTCTGTTTTCTCTTTCTCTTTTACTCTCGTAAATGTTTCAGTATAAATTTCCTCTTTCTGATTTAAAACCAGGCGGCAAAAAAAGCTCAGATTTTGAAAATTTTATGAAAGTTTAAGTTAATTATGAGAAAATTATGCCAATTTATTTTATATAGTTTTTTACTTAAGCCAGAAGTCTTTAACTTAATAAAATTTAATTAAATTTAACAAATAAAAAAATATTATTAGAAAAATAATTTCCTTAAATTTCGAAGCAAATTCTTTCTTTGGTTCTTTCTTTTAATTTCTAAAGGTTGGTGTTTTGTCAGCATTTCCACTTAACAGCTACGCGTCTCTATGTCTGCTAAATAGTGACTTGGAAGACTCTAAAATTCCTTTTGATCACACAAATGTTTTCTTTGTGCAAAGCTTTGATATATTTCTTAAGCATTTTACGCATTTCAAACAAAAAGATTTTTTTAACCCCCCTCTTGTCCTCCCTGGGCTTGAAAATAAAATCAAAAATAAATTTAAAAAATAAAAGAAAAATTTTAGTTAAGATGAATAGATTTTTAGTTGTTTTTTGTTCTTTTATTTTTGGTTGCACGGGTTCTTGTGGCGGCATAAATGTTTCTAGCGAACAAAGAAAAAAAGCAAAACTGCAGCATTAACGTTTACGCGCCTGGTCTTAATAAGACCACAATTCAAATGAATTGTGTAGAGTTTAAAGCAGCTCCACTCAGAGCTTTACAATTGTTGTAAAACATTTATTAAAATTAATCATCATTTCCTATGTTGTAATGCTTGTTGTTTTTATTGTTATTGTGGTTGTTGTTGTTGCTGGCATTGTTTGCTGTAGTTGCTTACTTTTTACTATCATAATCCTTATTGCAATTGTGGTAAATACTGCATTAAGTTGCATTTACAAAAAAATATTTTTATTACTGTCATATTGTCTTTCTCTCTCTCTCTGTCGCTTGTTTTAGGATCAGAAGTCTTAACTGAATTCGTTTGCATTTGAATGGTCATTATCGTCATTTTTTGTTTTTTTTTTTTGGTAGTTTTTCTTGCATTGCAGTTTTCCTTAACATGTTACCTCTGTTGCAAGCAGTTGATTAATTATGCCGTCATTTATGTGAATTGTTTAAAATGTTTTTAGGGTGAAAGAATTTTGTTCGAAATCATTTATTATTGTAGAACTTAAAGGAAAAACAAAAAATATAAGTTAATGAGGGTCAGCAAAATATTTAGGCCGCATTAAAATGTGTTTTAGATAAAAACATTCACTTTGATATATGACTTCATACTCTGAACAAATTGATAAATCTGATTGTTAAAGCAGAACTTGGAAGTCTAAAAAACAGACATAATTTAGCTATTAAACCACATTAAGATTATTGTGAAGCTGCTCTCGAAATCTTTTTTAATCGATGGAATTGTATTTTATATTTTCCAAGTGTTGTTGCAAAGCAAAGGTACTTAGAGTCCAACAACTTACTTAGCGATCGACAGTATGGTTTCCGTAAAGGGTGCTCTACAGGCGACTTGCTGGCCTTTCTGTCTGAGCAATGGTGTAATTCCATTCATCACTTCGGAGAAAGTAAGGTGGTGGGTCTAGATATTTCCATAGCATTCGATAGAGTGTGGCATAACGCACTACTATCAAAACATGCCGCTTTTGGTGTCGGTGATAATTTCTCTAGATTTATATCTAGTTTTCTCAGAAATCTCACTATACGAGTTGTTATAGATGGGTCCTAAGTCCTCATGTTTAGATAAACGTATGATGGCTTCGAAAATGATTGTTAACGAATGAAACGATTTTTGTTAACTGCTGTATCAGTACATGATTCTTACAGCCTGCAGTACAAAATAAAAACTCGAATAATCTTTCATATGACGTGATAAGATTTACATCTGCACCTGGCCGTGGGCCTTAATCAGATGATGGATCATTACCACTGTGGATGAAATGTAGCGTTATCCTCGCCCTGAAGGCCTTCGAATAGGTGTATCCTCCGGTCACTTTTAGTTGGACCTGGACCTCGAAACACACTGCCACCACGATACTCCCGAAAGTCCTAACTCAATAATCAGTCAGAGAACAGCTAAATGCCTAAAGAGACAAATAGCGGAACTCTGGGTCTTTACTGATTCCCGTGGAAATATAGTGGATTGTCCAGTTGGCTCCTGCTAGCCTTGAAGGTGACTGGGCTTCCTTTTACCTCTGAAAGATACAAGTTTAGATGGTTGTGTGATCCATAAAGACTTATAATGTGCCCCCAGGTGGGTAATCTTTGATATAAGAAGGACAAGCAAAACCATCATCATTACTAACTTGTTTATTTATTAATTAAATGAAAAATATAAAGAAAGCGATAGTCCAAGTTAACAACGGTGGCAATATTGTTGCCAAAAAATAATTTGCCAACTTAAGCTCCTTCAATATTTTTACTTGAATACATGCTTTCGCTTTACTTACGAAATTACCTTCTTGCTGGCACTATGGGAAAGTAATTGTGCATGATTAGCTTCTGCATACCTGCACAGGTTGGAGCAATGCACACATCAAATCAAACGAGTCAATAAAGTTGGCTGGGAAAAAACAGTTTTGGCTAAGATGTCACGAGTTGGCGACAGGTGCCTCTGTAGGCTACTACGTAGTGTACTAGCTTGTAAGTATGGTAGTTTTGGGTTCGATTCCCAATAAAGACCTTGTTTCTTTTTCACTACAAAAATAACAATTGACTGTTGGTGAGGCTGCTCAGCGATGAAGGCATAGTCTCTGGTCGCTGTGCTGCCTTATATACGGCAGTTAATTTCCGACTATCCTTCTACTTTAACCACCTGTTTCATCTTTTCTCTATCCCTTTCCTAAAAAATGTAGCACGGTACTTGACTAAATAGGCATTGTTGCCTGAAGTGCTATCTCTCTTTTCAAAACAAAAAAAAATTAATTAAAATTATTAAAGTAAATTGTGCTATTATTCTTGAATTGAATTTAAGAATAAATTAATATAGACAAAAATTAAAGTGTTTCATTTAAATAAAGGCGCAGGTTGAAACGCCTCGATATTTTTTTTCAAACCGTTTAGAATCCTTTAGCTGCCATCCAAACGAATTAATATATTTTTAAAACAACGCTCTCTGACTTGTTTTTATGACTGATATCTAATAAACAACAAAATCTTAGGGTAAATTTTATTCGAGAAATATTTTAGATACATTTCCATAAAGAGTTTCAAGCAACTTACCCGCCAATTTTGTTTGTTGTTTCTAATAAAAAACAATTTACCCGCAAATTAGGCTTTTAAAACGTTATATTTTTACTGGAACCGATATATTATGAAAAAAAGTTCTAAACTTTTCTCTTCATTGCTTGACATGCTAATTATTTTCTATATATTTTCGTATATTGTTAAATAATTAATTGAAACATTTATATATAAAATAAAAATAATTTTTTAATTAACTAAATAATTGAAGCAAATAAAATTTTAATAAAATTTTAAGCCGAAAATAAATAAAATTTTATAACATTCAATAAAAATTTTTTTGATTTTGTATTTAACATAAGATAACTAACATTTTCCGCTGCATGTTTTAGGTTAAACAAAAAGTGTTTAAAATACTTTAAGAAGAAAATTTTTTTAGCTTAAATTTAATGGAGTTCTATATAACAAATTAATTATTAATGTAGCTTTTTTTGTTGGGAGGACTCTTTTTTGTTGTTGTTTAAAAATACATATTTATTAATGCCACAAAAGGTAACAACTGTTTTTAAAAGCAATCACCCAAATATGCAACAAAAATAAAAAGAAACGCAAAAGAACTGCAAGTCAATTTAACAGACAGAATGTGAAAAATAAAAATAAAAAAAAATATTTATAACCATTAATGGGGATGGCAGTAACAACAAAAATGAATTAAAGTATAAAACAACAAATAAATAAATTAAATTCAGCCACAAAATTACTTCAATATAATAAACGAAAATTAACTTGAAAATGTCAAAGATGATTAGTTCTTCTACTTATTTTGGTTTCTTATTTATGCCATAAATTTATATGTATATTATGTAGAAACGACTAAAAGCCCAAACACACAGACACATTCACACGCATCGCTTGAAAAATATAAAAACTCTAAGGTACCGACCGACGATAAACATATGCCACAAATTTAAAATTACAAAAACAAAACAAAAAACAAGCTTAACGAACATAAAAAGTCTTATTTTATTTTATATTTTGTTTTCGTTACGTTAAACGTTATTTCTTAAAGGTTTCTCCACATAATTAACTTGGCAAATGAAAACAAAAAATAAAAAACAAACCAACAACAAAAAAATTAAATAACTGAGGATAAAAACGTAAAACGTATCCTTGTTGTGCTGCTGTTACGAAATGAAATATTTAACTTAAGTGAGTGCTTTTTGTTGTGGTTGTTGCTTTTGGCTTCATTCCCTGTTTAAGAAACGTAAGAAAATTAAAGAAAACGCAAAAAAAGATACCAAAACATCAGACCAAAACTAAACCAATTCGAAATAAGCCATAAATTAAGGTGAGTATGTGAATATTTAAAATGTGAGCAGGCTTTACAGTATAAGTATAAGAATGCCAGAACCCTTAGCGGCAGTAATAGCAATAGCAACAGCAGCTATAAGAGTGATTGGGCTACAGCATCTCTTTCATATCACTTTTTGTTTTTTTTTGTTTTGTTAATAAAAATCCTTTAGTAACATACAACATTTCTATCTGTATTCATTCGTTTGTTTGCCTGCCTGTCTTAAGGCTTATTGTTACCTGACTACCTGGATGTTATAATTTAATGCTCACATATATGAACACATACACTCAATTCGTTTTACACTTCAATAAGCAAGAACATTTACTTTAACATTTTCTTAACACCCATATTTACTTGAGTGTATGTCTGTGCATGTGTGTGTGTGTATTATATATTTTATAAAAGTAAAAGCCCATATTAAATAAAAATGTTGTATGCGCTTGTTTGTATATTGGATACGGTCAGATTTTAATGTAATGAAATCTTCGTTTTTTCCCTAGAGGACAATACTAAATTGAGTCTTTATTCAGTGAAGAGTCATTTTCGGACCAGCATTATTAAAGCCTCAGCTGCGAGAAGTTTGCATAACAATAGCATTGTATAAGTCTTATTTGGGTACGGTTTCCCATCGACCCTCGTCAAATTTGGTTTGTGAACAAATCGGTTTCGGCCGTTTGCCATCTTCAGTGTTCTTTTCGTACTAGTTGCGTTCTATTGTCAGCTGTGTTTATATAGTTCGTCTTGTTCGTGTTTCCCTTCGTGTTATTGCATTCGTCACTTTCTCTCCGTTTTGCCTGTATCTCTTTCTCTTTTTTCGTTTGTCTCTTTTTACCTAATTTGTCGCTCCCTTTTTCATTCGTCTTTCTTCCTAACTAAATCCTTTTACGATAATGCTTGTTGTCCCTTTGTGTTTATGTGTGAACCTATTGGGTTTTTTCTCCCCATGTGACATAATAATTTGTAATTATACGTTTATGATGTCCTCCATGGCTTTGGTCTTGTGCACCTGCGTAACGTGTTTGTGTTGGTGTAATGTTTGTTTCCTTGTAAAAATGTTTCAGTGGTTCAAATATTGTGTCTAAAGCAGTGCTTATTTGTTAATTTATTGTATAAGTTTAATTACCACCTGTGTTTATCTGCTGGCCCAATGTTTGGAAAAATAACGCTTTCTTTAACAGCTTTATTTTCTCAGCTACAAATTTAATTAATTTTTAGTTAAACTTTTTCGAATGAAATTATTAATTTTATTAATTCCGAACATTGCCATGATGCCCAGATGTATATAAAAATCGATTTTTTTAGGTGATCACAAATTAGGCTTCTTTTTGCGAAATTCCTCTTATTTACGGAGATACAGCCATTTTAAGTTTTTAGTGTTTAGTGTGTTCAAATATGCTGGTCGCTTTTCGTGAATTGCTCTCTGTAAATAAATCTATTGTCTTCACTTAAGGTCCTCTCTGATCGTCGGATCTAATTTTAACAGCTCATAATGCAAGACAGCCCTGTGAACCCACCAAATAAAGAGCAAAACTTTGGCATCATTGACATTCGGCTTCGGCATTGATTTGGCTTTACATATGACTTCCGGCGTTTCGGGTTATCGTAATGTATCCATTTTTCATCACCAGCAATAATACCATACAAAAATGACTTCTTTTTTTAGTGTTCAAGTAACATTTCAGGCGTGCATAAACCCCTTTCAACGACTCTCGGCATTAATTCATAAGGAAACCAATTTCCCTGTCTTATGAATGAATTCCAAGGCTTTTCAACGTAGAGTGACTCCAATTCACAATGCAAGTTATTTTTGCCATTAACAACAATCTTCTTTAAGTAATGCCTCCTTTTCCCCGAACTTGTTCGGCTTCTTGTCTTCTGTGTCAGAATCACCAATATTTAAATTAAAATATTGAAATCTTTTTTTTTTCGTAGAGGAAACAAAGAATAATAAATTGTGTCTTTATTCACTCAAACCATCGTTTGCAACATTTGGAAGTTGGTGCATGATCATGATTGATCATTTTCACTAGCCCTTTTCTTCAAATGAAAGATCTTTAGATTTTTATTTGGGTATGGTTTTACGTCGAAAAGGGAGAGAGAGACAGACAAAAAAGTGTCGAAGGCAATAGAAATAACACAAAGTGCAACACGAACAAGACGAACTAAAGGGAGTTTTTTTAAGCCCGATAGAACTTGAAATTGTAAAAAATAACACAAAAAATTAAATTGTAATCAAAATTTCTTTTTTATTCGAAGGATCAATACATGACATTAACATTTGAAAATGATTTCGGGCATATGGGCACCGCGGCTGTTCTTGACGAAGCGCATTCTGGACGTCCAATTTTGGGCCACTTTTTCGAGTACTGCTGGGCGTATGTCACGAATAACACGAACAATGCTGTCCTCCAAGGCGTCAATTGTTGCTGGTTTATCAGCATAAACCAGTGACTTCACGTAGCCCCACAGGAAATAGTCGAGTGGTGTCAAATCGCACGACCTTGGAGGCCAATTGACAGGTCCATTTCTCGAAATCAACTTATCGCCAAATTTTGATTTTAATAAGTCGATGGTTGCGTTCGCTGTATGGCACGTAGCGCCATCCTGTTGAAACCACATCTTGTCCGGATCAATGTCATCCATATTTTCAAACAAAAAATCATTGATCATGGTGCGGTAACGATCTTCATTGACCGTAACGCGAGCTCCGGCCTCATTTTTGAAAAAATAAGGTCCGATGATGCCACCAGCGTGAAAACCGCACCAAACGGTGCATTTTTCTGGATGTAATGGAGTCTGTAGGGTCTGTTGTCGATTGGTCTCACTCCATATGCGGCAATTTTGCTTATTAACAAACTCGTTAAGCCAAAAATGCGCCTCATCGCTGAACACAATTTTGCGATAAAACAACGGGTCAGTTGCCAACTGCTCTAGAGCCCAATCGGCGAAAGAACGACGCATATAATGGTCTCGTGGCTTCAATTCCTGCACCAGCTGGATCTTATACGGGTGTAGGCCGAGATCTTTGCGCAAAATTTTCCACGTAGTGGACGGACAGAGCCCCAATTCCTGCGACCGACGACGAATTGATAAATGTGGATCTTCTTCCACACTTTCGTTTACAGTGGCGATATTCTCTTCAGTACTCACATTCCTTCGATGTGTTGGTGTTATTGCATCCTCTAGAGAGTATGTGGTACGAAATCTATCAACATCGACGAATGGCTTGTTCAGATGCACGATTATGTACGCCATAAAAATGACGAAGTCGTCTATAAGTTGCGCGAATCGACGACTGATTTTCAAAGTAAATTTGGATAATTTCGTAGCGTTGTTCAAGCGAGAGTCTATTCATGATGATTTGTCAGAGTATACTGAAACAAATAAAAAAAAATTTTTCATAAAAATTTCATTTTTTGTGTTACTTTTTACAATTTAAAGTTCTATCTAGCTTAAAAAAACACCTTTTATATTAACACAGCTGACAATAAAATTCAGCTACTGTAAAGAGAACACTGAAGATGGCAAATGACCGAAACCGGTTTGTTAAAAAACCAAATTTGACGAGGATCGACGTAAAACCATACCGAAATAAAAATAAATTAAATCAAGGTTTTTAAACTTCCCCGCTAAGCTCTTTTTGAGGCGTAAAATTCGGTAGTACTACAGCGACATGGAAAAATGTTTGTTCACTCTTTGACTGAATTAGATGACACATGTTTAGCCTCCAAAATATCATATTTGTTGTTTGTGACACAAACCATATAAGTTAGTTTTTTTTTAAGAGAAGTAGCACTTCAGACAACAATGCCTATTTAGTCAAGTACCGTGCTACATTCTTTAGGGAAGGGATAGAGAAGAGATGAGACAGAAGAATAGTTACGGAAATTAACTGTTGTATAAGACAACACAGTGACCAGTGACCATGCCTTCATCACTGAACAGGCCCACCGACAGTCAATTTTTATTTGTAGTGAAAAAAACTAAGGTCTGCGTTGAGAATCGAACCCACAACCTCCGTCTTGTAAGCTAGCACACTACTTACTAGCCTACAGGAGCACCTATAAGTTAGTTATGTTCAAATCGATATTATCAACTGGTAGAAGTATAAATTGACTTTGTTCGAAAGATAATCTTCTAGTATTATTATTATTTAAATATGACTTTTGGCCGTCACGGCTAACTCGTACATAATAAAATCTAGAGGTTCAATATTTGATGACTTTTTCTAAAATTTGTGGTCGTATATTGGCAATAATGCATCGAGTGTTGGCCTCCAAGTTCTCAATCGTTTCCAGCTTAACAGCGTAGACCAGCGACTTAGCATATGCCCGCTAGAAATATTTATTCTTTTCTCTTCTTTTTTCAGCAAATGGCGTTTAATTTTCATATTGAGTACACTGAACAACAAAGTTTTTGTTTTGGGATTGAAATTAGCTGATTTTAATGTATTTCCACGTGCTAAACCCGAAACTGACCATAAAAATTATTTATTAGCTCTGTTTATTTCTGCTTAACTCCTCCCATTAAGCATGGTTTATCTATGAAGGAAAGAGGAACGGTTAAATACCTTAATCTCCTATCTGCTCTTTGGCCTGTACCACAATCAGACACTTTGCCAGTCCCTTCTCCATCTTAAAACTATGAAATTTTAGTGGAAGGTGCTAAAGAGTGTCTAGAAGCAGCAACTTATCCTTCTACATCTTATGACCCTGATTTTGAGGTAAGCGATAGGTCTTGTGATCCGCACAGAATTAGTCAAGCAGAGTTGAGTGACCTTATAAGAGATCTTGGCTTGTCTAAGGAAAAGGCTGAGCTTTTAGGGTCAAGACTACAAAAACATGATGTGAAAATATCTCAGTACAGACAGCGTCAAAAAGATTTGCTTCCTCTTTTGGAGAGGAAAGAAAACCTTGTAGTTTGTTCTGATGAACTGCTTGAATTTGGATCACACTCCATCTGAATGAGGACTGTTTATAGACGCTTCAAAACTAAGCTTCAAAGCTGTACTTTTGCATAATGGAAATCAGCTACCTTCTATTCCTATAGGTCATGCAGTTCACATGAAGGAAACTTATATAAATATGAAAACACTTCTCCAATCAATCAAATATGAACAACACAAGTGGCAAATCTGTGGTGATCTGAAAGTCTTCGCTCTACTCCTAGGAATGCAATTAGGGTTCACCAAGTACTGTTGTTTTTTGTGTCTGTGGGACGGACAGTAGGGAGAGAAAATCTCATTATAAAAAAGTAAACTGTCCTACACACAACCTAAACCCTAATAAGAAAAATGTAGTTGACGAGCCTCTTGTAGATCCTAAGGATGTTCTCCTTCCCCCATTACATATTCAGTTGGGACTAATGAAAAACTTTTTCAAGGCCATAGTCCAGGAAGGACAAGCTTTTAAGTACTTGAGAGCAAAGTTTTCCAGGTTAAGTGATGCAAAAGTCAAGGAAGACATCTTTATTGGGCCTCAAATCCGTTAAATCGTAAATGATCCTGCTTTTGACATGATTTTAACAGGAAATGAAAAAAGAGCCTGGGAAGATTTTAAGGGAGTTGTACATGGGTTTTTAGGTAAGAAAAGAGATGACAACTTCACAGTATTGATTAAAGAGCTCCTTCAAGCTTACAGCCAACTTGGATGCAACATGTTCTTAAAAATTAATTTTCTTCACTCTCATCTTAATTTCTTCCCACAAAACTGTGGAACTGTGAGTGACAAACATGATGAAAGATTCCATCAAGACATTGCCTTAATGGAACAGAGATATCAGGGCCGTTGGTATGAAGCAATGCTTGCAGACTACTGCTGGTCTGTGTGTAGGGATGCTCCAGAAGTGTTTTATAAAAGGCAAGCTAAACAACAGCGATCTTGCAATGCATCGGATTGATTTAATTGAAATTTGGTGGTACAAACTTCTTTTAATTGTCAAAACACTAAGAATAATGTTTTTTTTTATCAATTTTGTACTTTAAATATTCTAACAGAAACATAACAATATTGTTTTATGTACTTTCACTTTTCATTAAGTACTGTGTATCTCATAAATCGCTAACAAAAATTTTTCATTGTCATTTTCGTTTTTATCACCCTAAAAGTAGTAGAAATTGACGAACTTAGTGGAGGAAACATTCAAAAAATATTTTTTTTTTGTTGTGCAGTGTAATTGGGAAACTTAAAGAAATAACTTCAGATTAGAATCACTCACAGCCCACAGTTTTATATAGTTTGGGCAATAACCACCATCAATTCTATTCATTCATCCAAAATAGAAATTATTTTTTTGTATCTCTAACTATTTTTTACTTATTTAAAAGTCACTTTTACAGAAACAGTGTCTGCGTGAAAATTTTCGGCAATTTTCTAAATGTGTTACCTGTTTGAAAACAACTAAAGGGATTTTTAACGAGAAGTTTTTTTCTAAAACACAATAAAACAAAAAATTTAAAGTAAGATGATTCAAAGTTCGATAATTATGAAAGAAAAATGATATCTGGCAAATGTCCACCATGACCACGATAACAGACGTCGATTCGTTCATCAAACTTTTTAATCACTTTTTGGCAAAATGGCGTTCCTACTTCGGTAATCACATCAGGGATTTTGAGTTTTAAAGCTGAAATCGATTCGATTGGTTCTGTAAAGACTCTGTCCTTAACAAAGCCCCACAAAAAAATAATCCAGTGGTGTTAAATCACATGATCTGGCTGGCCACATAACAGCTGATGGTCGTGAAATTATACGATCGGGAAATTTGGTTTGCAACAAACTGATAATTTCATTACCTGTGTGACATGTAGTGTCGTCCTGTCGAAACCACATATCAGTGATATCCACGTCATCAATAATAGGCCAAAATTAAATTGTTAGCATCTCGCGATAGCGTGATCCATGGACCGCTACCGTATTTCCAGCCTCATCTTCGAAAACAATGGCCCAATCACGCCTCCAGACCGTATAGCGCACCATTCAGTGACATGTTCAGCATGTAAAGGCTTCTCAATAATCGCTTTACGATTATCAGAAGCCCAAAGGGGATAGTGAAAATGGGCTTCGAAAAAATGATTTTTACAGAAAAACCAGTCGGTTGTTCCTGAATGAATTGAAAGAATTTACGGCGATGTGAAAGGTTGGTCGACTTCAATCCGTGCACCGATTGAACTTCGTAAGTCACATACTTATGCAAAATTCGCTATGTAGTGGCTTTGTGTAATTCCAGTTGTTGAGAACGTCAAGGAATCAACAAATTTGGATCTGATATGTGCGTATATTGTCCGGCGGTGTTTAATTTATTTGAAAATGATTTTACGTCAACCTGCGTCAAATTTGGTTTGTGTGTGTTCTCTATAAAGACAACATGTAAAATCATACTCAAATAAATTTGGATCTGCTTCAACATTGCGTCTCACGGCTGCAATGCTTTCGGTTGAGCGATCCGGTCGAACACGCATTGACTCAAATTTAACGACCAAGCTCTCTAATAGCGTTCTCAGATGGACTATTTTGTTTTCCAAAAATATCCCAAATTTTACGCAATATAACTTTAACAGAATCAATATTTTTTTAATAAATTTAAGAATTTCCAATAGTTAAACTTAAAACGCAATTAAATTATTTATATTTGTTAGAAAAATTCCAAAAATTAAAGCAAAATGCCATATTAAATTGAATTTAAATTTTCTTTCTTCTTGAATTTAAATTTTATTTATATTTAAATTATTTTTTAATTGAATTTGTCAAGAAAAAAATTTTTTTTAACTTTAATGAAATGAATTCACTCTTTTAGTATGCTGCCTTAGGCAAAGGGAATTAAATAAATGTGTATTTAAGAGCATATATGGGTTTATCATGTCGTTTATAATGTAAGTGAGTGTGTGTGTGTGTGTGTATGTGTATCTAAAGGTTTAATTTGATTACATAGTTATGCGCACCTGGCATCAATGGTGCTTATTGACTCCGCCCTGAAATCCATCTTTAAATGAAAAAAAAAAAAAATAATAAATGAAAAACATCTTTACCGTCTGCTATCTATTAATTTATCTATTTAATTTTATTTTTCTTTTTACCTAAACAAGAGTTAAACACAATAAATGTTTTAATGAAAACACAAATCAGATGAAGAAAAGAATTCATGAATAATTGTATTGAAAAATTCTCTGTTATCCATGATACCGACACTTTTTTCTTGATTTAAAAGAATAAGAAAAAAGAATATTTAAAAATGTCTTTAATTGATTGTCATGTTATATTTAAGATATCAATCCATTTTAGGAACATCTCTCTACACATCGGCCCATTTCTGTTTGTTTATTAAGACTTAATGTTAATTTTTTCTTTTGCCCTCTATTATCCGGAATTAATTTTCACCCATTTTGTGTTATGGAAAAATTTACATTTTTTTTTCTTTTAAACATGGTAAAGTTAAGCTTAAAGCTTAGTCGATCGGTTGGTTGGTTGGTTACAGTTTTAATTGCTTAAAAAATCTCCCTAAAGTTTTTAATTTTGTATTTTAACGAGAAATAAATTACCGGCAAAGGAACTTTGCTAACAACAAGCAACACAATAAGTCAACAAAAAGAAAAACTTCAGCGTCAATAATTGTTGGTGATCTTTCAAGAAAAACTTGTTTGTTTGTTTGTTGGAATTTCTTGTGGCTTAAAGTTTGTTTGTTTGTTTGTTAATTATCTTTTCCTTTTTTCTAAATTTTTTTTTCATTTTTTTTACATTTTTTGCCAATTAAATTGGTAACTGGACGTTGTTTTGGCTTGTTGTGTTCTTCGCCTTCAAATCAAGATAGCCAGTTGGCTATTAAGTCTTTATCTCTTTTCGTTTTTTTTTAATACATATAAAAAAATTGTAAAAAACGTTTTTAATTAAAAGAAATTGGTGGACACAGGGGATTGATTATGGCTGGAATTATTTCTTATTTAACAGTCCCCAAATTAATTACAACACATGTGACACTTTATTTAATAAATTAGTAATAATTTTTATACACACACAAAATGCTTGCAGCTGTTTATAGTTTATTTTTATTTAATAAAATTTTAAATAAAATCAATTTTATATTTAATTAAAATAATAACCCAAAATTTTTTCAACTAAATAATTCATCTGAAAGAATTACATATTTAATAAATTAAAAAAATAATTGAACCAATTAAAAATTTAATAAAATATCAAACCTAAAACAAATAAAAAAATCTGTATAAGTTTTAAAATTTTTTCAGTACCATAAAAAAGCATTCGAGACATGACTAAATAATAAATAGATTTTCATTAATTATTTGTTTCCTTCAACCTCTTAGTATTCAATCGATTTTTTCTTCTCCTTAATATCGGGCTCAAGGTCAATCTTCATTCAAAATAAAAAACAATTTCCGTTTTATTTTGTTACATACAGTTGCGGTCAATATAATAGCACCTCGCACAAATTTATACTGACTCCGTTGGGAGGATTCCACTCACTCCAAAACAAAATAATAAATTCTTTGATATTAATGGCTTATTATCATTTTATAAAACGCTAATTAATTTAAACAAAAAACTTAATAACTCTATACACTCTAAATAATAGCACTTTAGCTCATTTTTGACAAAGGTCTCTCTTAAAATAAAGCAAAAATTTCTCTCAAATATCTTGTAGGTAAATTAATTGTCGCATGGCTTTTGTTTGCTATTACCGCGGCATATAGCCTTCTCAAGGAATCCACTAAATGCTGGCATCTTTTAACTTTGATGGGACTCAAAATTTTCTGCACAGCCTTCCTTTCTGTTCGTTCACCGATTTTCGATAGTGTTCTAATCTAGGGACTGTGCAGGCCATCCCCATTATATTGATATAGTTATCGTTGAACAATTTTTTTGTCATTTTGCTGGTGTATTTGGGGTCATTGTCTTGCTGAAAGACCACACCAGCGGCATTTCGTAGGAGACATACGGCAGCATAATTTCATCAAGGCTTTTACATAAACTGATAAATCCATAACGGTTTTGCTCTAATATATAGGACCCACACCTTGATACGAGAAGCAACCCCATTCCAATAAACATCTGGAACCATTTCCACTAAAAAGAACAATTTTGGATTCGTCAATCCATAGCACATTTCTACACTTTTCCTTTGGTCAATTTAGATGGGCTTTAGCGAGAAGTGCTACTTCTCTTTAAAAAAAAATTATCTTCAAGTACATTATGGTAATTAATCAAATCGTTTTATCACAAAATGTTTTTTTCATCACAATTATTTATTCTGTGAGTTTATAGAGGCTTAAGAAATGTGTTAAAGTTATTTTATTCTCAGTTTAAATAACGTGCCTTTTTGTGTCATGAAACAGGCATGGGTTACAGAAAAATCTTAAATTAAGGTATAGCAGTACAGTGATGTTATTTTATATTGCTATTGACTCAGGTTTCTCAAATGAGAACCGAAGTATGCTGAAGATGGAAGTAGGGCTGTGGAAAGTGTTGCAATACATTTTGTTTGTGTTTAATTTTTCCTGGATTTTTTTTAATTAAAACAAAAATATTTTTCGAATGAATTTTTTTTCTTAAAAAATTAAGCACATAAGAAGACGAACTTAAGCCGGCTGAAAATTTTTAAAAAATTTATAATTACTTTTATATTAGTATTTGTGTTAAATGTAAAAAGACTTTCAAAAAAGTAATAAAATATTATATAAAATTTTTTGAAATTATTTTTTAATTTAATAAATTATTTTTAAATTTAATAAATTATTTTTAAATTTAATAAATTAGTTTTAAATTTAATAAATTATTTTCAAATTTAATAAATTCTTTTTAAATTTAATAAATTATTTTTAAATTTAACAAATTATATTTTAATTGAATAAATTATTTTTAAATTTTATAAATTATTTTTAAATTTAATAAATTATTTTTAAAAATAATAAATTATTTTTAAACTTAATAATTTATATATTAATTAAATAAATTATTTTTAAATTTAATAAAATATCTTTAAATTTATTAAATTATTTTAAAGTTAAGAAATTATTTTTAAATTTTATAAATTATTTTTAAAGTTAATAAATTATTATTTTCAGTTTTATTCGACCTTTTTTTTATTTAATTTCTATTAAATTTTAATCTTTTTACTCGGTCCTTTATATTATAACGATTTATTTTTCTTTTTTTCTCTCAATATTTCGCTTTCCTTTGGAAAGCTTCTTCAGGAAATTATTTTTTATATTTTCAAAAACAAAAAATTATAACAATTTGAAAAGAAAAAAAAAAAAATTTTGAAAAACATTTGACAAAACATATAAAATTATTTTCTTCATACATACAAACATACAAAAATTAAAATTTAAAATATTAAAACATACAAAAACAAGGAAACGGAAACTAAATAACAAATTCTTTCTTATGAAATAATTATAACAAATTATGTGTTTTTTGTATTAAGTACCTATAATTCTGCGCTAAATTGTCTGTGTCTGTTTTGAAATTTATTCTCCTTACATTTGGTACATTAACAATTTCTAACATTTCTAACATATAACGTCTCTTGTAGTTTTTTTCTATATGTAATACTGATGTTTCATCAAACTTTGGATAATGATTATATTTCTTACAATGTGAAGATAAGGATGTCTTCTGTGTTGAAATATTCCTATATTTTTGGTCACATCTACGACCAGCTAATCTTGTTTTAAGTTTATTCTTTGTTGTCCCAATATAAACTTTGTCACAGTTCACCTGGTCATTTCCTCCACATGGTATCCTGTATACTACATCAGATATTTCCATTTTTCCTATTTTATCCTTCATACTGCTTAATAATTCATTTAATGTGTTATATGTTTTGTGTGCAATTATATATCTATCTGTGTCATATATTTTAGACTTTCTTAATCTTTCTAATATTCCAGGAGCATAAGTTAATGATTTATAATTTCTTGGTTCTGCCGTAGTATTTCCTAAATTATGCCTATGATTATCATATTGTCTAATTAATCGGTTAGTTAATTCTACTGGAAAATCATTGTCATTAAATATATCTCTTACTGTATCCTTATTCTTCAAATGAAATTCTCTATCACTTATAGTCAATATTCTGTCTATCATATTTTTCGCTGTGTTAATTATTATTTTTTCGGGTGTTTTAAATAAAAATTAATAATTCTTCCAGAAGATGTTGGTTTCTTATACCAATCAAATACTAACTTATTTATCTAAATATGGAAGTCTAGATTCTAACTCTTTTTTAATCTTACATATAATATCCGGATGAAACCTATTCAATTCTGACAAAATATCATCCACTGTATCTTCTGAAGTTATACAAAATAAATCATCTAAATATTTTGTGATAATCTTCGGTTTAATATGCATTTTACTAATACATGTATTTAGTAATTCCTCCATCACAATATCAGCAATAATTGGAGATGCCGGAGAACCCATAGGGAGGCCCTCTTTCTGCTGATATATCCTATTATCAAATTGAAAATATCTGTTGTCTTCAATGCAAAACTTAGGAATACGTAAAAATAATTCCTTCTTAATATTTGTATTTTGTTCTATTATCTGCCATTTTTCCTCTATAATTCTCAAAGCTAAACCTACAGGAATACTTGGAAAAAGTGAAACTACATTAAATGAAAACAATCTATCATTATCCTCTATATTTTTGTTCCCTTGGCTTTATCTTTAAATTCCAATGAATTTCTAACATTATATATTGAATGTTCTGTTATTACCTTAAGAATATTCGTTATATATTTGCAAAGTCCGTAGGCCGGGGAATTAATGCAAGAACAAATAGGCCTCAGAGGAAAATCCTGTTTATGGATCTTAGGTACTCCATATAGCTTTGGAGAATTTGATACATTCGTCCTAAGTCTATTCCTCTCCATAATTGAAATGATTTCTTTTTTAAAAAGTTCATCAACTAAAAAATTGTTTGTTTTTTGCAGTTTAGTAGTCGGATCCTTATTCAATATTGAGTATTTTTTGAAATTATTTTTTAATTTAATAAATTACTTTAAAATTTAATAAATTATTTTTAAATTTAATAAATTGTTTTTAAATTTAATAAATTATTTTTAATTTTTATAAATTATTTTTAAATTTAATAATTTTTTTTAAATTTAATAATATATTTTTAAATTTAATAAATTATTTTTAAATTTTATAAATTATTTTTATATTTAATAAATATGTAATAGAAATAAAATTGAAAAATTTTTAAAGCAATTTTCGATAACAATTTATTTTTTGTATAAAAATTAATAAAATTATAGTCTTTCAAAACTTTGTTTCAAGCACATTAAATAAAAAGTAAATAAATATTTTACCACCTCATCTAACAAAAAATAAAAAATAAAAACAAAATTGATTGCCTCTAAAACAATTTATTTTGAAAACAGTTTTCAAATCATAAACATTTTCCTAATCTCTAATAATAATGGGATGTAATAATAGTTTTAAATTAGCTTTGAGAAAAAATACAAAAACAACAAACTACAACAAACAGCTTTGTTAGAATTAAAAATGAATCTTTAATATTAATGCTATCAAATATAATACACACACATATATGCGGAAATTATTAAAACTTTAGAGAGAGAAATGTGTGTATGTGTTAAAACATTTTTCAAAGCACTTTAACAATCTTTATGGCAGAGATAATTGATTGCATCGATTGTTCTTCGTTCATTCTGCAAAATACAAGACTGTTTTACAACTTAAGCTTAAACATCAAGAGATGATCATCAAACATACCTAAACACACATACACATACAAACACGTGCTCAGTGAAGCAGCTTAGCTTAGCAGGCAAGTTAAGTTAATTCAAGTCAAGCTGCAAGCAAAGAGGTTAAACACTGGTTAAGTTATTTTACGTGCTGCTAAGTAATTCAACCATTATGATTACACGATTAAAATGAAAATTGAAAGAAAAATAATCCATCCATTCATTTATGTGTTCAACGATCGCATCCTCTACCACATCCCAAACTTATCCAACCAACCAACAACCCTTCATCTGTGTATTTAAGCAAAAACTCTCGCCTGTCTGTCTGTCCGTCTGTCCATCTGCTTTTCCAACTGCTCAATTTAAAACGAAAAAATTTTAGATTTTTGCCTGCAAGTTGTTAAGTTTTGTTGTTGTTATTATTTTATTATAAAATTTTTTCTTATTTTGCTGTTAAAATCATAAAGTCAGAAATGAATAAAAAGTATTTTTTTAGCTGACCGCCTGTTTGTCTAACATACAAACGCCCTCTTAGATTTCATATTATTCTCTTTGCTATTGACCAGCGCTCCAAACAGATGATTGTTTTTAAGTGAAAATTGTAGTGAAGCAAAAAAATAAAAATAACAATTTAATGCGATAAAGTGGAAATATTTGTTTTCAATTTCTTTTTTTTTTTTGATTTTTTTGTTATCAAAAGCCATAAACAATTCATAAAAATAATAAATATTTTAACAAAAGAAAATTTAATGATTTTCACGAGTCTTTAGTTCAAACAAAAACTACAAAAAAAAAATTCCATGAAACCCGTTTAGTGATTTAAAATGAGCAGGAAGAGTGGCGCATTAAAAAAACAACAAAAAAAAAAGGTTTGCGTGTCCGTTAAGCAGTTGATTAAAATTAAAGATTACTTATGCCTTGGCCAAGTTAATAATTTTGTTGTTTTCTTTTTATTATTTGTTGTTGTTGTAATAATTTAAGCTCCTTTGAAATAAAATAGATAATAGAATAGTGCAGGAGAAAAGAAATATTTTTTGTAAAAGAAGAAACTTTTAATATCATCTGCGTCAGATGTTTAAAATATAACGCGTTCCCAGCTAAAATAGTTTAGTTAATCAATTTCAGTTTACATCAATTTTAAATGATCGTTAGTGGGAAAGAAGCTTTACATTTTAGGAAAACTAATTATTTTAGTGTCAAACGGTTGACGCTGTTCTTTAGCGAAAAGATCTTAAAACACATTAAAAGACTTAAAGGTTTTAATTATTTTCTTTTAAATTTTAATCTTTTTACACGGTCCTTTAAATTATAACGCTTTATTTTTTTCTCTCAATATTTCGCTTTCCTGTGGAAAGCTTCTTCAGGAAATTATTTTTTATATTATTGTTATAATTTTTGTTTTTGAAAATATAAAAAATAATTTCCTGAAGAAGCTTTCCACAGGAAAGCGAAATATTGAGAGGAAAAAAATAAATCGTTATAATTTAAAGGACCGTGTAAAAAGATTAAAATTTAAAAGAAATTAAAAAAAAGGTCGAATAAAACTGAAAATAGGTTTTAATTATTTTAATACTCGCCAGGATCTATAAAAACGATCCTTATTTTTCTTGCTTTAACTTTCTTAAAAAATACACTATAATGCTGTTGAAAAAATTTATATAAAACCGCTGTCATATAAAAATTTAAATAAAAATTAGAAAATATTAATTTCTTTTTTTTTAAATTTATTAAAAAAATTTGTAAAAAAATTTAAAAAAAAACAAAAATTGATGTAATTTCTCAACAAAGAAGATTCTTTACAATAGTTCTCGATACACAGCCAATCAGGAAAAATGTGAAGTTTTTGCGCAAAGAATTGCTTCCAATCATTTCAATTCCTGTCAACAGGGCGATGCGACTACTAATTCGTTAGTGAATGATACTCTAGAGTCGTATAGATCACTGAGAAATAATTCTCAAGGTAATTACATAAAAAATAGTTTACAGATTTCTGATATATTGAAAGCTTTATAAAAAGGCACCTGGTATAGACAGTATTAATATTAATAGATGTCTTAAGGCACTTCCCCGAAAAAGGCATTTCATTTTTGGCTACTATTATTAACTCGTGCCTAACATAGCTGTGTTATCTTCCTAAAAAGTTTAAGTAGCCTAAAGTTATCTCAATCAAAAAGCCTGGTAAGCAACCCGATTGCCCATCTTCATACCACCCTATCAGCTTAAGGCCCAACTATAACATGCATAATCTGGCTCAAGCTAATGTAAAAAAATGTAACGAAAAGTCTGTCAATTACTTACACGAATGTATAAATTATTATACACAGATGCATATTTGTTTTATTCACACTTTTGCAAAAAGTGCAGATTTGGCGCGATTTAAAATTTAAAGTAAAAAAAAACGACGGTAAAAAACAATGTGCTGAACATTTTCATTTTAATTTATTTTGGTTTTTAATTTATTTTAGGTTCAATTAAATACAGATTTTATTTATTTATTTTTTTTTTTAAAGAGAAGTAGCACTTCAGGCGACAATTCCTATTTAGTCAAGTACTGTGCTAAATTCTTTAGAAAAAGGGTAGAGAAGAGATGAGACAGGTGGTGAAAGCAGAAGGATAGTTACGGAAATTAGCTGTCGTATAAGACAGCACAGCAGCCAGTGACCATGTCTTCATCACTGAGCAGCGCCGCCGATGGTCACTTTTTGTTTTTATAGTGAAAAAAAAAAACAGCGAAGGTCTTTGTTGGAAATCGAACACACAACCCCCAGACTGACAAGCAAGCCTACAGGGGCATAGATTATATTTTTTTCACAATTTTATCAAAAATAGTACACACATGAATCAATGTGTGTTATATTTTATTAAAATGATCGATAAACTGGCAACGTCATCATAAGACTATTAGGGAATACCAAATTAGTACTGATGTTGTGTTAAAGTGATGTTGACTCAAAATCGTGGACGATGTTAACGTCGCCAAAGAGAATAAGGGTGAATATCACTAAAAAAAGAAATCAAAATTTATTACTTCTCACACACTAAAAATCAATTTTTCAGTTGTAAATGCAAAATTTTCACTTGATCACAAACAAACTAAAAAGGGAATTTTTTGTAAAAAAAAATCTTTAACGAAAATTTAGAAAAAAATAAGGGAGTTTAAAAAAATTTCATTAAAAAAGATAAAACATTTCCATTTTTTTATAACCAGGCTTCAAAATTAAAACAAAAAAATGAAAATTTTTCCAACTAAAAATTAATGAGAATTTTTCCAATTAAAAATTAATTGTAAAAATTAGAATTGTAATCAAAATTTCATTTTCTCTAAAAAAAGCAAATTTTTATAAGCTAGTGGAATTTCAGGAAAGAGAAACCAGAAAATTCTAGTTTTATCACAACATCCAAATTAAATCAACAATTTTTGGTATTAAAAATATTGAACGGAAATCAAAATATTCCAACAATAATTTAAATTTTATTTAAAATAAAATATTTTAATATTTATAAAATAAATATGTTTTTTTCTTTTTAATGATCTTTTTTATATATTTTTTTCTTTTCGATATTTCGCTTTCCTTTGGAAAACTTCTTCAGGAAAAAATTTTTTATTTTTGAAAAAAAACGCTATTTAATTTAAAAGTATAAAATTAAATAAAAAACATTTTTCACTTATTTTTTATCAAAATAAATTTCACAAAAACTCTTTTATTATTTAAAGTTAAAGTCGTTAAAAATAAAATATTTTCGAAAAATCTAAATTCGTTGAGGTATAAAATTAAATAAAAAATTCGAAATTTCTTTTAACGCAAAGAATAGCAACTTTTATGAAAATAAATTTCATAAAAACTGATTTATTAAAAGAAATTTATTCCGCCTTAAAGACAATTCCTAACTGCCAACCCTGCATAAATAAATAACGCTTCTCCCAGTTAGTGTGCAGTTTAAACAAAAAACTAAAAAATAATTTAAGAAGATTAAATTATAAAAATTTATGGGGAAATTTTCTTTTATAATTTACCATCTTCCAACTAAACTAAACAGCGCTCAAACCGTTTGTTATTCTTGTTGTTGTAAGTTGTGTAAGTTTGTTGAATAAAAACATAAATTTTTATTATTTTAATGAGAGGCGAATTACAAACATAAAAGTTTCGTTCGTCATAATTATGGTATAAAAACTTGAATAACAAATATGAGTGCAAGTGCTTAAACTATTTAATATATATATTTTTTGTTGTTGTTGTAGTTCTTTTTATTTGATCGTATGTATGTTTTATAGACACGTATTAACCTTTTGATCATGGCATACAGCCAGCATTTATTGCCACAAATAATTTTATGAACATTTATTTTTAAATAAAATTTTAAAATCGAATCCTTCCATAAATTGTTATTCATTAAAATGGTAGAAAACAAAATCTGAAATTAAAAGATCAGGAAAGGTATTAAATGTTTGTTGCAATTGATTTTTTTTATCTGCTCTCATTCACTAAGTAAACTTTTCATCTGTATCGAGAGAAAGGATAAGAATTTAAACTCCAAGTTTAATTTTCATGTAGAGAAAAGAAATTTAATATTTTGATTAAAGTTTTAATTAATTTAAATATTTCTTTAACAATCATAGGGTCCATAGAACATAGTTGACAACGACTTCTTTTGACTGTGCATTTGGGTGGTCCACTTATTTTCTCTTTACATTTGGTTAAAGACAAAGGTTGCTGTTCCTGTTCACATACAATACAGAGCTGATGCACAATTTCTCTTGAAAAATATGTTGTTGGCAAGGATTTTCGCTGCTTCATATAGGGCATTGCAAGCTACAATCCTAAATTCTCCAAAAAAAAAACAAAAAAATGACGACGTTAGACAAAACAGTTCTTATTGCAATCATTGTTAGCCGATGTAAATAATACAAAGCATTATACTTGAGACCATCTATTGTTCTTCCTTGCAAGTGTTACATGAAACAACTTTATCCAGAGTAATAACTCCTCCTTTACATTTATTCACGATTGCTAACTTTTGGACCATGATGCAAGGTGTTCCTGTAGGCTAGTAGTTAGGATACTAACTTAACTTAAAAGACTGGGGGTTTTGGGTTCGATACCCAGCAAAGACCTTGGTTTTTTTTACTACAAATAAAAATTGTCTGTCGGTGGAGCTGCTCAGTGATGAAGGTCGCGGTGCCGTCTTATACGACAGTTAATTTCCTTAACCATCCTTCTACTTTCACCACCTGTCTCATCTCTTCTCTATTTCTTTCCTAAAGTATTTAGCACGGTACTTGGCTAAATCAGGCATTGTTGCCTGAAGTGCTACTTCTCCTTATAATAAAAAAAAGTGCTAAAAAGATTCGCAGAATTATTTTCCTTTGGAATATATGAAACGAGAAAACTGTCCTTGCTGAAGCAAAAGAATTAAGTAAATACCTGTCTTCCTTTAGTTGACAAAAGCTCCTTAGCGGTCCATTCAGTCTTGTTTTTACGTATTGTTGCCACTAAAGTAATTTGTTTTTCTAGCAATTTTTGTCGCAATTAATAAGAAACTAAAGTCATAATGTAACTGTTTGCACTTACATTATGACTTTTAGGTTATCTGTCAAATCCAGAACTATCCGCATACCTTGATTTCTTTCAGGCTTAGCTCCAAATTCTTTGCCTGTATACGGCTGTATATTCCAGACTCGAATCAGAAAAAGTACCAAAAATTTTATACCATACTGGTTCTCCCCCCGTGGCACATTTATCAGCCATCTAGACTTGTGCTGCTGGGGGTATGACATGATAAGGTTTACATCTGCTTGCTGTGGGCCTTAATAAGATGTTGGCCCTTACCACTGTGGATGGTAAGTAGCGCCGTCCTCGCCCTAGAAGGCCTTCAGATACGTATATCCTCCGGTCACTCCTAGTTGCAACTTCACTCCTTGCTAAAGAGTTGGAGACTATTCAACTCCTGGTCCAGAACGCATGAAGCTTAATATAATTAAGAATACGACGGCATTCATACTCACTGGACCTGGACCATTAATTGTGTTCAATTGTGAATGATTCGACCCACAAACTGAAATGAGGGCCTCGAAACACACAGCCACCACGCTACTCCCGAAGGGCCTACCTCAATAATCTGCTAGATAACAGCTAAATGCCTAAGAGACAAATAGCGGAACTCTGGGGCTCACTGATTCCGTGGAAATATAGTGGATTGTCCAGTTGACTCCTACTAGCCTTGGAGGGGACTGGGCTCCCTTTTACCCCGCAAGACACCAGTCTAGATGGTTGTTGTAGGATCCATAAAGATTATCATGTGCCCCCGGGGGAATGCTGCTGCTGGGGGTATAAGGGAGCCCAGTCCCCTGAAGGCATAGGTGTCAACTGGAGACTCCACGTTATTTTCACGGGAATCAGTAAGCCCCAGAGTTCTGCCAATTGTCTCTTTAGCCTTTTAGTTGCTCTCTGACTGATTATTGAGGTTGGCCCTTCGGGAGTGTCGTGGTCATTGTGTTTTCGCGTCCCTTGCATAAACTGATTTAGAGGGCCAGGATCACCTCGCCTTTAATAAAACCAACAGGTGAATGAACCGGATCCAATGAGCATGCTAGTCATGTGTTCTAGACCAGGAGTTGGATAGTCACCAGCTCTTCAGCAAGGAGTAGTGGTTTGCATGCCTGCTTTGGAACCGCTGAAGTTGCAACTACGAAAGATCTGTTGCTAGAATTGATCCTCGGCTTGCTTTTCATTCCCAGTGGTTTGACCACCATCTGATTAAGACCTACGGCCAGATGCAGATGTAAATCTTATCACGAAAAAAATCCCAACCAAATACAAAGTATTGCCGTGACGTCAAAGATCTTTGGCTGCGATTTGTCTTGTTGGCCAGGCTTTAGATATGACTTTTTGGACTTGAGGTTACCATAATGTAACCATTTTTCTTCACCAGTAAAAATACCATGAAGAAGTGACTTCTTTTGTAGCCTTCAAGCGATATATCAGATATGCAAACTCACCTTTCAACATTTCTCGGCTTCCTTTCCTACTAAAACCAATTTTCTTACTTTTGAATGAATGTGAACAAACATTAAAAGCTTGAACTGATTATTCACCTGTCGTTAGAAGTACATTTTGTTAATGCCGCTTAATATTTTTCTCAATGTGATTTTTTATAATGTGTCACACTATGAGGGATAATCAAGATTTTTATATTTAAGGACTCGAAGACGAAAAGAAAAATAGAAATAAAAAACAGCTTACAAAGACTTTGACTAATAGTTGTTGTTGGTCCATGAACATTTTCATGGGCTAGAAATAAAAAATATTCCTGTGATTTATAGAACTCGAATTCATGCAAATAACTACTGCATAGTAAATTATCCTGTCAGTCCAATTTTCCAAAAAGAATATTAGTGATGGCCTTTGCTTGTAATTCACGAATGGCTCGAACGAACAGCCTTAAGGTTGCACATCATTTTTGGATGATTCGTATAGCATCGGCAAATAACGGCTCTCTATAAATCTAATGGGTTTTCATATCAGGTGCGAGGCGACGATTTCTCCATAATGGAATTTAGTCAACAAATATTCGTGTTTAATGAACTGTGCAACATGATGTGATGTCCTTGTTAAATCAAGGCTATTCAAGTTTTTTACTTTCCTCTCCAAGCTGTAAGAATTACGTTTTAAAAGCTCGCTGGTAAGTAAAATTGCTCATCCGTCAACAATCATTTTCGATGGCATCATTCAAAATTTCAAACTAAATTGTCACTTTCTGCAGATGCATGGGCTTTTCAACAATGACATGAGGATTTAACGACTCCAGCTGAGCAAATTCTGTGTGCTGACAAATTCATACTGAGATGATATTTGTTAGCAAGACTGTATGTCCTCTTCGTCCGATAGTGCATTTAGCATATTTTCTATTTCACTGGTATTCGTTTTCCGAAAAGAAATACAGACTCTTTAAAACGTTGTTAAGTGCTGTAATGAAGTACTTAAGTACTGAAATGAAGTACTTAAGTACTGTAATGAAGTACTTAAGTACTGAAATGAAGTACTTAAGTACTGAAATGAATACTTAAGTACTGAAATGAAGTACATAAGTACTGTAATGAAGTACTTAAGTACCTTAAGAAAGTACTTAAACTACCCTGGCTTAAATAAGACCAGCTTTGTAGGTCAAATTTGGAAATAATTCTTTGAAATACCTGCAAATACTGGTACCTGTGAGTTATGTGCAATTGGAAGAACAAGAATAATATTGAAAGAAAATTGTAATATTTAGTTATTGTAACTGACCATTATAAACAACCATTACTCCTCGTACCACACGTTGTTGCACAACAACACAAACCATTTCATTATGATGAGCGCATGCTGGCGTTGAGAAGTAAAAAAACAACATCTTTTGATTGTTACGCTGGTTGTGAGGATGATTATGCTGGCTAAACTTGGTCAAGCTTTTTAGCTGGCTGACTGGCTGGCTGTTATAAAAATGAAAAGAAGGTGGTTTGTAATTCTTTTTTTTTTTTTTTTTTGATATTTTTTTTCTTCTTTCTTTTTAGATTTTATGAAATGGTGATGATGTGCTTTAGGTTCATTATTACTACGTAGTGCAAGTTAAAACAATTTTTTTTGTGTTCTAAAATTGGTTTGTTTTGTGTTTTTGTTGTTGTTTAACAAAATTGAAACATAAATCGTGCCCGCCATTATGGCCATTAAAGTGCAACCAACACTTTTAAGGCCTGCGACAATAAGCAAACACTCCATTCCATTCTCATACACATCGTTTTATTCCTTCTTGTTCATTTCGTTGCATCTTTTTTAACATTAACTACGTTGTAATCATGCCTCTTGCTGCATCATCATTTAACTTTAGATTTCTTTAGGCAGCGGCGGCGCGGCGCATTGCATTATTAACCATAGTCATTCCTTAACAATAATAATAATAACAGCAACAACAACAACAGCAATAGAAAACGCATATGCTCGCTCATTTTGTTTGCAATTGAATAATGCTGCTCTTTATTAACACTACAGGCCCTTTAAATTTTGTTGTTGTTGCTGGTGTTTTCCTCTTTTAAATATGATTCCTTTTGTAAAATGGAGTGTTATTTTTTTGGTTTAAAGATTTAAAATGATTTTTTTGCCTTTTCTACAATTTTATTTGGGTTTTTAAATATCTGCACAATAGAAGAACTGATTGCTATCGAGAATGAATTAATTTTAATTTGTTTATTTTAACAAAAAAATATTACAACAACAAATTTATTTGAATTTAAAGGTAGTGAGAGGTAGTTTCTGCTTTGCGAAAATAAAATAAAAGGAGTGTCAAAGATCAATAATTCCAAAGTTATTGCTTTACTTTTGGGGATAAGAATTTTTGTTGGCGATAACGACTACGTTTTGTTAAATTTAAGATTAAACTCTTTGTGTTTGTTTGTTTGTTTGTTTGATTGCTCCTTAAGAAGTTTTATAATTTCAAATTTAATTTCATTAAAATATTTTCGGCTGTTTTTGTAAACGGTTTTTCAACAAAAATTTTAGTTCCTAAAACAAAATAAAACAAAAATTTAGATTAAGATAATTCAAGAAAACTTCGGCTATTATGAATGAAAAATGATATCAAGCAAACATGCACCACGTTCACACTGAAGATGTCGATTTTTTCATCAAAGTTTTTAAACACTTTTTGGCAAAATGACGATCTTAGTTCGTTAATCACATCATGAATTTTGAGTTTAAAGACTGAAATTGATTCGATTGCCACCGCATAGACTCTGTCCTTAACATAACCCCACAAAAAACAAACCAGTGGTGTTAAATTACACGATTTGGCTGGCCACTTAACAGCTGATTGTGATAAAATTTTGCGATCGGGAAATTTGGTTTGCAATAAACTAATCGTTTCATTGGATGTGTGACATATGGCAGCGTCCTGTTGGAACCACATGTCAGCGATACCTATGTCATTAATAATAGAACAAAATTGAGTTATTAGCATCTCACGATAGCGTGATCCATTTTCACCGTTAACGCATTTCCAGCCTCCTCTTCGAAAAAAAACGGCCAATAATCGTTTCAGAATTTTCAGAAGCACAAATACGGCAATTTTGCTTGATAAGCCTGACAAGTAAAAATGGGTTTCATCTGAAAAAATGATTTTTTTCAGAAAAATCTTGCGGTTGTTCCTCAATGAATTAATCGAATCAACAGTCGGCGTCAATTCCTGAACCAGTTAAACCTTGCATGACTTGCAAGGCCATGTGATGCTTTTGTTTAACCCCAATTGTTGAGAACTTCGAAGAATTGACAAATTTGGATCTGCCTCAACACTGTGGTTCACGGCTGCAATGTTTTCAGCTGAACGACCCACTCGAATGCGCTTTAGTGTTCGCATTTTCATATTTCTTTTTACTTCTCTACTCAAATTTAACGACCAAATTCTGTATAGCGATTTAAGAAGGACAATTAAGTTGTCCTTATTGTTATTAATGCTTTCAATAACCAAGAGTAATAATAACAATAACAGAAATAATAAACTTTAAATTAAAGCATCTACCTTAAAGGTATTGAAATTTAACTTAAGTATGTTAATAAAACTCGACTAACGATTCGATTAAATTATTAATTTTTAAAGAAATAACGCCCACCCGATTGCTTTTCACGGTTAGAAATTTTTCTTGCATGCATATTTTGGGCGAGATAATTGATTATATTAAAGTTATAATTTATTTTCAATTTTAATTTTCTTAGTTACACCTAAGTTCGTTTTTGTAAATAATTAATTAAAAAAGATTAGGAAATATTAGGTGTTTTTATAGAGGTATAGAACTTTAAGTTGACAACGCTGTATTAAGTGCCGGCCTATTAATCAACTTTACAGTGAATTTTGTTAGTCTGGCGCCTAAACAGCGGTTGCAAATTGTGTAAATTGGGTCCAAAACATAACAAAGTTGACGTCGATTTCGATTTTTATAAAAGACTTTAATAATAATTTTCAAGCCTATGTTTACTATTACTTTAAAGAAAACTGACTGTATGGTGGGTGTACTTTGTGAGCTGGTAGAATCAATTTGACATATTTCGATAGAAAAATTGGTTTCAAAAGGCTACAATCAAGCAACCAAGTAACTTTTATGTTAAACAATTGTACAACTATAATGTGCAGGAGCTATGGTTTTAACAAGATGGCGCAACATGTTACACAGCTCATACCACAATTCAGTAATTGAAGAAAACGCATAGTTTCACGTTTCAAATTAATCAATTGTGCAATTTGATGCCGCTAAACTATTTTTTGTGGGGATATGTGAAGTTGCTTTTAACGATTGACCACTTGAAGGATAATATTCACCGCGTTGTTATGTCGCAAAAAGAATTAAATGTTGGAAAAAGTCGTCGAATATTGAACCGCTAGAGTAGAGTACGTCTGAATAGACGTGGCTTCAGAAGCCATATTAAAATTATAATGCCAGAAGAATATCTTTGCAATAAAATAATTAATTAATTCAATTAATTAATTGATAATTACATAATTAGTTAAGTTAAATATTTAATTAATTCCTGTAGGTTTAGCTTTAAGAATTATAGAGGAAAAATGGCAGATAATAAAACAAAATACAATTATTGAGAAGGAATTATTTTTACGTATTCTTAAGTTTTGTATTGAAGAAAACAGGTATTTTCAATTTGATAATAGGATATATCAACACAAGAAGGGCCTCCCTATGGGCTCTCTAGCATCTTCAATTATAGCTGATATTGTGATGGAGGAATTACTAAATTCATGTATTAGTAAAATGCATATTAAACCGAAGATTATCATAAAATATTTAGATGATTTTTATTTTCTATAACTTCGGAAGATGCAGTGGATGATATTTTGTCAGAATTGAATAGTTTTCATCTGGATATTAAATGTAAGATTGAAAAAGAGTTAGAATCTAGACTTCCATTTTCGATATACTGATAATAAGAAAGATAAATAAGTTAGTATTTGATTGGTATAAGAAACCAATATCTTCTGGAAGAATTATTAATTTTTATTCAAAACACCCGAAAAAAATGATAATTAACACAGCGAAAAGTATGATAGACAGAATATTGACTATAAGTGATAGAGAATTTCATTTGAAGAATAAGGATACAGTAAGAGATATATTTAATGACAATGATTTTTCAGTAGAATTAACTAACAGATTAATTAGACAATATGGTTATTATAGGCATAATTTAGGAAATACTACGGGAGAACCAAGAAATTATAAATCATTAACTTATGCTCCTGGAATATTAGAAAGATTAAGAAAGTGTAAAATATATGACACAGATAGATATATAATTGCACACAAAACATATAACACATTAAATGAATTATTAAGCAGTATGAAGGATAAAATAGGGAGAATGGAAATATCTGATGTAGTATACAGAATACCATGTGGAGGAAATGACCAGGTGAATTGTGACAAAGTTTATATTGAGACAACAAAGAACAAACTTAAAACAAGATTAGCTGGTCATAAGTGTGATCAAAAATATAGGAATATTTCAACACAGAAGACATCCTTATCTTCACATTGTAAGAAATATAATCATTATCCAAAGTTTGATGAAACATCAATATTAGATATAGAAAAAAACTACAAGAGACGTTATATGTCAATGAAATTGTTAATGTACCAAATGTAAGGAGAATAAATTTCAAGACAGACACAGACAATTTAGCTCAGAATTATAGGTACTTAATACAAAAGACACATAATTTGTTATGATTATTTCATAAGAAAAAATTTGTTATTTAATTTCCGTTTCCTTGTTTTTGTATGTTTAAATATTTGAAATTTTAATATTTGTATGTTTGTATGTGTGAAGAAAATTATTTTATATGTTTTGTCAAATGTTTTCAAAAATTTTTTTCTTTTCAAATTGTTATAATTTTTTGTTTTTGTAAAATATAAAAAATAATTTCGTGAAGAAGCTTTCCACAGGAAAGCGAAATATCGAAAAAAATACATATTGGTAATTAATAAAAACCGTTGAAAAGAATAACAGATATTTATTTAAAATACAAAAAGGTCGATTTAAAAAAATAAAAAAAAATTTCAATTATTTATTTAATTAAAATTTTTTTTTTATGTTTTACTTTAATACGTGTGTGTTTATTTGATAGTTGAGAGCTTTGAACCGGCTTAAAGTCTTTTCAGTTGTTAAAAATGAAAAACAATAATAATATTATTTGTTTCATTTTATTCTCCATTATCAAGGAATCTAACATACAAAATAACACAGATACATTTTCTATTAAGCAATAAAGCATAATTACAATCAGGTTTACAATACATACGTTGAAAACAAGTTGTGTTTAAAAAAAAAAAGGCTAATGACCTGCCAGTCCTATGAATTCTTAACAACTAATTATTTTATTTCCTGTGCTTATTAATAACGTGTCGGTATAATTGAGTGCAATTGTGAGTGTCCGCTTTATAATTTAAACGTTTTATCGTGGGTACATTAATAATATGTAACATTTCCAATGTGAATCTCCTCTTATAATTTCGCTCTGCCTGTAATATTCTCACTCTCTCAAAATTCGGCCTATGACCACTCAATGCACAGTAGACAGCGAGTGCAGTTTTCTGTTCCAATGGCTTCCCCGCAGCCTTTAAATCAGATTTGTGAGATGAAATCCTAGTTTTTTATGTTATCCTTGTTGTACCAATGTATGTGTTAGGACATATGTCGAATCCATCTCTATTACAATTAATATTATATATAAGGTTGGCTTTGTCTTCCGCGTCTAATTTGTCCTTTGTTTTGCTGAATAATTTGTTTAGCAAATTATTGTTCTTCATAGCCAATTTATACTTTTTGTTGTCATAAATGTTAGTATTTCTTATTCTTTCAGATAATCCCGGAACACATGTAATTTCTTTATAAGTTTTCTGGGGATTTTCCCCTTTAAGTACTCTATTGTTTTCTTTTGATCTTACGTGTCTGATTTACTCCATTATAGTTTTGTGAGGATAGTCAGTATATGTATGATCTTATGTATATTTTTGTCTTAAAAATGTTCATCACCAATATCCATAACCCTTTTGATGATGTTAATTGCCGTGTTAATAATTACTAGTCTTGGGTGGTTTGAGTAAAAATTGATAGTCTACCTGAAGAGGTAGGTTTCTGATACGAATCTAGCTTCAGTAATTCTCCACATCTTATTACTACTGCGTGAAGGTAAGGTAGTTCGTTGTCTTCTTCCAACTCTTTGGTGAATTGAATCTGCCTATTGTACGAGTTTAGCTTCCTCAAGTTGTCTTTAACAGCATCTGTTTTAACGATATCGAAAATGTCATTTACATATTTTGTCTTAAATATAAAATTAATTCCCACCTTAAACCACCCCACTCAACATAAACTAGCAGACATATGATACATAGACTTCAGATAATTCCACTTACTCCAGATAAGTGCAACAAAGAACTCGACACAATCTACGCCATAGCTATAAATAATGGCTACAAAGCCACTATCATCGATAAAGTTCTTAGACACTAAGAACAGAAATAAACATGACAAAGAGACAGTCGACACAACACAACGACACACCTTTACTTACACAGGACCAGAAATATATAGACTAACTAACCTTTTTCACAAAGACGGAATACTCATAGCATTAAAAAGTGGAAACACCCTAAGACATAATCTTAGAACAACGACAGAAACAACTGACAAATTTAGTTCCAGCGGAGACTTACTTGTACCTGCAAACAAACTTATATAGGGCAAACTGGACGAACACTAAAAACAAGGTTTCCACAACACATACGATCATACAAACGGAAAAGAGAAGATTTCAACTTTGCTTACACCTTGACACTTAGGGACACACACCAAGGAAAATAGATGAATGTATGACATTACTACATCCTAGCAAAAAAGGACGAAAACTAGACATTCTTGAAAGCATGGAAATCTACAAACAATGACATTATAAGTGAACAGTTACACGACCTCAGCAACAATTTTCACACCATTAAAACTACTCATGCAAACGGGCAAATGAAAAACACTCTCAGACGGACACACACGTATCTAGATAATAATAAAAAACAGAGGTATCGATAAATATACTTTGCATAAAAATGCCAAGTGACTGAGTGGCATTCTGCTTAGCTGAATAAACACGAACTTGACAACGGAACTGCCTAAACGCCAACACTGACTCACCAGTAAAATCCACAACGCGGCTTGAGAAGGATGCATTCGCATCGAAAGCGCTCGCCTTCGAGTACAAACCAGCCAGTTAGCATGGAAAATGGCAATATTAAAATTAATTATTTAATAAAGATATTTAATATTTATTTTTATTATTTAATTGATTCAATTAATAATTTAATTAAATTTTTATTTGAAAAAAAAAAATTAAACAATAATTAAAAGTATAAAAATTTTCTGCTATGTTTTACAAAATATAATTATTCTTAATAATAAAATAATGATTTTAAAAGAATCAATTACCACAATTAATGTCAATAATCGTTTTTAATAAATTTTCTTTAAATTATTTGATAAATGCTGCTGTTTGGCCAATGCCACCTTTTAGTAAAACGTTCTTGAAAGTGAATATTTATTTTTTTATTTGGAAAGACAATGATTTCATTAAAAAAAAAGGTAAAGAATTCATGTGTATAAAAAAACACCTTTTGTTAAAGGACTCGCTGCTTTTGTTTTTGGCTTTTTGCCTGCCCGAAATTAATTATTTTATAGCCCAGCGAAAGGCAATCTGCTTTATGCTGACCAAAACTAATTGGCAGCATTTCGTAAATATTCACAGAAAATTTTTAAAATGCCCAACTGAGGAGTGTGTGTTGTAAAAATATTTGAACACTAAGGCGTGTCTAGCAAAGAATTTCTAGCTTCTTAATATCCTGCTGCGAAAACCTGCATAACATTTCAAAATATTTTTATAAACAAAAAAAAAAAAAAACACACACACAACACAACGTCTGTTTAACGCCCTTAATTTTAGATATTTTCAACGTCAATAAATATTTAAGATTTTATTTATTTGTTTATTTATTGTTCAATGCAACTAATTGCAGACATTTGTTTGGCTTTTTTGTTTTTATTTATTTTTGTTGCATTGTTCTAGAAAAGCAGTTTTCTTGGCTGATGCCCCTAATGAAGGATCAAAACAAAACACAACAAAAAAACAAAGGCAAATACTTTCGCATAAGTGGCAGAAACAAAAACAAAAACAAAAAATAAATTTAGTTTTTTTTATTTTAAAGTTTAAATAGAGAGAATTGAAGCGGTTTATGGACTGTTAAGATGGATGCTTAGTAGACATGTTGGATGTGTATCTTTGGTGTCATACAAAACTCTTACTCACGACTTGTTTACTGGTGGCACTGATACAAGCATTTTATAATTCGATTTAAACCAAACAAAAAAAAACAAAAAAAAAAAAAAAGAAAATCATTTCTTTTTGGGAAAACAATAGAAAAGCCATGAACCGAAAAAGAAAACTAAAGGTGATCTAAATCGTTATTTAATGCCAATATCGCTTGTAGCTGGTTGATGGTTTCTTTAGCTGCTTATTTTGCCATTTGTTCAATTTCGCTTGGCTGTCTTGGGGTGTCTTGCTTTATTTATTTATTGTTGTTATTGTTGCTGTTGTTTGCATTTTAAAGCCAATTAGTTACATTTTAGATTTTTGCCGTTGCATTTTGTTCTTTTTTTATTTTGTTTGTTTTTGTTTTTTCGTTTATTAAGATTTTTTTAAATTAAATTTCGTTTTGTTTAGATGTTGTTGCGATTGTTTCCGAACGTGTTTATTTTAATTAAATGCATAAAACTTTAAAATATTTTACTAATTAGTTAACAACCTTATATGGCCATTTGACTATTTGATAATCGCTTTAATGCCAACATATACTGTCAAATACATAGTTTCAAATAAAACGATTAAAAATTTACACTAAATACTTTAAGAACGCTTTTGTGAAAAATAAATAAAAATAAGTGCTTAAAATTTTAGCAAGTATTTTTAAAATTACACGCAATCAAGCAAAATAAATTAGGCAACTGCACTTTATTTAAAAATAAGATCAAAATGAGTGCCGGTGGCCTTTGATCTCTTTTTTAAAATTTCATATTTTTAATTGAAAGAAAAATGTTTTTAATAATTAGTTTTTTATTCTTAATCCCTAGAGGTCTTTATTTATAAAAAAAAATTTTAACTTTATTTTTTATTTTATTTCATTATTTCGCCAAACCCTTCTGAAGATGTCAACCAATGGTTTGGCGAAATATAGAAATAAAATAAATAAAGTTTAATCATTTTTTATAAAACATGATATTTTTTTTTTTTTGTAAATTATGACTGACGTAATTTTTTTTATAGTAAAATTAACATTTTAATTTTTTTAATAGAAAAATTATAAACGAAATTCTCTTTTTTTTATAAAAAATTAAGATAAAAATTTTTATAGAAAAATATTATGACTCATTAAAATTTTCTATAAAAAATTATGACTGATGAAATTTTTTGTAAAAAAATTATGACTGATGAAAATTTTCTATAAGAAAATTATGCATGGTGAAAATCTTTTGTAAAAACTTTGTAACATAAAAAATATTTTGCCGAATAATTGTGGCCGACAAATAATTTTTACAAGAAAAAGACGAGTGGTGAAATTTTGACATAAAAAACTTATGATTGATGAAGTTTTTTTAGAAAAATTATGGCCCATAAAAATTTTCTACAAGAATTTTAAAACCGAAAATTACTTTTTATAGAAATCTAATGACATGCAATTTTTATACTAATTTTGTGATGTAATTTCTTTATAGAAAAGCTATAACTGGAGAAAATTTATTCCTCGAGAGATGTTATGAGTGACGAATTATAAAGATGATTTTTTAGTTAGAAAATTTGTCACATGAAAATTTTTGTAAGAATAATTATGATATGAATTTTTTAAAGAACAGCTATGGCTGATGCAAATTTTTTTATAGAAAAGTTATGATTGAATAGACTTTTTTATAGAAAAATTATGACCGAAATTTTTTTTGTTTTTATAAAAAAATTAAGATTAAGAAATTTTTATAGAAAAAATAAAACTGATTAAAATTTTCTATAAGAAAATTATGACTGATAAAATTTTTTGTACAAAAATTATGACCAATGAAAATTTTCTGTAAAAAAATTATACATGATGAAAATTTTTTGTAGAATATTATAGCATGAATTTTTTTCTCGAAAAATTGTGGCCGACAAAAGTTTTCTATAAGAAAAATATGACTGATGAAATTTTGTTATAGAAAATCATGCATGATGAAAATCTTTTCTAAAAAAATTGTAATATTAAAAATATTTTACTGAAAAATTGTGACTTACAAATGTTTTTTACAAGAAAAACACGAGCGGTGAAATATTTTCATCAAAAAATTATGACTGATAAAAATTTTTGTAGAAAAATTATGACTGATGAAAATTTTCTATAAAAAAATTATACATAATGAAAATTTTTTGTAGCATATTATAGCATGAAATATTTTCTTGAAAAATTGTGGCCGACAGAAGTTTTCTATAAGAAAAATGTGACTGATGAAATTTTGTTATAGAAAATCATGCATGATGAAAATCTTTTCTAAAAAAATTGTAACATTAAAAATATTTTACTGAAAAATTATGGCTTACAAATGTTTTTTACAAGAAAAAGATGAGTGGTGATATATTTTCATAAAAAAATTATGACTGATGAAGTCTTTTTTTTTTGATATTATGGCCCATGAAAATTTTCTACAAGAATTTTATAACTGATATTGAAAACATATGACATGCAATTTTCATGGTAAAATTGTGATATAATTTCTATATAGAAAATTTCTTTATAGAAAATTTCTTTATATAAAAGCTACGACTGATAAAAATTTTTTCTTAATAGATATTATGCATGATGAATTATAACAGATAATTTTTTAGTTAGAAAATTAAGGACTTGAAACATTTTATAAAAATAATTATGATAGTAATTTTTAAAGAAAAACTTTGGCTGCTGTAAATTTTTTATAGAGAATTTGGGACTGATTAAAAACTTTTTTATAGAAAAATTATGACTGATGAATTTTTTTGTTATAAAGAAGCTATTACTGATGAAATTTGTTTGTTAAAATTTTCTAAATGAAAATTATGTCATTAAATTTTTATATAGAAATTTTGTGACATGAACTATTTTAATAGAAAAGTTATGACTGATGAAAATTTTTTTCTTTACAAATATGACTGACGAATTAAGTGATGTTTTATTTAAAAAAGTTAGTACATAAAATTTTTATGGAAAAATAATATGACTGTTTAAAATTTTCTATAAGAAAATTATGACTGAAAAAAAGTTTTTGTAGAAAAATTATGCCTGATGAAAATTTTCTATAAGCAAATTGTGAAGGGTAAAAATTTTTTATAAAAAAATTATTTGTCGAAAAATTATAGCCGACAGAAGTTCTTTATAAGAAATATGTGACTGATGAAACTTCGTCATGGACAAATTATGATTGATCAATTTTTTTTTAACGAAAAAATATGGGCCATAGGAATTTCCTGCAAGGATTTTAAAACTGATGAACTACATTTATAGAAAAAGCATGAGTAAAGAATTTTTTTTTCTTATAGAAGACTTATGGTATGCAATTTTAATAGTAAAATTGTAATGTAATTTCTTTATAGAAAAGCTATGACTGACGAAAATTTGTTTCTTTATAGATATTACGACTGGCGAATTATAACAGATGATTTTTTTATGTTAAAAAACAATTTTTTTAGAAAAAAGAATTGCTGATGCAAATTTTGTATAGAGAAGTAATGACTGATTAATATCTTTTTTATAGAAAAATTATGACTGGTGATTTTTTTTATAAGGAAGCTATGACGATTTTGTTTATTAACACTTTATGGACGATGCAAAATTTTCTAAAAGAAAATCATGACATGAAATTTTTATATATAAAAATTGTGGCATAAAAAAAAGTTATGACTGATGAAAATTTTTTTCTTCACAAATGATGAATTATATGATTTTTATTAGATGTTTTTTTTTTTTAAATAAGTATCTTTTAATAGGACTTTTTAATTAAATTTAACATTTATAAGCTCAATATTTCGCTTTCCCTTGGAAAGCTTCTGCAGGAAATTAATTTTTATAAAACAAAAAAATATAATTTTTTATTTAAAAAAAGTTAGAACGTGAAATTTTTATAAAAATAACTATGACAGACATTTTTATGGAAAAGTTATGATTGCAATTTTTTTTGTTGGTAAAATATTGACATGCAATTTTTTAATAGCGGCGGAAGTTAATTTTGTTATGGAAAAATTATGAAAATTATATTTTTTTTAATTATAGTTACTCACATTTTTTTTAGAAAATCTATGACTGATGAACATTTTTTTATAAAGAAATATATAATGGAAATGTTTACAAAAAATTTGGAAATTTTTTTGTGGATAAACAATGACTGATAATATTTTCTAATGATAAAAATTATGACTGATGAAATTTGTTGTTAAAAAAAATTTTTTACTGATAAAAGTTTTATAGAAAAATTATGAGTGATGAATTTTATTAAAGCAAAATTATTATGAATGAAATATATTATAGAAAAATTATTTTTTGTAAAATTTAAAAAAAAATGTTGTTTGATGTAATTTTTTATAGAAAAATCATGACTAAAATTTTAATAGAAAATTTATGACAGATAAAATTCTTTTCACATTTCAACAACTAAAGTTCACAAAAAGCACCAAATCTCCCAACAACCATTTTGGAAGACAAATTCTAAGTCATCAAAAAAAAAAAAAAAACATGAATTAACGAAGATTGTAAAGTTTTTTTTATTTAAATTACGTGAAAATAATTGTTCTTCTGTTCAGGTCAATCAAAAATAAAAAATTAACACTTCGGTTCGAAGTGTAGCACCTAATTATCACATAATAGATGCACCAAAATTTATTAAGGATTTGAACTAAATAGAAAACTTAGATTTTATTCTTTAGATTGTTATTACTAATAATTGTGTCATAAGGTCATTTAAATCTGATTTACAGTTCTTTTTGATATTTTTCAAAAAAAATGTGAAAAAGTAAAAAAACAACATCGCGACCGAAAATTGTAGAAAATTCTAATGGGAAGAGAAGTAAACTACATAAGTCAAGGAGCTTCATGTACAGATTTTTTATTAAATATACATTAACATGGCATGGCGTTTGACAAGGCTTTGGTGTAAGGATATTTGAAAGTAATCTAAACAAATTTGTTAAATAAAACTGCTTACATGAATTTCACATATCATTAAAAATTGTAATCTTTCCGTATTGAATGCAGTTGGAATGCAGTTTTTCTTAATTTTATTTTATTTAAGCAGAGATTCAATTAGTTTTGCCATAAATTGATAAAAAAGAAACATTATGTTTATTTTTTAATGGAGAAAAAACTCAGTGAAAAGTGAGCTAAGAACTAAGAAGAATAATGAAATTAATTAAAATATTAATATATAAGAATTGTGTGTTTCCTTTTTTTCAATCTCTCTCTCCTCCTTTTTACCTTAAGGGGGAGAAACAGAACATTAAAATGTTAATAACAATGTACAACTACCAGTTTTCGTTTCATTTCGTTTTGTTTTGTTGTAGCTGTGGTGTGATTAATGGCAAAATTATACAAAAACCACAGAAAAAAAATTTTTTTTTAAATATATAAAAATAATTTGAGGCTGCTTTGGAAAAAGTAAAAAACTCCACCCTGTTGTTGAAAAAAATGTTACAACTGAACACAAGTCAAGACAGCCTACTGAGCGGACCTTTAAAAATTTATAAAAAAAAAAGAAAATAATTCTTTATTAACATAATAATCAAATTACTTGATAGTATACGAGGGTTGTTGCAGAAA
Source organism: Trichopoda pennipes (assembly GCA_030448955.1). Classification (NCBI taxonomy): domain Eukaryota; kingdom Metazoa; phylum Arthropoda; class Insecta; order Diptera; family Tachinidae; genus Trichopoda; species Trichopoda pennipes. Next base: position 2,782,651 of record JASKUP010000040.1, read on the forward strand.
CATTTGCGTTATTTTTGGAAGAAAACTGATAATTATTAAGTTTTTTCTTAATTGTAGAACGACGGCCCTTGTTTGTGTATAAATTTTTTAAATTGCTCACGGCTTTTTAAACGTCAGTTTTTATGGCCCAGCTCCCCAAAAAAAAAAATTTTTATATTTTTTAAATTAAGTCACATTTCTAGATTTTTAAAATAATTTTTTAAAGTCTTATGATGTTTTTTTTTAAATAATTTTTTTGCATAAATTTTTAGTGTCGAATTTTGTTATTATGAATTTTAAAATTATCCCCTGAGATCTGTAGATCAGCCAGGGTCAGCCATTAAGTATTAATATTAAGGCAGCGCCATCTAGCAGAAATACCCAAAATAAAAAATCTGTATTATTGCGATATTAACAGCTAAAATATGGTGAAAAGACTCTTAATGCCTAAAAAGTGCCCGCCTTAAAACACATACATTTGATGAAAACTTTAAATGTCTTAAAATTCGTTTGAGAGCCCCCGCATACGAAGTTTTATATAATTTTTGTTAATGTTAAAAAAAAAAATAAAAACATTAGCCCAATAATTTATATTGTTGTTATTGTTATTTTTATTTTCAGCTAAATTTATTAAGAATTAATTGTCAGCCATTTTAGGGGGCCATAAAAAAGATTGTAATTTTATGCGTGAATTGTCATACACTGGCCTCTGCAAAACCTTCTGTAGTCAGAATATTATTTTTTTTTATTTTTATTATAATTATAACCTTAAATACATTTTTTTTATTATATTTTACACAAATTGTATAAAATTTCCTTTAAGGCAATTATAACAACAACAACAATAAAAAATGAGCAAATAACTGTAATTTAAGTAAAAAAAAAAAATCATTTAATGTACTAAACACAGCCATCGTCTGGCGTAATGTTGAACGGTTATTGGGGTTATTTGCAGTTTATTGTGGCCCATTAAGGTGTTTTCATAACAACATTTTCATTAATTTAAATGATGCACTTAAATAAATTATTTAATGAGCACATGATTCTAATTTAAACAATTTAAGAAAATATCTTCTACGTGCCTACAATTACAGTGAAGGGCAAAAAGAAAACAAAACCAAACCAGACTAATCAACATTTAAAAACTAGTTGAGTTTAAATTGATCTTCTAATTATATTTTCAGTGCAAAATTTATCTTAAAAGCAATTTATTCAACACTTTATTCACGCTTACAAAGGGAAGTCATTAAATAAACATGATCATAATATTTTTGCTATCATACTAGAGAATACTTGCAGTAATGCTAACACAATTAAAAAGTAAAATTTATTATTCGCAACCATTTAGAAGTCGTCAGTATTGCTAGGACTATTAGAAAGCAGGTTTTATATGTTCAGTTCCTTTTCTTCTACTACTTGTTTTAGTTTTAAATTTAAAAGCTTTTTTTCTTCTACTCTCTTGCTCTAGAATTTCCTTATTTTCATTATAAAATATTTTATTTGAAAAATCCTTTTTATTCTTAATTAAGTGTGCAAAAAATTGAATTTTTCCTTGTGAAAAAATACCTTTCAAACCTTTTTTTAAAATTAAACACAAAACAAGCCCTAATTAAAATACTTTTTTAATGCACTGTAATATAAGACAACATTATACCTGACTTTAGAATATTTAATTTACTTTAATATTCATAGTGTAAGAAAAATAACACGAGAACAATTTAATGATTGAGTCTCAACATTGGAAATTAAAAATGGGAAAATTGTTGGCAGTGATCACGAAAGTTAAGTTCGAATTAAGCTAAAGAAAGTTGTATTGATGGAAGTTAATATAATCGTTTTAAAAAAAATAAAAAATAGTTGTGTTAAATAAGTTCAAAATCTACTTTTTGTATATCTAGTGTAAAAAAGATCTGAAAATAGCCAGCCCATTTCAGTATACCATGATAACAATTGCTACAATACGTCGCATGTCGATGTGGATATCATTGAATAATATATCTGTTGTAAAAATTTAAAAAGCTCGTTTAATACATAAAATTGGGCGTGTCGAAATGTTAATTGTAAAGAAGTCGTTATTGTTTAAAAATTTAACAAAAAAAAAAAAAAAATAACGAAGAAGTCATTTGAAAAAAAATAAACAAAAAATTTTTATTCTGGCCAAAAGAAATTTGCAGGATACAATTTATCCTACTTTACAATGGTCCAAGAGTAGTTGCTTTATGCTATAATATCTTAAAAAAATTTCATAGGGTTTTTCAACCAGAAGTTTGTGTTTTCTTAAACAAAATAAAACAAAATATTTAAATTAAAGATGATTCAAATTTTTAATGTATAACGAAGAGAAAAGTTTGGCAATTATGAATGAAAAATTATATGAGGCAAATGTCCACCATGTTCACACTGACAGTTGATGATGCTTTCATTAAAGTTTTTAATCACTGGCCATTTTGGCAAAATGCCAGTTCTATTTCCTTAATCATATTACAGAGTTTGAACTTTAAGGTTAAAATCGATTCGATTGGCTTGTTTAGATTATCTCCTTAACACAACCCTACAAAAAATAATCGAGTGGTGTTAAATCACACAATTTAACTGGCCACTTAACTGCTGATTGCCGCGAAATTATTCGATCGGGAAATTTGGTGTGCAATAAATTGATTGTTTCATTGGCTGTGTGATATGTGGCACCGTTCCGATGAAACCACATAGCAGTGATATCCACGTCGTCAGTAATAGGCCAAAATTAAGTTGCTAGCATCTCGCGATAGCGTTCCCCCCAGGGGCATATAAATATGGTATTTATAGAATTTCACTATCTAGACACAGTGCAACTGGGGAAAAAGGGAGCCCAGTCCCCTGAAGACAGGCAGGGAGTCAACTGGAAGCTCTACTTTATTTCCAAGGGGAGCAGTGAGCCGCAGAGTTCATTATTTGTCTCTTTAGACATTTAATAGTTTTCTAACTGATCATTGAGGTTGGCCCCTATATGGGAGTATCGTGGTGGTTGTGGTTTCGCGGCCCCATAACAGTATAATGGTTATTATGGTGGCCAGGATCATCTCACTGATAATGACACGCAAAGTGAATGATCCAGTCCAGTGAGCATGCTAGACATGTGTTCTGGACAGGAGTTGAAAGTCTCCAACTCTTTAGCAAAGTTTGATGGTTTGCAGCCCTGCCTTGGAATCATTAAAGTTGCAACTAGGTGGTTCTGTTGCTTAGAATTATGTCTTCGGCTTCCTAGGACGCATGTATGACGTTCCAAATTATACAACTGTGGTTTGTCCACCATCTGATTAAGGCTACATAGCCAGGTGCGGATGTAAAACGAATCACACTATCTCACGATAGCGTGATTCATTTACCGCTCCAGCCTCATCTTCGAATAAAAAAACGGCCCAAGCACACCTCTAGACCACAAAGCGCACCATATAGTGACACTTTGACCATGCAAAGGTATCTCACTAATCGCTCTAGGATTTTCTGAAAAAAAATTTTTATCAAAATAACCAACTGGTTGATGTGAACGGTGGATCGGCTTCAAGCTCTCCCCCAGATGAACGTTGTTAGTCTTCAATGTAAAGTCCTTGCGCAAAATTCGTCATGTGGTGGCTTAGGATAACGCCAATTGTTGAGAACTTCAAAGAATTAACAAATTTGGATCTGCTTCAACACTGCAGCTCACGGCAGCATTCTTTTCAGCGTGCGAACACACGTAGGTGTTCGTACATTTTGTGTCGAGCCTGGCGACTCAAATTTAGCAACCAAATTCTTAATAGCGGTCTCGATGTGGAGGGTAAAAATAGCCACTACATCTACGGAAGTAAGCTTCATGGTTAAACAAAACTCGTTTACGAAAATCGAAATCAACGGCCATGTTGTTTTGGACCCAATTTCTACAGTTTGGAAGCATTGCTCAGATTCAGATATTTATATTGAAATTTCAAAACAAATTAAACATAAATCATTAGACACTTCACAAAATAACCACCAGTTATAAAGTATTGCCAACTTAAAGTTTTATACCTCTATAAAAAATACCCTGTACAAATATTTTATATTCAATCTTAAACATTGAGCCTGTTTTCTGTTATAATTCTTTCTATTTTATAAATTTTTCTTGTTAAAAAAATTTATTAAGCCGGTTAGAAATTAAAAGACTGAGAAGTATAAAATTTATGTTCTTTAAAATCCCCCTTTAAACAAGTGTAGCCAACGGTAAATTAAAGTAAAAGAAGCCATAAAATTGTAATAAAAAAAAAATCAAACTAAAAATAATCTAAAGATTTCAATGGCGATAAAATGAAGTGTAATAATTGTAATAAAGATTTTATGGCCACTTTTGAAATGAATAACTGCCTGACAGGCGATTATTACGAAAGTTAATTAAACTGAAAAAACAACTTGTTAAAATAAAAGAGAGAAGAAAAGCCAGATAACTAAAGAAGAAATCAAATGATAAAACAAAAAAGAATATGAGAAGAGAGTAAATCGTTAAGGTGGAGGTAAGAACATAAACTCTGTTTTAATTATTCTCAGCAATCTGGGATAAATATTCTTCACACTTTTCCCCACAATGAAGTTAAGACACTTTTCCTTAAGTAAAATCAAAGTTTAACTAGTTTAATGACAACACTTTCTTTAAAAAGGCTTTAAGGGCACCTAAAATTTCCATTGAAATTGTGCAACTACAAATGTTGTCAATAAATCATAATTCAAAATTAATGTCGCTTCTACTTTAAGCATTAAAGTGTTTTTGCTCTTTTAACACTTGTATATTTATGCAAGAAATGCACTTGTTGCAGCTTAACAAACAGTAATAATAACAACACCAACACTACTCTATTTATGAAAAGCGACAAGATGAACAAGTGCCAGATAATCTCAAGTCATACACGCACCAGCACTATCAGGCTGGAGGAAAAAGATGAAGAGAGAGAGAGAGAGAGAGAGAGACCACCCAAATGCAATTTGTTAAGATCATGTGGTTTAATCACCCACAATCTTAATGTAATGTTGGTCAGTTAGTAAACTGATCCCTTTTTCAAAAATATTACAACACAAAAACAGCAAAACACACACACAGACTCAGACTTAAAAACATATTACATTTATATTGCTGCAGCCGTTCAGGGCTCCTTATCTCATCTACTTAACTCCATGTGATTCCTTTGCCTTTTGTTAGTTGTTGGCTGTCAAAATATGTTTATTGTCGGTCGGCTAATCGGCTGTTGTTTTTTTTTTTTCTTCTCATTTTGTTGCATCTTTTGAAAATTGTGTTTTCAATGTTTTGATCACTGCCGACATAATTGTTTTGACAACAACAAACAGCCACCATCAACAGCAACAATAGCAACAGAAAATACACATAAACATACATCACCCTAAATACAGACAGCCACAACAAAAAACAACAACAATTGAAGAGTTTTTTTTTTATTTTACACAAAAAGGACACTGGCTATTTGAAATTGCTGTGTGAGAGTTTAGTGATCAAAACAACTGACACAACAAACTAAAACAAAAAAAAAAAACTATGGAAAATTAAATAAAATTAATGGCACACAACATAACATACTTTCTGTCAAGAGATGTTGTAATAAATGGTTTCTTATCTCATTATGACTCTGCACATGTTTTCCATTCCCTTCCTTTCTTCTCCGATAAAAAAATATAAAATCTTCTGTTCCTGTTTCACAGACAACAACAATAAAGCTTCCAATGATCATGACCAACATGAAGTGAAAGTGCAATTGTGATCTAAACAGGTCTAAGAATTATCGGACATTAGAGTGTTTAAGTGTCAGTATGGTCGGCAAAATTCAATTGAATCAAAGCACCCAGCAGGGGGTTGTATAGAAATTTGTTAGTTTTCATAGTTTTTGTTTGAAATTCATTATTTCACCAAAAGAAGAGTTTAATTGTTGTTGTTGTTGTTGTTGTTGTTTTATTGTACAACATTAACAACATTTAGAATTTGATTAATTTGGATTTTTAATTTAAATTCCATTTTGTAAAAACAATTTTGAACAATTTAAAAAGATTAGAAATTAAACAATTCCTGCAATGGAGTCTCTTAAAATGAAAAGAAATAACATAAACTGATAAAGAGAAAAAGGTGTTTTTAATTAGAGTAACGGGTGTCCACTGGGAAGGTATTCTATTCTGTTTTGCCGCCATTTTGATAAACATTAGTCTTGACAGTTCATATTTGGCAGTCGTGTAATAGACATGTGACAAATTTATTATGGAAAAATATTCGATAAACCAACGTGTTTTAAACGTTTAAACTTGTTAACAAAATCAGTCATCGATTACAGGGACGATGAGAAAGATACGTGAAATATAAGGGAGATAAAAAATGCCAACAAAATGTACTATTTATTGTGCAGTGAATGATTTCGAAGAAAGAGGTTCTATAGGTGATAGGCCCCAGCATGGACCACAATATACTGTGAGATCGGCTCAAAATATTACTGCTGCTCAATAAAGTCTTTAAAACAATCCATCAACCTCAATTAGATGCCGTGCCCAGGAGCTTGGTCTTCAAAGATGACTTTGGGCGCAATTTGCTTTAGGATTTGCATTTATTTCCATATAAGATTAAAGTGACACAAGAGCTTCTTCCACAAAACCATTTACGGCGCTGTTCATACGCCAATAGGAGGTTTGAGCTCACCCATGACAACCCCGATTCCTGAAAAAATCATAATGTGTGACAAGGCACATTTTCATTTAAATGGATGTGTGAATAAACAGAATCGTCGGTTCTGGGGAATGCGAAACCCTCAAATTATTCAACAGGCACCTTAGCATCCATTAAAAGTGACAGTCTGGTGTGCAATTTTGTCAGGAGGAATCATTGAACCTTACTCCTTTGAAAATGAAAATGGCGTTAACGCTGTGAACGGGGAGTGCTATCGTGATATGACTGAAAATAATTAACATTAGGTATCACCAAAATGGTGCTACATCGCATGCAGCCAGGATTACAGTGGAATTACTATGAAACCTCTTTCCACAACAAGTTATTTCATGAAATAGTGATGCTGATTGTCCTCCACGGTCGCCTGAGTTAACTGCTCTGGACTTCTGTTTGTGGTAATATCCGAAAAAGCAGGGTCTATGCAAACACACCAGCAACGCTTGAGCATTTCAAATATTCAAAATAAAAGGCGCGCTTTTATGAGGATAACAGAGGCGGACGGTTATTTAATATTGTATTCCATACATCATTACCGAAATTGAATAAAGCATTTATCAATATAAGATCCATTCTCTTGCATTTAATTAAAAATCATAAACAAATAAAGTAGTATACCTTCCCGGTGTACACTCTATATTTTAATGTAATGTGAAGTACCTCAAAATTATTTTCTTTATAGAAATATCTGTAAGAATTTCTTTAACAAAATCAAATTTGACCAAGTTTCTGTTTAAAAAATAACATTGCCCAAACTATAGTAAAAAAAAGTCAACAAAAGTACTTTAATTGTTACAATAATACATTTTATGAAAAAAAAAACTTTTAAAAAAGGCTTTGCAAAAGAAGTACAACCTTTGCCAAAATTTTTATATAATTTAAACAATAATTACGCTTTTAAAACATCAGAAGAAAAAATGTGTCCTTTTTTAATAACTTTTGAAAAAGTACCTAAAACTCCCCTTAAATGTTTCTTTTCGAAATAAACTTAACATTCCACTACTTTAAACAAAAAGTGGTTAAAAAACAAGCTTAAAACTCCTTTTAAATAGAATTATTAAAAATTAACTTACTAAAAATTTAATGAGGAAAACTGGATTTAAAGACTAAAAAATAAGCTTTAAAAAATGAAATAGTTCTTTTAAAAATGCCTTTTTGGGCTATTCCTTAAATAAACTTTAATTCCTACAAAAATTCTCTTGATGCGATAAATCTTCATGCAAGAAGTGAAGATTTATAATTCAAAATAGGTTGAATTTTTCTTACAGAAATATTTTTTAAAAAAGCAATTAATAAAAGTACCTTTGAAAAAGTTCTTTTGAAAAAATTAAGCCTACAAATAAATCAAAAGCATATTTCCTCTTCATTTAACAAAAAGCCTTAGAGGTAAAATTTTTCCCACACAAATATTTTTTAAAGTTCTCTTAAAATTATTATTTTACAAAAAAAAGTACTTTTTAAAAAAGTACTGTTTAAAAAAGTACCTTTACCAAAATCTCTAAAATAGCATCTTTAAAAAGGATTACTTTGAAAAAAAAAAACTACTCTTGAAAAGAGTACTTTTTAAAACTTATCGCAAATAGTTTATTTAAAAAAGTTAACTTTTAAAAAAAGTACATTTCAAAAAGTATTGTTTGAAAAATCTCTAAAATAATACTTTTTAAATAAGTTAAATTTTTAAAAGGCTTAATTTATAATGGTTTATTTGGTGAAAGTACCTTAAGAAATACATTCACTAAAATAACTTTAATGCAAGTTTACTTTATTACAGAAACTTTTATCATGTGCCTTTTAGAAAAGAACATTTTTGAATAAAATAATTTCCCAACAAGTACCATTATAAAAAGTAAAATAAAAAAAAACACCTTTTAATAATTTATGTTTAATGTCATTACTTTTTCAAGTGTATCTTCTTTGATGCTTTAAAACTTTAAAAGTACTTAAAAAGGCACCTTTCACAAAACTACTTTTTACTAAAAGAAGTAGGATTTTTCTAACTGAAAGATTTCTTTAAAGTACTTTGAAAAAATTATTATTACAAACAATAGAAAAAGCATAAGAGGTGAAATTTGTTTAATAAAAATATTTTTTGTAACACTTAAAAAAAAGTAAATTTTAGAGAAGTATATTCAAAAAAGTACTTTTGAAAAAGTACCTTTTAAAAAATTTCTATGTTTCTCTTGTATTCTTAAAAAGTTAACTTTAAGGAAATTAAAGCAAACTAAATTGTGCATTTTACAAAAGTAGCTTTAATAAAAGTTTATTTTATGGCACCTTTTTTTATGTACCTTTTGGAAAAGAACACTTTAAAAATGTAATTTTAGAAGAAGTAAAAAGAGAAATAAAAAATATCTTAACAAGTAAAGGTTTGATATCATCAATTTCTCAAGCATACCTTCTTGGGGTTTCCAACATTAAAAGAACTTAAAAATGGTATTGTAAACAAAAGTACTATTTTTAATAAAAGTACCTTCTATAAAAGTTAGTTTTCTTTATTTTTCATTTTTAAATGATAAATTTGCAAACTTATATCTAGGAAAAAGTGTTTCATACAAAAGTACATTTTTGTAAAGTAACTTTTTCCAAAAGGTACTATAATTATAAAAAATTTACCTTAAAAAAATATATATTTTAAAAAAGTACTATTTAAGAATTTTACTTTTATTAAAACACGGTACATAAAATATTTTTCATAAATTAGTCTTAAATGCCTTTTTAAAGCAAATCTTTGTTTTGAAAGTAGTCCTGCAAAAAATTTCGTACTTTTTTAAAAAGAACGTAGTTTTTTACAAAAAAAAACGTTTTTTTTGAGGATAAGTAGTGTCGGTGGGAGTTTTTATGGTTGTTCACATCAGTTGATTCGCAAGGTTTCACTTTGTTAAAAAAATAATAGTAAATAGAAAAACTTTAAGGCCAAAAATTATTTTGTACATTTTTACTGTACCAAAAAAGGACCTTTTAAAAATCTACTTTTAGAAAAGAACTGGAAAAATAATAAGCTGTAAATAGAGAGTTTGTTAAAAGCTCCATTTAAAATAATGATGAATATTTTTAAACCGATAATCATTCGAGTTTTCCATTGCATTTCTATAAAGAAAAGGTACCATTACAATTGGTACTTTTGCCTTTAAAAATTCACTTTATAGCATTAGAAATAATGACTTATTTAAAATAAACCAAATATATTTAATTTTCTTTAGAAAAAAGCATTCAGATAATTGCTCTCTTCCTGCTGCCACATAATGATGCATGCTTCATCCGTCTATATTTTAAAAAGTACAAAAATATAAATTAGTGATTTTGAATCCAAATAAAGACAACAATAATTTAGACTTAAAAAAATGAATTAAAGAAGTTCATTAAAATGAGGCAGCTGCTTAAAAGCTGAAAACAAAAACAAAACGGTATTTTAAAATTTATGAGGCAACCTGAAAAGCGAATTACAACAAAGAGCAGCGTCTTATGTGGGTACCCAAAAAAACTGAAAACTGAAACGTATTGAATTGAATACAATTTTGAAAAATATATTTAAAAAAAAAACGAAAAAGGAAATATTTAAAAGTTAAAAAGATGACTTTGTTATTCTTTTAAATGTGGTTATAGTTGTTGATGGTTATAGTTGTTGTTGTTGGTGTTGCTGTTTTAAAAAACCACAAATAAGTGATTCATTATATGATCAAAATTTGATTATTTCATCCTGAGGCTGTTGACAGCCCATCACACACACACGCACGCACACGCTTGCATACACACACACACACACACACATGCACACACTCAACAACAACTAATAATCTTTCTTCCATATTTGAAAAACCTTCCTCATCAACTTTATTTTCATCTTTGACTACCACGCACATACTCAATTTAGACACATGAGATACTAAACAACTGATGTCGACCAAATAGCCATGATGTTGATCTTGATGATGATCATCATCATTATCATTAGTATATCAACCATAATCGTTATAACATTTCGATAGATGGACATTTCGACATACAGCTAGACATTTTGAACAGATAAATGTAAAAAATATGGACAGACATTGCAATATATAGACATACATGACATGTGAGTTGAGTCGATTCTACACAATACAACAACAATAACTTTTATGGCAAAAATTACAGCATTTTCTTAAGCTTTAAAAATAAATTATAAATAAATAAACGATCTCAATAACGAAAAGATCAAAACGATAATTTGAACTTTTTTGGGCCAAATAAATAAATTTTGAAAAATGGCTTTAACCTGATGGACAGGTCAGCTGCAGCTTAAAGCAATGTTGTATAAAAAATTGTTTTAAAAGTTTTGTTTTATTTTAAAATGTCGCAGCCTAAATACAAAAGGGCCACAACTCAAAATGCTAAAATTTTCGCAACTCAAAATAATTCTCTTTAGATAATTAATTTGTGGAAAAAAAGTCAGCTTTGGAAAATTTTGTGTTGTAACCCTTTTGTATTTAGGCTGCGATATAATCTATAAAGAAGTACTTTTAAGAGGTATATTCTTAAAACATAGTTTTTAAAAGGTACTTTTTAGCAATATTCCAGTGACTGCTTTTGTTAAAGTATTTAAACCCGCTTTAGGAAACACTTTTTTTTAAGATTATTATTTAGTATTTGTATTGCTTTTTATTATACTTTTTAAAGAAAAATTATATTTTAAAAAAAACTTATAATAGGTACTTTTGATAAGTACTTTTTATAAAAACTTTTTAAACAACATTTTAAAATATACTACTTTCATTTTGCATTTTTCTAAATATAGGCCTTTTTAAAACATAATTGTTCAAAATTTCTCTTTTAAAAGTACTTTTTGAAAACACTTTTTTAAAAGTACTCCTTCTAATAAATTATTTAAAATTTGCTTTTCATTTCAAATATATATATATATATTTTTTTTAAAATGGTAATTTTTCAACGTACCCTTTTATTAGTACTTTTTATAAGTACTCTTAATAAGTACTTTTGATAAGTACTTTTTATAAGTAATATTTAAGTGGCATTTTAAAGTATATTATCTACAATTTTAATTTTTCTAGATATATGCTTATTCAAACAAAAAAAGTTCAAAGTTCCTTTTATTAAGTACTTTTTGAAAATAACTTTTTATAAGTACTTTAATGTTTTAAAGTACTTTAATGTTTTTTTATAAGTACTTTAATGCTTTAAAAGCATTATTGAGAATTTACTTTATAATTTTTATATATAATTTTTAAAACGGTAATTTTTCAAAGTACCTTCTTATTAGTACTTTTTATAAGTACTCTTAAAGAGTACTTTTCATAAGTACTTTTTATAAATACTATTTAAGTGGCATTTTATATAATATACTTTATATTATCTACAATTCAAATTTTTCTAGACATATACTTTTACAAAAAAAAACAAAAATAAAGTTTCACAGTTCTTTTTCATAAGTACTTTTTGAAAATACTTTTTTCTAAAGTACTGCTTTGAAAGCATTATTTACAATTTGCGTTTTCTGCAAAGATATACTTTTCAAAACTTTAATTTTTCACAGTACCTTTTCTAAATACTTTTTCAAAATATCTTTTGAAAAGTACTTTTTATAGATACTTATGGCAAGTACTTTTTTAAGTACTATTTATTTATTTGGAATTTGAATTTTTTTAGATATATACTTAAAAAAAATAATTATTCAAAGTTTTCCTTTATATGTACTTTTTGAAAATACTTTTTTTAAGTACTTTTTTTAAAGCTTCATTTACAATTTGCTTTTTGTCTAAATATATACTTTTTAGAACGGTAATTTTTGAAAGTATCTTTTATATAACAAATTTTCATAAGCACTTTTTATAAGTGCTTTTAATAGGTACTTTTTATAAATCTTTAAAAGTAATTTTTATAACTACTTTTTACACTTGCTCTTTTAAAAGTACATCCTTATAAACCTTTTAAAAATTTTAATTACAACTTGTTTTTTCTTAAATATATGCTTTTGAAAAAAATTATATTGCAAAGCCCTCTTTTGGTAGTACTTTTTTGCTTTTTTAAAAGTACTGCTTTGAAAACATGCGCAAGACAGTATTTACAATTTAAAACAAAAATATACTTTAAAAAGGGTAACTGTTCAAAGGAACTTTTTGTAAGTATGTTTTGAAGTACTTTTTTAAAATACTTTTTAAATAGTACTTTTTATTTCTTAGAAAAATTATTTTTTAAAATTTACTTCTTAAATGATGAAAGCTATTTAAGATTACCTTAACTAATTTATAAAGGGATAGCTTTGAGAAAAATGCATGCTTTAGGAAAGTTTTTTAAAAAAAGTATTTTTTCCAAATGAAATTTTTTTTATAAAAATCACATAAAATATATGTTTACACAACAAACGTTTTTAAAAGTTACTTCTTAAAAGAGAAATTTTTAAAAAGTAATTCTTAATCAATATATTTCGAATAGTACCTTTTTTAAATAGGACTTTTTATTTCTTAAAAAAAAATATTTCTTAAAATTCACTTCTTAAATCAGGAAAGCTTTTTAAGATTACTTTAAAAAATTTATAAAGGGATGGTTTTGAGAAAAATGCATGCTTTAGGAGAGTTTTTAAAAAAGTACTTTTTCCAAATCAAGTTTTTCTTTTTTTTTATAAAAGTCACATAAAATATGTGTTTTCAGAACAAACATTTTTAAAAGGTACTTCTTAAAAGAGAATTTTTTAAAAAGTACTTTTCAAAAGTAATTTTTAATCAATAAATTTCAAATAGTACTTTTTTTTAATTAAGCCTTTTCAAAGATAATTTGCTTACTTAGATTAACTATGTTAATTTTTAAATAAAAAGTTAGTAAAATCTTTAAGAAGTTAACTGTTTTTAGAAAAAAAAAGAAACAGTTCTGTTAAAAACTGGATAAATTAAATAAAAAATCTTTTTTTTTTTGTTATTTTTGAGTGACCATTATATATGTAGCTGTTGTTGTTGTTATTATTTTATTTCATTTTGATAATGAAGATGATTTGTTGCTGTAGATATTTTGTTGCGTTTGATGATCATCAGCAACATCATCAAGATGAGATGTAGAAGCTGCTGTTGCTGCCGATAGAAGTTTCCATTTTGGTTGTTTTTTTCTTCTTCTTCTTCTGCTTGTTTTTTACTTTCAGTGCGTTGGGTTTTTAAGTTAAAAAATGATATGGTTGGCTGGTTGGTTGGCATTGGCATATGTGTTTTTTTTTAATGTTCCTTATTTAGTTGAAAGATGGGATGGAATTCTTTTTTTATGGTTAACGCCGTAACTGACATTTTGTTTTGTTGTTGTTGTTGTTGTGTGTGAGACTTTGGTGCGTTTTGGTTTTTTTTTTTTGTTTTTATTGGTTTCTTTTCAGGAAAATAATGACGAAAACCCAGCAGTAGTTTAAAAAGATGTTTAGCTCATCTTCATCATTGTGCATCGCATCATTTGTAGCGACCAATTCTACAGCCATTATTGTCGGTATTTGGTATAAATTTCCTTTGCTGTCGTTCTGGTTTTAAGTTTTGCAATCATTTTTTTTTTTTTGATTTTTTGGTGTTGCTCTCTTGATGTTTCTGTTGTTGTTCTTGTTGTTGTTGTTTGATTTTAATAATCTGTTTTCCAATTTGTTGCAGACAGTCATCGAGTGATTAGTAAATTGTGGTTTTAAATTGTTTGGCTTATTGATGGGTAAAAGATGTAGATTTAGAAAATAACTTTATTGTGAAATTATTATATCGGGATTCGAAGAATTTTATTTTTCTGATTTTAATTAAGCAGTTAACGAATCATTTTGCGAGAATAACACAAGATGTGTGTATGTGTGCGTAGATATGAGGCCAAACGTTTGTAGCAGGTTTCCATTATTTTAATGCGAATAAGATTTTTATTATCGAATGACTTTCTTAGTTTATTTTATAACTTCTGATAATTGAATTTGGGTCTAGTATTTTAGAAAGCTTTCTACAATTCAGCTTATAAAAATAAATTTAGTAACTGCCAAAATAATTAACACGACTTAAAGTTAAAATTACGTTAGAAAAATGACCAAAAATTAAATGTTTTAACTTGTGTAATCATTTGCTTAATTTAAACGTTTCTGTTAATTGTTAGATTTTTTATTCCGAAACTAAATTTGGCAATTTGACAAATTGCTTTGCGAAATTTATACAAACAACACTACAAAAAAAAACTGTTAATGAATGTAAAATGTTGCCTTAAATGAAACAAAACAACAAATTGTTGCCAGCAATAAATGGATTTTAATTTTATATTTGGCAAAATTTATTTATTTAAAATTAAAATTATAAAAACATTTTAAATTGTTTAACCGTCACTTGAAGTTTTTAGTCGCTAGAATTGATCATTTGTTCTAATGGGCTTTGGGTTGTTAAGTGAAGCAAAAGTTCTGGGCTGCATGTTGGTGACATGTTGTTTTTTCCGTCTTTAAAAAATTGTATCTGCCGCTTTATTTTAGTGGTCTATAAATATTGTTAAATGACTGTTAAAGCGTTTAATTGTTTACCCCCCATTGATTCTCAAAGCCATAAATATAGTTGGCTGGTTGGTTCGTTATTATTCCTTCAAAGGTTTTCCAATAACCATCTGAAATCATTTAGATAACCAATAGATATTAAAGACAAACAAAAAAAATAAGAAAATGTCTTTGAAACTCCACGATATCCAGCGGTTTCAATTAGAACATTAGACAGAACGAAAGAGAGCGACAAATAAAATAAAGGAAAATATCACAATAACGAATTGCTGTCTATACAAAATAAACAGCAAAACACAACAACAACAAATAAATAAAAGAAATTTAAGCTATAAAAAAAACATACTATTTGTGGTCATTGGAAACAACTAAAAAAAAAAAGAAAAAAGAAAAAAACAAGTCTTTAGTAAAAGATCAATCGATCTTGTCATGTAACATACGAAAATATCTCTCCATCCATATTTATTGAATTTTGTTTTTCTTTTTTCTTATTTTAAACAAAAACTAATAAATGTTATTTGTCTATCACAAACGATATCTTACAATACATTATTGATAAAAATTTTATAGGCCTTTTTTTAATGTTAATAAATGTTGTTAAGTTGAGTATAATAACAACAGTTGGTTGCTTATATTTAGTGTTATGGCCTCTCCACTGTCATCCATTTTAAAATAACTGATACCACAATTGTTTTTAATATGTTATTGATTGGCTGTTATTCTTATTCAAATTGATGAGGGAACAAAAAAAAAAAACAACAAATAAATTAAGTAAAGTAAAGGGTAACAGGTGTCTTTTGTTCATCCCTTTTAAAGTTACAATAAATAAAAATGTATTACATTAGTTAAGCTTAACCAATAGCATGATTTTAGCATTTCGTTTCAATGCAACTGAAACACAAAAAAAAACATGAGTTCATTATCTTTTAAGTTTCCATACATAAAAATTTAATTTATTGCTGTAAAATATTTTTTTATGCAACACAATAGTAAATGTAACAATAGGGGCATTCAAAATTTAAAGAGAAATATAATAAGTGCAACTCTATGCGAGAGTTTTTTTAATAGCCCTCACTCTCATTCTCTCTCACTCTCTCTCTTTCTTATCTTTCTTAAATTAAGCATATTTTGGTGGAGCTTCTTACATTTACTGAGATATTAAGGGGCCAGGGTGACACATAGATGTGTCCGTTGCTAAGCGCAGGACTTAAGAACAGATTAATCGATATCTTTTCACCCTGGAGGCACAACTGAGTGATTAGATTTACATCTGCACCTGGCCATGAAGCCTTAATCAGATGGTGGACCAAACCACTGCATAATTTGGAACTTCATGCTCGTCCTAGGAAGCCGAAGCTATAATTCTATGCAACAGAACTTTCTAGTTGCAACTTCGATGATTTTAGAGCAGGGCTGCATATCATCACTCCTTGCTTAAGAGTTGGAGACTTTCCAACTCCTGTCCAGAACACATGTCTAGCAGGCTCACTGGATATGGGAAAATTTCACTAGGTAGGTGTTATTAAAGGTGCAATGAACCCGGCCACCATAGAACCATAGACGGATATGGGGCCGCGAAACCACAACTACCACGATACTCCTATAAAGGGCCAATCTCAATAATCAGCCAGAGAAGAGTTAAGTGTCTAAAGAGACAAATAACGTAACTCTGCGGGTCACTGATTCCCGTGAAAATAAAGTAGAGTTTCCAGATGTACTCCTGCTGACTTCAGGGAACTGGGCTCCCTTTTTCCCCCAGTTGCACAGGTCTACATAGTAGCTCTCCATTAAGACCATATATGTGCCCCCGGGTGGTACTGGGGGCACATTAATATACTTTGACGGAATCTCAGCGTTATTACATGTGTTAACGGGGGTAAAAGGCAGCCCAATTCCCTTCAAGGCTAGCAGGAGCCAACTGGATAATTCTAATATATTTCCATGGGAATCCGTAAAGCCCCAGAGTTCAGCTATTTGTCTTGTTAGCCTTTTAACTGTTCTCTGGCTGATTATTGAGGTTGGCCCTTTAGGAGTAGCGTGATGGTTGTGTGTTTCAAAGCCTTTGTTTGAGTTGTGTGGGTCGGATCATTCACAATGAACGCAATGAATGGTCCAGGTCCAGTTATCATGATTGAGGTTGTGTTCTTAAATTTTATAAAGCTTCATGCGTTGGATAGTCTCCAACTCTTCAGCAAGGAGTGAAGGCTGCGGCCTGCTCCAGCCTTTTGAAGTTGCAACTAGTAGTGACTGGAGAATATACGTATCTGAAGGCCTTCTAGGGCGAGGATGACGCTACATTTCATCTACAGTGGTATAATCCATCGTCTGGTTATGGCTTACACAGCTAGGTACAGACTTAAATCTTATCACTCATGATCGACTTCGCTAATATTCGTAAAAGGTGTTGTTTGAAAAAGGTGTTTCTCGAAAGCACAATTAGAAAAGTTGCCAAAATTAGAGTTTTCCATGGGATTTGACATTAATTTTTTTTTGTAGATAACGCTCCAATTTCTTAGGCGTAGCGTCTTAGGTTTAAAAACTATGCACATACAAATTTAACTAACCACGCCCATTTTCAAGCCCATTTTTTCGGCTTACCTAATAAACGTATTTTTTTAACTGTTTTTTGGTTTAAAGGTTTAAAAGAGTAAAATTGCTAATTGACGGGGTACAAATCGCTGGATTCCAAGACTGATCAAGATGACGTCATCAACTATCCAAGCGAGATTTCAAAGTAGTTGGAATGACTCGGGTTGCCACCACATAATCTCAGCAAACATACTGTTGAGAATTATCAACCATTCATGTCTTCGGAATGGCACTCTCGTGGCCATAAAAGAGCTCATGGATAAGCTACTTAAAGCAAGAATTCTAAAGGAAAAGTACAGACATGCAAAAGTTTTGATACCACACATTCCAGTGATGCCCACATGCGGTTTCCACACAGCTTCCACTGAGGCTTGCATTAGCAATAAAAGTAAACAAATCACAAAACAGTCATTGAGTGCATTTTTTTTTCTCGGGCCAGCACTCAAAGGATGGCGTCTACACATGCAATGCATTGTGCCAGAACTAGGAAATTAGCTGATGGGGAAGAGGAAAGATGGAGTAGTGTTTTTGTGGACATTCAATTTGAACTTGCCTACATTGAAATTTAAAGAAAAGAACTCTGGAAAGAGTTAATTCCACATACGACGTGTTCTGCTAACAAAAGAATTATCCCTGTAATGCGTAGTGCGATTTGCTAGAAAAATAATGGACAAATGAATGCGCTCTCACTAAAAATCGAGTTAAGCGCAAAAACGTGCGAGTAATGAGAACAAGTTCCCTAATTTTATAAGAGCACTTGCCATTTTAGTAACGATAAAACAGTGTAATACATTCCACATTGCGTCGATGCTGTAGAGAATGAATAGAGTTGAAAATCCTACTGTCCCCAATGAGCCTCTGGGCCCTCTCCTGTAGGCGGTCAACCAACTCCAAAGTAGACTTTAGCGCATCGGCCCATACATGAGAGTAGTATTCAATTTTCAAACGGATATGGGTGATATAAATAGTGCAGAGATCGGATGGAGTGAAGTATCTCTTACACCATTTTAGTGTTTAGTTTAGCATTTGAGTGTTTCTATAACTAATCCGAAAAATTTGTATTTTTCGCATGATCAATTGTATGTCGTCTATTCCTAGCTTGAAAAAATTATCAGCGCCAGGTGCCCCTGTAGGCTAGGAGGTAGTGTACTACCTTGTAAATATGGGGGTTGTGGGTACGATTCCCAACGAAGACCTTGGTTTTTTTCACTACAAAAGATAAAAATTGACTGTCGGTGGAGCTGCTCAGCGATGAAGGCATAGTCACTGGTCGCTGTTGCTGTCTTTATACGGCAGTTAATTTCCGACTATCCTTCTGCTTTCACCACCTGTTTCATCTCTTCTCTATCCCTTTCCTAAAAGAAGGTAGCACGGTACTTGACTAAATAGGCATTGTTGCCTGAAGTGCTATTTCTCTTAAAAAAAAAAAAATGTCGTGTATTAGGAAGCCTTCGCATGAACGAAATGGTGGAAGTGACTCAATCGAAATAAAACTTATCTTGTTTTGTTACTCGAACTTCGTACTTAACCGAAATGTAAATAAAACTCTTTTAGAATCTCTGCGGTCTTAATTCAAAATTCTTAAAATAATTAAGAAAAAATTAGTTTAAATTTAGACTGAACGTCTCACGGGTGAGCTAGCATTCACATAAAAAAATGATTTTTATAAATTATTGCTATATGTTTCGCTACCCGATGAGAAATAATTACAGTTATTATTAATTTATAATTAATTTTTTACATAAAAAAAAATTTAATAAATTTTCGTTTTATTTTCAATATTTCGCCACACCATTAGGTGGCATTTTCAGAAACAGGAAAGAAAAATGTATTATAAATAGTAACAACTTTTTTCTTTGTATGTGAGATATCAAGCCCACTGTTACCTTCCTCTTAGTTATTTTTTTACACTGTGTACATCAGGAAAGGGAGTTACTTGTATAAAATTCTAAGTCAAGCTCTTTTACAGTTTCCAAGATACACGATATAAAATATTAACTTTGAATGGAGGGAATGGAATTTAAGAGCCACTTTTATCCACTGGAACGCTAGTAACAAACTGAAAATTTCAAAAAGATCGGTGCACTTCTGAAAGCAACTACAATTTCCGACAAAAACATTCAGGCATGCGGAAGCGTTCCGAGCGATTTTGGTTTTCCCCCTTTCAAATTCCGATGGAGGTTTTTTGATTCTTATAATATTTGCCCTAAAATGCTCATCGTAGTTACAGAAGAGAATAATGTAAGTCCACAAAATATCAAAATAACTGCAAAGAAGTAATTTACTACATGATATTGAAACTTAAAGGATACCCCTTTAGAGGCGTTATGTTCACTTACTTATATGATCTTATTTCTGCAACTGTTATAGGCTGACATATGACAAGTACACACAAACTCTGTTACACCCTTTTAAATATCAATAACAAACATTCACGAGACATAAATGAAGTAGTAGATTTTATAAAATACCATACCACAATTAAAAACTAAAGGGCACTCCACACATAATACTTAACTCATCATACGTAAGACCAGCTTGCAATTGATTTAACCAGACTTTATTTTCATTGAAGCAGACGTTGTGAACAGCCCTAATATTAATCGATAAAAAACATGCGTCTTCAAATTAGTTTCTCAAATTAAGTTTAAATTAATTTTAATGAGATCATGAATTTCATTTTTAATAAACAATCGAATTCCTGGCTGAAGTTATTGAAAAAATGAACATGCTTTGTTGGAGATAATGATTTCAAATTGACAGCATATTTTAACATGCTTGACACAAAACATATATTTAAATATACACTACAGGGTGAGTTCAAAATTAATGCATTATAAAATTGTAACACAATTTCAATAGATTTTATTATTTTAATAAATTTGAAAATTTCTATAAACAGTTTGAGAATTTGTTCCAAGTAAAATAGAAAATATTTTTGTAAGTTATACTCATGAAATTTCTAGTTGCAGTTAGCCTTAATAAATTAAATAGAAATAGAAATAGAAATTTCATGAACATAATTGACAAAAATATATTTTTTAATTTGCTTAGAAAAAATTCTCAAACTGTTTGTAGAAATTTGCAGAATAAATTCTGATTTTCTTATAATATGAAAGCAAATACTTAAGCATAGGATCCCTTCAAAAGCTGAATCAATATCATGTGGGGGCAATGCGTGATAAGATTTACGTCTGTATCTAGCGTGGTAAGCCATAACCAGATGGTGGTTCATACCACTGTGAATTAAATGTAGCGTCATCCTCGCCTTAGAAGGCCTTCAGATACGTATATCTCCCGGTCACTCCTAGTTGCAACTTCAAAGGCCCGAAGCAGGCCGCAGCCTTCTCTCCTTGCTGAAGAGTTGGAGACTATCCAACTCCTGGTCCACAACGCATGAAGCTTAATATAATTTAAGAACACAACGGCAGTCATATTCACTGGGCCTGGATCATTCATTGTGTTCATTGTGAATAATCCGACCCACACAACTCAAACGAGGGTCTCGAAACACACAGCCACCACAATACTCCTGAAGGATCAACCTCAATAATCAGTCAGAGAACAGCTAAAATGCGAAAGAGACAAATAGCTGAACTCTGGGGCTTTACAGATTCCCGTGGAAATGTAGTGGAATATTCCAGTTGGCTCCTGCCTGCCTTAACTGAACTGAACTGGACTCCCTTTTACCCCCAGTGAAACATATGTATAATGATGGTGAGATTACCTCCACATCTCCCTCTGGTGATGTGATTTACATCTGCGCCTGGCAGTGAGCCTTAATCTGATGGTGGTCAGACCTCTGTGAGTGAAAAGCAGCGCGACTCACGCCATAAGAGGATGAAGTCTAATTCTGGCAACAGGTCCTTTCTAGTAGCAATTTCGATGATTCCAGATTAAGGCTGCAAACCACCATTCTTTGCTGAAGAGTTGGAGACTATCCAACTCCTGTCCAGAACACATGTCTAGTATGCTCACTGGATCCAGGAAGGAACATTCCACCAGGTATTAAAGGTGAAATGAACCCGGCCACCATTAAAAACTGACCTGTCTGTTATGGAGCCGCGAAACCACAACCACCACATTACTCCCATAAAGGGGCCAACCTCAATGATCAGCCAGAGAACTATTAAATGTCTAAAGAGAAAAATAATGAACTCTGGGGCACACTGATTCTATAAAGACCATATTTATGTGCCTCCGGGGGGATAGAGATGTGGAGGTAATGTGTGATTTGTTTTACATCTGCACCGACCGCGAGGTCATAATCAGATGGTAGTTAAACCACTTAGTTGATTGGACACCAACTACGCCCTAGAAGGCCTTCAGATACGTATATCCTCCAGTCACTTCTAGTAGCAATTTAGAAAGTCCGGAGTAGGCCGTGCCCTCACTTCTTGCTGAGGAGTTGGAGACTTTCCGACTCCTGGTCCAGAACGCATGAAGCTCTTATTTATCAAGAACACGCCAGCATTCATACTCACTGGACCTGAACCATTCATTGTGTTAATTTGAATGGTGCGACCCACAAACTCTCACGAGGGTCCGAAACCACAACCACCATGATACTCCCATATAGGGGCCAACCTCAATAACCAGTCAGAGCACATTTTTTGTCTAAAGAGAGCAAATATTGTACTCTGGGGCAAGTGATTTCCCGTGAAAATATGTGGATTGTCCAGGTGACTCCTACTAGTCTTTGAGGGGCCTGGGCTCCCTTTTACCCCGCAAGACACAAATCTAAATGGAATAGTAGGTTCCAAAAAGACTATAATGTGCCCCCGGGGGGAAGATGTGGAGGTAATATTTAAAACTCTTATTAAATGTTAGCACTATGTCGTTCTGAAGTAGCGAGATATGTGCAACCTTAAGGGTTCACATCAATAATCGCCGTCTGCCCATTTGTTTAGGTTATTGCAAAGATTGCAGCCAGTTTTTGTGTGCCAAACCTCAGCTTCCTCATTTTCCCTTTATAACACCCGAACTTAAAAGGGTGAAAGAAGGCTTTCAGTTTCTCTATAAAACGACAATAGGTCCAGTGCCAAGCCATCTTTAAGCCCGAATAAATGAATTTGTGCCAATTCTACTGCAATGCGCATGGTCTATCAGATTGCAGCCTCGGAATATCTATAAAATCCGCCCTATTAGTGTGAAGAACTTAACGATGGTGCATTCTCTTCCCCGTTATCTTGATAACTGCTGCAGAAGTTTTTATGAGAAAGATTCAATCTTATAAGCATAAATGGTTAAGTACTCTGCACACAGTAGATTTGTAGGTCTTACCTCCTTATAATATGGCCGTAAGGTCGCTGATAGCAGGATTAAGCTGGTTTGATGATCTAGTCTCTGCGATTAATAGTAATCGCGCTGAACAGATAATAGTCAATCATATTCCCGACTCTTAGTCAGACTTACTAACCGGCTGTAGGTATTAAGTAAAAGAAAAAAAACTTCTTGTTTTGAATGCCTGGTAAGACGCTCAGCTGATTCTTCTGGGTTGGCAAATTAAACAGAAGAAGCTTCCGGTGCTCTGGTGCTTAAGAATTATTTTTTTAAGCATGGCACACCAATCGCAAAAAAAAAATTGATCTTTTGGTGAGTTGTATCACTAGATCTAATGACGTCAGTCTATGTTCAAAATTGAAATCTTTTAAGCCAACTCTGAAAAGAAAGAAAAATAATTTTAAAACAGATGATTTTTATAGAAAGTTGGTTACAAAGGCAATAAATTTTTCCATTCTAATGATGGAATATTCTTTCATCTTATTGCACCATCAGTTAAAAAAGAAATTCTAGTCCATTGATGACACCACAAGACTTTTGTTTCACTCTGTAATAAGCATTTGGATAAAGGAAACCTGTCACTAGAATTTGTGGATATTTGAATTAACACTCTAACACCTTTTTGGTTTTTTTTAAATACAATTTCAAAATGATGATTAATTTAAAATAAAAGGACTTCTAAAAACCAATTTGATATGAAACAGCGCCAACATTTTCCCTCCAGAATTAATAACAAAAAAAAAATATATTGAAATTTGAGAAAAAAAATAATTTTAACAAGCTGAACTCCTGCTGGTTTGTGGCATAAATTTTTGTATTTAAATTTTTTTATGAAACAGAGTCACATGTGATGTGCTAAATCCCTTGTCCACATGCCCATCAATGTGTCTAGAAAATATGTTTTGAAATGTTTCAAAGTAGACAGCAGATTACAAGAGATTTCAAACAAACACTTTGTTTAAACTTTAGTGGGCTTGTTTAGGCAACATTGTATATGTTTGTGTGTGCGTGCGTGTGTCTGTTTGTTTTAAACCTTTAAAAGGCATTTTAAAGTAAATAATCTTTTTCTTTATTTAAAAACTCCTTAATGCCGCTTGTAATTCTTTGGCCTTATCACAAACGATTTATTTTTTTATTAGAACTTTGTTAACTCATTTGTTTTATAATTATGATCCTTTGAAATCTTTAATACGATTTCCTTTGAATATTTTGCAAACAAAATATTTTTCCACCGCCCTTTTCTGTCCTTTTTTGTAACATTTAAATCGTTTGTTTTGTTTGTTCAATAGCAAAGAAAATGTCATTTTATTTCAAGCGTTTTTTGTTTTGGGATTTCTGCTTTTAGTGTTATTTCTTTTGCTTAAGGACATTTTTTATCCTTGAAGAATTATTTTTTCTTCTCTGATTGTTATGTGTGTGTGTTGTTGTTGTTGTTTGTGTTTTGTTTATTTCTTTAGTTGTAATTGAGTTTATTGTTCTCAAAATAAAACTATTTAACTTCCTAACTTTTGTTCTTAAGCGGTTTCTATTTCAAAGTGCCGCCAGGACCACCGGGACAGTTAGTCATTGGTATAGATTGTTAAAATATAAATTATATTTTATTACAATTTAATTCTGAGGATTAACTTTGCATGCAGGAGTTTGTCTATATTTTAAAATATTTTTTTTTTAATAGAAAATGGAAAATAAAGCGCATCCTTTTTATTGGGGCTGCAGTTTAAATCGACAAAAGATTTTTCCATGAAGTTCTCCATTTATTTAGGCAGCAGTCGTTGATGTTTTGGTGGGATTTGTAAAATACTTTTTTTAAATGTTTTTTACTTTTCAGTCATTGATGACGCATCAAAATCTCCTTTAATCCTGACTCGATTAATTTTAAATGAAATTTTATCTTCACCAACAAATTGCATTTATAGATAAAGAGTATTAAAGTGACTAACCTGTGATTCAGAGGGATTTATTTATAGACTAAAAGTTCTAATTTCGGTTTTAGCTACAAGTTACTTCTAGTGCTCTAGGAATACGATGAGCCCTCTGGACAGTCTGTAAATAGTTTTTCTGAAATTTAAGCTGGCACCTCCATAATTGAAATTCGACAAAAACGATAAGCTTTCCCCGTAGTAATTATATATAAAGGGTGTTTTTATAGAGGTATAGAAATTTTAAAGGGAATTGCGATAAAAAATGGGTTTGACATTCTGATTTTTACTGCGGTTTCGACAGATTTTCTTAATGAGAGGCTTCGCAGCCTTTAATAAAATTAGCATTTTAAAAATTTTCATCGGTTATTACGAGAACAGAAGCATGGTGCTGACTCCATATCGAATAGAAAAACGCAAAGCCGAAAGTATTCCTCAAAGACTTACGAACGATTAGTCAATATTTTAGACACTCTCAAACCATTTTTTTTTCGTTTCGGAAGAGCACTCAAGGGATGACCCCTGCATGCATTGTGCCAGAACTAGGTTATGGGGAGGACGAAAGAGGGAGTACTGTTTGTGGAAATTCAATTTGAACTTCCTATATTAAAAGTGATAGGAAAGACCTTTAGAGGGAGCTTATTCCACATATGGAGTGTTCTGCTAAAAAATGAATTTTCCATGTAAGGCGTAGTGCGATTCACTGGAAAATTAACCACAAATGTATGAACTTTCAAAGAAAATTAAGTTAAAAGCGAAAACTTGCGAGTAACGGGAACGATTTCCCTAATTTCTTTAGATCACTTACCGTAGCAGTTACAATAAAACAGTGAAATACATCCCGCATTGCATTTTGCTCTAGAGAATCAATAAGGTTGGATAACGTACTGTCCCCTATGAGTCTCTTGTTCCTATCCTGTACGCGGTCGACCAACTCCAAAATAGGGCCAGCGGCTCATACATGAGAGTTGTATTCCATTTTTGCACGGATATAGGTGGTATAAATAGTACGAAAAGCAGATGAAATAAAGCATCTCCTGCGCCGTTTTAGAAATACCGAGGCACTTGAAAGCTTCTTTAGAAACTTGAAACATGTGTTTAGTCTATCGAACACTACACTGAATTTTTAAGCGAGGAGGTTCCGATTCCATAATACTTATATCACCCATAGTAACAGATGCAGCACCACTTCTGGACATATTTCTTGGCGCAAGCATGCAACACTACGTCTTATGAGCATTAAAATTACCTCTATTTACACGACTCCATTCGATGACTTTTTCAAGCATTTGTGGCTGCATAGCTTCAACGACGCAGCGAATGTTGTTCTCTAAGCTGTTAATCGTTTCGCGCTTTGTGGCATAGACTACCGACTTCATATATTCGCACAGAAAATAGCCTAGAGGCGTTACCTGGTCTAGTAAACTTCATGATCTGGGATTATAAGATGAAGTTATGCGGTTACCAAACATATCCTTTAATAAATCAATTGTGGCGCGACATGATTTTTTTCGTGACAAGATTTACATCTGCACCTGGCCGTAAGCCTTAATCAGATGGTGGTCAAACCCCTGGGAATAAAAAGCAACGTTATTCACGCCCTACGAAGCCGATGATTAATTCCAGCAACAGGTCTTTCCTAGTTGCAATTTCAGCGGTTCAAAAGCAGGTTGCTCACCACTACTCCTTGCTGAAGAGCTGGAGACTATCCAACTGCTGATCGAGAACACAGGACTAGCATGCTCACTTGATGGATCACTCACCTTTTGGTGTTATTAAAGGCGAGATGATCCTGGCCCTCATAATCAAATTCATGCGACAATTAGCGGAACTCTGGGACTTACTAATTCCCGTGGAAATAACGTGGAGCTTCCAGTTGACACTCTTCTTACCTTCAGCAGACTGGGCTCCCTTATACCCCTAGCAGTACAGGTCCATAAAGACCGATAAATGTGCCCCCGGAGGGAATTCAATTGATAAACGAAATCTCCACGGCGGTCATAATTGACTGTAACATTCTGAGCAGGATAGTTTTGAAAAAAGTGCGGTCCAATGATTTCACCAGCCCATAAAGCAAATAGTCAATTTTATGAGTGTAATGCACAGGATTATCTTCACTCCATAAATGGCAGTATTTATCAAGTAAAAGTGAAACAAAATTTTTATAAGAAAATTCAAATCAACGGCAATCTTGTTTTGGACCCAATTTGCATAATTTGGAAGCGTTGTTTAGGCGTCAGCTGAAAGGCCAAACTCAACGAAACAAATACCAGTTGATAGCTGACAAAAACCTGCCAGTTAAAAATTGTTGCCAACTTAATATTTTATACTTCTTTTAAAAATAACCGATAACAGTATATTTTATTACTACAGCTATCAAACTTATTGCCGCACATTGCAATGACATGTGTTTAAAATACAAAGAGTTGAAAGGCTAAACATTCTATATATCCAAACGACTAAACACTTTCTCATTATAGTTCTCACTTTTTTCTTATTTAATAACTCACTAAAAAAATAATATTGAAAATAATTTTAGCAACATCTGCTTATTTATTTATGCTCCTTTGATGCAATTAAACCAAACACAATCAAAATTAATAAATAAACAGAAAACATAATCATGTACTCGTAAGCAACAATATTTAATAACAGATATAACGATCAAAAAACAACTGTCACGTAACAGAAAAAAAACTCTCACACACACATGTCAAAACATCAACATACGAGCACAACCATGACCCAAGTACGTGTGTGCCTTAACTAGAAAAGTTTCTTTGGAAATGACTGTTTGTGTCATCATTAGCAGCACGCGGTGGATATATAAAATGTTCTTTTATTACAATTTGTTTTCATATTAAAAACCAAAAAAATAAAGAAAAATTTTATAAATTAAAAACCAAGCAGCTCCTTGGACAGGAAACATTGGCCAGAATTAAAAATGGTTTCTGTTTTCATGCCAAAAAATTGAAAACAAAAAATTCTAAAATAGAAATAGACGTTATATATATGGCGTGGCCAAATGTGTGTGTGTCATTTGTAGGAATAGTTTTATTTACAACAATCATCATTGTCATCCTTGTCATCATTTTCAGCCGCAGCACATTCAGAACAACTTCTGTTTAAGTAAAAAATAAAAACAAAAAAACTTAAAAACACGAAAGTATTGTTGTCTTTTAAACAGCAATATATTAAAACTATTAAACAATTCTCCAGAGGACAGCTGTGCAATCTGATTGCAACAATTTGTTTTGTCGCTTTAATACTTGTTGTTGTTTTTATTAAAACAAATACTTTGATTTAAAAAAAAAAAGTTCGATTCATGAACAAAAATGTGAACGATTAAATACATTTGTTTATATAGATACATTAGTATGTGTGTGTATGTGTGTAAGCCTTATCATATATAGAAAATTATATAATCAAGACTTGACTAAAAGGCCAGATACTTTTAGTCAAGTCTTCAAAGTTGACAAAAACGTCCGATTATTTGTTTTTTTTTTTTTTAAATCCGGCGAAATGATGAAATCTTCTTGTAGAAAAATGATGACTTTTTAGAATTTTGTTTAAAAAAACTTATGATTAATAAATAGTTTTTACAGAACAGCTATAGGTGATAAAATAATTTTTTTTAAATATTAATAAAAATTTTTATAGTTTTTTTAAACGATCTTTTTTATCTTTAATAAATATCTTTTTCTTTTTTTAGATCTTTTTTTATATATTTTTTCTTTTCAATATTTCGCTTTCCTTTGGAAAGCTTCTTCAGGAAAAAATTTTTTTTAAATCTTTAAAAAAAATCTAAGATCTAAAAAGAGAAAAAGATATTTATTATTAATAAAAATTTTTAATAAAACATTTATGACTGAAAAAAAATTTTCCACAGATAAATTATGACTGATGAAATGTTTTTACTCATTAAAATTTTGTTTTTTAGAAAAATCTTAACCGATGAATTTTTTTTTATAAAAATAATTTTTATTTAAATATATTCTTTTTACACAAAAGTTCTGACTAATGAATTTAGTTTTTTTAATTTTGGCTGATAAAATTATTTACAAAATATTTGGACTGCTGAAATTTTTTTTAAATTCTGATTGATGAATTTTTTATTATAGAAAATTATGACCAAAAAATTTTTTTTATTAAATATTTCTGATGGAAATTTCTTATACAAAAATTCCGACTGATAAAACTTTTATATAAAATATTTTGACTGATAAAAGTTTTTTTATCCAAAAATTGTGACTAATATTTTGTTACAAAAATTGTGAATAATATTTTTTTTTTAATTTTGACTGATGAAATTTTTTTCTAAAAAATTTTGACTAATGAATTTTTTTTTTAAATTATGCCTGATGAAATTTTTCTTATAGAAAATTAAACTAATAATTTTTTTTTAATATGGATGCTGAAAAATTTTTATACAAAAATTCTGACTGTTTAAAATTTTTATATAATAAATTTTGAATAATAAAATTTTCAATGAAATTTGTTTAAAAATTGTGACTAAGGAAATTTATTTTATAAAAATAATGACTGATGAAATTTAAAAAAAAAAATTTTGACTGACGAAATTTTTATTATAGACTATAATTTATATTAATAATAATTTCTTTTTTTAATATGGATGCTGAAACTTTTTTATACAAAAATTCTGACTGATTAAAATTTTTATACAAAAAATCTTGAATAATAAAATTTTCTGTCCAATAATTGTGTCTGACGAAATTAATTCTATAAAAGTTATAACTGATGTAATTTGTTTAAAAATTGTGACTAATGAAATTTATTTTATAAAACTAAGGACTTATAAAATTGTTTAAAAAAATTGCGACTGATGAAATTTTTATTAAAGAAAGTCATGGCTAATATATTTTGTTAATATGGATGCTGAAATTTTTTTTAAAAAATTCTGACTGATTAAAATTTTATATAAAAAATTTGAATAATAAAATTTTATGTACAATAATTGTGTCTAACGAAATTAATTTTTTAAGAATTGTGACTAATGAAATTTATTTTATAAAAACTATGACCGTAGAAATATTTTTAAAAAATATGTGTCTGTTGAATTTCTTATTATTATTGATTATTGTGATGAATAAAATCGTTTTTATAAATATGACTGATGAAAATTTTTTATTTAAATATTCTGACTGACGAAAATTTTTTTATAAAACATTTTACCAATAAAATTTTTCTGTTCAATATTTGTGTCTGACGATATTTATTTTATAAAAATTATGAAATTTTTGTTATAGAAAATTATCACTAATTTTATACAAAAGTTTGACTGAAGTTTTTTATACAAAAATTCTGACTGATGATATTTTTTTTTATAATTATGACTGATGAAATTTTTTTTACAATAGTTTTATTGGTGAAATCTTTTTAAAATAAAAATATCCATGATGAAAATTTCAAAAATAAATTCTTCTTAACGTCAGTTTTTTATAACAAAATTGTGACTGGTAACATTTGTTTTATAAAAATTATGACTTATAAAATTTTTTTATATAAAAATTTGTTTGATGAAACCATTTAACTGCTGTATAAAAAATATTAACAAATACAAATGTTCTATAAAATAATTGTGTCTTACGAAAATATTTTATAAAAATTAAAGAAATTAATTTTTTTAAATATTGTGACTGACGAAATATTTGTTATAGAAAATTATGACTAATAAAATTTCTTTATACAAAAGTGTGATTAATGAAACCTTTTTATATAAAAAATATGCTTGATGAAAGTTTTTTAATCAAACACTTGACTGACGAAAATTCATTTATAAAATATTTTGTCTAATAAAAACTTTCTATAAAATAATTGTATCTGACGAAATTTATTTAATAAAAAATATGGCCAATGAAACTTATTTTATAAAAATTGAGTCCCGATTTTTTTTTCTTAAATTTTGAGGAATGAAACTTTCCTTACAGAAGGTTATGACTGATATAATTTTTTAAACATAAGTTTGACTGATGAAATCTTTTAATATAAAAAATACGAATACTGAAAGTTTTTCATACAAAAATTCTGACTGATGAAAAATTTTTAAATACATTTTGTCGGAGAAAATGTTTGGTATACAGAACTTTGACTGATAAAAAATTTTTTAAATGGTTTGACTGATGAAATCTTTTTCCATAAAAAGTATCACTGATGAAATTTTTTTAATAAACAAATTCTGACAGCCAAAATTTTTTATCCAATATTTTGACTATATTTTTTTATAACAAAATTGTGACTGATAAAATTTTTTTTACAGAAAGTTATGACTGATAAATTTTTTCATGCAATAATTTGACTGATATACCCTTTTTTATTAAAAATCTTAAAGTCTATTAACAAAAATATGACTATTTTTCCGGCTCAACTTGTAGTAAAAACGTTTGTTTTGTTATTCCTGCAGACACAAAACAGGTCCTGAATTTAGCGCCAGCGGTGTAAAGGTCACTAAAGGATTTTTGGAGAGATTTATAATCTTTTAACGCACATAAAAATCATTTGCGCCTTTCAAATGTTTCATATTTGTTGTCATATTAAAGTTTAATTTTACTTTTTAAATATTTTTGGCTACGTTATGACGTAATGTGTAACGTCGAAACAAATTTCAGCTAAAACTTTGAAAATCGGATTAATACTTTTATTAGTCTTTAGCTTCATTATTGTAACTTCCTCGATTTTGCTAAGATTTTACTTATATGATACTAAAATACTTAGCACACATGTTGGTTATCCCATATAATTTAATTTCAACCACAACTTTGTTTTGGGTTGTTATCAAACCAAAAAACCAAATAATTGATAAAAACACTTTGGACACGCAAACATATTTCACATTCACTATTTTTTTTTCTTTAATATTAATAATTATGTTTATGCTGGCAATAACAATAGGTTTTTGTTTACTTGCTTAAAAACTTATCCTGGCAGGCTGTTATTATAAATAACTCATTTTTGGCAAAAAAAAAAAAATAATTTTTAGATTTTTTTTGACAACCTCGTTATTCATAAAATTATTTAATCTTTAATGAGTCATTCAATATGTTTTTTGTGGTTCTTTTTAAACAAGAGCACATAAACAGAAACCAAAAACCGCAAGACATCAGAAATATTTGCCAGTTTTTGGCTTTCAATTTACGATTCATAACATTAACGCCTGCTAAAAAAATAATTTTTCGAAAATAAAAATATTTTTTTTGGTACCTAACCAAAAAAAAAAAAAATTATTGTTAATTTATTTATTTTATCATCTATTATAATTAAAGTTATAATAAATCTTAAGAACTAAAGCCCTA
Source organism: Trichopoda pennipes (assembly GCA_030448955.1). NCBI lineage: Eukaryota > Metazoa > Arthropoda > Insecta > Diptera > Tachinidae > Trichopoda > Trichopoda pennipes. The sequence continues at coordinate 2,814,904 of JASKUP010000040.1, forward strand.
GTATCTCGGGCTACCAGTTCTAGTTTGTTAAGTTTTGATTTTTCGATATTATTTCTATTTACAAATAGTTAAAGTGTTTTCCATTCTCCGTGGCAGCCTTTGAAGCGTGCTGTAATTCAAATGTTTTTCTAGCTTTTGCTTAATTTTCTTTTAGAAAGTTATATGACTGATGACTGATTTAAAAAAAAAAAATATGACATGAATATTTGCAAAAGAATATTTGTGATTTTTGACACTTTTTTGAAGAAAAATTAGTTCCGATGAAATTTTTAAATAAAAATATTTGAACTGATGAATACTGTTAATAAAAAAATTATGACTGGTGATTTTCGTTAGAAAAGTTATTTGTGATTGGTGAACCTTTTTAGTAAAAATGTTGCTTTAGATAAAATTTTTAAATAAAAAATTTAAAACTTGTAAAATTCTTTAAGTAAAAAATAGCGACTCTTGAATTTTTTTTAGTTAAGTTATAACAAGAATATTTTCAGCTGGAAATCATGAACATTTTTTTATATTTTTTATGAAAAATTTTTAATAAAAAAATATGACTATTAAAAATGTACAACAAGTAAATTTTGACTGATGAAGTTTTTTAAAAAAAATATTTTGACTGAAGAAAGTATTTTATACAAAATTGGTGATAGTTGAAATTTATTATATAAAAATCATAACTGATGAAAGTTTAAAACAAAAGGTGACTAATGAAACTTTTGTTATAGAAAATTAAGACTGATAAATTTCTTTTTTATACAAAACTTTGTCTAATAAAATATATAACTTTTAACCTTTTTATTCTTAAAAAACATGACTGACGAAAATTTTTATAGAAAAATGATGACTGATGAAATTTTCTAATACAAAAACTATGACTGATGATTTTTTGTAGAAAAATAATGACTTTTTTTATTTAAGAAAGGTGCAACAGATTAATATTTTCTACGCTATTGGCATGAATTTTTTTGTAAAATAATATTGACTGATTAAATATTTTATAAAAATACTACAAATAAAATTTATTTAATGGAAATTATGAGCGATGAATTTAAAAAAAATATGACACATTATATCTTTTTGTGTAAAATTTATAATTTACAAAAATTATAACTGATAAAAAATTTATGGTTGAATTTTAACCGCTAAAATTTTTTTATAAAAAATTTATTGACTGATGAAATTAAAAAATTAACATGTCACCTGAAATCTATTTGTATAAAATTAATGATCGATGAAATATATTTTATAAAAATTATAACTGATAAAAAAATTATGGATAATGAAATTATTTTTTAGAAAAATTTTTACCGCTGAAATTTTTTACAAAAATTATGACTGACGAAATTTTTTTATAAAGATTTTATGACTGATGAATTTAAAAAAAAAATGTCACCTAAAATTCTTTTGTATAAAATTTATGATTGATGAACTATATGTTATAAAAACTATGGCTGATAAACAAAAACTATGAATGAAGAAAGTGTTTTATAGAAAAATTATTGCCAATTTAATTGTTAAGAAAAATTATGACTGATGAAATTAAAAAAAGATATGGCGCATTAATATTTTTCAGATAAAATTTATGATTCATGAAATGTATTTTATAAAAATTACGATTGATAAAATAATTATGGATAATAAAGTTATTTTATAAAAAAATTTTTACCGCTCAAATTTTTATATAAAAATATTGACTGATGAAATTTTATTAATAAAAATTTTATGACTGATGAAATTAAAAAAGATATGGCACATGAAATTGATATGATATAATTGATAAAATATTTTTAAAAAAATTATGACTGATAAAAAAATATGGATAATGAATTTTGTTTTTTTTTTAATTTTAGACTTATGAAATTAACAAAACTATGGCGCATGTACTTTTTTGTGTTAAGTTTAGGATTGATTAAATATATTAAACCTTTGAATGTAGTAATTGTTTTATAGCAAAATTATTACCAATTAAATTGTTAAGAAAAATTATGACTGATGAAATTAAAAAAAAAAAAATATAGCGCATGAATATTTTTCAGATAAAATTTATGATTCATGAAATATATTTTATGAAAATTACGATTGTTATAAAAAATTATGGATAACGAAGATGTTTTGTAGAAAAAATTTTACCGCTGAAATTTTTATATAAAAATATTGACTTATGAAATTTTTTTTTAATAAAAATTTTATGATTGATAAAATTAAAAAAAAAAAATACGGCACATGAAATTTTATAAAATTTATGATTGATAAAATATATTTTATAAAAATTACGATTGATATAAAAAATTACGTATAATGAAGTTATTTAATAAAAAAAATTTACCGCTGAAATTTTTACATAAAAATTTTGACTGATTAATTTTTTTTTAATAAAAATTTCATGACTGATAAAATTTAAAAAAGATATGGCACATGAAATTGATATGATATGATTGATAAAATATTAAAAAAAAATTAATGAATTTTTTTTTTGAAATTTTAGACTGATGAAATTAACAGAACTATTGCACATGAAATTTTTTTGTGTAAAATTTATGATTGATTGAATATCTTTTTATAAAAATTGTGGCTGATAAACAAAAACTATGAATGAAGAAATTGTTTTGTGGAAAAATTATTACCAATTAAATTCTTAAGAAAAATCATGACTGATGAAATTAAAAAAAAAAAATATGGCACATGACATTTTTTTTAATAAAATTTATGATTCATGAAATATATTTTATAAAAATTACGATTGATATAAAAAATTATGGATAATGAAGTTATTTTATAAAAAAATTTTATGCAAAAATTTTTACATAAAAATTTTGACTGATGAAATATTTTTTAATAAAAATTTCATGACTGATAAAATTAAAATTATGGCGCATGATATAATATGGCAAATTGACATAATATGATTGATAAATTATTTAAAAAAAAATTATGACTGATAAAAAAAACATGGGTAATGAATTTGTTTTATAAATTTTAGACTGAAGAAATTAAAAAAATCTATAGCGCAAGAAATTTTTGGTGTAAAATTTAGGCTTGATTAAATATATTTTTATAAAAACTAATAAACAAAAACTATGAATGAAGAAATTGTTTTATGGAAAAATTTTTATCAACTAAATTGTTAAGAAAAATTATGACTGATGAAATTAAAAAAAATTGGGTAAAATTTTTGTTTCCTGAAATATATTTCATAAAAATTATGACTGAAATTATTTTATAGCAACATTATTGGCGATGAATTTTTTTACAAAAATTATGACTGATGAAATTTTTTTTATAAAAATTTTATCGTCAGTCATATAGTTTTCTTTTTAAATGTTGCACACGAAAAATTTTTGTATAGAATTCGTGGTTCATAAAACATATTTTATAAAAATTATGACAGATAAAAAAAATTATTACCGATGAAATTATTTATAAAATGTTTTAAGAAAAAAATAAAGATGCAAAACTATGACAGATGAAATTTCATTGCAGATGATTTTCTGCAAATAGCTGACAGTATAAGAAATTGGTCGAGAGGATTACTTTGGTCATGATTCTAGAGTTTTTAAGTTTAAGATTATTTTTTTAACCCATCAAGGACTTTTTATATTTTCGTAAAATCCTGATTCCGTTGCTAACTACACTGGAGCATGATCAATATTCTGCTGCATAATTAATTGCTTTTAAAAAATGTAGGCCTTTATGCAAAGTATAAAAATTTTAAAAATTTATATTTGCTTCATATTAAAGATTTCCCTTAAATGTGAAATAAAGTCTGGCAATATTGCCATAATTTATTTTATTAAATTAGAAAACAGAAATGATACATATCCTGCCAAATAACTGATTAACTGTCCAGGAAACATAGCCAACATATAAAAAGATGGATGTAAAGAATCACATTCAAAGGAAAATGTAAGTAAGTGCACCATCATCCAAATCAACATTTAACAGATTTAATTCTTTAACACAAATAAATTAGCAAACAAATTGTAACAAACAAAAATAAATATTTTAGGATTTTTTACAAACCTTCATTCAAATTATCATCCCTTTTACATTTATCTTTCGGAAACACAAAACCAGCAACCGACAATAAAATGTCTATTTAAAAAATTAAATGATCCTTAACTAGCAACAGTCATAAATCAATTTTTTAGAAAAAAAAAACAGAAATAGAAAAGAAAGGATTTGTTCTGGGTTATTTTCTCAGGCGAATACAAATAAAACAACCAACCAACCAACAAACAAACAAATAGAGAGAAAAACAGACAAAACAAATAAACCACACCACAGTAAAAATCCTATAAATCCCTGCAATCCATTTATTTATTTCATGAGGCTGATAAATAAACCTCATGCATGATGATGACTTGTACTCGTTTAGTGTCTTCAATTTCGTTTCATTGTTAAATTAACAAATCCTTTGAGAATTGATTTCTGCACGCCAATAATAAACTCCCATTGAAATGGCAAAAATAAAGACAACAACAAAAACATTAAAACTCATGTAGATGTTGATGTTTCTGTTGTTCGGAAATCTACTTGTTTATGCGACTACAAATTTATAGATGAATAAGGGTGAATAAGGAGTAAGTGTATGTTTTCAGAGCCTTAAGAGTCACCCCAATTTGTTTTCCTGACATTATTACAATTTTTTTTCAAATGGAAAATTGTCAAGCTCTTGAGCCTTTAATAGACAAACAAATGTTAAAGTGAATAACATAATCAGCTCATAATCAAAATATTACGAGTGCGTTGCAAAAGATTTCCAAGGATTAAGGAAAATTGAAATCAAGGATTAAAAAGGAATAGTTAAAATTACATAATGATGTTGATTTGAAATGTTAAAAGGGGTGACGAATTTTTGTGGGAAAAGTGCAAAGGAATAAAATTTTATCAGTTTAGGAATGTGTAAGTGTATGAGTGTGTATGTGTATGTGTGCTTAATTTTTGTTTGAGCTATATTGTCACTATCCTTTCCTATTTTCCTTTTATAATTTAAAAATTTTTATATATTTTAATAAAATTCATGTAAAAATAATAATTTAATATCGGGTGTTTTATATAGAGGTATGTATACAATATTTTTTTAACTAGCGGCCATTTTGCCAGCTGTCAAATGATTTATGTTTAATTTAGTTTGGCATTACAACATGAATAGACTCATGTCTGAACAACACTTTCAAATCTTTCAAATTGGGTCCAAATCAAGATTTCCCTTGATCCCGATTTTTATAATCGAATTTTGTTTAGCGATGAAGCTTACTTTTGTTTAAATTGTTACGTTAATTAATATAACACACATATATCATCACTGCGATAATCTTCAAGTGTATGTTAAGACACCCCCACGGGGGCACATTTATGGTCTTTACAGAACACTCGACTATCTAGACCTGTGCAACTTGGGGTATAAGAGAGCCCAGTCCCCCGGGAATCAGTGAGCTCCCAGAGTTCCGCTATTTGTCTCTTTAGATATTTAGCTGTTCTCTGGCTGATTATTGAGGTTGGCCCTTTTAGGAGTATCGTTGTGGTTGTGATTTCGCGGCCCCAGAACAGGTTAGTTTTTAATGGGGCCAGGTTCGTTTCACCTTTAATAACACCTACCTGGTGGAGTGTTCCTAGATCCAGTGAGCATGCTAGATATGTGTTCTGGACAGGAGTTGGATAGCCTGCAACTCTTCAGTAAGGAGTGGCGGTTTGCAGGCCTGCTCTGAAATCATCAAAGTTGCAACTAGGAAAGACCTGTTGCTAGAATTAGTCTTCGGCTTCCTAGGGCGTGAATGACGTTGCTTTCCATTCCCAGTGGTATGACCACCATCTGATTAAGGCTCACTGCCAGGCCCAGATGTAAATCAAATCACGTATGTTAAGACATCATTCCATCCAAAACAAACTGACTGTTTGGTGTGCTTTATGAGCTGGTGGTCTCACTGGTCTGTACTTCTTTAAAAAGGATGTTGATCAAAATGTTACTGTTAATGGTGATCACTATAGAGCTATAATAAGGGACTCTTTCGCCATAATTGATTTATTGAAGAAAATATTTGATAATCGCAGAGTTTCATGTTTGGGACCCGTAGGGTGGCCTCCAAGATTGTGCAACGCTGCTATTTTATTTTTTTTTGACAATATGTGATGTCGCTAGTCAACGCCGCTAAGGCTAGAACGACTGACCACATGGAGAACAATATTTGCTGCGATATTGCCCATATACGGTGATCATCATAGAAGGGTCATCAAAATTGATCCCCCAGATTAGACTACGTGTGAGCCAGCCGTCATATTTAAATTATAATGACAGAAGTTTATCTTTCGAATAAAGTAAATTTCATGTCACTTTACAAAAATCATACTTTTTTTAAAACATTTCAAAGTTCAAGACCTCTATAAAAATCAGAGCGGTCAAATTTAAGCTTAGGAAGTAAATTAGCTTAAAACACCCAAACACACACATTACTACCCGGGTAAAGTAGAAACATGGGAATAAATAATGGAATATGATGCTGGGCATATGTCTACAGGCAGCATTTCTATTACCTTTGCAGGAATCTAAAATATGGCGCATAATTTTTTTTACCTGATGACATGTTATTTTTTTCGAACTTCCTGACTTTTCAAATTTACCCCAAATTTTTCTAAGTGTCTTTATCCAGAAAAAAGTCACATTTATACTAGAATATAACATAAAAAAATTTTTATAGGCAGAAATCGTAAACATTATTTTTAGCGTGGCTAAAATCTAGTAAAAAAATTTCGAACCGAATCCCTTAATTCCCAACTTAATCGAAAAAAATCCCAGAAAAAATAAAAATAATTTTTAAATAAATTATAGAGTATTACAGGGATTTTTAAACTCGCTTCCAATTTTCAAATCTCGATTTTAGGATTTTAGAACATATCGCAGCCTAAATACAAAAGGGTCACAACTCAAAATTTTCCAAAACTTTGACTTTGTTTTCTCTAACTACTGCAAAAATTTCTTTAACTGGAAAAAATACAGTTATGTCTATTTTTGTGTTAAGAGAGTTGCTTCTGCACGATGAACTAGAGAGAGAATTATTTTGAGTTGCGAAACTTTTAGTATTTTCAGTTATGACCCTTTTGTATTTAGGGTGCCATAAATTCAAAATATTCCAAAAAAAAAAAAACAATAAATAAATTATCAGGGTTTTCAATAAAAAGTCTGCTTTTTAATTATGGCAACACCGACAAAATGCTAGTTCTGACATTGAGTTTTTTGGCGTATTCATAGTAGATGCATTGGCAATTGTTACAATGAATTAAATTACGCATGAAAATCGCATTAAAATAATTAAAATTTACTAGAAAAATAGTGATTCTGTTAAAGTTATATTGCGTAAAATTTGGGATATTTTTGGAAAACATGATAGTCCCTCTGAGGAGGCTATTAGAGAGTATGGTCGTTAAATTTGAGTCGATAGGCTCGATACAAAATGTGCGAAAACCAATGCGCGTGCGACCGGATCGCTCAACTGAAAGCATTGCAGCCGTGAGACGCAATGTTGAAGCAGATCCAAATTTATTTGGGCATGATTTTACGTGTTGTCTTTATAGAGAACATACACAAACCAAATTTGACGCAGGTTGACGTAAAATCATTTTCAAATAAATTAAACACCGCCGGACAATATACGCACATATAAGATCCAAATTTGTTGATTCCTTGACGTTCTCAACAACTGGAATTACACAAAGCCACTACATAGCGAATTTTGCATAAGTATGTGACTTACGAAGTTCAATCGGTGTAGGGATTGAAGTCGACCAACCTTTCACATCGCCGTAAATTCTTTCAATTCATTCAGGAACAACCGACTGGTTTTTCTGTAAAAATCATTTTTTCGAATGAAGCCAATTTTCACTATCCCGTTTGGGCTTCTGAAAACCGTAAAGCGATTATTGAGAAGCCTTTACATGCTGAACATGCCACTGAATGGTGCGCTATACGGTCTGGAGGCGTGATTGGGCCATTGTTTTCGAAGATGAGGCTGGAAATACGGTAGCGGTCCATGGATCACGCTATCGCGAGATGCTAACAATTTGATTTTGGCCTATTATTGATGACGTGGATATCGCTGATATGTGGTTTCGACAGGACGACGCTACATGTCACACAGGTAATGAAATTATCAGTTTGTTGCAAACCAAATTTCCCGATCGTATAATTTCACGACCATCAGCTGTTATGTGGCCAGCCAGATCATGTGATTTAACACCACTGGACAGAGTCTTTAAAGCTCAAAATCCCTGATGTGATTACCGAAGTAGGAACGCCATTTTGCCAAAAAGTGATTAAAAAGTTTGATGAACGAATCGACGTCTGTTATCGTGGTCATGGTGGACATTTGCCAGATATCATTTTTCTTTCATAATTATCGAACTTTGAATCATCTTACTTTAAATTTTTTGTTTTATTGTGTTTTAGAAAACAAACTTCTCGTTAAAAAAACCCTTTAGTTGTATTCAAACAGGTAACACATTTAGAAAATTGCCTAAAATTTTTGCGCAGACACTGTTTCTGTAAAAGTGACTTTTAAATAAGTAAAAAATAGTTAGAGATTCAAAAAAATAATTTCTATTTTGGATGAATGAATAGAATTGATGGTGGTTATTGCCCAAACTATATAAAACTGTGGGCTGTGAGTGATTCTAATCTGAAGTTATTTCTTTAAGTTTCCCAATTACACTGCACAACAAAAAAAAATATTTTTTGAATGTTTCCTACACTAAGTTCGTCAATTTCTACTACTTTTAGGGTGATAAAAACGAAAATGACAATGAAAACTTTTTGTTAGCGATTTATGTGATACACAGTACTTAATGAAAAGTGAAAGTACATAAAACAATATTGTTATGTTTCTGTTAGAATATTTAAAGTACAAAATTGATAAAAGAAAAAAAACCTTATTCTTAGTGTTTTGACAATTAAAAGAAGTTTGTACCACCAAATTTCAATTAAATCAATTCGATGCTTTGCAAGGTCGCTGTCGTTTAGCTTGTCTTTTATAAAACACTTCTGGAGCATCCCTACACACAGACCAGCAGTAGTCTGCAAGCATTACTTCATAGCAACGGCCCTGATATCTCTGTTGGTCACTCACAGCTCCACAGTTTTGTGGGAAGAAATTAAGATGAGAGTGAAGAAAAATAATTTTTAAGAACATGTTGCATCCAAGTTGGCGGTAAGCTTGAAGAAGCTCTTTAATCAATACTGTGAAGTTGTCATCTCTTTTCTTACCTAAAAACCCATGTACAACTCCCTTAAAAGCTTCCCAGGCTCTTTTTTCATTTCCTGTTAAAATCATGTCAAAAGCAGGATCATTTACAATTTAACGGATTTGAGGCCCAATAAAGATGCCTTCCTTGACTTCTGCATCAATTAACCTGGGAAACTTTGCTCTCAAGTACTTAAAACCTTGTCCTTCCTGGTCTATGGCCCTGACAAAGTTATTCGTTAGCACCAACTTAATAGGTAATGGGAAAAGGAGAACATCCTCAGGATCTACAAGAGGCTCGTCAACTACATTTTTCTCATTAGGGTTTAGGTTGTGTGTAGGCCAGTTTACTTTTTTATAATGAGATTTTCTATCCCGACTGTCCATCCCACAGACACAAAAAACAACAGTACTTGGTGAACCCTGATTGCGTTCCAAGGAGTAGAGCAATGACTTTAAGATCACCACAGATTTGCCACTTGTGTTGTTCATATTTGTTTGATTGGAGAAGTGTTTTCATATTTATATAAGTTTCCTTCATGTGAACTGCATGACCTATAGAAATAGAAGGTAGCTGATTTTCATTATGCAAAAGTACAGCTTTAAAGAGTCTATAAACAGTCTTCATTCAGATGGAGTGTGATCCAAATTCAAGCAGTTCATCAGAACAAACTACAAGGTTTTCTTTCCTCTCCAAAAAAGGAAGCAAATCTTTTTGACGCTCTCTGTACTGAAATATTTTCACATTATGTTTTAGAAGATTCCACTGTTGTAGGCTTGACCCTAAAAGCTCAGCCTTTTCCTAAGACAAGCCAAGATCTCGTATAAGGTCACTCAACTCTGTTTGACTAATTCTGTGCGGATCACTAGACCTATCGCTTACCTCAAAATCAGGGTCATAAGATGTAGAAGGATAAGTTGCTCCTTCTAGACACTCTTTAGCAACTTCCTCTAAAATTTTATTGTTTTGAGGTGGAGAAGGGACTGGCAAAGTGTCTGAGTGTGGTACAGGCCAAAGAGCAGATGGGAGATTAGGGTATTTAACCGTTCCTCTTTTCTTCATAGATAAACCATGCTTAATGGGAGGAGTTAAGCAGAAATAAAAAGATCTAATATATAATTTTTTTGGTCATTTTCGTTTTTAACACGTGGAAATACATTGAAATCAGCTAATTTCAACCCCAAAACATAAACTTTGTTATTTAGTGTTATTTTTGCCATCTAATTTTTACTCTTCGTTACTGTACTCGAAACAATTCGTCTGAAAGCTGTTTATGGGAAGCATTCACCTTTTTCGAGTTATTTCTTAATACATTTTATTCAGAAAACTTAATCGCTTGTATTATAGAAACAGCACAGAAGGATCAAAGGGTGTCCAAATATAAATATTTCTTTCACTACAGATGATGGGATAATAGTTTCACCTTGGTATTGAAGGCTTTTTTTAATGTATCTAATCAAAAATAAAAATTTTTACACTCAGGATGTTCTAACTAAATGCGCTATTACGATACTCCTGAAGAAATTGACAGGTTTTATATAAAAACTTAAATTCGAATACTCTTTTTTATTTTAGTCATTCTAACCCTTTAAAAAAATGCTTAATTACTTTTTAAAAAATTTACTTTTTGTCCCACTGTACACTGTAGACTTTGCTTGTTTCCAAATTTTGTGGCAGAAACACAATAAAAAGATATTCAACACTGGCACCAAAGATGCTGAATTACTACACCGCTGTCTGTTTTACTCAAATGAAGGGATTCAGAATTAGAGTTTTTAATTTGGAATTATTTTCCTCCTTTGCATATCGTCTTTGTTGTCGTTAAAAAAAATAAAATTATAACGGTACAAGTTCATATTTCCTTAAAAAAAAAGACAGATTCCTACACTCAGTTCAAGAGATTTTCTTTATGCAGCAGCTAATGAATGGGGAATTAGAAAAACTTTAGAAAAAGAAATTCTCAAAATGTCACATTCAGTTACTCAAGTCATCTAATCGAGAACAAAAAGCCAGTTCGAACAAAAAAATTGTAAGACCGCAACAATTTCTTATTGTTGTTGTTACAAATTACCACGATTTGTGTGTGGTTTTTCAAAATTTGCTTCCCTTTTTGTTTAATAGTTTTGTCATCTTTCATGACAAAGCAACTTCTGTTTTTTTTTGTTACTTATTTTGCATCCTGCAGTCCTTGACAATTATCCTGTCGTTTACAAAAGACTTCTGTAAAATGTTTACTGTTTGTTTGTTTGTTTATTTGTTGGCTGGTTTTATATAAATTTGGTTTGTTTTTCTTTGTGTCGTTTTCCATCATAATTTGAAATCAGAAAATTTTATTTGGAAAAAACATTAAACAATTTTTTTGTTGTTGTTTTTGTTATTTATTTTATTTGTAATTTTTTGCTTTGTTTTATTGTCCTGTTGCCAGTTGTTCTTTAGCTGTTTTGGTTGCAATTGTTTTTGTTCCTAACAGTTGCAGTGAGTGATCATGCAACAACCACAGCCTGCATGTGTGTGTGTGTGTGTAGCTGTGTGCAAAATTCATTTGCACACTTGGCTGGCAGGATAATATTGTCCTTTCCTCTGGGTTTAATTTTAAAGGTTTTTTATTATAAATTGTAAATATTTAATGTGTTTTGTTCTACTTCCTCTGTGTTGGCAAAACAAAATAAATTTTCTTTGGGGGTTTTTGTCAAAGAATTTGAAAATCTTATGAAAAGGCATCAAGTGATTACAGGAAGGCGTTTTTATTAGAATTTGCCTTTTTCTTCTTTTATTATAATTTTCATTTAATGTTTTCTTGTATTAAAAAAAATAAATAAAATAGAATCCATTGAATTTCTTGCTTTAAATGATGTGGCAAAAATCTGAAATTTATTTTGACTTCAATGAAACCTTGACAAACAAAAATGTCACCTCAATTGGTTACAACAATTTGGCCTTTAAAATTGCAAATTTTTAAATCATCAATAATTTTGTGGAAGATATAAATTCTTTTTATAAAAAATAAAATTACCTTTTCTGTTGTTCAATATAAAATCAAAAAATGACAGCACATTTTGTTAAGAAAAAATCAGAAGTAGAAAAGAAAACACTTTGTCTTGACATCAAATATTTCTTCTTTATACAGATTGACATTAGAATCCCGTTCCAAAAGGCTACAGCTTGACTGCGCTAAATTAATGCCACTATCATATCAGCGTCATCAGGCCACATAGCGATACTCGGAATCGCATCATGATTGATACGGCTATTTCTGTACTTTTTAGTAAAGATCTGGAGACTCCCTAAGTATACATCCTAACATTGACAACATGTAATGCAATGCAATAGCATACTGAACACAGTCACCTCCCCAAAAGATAGTCACGTTATAATCCACAAGAAATCCAATCAGAAACAGGCCGAGATGGTAAATTTTTCGGTCTTCTGCTTCCCATAGTGCCAGTATTAAACCACCAGATTCGCGCAAGCAAGAAGAAATAGAAAAGGGTCGACGTAAAACCAGACCCAAACAAAAAGAAGAAATAGCTTTAAAAGGGCGTGGTCTCCACCAAACATTTTTTTAAACTAAAAATGTTATCGCAATTCTTAGAGTTATCACGTTCCTTTTTTTATATTATTTTTCATAAATATGACGAATACAAGGATATTTTATACATATAAATTGTAAGAGTTCTGTTTCCATACACAGGGTGTTTGCCGGGAAGGTATACAACTTTGTTTGTTTATAATTTTTGATTAAATGAAAGAGAATGGATTATATATTTATAAATGTTTTATTTATTGTCGGCAATTATGTATGGCATACAATATCACATTAATGACCGCCTCACTTAACCTTAAAAATACGAGCACCCCGTTTGAGCCACATTTTTCAAGACATTCTCACACCCCCGGGGGCACATTATATGATCTTCATATAACTTCGACTATCTAGACCTGTGCAACTGGGGGAAAAAAGGGAGTCCAGTCCGCTGAAGGCTAGTAGGAGTCACCTGGATAATCCACATATTTCTACGGGAATCAGTTGCCCCAGAGTTCACTATTTGTCTATTGAGACAATTAGCTGTTCTCTGACTGGTTGTTGAGGTTGGCCCCTATATGGGAGTATCGTGGTGGTTGTGGTTTCGTACCCTCGTGAGAGTTTTTGGGTCGGATCATTCAAGTTAACACAATGAATGATTCAGTTTCAGTGAGTATGAATGCTGTCGTGTTCTTGATAAAAAAGAGCTTCATGCGTTCTGGACCAGGAGTTGGAAAGTCTCCAACCCTTTAGCAAGGAGTAAAGGCTGCGGCCTACTTCGACTTTCGAAATTGCTAGCAGGAGTGACCGGAGGATATACGTATTCGATGGCCTCCTGGGGCGTGGGTGATGTCCAATCAACCAAGTGGTTTGACCACCATCTGATTATGACTTAATAGTCGGTGCAGATGTAAATCAAATCACGCAACCCCCGGGGGAACATTATATGATCTTCATAGAACTTCGACTATCTAGACCTGTGCAACTTGGGGGAAAAGGGAGTCCAGTCCCCTGAAGACAGCAGGGGTCCACTGGAAACTCCACGTTATTTCCACGGGAATCAGTAGCCCGCAGAGTTTCCGCTATTTGTCTCTTTAGGCATTTAGCTGTTTCTCTAACTGTTTATTGAGGTTAGCCCTTCGGAAGTATCGTGGTGTTTGTGGTTTCGCGGCCCCATAACAGACAGGTCAGTTTTCTATGGTGGCCAGGTTCATTTCTCCTTTAATAACACCTACGTGGTGGAATGTTTCTAGCTCTTCGGCAAGGAGTGATGATTTGCAGCCCTGCTCTTGAATTACTAAAGTTGCAACTAGGAAAAAGTCTCCAGCTCTTCGGCAAGGAGTGATGATTTGCAGCCCTGCTTTGGAATTACTAAAGTTGCAACTAGGAAAGACCTGTTGCTAGAATTAGTCTTCGGCTTCCTAGGACGAGCATGACGTTCCTATTTATGCAAAGTGGTTTGACCATCTGATTAATGCTCCATGGCCAGGCGCAGATGTAAATCGTATCACGTAATTACATTTGCACACATTTCCCGCATTATTTCAGTAATTTCATCACAAATATTTTGTTTGAGTTACTTAAGTGTTCCTCGTTTGTTTGCATAAGCCTTGCTTTTCAGATATCCCCACAAAAAGAAGTCCGTAGCAGTCAAATCATGGAGGACAATCAATTTCAGTTCTTGAAATAACTTGTTGTGGAAAGAGATCTTGCAGTAATCCCATTGTAATCCTGGCTGTATGCGTCGTGGCACGGTCTTGTTGATACCACATTTTAATCAAGCCCAAAGCATGCAGTTGGGGCGTTAAAAAGTTATCAATCATATCACGATATCGCTCCGCAGTAACTAGTACACCGTTTTTATTTTCAAAGAAGCCCAATGATTCTCCTGACCAAACTGCAAACCGGAATGTCACTTTGAATGGATGCAAAGGTGACTGTTGAATAATTTGAGGGTTTCCCATTTCCCTAAAACCGACTCATTATGATTTTTTCATAAAAATCGGGATTGTCATGGGCGAGCTATAACATCCTGTTGGCATATGTACGGCGGCGTAAATAGTCTTGTGGAAGAAGCTCTTGTGTCAATTGAAATAAATGCAAATTCGTGTGCACAGTTGTGGCCAAAGTTATTCTTTGAAAATCAAGCTTCTGAGCATGGCGTCGAATCGATGTTGATGGATTGTTTTGAACACTTTTTTGAGCAGCAGTAATATTTTCAGCCGATCTTGCAAGGCGTTGTGGTCCTTGCTTCAGCTGAAGAAGAAAAAAAATTGTTTATCCTTTCAATCTCGTTTTTAAAGCTTTAGCAGCTTATGGCTGGTTGTAATGAATGTTTAAGACGATTTTTGCCTTAAAGGTCTACTTTATCTTTGGATAATTCGCCAAGTTCTGTTTTTAAAGGCAATTCAGAGGAAAGCAATATCAAAGGGAATTAAAATGCTGCTCTGAAGAAGCCATTTGACATCATCAAAATGGCTGATTACATGATTAAACGAACTTAAGGTGGAAAAGATTAATTATTTGCTCAACTGTGTGACGTGGTGTGCTATCTCAATCAAACTAAAGATTTTGCGAGCTCATTTCTTTCATATTTCAATATGAAAAGTCCTTTTTCATGGCTCTGTAGTGCGACTATCAGTCTCTATGAGTTTATTATCTACTTGATAATGATGTATAAGTACTTTCCTTTTATATATCTGACGAGTTGAAAATACTCCTCCCTAGAGAAGACAAATTTTTTAGTCACACTAGCAACCTGTATGTTGCTATCAAAAGAACCTTGAAACTTTTTTATGAGATTTAGAGCTTTAAAATAAGGACAGACTTTTACTTTCCTCATAGCGAAGAAGGAGGTGAATTTTAAATAACTGATGATATAGTTATTTTTATTATAAAATTTAATCGAATTTTTCATGAAGTTTGGTTATTTGATTCGATTGACTTTATCTTAAGCAGAGCAATTATAGGGCACTTCTTACTAAAAGCAAAAAGGCATCATTTTCTACTATAAAGATTTTCAGTTTCTTTATGCTTAAGTCTTGGGTATCTCCTTTATTTCATTATTACATTGCCAAAATAGTATAATTAAGTTAATTTTTAGTCAAAAAACTGAAAACACAAAATAAACTGTCAAATGTCAATATTTTATTGCCGTTGATTAAACGATTAAAACATTTTTCTCATAACGATGTCGTACACAACTTTAGTTCCCATCATTTAGAAAAAAATTTCAATTTTAAATTAAATTAATAAGAATATTTTAAATTGGATTGGTTACAATATTAAACAATATCTTGTTACAACTCCTATGGCTTTTAATTTATTTATAAATTTTTAATGAAAAATTTTTAAACGTGTGACAGTCTGTGTTTTAGTGACTTTTTGTCTCCACTTCAGCAAAAGATTTAAAATGTCTTTTTGGTATATTTTTATTTTAACAATAACAGCAACAATTCTGACTGGTTGATGCTAATAACAATAACAACAACAACAACATGCATTTAAATTTTAAAATAACTGCTGCAGCATTAATAAAATTTATACAATATTATTGTGGCCAAATTGAAGCAGCCGTAAATCCTGCTCATGAAACTGTTGAATATAAAAATGATGATTATGATGATGCTGATGATGCCGATGATGATGTAGTCAATCGATTGTTGCGTACAAATTCACGATCAATGTTTAACATGCATTTTAACCCATCTCTTTTTGTTTCAATACAACCAAACAACATTATCGATTCTTTATTTATTCATTGTCCGCCATATGCATTTTAAAAGAGGTTCGTTCGTTCTTTAATAAACATTTTCAATTCAAAATTCACCAAAAACCCAGCATTCAAATCTGTATAAAACAAAAACAAATATCTCAGATTGATTTTCGTTTAATAAACTCGTAGCTTTTTGTTGTTGTTTTTTTTTATACAAAATTATTCTTTTGTATATGTTTATCGATCTATATATCTGTCTGTCTCTATGTCTGTCTGATTGAAGGCGGGGGACAACAACATCAGACAAACAATCAAATGGCCAGCAAGTTTATTAAGAATTTTAAATGGCAGTCAATCGTTAAATGTTTACAATACGTGAATGTTAAACAAGCCCATCATCGAACGACGAACGACTTAAAATTTAAGTGACTGCATAAGTGCCCCAGCGAGCAAGTGAGTGACTGAGTGTATGAGTATAAGAATTTTGTGTGCTTTTTTATTTTTGCGTCTCAATGATACACAAAGATGATATTAAAGATTTTATGTGACGATTTGAAGAGCATTAAGCCATTGGGCACCGCAAATATTTAATAAGAAATTTTCGATTTTTCTAAAAACGATAACAGATGTGAGAAATATTCATATGACTTTCGTGACACCCTGATCTGATTTTTATACAGACTTCTTAATTTGTGAGGGCTTGATTGAACTTATCAAGTGATATATAAAATTCTCGTATTATTTTTTCTAAGGCGGCGTTTCTTATTATTTAATTAGAAATTTGTTTTCTCTTTTTTTAATTAAATTTAAAGAGTATTTTTTATAGAGGTATAGAACATTAAAATGGAATAAAACAGAAATAATTTTTTTTAGACTGACTTCTTGCTTTAGGTCTTGCTTTAAGCTATGACCTACAGCATCGATGACCTACTGTACGCCTTTTCTGTGGATGCGTATTAGAAATTAGAATCAACGTGGTGTGAAAAGTTTGATAGTTAATTCAATTGCTTAGACGGACGATTATGTTTTTTTTTCTCGAAGTAGCAATGCATTGTACCAGCACTAGGCAATTAGCTTGAGATTATAACTTTGCACGAAAAATATTTTCAAATTTCCTATCCAAAATATATTTTCCTAAGACCGCAGTAACGAGATTAAAAAACTGAAAGGTGGCCCATACATGGCATGGAGCTCTTCTCCCGTAGTTGGCGGTTTTAATTTTTATTTTTAATTCCACTTTATTAGTATACTAGCGAGGATATTTTATTAAGACAGGCAGGGAGGGAGACATACCAAAAGCAAATATAATTTTCGCTGATTATAAAAAATATTCCCTCATTAAAATTTTATTTAAATTTTTTTGATATTTCTGGCCGTCTTTTGTGTAAAATCTGTTTATTTCTAATAAATTTGTAGTAAATTTGTGATATACTTGTTTAAATTTGTGATAAATTAGTGATAAATTGTGGTAAATTTGTGATAAATTGTGATAAATTTATGATAAATTTGTGATAAATTAGTGATAATTTGTGATAAATTTGTGATAAATTGTGATAAATTGTGATAAATTTTTTTTTTACATTTTCTTTATTACTCATGCAATGCATTAAACCAGAACTAAGAAATTACGTTATGGGGAGGAGGAAAGAGAGAGCAGTGTTTCTGGACATTCAATTTGAACTTTCCTACATTGAAAGTAACAGAAAAGACCTCTGAAGGAAGTTTATTCCACATACGAACTGTTCTGCTAAAAATCGAATATTCCCTCGAAAGCGTAGTGTGGACAATCAACCACAAATGGATGAGTTCTCAATGAAAATCGAGTTTAACGCGAAAACGTGAGGGTAACGGGAACAAGTTTTCTAATTTTATTAGAGCACTTTCCATTGTAGTAATGACAAAACAGTGTAATACATTTCACATTGAGTCGATGCTCTAGAGAATCAATAGAGTTGGATACCCTACTGTGCTTAATTAGTCGCTTGGCTCTCTTCTGTATGCAGTCGAACAACTTTAAAAGAGACTTTGGGCCGCTGGCACACACATGAGAGTTGTATTTCATTTTTGGACGGATATAGGTGGTATAAATAGTACGAAGACCGGATGTAGTGAAGTATGTCTTACACCGTTTTAGAAAAACGAGATTCTTGACAGCTGATTTAGAAACTTGAAACATGTGTTTAGTCCATCAAATATCACACTGAATTTTCATGCCAAGAGAACATCAAAAACATCCAATTCCATAATACCTATATCACCCATAGTAACTGATGCACCACTAATTCCGTGCACAGATCTATGCGTCTTACGGGCATTAAAATCGATTCTATTTACATGACCCCATTATATGACTTTGTGGCTACAAAGCGTCAATGAAGCAGCGAATGTTGTCCTGCAAGCTGTCAATCGTTATGTGCATACTGGTGTAGACTAGCGATTGTATTCGCACAAGCAAAGTCTAGCGGTGTTAGAATGCTTAATCTGGGAATTTAACGTGAAGCTATGCGGTTACCAAACGTTTGTTTTTATAAATCAATGGTGGCACGAGCTGTGTAACATGTTGTTGTGCCATCTTGTTGAAATCACAGCTTCTGTACATCACGGATATATAATTGATAAACGAAAACTCTCGGTAATCATTGCTCTATAGCGGTCATAATTTTTTTTTTTTTAAGAGAAGTAGCACTTCAGGCAACAATGCCTATTTAGTCAAGTACCGTGCTACATTTTTTTAGGAAAGGGATAGAGAAGACATGAAACAGGTGGTGAAATTAGAAGGATAGTCGGAAATTAACTGCCGTATGATAAGACAGCACAACGACCAGAGATTATGCCTTCATCGCAGAGCAGCTCCACCGACAGTCAATTTTTATTTTTGTAGTGAAAAAAAAAACAGTCAAGGTCTTCGTTGGGAATCGAACTCACAACCGCCATACGCCATACTACACTACGTATTAGCATAGAGGGGCACCTACCTACCTACCTTTCTTAATTAAGTGCGGGCCAATAATTCCACCACCCCATAAAGCACACCAAACATTGAATTTTTCTGTAGGTAACGGTGTCGCAACATGTACTTGAGGATTATCATTGCTCCAGATACGGCAGGCAGTATTCATTCAAACAATGATAAAACAGTGAAGTACATCCCACATGCCACATGTTGAGCCTAAAGGACTTTGAAAATAAATTTTGAACAATTTAGAAATGTTGTTTAGGCATCATTACAAATCACTTGACAACTGACAAAATGGCAGCCATTTGAAAAATGTTGCCAGCTTAAAATTCTATAACTCTTAAAAAAAACAGACAAATTATTATTGATTAATTAAATAATTTAATTAGAAATTCTTAAAATTATTTTTATTGATTTTATATCCATTACAACTTATTACATATTTATAGATAACCTCAATAAAAACGATGAAGCTAAACGAAATCAGAGAAAGATTTATAAATTAATTGTGACAATTAAAATTTTAATTCAGTTTCAATCTAAAAACAAGTAAAAACTTGAAATAAAAAAATATTTTCTGTGCATTTCAATTATACTTTCAATATCTCTTTTAAGGCTCTTCATCTTGGTGTAGCTTTTATAGTGACACTGAAAAAAATTAATTCAAAATTTTAGTTCAATTGAAATCTTCAAGGGTTAAAATATATGGAAACCTAAAAAGGAACTCAATTTATTTTGATTCTATTCGTTTATTGTCTTGAGATTTTTTATTTTTTATTTTATAAATTATGTATTATAGGAAGGTATATATGTGTGTCCACTTCTGGGTATTATTTTGATTCTCCTTTTCTGAAACTTTAACTTAAAAGTAGGAGTACAATCGTTAGCTTATGTGTGTGTGTGAGAAGTTATATTAAGCCCTGGTTTGGCTATAACCCGTTTTTTGTGTGACTTTTTGACGATTGGTGGTAATATCACGATAATAAAGTTTTCAACTTCTGACTTTACTTAATTTTCACAACAAAAAAAGCTTAAAAGCTCAATAAAACCAAACAACGTTTCTTTTGGAAATAAAAGTATTTCGTTGCATTTTATTTTTTTATAATTTCTTTCAGTTGATAATTAAGTTCGTTTATAAAAGAGAGAGAGCGAGAGAGTGAGGGGTGGGGAGGAGGAAAAATTATATTAAATTTTAATTTACCCTCAAGCAACACAGAAAAAAAAGGAACTTAATTGAGTTTAAGTCTGTTAAATAATAAATGAAATTTTATTGTTCTACTGAACATCATGAAAAAATAATGAAGAAGTTGCAACAATGTATTTTTATAATTTATTTTCTAACTCCCCAAAATTTATTTTTATATATTTTTTCTTTTTTCTGAACAAATATTTTTCATGTCCTCAATTATTATTTCTTTTTTTTTTTTTTGCTTCGTAATCTTAATAAATGATAGACATTTTTACTAAACTGTTTCGTTGCGGTTTATAAAACCACTAATGAAATACTGGGGAAACTATAATCTTTGCATCATTTATTATCAAAAGACTATTAAATAAATTGTTAAGTAGCTTAAACCATTTCCAATGATAAGTATAGTGTTATTGAATTTTAAAATATCGGGCCAAGGTGGCCAAAAAGGTATTTTTACTAATATAAAGTTGTTTGGATTTACTGTTGTTATGTCTCTCTGTCCTCTCTGGCTGCTGTTCGTTTGGTGTCAACGAAGAGCGTTTTCAATGTGAAGAGATCATTTTCAAGCCGTGGTCCAATTCGTACTAGTAATCGTAACTATTCATGTTGGTAAAATGCCAGCCACCTGCCAGGTTAATCTTTCGGTACCTCCCTCTCTTATTATTATCTAGGTACATGTGTCCGTCTGAGGGTATTTTTCGTTTCTTCGTGTGTAAGAGTAGTTTTAATAATGTAAATATTGTGCCTGAGGTCTTCCGTTGTTAAAAGTTTTTGTTTTGTAGATTTCCATGTTTTCAAGAATGTCCGCCGAATAACTTTTTTTTTAAATGCTGTAAACAAAACTACACAGCTTCGGCTGTGTGGCACATAGCGCCGTCCTATTGAAACCAAATGTTGCCAATATCGTCCTCTTCAATTTTTATGAACAAAAATTCGTTCAACATGTCCCGATAACAATCGCCATTGACTGTAACAGCCACTCCTGAAAAATAGCCCAATTATGCCTCTGCACAAAAATCTGCACCAAACAGTGACTCGTTTTGGATGCGCCGGCTTTTCAATGTCTGCGTGCGAGTTTGCTGCGCCTCAAATGCGACAATTTTGCTTGTTTACATACCCGCCAAGATGAGCTTCATCTGAAAAATTGATTTTTTTTTTGCAAAATCGGCATCTGCTGTACGTCGATCGTAGGCCCACTTAGCGTAGCGTTTTTCAAGCATATACACAACCATATTCGTTTAGCGAAAGGATAAAACTAATTATCTGTCAAATCAAACATGAGCTAAGTGTTACCATTCACGTACGTCCCCCCGGGGGCACATTTATGGTCTTTATAGTACATAACAGCTATCTCGATCTGTGCAACTGGGGGTATAAAGGGAGCCCAGTCCCCTGAAGACAGGCAGGGAGTCAACTGGAAGCTCCACTTTATTTCCACGGGGATCAGTGAGCCGCAGAGTTCATTATTTGTCTCTTTAGACATTTAATAGTTCTCTGACTGATCATTGAGGTTGGCCCCTATATGGGAGTATCGTGGTAGTTGTGGTTTCGCAGCCCCATAACAGTATAATGGTTATTATGGTGGCCAGAATCATCTCACTGATAATGACACGCAAAGTTAATGATCCAGTCCAGTGAGCATGCTAGACATGTGTTCTGGACAGGAGTTGAAAGTCTCCAACTCTTTAGCAAGGTGTGATGGTTTGCAACCCTGCCCTGGAATCATTAAAGTTGCAACTAGGTGGTTCTGTTGCTTAGAATTATGTCTTCGGCTTCCTAGGACGCCTGTATGACGTTCCAAATTATACAATAGTGGTTTATCCAACATCTGATTAAGGCTACATAGCCAGGTGCGGATGTAAAACGAATCACACTCTGTTACCATTCACGTTCCCCCCGGGAGCACATTTATCGGTTTTATAGAATGCTTGACCATCTAGACCTGTGCTGCTGGGGGTATAAGGGAGCCCAGTCCCCTGAAGTCAGCAGGGGTACAACTGAAAGCTTCACGTTATTTCCACGATAATCAGTAGCCCGCAGAGTTTCCGCTATTTGTCTCTTTAGGCATTTAGCTGTTTCTCTACGTGATTATTGAGGTTGGCCCTTCGGGAGTATCGTGGCGGTTGTGGTTTAGCGGCCCCAAGCTTGAACTGATTGTGGTGGCCAGGATCATCTCGCCTTTAATAACACCTACAGGTGAATGATCCGGATCCAGTGAGCATGCTAGTCATGTATTGTGGACAGGAGTTGGATAGTCTGCAGCTCTTCAGCAAGGAGTAGTGGTTTGCAGTCCTGCTCTGGTATCGCTGAAATTGCTACTAGGTAGGACCTGTTGCTAGAATTAGGCTTCGGCTTCCTAGGGCGCTGCTTTTCACTCACAGTGGTTCGGCCACCATCTGATTAAGGCCTACGGCCAGGTGCAGATGTAAATCTTATCACGAAATGTTACCCTTCACGAAATAACCACTAGTTGAAAAAAATACGTTAAATTGCGATCCCTATAGCTATACATTCATCTATTTCCCTTGGTCTGTAAGTGTCAAGATGTAATGCAAAGTTGCAGTCCCCTCTTTTCCGTTTGTATGAGCGTATGTTTTTAGTGTCTTTAGTGTTCGTCCAGTTTCCCCTTTATAAGTATTTTTGCAGGTACAACTGAGTCTGTCTACTCCGCTGGCACTAAATTTGTCAGTTGTTTCTGTCATTGCTGATTTTTAATGCTGTGAGTAATCCTTCTTTGTAAAAAAGGTTAGTTAGTCTATATATTTCTGGTCCTGTGTATATAAAAATGTGTCGTCGTTGTCTCTCTGTCTTCTTTATTTTTGTTTTTAGTGTTGCATTGTCTAAGAAGTTTGTTGATAGTAATGGGTTTGTAGCCGTTAGTTTTAGTTATGGTGTAAATTGTGTCGAGTTCATTGTTGTATTTATCTGCAGTAAGTGGGATTGTCTTAAGTCGGTGTTGTATCGACTGCCTCTTTGTTTTCTTTATTCCTGTTTCTAGTGTTGTATTTTCTATGAAGTTTATTGATAGTAGTTGGTTTGTAGCCATTATTTTTGGCTATTGAGTCTCTAGAGTTTCGCTGCAATGTGAGATGTATTTCACCCTAATGAAATTAGGGAACTTGTTCCCAATACTTACACGTTTTCGCGTTTAACTCGATTTTCATTGAGAGCGCACTCATTTATGATTGATTTGCCAATGAAACGTACTACGCATTTCAGGGAAAATTCGTTTTTTTAGCAGAACCATCTGGGAAACTTCAAATTGAATGTTCACAGGCACTACTCCCTCTTTCCTCCTTCTCGTAACCTAATTTCCTAGTTCTGGCACAATGCATTGCATGTGTAGGGGTCATCCCCTGAGAGCTGGTCCGCAAAAAAAAAATTGTGTCGACTTCTTTGTTGTTGTTATCTGGAGTAAGTGAAATTATCTTAAGTCTATGTATCACATGACCTAATGCTGCTAGTTTATGTTGCGTAGGGTAGTTCGAAGTGCTATGGATGGTAGTGGCCATCGTTGTTGGTTTTTTGTAGATGTCATATGTTAAACAATCAGTTCCTCGTGCAATTATGATTTTTTTTATAAAGAGAAGTAGCACTTCAGACAACAATGCCTATTTAGTCAAGTACCGTGCTACAATCTTTAGGAAAGGTATAGAGAAGAAATGAAACAGGTGGTGATGTTAGAAGGATAGTCGAAAATTAACTGCCGTATAAAGACAGCAACAGCGACCAGTGACTATGCCTTCATCGCTGAGCAGCTCCACCGACAATCAATTTTTATTTTTGTAGTGAAAAAAAACCAAGGTGTTCGTTGGGAATCGAACCCACAACCCCCATGCTGACAAGCTAGTACACTAACTACTAGCCTACAGGGGCACCTGTGATGTTATTATGGATTGTGTTTTAGTCTGCTAGAATTTGTTCGACGTTATCTTGTTCCAGGATGAATATGATGTCATCTACGTATCTAGAGTAGTGATTTGTTTTGTGTTTTTCCATAAGTGTTTTTACGTGTAGTCAATCGAGATGTTGTGTGAAAATTTCCATGAAGATTGTCGAAGTTGGGTTTCCCCATACCGAATCCGTTAGGTAATTCGTAAAAGTGGTTATTAAATCTAAAGTAGTTTTGTGTTATTATCGTCCTTAGAATATCTATAATTTCGGTGATGTGTTGGTTTTCGTATAAATTGTCTAGTGTGTAGCGTAGGATATCTAAGGTTTAATAAGTTGGTATTGAGGTATATAGATCCTTGATGTCGAAAGAAACGAAGCGCGTGATTTCGGTTATCTTGATGCTTAAAGGCTATTCGATAAGTTTTTGTGTATTATGTGTAGTCTATGTATTTTTTTAATTTATGTTTTCTCTAAGTAGGCGAGGTGTTTAGTTAGGTGATATGCTGTTGCAAGTCTGTAGCTTATAATGGGTCTCATTGGTATGTTGTTCCTGTTGTGTTTTGAGTGCTGATGGGCCTGGGTTCATGTTCATGTATACTTCTCCCTCAGTAAACATTTTGCAGCGTTTTAATAGGCTGCGTATTTCCCTTTGAAAAGATTCAGTTGGATCAGTTTAAAATTTAGTGCTGTTGGTCTGTTATATAAACTGTTTTCCTTTGTCCGTCTTTATAATGATTAGTATTGGATTATTATTATTATTTGGATTTGTTTTGCCAGTAATAGAAATACTGTTGCCATTTCTTTCCATCTTTGCAGACTGTATGTTCGGTATGAACGGCAAGCACTTTCGGTGTGAGGACATCATTCTCAAGCCGTGTTCTAAACTGCCAACAGTATTTTTACTATTTTCCTTTTTTTTATATTTTTATTCCATTTACTCTTGTTGTGAATTCCTAATTTGAAAATCATTTTAGTGTCCATGTGTTAAAGGAACATTTTGTTGCCTCTAAAGTGCCTGCTAATCAGCCATTAACGTAACAACATGATTTGAAGCATAAATCTTAAAAACTTAAATTTTTTTCTAAGAGTTTCACATCTTTTTCTTCTACTATTTTTGTCCATAATTATCAAAGACAAATCGCTAAAAATTCCTTTATTTACAAATTAAAAAAATTTATTATAATAATTGTAGTTATTTGACCTTTTAATATATTTTAATAGTTAATTATTAAAAAAAAAAAAAAATAAAGTTATTAAAAAATATTTTTTGTTATGGAAATGGTGTAAAACCAGTAGGTAAATTGAATTCAATATAAATACCAAATCATGTTCAATATTAAAGAAAATAAAAATAAAATAATAAATTTTCATTTACAACACGCCATTTCCTTCATTTTCTCGTATTAAAAAAAAAATAAAGAATGTAGAGAAATTTTGAAAAACTAAAAACCAATTGAATGAACACAATCAAGAGGATGAAGCGAAATGAAACGATTTATTAACAATTTATCTATAACAACAACAACAACAACAAAGACAGCGACAACAACCCCTTACAAATAAAATAACCATATTGAGAAGCATAAAGTACAGAAGCAGCCATTATGATGAAACAGCAGAAAAAAAGCAACAGCAGAAAATAGTTGTAATATTGCGAGTTGTTTTGTTGTAATAAAATATTTAAAAGCTGTTGGAGTTGTTACATTGTCATTATTGCTGTGAGAACCACGACCATCACTACAACAACCACAACAATAACAACAAATTATAATCATCATTTCTAATGGATAGTCATCTCATAAAATGAAACATTATTAATGCTCATCATCAAAGCAATACCACCAATGCCACTGCCACACTACCACCGCCATCATCATCATCATCATAACTCTCTTATGATTCTTAATTTAAAACGATAGATAGACTTTTCCTTTAAATGATTTAAGCCGGAGTTTATTATTTATTGTAACATGTAAATTTATTAACGAAACAATTACTTATTCAAAATGATAATAAATATCGGGTGTTTTTTATAAAGGTATAGAACTAGAAGTTGGCAATACTCTTTTTCGTTGGGGCTAGCACTCAGGGGATAACTCCTGCTCCTGCAATGCATTGTACCAGATCTAGGAAATTAGGCTATGGGAAGGAGGACATAGGGAGTAGTGTTTGTGGATATTCGAGCTGAATTTTCCTACATTGAAAGTGACAGGAGAGCCCCCTAGAGGGAGTTTATTGCACATACGAACTGTTCTGCTAAAAAACGAATTTTCCCTGTAATGCGTAGTGCGATTCACTGGCCAATCGACCACAAATGGATGTGCTCTCAACGAAAATTGAGCCAAACGCAAAAACGCGCAAGTTTCGGGAACAAGTTCCCTAATTGTTTTAGAGCACTAACCATTGTAGTAATGATAAGATAGTGAAATACAACCTACACTGCGTCGATACTCTAGCGAATCAATAAAGTTGAATACCCTACCGTCGCCAATTAGCCTCTTGGCCCTCTCCTGTATGCGGTCGAGTATTTTCAAAATAGACTTTAGCGCGCCGACCCATAGATGAGAGTTGTATTCAATTTTTGGACGTACAGATATAAGTGGTTTTAGAAAACCGAAGCACCTGAAACCTGAATAGGTGCCCCTGTAGGCTAGTAGTTAGTGTACTAGCTTGTCAGTATGGGGGTTGTGGGTTCGATTCCCAACGAAGACCTTCGTTTCTTTTAACTACAAAAATAAAAATTAGCTGTCGGTGGGGCTGCTCAGCGATGAAGGCATAGTCACTGGTTAATTTCCGACTATTCTTCTACTTTTACCACCTGTTTTATCTCTTCTCTATCCTTTTCCTAAAGAATGTAGCACGGTACTTGACTAAATAGGCATTGTTGCTTGAAGTGCTACTTCTCTTTAAAAAATAACAAAAATATGCTTTAGTCCATCGAACATCACTCTGAATTTTCATGCTAAGAACATTAAGAGCTTCCGATTTCGTAATTCCTGTATCGCCATAGTAAGAGATGTAGCACCAGTTCTAAACATAAGCATGCTACATTGCATCTTACGGCCATTAAAATTAACTTAATTCGCTTGACACCATTCGAAGATTGTTGTGAGATCATGATTGAGGGCATCATTCATGTTACGCTTTTTGGAACTCACCATCCAACTGTCATCTGGGAAAGACTATTTCGGATTAAAAGTTTGGTTAAAAGATCATTTAGAAAAATATAAAATAGAGTAGGAGAAAGAATACTTTTGTATCTAGCGGTCATTTTGTCCGCTATCGAGTGTTTAGTGTTTAGTTTGGCTTGTGATTTCAAAATGAATACTTTGACATCGGAACAACGCTTCCAAATTGTGAAAATTTGGGGCCAAAATGAACAAAGACTAACGCCGATTCCAATTTTCATGAGCATTTGCTTAAGAGATGAGTCTCTTCAACTCCTAGTCCTGTTGCAAGCGCCACTATAGACATTTCGATGTTAACCTTATCTTTTCGTTAATACTTTTTCGGAACTTTCTTCAAAGCCTGATTAACCCACAATCATTACGTTGCTCCACGAGGAGTCTCACCAATAACCAAAACAGGGCCGAAGCCCTGCGGGCAATTGGTTCCCGTGGTACCAGTGTGTGTATAATAAGTCACTGGTCGGAACTCGAGAGTCCTATGTCTCTTCCACTAATGGATTCCTGCTAGCCCAAGCGGCTGGTGTCTCCTTTTACCCCCAAAGGCACATGTCAAGAAGGGGAAGAGATCCATCAAGACTGCGTACGTCGAGAAGAGGGGCTTCATCATTACATTAAAAAATGTTGACTGTGTGGTACATTGATCCATACTTCTTTTAAAAAAAGGATACTGGTTAAAATGTTACATTAACCGTGACCGCTACAGAGCCATCATTTATACAGGGTGTTTGCTGGGAAGATATGCTACTTTGTTTTGCCGCCATTTTATTAAACGTTAGTCTTGACAATTCATATTTGGCAGGGGTAAAGTAGGCACGTGGCAAATTTACTATTGAAAAATATTCGATAAACCAATGTGTTTTAATCTTTAACATAGCTCGCCCCTGACAACCCCGATTTTCATGAAAAATCATAGTGAGTAACGAGGCACATTTTCATTTTAATGGACGTGTGAATAAACAGAATATTCGGTTCAGAGGAATGGGAAAACGTCAAATTACCTTGCAGCCATTAAAGTGGAATTATTGGACGCTACTTCTTTGAAAATGAAAATGACAAAACGGAAACTGTGAATGATATCAACAAGACGGTGCCACATCGAATACAACCAGGATTACAATAGAATAATTGCGAGACCTCTTTCCAACAACAAGTTATTTCAAGAAATGTTGCTGTTATTTGACCTCTACGGGCCACTTGATTTGACTACTCCGGACTTCTTTTTGCGGGGATATGTGAAAAGCAAGGTTTCAGATAAATATTCGTGGCGAAATTAATGAAACACGGCTTGACATGTCTGAGATTGAAAAATGTGCTCAAAAAGGATCGCATTTGTGAGGCTGACATTTATCTGATATTGTATTCCATACATAATTGCCGACATTAAATAAAAGATTTATCAATATAAGATTCTCTTTCTCCTTCCCAGAGGACACCCTGTGCCTTTCTCCTATTCTCATGCAACACTTGTTTTTCAAACCATTGAAGCCCATTACGAGAAAGTAGCCTCAAATTTAGCTTGCTCTTGGCCACACCTGAAGCATTTTTAACACTGAAGTAATTTCTCGCAAATATATAGAATGACCTGTAGAAAACTATGACCTAAACGAGCGCAGTTAATTGGCGGATGCTACCAGCAAGTCCGCAAACAAATTTACAAAATTATATTTATTCACGATGCCATACTTTTCATTACACTATGCAGACCGTGGGTCCCTCCGAGGGCACATGATAGTCTTCATGGATCCTACAACTGCCATCTAGACTTGTGTCTTGCTGGGTAAAAGGAAACCCAGTCCCCTTCAAGGCTAGTAGGAGTCAACTGGACAATCCACTATATTTCCACGGGAATCAGTACGCCCGCAGAGTTCCGCTATTTGTCTCTTTAGGCATTTAGCTGTTCTCTGGCTGATTATTGAGGTTGGCCCTTCGGGAGTATCGTGGTGGCTGTGTGTTTCGAGGCCCTCGTTTGAGTTTGTGGGTCGGATACTTCACAATGAACACAATAAATGTTCTAGGTCCAGTGAGTATGAATGTCGTCATGTTCTTAATTATATTAAGCTTCATGCGTTCTGGACCACGACTTGGATAGTCTCCATCTCTTCAGCAGGGAGTGAAGGCTGCGGCCTACGTCGGGCTTTCGAAATTGCTACTAGGAGTGGTCGCAGGATATACGTATCTGAAGGTCTTCTAGGGCGTGAATGGCGTTGCTTTTCATTCACAGTAGTAATGATCCACCATGTGATGTAAATCTTATCACGATATGATCTAAAATCATAAACAAACAAAGTAGTATACTCTCCCGACGGACACCCTGTACAATATTTTTATACACAACTTTCCTCATGATTTTAATGCTTCTCATGGTATACTCTACGTCGATAATTCATTGCTAAAGTGCCACTCCAGAGCGTTTCCTTGCACCTTAAATTCTTTTACGAATTTTAATCACATTGGGGAATAAACCTAGATACTGCTAAGAGCTTTGTTATATGTTTGCGTAATGCTTCCGGGAAATGCAAATACACCGTAGTGCCGGAGAGCCTTGATCTTGTGTTGACTATAAACGGAAATGGAATACTTTTGAAGGACAGCATCAGATACCTTCGAGTCCACATTTAGTTAAGTAATAAAATTTATTGGCCATGCTTTGTATAATATGGAAAAGGCGAATAGGGTTAAGGGATAAGGGGCCGGCCGGCCTTTCGTAAATTATTTTGTACAAGGTTAGCGCATTAGACCAATGTTTCTCTTTGCATTTCCAATATGATTCAGCATCTCAAGGACAGTCATGAACAGAATGGAAATTTTTCAACGTCATATATTACGAAAATGTGTAGAAAAGAATTAGAGGCATTTTCAAACGATTATATTTACGAAACGGCCAAGTTGCCGGTAGTAATCCATTACACTTTCGAACTGTGCAGAAATTTTTTTGTTAACAAATAGTAACAGATTGTTATTATAGCTGCTTCAAATTTATGTTTTATATAAATTCTAATGTCAGCATTTTTCTTCTTCTTCTTGTTGTTTTTTTTTTGCACATTAGAAATGTTGCAGGAACGAATCTAACAAATAAAACATTTATTTGAGTATGAAAGTATAAATTATACGAGACATGTATACTTTATATTTAGTTAGACGAGTGTGTAAAATACTTATTGTTGTTGTTCTTGTTGTTGTTTTTAACAATAAGTTTTCAACCACTCGTTAACACTTTTGTTTACATAAAAATAATTCCCGGACACTTGAAGAGCAAAACAATGGATTTTTCGCTTTAAAATGCAGCAACAAGTAACCACAAATGAACAAAAAAAAAGAACAAAAATAATGCAACAACAAAACCAACAACTAACTAGATTACTGTGATTATAACAATAAGACAAAACAATAACAACAACAAAAAACACCATTAAACCACAATATCAACAAATGTTGCAAAATAGCAACAAAAGCAAATACAATACAACATGGGACATTCTGTTACAAACTTACAAAAAAAAATATGACACATTCAATATATACTGACTGCTGACTTTAACTTTACAAAAAACAACAACAACAATAATTTCAAGAATTATAGAGTGGCAATGGGAATAGATAAAAATCGTTAACCACATTAACACCCGCCCTTCCAAAGGAAGCCAACGAACGAACGAAAGAACCAACGAACGTTTGGCAACAAATGTAGCAGCAGTAGACAAAGATGAGGATCTCAAACCGTTAAATATTTGAAGAGAAGGGTAACAAATTTTAGTTTATTTTATTATAATTCAGCCTTTGTGTTGCTTTTGTTGTTTTTTTTTTGCATGAATTTTTATTCGTATTATTGGGAAAATAGCACATATGTTGTTGCAACAACATGTTAACGCTTGTTAAATTACATACAACAAGAGTAACGATAATAAAATAAACTCATATCGTTGGCCATTTTGTAATACGAAATGTTGTCTAAATATTTTGTATGTATGTACATGTATGTGTGTTTATGTTTATTCGTTAGATAGTGGTAGAATAATGTTAAATTTTATTCGTTCAAGAACTGTTCAACTACATGTCTGTCTGTCCGTCTGTCTGTCTATCTTTTCAACAGTTTGTTTGTCTATTTTTCTAGTTAAACGTTTGACGACGACAGCACTATAATAGATAATCCTGTGCAACAGCAGGATGATAAAGGAAATAATGCTTTCACCAGACTTTAATAATAGAATAACAAAAGGTTATCAACAGCAGCAGCAAAAAATTAGCACAACAACAATAACAACACTAAAATAAAATAAAAAAAATAGTAACATATCGTTAATGTGCTTAAAAGTAAAAGAAATAAGCCACCATACGAAAATATTTCATTATGTGAAATAAATTTCTAATAAAATATTGGTTGAGGGCTTAAGTTGTTTCTGACCCTCGAAAAAATATATATAAAATGATTTCATTATAAAATAAAGCGAAAAAGAAAAAAAATAATAAAATTCACGTCTACAGGTACCCATGTAGGCTAGTAGGTAGTGTACTAGCTTGTCAGTATGAGGGTTGTGGGTTCGATTCCGAACGAAGACCTTGGTTTTTGTCACTACAAAAATAAAAATTGACTGTCGGTGGGGCTGCTCAGCGATGAAGGCATAGTCACTGGTCGCTGTGCTGTCTTATACGACAGCTAATTTCTACTTTCACCATCTGTTTCATCTCTTCTCTATCCCTTTCCTAAAGAATGTAGCACGGTACTTAACTAAATAGGCATTGTTGCCTGAAGTGCTACTTCTCTTAAAAAAAAAATAAAGTCTAAAATCGAGATTCTAAGCTGTAGCGCTAAATAAGGGATTTTTAGGTCTTCACTATTTAATGCAATAATTTTCCAAGATAATTAATTTTATTTTTAATTAAATATAAGCGATTTCGTCTTTTTTGGAAGTCAGAATTCTGTTAATTTTTGGTATTTTATGGTGAAAAATATTAAAAACTGTTATTGAGGCAGTTGTAGGATTACACCTGTTCTTCTTGGTCAGTAATACTTTAATGTTATTTATTTTAAATCGTTGAACAATCTGATAAAATTGTGGAGCTTCGAAAGTTATGCTTATTTAACTTGTCTCTTATGTTCAGTTATGTTTAAATTATATTTTTTTTAATATTTCAAAAACTCACCACGGCCTTACGTTTTGTGTATCTGAAAAAATTCCTAATTCAAAATTTATTTTCATTAATAACTATTAATAAAACAAATAAGAAGTCTAAAAATACTAAATACACATCTAAGTGTTGTTTATTAAATGTGGTGGGTATGGTGAGTATGGTGAAAAAAACTTACCACTGTTTTTAATAAAAATTTTTGCAAATTCGGATCTATTAACGCTTGATACAATAAGAGCTTAAAATATTTTATTTATTTTATATATTGACAGCATTAAAGCTTAAATTTATTTTACTTTCTCGGGATATAACTCACCACACTTGCTGTATGAAAAAAATATTTGTTAGTTATTAAACTGTTATCACTCATTATTAAAGATTTAATAGCTATTAACGTAAATATTCTTTCGAGCTTGAGCTGTTAAAAAGGTTTTAGCAGATCTCAACGTCAGCAGGTCTCCTGTACCGGATGGGTTATTAGCACTGATCTTAAAGCAGTGCTCTTCAAAGCTAGCGCAGTCCTCGGCAGCCCTTTTCAGCAAATTGTATGATGACGGTGAATTTCCAAAGTGTTGAAAGGTTGCTAATATAACGCCAATCCCAAAAAAGGGTGAGGCTAACAACCTTGAAAATTATCGCCCAATTGCAATTTGTTTTGCACTTTCTAAAGTGATGGCAAGTGTGATTTTCATCTTATGAGGTACCTTAAATCCAACAGCTTATTTAGCGACCGACAGAATGGTTTCCGTAATGGGCACTCTACGGACGACTTGCTAGCTTTCCTATCGAAACAATGCTACAACTCCATACCTCATTTCGAAGAAAGTAAGGTGGTGGCTCTAGATATTTCCAAGACGTTTGATAAAGTATGGCATGATCCATTTCTAGTTGCTAGTTGCTTTTGACGTCGGTGATAATTTTTACAGATTTATATCTAGTTTCCTCAGGAATCGCACTATACGAGCTGTTACAGATGGGATTTCGTCGGATGAAGTTCAAGATTAATTCAGTCTCCATTTTTTCTCTTTCTCTATTTCTTATTTTTCTAAATGACGGCATGGGAAGCTCTTGATGTTCTTGGCATTAAAATTCAATGTGCTAATCGACTGACTAAAAACATTTTGCAGGTTTCTAAAAAAGCTTTCAAGTGCCTC
The DNA here is from genome assembly GCA_030448955.1 of Trichopoda pennipes. Lineage (NCBI taxonomy): Eukaryota > Metazoa > Arthropoda > Insecta > Diptera > Tachinidae > Trichopoda > Trichopoda pennipes. The sequence continues at coordinate 2,848,878 of JASKUP010000040.1, forward strand.
GGTTTTCTAAAACGGTGTAAGAGATTTTTTAGTCCATCCGTTTTTCGTAATATTTACTTGTTGTATTTTTTTTTTCTCGTTACTACAATGGTAAGTGCTCTAACGAAAATAGGGAATTTATTCCCCAAACTCGTAAGTTTTTGGGTTTGACTCAATTTCCTTAAGAGAGCGCATACATTTACGGTCAATAGGCCATTAGATTCGCACTATGCATTACAGGGAGAATTTGTTTTTTAATAGAACAGTTCGTATGTAGAATAAACTCCCTCCAGCGGCCTTTCCTTCTCCTAATTTCCTAGTTCTGGTACAATGTATGACATGATTAGAGGTCATCCCCTGAGTGCTGCTCTGAACGAAAAAAAAAAATTAAAATGCAGTTAACACAGGTGGTGAGTTTTCGAAAAACTCACCACGGCCTTTCAAACTTATACTTCGATTCTTTGAGGATTTTTTTTTTGCCTTAAGAACTTTTAAACTCTTTTTAACATAAAATTTTCAAACAATTAATTATTTTTAAAAATTTATCTTCTCCTTACCAGTATCGACAGTTAACTTGCCTCGAATGGCACATATCGCTTCTGTAATACTTACTCGTACTTAATTCAAACTTCTTGAGAGAGGTTTGAACTATTGTATGCTATTGAATCGACTTTCAAGCAGCTGATCTACGGCTGAAGCTCACCAAATTTTCTTTTCTTTATACTCAACTTATGCATTTGTGTTAAAAAAAAGTCAAGAGACATCGGAGCTTGCAGAGGAACTGCGGTTTATTAATAAATTTAAGCAAAATGTATGTTTATTATTATCACTAAACACACCACACTTTTTAGTGGTGAGAAGTAACAGCTTCTTCTTTTTAATTTGGCTAAGACAAACCCAAAATTGCTTCTGTAATACTCACTTAAATGCTTTTCTTGAGAGATTTAGGCTTGAACTATTGTATGCTATTGAATCGACTTTTAAGCAGCTGATCTACGGCGGCTGCTCACCAAAGTTTATTTTCTTTATACTCAACACTTTTTTGGGATTTGAACTTATGCATTTGTGTTTAAAAAAGCCAAGAGATACCATAACTTGAACATGAACTGTAGCTTCTTAATAAATTTCAGCAAAATATATGTTTATTATTATCAGCAACACAGCACACTTTTTAGTGGTGAGAAGTAACAACTTCTACTGTTCTATTTGGCTAAAACAAAGTCAAACAATTTTCCAAACATACTAAAGCATTAGCTTTTAGCTGATTTCTGTAACACTATACATAAACGCTACTTATAATTTATGCTTTAGACTTTTTCTCCTACCCAATAATTTGAGGCAAGTTGATACTTTGTTAATAAAGTAAATAAAATTTTAATAAGACTTTGCTGCTTACTAAATTGTAAGTCGCTATTTTATTTAAGTGAACTAACCGAACTAAAAACTAAAAATAAAAGAAAGATTTTGTTACTTTTGTTAAACAGACAGGGCATTGTGTTTCTTATTCGATTTAAGGTTATTTTGTGGTTGGCTATTTCTTATACAATTTATATTATTTTCTATTGAAGTTTTGCAACATTTGTTTTATAACGAAATGGTTTCGAAATCCATACAGCCAACCTCCTAAGTTTCCTTTACATTTCAGTTACCGTTTTTGTTGGGTGCTAATTTTGTGGTTGCGCATGGTGGATGGTGAGTGGTGTGGCGTTATCGAATCCAAAGATGAAACTCTATAAAATATTTTTTTCGTTTGTTAAACGAGACCACAAATGGTGTTTATTGAATAGAAGTGATAAATGTTTTTAATAATAAAAAAGAAAATTGCAATTTTACTAAAAACCTTCATCAGCAACTAAAGGAAAAAGAAAGAAATAAATGAAAAAAGAATCATTTTATCATCACATATGAATTCTCCATCATTAGTAACGAATAATTTTGTATCATTTGATATTTGTTTAGGTAAAGAAAAAGTAATATCTTACAAATGTTACCATCCATCCATTCATCCATTTTGCGAAATCTAACAAAAGTTTACGACGAATGATGTATGAGATGTTTAATGAATGTTTGATGTGCATATTCTTCTTATTTTTTTTTTTTTTTTTTTTTTGGTTTTGCTTCATTTGAGTTAAATTCAATTAAGTGAAACATGGAAACATGGAAACACAACAATTTTTTTTTAAAACCATAAATTTAAAGGAAAGTTTTTCTCATTTCAGAACAAGGGAATGACAGCAGATGTCACTAATTGAATTTATATACAAAAATATACTCACACTCATGCAATAGCAAAATTACGGAAGGCATCATTGAACCACACATGCTCTAGGAGGAGGCTGAGGCTAATCAAGCAATAACTTATACTGGTGTTCGATTACACGACATGCTAGTGGTGTTTTGCAATCTTAAATTGAATGATTTTAATGTCGATCATAAACAACTTCAACTAAATTGGGCCAAAAGGCTGGAAGAACCAATAGCAGTTTTACTTAGGACCTGTATGAGTTGAACTTTATTTAAACAATTTAATCAAAAAATCAAGACATGGTTCCTGGCTTCAAACTTAAATAAGTATGACAAGTATTAAGCGTCTGTAAAATTAATGGGGGGAATAACGCATTTTTTTTTTTTTTTTTTTTTTGTTATTCAAATCTAAAGGGTGTTTTCTAAGCCCTTTGGGACCTATGAAAGCTTAATTGTCAAATGAATAGATATATATATAGTTAGCTTTCTTTATAATACATTGGACTTGCAGAACTCTACAATAGAGCAACTCTTAAACAAGAATGCCAAATTATGTCGATTAATCGACCTAATCGATCTTAATCATCAGCTTATTGAAAACAAAATTTGACAATTAATTGAATTTAAGAAAGATCTTGTGATATGGCCATTCTCCATTATATTTTGGGGCGCCAAAAACGAATTCTCCCTGTAATGCCAATTGCGATTCACTGGCCAATCGACCACAAATTGATGCGCTCTCAATGAAAGTCGAATCAAAAATGTACGAATTTCGGCAACAAGTTCCCTAATTTCGTTAAAACACTTACCATTGTAGTAACGATAAAACAGTGAAATACAACCTACATAGCGTCGATGCTCTGGAGAATCAGTAGAGTTTGATACCCTACCCTCTCCAGTAAGCCTCTTAACCCTCTCCTTTACGCGGTTGAGCAACTCTAAAATAGAAGTTTGGGGTGCCGGCTTATTCATAAGAGTTGTATTCTCGGGTAAACCTGCTTTGAAGAAGGTCAAGAAAAGTTTGTCGCTGAATAAGGTGATGGCAACAGTTTTTTGGGATGCACTTGAGATAATCCACATCGATTACCTTCAAAAGGAAAAAAATAATAAACGACGATTATTATGCCAACTTATTAGAGCGATTTAATGAAGATTGAAAAAAAAAACGATGCCATATGGCCAAGAAAAAAGTTCTTTTTCATCCAGATAACGCTCGGTTGCATATGTGTGGAGTCTAAATGGCAAAACTCTATGAATTGGGCTAGGAATTGATACCTCATCTGCCATATTCTCCAGATTTAGCCTCTAGTGACTACTTCCTATTGCCGAACCTAAATAAATGACTCGTTGGAAAAAGATTTAGCTCCAAGGATGAAATTATTGACGAAAGAAATGCATATTTTAAGGACCTCGAAAAATGCTATTTTTTTAAAAGGGATACAAAACGTGGAGAAGCTTTGAACTAAGTATATTGAGGTAAAAGGAGCAGGTGCCCCTGTAGACTAGTAGGTAGTGTACTAGCTTACAAGACTACAAAAAAAAAACTGACTTTCGGTGGGGCTGCTCAATGATGAAGGCATGATCACTGGTCACTGTGCTGTCTTATACGACAGTTAATTTCCATAACTCTCTTTCTACTTTCACCACCTGTCTTATCTCTTCTCTATCCCTTTCCTAAAGAATGTAGCACGGTACTTGACTAGGCCTGCGATGAAAAAAATTAATAAATTTCTCATGTTCTTCTTTTAAGGGGCTTAAGTAAAAAATTATATGACATTTAAATTATTAAAGTAATTTTACTGAAATAAAGAAATACATCCATTCAAGGGCCAAACCAACTGAAGGGCTAGTAGCATTTGACCGACGCTTTCCTTTCTCATCATTAAAAAGCCGCGTAATTTTTAACACGTTTGAAAATTCTCATTGTTAATATAAAATATAATTACGCTTTTTGTTATTAATAATTAAAATGAAAATACTTTAAAGCAATTTAAATATTTTTCCCCTTAAAGAAATATTTTTTTGTGAAACCTTAACTACCATTGAAAAATGCCCATTTAACAATTGACTGTAAATGAATTTTAATTAACTGTTGCCGCTGCATGCGCTACAGCGCTTGAAGTAAATCTTAATAAGTGTAATTAAGTTAAATAAAATAAATACTTACATCGCATAAAACTTAAATATTAATTAAGTGAATTTTAAAGTTAAAAATTTTAAACTCCAGACACGCAAATATTAAAAGTGTTTTGAAAACTATAATTAAAAAACATAAAGGAAATAGATAAAATGAGTGAAAGCTTTAAAACTGCTGCAGGAACCTCTACCAGCTCTGCACAAGCGCAGGTAAGTGATTTGCAAAAATGTAAAATTATGTGGGAAAAAATATTGAATGAACACAACCTCTTTTTTTTAAATACTCCTCACATTTTATTTAAAGTCAAAGGACAACAACAAAAAAACAGGATCCCTATTCCTTGTTATAAATAAAAGCAAATGGTGTTTAGAGGTCCTGAGTGGTTTAACGAGTTTCCGGGTTTTATTTATTATTATTGTTTTTATTGTGTGTGTATGTGTGTGTATGTGTGTGTATGTTTGTGTGTGTTTTAACAACCCTTTCGTCCTTAATTAAATTCTTACAAAATAATGATGGCAACAAAAAATGAATATTTGAACATACGAAGGAACATGACGTTAAATTTTTCTAAGGCCATTAAAATTTAAAAAAAAAAAATTTTTAACTAGAAAAATAATTAAAAATTTTTTTTTTTTTAAATTCTATGAGTGCACATGGATACAAATGATTGTTTGAGCGCAATTAACAGCGATGCTGATTGTTATCCTTTTTTTGCTTTTAATTACATTCCAAATAAAATTCTAAAAAGTGGTAGAAAGACAAAGTCGACTGTATTAACGATTCTAAACAGGCTTTTTTAACACTCTTATTTTTTTTCCTAATCGCTTAAATAACTTTACTTACAGCAGACCACAAAAAGAATGAAGTCTTTTTTTTAATGGCAAACGGCAAAATGGTTAATCGTTTCGGATTTATCGGCGTAGACTAGCGACTTTACAAAACCTACATCAAATACTCTAGCGGTTAATAATGGAAAATAATTTCATTCACATGGCTTCCTCGGCTGGCCATGCAGTAGCCTACACGATCGGTCCAATTTTTAAGCTCTTTTTAAGATTGTATGCAGCTGTATTTCACCAATCGCTTCACGAATGTTGTCCTTTAAAGCGTCAATTGTCTCTGGCTTGTCGGCGTAAAACTTATCTCTGACGGCACCCCACATATAATAGTCCAACGGTCTTAAATCGCAGCTCCAAGGTGGCCAAACGACATTAACTCTGCGGCTGATAATGCGATCTTCAAAAATAGGGCGCAAAACATCGAGTGTAGCTTCGGCTGTGTGGCATGTAGCGCCATCCTGTTGAAACCAAATGTTGCCAATATCCTCCTCTTCAATTTTTGTGAATAAAAATTCGGTTAACATGGCCAATAACGCACGCCATTGACTGTAACGGCCACTCCTTGCTCATTTTCGAAGAAAAATGGCCCAATTATGCCTCTGGACCAGCTGGACCAGCTTTTAAATGTATGCGTGCGGGTTTTCTATGTCCCAAATGCTACAATTTTACTTGTTTACATCCCCGCCAAGATCAAAATGAGTTTCATCTGAAAAGATGATTTATTTTGAAAAATCGGCATCTTCTGTAAATCGATCGCAAGCCCAATTAACGAAGCGAAAACGCATTAGATGGTCACTTGGCTTCAACTCCTAAACCAATTGGACTTTCAATGGCATCATACTAAGGTCTTTATGCTAAATTCTTCTCAATGATGACTCTGAAATGTTCAGTTGTTGAGAACGATTGTGAATTGATGTTGATGGCGCTTCACGCACACTTTCTACCACAGCAGCAATATTCTCGGGTGTATGCACTGTTTTTGACTTTTCACGCTTTTGTTTATCGATGATTATGCCAGTTTCTTTCACTTTTTGCACAAGATAACCAACATACGCAGCTGACGGTGCTTCTCTTCTTCCAAAATCCGTACGCAGTTTTCGCATACATTCTGCACCGTTACAATGATTTTCAAAGTAATGTCGCAATATTTCAATCGTATACACAACCATATTCGTTCAGTGGAAGAATAAAACTAATTATCTGTAAAATCAAACATGAGTTAAGTGTTACCATTCCCTAAATAAGCACTAGTCCGTTAGATGGCGTACCCTTTAGTTGATGAATTAATGAAGGAGAATGTCAGACAAGTCGTGGCTCTATAACAGCCACTCATTGTAACTGATTGACTGTAATGTTCTGACCGGCACCGTTTTTAAGGAAATAATAAACAATTATTCCATCAGCCCTTAAATCACACCATGCAGACATTTTTCCTAAATATAACGGTGTCTCACCATACACTTGAGCATAATCATCATCCCAAATACGTCAGTTTTGTTTATGGACGTATCCATTCAAAGAAAAATAAACTTCATCGTAAAGTTCTATAACTCGAAAAAGAACCCAATATTACAAAAATGAACTTATAACATTTCTACAGAAAACGGCTTTACTTACTAATCTAATCACAATTTAATTTTATAAATAATTGATTAATTTTATAAATAATTGATTAACTTGCAACTACACCTTGATTTGCTCCATTAAAACGAAAATAAAAAAAATTAATATGAAACAACTTTTAACTCTTTAAGTCAGTATTACGCCACACTTTTAGGTGGTATCTTGAAAAAAATAGTAAATGAAAATAAATAAATGAAAAACAAAAATGATGTTTTTCATTTATTTATTATTTAAAAAAATTTTTTTAAATATTTTCATTTTTTGTTCCTGAACATGCCACTAAATGGTGTGGTGAAATATTGAAAATAAAAAACTATATAAATTTTTATATAAAAACCTTGTGTTTAAAAAAAGTTAAGTATAAAATAACAAAATACAGTGTTAAATACAGTGTTCTAATTATTGTAATTCATTAGCCCGAATACATGCTGTTATTTATTTAATTAATTGAGTTAATAAAACCAAACAACAAGAAATAAATTCTAGCATTAGGGTTGAGCTTTATGTCTGTCCTTTGTTTTAAAACTCTAAATAACACAAAAAAGTAACAAATTTTTATAAAATAAAAATATTTCTAACAACTTTAAAAAAAAATGTTGTAGAGCCTTTGTAGCGTTTAAAGGGGACAGACAATAATTTGCTCAAACATTTTCAAAACTCAAACTGAAAAAGAATAAAAAAAAACAAAAAAAAACTATTAAAATTTTATTTCTAATGAATATGACAAATAAAATTTGTTCGTTAATATGCCCTGAATAATTTATGAGAATTTTAATTCTGCGTTAATAATTTCTTTTTTTCTTTTTTCTAAAATTCTAATTAATATTTCATTTTATTTGAAAAGTGGTTGTAATGAGAGGCAGTTTTAGTTTTGTGTTTGTTTGGTGGTGATTATTCCAATTACAAAAAAAAAAATGTCTCATATTTGAGGAGGGTCTTCTTTTGTAAATTAAAATATTATTTAAGTTTTAAATTATTCTTTCATTTTTAATACTTTCTAGTTTGGGGAAGAAATTAAGAAAACAAAAAATATCGGTTGGTGTGTTAATGGCATGCGGGTGCTGTAATGACTGACAATTAAATTTAATATACTAATTACTATTAATAGGAGATAGTGACTGCATATCTAGGATATTTCCTATGATTTAAAACTTTTGATTTACTTTGATTTGAAATGGACGACATTTTTGTTCAGAATGGCATTTATGACTTAGAGTGAGTCATAGTCTAGTCCATTGAGTATCTTTTTTTTGGTTTGTAATTACATGAAAACTAGAGCTCACAAAGAAAACTATAAGGAAATAAAGCCACGTCTACTTTCATTCCTCGTTGATCTCCAATGTCCTTTTTTATGATCTGCCTATGACTATTAACTCATTATCTTTTCATGGTTTTATCCAAGTGAGCTGCTACTTAAATGCGCCACACAGTTGTTTGGTATCTTGATGGTTTTTACCCAGCCCGGTTGTGGCCTACAGTCGCTACTGGGAGTGACCAAAGAAGCGTTAAATTGTATTCTAGTGGTTTGTACCCTGAACAATTTTCCGTGTTCAATAGCTCTTATCCCGTAGTGCTGGCCATAATAGCACCGGTGAGATCACAAACTGGTGTGGTGGCTTTTGCCCAACCCAGTTTTTAACTACAGTCGCTTCTGGCAGTGACCAGAGTAGCGCGCTGCAGCGTTAATTTGTGTTCTAGTGATTTTTACCCTGCACAGTTTTCTCTGTTCTGACTATTTCCCTCTTCCATTAACTGTGGATACGTGGTACCTAGTACAGAGATACCTCTGCACACCATTGCACGGGACGCAGAGCACAGAGGGTAAGCTGGAGTTAAAGAGATTAGTGGCAAATAAAGTTTATACCGAATCAATCAACCGCCTCTTAATTAAACATTGGACGCCTTTGAACATACCCCGGTAACCAGGCTAAACGTGCCGTTACAAATTTTCATTTGCTTAAAATATGAATAAAAAATATTAAGTTTAAATAGAATTTTTTTAACTTAAAAATTAAAAAGGACTCAATTTTTATTTTTAATATATTTTTTTTGTAGCACAAACTTCCTTTGTCACATAAAATCTGTGGAAAATTTGTTAGTAGTTAATTATAAAACACTAGGTCAATTTAATAAAAAATTAAAAAAAAAAAATAAAAGTTTTTTAAATATTTTTTAATTAATTGACCTAGTGTTTTATAATTAACTACTGAAAAATATTAAAAAAGTCAAAAAACTATAACTATTATAAATCTGTGGAAAATTTGTTTATTTTATTTTTTTCTTTTTGATAATTTTAAAATAATTTTTTGTTTTGCCAGCCAGTGATTAAATATCAAAAACTCGTCAGTGTTCATTATAAAGACACATAAAACTTATTAAGAAATTTAGTTTTGAAATCAGAAAAATATTGAAAAAAAAATTTTTTTTAAGTCATTTTTAAAAGAAACCTGATCAATTTAAAAGGCAGATCTTAAAAAAAACTTAATTTATGCGGCATAAGAACAAAATTAAAAATAAAAAACAAACATAAAAAAATAAAATAAAAAAAAAAATAAAAAACACCAGCAGTCCAGGCAACCAATTATCTCTAGAAATCTTTAAAAACAACGGCCATGCTGGATTCCTAAAATTTCATTATTTCTTATTTCTTATTTATTTTTCATTTTTAGTTTTTGTTTTCCAACAAACTTAATGTGCCAAACAATCCCCATTCCAATCCCAGCCAGCAGCAACAGTCATCAATAATTTCAAAAATAAAAATAAAACCAGGATGCTTCCTTTTCATTTAGAGATCTCTATACATTTCCTCCCTGATCTTTGAATCAACCAAACGAGAGAAGCAACAAAACCCATTTGGAACTTTATTATTATTATGAAGATGTGAATGTGTTGGATGTTGTTCGGAATATATAAGAACGTGTATTTACACCCGAATGTGTGGAGGACTAACAAAAACCTAAAGCGAATCACCTTTTTAATTCAAACATCAATAGCGAAACAAAAAAAAAAACTTGCAACAACAAAGAAAAACAACAAGAAACACAAAATGACGAGTATTTAAAAATCCAATACAAAAACAACAAAAAAAACAACAACAACATCAGCAGCAATAAGATATAATATATTCATATAAAGATTCTTGCTTACCTGTCTGCCTGATTTAAAAGACCCCAAAAAAAGAGCAGAAGTAACAAAAATATCATGTGTATGCGCAGCAGCACCCTTTAACGTTGCCAGTCAATAAGTTTTTTACGCAAAACGACGACTTGATTGGGATACAAAACTCTAAACTAAAATGAAATAAAATAAAAGAAAAGAAGAGCTCAATTAACACAGCAACGGCAGGGAATATTAAAGCAAACACCAACAAAAACAACAACAACCACGGTTGTGGCAGCAACAACAGCAGCAGTCACAACATTAAGATCGGATTCGGGTTTCTTTGGAAATGAAAATAATGAACACAAAACAGTCTTTAACACACTCTCAAATCGTAAAAAAAGACTTTTTGTTGTTGTTTTTGTCTTTTTTTTTTTGAAAAATGAAATGAAATGGCGTAAAATGTTATAAATTTATTTCAGACTTTAAATACCGGCTCAGGCTATTTTTGTTATTGTTGTTTTTTTTTATTCCTTAATGCTTTCTCTGTTTAACTGGCTGCTGTTGATGTTGGCTGATCCTTAAAATTCGCTACCACCACCAAACACAACAACAAAACAGAAAAACAACAACAACACCTTAAAGAAACTCCACCACTATCAACTATAAAGCACGATATTTTCTTACTTAAACTGCCTTCCACTGATTGCCTTCCGTGAGAAACAAGAACATTTTTTTTATGATGTTATTGTTGTTGTTGTTGTTATATAGTTGGTTAGTTGGTTGGTTGGTTGGCTGGTTGTTTATTTCGTTTCGTTTCATTTCGTTTGTAAAACGAAAACGTTAATTTAGATTATGAAGTCATAAGAAGTCTCCATGTCGTTTGTTGTCGTCGTCATCATCTTAAATTATTTACTGGTGTTTTTGTTATTGTCCAGCACATGCAACCATTACAGCAGCAGCAGCAGTATCAACAGCTAGCAAACAAGCAACACATTCATACATTCAATTTATATACGCTAAGCGACAAACAAATAAACTAACGAAAACACTTATAATATATCGAGTTTATTTCAAGTTTGTTGGAATCCTTAATACACTTAGAGAAATTAATGAAATATTTGTTTAAAAAATTTAAGGATTACTCAGCATTACAAGAGTAGGGGGGAAGGAGTTTATATGAAGGAATTTAGGGTAAAAATGAATTTCAGATTCTCAAATGTTTGTGATTTACATCTGCACCTGGCCGTTGGCCTTAATCAGATGCTGGTCAAACCACTGGGAATGAAAAGCAATGTCATTCACGCCCTAGGAAGCCGAGGATTAATTCTAGCAACAGGTCTTTCCTAGTTGCAATTTCAGCGGTTCCAAAGCAGGGTTGCAAACCACTGCTTCTTGCTGAAGAGCTGGAGACTATCCAACTCCTGGTCCAGAACACATGTCTAAAATGCTCACTGGATCCGCATCATTCACCCGTTGGTATTATTATCCTGGCCACCATAATCAGTTCATGCTTGGGGCCAACCGCAATAATTAGTCAGAGAACAGCTAAAAGTCTTAAGAGACAATTAGCGGAACTGTGGGGCTTACTGATTCCCGTGGAAATAACATGACTCCCTGCTTGCCTTCAGGGCACTGGGCTCCCTTATATCCCCAGCAGCACAGGTCTAGATAGTCAAGTATTCTATAAAGACCGATAAATGTGCCCCCGGTTTACATCTGTGCCTAGCAGTGAGCCTTAATCAGATGGTGGTCATACCACTGGAATGAAAAGCAACGTCATTCACGCCCTAGAAAGCCGAAGACTAATTCTCGCAACAGGTTTTTCCTAGTTGCAACTTTGATAATTCCAGAGCAGGGCTGCGAACCACCACTCCTTGCTGAAGAGTTGGAGACCATCCAACTCCTGTCCAGAACACATGTCTAGCATGCTCACTGGATCTGGATCATTCACCTGCGGGTGTTATTATTGGTGAGATGATCCTGGCCACCATATAAAAACTGACCTGTGGGTTATGGGGCTGCGAAACTACAACCATTATGATACTCCCATATAGGGGCCTACCCCAATAATCAGCCAGAGAAGAGCTAATTGTCTCAAGAGACAAATAGCGGAACTCTACGAGCTCACTGATTCCCGTGGAAATAACGTGGAGTTTCCAGTTGTACCCCTGCTGACTTCAGGGGACTGGGCTCCCTTATACCCCCAGCAGCACAGGCCTATATAGTCAAGTATTCTATAAAGACCGATAAATGTGCCCCCGGAGGGGTGCAGGCAGGTATGATGCGATTTGATTTACATCTGCACCGACTATGTAGTCATAATCAGATGGTGGTCAAACCACTTGAATGATTTGCAAACGTCATTCACGCCCTAGGAGGCCATCGAATACTTTTATCCTCCGGTCACTCCTAGTAGCAATTTCGAAAGCCCGAAGTAGGCCGCAGCCTTCACTCCTTGCTAAAGAGTTGAAAACTTTCCAACTCCTGGTCCAGAACGCATGAAGCTTAATATAATTAAGAACACGACGGCATTCATACTCACTGGACCTGATCCACTCATTGTGTTCATTTTGAATAATCCAACCCACAAACTCTCACGAGGGTCTCGATACCACAACCACCACGATACTCCCATATAGAGGCAAACCTCAATAACCAGTTAGAGAACAGCTAATTGTCTCAAGAGACAAATAGTGAACTCCGGGGCGTACTGCTTCCCATGGAAATATGTGGATTGTCCAGGTGACTCCTACTAGCCTTTGAGGGGCCTGGGCTCCCTTTCACCCCGCAAGACACCAGTCTAAATGATCTGACATAGCTCAGATGGTTTAACGAGATGACTAGGTCGACTGCAAGGACAATCTGGCTCTCATTGGATCGGAAGAAGGGAGCTAAGCTGCTGCACTGCAATTGTAAAACTTGGTAGCTACAGTAACTGGGCACTGCCTGTTTTGTTAATCATGCTAGGAGAATTGAACTTGCACACAAATCAAATGCTGTCAGGGGCAGGAAGACAAGGAGATGTTTGTGCATCACCTCTGCTTGTAGCTGTCACTAGAATGCCTACGAATTGGGCACCTCAGTTAACGATGATTTTGAAATCTTATTTGATGTTTTAGCATTAGGAACGTGCAGGAGCAATTCCATTTTAAAATACTGCGATTGGTTTTTGACTTATACCCGGCAGCTGCAATTTTGTTCTTTAATCGATTGCTTATCCAGGTTAGCGGGCCTGCAGCTTACTCCTCTAAATCTAACGCGCCAATATTCTAATCCTTTTTTCTTTCTCTCTTTATTTTCACGCTCTTACATTTGTTTCTTCCCTTTGTTTTCTCTTTTATTTTCTGATTTTCTTCCTTGCTCCTTCTCTCCTTTCCTGTTCCTAATGCGTCTTTAGTACAAAGAGATCAGCAAACAAACCCAAGTAGTCTGTGGAAACATTGTCATTCCTTTTTTTTCGTACTCAGGAGATGATTGCATGAGAAGGGCAATGTATTGTAACAGAACTAGGAAAGAAGAGGAAAGAGGGAATAGTGTTTGTGAGCATACGATTTAAATTGCCCTCATTGAAAGTGACAGGAAAGACCTCTGGAGGGAGTTTATTCCACTTATGAACTATTCTGATAAAAACGAATTCTCCCTGTAATGTGTAGGGCGATTCGCTGGAAAATCAACCACTCTCAACGAAAATCGAGTCAAACGCGAAAACGTGCGAGTTTCAGGAACAAGTTCCTTAATTTCCTTAGAGCACTTACTATTGTAGTAACGATGAAACAGTAAAATAAAACCTACATGGCGTCGATTCTCTAGATAATTAACGAGTTTAAATATCCTACTGTCCCCAATGAGCCTTTAAGTTATCTCCTCTACGCGGTCGGTCAACTTCAAAATAAACTTTGGAGCACCGGCCTATACATGAGAATTGTATTCCATCTTTGGAGGGAATGTCAATGAATTTTCCCTCACTACCACCTTGCAACTTTTTTTTCGCTCGGAATAGTACTCAGGGAATGACCCCTACTCATGCAATGCATTGTACCAGAACTAGGAAACTAGGTTATGAGGAGGAGGAAAGGAGGTGTAGTGTTTGTGGTTATTCGATTTGAATTTCCCTACATTGAAAGTGACAGGAAAGACGTCTTGTGGAAGTTTATTTTACATACGAACTGTTCGGAAAAAAAAACGAATAATCACAAGAAGCATTTTAAATTCCTAATTAAAGTCGTTACGTTAGTCGGAATGATTTATCCCGACTAACGTAACGATATCTTGTGCTATGTGCTTAGATTTTCCGACGGGGTTGATTTTATTTCTATTTGGGTAAGGTTTTCCGTCGACCCTCGTCAAATTTGGTTTGTGAACAAACCGGTTTCGGCCGTTTGCCATCTTCAGTGTTCTCTTCGTACGAAGATGGCAAAGGGCCGAAACCGGTTTGTTCACAAACCAAATTTGACGAGGGTCTACGGAAAAACGTACCCAAATAGAGATATCTTGTGCCTAAATTTAACGCTGAAATTAAAAACTTAAATAATATCGTCAAAGTAGTGTTTTTAAGAACCCCGTAAATATTAAAATTAGAAATAAAATCGCTATATTGGCATTACTTTTCAACAACTATTTTTTTTCTCGCAGCTAACTTCATTATCTAATGAGCTGTCAAATTGAGAACCCAGAAGTATTAAAACTGCACAAATTTTGAATAAAGGTTACGAATATTTTTTACAGTGTAGACACTTAAACAATTATTTATTATTTTTGCGATCAACTTAAATTTCGAATTGGTTTGGTTTGCTTTGGCAAGAAGTTGTTGTAAGTTGTTTTAATTTATATATTTATATTTTTTTTTGTTCGCTATGCTTTCTTTAATTTCGTTATTTTTCATTTTATATGTTTTAAAGGCGACACGCCACGCATAGGCAAGTGATCCTTATGAACACTAAAAAGTAACAACTACAACAACAACAAAAGAGACACAAAAAATGGTGCTGCTACTACCAACAAATATTTCTCGCACAAAACCTACCATCATCATCAGCAGTAGCAAGAAAATCTTAAGACCACCACCAACAACAACAACAAAAACAAGAACAGTAACAATATTTAGATTAAAACATGAATCGGTTTGGAGGCACTCAAGTAAAACGATCTTCACACGACTCGATTTTTAAGTCAACAACTTGATTTTCCAGCAATAACAAGATTAAATTATTTAATTTTTTGCCTCATTTGCAGTAACAGCAACAACATGCCAGCAAATTACAAAATAAATAACAACAACAATTAAAAAAAAGAACAAAAGTGACAAATAGGATGGTCGTTATAAAATTACAAAAAAAAAATTGTTAAACTCTTAATTTTAAATCTGAAGAAAAAGCCGTGTTGGATTTTAGCCGAGTTGACTATGAGCTACGAAGCTAAAAATTAATTTGGTCGCTTTGTAACTATTTAGAAGAGAGTAAATCTGTGTAAGTCGAGAAAACCGTTTTTTTTTTTGTTAAGAGACGATAAGATTTAAACAAGTTCCACCAGCGAAAAATTTATTTTTCTGCACTACGAAATACCAGGTGTCTGCCGGGAGCTACTTTGTTTTATCGCCATTTTGGTGAACATTTGTCTTGACGGTTCATATTTAGCAGTCATGAAATAGACACGTGGCAAATTTTTTATGGAAAAATATTCGATAAACCAACGTGTTTTAGTCGTTAAAACATTTTATCAAAATCAATCATCGAATACTGTGACGATGAGAAAGTAACGTAAAATTTTTGGGAGAAACAACGTCTTAACAAAACGCATTATTTATTGTGCAGTGAATGATTTGGATGAAAGAAGGCCTCTAGCTGATAGGCCTAAGCATGGACCTACTGCAAGATCGGCTGGAAACATTGCTGCTGCTCAAGAAAGTGTTCAAAGCAATCCATCAATCTCAATTCAATGCCGTGCCTAGGAGTTTGCTCTTCAAAAAACAACTTTGGCCACAATTTTGCACAAGGATTTGCATTTGTTTCCATATAAGTCTCAAGTGATACAAGAGCTTTTTCCACAGGACCATTTACGCCGCCGTACAAATGCCAATAGGATGTTACAACTCACCCGTGACAATCCCGATTTTCATGAAAAAATCATAATCAGTGACGAGGCACATTTTCATTTGAATGGATGTGTGAATAAACGGAATAGTCGGTTCTGGGGTATGAGAAGACGTCAAATTACCTTGCAGCCATTAAAAATGACAGTCTGGTGTGCAATTTGGTCAAGAGGAATTATTGGACGCTACTTCTTTGAAAATTAAAACGACAAAACGGACACTGTGAATGATATCAACAAGACGGTGCTACATCGCATGCAGCCAGGATTAGAATGAAATTACTGCGAGACCTCTTTCCAACAATAAGTTATTTCAAGAAATGCTGATGTTGATTTTTCTCCACTGCTGACTTGATTTGACTGCTTCGGACTTTTTTTTGTGGAGATATCTGAATAGCAAAATTTATGCAAGCAAACCAGAAACGCCTGAGCAACTCAAAAAAAAATATTCGTGACGAAATTAATAAAACACGACGTGACATGTGTGAGAATGAAAAATGTGCTCAAAAAGGATCGCATTTGTGAGGCTGACATTTATCTGATATTGTATTCCATACATAATTGCCAAAATTTAATAAAAGATTTATCAATATAAGATTCTCTTTCATTTAATCAAAAATTATATACAAACAAAGTAGTATGCCTTCCCAGAGGACAACCTGTGCCTTTCCCCTGTTTTCATGCAACACTTGTTTTTCAAACCATTGAAGCCCATTACGAGAAAGTAGCCTCAAATTCAGCTTGCTCTTCGCCACACCTGAAGCATTTTTAACACTGAAGTAATTTCTCACAAATATATAGAATGACCTGTAGAAAACTATGACTTAAACGAGCGCAGTTAATTGGCGGATGCTACCAGCAAGTCCGCAAAGAAATAAACCAATTTTACAAAATTATATTTATTCATGATGCCATACTTTTCATTACACTATGCAGACCTTGGGTCCCTCCGAGGGCACATGATAGTATTCATGGATCCTACAACTGCCATCTAGACTTGTGTCTTGCTGGGTAAAAGGGAGCCCAGTCCCCTTCAAGGCTAGTAGGATTCAACTGGACAATCCACTATATTTTTACGGGAATCAGTAGCCCGCAGAGTTCCGCTGTTTTTCTCTTTAGGCTTTTAGCTGTTCTCTGACTGATTATTGAGGTTGGCCCTTCGGGAGTATCGTGGTGACTGTGTGTTTTGAGGCCCTCGTTTTGAGTTTGTGGGTCGGATCATTCACAATGAACACAATGATTGGTCAAGGTCCAGTGAGTATGAATGCCGTCGTGTTCTTAATTATATTAAGCTTCATGCGTTCTGGACCAGGAGTTGGATGGTCTCCAACTCTTCAACAAGGAGTAAAGGATGCGGCCTACTTCGGACTTTCGAAATTGCTACTAGGAGTGACCGGAGGATATACGTATCCGAAGGCCTTCTAGGGCGTGAATGGCGTTGCTTTTCATTCACAGTGGTAATGACCCACCATCTGATTAGGGCCCACGGCCAGGTGCAGATGTAAATCTTATCACGTCATACAGACCTTGGGAACAACCCCCCGGGGGCACATTTATTGTCTTTATAGTACGTAACAGCTATCTAGATCTGTGCAACTTGGGGAAAATGGAGCCCAGTCTCCTGAAGACAGGCAGGGAGTCAACTGAAAGCTCCACTTTATTTCCACGGGGATCAGTGAGCCCCAGAGTTCATTATTTGTCTCTTTAGACATTTAATAGTTCTCTCGCTGATCATTGAGGTTGGCCCCTACATGGGAGTATTGTGGTGGCTGTGGTTTTGCGGCCCCATAACAGTTATAATGGTTCTTATGGTGGCCAGGATCATCTCACTGATAATGACACGCAAAGTGAATGATCCAGTCTAGTGAGCATGCTAGACATGTGTTCGGGACAGGAGTTGGAAAGTCTCCAACTCTTTAGCAAGGTGTGATGATTTGCAGCCCTGCTCTGGAATTATTAAAGTTGCAACTAGAAGGTTTCTGTTGCATAGAATTATAGCTTCGGCTTTCTAGGACGAGCATGACGTTCCAAATCTTGCAGTGGTTAGATCCACCATCTAATAAAGGCTACATAGCCAAGTGCGGATGTAAATCACGTCATACAGACCTTGGAACAATTAGACCTTTACTTTTGAAGAAGACTTACTACTGGTCGAGGAAATAAAACTATACAGGCGATAAAATCTTGTAAGAAAACGAAAGGTTAATCTATATGACAGCTTTAGCAAAAAATGGACAAAATATATGGAACGATCCCAACTGTATAGAGCAGCCATTTCTCTCGAAGGACACCGCACTTAGAATACATGCGACACTGCAAACTAACAAGGAAAATAATATGATTGCATTAACCATAATCAAACAGCAACATATTATTCTTATTTAAATATATGGTGGCAGTCAAATCATATTATTGTTCAATATCATGTTTTTCCATTACTTGGCACCCCCATTTACTTAATTAAGGCAAAAAGGAAATGCCTGCACATGAAAAAATATTCAGTCAAGTTGCTAATTCTTTGTCATTATTTTGATTACGTTGAACAAAATATAATATATTTTGATACGTGCGTATATTCTCCGACGGGGTTTAATTTATTTGGGTATGGTTTTACGACAACACGCGCTTGCCGGTTTCGACTATTTGCCATCTTCAGTGTTCTCTTTATACTCTTTATACTATATATATATATATATTTTGTTTATTTTTAATATATTATGGTTGCAAATACAATATTATTTTCAAACATTTTTTAACTAATTTTGTCAAATTATAGCAAACAATTTTTTTAACTTGGCAAAAGTTATTAACAAAAAATTATAGTTGTTTTACCGTAACCATATATATTGCTACAGAGAAAACAACTTGGTTCCTTTGCAGTGTCGCATGTATTCTAAGTGGAATGTCTTTTGAAAGAAAAGGCTGTTCTATACAATTGATATCGTTCCTTATATTACATCCGTTTTCTACTAAAACTTTCATATAGATTAACCTCTCGATTTTTTATCGGCTCTATAGTTTTATTTCCTCGACCAGTAGTAAGTCTTCCTCAAAAGTAAAGGCCTAATTGTTCCCAAGGTCTGCAAAGTGTAATGAAAAGTATGTCATTGTGAATAACTATAATATTGTTAAATTGGTCTATTTCTTTGCGCACATGCTGGTAGCATCTGCCAATTGACGGCGTATATTCATATTTGTTTAAAACCAAACATTCTGTAAGTTGTTAAATTGTAGTCAAATTTGATAACAAAAAAAAATTACAAAGCTAAACATATTATGTATGTTTCTAATATATTATGGTTGTAAGTACTATATTATTTTAAAAATAATTTTTATATTAGAATTTTGACAAATTATAGCAAAAAAAAAAAAAAGATATTTAACGAAACTTAAGTGTTATCTAAAAAAATGATAATTTTTTCACCGCAACCATATATTGTTATAGAAAAAACAGCATAGCTCTTCTAACATAATAAGCCCACAGTGTGTTTGGAAATAATATAGAAGCGGCAAATAGATTTATGCTTAACAACCCTTACATTTTCAAGCTAATTTCAGCTAAAATTGATTGTGTATCGTTATACAAGGCCGTGGTTGCCAGCTAAATACAATAGCCATATTGATTATTTTATCAAAACGAAAGAAAATTGGGATTTTGTGTGAAAGAAGAATATACGAAGGCAACGTATAGGCTGACAGACTTATACTTAAAACTGCGAACAGCTTCCGGGTGCTATACTGCAGTTCACGTGATTAAAAAGGCCTTAGACCACAAGAAACCACAGCAATTAATTTCGAAGGTAGTGTTCACGCTTGTGTGTAGCTCTATAAAAATGTCGAAAGAACTCCAAAACAGTAGCGGCCTTCTTGGTTAGAGATTAATTTAATAGTAACAAAATTTAAATTAATTTAGAAGTAACCACACAGGCTAAGTGTTTAAAAATACATAATTTGTAGCAACCATATTATGGTTGACTTGACTATGCCACAACCATGTTTATAAAAAAATTTTTTAACGAGTTAAAAGAAAGATGAAAAGAGAAATTAAAATATTTTTTTCAATAACTGTTTTAGGCCGTAGTTGCTTGGGACTAACCTCGTTACTAACGACACCAAATAAACGTTGTTTTAACTTAAAGTGTAGCAGTGTAGCATCATCATTATTTTCACAGTCTCCTCAAAGTCTTAAAACATTTTTTTGTATTTATTCCAGAATGGTTTTCTTTACGATCTTGGTAAAAAGTTAAAAAATAAATGTTAAAAACGTTTTCTTTTTTATTTCTATTTTTTTATTTATTTTTTTTTTGTATTGTGTGACTGTTGTTATTGTCGTTTCGTTAATCATACCATGTTGCACGGCATGCAATTTTAGTTAGTTTGCTTTATTGTTGTTGTGTTGGTGGCATGTTACAAATGCTGTTTCTGTTTGAATATGCCTCATAGTTATTAATCCTGTTGCTGCAATTATAAGGCTTGTAAAGTTAGGCAATAACAAAAATAACAACAACAACAACAAAAATATGCAATAAAAACACTCAGCATGGACCATTAAATATTAATTTTTTTTTATTTATTTATTTTTTCTCATTTAAAATTTATGTTCCTTTTCTTTTGTAGTTTTTTTAGCTTCGTCTAAAAACACCTTCACATCCTTAAGAGTTTGGATTTTTTTTTCTCTTTTTGTTTCACTTAATTGAAAGAAACCTGTAAAATATCATTATTTCGCTTTTTCCCCTAATGGGTTAAAAAGCTGCAAAAGCTTTTAACTTGATCCAATTTAATGGGGTTTTGTAATTATGCAGCAATGAAATTCTAAATTGCCTTGACTTTAAATCTGTAAAAAATCACCAAGAAATTTTTTTTGTATTCATTTTCTTCTTCTTTTTTAATGCACACATTTTTAATGCCTGCATACATACACATACCAGCAAAATAATAAAAAATATTTTGACATTTAAGCCTCTTAATTTATAACAACAACATTGGACATCATAATGTTCACAATTTTATATGAACGAAGGAATCGTAACTAAAAAATAAAATTGATTAAAAGAAATAAATTCATTTCTACTAAAAAGCAGTTTTTAAATGGGCATATGGAATATAATTAATATGTTTAAGAAGATAAGCCGTCCATCAACAAGTTTTTAATGAACAGAAAAAGTTTTTTTTTGCAGCGACTTTATTATTTTCAGATTAGAATTTCATTAAACTTTTTATTAACTCAATAACTCAATTTAATTAAAAAATTAATTAATCTAATTAAATAAATAACTGTATCGATCTCGTGACAATCTTGGATTGGAGTGGTGTAAATAGAGTCGATTTTAATGCCCGTCGAGTGCAGTGTTGCATGCTTACGCATAAATCTATATTCGGAATAAGAGCTGCATCTGCTACTATGGGAGATATATGTATTACGGAATTGCACGCTCTTAAAGTTCTCCTGACATGAAAATTCAGTAAGATGTGTGATAGAATAAGCACATGTTTCAAGTTTCTAAAAAAGCTGTCAAACTGTCGGGTTTCTAAAACGGTGTGATAAATATTTCACTACATCCGATCTTTATACTATTTGTACCACCTATATCTGTCCACAGATGGAATACAACTCTCATGTATGGGTCAGCGCGCTAAAGTCAATTTTGGAGTTGCTCGACCGCGTACAGGAGAGGCCCAAGAGGCTTATTGGGGACAGTAGGATATCCAACCCTATTAATTCTCTAGAGCAGTGATGGGCGAACTATGGCTCGCCGAGCGTTTTTCAAAAAAAAAAAAAATTAATCACCTATTAAAAAATTATGCCCAAAAAATAAATTTACATTATGTTGTAAAAAAGATATAAATTGACCATTTTAGCAAAAAAATGCGACGTTTTCATATTATATTGTGTACAACCTGCGTAGTTTTTTGGGAAATATTGTACACACCAGAGAACAACAACTATTATATGTGAGATCTAGAAGATTCTTGAATATTCGAGACAACATGCGCAACAAATATAAAAGGGCCAGCGAGGGATTAATCAGCAATCAGTAAAAGTGTAAATCTCGTGACGTAAAGAATAAATTGTGAAGTAAAATTATAAAGTTGCCAACGTACAGTTTTATTTGTGTAATTAAAATAATAAAATGAATAATGTCAATCGAAAATAGAAAGAGAAAACTTGATTCGGAATGTCGAGTATTTCAAGAAGAGTGGACATGGAAGTACTTCTTTATGGAATATAACCAAAAACCTATTTGTCTTATCTGCCAAGAACCGGTAGCTGTACTAAAAGATTATAATCTCGCTAGGCACTTTAATTCAAAACATCTTGGATCAAAGTACTATAAAATGACAGATAATGACAAGAAATTTCCTGTAGAGGAACTGAAAAGAAAAATATCTAGTCAGCAAATGTTTTTTAAAAATCAAAGAAGTGTCCAGCAATTCTCCACGTTAGCTGGTCACATTGTTGCCTATAAAATAGCAAAATTAACAAACCGTTTTCTGAAGGAGAATTTATTAAGGATGTGTTAATTAGCATTGGAAAAGTATTATGCCCAGAAAAGGTAAAAGATTTCGAATCTATAGGGCTGCCACGTAAAACGGTCACAAAAAGAATTGAAACGATTTCTTCCTTTTTAACCAATCAACTCGATGGACGTCTTAAAAAGTTTAAGTATTTTTCAGTCACTATGGACGAGAGTGTTGACAGGAGTGATACAGCCCAACTTCTAATTTTTATCAGAGGAGTCGATTAAAACTTTGTAATAACCGAAGAACTTGCTTGTTTGAGATCTTTGAAAGGAAAGACAACAGGAAAAATTATTTATGATGAATTTAGAGAGGGGATGCAGTCTCTTAATGTCCTGATTACCAAATTAATTAATTTAACAACTGATGGAGCACCTAACATGCTGGGAAAAAATACGGGGTTTGCAGGAGTTTATAAAAGTGAGAATCCTGAAAGCGAAACAAAATTTTTTTACATTGTATAATCCACCAAGATGTTCTTTGCAAGGCTGCCTTGGATATTAACCACGTACTTAATATTATTTTAAAATTAATTAATACCATTCGAGCCCGTGGTTTGTTACACCGACAATTTTAAGAGTTTTAATCGGAAGTTGATGCAGAGTTTTCAGATGTACTTTATTACACAAAGATCTGGTGGCTGAGTTGTGGGCATGCCTTCTCGAGAGCTTGGAGTCTTCTCGAAGAAATTAAAGTTTTTCTAAAAACCAAAACTGAAATTTGGGATGAGTGGGAAATATTGGAGGATAAGAATTGATGCATCGATTTTGCTTTTTTCACGGATTTACTCGAGCACTATAATATAATGAACAAGAAGTTACAGGGAAGAAATCAATTTATAAATGAAACTTGAGAAAGTTTGAGGTCTCTTAAAACTCAATTATTTATATTTTCTAAATGTTTGGGAAAAATGATTTGAATCATTTTCCAAGACTTAATTCTTTGAGGTCTGTAAGTGAAGAGAAGTTAAAAGTATTTTCACAATCTTTATTAAAAATTTATTGAGAATTTGAGGCCAGATTTGCTGTCTTGAAAAAAATCCAACCATGTTTAGATATTTTTTCAATGCCTTTAATTATATTAATCGAATACTTAAATAAAACAGAAAACTTTTTTAATTAAATACTCAAGCAAATCAATAAAATATTTATTTAATAAATAAAAAATTGCTTAATTAATTGAAAATGCGTATCGATTAAAATTTTAACTAAATAAGTGTAATTAAATAAGTTATTATATCAACTAAACCCTTTATTTCATTTCAAAAAATTTTTCTAATTAATTAAATAATCAAATTAATCAAATATTTAATGAAAACAGAAATATATATTTATATAAATATATATATTTATAATTAAAAAATAAAATAGAGAAAAGTTAATTTTTTTAATAAAAAGCCAATCAAATAAAATGTTTTTTTGTTTATAATCTTTACAAAACTAAATAATTTTTCTAAATAAAAATTTAAAATATTTGTCTAAACTGTCAAAGCAGCTTAATTAAACGGTTGTTTTTTATGGGTTAAAATGTTAAATTTAAATATTATAATTCTAAGGCATTCACTTAAATTTTTAATATACAGAAACCTAGGCCGGCTTAAAATTACTCATTATTTATTTTTAAATAACAAATAAAAATAAGCTTTAGCAACTTTAATCACTTGCGAAAACAAAAAACCCACACAGATAACACAAACTTATCGGACCAATAGGATTATTACATAAAAATTGCGTAAATAAAAAAAAATAATTAATTTGTATTAAAAACATTTTGAATTTCTATTTAAAAAAACAACCAAGTCGAAAAAAAAATGCTTTTGAAATAGAATTAAGATAAAATATCTTAAATTCACAAAAATATAAAATAAAAAGAATTTCTAATGCAGCTGCAATTATAACGCTATTAGTTAAGCATAATCAATTAAACTGTCATTTCGTTTTAACTTTTAGAATTAACGAAAATCAACTGCATTTACGACAGAAATTAAGCGAAATTAAAAAACATTTTTCGACGAAAATATATGTGACAGTAATTTCGTTTTTAATCAGTTATCGTCACCCAAAACAAATAATACACATAAATTTCCTTTTATAAAATGTTAATCTCTAATTAAAATCGGCCATATTTTTAAGGATTTTATTATGGCAGTGGCGAAGCTAAAAACAAATAAACAAACAAACAAACATACAAAAACTTACACTTCATTTCTATTCAAATTCGTTAAATACGGAAATTGACAGCCTTCAAGCAATTTATTGCTTTTAATTAAAATCCAATCGTTGATTAATAAAAATTATTTCTTTATTTTGTTTTGCTCATTTGATGATTTTTATTAAAGAATTTATTTTTGTTGCAAATGATGTTAGTGTTTTTGTTTTTGTATTTTTTGTTTTTTGTATTTGATCAGTGGTTTTCATTTAAATGCTGTCGTCGTCTTTTGAAATGAAAGACCTGGAGCTTTAAACAAGTTTTAAGCTCAATAAATTATAATAAAGTTGTTTCAATAAATTGTGTGGTTAAAATTTAAAAACAATTTTTTTTTGTATTTGCAACTTACGAGGGTGGTTTCAAAATTACGCTTACAAAGAAGAACCGATGTGAAAATTAAGCTCTGTTTTCATAACACTCTAATTCAAAGAAAAAATCTTTAGCTCCCTCTCTCTCTCTCTCTCTGTCTCTCTCTGTCTCTCTCTATCTCAACCATTGGTTCCATTTAGATGAAAATTCTTTCTTTCATCTAAATGGAACCAACCTGAATTTAATGCCATTTAGAGCGTACAAATACTGCATTCATATCTCAACTCTAAGTAATAAAAAGCTCTCAAAGTTTCTTCATGTTTCTATGACGAAATTTTTGGTTGTTCCCTAGTGAGCAATCATTCTTCTTCCCAAAACCCCTTCGTACATATAAAACACAGGGTGTTCCTTGTTAAGGTTTGTCCCTTTGTAAGTTTTGATTAAATGAAAGAGAATGGATGTTATATTTATTTAATGCCAGCAATTATGTACGGATTACAATATCCGCCTCTGCAAGCCTCACAAAAGCGAGCATTTTGAGCACATTTTTCACTACATTCTCATACATTTCACGCAGTATTTCATTAATTTCATCACGAAAATTTGGTTTGAGTTGCATAAGCGTTTCTGGTTTGTTTCAGATATCCCCACAAATAGAAGTCCGGAGCATGCAAATCAGGCGACTGTGAAGGCCAATCCACATCACAATTTCTTGTTGTGGAAAGAGGTCTTGCAGTAATTCTATTGTGATCCTGGCTGTATGCGATCTGGCACCATCTTCTTGATACCACATGTTAATCAAGCCCAAAGCATGCAGTTGTGGCGTTAAAAATTTTTAATCATACCACGATACCGTTGCCCATTCACAGTTACCGTTACACCGCTTTCATATTCAATAAAGTAATGATTCCATTGATTCCTCCTGACCAAATTGCACACCAGAGTGCCACTTTTAATGGATGCAAAGGTGACTGTTAAATAATTTGACGGTTTCCCGACTATTCTGTTTATTCACACATCCATTAAAATGAAAATGTGGCTCATCAGTCATTATGATTTCTTCATGAAAATCGGGGTTGTCATGGGTGAGCTGTAACATCCTATTGGCATATGTATGGTGGTACAAATGGTCTTGTGGAATAAGCTTTTGTGTCACCTGAATTTTATATGAAAACAAATTGCAAATCCTTGTGCAAAATTGTGGTCAAAGTTGTTGTCTGAAGACCAAGCTCCAGAGCACGGCTACGAATTCAGGTTGATATATTGTTTTGAACACTTGCTTGAGCAGCACTAATATTTTAAGCCGATATTGCAGTACATTGTTGTCCATTCTTGGGCCCATCACTTACAGACCATCTTTCTTCAAAATCATTCACTACACGATAAATATTGCGTTTTGTTGGCAAGTTGTTTCTCCCAAAAATTTCACGTAACTTTCTTATCGTTATAGTAATCGATGATAGGGATAGAAAAGAGATTGAACAGATGGTGAAAGTAGATGGATAGTCGGAAATTAACTGACGTATAAAAGACAGCACAGCGACCAATGCCTATGCCTTCATCGCTGAGCAGCCCCACCGACAGTCAATTTTTATTTTTGTATTGAAAAAATCCAAGGTCTTCGTTGGGAATCGAACCCACAACCCCCACACTAAAAAGCTAGTACACTACCTACTAGCCTACAGGGGCACCAAAAAAACTATAAATCTATAAAACCGTAAATTATGAATCGCAAAACCCCTGAATTAAACTTGAACTCGTCGGATGAAATCCTGTCTATAACAACTCGTATAGAGCGATTCCTTAGAAAACTCGATATAAATCTGGATAAATTATCACCGACACCAAATGCAACCAGTTTTGACAGAAGTGCATCATGCCACACTCTATCAAATATCTTGGAAATGTTTAGAGCCATCACCTTACTCCCTCCAAAATTTCGCGATAAGATTTACATCTGCACCTGGCTGTAAGCCTTAATCAGATGGTGGTCAAACCACTGGGAATGAAAAGCAACGTCATTCACGCCCTAGGAAGCCGAGAGCTAATTCCTAGCCCACATAATCAGTTCATGCCTGGGGCCGAACCACCCCGATACTCCCGAAGGGCCAACCTCAATAATCAGTCGGAGAACAGCTAAAAGTCTAAAGAGACAATTAGCGGAACTGTGGGGCTTACTGATTCCCATGGAAATAACGTGCCGCTTCCAGTTGACCCCTGCTACCTTCAAGGGACTGGGTTTTCTTTTACCCCCAGCAGGACAGGTCCCCGGGGGGACTCTCTCCGAAATGATGTATGAGGTCGCACCATTTTTCCGATAGGAAAACCTGCAAGTCGTCCGTAAAGGGACCCCTACGGAAACCATACTATTGGTCGCTGAGTAAACTGTTGGACTTTAGGTACCTCACAAGATGAAAATTAATTATACTTTCCATTACTTTGGAAAGTGCAGAACAAATTGCAATTTGACGATGATTTTCAGGGTTGTTAGTCTCACCTTTTTGGGGATTGGCATTACATTAGCAAGCTTCCAACACTTTGAAAATTCACCGTCATCATACAATATGCTGAAAATGGTTGCTAACTCATGCGCTAGATCCAAGAGCGCTGTTGCAAGACCAGTGCTGGTATCCCATGCGATCCAGGAGACTTGTTGACTTGCTTTTTTCTGGTCATGATGTCTGTATAACTTTAAATATTTTCATAAGCATCATTTTAAAATTTTAACAAAATCAATTGTCGAACTAGTCTCGCATATGTTTTCTTCTTCTGTTAATGAAATCCCTACAACTATATGATTTTACGATTTTAAGCGAAATTAGTTTTGTAATCGCCCTCGTATTTTATGTACTCTACTTTGAGGATTTTCATATAACTTTCAATGTTTCAGTACACTTTCGTAAGCATCATTGGAAAATTTGACTGAAGTTAATTCTGAATCCACCCTCCTAATCTATATCTTCTACATTTAAGGAATTTGGCTTAAGTTTAACTATTTCCGTATATTTTTGTAAGCATTATTTTCAGATTTCACTTATAACACTTCTAGAACCGTCCTCGTATGTGTTGTTTTTCACCGCTCATGCATTGCTTTTTACTTTAATAAAATGTTAACACAATTTTTCGTAAGCATTATTCTTAAATTGTTTACGAAGTCATTTTTGAAACCGGCCTCGTATTTTATACATATTTTATATATTCAGAAGTTTCACATAACTTTTAATATGTTCATAGAATTTCGTAAGCATAATTTTAAAATTCAGCTATAACGATTCTAGAGCCACCCTCGTATAAATTTTTTTCTTCTAAACATGAATTCCGCATAACTTTAAATATTTCTCTACTGTTATGTAAGCATTACTTAAAAATATTAAGTTAGGTGAATTTTGAAACCACCCTCGTATATATATATTTTTTTTTACTTTTTTCCTTTGGTTGTCTGTCCATTTGAATTTATTATGGCGGCTGGTTGGTATTATTTTTTTATATTTTTAATGGCCATCTTAAAATAACTAAATTAAGGTATTTTGTATTTCCATCAGAAGTAAGCGCAGCGTTAGAGTGCCTTGAACAGATATCTGGTTAGTGATTAAATATTTAAACAAATACGTTTTTCTTTAGACTTTAATATAATTTTTGTGTTTTAATTTTACGATTTAAAAACAAAAATAATTATGAAATTTAACAAAAGTTGAAGACGAAAGAAAAAAAGTAGTTGAATGACGACTGACTTATAGACAGTTTAGTGCGTGTAGAAGTGTTTTTTATTGCTGTTTGTTTATTAATTAATATTTTTTTGTTTTTTTTTTTTTTGTTTGTATAAATAATTTATAAGTTTTGCTCTGTAGTAAAAATGGAAGACAACATTATTGAACATATGAAATCACATACCAGTTCTTTAATTTTTGGCATATAATGACAAAGTTTTATTCAATTTAATTGAGTATAAAACTACAACTTTGTTTCAATTATAATTTTAGAGAAGTTGTTAAACATCATTCAAACTTAATCGATATCAAATCAATTTTATTTAGTAAAATTCTTTTAGAAATAAATTCAGAAATTGGAAAGGAGGTTTGAATGTGTTGCTATACGCAAGACACCTCTATAACATTGACATAACCGACTTTATGGAGAGCAAAAACACTTGTAAAAAATCCAAAAAAATGAGAACTTGTGTTTTATATTAAGGGCCCTCAAATATCAAAGGATCAAGCAGATGACAATATTGGCAATTAATTTTTACGCAAACAGAGAATATTGAAAATAATGACAAAAAAACATATTGAATTTGACGCCACTGTTACATTGTTCTTCCGTAAGACTCCTTTATGTTTATGTCAGCTGTTTTTATTCCTCTAAATCCTAGAGCCTTGACAATAAACGTGTACTTCATTAATGAAATTTTTTTTTAACAAAATTCGGAATACTAAATTGTTTGGGTTTGTTCAGCCAGTAAATTAAATACTCCTGTCAATGCCCCATCTAAAAGTCTTTCCTGACTGCTTGCAATTGATAACAAATTTCATAATCCTGATTTGGAAGCTTTTCTAAAGTCCTATAGAGCTGTAAGTAAATTTTAATTCTGCTGAAAAATAAAAAAAAAAATAATTCAAAGTGACCTATTTTTAGTTATATTCATGCCTTCGCTTCTGAAAGTTCTGAAAAGTTTAATTTAAGTTCGAATATTCATTTGCTACTTGAACACAATATTTTAGCAATCAGTCCAATCATTAGAAATTTCTTGATTTTTTAACAATAATATTTCATTTCTGGCCCAATGTGCTTTACTTTAAAGGCATTGCCATTAGGAGAGGACAATTTATTCTCAATCAAATGCTTTCAAATCAGGGAAGCCTTTTAAAAATTATAAATAAAAAAAGATTTTAGTTCTTTAATTCTTTTGCTGCTTAAAGCGATTAATCGATTGATATTTTAATAACCTTTAGATTCCTTCGTGTTACGCATATTGCACATTTATATCTGTGGTTACGAAACGGCGTAAAAACGTTTTCGCATTAAGATTGAATATCACAAAGTTTTTCTTATTATAAGACAAGAGCCTTTGCAATATCATCATCATCATCATCAGGTGAAGTTTTTCGCCTGTAAATATGAAAATGTGAAATATTCGCTTAGCTGACAAATCGACAACTCTTTTGTTACCTAAAATGCTTTCAATCTCTTCCAATTCTAGATCATTAAATATATTTTATTCTGCATTACAAAGAGAAAAGTTCAGCAAATAGGAATGAAAATGAACATCTGGCAAATGTCCACCATGACCACACTGACAGGTGTCGATTCTTTCATCAAAATTTTTAATCACTTTACAGCAAAATGGCCGTCCTATTTTATTAATCTCATCAAGTATTTTGAGTTTTAAGGCTGAAATTGATTCGATTGGCTTCGTATAGACTCTGTCCTTAACATAGCCCTACACAAAAAATAATCCAGTGGTGTTAAATCACATGATCTGGTTGCTGCTTGTCGTAAAAGTATGCGATGGGTAAATTTGGTTTGCAATAAATTGATCGTTTCATTGGCTGTGTGGTGTGTCAGTGATATCCCCATCGTCAATAATAGGCTAAAATTGAGGTGTAAGCATATCGCGATAGCATTATCTAATGACCGTTACCGCATATCCAGCCTCATCTTAAAAAAAAACGAAACGCTTCTCAATAATAGCGGCAATTTTGCTTGCCGACATACCCTGACAAGTGAAAATGGGCTTCGTCTCAAAAAATATTTTGTTTAGAAAAACCATGTGGTTATTCCTGAATGAATTGAGCGAAACTACGACGCACGGTGGCTCGGAATCAATTTTCATTGGCCAAAACCTATATTTTTTCTGGACATAGATTCTGAAAATTTGTATGCCATAAGAAAGGAAACATATCAAAACTTAGGTATACGAAAAATTTTGTCAAAATATTTGCAGTAGTAGACGTGGCATGCTGCTAAAAGCAAAGAATTTATGTTAATTTAGAAATAAAAAAGAAAAATGTAACATTTGATCTTATATTAATTACGATTTCTTGAAAACTGTTATTAATAATGGGCTGCGGTTTTTTTTTTGTTATGTTGGGCGGACTGTTGTTTTTCACAAATGGTATTTGAGCACCCTGTATAATTTTTGGTTAGGTTAGGATGTTATGTAATAAATTTGAAACCACCATATATTCGTAAAATTTGAAGTTTAATAGTGTATAACTTTAAAAGGACAAAAAAGTATACAAAATCAAAACCATCCAAAGAAAGGCAAAAGTGTTTTCTTTAAACCTATATATACTTTTGCACCCAGCCGGGCCCGCCCGTAATACACTTTTTTTTATTTTAAGGAAAATACTCAAAATTTTACAAACAAAATTCTATCAAAATTGCTAGCAAATTTACTTTAGAAACCATTAACTGCCATAAATTTAAAATGCAGTTAGCAAAACGGTATAAATATTCCTTCAAATGGTTGACATCCTTTTAAAAAACTTCCTGTTAAATTGAATTTCCAACTAATACTTTCAATGATAGACGGAAAAACTGCCCAGATTTTGTCTAATACAAAAGCTTCATCCAACTCTATTAAAGGGTGTTTTTTTAAGCCCGATAGAAATTGAAATTGTAAAAAAAAACACAAAAAATTAAATTGTAATCAAAATTTCTTTTTTATTCGAAGGATCAATACGTGACATTAACATTTGAAAATGATTTCGGGCATATGGGCACCGCGGCTGTTCTTGACGAAGCGCATTCTGGACGTCCAATTTTGGGCCACTTTTTCGAGCACTGCTGGGCGTATGTCACGAATAACACGAACAATGCTGTCCTCCAAGGCGTCAATTGTTGCTGGTTTATCAGCATAAACCAGTGACTTCACGTAGCCCCACAGGAAATAGTCGAGTGGTGTCAAATCGCACGACCTTGGAGGCCAATTGACAGGTCCATTTTTCGAAATCAACTTATCGCCAAATTTTGATTTCAATAAGTCGATGGTTGCGTTCGCTGTATGGCACGTAGCGCCATCCTGTTGAAACCACATCTTGTCCGGATCAATGTCATCCATATTTTCAAACAAAAAATCATTGATCATGGTGCGGTAACGATCTCCATTGACCGTAACGCGAGCTCCGGCCTCATTTTTGAAGAAATAAGGTCCGATTATGCCACCAGCGTAAAAACCGCACCAAACGGTGCATTTTTTTGGATGTAATGGAGTCTGTAGGGTCTGTTGTGGATTGGTCTCACTCCATATGCGGCAATTTTGCTTATTAACAAACCCGTTAAGCCAAAAATGCGCCTCATCGCTGAACACAATTTTGCGATAAAACAGCGGGTCAGTTGCCAACTGCTCTAGAGCCCAATCGGCGAAAGAACGACGCAATTAATGGTCTCGTGGCTTCAATACCTGCACCAGCTGGATCTTATACGGGTGTAGGCCGAGATCTTTGCGCAAAATTTTCCACGTAGTGGACGGACAGAGCCCCAATTCCTGCGACCGACGACGAATTGATAAATGTGGATCTTCTTCCACACTTTCGTTTACAGCGGCGATATTCTCTTCAGTACGCACATTCCTTCGACGTGTTGGTGTTATTGCATCCTCTAGAGAGTATGTGGTACGAAATCGACGAATGGCTTGTTCAGATGCACGATTATGTACGTCATAAAAATGACGAAGTCGTCTATAAGTTGCGCGAATCGACGACTGATTTTCAAAGTAAATTTGGATAATTTCGTAGCGTTGTTCAAGCGAGAGTCTATTCATGATGATTTGTCAGAGTATACTGAAACAAATAAAAAAAATGTTTCATCAAAATTTCAGTTTTTGTGTTACTTTTTACAATTTAAAGTTCTATCTAGCTTAAAAAAACACCTTTTATATTTAAAGCAACAACCAGCCGTTTAAACCAAGAACCGACAAAGTCAGTAGATAGTATTGATGCATAAGGATGAATAAGGATAAGGTTTATGGAACACAGTACTGAAAATTAGCTAGGAGTTGAACTTCAGATCTTCAGAATCAGTAAGAAATAATGACACCAACAAAGAGAAATGCAAAAATTAAAAGAGAAACAAGTTCAAGATGCATTTTTCAAACGCGGATTAAATATAGATCAATATTCTTCTTGGATCCCGAAACAACATCTGATGTAACAGGTGTTGAATGAAATAAAGTATATAAATATTAATATTAAATGTTATTTTATTTATCTATTATCTATTTATGGCTATAAATATAAATATAATTAAAGAAAAACTTAGTTACACTGTGTTATTTTAAAATTGACCAAAAACTAGGAAATGTGTAAGCATTGTTAAGCATAAAATTAAGTGCAGCGCACTGTAGCAATCTTGATAAAACCTGAACTCGATAAAAGCTTAAGGTGTTATCTATTGACTAAAAAAAGAATTTCTAAAAAATTTCTTCTTAGTTAACAAGTTACAGAGTTCAGACCAATGAAATACAATTCTGAGCCACTGTGCGGCAATGCGAATGGTCGATCAGCTTCAATTCCTGCACCAGTTGAACCTTGTAAGGCTTCAAAATTAAATCCTTACGCAAACTTCGCCATGTGTTGGTTTTGGATAACCCCAATTATTAAGAACGTCGAGAAATTGACCAATTTGGATCTGCTGCAACACTGTAGCTCACGGCTGCGATGTTTTCACTTGAATATTCACACATTTTATATCGAACCTCTCGACTGAAATTTAACGACCAAATTCTTAACAGCGACCTCAGAAGGACAATTATTTTATTGGAAAATATCACGAATTTTAAAAAATGCGACTTTCACGGAACCACCATTTTTATAGTGGATTTTAATTATTTTAATGCAATTTTCGTACGAAATTGAATTTATTGTAACAATTGACAATGCATCTACTACTATTTTGCAAAGAGATATACAAAGGTGAATTGTACACGTTTTGTAACTTAAAGGTAAAATTAAAGTTATTTATAGTTTCTTTTAGTGGAACTTTCGGAATATCCATAAATTAGTTTAATTGGATTTGATTTTTGTCTAATAAAGCTATGCGAACTTTATTTATGCTTAGTTTAACTTTATTTGATAGTAACAGATTTGCAAAGAACTTTCAGTTTTCGAATTTTGAGTGGCCTATTTTAATACAGTTGTACCCCGATGGATTAGCTCGTGCCCCGACGGGGCCCAAATGCGTACAAATGATTCAATTGTGTTATGCAGAGAATCAACTGGCATCATTGTATGACCGGGAAGTAAATATGTAATTTTAATTTTTTCAACGAAGTTTGAAAAACTTTAATTTTAAAAATGTGTCAGCATAGCTAATATAGCCTTGTTACGCTTTTGACCAGTGCAAATGTCGCAAAATAGGGCTATGTCTTTAACTGTCTTTCTTTGGTCTGTAGTGTGTTTGACAGTGTCTTTGTTGCCATGCCTTCTGTAAAATCTTTACTAATGATCGGTCGCACATGCGACAAAATAAATTAAATTAAATAAGTGACATTTTTAATATAACAGGTCTACGATTATTAAACACTTATACAGGGCTGTGCAAATTTCATTGCAGCCCCGCTTACCATCACGCTCACTCCACAAATAACAATAGCCATTTCTAGTGCTGTTTTCAAAAACGCTAAAATTGTAGTAGGGGTATTTACATGAGTAAAAACAAGGGTTATATTATTTCCGAACGCAGTATTCAAAATTTTTTGCAAATCGAAGCTGGCGCAAGCAAAACTAGAAACATTTTTGCTTTCTATCAGCCCCGTTTTCCGACATAGTTTTCGTTTTCATATAAACATGAGTCAGCACTCTCACTATCGCTGTATAGCACTAACCATACTTAAGAAACCTGCTTCTAAATATTTTTTTATTAAATAAAACATACAATTTATTAGACATCAAACAACAAGATCCACATCGAATTACTTTTAAGTTATATTATTTACTTACGGCTTTGGAAACTTATAGCATTCTTAAGGCACTATTTATTAATTTCTATGTAGACAATGTTTTACTAGAAGTGGTTTACAATAACTGATTACCACAAATACATGATCCGAAAAAGAATGCATGCAAAATACTTCTCTTCTAAGTACTTTAATATAGACTTTTCTGTAAAATTAATGGTAAAACGAAAAGAGGCAAAGAACAAGATAAAGCGAGCAATTCCCTTTCTAATTCCTTTCTAATTCTAACTTAGAAAAAAAAATATGTAGTAAATATTGTAACAACTACAATATGCAAAATATTCTTTATTGGCAGATACGATAAAATCAATAACAAGAAAAAATGGAGTCTAACATACGATAAAGTATTCAATCAATATTTGGAGCAACAAAGTGGTATTCTTCGCCAACAATATTTTGTCAGGTGACGTTTCTTTGAATGTGGAACAAGATTGCATCAAAAACTCAATTTCCCAAAAATAGGCATATACGATAAATACGCGCAAAGGGGTCGATATGATTATATCATTTTAATTTTAATAGTCGGGCTTTCTTCCTTTTCAAAACTCTTTTTGTTAAAAAGGACGATTATATATTTTTTTTCCATGTAGATCACCATGTATTTAAATACATATGTACGTATGCATATAGTTTACACTATAATTACAAAACTAATAGACAAATAATATAATTAAAACTTGTTTAAATTAATTATGATACTGACCACCCTTCTTTGTTAACCTTATTTCAATTGCTCATGTGAGTAGGAAAATTTAAATGCTTAAAATGTTAATTAGTTTTTTATTACAATTGAATTATAATTGCCCTAGATATTAAATTAAAATACTTCTTATATTTTGTTATTAACTTTATACCCAGTAAGGAAATCTAAAAACAAAAACAAAAACCTAAATGGCTTTATACTGCCGTTAGCTACCATTTTTCTCTACCAACACACTCATTTAAACACTTGTATTTCATATTTCCGTTTCATAAAGAATTCTGTCAGTGAGAGTGAAAGAGATGGAGATTGAGAGAGAGAGAGAAAGAAAGACTTTAACTACCGTTTTACTCCAAATCAACTAATTTTATTTAATTTAATTTCACTTGATAATGACGCTGATGATGACGGCTTCAAAACGCTATCACTGATGATTTTTCATTTTCCTTTGTTATTTTGTTGTTGTTGTTATTGTTCTTTTTTTTGTTGTTTTTAGCTGGAAATGATTATTTACTAATTAATTCAGTTATTACCTTTAAATATGCTTGTAATTTACTTTATGCGTTTTAATATTGTTTCTGTTGTTGTTATTGTTGTTGTCGACATGTGCGTGTTTAGACAAGCATAACCAACGTTGTGTTGTTTTGTCGGTAGTTAAATTAATAGTGCAAAAACAATTTCCATTAAGCTTTTTTTATAACTGTAGAAACACCTAATTTCCCCCAAAAACAACAACAACAAAACCAACAACTCATTAGTGGAAAAAAACATTATTTTAACATATTTCTTATGTCATTGTGTTAAATTGTAATTAATTAAAAATAACTACAGAGTGTTCGCCGGGAAGGTATACTACTTGGTTTGTATATAATTTTTGATTAAATTAAGGAGAATGGATCTCTTATATAGATAAATGTTTTATTTAATATCAGCAATTATTTATGGAATACAGTATCAGATAAATGTCCCTCCGCCTCTGTTAGCCTCACAAATGCGAGCCCTTTTTTCCTTACATTCTCACACATTTCACGCAGTATTTTATGAAATTGTTATGTGACGTTTTTTTTCGTTAGGTAAAACCTTACGTTACATAACAGCTTGCTTTGCGTAACATCATACGTTACGTAATACCTTACGTTACATAACAGCTGACTTTTTGAAAAATCATACGTTAACTAACAGCTTACGTTACATAACATTCGGTGCCCCTGTAGGCTAGTAGGTAGTTACTAGCTTGTCAGTATAGGGGTTGTGGGTTCGATTCCCAACGAAGACCTTGGTTTTTTTCACTACAAAAATAAAAATTGACTGTTGGTGGGGCGGCTCAGCGATGAAGGGATAGACACTGGTCGCTGTGCTGTCTCTATACGGCAGTTAATTTCCCACTATCCTTCTACTTTCACCACCTGTTTCATCTCTTCTCTATCCCTTTCCTAAAGAATTTAGCATGGTACTTGACTAAATAGGCATTGTTGCCTGAAGTGTTACTTCTCTTTAAACAAAAAAATATAAATCTTACGTCATACAAAGTTTTTTTCGTTACGTAATACCTTACGTTACATTATAGCTCGCTTTTTGTAACATTATACGGTACTTAACAGCTTATTTTACATAACATCTTACGTCATACTGTTTTTTTGTTACGTAATACCTTACGTTACATAACATCTTGCGTTGCGTAACATCATACGTTACTTAACAGCTTACTTTACGTCACATCTTACGTCATACTAAGTTTTTTTCGTTACGTAATACCTTACGTTACATAACAGCTTGCTTTGCGTAACACCATACGTTACTAAATAGCTTACGATACTTACAAGCTTAATTTACATAATATATTATGTTACGTAACACATTACGTTACGTTATGGCAGTTAATTTCCGACCATCCTTCTACTTTCACCACCTGTTTCATCTCTCCTCTATCCCTTTCCTACTTCTCTTAAAAAAATTATATATATATTTTGTTGGAGTTGCTCATGCGTTTGTTTGCGTAAACCTTGCTCTTCAGACATTTCCCCCATGGAGGCCAATCAACATCACCACTTCTTGAAATAACTTGTGGTAAAAAGAGGTCTCGCAGTAACTAACTTTTAATCCTGGCTGTATGCGATGCAGCATCGTGTTGTTGATACCACATGCTAATTAAGCCCCAAGCATGCAGTTGTGACGTTAAAAAATGTCCTATCATATCACGATTTCGCTCCCTATTCACAATTACCGTTACGCCGTTTTGATTTTCAAAAAAGGAAAGTCAAGTGATTTCAACTGACCAAATTGCACACCAGACTGTTACTTTTAAAGGATGACTATTGAATAATTTAAGGTATCTTCCCATTCCCAAGAACATATCCATTCAAATGAAAATATGCCTCGTCACTCGTTATGATTTTTTCATGCAAATCGGGGTTGTCATGGGCGAGCTGTAACATCCTATTGGCATCGTATGGCGGTGTAAATCATCTTACGGAAAAAGCCTGGATCTTATATGGAAACAAATGCAAATCCTTGTGCAAAATTGTGATCAAAGTTGGTCTTTGAAAACCAAGCTCCTGAGCACGGCATCGAAATGAGGTTGATGGATTGTTTTGAACACTTTCTGGAGCAGCAGTAATGTATTCAGCCGAATTTGCAGTACATTGTGGTCCATGCTTGGGCCTATCGCCTACAGACCTTCTTTCTTCGAAATCATTCACTGCACAATAAATAGTGAGTGTTGTTGGCATGTAGTTTCTCCCAAAAAATTTCACGTAACTTTCTTAACGTCACTGTAAACGATGATTGATTTTGATAAAATTTTTTAACGATTAAAAAACGTTTATCGAATATTTTTCTAATATGAATTGTCAAGTCTAAGGTTTACCAAAATGCCGGCACAACAAAGTATTATACCTTCACGGCGGACAACCTGTACAACAGCCAACTAAAGTAAGGAAAATTAAGAAATGTTTTCGAGAAAGAACAAATCTTATTGCTTATATAAGTCTGTTTCTTACAGCAATCTACACCCCCCGGAGGCATGCAGTCTTGATGGATCTCTTCCTCATCTTGACATGTGCCTTCAGAGATAAAAGGCGTCACAAGTCGCCAGAACTAGCAGGAGCCCGATACTGGAAGAGACATAGGACTCTCTGAGGCCGACTAGTGACTTAGAAGCACAACTAGTA
The DNA here is from genome assembly GCA_030448955.1 of Trichopoda pennipes. Classification (NCBI taxonomy): domain Eukaryota; kingdom Metazoa; phylum Arthropoda; class Insecta; order Diptera; family Tachinidae; genus Trichopoda; species Trichopoda pennipes. The sequence continues at coordinate 2,887,750 of JASKUP010000040.1, forward strand.
CCACGGGAACCACTTTTCCTTAGGACTACGGTTCCGGTTGTTGGTGAGGCACCTCGGGGAGCAACGTGGTGGCTATGGCTTAAATCCTGCTTTGAAGAAAGTTCCGAAGATGTGTTAACGAAAAGAAAAGTTTAGCATCCAAGTAAATATCCTAGTTGCGCTTGTAACAGGACCATAAGTTGGATAGTCTCCAATTTTTAAGCAAGGAGGGGAGGCACGCCTCTGCCACCGTGCACTCGAAAATTGCAACTAAGGCGTATATGCATTTAATGTGTATGCGTCTTAAGGCGTGGATGGACTGTTTTTATTACACCCAGTGGTAAGCCCACCATCAGGTTATGGCCACATGGTTCAGTACTGATGTCAATTTTATCACGTTCTGTTTCTTACAACAGTTTCAGCTGAATATTTTCTACAGTAGCTTTGACTAACCTATTCCACATGGGCATTGCCTGACCGTTTCGACTTTCTGTTTGCTAAAACAGTTTCAACCGACTTTACTTTGCAACCGAATTGACTGACCTTTTATATATCGCCCTTGCCAGACTGTTTTGGGTTTGACATTCTGATTTTTACTGCAGTTTCAACTGATTTTCTTAGTCAGTAGCTCCCTAGCCTGTAATAAAATAAGCCTTGTAAAAATTCTTATCGGTTATTACGAGAATCGAAGCCTGGTGCTGGCTGAATGTCGGCTAGGAAACCGCAAGGCATTCATCAAAGAAGCGAACGATTTCCCAATATCTCAGATACTCCCGTTTGAGTTTTTTTTCTTCGTCTCGGACCAGCACTCTGGGCACGACCCAGAACTAGGATATCAGGTTATAGGGAGAAGGAAAGAGGAAGTAGTATTTGTGGACATTCAATTTGAATTTTCCTACATTGAAAGTGACAGGAAAAATTTCTGGAGGGAGTTTATACCACATACGCACTGTTCTGCTAAAAAACGAATTTTTCCTGTAATACGTAATCACTAGTCAATCAGCCCCAAGTGAATGTGCTCTCAACAATCGTTATTAAACGCTAAACGTGCGAGTAACGGGAACGAGTTCACTAATTTCTTTAGAGCACTTACCATTCTTGTAATGATAAAAAAGTGAAATATATCCCACAATGCTTCGATGTTCCAGAGAATCAATAGAGCTGGATAACCAACTTTCCCCAATCAGCCTCTTCAACTTCTCCTGTACGTGGTCGAGTAACTCCAAAATAGGCGCCAGCCTAAAACGTCGTATTTTATCTATGTGCCATCGCACCTGCCATTAGTACAATTCGAAGTATTCCTTTTCAGTATTCAGTCAGCTGTCAAGTGGTTATCGAAGCAAATATTTGTCGCAAATAAAAATTGTTATTTTGCTGCTTAAAAATTAAGTTTAATTTACTGGTCCTAACTCAAGGTTTGTGATTCCTTAAGTCAACGAAAAAATCATATTCCTTTCTAATGCCTTCTATTAATACAAAAGAGTTTCCTCGAACAATATATTTTAGACTTATTTCCCCCACTCACGGAATGCTTCCAGAGGTTTCTTTGTTTAATTATTTTCACATTCCCACTGCCTTGCAGGACTCGCTTGAACAGAGACACTCTCTATAAAGGATATCAAACGAGACTAGTAAAATTGTATTAAAATTAAAGTTGGCGTTTTTTTTTAAATTCCGCTACATAGACAATTTATAAAATGCACCTCTGTTATTTTAAGCTTAAAAACTAGTTTCAGCTTTTGTGATTTATGTGCCTCAACTTGAGGAGTAGTGGCAAAATCTTAGATTTAAAATCCCGTTTTCAATCCATTTTTTTATATTTCAAAAATCACTGATTTCAAAATGAATTTTAATAATTTAAAAATCGTTTTAATTTACACCACTATCTCCACCGCCATTAGATGAATGACGCTATTAAATTTTTAAAATATTCAAACATAATAATTAATTTATTTTTTTGCGGCATATTTTACAACAAGAAAATAAATTTCTTTAAAAAAACCCCAAAATTTAGTTTGTTTTGAATTAACTTAAAAAACTTGGGCGCACCCACAATTTCCACCTCATAAAATCACACAAATACATTCACGCATTGAAAAGATTTTATTTTCTCCTTCTCAGTTGGAAATTTTTGTTCATTAAACAATAAAATAGCGCATAATTTGATTATAACAACAACAACAACAACTTATCATGTAAAGAATATCTTTTAACAAGTTTTATAACTAATTCTATTATTCTCCGCCCTCTTCTTTTTAAAGTCTCCCTCCCCATTCGCTTTTATCGTAAATGATGATAAAATAAACAATCCACTTCATTACAGGAACACACTTTAACATTTATATACTTAGAGAAAACGTTAATTATTTATGTAGTGGAACATGCACATATACACTCAATCACACACATACACATGCAAATACACTTGAAATAATCTGCCCTATTCAGGCAGAAGGGAAAAGTTGCAGAATTTATCTAAAAGTTTCCTTAAAAGATAATTTCTGGACATATAAAAAGTGCTGCCAAATTTTCCGTGCCATTGAAATTGTCTACTTTCACTTTTTTTATCGATTTTTCCTAAGGACTGATATATATTTTCGTTTAAAATGCATTCTTTTTACCGAAGGGGATGCTACGGAACCTTCTCGAAAAATTTTATTAAAATACAGTACAATTTATCGATAAATCTGGTGTTGTCTTCTAAATCAATAACTATCGGCACCACCAGAAAAAATTTTCCCTAAAAAATATTTCATGTGCTATTACTGTTTTATTTTATTACTACGGAAATTGTTATGTAACGTCATACTAAGTTTTTTTCGTTACGTAACACCCAACGTTACATAACAGCTTGCTTTGCGTAACATCATACGTTACGTAATACCTAACGTTACATAACATTAGGTGCCCCTATAAGCTAGCACTAGCTTGTCAGTATGGGGGTTGTGGGTTCGTTTCCCAACGAAGATCTTGTTTTTTTTTCACAACAAAAATAAAAATTAACTGTCGGTGGGGCTGCTCAGCTATGAAGGCATAGTCACTGGTCGCTGTGCTGTCTCTATACGGCAGTTAATTCCCGACTATCCTTCTACTTTCACCACCTGTTTCATCTCTTCGCTATCCCTTTCCTAAAGCACGGTACACGACTAAATAGGCATTGTTGTCTGAAGTGCCACTTCTCTTTAAAAAAAATGAATCTTACGTCATACTAAGTTTTTTTTTTCGTTGCGTAATACCTTACGTTACATAACAGTTGGCTTTTCGTAACATTACACGTTACGTTACATAACAGTTGGCTTTCGTAACATTATACGTTACTTAACAGCTTACCTTACATAACATCTTACGTCATACTGTTTTTTTGTTACGTAATAGCTTACGTTACATAACAGCTTGCTTTACGTAGCACCATGCGTTACTAAATAGCTTACGATACTTACAAGCTTAATATACGTAATATATTATGTTAAGTAATACATTACATTACGTAAAATCTTACTTTACGTACCATCTTACGTTACGTAACACATTACGTAATTTTAACTTTTACTGCAGTCTAAACACAAAAACGAATTTAGATATTTTTGTTTTTTTTTTTCAATTTTTGACCACGATCGGGGTAAGGTTAAATATTCCAAAATAAGCAACAGCCTTATGTTAAGGATATTCTTCCTACTGATCATCTGTGTATGGTATAGGGACAACTTAAGGCACAACAGTTAAGAATTCGAAGGATTCCTTTTATTATTTTATTTATTAAATTTTTTGTTTGCTTTTAGTTTCCAGCAAGGGGCTGCTTTATTATTTCACTTATCATTTATTATAGTCCTTTAGCAGCGTATGTTGACGTCAAGTAATTTTCTTTGAAAGTTTATTTAATATAATCACACACTGAGTATACATGATTATAAATTGTTTGTTATCCATTTGTGACGAAAAATGCTTGGAATGAAATAAAAGGGAAATAACTCCCACACACACACTTAAGTGTAAATAGTTGTTCGTTAAAATATTTAACTCCCCCATTCTAAAATACACCGCCACTCCAAGGAAATAAACATGAGACAAATAGAAGCAAGAAAAAAAGCGTATAATTTTGGATTCAAGGGGTCGTCTGGCAGCGGGTGTTTGTGGTAATGGCGGTAGTTGTAGTAATAAAACGATTTCCTCTTAATGCCATAAAATTACGTTGACTTAATTCAATTCACGATTCAATTCAATTTTCTTGTAACTGCGTGTTCAAACTTGATCTCTATAGAGTTTCGTTTACTTTTTTTTAGTTGCTTCCTTTAAGGCAAAAACAACCTCCTCGAATATTCATAAATATTTTTTTCTTTTCATTATTCTTCCGGCTGTTCCTTAAAGATACGGTCTATAAACATGCAAACTTAATGTTTTATTTATTTATTATATCCTTCATGGAAATAAACACATCCACAGCAACACACGCAAATTTAAACATTCTAAAGTATCCTTCGTTTAGGGGTAGAAATTGCGTACATGCGTTAACTAATCATCTCCTTTTCTTGAAATTTATTTTTGGATTTCTGTTTCTTGTTTTTCTGTTTTTGCTTTTTGTTTCAATTGGCCACTCCCTTGTGTATCTTTACAATGCCACAAATAATGTCTGTCTGTCTGTGTGTCTGTCTTTCTCCTGTGTGTATCCTTAGAATTACTAAATTGCCATACAATTTTTCATCCCTTCTCATTTAGCGTGTTTAACGACCGAGTGGCTGTTTAATGCATTCCCAACACATAAAACCAGAAGTGCTGATACTGTTTACTCTGTCATAAACGAAGTCAAGTCTTGTTATCCCTAATGGCGGAAATGAAGGCATTGTGATTGTGATTGTGTTTGTATATTTTAACTGTCAGCCATATTTATTGCTGTATTTTTCCGTCGCCAAATATTTGCTTAAAATTGCCCATGAATTGCTGTTACAAAAAATTAAATTATCTTTTCTTTTCTTTCGATTTTATATCCAAATTCCAACTTGATCGGATTTACCTTTATCTTTTGCTTTCAAAAAAAAAAAAAAATACCATCACTTAACCCATAATTGCTTTTAAATTCAATTATATTTTGGTCTCATTAAAAAACGTTTAAACTTGTAAAATAATTATGTCAAGATAAAAATATTATAGCCATCTTAATAATTGATAACAATTTTGTTTAAGACAATCAATACAACCGCTTTTGGTCATTGGAAATGTTTTATAAGACCAAAATAAGTCACAGCAAAAATAATAATAGTAAACAATAATAATAATAATGACAACATTCCACATAATCTAACAAAAATATCTTGAAGAGAAAAATTATTATTAATACCAGAAATACGATGTCAGCACTAAAAGTGTTTAAAAATTTTTATGCGGCTTGCAACGCCTTGCTCCTTAGTTGCTATAAAAATTCAATTTTTTAACTTGTCAAAATAACGAAAAAATTTTTCACCGTCTGTAGCAGGTCAGATATCTAAATGTATTAATTATTTCAACTAAAATCAAAAATGATTTCAGGAAATTTAATTCGTCTCCACGCTGGGACTTTTTAAAAATTTCTTTTATATTACAGAATAATTAAGAAAAAGTTAATCTATTTGATCATTTAGTTGGCAAAACGAAGAGCAATATTAGGAGAGTGTTGCCAGAGTATATTTTAGCCTCAGAGAATGTCATCAGAAGTGTCAATAAAAATCTTTTATTTGTCGTTTTAAACCGTAAAAGGAAATCACAGCATTAAAAAGAAACAATGAAATAGCAGTTTAGTACTATTTTGAAGATCTTTCCATTTCCCTTCCTTTCATCACTGACTTTTAGTTTTGGAGTACATTTTAGCTAACCTCACTTAATTATTGGCTTCAACTTATAGCTATTAAATTCAGCCCACATCCACATCTAATCCTTCATCGAACCTCACCAAAAGTACTCCCACTTTTAACTGTAGCCTGAGAGACCCTCTTTTCGGGGATAGTCTTGGTGATCATCTTTACGCCTAAAAATTCCAGTTTTTTAGGATAAAAGATGGTACCAGTCACCGAGGCTAGCAGGAGTCTGAAGCTAGAGGAAAAGGATCTTCCAAGTCTAATCAGTGACTTACTGCCAAGTACCACAGAAACCAGTAGCCTGCGGGGTTAAGGTCCTCTTACGGTTATTGATGACGCCCTTCGGAGAATAACATGGTGGCTGTAGCTTAAAAGCAAATTTCGGAAAGGTGTGACATTTTCCTATCCGAGATGCTGTTTAATTCTCAACAGAATATCACTACCGTGGAACGACAGGAGAGAGTACAGAACGTTGCTCAATATGCTGCTAAAATTGCCGACTGGGATGTGTGATGCGCATGGGAGTGATTGGTAGACGCATTATTTTCACCTAGCAGTAAGGCCACCGTCAGGTTAGGGCAACACGGTTAGGTACTAACGTTAATCTGTATCACAATCTATAGCACAAGAGGGTCTAGCTAACAGTTATCAGTTGACTTAATTTCTTAGATATCAGCTGGCTCAATTTTTACTATCGGAAATTAGATGAAGTTGCCAGATTTTATAACGACTTCGATCGATTGAATCTAAGTCGCTTTTTTGTTTTCGATCATTTTCCTCTCACGCTGGCTTCAGTTTTAGCACACTCTCTTCGATATTTTTCAATTTTCCATGTTTCTACGTGATTAAAGTTGTTAAATTACTTTCCCGATTTTCCACTCATCTCCTCCTTCAATAGACTTTGCAGTCTTTTCATTTTGTTAACTCACCCTTTTATCACTTTACGAGTTCCGTACTCAAAAAGTAACGATGTGATACAGATTAACGTCAGAACCTGGCCGTGTTAGCAGTGGTTTTATCACTAGATAATTGCAATGCATCTACCAATGCCCCCGAGGTCTATGACGTGATATGATTTACATCTGCACCTGGCCGTAAGCCTTAATCAGATAGTGGATCATTATCACTGTGAATGAAAAGCAAAGCCAATCACGCCCTAGAAGGCCTTCGGATGCGTATATCCTTCGGTCACTCATGTTAGCAATTTCGAAAGCCCGAAGTAGGCTACAGCCTTCACTCCTTGCTGAAGAGTTGGAGACTATCCAACTCCTGGTCCAGAACGCATGAAGCTTAATATAATTAAGAACACGACGGCATTCATACTAACTGGACCTAAACCATTCGTTGTGTTCATTGTGAATGATCCGACCCACAAACTCAAACGAGGGCCTCGAAACACATAGCCACCACGATACTCCCGAAGGGCCAACCTCAACAATCAGCCAGAGAACAGCTAAATGCCTAAAAGACAAATAGCGGAACTCTGCGTTCTACTGATTCCCGTGGAAATATAGTGGATTGTCCAGTTGACTCCTACTATCCTTGAAGGGGACTGGGTTCCCTTTTACCCCGCAACACTTTAGTCTAGATAGCTGTTGTAGGATCCCTAAAGACTATCATGTGCCCCCGGGAGGAACCCCTGAGGTGTATTATGTGATTAGATTTACATCTGCGCCAGGCTATGGAGCCTTAATCAGATGGTGGTAAAACCACTTTGAATGATTTTAAAACAAACGTCATTCGCGTCCTAGGAAGCCGAAGACTAATTCTAGCAACAGGTCTTTCATAGTTGGAACTTTAATGATTCCAGAGCCGGGCTGCAAACCACCCCTTCTTGCTAAAGAGCTGGAGACTTTCCAACTTCTGTCCAGAATACATGTCTAGCATGCTCACTGGATCTAGGAGCATTCCACCAGGTAGGTGTTATTAAAGGTGAAATGAACCTGGCCACCATAGAAAACTGACCTGTCTGTTATGGGGCCGCGAAACCATAACCACCACCATACTCCCGAAGGGCCAACCTCAATAATCAGTCAGAGAAACAGCTAAATGCCTAAAGAGACAAATAGCGGAAACTCTGCGGGCTACTGATTCCCGTGGAAATAACGTGGAGTTCCCAGTTGACCCCTGCTGCCTTCAGGGGACTGGACTCCCTTTTTCCGCCAGTTGCACAGGTCTAAATAAGCGAAGTTTTATGAAGATCATATAATGTGCCCCCGGGGGGAAGCCCTCCCTGAAGTGTATAGCAACCGCTTTAGTGGCAACTTTTTTCGAATCACAACAAGGAGGACCGCTTAGAGCCGGCAACTGTTTAAACTCGCTCTCGCAACTCGCCATTGGCAATATTCTTTGAAAATGCAACAGAACATCAGATAGGAAAAACCCACAACTTCTCGTAGTTTGAGTGTAAGCCACAGGTACTATGTTACTCCCCGAAAGACCTGATCAATAGCCGAAGCAGGTCCGTAGACCTGCCCCATGAGACCAGTTGGTAAGTCACTGCTCTGATTTCTAAGGTCTCTATTATCCAGTTTCAGCATCATGCCGGCCTAGGTGACTGCTATAATGTCAAGGTGAAAGGTTGATCACCAAGACTGTGTGGCCCCGGGAGGACTCAAAAAGTAAAAACCGGAACGTATGGATTTTGCTGCAATGTCTATAAGTCTGTAACAATGATCTCTATCTCTGCATTAGAAGCTTGCTTTGCTATGACCGCAGTAACAGCAAATAATAAAATTAAAGAACAAATTAAAGGGTAAACCCATAGATACCGTTATTTACACAGGTATTATATTATGCTATATATTAAAACAAAATAGATATTGCAGATATTGACTGGAGTTTATGACCGCTTTAGTAATAAATAAAATTAGAATTCAAGGGTCTTTCCATAGAAGTTCTGTTTTTGACATAAATGGCAGTAAAACTTAACAAAAAATGTACAATTTAAAATTAAGCGGTGGCTTAACTTCGCGATGACAGCTTAAATTCTGTGAAAGCTTCTTATTGTTTATCTCTAAATTTTCTTTTGATTATTCTCTCTTTGAGAGCATCAAATTCAAATTTTAGTCACATGCACAAACTGCGAAGACATGTAGCTCCACTTCTTAGTTTACTAACTGGGCTGTTAATTAAAGAAAATATTCTTGCAGTCACTACGAAGCTTAATCTTAATTTCAGTTTAATTTGATGCCCTCCTTAAGAGAGAATAGTGAAAAGAAAAATAAGCTGAAAAGTAGGTGTCATAAAACCTATTTAATCTATTTCGCATAACTAACCTCGTTTTTTATTCCTAACGCAAAAAATAGCATCGTCCAAGCTTTTAGTCATTTACCTTTTGCTCTGCTTAGATATAGATATTTCACAAAATTTCTTCATCACACAAAAATGCTCCACATATTTTTAAGCAAAAGCGAAAGAGAGCCAATTCAAGCAACCGACCACATAATGCCATGCGTTAATGTCGTTGATGCCGCTTGTATTTAACGAAAGCTACACGTACTATTGTGCTCGTATGTAAGAATGTTGCTTGCAGCCATGCACCAAACTTACAATCCTTACACTACAATTTAAATGGTCTTCGAATGGTGAAATGCTGCATATTATATGCGATCGACTTAGAAGAGACAAACGAACGAAAAACAAAACAAAACAAAACTAACTATGCCTCCAAGGTAAATTTTACTTGGACTTTGTAATATTTAAAAAGCTTTGGCGCATAAAAGGCAAATGTTTTTCATTTAGAAAAATCACTTGATTATGTGGCCTAAAAGCCAATAAAGCCAAAATGCATAAATAAACGTTAAACGTTTTTTATCTTTAATAAAATATATTTGGAAGACTGCAACATTTAAATTTACTTGTAGTTGCATGCATTGTACTGCTGACTTTTTCGACTTGTGGCAAAAGTTTCAAGACTTGTACTTCACAAGTCTATTATTTTTTTATTAATTTTTTGCTTTCAATGGGGACTTTTACTTTTGTCGTTAAAAAGTATTTTAATATAATTTTAATTAATTAGGTTTTTCCTTTATTTTACAATAGAAAACTGAAAGTTAATGGAAGTTTCTTTAATACGTTATTAAATTATATCCAGACGTTAGTTAAAACACAAATAAAAAATCATATTTTTATAGCTGATCAAGCATTTCAAAGTACGTATCAATTAAAGCAAATTTATATTTAGTGATAAGACAGCTATTTGAAATGTGTTATTCGTTATTCGTTAACAGAATCTGAAAATACGTTTTGTATAACACTAAACCAAAAATAAGTATCTTTCATTTATCCTTACGAGGTATAGAACTTTAAGTTGGCCACACTTTTTAAACATCTATAAAATGTTCATCAGTTATTTCTTTCAATAAAAAATTTATATCAGTCATAGTTTTTCTATACAAAAATTTTATGGTCCTATTGAAAATTTTATTAGTCATAATTTTTTCTATAAAATAATTAGTCTTAGTTTTCCTGTAGAAAATTTTTATCAGTCATAATTTTTCCATAAAAGAATTATATTAGTCATAGTCTTGCTATAGAAAATGTTTATCAGTTATAATTTTTTCTATGAAAGAATGTCATCAGCCATAGGTGACCTATAGAACATTTTTATCAATCATTTTTTCTCCTATAAAAAAATTCCATCAGTCATAATTTTTCCATAGAAAATTTTTTTCAGTAATACTTTTTTCATCAAAGAATTTTATGTCATAGGTGTCCTATAAGAAATTTTTCATCAGTCATAATTTTTCCATAAAAGAATTTCATCTCTCATAGCTATCCTACAGAAAATTTTTATTAGTGATAAATTTCCTATAAAAGAATTTCATCAGACATAGCTGTACGATAGAAAATTTTCATCAATCACAATTATGCCATAAAAGAGTTTCACCAGTCAAAGCTATGCCATGGGAAATTTTTATCTGTTATAATTTTTTCTATAAAAGCATGTCATCAATCATATAGACAATTTTTTATCAATCATAATTTTTTTTAAAAGAATTTCATCAGTCATAACTATCCTATAGAATCTTTTTATCAGTTATAAATGTTTCATTAAAAAATTTCATCAGTCATAGCTGTCCTATAGAAAATTTTATCAGTCGTAATTATACTATAAAAGAATTTTATCAGTCATAGCTGTTCTATAGAAAATGTTTTTCAGTAATAAATTTTCCATAAAAATTTTATTGAATTTTATAAAAAAAAAAATTTTATCAATCATAATTTTTTTATAAAAGAATTTCATCATGATTTTTCCATTAAAAAAATTTCATCACTCCCCAGATTATTTTTATCAATCATAGGTGTCCTTTAAAAAATTTTATCACTCACAATTTTTCTATAAAAGAATTTCATCATTCATAGCTGTTCTATAGCAAATTTATTGCAGTAATAATTTTTCTATTAAAGAATTGTATGTCATAGGTGCCCTACAAAAAATTCTTATCAGTCATAATTTTTCCATTTAAGAATTTCATCACTCATAGAAAATTTGTATCAGTCATCATTTTTATATAAAAGAATTTCATCTGTCATAGCTGTGGTATGGAAAATTATTATCAGTCATAATTTTTTCTATGAAAGAATTTCATTAGTCATAATTTTTCCATTAAATTCATAAGTTTTCTATAAAAGAAATTCATTATTCGTAGCTGTTCTATTTAAAATTTTTCCATAAGAGAATTTTATGTCATAACTGTCCTATTTAAAAATTTTATCAATCATAATTTTTCCATTAAAGAATTTCATCCCTCAAAGCTCTCTTACAGAAAATTTTTATCAGTCATATTTTTCTATAAAAGAAAATCGTCAGGCATAGCTCTCCCATAGAAAATTTTCATCAGTCACAGTCTTCCCATAAAATAATTTCACTAGTTAAAGCTTTGCTATAGAAAATTTGTATCAGACATAAATTTTCTATAAAAGTACTTTATAACATAATTTTTTAATAAAAGAATTTCTTATAAAAAATTTTATCACTTCTATATTTTTTATAAAAAATTTCCATCCATCATAGTTGTACTACAGAAAATTTTTATCAATCATAATTTTTCTAAAAAAGAATTTCATTAGTCATAACCTAGCAAAAATTTTATTAGTCAAAATTTTCCCATTAAAACTGTCCTATAGAATATTTTATCACTCATAAATTTTCTATAAAAGAATTTCATCATTCATAGCTGTTCTATAAAAAAAATTTTTTATCAGTTATAATTTTTGCATTAAGGAATTTCATCACTCATAGCTATCCTACAGCGAAATGTTTATCAGTTATAATTTTTCCTGTAAAAGAGTTTCATCAGACATAGCTGTCCTATAGAAAATTTACATCATTCACAATTTTCCTAGAAAATTTTTATCAGTCATTATACAGTCATTTTACATACTATAGAAAATTTTTATCAGTCATGCAATACGTGTATTTTATTTTGTTGTTATCGTCTCCTATACAAAAAATTAGGTAAATCGGAGTTCTTAATCATAATTAATTAATTCATAATTTTTCCATTAAAGAATTTCATCAGTCATAGCTGTGCTATAGAAAATTTTTATCAGTCCTAAATTTTCTATAAAAGTATTTTACATCATAATTTGTCCATAAAAGAATTTCTTATAAAAAATTTTATAACGCCTATTTTTTATTATAAAAGGATTTCATCTATCATAGCTGTGCCTAGAAAATATTTATCAGTAATAATTCCTCTATAAATGAAATTCACCAGTCAAAGCCATCCTATAGAAAATTTTTATCAGTCATGCAATACGTGTATTTTATTTTGTTGTTACCTGCTTTAATTATTACTTGACGATTTATTTCTCATAAAATGAACTATTTTTGTGAATGCTCAATTTTGAAACTATTATATAAACTATTATATATTATAGAATGGCAATTACGAAAGAAGAATTGCGTCGCCAAATATCAATTCATAAATCGGTATAACACTTTAAGAAGTCAACTTAAGGATCGACAATCCATAAATATGCATAAAGATTTTAAAAACTGTTTAATCTTTTTTTACTGGTAACTTAAGCAATTTCATAAAAGTACAGCTGCCATTTAATCTTGCTTTTAAAAGCTCGCAGCATGGGCTTGAAAATATTACAATTGATTGAGAATCCTGTGAGGATATCTATTTCATTGTACAACAACATTTCAAACCGTTTTAAAATTGAAAGAACAAAATCCTCGGGTAATGAGTAGTGTGATTTTTCTTAATAATAGATCTAAATTATGCAGCTACGGAGCTTAATTAATTTTTGCTTTCTAATAAATAAATTAAAACGATAACTTAACTTCCTTTAACAATAAATTCATGAAAGAAACTTTAGGAAAATATAAGATAGCACTTAATAACACAATTTTTGTCACTGTTTAAATAGTCGTGTTATCAAAAAAAAAAGGAAAATTAAAAAAAACTTGTTTTAATAATTGCTGGGGGCTTTAAACATTGAAAAAAAGTAATTGCAGCAAATAAAACTAAAAAAAGAGAGAGATATAAAATATTCGCAGCAATTTACTGCAGTCTTTAACAAAATACTAAAAAAATGTTTAACAGCAACAACAACAACAATAACCACCAGGCAACCACAAGATAGAATCGTTTGCCGATACATTATTTACTCCTTTTACAAAATACTTAATATTATGACTTTATGCTGTTGTTGTTGTTGGTGTTGTTGATGTTGTTGTATTAAAGACAAAATAACAGGCAGATAGATAGACAGACAGACAGACAGAAACTAAAGCCATCAAAAGCGATAATTTTGATTTACAACACGCCAGTTATTATTTATAACTTATTTAGTTTTGTTTTGTGGTCGTGAAACCTGTACATTTTTACCCAAAAGAAAAACGATTTCGTTTCTTTTCTTTTATATTCTCGTTTTTTATAATTTTTCAGAAAATGTTTAACAAATTCTACGAGTTGGATTTTTTATGGACTTGGGGAGTGTTTTTTTGTAAAATTAAAAAGTATAGTTGTTGTTGTATATTTGACAGTTAGAGGGAAACAAAGAGAAAACTAAAACATTCAAAAAGTTTGCTTTTAAAGCATTCATTGCTTATTTTAGTCTGTTTCAGTCAGATATTTAAAGGAATGAGCTGTTTTTAAAAACATTTCGCTAATCTTTGTCTTTATTCATAAACCTTTGTAATTAAATCTTGTTTGTTATTTATAGGACTCTTAAAGCTTCTTTCAAATTGAGCCAACATTTTATGATATATTACCTCTCTCTCTCTCTCTCTCTCTAAATCTACCTGACTGGCTTTAGTTTAAAGCTCTTTTGGATATTTTACTTCATTTAAGCATCTAATAAATTTTTTAATTAACTTAATTACAAACTTTATTAAATTTCAATTCTTCAAAAATAGAAGAGAGCTGCTGACTATTGGAGAGTCTATTTTGGTTACCATTCTTTTCTCGCTTTCTCTCTCTCTCTCTCTTTCTCTTGCTCTTTTTCTGTGTATCTCTTTTTCTCTTGTCCATAAATATAAAAACAAATCTTCCATCTACGATTAAATAAATTTCTGTTTCCACTTCCCTCTGCTCTCCCTTCTTTAAACTCATCAATGACTCTGGAAAACTTCTTCAGCCTTCAAAGCGTTTTATTGATTTAAAAGAATTTAAGTGGGGTAATAAAAGCCAAGCAGTTTAAACCAGTGTTCAAAAAAGACACTCTGTGTTAGATCAGTACACAAACACCTGTTCTCCAAAGCCATACATCTTGCGCAAAAGAATTTTTTTTTTGCTGCGTTTATGTATGTGTCTTCTTCTTTTATTTTTTGTAGGTGATCCCAAATTATGCTTTGTTTTGCGAAATTCCTCTTATTTACGGAGATACAGCTATTGTGATTACAGGCATAATTAAAGCAAAAAAAAAATAAATAAAATATTCAAGTTCATATCATTGTTTTAATTTAAGTTGTTGAGTATTTCGCGAAACTCATTGCGATTTCTTGCTGAATGTAACAGAGCCCTAATTGTTCTTAGTCCCGTCCAATTTCTTATATCTGTCAGCCAGGAAATTTGTTTTCTTCCCAGGCCTGGTCATCCTTCTTCTTTAGAAATTTATATTTTTCACCTCTCATAATATGTTCAAATGCTTGACAGTAATACACTATCGCTGCTTATTCTTCCTAGTATTTCAGTATTTGATATTCTGTCCATCCATGATATTCTGAGCAAACTTCGGTAACACCACATTTCAAATGCTTCAAGTCTATTTGTAGTAGTAACTTTAAGCGGGCATGCTTCAACCCCATACCTGAGTACCGACCGGTCATAACACTTCATAAATATAAATCGAAGGTTAAAATGAATTTTTCGGCTTGCAAGAATATTCTTACACTTGTTGTATGTGGTCCTAGCCATTGCAATCCTTCTCTAAATTTCAACATCATGGTTCCAATTTGCGTGCAATACACATCCGACATATACAAAATTTCTGACTCTTTCTAGCTGTTGGTTGAAAATGCATAGATTAGCGTCTGGATATGGTGAATTGAATCGACCAATAACCAATAGATATAAATAATTGTACAATAGTTTGTAAATCAGTCACATTGTCTGCCAGAATGTTGGAATAAATTGACCATTTACTTTGATTCCTGCTTCAATATCACTGATGAATTCTTGAAATATTACTTCCGCATATAAGTTGAAAAGGAGAAGAGATAGGATACAACTGTGAAGCATACCTCTGTTTCCTCTGTATTCACTTTATTTTTCCGAACTTCTGCTACTTGCCTCCAGAACACATTTCTAATGCATCTTACGTTCTTATCATTAATATCTAATTGTGTCATTATATTGATCAATTTGTCGAGTTGTGCTCTGTCAAAAGCTTTTTCAAACTCAACAAAACAGAAGAATACATCTTTCTTGACGTTGCCGCAATTCTGAACAAGAACCTATTAGGAAAACAGTGCTTCTCTAGTGTCCATAGCCGCCCTGAAGCCAAATTGAATTCGACCAATATGTCTTTCACATATTTTATGCAATCGTTGGTGAATAACTTTCAAAAATATTTTTAAGATGTGGTTGATCAGAGATGTTAGTCCATAGTCTTGGCATGTTGTGCCACAACTTTTCTTTGGTATTGTTATAAAAGTGGACTTTAGCACATCATCTGGATAAATTTCAGTATCCTATATTGCATTGAAAAGTTTTTCGGTAACACATTAATTATCATCATTCCGTAGTTTTATGATTTCTGATCGTATTTTATCGCATCCAGGGGCCTTGTTGTTTTTTTTTTTTTGAATTTTGCATAGCTCTTTTTATTTCTTCCTTTATAATGGCTGGCCCGGGGAGATGTAGTTTATTTTCAATAGGCACATCTAAAGATTTTGTATTATCAGAGACTAGTGTTTCTATAAAAATCTGCCATACTGGCCTTTTTTGTTCCAATTCAACAATAATTTCATTATTATTATTTAACAGCATGTATGTATGTGTTCGCAAGCAAAATACTATTACTTTTATTTGGGTACGGTTTTCCGTCGACCCTCGTCAAATTTGGTTTGTGAACAAACCGGTTTCGGCTGTTTGTCATCTTCAGTGTTCTTTCCGTAATCGGTTTGTTCACAAACCAAATTTGACGAGGGTCGATGGAAAACCGTACCCAAATAAAAGTACTTTAAACCCCGTCGGAAAATCAAAGCACATATCAAAATACTGTTCATAACCACTGTTTGCTAATGAACACAAAACCTAAAATAACGTTCTCATCTTTTTTTATTAGCGTACTTTAGTAAACTTTCTATGGATGCGTACTAATATTTAGCAGTTAACGTCGTAAACTTTTAGTGTTTGCGTAATTTCTCTTAGCGTACTTTTTAGTGTTTCCGTTATTTGCTTTACCGTATTTTTTACCCTATACATACTTAAAAATTACAAAAGCAACCACTAAAAGTGCACCAAGTAAACTGATAACGATCAATAGTACACATACCTAAAAAAATTCACTAAAGCACTCTAAAAAAAGCATCAGTACATTATTTTAGAACATTTGTATTCTTCAAACAGTATGCTTTGATAGCATGCTGGTTTAAATCACTTGTCAATGTTCCTTTAAGGTCCTGCAACAAAATTCCGTTCATATGGTACAAAACATTTCGTGTTCTTTCTGCAAAGAATGAAAATGGATACAAATCGTTAAAAACAACAAAAAATCGCTTTTTTCGAAAAAAAAAAAAACAAAACTAATCGTGGCAGTTATTGATGGAAACAAACACCCTTTAGTTTAAGGAAGATAAACAAATTTTTCCTACTCCTTTCTGAACATCAATCCATGATGGTGTTAGTTTCCTTTTGTTATATTTACCACGAGCTCTACGCGACCCAAGCCAGCGAAATAAACAAACACAAAAAACAGGGAATTAAAAAACACGCCTATTCACGTTTAATATATGCCGTTTTGCAAAAAAACAAAAAATCATTTATTTTTCTTTCTCTATTTATTATGGCTTTTGCCAATTTCTGTCTGTCTGCTTGCCTGATCAGACATTTTTGCAACGAAAATTACTTTATTTCTTCCTTAGCAGTGAAAAATATAAAGCAGTTTCTTTGTGGCCTTAAACCTCTAACGAAAAAAAAAATAAAGAAATAAAATAACACAAACAAACATCACCTGGATAATATCTTAACTTCGGACAGCTAAGAATTTGAATTAACCAATAATAACGGGGAGGAAGATAAAGAAAGAACAGCACAAATCAATTTTTTTCTAAATTGTTTTAGTATGAAGAAATGCAGCAACTTAAACTCCTTCTTCTTAATGCTCCAAAAGGTCAAATTAATGAAATTTATTTTTTCCAGCTAATGAAAAGGCCTCTCAGCTTTTTGCAATAGAAAAATCAGGGTTTAAATTTTAGTCTGTCCACTGCATACATTATACAGTTATGTAATCGATAACATCATTAGACTCCACCATCGTTTTTGTTTTATTTATAAAAATCTTTAGAAGCCCTAGAGGGACATATTGAGCAATATGAAATCGAAAAACTACAGAAGGCTTCTTTGCGTTTGCCCTCAAAGCGTTCGGGTAGAATATCCAATGCAACTTTAAGAGAAATTTTTGCTTCTGTTCAAGATTTTAATTGCTTTCAGTTTCAAATTCAATTAAATTTTTAATTGCTTCAATTATCTAAGTAATTGATAACTATTTAAAAATTTTCTTATTTAAAGATTTCATTATATAATAAATTAAAATAATTAATTAAATATTTATTTCCAATTATTAAAAAATAATTTTTAATTTAATTTATTTGTTTGCAGATTCAAATTTAGTTAGATTTATAATTAATAAACACAAAATTTTGTAATTTAATAATTAATTACACATTTCATTAAAAAATTAAAAATAAATCAATTAAAAATTGAATTTATTCACAAATTAATTTATTTGTTGTTAGATTTAAGTTTGATTAAATTTTTAATTGTGCAATTATTTTTTTTTAAAAAAAGTAAACCCAAAATTTTAATTATACATTTCATTTAAATGCTTGAGAATCATTCAACTAAAAATTATTCAAAATTTATTTTCAATTTAATTAATTTTATTTTAGATTCAGTTTTGATTAAATTTTTAATTGTCTCAATTATATTTTTAATTGAAAAATAAACACAAAATTGTAGAGATTATTTAAAATTAAATAACCGTCAAATTATGTGCGCGAGACAAAAAAAGAACTTTTCTATAAAACGTTTATTGAATGAAAAGTTCGTCTTTTGCCTAGCGCACTTAATTCGACAGTTATTTAAATTTATTTATTATTATTATTTTAAATAAATAATTTTTGGTATAAAAAATTTTCGGTATAAAAAAATTTTCGAGAAAATAACATTTTTGCTTAAAAAATTTTTTAAACAAACAAATTTTGGGTATAAAAAAATTTTGGTACAAAAAAAATTTTTGTATAAAAATATTTTGTTTCAATAATTTTTGGTAAAAAATATTTTTGTATAAATAAGTTTTGGTATAAAAAATTTTCGGTATAAAAATATTTTGGAAAATAAAAACATTTTGCCTTCAAAAATTTTTGGTACAAAAAATTTTCAAAAATCTATGGTACAAAAAAAATTTTATATGAACAATTTATGGTAAAACAAATTTTTGTATAAATAACTTTTAATATAAAAAATTTTTGAGAATAAAGCATTTTGGCCTAAAAAATACAAAAATATTTTTGGTACCAAAAAAATTTGGTACAAAAAAATTTGTTGTATAAAAAAATTTTGTTTAAATAATTTTTGGGAAAAAATATTTTTGTTTAAACAATTTTTGGTGTAAAAAATTTTTGGTATAAAAAATCTTTTGAAAAAAAAAAATTTGATTTAAATAATTTTGGCACAAAAAAAAATATTTGTTATAAAAAAATTTTGTATAAACAATTTTTGTTAAAGCAGTTTTGGATAAATAATTTTTGCTATAAAAAATTTTCGTTATCAAAAAGTCTTGAGAAAAAAATATTTTAGCTTAAAAAATTTTCGAAACAAAAAATTTTTGGAAGAAAAATTTTTGGCATAAAAAAATTTTGCTTAAATAATTTTTAATATAAAAAATATATTTCTATAAGCAAATTTTGGTATAAAAAAATTAAAACATTTTGATTTTAAAACTTGTTGGTACAAATAAATTTCAAAAATGTTTGGTACCAAAAAAATTTTGTATAAACAATCTTTAATAAAACAAATTTTTGTATAAATAATTTTTCCCGCTATAAAAAAGTATTTGAGAAAAAACTATTTTGCATTAAAAAAAATAAAATACAAAAAATGTTTTGTATAAAAAATTTTGTTTGAATAATTTTTGGTAAAAAATATTTTTATATAAATAATTTTTGGTATAAGAAATTTTTTGAAAAAAAAAATATTTTGATTTCTAAAATTTTTGGTACAAAAAATGTTCATAAATATATGGTACCAAAAAATTTTGTATAAACAATTTTTGATAAAACAAATTTTTAAATAAATAATTTTTGGTATAAAAAATTTTCGGTATAAAAAAGTTTAAAAAAAAACATTTTGATTAAAAAAATCTTTGGTACAATAAAATTTCAAAAATGTTCGGTACAAAAAAATTTTGTCTAAACAATATTTTTATAAAACAAATTTTAGCATAAATAATTTTTGGTTAAAAAACTTTGGCATAAAAAAAATTTTTTTATTTAGGTATAAAATTATTATTTTATAAAAAGTATAAAAACTCTTTTTGGTATAAAAAATTATCGCCGAAACAACTTTGTTATATGCTATTTGATATCCATATTTGTTATAAAATTTGTTATAAAATTTATTATAAAATTTCTAAACTTTATACTAGGCGAAAAAAAATGTGGTATAAGTGACTCGTCTGTATTTAGGTACCAAAAAGTGAAGCGACCTTTCCACCTCTTCGCAAAAAATAAATGGTGTCAGATTTCACAAGTCTATTGTTAAAGTTTATGTTGAATAAGTGTGATGCGAATACGTCTACTGAACATGTATTTTGTAATTTTTTAAATCGTTAGATCGTAAATATAATTAGAAGAAGAAGTCTTTTGAACACATCTTAAAACACCCAAGCTCTCACACTCAAGCAGATAGTGAGTTGCGAACTATTCAATAAAGCAATTGAATCTTTTTAATTCGGCTTAAGATCACATTTATTTCTAATTTACTAATTTTTTAGTAGTTAATTATAAAGCACTAGGTCACTATTTAATAAAAAATGTTTAAAACCTTTTACTTTTTATTATTTTGCGATATTTCGCCACACCGTTGGTTGGCATCATCAGGAGAAACAAAAATAGTGAACACAGAAAATAATTTTTAGAAATTTTTGTTTTAATTTTTGAAAAAAAAAATTTTTTTTTAAAGAAAATAATAAAAACTAGCAGAATGTTTGGCAGTCTTCCCAGACCACAACATAGGTGATCAGTAGTCTTTTTCTATTAACCAAATAATTTGATAAACAATAGCGAAAAATATTCATGATCAATCAATCACCCACCCGAAAGCACATTTATCGGTCTTTATGGAATATTTGACCATCTAGACTTATGCTGCTGGCGGTATAAGAGTCCCCTGAAGGCAAGCAGGGTGTCAACTGGAAGCTCCACGTTATTTCCACGGGAATCAGTAAGCCCGCTAATGGTCTCTTTAGACTTTCAGTTGTTTCTCTGACTGATTATTGAGGTTGGCCCTTCGGGAGTATCGTGGTGGTTGTGGGGTTTGCGGCCCCAGCATGAACTGATTAAGTGGGCCAAGATCATCTCGCCTTTAATAACACCAACGGGTGAATGATCTGGATCCAGTAAGCATGCTAGTCATGTGTTCTGGAGCAGGAGTTGGATAGCCTAAGGCTCTTCAGCAAGGAGTAATGTTTTGCAACCCTCCTTTGGAACCGCTGAAATTCCAACTAGGACAGACCTGTTGCTAGAATTAGCGTGAATGACATTGCTTTTCATTCCCAGTGGTTTGACCACCATCTGATTAAGGCTTACAGCCAAGTGTAGATGTAAATCTTATCACGGAATGATCAATCAATCAATCAAACAATTAATATTAATACGTAGAGACTAAGTCCGTAGACAACCCAAAGCTTTTATTTTTGTTCTTTTCTGCTTAGTGACAGTTAAGCAACGATTCTTTGTTTTTGTTTGTAGTTTTGATACTTTTTTTCCTCACATTACAGTAGATGCTATACCCATAGCATAGTGATAATGGTGGAAAAAGCATAAATGAGCGGTGCCTTAGGTGTAATTTAGAAAAAGCATAACGATATTACAAAAGATCAAAGAGGTTAGTAAGATTAGCTAATAATAATTAAAATAATAACAGACCGATCTTTTAATATTTAGCGAGACGGCAACGCTTATCTCAACAGTAACAAGACGAGTGAACTGAAGAAGACAATAATAATTTTCCACATTAAATGACTAATTAAAACGTTTAGATGCAGTCTGGGCTGGGTTTTTTGTTTGTTTGTTTGTTTGCAGATAATAAATTTTATATTTCAAAGCGGTTAGAAAACTATAAAAATTTAATGTTTACAAGAAGAAGAAGAAGAAGAAATCAATAAACATTATGGTTAGGAAAACCAGTAAATACTTTCGAATAGAAAATCACTGAGCATTTAACTCACGTTTGCCAACTTCAACATTTAAAGCCTAAAAATTACTTTTATTTTTGATTTTTTATTTTTATATTTTTATTTTGCTTTTTTATTTCTGTTAATTGCTTTAGTTTCAATTGAGAAGATGTTTAAATAGCGTGTAAGAGAACACTTTGTTAAACGAAAAATTATATTCGTACGAGTGAGTTAAGGAAACAGAAGAACATCAAAGCAAAATGCGTTTTATTGCCGAATAGCAAATCACAATTGAGTGGTGTGGCAACTAATGCCTAAATTATCGCATTGCCAATTTTTTCACTTAAATAATATTCAGCCTGTTTGTGTGTGTGAGATGAGTGAGTGTGTGTTTCTTAAGTTTTAATCACGATTCCTTGAATTTTATTGAAGAAAAGAAACTTCCTTTCGTGCGACACAAGAATCATTAGCGAGCCAGCGAGTGAATGAGTGACTAACTGACTGATTGATTATTAGACGTTTGAGTTGCAAATATACTTTTTCAGTTTGTGTTCTTTGTTATTGGTCATTAATGACGTCATTAATGTTTTATTAAGACCGTTTGTCTACGTTTTAGTCAGGGCTATTTAAAATTTAGTTTATAAATAAAAAACAAACTATCGCCGGCAATCAAAATAAAAAAACTTCGTTTTCTTTCTCTTCTTTATGAGTTTGAAAATTGAAAAGGAAATAATTAACGATTGGCACGCAAGTTACTGGAAATTATTTCCAAAGTTATAAAAATTTAAGTTTATTACTAGCAGTGCTTAAAATTCGCTACGTTTAAAGTGAAATACTTTCGCCACTTTCATTTTAGAACACTTTCATTTCTGCTGCATCTATAAAACAATATTTTTTGGCAGTGAAAGCTTCTTTATAGTTTGCCTTAATATTCTTAAATCATTGTGTTACGTTTTCCCTTTTTGTCAGCTGTACTGGGGATCATTTGATTGCAATCACGTAAATGTCCACTTTTCTCTTCTACAGGGTATCCACCGGGTAGGCATACTACCTTGTTTGTTGATTATTTTTGATTAAATGAAAGAGAATGGATCTTATGCGTGATAAGATTTACATCATTACCACCGTGGATGAAATGTAGCGTCAGCCTTCGGATATGTATATCCTCCGGTCATTCCTAGTTGCAACTTCAAAAGCTCGGATCAGGCCGCAGCCTTCACTCCTTGCGGAAGAGTTAGAGACTACCCAACTCCTGGTCTAGAACGCCTGAAGCTTAATATAATTTAAGAACACGCCGTCATTCATACTCACTGTAACTGGACCATTCATTGTGTTCGTTGTAAAAGATCCGACCCACAAAACTCAAGAGAGGGCCTCGAAACACACAGCCACCACGATACCCCCGAAGGACCTACCTTAATAATCAGTCAGTGAACAGCTAAATGCCTAAAAAGACAAATTGCGGAACTCAGGGGCTTTACTGATTCCCGTTAAAATATAGTCGATTGTCCAGTTGGCTCCTGTTAGCTTGTTAGGGGACTGGGTTCCCTTTTACCCCCGCATGACACAAGTCTAGATTGTTGTGTGATCATAAAGACCTATAAATGTGCACCCGGGGGGTGGGAATAGAGCTTATATTGATAAATAATGTATTTAAAGTCGCCTCTGTTAGCCTCACAAATGCGAGTCCATATTTTTCATTACATTCTCACACATTTCACGCGGTATTTCATTTATTTCATCACGAATATTTTGTTTGAGTCGCATAAAGCGTTTCTGGTTTGTTTGCATAAGCCTTGCTTTATAGACATCCCCACAAAAAGTGCGGAGCGCGACACCATTTCTTGAAATTACTTGTTGTGGAAAGAGATCTCGCACTAACCCTGACTGTATGCGATGTGACACCTTCTTGTTGATACCACATGTTAATCAAGCCCACAGCATGCAGTTGTTTCGTTAAAAAGTTTTCAATCATATCACGTTATCGCTCTCCATTCACAGTTACCGTTATGTCGTTTTCATTTTCAAAGAAGTAAGGTCCAATGATTCCTCCTGACTAAATTGCTCATCAGACCGTCACTTTTAATGGATGCAATTGTGACTGAGGGTTTCCCATTCCCCAGAACCGACTGTTCTGTTTATTCACACGTCCATTCAAATGAAAATGTGTCTCGTCACTCATTAAGATTTTTTCTTGAAAACCGGGGTTGTCATGGGCGAGTTAAAACATCCTATTGGCATATGAACGGCGCCGTAAATGGTGTTGTGGAAGAAGCTCTTGTGTCAACTGGATCTTATATGGAAACAAATGAAAATTCTTGTGCAAAATTGCGGTCAAATTTATTCTTCGAAGACAAAGTTCCTAAGCACGACATCGAATTGAGGTTGATGAATTGTTTTGCAAGCTTTCTTAAGCAGCAGTAAAATTTTCAGCCGATGTTACAGTACATTATGGCCCATGCTTGGGCCTATCACCTACAGACCCTCTTTCTTCAAAATCATTCACTAAACGATAAATAGTGTGTTTTGTTTGCACGTTGTTTTTCCCAAAAATTTAACGAAACTCTCATCGTCACAGCAACTGATGATTAATTTTGATAAAATTTTTTAACAATTAAAACATGTTGGTTTATCGAATATTTTTCTATCGAATATTTTTCCATAATAAATTTACCACGTGTCTACTTCACGACTGCCATTATGAACTGTCAAGGCTTATCTCTAGCAAAATGGCGACAAAACAAATACCTTCCCCACGGACACCCTGTATTTCTTGTTTAATTTTTACTACTCCGTATCTCCTTCCACGATTTCTTTTTTGCTAAACATGTACTTTAACTAGTTTACACGTCTAGCCACACTATAGTTCGCTACTCTGGCAACCTTAAACTGTTTACCAAACCTACTCTTTTAATCTGTGCCCTCATCCAGCCCACCACACACAATAAAGAATTGTATTTTCACGATCTCCTATTTTAGCCACGAAAGTACGCAATTTCATTGTTTTAATTACACAGGTGCCTCTATCATCTCATCGGCTATTTTTATATGGAGCCTTTCTCTTTTGTTTTTCATGTTTTCGTTCTTTCAAAACTTATTCATGGCGTTTTTTCAATAACAATAATTTTTACTTATGTCGATGGGAAATGAACTCATGACTCGTGGTTAGTTGTTTTCAATATAGCAACGATATTTGCTGAATATCTGAAAACCTCCTTGTCTCCTTGTATTCACTATATACATTCAAACCTTTTTTTCGCTTATTATTTTAGATCCCTCCCAGTTCTGAGGTTTTCTTTTGGGGTTCTCAGTTAAAATTTTTCAAAATCTGCACAACTTTGTCTAGAAATTTTCTAGAGACTATAATGTTTAGCAAGCTATTCATGAAGTGGGCTTTTATTACTTTTATAGAGCTTTTTTAGTGT
Organism: Trichopoda pennipes; assembly: GCA_030448955.1. Lineage (NCBI taxonomy): Eukaryota > Metazoa > Arthropoda > Insecta > Diptera > Tachinidae > Trichopoda > Trichopoda pennipes. The sequence continues at coordinate 2,913,059 of JASKUP010000040.1, forward strand.
AAAGAATTCCCTCTAAAAAAGTGAGTCAAAGTCAAGCAAGAAACCATTCTTCCCCATACCCCTTTAGCTACAACAAAAAAACATTTAATAATTTAACATCGACTTCGATTAAGAGCTACTGATGCAGCTTTCCAGCTTGGAATATGTCATTATTTCAAAGTTTAATTAGAGGCTTTTCACAGTCCATTATTGGATCTGAACTCACAATGTAAAATAAAAATATCTCGAGAATGTCAATTAACCATTTTATTCTTTTTCTTAAGGTGTCCCTGTAGGCTAGTAGGTAGTGTACTAGCTTATCAGTATGGGGGTTGTGGGTTCGATTCCCAACGAAGACCTTGGTTTTTTTCACTACAAAAATAAAAATTGACTGTCGGTGGGGCTGCTCTGTCTTATACGGCAGTTAATTTCCGACTATTCTGCTACTTTCACCACCTGTTTCATATCTTCTCTGTCCCTTTCCTAAAAGTATGTAGCACGGTACTTGACTAAATAGGCATTGTTGCCTGAAGTGCTACTTTTTTTACTGGAAGGAACCATTAATGAAGTCTCCAGTGTTACTTTATTTGCAATTCGACTTATCAGAGAATAAAACCTTGTCAGCATTATCGTGACAGCTGTTCTGCTGTATTAGTATATATAGAGCTAATTGTAGTTGTGGTAAACTTTTTCTAGGAGTGAGAGAGGTAGCAAGTTATCGAAATGTGCCATAAGAGAAGTATGCACCTGCTGCAAGCCTCCCCTTTCAAAAACGCATAAGCAAAATTAAACTGAAAATCTACTTTAGTACTACTACTGTTTTCAATTCCTCCTTTTAATATCCTTCCCGGCTGTCTGTTCGCCAATGGCTTCCGTTGTGAATACATCATCTTCAGGCAATGTTAACCTAATTTAGTTAACACGCTTTTAAGGATAGAGAAGTAATAGACCTTTTCAAGGATCTCTTACAAATAATATAGACAGGTAGCTACGTTAGCATAGAATATTTTAGTGCAGTATATCCTTTGTGGTCCTAATTCTTAAGGTCACTAAAAATCAATAGTAGTAATATTTACTAGTTTCATGATTTGTTATACAAGACAAGTTTTAAGCTAAAGTTTGCTAAAATATTAAATAAATTATTATTTTTGAGTAAGGCTTAAGTTCATTATTTCATATGATTTCTATTAAAGAGAGCAATCTAAAATTAGGCATCAGTCGAATAAAAGGCACTTGCTAAAGAAAATTGAGCTAAACATAGTTTCTGCTATTGGAATTTAATTTTGATTTCTTTACAATTTATTTTATAAAATAATGAACCTAAGCCCAAGTAAATAAAATTTATAAATTTAAAAAAAAAACAGTAGGGCGATTGAACTAGAAATATAAAAACAAAATTGAATGAAAAAAATTTTAATTAAAAAAAATTGAGAAAATTATATTTTAAGAGAGAGAGAAAGAGAGAGAGGAAGAGGGGAGAGAGATAGCAGAACTTGAACAATTTGTGTTGCATATTTTTTCAAACACTTTGATAAGCTCCCCCTCATAAATGAAATATTTTTGTCAGACCTTCATTTGTTTTCTAAATAAATATTTTCAAAAATATTTAAAAAAAAAATTATATTGAGAGAGCCTTAAGTAGTTAATAAGAGGATTTTAAACGTTTTAACATTTTATTATCTTTATCAACATCACATGCTTGCTCATCATCATCGCCAGATTTAGCCGGGAATTGGAATAATTATTTTTTAAACAACACGCCACCCAAAATCACTTAGCAAAAACGCAAAAGACAATCAACTAATAAAACCATAAATCCTTTTTTTTTGTTCTCCAACTTTAAAAACCAAAACTCATAAACATAATTTAAATGTTAAATCCTTTTATTGTTGATTTCAAAGCAAAATATTGTACAATAAAATTTTTTACAATCTTTTCTTTTCAAATGCGGGTGGCCGCTGTGATGTGATCTGTTAAGTAGATTTTCCGCACAAAAGTCACGAAATTATTTTTGAAACCCAAATATAAAAATCGTTAATAAAATTAAAAATATTTGTTGTTGTTTTTTTGTTTTTGTGAATTCAAAGCATCACTTTAAATATTCTCACGCTTAAAAGTCAAAAAACTCACATGAAACAGAATTTGTAAAATTAGAAGGGGAGAGAGAGAGAGAGAGAGAGGCGGCGTTTTATTTATTTGTTAAACTGGCCGGCCTACTTAATCTCAGCTGATGGATAAAAAAGGCAACAACAAAACGACTTTTTAGAAATGACATTCCCTCATAAATAAGGATTTAAAAGAAATTTATGACAAAACATTGTGTAACTGACAGAAATAATGCCAAAGTAAGATTAACAAAACATATCCTTGCTGCCGGGTTATGCCCAGCATGCCTGCTGCATACATCCATACCTCTGTGTGCGCGTTTCATTTTAGCTCATAAAATAGACTTCCTGAAAACCTCAATGATAAGATTTTTTCTTTCACATATTTTCTTTCTTTCTTTCTTTTTCTTTTGTTTTCTCTTTGTTTAACTTAATATTGTCCTGTAGCTCTCAATATTTGGGTGATCTTTCTGTTTTCTAGTTCTACTATTGAGTGGCAAAAAGGCAATTTGTTAGTTGACAAAATATTAACAGACTTTGATGTTGCCGTTTAGGCCATCATCAATAATTTCTTTTAGCCAACTGTGCTTGTTTTGACTGCCGGCTTTGTGTCCTATTTTTTATATAACTGCGGCTTGTGTCCTTTAATGTTGTCCTTAAATTGACATTTTTAGTGATCATTAATTTTATTTGTAACAACAGGAGAAACATTTCAAATAAAACGTTTTTATTCCTTTTACTATTCGCTTTGTCCTTGAAGATCTACAATAGTTATTGTTGTAACTAAAAGGGTTTTTTTCTTAATCGTTGTTGGTTCTTTATAATCTTAAGGTCTTTTAGAAAAGAATAGTTGTTTAAAATATTAAAAATAATGCGCTTGTCGTTGTAATTTATAATAAAATTTATGGTTTCTAATTTTTTTTAAGCTCTAGTTTTTTATATATAAAAATTTTAAAAAATTTTAATTTCAATATTTCGCCACTCTATTGGGTGGCATTTGCAGGATTAAACATCTATAAAAATTTTAATTATAGTTTGATAAACATTTTTTTTTATTTATTTGTTTTATTATTAAAATAATTTTATATACATTTTAATTTCCTGTTCCCGAACATGCCACCCAATGGTGTGGCGTAATATTGAAAATATGATTTATTAAAATTTTTATATAAAGACCTTGTGCTTGAAAAAACTCATCAGTAAATAATTAAAAATTGTAAAATTTTTTTTTCAATATTTCGCTACTCTATTGGGTGGCATCTGCAGGATTAAAAATTTATAACAATTTTTATTTTTATTTTAGTTTGATTAGCATTATTTTTTTATTTATTTGTTCTGTACCTAAAGATGCCACCCGTAGGTGTGGCGTAATATTGAAAATATTATTTATTAAAGTTTTTATGTCAAGATCTTTTGCTTAAAAAATTAATCATTAAATAATTAAAAATGGTAAAATTCAATATTTCGCCACACTTGTGTGTGGCATCTTCAGGAATAAAAATTTATAATAATTTTTATTTTAGTTCGATTAGCATTTTTTTTTTACTTATTTGTTTTTTATTAAAATAATTTTATATACATTTTAATTTCCTGTTACTGAACATGCCACCCATTGGTGTGGCGTAATATTGAAAATATGATTTATTAAAAAGTTTTTTGTAAAGATCTTGTGCTTGAAAAAACTAATCATTAAATAATTAAAAATAGTCAAATTTTATTTTTAATATTTCACCACACTTGTGGGTGGCATCTTTAGAAATAAAAATTTGTAACAATTTTTATTTTATTTTAGTTTTTTATTCATTTGTATTTTGATTAAAATTTATTCATATACATTTTAATTTCCTATTCTAAAGATGCCACCCGAAGGTGTGGCGTAATGTTGAAAATATGATTTATTAAAATTTTTATATAAAGACCTTGTGCTAGAAAAACTCATCATTAAATAATTAAAAATTGTAACATTTTTTATTCAATATTTCGCCACTCTATTGGGTGGCATTTGCAGGATTAAAAATTTATAACCATTTTTATTTTAGTTTGATTAACATTTTTTTTATTCATTTGTTTTTTTATTTAAATACTTTTATATACACTTTAAGTTCCTGTTCCTGAACATGCCACCCATTGGTGTGGCATAATATTGAAAATATGATTTATTAAAAAGTTTTTTGTAAAGATCTTGTGCTTGAAAAAACTAATCATTAAATAATTAAAAATAGTCAAATTTTATATTCAATATTTCACCACACTTGTGGGTGGCATCTTTAGAAATAAAAATTTGTAACAATTTTTATTTTATTTTAGTTTTTTATTCATTTGTATTTTGATTAAAATTATTTCATATACATATTAATTTCCTATTCTAAAGATGCCACCCGAAGGTGTGGCGTAAAGTTGAAAATATGATTTATTAAAATTTTTATATAAAGACCTTGTGCTTGAAAAACTCATCATTAAATAATTAAAAATTGTAAAATTGTTTATTCAATATTTTGCCACTCTATTGGGTGGCATTTGCAGGATTAAAAATTTATAACCATTTTTATTTTATTTTAGTTTTTTATTCATTTGTATTTTGATTAAAATTATTTCATATACATTTTAATTTCCTATTCTAAAGATGCCACCCGAAGGTGTGGCGTAATGTTGAAAATATGATTTATTAAAATTTTTATATAAAGACCTTGTGCTTGAAAAAACTAATCATTAAATAATTAAAAATGGTCAAATTTTATATTCAATATTTCGCCACTCTATTGGGTGGCATTTGCAGGATTAAAAACTTATAACCATTTTTATTTTTATTTTAGTTTGATTAACGTTTTTTTTATTTATTTGCTTTGTAATTAAAATAATTTTATATACATTTTAATTTTCTGTTCCTGTACATGTCACCCAATGGTGTGGCGTAATATTGAAAATATGATTTATTAAAATTTTTATATAAAGACCTTGTGCTTGAAAAAACTAATCATTAAATAATTTAATTATAATATAACTTAATGGTCAAATTTTATATTTAATATTTCGCCACTCTATTAGGTGGCATCTGCAGGATTAAAAATTTATAACAATTTTTATTTTAGTTTGATTAACATTTTTTTATTTATTTGTTTTTATTAAATTTTTTTTAGATACATTTTAATTTCCTGTTCCTAAAGATGCCACCCGAAAGTGTGGCGTAATATTGAAAATATGATTTATTAAAATTTTTATATAAAGACCTTGTGCTTGAAAAACTCATCATTAAATAATTAAAAATGGTCAAATTTTATATTCAATATTTCGCCACTCTATTGGGTGGCATTTGCAGGATTAAAAATTTATAACCATTTTTATTTTTATTTTAGTTTGATTAACGTTTTTTTTTATTTATTTGCTTTGTTATTAAAATAATTTTATATACATTTTAATTTTCTGTTCCTGTACATGTCACCCAATGGTGTGGCGTAATATTGAAAATATGATTTATTAAAATTTTTATATAAAGACCTTGTGCTTGAAAAAACTAATCATTAAATAATTTAATTATAATATAATTTAATGGTCAAATTTTATATTTAATATTTCGCCACTCTATTAGGTGTCATCTGCAGGATTAAAAATTTATAACAATTTTTATTTTAGTTTGATTAACATTTTTTTTATTTATTTGTTTTTATTAAATTTATTTTAGATACATTTTAATTTCCTGTTCCTAAAGATGCCACCCGAAAGTGTGGCGTAATATTGAAAATATGATTTATTAAAATTTTTATATAAAGACCTTGTGCTTGAAAAACTCATCATTAAATAATTAAAAATGGTCAAATTTTTTTATTCAATATTTCGCCACACTTGTGGGTGGCATCTTCAGGAACAAAATTTTTTTAAAAATTTAGTTTGATAAACAATTTTTTATTTATTTGTTTTTTTATTTAAATAATTTTGAATACATTTTAATCGTTCTTAAGATACCACCCGAAGGTGTGGCGAAATATTAAAAATATCGTTTATCTACATTTTTATGCAAACATCTTTATCGTTAAATATTTAAAAAAGGTCAATTAACTGTAATAATTATTATTTCAAAATTTTTTAAAATACTTGAATTACAAGGAATAGAACTGCCCAGAATGAATGTTTTCTGCGCTACGTCCTAACGCGCATTTATACCGGATAATATACAGCGAATTTAAGCATTGTTACTTACAATCATGTGAGATGATAACTACAAGGAAGAACTCTAAAAAACTTTGCTCTAAAACTGTTAAATTTTTTATCCTTTAAATCAGTGATTGATTTCATTCATCCTTCCAACCGCAATAACCGCAAACTTCTTACAAAAGCTCCTTTTCCCTAAACAGAAATAATATTCTTAAAGGTGGTTACTATAATTATATTGATAAGTTTGAATCTCAAGCAGGACGCTGACTTTAAGGGAATTTTAGGAAAAAAGGACCTGCTGAGATTCTTAAAACTGGACAAATTTTAAAATTTTGCCACACTAATTAGTCAGACCAACTTATCACCAACTATAAACGCTTCGAAATGTGTAATGCATGTGATAAATTTACTAAATAAAATATCAGATCGGATACCACAGCTCATCTTGCTGATGTCATTGTTTCCCATAATGCTGCACTTTTTATAATTAAGTTGTATAAGATTAATTTTGAACCAGGAAGTAATCGCAAGTAAATTATGTTGCAGAAAAAAATCATGTTAACAAAATTGTAAAATGATTTATTTATGAATCTTATTTTTCATTTCAAAAAGCTGGTTAAGCCCGCTAGAGCCAGTGTGGTTTTAAATAAAAGTGCAAACATTTTTGACTGTCGATCTCCTTTCTTTCTCATCACTGAATTTTCGTAGACTTACAGCAATTACATTGCATGTGTTCCCAGCTTTCACTAATAATTTGTTTTAAGAACAGATTACATTCTCTTATTTTGATCTTCGTTAAATGAAGTCATCTTGATCTCTCTTCAGTAGGAATTTTTAGGTGAAGATTTTCCTACTGTAGTTAAGAAAGTTTTTCCTTAGGCATTTTTGATTATCAACGAAACTCAAACACAGGCGACTGCATACTGCGTTTATAGAATCCAATATAACAAGTTAACAATCACCAGAAGTAATCAAAGTTATTAGAGTTATCACCCTTAAGGCTATTTTTGCCATCAAAATCGTCTTCTTGTTTATCTGAAGCAAAAACAAATCTTAGAGATTTTAATAAGTTTTCAAAAACAGCAACAGTACACCAAGCTATTCCTCAATGTTTGCTTAAGGAAAGGCTATTTTTTAAGAGCTCTGTTTTTCAATCATGGAGTATTTAGTCATCATTCATTTACAAACTCTCTAGCGACAGTTTTCATCACTATAATTTTATATTTAAAAAAACAACTTACCTTTCTGTCCTTTCATTAAATAAAAACAAACAACAACAAATTCCACAACATTGTAGTGAAACAAAATACTGACTTTTTTAAAAAATAAAAAGCTCAAAATCATGAGTCGTAAATCATTTTCCTTCAAACTACTACACATTCGTTATATTTGTTAATTTTGTTTTTGCTTGTATGTTTCAACCCACCAAAAAACCAAACAATTGCATGTCAATAAAATAAAATCAAGACAACAACAACAATAACAATTTTTCGTCATTTATGTTTTTCTCCTTGTTATAAGAAAAAACAAAAAAAACGACCAACAATAACACATTCAATCTTTGAAAAAATATAAAAAATCTTTAAAATAAAATAAAAACAAACAATAGTTTTTATTTGGCGGTTCCAAAGTAGTTAATAATAAAAACAATGATAAAAACAACAGCAACAACAAATCTTTTAAATTAACACAAACATAAATATAAATATTTATTATAACAATATTTTCGCTGGCATCAATAGTAAATTCATGTCTATTAGTGCTCCCTCCACTACACTGTCGTCATTTATATCAATTTACTAACAAAAACACACACACACACACTTGTGTGTCTTATATATATTTGTGTTATTATCAGATGACACCCTACTCAAGAAGACAATAAGAAATGTTTATTTTAAATTAATATTTAGAAATCAATAGAAAAAATGTATTTTAAGGATATGGCAACATGCAGCCATAGGCTAAACATATACCAGTGCAAGGACCTGAATTCATGCTTTTTTTTATTTTTTGCAAAATTTCTTTTTCTTACAAACTTTTTAATGTTTCTAATTGTTTTTTTACATCAAGTTCCTAAAGCAACAAAAATAAAAAATCTGCTTTTTAATCTTAATGCAGTTCAAAAAGGACTAAAGTCTTTAGGAAAACACAAAAATAATCCATAAACTCTTACGATATGCATTTTTTAATATTCATTTTTAAAGCACTTCCTCACAGGTACTTTTTTGAAACTACTCTTATGAAAAAGAATTTTTGAAAGTACTTTTTTAAAAGTACTTTTTCGTGTACTTTTTTGAACCAAAAAAACAAATACATGTTTTTAAAAAGAACATCTTTTATAAGTAGTTTTTCAAAATTCTTTTTTTAAAATACTCTTTTAAAAGTACTTTTTTAAAAGTACTTTTTTGAAAAGTACCTTTGAAAATAATAAAGCAGCAGGAGAATAAAAAGATCGTCTTTTATAAGTAGTTTTTGAAAATTCTTTTATTTTTTTGTAAAACTTTTTGAAAAGTACTTTTTTTAAGCACTTTTTTGAAAAATACCTTTGAAAATAATAAAGCAGCATGTTAAAAGGAACAAAACAAAAGAAAAACCTGAAGCTCTGTAAATTTCTTTAAAAAGTACAGGTACTTTTATAAAGTTGTTTTGAACAGATATTTTTTTTTTACATTATTAAAATTAAATTTCATTATACAAAAGCATAAACTAAAAGCAATACACTTGCGAAAAGGGGAAGGGCGAAGGGGAAAGGGAAAAAAAGGAAAACGTTAGGTTTTAAGCGCCTAAGAATTAAATAAATTTATCTCCCCATTATCTAATATTTACAAATTTTATCTAAGTCAAATTAATTAATAATTACTGACTATTTTATGGTATTTTATTTCGTGTGACGGCTTCCTAAATTTATCTACCTTGATTAACCTATTTTGCAAAAGTGCTTTTTGGAAAGTACTTTATTTCGCATGTACTTTAAAAAAAAACATTTTTTAAAAAAAACCTCCTTTGAAAGTAGTTTTGGAAAGTACCTTTTTTAAGTACTTTTTTTAAAAATATCCTAGAAAATAATACAGCAGCATTTTAAAAGAAAAAAAAGAACGCCAATCTCTGCGAATTGCTTTCAAGGATCCAGGTACTTTTAAAAGTACTTTACAAGGTACTTTTTTTAAGACAAAAGTACCTTTTTAAAAAGTACTTTTTTAAAGTAATTTTTTTAAAGTAATTTCTTAATGTACTTTTTTTAAAAATATCCTAGAAAATAATACAGCAGCATTTTAAAAGAAAAAAAGAACGCCAATCTCTGCGAATTGCTTTCAAGGATCCAGGTACTTTTAAAAGTACTTTACAAGGTACTTTTTTTAAGACAAAAGTACCTTTTTAAAAAGTACTTTTTTAAAGTAATTTTTTTAAAGTACTTTCTTAATGTACTTTTTTGAAAAATATCCTAGAAAATAATACAGCAGCATGTTAAAAGAAAAAAAGAACGTCAATCTCGGCGATTTGCTTTCAAGGATCCGGGTACTTTTAAAAGTACTTTACAAGGTACTTTTTTTAAGACAAAATGTATTCTTTTCAAAGGCAATTTTTTAAAAACATTTTATTAAAACGGATTTTTTTGTAAAAGAATAAATCATCTTCTTAGCGTTTTACTTTAAAAACAATACGCTTAAAAAAGATGGGTTAGGTTTCAAGCGACTAAAAATTAAATAAATTTATTTCTTAATTTTAAACATTTACCATTTAACATTTGATCTGATTAATATGATTTAATAATTATTGATTATATTTTGGTATTTTATTTCGTGTGACGGCTGCCTAACTTGATCTACCTTGATAAACATTTTTTGCAAAAGTACTTTTTGGAAAGTACTTTCGCATGTACTTTTAAAAAAAAACATTTTTAGAAAGAACCTATTTTGAAAGTATTTTTTGAAAGTACTTTTTTTAAAGTACTTTTTTGAAAAGTACCTTTGAAAATAATGAAGCAGCATGTTACAAGAGAAAACGATCTTCAAGCTCTGCGAATTGCTTTCATGGTGCCAAGTACTTTTAAAAAGTACTTTACAAGGTACTTTTTTTAAAAGACACTTTTTTAAAAGGAACTTTTTTTAAAAAGCACTTTTTTAAAGCATTTTTTTCAAAACGGATTTTTTGAAAAAAATGCCGTTACCGTTAGTCCGTTTTCATTTTCAAAGAAGTAAGGTGCAATGGTACATTTTGAACCAATTGCACACCAGACTGTCACTTTTAATGGATGCAAAGGTGACTGTTGAATAATTTGAGAATTTCCCATCCCCCATAATTGTGTATTCTGCTCAAATAAAAATGTGCCTCGCCATTTATTAGGATTTTTTCATGAAAGTCGGGTTTGTTATGGGCGAGCTATAATATTCTATTGGCTTATGTATGGCAGCGTAAATGCTTTTGTGAAAGAAGCTCCAGTGTCAACTGAATCTTATATGGAAACAAATACAAATCCTTGTGCAAAATTGTGGCCAAAGTTGTTCTTTGAAGAGTAAGCTGCTGAGCAAGGCATCGAATTAAGGTTGATGGATTGTTTTGAACACTTTCTTGAACAGCAATAATGTTTTCAGCCGATCTTGCAGTACATTGTGGTCCATGCTTGGACCTATCATCTACAGACCCTCTTTCTTCGAAATCATTCACTACAGGATAAATAGTGCATTTTGTTGGCACATTGTTACTTCCAAAAATTTCGCCAAACTCTCTCATCGTCACAGTAAACGATGATTGATTTTGATAGAATGTTTTAACGATTAAAAGACGATGGTTTATCGAATATTTCTCCATTATAAATTTGCCATGTGTCTACTTCACGACTGTTAAATAGCGACTGTAAAGACTAATTTTTACCAACATGAAGGTAAAACAAAGTAGTATATATTCTCGGGGTGACACCCTGTACATTTTTGATCTGATGAAAATTATTTACTGATTATTGACTATTTTACGATGTTTTATTTCGTGTTAGCCGTCCCTTCGTAAGCTTTCGAAATATCAAATTATTGTTATTTATACTTTTTGCTAAGTAACGAAATTTTTCATGAAATAATAAAATTTTTCGGAAATTATTGGTGAAATTTCAATGCTTTCTGGAATTTAAGAAATTATATTTTATCACTGATGGACTTTTCAATTATAAAATGGAGTCCCAATTAGTGGCTGTTATTAAGATTTGATGGCAAGAAAAATTCCCTGTTTTTAAATGTATCTCTCTTTCTCTCTCTCTCACACTATCTCTGTCTTTGTCTCTCTTCTGTGAATATTTTAGTTTTATGAGTGAACTTATGATCTCTGGGCAGTTTAAACAATTCCTTGCTAATTTTTTCTACCTTTTAATGGAATATTTCAAGATTTTCTATATTAGATATATTCTATATAAAATTTAATATATTAATTTACTACTTTCTGATATTCTTTTTAAAAAAAACCAATTTCACTATATTTTCCTTAAGTTCCTTTCAAAAGATTTATTTATAAAAATCTCATTTCTAAGACTGAAGCAAAGTCCTTTTTATCTATTTGGCCTGATTTGAGAAAAGTATTTTTTTATTTTAATCTTCCTTTCTTTAATATCAAAGTTCCCATTCGATTTCGTTGACAGCCCACATTCAACATGAAAAAATCTTTATTTATGAACGTTTTTAAACATGTTTGAAACCAATTTAGCGATTGTTCGATTAATCTTTTTTGATTTATAAGCAACTGCGACGACAAACGAGCCCTACAACAGCATTCACCAGAACAAAGAAAAAAAAATAAATAAATAAAATAATAAAGTTAAAAACGCTTACGACAGCAAATAAACAAACAAAAAAACAAACAACTAAGCACACACAAAAAACAAAACATCTCTTTGACACTCAAATATACACATTCATAAACTAACACAACAACATATTTATACACATACACACAATCATAGAAATAAATAAAAGATAAAGAAAAATAGAATAGAAATATATAAAATAGAAAGAAAAATGTTTAACTAATAATTGTATTTAATTGGCAACATTTATGTTCACATTTAACATGTAACAACAATACAACACCAACAACAACAACACTAACAATATTAACAACAGCGCAGAATAATAAATGACATATATTAAATTGCAATTGTATGTGTGCATGTGTATATGTATATAGTGTGGGAATGTGTGTGTGTGTGTTCATAAGCATAAATATTGTTTATGAACATAACAACAACAACAACAACAACGAAAAAACTAAGAAAAGACAAAAAAATTCATACAAAACTTCTGCATTTTCAAGCAACTTGTGAACATGAACTTACAAACAATTGTCTATTGTCGTCTTTTAAGTTGTTGCTATTGTTGTTGTTGTTAATGTTGTTAAAATGCAACATAATGTTACGACTACAAGAATAAATGTAAGACATTGTTTTTATGTTCGATTTCATTTTCAACATTTTAGAGTCTATAATCAACAACAACAACAACAACAACAACAGCAATAAAGCAAATATTTTGATGGAAAAAGGGTGGCACAATTAAATGCAACACTGAACAAAATATTAAAGATTTTCTATGCTCTAGACGGGTTTTTTTTAATTATAATAATAAATAATAAAAACAATAAACAAAAAAGTATAAAAACAGGAAAAAACTAAACTTTGCTGAAGTGTCCTGTACCTGGAAATTCACTTCCTTAAAATATTCGAAAATATTGTTGAAATATGTCTCGCGATCTGGCAACTATATATGTCTCTATATGTCTCTTAATCTGGCAACTACAACAATAAAAATTTTTAATTTAAAGTAATAAATTGAATACAATTAATCTGCTGGCAGGATCTAAGAAGAAAAACATACAAAGCTACCAAGTTCAACTTTGACCTCGCCCATCAAAAGTTCGGTGCAGTGTATGGACGGTCTACCTTTTAATTTAAGGCTTCTTCTTTTTCTTACTTGTTACTCAAATTTAAAATTTAGGTGCCCCTGTAGGCTAGTAGGTAGTGTACTAGCTTGTCAGTATGGGGGTTATGGGTTCGATTCCCAACGAAGACCTTGGTTCTTTTCACTACAAAAATAAAAATTAACTGTCGGTGGGGCTGCTCAGCGATGAAGGCATAGTAACTGATCGCTGTGCTGTCTTTATACGGCAGTTAATTTCCGACTATCTTTCTACTTTCACCACCTGTTTCATCTCTTCTCTATCCCTTTTCTAAATAATGTAGCACGGTACCTGACTAAATAGGCATTGTTGCCTGAAGTGCTACTTCTCTTCAGAAAAAAAATCTTACGTCATACTAAGTTTTTTTCGTTACGTAATACCTTACGTTACACAACATCTTGCGTTGTGTAACATCATACGTTACTTAACAGCTTACGTTATATAACTTTTTACGTCATATTAAGTTTTTTTCGTTACGTAATACCTTACGTTACATAACAGCTTGCTTTGCGTAACCTCAAGCGTTACTAAATAGCTTACAATACTAACGAGCTTACTTTACGTAATATATTATGTTACGTAACACATTACGTTACGTAACATCCTACGTTACGTACCGTCTTACGTTACGTACCGTCTTACGTTACGTACCATCTTACGTTACGTACCGTCTTACGTTACGTAACACATTACGTAATTTTAAGCTTTTACTGCAGTCTAAACACAAAAACGAATTTAGATATTTTTGTTTTTTTTTTAATTTTTGAACACGATCTGGGCAAGGTTTTTTTTTTGTTTTTAATTTCATTATTATTTAACTTATCATTTATTATAGTCCTTTAGCAACGTATGTTGAAGTCAAGTAATTTTCTTTGAAAGTTTATTTAATATAATCACACACTGAGTATACATTGTTACCTGAAGTGCTACTTCTCTTCAAAAAAAAAAAAAACAAACAAAAAAAACAGATGTCTGGCTATAGTTGTTAAAAATATAAGGAAACACCTTTTTATTTTTAAATTTCTTATTCAAGCTTAATTTTATACCGGACATATTTGCTGACATTCCCTATAAACTTTTAATGTCTGCCGACCGAGATTAAGAAAATACAGCCGCATATAAAACAACGTCAGGTTTGGAAACTCCTACTCCCTCGGAAACACAGAGTCTTGGTAACCACTACAACCTGACGTTGTAGCCTCAGAATTCGGCATTCTAGACTAGCAGCGGTCTTAATTGGAATTTCCAAGTCCTATAAATGACATAAACTGCTACCAGGGAACTACAGGTCCTGTATCGGTTATTGATGACAACCTTAAAGGAGATGGCTGTGGTTTAAGCCCCAAACCACAGAAAGTTGTGGCTTTTTTTTATCCAATATGCTGTTGCATTCTCAACAGTATGTTGGCAATAGTACGACGACAGTTTAGAGAGTGTGCGGCTCTTAAGAGTTGCTTGCTGCACTTCTTGAAATTCGGGGTATTGCTATGCGGCTTGAAAGCGTTAATAGACACATCATATTTCCCCCACTGTTAAGACCAGCATAAGAGCTATGACTTTAACAGCTAGATACTGACGATAACTTGTATCACATCTGTCACTTTTGGAACGGCCTTTATATTTTTGTTTTATTTGTTAATTTGAGTACTTGTTTCTAGGGCAGACATTAAAATAATGGAATTTAAACTCTGTTGCTAATGCGTTGCAAAAGCAGGGTCACAAAAAAAATCACATTACTATTGGGGCACCCTTTAAATCGCTTATTGCTTTAGCAGGTAGTGTTTTGCATACAGTATGGAAATTTACAGAGCACGTAACAAACAATTATATAATCCAGATATAAAGGGTTCGCCAAATAACTTTTTTTAATTGCCTATAAACAAAACTACTGAATATTTTCTCAAATTTCTTTTTTTATTTGAAAGTACAATCCCTTCCGGTTAGTAATGGAAAATAATTTCATTCAAATAACTGCCTCGGCTGGCCATGCAGTAGCCTACACCATCGGTCCAATTTTTAAGCTCTTTTTAAGATGGTGTGCAGCTGTATTTTACCAATGCCGCCACGAATATTATACTTTAAAGCGTCAATTGCCTCTGGCTTGTCGGCGTAACACTTATCTTTGACGTCACCCCCACGAATAATAGTCCAACGGTGTCAAATCGCAGCTCTGAGTTGGCCAACTGACATCAGCTGTGCGGCTGATAATGTGATCTTCAAAAATAGGGCGCAAAACATCGAGTGTAGCTTCGTCTGTGTGGCACATAGCGCCGTCCTGTTGAAACCAAATGTTGTCAATATCCTCCTCTTCAATATTTGTGAACAAAAATTCGTTCAACATGGCCCGATCACGATCGCCATTGACTGTAACAGCCACTCCTTGCTCCTCATTTTGCAAGAAAAATGACTTAATTATGCCTCTGGAAAATCCGCACCCAACAGTGACTCGTTTTGGGTGTGTTGGCGTTTCAATGTATGCGTGCGGCAGTTCTGTACACCAAATGTCACAATTTTGTTTGTTTACATCCCCGCCAAGATCGAAATGAGCTTCATCTGAAAAGATGATTTTTTTTTTTGCAAAATCGGCATCTTCTGTAAGTCAATCGCAGGCCCACTTAGCGAAGCGAAAACGCATTGGATGGTCACTTGGCTTCAACTCCTAAACCAATTGGACTTTAAATGGTATTAAACCAAGGTCTTTATGCAAAATTCGTCTCAATGATGTTTCTGAAATGTTCAGTTGTTGAGAACGAACGACGGTGAATTGATGTTGATGGCGCTTTACGCACACTTTCTGCTACAGCAGCAATATTCTCGGGTGTTCGCACTGTTTTTGGCTTTTCACGCTTTGGTTAATCGATGAGGATGCCAGTTTCTTTCACTTTTTTCACCAGATAACGAACATACGCAGCTGACTGTGCTTCTCTTCATCCAAAGTCCGTACGCAATTTTCGCACACATTCTGCAACATTACCATGATTTTCAAAGTAAAGTCGCAATATTTCCCAGCGTTGTTCAAGCGTATAGACAACCATATTCGTTCAGCGGAAGAATAAAACTAATTATCTGTCGAATCAAACATAAGCTAAGTGTTGCCATTCACGAAATAAGCACTAGTTGAAAAAAAACGCTAGATGGCAGACCCTTTACTAAACAAAGCTTTTTAACTACATTTCCAATGACACCAAGATATCATAAGCCTTTGAACTGTGGCCGGAGCTGTTTTAAACTAAAAACCTACTTCAGTTAATTCATAGTAGCCTTCTTCGACAGATGAAGTCGCCTTATGAATATTTTATTATCAATTTCCTCTTAGAATCCTTTAGCAATAGCGTGATCTATTAACCCTTATCGCATTTCCAGTCTCATCTTCGAACAAAAATGATGTAATCACGTCTCCTGACCTCATAATGCACCTTATACTGACACGTTGAGCATGCAAGGGCTTCTCAATAATCGCCCAAAAATTTCAGAAGCCCGTATACGGCAATTGTGCTTGTTGACATACCCTGACCAGTGAAAATGGGCTTCGTCTGAAAAAATGATTTTTTCACAAACACCAGCCGACTGTTCCTGAATAAATTGAGAGAATCTACGGTGTTGTGAATGGTCGGGCGGCTTCAATTCCTGCAGCAGGTAAACCTTGTAAGGCTTCAAAGTCAAATCCTTACGCAAAATTCGCCATGTGATGGTTTTGGATAACTCCAATTAATGAGAACATCGAGGAATTGACAAAATTTGGATCTGCTTCAACACTGTGACCCACGGCTGCGATCTTTTCAGTTGAACGACCCGATCGAATACGCATTGATGTTCACACATTTTATATCGAGCCTTTTGACTCAAATTTAAGCAACAAATTCTTAATAGAGGTCTCAGAAGGACGATTATCTTATACGAAAATACCACGAATTTTACAAAATGTAACTTTAACGGAACCACTATTTCCCTAGTGGATTTTCAATATTTTAATGCCATTTTCTTGTGAAATTGTATTCACTGTAACAATTGCCAATGCATCTACTACGAATGCGTTAAAAAACTATGTGTCAAAACTATTATGTTGTTGGTGTTGTCACAATTGAAAAACAAACTTCTTGTTGAAAAACCTGATATGATGTTCGATCATTAAGCTGAAGTTGCTACTTTGCTTTCAAATTCTTTATATTGTAAATGCCTTCACGTAACAATCACTTATGAAAATCACGTTACTTTTAGAACACCCTTTATTTTATAGTATACTAGCTGACCCATTAAGAACGAATTTGTAATATCGCAAAGAAGAAACGCAAACAAATAAGATCAATGCCCACCGCGACTGTTTTAACGGCGGTAATTATCGAGTCCGTGCTACTTTGGGCCTTTCACCATCATCCGCCAATGCACATTGAAGGCAGTTGGTGTCTGGCGACGAATTTATGGCGTGTAAGTATTTTTGAAGTTAATAACGTAAATGCGATACCACTGAATATCAATTAAATGCATTGAATGAATGAATACACAAAAATTCATTCAAGTCGATCCAGTCGTGTAGTTGCAGTGTAGTTGAATAACTTGGATACCGACTGCAGCGCCATCTGCCGGGCTGCATTGTGAATGTAAACCATCCAAGGTGGCATCCAAACGCATGCAAAAAACATTTATTCAGTGACATACGCACGTAGAGTAGAATTATATGCATAAAGAATATTTGTATGGGAGGTACCACGCGTCTTTATCAAATTCCGCCCATATTTGCAGCAGAACTTAAAATATGTTCAGTCCACCGAAATACCAAATTCTGTTTAAATACTGTTATCAGAAGCAGAAATATTGGATTCTTAATTTGTGGTTTGTATGGGAGGTACCACGCCCCACAGTCCAATTGAAACGAACTGTAAATCTAAACCAACCGGTTTAGATTTACCCAAATGCATACAAAACAATTTATACACATCGGTCCAGCTGTTTAGGAGGAGTTCACTCACAACACACGTACAGAAGAATTAAATTTATAAAGATTTTGTTATAGCGGCTACAGTAACTAAAGCTTTTTGAAAATTTCCCAAGCGCCATGCCCTAAGAGAAAGATTTTAAAAATTGTTATTAAAAATTTATTTAAAATAAAAAGATTTAAATCCTCTTTGGCATCATTTTTAAATGCATTCAAAAATTCCCAAAGTCTTAATTATTTTCCTTTGTTTATTGAAAGAGTAGTAAAAGCAATAAACTATTTTTATTTTTTCTCAGTGTATTATAACACAAAAGAATCTTTAAAAAGCTTATTTACTTATAATAGAGTCGATTATTTTTGTCTTTCGCTGGCAATAATAACAGAAACAACAACAACAATAACATTAATGATAAACGGCTAAAATATAAAGCCATAAATATGAATTTTGAATGCATTTATTAGCGGCTGTCAATGTGCTAAATATATTTTTATATTCCAAAAAAAAGCAAAAACAACAATAAAAACAAAAACAAAAAAAAGGTGGTGTTTACAGACGTTTTATGTTGGGGAAACTGAACAAATGTTTCTTCCTACAGAAAAACTGCACAATGAAAAATTTATTAAAAATCGAATTTTGTTGGAAAATTGATTGAACGATTTTGGAATTAATTAATTTTTAAGAAATATTTTATTGAAATGTGATGAATAATAATCGATAATGTATTAATCGATAATAAAATGATTAAAGTTTAATTTTAATTCGGCTTAAGATCACGCTTGTATTGATTTCTTAAAAGGAAAGAAAGAAGAAAACTAAACACTGGCAGAATTTAAAGATACGTGTTCTATATCGCTACTCCCATCATCGACATTGTTCTCATCTAGCGCTGCTTCCATTTTGTACATTTCAAATGTCACTATTTAACCAATCAATTTAAGAAACTAGAATACAAGCAATAACCAACCCATCGTCAATCGCTATCAAGTTACTTAGACGAAGTCTGTACACAATCCATAATTTTGTTGTTGTTGTCTTCAATTAATATCTAAATGTAAAGAGGTTTTCAACAAGAAGTTTGCTTTTTAAAACAAAAAATTTCGATTAAGATGATTAAAATTTTATTGTGTTACGAAGAGAAACGGCAACCCTGACAGCTGTCGATTCTTTCATCAAAGTTTTTAATCACTTTTTGGCAAAAGAACGGTCCTATTTTATTAATCTCATCATGGATTTTGAGTTTTAAGGCTGAAAATGATTCGATTGGCTATATATAGACTCTGTCCTTAACATAGCCCCACAAAAAATAATCCAGTCGTGTTAAAACACACAATCTAGGTGGCCACTTAACTGCTGATTGTAGTGAAATTTATCAATCGGGAAATTTGATTTGCAATAAATTGATCATTTAATTGGCTGTGTAACATGTGGCGCCATCCTATTGAAACCACATGTCAGTGATATTCACGTCCTCAATAATAGGCCAAAATTGAGTTGTTATCATCTCGCAATAGCGTGATCCATTGACCGTTACCGCATTTCCAGCTTCAGCTTGGGGGAGAGCACAAAATATGTGCTCTCCCCCATTACAATACATTTCAAATATTTTTATTTTAATTTTTATTTGAATAAATGTTTTATGAGATTATCATAAGATGTTTATTTTTTATTAAAAATTTTTAAAATAAATATTTTGTGAGAATATCATGAAATATTTATTTAAAGGAATCAAGCATGAAATAAAATTGCTTAAATTAAAAATGATTCCCAATAATTATAAATAACTTAAATCAAAGAAATATTTATAAAATGAAAAATTTTTGAATGCGGAAAATAAATTTTACGGCAAATCCAAGATTTTACAGCATAATAATGATGACATTAAACGCTTGCAAGTGTCGAGAGGAATTTTTATAATTTTTATAAAAAAGCGAACAAATAAAAATAAAAATATTAAATAAAATCAAATCAAATGAAATTGAAGCAATCGAATGTTTTTACATTTGAAATAAAAGCTTTTTGCTGTAACCGTCACACAATGTGGCCGCTCTATTTAGTCCAGCTGGTTTGATTCGATTAACAAAAAAAGAAATTATTTTTAATTGAAAGAAAAGCGCCAACAATTTTATTGAATTAAATTAAAAACAATTCAACGTCTTGTTGCCTGTCTTCTTCTTCTTTTTTTCTTATATAAAAAACTTTTGTTTCTCTAATGATTTCAATTTTCTTTTATAAAAAGCGAATTTGTGTTATTAAATCAAATAGAGTTTTGTTAATTGAAATCAAAGCGTTAATTGACTGCAATAAAATTTTTGTTTTTGCTTTAATGATATTAATATTTCAAAATGGCGGATGTGATACCAAACAATTCCAGTTGTAGCATTTCATAATGGATACATATTAATTTTGTCAGATAGAGACAGAGAGAGATAGTGAGAGACAGAGAAAGAAAGAGAGAGTAAGAGACTTTTAAAGCACACTGGTGTTAAGCACAAAAAAATGAGGAAATATTTCCAAAATTAATAACAGTGATTTGGGGAGATTTGTATTTCGAGAGCCATACAAGTATCGGCATACTGTCCAGGAGGAACCCCCTTTAACTTGGGCTTATTCCCAAACAACACAACATGAATAATTCAGGATTTCTTTTAAAGCCCAAAAATACCAAACTTGTTGTAGCGATTTTTTTAAAATTTTTATATCGGGTTTATCAAAAAGAAGTTTGTTTTTCAATTGTAGCAACACCAACACTGACTCACCAGTACAAACTAAACCGCGGCTTGAGAATGATTTATTCGCATCGAAAGCGCTCGCCATCGACTACAAACCAGCCAGTTAGGACGGAAAATGGCAATACAATTTCATAAGTTTGACATTTAGTTCTTTGACTTATTCGTAGTAGATGCATTGGCAATGGTTACAATGAAGTCAATTTCGCACGAAAATCGCATTAAAATAATTACAATTCATAATGAAAATGGTGGTTCCACTATATTTCCACAGGAATCAGTAAAGACCCAGAGTTACGCTATTTTTCTCTTTAGGCTTTCTCTGTTTAGCTGTTCTCTGACTGATTATTGAGGTTGGCCCTTCGGGAGTATCGTGGTGGCTGTGCGTTTCGAGGCCCTCGTTTGGTTTTTTGTGGGTCGGATCATTCACAGTCAACACAATAAATGGCCCAAGTCCAGTGAGCATGAATGCTGTCATGATTTTAATTATATTAAGCTTCATGCGTTCTGGACCAGGAGTTTGATAGTCTCCAACTCTTCAGCAAGGAGTGAAGGCTGCGGCCTGCTACGGGCTTTTGAAGTTGCAACTAGAAGTGACCGGAAGATATACGTATCCGAAGGCCCACTAGGGCGAGGATGAGGCTACATTTTATCCACAGTGGTACTGATCCTCTATCTGATATTGGTCCACACGGCTAGGTGCAAATGTAAATCTTATCACGTATTACATTCTCACTCATTTCATTTCGCGGTATTTCATTAACTTCATTATGAATATTTTATTTGTGTTGCTCAAATAAATTCGTGATATTTCTGAGACCGCTATTAAATTTGAATCGACAGCTTCGATACAAAATGTGCGAACACGAACACATGTTCGACCGGGTCGTTCAACTGAAAACATCGCAGCCGTGAGCGACAGTGTTGAAGCAAATCAACAATTCTAGTTATCCAAAATCACCACATGGCAAATTTTAGGTAAAAATTTTACTTTAAAGTCTTACAAGGTTCAATTGGGCAGATTTTGCAGCCGACCGACCATTCACAATGCCGCAGTTTTGCTTAATTCATTCAAGAACAACCGGCTGTTTTTTTTTTTTTTTGAACAAATCATTTTTCAGATGAAGCTTATTTTCACTTCTGAATTTGAATGATCTGAATGGATATGAGAATAAACAAAATATTCGGTTCAGAGTCACCTTTGTATCCATTAAAAGTGACAGTCTAGTGTCCAATTTGGTTAGGAGTCATTGAATCTTTTTTTTGTTTTTTTTTTTTTTTTAAGAGAAGTAGCACTTCAGGCAAAAATGTCTATTTAGTCAAGTACCGTGCTACATTCTTTAGGAAAGGGATAGAGAAGAAATGAAACAGGTGATAAAAGTAGAAGGATAGTCGGAATTTAACTGCCATATAAGACAGCACAGCGACTATGCCTTCATCGTTGAGCAGCCCCACTGACAGTCAAGTTTTTTTTTTGTAGTGAAAAAAACCAAGGTCTTCGTTGGGTATCGAACCAACAACCCCCATACTAACAAGCTAGTACACTACCTACTAGCCAACAGCGGCACCTAATCTTACTTTTCTGAAAATGAAAATGGCGTAGTGGTAACTGTGAATGGGGAGCGATATCGTAATATGATTGAAAACTTTTTAACGCCGCAACTGCATGCTTTGAACTGGATCAACATGTACCTGATCGCATATAGAAATGGTGTTTGATTGACATCCACGGTCCCCTGATTTGACTACTTGAGCAGCTCAAATAAAATATTCATGATAAAGTTAATGAAATACCGCGAAATGAAATGAGTGAGAATGTAATACGTGATAAGATCTACATTTGCACCTAGCCGTGTGGGCCAATACCAGATGGAGGATCAGTACCACTGTGGATAATATGTAGCCTCATCCTCGCCCTAGTGGGCCTTCGGATACGTATATCCTCCGGTCACTTCTAGTTGCAACTTCAAAAGCCCGGAGCAGGCGGCAAGTTCACTCTTTGCTGAAGAGTTGGAGTCTATCCAACTTCTGGTCCAGAACGCATGAAGCTTAATATAATTAAAATCATGACAGCATTCATGCTCACTGGACTTGGGCCATTCATTGTGTTAATTGTGAATGATCCGACCCATAAACGCAATCGAGGACCTCAAAACACACAGCCACCACGATACTCCCGAAGGGCCAACCCCAATAATCAGTCAGAGAACAGCTAAATGCGTAAAGAGACAATGAGCTGAGCTTTCGAGCTTTACTGATTTCCGTGGAAACATAGTAGATTGTTCAGTTGGCTCCTGCTAATCTGTTAGTGGACTGGGCTTTCTTTTACCGCCGCAAGGCACAAGTCTAGATAGTTGTGTGATCCATAAAGACTTATTAATGTGCCCCCGGGGGGCAAGTGAGAATGTAATGAGAAATGTGCTCAAAAGCGCTCGCATTTGTGAGGCTTACAGAGGCAGACATTTATCTGAATTATGAACAAACAAAGTAGTATTCGCTCCCGACGGACAACCTTTATATATCAATTCGTTTGACGATTAACCCCTTCATAGTATCTAAAAGATTTAGAAAACACCCTTTAGATTTGAATAACAAAATGTGATAGAGTTATTCTCCCAGATGCTTAATACATGTTGTAGTTAATTCAGTTTGAAGGCAGGAAGCATGTTTTAATTTCTTGATTAAATTCTTTAAACCAGATACAACTCATACAAGTCCTAAGTAAAAGTCACTGCTATGTATAAGTCTTTTTAACCTTTTAGTATCGTTTTGTCGAAGTCGTTTATTGTCCATATAGTATACCTTCCCAGCGGATACCCTGTATTTTCAAGCTATATAAAAATAACAACTCTGTATTCTGAAAACTTTTTAAAAATTGATTTTGTTGCCAGCCTTAAAAATTTAAGAACTCTCGTATGAAGTTTACTTTTTTGTAAAACTTAAAATATTTTTTAAAAGACTTTTGAAATTGCCCTCGTAAAACTAAGATATACAAAAAAATTCTACAAAAAATTAACTAAGAAAATGGATAAAGTTGTTGCTAATTACGAAGCCTAATGTTGGACGTGTATAATTTATAATTCACTTAATAATTCACGCAACTCCTTAGCACAACTAACAACTGAAATCAAATGGGAAAAAATATGTTTGCAAAAACAGTTTTCAAAGCAATTAAAAAATACTTGTTTGCACAATTGTTTTATTTTATTTCATTTTATTTTATTTTTATTTTCCAACAAACCAGGACAGTCATCAGCCTCAGCACTGCAATCACCACTATCGCCATTCTAAATAGCTAAAAAAACAACAGCAACGGAAAATCATGAACTTATTGCTGGTTATTAAAATGTTTAATAAACGCACATTTATAAATCATTTTAGTTTTAATACCGTCTTTTACTGTTGTTTTCTTCCTCTTTTTCTTCTTTTTTTTTATTAAAACTCTAAAGAGCAGAGAAGAAACATTTACGATTGGATAGAGATACAACATTCGTTTACTTGAACATTTACTAGCAGTCATGCTTAAGCTTTTAAACGAATACAAAAACATGCGAACTTGAATGCATACTACACCTCGCATCACCCTGCAGATCAGGGGACATAAGTTAATTAATCGCACTGAGTAGAGAAAAAGGAGGATGGGTGGAAATTTTTCCCAATCCTTGACTTTATTGAAAAAGAATTGAGTTCCTCTTCAGACTCCAGGTTGCTATATATATTCTACAGTCCATTTTCTATTGTTCACAAAATTAATATTTAAATCGTGTGATTCCTCTTTCACTTGGTGACTTTTATTTTTATACTCATTTCCACACTCCAATTGCTGGCCCGAAGTTGTTACTTCAACAAGGCATCACAGAATGGAGTTCATTATTTCATCACATTCACATTCGTTTATCCATCTGGAAAAAGTGCTGAAGGCCAGTGTAACTGTCTCAGAAACTCTCTCCAGCTGAGCTCTAAATTCGTGTTTAAAAACAAAACCATGTCAGGTGAGTAATTTCTCACATAAAATATAAGAGTTATTTTTTTTTTACGCCGGGTGAGCTGAAGTTAATAAAAAATGTTTCCATGATTTCTTTGTATAAAACACGATGACTGCAACTGCTGTTATGTGAGAAATTTGTCACCTTAGTTATAAAAGGTGTTTTTTTAAGCTAGATAGAACTTTAAATTGTAAAAAGTAACACAAAAAATGAAATTTTGATGAAACATTTTCTTTTATTTGTTTCAGTATACTCTGACAAATCATCATGAATAGACTCTCGCTTGAACAACGCTACGAAATTATCCAAATTTACTTTGAAAATCAGTCGTCGATTCGCGCAACTTATAGACGACTTCGTCATTTTTATGGCGTACATAATCGTGCATCTGAACAAGCCATTCGTCGAACTGTCGATAGATTTCGTACCACATACTCTCTAGAGCATGCAATAACACCAACACGTCGAAGGAATGTGCGTACTGAAGAGAATATCGCCGCTGTAAACGAAAGTGTGGAAGAAGATCCACATTTATCAATTCGTCGTCGGTCGCAGGAATTGGGGCTCTGTCCGTCCACTACGTGGAAAATTTTGCGCAAAGATCTCGGCCTACACCCGTATAAGATTCAGCTGGTGCAGGAATTGAAGCCACGAGACCATTATATGCGTCGTTCTTTCGCCGATTGGGCTCTAGAGCAGTTGGCAACTGACCCGTTGTTTTATCGCAAAATTGTGTTCAGCGATGAGGCGCATTTTTGGCTTAACGGGTTTGTTAATAAGCAAAATTGCCGCATATGGAGTGAGACCAATCCACAACAGACCCTACAGACTCGATTACATCCAGAAAAATGCACCGTTTGGTGCGGTTTTCACGCTGGTGGCATCATCGGACCTTATTTCTTCAAAAATGAGGCCGGAGCTCGCGTTACGGTCAATGGAGATCGTTTCCGCACCATGATCAATGATTTTTTGTTTGAAAATATGGATGACATTGATCCGGACGAGATGTGGTTTCAACAGGATGGCGCTACGTGCCATACAGCGAACGCAACCATCGACTTATTGAAATCAAAATTTGGCGATAAGTTGATTTCGAGAAATGGAGCTGTCAATTGGCCTCCAAGGTCGTGCGATTTGACACCACTCGACTATTTCCTGGGGGCTACGTGAAGTCACTGGTTTATGCTGATAAACCAGCAACAATTGGCGCCTTGGAGGACAGCATTGTTCGTGTTATTCGTGACATACGCCCAGCAGTGCTCGAAAAAGTGGCCCAAAATTGGACGTCCAGAATGCGCTTCGTCAAGAACAGCCGCGGTGCCCATATGCCCGAAATCATTTTCAAATGTTAATGTCACGTATTGATCCTTCGAATAAAAAAGAAATTTTGATTACAATTTAATTTTTTGTGTTATTTTTTACAATTTCAAGTTCTAGCGGGCTTAAAAAAAACACCCTTTAGAAAGTAAAAAGTTAAAAAAAAAACTTTTTTACTATTTTTACTTTCCGATTATGTCCAAAGCCAAAATTTCCAAATCAATTGATATAGTCATATGTCTCGTGATATATTCATTTACACACTTCATTTGCCGGCCTGAAGTTGTTGCTTCAACAAGGCATAAGAAGAATGGAGATCATTATTTGATCGCATTCATATTCGTTTACCCAATTGGAGAAATTCCTGAAAGCTCGTGTAAATGTTTCAGAAAATCTGTTCCATTGAGTGAATTTTTACATCAAATATAAGAAGCACTTTGTTTTACACCGACTGAGCTGGAGTTAATAAAGAATTTTCAAAACAAAATGACTGTGATGCTGTTATGTGAGAAATTTCTCACTTTAGTTATAGAAAGTTTAAATTTAAAAAACCTTTATACCATTTTTGGTTTCTACATTGTTATACATCCGACTGTGTCCAAAGCCATCATTTCCAAATCAATGATATATTCATTTGCACATCTTCAATCGCCGGTTCAAAGGAATAACAGAATAAAGGTAATTATTTGTGCACATCCGCATTCGTTTACCCAATTGGAAAAACTCCTAAAAACTAGTGTAAATGATAAGAAACCCTGTCCAGCTGAGTTCTAATTTCTTTTTTTAAAACGAAAATTATCTTAATAAAGCGATTGGAAAATTTTTTTGTCGACTTTTTTCCAAAATTATGCCAAGTTCTGTTCTGATACTCTATTTGGCCAGAATATTCTGCACATAATCCCGAAGCATTTGCTATGAACACTTTTAATCTCTGTGTGACGTCATTGGAGATCCACCAAGTTTCACATCCATAAAGCATGCTGAACTTTGCACATGCTGAACTTAAACATATAAATATTTTAAACCTTGCTTTCATGATAATCCCCTCTGTTGTGCAAATGTCCCTTTCGCAGTGTTTCACGTTTGCTTCTGCTCCAACATCTGTAGTCATTATACTTCCTAGTTAGCAGAAGTTATCCAGGAAGTTGACTGCTTGTTGCCTATCATCATGGATAGGCTGTGTATTAATGTTATTAACCCTCTTGGCCTTGGTCTTCTTGATGTTTCTCTATAGTCCTGCGGTACCACCCAGTCTTAAAAGATGGTTTATCCCAGCCGGCTTTGTGAGATACTAGACAGACGTTATCCGCGAAGCCGTATTATTGTCCAAGTTGTGACTTTTCTTTCTGCACAGACTTCCTCCCCCCGGGAGCACCTGATAGTCTTTTTGGAACCTACTATTCCATTTAGACTGGTGTCTTGCGGAGTAAAAGGGAGCCCAGGCACCTCAAAGGCTAGTAGGAGTCACCTGGACAATTCACATATTTCCAAGGGAATCAGTACGCTCGCAGAGTTCACTATTTGTCTCTTGAGACAATTAGCTGTTCTCTGACTGGTTATTGAGGTTGGCCCCTATATGGGAGTATCGTGGTGGTTGTAGTTTCGAGACCCTCGTGATAGTTTGTGGGTCGGATCATTCATAATGAACACAATGAATGGTTCAGGTCCAGTGAGTATAAATGCCGTCGTGTTCTTAATTATATTAAGCTTCATGCGTTCTGGACCAGGAGTTGGAAAGTCTCCAACTCTTTAGCAAGGAGTGAAGGCTGCGGCCTACTTCGGGCTTTCGAAATTGCTACTAGGAGTGACCGGAGGATATACGTATTCGATGGCCTCCTAGGGCGTGACCAGCACGCTGGTCAATCCACTTTGTAGTACTACCAAATGAGAATCTACGTGCATTTATTCGATTATTTGGACTATTTTCGAGGGTACTCCTTTTTTCTCTATAATGTCCAAATTGCAACACGTTGAACCATATCAAAGGCCTTCTCGAAGTCAATGAACAACAGATACAGGGTAATACACCATTCCAGTGATTATTCGACTTTTATGCGAAGAATGTTGGCTTGGTCTGCACAGTCTCCTTTTGGCCGGAGTCCTGCTTGCCCGTCCTCCAAGTCATCGTTGACTCTCTCTCTCTCTTTCTCTCTTGTAGCCTGACTTAAATTTAAGTATAAAAATAATGAAAATGTATTTTTATTTGTACTAAAATTCCAGAAAAACTGTGAAAACTTCTCCGCATTTTAAAAGAAGTACCAGTGCTTAATTATTTAGCGAGTACTTTTAAAAACATTTGAAAAAAAAACAGAACTATCAAATGAACTGCCGGGTACATTGAACATCTACATGAGCATGCAACTTAAAGCGAATTTTTTAATGAATAAAAGTTTTACTTTTTCATAATTTAAAAAAATTTTAGTTGCGCTTTATTTTGTAAGAGGTCCAACTGAAAAGTGCTTTTGAACTCTCAAATAAATTATTTAATACACCCTCTTATTCAATATTGTTGTCTACATATGAAATTATTTTATTTCTAACGCCTCAAAGTATGCTTTACATGTTTTTCTATTTATTCTTAGGTCCCTGTGGTTCGAAATCCTATATCCTTTATGTTAGTCAAAAATACGTTGTATATTACTCCTTATAAAAATACTTCTGTGATCGAAATATCACTTAAATCCAAGCACATAAAGATTCACATCAATAACAATTACTCTAATAAAACACATTTCATCAATCATAACTTTTCCATAAAATATGTTCATCAGTCATAAGTATTTTATTAAAAACAATGTTATGGGTCATAATTTTTCTATAGAAGTCTTCCATGTCCGTAAAGAAAGTTCAACAGTCATAATTTTTAAATAATAATTTTTCAGCAGTCATAATTGTGCCTTAAAAATATTTCATCAGTCATAGTTGTCCAAGAGAAAATTTTTATCGGTCATAATTTTTTCTATAGAAGATTTGCATGACATTATTTTGTGGTAAAAAATTTTCATAAGTTTTAATTTTTTAATACAAAAAAATTTCGTCAGTCATAGTTGCCCTACAGAAAATTTTTATCAGTCATAATTTTTTCTATAGAAGATTTTCGTCAGTATTTTGTGGTAAAAAATTTTTATAAGTTATAATTATTTAATACAAAAAAATTTCATCAGTCATAGTTGCCCTACAGAAAATTTTTATCAGTCATAATTTTTTCTATAGAAGATTTTCATGTCAGTATTTTGTGGTAAAAAATATTCATAAGTTATAATTATTTCATACAAAAAAATTTCATCAGTCATAGTTCCCCTATAGAAAATTTTTATCAGTCATAATTTTTTCTATAGAAGATTTTCATGTCATTATTTTTCGGTAAAAAATATTCATCAGTTTTAATTTTTTAATACAAAAAAATTTTGCCAGTCATAGTTGCCCTATAAAAAATGTTTATCAGTCATAATTTTTTTTATAGAAGATATTCATGTCATTATTTTGTTGTAAAAAATTTTCATCAGTTATAATTTTTTAATCCAAAAAAAAATGCATCAGTCTTAGTTACCCTATAGAAAATTTTCATCAGTCATAATTTTTTCTATAGAAGATTTTCATGTCATTGTTTTGTGGTAAAAAATTTTCATAAGTTTTATTTTTTTAATAGAAAAAAATTTCGTCAGTCATTGTTTCATATAAAAGATTTTCATGTCATTATTTTTTGGTAAAAGAATTTTATCAGTTAAAAGTTGTTAATACAAAAATATTTTATAAGTCATAGTTGCCCTATAGAAAATTTTTATCAGTCATAATTTTTTCTATAGAAGATTTTTATGTCATTATTTTTTGGTAAGAAATATTTATAAGTTTTAATTTTTTAATCCAAAATAATTTCATCAGTCATAGTTGCCCTACAGATAATTTTTATCAGTCATAACTTTTTCTATAGAAGATTTTCATGTCAGTATTTTGTGGTAAAAAATTTTCATCAGTTATAATTATTTAATCCAAAAAAAATTTCATCTGTCTTAGTTACCCTATAAAAAATTTTCATCAGTCATAATTTTTTCTATAGAAGATTTTCATGTCATTATTTTGTGGTAAAAAGTTATAATTTTTTAACATAAATAAATTTCGTCGGTCATAGGTGTAGTATAGATAATTTTTATCAGTCATAATTTTTTTATAAAAGATTTTCATATCAGTATTTTGTGGTAAAAAGTTTTAATCAGTTAAAATTTTTTAACACGAAAAAATTTCATCAATCATAGTTGCCCTATAGAAAATTTTTATCAGTCATATATTTTTTTTGCCGCATCAATTTTTCAGAACTTAATAGCGGGTATTTTTTATATAGCAATTTTTTAACTGTCCGCCATTTTGTCATATGTCAAGTGTTTTATATTTAGTTTCGGTAAACTAACGCGTACCCAACACTTCGAAATTATACAAATTGGGCCCAAACCAAGATTGCCGTTGACCCCTATTTCTATAAACGAATTTTGTTTAGCGTTGGAAATCACTTATTTTGGAAACAAATAAAACTGCCGCATTTGGAGTGATGATATTCCCCAAGTGTTTATTGAGATACCGTTGAATGTAGAAAAACTGAGTGTGGGTGCGGTGGTCAGAGTGTGACCCACAATAGTGACCGCTATAGAGTCATGGTTACTGCCTTGTTTGTCCATCAATTGAACATTCATTATGTGCATTTGCTGTGATTTCAACTAGACGGCGTAACATGTCATACAGCTTGTGCAACCATTAAGTTATTGAAGGAAAAGTTTGGTAACCGCATAGTTACACGTTTCGGACTCTTGAATCGGGCTTCAAGTTCGCGCTATTTAATGTCGCTAGAGTATTTTCTGTGGGGACATGTAAAGTCACTAGACTACACAGCTAAGCCCGAAACTACAACAACGTTAACCGCATTATTGTCGATATGTGGCCACAAATGTTAGTAAAAGTTATCGGAAATTACTCCTTCAGATTAGATTACGTCCAAGCCAGCCGTGGGCATATGATCATCGAAGTCATATTTAAATTACAATGCCAGAGGATTATCTTTCCAATCAAATAACTTTCATGTCACTCATACATTACAAAAATACATCTTTGTTTTATTCCATTTTAAAGTTCTATACCTCCATAAAAGCACCCAACAATTGTTTTGGAATGGTACTTTATGTCGTTTCACAAAGTCCCTTAATATCATTATACTAAAGTATAATATAAAATTATACTGTTATTTATACATTTTAAACATTTTCTTCGTTATCATTATCTATTATTTATACATTTTATCGATTTTCTTCAAATATTTTATTTTTCTCCCTACTGCTCTTTAAAAAAAAACTTAACAAAGTCTTTTCAGACTGCCCTCGTTATCCTTATTTTTATTTATACGCTTTTCCATTTTCTTCAAATTTATTATTTTTCTCACTGCTTCTCTTTTAAAAAGAAAACCTATGAAAGACTTTTCAGACTGCCCTCGTCATCATTACATTTTTATGTAGGAATAAAAACTATTCATTATTTTATGTGAACAATACGCCGCATATTTCTACACATGTATGAATTCATTTCTGTGGAAATTGTAAAAAGAAATAAATATTTTTCCACGACTTCTTTTTACACTTTTTTTATTATTATTGTTGTTGTTGTTGTCGTATTGAACTTCTTGTGAGCTGCTTTTTGCGTTTTACCAATTATGGCATTAATTAATTGTAGTTTTTATTGTTTAGGACAATAACTTAAACAACACTAACTACCTTATACGAAGCTTTTATGGGTATTTTGTTGGTTATGCATAAATACGAGGTGTGATTAAAAATAACAATTTGTAGAAATTGCCTTTCTAAAATTTAAAATATATCAGCTTTTATATCTTTAGAATTAGAGAGGAAATTTTTTCAGAAGCTCCGGTAGGAATTTGAATTTGACCGAAAAAATCTTCTTTACGCATCTTGGCTGTTTCTGTGTATCGATAAACCCAAGATAATGTCTACTTGACGCGTAAAAAACTGATGGGCATTTAAGAGTTGTGTCTTCATTAAATCATTTTTATTTCTCTTTAGAAAGGCGTCAGTCAAAGGCAAGACCGACAATACCATAACGAAATTTTGACCACCGAGAATCGAACATATCAACTAGAAAAGCCTTCAATTTTAGCAGCACGAGCTTAAGTAGCAAATTCAGGTGCCCCTGTAGGCTAGTAGGTAGTGTACTAGCTTGTCAGTATGGGGGTTGTGGGTTCGATTCCCAACGAAGACCTTGGTTTTTGTTCACTACAAAAATAAAAATTGACTGTCGGTGGGGCTGCTCAGCGATGAAGGCATAGTCACTGGTCGCTGTGCTGCCTTATACGGCAGTTAATTTCCGACGAGGTATGGTTTGACTCCTTAAGGATCAATGCTGTAGGAATAACCTAGAAGCAAGCCATAACCTAAAGTCTAATATCGTCTAAGCTAATCGAAAGTTATAGCTACGGAGATACGTTTTGCTTTCTTAAGGATCGATGCTTTAGGAATAATCTAGAAGCAAGCCATATCCTAAAGTCCAATTGTCCTAAACTTAATTGTGGGTTGCAACCAGAATTAAGATGTTGCAAAATTGCAATGACAAAACAAGCTACTGCGAGGCCTGACCCGGCTGCTACAGTTTCTAGTTTGAACTGGTAATATACAGTTGGTCCCTTTAAGCAACGCCTTAATAAAACATCTGCATTATTAAACTTATGTGATAATATTTGTGATATTAGCATAGATTGTGATAGACACATCTGATACTAAAACTAAAGCCACAATAAAACTTCACTCCAAATGCTTAAAAAAATATAATTTCAGATAGAGGCATCCAGAGTTATAAATTTAATCAGCGGTAGAAGCAAAAGAATTATCTTCTGCAAATAAGAGATCGCCAGAGAGGTCTAAACGCAAAACTCTTCAATATTTCCAGTTAACATCGAGAAATGTTAGAGTAACATTTTGTACCAGAGGAAAAAAATTGACCGATATAGTAGAAGCAATACATTTCTGGATCCGGCATACCTATTCAGTAGCATAACTAGAGATTTTTTCGGAAAAGGTTGTTTATAGATGCTTAACGAAGAGAAAAATTTTGTGTTAAAAATTCCATAAAAAGAAATTTATTTTTAGGGCCTAAATATTATTTTGGGGAATACTTGTTTCTTGTCATATATTACTCTGTGTCTCAAGTTAAACTGATCTGAAAACGCGTGGTCGGCAAATCCAACTAAATGAGTCCTATTTAAAATCCTTTCTTCCTCTCTATTTTTCGGTATGCGGTTGAGTTTTATTACGACTTTTAAAATTATGAAATTATTTATCAGAAATAATTCAGCTACATTTTGCTTCTAGGAACTAAAAAAATTTCCATTAATTTTTAATGCATACCTCGTACAAATGTTAGCTATCAGAAACATTCTAATATCTATTATTTAGAATCATTATTAAACTTTGGAAACAAGTTTAACAGAATTTTTTCTGTTGTATCCACAATTACATTTTAATATATTTTTTATATCACAAAAAAGTGAGGGAAAAGGGCCGATTTCTTTAGAAATATTTCTTATCGGAAGCATAAATCGATTATTGTCTCGATTAAATAATCATTCATAAAACCATTGACACGATGATTTAATCATTTGCAATTTTTCTTAAAAAGACGCTTAACTCTACTGGATAAAAATTTTTAGTAGGAATAATAATTTTGTGACTCCTTTGTAATCCTTTCGCTGCAGACAATAAGCCGTTATGTGGATAAAAAAGAGAGTTAAAACTGGGTACTTTAATTTCAAAACTTGTTAAATAATAAAGATAGCAGCAGCCAAATTAAGGCTTTCCATATCGAATAAACGTTCCATTTAGAATTTATTGGAATTTCGATGGGTGCGGAATGGCATAACTTACCTTTCCAAGGTCATTCCTTTCGCTTCTGTTAAAAGCAGTCCTAATCAGCTGTAAGCTTTGACAATAACAACAATTGCATAAATTAATTTTTTATAGGCAACTTTAATTTTTATCGAATTAGAGTTCTTTATTTTTTTTTTATTTTTTGAATAACTACTTAAATTTACTATTCGAATAAATAACGAATAATATTTATTTAAAGTAAATAATTGAATTCGTTTTAGAAAAAATTTAAAAAAAATAAATGAAGATGATATAAACAGTCGCCAAAACGTTTTGCTTAAAATTAAGCTCGAATAAATTTTTTCGACTATTAATTTATTCGGTGCAAATACATTAAATTAGAATTTGTTTATTTCCATTTGCTCTTCGAATCAAATTACTTACTTTATATAGCGTAAAAACATGTTTTCGAAAACATATTAAATGCTCTTCAATGTAACTCCAAAAAAATAAATTACGATACCTTGTTATGTAAACTTTATTATACGAATAAAGATTATGCTGCCAATCGATTAAGAAAATAATTCCATGGAACTTTTATTTGAATAAAACATATTCGATTAAATTTTTACAAAAACTTGTTTTAGTGTTTAGTTATGCAATTTAATGTTAAAAAAATCGATTAATCGAATAATTTTTATTCGAGTAAAAATTACTCACACGAATAAAAATTACTATTTTAATCGATAAAATACACAATCTATGCCACGAACATAAACTTTATTATACGAATAAAGATTATGCTGCAAATCGATTAAGAAAATACGTTTTCCCCGAAGCTTTTATTTGAATAAAAAATATTCGATTATTTTTTAAACAAAAACTTGTTTCAGTATTTGGTTATGCATTTTAATGTTAAAAAAAAAATAAATCGATTAATCGAATAATTTTTATTCGCATAAAAAATATTCACACGAATAAAAAATTACGATTTTAATCGATAAAATATACAATTTATGCCACGAACATAAACTTTATTATACGAATAAAGATTTTGCTGCCAAGCGATTAAGAAAATACGTTTTCCATAATACTTTATTTGAATAAAAATTATTTGATTATTTGGTCAACAAAAACTTACTTTAGTGTTTAGTTATGCAATTTAATCTTAACAAAAATAAATCGATTAATCGAATAACTTTTATTCGATTATTTGTTAAACAAAAACAAATTTATACTTATTTATACATTTTAACCTTTAAAAAAGTGAATAGTTGTTTATTGATTTAATAAATAAATTTTATTCCGATAAGAACGCTACCTAAACAATTTTGCAGGTTAAATATATTTTCAGCAACATATGAAATGCCTTTCGATGTCACTCGAATAAAAATTTTTATATTAATCGATAAAAGACACAAATTATACTACCAACATAAACTTTATTATACAAATAAACTTTATGCTGCCATTCGATTAAAAAAAATGTTTTCCATGACACTTTTCTTTTAATAAAAACTATTCGATTATTTGTTAAAACAAAAACTTATTTTAATGTATAGTTATACCACCTAATCTTAACAAAAGCAAATATTTTTTAATCGATTAATCGAATAACTTTCCTTCGAATAAATATTCGATTATTTTAGTCTTTAAAAAACTAAATATTTGTTTATTTTATTTATTGAATAATTATTGTTCGGATAACAACGCTACTTAAACAGTTTTGTAGGTTATATTTTCAACAATACATAAAATGGCTTCCTATGACACTCGAATAAAAATGTACGATTTCAAGCGATAAAATACAAAAGATGGAACTCTTATTTGAATAAAAAATATTCGATTATTTTTTAAACAAAAACTTTTTTTAATGTTTAGTTATACATTTGGAAAAATTTTTATTCGAACAAAAAATATTCGATTATTTGTTAAACAAAAACTTATTTTAAGGTTTAGTTATGTCTTCTAATCTTAACAAAAGCAAATATTTTTTTTGATCAATTAATCGAATAACTTTTATTCGAATAAAAAAATATTCGATTATTTGTTAAATACAAACAAATTATTGCTTACACATACATTTTAGTCTTTAAAAAAGTAAAATATTTGTTTATTGATATGGAATAATAACTTTTATTCGAATAAAAAAATATTCGATTATTTGTTTAATAAAAACAAATTATTGCTTACACATACATTTTAGTCTTTAAAAAAGTAAAATATTTGTTTATTGATTTATGGAATAATTTTTAATCGAAAAAGAACGCTAATTAAACAATTTTGTAGGTTACTGTTTAAAAATACATGTTCAACTACATATGAAATGCCTTTTCATTCGAATAAAAATTTACAATTTTAAACGATAAAATACACAATTTATGCAACAACTCAGAAATCTTATTATTTAAACTTTATTATACGAATAAAGATTATGCTAACAATCGATTAAAAACAACAATTTTTTATTATTCGAATAAAAATTACTGGATTAATTAGTGAACAGAAACTTATATCAATGCCTAGTTATGCGTTTTAGCCTTTCGAAAATATTTTATAATCGATTAATCGAATAATTTTGATTCGAATGAGAAAAATTTTTCAATTCATTGTTGTTTGTTAATTATTAGTTAACCGGAAAAAAAACAATATTTTATTTGTAAAATAATTTGCACTTAAAAAATGTTGTTGTATGTTTTGTAACTTTCTATAATTAATTTACGAAACTCAAGCGGTTTTTTCAACATTCGGTTAAATAGGTAGTTAAAACCAAAGAAACTTAAGTACAGCAACTAATTAAAAAAAAAGTTTATTTACTTTATTTATTTGCAACATTA
Source organism: Trichopoda pennipes (assembly GCA_030448955.1). Classification (NCBI taxonomy): domain Eukaryota; kingdom Metazoa; phylum Arthropoda; class Insecta; order Diptera; family Tachinidae; genus Trichopoda; species Trichopoda pennipes. The sequence continues at coordinate 2,949,887 of JASKUP010000040.1, forward strand.
GGTTGAGTACACGCAATTATAAACAATTATCTTTACACTATTTCTTTATAAATAGTGGCCATTAAAAAATAATTTGAAACGATCGTAAAATAAATTATAGTACAAAAAATAAAAACAAAAATTTCTATAATTACACAAGACTGTGAATGAATGAGCGAACTTGTTTGACTAGACATGTGCATGGGTATGAATAGCTGTGTGTGTGTGTAAGGTTTTCTTGTTTGGGGTGTATGCAACAATTTAAAATAAAATATTTACTTTTCCAAACTGTTAATAAAACATTGTACGAACAATGGCATTTGTGCGTCTAATGATTTATGCAACACAGTTTATATTTCAAGTGTATCTATCCAACGCATACAGGTGCCACATATTTCTTAAGATTTTTATAATTATTTGTTGTTGCAACTTTTGCTATTTAATTGAATGTTTGTTTTTCAAATCAATTTGCAAATTAACTTCTTTGAGTTCACAACCTTAAATAAACAAAGTTGTTGTGAATCAACAATTTTTAACTTGGAATGGAAATCACAATAATTCACTCTAGCGGCAAATAAAGAATTATGGAGCCATAAAGCCTACTAAAGGAAAATTATGTAAAGCCAGTTAATACCTATAATAGTTAGGTATAATAACAGCTTCTAATCTTAGTGTTAGTGTTGATATTGATCAGTTACCAATATATCACAATATAAGTCACGTAACTGGTTCCTTAGTGATAATTAATGCCTGGTTTTATTTCAAAATTTTTTCCTGAAAGCGGTTTGACACATTGTTATAATGTTTTTATTGGATAGGTTTCAATTACAGCCATAGCTATGCTTTTCAAAACAATTAAATTTATAAAACACCAACACATCTCTGGAAGTAGACCAGCATAGTGATCCCGAATAAGAGAATTTATATTTAAGTATTATTTTTATGCTGCCAAACGATTGAGAAAAAAAAAATTTTTCTACAACATCACTATTCGAATGAAAAATATTCGATTAATTAGTAAACAAAAACTTTTATTAATATATAGTTATCTATTTAAGCTATTTTTTTATCGATTAATCGAATAATTTTTATTCGAGTAATTTTTATTCGAATAATTTTTACTCGAATAAAATTTTTTCGAATAACAGCACTATTAAAAAAAAATGTTTACGCCTTGTATCTACATTTTTATCTTTATAGGCAATTTTTTTATTTTTTGTATGTGGGGTTGTAAGCCATTCAAAAGTTACAACGAACTTATTTACATTATTATGTTTTTATCGGACAGGTTTCAGTTATAACCATAACTATGCTTTTGAAAACAATTAAATTTAAAAAAAGATAAACACGCGTCTAGCAGTAGTCCTGCATAGTTATTCCGAATAAGAGATTTATATTCAAGTATTATTTTTATCCTATTAATCGATTAAGGAAAAAACATTTTCTACTAGTGGTGCCGTAATTAGTAAACAAAAACTTATATTAATGCACACTTATCTATTCAAATTTTACCAAAAATAAATAATTTTGAATCGATTAATTGAATAACTTTTATTTAAATAATTTTTATTCAAATAATTTTTTTTTCGAATAATTTTTATTCGAAAAATTTTATTCTAATAATAATAGAATAATTTTTATTCTAGAAGTAGTCCAGCGTTGTAGTTCCGAGTAAGAGAATTCAAATTGAAGTATTATTTTTATGCTGCCAAACAATTACGAAAAAACTTCTTATAAGACACCACTATTCCAATAAAAAATATTCGATTAATCGAGAAAAAAATATTTTAAAAAGGCTAAAACGCATAACAAAGCATTAATATAAGTTTCTGTTTACCAATTAATCTAATAATTTTTGTTCGAATAATAAAAAAATATTTCTTATATTGGTGCATTGTAATCTATTTAATTTTACCAAAACTAAATACTTTTTAATCGTTTAAATTTAAAGTTTTTACTCGATTAATTTTCATTCGAATAGTTTTTATCGAATAATTTTTATTCGAATATTTTTTTTTTATTTTTTTCGCATATTTTTTTTTCGAATAATAACGCTACTTAAAAAAGTTTTTAAGTCATTGGTTTTTGTATCCAAAAAATTTTACCACACTGCTTGTGTGTACTATTTTTTTTTTTGTATGTGTGGGTGTAAGTTATTCCAAGGAACTTATTTATGTTGTTTATTATTACTAAACGTCTTTATTTGTTATTCAATATTCTTATATCGCTAACGATTCAAAAACCTGCTTTCGTAAAATTAGTAACGATTTTCTTAAATAGGACCTTTTTGTGGAAAAAATTCTCTTTGGGTGAATAAAGATTTGGTATGAGTGTTCTGCGTTGTTGTAAAGAATTGATTTAAATTTCCAAAAGTGTTTAAGCTTTAGTTGGATTGCTATCCTCTCCAATACGTTATTCTAAGGCAGCTACACTGCTGGCGGAAACCTTATTGTTTTTAGAGTTATTTGTAATTTGGAAGGCCTTTATAATTCGTATAGATATACGAATAACGATTATGCTGCCAATCATTTAAGAAAATACGATTTCCATTATACTTTTATTCGAATAAAAATTATTCGATTATTTTTTAAACAAAACTTATTTTAATGTTTAGTTATGCATTTTTACTCGTAACAAAAGTAAACATTTTTATAACCGATTAATCGAATAATTTTTATTCGAACACAAAATATTCGATTATTTGTTAAAATTTGTTAAACCAAAACAAATTAATACATTTTAGCCTTGAAGTAAATATTTGTTTATTGATTTATTATATAAGAATAAGAAAAAAAAACGTTTTTCTATTATTCGAATAACAATTATTCGATTAGTTGGTAAACAGAAACTTATTTTAATGCCTAATTATGCAGTTTAGCCTTTAGATTAATTATATTTAATTATATATAATAAAACACTTTATTTTAAGTACTTTATTCTCTGTTATGATGATAAGGAGCCTTAAGTAAATAACAGTACTTTAGTATTAAAAATGTCTGCATTTAATTCTTAAACAAATGAAATAATTGAACCAATTATCTTATTTTTGTATTATTTTTGAAGTTATTTTCTCTATTTACTGTTAAGTTTGAAATAAAAACTTAACTGTTACAAATAAGAACCCATTAATCATCAGTCACTTTGGTGTCTGGCCGTGTCTGATGTCTGATATCTGCTATGTGTGAGTATATTACATACAAGACTCTTTACGGCCTCATAGCTAAATTACCAAACTCATTATAACAGGATGTCAAGTTTTTGAACGAATTTCGGCACAAAAATAAAATTATACAAAAAAAAAAAAACGAGAGAAAACAGGAATTAAGAAACCAAAAACATATTTTTATGAAACATTATTTTTTTTAGCTTTAAACGAGGGGTTGTCCAAATATAAATGTGATGTGTTGAAAAAACACCTTTTGATCTAAAGTATACGGAACGAGAAACAAACAAACAATAACAACAAAAAACAGCAAAATAAGACACGGTAAAAGTGTTAAGCAAAATGTCTTCTTTGACAACATCACTAACACACCACATGCTCTGTTATAATTATTAATATACTCGTACAGACACAGACGGACATCAGCATATTTATTTATGTTTAAACTTGCATTTTGGTTTAAGTGAGGAAGAGTTTAAACATGTTAAAATTGAAATCCAGCCGCACGCTAAATTGTTTTATCTTTTGTTTTTGTAATGAAAATAAAAATGAATAAAATTACAAGTGATGAATTGCTAAAGACGACGACTGGCTGATTATGATGGCGTAAGGAAAATTAAATTAATTAAGGAAAATTAATATTTTAATACAGAATAGAATCGAATAGAATCGGATGGAATAGAATCAAATAAACTCGAATCGAATCAATAGATCGAATAAAATCGAATTAAAAAAAATGAAATATACTCGAATTGAATATATTCGAATTGAATAGAATCGAATAAAATAGAATTGATTCGAAAAAAAGTTGATTCAAACAGAATCGATTCGGATAGACATTGTTCAACTAGAAATGATGCCAATAGAATTGATTCGAATAGAATTCATTCGAATAGAGTTGATTCCAATAGAATTGATTCGAATAGAATTGATTCGAATAGAATTGATTCGAATAGAATTGATTCGAATGGAATTGATTCGAATATAATTGATTCGAATAGAATTGATTCGAATAGAATTGATTCGAATAGAATTGATTCGAATAGAATTGATTCGAATAGAATTGATTCGAAAAGAATTGATTCGAGTAGAATTGTTTCGAATAGAATTGGTTTAAAAAGAATTAATCAAAAAACATTGATTTCAATTAAGTTGAGTCGAATAGAATTGATTCGAATAGAATTGGTTTAAAAAGAATTAATCAAAAAACATTGATTTCAATTAAGTTGAGTCGAATAGAATTGATTCGAGAATAATTGATTCGAATAGAATTGATTCGAATAGAATTGATTCGAATAAAATTGATTCGAATGGAATTGATTCGAATAGAATTGATTCGAATAGAATTGATTCGAATAGAATTTATTCGAATAGAATTGATTCGAATAGAATTGATTCGAATAAAATTGATTCGAATAGAATTGATTCGAATAGAATTGATTCGAATAGAATTGGCTTAAAAAGAATTGATCAAAAAACATTGATTTCAATTAAGTTGAGTCGAATAGAATTGATTCGAATATAATTGATTCGAATAGAATTGATTCGAATAAAATTAATTCGAATAGAATTGATTCGAATAGAATTGATTCGAATAGAATTGATTCGAATAGAATTGATTCGAATAGAATTGATTTGAATAGAATTGATTCGAATAGAATTGATTCGAATAGAATTGATTCGAATAGAATTGATTCGAATAGAATTGATTCGAATAAAATTGATTCGAATAGAATTGATTCGAATAGAATTGATTCGAATAGAATTGATTCGAATAGAATTGATTCGAATAGAATTAACTCGAATAGAATTGATTCGAATAGAATTTATTCGAATAGAATTGATTCGAATAGAATTTATTCGAATAGAATTGATTCGAATAAAATAGATTCGAATAGAATCGAATAAAATGGAATAGAATCGAATGAATAAATCTATTCGATTTAGATTTATCGAATTAAAAAGAATACTCGAATTGAATATATTCGAATTGAATAGAATCGAATAAATAAGAGTTGATTCGAAAAGAATTCATTTAAATAGAATCTAATCGGATAGAAATCGTACGACTAGCAATGATTTCAATAGAATTGACTCGAAAATAATTAATCCGAATAGCATTGATTCGAATAAAATTGATTCGAATAGAAGTGATTCGAATAGAATTGGTTTGAAAAGAATTGATCAAAAGAAATTGAATCAAATAGATTTAATTCGAATAGAATTGATTCGAATAGAATCGAATAAAATGGAATAGAATATAATCGAATAAAATAGAATAGAATCAAATAGACTCGAATCGAATCAATAGATCGAATAAAATCGAATTTAAAAAAAATGAAATATACTCGAATTGAATATATTCGAATTGAATAGAATCGAATAAAATAGAATTGATTCGAAAAAATAGTTGATTCAAACAGAATCGATTCGGATAGACATTGTTCAACTAGAAATGGGGCCAATAGAATTGACTCGAAAATAATTGATCCGAATAGAATTGATTCGAATAAAATTGATTCGAATAAAAATGATTCGAAAAGAATTGGTTCGTAATTAACTGATCCGAAAAGAATTGATTCCAATAGAATTGATTCGAATAGAATTTATACGAATAAAATTTATTAGAATAGATCTGATTCGAATAGAATTAATACGAATAGAAGTGCATAGAATCGATTCGAAAGGAATAGAAAAAATAAAATAGAATGGAAGATGTGATTTCATCAGACGAGTTCAAGATTAATTCACGACTCCGTTCTTTCTCCTATTTATCTAAATGACCTTCTTTGTCAAACTTTAAACCCTTTTTACTCTTTCGCAGATGACAGCACTGTTTGCCATTCGTATTCATTTGTAAATAGGCCAGACCAGTTGGAGGTGAGTTACAAAAGGCAGAACATGAATTATATGCTAAGTCATGATTTCACAGCAAAATCGAAATGGGCTCGCGTGAATAGAGTCGATTTTAATGCCCGTAAGAGGCAATGCTGCATACTTACGCATCTGTGTTCGGAATTGGCGCTGAATTTGTTACTATGGGTGATAAGCATTACGGATTCGGAAGCTGTTGATGTTCTTGGCAGTGTGATAATCGATGAACTAAATACATTTTTAAGGTTTCTAAAGAAGTTTTCAAGTGACTCGGCTCTCTAAAACGGAGTAACAGGTACTTCACTACATCCGATCTGCGTACTATTTATATCACCTATGTATATCCGTCCAAAGATGGAATACAACTCTCATGTATGGGCCGGCGCCGCAAAGTCTATTTAAGAGCTGCTTCACCGTGTACAGGGGAGTGCCAACAGGTTCATTGGGGACAACTCTATTGATTCTCTGGAGCATCGACGCAATTGGAATGTATTTCACTATTTTATCGTTACTACAACGGTAAGTGCTCTAATGAAATTAGGTACCTTGTTCCCGTTACGCGATCGTTTTTGCGTTTTCTAGATTTTCGTTCAGAGCTCATCCATTTGTGGTGGATTGGCCAGTAAGTCGCACAACGCATTACAGGGAAAATTGTTTTTAAGCAGACCAGTCCGTATGTGGAATAAAATTCCTCCAGAGTTCTTTTCTGTCACTTTCGAATGTAGGAAAGTTCAAATTGAATGTCCACAAACACTACTCCCTCTTTCCTCCTTCCCATAACTTAATTTTCTACTTCTGGCACAATGCATTCAATCTGTAGGGGTCATCTCCTGAGTGCTGGTGTGAAACAAAAAAGAATAGAATAGAACATAAAATAATGGAAGATAATAGACTAGAAAAGAAGAGAAAAGAATAAAACAGAACAGACCAGAGAAGAATAGAGGGGAGAAGAGTAAAATAGAACCATTTTCAATTTTCTCGTAACGTCGTAAAAACAACTTCATATTTAACCTGGCAGTCAAACAGATAAACCAAAAAATAATTGAGTTTGTAAAGTTTAACAAGAGGAAGAATGTCCTCCTCCCTCCTCCTTCTCCGCCTCTTCCTCCTTTGTTAATTTTGTTTATTTTTCAATGAATTTTTATGAGTTTTTTTGTTTTTGTTTTTGTTTTTGCATTCAAAATCGTATGATTTGCATTATTTCCTTTTTTCTCAATTTTCAAAAAAAAAAAGTTGTTAACTTAATGTTTAACCATTCTTTTGTTTGTCCTTTTAGTGTGGTGTTCGGTTTTCCTTAAGACAAAATTGGTTTTGTATGTTAAAATCCATTTAATTCCTTTAGTTGCCTTAAAATGTCTTAAAAACTGATTGAAAAAAGAGGAACAATTTTCAAAACAGTTTGCAGATTTTTACATACGCGTGATCCCCTACACTTGTTTAAACAATCTATTTGTTTTGAGAAGTGGTGTGTTAAAGAGTTTGAAATAAAAACTAAACGATTCAAGGGGTAAAAATTATCACAGAAGCGTCCTCTTTGGCAAACGAATCCAAAAAAAAAATTTAGCAGAACAGTCTGTATGTGGAATAAACTCGTTCCGCAGGTCTTTCCTGTCACTTTCAATTTGGGAAAGTTCAAATCCAGTGTCCACAGACACTACTCCCTCTTTCCTCCTTCACGTAACCTAATTTCCTAGTTCTCGTACAATGCATTGCATATGTAGGGGTCAGCCCCTGAGTGCTAATCCGAAAAGAAAAAAAAAACCGCAAAGCCTATAAACTTTTTTTCTTTAAAAAGAGAAGTAGCTCTTCAGGCTATATTGCCTATTTAATCACAATCGTGTTACATTCTTTAGAAAACGAATAGAGATGAGATGAGACAGGTGGTGAAAATAGAAGGATAGCCTTCAAGGTCTTATTTTTGTAGTGAAAACAACCACCCCTAAATTGATAGACTAAGTACACTACCTACTAGTCTACCGGGGCAGCTTACATTTGTAGAAGGCCCATAAGACAGCACAGCGACCAGTGACTATGCCTTCATCACTGAGCAGCCCTACCGACAGGTAATTTTTATTTTTTGTAATAAAAACAACCAAGGTCTTTATTGGGAATCGAACCCACAACTCCCAGACTGATAAGCTAGTACACTACCTACTAGCCTACAGGGGTACCTATTGTTGATTTAGTTCGCCAGCATCATAGGCACGTACTCCTAAATAAGCATTACGACGTTAGCGAATTTACAATTGTCAGTATCCAGAGTTAACGAAAAATATCTGTTAATATCTTATAGCACAATCTGAATGATATGTTATAGGCATTATTCATTTAAGTCTATACTAGGTGAGCAATTCGGATTTTACGCCTTGCATATCTATCAATATCGTAAGAGATACGCTAACTTTAACTGTTATATTCCACATAACACAATGACGTATTAAAAATTCAGTGTTGGATGGGCGGCAAAAATTTTCTAAGTCTCCAAAAACTTTTAAGTTTCTCGCATGTTGAAGCGGGGTTAAAAATATATCACTTTGTCTGGTCTTATACTGCATCTACCCCTCCCGGGGGCACATTTTAAGTCTTTATGGATCACACAACTACCTAGACTTGTGTCTTGCGGGGGTAAAAGGGAGCCTGGTCCTCTTCAAGACTAGCAGGAGCCAGCTGGACAATTCACTATATTTCCACGGGAGTCAGTAAAGCCCCAGAGTTCCGCTATTTGTCTTTTTAGCCTTTTAGCTGTTCCCTGACTGATTATTGCGGTTGGGCCTTCGGGAGTATCGTGGTGACTATGTGTTTCGAGGCCCTCGTTTGAGTTTATGGGTTGGATCATTCACAATAAATGGTCGAGGTCAAGTAAGTATGAAAGCCGTCGTGTTCTTAAATTATACCCCCCGGGGGCTCATATATATGGTCTTTATAGAACTTCGACTATCTAGATCTGTGCAACTGGGGGGAAAAAGGAGCCCAGTCCCCTGAAGTCACCAAGGGTACAACTGGAAACTCCACTTTATTTCCACGGGAATCAGTAAGCTCGCAGAATTCCGTTATTTGTCTCTTTAGACATTTAACTGTTCTCTGGCTGATTATTAAGGTTGGCTCCTATATGGGAGTATCGTGGTGTTGTGGTTTCGCGGCCCCATATCAATCTGTTGTTTAATATGGTGGCCAGGATCATTTCGCCGTTAACGACACGCTAGGTGAATGATCCAGGCCAGTGAGCATGCTAGACATGTGTTCTGGACAGGAGTTGGAAAGTCTCCAACTCTTTAGCAAGGAGTGATGATTTGCAGTCCTGCTCTGGAATCATCGAAGTTGCAACTAGAAAGTTCTGTTGCATAGAATTATAGCTTCGGCTTCCTAGGACGAGCATGACGTTCCAAATTATGCAGTGGTTCGATCCACCACCTGATTAAGGCGCGGATGTAAATCTAATCACACGTTGTTCTTAAATTATATTAAGCTTCATGCGTTCTGGACCAGGAGTTGAATAGTCTCCAACTCTTCAGCAAGGAGTGAAGGCTCCCGCCTGCTTCAGGCTTTTGAATTTGCAACCAGGAGTGAGTGGAGAACATACGTATCTGAAGGCCTTCTAGGACGAGGATGACGCTACATTTCTTCCACAGCGGTAATGATCCACCATCTGATATTGGCCCACACAGCTAGGTGCAGACGTAAATCTTATCACGCACTGCATCTACCATCTATGATATACCCAACTGAAATAGGAGTTATTCTTTGGCGCATGATGAGTGGGCGAATGGTAGAGATGTTAGTGATATCGATATTGCTGAACGGGATGCATATTTAAGTGAATGTGTGATGGCTGAATGGCAGAGGAGGTGGGATGGAAGCGTGAATGGTAGAGTGACGTATGGATTTTTGCGTGATGTTCGGTGGCTTGGTAACAATCCTGACTTTGACTTTGGTCTGGGTTTCATCCTCACTAGACATGGTTTTTTGAATGCATTTTTGTGTGTTAGGAACTTGAGTGATAGGCGAGAATGTGATTGTGGTAATGATTGTGAGGATTGGCTGCATGTGTTGTGTGATTGTCCTTTTTATTCGGATATTAGGGATTTGAATGGTATGGATGTGAGGATCTCGGTACCTGGCGGTGTGAGTAGGATGAATGTGTTTGCATGTGAGGTGTTCAGGAGGTGGAGGAATAGGGTTAGTAGTAGTTAGATTGGTTTGATTCTGGTTTTGGGGTGAGATGAGTCCTTGGCTTGAGTGTGGATTGGCGATGCAACTGGTCTAGTATAGACCCATAGCCCCCTTTTTGCATGTTTGCGTCCGTGTTCTGGTGTGTGAGTAGGGTGTGAATGTGTGTGTGAGGCCACTAGTTTGGGTTATTTGGGACTCGGCTGCTGGTAACAGTTTGACCGGATACTCTAAACTGGTACCACGGATGCCAGGTGCCCCTGAAACTTTGGTTTCAGTCTGGCAGTTGGTGTGGCCCTTCGGGAGCTTCGTGGTGGCTGTGGTTTTTACCCATATCGCGGCATGGCGTATTAGCTCTCGTTTAATTGCATTGCCACAGGGATACCGTGACCCATATATCGGTAGGAGCGTTAGAAAGGCTCCGCTCCCCACCAAGGGGATGTCATGGCCAAAAACATGGCATCGAATTGGTACTCATGGTTTGAACATGGCGTTGGTGGACGCATTGTATTCGCACGGTGGTAGGACCACCGTCAGTTTATGGCCACCACGGCTAGGCACTGACGTTAATCTGTATCACATACCCAACTGAAAATAGAATAAAAGTCAGCCTTGTTCCTTCCTTACAGGTTCTTTTCCTTTTCTATACAAAAAGACGGCAGGTTTGAACGGGTATTTTCTATTTTCATGTCTTTTAGAACCAACTCATTCAAATGACTTTTATACAGCATTTTTTTATTTTTCTATTTAAGACGCTGTTGGGATTTGAACTTAAGGCCTTAAAAAAGAAACTAACTTTCCCAATACCCCATTTAAGAAAATATGTTTTCTTTGCACCAAATTTTTAAAAATATCAGCGATACCGCCACTTATGTGCGTATATTTGCTGACGGGGCTTAAGTTATTTTTTTGGGTACGGTTTTACGTCGACCCTCGTCAAATTTGGTTTATGGCAAATAGCCGAAACCGATTTGTTCCGATTTTATAATCAGGAGTCCAAATCAGTTCTTTTTGTAGCCCTTGAGTTCCTAATCTGTGAACTCTTAAACTTGGAAAATCATGAAGTAAACGTTTAGAGGTCCGTTAACAAAATCTCTAATGGCCCGTAATGACATTAACGCTTGTTTATTGGCTACAATATTCAATGAACCATTATGAGTACTTCGAGATCACTTTTGTTGAAAGTCGGTAACTATGCCTGACAGAGCGTAGTCCAAGCTTATTAGTGGCGAGAAAATTTCGACTCGGTATACGAAATTTCTATCATAGCCGTAAGATAGAATAAAAAGAGGGATTTTAAATACCACGAGTTTATGTCGGTTGCCCCTATGGGCTGGAAAGATCACTTCTTTAATGAACAAAATTTTGAAGGAATAGATTTAAAGAATTTGCAAACCTTGCTCCGCCATTTCTAACGTTTACGACTAATATTACTCTTGATGGTATTTCGTGATAAGATTTACATCTGCACTTGGCTGTAAGCCTTAATCCGATGGTGGTCAAATCACTGTGAATGTAAAGCAACGTCATTCACGCCCTAGGAAGCCGAGGACTAATTCTAGCAACAGGTCTTTCCTAGTTGCAATTTCAACGGTTCCAAAGCAGGGTTGCAAACCACTACTCTTTGCTGAAGAGCTGGAGACTATCCAACTCTTGGTCCAGAGCACATGACTAGCGTGCTCACTGGTTTCGTATCATTCATCCGTTCGTGTTATTAAAGGCAAGATGATTCTGTCCCTCATAATCAAACTCATGTGACGGCCGCAAAACCACAACCCGAAGGGCCAACCTCAATAATCAGTCAGAAGAGCTAAAAGTCCAAAGAGACAATTAGCGGAACTCTGGGGCTTACTGATTCCCATCGAAATATGGTGGAATTGTCCAATTGGCTCTTGCTAGCTTACTGATTCCGTGGAAATAACGTGGAGCTTCCAGTTGACCCCTGCTGCCTTCAGTGGACTGGGCTGCCTTATACCCACAGCAGCACAGGTCTAGATGGTCAAGTTATCCATAAAGACATATAAATGTGCCCCCAGGGGGTGTTGATGGTATCAACAATAATATTCGATGAAACATCTTACGAGTACTTCCAGATCCCTTTTGTCAAAAGTCAGTAACTTTGCACGATTGAGCCTCGACAAAGCTTCCTAAGAGCAAAAAAAATTTTGAGACGGTCCACATAAATGCTGTAATGGCTGTAAGATGGGCTAAGGAAAGATTTTGATAACATGAGTTTATGATGGTTGTCACTATGGGCTTAAAACATCACTTCTCTAATGAACAAAATTTTTAAGGTATAGATTGATGGAACTTGCCAACCTTGCTCCGCCATTTCTAACGTTAACGATTAATATTAATATTGATGGTATCAAAGACTGAAATATTCGATGAAGCATCTTACGAGTTCTTCAAGATCACTTTTCTCAAAAGCTAGTAACTTTGCATGACTGAGCCTGGTGTAAGCTTCCTAAGGGCGGAAAAATTTCGAGACTAAAAAAAATCTATAATATTTTTAATTGTGAAAATTGAAACATTTTGTGTAGATCCCCTTAAATATTCGGTCACTGTCATATGAATTTGTTACAATAAAAAGTCCTAAAAGGGTTTTTGCTTTCTTTTGTTGTTGTTATATCGTACTTATTTAAAGCTAAAGAAACAATTTCATGCCAATGTGAATTTAAAAACATGTATCCCTCTTTAAGTATTCAATTCAATACGGATTCTGAAACAAAAATCAACAAGAGCCGTAAAAATATAAAACGAGTACGTCTGCGAGTAAGTTTGCGAGTATAGGGTGTCCACCGGGAAGGTATACTACTTTGTTTTGCCATCATTTTGGTAAACATTAGTCTTGACAGTTCATATTTGGCAGAGGCGTGAAGTAGACACGTGGCAAATTTACTATGGAAAAATATTCGATAGAAAAATATTCGATAGAAAAATATTCGATAGAAAAATATTCGATAAAAAAATATTCGATAGAAAAATATTTGATAGAAAAATATTCGATAGAAAAATATTCGATAGAAAAATATTTGATAGAAAAATATTCGATAGAAAAATATTCGATAAAAAAATATTCGATAGAAAAATATTCGATAGAAAAATATTCGATAGAAAATTATTCGATAGAAAATTAATCGATAGAAAAATATTCGATAGAAAAATATTCGATAGAAAATTATTCGATAGAAAAATATTCGATAGAAAAATATTCGATAGAAAAATATTCGATAGAAAATTATTCGATAGAAAATTATTCGATAGAAAAATATTCGATAGAAAATTATTCGATAGAAAAATATACGATAGAAAATTATTCGATAGAAAAATATTCGATAGAAAAATATTCGATAGAAAATTATTCGATAGAAAAATATTCGATAGAAAATTATTCGATAGAAAATTATTCGATAGAAAAATATTCGATAGAAAATAATTCGACAGAAAAATATTCGATAGAAAATTATTCGATAGAAAAATATTCGATAGAAAATTATTCGATAGAAAAATATTCGATAAACCAACGTGTTTTAATCGTTAAAACATTTCGATAGAAAAATATTCGATAGAAAAATATTCGATAAACCAACGTGTTTTAATCGTTAAAACATTTCGTCAAAATCAATCACCGATTACTATGACGATGAGAAAGTTACGTGAAATTTTTGGGAGAAACCACGTGACAACAAAACGTACTATTTATGGTATAGTGAATGATTTTGAAGAAAGAAAGAATCTGTAGGTGATAGGCCCAAGAATGGACCGCAATGTACTGCAAAATCGGCTGAAAATATTACTGCTGCTCTAGAAAGTATTCAAAAAATCCATCAACCTCAATTGGATGCCGTGCTCAGGTTTTTGGTTTTCAAAAAACAACTTTGGCCACAATTTTGCGCGAATATTTGTATTTGTTTCCATATAAGATTCAGTTGATATAAGAGCTTGTTCCATAAGACCATTTATGGCGCCGTACCTATGTCAATGGGAAGTTACGGTTCGCCCGTGACCATTCCAATTTTGATGAAAAAATCATAATGAGTGACGAGGCACATTTTCATTTGAATGGATTTCTGAATAAACAGAATAGTCGGGAAACCTTTGCATCCACTAAAAATGCTAAACTGCTGAGCAATTTGTTCATTGGACCATACTTCTTTGGACTTGATTAACATGTGGTATCAGCAAAACGATGCTACATCGTTTACAGCCAGGATTACAATGGAATTACTGCGAGACCTCTTTCCACAACAAGTTATTTCAAGAAATGGTGATGTTCGGTTCGCCTTATTTAACTGCCCCGGACTTCTGTTTGTGTGGGATATCTGAAAGGGTAGATTTATGCAAACAATCCCTTGGACAACTCTAACAAAATATTTGTAATGAAATCAATGAAATATCGCGTGTAATGTGTGTGTGAGAATGTAGTAAATAATGTGCTCAAAAGGGTTCGCATTTGTGAGGCTAACAGAGGCGGACATTTATATCTGATATTGTATGCCATTCATAATTGCCGATATTAATAATAATAAATAAGACATTTATCAATATACGATCCATTCTCTTTTATTTAATCAAAAATTGTAAAGAAACAATAGTATCCCATCCCGCCGGACACCCTGTATTCCATACATAATTGGCGACCTTATCTGTTTTCTTCCCGAGGGCACATTAATATGTTTTGATGGAATCTCACCGTCATTACATGTGTCAACGGGGGTAAAAGGGAACTCAGTCCCCTTCAAGGCTAGCAGGAGCCAACTGGACAATTCCACTATATTTCCACGGGAATCAGTAAAACCCCAGAGTTCCGCTATGTGTCTTTTTAGCCTTTTAGCTGTTCTCTGACTGATTATTGAGGTTAGCCCTTCGGAAATATCGTGGTGATTGTGGTTTCGAGGCCCACGTTTGAGTTGTATGGGTCGGATCATTCACTATGAACACAATGAATGGTCCAGGTCCAGTGAGAATGATTGCGTTTTTGTTCTTAAATTTTATTAAGCTTCATGCGTTCTGAAACAAGAATTGGATAGTCTCCAACTCTGCAATAAGGAGTGAGGGCTGCGGCCTCCTCTCAGCTCTAGAAGTTGCAACTAGGAGTGACTGGAGGATATACGTATCTGAAGGCCTTCTAGAGCGAAGATGGCGGTACATTTCGTCCACAGTGGATAACCCCCCGGGGGCACATTTATTGGTCTTTATAGAATACTTGATTATCTAGACCTGTGCAACTGGGGGAAAAAGGGAGTCCAGTCCCGTGAAGGCAGCAGGGGTCAACTGGGAACTCCACTTTATTTCCACGGGAATCAGTAAGCCCCAGACTTCCGTTATTTGTCTCTTTAGACACTTAACTGTTCTCTGGCTGATTATTGAGGTTGGCCCCTATATGGGAGTATCGTGGTGGTTGTGGTTTCGCGGCCCCATATCAGGTTTGTTGTTTAATATGATGGCCAGGATGATTTCGCCGTTAATGACACCCTAGGTGAATGATCCAGTCCAGAAAGCATGCTAGACATGTGTTCTGGACAGGAGTTGGAATCAGCAGCAGCCTGCTCTGGAATCATTAAAGTTGCAACTGGGAAAGACCTGTTGCTAGAATTAGTCTTCGGCTTCCTAGGACGAGCATGACGTTCCTATTTATGCAAAGTGGTTTGACCACCATCTGATTAGAGCTCCATAGTCAGGTGCAGAGGTAAATCATATCACGCAATTTCATCCACAGTGGTATGGATCATACCATACCGTCTGGTTATGGCTGACATGACTAGGTGTAGACGTAAATCTTATCATGCAACCCCAATTGCTGAGAATGTCGAGGAATTGCCAAATTTGGATCTGCTGCAACACTGTGGCTTACGACTGCAATGTTATCAATGTTATGAACGACCCGATCGAGCAGGCGTTGGTGTGGACTCAAATTTAACGATAAAATTTTGAACAGTGTGGTCTCAGAAGGAAGATTTTTTTGTAAGCATTGGATTAGATTGAATTTCGGATCCTTTTCTCTTTCATTTAATCAAAAATTATAAACAAAGTAGTATACCTTCCCGGCGAACAGCCTGTATAAATAACGTCAGCATTACAAGTATGAAATTGTTGGTAGTTGATTATGTAAAGGAAGGTGCCTAAAACTGATTGCCTGTCTGTCTGTCTGTCTGTCTGTGTGTTTGCATGTCTTACTGACTGCCAAACAAAGATGCAAAAAGGCGAGTAAATTCTACATGGTGATGGCGGTGATGGTGGTTGGTATAGGCGAGTGAGTTGAATGAATGTGATTCAACCACCATCAACACCACCACCACCACCACCAGCAGCCATTGATTGCAACGAATTCATTTGGAATTCATTAAAAGTGTGATGGTTTTTAGCCATACAATACCTTACGATACAATGGGCTATACAACGCAAGTACGAGCGCATATAAAATATACAATAATTGTATAACAAAATAACAAAAGAAAGACAAACGAAAATGATTTTAAAAGACCTGTGGTTTCTCAACGAGCTTTACGGCCATAACAACTCTACTAGAGGTTTTCGTTTATTTTATTTGATTTTTTTGTTACAACAATTTAAATGGTTTTTTGCTGTTTCCACTTAAACAAAATACTTTCGTTAAAACATCTCGTATGTAAGGTTTTGTTGTTGTTGTTGTTGTTTGCTTTGTCTTATTAGGAAGAGGGTGGCAAAGACGTTTAAACGTATAAACGTTGAACGCTCAAGTTGAAATTGAAAGATCCTCTCGAAAATGAAATTGTTTAAAAGCCTGTTCATTTTAATGCTGGACATATTTATAAACGTGTATCGTGTACAACTCGTTGTATGTTGTTCAAAATACGAGTATGTACGTCATACTCGTATGCATGTTTTGTATGTCTCTGAGTACTTTTTTTTTCTGTTGGCTCATAAACTGCCTCATGATCTACTTGATGTTGTTATTGCTATTGTTGGGCATTTATTGTTGTTGGTGTTTTTTTTTGTTGTTCTTAATACTTTCGCGCATAAATCCCAGCAATAGCAACAGCAACAATATCGACAAAATAATGATGTGCTTTGTAATATTGTTTGCCTTAAGAAGTTGGCATCCCAACCAAGAAAAAAAAACAATCAGTTGCTGTTTGCTCTTGACGAGCTGTGTGCAACGTTTTTATTCTTTTAAACGTTTTTTTTTCTTAGTTTTTCTGTTTCCTTAAATTCTCCTTAGAGGAACTGTTTGTTGTTGCTGTTTTGTGTTTTGTGTTTTCTCTTTGTTTTATTTTGTTATGCATGTAGTTGTGTGTCACAGACATGGCTTAATGTTTAATGTTTTAAGCCATGTTTGTTGTTTACGGCTGTCTCCGCTATACTTAGTGGCCAAAGAGAACTTTATTAACAGCATCCATTCCATTTCATGCCCAATAAGATGAGTTTGTTATTTGGTTGGCTGTAATAGTTAAGTTGGCCTGGTCTGGTCTCGTCTGGTCTGGCCATTTGATTTTGTTCTTTGTTTTTTTTGTTCTTGAATTAAACTTGGCTGTGTGTGTGAGTGTGTGTGTGTGTGTGTGTGCGAGTTTAGGTATTTGTAGTTTTTTATGAACATCGAACATTATTACTGAAGTGTAGTACGAGTATTTTTGTTGATTAAATCAACAATAACAGCAACAACAACAACAACAACAGCAAGTTTTTTCTTTAACTACTTTGTAATAGTTAATAGACTTGAGATAAAAATCAAAAAATAGTTTTTATGTTCCTTCGAAAAAGACATTTAATATGGAATGAATTTGAAATCTTATTTCTTCTAAACATTCAAGATTATCATCGTCATCCTCATCATCACAGTTTGGAATGGAGTTTGTCAGGAATTGTTTTAATAGTTTTTCTATTTGTTTGTTTGTTTGTTTGTTTGTTTTATTCATTCTTCTCTTTTTTTTATAATTTTTAATTGATTGAGCTTAAGTATATAATTAAAACTAAATTGCATTGAATTCTAACAACTTTGTTTTCTGAAAATGTCTGACAGTTAGCAATTACCTGACATTTACCAGACAACTGCTCGTGACTTATATTGAACAAAAAAAAATAATTTTTATTACATAAAATCACCAGTCCAGTGAAGGCGATTATTAAAGGAGAAACTAGAAGTCATAGCTTAAGAGCAGCTTATCACACTTGAAGAGGAAAATTCGAATATTTTAATTTGATAACAGTTATAAGTTAATTAACCTTTTTATATTTTATAAATAATTTTTTTCATCCCAAGATGTCCTTCAGGTGGTTGTACTACTTTGTTTGTTTATAATTTTTGCTTAATAGAAAGAAAATGGATCTTATATTGATAAATGTTTATTTAACGTCGTTAACATACCCAATAGTTCGCTTTATTGCTTAATTATTTTATAAGCAATTTCATTTCGTGCTTGATTCCTTTTAAATAAATATTTCATGATATTCTCATAAAACATTTATTCCAATAAAAATAAAAATATTTGAAATGTATTGTAATGGAAATGATTGAAAATAAACAATGTTTTTTGTTGTTTTGAAATGTTTTGTAGTGTTTGTATGGAAGTGTCTTTGAGTCTTGCTTTCTATGCTATGTTGTTTTTATGAAAAATTCTCATAAAATCAGTTTGGCTTTGGATATAAGACTCTTAGGTTCGTCTATACAATATTGGGGTAAAATTCACTGATGAGCTACTTGAGCAATAGTGAAATTGCAATATGGATGTGCTCTCTCCCATTACAATACATTTCAAATATTTTTATTTTTATTTGAATAAATGTTTTGTGAGAATATCATAAGATGTTTTTATTTTTTAATAAAAATTTTTGTAATAAATATTTTATGAGAATATCATGAAATATTTATTGAAAAGGAATCAAGCACGAAATGAAATTGCTTATATTAAAAGATTCCGAATAATTGTAAATTACTTAATTATTTTATTTTGAAACTAGCTGTAGACCCGGCTTCGCTCGAAAACTATTTGCTAATGTTTAATACTTCATATGGAGGTAAAAAAAAAATTTCAGTACAAAGAAGAAACGACATAAATTTTTCTCAATTTATTGTTTTAACAGTTCTGAAGGTAATTCATTAAAAAATAAACAAACAAAAAAGGTAAGTATATAACTATATTTACATATTTTAACGCTTGATAGTAAGCAATATTTTTTGTTTTTCTGTTGCGAAAGATTATAAAGAGTGATGACGGTGTACCAACTGTCGAGCATGCAACATACAATTGCCCGTGGAAAAACATTGGGATTCTAGGTTTAACTCACATACATTTAGCAATTGTCCTTGGGGTTTAGTAATCATCATTGCGAATGCAAGGCTTTAATAGTAAATCACTTGGTATGAGCAGCTCTTTACCTACAATTTTTCCTATAATTATTATTGCTTTAATCGCATTTGGTATCAGTATTTTAATAACTAATCTAGTACCATTGCATAGTGTTGGGTGACTCGGGTTACGTAACGTGCCTGACTCTTACCGCTGCAACCTTAAGCTGCAGATTATGTGGTGGCATTACCGGTAAGTTTAAATGAAATCAGCAACTCTACGGGGTAGTTAACACTATTGTTACGTTTATACCTTTTATAAACGTTTTGTTGTGAGTTCTTTATTGCAAAAATAATTAACACCAGTTTTTAGAGTTTTTAAATGCAGTGCACTCGCGATAATATTAACACCCTAATAAATGAAGACCCCAAAATATGAACACTTTTTCCCTGCCATTGACTACTCCAAAATATGAACTTTGTAATATGAACATTTATTTTTTTTTTATTTTTCAACAAATTTCTGTTACATAATATGTATAAGAATTAGGGGAAATCCCGAGTTATTAACATTTAAATGCCAAGTGTCAATAGTCAAACAGACAAATGCACTTTTTAGTTAGTTTTTACACGTACGCAGAAGCAAACGCATGTTTGGTTTTTAAGTGTTTATTAAAAGTGAATTACATATTTGTAAAAAATGCATACAAAAAAACATAAATTTTTAACTTTAAAGGAAAAATATAAAATTTTGGAGAACTTACAAAAAGATGCAAGTGCTACTAATTTAGCGAAGAAATATGGAGTGACAAAGTCCATAGTAACTGGAATACAAAAAAAATAAAAATTCAATTTCAAAATGTGTCAATAATACATTCATTGGACCCGGAAAAAGGAAAACTATGCGACCGTCGGAGTACCCAAAAATGTAAAAATCATTGTATAAATGGTTTATGCATATGAGGGATAAAAAATTCCCCGTCAGTGGAATAATGTTAAAGGAAAAGGCTAAGGAGCTTCATTATAATATTAAGGAAAATAACTCTGACTTTAACGCGAGTGACGGATGGCTTCAGAATTTCAAAAAGAGATTCGGCGTAAGATTGCTCCAGATTTCTGGGGAAAAACTTTCTTCTCAACCTCAGTTAGTTGAACCATTTAAAGTGGCACTTAAATCTAAGATTCAAGAGCTTGGATTAAGCAATGATCAACTTTATAACGCCGATGAATCGGGTTTATTTTGGAAAATTTTGCCAACCAAAACATACGTGTCGTCGCAGGAAAAATCGACCCAAGGTACAAAGACTGAAAAGCAAAGAATTACTTTCCTCTGCTGTGCAAATGCTACGGGTTCTCATCAGCTCAAACTTCTTGTAGTGGGAAAGTCAAAAAAACCCCGTTGTTTTAAGAATTTTAATTGCCCTGTTCACTATTGTCATTCTAAATCAGCGTGGATGACTGGTAACATTTTTAAAGACTGGTTTCATCGCTCATTTGTTCCAGAGGTAAACGTTTTTATATTGACATTAATCAACACATTTTCATTTTATAAAATTTCTTACGTAATTTAGGTTGAACAATTTGTAACCAAAAACGGGTTGCCAGTGAAAGCTATTCTTTTAATAGATAATGCCCCATCTCACCCACCCGAGGACGAATTGGAATCTGAAAACGGCTCCATTTTTGTGATGTTTATGCCTCCGAACGTGACGCCACTCATCCAGCCCATGGACCAAAATGCTATAAGAATCACAAAGCTCCATTACAGAAATAGCCTTTTGGCTTCCATTGTTGCTAAGGGGGATGGTTTGATAGAAACCATGAAACAAAAAACACTAAAAGAAGCTATCATTATTTTGGAATCAGCTTGGAGAAAAGTGGGTTCAGCTGTATTGTCCAAATGCTGGAACAACATTTTAAATATGGTAGTAGCTCAAGATGATCCCGAAGATGAAATTCCTCTAAGTGTCATTAGAGAAAATTTGCTAATTAATTTACGCGAACTGGAAGAAAGCGCCGCCAATGTTTTATGTGCCTTATTACCTGAGGTTTGTAATCTCTGAAATGTACTTAAAATTGCGTGTTATTCCATATTTTTTCATAGGTTGAATATACGGCCTCGAACGTTAAAGAATGGAATAAAGATGCTATTGAATGTGAAGATAATGCAGTAGAAGATATATCCGATGAAGATGATTGTGTGGAGGAACCAAAGAGGACAATTAAACCCGGGGAGGCTGTCGACATTTTTAATAAGGCGTTGGATTGGGCTGAAGGTGAAATGGTTGAACAGCGAGTTTTAAATGTTTTGAGAGACTTACGTGAAAAGGCAGTTTTAAAAGTTCTCGAGCAAAAGAAACGGCAAAAAAAAGCTAACTGACTTCTTTGAACATTAACTTTACATTTATATGAATACATATGTATGTATAAAAATAAGTGGTATATTTATGTTTGTTCCAAACAAACTTAATGAAAAAGTTCCTTTTATGTTTTAAAATAAAATAAAACTTAAAATATTTAAATTAAACTTTCATTTTGCAGGAAGAAACTTTAGGTTGTATGTAAATGAGTTGGTTGTATTAAAATTTTATGCCATTTGTAAATATGAACAATCCCAAAAATTTGAACTACCCTTGTTTTAATTAGTTCATGTTATCGGGAGTGCACTGTAATAACAATTTCATTACTTTAAATTACACAAAGTTGACACAGAACAATTTACTTAAAAATGCACGTCTTCACTGTAGAGGTTTAATTTACTGATTGATTATCCACTCAGGCGCTTCCCCTATTTATACTTGTCCAATTAGATTCTAGAAGATGTAAGAATTTTCTACTCTCCTTGTGTGTATTTTGTTGTTGTAGGTTGTTTATTCGTTTTATAGGCGCCTGTATGCCTGTGTGTATAGTTGTTTTTGTTTTTATGCTGATAAGGTTTCTGCTTGGGATTTATTTCAATACATTTGTTGTTGCTTTTGTAAAAAAGGGTTTCTTATAGCCTGTTTCCACGACAATTTGAAACTCGTGTTTCGCTCTCTGAAGCAAGTTTGTGAATCATGCTGTTTACACGACTCATTTATCTGCTTCGATTTGGCAGAAAAACATAAGTTGAAAAACAACAACAACAGTTGAAAAACAATAGAAGATATCCTTCTTGCCGCGATAGCATTAAGTATAATTTTTTTCCTATCCATTTTTTTTTTTTTAATTTTATAAAATTAATTAACACACCCACAAAACAATTATATTTTTTAAGTTTTCACTTTTAACTTTTTGTTTGTAATTTTTCTTTGTTTACAAAAACGTTTAATTTTGATAAATAGTGCAGATAAACTTACGATAAAAATTAGAGAAGAGAGGATTTTTCCTTGCTTCGCAACTAGATTCAATATGAATCTACCAGCTTCGCTCTCAAAACTTTGTATGGCGAAGCAGGTTGATTCGCTTATAATTGGGGTGTGAAGCAAGAACAGAGAGCGAAGCAGGTGCCGTGGAAACAAGGCATTAGAAAACTACGCAGATGGTAAACAACCTTGTATATTTGTTGTTGTACAATTAGTTTTTGTCTTGCGCGTTTAAATGATAAGCAGCATGCCAGGCAGTTAGTAAAAGCATATCAAATTGTAGTTGTGTGTGTGTGTGTATAAACTTCTACGCAGTTTTTAACCAGTAGTTTTCCATATTGCTTAATTGTTTTATCATTTAAACATAAGGAAGACATATTCGTAACAATATTATCAGGGTCGGTAGTGGAATCAATCGATTTATACGAATACCATTCGCCATCAATTAAGCTTTGGATTTTTGAATTTATTTAATCAACGTATTTGTTTTTTGCAGCCAAAATGGGTCTTTCACTTAACCAAAGTTAATCGCTGTAATTTTGAGCAATGAATGTATGTGAACAGTTTTACAATTAGTTCGCCAGTTTTACAATTAGTTGTGAATTGGCAAAAGCCCATTGGAAAGGAAATCTGGCCTGTTGTAGATTCAGTCGGTTTTTTTCCACTGACAATGTCTAACAATATATAAGAATAGATAGATAATCATTCAAATTTTAAGAAATGTTTTTGACCTAACAAAATCGTTCGTTTTTATTTTTTTTCTTTAGCAATAAAATTTTAGAACAAAAGAATTTTAATATTGGATTTTTCAGCGTATAACCGATATACATATGTACGTATATTTCGTTAAAATTGCATCGAGTAGAAAATTATTTTTTAACTTCAAAGTGAAGTGTAATTGTCGGTGGTTTAATATTTTTAAGCCCTCACTATCCAATATATCAAGGGTTTTTTCTCTTATAAAAACTATGAATTTTAAAGTTATGTGTATCAAATCGCACGAAAAATTTTAAAGCCCGGATAATGTGCATACATACCTATGTCCATATGTATGTAGAATATATATATTTAAATTTTCACTTTTAGTATTATCCAACACGTCTAAATTAAATCACTGAGCACTGTTTACGAATTTTATAAAGTTTAAAAGTGGGCTAAGTAAAAAAATTGAGAAGTGAAAACGATTTATTTATTTTTTCACTAACATGATTTAATACATTGTATATTGACAAGTGAATATCAAAATATGTATAAAAAAAATTAATACTTTTTCTTAAAAATGTGTTAAAAACTTTAGTTCTTCGAGTTTCTCCTTAATTTTTTTGCATGCGAAGAAAATTTACTTCGAAATAAAGTCTAGTTAATGAAAACGTATCATGTTCGTTGGGCTCTACTGGCAAATTCTGTAACATAAGCAAAGCTTGCTAATGTTTATTAAAACTTATATATGTATATGTACATATGTAATTAAATTTTTATATAAAGGGTGTTTTTTTAAGCCCGATAGCACTTGAAATTGTAAAAAATAACACAAAAAATTAAATTGTAATCAAAATTTCTTTTTTATTCGAAGGATCAATACGTGACATTAACATTTGAAAATGATTTCGGGCATATAGGCACCGCGGCTGTTCTTGACGAAGCGCATTCTGGACGTCCAATTTTGGGCCACTTTTTCGTGCACTGCTGAGCGTATGTCACGAATAACACGAACAATGCTGTCCTCCAAGGCGTCAATTGTTGCTGGTTTATCAGCATAAACCAGTGACTTCACGTAGCCCCACAGGAAATAGTCGAGTGGTGTCAAATCGCACGACCTTGGAGGCCAATTGACAGGACCATTTCTCGAAATCAACTTGTCGCCAAATTTTGATTTCAATAAGTCGATGGTTGCGTTCGCTGTATGGCACGTAGCGCCATCCTGTTGAAACCACATCTCGTCCGGATCAATGTCATCCATATTTTCAAACAAAAAATCATTGATCATGGTGCGGTAACGATCTCCATTGACCGTAACGCGAGCTCCGGCCTCATTTTTGAAGAAATAAGGTCCGATGATGCCACCAGCGTGAAAACCGCACCAAACGGTGCATTTTTCTGGATGTAATGGAGTCTGTAGGGTCTGTTGTGGATTGGTCTCACTCCATATGCGGCAATTTTGCTTATTAACAAACCCGTTAAGCCAAAAATGCGCCTCATCGCTGAACACAATTTTGCGATAAAACAACGGGTCAGTTGCCAACTGCTCTAGAGCCCAATCGGCGAAAGAACGACGCATATAATGGTCTCGTGGCTTCAATTCCTGCACCAGCTGGATCTTATACGGGTGTAGGCCGAGATCTTTGCGCAAAATTTTCCACGTAGTGGACGGCCAGAGCCCCAATTCCTGCGACCGACGACGAATTGATAAATTTGGATCTTCTTCCACACTTTCGTTTACAGCGGCGATATTCTCTTCTGTACGCACATTTCTTCGACGTGTTGGTGTTATTGCATCCTCTAGAGAGTATGTGGTATAAAATCTATCGACAGTTCGACGAATGGCTTGTTCAGATGCACGATTATGTACGCCATAAAAATGACGAAGTCGTCTATAAGTTGCGCGAATCGACGACTGATTTTCAAAGTCAATTTGGATAATTTCGTAGCGTTGTTCAAGCGAGAGTCTATTCATGATGATTTGTCAGAGTATACTGAAACAAATAAAAAAATGTTTCATCAAAATTTCATTTTTTGTGTTACTTTTTACAATTTAAAGTTCTATCTAGCTTAAAAAAACACCCTTTATATGTAATTACATTTTTTTTTATAAATTTATACTTTTGTATAAATTTATACTTTAAGGAAAAAAAAAATGAAACTTAAAATGCATATTTTACAAAATTGAAAACAAATTCACCAAAGAATTTGAACTTTATTGAAAAACATGCAATCGATTTCCATACATATGTATGTACATGTGATTTTATAACGAATTTTAATTGAAGTAAGATATTTTCCCCAAAATTGTGACGCTATTATCTCTAAAAAATCTGGCAGCAATGTATAGTAATGAATTAAAAAAAAATTTTCAAACATAAAAATACATTTTTGACTGTTGACATGTTAGAACAATGTTTGGTTTCGCCGAAGTTGAAGATGTTGCCTCTCTTTATTTGGTCTCTTATTCTGTTTTCTTTTTGTTTTGTGTTGTTTTTTTTCTTTAATTTGATCTACGGGTTTTTTTAGCGTATGCTAAGAATGCATACGTGTGTTTGCACGTATCCAAAGTCATTAGCATACAAACAAACATAAGCTTCATCAAACCAGTTCGAACGAACATGTCGAGTCGTGAATAACTTATTTGTGTTTACAACAACAACAGCAGAAAATTAATAAATGAATTTTCTAAGTTTTCCGGAAAATTATAATTTTTTATAATTTTTTATAATTTTGTTTTCATACAAACCATCTCCTGAAAATTTCTAATCGAATAAAACTAAAATCAGCCAAATCGCTCCAGCCGTTCTCACGCCAACTCATTACATACGTGGACCATTTCATTTTTATATATATAAGATTTAAGCAACAATATATTCGAATAATAATATATTCGAATAATTTCCCAAGAAATTTTTACATTTTTCTTTTAATACAGGGTGTTCACGGAAAAGGTATACTACTTTGTTTGTTTATCATTTTTCGTTTTTGCTTAATAGAAAGAGAATGGATCTTATATTGATAAATGCTTTATTTAACGTCGGCAATTATGTATAGAATACAATATCAGATAAATGTCCGCCTCTGTTAGCCTCATAAATACGAGCCCACCTTTTGAGCACATTTTCCATTACATTCTCCCACAAATCACGCGCTATTTCATTAATTCCATCATGAATAATTTTACTTGAGTTCCTGAAGCGTTTCTAGTTTGTTTGCATAAACCTTCCCTTTCAGATATCCCACACAAACAGAAGTCCGGAGCAGTTAAATTAGACGAACCGAAGAGGCCAATTAATATCACCATTTCTTGAAATAACTTGTTGTAGAAAGAAATCTCGCAGTAATTCCCTTTTAATCCTGGCTGTATACGATGTGGCATCGTCTTGTTAATACCACAGGTTAATCAAGCCCAAAGCATGCAGATGTGGCTTTAAAAAGTTTTCAATCATATCACGTTATCGCTCTCCATTTAGAGTTACTGTTACGCCGTTTTCAGAAAGGTCCAATGAGTACTTCTGACCAAATTGCTTACCAGACTGTCACTTTTAATGGATGCAAAAGTGACTGTTGAATAATTTGAGGGTTTCCCATTCCCCAGAAAAGACTATTTTGTTTATTCACTCTTTCATTCACAGGAAAATATACTTCGTCACGCATTATGATTTTTTTATGAAAATCGGAGTTGTCATGGGCGAGCTGTAACATTCTATTTGCATATGTACGGCAAAGTAAATGGTCTTGTGGAAGAAGCTCTTGTATCAACTGAATCTAATATGGAAAAAAATGCAAATCCTTGCGTAAAATTGTGGACAAAGTTTTTTTTTTCTTTTTTTTTCTTTTTTTTTTTTAAGAGAAGAAGTAGCACTTCAGCATTAGAAACGGTAGCAGCCGGGACGGGCCTGGCAGCAGCTTGTTTTGTCATTGGAATTCTGCAACATCTTAATTCTGGTTGCAACTCACAATTAAGTTTAGGACAATTGGACTTTAGGATATGGCTTGCTTCTAGATCATTCTTAAAGCATCGATCCTTAAGAAACCAAAACGTATCTTCGTCTGTAACTTACGATTAGCTTAGACGATATTGGACTTTAGAATGTGGCTTGCTTCTAGATTATTTCTACAGCACTGATCCTTAAGAAGTCAAACCATATCTCCAAGGCGAAAAATTGGCATCGTTGAAAAGGTTAATGCTTGATTTTCTTTTTTTTAAAGAGAAGTAGCACTTCAGGCAACAATGCCTATTTAGTCAAGCACCGTGCTACATTGTTTAGGAAAGGGATAGAGAGAAGAGATGAAACAGGTGGTGAAAGTAGAAGGATAGTCGGAAATTAACTGCCATATAAATATAAGACAGCACAGCGACCAGTGACTATGCCTTCATCGCTGAGCAGCCCCACCGACAGTCAATTTTTATTTTTGTAGTGGAAACAAAAACCAAGGTCTTCGTTGGGAATCGAAACTTATTCAATTAAAACTTATTCGATTAAAGTTTATTCGATTAAATTTTATTCAAAACAAAATATTTAATTCTAAGTAGTAAAACGCTTAAGTTCTTGTTAGAGTTATTATTCGAATTAACTTATTCGATTAAACCTTATTCGATTAAATTTTATTCGACTAAAACTTATTCGATTAAATCTTATTCGTTTCAACCTTATTTGATTAAATCTTATTCGACTAAAGCTTATTCGATTAAACTTTATTCGATTAAAGCCTATTGCATTAAATTTTATTCGAAACTAAATAATTTTTAATTAAAAAAAATACATTATTTTTTAATTTAATTTAATTTTTTCAATCGCTTATTAATTTCGAATTTTGTTTCTGATTAAATCTTGTTTGATTAAACCTTATTATATTAAAGCTTGACTTGACAAGCTAGTACCCTACCTACTAGCCTACAGGGGCACCTCTTAAAAGATCAAGCTGCTGAGCACGGCGTCGAATTGAGGTTTTGAACACTTTATTGAGCGGCAGTAATGTTTTCAGCCAATCTTACAGTACATTGTAGTGCATGCTTAGGCCTATCACCTACAAATCCTCTTTCTTCGAAATCATTCACTACACAATAAATGAGGGCGTTTTGTTGGCACGTTGTTTCTGCCAAAAATTTCACATTTTAGTTTTTGTTTTTTAAAGAAAAGTAGCACTTCAGGCAACAATGCCTATTTAGTCAAGTACCGTGCTACATTCTTTAGGAAAGGGATAGGGACGAGATAAGAGAGGTGGTGAAAATAGAAGAATTGTTATATAGCCTTCAAGCTTTTATTTTTGTAGTGAAAACAACAACCCCTAAATTGGTAGGCTAAGTACACTACCTACTAGTTTACCGGGGCAGCTTTCATTTTATTCTAAATTAACTGTCGTATAAGACAACACAGCGGCCAGTGACTGTGCCTTTAACACTGAGCAGCCCCACTGACCGTTAATGTTTATTATTTTGTAGTGAAAACAGCCAAGGTCTTTGTTGGGAATCCAACCCATAAGTTAGTATACAACCTTCTAACCTACAGAAGCACCTGTAGGTACCTACTTTCTCATCGTCACAGCAATCGATGATTGATTTTGATAAAATGTTTTAACGATTACAACACGTTGGTTTATCGAATATTTTTCCATAATAAATTGGCCCCGTGACTACTATACGATTGGCAATTATGAACTATCAAGACTAATGTTTAGCAAAATGGCTGCAAAACAAAGTAGTATACCTTCCCGGCGGACACTTTGTATAAAAATTTAATAAAATTTTTATTTTCAATATTTCGCCACATCATTGATTGATTGGCATCTTAAGGAATTTATTTAATTTTTATATAAAGAAAATGTGTTTAAAAAAATTGTTTTTAAAATATTTAATTTGATGATATCTTAATTCCCTTATCAAGATATCATCAGTGCTTAACTCGTTTGAATTAAATTTTTTATGGAATCAATTTTTTAACTGATTCAATTAAATTTTAATTTGATTCAATTCAAAGTTTTCATTTCATTCAAGTAAATTTTTTATTGATAGAGTTAGTTTTTAATTGATTCAATTAAGTTTCTAAATCATTCAATTAATTTAATCATTTAATTAATGATCATTCAATTGATTATTTTTTTTTTATTTGGGTACCGGTTGTTTAATGTAGGTTTTTAATTGATTCAGTTCGAGTTTATTTGATCATTCAATTTAGTTTGTAATTAATTTAATTAGGTTTTTAATTGCTCAAATTGAGTTTTTAATTGGTCCAAGTATATTTTGAATTGATGTAATTAAGCTTTAATGGAAAAACTTTAATTAAGTAATTAACTAATTCGTAAATATATAATAATTTAATATATAATTGATTAAATATTTAATTAATAAAATTATTATTTTCAAATATTATTTCAAAAAATAAAAGAAACTCATTCTTTAACTTTAAAAACATTAATTAATATTAAAATCTAACAAAAAAAATAAATAATCTTTATGAAAGCGAAAACAATTCCTAACAAATTTGTCGGTGTACGATCTTGTCAGCAAACAGAGTTCGATTAATAAATTAAAAAAACCCCAATTATAACAGTCAACAGCATTCTAAAGTCATAAAGAAACAATTTATAAGAAAATCTTAAAAATAGAGCCAAAGTTAATTTGAATAAAATACAAATAATTATTAAGCTTTGCTTTAGATTATCAACTGAATTGCTTTTAATTATGCGCTATCTCATTTTTCAATATTAAAATCATATAAAACAGCCAACCGAAATTATTATTATAAATAAATCAAATATGATTTCAGTAGAATTTTATAGATAATCTTCAAAATGGTTAAATGGTTTCCACTCGGCCATAAATAAATCCACTAGCGTTAGTAAAGTTTTCTCTTTTAAAAAGTAAATAGAACAGTGAAAAGAATTAATTATCCAAAATTAGTTAATAGTTATCAACGGGAAAAACCGTCTTAAAATATTAAATTTTGTTTAATTTTTTAGGGTTTCTTTTTTTTAAGTAAAACTCTGTTTTACAACAAAATTAAGAAAATTACGAACATTTAATTAAAAAATATATTATATTTTTTAATTTAATTTAAATAAATATTTTCAATAAATAATGTCTAATTTTGTTTTCGATTAAACCTTATTCGATTAAAACTTATTCGATTAAAGTTTATTCGATTAAATTTTATTCAAAACAAAAAGTAAAAAGCTTAAGTTCTTGTTAGAGTTATTATTCGAATTAACTCATTCGATTAAACCTTATTCGATTAAATTTTATTCGACTAAGACTTATTCGATTTAATCTTATTCGTTTAAACCTTATTCGATTCAACCTTATTTGATTAAATATTATTTGACTAAAGCTTATTCGATTAAAGCCTATTGGATCCAATTTTATTCGAAACTAAATAACTTTTAATTTAAAAATATACATTATTTTAATTTAATTTAATATTTTTCAATCACTTAATAATTTCGAGTTTTGTTTTCGATTAAACCTTATTCAATTAAACCCATTTATATTAAAGCTTATTCGATTAAATTTTATCCGAAACAAAATATTTAATTTTAAGTTGTAAAACGCTTAAGTTCTTGTTAGAGTTATTATTCGAATTAACTTATTCGATTAAACCTTATTCGATTAAATTTTATTCGACTAAAACTTATTCGATTAAATCTTATTCGTTTAAACCTTATGCGATTCAACCTTATTGAGTAAAAATTCATATGTAAAGCCTGGCCAACCAGCCAAATTAACGCCGGAGCCGAAAATCCATGACGTCAAGGTAATGCTTTGTATTTAGTAGGATCTAAGGGATGTTTTGTATTATGAGGTTTTGAAATCGAGTCAGACAATGCCAGGGAACCTGCACTCAAAACCATTAGTTGGTATGAAGAGAACAATCAATCGAGGTCATTATCATGGCAACGCTCGGCCACACGTTGTAAGACCGGTCGAAAACTATTTCTTAACCAGTCTTAAAGCCCATACCTTGTTCCATTCACTACCAAACGCCCTTATTGGAATACTCTTCTCTTCAGAACAGGCTATTCGAAATTGACTTGATTCATTCTTTACCCCAAACCAGGAGCAGTTCTCTTGACGCTTAATAAAACTGCCAGGATATAAACCATACCAAACAGTCACTTTTAATGGATGCATCGGTTTTTCAACAATCACTCTGTGTGTAAACGAATCCACTTCGGTGAGAAAGTGTTTCTTGTCGCAAATTTATCTCGGTAATTTTCTCTGTTAAGATACCATTCTTTCCTGTCATCTTTATTCATAATTCGCATCAGTAATATCCGTGAAATGTTCAATTGTTAAGCACGACGATGAGTCCAGCTTGACAACACTTCTGTCACACAAAAATATTTTCCGTAGAACGAACTGGGCGAGTGTTTTAGTATTTCCTACAGGTTCGATTTATTGAAATTTGCCCAAAGTGCAAAGTACAGTGTCCGCCGGGAAGATATACTACTTTGTTTTGCCGCCATTTTGGTAAACATTACTCTTGACAGTTCATATTTGGCAGTCGTGATGTAGACATGTGGCAAATTTACTATGGAGAAACATTCAATAGAAAAATATTCGATAAGCCAACGTGTTTTAATCGTTAAAATATCAAAATATCAAAATCAATCATCGATTACTGTGACGATGAGAAAGTTACGTGAAAATTTTGGGACAAACAACGTGCCAACAAAACGCACTATTCATTGTGTAGTGAATGATTTCGAAGAAAAAGGGTCTGTAGGTGACAATGTACGTAGGATCGGCTGAAAATAATACTGCTACTCAAAAACATATTCAAAACAATCCATCAACCTCAATTCCATGTCGTGCTCAGGAGCTTGGTCTTCAAAGAACGACTTTGGCCACACTTTTGCATAAGGATTTGTATTTGTTTCCATATAAGATTCAGTTGACACAAGAGTTTCTTTCACAAGAACACATACGCTGCCGTACATATGCCAATAGGATGTTACAGCTTGCCCATGACAATTCCGAATTTCATACAAAAGTCATAATGAGTGACGAGGCACATTTTCATTTGAATGGATGTTTGAATAAACAAAATAGTCGGTTATGGGGAATGGGAAACCCTCAAATTATTTAACAGTCACCTTTGATTCTACTGGTGTGCAATTTATTTAGGAGGAATCATTGGACCTTACTTCTTTGAAAATGAAAACAGCGTAAGGGTAACTGTGAATGGGGAGCCATATCGTGATATAATTAAAATCTTTTTAATGCCACAACTGCATGCTTTGGACTTCATTAACATGTGATATCAACAAGACGGTGCCACATTGCATACAGCCAGGATTACTGTGAGATCTCTTTTCACAACAAGAAATAGTTATGTTGATTGGCCTCCACTGGTCGCCTTATTTAATGCCACAACTGCATGCTTTGGACTTCATTAACATGTGATATCAACAAGACGGTGCCACATTGCATACAGCCAGGATTACTGTGAGATCTCTTTTCACAACAAGAAATAGTTATGTTGATTGGCCTCCACTGGTCACCTTATTTGACTGCTCTGAACTTCTCTTTGTGGGGATATCTGAAAAGCAAGGTTTATGCAAACAAACCAGAAACGCTTCAGGAACTCAAATAAAATAATCGTGATGAAATTAATGAAATAGCGCGTGAAATGTGTGAGAATGTAAAAAAGTCCTCAACAAGGCTCGCATTTGTGAGGTTAACAGAGGCGGACATTTATCTGATATTGTATTCCATACATAATTGCCGCCGTTAAATAAAACATTTATCAATATAAGATCCGTTCTCTTTCATTTAATCAAAAAGTAGTATACCTTCCTGGCCGACACCCTGTACCAAGAGTTGTATTTTAATTCTATTTGGGTACGGTTTTCCGTCGACCCTCGTCAAATTTGGTTTGTGAACAAACCGGTTTCGGCTGTTTGCCATCTTCAGTGTTCTTTTCGTACTAGTTGCGTTCTATTGTCAGTTGTGTTTATATAGTTCGTGTCTCCCTTCGTGTTATTGCGTTCGTCCCTTTCTGTCTTTTTGCCTGCATCTCTCCTTTTTCGTTTGTCTCTTTTTACCTAATTTGTCGATCCCTTTTTCATTCGTCTTTTTTTTTCTTCTATTTAAATCCTTTGACGGTCATGCTTGCAGTCCGTTTTTGTTTATGTGTGAACCTTTTTTTTTTTTTGTTTTTTTGTTTTATGTGACATAATAATCTGTAATTGTACGTTTATGATGTTCTCTATTGCTTTGGTCTTGTGCACCTGCGTGACGTTTTTGTGCTGGTGTAGTGTTTGTTTTCCTGTAAAAATGTTTCAACGGTTCAAATATTGTGTCCGAAACAGTGTTTATTTGTTCATTTATTATTCGTCCGTCAAATGTCTTTTGTTTGTATATTTCCATGTTTTCTAATACATTTAGTCTCCTTCCTTTGTGCTGGGTATGAAGCAGTTTAACCGTTGTCTTTATATGTCCTGGTGTACATTTGTTGTTAAATATATGGTTCGCAAAGTTTGATTCTGGTGTTGATTTTGGTTCTCGTAGTTTTTTGTTATAGTCTCTAATGTGTTCCCTAAATCTGGTCTTAATTTTTCGTCCTGTTTGCCCGATGTAGCTATAATGGCATGTACAAGTTAATTTGTACACTCCTTGTTTGTCTAGTATATTTGCCTCGGTTGTTTCTTGTTCTGAATGCGGTATTGATGTTGTGTTTTCCAAAGAATTTCGCCAGTTTGTACGTTGATTTTCCCATATATGTTAATGTAGCCCATTTTTTCTTTTCCTTCTCCTGTTCTTTGTTCGTTCTAAATTGTTTCTTGATGTTATCTACGAGGCGCTTTTTGTATCCGTTGTTTTCCGCTATGGTGTATATTGTTTCCATTTCCTTCATATACATTTGCCGTGTTAGTGGTGTTCTCTCGAGTCTTGTTATTAACTGCCTGATTGCTGCGTTTTTGTGTTGCTGGGGATGATTTGATGAGTTGTGTATTATTGTGTCCGTTGCTGTTGGTTTCCTGTATATTTCATATTCTATTCTGTTCGAGATTATGTTCCTCTTGATCGTTAGGTCCAGATAATTAATTCTCCCCTCCTCTTCCTTTTCCATTGTAAATTTTATGTCCTTGTGTCTTCCATTCAAGTAATCTAGAATTTGCTCATCGTTATTTCCTTCTAGTATACATATGATGTCGTCGACATATCTTGCGTAGAATATTACTCCGAAGTTGGTTTTTAATTCCTTTACGTATTCCTCTTCTAAGTTCTGCATTTAGTTCTGTATTTTAGTTCTGCTTTTATTACAAATTACCATGTGATTGAAATAATTCCATCACATTGGCAATTTTTTATTGCAATTGATGATGCTGTTTGTATGAACAAATGTGTATTTTCGTTCTGCTGTTTTAATACGAAGGCAAAGCAAAAGTAAAAATCATTTTATGAATGATTGAAATGATAATTTATAACAATTATCTTGTCAGATGTTTATTGGTTTTGAAAGCGCATCAAAAACCTACCGCAACTGTCATCACTCTTGGCTCTGTGCAACGTGTGCATCACTTTGCTGTTTTGCAATTTTTTGTTTAAAATTGTTTTACTCTTTTTAATGTTATATAATTTAAACAATTTGCAGTTGTTGTTAATACAATAGTAAAATACATTTAAAATAAGATGATATTTATAACATACAATTTGAATCAGTGGTGTAAAGGAATAAATTCAAATTGTAAGAAATTTTAAGTTGAATTTAATCGAAATGATATTTATTCAAATTAAATGGGTTTTCCATTTCGAGCTAAGATAAACCGAAATAACAGATTTATTTACATAAAAATTAAATAACACAAAATATCACATTTAAAAATTTTTATTGAAAAACTCGCGCAGCATAAAAATTCGAAATTCCATCAAATAAGCGACTCGAATCAAATTCTGATGTTATTCTTACAACTAATACGCTGAAAGCAGATAAAAAAAATCTAACTGTGAGCCACTGTTTAACGTAAAGTTTTCGCCCAACTTAATTTGATATTGCATTGTTTCAGTGTTTGACAAATTCACGCTTGCTTCAACCTTGCTCGATTTAATCTTATTCGATTAAAGCTTAATCGGCTAAAGCTTATTCGATTAAACTTTATTCGAATAAAAGTTATTCGATTAAATCTTATTTGACTAAAGCATGTCGATAAAATCTTATTCGTTGAAGAAGTACACATTCAAATTAAGGAGCGCTTTAACATTTTCCAAGTACCGTTTATAAAAATGAACGATTCGAAACCAAATGCATTTCGTTCACTTTGTGATTTTTTCTTTTTTTTTTGGTCAACATAATCGAACAAATGTGTCCACAATTGGAACAATTTTGGACAAATTTCAGCAAACCGGATCTGTAGGAAATGCGTAAAAACACATAAAAACTTTGCTGTTGTTTACGATAGTATGGCAGAAGAGCCGCCAACCTCGAACTGCTGTCGTAGCCAACCAACCATTACAACCAACCAACATCTCACAAACATCACTGATGCGAGTTTTGAACAAAAATATAAATTTACACTCTTATAAAGTTCAATTGACTGACAAGAGCTGAAGCCTGCTAACCATTTCTCTTCACATTATCACTCTTTTTAAGATACAGTCGCTAGTACTCCGAATGGCTATTTATGAAAACTCTGCAAAGAATATCATCTTCAGCAATGAGTCCTACTTTCTCATCTTTACAGGAAAATATGGAGGGAAGAATTTCGACAGAGGCAGAGCCATATTTAGCGACAGTTGGTATAGAGAACAACTCCAGAGCATATTCTGAGGAGCTGAGATGATCATGTTGTATCATAAAGTATACAAGGACAGGCCAATAATTCTAGGTTTCGTACACGGTTACGAAATGGCACAAAAACTCCTGCACATTGCGTGGATTCACCACAACACACCAGAAACGAAACAGCACGAAAATCACTTTTTCCCGTTTCTTCTCCAACGCGCTGCTAAACACAAACAAAAATAATTTACAAAGGATTCAACGTATGGTTTGCTATTGTGACAGGAGCCATTACAACTTAAAGACGGGAAGTTCAAAATTTCACGGAACTCCTTCCTATTGAGTGGGCAAATTTGAGGTTAGGAAGTACATTTTTTGTCAAATCAGTATATGTCACGAATTTAGCCGTAATCCTTTAACACTTATTAAGTAAGAAGCTTGGGGAATTTTAAGCATGGTCCGTTACACTCTGGAGCCAGGAATTTTAGGTTTGAAAATTTAATTTTATCGAAATGGTGAAAATTTCAATTTAGCATTGGGGAAAATTTTTTGGTGTTTGACTTTTTCGGAGATCGCTTTGTATAATTTAATTCAAGGCTTGCCGTATTGCTTCCGATAGTAGGCCAAAAAAATGCGATCCTAGTGGCCGTAGTGATGCAACTCTAGCCGTTGTACAGCAAAGTCTTGAGAATGAGTTTGGAATATCAACATGTCGACGTTCGCAAAAATTGGGCATCACTAAAGACACTTTGCATAAAGATTTTCATCTTTACGTTTGGAAAGTACAACTCGTTCAAGAATTTAAGCCCACCAACGACTGTTTTCATGGAACGTTAATGAATTGGCTATTTGCGATACGTTAAATAAAATTTCGATAAATTGGGTAAATGAGAATCCACGAGTGATTGTTGAAAAGCTAATGCACCCACAAAGAGTTAACTGTTTGGCGGTGTAATTAGATCAGCCAAGCAGTTACAGTGAATGGTGTTCACTATCACGAGATGATAAGATATTCCTTGTGCAGTCCTCCTCCCCCCGGGGGTACATTTATGGTCTTTATAGAACGCTCGACTATCTAGACCTGTGCAACTGGGAGAAAAAGGGAGCCCAGTCCCCTGAAGTCAGCAGCGGTACAACTGGAAGCTCCACGTTATTTCCACGAGCATCAGTGAGCTCGCAGAGTTCCTCTATTTGTCTCTTTAGACATTTAGCTGTTCTCTGGCTGGTTATTGAGGTTGGCCCCTATATGGGAGTATCCTGGTGGTTGTGGTTTCGCGGCCCCATATCAGGTTTGTTGTTTAATATGGTGGCCAGAATCATCTCGCCGTTAATGACACGCTAGGTGAATAAACAAGTCCAGTGAGCATGCTAGATATGTGTTCTGGACAGGAGTTGGAAAGTCTCCAGCTCTTCAGCAAGGAGTGGTGGTTTCCAGCCCTGCTCTGGAATCATTGAAATTGCTACTAGGAAGAACCTGTTGCTAGAATTAGACTTTGGCCTCCTAGGGCGTGAGTTTCGCTGCTTTTCACTCACAGTGGTTTGACCACCATCTGATTAAGGCTCCATAGCCAAGTACAGATGTAAATCTTATCACGTAATTCCTTGTGCAACTCCCCCTTCCGCTCCCGGGACCACATTGATATGTTTTGATGGAAACCCACCGTCATTACATGTGTCTTCGGGGGTAAAAAATGGAGCCCAGTCCTCTTCAAGGCTAGCAGAAGTGAACTACACAATTCCAATTTATTTCCACGGGAATCGGTAAAGTTCCATAATTCAGCTTTTTGGTTTTTTAGCCTTTTAGCTGTTCTCTGACTGATTATTGAGGTTGGTCCTTCGGGAGTATTAAGCAGCGCTTTTAAGTCTGTAAGAAAAATACACGGTTCAAATCAAAATACATTTCTGCACCAAATGTGTTACCCCCAGGGGCACATTGATATGCATTGACGGAAACCCACCGTCATTACATGTGTCTTCGGGGGTAAAAGGGAGCCAAGTCCCGTTCAAGGCTAGCAGGAGCCAGCTAGACATGGTGGCTCCGTGGTAGTTGTGGTTTCGAGGCCCTCGTTTGTGTTGTGTGATTCGGATCATTTACAATGAACACAATGAATGGTCCAGATCCAGTGAGCATGACTCCGGT
The DNA here is from genome assembly GCA_030448955.1 of Trichopoda pennipes. Lineage (NCBI taxonomy): Eukaryota > Metazoa > Arthropoda > Insecta > Diptera > Tachinidae > Trichopoda > Trichopoda pennipes. The sequence goes on from JASKUP010000040.1 coordinate 2,988,249, forward strand.
TGTGTTCTTAATTTTAATTAAGCTTCAAGCGTTCTGGACCAAGAGTTGGATAGTCTTCAACTCTTCAGCAAGGAGTGGAGGTGTCGGCCTGCTCCAAACTCTTGAAGGTGCAACTAGGAGTGACTGGAGGATATACGTATCTTAAAGCTTCCCTCCCAGGGCGGGGATGACGCTATATTGCATCCACAGTGGTATGATCCACCGCCCGGTTATGGCTTACACAGTTTAGGTACTCCCTGTGCCAGAAATTAAGGATATAGAGCTGAACGATATGTAGTTCCAACAGGATGAAGCCACTTGTCACAAAGCCAAGGAAAGAATGGCTATTTTGCAACAAGAAACTCATTGGCCATAGCTTTTACTTTTATAGTGAATTTAATTGGTTGCCGCTTTTTTATTACCTGACGGCGTTTAGGACTTCTTTCATTGGTAATATTTGAACGGGAAAGTGTATGTCAATAGGTCAAGAAGAAATCCAGAGCTAAAAGATGAAATAACTCGGCTAATTAACGACAATGAATGTCAATCTTTTCTCGGAGTCATTGATAGAAATTTCGTGATAAGATTTACATCTGCACGTAGCCGTAATCAGATGGTTGTCAAACCAATGTGAATGAAAAGCAACGCCATTCACGCTCTAGGAAGGTGAAGACTAATTCTAGCAACAGGTCTTTCCTGGTTGCAACTTCAACGGTTCCAAAGCAGGGCTGCAAACCACTACTCCTTGCTAAAGAGCTGGAGACTATCCAACTCCTGGCCCAGAACACATGACATGGATCTGGATCATTCATTAGTAGGTGTGATTAAAGGCGAAATGATCCTGGCCAACAAAAAACAATTCCTGTTGGGACCGCAAAACCACAACCACCACGATACTCCCGAAGGGCCAGCCTCAATAATCAGACAGAGAAACAGCTAAAAGTCTAAAGAGACAATTAGCGGAAACTCTGGGGCTTTACTGATTACCGTGGAAATAACGTGGAGCTTTCAGTTGTACCCCTGCTGAATTCAGGGGACTGGGCTGTCTTATACCCCCAGCAGCACAGGTCTAGATAGTCAAGTATTCTATAAAGAGCGATAAATGTGCCCTCGGGAGGAGGGTCATTGATAGAAATATGAACTATTTGAGTATGCCGCCGAAGCCATGACCTGCATTTTAATCGATATTTTCTTTAACACATTACTGTCTTGCGTCGCCTGCCATCAAAATAAGAAATTTTAAAATATAATTCTCGGAAAACTTTGGAATTTTGGTTAAGCCACCCTTTACTTACGTTAGTTGCTCTTCCAAAAAAAAATTGGCTGATGCAAGTGTGTTATATTATGTTATGTTTCTATCAAAAACCTTTTTTTAAATTCTAACTTCCAAAATAATAAAAATTTTTTAAGTGCAACTTGGCAACTTTGAATCGTAAAAAATTCTAATTAGGTGCCCCTGTAGACTAGCAGGTAGTATACCACCCAGTCTTAAAACATGGTTTATCCCAGCTTACACGTCTCTGGCTTTGTGAGATACTAGACAGACGTTATCCGCGAAGCCCAACTCTTCTAATTGCCGTATAATTGTCCAGACTTCCTTCATGATGACATTTAACAGACAGAATGGCTTATAAGGGTAGCGTGCACTCTCGCACCTTGTTCGATGCCAGTGTTTGGTCTTGAATGGCTGGCTGGTCAATCCACTTTGTAGTACTACCAAATCAGAATCTACTTGGATTTATTCGATTATTTGGACTATTTTCGAGGGTATTCCTTTTTTCTCTATAATATCTAAATTGCAACACGTTGAACCATATCAAAGGCCTTCTCGAAGTCAATGAACCACAGATACAGGGTAATAATAATAGGTGCCCCTGTAGGCTAGTAGGTAGTGTACTAGCTTGTCAGTATGGGGGTTGTGGGGGGTTGATTCCCAACGAAGGCCTTGGTTTTTTTCACTACAAGAAATAAAAATTGACTGTCGGTGGGGCTGGTCAGCGATGAAGGCATAGTCACTGGTGGCTGGTAATTTTCGACTATCCTTCTACTATCCTGCTACTTCTCTTTTAAACAAAAAAAAATTATAAAACGAAATAAATTTAAATAAGTAATAACGAAAAGTCAAAATATTTCTTTTCGCATTAATAGAGATAGCATTCCTTTAAAGATGCAATAGCATAAGGCTTTTAGACAGGCGTGCCTGTGCCTGTGCCTGTATTAACATTTAAACACATTGTCTACTGATGATCGAAACTGCTGCCCCAACAACTGAAAACAAATAATTTTACAAGCGAACAAATGTACCTACCGATCGACTAACAATCATCATTGTCGATAATGATGATAATGATGATGATGATCATGATAATGACCATTCATTTCAATAATTCACTACGATTTAACATTAAGAATAACAAACGGCAACAGGTACTATTTATTATTTACTTTAAATTGCTACTTACAATTGGAGATGTGTAAGAGAATACAATAAAATGAGCGTACGAGATAGAGAGAGAGGAAGAGAAAGTGTATTATGTTTTTGTTGTTAACGATTTGTATGTACAACGCCAACATGTGATTAAATGTTCTAAATGTTTGTAGTCAATGATAATTTTCATTACATTCACAACATTTAAATTAAGTGGAGGTAATGCATCACTGATTACCAAGTAATTATAGATTGTAGAAGAATACAAATTAAATACAAAATAAATACTTGGAAATTGTATTGGCTTCGCAAAAGCATTTTTATTTGATTTGTATTTGAAATTACATATTTTCAAATGATTTGATGAAGATATTGAAATTGTTTGCTCATAGAGCAATTAGAGCCTTTTGAAAGCTGTTATTAAGTACTTTAAAACATAGATAATGACTAGATAGGACACGGGGAAAAAAACTCGGCAAGTGGCCAGCCACAGTTAACCGCTTTGTTTTTACAAGACAGCATGCTATTCAATTTGTATGCATCTGTCTCTTTTATATAAAGAAGTTAATGAATTTTATTTGTTTACATTTTTATTTTACAATTTTATGCAAGTTGGCGCAAGTTTTTAGAAAATGTTGGTTTTTAGCCATATTTTTCTAATTTTTGCGCCAATTTACTGGTCAATAATACAGCAAGTGAGTCCGCATGCAGAGGTGTTATATAATAGCAAAGGATATAAGGAGAAGGTTAAGAAATGTGAGTATTTTTCTTCCTAAGGAAAAATTTTTTTTCTTTCTTTCTAAGGAACAAGTTTAAATTACTTAATAAAACATTTTATATTATTTTTTAGGAGCCGCAAATGGGTAATGAACTGTCCGAATGAAGGGGAAACTCTAGCGGTTCCCGAAGAAGCCGACAAGGTAAGTTTTTTCCAAGTTGTTTTATGTGTTCTGTGTTGTTGACGAGCGTTCGCTTATAAAAAAAAAACAAGTGTATTTAAGTGTGCGGTTCCATTTGCCAATTAAATAACGTTCAATTGGAATTGTGATCGTTATGTAGAATGTGCTTTTTTCTTTCTAAGCAACAAACTTAAATTATTTAATTACACATTTTATTATTTATTTATTTATTTATTTATTTACAATATATATTACAAAGTAAATTTGCAAAATATATAAATAAAAGGCGCAGGTTACTAGACCATATGCGCACGTATTAAAGTTAAACTTAGAATTTAAGACTATTATATTCTAATTAAGACTATTTATATAAATTGAAAATTAGATAAACTTAGGTGGAATATTATGTACATAGACCAGAGAAAAAAAAAAAGAAAAGGAAAAAAAACAAAAACAAAAACAAAAATAATATAAAAACAAGAAAGAAATGGTTCCATTTGTAATAATAACAATTTCCAAGAGTCTTGCCTCTGCTGTATTAGTTTTGAAATTTCAGGGTTAAACCAGATCGGATTATTCTTCCCCTTAGGCTGCCGGCTTAATGGAAAGATTTCATTAGCTGTTTTTCTTATAATTCGCTTCAACTGGGCAGCTTCCCTGTTTATATTCGGTGATATTGAAAATTGTTTACTAAGTTCTGTAGCCTTGTTTTGAAAAAGATCCCAGTCAGCATTTTTATCCAGAAATCGGGGTGAAAAATTTTTCTTAAATAGACTTAATAGACTGGGTGCAATGTCTAGACTTGACATTGAAATGTCAACCGCTGTTAAAGTGTTCCTGGTGCTAAGCAAGGTTGGAGAACCGTCGTTTAAAATTACTAAGTCCTGATCGTTCGCAAAATGTTCTAAAATCCTTCCGTTTGGTGAATTTGAGGCAGATCCCCATAAAACATTTTGTGAGTTTAAGACTCCAAGCAGAATATTGTGCACGTTCCTGGCAAATGGTATTACATTGAATTACAATAGTCATCAAGGCTATGCCCGATTTGGCATACGTGTAATCGTAGTTATGATGATATATTCTAAAACCCGGTAAATGTAGTAAGTGTAAGTTTTTTTGAACGATATGGGTTTCTTGCAACGCTTTGATGTTAGGTTTGTCTTTATTATTAATAAAACCTTGTATGTTCCATTGGAGAATCGTTATGTGTTGGTGAACAGACATAAATTATTTTCCTGAATTGCCCTCTTGGGCCTGTTGTTGTGTCGGGTCTTTAAAAGTTGTAGGAGTAACGAGAACGTTTAGCAATGGGAATTTGTTATAAAGTTGTGAAACAGGCGTGCTATTATCGTTCGAGCAGCTTTGTCCTGTTCTCGGTGGCGAACTTAGATCTAAGCCATCAGTAATTTCTTCAATCATACTTTCCTCAGTCATTAAGAAATTTTCTTCCAAACTATCAGTGAACGATTTGTCGTCACTGAATATGACGTCGTCAATATTGCCAACAGAATTGTATTTGTCGGTTTGTTTTTGTCTGCTGCCTTAACATGTTTTTCCTTAATAACTTTTTTGGATGAGTGCGGTTTTTCTGTTATTGTTTGTGTGTTCTTTGAAATTATTTTTGAATATGCATTTTTAATGGGGACGATAGAGCTTTCGTCGGTTGGTTGTGTGTTTGTAGTGGATATATGTTGAGATTTTGTAGTAGAATTGTTTAAATTTAAGAAAGATAATTGAATTTGATTTTCCATGGTTGTTTGCGTATTTTTTTGGTTTTCTGCATGCTTGATTGTGTCCAGCGCGTTCTTTTTTAATGTTTTATTATTATTTGTTGTTATTTGTGCGTATGTCTGTTTGTTTCTGTTTCTGACTGGTTGAAGCATGTTAAGTGATGGATTATCATTGAAAATCTTCCACGCTTCACGTGTTGTACACTTTCTGGAAATTCTCACATAATTAACGGATTTATGTTTCCAAAATGTGGGGCACTCCGGATCATATGATGTATGGTTTTCATTTCGACAATTTACGCAATATTTGCGGGTGCAGAGTTCGTGTTCTTGATTTAAACCACATTCTTTGCACTGAATGACATTTTTGCACCATTTTTTATTACACATTTTATTTTATTTAATTTATTAGGAGTCGCCAGTGTATTAAATAATTACAAATATACAAACATTTGACTGTTTTGTTTTGTGCATTAATTTTTTGTAGGCTCATCTTTTATTGTCCAAACGCATAAGTCAAACGCAAAAAAACCAGGGTTCAGAATTTTTCATTTATGAACATTCAAAAATCAACATTCATGATATTTTTCATAAATGAGAAATCTAAAATTTTATATTTATTTTTCACGCTCATAAACGAACAACAAAAAATGTTCTGCTTATGTTCATACATGAATGCGAACAACAAGAATTATTAGTCTTATTCATATGTGATGAATGATAAATTAGCTTCTTCTCATTAATGTTCTTTTTTATAAATGTATATGTTCATATATGAACGTTGAAATTTTGTAAAATTTCTCATAAATGAAGGTGAAAAAGTTATCTACCTACGATCGCAGTTTACCGTAAAAACACATGGGTACATTTTAACTCAAAATACAATTTTGCAATATATTTTAAAGGAAATAAAAAAAAAAAAAACGTTTTTTTTCTACATACGCCGACAATTGCACATTACCAAATATTTGCGTTTATGTACGCGAATGCTTAACGCACATATTTTTAGGATTTTTTCATTTTTGAAAAATTATCAAAATTGTAAATATTCAAAAATGAACACTTGTGTGTTTCTTATTTTTTCACTTATGAATAGAAAGAAAAAAAAATAAATCGTCGCATTCACAAATGAGAAAACACAAAATATTTTGTAGTCTCTCACACATGTATGAGAAGAAGCGGCTAAAAAATGAAATGTTCATATTCATACATGTATGAACAGTGGGTGAACACTTCGCTACTCTGAAAAAAAACATTCAATAACCTAACTAAAGCTTTTGTGGACCATTTAAATTTGTGGTATCTACTACTTTTACATAAAATTAATTGTCTTGTTTTAAATATACTATTTCGTTTCTAGTGTGGCGCAGGCAGGCATACATAAATCAGAAGCGTTTAGATGCGGAAGCGAAGCAGTTGCATATAGGAGCTACTAATTTTGCAAAACAAACTCAGCAATGGCTGCAATTAATCCACAAGTTTAGTAGTGCTACCAAAGCATTGGGTGACATGGAGAATTTCGCCCGAAGTATAGAGTCTGATATGCAAGTCAACGTACATTAGAAATTGCCTACAAGAGTAGCAAACAAACTCAGCAACAAATACAAGGTAATTTAATAGCGGCGGCAAATGTCGCTATATCGCTATATATGTTATATATCTACGGTAAAAAAAAATACCGTACCGGCTTTATTTTTAATTATAAATTCAAGACTTTTTGTTTCTCCAATGAAACACAAATAGTTTTATAAAATTAACAATTAAATAATTAAATTATTTTAAGCGCAATTTTATTTCGTGCTTGATTCCTTTAAATAAATATTTCATCATATTCTCAAAAAATAATTATTACAAAAATTTTTATTAAAAAATAAACATCTTATGATATTCTCATAAAACATTTATTCAAATAAAAATAAAAATATTTGAAATGTATTGTAAGGGGGTAGAGCACATCCATATTGCAATTTCACTATTGCTCAAGTAGCTCATCAGTGAATTTTGCCCCAATATTGTATAGACAAACCTAAGAGTCTTATATCCAAAGCCAAACTGATTTTATGAGAATTTTTCATAAAATCAACATAGCATAGACAGCAAGACTCAAAGACACTTCCATACAAACACTACAAAACATTTCAAAACAACAAAAAACATTGTTTATTTTGAATCATTACTACATAAGGGTTTCCATTGGAAACCATTCATATGTAATGTGAAAATACCAGAAAATAAAAAATATTTGTAAATAATTTTACAAAGTTCTAAAAAAGCAACGGGCACATGCAATGGAAATAAGAAATCTACAATTATTCGGAATCATTTTTAATATAAGCAATTTCATTTCGTGCTTGATTCATTGTAGATTTTTTATTTTATTTATATTTATTTTTTTAAATATTAGCAATAAAAAGTCGAAACCATTGATTTGAAAAATTAAATGAATGATATCGTATATTTTTAAAAAGAGGTAACATTTTTACAATTCAGAGTTAAGTGTAGCTAGCCTGTGCAGTTATATTTTTTCTTTATTCAAGACCGTCATGCTTGGTGAAGAGCCACATTCCACAAGAAGAACATGATAAATCTAGACTAGATAAGGTTGAACAAAATCATCTTTTTGTGAAGTAAAAAAGGAGATAAAATACGAAAAACATTTTCCTTGTTATCTTAATTGCATATTTTTCATGTTTTTCATATATTTTATTTTCAGATAATACTTACCAATTGGTGTCCAATTCTGCTGATTTTCATCATTGCATCAGTAAAAAATGTTTATTTTGTAGCCCTCAAAGGGACTTTTAAGTTTTAATTTCTCTTTTTTTCAATATATTTATATATCGCACCCTAAATACAAAAGGGTCACAATTCAAAATACTAAAATTTTTAGGAGACACAAGAAACGGTTTAGTTCATCGCGCAGAAACAACACACTTACAACAAAAATAGTCTTAACTATAACAATTAAAGAAGATAGTGCAGTAGTTAGAAATGTGTACTCTATATTAATTTATGGAAAAAAAGTCATTTTTAGAATATTTTGAGTTGTGACCCTTTTGTATTTAGGGTGCGATATGTAAAGACCTTTAAATATTTTAAAAATAAAATATAATACTGAGATTTTATACGACAAATTAATTTAAAAGGAATTAATTAACACTTTTTTTTTAATTATTTAACACCTTCAAAGCTCTGTAATTCCGTAAACGTGAATGTTTTCCTGAAAAAATAATAAACATTTTTGAAAAATATATTTTTTTATACGAAAAATGCCTCCTCACAGTTCTTCATTTCAAACATTAGAAGCATACTTTTCGGCTGCGCCAAAAAAAAAAAAGTAAATTACAGTCGGCGACATCTGTGAATGATTGCAAAATAATCAAGTAGTTGAAGATTAAAAGTGTTGAAAAGTGGTCAAATTTAGTTTGCAATATTTCTTTAAATTGTCAGCAAGTAATTAAATTGCGACAAAGGTATTTCTGTTATCTTTTTTAATTCTAAAAAAAATTTAATTAAAATAAATTTAAATAAAAGGGATTTGTGGACGCAGAAGGAAAATAAATCTATAGCTTGTGCGTGAGTAAACTGATTTTAATAAAACTTCACATGATTGCAGAGCTGAAGTGGAGTAAAAGTTTAATATTTATACATTTTCTTATAAAGAAAAGGGCTGATAGACAACAACGCCAACGTTAGCCACCTCCACAATTTAAGTAAAACGAAGAGAACTTTAAATAAAAATGCAAAATGGAAATTATGGCAAGATATCAGAAGCTGATTTGTGAATTGTTAGCGCACTGAATCAAAAATGAAGGTGAGTGAGTCATTTACCGCCATTATGAATAGCAACGTCGATGGCAAGGTCGCATTAACAACCATTGTGGTGGTCAATATTGACAACAATTCATTACTATTTTATGACAATATTGAGTTGACAAACGATATTGAATTGACACATTCTTTTACAAACGTCTCTACATAATTTTCCAATTTTCTAAAATAAAAATGAATGAAATGAAAAATGCATTGAATATAGAAAAAATTAAAATAACAACAAGTGCTAGACGGTACCGTAAAATAACTCGCAAATGAAATAAATCCCAAAAAAATGAAATAACTCCCAATACAAATTATATTTGCACCCGGGCACTGTTTAACTGTTTTAACCTTTATGGTCCTTAACTTTGATATCATACCATACATCATAGATATATGACCAAAGGCCGTTGTTCCATACACCATAGAGAGATCATTAAGCCATCCCGGTCTGTTTAGGCAGCCTTCGGCCTGATAGAAAGGCTTATGTTCTATAGTATAACAAACCCCGGCTTCGCTCACCAAAAATTTCCTGCATAGCCGGCCTTCGGCCGGTATAAAGAATTTTATTCTCTATGGTATAACAACATCGGCTTCGCTAACTAAAAGTTTTCCCTGTAGCCAAAATAATGGAATAAGTCCTAATTAAATAGCTTCCATTAGGTGACTCCTAATAACAGCTCTTTAATTAATTAAAATGAAATAATTTCTATACCCTACGCCTGCAGGTTGAAGGAGGAAAATATTTTGTTAGCGAAGCTGGTGTTCGAAATACCATAGAGGAGAAATCTTTTATTATACAATAACTCCCAATTTGTATGGGATTTTTGAATTTTTTGTTGGGACTTATTTAATTTTTTTTTTCAGTTATTTCATTTGGGACTTTTTTCACGGTACCGTGCTAAACAGTTTGGAAAATTAATTGCGGGGCTGGAAATTAATGCAAATCTAGCCAAAGATTTTTAGAGACGTCCTAAGTAAACTAGGCTGGAGGAAAATAACATTGAAAATAAATTCCACCAAAGCCGTCCACAAAAGTTAGTGATAAAAAAAGTATTAAACTGTGACATTTATCTCAAAATTGATACAAACCAATTATTAGTTTCAGATGTACATTTCGTGATAAGATTTGCATGTGCACCTGGCCGTAAGCCTTAATCAGATGGTGGTCAAACCACTGTGAATGAAAAGCAACGTCATTCACGCCTTAGGAAGCCGAAGACTAATTCTAGCAACAGGTCTTTCCTAGTTGCAATTTCAGCGGTTCCAAAGCAAGGTCGCAAACCACTACTCCTTCCTGAAGAGCTGGAGAATATCCAACTCCTGGTCCAGAACACATGACTAAAATGCTCACTGGATCCGCATCATTCACCCGTTGGTGCTATTAAAGGCGAAATGATCCCGGCCCACTAAATCAGTTCATGCCTAGGGCCGCAAAACCACAACCACCACGATACTCCCGAATGGCCAACCTCAATAATCAGTCAGAGAAACAGCTAAAAGTCTAAAGAGACAATTAGCGGAAACTCTGGGGCTTCCTGATTCTCGTGGAAATAACGTGGAGCTTCCAGTTGACCTCTGCTGCCTTCAGGGGACTGGGCTCCCTTATACCCCCAGCAGCACAGGTCTAGATAGTCAAGTATTCTATAAAGGCCGATAAATGTGCCCCCGGTGGGGGGGATGTTTCAAATGTACAGTTTCTAAATGAAATGGAAAAAATAAGTTAATAAAAAAACTAGGCAGAAGTGAGTACGACAGGAGGAGGCAATTACCAGTTTCGGCGCTAGAAAAAGTTGCTGTGCATATAATACAGTTCGAAAAACATATTCTTACGGATGTGTCATGCTTAAGTTATAAAAGAAAATAATTAAGCAATAAACTAAGCTACTGGTTATGTTGTTCACTAACTGCGTCGCTTGCTAAGAAAACTTATCTACACAAGACAACAACAAATTTCTGCTTACTAACTGCATAGAAATTTTATAAACGCAAGACAACAACACATCGGTATGCTGTTTACTAACTGCGTAGTTTTCTAAGAAAACTTATCTACACAAGACAACAACAACAACAACAACAACTATCTGAAAAGAAATTCCAGGAAGAAACTTTATCAGTATAAAAACGAAACCAAAAAATACACACAGACATACAGGCGCCTTTACAACCATTGAATGAACAACATACAACAACAAAATGTGATACAAAGGCAATATAACATTCTTAATTTTTTTAGACTTTTAATGGACAAATATAAAAGGCAGCATCTGAGGTGGATAGTTAGTTAGTTAGCTAGTAAAAAATAAACCGTGTGAAGTAAAGATGTATGCATTTTAAGTAAATTGTTCTGTAGTGTCAACTTTATGTGTAGTTAAAGTAAGTAAACTTTTAATTAATTGATTATTACTTTTATTTTTATTCGACCATTTTTAATTTAATTAAATATGAACTAATCTTTTAAACGGTCTTTTAAATAATTTAACGATTTTATTTTTTCGATATTTCGCTTTTCTGTGGAAAGCTTCTTCGGGAAATTATTTTTTATATTTTACAAAAACAAACAAATTTTAACAATTTGAAAAGAAAAAATTTTTTGAAAACATTTGACAAAACATATAAAATAATTTTCTTCATACATACAAACATACAAGAATTAAAATTTCAAATATTTAAACATACAAAAACAAGGAAACGGAAATTAAATAACAAATTTTTTCTTATGAAATAATTATAACAAATTATGTGTCTTTTGTATTAAGTACCTATAATTCTGAGCTAAATTGTCTGTGTCTGTTTTGAAATTTATTCTCCTTACATTTCGTACATTAACAATTTCTAACATTTCCAACATATAACGTCTCTTGTAGTTTTTTTCTATATCTAATATTAATGATGCTTCGTCAAACTGAGGATAATGATTATATTTCTTACAATGTGAAGATAAGGATGTCTTCTGTGTTGAAATATTCCTATATTTTTGATCACATCTATGACCAGCTAATCTTGTTTTAAGTTTATTCTTTGTTGTTCCAATATAAACTTTGTCACAGTTCACCTGGTCATTTCCTCTCTACATGGTATCCTGTATAATACATCAGATATTTCCATTTTTCCTATTTTATCCGTCATACTGCTAAATAATTTATTTAATGTGTTATGTGTTTTGTGTGCAATTATATATCTATCTGTGTCATATATTTTAGATTTTCTTAATCTTTCTGATATTCCAGGAACATAAGTTAATGATTTATAATTTCTTGGTTCTGCCGTAGTATTTCCTAAATTATGCCTATAACTACCATATTGTCTAATTAATCTGTTAGTTAATTCTACTGGAAAATCATTGTCATTAAATATTGTATCTTATTGTATCCTTATTCTTCAAATGAAATTCTCTATCACTTATAGTCAATCACCCTTATTCTGTTTATCGTCGTCGTCATCGTCATCAATTTAATATCAATCTCAAATTTTATCGACATCGTCATCAATTCAAAACGAAACTGGTATGCCCTAATGCCTTGTTTCCATGGCACCTGCTTTGCTCTCTATTCTTGCTTCACACCCCAATCATAAGCGAATCAACCTGCTTCGCCATACAAAATTATGAGAGCGAAGCTGGTAGATTCATATTGAATCTAGCTGCGAAGCAATTAAAAATCCTCTCTTCTCTAATTTTTATCGTAAGTTTATCCGCACTAGTTATCAAAATTAAACGTTTTTGTAAACAAAGAAAAATTACAAACAAAACAAAGTTAAAAGTGAAAACTTAAAAAATATAATTGTTTTGTGGGTGTGTTAATTAATTTTAATTTTATAAAATTAAAAAAAAAACGGATAGGAAAAAAATTATACTTAATGCTATCGCGGCAAGAAGGATATCTTCTGTTGTTTTTCAACTGTTGTTGTTGTTTTTCAACTTATGTTTTTCTGTTTAATAACAACTGGCAAATCGAAGCAGATAAATGAGTCGTGTAAACAGCATGATTCACAAACTTGCCTCAGAGAGCGAAACACGAGATTCAAATTGTCGTGGAAACAGGCCATAAGAGCAGTTTAACGATGTCGATGGTTTATCGTTTTTTAAAGCACATCTCTAACAATTTAGACAGCTGGTTTGTTTTTTTTTTTCAATTTTTGTAAAGTTGTTTTTTTGAAGGAGAGCGAATTATTGAAAAAAAAAAATATAAAAAATTAAAAGGACCATATAACTTTAAATAACTAAAATGTTTTTTGTTCCTGATTGCAATTCTGATCCGAGTGATGTGGAAAAGAAAAAAGAATTGGTGTTGGAAAGAAGATTAATAAGGCAGAAATCAAATATATTTCAATTACCCGATGAAAAGTGAGTAATAAATTAAGTGTTTTTTCTATCTGCTATAAGTTAATTTCTTTGAAAGGTTCGAAAGCTTTTTTCGTCTAAATAAGGATGCATTCAACTATGTGCTGTAGACTACAACACCACATTTAAAATCTCGGGTCAGGTCGACACACATTTCGAATACTATGAAATTGGCTAAAAACCTTAACGTTGTTTTTAGCGCAAGGATCTTACCAGCTTAGTGTCGCTAATGATTTTAACTTAGGATTATCTCAGCCAGTGGTATCTAAGATAATTTCTGAGATTGTGGATGTCATAGAAAGGAAAATTTGTCCACTATGGATAAAATTTGCTATGACAGACGAAGAAAAAGCTGAAGCAAAACTGCATTTCTTCCAAAGATCTGATTTTAATATACAACGTTCTGAGGCAGCTCATATAAGAGGTGAAATAAAAACAAGTTTTCTTTAATTTCAATTCAGTCTTTTAATTAATTTTTTTTTTCAAACATATAAATATTAATCTTATACTAAAAAACGTAAACAACAAAACAAAAAATTCATTAAAGCTTTTTATATAAAGGCACATTGTCTACATACATATGTATGTACAACATGAAATTTGTCTAGCTTTTGTTCAGCCCCTCCAACTCTTTTTCCTTAATTAATAATTTAATTTCTTTAATTTTCATTTCGGATTCGTGTTGTTCTGTTAACAACTAATATTTCTTCTTTTCTATTTCTAATAAATCTTTTTGGTATCTACTTAAGTCTTTTAGAGTTCTTTTCATTGATGACATTGAATTGTTAATTTCTTTTAATATATTCGCCTGTTCATCACTATGCTTTTGGAGCAGTTCGTAGTGATCATTATTTGATCCTGGTTTCTTCGAGGCAGATTTTTCCTTTCTTCTTAGACGGGTGTAATTTTCGGCGCTTTGTATATAAGTTGATGCTGGTAGTAGTTCACTTTCATTTTGAGGAACCAATTTGTTGCTTTCTACAACTTCTATTACCACATCCTCATATTCAATACATTCCACTCCCTGAACAGATCCTTTTGGGTTTAGCTGCTTCTGAAATTGAAGCAGGCTTCTTCCAGCGGGCTAAGAATCATTTGTTTATAAATTCCTCCCCCAGTAGACGTACACTCTGCCTTATTTGCCATCAATTTTTTCTTCACTTTGAATTTTAAATCCCGCCAAACCTATAAAAATAATTTTATTATACAATAATCTTTTTAAAACTATTTACTTTACCTTTTGCCAACCATCACCTGATCTTTTCGGTGGACCAAGGACATTTAATATCATTGCTATTCTTTCCCACTGCTCTTTGAAGTCACTGGGAAGACTGCCTTTTTGGAAACCCTTGGCAAGTGGTGGATTCTTTTCCATCTCCTCCACTAACTTATTAAATTGAATACTGTTTGTAATTTTTTTTTCTTCCATTTTTTTTTAATTTAAAAGTGCTATTTTAAAAAAATCAAAAACACTAAAACTGTTTCGACACAAACCAGACCGACGATGAAATCAGAGTCAATTTAAATCGATGCCGTCGTTAATGTTGCGTACGGCATACCAAAAATACATCGACGCTTGTCGATAACACTTAATATTGATAATGGGCATACCAATTAACAACAATTGATACAAAACGTTATCGTTTCATATTGATGACGCTAAATGGAATAAGGGTGAACATTCTGTCTATCATATTTTCCGCTGTGTTAATTATCATTTTTTTCTCGGATGTTTTGAATAAAAATTAATAATTCTTCCTGAAGATGTTGGTTTCTTATACCAATTTCTCTTCCTTATTATCAATATATCTAAATATGGAAGTCTAGATTCTAATTCTCTTTCAATCGTAAATTTAATATCCGGATGGAAACTATTCAATTCTGACAAAATATCATCCACTGCATCTTCCGAAGTTATACAAAATATCTCATCTAAATATTTTGTGATAATCTTCGGTTTAATATGCATTTTACTAACAAATTATGTGTCATTATGTGTTATGAATTAAGTAATTCTTCCATCACAATATCATATATATAATTGGAGATGCTGGAGAGCCCATAGGGAGGCCCTCCTTCTGTTGATATAACCTATTATCAAATTGAAAGTACCTGTTGTCTTCAATGCAAAACTTAAGAATACGTAAAAATAATTCCTTCTCAATATTCGTATTTTGTTCTATTATCTGCCATTTTTTCTCTATAATTCTCAAAGCTAAACCTACAGGAATACTTGGAAAAAGTGAAATTTGTTATTTAATTTCCGTTTCCTTGTTTTTGTATGTTTAAATATTTGAAATTTTAATTCTTGTATGTTTGGATGTATGAAGAAAATTATTTTATATGTTTTGTCAAATGTTTTCAAAAAATTTTTTCTTTTCAAATTGTTATAATTTTTTTGTTTTTGTAAAATATAAAAAATAATTTCCTGAAGAAGCTTTCCACAGGAAAGCGAAATATCGAAAAAATAAAATCGTTAAATTATTTAAAAGACCGTTTAAAAGATTATTTCATATTTAATTCTTTTAATTAATTTAAAAACTCTAAAATCTGTTGTTATTTTG
Source organism: Trichopoda pennipes (assembly GCA_030448955.1). Lineage (NCBI taxonomy): Eukaryota > Metazoa > Arthropoda > Insecta > Diptera > Tachinidae > Trichopoda > Trichopoda pennipes. Next base: position 3,004,007 of record JASKUP010000040.1, read on the forward strand.
TAGAAAAACTCCAGGATGTAAAGTTTAAATTCAGATTTTATTTATGTAAGAAAAAACTTTCTCCATAACGTTTCCAACCGGAAAGAAAAAGAAATATATAAGTGATGAAAGTATAGTATAAAGAATGTCAAAAATTAAGTATGTAATTAATACAAAGTGTGAATTTATTCACATATAGATGTCAGCACGAGTTTCAATATATTTATTTTATAATAAAGAACTCACAATAAAACGTTTATAAAAGATATAAACGTAATATAATCACCCTAATTCTGTTTGGCGATGGCAATACAAGACGACGTTGTTTTTTTATCGTTTGTTTTAAATCGGTATTCTCTTTGGCAAAATTATCATTTATCGATGACTGTGAACACATGTTTAGTATTCGGTAAGAAAATTTGATGTTGACGTTGCCTTAAATTGCCATTGCTATTGTCGTCTGTGGTTATAAATAAAAAAGATTAAAGAAACTAAAAATACAAAATATTTATATTTTATGGAAAAAAATTAATTAAAAAATTGGTGGAAGAATTGGAAAAAAATCCATCACTTACCAGGGGATTTCGGTGAGGCAGTGTTGCTACTAATTTTAAGGAATCATGGGAAAGTATAGCGAATGCTCTAAACGCCTTTGGCCCACCAAATAGAACGCATAATGGAAGGCAAACAGTATAGTATGTAGTTCTTTACAAATACATGTTTGACAAAATTCTTTTTACAGATTTGATGCGATTTAAAATTGAAAGTAAAAACAAAAACGAAGGTAAAAAACAATGTGCTAAACATTTTGATTTTTATTTATTTTGAGCCTTAATTTATTTTAGATTCAATTTAATACAGGTTTTATTTACCTTTTTTTTTTGTTTTTTTTTTTTTTGTAAAAAAGTAGTAGCGCTTCAGGCAACAATGCCTATTTAGTCACGTACCGTGCTACATTCTTTAGGAAAGGGATAAAGAAGAGATGTGACATTACAGGTGGTGAAAGTAGAAGGATAGTTACGGAAATTAACTGTCGTATATGATAGCACAGCGACCAGTGACCATGCCTTCATCACTGAGCAGCCCCACCAGCAGTCAATTTTTAGTTTTGTAGTGAAAAAAAAAAACGGTGAAGGTCTTTGTTGGGAATCGAACCCACAATCCCCAGACCGACAAGCTAGTACACTACCTACTAGCCTAAAGGGGCACAAGTTGTTTTTTTTTCACAACAATTTTATCAAAAATAGTACACAAGTAAATCAGCTGACTGAGATATTGGATATTTGTGTTATATTTTATTAAAATGATCGATAAACTGGCAACGTCGTCATAAGACTGTTAGGAAATACCAAATTAGTATTGAAGTTGCGTTAAAATGATGTTGCCTCAAAATCGACGACGATGTTGCCGTCGCCAAACAGAATAAGGGTGATTAGTTTCAGATATAAAGTTTTTAAGTGTAATGTAAAAAATAAGTTAATTAAAAAAACATCTTCGCGGCTAGAAGAAGTTGCGGCGAATATAATACAGTTTTAAAAATATATGGATTTTGAAGGTGTCACATCTAAGGAATTTAATTCCCACATCACTCAATAATACCAAGAAATCCTCTTCTTTCAATAAATTTCAACTTTGTATCACTCTATTCTGCTTCCTGCGCCTTTTGAAATTCCATAAAGAGTGAACAAATTATTCTTTTTAAAACTTTAATTTTCTTTTCTAAAATAATAAGTCGTGTGTTATGATAATCGAAGGTTACAATAATTCGTAATTCTTAGCTGTAATAGCTTTGTGGCCATAGCCTTAAAAAATGCCTAAATTTTTAGAATAAATTTAAGGCCGGTTTTGTTTAGACGACAGTAAGCTTTGTCCCAAAGTTTTGTCTTTGAAGCTTAAGTTTTTAAATTTTCTCTTTAATGTTAGAACTCTCTCTCTCTCTCTCTCTCAAGAATTAGACCTGAAAAACATTTTTTACACTAATTTTAAATGGGTTTGCTATAAGTATATTGAACTATTTTTTAATCAGCTGTCACAAAATCTATATTTTTGACAAAAACTTTCTTTTAAACATGTTTCTTATCGATAACATGTTGACTCCAACACAATACGTTTATCGATTTACCTTCCAAGCAATGTTGCTGTCGACTTAAAAAATATAATATTGACAATAAAGCCACAAGACACACTATCGACGTTGAGTATAATATAATTAATAAGAAAATATTTTTTTAAATAAAACTAATAATTTTTTTTATACTTTTTATAATATTTTGGTGTGTATTTTTTATTACGTTTCATATAATATTGTATTGTTTTTTTTTATTTTTATTATATTATTATTATTATTATTTTAACTGATATATTGCATATTTTTTTATTAATTTAAATTTTTTTAAATTAAATTTTTTTATTAAATTATATACTTTTTTCAAATTTCATTACTAAGTATTTGTTGTTGCTGTTTTTTTTTTTTTTGAAGTAAATAAGAGTATGGAAATAGAGAGGATATTTTCGTTCGTTTTAAGAAAACACATTTATTACCAAATAGTTTTTAATATTTTGTTTGCTGTTTTTTATACAATTAAAATATAATTAACTTTTTTCAAAAATATTTTTTTCCAAAAATTAATGTTTTTTTTTTTGTTATTTGGAATTTTAAAACAAAACTAGTTTAGTTTAATTATATTTAAAATTAATTAATTTTAGAAATTATATAAAAACAAAATTTTAAAGTTTTATTATTTATTAATTATTGTTTATTATTATTATTATTATTTTTTTATTATTATTTAGACTTTAATTTAATATTTACAAATTGTTGTTGTAATTTAAATGTTTATACAATTTTTTTTTAATAATTTTTTTATATTATTTTTTTTAATATTATTTTTTTTAATATTATTTTTTTTAATATTATTTTTTTAATTTCCTTTTATCATTAATACTATTGTTTAATATGCGCATATGTTTTCTAACATCACTATAATTAATTATTTAAATATTTTCTCTTTTCTGTTCAATATAAAAATTGGATTTGTGGTTATTTTTCTCTCGTTTTTTTATTTTTTGGTTTTGGAGGAGTTTTTGTTTTTTTTTTTTGTTCTTTTGTTTTTCTTATATAAATTATATATTCCTTTTTTATGGTTTTTATTTATTTATTTGTGGCTCTGTTTTTGAATTTCAATTTTTTTTGTGTTTTTTTTTAGTTTTTATTGTGCTGCACTGTTTGTTGTTTAATAGAATATAAAGAATATATTTAAAAAAAAAATAAAAAAATATATATTTTGCATATTTTTATCTTTTTGGAGCTTTTATTTACTTCTTTTTAAATATAAAAATCTAAAAATTATGTAATAAAAATAAATACATTTGATTCGAGTTTCGCTAAATGTTCACTTTGAAAATATTTAAAATGAATTCTTTTAATAACTTTCGTTCTTAAAAAAAATGGCGTAATGAAATATTATGACATATAAAAATTATTATAAAAATCCAGTTAATGTACCAGCGGCTCACCAGTACTAACGTTTATTATAAAAATTTATTACAGGTAGTTAAATTTTTTTTAAACCGAATGAGAATTTCAGTAGAAGCCTAAACAAAATATTCCAACTTTTAAACAAGACATCAGTCAACAATTTTAAATGCCCCTTACATTCTTCCCCATGCAGTAGGTTTTTAGAAACACCTGTTTTCGGAGAGTAACACCGCTCCCAGGAAAAATTTTGAATTCTTCCTCGCTAATTTTTTCTTCGAATGGAAATTCAAAAGCAGAATGAGAATTTTAAACAAGACATCTGCAAATAAACTTAACTTCGCCTTACATCTGCCTCCATGCAGTAATTTTTTACATTGGCTCAGAAAGACCTGTCCTAGGAAAAATTTTGAATTCCCTTTCACAAACTTGTTCTTCTCTTCTAATGGAAATTCTAAAGCAGAATTGTTATCAAAACATCATCAAATCAATGTGGCTTACATCTGCCCCCATGCTGTAATTTTGTACATCGGCTTAGAAAGACCTGTCTGTGAAGAGTTATGTTTCCCCCAGGAAAAATTTTTAATTCCCCCTTATAAAATTATTCTCTTCCTATGGAAATTCTAATACATGACATAAATCTACTGATCGTTTAAGGCCACCAGACGAAATATTACTTGTGGTTTTTAAAAACTTCCTTGATTTTTAGTGCTAAATTTCTGGAAAACAGCTTTCATCGCTTCAAATTGAGTGCCAACCTAAAATCATATTTTGTACTCCAAAATCTTATTTGAATTAATAATAAAATTAAATTAACTATATTAACGCATACTGCTATTGTCCGTGATTCGCAAGCCGTGTTCTAATCTGTACTGGTTACAGAACACGGTTTGAAAATGATGTCTTCACATCGAAAACCCTCGGCGTTCATACCCAACAAACAGCCTGACGGAAAAGACGGAAAATAATGATGACAGTATTTCATTTTCTGGTGAAACAAAATCAAATCACTTAATATTTTCGCATAAACTTGATGTCTTGGATTCAGTTTTACATTAAATCGTAATTTTTTTTTAAAGACGTTTTTTCTTTCAATCCGATTGATCAAAATCTTTTTGGTTTAAAGAAAGCAATGGAATATTAACTTCTATATTTTTAAACTTTTCTCGAAACCTTCTTTGGATATTTAAAAAATAAGGTTTATGCAAACAAACCAGAAACGCTTGAGCAACTAAATCCAAATATTCATGAAGAAATTAATGAAAAACTGCGTGCAATGTGCGAGATTGTAGTGAAAAGTGGACTTAAAAGGGCTCGCAGAGGCAGACATTCGTGTCAACAGAATTAGGAATTGAGGTTGGCCCTTCGGGAGTATCGTGCTGGTTGTTATTTTTGCGGCCCCCGCATGAATTGATTTAGTGGGCCAGGATCATCTCGCCTTTAATAACACCAACTGGTGAATGATCCGGATACAGTGAGCATGTTAGTCATGTGTTCTGGACCAGGAGTTGGATAGTCTCCAACTCTTCAGCAAGGAGTAGTGGTTTGCGACCCTGTTTCGGAATCGCTGAAATTGCAACTAGGAATGACCTGTTGCAATTTCAGTCCTGGGCTTCCTTTTCATTCTACAGTGGTTTGGCCGCCATTTGATTAAGGCTTACAACCAGGCGCAGATGTAAATCTTATCACAATTGTCCAATAGAGATCCCCCCGGGGGCACATTGATATGTTCTGACGGAAATCCAACGTCATTACATGTGTCTTCGGAGGCAAAAAGGAGCCCAGTCCCCTTTAAGGCTAACAGGAGCCAACTGGACAATCCACTAAATTTCCATGAGAATCAGTAAAGGCCCAGAGTATAGGTTTTTGTCTTTTTAGCCTTTTAGCTGTTCTCTGATTATTGAGGTCGGCCCTTCGGGAGTATCGTGGTGGTTGTGATTTCGAGGCCCCCGTTTGAGTTTGTGGATAGAATCATTCACAATGAATGGTCCAGGTCCAGTGAGCATGATTGCCGTCGTGTTCTTAAATTATATTAAGCCTTATGCGTTCTGGACCAGGAGTTGGATAGTCTCTAACTCTTCAGCAAGGAGTGGGGGCGTTGGCCTGCTCCGAGCTCTTGAAGTTGCAACTAGGAGTGACCGGAGGATTTCCGTATTTGAAGAGCTTCAAGGGCGGGGATGACGCTAAATTTCATACACAGTGGTATGATCCACCATCTGGTTATGGCTTACACAGCTAGGTACAGGCTAACAGGAGCCAACTGGACAATTCTACTATATTTCCACGGGATATAGTAAAGCTCCAGATTACAGCTTCTTGTCTTTTTAGCCTTTTAGCTGTTCTCTGACTGATTATTGAGGTCGGCCCTTCAGGAGTATCTTGGTGGATGTGGTTTCAAGGCCCTCATTTGATTTGAACGCAATGAACGATCCAGGTCTAGTGTTCATGATTGCGGTTGTGTTCTTAAATTTTATAAAGCTTCATGCGTGCTGGATCAGAAGTTGGATAGTCTCCAACTCTTCAGCAAGGAGTTAAGGCTGCGGCCTGCTCCGGGCTTTTGAAGTTGCAAATAGGGAGTGACTGGAGGATATACGTATTTGAAGGCCTTCTAGGGCGAGCATGACACTACATTTCATCCACAGTGGTAATCATTCACCATCTGATTATGGCTTATACAGGCTAACAGGAGTCAACTGGACAATTCTACTATATTTCCACGGGAATCAGTAAAGCCCAAGAGTACAGCTTTTTGTATTTTAGCTGTTCTCTGACTGATTGTTGAGGTTGGCCCTTCGGGAGTATCTTATTATGCTTATTTTTTCTTATTTAATAGCTGCCAGTGTTTGTTGAAATTCTAATGACTTCGAAAAGTTTATCTAGTGTAGGAGAGACTGTAAACGGGACAAACTATTAGACTATAGCTGGCATCTCTCCATCTGAATGATAGTTTTATTGTTACTTTTTTCTGCATAAAAGCTACGAGCATGTTGTCATCATGCGGTTATTTTGAATCTCTACAATCAATTTCTAGTGTAAACTGTTGTAGTTTCTTTGCAAGACATGAAACAATTAAGGGTGCCTTCACCAGTTTGTGAAAAACTGAATGATAATTCTGATCCTACATCTTGTATTCTACTATTGGTTATTTCTCTCTTCTTATGATTTCTCATTATCACATAAGGCTCTAGGATTTAGGGCAGGAAAATGTTCAAAATAAGATATGAAAATGTTAAGTGTTTTGGATTTGGCGACTGTGTGTGAGCAGCCTTACAATTTGGAAAACCTTACAGAGAATATGACGGCTAGGCTACCGTTTAATGTTTGAATTGAAAGGAATTTTCGAATTCTTTTGTTTTTGTTTTATTTTATCAGTGCTGTGATCCACTGTCATTTAAAAGCTCTCGATAAAACCTCTAAAATAAGCCAATTTAAAACAGCAGTTATTGAAAGGCGTTGTTGTTAGACGAACAACTTTCGAATAATCTTAATTTTAAAAATAAATTGAAAACAATAAACAATAAACGTTCAAACAATTTGAGATTGATTAGCGCTGTAAAAATAACTGCTATTGTTTTTGTAAATGTTTGTTGCATTTATGTATAATATAAAATGCCAATATGTATGTATGTGTGTACATATGTAATTTTTTATTTAATTTTTTTTATATATATAATGAATGTAAGTTTATATAACATTTAAAATTTTATAAACTATAATTACAATGTTTGCATAAAACTAAATTAGTTTGTGGAAAAAAAATAAATAATTTATTTAATTTAAATTAATACAAACAAAAAAAAAAGATTTATAAAAGCTGCCAAAAATTCAAATAAAAAACAACACATTTCGAAAGTTTTATTTATATATTTATAAATAAAAAAAAAAGAAAGAGTTAAAGAGAGCGAAGCGTGAGCAAGAGAACAACTTAAAAAAATATATATATGGAATTAATTATAAAAATATTTATTTTTTTATTTTGTTTTTTTATTTTTATTTGTTTTTTGTGATAAGAAAACTTATAACTTAAATACTGTAGAGTAAAATAGTACAGTTCTAATTTCATATACTGGTGCTTATAGTTTTGTTTTATTTTGTTTTTTTAAAGAGATTAATACAATATGAGAAAAAAATTTTTTTAAATTCTTTTTCTCCAAGATTTTACATTTCGTCCTTATTTTTGTTTTTAAACAATTTTTATTTATTTTTATTTTGTTTTTAATTTGTTGTGTATTTAAATAATTTTTAATGATTCCTGTTTTTTTTTTAATTTTAATTTTTAAATAATTTCATTCAGTTGTGTTTTTCTTTTTATATTGATTTTTGTTTTTGCTTTTGTTTGTTTTTTTAAGAGTCTAAAAACTAAGTACAACAAATACAAATATTTATAAATTACAAAGTACAATTTCTTATTATTTATATTTAAGTTTATTATTAAGTGTTTTATTTGTTTTTATTTTTATTTATTTATTTATTTTTTTTGTTTCAAAATTATTTGCTGCATTATTTTTGTTTTTATTTAGTTCACATATTGTTTTGTAAAAAATATTGTTTTATTTTGTTTAAGGAAAAATTTTTTTTATTATATTTTTAAAATTTTTGTTATTTTATATTTTCACTTTAATAATGTTTTATTGTGTAAGTGTGTATATATATATATATATATATATATATAGGTTTATTTAAAAAAATACTGCTTAGTTAGTTTTTCAAAAAAAAAAAAAAATAAAAAATAATTATTGTTATTTTTAAACTAAAGTAACTTATTAAATCTTATAAAATAAATACTAGAATTAAGAAATAAAATAATAGTTTTGTTTTTAATTAAATATGTATTTGTTGTTATCTTTTATGAGTATATTTAACTTATTTCTTGTTTTAAGTTGGATTTTTTTTGTTTTTGTTTTTGTCGCCATTTGTACGAATTAAGTTTAACTTTAGTTTTTTTTTTTTTTTTTGAAAAAAAAATATGTAGAAGTTATTTAAAAATTTTTAAAGATTTGTTCGTGATTTGCTGTTGTTTTTAAACCAATGTTTTTGTTGTTGTTGTTGTAAATATTAAATATATTTATTAATTTTGTTTTTTTTAGCAAAACGCAGTCAAAGGTTAATATGCATTAATAATTTATAAACATTTAGGAAACATTTTTCCATAAAATGGCTAAAAGAAATCTTTAAATAGTTAAAATCACTAATTTTCTTAACCGAAAAATGGCTTGTTAAACCATCATTTTTCATACTTTTGAAACTCCACTTATTTTCAACTTTTGGGCGATGTTCGAAAATTTCGAAATTATTTTCGAATATTTTTTTTAGCTTAAAAAATCAGTTAATTAATTCTTGAATTGTCAAATGTCCAAAAAGAAATGTGTATTAATATTTTATAAACATTTGGAAAATATTTTTCCCTAAAATGGTTAAAGAAATCTTTGATTATTTAAAATCACACAAACTTTATTAACTGAAACGCAAGTTATGAAATCGTTAAATCGATTTTTATAGTTTAGAAACCTAACATTTATCAATACATTCAGGCATGTTCTTGAAATCACTTAGTTTCAAATCACATGCAGTTTTAAAATCACACTTGTGTTTTTATGCTGTTCTGTAAATCACGCTGTTTTTGTAATTTTTGGTGTGATATTAGTTTCTTGAAAGCACTAGAAAACAGCTGATTTGCTTGACAATAGAATTGAAATCACAATAGAAAACACAAAAGCAAATAACAAATTTACAGTAAAAAAAGGTGCCCTTACAATTTTCTTAATTTTTAAGTATTTCTTTTGAATAAAAATTAGTTATACAACAAAATTAATAAGAACGCAGATTGGTTGAACTATTTAAGTAATTTATTTTACAGTTTTCATTGTAACAGTAGCAAAATTACCTAAGTGATTTCAAATTGCAAGTGGCATACCTAAACGTTTTAAAATCACATAATTTTGTGCGCAGAACACATTTCTTCTGCTTTCAAATCACTCTCATAAAATGTGATTTGCAGAACAGGCCTGATTGTAAATTTATTACGTTTCCACTTTTTTAGCAATGTTCGAATATTTCAAAATTAATTTCGAATAATATTTTACAGAAGTTTTTAAATCAATATAAATCTAGAATGTCTTTTTACAAATTTTTTCCATTTTTTTTTTATTATTTTTAAGTATTTATTTTATAAATTAAAAGCAAAATTTACTAGTAAAAACTTCCACACAAAGTTATGTGAAAAATGCCAACTATATTATTATTAAAATTTATTAAAAGTTTTTTTTAAAGTTTTAAAATTAATTTCTAATTTGTTTCAAAATAAAAAGAAAACAATATTGGTTTTCACACTTTTAAAAATTACAAAAAATTATTTTTTTAAGAATTATCAAATTTTAACACGCAAAATTTATTTATTTTTATTTATTTTATTTTTATTTATTTATTTATTTTTATTTATTTTATTTTTATTTATTTTATTTTTATTTATTTTATTTTTATTTGATTTTTATTTCCCTAAAAATGATAGTGATATATATTTTTTCGAAATATTTCGCAAATGCAAAAAAGATATTGTTTTTTAAACGGAATTTTTTTAAAATATATTTGTTTAAAATTTTTTGAATCTTCATTAAGTTTGCTGCTGAAATTAAAAATAGCGAAAAATTATAAATTTCCAAAGTGCGAAAATTTCGAAATTAATTTCGAAAAATTGTTAAAAAAAATTTTTATTCGAATTTATTTTGCGCGATTTTTAATTATTTTAAGTGCAAAACAGGTATATAATTTCGAAATCTTGAAAAAATATTAGAAAATTGCGGATTTCGATTTAAGCTTTTAAAAAACGTTTGAGATAATATTTATTCTAAAAATTAAAAACTTCAATTATCCGATGTATTTAGAGTAATTTTTAACGTATTCGAAAATAATTTCTTTTTCAAGCACATATTCGATTTAATAGAAATTATTTGAATGGTTTTTTTTGTTGTTGTCTTAAACTGTGTGAAAGTCTCAAATTCCCAATGGTTTATAAATTATTAAAACATCTAGTTTTAGAATTTTAGAATTATTTTTTTTAAAATTTAGAGTTTTTATCTTTTACATTTTTAGAATTTATTTATTTATTTAAAATTCTTTATTATTTTTTGTTTGTTTGTTTGTTGGTTTCTGTAGGTGTTGTGTAGGTGTGTGTGTGTGTTTTATAGCTATTCTAATTAATTAATATCAAGCCTTGTTTAATTATTTAAAATTTGAATAAAGTTAGTGCTTAAATTTTATATTTAAATTTTATTTATTTTCACTTGCGATTGATTAATAATCATCTCTGTTTTTTTTTTGCTGTTGTTGCTGCTGTTTTATATTTTAGTAACAATACATTTTAAATCCATTTTTGGATTGAAGTGATAAATGTTCTTATATTTTATTCGCTGTTGTATTTGAGTTGTTGAGTTTGTTGCTGTTGCAATTGATATCATGAGTGTTTGTCAGTTAATTCCGCCCAGCGCATTTCAAAGAACTTACGCATGCCATGACCTGCCTTACCCACCGGAGAATCATCTTCGTTGAACATTTCGCAATTATCGAAAATTTGCCGTACATCAACACAGAAATCCTCCCGGCATTTGTAACTAAAAAATAAAACAGATAAAAAAAAAGAAAACCGAAATGGTCAGTAAAGAAAGAAGATGAAAGATAATGTTTGTAATAGAATTTTTGTTTTATTGAGAATTTGTTTCAGAAATCATATCTGCTCACCTCAGATCTTGTATTCGTTTCTTAATGGTGGATAAATCCATGGGATTTTTAATAATTTTGCGATAAGTTGGAAATTGTTTGGTATTTACTGGCAATAAAAATGGCCAAGAATCTTCATGGAGCTGAAACGTTTAAAATATTTTAAAATAAATTTAAATTTAATTTATTTTATATTTTTTATTTTATTTTTTTTTTTATTTTTAATTCACCTCCATTTCGCTTAAAACTGTCTTACAGACAGCCAATTCCTTCATCAGCTTTTTTGTGGCATGTTTTTCTTTCTTCTCTTGTTTCAATTTTTCCTTGGCCTCCTGTACGGCGTGTATGTTTAAGGGTGGCGGTGGGCCTAATGCAACTGGCGGTGGAGTGGTTACATTGCTTGTAATTAGCATCATGGAGGGTGATGTTGCAGCAGCGTGTAGCTGGGGTGAGTGCTGGGCGGCCGTTACATGATGCATTTGTTGTTGTGTGGGTGTCGTTGAACGAGACGATGATGTGATAGAGGAATGTTGTGGGGAGGTTGTAGCACACATTAGTTGTGTTGAAGCACCAATTGGTGGGGTAGGCGGTACTGTCACTGTCATATTTGGCAACAGCGGCAATTGATTTGGCAAAGATGATGTTGCGGGTAACAGGCCACTAGTGTTTGTGGTTGGAGGCATTAGGGGTACTGTTGCTGCTGATGCCGGTAACGCAACCAAAGGTGCGGAAGCTGTCGTGGGTTGTGATGGTAGAGGTGGTGGTGGTGGCGGCGGAGGTGCTGCTATCACGGCCGCTGTAGTTGGCGGCATTAATTGTGTGGCGTTAAGTGGATATGGCAAATGATTGATTTGATTTGAACCGATTTGTAGTTGTGGTGCATTAAGATTGGCAAAATGTGATGGTGGCAAAGTTTGTGGTTGAGGTGGTAAAAGTCCCGCCGTTGTTGGCATACTATTGAAACTTTGTTGTTGCTGTAGTTGTGTTGATGGTGTTAATGGTGATGGTTGTATAGTCATTATACCAAGATTTGTTGTTGCGGAAGGTGTTGATTGTAAAGATTGTGATTGCTGTTGTTGTTGTTGCTGATGTTGATGCTGCTGCTGCTGCTGATGCAGAATAGCAACATTTCCCACAACAGTTGCATTAATACCTGCTGTTGTTGCTGCTGTTGCTGTACCATCCATACTGCTGGTATCATTAAATTCACTGTATGTTTGCTGCTGTGGACTTAAAACACTTTGACGACTTGTGACTTGATTTAGGAAGCGCGTTGTATCAATAGAATTATTATGATGATCATCGAAAGATGTTGAGGCCACAGAATGTGCAGGGCTAGAAATAGATGAAATAGCAGATGGTAAAGTTTTTGTAATAAAAAAAAAGAAGATAAAACAGGATGGCTCACTCACCTCAATGGAGCTGGCAGGGAAGTCATTGATTCATCGTGCGATGAATTGTGTATATTGTGATGATCGGTTGATGTGTTAAGCTGTTCACAGCTGGACGATGTATTATGATGTTTGTCTTTGCGTTTCGATAGCGAGGCAGTTGAGTCACGTTCACGGCGAGGTTTACTAGTGGAGGAACGTTTTTTCGGTGGTGGTGCCTTAGAAATACAGCCATGACAATACCATTTGCCGCGAGGCACTTTCAACAATGGGGGAATGTAACAATCGGCATGATAAGCACGTGGACATAAATCACAGTAGATCATTTTGCCAACAGGTGCAGGACGATGGCCGCCACAAACAATACATTTGCGTTCATTTGTTGCCTTGTTAACGCATTCATAGCAATACCTAGATAAAGCAAATAAAAATTAAATTTGTTTTAGTGTTAAATAAATAAATTTATTTAAAAAAAAAAGAACAAAAACAAAAACAACAAAAGTTAAATTTAAAAAGTGTTTTTCTTTAGTGCTTTAAAAGGTGACAACATGGATTTTACTTTCAAATTGACAATTTGCTAAAAAAAATTTTTAGACTGAGACAAACAGAAATCGATTGATTGATTGATTGATTAATTGACTGACTGACTGATTAATGAAATGAATGAACAATAAAAATAAATTAAAAACAAAACAATTTAGTTGCCACCAAAACTGTTGTTGAATTAAAAAAAAAAAAAACAAGAAAAGAAGAGAAGAGAAAATTAACTTTTTTGTGACTTACCAATCACCGTCGGGTATATTTTCCATTTTCGGCTTAAAACAGTAGGTATGATAACCCTTATCGCAGCCATCGCATAGCAAGAGTTTATCTTCGTTTTCGCCAGATGTGCAGAACTGGCAATTCTGTAAGGAATTCGAATATTTGGTAGATTTTGTAGATGATGTTGATTTTTTACGGCTTCTACCTAATTTTTTAGTATTTGTTGTTGTTGTTTTGGTGGATTTAAGGAAGGGAGTGGTGGGTGTGGTAGTGGGTGTGAATGTGGTTGTGGATGTTTGGACTAATGAGGCAACTGAGGGACTACAAGTTATGGGAGAAGTGGTGCTGCTGGTGGTGGTGGTGGTTGCTAATTTCTTTTTACTTTTTTTCGCTAAATTTTTCGCATTTTTTTTGGTGGGAGTTTTTTGTGTATGAAATGGAGATGAAGGTCGTGGTGATGGCGATGGTGGCATTGGCACTGGCGTTGGTGTTACAGAATCTCTTGACATTTTACAAAGTGTAGGAGAGGAAACTTTAGGACTAGAAGTGTTTGAGGAGGATGGTGGTGGTGAAGGTGGCGTTGGTGAATGTGTTGAGAGGACATCACCAATTTTTAAAGCATTTTTAAATCTCTGTTTAGGTGTCTGATATTTTAAATTAATTTTAATTGTGGTTGGTGTGGTTGTCTCACACACCATAACAGAATTTTCAAGGTCCTCCTCATCCCTTGACTGCTGTTTTTTTATAGGACTTTTCAATAAAGAATTTTCATCATTTGTTTCGCAAAGTGTTTGCAAGTTCAGCGAGTTGGTATCACTAAGAGATGTTTGTTCGTTTTTATTTGTTTTATTTTTCGATTTCTTATGATGCTTATGCTTGTGCTTATTGCCATTAAAATTTTCATCATTCTTATGCGAGCTTTTCTTATCTTTCGATTTTTTTTCTTTTTTCGATTTTTTCGACTTTTCAGATTTTTCAGCTTTTGCCAGAGGCAACTTTATTTGTTTTAGAACAGTGAATGTTAAAATTGGAAAATTTGTAACAGATAAACAACCATCCAAAAACAAAAGCAAAAACAAACAAAAAAAAACATTTAATGAAAAAGGGAAAATGATTGCAGATGGCCGGATGGATGTAGGGATAGAAGAGGAAGGAGTAAGGAAGAAGGTAGGGAAAATTCGAATTAAATTTTTATATTGTTGTTCGAAAACCATTCACCATTTTTATTTTTTATTTTATTTTATTTTTTTTTGTTTTTAATGAATAAAATGTAGTTTAAGAAATTTAAATGACAGATAAATGAAATGTTTGTAAGCGAGTGAGTGAAGTGAGTGAGTGAGTGAGTGTTATAAGATGCATGATGTATAAGTGGAGAGTTTCAAGTGTTTCATTTTTATTTTATTTAATTTTGTTTTATTTTGTTTTTAACAAACATTCACCATTAATTTATTATTGCAATGCAAAAATAGAAAAAAAAGTTAGAAAACAACAAAAAGAACATATAAAAAAGCACACAAAATATTAAATATTTAATTTTTTTTTTTTTAATTTTATTTTTATTTAAAAGGATTTGAGATGCAATAGCAATTAAAAATTAACAATTAATTTAATAACAGAAAATAAATTGTTAAAACAATTTTTTAGGATTTTGATTTAAAGCGACATTTATATAATTTAATTAAAGTGCGTAGTAAATTGGACAACAACAAATATTTTTTTTTATTTTGAAAAAAGAAAAAAAATCGAAAAAAGTTTAAGAAAAATTAGATGGTTTTTTTCAAATATGTAAATATTTTTTTTTTAATTTATTTTCTAAACTAAACAAAAAAAAATTACAAAAAAAACAAAAAAAACCAATAAAAAACAAACAAACAAACAAACAATTTGAATATTGTTTTGGAACACTAATTACAGTGGAGCATTCCAAAAAAGGAAGACAACAATTTAAGGTCTAGGAGTTTCTTATGCTCTACAATTCTTTATATTTGATATGGAATTTCGAAAATGCTAATTTTTAATTGAAAAGATTCTGCATTATTAAATTTTCGATATATTTTTATTCAAACCCTTTTTTGTCTGTCCACACAAAAGATTCTGTTAAATGAAAAAATAATTGTTTTTTAATTCATTCTGTCTATTCATGCGTTTCCTTCATTACAATGAAAAAATTTTATTTTTTATTATTAATGTTTTAATAAAGTACGAAATTTACTTTAGAATAGACACTCTTTAAAAAAAGGATTAGTTTTCTTAGGCTCAGGACAAGTTATAACTACATCAAAGTGTAAAAAAATATTTTTAACTTCAACAAAAACAAAAAAAAACACTCGATTTTCGAAAGAGTTAAACGAAGTTTTTTCACAAAAGAAAAATATATTAACCCTTTGCGCTCCAACTACCAGTCTGGCTGGCAGTAAAGGCAAGTAAAGACTACCAGTTCTACTGGTAGAAAAAGGACAACTTTCTACTGTGATACATGTACAAGAAAACCCAGTCGGTCTACATGTAGGCGACTGTCTCATGAATTATCACACTAGAAAAGTTTATAAGAAATAAATTATTATTTCGCTAAATTAATTTACTCTAATATACGAATAAATTTTTATATTATTAATCAATATTTAAATAATTTAGAGATGTTTAATACACTTCTACAAAAACTTCATCAAAATGTTTTTTTTTTCGTTTATGTTAAAAAAAAAATGTCCAAACCAAAAAAAATATTTTGCATTTCAATTTATTTTAAGATACATTCAAGTTATCTAAGTTTTTGAGTTAATTCTCTCGTTAATAAAAAGTCGTTTTTTTCAAAAACTGCAGCAAAATATTTCCTAAAAGTCCTTGGAGTTGACTACCAACAGGCGCGAAAAATCCACGGAACGCAAAGGGTTAATTGGCTTGAAATTAAATATGATTTGAATTGTTTAACTAACTAAACAAATAGGCAATATTTGGTCAGGCCTAAGTTGGTGAATTTTTTATTTCTAATTGTAAAGAAATAATGTGTTTTTTTTTAGAAGTACGAAAAAAGAAGTCACTTGGTGAATGCAATGCATTCTCATCGTCGTTTTTTAATCTCTTTACTTAAAATTAAAATTTAAGAAAATAGAATACAATGAAGATCTTATTATCAACCTTTCTTAACTTGGTTAGAAGCGATTCGCACACCATTTAAAGCTTTGCAGTCTGTAATGATTAGTTTTCACGTTAATAACTATCGAAAATAATAATTAAAAAGTATTTAATTTTTTTTTTCAAAAAATCTGGCAACTCTTTAAAACTTCTGGCAGCTCTATTATATATTTAATTTTATTATGTATTTTTTTTTCTTTAAAAAACATCAAAAAACAATTTAAATATAATTTTTCCTTTTTCACCAATAAATTAAATATGACAGTTCGTTATGTCAAAAATTGTTAACTTGTAATTGCAACTCTGCGAATATGTGTTGCTTTTTTTAAAACAAATAAACTTAAATAGAGCAAGTCACGCTTTGGGCTAAATGATTAATAATTTTAATATATTTCTAAACAAATTAAAATTAAGTAATTGGAAATAATTTTGTACCAAAAAAAACTTGGAAACCGTATTATTGAAGGACGAAGTGTCCATAAGATTCAAAACTCGTGTACTTTTCGAGTGGTAAACCGCGCTTATACTTTGTGCTTATAATGAATGATCCAACCATAATTGTGAGTCACAACTTGACGTCATGTTTTTTGCTTAACTGACATTTGTTTTTTCTTAAGTGTTTGACAAATTCAACTATGGCGAACTACACAATGAAATTAAGCAGCGCCTTTAAGCCTTTAAGAAAACTACACGCTTCGAATCAAAATACATTTCTGCAACAAATGTGTTCCCCCCCGGGGGCACATTGATATGTTTTGATGGAAACCCATCGTCATTACATGTGTCTTCGGGGGTAAAAAATGGAGCCCAGTCATCTTCAAGGCTAGCAGAAGTCAACTGGATAATTCCACTTTAATTCCACGGGAATCAGTAAAGCCCCAGAGTTCCTCTATTTGTCTTTTTAGCCTTTTAGCAGCTCGCTGACTGGCCCTTCTAGAGTATTGTGGTGGTTGTGGTTTCGAGGCCCTCGTTTAAGTTGTGTAAGTCGGATCATTCACAATCAACACACTGAATGGTCCAGGTTCAGTGAGTATCGATGCCGTCCTGTTCTTTAATTATATTAAGCTTCATGCGTTCTAGACGAGGAGTTGGATAGTCTCCAACTCTTCAGGAAGGAGTAGTGATTTGCAATCCTGTTTTGGAACCGCTGAAATTGCAACTAGGAATGCCCTATTGCTAGAATTAGTCCTCGGGTTCCCAGGACGTGAATGACGTTGCTTTTCATTCACAGTGGTTTCACCACCATCTGATTAAAGCTTACAGCCAGGCGCAGATGTAAATCTTATCACGTATATCCAATAGAGATCCCCCACGGGGGCAAAAGGGAGCCCAGTCCCCTGCAAGGCTAGCGGGAGCCAACCGGACGGTTTCACTATATTTCCACGGGAATCAGTAAAGCCCCAGAGCTCAGCTATTTGTCTTTTAAGCCTTTTAGCTGCTCTCTGACTGATTATTGAGGTTGGCCCTTCGGGAGTATTGTGGTGGTTGAGGTTTTGAGGCCCTCGTTTGAGTTGTGTAAGTCGGATCATTCACAATCAACACAATGAATGGTCCAGGTTCAGTGAGTATCAATGCCGTCATGTTCTTAAATTATATTAAGCTTCATGCGTTCTGGACCAGGAGTTGGATAGTTTCCAACTCTTCAGCAAGGAGTTAAGGCTGCGGCTTGCTCCGGACTTTTGAAATTGCAACTAGAAGTGACTGTAGGATATACGTATCTAAAAGCCTTCTAGGGCGAGAATGAGGCTACATTTCATCCACAGTGGTATGATCCTCTATCTGGTTAGGGCTTACACAGCTAGGTACAGATTTAAATCTTATCACGCACCACATGTGTCTGTCCACAATCGGGAGAACTATGCGCAAATTTCAAAAAACCGTGAAGGAAATGTGAAAATACCTATGCTTGCTTGACCAGTTTATTCGTAATAATGTGGCAGAAGAGTCGTAAACCGCAAATCGTCATCATGCCTCTCAATTGAACATCTCACAAACATTACTGCTGCGAATTTTGAATAAAGATTTGAATTTACACGCTTGCAAGGTTCATCAACTGACTAGAAAGCAGAAGATTGGCTACACAGACAGTTAATGATTGGTATCTTTACAAAGAACACCATCTTCAGCAACGAGATACACTTTCTCATTTCAGTGAATTCGTTAACAAGCATAACTGCTGCATTTGGGTAAATGAGAATTCACGAGCGATTGTTGAGCAGACGATGCATCAATAAATGTTTGTTTGATGCAGTTAATGAGCTAGCGATGTAATTTGATCAGTTAAGTTATTAAGCCAAGTCAAGAGCTAATGGATGAAATAATTTGGCACATTAACGTCATGGAACTTCAATGAGGTCGCAAAATCATTAAAAATATGAATCATCGTTTAGAAGTATGCCAACGAAGTGAGCTCGCAGAGTTCCTCTATTTGTCTCTTCAGACATTTAGCTGTTCTCTGGCTGGTTATTGAGGTTGGCCCCTATATGGGAGTATCGTGGTGGTTGTGGTTTCGCGGCCCCATATCAGGTTTGTTGTTTAATATAGTGGCCAGGATCATCTCGCCGTTAATGACATGCTAGGGGAATGATCCAGTCCACTGAGCATGCTAGACATGTGTTCTGGACAGGAGTTGGAAAGTCTCCAGCTCTTCAGCAAGGAGTGGTGGTTTGCAGCCCTGCTCTGGAAACATTGAAATTGCTACTAGGAAGAACCTGTTGCTAGAATTAGACTTCGGCCTCCTAGGGCGCGAGTGGCGCTGCTTTTCACTTACAGTGGTCTGACCACCATCTGATTAAGGCTCCATAGCCAGGTACAGATGTAAATCTTATCACGTAATTATAGAAACGTTGAATTCCAGTGAACTTAACCAAAGACATATTTATTTGCATCTGCAAACTTCTTAATTTATTGTTGTCAGTCAAGTCAGTCGAGTTGCAAATGTTTTTAGTTTAAATTAGAAAAGGAAGATCAAGAACATGCAGTGTCTTTGTAGGCGTCTTATTTCTTCTCTGTCATCTAAAAGTGCTATAGCTAAAATGTGTTCATGGCTGCTAAGTTTACTTAAGCAATTAATACTATATTTTTTTATTTCTTCCCTAACGTTAAAAATGTCAAGATCATTATGAATACTGTTATTTCTAACAAGCCAAGGTGCTTGTGTTATAAGTCTTAAAGTGTTGAGAGTACGATGATGTGCCCCATAACGGAATTCAATAAGTCCAGATAGGCTTTAAAATGGTTTTATAGAGTACTAGCGAACCCCCTGCACACTTCGTAGTGCATAAAAGAAAATAAAAAATAAATTCGAGTTCATTAAAATCGGTGATAAATTGCCTTTATTGTAATGCTATGTGGTAAACAACATTTATTGTTGTTTCCCAATGCGCGAACAGGTTACATACAACTGTGTCCATGTAAGAAAACTGGATACTCTTAATACACTCCTTGCGCCTTATTACGGTAACCGCAAACGCAAGGCGAACAGGAAACTGAAGTCATTTCAATTCAATTGGCATATCAGACGGAATCATTCGAATTCAAAAATTCTGTTGGATAATTCACAACATCTTCTTCATTGGTAACAGTATCCACAGATTTGTATGACACCAATTCGTCAGGAATCTTTGATTGTATAGCCATTTTTAATTCCGTAACAAATTTGTTCTTTGCCGATAAAATTGCTCTGTCACTCAACCTAGCATGCCATGCATATTTTTGTGCTATGTTAGGGAAAACACATTCAATCAATTCCATTTTTTGACTGTACGAAACGGCAAAAAATCATTTGGCAATGTTATCAATCCAGTGTCATCAACAGGCATTGCACCATTCCCAATTTTCAGCAATTGCTTAGAGAACTTTTTAGCAGATGAATCATTCTTGAACTGAACACGAACGTTGACAGTGAGTTTCAATGTTTTAACAAATCTCCATAAATATGAAGACGTTAATTTCATCGGCAGCTGTCGATCTAGGAATGATGGGCAATGTTTGCCTAAAATCGCCTGACAATAAAATCAATGCACCATCAAACAATTCTGAATTATCTCGGAGATCTTTCATTGTTCTTTCCAAAGCTTCAACAGATTTCTTATGCGCCATAGTGCATTCATCCCATGCCGTTCCAGATGTTTTTGAAACGTTACATATGGGAGTTTCATTAACTTGGTAATTCTGTGGCAATTTTAAAGCAGAATGTGCTTTCCGATCACCATCTAACAAAGGGGCTGCAATGGCAGAAGACGCCAATGCAAATTTATTCTGAAACCGCATCGTTGCCAACATTAATGAAATTAAAAACGTTTTTCCGGTGCCTCCTGGTGCATCTAGGAAATAAAATCCACCGGCTTCACTATTGATAGCTTGCATAATAATATCGTATGCATTTTTTTTTTGCTTCGCATTCAATGTCGAAAGATTTTCGTGAACAAAAGCATTTAATTCGTTGCGATCGTATTGTTGTTCACTTTGCAGTTCTAACTCAAAAATGTCATGCATTGCGCGATTAGGTGATGGCATTCTGAATTGTGATAATGTCTTCTTAGCAATCGACAAACAGAAATCTTCAATACAAATCAATGCGTCATTGTAAATTTCCGGCGTGAAATCCTTTGAAGGATTACGATTTTCTTGACGCACTCGAAACAGAATATCTCCCGACAGACAGTCTTGAAATTTTGTCCACAATTCAGATGGATTCGATGGAAAACAGGCAGACAAAATAATTGCAAACAAAGTACGAATTTGATAATGATGAGCGACAACTGCTGCATATGCAAGTGTTTGTTCCCAATGAATATCATTTTCCAACAAATTAAGCTGTTGTAACAAAACTCCATTGACTGCCCTTAACTGTAGAAATGATGTTGGCCCACGAACGTTTATTAACAGCAAACGTAAATAAAAACACTAAAAAGAGTTATTTGGGTGAACAGTATAAAAATGTCCCAAAGTATCACTTGAATATAAATTTTGATGGCCATCAACACGATTTCTTTTGCTTGTGCCGTTGGAACTCCACGTAAAATACGTTGGCACTTCTGCATACAATAACGTTCCGGCAAAAGCATCAACTTCACACAATTTAAAAAATGCAGCAAGAGTTGTATGAATGCAGTGTTCACCAAAATGGCTATAACTCCCGAACCAATACACAAACAGAGATCGTTTATAAATAAAAACCTTGATATTGAAGTCACCTGTCATATGAACTTTGCAGAAACAAAATCGGTTCACGCATTCCGGAGAACATCAATTACTAACACAATGCAACTTATTTTTATATATGTAGATATCGTGTGTTTTGGTTGAACGAACCACCCTCCTTTAAAAACTATTTTAAAGGCACGTTTTGATAACATTTTGATTGTTTGTACAGTTTGCACTATCGTGAAAGTTATTTTTAACAATAAATTTTTCAAATATTTGCCCGACATCATATTCCCTTATTAATTTCCATATTTTTACTTTACATTGTTATCACTAAAACTGAAATTGTTTAAATAAAAGTGTGTGTTTTGAAGCAATTTACATCCTAACCTCAAATTTGCCAAGCCGTTTCTTTATAGAGTTGATTTTATAATTGTTAAAAAGAAAATCTTCTGGTATGAATTATAACTGCTCTGGCATTAAGTATATAATTTTTTTTAATTCCCTAACGTTTTCGTCTCTTTTGATATCGCTTGGTTCCTAATGCACGCCTACTACACTCAAACTTATTACTCATTTTAGCCTAAAGAAATTAGCGATTATTTTTTGTCGCTCGCTCTTCTGGATCACTAGCATAAGTTCCCCCAAAATAAAAATTGTTAAAAAACAAAAAAACAACAAAAACAACAAAACTCAATTAAATTAATTTAAATGAACGCAAAATCAAAAACATGCAACCATAACCCGAAAAATAATCGAATAACGAGTATTAAAATAAACATTTCAAAACTAAATATTAGCTGTATGTATTATATAAATATATGTACGAGTATGTTAATTAAGTTAATAATTAAAAGCAAAAAAAAACAAAAAACAAAATTAAATTTAAGGGCCAAATACAAAAACAAATACGGAAATGAAAACAAACAACAAAAACAAAACACAATATGGACTAGAAAAGTCTTGAAAGTATTAAATAAAATGAATGTCGTTTAAATCATAATGAAAAGTAAAATGTGTGCTTGTGTTGTGTTAATATATATTTGCCTGATTCATTTATAATAATAATAATAATAATAAAACGTTAGTATTTTCTCTTTTTTGTTTTTAAGTCTCTTTCTTTTTTTTTTGATTTCTCTTTTTACGTGAAACTATAGAAAGAAAAATTAAATAAAAAATATTGAATAAAACTTACAGCTTTCATAATGCTCTTGTCCCAGGCCACACAAGATTCCAACACATATAGAGCCATTGCCAGTTGGGCGGTGGTGTGAGAGCGTGAAACAGCATCACGCCACGAGACCAAACCTTTGGGAATATTTTCGATTTTTTCATCTTTTTCACTATCACAATTGCTGGACGGTGAATCTCCGCCCGAGTTGTTTTCATTATTGCCTGTATGTGACTGAGTGTTGATGTCGGAACTATTGTTGTTATTGTTGTTGCTGTTGTTAGCACTTGATGTTGCTGCCGCATTGTTGGCATTATTAGCTGCTATCGCCATAGCTCTTTCGTTAAAGGCTGAGGGATTGAAGGTTTGTTGCTGTTGTTGTTGTTGTAATAAAGCCTGTTGCTGTTGTTGCTGCTGCTGCTGCTGCTGTTGCATTTGTTGATAGTAGGCAGCAGCATTGGCTGAATTTTGTGTTTGAGTGTTTTGTTGATTTTGTGCAATGGCCGCTAAATGAGCATCGCCTGTTTGCGCCCCCAAAGGCGGTTTTAAATAACGTCTTTCTATATTCGCTTCCAAATCTATAATACGTTCCCTGATCATGGGTATAATGCTTACAAAATCTTCTTCCGTAATATCAGCATCACTTTCTAAGTTCAATTCCGATTCTATTCGTGGCGGCAATTGCCAATGTTTTAATTGCATTGAAGCCGAAGCAATTTTATCTTCTAACACTTCTAGTTGTTCCAATAAAGCCATTTCCACACGTTTAGCTATTTTAGGTGTCCAATCTTGTTGCTTGTCGGGCATCATATAGTCTTTATCGTCCAACCTCATATCACCCAATGGATAGTTTAGGCCCAAAGGTATTTCTTGTGTCAAAAAACGGGTGAGATTTTCCTTGAGTTCTTTTTCTCTTAAGCCCGTCGAGTTGAGGGAATTTATTACCTGCTGCAACAATACCATGGTATCAATTTTCCACCAGCCATGACGCAAGTTACGTTTGACATATGTGCCTTTTTGTTTTTTAGGAAACCCCTCTCGCTTAATTTCCTCCAGTGTTTGAGATTCTTCAATGGACATTTGCAAGGGTGTGGGAATATCGTATTGTATGAAATTGCTAATGTTGGCCAAAGACATTTGTTGCATATTTTGTAGGGATGTTTGCAACGCTTCATCTAATTTGATTTCCAATTTCGGTTTAATGTCTTCGTTATATCCTCTTCCTTCTACTCCTCCGCCGCCGCCGCCGCCACCACCACTATCACAGAGAGAATCTTTAGAAAAAGGAAAAAATTTTGCTTTGTCCTCATTTTTAACAACAGCTTTCTTTTCAATTCCACTTAGCAGTTGAGATCTGCCATCATTTTCACTCTCACCCTCGCCCTCACCCTCACCCTCCTCGTCATCGCATTCCATATTGTTATTGTCTGTACCTTCTTCATCTGCTTCTTCACTTTTCATCGTTGCTGCAGAATGATGACGAGGAGTCTCCAAGGAGTTTTTTGAATTTTGTAATTTTTGCTCAAACTCCTTCAATTTATTTTCAATATCCGCTTCATTGAGGCCCGACAATGAAAGAATACATTCCGAGGTTAATCTTGCCAAATCAGCCTTGCAATCATCCATTGTAACGGTGAAATACTGTACATTATTCGAAATATCCCATGGATGACCCTGGATCTGATAGCTAAAACCACAGGTAATGTTGGCAAACATCTTTTGAAATTCCTTTAGATTGGTGGCGTCTTGAGGTTCTGTGGTTGTTAATGGCACTTCACGATTAACAATGGAAAACCATTTGACTTCTGGTATTTCACTAGCGAATAACGGTTTAATGTCTGTTGGACCGCTGGAGGAGACAATAATGCAATCGTCTTCTTTTTTATCCTCCAGTTTAGCATCCATTTTAGTGGCACTAATGCTGCTGCTGGTGCAAAGATTTATTGTTGTTGAAACGGTGGCGGATGTGGTGGGGTTGGACATCATGGAAGTTGTAGAAGTAAGTGAATTCATTTTATTTATATCTGGTTTATCACAGTTTATAGTTATAGAATTCTGATTCAGATTTGTCATGAGAGCAGCTGATAATTGATTTAGAGAGGCAGTAGAAGGTGGCATTTTCATTTCCTCTTCCATCTCCTCCTTTTTAGGCGGTTGCTGATTAATTATATTGTGGGGCGGCAAGAGACCGGCTGCATCGGGCTTCTCTACCTTGGCCGTGCCATTATTATCCAGCTGTATGCCATGCGGTTGTATGGCCACATCATAATCATCATCGTCATCATCACGTAAATCGACTATTTCCGGTTCAATGCGATTTGTTTCGATAACATCGTCATCAGAGTCCTCGGCTGGATTATTTTCTTTAATATTTTCAACTGGTAGTGGTGGATAATTTGTGACAATACCTGGTGGTGGTGGTGCTGGTGCTGGCGTTAAAGACTCTAAATCTTTCATTTCAATATCATGATTTCCCACGATCTTATTATTGTCAGATATTCTATGTTCGTCTTCTGAGCACATTTCTGGACTCATGTTTTGTTTTCTTTCTTCATCCTCTTGCTCCAGGATTTCATTGTAAGTGAATAGATCATTTTGAGCAGATTCTAAAGCTTCAATAAATATACCGCCGGCTTTAGGTAGACGCCAATAACGTCTCCAAAAACGATCTTGTCCAAAGCATGTGGCCCTCAATTGATTTGTGCTCTTCTCCAAAACTTCCTTGCAATTCAAGGAGGCTCTTATGATTTTATCCAGCTTCTTTTGTAACTCATCAGCCGATAAACGATTGTCTTCATCTTCCTCAACATTGGTAATTTCAGATTCGATATCTGAAAGATCTTCATCCATGCCCACATCGGTGGAAGCATCATCATTTAAACCTTTTATGGTCTTTTTGCTGGCCAACAAAGTATTAATGTCGCTAGCGGATGAGCCACCATTGTGATATGATGTGGCAGTTAATTCTTCCAATTTAGCCATTTTTGTGGGCGTGATGTCATTGACCCCCAAAATATTGGCTGCAGACAATTTGGTGTCTTCTAAATTGCTTGGCAGGTTATTTAGATCCTTATCGCTTGGCTTTTGACAACCATCCACGTCTACCTCCATGGCTTCGTCTTTGCTTGTATTGTTGTTCTGTTCACCAGCCGTTTCCATGGCGGTTGTAGAAACTGGATTGTCTTCCAGCAAAGCACCATCTTTTTTATTTATTTCTTCGGCTGATTCTTTCTCCAAACGTTCAGCATCTAATTTTTGTTGTGCCGCCATCGCCTGCATTGCTGCCTCACGTTCAGCTTGCATCTTCTCATAAGCCTCTATTCTTGATTTGCGCATATGCAGGGCCTTATATTTCCTTACCTTCATATCAGTCATATATTTTTCTTTGCGCATTTGATTGCAGGTCTCTAAACTGTTATCGATTTGTTTGAGTACCGCCTTGTTCATTAGCAAATCGTTGCAAAGATGTGCCAATATTTGAGTTTTCTTTGTTGGATTGAGCGCCACAAATGGCCGGTCCTTGAGAGCAAGTGACATTTTCCATGTCTCGTTTTCATGCAATAATTTATAGTATTCGGCATTTTTGCCACTGTGAACCACAGCCTCAGCATCGATCTGATGATGATCTGGTACTTTACGTTCACGTTCGCGATCCATAACAACGCCAAACATTTGTCGTATTTCTCCAGTGGCTGTAGCATACAAATAGATGCGTAAAATTTCTGATACATTTGAATTTGTTATATCGGCATTTCGTAACGATTGTCCCAGCAGTGTTGTATGACGTCCCGGATTTGGTATGCCCGGATCTTCTATGGCACAAACCAGTAAATGTGTCATCACAGATAAGAGTTCCTCTTCAACTTCTGCATTGCTATCGACAACTAATGCATCGTGCAGATTCTGTAGGGTGGGTAAAGATTCCATGTCTATGTGAGAGAACAAAAAATTCAAATTAAATTAAGTGAAATGAGAAAGATTTCCATTAAGAACTAGAAAAAAGAGAATCATCTTACCAAAGCCTAATGTTTCACCAAAATTGTGCAAGAATTCAAACACCATTAACAGATCAGCCATAGCTTGGCCGGGCAAACGATTGCCAGCAATGCGCTCCAAATCGGGTATTGAATGTAATTGTAATAATTCAGAATCTTCTTGGGGTTTTCTGTTAAAGAAAATTTTAAGTTTAGTATCCAAAAAAAAAAAAAAACATCCGCCACTATTAAATTAACACAAGATAAAATGGGCATCGGGTTAAACACTAAACTCTTTAAACAGCACCTCACCTTATTTGTGCTAAAATGTCAGCATCTCGTTTACGAGCTGCCAAACGTTTTTCTCTTAAAATCAAACGATCCAAAACCATTTGATGTTTTTTCTTTTCACGCTCTTCAAACTTGCGCCGCAACTCCAATTGACGTATTAATGCCATATGCTGACGTCTACGTTCACGTTCCATTTCGGCTGCTAATAACATTTCCTTTTGTCGATTAAGTTCCTAAAGAGAATTGAACAAAAAAAAACATCAGTTTAAAATGTTACAACATAAATTTTTTTGTTGTTGTTGTTGTTTTTTTTCGAAATTCATTTACAATAATTCATTTACAAACTACTCATCTAAAGAACAAATCTATTTAAACGATTTTTGTAAAAATTAATTATTTTTTTTTGTACCTGTTCTTTAGCTAAAATAGCTTCTTGACGTTTCTTTTCCTTTTCCTAAATTTTAAATGATTTCCAAAAAAAAAAAATAAATAATTAATTAAAACACCAAATGTTAACAATGCAATTTATTGTGTTTTAAAGAAACAGATCAGATTTTAAACGAAGAATTGAAATATTTTGTTTTAAAAGGCAAAAGAAAAGAAAAACAAGCGAAAATATTATATTCAGCTGCACCGATTTTACATACCCTTCACCTGAGTTTCAGATTAAAAAAAAAAAAAAATATTTAAAGCTATAGAATCGAATAAGATTATTGCTTGGATGACAGCAATTTTAAATTATCGATATCTCATTCAATAATGATATATAACGAATCACATTATATTCACCCCTATTATGAAAGTTAACGTCGACAGTCTCCTTAATTCCTTGTCAATATCACGTTGATTTCAATATTAACTCGACGGTAAATCGTTATTAACTAAAACTGTTTTGTTGAAGTGGAAATCGATATGTTATCGATAATTTAAAAGATTATTCATAACAATTGAACACAAAAAATTAAAACAGAAAATAAATTTAAAACAAAAATTGTGAAAAACCAATTTTTTTCCTTTAAAAAGAAGTCCAAACAAAAAAAAGGTACCGTGAAATAACTCCCAACAAAAAAAATTAAATAACTCCCAACAAAAAATTAAAAAATCCCATACAAATTGGGAGCTATTTCATAATGAAATAACTCCCAATATTTTTGAGGTTATTTCATAATTTTTCATTATGAGATAACTCCTAACTGAATTCTGTTCGGAGTTATTTCATTTGACTAAAATTGCGCAAAAATTTATTTATTTATTAATCTTTGAATTTTTAGAGTTGTTTTATTTTTTTTTTTTTAATTTCTCCTTCATGGTATATTGAGCATCGGTTTCGATTACAAACTTTTTCTATATAGCCGGCCTTCGGTCAGGCTGAAATATATTCTCGTCTATGGTATTTCGAACACCGACTTCGCTAACAAAATATTGTCTGTATAGCCGCCCTTTGGTCATATATCTATGATATATGGTATGATATCAAGGTTAATGACCTCTTTAATCGATATTTACCTGTTATACCATAGAGGTTAAAACAGTTAAAAAGTGTCCCGGTGAAAATATAAATTTTTATTGGGAGTTATTTCATTTTTTTTTTTAATATTTTAATTTTGAATTAACGGTTAAGTTTTTGGGTCTTATTTCATTTTGGCGTTGGGAGTTATTTCAGTTTTGTTGGGACTTATTTCATTGGGAGTTATTGCATTGGGAGTTATTTCATTTGAGAGTTATTTCACGGTACCACAAAAAAAAAATCTCAAAAACAGTTTCTAAATTAGAATTCACTCTCTCGGTGAAGGGCACAGTTAATCAAAGAGTTAAAATTAAATTCATTTAAAATAGAAACAAAAGATTCAAACAACAATTGCGTACCTGTTGCTTCTTAAGAATTTCATCTTGTTTAAGGCGCTCCAATTCTTCTTGTTTTTTCTTACGAGCCTTGAAAAAAAAAATGAAAATAAAATGTAAATAAAATTCCAAAAACAATTTGGTAAAAAAAATTTACCTCGATGGCTTGTTGATTTTTCAATTCTTTTTCTTTGCGCTGCTGTTCCAATTTTTCATTTTTCTCCAAACGAGCCTTCTCCTTGTTGCGAGCCATTTCTTCTTTTTGTAATTTCTTGGCATCTCTTAATGCCTGCTGTTGTTTGGCAATTTCAATGCGTTGTTCAACATTAAGATTTTGACGTGTAAAGATTTTAAGATCTTCCAAACGTCTGGCCACATCCTCGTCAGTCATTCGAATATAATCGCCGTCATTGGCGTATGGTGGTGGTGCAGGTTGTAAGAATGAGCCAACAATAGCTCGAGCCGCAAAACTAAAGTTTTCTCGTGTCAGCTTTGAAGGATTCTTTTCCAAATGCTAAATCCAAAGGAAATGTGTAAAAAAAAAAATTTTTATTTTCATTTTAATTCGTGTTTCAGATTCAAGTTAAAATTTGCAACAAAAAAAAAACAGAATCAATCAAGGCTTTTTTTATATATTATTCGACTAAAAATTGATCTACAAACTCACAGAGAAAACATGTCCCATGGTTTTCAAAGGTACATTACTACCGGGAGCAAAATAAACCACTTCGCCTTTGATTTGGCCAGCTTTGGTTAGACCTCTAATGACCGTTTCACGTTTCCAGCCCAAGTCTAAGGGTGTTCTTAGTTCCGTTACATTTAACAGATTCGGTTCTTCACTTTCCGATTCAGATAAGCCGCTTTCAGCAGCAATACTTTCTGAATCCGTAGACATTTCCATTTGAGCATTAGCTTCCGTCAAAGCTTGACGTATTTTTTCCTAAACAAAAATAAAAATTTGAAATCAATTTTAATAATTTTTTTTTTATTTTTGAACTTCAAGTGAAACTCTTACAATATCAGCGCCTTGTTGTAATAGTTGTTGAGCGGAGAGCATGGGTTTCATACCCACAGCCCTTGATTGAGCGAGTAGCGAGGCCACAGTATTCTTTTTCGGTTTTGATACACCACGTCCCAAATTTCGTGGACGTCCTTCTTTAAATGGCGGCTGATTTGTTCGATCATTTCCCATACCGCCACCACCACCACCACTGGCCGAAGAGGAATTGCTACTACTATTACCTCCGGTATTGGAACTATTTGCTGCTCCGCCATTACCACCAATGATACTACCACTACCGCTACCACTACCACTAACACCGATACCGCCACCACTGCTACTCCCAAGAGCAGCAGTTATGGAACTTAAACTTTGTAAACTATTTGAACCGGTATTGCCAGAGTTGTTACCACCAGAACCACCACTGCCACTGCTACCTGATAAATCATTACTGGACGATGATGATTTATCCGGTTTCATGGATAAATTAAGCGGAGCATCAAAATCTTCGATAGTAATGGTAGCTCCGGCAACATTTGAATTCGTTAACGATGTATTTGATACTGATGAAGCAGCCGGTTTTAAACTGAGATTAACACCCGAGTTAAGATCAGTTGAACCGCTTAAATCGTGTATATCTTTATTTTTATTCGATAAATTATATGCTCCGTTCGAGGTAATAGTAGGTGGCAATTTAATGACCTCCACCCGATCCGAAGATGAGTCACGACTCGTTCGGCCACTGCTTGGTCCGGTCAAGTCCAAATGCGGCGTAGTACTCTGGGATGATGAGGCGGCCGAGTTGCCAGATGTTTTTGATGTGCTACTCGCTCCTCCCAAGCCACTAAGGGCAGCTATCTGGGCAGCAGTCAGTGTGGGAGGTAAATTGGGTCCTGGACCAGCATTAGCTGCGGCAGCTATAGCAGCGTACTCCATTTCGAGTCTAGCCCTTTTCGCCGGGCTAAGACCTGAAAATGCAATGCAAAATGTTTTTGAATCTGATACATTTTTTTGTTGTAGTTGTAGTGTTTGTTCTTGATCAGAAATGGTCTTTTTACGACCACGTGTAGTAGTACCGGGAATTTTGGGGCCCACGATGGATGATGTGTATTTGATGATTTCCGTATCGGGTGGCAAACGTACTCCGAGCAGCGATGGATGATCACTAAAATTATTTATCGATTAAAAAAGGGCTCACCCATATTATGGATTTGGATAAAAGCAAAAGCAAAAACAAAAACAAACAAAATCTCACCCTAAGCCTCCTGATGGCATATAATCATTTGTTGTTTGTTTATTAGCTACTGCCGACGATGAGGACGACGTGGACGTTGAGGAGACACCAGCATTATTTCCAACATTGGAAGCGGCCGCTACTGCTGCGGAATTGCTGGCCGCAAAAGCGTTCATGGCTGCTTGCATACTTTGTTGGGGTGTCATGCCCAGTGTACCAAATTGTGACAAAGAGTTTAAAGCATTCAAAGAGGCATTATTTTTATCTTCATTTTTATTTCGCGTTGATGAAGAAGATCCACTCAAACCGCTGCCTCCACTGCCCCCTAAAGAACCATGTGTTGACATCATACCGCCCGATGATGAGCCGCTATTTACAGACGAACTGCCAACTAAATGATGGGAGGAAGAAGAATTGTTGGATGAAGAATTTCTTGATTTCTTTGTTGATGATGACGATGAGGGCGTTGAGGAGGGATTGGCAGCAGCAGCGGCAGCTGCCACTTGCATGGCCAATAGCTCTTTGTGCAAAACAACCGGGTCGTAAGCCGAACCAGGCGAAGGAGGCAATTGTACGGATATTGTAGAAGATGATGATGACGCTGAGGATTTTCCAAGATTTGAGGAATTATTCTGTTAGAAAAAAAAATATAAAAAGAAGAAGAATATTTATTTTTATTTTTATTTTCAGCGCCAAATAATTTCAATTACTTTGTATGAATTATTAGAGCTGCTATTGTTATTATTGTTATTGCCACTATTTGTTGAGCTGCCCAAGCTCGATGAGGGTGTTATTGTTGTACCCGCTCCCACCAAATGCATACCCGCTAAAGCGGCAGCTGGATTGGAAGCTACGGCTGCTGCTGCAGCTGCTGCATTTAAACTATTGGCTAATGATTGTTGTTGCTGCTGTTGCAATTGTTGTTGTTGCTGCTGCTGCTGTTGTTGTTGCTGTTGGCGTTGCTTTTCTTTACGAGATTTGCTGCTCGATTTACCACCAGACGACGAGCTACCACCAATATTAGAGCCTGAATTACCGCCAGAACCAGAATTTTGTGTTCCCGAACCCGAAGATCCACCAACACCGCCACTGTTGCTAGCACCAGTACCAGCAGCACCCAAGCCTAAGGCTGCTGGTCCAAAGGCAGCCGCCAAATCTGGATGGGGAAAGGGTGATAGTCCGGAAGCCTGTAGACGACTAAAATAGTCTTGTGCTGCTAATTGCGCCATCGACCACCAACCTTTTTGAAGAGAAAACAAAACAGTTTAAAAAATTATTTTCTTGTATTAGTAAAAAAGAAGAGAGGGAGAGAGATATCCCATATCTCCTTGTGCAAAACCAAAGCAAATTTAACAAAAAAATTGCACGCTTCAGTTGAACTGATTAAACAATAAATTTGAGAGGTCTTTATGGTTTTAAAACATGAGAGCAGCTTATTGTGCTTGAAGCACAGAAACTGGTTTCAGGGCAAAATAATAGCACGTGCTATATGTCTTCTACATGATGATATTATTGCTTTTGATTCATTTTCTGTTTTGTTTTATTTTGGATATGAAAATGAAATATATTTTTATGACAAAAAAGAAAAAAAAAGAAAAATAAAGTTTTTATAAAAAATATATTTTTAAATTAAAACAAAAAAAAAATACATAAAAAATAAGTTTTATAAAAAAATTTTTTAAATAAATAAATAATAAATAAATAATTTTTTATAATAAAAAATTTATAAATAATTTTTTATAATAAAAAATTTATAAATAATTTTTTATAATAAAAAATTTATAAATAATTTTTTATAATAAAAAATTTATAAATAATTTTTTATAATAAAAAATTTATAAATAATTTTTTATAATAAAAAATTTATAAATAATTTTTTATAATAAAAAATTTATAAATAATTTTTTATAATAAAAAATTTTAATTTTTTTAATAAAAAATATTTTTTTTTTTATAAAAAAGGATTTTTTTTATGAAAAAAAAAAATTAATAAAAAAGAATTTATTTATAGAAAAAATGTAAAAAAATAAAATAAAAAATAAGTTTTTATAAAAAAGAAATAAAAAATATTTTTGTATCAGAAATAAAAAAAATTATAAAATTAAATTAAATAATTTTTTATAATTAAAATTTTTTTGTAGAAAAAACTTTTTGATAAAAAAAAGGAATTTTTTATGAAAAAAAAATTAATTTGTTTATAGAGAAAATTTAAAAAAAAATACAATTTTTACAAAAAAAAAAACTACAACTGTAAAGAAATTCAAATCTATGATCCTGTGATTCAATGTTTCCTCTTAGAGAAATTTTAAATTGTTTCAAATTCCTCGTTAGTGATAGTGGGGGGACAAAGAACATTTTTATCTAGGAGGCATTTTCTTCAGACCACATTGTTTGCAAAGTAAATATGTCTGCTGTTTTACCCCACAACAAATTTACAAGAAGATATATAAATATTTATTCTCCTACTAGGACTTAAACCCGGGCTGCCCAGGAATTTAGTTTAAAAACTCAAATTAAAGATTTCAGACAGTTCAACTAAATTATATTACAAACATGTTGCAACTAAACAATTAAAAAACAAATTGTATAAAAATTTTAACGTATACTGTACTCATTAACTCACTTGCTGGATGTAAACCGGCTAGACTGGCGGCTTGGGAGGCTGCCACTGCCATAGTATTTTGATGATGATGGCCAGCCGCCGCTGCAGCTGCAGCAGCAGCCATAGAATAACGATCATTGGCAGCAGAAGCAGTG
Source organism: Trichopoda pennipes (assembly GCA_030448955.1). Lineage (NCBI taxonomy): Eukaryota > Metazoa > Arthropoda > Insecta > Diptera > Tachinidae > Trichopoda > Trichopoda pennipes. The sequence goes on from JASKUP010000040.1 coordinate 3,037,876, forward strand.
GGATTAGGTAATAGACCCAAACCAGCAGCGGCGGCAGCATTAAATTGTGCGTTAAATAAAGGATTAGCAGCTGCAGCCGCGGCAGCTGTGGGATCACGGCCCCAATAAGCTGCAATTTAAAAAAATAAAGAAATAAAATTATGAAATTTTAATTTGATTTTCTATAAAAAAAAGAATAAATATTTACCAAATAATGAGGCAGCATCTAATAGGGCAGCAGGGTCATGTGCACCACCTGTACCGCCAGCACCAGAATTTCCAGATGTTTTGCCACCACCACTACCACCGCCACCGCCGCCTTTACCATCATTTTGTTGTCCACCCTCACCCGCATTTTTATCCATGTTCTTCATGAATGTATGGGGATCAAAGGGTCTACTGTTTCGTTTAATTTTGAAGTTTTTTTATTTAAACGGATCTATTTAAGAGAATTCGTTGTTTTTTTATAACTGAAGTTTAAACGAAGTTGTTGTTTTTGTTCTTAAACAATTTTTTATAAATTTTCTCATTTCAATTTATTTCATCGTTCATTCATTCATACTTCTTTGTTTGTTTGTTTGTTCGTTCACATCTTCATGTTGTGTGGTTTTGCTAAAAATAAAAAAAAAAACAGCAAACATGTTGTGTTAATACATGTATGATAAAAATAAATTCAACTCAAACCTTTTACATTTTGTTGAGATTTCAACTCAATTAAAATTTAAATAAAAGAGAAACTTTTGTTAAGAGAGAAGGAGAGACATTTTGGTTTTAGATAAACATCTCATTTATTTTTCACGTTAATTTTAGCTCTTTTTAGTACAAGTGCATTACAAATTTATGTTTTGTTTTTATTACTTTGTCTGTCTTTTAGCACGCCAAGTTAGCAGAGGCAATAACAACAAAGAAAACAAACTAAAAAGTAACGAGGATTAAAGAAGAAGAGAAGCAGAGAAGTTAAAGTTAAAAGAAAAAACGTTGGCAAAATAAAGTGGAAATGTTGTCAATAAAACAAAAAATGTAATAAATGCACACAATTGTAAGCATAACATTAATTGCTAGACCGAGACTGACACTTATTAAAGAGTAGAGGCAAAAACAGATTGGCCACACTTAAACTACCAACAAATAAAAATGGGAAAATTGGTCAATTAAATATGCCTAAAGGCATATTTTTTTTTTTATTATTATTTATGACCAAAATGTAATATTGTTATTGTTGTTGTTGTTTTAATCAATAATTAATCAAGTGAACACAAATTTATTTACTACGACTTTGAATATGTACAAATATGTATGTAGCCCATAAAAGGCCCAACTATAATATGCATAAGCTGTCAAAAATTTAACGAAAAAGTCTGTCAAATGCTTAAGCATATTATTGAAGACTTTTAAGTGGCTATAATGTACTTACATGAATATAGAAATTATTAAGCACAGTTGCACATTTATTGTTATTCGTACTTTTGCAAAACAAAAATTTCGTTCTAAACAAACGAAATTTATTAGCAAAACGGCGTTTAATACATAATCATATTTTGTATACTTAATACTTATCCTTATACAAGTTTATAATTTTGTGTTCATAGTTTTAGGAAAATTACGATATGTATTATTTGGGCCAAAAGTACTAAAAAATGCAACTGTGTGCATCATTGAATTTATAAACAATACAAAAATTAAATTTTATTGCAAATTGTGTGTTTAAAAAAATGGAAAAGAAAAAATGTTTCATAGCCCTCTTCGTTCCTTTGAATTGCCGTTATAATAAAACGCGTCTGTCTTTTTTGTCATATCAGCTATTTTTTTCTTTGTACATTTTCTATTAAATTCAGATAAAATATTTTTTCGCTTACGTCCTCCATTGGAATTTGTTTACTACTGTATCTATAACACAATGCAAAACAGCTGCTTCCGTACGGAAAGTGCGATCAGCTTCGTACTTTGCTTAAGCAAATGACATTTGACGAAAAGTTTTGTTAAGTACATTATAGTTTGCCACATATGATTATTAGGTATTTGTACAGTTGCTTAAGTTGCCTTAAGCCGGGCATATGCATAATTTAGTTGGACCTTTAAGGCTGCGTTCACGTATAATATTTTTGGCAATATGAAAATAGCTAACAAAAATGTGCAAATTATTTTTTTTATGAATTTCCAACTGCCAAGTCATAGCTAAAGTCTTCATTCATCTCTTTAGTTTTCCAATAACGGGATTTAAGTTCAACAATACGAAAATGTTGCAACCAGCCTTTCATACCGTTAATTTTTAAATATTTTCGAATTCTTTTAATTTACTTTTATTAAACCGATTTTTTAAAAAAATATATTAGCGCATTTTGAGTTCAGCCAAAAGAAGAGAAATTAGTGTTTCGGAAAGAAAAATGTGGGAATTAGGCGATAATTTTCGAAAAATTGTTAAAACGATTGGGAAAGCATACTCTTCCGCCCAACGTGTAGTAAATAATTTTAAAAATACAGCTATAATTACTGCTAAGCTGCGATCGGGACGGTCAAAAATACTTTCTGAACGAGAAGCACAACGCAAAATTCTTAATATGACAATGGTTATTCCACGTATAACATCCACAAATAATGTTGAAAATATTCGCCAATACTTTAACAAGAAAGTCTGTATAGAAACCGCTAGAAAAATTTTAAGAAAAGCAGGATATCATGCTAAAGTGGTCCTTAGAAAACCATTTATATCCAGAGTCAACAAACAAAAGCACCTTAAGTTTAATAATGCCTCCAGAAATAAACCTCCGGGGTTTTGGAGACATGTAATATTTGCAGATGAAAGCAAATTTTGCATTTTTGGAATTAAGGGACGTCAAATAATATGGCGTAAATACGGAACTACTCTTTTTTTTTTTTTAAGAGAAGTAGCACTTCAGGCAACAATGTCTATTTAGTCAAGTACCGTGCTACTTTCTTTAGGAAAGGGATAGAGAAGAGATGAAACAGGTGGTGAAAACAGAAGGATAGTCGGAAATTAACTGCCGTATAAAGACAGCAACAGCGACCAGTGACTATGCCTTCATCGCTGAGCAACTCCACCGACAGTAAATTTTTATCTTTTGTAGTGAAAAAAACCAAGGTCTTCTTTGGGAATCGAACCCACAACCCCCATATTTACAAGCTAGTACACTACCTCCTAGCCTACAGGGGCACCTATCGGTACAGTTAAACATGGAGGTGTGGATCAGATGGAGTTTATTGAATCTACGATGGATAAGTGGACACATCTTGACACATCAAAAAGAAATTAGAAGTAAAGTGCAGAAAAACTTGATTTATCATCCACATAATGGTTGCAGCAAGGCAACGATCCAAAGCACACAGCGGAAGTAGACAGGCTTTGGTTCTTTTTGGCAATGCTCCAAGACAGCTTAGAACGCCTCCACAATCACCCCACCTCAATCCCATTGAGTACCACTGGGATGTACCCCCCGGGGGCACATTTATATGGTCTTTATAGAACTTCGACTATCTAGACCTGTGCAACTGGGGGAAAAAGGAAGTCCAGTCTCCTGAAGGCAGCAGGTCAACTGGGAACTCCACTTTATTTCCACGGGAATTAGTAAGCTCGCAGAGTTCGGTTATTTGTCTCTTTAGACATTTAACTGTTCTCGGGCTGATTATTGAGGTTGGCCCCTATATGGGGCCACATACCACATATATCCGTTTAAAGATGGAATACAAGTCGCATGTATTGGCCGGCGCCCCAAAGAATTTGGAGTTGCTCGACCGCGTACAGCAGCGGGCCAAAAGGCTCATTGGAGACGGTATTTGATGCTTTAGAGCATCGACGCAATGAAGGTTGTTTTGCTCTACAATGGTAAATGTTCCCGAAACTCGCACGTTTTTGTGTTTAACCCGATTTTCGTTGAGAGCCCATTCGTTTGTGGTCGATTTGCCAGTGAATTGCATTACGCATTACAGGCCGAATTCATTTTTTAGCAGAACACTTCGTATGTGGAATAAACTGCCTCTAGAGGTCGTTTTCTGTCACTTTCAATGTAGAGAAATTCAAATCGAATGCCCACAAACACTACTCCCTCTTTCCTGCTCCCTTTAAACCAATTTCCTAGTTGTGGTACAATGCATTGCAGGAGTAGGGGTCCGAACGAAAAAAAAAAAGAAACAAAAAAAGAAATATTGATTTCAATAGTTTTTTGTTTTATATCTTCTGTTTCATTTTCTGAAGACCTTCAAAACGCAACTGAAACGAATGAAATCTTGAGCAGCAATGAAAGTGAAAGCGATGATAGTATTCTGGAAACAGCACGGACCAAAGTAGAACCTAGTGAAGCAATCAACATTTTCAATAAAGCTTACAATGGGCAGAAGATAAAAACATAAGTCCAGCAGATATCAGCGTACCTAAACGTCTCCGAGAAAAGGTGGTGTTCAGCTTTTTGCAAAAAAAGAAAATCCAAAAAAAGATAAAACCCATTTTTTAAAATAATTTTGGTATACATTGTTTTTCTTAACAAAGCAAATATGAATATGAATTAATGAAACTGGATAAATAAAAAAAAGAATGAATGAATGAATTTGAGCTAAATACATGCCATTTTATTTTTAAGATGTAAAAAATTACACCTTCGCAAACGTGAACATGCTCAGGTTTTAATAGTTCACGTTACCGCGAGTCTACTGTAATTAAATTCTATAAAATTCTTCTTTCTTTTTTTTAATTGAAAATTGTATTTAACACAAAATATTTTATGAGTAACAACACTGGTGATGATAACTGGCAGGTGTTGCAACACTTTAATTATTTTTCCCGCCAAAAATTATAACAAAACACTAACATCAGCACTTTTTTTCTGTAGACAAATTTTTCAGCAAAGCACACAAAATTTTTAAAACACGTTTCAATTTTTTTTTAAATATGTATGTACGCATATATGCACCTACATATACAGGCATAGGTAGTTTTTCAAAAACAGAAATTTGTACAAACGCAAGTATGTATATATTTGCATGCTTATGCATGTATTTTATGTATTTAATAATTAAAGTTGATTTGACCTTCGGTAATTATATATTTTTATTATTAATTAATATAATCTGGCTTTCTGTACATTAGGTCGGCCAATGAACTTTTCCACCAACACACACATGCATACATACATATTTATGTATGTATGTGAAGTAGGTACACATGGGTGCACACTTTACAAAATAACTTTTGTAGAATCTAGAAAATTCTTTTTCCAAATTTGTTTGCATAATTATTTGGCACAAATCAAACGGTAAATTATTGATTATAATTTATATTTAATTTTTTAATTTTATTTTTTAACATTTTATGTATTTAAATGGCTTCAATATACACTTTTTGTTTGTTTAAAGTAATTCATTTTATTTTCTTCTATGTTGTGTGTGTGTGTGAGAGAGAGAGTTGTAAAGAATGGTCGCTCTCTTCTCTATTACAGTAACTCTTTGATAAACATTGGCAAAAACTACTCTCCGTTTGAATTTTTTGTTTTGGTTTTTTTTTTTCTTTCTTGTTTTTGTTTTTGTTTTTTAAAGCCAACGAATTTCACATGAAATCACAAAAATTAGAAGAAATGGAAAACAAATTTTGGAAAATGAAAATTTATATGTTATTTTTGTTGACATTTCTTTTCGATATTTTAATTCTATTGTGTATTGTGAATGCAGCAAATATTGGAAAAATAAATTTTAATAACAAATTCTAAGCAAACAGAAAACATTTTTATATACACACACACACACGAATTTTAAAAGTAACGAATTATCTATGAGTAAGCACAAATATACAAACGAGCAATACACCTTTTCAGATAAAACAGATAACAATAAAATTACACAAAAAAAGATATCCAACTTTATATTGAAATACATGTGTTCGTTTCCTAAGGAGGAGGACTAGAATAGAAGTGTGTGTGTGTGTTGTAAACATATTTTATTAAAGAAAAGGAGAAAAAAGATGTGAGTGTGTGTGTACGCTTAAGATTTTTTTTTTCACCATGAAAAATATTTTAAAAATTTAACACATTTTTTTTTCATAACTTCACAGCATTTTCTTTAAATTTATAATAAAAAATATGCGAGTTAATATATTAAAATTCATTCACCATGAACATGTACATGTTATCAATTACAACTGAATGAATGTTTTTTGTAAATTTTTTTTGTCGACTTGCTGTTAAATTTGATGTAAGAAAACATTTTATATTTATTTTAAACAATTGAATTATTTATTTGTATCACTTTTTAATTATTCTTTCTTTTTTCACACACTCTGCCTTTTAGCCGATAATAACACAATACACATTTTTTCATTCATTCATTTTTTCTTTTTTTGTTTCTTGTCTTGTCTTGTCTCTCCTTTGAAATTATCACATCGATTTTACACACCTCTTTTTTTTTAGTTTCAATTTAATATCATTTGTTTTATTTTAAATAATTTAATAGTTTTTTTTTTTTTTAAATAATAATTTTCTTTGTAGGCTGTTGAAAATTGCTTCTTGAAAATTGAAAATATGTTTGTTTGTTGTATTTAAATTCCGAGAAATTTGTATTGTTTAAAAACGCGTAGATATGTGTTTACTTTAGTACACCAGCAAAGTATCTGATGGTTACTCAAACTACTACAAAGCAACCACTACTTTACTTACTCGCTCGCTCATTTACTCATTCACTAAATCAGTAAGTCACAAGAAACAAACAAAAAAAAAAACACATCAAACAGAAAAAAACAACACACAAAAAGACAATTATTATGCTGAGTTATTATTAAGCGAGTATTTAGATTTGAGTGGACCGACTAACACAAAGGTTGAAAACGAAAAACATGTAAAACTCAGCTGCCAGATTTGACGAATAACATGACAGTTATGGGATTTTTTTATTTTAATTAAAATTAATAAAATTCTCTGAAAGTTTCTTCTGATAAAAGCAAAAATTCCTCAGCATAACATAATGAAAATATTTTTTCCAATATTTTCATAATTTTCTTTAATTCTTAATTTTTTTTTTCAATAATTATTTATTGTATCTTCAAGAAAATGAACTAACAATAATTATTAAAATCTTAAATTCTAAAAAAAAAGTTACATTAGTCCCGACCAGGTCAGACCTAATCTTTTCGGTAAAAAAAAAATTGTCATAAAAAAAATATTTCTAAGATGTGTCGTCTGTAGCATTAAGGATTAAAGCTGCGGTATCCCTCTTTTTTAAACGGCTATGTCCACTATAATTCAAGATATTGCGAGCAAGGGGGTTAGGATGGTCTTCAAGCTTCATCAAGTATTTGCCTGCGTATTTGATGATTTCTGTTGTCACCAGCGGTATGTCTAAATCACAATGTATGTTTGAATTTCTGATGTACCATGGAGCGGAAGTTATCAACCGTAAAATTTTATTCTGTCCACGTTGAATTCTATCCACATTTGAAGCTGTGGCAGTGCCCCAAAGTTGAATTCCGTAAGACCATATTGGTTTCAAAATACTCTTGTAAATTAGAAGTTTACAATCTAGGCTAAGTTTCGAGTTCCTGCCAATAAGCCAATGTAATTGTGTTAGCTTAAGTTTCATTTGTGTTAGCTTTGAGTCAATATGATGTTGCCATGTAAGGCGACGATCAAGATGTATACCAAGATATCTTACATAACTATGGTGAGGAACAATGTGATTATTGATTCGAACGGGTGAGCAATTATCTCTTTGCAGGGTGAAGGTCACATGAATGCACTTTTGAACGTTCACTTTAATTCTCCATAATTTTAACCACAACTCCAACTGAGTTATATGTTGCTGAAGATTTATGGAGGCTTGATAGGAGTTTTCGTGCGACCTTAGATACGCAGTATCATCAGCAAACGTAGAAGTGTACACAGTTTCGCTTACAGGCATATCGCAGGTATATATCAAATATAAAACTGGTCCAAGAATGTTACCTTGTGGTACGCCTGAGAAAATTGGTTTGGATAAACTAACGAAGTCTCCTTCAACAACAGAAAATTATCGTCCAATTACGTAGCTTTTCAGTAGGTTGCTTATATTGCAAGGCAAGTGAGCGAAGGTCAGTTTCAGAAATAGGCCTTCATGCCAAACTTTGTTTAAAAGCCTGAGAAACATCAATAAAAATAGCTAAACAATACTTCTTCTCTTCAAAAGTCCTTCTTATCACCTGAACCAATCTATGGGTTTGTTCAATTATGCTATGTCCACTTCTAAAACCAAATTGATGGTCTGGGATACACCCACTATCCCTTAGCATCGTAGACAATTTTTACCATAAGCAACTTTTCAAAAACCTTTGAAATAGTCGGTAAAAGGCTTATGGGCTCATATGACTCGGTTTTGGTTAGGTCTTTACCCGGTTTTGGAATCATTTTAACTTTGGAAATCTTCCAGTGGTCAGGATAGTATTCAAGCCGTGAAGTGGCATTAAAAATAAATAGCATGATTCTGACTGCAATACTGGGCAGCTCTTTCAACATTCTGTTACTTATACCGTCAATACCGGAAGATTTTTTCAGGCTTATCTCAGAAATTAACTTTTGAACCTCACGCAACCTAAACTTTAAGGGTCGAGGGGGTAATGCAACTACGCTCGGTAAATTAACATCAACAGTACATTTGTGTGGGGTGAATACATCTTTCAAGTATTCGGCAAACAAGTCGCCTTTTCCAGCGTCCCTTCTTTTTTTTTATTTTTTTAATCGAGCTTTTTATATCTATAATATAAAAATAAGTCGGGTTTTCCTTCCTGTCGCTATAACTTCAGAACGTACTAACCGATTTCCACAGTTTTGCATTCGTTGGAAAGGTCTCGGGCGCCGTGAGGTTCAGGAACCATTTCAAGTGAAAAGCAGGAAAACAGCGCCTTCTCTGATACATAGCATCTACTACAACGGCACCAGTACGTGGTGTGTGGTATCCCTCACGAAGCGAAGCCATCTGGTGGCAAACGTGGCGCCGGGTTTGCTAGTCTTAAATAAATATATTTTTTTTTTAAATAAATATTGTTAAATTAATTAAAAAAGACCGTTAAAAAGAACAACCCATATTTATTTAATTCTTAATGTTTAAGAAAATTATAGGGTCTTGTTTAAAGAAGCTAGAACACATTTTTAAAACGTGCTTCGGCGAAAAACCGCAAAACATCTCTTTCCTTAGATTATTGTTTATGTTTGTTGTTGTATTACAGTATCTGCACACGCTTTAGAAGGGTGAATATGAACATCTTAATGCAAAATGCCTCAAGCTATGCCCAACTGTTGCTCAAACGTCAACGAGTTGATGTTTCAGGATCATTCTCAACATCTTTCTATACAGCGGGTATGTTTGCATCACTACGTCCACTACAAGCTTATTGTTTTGGTCTATTGTTAGCAACAATATGCATAAGCCAAGCCTCCTATATAGCAATTAAAGTATTCACAAAGTTTTCAGAAGAATTCCTACTACGAGGAAAAGTAATGCAGTTAAATGTTCACTATTTTGATGTTAGATTATTATAATTAAAATTCTTCGTTAAAAAATGTTACGTTCCATGGCGAAAGTTTCCCAACTTTTTACCAAATTAATGTCAAAGAGCTGTCATCCATGCTTGACACTTAATCATTTGACAGACAGTTTACTTCCTAAGCTTAAATTTTCCCAAAATGAAGGTGCTAAAAATGTGCCTATTTTAAGTCCATTTATTTCCTAATTTCAAATTTGCCCCACTTCTATTATATTTGAATACGCCCATGGTTTTACTAAAAATCCTAAAGCACAGCACCTAAAGGGTATGAAATATCAAAGAAGTCATTTTTTAATATTTAATAAACCAAGGAGTTTCTTTTTCGGATCAGCACTCAGGGTATGACCCCTAGACATGCATTCTATTGTAACAAAACTAGGAAATTAGGTTATGGGGGAGGAGGAAGAGTTGTGTTTGTGGATATTCAATTTAAACTTTCCTACATTGAAAGTGACAAGAAAGTCCTTTAGAGGGAGTGTATTCTACATAGGAAATGGTTCTGCTAACAAAAAAAAACGAATTTTGCGCAGTGAGACTCATTAGAGGATCAACCACAAATGAATGCGCTCTCAACGATAATCGAGTTAAACCCGAAAACGTGTGAGTAACGGGAACAAGCTCTCTAACAAGCATACCACATTGTGTCGCCCCCCCCCCTCCCCCCGGGGACGCATTTAAATGCATTGCTAGAAATCCAGCCTCATTTTATGTGCCTTCGAGGCTAAAAGGGAGAGTAGTTCCCTAATAGGCTAGCAGGAGCCAATTGGACAATCCACTATATTTCCAGGGGAATCAGTAAAACCCAAAGTTTCGCTATTCGTCTTTTGAACCTTTTATCTATTCTCTGAGTGATTATTGAGGTTGGCCCTTCGGCAGTATCATGGTGGCTGTGTGTTTCGAGGCCCTTGCGTTTGAGTTTGTAATTCGGATCATTCACAATGAACACAATGATTAGTCCAGGTTCAGTAAGCATGAATGCCGTCGTGTTCTTAAATTATATTAAGCTTCATGCGTTCTGCATCGGGAGTTTTTTTTTTTTTTAATAGAAGGCAACAATGTCTATTTAGTTAAGTACCGTGCTACAATCTTTAGGAAAGGGATAGAGAAGAGATGAAATAGGTGGTGAAAGTAGAAGGATAGTCGGAAATTAACTGCCGTATAAAGACAGCATAGCGACCAGTGACTATGACTTCATCGATTAGCAGCCACACCGACAGTCAATTTTTATTGACTGTTTGGATCAGGAGTTGGATAGTCTCCAATTCTTCAGCTAGGAGTGAAGGCTACGGCCTGCTTCGGGCTTTTGAAGTTGCAACCAGGAGTGACCGGAAAATATACGTATCTGAAGGCCTTCTAGAGCGAAGATGACGCTACATTTCATGCACAGTGGTATGATCCGTCATCTGATTATGGCTTACACAGCTAGGTGCAGTTGTAAATCTTATCATGTACGTGCCAGATTGCGTCGATGCTCTTGGCTCTTTCCTGTACGCGGTCGAGCAACTCCAAACTAGAATTTAGGGCGCCGGCCCATACAATACAGGAGATTTGTATACCATTTTTGGATGGATATAGGTGGTATTAACAGTACGAAGATCGAATGGAGTGAAGTATCTCTTACACCGTTTTAGAAAAGCGAGGGACTTGAAAGCTTTTTTGGAAACCTGAAAATTGTGTTTAGTCCATCGAACATCACGCTGAGCATCAAGAGCTTTCGATTCCTAAATACCCATATTACCCATAGTAACAGCTGCAGCGCCATTAACGAACGCAGATTTATGCGTAAGCATACAATTTTGCGTTTTACGGCCATTAAAATTGATTCTATTCGCACGACATCATTCAAAAAGTTTATTTCATATACGGACTGTTGTGTTAACATAAAACGAATTTTCCCTGTAACGCGTAGTGCGATTTACTAGAAAATCAACTACAGATGGATGCGCTCTCAACGAAAATCGAGTTAAAAGTGAAAATGTGAGAGTAACGACAAAAAGTTCCCTAATTTCAGTAGAACACTTACCATTGTAGTAACGATAAAACAGTCAAATACATCACACATTGCGTCCATGCTTAAGAGAATCAAAGTATTATTAACAAATTATAAAAATTTCACTTTCGTTTGAGATCGATAGGTTAAGTTTTTTTCTAAAAACCAATGATTATCAACCTTCAGTATAATGTTCGACAATAAATCTACTAACTATTCGATAACGGTTAAAAAAATTAATGAAATTTAATTTAAAATTTTGATACCATGAAAAGGAATTACACAATAAAATATAAACAATTAAATTCAAGTTTAATTAGTTTTGGGGAACACTAACTGCTCTAAATAAATTATCTGGCAGCCTTATATAAAGGGAAAAACAAAACAACTAAACACACATACACATTACTACGTGTATATTAACAATAGCGGCGGCATCATCATCATTCTCATCTAAGCGAAGAGCTAAGCTGAGCTGCTGAGCTGCTACAGTCAAAAAGTATTAAATAAAAGCAATAATACTTTAAACAACAACAAAAACTAAAATAACGAAATTGTTTATTTACCGACAAACAACAAACAGATGGACTTCTGACTGCCTTCTTTAATTCGTAGGTTGTTGGTTCGGGTTCGGCATATATTGTTTTATTGTTGTTGCTGGTTGGTTGGATGAGCAAGTTTTTTTTTGTTTTGTTTCATTGTTTTTGTTTTAATTCTTATTACAAACTTTAAAAATAGCGTGAGAGTGGAGACATGCATGTGCATGTGTGTATGTATATGAATGCGTGTGCATTTGTGTTGTGTGTGGTTTAGCCGTAGAGTCGTACATATATCGTATATATATTAAATATAAAAAAGTAACACAGCAATAATTGTGTATTGAGGAACACGAACAAAAAGTGTGAGTACGAGGAGGTTAGTAATGAGTTTAAATAAAAAATAAAAGCACTATGGTAATTTTTGATTAATTATAACTGAAAGAGGGGCAAACAAAAACAAAAAAAATACCGGATGTAATACATATTTATATGTATGTACAATATAAAGAGTTGTGTTAATTTTATTTTTTAATTAAATGATAAAATTATTAAAAATTTTAAAAAAATATAAATATTTTGTACGTATTAAGCTGTTGTAATATAAAATTATTAAGACATTATTTTTCTTTAAATTTAAAAAGTTCAACACCTTAAATGGTTTTATTTATAAACAATATGTGCATGAATACATACATACATACTAACCTATTTACAAATAATTGCTTTGCATGGCAAAATTGCTTAACTCCGCTTTCATTTTCGTTTATGTTAATTTCATCAAACTTTCAGAAATCCTCAACGGATTTTTTCCAACACAATTTTTTGTGACAAATAGTCGGGTTAATAGTGGCACATATGGACGTATATACAAACATACAGACACTTCACACAGCAGCCAACTTTGTTTTTATTCTGCTGTATTTTTTTTTAATAAAAGTGCGAAATAGTAAACTTACTTGTTCATTTCTTTCCTATTTATTGTATGTAGGTATGTAGGAAAAAAGATGTTGCTATTTATGTTATTTAAAAAATAATAAACTAAATTTTAATTTTAAAATACATTTTTAGGTGAACAAAAGTATTAACGCAGTTGAATATTATAGTGTGTAATCTATGTACAGGCATACCTCGCTGAACGCTACCTCGTTTGGCGCTGTTTCGTTATAACGCTCTTCAAAAAACAATTTGTTGTCGTTATTTTTTAAAATTTTTTGTCATTTTTCGAAACATAGTCGCCATAAAAAGCAGCAGAAAATATACATAATTTGAATTTTTTTCCATACCTTTTTTTTTAAATAAAAGTAGGCTAAAAAAAATTCCCTAATTCTGGGAATTCCCCTATAAGGATAAATAATTTGTGAAATTTTGTCTCATATTAAATTAGTCATTGGAAATAGTGATATGGTCCGGTACAGACTTAGTAATTTTAATTAAATTAATAAAATTCATTAAATAAAAAAATTATTTGCATATCATAAAAGATGGCTGAGAAAAGAATGGGTGCTAAACAATCTAGAAAAAGCGTGTCGTTGCAGATGAAAATGAATGTTATAAGGCGTTTTGAAAACGGTGAACGACAGTTTGAAGTTTCCTCCAGCCTTGGGTTGGCTGGATCAACAATAAGAACTATCCATAAAAATTCTAATAACATTAACAAATCTTTTTCTACAACAACTTCATTATCTGCCAAAAAAAAGTGACTCGTACAAGAAACACACAACTAGAAGAAATGGAGAAATTATTGACATTCTGGATTGATGATCAAACACAGAGAAATATGCCGCTCACCCAGTGCATCATAATGGAAAAGGCGAGGATATTGTATTTGGATCTTGTAAAAAGAATTGGAGAAAACTCTACAACCGAGAGTTTTGTTGCAAGTCGAGGCTGGTTTGATAAATTTAAACTTCGTGCAAATTTACACAGCATCAGACTCGCCGGAGAATCAGCTAGTGCCGATAAAGAATCTGCAGAGGCTTTCAAAAAAATCTTGGCTGATATTATAAAAGAAAAAAATTATCCTCCACAGCTTATTTTTAATTTTGATGAAACTGGGCTTTTTTTTGGAGAAGAAGATGCCATCAAAAACATTCAGCTCTAGAGAAGAAAAATTCGCACCTGGTTTCAAAGCTGCAAAAGATCGTTTAACAATTATTACTTGGTAGAAATTCAAGTGGAGATTTCAGGATGAAACCGTTGCTAATTTACCATTCTGAAAATCATCCTAGAGCCATGAAAGGTGTTTCTAAACAAGCAATGCCTGTGATTTGGATGACAAACAGAAAAGCATGGATGGATGACTGCAATATTATTTAAGAAACGGTATCAAGAACATTTCTGCCCTGCTGTTAAATTATATTGAGAAAACAATGGATTAGAAAGAAAGGCATTGCTGATTCTTGATAATACTCCAGGACACCCACAAAATTTAGTTGAACTTGAAACGTGTTTACCAGCTGAAATAGTTTTTACACATCCAAATACTACATCTATTTTGCAACCGATGGCTCAAGGAGTAATTGCTACTTTTAAGGCCTATTATATTCGAAAAACTTTTAAACAACTAGTTGAAGCAGTTGACAGCAATCAATGTTCAATCAAGGAATTTTGAAAGAAATTTAATATCATGAATGCCATCAAAAATATCGGTTCATCATGGAATGAAATACAACAAACTTGTCTTAAAGGTTGTTGCAACATCTTGCTAATTAGAACAGCTGTTGGAGCTGAAATAATTAATGAACTACCACAAGTTGTTAACGAAATAACTACAATAGCAAATGGAATTGGGTTTGAAGAAGTTGATGAGGGAAACGTACAAGAACTAATAGATAGTGATGATCTAATCGCTAGTTTATCGCAAATACCGGCAGAAAGTGCGGAGTCTGCGCCAGAATCGGAAGAACCGCCCGAATATATTCTAACAAAAAAATGTTTAGAACACAATCTAGGAATAATCCAACAAGCATTAGAAAATTTAAGTGAAAATGCTCCGAATTTTGAAAGGTCCTGCGCGATAAAACGGAAAAATAACGAACACTTTATCACCCTACACGGGGTTATTAAATGAAAAAAGGAAACACTCAAAGCAAACAACCTTAGACTTGTATTTAACAAAAAATAATTAAATATAAAATTTAATAAATCTAATAGTTATAATTTTTTGACCTTTTTTTAATATTTTTTAGTAATTAATTTTAAGCACAAGGTCTTATTTAATAAAAAATTTTTTAAAAAACTTTATTTTTTATTATATTTTTGATATTTCGCCACACCGTTGGTTGGCATCATCAGGAAAAACAAAAATAATAATGAACAAACAAATTGTTCATTATTATTTTTAATGAACAAACAAATTGTTCATTATTATATATTATATAAAAATTATAAAATTTAATAATATATTTACTTATTTTATATATTACTTATCATTTTATTTGTGTTTTTATTGCCATATTGTTATTTTGAATTATAATTTAATTTCTAATTTTAAAAAACGGAACCCCCACATTTTAATGCAAATAGTGCTATTTAACGCTATTTCGGTTAACGCTCAATCTTCAGGAACGCAACCTGAGCGTTAAACGAGGTATGCCTGTACTAACATATTTTTTTTTTTACAATGGCAATAGTTTGTGCAATGGAATATGTATGTAAAAGTGGCGTTACAAAATATCTGCTGACAAGTACATGTTTGTAGGTTCTTGTTTAACAACTTTGTTTTCTACAATGGCCCGCAAGCGAAAGGAAACAACAGAAACTGAAAGAAAAATTATTTTAGAGCTACATAGGGATAACAAATCCTGTGAAGAAATCAGCCAAATAGTAAAACAGAACTCGATTTACTGTAGCCGCCAGCACAGTTAAGAGCTATAATAAGGAGTCTACAAACTTCAAGATATTCATTGTACTGGCAGGCGCCGCACTGTGGGAACATTTTACGAGAAGGCGATCAAAAATACACTTAAACCTCGTTTTATGCGAATTTTTTTTTTATGCGAATTCAAATTTGTGCGATTTTGAATTTTTTTGCACGCTTATATTTTCGCTTGTAGAATTGCACATGATGTACTTGTGACTTTTATTGCAGCGCACTGTAACTTAGTGTGAATATCGTTCTAGTTTTCGACTTAGAGAAAATCCCTTTTAATCAACAAGTTAAATAAAATAGTTTATTGTGGTGTTTGTTTTCACGTCTTAGTGAATATTACTCGTATAAAAAATTGAGATTAATTTATCGTAAAAGTGATTAAAGTGAGAACTTATAAAATGTTGTTATTTTAAAGTTTCTGTGCTCAAAAATATTTATGTACGTTTTCAGATTACAATATGGATAAAAATAAGAAAAAACGACAAACAATATCCCGAGAGACAAAAATTAAAATTATCGAACGCTTAGAAAATGGTGCAAAGTATACATCTCTTGGAAAGGAAAGGAGTTCAACTTAGGAGAATCAACTATACGATCGATTAAAAAAAATGAAGATTCCATAAGAAAATCCGTAATATCGGGCACAGAAATGAGTTCAAAGTATTCAAAGTATTTGTGGATTGAGGATTTAACTAAAAAAAGGATTCCCATAAGCGGATATATGATACAAGAAAAAGCCCTAATATTTTATGATAGAATAAAGCAAAATCAGCCATCAACTTCTGAACCAAAAGAAAAAGGAATTTTCAGCTAGCAATGGGTGGCTTGCACGGTTTTTAAAAACAAATAATATTCACAGCATCCAAATCAGAGGTGAGTCAGCATCAGCAGATGAACTTGCTTCTTTAAATTATCCACATAATTAAAAAAAAATAATAGAAGAAGGACAGTATTGCCCAGAGCAAATATTCAATGCAGATGAGACCGGATTATTTTGGAAAAAGTTGCCAAACAAAAGCTACATGGCTAAAGCAGAAAAAAGAGCCAGTGGATTTAAACCTAGTAAAGAAAGATTAAGGGCTTTACTATGCAACAACGCTTCAGGAGATAAAATGTTAAAACCATTAGTCGTAAATAAGTTTCTAAAACCACGGGCCCTTAAAGGAAAAGACTTAAAACGTTTGCCAGTTCACTGGATGGCAAACGCTAAAGCTTGGGTAACCTCTGCATTATTTAGTGAATGGTTTTACAAATGTTTTGTACCAGAAGTTGAATCCTATATGAAGGAAAAAAATCTTGAATTTAAAATTTTGCTTGTTATAGATAATGCTCCTGGACACCCACATTTGGAACATTCAAACATTAAGATTGAATTTTTGCCACCAAATACAACCAATATTCTTCAACCACTAGATCAAGGAATAATCTCCACTTTTAAGAAATATTATATTAAAAGCACATAGGAACCAATTTATTTTAAATAAAATTAAAAATGAAGAATTAACATTGACCGAGGCGTGGAAAAAATTTAATATTTTCGACTGCATAGTTTTGGTTGCATCTGCAGTATCCAGTATACGATCAAAAACATTACACGGGTGCTGGAAAGCTGTATGGCCAGGTTGTGTTCGTGGTAATACTGCTGATGAAATATCTGAAGAAATTTTAATGCTGGTTCGACAAATTGAAAGCGATGGATTTGATGCTTTGAACCATAATGATATAGAAGAGCTTCTCGCAGATGTTCCCTTATCTGATGACGACATTGTTAGTCTAACTGCTGATAATATGGAAGATAATAATTGCGAAAGTGATTGCGAAAAACTTGTAGAGCCCCTTGCTTAAAAAAAGATTGATAAAATTCTTAAAACAGTTAAAGACCTACAGAGCGAAATTCTTAATGTGGATCCAAATACGGAACGGGCACTAAAAATTCAGCATGGGCTTAACAACACATTTTCGGCATATCAAGACTTACAAAAAGAGTTAAAAAAATCGACATCACAAAAACTTATGACAAATTATTTTCAACAAGTACCTAAGGAGAAGGAACTGACTGAAAACTTCGATGTTCCTTACAGCCAAAGTGAGAACAATTGTGGTGATAAAAATAGTAATCTAGCCATAGATGTGTTTGTTTCCTCTAGTGATGACAGCGATATAGAGCCAATTCAGAAACTCGGCACACGCCATATTAGTGATTCTGATTATGAGTTATAATTTATTTCTTTAATGTAAATATTTTTTTCTTTGTTTAGTACGTCGTGAATTGATGTTTATTTGTTTTTTTAATGAATAAATTACTTTTTTGTTGTGGATTTTTTATGCGATTTTGTTTCGAGTTTTAATGCTTTACTTTGAATTTATGCATTTTTTCAAAATTCATGAACGAATCATTAATTTTAGTATGGAGCTAGTGTATCGTTTTATGCGAATTTGTTTTATGCGATTTTCTCTGGAACGGATCAATCGCATAAAACGAGGTTTGAGTGTATTAAATTGTTTCTGTTTGAAGAAAAAGTGAATCACCAAAAAAAAAATTAAATTTTCGAAATTTGAATAAAATTTCTTTTTCTTGCACCGCATACATAACTCTAAAATCGCATAAAAAGAGAACGAAGTGTAGCTTCTATACCAAACCCCTGAAGGTTGAAGGAGGAAAATATTTTGTTAGCGAAGCCGGTGTTCGAAATGCCATAGAGGAGAAGGCCGGCTATACAGAAAAAGTTTGTAAGCGAAACCGAAGCTCAATATACATACCATGGAGAAATAACTTCCAATAAAAATTAAATAACTTCCAATAAAAATTAAATAACTTCCAATTATCAAAATACAGTGAACTCGCAGAAACGTGAACACCCAGTGACATGAACATCCAAACACATGAACATTTTTTTTCTTACATTGACTACTCTAAAACGTGAACAAAGGCTGAACTTTTTTTGTCGGCTTAAGGTCTTGTTCAATAAATTTTAATTTAAAACAGTTAATTTTTCATTCATTTTTCAAAAATTTTTCATTAAAATCCAATATTTCGGCCAACTTTGTTGGTCATCCTCAGGGCTTTTTTTTCTCTTCTCTACAATAAACATTAACAACAATAATTATAACTAATCAAAAACCTTAAAACACATATCACAATGAATATTTAGATTTTAAAAAATTTTATGTTAAAAACTGTTGAGTACGTTACCAAACTTTGTCACATACTGTTTACTAATAATTGGAAAATTTGTTTTTCCTTTTTTCTTTTCAGTTTTGTGTTATGTTAATTGTATGTCGATATATCGATATCGAACTTTAAAATTCAATTTTGTAAGCTTATTTAAACATTTTTGAATTCCCCGCAGAAGAATCTGGTAGTTTGTTTGTTTGTTGTAAACAACTTCTGTTGCAGGGTAAGTAGTTTTGGTATTACTGCGGCAGTTCTACTGGCAGCATCTCTCTGTGCTGACTATGCATATAAAGAATATAAACAAGTGATCTCTAAAAATATTTTTATTGAAAATATGTCTAATAAAAAACCAAAAGTATTAACTCTTCAAGAAAAGTCAGATATTTTAGAGCTTTTATGGAAAGGTTCACCTGTAACTGGTTTGTCGAAAAAGTATAATATCGTAAAATCGACGATTTATTCAATAAAAAACAACAAAGATGCAATTTCAAAATGTGTTAATACAGTAGACTCGCGGTAACGTGAACTATTAAAACCTGAGTTTGTTCACGTTTGCGAAGTTGTTCATGTTTGCGAAGGTGTAATTTTTTACATCTTAAAAATAAAATGACATATGAATTTAACTCAAATTCATATATTTTTTTTATTAATTCATTTTCATTAATTCATATTCATATTTGCTTTGTTAAGAAAAACAATTTATTATTAAAATTATTTTTTTTGGATTTTCTTTTTTTGCAAAGAGCTGAACACCACCTTTTCTCGGAGACGTTTAAAATGTTGATTGCTTCACTAGGTTCTACTTTGGTCCGTACTGTTTGCAGAATACTATAATCGCTTTCAATTTCATCACTGCTCAAGATTTCGTTCGTTTCAGTTACGTTTTGAAGATCTGCAGTCCATTCACTGATATCAGAAAATGAAAAACTAACCTGCGAAGACACAATTTAAGTTAAGCGGATTACTAGACATGTGAAAATGTTCAAACATCTGGATTAATTGGATTTAAAACGTTCTATTGCGGGTTCTTGTTGGGTGTTAATTGGTGCACAAATTCTTTCTCTCAAAATAGCTAATAGAATATCCTTTTCAACGTCTTCTTCATCTCCTATAGAGGCTAAAATGTTCGTCCAGCAATTCCATATCGTTTCCTTTTCAACAGCGTCCCTTAACGTTAATTTTTTTAGAGCTTCAATAACTTCATTTCCTGTATCTACAATTGATGCCAAGAAACTGTTTCTATAGAAAAGCCATGTTAGTCTTATGGCTTTTTGACCCATTGACTGTATGAGTGGCGTGACGTTGGGTGGCATGAACATTACATTTATGAACCCGTCGTCTGATCTCAATTCATTTTCTGGAGGATGAGATGGAGCGTTATTGGGTAACCCTTGCTCTTTAAAAATTTTATCTTGTTTTTTGTTTATAGCGCAAATTGTTGACTTTGCAATATTGTATAGCTTTACTAAGCTAGTCACGCTTGATCCTCTTTATATTTTTTCGATTACATCTACTTTTTCCTTTAAAGTTAAAAATTTGTTAGTTTTTGCGACATTTTTACGACACACTTTATACGCGATACACAAAATGCCAGAATATATTCATAAGCATTTATTTACGGGAATTCTCAGTTTTTAAAAAAGTAGTGATTGCTTAAAAATGTTCAAAAGAAAACAACGTTCTCTATGTTGCACGAATTATACATTTGTTCACCTTATAGGGCTTTCTTACTGTGTTCACGCTACAGAGTCGTCAGTGTAAAAAAAATTGTGTTCATGCTAGCCGGTGTTCACGTAAGGCGGTTTTTTTGTCATCGCGAGTCTACTGTAATACATTTTCCAGTCCTGGAAAACGGAAAACACTGCATTCTTCGGAGCTTCCAAAAATGGAAAGATCTCTGTACTAATTTCGTAATTAGTATCTTAGAAACCCTTTTACAGCCCATAGTAGCATAGTACATACATATATTAAAATATGGCAGAAACTTACAAAAAGTAGAACCAAAACATGTCTCATAGGTAAAAAATTACGTACTTTATAATAAATTAAATAAAAGATAAAAAGAGACTAAAATATGTTATAGAAAAAATGCAATCTAAAACGTGAACAAAATCGAAAACGTTAACACCCACGGTAAAAATTAGTTCACGTTTCTGCGAGATCACTGTATTTGCTTTCTTTAGAATTATGTTGTTTTATTTAAAATTGCTTGCTGTGTCTAAAATATAGTCCGTCACTGTATGTATTTTTTAATTATTTGCATTTGATTTTGAATAACGGTAGAGTAAATTTAGTTTTCCTTGCATTCATCAAATACCCCAACAAACATTTTCTGCTGCAATTTGCTTTTTTATAGTTTTATTATTAAATTATTAAAACGTCTCAGCATTTATTTATAAGCTGCATACCTATATTTATATGTATGTATGTATGTATGTATGTATGTATTTATATTTTTGAAGAGATTTTAAAATGACCTTGAGTGAAACTAGCATTTGAAATCTATAATTAATCGCTGATATCTAAAACGTTACAAAGCAGCAGCTACACGAAATCATAAATTTTCTAAAGCACCGTGAACATTTTTGCTAACTAATTTTCCAATCTTTTTTAACTCAAAAATTAAAGTTATTGACATGTCAACCGTGGATCATCAACTCAAAAGTGTTACCTTTTTTTAATATTTGTGTTTTTTTTATCGGCTCCACGTCGGTATACATACAGTGCTGGACAATTCAATAGAAACTTTTCTCAAAATTCTTTTATTCGTTTTTGAAAGTCGAAATTCAAATTTAATTGCTAAATAAACTAAAAAAGTATTTTAGAATAACATTTTATAGGTTGTTTTTGATAAATTAAAAGTTCCGATATCTTTATGATTTGTTGAAAATAACCATTGTTGCGATTAGATTAAATGGCTAAATTTAGGCAATAAATTGTAAATTTACTTATGAGAATTATTCTCTTTAATCAAAGCTTTATAGTCAATAATGATATTAGACTGCAATTCTAAAGGAGTTAAAGGAAGTAAGTTTTAGGGTATTGACAAAACAATGGAAACTTTTATACGCTTCTGCAGGAAGCGTTATTTTAATAATTATTGTTTTCATAGTTTAGTTTATTTGTTTTAATATTTTAAAAATCAGTTAGAGTCAATTAGAGTTAAGAAGATTTAAAAATCAAAATTATAAATAATACTGGATTTGTCTCACAAAAAAATATTTGTGAGAAATATTCATTGAATAAACCAGTAGTATCTATGTAATATTATCAAGAAATTTCGTGAAGCTGGTACTGTGAAAACACTACATTCTGGAGGAAGGCCACGTAAAACTACTCCAAGACAAGATATTTTTTAATGGTAAGAGAGTTTAAAAAAGACCCAAAAATGGCATCAAGAGAGGTTAAGAATATTCTGGATATTAGCTCCTGAACATTTTAACCGTAGAACAGGCAAGGCTGATCTTGGCTGTTATCGTACTGCAAAGAAACCTATAATACCTTAAAAAAAACCCCACTGCTCGTTTGAACTTTGCCAAAGAGCACATAAATTGCTCTAGAACGATGGAATACTGTCCTATTTTCCGACGAATCCAACTATAATTTAAGGGAGAATGATGGAAGATCTTTGTAAAAACGGCCAAAAGGAAAGAGACTGGAGCCAAAGTATACTTGCAAAGTTTGGTGGTGGTAATATTATGGTATGGGGTTGTTTCTCTGGGCAGGGAATGGGTCACTTTCATGTTATAAAAAACACAATGAGAGGTGTGGGCTATAGATCGGTTTTAAGCGACATATGCAGAGGGGAACATGCCACTAACTTGGAGGTTTCAGCATTAAAATGATCCAAAACACACCTCTAGGGTTGTAACTGACTGTTTACGCTCCAATGAGGTATATGTTTTGAAGTGACCTGTTGCGATTGTAAATCGCAAAATAAAAGCCCATAATTACACACGGAAAGACGACATATGCAATACAGCACTGAGTGAATGATATAAAGTTTTAAAGGACACTAATTGAATCGTCGTTGTAAGGCAGTCATAAAAAAGTAAAGGATACCCATTGATCAGTAATAAAAAGCTAGCAAAATTTATTAAAGTAAAATTTAAGTTTCCATTGTTTTGTCTACTTACCAAAATTAAGTAGTTTTAATTTTTTTTTCTATAACTCTCATACTATGATACATTTTTGTTATTTATTTTTTAGTCTTTCCCTTTTTTCAAGAATTGTTTTTGTTTTTTTTTTTTTTTTCTTTTTTAGAAACGAAAAAATGAACTTTAAGAAAAGTTTGAATTTAATTGGCCAGCACTGTATGTAACGCTATTAGATCATCTCATACTTGTACTCTATCGAAATGTCATGGTGGCATGTAGATGGCATGTATTTAACATCCCTGTATATTAATAAAAACAAATTTTCTCCTTATTGTTTTATTTTTAAAAATCTTGACATTTTTTTTAAATTTTTTTTCAATTAAATAAATTTAAGAATACGAAACTCAACAAAAATCAAAAAAATTTTATATGCATACAAAAACCGTAAGCGAGATGTACTTAATATACATATGTACACACATGCATACATATGTACATACATACAAAAAATAATTGCATAGTTATACAAAGATTTTTAATATAATATTTAAATGCATATATGTATGTATGTATGAATGTATTTATGTATCTTTGTTTGTATGTATTTATAATTTGTTTGCATTGAATGTAAAAATGTGTGTATGAATTTAGGTAACAGTAAAAAATGGAGCTCCTATAAAACATTATGAGGTTTGAGATGTTATTGTTTTCTTTATTTTTTAATTTGGAGCACAAGATGGCGAATTTATGAGCGTCGTTTTTGTACTCTTTCATAATATTGTTTCGTTGCAGTAAATCAATGTTGTCGTCAGTTGTGGCGATTTCTCGGCAAATGTGGCCATGAAAGAACTTTTTTGGCGATTTCAATTCTAGAATTAACAATATTAGCGTTATTATACCTGGTCATATTTTTGTCTTTACTATATCAGAAGATAAGTCGTCTTAAATAACGCCTATGTTTGTATAAAAGTGTTTTCTATAGAGGTATAGAAATTTGAAATGGATTAAAATTAATTAACATGATAATTACTTTATTCGAAAGATAATCTTGCGGCATTGTAATTTAAATATGTATCACTTTTGACACATGACTCCAACGATTGGGTTGGATGTAGTGTAATTTGAAGGTTTAATTTTCGACTACTTTTTTCTACATTTATGGACAAATATCGGCAATAACGCAGCGAAAGTTCTCTTCCAAGTGGTCATTCGTTTGGTGCTTATCAGCGTAGTCTAGCGATATCACATATACCCTCAGAAAATACTCTAGCGGCGTTGAAATGCATATTTTTGAAGGTCAATTCACTGATCCAAAGCGTGCAAATATGCGCTTACCAGCCGCTTTCTTTAATAAATCAATTATGACGCGAGCTGCAGACGTGTTGAAACCACAGCTCCGACACATCCTGATTGTTTAATTGATGAAAAAAAAACTCAGCAATCATGGCTCTATAGCGGTTACAGTGAATGATGACAGCATTGGGAGCCCCTGTAGGCTAGTAGGTAGTGTACTAGCTTGTAAATATGGGGGTTGTGGGTTCGATTCCCAACGAAGAACTTTGTTTTTTTTAACTACAAAATAAAAATTGACTGTCGGTGGGGCTGCTCAGCGATGAAGGCATAGTCACTGGTCGCTGTGCTGTCTTTATACGGCAGTTAATTTCCGACTATCCTTCTACTTTCACCACCTGTTTCATCTATTCTCTATCCCTTTCCTTCCTAAAGAATGTAGCGCGGTACTTGACTAAATAGGCATTGTTGCCTGTAGTGCTACTTCTCTTTAAAAAAAAAAAAATAAGTACGGAGCAATGACTACACCACGGTGACAGTATCGTTTTAAATTAAGTACGCGCCAATGACTACACCAGCCCACAAAAGTACACCAAACAGTCAGTTTTTTCGAACTAGAATATTACCTTTAATCTAAATAAGGCAGTTAGTGTCAATTCACGTATCCATTCAAACAAAACTGAGCTTAGTCGCTAAATAGCACTCACTCATGAAATCGGAATCAGCTACATCGACTCGAACAGAATCATAATTTTCAAAATAAATTTGCACAATTTCAAAGCGTTATTCGAACGTCAGTCTATTCGTTTTAAAGTGTTACCAAACTAAATATAAATCACTTGACAGCTGACAAAATGCTTGTTAGTTATAAAAGTGTTGCCAACGTAAAATTCTATATTTGTATAAAAAAACACCCGATAAAAGAAGTGCAAATTTCAATGGCTTATTTCATTGAAAAGGATAGATGCTTAGACCAATGTTTAAGCGCTACAAAGCTACAAAAATCAAACAAGTAAAGGGATATAAGATATACACTTAGCCCATAAGGTACCCCCAGAGGGCACATATATATGGTCTTTATAGAACTTCGACTATCTAGACACAGTGCAACTGGGTAAAAAAGGTAGCCCAGTCCCCTGAAGTCAGCAGGGGTACAACTGGAAACTCCACTTTATTTCCACGGGAATCAGTGACCCACAGAGTTCTGTTATTTGTCTCTTTAGACATTTAACTTGAATGAATTGAATTGAATTTTTTCAATAAGAATTTTCTTTTACTGTAACTAAAGTAAATTAGCTGCGCCGATATTCAATAAGACATTACGCGAGAAAGCTAAAAAAAAAACTGGCAACACTAGCAGCAATCATTATACATCCAGGCATATTAAATACAAAAAAAAAACAACAAAAACACGAAAATATAATTTCTTCTTGACATTATAACAAATAAATACGAATGTAGTATTTATGAGTTGATGTGAATGGTTGGTTGGTTGCTTGGTTGGTTCATACATCCCCACACACATTCAAACTTATATTTTACTCTAACATTGCTCGTTAATATTATGAATGCTTTTGTTGTTATTGCTTTGCAAATACAAAAAAAAAGAGAAGAAAAGAAACAACAACTATCTTTGCTCTGTATTAAACAAATGTTGCCAAAAACTTTTCGGTATAATAACACCAGACTTGGGATTTCTAAGCTCTATTTTACATATACAGTCAAAAAAAAAAAAAACTTGTACACTTACCAACTCGGAATAAAAAAAGGCAAATTAATAAAAATAAGATTTATTAAACACTATTTAAAGCTTGAGATTCATATTAATAAACGTACGTCGATGTACGATGTTTTTGTAATGCTTACTTATAACGAGAAAAATAACAACAACAAAAATATGTCAAAATTCTTGGACAAAAAAAACTTAAAATTACAACAATAAATAAATAAATATTACGTAATGTAGTATTTTGTGTTTTGACCTTTAGCTTCTTTAACGGCTAAGAGTCTTTTCGTCATTGAATGGACTAGATTTTTTGTTACATCTTCAGGAATCGAACTCTATATATCTTCAAAGGCGATTTTTAGGGTTTTTTTTTTGCTAGAAATCCGGTAATCCTTTAGTTTAGTTCTCATATATGACCTTAAATGCTTTACCTGGTTTAAATCTGGGCTTTGTGAAGAATGAGGCAATACTTTTTTTCGTATTATAAAGCAGCCATTCCTTTTTACCACAAGAGCTGAGTGGTGTGGATCGTTATCTTGGACGAATGCAAAGCGATCATCCAAACCCATTTTCTGAGCAGATTGACCTAAATTGTTTTTTAAAATCTGTAAATAATCCATTTTGTTCCTGTTTCCTTCTACAAAAACAAGGTTTTCCACTACATTTGCACTCATAGCACCCCAAACCATTACATTTCTACCACCATGTTTAACAGTATGTATTATGTTACGTGGAGTCAAAGCTTCTCCTTTCTTTACCCATACAAATTTTCGTCCGTCGCTGCCAAATATATTGAATTTAGATTCGTCTGTAGAAATAGCGGTTACCCAGAAAGCATTGTCTTTGCCAATAAACTCATTGGCATACATTAGGCGTTTTTGGGTATTTAATTTGGTAAGGTGCCGCTGTAGGCTAGTAGGTAGTGTCAGTATGGGGGTTGTGGGTTCGATTCCCAACGAAGACCTTGGTTTTTTTCACTACAAAATTAAAAAATGACTGTCGGCGGGACTGCTCAGCAATGAAGGCATAGTCACTGGTCGCTGTGCTGTCTTTATACGGCAGTTAATTTCCTTCTACTTTCACCGCCTATTTCATCTCTTCTCTATCCCTTTCCTAAAGAATGTAGCACGGTATTTGACTAAATAGGCATTGTTGCCTGAAGTGCTACTTCTCTTTATACAAAAAAAAAAAAAAAATTATTTGGTAAGGAGGGGTTTCCATACAATTCTGTCAAATTGAGGAAATTTCTTACCGTCTGTGGAGTCACACCAGCTATTTTAGAGTTTTTAAGTTCTTTAGCAATATTTACAACAGAGATTTTTGGATCTTTCTTCACAAACGTATATTTACTTTTTCTTGGGTACGCTTTTTCGTCGACCCTCGTCAAATTTGGTTTGTGAACAAACCGGTTTCGGCCGTTTGCCATCTTCAGTGTTCTTTTCGTACGAAAATTAATTAAATCTTTTCGTACGAAAAGAACACTGAAGATGGCATACGACCGAAACCGGTTTGTTCACAAACCAAATTTGACGAGGGTCGTACGTGTATCGAAAAAATGTAAGTAATGGTTTTCTACCATTAATAGCAATTTACATCCATGGCCGGCGTGCAGTCGCGTTTGCAACCCAATCAAAAACTTATAGGGAATCCTTGTAGCTAAGGTATACGACAAGGGAAGGCAGTTTTCGACTGTTAATGAGGTGAAAGAAAAAATCAGAGACTGTTGGTTGGGTTTTGAAATTGAAACTCTTTAGAGCCTTGTAAACGCAATAACGAATAGAATATTTTGGTCATTCGAAGTGAAGGCGGTCCTACTAAATATTAGTACCATAATAACACTTAATATTTTGTAAATCATTTTAATTTTTTTTTATTTAAAGAAAACTGCGTTCAAACGAATGTCTCTTAATTTTTTAGTTGTTTTATCGATAACGTATTACGAATATGAAATATGTTTAATTTTTGTTTACTACTTTTAAGCTAAGAAATCACTTAATAGGTTTGCTAAAAAAAAATAATTAAAGCCCGTTGAGTTTCTTTTAAAATAGAAAAAAACATGGTGCGGTAAAACGAATGTCTATCACTGTAGAATAAGACGCATTATATAAAGCACCCAAAAATGTTAAATTGTGAAAAAGATAGAATTATTAAAAAAGAATATAAAAACGAAAAAAATGTGTTCTTTCTGATTAATTATCTTGAATGATTGAATTTTTTAGCGCACACAAAAAAGAACGCTGCATAATAAAAACAATCAGCAAATGAGTTGCAAAGCAGTCGCGGACACGCTAGTAATTTAGTATTATTAGATGCCCCTGTAGGCTAGTAGGTAGTGTACTAGCTTGTATATATGGGGGTTGTGGGTTCGATTCCCAACGAAGAACTTGGTTTTTTTTTCACTACAAAAATTAAAATTGACTATCGGTGGGACTGCTCAGCAATGAAGGCATAGTCACTGGCCGCTGTGTTGTCTTTATACGGCAGTTAATTTTCGACTATCCTCCTACTTTCACCACCTATTTCATCTCTTCTCTATCCCTATCCTAAAGCATGTAGCATGGTACTTTAACAACAAGGCATTGTTGCATTAAGTGCTACTTCTCTTTAAAAAAAATTAATACGTAAGTAATTATTATTTAATATAAATAAAATTAATATTTAAAAATCCGACTGTAAAGAAGCGTGTTTAGACTGGTTAACTACCTAAGCGCTAACTCACGAGTACTAATTGGATCACAGCTTGAGAATTATGTCTTCTTCGGTGATGTTCACAGCAGAAAGGTAAGAGAAAAATAACAGTTATTTCATTTACTGCCACAAAAAATCTAAACAAATTAATTTAAGGTTTCCCAGCCCTGATAATACAACCAATCAAACAAACTTTATATTGGTGTTACTGTAAAAGTCTATTTATTTTTTGTTTCTTTTTTATACTAAATTAATTGTCACATTCAAACATTAGCCAACAACAACAACAACAAAATATTATAATCACAATTGGAATAAAATGAATTTATGAAAACGAGTAAAATTGAAACCGAAACATTTACAGTCAAGGAAAAAACTCTATGTACACCTATTTGTTTTACGTTTTCACATTATTTTTAAGGGAAATTAAAAAAGTTTTTGCATTATTGTTTAGAACAATAAAAACAAAGTTTATTTATAAAACAAAAAGTTAATTCAAAAGTACAACAACAACATAAATAATAAAAACACCAGAAATTCATAGGAAAAAAGTCTACATACAGCCTGAAAAGAGAACATTACTTAAAATCTTTTACGTAAATAAAAGCAAAAATGGTTTGTTTAATATTTTGTAGGTCGGCCGTTGGCTTCAATAACTGCCTGAAGGCGGCGTGTCATAGAAAAAACCAAATTTTCCGTAATATCGGGCGTAAATTCAGACCACGCCCGAATTAGAGCAGTTTTTAGGGTTTCACGGTTGCTAATATTATATTTACCCACATTTTTCCCCAAAACATACCAAATGTGCTGGATTGGGTTAATGTTTGGGGAGTGGGGAGGTGATTTTAACTGCCTTGGCGCATGATACAGAAGCCAGTCTCGAACAAAATGGGCCGTATGCTTGGGATCGTTGTCTTGCTGGAAAATCCATTGATTTCCCAGCCCCAAGCTTTCGACCGATGGCTTAAAATTTTGTTCTAGTATGGTCTTATACTGGTATATCTGTCCAACCAGTCGACCCACACCAGATGCCGCGATATCACCCCAAACCATAACACTGCCTCCACCATGTTTCACAGTAGGTATAATACTTTTGAGATCAAGTGGTGTGTTGGGTTTTCTCCAAACCTTAGTTCGGCCGTCATTTCCAAAAATATTATACTTACTTTCATCAGTGAATATAACCTCCTCCTTTTTCCAAAAATCTACACCTTTATCTAAATGTGCTTTAGCGAAGTGCAGGCTAAGTTGACGATTCTTAACTGATATTAGCGGTTTTTTGTGTGCTGTTCTGCTTTTAAAACCGTTTTCATGCAAAACATTTATTTCTGTCCTGGGTGGTGAAACAATAACATTGCAACATTTTGCGAGGTGTTCCGCTAGTTTTGGGGCACTTGTTTTTGGATCCTGATGGATTTCTATAAGGACACTGCTGACATAGCGTCTGGAAAGCTTGTTAGGCCTTCCAGATCTCGGTTTATTTTATTTTTTTTTTTTTTAAGAGAAGTAGCACTTCAGGCAACAATGCCTATTTAGTCAAGTACCGCGCTACATTCTTAAGGAAAGGGATAGAGAAGAGATGAAACAGATGGTGAAAGTAGAAGGATAGTCGGAAATTAACTGCCGCATAAAGAGAGCACAGCGACCAGTGACTATGCCTTCATCGCTGAGCAACCCCACCGACAGTCAATTTTTATTTTGTAGTGAAAAAAACCAAGGTCTTCTTGGGGAATCGGTAGTCTTGGTGTCTTCATAGTTTTTAATAATAGTTTGAACAATAGAACGACTTAATTTCACTACTTTTGCAATTTCACCGTTAAGATTTTTTTTCTTTACGTAGGCTAACCACTAAATTTCTTATTGATTGCTCTATTTCTTTTCTGTTCGCCATTTTCAAAATTTAAACACGTTTTAAATATCACTTTTCGGACTTTAATGACTGTAATCATTCTAATGTAAAGTAAATCAGGAAATACAACGATTGGTTTTCCCTTTTCTTTTATCATTATCTTACATACATACATATTAATTTTAAGAGTTGCCAGCGCTGTATGTAGACTTTTTTCCTGGTTATTGCTGTGTTTATCGCCAGTAGCTTGTGAATGGTTATTAATAAAAATAAAAAAATTCTGGAGATATTCCTAACTGTTAATGTTTTAAACATTACCATTAAAATCTTTTCTAATATCATCCATCACCCATTCTTTAGAAATTCAAAAAAGTAGGGTGTACGTAGAGTTATTTCCTTAACTGTAAATGACTTAAAAGCATAAAAAAAATCAAAGCAATCGACTTAACATACAACAATAAAAGTTATAAATAAACAAAAGCCACTGGCCCTATTATTATAAATGCAAACACAAATACATATGTATATGCACATACATACATATACTTACATACATGCTCGTATATTTACACGTGTTTTTTTCTACATAAAATTATACAAAAATCGACTAAAGATTTATGATTTAATTTTTAAAATAACACAGCCATAAGAATAAACAAATCAAAATTGAAGGTTTGGTTTTTTAAATGTTTTATTTAACTAACAATTATATACATACAAACATACATACATACACACTTATGTGTACTCATATAATTATACATAAATCCATCAAAAGTACAGGTTCCAATTTTTTAATTTAAAATCTATAATAAGCAAAGTTTGATTCTAATAAAAGCAACCGCTATTCATTGAAAAATATCGCTCAATTGAAATTATAAATTGTTCGCTTTAACTTTCAAAAGACTTTGTTCGCTTTAAAGCAACAACATTTACACAAGTTTAAATGAAAAGAACACAACGCTAAAGAGAATCAATATTGTTCTCTTTACAATTTATCACATATAAAAAGAGAAGGATCAGTTTAAGAGAATAGCTGAAAGTTATCTAACGGTATCTAAAAATCATGTAACGTCATCTAACTTCAATTCGTTTATATGACGATTTTTTAAGGCGAATTAGCATATAAAAGTACAGCGTGTTTGCCGGGATACTACTTTGTTTTGCCGCCATTTTGGTAAACATTTGCCTTGACAGTTCAGAGTTTTGACCGCTTGCCGCAATACGATACAAAAATTGTTTCTTTTTCTCGGATTTTCCTGGATGTAAAGGAGTCGCTCATTGGCTGTCGTTTTCAGTTCAAGAGGCAGCTAGTTATTGCTTCGTAATATGTTGTTTTGAATGATTCGGCAAGTTTTAGGTTTGACAGTGATGTTTATCGAATAGCGACTTTTATTCCACGATTTCGAGATTTTTTTTAATTTTCCGAACCCTCCCTGGCATGCCAATAATAAAGCGACGTAGTTTTTTAACAAGGGATTTAAGAGAGAGAGAGAGAGGGAGGGAGAAAGGAAGGGAGGTAGTAAGAGAGGGGGGGAGGAAGGGAGGTAGCAAAAGAGATGGAGAGAGGGAGAGGGGGGAGGGAGGAAGGGAGGTAGCAAAAGAGAGAGAGAGAGGAGGGAGGAAGGAAGGGAGGAAGCAAAAGAAAGAGAGAGAGGAGGAGGGAGGTAGCAAGAGAGAAAGAGAGAGACAGAGAGAGAAAGAAGAAGAATTCGCATGATAAACGGCACTTCTGTTATTAATGAAAATTAATAAGAGGGAGGAAGGGAGCAAAAGAGAGGGAGAGAGGGGGAGGGAGAGAGAGAGGGGGGAGGGAGGAAGGGAGGTAGCAAAAGAGAGAGAGAGAGAGGAGGGAGGAAGCAAAAGAAAGAGAGAGAGGAGGAGGGAGGAAGGGAGGTAGCAAGAGAGAAAGAGAGACGGAGCGAGAGTGACAGAGAGAGAAAGAAGAAGAATTCGCATGATAAACGGCACTTCTGCTATTAATGAAAATTAATAAGAGGGAGGAAGGGAGCAAAAGAGAGGGAGAGAGAGAGGGGGAGGGAGATAGAGAGAGAGAGAGGGGGGGGAGGGAGAAAGGGAGGTAGCAAAATAAAGAGAGAGAGAGAGAGGGGGAGGAAGACAGGTAGCAAGAGAGACGGAGCGAGAGTGAGACAAAAAGGAAGAATTCGCATGATAAACGGCACTTCTGTTATTAATGAATATTAATAAAACAAAATTGCTTGAAAAAAAAACTCAAAAAAGGCAAAGGGAGGCCGTTGCCGTTATTAAATTAATCTAGCCAGCAAATGTTTTTTAAAAATCAAACAAGTGTCCAGCGATCCTCCACGTTAGCTGGTCACATTGTTGCCTATAAAATAGCAAAAAGCAAAAAGTAACAAACCGTTTTCTGAAGGAGAATTTATTAAGGATGTGTTAATTAGCATTGGAAAAGTTTATGCCCAGAAAAGGTAAAAGATTTCGAATCTGGAGGGCTGTCACATAGAACGGTCACTAAGAGAATTGAAGCGATTTCATCTAATTTTACCAATCAACTCGATGGATGACTTAAAAAGTTTAAGTATTTTTCAGTCACAATGGACGAGAGTGTTGATAGGAGTGATACAGCCCAACTTCTTATCTAATTTTTATCAGAGGAGTCGATGAAAACTTTGTAATAACCGAAGAACTTGCTTGTTTGAGATCTTTGAAAGGAAAGACGACAGGAAAAATAATGATGAATGATGAATTTAGAGAGGGGATGGAATCTCTTAATGCCCCAATTTCCAAATTAACTAATTTAACAACTGATAGGAAAAAATACGGGGTTTGCAGGAGTGTATAAAAGTCAGAATCCTGAAACCGAAACAATTTTTTTACATTGTATAATCCACCAAGATGTTCTTTGCAAGGCTGCCTTGGATATTAACCACGTACTTAATATTATTTTAAAATTAATTAATACCATTCGAGCCCGTGGTTTGTTACATCGACAATTTCAAGAGTTCTTATCGGAAGTTGATGCAGAATTTTCAGATGTACTTTATTACACAAAAATCAGGTGGCTGAGTTGTGGGCACGCCTTCTCGAGAGTTGGGAGTCTGCTCGAAGAAATTAAAGTTTTTCTAAAAACCAAAACGGAAATATGGGAGGAGTGGGAAATATTGGAGGATTGGATTGGAGAATTGGTGCATCGAGTTTGCTTTTTTCACGGATTTACTCGAGCACTATGATAAACTGAACAAGAAGTTACAGGGAAGAAATCAATTTATAGATGAAATATGGGGCATTTTGAGGTCTTTTAAAACTCAATTGTTTATACTTTCTAAATGTTCGGGAAAAAATGATTTGACTCATTTTCCAAGACTTAATTCTTTGAGGCCTGTGAGTGAAGCGAAGTTAAAAGTCTTTTCACAATCTTTATTAAAACTGTATTCAGAATTTGAGGCCAGATTTGCTGACTTGAAAAAAATCCAACCATGTTTAGATATTTTTTCAATGCCTTTTAGTGTTAATCCTGAGAATGTGCCATCTGATCTACAATTGGAAATTATAGAATTGCAATGTAATAATAATTTAAAACAGCCTATTTGTAAATACATTTAAACTTAATTTCTATAAATCCTTACCAAAAGATGAATTTCCAAAGCTAATTAATCATGCGCAGAAAAAAATGGCAATGCTTGCTTCCTCGTATTTACGCGAACAGGCCTTTTCAGTAATCAAATGTAGATAGAAAAAATTCAATAAGAAACCGATTGTCAGATGAGAGTCTATTTAATTTATTTAAAGTCGCATCCTCGCAGCTGGAACCAGATTTTGGGGAAATTATGTCAAGTCAGAAACAGATCCATGCTTCCCATACATCTGGAAAATCTTAAAATCATAATAAAACGTATCTTATATAATTTTTATATTGTTTTTAAATATTACGTAATATAACTAATAAATAAATAGCTTAAACCGAACTTTTAATTGAACAGCAACGCCATAATTTTTTTAAGAATGACCCTCTATGTTTTTTTTTTTAATTTAATGGCCCGCCGCAAGATTTTTTTTCATTTATTGACCCGCCACTCAAAAAGTTCGCCCATCACTGCTCTAGAGAATTAATAGAGTTGGATACCCTACTGTTCCAAATGAGTCTCTTGACAGTCTTCTGTACGCGCTCGAGCAACTACAAAATAAACTTTGGGGCGCCGGCCTATACATTATGAGACGGATATAGGTGATATAAATAGTACGAAGATCGGATGGAGTGAAGTATTTCTTACACCGTTGGCACTTGAAAATTTCTTTAGAAACTTAAAAAATGTATTTAGTTCATCGAACATCTTAGTGAATTTTCATACCAAGAGCATCAAGAACGTCCAATTCCGTAATATCTATATCACCTAGAGTAACAGGTGGAGCAACATTTCCTAACACAGATCTATGGGTAAGCATGCAACAGGCATAAAATTTGATCCTATTAACATGACCGACCCTATTCCGAACTTGTTGCGAGATAGTGATTGAGCGTATCCTTCATATTCTGCCTTTTGGAATTTACCACCAACTAGTTCGATCTATTACCAAATGAATACGAATGACAGATGAATGCTGTCATTTGAGAAAGAGTAAATAGAGTTGAAAGTTTGACAAAGAAGGTCATTTAGAAAAATAGGCAAAAATGGTAGTGGAATGTAACGCTGTTAAACCATCAAAATATGACATAAAAAGCTAAAGTCGCTTTAGGAATATAAATCGGGTCTCTGATCGATAACTTTAAGTAACTTTTAAGACGAAAGTAATACGGGCGAAATAGTTACAGCAAGATGATTTTGAAATAACATTTTAGGAGTATTTTCACACAATATTCGTATGTTTTATATTGAAAAGAAAATTAAAAATTATTTTGAAATAAAAACAAAATTATAGAAATTGTATTTTTCGCCAATTCCACAAAAGAACTGCAAAGGCCGGGCAATTATGAAAGAAATTAAAAAAAACATTTGTATTTTTTTCTTTAGTCTTAAAAAAAAAAACCGCAACATTCTCCTTAATTTTATTGTTGCTTAAGCTGTTTGTCTTTTTTTTGTTGTTTATTAAAACAAAAACAGAAAAAAACGTTTAGTTTTGAATATGTTGTATCTTGTAGATACACAATAAACGATTCCCATAATTTTATAAAAAAATTTTTTTTGCTGCTGCAAAAATGAAACGAAAAGAAAAATGAACAAACGAATGAACAGGCAAACAAACAAACAAACAAACAAACAGAAAGAAAATTATCTACAATAATAAATATACAGACATTAAGACAGACGGACTTTTTAATACGAACAGGCAGTTTTAGATACAATTTATTGTTTGTACGCCGAAGTGTACAAGTATGGATGACAAGATGTGAAGCAAAAGTACACAGAAGTACAAAAGAAAAAGAAGAAGAAGAAGAGTTAGTTGTTGGTTGTAGCTGCGCGCTGTTCAAATTTTTATTCCCTTTTTTTGGTGTTTGTATTCCCAAGCTTTTGTTTTTTTTTTTTTTTTTTTTTTTTTTTTTTTTTTTTTTTTGGGACAACAAACATGTGTTGTTGTTTTTGTTGAAATAAAAATTGTGTTCTGTTTGACCATCTTAGAGTAGAATTTTTGTTGGTGCCTTTTATTTATTTATTTATTTTTTTTTTTTGCTTGCTACTTCAAATGTGAGCTGAGCATGTTTAGGATGTCTTATTTTAAATGGTCTCAAAGGGAGGTGGTGTTTTAGCTTGTTTCTTTCTATTCATTCTTATTCTTATTCGCACGACAGCAACAACTGGAGGAACAAAAAACATTTTAAAAATGACGAAAACATGCCTAGAGAACCGAACTGAACTGAACACAGAACAGCACTCAAAATGGATGTAATTTGCTGTGTTGTTGCCCCTAGGGCCACTAAAATCTTTCTTATTGTTGCATTTATGCTCCTTCATTCATCTGCAAACAAAATTGAAATCAATTTTCAGAAATAATTTTATAATTTTTAAAATGAAACAATTGGAAATTTAAAGTCTTTGGCTTTCTAATTATTTTTTGTTTTTTTTGCTTTTCACTTTCAATTTTTAAAGGACCATCAAGTGGAAGGACAATTAACAGCAAGAAAAATTTCCTAAAATTTTATTTTCTAAAACAAAAGACACAAAAGCTTTTTATCCACCAGTTTTAATTTATTGCATGTTGCCAACTTGATGTTTGATAATGTTATTGTTGTTGTACATTTACGTGTGAGAGAAGTGTTTTTTTTCTTTCTTGTTGTTTGTTTTCAAAATCCACAACAAAAGAAATGTTGCATAAACAAATCTAGATGCTGTTTAATATTAATGACTGGTGCATGACTTTCTACACTCCAAACGTAGTTTTTCCAGCTTTGTGGCTGTCACGAGGTTATAGTGACTATTTTGACTTTAACGTCTTCTGCTCTCAAATGCGCTACGTTTATTTTCTGTACTTAGAATTTAAGGTTAAGGAATTTGAAGGCACAAAAAAAACTGAGTTTAAAACAAATAGACCGGCAGTGGCTCACCAAATAGAAAACAAAGTTTCAAGAGAATAATTACGATGTCAAAATTTTAGTTTTCATTTTCTATGCAAATTTTAATCTCTTTTAAATGTCAAATTTATTTCTTCTATGGAGACGCCTCCTGGCTGTTATGACTAGGTTCGCGCCCTGTGCTGCTGAGCTTATTGTGACTATTTTGACTTTAACATCTTCTGTTCTGAGATGCTTAGAATTAAAGACTGTAGGATCTCGAGGCATAAAAACTGAGTTTCAAACAAATCGGCCGGCAGAGGTTCATAAAATAGAGCAAAGTTTCAAGAGTATAACTACGATATCTAATTTTAGTTTTCATTTTCTATGCAAATTTTAATTTCTTTTAAATGTCAAATTTATTTCTTTTATGGAGACACCCTTTCTTTTGTAATTGATTTCTTAGCGGATATAAAAACTTATATTTCTTTTTAAATTGCAAACGTGTATTATAAATAAACAAGTAGTAAATATGTAGTAGATAACCCTATAGGCTAGTAGGTAGTGTACTAGCTTATCAGTTTGTGTGTTGTGGGTTCGTTTCCCAACAAAGACCTTGGCTGTTTTTTCACTACAAATATCAAAACTGGCTGTCGATGGGGTTGCTCAGTGATGAAGGCATTGTCACTGGTCGTTGTGCTGTCTCTATACGGCAGTTAATTTCCGACTATCCTTCTACTTTCACCACCTGTTTCGTCTCTTCTCTATCCCTTTCCTAAAGAATGTAGCACGGTACTTGACTAAATAGGCATTGTTGTCTGAAGTGCTACTTCTCTTTAAACAAAAAAATATAAATCTTACGGCATACTAAGTTTTTTTCGTTACGTAATACATTACGTTACATAATAGCTCGCTTTTTGTAACATTATACGTTACTTAGCAGCTTACTTTACATAACATCTTACGTCATACTGTTTTAATTTAATTTTTAATTCAGTTTTTTGAAACGTTTTCTTATTTGAAACTGATTTTAGGGATATTGTGAAGCCGCTAGTGGACGCCGATAGTTTTAAGCGATAGATCACTAGGAAAACAATATTCATCGAATTATTGCCGATATACGACCCTCACCAGTGTTGGAAAGACTTATCGAAAGCTCCAGATGAACTTACATCCAAGTCAACCGTAGCAGTTATATGCCACAGAAGTCATATTTAAATTACAATGCCACAAGATTATCTTTCGATTAAAGTAAAGGGACATGACAATTTAACCCATTTGGCGCCGGTGTACTCATTTGAGTACAGCTAAACATTTGCAAAAATTTCAAAAGTTTGAAAATTTTTGTGCATTTTTTTGCATTTGTATATAAAAAGAGACCTGTACCCCTTTAAAAAAATATAAAAAATTGGTTAGATACATATTAACTCTCAAAAAATGCACTGTTAAATAGACACAAAGTTGATGTGTCGAGATAAGCTCAGACTTTTCCCTTTTTCAGCTTTTACTATATTGCTAATTTCTTTTCTATTTTATTTTTCTGAAAAAGAACATTTCATTTGATAAAATAAGCATAACATAAATTATCTGCTAGCTATTTCTACAAAGTTATCGTACTTTAAATACTACTGTACTCAATTGAGTACAGCGGCAGAATCCATATACAAATTGTGGCAACACTGCTACAGAAATATTAAAGCATACTTATAGGTTTATCTACATGTGTAAGAAGGGGATTCCCAAAATATGAAAGTATCAATGCTACTCGTTGTGTGTGCTTCGAATAAAGTCATTAAGTGTTGAAAGTTAGCATCGTTAAGTTGTGTTGTGGTTATAAGTTTAGAGTTCAAAAGAATATGATGAGTACTAAACATTTTAAAGCTCGTAATGATTTCAAAGGATTACAAGAAGCTGTTAACGGAATATTGGAAGATAGTGATAACGATTCGTTACATGATTTCGCTATTATTCCGCCGGAACCGAGTTTTTTGACAGATGAAGAAGAAGGTTGTGATGAGGACATGGTAGCTGACAACTTACCGAGAGATGTGCCAGGTAGCATTGAGGTATTTAGGCGACACAATAATACCATTTTAACTGATGATAACGATAGTAGCGATGACGAACCGTTGGCCGAAAAGATAAAAAGAAGGCGCAATCATCTACCAGTTTGGCGTAAGTGCTCACCAACATACTCTTCCACATCTCTGGTATCGACTGATGTGCTTGCCAAACAAGAAAATGTAAAGAAGTTGCTTGGTAATCTCAACCCAGTACAAGTATTCGAGAAAATATTTGATGAAGAAGTGGCTAGTTTGATTATCAGCAATACAAATTTATATGCTAGTCAAAATAATAGGCATAACTTCCAACTGGACCCCGTCGACTTAAAAAAATTTATAGGTGTACTGATACTATCTGGATATAACAAATTACCCAGAGAGGATTTATACTGGTCCTACGATGAAGATGTTGGCATGGAAATGGTATCAAAATCACTGCCTAGACAAAGATATCGTGATATCAAAAAGAACATTCATCTTGCGGACAATAGCGAAGCTGGCACCACCAGGGACAAAATGTTTAAAATTCGTCCATTAGCAAATGTTGTAATGAAAAAATTTCTTCAGTGGGGAGTGTTGCACCAACACATTTCAATTGATGAGTCAATGGTAAAATATTTTGGACATCACCCTGCTAAGCAGTTTATACGTGGAAAACCAGTGCGATTTGGCTTTAAGAACTGGGTAGCAGCCAGTTCGAACGGATATTGCTACACTTTTGATTTTTACTGTGGAAAATCGGAGGAAAATTACACTGATCCCTTAGGGTCAAGAGTAGTAAAAAAGTTGCTTGAAAAAATGGAGACTGACCCAGCATCGCATGAAGTATTTTTCGATAACTTTTTTACTAATTATAATCTCATGGTGGAACTCAAGGAAAGGGGATTTCGTGCGACTGGAACAATTAGAGAGAACAGAACTAAAAAGTGTCCATTGAAAAGCAGTAAAGACATGAAAAAAGAAGTGCGAGCCTCCTA
The DNA here is from genome assembly GCA_030448955.1 of Trichopoda pennipes. Classification (NCBI taxonomy): domain Eukaryota; kingdom Metazoa; phylum Arthropoda; class Insecta; order Diptera; family Tachinidae; genus Trichopoda; species Trichopoda pennipes. The sequence continues at coordinate 3,078,094 of JASKUP010000040.1, forward strand.
TGACTATAGGTTTGACAAGCAAAATGAAGTTCTTTTGGTAAAATGGAAAGACAACAGCATATGTACAATGGCAACAAATTATGACACAATTGAGCCATTAGGAGCTGTAAAACGTTGGTCTGCTATACAACGACAAAAAATTGATGTCAATATTCCAAAAGTATTTCAGACTTACAATAAACATATGGGAGGAGTAGATGAATTGGACCAGTCCATTTCACTCTATAGAATAGCCATTCGTGGTAAGAAATGGTGGTGGGTATTGTTTACCTATATAATAGATATGGCCATTTCAAATGCTTGGCGATTGTATGTAATGAGTCACAGCGATAGTATGGATCAACTTTTATTTAGGCGTTCCATTGCAAGGTACTACTTACGCCAAAACGTGCAAACTAAAGCTCGCCTTTCATCTTCATTGGTACTAGGGTTACCTCAAGATGGTATAGGTCACTACCCCAGAAAGCTAGAAAAGCAGTTAAGATGTGTTTTATGTCATACAAGAGTTCGCTGGCAATGCAAAAAATGTTTAAAAACGTTATGCATTGACAAAAAATGTTTTGAAGATTTTCACCTATAAGCCGCCGCTGTACTCAATTGAGTACACCCATCCCACTCAGCCTACTTATTATTTTTTAAACTTCTTTCTTTATTTTATATTAATTTTATATACAATGAATTAAAAAACAAAGTTATTTGTTAATTATCGCTTCTAGTTTCATTTTGGCGGTTAATGGGTTAAGAAAAAAACACCTTTGTTGCATTACATTTCAAAGTTTTATACCTCTATAAAAACACCCAATATTTGCAATTAAAAGAAGAAGCTAAGAAGCTAATTTTTAAGCTTGATTACTTTTATCAATTAAATAAATAAAAAAAACAGAAAAAACAGAAAAAACGAAAATCCAAAATCCTGCCATTTCCTTCATCATTTTGCGTGAGTCTATAGAAAAACTGATGAGGAACAATTTCAAAATAATTTTCCCGAAAAAGTTCATCAGTTCAAAATGTGTCTGGCAGCATATTTGTCAACAGCCACATGTTTCTGGCAACATGTTTTCCAATGTGCAGAATAATATCCGCGGCTTTTAAACATGGTTCTCTGTTTATTCTTTCTTGCGAAATGCTATCATAAGTCCATTATAAAAATAAAATAAAATATAAAATAATATCGCTGCAGTAGTTCTCGATTTATTTTGTTAAAAATTACGAAACCCTTCAGGCAGCAATTTTTTGTTTAACAAAAAAAATGTTTCTGGCAACATGTTGCGTACGGAATTGTAACCTCTACAGATTATCAATAAATCATTTTGTTGTTTATGTGGTAAAAAAAAAATTAAGAAAACTCGAAAAAGTTTGTGGAAAAGGCTCTTATGTCAACTGAAACTTATATAGAAACAAATGCAAATCCTTGTGCAAAATTGCAGCCAAAGTTGTTCTTTGAAGACCAAGGACGCCCTGAGCACGGCGTCGAATTGAGGTTGATGGATTGTTTTGAACACTTACTTGGGCTGCAGTAATGTTTTCACCTGATTTTGCAGTACGTTGTGGTTCATGCTTGGGCCTATCACCTACCGACCCTCTTTCTTCGAACTTATTCACTATACGATAAATAGCGGTGCATTTTGTTGTCACATTGTTTCTCCCAAAAATTTCACATAACTTTCTCATCGTCACAGTAATCGATGATTGATTTTGATAAAATTTTTTAACGATTAAAACACGTTGGTTTATCGATTATCTTTCCCTAATAAATTTGCCACGTGTCTATTTCACGACTGTCAAATATGAACTGTCAAGACAAATGTTCACAAAAATGGCGGCAAAACAAAGTAGTATACCTTTCCAGTGGACACCCGGTATTTCAAACTTAACATTTTGTTTCGGGCAGCCTTTTTATCTAAAAGTGTTTAATTTCAATTAAAACTTGTGCATTTTTTTAAGTGATTTTTTGTTTGTTCATCTCACAAAAACAACAATCACTCTTCCTGTTTAACAAACTAACAAACAAACAAACAGACGAAGAAAAACCTATGCCAAAATTATCATTTTTAAATCTCTTTCAATCAATCTTTTAAAATTTACTTTTGGGAATTTTTAATTTTATTTCGAGCAATTGCTGCACAATTTTCGGTACCTTTGCCCCCCCCCCCCCCCTCAAAATATTTTTAATGAAATTGCCAGGCGAGTAAATAAAAACCTGGTTGGTGTGGATGCGGCATCCTACATTCACAGTTGTAAATTGTTTCGATGCAGTTTTTGGATTTTATTCGTAATTGGGCTGGTTTTGTAGTTTTAGTTGTAGTTGTTGTTTGTTTAGAGGTTTTTTTTTTTTTGGGGTAAATTTTGTAAAATTGCAAATTTTGTTTGTTTTCCTTCTTATTTTACTTTCACTCGTTTTGCAAACAACAAGTTTTTCTATTTGATTTTCTTGTTCAAATTTTGTTTTTTTGTTTATTAACGAATTATTTGTTTAAAGGAAACGAAAACGATTTGCTGAGGCAGTTTTAGTAGATCAAGTGGAGTTTTATGAAAACCCAGCAGTTCTGGGAATGATGGCTGTTAATAAAATTTATAAAATGTTTTTAGTTACAAAGTTTTAATCACGATAAATAGTGCGTTTTATTGGCACGCTGTTTCTCCCAAAAATTTCTCATCTTCCCAGTAATCGATGATTGAATTTGATGAAATGTTTTAACGATTAAAACACATTGGTTTATCGAATATTTTTTCACAATCAATTTGCCACGTGTCTACTTCACGTCCGTCAAATATGAACCGTCACGACAAATGTTTAACAAAATGGCAGCAAAACAAAGTACCCAGATACCCGGTAGAAACAAATCGAACAGAATCGAATAGAATTGAATGGAATCAAATAGAATAGAGTGGAATGGAACCGAATAGAATCGAATCAAATAGAATCGAGCAGAATCGAATTGAATGAATAGAACCGAGTTAAATAAACTCGAATAAAATTGATTCAAATAGACTCAAAGAGAATCGAATCAAATAGACTCGAATCAAAGAGGCTCGAATCGAATTGAATAGAATATAATTAAATAGACTCGAATAAAAATAATTCAAACAGACTCAAGGAGAATCGAATTAAATAGACTCGGATCGAATCAATAGCTTCGAATTGAATAGAATCGAATTAAACAGACTAAAATAAAATTAATTCAAATAGACTCAAATAGACTCGAATAAATTCGAAACAGATGGACTCGAATCAATAGCATCGAATGGAATAGAATCGTTCAGAATCGTAAAGAATTGAATTGAATATAATAGAGTCGAATTAAATAGACTCGAATTAAATTGATTCAAATAGACTCAAAGAAAATAGAATCAGAAACAGCTAGACTCGAATCAATAGCATCGAATTGAATAGAATAGAATTAAATAGACTCGAATAAAATTGATTCAAATAGGCTCAAAAAGAATCGAATTAAATAGACTCGAATAAAATTGAATCAAATAGACTCAAAGAGAATCGAATCAAATAGACTCGAAAAAAGTCGAAACAAATAGACTCGAATCAATAACATCGAGCAGAATCGTAGAGAATTGAATTCAATAGAATCGAATTAAATAGACTCGAATAATATTGATTCAGGTAGACTTAAAGACAATCGAATTAAATAGACTCGAATAAAATCGAAAGATAGACTCGAATCAATAGCATCGAATTGAATAGAATCGAACAAAATCGTGTAGATTTGAACAGAATAAAATTAAATAGACTCGAATAAAATTGATTCAAATAGACTCAAAGAAAATAGAATCAAATAGACTCGAATAAAATTGAAACAGATAGACTCGAATCAATAGCATCGAATTGAATAGAATCGAGCAGAATCGTAGAGAATTGAATTCAATAGAATCGAATTAAATAGACACGAATAATATTGATTCAGGTAGACTTAAAGACAATCGAATTAAATAGACTCGAATAAAATCGAAAGATAGACTCGAATCAATAGCATCGAATTGAATAGAATCGAACAAAATCGTGTAGATTTGAACAGAATAAAATTAAATAGACTCGAATAAAATTGATTCAAATAGACTCAAAGAAAATAGAATCAAATAGACTCGAATAAAATTGAAACAGATAGACTCGAATCAATAGCATCGAATTGAATAGAATCGAGCAGAATCGTAAAGAATTGAATTGAATAGAATTAAATAGACTCGAATAAAATAGATTCAAGTAGACTTAAAGAAAATCGAATCAAATAGACTCGAATAAAATCGAAACAAATAGACTAGAATCAATAGCGTCGAATTGAATATAATCGAGCAGAATTGTATAGAATTGAATAGAATCGAATTAAATAAACTCGAATAAAATTGATTCAAGTAGACTCAAAGAGAATCGAATTAAATAGACTGGAATAAAATCGAAACAAATAGAATCGAGCAGAATCGTGTAGATTTGAATAGAATAGAATTAAATAGACTCGAATAAAATTGACTCAATTAGACTCAAAGAGATTCGAATCAAAAAGACTCGAATCAATGGCATCGAATTGAATAGAATCGAGCAGAATCGTATGGAATTGAATAGAATCGAATTAAATAGACTCGAATAAAATTGATTCAAGTAGACTCAAAGAAAATCGAATTAAATAGACTGGAATAAAATCGGAACAGCTAGACTCGAATCAATAGCATCGAATCGAATAAAATCGAGCAGACTTGTATGGAGTTGAATTGAATAGAATCGAATTAAATACACTCGAATAAAATTTATTCAAATAGACGCAAAGAAAATCGAATTAAATAGACTCGAATAAACTGGAAACAGACAGACCGGAATCAATAGCATCGAATTAAATAGAATCGGGCAGAATCGTATGAACTGAATTGAATAAAATCGAATCAAATAGACTCGAATAAAATCGAATCAAATAGGCTCGAATCGAATCAATGGCATCGAATTAAATTGAATAGAATCGAAAAGAAGTGAATCAAATAGACTTGAATAAAATCGAATTGAATGTACTGAATATTTTCGAATTGAATATTTTTAAATTGAATAGAATCGAATCGAATTAAATTGGTTCGAAAACATTTAATTCAAACAGAATCTTTTCGGATAGAATTTGTTCGCAAAGAATTGATTCCAACAGAATTGACTCGAAGAGAACTGAGCCGAATAGAATTGATTCCCGGTGGACACCCTATACTAAGTGAGCTTAAGAAAAGGTGCGGTTTCAAAAAGAGTTGGGTAACCAGTATGCACAGGTAGCAGAAGACACAGCTGCGTAACGTAAATCTAAGCGCACGTCTAGTTCTATTTTACTGTTGACTAAGGAGAATTGAGAAAACAAACAAAAAGCAGTTAAGGCTACTCGCTAAAGATGGAATGTACGTAAGTATCGCAGGACAGGGCGGACTAGTTTTTAGTAGGGCATCCACCAAAAGAGAAAAAACAACATAAGTGACTGATAGGGATAATTGTTTAAGGAAAAACGCTTGACAACAGAACAGACAAATCCATGTTAAGATAAGCAAGCATCTGATGCTTTAATATGCATTTCTATTATCCTCAACCCAGAATTGAACAAACTAATAATGAAGAAGCATCACAACCAAATTTGACGAGGGTCGACGGAAAACCGTACCCAAATAAAAGCAGCAAATGTCTTAAAAAAGTCATCGAACGAGGGAATAAAATATCATCTGAATATTCTGAGCAGGATTACAGCTCAAAAAGAACTAAAACTAAGAAGAAGGAAGAAAATGAAGGGAAAAGCTGATGAATGCAAGTGCTATAAAGTATCTTGGATTTAAGCACTCGACAGCCAGCACAGATTGCAGCGATACTCCGGTATATTTATTCTTAAAACCGCAAAGGATTGCTTTGGTTGAGTTAAATAGTTCTTTATAAAAACTAATCTGAACTTCGTCATTATTTTTGAAAAAATATCATTTTCAATGCTTAATAAAATGGATCTTGTTGTTGTTGTTGTTGTTATTGTTTTGTCTTATTGTTGTATTTAAGTTTTATAGTTATATTGTTTTTGTTGTTATTGTTATTTTTTATTTACACAAATGGCTCTAATTGAACACAACACATTCTTTATTGACTCGCACTAAGTAATCGCATTGCCAAAGCGACGAGGGTTATTGACTTGGCTGCACTTACTCTACTCGTACACTTAATTTTTTCCTTCTTCCACTTTTATGTTGTTGTGGCTGCGCTATTGTTATTGTTATTGTTGTAATATGATGGAAAAATATTAAATCGTTTCGATTGTTTTACGTCCGTGTGTTTTATTTTCTTTTCATCTTTATGTGTGTGTTTTTTTATTATCAATTTAATCGATTTTTTTTTGGAATCGTTTACCCGCTCAAAAAACCATTTTTTTCTTTTTCTTTATAAAAAATCTCGTTTTACAGAGAAATAAAAAAAAATTAAATATATTAAAAAAAATATATTAAACACTTTAAATAAAAAATAAATAAATTGCAAGTGAAGGTATCAGTCTTATGGTGGAAAAGTGTGACTTAATAGTGAATTAAAATACAAAAAATACAAAACGTTTCGCAATATCGTGATTTAGAGAGTTTATTTATCAAAAGATCGCGAATATTTAATTTCGAAAGGTTTATTTTCATAACTGCACTAAATAAATATCTGCGGAGATTTCTTTAAATCACCGCATTTGTGACGACAAAAATACTATTGAATTATTAAAAAAAAGTACCTTTTTTATAAAAGGTTATTTTACAAAAAAAATTGTCTGCGATTATGGCAGTTCATTTAGTTTTCAGAAGTATCTTTCTAAGAACTTTATTTGTGAAGGTATTTTTTTTTATAAATATGCTTTCAATACTGGTAATTTGCTTCCATTAAAAAGTACTTTTTAGGTAAAGAAGAACTTTTTTTAAAGAGATTTTTTCCAATAAACGACCTATATTTTCTTATTTTTGTTTTTTTACAAAAACTGCTTTAGTATTTCTTTTAAGGTACTTTTTTCTAAAAAGGCACTTTCTGAAATGTACTTTTTCGAAGACGCTTTTTAGTTTCAAGTTTTTTTCGTTTCTAATTTGGACAAAATTTCTTTCAATTAGTGTCTTTTAAAACATTTAAGGACAGTCAGAAGAGTCAAATTAAAAAAATTTTTTATAAATAAACTAAAAATTTTTTAAAAAGTACGTTTTAAAAGTGTTCAGGAAAGGAAGATACTTTTTTGAAGGTATTTTTTTTTAAATATGCTCTTTTCATTTTCGTTTTTTACAAAAAAATGATTTAGTATCTTTTAAGGTGTTTTTTTTCTAAAAAGGCACTTTTTGAAATGTTGTTTTACAAAAACGCTTTTTCAGTTTTAAGTTTTTTTTTAATTTCTAATTTGCAAAAAATTTCTTTCAGTTAGTGTCTTTTAAAACATCTAAGAATAGCCAGAAGAGTTAAACTAAAAAAAATTAATTTTAAATAAATTAAAAATTTTTTAAAAAGTATTTTTTAAAAGGGTGCAGGTAAAGAACAACTTTTTTGAAAAGATTTCTTCCAATAAGAGACCTCTATTTTTTTCTATTATTTTTGTTTTTTACAAAAAGTACTTTAATATTTCTTTTTTGGTGTTAAAGGTATTTTTTCTACAGAGGGACTTTCTGAAAATGTACTTTTTCAAAAAATTTCTTTCAATTAGTGTCTTTTAAAGCAGCCAAAAGAGTCAGAAGAGTCAAATTAAAAAAAAATAATTTTAAATAAACTAAAAATTTTTTAAAAAGTACTTTTAAAAAGGGTGCAGGTAATGAAAAACTTTTTTAAAGAATTTTTTTTCCAATGAGAGATCTCTATTCTTTAAAATTTTTGTTTTTTACCAAAAGTAATTTAGTAGTTTTTTAAAAAAGGTACCTTTTTCTATAAAGATAATTTCCGAAAATTTACTTTTTAGTTTCAAGCTGTTTTTCGTTTCTAATTTGAAAAAATTTATTTCAATTAGTGTTTTAAAACTTTCAAAAAATAGTACAAGTCAAGTTAAAAAAAATTAAGTTTTTAATAAAATAAAATATTTTTAAAAAGTACTTTTTAAAAAAGGTTTAGGTAAGGAAGATACTTTTTTGAAGACATGGTTTCCAATAAGCAACCTATTCTTTCTCATTTATGTTTTTTACAAAAAAAAGCTTTAGTATTTTTTTGGGGACCTTTTTCTATAAAGGGATTTTCTGAAATGTACTTTCTCAAAGATGTTTTTTTAGTTTCAAGTTTTTTTTCGTTTCTAATTTGCAATAAATTTCTTTCAATTAGTGTTTTTTTAAAACAGTCAAGAAAAGCGAAAAAAGTCAATTTAAAAAAATTAATTTTAAATAAACTAAAAATTTTTTAAAAAGTACTTTTTTAAAGCGTGCAGGTAAAGAATAACTTTTTTAAAGAGATTTTTTCTAATAAGACCGCTCTATTCTTTTTAGTTTTTGTTTTTTTACTAAAAGTACTTTAGTATTTTTTTAAGGTACCTTTTTCTATGAAGGAGATTTCCGAAAATTTACTTTTTTAAAGATGCTTTTTTAGTTTGAAGTTTTTTCCGGTTTTAATTTTAAAAAAAATATTTCAATTACTGTCTTTTAAAGCAGCTACAAAGTCAAATTAAAAAAAATTAATTTTAAATAAATTAAAAATTTTTTAAAAAGTACGTTTTAAAAGGGTGCAGGTAAAGAACAGCTTTTTTGAAGAGATTTTTTTCCAATAAGAGACCTGTATTTTTTCTATTATTTTTGTTTTTTACAAAAAGTACTTTAATATTTTTTTTTGTGCTGAAGATACCTTTTTCTTCAAAGGGGCTTTTTGAAAATAAACTTTTTTGAAGACGCTTGATTTAGTTTGAGGTTTTTTTTTCGTTTCTAATTTGAAAAATTTCGTTCAATTAGTGTTTTAAAACATCCAAAAATAGTAAGAGTCAAGTTAAAAAAATTAGTTTTAAATAAACTAAATGTGTTTCAAAAAGTACTTTTTAAAAGGGTGCAGGTAAAGAACAACTCTTTCAAAGAGATTGTTTCGAATACGAGGCCTCTATTCTTTATCATTTTTTTTACAAAAAGTACTTTGGTACTTTTTTGTGTTAAAGGTACTTTTTCCTGCAAAGGTACTTTCTGAAAATGTACTTTTTAAAGACGCTTGTTTTAGTTTGAAGTTTTTTCCGGTTTTTAAATTGAACAAATTTCTTCAAATTGGTGTCTTGTAAACAGCAAAAAAAAAAACACGTCAGAAGGGTCAAATTAAAAAAAAAATAATTAAAAAAAAATAATTAAAAAAAAGCTTAAAAACTTTTTAAGCTTTTGAGAAAAATAAAAATTAAAAAAATTTGTAATTTATTAATTTAATAAAGTTTGTTTTTACTAATTTTTAAAATGACTTTTAAATTGAAAACATTTAATTGGTACTTTTTTACATATTCAATATTTTTGAAAAGGTTTTTGAAAGTTTTTAAAAAAATTCTAGGTACTTTATGAAAGTGTTTTATATACAGGTACTTTTAAAAAAAGTTAGCTGTAAAAAATGAGTTTTTGTAATCTCTTATAAATAATTCTACACTTAAAAAAAAAAGTTGTACTGTAAATAAACTGCACATGGGACTTTTTGCAAGTTTCGCTAGATTTGTTGTGCTTGTGTTAATCGTGGTTCTTTTATACTTCACGTTATCAGTGTTGAGCAGAGAAAAATGTTTGTATATAAAAAAAACAAAAAAAAAAAAAAAAAAAAAACTTATTAAACAAGAATAAAAACTGAAAAATACATTTTGAGAAGTGATTCATCATCGTTCTTTCAGTTCACATGTCTTGTTATTGATTTCAAGTCATCGTCAATGATTTTATTTTCTGCTTATTTTGCTTTATTTTTTTTTCTTTTTTATTTCTTTTCAATTTTGCTTTAAGTTAATGTAGATTTTTGTTGTAATGTCGTTGTTGTTTTTTTATTATAATTTTAATTTTTGTATTTGTATTGGTGATGGTGGAGTGTATAGAAAAATATTATTAAAAAAAATATAAAAAAAAAAAATAAAAAAACTGAAAAATTGAAAAAATAAAATCTGAATTATATCGTATAAACGCTTGATTGAATTGAATGTACACGACGACAACATTAAAAAGTAAAGATTCGATAGATAGATGGATGGATGAATGACGCTATGGCTGACTGGGGACTAGTGGCTGATGGTTTGCTGTTGATATTATTATTGTTGTTGTAGGCCATTCTGTCATACATTTGTATTTTTAAGATGGCTGGCTGGCTGACTGACTGGTTTATGCGACGTCGTCATTTGTCGTTAGTCGTCCTAGTTTTTCATTTTTGTTTTAAAAATCATTTTTATCTTTTTCCTGTCACTCTGCAAAATCTTTTGTGCAATTCGAATTGCTTAAAATTTATAAGAATTTTTAATAGATTTGAAAAGTTAATTCTATGGACAGACACCTCCTGCCAGTGCAATGAAATTTATTAAAAAAAAAACGAGTTCAGGTGAGTTAAGGAAGACAAACTGTTTTAGTTTTCAGAGAATTTTAAGTTATTTAATTCTTGCCCTAATTTTTGTCGTTAAATCTGTTTTAGTTTATTAACACAATTTTTAGTTACACCTGAGTCTTTAATTAACAAAAACAAAAAAAAGCGGATGTATAAAATTAATGAAAGGACAGACTTTTTCATTTCCTTTACAAATAGAATCCTTAATTAGTTTTAAGCCATCGACTGTTATTTTTCCTAAGAATTTTTGAAGTCGCCATTCCTGGAAACCGCTTTGATTTTATTCCATAATGCTTTTAACAAATAAAAAAATAATATTTTTTTTTTTGGATTAATTTAATACTTGAATACTCTACTCAACTGGCGGTAACACGTTTATCTCATTACAAAATTTCAAAAAAAAAAAATTTGACCAACTAAATACAACAAATTATGTGCATCTTACAACAACTGAACAGGACTGTTTAAGTTAAAACTAGTTTTTAATGGAATTTAATAAATTAAAAATAAAAAAAAAAACAATATTTTGTAATTGACTGCATTTAAGAATTAAATGCGTGTTTTAATAGCAGCACTGTCATCTTTGCTGATTTTTTATTTTTTTTTTTTTTTTTGCTATGAAATACAGTGGCAGTCATAATTATTTGAACTTGCAAAAAAACTTTTACTCTCTTCCTTAGAGTTTTGCACTTAAAATTAATTAATAAATTTTTAAAAATTAAAATGAAATCTCAGTCAGGTTTGGTCCTTAAATAAGAACCCAGGAAACTTTATTTAAATTTAAAAAAATAAACAAAACTATATAACAGTATGCTCAATGCTAGTGACGGATGGCCTCAGCGATTTAAGAAAAGGTACGGAGTTAGACTTCTTAAGGTAACCGGAGAAAAACTTTCATCGCAGCCTGAATTGGTGGATCCATTTAAGCTAAAATTGAAACATAAAAGTGAAGAAATGGAGTTATGCAATGATCAACTTTATAATGTTAAATAGTCTGGCTTATTCTGGAAACTTTTACCAGATAAAATGTACGTTGCAATGCAAGAGAAATGTGCTCCCGGTACAAAACCGAAGAAGCAGCGTATTACGTTCCTGTGTTGCGCAAATGCATCGGGTGCACATAGACTCAAAATCCACGCAGTTTTAAAAATTTCATTTGTCCAACTGATTATAAGAATTACAAATCGGCCTGGATGACGTCAGCCGTTTTTAAGCATTGGTTACATTAATCCTTTGATAAGATAACTAGAAGTTCACTCTTATTTGGGTACGGTTTTCCGTCGACCCTCGTCAAGAACACTGAAGATGGCAAACGGCCGAAACCGGTTTGTTCAAAAACCAAATTTGACGATGGTCGACGGAAAACCGTACCCAAATAAGAGTGAAACTAGCCCCGTCGGAAAATCTAAGCACATATAACTAGAAGTTCTTGCTTTTGTTAGGTGAAGTTGTTTCTAAAATAGAAAAACTTGCCACTGAAGGCACTTTTACTTATCGATAACGCTCCCTCTCATCCAGGAGAAACAAAATTAAAAACTGAAGATGGAAACATAATTGCCATGTTCATGCCACCAAATGGCACTCCCCTCATCCAACCAATGGATCAACATGCTATTAAAATAACTAAATTATACTACAGGAAAAGTTTGCTAGCTTCGATAGCAGCTAAAAACTCTGATTTGCTTGAATCGATGAGAAATCTAACTTTGAAAGATGCTGTCATCCTTTTATTACCCGCATGGAGTCGTGTTAGCACAGCAACTCCTGCCAATTGCTGGAAAAATATTTTAAGCTTAGTTAGAAACCAGGATGGCTCTGAAGATAACATTCCATTAAGAATTCTGAAAGAGAAATGGGATGCAAAAATAAATTCTTTAATGCAAATGTCAGCCGATCTCCTTCAGGACTTTAAGTCCCCAACTAAGAATTTTTCGATAAAATTTTAAATCACAAATAAAGCATTATTTCAATAACTTTTAGTTTGAGTTTATCTCACCTATGATTCAAGAGCGGAATAATGAATGATCCTTATGTTGATGATACGACTGAAATCCATGAAATTAGCCAAAACGAGGAAAGTGGACAGGTGATGCAATGGTAGAACAAAGTGAAATGAGTGTACTCAGATGCTTGAGGGAGAAAGCAGTATTTCAGCTATTAGAGAAGAAAAAGCAGCAGAAAAGGATAACCGATTTCTTTAATGCATAAATGTAATGAGTAATTTTATTTCAATGGATATTTTCTCGTGATCTCGTTTCGTTATGAATTTTAATTAAAAATTTTATTTTTTTATAGTTTTTAATGCAAATAAAATAAAAGAATTTCACGTTCAAGCTCGAAAAACACATAAAATATTTTCATGAAATTTTACAATCGCCAACGTGAACAGTTTCGCTAACATGAACGCCCTTGGTTTTAATTAGGTTCACGTTACCGCGAGTGCACTGTATAAATTTTTTTCTACAATAACAATTTCCCTACACAAAAAATAATGTATTCGAACGGCTTCAAAATCTATTAAATAAAATCGCATTTAAATAAAATAAAATTTATAAAACTAAAGCTAAAGTTTTTATACCTTAAAAAAACAAAATTCTGACACTTAGCAACCATCTACGAATATACAGGTTTGAATATTTAGGGGAAAATAAAACTCTTAAGCCTTCAGTGACAGCTGTCAATTTCCTTGAACTAACGACAATTAAGGAAAAGGAAAAACAAACAAAAATATAAAACACAAAAACTAATCTATTAGTTGTCCTTAAGTCCTTAAGGGTTGTTATAACTAAATGGAGAACATATTTTCATACACTACAACAAAAACAAACTATTTGTTGTTGGATAAATGCTGGTTTATATTTCAATAAAGATTCATGACAAATAAAACATTTTTGTAGGAAATGAGAGTTGTTTCGTAAAGAGAGAGAGAGGGAGGGAGAAAGTAAAATAAATTGAAATTTTATTTTTGAGGTCTCGTTTACTTACCAAATTTAAATATATTTAATTACTGGAATATTTTATAAATGGAGCTGTAATAAAACAACAACAAAAAAAAAAAACTAGAGTTAGTGAAGTTAAGTTTAAATAATGTTAAAATAAAAAAGTTGATTCTTTAATTTTTTTTTTTTTTTTCAAGAAAAGTTGTTTAAAAATTTATGATTTTTAGCCAGAATGACAGAGTATAGGAGTGTATTTTTTTAAATTTTACATAAATATATTTTTATATATTTTTAAAATTTTAATTTAATTTTAAAATTTTAAAAACTTTAAATAAAAATCTTAAAAATTCTTTAAAAAAATGTTGCTTTGAGTATCTAAAAGATGAGGTACTGAACTGAGAACTTTGTAGGCATAAACTAAAAATTACGAGGGCTGCTATTTATATTTGCGGCCTAAGGATGAAAACACAAGCATTTAAAGACAACATCTATTTTATTGTTTTTCAAAATATTCTTTATGAAGATTTATACACTTTTGCATGCGTGGGAACCAATTTTCAAAGCACTTTTTCCACTCCGATTCTTCTAAACTTCTAAAACATGGTTTTTGAATGCAGAAACTGCTTTTTCAGGTGTAGGCAACCGTTGTCCACGTAGTTTTTTCTTAATGCTCGGAAATAAAAAGAATTCATTAGGTGCCAAGTCAGGGCTGTACAGTGGATGACCCATCAATTCAATGTTTTGCCCTGTCAAAAACTCCATTGTTTCAGCCGATCGGTGACAGCTCGCATTGTCGTGATGCAGAATGATGCGTCTTTTCTTTGACTTTTCCCGCAGTTTCCCAAAGACTTCTGGCAAACGAATAGTAGTGTACCATGGCGAATTAACCGTCTCTACGTTGCTCTAATGGCACAGTCGCCACATGACCGGTAATGCCGAAGAAACAGGCAACTATTTGCTTTGATGTGCTTCTTCCATGAACAACTTTACAGGGATTTCGCTCGTCTTGAAAGACCCATATGGTGGATTGCTGTTTTGTTTCAGGATCATATGAGTACATCCATGATTCCGTCACCTGTGCAGATATTATAAACTGCTTTTGATGCACCTTGAGCGAATTTCTGCAACATTTTCTTGCACCAATCAACACGAGCATCCTTTTGTGCGTTTGTCAGCTTATGCGGTATCTAACGTGAACAAACCTTTTTCACATGCAAATGTTCATGCAAGATCTTATTGATGCTTGTCATACTAATCCCTACAGATGCCTCAATCTCGCGATATGTTACATGACATTCATGCTTTATCAGCTCATGCACAGCTGCAATGTTTTGTGGCACAACAACCGTTGTGGGACGACCTTCACGGGATTTGTCTTAAAGTGATTGTCGGCCACGATTGAATTCGTTATACCAGTTTTTAATGCTGTGCTGTAAGAAGGTGCTTCATTACCATATAAGGAACTAAGTTCATCTGTGAAAGTTATGAAAAATTATTGCACGAAAATGTTCACGAGTTAATTCCATTTTCTCCGAAGATCACTTTTTCAACCTGCTATCACTAACACTAACAACAATAAAATGACAAAATGTATTGGTTGAGGTTATGTTTAACAATGTGAAGGGGTTGCATTGCAAACATCAGCTGGTGCCTAGCAACAGTCAGTGTTACCGGGCCAGAAATATAAATAGCAGCCCTCGTTCTGATAATGAAATTTAAGTGTTATAATTTGATTAAAAGATATTAATTTTTTAAAGCCGTTAGATAATTTAAAAATGGTCTGTGTGTGTGTTTGTGTGCTCGTATTGAAATAAAAGGAGTGACAATTTCTTTACAATCTGAATTGATTTGTATTTTCTTGGGTCAGTGTGGCAGTTTCTTCTAACTACAATAGTTCCCAATTCAAATTTTCGTGTGAATAAATGCTGTAACTGTTTAGAATAGTAAGTTATAGCTTTAAATACACACTTTTATCGATAGCAGCGTACTAATGCTACAAGAATTTGTTTAGAATTTATTTAAAAAAAAGTTTAAAAAATTCGTCATGGGATTCTTTTAATTTAAAAATAAATTACGCAAAAATTTCTTTTCCTTTTATATCAATAATCCCTTATATAATTATTACAATAATCCTGTTTTTAAACACACACACTCTACTGCCATGCACTAACAACTCCACCGCTCCATGTTTTGCTTAAGGTTTACAACTGCAAACTCTATAAATAGGCGAGTTAAAACGCCTAAATTGTTTTTATATTAAAAAGATCAGGCAACTCCTTCTAGTTATTTGTGTCCTTAAACAAAATTTTCTAAATAATCTTAAGACAAAGTTATGTTTATTTTATGTCACTTGACTTTTTTTTTTGTTTTCGTTTAGACCAGCATTCAGAGACGACCCCTACTTATGCAATGCATTGTACCAGAACCAGGACAAAAGGTTATGGGGAGGAGGAAAGAGGGAGTAATGTTTGTGGAAATTCAATTTGAACTTTCCTACATTGAAAGTGACAGGAAAGACCTCTGGAGGGAGTGTATTCCACATGGGGACTGTTCTGCAAAAAAAAAAAAGAAAAAACAAATTTTCCCTGCAGTGTGCAGTACGAGTCGCTAATAAAATCAACCACAAATGGAAGTGCTCTAAACGACCAAGTTTAGAGCATTTACCATTGTAGTAACGATAAAACAGTCAAATACAACCTACAAGCTACATTGCGTCGATGCTCTAATATATCAATTGAGTTGAATATCCTACCGTCCTCAATGAGCCTCCTCGCCCTCTCCTGTACGCGGTCAAGCAACTCCAAAAAAAATTTTGGGCCGCAGTCCATACATGAAAGTTGTATTCCATCTTTGGACGGATATAGGTGGTATAAATAGTACGAAGATCGGATGGAGAGAAGTATCTCTTACACCGTCTTAGAACACCGAGGCATTTGAAAGCTTCTTTAGAAACCTGAAAAATATGTTTAGTCCATCAAACCTTACACTGAATTTTCATGCCAAGAACATCAAGAGCATCCGACTCCGTAATACCTGCATCACAGATGCAGCATCAATTCCGGTTACAGATCTATGCGTAAGCATGCAACATTGAGTCTTACGGACATTAAAATCGACTCTATTTACACAACTCCATTCCAAGATTTATTGCGAGATCATAATTGAGCGTATCTTTCATGTTTGGCGTTTTGGAACGTACCTCCAACAGCTTCGGTCTATTGTCAAATGAATACGAATGACAAAGGGTGATGTCATATCTCTATAAGTATATTAAAAATACTGTTCCAAATACACAAAAACGCCTCCGCCGTTCGAAATTTCACTTAATACTGTAATACCGCCAGCAACTGTGTACTGTTTATATAAGCGACCTTAAACGCCTAGATTGTTTACTAACAAAAGATCAGGCAACACGTTAAATTCGTTAAGTCCGTAATAAGATATATATCGCTACCTAGCTAAGTGGCCATAACACGATGGTGTATCAAACCACTTTGGGTGATATGTAGCGTGCATCCACGCCCTAAGAAGCCGATGGATATCCAACAGATTATTCCTAGTTGCAACTTCGAGAGCGCTACAAATTGTTAAAAAAGAATTCGAAAAAAAATTATTAAGCAAGTTATGCGTAATAAGATTTACGTCGGTACCTAGCTGTGTAAGCCATAACTCGACGGTGGAACAATCCACTTGGGTGATATATGGCATGCACCCGCGCCCTAGGAAATCGTCGGATACGTATATCCACTAGTCACTCCTAGTCGCAACTTCGAGAGTTTGCAGTAGGCCGCCATCCCCACTCCTTGCTGAAGAGTTGGCGACTATCCAACTCCTGGTCTAGAACACATGACATAGCATGCTCATTGGATCCGGATCATTCACCCTGTGTTCTTCATCAAGTGATGATCCTGGCCCTTTAATCATTTCATAAGGGCCAACCTCAATAATCAAACAGTGAACAGCAAAAGCTGAACTCTGGGGCCTACTGATTCCCGTGGAAATAAAGTGGAAGTTGCCCAGTTGGCTTATGCTAGCGTTGAGGGGACTGGACTCTCTTTTACCCCTAAATGACATATATCTTAAAGGTGAGATTCCATTAAGACATATCAATATACCCCAGGGGTCCCCCCAGAGGCATTTAAATATGGTCTTTATAGAATATTCCACTATCTAGACTCAGTGCGACTGGGGAAAAAGGAAGCCCAGTCCCCTGAAGTCAGACAGGGAGACAACTGGAAGCTCCACTTTATTTCCACGGGGATCAGTGAGCCCGCAGAGTTCATTATTTGTCTCTTTAGACATTTAATTGTTCTCTGGCTGATCATTGAGGTTGGCCCCTATATGGGAGCATTATGGTGGTTGTGGTTTTGCGGCCCCATAAGGGAATAATGAAGATTATGGTGGCCAGGATCATCTCACTTATAATGACACGCGAAGTGAATGATCCAGTCCAGTGAGCATGCTAGACATGTGTTCTGGACAGGAGTAGGAAAGTCTCCAACTCTTTAGCAAGGTGTGATGGTTTGCAGACCTGTCCTGGAATCATTAAAGTTCCAACTAGGTGGTTCTGTTGCTTAGAATTATGTCTTCGGCTATCTAGGACGCATGTATGACGTTCCAAATTATACTATATTGGTTTGTCCACCATCTGATTAAGGCTATATAGCCAGACGCGGATGTAAAACAAATCAGACTCTCTACCCTAGGGGTCACCCCGAGGGCACATGATAGTCTTTGTGGATCCTAAAACTGCCATCTAGACTGGTATCTTGCGGGGTAAAAGGGAGCCCAGTCTCCTAATAGACTAGCAGGAGCCAACTCGACAGTTCCACTATATTTCCACGGGAATCAGTAGCCCGCAGAGTTCCGCTATTTGTCTCTTTAGGCATTTAGCTGTTCTTTGGCTGATTATTGAGGTAGGCCCTTCGGGAGTATCGTGGCGGCTGTGTGTTTCCAGGCCCTCGTTTGAGTTTGTGGGTCGGATCATTCACAATGAACACAATGAATGGTCCAGTGAGTATAAATGCCGTCGTGTTCTTAATTATATGTATTAAGGTTCATACATTCCGGACCAGGAGTTGGATAGTCTTCAACTCTTCAGCAAGGGCTTTCAAAATTGCTACTAGGAATGACCGGAGGATATACGTATCCGAAGGCCTTCCAGGGCGATGATGACACTACATTTCATCCACAGTGGTAATGATCCACCGTCTAATTAAGGCCCATGGCCAGGTGCAGATGTAAATCTTATTACGTCATGTACCCCAGGGCAGAGGGGGAGGGTGCGGTAATTTACATCTATATAATTATATTAAGGACAATTGTCATACCGGTTGCAACTACATACGTATTGTTTATATAAAAATACTCACAAATTATTCCGTCGTTCGACATTTTAGCTTATACTATAATATTGTTTGCAACTGTGTACTGTTTATATAAGCGAGTTAAAACGCCAAAAATTTTTTACTTCAAAAGATCTGGCAATTCGTTTTTAAAATTATTTTTATAAAAATTATTATGACACATGCGAAAGCAATTTTATAATTTTTCGCAACTAGAGAAATTATTATGAAAATTATTTACAATAACAACGACATACTTTGCGATTAATGCAAAGTATAAATTTAATTTTTTTTTCATTAAATACTGTGTCACTTTTTGAATTCTTAAGTTTACTAATGCAACGGAAATATGAACATTTGAAAAAAAAATAATGCAATTAATTTACTTTTAAGGTTAAATTAAGGTCAAATTAAGAAAGTAAGCTGCTTTTGATAAAATGCTTTAGTGTTAAATAAACAAACAGGCTGCAACGGCTGGCTAAAAACAAAATTTAAATTCTTAACTAAATTTATTAAATCATATCGAAAGAAATAAAATACAACAAAAACAAAAACAAACAAAAAGCAATAAAAATGTTGCAGCAATAAGAAAGAAGACAAAGCAAGTGCAACGAATAGCGAAAAACTGAGCCACCAGATATACAGTTCTACACTTCTTGTTATTAAGTTCTTTTTTGTTAATTTTTTTTTGTTTTTTTTGCGAATTGTTGCATAAACCCGATTTTAAAATGCAACGTAGAAAGTATAAAAAATTAAAAAGAAATACATAAAATATTACAAAGACTTTTTTTCATATTAAAGGAGTCTAAAGGGACAGAAGATACGACGACATATTTTTTTTTACACAAAAAAAAACACAAAGAAACTTTTACAACAATCGAGTAAAGAAAAGTAGAAAATCAACGAGAAGTTGATGCCAGATACCAGATACAGATGAAGTATGAAAAAAAAATACAAAACCATTAAACAAATAAACGTACGAACACACCGAATACAATAAATTATAAAAATGATATTTAATGTTTATTGTTGTTGTTGTAGATAAAAATAAATGTACCTCCATATAACAACAGTATGAAAGAAAAGTTTTTGGACACATAAATAATTTTTCTTTTTTAATTAATTTAAAGTAAGCGAAATAGCAAAAAAAAAAGAAAAAATTATTATGGAAACATCCGACTACAACAATAATTATATTCATGTCAATCTGTATTTATAGGGTGTTTTTCATAGAGGTATAGACTTTAAAGTTGGCAACACTTTCCTAACTGAGGGCCATTTTTCCAGCGCTCAAATGATTTATATTGAGTTTGGTTTGTCATTTCAGCATGTATAGACAGACTGAGGTCTGAGCAACGCTTCCAAATTGTATAAATTGGGCCCAAAACAAGATTGCTGTCGATCCCGATTCAGCAAAAGTGAATTTTGTTTAGCTATGAAGCTCAAGAGTAAGCTTCATCGTTATGTATATCAATAAAAAAAATACATATTTGAAGTTATGATAATTCTCAAGCAAATTTATATTGAGACGCCGTTACATCCAGCAAAACAGGTGAAATCATTGATTGACCTATTCTTCTTTAAAAACAATGCTGGTCAGAAAGTTATAGTCAATGATAACCACTATAGTGCCATGATTACTGACTTTTTCGTTCACCAATTTAACAACCATGATGTGCAGGAGCTGCGGTTGGAATAAGCCAGCGCAACATGACACACTACTCGTGCCACAATTGATTTATTGAAGGAAACGGTTGCTAACCACACAGTATCAAATTTCGGGCCCGTAAATTGGCCTCCAAGAGCAAGCGATAACCAATATAGAGCCATGATTACTGACTTTTTCGTTTATTGATTGAATAACCACGATGAGCGGGAGCTGTGGTTTGAATAAGCCAGCGCAACATGACACACAACTCGTGTCACAACTGATTTATTAAAAGAAACGTTTGCTAACCGCATAATATCAAGTTTCGGAGCCGTAAATTGGCCTCCAAGACTTTTCCATTCATCAATTTAACAACCATGATGAGCGGGAGCTGTGGCTTGAATAAGACGACGCAACATTTCACACAGAACTCGTGTCACAATTGATTTATTGAAGGAAACGTTTGCTAACCGCATAATATCAAGTTTCGGAGCCGTAAATTTGCCTCCAAGAGCAAGCGATAACCAATATAGAGCCATGATTACTGACTTTTTCGTTTATTGATTGAACAGCCATGATGAGCGGGAGCTGTGGTTTGAATAAGCCAGCGCAACATGACACACAACTCGTGTCACAATTGATTTATTAAAGGAAACGTTTGCTAACCGCATAGTTTTAAGTTTCAGACCCATAAATTGGCCCCCAAAGACATGCGATATGCGTGATTAGATTTACATCTGTACGTAGCTGTGTAGGCCATAACCAGATGATGGATTCTACCACTGTGGATGAAATGTAACGTCATCCTCGCCCTAGAAGGTCTTCAGATACGTATATCCTCCAGTCCCTGCTTGTTGCAACTTCAAAAGCCCAAACCAGGCCGCAGCGTTCACTCCTTGCTGAAGAGTTGGAGAGACTATCCAACCGCTGGTCCAGAACGCATGAAGCTTAATAAAAATTAAGAACACAACGGCAATCATGCTCACTGGACCTGGACCATTCATTGTGTTCATTGTGAATGATCCGACGGCCTCGAAACCACAACCACCATGATACTCCCAAAGGGCCGACGTCAATAATTAGTCAGAGATTAGCTGAAAGGCTAAAAAGACGAAAAACTGAACTCTGGGGGCTTTATTGATTTCCATGGATATATATTGAAATTGTCCAATTGACTCCTGCTAGCCTACTAGGAGACCGGGCTTGCGTTTTTCCCCCGTTGATACATAGAATGATGGTGGATTTCCATCAAAACATATCAATGTGCCCCCGGGGGGGAGTATGCGATATAACATCGCTAGACTATTTTCTTGGGAGATATATGAAGCTGCTAGTCTACACCCATAAGACCGAAACGATTAATCACTTGGAGGCCAATAATCACCGCTTGATTGCCGCTAAATGGCTACAAAGGTTAGAAAAAGTCATCGAAAATTGCACTTAGACTTGTTCTGAGCCAGCCGTGGCAGTCATAAGCCAGAAGAAGTAATTAGATTATAATGCCAGAAGATTATCTTTCGAATAAAAATCACATCGATCATAGCAGCTTAAAAAATTTAATCTTTGTTTTTATTGCATTTCAAAATTTTATACCTCTATAAAAGACACCCTATATAAGTGAGAAGAAGTAGCATAAATTATGTGACTTTTAAAAATTCATTTCTCCCTAATGAAACGATCAAAAGAAATTGTGAAAATATTAAAAAATTTTATATTTGAAATCAAAATACATCCTAAGCTCTTCTAAATGCTTCCCAAAAAGACGAATAGCTCGGCCAATATGATCGCGAAGTGAAAAAGTTGACAGACTGCTAGATTTGCCGACTTGAAATTTATTGTTTTTTTTAGAGAAAACAAAATAAATTGTTCAGCTTTCGATCCGAAATCGAATAACGAAGTAGTAAATCCGATCTAAACGCGAACTACAATTTCGGAATCACCAGCCAAAAGTCTTGATTGTTGCGTGGGATTTTGCATACGTTAAAAAGAAGTGACAGGAAATGTTGGCGCCAGTATCGACAAGTAATTTTATGTTTGAAAATTTAACTTGAAGAAAAAGCCGACTAATTTCACAGCTAACCCCATCTGTCACCATAGACGGGGTGCCTTCTAGTTTTCCGAAGAATTTAAATGTTTCATGCGTACAAAAATAGTGATAGATGATATGTGGTGGCTTTCGAAGTCCTCAACTTCTATTTATGCTGATTAAGTTGCTAGCACTAGTTAAGAAGTGATGTAAAATTACAGGAGGTTCTTTCTTTGTAGATCAGCTCTCCTCATGGTGCTTAAGATTTTCAAAGAAAGGAAGCACAATGACTCAAGCCTAAGTTTTTTAAAAGCAGTAACGAAAGGACATAGCATATTTAAAAAAGCATCTAAGCGGTAATGGTCAATGAATTATGTTATGGCGTGAAGCTAACAACTCAATTTTCTCCTATTATCCACGACGTGGAGGATATCACTGACATGGGGTTTAACAGGGCGCTGCCACATGTCACACACACGTAATGAAACAAAAAATTTATTGCAAAACAAATTTGCCGATTGCATAATTTCACGACGATCAACAGTTAAGTGGCCACCTAGATCGTGTATTTTAACACGACTGGATTATTTGTTGTGGGGCTATGTTAAGGACAGAGTCTATTTTACAGAGTCTATTCTAAAGAGCTAAAGAGCCAATCGAATCGATTTCAGCCTTAAAAGGCAAAATCCTTGATGTGATTAACGAAATTAGGAACGCCATTTTGTCAAAAAGTGATTAAAAATTTTAAGGAAGGTAGGAAGGAAGCAACATCTGTAGTGTGGTCGTGGTGGACATTTGCCAGATATCATTTTTCATTCTTAATTGATAAAATTGTTTCTTCGTAAACTTTTGAATTATTGTATTTTAGTCAAAAATTTTTGTTTTTTTTTCTTTTAGAAAACAAACTTCTGGTTGAAAAACCCCGCTATAATAAAGACGACAGCTTCTTGTTTTTTTTTTTTTTGGTTGGAAACAAATACATAAAAATTAATAATTTTTTTTTTTATTTTGTATGAATAATTTCTTGTCACACTTTGCTTTGCAAATAGAAGAAAAAAAATATATATCAGCTTGAATTGTGGGTTTTGCGAAAAAGAAACATAAATGTTACACTACTACTTAAATATACAACCCTGTTGGAACCAGCAGCAGCACACAAAACTACACAAAAAAAAATTTGAAACAAAAAAAATGTCGCCAACAGCAATATTTTGAAGCTTAAATGCAACAAAAAAAAATATAAAGACAAAAAATAAAGGGAAGTGAGCATTTGTCTTCTTCTTTTTTTAGTAACCCAAACGTACAACTATTTTACTTGTAGGATCAACAAAAAGGGGGGTAAATGGTAAGGGAAAAAAAAATAGAAAAACCAATGGATGGCAGCAAAAAAAGAAACAAAAAAAAAGAAGACTTTAAGGACATAAAAAAATATTGCTGGTAAAATTGTTTGCAGAATGTATGTGTATGTGTGTGTGTGTGTCTCACCGTGAGTACTCTGCTGATAAATGTGAGTGTATAGATTTTTTTTTTAGCGATTCGAGCAAAGTGAGGGTTTTTCAATGTATTTTTCTCTGGTGTAGAAAATGCCCGTCTTCTCAGGCTGGTGGGAAAAGTGATGGGTTGGTATGGTATGGTACGATACGGTACCTTTCTGCTATTTTGCTGATATATATTTTTTTTACATAAAAGTTATTGTTGTTGTTATTGTAAGGTGTTTGTTGGGCATGTTTAAAATTTTATCCACATCTACTTGGGCATGCCACATGCTATTACAACATCCAGCACTTAAATTTAAAAAAAAAAAATTTACCTACAAACACACATACATACATACATACACACATTTATTTCATTTCCAAACCCACATACACACTCACACTCATGCATTCATATTCAATTTTTGCAACAATAGAACAAAATGAAAAGAAAGAACTTGATAGAAAATATACATTTGAACACACACACACACATCTATTGAAAGCAAAAATATAAAATAAAAACACACACACATACATACACACAGGCACAGGCAGCCAACGAACGCAGTAAAACAGAAAATTTATGAAAATAAGTAACAACGATGAAGAGCTTTTTTATAGAAATGTGTACTCTCGTATACATAAACGCCAGGCTACAGCACATTACATTAACTCACTTTCCTACATGTTGTTGTTGTTGTGTATGCAATATAGATGTAAATACGTAATACGTAATACAAATGTAAATATGTACGTAAGTAAATATATAAAATAACGAATAGAAATTGTATTCAAATATCAATGTTCATATGCAATGAAATGTAAGTGTGAGAATAAGAACTTTTCACCTTCTTATACACCCACCACTCACTCACTCACTTTACCCAACAAATAAAACCGACCCCCGACCCTCGAGACCTCCAACTTCGATTGACAAATATTTGTGGGAAAGAAAAAAAGAAAAACGATTAAAATAAGAGTCAACAACTGTCATATGCAAAGCAAAATTTAAGGCACTTTTGTAAGCCACTCACTGTGTTCAAGCCAACTTCTTGAAGGAGAACATTTTTTTCTGTGTACTTAAAGTCATATTAATTAATTTTTATATTTTGTTTTAATAATTAAAAACAAATATTAATTAACATTATGCAGGGAAATTCCAAAAAAAACCAAAAGGCGTAATGAGAGCCTCATTTTCAACAGTTTTTGCCAAGTCCACCTTGCTGAATGTTTTACTGCCACTAAGCATATAACCACTTCAAAAGCCCGACACGATCTGGAATTGTAACAGCATTTAGGCGGCGAAAGTCGCCGCATGGGCGCCACTCTCCATCTGATGTTAAAACAATATGTAATAGACTCGCCCAGCAGCTTTACGAAGGTCTACACAATATACCTTGCCTGATCTTTTCTTAGTAAAACAATCTAGGCGTTTAAACTCGCTTATATAAACAGTATACAGTTGCAAGCGGTATTACAGTTTTAAGCAAAATTTCGAACAGCGGAGTAGATTGTGTGTACTTTTAATAGTCCCCCCCAGGGGCATATAAATATGGTCTTTATAGAATTCCACTATCTAGACACAGTGCAACTGGAAAAAAAGTAAGCCCAGTCCCCTGAAGACAGGCAGGGAGTCAACTGGAAGCTCTACTTTATTTCCACGGGGATCAGTGAGCCGCAGAGTTCATTATTTGTCTCTTTAGACATTTAATAGTTCTCTGACTGATCATTGCGGTTGGCCCCTATATGGGAGTAACGTGGTGGTTGTGGTTTTGCGGCCCCATAACAGTATAATGGTTATTATGGTGGCCAGGATCATCTCACTGATAATGACACGCAAAGTGAATGATCCAGTCCAGTGAGCATGCTAGACATGTGTTCTGGACAGGAGTAGGAAAGTCTCCAACTCTTTAGCAAGGTGTGATGCTTTGCAGCCCTGCCCTGGAAACATTAAAGCTGCAACTAGGTGGTTCTGTTGCTTAGAATTATGTCTTCGGCTATCTAGGACGGCTGTATGACGTTCCAAATTATACAATAGTGGTTTGTCCACCATCTGATTAAGGCTACATAGCCAGGTGCGGATGTAAAACGAATCACACTCTGTACTTTTAATAGTCCCCCCCCCTGGGGCATATTGATATGTCTTGATGGATCCCTCCGGGGGTATATTGATATGTTTTGACGGAATCTCACCGTCATTACATGTCTCAACGGGGGTAAAAGGGAGCCCAGTCCCCTTTAAGGCTATCAGGAGCCAACTGGACAATTCCACTTTATTTCCATGAGAATCAGTAAAGACCCAGAGTTCAGCTATTCGTCTTTTTAGTCTTTTAGCTGTTCTCTGAGTGATTATTGAGGTTCACCCTTCGGGAGTATCGTCGTGGTTATGGTTTCGAGGCCCTCGTTTAGGTTGTATGGGTCGTATCATTTACAATGAACACAACGAATGATCCAGGTCCAGTGAGCATGATTGCGGCTGTGTTCTCAAATTTTATTAAGCTTCATACGTTCTAGACCAGGAGTTGAATAGTCTCCATAGTCTCTTCAGCAAGGAGTGAAGGCTGCGGCCTGCTCCAGGCCTTTGGTTGTTGCAACTAGGAGTGACTGGAGGATCCACCGTCTGGTTATGGCTTACACAGTAAATCTTATCACGCACACCTTGCTTAATCATTTTTTCGAATTTTTTTAACAATTTGTAGTTTATCTGTACCAATAAATCAAAATGGCTTAAGAAATCGGCACCAATTATAGGCTTTCATCAGCCAGAATAGAAGCCCACTGAAAATTTCTTCTCAGGCCCAAATTCAAATTGAGTGTTTTTTCGCTAAAAGTCGTAATTGTTGATTGAATTGCTGCAAATAGTTTTAATGGCGCGGGATTTTGCATGTTTTGAAAAGAAGTGACAGGAAACACAGAGAAGTCGGTGCCAGTATCGACAAGAAATTTTTTGTTTGAAACTCTATCTCGAAGAAAAAGTCGACTAATTTACGGCTGGTTTGGACTCTGTGAAAAAATTTGGCTTTTTGTGGAAAAGAAGACCTCTTCTTGTGAAAGAGAGAATTTTTTGTGAAAAAAAAAAACATTCAAAATTTATGTCGCAAAATAATGATTTCGTGGAAAGTTGTTTTTGAAAATAATTAAAAAAACAAAACAGAATTTAAGAAAAAATGAAAATTTTTTGTTAAAAATATTGAAGTTTTTGTGGTGAAACAACTTTTAAAAAAACGTAACTTTCTGAGAAATAAACGTAACTTATGTTTTGAAAAATGGTGAGACGAATTTTAATAGAAAAAATACAAATTTTAGTAAAAAAGGTGAATTTTAAGAAAACGATGTTTTAAAAATATGTCGTCTGCCTTTGAAGAAAAAGGTGACTTGGTTTTAAGAAATAGATGACTCTTTATGAATTAACTAGAATTTTGTAAAACTTTTTTTTTGTAATTAAAAAAGGGTGAATTTTTATTTAAAAATGTGAATGTTGCATGTAAAATTAAGAAAAACTGAATTTCGTGGAAGAGGTGACTTATTTTAAAACAGGTGATTTTTTGAGAAAAGTTGAGTTTTAATGAAAAAGAAAATGTGACTAATTGTAAAACAAAAGGTGACTTGTTGTTATAAAAATACTCCAACTGCTTAAAGAAATATGATTTGTTATGAAAAAGGAGACTTTTTGCAAATAAAGGTGACTTTGTGGCAAAATGTGAGAAAAGGTGAGTTATGTGAAAATGTGAACTTTTGTGGAAAAGGCAATTTTTTGAGAAATCATGAAAATGTTTTTTAAAACTGATTTTCAAGTAATAGTTGTAGTTAATTGACTTTTTTATTATTTTTTTTTTATAATTTTTTTAAGCACACCCACACACACACGTACTTTACTTTTGCTAAAGCTGCCACCCAATAATGTGGCGAAACGTTGAAAATAAAATTATAATTTATTTAATTACTATACAAAGGTCATGTGGTTAGAAACATTATTTTTAAAAATGTGACTTTCTGTGAGAAAGGTGACTATACAAAAAAATGTTATAATTCTTTTGAAGAAAAAATTTAATTTTTAAGAAAAATTTATAAATGTAACTTTCTGTGAAAATAAGGCACTTGAAAAAAATTAAACTTTTTTTAAAAAAAAACTCTTTTAATTATTTTGAAGAAAAACTTGTCTTTTATAAAAAAATTTTAAAATGTGACTTTCTGCGACTAAAAAAATTTACTTTTTTTTAAAAAAAATGTTTTAATCCTTTTGAAGAAAAATTGACCTTTGAAAAAAAATTATATATGTATCTTTCTGTGACTTTGAAAAAAATTACTTTTTGTTTAAAAAATATTTTATTTCCTGTGAAGAAAAAGTTGAATTTTAAAGAAAAATACAAAAATGTGACTTTCTGTAAAAAAAGGGCACTTGAAACAAATTAAACTTTTGTAAAAAAAATGTTTTAATTCCTGTGAAGAAAAAATTCACTTTTAAACAAAAATTCAAAAACGTGACTTTCTGTGAGAAAAGGTGACTTTTTAAAAAAGTGTTTGAATTCTTTTGAAGAAAAATTGGCTTTTTAAAAAAAAATTTTAAATGCGACTTTCTGTGAGAAAATGTGACTTTGAAAAAAATGTACCTTTTGTAAAAAAATGTTTTAATTCCTGTGAAGAAAAAATTCACTTTAAAAAAAATTCAGAAACGTGAGTTTCTGTGAGAAAAGGTGACTTTAAAAAACATTTACCTTTTGTTTAAATTACTTTGAAAAAAATTTGACTTTTGAACAAAAATTTTAAAATGTTACTTTCTGTGAAAAAAGCTGACTTCCTGTGCAAATAGGTGACATTGGATAAATTTACTGTTTATAAACAGGTGATTTTTTTTAAAAAGTTGAATTTTGAAGACAAATTTAAAAATGTGATTTTCTGCGAGAAAACGTGACTTAAAAAAAATTATCTTTTGTAAAAAAGTGTTTAAATTCTTTTGAAGGAAAATTGACTTTTGATAAAAACAATTTTTAAATGTGACTTTCTGTGAGAAAAGGTGACTTTGAACAAAATTTACCTTTTATAAAAAAATGTTTAATTCTTTTGAAAAAAAAATGGCTTTTAAAGAACAATTTAAAAATGTGACTTTCTTTCTGTGAAAGAAGGTGATTTTTAAAAACTGTTTTAATTATTTTGAAGAAAAATATAAAAATTCTACTTTCTGTGAGAAAAGGTGACTTTGAAAAAAATGTACCTTTTATAAAAAAAATGTTTTAATTCTTTTAAAAAGTTGAATTTTGAAGAAAAATTTAAAAATGTGAATTTCTGTAAGATGACTTTGAAAAAAAAATGTTTGAATTATTTTGAAGAAAATTTTAAAAATGTGACTTTCTGTGAGAAAAGGTGACTTTGAAAACAAATTAGTTTTTTGTAAAAAAATGTTTTAAATTTTTTGAAGGAAATGTTGACTTTTGAATAAAAATTTTAAATGTGACTTTCTGTGAGAAAAGGTGACTTTGCAAAAAAATTAGTTTTTTTGTAAAAAAAATGTTTTAAATTTTTTGAAGAAAATGTTGACTTTTGAATAAAAATTGAAAAATGTGACCTTCTGTGAAAGAGGCTAACTTTTTTAAAAATGAGAATTTCTGTGAGAAAGATGACTTTGAAAAAAAATGTTTTAATTCTTTAAAAAAGTTGAATTTTCGGGAAAAATTTAAAAATATGACTTTCTGTGAAAAAAGGTGACTTGAAAAAAAAAATTAACTTTTGTAAAAAACATGTTTTAATTCTTTTGAAAAAAAAAATTGATAATTAAAGACAAATTTAAAAATGTGACTTTCTGTGAAAAAGTGTGAATTTGAAAAAATGTTTTAATTCCTTTGAAGAAAAAATTGAATTTTGAATTAAAAAATTAGAATTTCTGTGAGAAAGATTAGTTTGAAAAAATATTTTTTAATTCTTTTGAAGAAAAAGTTCCATTTTAAAGATGAATTTTAAAATTTTGCTTTCTGTGGGAAAAGGTGACTTTGAAAAAAAATTGACTTTTTGAAAAAAAATTTACTTTTTGAAAAAAATGTTTTAATTGTTTTGAAGAAAAAGGTATATTATTGGAAAAAATTTTTTTTTGGAAAAAAAAGAAAAGTGAATGGAAACGACCTATATTGGATTATAAATATCAGGCATTTCAGTAAAAAGTGATAAAACAGTGAAATATTTGTAAAATTTTAAGAAGTGTGAATTATTAAGAACATTCTTAAGAGTCGCTTAAGGCAGTGGAATATTAAATGTTTTAAATATAAGATTCAAATAGCTGATTGCTTCTAACAACTAGGTGGGTTAATTTCTTAGGCGACGGGACTATTTTTCAGGTGAATGAATAGATTTTATATTATAAATTGTATAAAAACAATTTCCTTTAAATGATAATAACTAGGGAACATAAAACAACAATGTCAATAAGGTAAATGAAAAAATTAAAATGGGAAACAAAAATCGCTGGAAGATGAAAAACTTTATTTTAAATGTGATAACACGTACTTATGACACTTTATTCAATTCATTTTGCTTCCAGCCGGTTATATTCTGTTTTTATTGAATATAGGGATTTGTTATATAAAAACATATCGTACTGCACTTTCCCATATGTTAAACTTAGTGACTCTAAATGTGAAAATAAAAGAAAATAAAGAAAGGAAGCAGAAGAAAAAAAATGCTTAAATAACTCCATAATAAATTAATACGAACGAACAACTGTGTAAAGGAATACGAGTATTGAATGTTTTTATAAAAAAAAAAAAGAAAAAAGATGTCGTAATGTCATGCTAACATACACACAAAGTCACATACACATACATATATGTAAACATATATATATATATATATATATATATATATATATATATATATATATATATATATATATATATATATATATATATATATATATATATATATCTATATATATATATATACACGTATGTACATAGATACACATGTATACAAAACGAGTGTGATGTTGCATATGTAATATTGAAATACTTATGCAAAAAGTACACATAGAATTAAATATATGCATGTGTTTATAACTGTGCATAACTGTTAAGATGTCTTTAGATGGTTGTTCTATCAAAAACAAAAGTGAAAAATAAAATATAAAACATTTTCCACTTTTTTTTATAAATATTTTCCGTTTTGGACTTGTGTGCATTGTTGATGGGCATTGGTGGGAGTATATGCAATGCAATACGTCTTATAATGTAGGATATTACAAAACCATTCATATAAAGTCACACACATACACACACACACACACATATATATATATATATACACATTCAAATAAACCAAATGCATATTTATCTATATTTATTGGAAAAACAGTACGCACAGCTGACGTTCTATAAGCGCAAGAGTACAATTTATTCGTTTATATTTCTTTTTGAGCATCGACAATAATAAAAGCTGGAGAAACGTTAGCGATAATAATAACAAAAAAAACTCTTAATAAACAACAACAAAAATATTTTAAAACATTAAACTAAACATCCCTCTGTGTTGGAATTGTGTATAAGAAGAAATATAAAAAAAAACTTGTATTTGATTTTATTTCCAGTCGCTAAAAAAAAGTGTTTTATAATTCAAAAATTGCTGAGTTATTTCAAAATAAATAAAGCAATAACTTTTTTCTAACGGTGTATTACTTACTGCCAAAGTTTATTTCCTTCCAATTATTTTATAAAAAACTCTTATTCCAAATAAAGTACTTAATCCAATTTGCTTTAACGATAAATACTACGACATCTAGTTCATACCACAGAATGTAACGATTTTATACAGGGTGTCCGCCGGGAAGTTATACTACTTTGTTTATGTATAATTTTTGATTAAATGAAAGAGAAAGGATCTTATATTGATAAATGTTTTATTTAATGTCGCCCATTACGTATGGAATATACAATATCAGATAAATGTCCGCCTTTGTTAGACTTAGACAAAGGCGAGATCACCCACTTCACGCGGTATACTCTTAAATAAAAAAACACTTCACAACTCTGCATCAACAACGTGTATTGATACTGCCATACATAATTGATATTTTTGTTTGTAGGCGATTTTAAACGTCTGCATTATTATATTATCAAAAAATCTGGCAGCACGTTTTAGTTGCTAAATGAATATATATTTTACCTAAGAGCTGGAAATTTTCCATCATCGATTTGACACCGTTACACTTTTTTCTGTGGCAATATTTAAAAAAAGAATAATCCAAAAAGCATTCAAGAGAAATAGTTCTGCCCTTTAAAAACATTGAACCTTAATTATGTCCAAAATTCATTGATTAAGTGAATCATCGTATAGAGGGCATGCCAGCAAGGTCATGGCGAACATTTGACCAATATTTCATTTTACATATAATTGTCCCAGGTAGTGTTAAAAAAAACCACTAAAGTACGCTACGTTAGTGTTCTGTACTGTAGTTTTTGAGATCAGTACACCAACACATTTTTTCCAAGGAAATAGAAAATGCTTGCTTATGTTGTTTAGCGTTCGTATATGGGAACGCAAGCTTTTTTTAACGTACTGAAGTGAACTTTTTATGTATTTGTACTGAACTTTTAGTGCTTGCGTTGTGTTCTTTAAAGTAATTTTAGTGTTTCCTTTAGCGTACATTTTTAGTGAAATACTGTGTGCTTTTTAAAGATCACACCAAAAAAAAAAATTTACTAAAGTACGCAAAAAATAAAAGATGAAGAATCCTTGTGTATGGTATTTTGTTTGCATACACATACACAACAGAACCGTTGGGAAAATTCAATTTATTTTTTTGTAACCACCCTACTGCCCATTAAAATTCTTTGAAAACTTGTTGTTTTATTAACAATTAACCTCAAACTTTTTGGTTGCACCACCCTTTACTTTAAACTGAATTTTATTTTAAAATTATTTCTGGCTTTGTAGTTTTTATAAAAAATAAATACATCTGTAATTGTTTAATAAAAATAATTTACTTTTTAGTCGTGTGTTATGCATAGTTTATTAGTCATTTTTGTTTTTTGTTTCTTTCAAGTGCTCTAATCTTTGTCTATAGGAAATAAGAGGGGGATTTTATTTTGTTTTATTTTTAATTTTTGTTTTTTTGTTTTCGTTAAGAATTATTTCTGAGAAAACTTGTACATTTGTGCGTCTATCGGTTGGTTGGTGGATTGGTGGGTTGATGCTTTTTAGCTATTTGTCGTCATGTCCATCTGTTTTTATGTTGTTGTTGTTGTTGTACAAGTGATTGTTGACTATGAGCTTTAAAATTAATTTCTTTTTTTGTTACTTTTCTAAACACATTTAGTAGTGGATGTGTATGTATGTGTGTATGTATTTATATGTTTGTATCTATAACATCACTGTACTTGAATGAGTATTACAAGTTCAAAGGGGAGCCAGCTTATTAGGGTCACTTTTTATTTTTATTAGTTTTTTTTTTGTATTTTATTCGTTAAAATTAATTCTTTGTCTTTTATTCGTTCTCTTTTTTGGTATTTATTCCGTTTCGGGTTTAACGAAAAAGTAGCCAACTGTTCTGAAGTCCATTTACTTTGCTGGCAATTCGGAATATTTTATTGTCTTTGATTTAAATAGTTTAAATAATTTCATTTTAATCTTAAAAAATATTGTTAAGCAACTATTGATTTAAAAAATAAAATTAATTAAATGAAAACAGCAGAGCTTACAACACAACTGGTTGTAGAACTTACAATTTACAACTTATTGTTAAGTGAGAAAAATTAAATTTTGTTGTTGCGGAAACAAAAACTTAAATGTCGATTTCTTTAATTTTATTGAAATAAAAACTATTATTTTTTTGTTTAAATCAGCACTCAGGGGATGACAACTACTTTTTTTGGGTACGGTTTTCCGTCGACCCTCGTCAAATTTGGTTTGTGAACAAACCGGTTTCGGCTGTTTGCCATCTTCAGTGTTCTTTTCGCACTAGTTCCCTTCTATTATCAGTTGTGTTCATATTGTTCGTGTCTCCCTTCATGTTATTGCGTTCGTCACTTTCTGTCTTTTTTGCCTGCATCCCCCTCTCCTTTTTCGTCTGTCCCTTTTTACCCAATTTGTCGCTCTCTTTCTTATTCGTCTTTTTTTTTAACCAAATCATTTTACGATCATGCTTGTTGTCCGTTTTTGTCCATGTGTGAACCCATTGGGTTTTTTTTTTATGTGACATAATAATCTGTAATTGTACGTTTATGATGTTCTCTATTGCTTTGGTCTTGTGCACCTGCGTAACGTTTCCGTGTTGGTATAATGTTTGTTTTCCTGTAAAAATGTTTCAACGGTTCAAATGTCGTGACCGAAGCAGTGTCCATTTGTCCATTCATTATCCGTCCGTCAAATGTTCTCTGTTTATTATATTCCCATGTTCCCTAATACATTTAGTCTCCCCCCCTTGTGCTGTGTATGAAGCAGTTTAACCGTTGTTTTTATATGTCCTGGTGTACATTTGTTGTTGAATATATGGTTCGCAAAATTCGACTCTGGAGTTGATTTTGGTTCCCGTAGTTTTTTTTTATAGGCTCTAATGTGTTCCCTAAATCTGGTCTTAATTTTCCGCCCTGTTTGCCCGATGTAGCCATAATGGCATGTACAAGTTAATTTGTACATTCCTCGTCTGTCCAGTATACCCGCCTCGGTTGCTCTACTCCGTAGTATTCCGCCTAGATTGTTTCCTGTCCTGAATGCGATATTGACGTTGTGTCCCCCAAAGAATTCCAGTTTGTACGCTGATCCTCCCATATACGCCAATGTAGCTCACCTCCTCCCCTCATTCCCCTGTCCACGGTCCGCTCCAATCCGTCCCCTGATGTTATCCACGAGGCGCTCCCCGTATCCGTTGTCCTCCGCTGTGGTGAATACTGTCCCCATCTCCGCCTGTTTCATTCGTCTTTTTTTTTTTTTCTAACTACTCATGTAATGCATTGTACCAGAAGTAGGACATGACGTGTTATGATTTACATCTGCACCTGGCCGTAAGCCTTAATCAGATGGTGGATCATTACCACTGTGGATGAAATGTAGCGTCATTCTCGCCATAGAAGGCTTTACGATACGTATATTCTCCGGTCACTTCTAGTTGCAACTTCAAAAGCCTTCACTCCTTGCTGAAGCGTTGGAGACTATCCAACTCCTGGTCCAAAACGCATGAAGCTTAATAAAATTTAAGAACACTGGACCTGGACCATTTATTGTGCTCATTCTGGATCCGACCCGCACAACTCAAACGAAGACCTCGAAGCACACAACTACGACGATTATCCCAAAGCACCTACCTCAATAATCAGTCAGAGAAGGCTAAAAAGACAAATAGCTGAACTCTGGGGCTTTACTGATTCCCGTGGAAATATAGTGGATTTTCCAGTTGGCTCCTACTAGCCTAAGGGAATTGGGCTCCCTTTTACACCCGCAAGACACATGTTCTATATGGTTGTGTGATCCATAAAGACTTATAATGTGCCCCCGGGGGGACCTCCAGAAGTAGGAAATTAGGTTATGTGAAGGAGGAAAGTGGGAGTGACTAGTGTTTGTGGACATTCGATTGGATTTTCCCTACATTGCATGTGACAGGAGAGACCGCTGGAGGGAGTTTATTACACATACGAAGTGTTCTGCTAAGTGCGTAGTAATGCGTACTACGATTCACTTGCAAATTAACTACAAATGAATGCGCTCTCAACGAAAATCGAGTTAAACGCAAAAACGTGCAAATTTCGGGAACAAAGTCCCTAATTTCGCTAGAGGACATACCATTGTAGTAACGATAAAACAGTGAAATACATCCCACATTGCGTCGATAGTCTAGAGTATCAATAGAGTTGGATACACTACTGTCTCCAATGAGCCTCGTGGTTTTCTCCTGTACGTGGACAAGCAACTCCAATATAGAATTTGCGGCGCCGGCCAATACATGAGAATTGTATTGCATCTTTGGAGGGATATAGGTGGTATAAATAGTACGAAGTTTGGATGGAGTGAAGTATCTCTTACACCATTTTAGAAAACCAAGGCACTTGAAAGCTTCTTTAGAAACCTGAAAAATATGTTTAGTTGATCGAACCTCACACTTATTATTCATGCCAAGAACATTAAGAGCTTCCGATTGCGTAATACCCATATTACCCTTAGTAACAGGTGCAGCATTATTTCCAAACACAGATGTATGCGTAAGCATGCAATATTGCGTCTTACGGGCATCGACTTTATTCGCACGATATTATTCGAGATTGTTGCGAGATCATGATTAAGCGTCTCATTCATGTTCTGCTTTTTAAAACTCTGCTGCAACTTCGGTCTATTACTACATGAATACGAATGACAAATGGTGTGCGTAAGAGCAAATACGGTTGAACAAGTTTGACAAAGAGGATCCATTTAGAAAAATAAGAAATAGAATAGGAGAAAAAACAGAGGCTTGTGGTACCCCTGAATTAATCCTCAAGTCGTCGGATAAAATCCTATCTATAACAACTCATATACGTGATAAGATTTACATCGTTACTTAGTAATGTGTTCTTAACACGATGGGGGGGATCAAACCACTTTGGGTGATATGTAGCGTGCACCGATGGATATCTCTATCCACGTTGCAACTCTATTCTAGTTGCAACTTCGAGAGCGCGGAACAGGGTTGTCCGCATCCCTACTTCTTGTTAAAAAGTTGGAGACTATCCAACTCCTGATCCAGAACACATAACATAGCATGCTCACTGGATCAGGGTTATTCACTCTGTGTTCTTGGTCAAAAGTGAGATGATCCTGGCCCCTTAATCAGTTCATAAGAGCCTTAATGGTGAGATTCCATTAAGACATATCAATGAGCCTCCGTAGGGGAACAACTCGTATGCATGATTTGATTTACATCTGTACCTGGCAGTTAGCCCTAACCGGATGGTGGTTAAACCATTGTGAATAGTATGTAGCGCCATTCTTGCCCTAGGAGGCCTTCAAATCCGTGCATTCTCCGGTCACTCCTAGTTGCAACTTCAAAAGCCCGAAGTAGCTCGCAGCCTTTACTCCTTGCTTAAGAATTGGAGACTTTTCAACTCCTGGTTCAGAACGCATGAAGCTTAATATAATTAAGAACACGACGGAATTGACACTCACTGGACCTGAACCATGCATTGTGTTCATTGTGTTTGATCCGACCCACAAACCCTCACGAGGGTCTCGCAACCACAACCACCACGATACTCCCGTATAGGGGCCAACCTCAATAATCAGCCAGAGAACAGCTAATTGTCTAAAGAGACAACTGGGCGAACTCTGGGGCTCACTGATTCCCGTGAAAATATAGTGGATTGTCCAGGTGGCTCCTACTAGCCTTTAAGGGGCCTCGGCTTCCTTTTACCCCGCAAGACATCAGTCTAGAGGGAATAGTAGGCTCCAAAAAGACAATCATGTACCTCCGGGGGGAAAAAACAACTCGTATAGTACGATTCCTGAGAACAGAGTGTGATTCGTTTTTTATCCGCACCTGGCTATGTAGCCTTAATCAGATGGTGGACAAACCACAATTGTATAATTTGGAGCGTCATACAGGCGTCCTAGGAAGCCGAAGACATAATTCTAAGCAACAGAACCATCTAGTTGCAACTTTAATGAATCCAGGGCAGGGCTGCAAACCATCACTCCTTGCTTAAGAGTTGGAGACTCTCCTACTCCTGTCCAGAACACATGTCTAGCATGCTCACTGGACTGGATCATTCACTTTGCGTGTCATTATCAGTGAGATTATCCTGGCCACCATAATTTTTATAATTCCCTTATGGGGCCGCAAAACCACAACCACCACGATGCTCCATATAGGGGCCAACCTCAATGATCAGTCAGAGAACTATTAAATGTCTAAAGAGACAAATAATGAATTCTGCGGCTCAATGATACCCGTGGAAATAAAGTGGAGTTTCCAGTTGTCTCCCTGTCTGACTTCAGGGGACTGGGATCCCTTTTTCCCCCAGTTGCACAGGTCTAGATAGTCGAGCGTTCTATAAAGACCATAAATGTACCCCCGGGGGGGGGGGGGATTCCTGTCGATATAAATCTGTAGAAATTGTCAACGACACCAAAAGCAACTAGTTTTGACAGAAATGCATCCTGCCAAACTTTATCAAACGCCTTAGAAATATCTAGAAGCACCATCTTGCTTTCTCCGAAATGATGTATAGAGTTGCACCACTTTTATTTTTTTGAAATACGTTAAGGAAAAGGAAGAAGTTGCTCAGCAAAAAGGGTTCCGTTCAGAAGTATCTAAATTGATTGTTGCCATAGTGCTCAAATTGTAACCATTATTTGGTTTAACTTAACTTGCCAAATAATTTTTGTAGGGCATTAATTTATTAAATCGCTACACAAACATTTAATTTATGGATTTTATTTATTAAATTTTAAATTTATTGTGTAAAGTTTTTTTCTTAAAAAAATTATTTAAAACACAAAAAAAAATGATTTGTTATTAGTTATTTAAAGTAACACATACTTTAGCACATTATTTTGCCAGTTGGGCGAAAATAAAAAAAACAAAAGCACCGATGATTTAGTTATAGGCAAATGGGCAGATAAAAGTTGTTAGTGGATACATACACAACAAGCAGACGTTGCCAAATACAAAAATCACCCAACAAATAAAGCAGCAACAGCAGCACCAGCAACAAAAACAAAACCAAGAAATAAAAAACACAAAACAATAAAACAAAATACATGACTAATAAATAGCAACAACAATACAACAACAAAAATGACATTAATAAAAGCCTCCATACGTTAAACTGGCAATTACGACTTTTTAATACAAAAATAACAACAATAACAAAACACAAAAGCACTGAAAAAAAAAGAAGAGCAGAGAATAATAACAACAAAATACAATAATGAAAAGCAAATAAAATCACATTCAGATAAAACAATAAATGAAACGACGAACAACAACCAACTGGGGTGGTAGAGGAAGTAACAAGCAAACAAAAAGGGGCAGGGGCATGAAGTTTTTACAGCAAAATACAAAAATTATGCCAGTGACCGCCACAAATAAAAATAAAAAAAAAAAACTTTTTTTTTTAAAAAAAATTTATTGTATTTTTTGAGATCTAAATATGACGGCAACATGCTAGAAAATAATCAATTATTATTTTGAAATTACTAGATACACAACTAACTTAAATGAATTAAGCTTTTGTGTATAGGGTTTTACACAAGAGACGGGTGGGTTTTTTTGGTAACTCATGAAAAAATGTTTCTATTTTTTATTTCTCTCGCAAAAAGTTACAGCTGCATGCTGTGTGATAAGAAAGAATAACTAAAAGTATTTTATACCCTTTGGTGATGGCGACCACCCAGTTTAAGTGGTTTAAACAGGTGGACGGGTGGCCCCTACTCTTGCAATACATTTTACCAGGATTAAGAAATTAGGTAATGGAAAGGAGGGAAGAGGGAGTAGTGTTTGTGGAAATTCGATTTTAATCTTACGGCGTTGAAAGTGACAGGAAAGACCTCTGGGAGTATAAAGAGAACACTGAAGATGGCAAATAGCCGAAACCGGTTTGTTCACAAACCAAATTTGACTAGGGTCTACGTAAAACTGTACCCAAATAAAAAACCTCTGGAGGGAGTTTATTCTACAGACGAACTGTTCTGCTTAAAAAGGAATTTTCCCTGTAATGCGTACTGCAATTCAGTGGCCAATCGACCACAAATGAATGCACTATCAACGAAAATCGAGTCAAACGCAAAAACCCCCGAGTTTCGGGAACAAGTTTCCTAATTTCGTTACAGCACTTTTTTTTTTTTTTTTTTTTATATAAAGAGAAGTAGCACTTCAGACAACAATGGCTATTTAGTCAAGTACCGTGCTACATTCTTTTAGGAAAGGGATAGAGAAGAGATAAAACAGGTGGTGAAAGTAAAAGGATAGTCGGAAATTAACTGCCGTATAAGACAGCACAGCGACCAGTGAGAGGCCCCACCGACAGTCAATTTTTATTTTTGTAGTAAAAAAAAAACCAAAGTCTTCGTTGGGAATTGAACCCACAACCCCCAAACTGACAAGCTAAGTACACTACCTACTAGCCTACAGAGGCACCTAATGATAGCACTTATCATAATAGTAACGATACAACAGTGAAATACGTCGATGCTCTAGGGAATCAATAGGGTTGGGTGCCCTATCAACCCCAATTAACCTCTTGCTAATATAAATCGTACGAAGATCAGATGGAGTGAAGTATCTCTTAAGCCGAGGCACTTGACACTTGAAAAATGTGTTTAGCTCATCGAACATCGCACTGAATTATGAATATGCCAGGAACAACAGGAGTTGTCCGATTCCATAGTACCTATATCACCCATAGTAACAGGTGCACCATCAATTGCGAACACAGATCTATGCGTAAGCATGCAACAGATAGTGTGATTCGTTTTACATCCGCACCTGGCTATTTAGCCTTAAACAGATGGTGGACAA
Source organism: Trichopoda pennipes (assembly GCA_030448955.1). Taxonomy (NCBI): domain Eukaryota; kingdom Metazoa; phylum Arthropoda; class Insecta; order Diptera; family Tachinidae; genus Trichopoda; species Trichopoda pennipes. Next base: position 3,118,469 of record JASKUP010000040.1, read on the forward strand.
ACCACAATTGTATAATTTGGAACGTCATACAGGCGTCCTAGGAAGCCGAAGACAAAATTCTAAGCAACAGAACCACCTAGTTGCAACTTTAATGATTCCAGGGCAGGGCTGCAAACCATCACACCTTGCTAAAGACTTGGAGACTTTCAACTCCTGTCCGGAACACATGTCTAGCATGCTCACTGGACTGAATCATTTACTTTGCGTTTCACTATCAGTGAGATGATCCTGGCCGCCATAATAACCATTATACTGTTATGGGGCCGCAAAACCACAACCACCACGTTACTCCCATATAGGGGCCAACCTCAATGATCAGTCAGAGAACTATTAAATGTCTTAAGAGACAAATAATGAACTCTGCGGCTCACTGATCCCCGTGGAAATAAAGTAGTGCTTCCAGTTGACTCCCTGCCTGTCTTCAGGGGATTGGGCTCCCTTTTTCCCCAGTTGCACTGTGTCTAGATAGTAGAATTCTATAAAGACCATATTTATATGCCCCTGGGGGGAGCGTAAGCATGCAACATTGCGTCTTACGAGCATTTATTAATTTTCCCCGTATTATTCATGTTCCGCCTTTTGGAACTTACCCCCAACTGGATCGGTCTATCGCCAAATAAGTACGAATGACAAATGGTGCTGTCATCTGCTAAAGAGTGTATAGGATTGAAAGTTTTACAAAGCAGGTAATTTAGAAAATTAAGAAATAAGATAGGACAAAAAACGAAGCCTTGCAGTACCCCTGAAGTAACCTTGAACTCGTCTGATGAAATCCCATCTATAACAACTCGTATAGTGCGATTCCTGAGTAGTAAGTTTTGACAGATGTGCATCAAATGCCTTGGAAATGTTAGATCCACCATCTTACTCTTTTCGAAATGGTATATGGAGTTGCAGGATTTTTGAGATAGGAGCCAGAAAGCCAGTCGCCCGTAGAGTGCCCCCTAGGTAAGCCATACTGATTTAATAATTTCAAATGAAATTAGCGAATTCCCATCAATTGTCCCATTCCAAATATCGAACTCCCATCAGCAAAACCATATACATATTTTCTTTTTATGTTTTAGAAAAGGTGCCTGTATTCCATAGGAACACTTATTTGAACATGCGTTCCTTCGATGCACTCTACAATGCCAGGGATGTTGTATTTTATAGAAAAAACAATAGCAATTTTCCCACCTTCTTTTCTAGTCTCTGGTGCTGTAATCCAAACTGAACAGAGATGAGATGAATCTCAAAATTGTCTTTGGCTTCGGTGAGTAAGTGAGTACTTTGCAGAAAGTGGTTTAGGCTAATGAAACATTGCAAACTTTGCCAACAGCTATCTGATGTTTGCTGGAATCTTTAAGAACAAATTGAAAGCTTAAATAAACAAAAATGCATTTGCCATTCACTAGTGAAAGCGAAATAAATCTGATCGATTTAAAGCGGATTGTTTAAGACAGTTCTACTTGTAGGCCTCTCTAGAAGCCCTTGTCTTGTTAATGCTGTAGTTTCTGGAATATGAGGCGTTTCTAGACTTGCAAAAATAAACACTACAGGTCAACTGTTAGTAGTCCCCAGTAGTCAATCACTAGGGATCACCGTCTCTGTTACAATTTTCGGTAAGGATGGACCTTTAATAAAGTGCCCCTGTAGGCTAGTAGGTAGTGTACTAGTTTATAAGACTAGGGGTTGTGGGTTCGAATCCCAACAAAGACCTTGGTTGTTTTTTTCTCCACAAAAATAAAAATTGACTGGCGGTGGGTTTGCTCAGTGATGAAGGCATAGTCACTGGTCACTGTGCTGTCTTATACGACAGTTAATTTCCATAACTATTCTTCTACTTTCACCACCTGTCTCATCTCTTCTCTATCCCTTTCCTAAAGAATGTAGCACGGTACTTGACTAAATAGGCATTGTTGCCTAAAGTGCTACTTCTTTTTAAAACCAAATCGTGAAGAAGGCATTTGCGTTCTAATCTCTATTACGCTGCAATAGAGATAGCGTCAATAATGCGCAATTATTTTAGATAGTGTCTAGCTATTTAGCAAGAATGCTGCTAAAACTGACTACTCGAAAATATCGCTATGCATTCGCAATGCACTAGTAATCTCCTTAATTTCATGCAGTGTACGAAGTCGTGTGGAATAGTACCAATGTGTGGGATATCACTCATTAGTCATCTATCTATCAAACTGATTTTCAGGGAAGTTTTTTTTAATCCTGTACAGGGGAATGAAGGAAGCCGAAAGAAGTGGATAAATGATTGCAAAGAGTAAAAAAGATGATACGAATATAAGGGAATGCACAAGCATTCTAATATTATTCCTACCCACAATAATAATGTAGGGTAGAAGGAAATATCGAAAACAAGATTAATAGATGGCGACCCTGAAAACTTCTCTTAGTTAATGCAAAATATGATTATAAAAGAGAACTATAAATTTTTCAAGCCGGATAGCTGGTGAAGCTATCTCTCTAAAGCTCCCCCCGGGGGCACATTTATGGTCTTTATAGTACGTAACAGCTATCTAGATCTGTGCAACTGAGGGAAAAAGGAAGCCCAGTCCCCTGAAGACAGGCAGGGAATCAACTGGAAGCTCCACTTTATTTCCGCGGGGATCAGTGAGCCGCAGAGTTCATTATTTGTCTCTTTAGACATTTAGTAGTTTTCTGGCTGATCATTAAGGTTGGCGCCTATATGGGAGTAACGTGGTAGTTGTGGTTTCGCGGCCCCATAACAGTATAATGGATATTATGGTGGCCAGGATCATCTCTCTGATAATGACACGCAAAGTGAATGATGATCCAGTCCAGTGAGCATGCTAGACATGTGTTCTGGACAGGAGTTGGAAAGTCTCCAACTCTTTAGCAAGGTGTGATGGTTTGCAGCCCTGCCCTGGAATCATTAAAGTTGCAACTAGGTGGTTCTGTTGCTTATGTCTTCGGCTTCCTAGGACGCATGTATGACGTTCCAAATTATACAATTGTAGTTTATCCACCATCTGATTAAGGCTACATAGCCAGGTGCGGATGTAAAACGAATCACACTATCTCTTTAAAACTCTTCTGATCCAAATAAAAAATGAAGGAATATAATGTTTGTAGGGGTTCACGACGCTGTTCGTTAAATGCAACTCTGCGCATTACAGCGAGAAACTTGAAAAAACAAAATTTAGATGGGTGAGCCCAACCTAAAAGCCTACTTAATGTGGCGAAAAGAAGTCGCAACCGCTAACAAAATTTAGAAATAGCTGCGCTAGCCTTAATAGTGAGTGATTTTCTATTCTCACAAGCAATAATGCATTTATTTACAGTTGCAAAGGCTTAATTTTGGTGAAGTACTGCCGTTGAGGTTTCAAGCTGCTGTTTTCTGCTTTAAATTTTAAAATTCGCCTAAAGTCGAATTGGAACTTTAATGCGAATTTACACTTACGGCGAATTAGGAGTTGCCATTCCCAACAAATCGGTATCGTTTTATCTTGAAAGTAAAAGTTTCTATTGTGAATTATTTGTTCCCCCAAAAACTATGTGAATCATTCACGATAAAAAGTCGGGGAGTTTTTGTTTTTTTTCTTAAGGAAAGTGATTTTAAATGAATATTTTTCAGTTTGTTCGTCCTTTTAACATCACTAAAGTGTATAAATGTATGCAAAAGTATATTAGAATAGTGATTAGGAATAAATCCAACACAGAATAATAAAACTAAACATTTCATTTATTTTGGGCAGTACAAAATTGAATTGAATGTGTGTAGTGATGAATTTGCTTTAACATCATTCGATGGGATTTTTATATTTTTTGTTTTTGTTAACTAGAAAAAACAAAAAAACAACAAATACGATATGAGAGAGGAATCAGCGCACACTCTTGGTATCATACGAAAAACTGTTATGCAAACATGCCAGTATATACAACTGTACACACATTAACATATACACATACACTCAGTAGGGATCACGAGTGTGTGTGTGCGTGTGTGTGTGTGTATGCACGTATTAGTTGTCTATTTGCCTAAACTAATCATTTTTCAGAATTTGCATAAAAGTTTTCTAAACTCTATAATGGATTTCATTTATTTCATTTCATTTTATTTTATTTTAATTTAATTTTATTATTTTTTCATTTCATTTCAGGCATATTCATGGCTAAATCATATTTATAACCATTTAAATCATTATTTTATTTATGTCTGTTTCTTTTTTTTATTAAAATCAATGTGTGTGTGTGTGTTTGTGTATGTACGAGAGTGTTTGTTAACGTTCTCCAAAACTTAACATTTTATTAAGGAAATTTGATATTTTGTGTGAACAATTTTATTTAAATTTAATTCTCTTTATTAAATTCAAAATAAATTGTTTAAAATAATTAGCTTTGAAAAAAAGATAAAATGATTTCAAAAATTATTAAAGTGTTTTCTTTTGAAATAGTAAATTAAAACATAAACTTAAGAAACACTTATGTATCTTTAATTGGTTTGTCACACCAAATTTTAGTAAAAGGAAATTCTGTTGCTGTAAAAATGTTGCCGCTTCCTTCTTTCTTTAACGAAGGTTTCCAATAAACATTTTAATAATTTTTAACATTTAAGTGCTGAATGTCGATAAACGATAACGTTGCTTAAAGATATTTGCTTTTCGGAAATTTGTGGCTCATGAAATTTCTTTCATAGAAAAATTTATGCATGAAAAAATGTTTCTAAAGAGAAATTATGACCTGATGGAAATGTTTCCATAAAAAAATTATGGATGATAAAAATGTTTTTTAAGAGAAATTATATGGTTATTGAAAATGATTCCATATAAAAATTATGAGTGATGAAAATGTTTCCATACAAATATTATGTTCGACTGCTAGAAATTTTTCCATAGCAAAAAATATGAATATTGAAAATGTTTCTATAAAAAAAAATATGACTGTAGAAAATTTTTCTATATTAGAAAAAAATATGACTCGTGAAAATTTTTCTATAGAAAAAAATATGACTGATGAAAAATTTTATATAGCAAAAAATACGAATGTTGAAAAAAATTCTATAGAGAAAAATATGACCGCAGAAAATGTTTGTATAGAAAAAATATGACTGAAAAAAAACTGTTTATATAGCAAAAAAAAATATGAATGTTGGAAATTATTTTATAGAAAAATACATAACTAAAGAAAATGTTTCTATAGAAAAAAATTGTAATGATGAAAATTTTTCTATAGAAAAAAATATGACATGAAAAATTTTCTATAGAAAGAAATAAGACTGATAAATAATTTGTTTATAAAAATTTGATTGATTAAATTTTTCTTAGAATAAATTTAATGACATAAATTTCCTATAGAAAAAAAAAATGACTGATGAAAATTTTTATATCGCAAAACATGTGAATGTTGAATATTATTCTCTAGAAAAAAATATGACAGATGAAAATTTTTATACATCCAAAAAAATGAATGTTGAAAATTATTCTATACAAAAAAATATGACTGATGAAAACTTTTTTCTAGAATAAAATATGCCTGATGAAAACTTTTTCTATAGAAAAAAAAAATTAAATAATGAAAATTTTTATATAGCAAAAACTATAAATGTGAAAAATTATTCTATAGAAAAAAATATAACTGAAGAAAATGTTTCTATAGAAAATAATTGAAATTGTGAAAATTTTTCAATAGAAAAAATTTGACTGATGATAATATTTTATAGAAAGAAATGAGACTGATAAATAATTTGTTTATAAAAATATGATTAACTAAAATTTTTCTATAGAAAAAAATTTATGACATAAGTTTTCAATAGAAAAAATGTGACTGCTGAAAAATTTTATGTAGAAAAAATTAGAAATTTGACAATTTTTTTATAGAAAAAAAAATATGACAGATGAAAATTTTTCTATAGAAAAATTATGACTAATGATAATTGTTCTATAAAAAAAAATAAGACCGATTATACATTTTTCTATAAAAATATGATTGATTAAAAATAGAAAAAATTATGACATTTTTATTGGAAAAATATAAGTAATGATAATTTTTCTATTGGAAAAATATAAGTAATGAAAATTTTTCTATAGCAAAAAATACGAATGTTGAAAAAAATTCTATATAGAAAAACATGACCGAAGAAAATGTTTGTATAGAAAAAATATGACTGCAAAAAATGTTTATATAGCAAAAATTATGAATGTTGAAAATTATTCTATAGAAAAAAAAAATATGTTTGAATAAAATTTTTCTATGGAAGAAATTGCGGGTAATCAAAATTTCTATACAAATAATTAGCTCAAGAAATATTAAAAGGGAAAATTGATGTAAGAAATTGTGAATAATTAGAATTTTTCTATAGAATAATAATGTATACTGAAAATTGTTGTGTAGAAAAAGTTTTTGCAACCGAAAAAATTAGGATTGATGAATTTTTTTCTATAAAAAATATAATTCATGAATATTTTCTTATAAAAAAAATATGATTAATTAAAATTTTTATAAAAAAAATAATATAAAATTTTTTTTCATAGAAAATATATTACAGATGAAAATTTTTCTATAGAAAACTATAGCTGAAGAAAATTTTTCTATAGTAAAAAATACGGCTCATGATTCATGAATATGAATATTAAAAATTTTTGTGTAGAAAAAGTTAAAGACGAATATTTTTCTATACAAAAATATGATTGATGACTATTTTTCTATACAAAAATATGATTAATGAATATTTTTTTATAGAAAAAAATGATTAATGAATATTTTTTTATAGAAAAAAATGATTAATGAATATTTTTTTATAGAAAAATTTTTGTATAAATATTTTTCTGTAGGAAAATATATGACTAATGAAAATTTTCTATTGAAAAATTTTTTCTATCGAAAAACTATAGCTGAAAAAAATTTTTCTATAGTGAAAAGTTGTAGATTAAAAAAATACGGCTGATGAAAATTTTCTCTTAAAAAAACTTACGACTAAACAAAATTTTTCTATAGTGAAAAAATATGACTGATGAAAAGTTTTTGTATATTAAAAACATGCGGCTGATGAAAATTTTCCCTTAAAAAAAAAAACTTACGACTAATCAAAATTTTTCTATAGTGAAAAAATATGACTGATGAAAAGTTTTTGTATATTAAAAAAATGCGGCTGATGAAAATTTTTCTATAGAAATAATTACGTTATGAAATGTTAAAAAATTCATTGACTCATGAAATTATGAATGAGGATGGTTCTATAGAAAAAAAATAATATTGAAAATTTTTGTGTAGAAAAAGTTAAAGATGAATATTTTTCTATACAAAAATATGATTGATGTATAATTTTCCATACAAAAATATGATTGATGAATATTTTTCTATAAAGAAATATGATTGATGAATATTTTTCTATACAAAAATATGATTGATGTTATATTTCTATACAAAAATATGATTGATGAGGAGTTTTCTATACAAAAATATGATTGATGAGTATTTTTCTATACCAAAATATGACTGATGAATATTTTTCTATAAAAAAATATGATTAGATTATAGAAAAATATATGATTAATTAAAATTTCGTAAGAAAAAATTATACAAAAATTTTTCTATAGGAAAATATATGAGTAATGAAATTTTTTCTATTACAAAATTTTTTCTATCGAAAAACTATAGCTAAAAAAAATTTTCTATAGTGAAAAAAATGACTGCTGAAAACAGTTTAAATAAAAAAAATGCGAATGATCAAAATATTCCTCTTAAAAAAAATTACTGCTAATCAAAATTTTTCTATAGAAAAAATTAGGTTATGAAGTATTAAAAAAAAGTTTGGACTCATGAAATCATGAATAGGATTGTTCTATAAAAAAAATAATGAATATTGAAATTTTTTTCTATAAAAATTATGGCTGATGGAAATTTTTTAATAGAAAACGTTATGGCTATAAGTTCTATAGAAAGAATGATGACTAAGGATAACTTTTTATAGAAAATAATGAAGTGATTTATTTTTATAAAACAAATTATAAAATAAGTTTCTTTCTTTTTAAATACGACTGATGTACAGGGTGATTTTAAAAGAATACAGCCTTGACTTATTTATTCACTTCTATTGCGAAGTCCTTTTCTGTTCTTTTATACCAAGAAGTAAAACTAACACGATTTTGATTTTTTTTTAAATACCATAAAATTTATTAGCTCTGTTCTTTAATTTCGAATAATAAAATAATTGTAATTACTCTAGCTTTCTCAGCACAATTCAATAAAATCTAAAAGCGTGGATATTTCAAGTGAAAAGTTCTTAATACATGCGCCGCAGCCATAAACTGGCCACATGTTGGTAATTAAAATGTTTTAAAATTCAATTTAATAATTTGAAAATTATTGTTGGAACTAAAAACTGTTATTCTATTCAATTCTCTTCACATCGAATCTCTCTTTTATTTAAAGAAAACTTGAGAATATTTTCTTTTAATTTTGTTGTTACCAAATTTTGTGTTCATCGATATTCGTATTTGATAAACCAGATTTGTAGTTGTGTAAAATAATCATTTAAAATCGATAAAACTAAACTAAAATAGAAGGGGGGGTTGGAGAGAGAGAGAGAGACATACACACACAAATTTTAAGGAACATATTAAAATGTCTTACAACGAGGCAGTTGAAGTGGAAGAAATAAATAAAAACGAGTAAATATTTGCAAACTGAAAATAAAAAAACAATCTTAAAAGTCATCATTTATACAAACAAATGAAGCAACAACAACAACAACAAAAACAAGGAAAAAAACAATCGTTTGTTAGTTGTCAAGACAACAAAACAAGCGGACAGACACATAGGCAGACTGACGAATGGATACACATTCACATTGTCGAATGAGTAGTTCACTGACTGACTAAATGACTGAGTAGAGCCGAGTATTATGGCTAAATGGCCAGAGCTTACTTAATGTATCGCTGGCTGGCTGGATGACTGGCTGGTTGATTGGGTTGTTTGGTTGGTTGACTCTTAATGTGATCCAGCAGAAACTGCTATAAATATTTCTTTTTGTTTTTTAAATTAAACTGAAAAAGCTACAACACACCACACCACACTATAATACACAGCAACTATACAACAACAAAAGTAACATAAAACAGAACAGCATAATCACATTTTTATAACGACGCTGGCAAAAACAACAAAAAGAAAAATATTCAAGATTTTATTAAAAAAAAAAAAACGAACGCAACAGAAGAAAAAAAATACTTGACAGAATCAGCTAGTAAATGGGAAAAATAAGAAACAATTCAAAACTTATAAATTAAAAATGCACCAACAAAAAAAAGTAACGCACTAAAACAACAACAACAACAATAGCAACAGCAACATAAGCAGCAGCACCAGTTTTCGACCGAATTTACATTGTGCAACTTTTGTCGCTGCAACTCGTAGTTTATTGTTGTAAATAATGTGTGTAAAGAGAATAGTGGTAGAGTTGCCCTCTTCCCCTATTCTCTTTACTCACATTACTTACAACAACAAACTACGAGTTGCAGCGACAAAAGTCGTCCAATGTAAATTGGGACTTACTAAACGAATAAAAAAAGAAAAAAAATAATATTTAATAAAGAAAACTAAAACCTGGGATTCAATGATTGTTAAAGCAAATAACAGAGCTGGAAAATCGAAATATTTAAAAGAGTAGGAAATTGCAATTTATTAAGCATTTCTGCTTAAATCATAAATTAAATTATTTGTATGTATGTATGTATGTTTTTTATCCAATCACGCCTAAACATCCAAACCAATTCTGTTAAAATTGAAATTGCCGACCAGAGATGGTAAACGCAATTCTCTTTTACCTTTTCAAACTAAAACTGTACTAAAGAGATTTTTGTGGTTATTTTCTAATTAAAAGATCTTTTCGTTAGATTTGTATGTTACAGTTAACTCGCGAAAACGTCAAGACTCGAAAGTGTGAACATAACAGAAAGGTGAACAATTTTTTTTTTCCATAGAGAGAATTCTAAAACGTTTTTTCTTTTTTTTTTCAAGGAGAAGTAGCACATCAGGCAACAATGCCTATTTAGAGTCAAGTACCGTGTTACATTCTTTAGGAAAGGGATATAGAAGAGATGCGACAGGTGGTGAAAGTAGAAGGATAGTTATGGAAATTAACTGTCGTATAAGACAGCTCAATGACCAGTCACCATGCCTTCATCACTGAGCAAACCCACCGACAGTCAATTTTTATTTTTGTAGTGAAAAAAAAAACAGCCAAGGTGTTTGTTGGGAATCGAACCTACAACCCCCAGTCATGTAAGCTAGTACACTACCTTATTAAAGGTCCGTCCTTACCGAAAACTGCTTTGTAGGGATGTTGCAAGCGATTTAAACGTTTTAGTTCGTGAAATTGAAAAATGTCATTTAAAAAACCTAAAGTGTTAACTTTACAAGGTAAATGTGATATTCTTGAATTACTGCCACAAGGGGTTGTAGTGTTAGTGCCTTGACAAGAAAATATGGAGTTTGGAAACGCAACAATTTCTTCCATTAAAAAGAAAAAAACATAAAATTACTTATCGTGTAAATAATACACTTTATGGCATTGGCAAGCGTAAAACATTACGTACAGCGGAGCTTTCGAGAATTGGGGAAAAAGGCTGTTTAAATGGTTCCTTCACAAGCGAAATAAGAAAACGCCTGTAAGTGGATTGATGGTTAAAGGCGAAAGCTTTAGAAATTCACGATCACTATTAGTAATTGGAAAATCTAAAAATGCACGAAGCTTCAAAAACTTGACTTGTCATGACATGTAATATTGTGATGACTTGTCATATTTTTTATGACTGGGTTTCATCAATGTTTTGTTAAAGAGGTCGATTTTAAATGACAATTTAAGAACTTAAAACTTTCAATAATTTTTTGTCCAGGTTACCAAGTTCTTGATGAAAAAGCGACTACCAGTTAAGGCCCCCGTTCTATTAATAGACAATGCTCTCCTTCGCATCCTAAATCCCAATTGATTTCTGATGAGGTATCCATTTGTGCAATGTTTTTGCCATCCAACCTCACATCGTTAATTCAGCTCATGGACCAAAATGTTTTTTTTTTTTTTTTTTTAAGAAAACTGTATTATCGAAACAGTCTGTTGGCATTAGTGGTTGGATAACAAACAGAACTGTTGGATACTGTTAAGATGTTAAGTTTAAAAGCTGCAATTATTCTTTTGGACTTAGCATGGAGTAAAATTACTTAACAAATTTTAAACAGAAGCTGGAAAAATGTTTTCAACTTAGTTTCGGATCAAGATGACAATACTCCGATGATAATATTCCCTTAAGTGTTTTAAGAGAGAGGATTTCTCCTCCAGAAAAAAGACAGCGCTAGAAAATAGTGCGGTTCTTTTTCTTCATTCGCTAAATTCACAGGTTTATTTTAACTTAAATTTAATTACAGATCGATGTTACTCTTTCCACGATCAAAGATTGGAACAACAACCCTGAAGAAAATTGCACAGAGGCAGGAAGTGTTGAACTTCAGGATGATAATACCAACGATAATGATGATTCGATTATATTCCAACTAAAAGTTACAATTAAGTTCACGGAAGCTGCAGAAGCTTTAGATAAGGTTTTAATATGGGCTGAAAAAGAGACATTAGAGTGTTGAGAAATCTTAAAGAAAAAGCTCCTCTAAAGATGGCAAAAGAAAAAACTTACAACACCAAAAAAAAAAAAAAAAAAAAATGACTGATTATTTCTTTTAAAATTTACTTAACCGACCCTTAATTAAAAAAGTTGGGTCTACGTACAGAGTAGCAAAAGCAAGTCTATTAAAAATGCTTTGTGTTTAAGACTGTAGGCCTCACAATTTATCATACTCTGTATACTGAGGTTCCCCTGTAGGCTAGTAGGTAGTGTACTAGCTAATCAGTCTGGTGGTTGTGGGTTCGATTCCCAATAAAGAGCTTGGCTGTTTTCAATACAAAATGAAATGCAAGGGGTGTGACCTGATTCTGAGTTTAACCCAGAGACAGCTAAATTCAGGATCATTGATGCCTAATGATTGCTGGCACTGGTACACAACTTCATTGCGAATATAAATTGCAAGACCCCAGTGAAAATTAAATAGTGATAGTAGGTGATACCCAGGTAACTGAAAACTCTGTGGATCAGCGTCCTCAGACACCTGAGTCTCACAAAAGGCTAAAATATCCGGCTTATGGAGACAAATGTGAGCATATACAGAGAAAAAATTCGCTCTCAGCCCAGGAATGTTGCAGAAGTCAATTCTGAATTTTCCCGCCATGACAATGCAAGAGATTCAAATCTGTCTCTTCTAACTACTATACTGCGACCAATGCATTGACCTTCACTTTTTAGACTACTTAGTGATCAGTGCTAGGCCTTCATCACAAATAGTCCAGCAAAAGTAAATACAATGGCAACAGTAAAGCATTAGTAATCTAAGGTAAAAAGAGGGACGGAGTTGGAGTTGGATAGTCTCCAGCTCTTCAGCAAGGGGTAGTGATTTGCAACCCTGCTTTGGAACCGCTGAAATTGCTGCTAGTAAAGACCTGTTGCTAGAATTAGTCCTCGGCTTCCCAGGGCGTGAATGACGTTGCTTTTCATTCCACAATGGTTTGAACACCACCTGATTAAGGCTTACGGCCAGGTAGAGATGTAAATCTTATTATTAAAAATACTCTCGGAAAGTAGTGGAGTCGTAGTTATTTATTATTTTTTTTTATTTTTTTTTATTTATTATTTTTTTTATTTATTATTTTTTTTTATTTATTATTTTTTTATTTATTATTTTTTTTGTTTATTATTTTTTTTTATTTTTTATTTTTTCCAAGTATTTTTATTAAATTAAAAAAAAATTTTTTGTGGCGAAAGTATGAAAGAAAATAGAAACAAGTTTGCCAGCCCTGGTGTATAAGCATTTAACATTATTTGTTGTGTAGTTGTTGTTATAGTTATTGTTGGTTTTAAAGTTTTAATTTTTATACAACGATAGCTGGGGGCAGTAAACATTTCGGACATTCATTATTTTAATGCACAAAAAAGTAACTAAAAACCAACAACAAAAACTACAATAAAAATGTTGAGTTGTTCGTTGAATTCGTTAAGTTTCGTATGCAACTTGAAAAGATGGTTTTCCTTTTTTCCTCGTTTCGTTTTTTTTTTGTCTTTATTCAATCTGTACAAGAAAGAATAACAAAAAATATGCGTAATGTAATCTACAGATACACAGATATATTTACATTTACATTGATCTGGTTTGTTTGCACACAATTATACGAAGAATCACACAGAGAAAGAAAATTTTCAGTAAAAGATATTTTTTTATAAAATAAAAATGAAATGGAAAAATAAGATGGATTTAATAGAAATAAATTTTATAAAAAGAGACGCTTTTTTTTAAACAGTTTAAACGGGTCATTACTAAATTTAACTGAACAGATAGGACATTTAATCAAATTAAGGAACAATTTTCTGGCTTCAAAATATTTTGAAAAGGAATTAAAATTTCTTTAGTTTTTTATGATTTTTATATCACAAAATATAAATCAGAAAAATTACTTTAGTTATTCATCAAGCATTTCCTTAAAGGTCAATGCTGCCAGATTAAAGGATTTATGTGTAAATAGATTTTAAAAAATACTACTTGGATATTTGGGATTTTTTTTTTTCTAACAAATATTAAATAGTTTGTATTTTAAATTATTTTTAAAATTATTGTAATTGAATTATAATTCCATTTTTTTATTTCTTTTCTTTACAACACTTGCGGCAGAACAACAATAACAATAACGTTACTTAAAATAAAAGTCCTTTTTTTATATCATCCAAAAATCACATAAACTATAAAGCAATTATTATTTCTTTTGAGATGAGTGTTGCCAGATCAGAGAATTTATTCCTAAAATGAGGGTTTCAAAAATTACTTTTCTTAGATTTGGCCAAAATTTTAATTTAACTTTGTTCGGAAAATGCCATTTCACATGGCCTTTTTCAAAAAAGAATGCACATACAGGGTGTCCGCCGGGAAGGTATACTACTACTTTGTTTATAATTGTTGATTTAAAGGTTTAATATTTCATTTAATGTCGGCAATTATGTATGGAATACAATATGAGATAAATGTCCGTCTTCGTTAGTCTCGCAAATGCGAGCCCTTTTGAGCACATTTTTCATTACATTCTCACACAGTTCACGCGGTATTTCATTACATTCATCACGAATATTTTGTTTGAGTTGCTCAAGCGTTTCTGGTTTGTTTGCATAAACCTTCCCTTTAAGATATCCCCACACAAAAAAAGTCTGTAGCAGTCAAGTCAACATCACCAATTCTTGAAATAAATGCGAGCCCTTTTGAGCATATTTTCCAATACATTCTCACACATTACACGCGATATTTCACTAATTTCATCAGGAGTATTTTGTTTGAGTCGCTCAAGTGTTTCTGGTTTCTTGATATAAATCTTGCTTTTCAAACATTCCCACAAAAAGGAAACCGGAGCAGTTAAATCAGGCGACCCGTGGAGGCCAATGAACATCACCATTTCTTGAAATAACTTGTTGTGGAAACAGGTCTCGCAGTAATTCCATTGTAATCTTGGCTGTATGCCATGTGGCACCGTCTTGTTGATAACACATGTTAATTAAGTCCAAAGCATGCAGTTGTGGCGTTAAAACAGTTTTCAATCATTATCACGATATCGCTCCCCATTCACAGTTACCGTTGCGCCGTTTTCATTTAAAAAAAAGTTAAGTCCAATGATTCCTCCTGATTTAATTACCCACCAGACTGTCACTTTTAATGGTTGCAAAGGTGACTGTTGAATAATTTGAGGGTTTCCCATTCCCCAGAACCGACTATTCCGTTTATTCGTACAACGATTCAAATGAAAATGTGTCTCGTCGCTCATTATGATTTGTTCATAAAAATTGCTGTTGTCATGGGCGAACAGTAACTTCCTATTGGCATATGTACGGCGGCATTAATGGTCGTGTGGAAGACGTTCTTATGGCAGCTGAATTTTATATGGAAGCAAATGCAAATCCTTGTGAAAACCCAGCAGCAGTTCCAGGAATGATGGCTGTTAAAAAAAATCATAAACATTTTTTGGCTACAAAAATTTTTAATCATTGTGAGATATTTTGTACAGGATGTCCGCCGGGAAGGTACTCTTCTTTGTTCTTGTGCAAAATTGTATTCAAAGTTGTTCTTTGAAGACCAAGCTCCCGAGCACGGTGTCGCATTTTATACACTTTCTTGAGCAGCAGAAATGTTTTCAGCCGATCTTGCAGTACGTTGTCATCCATGCGAGGGCCTATCATCTATAGTCCCTCTTTCTTCGAAATCATTCACTACACGACAAATAGTGCGTTTTGTTGGCACGTTGTTTCTCCCGAAAATTTCACGTAACTTTCTCATCGTCACAGTAAGCGATGATTGATTTTGATAAAATGTTTTAACGATTAAAACACGTTGATTTATCGAATATTTTTCGATAATAAATTTGATTAAAATCAATCACTGATTACTGTTACGATGAGAAAGTTACGCATGAGCCAGAACGTAACGTAAGATCGGTTGAAAACATTACTGCTGCTTACTCAAGAAAGTGTTCAAAACAATCCATCAACCTCAATTCGACGCCCTGCTCAGGAGCTTGATCTACGAACAACAACTTAGGCCACAATTTTGCACCAGGATTTGCATATGTTTCCATATAAGATTCAGTTGGCACAAGAGTTTCTTCCTCAAGACCAGTTGCAGCTCGACAAAATCAAAAGGCACATTTTCATTTGATTGAATATGTATGTGAATAAACAGAATATTCGGTGCCCCTGTAGGCTAGTAGGTAGTGCACTAGCTCTGGGGGTTGTGGGTTCGATTCCCAACAAAGACATTGACTGTTTTTTCACTACAACAATAAAAATTGACTGTCGGTGGGGCTGCTCAGTGATGAAGGCATAGTCACTGGTCACTGTGCTGTCTTATACGACAGTTAATTTCCATAACTATCCTTCTACTTTCACCACCAGTCTCATCTCTTCTATAACCCTTTCCTAAAGAATGTAGCACGGTACTTGACTAAATAGACTGTTTCTCTTCAAAAAAAAAAAAAAAAATAATAAAAAAATTTGGTTCCTAGACACCCTATACAAGTGAAATTGTTTCACAATATTTTTTTATTAACCGTTATAACGAAAGGTTTAAAAGAAACGACAGACATTCTTGATAACAATTTTTAAATAATATTTTGCCTTCAAATGAAAATTGTTATTTTTCTTAATATTTCTCTGCCTTCTTTGGCTGTAATTTTATAGATTTTTTATGAAAACGAAAATCATGTAGATATCGTCACATAAAGAACAATAAAAACAGGAGAAGTGTATCCCATTGTAACCTTAAGAAAGCGAACGACGAAACCTCCGAAAAAGAATAAAAAATATTTAAACGACTTGATGAGGAGTTTTTTGAAGTCAACAGAAAACATATAAAAATGAAAATATAAAAATTAAAAAAAAAATCTTATATAAGAGAAGTATGAAAAAAACAACAAAAACAAATATAACCGAGTGAGAAAGCAAATGGATATAAAATAAGAATAAAAATGTACATCCAGCCACCACCAACGTGCATAAATACAAATAATTGTACTAAAACAACAATTGTACGCAAAAACTACATGTCACATATGTATGTTTGTTTGTATGTATGCATGAAGGAATAAACAACAAAAAAAAAATAAACACCTAAATAAAAAATAAACAAAAATGGATAAATGTATTTTTAAAGAGTGTCCCCAAATTTAGGCATTTTCTTTTTGTACCTTTTCAGCATTTTATTTAAATTATTTCGATTTTACGTCTAAACTTTTACACGGCCGTGTGCAAAAAAAAAGTGTTACTTAAGCTTTAAAGCACAAATTAGTTAATAAACACTTTAAGCCTCACAAACCCTTTTTTTAAAAATGGTATGCAAAAAAAGTACTTTTTGCTTTCGTAAAATTAGCATTTTGATTGTGGCAATGCCACTATTTTTATTTCTCACTTTATAGTTAATGATGTATAAAAATGAATATTTTTTATTCGGGTAGTTAGATACATAAACTAAGTATTCGAATAACGAGCTTTGTTTTGATTATATGTATGCACATCGATAAAACTTTTGTTTTATATAATTAATTAAAATGATATTTTGTAAAATACAGGGTGTTTGATGAAAGCTGCTACCCAAAAAAAAAAAAAAAAATCTTACTTTCTGTGTAACCCACCTGTGTTGCATTTTTATTTTATTTTATCGATTGATCTTTAAACTTAACTAAAATGAAGAATTGGGACAATGAAATAACAATTTGGAGAGGCCACGCTTTCACATTTAGAGTTCGTAGTTTCCGCCCAAAGGGAATTTAAATAGGTGCGCGTTTGGTGGCACTCCTCCTAGCAGATTTCCTGATAAGATTTACATCTGCACCTGGCCGTAGGCCTTAATCAACGTCATTCACACCCTAGGAAGCCGAGGACTAATTCTAGCAACAGGTCTTTCCTAGTTGCAATTTCAGGGTTGCAAACCACTACTTCTTGCTGAAAAGCTGGAGACTATCCAACTCCTGGTCTAGAACACATGACTAGCATGCTCACTGGATCCGGATCATTCAGCCGTTGATGTTATTAAAGGCAAGATGATCTTGGCCCACATAATCAATTCATGCTTGGGCCGCAAAATCACAACCACCACGATACTCCCGAAGGACCAATCTCAATAATCAATCAGAGAAACAGCTAAAAGTCTAAAGAGACAATTAGCGGAACCTGGGGCTTACTGATTCCTGTGGAAATAACGTTGAGCTTCCAGTTGACTGCCTGCATGCCTTCAGGGGACTGTGCTCCCTTATACCCCCAGCAGCACAGGTTAAATGGTAAAGTATTTCATAAAGACCAATAAATAGATCCCCGGGGGGAACCTCCTAGCAGATTGCGTGATTTGATTTACATCTGCACCTGCAGAGAGCGATAATCAGATGGTGCCCATTACCACTGTGAATGGTATGTAGCGCCATTCTGGCCCTAGAAGGCCTTCGAATCCGTGCATTTTCCGGTTACTCCTAGTTGCAATTTCAAAAGCTCGAAGTAGGTCGCAGCCTTTACTCCTTGCTTAAGAGTTGGAGACTTTCCAACTCCTGGTCCAGAACGCAAGAAGCTTAATATAATTAAGAACACGACGGCATTCACACTCACTGGAACTAAACCATTCATTGTGTTCATTGTGAATGATCTAACCCGCAAACTCTCACGAGGGTCTCTAAACCACAACCACCACGATACTCCCATATAGGGGCCAACCTTAATAATCAGCCAGAGAACAGCCAAATGTCTAAAGAGACAAATAGTGAACTCTGGGGCTCACTGATTCCCATGGAAATATAGTGAATTGTCCAGAGTGGCTCCTACCAGCCTTTAAGGGGTCTGGGCTCCCTTTTACCCCACCAGCACAGGTCTAAATAGTCAATTATTCCATAAAGACCGATAAATATGCCCCCGGGGGGGGGAACCTCCTAACATATGGACTATAATGAGGCTCGTGAAGAATTTTGCCGAGCGTGTCCCAATCGCTAGAAGGCCCTATCATTGAGATCCCTCAGTTCGGACGCCGGAAACTATCGCTGTTGTAGCTGCTGTCATATAAAATCCAATCCTCGAGGAGCATATCTGCGCAAATGGGTGTCAGCAGACAGTCACTGCAGACAATTTTGCACCAAGATTTAAACTTATTTCCATATAAGATTCAATTAACAAATAAAAGACTTCCCGCTAATTTTGGAATTTCGTGAAAAGATCATTTAAATGGCGTCAGAGAATGAAAACGTTTTGAACTATATTTTTATGTCTGACGAGACACAACTATTTTAAAATAAATTCCAGAAAGAAACTTTATCAGCATAAAAACAAAGACAAAAACACACACAGACATACAGGCGCCTCTATACATTGAATGAATAATATATCACAACAACAAAATGTAATATAAAGGGAGTAGAAGATTCTTAATTCTACTAGACCTCTAGTGGATAAATATAAAAAGGCAGCATCTGAGGGGATAGTTAGTTAGTTAGTTGAAAAATAAACCTCGTGAAGTAAAAGCGTAGATCTTAAGTAAATTATTCTGTAGTGTCAACTTTGTGTGTAGTTAAAGTAAATAAAGTTGTAATTAATTTAATAACTCTTAAATCTGGTGTTAATTATTTTGCTAAATTTGCTAGGAAATTGCTATAAATTGCTAGAGAGTTATCTAAGTGATCGTAAGTTTACTTTGAGAGAAGGAGACTTTTTAAGCTCTCCACAGCTGATTGAGGCCGGAGTTCCCCAAGGTAGTATTTTGGGACTTATCCTATACTAGCGTGCCCGTGACTGCTTTGCAAGTCATTTCTTCAACATTTTTTGATCGATTTTGGTTCGCGGTATTGAAAAACAAAGCACGTGAACGTGATACATATAACTGAAAGTGCAAAAAACAGGGATCATTGAAAAGCAACAGGTATGGGGAACTGAAGCCATTTAAAATCAAACGGCAAATCTGGAGGAATCATAGGAATGCGTGGTTTCAACACATCGCCCTTTTATTTTTCTTTTAAAATTTTTGCTTCAATCACATTTTTCATGACTTTTTTGACTACTAACATATGTCATTGCATCTGCCAAGTGTGCATACAACGCCATCTACTGGCAATATAGCATTTAAAATCATGTTTTTTATGGGTTCTTGAGTTAAGATAGCGTTGTAAAAAAAATGTATGTGAAAATGAATTTTCTTCATAATTTTTTTTTTTTGGGAAATTTTCCAAAATTTTCTTGTGTATTCTTCTTATTTGGCCGGAGACCTGTCCGAATTGGTGCTAATCACCGAAATCGGTCCAGGCATTCTCGAGTTATAAGCGTAGTAACTAACATCACTTACTTTTATATATATAGATATACTGTATTCTGACGACACGGCTTTCTTAAGCATACACGAAAATCCCCAAGCAGCATCACAATACTTACAAGACCACATAGTTAATTTGGAAAAATGGTTGAAGAGATGGAAAATAAAGGTGAATGAACAAAAATGTGCACATGCACCTGCCTCTGGCTTATTGGCAGAAACTCTACTCTTAGCTTGGATTGCACACTTCTACTTTACAAATTGATCCTCTGAAGCCAATCTAGTTTTATGGAATCCAGTTATGGGGCACTGCCTCAGCTAGCAATATAGAAAAAATCCAAAGACGCTGGTACATAAAAAACTCAAATATCCATAAGGATTTCAACGTGCCATCAGTTAGGGCAGAAATAGTAAAACATGCAATAACATATTTAAAGAGACTCGAAATACATCCAAATCCACTGGCCCGTAACATACTTAATGACAGTGGTTACATTAGACTGAAAAGGAGGGATACTGCTTCTCTCGCTCAAACATCAGAAGGATGACCCGCTGATAATAGCAGTCAGCCTGAAGCATACTGAATTTTGTCTGGCACTGGCTGGGCTTGATTTTTATTATTAGGACTAAGATATGAGTAATTATTGTTAGTTCGATTACATCGAAGATACAATAAATAAAATAAGAGAGAGAGAGAAAAAAAAATATTTTGCAATAAAGAACTCACAACAAAACGTTTACACAGGGTGTAATATTTATTATACCCATAGCTAGAGGACTAGCAGGCTTTAGGAAAGACCTCGCTATAGGATAGAGAGAACGAATACTTTTCTTTCCACACATTAAAATGCAAAGAACTGAAATAGTGAAAGGTTTTTGATGCACACTACTTTTAAAATAACGAGTCTTTTCTTGTTGTTAAAGTTTGTTCTTGGCATAACAAGAGGGCTTGGATACTCCCCTTAATTATATTGTAACTATCTAAAGGATTTAATTTATTTTGAAGATAAGGTTAGCGAAGCATAATGGTTAAGTATCCAATGAAATAACAATTTTGAGAAAAACATTAGTTGGTTGTTTTCCTGAAATCTGCCATTTAAATTGGGTTACCCTTTAAAAATATATATAATAAATATGTTGATACCTTTGTACTTATAATTTTTTATGTGTGATTAAATGTTTGCAATTTGGTGTCGCCAAACTGTATTTTATTTCCCCTTTTGGGTGTGTGTACATGAATTTATTTCAATTTTTTTCTTGTTGTTGTTGTTGTTAATGTTTTTTGTTTGGTCGTTGTTCTTTGTTTAAAAAGAGAATATGTATGTAGGTACCAACTTTCTAATGCTTAGACTTGAAACTAAAAGAAACTGAAATTCTAAAAATGTATAAAACTTTGTTTTTCGCTTTAACACTAATTCGTTTTTAGTCGTCTTGATTTTCAACGAAAATTATCTGAAAATTATTATTACAGCAAGAAGAGCAAATTGTAACGAATTAACAGTCACTCACTCACAACAAAATACAAAAAAAAATAAATAAATAAATAAACAGAAATAAGAAAGAAGAAAAAAAAACCGCAAGAATAAAACTGGCAGCACCCAATGGCAGGCGAAATGAATTGAATTGAATCGAGAGTTGAAATCATTGTAGTCAAACATGCACAAACAGTGCACATACACACAATCATAAATAGAAAAAAACAAAAACGTATTACACCACGTTCATAACTACATGCATGTATGTATGCATGTATATATATTTACATACATAAATTACAACTTAAAGTATTAATAACAACAACAATGCATGTATATTATTATATTCTTTTAAAATGACATATGGCAGTTAAACATGATAATGATATGAACAAAACCAACTGGTAATAAATACACCACCACCACTACCACGACTACTACTGCTATTGAGCGAGCGAGCGAGCGAGCATTAATAAGAGCACAACAAAAAACCAAACACACCAAGCCACCACACTGCTTTTTAAAACAAAATCGCCTAAATCAATTAGAATGGCAAAAAAAAATAAGCACCAAAATTATTGCGAAATACAATTCCAGGTTATGGCGGTCATACTGCTCGTACATATAAACTATTAAGCAGCAGCCTTTTAACTTTTTTAACTTAAAAAACAATAGCAAAACACTAAACACTTGTTTTTTGCTATTGTTTTTTAATTATTTTTAAAATATTAACTACTAAAAATTAAAAACCCCCTGCAGCAGAAAGAAAGAGAGAGAAGAAAAATTAAATTATAAAGAAAAAGTGTGCGATTTTAAATTGGTAACACACTATTTGTTATAATGCAAAAGGACAGACTTAAATGGTGACAAAGTTAACTAGTTTATAAACAAAAAATGTTAAAAATTTAATGTAAAACATGTTATTTTATATTTTATTATTTTTGATTTATTTTTAAGCCGACAAACTTAAACAGGTGCTAAAGTTGCTGTCGGAAATATGTATTTTGTATGTTGTTAAACACTTGCCAATGAAGCAAAATTGCATTTATTTGGACTTTTCAGTTACTCACTCTGTCATAAAAAGAGTTTGTGTAAAAATATGACGATACAACGTTCAATAAATTGTTAATAAAATTAATTTTGTTGCAAGCCGCACTGGACACTAATTCTCATCTATATTCGCGTTCTTATGCAGGGCGGGGGCACTATTAACTCTTCAATTCCCATAGTGAACGCAACAAAAATTTTGATTTTCTTTTTGGCTGAAAGGGTTTAGATGTATTATATCGGAGGTACTCTACTGGCATCCTACTACTAGATGTGGAAAAGGCCTTTGATTCTATCTGGCACAAAGGCCTCTTATACAAGCTTAACAAAATGGATATTCCCTTATACCTAACAAAACTTCTAAAGAATTTCCTTAAGGACAGAAAGTTTTTGGTTGATGTTGAAGGAAATCAATCAACCCTGCGTAACATACCAGCTGGTGTTCCCCAAGGTTCTGTTCTATCACCATTGCTTTATTCTCTGTACATTTCCGATTTCAAAATTTCCAGAGGCAACGACGTGGCATTTTATGCTTTCAGAACGCTTTGATAACAACTAAAAAATATTTTTCTAAATGGAAAATAAAGATTAATGAAGATAAATCTCAGGCCATTCTGTTTCCCTACAACAAGTCTCCTAGGAGAGTTCCTACTAAAAATCTCAGGATTCAAGGTAATGAAATAGAGTTCACAAAATTCGTAAAATATCTTGGAGTTATTTTGGACCAGAAACTGAGTTTCAAAGAGCACATTGAGAGTGCACGTCTTAGAGCAATCAGATGCGGACGATCTTTGTATCCCATTTTGAATAGGAAGTCAAAATTGAATTTTAAAAATAAATTACTACTTTTTAAAATGTGCATAAGACCAATTCTTACGTATGGCTGCCAAATCTAGTATGAATGTGCTAAATCACACCTTAAAAAGCTACAAGTAATACAGAATAAGAATTTAAAAATAATTTACAATCTGTCTTCAAGATTCCAACTGTCGAATTGCATTCAAAAGCAAATGTAAAGACGATTGTAGATTTTATAACTGACATGGCGTTGTCATTTAGAGAAAAATGCAGAAGGTCGAGCTACGCCCATCTGAGAGGTTTGATTTGATAACATCTGATTTTAACTTTGCTCTCAAGTAAAGTATCCATCAGGTGTTGTCTTAAAGCTTCTCAAGTCATTCCCTTTTTTTTCCTTTTTTTTTTTTTTTTATATTATATCTTAGGTTTTTACTATCTTTTCCTATTAAATAGATGTATTTAACAAGTTTTTAATAATAATGAAAATGTGATAATTTGTTGAAATATCTTAATGATAGAAACTCAAAAACTGTAAATATTGTTAAAGATAATGTACCTATGATAGTTAATAAATAAAAATAAAAAAAAAAAAAAAAAAAAGATGTATTATATAAAAAATAAGAAATATAAAATTTCTAAATAAACCCGCCCAATTGTGTTTTTAAGGGTGGTCACCTACAGGTGACACTGGGCACTGTGTAAAGTTAATGGTTTAAAATATCCGTTTTTTTTTTCATTCTTTTCGTAGGAATAAAACAATAATTTTTTTTTATAAAAATCTTTTTTCTTTTCTAAGATCTTTTTTATATATTTGTTTTTTTCTTCACGATATTTCGCTTTCAGGAAAAATTTTTATATTTTTGAAAACAAAAAATTATAATAATTATAAAAGCGAAATATCGTGAAGAGAAAAAAAATATATATATATAAAAAAGATCTTAGAAAAGAAAAAAGATATTTATTAAAGATAAATAAAAAAAGATCGGTAAAAAAAACAATAAAAACAATAATTTTTTTTTTTAATAATACAAATTTATTTGAAAGAAAACATTAAAATTTATTTATTGTGGAAGCTGTACCAACATTTCATATGTGAACCGATATTATACTTAGCACATATTTTTCTAGTGCATTGATGGCAATATCCATATCTTCGCTGAGAGCAATCGACCTGCATGTGGCCATCCACAGTTCCTCCGCTTCTTACCTCGATAGGCAGTCTTAGCTTTATAGGAACGCCACAAGCAGAATTTCGGATTGGAGGCTTGCCATATTTTTGCAGGTATGTTGTTGCTACATTTCTCCGGAAATCGCAGTAAGTCCAATTGTTTGCCAACTGTCTCTTGATAAGCCATGCATTTTGGCAAGCTGCTTCAAAACCAAAAGCAAAAAGAGAAAACCACCATTTCTTGCCGCGGAGAGCTACCCTCATAGAGTTAACATTTTCGTCAAAACGTACTTATTGTACATCCGTACGAGTGCTGGACAGTCAACTTGAATTTAAGCCCGCTTTTTATTTATAAATCCAACCCGATCTACTTTGTTCTTTTTTTCATTTCTTTTGAGCTTGGCATATTACAATTCTCCATACGGGTTTCCCTTATAGTACCAGTTGCCCCAACATTCTGCCTGCGTAAATATTTTAGTAATGGTAAACCGTTAAAAAAATTATCGAAGTATAAATTGTAAGGTCCCATATCTAGGGGCAGTCTTGAGTGGAGCTCTGAAATGACAGCAGCTCCTAGGTCCCGACGCACCCTGATATAGTTCACAATTCACTAAATAGCCATGGCGAGTAGCTGCAGACCACAGCTTGTAATCGAATCTTATTGGTTTTCCGTGTACATGCTGTTTAGTACCATGTCTTCCAAAGTATGGTACTATAGTCTCATCTATGGAGATATGAGAAGAACCAGCTCTTTTGAAATTTTCAGTGAAATTCGCGTTTAGTTGCGTGAAATATTCCTGAACTTTAGCAAATTTGTCGTTGGATAGCAAGGACGTACTGTCTGTAAAATGGAGATATTGCTGAATTTCGAAAAACCTGTTCCGCCTCATACTGGATGCTACTAGGTCATTATGCGTGTCACTCCTCACTTCCCAAAACATTCTCATATACTTTGGCGTCAAATATCCTGTAAGCAATAGTATTGCGAGACCACTCACGCCCTAGAAGGCCGAAGACTAATTCTAGCAACTGGTTGCAATTTCAGCAGTTCCAGAAAAGGGCTGCAAACAACTACTCCTTGCTTAAGAGCTGGAGACTATCCAACTCCTTTCCAGCACACATGACTAGCATGCTCACTGGATTCGGATCATTCGCTGAAGATGGCAAACGGCCGAAACCGGTTTGTTCACGAACCAAATTTGGCGAGGGTCGGCGGAAAACCGTACCCAAATAAGAGGGGAAAAAATATTAAATCCCGGCTAGAGTTTGCAAAAGAACATATAAATAAACATATGACATTTTGGAAAAACATTCTTTGAAGCGACGGGGCAAAGTATTGCCGTTTTGGGTCTGACGCAAAACGGTATTTATGACGCCCTCCAAACTAGGAAAAGCCTTAAAACTGTTAAGCATGGCGGTGCGAATGTCATGATGTGGGCAGCATTTTTCTGGCATGGTATAGGTCCTATACACAGGATTGCCACTAAAATGGAGCAGCACATATACAAAAACATATTATAAAGTACTACGATATCATTCGCTGATGATAACATATCTCTAATTATGACTCATTATGCATTTTAATGAACCTAAGCACACTTCACGCTTAGTGAACAGTTGCTCAGGAAGAAGCGGTATTACTGTTCTGTAGTGACCAAGCTCAATACCCGGATCTCAATCCAATTGAGAATGATGTTCAGGGCCATATGCGATCTAGTAAGCCAACAAATATGGGCGATTTATGGGAAGAAATCCAAGCAGCTTGGTATAACATTCCAAACGAATGTTGTGTGGCATTAGTTGAAAGTTTTCAAAGGAACTGCGCTGCTGTGCCTCAAAGTAAAGGATTCCTCACCAAATATTCATATTTTTTATAAAGTCAAGCTTTAGTCAAGTGCATTCACTTTTATTTTTTACATACGATGTAAAAATATCAAAAATATATCAAATGTGAAAAATCGTGTCTTACACTCGTGGCCACCACTGTAGTAATTCTGAAATAATTTATAATTGACTTTTAATACTTTCTTAAACAGTTTAACTGCCTAAACACCAAAAGCATATTTGTTTTAAAAACGCAAAAATCTTCTTTGTTTCACACATTTTAAAATATTTTTTTTATTTATTATTTATTTTAAATTCATAAAAATTTCCTTATGTGGGAGTTGACACAACAAAAAAAAAACGACACTGTACGAGGTGTGTTAAAAAAAATCTCTCAAGATAAAAATGCCACAAACACTAACCGGTTTCATTATTGTTGTATCTAATTGGCGAGCTAAGAAATAACATGGGGGCTTGACATTTTCTAACCTTAATAAATTAAACTAGAATAGAAATATTTATAATCAATAAAAAAAAATGGTGCCAGACATACTTAGTTGTGCTTCCTCAATACCATCCAAAAATGGAATACAACTCTCATGTATGGGCCGGTGCCCACATACATGACTGACGAAAAGTTTTATTTTTTATAAAAAAAATTATGGATTTAAAATTATTTTGTAGAAAAATGATGACCGATGAAACTTTTTTTTATAAAAAAATTGTGACTGATAACAATTTTTGTGTAAAAAAATTATGACTTGCAAAATTATTTTGTAGAAAAATTATGATTTTTTTTTTTATATAAAAATTTTCACAGATAAATTTTTACTATCGAAATAAGACTAATTGTAGTTTTTTTTAGAAATACTGCGACTGCTGAAAATATTTGTTTATAGAAAATTATGACAGGAAAATTTTTGGTAAACAAATTTATGACCGATAAAATTATTTTATTTTTTTTTGTAGAAAAATTATGTGTAATGAAATTTTTGCTGTAGAAAAATTTTTTTCATAGAAAAATTATGACTGATAAAAATTTATTCAAGAAAACTTATGACAGATGAAATTTTTTTATAGAACAAAAAGGACGACTGATGACATTGTTTTTCACAGAAAAACGATGACTGATAAAAATTAATTACATAAAACTTATGACTGATAAAAATTTTTTAAGAAAAGTAAGGACGACTGATGAAATTTTTTCTCAGAAAAATGACGAGTGATGAAAATTTATTACAGAAAACTTATGACTGATGAAAAGTTTTTTTTGTTACAGAAAAGGTTCCGCTTTTCTACAAACGAATATAGCACACGCACATATATATTTCTGAAGTTGCTAGAATGCGTGCAGGAGAGAGCCAAGAGGGTCATTGGAGAGAGTAGGGTACCCAACTCTATTGATTCTCTGGAGCATCGGCGCCATATGGATTGTATTTCACTGTTTTATCGTTACTACAATGGTAAGTTCTATATTAAAATAAGAGAACTTGTTCCCGTTGAGTTTAACTAGATTTTCGTTGAGCGTAAGAAAACTTATCTACACAAGACAACAACAAATATTTTGAAATAAATCCCAAGCAGAAACCAAAAAAATACACACATAGCCATACAGGCGCCTATACATCGAATAAACAACATACAACAACAAAATGTGATGCAAAAGGGAGTAGATTTTCTAGACTTTAAATGGACAAAAATATAAAAGGGGACTGTCTGAGTGGATAGTCAATCAGTGTAAAGTTAAACATCTTGAGGAAAAGACGTGCATCTTAAGTAAATTGTTCTGTAGTGTCAACTTTGTGTAGTTAAAGTAAATAAACTTGTTATTAATTTTAAAAACTCTAAAAACTGGTGTTATTTATTTTGCATTAGAGAACTCACAACAAAACGTTGTGAGTTTAACTAGTTTTTCGTTGAGCGTACTTCCATTTGTGATTGATTGGCCAGTGAATTGCGCTACGTATGATAGGGAAAATTCGATTTTTTTATAGCAGAACAGTCCATATGTGGATTAATTAATTAAATTGTAAAACAAAATTTCGAAATATTTTTAATTGTTAATTTTGGAACACACCTCGTTAAGGTTGACATTTGCTTAAACGCTAAAAGCAAAAATAAACAAATAAAAAAAAAGATATATTGACAGTGAAATAATTACCTTTTGTTTTAATTACAGGAAATAATTAAAAGTTAATCCCAGCAATTAAAATGTGAGTCAAAACAAAACATATTTTTTTCTTTTATGATGTTGATTTTTATCAAGTTTTAAATAGAATTTTGAATATTTTTTTTTATATTTTATAATTTATTTATGAATGTATAAATAAAAATTCTAAATATAAAAACATTTGTTTTCGTGAAGGCTTTATAGATAAATGTTTGTAGGTATGAATATTTGTTTTTTATGGTTAAACACAATTGAAATTAAATTTTATTATTTTTATTTTCATTTTCTTTAAAATACTAAATTGATTTTCAAGAATTTTTTTTTTTTTTTTGATTTTCTTATAATTTTCAGCTTTTTAATTTATTTCACCACACGAAGGCGAAGGCAAAAAAAAACAGGGCAACTACATTTTTACTTGACACAGCAAGATGTTGAATATTATTGTTGTTGTGCAGGAGGGGGGGAAAGGTGGTAGAAATGTTTTAGATTCATTATTATTATTATTTTTTTTTTGTTTGTTTAATCGTTTTTTTTTTGTTTTATTGTTGTTGCTTTCGTTAATTTATTATTATTTTATGGGAGTAAAGATTCTTATTTATTTCAATAATTTTTTTTTTTTCATTTCTTCTGCTCAAAATATCTTTCTTTGAAAAACACACACATTTATTTATGCACTTAATTTTATTTAAATTGAATTTATTATATAGGCAAGTGTGTATGGGTGTGTGTATGCATGTGTGTACGTATGCAATTGAAAAATTTAATTTTATTTCGAATTTCAATTGGTTTGATTTTTGTTTTACGGCCATAATTTACTTATACACAATAAAAAAAACACACACACACACCCATACTCGCACACTATAAATATTTTTAATTCGGCAAACTTTTATTTTATCATTTTCTATAAATTTATTATACACAATTTGTATAAATTTTGTATAACTACACATATATGTGCCTGTGTGTGTACATATGTATGTATATATGGATTTGTAGTTTTTCAAAAATTCACATTAAACTTTTTAGTACACTGCAAAAAAAAATAATAAGTACACCAGAAAAAAAAAAACTACACACTTACACACACAAATAAAATGATGTATGCATGTGTGTATTGAAATCGTTAAATGAAGAAAACCATTTCAATAACGACGACGAAATAGCAGCAAATGTTATGCATAGTAAGTGAAAAGAAGATGAAATCCGAAACATACTCACAACCTAAAAAAGAGCGAATTTACTTATTGTTGTTTTTGTTGTTATATTGCACTTTTTTTTAATGTTGGCTAACTTCATCACACAACCATGTTTGTAGTATAACAATAAAGAAAAATGAGGATAAAGGATTTAACGAGCACACGAACACACGCGCTCACACATGTGCTTTTGCAAAAAAAAACAAAAAAAAAGAGTCAAGTTTACTTGGTTAAAATAATAGCAAATTACACGGGCTTGACCATTTGCCTACCTACTGATAAGTTGTTATTTGTTTCTTTTGTTTTTTCTTAGGATCTCTGAAGAGTTCAAAATTTATTTTTTTTTAATAAAGTTTATAATTAAATTTATGAATAAATACATTTATGCCGATTTCCTTAGCACTTAATTGACACTAAACAGAGCATAATATTAACAAAAAAAATCATATGGCAATCATGTTCACATTTACAGTGCATAAAAACAACCACCACAAAAAGTAATGCGTGATAAGATTTACATCTGTGTCTAGCTGTGTAAGCCATAACCAGATAGATGAAATGAAACGTCATCCTTGCCCTATAAGGCCTTCAGATACGTATATCCTCATCTGGTATAGAGATAACTCACTAATAACTGATAACTGCTAACAGTACTGCTTACCCGTTAAACTGCTCCACCATTTGTCATCTTCTGAGAATTCACATCTACGATCTGAGATAACTGACTAATAACTGGTGACTAACTAACTAACTAACTCATTAACGTATTAATAATGGCATGAAAAGATAACAAAGTAACTACGCTTTAGAAGTAACCAACTTCAGTAAAAACGAAATAGGGTCATATGAAACGACACGCAATGGGGAAAATGGACTAAAAGGAGGTACAGTGTTAAAGAAATTACGGTTCTAAATCTAAGCGTGCACTGTGAATTGTGAATCCTCCCATATTCCCCGGAAGGACTTGGTTTAAATTTAGTGTAATAAAAGGGGGGGAGCACGTTCTTCCTTATCTGATTGTCACAAAATATGATTTAGCAAAGCTGGCTGCTGCTGTAAAAATGGAAAATGCTTATCATCCCAAAGTAATGGCAAAGGAGTTGACAAATGTTGTCGAGAAATATGGAGCTCGGAAGTTTATTATGCACGTTAAACTAGAAGATAGTATATTTCTATCGATATTAAAGCGTGGCTGGTTATTATCACCTTAATTAAAAAAAGCTTGAAGAATTTTTTCCAGTTGAATTGCTTTCAGCCCATCGTCTGGTTTGATCTTATGATTTCACGTCATTGCAAGAAGACAACCAAAGAGAGGTACAGGATTTTAAAATTGACAGCAGCAGTTTTTTTACCTGGTGGCCATTTTGTCAGCTGTCAAGTGGTTTATGTTTAGTTTGATTTGGCATTTTAGCATAATTAGACACACACCCAGCTCAATAACGTGTCCAAAGTTAGGCAAATTGGACCCAAAACAAAACTTGCCGTTGAGCCCTATTTTTATAAGCGATGAAGGTTTGAAGGGATAAGTCAATAAACAAAATGTCATATTTGGAGTGATGAAAATCTTTGAGTGTATGTTGCGACAAGTTGCATCTAGCTAAACTGACTGTTTGATATGCTTCCTGATGGGCAGGATGTGTTCATTGCTACGAGCTTCTTTAAAAACGATGCTAGTCAGAATATTACAGTCAATGATGACCACCAATGATGACTTGTTCGTTCATCAATTTAATTGAATAATGTGTGATAAGATTTACATCTGTACCTGGATTCTACAACTGTGGATGAAATGAAACGTCATCCTTGCCCTATAAGGCCTTCAGATACGTATATCCTCCGGTCACTCCTAGTTGCAACTTCAAGAGCTCGGAGCAGGCCAACGCCCCCATTCCTTACTGAAGAGTTGAAGACTATCCAACTGCTGCTCCAGAACACATGAAGCTTAAAATAATTTAAGAGACGGCATTCATGCTCACTGGACCTGGACCATTCATTGTGTTCATTGTGAATGATCCGATCCACAAATTCAAACGAGGGCCTCGAAACACACAGGCACCACGATACTCCAGAAGGGCCAACCTCAATAATTAGTCACACAGCTAAATGGCTAAAAAGGCAAATAGCTGAACTCTGGGGATTTACTGATTCCCATGGAAATATAGTGGAATTGTCCAGTTGGCTCCTGCTAGCCTTAAAGGGGACTGGGCTCCCTTTTACCCCCATTGACACATGTAATGACGGCGAGATTTCGTAAAAATATATCAATTTTGGTCGCCTTCTCAAAATGTGTGGCATGATGTAAATTATCTTTTTCTACACCATTGACTATTGAGTGTTAGCTGAGTCGTACTTTAAGAAAAATCTAAAAACTTTTTAAGCTTTAAAACACTTGTTTTTCACACTTAATCACTCCACCCCAAACAACATCGACAAAGGCTCATTTAAATCTCGCTTAAAGCTAAAGCCATTTAATAGATAAATAAATGCCACACAGAGCCTCAGTTGGGTTTTGTTGTTTTCTCCTTGATATATTCAGACCAATGAGCCGTTAATCTATTTCTTCTATCCTTCAATCGAAAGACTAGATTGCCCCATAAAATGTTTGGAATATAAAAAAAATGAAAGGACTCGTATGTTATTTGCTATTGTTGACTTGTTGCTTCTATCATGAGCCAGAGAAATTTTTCTTCTTTTTTTTTGAAAATGTCTGATGCCTCTAATGCCACATACTCACTTGTTCTTGCCTGCCTTCGAAAGCCTATTAGATTTGCCAACTTCGCCTTTTTAACGTACTCTACGTCTGGGCTTAAAGGAGCATGCAAATGGAAGATAAGGACGTTCTATGTACAACCATCTGTAAATGGAAGACTAGATTTTCCAAAAAAATGCAAATTGTTGGGACTTGATAGTTCTAACGCGGGCGACCAGGGTTAAGGTTTGAGCATTTTTTTCTTCTTTTCTTTTTGAAAATTTGGTAATCCATCGAGAATACAGTAGGCCCTACAACAATGTTCTCCATGCCTTTTAAATTTGCCAACTCCACCTCTGTCTCTTTAACGCTCTTGTCGGCTGGACTTAATGGAGCCTAAAACTCTAAAATAAAATCCTTGGTCCTTAGACCAGTCGCTTAGTACCGGTGCTAAAGAAATTGTTAGACCGTAAATACTACTATCCCTGTACCGGTTATCGATAAAATCCTTTGAGCAGTAACGTGTTGGCTGCGGTCTTAATTGAAATCGCAAGGAAAGCGCTTGCATCTTATATTCTTTTGCATTGCAACAAAAGCCGCCATTTGTACACTATGTGTATTAATACTCTCTAGCTCCGTAGAAAGGAGCAAAAGTATGGCCCTATTAATCCCGATGATGACGGGGCTTGAAACTGGGATATAAAGACTTTCGACGTCTGACCAGTGGCTAATTACTGGTGCTAAGGATATCTGTAGACCCCAAATACTAAGGTTCCTGTACCGGTTTTTTTTTTTTGTTGCATTGTGCCAGAACTGGGAAATCAGGCTATGGGGAGGAGGAAAGAAGGAGTATTGTTTGTGGACATTCAGTTTGAACTTTCCTACATCGAATGTAACAGGAAAGGCCTATGGATTGAGGTCAAACAAACGAATGGTTCTGCCAAAAAACGAATTTTCCCTGCAATTCGTAGTGCGATTCACTGGCCAATCAACCAAAATTGAATGCCCTCTCAACGAAAATCGAGTCAAACGTAAAACCGTGGGAGTTTCGGAAACAAGTTCCTTAATTTCGGAGCAGCACTTAAGCGATTGCCCCTACTCTAGTAATGCATTGTACTAAAACTAGGATATCAGGTTATGGGGAGGAGGAGACAGTAAGGTGTACATTGAAAGTGACAGGAAAGAGCTCTGGAGGGAGTTTATTCTACAAACGAACTAATCTGCTTATTAGTGCGATTTATTAATTAGGTTATCGGGAGGAGGAAAGAGGAAATAGTGTTTGCGTACATTCAATTTAAACCTTTCTACATTGAAAGTGACAGGAAGGACTTCTGGAAGAGGTTTATTCCACATACAAACTGTTCTGCTAAAAAAAACCTAATTTTTTTCCGAAATATTACGTACGATTCACTGGCCAATCAACCGAAAATGATTGTGCTCTCAACGAAAATCGAGTCAAACCTAAAAACGTGCGAGTTTCGGAAACAAGTTCCTTAATTTCGTTAGTGGACTTACTTATAGTAAGGATAAAACAATGAAGTACAACCCACATTGGCTCGATACTCCAGAGAATCAATAGAGTTGGATACCCTTCCACCCCCAATGAGTCTTTTGGCCCTCTCCTGTACTCAGTGGAGCAACTCCAAAAAAGACTTTGGAACGCTGCCCATACATGAGAGTTATATTCCATCTTTATACGGATATAGGTGGTATAAAGAGTACGTAGATCGGATGAAATGAAATATCACCGTCTAAGGAAACCGAGGCACTTGAAAGCTTCTTTAGAAACTTGAAAAATGTGTTTAATTCATCGAGCATCACACTGAATTTTCATGCCAAGAACTACCGATTCCATAATAACCATTTCACTTATAGGAACAGGTGCAGCACCATTTCCGAACAGAGACCTATGCGTAAGCATGCATAGGGCATTAAGATCTACTCTATTCACACGACCCCATTTGGAAATCGCCGCAAAATCGTTCCACCTTTAGAAACTCACCTCAAACTGATTCGGCCTATTACTAAATGAATACGAATGATAAATGGTGTCTCTCTCGTACGGGCATTAAGATCTACTCTATTCACGCGACCCCATTCGGAAATCGCCGCGAAATCGTGTCACCTTTCGGAACTCACGTCCAACTAATTCGGCCTATTACTAAATGAATACGAATGATAAATGGTGCTGTCATCTGAAAGTTTGACAAAGAAAGTGATTTGGAAAAATAAAAAATAAGGTAGGAGAAAGAACAGAGCCTTGCGGTACCCCTGAATTAATTTTGAACTCATCTGATGAAATCCCATCTATAACAAATTCTATAGATAGTGTGATTCGTTTTACATACACAGCTGGCTATTTAGCCTTAATCAGATGGTGGACAAAACACAATTGTATAATTTGGAACGTCATACAGGCGTCCTAGTAAGCCGAAGACATAATTATAAGCAACAGAAACACCTAGTTGCAACTTTAATGATTCCAGGGCAGGGCTGCAAACCATCACACCTTGCTAAAGAGTTGGAGACTTTCAACTCCTGTCCAGAACACATGTCTAGCATGCTCACTGGACTGGATCAGTCACTTTGCGTGTCATTATTAGTGAGATTATTCTGGCCACCATAATAACCATTATACTGTTATGGGGCCGCAAAACCACAACCACCACGTTACTCCCATATAGGGGCCAACCTCAATGATCAGTCAAAAAACTATTAAATGTCTAAAGAGACAAATAATGAACTCTGCGGCTCACTGATCCCCGTGGAAATAAAGTAGAGCTTCCAGTTGACTCCCTGCCTGTCTTCAGGGGACTGGGCTCCCTTTTTCCCCAGTTGCACTGTGTTTAAATAAACAAATTCTATAGTGGGATTTCTGAGAAAACTCGATATAAATCTGGATAAATTATCACCAGCACCAAAAGTAGCAAGTGACAGAAGTGCATCATGCCACACTGTATCAAACGCCTTGCAAATATCTAGTCTCTGAGAAATTATGTATTAAGTTGCATCATACTTGTATTGCAAGAAAAGCTGCTGATATATATGTGCTCTGTGAATTGATACCCTCCAGCTTCATGTTAGGAAGCAAGAATATGGGTCCTGCCAACCCGATTGATGCAGGTCTTAAGACCCTTGTCAGGTAAGGTACAGTTTGATCTGTACTCCTGTTGTTTCCACCAACTAAGAAGTGTAAACATTCCAATTGTTTTGTAATCATACTAATGCTAACAAAAAAAAAAAAAACTAAAAATTGAACTATTTCCCTTAAAAATAATTTCGAATGAAAGTTTGCTGTGGATGAATATTTTTGGCCAGCAACAATATTTTGTTAAACTGGAACGTTGAGGAGTTTTAGGCTGAAAATGTTGCACTACTTTTGCTATCAATAAAATTTTAATATTTAATAATTTCATTTAATTCTGTAGTAGCTCAACTAATAAATTGAGCTAAGTATATATTAGGGATATCTCATTCTGTATTAAACACGAGATACGAAGATGACTTTATGAACTTTAACCTTTGATTTAGAGTTAAAAAAAATGTAGTTTTTTTAATCGACCTTTTTTATCTTTAATAAATATCTCTTATTCTTTTTTACGGTCTTTAAAAAAAAATTATTTTTTTTTTATTTTTTTAAAAAAAAAATTTATTTTTTTTTTCTGAAGAAGCTTTCCATAGCGAAATATCGAAAAGAAAAAAATTATATATTGTTAATTTAATTTAAAAAGACCGTAAAAAAGAATATGAGATATTTATTAAAAAAAAAAAAAAAAACTTCCGCTCCTAGATGAGATAACTAGCAAATATTTTGCATATTTTCGCTAAAGTTCAATAATAATAATAATAATCACTTGTTATTTCTATTTTTGTTGCTACAATAAAGAGTTCATCTCGTAATTAGTCCTGTGAAGCAATAACCACAACATTATAGGTAACATTGGCACATTGCTATTGAAATTTCAAAAACATTTCTATCACACCTCATAGTCTTATAAGAGATAAGATATTCGAGATTATCCTTAGCAGTCATGCAGTCGTTTAGTGAATGAACTACCTATTTTCTTTTTCTGTTTTAGTATCTCCTTAAAGCTCTAAAAATAAGTCTTAATGTTGTAGGAGGTGTACTGTAGAGTATACAAAATTATAACACAAGAATTCAAAGGTTTTTCTTTTTAATACCTATCACTCCAAGCTTAAAAACAAACGATGATAAAATAGTAAATTCCTTTACTCATATTAATTATAAAAACTCATTAACATAAAAAGCATTAATGCTGCCCCCGCCACAACGCATATTGATATATTTTTAACTAATTAACTTTTATGTTTCCTTTTTAATAAATCCTACTCAATATTAATTAAAGGTATTTAACTATTCATATCATTTAACAAGTTACATTTACAGTAGATATTGCCATCACTCTAATATTCACCAATTTCAAATTTCACCAATTTTGTGTATTAAGAAAAATAATGATAGATAACTTAAGCAAACTTCTTTTGAATATTCGCATAAAGTAGATATAAAAAACACACAAGCATACACCACACTGTTAATAAAAAAAACAAAGCCACTATTTAACTCTCTTCTAAGCAATATTTTAATCTCTTTGCAAGTTGCAATCATTTATATTATTCCACCAATTTTACTCCCTCTCACTTTTAATTGAGCATTTATTCTCTTTCATACAACACGTTTGTGTTTTTTTATTTTTTTTTTCTTACATTATAATTATTATTTTGTATTTATATCATTTTTACTCTTTATTACACAGAACACACACAATACACAGTTACAAATGCTTTTGCTTACAATAAAGAGCAAATACACACACACTCATCCCAAACAAATGTAAAACACAAAGCCACGTAAAAAGAAAAACACAATAATATTCTAAATAATTTTGTTGTTTTTCCTGCTTAACGCCACGAATTACGGAACAAAACTAAATTTACAAAATCATCCACAGAACGATTCGAGTCAAAGGCCTGCAAAAAAAATTCAGCCATTCAACCAAACTCCTATAAATAACAACGATTGTGCAGTCCTCATAGCAGCAGCAGCAGCAGCAGTAGTAGTAGCAGCAGCAGCACAACTGCTGTACTTATAGCATGATGCGTATGTTTGTGTAAGAGTTTGTGCTTGCTTTAATAATCAAAAAAATAAGGAAAAAAACAAACATACAAATAAAAATAAGTAAGAAACAAATAAAAAAATAATCCATATATAAAATAAAAGAAATCAAAATAGGTATGTTTAATGTGCACCCAAACCAAACAGCCATTCATACAGCTAGTCAGCCATTCAGCCCAGGCAGCGTTTCAGTTAAATTAAAGTTAGTGAAGCCAGCAACATCAGCAACAACAAGAAGAAGAAAACACCAAGAACCAGCAATGGCATTACACACAAACAAACAACATTACTAACAAAGGCAACAACAACAACTTCAGCAGCAACTTAAACTGAAGGCAGCAATAGCAGCGGCAATTGTAGACAAGTTAAATCTGAGGAGCAATAATCGAACTAGAATAGTAAGGCAATGTAAAATATAACAAATGCAACAACAGCAACAACAACAGTAACAGCATAAAAAGAAGACAGACAACAACAAAACCAGCATATAATAATAATACTCTTACAGCAAAACGAATGCAAAAAAAAAAACAACAGCAACAACAACTCCCCAGCACAACAGACAGAGTTGTACTCTCGCATGTAGGAAAAAATTCATAATGTACTAGCGCATTATCAAACAAATGGCATAGAGTTATAATATATATATATACATACATATGTCTGTCTGTCTGTATGGGTACTTCCATATACAGTTAGTTTTTTTAATTAATTAAAGAATTATTTTATTTGAAATTTATTGCACAATAACAAATTACACTGAAATGCTAAGACACAAAATGTAAATTAATTATGATATCTATCACACTCGAGTGAATGCCTGAAATGAAATTATTTGTGTCAAGTGTGTGTGTGCGTGTGTGTGGCTATGTGTTTATTTGTGTAAAACATGGATGAATCTTAATAACAAAAAAAAAAATAAACGAAGGCCACATGTCGCTAAAGTAAAAACGGCAAAAAATTAATATTTTCTGAATTATTTTTATAAAATTTTCTTTTAATTTTAAATTCTTGCACAAAATTCAAATAATTGCAACATAATTTACAAAACATTAATATTTTTACCATTCTTTCGCTGGATGAAAAGGAGTCTGTTAATAATTTAGACAGAAGTTACTACCAAAAAGAGGACGAAATAAATCAGCAACACATGAGAGTGCAAAATTCAAGCGATAATCAACCACTTAATATTGTCCCTTAATATTCTGCTACTGGTTCTCCGTTAAACTTTTCCGCCATTCGTCTGTCATCTTCAGGGAATTCTCATCTGCTACAGAGACAACTCACTAATAACTGATAACTGCTAACAGTACTGCTTATCCGTTAAATTTCTCCGCCATTCGTCATCTTCTGAGAATTCACATCTACGATCTGAGATAACTAACTAATAACTGATGACTAACTAACTAACTCATTAACATATTAATAATGGCATGAAAAGATAACAAAGTAACTGTACTTTAGAAGGAACCAACTTCAGTAAAAACGAAATAGGGTCATACAAAACGACACGCAATGGGGAAAATGGACTAAAAAGAGGTACAGTGTTAAAGGAATTACGGTTCTAAATCTAAGCGTGCACTGTGGATTGTGAATCCTCCCATATTCCCCGGAAGGACTTGGTTTAAATTTAGTGTAATAAAAGGGGGCGAGCACGTTCTTCCTTATCTAATTGTCACAAAATATGATTTAGCAAAGCTGGCTGCTGCTGCAAAAATGAAAAATGCTTATCATCCCAAAGTAATGGCAAAGGAGTTGATACCTGCTTTCGAGGAATATCGAGCTCGGAAGTTTATTATTCACGTTAAACTAGAAGATAGTATATTTCTATCGATATTAAAGCGTGGCTGGTTATTATCACCTTAATAAAAAAAACTTGAAGAATTTTTTCCAGTTGAATTGCTTTCAGCCTAACGTCCGGTTTGATCTTATGATTTCACGTCATTGCAAGAAGACAACCAAAGAGAGGTACAGGGTTTTAAAATTGACAGCAGCAGTTTTTTTACCTGGTGGCCATTTTGTCAGCTGTCAAGTGGTTTATGTTTAGTTTGATTTGGCATTTTAACATGATTTGACTCACACCCAGCTCAATAGCGTGTCCAAAGTTAGGCAAATTGGACCCAAAACAAAATTGCCGTTGATCTCTATTTTTATAAGCGATGAAGGTTTGAAGAGATAAGTCAATAAACAAAATGTCATATTTGGAGTGATAATAATCCTCGAGTGTATGTTGCCACAAGTTGCATCTAGCTAAACTGACTGTTTGCTATGCTTCTTGATGGGCAAGATGTGTTCATTGCTACGAGCTTCTTTCAAAACGATGCTGGTCAGAATATTGCAGTCAATGAAGACCACTATAGAATCATAATTATTGACTTTTTAGTTCATCAATTTAATTGAAAAATGCGTGATAAGATTTACAACTGTACCTAGCTGTGTAAGCCATTACCAGATGGTGGATCATACCACTGTGGATGAAATGTAGCGTCATCCTCGCCGTAGAAGATCTTCAGACACATATATCCTCCGGTCACTCCTAGTTGCAATTTCAAGAGCTCGGAGGAGGCCAACGCTCTTACTCCTTGCTGAAGAGTTGGAGACTATCCAACTCCTGGTCCAGAACACATGAAGCTTTAAATATTTTAAGAGACGGCATTCATGCTCACTGGATCTGGTCCATTCATTGTGTTCATTGTGAAAGATCCGACCCACACAACTCAAACGAGGGCCTCAAAAGCACAACCACCACGATACTGCCGAAGGGCCGACCTTAATAATCAGTCACAAAACAGCTTAAAGGCTAAAAAGACAAATAGCTGAACTCTGGGGCTTTACTGATTACCGTGGAAATATAGCGGATTGTCCAGTTGGCTCCTGCTAGCCTTGAAGAAGACTGGGCTCCCTTTTACCCCCGAAGACACATGTTATGAGGGTGGATTTCCGTCAAAACATATCTCCCCGGGGGGAATTGAATAATGTGTAGAAATTAAAATTTCAAGAAAATGGCGTAATAAGCCACACAGGTCGTACCACAATAGATTAATTGAAGGAAACGTTTGGTAACCGCCGCCTGGACCCGGGAATAGCCTCCAAGATGGCGCGACTTAACGCCGCTAGATCATTTTCTGTGGGGAAATGTAAAGACACTAGTCTACACCACTAAGCTTGAAACGATTCACCACTTGTACGACAATATGGACTTCCCCCCCCCCGGGGGGGGGCACATTGATGTTTTGATAGAAATCCATTATTATTACATGTGTCAACGGTGGAGAAACAGGAGCCTAGTCCCCTGAAGTCTGGCAGGGAGTGGACTGGAAGCTCCACGTTATTTCCACGAGATTCAGTAAGCCACGGAGTTCAGCTAATTGGTTCTTTAGCTTTGTAGCTGTTCTCTGTCTGATTATTGAGGTAAGCCTTCGGAAGTATCGTGGTGGTTGTGGTGTCTCGGCCTTCCAAATTTTGATTAAGTGGCCAGGATCATCTCACCCTTTACTGAGAACATTGGGTGAATAATCCGGATTTAGCGAGCATGCTTATCATGTGTTCTACCCCCCGGAGGCACATATATATGGTCTTTATAGAACTTCGACTATCTAGACACAGTGCAACTGGGGAAAAAGGGAGCCCAGTCCCCTGAAGTCAGC
The DNA here is from genome assembly GCA_030448955.1 of Trichopoda pennipes. Taxonomy (NCBI): domain Eukaryota; kingdom Metazoa; phylum Arthropoda; class Insecta; order Diptera; family Tachinidae; genus Trichopoda; species Trichopoda pennipes. The sequence continues at coordinate 3,159,486 of JASKUP010000040.1, forward strand.
AGGGGTACAACTGGAAATTCCACTTTATTTCCACGGTAATCAGTAAGCTCGCAGAGTTCATTATTTGTCTCTTTAGACATTTAATAGTTCTCTGGCTGATTATTGAGGTTGGCCCCTATATAGAAGTATCGTGGTGCTTGTGGTTTCGCGGCCCCATAACAGTATATTGGTTATTATGGTGGCCAGGATCATCTCACTGTTAATGACACCCTAGGTGAATGATCCAGTCCAGTAAGCATGATAGACATGTTCTAGACAGGAGTTGGAAAGTCTCCAACTCTTAAGCAAGGAGTGATGATTTGCAGCCCTACTCTGGACTCATCGAAGTCGCAACTAGAAAGTTCTGTTGCATAGAATTATAGCTTCGGCTTCCTAGGACGAGCATGACGTTCCAAATTATGCAGTGGTTTGGTCCACCATCTGATTAAGGCTTCATGGCCAGACGCAGATGTAAATCTAATCACTCAGTTGTGCCTCCAGGGTGAAAAGATATCGATTAATCTGTTCTTAAGTCATGCGCTTAGCAACGGACACATCTATGTCTATATCGACCAAAATGCAGGTCATGGCTTCGACGGCATACTCAAATAGTTCATATTTCTATCAATGACCCCCCTCCCGAGGGCACATTTATCGCTCTTTATAGAATACTTGACTATCTAGAACTATGCTGCTGGGGGTATAAGGGAGCCCAGTCCCCTAAAGTCAGCAGGGGACAACTGGAAACTCCACGTTATTTCCACGGGAATCAGTAAGCCTCGGAGTTTCCGCTAATTGTCTCTTTTAGACTTTTAGCTGCTCCTCTGACTGATTATTGAGGTTAGCCCTTCGTGAGTATCGCGGTGGTTGTGGTTTTGCGGCCCTCGCATGAATTTGATTATGAGGGCCAGGATCATCTCGCCTTTAATCACACTTACGGGTGAACGATCCAGATCCCGTGAGCATGCTAGTCATGTGTTCTGGACCAGGAGTTGGATAGTCTCCAGCTCTTCAGCAAGGAGTAGTGGTTTGCAACCTTGCTTGGGAACCGCTGAAATTGCAACTAGGAAAGACCCGTTGCTAGAATTAGTCTTCGGCTTCCTAGGGCGTGAATGGCGCTGCTTTTCATTTACAGTGGTTTGACCACCATCTGATTAAGGCCCACGGCCAGGTGCAGATGTAAATCTTATAACGAAATGCCTAAATGGTTTGACCACCGTCGAGTTATGGCATACACACGCTAAGTACCGACGTAAATCATATCACGCATATACGACAATATTCGAAGCGTTATTGTTGACCACAAATGCTGGAAGAAGTCATCGAAACTTGGAGCCCCCAGATTAGACTTCGTCCCAGCCAGTTGTGGCCGTCATATGCTAGAAGTCATATTAAAATTATAAAGCCAGAAGATTATCTTTCGAATAAAATAAATTTCATGTTAATTTTACCTCTATAAAAAATGCCCTTTAATTAATATTTCCTGCTTTAAATGGAATACTACATCTAAACAGTTCCTTTATTAGGCCAAGGTTATTCGGAGTATTCCGAATTAAACAACAATATTTTGCTCTCCCAAATCTAAGTGTGTCCAATTCTTATCTTTTATAACAGGGAAAACAGAAATAATTCAAGTGACCCATACACTCTTACGACACCAGGACTTAAATAAAGAAACAAAACAAATATATCACCCAATGTTTTTCTGTAATTCTGTCGTCGTTATTGTTCACTGTTTTATTACGAAAACTTTCTGCCAACTTCAATTCTGCTTAACACTGACACTTCTTGGGATAATGGAGAATGTGCGGGGGTTGTAAATTATAGTCTAAACATATAGACATGGCTTTTTAAACGACAAAACATATAGGAGTATATACATACATACATAAATATATATATATATATATATATAAACACACACATACACACTCATAAATATAAACGAACTGAATCGAACGAAATATGAAGTGAACTAAACGGAACTAAGAAAGTGGAATGAAATGAAGTACAACAATTCGGTGTGAACTTTTAACAATGAGCAAAACAAAACAAAAACAAAGTTAAATAAAGTGCGGTCGTAGAACAACAACAACAACAAAGCAAACAACAAACAAAAACAAAAAAGAAGAATTCAACCAACATACACGGAGATCCATGTTCTTCTTTAATACTTGTTATATAAATGTGTATAATCAAGCGACAGATTGACTGGCAGACGGACACATACAAGCACACACACACACACACATAGCCATACACATATCCACACAGGATAGAATAGGAAATCACCAGCACCGTCTTCGTCGTCCTCATCCTCATCCTAATCAACATTTTTTTAGCTCTTCCCAAACACATTTAAAACAAAATACAAAAGCAAACGGACTCGCAACATACAAATAAACACAAACAATTTTTAAATGGAATAAATATGCAGAGCGCTTTCTGCTGTACAGTGTTCGAATGCGAGTGCAATTTTTACCAACAATCACACAAATCCCTAATGATGACAAACAACAAAAAGAATAAAGTTGAGCAGTGAAGTGTATTGTGTATTGTATTATGTTGTGTTGTGTTGTGTTGTGTTGTGTTGTACCCACCATCATACTAGCAAGGCCCAATGCTACGCCACCACCACCTCCTCACCACCCTTTACCACGACTAAACGAAGGAGAATAAGATAAAACATTTTTGAACTTCATATAATTAATCTTGCAAATAAAAGATAGAAAAATTATTTTACATATGATTTGTATGTGACTTTGCGCTGATGTGCAACCATATCTGTTGGCTTAAACGTCTTAGTCATACCAAGTAGTGGTCGCGAAAATAGTCATAAACCTCATCAATGTGACATGCAGATATACGTCATGTTCTTTATGTTTCGACGTTAATTTATTTTTTTGTTTTGTGTTTTTCAATTAGAAAAACTTTTGAGATCTCAGATTTTTTTTTTCTTTTTTTCTTTTCGTTAATGCGCTACACAGTAATAGAGAGCTACAGTACAGTTCTTAGGCTTGCAAAAAGGGTCTTATTGTAGGGGCAAACTAATTCTTGTTGATCACAATGCAAAAATATGCGAGTTATGGTATTTAATTCTCATAACTACGTCGTAATCGTTCTGTGCAAGCATTGCGTCTACAAAATGCAGTCACATAAACCAATTTAAGAGTGAAGTATAAACTTATACGTTGTTACTCTATCAATAAATCTGTATTCCTTTCGCTCTCTCTTTGTTACTCTCTCTCTTTCTTACTCTCTCTCTCTCTCTTTCTTACTCTTTCTCTCTCTCTCTCTTTCTTACTCTTTCTCTCTCTCTCTTTCTTACTCTTTCTCTCTCTGTCTCTTTCTCTCTCTCTCTCTCTTTCTTACTCTTTCTCTCTCTCTTTCCTTCTTACTCTTTCTCTCTCTCTCTCTCTTTCTTACTCTTTCTCTCTCTTTCTTACTCCTTCTTCCTCTCTCTCTCTCTCTTTCTAACTCTTTTTCTCTCTCTCTCTCTTTCTTACTCTTTCTCTCTCTCTCTCTTTCTTACTCTTTCTCTCTCTCTTTCTTACTCTTTCTCTCTCTCTTTCTTACTCTTTCTCTCTCTCTTTCTTACTCTTTTTCTCTCTCTCTCTTTCTTACTCTTTCTCTATCTCTCTCTCTCAATTTGATCCCCACATTTGGAGCAATATCCTTACGATCTTTTTCCTTCTTCGTTTACATGATTTATGATTTGAATTTGATCGTCTAACCCATCCCAGTTAAACTATTTTTACGAACCACCACTGTACTAGAAAATCATCTGCGACGGTTATGCGCATTTGTATAGGAATTGCATGGTTTTAATTTGCAACGATCGGTCATCACAACAGACCCAGTTTTAGCTCAAATCCTATAAATTCTCCACCTCCACTCACACAAAGTGATCTAGTAGGCCCATACATGCTAATGGACAAAGCTTATCCCGGACCATCCAATTTTTGTTGGGGTCCCAATAGTTCTTAATGGTGGTGCGCCCAGCAACAATAGTAGTTCAGTAACAGGTGGTGCTGGCTACAGCGATGCATCCGAAATGGTGCCAACTGGTCTTCATTCAATTGCGGCGGTATTTTAAGGCGCTCGCATGGATATCAGCGTCTTGATACATTAAATGAGCTTCGAAATCATTGTGAACTCGAGCTGCTGGGCGGCATAGCTGCAGCACTCTCTGCCATGGCGAACATTGATAGACTTTTTTTGTGCCAACCTCCCCGTCCGAAAACGGCATGAAGGCGGGCGGTGGTGCCAGCCCATTAGTGCTGAATACAATACACGACGTTATATCAGCGGGTCCGTCGTTCATGAAAAGTGTGGAAAGCGTGGGACTAGCACCGCAAATAAAAATGGAAGAAAACCAATGCCTTCAAGATTGTAATATGTAATTTTTAGAAGAATCAGATCAGATAGTCCAGTGCTTTGAGTTTCAGTCTCTCCTTAAATCATTTACAAATCTCTAGGTAAACGTATTATTCCAACGAACTAATTTTATATTACACATCTGGTTATCATCTTCGTTTTAAAAGCAAACGAACTGACTGTTAATCCTTGTGAAACCTGTCACACTCTATCAAACGCCTTGAAAATATCAAGAGCCACCACCTTATTCTCTCCGAAATACGTGATGCGTGATAAAATTTATATCTGTACCTAGCTGTGTAAGCCATAATCAGATGGTGGATCATACCACTGTGAATGAAATGTAGCATCATCCTCGCCCTAGAAAGCCTTCAGATACGTATATCCTCCGTTCACTCCTAGTTGTAATTTCAAAAGCCGAAGCAGGCCGCAGCTTTCACTCCTGGCTGAAGAATTGGAGACTATCCAACTCCTGGTCCAGAACGCATAAACCTTAATAAAAATTAAGAACACAAGGCAATCCTGCTCACTGGACCGTGACCACTCATTCTGTTCATTGTGAATGATCCGAACGAGAAACTCAAACGAGGACCTCGAAACACACGATACTCCCGAAGGGCCGACCTCAATAATCGGTCAGAGAACAGCCAAAAGTCTAAAAAGACTGAACTCTGGGGCTTTACTGATTTCCGTGGAAATATAATGGATTGTCCAATTGGCTCCTGCTAGACTTGAAGAGTTTCCTTGCCCCTGAGGGGAACTCTTTCCGAAATTTCGTAATAAGATTTACATCTGCAGTTGGCTGTAAACCTTAATCAGATGGTGGTCAAACCACTGGGAGTGAAAAGCAACGTCATTCACGCCCTAGCAAGCCGAGGACTAATTCTAGCAACAGGTCATTCCTAGTTGCAATTTCAGCGGTTCCAAAGCAGGGTTGCAAACCATTACTACTTGCTGAAGAGCTGGAGACTATCAAACTCTTGGTCCAGAACACATGACTAGCATGCTCAGTGGATCCGGATCATTCACTCGTTGATGTTATAAAAGGCGAGATGATCCTGGCCCATTAAATCAATTCAATTCCTCCTTCCCGTAACCTAATTTCCTAGTTCTGGCACAATCCATTGCATAGGTAGGGGTCATCCCCTGAGTGCTGGTGCTATAAAAAAAAATAAAATTCACCCGTAGGTGTGATTAAAGGCGAGATGATCCTGGCCCTCAAATCAAATTCATGCGAGGGCCGCAAAACCACAACCACCACAATACTACTGAAGGGCCAACCTCAATAATCAGTCAGAGAAACAGCTATAAGTTTAAAGAGAGAATTAGCGAAAACTTTGGGGCTTACTGATTCCCATGGATTCCAGTTGACACCCTGCTTGCCTTCAGGAGACTGGGCTCTCTGATACCTCCAGCAGCACAAATCTAGATGATTGAGAAATCCATAAAGACTGATAAATGTGCCCCCAGGGAGGATTCTTTCCGAAATGACGTATGGAGCTGCACCCTTGAGCCGACAGGAAAACCAGCGAGTCACCCGTAGAGCGCCCCCTATGGAAACCATACTTTCGGTCGCTAAGTAAGCTGTTGGACTACACGCATCTCACAAGATAAAAATTAATCATACTTTCCATTACTTTAGAAGCTGGAGAACAAATTAAAAAATTGGGCGGTAATTTTCAGGGTTACAATGCAATGACTTAACTGACCCTAAATGTCTGTCTGTCCTAACACTGCAGTTCAATTTAGTCTTTTTAAAATTAAACTGATTGATCTGTTGTGGTAGCGCAATAAAGAGATTCTAAGTTACCTTCTCAACTAAATACGCATACACACATGTGAACATACATGTTGTATTAAGAACTCTTTTGTTGTTATTGCTTTTACTGAATGCCATAACTGAATGGTCTATTGTTTTAATTACTTATTTGGTGAATGTTTGTACTCGTATAATAATTTCACAATGTTGCTGTTGCTGCTGCTGCCGGTAGTGAGTGTTTGTTTGTATGATGATTTTTGGATGATACCGTGTAGGATGACGGATGAATATTTGGTTGGTTAGTTGGTAGGTTGGTTGGTTGGTCGGTCATTTGAATGTATGGATGTTTGTATGTGTGTGTATGAAAGAAAATAGATTTGCTAATGGGGTGCCATAGTGTAGTGTGTGATGTGGTATGGCATGGCATGGCAAAATGTACCGAAATGGTTGCCATTAATACAAACTGATGATGTGGTGTATAAGTGACTGTTGCTGTTTTATTCCGCCACACTTTCTGCCTCATAAGTTGAGTTAGTTTTTGTTTGAATACGATTGTATGATAAATATTTAAGGTTTGTTTGAGTGTTTCGTGCTTTTCTTTGCTTTTATATTTTTTTATTTTTTTTTGCTTTTTCTTCTTTTTTTTGTTAGTTATTGGCTGTTTAGAAGAAAGAGAGCAAATTAGCGTGAGAGCAAGATGTACCGAATTCTTGTTAAGGGAACAGCAGCAAGAAATTCCTGCTGTTAATATTATGATTCTTGCATTGTTAGTTTCTTTCTTCTTTTCTTGCGATAAATAAAAAAATAACTTCATCATAATCGCTTTTAATGTTTCAATATTTTGAAATATTTTGCACGCATTATTATTTTAATTGCCGCAAAGTATTAAAAAAAAAAATGTGCCAACAAATTTAAATGCGGCCAAACAACATTAAACTTTTTAAAGAGTTTTATGCAAAAAAAAATAAACAAAAATTCCTTTGAAAGTATGAAATAAAAATTGTATCCACTTAGGAAAACTTTGTTTACCAAGTTTTACGACTTCAAAAAATATTCAAATTAAAAACAACAATAAAGAAGCTATTTACGCGAAAATAAAAAAAAAGAAGAAAAATTTTTTATAAAATTTGTAAACTTATGTCAACGTGTATTAACTCTAATAATTCTTTCAAAAAAGTTTTTTTGTATTTAGATTATCCAAGGGGGTAGGTACCCTTTCTTTTTTCTTTCTTTTCTAATATGCGATATTTAAGCTTATATTGCATATAGCGTATATAGAAGAAAATTCTTTGTTTGCATATAACGCCTCAAAAATTAGGGTCATATGAGTAAAATCACCCATTAGGTCCTCCTTTTTTTCCTATTTTTATTATTTTTTTATTTTTATTTATATCTTATTCTATTACATATTAATATTTTATATATAGTTGTTGGACTTTATATATTTTTTCCGTTTTATTTAGTTTTTTGATTATTTCTTAATTTATTTTTTTCTATTATTAAATTATTATTTGTTTATTATTTTTATTCGACCTTTTATTACCTAAATAAATATATATTAATCTTTTTAACGGTCTTTTTAATTAAATTTATCAGTATATTTTTTCAATATTTCGCTTTCCCTTGGAAAGCTTCTTCAGGAAATTATTTTGAATAATTAGTTTTAATAATTTCCTGAAGAAGCTTTCCAAGAGCAAGCGAAATATTGAACAATATACTGTTAAATTAAATAAAAACACCGTGAAAAAGATTAATACATATTTATTATTAAATTATTTAATTTTTTAGTTATTTTGTGTTCATTTATATTGTTCTATTTACACATTTTTCTTTTTATTCAGGAATCTACTTAGTTTTCGTTATTTATTTATCTATATTTCATTTCTTTATATTATTTAGTTACTTTTTTTTTTAATTTATTTTTATTAAATTTTTTAAGTTATTTCTTATTTATTTTTTTAGTTATTTTTTATTTATTTTTTTAGTTACTTTTTATTTATTTCTTTATTTATTTCTTTATTTAATTTTCATTTAATGTTTATTTCTTTTTTTTTATTTTTTAGTTTTTTTTATTTCTTTTTTAGTTTTTTTTTTATTTTTTGTTAATTATATTTTTTTTATTTTTTCTTAATTATATATTTTTTTTCTTTATTATATATTTTTTTTATTTTTTCTTAATTGTATCTTTTTTATTTTTTCTTAATAATATTTTTTTTTTATTTTTTCTTAATTATATTCTTTTTATATTTTCTTAATTATATTTTTCTTTATTTCTTCTTAATTACATTTTTTTTATTTTTTCTTAATTATATTTTTTTCATTTTTTCTTAATTATATTTTTTTTTATTTTTTCTTAATTATATTTTTTTCATTTTTTCTTAATTATATTATTTTTTATTTTTTCTTAGTTATATTTTTTTTATATTTTCTTAAATATATTTTTTTTTATTTCTTCTTAATTATATTTTTTTTTAATTTTTTTCTTAATTATATTTTTTTATTTTTTCTTAATTATATTTTTTTTATTTTTTCTTAATTATATTTTTTATATTTTATCTTAATTACATTATTTTTTATTTTTTCTTAATTATATTTTTTTTATTTTTTCTTAGTTATATTTTATTTTTTCTTAGTTATGTTTTCTTTTTTCTTAATTATATTTTCTTTTTTCTTAATTATATTTTTTTTATTTCTTCCTTGTTATATTTTTTTTTAATTTTTTCTTAATCATATTTTTTTTATTTTTTCTTAATTATATTTTTTTTTATTTTTTCTTAATTGTATTTTTTTTTGTTTTTTCTTAATTATATTTTTTTTATATTTTTTTAACTATTAAACAATTTATTTTCCTTTGTATTGAGTTTTTTATTTATTTTCCTACGCGTTTTCATTTATTATTTTTACTTATTTTTTATTTATTTTTTTATGTTATTTATTTAATTTTTTTTTATTCATGTTATTACTTATTTTTTAAATTTTTTTGTTAAATTTTTAAATTATTTTAAATTTTTTTTTTGTTGCTTAATTTTTCATTTTATTATTTTTAGGTATTTTTTAATTATTATTATTTATTATTATTATTTATTATTATTATTTATTATTATTTATTATTTTATTTATTTTTTTATTAATAAAAAGAAATGTAATTAATTGCCGAAATGCCTTTAAACATAAATATTTTTTGATATTCTCATAAAATATTTATTATTCAAAAACTAAATGTATTTATTACTGGTGTTAAAGATATCCATATTTTTATTCATTTGTTTAATTTATATTTTTAATTATTTTGTTATTTATTGATTATTTGCTTTCATTTATCTTTTTATCTATGTATATATATGTAAGTATTTTATTGATTTTTTTATTTATTTATAAGTATTTTATTGATTTTTTTATTTATTTATAAGTATTTTATTGATTTTTTTTATTTATTTATAAGTATTTTATTGATTTTTTTATTTATTTATAAGTATTTTATTGATTTTTTTATTTATTTAAAAGTAATTTATTGATTTTTTTATTTATTTATAAGTATTTTATTGATTTTTTCACTTATTCAAAAGTAATTTATTGATTGTTTTTAGATTATTTTTTAATCGACCTTTTATATCATAAATAAATATGTATTATTCTTATTAGCGGTATTTTTAAATTAATTTAACAATATATATTTTTCAATATTTCGCTTTCCTTTGGAAAGCTTCCTCAGGCAATTAATTTTTATAATAATTTTTATAATTGTTGATAATTTTTGTTATTATAAAAATTAATTTCCTGAGGAAGCTTTCCAAAGGAAAGCGAAATATTAAAAAAAAATATATTGTTTAATTAATTTAAAAAGACCGTTAATAAGAAAAATACATTTCTATTTGATTGTTTTTATTTACTTAAAAGTATTTGATTGATTTTTTTTTATTTAGTTATAAGTATTTTATTGATTTTTTCATTTATTTATAATTTAATTTATATATTTTATTATTATTATGTTATTTTTTATTTATTTTTTTTATTTTTTATTATTTTTTTTGTTTTTTTATTATTTTTTATTTATTTTTTATTATTTTTTTATTATTTTTTTTTATTTTTTAAATTTAATTTATTTTTTTACTTTTTATTAATTTTTTTTTTTTTTATTTTTATTTATTTTTTATTTATTTATTTTTATATTTTTATTTATTTTTTATTTATTTTTTTTTATTTTTCATTTATTTTTTTATATAAGGACTTTGGGCTTACGAAAATTAATTATAAAAAATTTAATTATAAAATATGAATATATAATTGTAGTTTTTATTTTTATAATTGACAAAAATTTAAAAAAAAAAATAAATTCATTCTCTTAAAACCTGCTGTAATAATTTTACAATTCACGTTACTTATTTGTTACAATTTCACAGGAAATTAAAAATATTTTTGTTGCTATTTTATATTTAATTCAACTTCCACAATTTCATCTTATGATTGATTTATATTAAAATAAAAATTAAAAAAAAAATTGTTTTCAAATTTTTAAAAGGAATTAAAGAAATGAGTGGGATTTCAATTATTTTAGTTTTTGTTTTCCTTTAGTTTTTTTACCAGCCAGTCAGCCAGTCAACCAACCAACCAAATACTTTTTGTTACGGTCAATGACCAGCCCAGAAGTATCAAGTGTTAAATAGGAAAGAAAAAATATGTTTATAACAACAATAAAAAATAAATAAATAAAATAAAAGAAAACATAATTGTTCAAGAACAATTTGAATTTCTTGTTAAATAGTCCACTTGAATTCTTCATAGATTTTTTTTAGTATTCGCCACACAGCGATACAAACAGTCACACATCAAGATAAAAAGAAAAATTTTGCGACTTGACTAGCGACTGAATATGGTTTTAATGTGTTTTTTTTTTTTTTTGTTTTTTTGTTCTTCGTTATTTTCTGCTTTGCCATCTAATTAATCAATTGTACGTGCAGTTTTCGAATTCCATTATAACTGGCTGCCACACCTTTTTCTCTCTACAAATATGTTGAATTATCATCAAAAGAAGTTATAACTTTGAGATATTTTAATGGTTGTCTTTAGCTAAAATTGTGTCATCTATTTATGGTGTAGAGTTTGAAATTTTAAAGGTTGTCTGTCATGTAAATTATTAATAAATCATGTTAAAAAATAAATAAATTATTAATGGAAATTGTTATCAGTTTAATAATTTTTTTTTAAAGGGAGTTAAAGTTTTTTAAATTTAGAATGTTTTTTTTTTTTTGAGGTGTCAAATGAATATTTTTATGTGGGAAAAAATAAGAGAAATATCGTTGAGCAGCGATGAGATTGTTTAGCAAAAATATCCTTTAAAAAACAACAATAAATTAAACCAAAAACCAACGTGGATAAGAAGTATTTAGTGACAGCTCAGCAAAGTACAGAAGACAAATATATGAGCGACAGAAGAGCAGCAGCAAATAACAATTAACAATTTTGTCATATTTTAATTTAAAATTTGACCTTTATTGTTTTTTACATATTAGACTATCTGTCTGTCGAGATTGAATTTTAAAAGGCCACATAAATGTTTGTAAAATAAATGTGAGCTTTGAAGGATACAATGATTGTTGGTACAATGTTGCCAAGTTTTATTTATTTATTTGTTCTTTTTTTTTTGTTTTTAATTAGTTTCTTATAACACTTGATGGTATTTCTTTTTAAAAAAGCAATAGCAACTACGGCAGCTGTACGGCATTATTGAGATGCTTTTTGTCTGCAACAAACAACGATAGCAATAGCACAGCATATACTGGAGCGGCTTGTTATAATTCAGATTTAAAAATTTGCTGCTGCTTTTGCCACGGTGTAGTTGTTTGTGGTGTCAATATTGTATTGTGTTGCGAGTGTGTAAATGTATAAGAGGCGTATGAATGTTCTTCATGTGGCAATTTTTCTTATTCTGGTATTTGTCAGTTAACTGCTGACTGTCTGTTGTTATTGTTGTTATTGTTGAAACATTCCCTCTTTTCAAATGCTGCATCAATACAACATTCTACACTTTTGGTTTCTTTATTTTATTTCGCCAGTGTTGTTAAATTATAAATTTTATTTTTCTTTCTTTTCTTTTGCTTGTTATTGCTGCTGCTGCCATGGAGAAATATTTTATTTATTTATTTTTTATTTTTCTTTTTTTTTTTATTTGTTATTTATGCCAATTCACTTCTTCGCTTACATGAATTTTAAAAAAATATCATGTCCAAAAAATAGTTCAAGATTTTAAATGGCCATTGAAGCAGAGGTTTACTACACTCAAAACATTGCGAAATATTTATTTTTTTTAATTTTATTAATTTTTTTTCCATAAATATTTTTTCAAATGTATTATTATTAAAAATTATTATTAAGAATTATTTTTTAATTAAAAAAAAAATATTTTTAAAAATATTTTTTTATGAAAAATTAATAATTTTAGCCCCCATAACTCTGGTAACAAATTGTTTAGGTTTGCTTCGTCGATGAATGAACCAGTGTTTTTAATTTCTCCTCTTAACGTCCTTCCCGGCTGTTTGTTTGTAACTCTCTTAATATCAGCACAACATCTTCGCTGAGTTATAACGAAAACAAAATATGTGGCAACCCTTTACATATGTATATGTAACAACAAAATCTATTAAAAATATTCAATTGCATCTTTGATACGAAAAATAGGGTTAAATAAGTTTTTGACTTTTTACCACTAACAAGTGTGGTGTCTGCGAAGAGGACTAAAGTTAAAATTTAAAAGCACATATGCACTATATGTGGAAGAACCTAATCAGTTCAAATCCTATCCTAACGTATGTATGAATTATGATTTTAATTTAGGTTAGTTAAATTGGAGAAACTGTCTGCGCAATAAAAAAGGCGAATGGGAAGGTTAAGGATTTCGTATAGTAAAACAAAAAAAAAATCGCTTTCGAAACCTAAACGAAACATGTGTCAGAGAGGGAAATTTAAGAATAAAAAATTTTTTGTAACCAGTGGTGACTGACTTGACTTGACTAAAAGAATATGGTTGGTAAGACAAAATATCACTCACGAGTTCAAGTCTGACTATAGTCACATGCTGGTATCTGCGTTCGAAAGTTTCTCTGTTTAAAAATAGAGCAAAAATAAAAAAACGTTACTAAAAAATTTAAGGAGTTTTCCTTACCTATGGAGGCTACATTTGTTGTGGGCGTGGCTTAAGCCTTTCCAGATAGGCTGAACAATATTGTAAGATCACTCAAGCAATACACAATATCGAAGACTACATTCTTTTAAAAGTCGTAAGAAGAAGAAGAAGAAGCTAGAAAAATGAAATTTCGGGGAAAGCCTGCAAAAGCCATTCAGGTTTTGCTCTACATTTTTGGGGAAATTCAGAAAAACTACAAATTCTATGTTGCAAGGAATAAAAGATGTGGATGTTTACAATACGAAGTCACCAAAGAATAAAATTGCACAAAAACCGTTAAGGTCTTGGATCTATCGTAAAGCTAGCGGCAACATTTTTCTTGTTAATGAATCGTGTCGCGGGCCTAAAGAATTTGTCTGGTGAGACTTTAGTTGTCAAAATAAAGCTATAAATCAGCTGATTAGGAAAATATGGCCACATAGTTTTTTGTGATTCTCCTGTGGAGATAATGAAGAAAAGAAGAGAACCCATAAAGGGGGTGGCTCTCCTTTTTCTTAAAGTCTAACGAATGCTATCTTGTCCTTCCTAATCAAAATATAACTGTTATTCTTTTTCTTAACACACCGAATTAAGGCCCAACTACAATAATATGCATAAGATGCCCCTGTAGGCTAGTAGGTAGTGTACTAGCTTGTCAGTATGGGGGTTGTGAGTTCGATTCCCAACGAAGACCTTGGTTTTCTTCACTACAAAAATAAAAATTGACTGTCGGTGGGGCTGCTCAGCGATGAAGGCATAGTCACTGGTCGCTGTGCTGTCTTATATACGGCAGTTAATTTCCGACTATCCTTCTACTTTCACCACTTGTTTCTTCTATTCTCTATCTCTTTCCTAAAGAATGTAGCATGGTATTAACTAAATAGGCATTGTTGCCTGAAGTGCTACTTCTCTTTAAAAAAAAAAAAAAAAAAAAAGCTGGCTTAAGCTAATTTCAAAAATTGAACGAAAAGTCTGTCAAATGCTTAAGCAAATCATTGAAGACTTTTAGGTGGCTATAATGTACTTACATAAATATAGAAATTATTAAGCACAGTTGCACATTTATTTTATTTGTACTTCTGCAAAAAAAAAAAATTATTTCCTTCTAAATAAATGAAATTTATTAACAAAAAGGCTTTGAATAATCATATTTTGTATACTTAATACTATCCTTAAGAAAATTAGGAAATGTATGATTTAGGCCAAAAGTACTAAAAAATGCAACTGTGTGCATCATTGAATTTATAAAGAATGCAAAAATTAAATTTTATTGCAAATTGTGTGTTAAATAAATGGAAAAGAAATTAAAATGCTTCAAGGTCCTTAAGTTATTAAACTCCAAGTTTGAGTGTAGTTCTTCAATGTTATCACGAGTACTATTCACAAAATAAAGAATCACATTGTAAAATAAAAAAAAATTTATTCAATATAAATGCTTATGTCGGCGGGGTGCGAGAGAGCTGCAGTAGTGCCCATTCCACTGCCTGATAGAGCTTTTAAGCTCTTAATTTTCTTGCAGAAACGTTCCGCAGTATCATTTGTGCTTGCACTCTGCGACTTTATATAATTCATACCAATATGAAAATGCAAAACGCAACCAGAATTCTTCAAGGTGTTACCACTTTTAATGCATTTTTCTAATACTCCTTTCCTTGCTCGTTTCCTTTGAATTGTCATTATTAAAAAAACGTGTCTTTTTTGTCTTATAAGCAATTTTTTCTTTGTACATTTTCTATTAAATTCAGATAAAATATTTTTCGCTTTCGTCTGCGATTGGAATTTGTTTACTAATGTGTATCTATAACACAATGCAAAATCAGCTGTTTCCGTACGGAATGTGCGATCAGTTTCGTACTTTGCTTAAGCAAATGACATTTGATGAAGAGTTTTGTTAAGTACATTATACAGTCAAAGCCCGGTATAACGAATACTCAGTTTAACGAATATCCGATATAACGAATGGCCAAATTTTTCAAATCTTCATTATGCACCTTAAAAAAGAACGAACATAAAATTGTGGAAAATTTAAAAAATTACATACAATGGAACAAAAAATCGGCGATCTCTTAGAAAAGGTGAAGAATGGAGAAGCCTCTTTTCGAATCAAGCATACACCCGTCAGTGGAATGCTTTCAAAAGCAAAGGCATTAGAAATCCATAATCAAATGTACGGCTCCGATTTCCATCCAAGTGATGGCTGGCTATTACGTTTTAAGAAAAGATGTAGAATCAGGTTGCTAAAGCAAACCGGCGAAAAACTTTCAGCTTGACAAGATTTAGAGTAGCCTTTTAAACTTAACTTAGTAATCGAACAAAATTTAACAAGACGTGCAATTTTAATCCAGATGAGACCAATTTATGTTGGAAGTTGCTGCCTGATAAGACACTTGTCTATGCAGGAGAATCCAGTACTCCTGCTGATAGGAAGTTATCGAAGGAAAGAGGAACAGTTCTTCTATGTGCAAATGCATTCGCTTCAAAAAAATTAAAACCGCTCTTAATTGGCAAAGCAACAAAACCTCGTTCATTTAAAAACAGGGTTATTCCAACGAATTACATCCATTCAAAAAATGCATGGATGAGATGAATTCGGCAATTTTTAAATTTTTATGCTCAAGTATATTTTTCGTGACAGTGTTTTAATTTTGTTTTAAATTTTTTCTAAGGTTGAACAATTTTTAAAAAACAATAATCTACCCATAAAAGCACTACTTATCCTTGATAATGCAACAAGTCATCCACCCGCAGATGAGCTAGTCAAAACATTCAAGGATGGAAAAATTTGGAAGCTTTATCTATTACTTTAATATAACCGATGGACCAAAATGCCATACGAATTTTAAAAATGCATTACAGAAATCATTTACTCAGTAAAAAAAAATACTGTTCGATATAACGAATATCTCGGTATAACGAAAAAGGTCACTATATCATTCGTTAAACCGGGCTTTGACTGTATGATTTTGATTTTGATAAAATTTTTTAACGATTAAAACGCGCTAGTTTATCGAATATTTTTCCATAATAAATTTGCTTATTCGACTACCAAATATGAACTGTCAACACTAATGTTTACCAAAATGGCGGCAAAGCAAAGTAGTTTGTATACCTTCCTGGGGGGCACCCTGTATTTAAAAAAAAATCTACATTAATTTGTGGCAGATTTCTTTAATAAATATTTTATGATATTCTCATAAAATTCTTTTCTATTCCCAAAAAAATATTTATGTTGTGTTGTCTTTTTGCTGTGTTGGTTTAATGAAAATTCTCATTTAATCAATTTGACTTGGCCTTTAGTATTCGTTCATTTAGAATTCGATCAGTTCAAAGAGGGCAAAAACAAATAATTAAATATTCGCTCGAATAAGCAAAAAACCATGAACTTTCATTATATAATAGTTGGATGCAGTTTGATGGCGTATTTTTTGAAATAATATTACGCCCTCTTTTATTTGTAGCCGTTTAAACTAACACTTTTCAGTTTTTAGGTCTGGCAACCTTAATGCTGGGATATTTTTTTTATAAGGTTTTCTAAACCACATTTTTATAAACTCTTTTTTTTAGTGGCAGGCCATTAAAATACGGAATCCAAAAAAAAAAATACAAAGGACATCAAATACATTCAAAGAACAACAAGCCAAGCAACTTACACTATAACTCGTCTTGTACGAGTGATAACAAACAAAATTTATAAAAAATAAAATAAAATGAAATAATAAATACAAAGACATAATATAAAAATAAAAAAACTTAATGATGGAATTTAGTAAAGTATTTTGGTATGTGTATGTGTATGAGTATCGATCTACATACACATGTTAAGATGTTTTTTATGCATATCATTTATTCGTTACACATATGGATGTGTGTATGGGTAAATGTTTTACTTTTGTTACAATAAAAAGAACTGACAACAGAATTTACAACAGCGAAAGTTACAAAGCCGCAGTAGCTGTGAAAGCAGCAGCAGCAGCAGCTACAATAACAGCAACAACAGTAACTTCATCTAAATACAACAATATTTCAATGAAGATGCTTGCTCGCTTGCTTGCTTGGTTTTTATGTTCTCTGTGTTATTTCAGTTGCTAAAACTGATTTAGTTCAACATACGTGCATCTCATTTGTGTATGTTGTTTGTGTTAGTATCTGTGTGTGTGTGAATATATGTATATATGTGTTTCACTTCATTTAAGGACTTTTTTTCTCTTAACTTGTTCTTGTTCTTCTAGAGTTCATGTCAAATGTGCATGTGAACAACATTGAATGGGCTCTTTAAACTAGAGTTGTATTTTTTGTTGTTGTTGTTGTTGATGTTTATATAGTTAAGGCACATCTTGTTTATTGTTTTTGTTTTTTTTTTGTTTTTGCTTTTATATCTATTATTGTGTTAATTTTTATCTAAACCGTATTAAAGCGGTTTTAGGATTTTAATTGCTAATAAATTTATATTATTAATACCGTTGCAATTTTATGACAAAAAGAAAGAAGAGAAGGAGAGGACGGACTACAACTGTCATATGACAGCTTTATATATACATATATTAAAACTACAGCTACAATATAATTTAACTATTCGGCTTAATATTTTTTTTTAATAAATATCTCTTATTCTTTTTTACGGTCTTTTTAGAGTAAATTAACAATATACATTTTTTTCTTTTCGATATTTCGCTTTCCTATGGAAAGCTTCTTCAGGAAAAAAAATTTTTTTTTTTTAAAACAAAAATTATTAACATATTGATTATTATTTTCAGTTTTATTTGACCTTTTTTTTATTTCTATTAAATTTTAATATTTTCACACGGTCATATAAATTATAACGATTTTTTTTTTCTTTTTAGAAAAGATATCATTTCAGTAATGGAGAGAAATAGACTTAAGACTAATGTATCAAATTCTCCAAAGCTGTATGGAGTACCTAAGATTCATAAACAGAATTTTCCTTTAAGGCCTATTTGCTCTTGCATTAATTCCCCGGCCTACGGACTGTGCAAGTATATAACGAATATTCTTAAGGTGATAACAGGACAATCAATATATAATATTAGAAATTCGTTGGAATTTAAGGATAAAACCAAGAGAATAAATATACAAGATAATGATAGATTGTTTTCATTTGATGTAGTTTCACTTTTTCCAAGTATTCCTGTAGGTTTAGCTTTGAGAATTATAGAGGAAAAATGGCAGATAATAGAACAAAATACAATTATTGAGAAGGAATTATTTTTACGTATTCTTAAGTTTTGCATTGAAGACAACAGGTATTTTCAATTTGATAATAGGATATATCAACAGAAAGAGGGCCTCCCTATGGGTTCTCCGGCATCTCCAATTATAGCTGATATTGTGATGGAGGAATTACTAAATTCATGTATTAGTAAAATGCATATTAAACCAAAGATAATCACAAAATATGTGGATGATTTATTTTGTATAACTTCAGAAGATGCAGTGGATGATATTTTATTAGAATTGAATAGTTTTCATCCGGATATTAAATTTACGATTGAAAGAGAGTTAGAATCTAAACTTCCATATTTAGATATATTGATAATAAGAAAGGAAAATAAGTTAGTGTTTGATTGGTATAAGAAACCAACATCTTCTGGAAGACTTATTAATTTTTACTCCAAACATTCGAGAAAAATGATAATAAACACGGCGAAAAATATGATAGATAGAATATTAACTATAAGTGATAGAGAATTTCGGTTGAAGAATAAGGACACAATAGGAAATATACTTCATGACAATGATTTTCCAGTAGAATTACCTAACCGATTAATTAGACAATATGGTTATTATAGGCATAATTTAGGAAATACTACGGCAGAACCAAGAAATTATAAATCATTAACTTATGCTCCTGGAATATTAGAAAGATTAAGAAAGTCTAAAATATATGATACAGATAGATATAAAATTGCACACAAAACATATAACACATTAAATAGATTATTTAGCAATATGAAGGATAAAATAGGAAAAATGGAAATATCTGATGTATTATACAGGATACCATGTAGAGGAAATGACCAGGTGAACTGTGACAAAGTTTATATTGGGACAACAAAGAATAAACTTAAAACAAGATTAGCTGGTCATAGATGTGATCAAAAATATAGGAATATTTCAACACAGAAGACATCCTTATCTTCACATTGTAAGAAATATAATCATTATCCCCAGTTTGACGAAGCATCATCAATATTAGGTATAGAAAAAAACTACAAGAGACGTTATATGTTGGAAATGTTAGAAATTGTTAATGTACCAAATGTAAGGAGAATAAATTTCAAGACAGACACAGACAATTTAGCTCAGAATTATAGGTACTTAATACAAAAGACACATAATTTGTTATAATTATTTCGTAAGAAAAAATTTGTTATTTAATTTCCGTTTCCTTGTTTTTGTATGTTTAAATATTTTAAATTTTAATTTTTGTATGTTTGTATGTATGAAGAAAATTATTTTATATGTTTTGTCAAATGTTTTTCAAAAATTTTTTCTTTTCAAATTGTTATAATTTTTGTTTTTGAAAATATAAAAAATAATTTCCTGAAGAAGCTTTCCACAGGAAAGCAAAATGTTGAGAAAAAAAATCGTTATAATTTATATGACCGCGTGAAAAGATTAAAATTTAATAGAAATTTTTTAATATGTTATTAATTTTTGTTTTCAAAATAAAATATTTTTTTTTATTTTTTTTTTTTTAACTACAAAAAATATTTTTTTTTTTATTTTTTTTTTCCTTTAATATTGAATCTGTCTGTATGACATTTGCAAAATGTATTAAAATCTTAATCTATGTATGATTTAGGTTGGTACTGCCACTGTAGTACTCAACGCATTTTTCAATAGGAGTGTTATCTTGCCAAATCAAGAGTTTGCACCCTTTTAAAACGCCTGTGGCCCTCAAATAATAACAAGTTCCTCGCAAGCGGATTGGGATGATTGGTGATTTTTGCAACGTAATTTGTGCATGACTTTCTAATTTCTTCTCGGATGGTAGAAATATTGAGGTCCTTATGGATGTTATTATTCCGCATATACCAGGGAGCACGCGTAATCATTCTCAAGATCTTTGCTTGTCTTCTTTATAGTTTTTCAACATTTGATGCGGAGGCGGACCCCCATAGCTGCATTCCATAGGACCATATAGGTTTTAAAATCGCTTTGTATAGCAGCACTTTGAAATCCAAGACAAGTGAAGATTGTGGCCCAATTAGCCAAAGAAGTTGGATGGTTTTAATTTTGAGCTATGTGATTTTAGCTGCAATGTGATGTACCCAAGTGAGATGCCGATCGAGGTGTATTCCCAAGTACCTTACATGGGTCTGCTCTGGGATGCTAGCTCCATTTGTTATTATAGCTGGACAATTATTTTTTCTTAACGTGAAAGTTAAATGAACGCATTTTGTGGCATCAACAATTATTTTCCACTTATGTAACCATTTCTCCAACTCATTTATGTGGGTTTGAAGTTGTTGCGATGCCAATTCTGGTTGTTTATGAATACTTAGAAATGCTGTATCATCTGCGAATGTTGATGGGTGTTTGTTTGAACATGTGGGCAAATCTGCGGTGTACAAAAGATACAGGAATGGCCCGAGTATGCTTCCAGCTAAAATTTGTTTGCTCGATGAGTAAGTATTTTTCGACCTTATTACAAAAGATCTATTTGTTAAATAGCTCGCGAATATTTTAAGTATGTTTGACGGTAGAAATGTTGAAATTTTATATAGAAATCCCTCGTGCCAGACCTTGTCCAATGCCTGTGATATGTCTATAAATAGTGCAGAGCAGTAATGCTTCCTTTCAAAAGTTTCTCGAATTAAATTTGTGATTCTATGTACTTGTTCGATAGTGCTGTGCTTTTTCCTAAAACCGAATTGAAGGTCTGTGATTATATTTCTTGAAATAACATGCGCCGCTAATGATTTTAAAATCAACCTTTCGAATATTTTATAGAGAACAGGTAGTAAGCTGATCGTACGGTATTATGATACCTGCGTAATATCTTTGTCGGGCTTGGGGATCATAACTATTTTAGAATGTTTCCAAGATGATGGGAAGTAACCAGTTCTTAACATTGAATTAAAAATAAACATAACAGTTCTTAGCGCCGAATTAGGCAGATTCATGACCATAATGTTGGTGATTTTATCAATACCGGATTTAACACAGATAGGTTAGGTGCCCCTGTAGGCTAGTAGGTAGTGTACTAGCTTGTCAGTATGGGGGTTGTGGGTTCGATTCCCAACGAAGACCTTGGTTTTTGTTACTACAAAATTAAAAATTGGCTGTCGGTGGGACTGCTCAGCGATGAAGGCATAGTCACTGGTCGCTGTGTTGTCTTTATACGGCAGTTAATTTCCGACTATCCTTCTACTTTCACCACCTGTCTCTTCTCTATCCCTTTCCTAAAGAAGGTAGCACGGTACTTGACTAACTAGGCATTGTTGCCTGCAGTGCTACTTCTTTAAAAAAAAAAAAAAAAAAAAAAAGATTCTTGAATAGCAACTGGTGTTATCGTAGAGTCTGTTTCATTTGGAATAAAAACCTTCTCCAGGTGGTTGGCGAACTCTTCCACTTTATCTTTGGAATTTTCGGCCCACTTTCCATTTTGAAGACGAATAGGAGCTTCGTAAGTAATAGGGCATTTCATTTTTCGCACGGTCTTCCACAAGCTGTAGTCAGTCTTCTCGGTGGCATCTAAGCTTTGTAAAAAGATTTTAAGATTCAGCTCTTTTTCTGTCTTCAGTGCTTTACGCAGTCTCTTTTGGCATTGGTTCAGTTGTGTCTTCGACTTAATATAGGGTAATTTTTTTAAGGCTTAGAAAATTTATTTAAAAAAAGAAATGAAATAAATTTGAAATATTAATATTTGAATGTGATTTGGCCGTTTAGCTGTTTCAATATCCACACACTTTTTTGCTGCAATTACCGACGTATTTTACACTTTTTTTTTTTTTTTTGTTCAATTCATTTCTTTATTGGATTTTTCCCTAAGGAATTAACAATAACTCTGCAAACAAAGCTGAACCTACAAAAAAAAAAAAAAAAAACTGCCCTGCGAACAACAACTAAAAATTGCTCGTTATACATCTATCCTAACAGGTCAGTGGTTTGTAGTCTCTTTAGACGTCTGTCACCCTCAACTAAAAGTGAGTCTCTGACAAGACAATTAGGGCGAGTTCCAAGCTTTCTTACATAGTTGGTAGCTGCCTTCGTAATTTCCTTCCCCAACGTGTGTTGAGATCCCTATGAATGTTGTTGTTCTTCATCAGTGACGGGCGAACTACGGCCCACGGGCCACATCCGGCCAGCGAGAGGTTTCAATTCGGCCCGTCGAGCGTTTTTCAAAAACAAATCAACCACCTATTAAAAAATTATGCCCAAAAAATAAATGAACATGCGATGTTTTCATTTTATATTGTGTACAAACTGCGTAATTTTCTGGGAAATATTGTACACACTACACACAAGACAACAACAACTTTCTGATGCAATATTCCAAGAAGAAACATAAACATCATAAAACACTAACAACTAATATAGAAAGCTGAACGTATAACATAACAACAACTATTATATGTGAGATCTAGAAGATTCTTGAATATTCGAGACAACATGCGCAACACATATAAAAGGGCCAGCGATGGATTGAATTATCAGCAATTAGTAAAAGTGTAAATCTCGTGACGTAAAGAATAAATTGTGAAGTAAAAGTATAAAGTTGCCAACGTACAGTTTTATTTGTGTAATTAAAATAATAAAGTGTATTGGTATTGTAAATACCCCCATAAATGTCAATCGAAAATAGAAAGCGAAAAATTGATTCGGAATGTCGAGTATTTCAAGAAGAGTGGACATGGAAGTACTTCTTTATGGAATATAACCAAAAACCTATTTGTCTTATCTGCCAAGAACCGGTAGCTGTACTAAAAGATTATAATCTCGCGAGGCACTTTAATTCAAAACATCTTCTTGGGTCGAAGTACTATAAAATGACAGATGAAGACAAGAAAGTTCATTCAGAGGAATTGAAAAGAAAAATATCGAAAAATATCTAGTCAGCAAATGTTTCTTAAAAATCAAACCAGTGTCCAGCGATCCTCCACGTTAGCTGGTCACATTGTTGCCTATAAAATAGCAAAAAGTAACAAACCGTTTTCTGAAGGAGAATTTATTAAGGATGTGTTAATTAGCATTGGAAAAGTTTATGCCCAGAAAAGGTAAAAGATTTCGAATCTATAGGGCTGTCACGTAGAACGGTCACAAAAAGAATTGAAGCGATTTCATCTAATTTAACCAATCAACTGGATGGACGTGTTAAAAAGTTTAAGTATTTTTCAGTCACTATGGACGAGAATGTTGACAGGAGTGATACAGCCCAACTTCTAATCTAATTTTTATTAGAGAAGTCGATGAAAACTTTGTAATAACCGAAGAACTTGTTTGTTTGAGATCTTTGATAGGAAAGACGACAGGAAAAATAATGATGAATGATGAATATAGAGAGGGAATGGAATCTCTTAATGCCCCAATTTCCAAATTAATTAATTTAACAACTGATGGTGCACCTAACATGGTGGGAAAAAATACGGGGTTTGCAGGAGTTTATAAAAGTCAGAATCCTGAAAGCGAAACAATTTTTTTACATTGTATAAACCACCAAGATGTTCTTTGCAAGGCTGCCTTGGATATTAACCACGTACTGAATACTATTTTAAAATTAATTAATACCATTCGAGCCCGTGGTTTGTTACATCGACAATTTCAAGAGTTTTTATCGGAAGTTGATGCAGAATTTTCAGATGTACTTTATTACACAAAAATCAGGTGGCTGAGTTGTGGGCACGCCTTCTCGAGAGTTTGGAGTCTGCTCGAAGAAATTAAAGTTTTTCTAAAAATCAAAACTGAAATTTGGGATGAGTGGGAAATATTGGAGGATTGGATTGGAGAATTGGTGCATCGAGTTTGCTTTTTTCACGGACTTACTCGAGCACTATAATAAACTGAACAAGAAGTTACAGGGAACAAATCAATTTATAGATGAAACTTGGGGCAGTTTGAGGTCTTTTAAAACTCAAGTGTTTATATTTTCTAAATGTTTGTTGGGAAAAAAATTATTTGACTCATTTTCCAAGACTTAATTCTTTGAGGCCTGTGAGTGAAGAGAAGTTAAAAGTCTTTTCACAATCTTTATTAAAACTGTATTCAGAATTTGAGGCCAGATTTGCTGACTTGAAAAAAATCCAACCATGTTTAGATATTTTTTCAATGCCTTTAAATGTTAATCCTGAGAATGTTCCATCTCATCTACAATTGGAAATTATAGAATTGCAATGTAATAATAATTTAAAACACCCTATTTGTAAATACAGATCAGCTTAATTTCTATAAATCCTTACCAGAAGATGAATTTCCAAAGCTAATTAATCATGCGCAGAAACTTATGGCAATGTTTGATTCCTCATATTTATGTGAACAGGCCTTTTCAGTAATGAAATGCAGACAGAAAAAATTCAATAAGAAACCGATTGTCAGACGAGAGTCTATTTAATTTATTAAAAGTCGCATCCTCCCAGCTGGAACCAGATTTTGAGGAAATTATGTCAAGTCATAAACAGATCCATGCTTTCCCATACATCTGGAAAATCTTAAAATCATAATAAACCGCATCTTATAAAATTTTTATGTTGTTTTAAAATAATACGTAACCCCATAATATTTTTAATGAATGACCCTCTGTTTTTTTTTTAAATTTATTGGCCCGCCGCAAGATTTTTTTTAATTTATTGTCCCGCCACCCAAAAAGTTCGCCCATCACTGTTCTTGATATACCACAGCGCACCTGTTATTATTCTGAGAAGTTTAGACTGCTTTCTTTGGAGCTTCTCCATGTTCGACAGTGATGCTGGATATACTCCATACATCCATCAAATAGATTTTAGTAGTGCCTTGTATAAAAGTTTCTTAAGACCTTAAGTCGAGAGGTGACTTAGTGCCAATAAGCCAGTGTAGTTGAGCAGATCCAAATTTCAGATGGGTGATTTTATCTGCTATATGGTAGAACTACGTAAGGCGACGGTACAAGTGTTTACCAAGATTTCTTACATTGTTATTTTCCGGCACTCTTATGGCTGGGCAATTTTACCTTCTCAGTTGTGAACGTAATATGGACGCACTTGGAAACATTAACGTATATTTTCCACTTTTGTAGTCAACTTTCCAGCTTATTAACTTCAGCTTGTAATCTTTGTGACGCAACTGACGACTCTTTGTGGATACCCAATAAAGCCGTATGTATCATCAGCTTAGGTAGACGTGTGAGTCATTTCACTCGTAAATATATTAGCAGTGAACAGTAAGTTAAGAAATGGCTCCAGTACACTTCCCTAAGGTACGCCAGCGGATATCATTCTACACGAAGAAATTGCAGATTTGTATTTTATTTGAAAATATTTCTCATGTATTTCTCACGGGTAGCACACACCCCCCCCCCCCGCTCTTTATGAAATACTTGACCATCTACACCTGTGCTGCTGGCGGTATAAGGCAGCCAAGTCCCCTGAAAGCAAGCAGGCTGTCAACTGGAAGCTCCACGTTATTTGTACGGGAATCAGTAGCCCGCAGAGTTCCACTAATTGTCTCTTTAGACTTTTAGCTGTTATCTGACTGATTATTGAGGTTGGTCCTTTGGGAGTATCGTGGTGGTTGTAGTTTTGCGGCCCTCGCATGAATTTGATTATGAGGGCCAGTATCATCTCGTCTTTAAAAACACCAACGGGTGTTTTTAAAGGCTAAGTGAGCATGCTAGTCATGTGTTCTGAACCAGGAGTTGGATAGTCTCCAACTCTTCAGAAAGGAGTAGTGGAGTTGGATAGTCTCCAGCTCTTCAGCAAGGAGTAGTGGTTTGCAACCCTGCTTTGGAACCGCTGAAATTGCAACTAGGAATGACCTGTTGCTAGAATTAGTCCTCGGCTTCTTAGGGCGTGAATGACGTTGCTTTTTATTCCCAGTAGTTTGACTACTATCTGACTAAGACCCACGGCCAGGTGCAGATGTAAATCTTATCACGTAATTACTTTGTTGTCTCCCCCCGGGGGCACATGATAGTCTTAATGGATCCTACAACAGCCATCTAGACTTGTGTCTTGCGGGGTAAAAGGGCGCCCAGTCCCCTTCAAGGAGGGAGGAGTCAATTGGACAATCCACTATATTTCCACGGGAAGGAGTGAACCCGCAGAGTTCCGCTATTTGTCTCTTTAGGCATTTAGCTGTTCTCTGGCTGATTACTGTTCCTGCAAATTTCGCGAGGCTAATTCATCAATTGATCCTCATGGACACTAAGAAATGCAGTATCATCTGCAAAAGTTGAAGTGTGGATTTGGGTTCCTATTGGCATGTCAGATGCATAAATTAAATACTTGTGCTTGTCCTTTTAAAGAAGTTATTTTTTTTGTCTCCCTCTTATTTAAAATTTATTTGTTGGGTTTACCCTACTCTGCTAGTGACAATTGCACCCGGTTCCTAATCGAATATAATAAAAAAAACTAAGATAAAAAGGCAAATAAAAAAGCGGCCTTAATTTGTTTTTTTTTCTTTTTGTAGAATTAAAAACAAACCGTTAGTTTGTCGTCGTTTCAGAAGCACAGGCACAGTCATAGGCAGCGAAATGTACATAAAAATACATATTCATAATCATTCACATCATCATTCATTAATTTATGTATGAACTGGACTGGTTTTCTTTAACACTGAATACCATTACGAATTCTTATAAATTTTATAAATGCTACAATAACAGCAACAATAGCATTAATATTTTTTAACTAACAATAACAACAACAACAACAGCAACAATAAATAAATAACTAAATAAACGAGTATTTTTACAATTCGACAATTGGCGCTCTTACCTTTTTTTTGCGAGTGCGTTGCAATGTGCGTCTGGCTGCCTGTCTGTTTGTTTGTCTATCTGCTGTGAGTAGTTGTATGTATGTTGCTATAATACAGAATGCGCATTAAATGTATAACAGCGAGTACAAACAACAGCAACAATAATAACGAAACGACACCATCTACTTGTAACACTCCTCTTCTACATTCAAATGAACATTTCAAAAATATTTTTTGTTTTTGTTTTATTTTTTTTTTTTTGCTTTTGTTTGTTTGTTTTTTATTTTCTTGCTTTTCAATACCAAGATTTTATTTTCAAAGCCGTGATGGTGCAATCATAGGCCCGCCGCCTTAGCCAGAGTTATGCTTAAAACAATTTGTGAGTAGAGTGTAGAGGAGGGATTGCTGAAATATTAAAACAAATATTAAATATTTAGTTAAACTCATTTTTTTCTTATATTTCGATTTAGATTTTAAGAATGTAAACGTCAAATTCAAAACAAACTGTGGCAGAAATTAAAGATTTATAACTTGGAGATTTCGCCGTCGCTTTGTGGAAACATTTTACGAGAAGGTAGTCAAAAATATATAACTTTTGAACGTATCAAAATTTTATTACGCGGATTTTTTTTGTCTTTTAGGTGAGATCATAGGTTTGCGTTTAAGGTATAAAAATTAAAACTCGACTGGTTAGAAAAATAGTTGTGGTAGGCTTAGAAATACATTCTAAGTTTTAGCTGATTTTTGCTACGAAAGTAAAGTATTGAAACTTGTTCAAAGAGTGAATTGTCTTACATAAAGTCTTATATTTTCATTCACGTTAGGGGCCCCTATGCAATTTTTAGTAGAAAGACCAAAGGTTGGTTTTTTTGAAACAATTTGATTTAAAAATTAGCTTATTAAGTTGCAAAAAAAGTAATAAAAAATATATTTATTGGTTCAAATTTACTATAGATAAGGAGGTATTTAAGTCCAAAATAAACATAAATACTACTCGTATACATCGTTGGCTTAATATAGAAAAGGCGTATCTAAAATTTTTTTTTTGAAATTGCGTTTTTAATGTATTCTGGTAGACCACTGTCAAATACACCTTCCCTAAAAAAAATAGTGGGCTATGAATGCAAAAAGGAATACCTCTGAAAATTCGAGACGAAATCAGTTCATATCATATTTCTGGAGTCATAATTCAAACAGATTACAAGTGTGTCGCGAAATGTTTTTTTCAACACTTAAGAGTAAAGGAAAAGATGGTTCACAATTGGATTAGCGGTGGCGGTAAACACGGTACTCAATGCAGTCCCGATAAAGCTTTAAATTTGCGCAAAAATGCTAAACGATCATCAACTTTTAGTGAAAATATTAAACAAGCAGCACAGCTTGCAACAACTAAACATCCGCTGACTAGTTTAGGTCACATCTATTCTTCAGACATTGAACGTCTCGTAGCGGAAAAACGAAGAGCTAGGAGAGATTGGCAGCAACACAGATCGCCCCTGCAGAGGCACAGACTTAGAGAATGCACAAAGCGGCTTAGAGACTTACTAGGATTTGAAAAAACTGCAAAGCGTGCTACAAAAAACCTTAAAAGGCCCGTTGAGTGCAAGCCACCTCTACGGAATATCAGTGGAGATTGGGCAAGAAGGGACGCTGAAAAAGGCGACTTATTTGCCGATTACTTGAAAGATGTATTCACCCCACACATATGTACTGATGATGTTAATTTGGCGAGCGTAGTTGGATTACCCCCTCGACCCTTAAAGTTTAGGTTGCGTGAGGTACAAAAGTTAATCTCTGAAGTAAATCCGAAAAAAGCTGCTGGTATGGATGGCATAAATAACAAAATGTTGAAGGAGCTTCCCAGTATTGCAGTCAGAATCATGCTATTCATTTTTAACTGCCATTTTACGGCTTGAATACTATCCTGACCACTGGAAGATTTCTAAAGTTAAAATGATTCCAAAACCGGTTAAGGACCTGACCAAAACCGAGTCATATAGGTCCATAAGTTTATTACCAACTATTTCAAAGGTTTTCGAAAAGTTGCTTATGGATAAATTGTCTCCGATGCTAAGGGATAGTGGGTGTATCCCAGACCATCAATTTGGTTTTAGAAGTAGACATAGCACAATTGAACAAACCCATAGATTGGTTCAGGTGATAAGAAGGACTTTTGAAGAGAAGAAGTATTGTTCAGCTATTTTTATTGATGTTTCTCTTGCTTTTGACAAAGTTTGGCATGAAGGTCTATTTCTGAAACTGACCTTCGCTCACTTGCCTTGTAATATAAGCAACCTATTAAAAAGCTACATAATTGGATGGAAATTTTCTGTTGTTGAAGGGGACTTCGTTAGTGTATCCAAACCAATTTCCTTAGGCGTACCACAAGGTAGCATTCTTGGACCAGTTTTATACTTGATATATACCTGCGATATGCCTGTAAGTGAAACTGTCCACACTTCTACATTTGCTGATGATACAGCGTGTATAAGTTCGCACGAAAACTCCCTTCAAGCCTCCATAAATCTTTAGCAACATTTCACTCAGTTAGAGTTGTGGTTAAAATTATGGAGAATTAAAGTGAACGTTCAAAAGTGCATTCATGTGACCTTCACCCTGCGAAGAGATAATTGTTCAGCCGTTCGAATCAATAATCACATTGTTCCTCATATCTTTGTATACATCTTGATCGTCGCCTTACATGGGAACATCATATTGACTCAAAGCTAACACAAATGAAACTTAAGCTAACACAACTACATTGGCTTATTGGCAGGAACTGAAAACTTAGCCCAGATTGTAAGCTTCTAATTTACAAGACTATTTTAAAACCAATATGTTCTTACGGAATCCAACTTTGGGGCACTGCCTCAGCTTCAAATGTGGATAGAATACAACGTATGCAAAATAAAATTTTACGGTTGATAACTTCCGCTCCATGGTACATCAGAAATTCAAACATACATTGTGATTTAGACATACCGCTGGTTACTACAGAAATCATCAAATACGCAGGCAAATACTTGATGAAGCTTGAAGGCCATCCTAACCCCCTTGCTCGCAATATCTTGAATTATAGTGGACATAGCCGATTAAAAAAGAGGGATACCGCAGCTTTAATCCGCAATGCTACAGACGACACATCTTAGAAATATTTGTTTTTTATGACAATTTTTTTTTTTTTTGTTTTTTACCCAAAAGATTAGGTCTGACATGGTCGGGACTAATGTAATTTTTTTTTTAGAATTTAAGATTTTAATATTTATTGTTAGATTGTTAGTTCATTTTCTTGAAGATACAATAAATAATTATTGAGAGTTAACAAAAAAATAATATATAAAAATTGCTCATCCTCCAACAATTCAATTAATTTTTTTTTTTTGCCTTCAAGATTTCTCTTTTCTGTTAGAGCACATTTTGATTGGCTGTTGTTTCTCTCTCAAGCAAAAACGGTAAAATGTTTGTTTTTGCTTTTGTTTTTTTTTTTTTTTATTTTTAATTCATTTTATTTCCTTTCGTTCCACTAAATAGTTTTTCTTTTTAATTTTTTAAATGGATAAATTTGACTTTAAAGTGCAAATGAATTAATGTGATAATTTTCTTTTTGTTTTTTGCATTTTCTCTCAAACTGTTAAAAACATAAAAATTAGAAAATATTTGTTACAGTGGAAAGCACAACTGTCCGGATGTTTTGCATTAAGGAAGTAAGGTAATGAAAATAATACACATAAAGGTATATTATGAAATATATTATATTTTTTATTTAATTAATTGAACATTATTCTAAATTATAAAGCACAAAAACTGATATAAATTGCTTTAGGAAAATTAGCAAAATTAAAAGAACAAGAAATTCACTATTCGGACATTTTTGCACTATTTGCGGGGTTTGTTGAAAATCAATTAACGTTGCCAACTTAATATTTCGTCCAAAGGCGTTTATTTTTAATTACTCTTTCAATACGTTTTGGCACACACTCCACCAACTTTTGGATGATATCACGATCAAGAGCTCGCCATTCATGTTGTATTCTCTCCCAAAGCTCGTCAACATTTTTTGGTGGGTTTTCATACGCTCCCAGCTTTCTTTTAACAATAGCCCATAAATTTTCTATGGGATTCAGGTCTGGGCTTTGTGCAGGCCATTCCATTGTCCCAAAAGTTTGGTTTTATAGCCAGCTTTTTACTATTTTGGCCGTGTGCTTTGGATCCCCGTCTTGCTGAAAAATAACCTCTTCGGCTGGATAAGAACTCTCGTCAACAAAAGCTTTTAAATTTGTGTGTAGAATATTCAAATAATCCTCCTTCTTCATTATACCTTGGATTCTCACCAAAGGTCCAGTGTTCCACCAAGTAAAACATCCCCAATCTATAATACTGCCGCCACCATGTTTCAACGTTTCCTTCGCATGGTATTTTTGGATGCGCTCATGCGGCCTAGGCCAATAATATTCTTTTCCATCAGACTGGTACCGGTTGGCTTTTGTTTCGTCGCTCCAAATAACCCGTTTCCAGTCATCGACTGTCCAAATTTTTGTGGGTTTTACAGAAATTCAGGCGTCTTTTCACATTTCTATCAGAAAGTGCTGGCTTCTTCTTTTTCACACTGGCTACCAAACCAATTCTATTTAATGCTCGTCTGACCGTCCAGGAACTGACATTTTTACCCATACTTTTGCAGCAATTTTCGGTGTTTTGATGGTCTTATTGTATAGCAAACGTTCAATCTGCCGGGCATCACCATCAGAAAGCAGTCTTGGTCGACCACCTTGGTTATTATTGCAAGCTTCATTACGTCGTTTTTTTATATCATTAACCGTAGATTTACTTAAATTTAATTTTTTAGCAATTTTACGGCATGCATAATTATTTTGCCACAAATTTATCACATTGTTTTCAATGTCAGTTGGCGTTTTTCGCATTTTTAAAGATCTTTTATTTTTCTAATCTAAAATCCACTTAATCCCTTCACAGCTCAAACAATAATGCACAAATAGAGAAAAAAAAAACAAAACAAAAAAACAACGGGTCAAATACCGTTACTTTTTAACAAAGCAATATCGTGATAATATTTATTTCTTGTACAGTGCAAAAGAGTCCGAATAGTGAATTTCTTGTTCTTTTAATTTTGCTAATCTTTCTAAAGCAATTTATATGAGTTTTTGTTTTTTATAATTTAGAATAATGGTCAATTTAATAAAAAAATATATATATATTTCATAATATACTTTTATGTGTATTATTTGTATTTGTGTTCCCACTGTAAGTGATATTTGATATTAGAGAACACTTATCGTTCCTTGTTATTGCTTTTTTTGTTTTGTTTTGCTGCTGTCGTTTTTCTTACATCTCTTGCCCGGTTTGTGTGAGAATTAGGCTGTAACCCATATGTAGCCGTAATAGTCATAAGTGTTTGTCTCTATTCGTTTATTTTCTAAATGTTAATTTTTTTTAACGAAGTATTTATAACAAAAATTCTTAAATTGATTTAAAATTACTTAACCAAATGAGAATTAATTATTCATTCGCATCAAGGTCAGGCAAAAAACAAACAAAACTAGTAGCAATTTTACAACTCGTATATTCTTTTTTTTGTGTTCGAAACAACATACAGAGAACGACCCCTACTTATGTAATACATTGGTACCAGAACTAGGAAATTAGGTTATGGGGAGGAGGAAAAAGGGAGTAGTAGTTGTGTACATTTTACGATTTGAATTTTCCTACATTGAAAGTTCCAGGAAAGACCTCTCTGGAGAAAGTGTGCGATTCACTGGCCAATCGACCACAAATGAATGCGCTCTCAACGAAAATCGAGTCAAACGCAAAAACATGCGTGATACGGGAACACCTTTCCCTTATTTCGTTAAAGCACTTACCATTGTAGTAACGATAAAACAGTGAAATACAACCTACATATCGTCGATGATCAAGAGAATCAATAGAGTAAAATACCCTACCGTCTCCAGTGAGCCATTTGGCCCTCTCCTGTACGCGGACGAGCAATTCCAAAATAGGCTTCGAGAAGCCGGCCCATACATGAGAGATGCATTCCATATTTGGACAGATAGATATAGGTGGTATAAATAGTACAAAGATCGGATGGAGTAAAGTACTTCTTACACCGTTTTAGCTACCCGAGGCACTTAAAAGCTTCTTTGGCAACCTAAAAAATGTGTTTGGTCCATCAAACACCACACTGAATTTTCATGCCAAGAATATCAAGAGCTTCCGATTCCGTAATATCCCTATCAGCCATACTAACGCTTTTTTTAACTGGCAGCCATTTTGTCAGCTGTCAAGTGATTTATGTTTCAATTTGGTTTGGCATTTCAACATGATTATACCGAACTTGCAGTGATCACAAACGGCTAGTGTTACGAGGGCTGCTATTTATATTTGCGGCCTAAGGATGAAAACACAAGCATTTAAACACAAAATCGATTTTATTGTTTTTCAAAATAGTCTCCATCAAGATTTATACACTTTTGCATGCGTTGGAACCAATTTTCAAAGCACTTTTTCCACTTCGATTCTTCTAAACTTCTAAAACATGGGTTTTGAATGCAGAAACTGCTTCTTCAGGTGTAGGCAACCGTTGTCCACGTAGTTTTTTCTTAATATTCGGAAACAAAAAGAAGTCATTAGGTGCCAAGTCAGGGCTGTACGGCGGATGACCCATCAATTCAATGTATTGCCCTGTCAAAAACTCTATTGTTTCAGCCGATCGGTGACAGCTCGCATTGTCGTGATGCAGAACGATAAGTCTTTTGTTTAGCTTTTCCCGAAGTTCCCCAAAGACTTCTGGCAAACGAATAGTAGTGTACCATGGCGAATTAACCGTCTCTACGTTGCTCTAATGACACAGTCGCCACATGACCGGCAATGCCGAAGAAACAGCAACCATTTGCTTTAATGTGCTTCTTCCATGAACAACTTTGGTGGGATTTCGCTCGTCTTGAAAGACCCATCATACGGTGGATTGCTGTTTTGTTTCAGGATCATATGAGTACATCCATGCAGATATAATAAACTGCTTTTGATGCACCTTGAGCGAATTTCTGCAACATTTTCTTGCACCAATCAACACGAGCATCCTTTTGTGTGTTTGTCAGGTTATGCGGTATCCAACGTGAACAAATCTTTTTCACATGCAAATGTTCATGCAAGATCTTATTGATGCTTGTCATACTAATCCCTGCAGGTGCCTCAATCTCGCGATATGTTACATGACGTTCATGCTTTATCATCTCATGCACAGCTGCAATGTTTTCTGGCACAACAACCGTTGTTGGACGACCTTCACGGGATTCGTTCTTGAGTGATCGTCGGCCACGATTCGAATTCGTTATACCAGTTTTTAATGGCGCTGTAAGAAGGTGCTTCATTACCAAATAAGGAATTAAGTTCATCTGTGAAAGTTATGAAAAAATATTGCATGAAAATGTTCACGAGTTAATTCCATTTTCTCCGAAGATCACTTTTTCAACCTGCTAGCACTAACATTAACAACAATAAAATGACAAAATGTTTTGGTTGAGGTTATGTTTAACAATGTGAAGGTTGCACTGGAAACATCAGCTGGTGCCTAGCAACAGTCAGTGTTGCGAGGCCAGAAATATAAATAGCAGCATGTAGTAAAAAAAACTGACTGTTTTGTGTGCTTTAGAGACGGGTGCAATCATTAGCTCGTACTTTTTTAAAAAGGATACTGGTGGGATTTTAAGTGGTGACTGCTATAGAGTTATTATTACTGACCTTTTCTGTCTTCATTTTGATAAACAGAAGCTGTGGTTTTAACAAGACAGGGCAACATGTGAGATGCTCGTGCCACAAATTGATTTATTGTTGGAAACATTTGATAACCGCAGAGTTTCATGTTTCGAACCCGTGAATTGACTTCCAAGATTGTGAGATTTATCGCCGCTAGATTATTTTTTTTTTTGGAGATCTTTTAACTCGCTAGTCTATACCGATAAACCTTAAAAGATTGACCACTTGGGGGAACAACATTCGCCACATTATTGCTGATATATGACCACAAATGCCATCAAAAATTAAACCGCCAGAGTAGAGTACGTCCGAGCCAGCCATGGCATACATATGCCAGTAGTCATATTTATATTATAATTTCCGATTATCTTTCGAATGACGTAAATTTCATTTCAATTTAAAAAATTCATCATGGTTTTATTCCATTGCAAAGTTCTAAACCTCTTTAAAAAACACTTTAAACAATGCCTTTCTAAAGAACAAGAATTGATGAACGTCAACTAGTGCTATATTTCGTGAATGATAACACTTAGCTCATGTGTGATTTGACAGATAATTAGTTTTATGCTTCCGCTGAACGAATATGGTTGAGTATACGCTTGAAAATAATGCGACATTACTTTGAAAATCATGGTAAAATGTTGCAGAATGTGTGTGCGAAAATTGCATACGGACTTTGGAAGACGAGAAGCGCACCGTCGGCTCCGTATGTTTGTTATCTTGTGAAAAAAAAGTGCAAGAAACTGGCGTCCTCATCGATAAACCAAAGCGTGAAAAGCTAAAAACAGTGCGCACACCCGAAAATATTGCTGCTGTGGCAGAAAGTGTGCGTGAAGCGCCATCAACATCAATTCACCGTCGTTCGTTCTCAGCAATTGAACATTACAGAGACATAATTGAGATGAATTTTTCAATAAAGACCTTGGTATGACGCCATACAAAGTCCAATTGGTTCAGGAGTTGAAGCCAAGTGACCATCTAATGTGTTTTCGCTGCGCTAAGTGATGTCGATTTTGCAAAAAACAAAAAATCATCTTTTCAGATGAAGCTCATTTTGATTTTGGCCGGTATGTGTAAACAAGCAAAATTGTCGCATTTGGGGCACAGAAAACCCGCACGCATACATTGAAAAGCTAACGCACCCAAAACGAGTCACTGTTTGGTGCGGATTTTAGTCCAGAGGCATAATTGCGCAATTTTTTTTTCGAAAATGATCAAGGAATGGCCGTTACAGCCAAGACCGCTCTTTATCGGGCCATGTTGAACGAATTTTTGTTCACAAAAATTTAAGAGGAGAATATTGGCAACATTTGGTTTCAACGGGACGAAGCTACGTGCCACACAGCCGAAACTACACTCAATGTCTTGCGCCCTATTTTTGAAGATCACATTATCAGCCGCAGAGCTAATGTCGTTTGGCCACCTTGGAGCTGCGATTTGACACCGTTGGACTTTTATTTGTGGGGGTGCCGTCAAATTTAAGTGTTACGCCGACAAGCCAGAGACAACTGACGCTTTAAAGGACAATATTCGTGAAGCCATTGGTGAAATAATGTACTTAAAAATTGGACCGATCGTGTGAGCTACTATATGGCTGTACAGCCGAGGCAGCCATTTGAATGAAATTATTTTCCATTATTAACCGCAAGGATTGTACTTTCGAATAAAAAAAGAAATTTAAGGAAATATTCAGTAGTTTTGTTTATGGCATTTAAAACAAAAACAAAAAAAGTTATTTGGCGGACCCTTTATTATGATTTGTATGAAAAAATATTTCTTTTTGATCTGGCAACACTTTAAAGCTGAATTTGACTTGTAGACGAATTAAATTTAAACTCAACCAGCGAATACACTTTTCTACTCTCTCTCTCTTTCTCTCTTTCTTACGAACGGTGCCTATGTTTTTGAAAGTTTGTATGTTTGTTTGACGTATAGGTGAACATGTTGCTGAGAGCTTTAAATTGCCATAACTAAGTATTTCTTCATCTTGCGGCATAAATAAATAGACAAAAAAAAGAAAATTATGGTTTACATAGAATAGAACAACAGCCATTAGCTGTCAAAATCTACCACAATCAATATTGAAAGGCGCTTTTTGTTTCAATTTTCCATAATTTGCTATAAATTATTCTCAAGAGAAACATGCGGCACACATATTTATACACATAAAGTGGTAAATATTTTGCTTTAATATGCTTTAATATAAATAAACATTTCATTAAATGCTGTCATAATAAACGCTTGAAGCCATCATCATTATGTTTAAATAATAAGTTTACAGTCAAATTTGTGAATTGTCAACAGAGATTGAGATGAGAATAAACGAGTGTCATTGTTTTTTGCTTTGTAAATTTTAATCTTGTTAAAATAAATATTTAAAACGTAAACCGGTTTAGGAACAAAAAACCCAAAAGTGAAAATGAAACTTAAATGAAAATATCAAAAATATTTTCCCACAGGTAAAAGAAAATTTTGTCTTAAGGAAATTTATATCCATTATAAATGTTTGTATTTTATACACACAGTACTTTTTAAGCACTATATGCATGATACCTACATGCATACATATGTATGTCCGTATATTATATGGAAAATTACAAAAAAAAAGCCATCTAAACGAAAAGAAAAAGAAAAAATATTGAATAAAATAAATTTCAACTTTTTCCATTTTAATCGATAAATAGCTAATGGCTTTATTTCTGTAAACACTTACACTTACACACACACATAAACATTCAAACGTCAAACATTTTAACCACTACACAGCCACCATACGAATAAATTTTATAATCTCTGTCTCTCTCTCTCTTTCTCATCTTGTTAGATAAATCTTCAATTAAAATACGACAAAGTTGCAAACATACAAATGCCAGCAGCTGAGAGCAATTAATTAGCACCCAACTATTTTTTTTTTTTTTAGTTCTATGGAAACATTAAGCAAATCTATTAAATTTTAAAAGGGACTTAGCATATTGACCTCCACTGAACCCAATAAAGCAAAAAATAATAATTTATATAAATTTTCTTAAATAACGTTCGCACAGTTCATTTAGATAGGTTTTGTTATTTCTAATTTCTAAAAGGAAGATCAAGTACGTGATATCGCTTCAGTCTTTTTATTTCATCACTGTCATTCAGAAGATTAATGGCGAGTAGGTTTGAATGATTACTCAATCTTTGTAGATATCTGTCACAGAATCTGGTTATCTCCTACTTAACCGTAGGTATATTAAGATCGCTGTGGATATTTTTGTTGCTGATAAACCATGGAGCGCTAGTAATTGTTCTTAACATTTTGGACTGGTATCTTTGAAGAATTTCAATATTTGAGTTGCTAGCGGTTCCCCAAAGTTGTATGCCGTAAGTCCAGACTGGTTTGATTATAGTTTTGTACAATATTATTTTGTTCTCTATTTTCAAGGAAGATTTGGGACCAAAAAGCCAATACCATTCCTTTGACTTATTGTTAAGTTGTTGACGTTTTCTTTTTACGTGCTCTTTCCAAGTTAACCTTCTATCCAGGCAAAGGCCTAAGTTCATTATATTATTTGATTGTGGAAAAGTTGATCGATTTCAGGAAACTGGTGGGCAGTTATTTTTCCAAAGTGTAAAAGTTACTTGAACAGATTTATCTGTGTTGACCTTAATATTCCATTTATTTAACCATTTCTCTACTATGTTCAAACAGTTTTGCAGAATGTTAAATGCTTCTAAATGACAATCATGCGAAACCATAATAGCAGTATCGTCGGCATATGTTGCTATGGTTGTGTTATTTGTTGTTGGCATATCGTACGTAAAAAGCATATATAATACTGGCCCTAACACGCTTCCCTGTGGAACGCCAGATTGAATACATCCAAAGGCAGATGTTTCATTCTTGACTCTAACAAAGAGTTTTCTTTCATGTAAATAAGATCTTAGTATTACGTAAAAAGGAGCTGGTAGCAGATTTTTTATTTTAAATAGTAAGCCAGAGTGCCATACTCTGTCAAAAGCTTGTTGTATATCAATGAATACCGCACTACAGTATTGTTTTCGTTCCATACCTTTAGATATAACATCCACAATTCGGTGACACTGTTCTGGTGTTCCGGGCTTATGTCTGAAACCAAACTGATGCTCTGGAATTATGTTTTGCGCCTCTAAAATCGGTAACATCCTGTCTAGTAGTAGTTTTTCGTATATCTTAGAAAGTATTGATAGTAAACTTATTGGTCTATATGAAGTTATTAAGTGTTCCGGTTTATTTTGTTTAGGAATCATAATGATTTCCGCATACTTCCACTGAGACGGAAAATAACTTAACTTAATGGAGTTAAACAAAGTGGTTAAGAAATTACACCTTTTTTTTGGAAGACATTTAATCATCTTGGCAGAAATTTTGTCGTAACCAGGACACTTTTTGTTGTTAAGTTCAACAATGATTTTCTGGACTTCATTGGGAGTAACATATTTTATGTAAGGACTCATTTGACAAGCAACATCCAGGAATCGTTCGATTTCGTTCTTTTGTAATTGAATATTTAAGCTAAATGGTTGGAATACGTTTTCTAAATGATCCTTAAAAGCATTTGATTTAGATAAATCGGACTTACACCAAGCCCCACTCGCATTTTTGAAAGGAATGTCTCTTTTTACGGGCCTTTTAAGATATCTTGTAGCTTTCCAAAGGTTATGCTCGTCATTTCGAACCCAACTAATTAAGGAAGGAATAAATAATCACAAGAATTTATAACTTATAAATTAATCACCCTTATTATGTTTGGCGACGTCAACATCGCACACTGGGGATTTTTGTATGGAGGTGAGCAAAAAAATATATTTGTAATACACAAAAGTAATCAAAATAAAGAAAGTTACAGAAATATCGATCGCTACCTGCGATGTAAAGCCATAACTAACAAAAAAATTTTAATTATTTTTTTTAATTTTTAATTTATTATTCTAAAAGAGCCTTAACTTCGTCGCTTATAAAACTATGCTTTTTCTGGCTAAATGAAGGCGTCAAATGTGTAATCATGGGATCTGTTGTTACCATCGTTCTGTGCATAATATCTTCGTTCGTTGCAATTCGACTGCATTTTCTGGAGTGTCTAAGGCGATATTTTTTATAATCTTTGTTACGACTTTCCGAAGCCTCTTCGGATAGTAGGCCTACAGGAAAAATACACTTTTCCATTATATCCTTGCCATGAGTCAGAATTTTATAAAGTGTAGGTGGGGGATATTGTACCACTCGTGCAGTGCAACAAACTCTTTTGCCCTCTCCAAACAAAAATCACCAAATTGTTTTGTTTGGTTCTACTACCTCGGCGATTGTTATAGTTTCGAGAATTATTGAAAACCTCTTGATTATGTTTTCATCTAGACCCGTTATTTCGGAAATCAATGCAAGATTCGTAAAGAATCTTCATGACGTAATACCTGAATTTGTCGTCAATTTGTCAATTTTCTCTCTAAGTTTACGCTTTTTCAAACACTTTTGGCCCCTTTTTGAGTGGACTGTCTCATGTTTCAATTCAATATTATAGGACATCAGCTTAATACGGGCACGAAGTGGTAACATACCAAATTACTTGTTCATTTACGGGAATAGCTTGAACTATTTCGATTTTATTTATCTTGGATGTTGTGGCTCCACAAATCAGACAAGAAGATGTAGCTGCTGTTTCTGTTAGTGATTGTGCTGTCTTGCCGTCAATCATTGTGAAATATAATTCGACTCTTTTCTTTTCTTCTCGTATAACTTGAGGTGTCTCCTTAACGTAAACTGTAGTGTTTTACAATACTGTATGGAAGAATGTTATGTTATTCCATACTAATTTATTTATGTCATCACTTAATAATAATTTAAGTGGTACAACTGATGTTGTATATAAACGAGAGTCACAAATTTGTGCATATCTCGAGCATACATTTATTTATAACTTCGAAACTGATGCTTGTGTTTGGAGAAAAAAGGGATTTTTTTATATGTTCATAAAAATAAGTAAAAACAAAAAAACTTTGGTCTCTGCAGAGTTTATTTTTTCAATTTTAGTATACTGAAATTTCCTACTTAAAATAAAAAATAAAAAGAAAAACGTTAGCTCACATAATAAATTAATATTCGTTTTGAAATTCTTAGGTTTAAATTAAGTTGGTTCAGTAAAACATATAAGTACTGAGCTTGAGACGGCTATAAAAAAAAACTAGCAGTCAGATCGGAGTAATTCTTTTTGATTTAATTGTACCATTTAGTCTAAAATTTCAAAAAATCAATGCATATTGCATGAATAGTATGTTGACAATTTGACTTTTTATCGCGAAATTCCCAGTGTGCGGCGTCGCAATTAACAAATAGTTCACATCCATGCATCAAAGTTGGAAACAAGTATGCCTTGGCGAGCAAAATTCTTATCCGTAATGGCGTGACGAAACTGTCCGACTAAAGCGTTTACGTGGTCTGACCATGTCTACCAGTTGTTAAAAATTATGCCTAAATTGTTTGCCTTATTAATAATTTTTCGTATATTATTGTCATTTAAAACAATGTCTCCTGAAAAAGTTGTTGCTAAACTTTTTCTGCCTGTTACAATACTCTTAGATTTATAAGGGTTCAAGCAAAATTCGTTTTTTAATATTATTTCTGTAGAAGTCAAAATTACAAAAACAAAAAGCTGAAGCAATTCCGAATATTTAGTTTATTTCAAATCTTATAATATTTATTGTTTTGCTTAACTGTTGTTAAAAATTAAATCTTAATCTTTTAAACGGTCTTTTAAATTATAACGATTTCTTTTTTCGAAATTTCGCTTTCCTGTGGAAAGCTTCTTCAGGAAATTATTTTTTATATTTTACAAAAACAAAAATTTATAACAATTAAAAAAAAAATTTTTTTTAGTTAATGTGCTATTTTTGTGCTCTTAAGTGTGGTTACAAATAGATCATTTTAAATTCAGTAGATTATAAATATTTTGTTTTGTTTTCAGTAAATATTGGCAACGTTTTCCCAAATATACGAATACAGCACAACACAGCACTACACAACCACACAACACTCTTCTTATAGTTGAAAATATTTTACAAATTTATTGAAATTCATTTATAGTCAGCCAATTTACTCATACATGCATGCACTCGCACATCACACACGCACATATATATATATATATATATATATATTTAAATGAATATTTATATTGAAAAACACCACGAACAAGAACTAAACAGCCTTATTGCCATCTATCAATCGATTATTTTTGTACCCTTCATCACAGGTGGAAAGGAAATTAATAAGTTTGTCATACGTGGCCTTAAAAAAAGACAAGTAAATACATACATACATACATGCATACATACATTTTGCAGTTCTGTTCGAATTGATTTGTTTGATTGTTTGACTTTAAATTAGATGTTTGTTTGATATCTCTTAGAAATAGAAAATTCATGTAAAAATTCGGTTAACAAACGAAAAATGTTTAGTTGTTTTACAACCTGCCCTGGTATCGTGTATTTTTTTATTAAAAATTTTAATTAAAATATTTAAATTTTCTTTACTAACAATCCCAATTCTATCCACCAATCCAAAGCAAATATAAAATAAATCAATTAAATTGCCTGACTAAAATATAAAAGTCTCCAGTAAAAAAACTCTTAATTAAAAGTATTTCTCTTTAAAAAAAAAAATATTTTTTTAAATTATACTGGAGGACATTAAAAATTTTCCATTCCATACGAGTACACCGCTCGCTTACGACTTTTATTGTTTTTTTTTGTTTTTTTTTGTAATTTCTAAAACAAAAAGTCTTTTAAATATTGCAAAACTCTGCATGTGAATGTTTTTTTTTTTTTCTTTTTTTGTTGTTGTTCTTGCTGTCGTTCAATTCGTCGTCTGAGAGGAAGATTTCATTTCATTCGTTTATTGCATTCACATTTACACAGTTCGTTGGTTAATGTAGCAATTTTCATTTTTTCCCATTCAATAGTTTATTGTATGAATTTTGATGTTTCTCTGTTGTTGTTGTTGTTGTTGTTCTTATTGTTGTTGTACTTGGCTTTTGCTTCTCTCCTAAACATATACTAACGCTCATTTGAATACGGCAGCTCTTTCTGTATTAAAATTTCTAAAGACTGTGTGAATAAAAATCCAAATAATTCATCTAACCCCAATTAATAGTGTTTGATAGTGAGTTATTCCTGCTATTCTTATTACTTTAATTGCATTCTTTCATTCGTTACTGTTTACAGCTGAAGTAGTTAAATGCAATAAATGCTGATGGCATAGCACTGCATTATATTCTGCTACTTACTGGTGGAATTTTTTGTGATCTTTTTAAAACTTCTGCAACCTAAATTGGTAAGAATTTGTACAGGGAGTCCGCCGGGAAGGTATGCTACTTCCTTTATTCATAATGGATTTTTAATGGAGTACAATATCAGCTAAATATCCGCCTCTGTTAGCTTCACAATTGCGAGCCCTTTTGAGCCACATTTTTCATTACATTCTCTTACATTTGACGCGGTATTTCATTAATTTCATCACGAATATTTTATTTGAGTTGCTTAAGCGTTTCTGGTTTGTTTGCACAAACCCTGCTTTTCAGATATCCCCACAAAAAGAAGTCCGCAGCAGTCAAATAAGGTGACCCGTGCAGGACAATTAACATCACTATTTCTTGAAGTAACTTGTTGTGGAAAGAGATCTCGCAGTAATCATAGCTAAATGCGATGTGGCACCGTCTTGTTGATACCACACGTTAATAAAGCCTGCAGTTGTGGCATTAAAAAGTTTTCAATCATATCACGATATCACTCTTCAGTTAATTGTAAACATTACGCCTTTTTCCTTTTCAAAAAAGTAAGGTTCAATGATACCTCCTTACCAAAATTGTACACCATACTGTCACTTTTAATGGATGCAAAGGGGAATCGACAAACCGACAATAAAAATCTGCCTCTTCACTCATTACGATTTTTTCATGAAAATCGGAGTTTTCATGGGAGAGCTGTAACATCCTGTTGGCTTATGTATGGCGGCATAAATGGTCTTGTGGAAGAAGTTCTTGTGGCAACTGAATCTTTTATAGAAACTATCCTAGCGCACAATTGTAGTCAAAGTTGTTCTTTGAAGACCAAGCTGTCGAATTGAGTTTGCTCGGCCGCCAAGGGGCTCTTTGGGGACGGTAGGGTATCCAACTCTATTGATTCCCTAGAGCATCGACGCATTGTAGGTTGTATAGGTTCACACATAAACAAAAACGGACAACAAGCATGATCGTAAAAGGATTTAGTTAGAAAAACAGACGAATGAAAAAGGGAGCGACAAATTAGGTAAAAAGAGACAAACGAAAAAGGAGAGAGCGATGCAGGCAAAAAAGGACAGAAAGTGACAACGCAATAACACGAAGGGAGACACGAACTATATAAACACAACTGACAATAGAACGTAACTAGTACGAAAAGAACACTGAAGATGGCAAACAGCCGAAACCGGTTTATTCACAAACCAAATTTAACGAGAGTCGACGGAAAACCGTACCCAGATAAAAGTA
Source organism: Trichopoda pennipes (assembly GCA_030448955.1). Taxonomy (NCBI): domain Eukaryota; kingdom Metazoa; phylum Arthropoda; class Insecta; order Diptera; family Tachinidae; genus Trichopoda; species Trichopoda pennipes. The sequence continues at coordinate 3,203,980 of JASKUP010000040.1, forward strand.
GGTTGTATATCGCTGTTTTATCGTTGCTACCATGGTAAGTGTGCTAACGAAATTAAGAAACTTGTTCCCGCATCACGCACGTTTTTACGTTTCACTCGCTTTTCGTTGAGAGCGCATCCATTTGTGGTCGAATTGGCCACTGAATTGCACTACGACGTACAGGGACAATTTGTTTTTTATCAGAACAGTTCGTATGTGGAATAAGCTCCCTCAAGAGGTCTTTCCTGTCACATTCAATGTAGGGAAAATTAAATCGAACATCCACAAACACTACTCACTTCCGCTTTCCTCCTCTCCGTAACTTAACTTCCTACTTCTGGTACAATGCATTGCTGATCCGAACGAAAAAAATAATAATAAAATTAGTTTTTATTTCAATAAAATTGAAAAAATGGAAATTTAAGTTTTTGTTCCGGCAATAAAAAAATATAAATTTTCTCAATTTACAATAAAGAAATTGTAAGTTGTAAGTTTTACAACCGATCGATTAGTCAGAGAATTACACACTCTCTCCAGAGATATTTCCTATCACTTCTAATGTAAAGAGATTCAAATCGAATATGTCCACAAACATTACTTCTTCTTTCCTCCTTCACATAACCTAATTTCCTAGTTCTGGTAGAATGCATTGTATGAGTAGAGATCATTCCCTGAGTAGTGGTCCCAGCAAAGACAAATAAAAAATATGCGAGATCCGCTTAAAACAATATATATATATATAAATTGTATCCGCTGGGCAATAGTCAGTTGAGTTGACAACATCATTGGTTAAAGTAATAAAAATAATAAAGCAGCTTTTAGGCGTTAAAGTGGTAAAGTGACCATCGTGTATTTTTATGTGTATAAACGCGAATAAGTAAATCTATGTGTAATCCAATTTAAAACTCTAAATAATAATTAAAATGGTGTAAAAAATGTATAGTAATTCATAAAATGAGAACGGCTGGGCCGATTTCTGTAAAAATTTTTGTCAGTTGTTCGTATTTTCGAAGAGAAGGTTTTTACGAAAGAAAAAAACCCTCCGAAAAACTGAAAAAATTGAGTTTCTGTATAACATTTTGTGTAAAATTATTCCTTAATGGCTTTCGAAGTCAAAAAAAAGAAAGTTCTTAGTGTAAGTCATTGTAAATTGTGAAAAATGCGAAAATTGGCGAAAATTGGAAAATCTCTCCGCAAAAGTTGGAAAACTGGAAAAATCATTCTCTATTGATTTCATTCAAATAAATCACATTGAAAATTTAAATATTTGTGTTGTATTATGACTCTAAGGTTCGTCTAAAGGCTAAAATTGGGGCGAGGCGAATATAATTGTAATAATTGTCGCCGCGTGCGCAATATAAGAATTCTCAATACAATATCACCTTTACTAAAGGAATAAAAGTAACATAATTACTTGATATTCATGCTCCCCTTTTTTATTTTTAGACGAATCAAAAAGCAGCAATTACACAATCAGCTGTTTTCGCAGTCACTTGTAAGAGAATGAGAATGGGGTTACCCCACTCTCTGTTTTAATTAACATATATTACAAAATCAGCTGTTTTGCAGACAGTTGTGGGAGAAAGAGAATGGGGCTATCCCACATTTTAATTAATATGTATTTCAAATTTGAGGTACAGCCGTTAATAAACGTAGTAACAGTAGGTGCAGAAGTGTGCATGGTCGAAAAATATTATCTGGTAATAAGTATTCCTGCGTCGAAGAATTTATTATTTCGTAAGAATATCCTATTGTGAAAATTTAATGACGATCGGTCCAGTAGTTAAGACTATATTACGATTTTTAATTGTCCTAAAAAGGGGCGTGGTCCCACCCACTTTTCTCCTGGTACGTATTCCTTATTATGCCAATACCATATGTACCAAACATCATCGAAGTAGGTCAAAAAATGCCCAAAATATGGCGGTTTAAATTTTTGGGCTATATGGGCGGTGCCACGCCCCTTTGTCCAATCAAACCTTCATATAGCCTACTATTCCTTCCAGAGTCACAGTAACATCCTGTGAAAATTTCAGGAAAATCGGCCCAAGGGATTGGCCTCCTATAAAGCACAAACAAACAAACAGACAGACAGACATTCATTTTTATATATATAGATTAAAATTATTTTATATAATTTTGAACCTAATAATATTTTAACTTATAATTATAATTATTGATTGTAAATTTATTTACTGTTAATAAATAAATAAAATATTTGAACTATATTTGATGACAAAAAGAAAATATTTAATGCAAAAAATAAAATTAAAGCCGTTTTCAAAATAGCTTTAGTGTAGCTTTTCAAAGTTGTTGGTGTTGTTGTTGTTGGTGTATTGTTGCCTGTTTATTTCTTATGCAAGGAAAAATGTATTATAAATGCGTTCAATACTACTAAAATACCTCACGAAGTTATTATTGATGATGGTTATGATGATGATGATGATGAGTATGAGGATGATGATGATGATGATGTTATAGTATTGCAGTTTAATACCCGCTGGCTAAAGTTGTGAATATGGATGAACTGTTTAGAGTGTGCGTGCTGCAGGGAGAGTAGCCTTCATTAGTTATCCAAATAATACAAGAATGTGTACGTATTCTCAATATTTATACAATTTAAACGCGTAAAATCCTCCTCTCCACCACCTGCTCTCCAGCAATTGCATTTTTAAACGGACAGAAATATAGACAACAACAACAACATCCAGTTAGTGGAACAAGGTGTAGAATAATTGGTTATTTAAGCTGATACTTTAGTTGCATTAGTAAATTTTAATGTTGCAACACTAAAATATGTAATTCGCAGTAGTGGAATACGAACAAAAAACAATTTAAACGGATAAATGTGGTACTTTTGACGTGTGTCGAATACAAGAGAGTAATTAGTAGTTTTATTTTTTAAAAGGTTTGCGAGGATCTGTTGCCAAGTCATCGAGAGAATTTATTAAAGCTGATCAATCAAGTCAACTTGATTAATTATGATTTAAGTCGGTCACTAATACTAGTAAATCTGTTGCTACAGTTAGTAAGGCTTAAGACTGAGGCTCTAGTGCGGGAACTAGAACGAAAACAATTTCCTTTACTTATTTTTGCACTGAACTAAACCTTGCCATACAGGCTATGGTTGGTTAAACTACTTCCACAATTGATTAGCTTCGAACGGCACATACTGGAGTCGACTATTTTGTAAGCCGGTTGAGAGAACAACAAATATGGAAAGAGTTAATTCACATATAAAAGCAACGACAAAAAAGATAAATTAAATTTTCGACCAATGAGATATCCAAGGCACGAAATTAACTTACGACTTGAAAACTAGACAACTTGAAGATAGACGTTTGACAGAATGTGCCTAAGAGAAATCATTTTACTTAAATTCTATTTTAGACTTCTCTCCAAAAAACTGAATTTTTTTTATTAAAGTTGTTTGTTGCTTTACAAATGCATTTAAAATTGAAGCACCATCGTAACCAGCAGCAGTAGGAAAATATTAAACAGTACAAAGGTATTTCACACACACACACACACACACGCATAAGTAAACTATTGAAAGGTGTATAGATATATGTCGAATCTAAAATCTATCTCTAAATTTGTACACATGTAAAATTATGCATAAGTGAAATGACCATCCCAGCATTGTGGCGTAAGGATTTAATGTATCCGTATTCAAAACAATTGAAAATATTTAATTTTATTTATTTGAAAACGTAAAAGTGTACACACAAACATACAATTAGGGCCCATAAAAAACATACGTCACGTAAAATATCTTGAATAAAATTTTAAAAAGTTTTTTTAAGGACGTCTAATCCTTGATATTTCACTGCAGGCAGTGAAATTAATTTTTTTTTGGATTTTTATAGTAATTTTATCGCTGATAAAATTTTTTTAAAGAAAAATTTTCACTGATGAAATTGTTTATCGAAAAATTATTACTAAAGACATTTTTTATAGAGAAATTTGATCACTGATGAAATTTTTTATAAAAAAATTATCGCTGATTAAAATTATACAAAGATCATAAGATCGATAAAAATTTGCGGTAGAAAAATTATCACCCCAGAAAAATTATCACCGATGAAATTTTCCTATATAAAAATTATCACAGGTAAAATTTTTCGGTAGAAAAAGCATCAGCGAAGAAATTTATCGGTAGAAAAATTATCAGCGTTGAAATTTTTCTATAGAAAACTTATCAGCGATGAAATTTTTCTGTAGAAAATATTTATCAGCGATGAAATGTTTTTGTACAAAAATTATCAGCGATGAAATGTTTCTGTAGAGAAATTATCACCAATGGAATTTTTCTGTAGAAAATATATTAAGAAATATTTCTGTAGAAAAATTATCAGCGATGGTACTTTTTTGTAGAAAACTTATCAGTGATGAAATTTTTCTGCAGAAAACTTATCAGCGATGAAATTTTTTTGTAGAAAACTTATAAGCGATGAAATTTTTCTGCAGAAAAATTATCAGCGATGAAATTATTCGTTACAAAAATTATCAGCGATGAAATAATTCAGTAGAAAAATTATCAGCGATGAAATTGATATTATCAACGATGAATGAAATTTTTTCTATAGGAAAATTTTTGATGGATGAAATTTTTTCTATAGGAAAATTTTTGATGGATGAAATTTTTTCTATAGGAAAATTTTTGATGGATGAAATTTTTTCTATAGGAAAATTTTTGATGGATGAAATTTTTTCTTTAGGAAAATTTTTGATGGATGCAATTTTTTCTATAGGAAAATTTTTGATGGATGAAATTTTTTCTATAGGAAAATTTTTGATGGATGAAATTTTTTCTATAGGAAAATTTTTGATGGATGCAATTTTTTCTTTATTAAAGTTTTTGATGGATGAAATTTTTTTTTATAGGAAAAATTTTACATGGATGAAATTTTTTCTATAGGAAAATTTTTGATGGATGAAATTTTTTCTATAGGAAAATTTTTGATGGATGAAATTTTTTCTATAGGAAAATTTTTGATGGATGAAATTTTTTCTATAGGAAAATTTTTGATGGATGAAATTTTTTCTAGAGGAAAATTTTTGATGGATGAAATTGTTTCTATAGGAAAATTTTTGATGGATAAAATTTTTTCTTTAGGAAAATTTTTGATGGATGAAATTTTTTCTATAGGAAAATTTTTGATGGATGAAATTTTTTCTATAGGAAAATTTTTGATGGATGAAATTTTTTCTATAGGAAAATTTTTGATGGATGAAATTTTTTCTATAGGAAAATTTTTGATGGATAAAATTTTTTCTATAGGAAAATTTTTGATGGATGAAATTTTTTCTATAGAAAAATTTTTTTTTTCAAAAAATTTGATTAGTAAAATTTTTTTATTGAAAAATAATGACTGATGAAAGTTTTCTGCAGAATACTTATTATTAATTAAAATTCTCCATAGCATTATAATCAGTGATGGAATTTTTTACTAGAAAAAATTTTGCCATATTTATAATATTTTTTAAAGAATTATAGCTGATGAAAATTTTCTACAGAAAAATGATGACTGATGAGCAGTGAAGAAGGGCTTTTACTTTTGCTTTTTATGTAGATTTACATCCAATTCTACTCGTACCCATAGCAAACCTATAGTTGTACAATTGTAATTGAACCACCAAGCAACCAAGTTTTTTTAATCATCTTAGCCATATTAAAATAATTAATCAAATAAATTACTGCAACAATAGCAAGCAAATAATATTTAATTATTATAAATTTTATTTTCATTTTCTTATAAATGTTTTTTTTGTAATGCATAATTTCTTTTTTAATTATTAATTACCCAACTCTTTAATGATAATATGAAAAGAATACCCGCATTTGTCTTTTATATAAGAAATGCAATGTTTTTTTTTTTTGTTGCTGAAGAAAAATACTTTGAGAGTAAAATAAAATAGAAAAGAATATTTTTTTCTCTATACGTGTGTTTTGAATTCTTTTCTTTATTTTGTTTTATTTTATTTATTTTTGCTCAATTTCGCCATCCTAACGAAAAAAAAAATTTATATTGAAAAAAATTTGAGTTACATTTGCTAAAGGAGCAACAAAATGATGATAAAACAGCACAAGCCAAAAAAAGAAATAAAAAAAATTTACAATTGCAGGAACCAAAAAAACAAAAAACAAAACAAAAAAAAATCAAAAATAATACAATAAAAATGTGGAAAAAACGAAAAAAGTTGAAATTATAAAAAAATGGCAAGAATTTACAGAAGAAGCATACAAGAAAAAGAAATATGTATGTACATTGTACACACACATATTGTTGCAAAGGTACTTTTTGGTTTAAGGGAAAAGGTTTGTTTGGCAACAATTCGCTCAAACAATGAAATTGTTCCAGCTCTTGCTTCGTCAGCAATGCCATTCAATGTGCAAGGTGCCCCTGTATGCTAGTATGTAGTGTGCTAGCTTACATGGTTGTGGGTTCGATTCCCAACAAAGACCTTGGCTTTTTTTTCACTACAAATTAAAATTGACTGTCGGTGGGGCTGCTTAGTGATGAAGCAGTGCTGTGTTATACGACAGTTAATTTCCGTAACTATCCTTCTACTTTCACCACCTGTCGCATCTCTTCTCTCTATCCCTTTCCTAAAGAATGTAGCACAGGTCTTGACTAAATCGGCATTGTTGCCTGAAGTGCTATTTCTCTTTAAAAAAATAAAATAATAAATAAAAGGCAACGAAACTCCAACCTGCAACCTTTGCAGGAGTTCAGCAATGGCAAAGGTTTTACAGCAATGGGATGAATGCACGATGGTGCATAAAAAATCGTTTTGAAGCTTTAGATAGAAGTTTAAAAGATCTATGGAACAACCAATTTGGTGGCGGAATGATTTTATTATCAGGAGATTTTCGCCAGTGGTTCCACGTTCAAGGCAAGCTGATGAAGAACTGAATGCATGTTTAAAATCCTTCAAATTTTGGAAAGATGTCAAGGTATTGTTACATTTAAGCAAGAATATGCATGTTATTTTGCAAAATAATCAATCTGGAGACATATTCTCTAAACAACTCATTGATATTGGTAAGGGAAAATTTCCTATACATATGTTGACTGGCTGCATTACCTTTCCTGATAGTTTTTTTGTCAGTTAATGTAGTTAAAAAATGAATTCATTCATAAAGTGTTTCCCTAAATGCTGCTGAAAATTACTTATTCCATGACTGGTTGAACGAGAGAGCTATACTGGCTGCCAAAAACACTGATGTAAATAAATTAAATTTCAAAATTCAAGATGGCATTCCTGGCGAAATGAGGTCTTATAAATCATACGTGCGTATATTTTCCGACGGGGTTTAATTTATTCGGCAAATAGCCGAAACCGGTTTGTTCACAAACCATATTTGACGAGGGTCGACGTAAAATCATACTCAACTTATAAATCAGTTGATAAGGCAACTAATGAAGATGATGTCGTGAACAATCCACCGGCATTTTTAAACTCACTTGATTTGCCGTCTCTTCAATTAAAGGTACGATCTGTAGTTATATTGTTGCGAAATAATACTAATGACACACAATTAGCGATAAAAAAATTAATGAATAACGTAATAGAAGCAATCGTAATGAATGGAGAAGAAGTTTTGATACCCCGCAAACACAATGATTCCGACTGACATACTACACGGCTTGCTGTCGCAATGACTATAAACAAATCCCAGGGGCAGTCATTAAGTGTTTGTGGTATTAATCTAGAAATACCCCTCTTTCTCGCATGGTCAATTGTATGTTGCCTGTTCTCGTGTTGGAAAACCATCTGAACTAATTGGTTACCTGCCAGGTAATCAAACAAAAAATATCCTGTACCATAAAGTACTACAACAAAAATGGACATTAATTTAAAATAAGTAAAAATAAAATTAAATACAATAAGTAGGTCTCATAATTAGATAACGCAAATTATAATTTTCTTTGTGATTTTTAAAGTATTTAAAGTGATTTATATATAATAGTTATAGTTTTTTGACCTTTTTAATATTTTTTAGTAGTTAAAATTTTTAAAAAACTTTTATTTTTTATTATTTTTTCGATATTTCGCCACACCGTTGGTTGGCATCATCAGGAAAACAAAAATAATGAACAAACAAATTGAAAAAATTTTTTGATTAAAAAATTCAAAATAATCAAAAATTTTTTTTAAAAAACAAAACAAACAAAAACAATAAAAAACGACAAATTGAAACAATTTTTTGTTTAACATACATACAAACAAATTTTCAATATTAAAAAATTTCTAAATTTAATAAATATCTTTTTTCTTTTCTAAGATCTTTTTTATATATTTTTTTCTTCACGATATTTCGCTTTCCTTTGGAAAGCTTCTTCAGGAAAAAATTTTATATTTTTGAAAACAAAAATTATTAACAAATTGAAAAAAATGTTTCAAAACATTTGACAAAAAACATATAAAATATTTTTTCATACATACATACAAAAATTTTAAAATTTTCAAATATTCAAACATACAAAAACAAGGAAACGGAAATAACAAATAAATAACAAATAACAAATTCTCTCTTATGAAATGATTATAACAAATTATGTGTCTTTTTAATTAAGTACCTATAATTCTGAGCTAAATTGTCTGTGTCTGTCTTGAAATTTATTCTCCTTACATTTGGTACATTAACAATTTCTAACATTTCCAACATATAACGTCTCTTGTAGTTTTTTTCTATATCTAATACTGATGTTTCATCAAACTTTGCATAATGATTATATTTCTTACAATGTGAAGATAAGGATGTCTTCTGTGTTGAAATATTCCTACATTTTTGGTCACACCTGTGACCAGCTAATCTCGTTTTAAGCTTATTTTTTGTTGTCCCAATATAAACTTCGTCACAGTTCACCTGGTCATTTCCTCCACATGGTATCCTGTATACTACATTAGATATTTCCATTTTTCCTATTTTATCCTTCATACTGCTAAATAATTTATTTAATGTGTTATAGTGATTAACTTTAGAGCAATGTGAAGATAATGCTGTTTTTTGTAAACTAATATTATTCCTGTATTTCTGTGGTCTGACCTATGTCCTGCGATTCTAGTTTTCAATTCATTTTTTGTTGTGCCTACATAAACCTTATTACAATCCTGCTTATCATTGCCGTTACAAGGAATTTTATACACTACATTGGATATATTTAATTTTTGAATTTTATCCTTAATATTACTAAACAACCTATTTAATGTGTTTGTATTCTCATATGCCATTTTGTATTTATTTGTATCATAAATTTTTGAATTCTCTATTCCTTCAGACAAGACTGGTATATAAGTTATCGATTTATATATTTCGGTTTCCGTTCCACTACTTATAACTCTTTTCCTCCTATTATTAAATAGATTAATTAACCTATTAGTTAATCGTATTGGAAAATTGTTCTCAGTTAAAATATTTCTAATCCTTTCTTTGTTCTTTCTATGGAATTCTTTGTCACTAATTGTTAAAATTCTCTCTATTAAATTATTGGCCGTGTTAATAATAATAATTCTTTTATTTTGTTTAGAATAATAATTAATAATTCTACCTGAAGCAGTTGGTCTTTGGTACCAATCTATAACTAATTCTTTATTTCTTCTTATTACTAAAGTGTCTAAATATGGAAGTTTAGCATCACATTCCCTTTCAGTTGTAAATTTTTATTGAAGGGTCAAATTCATTTAATGTTTCTAACATTTCTTTAATGGCAGATTCAGACAGAGTAGCGAAGTGTTCACTCACTGTTCATACATGTATGAATATGTACATTTCATTTTTTAGCCGCTTCTTCTCATACATGTGTGAGAGACTGACAAATATTTTGCGTTTTCTCATTTATGAATGCGACGATTTATTTTTTTCTTTCTATTCATAAGTGAAAAAATGAGAAACACACAAGTGTTCATTTTTGAATATGTACAATTTTGATAATTTTTCATAAATGAAAAGGTCGTATAAATATGTGCGTTAAGCATTCGCGTACATGAACGCACATATTTGATAATGCGCAATTGTCGGCGTATGCAGGAAAAAAATGTTTTTTTTTTATTTCTTTTAGAATATATTGCAATATTGTGTTTTGAGTTAATATGTACCCATGTGTTTTTACTACATTTTGCGGTAAACTGCGATCGTAGGTAGAAAATTTTTTCACGTTCATTTATGAGAAATTTTATAAAATTTCAACATTCATAAATGAACATGTACATTTATGAAAAATAACATTAATGAGAAGAAGCTGATTTATCATTTATCACATATGAATAAGACTAATAATTCTTGTTGTGCGCATTCATGTATGAACATAAGCAGAACATTTTTTCTTGTTCGTTTATGCGCGTGAAAAATAAATATAAAATTTTAGATTTCTCATTTATGAAAAATATCATGAATGTTGATTTTTGAATGTTCATAAATGAAAAATTCTGAACCCTGGATTCAGATATAATACAAAACAAATCATCTACATATTTTGTCATAATTTTTGGTTTAACATTTAATTTTTCAATAACATTATCTAACAATTTTTCCATAACAATATCTGCCACAATTGGAGAAGCTGAAGAGCCCATCGGATGTCCTTTTTGCTGTATATATATTTTTTCATTATACTGAAAATATCTATTATCTTCTATACAAAACTTGACAATACGAAAAAAAAAAAACCTTTCTCTATCTTTGTAAAATGTTCCAAAACATCCCAAGATTTTTTTTTAAATAGAACAAAAAAAACATATTTAAGTTGCTAATACTTATAAATTGATAATCATTGTTTTGCATTGCTAGACAATAAAAAATTATGGTATTGCCAGTATCAAATTTTAAAATGAAAAAAAAAGGTTTCGTTTTTTTTTTTTTTTTTTAACATTAGAATATAATTACAAATTACAAACTAATGTGCAAGAATAAAGGCCATGGCTACTAAGGCCTTCGGCTCAATAATGTGAGATACTTATACATGTAATAATATATAGACTCTTAAATTAAATGGTGAATATTAATTATTCTCAAAAACGATAATGTTTGGTTAATGTTCTTAGTGTTTGGATTTGAAAGCAAGGAAAGTGGATTTTGGATACGTTTGAAAACAAGGTCTCGTTGTATTTTGAATTTTGGGCACACTGAAAAGATGTGCCTAATTATATTGTAACGACACGTTTTCCTGGTAGCTGAGGTATGCTCAACGGCGTCCAGGGTCGTGTTATGTCGATTCCAAAAAGACAAAGCCTTACTCACAATGTTGTATGCAGGCAGCTTCAATAAACATCTTCTAGTTCATGCGGTCCGTATTCGGCGAACGTCACTGTCTAAGTCGACTGCGGGCACAAACTCGGCTGGGTATTACCACGGCTCTGTTTGTGGTCGCTCCGTCGAAATAGGTCGGTACGCCGCAAGCGCCAAGGCACTGTAGGCTGGGCTGGGTATTACCACGGCGCAACCGTTCACTGCCTGGTCACTGTCGGTGGTGACTGCGGACACAAACTCGGCTGGGTATTACCACGGCTCTGTTTGTGGTCGCTACGTCGCAGTTCTGTCCTGTCTCAGGGTATAGCTTCGGCTGGATATTACCACGGCCTTATCTATACCCTGACTACCAGTCCCAAAAAATAAATAAAAAAAAGTAGAAGAAGATATTTACCTTTGCTCCTGTTGCCGGTCGCACACCAATTGATTCATTCTGATTGATGTTTGCGCTTTTATACTCTTTTTCCTACCACACACCAATGCACAAACACACTTACATTACTTCTGTAGTAAGTACACCACAGCCGACGGCTGTTTTCACCACCGAGCTGCAGCCAGTTTTACAATATGAATATTACTAATTAATTAATTATTATGCCTTCGTGACTAATTACAATAATACTAGAACTAAATCTTACGTCAACATAAATACTTATAACTACATGCGTATATAAGTAAATACATGAATTCATATTTTTAGTAAATGATTCTATAACTAAATAAATACATTGGAGAAAATATGGAGATTTAGACATAAATTCATTATTCTAGTAAATACGTTTAAAATAAGAGATAGGAATTGACCCGTGACTGTTGTCAGACAGTTCTCTGTGTGACCAAAAACGACTCCGGACTTTTGGTCGTTACAATATTGACAGGTATTATGTCGCATTCACAGATATCTGGTAAGGATAATTTAAGAAAATGTCCGTGAGATAGCTTGGTGTGCCCTAAGCGGAGTCTTACAATTCCTATTAACTCCCGTCTTTTTAAGCTAATACATTTGAAGAAATTGTTAATGCAAAATTGATCCGTATTCGTAGATTGGTACCAGTTTGACGTTCTTGGCAAAAAGTTCTGCCTTTACAGAGTAATGGCGGCTTAAATATTTGTTTATATCAGTCTTATTGAAATAATGTAAAGTTAAGAGTGGTCTATCTATCCCTTCCCTAGCAACTTTGTCAGCTAAGTCGTTACCCGCAACTCCGCAATGACCCGGTATCCAGATGAGGACTATATTTGGATACCAATCCATCAAAATGTTTCTAATTATTGTGGCGTAGAAACTATTGTTGGAAATATTGGCGATTGAATATAAGGAAGAAAGCGAAACCTTATCCTTCAGCTGTGTATATTGTTGTGTATTGGGGAAGTGCCTTTGTCAATAATTCCTTTCCCCGTCGGATAATGCTATAGCTAAGCCGGCTACCTACTTTTGATGCGTCGGTTAACAAAAATGTATGATGTTTATACTTTGATTGTAGTTCCAAGAACAGTTTTTTGTATATTGCATTATCCGTACTTGTTTTTTTAAAGTCCTGAAGAGACAAATTAATTGTTTCTCCAGTGAGATACCAATATGGTTTAGTACACTGCTTGTGCTTTTGAAATATTTCAAAAAGGGGGACCTGAAGCTCCGAACAGATTTTAGTCACTCGTTGTATCACCGAAAGAACTTTTGGTTCCTTCCTTGCTTTAAGACATTTCCGAATTATTGGAAATAAAGGCGTATCAAAATTGTTTAAGAAACATTTAAAGAGCCGGCTAACTACTACATCTCTTTGTGTTTCTAATGGATATACCTTGCTTTCGAATAGCATGTTTGTTATGGGTGTTGTACGGAAAGCTCCCAGTGCAGCTCTTATGGCTGCATTTATTTTAGTTTTGATTTTCCTGAGATGTGTGTTAGAGGCGAACCCATAAAATGGCAAAGAATAATTGATTTTTAATAGTAAAATCGCCTTTATTACGGACACCAGTGAAACGGTATTGCAGTTGAATTTTGAACTAGAAAGGCATTTGATTACATTAAGTTGCTTGGTTAAAGAAGACGAAAGGTGCTCAATATGCGTTTTCCATCTGTATTTATTTGATATATACACTCCCAGTATTTTTATATATTCAACGTCTTGAAGTGAAAAATTGTTGCTTAGGACATTGTGCTTACAGTATTTTTTCCTGCAGATGTGTATAGTTGTGCATTTTCTGTCAGAAAGTTTCGCACCAGAATACTCACACCAATCCCTAATATGTTGAAACATTCCCTCAAGGTCAATCGTTGGGTTTTTCCTGCGAGGTTTTTAGTTAAAATGCTGTTATATATATAATTTCCTAAAAAAAATATTTTTAACTTAAAATGTTTATTAGCTAAAATGGGTTTTAAACGAATTTTATGATTTTTTTATAAATATGGCTGCTAATAATTAAATAAAATTTTTATAATAGAAATAAAAAGTTTTTCTATGAAATTAATATTTTCAATTAATTAAATGTTAATAAATTAAGACTTTTTTCTATTCAAAGAAAGCTTAAATAACTAGTGTTATTATAATTCTATCACTTTTTCTAAAAGCAATGTCTAGAAATTCGAACTTTTTAGAAATTCAAAACTGCCCGGTACACAAAGTGTTTCTATTTGTGAGATTCTACTGTATTGCTAAAACATATTTTCTATTAATGAGTTGAAAAGTCTTGAAAATCTTAATATCACTTGCTTAAGCAAACTGGACTTAAGGCCCAACTATAATATTGTTACGTTTATGCCTTTTATAAACGTTTTCTTGTGAGTTCTTTATTGCAAAATAAATATCACCAGTTTTTAGAATTTTTAAATTTATAACAATTTTATATAATAGTTATAGTTGTTTGACCTTGTTAAGTCATTTTATTATTTTAGTTAAGTGTTTTTATTTGAATTAATAATTAGATAATCCCGGATCTGGAATGCATTACACGTTAGGAAACTTATAAAATAAAAATATGAATTGTTATACTTAAGCTAGCTGTAAGGAGCCATTTTATTTGAAGAAGAAATCATTAATTAAGAAAACGTTGAAACCACCGGTCGTGTATATTTTAATGTGAAAAGTGCAGTCTTTAATAAATAAATTAACTGTGCCTTAAAAAAGCTTAAGGCAAAACAGACCTTTTTAATATTTTTTAGTAGTTAATTATAAAGCACTAAGTCACTAGGTGCTTTATAATTAACTACTAAAGAATATAACAATTTTATTTACTTTAACTACACAAAGTTGACACTTCAGAACAATTTACTTAAGAATGCACGTCTTTACTTTACGAAGTTTAATTTTACACTGAACAGACTATCCACTCAGACGCTTCCCTATTTATATTTGTCCATTTAAAGTCTAGAAGATTTACGAATCTTCTACTCCCTTTGTATCACATTTTGTTGTTGTATGTTGTTTATTCGATGTATGGGCGCCTGTATGTCTCTGTGTATAGTTGTTTTTGTTTTTATGCTAATAAGGTTTCTGCTTGGCATTTATTTCAATATATTTGTTGTTGTCTTTTGTAGAAAAGGGTTTTTTAGAAAACTACCCAGATGGTAAACAACATGTATGTTTGTTGTTGTCAAATTAGTTTTGTTGTCATGCACGTTTAGATGGTAAACAGCATACATGTATTGATTTTTCTTGCAGGCCAGGCAGTTAGTAAACAGCATATTCAATTGTAGTCGTGTGTGTATAAACTTCTACGCAGTTTGTAAGCAGTAGTTCGCTTTATTGCTTAATTATTTTATTTTAAAACTTAAGCAAGACACATTCGTAACATAATGCATAACCTGGCTTAAGTCAACTTAAACAACTGAGCAAATACCTAATAATCATATGTGGCAAACTTAACAAAACTTTTCGTCAAGTTTCGTTAAATATCAATTGCTACAGCAAAATACGAAACTGATTCCACATTCCGTACGGAAACAGCTGATTTTGCATTGTGCATTTTTTATAGATACACTTTAGTAAACAAATTGCAATGAAGGGCGAAAGCGAATTTAATAGAAAACGTACAAAGAAAAAACTGCTTATATGACAAAAGAGATGCGTTTTACTATAACCGCAATTCAAAGGTGTAAGTATGGAAAAAAGTAGCAAAAAAAAAATGCAGAAAAAGTGGTTAGTAATACCTTAAAGAATTTTGTTTGCCATTTTCATTTTCATACTGGTATGAATTATATAACGTCGCGCAGTGCAAACACAGATAGAAGTTACTACGGCAACGTTTCTGCAACGAAATGAAGAGAATGGGAGCACCATATCAGGCAGTGGACCAAGTATGATTATTAAACATGTTTTTGTTAATAAATTTCATTTATTTAGAAAGAAATAATTTTTTTGCAAAAGTAGGAATAAAACAAATGTGCAACTGTGTACAATAATTTCTAAATTCGTGTAAGTAGATTATAGCCACCTAAAAGTCTTCAATGATTTGCTTAAGCATTTGACAGACTTTTCGTTTAATTTTAGATATTAGTTTGAGGCAGCTTATGAATATTATAGTTGAGCCTTTAATTTGCTTCTTAAGTAAAGACGTACAATTTTATTACAATTTAGAATGCAAAAGGTACTTTTCTTATATTTAAGATTAAAATTGCCAAATTACATCACTATTATATTATACATACTTATTTGTGTGTATGTATGTATGTACACATATAGCTGTGTAAATGTGTAATAAAAAAACAATGCAGTAAATGAACGATGAAAATCGAACGACACGGTAAAGTTAAAGCAACTTCATATAACATAATACACACAAACACACACAAACACAAGTGCTACTACACACGTTAACTTTAACATACTACAAGTGAGTTTAAGGCGTTTTGTACTCCACACAAAACCAAAAGTATACAAAAAAAAACAAAAACAAAAAATAAGAACTTAAATACAAATAAAAGTATTAATGTGTGTACGTACATTTGTAAAATAACTGAACCAGCACAAAATTATAATGGGTATATATACTACATACAACAACAATGCCAAAAACAACAATTTTCGTATCACACACAAACTGAAGAGCCATAAATATTAAAAGCCCAACAATCCAACAACTAAAACTGCCTGTCAAACGACAACAACGACAACAACAACAACATACAACAACATTTTCAAGACGAAAACGACAACACAATACTCTTCAAAACTCAACCAACTGAAATATACACACATGACCACTCTTAGATATAAAACCATATAAAACATACAACACCAACAACAACAAATATTAAATAATAATAAATAAAAAAAAGGAAACTTAATAGTATCAACCGAATGAACCACAATGAACACAAAACAAGCAATTCAAACGCACGGCCATCGCACTTGCCAGAATTTATTACAACAAGTTGTTGGGAAAAATCGCCAAAAAGCACTCAAATCATTAAAACGTTTAATTATTTGAATTTTTCTCAAAAACCTATGCTAAACAGAATTTAAATATTTTAAAAATACTGACGGCACTGAAGCACGATTCTTTATTTTATAACGCCCACTAAAAAAATGTTTCTTTTAAAACATAAGGCTTCCAAGAGCATGTTATTCATCACATGTACTATGTACTATTTTTCGTCTAAAATGACTGGTCTCAGCCAATTGTTTGTAATTTCTGATTATCCTAAAAATTCGAAAGTCCTTTTTTAACGTGATATTTGTTAAAGATCTCTTTTTATATTAAATTCTCTTCGGTGTTGTTGAATCTCATATACCCAACCCCCCTTTACAATTGTAATGTTATATATTGCAACGCAAAAAAAGCTAAAAAGAAACTATTTAAGCATCCCAAAAACTGAAATTAGCTTGTCTATATCCAAGATTCAAACCAGGACGAAGCAAACAATTCCAAGTTTTAAAGGAGATATTTTGTTCTGTTCATAATTTGGTTTTTTTTGCCATTTTTAGGTAAAAGTCTGTTTTTTGTAGATTTTTATATGACTTTTTGTGAACTTTAGTGAACAAAACAAATAACAAATGATAGAAAGCAGCATGGGAAAACTGAAAAAATTTAGACGATCCCCGTTTTTCAAGGATATTTTCTCTATTTCTATTATTAATTGCGCTTTAATGAATAATAGATTTTACCCATCTCTTATCAGCTGCTAGTACCTTTTGCGGAAAATGAAATACTTATGTTGGTTTGAAAAAATTATAATAAGCAACAACAAAAGCTAAAGTTAATTTGTGGAAATAAATAAAAATAGAATCAATTTCAACAGAAAAACGTGAAGTGGTAGTTTAAGTCATAATAGTATTGTTTTGATAAAGTCGCTAAAAGTAAAAGTAAATCAGTTAAAAGTAAGATTCAATTTAAAACCATCTTTTACTTTTACGTGTCTTTGTTTCAAAGAACTCTTCAAAAAATAATGATTCGTTTAAATCGTTTATATGGGGACTTAATCTGGCAACTTTATACATCATCCATCCACCACCTTATCAAAAATACTGTAATTCCCATTCACTCTTACACCATACCCACACACACGCACAATGTTGATAAGGTATTTTTTTAAGTTTTTTAACGGCAACTAAGGATCTGATTTAAAACAACACAAACACTCCTTCTTCAAATAATTTTAACCAAAAATCATTGTCTAGAACGAAAGCTAATAACAGTGTCATATGAAAACTTTGGGAAAGCAGACAGACATTTTTCGTAAAAATTTTTATTCGTCCTTGGCAAAATTCGTGATTTTCGCAAATTTCTTTTTAGAAAAATTATAACTGATGAAAAATTTATAGCAAAATTATCTCGGATGAACATTTTGAAGAGAAAATTTATTACCTATGAAAATATGAAAATTATCTGTCAAATTTTGACTAATGAAAGTTTTCTATAGAAAAATTATGACTAATGAAAATTATGACTAACGAAAATTTTCTATAGTAAAGTTATGACTAATGAAAATTTTCTATAGTAAAATTATGACTAATGAAAATTTTCTATAGTAAAATTATGACTAATGAAAATATTCTATAGTCAAATTATGACTGATGAAATTTTTGTAGACAAAAATGATGACTGCTGAAAATTATAATCTTATGAGTGGAAAAAATTTGTTGTACAAAAATGATGACTGATGCAAATTTTCTGTAGAAAAATAATGATGATGCAAATTTTCTGTAGAAAAAATATGACTGATGCACATTTTCTGTGGAAAAATTATGACTAATGAAATTTTTCTAGAGAAAAATTATGACAAATGAATTTTTTCTATAGAAAAATTATGACTAAAAAAAGTTTCCTATAGAAAAATTATGACTAATGAAAATTTTCTATAGTCAAATTATAACTGATGAAATTTTTGTAGACAAAAATGATGGCTTCTGAAAATTATATTCTTATGACTGGAAAAAATTTGCTTTACAAAAATGATGACTGATGCAAATTTTCTGTAGAAAAAATATGACTGATGCAAATTTTCTGTAGAAAAATTATGACCAATGAACTTTTTTTGTGGAAAAATTATGACTAATGAAATTTTTCTAGAGAAAAATTATGACAAATGAAAGTTTCCTATAGGAAAATTATGACAAATGAAAGTTTCCTATAGAAAAATTATGACTAATGAAATTTTTCCATAGAAAAATTATGACTAATGAAAGTTTCCTATAGAAAAATTATGACTAATGAAAGTTTTATAGAAATAATAATGATAATTTTTCCACAGAAAAAGTTCATTGGTCATAATTTTTCTACAGAAAATTTGCATCAGTCATATTTTTTCTACAGAAAATTTGCATCAGTCATCATTTTTGTAAAGCAAATTTTTTCCAGTCATAAATTATGACTAAAGAAATTTTTCTATAGAAAAATTATGACTAATGAAATTTTTCTAACGAAAATGAAACTAATGAAATTTGTCTATAGAAATATTATGACTAATGAAAGTTTCCTATAGAATTATGACTAATGAAAGTTTCCTATAGAAAAATTATGACTAATGAAAGTTTTATAGAAAAATTATGACAAATGAAAGTTTCCTATAGGAAAATTATAACTTATGAAAGTTTTCTATAGAAAAATTATGACTAATGAAATTTTTCCATAGAAAAATTATGACTAATGAAAGTTTCCTATAAAATTTTTCTATGATAAAATTAAGAGTAATGAAACGTTTCTATAGAAAAATTATGACTTATGAAATTTTTATATAGAAAAATTATAACTGATGAAATTTTTGTAGACAAAAATGATGGCTGCTGAAAATTATATGCTTATGGCTGATAAAAATTTACTATACAAAAATGATGACAGAAGAAAATTTTCTATAGAAAAATTAGGATTGATGAAAATTTTTATATAGAAAAATTATAACTGCCGAAATTTTTTTCTACAGTTATAATTGCCTGTGCACATACATTTAGAGATACATACATATGTATGTGTAAATGTATCGTGGATATAAAACAATCAAGGTCGAACCTTTTGCACGCCATTTAAAAATGAACGGATTTAAAAAATTGGCTTTAAACAATTTAAATATAACGTACGACTAAGAGTCAATATGCATATTAAGAAGGAAGAAGAGCTGGCGTATAGGTATAGGTTTCCCCTATTTAGCTAGACGATAGAAGTGAGAGACTTAAACAGTCGGTGTAATTAAGTATATTAAGTTGCATAACAGCTTCAAGGTGCTGTTAATCTGCCGTTTTAAAAAGGGGTGGAAGAATTGCTGTGGACTCGTAATCACTTAATATGCGGCAACTTTGTTTGTTTACAAGCCCATTAAGCTTAAGCTGAAAGTCCATACCACGCGTTCTACGCGCACACGCTTTGTATGCGTTTGATGCTTTTTACGCGTTCTACGCTTTTCAAACTTCAAGTTACATGCAACGCTTTTTATGCGCCAAGTTTTTTGTTATGATCAGCTGTGGTGTAAATAATGTTATCTAATAAAAAAAATTTTTGCAAAAATAAAAACTGAAATTGAAATTTTTCAAGAATTTATTAAATTTGTGCATATGATATTTTGTGTAATGAGGACCTATGGAAAACTTCAAGAGAAAAGAAGACGCTTTTGGGTGCGTCCCTTGTTTTTGGAAAGGGAAGTGAGTGGTTTTTTTGCACCAACGTTCAAAAAATCAAAATAACAGAAATAATACGACGTCAAAAACAGCTGAAATTTTTTCATTGCTCTTGCGACGCGTAGAAAAGTAGAAAGTAAACCTACTTCATGCGTTCTATGCGTCATAAGCATTCTATGCGATGTGCTGTGTAGCTTGTCACATACAATTACACTAATTCTACTTTTTTGACAGACGCGTATAAAGCGTGTACGCGTTGAAAGCGTGGTATGAACTTTCAGCTTTAACGTGAGGCCAAATTGAGCATTATTTTCAATGTAAATTTAGATAATTTACTTACTGTTAAAGTGTTGTGTAAATAATAGTATCATAATAGTATAGTTTGCTTGACAAGCAGTTAAAATTTTCGTAATTTCTATGGCGGCTTCATAAGTGCCCCGAAATAACGAAAGCAAGCAGGATAGTGCTTCTGAACAAATAACTCGCCGTGTTATATCATACGTAAAGATTTTACTTTTCATTTCTTATGATTTAAATGCATGATAATTCATGAGCGAATGATTTGTTGTTAGTATACCTTGTGATCAGTAAGAAAAACATCCTTGAGATCTTATTAACTCAAAGAAATATAAAAAACGTCCTTAGAAGACAATTTCAAATAATTGCATATTTTTTAACTGCAAATTGAAAAGCCTGCATTTATTTTCAAAAAGGTGTTAATTTAAATAATTCATTAACAAGTGCATATCTTACTTTGTCTTACTTCAATAAGCAGGTGCCTAAAAAAAATTTTTTACCCATTTCATTTATTTCAATTTTTGCTTGCATAAGTGTCTAGAGAAACTGCTTCATACAAATAGAAAAATAAATGAACCAAAAATTCATTTAATTTCGTTTTATATTTAATAGATATTTAATAATTTTGTGTGAGTGTTGTGTGTGTGTGTGCATTTTTTATTTTTAGCAAAAGTATTAAGTGTTTATGTATTAAATACACGGCATTCTAATGAATACATTAATAAGTTAATTGCTATTACAGAAAAAGGAGCATTCGAAAATTAACAGCGTCTTTATTTGTAAAAGGATACACAATTTATGTGAAAGCAAAACAGATACATACTAAAACAAGAAATAAATACATACATACATGCACATATGCATGGCAAATACAGAAATGACTAAGAATTATACAGCATATCAATTTCGTTATACAATAACTACCAAATACTACATATAAAACGAAGGCCAGCCAGCCGACCCTACAACACACTCTACAAAAATAAAAGCAAAAAAAAAAACAAACAAAAAAAATGAAAAACCAAAAATGCTGGATATGTGTTCTCGTTATACGTACATACATATGTACTTATGTTGGGTAAAGTTTCTCTATATCCATCAACCATCATTGTCCTCTATTCCACTTCAATTTTCAATCAATTGTTATGTGTTTGTTTTTTTTTTTTTTTGTTTTTAGTTTTTGCTTGTGTATTTGATGGTATTAAATATTAAAATGCCCGTCCGTGTGTTCAGTTGCTTTCGATTCAATTCAATACTAACAGACACTTATTCACCACACGCACACACACACACACACACATCTTTTTGCCCAAACAAAGTTTTGGTAACATTCACTCACCTCTTCTCGATGGGTTGCTAGGAATTACTTTGGTATTATTATTTCGGAGGGCTGAATGAATGCTTTTAGTTGTCCTTAAGAAGACAATAATAAAATGAAATAAAAAAATAAGAAGACAATAAAATAAAAGGCAGGCAGGCAACTTCACAAAAAAAAATAAGAAAAAATATAATGCGCACTGATGAGAATTAAAATGAGGAGGCAAATCCAGCAAAACATACATGCATACATACATGTGTATGTATGTATATGCATCCAAGCAAACTCAATTGGAAACAAATATGATAAAAAAACGGTTGGAAAAAAAATAAGCTACAAAATATAGAAACGTGTGGTGTGGTGTGGTGTAGTGTAGTGTGGCAAGCAACAAACAAATGCGAAATTTTATACAAAAACAAAAAGTTATACAGCAAAACCAACTAAAAAAAATGGAGCTTCAAATAACAAAAACTAAAAACAAAAATCTCTAAATACAATAAATATGTAGTAATAAACTAGGAAGGAATACTAGTAGTGCACTACTACTCATGTTGGAACATTTGTTGTAACTGAATTCACTATTTTTAATTCCAAACTTGAGATCAAACCATAAAAAAAGAGTCGCTAAACTACAAAGCAAAAAAGAAACTATATCTCACACACACACACACACACACACACTCTTAAATACAGTATTGTTGTCAAATTAGGGGATTTGAGGACAAAAAAAATTCTGTTTTGGGTATTAAGTAGTTCTGTGGGGAAACTTTAAATTTTTTGAATATTTTATGGGAATTTCCATGTCACATTATGTTTTCATCATTTTTGTTCGCAATTGTCTATAAATTCCAATGTTTAATAATTATTTTATCTACAAATTGTTTAGTATGACATTCAGAAAGTTTTAAACCCAAAAATATATAAATTACTAGCTGACCGATTGATAACGGATTTGTGAGATCGCAAAGAAGAAATGCAAACAAATAAGCTCGAAGTCGACCGCAACTGTTTTAATGGCGACAGTAATCGAGTCCATGTTACTTTGGGCCTTTCACTGTCATCCGCTAATGCACATTGGAGGCAGTTGGCGGCTAGCGACGAATTTATGTCCATTCAATTAGAAAGAAAGAGAAGGTATAAAAATTGAATATGTTTCTATTTCACTGCAGTACGGAGCTGCTTGTACTCGGGAATTTCATTTTGTTTTTCCATTCGTAATCATACACTGCCGCTCATCTGATTAGGTTTGGCATTAAAATAATTTTGTTTACCATCTCTGTCTAAAACTAACGCATAAACTAGTAATACAATTTGGTTTTATTTCAAAATTTCATGTATGTATTCCTAAAATCTTTGAAAAAAAATCTAACGGGAATATTGTGCCGTTATCTTAATACATGCTGTAAAAGAAATATTGTATTAAAACAATGCATTTTTTTAAGCTCATCAGAATAGGTTTACGACTAATTGTATTAGTTTCCACTAACGTTTGACCGCGAGTGCGTTGTTTTGAATATTTTTTTTTTTAATTTCTAAACTGTTACAACAATTTGTAATTTAAATGGGTCGTGGAAAACCTTTATCTGAAGCCGAAGGGGTCAAAGTTAAAATCTACGCAGAAGGAGGTCTTTCTCACAATGAAATTGCAAAAAAAGTTAACAAAAGCCAAAATTGTGTGAGTACATAATTTCTTACGAAATGAAAATACCTATGGAAAAAACATGAAAGGAGGCACTTATAGAGCAACTTCAGCAACTGAAAGACGAACGATCGTTAGATCTGCCTCCAATTCGAAGGAATCAGCGGCAAAAATAAAGGAAAAAGTTGGTTGTAAAACTAGTTTAGCGACTGTAAAGCGAGTCATTCAAAATGCCAAACACTTAAAAAGATTGAAACTACAAAAAAAGCCACCACTTAATCCTTTACGTAAGGAACACCGCCTAAAGTTTAGTGAAAATTACATAACCTGGAAGGACGAATGGAAACGTGTTGTCTTTTCAGTCGAAAAAAAGTTTAATCTGTATGGTCCTGATGGTTTTAATTACTATTTCCATGATCTCTGTAAGGAAGAACTTTGTGTAAAGCGAAATCATAGCTGTGCAAGTGGTGTTATGGTGTGGGGTGCTATTTCATATTACGGCACAGTTGAACTTCAGTTTCTTTCAACGAAAATGAATGCAGTTAATTATAAAGGAGTCCTAGAAAAAGCTTTTCCACTATTCAATGACATCTTTGGACCCATTTCATGGACTTTTCAACATGATAACGCTCCAATTCATACTGCAAGGCTAGTGAAACATTGAATTGATGGGCAGAATGTGGGTTTACTGCAATGGCCTCCTTATTCTCCCGACCTTAATATTATTGAAAATGTATGGGGATTTCTTTTACGTAAGGTTTACGAGTCGGGCCGTCAATTCGAAAACAAAAATGACTTGATTGCTGCCATTCAAGAAGCCTGGAGCGAAATCAACCTGAATTATCTGGCCAAACTCTATGATTCAATGCCAAAAAGAATATTCGAAGTCATTCTAAATAAAGGTGGAAGCACACACTATTAATTTATAAAATATTAAACAAATTTAATAAAACAATTGTTATTTTATCAAAAAAAACTTGTTTTTGTTGTTAAACCTATTCTGATGAGCTGAAAAAAATGCATTGTTTTAATACAATATTTCTTTTACAGCATGTATTAAGATAACGGCACAATATTCCCGTTAGATTTTTTCAAAGATTTTAGGTATACATGCAATTTTATGCGTTAGTTTTAGACAGAGATGGTAAACAAAATTATTTTAATGCCAAACCTAATCAGATGAGCGGCAGTGTATACGCAAAGTTGTATTTTTTGCATTTTTGACACGTTAAAAAGGAATGTTCAAATTTCGTCATAAAATTACTGCAGTTAGTGATGCTCGTGCATAAACTTGTTTTCTGTAGTAATAAATATTGTCTAATATTCTTCTAAGTTAAGTTAATTCCCGTAGATGATAAGAATGTGTTCACAGGTATTAGGTTGTTTACAATATTATATTATATTATGATCTTTACAACCTTTTTCATCTTTAAACACACATTTGTCATTAATAATTACGATTAATGAAATAAATATATTTAAGAACGATAGGATAAGAAAATTATTATATGTTATTATGTTAGTATTTAAGAGAGACATTTTGGAAAATAAAAGTAGTTAATAATAATTAGTAGTTTTTTATTATTAACCAGTGGGTCTTTATTTTATAAAAAATTTTAAACTTTATTTTTTATTATATTTTAATATTGGTTGGCATCTTCAGGATAAACAAAAATGTATACAAACAATTAATCAAGATATGAAAAAATTGTTGACTAACAAATTTAAAACAATCAAAAATTTTTTAAAACTTCCATCTTTTTCACTGTCATCGGAATCCCATTCAATGACTTCTCCAAAGCAGTCAGTTAAGGCCCGGTTAGCCGAACGTTCACGTTACCTAATGTAATGTAATGTAAGAAACGTTTGTTTATAGCATATTAAAACAATGCAAATGGTTATGCAAATAAAATGTCACGTTGACGGAACGGCTGAACCTGTATAAAATATAATTTGCTAACGTTTTTACGTGACATTTGTATAGCAGTGATGGGACTACTGTTTTGTTGAGTTGTATTCTGTCCGAAATTCTCTTTCCGGTACTTTTATTGATAATGTATATTATTGAAGAATTTTCGATTTTTTAAAGTCTAAAAACGTAATGTTTTGATAGTAATGACTTTTTAAAAAACAATCATATGCCATTGAATGCAAATGAAAAATCTCAAATTAAATTATATATCCAATTAGATGTAACAGTTAATTATTTTGTATAAAAAATTTAGCATGTCAGTTTAAACATACAAATTTGTTATTTTGGCACTAACATAGTATATATTTTTAAAAATATTGCAAATCTGCACGTCAAAAGCTTTGCGAAATACGTACAAATTTATATTCGCATAATATATATATATGGACATACGTACATATGTTTATTTTAAACTTCAATTTTTACACGAATTTTTGAAAATATAAAATTTTTTGTTTCAAAAAGTACTTAGTATGAGTTTGGTACGTTTTGTGTATAAGCATAAATTACGCGAAAATTTGTAAATACCATCTCTTTTATTAACAGGTGATTGGGTTGTGTTTACAAAATTTGGGAAATGGATGACGAAAAACTGATTTTGCTGGTGCAGGCGAATGAATGCCTGTACAACAAGTACTGTGGCAGCAAATATCAGCTGAAACGCGAATCATAAAATCGTTGTACAATATTCTATTTATATTTTTTTTTTGTATTGACGTTTGACACGTTTTTAACGTTTCTATAACTACACTAACGTTCGTACGTTACAGTACGGTACGTTTTTCACGTACAAACGTTCGGCTAATCGGGCCTTTATATAAACATCCACTTTTTTCAATAAATCTTTTGTTTCAACTCAATTTTTTCACAACTTGAATGAAATAAAACGTCAAAAAGTACGAATTTTAAGGCAAAACACAACACGAAAATTGTTGACACAAATTGCAGCGTGTAGACATTACGTCAACTTTATAAGAAACAATGAGCAACAAAAGTTGAAGCGTGGAAACAGGGACCAACTAAGCAGCATCAACTTTAAAACCGAAAAAAAAATATAAAAAATAATTTCCTGAAGAAGCTTTCCACAGGAAAGCGAAATATCGAGAAAAAAATAAATCGTTATAATTTAAAGGACCGTTTAAAAGATTAAGATTTAATAGAAATAAAAAAGGTCGAATAAAACTGAAAATGATAAAAAGAAATTCAAAAAACAAAACTTACCTTCTTGCTTTTATTTTCCTTTTTCCATATGCAATCATTTAATGCGTCATATTTTAATGCAAAAAGTTTTTAAAATTTATTAAATGGCAAATATTGCAATTTACTACTCTCGCATCAATTGTTTATTTTAAAAACCCTTCAACTTTGTGTAAAAGAAAACAAAACAAATTTTTTATTCAAAAACAATTGTTGCTTCTTTTTTTTTGTTTTTTGTTATTAAACAAATGACAAGAAACGCAAAATAAATCTTTAAATAAATTTGCATATAAATTAAAAAAATAAATAAATAAATAAATTATTGCCAAAGTAAAACAAAGAAAATTTCTGTAAAAAAGAAAGAGGTTCCAATAAAAATAAAAATAACAATTTTAACAAGAAATCAATAAATAAAAAATACCCAGAAATTAAGCAGATGGCAAAAAAATGTATATTTTTCCTTCATTTCATTTCAATTTGCTTGTTATTCATTTAATTGCAAGTTTTTCACTCCTAATAAACGCATAATAGTGTATTCTCTTGTTTTTTTCATTGTTGCTGTTGTAGTTAGTGTTGCAAGTACTTGCAAGTTTGAATTCATATTTTGAATGGTTGGTTGGTTGTTTTTACAAGTGTGCGTGTGTATATTTTTTCTCTATTGAAGTTTGTAAATGTCATACAGACGTTTTTCGATTGGATCTGGAGGCATTTTTGCAACACAACAGAGACAGAAGAAGGCGAAAATATAAATCTGTAAAATAAATGCGTTAAAGAAAACTTTATTTTGTTTGTCTTTTTTTTTTGAGTAGATTTTCAAGTATTTTAATTTTCTTACAAGTTTGTTACTTGTTGTTGTTATTGTTGTGTCTGTGGCGTGTGAAAAAAATTTCGCTCAAATCACCAGTTTATTGACCAAATAATTACACATAAATATGTACATACATTCATACATATATGTATACACACACATATAGCTACAGCTATTGACAACTAACTCGCAACGCTTTGTACTTTACACAAGCGTTTAAAATATTATAAAGCGTTTCAGCAATTAAGTATCATTACTTAACCTTAAAACCAATTTTTTTTACCAGGTGACAATTTAGGTTTAGTTAGAATGGAACCCTACACACGAGAACACTAAGTTATAATTGTTGAAATAAAAAATACTTTTTAGATAATGAGACCCAAAAGCCTTCGAGAAATATCCACAGTGTCCTTCAATTTGTTATGAATTTTCTAACAGGCAAATTTGAGGCTAGAAATTTGTGTCAAGAATTGAGCTTTCATCCTTTGAAATTTATTTTGACAAAAGTTTTGAAATTTTAAGCATAGAGTGTTCACTCTTGAGCCACGAATTTTGATTGCGAAAATTTTCTATCCGAATGAGGAATATTTCACTGTATAACCTTAAAATTCGTTAAATGTTACCTTGTAATCAGGTTCTTTCTAAGATGACTATGCGTAATTTATTTGCTACATTGAGGGCTCACTGTCGCAAGGACCAACTCAATACGGTCGTAGTAGCCGTAGTGATGCAAACATAACCACTATACACCGCCCCGGGGGCACATTTATCGGTCTTTACGGATTACTTAACCATCTAGACCTGTGCTGCTGGGGGTATAAGGGTGCCCAGTCCCCTGAAAGCAAGCAGGCTATCAACTGGAAGCTCCACGTTATTTCCACGGGAATCAGTAAGCCCCAGAATTCCGCTAATTGTCTCTTTAGATTTTTTGCTGTTTCTCTGACTGATTATTGAGGTTGGTTCTTCGGGAGTATCGTGGTGGTTGTGGTTTTGCGGCCCCCGCATGAATTGATTTAGTGGGCCAGGATCATCTCGCCTTTAATAACACCAACGGGTGAATAATCCGTATCCAGTGAGCATTCTAGTCATTCAGCAAGGAGCAGTGGTTTGCAACCCTGCTTTGGAACCACTAAAATTGCAACTAGGAAAGACCTGTTGCTAGAATAAGTCCTCGGCTTCATAGGGCGTGAATGACGTTGCTTTTCATTCCCAGTGGTTTGATCACCAACTGATTAAGGCTTATAGCCAGGTGCAGATGTAAATCTTATCACGAAAATATCTACTATACAACAAAGTGTTAAGAATCAACCTTTCATTTCGCCTTTCGACGTTCGCATTAATTGGGCATCACTGCTGCAAAATTTTGCATAAAAATTTTCATCTTCACGCTTATAAAATTCAATTATTTCAAAAATTAAAGCTGGCCGGCCATTGTTTCCATCGAACGTTTGTGAATTGGCTGTCTGCAAAACTAAATGAAAACAACACATTTTTCAACAAAATCGTCTTTAGTGAAGATGCTCATTTTTAATTAGGCCGTTATGTAAACAAACAAAATTGACTCATACAGGGCGCACGAAATCCACAAACAGGCTTGTATTTTATCGAAAATGATCCAGGAAACACGGTCATCGTGAATTCTCTGTACTAGCAAACTATGCTACAAAAAAATGTTTGGTGGCCACAATTGGCTAATGTTAACATAAGTGAGATTTCGTTTAGGCATGGCGGTGCCACAAGCCATCCAAGTGATTCAGTTATTGCCTGAATATTTCAATTGGTCGCTGCGTTCTTGTGATTTAACACCGCTGAATTATTTTCTCTCGGGATTATTTAAAAGGCCGTGTTAACGTGAACAAATCACCTACAACTGACGCTCTGAAATATGATATTCGGCACTGCATTGACAAGATAAGCGAACATTTATTGCAAAATGTTCTTTAAAATTTAGTGAAAAAAAAACGGTCGTCTGCCGATGTCCTAAAGGTGGGCATTTGCCCGACTTTATTTTTTCATTATTTATTCCCATATTTCTACTTTACATTGATATCAATAAAACTGAAGTTGTCAAAACAGGTTATTATTTTAAGCCAATTTATTTCCTAACCTCAAATTTACTCAACCGTCCATGTTTTTTCGATCTATAAAAGTTATGTATCGACAAACAATCAATCATTTTTGGTAATCAGAGTAACAGTCTGTTTTGTATTGAACAAAAAATGTGGTCAAACGGTAGTGTTTAGATAGAATTCTTATTTAATCAATTTGTTTTGAATTGTAAGATTCTTAAGTTTTCTATATAAAATTTGCCTAAATTCCATTAATAAGCTACAAAAGCAATAGCGCAGTCACACATTTTATTATCATTATATTAAATAAGTATTTATCTTTATAAAGGTCTTTTTAATTAAATTTAATACATATACATATTTTCAATATTTTGCTTTCCCTTGGAAAGCTTCTTCAGGAAATTAATTTTTATAAAACAAAAATTATTAACAATTTCAAAAAAACATTTTGAAAGCAATTGACAAAAACACAGAATAATTTTCTTCATACATAAACATTTCAAGTTCTGTTATTATCAAACTGAATTTTTATTTCAGTTGTTAAAAACAGCAGCACTCAAAGTATCTAAAAAACTCCAAAAGAAGAACGGTGTAGATTTGTTTGCTGATCAAATTTAATACCTGCTCTTTATCTATGTATCTGGTATCAGTACATCTGGTTTTGTTTTAAACTTTAGATTCATCTAGTCTTCCGTAGTTGATTTGCTAAAATTGCAATTTATTAAATGCAATAACTATATATTGATGCATCATCATACATTTACATTCAACTAAAACACATTAAACGTAGATCAAACCTCCTTCCGACACACACCTTGTTGAATGAAAACTCTTTAAAAACAAGTTGCAAGAGATGAGTGAGTTTGATGCTTTTTAATTTGCAACATGTTTAATTTTTGATGTACGTTTCAGTGTATGTGCATTAATTAAAAGCAGATTTCAATTTGTTGGATTTGTTTTGCGTTTTTGTTTTGCCATTTGTTTAATAACTTTTATTGTTGATAAGTAAAAACAAAAATAATAAATAATAATGTAATAAAATTACATTTCTCAATTTGGTTTTTGCTTCTCTACAGCTTCGTCTGTAAAACTCGTTTTTTTATGTATAGTTTAGCGTGATGTTGTTGTAATTATTGCATTAACATACACATTTTTTCTTTGCAGCGTCATCCATATTGATTTTTTCGGCGATTTTTTTTTTCTTGCTGCCTGAATTTTTATACTTGCACTACCATTTCATATTAATTACTACAAAATATCTTATGTTTTTCTTAGTTTAATTATTTGTTATTATTTCCACTTTACATTTGTTTTGTTTTTTGTTTATTCTCTTTTCGCACAATGTTTTAAACATTTATGTTTTCTGCCATCACAATCTATCCGTTTTTGCAAAAAGTCGATTTTCTTTGATACCGTTTTCGCGAATGTCAAAAATTGTATAGTGTTGCCGTTCTTAGCATTATTTTATTCATTTAATAATTTATTTTTTGTTTTTTGATACCTTTTAAAAGCAACCATTATACAGGTCTTTATGCATGATGATTATTAATATACTTTTATGATTATTGTATTACCGCACTGCATTATCTTGATTTCTATTTTTTACACAGAATTCACCACATTATACGATAAACGGTTTATTTAAGAATTTAAACACATAAATATTAGAGGGTGCTATCAAAATTTATAGATAAATAGAAAAAATTGAAAATGTCTCCTTGCATAGCGTTTGGATTTTGTTGTCTATTTGTTTTGGCGACTAATTATAGTTCTTAATGTTTTCCCCGCATATTTTAGTTTTTGAAAATATATACACCTTTTTTAGTTTTTTATTACAACTTTATTTTAATGAACTTTAAAAATTATACGTCAGCGGATGAACTGCATAATAAGCTTTGCTCTTGATTATCTGTCTGCACAGCCGCTGCAAATTGTTGTCATTGTTGACATATTGGCCATTAAATATTTCCTGAGCCAAGGTTTTAACTTTATCGCGGCCATCAACACAAATTGCGGTGGCCGTTAACATTTCATAATCAGAAAATTGCAAGCCAATACAATACGATCGCGATGAACGAGCCATGCTGGCAAACATGGCATACAATGCGGTGGCCATATCAGCCAAACGTCTAGATTCATTGTGACGTTCCACAATTGAGTTGCCATAGCGGGAAAATAGAAGATCAACACACATTTGAAAACGAGCCACAGAATGTTCTAAACACAGAGCAGCCGGCTCCAGTGAAGGGTGAACATTTTCCTTAAGATTCATGTTAGTTCTGGGATAATCAATATTCGATTTTTCCATAAATTTAGAAAACATATAACCTGGATGAAAAAGAGGATTGCGTTGCTTTCGTATATTATCGCCCATTAAGGACTAGCATACAAATGCAAAAATTAGTACACAATTTT
Organism: Trichopoda pennipes; assembly: GCA_030448955.1. NCBI lineage: Eukaryota > Metazoa > Arthropoda > Insecta > Diptera > Tachinidae > Trichopoda > Trichopoda pennipes. Next base: position 3,235,981 of record JASKUP010000040.1, read on the forward strand.
ATTTCAGCTGCCAAAATTACTTACCCCAGCATGATGTAATCCTGACAAAGCAATACAAATGCCTAGGTTATCAATAGATTCGCCTGAACTGTAAAGTTGAGCAGCATTACGAAAGTAAATTTCCGTTGGTTGGCCTAAATGTAAAGCTTTAGGCCCAATTATATCTAAATATGTAGTGGAAATACCGAAGAGTTCCTTAAGACTGTGATACTAAAAAGAAATGTTAAAATGTTTCAATATTTACAACAAAGTAACATATTTACCTTAGTAATAGCCGATTCTAAAAGTATATCGGGATTTTTGAATTCATCTAATAAACCAGCTGTCATATAAATCATGCTCTCCATGGCGTAGATTGACATAAAAGATCTCCCTAAATGAGTTTGGACTGACTCTAAATCGCTGCAGGAAAACGCAGATCATTTTAAAGTAAATGACATTCATGACACTAAAACTTACTTTAGTGGAACTCCACAGACGCTTTTTTGTACGCAATGTTGGGAAATGTCGTTGAAAATATTTTTTGCCATTCCTAGAGCTATCATAGAATAACGCAAACGATTTGATTTTAACAAGGCATCAGCCACAACATTGCCTTCGTGAGCATGACCCAAAACAGAACTATCCTGCAATCGTACATTTTCCAAAATTAGTCTTTGTGTTGTGACGGCTTGACAGCCCAATGTTTGGTGTAGTTCACCTAACTTAACACCAGGCGTAGCGGAATCAACTAAGAATATTGTTGTCGAACGATTAGCTTCGTTTTGTATATTAGATTTTTGAGTTTCTGCAACTATTAAAAATAGTTGGCTGGCATCTGGACTCTTTGGGGGAGATACAACAAATGCTTTAGAACCATTTAATACCCAACTATGTGTTTCACTATCCTGTTGTGCCTTAGTGAAAAATAAATCATCTTCAGGAGTATCGAATTCGTAAACAGCTTCGGATGCCACAAGGGAACCTTGAATTTAATATAAAAGAGTAATGTTTGTCGCAATAGACGTACAAAAATAAATAAAAAATCGTTTCTAGTCACCATTTGCCAACTTTTTTAAGAACCTTTGTCTCTGCTCTACTGAGCCCAACTCTTGTATCGCATCAACAATACAACGATGGCCTAGCAGGCTCAGAGCTACTTCCGTGGCCCGTGCTTCTGATTCTGCAGCCATCAAACTTTCACTGTAACCCCAACCTTTTCCATCAAATTCTGCATTTACATTTGCACCATACAAACCGAGCTGCTTTAAATTATCAGCCATATCATTAGCTAACTTACGAGTGCCACTAATCCTGTGAGAGTCAAAATCTTCGGAAAAGAAATTTTCCAAAGGCAGCAAATCGTTCTTTAAACGGGCCATATTTTCACGATTTATTACTTCTGGAAAAGCCAATAGTTCTTTATCCACCAAGCCAACAAAGAAATTCTTAACTAAAGGAAGACGAGGTGGGAGCTTTGAAGAAGGTTTTTCGGCAATTGTTTCCTCTCGTTCTTCAGGATTCGTTATTGAAGAAGACGCCTGACCACCGAATGATTTCTGAGAGAAGATACATCTCTTTAATAAGTTAAGGTATAAGGTATTTGTGGTAGAAGAACTGTGAATTTTATTTATATGCAACATTTTAATTAACTTAAAATATAGGTTTTGTTCACGTAATTCTATCGGCTGTAAAGCACAGTTTTATTGTTTTCTTCTTCTCAAAGTCAGTAAATCAGTGTGTAGTGATACCTCATTTTGTGACAGCTGTTTAACATCTTAGAAACAGCTGTGATTTTACAACTAGAGTGCAGACTAATTTATTTCTCTGATTTTCACTTTAACTCATAACAAAATGTTTTCAATGAAGCTATTCCAAAAACACAAAAACGTAAATTATATGTTTAATTTTAAACGCTTTTTTACAAAAAAGAACTTGTTAGCTTTAACCGACAGAGGTTTCTTTCAAGATATTTTTCCAGATACAGCCGGGTATGTATGCATTTTTTTGTATGAATGTTACACATAACCTGAATTTGACTTCTTTCTCAGAGCTCAAATGAAAAAACTATTTAATTCATCGCCACAAACAATATATGCTGGATTTGATCCCACTGCAGACAGTTTGCATGTTGGCAATTTATTAGTAATAACTGGTCTTTTGCATTGTCAAAGAGCTGGCCATAATCCCATTGCATTAGTAGGAGGAGCTACGGGCTTAATAGGTGATCCCAGTGGCCGTAAAACAGAGCGAAGTCAAATGCAAGATACTATAGTACAACATAATTTACATTCACTTATGCAACAGCTAGAAAAGATATTTCAAAATCATGTTGATTGTTTTTGGGATGATAAAAAACATAAGCATACCCTGCCACCTTTAAAGTGAGTGCTTTATATTCTTTGTAAAAAATAATCATATAGCTTCTCAGCTTACTATAGGATAGTTAACAATGCTGATTGGTACAAAAAGCTTAATATCATAGACTTTATAGCTCACACTGGTAGACATTTTCGCTTGGGCCAAATGCTTTCAAGATCCTCGGTGCAATCAAGACTCGAAACTGAAGGCGGCATGAGTTTTACAGAATTTACATATCAAACGTTTCAGGCTTATGATTGGTTGCACCTGCTGCGTAATTATAATTGTCGTTTTCAAATGGGTGGATCTGACCAAATGGGTAATTTGATGTCTGGTCATGAATTGATAAGTCGTACAGAGAAAAAGGCAGTATTTGGATTGACGCTACCTATTGTAACTGATGAAGAAGGTGATAAATTTGGTAAATCTGGTGGCAATGCTGTTTGGCTAGATGCTAATAAAACTTCTGCCTTTGCTTTATATCAGTTTTTTGTGAGAAGGCCCGACTCGGAAGTGGAAAAATTGTTGAAATTGTTTACATTTTTGCCTCTTGAAGAAATAGAGCTTTTAATGAACGAGCACAGAGAAGAGCCGGAGAAAAGAAAGGCTCAAACGATTTTAGCTGAAGACGTAACTCTTTTAGTTCATGGAGGTGATTTTTTCTTTTTTTGTTTTAATAAACGAAATTGTTTTTAAAACTAAAAAAATTAATAAATTTTCAGAAAAGGGTTTAAAAAAGGCTGAAACTATTACGAATGCTCTATACAAAGGAAACGTGGAAGGCTTAGCAGAATTAAGTCACAACGAAATAAAGCAGACATTAGCTGGAGCAACATTAGTAGAAATTTTAGCTGAACCTGATATGACCATGTTAAATATGGCAATGAAAGTAAAGTGTTTTCCAACAGAAGGTAGTAGCTGCACGTTAACACTTTTTATGAATGAATTTATAAAGCAAAAAAACCTTATTCAATATTTCAGCTGATGCGATACGAATTATCTCTGCAGGTGGCTTTTATGTAAATCAAAAAAGAAGCCAAAATGTAGCTGAAATTGTAACCCAGGGAATTCATGTTCTGAAAAATGGCATAACCTTGCTGAGGGTGGGAAAACGTAACTTTTATATAGTAAAGTGGTTAAAATAATTGTTAATAAGAAAAAGACTAATTTTTGTTTTAAGATAATAATATATTCCATTTTATTTTGGTCTTGGTGCACCACCTCCGGGTCCGGGTTTTTTTCGCCATCTCTTGCTAGCTTCCACAACATGGGCAATTTCTTTTTTAATATTTTTATCATAAAACTTGCCACTTTTTGTGAAGGTTTTATGCTCATTGCGCATTTCAGCCAATTTGCGATTTTTTTGCTTCATTATATTTTTCTTATTGGCAGATTTCTTTTTTCCTGCCTCCGAAAATTGAACTTTTATATGACGACCATGAAGTTCTGTGTTATGTAATTCAAAGCTCCGTTGAAAACTTTGCAGATCATTCATTTCAACAAAAGCGAAACCGCCTCTACGTTGTTTTGGAATACGTACTGATTTTACATGGCCCTTTGTATTAAATAAGTCCTCCAAATCGCCTTTTGCAGTTTCAAAACTCAAATTGGTGACATACAAAACATAGCGGTTCGTTTTCGCAGCCCCCTTTCTCAGCTGCTCCAATTGAACTCGTGAAAGACCTCCTTTAGCAATTGGGGTGTCTTGAACAAAATCATCTTTGGCAGTATCTGGCGAATCTTTCATATCATTATCTTGGTCTTCTTCCTGTTTTTCCTCTGCACTATCTGATTCTTCTTCAGTGCTGCCTTCATCATAACTCTCCCTATTATCCTCATAAGTACCATCCATAATTTCCTTTCGTTTTGCATCATCAAAATTTCCTAATAAATCTGCTGAATCATCATTAATGGATTTGCGAATTTTATCAGGTTTTACAAATTCCTCTACACAATAATCGCTGCCAGATGACTCCTAAAAATAGAATAAACTTTTAACGTTTTTTTAATATTATTGGAAATTGACCGTATAATTTACCATTTTTAAAACCGATGTTTAGTGAGAATTATTAAATTGTTTTATATGGCAAAAGGGAGATATGCTAGCTTGTTTACATTTTCCCTTAACGGCACGTGTGGAGCAGAGGTGGAAAGTTAACCACACATATAAATCAGTATCAGAGAAAATGTAGACAGAGATGTCATACAACTCAAATATGTAAACTGATTTCAATTGCTCACAATGATTTTTCAAAATTTTAGGTATTTTGTAAAAAATGTTAATTGTTATACTAACTTCACACTTGTGTTTTTGAACGCCTTTAAGCAAAATGTTTTAAAATTTAAACACAACCGTTCACACTATAATTGAGATGTTTAAGGCTGACGTTTTATCTACTTTTTTTACCTTAAAAATGAATTTTTGTAGTGAAAACAGCCGTTTTAGTTGGGAATCAAACCCAACCTCTAGAAAAATTAGCTAATTACACTACCTTCTAGCATACAGGGGCAAAAACGCACTTAGCGCATCCCAAAAGTAAATGAAGTTCAGAGCTGTATTTGGAATTTACGTGTTTAACGACGTGTTTAAATCAAAAACAACTCATTTGAGAAAAACTTCTTTTTCGCATTATTTATTTATAATATAGTAAACAAAAACTCAATCGTATGTTAAGCATTTTACTTCTATTGTTTGAACAAACATTTTAATTTATTGATCAAACGAAAATAGACGTTAAGAAAATCTGAATACCATCATACTTACAATGCAACAGAAAAGAAAACGTATCAAACGTGTTTTAATTGAAACTTTACTTTTCTTTTCAGTCATAATAACAGCGGAATTATTATTATTGATAATTGCGGAATTCTTAAGCCATAAGGTTTTGCTAATCGCGTGGCCATATCTTTTAAAAGGAATTTTTAGCAGTGTATATACACTACGTTAAACATACAATATAATGCAACCCTGTGTACTTTTATATACAAGGAAGATTATTGAATTGTGTTTAATTTCTGGACATAAATAATTATTTTATCAATTATAATAAAATTTGTGAAATTGTTTTTAGCTCATGGAAGGCAGGAGTTTAATTGGCTATTTATAAAAATTAATTCATAGTTTAGAAAATATAAAATGTAACTAAAAATTAAAAAAAAACACTTAAGTGAAGTAAAAGCACTTCAAATTTATGGCAAGTTTTTGTTTTTAGTGCACATAGAACATTTTAACAAATTGTTTGATATTATTTTTTTAGGAGAAATTGTTTATTTTATGACGATGCAATTTCGATGAAATTGTAAAACATTTTAATGTACTTACCAAACTCTTGCTTAAAAAACAATCATGCAACAACAGCAACAACAACAAATTATGCAACGTGTTGGTCCACCACAGCCTGGTACACCAACCAGCTCGGCCCGCAACATGTCCTTATTTGATAAACAGAAATATATAGAAGATTATGATTTTCCCTATTGTGATGAATCATCAAAATATGAAAAAGTAGCCAAAATTGGCCAGGGTACGTTTGGCGAAGTGTTTAAGGCCAGAGAAAAGAAATCGAATAAGAAATTTGTAGCAATGAAAAAAGTTTTGATGGAAAATGAAAAAGAAGGTGTAAGTAAGAATGTAAGATATGGAAATAGTTAATAAAAACTTTCTTTTTTCAGTTTCCTATAACTGCCTTAAGAGAAATACGAATTTTACAGCTTTTAAAGCATGAGAATGTGGTTAATCTAATTGAAATTTGTCGCACCAAGGCTACAGCCAACAATGGTTATAGATCAACATTTTATTTGGTTTTTGATTTTTGTGAACATGATTTAGCTGGCTTATTATCGAATGTAAATGTTAAATTCAGTCTGGGTGAAATTAAAAAAGTCATGCAACAATTGCTTAATGGACTGTATTACATACACAGTAATAAGGTAAAACAAAAAAAAACGTAAATGACAATAAACCATGTGTTATGCGAAGGATCAATTTAAAATTTACTTACATTAAAAATGCCAGAACAAGCTGAGAAGTTTCTATATTTCCACTTGTCCACAAGGTGTCAACAACAAGTGTGAAGTTTCCAAAAACTTGTAGTTGGATACAAATCACTGCAAAAAAAATTATATTTCAGTTACTCTTCATATGCTAAATCGATTAATGACAAATCTCAGGCTATAACAAATATCTTAACATGTTTCTTTTACCCTTTTTAGATTCTGCATCGAGATATGAAAGCTGCTAATGTTCTGATTACAAAACATGGTGTTTTAAAATTAGCCGATTTTGGTTTGGCACGAGCCTTTAGTATACCAAAAAATGATGCCAAAAATCGTTACACAAATCGTGTTGTAACACTTTGGTATCGTCCGCCTGAATTGTTATTGGGCGATCGCAACTACGGCCCACCAGTTGATATGTGGGGAGCTGGCTGTATAATGGCTGAAATGTGGACACGTTCACCCATTATGCAGGGTAATACCGAACAGCTGCAGTTAGTTTTAATATCACAATTATGTGGTTCCTTTACTCCGGACGTATGGCCCGGGGTAGAAGAATTGGAATTGTATAAATCGGTTGAATTGCCTAAAAATCAAAAGAGACGCGTTAAAGAACGTTTGAGACCTTATGTCAAGGATCCCAATGGCTGTGATTTGTTGGATAAACTATTAACTTTGGATCCAAAGAAACGTATAGATGCCGATACGGCCCTTAATCATGATTTCTTTTGGACCGATCCAATGCCATGTGATTTGGGTAAAATGTTGTCGCAACATTTACAAAGTATGTTTGAGTATTTGGCACAGCCAAGACGAACAAATCAAATGCGCAACTATCATCAACAAATGGCCACAATGAATCAAAAACCACCGGATAATACGATGATTGATCGTGTGTGGTAAATAACTGAAAAAATATAATTCTCGAGGGGCAACAACAACAACTAGTTAATGTTTTCTTTCAACTACATTTTGTTAATGCTTAAATTTTGCACTTTTATATAAAATTAAAAATTTTAAAGTTTTTTTAAGTTCTACTTATTTTAACTTATTTTAAATTAATTAAGCTCTTTGATAATTTCTCAATATTTTTGTAAGAAATAAAAAACAGGTTTGTGTTTAAATATGTAAATAAAATAAGTTTTCTATTATTTTGCTAAACATATTTGTTGTTAAAGCATTTGATGAGGTTAAATTTAGACACAGAAACAAAATGAAATCACAAACTCTATTTAGAAAAACACGCAAAGACTTTTCAAAAATATTTGGGCAAAACCAAGAGAAATACTTTTTGAACGACAAAGGACACAACAATTGAATTTTTCCCAGCTACTTAGTGCCTGTTTAGACGCTTCAGCTTTTGTTTTATACCCCTTCTCTTTCTTTCTAATGGAAAAATCAAAAGTTAAGCAACAAAAGTTGAAGCGTGTAAGCAGGCACTAAAGTGGGAACGTGTAGTCTGTGGTGGGAACTATGCTCCTCTCACTCTCTCTTCCAAAAACAAGAAATTCGTAAGAGATTGTAGTGTGTTTATGCTCATCAGCTTTTAATTGTTGTTTACGTTATTTTGTTTGCGTTCATCTTCATAAACAATAAAATAAATTCAGAGTTTGTGTTCCTTTGTTTTAAACATTTTTCTTTTATATGCTTGAAGCTTTGATTGATGCTGGCCACAATTAACACAAGTTCAGTGCTCAGGTCTGGTAGTGTGCGTAGTGTATGGCAGCGATCGTTACGTTTTCATATATAGAGAGGCCTGTGACAGACGGAGAAAACATTGGGTTAAGACTTAAGCCTATAATATAAAGGTAAAGCCGGGAAGGACGTTAAGAGGAGATTTTGAAAACATTAGTAAAGAACTTTCAGTTGGCACCAATTTTTTAACTGCGGCCATTTTATCAGTTAACAAGCGATTTACATATGTTCAGTTTGATTGGGCGTTTCAATATGAACATGAATAGACTGTCGCCTGAACAATGCTTCTAAATTGTGCAAATTGAACCCAAAACAATATTGCCGTTGATCCCGATTTTCATAAGCAAATTTCGTTGCAGGATAAGTTCACTTTTGTTTGAATGGAGTGATGATAATCCTCAAGTGTATGTGAAATATCGTTACATGGGATAATGGAATCATTAGTTCGTACTTCTTTAAAAACTATAGTTGGTTGGAACGTTATAGTGAATAGTTACTGCTATAAAGCCATGATTACTGACTTTTTCGTTCATCAATTAAACGGTTATGATGTGCAAGAATTGACGGTACAAGATGTCGCACAGTTCGTGTCACAATTGATTAATTGACGGGGAAACGTTTAATAAACTCATAGTTTCATGTTTCGGGCTCGTGTTTTGACCTCCAGAATCGTGTGTTTTTACTCCGCTAGACTTTTTTCAGTGGCAATCTGTAAAGTCGCTGGTCTACGCCGCTAAGTTCGAAATGAGTGAGCACTTGGAGAGCAACATTCGACCAAAAATATTAGAAAAAGTTATGGAAAATTTCAGATTAGACTCCTTTTCTGCTGATGATTGTGGTATTGCGTTTCAATATGAATAGACTAACGTCTGAACAACGCTTTCAAATTTTGTGCAAATTGGACAAAATTGCAAAACAATATTGTCGTTGCTTCCGATTCCGAGCGAATTTCCTTTAACGATAAAGTTCACTTTTGTTTGACTGGATACGTCAACAAACACAGCTGTCTGATTTGGATTGATGATAATCCTCATGTATATGTTGAGACACCGTTACATTCAGAAAAACTAACTGTTTGTTGTGCTTTATGGACTGTTGGAATCATTAGTCCCTACAGTCAATGGTGACAACTATATAGCGATGATTATCACTATTTTCGTGCATCAATTGAACAGCCATAATGTGATTTCAACAAGACAGCGCGCAACATGTCACACAGTTCGTGCCACAAATGATTTATTGAAGGGGAATCGTATGTTAACCGCATAGTTTCATGTTTCGGGCCCGTAAATTGTTCTGCAAGATCGTGCGTCTTAACTCCGTCAATGTCAATGTCAATTTCAAAAATTCGGTTTTATTTTTTGTCAACCATCAGTATCTTTTTGCTAGTCGTCCAGTGGATTTCTATTTCTAATGTTATTCCTCCCAAGCCTTGTTTGTAATTGTAAGATTTTGCGAGTCTGAAACTCTTTCGAACTAAAGTTTACAATGAGAAAATAAAAACAACTAACACAGAACAAGGAGACCTATCGCCAAAGTAGAATTTTCTCTTATTATACGAGAACCGAATATATAAGCTTCATCTTTTGGTCAGTAACGCAGTTGAATTATGAATGTCGTCAAGTAATGGCGTAACGATAATAAAGCAGCTTTTAGGCTTTAAAAAGGTAACGTTAGTAAAGTGAGCAGCTCGTGCTTAATTTACATTAAAACTCTAAAAAGTTTGTAGAGGTTTTTGAAGTTAAATAACTGTCGAATTAAGTGCGCAAGACAATAGACGAACTTTTCTATAAAACGTCTATTCAATAAACAATTTTTTATTTAATTTACAAAGTGACATTTAAGACTTTGACAAGTATTACAAAAGTGTGTGGATTGTAAAAGGCAATTAATAGCAAGGTAGTACTAACAAAGTAGTGTGTAACTCTTTTGCAATAAAAGAACTCAAAACGAAACGGAATAAACGTAACTATACCTAACGGCAATTACCGAAAATTGTGTCGAGTCGTTAGCAAAAGACAGAATAACATGAAGTCCATGTTGTCTTTAAAGCGTTTTTAAAAATACCAAACGTCACATGTTGGTTGTCAATATATCAACATATTGTCAACATGTCATTATTATGCCTTAAAATGGCTTGTTATCGATGTTGACGTTGATCGTTGTGTTACGAGTATATTCTAAGCCGTAGACAATTCAAATTGAATGGTGGCTCATACCTTGCTCATACGAGAACAGCACTTCTCCAGGTCTCACTAAGCTGCTTTCTAATTATTATATTTTTATTCAAACGAAATAAAAGTTTCTGTTGTAAATTTCATTTAATTTATAACACATTTATTAACTTGTTTTTGTTGTTTTTCCTACTACTTTTGTTAAAGATTACAGTTTTTAATTTAAAACTCTACTACAAACAGTTTCTAAAAATATTTTTATATTTTTATTAGGCTTTTAGAGACTGGCGTTTTTTTTGTGTTTTCATTTGTTATAATTTAATTAAATTATATATTTTGTTTTTAATTTAAATTTAAGAAATAAAAATATTTTAATATATATATATTTATATAAATATATTTTTATATATTTTTTTTTTTACTGAAATACTATTGATTTGTTTGTTTGTTATAATTTTATAAATTATTTAGCTTAGTTTTTGTATCTATTATTTATGTTGTTATTTTTGTTGTATTGTACATGGTTCTTGATAATATTATTTTTTTTTTTTTATTAATTTGTAATTGTTTCTAGTTTATTTCTTTGAAAAGGCCCATAACGCAATCACAGAAATGCTTATAAAATTACACAAAACAAAAAAACTTAAATAAAATTAAAATGGTTTTGTAAATTTTAAAAACAATATATTTTAAATTCAATTTTTTTTAATAAAATAATTATTGAAAATTGTTTTAATGCAAGAAATTGTATTTATTGAAAACATTTTTTTATTAAAAAAATTTTTTAAATTTGAAAAAATTATTTTTAATATTTTCTGTAAATTAAAATTTTTATATTGTAAGTTTTTTTTTATTGAACAAAATTTATTGACAAAAATTTTTTTTATCAATAAATTTTTTTTCCAAACGAAATTTTTTTATTAACAAAAAAAATTATTAAAAAATGAAAAAAAATATTTTTAACATTCTGTAAATTAAAATTTTTGTTTAAAATTTTTTTTATTGAAAGTTATTTATTTTTTACTTAGAAATTTTAAACTTGTTTATTGAAAAACAAAAATTCATTAAAATTTAAAATTTTCTTTTAATATTATCTGTAAATTAAAATTTTTATATTGTAAGTTTTTTTTATTGAACAAAATTTATTGACAAAATTTTTTTTTATCAATAAATTTTTTTCCAAACGAAATTTTTTTACTAAAAAAAAAAATATTAAAAAATGAAATTTTTGCTTAAAATTTTTTTATTGAAAGTTATTTTTTTTATTGAGAAATTTTAAACTTTTTTATTGAAAAAAAAAATCATTAAAATTTAATTTTTTTACTATTTTCTGTAAATTAAAATTGTTGTATAAAATTCTTTTTTATTGAAAGTTCGTTTTTTTCACAAAAAGTTTTTATATTAGCAAAATTTAAAAAATAATTTATAATATTTTCTGTAAGTTTAAACATTTTTGTTGCAAGAATATTTTTTGTTTTTAATTTAATGAATTTTTTAAAGCCAACATTTTTTAATTGAAAAAAATTTTTTAATATGATTATAATTTAAAATTTAAATTATAAAATTTAAATTTTTTTTAATTATAAACTTAAAAAAAAATTCAGCAAAAATTTAAAGTTTGTTTTTTTTTTATTTAAAAAAAATATTTCATTGAAAAAAATAATTTTTAATATTTTCTGAAAATTAAAATTTTTGTTTTTAATGAATTTTTTAAAGCCAATATTTTTTAATTGAAAAATTTTTTTTCCATAAAATTACGTATAAATATTGTAAATTTTTTTTATTGCAAGAATTTTTTTATTGAATAATTTATTTAAAAAAACTGAAAATATTCTATTTAATATTTTAGTAAAAAACTGAAAATATTATTTCTAATATTTTCTGTCTGTCTGTCTTTTTTTAATAATATAAAAAAAAAATTTATTAAAAGAATTATTTTTTATTGAAAAAATTATTTTTATTGGAAAAAAATTTTCATTAAAAAACAAAAAAAAATCATTTTTCAAATTTTTGAAAATTTAATTTTTGTTGAAAGAATTTTTTTCGTTTATTAAAAAAGTGATAAAAAAATGAAAAAAAAAATATTTTTTTATATTTTCTGTAATGAAAATTTCAGATGAAAAAACTTTTGTTTTATTGAAAAAATTATTTCTAATAAGTTTTGTAAATAAAAATTTTTGTTTAAAAATTAATATTAATAACAATTTTGTTTGATTAATTTAAAATACAAAAATAAATATAAAAGAATACCTTGAACACGATATGAGCCTTTTGCAAAAAAAATTCTCTTAGTTTTTTATTTTGTTTGTTTATTCCTCACATGGCAAAACTGAAAAAGGAGATTAAAGTTTAAATATTTAAATAATTTTAATAGAATTTTAAAGCCTTAGCACATTGTTAAGATAACAGACATAAAGCAGGAAAAATTCTTCAGCATTTACAAAAATAGTTTTAAGGAAAAATAATTAAAATCCAAAAAAAAATATGTTTTAAAAAAATCTTTAAAAAATTTTAGCAATTTCCATTTGAGCAACTTGAACTCGAGTTAAGATTTGGGTTAATTAATCGCACGAGAAACGACATGCAACAAACGTTCTGCTCAGTAGCTCTGAAATAATATAAAACTCACGTTTCATTGCTAATTTGCTTTTTAACGCCCGTTCAGATGAAAAAACCTTCGAAACAGAGTGGCGCTCTACTTTTATTTTAATAATCCAGAGTCTTACGTTTCGCTTTCGCAAATGAAAATGTTTAAACGATTATTTTTCTCTTCGTCATGTTGTCAAGTGCTGGTGCTGGATATTTCTTGAATGATTCATTTATTAATCGCACTAAACTTACTTTTGAAATTCATTTTAGTGATGGCTTTTAAAGGCAATGAAACGATTTCGTTTGCCTTTCACGCATTGTAACTGAGAATGAGACAGAAATTTACAGGTCCACCAATGAAATAGAGCAACAAACAAACAAACGAACTAATAAGTCGTTTCAGATGTAGTGACATTGAAAAGATCGCTTCACAAAAATGATCAGTTATCGATCGATTTGAAATGTGCGCTTTTAAGGAATGTAATTGTGTGAATTGTGTGTGAAATTTCGAAAAGTTTATAATGAATTTGTTAAGCCCCAGTTATAGAAATACTGAGACTATCGAAGCTTGACTGGCATGGTGATAAAGCGTTGATTAACTAAAGTATAACAATCCATTGATTTCCATCACACCCTAAATAGTCAGTCGTTCACAAAAGCTGTTGCTAAATCCTTAAATCTTTAACACTGGGAGTGTTAATACACAGACAAAAATGTTTGTATTTTTTTTTTCTAATCAAAATAGGTGACAGGAGAAAAACTCGATATGAAGGAAGCAGCATGAAAATTGTGAATAGACAAATAAAAATGTCTGCAGCAGATAGTGACTGTATTGATAGTGCATTAATTTTTTGGCCTCTCTCCCACAAACTTCATCTGCCGTTCAACCAATGTCCGTATTGAAGAAAAGGCTTTCGTATGAAAATCGATCGATTGAAAAACTATAGTTTTTGTATTTTTCAATTCGCCAAGATTCATCATATCCTCGCTGTTTCTACCTCACATTTTCCACAGCAAAACGTTCGTTTTTAAAAATACTCCTGGTCTTCTTCATTTTCATGCGATGCCTTTGTTTTTGATCGTAACTATATATATATATAGCTATTTTTGATATTTTTGTAACTGAGTGCGTAAACGTAATCAAAATGCAGAATATGCATGAATAATTGAAAACTCTAAAATTTTCTTTTAATGGCAGAGCTCATAGAAACTTTTCGAAATTATATGAATTTTCTCGACAAATCATTAAATCTTTCAAATCACATTGATCGCTAAGGGAAGTTTAAATCAAATCGAATTTGTAACCAGCGAAAAAATGCAAAAAGTAAATCTTTTATTTTAATTAATTTACCTAGACAAAGCATACTTTCAGGCGTTAGAAGAAAATGCAAGGGAAGTTGTAGTTTTCCTTGAAATCGAATTTGCAACCAGCGAAAAATATGCAAAAATTAAATGTTTTTAATTATTTACTAAGACAAAACATACTTTCAGGCGTTAAGAGGAAATAGAAATTTTAATAAATAAACTTCTATGCAAATTATACCGCGGCTTGACAATGATGTATTCACATCGAAAGCGCTCGCCATTAACTTCAGGAGAACAACAGCCAGATAAGACGGGAAATAACAACAGTGAAACTTCTATATCATATAGAACCACGTAGACGATTTTGCGATTTGCTACAGTTGCCCACAACATACACAATTTTTGTTTTCTTATAGAAAGTGAGCGCAAAAGATCTATTAAAATTCAAGTTACTAAATTTTGTATCATACTTTACGCTCTTTTCATGGAGGTATAACACAATTTTGGAATAAAACAAATTTAAAAATTAAAAATTCATCTAAACATAAATATTTTAAAAATAATTTTTCTAGTTTTTTTAAACGATCTTTTTTATTTATCTTTAATAAATATATTTTTTCTTTTTTAAGATCTTTTTTATATATTTTTTCTTCTCGATATTTCGCTTTCCTTTGGAAAGCTTCTTCAGGAAAAAATTTTATATTTTTGTTAATAATTTTTTGTTTTCAAAAATATAAATTTTTTTCCTGAAGAAGCTTTCCAAAGGAAAGCGAAATATCGAGAAGAAAAGATATATAAAAAAGATCTTAAAAAAGAAAAAAATATATTTATTAAAGATATTTTAAAAATAAGTATTTTGTTCCAGCACAAGGTTTTTATATAAAAATTAAGTTAATTTTTATTTTGGTTTTCAATATTTCGTCACACTGGCATCTTCAGGAGTAGAGAAAGAAGTGTTTAAACAATTTTTGTTTCCATTGATTAATTTGTTAAATTGTTTGTAAATTTTCTTTTCTTAAAGATACCACCCAATGGTGTGGCAAAATATTAAAAACAAAAATTAGCTTAAGTTTTATATAAAGATTATTTATAAAATATTAAAAAGGTCAAATAACTACAATTATTATAAATATTTTAAGGCAATCTGCCGCAGTTAACCCAAATTAACTTAACACGTTCGCGGACGCGAATGCTATAGCATTCATTTTCAAATTTTAAAGCCAATTTTTATTCATTTAATTTTATACAAGCTTTAGTTTTTGTAATTAATATACATTTCAAAATAATGACCAACTGGTTCATTAGTTAATTTCATATTATTTTATCTTTTCTCCATGTATTTACAAATTTCCTTAAGCCGACACATTGAAAAAACTAGAAGTGTAATCGTCGTGGATGCTATAGCATTCATTGTATATAACGGTTAAAATACGATGTTCTGATTACTCTTATAATACATGTGTAATCAGATTTCGGATATTACAACTAGTTTCAAAAATAATTGCCTGTATATTTTTGCAGCTCTTTGAAAATTTTAGTGTCCGCGAACGTGTTAAAATTGATTCCAAATAATAAATTGTTTATTTAGATGGATTTTTGAAAACAGCATTAAATTTACTTTAAACGAAAGATAATCTTCTGGTATTATAATTTAAATATGTCTTGTGTCATATGACCGTCAAGGCAGACTTGTCAAATTTTCAATAAATGCTTTTAACGTTTGTGACCGTATATCGACAATAATGTGGCAAAAGTTGTCAATCGTTTGGGGCTTATTGGAGTAGACTAGTGGCTTCACATATCCCAATTGCAAATAGTATAGCGGTAATACATGGGAAGTGTGAAAACTATGCGATTACCAAATCCTTCCTTTAACAAATCAATTGTGACATGAGCTGTGTGACATGTTGCGTCGTTTTATTACAACCAAAATATTTGGTTATCATGGCTCTTTAGCGGTTATATTTTATATAGAATGTAAAATGTGTAATTTACAAGCTCAAAAATTAGGAGACTAATTCTACCATTCGGATACAAGTGAATCCTTACTCAAATGTGTGAGTTTTTATTTTTCAGTTTTTGGGATTCTCTTATGCGTTATCGAATAACTCGTATGCGATGAATAAAAATAATAATTTTAGTATTTTAAGCGAAAAATGTCAAAAAATAAATTTCCCTCAAAAGGAGATTTGTTGGGAATTTTAAGGTCTAACATAAAGATTTAGGCAAAGATCATTCATCCGATCTTCGTACTATTTATACCACCTATATCCGTCCAAAAATGAACCATACAACTCTCATGTATGGGCCGGCGTCCCAAAGTCTACTTAGGAAATGCTCGATCACGTACAGGAAGAAACCAAGAAACTTGTTGGAGACGGTAGGGTATTTAATTCTGTCATTCTCTAGAGCATCGAGGCAATGTGGGATGTATTTCACTGTTTTAATACAATAATAAGTGCTCTAACAAAATTTTAGAACTTGTTTCCGTTACTCGCACGTTTTTACATTTAACTCGATTTTCGTTTGGAGCACATTCATTTGTTGTTGATTGGCCAATTAACCGCAATTCGTATTACGAAGAAAGTTCGTTTTTCTAGCAGAAAAAATAAACTCCCTTTAAAAGTCTTTCCTGTCACTTTCAATGAAGGAAAGTTAAATTGAATATTCCTCTTTCCTCCTCCCCATTGCAATGCATTGCATGTGTAGGGGCCATTCCCTGAGTGCTGGTCCGAGAAAAAAAGAGCAAGAAAAAGTGAGAGTTAAACAACTTTGAAAGCAACTAACGATTAAACTGAACAAAACACTTTCACTTTCTTGATTATTCCTTACGTTCTCTATTTTTTCAAAGTTGTAAACTATTTTAGTTTAGGTTTTCTGGAACACTTAAGCATTTATTCGTTTCGTATTGTGTTAAGTCATAGAATTAGAAAATTTCTTTTATTATCGAAAACAATTTCGATCACGACAATCGGAATAAGCCTGCTGTTAAATAAATTTGTGATAGAAAGTAAGTGATTTAAAAATGAAGGATAAAATTTCATCGGCTTAAAAGCACAAAACAAAATCAACTTTATGAAAATAAATTTTCTTAACCGCAAACTTAAAAACATGCCTGATAAATTGTTAAATTGTTATTAGCTAAAGTAAGCAGCATAATTAAAAATTTATAAAATAAAAATAAAAAAAAATGTATTCACCTGTTTTTTTTCTGAAAAATGCCATATTAACTTTGCTAGGAATACTGCAATTCTTTTTATTAGACTTTTGTTTTAAGCCTTATAGTAAAACATCGTTTCAATGCTTAAATTATTATTAATGTTTTTTCAATACTTCGAAAAAATTGTGTTTGTTGGTCCTTGTAAAACTATTATAAAATAATAATGAATGTTTTTTTTCTTTTTCGTTTTTGTTTTTTTTTTTTTGTAAAGCTAACCGCTGGCCCATTAAGCTAAAAGCAAAAAAATAAAAAATAACGAATTAAAAGCAAGCAACAACAACAAAGAAAATAATTGTTTTACATTGAATTCATTTAATAAAATAAAACATATTTCAAAATACTCATTAAATATAAGAACAACATAATAAAATGATTATATTGATTTAAAATTATTAAATATCTATTATACTCGTACTCGTACTCATATTAATGTTAATAAAGTAAATTAAATTAAATAAAATTAAAAATAAAATAAAATAAATAATAAAATAAACATTTTTCTATACACAGTTATAGAGGAAGGGTTGGATTTAAAATATATTGATTGAATTTGTTTAAAATTATTTAAAATTATATTTATGGATATAATGTGCCTTCATTATAAATTTAATTTCATAATTATTAAATATGAAATAATCTTTTAACGGTCTTATTAAATAATTTAACGATTTTATTTTTTTTTTTATTTTTTTCAATATTTCGCTTTCCTTTGGAAAGCTTCTTCAGGAAAAAATTTTTTATATTTTTGAAAACAAAACAAAATTATTATCAAATTGAAAAAATGTTTCAAAACATTTGACAAAAACATATAAAATATTTTTTCATACATACATACAAAAAATTTTTAAATTTTCAAATATTCAAACATACAATAACAATGAAACGGAAATAACAAATAACAAATTCTCTCTTATGAAATGATTATAACAAATTATGTGTCTTTTGAATTAAGTACCTATAATTCTGAGCTAAATTGTCTGTGTCTGTCTTGAAATTTATTCTCCTTACATTTGGTACATTAACAATTTCTAACATTTCCAACATATAACGTCTCTTGTAGTTTTTTTCTATATCTAATACTGATGTTTCATCAAACTTTGGATAATGATTATATTTCTTACAATGTGAAGATAAGGATGTCTTCTGTGTTGAAATATTCCTATATTTTTGGTCACACCTGTGACCAGCTAATCTCGTTTTAAGTTTATTTTTTGTTGTCCCAATATAAACTTTGTCACAGTTCACCTGGTCATTTCCTCCACATGGTATCCTGTATACTACATCAGATATTTCCATTTTTCCTATTTTATCCTTCATACTGCTAAATAATTTATTTAATGTGTTATGTGTTTTGTGTGCAATTATATATTTATCTGTGTCATATATTTTACACTTTCTTAATCTTTCTGATATTCCAGGAACATAAGTTAATGATTTATAATCTCTTGGCTCTGCTGTAGAAATTCCTAAATTATGCCTATAACTACCATATTGTCTAATTAATCTGTTAGTTAATTCTACTGGAAAATCATTGGCATTAAGTATATCTCTTATTGTATCCCTATTCTTCAAATGAAATTCTCTATCACTTATAGTCAATATTCTGTCTATCATATTTTTCGCTGTGTTTATTATCATATTTCTTGGATGTTTTGAATAAAAATTAATTTTAATTTTTATTCAAAACATCCAAGAAATATGATAATAAACACAGCGAAAAATATGATAGACAGAATATTGACTATAAGTGATAGAGAATTTCATTTGAAGAATAGGGATACAATAAGAGATATACTTAATGCCAATGATTTTCCAGTAGAATTAACTAACAGATTAATTAGACAATATGGTAGTTATAGGCATAATTTAGGAATTTCTACAGCAGAGCCAAGAGATTATAAATCATTAACTTATGTTCCTGGAATATCAGAAAGATTAAGAAAGTGTAAAATATATGACACAGATAAATATATAATTGCACACAAAACACATAACACATTAAATAAATTATTTAGCAGTATGAAGGATAAAATAGGAAAAATGGAAATATCTGATGTAGTATACAGGATACCATGTGGAGGAAATGACCAGGTGAACTGTGACAAAGTTTATATTGGGACAACAAAAAATAAACTTAAAACGAGATTAGCTGGTCACAGGTGTGACCAAAAATATAGGAATATTTCAACACAGAAGACATCCTTATCTTCACATTGTAAGAAATATAATCATTATCCAAAGTTTGATGAAACATCAGTATTAGATATAGAAAAAAACTACAAGAGACGTTATATGTTGGAAATGTTAGAAATTGTTAATGTACCAAATGTAAGGAGAATAAATTTCAAGACAGACACAGACAATTTAGCTCAGAATTATAGGTACTTAATTCAAAAGACACATAATTTGTTATAATCATTTCATAAGAGAGAATTTGTTATTTGTTATTTCCGTTTCATTGTTATTGTATGTTTGAATATTTGAAAATTTAAAAATTTTTTGTATGTATGTATGAAAAAATATTTTATATGTTTTTGTCAAATGTTTTGAAACATTTTTTCAATTTGATAATAATTTTGTTTTGTTTTCAAAAATATAAAAAATTTTTTCCTGAAGAAGCTTTCCAAAGGAAAGCGAAATATTGAAAAAAATAAAAAAAAAAAAAAAAATAAAATCGTTAAATTATTTAATAAGACCGTTAAAAGATTATTTCATATTTAATAAAATTTAAAAAAAAGGTCGAATAAAAATAAAAGTAATTTCATAATTATTTAACTAAAGCTTTTTTATAACTATTTAATTTATTTCGGACTATTACAATAAATTTCTTTTTTTTTTTTGAGAGATAAATACAAAGCAAAGAAATTATGTTTTTATTTTTTTTAAATAAAAATGTATTTGTTATTAAAACTTGTTTTTTTTCGAACAAGCTGCCATTAGAAAAATTATAAAAAAATAATAATGAAGCCTGCGTTTGTTTTTTTATGTTTTTTGTTTCAAATTTTTGTTATTTTGATAAATCTTTGCAAAAATGACGACATCGATTTGAATTAAAATTTCAAAAAATTGCTTAAATGATTAAAGTTTTAAACTGTAAAAATTTTATTTTTTTTTGCATTTATTTGGTAAATTTTAAAATAAAAAAAATAAAAAAAAATTAAAAAAAAAATTACGTAACAAAATATATATTTACATACAACAATTTGTTTTAATTAAAAGTAATTAAAAAATACACAGATCAGTTGGAAGTTTAGGTTAGACCAAGGCCAAACATTGCACGAAATAAGCGTAACTCCCTTAACTTTCTTTATAAATCTTTATTTATTGTCAGATAGGCAACAACAGGCTTTTGCAAAATTATGCTTTAAATTATTTTATAATATTTTATAAATTTAAAAAAAAAATCCTTCGTGCTACGGCTCATTATTTATCAAAATTTTTGCCCTCTGGCTGGGTCTTGCTTTAACCTAAATTGAAATCATAATAATTAAAAAAAAGGCATTTTGGTGATATACATACAAAAAAAACATATTTGAATGTGTGTGTGTAAGTGTATGAGTGTCTGTTTTAAAGGGAAAAGTATTAAAAATTTCTTTGTTTTGAAATATTTGCAATTTTTTTTTTAAATTTCAAATTATTTGAATTCAAACTTAATCTCCAACGTTAAAATCATAAATTTGTTTAGTCATTGTAAAAGTTTAAACATTCGCTGTTGTTGTTGTTGTTGTTTATTAAACCCATATTCTTTGCCAGCGTTGTTGTAGTTTTTGTTGTAATTGTTGAAACATCTCTACCGGCACGCATGCAGCTCTCAATAACTACTAAATTTTACTAGTTGTTTGATCCTGACGTGCACTATATTTGGGATTGGTTGGCATCATTGTATTCGTAATAAGTTCATTTGGTGCTTCCAATACTCCTTTGGCATGTGCAGCAGCTGTATCGCAATCTGTACGTCGTGATATTAATAGACGTATATCGGTGTGTAACATCAAGCGGCCGGTACGTGAAGTTTGGAATCTGCAAATGTAAATGTAATAAAAGAATTAATACAAACAACAAGAAAAAAGTTCAATTAAAATTTTATGTCATCTCAATGGGTAGAAAAGTTACCCCGTCGTTTTGTCAAAATTGTTTGTCTCTCTGGTTCTCTATTACAAAAATTATATTATTTAGTGGCTACTGCAAGCACGTTTTTAATATCGAAAGTTATTGTAGAGGTATAGAACTTCAATCTGGCAAGGCTTTTTAACTGGCCGCCATTGTCAGCTGCAAAGAGTTTCAGGTTTTGTTTGCTTTGACATTTCAACATGAATAGACTGACGCCTGAACAACCTTTCCAAATTGGATCCAAAATTTTTGTTGATTTTTGTTAGCGAATTTTGTTTTGAGTGATGATATGTTGTATGTTGAGACATTGCTATATCCAGAATAACTGACTGTTGGGTGTGCTTTATGGGCTGCTGGTCCGTACTGCTTTAAAAACAATGGCGGCCAGAATGCTACATTCAAGGGTGACCATAAAGAGCCATGATTTTTAACTTGTTCGTTCATCAATTGAGCAACGATGATGTGCAGGGACCTGTGGTTTCAGCATGACGGCACAACATGTCACACAGCTCGTGTCACAATTGATTTATTGATGGACACGTTTACAAATTGCATAGTTTCATGTTTCGGTACCGTGAATTGACCTCCAATATCATGCAATTTACCGCCGCTAGACTATTTTCTTTGGAGAGATGTAAAGACTGAAACGATTAACCACTCGGACGACAATCGTCGCGTTATCACCGATATATATTGGAAAAAATCGAAAATTGGACTTTCGTACTAGACTATGTCCAACCCAGCCTTGGCGGTCATATGTCACAAATCTTATTTAAATTTTAATGCCAGAAGATAATCTTGAGAATAAAGTAAAATTCATATCAATTTATAAAATTCATCTTTGCTTTATAGCATTACAAAGCTCTATACCTCCATAAAAAACACTCTTTATTATATTTCATTTGAATCGTAATAGGCAACAACTAATAATAAAAACTATTAATAAAACTGTAAAATTTTAGTAAAAAAAATTTATTTAAAAACATCACGTTTTTATATTAAAAGCGTACTTTTTATGTACAAGGTGAGTCTATAGAGAAAAATGACTTTGTTAAAAAGCGGATACTTTTGTAAAAAAGATGACATTTAGTATAAAAAAGTGACTTTTTTGTAAAAATATTTGTCCTCTTTACTGTGAAAAAAGTTTTCTTTTCGAAAGAAAAACAGTTT
Source organism: Trichopoda pennipes (assembly GCA_030448955.1). Taxonomy (NCBI): domain Eukaryota; kingdom Metazoa; phylum Arthropoda; class Insecta; order Diptera; family Tachinidae; genus Trichopoda; species Trichopoda pennipes. The sequence goes on from JASKUP010000040.1 coordinate 3,258,580, forward strand.
TTCTGATAACATTTTATAGAAAAATATTTTTTTGTGAAAACTTGAATTTTTTTAAAAAGGGCTTATCTTTTATGTAAAAAAATTTGTGCTTTTTATAGTGAAAAAAATGTTTCTTTTTGAAAGAAAAAAACTTTTTGTGATAAGGGTATATTTTGTGATAAAAGTTATGTTTTATTGTGAGGCCGGCCAGTTTTTTTTGTAGACAAATTAAATTTTTGTAAAAAGTAGAGGAACTTTATAAAAATAGGCGTGGCGTGACTTTCCTTGAAATAAAGTGCAAAAAGCGTAAAAAGGCGAATTTCATAAAACAAATGATTTTTGTTATGTAACAACGTGGCGCTCCTTCAAACATTTCTTATTCCAAGAGAGATAAATAAATAAATTTTTTGGCTACAGTAACACTCCCCCAGGGGGGCACATTGATATGTTTTGACGGAATCTCACCGTCATTACATGTGTCTTCGGTGGTAAAATGGAGTCCAGTCCCCTTCATGGCTAGCAGGAGCCAACTGGACAATTCCACTATATTCCCACGAGAATTAGTAAAGCCCCAGAGTTCAGCTATTTGTCTTTTTAGTCTTTTAGCTGTTCAGCTGACTGATTATTGAGGTTGGCCCTTCGGGAGTATCGTAGTGGTTGTAGTTTCGAGTACCCTCGCCTGAGTTGTGTGGGTCGGATCATTCACGATGAACACAATGAATGGTCCAGCTCCAGTGAGAATAACTGCAGTTGTGTTCTTAAATTTTATTAAGCTCTTAAGTAAGGAGTAAGGGCTGCAGCCTGCTCCGGGCTTTTGAAGTTGCAACTAGGATTGACTGGAGGATATACGTATCCGAAGGCCTTCTAGGGCGAGGATGACGCTACATTTCATCCACAGTGGTATGATCCATCGTTTGGTTAGGGCTAACACAGCTAGGTGCAGACGTAAATCTTATCACGCTACATTAACCACTTTATGAGAAAATGTGACTTTTTGTAAAAATAAGTCACTTTGTAACAAACTTTTACTTTTTATAAAAATAAGTCACTTTGTGAGAAAATGTGACGTTTTGTAAAAAATAAGTCACTTTGTAAGAAAATGTGACGTTTCGAAAAAAATAAGTCACTTTGTGAGAAAATGAGACTTTTTGTAAAAATAAGTCACTTTGTGAGAAAATGTGACGTTTTGTAAAAAAATAAGTTACTTTGTGAGAAAATGTGACGTTTTGTAAAAATAAGTCACTTTGTAACAAAATTTTAATTTTTATAGAAATAAGTCACGTTGTGAGAAAATGTGACGTTTTGTAAAAAATAAGTCACTTTGTGAGACAATGGGACTTTTTGTAAAAATATGTCTGAGAAAATAGGACTTTTTGTAAAAATAAGTCACTTTGTAACAAAATTTTAATTTTTATAGAAATAAGTCACGTTGTGAGAAAATGTGACGTTTTGTAAAAAATAAGTCACTTTGTGAAAAAATGAGACGTTTTGTAAAAATAAATCACTTTGCGAGGAAATGTAACATTTTTGTAGAAATAAGTCACTTTGGGAGAAAATGAGACTTTTTGTAAAAATAAGTCACTTTGTGAGAAAATGTGACTTTTTGTAAAAAATAAGTCACCTTGTGACAAAATGTGAAGTTTTGTAAAAATAAGTCACTTTGTAACAAAATTTTAATTTTTATAGAAATAAGTCACGTTGTGGGATGTGACGTTTTGTAAAAAATAAGTCACTTTGTGAGACAATGGGACTTTTTGTAAAAATATGTCTGAGAAAATAGGATTTTTTGTAAAAATAAGTCACTTTGTAACAAAATTTTACTTTTTATAGAAACAAGTCACGTTGTGAGAAAATGTGACGTTTTGTAAAAAATAAGTCACTTTGTGAAAAAATGAGACGTTTTGTAAAAATAAGTCACTTTGCGAGGAAATGTAACATTTTTGTAGAAATAAGCCACTTTGTGAAAAAATGTGACCCTTGTTGTCACTTTTCTTGACCACGTTGACTTAAAAAATCGGGCTTTTTGAGAACGAGAATTTTCTAAAAACAAAATTAAGGAAAAAAGGAATTGTATTGTAAAAAATAAAAACACCTTTTTTCCGAAATCACACCAGTTTGATCTTTTTGTGGGAAATGCGAAATTCACGAAACAAGAAGACTTTTATGAAAAAAATTGTTTAAGGTGACATTTTCTAAAAAAATTAAATTTTAATAGAAAAAACACAAAATTTTTTAAAAAATTCAAATTAATGTGAAAAGTTCAACTTTTCCCAACAAAAAGGTTGGTGGTAAGTTTATGAATTAAGTTTTGTAAGAAAAAATTAACAAAAAAAGCCACAATATCTGAATCCAAATAAAAATTATTTTCAATTCACCTCAAATGTATGGAATATCTTAAACTCTTCATATTCTCAGTTGAAATAAAATGTCCCAATTGATGTTCGTTGTTGCATTGAGGTGAACGCTGTTGTTGAATTGTTGGCTGGTGTTGCTCCTCAGTCTTTTCTGGCTGAAAATGCGGCTTCATTTGGGGGTTTTTTATATTATTTACATTTCGAATTTTCTGGACACCATTAAATTCCGTTTCGACACCATTTTGATTGTACTCGTTGTTTTCGGTTTGTACTACCGTATCGGCTAAGATACGTTGTCTGATAAAAGTTTGATGTAACGTTGGCATATCTCGCATGTCGTAGGGTATAACAAACATACGTACTACAGTACCCATAGGATTTAATAGAGTGGCTTGTACTGTTCCACAACGTGGCACTGTATAACCTTTACGTGGTAAACGTATCTCACACTATGTGAAGATAACAAAAATAATTTATTGTTATTTTAAATTAAATAAGTAAATTTTTTTTTACTGATTTCTTAACTAACTTCAAAACTTACCAAGTAGGGTGTACTTAAGGTTTCACCTTTAAGTTCATAAAAATAAGCAGCCGCTGGTATTGTTAACTGTGTGGGACAAAAGCCTCCCGAAGCACCCAATAGTAATTTAAATCCCATCACTTCAATTTTGGGAACTAGACGTCGCTGCAGTAGACATTCTTCTAAATTGCCCAATAAAGGTTTACGACCAAAGACGGCCGCCAAACGAGTTTTCAATTTGACAGGTGATGAAGCAAATGGACTGCACATGCCAGAATCGATATCTTCATCGGAAAACTGTTCATCTGAACCCAACGAGGAACGATCTGAACGTTCAGACAAATGACGTGATCTTCTTTTATATATGGCCGATGCTTTTACAAATCGTGGTGATAGTGAAGGTGAATTGGGTAGAGTGGGTGCTGAATTTGATTTTTGTACGGTTATAGAGGGTGCTAAACCTGTAGGTGATTCAAATGAAAATGTAGGTGTAGCTATTTCTGTTACACTAGTTGTATCAGCTGCGTTAATTGCTAAACCATTCAAATTGCCATTACACACACCATTACCAATAGGTATGGGCGATGAAGAGACGACTGTCATCAAGGAATTTTGATTACAAAATATGGGTGTTAGATTTACTTTGGGTAAACTTCGTCTTAATAATAAGGGATTGTGGGTAGTGGGTGTATTGTTGTTATTCATTATACAGTTATCAATTAGTGTTGATAGTTGCTGTTCATCAGTTTTGTTAAAGTTGCAAGCGATATGCAAAAGATTTGGTTTTGGCGTGTGTTTATGGGGTTGCAATGGCTGTTGCATTTTATTTTTATTTGCACTCTCGTCCTGTTCACTAGGTGTGGGCGTCTTAAATTGTGCCATCATTGCAGTCCCCTCTTCTGTTACAGCAGAGTTTTCTTTTTTATCATCTTGTGGCTGTTGCACTGAACAGGAACGTGACTGATATTGTGCTTTAGCTGCATCATTAGGAGTTGCTGCTGCACATCTTGTTCTTGGTATTTGGGCATAGTAGGAGGAGGAAGTGCTGACATTTAAGGAGCAGCGATCTATGTGCGGTGTTAGTTTTGTTGAGGATTCAAAGTATTCCTAGAAAATGAAGAGAAAACCAAAACAGACAAAAATTTAATGAGAAAATTTTCTAAAAAATTATTTTTTAATTTTACAAAGACTTTTTTTCTTTTTTGTAAAAATACACATCGGTTTTTATGAAAAATTAATGTTTTGTTTTCTAATAAAAAATTTGTTTTTTTCGATTGGTATTAAAATTAATAATGGCGATTTGCAAAACATATGACATAACTATCGCATATGGTTTAACTCATAATAATCAATGTGGTATTTGGAGGGTAACTATCTGTCATTAAAATTCATTATTCGATAGACGCCAAAGTGTAAACCCACACACATTATTTTCAATAGTTATAATAATGTCGAGTTTTGTTTTCGATTAAACCTTATTCGATTAAAGGTTATTCGATTAAATTTTATTCGAAACAAAAAATTCTATTTTTAATAGTAAAAACGTTTAAGCTCTATTCGAATTAATTTATTCGATTAAAACTTATTCGATTAAACCTTATTCGATTAAATTTGATTATTTCAGGCATAAATAAATTTTTATTCGATTGTGCTGGCCACTTTAAAACATTGTCAATGTTGCCAACATTAAGATGTGTGTTTAGGGTCGTCGTTATCAAGTAGTATATAAATTAATAATGTCGATTTGGATAACAATAATGGTTTGCCCGATTTAAAAGACAAGGAGAGCTTGGTTAACAGAAAAGATTTGAAAATGTAAAACTTAAAGCATTACTCGACGAAAATTGTTGTGAAACACTTGTGTCACACAGCAGGCTATTTCCTCACGCTTAAAAGCATTGGGATTTATTTATAAGCAAGAAAATTGGATCCCAGATGAATTGAAGCCCAGACACGTTGAAAAACAATTTTGCATGTCGGAAACGATGCTTGAACGCTACATAAGACATTTTTGCATCGTCTAGTTGTTTTTGACGATAATGCCAAGTGCAAAAAGACATATATAAAGGCCAAATCAACGACGCAGCCGAATATTCATAAGGCTAACGTAATGCTCCGTGTTTGCTGGGATCAGTGTAGTAGTGTTTTATATTATGGGCTGTTAAAATGGGGTCAGATTATCACAGGGGACCTGTATCAAGGACAATTGATTCGTTTGAAGATGGACAATAGTGTATTAACACATTTTATTTTAGTCGTCGTTTTAAAAGGATTATTTTTTTTTTATAAAGAGAAGTAGTACTTCAGGCAACAATGCCTATTTAGTTAAGTACCACGCTACATTCTTTAGGAAAGGTAGAGAGAAGAGATGTAACAGGTGGTGAAAGTAGAAGGATAGTCGGAAATTAGCTGCCGTATAAGACAGCACAGCGACCAGTGACTATGCCTTCATCAATTTTAATTTTTGTAGTGAAAAAAAACAAGGTCTTCGTTGGGCATCGAATCCACAACACCCATACTGACAAGCTAGTACACTACCTACTAGCCTACAGGGGCAGCTTTTGAATGGATATCATATTGCACTGGTTGCTCTAAAGAGAGCCAACACAAAGTTTATCAGTTTTCAATAGAGGCAAGAAGAGGGATAAAACTATATTTTTTGGGCGAAAAAATAGAGAAAATGGTGTAAGATTTTTATGATGGCTAGATATGACTGCTCTACATCTATTTTAATTTAAATTAAGCAAAAAAAAAGAAAATTGAAAAATGTTCAGTGCACTCTCTTTAGAGCAACCAGTGCGATCAAATATTTTGTTTCTTAAAATTTAATGCAAACAAACTTAAATACACAAAAAAAAAAAAAAAATAATAATAAAAATGCAGTTTATTTTCACTTACTTCTTCCATTATTTCACTTTCATTAAAATTATCACATGACTTTGCTGATGGCATTTTCGCCACCTTGTTACCACCATAGCCAACATCAATCGCAAACGAAACCTTATCCACACAATCGGCTGAAAGATTTTTCCCACCATCCTTCTCATTATCATCATCACCATCCTTGTCATCATCAGCGGCCTTATCACTGTCATTTGAAGATCTATTTTGTTTTGAGTTTTTGGCCACTGAATTGTCATTCGAACATGATGAATTCAAAGAACTATTCGCCACAGAATTGTTGTCATCTGAAGGTAATAGTTCTTCGTTTGATGATTGACTAAAATTATGTTGAGTCTTTTGACGTTTGCATACTTGACAGCTAATCATGCTATTGCTATTGTTGCTACTGTTATTTACTATAACACCATTAACACTAGCAACACTGTTTGTGTTAAGGCTGGTGTTATTGCTACTGCTTCTACTACTACTGCTACTTCTAGTATCACTATTGTTATGGCTAATATTTCCACTACCGTGCATACTATTGGAATCATTGTGGGGAGAAATGTTGTTTATGATTGTAGTTGTTGTCGCTGGAGACATTTGTATTTGCTGTTGCTGTTGCTTTTGTAGTTGTAGTTGTTGTTTTGTTTTGTGTTGATTTATGGCAGCCATTTGATTTGAGTCTTTGGATTTATGTTTATGTTTTTTATTTGACTTCGGTGTACGTTGTATGGCTTGTAATAATAATTCGGCCTTATTACGTGGTGTATGTATAATATCACTAGCACTTAAACTGTTGACTGACGAGGTCTCAGCATCCATTATTTCTTCTTCCTTATAATTATAAGAGGAATCTAATATAGTCGTTGTTGCTGTTGATGTTGTTGCTGCTGCTGTTGTAATTGTTACAACATTTTCATCCCTGTTAACTTTAAATGGATGACATTTAAGACATACCATTGACTTTTCGGAACCACATGACGTGCAAGTGTTGGTAATAGTTTGAGTTCCTGTTGAGATCATTTTAACATGATGGTATTGATGCTGTTCTTGCTGTTGCTGTTGTTGTTGTTGCAACTGTAATTGATTTGTACAAGGAATGCTATTTTTTTGATTTTTTGGTAATTGTTGTCTTTGGCCTTTTACTACTAAATTGTTAACGTTATATTTTCTTTCACTATGTTTGGCGCTATCACTAATATTGCCATCATTATCATCATCCACATCGACATCAGCATCGCCATCAACATCACCATAATCTTCTCCTTGTTCCATTTTGTTGTAGTTGTTGTTGTTTTTGTTGTTGTTGGTATTATGGATATCTATTGCATTTAACGAAATATTTTCATTCGTTTTGCGCAATTGTTGTTTTTTATCACGCTTCAACATACGTTTGCGATATTTGAGAAGTTGCTTTTCGCGATGTGAAAGATTTCCAAAATTATTTGTACTTAATGAGGAATTAGAACTATCACAATCACCAACACTGGCAGCACTACCAATCATACCACAGTCATATAAGATGACCTTATTATCACCACCAGCACTCATATCAATATTGCGTTCCTCGTAACATTCAAAATCTATATCCTGAAGAAGATCTTGTTCGAGATTACAGCGATTACAATCGTTATAATCTTCTTCTGGTGGAGATTGTTTAGAGTTTTTTGCACTCTTTGAAAGAGAACAGTTCGAGGAGGTTGCGGAGGAGGAGGAAGAGGAGGTGGAGGCAGTATATGGTTTTTGTTGTTGCTGATGTTCTTTTAAATTATTATCACAGTTCATTTTTAAAATTGTTGATTTATTGGCATTTGTTGTTATTGCATTTGTAGTTACTGCTACGTTAACGGCCACAGCTGCCTTATTCGATGTGTCTGATGACGTTGTTATAATTTTTGCAGCTATTTTATTATTTTTAGCAGCTAAACTCGTTGCTGTTGCAGTGTTTACGGGTGGTGGTGATGCTGCCATTGCTGTTGCTGGCGATAACCCACTTGTTGAAATATTTTGTTGCGATTGCTGTTGCGTCGCTGTTATGCCAACTTTTGGTATACCACCCGTAATACGTGGAAGACTTTTTAAACAAACCGAAACACAGCAATTTTCCGATATATTGACATTTGGAAAATTATGTACATTCGGTTTTGAATTAAAGCAAGCAGTGCTATCGTATTGTTTTATACGATAGAAAATATTTAAACGTGGCGATGATGGTCGTCTTTTGCCACACCCTACACCAACTACTACCCCTCCGCTAACATTTCCACCAACAACAGATGTTGGCGAATTAGTGGACAACATTGTGGACGTTATGGCTGTGGGGTGATGTGTTGAGGTAGTTGATGCTGTTGTCGATGCTGTTATCATTGCATTATTCGTTGTAGTTGCCAAATCGCCAGCTGCACTAGTTGTTGCTGGTGTACTGTTGTAGATAATACGACCGGTTTCATGAATGGTCTTGTCTGATTTCTTTATAAGATCACACCAGGCACTTATTTGCGAAAAATACAATTGACTTCGTATGGCACTACATAATGAGGGCAGCGTCATTGTAGGCGGTGGTTGTCTATAAAATTAAAATTGTTATTATTTTTTTTTTTTTAATTCAACAAAAGAAAGAACAAAAAACTTGAAAACAAACAAACTGAAATGCAATTAAGGCCTTTTGAAAAAAACTTCTAACACAAAAGACGAAGAATTTAGTCACTTAAAAATTTTATTTTTTAATTTGAAATTAAATTAAAATTTAGAGGAAGGCGCAAGTCATTTACAGATAAATATTTACTGATACAGGGGATCAAGAGCAAAGTATAATTTTTGAAAGTTCTTAAGAAGCCGCGTTAATTTTTGTCTCTGTTTTCATAGTTTTTCAAGGTGAATTATAGTATCAAAAAATGGTTAAATATCGAGAGTACGTCTAGAAAACGTGCTTATGGATTAATTGATATATTTTACAAACTCTATAGGATGTAACATTGCTAAAAATAGCAAAAGTTACATACCACAGCATCATTAGCATCTTTTTCGCAGTATGTTTCAAAGATGGATGTCCCTTAATTCTGACGATAAGCAGAGCTATCAAGAAAACGTGTAGTGCATTACTAACAAAAATCGGTCCGGATCCGAACTCGCGGTGATTTTGTGTGTACCCTTCGCATTGCACATTTGGTAATAATGGAGATTCCCCTTTCCCAACTTTCGTCACATATTTTTTGCCCTTATCTTCAATTTTGATTCGAGGTATTTATAACTGAAAATTTTTAACCTTCTGAATGCCCTTCTAACCTCACTAAAATTCAAAAAAATCTTTGCCGCTTTACCCTTTATAGAATCCTTAATGGAATGGATAGTAAAGGATAGTAAATAAAAAAGGAAGACGTATATTCCTCACTCTTTATGACACATGTCACTCGAAGTGATGGTCTCTGTAGGATGCTTTAAAGACATCCTTTTTTTTAGTACTCTGTGTGTGTGTGTCTCCCTTCCAAAACAATTTTCTATGCAATTGAGCCCAAGTATTTTCTTCACATCGAACAAATTAACACTAAATGTATCTCTTTCCCTCCCAAAACTTTGGTAGTCTGTGTTTTTTAATTGACTACAAGTGCTTTGCATATTGCACGATTATAGAGTTCTTCTAGCGCTACCTTCATTAAGTTTGTTAGTAGCAAAAAATTATGCCATAAAATCCCTACATATGTACGGTATTCCTCCAACTTTTTAGAGTGACCTTTAAAGTTCTTTAGCTAACTATTGAAAAGATGTTCTCTGTTACTAAAGGGTCTGCCATTAACGTTTTTTTTTCAACTAGTGCTTACTTCGTGAATGGTAACACTTAGCTCATGTTTGATTTGCCAGATAATTAGTTTTATCCTTCCGCTGAAGGAATATGATTGTTAATACGCCTGAACAACGCTGGGAGAAATATTGCGACATTACTTTGACAATAATTCAAAGCGCGTGAAAAGCCAAAAACAGTGCGTACACCCGAGAATATTGCTGCTGTGGCAGAATGTTGTTGTTAATGTTATTTTCATCGCCGCTAACGGAACAAGTGAAACAATCGGAACTTTTTCTCTCCAATTGCTAGCGTACATCTAAAGCAGAAATGGTGGAGCCACAATAGTAAAGGTTGCTGCAAGAGGAAGAGGCACTTATATCGAAACTATTGTCAAGTGCATCTTTTTCATTGCCTGAATTTTCCAAAGAGGAACGATGTCGTCGCAAACGTTGAGCACGAAAATATTCACTTTCTTCCAGCGTTATGCCGCACGTTATGTCATCGGAATAGTCGGAAACTACCATTGAAGGTGTACGTACAAATTGAACACCTTGCTGTGTGCGAAAATTGCGTACGGATTTTGGAAGAAGAGAAGCGCACCGTCAGCTCCGTATGTTCGTTATCTTGTGAAAAAAGTGAAAGAAACTGGCATCCTCATCAATAAACCAAAAAGCGTGAAAAGCCAAAAACAGTCCGTACACCCGAGAATATTGCTGCTGTGGCAAAAAGTGTGCGTGAAGCGCCATCAACATAAATTCACCTTCGTTCGTTCTCAACTATTGAACATTTCAGAGACATCATTGAGATGAATTTTGCATTAAGACCTTGGTAGGACGCCATATGAAGTCCAATTGGTTCAGGAGTTGAAGCCAAGTGACCATCCAATGCGTTTTCGCTTCGCTAAGTGGGCCTGCGATCGACTTACAGAAGATGCCGATTTTGCAAAAAAAGTCATCTCTTCAGATGAAGCTCATTTTGATCTTGGCGGGTATGTAAACAAGCGAAATTGTCGCATTTAGGGCACAGAAAACCCTCATGCATACATTGTAAAGCCGACGCACCCAAAACGAGTCACTATTTGTTGGGGATTTTGGTCTAGAGGCATAATTGGGCCATTTTTCTTCGAAAATGAGCAAGCAGTGAACGTTACAGTCAATGGCGATCTTTACCGGACCACGTTGAACGAATTTTTGTTCACAAAAATTGAGGAGGAGAATATTGGCAACATTTGGACGGAGCTACGTGCCACACAGCTGAAGCTACACTTGATGTTTTCTGACCTATTTTTGAAGATCCCATTATCAGTTGATGTCATTTGGCCACCTCGGAGCTGCGATTTGACACCGTTGGACTATTATTTGTGGGGTGCCGTCAAAAATAAATGTTACGCCGACAAGCCAGAGACAAGTGACGCTTTAAAGGACAATATTGGTGAAGCCATTGGCTGCACACAATCGATAATGTGCTTAAAAATTGGACCGATCGTGTAGGCTACTGTATGGCTGTACAGCCGAGGCAGCCATTTGATTGAAATTGTTTTCCATTATTAACCGGAAGGATTGTACTTTCAAATAAAAAAAAAAAAAATTGAGAATTTATTTAGTAGTTTTGTTTATAGCATTTAAAACAAAACAAAAAAGTTATTTGGCGGACCCTTTAGTTTTAAAAGGTATAGTATTGAAAACATATACATGTGTGTATGGGAACACATCTATACACATAATATGAAAATGTTTTATTTCTTTTTGTTATGGACGTCTCTTTTTTTACTTCCTGCAATTTTCATTTACGAAACCAAAAAAGAAAAAAAATAAAAATAACAAATTCAGAATTAAAATTTTTCAAAAAATTTAAAAATTAGGATAAAAAACGTCTTGCGATTTTTTTTAGCATCTAAAATCATTACATCTGGCAGCTTTGTTTATATGCCATATTTAAGAGCAAAGACATTTTTTTTTTTGCTTTTAAGAAATCCTGTTTATGCAACAACTTTAGCTACAGGGAAGTAATTCATGCACCGTTTATTCCCCGAAACGGGATTAAAAATATCCACAAATTTTTGAATAATACTGTGTCATGGACAAAATTTAGTTCAGCAGTTTATTTTAAAAAGTTCATGGTTGTTTTCTTTTTACTTCTTAAATTTCACAGCTATCAATCAATATATTGGATATTTTTGAGAATAGTGATGTATTCAAGCGAGTTAGTTATGTTCACAGTTCAATCGATTTCTTTAACGACAACTGAGAATATAATGTAAGAAGGCCTTGGAATGCCCCTGTTTCATTGAGCTGCTTTTACGTTTTAGTTTTAAAAGAACTAGCAGAAGCATTATTGTCATCAGCCTAATTTAACTCAAGCAAACAACCACTCTATGTGATATATGAGTGCTTTTAAGTGCTTTTAGGAAGCATTGAGAAAGAAAAAAGAAAAAAAAAAAACAAAAGCAGAGGAAATAGTAACGGATTTGTTTTTTTTGTATTTTCGTAGAACAGCCATAAAATAAACACGCACTTGACTTTGACCTTCTTTCCTGTTTTTGTTTGTTTGTTTATTTTGCTTATTTTGCATTATTACGAGCAAAATCTCCTAAATATAAAACGAAGAATGTCCACATTAGGCAGAGCTTCTTCCACAAGAGGCACATTACGTGATAGATTTACATCTGCACCTGGCAGTGAGCCTTAATCAGATGGTGGTCATACCACTGTGAGTGAAAAGCAGCGCCACTCACGCCCCTAGTAGGCCGAAGTCGAATTCTAGCAACATGTCCTTCCTAGTAGCAATTTCAATGATTCCAGAGCAGGGCTGCAAACCACCACTTCTTGCTGAAGAGCTGGAAACTTTCCAACTCCTGTCCAGAACACATGTCTAGCATGCTTACTGGACTGGATTATTCACCTAGGGTGTTATTAATGGCAAGATGATCCTGGCCACCATATTAAACAACAAACCTGATATGGGGCCGCGAAACCACAACCACCACGATACTCCCATATAGGGGCCAGCCTCAATAACCAACCAGAGAATAGCTAAATGTCTAAAGAGACAAATAGAGGAACCCTGCGAGCTCACTGATTCCTGTGGAAATAACGTGGAGCTTCCAGTTGTACCCCTGCTGACTTCAGGGGACTGGGCTCCCCTTTTCCCCCAGTTGCACAGGTCTAGATAGTCGAGCGTTCTATAAAGATCATAAATGGGCCCCCGGGGGGGACCACAAGAGGCACATTTTAATTTGAATGGACAAGAATTTGCATTTGTTCGCATATAAGCTGCAGGTCACACACAAGACCATTTACGCTGCCGTACATATGCCAATAGGGTGTTACGGCTCGCCCTTGACAACCTCGATTTTCATAAAAAATTCATAATGAGTGACGAGGCATATTTTCATTTGAATGATTATGTGAATAAATAGAATAGTCAGTTCTAACGAATGGGAAACCCCTTTAATTATTCAACAGTCACCTTTGCATCTATTAAAAGTGACAGTCTGATGTGCATTTCGATCGGGAGGAATTATTGGACCTTATTTATTTGAAAATAAAAAGGACGTAACAGTAACTGTGAATGGGGAGCGGTATCTGATATAACGATAACTGATTGCTTTGGGCTTGATTAATATGTGGTATCAACAGGGCGGTGCGACATGGCATACAGCCAGGATTACAATGGAATTACTACGAGACCTCTTTCTATACAAGTTATTTCAAGAAATGGTGATGTTGATTGACCTTTACGGTCTCCCTCCCGGGGGCACATTTATGGTCTTTACGGTACGTAACAGCTGTCTATACCTGTGCAACTGGGGGTATAAAGGGAGCCCAGTCCCCTGAAGACAGGCAGGTGGTCAACTGGAAACTTCACGGGGATCAGTGAGCCCCAGAGTTCATTATTTGTCTCTTTAGACTTATAATAGTTCTCTGGCTGATCGTTGGTGTTGGCCCCTATATGGGAGCATCGTGGTGGTTGTGGTTTTGCGGCCCCATATCCAATGGTTTTCTATGGTGGCCAGGATCATTTCGCTGATAATGACACGGATGGTGAATGATTCGTCCAGTGAGCTTGACATGGGTTCTGGACAGGAGTCAGAAAGTTTCCAACTCTTTAGCAAGGTGTGATAGTTTGCAGACCTGCCCTGGAATTATTCAAGTTGCAACTAGGTGGTATCTGTTGCTTAGAATTATGTCTTCGGCTATCTAGGACGTTTGTATAACGTTCCAAATTATACAAAGTGGTTTGTCCACCATCTGATTAAGACTATATAGTCAGGTGCGGATGTAAAACAAATCACACTCTGACCTCTACGGTCATCTGATTTGACTGTTCCGTTCGTCTTGTTGTGGGAATATCTTAAAATTAAGGTTTATGGAAACAAACCAGAAACGCTTGAGTAACTCAAACAATATAATCGTGATGTGATTAATGAAATACCGGCTTGAAATGTGTGAGAATGTAATCATCAAAAATGTGCTCAAAAGGGTTCGCATTTATGAGGTTAACAGAGGCGGACATTTATCTGATATTGTAGACCTTAAATAAAACATTTATCAATTTAAGATTCATTCTCTTTCATTTAATCTAAAAATTATAAACAAAAAACAAAGTAGTATATACCTTCCCGGCGGATACCCTGTATAAATAAAAGTTTAAAAATAATTTTGTGCTCACTTTTCTCTTTGTGTTATTATCCATTGTTCCAGTAAAATTTTATGACCTACTGGACCCAAATACACTTCTATGCAAATGGGCTCACCACGGGCTAAAATATTTTCCATTTTAATACAATAGGCACGCCAACGGGTGCACTAAAAGAAATATAAAACATAAAAAAAATTCCATTTAAGCTTTAAAGTTCCTTAAGTCTTGTTTTATTAAACACTTACCGTTATATTAACGTACGACATATCACAGTAGTGTTCCTCAGTATCTGAGGCATCACTTTTGGCTAGTCCCATTTTTTTCAGGAACTGATCACAGTGTGGACCTTGTTGAGGGTATGTTTGATTACGACTTGCAGTAGCAGTAGATAGTGATGATGACGTCGTCGTCGTTGTCGCCGCCATGGCTGTTGCCGGATTGCTGTTACATCGACCAAAAAAATTTGTATGCTTATTGTGGCTGGGCGTAGGTGAATTTAAAGTTTTAGTGTTTGCCGCTTGAGGCGCAGGTATAGCCATACGTTGTGTTGATGATGAACTAGATTTGCGCAATAAATAGTCTTTATTGTTACTGGTGCTATTCTTGCAACTGCCTTTAGATATATAAGAAGATGAAGAAGGATACCATGATGTATTTATTGAAATGCCATCAATACCACCACTACTACTGCCAGAACTGCTTGCCGAACCATTTGAATAATCTAATTGTTGCTGTTGTTGTTGTTGAGGTGTTATACATCTAGGTGTAGATGAAGAAATTTGTCTATTATTAAAATATCTGGGTGGAGAAGTTGTGGTAAGTAATAGGGGATTGGCGACACGCAGACATGTATTGCTAGCTAAAGATTGTAAGGAGCACATAAAATTTTCACTAGAACAACCACTACCACCACTGCCTCCGCCACCGCCCACCATAGAATTGGGTGAATTATAAAAATTCATTTGATTTATCGACATTCTTTTTAGTATTTCAAAATCTCCTCCCTTTCTATCCTCATTCATACCAAAATGATGTTGATGTGGGTGATGATGATGATGATCGGTATTTATAGCCAAAGCTACATATTCAGCATCTGAGCCTCTTACACATTCTACAGCTACCTTCTGTCTAACCGGCATTGCTTGATAATGAGCGCTGGGAGATTCTTGTCTCAGCTGACTAAGCTTTTGCGACCAACGGCTATGATTGCTTTCCACAGACGATGAAGCACTTTCGCTACTGCTGCTGTTGTAGTAGTCTCTTAAAAGGAACGAAGATGATGTTGATTCAGGTGAATTTGATGATTTTCGTCCCAAATAACTAACTAAATTGGATGTCATGCCGCCACAGAAATTATCACCAAAAGCTGCTCTTGATGTAGAAGGCTTGGGTGATTGTCTACCACATTCTGTAGAATTTCCACTATTAAATGATGTTTTCAGCTCATATCTAGATGTCTGTATGGCATATTCATCATCGGCTAAGGCTCTGCCTTCCAATATTAACGATGCTATACCTAGAAAGGCGCTATTGTTGCACTGCCCTTGTGCTCCAGTTGTTGCTACTGTTCCACCAGCTCCATTGCTAGACTTGGCACTACCACCGACTGTAGGTGAATTGTTAATTTGATTACCAATGCTGCCCAAGCAAGCAGTTGGTGGTGAAGAACTTGTTAAGGATGTTGGTATCATAATGGCAGCTTCAAAACAATATCGTCACTGAAAAGTTTGATATTTTTTCGTTGTCTTAATTGTTCTTGTTGCTGTCGTCACTCACTCACTCAGTCGCTCACTCCCGTGCACCACAACAAAAGAGGCCTAGCGTTTAAACTCCAACTATAGAACTGAAAAATAATAAAATTAGAAAATTTAATTATTTCTTGTTGCTGGTGAATTTAATTTAATTCCTATTCAATCAATATGGTTTGAGATATAAAACTATGGGAATTGATCAGACGAGTTTAAAAGTAATTCAAGGGTACCATAAGGCTCCATTCTTTCCCTTATCCTCTTTCTTATTTTTCTAAATGTCATTTTTTTTTTGCTAAACTTTCAACCTTATACACTCTATTGCAGATGACAGAACCATTTTTCATTTGTATTTATTTAGTAATAGAATAGACTTCCAAAAGACGGAACATGAATAATACGCTTTCGCAACAATCTCGGAATGAGGTCGGATTCGATTTTAATGCCCGTAAGACGCAACGTTCCATGCTTACGAATATATCTGTGTTCGGAAGTGATGCTGTACCTGTTACTACGGGTGATATAGCTATTACGAAATCGGAAGCTCTTGATGTTCGTGGCATGAAAATTCAGTGTAATGTTCCAGGAACTAAACATATTTTTCAGGTTTCTATTAAAGCTTTCAAGTGCCTCGGTTTTTTAAAACGGTGTAATAGATACTTGACTCCATCCGATTTTCGTACTACTTATACCATCTATATCCATCCAAAGATGGAATACAACTCTCATATATGGGCCGGAGCCCCAAAATTTATTTTAGAGTTGCTCGACCGCGTACAGGACAGGGCCAGAGGCTTATTGGGGACGGTAGGGTATACAACTCTATTGATTCTTTAGAGCATCAAAACAATGTAGGTTATATTTCACTGTTTTATCGTTACAGCAATGTAAGTGCTCTAACGAAATTAGGGAACTTGTTCCCAAAACTCGCACGTTTTTGTGTTTGACTCGATTTTCGTTGAGAGTGCATCCATTTGTGGTCGATTGGACAGTGAATCGTTTTACGTATTACAGGGAAAATTCGTTTTTTAATAGAACCGTTCGTTTGCAGAATAAACTCCCTCCAGAGGTCTTTCCTGTCACTTGCAATGTAAGAAAATTCAAATCGAATGTCTACAAACACCACACCCTCTTTTCTCCTCGCTATAAGTTAATTTTTTAGTTCTGGTACAATACATTGCATGAGTAGGGGTCATCCCCTGGTGGTCCGCACGAAAAAAAGTAGCTTGAAATTATTGTTTTATAACTCTACTGTCTACTGTTTTTCTTGTCAATGTGCTTATAACCCAAAATTTTATTAAAAATAAAATCACAAAATTGATAACTGTTTGCAAGTCCCTTTGCCCATTTCATTGATTGCTCAACTTGAAGTATCAGGGAAATTTTAACCACATTTTAGAAAAGCTAAAAGGCTGCTTATTATTTTTTTTACGTGGATAAAAAAATCAATAAACCTACACATCAAAAAACATATTAATCGTCAAGCTTATCATACTCTCCGGCAGAAGGACTTCTGAGAAACTTAATGTGGTTTCAGATCTTGGTATTTTAATAGATGCATATTTCGTTAGCCACTAACAAAGCACGTGCAGTTCTTTTTTTTTTCTTTCGTTCGGACCAGTACTCAGGGGATGACCTCTACTCATGCAATGCATTGTACCGAAATTAGGAAATTAGGTTATGGGGAGGAGGAAAGAGGAAGTAGTGTTTGTGGACATTCAATTTGAATTTTCATACATTGAAAGTGACAGGAAAGACCTCTGGAAGCAGTTTATTCCACATACGAACTGTTCTGCTAAAAAAAAAAAAAAGAATTTTTGCTCGTAGTGCGTAGTTCGATTCACTGGCCATCGATCCCAAATGGAAGCGCTCTCGACGAAAATAGAGTTAAACGCAAAAATGTACGAGTTTCGGGAACAAAATTCCTAATTTCGGGAACAAAATCCCAAATTTAAAGCATTTACTATTGTAGTAAAGATAAAACAGTGAAATACAAGCTACATTGCGTCGATGCTTTAGAGAATGAATAAATAGAGTTATATACCCTATCGTCTCCAATGAGCCTCTTGGCCCTCTCCTTTACGCGGTCGAGCAACTCCAAAATTGGGTTTGGGTTGCCGACCTAAACATGAGAGTTGTATTCCATCTTTAGACGGATATATTTAGGAAGTTTGGATGGAGTGAAGTATCTCTTACACCGTTTTAGAAAACCGAGGCACTTGAGAGCTTCTTTAGAAACCTGAAAAATGTGTTTAGTCCATCAAACGTCATACTAAATTTTTATGCCAACAATATCTAGAGCTTCCGATTCACCCATAGTAACATGTGCAGCACCATTTCCAAACACAAATCAATGTGTAAGCATGCAACATTATGGGCATTAAAACGACACAACCCCATTCGGAGATTGTTGCGAGAAATTATTAATTTATAACTCTGTTGAAAATTTATAAATTTTAAGTTTAAGAACCAGTGCGCTATGCTGGTGGCTCTTTAATAATTGAATGCAATAATATGTCTCATCAATTGAGGACACAATTGCGAAAAGTTTCAAATTGTACGTCTGTCGCCTACTGTCGCCTACTTATGTAGTGGCCTTTTTTTATTTTTAATTGTTCCAAATAAATTGAATTTATTATGTGAATAAACAAACAAACAAACAAACAAAAAAAACCTTGTTAAATCTAAACACCACACCGACATAACTGAATGTCATTGCATTTATTATTATTATTTTCACAATAATACATTATTGTTATTACATATTTAAAAAAAAAAAAAACATAAAATAATGCATTTGTTGGCGAAACAAATATTTTTACTGTGCCCCACTTAGAGCTATGTAGGTCAAAATGAGACAGTCAACAATAAAAAATATTTATGTACCGATGAGAAACAACAAAAATATTTATTAAATGCAGTAGTGTATAGAGAAGTGTCAACCTACTTCCTTTTTTTTTTTTGGTGATAAGTAAAAAATAAAAATAGACTAAAGGAAGAAGGAAGAGCAAAATGTATCCAAGCATAAGAAATGGAAAATTAAGGTCAATTTTGGTTGTGATTATATGGAATTTAAAGTAGGTATGAAGGAAAATTAAATCAAATCAAAATTAGGACATGTAAATATGTACATAAGTATATTTTTTATGTGGGTTAATATGTTAGGAATCTAGTTCTTGGTCATTAAAACACATGCAGAATGCAACAAATTATTAATTCTTTTTTTTTTGTGAATTTTTAATTTTTTTTGTGTTAAATAAGGGGGCGTGACCTAAAAACCTCAATTTGTAAAATTATTATATATATGCATGCATACTTATGCATGTATGTACATACATAGTATAATATTGCAAGTAAAGAAAACATAACAACAATGTAGCAAGCTAACAGCAATATACAAGCCCCCACTCATACTCATACTCTTTACTCATTTTCATTCTCATTCTCTCAAATACTTTTTGGCATACGCATGCATGCACGTTCATATACTAAATACTTGCACATGCATGTTTGTAAATCCATACATACATATAGCAGCAGCAGCAACATGCATTCAATTTATTTTTGTTGTAGTGTTGTTTATACTAGTGTGCGCCTTAGTAATATGACGTCATAAACATTTTTATATTGTTTTTATTTTATGCATTTAGCATTACAAGGTTTTTTTTTGGTTTTTTATTCAAATGTTTTAACACAAAACCCCCCTCGTTTCAAATTTAGTAATTTCGTAACGTACAACAAAAAAAAACAAAAAAGAAACCAGTTCGATATACAGAAAATACTAAAAACAAAAATAGAAATAAAAAAAACAAATTGTTACTAATTGTAAATGCAAAATAAATAAAATAAAAACAAAACAACATGTTGCTGACATTTCCACATTTTCTTGTGTATGTATATGTATGTCTACATTAGTGCATGTTTCAAAAGATTTACATACTGCCAGGCAACATTTATGTTGAAACAAGGTTGTTGTATACATAGTGTGTATGTATGTATGTATGTATTCATGTATAATAATAATTATATTGCTGTAGTTGTTTTATTTTTATTTTTTTTTTCTATTTTATTACTCTTTACTTTCCGTTTGAAGTCTTGACCTGCATACACAAACTAGAACAACACAAAATTTTGTATGACTCTGTGCGCGCACAGCATATTACGCCAACATTTCCTTACATACCTACAAAACTACTACAAACATATGTACATGCTGAACACAATATTTTAAGGTGAGTAAAAAATTTTGTTTATTCGAAGAACAAAAAAACCCACAACAATAACAACAACAACAACATTGAGAGTTTCTTGTGATTGTTTTTATTAAAGTTAATGAGTTTTCCATTTCTGTAAAGAGCAATTGTGTACACTTGCAATAGTAACCAGTGTTGTCGGTTATAACGATTTATCGTCAAACATGACAATAAAAATTATAGCATAGCAATAATACCTGGCGTTATTTAAAATACTTGGCGATATTGTTAGGCGTTTTTTTTATTTAAATAATTTCTTTACGTTAATTTTGCTTTAAAAAAAAAATAAAGTGACTCCTATATTTGCGTACACTTGGTTAAAGGCGTTCAAAGTATAAATGCAGTGCAATGATTAAAAATATAAAAAAATTGTCTTAAATCAAATTGTAAATTAAATGAAACAATGGGTTGCCAATCTGATTATATGGAGACGGGATGACGTGAAAAGATTTACATCTGCACCTGGCCGTAAGCCTTAATTAGATGATATTATCATTATCACTGTGGATGATATGTAGCGTCATCCTTGCCCAAGAAGGCCTTTGGATACGTATATCCTCCGGTCACTTATAGTTGCAACTTCAAAAGCCCGAAGCAGGCCGCAGCCTTCACTCCTTGCTGAAGAGTTGGAGTATTGGGCTGCTGTTCCAATACGCATGAAGCTTAATATAATTAAGAACACGACGGCATTCATACTCACTGGACCTGGCGCATTCATTGTGTTCATTGTGAATGATCCGACCCCCAAACTCAAACGAAAGCCTCGCAACACACAGCCTCCACGATACTCCCGAAGGGCCGACCTCAATAATCAGTCAAAGAACAGCTGAATGCCTAAAAAGACAAATAGTGGAACTCTGGGACTTTACTGATTCCCGTGGAAATATAGTGGATTGTCCAGTTGGCTCCTGCTCGCCTTGAAGGGGACTGGGCTCCCTTTTACCGCCGCAAGACACAAGTCTAGATGGTTGTGTGATCCATAGAGACTTATAACGTGCCTCCGGGGGGATGGAGACGGGATGTATGCATCAAAAACACCACACTTTTTATATTTAAAGAACAATTTTCAAGCATCTTATTTTATATAATGCAGGATACAGCCATGAATTAAAAGGAAAAAACAGTAAAGAGGAACTTCATTTTTTATATATAAATTAGTGTGATTTTGGTTTAAATGTAAATGACATGTGTGATATGAATTACGTCGGCACCTATTGCGTGTATGCCACACCTCGACGGTGGTCAAACCATTTGGGCGATATGCATGCGCAGCGCCCAAGGAAGCCGAAGACTAATTTCTAGCAACAGGTTATTCCTAGTTACAATTTCGGAGGTTTCGGGCCGCCAATCCCCACTCCTTGCTGAAGAGCTGGAGACTATCCAACTCCTGGTCCAGAACACATGACAAGCATATTCACTGGATCCGGATCATTCTCAGTAAAGGTGAGATGATCCTGGCTCTTTAATCAAAATTCATGAGGGCCGCAAAAACACAATCAACACGATACTCCCGAAGGGCCAACCTCAATAATCAGACAGAGAATAGCGAAAAGGCTAAAAAACCAAATAGCTGAACTCTTGGGCTTTACTGATTTTCGTGGAAATATAGTGGAATTGTCCAGTTGACTGCCTGCTAGCTTTCAGCGGACTGGGCTTTCGTTATTCCCCCGTTGACACATGTAACGATGGTGAATTTTCATCAAAACATATAAATGTGCCCCCGGGGGGAGGGGGGAGGAGATGTAACTGACATGTTGATTTTAAAAGATTTAAAGTTGTTTTTCTTGTCAGTGTGCTAATAACCCAAAATTTTATTAAAAATAAAATCACTAAATTGATAGCTGTTGGTAAAGCAAGTTCCTTTAGCCATTTCATTGATTGCTCAACTCGAAGCGTCAGGGAAACTTTAACCACATTTTAGAAAAGCTAAAGCTGCTTATTTTTTTTATGTGGATAAAAAATCAATAACCCTTAGCATCAAAAAACATATTAATCGTCAAGCTTATCATACTCTCCGGCAGAAGGACTTAGATGCATTTAATTCTGAGAAACTTAATGTGGTTTCAGATCTTGGTATTTTTATGGATGCATATTTCGTCAGCCACTAACAAAGCACGTGCAGTTCATTTTTTTTTCTTTCGTTCGGACCAGTACTCAGGGGATGACCTCTACTCATACAATGCAGGAGGAAAGAGGAAGTAGTGTTTGTGGACATTCAATTAGAATTTTCATACATTGAAAGTGACAGGAAAGACCTGTGGAAGCAGTTTATTCCGCATACGAACTGTTCTGCTAAAAAAAAAGAATTTTTGCTCGTAGTGCGTAGTTCGATTCACTGGCCATTGACCCCAAATGGAAGCGCTCTCGACAAAAATAGAGTTAAACGCAAAAATGCACGAGTTTCGGGAACAAAATCCCTAATTTCGGGAACAAAATCCCTAATTTCAAGCATTTACTATTGTAGTAAAGATAAAACAGGGAAATACAAGCTACATTGCGTCGATGAATAATAAATAAAGAATGAATAAATAGAGTTATATACCCTACCGTCTCCAATGAGCCTCTTGGCCCTCTCCTTTACGCGGTCGAGCAACTCCAAAATTGGTTTTG
The DNA here is from genome assembly GCA_030448955.1 of Trichopoda pennipes. Taxonomy (NCBI): domain Eukaryota; kingdom Metazoa; phylum Arthropoda; class Insecta; order Diptera; family Tachinidae; genus Trichopoda; species Trichopoda pennipes. Next base: position 3,281,352 of record JASKUP010000040.1, read on the forward strand.
GGTTGCCGACCTAAACATGAGAGTTGTATTCCATCTTTAGACGGTGGCAGAAATATTAGGAAGTTTGGATGGAGTGAAGTATCTCTTACACCGTTTTAGAAAACCGAGGCACTTGAGAGCTTCGTTAGAAACCTAAAAAATGTTTTTAGTCCATCGAATATCATACTAAATTTTCATGCCACGAACATCAAGAGCTTCCGATTTCGTAATACCTATATTACCCATAGTAACAGGTGTAGCACAGGTGCATCAACATTATGGGCATTAAAATCGACACAACCCCATTCGGAGATTGTTGCGAGATCGTGATTGAGCGTATCATTCATGTTCTGCCTTTTAGAGCTCACCCCCAACTGGTTCGGTCTATTTGCTAAATGAATATGAATGACTAATGGTGCTGTCATCTGCGAAAGAGTTTATAGGATTGAAAGTATTGACAAAGAAGGTCATTTATAAAAATAAGAAATAGGGTAGGCGAAAGATTAAAGCCTTGCGGTACCCCTAAATTAATCTTAAATTCGTTTGATAAAATCCCATCTATAGCATATAGTATAGTGCAATTCCTGAGAAAACCCTATGTAAATCTAGAGAAAATATCACCGACAGCAAAAGCTGTAAGTTTAGACAGAAGTGTGTCATGCCACACTCTTCTAAATGATGTATGGAGTTGCATTATTGTTCCGATAGAAAAGCCAGCAAATTGCCGGCAGAGCGACTAATCTTACGTAAGATCAACATTTAAAGAGTGCTGCATGCAAGACATTTAAAATATACTCTACACTGAAGTATGCGCCCTATAATGATAAGGGAAAAATAAAATTTTTATCTAATGAGTGGTAGAGCGCCCGCTACGGAAACCATACTGTCGGACGCTAAGTAAGCTGTTGGACTTTAGGTATCTCACAAGATGAAAATTTCTCATATTTTCCACGACTTTGGAAAGTGCACAACAAATTGCCATTAAGCGGTAATTTTCAGTGTTATTAGCCTCACTCTTTTTGGGAATCGGCGTTATATTAGCAATCTTCCGACACTTTGGAAATTCGCCGGCATGATACATTCTATATAAAACCTTTAACAATTTCATTTTTTTTTAATTATCTTTAATAAATATCTTTTTTCTTTTTAATGATCTTTTTTATATATTTTTTTCTTCTCGATATTTCGCTTTCCTTTGGAAAGCTTCTTCAGGAAAAAAAAATTTTATTTTTGAAAACAAAAAATTATTAACATATTGAAAAAAATTTTTTCAAAAACATTTGACAAAAACATATAAAATATTTTTTCATACATACATACAAAAATTTAAATTTTTAAATATTCAAACATACAAAAACAAGGACACGGAAATAAAAAATAAATAACAAATAACAAATTCTCTCTTATGAAATAATTATAACAAATTATGTGTCTTTTTAATTAAGTACCTATAATTCTGAGCTAAATTGTCTGTGTCTGTCTTGAAATTTATTCTCCTTACATTTGGTACATTAACAATTTCTAACATTTCCAACATATAACGTCTCTTGTAGTTTTTTTCTATATCTAATACTGATGTTTCATCAAACTTTGGATAATGATTATATTTCTTACAATGTGAAGATAAGGATGTCTTCTGTGTTGAAATATTCCTATATTTTTGATCACACCTGTGACCAGCTAATCTTGTTTTAAGTTTATTTTTTGTTGTCCCAATATAAACTTTGTCACAGTTCACCTGGTCATTTCCTCCAGATAGTATCCTGTATACTATATCAGATATTTCGATTTTTCCTATTTTATCCTTCATACTGCTAATACGGCCTGCCTTAGTTCTCACGAAGACCCCCGTATAGCATCTCAGGTTCTTCAGGAACATATTACGCATCTTGAATTGTGGTTGAATTTATGGAGAATAAAAGTAAACGAGCAAAAGTGTGTCCACTTAACTTTTACTTTAAAAAGGGAAAATTGCTCCCCTATTCGTATGAACGGCCAGATTATTCCTCACCACTTGCACGCTAAATATCTTGGCATAATCCTTGATCGTAGGCTTACATGGAAACACCACATCGACACAAAGCTAATCCAAATGAAAATCAAGTTATCTCAAATATACTGGCTAATTGGCAGGAACTCAACTCTTAGTCTGGACTGTAAACTTCTATTGTGTAAGTCGATTCTGAAACCAATATGGTGCTATGGAATTCAACTATGGGGCACTGCTTCAGCTTCAAATGTGGAAAAAATTCAACGCCGACAGAACAAAATACTACGATTAATTACATTAGCTCCATGGTACATGCGAAATTTAATTATACATCGTGATTTGGATATTCCACTCGTGACTGCTGAAATTGCTCAATACGCAGGCAAATATTTAACTAAGCTCGAGTGCCACCCGAATCCCCTTGCGCGGAACATTTTGAATTTTAGAGGTCATATCCGATTAAGAAGGAGAGACACAGGGGCATTGGTCAATAACCCTCCTATTGGAAATGGAATCTCTTGAAAATAGTTTTTATTTTATTTTTTTTATATTTATTTTTGATTGTGAGAATTTGTTAATATTATCTTTTTGCTGTCACTAGGATTATGCCTGACGCTGGTCGGGCCTAATGACTATACATTTAGATTTAAGATTTGAGAAATTGTTGATAATTCATATATATGAAGATACAATAAATAATTTATGAAAGGAAAAAAAAATACTGCTAAATAATTTTTTTAATGTGTTTTGTGTGCAATTATATATTTATCTGTGTCATATATTTTGCACTTTCTTAACTTTTCTGATATTCCAGGAACATAAGTTAATGATTTATAATTTCTTGGCTCTGCCGTAGAATTTCCTAAACTATGCCTATAACTACCATATTGTCTAATTAATCTGTTAGTTAATTCTACTGGAAAATCATTGTCATTAAGTATATCTCTTATTGTATCCCTATTCTTCAAATGAAATTCTCTATCACTTATAGTCAATATTTTGTCTGTCATATTTTTCGCTGTGTTTATTATCATTTTCCTTGGATGTTTTGAATAAAAATTAATAATTCTTCTAGAAGATGTTGGTTTCTTATACCAATCAAATACTAACTTATTTTTCTTCCTTATTATCAATATATCTAAATATGGAAGTCTAGATTCTAATTCTCTTTCAATCGTAAATTTAATATCCGGATGGAAACTATTCAATTCTGACAAAATATCATCCACTGCATCTTCTGAAGTTATAAAAAATAAATCATCCACATATTTTGTGATTACCTTAGGTTTAATATGCATTTTACTAATACATGAATTTAGTAATTTCTCCATCACAATATCAGCTATAATTGGAGATGCTGGAGAGCCCATAGGAAGGCCCTCCTTCTGTTGATATATCCTATTATCAAATTGAAAATACCTATTGTTTTCAATGCAAAACTTAAAAATACGTAAAAATAATTCCTTCTCAATATTCGTATTTTGTTCTATTATCTGCCATTTTTCCTCTATAATACTTAAAGCTAAACCTACAGGAATACTTGGAAAAAGTGAAACTACATCAAATGAAAACAATCTATCATTATCTTGTATATTTATTCTCTTGGTTTTATCCTTAAATTCCAACGAATTTTTAATATTATATATTGATTGTCCTGTTATCACCTTAAGAATATTCGTTATATGCTTGCACAGTCCGTAGGCCGGGGAATTAATGCAAGAGCAAATAGGCCTTAAAGGAAAATTCTGTTTATGGATCTTAGGTACTTCATACAGCTTTGGAGAATTTGATACATTAGTCTTAAGTCTATTTCTCTCCATTACTGAAATGATATCTTTTTTAAAAAGTTCATCAACTAAAAAATTGTTTGTTTTTTGCAGTTTAGTAGTCGGATCCTTATTCAATATTGAGTATTTAGCAGAATCGTTAAGAATGTCATTTATTCTCGAATTATAATCGCCGCTGCTCATAGCAACAGTAACATTACCCTTATCAGCATTAACAATTAATATGTTCCTATTAGTACTCAAAAATTTTTTAGCGGTTTTTACTTTATCTAATATAAAAATATCCCTTGCTGTAGGTCTAATATTGCTAATGTGCCTATTAATAATCATTGTTAGTTTTGTCCGCGCTACTTTTTTTTTTTAATAAAAACTTTTCTTGGGCTGTTATTAAATTAGCTTCTGTTTTGATGTTACAATGTTTGTATTGATAAAATAAAAATGTTTTTATATTTTAGATTTTGGCGATATTTGACAATTTAGAATTTTTTTGGCGAGAAAGCTTCGAACAAAAACTGGCAGCACTAGGAGTAGAAAATAACATTAAGAGAGGAGAGATTTTCTATTTTAAAATAAAACTAATGAAAACAAAAACAAAAAGAAGGAAAAATGTATGATAATTAATAAAATTTCTTTATTAAATTAATATTAAAATTCAACAAACATTTTATGTCGATTTATAGTCATTTCATAAAAGTTAAGAAACTTTTTGAATTTATTTACACATGACAACATGTAACGCTCTCGACAGACAATTACAATTTACGAAATTAGAAGAAAAGAAGAAGAAAAAAAAAATATATATATATATTTATATGTGTGTGTGTGTGTGTGTGTATGTATGTATGCGTTAAATAATACATAACTTTGTTGTTGCTGTTTGTGTGTTTTTCTTTCTGAAATATGTTTTAAATTGTTATTTGTAAGCTGGATTATGAATCATATGCAGGGAAAACTACATATTTGTTATTGGAATAGTTGGTGTATTTGTCAACAGCTGCTCTTTAAACAAATTTGTCCATTAGACGCTTTATTATGATGTCCGTCTGTTGCTGCCTGAGTTTAACACTTCCTAGCAATTTAGTCGCCAAAAGAAATATAGAAATTTCACAAAAAAGGAAAAATAAATATAACAAATTTGATGAACTATCGATTTTAACACAAAATCTTAAGATTTTTTATTTGTAAAAAGAATAAATGATATTTTTTTACTGCCTTTAGAAAAGGAACAAAGAAAGGAGGTTACTAAGAGGTTTAGAGAGATAAAAAAAAATTAAACAACCCAATCACACTAAAGATTAGCTGATGTAACGAGAGAAATTATTACAAATTATACATAACATATTCGCTACATTACAACCTATAGCTAATTATTCACCCTTATTCTGTTTGGCGACGGTAATACAACATCACGTCGTTTTTAATCGTTTGTTTTAAATTCGCATTCTCGTCTGGCAATATTGCCATTTATCGATGACTGGCAATACATGTTTGGCAGTCTATAAGACAATTTGACGTTGATGTTGCCTTAAATTGCCGTTGATATTGTCGTCTGTGATTTTGGTGTCGTGTTGTTATAAACAAAAATTTAAAAAGATTGCAAAAACTAAAAATACAAAAAAAAGTACAAGTAAAATAGAAAATGGAAAAATAAGCAATTTTATTTCGTGCTTGATTCCTTTAGATAAATATTTCATGATATTCTCACAAAATATTTATTACAAAAATTTTTATTAAAAAATAAACATCTTATGATATTCTCATAAAACATTTATTCAAATAAAAATTAAAATAAAAATATTTGAAATGTATTGTAATGGGGAATGGAAACCCTTATGTAGAAATGACTGAAAATAAACAATGTTTTTTGTTGTTTTGAAATGTTTTGTAGTGTTTGCAGGGAAGTGTCTTTGAGTCTTGCTGTCTATGCTATGTTGATTTTATGAAAAATTCTCATAGAATCAGTTTGGCTTTGGATATAAGACTCTTAGGTTTTTCTATACAATATTGGGATAAAATTCACTGATGAGCTATTTGAACAATGGTGAAATTGCAAAATGGATGTGATCTCCCCTATTACAATACATTTCAAATATTTTTTATTTTAATTTTTATTTGAATAAATGTTTTATGAGAATATCATAAGATGATTATTTAAAAAAAAAATTTTTGTAATAAATATTTTGTGAGAATATCATGAAATATTTATTTAAAGGAATCAAGCACGAAATAAAATTGCTTATATTAAAAATGATTTCGAATAATTATAAATAAAATGAAAAAAATTAAAATTACTAACGCCAAACAATTTGAAAAATTAGTGGAAGAATTGGAAAAAAATACATCACTTGCCAGGGAAGAGTTAGTGTAGCTACTAATTTTCAGGAACAATGGGAAAGTGTTGCAACTGCTTTAAACGCCCTCGGCCCACCAAATAGAGCGAGTGATGGATAACAAAAGGTGCAAATACATGTTTGACAAAATTCTTTTTACAGATTTGGCGCGACTTAAAATTTAAAATAGAAAAAAAGATGGGAAAAAAACAAAATGGAATGCAAAACTACTGGAGGCGGCATATTTAATCAACTTATACTGAGCCTCGTTATTAAAAGCAGCTCTTCTTTACAAATCAAATAAAAAACAAAGAACTCGACACAATTTACACCCTAGCTAAAGATAATGGCTACAAATCCACTACAATCAATAAACTTCTTAGACAATACAACAATAAAAACAGGAATAAAGAAGACAAAGAGACAATCGACGACGGCACACTTTTACTTACACAGGACCAAAAATATACAGACTAAATAACCTTTTTCACAAAGAAGGAATACTAACAGCATTAAAAACCGGTAATACTCTGAGACATAATCTCAGGACAACAAAAGAAATATCTGAAAAATTTAGTTCCAGACCTGTTTGCACCTGCAAACATACTTATAGAGGGCAAACTGGACGAACACTAAAAACAAGGTTTACAGAACACATACGCTCATACAAACGGAAAAGAGAAGGGTCCAACTTTGCATTACATCTTGACACTCACGAACACACATCAAGGAAAATAGATGAATGTATGACATTACTATATACTAGCAAAAAAAGGACGAAGACCAGACATTCTTGAAAACATGGAATTCTACAAAAACGTTTAAAAATGATATTATAAACGAACAAGTAAACACGACCTCAAATAGAATTTTCATACCACTAAAACTACTCCATACACACGATTAAATGAAAAACACCCTCAGCCGGAAACACGTACCTAGATAATAATAAAAGATGGAGATATTGAAATATTAGCAGGCATAAAGTGCCAGGTGGCTGTATAATTAGATACGACCTTAACAACAGAACTACTTAAAGGTGCCACTGTGTGATTCGATTTACATCCGCGCCTGGCCATGAAGCCTTAATCAGATGGTGGATCTAACCACTGCATAATTTGGAACGTCCTGCTCGTCCTAGGAAGCCGAAGCTATAATTCTATGCAACAGAACTTTCTAGTTGCAACTTCTATGATTCCAGAGCAGGGCTGCAAATCATCACTTCTTGCTTAAGAGTTGGAGACTTTCCAACTCCTGTCCAGAACACATGTCTAGCATGCTCACTGGACTGGATCATTCACCTAGCGTGTCATTAACGGCATAATGATCCTGGCCACCATATTAAACAAAAGACCTGATATGGGGCCGCGAAACCACAACCACTACGATACTCCCATAAAGGGCCAACCTCAATAATCAGCCAGAGAACAGCTAAATGTCTAAAGAGACAAATAACGAACTCTGCGAGCTTACTGATTCCCGTGGAAATAAAGTGGAGTTTCCAGTTGTACCCCTGCTGACTTTAGGAGACTGGGCTCCCTTTTTCCCCAGTTGCACTGTGTCTAGATAGTCGAAGTTCTATAAAGACCATATTTATGTGCCCCCGGGAGGAAACGCGACCACTGACTCACCAGTACTAATTGGATCACGTTTTGAAAAAAAAATGTCTTCACATCGAAAGCTCTCGCCGTTTACACTGATCGAACAACAGCCAGAAAGGACAGAGAAAAATAACAACAACTGTGTTAAGCTTGGATTTTTTTTTAAATTGTATCAGAAGTCTAACTAAATGCATTCTTATCACATAAGTCAGATCTTTAAATAAATGAATTCTTTAATCAATTTCTTTACTTATTAAATATACGTTTTCATATCGAATCGATTTAAATTCAATTAATTACTTGCGAATAGAATCAGGACAGAAAGTTATGTAGAAAATTCTAACAAAGTTTGAATTGAAAAAGCCATACTCACCACAATCGCTTGCTAAGCTTGCCGCCTACAATTTCTCGGCCAACTGGGTTAAATAACAACCATTGTCAGTATGGATATAAACATTCTGAAATGAAAAGAAAAAGTAATTTAAGATACATATATACTTATTTATTATTATTATTATTAAAAGCATTAGAGTATAATTAAAAATTATAAACTAATTAGCGTACCCGGCGATTTGCGCCTCGCTCCAAATTTTAGTCTTCACACAAACTTTAGAGTAATAATAGAAAACAAATATTTAAACTTTCAATGTGATTTATTTGAATCAAAGAATCAGTAGAGAGCGATTTGTTTTCCGGCGCAAAAAAAAACAAATAACGAAAACGATTTCCCAACACGCGAACATGCAACGTCCAGCAGCTGACCGTGCGAAAAACAGGAAAATTCGAAAGTAATTCCACAGACTTCTAGTCGCAAGGCCAATTTATTGATTGTCATCGTAAATGCCAATCGAACGGAGAACTGAATCCGCTTAAATTGAAATGGAAGATCAGTTGGATTAATGGGAATTCGTAGGATAAGAACCTCCTCTCCTTTGAATTTGCCCTTGATGATTGTCGCCTGAATCACACTTTGCTCATTCCACAATTTTGGAGGAAAGTGATTTCGCAACATGACTATAATTGATCTTACCTTCAGCTGTAAATTATGCAGCGGAGTTCCTGGTACATCAAGCGAGTGAAAAAATTCCGTCAAAAAATCAATTTTCGATTTTTCCAATTTTCCAACTTTTGCGGAGAGATTTTTTAATTTTCCGCAATTTTCCGCGATTTGCACTAAGAACTTTCTTCTATTTTTTGATTTGGAAAACCATGAAAGGAATAATTTCATGCAAAATTTCATACAGAAACTCGATTTTCGATTTTTCCAATATTCCGACTTTTCCTCTTCCTCGTAAATACGAAAAAGTGACAAAAATTTTTACAGAAATCGGCCCAGCCTTTTTCATTTTATAAATTACTATATATTTTTTTACACCATTTTTAAATGTATACAGATAGATGTGCAAGAAAAATATACTTATTTAAACATTTGAATGATTGAAAGGAAAACATATTGCTCGAACTCAATTTGGCTTCAGGGAGGCTATAGGCACTATAGAAACGCTGTTTTCCATACAGGTTCTTGTTCAGAATTCTTGCGACGTCAAGAAAAATGTATTGTTAGGCTTTGTTGACTACGAAAAAACCATTTGATAGAGTTCAACACGACAGGTGTTCCTGTAGGCTAGTAGGTAGTGTACTAGCTTATCGGTCTGGGGGTTGTGGGTTCGATTCCCAACAAAGACCTTGGCTATTTTTTCACTACAAAACCAAAAATTGACTATCGGTGGGGCTGCTCAGTGAAATATAGTGGAATTATCCAGTTGGCTCCTGCTAGCCTTGTATGGAACTAGGCTCCCTTTTATCCCGTTGACACATGAAATGACGGTGGGATTCCGTCAAAACATATCAATGTGCCCCCGAGGGGGGAATTTTGCCTGTGATCCAATATATCCCACTGAATAGTAAATAGAATACAGCCATAAATTTCGCTACAGTACCTTTCAAAAGTGCACCACCACCTCTGAAAACAAAATGATTTTTTAATACTTTTAAGAGCAAAATAAAAAATTTATGTTTAATTAAAAAACACAAAAAAAAAATTATTTAAATAAAACGCTGTGTTTAAAAAAAAAATTAATTAAAAAAGTAAATAAATACATAAAATTTGAATGTGGTACTCTGAATTCAGCTGCTTGAATTGGGAGTATAATCACAAATACACTTTATCTCTTTTCAATGAAGAGAACAATTTATATATTTCAAAAAGGAAAACAAAAAAGTAAATCATCGTCTTTATACATAAAACAGAAAATTTGTCATCCTTTTAAGAACACTCTTTCTTAGGTACAAATTTAGTGGTACAAAAAAAAATCAAAATAAAGATTCAAACTTTTATTTAATGCTAAAGAACTTGCCATAAAAATTTGTTATTGTTGTAGGTTATGCTTATTAATTATTAAATTAAGAAACACATCTTCAATAATAACACCTCCATTAATAATGGTTAAATAGAAATAAAATAATAATAAAAACAAAAAAAAAATATGTTTAAATGCTTAAATACTTTTTGAATAGATTTGAATAATACCCGTGTGCTATGTATGCTACAATGACGCAATACTGCTAAAACATTTGCTCATCTTTATAGCTTTTTAAAGAAGTTCTTCTTTGTTTGTTTTTAATAAAATCACATTCTTTAATGTTTATTGAAATTATATAATGAAACAAACAAAAAACGAAAAAAAAAAAATAATTTAAATCACACAGTACTGTGCAAAACATAAGCAAAAATAAAGTAAATGGCGATTAAAAAAAATTTATAGAAAAAAAATATATATATATAAAATACTATATATACAGGGTGTCCGCCAGGAAGGTATATTACTTTGTTTTGCCAGTTTATATTTGGTAGTCGTGAAGTAGACACGTGACAAATTTATTACGGAAAAATATTCGTGTTTTAATCGTTTAAACATTTTATAAAAATTAATCATCGATTTCTATGACGATGAGAATGTTACCTGAAATTTTTGAGAGAAACAACGTGCCAAAAAAAACGCACTATTTATCGTTTAGTGAATGATTTCGAAGAAAACGCTTCTGCAGGCAATAGGCCTAAGCATGTATCACAAACGTACTTCAAGGTCGGCCGAAAACATTACTGCTGCTCAAGAAAGTGTTCAAAACAATCCATTAACCTCAATTCGATGACGTGCTCAGGATCTTGGTCTTCAAAGAACAACTTTTTTTTTTTAAAGAGAAGTAGCACTTCAGGCAACAATGTCTATTTAGTCACAACCGTGTTACATTCTTCAGGCAAAGGATAGAGACGAGATGAGTTAGGTGCTGAAAGTAGAAGAATAGTAACATAGCCTTCAAGCTCTTTTTTTTTTTGGTAGTGAAAAACAACCACGCCAAGATTAGTAGGCTAAGTACACTACCTACTAGCCTACCGGGGCAGCTTTCATTTCTTAAAGGCCCATGTTATCAGAAATTAACTGCCTTATTAGACAGCACAGCCACCAGTGACACTGGCTTCATCACTGAGTAGCTCCACCGACAGTCAATTTTTATTTTTTGTAGTGAAAACAGCCAAGATCTTTGTTGGGAATTGAACCTACAACTCCTAGACTGATAAGCTAGCACGCTACCTACTAGACTACATGGGCACCTACCCACAATCTTGCACAAGGATTTGCATTTGTTTCCATATAAGATTCAGTTGACACAAGAATTTTCCACAAGAACATTGAGGCCGCCTTACATATGCCAATAGGATGCTACAGCTCGTCCATGACAATGCCGATTTTTATGAAAAAATCATAATGAGTGACGAAGTACATTTCCAGTTGAATGGATGTGTGAATAACCGAATAGTTGGTTCTGGAGTATGGGAAACCCTTAAATTATTTAACAGTCAGTCACCTTTGCATCCATTAAAATTGACACTCTGGTGTGCAATTTAGTCAGGAGGAATCATTGGACCTCACTTCTTTGAAAATGAAAATGGGGAACGATATTGTGATATGATTGAAAACTTTTTAACGCTACAACTGTATGCTTTATGGGCTTGATTAACATGAGGTGGACATTTAGCTGATATTGTATTCCATACATAATTGCCGACATTAAGTAAAACATTTATCTTTATCAGACTCCCTTTCACTTCCTTTCATTTAATCAAAAATTATTAAAAAAAATAAAGTAGTATACCTTCTCGGTGGACACCCTGTAGAATTATTTTTATATGCATACCGTCCAAGTGCCGCTTTATGGTACACATTTCCTCATCCCCACGGTGGCGCATTGATATGTTTTGACAGAATCTCACCGTCATTACATGTGTTAACGGGGGTAAAAGGGAGTCCAGCCCCCTAATAGGCCTAATAGCAGGAGCCATCTAGACAATTCCGCTATATTTCCACGGGAATCAGTAAAGCCCCAGAGTTCAACTTTTTGTCTTTTTAGCCTTTAAGCTGTTCTCTGAGAGATTATTGTGGTTGGCCCTTCGGGAGTATCGTGGTGGTTGTGGTTACGAGGCCCTCGTTTGAGTTGTGCGTGGATCATTCACAATGAATGGTCCAGGTCCAGTGAGCATGATTGCGGTTGTGTTCTTGTGTTGGATAGTCTCCAACTCTTCAGCAAAGAGTGGGGGCGAGCTCTTGAAGTTGCAACTAGAAGTGACTGGAGGATAGACATATCCGAAGGCTTCCTAGGGCGAGGATGACGCGATATTTCAACCAATCCACCGTTAGGTTATGGCTTACACAGCTAGGTACAGACGTTCTCACGCATCCACAAAAAAAAATCCTGTGGTCTTAAATCAAACGATCTGGCTTGGGCAACTTAACTGCTGATTGTCATGAAATTATGCGATCGTTTTATTGGCTCTGTGACATGTCATGCCATCCACGCCATTAATAATAGTCCAAAATTGAGATGTTAGTATTTTGCGATCGCGTGATCCATTGAACGTTACCGCAGTTCCAGTCCCATCTTCGAAAAAACAACCGGTCCAATCACGCCTCCCGATCACATAGCTCACCATACAGTGACACTTTGAGCATGCAAAGGCTTTTCAATAATCGCTCTAGGATTTTGAGAAGCCCAAATGCGGCAATTTTGGTTGTTAAAATACCCTGACAAGTGAAAATGGACTTTAAAGAGAAGTAGCACATCAGGCAACAATGCCTATTTAGTTAAGTACCGTGCTACATTCTTCAGGAATAGGTGGTATAAATAGTACGAAGATCGAATGGAGTGAAGTATCTCTTACACCGTTTTAGAAAACCAAAGCACTACTTTTATTATAAAAAATCTATGACCTTTTAAGGCGACATTTCGCAGTCTTTATGCCGCCGGAAAGGTATACTACTTTGTATTGCCGCCATTTTGGTAAACATTAGTCTTGACAATTCATATTTGGCAGTCGTAAAGTAGATACGCGAAAAATTTATTATGGAAAAATATTCGATAAACCAACGTGTTTTAAACGTTAAAACATTTTATCAAAATCAATCATCGATTACTGTGACGATGAGAATGTTGCCTGAAATTTTTGAGAGAAACAACGTGCCAACAAAACGCAATTATTATCATGTAGTGAATGACTTCGAAGAAAGTGGGTCTGCAGGCAAAAGGCCCAAGCATGGATCACAACGTACTGCAAGACCGGCCGAAAATATTACTGCTGCTCAAGAAAGTCTTTAAAACAATCCATCACCCTTAATTCGATGCCGTGCTCAGAAGCTTGGTTTTCAAAGAACAACTTTGGCCACAATTTTGCACACGGACTTGCATTTGTTACCATAAGATTCAGTTGACATAAGAGCTTCATCCACAAGACCATTTACCCTGCCGTACGTAGGCTAATAGGATGTTACAGCTCGTCCATGATAACCCGGATTTTCATGAAAAAATCATAATGAGTGAGGAGGCACATTTTCATTAGAAGGGTAGTGTGAATAAACAGAGTAGTCGGTTTGGGGATATAGGAAACCCTTAAATAATTCAACAGTCACTTTTGCATCTAATAAAAGTCTGGACAGTCTGGTGTGCAATTTGTTCAGAAATAATAATTGCACCTTACTTCGTTGAAAACGAAAATGGCTTAATTGTAACTGTGAATGGAGAGCGATAACGTGATATGATTGAAAACTTTTTAACGCCACAACTGCATGCTTTGAGCTTCATTAACATGTAATATCAACAAGACGGTGCCACATTGCATACAGCCAGAATTACAATGGAATTACTGCGAGACCTGTTTTCACAACAAGTTATTTCAAGAAATGGTGATGTTGATCGGCCTCCACGATCACCTGCTTTGACTGCTCCGTTCTTCTTGTGGTGGGAATAATTTAAAATTATGGTTTATGGAAACAAACAAGAAACATTTTAGCAACTGAAACAAAATATTCGCAATGAAATTAAGTGAAATACCGCTTGAACTGTGTGAGAATGTAATGAAAAATGTGTTCAAAAGAGCTCGCATTTGTGAGGCTAACAGAGGCGGTGCGGACATTTATCTGATATTGTATTCCCTTAAAATAAAACATTTATCAATATCAAATCCATTCTTTTTTCATTTAATCAAAAATTATAAATAAACAAAGTAGTACACCTTCTCAGAGGACACCCTGTAGTTTTTAATTATTCGCGTGTAAAATAAATAAAATGAAAACGGAAATATTGATTTACTACCTATTTGCAGTATTTTGCATTTTTCTTCACGATCCCCTTTATTATTAAGGTTGGCAACCAGTAAAGTCACCGGAAGCGTGTGTTTAGTAAAATCCGGAAAAATAATTAAATATCAAGAAAATGTATTTAAGAAACATGACACGAGCATATCAACAAAGCATTTGGAATTTTGTTTTTTAATTCAAATAATAATTAGTATTTTCCACGCCTTAATGGGTTAACTATCGCAACCAGTTACTTTGTGATTACATTCATGCAGATATGTTTGTATGAATAACATATATATTCACTTACAAAAGCCATGTATAGATGTGTGTATGTATATATGTATGACCAAGAAAGGCATTGCACTGACTGATTAAATAAAAACACATTCAACAAAGTAAATAATTTACGCTCATGATTTCAAGTGAGAGAGAGAGAGAGGACTAAAATCAAAGACAAAAATCAAACACATGCAAAAATATCACCCATCTAGAGAGCGAATAATGAGAGAAGTAATGAAACGACTTTAGATAAAAGAAACACACACTGACAAATGCTGAAACATAAATAAAAGGAAATAAAAAATATAAACAAAAAACAACTGATCAAGTAAAAATAAAAACAAAAAAGACAAAAAGAAACCAAACAGTAATAACAGAACGATATAAAAAACAGAAAACAAAGAAATTGAAATACAGTGCCGAGCATAAATATTACAACAATTGAAGGAATTTTATAATTATAATAAAATTTTTAAATTTTTTTTTTTGTTTGTTTCTTAACTTATTTTACACTTGTAAATATTAAAATAGAAATGAAAAATCAAATTCATAAAAAAATTGCCAGTTTGTGCATTTGCTTCAGGTTTCATACTCGAGAAATTTTCGTAAAGTTGATAAAACCATTAACATTGATATTTTAACTTGCTCATAATTAAAAGGTGTTTTGTAATCCTGTAATGTAATGAAATCTCCAGAGGAGAGAAAACCAAGTCACTCTACCAATTAAATTCTTAATATTCATTTTGCTGCCCTGTAGCAACAAATATCGATGCTTTTTATACAGCAAAACAACTTAAAAAAAAAAATCTTAATACTAAAACACTGAAGGCCCAACTATAATATGCATAAGCTGGCTTAAGCTAATGTCAAAATGCTTAAGCAAATCATTGAAGACTTTTAGGTGGCTATAATGTACTTACGTACTTACACGAATATAGATTTGTTTTATTCGCACTTTTGCAAAAAAAATAATTTCTTTCTAAATAAAATAAAATTTATTAACAAAAAGATGTTTAATAATCATATTTTCTCCACTGCCTGATGGAGCTCCCATCCTCTTCATTTCCTTGCAGAAACGTTCCCGTAGTTACTTGCATCTGTGTTTGCACTGCGCAACTTTATATAATTCATATCAGTATGAAAATGAAAAACGCAAACAAAATTCTTCAAGGTATTACTTACCACTTTTACTGCATTTTTCTTCTACTTTTTTCCACACTCATTCCTTGGAATTGCGGTTAAAATAAAACGCATCTCTTTTGACATATACAAAATTTTTTCTTTGTACGTTTTCTATTAAATTCGCTTTCGTCCTCCATTGCAATTTGTTTACACAATGCAAAATCAGCTGTTTCCATACAGAATGTGCGATCAGTTTCGTACTTTGCTTAAGCAATTGATATTTAACGAAACTTGACGAAAAGTTTTGTTAAGTACATTATAGTTTGTCACATATGATTATTAGGTATTTGCAAAGTTGTTTAAGTTGGCTTAAGCCAGTTTATGCTGGGCCTTGAGGCAGTATTAGGACATTAAACTAAATCGTTTTATTTTTGTCAGTTGAATCCCAAAACGTGCCCGCAGTAGTTTCCTGCATTTAATGTAGCTAATAAAATAAATTATTTCCTCTTTTTTTCTCAACGTTTTGTCGACTTTTCTCCGACTTATTCAGGAAATATTTTTTATTAGCATTTCTACCAACAATTGCAGAAAAATTTTGTTGTTGGCTAACTGCTTGTTTTTTTGGTTGATACCGCTAAAACATTATCACCCTTAAAGGCGTTTTTAAAAAAATAATAATTAACGGAAAAATCACAGAAAAACTTGTGTTAATTACAGACTAAATAATTTTTATTGAATATTGTTGTTTGGTGTCATCCTTGTCTTCTTCATAAGCTTTCGAGAATGTAACTCTTGTTCTCCTTTTTATGTTCGTCTATTATATGTTTCTTTTGAAATCTACTTTACTTTTTTTTGTTCGGACCAGTACTCAGGGGATGACCCCTACTCATGCAATGCTTTGTACCAGAACTAAGAAATTAGGTTATGGGGAGGAGAAAAGAGGGAGTAGTGTTTGTGGGCATTCGATTTGAACTTTCCCTGCATTGAAAATGACAAGAAAGACCTTTGGATGCAGTTTATTCCACATACAAACTGTTCTGCTAAGAAACGAATTTTCCCTGTAATGCGTAAGACGATTTACTGGCCAATCAACAAAAAATGGATGCGCTCTTTACGAAAATCGAGTCAAACGCAAAAACGTGTCAGTTCCTTAATTTCGTTAGAGAATTTACCATTGTAGTAACGATAAAACAATAAAATACAACCTGCATTGCGTCGATACTCTAGGAAATCGATAGAATTGAATACCCTATCGTCCCTAATGAGCCTCTTGGCCCTCTCCTGTATGTGGTCAAACAACTCGAAAATAGATTTTAGAGCGCCAGTTAATACATGAGAGTTGTATTCCATCTTTGGACGGATATAGGTGGTGAAAATTTCACGAAGATCAGGTGGAGTGAAGTATCTCTTACATCGTTTTACAGAACCGAAGCACTTGAAGGATATAGGTGGTGAAAATAGCACGAAGATCAGGTGGAGTGAAGTATCTCTTACATCGTTTTACAGAACCGAAGCTTCTGTAGAAACTTAAAAATGTGCTTAGTCCATTGAACATCACACTGAATTTTCAAGTCAACAAGAACATCAAGAGCATCCGATTCCGTAATACCTATATCACCCATAGTAAGAGAGGCAGCAGCAATTCCCAGCACAGATCTATGCGCAAGCATGCAACATTGCATGTTACGGGCATTAAAATAGAATCTATTCGCACGACCCTACTCGGAGATTGTTGCGAGATGGTGATTAAGCATATAATTCATGTTTCGCTTTGGGGAACTCACCTCCAACTGGTTAGGGCTGTTACCATAGGAATTCGAATGACAAATGGTGCTTCCATCTGCGAAAGAGTATATAGGGTTGAAAGTTTGACAAAGAAGAACACTTAGGGTAGGAGAAAGAACGAAGTCTTGCGGTGCTGGTATCCCATCCCAGAAGATTTGTTGATAACGAGATCTGCTAAAAACTTTTTTACCTCTCGAGCTCGAAGAAATATCTTCGGCATAGTAACGGATACTCTGTCGAGCTCGAGGGGTAGCTGGCAAATAAGAATTATTTGCAAATATACCAGTCAAAAGGTGAGCTTTAATAACCGGGTCAGTGAATATTTGGTTATTCTTTAAAAAAGTCGGAATTGATGAAAAAAAATTATTCCTTACCCTTTTAACAAATGACCGAAAGCTCTTGCTACCCAGAGGAGTAGCAAAAACTTTACCATGAAGGCGCTCCATCATACAGATTTTTATCACTCCTTAATACATTGCCACATAAAGATCTTGACCTTTTGCGTAGCGAATCAGTAACTGCGTTTTTGTTTCTACGCCAGATACTGAATGCTTCCTCTCTTGATCTGACCGCATTTTTGCACGTCTGATTAAACCAAGACTTCGATCTAGTTGTTATTAAAATTTTTTTTGGATAGAATAACAGTTTTTATTCCAAACAAAATGATGTTCCGCTATCTGGCATCGAAATTATCGTTCAAGAAAAATAGTTTCCAATTAAATTGTCTAAAAAATTCGTTGAGCTGGTCATAACGAGTCTTCTCATAAATATATTTTAAACGTTTAGTAGCTGATTTCGAAACGTTGTGAAGTTCTGAATATGAAAAGGAGCTTAAGTAGTCTCAACACATGGCAACTGAATTAAATTTGAAAGGTTTTTGTTATGAGATTTTTGCCCGATACTGTAGTAGAGACAGAGATAGTGTGTTATGAAAGTAAAAATTAAAGTAAAGGAATAACTAGAATATTTTAAAATACATACAGAAAGAGTGAGAGAGAGAGAGAGAGAAAGAAGAGTAAAGAGAATGGTAATGATATAATTTGTAATAAAATGGAATTATAAGACATCTTACAACAAAAATAACAAAATATTTATAAATTCATAAATATTGACCAAAAATGTACATTAAAAATTATACATAAAATATGAATGTATATACATAAATACGTAAATATACATATGTGTAGATAATGCAGTCGTACATACAAGTGGATGGGATATATAGTATTGGTCAAAACCATAGCACCGCCTCAGTACGTTTTTTGTAATGATAATTTTTTTTTAAGAAAATAAAGTTATTAAAAATTTGTTTTTTATTTTATTATTTATTTATATCTTTTTGTTAATGAAAAACACTAAGGAATCTAGAATTTAATAAAAAAAAATAAATAAAATTCAAATAACAACATTTTAAGTCACAAATATAAGCGGACTAAACTAAAGCGCCCTCTAATATTGTGTTTGGAAATTTTAATACCCTACTGCGACTTTACTGTATGAGTTAACGGTACATTCCAAAAATGCAGCAGCTATTAAGCTGTAGTGTTAAGAAGAAGAACTTGTTAGAATTTATGCCAAAATTTGTTATTGTTTTAAAGTTTTCGTTGAGATAAGAGTATTGTCACGCAATAAGTACTCAAGTGAATTGAAACTTAGAATTCTTGATGATTGAAGAGCGGGCTTATCAAGACATCGATTAAGTGCAGAATATTTAATTAACAGATCAATTATTTCTAGGCTAATTAAAATGTTTTTTGTAGACTGTTCGCACATTTCCTACTCATTGTGGAAGAAGACCACGTAAAGCTTTGTGTCATGAAGACTCCGTAATTTCGTGATAAGATTTACATCTGCACCTGGCCATAGGCCTTAATCAGGTGGTCAAACCACTGGGAATGAAAAGCAACATCATTCACTCCCTAGGAAGCCGAGGACTAATTCTAGCAACAGGTCTTTCCTAGTTGCAATTTCAGCGGTCCCAGAGCAGGGCTGCAAACCACTACTCCTTGCTGAAGAGCTGGAGACTATCCAACTCTTGGTCCAGAACACATGACTAGCATGCTCACTAGATCCGGGCCGTCAGTCAGAGAACAGCTAAACGTCTAAAGAGACAAATTGCTGAACTCTGGGGCTTAACTGATTCCTGTGGAAATATAGCGAAATTGTCCAGTTGGCTCCTGCTAGTCTACTGGGGGAATGGGGCTCCTTTTTACCCCATGTGTTAGTAATGAAGGTGAGATTCCTTCGCAACATACCAATGTGCCAAGGGGGGGAATGAGGAACCATAAATAGATTTTTGGCCGCCTTCTCAAAATGTGTACCATAAAGCGGCAACAGGGTGTTCACCGAGAAAGTATAGGAGGATGCAAAAGTGACTGACTGTAGAATAATTTAATGATTTCGCCTTCCCGAGTGCCTTGAAACCACAACCACCATAATACTCCCAAAGGGCCAAGCTTAATAATCAGTCAGAGAACAGCTAAAAGGCTAAAGAGACAATTAGCGGAACTCTGGGGCTTACTGATTCCTGTGGAAATAACGTGGAGCTTCTAGTTGACTCCCTGATTGCCTTCAGGGGACTGGGCTCCCTTATGCCCCCAGCAGCACAGGTCTAGATAGTCAAGTATTCTATAGATCTATAAATGTGCCCCGGGGGGGGGGGGCGAGACTCCGTAATTAACGGACAATCCAAAATGATCCTACAGCATCTTTTAGTCACATACCAAACCGCTTAGATTTAACAATTAGCGAAGGAACGATTCGCTGGAGAGATTATTCAGTCGCTGACCAGAAAAAAAAATCTTTTATAGCGTCAAAAAATAAAAAAGCTAGACTTGAATTCGCCAAGGCTCATTTTAACTGGAGTGCAGTCCAAAAATGGAGGACTGCACTGTTTTCTGACGAATCTAAGTTTAATTTAAAGGATTCAGATGGCATAAGGCGTGTAAGCAGATCAAATGGACAATAGTTGAATCCTATATTTTACAAAGGCACTGTAAAGCAGGGAGGCGGCTGTTGTTTCTCTGCGCAAGAAATCGGGCTATTTCATAAGATTAATGGAATTATACATCGTTTCATGTATCGTGACACATTAAAAGACTTGATGTTGCCTTATGCTGAAGAACAGATGCCACTTAAATAAACATTCCAGCAAAGATA
This sequence comes from Trichopoda pennipes, assembly GCA_030448955.1. Taxonomy (NCBI): domain Eukaryota; kingdom Metazoa; phylum Arthropoda; class Insecta; order Diptera; family Tachinidae; genus Trichopoda; species Trichopoda pennipes. The sequence goes on from JASKUP010000040.1 coordinate 3,302,016, forward strand.
AAGATAAAAGTGGTTAAGGAGTGGTTCCAGAGCAATTTGATAGAAGTTCTCTATTGGCCTACTCAATCCTCCCGGATCTTAACCCAATCGAGAGAACTTGTGGGAGATCGTTAACTTTAAAATCAACCGGGAAAATTGCAAAACCAAATAAAAATTTATTTGAAGCCGCAAAAATAGACTGGGAAGCAATATCAGCTGATATAATTCATAATTTAATATCCTCTATGCCTAAAAGATGTGCGTGTGTCATCCAGAATAAAGGATTTGCAACGCAATATTGGTTTCAATATTCAATTGGGGGTGCTTTTTTTTTTGTTAAAGAAAAGTGGCGCTTCAGGCAACAATGCCTATTTAGTTAAGTACCGTGCTACATTCTTTAGAAAGGGAATAGAGAAGAGATGAGACAGGTGGTGAAAGTGGAAGGATAGTTATGGAAATTAACTGTCATATAAGCCAGCACAGTGACCAGTGACCATGCCTTCATCACTGAGCAGCCCCACCGAAAGTCAATTTTCATTTTTTGTAGTAAAAATAGCCAAGATCTTTGTTGGGAATTGAACCTACAACTCCCAGAATGATAAGCTAGTACACTACCTACTGGCTTACAGGGGCCACACAATTTTGCATAAGGATTTGCATTTGTTTCCATATAAGATTCAGTTGACACAAGAACTTCTTCCACAAGACCATTTACGACGCCGTACATATGCCATTTTCATGAAAAAATCATAATGAGCGACGAGGTACATTTTATATTGAATGGATGTGTGAATAAACCGAATAGTCGGTTCTGGCGAATGGGAAACCCTCAAATTACTCAACAGTATGCAATTTAGTCAGGAGGAAACATTGGAGCTTATTTCTTTGAAAATGAAAATGGGAAGCGATATCCTGATCAGCTGCTTTAGTTTAGTCCGTTTATATTTGCGACTTAAAATGTTTTTTGAATTTTGAGTTTTTTTTTGTTTTAATAAATTTTGAATTTCTTAAGTATAAATAAAAATATAAAAAAAAAATTTAACAACTTTGTTTTCTGAAAAAAAATTATCATTTAAAAAAATTTAGTGAGAGGATGCTTAAGTTTTGGCCGCTACTGTATGTAAATGCGTTATAGATTCCTACACAAAGAAAAAGCTAACAAAGGCAAAGGCGTCTTTTATTAAACTTTAATTTTTATATCCATTTAAAAATAATTTCTAAAAAAAAACAACAATAACAAAAAAATGTGTGTCAAAACTTACATGACGGTTTCATTCCGCTCCTTTCGATGAGTTTACAAAAAAAAAAAAAAAATGGGGATATACAAGGAAGGACAATATAAAATATGATCACTCTTTCAATCACTGTGATTAGTGATAAAATGTGATGAGATTTAAATTTACATCAAAAGTTAATTTTTTTAATGCAATTTTGTTGTTGTTGTTATTTTTGTTGTTTTTTATTTTAAATTTTTTAAAAGACAAAAATTTATTTGAATTTGTCATTAGCTCGTGTTTTAAATTGTTTATTATTTGTTAAATTATTAATGATGTTGTTGTTGTTGTTGCTGTTGTTGTAGTAGTTTTTGTAAATAAATGTAGTTTTTAAAATCATTGGGACTTTTCCAAATTTTGTTGCTGTTGTTGATGTTATTGCTGTTGTAACAATCATTTATTATTAATGGCGTACTTTTTTTTCGGTTACAAGTTTTTTTTTTTTTGTAGTGGCTAAATTTTATGTTTTTATTTTTATTTTATTTTTTTTTTTACAATAAAACCAATAATTTACAATTATTTATATTGAAAGAAAAATGAGTTTTTTTTTCTAGCGAATGGCAACTAAGAAGAAACTAAAACAAGTAGAAAGGAAAAACGTTTTTTTTGTTGTTGTTATGTTAATTTCTTTTTCATTGCATTTATTTACTTATTTATTTTCTTGTTGTTTTGCATACACCCTACAACATGCAGCGTTGAAAAAAAATCTTTTTTTTTGGTTTTCTTTTAAAAACAAATAAAGACATTAACTAGATTTTTCTGCTAATTTTAATTATGTTAACACACTGATAAGCTTCACCACAAAAAAAAAAAACAACAAAATTGTGAACAAATTTAAAAACAGAGATATGAGTTTCCCCAACTTTTTAAGCCGTATCTAAATCGAATTTCTACAGGGTATCCGTCGGGAAGGTATACTTATTAGTTTGTTTATAATTTTTGATAAAATTATTGCGAACTAAAGCACGAAAAGTGCTTAAAAAAATAATTCAAAATTAATATTTTTTTAAATTCTCAGGAATTTACGAAAATGTTTTTTTAAGCTCTGCCAAGTTTTCTGTTTTTAAAAGACGATTAAAATATTCGCCATCACTAGAAAACAAATAATATTCACATTCAATCGTGGAATTGTAACAAAACAAATCCAGAAAACGTACTAAAAAAATATTAAAGTTTGATTAAAATAAAAAAATCTGGCAACCTCAGTATTCGTATAATGGGGAGCATAAAGAAAATTGTTTAACTATTTAACACACATGGAGAAATTTAAATATGGAGAATGTTAATATTGTACACTTTTTCTGTCACACGTAATACACGTGTAATACACAGTTCGTTGGATTGTTGTATTGTTATTAAATAACAAAAATAAATATGAAAATATTTTTCTTTATCATTTTTTTATTGTTGGTTAAGTTTTCTACAACTTTTTTTCTTAAAATTTTTAATATAAAAAAAAAACATTTTGATATTTTATAAATAATTTCTTTTTATAGTTTTTTTTAAAGGATCTTTTTTTTATTTATCTTTAATAAATATCTTTTTTTCTTTTTAACGATATCGATATTTTTCTTTTCGATATTTCGCTTTCCTTTCGAAAACTTCTTCAGGAAAAAATTTGTATTTTTAATAAAAGGAAAGCGAAATATCGAAAAAAAAAAATATATAAAAAAGATCGTTAAAAAGAAAATAAGATATTTATTAAAGATAAATAATTTCTTAAAAAGAACAAGTTTTTTTTTAAAGGTGCTGAAATTCTATATAAAAAATTATTTATAAATTATTAAAAAAGGCAATAGATTATGTGCTAAAATAATGGCCACCACTGTATCCTGTTTTGGAAATAGTTGCCCCCCGATAATATTATTTATCTTCAGCCTTAAAAACAAAACTTTATTATGTAACAAAACGTATTTCAGTCCGCTAAATGTGCTTTTTATCGATATAGATTCTCTTCGGCTATCGATAGTAGGGCTAAGTGGAGGAAAATTCGAAAAATAGACTTAGGTCGCAGTGAAATTTTACAGCATAATTGCGATGTTCACGTGAACCTTCTCAATGATAAGTTTGTTAATATTAATGTTCCCAGGCCGACAAATGGCGTTTATGATGATCTTTGTTATGTCTCAATACGAAATTCGTTTCGCTTCCGATGTGTAGAGACGGAATGAAGCCAAGATTCTTTAGAGTTTTGATTTCGAGGCTCTTACCGATCATTACGCATTACTTCAACTCTATTCTCATGAAGTTAATTTTTCATAGGGAATATAAATCGTCTAGGATTATACCTATCCCTAAGACTCCCCCCCCCCCCCCCCAGGGCCACATTATAAATCTTTATGGATCACACAACCATCTACACTTGTGTCTTGTGGGGGTAAAAGGAAGCCCAGTTCCCTTTAAGACGAGCAAGAGCCAACTGGACAGTCCACTATATTTCCACGGGAATCAGTAAAGCCCCCAGAGTTCCGCTATTTATCTCTTGAGGCATTTAGCTGTTCTCTGACTGATTATTTAGGTAGACCCTTCGGAAGTATCGTGCTGGTTGTGGTTTCGAGGTGCTCGTTTAATCATCCACAGTGGTATGATCCAATGTCTGGTTATGGCTTAGACAGCCAAGTACAGACGTAAAACTTATAACGCATTTATGGTTCCCCATTTCAAAGCGTAATATTACGCATTTAAAAGTAAATACCAGAGTACCTCGGGTGCTAAAACTTACTTACTCTATCCCCCCGGCGGCACATTGATATGTTTTGAGGGAATCTCACCGTCATTACATGTGTCAACGGGGGTAAAAGGGAGCCCAGTCCCCTTCAAGGCTAGCAGAAGCCAACTGGACCATTCCACTATATTGCTACAGGAATCAGTAAAGCCCCATAGTTCAGCTATTTGTCTTTTTAGCCATTTAGCTGTTCTCTGACTGATTACACCTTCGGGAGTATTGTGGTGGCTGTGTGTTTCGAGGCCCTCGTTTGAGTTTGTGGATCGGATCATTCACAATGAACACAATGGTCCAGGTCCAGTGAGTATGAATGCCGTTGTGTTCTTAATTATATTAAGCTTCATGCGTTCTGGACCAGAAGTTGGATAGTCCGCAACTCTTCAGCAATGAGTGAAGGCTGCGGTCTACTCCGGACTTTTGAAGTTGCAACTAGAAGTGACCGAAGGATATACGTATCTGAAGGCCTTCTAGGGCGATGATAACGCCACATTTCATCCACAGTGGTAATAATCTGCCATCTGATTACTGCTTACGGCTAGGCGCAGATATAAATCTTATCACGTCACGTCATCCCTAAGACTAATGATGAATTCTGACCGCTAGCTATTCTACCGTTTTTATCCAAAGTATTTGTGAATATACTCAGCATTCAAATGAATGACTATCTCTTATAGAATAAAAATTTTTAACGTGGCTCAATTTGTTTTTATTAGAGGCAGAAGTTGTATAACGGCTTTGGTGTATGTCGTCGAGAGCCTCAGATCTGAACTCGACATCAATCAACAAAGTGGATTTCTTGATTTTACTGAATGACAGTAAAGCCTTCAATGCGGTAGATCACTCTATCATGTTAATAAAACGGCGTAAGTTAGTTTATTTCTCAAGCTTGGCCTGCAGAGTCTAAACCAGTCTTTGGAATAATTTGCCTAATTCTATATAGAAAATAGCCAAAGCAAATTTTTTTTTTTTTCAGAGAGAGGTAGTACTTCAGGCAGAAATGCCTATTTAGTTAAGTAGCGTGCTACATTCTTTAGGAAAGGGATAGAGAAGAGATGAAACAGATGGTGAAAGTAGAAGGATAGTCGGAAATTAACTGCCGTATATAAAAGACGGGACAGAGGCCAGTGACTATGCCTTCATCGCTGAGCAGCCCCACCGAGAGTCAATTTTTATTTTTGTAGTGAAAAAAAAACCAAGGTCTTCGTTGGGAATCGAGCCCACAACCCCCATATTTACAAGCTAGTACACTACCTACTAACCTACAGGGGCACCTAATTTATTTTACAATGAGCTTTAGAAATTATTTAGTTCTACACAACCTTGAATTAATTTTTATTTTAACACATTTAACATTTCTAACGATTTAATTAGTTATTACTTTAATATTGTTTGACATTTATTTCATCGTATACCTGTGTTTTGTTAAAGATTTATTTTTTATAATAACTGAATTTGTATATGTTAAGGATCAATAGCAACGTTGTCTAAAGAATAAGAAAAACTTTTGAAGCCACCCTAATGAACCGTGGACAAAATAAAAACTCCAAAACGTCGATAGGTTTTCATTATGCTGTTGCCCACTGTGTGTGTCTCATTTTGTTATACTCTATATTTATATTAAACTAATAATTTTATTTAAAAAAAAAAAAAAAATTTTAATAAATCGTGCAGCAAGTTTTACACGAACACATTCCTTATTTTGTATATTAATTATAGGATGAATTAATAAAGCTATTCACGTCATTGCCATCGATTGGGAAAATGCAAAAAAAAACGCTAGTTTTAATTTTTAATTAATTTTTAAATTTTATAAAAATTAAAAACAAAAATTTTAATATCTGTATGTATTCTGTGTTTTTATAAAAAAAAAAAATAAAATAAAAAAAATTAGCAAATAATATGCAGTGAAAATTTCATAGGTAGGCAGGCAGCTAGAATATTTGTTTAACAAATAAAAAAAAATTGCCTTGTGATGTTAAAATAAAATGTTGAATAATTTTGAAATTTTTCAAGTAAAAGAAAGTATAAAAACAATTTTAAGATTTTATTTTTTATTTAAAACAGCCATGTTTTGTATGCAAAACTAGTTTGGTTTGATTTGATTTGGCTTGTGGTTGGGCTTTAATTTCTTTCTTAAAATCACTTTAACATTTTTATTTGATTTAAATTTTGCATTAAATTTTTAATGTTGTCTTTGGAGTATTTTATTTTATTTATTATTTCACTTTCTTTCTTTTTAATATTTAAACTTCCTTATTTATTAAATAATAATAAAAAAACTGAAGTGAAAAAAGAGACAATTGTAATTGTTTTTCTTTTTTTTTTATTATCGCTTTGTTTGCAGAGAAAGAAACTTCATTTTATTATCAACACTTTTATCAAACAAGAGCTTTTCTCTCTCTCTCTCTCTCTTTTGTATTGGAGGAGTATGCTCATGCATACACACATGTGTTTGTATACATTATGTTTGTATACACATATGCTGTGTTATTTTTAATTAAATTTTATTTTTATTTTATGATGATTTTATTTCAAAAATCAAAAAAACAAAAAAAAAAAAAAAACACTGGCACACTGTAGCTACAGTGAGCATTATTTAACTTAATTGCATATATTTTACAACTTTTTGTTTTTTATTTCTGCTTTTTCTAATTTAAATAAAATTTAACTACAAAAACAGCCAGCAAATCACTGACACACACACCCATGCCCCAATACAATAATTTGCTAATTCTTCTTTTGCTTTAGTTTAGTTGACTGGCTGACTGATAAACAGAGGTCTCTTCGTACAGACCCACACACATGCACACAAACAACTATAAGCTGCTGATAATGTTTTTGGTTTTTTCCTTGTTGTTTCTTTTTTCTTTATTGTTGGTCTACAATTACTTCAAGATTTTTTTTTTTTGCTTTTTTACTTTAATTTAACTTGATGTTCGGTTCGCGTACCGTTTAAAATAATATTTGTAGGAGATAAAATTTTATTTTATTTTTCTTTATTTCTTCTTCTTCTTCCAGTTGGTATGTTGTTAACACTCACGTTGCTATAAAACGACTGATGAATACGTAAAGAAACTAAAGTCTCGTCGGTGACTGAAAATTGCTGACTGTTTGAATTCAACAGCAAATGCAAAAACAAAAGCAAAAACGAATGAAACAGAAATGTTTAAAATAAAACAAAACAAACAACTACATAAAACCAACCAGCCAGTCAACCAGTCTAAATACATAAGTATGTATGTATGTATGTATGTATATAAATATGTATGCATTAATGTCTGTGGCTAAATCTAACTGAGCACATACTTTTTTACAAACATAATTTAAAGAGGTGTGTAGCGGAGAATACGCTATTCTCAGCATGTATATACATATATACATTTATATACATACATATATGCACATATATACATAAATAATTGTATACTATACATCGATGGTGTGCCAGTACCCTGACTTTCTAAACAGCTGAGCGACGAGTTACGAAGTCAACAACAAAACAGGCAGAGAACAACACCAACGAAAAATGACTACGTCAATATAAGTGTTGTCATTTTAGTGATTTTTATTTTAAAGGTTTATCTAAATGTAAGTTACACATTTAAAGCACATATGGTTTTAAAAAAGGTCAAAAATGTTTTTGCTCTCCAGCCACAACTCAGGAGATGACCCCTAGCCATGCTATGTATTGTACCATAACTAGAAAATTAGGTTATGGGGAGAAGGATAGAGAAACTCGAACTTTCCTACAGGAATGACAAAAAAGGTCTCTGCAGGGAGTTTATTCCACATAGGGACTGTTCTGTTAAAAAACGAATTTTCCCTATAATGCATAGTACGATTCACTGAAAAGTCAACCACAAATTAATGCGAAAACGTTCGAGTTACGGGAAGAAGTTTACTAATTTCGTTAGAGTACTTGCCTTTATAGTAACGATATAACAGTGGAATACAAACTACATTGCATCGATGGTCTACATGAGAGTTGTATTCCATCGATTCACTGGGCAATCAAACACAAATGGATGCATTCTCAAAGAGAAATCGAGTTAAACGCGAAAACGTTCGAGTAAGGGGAGCAAGTTCTCTAATTTCGTTAGAGAAATTGTGGAATACAACCTACATTGCATCGATGCTCCAGGAAAACAATAGAGTTTGATACCCTACCGTCCACAATGAGCCTCTCTTCCTCTTCTTCGCGGTCTCTTGTACGCGGTCGAGCAACTCTAAGATAGACTTTGAGGCGCCGGCCCATACATGAGAGTTATATTCCATCGATTCACTGGGCAATCAACCACAAATGGATGCACTCTCAAAGAGAAATCGAGTTAAACGCGAAAACGTTCGAGTAAGGGGAGCAAGTTCTCTAATTTCGTTAGACTACTTACCATTATTGTAACGATATAACAGTGGAATACAACCTACATTGCATCGATGCTCTAGGAAAACTAAAAAGTTGGATACCCTACCGTCCACAATGAGCCTCTCTTCCTCTCCTTCGCGGTCTCTTGTACGCGGTCGAGCAACTCTAAGATAGATATGAGAGTTATATTCCATCGATTCATTGGCCAATCAACCACGAATGAATGCACTCTCAAAGAAAATCGAGTTAAACGCGAAAACGTTCAAATAACGGGAACAAGTTCCCTAATTTCTTTAGAGTACTTACCATTATATTAACGATAAAACAGTGAAACATAACACACAATGCGTCGATGCTCTAGAAAACCAATATAGTTTGATACCCTAACGCCTCTAATGAGCTTCTTGGCCCTCTCCTGTACGTGTACCAGCAACTCCAAAATTGTCTTGGAGGCGCCGGCCCATACATGAGAGTTGTATTCCATTTTTAAACAAATATCTTTTACACCGTCTTAGGAAATCAAGGCACTTGAAAGCTTCTTTAGAAACCTGAAAAATGTGTTTAGACCATCGAACATCACACTGAATTTTCATGCCAAGAATATCAAGAGCGTTTGATTTCGCAATATCTATATCACCCATAGTAACAGATGCAGCATCATCACAGATCTATGCCTAAGCATGCAACATTGTGTCTTACGGGCATTAAACAATACTCTATTTACACGACCCCATTATGAGATTGTTGCGAAATAGTGATTGAGCATATCATTCATGTTCCGCCTTTTGGAACCCACCTCCAACTGGTCTGGTCTATTATTAAATGAATACGAATGACAAATGGTGCCGTCATCTGCGAAACAGTATATAGGGTTGAAAGTTTTACAAACAAGGTCATTTAGAAAAATAAGAAATAGGATAGAAGAAAGAACGAAGGCTTGCAGCACCCCTAAATTAATCTTGAACTCGTCTGATAAAATACCATCTATAACAACTCGCAAAGTGCGATTCCAGAGAAAACTTAATGTATATCTGGAGAAATTATCATCGCTACCAAATTTCAAACGCCTTGGAAATATCTAGAGCCACCACCTTACTCTCCCCGAAATGCGTGATAAGATTCTATCTGTGTAAGCCTTAACTAGATAGTGAATCATACCACTATGGATGAAATGTAGCGTTATCCTTGCCCTAGAAGGCTTTCAGATACGTATATCTTCCAGTCACTGCTAGTTGCAACTTCAAAAGCCCGGAGTAGGCCGCAGCCTTCACTCCTTGCTGAAGAGTTGGAGACTATCCAACTCCTGGTCCAGAACGCATGAAGCTTAATATAATTTAAGAACACATCGGAATTCATGTTCATTATGAATGATCCGTCCCACACAACTAAAACGAGGGCCTCGAAACCACAACCACCACGATACTCGCTAAGGGGCAACCTCAATAATCAGTCAGAGAACAGCTGAAAGGCTAAAAAGACAAATAGCTGAACTCTGAGGCTTAACTGATTCCTGTGGAAATATAGTGGATTGTTCAGTTGGCTCCTGCTAGCCTATTAGGGGACTGGCTCTCCCTTTTACCCCCGTTGACACATGTAATGACGGTGAGATTCTGTCGAAACATATCAATGTGCCACGGGGGGGAATGAGGAACCATAAATAGATTTTTGGCCGCCTTCTCAAAATGTGTACCATATAGCGGCAACTTGGGGGGTATGTGTATAAAAATAATTCTACAGGATGTCCACCGAGAAGGTATAGGAGGATGCAAAGGTGACTGACTGTTGAATAATTTAAGGGTGTTTCCCCTTCCCGAGGGCCTCGAAACCACAACCACCACGATACTACCGAAACGCCAACCTCAATAGTCAGTCAGAGAACAGCTAAAAGGCTAAAAAAGACAAATAGCTGAACTATGAGGTTTAACTGATTTCAGTGGAAATAAAGTGGAGTGTCCAGTTGGCTCCTGCTAGCCTTGAAGGGGACTGGGTTTTCTTTTACTCCCGTTGACACATGTAATGACGGTGGATTTCCGTCAAAACATATCAATGTGCCCCCGGGGTGGACTCTTTTCGAAATGATATTTGGAGTTGCACTATTGTTTCGACTGGAAAGCCAGCAAGTCATGCGTAGAGTGTTCCCTACAGAAACAATACTGTCGGTCGCCGCTAAGTAAGCTGTTGGACTGACTCCAGGTACCTCATAAGATGAAAATTAATCATACTTTCCACTACTTTAGAAAGGGCAGAACAAAGTGGTAATTTTTAGGGTTGTTAGCCTCACCCTTTTTCGCGGATCGACGTTACATTAGCAATCTTCCAACATTTTGTAAATCGAATGATACAACGAGCTGAAGAGGGCTGCTAACTAACGTGTTAGCGGCGAAGAGCACTGTTTCAAGACCAGTGCTGGAATGCCATCCTCACAAGATGAAAATTATTCATACTTTTCTTTCACTTTTCCCCCCGGGGGCACATATATATGGTCTTTATAGAACTTCGACTATCTACACACAGTGCAACTGGGGGAAAAAGGGAGTCCAGTCCCCTGAAGTCAGCAGGGGTACAACTGGAAACTCCACTTTATTTCCACGGAAATCAGTAAGCTCGCAGAGTTCCGTTATTTGTCTCTTTAGACATTTAACTGTTCTCTGGCTGATTATTGAGGTTGGCCCCTATATGGGAGTATCGTGGTGGTTGTGGTTTAGCGGCCCCATATCAGGTCTTTTGTTTAATATGGTGGCCAGGATCATTTTGCCGTTAATGACACGCTAGGTGAATGATCCAGTCCAGTGAGCATGCTAGACATGTGTTCTGGACAGGAGTTGGAAAGTCTCCAACTCTTAAGCAAGGAGTGATGATTTGCAGCCCTGCTCTGGAATCATCGAAGTTGCAACTAGAAAGTTCTGTTGTATAGAATTATAGCTTCGGCTTCCTAGGACGAGCATGACGTTCCAAATTATGCAGTGGTTTGATCCACCATCTGATTAAGGCTTTATGGCCAGGCGCGGATGTAAATCTAATCACACGTTTCCTTTCACTTTAGAAAGGGCAGAACACATTGCAATTGAGTGGTAGTTTTCAGGGTTGTTAGCCTCACGCTTTTTGGGGATCGGCGTTACATTAGCAAGGTTCCAACACTTTAGAAATTTGCTAGCATAATACAACGTGCTGAAGAGGGTTGCTGACGGACGTGCTAGCGTAGAAGAGCTATGTTTCAAGACCAGTACTGGAATCCCATCCGGCATTATTAGATATTTTTAATAGTTTTGAGAGGTTATTTTATAGCTTTAGAGCTTTTGAGCAACCATTTTATTTAAAATTTTTATTTTAAAATATGGTGATAAGGAATTTTGGTTACTTTAATCAAAAAAAAAAAAAATTTCTTGCTATAAAATATATTTTTTGAAACAGAATATTGCTTAAATGTTATTTTAAAGAGAAGTAGTACTTCAGACAGCAATGCCTATTTAGTCAAGAACCGTGCTATATTCTTTAGGAAAGGGATAGAGAAGAGATGAAACAGGTGGTGAACGTAGAAGGATAGTTACGGAAATTAACTGTCGTATAAGACAGCACAGCGACCAGTAACCATGCCTTAATCACTGAGCAGCCCCACCGACAGTCAAAAACCAAGGTCTTCGTTGGGAATCGAACCCACAACCCCCAGACTGACAAGCTAGTACACTACCTACTAGCCTCCAGGGGCACCTAAATGTCACTTAAAGTGAAATAAAAATTAAATTTTAATTTTCAAATAACTTGGATTGAATAGCATTTAACTTCAAATATAAGTTCGTTAAATTTTAATTTCCTGAAGTAAATATTAAAAAAAAACGCTTAATGCTGTTATGCTTTGCAGCTAAAGTTGACAACGCGGTTTAATTATTATTGTATTTTATATAAAAGTTTATGAGGAAAAAAATAAAAATAAAACAAGTAAGTAAATGTGTATTTACATGATAGAATGAATGTAACTAAATAAATGTCCATGTAGCTGCATGTGTATATAAAATTATTTCTGTATTGTATGTGTATGTCTGTACGTACCTACATATATAACAAACTAAACACAAAGATTTAGATACTTTCTTGTATATTCATGCATTTATACCTACTGACTGGCAAGCAAACATCATATGAATGCCTAAAAATCTCAATACAAGTTTGTATGTATGTATGTACATACACGAACAGAAGATAAAAATCAACTTTTACAGCAGTAAAATCATAATAAAAAACATATGAGGGTTTCATAATAAACGCAACAACAATTTTTGTTTTAAATAAACGTAATACAACAACAAATACTAAAGTAAAGACCCTTTGCTAAATATATTTACATAAATATGTAAGTAACCAAACTACGTAGTTTCTATTTTATTATTGATAAAAGTATTAGATACATTTGTATATACAAACCACACACAACCAACTAAATATATGTTTTGAGCATACAAACATCTCTCCCTTCTAAAAGTTCTCTTTCGTTGACAACAAAACCATTTAAATCACTTATCGCTAGAATTTTGTTTTTTTATATTTATAAATAAATAAAAACAAAAAGTCACTAACAACTAAGTATTAAATTTCTTATCGCAACATGTTGATGAACATATGATTTTATTATATAAACATTCTCCATGTAATGCTCTCTTTCATTCTATTGAGAGATATTTTGCTGTTACTAAAACATATGATTGAGCTGTAACTACACAAAATGTTAACTGTACAGTGTAAGAATGCATGTGTAATTATAGAAATGTTATTTTACAGTGCTGAAGATAAATTTCTTCTCATTATATTTACATTTGTGAGGCCTACAAATAATTATTGTATTTTTTTCAGTTTTTTCAATCAGATAAAATATTGAAAAAATAATTCAAAATTAAAAAAAAAATTAAATTGGGCAAAATTAAAAAAAATGGAATTTGTTTAAATTGTTCGTAAGAGTAATTGTGCATTCGGGCCAAGAGATGACTAAGTGCGGTTTTACACGCTTCAACTTTTGTTGCTCAACTTTTGTTTTTTCCATTAGAAAGAAAGAGACGTGGTATAAAGTTTTCTCTTTTTTTCTAATGGAAAAAACAAAAGTTGAGCAACAAAAGTTGAAGCGTGTAAAACCGCACAAAGGGAGATGAGGAAGGGTCAGAAAAAAAATGTATGGCTGACAACAGCAATAAAAAATCGCTAATCGAGTTTAAATTTAAAACGCACAAAAAGACAAGCAACTGATTAACATCTAGTCAGTCTGGGAAATAGTTCATGTGAAAATTTTAAATGGTAGCAGGATAATTTCTTAAGGGAGATATGTGTCCAAAATCTCACATCAGACAAAAGCAGAATCAATAAGGTTTTTGCATCACTAATAGAGCGATGTCGAAGAGATCCTGAATTATAAGTGGAATCAATCATATTTTTCTTTGTCGCATAAATTAAAGGTGATTGACTTTCGCATATTTATCCGCATTCTGGCAATTACAACAGAAATCGGTTTATATTGCCGAATAACAGCTATATTTTTGCTGGTTATGTCATCTTAGGGAAATGACAAAATATCAAAATTAGTTTATAGTCTTGGTCGGTCAGGGCCTAATACTGTAGCGCACGTTAATTTATGGTGGGTGTATTTAGAGGGAAATGTTCAGACAGTTGATATTAAAATTCATATCTGGAGACACTTAATTTAGGAGCCTCGCAAATCTGAGCATTCCGGCGATTACAACAGAAATCGGCTCATATGGATTTATTTTATTACAGCTACATATATGTTTTCTGGTTATGGCATCTTAGGGAAATGACAATCTATCAAAACTAATTTATAGTTTTGGCCTGTGATAGCCTAATACTGTAGCGCTCGTTACTTCTGTATGTGCGGCACTGGTTGGTATTTAGAGTAAGATGCTCAGACAGTTGATATTAAAATTCAAAATCTACAGACAATTAATTTTAGTGCCTTGTAAACCTCGCTTTAAATATGGGTCGTGGCATGGTATAAGTAAAGAGCAAAGGGCTACCGATGACACACGGGAATCACTACACCATGAAAGCAAATAAAGCTACACTCAATAATACACTCTGCTAATAATTCATATCTTTAAATATGAATGGAAATGATAATATCCAAAAATTAGTCAGGTTAAAAAAAGTTTTGAACAACAATTGTCAGTTGACCTACACAAAGTGCGAAAGCTTAATTACTAAAAAAAACTCTACAACGTTTACTGTAACACAAAACTTCTCAAAACATTTAACAAACAACCCAATAAGTCGCTCTTAGTTGTTAAATAAAAATAGAAAAATATAGGTTGCCAGATTGTTCCATAGTAAAACGATTTAGACGTTTTAACTTGCCTATAAATATAAATCGCAGCTGAGAGTTATATTGCAAAATGTGGAACAAAAAAGATATTTATAGTAAAGTGTGTGCTATTTAACAGTGTTGTTAACATCAAAGAAAAGAATTTCTGATATGATTTGTATTCCAATTAAATAATAACCAACCAACGAGTAAAAATAAAAGAACCCTTTTAGAACTAAAAAGTTAAACAAAACTAAATTTCACAAAAAACTTTCACAAAATTTTTTAATTTTTTTTATTTAATTATATTTCGGCTTTAAAAATTTGATGTATAAAAAGTCTTACGTAATTTTTTGTTGTATATTAATACTTTGTTATAAATGTTTTTGTTTGTTTTTGTTTTTTTTTATGATGAAAAAAATATTAAAAATCAAACATTTTATTATTTAACGAAATTACATTAGTTATAGAAGAAACATTCACTCAGCTGTGAAAAACAAACACAAAATAAAATCTAAAAACAACTAAGTAAATTTATAAAAACAGACCCCAGCAACGATTAGGGTGCTGACTGCTGCTTTAAAAATTTCATGGATAGAAAATAATTTAAAACGAAATATTTAGAAAATAGCGTTGTTGTAGTTGCTTTTGTAAACATGAAATTTATCTTTAAAATGTTGAGGTAAATAAAGTACAGGGTGTCCGCCGGGAGGGTATACTACGTTGTTTATTTATTATATGTATAGTTTGGTTTCAAGTTGTGCAAATTGGACCCAAAACAAGATTGCTGTTGATCCCGATTTTTACCGGCGTATTTTGTTTAGCGATGGAGCTCAATTTTGTTTGGATGGATTCGTTAACAAAGAAATTTGCCGTATTTGGAGTGATGATTCTCCTCAGGAGTACGTTAAGGAACCGTTATATCCAGAAAAACTGACTGTTTGCTGCGCTTTATAAGCTGGTGGAATCGGTATTCCCTCCCTACTTTTTTAAAAACGATGCTAGTCAGAAGGTTAAAGTCAATGGTGACCACTATAGAGCCATGATTACTGGTTTTTTCGTTCTTCAATTAAGCAAGTTTCTAAAGAAGCTTTCAAGTGCTTCGGTTTTCTAAGACGGGTTAGGAGATACTTCACTCCATCCGATCTCCGTACTATTTATACCACCTATATCCGTCCAAAAATGAAATATAACCCTCATGTATGGGCCGGTGCACGCTCCAAAATCTATTTTGGAGCTGCGTAACCACGTACACAGAAGAGGGTCAAGAGGCTCATTGGGCACAGTAGGGTATCCAACTCTATTGATTCTCTAGAGCATCGACGCAATGTGGGTTTGGTAAGTGCTCTAATGAAATTAGAGAACTTGTTTCTGTTACTAGCACGTTTTCGCGTTTAACTCGATTTTCGTTGAGAGCTTATCCATTTGTGGTTGATTTTCCACCAAATCGCACTATGCATTACAGGGAGCATCAACGAAATGTGGAAAGTATTTCACTGTTTTATCGCTACTACAATGGTAAGTGCTCTAATGAAATTAGGAAACTTGTTCCCGTTACTCGAACGTCTTCGCGTTTAACTCGAAGCGCCTCCATTTGTCGTTGATTTTCCGGTGAATCTCACTACACGTTACAGGGAAAATCCGTTTTTTATTAAAACAGTTCGCATGTGGAGTAAATTCCTTCCAGAAGTCTTTCCTGTCACTTTCAATGCAGGAAAGTTTAAATTGAATGTCTACAAACACTCCTCCCTCTTTCCTCCTTCGCCCATAATCTAATTTCCTAGTTCTGGCACGATGTATTGCATGTGTAGGGGTCATCCCCTGAGTGCTGGTCCGAGACAAAAAAAAAATTAATTAATTAATGACAATTTTAGATGATTTTTGCTTTTTGTTTAAAATAAAAATAAAATTCCGAATAGCGACTGTTGAAAATTTGTTCTCCATTTAACTGAAAATCCCATAATGGCCAAATCCTACGAGAGCAGATTATACTCGTAAAATTTCCTTGTGCCATATCAATATCCCCCAGGGGCATATAAATATGGTCTTTATAGACTATTCCCCTATCTAGACACAGTGCAACTGGGGAAAAAGGGAGCCCAGTCCCCTGAAGTCAGACAGGGAGACAACTGGAAGCTCCACTTTATTTCCACGGGGATCAGTAAACCCGCAGAGTTCATTATTTGTCTCTTTAGACATTAAATAGTTCTCTGACTGATAACTGAGGTTGGCCCCTATATGGGAGTATCGTGGTGGTTGTGGTTTTGCGGCCCCATAAGGGATTTATGAAAATTATGGTAGCCAGAATCATTTCACTGATAATGACACGCAAAGTGAATGATCCAGTCCAGTGAGCATGCTAGACATGTGTTCTGGACAGCAGTAGGAAAGTCTCCAACTCTTTAGCAAGGTACCCTGGAATCATTAAAGTTGCAACTAGGTGGTGCTGTTGCTTAGAATTATGTCTTCGGCTTCCTAGGACGCATGTATGACGTTCCAAATTATACAATAGTGGTTTGTCCACCATCTGATTAAGGCTACATAGCCAGGTGCGGATGTAAAACAAATCACACTCTATGCCATATCAATAACTAGTGATGAGATGCCTCATTGGGGTTCTATTGTCTTTAGCGAATCGTGCCATATTCCTTATCAGCATGTTTTTTGTAATTGTGCCGGTCCATTGAACCTACACAATGCCAGGAAAATGCTATTCATGCTATTGCTACCACCATGTTTGACCGTTTTAAGGGTATACTTTGAATAGATGCCCCTGTAGGTTAGTAGGTAGTGTGCTAGCTTACATGACTGTGGGTTGTGGGTTCGATTCCCAACAAAGACCTTGATTTTTTTCACTCAAAACAAAAATTTACTGCCGGTGGTGCTGCTCAGTGATGAAGGTTTGGTCACTGGTCACTTATACGACAGTTAATTTCCATAACTATCCTTCTACTTTCACCACCTGTCGCATTTCTTCTTTATCCCTTTCATAAAAGAATATAGCACGGTACTTCACTAAATAGGCATTGTTGCCTGAAGTGCTACTTCTCTTTAAGAAAAAAAAATACTTTGAATAATGCTCCAGTTTTGGAGGGCGCCATACGTACTGCGAAAAAACTTTGACTCGTCGCTCCAAAGTATATTTTCTCAAAGTCCTGTGAAAACAATTTAATTTACTTTTTTTACACAAGTAATTTACGTTATGCAATACGCCCACGTAAGTATAGTGGACGATAAAATAATTCTAGCATCCCATTAAATTTCATTTTTATTTGAGCTCGTGAAAGGATCTGTGCTTTATTTATTAAGATAACCTCCCTGGATGTAGAGTTTCGGGCTCTAAGAAGTTGTTGAACATTTTTGTGGGTACAATGCTGCTTAATGTATTCCAGTGCATTGTAAATCTTACATCTGGAGCATTTAAGTAACTTGCAAATCGCCATTACTGTATTACAAACAGAATTCTTTTGTTGGATAAATTTTCGCTTGGAGTACGAACTTCAAGTACCTCTTGGCGATTTCTAGCTTAATGTTTTCGTGTAATTCAATATAAACTCAAATAAAACATTCATTATTTACCCTCTAGCTTTAAAAAAAAAAACGCTTAAAAATACTTTAAAAACCAGATATTTTTTATGTTAAAAATTCGGTACCAAATTCCAAGGTACTTTTTTGCGATGCCTTTATAAAAATGGTTTGAAAATGTAAAAGCGTTACTTTTTCTTTTTTCTTTCGGGTACACCGAAAAGCAAACATAAACTAATGTGTTATAACAGGATTATAATACATACCATAACTAAGCTCCTTACACGTCACATCTTAAATTTGTTGCCAGCACTGTATATGCAAAATAACCAACTTTTCCAATCTCTCTTCTTCTATAAACTTTCATTTTTTTTCTTTTTATTCAACATTATAATTTAAGTATTTGCGTTGTATTATTCTCTTATTATGTTAACAAAATCTTATAATTACTATTGCCTTCATTATTTTAATCACTTTAATTACGTTTCCTTGTTATCACTAAAACTGTTTTTCATGTGACCTTAATACCAACTACACAGTAAAAGTAATTTAAAAGCTGATTTATAATGAAAATGAACAGTTACAATAATAACAACAACAACAATAACAAGAAAATGCAACTATATTTAACCTTGGGAAAAAGAAATTCAAAAATATACAGTGACTCACAGCTTATATCGTACAGTTTCTAGTTTTTCTGTTTCTATGTGTAGCTACGCCATAGAATACCGTTACTTGTTCTTTTGTTTAGTATTCACTTCTGTTCTTTATTTGAGTATAATTATTCTTTAAAAAAAGAGTGGCACGTGTGTTTTGAAAGATGGGTAAACGGACAAGTTTAGAAAAATAAAAAAATCGGTCCTAATGCATTTGAAAAAAGGATAAAGACATCGAAAATAGCTGAAATAAGTATGATTTCCGTAGCGGACGCCCTACTAGTGATTTAATGCCTTTCCCATCGGAACAATGATGCAACTCTATACATCATTTCGCAGAAAATAAGATGGTGGCTCTAGATATTTCCAACGCTTTTGATAGAGTGTGCACTTTTGTCAAAACTTGCTGCTTTAAGTGTCGGTGATAATTTCTTCAGATTTATATTGAGTTTTTTCTGGAATCGCACTATACGAGTTGTTATAGATGGGAGATCATTAGACATGTTTAAGATTAATTCAGGGGTACTGCAAGGTTCCGCTCTTTCTTCTATTTGTAAAAACTTTCAACCCCATTTACTTTTTCGCAGATGACAGCACCATTTTTGACATTTGCATTCATTTAATAATAGAACAGACCAGTTGGAGGTGGGTTCCAAAAGGCAAAACATGAATAATAGGCGCAATCACGATCTCGCAACAAGCTCGGCATGGTTTGAATAGAGTCGATTTTAGTGACCGTAAGACGCAATGTTGCATGCTTACGCATAGATCTGTGTTCGGAAACGGTGCTGCATCTGTTATTATGGATGATATAAATGTTACGGTATCGGATGCTCATGATGTTCTTGGCATAAAATTTTCAGTGTGATGTTCGATGAACTAAACACATTTTTCAAGTTTTTAATGAAGCTTTCACGTGCCTCAGTTTTCTAAGACGGTTTAGGAGATACTTTACTCCATCCGATCTTCGTACTATTTATACCCCCTATATCTGTCCAAAAATGGAATACAACTCTCATCTATGGGCCGGCAATCCAAGTCTATTTTGGAGTTGCTCGCTCGACGACATACAAGAGAGGCCAAGAGGCTTATTGGGAACAGTAGAGAATCCAACTCTATTGATTCTCTAGAGCATCAACGAAATGTGGAAAGTATTTCACTGTTTTATCGCTACTACAATGGTAAGTGCTCTAATGAAATTAGGAAACTTGTTCCCGTTACTCGAACGTCTTCGCGTTTAACTCGAAGCGCCTCCATTTGTGGTTGATTTTCCGGTGAATCTCACTACACGTTACAGGGAAACTCCGTTTTTTATTAAAACAGTCCGTATGTGGAGTAAACTTCCTCCAGAGGTCTTTTCTGTCACCTTCAATGCAGAAAAGTTCAAATTGAACGTCCACAAACACTACTCCCACTTTCCTCCTCCCCCCATAACCTAATTTCCTAGTTCTGGCACAATGCATGTACGCGAAAATTGAATGGAGGAAAAGGGGAGAAATGCGTGAAATAAAATTTTTACGGTCGCTGACAAAAGGAAAATTGTCCGTAAAATTAAGGAAAATCCTAAGATATCAACTCCAAACCGCCCGGGGGGCACATTTATGGATTACTTAACCATTTAGGCTTGTGCTGTTCGGGAGTATAAGGGAACCCCGTCCCCTAAAGGCAAGCAGGGAGTCAACTGGAAGCTTCACTTTATTTCCACGGGATTCAGTAAGACCCAGAGTTCCGCTAATTGTCTCTTTAGTCTTTTAGCTGTTTCTCTGGCTAATTATTGAGGTTGGCCCTTCGAGAGTATCGTGTTGGCTGTGTGTTTCGCGGCTCCTCATGAATTTTATTTGGGCGCCAGGATTATCTCACCTTTAATAGCACCAACGGGTGAATGATTCGAATCCATTGAGGATGCTAGTCATGTCTTCTGCACCAGGAGTTGGATAGTCTCCAACTCTTTGGCAAGAAGTAGTGGTTTGCAACCCTGCTTTAGAATCGCTGAAATTGCAACTAGGAATGACCCGTTGCTACAATTAGTCCTCAGCTTCCTAGGGCGTGAAAGACGTTGCTTTTCAATTCCACAGGTGGTTTGCCCACCATCTGATTAAGGCTTACAGCCAGGCGCAGATGTAAATCTAATCACAATATATCAACTCCAAGAATTGGTGATGGAGATTGAAGAGGAAATGGGTAAGGCATGCTGTGCACGGTGTTCTGCGGAAACATGGGTTCCACCATGGTCGAGTAGCTCGAAAAAAACTGTTTATATCAAAAAAGAATATGCAAAGTCGGATTAAGTTTGCCCATGAGCACGTCACAAAGCCAATTACCATCTGGGAAAATGTTGTTTTTGCTGATGAGTCAAATTTCAATATTTTTTTGTTCGGAAGGCATAAATTACGTGTAACGTAAAGTCAATACAGAGTTCCAGAATAAACATTTAAAGCTAACTGTTGAACACGCTGGCGGATGTGTGATGGTTTGGGCTTGTATGGCTGTCTCTGGAGTTGGTAACACTATTTTTATCGAAGGAATAATGGACAACAATATGCGAAACATCATAAATCCGGAATTGTGCAGTCATGGCTGATATGGAACTGTCTATACGTCATGAATGCGCCTTCACAATCTCCAGACTTAAATGTGATAGAAAATTTGTGGAGAATTTTGAAGTTGGCGATACGGAAAAAACAGATTTATAATCTGAACGAACTAACAACTGCTCTGGTCGAGCAGTGGCAGAAGTAGCCAGCGAAAGTACTCAAAAACTTGTTGGCTCGATGGAAAATCATCTTAAAGATGTAATTAAGTAAAAGGGAGGCCATACCAAATAGGTACTAAACGGTATTTCAACAAAGGTTTTTTTCAAGCTGCTGGCAGCGCACCAAATAATTTGTGACCTGAATTTTTATATATTTTAAGTTTTCTTTAAATTATGTACGTTAATTGAATAAAGCAATGTTTTTGACATAATCACCAGTTCTCTCGCTATAAGCATTTTAAATTGTATTTTGCATCGCCACGAAATAACCTGTGAGCCACTGTATATGCCTGCATGTGCATGTAAATTAAGAATATAAAAAAAAATATTCAGAAAATCCACACAAAAATCCATTATATTTATACAGGTAGTCCAAAATATGACATTAGAATTAAATTAAAAAAGAAGGACACAAGAAACAATAACAAAAAGAAAAGGAAAATTCATGAAAAATGTTAAAAACGTCATATCAATACAGTGCTGCTGACGACAGGGTTGATGTAAATGTAAATAAAATGAAAAATTCAACACATGGACACACACACACTCACACATATCGCTCTCATATTTTTCATTCTAACAAAATTGCAATGCATCGTTGACATGAAAAGAGAGAAGGCAAATGTTTTGCGTTTGTGTTTGCGTTTGTGTTTTGCTTTTTGTTTTTTTCTTTCACAGTTACAAGAAAAAATGTTTCAAGGTTTTAAAATCTGCCTGCCTTTGTGCTCAAAACAAGCACCACTACACAACTATTTCAGCAACAACAATATGAAAACTGCAATTGAGAAATAAGTGCTGGCAACGAACAATAATTAAAAAAAACGTTAAATTATAATTGAAACTACGGCATATTTTAACAAAAACTCCTCTTTCCCAGCAAATTTGTAAATAATGTTGTTAAGCAGCAACATTGATTAATTTAATTGGAAAAGTTGATATTTGATCATGAGGGACAATTCAAGCCCAAGTGACACTTTACTTTTAACAGTGGTGGCTACGAATTTAAGACACAACTTTTCATTGATATATTGCTGATATAGGGTCTGTAATCTAACGTTTTTTTTTTTTTTTCAACTAGTGCTTATTTCGTGAATGGTAACACTGAGCTCATGTTGGATTTGACAGATAATTAGTTTTATCCTTCCGCTGAACGAATATGGTTGTGTATACGCTTGAACAATGCTGGGGGAAATATTGCGACATAACTTTGAAAGTCATGGTAAAATGTTGCAGAATGTGTGTGCGAAAATTGTGTACGGATTTTGGAAGAAGAGGAGCGCACCGTCAGCTCCGCCAGTTTCTACGTGAGAGAAACTGGCATCCTCATCGATAAACCAAAGCGCATGAAAAGCCAAAAACAGTGCGTACACCCGAGAATATTGCTGCTGAGGCAAAATGTTGTTGTTAATGTTATCTTCATCGTCGCTAACGGAACAAGTGGAACAATCGGTACTTTTTCTCTCCAATTGCTAGCGTAAATCTAAAGCAGAAATGGTGGAGCCACTATAATAAAGGTTGCTGCAAGAGGAAGAGGCACTTATATCGAAACTATTGTCAAGTGCAACTTTTTCATTGCCTAAATTTTCCAAAGAGGAACGACGTCGTCGCAAACGTTGAGCACGAAAATATTCACTTTCTACCAGCGTTATGCCACACGTTATGTCATCGGAATAGTCGGAAGCGACCATTGAAGGTGTACGTACAAATCGAACACCTTGCTTTTAGCCGGGTGGAAAATCGCTGAAACAGGAGGACTGAGATGATTCACGTCTTGAACTGAATCCTGAACGTGGGTCTTCCGGTAGTTCTATTACCCTTTCTTCGTACAAATCGAACACCTTGCATTTCGCCGAGTGGAAAATCGCTGAAACAGGAGGACTGAGATAATTCACGTCTTGAACTGAATCCTGAGCGTGGGTCTTCCGGTAGTTCTATTACCCTTTCTTCGTACAAATCGAACACCTTGCATTTCGCCGGGTGGAAAATCGCTGAAACAGGAGGACTGAGATGATTCACGTCTTGAACTGAATCCTGAACGTGGGTCTTTCGGTATTTCTATTACTTTCTTCCAGCAAGGTATTTGATTTTGCTGCAAATTAACTAAATGAGGTAACGTTGGTGTTTCGATTGTTGGTGGAATCGGATAGCAGGCTACGTTCAGCTAAAGGTAATAAAGCGGGTCTTAATGGCAAATCACTTACTGTTAAAGTCATTCTTCTTTTTTGTTGGTTTAGTTGCTGAAGCGCCATCAACATCAATTCACCGTCGTTCTCAACCATTGAACATTTTAGAGACGAATTTTGCATAAAGACCTTGGTATGACGCCATACAAAGTCCAACTGGTTCAGGAGTTTATAGCATTTAAAAAAAAGTTGTTTGGCGGACCTTCTATTTTTGCATCTTAGGTAAAAAATTTTAAATCCATTTTATTTGTTTAAAAATCCCAGGAATGCTATGAAAAACAATTAACAATTGTTTGCTACTCATATTTGGTTATACACATCAATTGAAGTGTTAGCCTGGTTAAGACACAGGCAAAATAAAAGTAAATTTACTTAATTAAAGCTTGAGTTTATAAAAAATCTTAATATTTGGTGGGGAATCCTTTATTTTGGAGCACAGCGGCGCATCTCCTCGTTTCTTTTTAAATGCCATACCAAGCTGTTTGGATTTCTTCCCAATAATCGCCCAAATTTGTTGGCTTTTCTGATCACACATGCCCCTCAACCATTCCACAAGTTCTTTAGTGAATTGCGATCCGAGAATTGAGCTGGCCACTTCAGAGTAGTACGACCATTTTCCTCTAAGAAACTCTTGCAGCTTTCATAGATAAAATTCAGCGCTGCATTAACAAGAGGAAGTGAAGTGAAGTTTTCTTGCAAAATGTGCTTAAAAATTTTATGAAAAGAGCGAATGTCTGCCGATATGCAAATTTAAATTGTCAAAAAAAAGTGTGAATTTCAAGCCAATTAGGCATTGTTGCCTGAGGTGCTACTTCTCCTTAAGAAAAAAAAATTATTTCCTAAGCTTAAATTTGTGCACCGATTATACAGCTTCGAAGAAAATGGTTTACCAACTGTCCCTGGAATATAATAATTATGGTTTTATATAGTTTTACGAAAGTAACTTTTTCTGCCAAAGCAGAAATTATGCAAGCTATTGCATAATTTTCATATTCATCATAAATATGTGCGTTTGGAAAACTTACACTCTTTGGAAAGTATTGGTTCTCGCAGTTCTTTCTATATCGATAAAATTTTACTATAGGAAACAAGTCAGATTTAAAGAATTCTTTTTCAAATTCCGCTGGTGCTACTATAGTATAGAATGTCCACCGGGAAGATATACTACTTTGTTTTGCCGCCATTTTGATAGACATTAGGCTTAATTGTTCATGTTTGTTCATGTTGTGAAGTAGACACCCGGTAAATTTATTATGGAAAAATATTCGATAAACCAACGTTTTTAAATGGTGAAAACATTTTATCGAAATCAATCATCGATTACTGTGACGCTAACAAGGTGACGTGAAATTTTCGGTAGAAACAACGTGCCAACAAAACGCACTATTTATCGTGTAGTAAGTGATTTTGCAGAAAGAGAGTCTGTAGGAAATTAGCCCAAGCATGGTTCATAACGAACTGAAAAATCAGCTGAAAACATTACTGCTGCTCAAAAAATATGTTCAAAATAATCCATCAACCTCAATTCGACGTCGTAGTCAGGAGCTTGGTCTTCAAAGAACAACTTTGGCTACAATTTTGCACAAGGATTTGCATTTGTTCCCATATAAGATTCAGTTGACATAAGAACTTCTTCCACAAGACCAATTACGCCGCCATACATATGCCAATAAAATGCTACAGATCGCTCATGACAACCCTGATTTTCATGAAAAAATCATAATGAGTGACGAGGCACATTTTCATTTGAATAAATATGTGAATAAACGGAATAGTCGGTTCTGAAGAATGGGAAACCCTCAAATAATACAGTCATCTTTGCATCCATTAAAAGTGACAGTCTGGTGTGCAATTTGGTCAGGGGAAGTCATGGAACCTTACTTCCTTGAAAATGAAAACGGTGTAATGGTAGCTGTGAATGAGGAACGTTATCGTGATATGATTGAAAACTTTTTAATGACACAACAACATGCTTTGGACTTGATTAACATGTGGTATCAACAGGATGCCACATCGCATACAGCCAAGAGTACAATGGAATTACTGCGAGATCGCTTTCCATAACAAGTTATTTTAAGAAATAGTGATTCTGATTGGCCTCTACGGAACGCCTAATTTGACTGCTCCGGGCGTATTTTTGTGGGGATATTTGTAAAGCAAGATTTATTTCAACAAAACAGAAATGCTTGAGCAACTCAAATAAAATATTTGTGATGAAATTGATGAAATACCGCGTGAATTGTGTGAGAAAGTAATGAAAAATGTGCTAATAAGGGCTCGCATTTATGAAGCTAACAGAGGTGGACTTTTATCTGATATTGTATTTCATGCATAATTGCCGACATTAAAATTATAAATAAACAAAGTAGTATACCCTCGCGGGGGACACCCTGTATATCTCTAGATATAAAATAATTAACATTTACATTTTTTACGGCAATTTGGGCTTCTGCAAGCTCAAAACGAGAATTAAAATTACAAAACAATTCGACTGACGATTCAACTTTCTGTAGACTATAAAGAAACTTGTAAATATACCAGCTGATCCATTGAGAACGAATTTGTAAGATCGCAAAGAAGAAACGCAAACAAATAAGCTCGATGCCCACCACGACTATTTTAACGGCTGCAGCAATCGAGTCCATATTACTTTGGGCCTTTCACCGTCACCCGCCAATGCACATTGGAGGCAGCTGGCGGCTGGCGACGAATTTATGTCTTGTGTGTATTTTTGAAGTAAACAACGCTCAATATTTATGTAAAAGCGATACCATATAATATCAAAACACAGCGCACAAAAAAATTAAATGCATTGAATGAATGAGTACACAAAAATTCATTTAAGTCGATCCAGTCGTGTAGTTGCAGTGTAGTTGAATAACCTGGATAACGACTGCAGCGCCATCTGCCGGGCTGGTTTGTGAATTTAAACAATCCAAGGTGGCGCCCAAACGCATGCAAAAATAAATTTATTCAGTGACATGAACAAGTACAGTAGAATTATATACATAAAGAAGAAGATTTGTATGGAAGGTACCATGCGTCTTTATCAAATCCCGCCTATATTTGCAGCAGAACTTAAAATATGTTCACTCAACCGAAATACCAAATTCTGTTTAAATAGCGTTAGCAGGAGCAAGGAGTAATATTAGATTCTTAATTTGTTGTTTGTATGGTAGGTACCACGCCCCTTTGTCCAATTGGACCGAATTGTAAAACTAAACCACCCGGGACGCCAACCAAACGCATATAAAAAATTTTTGCAAATCTGTCCAGCCGTTTACGAGGAACTCAGTCACAACACATGTACAGTAGAATGATATATATAGAGATAAAAACTTAAATTTTAACTTTTAAAAATAAACAAAATTTTTATAAACTTCTAACTATTGATCCTTATTTAATATAAAAAAAACTTTTCCAAAATTCAAATCCATTTAGCTGCTATAATAATAAAATTTTCATATTTGTAATATAAATGGAGTATGAAAATGTATTTATACATTTAAAGTAAGTGGCAGCACTGAACTAAATACAATAAAATCTTAAGAAAACAACACACAACCATACATACACATATTTATGAAACAGTTTTTTATTAGTAGAAAACAGGAGAAATACAAGTCGTCTACGGCAATCAATAGCAACAGAATAAAAGCAAATACAATTTAAAACGAAGAGAGCATCATAAACATGAGTGTATGTATGAGTAGTTATATATAACGGCATACATGGCTCTTCGTGGGGTGTGAGAATGTGTGTATATAATCTTTTATTTATATTTTCAATCAGCTGTTTTTTGTTTTTTTCTTTTTTTTGTGTGTTTTTTATTTTTATTATTGTTGTTTTATTTTTTCTTTTTGTTATGAAATCAATGGTTGTTGCCATACACAGAGGAATTATTTTTTTAGCAAAAAAATCAGATGTTTGTAAAGAGAGAATTTAATGAGGGGTGTTTTGTTCGTTTAGAAACACGTAATGTTGACATTAGTTTTCATATTATTTTCAGTTAGAACATTTTATTTGCCTGCTTTTTTACTCAAACGATATTTTTCTTTTATTTATTTACTTAAACTAAAGGAAAGAAAAAATGAAAAATCTTTGATTTAGCTAAACTTCATATGTTTTTAGACATGTATTTTAAAAATTTAATGAAATTTTTTACCTTCTTATTTACATACAGAGGCGGACTAAAATATTCACACAGAAATTATAGAAATAAAAAGATTATTTATTCACTTGTTAGTTATCTAAATACAAAAATATGACTAAATTTAACAAAAATTTGAAATAAAAAATATAATGATTAATATTAAGCCAACCACTAATTGAGTTAGACAGACATGCGTGATAAGATTTACCAAGCCATAACCAAATGGTGGATTATATTACTGTGGATGAAATGTAGCATAAACCTCGCCCTAGAAGGAATTCAGATACAAATAATCTCCGGTCACTTCTAGTTGCAACTTCAAGAACTCGAAGCAGGCCGCAGTCACTCACTCCTTGCTGAAGAGTTGTAGACTATCCAACTCCTGGTTCAGAATGCAGGAAGCTTAATATAAATCAAGAACACGACCGCAAGCATGCTCACTGGGCCTGGACCGTTCATTGTGTTTATTGTGAATGATCCGACCCACACAACTCACACGAGGGCCTTGAAACCACAACCACCACAATACTCCCGAAGGTGTAATAAGTCAGAGAGCAGCTAAAAGGCTAAAAAGAAAAATATCTGAACTCTGGGGCTTTACTGAGTCCCGTGGAAATATCGTGGGATTGTCCAGTTGGCTCCTGCTAGCCTTGAAGGAAGACTGGGCTCCCTTTTACCCCCGTAATGACGTTAAGATTCCGTCAAAACATATCAATGTACCCCCGGGTGGGAATTGAGGTAGACATTTTCGTAATAAGATTTACCACTGTAGAATTAAAAACAACGTCACGCCCTAGGAAGCTGAGGACTAATTCTAGCAACAGGTCTTCCCTAGTTGCAATTTCAGCGGTTCAGGGTTGCAAACCACTACTCCTTGCTGAAGAGCTGGAGACTATCCAACTCCTGGTCCAGAACCCTTGACTAGCATGTTCACTGGATTCAGATCATTCACCCGTTGGTGTTATTAAAGGCGAGATAATCCTGGCCCTCATAATTCATGCGAGGGCCTCGAAACACACAGTCACCACGATACTTCCGAAACGCCAACCTCAATAATCAGCCGAAGAAACAGCTAAAAGTCTAAAAAGACAATTAGCGGAAACTCTGGAGCTTACTGATTCTCGTGGAAATAACGTGGAGCTTCCAGTTGACTTCCTGCTAGCCTTCAGGGAACTGGGCTCCCTTATACCTTCAGCCGCACAGCTCTAGATGGTCAAGTATTCCATAAAGACTGATAAATGTGCCTCCGGCGAGGAATTGAGGTAGACAACCTGTGATTAGATTTACATCCGCGCCTGGCCATGAAGCCTTAATCAGATGGTGGATCAAACCACTGCATAATTTGGAACGTCACGCTCGTACTAGGAAGCCGAAGCTATAATTCTATGCAACAGAACTTTCTAGTTGCAACTTCGATGATTCCAGAGCAGGGCTGCAAATCATCACTCCTTGCTTAAAAGTTGGAGACATTCCAGCTCCTGTCCAGAACACATGTCTAGCATGCTCACTGGATCTGGGAACATTTCACCAGGTAGGTGTTATTAAAGGTGAAATGAACCCGGCCACCATAGAACCATAGACTGATATGGGGCCGCGAAATCACAACCTCCACAATACTCCCATATAGGGGCCAACCTCAATAATCAGCCAGAGAACTATTAAATGTCTAAAGAGACAAATAATGAACTCTGCGAGCTTACTGATACCCGTGGAAATAAAGTGGAGTTTCCAGTTGACTCCCTGTCTGCCTTCAGGGGACTGGGCTCCCTTTTTCCCCCAGTTGCACAGGTCCAGATAGTTGAGTACTCTATAAGAACCGATAAATGTGCCCCCGGGGTGTAATTAAAGTAGACAGAGAGTGATTTGTTTTACATCCGCGCCTGACTATATAGTCTTAATCAGATGGTGGACAAACCACTTTGTATAATTTGGAACGTTATAGAAACGTCCTAGATAGCCGAAGACATAATTCTAAGCAACAGATACCACCTAGTTGCAACTTGAATAACTCCAGGGCAGGTCTGCAAACTATCACACCTTGCTAGAGAGTCGGAGACTTTCTAACTCCTTGTCCAGAACACATGTCAAGCATGCTCACTGGACTGGATCATTCACTTAGCGTGTCATTATCAGCGTAATGATCCTGGCCACCATAGAAAACCATAGGATATGGGGCCGCAAAACCACAACCACCACGATGCTCCCATAAGGGGCCAACACCAATGATCAGCCAGAGAACTATTATAAGTCTAAAGAGACAAATAATGAACTTTGCGAGCTTACTGATACCCGTGGAAATAAAGTGGAGTTTCCAGTTGACCACCTGCCAATCTTCAGGGGACTGGGCTCCCTTTATACCCCAGTTGCACTGTGTCTAGATAGTGGAATAATCTATAAAGACCATATTTATATGCCCCTGGAGGAATTAAAGTAGACAAAAGTATTCGAACATTAGGGGAAGTTTTGGCATGGAATGCACAAGTTTTTTTGTGACGTCGTTATCAATATTATTCCATTCTTCCGCCGGATGTCCTTAAGTTGGGTCGTGCTCGTTATGTTGTGCTTGTCTATCCATCTGCTCAATTCATCCCAAAGATGCTCAAAGGGATTCATGTCCGAAAATTGTGGTGGAGTGGCTAGGAGGATATGGGAAACATGGTAAGCAATCTACATATATACATCATGTGCAGTATGTTTCGGATCATTGTCCAGTTGAAAATAGAAATTTTCCCCTATGCTAAGCTTTTCGGCGCTTTGGGGCAAAGTTTCCTTTAATTCCTCACTAATTTTTTACTAACAAACAAGCACTAGCGCACGTGTTAAAAGACAGTCTTTAAGTGAAGACAAAGCACTGCCAAATTTATTGTTCCAAACTCAATTTTTTTTTTTCATATAGAGAGTTTAGGGTATACATTAAGCTTCTTCTAAGATTTTAATATATAATTACCGTTAGTCTTATTTATTTAAGTTGTAATGAAATAAATGCCGACTACTGGTGTATGCTGAAGTTAGGAGCACTTACTCTATATTTAAGTAAACGATCTTGTCCTTTATACCTTCGATATAAACTAGGCTTCCGATGCCTGCTGCAGCTATACCGCCATATTTGACTGTAGAAGTAATATTGTTTTTTAATTCGGTATTCGGTTTTCTCCAAACACGTGTGCTTCCGTCAAATTGAAAAATATTAAATTTGCTTTCGTCAGAACACAGCACGCCATTCCAGAAGCTTTAGTTTTTATTTTCATACTCCTTCGCAAAGTTGAAACGTTTTGTTTTATTCACTTTACTTATCCCTGATTTTTTTTTCTAGCGACTCTGTAGTTGTAACCGCCGGCACGGTGCAAGGTTCGGCTCACAGTTTTTCAGTTTCTTCTAAACATTTTGCAGCCAATTCAGTTGATGCTAGTTAGTTTTTATTACGATTTTCATCTCTTCTCTTCCTGTAAGCTTCCGTGGCCGGGCAGTACGATGAATATTCTTGAAGTTTGTAGACTCCTTATTATACCTCCTAACTAGGCTGGCTACAGTAAATCGACTTCTTTTTACTATTCGGCCGATTTTGGCATATGATTTGTTATCCCTCTGTAGCTCTAAAATAATTTTTCTTTCAGCTTGTGTTGTGTCCTTTTGCTTACGGGCCATTGTAGAAAACAGAGATCTTAAACAAGGACCTACTAACATATACCTTTTTAAAGGCACTTTTACATATACCATTGCAAACAGTATTGCCATTATAACAAAAAAAAATTATTCTGTTAGTAGATTAAACACCAATTTATGCAACTGTGTTAATACTTTTGTCCGCCTAAAAAGTACTTAAAAATAAAATTTATTTTAATTATTTTTTTAAATAACACCTCTTTTTTTCCTATATAAATGGAAAAGAAATAAACAAATAAGTTTGTTGAAAACCATATTATTTTGCTCCTTTATTAAAAAAATAAAGCAAAGTTGGCTGCTGTATGAATACTTTTGCCGGGGTCTGTATATATTCATGTGAATATCGTACAGTGTGTCATGCATGATTTTAAACATTTTTACTATTATTATCAAAAATATATATCTGTGTGTGTGTGTAATTTAAATTTTTGAAAAAATATTTTCGAAATAAAAAAAATAATAATGAGAAATACATACATTTAACACAGTTTAAGGAAATGCAAGAAATACAAAAAAATTAATTATAAAAAAAATAAATTTTACAAATTTTTATTAGGTGTGGTGTTAATCAAGGTATAGGTGTAAAAATTAATTTAAATAATTTTTTTTTAATTTTCTTTTAATTGTTGGCTATATATAATTTAAATGTATCAAAGAATGAAATATTGCAAGATTCAAGAATTGCAAAAAAAAAAACAATAAAACAGTGCACTGTGGGGCAGAAAAAAAAATATTTTATTAAAAATATTTTATATTGAAACAAAATTTCCAAAATTTTCTTAAAAGCTAATTAATAATCATTTTGACTATTTTGAATAATAGCATAGACGGGCACGATGTGTTAAACTTGAAAAGTTCATAATTTTTTTTTTAAATATCCAAATGAAAGAGCAAATTTGTTAATTTTGAACAGCAAGCACAGCAGGCTATACAAAAATGTACATATACAAGGTGCCTTAATTTTTTTATTTTCGATACAGCACTCAAGGGATGACCCTCTACATATGCAATGCATTGTGCCAGAACTAGAAAATTATGTTAAGGGGGGAGGAGGAAAGTGGGAGTAGTGTTTGTGGGCATTCAATTTGAACTTTCCTACGTTGAAAGTGACAGCTGCCCCTGTAGGCTACTAGGTTGTGGGTTCGATTCCCAACAAAAACCTTGGCTGTTTTTTCACTACAAAAATAAAAATTAACTGTCGGTGGGGCTGCTCAGTGATGAAAGCATGGTCACTGGTCACTGACCTGTCTTATACGACAGTTAATTTCCGTAAATATCCTTCTATTTTCACCGCCTATCTCATCTCTTCTCTATCCCTTTCCTAAAGAATGTAGCTCGGTACAACTAAATAGGCATTATTGCCTGAAGTGCTACTTCTCTATATATAAAAAAAAGGAAAGACTTCTGAAGGGAGTTTATTCTATATACGGACTGTTCTGCTAAAAAAAAACAATTTTC
The DNA here is from genome assembly GCA_030448955.1 of Trichopoda pennipes. Lineage (NCBI taxonomy): Eukaryota > Metazoa > Arthropoda > Insecta > Diptera > Tachinidae > Trichopoda > Trichopoda pennipes. Next base: position 3,335,045 of record JASKUP010000040.1, read on the forward strand.
TCTATAATGCGTAATGCGATTCACTGTCCAATCGACCACAAATGGATGTGCTCTCAACAAAAATTTGAGTTAAACGCAAAAACGTGCGAGTTTCGGGAACAAATTCCCTAATTTCGTTAGAGCACTTACCATTGTAGTGACGATAAAATAGTGAAATACATCCCACATTGCGTCGATGCTCGAGATAATCAATAGAGTTGGATACCTTACTGTTCCCAATGAGCCTCTTTGGGATTCGGAATTCTATACTGCCACTTCGGAAATGCTTAGGAAAAAAATATTGATGAAGCCTTGCAATTACTATACTACACCAGCTTGTGAAAGTTGATTTTAATCATTCCCAGCCGCTTAAAAATTGGTGATTAAATTTTTTTTTATAATTTTGATTTTTCATTTCAACAATTTCGCTTTATTTTTTTTTTTTAAATGTATTTAAAACTCTAACGACTGGAATGAAAACACTTCTTCACATTTAAAAAGTGTATGTATGCTCTGCCAAGACATCAATTATATGCGTCTGCTAATCAACTGAGAAGGGATAAGATGTACGTTCATATACATTTGCCAACATATTGTGTATTTATGTACGTTTACACATAGATACTTTTATACACACACACACACACACACACTCTTATTTGTATATACAAAGTATGTAAACATTTAAATTTGAGTAAATTTAAAACTCTTTTTATAAGATAAAAAAAAATTGTCTGTCTGTCCACCACTAAAATAAAACCCAAAAAACTGCGTAGTTTTTCCCAACTTTAAATTTGAATTTTTTTTAAGTGCTCGCTCGCACAGCATAAACGTAGGAGAAGCAAGAGTTCAAAACTCAAAGGAGGCGGAGGGTTTTATATACATTCATACCTACATATGTATATTAAAATATACATACATACATACATATGTCACTTAGCAAACAGCACCTAATGTTAAAAATACAAATACATTCTATAGGGAGTTTTTTTATATACCCTTATTCTGTTTGGCGACGGCAATACAAAACGACATCGTTTGTTGTAAACCCGCATTCTCGTCTGGCAGTATTGCCATTTATCTATGATTGTTAATACTTATTTGGTATTCTGTAAGACAATTTGACGGTTGATGTTGCCTTAAATTGCCACTGATATTGTCTGTCGTCTGTAATGTTGGTGTCGTGCTGTTGTAAACAAAAATTATAAAAAAATTTGAAAAAAACTAAAAATACAAAATAATATATAAAAAAGTTTAAATAAAATAGAAAATGGAAAAAATTAAAATTACTAAATTGCCAACCAATTTGAAAAATGAGTGGAAGAATTGAAAAAAAAATCCATCACTTGCCAGGCGATTTCGGACAGAAAGTGTTCCTACTAATTTTAAGGAGCAATGGTAAAGTATTGCGACAAAACGCTCTTGGCCCACCAATTAGAAGGAGTGATAGATGGCAAAAGGTATAATATGTAGTTCCTTACAAATACATGTTTGACAAAATTCTTTTTTCACATTTGGCGCAACCAAAAATTTAAAGCAAAAAAAAAAATTATGGTAAAAAAATAAAACGAAATGCAAAACTACTAGAGGCGACATATTTAATAATCTTATACTGAGCCTGCTATTATGTTGTTTATTTTTCCTCGGCCAGTAAATGGAATACTGGCTGGCATTCAGCATACCTGAATAGATTCCCCCCGGGGCACATGATAGTCTTTTTGGAACCTACTATTCCATTTAGACTGGTGTCTTGCGGGGTAAAAGGGAGCCCAAGCCCCTCAAAGGCTAGTAGCAGTCACCTGGACAATCCACATATTTCCACGGGAATTAGTACGCTCGCAGAGTTCACTGGTTGTCTCTTGAGACAATTAGCTGTTCTCTGACTGGTTATTGAGGTTGGCCCCTATATGGGAGTATCGTAGTGGTTGTGGTTTCGAGACCCTCGTGAGAGTTTGTGGGTCGGATCATTCAAAATGAACACAATGAATGGTCCAGGTCCAGTGAGTATGAATGGCGTCGTGTTTTTAATTATATTAAGCTTCATGCGTTCTGGACCAGGAGTTGGAAAGTCTCCAACTCTTTAGCAAGGAGTGAAGGCTGCGGCCTACTTCGGGCTTTCGAAATTGCTACTAGGAGTGACCGGAGGATATACGTATTCGATGGCCTCCTAGGGCGTGAATGACGTTTGCAAATCATTCAAGTGGTTTGACCACCATCTGATTATGACTAACTAGTCGATGCAGATGTAAATCAAATCACATCATACCTGAATAGATACGAACTTAACAACAAAACTGCCTGAACGCCAACACTGACTCACCAGTCCAAGCCACAACGCGACTTGAGAATGATGTATTCGCATCGAAAGCGCTCGACTTTAACTTCAATCCAGCCAGATAGGACAGGAAATAGCAATAGTAGTTATACTGAGCCCCTTGGAAGAAGCTGTGGCAAATCTGCTAAACATTTTGATTTTAATTTATTTTAAAGAAGAAAAAAAAGGTCGAATATAAATAATAAAAAATATTTTTTTTTATATTTATATTTTCTTTACAACAATTTTATTAAAAATTGTACACAAATGAATCAGCTGACTCATATATTTAGATAAGTCTGTGTGTTATATTTTATTAAAATGATCGATAAACTGGCAACGTCGTCATAAGACTGTTAGGAAATACCAAATTAGCATTGATGTTGCCCTAAAATCGACGACGATGTTGCCGCCGTCGCCAAACAGAAAAAGGGTGATAGTCTTTGGTTTTTACAACTAAAAAATTAAAAACGAAAAAATTAAAAATTATATTTCAGCAATTTCTCTGTGATGTGTGTCTGGTAACTAACTGTTATGCCCAGTTACAGTATTTCAAGTTTTAACACGTAAAATATATTTGACATCAACTACGCTTTCAAATTCTTATATTTCATTAACTGCGACAAAGTATATTCGTGTATTTCGGCTATTAAATTGTCGACTAGCCCCCCTCCCCTACCGCCTCGTTTATATTGCATATGAAACCACCCACATATGAAAATATTAAATTTATTGTAATGGAACTTATTTTTTTATTCTTTTTTCCTTTCGAATAAAAGAAAAAGAAGAAGAAGAGCATTTTAATTGAATAAATAAATAAGTGAAAGAAAATTGTACAAAGAAGCCATTATGTAAGTAGGTCAATGAACGTATGTATGTATGTGTGCGTGTGTGTGTATGTGGGCATATTTGTATCTATATGTAAATAAATTTATGTTTGTATGTATGTATTTATATACATATATATTTGTCAACTTCATTTCATGTTGATGATTATTATCGTCAACCTTATTATCAACGCAGTCAGTTAGTCAGTCAGTCAGTCAGTCATTAACCTGTCAAACTCAAGTTGGCATTTGCTCTGTGTATGTGATAAAGAATATTTCAATTTTATAAAATACTCTGAAATACTGAAAAAGAAAAAATTATACAGGGTGTCCACTGGGAAGGTATACACTACTTTGTTTTGCCGCCATTTTGGTAAACATTAGTCTTGGCAATCGTGTTGTAGACACGTGGCAAATTTATTATGGAAAAATATTCGATAAATCAACGTGTTTTAATCGTTAAAACATTTTATCAAAATCAATCATCGATTACTGTGACGATGAGAAAGTTACTTGAAATTTTTGGGAGAAAAATTGTGCCAATAAAACGCACTATTTATGGCGTAGTGTGTGTGTGTGTGTGTGATTAGATTTGCATCTGTGCCTGGCCATGAAGCCTTAATCAGATGGTGGACCAAACCACTGCATAATTTGGAACGTCATGCTCGTCCTAGGAAGCCAAAGCTATAATTCTATGCAACAGAACTTTCTAGTTGCAACTTCGATGATTCCAGAGCAGGGCTGCAAATCATCACTCCCTGCTTAAAAGTTGGAGACTTTCCAACTCCTGTCCAGAACACATGTCTAGCATGCTAACTGGACTGGATCATTCACCTAGCGTGTCATTAACGGCGAAATGATCCTGGCCACCATTATAATAACCATTATACTGTTATGGGGCCGCGATACCACAACCACCACGATACTCCCATATAGGGGCCAACCTCAATAATCAGTCAGAGAACAGTTAAATGTCTAAAGAGATAAATAAGGAACTCTGCGAGCTTACTGATTTCCGTGGAAATAAAGTGGAGTTTCCAGTTGTATCCCTGCTGACTTCAGGGGACTGGACTCCCTTTTTCCCCCAGTTGCACTGTGCCTAAATAGTCGAAGTTCTATAAAGACCATATTTATGTGCCCCCGGGGGGAGAATTGAGGTAGACAGTGCGTGATTTGATTTACATCTGCACCGACTATATAGTCATAATCAGATGGTGGTCAAACCACTTGGTTGATTGGACATCACCCACGCCCTAGAAGGCCATCGAATACGTATATCCTCCGGTCACTTCTAGTAGCAATTTCGAAAGCCCGAAGTAGGCCGTAGCCTTTACTCCTTGCTAAAGAGTTGGAGACTTTCCAACTCCTCGTCCAGAACGCATGAAGCTCTTTTTTATCAAGAACACGACAGGATTCATGCTCACTGAACCTGAACCATTCATTGTGTTAATTTGAATGATCCGACCCACAAACTCTCACAAGGGTCCGAAACCAGAGCCACCACGATACTCCCATATAGGGGCCAACCTTAATAACCAGTCAGAGCACATCTTTGCCTAAAGAGAACAAATAGTGTACTCTGGGGCAACTGATTCTCGTGGAAATATGTGGATTGTCCAGGTGACTCCTACTAGCCTTTGAGGGGCCTGGGCTCCCTTTTATCCCGCAAGACACCAGTCTAAATGGAATAGTAGGTTCCAAAAAGACTATCATGTCCCCCGGGGGGAATTTATGGTGTAGTGGATGATTTCGAAGAAAGAGGATCTGTAGGTGATAGGCACAAGCAGGGATTACTGTTGAAAAAGATGGATTTTTTCAGTTCGACGCCGTGCTCAGGAGCTTGTTCTTCAAAGAGCAAGTTTCCCAACAATTTTGCACAAGGATTTGCATTTGTTTCCATATAAGAGATCCAGTTGACACAGGATTAAGTGCTCTAACGAATTTAGGGAACTTTAACTCGATTTTCGTTGAGAGCACATCCATTTGTGGTTGATTGGCCAGTGAATCGCATAACGCATTTTAGAGGAAAAATTCGTTTTTTAGCAGAACAGTCCGTATATGGAATAAACTGCTTCCAGAAGTCTTTCCTGTCACTTTCAATGGTGGGAAAATTCAAACTGAAAGTCCACAAGCACTACTCCTTCTTTGCTTCTCCCCATGACATGATTTAATAGTTCTGGCATAATGCATTGGCTGTGTAGGAGTCATCCCCTGGGTGCTGGTGCGAAACGAAAACAAAGAGATTTTATTGCACTTTATGTTGACTTAAAATTAACTAAAAAATTGGATAAATTCAAATTTAATAAGCAGACACTTAAACAGCAGGGCTTCGGCTCTGTTTCTAGTTATTGGTGAGACTCCTAGAGTAAATACGTTGTGGCTGTGATTTAAATTAGTTGCTTTTTGAAACCACCAAAGATGTGTCCTATGTTACACAAGTCTTGAGTACAGAGTGGGGGGCACGGCTGTACTTTCTGTACTTCCCCCCGGGGGCACATGATAGTCTTTTTGGAACCTACTATTCCATTTAGACTGGTGTCTTGCGGGGTAAAAGGGTGCCCAGGCCCCTCAAAAGCTAGTAGGAGTCACCTGGACAATCCACATATTTCCACGGGAATCAGTACGCTCGCAGAGTTCACTATTTGTCTCTTTAGACAATGATGTGCTCTGACTGGATATTGAGGTTGGCCCCTATATGGGAGTATTGTGGTGGTTGTGGTTTCGGACCATCGTGAGAGTTTGTGGGTCAGATCATTCAAATTAACACAATGAATGGTTCAGGTCCAGTGAGTATGAATGCTGTCGTGTTCTTGATAAAAAAGAGCTTCATGCGTTCTGGACCAGGAGTTGGAAAGTCTCCAACTCTTTAGCAAGGAGTGAAGGCTGCGACCTACTTCGGGCTTTCGAAATTGCTACTAGAAGTGACCGGAGGATATACGTATTCGATGGCCTCCTAGGGCGTGGTTGATTTCCAATCAACGAAGTGGTTTGACCACCATCTGATTATGACTATATAGTCGGTGCAGATGTAAATCAATCTGTACTCTTAAAAATTGATACTAAGGCGTGTATGCACCTAAGTGTGTGCGCGAGCCTTACAGCGAAGTTGAACGCATTACAAATAACATCTAGCGGTAAGACCACCATCAGATTAGTGCCAAAGGGCCCGGTGTTGACGTAAATCTATCTAATTTTCACTTATTTTCTTAGGCAACTAAATGCTATTTCCGGATTTATCATAAAGTGATGTAAGATAGCGAATAAAAAACTTTTAAAAATTTGAAAAAATTTTAATTTTCAATCAACTTTGAAATTCTGAAAGTTTTTAAAATTCTTCGTCTTTATTCGCTGTAGAACTTTGAAACTCGTTTATAAAAATTGTATTTATTGTGTTAAATGAATAATAAAATAAGAAATATATAAAAAGAACAACATGTTTATTTTTATTGCATGTGGGCTTTTATTCGTTTATTTCTTTTATTTATTTTATTTTTTTGTTTTAGAAAAAAGTTTAAAGTTCATTATATTTTTTAATTAATTCTTTTTTTTACAAATCATGCGCTGTTTATAATAATTCACAAGAACAATAGAAATTTAATTTTTAATTCTTTTAAATATCATTGTTAATTATTAATTGTTGAGTAATTGTTTAAATAGCATGACATGATATCGTTGAAACGATTAATATAAAAATTCTGGAAAACTTTAGAAAATATTTTATGTGATGATGCAAGAAACAAAAAAAATTTAATCAGTGAATCAAGAAAATAATAAATTTAATTATTAACTCTGAGTTAGTTAATGAAAATTGAAGTTTAAATGAAATTTTAAAATTCAAAGTTTTAATGTTAAAATTTTTTTCTTTTTTAATTAAATTCAGTTAGAAAAAGTTAAAAAATTACAGACATGGAAGACGTGTCTAAATTACTCACACGATTCTCTTCTCTCTTCTGCTGGTCATAACAAGTGTTAGCTCAGTAACGATTTTTACTAAAGTTGCCAGGATAAGAATAAAGAGAAGAGTTTCGAGAACTGCTAATATTATTGCATATTGATTGCATTATTGGTAATTATGGGATCTATTTTTCGCTCTTAGATTCCTTGACTACATATGGAGCAATGTTTTTGATGATGAGAGTTAAGTACATCGCTGCCATACATCGAATAACTAATAAAGGCTGGTGTACCTAGAATCCATCATACGTTATAAGTACGTAGTCTTTTCCAACTGATAAGTAAATTGGAATACATATTTTTTCTTAAAAGCGTTGTCACAATCAGCATGTCTCCGATAACGCAAAGTTGAGCAACTTTTAACTGTTGACACACGTTAAATACTTTGACAGCTATCATTTCTTTTTCTTCTTCTCATTTTGGTGGTAAATACAATAAAAAAAATTATTAAATTAATTAATTCATATAGATTTATTATCCGTCAGCAAAGTAATCATTCTGTTTGGCGACGGCAACATCATCATTCTGTTGGGCATGACAGTTAGTTGCCATAGAGACATCACAGAGAAACTGCTGAAATATACTTTTTAATTTTTTAGTTGTAAAAACCAAAGACTATCACCCTTATTCTGTTTGGCGACGGCGGCAACATCGTCGTCGATTTTGAGGCAACATCAATGCTAATTTGGTATTCCCTAACAGTCTTATGACGACGTTGCCAGTTTATCCATCATTTTAATAAAATATAACACACAGACTTATCTAAATATTTGAGTCAGCTGATTCATTTGTGTACAATTTTTAATAAAATTGTTGTAAAGAAAATATAAATATAAAAAAAAAAAATTTTTTATTATTTATATTCGACCTTCTTTTTTTTTCTTCTTTAAAATAAATTAAAATCAAAATGTACAGCAGGTTTGCCACAGCTTCTTCCAAGGGGCTCAGTATAACTACTATTGCTATTTCCTTCCCTAACGGGCTTGGTTTAAAGTCAAAGGCGAGCGCTTTCAATGCGAATGCATCATTCTCAAGCCGCGTTGTGTGTGGATTGGACTGGTGAGTCAGTGTTGGCGTTCAGGCAGTTCTGTTGTTAAGTTCGTATCTATTCAGGTATGATGTGATTTGATTTACATCTGCATCGACTAGTTAGTCATAATCAGATGGTGGTCAAACCACTTGAATGATTTGCAAACGTCATTCACGCCCTAGGAGGCCATCGAATACGTATATCCTCCGGTCACTCCTAGTAGCAATTTCGAAAGCCCGAAGTAGGCCGCAGCCTTCACTCCTTGCTAAAGAGTTGGAGACTTTCCAACTCCTGGTCCAGAACGCATGAAGCTTAATATAATTAAAAACACGACGCCATTCATACTCACTGGACCTGGACCATTCATTGTGTTTATTTTGAATGATCCGACCCACAAACTCTCACGAGGGTCTCGAAACCACAACCACCACAATACTCCCATATAGGGGCCAACCTCAATAACCAGTCAGAGAACAGCTAATTGTCTCAAGAGACAACCAGTGAACTGTGCGAGCGTACTGATTCCCGTGGAAATATGTGGATTGTCGAGGTGACTCCTTCTAGCCTTTGAGGGGCTTGGGCTCCCTTTTACCCCGCAAGACACCAGTCTAAATGGAATAGTAGGTTCCAAAAAGACTATCATGTGCCCCCGGGGGGAATCTATTCAGGTATGCTGAATGCCAGCCAGTATTTCATTTACTGGCGGAGGAAAAATAAACAACATAATAGCAGGCTTAGTATAAGATTATTAAATATGTCGCCTCTAGTAGTTTTGCATTCCGTTTTATTTTTTTACCATAATTTTTTTTTTGCTTTAAATTTTTAGTTGTGCCAAATGTGAAAAAAGAATTTTGTCAAACATGTATTTGTAAGGAACTACATATTATACCTTTGGCCATCCATCACTCGTTCTATTTGGTGGTCCAAGGGCGTTTGGAGCAGTCGCAACACTTTCCCATTGTTCCTTAAAATTACTAGGAACACTGCTTCTCCTAAATCGCCTGGCAAATGATGGATTTTTTTCCCAATTCTTCCACTAATTTTTGAAATTGGTTGGCGTCGGTAATTTTAATTTTTTACATTTTCTATTTTATTTGTACTTTTTTACATTTTATTTTGTATTTTTATTTTTTTTTCAATCTTTTTAAATTTTTATTTACAACAGCACGACACCAAAATCACAGACGACAATGTCAATTTAAGGCAACATCAACGTCAAATTGTCTTAATAGAATACCAAACATGTATTGCCAGTCATCGATAAATGGCAATATTGCCTACGAAAATACAGATTTACAACAAACTATAAAAAACGATGTCGCCTTATATTGCCGTCGCCAAACAGAATAAGGGTGATTGTCTTACAGAATGCCAAACAAGTATTAACAGGCAATATTGCCAGACGAGAATACGGATTTACAACAGACGATAAAAAACGATGTCGTCTTGTATTGCCGTTGCCAAACAGAATAAGGGTGATTGTCTTACAGAATACCAAACATGTGTTGCCAGTCATCGGTAAATGGCAATATTGCTAGCGAGAATATGGATTTACAACAGACGATAAAAAACGATGTTGTCTTGTATTGCCGTTGCCAAACAGAATAAGGGTGATTGTATTATAGAATACCAAACAAGTATTAACAGGCATTGATAAATGGCAACATTGCCTACGAAAATACAGATTTAAAACAAACTATAAAAAACGATGTCGTCTTGTATTGCCGTCACCAAACAGAATAAGGGTGATTGTCTTACAGAATACCAAACATGTGTTGCCAGTCATCGATAAATGGCAATATTGCCAGCGAGAATATGGATTTACAACAGACGATAAAAAACGATGTTGTCTTGTATTGCCGTTGCCAAACAGAATAAGGGTGATTGTATTATAGAATACCAAACAAGTATTAACAGTCATTGATAAATGGCAACATTGCCTACGAAAATACAGATTTAAAACAAACTGTAAAAAACGATGTCGTCTTGTATTGCCGTCGCCAAACAGAATAAGGGTGATTGTCTTACAGAATACCAAACAAGTATTAACAGTCACTGATAAATGGCAATATTGCCAGACGAGAATACGGATTTACAACAGACGATAAAAAACGATGTCGTCTTGTATTGCCGTCGCCAAACAGAATAAGGGGGTGATTGTGTCTATCTTATCCGTCGTTACTTTGATTTCAGTTGAATACGTCAAAGTATAACGTATGGTGTATTCTATGTGCCCTGGTCCTAACGGCCACTGTTATTTAACTCAATCTTAGTTAAACACTTTTTGATTTTTTACAGAATAAATTTTACTCTTAATATTTATAATAATTTTGTTCATAACAAATCTGTCTAATAGCAGGATAAAGAGAATGTAATAAAAGTCGAAATTAATATTTGTTAAGCAAAATGTGTAAAAATTAAATTATTTGGAAATTAGCGTTAATAATATACGACGACGACCATTTTGTATTGTTAGCTGTGGTGGTCTCGAGCTTGTGGCTTTACAAAGTGTCGTTGTACTGATGACACACAGCTATTCTTAAGAAGCCAACAACAATAACAACAAAATCAAATCAAAATCACATGAAATTGGTTTTTTTCACATTTTTAGTTGTTCTTTTTTAACAAACCACAAAAATACTACTTAACAAAGAGTTGAAGAAGAATATTTCAAATTTTCTTTATTTCATTTCCTTTCTTTGTGTCTGATTGTCAGGCATCAAATGCAAAAAAGAGAGAACAATGACTTTTAGGAAGAAAGTCCCTTTTTTTAGCTTTAACTTTAACTCTGACAACAAAGAAATGTTTCAACAAATTTAGTCCAGTGAAACAATATGCTTGTATGTGTATATATAAAGGGTGTTTTTTAATGAGGTATAAAACTGTGAAATGGAATACAACAAAGGTGACTTTTTAAATTGGCATGAAATTTGTTTTTTTCGAAAGATTTTCTGGCATTATAATTTAAGTATAGTTTTTGGCATATGACCGCCACAGCTGGCTCAGACGTAGCCTTAACTGGAAGTCCAATTTTTAAAGCGGCGAGTGTTGTCGTCATTTCGGGCCTATATCTACAGAAAATAGTCTAGTGGTGTTAAATCGCTCGTCTTTAGAGTTTAATTCCTGGATCAGAAATGCTTGCCAAATGTTTCCCGATTACTTGAAAGATGTATTCATCCCACACATATCTACTGATGATGTTAATTTGCCGAGCGTAGTTGCATTACCCCCTCGACCCTTAAAGTTTAGGTTGCGTGAGGTACAAAAGTTAATTGCCGAAATAAACCCGAAAAAAGCTCCTGGTATAGACGGTAAAAAGTAACAAAATGTTTAAAGAGTTCGCCCCAGTATTATTCATTTTTAACAGCCATTTTACGGCTTGAATACTATCCGGACCACTGAAAGATTTCCAAAGTTAAAATGATACCAAAACCGGATAAAAACCTAACCAAAACCGCCTGATATAGGCCCACAAGTCTATTGCCAACTAATTCAAAGGTTCTCGAAAAGTTGCTTATGCATAAATTGTTTCCAATTCTAAGGGATAGTGGGTGTAGCCGAAACCATCAATTTGGTTTTAGAAGTAGATATAGCACAATTGAACAAACCCAGAGATTGGTTTAGGTGATAAGAAGGCCTTTTGAAGGAAAGAAGTATCAGCCTTTTGACAAAGTTTGGCATGAAGGTCTATTTCTGAAACTGACCTTCGCTCACTTGCCTTGTAATATAAGCAACCTCTTGAAAAGCTACATAATTGGATGAAAATTTTCTGTTCTTGAAGGAGACTTTGTTATATGTGCTTGGATTTTCCGACGGGGTTAAAATTACTTTTATTTGGGTTGGGTTTTCCGTCGACCCTCGTCAAATTTGGTTTGTGAACAAACCGGTTTCGGCTATTTGCCATCTTCAGTGTTCTTTTCGTACCGTACCCAAATAAAAGAGACTTTGTTAGTTTATCCAAACGAATTTCCTCAGGCGTACCACAAGGCAGCATTCTTGGACCTGTTATTTCTTTTTTTTTATATATAAAAATAAGTCGGGTTTTCCTTCCTGACGCTATAACTCCAGAACGCACGAAACACGGAATTACTTTGGTTGGAAAGATCCTGGGGCTCCGTGAGGTTTATAGCAAAGAAAAATTTCAGGAAAAATTTGAAGAGAAAAACAGGAAAATAGGGAAAATCATTTTTCACATACAGCGCCATCTCTGATACATAGCATGTACTACAACGACACCAGTACGTGGTGTATGAGTATACCTCACGAAAATAAGTACGTTTCAGTAGATGGCGCCGGTGCGTGATACATTGTTTGACAGCTACTGATGGACACGTGAAATTGAAATTAAAATTATTCGTTTCCTAAAAGTGCAATTGGAAACCATCGAATCAATCACGCGTATAGTGCAAATTTTTATTCAACTTCAAGAGCAGGCATTTGTCTTTAAGGTGGTAACGTGTGATTAGATTTACATCCGCGCCTGGCCATGAAGCCTTAATTAGATGGTGGATCAAACCACTGCATAATTTGGAACGTCATGTTCGTCCTAGAAAGCCGAAGCTATAATTCTATGCAACAGAACTTAATAGTTGCAACTTCGATGATTCCAGAGCAGGGCTGCAAATCATCACTCCTTGCTTAAGAGTTGAAGACTTTCCAACTCCTGTCCAGAACACATGTCTAGCATGCTCACTGGATCTGGGAACATTTCACCAGGTAGGTGTTATTAAAGGTGAAATGAACCCGGCCACCATAGAACCATAGACTGATATGGGGCCGGGAAACCACAACCACCACGATACTCCCGTATAGGGGCCAACCTCAATAATCAGTCAGAGAACAGTTAGATGTCTAAAGAGACAAACAACGGAACTCTGCGAGCTTACTGATTCCCGTTGAAATAAAGTAGAGTTTCCAGTTGTACCCCTGCTGACTTCAGGGGACTGGGCTCCCACTTTCCCCCAGTTGCACAGGTCTAAGTTGTTGCTATCTCCAAAGACCATATATATATGCCCCCGGGGGGTATTAAGTTGGTAAGTTGAACTGAGTAAATTATGTGGATCGTTCAGGTTAATTTGAGGTTAAATTCACCAGTCTGTCTATAGAGGACGACGTGCGAACATCGGCCGCCGCACACGACATGCAAGCCAGCAACAAGTGTATTCACATAACTTAAGCGAACAAAGACAAAATATAATAAGAGAAAATGCCCGATTGAGACAACGCGTGAGCATACAAAGATCATTGGCATCATACAATTGCTTGGCATTTCAATATGATCCAACTGCGAACTACAGTGATGATGACAATTTAGATACTGGACCAATGACGATATTGCAATACATTAAAGTTCAAAAGAGATACGGCTGTATTGTGCTGCGCAAATGGAAAATTCAAACTTGATCCATTACTTACACTACCACAGCCACTGAAACCATTGTTCGATGGAACTGATCCCGATTCCAGCTATTTTCTTCAACGCATCCATGAATACAATAACTGCTTTCGCATGACTTCCTTTGGAGATAATATCATTCGAAAAGGCGACTTCATGCCGACTTGCAAGGTAAAAGATTTTATTCAAGCAATCACTCACGCCAACACAATCAATTGCAACACGTAATAACTACACACACATCGTATTCAAAAAACACCGTCAGACCAAAAAACAAAAAATGTGGTTCACCAAAGAGCACTTCCATGAAGCGGATAATTTGCAGACACGTATAACGCTTCGATTCAGTATTTACTTTGGATTCCCTTCCTTTTTTTTCTTAGACAAGTTCAACTAAATTCCACTTCATTTTTGTAATCGAAATGAATTCGATTACTCTTGTGCAACGAAATAAAATTTTTCCTTTTCAAATATAAAACAAAAAAAAAAAAAAATTATTCTTCATCTTTTAATTCCCAAACGAAATGTTTCAAAAAACGAAGCCATCTGTTGGCGAAATGCAGTTCGCCGGGTTTGCTAGTATTTGATATATACCTGCGCGATATGCCTGTAAGTGGAATTGTTTACACTTCTACGTTTGCTGATGATACCGCGTGTCTAAGAAGTTCGCACCAAAACTCCCATCAAGCATCCATAAAACTTTAGCAACATTTCACTCAGTTAGAGTTGTGGTTAAAATTATGGAGAATTAAAGTCAGCGTTCAAAAGTGCATTCATGTGACCTTCACCCTGCGAAAAGATAATTGTTCACCCGTTTGAATCAATAATCACATTTTGTTCCTCACCATACTTATGTGAGATATCTTGGTATACATCTTGACCGTCGCCTTACATGGCAACATCATATTGACTCAAAGCTAACACAAATGAAACTGAAGGTAACACAAATACATTAGTCTTATTGGCAGGAACTCGAAACTTAGCCTAGATAAGTAAACGTCTAATTTACACGACTATTTTAAAACCAATATGGTCTTACGGAATCCAACTTTGGGGCACTGCCTCAGCTTTAAATGTGGATAGTATTCAACGTAGACGAAATAAAATTTTACGGTTAATAACTTCTGCTCCCATGGTACATCAGACTGGTGGCTACAGAAATCTTCAAATACCCAGGCAAATACTTGATGAAGCTTGAAGACCATCCTAATCCCCTTGCTAGCAAAATCTTGAATTATAGTGGACATAGCCGATTAAAAAAGAGGGATACCGCCGCTCTAATACTCAATGTTGATTTACAACACACGATAAAACGATGTCGTCTTGTATTGCCGTCGCCAAATAGAATAAGGGTGATTGTCTTACAGAATAGCAAACAAGTATTACTAGTGTTCGATAAATGGCAATATTGTCAACGAGAATACGGATTTACAACACACGATAAAAAACGAAATCGTCTTGTATTGCCGTCGCCAAATAGAATAAGGGTGATTGTCTTACAGAATACCAAACAAGTATTACCAGTGTTCGATAAATGGCAATATTGTCAACGAGAATACGGATTTACAACACACGATAAAAAACGATGTCGTCTTGCATTGCCGTCGCCAAATTGAATAAGGGTGAATGTCTTACAGAATACCAAACAAGTATTACCAGTGTTCGATAAATGGAAATATTGTCAACGAGAATACGGATTTACAACACACGATAAAAAACGATGTCGTCTTGTATTGCCGTCGCCAAATAGAAGAAGGGTGATTGTCTTACAGAATACCAAACACGTATTACCAGTGTTCGATAAATGGCAATATTGTCAACGAGAATACGGATTTACAACACACGATAAAAAACCGATGTTGTCTTGTATTGCCGTCGCCAAATAGAAGAAGGGTGATTGTCTTACAGAATACCAAACAAGTATTACCAGTGTTCGATAAATGGAAATATTGTCAACGAGAATACGGATTTACAACACACGATAAAAAACGATGTCGTCTTGTATTGCCGTCGCCAAATAGAATAAGGGTGATTGTCTTACAGAATAGCAAACAAGTATTACTAGTGTTCGATAAATGGCAATATTGTCAACGAGAATACGGATTTACAACACACGATAAAAAACGAAATCGTCTTGTATTGCCGTCGCCAAATAGAATAAGGGTGATTGTCTTACAGAATACCAAACAAGTATTACCAGTGTTCGATAAATGGCAATATTGTCAACGAGAATACGGATTTACAACACACGATAAAAAACCGATGTTGTCTTGTATTGCCGTCGCCAAATTGAATAAGGGTGATTGTCTTACAGAATACCAAACAAGTATTACCAGTATTCGATAAATGGCAATATTGTCAACGAGAATACGGATTTAGAACAACGATAAAAAACGATGTCGTCTTGCATTGCCGTCGCCAAATAGAATAAGGGTGATTGTCTTGCAAAATACCAAACAAGTATTACCAGTGTTCGATAAATGGCAATATTGTCAACGAGAATACGGATTTACAACATACGATAAAAAAACCGATGTTGTCTTGTATTGCCGTCGCCAAATAAAATAAGGGTGATTGTCTTACAGAATACCAAACAAGTATTACCAGTGTTCGATAAATGGCAATATTGTCAACGAGAATACGGATTTAGAACACACGATAAAAAACGATGTCGTTTTGTATTGCCGTCGCTATCTTAGGAATATTTGTTTTGTTTTTTTTTTTACGTCAATTTTTTTTTACCCAACAGGTTAGGTTTGATGACACGGTCGGAACTAATGTAACTTTTTTTTTAGAATTTAAGATTTTAAATAATTATTGAGAGTTACAAAAAAAAAATGTTTTTTTCCTTCAATAAATTAATAGCAGCAGAAGCTGTATGACATATTGCGCCGTGTGGAAACCACAGCTCCTCTACATTATGGCTGTTCAATTGATAAACGAAAACAGTCAGCAATCATGGCTCTATAGCCGTCACCATTAACTACTGTAAGGTTCTGAACATAATAGTTTTTAAAGAAATATGGATCAATGATTACACCAGCCTACAAAACACACCAGTCAGTTTTTCTGGATGTAACGGTCGGTGTCTCGACACACACTTGAGGATTATCATCATTCAAAAAAAAAAGAGCAGTCGTATTTATTGACGTATCGGATCAAATAAAAGTTGGCTTCGCCGCTAAACAAAATTCGCATGTGAAAATCGTTAACAATGGTAACTTTGTTTGGCGCCCAATTTACACAATTTGCAAGATGTTGTTCAGGCATCTGTGTATGTCAAGTCATTTGACAGCTGCTGACAAAATCATCGCTACTTAAAAAAAAAAAATGTTGCCCATCTTAAAGTTCTACTTTTTCAGCTGAGTGAAAAGAAAACAAATTATTGTATAAAAAAAAAACACAATAGCAAAAAGTCACCCTATTTACTTTGAAAACATTTTCAAACTTTTCCTTTCGTTTATTCAAACAATAGTTTTGCATGTCTACTGTTTTTGTTGTTGGTTTTTTATTTCTCTTGTTTTTCACTCACTTCAGCCATCAGCAACAATGTTGCCAAATGAATGACAACGACCAGCGAAGTAAACAACAGACATAAAAAATATTTTGTTTGTTTGTATGTAAATTATAAAAATATCAAAATAAAAAAATAAAAGTTAAAAAAAAATCAAGTGATACCAGTTCCTCAATTTTTTTTTTTTTTTTAATTTTATTTTATTGATTTTGTGAATGGAAAACAGAAAAAGATGTGCGTCTGCATGCTGTTACAAATAAAGAGGGTATGAAAAAAAGTACAGGTATTTGTTTGCAAGGCTAAGCGATTATTGTGTGAAATTTTTTAATTATTTTGCTAACGAGTTTGCTGAAAAAAGTCACCCCCCTATTACGACATTAAAGTATATTAAGTGCGTGAAACAAGAGTATAACAATTTAATGAACTTTTTTTTTAAGTGTAATTAAAATTAAGAGGACAGGTTTCCACAATGTTTAAGATCAGAAAGAAAGCATCACTATAGCCATGGTAGGTCTAGATATTTAGATTCGTATGGCATGTGCTGTCAATGGGTTCTAAATCTTAAAAGGAATCAATGGCCACTACCCACAAGACCGCTCCCGCCTCGATGTTGTCACTGGAGGCAAAAGGTGGCACCACTTGCATAGACTAACAATAACCTAAAACTATAAAAAAATACCTTCAAAGTCCAATCAGGGATAACTACTGCTACCAGGGGAGCCGATAGTCCGCAGGGTTTAGGTTTTCGTGTAATTGTTATTGGCGAGGGCCTTCGTGACGCGATAGCTGTGGTATAAAGCCAAATTGCAGGAAGGAATGGCTTATTTCTATGTAGTGTTACATCTTCAACGAAATATTGCTAATGGATCAGCTACAGTTTAGATAGTCTCCAACTTTTAGGCAAGGAGTAGGCCAGCGCCTGATCCTGCTTGCTGTTTTCTTGAAGTTGTTACTCGGGGTGTTGCTTTGGGCTCCAAGGAAGTTTTTAGGTGCAGCAACAGGTCATTCCTAGTTGCATTTTTAGCGGTTCCAAAGCAGGGTTGCAAACCACTACTCCTTGCTAGAAGTTGGAGACTATCCAACTCCTGGCCCAGAACGCATGAAGCTTAATATAATTAAGAACACGACGGCATTCATACTCACTGGAACTGGACCATTCATTGTGTTTATTGTGAATGATCCGACCCACAAGCTCAATTGATGGCCTCAAAGCACACTCCCGAAGGGACTACCTCAATAATCAGTCAGAGAACAGCTAAAAGGCTAAAGAGACATTTAGCGAACTCTGGGGGCTTTACTGATTCCCGTGGAAATATAGTGGATTGTCCAGTTGGCTCCTACTAGACTGTTAGGGGACTGGGTTCCCATTTACCCCCGCAAGACACAAGTCTAGATGGTTGTGTGATTTATAGAGACTTATAATGTGCCCCCGGGGGGGGGGGGGAGTCTTAGGGACAGAGACGTGATTTGAATTACATCCGCACCTGGCCATGAAGCCTTTATTAGATGGTGGTCAAGCCACTATGCATAATTTGGAATGTCATGCTCGTCCTATAAAGTCGAAGCCATAATTCTATGCAACAGAACTTTCTAGTTGCAAATCATCACTCCTTGCTTACGAGTTGGAGGCTTTCCAACTCCTGTCCAGAACACATGTCTAGCATGCTCACTGGACTGGATCGTTCACTTAGCGTGTCATTAACAGTGAGATGATCCTGGCCAGTATAATAACCATTATACTGTTATGGGGCCGCAAAACCACAACCACCACGTTACTCCCATATAGGGGCCAACCTCAATGATCAGCCAGAGAACTATTAAATGTCTAAAAAGACAAATAATGAACTCTGGGGCACACTTATCCCCGTGGAAATAAAGTGGAGTTTCCAGTTGAACCCCTGCTGCCTTCAGGGGACTGGGCTCCCTTTTTCCCCAGTTGCGCTGTGTTTAGATAGTGGAATTCTATAAAGACCATATTTATGTGCACCCGGGGGGAGTCTTCGGGACAGGGATAATCTTAGATGATTTCTATTCCCTGGGAAAAATGGATTTCGTGAGGATAGAGTTGAAGAAATGCGTAATGATCGGTAAGAGCCTCGAAATCAAAACCGTAAAGAATATTGGCTTCGATATGTGTTTGGATTCTCCGACGGGGTAAAAAATTTTTTTGTTTGGGTACGGTTTTCCGTCGACCCTCGTCAAATTTGGTTTGTGAACATACCGGTTTCGGCTGTTTGCCATCTTCAGTGTTCTTTTCGTACTCGAAGTACGAAGTACACTGAAGATGGCAAACAGCCGAAACCGGTTTGTTCACAAACCAAATTTGACGAGGGTCGACGGAAAACCGTACCCAAACAAAAGAATATTGGCTTCATTCCGTCCATTCCAACCGCATTAGATCTAACAACGGAAAAACTTTCAAGGACCTCAAGCTGATCTACACATCGGAAGCCAAACTAATTTCGTATTGGAAAATAACAAAGATCAGGTACAAGGTAGAAATGTAATTTTCTTTGAAATGAAAAACTTTCTTGTCATCAACCTGTCTCTGTCTGGCAACCCTGTTTAATAGTATAACTATTTTTTTTGCTGCTTTTTCTTTTTCCTTTTCTCGTTCAAGACGATTTGGCCTTTATGCATGAAATAAAACTCAACTTGGTTCAGTACCTTGTCCAACGAGCGCTATATTCTTTGTTTGCTTTGTTTATGTTTGTTTTTTTTATGTCCTTGTTGTTGTTTTCATTTAATTTTCAGCATAACATGACCCAAAACAATGGCAAACTGACTGCAGTCAGTTCATAACAGAAGGAGAGGACAAGTATATCACAAGCAAGTTATTAGTTTGTATGAGTGTTGCAAGTTGCAAGCAACAGTGAATAACAATTTTACAGGCAGTCATTTAAAAGAATAAATTCTTTTTATCGATTAAAATTTTTCATTACAAAAGTAAAGTAAATGTTGCAATATTTGAATTTATATAGACAAATTTTTTTAGTAATTTATTTTAGTAAAAAAAAGGACATTTTTGAAAGCCTAAATTAAGCTCATTCATACACTTTTAAAAATTCCAGGTATAGAGAACTTTAGAGGGACACCTCGTTAGCAAATCTCATTCATTTTGATTTTGTTGTTTCCATTAAAATGCCAGTTTAAATGCATAGCCCGAATTTTTGTTTCTTTAACAGTGCTACGTTCTTATTTTAACAGATCTCTGTTAAACCAAAAGGTTTGTGTCAAAGCTAAAAATTTTTAAATTTCCCTTCATACACATCCAATTCATATCTCCTTGGCCTGCACTAAAAGCAAAATGCGTTCATCCTTGATGTTAATAATTATTGCTGAAAATTATCACAATTGGTCTCATAAGGGTGGTCTGATATAAAACGCTTGTGTTCATTCATTCGTAATGTTATAATTTTACATCAGCCGTTCTTCATTCTTCCTTGAAAATTGTCAAAAAAATACTCAGGTTTTTTAGATTCTATTATTATTTAACATATCCCACTATCCTAGGTACATCCATAAAGTAATCGCTGGACCATCATTAAACTTATTATACCGGTTATTTTTCATTTTGACTACAAATCAAAGACCAAAATTTCAACTGCTAGTAAGTGATTTACAGTGCTCTGTTAACAAAATTATCAATGTTAAAGACACTTGGTTTAAGTCTCTGCTAATTAAATTAGAATTTGTCTTCACACACACAAAAAGTTCTTAAATAGCGCATTCTCCTAGGCCGGATGGCATCCAAGCACTGGTCTTGAAACAGTGCTCTTCGAAGCTAGCGTGTCCGTTGCAGTCCTTTTCAGCACATGGTATCATGCCGGCGAATTTCCAAAGTGTTGGAAGGTTACTAATGTAACGCCGATCTTCAAAAAGACTAACAACTCTAAAAATTACCGCCCAATTACAATTTGTCCTGCATTTTCTGAAGTGATGGAAAGTATGATTAATTTTCATCTTATGAGGTACCTGGAGTCCAATAGCTTACTTAGCGACCGACAGTATGGTTTCCGTAGGGAGCCCTCTGTGGGCGACTTGCTGACTTTCCTATTGGAACAATGGTGCAACTCCATATACCATTTCGGAGAGAGAAGGGGGCACATTTATCGGTCTTTATGGAATACTTGACCATCTAGACCTGTGCTGCTGGGTGTATTACGTGATAAGATTTACATCTGCACCTGGCAGTGAGCCTTAATCAGATGATGATCATACCACTATGAGTGAAAAGCAGCGCCACTGACGCCCTAGGAGGCCGAAGTCTAATTCTAGCAACAGGTCCTTCCTAGTAGCAATTTTAATGATTCCAGAGCAGGGCTGCAAACCACCACTCCTTGCTGAAGAGTTAGAGACTATCCAACTCCTGTCCAGAACACATGTCTAACATGCTCACTGGATCTAGGAACATTCCACTAGGTAGGTGCTATTAAAAGTGAAATGATCCTGGCCAGCATATAAAACTGACCTGTTCTGAGGCCGCGAAACCACATATAAGGGAGCCCAGTCCCTTGAAGGCAGCAGGGGTTAACTGGAAGCTTCACGTTATTTCCACGGGAATCAGTAAGCCCCAGAGTTCCGCTAATTGTCTCTTTAGACTTTTAGCTGTGTCCATGTCTGATTATTGAGGTCGGCCCTTCAGGAGTATAGTGGTGGTTGTGGTTTTGCGGGCCTGGCATGAATTTGATTATGAGGACCATGATCATCTCGCCTTTAATAACACCAACGAGTGAGTGATCCGGATCCAGTGAGCATGCTAGTTATGTGTTCTGGACCAGGAGTTGGATAGTCTCCAACTCTTCAGCAAGGAGTAGTGGTTTGCAACCCTAATTTGGAACCGCTGAAATTGCAACTAGGAAAGACCTGTTGCTAATATTAGTCCTCGGCCTCCTAGGGCGTGAATGACGTTGCTTTTCATTCCCAGTGGTTTGACCACCATCTAATTAAGGCTTACGGCCAGGTGCAAATGTAAATCTTATCACAAAAATGTCTATCTCAATTCCCCCCAGGGCGGCACATTGATATGTTTTGACGGAATCTCAATAAGGTGGTGGTTCTAGATATTTCCAAGGCATTTCATAGAGTGTGGTATGATACACTTCTGTTAAAACTTGCTGCTTTTGGTGTTGGTGATAATTTCTCTAGATTTATATCGGCTTTTCTCTAGAATCGCACTATACGAGTTGTTATAGATGAGATTTAATCCGACGAGTTCGAGATTAATTCAGAGGTACTGCAAGGTACCGTTGTTTCTCCTACTCTATTTCTTATTTTTCTAAATGACCTTCTTTGGCAAACTTTCAACCCCATACACTCTTTCGCAGATGCCACCACCATTTGTTATTCGTATTTATTTGGTAATGGACCGAACCAGTTTAAGGTGAGTTCCAAAAGGCGGAACATGAATGACACGCTGAATCATGATCTCGCAACAATCTCAGAATGGGGTCGTGCTCGCAAGACACAATGTTGCATGCTTACGCATAGATCTGTGTTTGGAAATGGTGCTGCATCTGTTACTATGGATGATATAGGTATTAGGGAAACGGAAGCTCTTGATGTTCTTAGCATGAAAATTCAGTGTGATGTTCGATGGACTAAATACATTTTTCAAGTTCCTGAAGAAGCTTTCAGATACCTCCATACATCATTTAGGAAAGAGTAAGATGGTGGCTTTAGATATTTCCAAGACTTTTGATAAAGTGTGACATGATGCACCTCTGTCAAAACCTGTTGCATTTGGTGTCAGTGATAATTTCTCCAGATTTATACCAAGTTTTCTTAGGAATCGCACTATAAGAGTTGTTATAGATGGGATTTTATCAAACGAGTTCAAGATTAATTTAGAGGTACCGCAAGGCTTGGTTCTTCCTTCTTTTACCCTATTTCTAAGTTTTCTAATTTTTCAGGTTTCTAAAGAAGCTTTTAAGTGATTCGGTTTTCTAAAACGATCTAAGATATACTTCACTCCATCCGATCTTCGTACTATTTATACCACCTATATCCGTCCATAAATAGAATACAACTCTCATGGATGGCCCGGCACCCCAAAGTCTATTTCGGACTTGCTCTATCGCTTACAGGAGGGGGCCATAGAGGCTTTTTGAAGACAGTAAGGTATCCAACTATATTGATTCTTTAGAGCATCCACACAATATAGGATGTATTTCACTGTTTTATCGTTACTACAATGGTAATGAAATTGGGGAACTTGTTCCCGTTACTCTCCCGCGTTTAACTAAATTTTCGCTGAGAGCTCATTTATTTGTGGTTCCAGTGAATCGAACTACGCATTACAGGAAAAAATCGGTATTTAGCAGGATCGGTATTTAGTGGATTAAACTCCCTCCAGATGTCTTTCCTGTCACTTTCAATGTAGGAAAGTTCAAATTAAATCTTCACAAACACTACTCCCTCTTTCTTCCTCCCCATAACCTAATTTTCTAGTTCTGGTCCAATGCCATTGCATCTGTGGCGGTCATGCCCTTAGTGCTGTTCCGAGAAAAAAACAACTGGATGTTTGTACTTGAAAATTAAATCAACAAAAGTATAAGCAAGGTGTGAGAGATAGCATACACTACCTCGTTCAAGAGCTACACCACTAACTGAGAATTATTTTTGAGAAACATTTAAAACTTCCTGATCACTGATATATTTTAACAAGTGTTAGTTTTTTTTTTTTAATCTCTTAATTTTAATGAAAACATTATTTAAAATCTCTGAAAGCACTTCATTATTATGTTCTGTTGTTTTTATTTGTGCGTGTTCAAATACAATCTTTTGAATGTTTCTTGTAAATTTCTTTACTGTTTACAGCCTTCGAACAAAGAATATGAAGAACAATAATTACAAGGCTTGAGGCACTATGCACATAGAGGTATTGTACGTACAGTACAGTAGGGCGGTAACTCTTTTTTATTATTTTTAAAATAAGATTAAAAATAACTAAGAAGTATAATAGACTTTCGACTTAAATTTGGACTGAAAGGAACGTATATCCCACTTGCTTAACTAGAATATAAACGAAATAAAGTGTGTGAATTTAATTAGCAGAGACTTGAACCATTTTTTATTTACGTTTTGCCGTTAACAGAGCACGCACTGTTAATCACTTAACAATTGTTTAAATTTTTACCTTCATTAATGAAATTGTCAAAGCAGTGAATTTGGGATAAGGGCCTTATTACGTGCTATATGTAAAAACTACGCTAGACTATACTTAATGCGATTGTAAGTGTTAAATGTGCTAAACAATTCAGAAAGTATAACAAAGTCAAAGTTTTCAACACAGTCATTTATTTAAATTTCTTAAGTGGTTATTATGGGAAAATGGTTAATAGGTGGTCCAGGCGCTTCTTAATCAACCCATGATAGTGCGCTATCTTAAATAATGTCGAAAATAGAAAAACTTTTAGCTGTTTTAACACAGTTATTGTTTGAAATTTTCTGGATTTTTACATAAGGGACTATCAATCTATCACAGAAATTCTTGGAAATGAAATTTTATCACTAGTTTCATTATTTTTGGCTTTTTTCAAATATTGCTAATGCGATTAAAATATTTAATCGATGTTATAAAAATCGTACATTGAAAAATGTTGCAGGTGGCATCCGAACTTGCTACATGTGCCCGATTTCTTGTTTCTTGATTTCTTGTCTTATAGGCTCAATAATTATGCATTTGGAATTTTCTTTTTCCAAATACACTAACGATAATTTCATGCACATTCCAAACAAAACTAAACGGAGACCATAA
Source organism: Trichopoda pennipes (assembly GCA_030448955.1). Classification (NCBI taxonomy): domain Eukaryota; kingdom Metazoa; phylum Arthropoda; class Insecta; order Diptera; family Tachinidae; genus Trichopoda; species Trichopoda pennipes. The sequence continues at coordinate 3,359,817 of JASKUP010000040.1, forward strand.
CTTTAACAGCTGATTTAATAGCTGTAGCTTTCTCCGGGAAGTATAGAGAAGATTTTATTTACATCATTATAATCGTGTCAAAGAACCTAGCATAAGCTACTGAATCAATCAGAAGATTAAAACTACTCCCAATTTTATGAAAACGTGTTACCAAAAAAATCAAACAGTGATTGACTTAGATCAAGTTAAATAACAGTGGCTGTTAAGACCGTAGCACATAGAATCTGTCATGCGTTATACTTTGACGTATTCAACTAATATCAAAGTAACGACGGATAAGGTTGACACCATCACCCCCTTATTCTGTTTGTCGACGGCAATACAAGACGACATCGTTTTTTATCGTGTGTTGTAAATCCGTATTCTCGTCTGACAATATTGCCATTTATCGATGACTGACAATACATGTTTGGTATTCTGTAAGACAATCACCCTTATTCTGTTTGGCGACGACAATACAAGACGACATCGTTTTTTATCGTGTGTTGTAAATCCGTATTCTCGTCTGTCAATTTTGCCATTTATCGATGACTGCCAATACATATTTGGTATTCTGTAAGACAATCACCCTTATTCTGTTTGGCGACGACAATACAAGACGACATCGTTTTTTATCGTGTGTTGTAAATCCGTATTCTCGTCTGGCAATATTGTCATTTATCGATGACTGGCAATACATCTTTGGTATTCTGTAAGACAATTCTGTTTGGCGACGGCAATACAAGACGACATCGTTTTTTATCGTGTGTTGTAAATCCGTATTCTCGTCTGTCAATTTTGCCATTTATCGATGACTGCCAATACATGTTTGGTATTCTATTAAGACAATTTGACGTTGATGTTGCCTTAAATTGACATTGTCGTCTGTGATTTTTGGTGTCGTGCTGTTATAAACAAAAATTTAAAAAGATTGAAAAAAAACTAAAAATACAAAATAAAATATATAAAAGTTTAAATGAAATAGAAAATGGAAAAAATTAAAATGACCAAATTGCCAACCAATTTGCAAAATGAATGGAAAAATTGAGAAAAAAATCCATCGCTTGCCAGGGGATTTCGAAGAGTTAGTGTTGCTACTAATTTTAAGCAACAATGGGAAAGTGTTGCGACTGCTCTAAACGCCCTTGGCCCACCAAATAGCAGGACTGATGGATGGCAAAAGGTATAGTATGTACTTCATTACAAATACAAGTTTGACAAAATTGTTTTTTCAGATTTGGCGCTATTTAAATTTAAAGTAAAAAAAAAAAATGGTAAAAAACAAAATGGAATGCAAAACTAATGGAGGCGGGATATTTAATCAACATATACTGAGTCCCTTCCCCCTCCCCCCTTGGGCGCACACTATAAGTCTTTATGGATCGCACAACCATCTAGACTTGTGTCTTGCGGGAGTCAAAGGGAATCCAGTGCCTTAACAGGATAGCAGGAGCCAACTGGACAATTCACTATATTTCCACGGGAATCAGTAAAGCCCCCAGAGTTCCGCTAATTGTCTCTTCAGACTTTTAGCTGTTCTCTCTCAGGAGTATTGTGGTAGTTGTGGTTTTGCGGCCCCCGCATGAACTGATTTAGTGGGCCAGGATCATCATGCCTTTAATAACACCAACGGGTGAATGATCCGGATTTAGTGGGCATGCTAGTCATGTGTTCTGGATCAAGTGTTGGATAGTCTCCAGCTCTTCAGCAAGGAGTAGTGGTTTGTAACCCTGCTTTGGAACCGCTGAAATTGCAACTAGGAAAGACCTGTTGCTAGAATTAGTCCTCGGCCTCCTAAGGCGTGAATGACGTTGCTTTGCATTCCCAGTGGTTTGACCACCATCTGATTAAGGCTTACGGCCAGGTGCAGATGTATATCTTATCAAATACTGAGGCCCTGAAAGAAGCTGTGGCAAATCTGCTGACCGTTTTGATTTTAATTTATTTTATGTTCAATTTAATACAGATTTTATTTAATAAATACAGATTTTATTTTTTTATCACAACAATTTTATCAAAAAAAAGGGAACACAAATGATTCAGCTGACTTAAATATTAGATAAGTCTGTGTGTTATATTTTATTAAAATGATCGATAAACTGGCAACGTCACCATAAGACTGTTAGGGAATACTAAATTAGCATTGATGTTGTGTTAAAGTGATGTTGCCTCAAAATCGACGACGATGTTGCCGCCTTCGCCAAACAGAATAAGGGTGAATGGCTCCATTTTTAATGGTCAGATTCCTTTATTCGATTAAATGTTTTTTCTAACTCTTTGAAAGCATACCAAGGGCTTCGAATAATATGCTGACAAATATTTTTCAAGTCCACCCTAATGTTTTGTTTTTAACTTGTTACTTCTTTCATCACTAAATTCATCATTGCCTTCTTCTATTGAATACTACAGAATGCACATATGCATGTGCGTATGTATGTATGTGTATGTTAGAACGGCTCTTTGCGATGGTAAATAAAAGGTAAATAAAAGCAACCATAACAAAAACAAAAACTAATAAGGAAAGTAAGAAACCAGAAAAGGAAAACGGTTTTTTTTTTATTTTAAGTCTGCACAAAGAATATAAACAAAATGTTGTTGTTGTTTATTTTTATTTTTTAAGTTAAACTTAAGTATTTGTTTTTTGTAATACGTAGTTGTTGTTGTTAATGCAAACATTATTATTTTAATGCTTCTGTTGTTATGGTTTTCTGTGGTAGTTTTTAATCGTAAAAAGTCAATGTCTCATCCGACAACAACAACAACAACAACAAGCAAGCAAGCCATATACCAATAGCAAGTTCAAAATCTCAACAATTTAGTTTTGTTTGTTATTCTTTTAGTATTTTTCCTTGTTTTTAATTTTTTTCGTTTTGTTCTTAGAAGCGAAGCAGTTGATACCACAAGTAGAATTGTTTTTCCCCATTATTCACCATCATCCGTACACGTGTGTTCTAATTAATGAATAGCATTTCAAGAATTCCAAACTAAAGATTCTAAACGGAGAATAGAAGAACAACAAAACTGCAAGGTTTCGTCAGCTGATAGTTGCATAGTTTTTTTTTTTCGTTCGGACCAGCATTCAGGGGTTGAGCCCTACTCTTGCAATGCATTGTACCAAAACTAGGAAATTAGGTTATAGGAAGGAGGAAAGAGGGAGTAGTGTTTGAATTTTCCTACATTGAAAGTGACAGGAAAGACTTCTGGACGGAGTTTATTCCACATACTAACTGTTCTGCTAAAAAATCAATTTTCCCTGTGATGCGTAGCGCGATTCACTGGCCAATCGACCACAAATGGATGCGCTCTCAACGAAATATGTCTCAAACGCAAAAACGTGCGAGTTTCGGGAACAAGTTCCCTAATTTCGTTAGAGCGCCTACCATTGTTGTAACGATAAAACAGTGAAATACAACCTACATTGTGTTGCTGCTCTAGAGAGTTGGATACCCTATCGTCCCCAATGAGTCTCTTGGCAATTTCCTGTACGCGGTCAAACAACTCGAAAATAGATTTTAGGGCGCCGGCTCATACATGAGAGTTGTAGTTCATTTTTGGACATGCAGTGAAGTATCTCTTACGCCGTTTCAGAAAACCGAGACACTTGAAAGCTTGTGTAGAAACCTGAAAAATGTGTTTAATACATCGAACATCACACTGCCAAGCACATCAAGAGCTACCGATTCCGTAATACCCATATCTTCCATAGTAACAGGTTTAGCGCTATTTCCAAGCATGCAATATTGCGTCTTATGGGCATTTAAATCAGATCTATTCACATGACCCCATTCGGAGATTGTTGGGAGATCGTGATAAAGCGTATCATTCATGTTCCGCCCTTTTCGAACTCACCTTCCAAAGGAATACGAATGACAAATGGGGCTGTCATCTGCGAAAGAGTAAATAGGCTTTTAAGTTTGACAAAGAAGGTCATTTATAATAATAAGAAATAGAGTAGGAGAAAGAACAGAGCCTTGCGGTACCCCAGAATTTATCTTGAACCCGTCTGATGAAATCCCATCGTATAGTGTGATTACTGTAAAAACTTGATATATGTAAATCTGTAGAAATTATCACCGACACGTAAACAACTAGTTTTGCCGGGAGTGCGTCATGCCTTACTTTATCAAACGCCTTGGAAATATATTGAGCCACCACCCTACTTTCTCCGAAATGATGTTTGGAGTTGCAGCACTTTTTCGACAGGAAAGCGAACAAATCAACCGGAAACCATACTGTCGGTCGGTAAGTAAGCCGTTGGACTCCAGATACTTCACAAGGTAAAATTAATCATACTTTCCATCTCATTAGAAAGTGCAGAACAAATGGCAATTGGGTGGTAATATTCATCGTCACGAGAGAAGACAACACGGCTTTTGAATTTCTCACGCAAAAGTCATTGCTTCATTACCTGTGCGACAAGCGGTAGCGCATATCTTTCAAGTCCATATCCTCAGTTTCTCACCACAAAAAGTCTGTTATCATCTCGCGACAAAGAACACTATTCAAGATTACTGCCTGATGTGACGCCGCCAGCTCATAAACGGCACCAGTCAGTTACGCTGTGCAGTAACTGTGGTTTCAATAAGACGATGCAACATGTTACACAGCTGCTGCTACAATCGATTTGTTGAAGGAAATGTTAGGTAACCATATAGTTTCAGGTTTCGGTCCCATAAGTTGGCCTCCAAGATCGTGCAATTTAAAACCGTTGGACTGTTTTTTGTGAGAATAGGTGAAGTCTCTTATCTACGATTAATCACTTAGAGGAATATATATGTCGCGTTATTGCCGCTATACGGCCACAAATGCTAGAAAAGTCATCATAAATTGGAATTCCAGATTAGATTACATCTGAGCCAGCTGTGGCGCTTATATACTAAAACTCATATTTAAATTATAATAACAGACGATTGATTGTCTTTCGTATAACCTAAATTTCATCATGCCAATTCATTTATATATTGTTCCATTTCTAAGTTTTATACCTCTATAAGAAACATCCTTTACATTTATTTTAAAAACAAATTAAAAGAAAATTATATGAAAAATTAAATAATTCAAATTTATTTGTCTCTTTCAAAAAAAAAGAAACGTCGCAAATGAAAGTTTTCATTTTGAATTAAAATGTTAAACTGCGTAATTGTGCTATTGTGCTAAGCAAATTAAATCGTATTAAAATATATTAACCGAATGCACATATTTTACATAATTTTATAAAATATAAAAAAAAAACTATCTACGTGTTATCTAATAGGAATATCAATAACAGTGATAGCTAAACACAATGGAGACGTTAAACGACATTTCAAGTAAAAATTTTAGCAATAAATTTCAAAAATTTCTGAACACAAAAAATATACAAGCGATAATCTATTCTTAAATAGTGCGAGTTAGGAGTGATTTTAAATGAGTAAATGAAAATAAGCAACGGTAAATTATTTTTTAAATTGCCGCAGAACATAGAACTTGATAGATTCGCGCAAACAATAATTTGTTTGTCTAATCAATCATCATGATAACAATTTTCTTTAATTACACTCAAGTTTTTCACAAAAGAAAAAAAAAAGAAAAACGATTTTCCCCATTAATTACTTGTCAGCTATCGCGAAAGAGTTTTTGGCCAGTTTTGGCCAATTGCCATTGTCTCAAAAATGACCCTGAAAAAAAATTGGCATTAAACCAAAATAGAACTTTTATTCATAAAATTGTTCGCACAAACTTTACAGTTTTAAAAATATTGGGGTGATTAGTTTTAACAATAAAAAAAAAAGAAAAATACAGGGTGTCCACTAGGACGGTATACTACTATTTTGTTTGTTTACAATTTTTGTTTAAATGAAAGAGAATGGATCTTATATTGATAAATGTTTTATTTAATGTCGGCAATTATGTATGGAATACAATATCAGATAAATGTCCGTCCCCCTCTGTTAGCCTCACAAATGAGAGCTCTTTTGAGCCACATTTTTCATTGCATTCTCACACGTTTCAGGCGGTATTTCATTAATTTCATCACAAATATTTTGTTTGAGTTGCTCAAGCGTTTCTGATTTGTTTGCATAAACCTTTCGTTTTCAGATATCGCCGCAAAAAGAAATTCGGAGCAGTCAAATCAGTAGGCCAATCAACATTAACATTTCTTAAAATAACTTGTTGTGAAAAAAGATGTTGCAGTAATTCTATTGAAGTCAAATCAGGTGATCGTGGAGGGTAATCATTATCACCATTTCTTGAAATAACTTCTTGTGGAAACAGATCTCGCAGTAATTCCATTGTAATCCTGGCTGCATGCGATGTAGCACCGTCTTGTTGATACCACATGTTAATCAAGCCCAAAGCATGCATTTGTGATGTTAAAACAGTTTTCATTCATATCGCTCTCCATTCCCAGTTACCGTTACGCCGTTTTGATTTTCAAAGAAGTAAGGTCCAATGATTCCTCCTGACCAAATCGCACACCAGACAGTCACTTTTAATGGATGCAAAGCTGACTGTTGAATAATTTAAGGGTTTCCAATAACCAAGAACCGACTATTCTGTTTATTCACATATCCATTCAAATGAAAATGTGCCTCGTCACTCATTATGATTTTTTCATGAACATCGGGGTTGTCATGAGCGATCTGTAGCATTTTATTGGCATATATATGGCGGTGTAATTGGTCTTGTGCAAGAAGTTCTTGTGTTAACTGAATTTTATATAGAAACAAATGCAAATCCTTGTACAAAATTGTTGCCAAAGTTGTTCTTTAAAGTCTATGCTTCTGAGCACGCCGTCGAATTGAAGTTGATGGATTGTTTTGAACACTTTCGTGAGCAGCAGTAATGTTTTTAGCCGATCTTGCAGTACTTTGTGGTCCCTGCTTGGGCCTATCAGCTACAGTCCTTCTTTCTTCGAAATTATTCACTACTTGATAAATAGTGCGTTTTGTTGGCACGTTGTTTCTACCAAAAATTTCACGTAACTTTCTCATCGTCACAGTAATCGATAATGGATTTTGATAAAATATTTTAACGATTAAAACACGTTGGTTTAACGAATATCTTAATATACATAATTCTACTGCACGTGTGTTGTGACTGAACTCCTCCTGGACCGAATTGCATACATTTTTGTATGCGTTTTGGTGGCGCCCCGGGTGGTTTAGATTTACAATTCAGTCCAATTGGAAAAAAGGGCGTGGTACCTCCCATACAAACGACAAATTAAGAATCCAATTTTACTGCTCGTGCTAACGCTATTTAAACAGAATTTGGTATTTCGATTGAGTGAACATATTTCAAGTTCTGCTGCAAATATAGGCGGGATTTGATAAAGACGCATGGTACCTTCCATACAAATCTTCTTCTTTATGTATATAATTCTACTGTACGTGTGTATGTCACTGAATAAATTTTTTTGCATGCGTTTGGGTGCCACCTTGGATTGTTTATATTCACAAACCAGCCCGGCAGATAGTGCTGCAGTCGGTATCCAGGTTATTCAACTACACTGCAATTACACGACTGAATCGACTTGAATGAATTTTTGTGTACTCATTCATTCAATGCATTTAATTTTATTGTGCACTGTATTTTGATATTATATGGTATCGCATTTACGTAAATAATGAGCGTTATTTACTTCAAAAATATATACACGCCCTAAATTCGTCACCAGCTGCCAACTACCTCGAATGTGTCTTGGCGGATAACGGTGAAAGGCCCAAAGTAACATAGACTCAAGTACTGTGGCTGTTAAAATAGTCGCGGTGGGCATCAAGCTTATTTGTTTGCGTTTCTTTTTTGCGATCTCACAAATTCGTTCTCAATGGATTAGCTAGTTTTTCTATAGTAAACTTGCCATGTGTCTACTTCTACTTCAAGACTAATGTTTACCAAAATGGCGGTAAAACCAAAGAATATCAAAAGAATTCAAAACGAATGAAATTTTCAAAGAAACCTTGTGCAGAGTTTAAAGGAAAAGGGACTCAAGTAACAACGAAAAAGCAGTTGCTTTAGACGTTTTCGCTTACAAGCAAAAATGGATGGCAGTAAACCATTTAGGGATAAAAATCATCCCCAAGAATTGTCAAACATGACAATGTTAAATAGCTTCTAAAATTATTTCATGGCCCCTTAAGCACCATTTGTATACAGTGAGCACCACAAATCTTTTTAAATGTTAAAATTCCAATTACATACTGTTAAAAGATTAACAGTGTTCAGTGCAAAATTTGCTATGTTAAAAAAAATGGTTTTGGTCTCTGCTAATTTAATTCGATTTCATCTTCATAAACATTAGGATGGTTGCATCTTTATAAAGGAGTGATTTCCACATTTTTGTTGGTTAATGAAATTTGAGTATTTATCAATTAGACAGGGAGACCGACCTTCACGGATGGCATTTGTCTGGTTTCGTAGATATTCTAAAGGTTATGGTAATTGCTTAATAGACGATGTTAACAGATGATGCTAACAGATGATGTTAACAGATGATGTTAACAGATGATGTTAACACATGATGCTAACAGATGATGTTAACAGATGTTGCTAACAGATGATGTTAACAGATGATGCTAACAGATGATGTTAACAGATGATGTTAACAGATGATGTTAACAGATGATGTTAACAGATGATGTTAACAGATGATGTTAACAGATGATGTTAACAGATGATGCTAACAGATGATGTTAACAGATGATGCTAACAGATGATGTTAACAGATGATGTTAACAGATGTTGCTAACAGATGATGCTAACAGATGATGTTAACAGATGATGCTAACAGATGATGTTAACAGATGATGTTAACAGATGATGTTAACAGATGATGTAAACAGATGATGTAAACAGATGTTGCTAACAGATGATGTTAACAAATGATGTTAACAGATAATGTTAAGAGATGATGTTAACAGATGATGTTAACAGAATGCCAGACATAAATTAATCAAGAAAAGCTTTCTAGGGGCAGCTAACTAGCCAGTCAGCTCTTTAAAGAAGAGGAAAGTCGTGTTGCAGTGTGGAGCTTAATTAATTCTGGGAATGTCTTAGTACTTCCTAGACAATCTTATTTATGCCAATGATTTAAAGATGGATTGCACAAACGGTTTCTCATTTTGACGATAAATGTAAGTCAGTGGAGCCACCTAAAATCTTAACCAAATTCCTAATAGCAATAGAAAAATGATTCCACCTGTCGAGCGCGGCTACAATATTTTTGTTCAAATAAAATGGCCATAGAGCACCTGAACTATTTAGCTTTCGTAGGCCCATATTCGTGGCTGATGTATACTTGAATAAAGAGACTCATACGATGAGATGGTGCCTAAAATGTAATAAGAGAAGAAGGAAGAGAAGCAGATGATTTGTCCTTTGGCCACAGAGTTTTTATTAACTTGAATTATGCTTTGTCCATTCAAAAATGTTTCTTGTGTTTTGCGAGCCTGACTAATTGACTTCAAAATTATTTTAGCACTGGTAACATAACTGCTATTAGAACTGAGGTAAGGCTATGGGTATCTCATTGAAATCGATATGACGCGAACTTGTGAACTACCACTTGAGTGTGACTTGCCGAGGTCATAAATTATTTTTCAAATTCTGAAAACTCAAATATCCAAAAAAATTTTTGAAATTCTAAAAAATTTAGATCTTAAATATTTTCTTAATTTTCTTATTTTTTAGTACTTGGTTATCCTTAGCAATGGATTCTTAAGATTAAATAATACGATTCCTCAAATCGCAAAATTTCAAAAAATTTTGTTTAAACTGATTATCGCTTTGCTGTTAAGACGTCATCATTGTAATGTATCGCCCCCTGCTGTCGCTTTTATTTACATATTTCTTTGTTTTCCTGTACGTTCTCCCTTTTGTTACACACTAAAATCGTCATGAAGCGAAATTGTTGTAACAAATGACTTGTTAAAACAAATGAAACTCGATTTATACTGATAGATTCGACAGTCTGTCTTGTGATTAGGGTTGGTTGCCACAACCATTAGTACGTATATATGTATGTATGTATGTATGTATCTATGTATCTATATATGTATTTTATTTTGCTATTATTACAGTTGTGCTATCGTATTGTTGCTGTTGTTGTTGGTGGTGGTAGTGAATACATAAAACAGCTGATTTTGTTGTTTGAAAATAATAATAAAAATAAAAACACTACTACTGCTTTTGTTGTTGTTGTTGGTTTATCAAATATGGGTTGGTTAGTTACAATGAAAATGAATATTTGTAAGTTTGAGTTTAAAGATTTACGAGGGCCAATCAATAAGTCGTAGTAGTAAAAACATACAAACACAAATTATTTATGATGGCTTTTTTTAAGTTGACTTTTAGTTTTATGCATTTAATTCAGCTATTGTTCGGTTTCCAGAAAAGCCTTAAGAAAGTTAAAATTGCTATTTACTTAAGCACTAAAAGTTATCACCTTCACGTATCGTGGTTTTGATCTTCTATTTATGAAGCAACAGTATCAAGCTGCATATTATGCACGAGTTTGATTTTAGTTGGATGTATGATCGCGAACATTCTGTTCAAACCAGAACAACTTTACATATTTTCTTGTAAAATTTCGACAATTAGGAAATTATGTGAACACCACGATCACGATTTTGCGCGAAATACTGTCAAACGGCCATATGAAATAATGTTGCTGTAGTAGTACTCTGCTCATTTTGTTTAAGGTAACGAAATGTTTCGGGCAACATATGGCACCCTAAATACGAAAGGGTCACAACTCAAAATACTAAAATTTTCGCAACGCAAACACACTTAACACAAAAATAGACATAGTAACTGGATTTTTTTTTTCAGTTAAAGAAGATAGTCATGTGAAAGAAATTTTTGCTGTAGTTAGTTAGAGATGTGTACTCTGAATTAATTTATGGAAAAAAGTCACATTTGGAAAATTTTGAGTTATGAGTTTTGAGTTATTAAGTTGCCAGATCTTGACATATGAAATGAATACAGACGTTTTAAGTCGCCTATTAGTAGAACTCGCTGTTATAATTAGTTTAAAACAAAAAAGTTGTAGGGAGTTGGGCGTGTGTTGCTAATAGTGTTGTCAACAAGCTTACGCAAAGCTAATTGAGTAAAGTGACTTGTTTTATATTCTACTTAAAGGAACTACAGCAATAAATTAAAGAGTAAATAGCGTTGAAAGTTTGACAAAGAAGCTCATTTAGAAAAATAAGAAATAGGGTAGCAGAAAGAACGGAGCCTTGCGGTATCCCTGAATTCCTCGTTTAAAAGTTGTACAACATAAAATGACTGCCCTAATACTTTTATTTACTGATGCAGCATTTTTTTTCTTTTTTCTATTGCTTCATAATATACCCACGCGTATTATGAGACTGATACCAGCATAAAAAAATATTACAAGTTGCCAGATCTTGACATATGAGATGAATACAGACGTTTTAAGTCGCCTACTTATAGAAATTCCAGTTGTAATTAGTTTAAAACAAAGAAGTTGTAGGAGATGGGCGTGTGTTGCTAATAGTGTTGTCAACTAGATTTTGCAAAGCTAACTGAATAAAAGAAACTATACGAATAAATCCAAACTTAACTAAGAAATGGTTTATTTAATTCGCTTCAAAATCAATTTTTATAAGAGATTAAATAATATATGTTCTTAATAGCGACATTTTGATTTACCCTCGAGCATAGCTTAATACGAGTATGTATGTATGTATGTGAAACTGTGTGGTGTACTTTTCTGAAACTATTTCTACTCGTATAAGTACGTTCCTACAAACACACACACACATACACACACACACACCATCCATCATACACCTTTGTAATATTTTTATATTTTTAATTTTAATTTTTTTATTTATTTATTTTTATTTACTTGCCTTGAAGAATTGTAAAGTATACAACTGCGCAATCTGTATGAGAAAACGTGTGTCTTGTTGTAGAGTGTAGGTAAGTTTTTTTTTATATATGTATGTGTTTTTGTGTTTTATATATTTTTCAAAATAGTAGTTTTGTAACCCATTATAAAACCGGATACCAGTAATTTGATCGATATGAAAAAAAATCTTATCGATTTAGAATTTTCTTGATTTATACAATATTTTTATAATAATTTTAATTAATATTAAACTTTGATTGATACAAGAATGTAAATGCAAACAAACAAGAAACAGCTGATTGTAATATTGAAAATCATTTAAAAAAAAACCAGTTGGTGGTGTGCTGCTATTCTTGTGTAGCCTTCATTTAACTGCGTAATAGAAGATTATTTATTATTAAAATTCTTTAGGTATTTGTGAGAGAAGGAGAAGAGAGCTAGGGGAGAGTCTAATAACTATTTAAGAAACTTTTTATTTAAAATAAAAAAAATTAAAAGAAAAAAATATTTTAATTTTTTAATTTAATTTAAATTTTTTTACTAGACATTTCCTCATGCTTCGCTTTGAAGCACTTATAAGTCGAAAGTAATTATTTCCTATTTTTCTCATGGAATTCTCGTTTTATGTAACGGCATTAGCAATAGTCTTGAGTTATGAGTTATTTTGTGATAATTGAAATTTTTATGATATTTTTTTAGAACCAGAAACCAGATTTTTTGGTGTTTTTAACTTTTCGTAAAATTTTTTTTCTTCTTCGTTCGGGCCAGTACTCAGGGAATGACTCATGCTAAGCACTGTACCAGAACTAGGAAATTAGGTTATGGGCAGGAGGAAAGAGGGAGCAAGGACTTCTGGAGGGAGTTTATTCCACATACGGACTGTTCTGCTAAAAAACGAATTTTGCCTGTAATACGTAGTGCGATTCACTGGCCAATCGGCCACAATTAGATGTACTCTCTACGAAAATCGAGTCAAACGCAAAGACGTACGAGTTTCGGGAACAAATTCTCTTATTTCATTAACGCACTTACCAGGATATTTAGTTGATATCTAAATTAAGTATAAGATAACCTAGTGTAACGACACGTTTTCGCTGGCTGTTGGGATAGCTACAGCGTAGGCCAGGGCCGTTGCAATTTAGTATATTACCTACATTTTTGGTCCGTGGAAGGAATGACAATGAATGCTTTATACACGTTACAAAACTTATCACCACGTTTATTTAGTTAACTCTTACAAGATGGTTGATAGTGGACATGCGTGATTTGATTTTAATCTGTACCTGGCAGATGGTGGTCAAACCACTGTGAATGGTATGTAGCGCCATTCTCGCTCTAGAACGCCTTCGAATCCGTGCATTCTCCGGTAACTCCTAGTTGCAACTTCAAAAGCTCGAACTAGGTCGCAGCCTTTACTCCTTGCTTAAGAGGTGGAGACCATCCAACTACTGGTCCAGAACGCATGAAGCTTAATATAATTAAGAACACGACGCCATTCATACTCACTGGACCCACAAACTATCACGAGGGCCTCGAAACCACAACCACCACAATACTCCCATATAGGGGCCAACCTAAATGACCAGCCAGAGAACAGCTAAATATCTAAAGAGACAAATAGCGAACTCGGCGAGCTCACTGATTCCCGTGGAAATATAGTGGATTGTCCAGATGGCTCCTACTAGCCTTTAAGGGGCCTGGGTTCCTTTTTACCCCGCAAGACGCCAGTCTAGATGGAATAGTAGGCTCCAAAAAGACTATCATGGGCCCCCTGGGGGGAAGGGGGGGGGGGTTGATAGAGGACAGTCGGGAATCGCAGCCGAAGAACGGGGAGTCAACTCGCGGAGGCGATGGGCAGCGGTAGTACCAGCAGCAGCGGTAACGGTAATGGCAACAGTAACTGGTAGCGGTACTGGCGGTAGAGAAACAGGCGGCAGCGAAACAGGCGGCAGAGGTACAGGCGACAGCGGCTAAGTAAACGCTACACCTATCAGCAGCGATCACTGGGAGTTCTTGTCCATGTTGAATAATACTGAAGGAATATAGAATCCCGCAACAGCATCTGTCGCACGGTCAAGCCAACACTGGTAGAAGATAAACTTTTGTGCTATTGGTACTTCCACCAATTGCAGTTTTACTGTCGATTAGAGGTTATTGCGGAATATAAAACTCCTCCAAAAGATCTCTTACCTGCAGGTGATTTGCTTGCTATCTGCCAAAAAGTTTGCCAAAAGTTTATTAGACTTTTACAATAGCAATGGAAACTCCGGACAATTTGCCGTCGTTTTAAGTTTTAAACCTAAAATTATTGGAGAAAGGTGAAGGCCGAAAAAACATTTAGCCGCCAGACGCCGAAGAATGTGATTTACAGCAACCACATGCAGCGCGATCCAATAAAAATATAAGAATAGAAATTTGGAAGGAAAATGCTATACAGGCGGTTGTAAAGGTCACTATGCACGAGATTGACGAGTTAAGAAATCATTTGATCAAAAGACATGTGCTATGATTGCAGTAGTAAAGGGCTTTAAGCAAAAATGTGTGGTACAACATCGAACATGTGCAACAATAAAAACTTATTTGAAAACCTTAAGAAATGTGACGAAATGATGACGATGAGAAAGCAACGTGAAATGTCAACAACGTGAAACATGCCAACAAAACGTATTATTTATCGTATAGTGAATCATTTCGAAGAAAGAGAGCCTGTTAAATCGTCGTGAGATAGGTTAGTTTTACTCTACTAACGGCAATATGTTATTGCGACAGTATTCCTGCGTAGTACGAGAGGAATCGCAGGTACGGACCTATGCAATAATACTTGTTCGAGAGAACAGTGGTATGACGCTACGTTCGTTGGATTATGCCTGAACGCCTTTAAGATCGTATGGACTGTAATAACAAAAATGGGGCAATTGTATGGCTTTTAAACCACCATGCCAATATTATTTGTGACATAGCAGGTATAGGAGGATATTAGCACCTGTACGCCGCGCTAGTTGCTTATAAAAACATTATTTAATACAATGACAATGCCTAAAATCAATGATGATACGCCCAAGCATGGACCACAATGAACTGCAAGATTGGCTAAAAAGATTACTGCTGCTCAAAAAATGTTACAAACAATCCATCAGCCTCAATTCGATGCCGTGCTCAGGAGCATGGTCTTTAAAGAACTTTGGCCGCCATAATTTTGCAGAAGGATTTGCATTTGTTCGCATATATATAGGTTCAGTTGACATAAGAGCTTCTTCCATAAAACCATTCACGCCGCGGTATATATGCCAATAAGATGTTACAGCTCACCCATGGCAATCCCGATTTTAATGAAGAAATCATAATGAGTGACGAGGCACATTTTCATTTGAATGGATATGTGAAAGAATATTCGGTTCTGGGGAATTGGTAACCCTCAAATTATTTAACAGTCACCTTTGTTGCATCCATTAAAAGTGACAGCCTGGTGTAGAATTTGGTCACGAGGAATCATTGCATCTTACTTCTTTGGAAATGAAAACACAGTAAAGGTAACTGTGTATGGGGAGCGATACCGTAATAAAAGGTGTTTTTTTAAGCTAGATAGAACTTTAAATTGTAAAAAGTAACACAAAAAATGAAATTTTGATGAAACATTTTTTTTATTTGTTTCAGTATACTCTGACAAATCATCATGAATAGACTCTCGCTTGAACAACGCTACGAAATTATCCAAATTTACTTTGAAAATCAGTCGTCGATTCGCGCAACTTATAGACGACTTTGTCATTTTTATGGCGTACATAATCGTGCATCTGAACAAGCCATTCGTCGAACTGTCGATAGATTTCGTACCACATACTCTTTAGATGATGCAATAACACCAACACGTCGAAGGAATGTGCGTACTGAAGAGAATATCGCCGATGTAAACGAAAGTGTGGAAGAAGATCCAAATTTATCAATTCGTCGTCGGTCCACTACGTAAAAAATTTTGCGCAAAGATCTCGGCCTACACCCGTATAAGATCCAGCTGGTGCAGGAATTGAAGCCAAGAGACCATTATATGCGTCGTTCTTTCGCCGATTGGGCTCTAGAGCAGTTGGCAACTGACCCGTTGTTTTATCGCAAAATTGTGTTCAGCGATGAGGCGCATTTTTGGCTTAACGGGTTTGTTAATAAGCAAAATTGCCGCATATGGAGTGAGACCAATACACAGACTCCATTACATCCAGAAAAATGCACCGTTTGGTGCGGTTTTCACGCTGGTGGCATCATCGGACCTTATTTCTTCAAAAATGAGGCCGGAGCTCACGTTACGGTCAATGGAGATCGTTACCGCACCATGATCAATGATTTTTTGTTTGAAAATATGGATGACATTGATCCGGACGAGATGTGGTTTCAACAGGATGGCGCTACGTGCCATACAGCGAACGCAACCATCGACTTATTGAAATCAAAATTTGGCGAGTTGATTTCGAGAAATGGACCCGTCAATTGGCCTCCAAGGTCGTGCGATTTGACACCACTCGACTATTTCCTGTGGGGCTACGTGAAGTCACTGGTTTATGCTGATAAACCAGCAACAATTGACGCCTTGGAGGACAGCATTGTTCGTGTTATTCGTGACATACGCCCAGCAGTGCTCGAAAAAGTGGCCCAAAATTGGACGTCCAGAATGCGCTTCGTCAAGAACAGCCGCGGTGCCCATATGCCCGAAATCATTTTCAAATGTTAATGTCACGTATTGATCCTTCAAATAAAAAAGAAATTTTGATTACAATTTAATTTTTTGTGTTATTTTTTACAATTTCAAGTTCTATCGGGCTTAAAAAAACACCCTTTATGATTAAAAACTTTTTAACGCTACAACTGCATGCTTTGGGCTTGATTAACATGTGGTATCAACAAGACGGTTTCAAGTTATTTCAAAAAATAATGATGTTGATTGCCCTCCACAGTTGCCTGATTTGACTGCTCCGGAATTTTTTTTGTGGGGATATCTGAAAAGTAAGGTTTATGCAAGCCAGAGTAGCGAAGTGTTCACTCATGTGTGAATATGTATATTTCATTTTTTAGCCGCTTCTTCTCACACATGTGTGAGAGACTACAAAATATTTTGTGTTTTCTCATTTGTGAATGCGACGATTTATTTTTTTCTTTCTTTTCATAAGTGAAAAAATGAGAAACACACAAGTGTTCATTTTTGAATATTTACAATTTTGATAATTTTTCAGAAATGAAAAATAAATAGTTTTCACAGAAAATCCAAAAGAAAGCCATACCCAACTACGCCATAAACACTTAACAGTTTAGGAGCTCAATAGAATTAAATTAAATTTTTTTATGAAGGGGGTGAGAAGTGTGTGAAGTTAGCTCCGAAAGTTAGCTTCGTTTTGCCAACGCTGTTATAGTTTACATAGCTCTCACTCATGAAATGTTAAGTTAACAGAGTTGAATTATTTTAACATTTTGGTACGAAAATGAAATAAATAATATAAAAAGCAAATATATTTGTAAAAATTTTAACTTTATTTATTAATAACAAAAGAAAAAAGTCAAAATAAAACAATTTAAGAAAAAGAGAGTAAAAAATGCTTGCATTTTTTATTTCTGTACAGTAATTGTACGGACATTTCAAAAGTGCCCAAAAATGGGTCAAAATTGGAAAGGTGCGGCTTAGCGGACTATAGGGGGCGAAAGCCATGCCATTGTAGATTTCAGAACTGTACAGGTTATATTCAGAATTAATATAGGTTTTTAGTAATAGAATTCAGAAAATTGTGAAAATATGCATTTTGCCATATGGGCATATCAAAAATTCGCAAAAATGGGTCAAAATCGAAAAGGTGCGGCTTAGCGGACTATAGGGGGCGAAAGCCATGCCATTGTAGATTTCAGAACTGTACAGGTTATATTCAGAATTAATATAGGTTTTTAGTAATAGAATTCAGAAAATTGTGAAAATATGCATTTTGCCATATGGGCATATCAAAAATTCGCAAAAATCGGTCAAAATCGAAAAGGTGCGGCTTAGCGGACTATAGGGGGCGAAAGCCATGCCATTGTAGATTTCAGAACTGTACAGGTTATATTCAGAATTAATATAGGTTTTTAGTAATAGAATTCAGAAAATTGTGAAAATATGCATTTTGCCATATGGGCATATCAAAAATTCGCAAAAATGAGTCAAAATCGAAAAGGTGCGGCTTAGCGGACTATAGGGGGCGAAAGCCATGCCATTGTAGATTTCAGAACTGTACAGGTTATATTCAGAATTAATATAGGTTTTTAGTAATAGAATTCAGAAAATTGTGAAAATATGCATTTTGCCATATGGGCATATCAAAAATTCCCAAAAAAGGTTAAAATCGAAAAGGTGCGGCTTAGCGGACTATAGGGGGCGAAAGCCATGCCATTGTAGATTTCAGAACTGTACAGGTTATATTCAGAATTAATATAGGTTTTTAGTAATAGAATTCAGAAAATTGTGAAAATATGCATTTTGCCATATGGGCATACCAAAAATTCGCAAAAATGGGTCAAAATCGAAAAGGTGCGGCTTAGCGGACTATAGGGGGCGAAAGCCATGCCATTGTAGATTTCAGAACTGTGCAGGTTATATTCAGAATTAATATAGGTTTTTAGTAATAGAATTCAGAAAATTGTGAAAATATGCATTTTGCCATATGGGCATATCAAAAATTCGCAAAAATGGGTCAAAATCGAAAAGGTGCGGCTTAGCGGACTATAGAGGGCGAAAGCCATGCCATTGTAGATTTCAGAACTGTACAGGTTATATTCAGAATTAATATAGGTTTTTAGTAATAGAATTCAGAAAATTGTGAAAATATGCATTTTGCCATATGGGCATATCAAAAATTCGCAAAAATGGGTCAAAATCGAAAAGGTGCGGCTTAGCGGACTATAGGGGGCGAAAGCCATGCCATTGTAGATTTCAGAACTTCACAGTTTATATTCAGAATTAATATAGGTTTTTAGTAATAGAATTCAGAAAATTGTGAAAATATGCATTTTGCCATATGGGCATATCAAAAATTCGCAAAAATGGGTCAAAATCGAAAAGGTGCGGCTTAGCGGACTATAGGGGGCGAAAGCCATGCCATTGTAGATTTCAGAACTGTACAGGTTATATTCAGAATTAATATAGGTTTTTAGTAATAGAATTCAGAAAATTGTGAAAATATGCATTTTGCCATATGGGCATATCAAAAATTCGGAAAAATGGGTCAAAATCGAAAAGGTGCGGCTTAGCGGACTATAGGGGGCGAAAGCCATGCCATTGTAGATTTCAGAACTGTACAGGTTATATTCAGAATTAATATAGGTTTTTAGTAATAGAATTCAGAAAATTGTGAAAATATGCATTTTGCCATATGGGCATATCAAAAATTCGCAAAAATCGGTCAAAATCGAAAAGGTGCGGCTTAGCGGACTATAGGGGGCGAAAGCCATGCCATTGTAGATTTCAGAACTGTACAGGTTATATTCAGAATTAATATAGGTTTTTAGTAATAGAATTCAGAAAATTGTGAAAATATGCATTTTGCCATATGGGCATATCAAAAATTCGCAAAAATGGGTCAAAATCGAAAAGGTGCGGCTTAGCGGACTACAGGGGGCGAAAGCCATGCCATTGTAGATTTCAGAACTGTACAGGTTATATTCAGAATTAATATAGGTTTTTAGTAATAGAATTCAGAAAATTGTGAAAATATGCATTTTGCCATATGGGCATATCAAAAATTCGCAAAAATGGGTCAAAATCGAAAAGGTGCGGCTTAGCGGACTATAGGGGGCGAAAGCCATGCCATTGTAGATTTCAGAACTGTACAGGTTATATTCAGAATTAATATAGGTTTTTAGTAATAGAATTCAGAAAATTGTGAAAATATGCATTTTGCCATATGGGCATATCAAAAATTCGCAAAAATCGGTCTAAAAACCTATATTAATTCTGAATATAACCTGTACAGTTCTGAAATCTACAATGGCATGGCTTTCGCCCCCTATAGTCCGCTAAGCCGCACCTTTTCGATTTTGACCCATTTTTGCGAATTTTCGATATGCCCATATGGCAAAATGCATATTTTCACAATTTTCTGAATTCTATTACTAAAAACCTATATTAATTCTGAATATAACCTGTACAGTTCTGAAATCTACAATGGCATGGCTTTCGCCCCCTATAGTCCGCTAAGCCGCACCTTTTCGATTTTGACCCATTTTTCCGAATTTTTGATATGCCCATATGGCAAAATGCATATTTTCACAATTTTCTGAATTCTATTACTAAAAACCTATATTAATTCTGAATATAACCTGTACAGTTCTGAAATCTACAATGGCATGGCTTTCGCCCCCTATAGTCCGCTAAGCCGCACCTTTTCGATTTTGACCCATTTTTGCGAATTTTTGATATGCCCATATGGCAAAATGCATATTTTCACAATTTTCTGAATTCTATTACTAAAAACCTATATTAATTCTGAATATAACCTGTACAGTTCTGAAATCTACAATGGCATGGCTTTCGCCCCCTATAGTCCGCTAAGCCGCACCTTTCCAATTTTGACCCATTTTTGGGCACTTTTGAAATGTCCGTACAATTACTGTACAGAAATAAAAAATGCAAGCATTTTTTACTCTCTTTTTCTTAAATTGTTTTATTTTGACTTTTTTCTTTTGTTATTAATAAATAAAGTTAAAATTTTTACAAATATATTTGCTTTTTATATTATTTATTTCATTTTCGTACCAAAATGTTAAAATAATTCAACTCTGTTAACTTAACATTTCATGAGTGAGAGCTATGTAAACTATAACAGCGTTGACAAAACGAAGCTAACTTTCGGAGCTAACTTCACACACTTGGGGGTGAGAGGTGATAATTTGTTTTTTATTTTTAAAGAGAAGTAGCACTTTAGGAAACAATGTCTATTTAGTCAAGTACCGTGCTACATTCTTTAGAAAAGGGGTAGAGAGAAGAGATAAGATAGATGATGACAGTAGAAGGATAGTTACGGAAATTAACTGTCGTATAAAGACAGCGCAGTGACCATTGACCATGCCTAGCAGTCCTAGCGACAGTCAATTTTTATTTTCGTAGTGAAAAAAAACCAAGGTCTTTGTTGGGAATCGAACCCACAACCTCCCAGTCTTATAAGCTAGCAATATGCTCATAGACATGGTAAATTGCTTTATTCCAGTCATTAATCTTTAACTTAAATTCAATATTCGTATTATTTTATTATTTATTCATACAACAAATGCCCTAAGCTTGGAAAGGGAAGGAGGAAATTAAATTTTGTTATTTTTAATAAAACAAATATTTAAAAAATTAATTTTAGTTTGCTAAAAACAATATTTTTAATTTTTTGTTTTTCATTTTTTACTTAAATAAAAGTACAATAATAGTAAAAGTAAATTTCTTTATTTATTTAAATGAAAAAATATGTATGTCAGTCAACCACATAAACTACGAAATGGCATAAAAATTATATAGAAAAACCACATAAAATAAACGAAATAAATAACACAACACAGACGCAGGTTTAAAGAGACAGAAACGACAAAAAAGCATAAAAATTAAAATAAATATAAAATAAATTAGATACAAACAAACAAACGAATGGATAGATACCTGCGTATATATTAACATATATATGTATACATACACACATACATATGTATATGTGCATGTATGTATTTCATAAGTTATCACTTGGCTAAAGATTCATTCTGATTTAAAAAAAATGTTTTTACTCCCGAGACGGAGTATGGTGTAGCTTATCCTTTTTGCAGCCTAAATGATGGCACATTTCACCCTCCAGCCATGCTGCTCTTCCTTACGGTGCAGATTTTTTTTCGTTTTTCCCTCTCAACCGTCTGAAAAACCAAAAAATTAAAGACAACAAAAGAAGCAAAACAACAACTGATGAGATAAACTTTCAATACATAAACACCGATTAATGCTAAAGAACGCAATTTCGCACAAAAGAGTACAACATGTTCATCATGATTTTTCCTTCCCCACAAACACACACATACTCCCTCCCTTCTTCTAAAAACGAAAACAAAAACAAAACAGCACATCACATCACAATGAACCAGTAAAGTGGAATATCGTTTAAGAAGACGATCTAAAAGAGTCTCTTAAATAATGAACTTGAGTACATTGAACCAATGGACCCAACCAACCAATAATTGTTTTCAACAACGCGTAGACAGCGAGAGTGAAATAAAAAAAAAAAACAAAACAAAATGCTAAAATTAACAAACAAAAAAAAAAGAAATTTAAGAATTCGTAAATATAGAATTAATTTAAGAAAAAAATTCTATAAAAGGGCTGAGTAAAAATATAAATACAGACAGCACGTTCTGTATCCAGACATTTTGCCTTAGAGTACAGAAACAGATGATGGCCAATTGCGTTCAAGTCGAATCTTAAATACCTTTCGTTACTTATGCATTAAAACTAAAACAAATCGTTTAGGAATTGTTTTTAAAAAAATATTTAATAAAACAACAAAAGCTGATTAATTAATTTATATAATTAATTCTAGAATTTTAGATTTTTTATTAAATAGTTTTTGAACTCAATAAAATTTTTTGTTAATTTTAATTTTTTGTTTCTTTGTTTTCGTGATTAAATTTCAATCCTTCAAGCACGTTTCGTGGAAAATGCTGTCAACAGTCCATAATGTTGCTGAACTTCTACTCTATGCATTTAGTGAAAAGACACGAAATGTTTCTGTCTTGATGTTAATAAACAGCAAAATGTTTAAGGCAACAATTTGCAAAACACTATCAGCTGTAGCAAACAATGTTGCATACTTCAAGTCATTAAACACCAGGATTTTCTTTTAAACAAATAGTAAAGTTACTGAAAAATTTTTGCAAACTTTAGCGGAGAACTTTTATAATTTTTTTTTTGTCAAAATTTAGACATCAGTTTTGCCGAGATTTTTTTACTAAAAATTGATTTTTTTTTTTAAATAATTTTTATTTTTAAATTGATTCTTTTTTTAAATCAAATTTTTTTATTTCTAAATTGATTTTTTTTTAAATTAATTTCTTTTTTAATTAAATTTTTTTTTTAAATTAATATTTTTTTACTACTCAATTTTTTTTTATTTATTTTTTTTTAAATACCAAATTTTTAATTAGTTTTCTTTTCCCTTCCCCGTTCGGACCCGTACTCCGAAAATGACTCGCAATCATGTAATGCATTGTATTAGAATTAGGAAATTAGGTTATGGGATGGAGGAAAGAGGCAGTAGTGCTTGTGGACATTCGATTTGATTTTTGTTACATTAAAAGTGACAGGAAAAATCTCTGGAGGGGGTTTATTTCTCATAAAAAAAAACGAATTTTGCCTGTAATGCATAGTGCGATTCACTGGCCAATCGTTCACAAATGGATGTAGTTGCAGTTATTACTTTTTAAATTTATTTAAAATTATGAAACCAATTTTTTTTGGGAAAATTTTCATGTGCCAAATTTTGAATTTTAAAATTTAAAAATTAAAAAAAATTAGTCATTTTTGTTTTTATCTGAAATACTAATACTTTATCTGAATACTAATTTTTTAATTTTTAGTTTCGACTAAAAAAAATATTCGATTAATAATGTTGGACGAATAATCGAAAAATCGTTTATTTTTTTTAAATTGAATTTTACCCAAAGAAATGTTAAAAAAACACATCAAAACTTATTCGATTAATAATATTGGACGAATAATCGAATAATCGTGTATTTGAATTTTATCCAAAAAAATTTTTTAAAACCCATCAAAACTTGTATAAAAATTATTTGAATTTAAACAGAAACTTTTTTACTCGAATAAAAATTTTTATATTAGTTTAAAACAAAACAAATGATACTATAAATATTTTCAAAATAATTGAATACTCATTTAAGGTTTATATGAAACATAAAATTTGAAGCCAAGTGTTCAGAATTTTTCAATGATGCTTGAGGATGGAAAAGGCTTGAAGAAATAAAACGTTTAAAATTTAGTTTTATAAATTTTAAATAGTCTCACATCTTGCTGCTAGAGAAATAGATTTTAATACATTTTTTAAATTCAAATATTTTTTTTAATTTCTTAATTTTTTGCTATACGATTTATTAAATTATTCGAATAATCGAATAAATATTTTAAATCAAAATTTTTTTCGATTAAAATCAAATTTTACTTTAATTGTAAAGAAATTTGAAATTTGTTTAATTTTTTCTTATTACGACCCGATTTATTAAATTATTCGAGTAATGGAATAAATATTTTAAATCAAAATTTTATTCGATTAAAATAAAATCGAATCTTACGTGTAAAGGAATGGATTTTTATATATTTTGAAATTTGATTATTTTTTTTCTTATTACGCCGCGATGTAATAAATTATTCGAGTAATGGAATAAATATTTTAAATCGAAATTTTATTCGATTAAAATAAAATTCAATCTTACTTGTAAAGAAATGGATTTTTATTCATTTTGAAATTTAATTATTTTTTTATCTTATTACGACCCGATTTACTAAATTATTCGAATAATCGAATATATATTTAAAATTTAAATTTTTATTCGATTAAAACAAAATCCAATCTTATTTGTAAAGAAATGGATTTTTATACATTTTAAATATTTTTTTCTTTTTAAGGCCCGATGTATTAAATTATTCGAATAACCGAATAAATATTTAAAATCAAATTTTTATTCGATTAAAATAAAATCCATTCTTACTTGTAAAGAAATGGATTTTTATACATTTTGAAATTTAATTATTTCTTTTTCTTATTAAGACCCGATTTACTAAATTATTCGAATAATCGAATAAATATTTTAAATCAAAATTTTATTCAATTAAAATAAAATCCAATCTTACGTGTAAATAAGTGGATTTTTATACATTTTGAAATCTGATTATTTTTTTTTCTTGTTACGACGCGATGTAATTAATTATTCGTGTAATGGAATAAATATTTTAAATCGAAATTTTATTCGATTAAAATAAAATCCAATCTTATTTGTAAGGAAAGGGATTTATATACATTTTAAAATTAATTTATTTATTTTATTATTACGACCCTATTTATTAAATTATTCGAATAATCGACTAAATATTTAAAATCAAATTTTTATTCGATTAAAATAAAATCCATTCTTACTTGTAAAGAAATGGATTTTTATACATTTTGAAATTTAATTATTTCTTTTTCTTATTAAGACCCGATTTACT
Organism: Trichopoda pennipes; assembly: GCA_030448955.1. NCBI lineage: Eukaryota > Metazoa > Arthropoda > Insecta > Diptera > Tachinidae > Trichopoda > Trichopoda pennipes. Next base: position 3,384,899 of record JASKUP010000040.1, read on the forward strand.
AAATTATTCGAATAATCGAATAAATATTTAAAATCCAATTTTTATTCGATTAAAATACAATAAAACTTATATAATTAAGACTCCTAAATCAAACTATTTACAGAAATTAGAATTCATACGTGTTTAACTTGAAAGAAATGAAAAAATAACAAAGAAAATTTAAAAACAATGAAGTAGAAAAATTAAATAAATAAAATCGATTAAATATCTCTTTGTAAGTCATGCACTTATCAATCATATGCTAAATTGATTACATATTTAAATACTCGTTGTGATACAACAAAGAAACATTTAGTAAAATTGTTTGATTATTTAAACAAAATAATAACTAAAATTTTTTTCAAAAAGGAAACAGACAAAAAGTGACAGACATTGGCAACTAAATGATTCGGTTCTATTAAAATGAAAAGGAAATTACATTTGTCAGGGTCGCATAAAATGTACTCTATAAATGATTTCGATAAAATGCATTTCATTTCATTTATTTTAATTTTTTTTGTTTTTGTTTTTATTTAAAACAAATGAGAATTTTAAATGAACTACGTTGTTGGCACAGTGAGTCTGTTTGTATTCAGTTGAACTGTTTAGTTTAATTAAATAAAACAAATGATAATGGAATGCGGCCAAGTAGAATTTATAATGTGGAAAGAAAATATAAAAAATTAATTAGTTTAAGAAAATAAATCAAAGCAGGATAAATCAAAATAGATAAGATAGGAGAAGAGAGCTACTATTCTCCCTTCTATGCGAATTTTCTCAGGAGAGTTATTTTTCTCCTTTGCTCGGAGGAGAAGTTACTACAGATTCTACAAGGGCAACGCCAAATTATGTCAGGTTTAAAAGTCAGGCTTTGGCCATGAGAAAACTCAAAGCCTACCTAATTAGGTAAAAAAAAATAAAAATCCATTTCTTTACAAGTATAATTGGATTTTATTTTAATCGAATAATATTTTGATTTGAAATATTTATTCGATTATTAGAATAATTTAATGCATCGGGTCGTAATAACTAAAAAAATATTTAAAATATTAAATATATAAAAATCAAAACTTTACAAGTAAGATTAAATTTTATTTTAATTGAATAAAATTTTGATTTAAAATATTTATTCCATTATTCGAATAATTTAATAAATCGGGTCTTAATAAGAAAATAATAAATAAATTCCAAAATGAGTAAAAATTCATTTCTTTACAAGAAAGATTAGATTTTATTTTATTCGAATAAAAATTTGATTTTAGCTATTGATTCCATTATTCGAATAATTTAATGCATCGGGTCGTAATAGCAAAAAAAATATTTAAAATTTAAAATATATAAAAATCAATTTCTTTACAAGTAAGATTAAATTTTATTTTAATTGAATAAAATTTTGATTTAAAATATTTATTCCATTATTCGAATAATTTAATAAATCGGGTCTTAATAAGAAAATAATAAATAAATTCCAAAATGAGTAAAAATTCATTTCTTTACAAGAAAGATTAGATTTTATTTTATTCGAATAAAAATTTGATTTTGGCTATTGATTCCATTATTCGAATAATTTAAGGCATCGGTTCGTAATAGCAAAAAAAATATTTAAAATTTAAAATATATAAAAATCAATTTCTTTACAAGTAAGATTAAATTTTATTTTAATCGAATAAAATTTTGATTTAATTTATTTATTTCATTATTCGAATAATTTAATACATCGCGTCGTAATAAGAAAAAATAATCAAATTTCAAAATGTATAAAAATCAATTTCTTTACCAGTAAGATTGGATTTTATTTTAATCGAACAAAAATTTGATTTTAAATATTTATTCGATTATTCGAATAAATTAATAAATCGTATAGCAAAAAATTAAGAAAAAAAAACTATTGAATTTAAAAAAATATATTAAAATCTATTTCTATACCAGTAAGATGTGAGACTATTTAAAATTTATAAAACAAAATTTTGAACGAATATTTGTTCAATCCTTTTCCATCCTCAAAGAATAGTTACGAAAAGTTACGACTTCAAATTTTATGTTTTATATAAACTTTAAATGAGTATTCGATTATTTTGAAAATATTAATCGTATTACATTGTTTTGTTTTAAACTAAAATAAAAATTTTTATTAGAAAAAAAAAGTTTCTCTTTAAATTCAAATAATTTTTATACAAGTATTAATGTGTTTTAAAAAATTCTTTGGCAAAAATTCAACTTAAAAAAATACACGATTATTCGATTATTCGTCCAATATTATTAATCGAATAAGTTTTGATGTGTCTTATACATTTTTTTTTTTGAGAAAAAAATCCAATTTAAAAATATACACGATTATTCGATTATTCGTCCAATATTAATCGAATTATTGTTTAATCGAAACTAAGAAATTCTAATTTTTGTAAATAATTAAGATGAATTAAAAAAAAAAACAAAATGACAAAAGATTCAGTTGGTGCGCAGCTGCCCGAGAGATAACAGGTATCAACGCCCGAAAATATTTCTGAGGATCTTTGGCACATACTGTGAGGACACAAACTAGTGCAGGGGTTTTTACTCAGCCTGATAATTTCGATCGATAGCGAGTTACGCAATTTGTGTCTAAATTTATCTCCTAAACTCTAAAAAACAACAAGTGACAGCATTTTCTATTCAGTTTAAAATGATTCTAAAGAAGTACGGTGTTGGCATCACAGGCCATGGCAAATTGAAACACCCTTTTAGGTCTGCGGCTAAAATAGGGAACGATGGTGATTATAGTACTGCCTATAATCACCATCAGACAAGAGAACATGTTGGGTGCTCTTCACAGAGAGTCACATAAAACTGTTAAGCGACAATTAATGCATCAGTATAACCCAGCATGAAAGCGGGGGTATACCATAGCAAAAAAAAATGTCTACATTTAAAAATCACTGAGGTGAGGCGTCAAGCTTCCATTTTTTTTTTCAAATAACCAGTTAATCGAGCGTATTGAAAAACATGCATTAAATTTTTGCTAACACGAGCAACATTTTTTGCTTGGAAACGCTCAAAATTACTGTGTCCGTTGTGATAAAAACAAAATTTGTTTTTGCTTAAAGTCGCTAGTATTCACAAAAAATTAAATTTTCTTTACTTAAAGTCACGTCTGCGGATAATTTTGGCTTTAAAAAAAAATTATTCTTTTCGAAGTAATATTTTTAGTAACGTAATTTAATTTTTTTACTAAAGAGCTTAGCGATAAAACTATTGTTACAAAAGAGCCTTTTGCTCTTATACAAAAAATGCAAAAAAAAACGCAGAAAAACAAAAATGCTCTAAAAAAATTTTACAACAAATCCATTAAAAAATATTCCGACATTTCGTATAGTTGTTGTTGTAGCATTGTTTTGATATGCACATACATTTTTACATACTAAACAAAAAAAAAAATTAACAAGTTGCCAGATGTTTTCAGAGTTAAACAATCTAGACGTTTTAACCCGCCTAAAAATAGAATTGACAATAGCGAGTTGTATGACAATATGCCAACCAAAACAGTTGTTACGAGCATAAAAATAGTAAAGTGTTTTTTAAACAGAGCTGTTGTAATAGTGAAATATAACATCTGTATATAAGAAAATTAACTGAAATTCAAGAAAATAATTTCTGGAATGTTTTATTTTGCAATTAAAAGTATTAAATCTTATAAATAAAAGCTTAATAATACACTGCTCACTTATGCTAAATTTATACTTTCACCCCAAAAATAACAGATGTCGTCAAATTGTCTTTGCCAGAGGCGGCAAATTCAAATCATGCTTGTAATTTTCTATACCCCTTTATTACAGCATAACTGACATTCATTAGTAAATGTTTAAGAAAAAAGAATATTATCTTTAATTAGTTAATTTTTTATTTATAAAATATTTATTTATAAATAATAACTTTATTATTGAGTCAATCTACTCACAATCTTATTATTTTTGCTGTCTAATATTGAATTCTATTTTGTTTTAAAATTTTGTGTATTTTCTAATGTTATTGACCCTGAATTATCAAACAAACATTTTTCTTTAAAAAAAAAAAACATTTTATTTAAATAATATTTTTTTTTTCTACATAAATTTTATGTTGATGTGAGTGTTTGTATTTCTTAAGGTTTTAGAAAAAAACTGTTCATATAAAATTTGGTTGATTCACTTAAGTATTTTGGAACACAGATGATAAACTTTTGTTTAATGAAAATTTTAAAATAATAAATTTTATTATTTTATTGTTTTATTTCAATTTTATAGAACAACTCAAACTCAATCAATACAATTTTATAGAAACAGGGATTTAAAACATATAAAGAGACCTTAAGAAACAAAGATAAATGAATGGACAGGTGTCCGCCGGGAAGGTATACTACTACACGATATCGCTCCTCATTCATCGATGTAGCAACGTCTTGTTGATACCACATATTAATCAAGCCCAAAGCATGCAGTTATGTCCTTGAAGAGTTTTCAATCATACCACGATATCGCTCCCCATTCACAGTTACCGTTACCCCGTTTTAATTTTCAAAGAAACAAGATACAATGATTCCTCGTTAACAAATTGCACAACAAACTGTCACTTTTTATGGCAGCAAAAGTGACTGTTGAATAATTTGAGGGTTTCCCATTACCCAGAACTGACTATTCTGTTTATTCACATATCCATTCAAATGAAAATGTGCCTTCTCACTCATTATGTATTTTTCATGAAAATCGGGATTGTCATGGGCGAGCTGTAACATCTTATTGACATATGTACGACAGCGTAAATGGTCTGATGAAAAAAACTCTTGTGTCAACTGAATCTTTTATGGAAACAATTGCAAATCCTTGGTCAAAATTGTGGTTAAAGTTGCATATTGAAGATTAAGCTGCAGAGGACACCGTCAAATTGTTTGAACACTTTCTTGAGCAGCAGTAATGTTTTCAGCCGATATTGCAGTACCATGTGGTCCACTTTTAGGTCTATCACCTACAGAGCCTCTTTCTTCGAAATCATTCACTACACGATAAATATTGCGTTTTCTTGGCACGTTTTTTCTCCCAAAAATTTCACATAACTTTCTTATCGTCACAGTAATCGATGATTGATTTTGCTAAAATGTTTAAACCATTAAAACACGTTGGTTTATCGAATATTTTTCCATAAAAAATTTGCCATGTGTCTAATTCACGACTGCCAAATATAAACTGTCAAGACTAATGTTTACCAAAATGGCGGCAAAACAAAGTATTATACCTTCCAGTAAAGTTACCACACAACCTTAAATTTTCTTTAGGTAAATGGAAAATTTAGAAAATTTTTGGAGAATTATTTCACAATTTTTTTTAAATGTTTCCTGCCAAATTTCTTCTTAATTATTCAGCCAACTTTCGAGCATTCTGAATTTAAATCACCGCTTTAAAGTGTGAAAAGTCTAATTACGGACCCGTCTTTTGCGATTTTATCCGTCTAGTAAACATTTTTATCTTATGCAGCCACCTACAAATATACCAATGTTATCGGATTTGAATATTACATTTAATACAATGACATATTGTTACGTATGCGTCTGTTGCTTAAGTTTTAAAAGAAAATACTTAAGTAACAAAGTAAACCACTGGGTATGATATTTACTAACTGCGCAGTTTTCTAAGAAAACTTATAAACGCAAGACAACAACAACTATTTTAAAATAAATTACAGGAAGAAACTTTAATAGCATAAAAACCCATACCAACAAGCGCCTATACATTGAATGAATAACAACAATAAAATGTGATACAAAGAGACTAAAAAATTCTTAATTTGTATAGACCTCTAGCGGACAATTATAAAAGGCAGTGTTTGAGTTGATACTTAGTTAGTTAAAACAGTGAAGTAAAGACTTGCATCTTTTGTAAACGGGTACGGTAGTGCCAACGTGTAGTTAAAGTAAATAAACTTGTAATTAATTTGAAAATCCTAAAATCTGGTGTTATTTATTTTGCAATAAAGAACTCAGTAACAACAAAACGTTTATAAGAGTTATAAACTTAACAACATTTATTTCTAATATTGTCCAGAGTTTTTTTGATGATAGAAATTAGATCCAAACCATATCGGGGAATGAACTTCGACCCATGGTTTTTTAAAGGGCATTTAAAATCATGTATGTTTTCCCTTTATATGTTTTTTCATCCGAAATAAATTATAATATGTCACACACCGTGATATATAGTTTGTTTAAGATCCGTTAATCTGACAATCACCCTTATTCTGTTTGGCCATAGCAATTCAAGAAGACATCGTTTTTTATCGTTTGTTGTAAATCCGTATTTTCGTTGGGAATATTGCCATTTATCAATGACTGTTAATACTTGTTTGGTATTCTGTAAGACAATTTGACGTTGATGTTGCCTTAAATTGCCGTTGATATTGTCTGTCGTCAGTGATTTTGGTGTCGTGCTGTTATAAACAAAAATTTAAAAAGATTGAAAAAACTAAAAATACAAAATAAAATATAAAAAAAGTACAAATAAAATGCAAAATAGAAGAAAATTAAAATGACCAAATTGCCAACCAATTTGAAAAATTAGTGGAAGAATTGGGGAAAAATCCATCACTTGGGATTTCGAAGAGGCAGTGTTCTCCTACTGATTTTATAAAACAATGGGAAAGTGTTGCGACTGCTCTAAACGCTCTTGGCCCACCAAATAGAAGGAGTGATGGATGGCAAAAGGTTTAAGTATGTAGTTCTTTATAAATACATGTTGGACAAAATTCTTTTTTTTCAGATTTGGCGCAACTTAAAGTTTAAAGTAAAAAAAAAAAGGATGGGAAAAAAACAAAATGGAATGCAAAACTACTGGAGGCGGCATATTTAATCAACTTATACTGAGCCCCTCCCCCCCCCCCCCTCCAGAGGCACATTTATCGGTCTTTATGGAATACTTGAACATCTACACCTGTGCTGCTGGGGGTCCTCCCGTGGGCACATTTATGGTCTTTATAGTTCGTAACCTGCTATCTAGATCTGTGCAACTGGGGGAAAAAGGGAGCCTAGTCCCCTGAAGACAGGCAGGGAGTCAACTGGAAGCTCTACTTTATTTCCACGGGGATCAGTGAGCCGCAGAGTTCATTATTTGTCTCTTTAGACATTTAATAGTTCTCTGACTGAACATTGAGGTTGTCCCCTATATGGGAGTATCGTGGTGGTTGTGGTTTTGCGGCCCCATAACAGTATAATGGTTATTATGGTGGCCAGGTTCATCTCACTGATAATGACACGCAAAGTGAATGATCCAGTCCAGTAGGAAAGTCTCCAACTCTTTAGCAAGGTGTGATGGTTTGCAGCCCTGCCCTGGAATCATTAAAGTTGCAACTAGGTGGTTAGAATTATGTCTTCGGCTTCCTAGGACGCCTGTATGACGTTCCAAATTATACAATAGTGGTTTGTCCACCATAGGATTAAGGCTACATAGCCAGGTGCGGATATAAAACAAATCACACTCTGTGCTGCTGGGGGTATAAGGGAGTCCAGTCCGCTGAAGGCAAGCAGGGTGTCAACTAGAAGCGTCACGTTATTTCCACGGGAATCAGTAAAGCCCCAGAGTTCCGCTAATTGTCTCTTTAGACTTTTAACTGTTTCTCTGTCTGTTTATTGAGGTTAGCCCTTCGGGAGTATCGTAGTGGTTGTGGTTTTGCGAGTTCATGATTTGAATTATGGTGGGCAGTATCATCTCGCCTTTAATAACACCAACGGGTGAATGATCCGGATCCACTGAGTATGCTAGTCATGTGTTCTGGACCAGAAGTTGGATAGTCTCCAGCTCTTTAGCAAGGAGTAGTGGTTTGCAACCCTGCTTTGGAACCGCTGAAATTGTAACTAGGAAAGAGCTGTTGCTAGAATTAGTACTCGGCTTCCTAGGGCGTGAATGACGTTGCTTTTCATTCCCAGTGGTTTGACCACCATCTGATTGAGGCTTACGGCCAGGTGCAGATGTAAATATTATTACGAAGAAGCTGTGGCAAATCTGCTGAACATTTTGATTTTAATTTATTTTAAGTTCAATTTAATACACATTTTATTTAATAAATAAGTACTTATTAAAGAAGAAGAATATAATTATTAAAAAAGTACAGAGATTTATTTTTTTTTCACAGTTTATATTTTCTTCACAACAATTTTTTTAAAAATAAGGGAACACAAATGATTCAGCTGATTCAAATATTAGACAATTCTGTACGTTATATTTTATTAAAATGATCGATAAACTGGCAACGTCGTCATAAGACTGTTAGGGAATATCAAATTAATATTGAGGTTGTATTAAAGTGATGTTAACTCAAAATCGACGACAATGTTGTCGTCGCCAAACAGAATAAGTTTGAATATTTTTGTATTTCCTTTTGCGGTTTTCTAGATTCTATTCTAGTTGTCGACTTTTTTTGTGATAATTGATAGAAGTCAATAATCCCAACAAATAGTTGTTGAAAAACCTGTTTAAATTAATATAACCAACAATATCCCATAGACAGCTGATTGATAAACCCACTTTGCCAATTAATAATTTAAAATCCTTAAAAGAAAAATAGAATCGCAGTTTGCCGCAGCAGCAATTAAACATAAATTTGTTTTCAATAATGATGACTTTTAATAAGGACTTTTCACAAGAAATTAAAATATTTAATTTTTTCAAATTTAAAAGAAAACCTTGAGAAACAAATTTAAAATTTCTAAGAATTTGTATTAATTAATTGTTAAGCACATGAACAATTAAATTGAATATTTTTACATATTTTCTCTTCTTTTTTCTTTTTTTGCAATTGCACTTACCCCAAGTGTTTGTACGCCATATTTCTTTCATTTTTCCAAGGTTTCTTCTTTATTTATAATTTTTCAAGTTCTTTTCCGTTTAGTCTACACTATTGATTTTTAGCTTGGTTTCTTCCTTCTTTTTTTTCAAATCCAGCTTTATTTTTAGCAACTGCTGCTGGCTTTTTTTAATTTAAGGTTTGAAAATTTTTAAAACAAATCAAAATTGCTTACTTTTTAATATATGTAAGTACATACATACACACATTTGCACAAAAACGATTTTAATTTTTATAATTAAGCATCAATTGAATAAAATTATTAATTAATTACTTTATTATTATTTTTTTGTCTAAATTTTTAATAAATTTGAGAAAAGAATACTAAAAATTGTAAAATTTCTATTAAAAAAAAACAAACGGCAGTTTTTAATCGTTGTTAGTGTTCTGTTTATTACAATTACTGCCCTCAATTGGTGTGAGAAAACTAAACTAGAGAGAGAGAGAGAGAGAGAAATAACATGAAAATAATAAAACAGAAAAATTTACTTGCTATTTACAGTAAGAGAGTGAATTTTAATGCACTTTATTTGTTTTTATATTTTTCTTTTTTTTGTTGTATTTGAAAATTGAAACCAAAACAAATCATAGACATTAACTAAAGCACACATTTATGAAGCAGCTCTCTTTCTCTTATACACTCAGCTGTCAGCCCAGCTGTTTTCACGTTTTTATCAACAACACAAATGCAACAAAATAAATGTACGTACAATAACATAACATCGATTTTTTGCCAACACACTTTTTCATCTATTGCTTTTTATACATAATATTCATATTTATTTCATTTTCCTTTTTTTGTTCTTCTTCTTTTTCTTTATACACACAATTTTTGCTACACATCCACTTATTTCTTTTCAAGGTAATTAATTAGACTATGACAATTAATTCAATTTGTAATTACAAATTAAATAATAATTATTACGTTGTTCATGACGATGCTGCTTGCAGAAGCAAAAACAAAAAAAACAACACCAATAACATTTGCATAATCTTACAAACCCATTTACATATGTATGTACATAAAGGTACTTAAGGCAATACTTTACAGCAAAGTAAAATGTATTACAAGTGGCTTCACTTAATTTTATTTACTTTTTCTTATAATCTCGAAAGTATTTTTAATATTTTTTTCCGCAAACACACACATAATTAACTATACAATTTACGGTCTCTAGCAATTATTTTCCAGTTTCTATTTTCAATATTTCCTTAGACAAATTTGCACACACCACACCAGTCGAGTCTAAATTTATTTTTTAACTACAAGCAGTGATGCCAATGAAGTACCTGGGTTTTATGAAAAACAATTTACTTTTAACAGCTTTAATGTAAACAAAACAAAGAGAGAGACAGAGTAAACAAGAGAGAGTTACCATATTTTCATTTATGATGGGGATAATTGCCAAGTACAGACTTTATTTTTTTTATAATTATTAATTTTTAAACTTAAATAATTAATTAAGGCGCGCTAATTAAAAATAATTCTTAATAAATATCTAAGAAAATTCTTTAAATGACTCATAAAAACAGAAAACAGTTGATTCTATTAATTTAAACAGGTTTTTTAAATACTATTTCTTAGAATATTGATTTCTAGCAATTATTACAAAAAAAAATCGACAACTAGAATAGAAAACCAAAAAAACTGAAAAAGGAAACACAAGAAAATTGTCAGACTAACGGAACTTAACTATATTAAATATATTATCTATCAGGGTGCGTAACATATTGTAACTTATTTCGAATGGATTAACATTCAAAGGAAAAACTTTTGATGTTAAATGAACTATAACACAACCATGGGTCGAAATTCATTCACAAATATGGTATGGATCTAATTCCTATCATCAAGAAAATTGATGAAAGTTTATACCTTTTATAAACGTTTTGTTGTTGCTGAGTTCTTTATTGCAAAATAAATAACACCAGATTTTAGAGTTTTCAAATTAATTACAAGTTTATTTACTTTAACTACACGTTGGCACTACCGTGCCCGTTTAGAAAAGATGCAAGTCTTTACTTCACGAGTTTTATGTCTTAACTAACTAAATATCAACTCAAACACTGCCTTTTAAAATTGTCCGCTAGAGGTCTAGAAAATTTTAAGAATTGTTTACTCCCTTTGTATTACATTTTGTTGTTGTTATTCATTCAATGTATAAGCGCCTGTTGATCTGAGTATTTTTGTTTTTATGCTGTCAAAGTTTTTTCTTGTAATTTATTTTAAGATAGCAGCATACCCAGTTTTTGTTGTCTTGCGTGCATAAGACTTTTACGCAAACAACCCAGTTAGTAAACAGCATACCCAGTTTGTACTTAATTATTTTGTTTTATTATTGTATCAAATGTAATATACAAAGCCGATAATATTGGTATATTTGTAGGTGGCTGCATAAAATAAAAATATTCACTATATGAATAAAATCGGCAAATATTTCTAATAAACTTTTTACACTTCCAAGCGGTGACTCAACAATTAAGAAGCACTTTGGCAGCAATTATTTAAAAAAGTATTAAAAAAATTTTCCAAAAATATTCTAAATTTTCCAAAAGGAAATTTTTAGTTGTGTGGTACGTTTAGATTTAAATATCTATTTGGTTATTTCAAATACAGGGTATGTATCTGGAAGGTTTAATACTTTGTATTGTCGCAATTTTGATAAACATTAGTCTTGACATTTCATATTTAGCAGTCGTGGCAAATTTATTATAGAAAAATATTCGATAAACCAACGTGTTTTAATCGTTAAAATATTTTATCACATTCAATCATCGATTACTGTGACGATGAGAACGCTACGAGAAATTTTTGGGAGAAACAACGTGCTATTAATCGTGTAGTGAATAAGATCAAAGAAAGAGGGTCTGTAGGTGATAGGCTTAAGCGTGGACCACAACATACTGCAATATCGGCTAAAAAAATTAATGCTGCTCCAGAAAGTGTTCAAAACCATCCACCAACCTCAATTCGATGCTGTTCTCGGGAGCTTGCTCTCCAAAGATCAACTTTGGCCACAATTTTGCACAAGGACTTCCATTTGTTTCCATATAAGATTCAGTTGACAAAAGACCCTCTTCCACAAGACCATTTACGCTGCCTTACATATGCCAATAAGATGTTGCAGCTCGCCCATGCCAAACCCCGATTTTTATGAAACAATCATAATTAGTGAGGAGGCACATGATCACTTGAATGGATATGTGAATAAACAGATTAGTCGGTTCTGGGAAACCCTTAAATTATTCAACAGTCACCCTTGCATTCATTAAAAGCGTCGGTCTGGTGTGCAATTTGATCGGAAGCAGTCGTGGGACCTTACTTCTTTGAAAATAAAAACGGAGTAATGGTAAATGTGAATGGGGAGCGATACCGTGTTATGTTTGAAAACTCTATACTTTGGCCTTGATGAACATGTGGTATCAACAAGAAATCGGTGAATGGGGAGCAATATCGTGATATGATTGAAAACTTTTTAAGCTACAACTGCATGTTTTAGCCTTGATGAACATGTGGTATCATCAAGACGGTGTCACATCGGTGAATGGGGAGCGATATCGCGATTGCTATGGGCTTGATTAACATGTAGTATCAACAAGTAGGTGCCACATTGCAAACAGCCAGGATTACAATGGAACAACTGCATGACCTCTTTCCAAAACAGATTATTTCAAGAAATAGTGATGTTAATTCGCCTCCACGGTCGCCAGATTTGACAGCTCCGATCTTCTTTTTGTGGCGATATCAAAAAAATAAAATTTATGCAAATATACCAAGAACGCTTGAGCATTTGTACTAAAATATTCGCGATGAAATTAATGAAATATCGCATGAAATGTGTGAGAATGTAATGAAAAATGTGAGACTAATAGAGGCGAACGGACATTTATCTGATATTGCATTCCATACATAATTGCCAACATTAAATAAAACATTTATCAATATAAGATCCATTGTCTTTCATTTAAGCAAAAATTATAGACAAACAAAATAGTGTACCTTGCCGGCGGACACCCTGTATAATGAACAATTTACTGGCATTACCTGGAAATAGTAAACAATTTTTAATGTTTTAAAGCTGTTATTCTAGAGACATCAATTGGAATTAGTGAATCATTTGTTTTAAATCTTAAATAATTCTGTGAGCTTAACAAATTAAATTTTTAAAGCTTCAATGGAAGGTTAAATCACCGTTAACGATGATTATGCAGTCAGCAATTATTCCATTTCTATTATTATACTTTGCAGTGTTGTTAGTATTTTTATTTAACACAAATGTGTGTTTTAAATTAAATAGTTAATTGCCTGCTACGGCTTGGCAACTAAAATAAATTCAATTAAGATTTTAAAAGGTATTTATGAATAAAGATGTGGCAACTCTTTAGTAAGGCACTACTTAACAGCAAGAGAGCTTCATATATTTTGCTGTTGTTTAGCTCACAAAACCATATTTTAAATAGTGCTGTCATATTGTTTACATAAAACTAAAACGCCTAATTGGACTTTATTGAAATTGGCTTTCGAGGCTTCGTATTTTTAAATTAAAAATTTAATTTTTAGCATAAAATTCAAATATTTTTAATTGGAATGGAACAAATAATGAAAAATTCCTTCAATTTTAATAAATAAATTATTTACTATTTGTTTCCTACCTTTTTTTGTTAGAAATTTCCAAATAAAAAAAGACTTTCAGTATAAAAGATTTTTTAGCAGCACATTTTCCTTGTTTTTATTAAAAGTCCATATTTTGTTTAGACTTCTTTTCATTAATATTATTATAGTATTTTTCTTTATTTTTTTTTTAACATATAGTTTTTCGGGTTTTATTACGTAATTTAAATATGTATGTAATATAATATAGGGTTTTTGTTTGAATGCGTTTTAAAAAAAAAGAGAACTTTATAATTATATATTTTCACTTATCGCTTATTTACATAATAGCACATACAGTTATTTATATATTTGCATTTGCTATCAACATCTTTCATTACACTGACTGACCACCATTTTGTTTCGTAAAATTTATTATAGCAAGAATTTGCAGGCAGAAGGTTCAATAGGAAAAAAAGATCAATTTGATAGAATTTAATTTTTAAAATTCAATTAAATTTGGAAAATTTTTTTTAATTATAAAAAAAAATTATTTTCATTTTAAATAATTTTTAATATTTTTACAAAAAAAAAAAATTATATATCTTATAGTTTCTGGACTTAAACAGTTGTGTTTATATTTTCTTTCTTTCATAGCAGCATACAAAAATAGCAGTGTCTAGAGAGTTAGCGTCCCATGATCAAAAACGCTTAACCAACATTGATTGCCTTTATGTTTATTAAGCTTATCACCACGATAGTCATATCACACTTACATTTTCCGGTATCATCCAATTGTCTGGCGAAATTGCAAATAATTTCCGAAATTTTTTTTTTATAAAGAGAAGTAGCACTTCAGGCAACAATGCCTGTTTAGTCAACTACCGTGCTACGTTCTTTTTAGGAAAGGGATAGCAAAAGATGAAACATATAAAAGACAACAACACAGCGACCAGTGACTATGCCTTCATCGCTGAGCAGCCCCACCGACAGTAAATTTTTATTTTTGTAGTGAAAAAAAATCAAGGTCTTCGTTGGGAATCGAACCCACAACCCCCAACCTGACAAGTTAGTACACAACCTACTAGCCTACAGGGGCATCTACAATTTCTTTAGTAGCAAAAACATATTTCTTAATCTTCTTTGACCTCTACAACAGCAACATTGAAATAGTTTCCTTCCGCATCACTATTCAACACAACTAATTCGCCGTAACCTTCGATATTAATTAGTCCGAGGGAAGTCTTGTAAGTGCATAAAAAGGAATGACAGTGGAGAAAAAACACGCAGTTATTTTAGAATGATATTAAAATGCTCGGTTACGAAGATAGTGAAAAATTAAACGGTTCAAGCAAGAAAGCAAATGAAATAATTTTATCGAAATTTTTAAATATACAAAATTATCTCCAAAAAGACAAATATAATTCAATACTCTGCATAAAGTAAGTTCATTTGACCCTTTTGCTAGTGCTTATTTATACTTTAAACTTATTAAACCATATGAGAATTTCATACGGTCAGGTATAAGAGAATCAAAAATTTTAAAATTATTTCTAAAAAACAAATTATTATTTAGTACTCTGCATAAAACAGGTCTATGGCCCTTTTGCTGGTACTTATTTATATATGATTTATAGACTTTAAACTTATCAAACCAAATGAGAATTTTATACGGTCAGATATTTCGTGATAAAATTTACATCTGCACCTGGCCGTAAGCCTTAATCCGATGGTGGTCAAACCACTGGGAATGAAAAGCAACGTCATTCACGTCCTAGGAAGCCCAGGACTAATTCTAGCAACAGCTCTTTCCTAGTTGCAATTTCAGCGGTTCCAAAGCAGGGTTGCAAACCACTACTCCTTGCTAAAGAGTTGGAGGGTATCCAACTCCTGGTCCCGAACACATGACTAGCATGCTCACTGGATCCGGATCATTCACCCGTTGGTGTTATTAAAGGCGAGATGATCCTGGCCCATTTAAATCAGTTCATCCTGGGCCGGAAAACCACAACCACCACGATTCTCCCGAAGGGCTAACCTCAATCAATAATCAGTCAGTGAACAGTTAAAAGTCTATAGAGACAATTAGCGGAACTCTGGGGCTTTACTGATTCCCGTGGAAATAACGTGGAGCTTCCAGTTGACACCCTGCTTGCCTGCAGAGGACTGGGCTCCCTTATATCCCCAGCAGCACAGGTCTAGATGGTCAAGTATTCCATAAAGACCGATAAATGTGCCCCCGGGGGGATTCGGTCAGGTATAAGAGAAACAAAAATTTTTAAATTATTTCCAAAAAACAAATTATAATTTAGTACTCTGCATAAAGCAGGTCCATTTGGCCCTTTTGCAAGTGCTTATTTATAAATGTTTTATGGACTTTGAACTTATCAAACCAAATAAGAATTTCATACGGTCAAGTATAAGAGAATCAAGTATTTTAAAATTATTAAAATAAATTATAATTTAGTACTCTGCATAAAGCAGGTCCATTTCGCCTTTTGCTAATGCTTATTTATAAATGATTGATATGCTTTGAACTTATCAAACCAAATGAGAATTTTATACCGTTAGGAAAAAGAGAATAAATAGTTTTAAACGAAGTAACCATAATTACCAAGGCGAATTGATTACTAGGTACAGGGCATGGCGAAATCATGTACCAAGTGATAGGCAATTATTCATATTGCCATGGCTAGAATATCATTAATTTTTTTTGTTTTTTGTATGAAGTTTGACATTTAGAACGACGGCGAAAATAAATGAATAAATGCGGTACTGTTATTTATAAATCAACTCGGACGAATCAATAAGGAGATGGTAGCAGTGGTGAATTTATATATTTTCGCCGCTGCTCAGAATGGTAAATTGCATATAAAAAATTTTACATAAATTTTTGAATATTTTTACATTTCAAATTTACATACATTTTTTTTATACGTGTATGGACATAACGAAATTATGTATGTGAAATTAATTTATTTTTTAAATAAACAACCTTGAGCTTAAAAAAATATTTATAGAATATTAAATAGGTCAATTAAGTAGTAATTATTATTTAAAGTAATTTTTTAAAAATTCTAAACATTTTGATTTCCAGCGAAATACAAAAAATACACACACAATAGTGTGTTTACAGTGCATGACGTCAGTACTTCAATTTAATTTGCATAAAAACTGTTGAGCAACATTTATTATTTCGCTTTAAAAAATTTTACAATTTACTGCAAATTGCAGAATTCTGCGATTTTTATTGCCTTTAGTAAGGCAACATTGTCTCAATTGTGTAAACTAAAAACATGTTTAGCTTTGATACACAAATATAAGGAAAGAATTGTGTAGTAAAAGATTCGGCAAAACAATAAATTTGTATTACGAAATAATAGAATAATAATACAAGAATATAAAATAATATAATATTAACAGTTTTTCCGACTTTTTAAATTTTTTTTCTGCAATCAGAAGCGTGAAAATTGCGTTTAAAGTTTAAGCTGTGTAAAGCTAAGTACTCTGTTTCAATTAACGAACACTGTTGAGCAACATTTATTAGTTCGCTTCAAAAATTTGACGATTTGTTGACGGTAGTTTTGCAGAAAACTAGTATATTTTTTTTGACTTTACTTAAGCAGCATAGTTTTAATTGTGTAAACAAAACACATAAGTTTAGATTTGCTACAGAAGTATAGGGCAAACATTGCGTTTTAAATGTTTCAGGGCTAAAAGACATTAAGGGCAATTAATATAATAATAATATAAAACAAAATAATATATTAACAGTTTTTGATTTTTTACTTTTTTGCCACATTCAAGGCAAAATAGTAAATAATGGGTTGATTAGCTGTAGGTTACAGTTCCGTATGAAAAATGTTGCCAGGAAAAGTTTTCAAAAATGTTGCCTGGAATATTGTTTTAACTTCTAACAACATACACAGAGAAAGAACTACACTACAGCAACGTTACTTTTTATTTATATTCCACAAGTATTTTGTTTATATGGAGATTTAACAGTATTTTCCACGAAATCATAAACCAACTGCAACATGTTTAACACAATCAAATTAAAAGGTAAATATTATTATCATCCATTAAATTTATTTATTTAAAATGAAAGCAATTAATTTAGTTAAGAAAATATTAAATTAAATTTTCAAATTTCACTTTTCTTTTTCAACCTTCAGCCGTAATTCTTATTTTGGTTCCTTCATTTTTCACTTTATATTTAATGATTTATTTTATAGTTCAAATATGTGTGTATGAATGTATGTATGGATGTATGTATGTATGTATATATATTATATTTCATTTCTCTTACATTTTAAAAAATATACGTTTTTATATTTTTATTTCCTTTCTTTTATTTTACTTCTGCTTTGTTTTTATTGATAGTTTCCAAATAATTTACAATGCTACGCATAAAATATTACATTTATTTGCTTGTTATTCAACTATTTCTGTTCAATTAGCTGTTTTATTTTCTTCTTTTGCTCCAGTTTTGTTGTGTCGTTTTAAAGTTTTTATTTATTTTTTTCGTTTTTTTAATTTTTAAGGACTAAAATATATTAAAGTTTTGTTTGCTGTTTTTTTCTGATTAAAATATGACTTTTTTGTTGTTATTTTTAAGTTTCCTGTTAAATCAGTTGATTAGTGATTTTTTGTTTTAAATTTATTTTGCAAAATGTTGTTTTTTGTTTTTTTGTAGTTTAAAAATGAGTTTTTATTTAATTTTTGTTTAAAAGCATTTGTTTTGTTTTTTGTTTGTTTTCTTTTAATGTATTTTATTTGTTGGTTTATTAATTTCTTTTTATCACACATTCTACAACTAAGTTATAATAATCGTGTTTACTCAATTATTATAATCATTAGTTATTTATTTATTTTTCTTTTCATAATTTGTTTTTTCAGTTAACTCTAAATATATATTATAATATATATATATATATATATATATATATATATATATATATATATATATATATTATACAAGATTTAAAAATATATGTTTATGGTTTAAGGTTCAAGGAGTTATTTTTCTTAAAATTAAAAAAATGTTTTGTTTTTGAAATAAAAAAATTTCGTAAAGAATGCGGAACTTTATAAGGAACTTTAAAATATCTTTCTTAATTGAAGACAAAAAATTATAAAAATATTAAAATATACTTTGCGTTATCAAACCAATATTTTAATAACTATTTAAATGATTATTATTTTAAATGATTTTGATTTCTTAAATGTGAAAATTTTTAAAAGATATATTTTATTTTAAATTCGAAATATTGGAAAACTGTTTTTTTTTAATATTTTGGAATAAATAATTTCGATCTCTTGAAGGGGAAAATTTTTAAAAATATATACTTTGTTTGAAATTCGAAATATTCGAAAACCGACTCTTTTTTAAAATATTAAAATAATTGATTACGATCTCTTCAAGAGATTGAGAAAATTGTTAAAAATATATTTATAAATATATTTCTTTTTTTAAATAAGAGAACTTGATTTTTTTTTAATTTTGAAATAAATTTGTGTGTTCCTTTTAATTAAATTTTCTTAAATGTGAAAAATTTTTTAATATATATTTTTTCTTAAATTCAAAATGTTGGAAAACTTTTTTTTAATATTTTGGAGTAAATATTTCGATTTCTTAAATGCGAAAATGTTTAAAAATATATTTTGTTTGAAATTCGAAATATTCGAAAACCGACTTTTTTTAATATTTTGAAATAAATGATTTTGATATTTTCTTTTAAATTCGAAATATTAGAAAACTGGCTTTTTTATTATTTTGGAATAAATGATTTCGATCTCTTAAAAGTGAAAAATTTTTTAAATTATATTTTATTTTTTAAATTCGAAATATTGGAAAACTGTCTCTTTCAAATATTTTGGAATAAATGATGTCGATCCCTTAAATGTGAAAATTTGTAAAAATATATATCCTTTTCTAAATATGAAACCGTGATTTTTTTTTAAATTTCGAAATAAATTTGTGTGTTCTTTTTACTTAAATTTTCTTAAATGTGAAAAATTTTTAAAAATTTATTTTTTCTTAAATTCAAAATGTTGGAAAACTTTTTTTTAATATTTTGGACTAAATATTTTGATTTCTGTGAAAATTTTTAAAAATATATTTTGTTTGAAATTCGAAATATTCAAAAACCGACTTTTTTTAAATTTTTTGAAGTAAATGATTTCGATCTCTTGAAAGGGACAATTTTTAAAAAGATTTTTT
Organism: Trichopoda pennipes; assembly: GCA_030448955.1. Taxonomy (NCBI): domain Eukaryota; kingdom Metazoa; phylum Arthropoda; class Insecta; order Diptera; family Tachinidae; genus Trichopoda; species Trichopoda pennipes. Next base: position 3,404,533 of record JASKUP010000040.1, read on the forward strand.
TTTAAATGCGAAAAATTGATTTTTTTTTAAATTTTGAAATAAATTTGTGTGTGAAAAATTTTTAAAATTGTATTTTTTTTTAATTCGAAATATTGGAAAACTGGCTTTTTTTAATATTTTGGAATAAATGATTACGATCTCTTGAATGGGAAAATTTTTAGAAAACTACATTTTTTTCAAATACGAAACCGATATTTTTTTTGAAATAAATTTGTGTTCTTTTTAATTAAATTTTCCTAAACGTGAAAAATTAAAAAATTATATTTTCTTTGAAATTCGAAATATTCAAAAACATACATTTTTTAAATATTTTGAAGTAAATGATTTCGATCTCTTCAAGAGAATGGGAAAATTGCTAAAAATATTTCTTTTTTTAAATACGAAACCGTGATTTTTTTTAAATTTTGAAATAAATTTGTGTGTTCTTTTTAATTAAATTTTTTTTAATGAGAAAAATTTTTAAAAATTATATTTGTTTTTAAATTCGAAATATTCCAAAAATGGCTGTTTTTAATATTTCGATTTTTTAAATGTGAAAATTTTTAAAAATTTATATCTTTTTTTAAATACGCGAACTTGATTTTTTTTTAAATAAATTTGCGTGGTGTGCTTACTTTTTTTTTGTCAAATCGTTAAAAATTATTATTATCCAACAAAGAAGAGGCTAAAATTTTAGCTTTTAATTTGAAAAATATATTTATTTAAAATACACTTGAAAAAAATTTCGAATATATTCGATATTTTTTTTAAACAATTTTCGTAAACTATTTTGCAGGATATTTTTTTGAATAACATTAAAAATAGTTTCGAATTTTTATTTAATTAAAAAAATAAAGAAAATTATCACATTTAGATTTCTTAATTTTAACACAGCATAATACAATATCAACAGATTGTTAACCTTTATTCGAATCAATCGAAATACCTAAAAATCAACAAAGCACAAAATTTTCCATGAAAGTCTAAAACTTCTACTTCCTTCGCTTGGTTCTTTACCAAAAACCAAAATTGAATGAATATTTTGCTTAAGTCAAATATCACATCTAAATAATGAAAAAAACTACACGAAGAGAATTTCGATTTTTGAAACACTACACCCAGTATTTTAACGATGTAATCATTTTTATTAAATGTACTTAATGCCGATTGCCATTGTAGGCCCCTACTACTTTACTAAGATCCTTGAATATGTATAAAAAATTTAGTTTTAACATCAATTTCCCTTAAATCTTGTTCTAATAGTGTTGTTAAAGGCTGATTAGGAGAACAAGTTGTGCTATGACTCTTTTCCTATGTTCTTGTGTTAATGCATCTACAGGAAAGCCTATATATAAGTATCCTTTTTAATTCTGATCCCCAAGTGCTTAAAGGCACCAATTTCAGTATTTGTTATGAATAAATACATGTCGTTTGCGTGATTGCCAAAATTTAATGTATTCCATAGGTTCACATTAAAGTCCTAAGAACTAAAAAGTACGGAAAAAAAGAACGCAAAATATCGTAAAGAAAACATTAAGAAAATGAAAAAAAATTATACAAACAGTTTCCAGAAAATCATCATAAAAAATAGGACAATAGAAAGCAACTAGAATAAAGAGAACACTGAAGATGGCAAACGGCCGAAACCGGTTTGTTCACAAACCAAATTTAAAGAGGGTCGGCGTAAAATCGTACCCAAATAAAAGTAAATTAAACCCCGTCGGAAGAAATACGCACATATCATAAAAAAAACCGTAAATGGACCACAAGAATACGTCAGTATGAAAACAGTAAACATCTTTCAAATCTATGACGCAGGTCCTAGATTTGCAAGGAGAATTTTTCGATCAAAATATTTACGACAAACATAAAACGTGAATATTGCACTAAAAAACTGACTTCTCTTTAAGGATGTTGTTTTCAAACACTAAAGCAAAAATTGTCAAATCAAACTTTATGAACAAAATACCTTCTAATAGAAATGGATCATATGATTGTAATAAAATACATAAATTGTTACGAAAATGATTTTTTTTAAGTTTTAAAAGTAAATAATTAACAACAGCAAAGTAAACGAAATGACCTATTGTGTCTTTTTAGAAATTATGCAGTTTCTAGGAAATATTACACAAATATAATAAAAAATTCCAGAAAAAAAGATAAATAACAGAAAATAAACACAACTAACGCAGAACAAAAAAAAAAACACACACACGCCTATACTGACTGATGATAACAACACCAATATTAGATGATGTTAAAGTAGGAGTTTTTTTGTATACGAGAGGAAACACAGAAAACAGAATATATCACTTCCATCTGTTGGACAACAAAGTCAGTTGTAGTGTAAACGTTGTCGTGCAAGGACTTGAAGATAATTTAAGCAGCTTTTAGGCGTTAAGGTAGTAAAGTTACCAGAGTGTATTTTTGTGTGTATAAACGTGAATTAGCAAATAACACGTCTAATTTAATTGCAAACTCTAAAGTGTTGTAAAAAATTCTAAGGAAAAAACTGTTATTAAAAGAATAACGTAACAATATGAAATAAACAATTTTATTTAATATTATTCAAAATAAATATTTTGTTAAAAAAATTTTTAAAGGTTCAAATTGAAAAAAAAAAAAATATTTATTACTTCAATTTATATTTATTTATTTATTATTTTGGGTAATTAAATTTAAAAACTAAAATTCGAACAATTCGAAATCTAACGAATACTTGAGTAGAATATACAAACAAATTCTCTTTTCGTTTTTAAATGTTTTTGTTTTTTACTTTTTATGTCATTATGATTTGTAAAAGATTTAGAAAGTTCGAAGTTAAAAACACGTTAATTAAATTTGTAGTTCATTGATTATTTTTTTGTTTCTGAAAGGAGCAGGATGTACTAGTAACTTTTAATTTTTTTTAGCACTTTTTTAAGAAATTATTTAGTTTTGGAATTCGAAAGGTTTTTAAGCAAAAAAAAAGTAGACAATTAAAGGAAGAAGTTATTGGCCGCCCATCTAAGTGTTTTAGAATTAATAAATTGAAACAAATTTTCACAATTTTTTTTTTCTAATCAAGACATACTTTTAAGTTTCTTTTTTTTTCAATTCAAATTAATTGTCAAATTTGGCTTGTGTATGGTTTTTATGGTTTCAGCTATTTGCCATCTTCAGTGTTCTCTTAATACTACAGTATAAATTCAATACTGTAGTATAAAGAGAACACTGAAGGTGGAAAATAGCCGAAACCGGGACGAGGGTCGACGTAAAGCCATATCCAAATAAAAATAAATTAAACCACGTCGGAAAATATACGCACATATTAATTGTTAATCGTTATCGAATACAATTTTAGAGAGACTAAAGTTTAATTTTTTGTTTTAAATTAAATAGAAAAGTGTTGCATATTTTAAAGCGTCAACAATAATTTCTTAAAGTAGAAATTTAATAAAAAGTTATCTGTTTTTTAGAAATGTATTTAATGAAAGTCAGTTTAGTTTTAAGGAGCTTATGAGTGAACTATATGAAGGCAATCAAAACGAATAACTTGAATATGAATTCAATTGAAATTTGTCTATTTCGAATATCCACACAACGCTTAAAAATTAATGAGAATACGCGGTTTTTAAATTCACAATCTGAGGTAAATTAATCAATTAATTTTGCCAAAGTGATTTTTGTAGGGTGACCCAACTAGTAGTGCAGCTGGCTAGTAAGCACTGTAACAAATAGCTGTAATTGAAGAGGTAACAAATTACAAACTTTTGGGTCGACATTTTCTTAAAACGAAATTAAAATAAAATATTATTTCTATTCGACCTTTTTCATCTTAAATAAAATATGTATTAATCTTTATAACGGTCTTTTTAATTTAATTAATTTTTTTCTTTTTATTAAAAAAAAATTCCTAAAGAAATTTTCCAAGGGAAAGCGAAGTATTGAAAAAATATACGTTTCAAAATTAATTAAAAAGACCGTTATAAAGATTAATACATATTTAATTAATAAAATATTTAAAAAAAAATTCTAATTTTATATTGTCATTGATTTTGACGTTTTCACAGAAATAGAAAAAATTATGATAAACAAAATTTTTAAAAAACTTTTTAATTAAATCAATTTCTTAAAATATTTTTAAAGTTCCTTATGTGATTCAAGCACAAAAAAATAGCGAATGTTTTATATGTTTGCATTAGAATTTATGTTAACAAAAAAATTTTTAATTAAATTAATTATGCAATTCGTTGTTGGGGTTTAAAAATTAAAACCACTTATAACTAAAAATTTAATATTTAAAACAAAATTGCAAATATTTCTCCAGCACTTTTGACATTTGAAACGAAAATGTATGATAAAATAAAAAAAAATTAAAAATAAAAAATAAATCCTTTAAAAAAAATAATCAAATAAAATACATTGTTAAAATAAAGTCGTGGCTGTTAAATGTTAATTGAATAATAATTGTACAAATCTTAATTTTATATATTTAAATTATGAATTATAAAAATTTATTTATTAATTTATATTTTTGTTGTTTCTTGTTTTTATTTTGTTTTGTTTTTTTTTTTGTGTTGTTTATAAATTGTTTTTATAATTATTTTTAATTGCTAAAATAAAAAACTAAAATTAAAATGTTAAACATTTTCGTATTGTTAATCAAATATAAAATAAATTAAACTAAAGGAAGAGTTTCGTTTGTTTTTTCTTTATTTATTTTCTGTTTATCAACAAAAAAAATTTAGTTTTTTATTTGTTCGCTTTTATTTTTGTTTTAGTTTTTGATTTTGATTTTCATTTTTCATTTCTTTTTGCTAATATTTCATATTCAAAATGAAATTTAGAATTACATAATTAATGACTTTTAAAGTATTTTTAATTTTATTTTAAGAAATCTTTTTGCTTTTTATTGTTATCATTTTTTGTAGTTTGTGTTGTTGTTGTTGTTCTTGTTATGTTTGCTATTGTTTTATAATCATATACGTATTACAATTATTAATATTAAAAATGTTAAGTGTTAAAAACAGTCGATTAAATTAAAACAAAAAAAATTAATAAAATATAAATTAAAAAACTCAATTTTATAAATTTTGTATGAATTGTGAAATAAAACTTAAATTGAAAATTTATAGATCGCGGTAAAAACATAAAGTAGCATTAAAGATGCAATGACAATTGTCAAGATAATCAGTATAACGCTTGCAAATATATGCAAACATCAGTCAGTGGGGCCTTTGCACAGCAATTTCCGGGCAAAGCCAATGGCCGAATCTCACAAAATCTCACAACATCGACAGTAACGTGGTCGTTGGCCAGTGGTAACTGGAGGCGGTGTAACTGGGGCAAAGTACGCATGAACTTTTATATTTGGTAAATGTTGCTAAAAAAAAAAAAATGTGAAATAGATTTTAAAAAAATATCACAATCTAATGGCTGAAAATTTATAAAAAATTTTTTAAAATTTTTCAAATTTTTAACTGAACTCGTATTTAGTAAATAGTATTTAAACGATAACAATAATTGCAGCAGTAATAAAAAAAATTAAGTTGTTTAAAACATAATAAAAAAAATTTTGATATCGAAAAAAATATTAATTTTTTGATTAAAAAAAAAAGATAAGTATTAAAAGAAATAAAAAATATTAGCCATAATAAACACTTTTTTCACTTCATTTTTTTTAACAAATATTAAATTATTGAAAAAAAAATTGCTATCGATAACATAATTTTTTATTCGAAATTGTTATCGATAACAAAATTTTTTTTAACAATGTTAATATTTATTTGTACCAGCAATCGATTTCAAAATTTTACACAGAAACACGTTTTGCTAACAATAAATTCATTTTTTTTTGTTACCCTTTTTTAATAAAAAATATTCTTTTATAAAAAATTTTTTTTTAAATTTTTTATATCTTCCTGAAATTCATACGGGTGTAATTGTAAAGTCATTTAAAACTTTTTTTTTCCTTATTATAAGTATTCATAAGTAAAACCACTTTTTGCTATCGATAACACTTGGCAATTTTTTTATAACCATTTGTAACCAATAGAAATATTTTTTTTTTCAGAAAATTGTTTTCCCCATTAAATTAAAAAAAAAATTATTGATTTATTTTTACATTATTTTTAGTATACAAAATATCTATTATCGAAAGCTTTAGTTTTAAATATTTACAAGTGATTATAAAATCCTTTTGAAAAAATAGTTTTTTTTATAACATTTATTTTTCAATATAATTTTAAATTAAAAATTTTTTTTCAAATAATTTTTAATTGACTAGTGTTATCGATAAATATTTTTCGATAAAATTTATTTTAGGGTAATTGATAATTATGGTAATTTAATTATGCTGTATTAATTCAATAACATTATTAATGTTATAAAAAATATGTAATCGATAACACCAAAAATTGATCATTATGTTTGATTATTTTTATCGATTTAAAAATTTATAACGATTTTCTTGTTACCGCCAAAGCCTTTCTTTATTATGCTGTATACAGCAAAAATGTTTTATTTTAATTATTGGTCATCTCAGTTAATAATTTGATAAACTAATTTTATCGATAACAAATTTCTATGTAAAAATTTCAGATTATTTAAAATGTTATTGTTTCCGGTTGTATCGTTATTAACAGCGATATTTTTTTGTTTTAAATTTAATTATATCCCAAATTCTTGTGCAATTTTGGGTATTGATTTCAATAAAACAAAAAAGTTATCGGTGATATTTTGTTATCTATTATTATTATTGTTATTAACTAAATAAATTTATTTTGCTTAACAATAGTATTTTAGGATTTTTGTTGGTGCAAAAATGCTTTAAACTTTTCTTAAAAAAATATTTGTTATCGATAACACAAATAAAAGAAATTGAAATTTACTTCCATTAAACATTGAAACGCTTCTTTCTTTTTATCCTTTAGTAATTTTTAAAGAAATAATTTTTGATTTTAACAAAAATATCTTTTATTTCAAACGTGTTATCGATAAATATTTTTCGATATTTTTTTTTAGGTAATTGAATCATTATCTATTAATTCAATTTCTATATGAATGTTATAAAAAATATGTAATCGATAACATTAAAAATTGATTACAAATATTTGAAAATTGTTATCGATTTAAAAATTTATTAAAATTTTCAGGCTACCATTAACATTAAGATTTCCTTATTAACTTAATAAGGAAAAACACCACAAAAATGTTTTATTTTAATTATTTCTTATCACAGTGAAAAATTGGATCAAATAATGTTATCGATAGCAAATGTCAATGTAAAAATTTCAGATTATTTAAAATATTGTTCCCGATTGTATCGTTATTAACAGGGATATTATTTTCTAAATTTTTGTGCAATTTTGGCAATTGATTTCAATAAAAAAACATGTTATCGATGATATGTTGTTACTAACTTGATTAGAATTAAACAAATAAAATTGAGAATAACTAAATAAATTTATTTTGGTATCAATAGTATTTTGGATTTTTGTTGGTATAAAAAATGCTTAAAACTTTCCTTTGAAATTATTTGTTATCGATAACAAAAATGAAAAAAAAAAAAAATTTACTTCCATTAAACATTGAACGTTTCTTTCTATCTTTTAATATTTTTTAAAGAAATAATTTTTGATTTTAACAAAAATATCTTTTAATCAAAACGTGTTATCGATAAATATTTTTGGATATTTATTTTGGGGGTAATTAAATCTTCCTCTATTAATTCAATTTTAATATTAATGTTATAAAAAAAAAATATTTAATCGATAACATTAAAAATTGATTGCTAATATTTGAAAATTGTTATCGATTTCAACATTTATAACAATTTTCAAGTTACCATTAACATTAAGATTTCCTTATTAAATTAATAAGGCAAAACGTCACAAAAATGTTTTAGTTTAATTATTTGTCATCACAGTGAAAAATTTGATAAACTATTATTTTCGATAACTAATTTCCATGTAAAAATATCAGATTATTTAAAATATTATTGTATTGTTATTGATAGGGATTTATTTTTGTTTTGAGGACCGTTAATTATTTTAAATATTTTTCAATTTCTTGTGCAATTTTTGGTATCGATTTCAATTAAGAAAACATGTTATCGATGATGATAATTTATTTATTTATTTATTTTATTAGAATTAAACAAATAACACTGTTATTAACTAAATAAATTTATTTATATTAACAATAGTATTTTAGGATTTTTGTTGGTACAAAAAATGCTTCTTAAACTTTTCTTAAAAAAATATTTGTTATCGATAACAAAAATGAAATTTACTTCCATTAAACACTGAAATATTTCTTTTTTTTTTCTTTTAGTATTTTTTAAAGAAATAATTTTTAATTTAAAAAAAAAATATTTGTTATCGATAATAAAAATAAAAAAAAATTTAAATTTTTGTTGATACAAAAAATGCTTTTTAAACTTTTCTTAAAAAAATATTTGTTATCGATAACAAAAATGTAATTTACTTTCATTAAACACTGAAATATTTCTTTTTTTTCTTTAAGTATTTTTTAAAGAAATAATTTTTAATTTTAACAAAAAATATTTGTTATCGATAACAAAAATAAAAAAAAAATTTAAATTGAAAGAATTGAAATTTTTGTTGATACAATAAATGCTTTAAGCTTTTCTTAAAAAAATATTTGTTATCGATAACAAAAATTTAATTTACTTCCATTAAACATTGAAATGTTTCTTTATTTTTTCTTTTAATATTTTTTAAAGAAATAATTTTCGATTTTTTGTGGAAATACAAACTTTTTTCGATTTCGTAATCGAAGTTATTTACCTTTAGTTTGCGTATTGCTGCTCGTGTTATCAGTTGGCAGTCAAATAGCTCAATTCTTTGTAAATTATGACAAGATACTAAATGCTCTAATGTACGATCAGTGATTAAAGGACAATTATCCAATTCGAGGACGGATAAACTTTCGGCAGCACAACTACCAGCAGCTAGTTGGCGTATACCATCATCCGTTATCAGTTCACAGTGCGATAAAAACTAAAAAACAAAATAAATCAAATCAAATTAATACCCAAAAATATCCAATAGAATAAATGAAGAAAAAGAAGCAGAGTAAAAAATTTTTGTTACCAATTTTTCTAAACTTGGACAACCAGTGGCCAAGTGTGCTAAAGTTAAATCAGTTATTTGATTGCACTCTTCCAAGTCCATGCGCTCTAAATATTTACAATTTTTACCCAGAGCCTGAAAGCCTAAATCAGTAAAATTACGACAACCCGACACTTCTAAAGTATTTAAATAGGGATTATTTTGCGAAAGTGCCATCAATGAGAGATCGGTCAGTTCGGCACATTTGGATACGCACAGCTTTTGTAAATTGTGACAATTGCTTGCGATTTGTCTTATCGATGAATCGGTTATAGACTGAAAATATTAAAAATAAATTTATTTGATTAAAGGTTTGATGAAGTGTTTTTTATTTTTATTAGTGTGAACGCTCACCTCACAGCTGTGTAAATTGAGCACCATTAAATTTGGACAAAATTTAGCCAAACATGAGATGGCATTATCGTTCACCTGCTTACAACCTTTACTACAGAATTTTCGCAAATAAACACAACCACGCGCTAAAGCTTCAACACCATTTTCGGTTATTAAATGACACCACGATATATTGATTTCTAATAAGTTCTGAAAAAAAATATAAAAATTCATAAAATTATATTTATTTAAATTATTTTTGATTTAATTGAAAATATTTCATTTATGTAAATCATATTTAAGCTCTGTAAAAAATAAAAAAAAAATCCATACCACCTTTTTAGGTGGTAGTTTTCATATTTTCCCAAATTGAGAGGCTTGAAACTTTTGAACGAAATGTGCTATCAGAATACTGTTTCATTCCTAGTGTTATTAATAATGCAGCCGATATCTCAGAATAATAATTCGACTACGTGGGTAAAAAATTAACACAAAATTTTTTAACCCGATTTTCTCCCAAACTAGAAGTTTGAGCACATTTTTTCAAGGTCTACTTAAGTTTAACATATCTTACCATTTCAGTAATAAATAAACTTTTTTTATAACATTTCCAAAAAATTGTATGCCCAACTTTAGGGGCATAACCAGAAGCCGGGCATTACCGATCGTCCGCAACCTCTATTTTGCCTTTGTGAAATTTCATAAGGATATCTTTATTGGTTCCTGAATTATTTCCAAAGTATAACGTTTACAAACCACTGTGCATTGCAATCAAATTTAAAAACACGACAATATAACCCGTGTTTTGTTAATTGTCGCGATTATAGAAGCTGCAATAACCAGCGATAAGTCCCGAATACCGAATAATTTACTTGATACCGCCTTTTTAAGAAAAATATGATTCCTATAGAAGCTGAGAGACATTGAAAGGCGATTTCGCATATCGAAAATGATGCTTGAACGTCGTTTTTGCATCGTATTGTTAATGATGATGAAAAGTGGATACATAACGATAACTCCAATAAATCTGGCCAACCAGCTAAATTAACGCCAAAGCCAAGTTATTGCTCTCTATTTAGTGGGATAAGACAGTTGTTTTGTGTTAATGGCCTGTTAAAATCTGGTCAAATTATCAAAGGGAGGCCCCGTACCAAAGATTCGTTTGAAGAGTACAATCAACGAAAAACGACAAAAATATTCCATCATATAGGAGGCTTGACTCTGTGGTCTTCCCTGGCTGTGTAAAGATGCATACCGATTTGCATTTTAGAGTGATTTTTCCCCACTGAGAAGCGCCATCTATCCTCTGATTTTTAAAATAAACAAAAAAATTGCCAAATAGCCTTTCATATGATTTTATACAATGGTGGCTGGATTCCCTAAGCCAAAATTGAACTTCATTTATCCTAAACAACTCCCAACATAACTAAACGATTCTTTATTTTCAAAGAGTGACAAAATTTATAAGATTTTTATTCGAAAAATTATGTGCTGCACTATAACTCTTGTTCGCCCGGGTGTACGCCGGAAAGGTATACACTACTTTGTTTTGCCGCCATTTTGGTAAACATTAGTCTTGACAGTTTATATTTGGCAGTCGGGAAGTAGACACGTGCTAAATTTATTATGGAAAAATATTCGATAAACTAACGTTTTTTAATCGTTAAAATATTTTATTAAAATCAATCATCGATTACTGTGACGATGGGAGAATTAAGTTAAATTTTTGGTAGAAACAACGTGCCACCAGAACGCACTATTAATCGTATAGTGTATGATTTCGAAAAAAGAGGATCTGTCGGTGATAGGCCCAGACATAGACCACAACGTACTGCAAGATCAGCTGAAAACATTACTGCTGCTCGCTCAAGAAAGTATTTAAAACCATCCATCAACCTCAATTCGATGACATGCTCAGGAGCTTGGTCTTCAAAGAACAACTTTGGCCACAATTTTGCACAGGGAAATACATTTGTTTCCATATAAGATTCAGTTGACACAAGAGCTTCTTTTACAAGACCATTTACGCCTCCGTACATACAAAAGAGCTCGCATTTGTAAGGCTAACAGAGGTGGACATTTAACTGATATTGTATCTCACACATAATTGCCAACATTAAATAATCCATAAGATCCATTCTCTTTCATTGAAAATTATAAACAAAGTAGTATACCTTCCCGGCGGGCACCCTGTAGAAAGGGATCTCTTGTTTTTAATTCAAATTTCATTAAAATCATTTAAGAAGCATCCAAGTATCTGGTTTTCTCCTCTAATCACTAGTTTTAAAAAGACACAGAGAGAGAGAGAGAGAGAATATACACTCTCTTAAGAATCGCACTCTCTTTAGAATGATTTGTTTACATTTTAAATTTCATTGAAATTTTATTTTATTTTTTTTATCAAAGTCGCATAAATATAATGTCTCTAAAAATGGCAAAATATTACGATTTTTTTTTTATTTGCCACGCCTCTTTAAGGTCTCTATAATCATTTTAATTTTTTAAGAGATAAATTAAGTCTTAATTCAAGCTCAAGTGAAGGCATACATTTACATTTTAAATATTTTATTGTCAAACGTTTCCGTTTCCTTAAAATTTTATGCTGTTTTTATTCATAAAATATTCGTCCTTATCAAAAAAGCAACAAAAACCTTAAAGCTCTTTAAAAACAAAAAAACAAAAAAAAGACCAACAACAAAATTTGCATTTCATTGATAAGTTCGTTTTAATAAAACTTGAGTGCATATCCGAGGAAAAAGCATTTAACAGCTGAGCTCGCTCTTCAGTGAAACGGAAACCTTCTTGTGTTGACTGTTCTAAATACAATTCGAGGACAAAGTTATCGACGACCATAACAATAAAAACAACAACAACAACAATAACAATGTCATAGAGATAGACAAAATATGTAATCGTGCATTGTGGTAGTAACGACACAACTAAATATAAAAGTTATCATTAAAACATTTACAAAAGTGACTGTGCCTGTGCCTGTGTTTGTTGTATAAATGGGGTTCAAGAAGCAACAAAAACAAAAGGAAAATATAATAAACAAAAAAAAATTTTTTCAAAAGTGGGCCAATGCAAAAAGTCCAACAACAAAAATAAAGTTTAAGATAAAAACAGACACACAGAAAAACACTTTAATAAAATAAGAGTGTGTGTGTACATATGTATATGCGTGCTTCGAAAGGGAGAGAGAGAGAGAGAGAATGAGAGCGAGAACGATAAAGAAAGAGAGCCGCAGGATTCAGTTGGAAACTAAGAATTTTTATTCACAAATGTGCATAAAATAAACAGCAATAAAAGAAACATTCTGCTGCAAAGTAACAAAAGTTTAACACAGAATAAGAGAGAAATTCTTGAAAGTTTTAAGAGAAAAATAACCCAATAAACAATTAAATATCAATATATATATTAAGTTAAGGAAAAGAAGATTAATACACTTCGAAGAGCTACTGCAGCCTTTCTTAGCCCGCTAAATTATAAACCATTTTGGTTTATAAATTTATTTTCCAAAAAAAAAAACTTTCAGCTCAAAAGCTTTATTGCCCTTCTTAACTGCGTGAGCTGAACACTTTCTGTTTCAAGAAGTCGTTAAGTAGCCGTGCATAATAGTGGTGATGGCTACTATAAAAAGTGTGAGTTTTACTTCTTTTCCTGGCTGCCAACTTAAACAAATTAGAATTAATAACGTAATAGCCAGAATGGAAACTCCGGAATCCAATTGACTTTCAGCCTTAAGCCACATAATAACAAAAAATGAGCTCTACGTTACAGGAATTTTTATGTCTTTTGCTGTGGACTATAGGCAAGTGTATGAATAATAAACGAAGCCTTCTAAAAGATGAAGTTATTAATATCTTAGCGTATTTCCAGTCAGAACTGGAGTGAATGCTAAAGGAGCTGTTAGTTCCTGAAGCAGGCAAACTGGAATTTCCTATATTGTATGCAGTATAAGGATGATGTCCTTTTACCTTCGCTGTGTTTAAATTGCTTAAAAGTTTGTTCAAGTTAGCTGACACACGTTCAGCAATCGTTACGAACGTCTGGCGTGCTTATTAAACAAAAGATTACTTCGTCAGGAGTTCAACTCCCATCAGCAGCCGAAAAATAATCGCTGTTGATTAAAAAAGGCCATTTAATGGAAATATAGCACAAGCTTAACAAGCTCTATATTTTTAAAATGTGCGTATATTTTCCGGAGTATAAACGGAACACTGAAGATGGCAAACAGCCGAAACCAAATTTGACGAGGGTCGACGTAAAACCATACCCAAATAAAAATAAAAAAAAGTCTATATTTTTATTTTCTCAGATCAGCACTTAGGGAATGACTCCTACTCTTGCAATGCATTGTGCCAGAACTAGTAAATTCGGTTATGGGGAGGAGTGAGTAGTGTTTGTGGATATTCAATTTGAGCTTTCCTACATTGAAAGGGACAGGAAAGACCTCTGGAGAGAGTTTATTTCTCGTACGGACTGTTTTGCTAAAAAGCGAATTTTCCCTGGAATGCATAGTGCGATTGACCAGCCAATCAGCCACAAATGCATGGGCTCTCAAGAGGATCGCGTTAAATGCGAAAACGTTCGAGTAACGGAAACAAGTTCCCTAATTTCATTAGAGCACTAACCATTGTAATAACGATAAAATAGTGAATTACAATTCCACATTGCGTCGTTGGTCTAGAGAACCAATATAGTTGGATACCCTACTGTCCCCAATGAGTCTCTTAGCCGTCTCCTGTACGTGGTCGAGCAACTGCAAAATAGACTTTAGGGTGCCGACCCATACATGAAAATTGTATTCCATCTTTGGCCATCTTTGGAATTTTTGCAATTCCTTATTTATGTTTAGTTCACAAAATTTTCCGTTCGGATGTTTTGCGGGTTATTTTGGTCATTGCAATATCTTACGTGGTCGGGTAACTGTAAAATAGACTTTGGAGCGCCGGTCCATACATGAAAGTTGCATTGCAGTTTTAGGCGGATATAGGTGGTATAATAATAGTGCGAAGATCGTATGGAGTGAAGTATCTCTCACATCGTCCTAGAAAAGCGAGGCTCTTGAAAGTTTCTTTAGAAACTTGAAAAATGAGTTTAGTTTATCGAACATCACACTGAATTTTCATGCCAAGAACTTCAAGAGCTTCCGATTCCGTAATACCTATATAACAGATGCGGCACCATTACCGAATACAGATCTATGTGAAGGCATGCAACATTTCGTCTTACAGGCATTAAAATCTACTCAATTCACACGACCCCATTCCGAGATTCTTGCGAGTTCGTGATTGACCCCATCATTCATGTTCCGCCTTTTGGAACTCACCTCCAACTGGTTTGGTTTATTACCAAATGGTGCTGTCATCAGCGAAAGAGTATGTAGGGTTGAAACTTTGACAAAGAAAGTCATTAGGTGCCCCTGTAGGCTAGTGGGTAGTGTACTAGCTTGTCAGTATGTGGGTTGTGGGTTCGATTCCCAACGAAGACCTTGGTTTTCTTCACTACAAAAATAAAAATTGACTGTCGGTGGGGCAGCTCAGCGATGAAGGCATAGTCACTGGTCACTGTGCCGTGTCTTATACGGCAGTTAATTTCCGACTATCCTTCTACTTTCACCACCTGTTTCATCTCTTCTCTATCCCTTTTCCTAAAGAATGTAGCACGGTTCTTGACTAAATAGGCATTAATGCCTGAACTGCTACTTCTCTCTAAAAAAAAAAAAAAAAATTAGAAAAATTAGAAATAGGGTAAAAGAAGGAAGAACCAAGCCTTGCGGTACCTCTAAATTAATCTTGAACTCGTTTGATAAAATCCCATCTATAACAACTCTTATAGTGCGATTCCTAAGAAAACTCGATATTAATCTGAAGATATTATCACCAACACCAAATGCAACAGATTTTGACAGAGGTGCATCATGTCACACTTTATCAAACGTCTTGGAAATATCTAAAGCCACCACCTTACTCTTTCCTTAATGATGTATGGAGGTATCTGAAAGCTTCTTTAGGAACTTGAAAAATGTATTTAGTCCATCGAAAATCGCACGGAATTTTCATGCCATGAACAGCAAGAGCATCCGATTCCGTAATATTTATCTCATCCATAATAACAGCTGCATCACCATTTCCGAACACAGATCTAGGCGTAAGCAGGCAACATTGTATCTTACGGGCATCATTATGAAACACGAGAACACTGTTATTGAAACTGCGTTAGAATTAACAAAGTCTTCTGTATATTAAAACATCAGATGAGACGGTCAAAAGGCAGCTGTATGAATAAAACCTCAGGTAACAGGAAAAGTAACAAGAGTGTTACCTTGTTGTGACAGTAACAAGAGTTATTTAAAAATTTTTGTTAGGTAAATAGGAAAGGAGATTGTGAGTTTTAGTTTCCGCCAGGGCCAAAGTGCAATACCAAATGGATGTTTACGCGGGTAAAAGTGTCATCGTTCGCCATAAGTAATTTAATATTTTAATAACTCTTTACAAACAAATTAATATTTAATAGATTTTTTTTAATTGCAATTTTTTGTAAGGTGCATAAGGATTTTAAAGCCTTTTCGCTTTAAAAATCGAACTACAGTACGTGCAGATTTTAAAAGAACACTTCTTTAAATAAATATCTTTTTCATATAAAATTAAATTTTTTTCTTTATTTTAATTTTATAGAAATTGTTGTTTTTGCTTTGTATCTTGTTTTTGTTATTTTCTATTTGTTTCTTTAGTGTCATCCACAAATATTTTTATACTCAACGAGTTGTGAATACAACGTCCCTGACACTCAAACTGAAATAATTTAAACACTCACATACAGACACTTTTCTTAAAAAAAGAGTAAAAAACCCCTTCATGTTGTTTAAACTAGGCCAGCATAATAAAGAGAATCAAGGATTTTTTGAGCTTTTTTTATTTATTTTTTTTTTTTGTTTTTGCAAAAACATTAACTTTGAATCCATGTGTATAAAAGGACCAAAGACAGTAATGTATCATTTAAAAAATAGAACAGCAGCCATAATACCGTAAGGACAAAGATTAATGAGAGCGAGAGTGAATAAGAAAAAAAACAAAATAAATAAATTGCGCTCTTTTAGGCCTTATTTTGTGTTCTCTGTTTTTGTTTAGTTCTTTGTTATTATTGTGTGTGTGTGTTTTCTTTAACAAGGTTTGTTTATATTACGAAAATTTATACTAAAAAATAATTTGAAAAGAAATGAAATGCATTTGGATGGATGTGTGTAAGTAAAGAGATGTATAAACAGAAGATACATGCATATGCTTGCATAGTTGTTTGAATGTATATATAGAGAATATGGAGAATATTTTTGTAACACTGTAAGCAGGGTAATGCAAAACAAAACACAACAAAAGAAAACAAAACAAAAAATCAATGGTGTTTATAATATTCAATACAATGAAAGGAAATTTAATTTTAGAATTTTTTACAATAAATATTGTTTAAAAACTGTTATTTAATAAATAATAAATAAAAATAATTAAATTATAATTTTATTTAACTTACCGGACAGCCATCCGAAATATATTTTAAACTATTATCGGTTATATTCGAACATGATTCTAAATTAATGGAGGCTAATTTTGAACAATGGCGACTTATTGACTCGGTCGAAATATCTGTAATTTTATTACATTCAGACAGATCCAACTGTTCTATGTTGTGGCAGTGGTTGGCTAGAGTTCTAAAATGAAACGATTAAACATTTATTTACTATATTAAAGATATATATTTTTTTTTAAAAATTTGTTATCTTATTCTAAGGGATTCCTTTTTAAAACTTTGCTTGCTGAAGAGGTACTTTACAAAAAGGTACTTTGGAACATTTAAACATTTATTTGCTATTAAATATTTTATATATTTATATATTTTTTTAAGAATATTTTATCTTATTTTAAGGGATTCCTTTTCAAAGCTTTTGCTTGCTGAAAAAGTACTTTATAAAAAGGTACTTTACAAAAAGGTACTTTTGAACATATACTTGTTGTTAAATAGATATTTCAAAGATATATATATTTTTTAAAAATATTTTATCTTATTTTAAGGGAACATTTAAACATTTATTTGCTATTAAATATTTTATATATTTATATATTTTTTTTAAGAATATTTTATCTTATTTTAACGGATTCCTTTTTAAAGCTTTTGCTTGCTGAAAAGGTACTTTATAAGAAGATACTTTTGAACATTTAAACATTTTTTTGCTATTAAATATTTTATATATTTATATATTTTTTTAAAGAATATTTTATCTTATTTTAAGGGATTCCTTTTTAAAGCTTTTGCTTGCCGAAAAAGTACTTTATAAAAGGGTACTTTACAAAAAGGTACTTTTGAGCATTTACTTGCTGTTAAATAGGTATTTTAGACATATATATTTTTTAAAATTATTTTATCTAATTTTAAGGGATTCCTTGCTTTTGCTTGCTGAAAAGTTACTTTATAAAAAGGTACTTTTGAACATTTAAACATTTACTTGCTGTTAAATAGGTATTTCAAAGATATATATATTTTTTAAAAATATATTATCTTATTTTAAGGGATTCTTTAGTGATATGTGCGTATATTTTCCGACAGGGTTTAAATTATTTTTATTTGGATAGGGTTTTACGTCGACCCTCTTGAAATTTGGTTTGTAAACAAACCGGTTTCGGCTAATTTCCATCGTCAGTGTTCTCTCTATACTCGATTCTTTATTCCTTTTCAAAGCTTTTGCTTGCTGAAAAGGTACTTTATAAAAAGGTACTTTTGAACATTTAATTCATATAATATATTATAAATATTAATTTGATTTGATATGCATTTTTAAAGCAAATTTTAATGTTTAAAAAAATTATGTTTTTTTTTCTTAATACTAAAAAATTATTTAAAATTATCTTATTGCTTTCAAAAGAATTTTTAAATTGTTAATAAATTTTTAGTTTTAAAAATAAATTTTCTGAAGGAGTTTTCCAAAGGAAAGCGGAATATTAAAATTATATTTATATGTATTAAATCTTATTAACATTAATGAAAAAAAAGTGCTTTTACAAAATTGTATATTCTTCAAAATTATTAAGAGAATTTCTTATAAAAACCTTTTTTTAGGAACTTTTTTTAAAAGTAATTTCGTAAAAAGAAAAGGAAATTTTGCTAAAGCAATTTCTTTTAAAGTATTTTTTGAGCGTACTTTTTTAAGGTGCTTTTTGTGAGGTACTTTTTTCAAGGTACTATTTTGAAATAGAATATTACTTTCAAAACTTACTTCGTACGCAAAGTTCATATTTCTTCTTTTTTGAAGGGCCTTTTCCAAAAACATTTGCTTTTAAAAAAGTCTTTTTTTATTAAATTCTTTATGCTCGTTAAAAAAGTTTTTAAGCCGATTTAAATATAATTTCCTTAAAGCAATCTTTTCTTAGCAACCTCCTGAAAAATTTATTTTCCGAGAGATACCTTTGTTAAAAGAAATTGTAATAATGAAAAGTATTTAAAGGGAATCTCTTGTAAAAGATACTTTATTTTTGCTGAAGTAATTACTTTTTAAGTTTTCTTTTTTGCAAGGTACTTTTTTCCAAGGTAAAGTTGTTTTCTAGGAAAGAACTTTAAAAACGTATGTCGTACGCAATTCTTTCTTACCTTTTTTAAAGGCCTTTAATAAGAAATTTAATGCTTTTTTAGTTCAACTCTTTTGAATAGAATTTTATTTTTAAAAAAAATTTCATGTAAAAAGTATTTTTTATAAAAACCATTTTTTTTAATTCTATTTATTCTAAAAAGTATTTCTTTTTAAAGTTTTCGCAAAAGAAAAGTTTTTAAAAAGTTGTTTTACTTGATTCTATTGATTTCTTTTTACCAGACTTTTAAAAAAAAAATGTTTTTAATTTTTTTTTAACAAACTTAACACAAAATTAACAAAATAAATTAAAAAAATTTTTTTTAAACAAAAATGCAAAAAAGTACTTTTAAAATTTGTTTTTTTTTTTGTTTTCTGCTATAAAGTATTAAAATTTTTAATTACCGTATTGATTGATCTCCCACAGATTTGCAGCCCCGTAGGGAAAGAAATTTTAAAAATCCTCCACAACGTTGGGATATATTTTCTATGACAGGCCCCTAATTAGTTTAGTAAAAATAAATAAAAATTAAATTAAATTAAATAAAGTTTAATTAAATTTATTTTTATATTAAATAAAAAGTGAAGATAAATTTAATTTTTCTTATTGGTTGCCAAAAAAAAAGGAAATGACCACTCACCTCAATATCACGTTGAAAGTCAAATAAATTGACTTTCTGCCAGCAGGATCCATCTAAGGCTAAGATATTCCAATATCTGGAGACCTAATTAATGCAAAAATGAATTTTGTTTGTTTGTGAAAAATTCATTAGAAATTAGGAAACAAATTGTTTTTTTTTTTGTTCATACTTGTGCACATCTGCATAATGAAACCACATCCAAATATGAGAATATACGTAAAAGTATTTCCTTTGGCAGTTGTTTAATAAGTTCATCATCGTTATCGTTTGTATTGAGGAATGTTTGCTATAATTAAAACACACAGGAAAATAAAAGATATTTTATAAATTTATTAAAATTGAAATAAAAAAATAATTTAAATATATTTTATTGAAATGGTAATTTAAATTTGTTATTTCTCTTTTTTTGTTTACTTATTTTTTTGTTTTTGCTTTACATTTCAAATGAAAATGTAATGAGAGAAAATATGTGCGAGAAATTTTAAATAATAAAGTAAAAGTCAATTTAACTGAAAATACACGAAATATATAAAATCAACGTAATGAGAATTATAGATAAAGATTTCTAAGTGTTCGAGAGTGCTGTGTTGGATTTCTAATTTAATCTAACAAATATTAGAATTCAGTATTTTTCTCTTTTATTTATTTAATTTGTCATAAGTACCTGGAGCTGGCACTTTTTATGTATAAAATAATAGCAGTAAAAATTGTTTATAATAATTTGCTAACCTAAAGTACTAACTACTTAGTTAGTTAGTTAGTATCCGAATTTAAAAATAATTATTTAAAATTGCATTTAAATATTTTAAAGCAATTTTGTTTCAATGTTTTGAATTTAGAAAAAGTACTTTTTACCAGAGATTCTAATTAAATGATTCTCTATTATAGCGTCCTTTTTTTCAAACATAATTTTTCAAAATTTGCTTCTGTTTAAAAAGGTATTTTTTTTTTTTATTTTATCTAAGATAAAGTTTTCATTTTATCACGGGTACTAAATACAGTGGTGGGCATTAGATTAGCACATTTCATATGTGTTGCATTCAAAAACGTTTAGATGTGACAATTAAGTAAACATTTTACCCACAACCATCGATCATTATGTACCGTTATATTTTGTTTTATTCCCTTTTGCCCTTTTTATCTGAGCTGGCCAGTTATTTAGCACATATTTCTAAATTCGATATTATTGTGCTTTAAAAATAAATCGATAATCGATAGATTTGGATAAAGGTAAATGGTGCACAAAGGAACAACAGCGTAAGATTATTCATCAAATGATTTCGGGAGGAAACAACAGTGGTTATATGGCTTCAATATTAAAATGCTCCAGCAAGGTGGTGTACAACACACTAAGTCATATTCAAATCAATGCTACACACAAAATTGTTCTACAGTGTACAAGGCCTAGAAAAACTTCACGTAAAGAGGACTACCTTATTTACAGAGCTTCAGATGCGGAAACCTTCAAAAACTCAATTGAAATTCAAAGAGAGGTTTCAACAAAATTTGGCATTGACATCTCCTCACAAACAATTAGAAGACGACATAAGCCACGCGTGTCAAAGAAAAATTTAAAGTCCCAAATTGCATTCGTCCGTGAACACATGGACAAGTGCCTGCTTTTTTTTGGAAAAATATCCTCTGGAGTGATGATTCCAAATTTTGTCGATTTAAATCTGATGGAAAAAGTTGTGTATGGCATCCTCCAAGCACGCAAAACAGCCTCAGGTTGACACAGAGAATAACACATTAAGATATAACAATGATTAAAATTATTCATACGTTTAAAAAGGTATGTGCTAAAATTATGGCCACCGCTGTATATATTTAAAGTATCCCTTTTTAAGTACCTTTAAAGCAAGCTTTAAGCCTTTAAAGCGCCTTAAAAGTATAACCACACTTTAACATCTATTTGAAAAGAAAGTTGCATATAAGAAAACTAACTAAAACTTCTTTGAATAGTACCTTTTTAGGTCTTGTTTTTAAGCGTACTTTTTTTAAGTAGATTCTTTGGAAATAATATATTTTCAAATAAGATTTTTTTATTTTTTAACTACTTATAAAAATTTAAAATACTTCTCAGCCAACCAAAGTACTTTTTAAAAAAGTACTTTATGGAAAAGTATTTTTTTAGAAAAGTACTTTTTAGGAAAAATCATATTTAGAAAAGTACGTTTTAGGAAAAGTCATATTTAGAAAAATACTGTTTGAAAAGAAAGTTGTATATAAAAAACTAATTAAAGCTTCTCTGAATAGTACTTTTTATGGTGTTTTTTAAGTGGGCTTTTTTAAATAGATTCTTTTGAAATTGTATATTTTCAAATAAGATTTTTTTATATTTTAAATACTTACAAAAATTTTAAATATTTCTCAGCCAAGAAAATACTTTTTAAAGAAGTAAAGTATAGAAAAATTTTTTTAAAAAAGTACTTTTTAGGAAAAGTTATATTTAGAGAAGTACTTTTTAGGAAAATTTATATTTAGAATATTACTTTTCACTTTTTTTGCTCAGCCAAGAAAGTACTTTTTAAAAAAGTAAAGTATGGAAAAGTTTTTTTAGAAAGGTACTTTTTAAAAAAAGTTATATTTAGAGAAGTACTTTTTAGGAAAAGTTATATTTAGAGAAGTACTTTTAAGGAAAAGCTATATTTATTATTATATTTATATGCATATTATTTTTTTTAGAAAAGTACTTTTTAGGAAAAATCATATTTAGAAAAGTACCTTTTAGGATAAGTTATATTTATAAAAGTACTTTTTATACTTTACTTTTTAAAAAAGTAAAATATAGAAAAGTTTTTTTTGAAAAACGTTATATTTAGAGAAGTACTTTTACGGAAAAGTTATATTTAGAAAAGTACTTTTTAGGAAAAGTACCTTTTTATATGATGATTTCTTAATTTCATTTTGAAATAGTATATTTTCAAATACGATTTTTTATATTTTAAATACTTCTAAGCTAAGGAAGTACTTTTTAAATAGTAAAGTATGGAACCTTTTTTTTAGAAAAGTACTTTTTAGGAAATGTCATATTTAGAAAACTACTTTTCACGAAAAGTTATATTTATAAAAGTACTTTTTAGGAAAAGTTATAATTATAAAAGTACTTTTTAGAAAAATTTATATTAATACTTACAAAAATTTTAAATACTTCTCAGCCAAGGAAGTACTTTTTAAAAAAGTAAAGTATATAAAAGTTTTCCTAGAAAGGTACGTTTTAAAAATAGTTATATTTAGACAAGTACTTTTTAGGAAACCTTATGCTTAGAAAAGTACTTTTAGGAAAATTTATATTAAGAAAATTACTTTTTACGAAAAGTTATATTTAGAAAAGTACTCTTTAGGAAAAGTACGTTTGAATATGATGTATTTTAATTTCATTTTGAAATAGTTTATTTTTAAATAAGATTTTTTATTTTTAAAACACTTAGAAAAATTTTAAATACTTCTCAGTCATGAAAGTACTTTTTAAAAAAGTAAAGTATGGAACCGTTTTTTTTAAGTACTTTTTAGGAAAAGTTAGAAAACTACTTTTTACGAAAAGTTATATTTATAAAAGTACTTTTTAGGAAAAGTTATAATTAGAAAAGTACTTTTTACTTTTTTTCTCAGCCAAGAAAGTACTTTTTAAAAAAGTAAAGTATAGAAAAGTTTTTTTTGGCAGGTACTTTTTAGAAAAAGTTATATTTAGAAAAGTACCTTTTAGGAAACGTTACATTTAGAAAAGTACTTCTAAAGAAAAGTTATATTTAGAAAAGTACTTTTTAGAGAAAGTACATTTTAATATGGTAATTTTTTTTATTTTATTTTAAAATATTGTTTCCTTGGTAGCAAAGGTACTTTTTTTATCTATTCATAGATTAGACTTTAAAATTAAAAAATAAAAAAATTTGAGATACGAACACTTTCTGCCTATTCGAAGTTTGTTTTTTTAGCATTAGTTAGATAAAAATGATTTAAAAAATGTTTGTTTAATTAAAAATAATGAATTTTTAATTATCAATTATATATTCCATTTATCTCTCAGAGAGAAGATAATGAATGAAATGAAAATAAATATATTTCGATGTCTATTGTTTAAACAAATTTTGTTAATAAAAATTATTTATTAATTTGAATATGATGATCTGAAGATGATAAATATGCTTTGATTTTTGATAAAGCTTTTTTGTTTCGATTATTGAACAATTATTTTTTGTTTTGAAATGATGTAAAAAAATTGGTTTTGTTAAGATAACAAAATTAATTGATATTTACAGGTCCATTTTCATCAGATGAATCCACATCCATTTTGTAAGCGTGAGGAGTTTTATTATTGCGTTCGGCAATATTTAAGAAATTATTACCGATAATGATGTTTGAGCTTGTACTGGGTCCAGTTGCTAAAATTAATTCAGTTTTATTTTTAGGTTTTGTATTAATGAAAACACGTTGTACAACTCCCGGACCACAGCCGCTACTACCCAATGTAGTGAGGCCAACGCCCACACCATTACTAACATCCGATGATAGAGTCGAGGATGAAGCTAAGGCTGAAGGCGAGGCCGATGTTATTGAAGAGGAGGATGATGAAGAGGAGGATGATGAGACAGAATTTGAAGCAACCGAACTCCAAAATGATTGTGCGGTGCTAACACAACCACTTACAGCACCGCCGACACCTCCACCATTACCACCACCACCACTTGCTCCACCACCCATTACACTCAATAGTTTTCGATTATTATTGTTGCTAAAGTTGAGATTTAAATTAAATGATCTTTTTGTATTCGAGTTATTATTGTTTTCGCGCAGCGGCATTTGAACGTCACTGTTTCTGGGGTGGCGTGGTGATCTCAGGGGAAATATTAATTCTTGACTACCGGCATTCTCACTGCCGTTGGTGCTTAAACTGCTGTCGCCTACACTTATTGCTTCAGCATTTACAATATTAATATCAATCATGCCACCGCCACTTTCTTCTTCTCCTCCTCCTCCTCCTTCTCCTCCCTCGCCAATCATGCTACCTACACTTTCATCACCACCTTCATTAATATCACTTGCACCATTAATGCCACCTGCAGCACCACCTCCACTATTTTCGAAATTCGAATTATTTTGTATGAACATTTAAAATCAAATCAGTTTTTACCGCTGACTTTCGAAACTTTATATTTTTAATTTTAATTTCAATGTTCGAAAACTGTTTTTTCTTATTTTGTTTTTTATTTTTAAATTATTAAAGTTAAAATCAATATCACTAAATAGTTTTTTTTAGAGAATTCAAAAGAAATTATTTTATTGCTAAAAAACATATTAAAACAAATTGAATTGAATTGAACTGAATTGTAGAAATTGAATGAAATATTTAACATATGCCTGTAGGGTGGTGTGTCTAGTGGTTGTATGACTGAAAATGAATCAAATAGCTTCTTAATTTATGTTGAAGCAATTAAAATAATTCATTTAACAAATTAGTGATCAAAATGTTAATTCCAATGAATTTTTTGGGGTTTTGTTTTTTTTTTTTTTGCCTCAAAAAATGAATTCTTATAAAAATAATATTAATTAAATATTAAATTTTATATTGTTTGTGATAATTGATAGTAATGTGTTTTAGGATAGAAGAATATTTAAATTAAAAATTGAAGGGCTTCTTAATTAAAGATAACACAAGCAGAGAGAAGTCATAGTAAATTGAAAAATTAATTTGAACAAAAGATAAGAAAATTAATTAGTTTCTTAGTGCTGTCATAAAGAGTTTCGATTAATTCGATTCGCTTTTATTGCGGCAACATTTTAATTAATTTTTAAACTTGAAACTTGCCACTTTATTTAAAAGACGATGATACTGCGTTTTTAATACGATTGTTAAGTAACAATTTTGTAGTCCCAAAATTAAGAGAAAACTTTATTCTCTTTTCTTAAACTAAATTCAAAAGTTTGACGAGGAAAAACTGTAAAACATATAATGCATCGTGAAGTGTATTTTTTAGTCAATTTTATATGAATAATTTTATTTTAAAATACAAATAAAAATTTTTCTAGTTGATTCTGTGTGTGTGCTTTAAGTCCATCTCATCCTTATAAGTACTAACTAGCAAAAATACTGCAGGGTGTCTTTAAAGATATATAGAACT
Source organism: Trichopoda pennipes (assembly GCA_030448955.1). Classification (NCBI taxonomy): domain Eukaryota; kingdom Metazoa; phylum Arthropoda; class Insecta; order Diptera; family Tachinidae; genus Trichopoda; species Trichopoda pennipes. Next base: position 3,430,337 of record JASKUP010000040.1, read on the forward strand.
TTATGTTGGCAACACTGTTTTAACTGGCAGCCCTGTCACCTGTAAAGTGTTAATTTTGATTTGGCATTTAAACCTAAAAAGAACGCCTAAATAACACTTTCAAATTGCGCAAAATGGGCCCAATAAATTATTGCCGGTTGATCTAAATTGTCATAAGTGAATTTTGTTTAGAGACGAAGCTCACTTTTGGGTGAATCGATAAGTCAATAAATAAAACTGTCGTTTTTAGAATGTTAACAATCTTTAAGTGTATGTTGCGACATCGTTACATCCAGAAAAAAGCTCCCTACTTTGTGTGCCTTATGGCTGATCTATTGTTCCTTAAAAACGATGTTGCTCGGAATGGTGGCCGCTATAGAGCCATGATTTTTGACCTGTTCTTTCATTCATTGAACAACCATTATAAGCAGGAACTATGGTTTCAACACTACGGTGCAATATGTCATAAGGTTCGTGCCAAAATTGATTAATTACAGAATTAATTAAAATAATTAAAATAAAATAAATTAATTAAGAATTAATTTATTAATTAATTAACCCGTAAATTGACCTTTAAGGCTTAAAGGGCATCTTAAAAATTTCGAAAAACATTATTGTATATAAACATAAAAATATAAAAATAAAATAATAAAAAAAATTAAATAGTAAACGTCAGACAAGAAGCAATAAATAATAAATAATAACGATTGAATACAAAATTAATAAAAATTTATAATAAAATATAACAACAACAACAAAAACCGATATTAATATACATAAATTCATTAATATTTAATTATACAAATAATAAAAAAAATAAGTTAATAGTAAAACAATAACAAATAATTAATAATAATTGCATAGTAAAATAAAAACATTTCATTATTACATAATAATATGTAAACAAGCAATGAAAATACTATTTAATGTTAAATTGAAATTATAAATAATGTAATATATTTTGTAAAATAAATTTATAAATTACAAAGTAATTGTAAATATAAATAATAAGAGTAAATAATAAAATAAAAATAAAAGAATTAAATAAAAAAAAATTAAAATAAAGAATAAAATATAAATGTATAAAGAAAAAAAATAAATAAATGTTAAATACTTCATAATAGAAAATTAATAAATAAAAAATAAATATTTAAGGCTTAAAACAAATTATAAAAATAGTCATATATTTTATAAAATATTTATAAAAATTATAAAATAAATATTTGAAGAAAAATAAAAATTAAAATAAATGTTAAATAGTTTATAATAAAAAATTAATAAGTAAAAAAAATATTAAAGGCCTTAATATATTTTATGAAATATTTATATAAATTATAAAATAAATATTTTAAGAAAAAAAAAATAAATGTTAAATATGTCATAATAAAAAATTAATATTAAAAAAAGTATTTAAAAATTAAAAATTGTAAATATTGTAATATATTTTATGAAATATTTAAATAAATTATAAAATAAATATTTTAAGAAGCTCAATAAAAATAAACCAAATGTTAACTACTTTATAATAAAAAATTAAAATAAAATATTTAAGGTTTAAAAAAAATTGTAAATATCGCCGTCTATTTTATGAAATATTTATATAAATTATAAAAAAATATATAAAAAATAGATGTTAAATATTTCTTAAAAAAAATAAGTGAAAAAAAATATTTAAATAAATATTTCAAGAAAACAAAAAAAAAATAAAAAAATAATCAGTAAGAAAAATATTTAGGGCTTAAAGCAAATTCTTAATACTGCCATAAATTTTGTTATATATATATATATATATATATATTTCAAGAAGAAATCAAAAAATACAAAAAAAATGTAAAATACTTTATAATAAAAAAATTTTTAAGTTAAAACAAATATATTTAAGGTTTAAAACAAATTGTAAATATTGCAATATATTTTATGAAATATTTATAAAATAAATATTTTAAGAAGAAAAAAATTTAAAATAAATGTTAAATACTTTATAATAAAACCTAAGAAAAAAATATTTAAGGCTTAAAACAAATTATTGCCATATACTTTATGAAATATTTATATAAGTTATTAAAAAAATATTTCAAGAAGGAATAAAAAATAAAAATAAATGTTAAATACTTCATAATAAAAAATAATAAGTAAAAAAAATATTTAAGTATATTTAAATAATAAAAATATTTAAAACAAATTGTAAAAATTGCAATAAATTTTATGAGATATTTATATACAATATAAAATAATACTAAAATAAATAATGATTAAAAAATAAAAAGCAATAAAAAATAAATAAGAAATAGATATTATAAAATAAAAACAAATAAAAAATAGTGATAAGTTATAAATACTAAAAGTATATTTTAATACTAAGCATTAAATTTCTTATTAATAAGCATTTATTTAAAAAATTCAGCAAAATAAAATAAATAGTTAATATTTTACAATAGAAATTATAATTAACTAATGGAAAAATATTAAGAATTATTTTTAAATACTCTTAATAAACAAAATAACTTTCAATAATAAAAATTAATGAAAAAAAATATTAAAAAAAAAACACCAGTGTTTTTTGGATCACAAATAGTCGCGACAAGTCAACTTCCTTAAACTAATTTGTACACCCTGCCCTCTAACATTTTGTGATCACAAAATAAATGTCTTTGTCCTTTTAATTTTATCATCACAAACTATTACAACTACAACACAATGACAGCAACAATTTAATACTTCACATGTTTATTTTATTAAAAAATGAGCAAAAAACAAAAAACTTTATCATAAAATAAAAATAAAAAAAGAATATTAATGATGGCGTCAACAAGACTAGACTATTAACTCCTAGAAAACTTTTAATGTCCTTTGAAAACATCATGATTACCCCCCTCCTGCTGTTAGTAATTTGGGAGAATTTAAATTTGAAGCGTAAAAGATGATGAGTTCAAACTGTTCTGCTCCATTCTGCTGTGCTGCTCTCTTTGTTTAATTTATTTATTTTTTGTTTTGTCCAATAATACAAAGCAAAGAAATCTCTGCTCTTTTAATGTTTTAACTGGAAAACACACATGTCAAAGGAACTAGAAAGTTTTTGTTTTTTTTTTTTTTTTTGTGTGTGTTTATGTTTGAGTGGTGTTGTTTGAATTATCCTTTGTTCCTGAAGTGCCGTATTATTATTATTGTTTCAATGTTTGCAATTTTAAAATGCAACAACTTAAAAGGATATTAAATCCTTGTGTTAAATCAGTCTAGAAAATAATATTAGTTGAGGGGATGATGGTTAAGATGGTTCTTTGTTGTCGCTTTCCTTAAACCAAAACAACAACAAAAAAAAAGAAAAACACACAGAGCGCCTCTTCCGCACAGCGCTCTATAAGACATAAGACAAAGGAATTGTTAAAACAGCTTTAAAATTACCAGTTGAGTACAAGATATTTAAAAATAATACAAAAATCTTATCAAAATCCTGTGTATGTAATTGTAATCATAAAAATAACAACAACAACAAAAAATAAATAAATAAAAAAAGCACTTAAAACTCCAGGAAAAACTGGTATGAGAAGCTCAAGAATAAAGAAGTAATAAATAAAATTTATTACAATGTTCCACGTTCCAAGCATGCATCACATTTAATCATCGTACGAATAAATATGATGTTCGAATAATACTCATATCTCGTATGTAGCATCCAGAATATTTTATTTTATTTTAAGTGGCATTGAACTCTTGTCAAGTCATAAAAGTTTATACTTGTAAATGTATGTGCGTGTGTCTCTGTGTGTGTGTTTCTACGTAACAAATATGAATGAGCCTTAATATTCGCTTAATATTTTTTGCGACGCTTTAAAAGAATTGATTTAAGAATTTTTTATAAAATCAAAACATAATTTTGTAAAGCTTTTGAATGTTTCACATCAAAGTCACAGAATATAAATATTTTTTTAAAAGAAAAGAAAAAAAAAGGAAATCCACTAGAAATAGAAGAGCGTATACACTTCTACCGATGAGGCTTTGTAGTAAAAAATATGCTTTGATACGGAACATACGCCTAAATGTATGCTAAGAAAAAAATTAAATATTATCCCACCAACAATTGCCCAAATAAGATCCCAATAATTTATAAATGGGAGTTTTTTTTTTTTGGAGATTTATAAAATTTTAAATTGACAATACTTTCTTAACTAGCGGCCATTTTGTCAGCTATCAAGTGATTTATGTTCAGTTTGACTCTGGCAGTTCAACATGGACCCAAAAAAAATTGGGTCCAAAACAAGATTGCATTTGATTCAGATTTTTAAAGGCGAATTTTGCTCACTTTTCTTGCAATAGATACTTCTCATTTAGAGTGATGATAATCCTTAAGAGTATGCTGAGACACCGCTACATCAAAAAAAAACTGGACTATTTAGTGTGCTTTATGGGCTGGTGGAATCATTGGTCCATATTTCTTTAAAAACATCTTGCCCGCTCTAGTGACTGTAATAGTGACCGTCTATCAATTAAACAACCATGAGTGTCAAGAGCTGTGATTTCCAGATTGTTTTACAATTGATTTACTGAAGAAAACGTTTGGTAACCGCATACTGTCATGTTTCGGACCCATGAATTGGCCTCCAAGATTATGTGACTTAACACTGCTACACTATTGTCTATGGGGATAAATGAAATCGCTAGTCTAAGTACATAAGCCCGAAACGATTGGGCACTTGGAGGACAATGTGCGGGCTCCATTTTTTTAATGTGAAATTTGGAATAATATTTTTGTTTTTTGTGTGGAAAACCACGGTGAGCCGGAGCAACTACCAGCATACCAGCGCCTTCAACAATCTGGTAACTCTAATTTGGTATTTATTCACCGTTATTTTACAGCACATGCCACTTCAAAATGTGGTCACAAATGTTAAAAAAAGTCATCGTAAATTGGATTTCCCGATTAGACGCTCTGTAATACAGATACAGGGTATCTACGGAAAAGGTATACTACTTTGTTTTGCCACCATTTTGGTAAACCTTAGTCTTGACAGTTTATTTTTGGCAGTCATGAAGTAGACACGTGGCAAATTTATTATGGAAAAATATTCGATTAACCAACGTATTTCAATCGTTAACACATTTTAACAAAATCAACCATGAATTTTCAAGAAACAATCGTAATGAGCGATGAGACATATCATCATTTGTATGGATATAAGAATAAACAGAATAGTCGGTTCTACGAAATGGGAAACCCTGAAATTATTCAACAGTCACCTTGGCATCCATTAAAAGTAACAGTCTAGTGTGCAAGTTGGTCACAAGAAATCATTGGACCTTAATTCTTTGAAAATGAAAACGGCGTAACGGTAACTGTGAATGGGGAGCGATATCGTGATATGATTAAAAGCTTTCTAGCGCCACAGCTGCATGCTTTAGGCTTGTTTAACATGCGGTATTAACAAGACAAGGTGCCCCTGTAGGCTAGTAGGTAGTGTACTTGCTTGTCAGTATGGCGACTGTGGGTTCGATTCCCAACGAAGACCTTGGTATTTTTTCACTACAAAAATAACAACTGACTGTCGGTGGGGTTGCTCAGCGATGAAGCCATAGTCACTAGTCGTTGTGCTCTCTTATACGACAGTTACCTTCCGACTATTCTTCCACTTTCATCACCTGTTTCATCTCTTCTCTATCCCTTTCCTAAGGAATGTAGCACGGTACTTGACTAAATAGGCATTGTTGTCTAAAGTGCTACTTTTCTTAAAAATACAAAAATAAAAATACGGTGCCACATCGCATACAGTCAGGATTACAATTGAATTACTGCGAGACCTCTTTCCGCAACAAGTTATTTCAAGAAATGGTGATGTTGATTGGCCTCCACGGTCGCCTAATTTGAATGCTCCGAACTTTTTTTTGTGGGGATATCTAAGAAGGAAGATAATATTCGTAATTAAACTAATGAAATACCGCGTGAAACAGGTGAGAATGTAGTGAAAAATGGGCTCAAAAGGGCCTGCATTTGTGAGGCTAACAGAGGCGGACATTCATGTCAACAGAATTAGAAAATTTCAATTACGACTGCCAGAATTAGCCTCCTGTTTCTAGATTTCTAGTAGAAATAATTGTCCAATAGAATTCCCCCCGGGGGCACATGATAGTCTTGGAACCTACTATTCCATTCAGACTGGTGTCTTGCGGGGTAAAAGGGAGCCCAGGCGCCTCAAAGGCTAGTAGGAGTCACCTGAACAATCCACATATTTCCACGGGAATCAGTTGCCCCAGAGTTCACTATTTGTCTCTTGAGACAATTAGCTGTTCTCTGACTGGTTTTTGAGGTTGGCCCCTATATGGGAGTATTGTGGTGGTTCTGGTTTCGGACCCTCGTTAGAGTTTGTGGGTCGGATCATTCAAATTAACACAATGAATGGTTCAGGTTCAGTGAGCATGAATGCTGTCGTGTTCTTGATAAAAAAGAGTTTCATGCGTTCTGGACCAGGAGTTGGAAAGTCTCCAACTCTTTAGCAAGGAGTGAAGGCTGCAGCCTACTTCGGGCTTTCGAAATTGCTACCAGGAGTGACCGGAGGATATACGTATTCGATGGCCTCCTGGGGCGTGGGTGATGTCCAATCAACCAAGTGGTTTGACCACCATCTGATTATGACTATATAGTCGGTGCAGATGTAAATCAAATCACGCACTGTCCAATAGAATGTGCTCCCCCCGGGGTTACATGATAGTCTTTTTGGAGCCTATTATTCCATCTAGACTGGTGTCTTGCGGGGTAAAAGGGAGCCCAGGCCCCTTAAAGGCTAGTAGGAGCCATCTAGACAATCCACTATATTTCCACGGGAATCAGTAGGCTCGCAGAGTTCACTATTTTTCTCTTTAGACATTTAGCTGTTCTCTGGCTGATTATTGAGGTTGGCCCCTATATGGGAGTATCGTGGTGGTTGTGGTTTCGAGGCCCTCGTGAGAGTTTGTGGGTCGGATCATTCACAATGAACACAATGAATGGTTCAGGTCCAGTGAGTATGAATGCCGTCGTGTTCTTAAATTATATTAAGCTTCATGCGTTCTGGACCAGGAGTTGGAAAGTCTCCAACTCTTAAGCAAGGAGTAACGGCTGCGACCTACTTCGAGCTTTTGAAATTGCAACTAGGAGTGACCGGAGAATACACGGATTCGAAGGCCTTCTAGGGCGAGAATGGCGCTACATACCATTCACAGTGGTTTGGCCACCATGTGGTTAGGGCTAACTGCCAGGTACAGATGTAAATCAAATTACGCAAGTCCAATAGAAATCCCCCCCCCCCCCCGGGGGCACATTTATCGGTCTTTATACAATTTCGACTATTTAGACCTGTGCAACTGGGGGTATAAGGAAGTCCAGTCCCCTGAAAACAGCAGGGGTACAACTGGAACATCCACGTTATTTCCAAAGGAATCAGTAAGCCCCAGAGTTTCCGCTAAGTGTCTCTTTAGCCTTTTAGCTGTGTCTCTGACTGATTATCGATTGAGGTTGGCCTTTCGGGAATATCGTGATGGTTGTGGTTTCGCCGCCCCCCATGAATTTGATTATGGGGGCCAGGATCATTTCACTTTTAATAACACCTACCTGGTGGAATGATCCTAGATCCAGTGAGCATGGTAGCCATGTGTTCTGGACCCGGAGTTGGATAGTCTCCAACTCTTCAGCAAGAAGTAGTGGTTTGCAAGCCTGCTTTGGAACCGCTGAAATTGCAACTAGTAGTGACCTGTTGCTAGAATTAGTCCTCGGCTTCCTAGGGCGTGAATGACGTTGCTTTTCATTTCCAGTGGTTTAACTACCGTATGATTAGGGCTTACAGCCAGGCGCAGATGTAAATCTTATCACGAAATCTCCAATAGAGATCCCCCCGGGGGCACATTGATGTTTTGACGAAATCTCACTGCCATTACATGTGTCAACGGGGGTAACAGGGAGCCACATAATCATATTTAAATTATAATGCCATTTCGAATTAGTGGATTCATTCCATTTCAAAGTTCTATACATCTTAAAAAAACACTTTATACCAACTACTGGAAATGAATGCCATAAACCGCGTATAATTTTGAAAGACTCTTTTTAATTCTTGCACTGCAACAACAACCAAGCAAAATCACTGAGTTAAAAGAATATTCCATTCAATTCCATTTATCTCGTCTAGAAACAAATCCGATTTCAATACACTATGAATCTTGCTATCTGGTAACACTGTTATTTTTAAAATGCACCACTGGCGTAATAGAAAAAATTGTATTTTTTCAAACGGTTTAAAAAATAGAAATTATCATCTGCCTCTCAAATTTCTTGTCGTATTTACTCTGCGTGTTTATTATTGGCGCCTCTAATTACATGAGCGATAATGTAAAGCAGTTTTCAGGAGTCAATCTTGTGCGTAGTTTTCTGTCGGTTATCTCTTTCCTTTACAAATTTAGGTTAAGCTGCTTTTACGTGTGATAACACATTGAAAATTTATATATTTTTTTAAAAATTATTTATTCTACAGCTTAAAGAAATTATCCACAATAATTTCTTTCCAAAACTTTTCATTCTTCAATAGAGCTGCTATCAATTTCTTAATTATAAAACCTAAACAAGACGGGAATGTATTTATTATTCGACCGACCGAATTACGGTTGATTTCGTCGCTACGTAGTTTGTCGAATTGTTTGTGTCTTTTTGATTTATTTTTTTTTTTTGCGTTTTTGCATATTTGACGAGATATGATGAGTTTAATTTATAATAAAAATATATTTAAAAATGTCACGTACACACATAATCATTAATATAAATGAATGTTGTTGTTTTTTGTTTCTTCTTCTTCTTCTAAATCTATTCACTGCTACTGCTACTGCTGCTGCTGCCACACAGCTGATAATATTCGTGGCTTTTATTTAAAAAAATAAAAAATAAATAAATTTTTTTATATTTTTCTTTATTTTGTTCTTAATGGTGGGAACAATAAGCGTGCAAAACTTAAGTCTGACTGCGTATAAACAATTCACGAGCTGTTGAAAAGAAAAAAAACAACAACAACAACAACAAAAGACGGAAGACAAATGTGACAATTTAATAAATTTGAAAAAGTAGACGTTTAATTTTTAAAAATGAAATGATTTCCACTTACTGCTTCACTTATTTAAAGAAATATTTAAAATGTTTTAACGCACAATAATTCATTATTTTTCACTTTGTTGTTGTTCTTCTATTTCTATAGTCTTTTTTATAACTGGCGCTGTGCCTCTTCACTTTCAGACTCTTTTTTTTTGTTCGGACCAGCATTAAGGGGATGGCCACTACTCGTGGAATGCATTGTACCAGAACTAGGAAATTAGGTTATGGGGAGGAGAAAAAAGGGAGTAGTGTTTGCGGATATTTGATTTGAATTTTCCTACATTAAAAGTGAGAGGAAATACCTCTGGAGGGAATTTTTTTGTTCTACACACCAACTGTTCTGCTAAAAAACGAATTTTCCCTGTAATGCGCAGTGCAATTCACTGGCCATTCGACCACAAATGGATGCGTCCTCAGTGAAAATCGAGTTAAAAGCAAAAACGTGCGAGTAACGGGAACAAGTTCCCTAACTTCACTAAAGCTCTTACCATTGTAGTAACGATAAAACAGGGAAATACAACCTACATTGCGTCGATGCTCTAGGGAATCAATAGAGTTAGATACTCGTACCCTCCCCAATGAGACTATTGGCCCTCTTCTGTACGCGATAGAGCAACTCCAAAATAAACTTTTAAGCACCGGCCCATACATGAGAGTTGTATTCCATCGTTGGACGGATATAGGTGGTATAAATAGTATGGAGATCGGATAAAGTGAAGTATCTCTTACACCATTTTAGAAAACCGAGGCACTTGAAAGTTTCTTAAGAAACCTGAAAAATGTGTTTAGTCCATCGAACATCACACGGAATTTTAATGCCAAGAATATCAGGAGCTTCCGATTCCGTAATACTTATATCATCCATAGTAACAGATGCAGCACCACTTCCGAACACACATCTATGCGTAAGCCTGCAATATTGCCTCTTACGGGCACTAAAATCGACTCTATTCACACGACCCCATTCCGAAATTGTTGCGAGATTGTGATTGAGCACATCATTGATGTTCCATCTTTTGGAACCCACCTCCAACTGGTCCAGTCTATTATTAAATAAATACGAATAACAAGTGGTGCTGTCATCTGCAAAAGAGTAAATAGGTTTGAAAGTTTCTAGGGTTATCCTACTAGAGGCAAAGAACAATACCTTCTGTAAGAAGGTGTATACTACCATAGCTGATTGCATTGGAAAGCTTGCCAACGCAGGGACTTTATAAAGATGGTGCGATTATTAGAAGTTGTAGGCTTGTCTAGACAGTTTCCATCATTCGACACTGCAGGCTGTACATACGGTTAGAGGAATCGTTATACCTTATAATGACATCAACAGCAGCTGCCATGATAAGAAAGAGCAGCAAATTTCGATGACCTATCTGAGAGAAAATTGCTTGTGATTAATTCCGACTTGAAGGAATTGTGTATGGTTTAAGATCTCGTCCTAACCTACAATGCATTTGCCTTAACATATATTTTTTTAATCCTGAACTTTCAAATTGCAATAGCTGGGGTCTTAACCTTTGCCGCCCACAAACTCCTTCAATTTCTCTCTTCTTGTAATATCTGAGAACATTAGTCATACGTTTTCTATAAAAAATGTCATCTTTCAAAAATTTTTGTAGATTATTTTTATCAGCCATGATTTTTCCGTAGAAAATGTTTTCTGTAAAGAATTTCATCAATTGTATTTTTTTTATACAACAACTTCATAAGTTAGAAATTTTTTAAAACACAATTTCACTAGTCATGATTTTTTTTAATAAAATTTGTTAATTATATATATTTTATAAAGTTTCATCAGTTACAGTTGTTCCATAAAAAATTTCATCAAACATTATTTTTTCTATAAAAAAAAAGTTCACCTTATTTTGTATAATGGCAATTGTATAGAATCTAGACTGTCTTACCTAAGCTAGTACAAGTGCCTTCGGAACTAACATTAGCTAATACAGTGATTTATCTTTTTTTGTTTTTGTTTTTTAAAGATTTTATCAAACGAGTTCAGGATTAATTTAGGGGTACCGCAAGGCTTGGTTCTTTCTTCTACCCTATTTCTTATTTTTCTAATTTTTTTTTTTTCTAAAGAGAAGTAGCACTTCAGGCAACGATGCCTATTTAGTCAAGTACCGTGCTACATTCTTTAGGAAAGGGACAGAGAAGAAATGAAACAGGTGGTGAAAGTAGAAGGATAGTTACGGAAATTAACTGTCGTATAAGACAGCACAATGAGCAGTGACCATGCCCTTATCACTTATTAGCCTCACTGACAGTCAATTTTTATATTTGTAGTAAAAAGAAAAACCAAGGTCTTTGATGGGAATCGAACCCACAACCCCGCAGTCGTATAAGCTAGTATACTACCTACTAGCCTACAGGGACACCTATTCTTTACAAACTTGCCATTATCCCCCATTGCTCCTTTAAGCCAGGGTATTGGTATTGAAAATAAAAAACACTTTTGTACCTTGCAGATAAGAATCGAAAGCGCTTGCCATTAACACCAAAAGAATAGCAGCCAGACAAGACGGGAAATAACAACAGTAAGAATCTAAATATTTATTCGCTAAAATTCATTAAACAACAAACCACAAACTACCCCGGCCTATAATATAACAATACTTGCAGCTACCTTAAAAAATCACAGTGAAAATGTATCACCATCTGTCAATCATAAAAATATTTTAACTGATTTTACTGTTTTTGCAAACACCGCTGCTTTGCGTTCTTTTTGCAAACTGTCATTGATTTATTAAGTTAACAACGTCGAAATATCATAAATTAAATGCTCATTATCTTTAAATCTCAGTAACATAAATAATTATTTCAAAATGGAGCTGTTGCCGCAAAGTTTGAATTTCAATCATTGGCTTTTAATTTTAATTAAAATATTTATTTCTTTTGAAATTTGTTAATAATAATTCCTTTCGCTAAAAAAAAAAAAAAAAAAAAAACTTGTACGTGGGTTTCATACATTTCGAAATAATTTCGTGCATAATATTACTCATACTTGTATAATTGATTTTTTTGTAATTCTTGTTGTTGTTTTTTGTTTCTTAATTATATGCAAAGAAAAAAAAATAAACAGGATTTTTTTTTTTTTGCTTAAAGAAATATTAAGCAACAAAATGATTAATTTCCTGTATTTTATTAAATGTATACATATCGCACTGATTCCCCTAAAGGGAAAGAGAGAGATGGAGAGAGAGAGTCAAGACAAACTTTTTAAAATTTTCAGTTTTTATAAGAAATCAATGTACAGTGGTCATTTCTACTCACTGTAAAAATCTTACATCATTTGCTCTAATCATTCTCCAAAACAAAAAAATACAGTTGCATTCTTCTTCTCTTTAGAGCAGCCATTGCGATATATTTTACTAGAAATGATTTTTTATATAAAATTTAAAATCCATTAAATAAAACCGTGTATAAAGAAACAGATAACAGCACCATTTGTCATTCCCATACATTTAATAATACACCGGACCGGACCAGTTGGAGGTGAGTTCCAATAGGTGAAACATGAATGATATGCCCAATCACGATCTCACAACAATCTCGAAATGGGTTCGTGTGAAGAGAGTAGATTTTAATGCCCGTAAGACACCATGTAGCATGCTTACACATAGATCTGTGTTCGGAAATGGTGCTGGATCTATTATTATGGGTGATATAAATATTACAGAATCGGAAACTCTTGATGTTCTTGGCATGAAAATTCCGTATGATGTTCGATGGATTAAACACATTTTTTTCAGGTTTCTAAAGAAGCTTTCAAGTGCCTAGGTTTTCTAAAACGGTGTAAGAGATAATTTACTCCATCCGATCTTCGTTCCATCTATATCCGTCGAAATATGGAATGCAACTCTCATGTATAGACCGGCGCTACAAACTATATTTTGGAGTTGCTTGACCGCGTACAGAAGGGTACTAAGAGGCTCACTGGGGACAGTAGGGTATTCAACTCTATTGATTCTCTGAAGCATCGACGCAATGTGGGTTGTATTTCACTATTTTATCGTTACTAAAATGGTAAATGTTCGAACGAAATTAGGGAACTTGTTCCCGAACCTCGCACGTTTATGCATTTAACTCAAGTTTCGTTGAGTTCGCATCCATTTGTGCTTGATTGGCCAGTGAATTACACTAGGCATTACAGGGAAAATTCTTTTTTTTTTAGCAGAAGAGTCCGTATAAAGAATAAACTCCCTCCAGAGGTCTTTTCTGTTACTTTCAATGGAGGAATATTCAAATTGAATGTTCATAACACTGCTCTCTCTTTCCTCCTCCCCATAACCTGATTTCCTAGTTCTGGCACAATGCATTGCATGTGTAGGGGTCATCTCCTGAGTGCTGGTCCAAAACGAAAAAAAGGAACTTTTAGCAGCAAATGATACTAACTTTGGCTGATACGAATAATTCATACAGTAGGAAATTTTACAGCCCCCAAACCATATTCGAGTCAAATATTACAAGAAATACCTGCATGCACATACCCGAAGCCTCCCGCCCGGAACACATTGATATGTTTTGATGGAATCTCACCCTCATTAAATGTGTCAAAGGGGGAAAAACGGGAGTCCAGTCCCCTGAAGTCTAGCAGGAAGTCAACTGGAAGCTCCACCTTATTTCCACGGTAATCAGTAAGCTCCAGAGTTCCGCTATTTGGTTTTTTAGCCTTTTTTTTAGCTGTTCTCTGTCTGATTATTGAGGTTAGCGCTTCGGGAGTATCGTGGTGGTTTTGGTTGTGCGGCCTCAAGCATGAACTGATTTATGGTGGCCAGGATCACCTCGCATTTAATAAAACCAACGGGTGAATGATCCGGATCCCGTGAGCATGTTAGCCATGTGTTGGATAGTCCCCAGCTCTCCAGCTCTTCAGCAAGGAGTAGTGATTTGCAATCCTACTTTGGAATCATCAAAGTTGCAACTAGGAAAGACCTGTTGCTAGAATTAGTCCTCGGCTTCCTAGGGCGTGAATGACATTGCTTTTCGTTTCCAGTGCTTTGACCACCATCTGATTAAGGCTTACGGCCAGGTGCAGATGTAAATCTTATCACGAAATACTCGAAGCCTCCCCCCGTGGGCTTCGTCACCGTCATTACATGTTTTAAAGGGGGAAAAACGCGAGCCCAGTCCCCTGAATGCTAGCAGGGAGTCAACTGGAAGCGCCACGTTATTTCCACGGTAATCAGTAAGTCCCAGAGTTCAGCTATTTGTCTTTTTAGTTTTTTAGCTGTTCTCTGTCTGATTATTGAGGTTGGCCCTTCGGGAGTATCGTGGTGGTTGTGGTTTCGCGGCCCTTATGAATTTGATTAAGGGGCCAGGATCATCTCACCATGATCCAGATCCAGGAAGATAGTCTCGACGTCTTCAGCAAGGAGTGGGGGTCGTTGGCGACCCTGCTTGGAAACCTTCGAAATTTTAACTGGGAATAACCTATTGCTAGAAATTAGTCTTCGACTTTCTAGAGCGCGGGACACACATCATATCGCCCTCCCCCCGGGTGCACATGATAGTGTTTTTGGAGCCTACTATTCCATCTAGACTGGTGTCTTGCGGTGTAAAAGGGAGCCCAGGCCCCTTAAAGGCTAGTAGGAGGCATCTAGACAATCCACTATATATCCACGGGAATCAGTAGGCTCGCAGAATTCACTATTTGTCTCTTTAGACATTTAGCTGTTCTCTGGCTGATTATTGAGGTTGGCCCCTATATGGGAGTATCGTAGTGGTTGTGGTTTCGAGGCCCTCGTGAGATTTTGTGGGTCGGATCATTCACAATGAACATAATGAATGGTTCAGGTCCAGTGAGTATGAATGCCGCCGTGTTCTTAATTATATTAAGCTTCATGCGTTCTGGAGCAAGGAGTAAAGGCTAGGAGTAAAGGCTGCGACCTACTTCGAGCTTTTGAAATTGCAACAAGGAGTGACCGGAGAATGTACGGATTCGAAGTCCTTCTAGGGCGCTACATACCATTCACAGTGGTAATGGCCACCATTTGATTATGGCTCACTGCCGGTGCAGATGTAAGCCTTATTACGCATCATATCGCCCCAGTGGTTTGACCACCGTCGAGTTATGACATACACACGCTAGCTACCGACGTTAATCTTATCACGCATACCCGAAACCTAAGAACCCTGTCACTATTTCAAGGGTCATGATACTTTAAATGAATACTGGCGGCAATAAACATGTTTTAATGAAATTTATTAGCATCTACCTGTCCTTATCGATTAACTCTTTAAAGCTATTCTTACTAGCAATACTAGAAAAGCCTTTTAGTGACTGTTGTAAAACAAGAAAAGACGAAAACACACCTTTTTCCATAAAAATTTTTCAATTTGCAATTGAACGATGACAGTGTCAAAAAATCGAATGGAACTTGTAATACTAATGATTACGTTACCATTCTAATTTTTTTTTCTTATAAATTTAAAACCGGAAAACATACATAAGTGATCACGCACACACACACACATACAATAAAGAAAAGGCTTTAAATATGAAAACGAATTGCATGAAAAATCTTTATAAATTTGCAATTATTGTTACAAAATAGAAACTAAAACGACACAGTCCAAAAACATTATAGAAATTAAAATACCAAGGACATTTAGTGTTTTTGTTTTTTGTGTTTTTGTTTTAGGAAATTTTGCTTAGTGTAAAATATTTATTTTTCTAAAAAGAAAAAACCAAAACCAGGAAAATTCAATGTGTAACAAATTACTTTTTGTTATTAGTATCACGTTACTATAAACAATAACAAATTCCCTTATATATTTCTGTCTTATCTAATAAATTTGCTTTCTATATTTTAATAAATGTGATAGAAAACACGCGAAAACTTAAGCAACAACTACAAAAAATTGTTTAGAAAAAAGAGCTAAAAAAAAAACAAAGAAATATCTCATGTCAGTGTTGCCATAATGCTAGTCGCTATATTTTTGACGATTTTATTTTTAATCAAACAAACAATATTTCATATAGAGAGTTATAAGGATGTTTTTTTTACTAGGGCACCAAGACAAAACCCCAGAAATTCATCCAGCAGGCTTGTTGTTGATGAAAGTAAAATTCTATTTTTTAATGAAATTAAATATCCGGAAATTGTTTTAGATCAAAAAATGACATTTATAGCATTTTCAGTTTAAATTAAACCTTTTTCAAAATAAATTAAACTTTATCCAAATTCAGTTAAACATTTTTCAAATTAAATTAAACCAGTTTAAAAATGTAACATTATATAGAAAACAAAAGAAAAAAATAAAACATATTAAACACATTCATTTTTAATTAATACTTGTTAAAATTAATGAAGTATTTGTCCACTAACCGCTTTAGGAATTATCATGATCATATCCATAACATAGTTCGCACGATCAGTTTGATTAATTTGTGCGATACTTTCCTCAATTACACTTACTATGTTATGCTCTGTGGTAATGTCACTTAATAATGATCGAGCGTGAAATTTTATCTTAGAAATTGCTTTTGCAATTGACCCCTATCAAGTAAAGAAATTAATCCAACCGTTATCAGACACCAACAACAATTAGTCATTTACAATAATTGGTAACAAAAAAAATTGCAAATCCAAAAAAAAAATATACGACAAAATATATGATAAACCTACAAATTTTAAAACTGGTTTAATTTAATTCGAAAAACGTTTAACTGAATTTGGATAAAGTTTAATTTATTTTGAAAAAGGTTTCGTTTATTTTGAAAAAGGTTTCGTTTATTTTGAAAAAGGTTTCGTTTATTTTGAAAAAGGTTTCGTTTATTTTGAAAAAGCTTTCGTTTATTTTGAAAAAGGTTTCGTTCATTTTGCAAAAGGTTTCGTTTATTTTGAAAAAGGTTTAAGGCATTTTCAGGCTATAGACATCAAATTCTACAAACATGTGATAATAAAGATATAAAATATGTTAGAGCCTTGCACTGCATAACCGTAAGTCGACTCTCAACCATAAAAATAAGATTTTATTCTACAGAATATGTATACAACCAATAATGAACTACAGCTGTCATATATGGTCAACAGAAGCAACTAAAACATATCTCAAAAAGCTATAAGTTGTTCAAAATAAGAAAATGTATATGCCAAGGCGGTACTCAATGGAATCTTTACATAAAAATGTTTTGCAAGTATTGCTCTCAATAGTAAAGATAATAATAAGTTTTTACTTTTACTTGGGTACGGTTTTCCGTCGACCCTCGTCAAATTTGGTTTGTGAACAAACCGGTTTCGGCCGTTCGCCATCTTCAGTGTTCTCTTCGTACTCAGAGAACGCTGAACGAAGAGAACACTGAAGATGGCAAACGGCCGAAACCGGTTTGTTCACAAACCAAATTTGACGAGGGTCGACGAAAAACCGTTCCCAAATAAAAGTAAATTAAACCCTGTCGAAAAATGTTCACACATATCATAAAAATAAGTCAAGGATTTGAAGTTAGAAATATATCTTCACACCAGGGTGGGCAGCTATAATATCTGTCAAGTGATTTAATATCAAGAATTAAGCTCATTTTTTTAGTATTTATTTAGAAAAACTTTGGAACATTTTATGCATAAAGCGTTACACTTCTAAGCAAACAAATTTAATTGTGATAATTTGCAAATCAAAACGGTGAAAATTTCACTGCAATACTTCATAAAATTCGAGCAGCTTTTTCTTCCAATCAGACTCCTTCTGAGACCATTAAGCATAAATTAATCGCTAAATTCGAGGCTCACAGTATTATTGCTGGCAATAGAGTAAAAACGTACGCTCGTAGTGGCCTTAGTAAAGCAAGCATAGCCGTTGTACAGCAAAGTGTTGAAAATGAGCCTGGAACATCAATACGCCAACGTGTGCATCTATTGAGCATCAATAGAGGCACTTCGCGCAAATTATTGCATATAGATCTTCATTTTCAAGCTTATAAAGTTTAAGTACCAAAGTCGACCGCCATTTGTTTACTTCGAACGTTTGTGAGCTGGCTGTTTGAAAAACTGAACGAAAACAACGCATTTTTCAACAAAATTTTCTTTAGTGATGAGGCTTGCTGTCAACAAACAAAATTGTCACATAGGGGGCTCACAAATAGTCCTCGAAAAATCGTTGCATCCAAAAACGTGACCATTTGCTGCGTTTTGTGGTCAGGCGGCATCATTGGACCGTATTTGATCAAAAATGAGGAAGTAAACGTCATCGCCTTAAACTCTCTGCTCTTCTAAACCATGATAACCAATTTTTTGTGCCCCAAATTGGCTAATGTTGACATCAGTAATCTTTAGTTTCTGCAATACGGTGTCACAATCCACACAGTCATCTAAGCAATTCAGTTATTGCATGAGAAATTTACCGTCCCCGTAGTTTTCCGATTTGGTGATGTCAATTGACTGCTTCTTGTGATTTATTTTCTTTGGGGCCATTTGTAAGACGGGGTTTACGTGAACAACGCACAAACAACTGACGCTTTAAAAAATAGAATTCGGCGATGCATTGACGAAACTTTGTAGCAACATGTAGTACAAAATTTTGTGAAGAGAGTGAAGATCTGCAGAAGTGCTAGAAGTCGACATTTGCCTAACCTCATATTCCATTATTAATTTCCATATTGCTACTTTACTGTCAATAAAACTACAGTTGCCTTTATAGGAGTTTACTTCCTAACCTCAATTGCAGTCTTTAACAGATTGAAGTCAACAGAAATAAAGTCCATTCAAGAGTAAGAAGTATCTAAACCAAAAAGGTTTCTCCCATATTTTCCTTTTAAACGCATATATTTTTATAACTAAAGTATTATTAACTAAAAAAATGTGATAATATTTGTTGTAATACTTTTTAAAAGTAAATTCTCAAAAATGTAAAAGTAAGTCATTTTTTTATACTTTGATTGTAAAGATGATAATAAAAACAATAATATTTCGCTACTGAAATGTGCCCCCATTTTAGCATATATAAGAATTAAATTTTATAACCAGGAGTTATTTTTCTTAGTAGACGCTTCATTTGTTGTTCAAGTTTTTAATTCAATTGTATTCAAATAAAATTTTCAAATACTTTTTTGTTTACATTCAAAGTTTTATGATTAATGCTCTCTCTCTCTCTCTCTTATTATAGCAAATTATTTAAAATAAATAAAAACTAATTAATGATTTCTATTTAAAAAGAAAATTAATTTTCATTTAAGTACATTTAATAATAAATTTAATATATTTAGTTTTAAAATTGAATATTTTTCTATGCGAATTTGGCCTTTGTGTGTTTTTATTTAAATCGCGTTGTTTTTGCAAGTTTCTGGCAACACTCTCTCAAGTTGCTATTTATAAACCAAACAAAATGAAAAAAAAAACAAAAACCAACAAAACACATGTAGAAAAAACAAATAGGAAATTTCACAAAAACAAACTCTTATTTACCTACTCACTCACACACTTTAAAAATAAAAAAAACAAAACATAATATAGTCAAACAGCTGATGACGCTCAAAATAAGCATAAAAAAATAATAAAAACAAAAGTTTTCATACACAAAAACAAACACACGTAGCTAATTTTGTATCTGTTAAAAGACAAGAAATATTTGGAATTAAAACATAAAAAACCCAGTCTATTAAAAGAAACGTTGATGGAGAATTTTTTTTTGTGTTAACAAGACTGGCATTTGTTTAGAATGGGGAAAAAGGAAATATAAGGATTTTAAAACTGAAATTATCGTTAAATGTTTCGAAATTAGTGGTGATGGCTGTTTGGTGTCCTACAAGAAAAATTAATGGAACAAGAAAGGAGGGGAGAGAATATTATTAACACAAACAATAAGAGGCATAATAATGATGGCGTTTTGTTGGGTTGGCGAGAGGCTGTGGGGAAGTTGTTTTTTTTTTTTTTGTAAAATAAAAATCCTTTGATAAAACAACTAACTGTATTGTTATTTTTGTTGTTGTTGTGATGATGGCGATGAAGTGAGATTTTTTTTAAATCTAATTGAGGGAGCAAACTAGAATAAATTTACATATTACAAAATAATAAAAAGCAAACAAAAAATATAAATTAAAATACAGTGGAATTAAAATAAAAAAATGTGTAATTACAGGCAAGAGCATAAAAATAGCAGTTTATTTTATATATTGAGAAATTATCTATTTTAGGTATTCGAAATTCTCCAATGCTGCAGATGAAATTTATAGACTTTATAAATTTATTTTTTTTTTTTTTGGAATTTAAGCCGTTTTAATTATATTACAGTGGAATCTTACGAATTGGCACTTCTTTGGACATCGAGCAGTTCGATTTTCTGAACAGTTAAAATTTCTAGAAATTTTTTTGAGCTTTAATTTAACAAAAAACAATTTTTTTATTATTATTCAGTAAATTATATCTATAGAAAACCTTTGAAAAAAGTTGTTTAATTCAATATTTAATTATTTTTTAACATAAAATCCGTAACACTCGTATTTTTTTAATTTAAACTGGATACAACGATAGCATTACGGACGTCCAAAAGATCGAACATGTGTTTAGTGGAAGATATATCTCTGTTTTGCACCACTTTATAACATTATAAATGTCTTCAAGTACTTTTGAATGAGTATAATATAGATGTCGCTGCTACCTGAAGCTTTCACACTGCTATTTCTTGCATCAGATCAGTGAGTAAACACATCTTCATTCCATTCCTCATTTCTCACATTTACATTTAAGGAATTCTTTGGCATAATTTCACTCATAAGATCACTAAAAATTCGATGATTCCCCGTTTTATTTGTACTTTCGTTAGCGAAAAAAAATAATTTATAGTGAAAAATGAAAGAAAAAATTCCAGAAATTTCAGAGTGGCAAATATATTGAAATGACTCGTTATAATTTCTAAGCGTTGAAAATTTGTGGTTTTTCGAATTTCGGAGATTCCACTTTAATTTATTGACAGGAAAAATAATCGAAAAAAAAATATGCGTTGGAGCCGTTGATTTTTTGGGAAGGCACACAGCTTTAGAAAATGATTTTACTGTAGAACTTGACAAGTAATAAAATAAGGGAGTACTTTGTAGCTATCAAAAAATGAAATATTAAAATACTGAGAAATATATTTATATTTTAGCCTGACGAAATTTTTTTGTTAAAACAAATTTTTAAATATAATAGGCAGTTTGAGCTTTTCGAAAATGTCGTTGAAGGTTGCCGCTGAAGTTAAGCAACAAATTAAATGGATATAGAAACTAGCTTTACCGCCAATAATCAATTTAGTGATTTTATTTAAAATTAATTTAACTTAAATAAATACGAAAAAAACAGCGCTACATTTTGGTCTCACTTTGTAGTATGAAAAGCATACACAACATTATTGACTCAAATACTGCATTTCGTGATAAGATTTACATCAGCACCTGACCGTAAGCCTTAATTAGATGGTGTTTAAACCACTGAGAATGAAAAGTAACGTCATTTACGCCCTAGGAAGCCGAGGACTAATTCTAGCAACGTGTCTTTCCTAGTTGCAATTTCAGCAGTTCCAAAGCAGGGTTGCAAACCACTACTCCTTGCTTAAGAGATGGAGACTATCCAACTTCTGGTCCAGAACACATGACTAGCATGCTCACTGGATCCGGGCCATTCACTCGTTGGTGTTATTAAAGGCGAAGTGATCCTGGCCCACTTAAATCAGTTCATGCTGGGGCCGCAAAACCACAACCATCACGACGCTCGCGAAGGGCCAACCTCAATAATCAGTCAGAGAACAGCTAAAAGTCTAAAGAGACAATTAGCGGAACTTTGGGGCTTACTGATTCCCGTGGAAATAACGTGGAGCTTCCAGTTGACTCCCTGCTTGCCTTCAGGGGACTGGGCTCCATTATACAACCAGCAGCACAGGTCTAGATGGTCAAGTATTCCATAAAGACCGGCGGCTCATATGCTGCAGTCAGTGATCCTAGAACATATGAACAAAATAGCTTTGCCATAGTACAAAATGTTTTTGATTTCAGCCGTCGATAAAATATTGTACGCTTGCAAAAAAAAATTATATGTTTGATAAGAGTGCTATTATTTTTTTCGACACTGTACTTTAGAAATTATTTTTTTTTGTTAAAACCTTTAAAAATTTGAAATTTTGAATTTTAAGAGAATATTTTTGCAAAATGTAAATTTTTCTTAATTTAAAAAGTCGATTTTTTTTTCAATTTTTCCTAATCTTAATATTCTGAAATTAAATTTTCTAAATTTATTTATCTAAAATTACATTTTCTAAATTTAATTTTCTAATTTAAATTTTAAAAAAATATTACAGCCTAAAGGAGAATTATTTATTCTTTAATCGAAAATTTTATTTATCGTTAAGGCCAGTTCCAAGGTGGTGAGGGGGGGACTTTAGTTCACTTCTATTTAGAGGAATATTTTTAAATTGTTGTTAATTTATTTTATTTAATTTTGAATTATTTTATATCGATAATTTAAGAGGTTTAGGCAAGTTATTTAAAAAAAAATGAAAAAGTTGATTGTTTATTTTGTGCCGAACTGCCAATCAAGTTTCAAATGATTAAATAAAATATTTCTTTTAAGTGCATAAATAAACGGAGGAGTAATAAAAAATATTTGAAATTTATTCTTCTTATTAAAATTGACTGTTAAAAACTTCTTTAAAAAGAATAATAAAAATCAAATAAATATCCAAAAAAAAAAAAATAATTCTGTTCAGTGATTAAAAATTTCTTTTAATTTATTTACTTCATAAAAAGTGCATAAGATTGCTTAAAGTACCACAATTCTAATCTTTAATTCTCACAAAGTTTGAACAAATTGCTATTTTTTGCTCTTGTTTTCAAAAAGAAACGAAGTATTTTTTCAATAAAAAAAAAATAAAATAAAATTAATTTGTAATTTTTTTTTTAAATTACAAAAATGTTTTTTAGTGAAAAAAATAAGAAATTACTTTTAACATTAAATTTTTCTTAAAGATTATCACGCTTTTTATTCTCAAAATTAAGCACTTAAAAAAATTATAACTCTCTACTTTTATTATTTTTTTTTTTTAATTTTTTTTTTCTTTTTGATTTCACTATTTATTTCGTTTTTAAAAAAAATATTTATTGTTGTGTTCTATTTATTATTTCAATTTCTTTAAAGATTATTATATTTTCACAGCATCAATCAATTCGTGGAGTTCAATAGATGTTAATTGTTTTATGCTGCTGCTGTTGTTGTTGTAGTTGTTGCTCGTTCAATGTTGATTGTAGATTGAAAAAGAACTTTTTTGAAAAGACCCTAAAACAGTGACTTCATACAGAACACTTTAATTAAAAAGTTTTAAGCAAATTAAATAAATATTGTAAAAATCAGAAAAGTTTTTTTTTCATTTAATTTTTATTGCTGTTTCTTGTTTGGTTTTTTGTTCTTTGAAAAACACACGACCGACCACGCACTGTTGTGTTAAATAAATTAATTAAATGTTGTTTTATTTTAAAGACCTAAATAAATATCGAATAAATAATTTTGTTTTTGTTTTCTCTGGATGATTAAAAAAAGAAATTAAAGATTGTTTTTGTCCGTGTTTTTTCTTCCCCGAGACGTTATTCAAGATAATGTGTTGAGGTTGTTTATTAAAGAATCTCGCTGTTTCTTTATTTGATTGTTTCTGTTTGTAATTTATTTATTTTGAATTCTTTTGCTGCTATTTTTATTATCACTAAAAAAAGCAATAAACAAAAAATATATAATGTCGTTTTTAAATTTGTATTTTGTGTTCTTAGATTTTACAAATAATTTTTTTAGCTTTTAGTTTTTCTTCTTTTAACTGTGGTAGTGAGTTATATTAGTTAGTTATTATACATGGTATATATTTGATTGATTCGACTTGTGTTCTTTTATTCTTTAAATTTTTACTATTTCTTTTTAAATTTATATTTAAAATTATTATTCTTTTAAGCTCCTATTCTGCGTGAGTGTTCGTTCCAAAAGTCAAATTGTAGTGTTTTATTTTTCAATGTATCTGCTGCTTGCTAAACTGGTTGGTTTCGTTGTGTTGTAAAAACTGTGCTGCTCAACATTGTTACGAACGTATACAATCACATAAAACAACAACAGAAACTAACGTTACATACTCTCATTTAAAAACATACAAAATAAAGTTGCCAGATGAACAAGTAAAATTATATTTGACCTGTAGAAAAAGTGTATCATGTAAGAAAATGATTTTTAAGCCCTTAAATTGAAAGTGAAAGACTTTTTAAATTAATAACGTTTTATACGTAATATAATCGCGTTAAAATAAGGCAGATAGAACGTTATGTATTTTGAAAACCGTTACAAGTCAAAAAACTTAAACGTGTTTTTTCCATTCGTCTCAAGCATGCGCTATTTTATAAATAAACTTTCAAGAAAAGTGTTATTCAATATTCTACCTTGTAGGTTCATCACTTAAACCAAAGCATCATTAAAACCAGGAAATATTATTCTAAACGTATAATGACTTCGCAGTTTTTTTATTAAAGACATTTAATCATTTTTTTCTTCTAAGCAATGTTTATGTGGGAGATGTAATGTTGTGCGCGGTTTACACTTCTTTTTTACTAAATACTCCTTTCAATGACTAAAAAATACACTGAACAGAACATACATAGTGGCTCGTAAAGAATTGCCAATATCACCTAAAAATCCATGTGTCCCCTAATGGGCTAGCAGGAGCCCAGTTTTTTTATTAAAGACATTTAATCATTTTTTTCTTCTAAGAAATGTTTATGTGGGAGATGTAATGTTGTGCGCGGTTTACACTTCTTTTTTACTAAATACTCCTTTCAATGACTAAAAAATACACTGAACAGAACATACATAGTGGCTCGTACAGAATTGCCAATATCACCTAAAAATCCATGTGTCCCCTAATGGGCTAGCAGGAGCCAACTGAACTTTATTTCCACGGGAATCAGTAAAGCCTTAGAGTTTAGTTTCTTTAGGCATTTAGCTGTTCTCTGAATGATTATTGAGGTTGGCCCTTCGGGAGTATTGTGGTGGTTATGGTTGCGATGCCCTCATAGGATCATTCACAATGAACACAAATTCCTCAGATTCTGCAGTAGCTTTAACAAAAAGTACCAACAGTTTTTCTAGATAATGTTTGATAAAACATGTAAAGCTTTTTTCATACATATGTTCGTTCGTTCGTTAATGAAAGGGAAATGAGTATATTTACGTATTCTCATCTTTCTATACATATTTTTGGAATATTGATTTAAATGCGACCACCGGGCTGTATTTAGCCAAGGTGGGGGCTTTGCCAACATTACCTAGACGGCATGCGTTTGTTTTGAGGCCTAGGCTCAAGTTCTACATGCCTAAGAACTTGCGCACACTGCGTGCAGTCGCAAACTCCACAGCCTTAAAAACGAGCTCTACGCAGTTCCATGTCCGTCTCGGCTTTTTTTGTAGCTAAGTTTTACGCACGCTTCACGGAGATGTTAACCTCACTTGACCACTTCATGCATTGGCCTTGGCATGCCCAGGCCTTCATCTCTAAGTGAATTGATTGTGGTCGTCATGAGTGGTGCAGCGCCACCACTTGGGGGCGACCCGGATAAGAGATGGAGGTAGAAGCATCCTCCACCAATTCCCCAAGCCGCGTTAACTTTCCGGACAGCTGGACCTGTTGGTATACTAATCAACTCTCCCCGGGGGGACATTGATATGTTTCGACGGAATCTCAACGTCATTACATATGTCAACAGGGGTAAAAGAGAGCCCAGTCCCCTTCAAAGCTAGCAGGAGCCAGCTGAACAACTCCACTTTATTTCCATGGGAATCAGTCAATAAAGCCCCAGAGTTCAGCTGTTTGTCTTTTTAGCCTTTTAGCTGTTCTCTGACTGATTTTTGCGGTTGGCCTTTCGGGAGTATCGTGGTGGTTGTGGTTTCGAGGCCCTCTCGTTTGAGTTGTGTGGGTCGAATTGTTCACAATGAACACAATGAATGGTCCAGGTCCAGTAAGCATGATTGCGGGCGATTGTGTTCTTAAATTTTAT
Source organism: Trichopoda pennipes (assembly GCA_030448955.1). Lineage (NCBI taxonomy): Eukaryota > Metazoa > Arthropoda > Insecta > Diptera > Tachinidae > Trichopoda > Trichopoda pennipes. Next base: position 3,456,406 of record JASKUP010000040.1, read on the forward strand.
TAAGCTTCATGCGTTCTGGAGTAGGAGTAGGAGTTGGATTGTCTCCAACTCTTCAGCAAGGAGTAAGGGCTGCAGCCTGCTTCGAGCTTTTAAAGTTGCAACTAGGAGTGACTGGAGGATATACGTATCTGAAGGCTTCCTAGGACTAGGATGACGCTACCTTTCGGTGATATAATCCACCGTCTGGTTATGGCTTACACAGCTAGGTACTGATGTAAATCTTATCACGCATCATCTTAAAGTATTTTTAAGTCTTTTTCCCTTTATCCATTAAAACATTCATTTGTTTAAGGTCCAATAATTCTTCCTGACCGAATTACACAACAGACTATCACTTCAAATGGAGGCAAAAGTGACTATTGAATAATTTGAGGGTTTCCCATTCTGTTTCTCACATATCCAATCAAATAAAAATGTACCGCGTCACTCATTATGATTTTTTTATGAAAATCGGAATTGTCATAGACGGCATATGTACGGCAGCGTAAATAGTTTTGTGGAAGAAACTCTTGTTTCAACTGAATCTTATATGGAAACAAATGCAAATCCTTGTAAAAAATTGTGACCAAAGTTGTTCTTTGAAGACCAGAAGAATTGAAAATTGAGCTTGATGAATTGTTTTGAATACTTTCTTGAGGGGCAGTAATGTTTTTAGTCGATCATGCAGTACTTTATGGTCCATGCTTGGACCTATCAGCTACAGACCCACTTTCTTCGAAATCATTCACTATACGATAAATAGTGCGTTTTGTTGGCACGTAGTTTCTCTTAAAAATTTCACGTAACTTTCTGATCGTCACAGTAATCGATGATTGATTTTGATAAAAAATGTTTTAACGATTAAAACAAGTTGGAAACCCTGTATAAATGCAAAAAATAAATCAAACAAAAGCAAGCTGAAAATTGTATATGAAACCATATGTTGGGTAATTAAATTTGTATTTGCTTTTATTATAATTAAATAAACAATTAGTTTTTTCTGTTTTTTTTTTGCAACCTCGGGTAGAGTTGCCATTTTCGCATTTTGTGATATAACGAACTTTTATATGTTTTTATTATATTAATGATATAATCAGCGACCAAATTATGGCATTCGATGTAGATTAAAATTTACTTTTAAACTCAATTGTTATTGCGTTCGATACCGAACGCCGTAATTAGCCGCTAGCCTTACGATTTCCTATTTTGAAACTTGCGTAGTAAGGTAAAAAATAATTTTTAGTATTTCTTTAATTCGAAGTAGCGCTATGAAATTATAATTTTTAAGAATCTGGCCACACTAGCCGATATGTATTATTGCTCTCTCTGCCTCTCTTACTAACGTTGTATTCTCTTTTTTCCAAACTATTTATTTTTATTTGTTTGGAGCTAAACAAAGGTAAATTTGCATTTCCAAAGATAACATTTTGGAGCTGGAGCTACATGCATGAATGCGCGTGTATGCGTAAGTGCAAGACTGTTTTAACCCTAAATGAACCGGAACAATTTTATTTCAATTTAATTTTAATCAACGAACTGGTTATTTTTAGAAATATGTCTTTGCTTTTGAAGAAAATATTCTAAATATTTTATAATTATTTGATAACACTTTAATTAACCTTGCTCTCTGTATACTAAAGAACGATATTTTTAAAAATGAAAATATTTAATAAAGAGGTCCGCTCTTATGATACGTTTTCGCTAAGAAATGACAAGTGTAAAAATGTAATTTTGAGCGATAAATTTGGATGACAGCGAATTGCAAATTAATAAATGAGAGCGAATATCAATTTCCGGCATTCATAAAATATTTTGTAAATAAGCGATTAGGTTAATTAAATTATTTAATAAAGGCATGAAGGATAGAGAAGATAGAAGCTGCGGATATTCGATTGGAGCTTTAATAATAATTCCAATAAAAAATTAAAAGAGAAAACAAGGCTTTACAAAAACAAAACAAAAATTCATAAACAGAACTCAAAAACTCCCCGAATATTTTTAATTTTTACTAAATGGCAAATAGCTTAAGATAACGCGTACAACATGATGGCTATTTCTGAGCTCTGTCAACAATCTGATCCCTTGATTTATTAGGCAAGGAATGAAGAAAAGCCTTCTTTCATCAGCTAAGCACAAGACAAAGTAAAGGGTGTCCGCCGGAAAGCTGTACTACTTTGTTTTGCCGCCATTTTTGTAAACATTAGTCTTGACAGTTTATATATTTGGCAGTCGTGAAGTAGACACGTGCAAATTTATTATGGAAAAATATTCGATAAACCAACGTTAAAAAATTTTATCAAAATCAATCATCGATTACTGTGACAATGAGAAATTTACGTGAAATTTTTGGGAGAAACAACGTGCCAACAAAACGCATCACTTAGCGTGTAGTGAATGATTTCGAAAAAAAGGGCCCAAGCATGGACCGAACGCAAAATATAACAAGATCGGCTAAAAACATTACCGCCGCTTAAGAAAGTATTTAAAACAGTTCATCAACCTCAATTCGATGTCATGTTCAGGAGCTTTTTTTTCGGGCCAGCACTCAGGGGATGACCCCTACATATGCAAAGCATTGTGCCAGAACTAGGAAATTAGGTTACGGGAAGGAGTAAAGAGGGAGTAGTGTCTGTGGACATTCAGTTTAAATTTTTCCTGTTCTGCAAAAAACGAATTTTTCCTGTAATGCGTAGTGCGATTTACTGGCCAATCAAGCGCAAATGGATGCGCTCTCAACGAAAATCGTGTTAAACGCGAAAACGTGTGAGTATTCATTAGAGCACTTTCCATTGTAGTAACGATAGAACAGTGAAATACACTCCACATTGCGTCGATGCTCTAGAGAATCAATAGAGTTGGACACCCTACCGTCCCCAATGAGCCTCTTGGCTCTCTCCTGTACGCGGTCGAGTAACTCCAAAATAGACTTTGTAGCGCCGGCCCATACATGAGAGTTGTATTCCATTTTCGGACGGATATACATAGGTGGATATAGAAAGTGCGGAGATCGGATGGAGTGAAGTATCTTTTACACCGTTTTAGAAAACCGAGGCACTTGAAAGCTTCTTTAGAAACCTGAAACATGTGTTTAGTCCATCAAACATCACACTGAATTTTAATAATGCCAAGAACATTAAGAGATTCCGACTCCGTAATATCTATATAACCCATAGTAAAAGATGCAGCACCACTACCGATTTGCATTTGTTTCCATATAAGATTCAGATGATACAAGAGCTTCTTCTACAACACCATTTACGCAGTCATACATATGCCAATAGCATGTTACAGCTCGCCCATGACAACTCCGATTTTCATGAAGAAATCATAATAAGTGACGGACCATATTTTCATTTGAATAGTTATGTGAATAAATAGAATAGTCGGTTTTGGGGAATGGGAAACCCCCCAAATTATTCAACAGTCATCTTTGCATCCATTAATAGTGACAGTCTGGTGTACAATTTGGTTAGAAGGAATCATTGGACCTTACTTCTTTAAAAATGAAAGTGGCGTAACTGTGAATGGGGAGTGATATCGTGATATGATTAAAAGCTTTTTAACGCCACAACTGCATGCTGCGGGCTTGATTAGCATGTGGTATCAACAAGACGGTGTCACATGAGTTAATGGGGAGCGATATCGTGATATGATTGAAAACTTTTTAAGGCCACAACTGTATGCTATGGGCTAGATTAACAAGACGGTGCCATATAGTAAACAGTCAGGGTTACAATGGAATTACTGCGAGACCTCTTCCCACAGCAAGTTATTTCAGGAAATGGTAACGTTGATTGGCCTTCACGGTTGCCTGATTTAAGGGCTCCGGACTTCTTTTTGTGGAAATTTCTGAAAAGCATGATTTATGCAAACAAACCAGAAACCAGAAACGCTTGAGCAACTCAAACAAAATATTCGCGATGAAATTAATAAAATATCGCGTGAAATGTGTGAGAATGTAATGAAAATTTGCTAAAAAGGAGGGCTAACTGAGACGGACATTTATCTGTTATTGTATTCCATACATAATTGCCAACATTAAATAAAACATTTAACAATTTAAGATCCATTCTCTTTCATTTCATCAAAAATTATAAACAAAGTAATACACCTTCCCGGCGGAGACCCTGTCTAAACTTTCTAAACCTGTAAAGATAGACAGACACACTATGTTTCAATTTATTCCTAAAAATCTAACAAATTAAAAGTTTTAACTCTCCAGGGGTTAGAGAGCTAAAATGCCTTCTTAGCAAATTTTAACAAAAAGTTAGAAAACAAATTTTGGTAAATTTCTGCTGCCACTCTTTTTGCAGTCCATGCATTTTCTTTCATATTTTCCCCATCTTTAAACAAAGAATGTTTTAGAAATTATTAGTTTTGCTAAACAACAGCAACGGGTGACAGAGAGAGAGAGAGAGGCCATGTTAAATGAAGAATAAAACCAATTCTTTCTCACTCTCTTTCTTCGATAACCTTAAATGCGCTGTATGCTCTGTTTGGTAATGCGCGTAAGTTGTTGTTGTTACTGTTTTTGTATTAATTTGTCTTGTTTTTATTTTTTGTTTTTGTTTTTTTACTTTAACACTATTCCTCTTTCTCTACTCTTTTCTACTTCGTGCAACAAAATTGCAGTTAGTTGGGAAAATCTAAAGAATGAAAAAAAGTTTTATTTTTAAGAAGCACAAGAGCAGAACAAATACAATAAATACAATAAAAAAAAGAAAGAAAGAAATTTTGCCTACAATTAAAAGTCATTAATAAACACTTGTTTAAATAATTATGTATTTTTTGTTTTTGTTGCACATTGATGCTTTTTGGCTGACGTCGTAATTGCTTTTGCAGATTTTTTCTTTTTAATGAAAAATTTACAAGATAAAACAAATATCAAAGAACCAAACAAAAGGAAATACAAAATTAAAAAAATGGTATTTAATTAAAAAAATAAAAAATAAAAAAGCTAATGAGATACTTTATATATTACAGGGATGGGAAAGTAAAATTTTTTATTAGAATTATAGTTACAAAAACAACTATACAACTTAAATTAAAAAATATCTTTATATATACATATGTATAATTCTACTGTACGTGTGTTGTCACTGAACTCCTCCTAAGCGGCTTAGCCGATGTGCATAAATTTTTTTGTATGCGTTTGGGTGGCGCCGCAGGTGGTTTAGATTTACAATTCGGTCCAATTGGACAAGGGGGCCTGGTACCTCCCATACAAACCACAAATTAAGAATCCAATATTTCTGCTCCTGCTAACGGTATTTAAACAGAATTTGGTATTTCGGTTAAGTTCTGCTGCAAAGATAAGCGGGATTTGATAAAGACGCGTGGTACCTAGCATAAAAATCTTCTTCTTTATGTATATAATTCTAATGTACGTGTGTATGTCACTGAATAAATTTTGTTTGCAAGCGTTTGGGTGTCACCTTGGATGGTTTACATTCACAAACCAGCCCGTCAGATGGCGCTGCCGTCGATATCCAGATTATTCAACTACGCTGCAACTACGTGACTGAATCGACTTGAATGAATTTTTGTGTATTCATTCATTTAATGCATTCAATTTTTTTTGTTGCGCTGTATTTTGATATTATATGGTATCGCATTTACGTAAAAATTGAGCGTTGTTTACTTCAAAAATACACACACGCCATAAATTCGTCGCCAGCCACCAACTGCCTCCTATGTGCCTTGGCGAATGTCGGTGAAAGGCCCAAAGTAACATGAACTCGATTACTGCTGCCGTTAAAACAGTCGCGGTGGGTATCGAGCTTATTTGTCTGCGTTTCTTCTTTGCGATCTCACAAATTCGTTCTCAATGGGTCAGCTAGTTCTCTATAAAGTTTTACAATATCAGAAAATTTTCTATGTTATTTTCACGCATAAAAAATATTTAACAGAAATGTCAAATGTTTTTGTTGTAGCAATATTCCTTTTATTTGCTTATGTCAATATGGCCAAAAATATTAGTATGAAAACACAAACAACAATAGCAAGTTGCCACCTTTTTTCAGAATATATTTAAAACGTTTAACGTTGTCTACCAATGAACAAAAAACCGTAGTTGCAATATGGCAGCATTAAGAAAATTGTCAAACGAAGACTATTTAGAGTCTGTAGTGTAGAGTCTGCTTCATAGTTCAAGCGTTGCCATATATGTAAAGGGTCCACCATCTAACGTTTTTGTTTTCAACTAGTGCTTATTTAATAGATGGTAACACTTAGCTCATGTTTGATTTGACAGATAATTAGTTTTATCCTTCCGCTGAACGAATATGGTTGTGTATACGCTTGAATAACGCTGGGGGAAATATTGCGACATTACTTTGAAAATCATGGTAATGTTGCAGAATGTGTGTGCGAAAATTACGTACGGATTTTGGAAGAAGAGAAGCGCACCGTCAGCTCTGTATCATCGTTATCTTGTCAAAAAAAATTAAAGAAACTGACATCCTCATCAATAAACCAAAGCGTGAAAAGCCAAAAACAGTGCGTACACCCGAGAATATTGCTGCTGTGACAGAAAGTGTGCGTGAAGTGCATCAACATTAATTCACTGTCGTTCTTAACAATTGAACATTTCAGAGTCATCGTTGAGACGAATTTTGCATAAAGACTTGGGTATGACTCCATACAAAAGTCCAATTGGTTCAGGAGTTGAAGCCAAGTGACCATCCAATGCGTTTTCTCTTCGCTAAGTGGGTCTACGATCGACTTACAGAAGATGCCGATTTTGCAAAAAAAAAATTATCTCTTCAGATGAAGTTCTATTTGATCTTGGCGGGTATGTAAACAAGCAAAATTGTCGCATTTGGGGCACAGAAAACCCACACGCATACGAGTCACTGTTTGGTGCAGATTTTGATCCAGAGGCATAATTGGGCCATTTTTTTTCGAAAATGAGCAAGTAGTGGCCGTTACAGCCAATGGCGATCGTTATCGGGCTATGTTGAACGAATTTTTGTTCACAAAAATTAAAGAGGAGGATATTGGCCGAAGCTACACTCGATGCTCTGTGCCTTTTTTTTTGAAGATCGCATTATCAGCCGCAGAGCTGATGTCGTTTGGCCATCTCGGAGCTGCGATTTGACACCGTTAGACTATTATTTATGGGGTGCCGTCAAAGATAAGTGTTACACCGACAAGCCAGAAACAACTGACGCTTTAAAGGACAATATTCGTGAAGCCATTGGTGAAATACAGCTGCACACAATCGATAATATGCTTAAAAATTGGACCGATCGTGGAGGCTACTGCATGGCCAGCCCAGGCAGCCATTTAAATGAATTTTCCATTATTAACCGGAAGGGATCATACTTTCAAATAAAAAAAGAAATTTAAGAAAATATTGTGTAGTTTGATTTATAGCATTTAAAACAAAAAGAAGGTTATTTGGCGGACTCTTTAGTACACAGTTTCACACAACTGTATGACGCAAAAAAGCCATACAATTTGAGAAAGGAAATATTGTAACATTTTCCTTGTTTTAATCCATCAAATAGTTCCAAGAAGCGTGTTCTAGCGAACATAATTTTGAATAATTTTCCCACTATTTCAAAACAGAAGTACTTAAAAAAAAGTACCATAATAAGCATTTAGTTACCCATCTGCTATGTTGCAGTATGAACGTTGTTAGAAAAGGTATTTTTAATAGAAGTCAGCAAATTTAGGATAATATGATTTCTACCATAGTACCACCACGACTGGCTCGAACTTCGTCTAATCTGAAAATCCAATTTTTGGAAAGTTTTTCTAGCATTTGTGGCCGTATAACGGCAATTACGCGAAAGGTGTTGTTTTTTCAAATTGTTAAACCTTTCGGGCTTATCGGCGTAGACTAAATACTTCATATATCCCCATAGAGAATAGTTTAACGGCATTAAAGCACACGATCTTTAAGGCTCATTCTCGGGTTCGAATCGTAAAACTATGTGTTCCGAAACGTTTTCTTCAATAAGTTAATTGTGGCACGAGCTGTCTGATATGTTGCGCCGTCTTGTCAAAACTACAGCTTCTGCACATCATGGTTGTTCAATTGATGAACGAAAAAGTCATAATAATGGGAGGAACTGAATAGTTAACATTTATAGAAAACCAACTACGACGGAAACTACCATCGACATCACTTCGAATCGCCCTACCCAACATAAACTAGCAGCATTTAGACATATGATACACAGACGTAAAATAATCCCACCTACTGCAGATAAATACAACAGTGAACTCGAAACAATCTACACCATAGTTAAAAACAACGGCTACAAACCAACTGCAATCGACAAACTTCATAAACAATACAACACTAGAAACAGATATAAAGTAGACAAAGAATCAAACGATACAACACGACGGCACAATTTTACTTAAACAGGACCAGAAATATACAGACTAACTAACCTTTTTCACAAGGAGGGAATACTCTAAGAGACTAAGAGAATCGTGGACACTTACCAAAGGAATTAGATGAGTGTATGGCTTTCCTGCAACCTAGCAAAAAAGGATTAAGACTAGACATATTGGAAAAGATGGAAATTGACAAAACAAAAACTTTTGACAGCGACATTATAAATGAATAGGTGAACACAACCTCAGGCACAATTTTCACCTCACTGAAACTAATCATAAACTTAAACAAACGAAAAGCGCCCTCAGACGGACTCACGCACCTGGACAACAATAAAAGACGAAAATATTAGGAATAATCCCTACATAAAATGCCAGATGGCTGACATTCTGACTTACCTACGTAGTCCTACCACGATTATGGGATGAATACCTGGACTAGAAATACTGACTCACCACTATGTCATAGAACGTGGCTTGATAACAATGTATTCACATCGAAAGCCATTTGCGAACAAACAGCCAGGAAAGACGTCATATGGAGAAGGAATTGATAACAGTATTTCGTTCACTGGCGGAACAACCCCACAAAAAGTCAGTAGACATGGCTCAATAGAGGTCACCACTGACTGTAACGTCTTGATCAGCATCGTTTTTAAGAAAGTACGGACGAATGAATCCAATGACCACACAACATACTCTTAAGGATTATGATCACTAATAATGCGCCAGCAATTTAGTTTACTGACTTTTCCATTCAAACAAAATTCGTTTATGAAAATCGGGATACAATGATGTTGAAACGCCAAACCAAACAAAACATAAATCACTTGACAGGCAACAAAATGGCTGCCAAGTAAAAAAGTGATGCTAACCTAAAGTTTTATACCTCTATAAAAAATGCACGATATTTAATTGAATGCACAAGAAAATGATATTTGTTTTGAAGCCGAAACTAAAAAATTTATTCAAATGTATACAAGCACATGCACAAACACACACACACATACAAACATCAATACAATATTATGATCCTTTTTTAAGCAAAAACAAAGAACACTAAAAACTATTAAAACAAAAAATTAATAACGATTTTTTTCCATGTCTGTCGCGTAAGTCTCTAGCTTGTGTGTTGTTTTATTTGTGTTTTAGGTGAATAATGACTGAAAACAACACCCTACGTACTGCACATTAATTCTGTTGGAATTATTTTTGCTGTTATTAAAATAAAAGTATTGCCAATCAATTTTTAAGAATCAATTTTTAAATGAATTAAAAGTAGCTTCAATCATAAAAGTACTTTTAAATGAAATCAATCAATCAAAAAATCGCTGGTTCTGATTATGCAAATATTTTGCTTGTAGTTTTTTTTTCGTTCGGACCAGCACTCAGGAGATGATCTCTACTCATGCAATGCGTTATACCAGAACTAGGACATTACGTTATGGGGAGGAGTAAAGAGGGAGTAGTGTTAGTGGACATTCGATTCCTATTGTAGTAACGATAAAACAGTAAAATACTACCTACATTTCGTCGATGATCAAGGGAATCAATAGAGTTGGATATCCTACCTTCCCCAATGAGCCTCTTGGCCCTCTCCTGTAGCCGGTCGAGCAACTCCAAAATAGACTTCGGGGCGCTGACCCATACATGAGAGTTGTATTCCATCTTTGGACGGATATAGATGGCTTAAATAGTACGAAGATCGAATGGAGTGAAGTTTATCTTACACCGTTTTAGCAAATCGAGGCACCTGAAATCTACTTTAGAAACTTGAAAAATGTGTTTAGTCCAACAAACACCACACTGAGTTTTCATGCCAAGAACATCAGGAGCGTTCGATTCTGTAATACCTATATGACCCATAGTAACAGGTGCAGCTCCATTTCCGAAAACAGCCGTAAGTATGCAACATTGCGTCTTACGGACATTACGGAAGACCCATTTGGAAATCGCCGCGAGATCATGATTAAGCGTATTACCCATCTACGTGTAAACATGCAACATTGTGTCTTTCGGACATTATGGACGACCCCATTTGGAAATCGCCGCGAGATCATGTAAACATGCAACATTGCGTGCTACGGGCATTAAAATCGACCCTATTCGCACGATCCATTTCGAGATCGCCGCGATATCCGTGATTGAGCGTATCACTCATGTCCCGCCTTTTAGAACTCATCTCCAACTGGTTTGGTCTATTGCCAAATGAATACGAATGACAAATAGTGCTGTCATCTGCGAAAGAATATATAGGGTTGAAAGAGTGACAAAGAATATCATTTAGAAAAATAAGAAATTGGGTAGGAGAAAGAACGGAGCCTTGCGGTACCCCTGAATTAATCTTGAACTCGTCTAATGAAATGCCATTTATTTAAAACAACTCGTATAGTGCGATTCCTGAGAAAATCCGATATAAATCTGGAGAAATTATCACCGACACCAAAAGAAGCAAGTTTTGACCGAAGTGCGTCAAGTGTTACACTCCATCAAACGTCTTGGAAATATCTAGAGCCACCACCTTACTCTCTCCGAAATGCGTGATAAGATTTACATCTGTATCTAGCTGTGTAAGCCATAACCAGATGATAATTTACATTATTGTGGATAAAATGTAGCGCCATCCTCGACCTAGAAGGCCTTCAGATACGTATATTCTCCAGTTACTCCTAGTTTTTTTTTTTTAGAGAAGTAGCACTTCAGGCAACAATGCCTATTAAGTCAAGTACCGTGCTACATTCTTTTAGAAAAGGGATAGAGAAGAGATGAAACAGGTGGTGAAAGTAGAAGGATAGTCGGAAATTAACTGCCGTATAATAAGACAGCGCAGCGACCAGTGACTATGCCTTCGTTGCTGAGCAGCCCCACCGGCAGTCAATTTTTATTTTTGTAGTGAAAAAAAAACAAGGTTTTCGTTGGGAATCTAACCCACAACCCCCATACTCACAAGCTAGTACACTACCTACTAGCCTACATGGGCACCTAGTTGCAACTTCAAAAGCCCGGAGAAGGCCGCGGCCTTCATCACTCCTTGCTGAACTTCTGGTTCAAAACGCATAAAGCTTAATATAATTAAAGAACACAACGGCATTTATGCTCACTGGACCATTCATTGTGTTCATTGTGAATGAACCGACCCAAACAACTCAAACGAGGGCCACGAAACCATAACCACCTCGATACTCCCATAGGGCCGTGGAAGTAAAGTGGAATTGTCCAGTTGGCTTCTGCTAGCCTTGTAGGGAACTGGGCTCCCTTTTACCCCCGAAGACACATGTAATGTCGGTGGGATTCCGGGGTTCTCTCCGAAATGATGTATAAAGTTGCACCATTGTTCCGATAGGAAAGCCAGCAAGTCATGCGTACAGCGCCCCCCCCCACAGAAACCATACTGTCGGTTGCTAAATAAGCCGTTGGATTCCAATTTTCATCTTACCTTGCAAAATGAAAATTAATCATACTTTCCTTTTACCCCCGAAGACACATGTAATTACATGATAAGATTTACATCTGCGCCTGGCAGTGAGCCTTAATCAGTGGTGTTCATACCACTGGGAATGAAAAGCAAACGTCATTCGCGCCCTAGGAAGCCGAAGACTGATTCTAGCAACAGGTCTTTCCTAGTTGCAACTTAAGTGATTCCAGAGCAGGGCTGCAAACCACCACTCCTTGCTGAGGAGCTGGAAACTTTCCAACTCCTGTCCAGAATATATGTCTAGCATGCTCACTGGATCTAGGAACATTCCACCAGGTAGGTGTTATTAAAGGTGAAATGAACCTGGCCACCATATAAAACTGACCTGTCTGTTATGGGGCTGCGAAACTACAACCACCATGATACTCCCGAAGGGCCAACCTCAATAATCAGTTAGAGAAACAGCTAAATGCCTAAAGAGACAAATAGCGGAAACTCTGTGGGCTACTGATTCTCGTGGAAATAAAGTGGAGCTTCCAGTTGACTCCCTGCCTGTCTTCAGGGGACTGGACTCCCTTTTTCCACCAGTTGCACAGGTCTAGATAGTCGAGCGTTCTATAAAGACCATAAATGTGACCCCGGGGGGGAAGACACATGTAATAACGGTGGGTTTCCGTCAAAATATATAAATATGGCCTCAGGGGGTGGGGGGATCTTCCCTACGGAAGCCAAACTGCTGCTCGCTAAGTTAGCTATTGGACTCCAGTTACCCCACAATTAATCAAAGTGTAAGAATAAATTGCAATTGCGCAGTAATTTTTACGGTGTTTAGCCTCACCCTTTTAGAGGATCGGCGTTACATTAGCAACCTTCCAGGTTTGTGCGTTGCAGCTGATGACTGCATTAAACATTTACTGTTCGCATTTTTTTATTAGTAATCACAATTGTTATCATGTTATCATTTAATTTCTTTGTTTCAGATTATTTTAAATCAAAAATTATGATATCAAGCCTACAATCATTGAAGCTTCGAGAAAATAGTAATAGTCGATGTTCCGACTATATTCGTAGAAAAAAAATGATTAATCATGGCCATTTGTGATTGATTTTAAGTTAAAAAAATAAAAATTTATTGTATTAAATTAAATCAATTCTTGAGACAATTTCAATTTGTTGTGTTAAATTAACAATTATTTAAAAAACTTTTATAGGGTGACATTTCGATATATTAAATCATTCATCATCAACAAACAAATGCATTCCCACTTAAAGGTGTGTTGTGTATATCAGTAGTTTATGTGTATATTGTTCTCTCTTTCAAAAGAGGGGTGCTCTAACACACAAACAAGTATGGGCACGACTGAGACTACACAGACAACTCACGAGTACGAAAACAAAACAAAATTAAGCAAGCAAAATAAAGCAAGCAAAAAATCTCATTGAGGAAAAAAAAAGTGTTATATATTTTTGTTTAAATAATATTTAAGTAGAAAAGTACTATTTATGTGATATGAATGCAACTCGTGCATTTAGTGAATGTAAAAAAAACGAGTAATATTAAACAAACTAACATGTAGTATGTGTACATACGTAAATACATACACATGTTTATCATGCGCCCAAATGTATAATGTATAATTACATGTTATTATAATTATTTAAAAAGCAAATAATGTCGTTAGACGTGCACAAAATTAAACTGATATCACAACTGATGTTAATAAACAATAAAATTGTTAAGTCAGATCTTATTTGAATAATGTGTTTTTTTTTTTGCTTTTTGTCTCTCGAAATAGACAAAAGATTATTTTGTTGTTGTTGTTGTTTTTTTTTTGCTTACAATTTGCTAAATCTAGAAGTGAAACGAAAATTGTATGCAAAAATATGCACATGAAATTTAGAAATTTGCTTCTGGCTTTCTTCTTTTGTTTTAATTTTTAATAACGTAAATAATATCGATTGTCTTCCGGGTTGAGTGGATTATGAATATAGCAAAACAACAATAAAGAAAAAGAACAACAACAACAACAACAATAATAATAACAAATATTAAAGTTTACATGGCAAGCAAAAACAATTTAACTAAACACACATACGCACACAAGCCTACATATATATATATATATATATATATATACATGTTTAAATATGTATACATACATCTACATATGTATGTATATACGAGTAAGTTTTAAAAAAGTTTCTAATTGCAAAGGCATTTTAAACAAAACACTAAAATGAGACCTAAATTGTCGAAAAACCCCAATTACAAAAACAAGCACTCAGCAACAACTGCCAACTTGTATTTGGTACGAAAGCCAAAAAGCAAAAAACAAAACACCAGAAAAGAACTTTTTACATAAAAAAAAAAAAGACAACAACAAAAAAACGAAAACATAACCTTGTCCTAATTAAAAATTTTGCAATAAAAGTAAAACAAACCAAAAAACAGAAAAAACAACAAAAAGAGCGAGAATTTGTGTTTGTTTTGGTTTGACGTTTGAGACAAGAATGCAACCATGTGAATTATACAAAAAAAAAAACAAAAAAAACAAAATTATTCAAAAATCAATTAATATATTTTGTAAAATAGGTCATGGAAAGACCATCTCAATTGGGTTAAGAAAGCTTAATGGCAATAAAACTTTCTTTTTCTCAATAACTTTAAAATAAGAGTTCGAATTTTTTTACAATTTAATATGTGAAATATGTATATGAAAAAAAATCGTAATGGTATTAGGCGAGCAGCCAACATAGACCCGTTTTTACTTAGCTTAACAGAAAAAAAGATATTTTAGCAAAATACAAACTAAGAAATCTGTTAATAAAATACTATTTTAATTTACTATTCACCTCTTTTTTTGATTTTTTGAATTTGGCGATTTTTCTGTCTTTTTATAGTCGTTTTTTTTCTTATTATGGCAATAATGCCTTGTGAGTTTATGTGGCAACATTATTTTTACGCACTCATTTTTCTTTCTTTAATTTGGGCTTCGCTATAAATGCAAATTTTTGGAACATATTCTATCTATATATATAAAAATAAGTCCTGACGCTATAACTCCAAAACGCACGAACCGATTTCCACGGTTTTGCATTGGTTGAATAGGTCTCGGGCTTCGTGAGGTTTATAGCAAAGAAAATTCAGGAAAAATTTCAAGAGAAAAGCAGGAAAACAGCGTCACCTCTGATACTGTGTGATTCGATTTACATCCGCATTTGGCTATGTAGCCTTTATCAGATGGTGGATTTGGAATGATTTGGAACGTCATGCTCGTCCTAGAAAGCCGAAGCTATAATTCTATGCAACAGAAACCTTCTAGTTGCAACTTTAACGATTCCAGAGCAGGGCTGCAAATCAGCACACCTTGCTAAAGAGTTGGAGACTTTCCAACTCCTGTCCAGAACACATGTCTAGCATGCTCACTGGACTGGATCATTCACTTTGTGTGTCATTATCAGTGAGATGATCCTGGCCACCATAAGAACCATTATAACTGTTATGGGGCCGCGAAACCACAACCACCACGATACACCCATATAGGGGCCAACCTCAATCATCAGCCAGAGAACTATTAAATGTCTAAAGAGACAAATAATGAACTTTGGGGCTCGCTGATCCCCGTGGAAATAAAGTGGAGCTTCCAGTTGACTCCCTGCCTGTCTTCAGAGGACTGGGCTCCCTTTTCCCCCAGTTGCACAAGTATAGATAGCTGTTACATACTATAAAGACCATAAATGTGCCCCCGGGGGGTCGTCACCTCTGATACATAGCATGTGGTACAACGGCATCAGTACGTGGTGTGTGAGAATCCCTCACAAAAATAGGTACGTTTCATTTTAAGTAGATGGCGCCGTGCACTAGGTCGCATGTATACTGATCATCCTAGAAATGATGAATGTTTTTATTTGCGACTGCTCTTGGCCAATGTACGTGGACCAAAATCATTTGCGCATTTGAAAACTGTGAATGGCCACCAAAGCCAAACATATCGAGAAGCATGTCAACTATTGGGTTTGCTGGAGAACGATTCTCATTGGGATTTAACACTTGCGGGTTCAGTTGTTTCATCAAATGTGTACCAAATACGAACGCTGTTTGCAATTATCATCACCACGTGTTTCCCTTCACAACCAATTCAGCTATGGACCAAAAACACAAAGACGACATATGTGAAGATATCTTGCATCGCTTGCTTATCCGAACGAATAATTCCGACCTGCAAATAACCGATGAAATATACAATGAAGGATTGATTCTGATTGAGGTTCAATGCTTGACTATTGTAAACATAGGAATGATCGATCGATGCACGATGCATTCCACCAAGAATTAAATCGAGAGCTGCAATACAATGTTGATACATTGCAGGAATTCGTTCGAAATAATGTGCCGTTGCTGAATGAACAGCAAATACAAGTATACGAAACATTTATGCAAGCGGTGGACAATAATACTGGTGGTCTATTCTTCCTGGATGCAGGGAAAACATTTGTCGTTTCAATGATTTTGACCACTATTCGATCAAGATGTGACATAGCTATGTAGTTAGCATCATCTGGATTTGCGGCGACTCTTCTAGATGGCGCCCGTACTGCACATTCTGCGCTTAAGTTGTCACTCAATTTAAACACAATTGATACTCCAACATGCAATATTTCCCGATCCAATGCAATCGGAAAGTTGTTGATGCAATGCAAGCTCATTGTTTGGTATGAGTGCACAATGACACATACGAATAATGCGACAGCTGGATTAATTACTCTTACCAACGTCTTTTGCCGATTTGTAGACTCTCAATTAGCTCTTATTGCAAATGTTTTCCCAAACATTAGTGAGAATTATCAGAATTACATTAGCTTAAGCCAGCTTATGCATTTTATAGTTGGGCCTTAACAACTTTTGGTTCTTCCCTTTCAGATAAAACTGAAATTTTTCGTTCATTAATTTTATTTTGTATTTTTCTAATAATAACAAAGGCTTAATTAAGGCCTATCGTATCGCATATCAATTATTCAAAATATCAAGCTGTCGTCCAATGTTATCATAAGTTAATAGGATACGAGTACATACATATTTACCTAATCGTCGCACAATTTATTTATTTATTTGTCTTATCGTTCAAACCTCTAAACCGCAAAGCAGTTGAAAAATGTTTAATCAGATTCTTTAGACAAAGAAATTGACTTTGAACAAACACACTGTACATATCACTTGCCAATATAAACAGTTATGCGATAATGTTGGAAGTTCAATTTTCTTTCGTCCAAAGTTTGTGTGCCTGTGTGTGTGTGAAATTGCATTTAGAAAATTATGGCATGCGAGACAAAAGTATAACAAACAATAGCGAATGCCTGCTTGCTAATGAGCTAAATTTTGTTTTTATTTAAAGCTCTAAAGGCTTAGTGTATAATTCTGTGGCTGTGTCTTCGAGTCTCGAAGTCATTTAATCATCGTCACATAGACTTTACATACATTAGGGAGAAGGAAATTATAACTGTATTAAGGCTCTTAAATAAATAAAATGCCTTTGATTCCAAATTATTGACAACTAAAAAAATTTCCGATGTCGGCAAGACTACATTATTTACCTTTAGAAGTTGATGGGGCTGAGCTCAGGCTGCCATCGGGTTCGCAGGTGGTAGATAGCGATTAGTTGCATTTACGCAGCCCTTGAGCAAGAGCGGCAGAAGTGGAGGGTATGTACAAAAATGCGTTTTGATATCCAGAAAAACTCAGGTGACAGGACGAGTAGGCGTCGTCCTTCCAATAGGCGCCTGCGGAACTTAACTGATAGAGGCAGAAGGTGAAACTATAATTTGTCCTTCCCGGGGACTCATTTATCTGCCTTTATAGATTACTCAACCATATAGACATACTCAACGGGGGAATAAGGGAATCCAGTCCTCTGAAGGCTGTCAGGGGCTCAACTGGAAGCTCCACATTATTTCCACGAGAATTAGTAAGCCCCAGAGTTCAGCTATTTGTCTCTTTAGCCTTTTAGTTGTTCTCTAAGTTATTATTGAGGTTGGCCCTTCGGGAGTATTGTGGTGGTTGTGGTTTCGCAGCCCTCATAAATTTGATGATGTGGCCAGGATCATCTCACCTTTTCTGGGTCATTTAGAGAAATAAGAGATAGGATAGGAAAAAGAACGGAGCCTTGTGGTACCCCTGAATTAATCTTGAACTCGTCTGATGAAATGCCATCTATAACAACTCGTATAGTTCGATTCCTGAAAAAACTCAATATAACCCTGGAGAATCCTCCCGGGGACATATTTATATGTCTTGACGGAATCTCGCCGTCATTGCATGTGTCACCGGGTATAAAAGGAAGCCCAGTCTCCTAAAGGCTAGCAGCGAGCCAACTGGACAACTCCAGTGAGCATGCTTGTCATGTGTTCTGGACCAGGAGTTGGATAGTGTCTAGCTCTTCAGCAAGGAGTGGTGGTTGGCGACCCTGCTTCGAAACCTCCGAAATTGCAACTGCAATAACCTGTTGCTAGAAATTAGTCCTCAGCTTCCTAGGGTGCGGGCCACGCATCATATCACCCAAGTGGTTTGACCACCGTCTAGTTATGGCATACACACGCTAGGTACCGACGTAAATTGGTATGATTAAGGCTGACGGCTGTGGCATTCTATTACCTTAGTATGAGGAAACGACATTCCGCAGAAACGGCTCTCAGACTAATGTCACAGCCGCCTTCCGTCCTAGTAAATCCTTGGCAAGAACTTGGGAAAACGCTGTGCACACTGTAACCGTTGATTTGGTTTTGTAGGTTTAGTTGATAATTTAATTCTAATTAATGCCTGATCTGGCTGTGAACACACGTACCCTTAAAGTTTTGTATCAGTCCTCGCGAGGATATCACTGCATGCAAAGGTACCCTCTCGGGGTCAATTTACAGGCAACTACATAACGGATGCAGACAACGAGTTCGAGTTGGGACCCATATAGAAAAATAAAAGACAACTATAATTATATCCCTCAAAAAAACCGATAGAAGAGAAGTGGCAGCTCAAAAACGGCAAAATCTCCCGACTTAGACGGTACCACCACCTGTAGAAGCCGGGAGGAACAGGCAGGGTATGGTTCTTCACACTCCTCAAGGTGCGGCTGAATTGAGCAATAAGGCCTCCACGAAGGCGGCGGCTTTCAGCTCGCTCAGGCAGGAGTTTATTCTAAGAGTGAGATACTGTAAGGAAGAGGCCTACGCTGACTGCAGGAAGATGCTTCGGAAAATCCGGCTAGCAATAAATAAACACAGCGACATCAACATGGATGTCGAAAACGGTGTATCAGATCTGTTAACAGCTCGAAAATGGAGGTACAAACTGGCCGAACGACAGCAGGGAATATAGTAGACAAAATAATTAGCAGTCGCAAAAACTGGACTGTTATGACGAATTGTGTGCAACGTATACTCGTCATCTGGAAATGGTGACGATGAACCAGCACTGATTTGGTGCTCAAAGTGGATACCTGGACGCAGGCTTAGTGGAATATGGCCATACTGGCCAAATAGGGGTCCTTTCCGAGGTCTTACAAGAGCGGTGCTGCAACGGACTCCGGCATACGGCATAATGACGATTTTCGCTACAAACGTAAAGTATTTTCCCCATCTTAAGCCCAAAAAACAGCTGTGGTAATTTATTAATCGGAGTTCAAGCTGGAGGTTTATTTTAAAACTAGATCTCTTAAACCTATTTTATGGTTAATTAACCTTACACACATTCTACTTCTATTTAAAATTTAAGGTATCGCTTACGTACACTTTGGAGCATATCTTATCCCATAACGTTCTTGTGAAAAAATTTAAATTAACTTGAGGCCCTCAGCAAAGAAAAAAGCTTAATTTATGCCAATAACGCAAACTTTGAACGCAAAATTAAGAAAAGATCCTTTTTCAACTAGCTTTAGACAAAAGGTACTTTTTTAAAGTGCTTTTTTAAAGGATATTCTTGGAGTTTTGCAGCAGGTACTTTTTTGGAAATTAACTTTTTAAAATTGTTTTTAACTTTAAAAGTACTATTATTAAAACTTGGTTTTTTAACGTAAAATCAAGAAAGATCTGGTATTATGTTATTTATTTTTCCTCCGTCAGTAAATGAAATACTATTGCTATTTCCTGTCCTAACTGGCTGATTTGTAGTCGAAGGCGAGCGCTTTTGATGCGAATGCATCATTCTCAAGCCGCGTTGTGGGTTGTACTGGTGAGTCTGCCTGAACGCCAACACTGACTCACCAGTACAAGTATTCGGATAACGAGCTTTGTTTTGATTATATGTATGTACATCAATAAAACTTTTGTTTTAAATAATTAATTATAATTATATTTTTGTAAAATATAAAATAAAGATGTAAAAATGTTTTATATTCAATGGCATGTTATGTTTGAGTTTTTATTATTATTTGTATACTACAATTTGTTTTTGATAAGCTTTTTTAAAAATTTTAAAAATAACAAAGTACAACTGTCAATTGAGCCGTTTACATTAAAAGTGGCATAAGTCACAACTGAACAATTTTTTTTTTATTTTTTAATAAATTTGAAATTAATAAGTTGGGAAGTATTGAGATTTGTTTGAGAGGAGTATTGATAATTAACGATATAACAAAAATAATTATTTTGAAAGTGGCGTTAGTCGCTGTACTCAGGATATTAATTACGGAGCTTAGTGTGAAAGAAATGGAAACATGTAATAAGTGTGTGTGAAGTATAGATGTGATTATTGGACTTATTTTTATTAGTACGAAAGAATAGTGCAGTTTACTAAACTATATTATAGTGATATCTAATATACTACACATAATTAGCATTATTTTGTTATTTTTTTATTCTCAGCAGGTTTCTTCGTGTTGTATAAAATATCTAAGAATGTCACAACTCAAAAGCATATTATTGCACATAGTGACTTATGTAAAGGACAAAATAGTAATAGTAGTAATAGCCTCCTGTCGAAAAAAATCCTTCACAGTACACAACATGGAGAAAAAAGATTTTAATTTCAACGCAATCATTAGAAAAATCCGTTTCAGAAAGAAAAGTATATTCAGACTAGTTGAAATGGCTAAAAATTCAATGGATTGAATTTTACCATGATATTCCCTATAAAATGTTTTATAAACTAATTTAAAATAAAAAAGATGACAAAAACAAAGTGACTTATGCCACTTTTAAAATAAACGGCTCAGTTTATTGTAAACATAATTTGTTTTGTTTTTGAATTTTCAATAATAAAATTTTTTAACGTAAAAAATTCTTTTTTTATCTAATAATAATAGCAATTGTATTATTTTAATAGCATCTATGCTAAATATGTTAATAAAAAAATATAAAAAAAAACAATTTTTAATATGGAATGACCCAAGAAAAACTTTTTTCAAATAAAATTTTATTTATTGCAAATGTTTTTAAAAAAAGTATTTTTTAAGTTGTAAAAAACTAATTTTTTTTTATTTAAGGGTTCATTTAACTTTTGATGATTTTCCTGGTTATCCAGCATTAACAAGTTTTTTGACTGGAAGTATGAAATTTAAGAAAAGCTTTTAATATAATAAACAGGATTATTGACCTGTTGTCATTTTGCTGCACTTATCATCTAAATAAATATTTCCTAAACAGAGGCATCATCTAAATGTCCTTTTCTCTGTTTTTAACAAAGAGCATCGCATCATCATCAAACACTGGATTCAAGGTTTTATGAGAATAATGCGTGGGTGGATGTTTGTACAGAGTGTTGTTCATTTTATTCTCTTTGTTTGTTTGCCCTTCCTTCGAACAACAATTCAAAAACGAAAAAAAAACAACCGCAACACTGTAAGTTAATTTTAAAATTCAATAATTTTCCTTGTTTGTGCTGTTTTCTTTTTTTTTCTTCTTTTTTTCCGTCTTTCACTTAAATATGTTATGTTGTGCGTTAAACGTACAATCTGATCTGAGTTAGCAAACAAAAAAGGTTATGAACTTTCATAATAACAGCCAAGATTTTGTTTATGGATAGATAGAGTTATTTTTTTTTTTTGTTAAATACATTCTGTAAACAACGCTTGAACAAAGAGACCGTTAATATTTATTTCAATTGCTAAATGTGTAAAGTTAAAAAATATAAGAATTGATTTAATATTTTAAGTAAATAAACATAAAAAGGTATGGTGTTGCCAAATGGTCAAAAAAAAAATTTTATTTACAGTATTATTTTAAGGCGAAATGGGCAGCAAATTTTTAAGGAAAAGAAAATGATGTTTACAAATTGTGAATGCTTAAAGCTTTTAAGTTAAAAAGCGTAATTAATTAAATAAAATAAATTAATATCTATTATGTAAATAAAAAAGGGTGTAAAAAATGTATAGTAATTTAAAAAATGAGAAACGCTGGGCCGATTTCTGTAAAATATTTTGTCAGTTGTTCGTATTAACGAAAGAAAATTTTAGAAGATTTCCCCGGAAAAGTTAGAAAATTGAAAAAATCGAAAATTGTGCTTCTATATAAAATTTTGTATGAAATTATTCCTTTCCAAAACAAAAAATAGAAGAAAGTTTTTACTGTAAATCATGGAAAATTGCGTAAACTGCTAAATGTGAAAAATTAAAAAATCTCTCCGCAAAAGTTGGAAAATTGTAACAAATCGAAATTGAGTTTTGTATAGGGTCTGCCAAATAATTTTTATTTTTTTTTCTTTAAATGCTAAAAACAAACCTACACAGCTTCGGCTGTGTGGCACGCAGCACCGTTCTAGTGAATCCAAATGTTGCCAATATCCTCCTCTTCAATTTTTGTGAACAAAAATTTGTTCGTTCAACATGGCCCGATAACGATTGCCATTGACTGTAACGGTCACTCCTGAAAAATGGCCCAATTATGCCTCTGGACCAAAATCCGCACCAAAAAGTAACTTGTTTTGGGTGCGTCGGCTGTCCAATGTATGCGTGCGGGTTTTCTGTGCCCCAAATGCGACGACAATTTTGCTTGTTCACATACCCGCCAAGATCAAAATGAGCTTCATCTGAAAAGATGATTTTTTTTTGCATAATCGGCATCTTCTGTAAGTCGATCGTAGACCCACTTAGCGAAGTGAAAACGCATTAGATGGTCACTTGACTTCAACTCCTGAACCAATTGGACTTTGTATGGCGTCAAGATCTTTATACAAAATTCGTCTCAATGATTTCTCTGAAGTGTTCAGTTGTTGAGAACGACATGAATTGATGTTGATGGCGCATCACGCACACTTTCTGCAACAACAGCAATATTCTCGGGTGTATATGCACTGTTTTTGGCTTTTCACGCTTTGGTTCATCGATGAGGATGTCAGTTTCTGCCACTTTTTTCACAAGAACATACGGTGCTTCTCTTCTTCAAAAATCCGTACGCAATTTTTGCACACATTCTGCAACATTACCATGATTTTCAAAGTAATGTCGCAATATTGTCGCAAATTCATTTAGCGAAAGGATAAAACTAATTATCTGTCAAATCAAACATGAGCTAAGTGTTACCATTCACGAAATAAGCACTAGTTGAAAAAAAATGTTAGATGGCAGAGCCTATATGAAATTTTGTGTGCAATCGTTGACTTAAAACTTTTGACAATCAGACACAGGTGTCATTTTGGCATTGTAATTTTCAATAAAAAATGTGCTATTTTTCTTACTGCAATTTATACCAGTTTTGTGTATTGTAAAACTGATTCCGAATAGAACGTACACCATTCATTCACGTAAAAGCATTACAATTCATTGCATTGAAATTCAGTGCAAAATGTTTATCAAAAAAATCGAAAATAGATTTTTTGTGCGGCATTATTCCTTAATGGCTTTTCAAGCGAAAATTGCAGAAAAATGTGAAAAAGCTTAATTTTTTGTTTCCTTGAATTTTTTATTTGTCGGGCCTCTTTTTTTAACACACGTTTTGCGCTCGATTATACGGAGTTTTTTTTTTTTTTTTTTGTTAAATTCGTTATTCGTACCGAATTCGATTAATTATTTACGTACGTTTCTTTATTTTGTGTCAGTATCTTCTGTTGGTGTTCATTATTTGAATTGTAAAAAAACTGATTAGTGGAGTAGGACTTCGCTTCATTGAAATGTCTTATGTACGTTACATGTTCGCGTGTTGGGAAAGCGTCTTCGTTATTTGTTTTTATGCCGAAAAAGATATGGAAAAACATTGTTCATCAAATCGCTCTCAACTGATTTCATTTAAATAAATCACTTTGAAAATTTAAATATTTGTATTGTATAGGCTAAAATTGCGGCGAGGCGAAATTTGCCAGGTCCGCTAGTTTGTTATAAAAATGAAGAACAGCAATGATTTGAATTGATTTTACAAAATGGACTCGGCTAGAAGTTTCGGTTAGGAACCATAGATCACGTTAACAAATCAATAAAATAAAAAAAAAATCAATAAGATTTGTTATCTACATATGTGATAACAAAAGAGCAACATATAATATCACCTGAGCAGTATAAAAATAACAGTATTCATATGCTATGTGTCATTAAACTAAATGCAATAACAGCTTATTAATTACTGAGTTCGAAAGAAAATTATATAGATATCTTGACATCTCTTTACACAGCGTGTTATATTTAAACTGTTTTTACTTAAGAATTATTTACTTTGTCAAGAAGTCAAAGTAATTTTACCTATATTTTCTGTAATATTTTTGTAATCTTTTGTATTGTGTTGTTTTCAATTTATGATTTAATAACTCTCATAAAATAGAGCATTTTAGCTTTAAAACTGGCATTTCTCCCAAAAACTAATGCAACAATTGGGCAACTCTTAACTGTATTTGCCAGAGGGATAAATATAAAAAAACACACAAATGGCAGAAAAATCTGTGGAAAATTGCAAACTTTGAATATGAATGGATGTCAAAGAAGGAAATAAAAAATGATGAAAGACACAGATATAAGTATGGCAAAAATAAAAAGGTTAAAAAAGTATCTGGATAAATATTAATATACTTTTTTTTTGTTTTTTTTTTTCTTTCTGTAAAAATCAAAATGTAGAAGGATAGTAAAAGAGGTTAAAATACACTAAATGATAAATAAATAAAATTAAAAAAAATAATAATAATAATTTGAAAGGAATAGAGAAAATTAAAAAGAAACTTACATCGTTACGTTGATTTGGATGTGTGATGGTTTTTCCAAGAGAATTCATGGTTTTCGATTTAATTTTACATGACATTTAAAAGAAAATCAAAGACTAATTATTTTATGCGTTATAAAAGTAACCAGAACAAAATAACTAAGAAATCAAAAATAATAAATAATAAAATGTTGTACGAAACGAATAATCAATGACAGCCAACATGAATATAGTAAATGACTTATTTTATTGGAAAAAATTCCCTTTTATTGTGTTAACTATATGTTATTTTTATTTTCACTTCAACCCACAAATAGTATTGCACTTAATTTGAGTTTTCTTTTTTTTTTTTTTTTTGTTTAATTTTCCTAGAATTTTTTTTTTAAACGTTAATTTTGCTATTCAATTTAATTAACTGTTGCTCTGCTTTTTTTCTTTTTTGTAATAGATATATAATACATAAGTAGATAGATAATCTTTATTTTGTGTATTTTTTCCACTTTTAACAATATTTATTAAACGACCGACAAAGTTTTTTTTTCTAAATGCGTAGTTAAAGTTTGTTCGCGAAACACTTGCAGTTGTTTTCGTATTGTTACAAAAGAATTCTTTCTTGCTTCTTGTTTTTTTTTCTTTTACTTAATTTTCCACTTTTTTATTATTTGTTAATTTAAATTATTATTTTCTTTTTTTTTTCTTGCTTTGAACTCAATTTAATTACTTCGTCTTCAAATCTACGCGTTATTATTATGAACCACACTTTAGCTGCACTCGTGTAAAACTGATTCCAAAAACAACAATAACAAACTGTTTTAAAAAACACAAATATTTTAATTTTTTTATTCTTGCTGTAGTTGTTGTTCTTTTTTCTGTTAAATCAAGAAGAACACAAACCCAATTGGACAGTTATTTTGTTTTTGTTTAATTTGTTTTGTATTTTCTCTCTTTCATTTGCCGTTTCTTTAATATTGCCAGATTAAAGACTTCTGCTACACTGAGATAAATAAAATGTGAATAATTAAAAATTTTGCTTGATATATAATTAAAATTAAATTAAATTAACACAATGTAAATAATCTTTAAATACTCTTTATATAATTGTAAAGATTTTCAAAAAAGATTAAAGAAAAAGCTTGCCCTTCATTAACACGAAGCAAAAACGCGGTACTTAAGAACTTTTGCTAAGGAAAACAATCTGATTACACTCTTCTAAGCTCTGTAAAATGCTTATAACACCTTTTCTTTCTAAAGAAAAGTTAAGTTTCAGTTCTTAAATTTTATTTAAAAAAATATGTGGTGACATTTTATTTATTTATTACAGCACATTATGTTTTTAGAAAAAAAAATATTGTTGTTAATTTTATTATTATTTTTTTCGCCCTTTTTTTCTTAAACAAATAAGTATTAACCTTAATAATGCTTTTTTAAATAAATTTAAAACGTTTTTGTTTTCAAACATTTTTATCTATTTGTTAATAATTTTTGTGTTTTAAAAAAATTAATTTCCTGAAGAAGCTTTTCAAGGGAAAGCGAAATATTGAAAATAAACGTGTTAAATTTATTTAAAAATACCATTATTAAGAATAATACATATTTATTGTTGTTTATTTTATAAATATTTCGCTCCACCTTCAGAAAACAGGAAATTAAAATATTTTTATTATGAAAAATATCTCTTATTCTTTTTTACGGTCTTTTTAAATTAAATAAACAATATATATTTTTTTCTTTTCGATATTTTGCTTTCCTATGGAAAGCTTTTTAGGAAAAAAAATTTTTATTTTTGAAAACAAAAGTTATTAATAATAATATTAATAATAATAATAATAATATTAGTACTATTAATAATAATAATTTTTGTTTTCAAAAATAAAAAAAAAAATTTTTTTCCTAAAGAAGCTTTCCATAGGAAAGCGAAATATCGAAGAGAAAAAAAATATATATTGTTTATTTAATTTAAAAAGACCGTAAAAAAGAATAAGAGATATTTATTAAAGTTAAAAAAAGGTCGATTAAAAAACTACAAAAATATTTTCATTATGTTTTATAAAATAACAAATATACGTTTATTTAATTTTGAACTTATTTTCAAATTATTATTCATTTAATTGATATTTTT
Organism: Trichopoda pennipes; assembly: GCA_030448955.1. Classification (NCBI taxonomy): domain Eukaryota; kingdom Metazoa; phylum Arthropoda; class Insecta; order Diptera; family Tachinidae; genus Trichopoda; species Trichopoda pennipes. Next base: position 3,483,375 of record JASKUP010000040.1, read on the forward strand.
AATGAAGTTTAACATAAATGTTTGCATTTCGTATTTCCTGTTAATATTAAAAAATATTATTAAGTTAATAATGGAACTTTTGTAATGTTCGACTTTGTGATGTAATTTCTTTAATCTTCAAAATAATAAATTCTATTTTATTTTTATAAAAAGCTGTTTTTGTTAGCATTTTCAATTTTGTTTGGCACAGTTTTGAATTTTTTTAATCTAAAACACAATTTTTGTAACAAAACAATTTATTAAACTATATTTTATTAAACATGTAAAATTAAATGCCACTTTTTCAATAAAAAAAATATCCAACATAAATAAGCAGCATGAAGTTAAACTTGAATATCTCAGGAAAACATAAAAATGCAAAGAAAAACATTTTTCAAAATAAATCAAGCGATTTAAATCGTTTGGGTAGCACTGGCCACTTGTTTAAAACATACGACTAACGTTTCTTTACATAATTATGCATAACGGTGATTAAAATTACTTTTAATTACTTTTCTATTCAAGGGTAATTTATCTAATTTATCAATCTCATTATTATGAATTATAAAACTAAAAATAAAATAAAATGCTAAAATCAATTATAATTAAAATTGAATTTGCTTTATTTAATTAAAAACATTATTTCCTTTTGTAGAAATAAATCTAAAATCGCTACGTTACTTTTGAAGAAAAACTCCAACTAGTTATTTAACTCTAAAGTAGCAACTACAGCATTACTGAAAAAGAAGAAAAAGAAATTGTAAAAAATTTACTTTGTGCTACACATTCCAAAAGTGTTTTTACAAAAGTGGAGCTTGATTTTGATAATTTAGACACAATTTTAATTTAAAAAAATATATATATTTAAAAATGGTGAGTTTATGGTGTGATTCATAATAATAAACAAAAATAATTAATTAAAATTTATTTACTTAGGCCAACTATTCCGAAGATCAATTAGCTGGTAAGTGTTATTCGTTTTAAAGAACTCCAAATGGAATCTTTTGAGATTCTTAAGAATTTGGGAGTTGCCGTTAATAAGGTAGTGTGTGCTTGATTTTGTTTAGTGATAGAGCTACAATGAAAATGAGTCATTCATTAAATTTGTTTTAGAAAAACAATGAGTAAATTTTTGCATTAAATTTTCTTTTTGTTTATTTTCAAATGATTCGGTGCCACCTCATCTTTGCAAAATAGAAGAAATATTTTTCTTTTAACTTTAAAATGATATTTGTATTTGATGTATTCTACGTTAGCCACATTATTTGATGTTTGTATTAATTAGGTATTTTGAAAAATTGTGAGAAAGGTTTGTGTGCGGTGTCCTCTTAGAACCAACTGTATATTGAAAATGTTAAACAATTTTTCTTTGACGACTTAATTTATAGCAGATTTTCTTTTACAACTTACATACATACGTAAACGTATTGAAAACTAAATAAAAAGTTTGTATTAGGTTTTTTAGATTGTTGCTATTCATTTTACTTTCCATATAAAGATCAGCAGTGTGTTTATTGCAATTTAATAGTGGTAATTGCCTTAAATGGACAATTTTAATACAATTAATTTTTAGTTTTGGTATCTTTTGTACTGCGTAATATTATTTTTGGATGAGAGTTAAAAATTAAAAAGTTCTGGCTTTTAGTAACAATTTTTCAAAAGCATAACATTTTCCTTGATTTAGGCAGCTTTTCAATATTATATAATTCATTTTCCCGTGGCATTTTAGTATTAAAGATTTTTGTTTTAATTTAAAAGATTATGATTAATTATCAATAGATTATGATATCTGTAATAGATTAAATTTATTATCAAACATGGAAGCTATGAAATGTAGGTAGCAAACTGTTTGTTTTTTTATTGGCAAATAAAATATGAATTTATAAACACTTAAGTAAGAACGAGCGTTACAAAATTCTAAAACAATTTGCATACTCAAAAGATTTTCCACAGCTCGGAGAATTTATAAATGCCGTTAATGAGGAACAGTTTCAATTTCTCATAAGTGCCCGCTCACACGCTTCCACTTTTGTTGCTAATTGTTTCTTTTAAAGTTGACGTAATGTCTACACGTCTTTGTTGTGCTTTCTGACGTTTTATTTCACTCAAGTTGTGAAAAAATTAAGTTGAAAAAAATGAATGTAAAAGAAAAAAATTTACATACTGGAGTCTATAACTGACTGCATTGGAGAAGTCATTGAATGGGATTCTGATGACAGTGAAAAAGGTGGAAAAAATGTTTAACAACACAACACTATTATAATTTTATAATTTAAATTAACCGTCAATTTACTGACGAAATTTGAACATTCATTTTTTAACAATGAAACAGGGAATAAAGAGGAATGTCAAAAAAGACCCAGTTTACATTATGCAACTTTTGTCGCTGCAACTCGTAGTTTGCTGTTGTAAATAATGTGTGTAAAGAGAATAGTGGTAGAGTTACTCTCTTCCCCTATTCTCTTTACTCACATTATTTACAACAATAAAGTACGAGTTGCAGCGACAAAAGTTGCACAATGTAAACTGGGTCAAATACAACTTTGTGTATATGATTACGAATGGAAATATAAATCAAAATTCCTGAGTGCAAGCAGCTCCGTACTGCAGTAAAATAGAAACATATCCTATTTTTATACCTTCTCTTTCTTTCTAATGGAAAAATCAAAAGCTGAGCAACAAAAGTGGAAGGGTGTGAACAGGCACTAAATGTTGTTAATACATACATCTGCTTTCTAAAGATTTTATGTGGCCAATGTTTTGACGTGTTTGTATACAATAAAATCGTTAATTTTTTAAAGAGCTCTATTTGAATTCAAATCATCGTTCCTCTTACGTTAATTTAAAATATTCCCATACTCATATTCTCTATAACATTCAATGTGATCAAAATGTAAAACACTAACCTGCTGTATTTTTTATTAAACATTATTACCAAGTTGTAAACGACATAAATTTTCAATGTTAAAAAAACGTTTACACATTTTTATTACCATAAATAGAATATTGTCAACCCAGTTTCCATATGAGAGTCTCTCCAAATACGATCGTTTGATATAAAAGCAATAACAATTCAAAGAAAATTTAAATCACAAAATGAAAAATTGTTTTTGAACACAAGAGTGTTTTACTATATTCAGAAAGAAGGGGACTTGTAAAATATTAAATTTTTAAATAATTTATGAAAATATAAGTTCTCCAGTTAGAGATAACTAAGTTATACGATTAAATTCAAACAGGCACTGCTTAGTATAGAGAAAGAAAGCTGAAGAAGATGGTTTATTGTTAATTTTTCATAATTTACTATTTTTTTAATTGAAAGAAAACTATTTTATAATAAATTATTTAAACACATTTCAAATTCTCCAAAATTTATTTATTTTTTACATTTTCTTAAAACTCTCTCTAGAACAGAATAAAAATATTTTTCACTTAAAATTTGGCACTAATATTTTTTCACTACTTTTTTTTAATTGCAAATAAAAATGCTTTAAAAAAACTTTGACATTTTGGTGAAAACCTAAAATGTCACTTAAGAATTTTCATTACGAAAGTATTTCGCATAAAACACTTTTATGGCTTAAATATTAATTTTATGAAGAGTGGGCAAGTTTGAAGTTAGAAACTTGATTGGTTTAAAACACACTTTTTTGACAACTTCAGTTTTATTGATACCAATGTCAAAATTTTAAAACACATTTTGCGAAAAAAAAGTCGCTTATATTATTAATGCAGCGCCGAAGTTCATCTTTCAGTGTCAGTTGTTTGTGGCTTGTTCTCGCAAAATAGGTCCTTCAAATTGGCCCGAAGAAAATAATCCAGCAGCGTTAAATCACAGGAAGAAGGACAATCGGCATGGTCAAATTGTGAAATTACGCGATCGAGAAATTTTTTTTGCAATAATTAAATTGTTTGGGTAGCTTGTGGCGTCATCTTGCTGAAACCAAAGATCACTGATGTCAATATTAGCCAATTGTGGCCATAAAAAATTGGTTATCCTTGTTTGGTAGCGCAAAGAATTCAAGCAAAAGGCGTTTCCTTGCTGATTTTCGAAAAAAGAATACGGTGATGTTGCTACCTAAGCGCAAACACCTCCATACGCCCTTTTTGTTTTTTTTTAATGTAATGTTTTTTTGAGTACTATTTGTGGATTTTGTGAGCCCCATATGCGACAATTTGGTTTGTTAACATATAAGCCTACTTGAAAATGAGCCTTATCCCCCAAGATGATTTTGTTGAAAAATGCGCTGCTTTTGTTCAGTTTTTCAATTCACAAATGTTCGACGCAAACAATGGTCGGTCTGTTTTGATTACTAAATGACTTGAACTTTCCGAGCGTGAAGATAAACATCTTTATGCAAAATGTTGCGCAAAGTGTCCCTAATTATGCCCAATTGTTGCGAACGTCGATGAGTTCCAGGCTTCAATACTTTGCTAAACAGCTAGCATATTATGATAAAAATTTTTATTGTATTACGAAGAGAAAAGTGCGGCAATTATGAATGAACAATGATATCGAATAGCAGACGCTGATAGATGTCGATTCTTTCATCAAAGTTTTTAATCACTTTTTGGCAAAGTGGCGGTCCTATTTCATTAATCACATTACAAATTTTGAGTTTTAAGGTTGAAATTGACTCTGTTCTTATCAATGCACCACAAAAAATTATGTGACAAGGCAGCAACAATATTGTGAGCCTCGAATTTAGCGTTTAAATTACGCATAATGGATCTGATTATGAAAAAAAAGCTGCTTGAATTTTAAGAAAAATCTATGCTGAAGAGTGAAACGTTCTATGCTTAAAGTTACCCAACTTTTTACTAAATAAATTTTAAAGAATGACTGCTCAATGTTTAACATTTAATTATTTAAGAGGCAATTTACTTCCTAACCTCAAATTTACCCACCCAATTATTTAAATCTTTTTTGCTAAAAAAGATTGATACTAAAATAAAAAAAATTGTTAATATTTTGTTTTTTCAGAAATAATTATTCTACATGATTTTTTTTTTTCTTAAAAATTAGTTTGACAGTTGACACAACTTTAGACGAAAATGTGTTTAAATAAAAATAAATTCCAAGTATAAAATTTTTATAAATTTTTATTTAAAATTGTAAGAAACAAACATTTTTCATTTACGAAAACATTTCGCAGAAATTTTACAACAAATATTTTTCAGAGATTTAGAGATTTTTATAAAAAAAATATTTTTTTTATAAAATTTTTTATAAATATTTTTTTTATAATTTTTTTTATAAATGTTTTGTTAAATTTTTACAATAAATATTTTTCAGATATTTATAAATTTTTTTCATAAAAAAATATTTTTTTATGAAATTTTTATAAATATTTTTTTATAAAATTTTTTTTTATAAAAAATATTTTTTTTATAAAATTTTGTGTAAATATTTTTTTATAATTTTTTTTTTCTATTAAATTTTTATCTTTTTACACGGTCCTTTAAATTATAACGATTTATTTTTCTTTTTTTCTCTCAATATTTCGCTTTCCTTTGGAAAGCTTCTTCAGGAAATTTTTATATTTTCAAAATAAATAAAAATAAATTAAAATAAATAAATTTTGTTTTTGGAAAAATTGTTTTAAAGAACCTAAATTTTCTATCTTCTTCTGTTTTAAAGAACTTTTCAGCTCCTACTTTAACACGTCTTAATAAGCTACGCCTTTGTAATTAATTATTGTTAAAGGCGTTGAAACAAAACAACTACGGCAACAACATTTATAAAATAATAGACAAATTTGGCATAGAAATAGCAAAACAACCTCATTTTAACTGAATAAACAAAAACAAAAACATTGTTTAAACGCGAATGTGAGAAGGCAGGAGACGTTTGCTTAAACCACTAAAGAGACTGACTATACCAATATAACTTGCCACAACTGAGGCCTATTGCGGTGACATGCAACACAAATCAGCTTTAGTTCTTATTGAATTATTACCCTGTTAAATTGTAGTTTTATTTTACATTTGTTAAATAAAACAAATTGCATTAAAGAAATTAAGTGAAAATGTATCTTTATGAGCCTCCAACCAAATATACATTTAGCACCGTCGAAGGTTAGTGTTAAAAAAAAAAAAAAACAAGAAATAATTGGAAATTGGAAAAACATATTGGAAAATCTTGAAAAGATTTTCTTTTCTTATTTTTTTGTTAGACTAAAATTGAAATGCAATGCGTTTTAAACAATAATTTAATTAAATAAATTTTTGCATGCAAAAGCACAACATGATAGTGAAAGTGAAATAAAATTTAAAAGAAAGGTTACCTTTTTAGAGACACGCATAAAACAAAACGTTCAAAGATTTCGCAAGTAAAAAGGAAAAAGAAAATTTTTAGTGAAAATATTTATTAAACTGAAAATGCCTTTTAATAAAGACTACGATACTTTAACAGGTCACAAAAATTAAAACAATAAAATTCTTTTATCAACTCCATATCTGTGGTATCCGTTTTAATTTTTGTTTTTACAAAATTTTCTTTTTAGAATTCCAAGAAGCCTTTAATCTATTCGATAATCGTGGTGATGGCAAAATACATGTCAGTCAGGTTGGTGAATGTTTGCGTGCCTTAGGCCAAAATCCCACTGAATCGGATGTTAAAAAATGCACACATCAATTAAAGCCCGATGAACGTATTTCTTTTGAAGTTTTCTTACCCATCTATCAAGCCATTTCAAAGGCTAGATCTGGTGATACAGCCGATGATTTTATTGAAGGATTACGTCATTTCGACAAGGATGCCAGTGGCTTTATTTCATCTGCTGAATTAAGACACTTGCTCACCACCCTGGGTGAAAAGTTAATGGATGAGGAAGTTGAACAATTGTTGGCCAATCAAGAAGATTCCCAGGGGAATGTCAATTATGAAGAATTTGTACGCATGGTTATGAATGGTTAATTATAGGGAGCAGCCAGCCAAATATCCACTAAGTACATGTGTGTTTGTTGTTTTACAAGCCCCACTCCCAAACGTTTTTTTTAATGGAACCAATTTTTATACAAATTTTTAACTTATAAAAAATAATAAAGCTAATTTTTTCTAATCCCCAAGAAATATTGAATATATAAAAATAGTTCGGCAACTATTAATACACACACACACTCACATCCATATATAAATCATTAAAGTATTGTATAGTATTTTTGATAAATTAATTTAATTTTTATTTGCATTTAAAATTTATTTGAAAAGAGACATTTTTGTATCCAAAGCACATTTTTTTAAAGAACACAGTACACCTTTTGTTCAGCTGATGTGGATTTGGAACACAATTGTGGGAATTGCATGTGAATGTAAACCCGAAAATAGGAACTTCTGCATCATACGTTTGATCAAATTGGCTGTATTAATGATTTAATGGCCTTTAATCGAAAGGAATTGCATTTTAAAACCAGAAGAACGTTAAATATGCCCAAAATAGAATGATTTTTACTACGTTTGTGGTTGCATCGTTCTAAAAATAGGCAAACAGACCTAACTGGATAGAATGAATCCAGTTACTATACTCGTATAAATTCCGGTTCCTGTTATGGATTGTACAGAATAAAATTGAAAACAAAATTATACATTCCCGCTTTTACTGTGACACTTCCAGTGCAACTCGCTGTTATCACCGATCTACCTAAACCTCCGAGTCTGGCGAAACCTTTTCCACTAATCCGACTAATGTGAATGATACAGATTGCATACCCGATATTGAAAATAATGCACAACATTGTGGTAAATATGCGACCATCACAATATTCAAAATTTTTAACATCATTTTTAAAGTGAATAAAACTCACAGAGCAAAATGCCAGCCAGCGCATTAGCATTTCGCAAACGCCAAGCCGATTTTTTTTCCATTGATGAAGTGTAAAATATAGGAAAGGATATTTTTGGTTTTGTAATGCAATTGAATAAAAATTGGCTAAAAATTTGCATTTTATACGATTTTTAAGACACTGGATGCACTTCCTTCGGTTAGGTTTGTTCCCCTATTTTTTTTTTAATATTCACAACTTTGCTTCAGACACAAAATAGATATTCGGAACGGTACAACACCGAGATATAAAAAAAAGTGATAAAAAATCCAAGTGGAGCAAAAAATTCATGTGGCCATTAAATTATTAATGCAGCCAACTTGACAAAACCAACAAAGCAGAAGTTCTTATTTTTGCGGCTACTCTCACGTGCAATCCTCAGAATTGAGTCCCAAAATCGTGTGTTGTACAGTGTAATTTTCCTTTACAAATTTTTATACCGTTTTAAATAATGGAGATTTACATTATGATTTTTAAACCCTGATTTAATCTTAATTCCCTTTCCAAAAAAATTTTATATATAAAATTTAAAACAACTTGACACTTCAAATATATATATCGAAATATACTTTGTGCTTCATTTTTCTATAAATAAAACGTGTAGCTTTTAAATGATGAAAAAAATCATAGTGTAAATTCCAGTGTACGCTTCATAAAATATATAATTATTTTTTTTTTTATTAATTTTGTTATTATTTAAACGATAAATATTAAAAGAAAAGTAAATTTACTTTGTAAAAAAAAACGTCAATTTTATTTATTTTTGTTTTCGTCAAGTTATTGGTCTCTATTTAAAATTCCCATTGCCAATTGGTAATGTCATTTAAATTCAATTGATTTAACTCTTTATCCAACTGCAGACTGTCATCTATAATTTAAAAAAAAAAGTATAAATTGAATAAATAAATAATTTGTATATAAATATACTTATGCATGTGGTTTTATTGATTTGTTGTTACGTTGCTAACTCACCTCTTAATTGTTCATAGTCCGATAGTTGCATGCCAAAACGTTGAGTTACATCTAAAATACTATTATGGCGACATTGTTTGAAAAATGAATGTGACAGCAGTTTTAAGGCCGACCATCTGTTGCTTGGTTTTTTTTCCATACAAATTTCTGTGAACTGATGAAATTCATCGGAAAACATACGTTGCAAATAGATTTGTTGTGTTTCGGCAGCTATTGTTGAATCGGTTTTATTGGCAGTGGCAATTATTTCTACAACAAAAAAAAAGAAATTTAAAAACACATTTGCTTTTCGCGGAATTAAAGAGAATTGAAAATGGCTACTTAAAAATTAATGTGTCAGTTACTACTCTGGCAAAATTAAAAGCCGGTTGTAATAGTTTTCTTAACTTCACATCTTTGGCTCATATGTCTCCAAAGCATGCACTCATGATTTATATCCATTTGCGCCCCAATGACTTAAGGTTAAATAAGTCAAATTTTGTTTATCGCAAAACTTTCCAGTATTTTACAACAACACGGCTTTAATATTTTACCAAATATTATAAAAAGAGCTTATAAATACCAAAAACTTTGCAAGTAAAGCCTCATTTTAAATTACCTATCATTTCATCTACTGCTGGGCAAGTAGAACGGTCCAGTAATGTCGGCACATTACCTCTAATTTTCTCCGTAAACATAAAAGTCGGTTGCGAATCAGCAAATGGCTCAACACCGTTGGCCAACTCGCAACCCGTTATGCCAATTGAATAAATATCTGACAGTTCAGTGTAACCAATTAGATTCTGTTCCAATACTTCAGGTGCTAGCCAATTTAAACTGCGAATGCTATGAGGAGGTAGTTGATGTAGAGCAGTGACACGTCCACCATGTGACATAAAACTAGTACAATCTCGAAAGCCCGTCAGAACTGCCTTGGTTTGATTAAGCAGTATATGACTGGCTCTTATGGAACGATGAATATAACCGCGGCGATGTAAATACTCGAGACCTGATAAAACATCCCGCATTATTAAGGCAATTAGAATTTCTGGAAATCCTATACACAAAAAAAAAAGAGTTAATTAAATTAAATATTTTGCATTAAACAAAACTTGCCAGTTTGAAAACAATTTCTAATCGTATCCCGACAGCTGCCAAAGCACATCAAAGGACTTATAACGCACAAATCAAATTCTGTTACAAATGCTGTAAAGAATTTGTGTAAATTCGGATGACTAAAATGTCTCATTGCCAATACTTCATCACGTATATTTTCTGCGTCTTCTTTGGTCGCCCTTTCCAAATGATATTTTTTTAAGGCAACATGATGATCATTTGGTATATATTTTGCCATATACACCGTACCATTGGAACACTTGGCCAATTCTAATTTTATGTCATAGTCACCTATATTCCAACCAAACATGGTTGGATTTCAAACACAAGCAACAACCGAACTAAATATGGATGCAAATATAAATTTTTAATAAATAAATTTACAAACTAATTTACTAATGTATGGAGAAAATTTATTTTTATTATTTATAGCAAAATAACAACAATGATTGTTCTCTTACAAATGTCAAAATCAGTTGGGCCTCTGGGTAGATAAAGGATGCCGGACTTAAGAACTAATAATAATTATATTAAATTGACCTTTTTAATATTTTATACAGGATTATCTTGCGGAAAATAAGATGCCACCCAATGGTGTAGCGAAATATTGAAAATAAAATTTATTTAATTTTTATAAATACGTTATGTATAAAGTTTTTTTTAACTGCAAAAAAAACAAATTTCAATGTGATATTTTTAAGGTCATGGAATCGAAACGAAGATTATTTATAATATAAATTATGCAATATTATAAATTATGCAATATCCTCTTAATTCTGATCAATGTATTTTGTCATTAAAGTCGCATAGTTTCGCCGCTTTCATTTGTGGTCGTTTTATCGCCAGACTGCGTTAAGCCTGGCATCACCATTTATCGGCTTATTTCTTATAACAATAGTATTTATTAGTTTATTTTTATATTTGAAAATTGCAAAGGATTTTTTTTTAGAAAAATCCTTTAAAATATGACTGATGCCTGGGATGATATTAAGGCGTTGAAAACTAAACGTAATACTCTAAGAGAAAAGCTAGAAAAACGAAAGAAAGAAAGACATGGTATTCTGCAAGCAACCGGAGGCAATAATTTAGCGGCTTCCTCTAACACTGATGAAAATAATGTAGATGTTAAAAATGCAGCATCATTGAGGAAAACTGAAAATGGTAAATAAAATATACATAGAAGTACGTTATATTCATGAAATAATTTATACATTTTTAGAAACTGACATAATTGTAGAGCAAGCTCTGTTGGAAATATTAACTACACCCTCCCTAGTTTTACCCATCATTTCCACTCAACTATTAACGAAAGTATCTCTTATGACGAAAAGTGTAGTGGCAGCTGAAAGTGTTGATTATGTATTAAATAAATTGGCAAAACAGGGAGCCGTTTGTATCAAACGTGTCACGATTGGTGAGGAAAGTGGTTGTGAAGTTATTTCTTTGGAATCAAAGATGTTATTAGATTTGTATAAGAATTTCATCAATGAAAATTTCGATTTGACGGAAGAGATCAAAAGAAAATATAAAAAGTTGTGTAAGTTTGTATCGTTTATTTTTTGTTTTAAATTTCTTATTCCCAATATTTCAGTTGAAGATGGCGACATGCTTGAGGATAATGTAAGCAATGATCAACCGGATGAGAGTGAAGATAGTTCTGATCGTAAGGATATCAATGCGAGTGCTGATTCAGATGATATAATGGTAAGTAGCTTAATATTTTATTATTTGTAATTTATAGTTTCTTCCTTTAGTCTCTCCTCTCTATGCCCTCCACACGTGAAAAACAAAGTAAGCAAGTCGGGGAAGAAATTTTAGAACTTTTGACAAAACCCACTGCCAAAGAACGTTCCGTGGCAGAAAAATTTAAATCTCACGGTGGTGCTCAAGTGATGGAATTTTGTCCTCACGGCACAAAAGTTGAATGCCTTAAGGCCCAGCAAGCCACTGCTGAAATGGAAGCTAAGAAAAAGAAGGATCAGTTGGAAAATCAACATAAAATTAAAGTTCAAAAAAGAACGGCCGAGGAAGCTAATACCGATAGTTCTAATAATGACGATTTGGCTGTTAAACGCTTGAAGGCGAATGATATTGTGGAGGTGGATGAATCGAACGAAGAAATTGAATCTAAAGGAAATGAATCGGGTGCTGAGGATGGTGAAATTGTGGCAGATAATGCAAAGGATGAAATAGTTGATGAAGTTCAGGAGGATGCAAACGATGAAAATCTACCTCAAATAAGCAAATGTACCAAATTGCATTTCAAAAAAATTATACAATCGCATACTGATGAATCTTTAGGAGATTGCAGTTTCTTAAATACTTGTTTTCATATGGCCACTTGTAAATATGTCCACTATGAAGTGGATACTTTGCCCAATATTAATACAAATAAACCGACCGATGTAAAAACCAATAGATGTATTAAACGAAGTGTAGATCCTAGTGTTACTTTGTATCCACCTCAATGGATACAATGCGATTTGCGTTATTTAGATATGACGGTACTGGGAAAATTTGCAGTTGTCATGGCTGATCCTCCATGGGATATTCATATGGAACTGCCGTATGGTACTATGTCTGATGATGAAATGCGTCAATTGGGTGTGCCCGCCTTACAAGACGATGGCCTAATATTTCTTTGGGTTACCGGTCGTGCCATGGAGTTGGGACGAGAGTGTTTAATGCTGTGGGGGTAGGACTATAACTTGTTTTAAATAATGCGTTTTTATTTTACTTATAATTCAATTAAAATTTGTAGTTACGAGCGAGTAGATGAATTAATTTGGGTGAAAACCAATCAGCTGCAACGTATTATTCGCACTGGTCGTACCGGCCACTGGCTTAACCATGGCAAAGAACATTGTTTGGTGGGCATGAAAGGCAATCCTAAAAATCTTAATCGTGGACTTGACTGTGATGTTATTGTGGCTGAAGTACGTGCTACTTCTCATAAGCCAGATGAAATATATGGCATTATTGAACGACTAAGTCCTGGTTCACGCAAAATTGAATTGTTTGGTAGGCCGCACAATGTCCAGCCCAACTGGATTACTTTAGGTAATCAATTGGATGGTATACGTCTGGTAGATCCGGAGCTTATTACACAGTTTCAAAAACGTTATCCAGATGGCAATTGCATGGCACCTGCCAAAACAAGTGTCACTGCCACTAATCCTACAGTTAAGAAGTAAAAATTTTAATTTATTATTTAAGAAAAACGCAAATAAAATTTATTATTTTTTTTAAGTGAGATTTTGTTTTAGCTTACTAAAACTTTATTATCGAAATAGATCTCAAGGGTTAGAATATATGCTGACGTCAAATACATTTTCTAACTTAAAGGTTTTTAGTTTAGTTTTAGAAAAAACAAAACATCGCAGAAGGTGCACTAAGAACCTCCCCTGTGTGTAAATAGATTTGTTTTCAATTTCTCTTAATTCATCATTATTTATCATATGTATTTTAGTATTATTTTGGAAAATCTTAATTTTTTGTTAAATTTGCTTTCGAAACTTCGGCATTTTTAACCAAAAAAGTAAACAAAAATTACAAGGTGAAGAAAACTCAAAATTTGAGTACAAACTATAAATGTTTGCATTAGAGCATTCAACTATATCTTACCAAAGAACATAAATCATATAGAATATGCACCATCTACAAACAATTTCTTATGGCATGGGATTTTACAAAGACAATTTTTTATTCAACATTACAGCCCGCTCTCATATAATTTGTTGTTGCTTTGTTTATTCACAATTTTTTTCAATTCTAGCCTGCGTGTTTGTTAGAAAGTACAGCTGGCAACATTAATGCACATGCTTGCATAAACAATGTACATACACACATGTGCGTACATATTTATTTATTTATGTATTGTCTTTGGTTAAGAGTACTTTGTGGGTTTAAAACTAACAAGAGAATAAGAGATCGTGATGAATATAAATTACATTAGCTAAATTTATGAGAGTTATTATTAAAATGAAGTATTTACAAAAGTAGATACAAGGGACCAATGCATTGTTAGGACTCTTTAGTTTTGTTTCATTCCCTCTTGTTTTCCTTCCCGCATTTTCAAATTATTGTAAGAATTATTTTACTTTTCCTTGAGATGCATTTTAGATGATTTGTAGTCTTTGACGGAGTTTAACGGTTTTTTTTAAAGTTAAATATTCAAAAGGTACATTTGAAAATATCGTTTTTTCTTTTATTTTTATATATTTGTATACAGTGAACGTAATTATTTGTGTTTATTATTTCTTTGATTTAAATATTGCACACAACATTTTTACCATGGAAATATCGTATAAGAAGGAACTGCTTCTTATTTTTTTGAAAATAAAAACAAACAAAACTTAATAAATGATTTCTAATGGGCTACGTGTGGGTGGAGAAAGATGTGTGTGTGTGTGTGTAAGTGTTTATTTTTTAATTAAACAGTAAAAGTTTGTTAAAACAAAATCTTGAAGAAAAAGTTTTTGAATTATTATAAGACGAATTGGGGAGTTTTTCATATATTAGGGAAGAACTGAATTTATGTGTACATACATATATAAATTGACTACTTTTTAAGAATTTGTTGTAATAAGTTTCTTATTTAATATATAAAAATATATATATTTGGTTATAACATAGTTTTAATTTAGATGTACTATCAAACAAAATGTATTATTTTTTTTTAGGGTTTTAATAAGTATGTTTTCTGTATGTGTGTGTGAATGTTTTTTTTAACCGAATACCTCAAATAATTAATTTATGTATATATGTATATTTTTTTTTAAATAAAAAAATTTCTTACACATGTATAACCTGGTTACGAACAGAAGAGAAACTTAAAATTTTGTATAATATTTACAAAAACAAAAGCAAAACGTATGGATAAATATATATGAGGAGCTCATATGCTATTCAATAGGAATCAGCTTTAACGTGATGGTGTTGTCAGACTGTGAACTGCTTTCAATACAGCAAAGCCCAAAAGTGTAGCAGCAGCAACACCCAAACTTGCTTTCCACCACAGAGTAGGATCCTCAGTCATAAGACCAAACTGACGTAAGTGGCTAAATGAGAAAAAAATAGAAAATATTTTTTCTTAATATTTTAACTTAACTCTTAGAAGAAAATGTATGAAATAATGGAATGAGTAACACGTATTAAATGAACTACAAGTTTACCACCAGTACCTGCTGTAAAGGCATTAGGAAATTTTTAATAGTGAAATTTATTAAGTGAAATGTAGTGAGTTTTTTAAACAAATGAAAAACAAAAAAATTTTAATTTAAAAAAAAATGAAGTGCCATTTTTATTTTTGAAGGTGTTTTTTTCGGGAGATTATTTTATAAACCAAATTAAAATTGTGAGGCATTTATAGAAAAAAAAAGAAAACATTGATACATATAGAATGTTATTTATTAACATTTTGTTTTTGTATTATTAGAAATAGAATATATTTAAACTTACGCCGATTCCCACAGCTGTACCAACCTGTGCTTGTAAAATAGTATCCATGCGGCTTGAAAACGTCTTTTTTAATTATTTTTTTTATTATTTTAAAAATTATTTTTTTTGGTTTTTTTTTGGAAATTCCACAATGATTATTAAAAATTTTTTAACCATTTACCAAAGAACATGTTTTTATTTTGTTTAAAAAACACCACCATTTTTAATTTGTATAGCAGGAAGAAAATGAAAGTTAAAAAAAATAGAAAAATTAATATTTATTAATTAATTAAGCACTAAATTTGATTTATTATTTTTTTCAGGAAATTTTATATCTTTAGAAATTATTAATTTATAGTAAAGAAAGTATAAAAAAAACTATACAGTTGCTAGAAAAAGTCTGTGTCCACAAAAGTAATTGTTTTCAAAATTTATAAAATTAATGACACTTCTTATGAGCCCAAAAATGAAATTGATTATTTTTTAAATCTTTTAAAAATTATAAACATCAATTTAATTTTAAAGTGGATTTTATATTTTTTATTAAAATGATTACAAACAATTAAAGAAAGAAATATATCCAAAAAGGTTTTTTGGAAGAAAATTTTTTTATATTAATTGAGTTTTCTGTGGGCTAATTAACCCAAATTTGTTTAAATAAAATCATTAAATTTTTTATTGGTAGTAAATCTATTTCAATTGGATTATTACCACAATGAAAAGTTAACTGACTAATATAAAATAATTGTTCCCAATTGCTCCTAATTTTGATATTTGAATTGCAAGTTTCAGTGCGCAATAATTATAGCAACTCATATTTTTGAGTTTCTTATAAATACAAATGTATAATTGTTGCTGTTTTTGTAAAAACAAATAAAAAATTAAATAAAATGCTACTAAAAGTTCCCTGACGATTGAGCAATTAATAAAATGGCCATTGGCTAGTTCCAATGTCAATTTAGTGATATTATTTAAAATAAATCTGAATTATTAGTACACCGAAAAATTAACTAATATAAAAAATATATCATTTATATGAAATTAGATTAATAATCATTTTAATATATAAAAAAAAACATAAGAACTTAACATTTTAATGTCATGTTTGTAAACAGATTTTCGCTAACTACTGTACATAAGATAAAATTTATTAAAAGAAAAATGAAATGTGTTTTAAAAAAGAATCTTAACTAAAGTTAGGAAAATCGATCATTGTAAATATCTATGGAGAAAAGTGTTTAAAAATTCTGAATTGTTTGGGTGGCTGTGTTCTAAAGATGTGTGTATTAATTTTTAACTTCATTTGGCAAAGAAAACCTATTTCTTAAATTTTTTCAAAATTGCCCTTGAGTAACACAAAATAATGCGTAAAAAATCGATTTTTGGGTTTTATTTGATTTCACAAATCACCTCGCCAGTAAAGTTTTGTTCAGATCTAGTAAATTCTTCCAAATACCACTATAAAATGGCGTAAAAATAACGGTGTGGCCACAATTTCAAAATGCCCTAATTATCGAAATTGTTGTGCTAGTAATTTAATTACAAGCGTAAAAGGTGAACAGGTTTTATCACATTAAATAGTCTAAACTTTTTTTACTTTAATTTATAAACATAACAAATGTCGAGTAAATAACCGGGTGTATTTCTGTATGCTCTGCAGTTCTGTACACGCATAATAAATGCAAACACAATCATCTTTTTTCATAAAAATCACATCTAATGGCACTAAATTAGATATTGGGCGGGAATAACATTAAACAAATCAAGTTAAAAACATAATGTTTAAATTTTCATAAATTTATGAAAACATTTTTCTATTATTTATTTATTATTCACTATTTTTATAAATTAGTAATTGAAGCCAAACCTTATTGTCTGATTAGTAAATTATAAAAACAAAGAAACATCTAAAAACAAAATGATTCACTAATTCTGACACATGCCAATGGAACAAATTTGAAACGGGACAAAGTGAAAAAACAAACCACTTTAAAAAAAAAAGAAGAAAATAAATAAAATACTTACGGAAAAGCCGCCATGGTTGCCAATTTAACATACAACTCCTTTTTATCGCTTTTTAAGCTAAACAGATGAGGTGGTAACAGCTTGTATTTATTGCAGAATTCCGAAGGCTGTAATAAATAATCCTGACGTCGTTCCTCCAAATCAGCTTTAGTGCCAACAATTATGACAGGAATTTTACTCTCGGCATAGTACTTAACGTAAATTCGTGCTATATATTCAAAAGAACGAGGATTGGAACAATCGTATACCAAACAAGCAACATCACAATTAATTTCTTGGGGTTGCAATGGATCTAGAGCATGTTTAACATCGATATCACGCAAAATTAAATGCTTCTCTTGGCCATAAACCTACAAAATAAATTATTTTTAAAAACAAATTTATCTTAATAAAAATAATAACAAACAAATTACCTGCACAGTGTTACAACAATGTACAACATTCGTTTTAAACTCTTTGCCTATTAGAGATTTCATATCTTCGTTTAAAAGAAAACCCCGACATAGACCTGTTTTTCCCGACCCCTTCGGACCTATTACATGGCACATATAAACGGAACGACTACTTTGCCGTTTTGCCAAATCAATGCGACGTTCTCTTGTTACATGTATGGCCGCTAATTGTGTATCATTTTCATGAACATTAAAACCCAAATAGGCCAAATATTCCATAGTCTTATAGACATCTGTTAAAGTCATCATTACCCAGCGACACAGCCAACCATTTAAAGTCACCCAACCATTTTCATTAACCGGACATGATTTGCGTATATCAGTGGAATAAGACCAGGGTGATGTGGGACAAGTACTAAATAACATTTTGTGTTCTTCGGGCGATAAAGCACCATCAGCATCTCTATCATAACGATCAAATAAAGCAATTAAGAATTGTTGGCCTCGATGCGATAACTCGGTGCTACTACCGGGCGGTATTTTTAAAATAGGTTTTAAATATTCTTTACACATATCAAGTTGCTCATTGTAACCGAAACGCCTTAATACAGCCCAAGTAGTTTCATTACGGCCACGTTGTATAAATAGACAATGAAGAAACAAAAAACCTTTTAGGGTAACCGAATCATTGAAAATACCATCGGGTACATTTTTCTGTATAACTGATTTGACTTCATCCAAA
This sequence comes from Trichopoda pennipes, assembly GCA_030448955.1. Lineage (NCBI taxonomy): Eukaryota > Metazoa > Arthropoda > Insecta > Diptera > Tachinidae > Trichopoda > Trichopoda pennipes. Next base: position 3,501,843 of record JASKUP010000040.1, read on the forward strand.
ATCTGTGGTTGCAAGGGAGTGTTGAAACAGCGTCTTTGAAATAAATTTAACTCGTAGTCATTTAGAAGATTATCACCATCAATGTCACAAATTTTGAAAATTCGCACTAGAGCCTTTTTACAAGCAGGAGTCAGCTGGGAAAATGAAAAAAAATATTATTGCATTAATTAGAATATTTAATAATATTTTAAGCCACAAATTTTCGAAAAGAAAGGCTTATTAAGAATTAAAAATAATATATTTTTTGTCACATAAATGCTTTTGTAAAAGAGAGAATATTAAATATTTGAAAAGTTTCTTTTTTCAGAAATCCACACAATAGTTTTATCATTAAAAGGCAAGTGACTTAGTATAATAATTCTCTGACTCATTCTCATATATTGTGGTAAATTTCAGAGAATTAATATGCCAATCTTTTGAGTTGTGAAATAACTTACATCTTGTTCTTCCATTATATATAGCGGCGACGTTGGATGTAACACCGCTTTTTGTGCATAGTAGAACATCTCGGATATATTGTGCAATGTCTTTGCAGAACATTCAACACAACTTTCAACTTCAGGAAATTCTTCCATAACGCAAAGAACACTCTGCAACAAAGAACCCGACAACATCAAAAAGCTTATTATAAAACTATAAAAAATTAAAAATTACATTTATGGTTGAGTATTCAATCAAGTCAACTTTATTGCCAACCAAAACAACCGGTTTCCTTGGTTGATCTTCACCCACCGCATTGCGTATTACTGGCAACCAGTGTGATGTTATACGATCCAAAGTATCATCATCGTCAACAGCGTACACAATGCAGACAACATGAGATTTAACGATTTCTTCATTTAATGCTTCATCGGTTTGCTCAACACCTGAAGTAAAGACGAATTAACTTTATATAACATAATTTTATGATTAGTACAGCATACTCGAATAGTCGACGATATTTGTTGGCACTTGTTCTGGTGTAACATTGGCAGGTATGGTTATCTCTTCTGCCTTAGGAGGAACATCTTCCGGAAATTCTTCACTTACCAGGGAAAGGATCAAAGAAGTCTTGCCAACACCCGGATCTCCGACTATAAGAATGCGCACATTTTTTCTTTGTGGTGTATTGAATGATACCATCTTAGATTTTGATTTCTTAACAGCTCAATTAACTAAAACTAACAAGGCCCAATCAGTCAAGTAAAAAATCTGTTTGATATAGAAAAATTAAAAATTTCAACATTTTAATAATTTTTATTTATTTATCATAGATCAAAATGTAGATTTATTTTTTATATCTATTTTCATTTAGTATGCCACACGAGGGTCTATGTCTATGCAAATGTCTTGGCATTCATTACTCATATCAGATTTTTTTTCTATTCTTGTTCTTTGCCACCCCATTAACAGTGACACACTTGGAAATCAATAAAATTTTTTGCATACCACTTACATTTATTTGATTTTATTTTCGCCTTTTTAAAATAATAGTGATAGGTTTTCAAACTAAAGAGTTTCACAGCTAAATTAAAAACATTTTAATTTTATTCAGCTTTTGTTTGTTTAGGCTAAAATTACATAAACCCCTTAATACAGCAGTTTAGTTGGAAAATATATTTTATTTAGAATAAAAATATATTTTTTTGACAACCTGCAAATTATAAGTTGCCTGACTGATCACAAAAGTTTGCAAGCATTTGCTATGAATGTAGCCAGATTACTAAAAAATTAGTATTTCTAATAAATATATTAATATTGAATTAATTATTAAGAAACCAGTGTTTACTTTTGTTAATGTCAATTGCTTAAGCAAGGTACGAAACTCATCGCACATTTCGTACAGAAACAGCTGATTTTACATTGTGTTATAGATACATTAGTAAACAAATTCCAATGGAGGGAAAAAATATTTTATCTGAATTTAATAGAAAATGTACAGAGAAAAAAAAACCTTATATGAGAAAAGAGACGCATTGTATTATAACGGCAATTCAAAGGAAAGAGGGCCTTTAAACATTTTATTTTCTTTTCCATTTTTTTAACACACAATTTGCAATAAAATTTAATTTTTTATTATTTATAAATTAAATGATGCACTCAGTTGCATTTTTTAGAACTTTTGGCCCAAACAATACATGCAGCGAAATATGTGTAAATTTTCTTTCGTAATTTTCTTAAAACTATTAACAAAAATATAAGGATGGCATTAACTATACAAAATATGATTACTAAACGCCTTTTTGCTAATAAATTTTATTTATTTAGAACGAAATTATTTTTTTTTTTGCAAAAGTACGAATAAAATAAATGTGCAACTATGCATAATAATTTCTATATTCATGTAAGTACAATATAGCCACGTAAAAGTCTTTAATGATTTGCTTAAACATTTGACAGGCTTTTCATCTAACTTTTGACATTAGCTTAAGCCAGATTATGCATATTATAGTTGGGCCTCAAGGCTAAATAATATCCGGTGACTGCATAAGCTTTAAAAGCATATCACATTTGCTAAATTTTATTTAAGAAATACCAAAATAAGAAATTTTTGACATTTGTTACTTAAAAAAATACAAAAAGCTGTGAATGGCATGAGCTAATTTTATTATTGATTCGACTTGGTTTAAACATATGATTTACTTTTGTCACCCTGCTACAAGGTGACTCAAAAACTTAATAAACCCATATATCTATTTTGGCTGTCGCTATAATTTTTGACAGCCGCATTTTACATAACAATTTACAGTAAGCATTTTTCAATTTAAGGGGTACATTTGATTTTTGCAAATAATACCAGTTAATCTATTCAAATTTTTTATTTTCACAATTCATAAATAAAAAGATGGCAAGTGAAAAGAAAGACTGCACCATGTGTGAAAAATTGGGCTTGAAACCTTTCACAAAAGAAAATATTTGCTATTACTACATTCCCGTACAAGGTTTGGCCAGCTATGGTGCATTATCCGTTAATGTCATGAATCCTGATTTGATTTCGAAAATGCTTACACCCAAAAAGGATTTAACTAATGTTTTACTTTTAAGTTCTATAGTTGGTGGAGCTTTCTATATTTATGGTCGTCCTGCCTTAGCCGAGGTGCCAAGTAATAAACGTGGTCTGTATGCTTTATTGGGTGGTAGCATGTGGGCTATGGGTTCTGTGCTGGTTTGGGCCGTTTCTAAGACGTGGATGCCAAGGGATGCCGGTATTGTAGCATCAATTGCCGGTTTGGCTACTGGCGCTGCTATTGTTAAGGTGTCTACTGACTACTTTGCTGATACTGACAAATTGGCGAAAAATCATTAAAAGTTTCTAATTTATGGAGTGGATATTGTAAATGGCTTTGATTATATTTTACATCGCCTTGTGTGCTAGTAGTAGTAGTAGTATAAGCAGTGACATAAAGGATCCATTCTGTAATAAAATCATTAAAAAGATTTCTTCAACTTAGGCCAAATGGTTACATTTTGCAATTTTTGTGTTTAAAATAACGTGAGCAAGTGCATAAAAAATTAAAATAAAATTATTAATCAGTTAAAATCCCTAAAGTTTATGTACATATATATAGAAGTAACTTTTCTTAATTTTGTCCTAACAATAAATGTTTCCTTATGGAAAGAAAACAAAAACGCGGAAGAAAAGTTTACTTATTTTAAAATGTTCTATTAAACTCAAGCTAGCAGGTTGATGGGTATTTTTAGATTGATATTTTAAACATTGCAACAGTAGAAAGTAAATGAACTTATCATTCTGCATTTTTCACTTTTAAAGGAACTTTACACGTTTCGTTCGTTCACTTTTCATAAGACTAAAAAGCTATTTTTATACATATGAAACACTTATTATTCATACATATAAGCAACAGTTTTCAATTAGCTTTAAGATTCCAGAAGAAAACTGAAAAATTTGTAAGGAAAATAAAACACCTCACGCGAAAAGATTAAAACAATAGTAATTGCCGAATTTGCTTTAATAATTTTACTTTTTATAGTCTTTAATCTGTTAAATAAACTTGCAATCTCCAGATTCTTTTTGAATTTATCAGAACTCATTCTCTCTTTTTCTCTCATGCTCACTTATAAAAAATAATAAAAAGACTGTAAGGACTAGATTTTTAACGCTGCGTAGATAAGTTACGTCTATCAGACGTATGCCTTTTTAATATTGTACTCGATCTTTGTGGTTTGTAATAAGAGAAAAGTGGTTATCAAAGAGAAAATTCAATAAATAAATGATCTCAATAACTCCTACTTTAATTTTTTTAAGTCCTTAAAACGATGTTAGAAACCATAACGTTATTTTTACTGTACTAAAAAATAACGTTATCTTTCTAGGGTTAAAGAAAAGGCGGCAATTACTATTTTTTCATTTTATGAAATAATTTATTTATTAATTGTTTGTTTCTTTTTCCTAAAGATAGTGTGGCGAAATAATGAAAATAAATTTTATTAAATTTTTTTATAAAATCCTTGTGCTTAATATCTTTCTATAATACTGAGGGTAATCGGGTATAGCATATGTATCAAAATAATTAAACATGGCTTCAGTATAATTTTAAAGTGGTATTTTGCATCGTTGATCTATATATGATTGAATGAAGCTTTTAAAATATCCCCTATTTATTGGTACACTCACTGACCTATCGTTGAGACCAACTGAGGATGCCTCAGGGAAGATTTGTTGACAGTAGCAGCAGAGCTAAAACAACAACAACTATAGCGATATATTGTTATACTGTTAATTATTAGTGTGTACTTTTTGTAATCATGGTAAGTACTTGAGTTACTCATGAAATGTTTGCGTTAAAAAGGAGAAAATACATTTTAAATTATATATTTTTCGATTTTTTATTCAACAAAATATAATTTTTTTTATAAATTACATTGTTTTTGCATTAGTAAGATTGTAAAAAGTAAATTGTTCAAAAAAAAAAGAAAAAACAAATTAAGGATAAAAAAACTGTTTGCACAAAAAAATTAAAATATACGTATAATTTTGCTTAGAGTTTAAAATTTATTTATCTTAGATAAGATTTTTAATTTATTTTTTTCATCGTATTTATTAAAATGTAGTTACATAATTTTAAATTTTTCAAATTTAAAATATTGCTATAAACAGGATATTTATTTAATAATTTTCTTGTGTTTACATTCTTGCATATTTGGATTGGGAAGGGAAGTGGGTTTGTATAATTTTTCTTGCTGCTAAAATAATTTAGTATACAAAAATTGATTAAAAAAACCATAATGAAAAATTTATACATTTCATATTCAACAAAATACTTTAATTTGAAAAGGAAATTAATTTTAATTTCTAAAATTTAGAATTTTTTAATCTCAAGCTAAAAAAAAAACTTTAATACAAATATAGAATGTATAAAAAATTTTACAAAATAGTCAAACAAAATAGAAAGCTATTACAAATATAGCTACAAACTTTATAAGAAAAAGATTAAAAGAAAAACAAAAAGGAAATAGTCTGGAAGAAATAAATTTGAATTATGCAATTGTGAAGATATTTTTGTTTAACATAAAAACTACAGACTACTGCCACCACTACCTCCCCCACCACCCCCATCGTTTGTATTTGCACTCGTGCCGGTTATCGAAGCTGTAGCTTTTTTTTGAGCTGATGTTTGTGTTGTTGTTGTTGCTGTAACTGTAACTGTTTCTGGTAATTTGACTTTTAATTGAACTTTCAAAACATCCCTTAATTCTTTTAGTTCTTGAGGTCCTTGCATTTGACGTTTAACACCTCGAGGCAGACCGCGACAAGATGCCAAATTAATTGAACTCATTAAAGGACAATTGGCTAGTATTTCTTTGACAGCTTCTTCGGATACAGATGAACCACATAAATTAAGATGACTGCAATAATTAAGAAAAAATTTAAATTAACAAATACCATCATTTGGAGAAAGTCTTTGTTATGTATTTAATACTTACGCCAAACGTGACTCAGCGCCCTTGTCGGCCAAGGCACATAAGGCATTATCCAAAGGTTGTTGCACATTTGCCCATGCAAGATCCAATTCAATTAGACTATGAGCCCACTTTGAAGCAATTAATTCTAGACCCGATCTTAAAAATAGTAAAATACATTATCACCACTAAGGCTAGACAATTAATTCTCTAACTGCTTTAGAGCTGATAAACAATTTTAATTGATTTATTTCTTGAACCTTTTAATATTCTTTAATGTTTTAGTGAAGATTTTCCTTGCGAGTGTTTTACATGTTATGACAGGTTTTACACAAATTCTAAATCTTTTTCAAATATAACGGTATAGAAATAAGTATGAAACGAACGATGTTTTGTTGTACCACTGACGGTCACAATGTCTTATCGTTTTCTATGAAAATGACGACTTTAAAATGACTTTATGAACATTATCTAAATTTTACTGAAATGTATTCAGTATTTTGAAAGTTATAACGAGTTTAGAGTTGATACTCATACACTGACAAATATTGCACAATTAGTGGTTGTGAAATTAATTAATTTTAATTACTCAGTACCATTAAAATTTAAAACAGAATTCTAACGGCACTTACAAAGTTATGTACGTGCCGCAATTTTGTTTTTTTTTTGCTTTTTTTTAAAAAGTTTCTTCTGGCAATAAATGCAAATTTTGTTATTTTTACACACAGGTAGAGTTGCGTTTTTAAAACAACTGCTGTATTAGAGACCATTAATATTAAGAAATGCAACTCTGATATAGTGGGTAATCACAATAAATGTATATAATTGGTACTACATGAAATTGAATTGTTTTACCGTTTTAAAAATAGTGTTTTCGTACAAAATTGAACATGCTTTTTATGTGAAAACATAAAATTCTTAATAAATTAATGATGTAGATGTTGATTAATACAAAAAGGCTATTACCAATAGAATTTTCTACATAGCAGGATAGATTTATAAATTTGTATTTCAGAATTTACTTACCCCATATCTCTGGTAACGGAACAACCAGATAAAAATAAATGTTTTATATCCCACGCAGGTAAGCGTATAAGACTTTCATGAGTCAAACGAGCACAGCCGCGTACATCTAACAATTTTAACTTTGATGATGATTTCAAAATACGTTGAATATGCTCATCGCCTATAACTCTTGATTCGTCTGTAACGGCCACTGATAGTTCTTCCAAGTCAGGGAAACCAGGTGAATCCATCTTTACCACAGAAGAAGGATTCAAATTAATAATATAACAAATTATAATAAAAAATAAATGTTTGAATTTTTTACTCACCATTTCTTGCAGTGAAGCTGTACTTAATGTTATATGGGAATTTGTTATACGTAAAACTTTAAGTTTGGGACAGCCTTGCTGTAATTTTTCTATATGTAAAATGCCATGAGAAGTGGCTTGAGTTGTAACGTTCGATAGATCTAATAGTAATAAATTTGGACAATACGTCTGCAACAATAATTAAAAATACATTTGATAAAAAAAGAAAAAATAGTAATTTGTTGCAACTGCAACTAGTTAATTACCGATAGAACGTTGATTAATTGTGGTATGCCAGCTAAACGATTGTGCGCCAAATAGAGATGCGTTAAACGCTCGCCCATTACTTGCATAGCATTGCACAGTGATTGTGCTCCAACAGCACTTTTACTAGCATTCATTTCAACCTTAAATACATGGGAAAGATAATTTTTAATTACAAAAAAAATTCATCATTTCCAATATTTTAAAATTTAACTAAATATGGATTTTGTAAAGCTAAGCTTTATATTTCTATTTTTTTATCCTCTCCATGACTTATATATGATTTTATTATACTTACATTTACGGAACTCAAATCTAAACGCTCTAATTTTTTCATATTTTCGACCAGATAAGACAAATGATCATATGTGAAACCTTTCCAACCTGATAATGTGATGCTCTTTAAATTTGCTGCACCCGCCGATAATTTTATTAAGAAACAATTGATATCAGAAACCTTCCAGTTTGCTAAAAACAACGAAAGAAATTGATTGACTTAACGAACCAAAGTAAATGAAAAACAAGTTAAAAACTTACAAACATTCAATTCTGTACAGCAACTACAACGATTATCCACAAACCATTTCAATTTAAGCTCCGTACGATATTTTTCCTTTATTCGGGTACTTAAATCCATTATACGCCACAAAGTTGGTGACAAAGAAACTCGACGCCACAGGGAGCACACTCTACCCAAACGAAACAGTGTTGGAAGGCAACCTTCTTTTTCCACAACATGTTGAAAAATCTAATAATTGATTTGTTAACATTTTATATTATAAACTTTGTATTTTTATATATTTTCAATAAAAACCTTAAAGAGCACTGGTTCTGGTAATTGTGAACCCCATATGGTCTGTTCAACTGCTTCTCGGAGTTCATCGATATCATTTGTTGTTACTGCTGTAGCTGAAGTTGCTTGTCTTTTGGTATTTCTTTCCTTTTTGCGTTTTGGTTCATAATCAATCTCATCGATTTCATCTTCATTCAGTTTCACTCGCTGTTTAACGGTTCGCGAACTTTTGCGACTTCTTGCCGCTGGTGTGACAGATTTATTGAGACCTCTGGCTACTGCTGCTATGGCAGTTGCAGTAGCAGTACTCAGTGAACTATCTGACTTTTTAATGCACAATTTGATTCCAATTTTATTTTCACTTATCTGAAACACAAAAATTATTATAAAAATCGATCTATAAATTTTATTTTATGATTTAATTTCAAAACTCAATGTGATCTTGAACATTTTTGGCTCCTACAACAAACTGCAAATAATAACAAGAGTCTATGCTGAGTTTGTTTTGGATTTACTTTCTAAAATTACCTCACTTTCGTACATGGCCACTGAGGACTTTGGTTTTCTTGAACGTATCGTTTTTGCAGACCTTTCTAATTTTTTACTCATTGTCGAGAGCAGTGGTTTGCCAGCATTCGGTATTGTACCATTGCGTACCACATTAATGGGTTGTTGAATGCAATTGCTATCTAAAGACGAGGGTATAATTTGCATAGATGGGCTTTGCGGTGCAGATTGTGGAGAATGTTTCGGCGTACTTGTATCTGTTGGTGGTGTATTACCAGAAGAGTTCCCCGGAGACTGATCCTCGCCACTGATCGTGGAGACTATTGAGGTTGCGGGAGGTGTCGTGGCGAGATTGGAAGTATGGGGAGATAATGTACAAGATGTTTGTGTCACATGGTCATTAACACCTTGCACATTGGGAGGTAACTGTACTGTGGAGGGTTGTTCATTACTACAAATCGTTATGTTATCCTTGGACAAATGAAGAGTGTCTGTGGTGCACTTGGTAATGGTAGCTTGTGTATTTGATTCAGTTTTTAGAATGCCTGCATTCTTGTTAGGTTCCGCCGTTGTGTGTATTTTCATATCGACATCATCAGATTTTAAAAAATCATCTCGCATATCATCGCCTGTTTGGTTTTTATCCTTTTCACTGTGTTCCGTTGCAGGCACTTGTTTTGTTATCATTGAGAGATTTGAACCACCTTCTTTTATTTCATTATCTTGGCTATCCTGACTAAGTATGGATTTGTCTGTTTTCATATCCATAACTTTGCGGTGACAATCTTCCTTGTCGGAAGAATTATCATTAGAATCCATTGATTAAAAGAAGAGCACAACAATGCAACACAAAAACAAGAATGATAATTTATATCCTTTTGTCCATCAATTTGAGTTTATTTTTAGTTGTAGCTTTCCCTCCGTACCGTTGTTGTTGTTATATTTTCGTTACCTTTAGCGGTTTTTTAGTCTATTTTTATTATTTTTTTTCTTAATTCTTGTTTTACACTAAAAGTACAGTTATTTTATTAATAATATTTTCACACCCTTCACTGAAGGTTGTTTTTATTATCGCATTTCTTCAATTGAAATAATTTACGTTTTTGTGCCGTATTTTTCTGAAATTTTCTTAATTTCAAAGGATATTTTTTGCTTTATGACTTTCTTAATGTAGAGTTGTTAGTGGACGCCACCAAAGAAATTTTTTTTTCTTCTTCCAGTTTTTCTGTACTCCCGCACTGCTTATTAAATTTATATCCACTATCTCCTTTCACAAGTGCGAAGAGTGTCGCTATAGAAGTAATTGTCAATTGTTTTTATTTTATTGACTTTTTCATCTTTCAATAGATAAACAATTTTATTTATTGCATTTTTTGTTGCTCTTGATTACATTGTTAGAAAAGACTTTTGACTTTGTTGGTTTTATAACTTATGGAAAGTAAATTTTTTGCATTTAAGTTGCATTTTTGAGTAACTAAATGTTTTTGTTATTTTTTTCCCACCATTTAACGACGTAGAAAAGTAATGCAAAATTGATGACGATAAAAATGTTTTATATGAAATAATGAATACTTGACCACAGAACTATATAGTTGCCACTGTTATTAAATTTTAACATTTTTGCAAAACGTATGAAAATAGAAATGCATATTAAACAAGTAATTTTAATTTAAATAACAAATTAATGATGATAGTGCAGTTTTTCTTATCTTTTTTGTTATCTTTATGCATAAATGACTTAAACAATTTTAATTGTTTGATGAGATTAGAGTTTTTGAAAAATTGTTTAGGAAGAAAATTTTTTTACACATCATGTATATCTGGCAACATTGACTGGCAACTGGTGGTAATTGCATTAAAGTAACCGTTCAAACAACAGTTAATTGTTGCACTTTAACCATCAAAGTAAAAAATTTTGCGGTTAGTATTTTATTTATTTAGTTAAAATTGGAAAGATTAAAATTATATTGTATATCAAGCAAAATCGAAAAATTATAAAGTGTAATTTGAAATAAAAGTCGCCAAATAATTTGTAAGTTGAATAAGAAAAAATCAGCCAGGGGCTGAACAGAACTGTTGGCGTGAAAAAGCTTTAGTTTTTTAAATTTCTTTTGGCGGCAAAGTTTTGTGTATGGTGCTTAAAAGTTTTTGTTGAATTAAAAGCTGTTTAAAAGCTTATTTAGGAAATAATATTATTGTAACAGTTATAAACAAAATAAATGTTCGTTAATTTTAACCAAAAGCTGAGGTAAGTATTGCTTTAAATTATTTTAGATGCTATAATTTCATATTTCTTCGTTTGAATTACTAAAATATAAAGTCTGCGTTCGCCTTACAAACTACGCATAATAAGTTACAATATAAAAGCACAACAGTAGTAAAAAAATTAATCAATTTATTTTTATACTTTTTTTACATTATTAACTTCTGCATGCATTACTCATCGCAAGGACTGCTTACTTATTATTACATGCTGACGGATTCTTTTTTCTAATACATCCCACAGATGCTCAATAGGATTGTGATCGGGTGATCTGATGTGTGCTTTATATCATTATCTTATTGAAACCAAAAATGGTTTAATATACTAAGATTTTTAAAATACAGGGTGGCTGATTATTACTTATTCCTACTTTAAGAAACTCAAATAACTTTTTGTAAAGTTTATGTAATTTAGTTTTTAGTAATTCATTTGAAAAATAATACATTTTTATTAAAGAAATTGATGAAGTTTTGAAAATAATTGAATTCAAATAGCCTCCACCCTCGGTGACACATGTGCGACATCTTATCAAAAAGTTATTTATTACTGCCTGGAGTATTGCAGTGGGAATTGCCTCAATTACCGTTTGTATGGATTGCTTTAAATATTTCAAATTTGTTGGGTTTCTTTTGTAAACTTCTTCTTTGCAATAACCCCACAAAAATAATCAGGTGCAGTGAGGTCAGGAGACCTGGGAGGCCAATGAAATGTGGAGTTTCTTGAAATCAGTTTATTGGGGAATTTCGCCGCAATTCTGTCATAACAGGCGTGGCTATGTGGCAAGTTGCTCCATCTTGTTGAAACCAAACAAAGTTATAAGGGATTCTCTTTCGGCGTAATGCTGGAAAGAAAAATTCTTTCAACATCTTTAAGCAACGGTCTCCATTGACCGTAACAGTAAACCCTTTTCTTCGAAAATTCTTTCAACATCTTTAAGCAACGGTCTCCATTGACCGTAACAGTAAACCGTTTTCTTCGAAAAAGTAAGGCCCGACAATGAATCTTGAAGAAACTGCACACCACACTGTGACGGGAATTGCATCTGATAAAGGAATTGCATCAGATGGAGTATCTGTGCGTTAGAATTACTCCATATTCGACAATTTTGTTTGTTAACATTTTGCCGTTTAAATCAAATTGTGCCTCGTCTGACATAAAAATGCAGTTCAAGACATTTTCACTCTCTGACGCCATTTGAATGTTCTTCTCACAAAATTTCAAGCGAATCGTGAAGTTTCTTGGGTTCAGTTTGTTTGTTAATTGAGTCTTATATGGAAATAAGTTTAAATCTTGGTGTAAAATTGTCTGCAGTGACAGTCTGCTGACACTCATTTGAGCAGATCAGCTCTTTGTCGAAACTCAAGGATTGGATTGTATGGCAGCAGCTACAACTGCGATAGTTTCCTGTGTTCGAACTGACATATCTCGATAATAAGGACTTCTTGCGATTGTGCCACGCTCGGTCCACCTGTTGCCACCAAACGTGTTCCTATATTCCCTTTGGACGGAAACTATGGACTCTAAAGCGTGAAAGTGTTGCACTATCCAAATTCTTGTTTCTTTGTCCCAATTCTCCATTTTAGTTAAATTTCAAGATCAGTCTATAAAATAAAATAAAAATGAGTTTTTACGTTTTGTTTTGGTAGCAGCTTTCATCAGCCAACTTGTCACCACTGCCGTGCTAGACTGTAGCAAACAGGATTTTGTTTTTCAAGCGCAGTTTCGGATTTGCGCCATTTCATTACTTTCATCTGAAAATATAATTTGTTTCCAAAACTTTGGAGAGTTGTTTATGTAGCCATGAGAAATTTCGATCGGTTCTCGATATATGTGGTCTTCTTCTAGCTACTCTACCATGATATTCGGCTTTGTGTACTTTTTTTTTTTGGCAATTTCGGCACAAATACGTTTTTTAAATATTAAGGATTAACCTTTGCCATTTTGATCGTTTTTCGATCTTTCGAAACTGATAATATTTTTGGGTGACCAGACCGCGGTTTAGATGTTAAAATTTCGCTCTCTTTAGGGGATGACTCCTACACATGAAATGCATTGTGACAGAATTAACAAATTAGGTTACGGGGAGGAGGAAAGAGGGAGTAGTGTTTCTGGACATTCAATTTGAATTTTCTAGAGGAAATTTATTCCACATACGGACTGTTCTGCTAAAAAACGAATTTTCCCTGTATTGTGTAGCGCGATTCACTGGACAATTAACCACAAATAAATGCGCTCCCAATGAAAATCGAGTTAAACGCGAAAACGTGCCGTAGCGGGAATAAGTTCCCTAATTACATTAAAGTACTTACCATTGTAGTAACGCTAAAACAGTGAAATACATCTCACGTTGCGTCGATCCTCTAGAGAATCAATAGAGTTGGATATCCTACTGTCCCCAAAGAGCCTCGTGGCCCTCAGCTGTACGCGGTCGAGCAACACCAAAATAGACTTTGGGCCGCCGGGCCATACATGAAAGTTGTTTTCCATTTTTCTACGGATATCGTACGAATATCGAATGAAAGCTTCTTAAGAAAAATAGGCTAAACTATTGAACATCACACTAACTTTTTATGCCAAGAACATCAAGAGCGTCTGATTCCGTAAAACCTATATTGCCCATAGTAACAAGTGCAGCAACAATTCCGAACACATATCTATATGTAAGCATGCAACATTGCGTCTTATGGCCACTATAATCAATTCCATTTACACGGCATCATTTCAAGATTGTCGCGAGATCGTGATTTAGCGTGTCATTCATGTTCCGCATTTTGAAACTCACCTCCAACTGGTTCGGTCTGTTGCCAAAAGAATACGAATAACAAATGGTGCTGTCATCTGCGAAAAAGTATATAGAGTTGAAAGTTTGACAAATAGGGTAGAAGAAAGAACGGAGCTTTGCAGTACCCCTGAATTAATCTTGAACTTGTCTGATGAAATCCCATCTATAACAATTCGTATAGTGCGATTCCTGAGAAAACTTAATATAAATCTAGAGAAATTATCAGGGAGACCAAAAGCAGCAAGTTTTAGACAAAAGTGCACTCTATCAAATGCCTTGGAAATATCTAGAGCCACCACCTTAATATCTACGCAATTTCGTTATAAGATTTACCTCTGCATCTGGCCGTAGGCCTTAATCAGAGGGTGGTTAAACCACTGGGAATGAAAAGCAACGTCATTCACGCCCTAGAAAGCCGAGGACTAATTCTAGCAACACGTCTTTCCTAGTTGCAATTTCAGCGGTTCCAAAGCAGGGTTGCAAATCACTACTCCTTGCTGAAGAACTGGAGACTATCCAACTCCTGGTCGAGAACAAATGACTAGCATGCTTACTGGATCCGGATCATTCACCCGTTGGTGAGATTAAAGGCGAGATGATCGTGACCACCATAATTAGTTCATGCTTGGGGCCGCAAAACCACAACTACCACGATACTACCGAAGGGCCAACCTCAATCGATGATCAGTCCAGTCCCGTGGAAATAACGTGGAGCTTCCAGTTGACTCTCTGCTTGCCTTCAGGGGACTGGGCTCCCTTACACCCCCAGCAGCAAAGGCCTAGATAGTCAAGTATTCTATAAAGACCGATAAATGTGCCACCGGGGGGGACTATCTCCGAAATAATGTAAGGAGTTGAACCATTGTTCAGATAGGACAACCAGCAAATTGCCTGTAGAGCGCCGCCTACGCAAACCATGCTGTCGATCGCTAAGTAAGCTGTTGAACTCTAAGTACCTAACAAGCAGAAAATCAATCATATTTTCGATCACTTTGGAAAGTGCAGAACAAATTGCGTTTGGGCGTTAATTTTCAGGGTTGTTAACCGCCTCACCCTTTTTGTGGGATCAGCGTTACATTAGTAACCTTTCAACACTTTGGAAATTCGCCGGCATGATACATCATGCTGAAAAGGGCTGCTAACAAACGTGCTAGCGTCGAAGTGCACTGTTTTAAGACCAGTGCTGGAATCCCATCCGGCTCAGGAGACTTGTTGATTTTGATATCTGCTAAAACCTTTTTAATTGCTCGAGCTCCAAAGAATATCTTCGGTATAGTAAAGAGCACTTTGTCGAGCTCGGGCGGTGGTTGATTGCTTTCCGGTAAATAATCTCAGTATTAAGATGGTTTTATATGCTTTTTATCATTTTAACAATTTACTAATCGCATCAATAGATTACTTCTTACTAAAGAATTTGGGACACTCCTTTTTTTTTTAAATTACAAACTATAAATTTTTTTCCAAAACAGAGAGAAAGATTATATCTCTCTGGTCGAAATGATAAACATGTTCAGGTTCAAACTTTTTTAAATTAATTTTATTTTGAATTTTTTTTTGTTTTGTAAAGATCATTATCATGGTATGACTGTGTGCATAGAAAAGGCTTCTTAAAGCTACAAAGTAAATAAAGAAAAATTAAGAATATTTACTGAAAAAATTAGCGCCTTATCAGTACTTTTTAAAAAGTTCATAAAATACGTAAACAAGAACAGAAAAAAAAGAATTAATTTTAAATCAAAACCACATCCATCCTATTGATCGAAATTATTAAATATGAGTTCTTAAAGAAATTAAGTTTTTTTCTACAAAAATATTTATACTTTTACATACATACATACATATACATATTTATAAACATTTTACTTTGCCTGCTTTAATATTAGTAGAATAACTTACAATTAAATTGTTTATATTAAAACTAAAAATCAAATTAGAAATTTAAATTTAATAATGACTTTTAACCTGAAGTGTATTGAATTCAAAGAAATTAATATATAATTAATATTTTTTTAAAATTAAAAAATTACAGGATTTAAAAAGTAATTATGAAACCTTCACTAATAATTGTGAGGCTATAAAATTAGAATTCTTTTTTTTAATTTGATTAAAGAAAAAGTGAACCAATTTTAAGCTTTAAAAATATATGGAAATACACTTGTGTTGAAATTAATTGCTTTCGCAAAAGTGAAACGAATTACTTATATCGGCTTAAAGCTTCTAGGCTATTCGTGTAAATGAAAAAGGATTTGACAAACAACAACGTAGATAGTTGTTCATACATGAAACAGGATGCCAGATGTTTTTATGTTAGGAGAATTTAGACGTTTTAAGTCGCGTATAAATAAAAAAAAACATTTTTGTGAGAAGTATTTACTGTTGCAGTTTTTTTTATTTGTCCATACATGAAACAGCATGCCAGATGTTTTTATGTTAGGAGAATTTAGACGATTTAGGTCGCTTTTTATTAAAAAAAATCTTTTTTGAGGGAAGTATGGCAGTATTAAACAAAATGTCGGACAGAAAAATTGCTTTAAACGGTAAAGTATCTTGATGTATCTTACTTTGTATATTAAGCGTAACACCACCTTTATGATTTCACAACTCAGGTCCTGTGTGCAAGAAGTTAATAAAGTTAAAAAGGCCATATATCTCAAAAGGCAAGTATTAACCAATTTATTTGTTATCACTTTTTTACTTTTTTGTAGTTATTGTAATTATTATTCATCGATTACATAAAGATAGCCACACTTTTCAACTTAAAATAAAATAACATGTGTTAACTTATTTAAACTATTTTTAAAGACTATTGAATATATTTTGGAATTCCTTAATTAATTTCAACAGTTAAAATTTTTAATTTTATGCTCCTTTGGTTTTAAACGCACCCACAAACCTCCCGAGGCCCTTAAAGTTATACGAAACGTTGCTTCGAATGATGTCTTACCTGGCACTGGTAAAATATAATAACTGCGTAATAATCTGGAAATAACAGTTTTCATTTCCATAATGGCGAAACGATTGCCAATGCAATAACGAGGCCCGGCACTAAATGGTAAAAATGCATATGGATGTCGTTTTTCAGAGTTTTCTGGTGTAAAACGTTCTGGATCGAATTTTTCGGGTTCTGGATAAATGTGCTCTAAGCGATGGGTAGCATAAGGACAGATGAAAACATTACTACCGGCTGGTAGCGTATACTTTGATAAACGCACATCTTCACCTAATTTACGTGCCATTAAGGGAACACTTGGATATAAACGTAAAGACTCCTTAATGCACATCTCTATATAGCGCATGTCACGTAAATCTTGCATAGTTGGCGCCCGAATATCATCACCAAATATGCGCTCTATTTCTTCTAAACATTTTTCCTGACACTTAATATTTTGAGCCAACAGAAATATGGTAAATGCTAGGGCAGCTCCAACTGAATCTTGACCGGCCAACATAAAAGTACAAGCCTCATTTACTATATCTTCTTCAGTGAAATCTGGATTATTATCGGATATATCGATCATATAGTCAAGCAGACATTTTTTTTCGTTTTCATTATTGTTTAGCTTTAGTTTGCGTCGCTTGGCGATCATTTGGCGGGTAAATTCATTAAGACGTTTCTTTTGATTCAGTTCATCCGAAGCCAGTTTGGTCATATGGTAAATACTATCCCATAATAGCCAGGGTTGCAAGAAACGTTGTGGTATGACCAATTTGCCTCTAAATAAGGGGAAAAAAAAGTCGTCAGAGATTTTATGGGAAAATATACATTTTTCGTTTGTAAGTCCCAATTTACATTGGACGATTTTTGTTGCTGCAATTCTTAGTTTGTTGTTGTAAATAATGTGTGTAAAGAGAATAGGGGAAGAGAGGAACTCTCTTTACACACATTATTTACAACAACAAACTAAGAATTGTAGCGACAAAAATCGTCCAATGTAAATTGGGACTAAGAGAAAAATCTTTATGTTTTTTTAGAGACACGTGTGTGTTCTTGCCGTTATGTTTTATTAAGTTTTTAAAGTATAAATTTTTTTTAAATAATATAAAATTGATATTCAAAATTTGAGAAAAACATCAGCAGTGAGAAACACGTGTCAAAAATAAATCAAGCAGAAAAAATATGATTTTTAATATTAAAACTCAAATGGCAACAAAAACAATGCGCATTCTAATACTTACTGTCTAAAGGGTGATTTTTCCATATCCATGTCAGTTTTTTTCTTTACCGGAACCCCTAAAACAGCCTCTAAAAGTAAAAGAGGTTTTCAAATTGTAAAATTTTATTTAAAATTATTGAAATATTTAAAAATAATTTAATAGTTTACGGCAAGAAAATATGACTTTTCCGAGAATGCAATCAACGAATCTTCGTTATTTTTATATTAGAAAAATAGTACTTAGTACGTGTTATCCGCCGCACTGTGGGAACATTTTACGAGAAGGCGGTCAAAAATATATAACTTTTGAACGGATGGTAATTTTGATATATATTGATATTTTATCTACTAGGTGAGATCATAGGCTTTCGTTTAAGGAATACAAATTTTAAATCGACCGTTTAGAAAAATAGGTGTGATAGGTTTAAAAATACATTTTAAGTTTTAGCTGATTTTTGGTACGAAAGTAAAGTATTACAACTTGTTCAAAAAGTTTGTTTTACATAAAGTCTTATATATTGAGACACGTTTAGAACTTATACTTATTAAAAACTTAAATTTAGTCAGGTAAGGCCAACCTTTGGCCCCCGTGAAGTTTTTAGTACGAAGGGCAAATGCTGGTTATTTGAAACAATTCGAGTTAAAAATTAGCTGATTAAGTAGCAAAAACATAAAAAATATGTTCATTGGTTGAAATTTAGTTTAGATAAGGAAGTATTTAAGTCCAAAATAAACATAAATAATACTCGTATATGCCAACTTTTATTGATTAATACTTTATTAATGTACAAAAAATTTTAAAAGTATGAAATACATACAGATAACTCTTGTGTTTGGAAAAATTGCTATTAATTAAACAATTTTAGTAAATATTTCTTCTAAATAGCCTTGATTTTCATCTTCTAGAAGGAGTTTGGATTCTACGTCTAGTTAAAAAGCAGTAGTTTTTCATGCTTGCCAGATAGGGACCTGTGCATAATAAAAAAACAATATAAAGTCTTTGTTTTGTTTTTCTTGCGCCTCTTCAGATAGATCTCCTATTGGTAGAATATTGTGTTGAATTATTTGCTCCCCATGGTACAACATTTTATGAACTGCGGATGGCAAATATCTCCAAGAATATTTGTCGTTGTAAAGTATAGCTGTTTTTTTTTTTTGCCGTACTCTCCAAATTTTTTTGCATTCATTTCTCTGCTGCATGCTAGAACTGGTAAAATAATTCTGAATCTCTTTATTAGTTCCAAATCTACTGCTGTGATAGATGCTGTAGTTTCTGGATCTGAAAAAAATCTTCTTGCAGTGTTTCCAGCATTTCCTTCCCCTTGCTTTGGCTGATCGATAATTAGGCCTTGTTCGAAATGTTTTTCTTGAATTTATTTGTTTTCTTTTTTTGGTGGTTTATTTTTTCTCACTGTTTCGCCTAACGGACCAAAATCGAAATCATAACCCAATTTAAGAAACGTATTCTAGTATGAAGATAGGACAATCCAAATTCGTATTGTGCGTTAAAAGTTTTATCGTCTGGCACTGGTTGGCCTAATTGACTTGATGTCTTTTTGCATATAATAGAGCTTGATGATGCTTTTGTATCAGTTAAAGCTTGTGCAACTTTTCCATCAATCATTGTGAGATACATTTTAAAATTTACTTTAATTTCCTGTTCATCAACAGTAAATATTACAGGTTGAAGGTCTTTAATTTCATCTTTTATTTTTCGGACTTCTTCAGTTATGACATTTTTTTCATTTCTATTCTACAAGTAAATTTTATTGGTCTGCAATATTTTGTTGACGAGGGTATTTCATTTTTGATACTATTTTACAATCAGTGCAAATCAATTTAAAAAGCAAAATACTTTTGTGTCATATCAATTTACATTATTTTAAGTAGGCAAAATATTTGTGTGACCAACTGTGCATGACTTTGAAATTGACTAAAAATGTTTGTTTTCTTTCTGAAAATATGCATATTCATCTAAACAACGTCTCTCATAAGGCCGTTTTGAAAAATAAATAAAATGCTTAGAAAATAGCAAAACAGAAAACAAAATTTAATTCCATTTTCTAATTCTATTTTGCAAAAAATTTTCGACCTTGTGTCAGAAAAGTTGTTCTGGTGCTCACGGTCGGATCGTGCCGGATATACAATGGGGTATAGTCGTATAGGGGACATTTGGGGCTATGAAACAGTGCTAATGCTTTTACATTCCCTAACGAACTTTAGAAGTTATGCTCTATTTATTAAGAGAATTTATAAAAATATTGGACCTCTAAAAAAATTAATTTCTAATAATCACTAATCAATCAAAAACATTTCAGTTTTCTTACACTAATAACTAACAAATTACGCTGTTATACAAAGTTTATTTCGTTTAAAAATCTTGTACAACGAAAGAGTTATAGATTTTTAAAAATCAAAAATTTACTTAGAAATTTGTCATTTTAGCAAAATACTAAAAATGCTCATTTTGAATCACCCTGTTCAGTGTGATATAGTTAAAATAAAGTTTTAATTTTTTGGCTCCAGAAGGTACACTAGTATCTACTTTCGAACGAACTTTAAAATTTTACAATTGGGGACCATGAAAAAAAGGACTTTTGGCCGCCTTCTCGTAAAATGATCCACTGTGCGCCGGGAAGGTATACTGCTTTGTTTATAATTTTTAATTAAATGAAAGTGAATGGAGCACTTATATTGATAAATGTTTTATTTAATGTCGACAATTATGTATGGAATACAATATCAGATAAATGACCCCGCCTCTGTTAGCCTCACAACTCCAAACCCATTTTTCATTACATTCTCACACATTTCACGCGGTATTTCATTAGTTTTATTATGAATATTTTGTTTAAGTTCGGTTTTGTTTGCATAAACCTTTTCCTTTCAGATATCTCCACAAAAAGAAGTCCGGAGCAGTTAAATCAGACAACCGTGGAGGCCAATCATCATCACCATTTCTTGAAATAACTTGTTGTGGGAAACAGGTCTCGCAGTGATTCGATTGTAATCTTGACTGTATGCGGTATGGCACCGTCTTGTTGTTACAACATGTTAATCAAGTCTAAAGCATGTAGTTGTGGTGTTAAAAAGTTTTCATTCACATCATAATACCGCTCACCATTCACAGTTACCGTTATGTCGTTTTCATTTTCAAAGAAGTAAGGTCCAATTATTTCTCCTGATCAAATTATACACCAGGCTGTCGCTTTTAATGGATGCAAAGGTGACTGTTGAATAATTTGAGGGTTTCCCATTCCCCAGAATCAACTATTCTGTTTATTCACATATCCATTCAAATGAAAATGTGTCTCGTCATTCATTATGATTTTTCAAATTTTCGGGGTTGTCATGGGCGAACTGTAACATCCTATTGGCATATATACGGTTTCGTAAATGGTCTTGTGGAGGAAGCTCTTGTATCAACTGAATCTTATATGAAAACAAATGCAAATCCTTGTGCAAAATTGTGGCCAAGTTGTTCTTTGAACACCCCAGCTTCTGAGCACGGTGTCGAATTGAGGTTAGTGGATCGGTTTTAACCAACCTTGCACTTCGTTGTGGTCTATGCTTCGGCATATCATCTACAGACCCTCTTTCTTCGAAATCATTCACTAAACGATAAATAGTGCACGTGGGCACGTTGTTTCTTCCAAAAATTGGACGTAACTTTCACAGTAATCGATGATTGATTTTGATGAAATATGTTTAACGATTAAAACACGTTGGCTTATCCAATATTTTTCCGCAATAAATTTGCCACGTGTCTACTTCACGACTGGCAAATATGAACTATCAAGACTAATATTTACCAAAATGGCGGCAAAACAAAGTCGTATACCTTCCCGGCAGACACAGATGAAAAAGGAAAAGCGGCTGAAAAAGAATTCAAAAAAGACAACTCTACAGAATTTGCTTAATCTCACATGGTTTGCATTTAAAAGCACTTAAGCCCTTTTTCCACCTATATAACACTGTTTTTTGTAGAGAAATTCTCTTTTTAAATGAAAAAAATGAATTAGTAAAGAGAGAGTTTAATGTGTTCAATAGTGTTATTGTCAAAATCCTAGTAAATTTTCGGGCGGACAAAAAAATTTTAGGCTATATAGGGTCTTTATTTGGGTACGAGGGTCGACGTAAAATCGTGCCCAAATAAAAATAAATTAAACCCCGTGGGAAAATATACGTACATATCTATATAGGGTCCGCCAAATAATCTTTCTTTTTAAATATTATAAACTCCTGAATCTTGAAAAATAAGGCGCAAAACATCGAGTGTAGCTTCGGCTGTGTGGCACGTAGCGCCGTCCTGTTGAAACCAAATGTTGCCAATATCCTCCTCTTCAATTTTTGTGAACAAAAATTCGTTCAACATGGCCCGATAACGATCGCCATTGACTGTAACGGCCACTACTTGCTCATTTTCGAAGAAAAATGGCCCAATTATGCTTCTGGACCAAAATCTGCACCAAACAGTGACTCGTTTTGGGTGCGTCGGGTTTTCAATGTATGCGTGCGGGTTTTCTGTGCCCCAAATGCGACAATTTTGCTGGTTTACATACCCGCCAAGATCAAAATGAGCTTCATCTGAGAAGATGATTTTTTTGCAAATTCTACATCTTCCGTAAGTCGATTGCAGGCCCACTTAGCGAAACGAAAACGCATTGGATGCTCAGCTGGCTTCAACTCCTGAACCAATTGGACTTTTTATGGTGTCATACCAAGGACTTTATGCAAAATTCGTCTCAATGATGTCTCGCTTTTCACGCTTTGGTTTATCGATGAGGATGCCAGTTTCTTTAATTTTTTTCACAAGATAACGAGCATACGGAGCTGACAGTGCTTCTCTTCTTCTAAAATCCGTACGCAATTTTCGCACACATTCTGCAACTTTACGATGATTTTCCCAGCGTTGTTCAAGCGTGTACACAACCATATTCGTTCAGCGGAAGGATGAAACTAATTATCTGTCAAATCAAACATGAGCTAAGTGTTACCATGCACGAAATAACTAGTGTTGAAAAAAAGTTAGATGACGGACCCTTTATTTGACACATCTTTAGAAAACCCACATGCATATGCCATGATCTGTGACTGTATTCATATTTTGCTGATGTGTTATGACTCCATTTGTTCTTTTGATAACAAATTTATGTGCAATATTTTGTAACATTTATTCCTTTAATAAACGTTTAGTTTATTGTGTTACACTCTTGCAAAATATTTACAAATATTTACATATTTACATATTTTGCTTTTTAGGAAAAATAATATGAAAAAATAGGATATTTTAAAGTGGCATACCGGCATACTTTATCCACTTCAGAATATCCTATTTTTTCTTATTATTTTTCCCAAAAAGCAAAATTTTCAAAAATTCATATCTCCGATATCGGGCTGAATCCAGACATATACCGTTGCAATCTACTAGTCCTGAGCTACTCCTAGTATGCCGGTGACCCGATTCATGTCTTCTCTAAATATCGGCTTTATTTACTTCAAAATATCCTATTTTTTCATATTATTTTTCCCAAAAAGCAAAATTTTCAAAAATGCATATCTCCAATATCGGGCTGGATCCAGACATAGCTTATATACCGTTGCAATCTACTAGTCCTGAGCTACTTCCAGTATGCCGGTGACCCCATTCATGTCTTCTCTAAATATCGGCTTTATCCACTTCAAAATATCCTGTTTTTCATATTATTTTTTTTTGTAATATTTATTATGTATTAAACTTTTAATAGAGCGGTTGATATTTTTTTATATAATTTTTAAATATTTTTTTAATAGAGTTTAATTATTTAAAGCAATAAAGTTTAATTTTAATGTAAATTTCATTTTAACAGTGTAATTAACATTATGTGGAACGTATTTAACTGACGTATTTATCTTCACATCCTTCAAAAATTGATGATGGTAACTTTACCACTTTAACGCTTACAAGCTGTATCAACTTTTATGTCTTTACTCAAAACGTTCACTGCTTTATTGCTGTTGTGTCTTCACTTGAAAGCTTTCACATTCAACTGATTTATTGCCCACTGCTATTTGAAGTAGTTCTAGCTTTCACTCGAAAGCTTAATAATAATGTCATCACATATAGTTGTTTTTTAGCTTATAGGTCTTCTTTTTCTGTATTAATTGCTTTTATTTTCTGATCGATTTTTTTAGTTCGTGGAATTTTTACTCTGATATGTTGTTGTTTTGTTTTTATAAGATTTCTCAGAAATCTTTTAATTTATTTACTTTTGTTTAGTGATAATTATTTTCTTTTATAAAACAAGCATCTTTGTAATAATATTTATGAGTATTTGAAACAATGACACTATTACACAAAATGACAAGAAAAACGCTGCCGCTGTCAGTTTCGATTTATAAGATGTTCTAAGCACTGGTGGTAGTGCTTTAATGAACCCTATAAAAATTGTTTTTGAAAATTTCAATATACACTGCCGCTCATCTGATTAGGTTTGGCATTTAAATAATGTTGTTTACCATCTCTGTCTAAAACTAACGCATTAACTAGTAATACAATTGGATTTATTTCAAAATTGCATGTATGTATGTATACCTAAAATCTTTGAAAAAAATCTAGCGGGAATATTGTGCCGTTATCTTAATACATGCTGTAAATGAAATATTGTATTAAAACAATGCATTTTTTAAGCTCATCAGAATAGGTTTACGACTAATTGTATTAGTTTACACTAACGTTTGACCGCGAGTGCGTTGTTTTGAATAATTTTATTTTTAATTTCTAAACTGTTACAACAATTTGTAATTTAAATGGGTCGTGGAAAAGCTTTATCTGAAGCCGAAAGGGTCAAAGTTAAAATCTACACAGAAGGAGGTCTTTCTCACAATGAATTTGCAAAAAAAAATTAACAAAAGCTAAAATTGTGTGAGTAATTTCTTACGAAATGAAAATACCTAAGGAAAAAACATGAAAGGAGGCACTTATGGAGCAACTTCAGCAACTAAAAGACAAGCGATCGTTAGATATGCCTCCAATTCGAAGGAATCAGCGGCAAAAATAAAGGAAAAAGTTGGTTGTAAAAGTAGTTTAGCGACTGTAAAGCGAGTCATTAAAAATGCCAAACACTTAAAAAGATTGAAACTACAAAAAAAGCCACCACATAATCCTTTACGTAAGGAACACCGCCTAAAGTTTGGTGAAAATTACATGACCTGGAAGGACGAATGGAAACGTGTTGTCTTTTCAGACGAAAAAAAGTTCAATCTGGATGGTCGTAAAGGTTTTAATTACTATTTCCATGATCTCCGTAAGGAAGAACTTTATGTAAAGCGAAATCATAGCTGTGCAGGTGGTGTTATGGTTATTACGGCACAGTTGAACTGCAGTTTCTTTCAACGAAAATGAATGCAGTAAATTATAAAGGAGTCGTAGAAAAAGCTTTTCTACTATTCAATGACATCTTTGGACCCATTTCATGGACTTTTCAACATGATAACGCTCCAATTCATACTGCAAGGCTGGTGA
This sequence comes from Trichopoda pennipes, assembly GCA_030448955.1. NCBI lineage: Eukaryota > Metazoa > Arthropoda > Insecta > Diptera > Tachinidae > Trichopoda > Trichopoda pennipes. The sequence continues at coordinate 3,527,324 of JASKUP010000040.1, forward strand.
AACAGTGGATTGATGGGCAGAATTTGGGGTTTACTGCAATGGCCTCCTTATTCTCCCGACCTTAATATTATTGAAAATGTATGGGGATTTCTTTCACGTAAGCTTTACGAGTCGGACCGTCAATTCGAAAACAAAAATGACTTGATTGCTGCCATTCAAGAAGCATGGAGCGAAATCAACCTGAATTATCTGACCAAACTCTATGATTCAATACCAAAAGGAATATTCGAAGTCATTCTAAATAAAGGTGGAAGCACACACTATTAATTTATAAAATATTAAACAAATTTAATAAAACAATTGTTATTTTATCAAAAAAAAAATTGTTTTTGTTGTTAAACCTATTCTGATGAGCTTAAAAAAATGCATTCTTTTAATACAATATTTCTTTTACAGCATGTATTAAGATAACGGCACAATATTCCCGTTAGATTTTTTTCAAAGATTTTAGGTATACGTACAATACGCATATAAGAAACTCGTTAATAAGAAAAACTCGGCTATAAGAAACAATTTTCCAGACACCATGTACATTTACATATAACTAAGTGCTAAATAATCCTTATATAAGAAACTCGCTTATTAGAAAAACTCTGTTGTAAGAAATCAATTTTTATGAAAAATTATATTCCTTCCATAAAAAATTGTACGTGTATAAGAAAGTATTCTCACAATGAAATTTTTTCAATTTGGGGAAAAACACTGGTGCAAATGAAGTCGTTGATTTTTGTGTAATCAGCCGGCTTCGTTGTTTTTATTTATTTTGTGTAAAATGTCGTCGAACAAAAGAAATGTTTTGTCAATTAAAACCAAAATTAAAATATTAGATTCTTATAAACGTGGAAAACCCCGAAAAGATATTTGTAAGGAGTTTAAAATATTAGAAAGCACTTTGTCGAAAATGATAAAAAAAACTCAGAGGTACTTATGGCAAACAAATATTCGGGAAAAAATTTAAACATTAAAAAGAACAGAAAATCGCAACATGAAATTCTGAATAAAACTATGTCCAAATGGTTTGCGCACATGACTAAAAAAAATACAATTATTACTGGACCAATAATTCTGGAAAAAGCAACACAATTTGCAATTCAGTTGGGCATTGATTTAAAACCAAATTCGGGATGGTTACATCGCTGGAAAAAGCAAGAAAATATTAGGTTCAGAAACGTTCATGCAGATGCCAGTTACACCGACGTTAAAGCCGCCGATCTGTTCAAAGAAAACGTCCTTCCAGATAAGTAAGCTGAATATGAGCTTGACGAAATCTATAATGCCGATGAGTCTGGATTAATGTACAAGGCTATTTCTAATAAAACATATGCACCAGCTAATGCAAACGTTTGCGGACAAAAAGTTCCAAAAATCGCTTAAATCGACAAGCACCTTTTTTCAATTGGAAAATCGAAAAATCCTCGATGTTTTCGTGGGAAGCAAATCCCTGTGGCCTACAAATTCAATATCAAAGCCTGAATGACCAGCATTATATGGTGCGAGATAATAAGGGAGCTGGATAAAATCTTTGCAAAGAAGAATAAAAAAATGTTGTTGCCTGATTGATAATGCATCTTGTCATAAATTAAACTTTACTCTAGGAAACATTGAAGTATTGTTCTTGCCACCTAACACCACAAGCCTTATTCAGCCATTGGACCAGGGTAAAATGCTTTTGGTTTTAGTTATATTAAGTCCACAAGCTAATTTGTAATTTTTTTCTTTCAACAGGCATCATCCTGCGTGTTCTCTTTATAAGAAACAATATCTGTACATTTTCAGACTTTCTTATAGTAGTATTCAACTGTACATGCAATTTTGAAATAAAACCAATTGTATTACTAGATTAGAAAGAGAAGGTAAACAAAGTTATTTTAATGCCAAACCTAATCAGATGAGCGGCAGTGTAAATTTTGTTTAAGAACTTTCAAAAACGATACCTAAATATTTCTTGGGACAGAAAAACAAAGTTACAGACTCACCATTTAATATATCCACTACGCAGTTATTCACATATTTTGCTATATTAATTTCCTGCATAACACATTCATCCAAAGTTTTAGATAAAGCTTGAGCAGCATCAGCAAACGTTCCAATGAAACGTTCTAAAATACTTAAATGAAATGTTGGCTGTATTAAACGCCGATGATTGTGCCATTTGTCACCGCTGCTCGTTATGAGACCGTTGCCCAAAAAATTATGCATTAAACGATAGAAAAAAACTTTATTGGTGTGTTTTTTCGAAGACAAAATCAATTGCAAATCATCTGGCTGAAGGACGGCAAAGAAAGGAAATAATAAAACCCAAACGCGTATCAAAGAACCATACAAGCCGAAGGCAGTAGCGACACGTTTGCGCATCACTAAAATAGAAAATATAAAAAATATATGTCAGCATTTTTTTTCATTATTATCATTTAATAACTAAGCAGCACTTACAATCCTTTTCTTTGATTAATAGACAATTGCCCAGTATAGGTACTGGAACTGGTCCTGAGAGTTTCAAAGATAGAACAACTGCTTTTAAATAATTCCAAAACGTATAAATGACCAACACACTTAAAGACAGTGTGAAAAAACTCCATAATTCTGATTGGGAAGCATTCTCAATCTGTAAATAGTTTTTAATGCAGCAAAAATAATTTAAATATTTATTTAAATTTAATTTTTATTACTAATCAAATACTCTTTATTTTCTTTATTTTATTTGTGTTTTTTGTTTTTTTTTTGTAAATTGTTTATTTAAGAAATGTTGTTTTTTTTAATTGGCAAATTAATTTGTAGTTTTACTTTTTTTTGTTTTAAGAAATATTATTTTACGGAAGTGTTAATACTAACGCTTTAGTGTGAAGAAAATTCTTGTTGTTTCTAAGCAAAAATTAATAATATTTCGATTTTATTGTAAATTTGCTTAAAGAACACGTGGAGATTAAGTTAAAAATATTTAAATTAACATCTGTACTAAATTGATGTCAGAAAGGCCTCTCTCTACAAATGTTTGTTAATTATTAGCTCTATTATTTGTTATGAACATCACTTTGGAATTTTCCCACACAAACGCGACTTAAAATCGCAAAAAACTATTAACGCAAATAAGCAGTAAAATTGTAATAACAATTAATACTTTAATTTTTCACTGCTTCCTAGGAAACTGCCAGAACTAGGAAATTAGATTAGGGGAAGGAGGAAAGAGGGAGTAGTCTCTCTAAACATTCAGTTTGAATTTTCCCAGATTGAAAGTGACAGGAAAGATCTCCGGAGGGATTTTATTCCACATACAAACTGTTCTGCTAAAAAACGAATTTTCCCTGTAATGCGTAGTGCGATTCACTGGCCAATCAACCACAAATGGATGTGCTCTCAACGAAAATCGTGTTAAACGTGAAAACATGTGAGAAAACATATGAGTAACGATAGAACAGTGAAATACACCCCACATTGCGTCGAAGCTCTAGAGAATCAATAGAGTTGGATAACCTACCGTCTCCAATGAGCCTATTGGCCCTCTCCTGTACATGGTCGAGTAACTCCAAAATAGACTTTGGAGCGCCGGCTCATACATGAGAGTTGTATTCCATTTTCGGACGGATATAGGTGGTATAGATAGTACGGAAATCGGATGGAGTGAAGTATCTTTTACGCCGTTTTAGAAAACCACGGCACTTGAAAGCTTCTTTAGAAACCTGAAAAATGTGTTTAGTCCATCGAGCATCGCACTGAATTTTCATGCCAAGAACATCAAGAGTTTCAGACTCCGTAATATCTATATCACCCATAGTAACAGCTGCAACACCACTACCGAACGCAGATCTATGCGTTAGCATGCAACATTGCGTCGTACGAGCATTAAAATCTACTCTATTCACACGACCCCATTCCAAGATTGTCGCGAGATCGTGATTAAGGGTATCATTCATGTTCTGCCTTTTGGAACTAACCTCCAAATGGCCTGGTCTCTTACGAAATGAATACGAGTGACAAATGTCATCGGCAAAAGAATATATAGGGTTGAAAGTTCGGTAAAGAAGGTCGTTTAGAAAAATTAGAAATAGAGTAGGAGAAAGAACGGAGCCTTGCGGTACCCCTGAATTAATCATGAACTCGTCTGATGAAATCCCATCTATAACAACTCGTATAGAGCGATTTCTGAAAAAACTAGATATAAATCTAGAGAAATTATTACCGGCACCAAAAGCGGCAAGTTTTGATAGAAGAGCGTTATGCCACACTCTATCGAATGCTTTGGAAATATCTAGAGCTACCACCTTACTTTCTCCGAAGTGATGAATGAAATTACACCATTGCTCAGACAGAAAGGCCAGCAAGTTAAGCAAACCATACTATCGATCGCTAAGTAAGTTGTTGGACTCTAAGTACCTCACAAGATGGAAATTGATCATATCTTCAAACACTTTAGAAAGTGTTGAACAAATTGCAATTGGGCGGTAATTTTTAGGGTTGGTAGCCTCCGTCTTTTTGGGGATCGGGGTTACATTGGCAACCTTCCAGCACTTCGGAAATTGCCCGACTTGGTGCAATGTGCTGAAAAGGGCTGCTAACGGACGCGCTAGCGTCGAAGAGCACTGTTTCAAGACCAGTGCTGTTATCCCATCCGGCCCAGGGGACTTGTTTATGTTGAGATTAGCTAAAACCTTTTTAACCGCTCGAGGTCGAAAAAATATCTTTGGCATAGTAACGGATACTCTTTCGAGCTCTGGCGGTGGTTGATTGCTTTCCGGCAAATAAGAATTATTTGCAAATATACCAGCTAAAAGGTTTGCTTTGTTAACCGGGTCAGTGAATATTTGATCATTCTTTAAAAGAGTCGGAATTGAAGAACTAGCATTATCCCGTTTTCTTTTAACAAATGACCAAAAGTTCTTACTACCTCTAGAAGTAGCAAGAAGCTTAATATGAAGACGCTCTTCGTATAGATGTTTTTCACGCCTTAGTACTTTGGCACACGCAGATCTCTCCCTTTTGCGTAGCGAGTCAGTATCTGCGTTTTTGCTTCTACGCCAGATATTGAATGCTTCCTCTCTTGATCTGGCTGCATTTTTGCACGTCTGATTAAACCAAGATTTGGATCTGGTTTTAATCGAAATTGTTATGGATGGAATAAAGGTTTTCATTCCAAACAAAATTATGTTTGCAACCATTTCCGCCATGGCATTGACATTATTGTCTAAGAAACAGTAAGTTTTCGATTAAATTGCCTTAAAAAATTCGTTAAGCTCAGCCCAACGAGCTCAGCCCAACTAGGAAGCCTACTTGCACATGTTAGGCATTGTAATTTACCAGTTATTTTCTACGACTTAATGAAACAATTGCACTAATCTGTAAATGTTTACTGCTTATCTATTTTCATAAATAAAAAGTTTTCTTTTAATGGAAATCAAATTTTTTTAAAATTGATTTTTCACTAAGTGTTAAGATTTAATTTTCATTACCACATTTTGACTCTTTCCTAATTAAAAAAACTGCAGCAACCAGTAAAATTTTACTGCTAATGGCATTTCGATATTAAGGCAAAAAAAAAAGCCTACTTGCACATGTTAGGCGTTGTAATTTAATTTTCAGTACCAGTAACTTTCTACTGCTTAGTGAAAAAATTGCAGTAGTCAGTAAAATTTTACTGCTAATCTAATTTCAAAAAATAAAAAGTTTTCTTTCAATGCAAATCAAAATTTTCGTAAAATTTTTTTAATACTGGTTTTTCAGTAAATGTTTAGATTTAATAGTAATTTAATTTTCATTACCACATTTTGACTGCTTCCTAATTAAAAAAACTACAGTAATCAGTAAAAAAATCTTACTGCTAATGGCATTTCGATATTAAACAAAAATTAGAAGCCTACTTGCATATATTAGGCATTGTAATTTAATTTTCATTACCAGTAATTTTCTACTGCTTAATGAAACAATTGCAGTAATCAGTAAAATTTTACTGCTAATCTAATTTAATAAATAAAAATTTTTTTAATGGAAATCAAAATTTTTTAAAACTGATTTTTCATTAAGTGTTAAGATTTAGTAGTAATCAAAATTAAATTGTTAAAGCAGTAGAAATTTATTTAAAATTGCAATCATTTCAATAATCCGTACATTTACCGGCAAACAAAATTTTTCTATCAGTAAAAAATTATGGTTTAATTGCAATTAAAAATTCACTGTGGCCGTGTATGAAACATTAGCGGCATAGAAATTTTTTTTATAACACCAGTTCATAGAAATGATAACCTGATCTTAGTATTTTTCACTATAACAAATAAAAATGGCTGATCAGAGAATACACAGAGCAGACTAATCTTAATTCTGGCCAATTTATTCCTAAGAAGACTGACTGAAGATTTAACTGCACATATAATTATGCGAGTTAAATGTCACGAATCATAGAAAGATAACGTTATTTTTTAGTACGGTAAAGATAACGTTACGTCTGAAAGACGTATGGTTTCTAACATCCTTTTAAGGAGTTATAGAGATCATTTGTTTTTTGAATTTTCTCTTTGATAACCATTAGCAAGCTACTGAGATCAACTGAGAATACTGAGCATATACATTTTCTCTCACTACAAACCAGAGAGATGGAGTACAAAATTAAAGAGGCATACGTCTGATAGACGTAACTTATCTATACAGGGTTAAAGTTCTTTAAATCCTTAACAAAGCATCCATGTGCAGCTTTACTTACAAAAAGTGTGACTATATTTGTTAAGCGTATAAAAAGATTTCTTTAGTTAATCTATTTGGCAGCCTGTGGTGGTTAATCGCTAAGCCGTTTAGATTAACGATTGCGTCAACCACAAAACTGACGTTTTACCCTGTAAAACATTTCAAACTTGAACTAGGACTTTTTAAATATAAGTTAAATAATTGTTATTCTCGCGTTAGATGAGCACATTGCTGCCAGATTTGTTAGAAATGGGAACCTTCAAAGAAACATATCCCTGTCCGTTTTCTTAACAGCTTATAAGACCAAATGTCGATTATGAACCTATGCTTCAATCTTTTAGTTTTAAAACCTTAAGAAAATATCTAAAATTTTTACGTAAGATAAGAAATTTTTTGTTTTATGGAAGAAATATTCTTAGTCATAGATATTTATATCAAAGTATATTTTATATATTAGGTATTATAGTATATTAGGTGCCCCTGTAGGCTAGTAGGTAGTGTACTAGCTTCTCAGTATGGGGGTTGTGGGTTCGATTCCCAACGAAGACCTTGTTTTTTTCACTACAAAAATATAAATTGACTGTCGGTGACGCAGCTCAGCGATGAAGGCATAGTCACTGGTCGCTGTGCTGTCTTGTACGGCAGTTAATTTCCGACTATCCTTCTAGTTTCACCACCTGTTTCATCTCTTCTCCCTTTCCTAAAGAATGTTGCACGCTACTTAACTAAATAGGCATTGTTGCATGAAGTGCTACTTCTCTTAAAAAAAAGATATGGCAACTCTTTTTTCATAACAGTAACAATAAAAGTTTATGTTGGCCTTAAAAACGTTAGATTATTTCTTAACTAATATAAAAAAACACACACAGCTGAATAAGTTGCTGCTTCCTCCACTAACAATTTCAGTGTGTTAAAAAAGAGTTAAATAGAAATTAAGTAACACCAGCTGAGTAGTGCTTCTGTTGGCACAGACATCTGTTAGTAAAAGGGAAAGAACAGAAAAATATTATGGGGCAAATCTGATCAGAGCATGGGTGGGGTGGCATATATAAAAACTTATTGTTAAATTTTTATTTTTTAGTAGTTAATTATTAAGCGCTAGGTCATTATTTAATAAAAAATTTTTTAAAAACTTTATTTTTTATTATTTTTTCAATATTACGCCAAACCATTGGTTGGCATCATCAGTATAAACAAAAATAATGAATAAATAATTAATCAAAATTGAAAAAATTGTTTGATTAACAAATTCAAAATAATCAAAAACTTTTTCAAAAAACAAAACAAAACAAACAAAAACAATAAAAACAACAAATTGAAAAAAAAAATTAATAACTATACATAAGTACATACAAACAAGTTTTCAATATTAAAAAACATAGAACGACGTTTATAATTATTTTCTAAATTTAAAGTTGAAACATTTTCAAATTTTTTTTTCACAACGTAGCTGCAAATCACCTCAAAAAATGTATAAAAGAATGGAAAATTGAAGAACTTTCAACTTTTTTAAGAAAGTTGGATGCGACAAATAATTCTGAACATAGTTTATGGAAAGTTACAAGGTTTCTAAAAGATCCGTTAGCAGAAATATACCTATCAAAGATACAAATGGGAGTTGGTGTAAAGACAGTAAAAGTAAAGCTGAATTATTCTCTAAGCATTTAGAAAAAACTTTTGAACCATTTGAACTTTCAAATTCAACTGATGAAAGTATTATTATCACCTTTCTGGAATCTCCATGTCAAATGGATCTCCCAATAAAATCTTTCTCCCCACAAGAAATTCAACATCAAATATATATTCTTAATAGCTCCAAATCCCCTGGATATGATAAAATAGACGCTAGAGTAGCAAAGTCACTTTCAAAAACACTCCTATACAATTCTGCTCTATGGTTATCATACTGTCCACTGCAATGGAAATGCGCAGAAATCATTATGATTCCTAAGCCTGGTAAGCCTGGTAAGGAATATCATATTTCTTCATACAGGCCTATCAGTTTATTGCCAATTTTTTCAAAAAATCTGGAAAGACTGTTTTTCTCCAGACTAATGCCAGTTCTGGAAAAACAAAATATTATCCCAGATCACCAGTTTGGGTTCCGCTACAAACATGGTACACCGGAACAATGCCACAGACTTGTTAACGTGATAACAGACGCACTTGAAAGCAAAATGTATTGCTCCGCAGTCTTTTTAGATGTAAAACAGCCATTCGACCGAGTATGGCACGAGGGGCTCCTGTATAAACTGAAAAAAACATTACCAGCTCCTTTTTATACTTTTCTACAGTCATATTTAAATAATCGATCTTTTTATGTTAAAATTAAAGATGAAACATCAAATATTTGTAGGATTTTTACTGGAGTACCACAGGGCAGTGTACTCGGTCCTGTGTTATATACTATTTATACATCCGACATACCTATAGTCGAGAATGTGACAATGGCTACGTATGCAGATGATACTGCGATATTGGCATCAAATGAATCACCAATTGAAGCATCTTGCTTAGTTCAAAGAGAACTTAATCAACTTGAACAATGGCTTATTCGTTGGATTGAAAACTACAATTAATACGGATAAATCAAATCATGTTACCTTTACACTTCGAAGCGAAGAATGTCCTACTTTTTTTATTAATGGCCTGGAGCCTGGGCTCCCTTTTACCCCGCAAGACACTAGTCTAGATGGAATAGTAGGTTCTAAAAAGACTATCATTTGCCCCCGGGGGGAATGGAGGAACATATTACTTAGTGAAAAAAGTGTTAACAAAACATCGAAAATTTCTAATCTAGCCGGAGAAAATATGTTAAAGCGTACTGGGTGTCTGCCGGGAAGGTATACTATTTTGCTTTGCCACCATTTTTGTAAATATTAGTCTTGATACATCATATTTGGCAGTCTTGAAGTAGATACGTGGCAAATTTATTATGGAAAAATAGTCGATAAACCAACGTATTTTAATTGTTCAAACAATTTAGCAAAATCATTCATCGATTACTGTGACGATGAGAAAGTTAGGTGAAGTTTTTGAAAGAAACAATGTGCCAACAAAACGCACTATTTATCGTGCAGTAAATGATTGCGAAGAAAGAAGGTATATAGCATGGACATTAGTGTAGCTCAAAAAAGTTTTCAAAACAATCTAAAACAACCTCAAATCGATTCCGTGCTTAGGAACTTCGTCTTCAAAGAACAGCTTTGACCAACATTTTGTACAAGGATTTGCATTTCTTTCCATATAAGATTCAGTTGATAGAAAAACTTCTTCCACAAGACCATTTACGCCGCCGTACATATGCCAATAGGATGTTATAGCTCCCCCATGACAACCCCGATTTTTATGAAAAAAACATATTCAGCCCAATCATGAATAAAAATTTCGCGTGAGTTTTCTCCCTTTTCCCTTTTCTCCTATTATGAATAAATATTTTCCCTTTTTTTCAACTGTGAGAAGAGAAAAAAATGCGGCGGGGAAAAAAGTAGGTATCATAAATGAAAAAAGAAGAGAGAAAATATTGTTATTTTTCAAGTTTTTTTTCCACCTGCTATATAGAAGAGAGTTTGCACAAAAATGTAAGTAATGTTTGGTTTTTTAATATTTTTTAGTTTTATAATTTTTGTATTTAGATCAAAAAAACACAAATAAACAGCAAATGCAGCATTTGCTTACCATAATGGAAGCAAACGCAGATGTAGCGTGCGGGTTTTTTTAAAGGCAACAAAGAGGCAGTTCAAAAATTTTTGGAAAAAAAATAAATATTCTAAAAAGTAAATTTATGGAATATTATTTAAAGGCGCCGGGTGATAAGACCATTTGCGCACGCATATAAAAACATAATTTACAACAAAAGCAAATTAGATAGTATAAAACTGAAAAACCAGTAAGGCCAGAATAATTCATAAAAAAATAGAAAACAAAAAAGCGAGATAAAATGATGTGAGAATAGAAAATGTGAGAATAAAAAAATTATATGTATTCAAAATGTGTAAAATAAAAAGTTTCCAGACAGTGGTTTCAAACATTCCGAATGCCATGACGTCTCAAGGTATCCCATATTTTTGGAGGGTTTTTTCCGGTTGAGCAGTCAAGAAGTTTCTCGATTGTCAAATCAGTTTTTGAGTTTGGACATTCCGAAAGGATATGCGCAACCGTGAGAGTCTCATTACAGAAACTGCATAGAGTTGGGTTGCATCTGTTGTAGTAATGTTGCGTCGTAAACAGAGTTTTCCCTACCCTTAAACGACCAAGCGTGATGCACTGCGCACATGTGAGAATATTGCTGTACTTTGGCCTTTTAGCCACTTGATTCTGTTGCCTTTGAAAATACTGGAAGGGGATTGACAAAGCTTTAGGGTAGCAAGCATTTTTTTATATTTTTCTTTTTATAGTTTAATTAATTTAATTTAATTAATTTAATTTTAATTTAATTAAAAACAAAATTCTCCGCTGAACGTTTGTAAATAAATAAAAAATCTTAAGTTACAAACAAAAAAAGGAAAAACAAATGTAAATAAACAAAACAGTTGGTTATAAAACTCAATGATGCCACTTTTTAATGTTTTTTGTTCCCGCGGAATTTGTGATTGGAAAAATTTTTTCTCGAGAAAATTATTTTCCGTGAGAAAGAAATTCCTAGGGAATATTCGTGATTGGGCTGAATGAGTGACGAGCCACATTTTCATTTGAATGGATATGTGAATAAACAAAATAGTCGGTTCTGCGGAATTATGTAACAGTCACCTTTGCATTCATTAAAAGTGGTAGTCAAGTGGTGTGCAACTTGGTCAGGAGGAATCATTACATCTTATGTCCTTGAAAATGAAAACGACGTAATGGTGTAACTTGATTGAAAACTTTTTAACGCCACAACTGCTTGCTTTGGGCTTGATTAACATGTGGTATCAACCAAGATGGTGTTATATTACATACAGCCAGGATTATAATGGAACTACTGCGAGACCTCTTCCCACAAGAAGTTATATCAATAAATGGTGATATTGATTTGGCCTCCACGTTCGCGGGGACATTTGAAAAGCAAGGTTTATGCGAATAAATCAGAAACGCTTGAGCAAAATATTCGTGATGAAATTAATGAAATACTGCAGGAAATGTGTGAGAATATAATGAAAAATGTGCTCAAAAGGGCTCGCATTTGTGAGGCTATCTGAGGCGGACATTTATCTGACATTATAGTCCATACATAATTGACGACATTAAATAAAACATTTATCAATATAAGCGATTCTTTCATTTAATCAAAAATTATAAACAAACAAAGTAATATACTTTTATTTGGGTACGGTTTTACGTCGACCCTCGTCAAATTTGTTTTGTGAACAAACCGGTTTCGGCTATTTGCCATCTTCAGTGTTCTACTATACTCAATAAAATAAATTAAACCCCGTCGGAAAATATACGCACATATTTATATACGGACACCCTGTATATAAAAGTGCTTGTTAATGAATAAGAGATTATGGGAACAAATCTAATCACATTGATTCAGACTAAAAATTAAAAAATAATTATATAATAAAAATTTGTATTTAATTTTTGTTATTAAAAATTAAAATTCCTGAAGAAGCTTTCCATAGGAAAGCGAAATATTGAAAAAAATATATTGTTAAAATTTAATTAAAAAGACCGTTTAAAAGATTATTACATATTTGATTAAAAATAAAAAAATAAATAGCAATAGCTGCTATTTAAAGTCTTATGTTTCAAAAGACAAACCCTTAACAATATAATGCCAATTGTTTTCTCTGTAATCCATTCCATTATTTAGGTGTTTCTTTTTTTTTTGAATAAACTTTGCAGATGAATTTAATCACGTAAAATTATAAAATATCATTAGATTTTGAAAAACAAAAATTGCGTAAATTATATAAATTGATAACTGATAAAAATTGCGTGTTCATTTACGTAACACCCTAGCAGACCTTGAGATTTTTTTTTATTAAATTATCGTTTTTGTTAAAACAAAAAGGCAAAAAGAAAACATTTAACGACAACTTAAGGAAGAACCCAAAAATAAAAATTCCTATTTAAAGTTCCTACTAACATACATACGTACATGCATACATACATACAGTCAATAATTAATTGTTTGATGTTATCTTTTATTTAATGAAGTTTTGTCAAAAATAAAGTGACATAAACGTGTAATCAACCTTAAACATGTTGATGCTTAACTTTCATACAACAATTGACATTTATCATTATATATTCATTCAATCATCATTTTTCTTCATTTTAGTCAAAATGTCATAATGACAACAATAAACGCGAAGTTTTGGCGAATTATTTAAAAACTTATTGCAGATTTATTTTATTTTATTTATTTTTTTTGTACAATTTGAAACAATTAACACATCTTAATGTTGTGGTTACAGATTCATCTGTGCAAATGTCACGTATCTGTTAAATATTTATACATAACACCATAACAAATTTCGATGTATTTAAAGTAAAAACAAAAATGTGATCTAATTTAATTTTATTAAATGAATTAATTCTAATACTTAATTTTTTATTTCATCATAAAACTAAAATTAAATGATGATTTCGTGCAACAAATTGCCAATTTCTTGTGAATTTAGAAAAAATCAAAAAAGAATTAATTTAAATTTAATTCGTTTTAAATTATTTAAACAAATTTTAAATTGAAATTGTTAAATGTTTTTTGTTTTTGTATTTTTGAATTTAAATTTTTTTTGCTTTTGTATTTTAGAATTTAAATGTTTCTATTTTTTTTATGCAAATGATTATTTGCAAAACTGTTTGTTGTTCTTTTTAGACAATTAAAGCACAAAATTTAAGAAAAATTGAAGCAAAATTTTTTGCAAATATTTAAGCCTTAAGCTTTATATATCGGGTGTTTTTATAGAGGTATATAAATTCAAGTAGGCTTTTTCAACTTGCGGTCATTTCTGTCAGCTATCTAGTGATGTTTAGTTTGGTTTGGCATTTCAATATGAATAGAACGATACCAAACTGTGTAAACTGGACCCAAAATACAATTAGCGCTCCCTATTTCGATTTTGCTAAGGAAGTTTTGTGTATCGATGAAGCTCAATGTCGTTTGAATGTATATGTCAATAAACAAAACTGTCGTAACGTTTGCAGTAATGATTAACCTCAAGTGTATGTTGAGAGATCGATACAGACAGAAAAAAATGACTGTTTGATAGGTTTTATGGGCTGATGGAGTCATTAGTCCATACTTCTTTAGTCCATACTTCTTTAAAGGCAATAGGGTGAACGCTAAAAAGAAATGACTACTGACTGTTTTCATTCATCACCTAAACAGCCATGATGGGCAGGAGCTGTGATTTCAACAGGAGGACACAACATGTCTTACAGCTCGTGCCACAATAGATTTATTGAAGGAAACGTTTGGCAACTGCATAATTTCACGTTTCGTACCCGAGCAGATCGTGCAACTTAAAGCCGTTAGACTAATTTCTGTGGGGACAAATGATGTCGCTCACCTACGCCGAAAAGTTAGAAACGGTTAACGACTTGGAGGACAACATTTGCCGCATTATTGTCGGCCGATATACGGTCACAGTTGTTGGAAAAATTCAAAAAAGATTTGGTACTCCAAACATTCAGTTTTTCAGGGTGAAACGATGTCTCACTTGACAGTCGACAAAATGACCACCGTTTAAAAAAAGTATTGCCATCTTAAAGTTCTATACCTCTCTAAAATACTTTGGGCAAATCGCCTAATTAATTATATAAATTCAAGGTGAGTCTACAAAAGAATACGCTGTAGATGTTTGTTTTTTTAAATTCTACATAAATTTATTAGTTTTTTTTTGTTAATTTTTGCCAAAATTTATAATTTTTTTTTTTGTTTTAATGATGTGAAATAATATTGTTTTGTATTAAATCATTTTTTTTATGGTAAAACTAACTTTTAGTTATTGTAAGAATCTTTATGACTGACTATATACAAACTAGTTTTTTTTTCTTATTTAACATCAAGTTTGTATTGAATGTTTTCGCTCCTACTTAACTCTATTTTCAATATTTAGTTTTTAAATTAACACTTCAGCTTTAATTTATATAATGATAATGATTGTGCTATTTATACTTTTGTAAAGAAATAGTTTTGTTTAATTTAAGTAGATGGTCACATATTTAATAGGTAAAAAATTTTTACAAAATTATTGCCAATTTTTCAAATTTTTTATATTTCTAAAGTCTTTAACTCACCACTTTTTGCACAAACATTTTTATTTTTAAATTAATAATAAAGAAAACCGTTAAATTTATTGTTTGCAATTTATATTTTTAATGTTTTCAGATTTTATTATCACTTTTTTTTTTTTGAAACTGTTATCGTTTTGTTTATCCTCCTTAATAGTTAAAATCGTTATGTTATCTTCTAGACCATAGACACCTGTATTTATAAACGTTTTAGATTTTTGTGTTCGGGCTTGGATGTTGAAAAAAAAGGGAATACTCTATACCACCATTATGTGTTTAACTTTTCGTTTAAAATCATCATTATGATCATTTCGATGATGATGATGATGATGATGATGTTGCTAGTTAGTATGGGTGTATTTGAAAAGATGTGCTTCATTGGGAGCGGTAGCAGCATCACCATTCGTTTGCTTAAACGTCATAAACTATAATCAAAATGTGTCAATAGAATTTGCCTTTTTTTTTAACCACACGTGTTTGTACACATATATGTACGTGCAAGTATTTGTATATTGAGATCATGCTGTCCTTGCTTAAAAAGAGGATTTATTTGATTTTCGAAAATTATTAAGTGAAAACGAAAACTATTGTGCTTTATTAATTGTTACTGTTTTGCCAAAAATAATATTTTTTGCTTTGAAAAAAAAAACAAAAGCTATCTGCCGCATCTTTAAAAAAAAGTGGCTTTCAAAAGTATATATTTGACGGGTGACCTGATATATAAGCACTTTAGGCAAATCCACTAATTGATTTTTATAAATTCAAGGTTAGTCTACAAAAGACGAAAAAATGTTTAAAAATTAAATTTATTATTTTCATGAATTTTGTATTAAATCTTTATATAAGAAAAATTACCGGAAAAAAATGTATGATGTTTCTCAAGGCAAGTAAAAACAGGCTCCTTCCATGTTGTTTATAAAAGGAAGACTTAAGGCACACACACATAATCTCAGTTGAGCACATTTATTCGTTTGTAATTAAAAGACTTAAGATAAAAACATTAAATCTTGCTTTATTAAAAGAGGGAGAATGAGAGACACTCATTTAATATTAATAAAATATGGTTGCCAGATGATATTGCTGAAAATTAGTAAAATAAATTTTGAAGCCTTCAAAATTTATAACGTTTAGTGCCGTTTTACACGCTTCCACTTTTGTTGCTCAACTTTTGTTTTTTCCATTAGAAAGAAAGAGAAGGGGTATAAAGCCTGTACAGTATCGACCAAAACTTAAGCACCCACACAGTACATTTTATTTAAATCATTATTTTTTTAAGATAACGGTAATTTTTTTTTTATTTATAAATATCTCTTATTCTTTTTTACGGTCTTTTTAAATTAAATTAACAATAATTTTTGTTTTCAAAAATAAAAAATTTTTTTCCTGAAGAAGCTTTCCATAGGAAAGCGAAATATCGAAAAGAAAAAAATACATATTGTTAATTTAATTTAAAAAGACCGTAAAAAAGAATAAGAGATATTTATTAAAGATAAAAAAAGGTAGATTAAAAAAACTACAAAAGTTAATTTTTTTTTTAATTTTTCATTTATTTATTTCTTTATTATTAAAAAAACACAAACTTAAGCAATCAGAATTTGATAAAACAAAAGCTAAAATTCAAAAAAATTTTTAAAACACAGATATAAACGGACTAAACTAAAGTACCCCCTAATATTGTTTTTGGAAATTTTACTACGCGTATTAGTTAACAGTAAATTCCAATCATGCAGCAGCTTTAAGTTGCAGCGTTAAGAAGAAGAACTTGTTACATTTTGTTGAGTTAAAAGTAATGGCACACAATAAGTACTCAAGTGAATTTATAATTAGAATTCTTGATGATTGGAGAGCTGGCTTATCAAGTTCTCAATTAAGTACAAAATATTCGATTAACAGATCAATTATTTCTAGGCTAATTAAAAAGTTTTTGCAGACTGGTCGCACATCTCATACTCATTCTGAAGGAAGGCCACATAAAACTTCGTAACATTAAGACTCCTTAATTAATAGGGCAATCCAAAGTGATCCTACAGCATCTTCTAATCACATACGAAACTGCTTAGATTTAAAAATTAGAGAAAGAACAATTCGCAGAAGAGTGATAGAGCCCGGATTATGCAGTCGTCGACCAGCAAAAAAACCTTTCATATAGTCAAAATATAAAAAAAAGCCAGACTTAAATTTGGCAAGGCCCATCTCAATAGGTGTATCTAAAAATGGAGGACTGTGCTGAAGAATCTTTTTTTTTGTTTTTTAAAAAGAGAAGTAGCACTTCAGGCAACAATGCCTATTTAGTCAAGCACCGTGCTACATTCTTTAGGAAAGGGATAGAGAAGAGATGCGACAGATGGTGAATGTAGAAGCATAGTTACGGAAAAATTAACTGTCGTATAAGACAGCTCAGTGACCAGTGACTCTGCCTTCACCACTGAGCAGCCTCACCGACCGTCAATTTTTATTTGTTGTGAAAAAAACCAAGGTCTTTGTTGGGAATCGAACCCCCAGTCATGTAAGCTAGCACACTACCTACTAGCCTACAGGGGCAACTAAATTTAATTTAAAGGATTCAGATGGCACAAGGCGTGTACGCCTTGTAAATCCTAAATATTGCAAATGCACTGTAAAGCATGGAGGCGGCACCATAATGGTTTGGAATTATTTCTCTGGGCAAGGGATTGGGCCAATTCATAAGATTGATGGAATTATGGATCGTTTCATGTATTGTACCATATTAAAAGACGTGATATTGCTGAAGAAAAGATGCCACTTAAATAAACATTCCAGCAAGATCTTTCTGATCCCATAAATGCCGCACATTTCCTTAAATATGGCCGACTCAAAATTTCGTCCCTAATCGGAGTGAAGTTCTGTTGGAACACCGTATCGACACACCCAATTCTTCACAAATTCATTTACAACCGTTTTGGACACGCTAGCACATACCGATTTCCAGCATTACTGACAGGGAATGGCCTTGCTATATCCATTGCCATCCGCTCAAAAGGGGCACCGGCGTTGTACTGTTGTTGCTTGCCACGACTTTTCCTTGTTGGACCCTTGGCCGCAATGCACTGCTCGCAACTATACATCAAAAGTGGTTAAGGTTTGGTTCCAGAGCAATTTGATAAAAGTTATCCGTTGGCTTGCCCAATCCTCTAGTCTTAACCCAATCGATAACTTGTGGGACATCATTAAATTAAAAATCATCCGAGAAAATTGCAAAACTAAAGAGAATTTATTTAAAGTCGCAAAACTAGCCTGTGATAAAATATCACCTGATATAATTAATAATTTAATATCCTCTATGCCTAAAGGATGTGTGTGTGTGTGTGTTCGTCATCCAGAATAAAGGATTCGCAACGAAATATTGATTTCAATAGTTTTTCTTTGTACCTTAAATTGGGGTACTTTAGTTTAGCCGGCTTATATTTGTGACTTAAAATGTTTTAGTCGCTTATTAAATTCTGAATTCCTTAAGTTTGTGTTTTTCAATCACACAGATAATAAATAAATAAAAAATTAAAAGAAAAAATTATTAAAAACATTTTTTTTTTGGTTTCAACATCATTTCATTTCCATTTTCCAAGCTAACTATCGTTTTACGCTTTAATTGTGTTTGGAAAAATCTAAAAAAAATGTGTCAATACTTTTGAAGTGTATTTGTTTTTGGCTGTACTTTCAGTAGTCTGTGTTTTTATTTGAACAAATTGATTACAAAGTCAACAATAACTTGAGTACATTTAATTGCAGTTCAATATTTGCACAAAATTACAAGTATTCTTAACCAAGTTTAACGTTCATTATTATTAAGCATGTGATTGTCAAAAATTGTTTAAATACAAAAAAAAATACGTATATTAATGTGCATATCAGAGATGGGCATGTATAACTTAATTTCTACAATTTTTCTAAACAAATTATATTTTGTGTTCAATGAATTTTTAAAATGACCTCATCTTTCGTTGTAAAAACACTTTGCAAACTACTAAAGATCAAGACGGCTGAAGCCTTTCTTTATAATTTGCGTTAGCTTTCTTCATTTAGCTACAAATAGCCCACTAGCGATTTTTAATTCATTTCCACTGAAATCTCAAAAAGTTCATTTTCAAGAATTTTTTTTAATGAAATCGTTATTTAGTGAAATTTATTCCATAAGTTACCACAGATATTTGTGCTTTTGTTGTAGCAGCGTTAGTTCTCGAGATAAATTTAATTATAGTTTTATCTAAAATATAAAGAAAATATTTTTTTTTTATTGTACTTAAATTAAAAATTATGCTCCTTTTGTTGAACTTTCTGTATAAGAAACCAGTTTTTTATTTTTAACGAAAAAAAAACGCTTCTTTTAACAGGCTTATGGTTCTAAAACACGCCTGAAAGCTTTGAAGGGTATTTAAACTGTCACAGGCGGGCAAGTATAATTTGTTTAATTTAATTTAGAGAGAGAGGAAGAGAGAGAGAGAGAGCGAGATAGTCACACTTATTCTGTTTGGCGACGGCAACATCCTCGTCGATTTTAACACAATATCAATATTAATCTGGTATTCCTTAACAGTCTTATGACGACGCTGCCAGTTTATCGACCATTTTAATAAAATATAAAACACATATCTAATATTTGAGTCAGCTGATTCATTTGTGTACTATTTTTGATAAAATTGTTGTGAAGAAAATATAAACTGCGTAAAAAAAGGATTAAATTTGCATTAAATTGAACCTAATTACTATGTTCACACCTAGCGTGTTTAACATCTCAATCGTGTTTAAGCATTAAACTCGTCGATTTTGAGATGTTTTATTATACATTGACGTATTTTGTTAAACATCTCAAATAAGTAGTTTTTGATTTAAACACGTCGTTAAATACGTAAAATCCAAATACAACTCTGAATTTCATTTAATTTTGCAATGTGCTAAGTGCGTTTTTGCCCCCCATATGCTAGTAGGTAGTGTAATTAGCTAATTTGTCTGGGGTTTGGGTTTGAGTCCCAACTAAAACGGCTGTTTTCACTACAAAAAATAATTTTTAAGGTAAAAAAAGTAGATAAAACGTCAGCCTTAAACATATCAATTATAGTGTGAACGGCTGTGTTTAAATTTTAAAACATTTTGCTTAAGCGCGTTTAAAAACACAAGTGTGAACTTTGTATGAAACAAATTAAAAATCAAAATAAATTAAAATCAAAATGTTCAGCACATTGTTTTTTACCATTTTTTTCGCGCTAAAACTGTAACAAGAATTTTGTCAAACATGTATTTGTAAAGACGCCTTTTGCCCTCCATCACTCATTCTATTTGGTGGGCCAAGGGCGCTTAGAGCACTCGCAATACTTTCCCTTTGTTTCTTAAAATTAGTAGGAACACTGTCTCTTCGAAATCCCCTGGCAAGTGATGGATTTTTTTCCCAATTTTTCCATTAATTTTTCAAATTTTCAAACAAAATCACAGACGACAGACAATATCAAAGGCAATTTAAGGCAACATCAACGTCTAATTGTCTTACAGAATATCAAACAAGTATTAACAGCCATCGATAAATGGCAATATAGCCAACGAGAATACGGATTTACAACAAACAATAAAAAATGATGTCGTCTTGTATTGTCGTCGCCAAACAGAATAAGGGTGATTGTGTCAACCTTATCCGTCGTTACTTTGATATCAGTTGAATACGTCAAAGTATAACGTATGACAGATTCTAGGTGCTCTAGGTCTTAACAGCCACTGTTATATAACTCGATCTTAGTCAAGCACTGTTTGACTTTTTTGATAACAGGTTTTCATATAATTTTCATAGGTGCCCCTGTAGGCTAGTAGGTAGTGTACTAGCTTGTCAGTATGGGGGTTGTGGGTTCGATTCCCAACGAAGACCTTGGTTTTTTTCACTACAAAATTAAAAATTGGCTGTTGGTGGGACTGCTCAGCGATGAAGGCATAGTCACTGGTCGCTGTGATGTCTTTATACGGCAGTTAATTTCCGACTATCCTTCTACTTTCACCACCTGTGTATCTTCTCTATCCCTTTCCTAAAGAAGGTAGCACGGTACTTGACTAAATCGGCATTGTTGCCTGAAGTGCTACTTCTCTTAAAAAAAAAAAAAAAAAAAAAAAAAATTGGGCATAGTTTTAATCTTCTGATTGATTCAATAGCTTGTGCTAGGTTCTTTGACACGATTATAATGATGAAAATAAAATCTTCTCTAAACTTCCGGAGAAAGCAACAGCTATTAAATCAGCTGTTAAAGTTATGGTCTGCCTTTAGTTTTATTTGGAATGTGCATGAAATTATCGTTAGTGTATTTGGAAAGAGAAAATTCCAAATGCATCATTATTGAGCCTATAAGACAACTAATCAAGAAACAAGAAATTGGGCACATTTAGCAAGTTCGGTTGCCACCACTAACAAATTCGTACAATTAAAACCGTAACGGCTTTTTGCTCTGACTAAAAAAAAAATAATTCACTGCAATATTTTTCAGTGTAAGATTTTTATAATATCGATTAAATATTTTAATCACATTAGCAATATTTGAAAAAACCAAAAATAATAAAACTAATGAAAAAATTTCGTTTTCAAGAATTTCTTTGACGGAATGATAGTCCCTTATGGAAAAATGGAGAAAATTTCAAACAAATTTCAAATTGTCTTATAGAATACCAAACAAGTATTAACAGTCATCGATAAATGGCAATATTGTCAATTAGAATACGGATTAACAACAAACGATAAAAAACGACGTCGTCTTGTATTGCCGTCGCCAAACAGAATATGGCTGAATTTCTTTGTTACAAGTAAACTCATTTTAGACAAAGCTGATCGTTTCTGAAAAGGAAGAGATGGATCCTGGTTTTCATGTAAACGATAGCCTAGGCTAGACATTTCAAAGCGGAGAGTAGTTTAAGGTTTGGGGCAGCGTTGCCAGAAGCTTTGAGAAGAAAATCATCATATGCCGAAAAAAAATCATATTTTATGGAAAAAAATCATCATTTTTTTAATACATTTTATTAAAAAATAATAATTAATATGTATTTAAATTATTATTGTTTAAAGAATTTATGGCGCTGGCTTTGTCGTGATTGATCCAACAAAATCAGTGAAAATAAGCAAACTTAAGTTTTTAATCACACATTCACCAACCAACAAATAGAAAACTTAGAAAAACACTTAACTGATTTCATTAAAACAATAACGGTGTGTATTTATATAAATAAATATTTACTTATTTAAGAAAGCTAAAAAAAATTTAGATTAAAAAGCACATGTCCTACGAAAAAGTTTTATGAAGAACTATTACTATAATATATACAGGGTTTCATATTTTTAATAATTTCTTGGTCTATTTTTAAATTATAGCAGGAACAGTTTCTTATTGCTAAGTAATCTTTTGCATATAAAATACCTTCGAGAGTGCTGTTGTCTAATCTATTTCTATGACTGTTGAGAATATTTGTTCGACATTTGCTGAAGAAATGGAAAGGCATATTAAGTTTTGAACAAATTTTGACAGCACCGGAAAAGCTGGAATGTTGTCAGCATGAGTTATTTTTAATAATTTGCAGTTAGCTTTGAGCTAGAAATCTTTTAATTAAAAAAAAAAACCCAGATAGACTTCTTCGTTATGTAGAAATAGACTTTTGTTTTCAAAATCAAGGTCGTTATTGAGACTCGTGTTTATAAATTCTGTTTTTATAAAATTGTCTAAAATTTCTAAGTAAAGGCGTTGCAGTTCCTCATATATTCTATGTATTTCACAGAATGAGCTTTGAAAAATTTTGTTTACGTTATACTTTAAAAAATGGTTAATCGTTCATATAACTCGAGAGCCCGTACAACTACAGACTCTAATGATAGCCACCTGTGAGGGGTGCAAAAATATTTTTGGTATGACTAATTACGTTTTGGACTATTCGCAATATAATTATCTACTTCAGGTGGAAGCTTAAAATAAGCATTAGAAGAGCAAAGCGCATTTGAATGACAAATACATTTGACAACAAATAAATTAGGAAATTCATTCTTAAATAATCTGGCAACGGAATTATTTTTGCCTGTCATATTTGGAGCACCATCTGCTCCGAATCCTATTAAATTTTCTTTGTACAGTATTTTGTATTTTTAAAAATAACTTTTTATACAATTAAATATTGTTAAAGCTTCACCACTCTCCACTTCAATTAAGCCAGAAAATAAGTCTTGTACTCTATAATTTATAGTTCCCGGATTACTAAACAAAGCGATTTTTTATTGCTTATGTTAGTAGACTCATCTACACATAAGGAACATTTCTACTGAAAAAAGGAAAATTTCTACTGAATCAGAAATGGAGGATTTTAGAAATAAAGTTAAGTGATCCGTACACAAAAATGTAAGGTTGTGTTCTGCAATAAACGCACTTAATTGGAGTTCTAAGTTTTTTACACTCCTCATCTCATGAAGGTAAAAATTGTGTTTCAATTTTTGATTGGCTGCAAATTATACAACAAGCTCATACAAAACTTAACTTCGCTATATAGTACAATTACAATGAAAGTAGTAGACACTTGAAATAAAAAAAATCATAATTTTTATAAATCAGAAATCATAAATTAAGAAAGAAAATCATCAAATCATATTTTAGTTCAAAAATCATCAAAAATATGATAAAATCATTATTTTGGCATTATTTTGGGGAGAAAAATTGTTAGGATCCTGATAGTTTGAATTACGGATCATTCTGCAGTCAGAAAAGATATTAAACTGTCTGTCACTGCCTGAGTTTACGATTCGGCAGCTAATTATTTTACAAGCTACAGAAGAGTTATCTGCCTTAACGATTTGTTCCAACGCGATTTAAAAAAGTAGGATAACGTTGTTATTTTCGTGGTAACTTAATAGGAAAACACATAGTCTTCTAGTGAAAAGTAAAATAACAACACCATTAGGAAATACTTTTGAAATAGATCTTTTTTATTTATATTTTTATATATATTTTTCATAACACCAACTTAATGTTAAACAACAACAATAACAATAATTTTGATCTTGTACTAATCCACTAAATAGATTGAAGTAAATTGTGTTTGAAATCTTTAGAGAATGAATAATACAAAATCTAGTAAATACATACATCCATAAGAATAAAATACATGCACAAATATTGTATTGTATATTGTAAACTATTGTGCTTAATTAATTAAAATAAATTTTTGCCTAATTTATTTAATTTCTTTTTTTTTTTAAATAACTACCAAAAATTTTGTTTTTGTACTATAAATTTTAAATCATTTGAATAAAAATAATTTTAGATTATAATTATAAATTTCAGTTATGCAACTAAGCATTTATACAACAAGCTACAGCAAGTAATAATCATCATCATCATCTTATGAATAAATTTTTAACAAAATTTTATATGTGTAAAGTCTTATAAGTTTTAAAACCCCATTAAACGTATATTTACAAATGATATAAATGATTTAAAAAAAAAATAAAAAATGATGAAAATTTGATTTAAAAATAAAACAAAAAAATTAATCAGCCATAACATCCTTTATAAAGTCTATAACAGCAAATTTTGTTACCAGCCAGTATATGAAAGCGAGACAGATTATTGTTTTACAAACACGATCTAAAACGTACATGCTATAATTAGAGACAGACAAATAAGTAGACATTAGAAAATTAAATTTAATAAACTTTAATTATGTGTAAAATCAGTTTTGTTAATAATAATAATGCAAATATGTTTTATTAATAATTATTTGTGTAAAACTTTAACAAATTTTAAATTGAACTGTTCGTTTGAAATCTAAACGCTCTAGATAGAGTTAGATAATTTTTAGCTATCTTACAATAAAGAAAGGATATCACAAAGAGGCATAACTAACGGATGAAAGGCCCAACTGTAATATGCATAAACTGGCTCAAGCTACAGTAAAAAATTGAACGAAAAATCTGTCAAATGCTTAAGCAAATTATTGAAGACTTTTAGGTGGCTATAATATACTTATACGAATATTGAAATTATTATACATTTGTTTTATTCGCACTTTGTCTTACAGAATACCACTAATTGTCTTACAGAATACCAAACGAGTATTAACAGTCATCGATAAATGGCAATATAGCCAACGAGAATACGGATTTACAACAAACGATAAAAAACGATGTCGTCTTGTATTAACGTCGGCAAACAGAATAAGGTTGATTGTGTCAACCTTATCCGTCGTTACTTTGATATCAATTGAATACGTCAGAGTATAACGTATGACAGATTCTAGGTGCTCTAGGTCTTAACAGCCACTGTTATTTAACTCGATCTTAGTCAACCACTGTTTGACTTTTTTTTATAACACTTTTTCATAAAATTGGGAGTAGTTTTAATCTTCTGATTGATACAATAGCTTGTGCTAGGTTCTTTGACACGATTATAATGATGAAAATAAAATCTTCTTTTGAAAAAAAATAATTTCTTTCTAAAAAACTTTATTAACAAAAAGTTGTTAAATAATCTTATTTTGTTCACTGCCTGATGGAGCTCCCATCCTCTTCATTTCCTTGTAGAAACGTTCCCGTAATAACTTCCATCTCTGTTTACACTGTGCGGCTTTATATAATTCATACCACTATGAAAATGAAAAACGCAAACAACATTCTTTAAGGTATTACTTACCACTTTTACTGCATTTTTCTGCTACTTTTTTCCATACTCATTCCTTTGAATTGCGGTTATAATAATAACGCATTTCTTTTGTCATATAAACAATTTGTTAATTTTATAAATTTATTTATAGGATATATATTAAATAAATAAATAATTTGTTCTTTGTACGTTTTCTATTAAATTCGCTTTCGTCCTCCATTGCTATTTGTTTACTAATGTGTATCTATAATACAATCCGCAATGCAAAATCAGCTGTTTCCATACGGAATGTGCGATGAGTTTCGTACTTTGCTTAAGCAATTGATATTTAACGAAACTTGACGAAAAGTTTGTTAAGTATATTATAGTTTGCCGTTATGATTATTAGTTGCTTAAGTTGGCTTAAGCCAGATTAAACATATTATAGTTGGGCCTGAATACTGATTTGAATATATTTAAATTTTTACAACACTCTAACGCTAAACCAAGAATAAGGACTTTCTTTTTTTAATGCATTCAAACTTAAAAAAAATAACAAAATAAAAAAATTTTAATATTCTGATTTCCACCATTAAGTGTTGCCAATTTGTGTTTGAAGTGAATTTGAATTTTTACTGTCATCCGAATAAAAATATATTTTTCAAAACTTGCCATTTCAATTGTACGCGAGCCTTGGGCAAAGTTGATAAGGGCTCCTTCATCACATACTGTCTTCCACCCAAAATGGTTATTTTTAAATACTCTAATTCATCAATGTCTTCAGTGCTTATTTTGAATCTAGGATTAAAAATATTTACTTCATTAAAAAAGAGGACATCAATTTAAAGTTCTTTATGTGCAGATACGCAGTCTTTATCTTATTAAAATACAATTAATCTACTGAAGGTTATTTTCATTTAAAATAATACGTAAACAAGTGTAAATTTTAAGTTAGGCAACAATTATGTTCAACTCTAAACAGAAAAGGTTTCCATCCCTGTTGAGATAATGCGGTATGCTTTAACAGATGCTATTATTCCTTAATCTAAGTACGTTTTTAATTTTTCAGAATATTATTTAAAAAAAAAAAAATTCTTGAAAATTGTGTTGTAAAAGTACCGCATTATAGTAAATTTTCCGCAATTTGTAAACCGCCTTACAGGAGGGTTACCTGTACCGAAGTCTGGAGGGTGCTGTAATCATTAACATTTTCTTGATTACATTCCTGTTATAAGAATTGTTTACTTAAAAAAAAGTTCTGTTGTCATTTTAACGTCTAGGTTCTACATTCGTAAAACTGAAGTGAAAGTGAAAATTCCAATTAGTTTGTGTTCTCAACAGAGTTGCGAAGTGTTCACTCACTGTTCATACATGTGTGAATATGTACATTTCATTTTTTAGCCGCTTCTTCTCATACATATGTGAGAGACTACAAAATATTTTGTGTTTTCTCATTTGTGAATGCGACGATTTATTTTTGTTTCTTTCTATTCATAAGTGAAAAAATAAGAAACACACAAGTGCTCATTTTTGAATATTTACAATTTTGATAATTTTTCATAAATGAAAAGATCGTAAAAATATGTGCGTTAATCATTCGTGTACATAAACGCACATATTTGGTAATGTGCAATTGTCGGCGTATGTAGAAAAAAAATGTTTTTTTTTATATCTTTTAGAATATATTGCAAAATTGTATTTTGAGTTAATATGTACCCATGTCTTTTTACGGTAAACTGCGATCTTAGGTAAAAAATTTTTTCACGTTCATTTATAAGAAATTTTATAAAAAAATTCAACGTTCATATATGAACATATACATTTATGAAAAAGAACATTAATGAGAAGAAGCTAATTAATTATTCATCACATATGAATAAGACTAATAATTCTTGTTGTTCGCATTCATGTATTAACATAAGCAGAACATTTTTTGTTGTTCGTTTATGAGCGTGAAAAATAAATATAAAATTTTAGATTTCTCATTTATGAAAAATATCATGAATGTTGATTTTTGCTTATTCATAAATGAAAAATTCTGAACCCTAGTTCTCAATACCAATCCAATTCCAATTTGTTTTAAATGGAATTGTAGTGTTCTGTGTGTCAATTTCCTTACTAAAAAAGTAATTTGAAATCAACAGCAAAAAACTCCGCGAAATAAAGATTTAAAAAAATAGAAATAAATATTTGTTATTTAGATTTAAAAATATATCAGCAGAATACAATGTAAGTTTAAAAAAAAAACAGTTTTTTATTCATTATTTACTTAGGCATATTTGTATGCCCCAAGATGGCATGCGTTTACGGCGATAATGCTCATTAAATCATCACATATCCGAAAACAAAATTAGTTAGTTTTCTTTTCTTAAGAATATATTTTAATATTTTATCTTTACTATCATTGTGTTAAAACAAAAAACATATGAGCGTCTTTAACTGGACTTTAATTTTCATATGGGTCCCGTCTACATGACCAATAATTTCAGGCAACCGAAATTTGTCATACATCTTGCTAATTCCTCACTAGTTCTCTCAAATGTTATCCACTTCGGGCACAGATTTGCTTCTAAGACATTACACATTTGTGTAAGCACCTGGGACACTGTACTTCTTCCTAAAGCCAGGTGTGAGTCCTTTCCGATCATTTGCTTAGCATTCCCTTGACCGAAGTAGCGAAGCGCAGTTGCCAAGTGTAAAATGATTGGGATACTTGTTTTATTTGGGACGTGGGATATTTATTTTAAGACATCCTTATTTAATCTAAAATACGCTATAAATCTAAAGTCTAAAACTTGAATAACATTAGGTAGTCAGTTCAGTAATTTCAAGTATTTCAAAGCATCACCAATTAATATCACTAATTCACAATGAAGTTCATTCATTCACATTAAAATGTCAAATTTTGTTTTTTTCCATGTAATTCTAAATAGTTTTTTAAACCAAAATAGTAATGAAATCGTCGTGGAAAAAAAGTTAAGCTCGTTTTGTAGAACACCGTGTAATTGTTTAAGTGAAATTTAAAGCGATTTCACTTTCATTTTGTAGTGGAATCTAGAACCTGGCTGTAAATTTTGCATTTCGAAATTACATTTTTTTTAACGTTGTGCTAAATGCCTGCTGCTCCACTATCCTCATAAGGATAGCCGCTTTCCAGTCATCATCTTTATATCTTTTGTAAATCCATATAAAATATTTTTTATCTCTCTTTTAAAATTGGAGAATTTGTAGAGAGGTCAGGAATGAGCACAATAAAAAAGAATTTATAAAAGCCAAGTAGTTTATTATTTTGAGATGTTTTCTTTTTCTTTTAAAGCTTTTTCCCTGTATTAGTCGCTATCAAAACACCCAACAAATTTAGAAACACTTTAAAAATGATTTTTAATTAAAAATTTGCTTAAATTTCAAGCTCTTAACATTTGAAATGTTTTAACATTCTTATGAAAATAACATTTGCCAAATGTAAACAATAAAAGCTAACATAGTTGCCAGCTGTATGTAAGTTTAACATTTCTAAAGTAGCTGTTACTTCTGTCACTAACAAACTGTAGTGTATGTGAGTGAGTAACAGAGAGTAAGAAACACAAGCCATAGAGTATGCAACTAAAGTAAATAAAATCTAGTAGGATTGGTGAGAATAATAAAGTTACACTCTGAAAAAAAGTTGAATTATTTAAAAGAAAAACTATTTGTTTCTATGATTATTAAAAATCATGTAGAAAATTAATTATTAAACAAAATTTAATTAAGTTTAGCTAGAAATAAACTTCTGAATTTTATTTTTTTTTACAAAATTGCAAATAATTTTAATGGGAAAGCAAAATATTTTTATTTTTTTTATATATGAAGTGGGTGTTAACTGCTGTAAGAAAAGAATATTAATAAAAAAAAAAAACAAATACGGAAAATTTTAAAAATCAAAACAAAAGCAGAAATATTTTCACAATCAGAAATGTTTTAAAAATAACTACGCAAAACCTTTATTATGGCCCAGTGCGGGGTTATAAAAATTTTTAAGTTGTGGGAACTAATTTTTTAATTTTTTTTTTTTCAATTTACTTTTATAATTAGTTTTATTTAAAAATATTGTAAATGATATAATATGATTTAAAATTTTAAATTAAAAAAAACAACAACAACAAATACAAAAAATAAAAACAGAAGCAGAAATATTTTTACAATCAGAAATGTTTTAAAAATAATTCCACAAAACCTTTATTATGGCCCAGTGCTGGGTTATGAAAATTTTTGAGTTGTGGCAACTAATTTTTTTTTATAATTATAAATAGATATCTGTTAGCGGTCTTTTTTAATTAACAATATATATTTTTTTTCGATATTTCGCTTTCCTGTGGAAAGCTTCTTCAGGAAATTATTATAACAATTTGAAAAGAAAAAATTAAAAATTTTCTAAGTCTAGCAATTAAAAGTTGTTGAAAAATATATTTAAATAGCAAAAAAAAACAACAAGTACTTACATTTTCTTATCCTCAGGATTTAAAATCTTATAAAGTTCCCGAAAATTATTTGATTTAAAGTCCCAAGCACGGGTTGTGAAAAATTGTAAAACTTCTAAGCCGACGGCAATTCTTTTTTGTACACGAATCATGCTGTAAAAAAATGCATTTATATGTAAAAGTGGATAATTATAACGGTATATTTTAACTTTCAATAATTTATTGTTGTATAAAGTGTAAAATTACAGTGTCTAAGGTAACATTGTGCACTAAAAAGAAAAGGATTTAATAGAAATATAAGTGCCAATATTCCATAAGTAAATCCCTTATTTTTTTAAGATTTTTTTTAATCTACAATCTTTTTAGATTCTAGAAATACGAGATCAAAGTGTAAAATCAGGGTCGCTAAAAATAATAATATTGAAGGCTGGTGTTCTGGTGTTCTATAGCATTACTATTTTGCAGCCAGTGCAAGGACTTATTTGAAATTTAATCAATCCCAGCCGTCTGTAAATACAATTCCTTGGATATTTGTGCTTCCTGTTTCAAAACAACCTATTAAAATTTCTCTTCTCAATTAATTGATAGTAAAAAAAATCGGACTATATTCTATCGGCAAATCAAACCACTGTAAGCCACTGTTTCACTAGTTCAGTGATTCTCAACCACTGTGCCACGGCACTTTTGTGTGCCGCCAGATTTCAAAAGTGTGC
The DNA here is from genome assembly GCA_030448955.1 of Trichopoda pennipes. Taxonomy (NCBI): domain Eukaryota; kingdom Metazoa; phylum Arthropoda; class Insecta; order Diptera; family Tachinidae; genus Trichopoda; species Trichopoda pennipes. Next base: position 3,557,984 of record JASKUP010000040.1, read on the forward strand.
CGCCAAATTTTGCAAATATATAATAATGTTAATATTATTAAATTATATCATTCAAAAAGAAAAATATTTTTAACATGAATATATATTTAAATCCACAAAAAAATAAATTATTTTATTATTAGCTTTGCATCGCGCTTTTTTTAGGGACAAATTATGATGAAGCGGTGTGCATAGCAATAGGAATATGTCTTAAGTCGACGCACATTTGCCACTTCTGCGTACAAAACGTGTTGTTTTAGTGATAGTTGAGATTCACAAGGTGTTGCATAGTAGTTACTGCACCTTTTCTTTAGTTAAAACTGGCAAATGTGTGCGATTCGGTTAAATATTAATATATTTGCATGTAGTGTCAATTTATAAATTTTTAGCTTTGCAGTACACATATTCCTCGATTTACACGGTACTTGTTTTACACCTTTTCGCTTTTACACGGTTTTCCAAATAAGTTTTTTTTTTTTTTTTGTTTTTATCGCACTCCACTAAATACTACTGTGATTGAACACATGCGCTGTGCAGCATCTTACGCGGAATCCCGATATTATGTCCTGACTTGCTGAACACGCACACTGTGTCTATATTTCTTTACATTAAATTTATGTTTTATCTACGGAAAATTGTATTTGAGTGAAAGTTTCACAATTTCAGAAAGGTGTAATTTTCCATATTCATAAATTACAAGTGAGTAATATTTGAACCATTTTTTTAAATGTTTCGACAATATTATTTTTATTTTATCGGAAAATGGATCAATGGTTAAAAAGAAGAAAGTTTAATGATGATAATAGTGATAATGATAACGTTAGGGACTGAGTTAATGAGCCAACCCTCGGCACAAATAAAAGTACTTCTTGCTCAAACAAATACGTTATCCATCGGAATTATAATGAGGATTTTTTGAATTTTGGATTTGCCTCTACAATGGAAAATGACATAGTTGTACCCGAGTGTGTGTTATGTGGTTTTAAATTATCAAATATGGTTCCTAGCAAACTCCAACGTCACTTGGTGACTAATCATGCTTCGCTTTCAACAAAAGTTAAAAGCTACTTTGAAAGGTCTTTATCATCAAAAATTAAGCAAGTAAAAGTCTTTGAAAAACAAGCTTCTTACGAAATAGCTGAATTGATTGCTGTTAACTTAAAACCTCACAATTTGGCTGAAGAAATTATATTACCTGCTTGTCGCAAAATTATAAAAACAATGATTGGTGGGTCAGCTGATATTGATATTTGCAAAATACCACTTTCAAATGATACAATTCATCGCAGAATTAAAGATATGTCAGAAAATATTGAGCAAAATACTGCAAAAACTCTTGCAAATTCAAATTTTGCTCTACAAGTCGACGAAACAACAGATATTACAGGATATGCTCAATTAATTGCATTCGTTAGATTTATTCACAAATATGATATAATTAATCAATTTTTATGTTGTCGGGAGTTAACTGATATTACAACTGGTAAACATATTTTTCAAGTAATTAGTTCATATTTAGAAGAAATTAAAGTTTCTTGGAAGTCATGTATTGGCATTTGCACAGATGGTGCTCCAGCTATGACTTGATATCTAAAAGGATTTCTAGCACATGTTAAAGAACTGAATGAGGATAGATTAGTTACTTATACTTCTGTATTTGACTTAACTTTGAATGAAGAGGAAGAACTAATTTTGCTTTCCAATAATCGAGATTTAATTTAAAAACATTCAGAAGAATCAATTAATTCGTTTTAAATTAACATCAGATGCGATTATCCAATGATAGCCAACAAAGCTTTAAAAATGTAAATATATTTTCCACATCTTATTTGTCTGAATTCGGATGTTCAGCATTGGCCAACATTAAAACTAAAAAAAGATCAAGATTGTTAAATGTAGAAGACGATATGAAAGTAGCATTGTCATTTTTACGACTAAATATAAATGAAATTATCAAAAACATCAAACTCAAATTTCGCATTAAAAATATTTTTATTATTAGCTTGTAATTAACCCCTTAATTGTCGTTTAGTTATTATTGAGTATATATATTAGTTTATTTCGTATATTTAAAAATTTTGTCACAAACTATTTATGCAGTGTGTTGTAGTAAGTAAATAATTTTTATCTTTTTCTTTATCTTTTCTTTGTGTGCCGCCCAATTTTGAAAACGTTAAAAATGTGCCGCAACCAAAAAAAGGTCGAGAATCACTGCACTAGTTTTATGATGAATAGACTTCGCTCTTCATCACTAAAATTTATAAAATATTAAAAAAGTGTGTTTGTGTGCCGTATCTCACTAAAAAAGTGGTTGCCCTTTGTCCTTTGTCTGCTGCTTTAATTAAAAATACTCTAAAAAAAGTTTGCTTAATTACAATTATAGATTAATTTGCAATCTGTAATTATAATAACATTGATTAATATCAATTTAGAATACAAAGTATACAATTTTTAAATGTTTGTATATTTTTGTCCTTGCGTCGGGCATTTCATTAAAATTTTATATACTCCCCCGTTCACCTGTATCTTTAGCAATTTTAACCGATTGCAGAATTTTGAAGTAGAAATGGAAGCTAGATATCTTGAGATATAAAAAACAATAGTGGTTTCTTAACTAAAGAACTTTTCTTAAGCAATTTATGAAAAAAAGTCCAAAAATGTATTATTTTTTTTTTTGGTTCATTTGATTAAAGGCACTTTAACTGGTTTTAAAGAAAAACACTTTTCTTGTTTTTTAATTTATTTTACATTATTTAAGAATTATTAGTCATGGGTGCAGCCCCCTTTGTTTTTAATAACTTCAAATATACGGGTTTTCATTGACAGATAAAGAGTATTTATGTAAGCCAACGAAATTTGATTCAAAGCATCATTAAGGATGTCTGAATTAGTGACTGCTTATCATCAAATTGTCTACCTTCTTCATAGACCTTACGACATAATCAACCAACCCAGATATTTTCGATAATGTTTGGATCTGGCGAATACTAATATTTTGGCTTACAATGAACTCCTTTACTACTCTGGCTTTGTGTATAGGGGCATTATTCTGTTGCAATATCCAATATATGGGACCAAATAGTTCACTGAACTTCAGAAAAGCTGATTCGAATAATGTTTCATAGCTCGCGCCAGTCATTTTTCCACTTTGAAATTCAATATCGAAGGTGCCGTAGTGCGTAATAGCACTCCACACCAAAACGCCGCCCTTTCGGCTGTAATGTCGGTTCAGAAATCGCTTTTCTTTGCATAGATCATGGAAATAATAGTTGTAGCCAATAGCCCCGTCCAAATTAAATTTCTTCTCATCCGCAAATACAACGGTTCTCCAGTCATTTACATGGCCTCTTTGCTGCGCATCCCATACGCCATCTCTTGCGAATTGAAGCCACTTTTCCTTACGAGGAGCATTAAGTGGCGGCCTTTTTTTGTAATTTCGGGTATTTTATATGCTCACAGCTCTTAATTACTTTGCGTTTTTATTTTTGACAAGGATAATGCAGAATTAGAAGCAATTCTGATGATTTTTCTTTTCCCATACGTAGATAAAGGCAATGAAACCCTTTCTTTAAAATGTTTTCCATATTCCTCGGGGTCCTTGATGTAATTTTCGACAACTGTTGGGCTTCGTTCAATTTTTTTAGCTATTGCTATTTTTTGTTGCGCCATTTTGACTCGTAAAATGATTAAGATGTAATAAATTTGAAACAAACAAACAAACGCTCTCCACAAAAAAAAAATCATCGCTTACTTTAAAAATAAAAAAGTGCCTTTATTCAAGTGAACCCGAAAAAAATAGCACTTTTTTTTTACTTTTTTTTTGATAAATTGCTTAAAAAAGTTCTGAAAGTTCTCAAAAAAAAAATATATATATATACCTCGTCTAGCTTCCATTTCTATTTTAAAATTCTGCAATCGGTTAAAAATAGCAAAAAATACAGAGGCTGCTGAATATGGAATTTTTAGTGCCTTCAAATAAGTGAACCGGAGTGTATAACAGTGGAATTAGGAAAGAATTGATTTGAAAGACACCAAATACTTGGCAGCACTTTTTATTTTCTTATACAAAACGTTTTAAACAATTTCATTGTATTTTAAAATTTTACAACAAAATGGTTACTCCAACCGGACACAGAACGTGATAAGATTTACATCAGTACCGAGCCAAGTGGTCATAACCTGATGGTGGTCTTACCACCGGGTGTACGAAAAAGCGTCCACCCACGCCCTAAGACGTATACACACTAGGTGCATATACGCCTTAGTTGCAATTTTCGAGTGCACGGTAGCAAGCCTGTGCCCCCACTCCTTGCGAGCTTAATGATCCCCGTGGATATTCTCCAACACCTGGTGCTGTTATAAGCGCAACTACGACATTTATGTTATGGATGTTAACCTTTTCTTTTCGTTAACACCTCTTCGGAACATTCTTTAAAGCTCGATTTAAACCACAGCCACCACGTTGCTGCCCGAGGTGTCTCACCAACAACCAGAACAGGGCCATAGTCCTGCGGACAACTGGTTTTCGTGGTACCAGTGTGTGTTTCCAAGTCACTGGTCGAACTTTGACAGTCCGGCATTTACCCCTAAAGGCACATGTCAAGATGGGGAAGAGATCCATCAAGACTGCATGCCCCGGGGTGATCCAAACGGACATTATGTGATAAGATTTACATCTCTACCTGGCCATGGAGCCTTAATCAGATGGTGGTCAAACCACTTTGAATAATTTAAAAACAAACGTCATTCGCGCCCTAGGAAGCTGAAGACTAATTCTGGCAACAGGTCTTTCCTAGTTGCAACTTAAGTGATTCTAGAGCAGGGCTGCAAACCACCACTCCTTGCTGAAGAGTTGGAGACTTTCCAACTCCTGTCCAGAACACATGTCTAGCATGCTCACTGGAGCTAGGAACATTCCACCAGGTAAGTGTTATTAAAGGTGAAATGAACCTGGCCACCATATAAAACTGACCTGTCTGTTATGGGGCCGCGAAACAACAACCACCACGATACTCCCATATAGGGGCCAACCTCAATAATCAGCCAGAGAACAGTTAAATGTCTAAAGAGACAAATAACGGAACTCTGCGAGCTTAATGATCCCCGTGGAAATAACGTGGAGCTTCCAGTTGTACCCCTGCTGACTTCAGGGGACTGGGCTCCCTTTTCCCCCAGTTGCACAGATCTAGATAGTCGAAGTTCTATAAAGACCATATAATGTGCTCCCGGGGGGAATCCAAACGGACATATTCGGACAGAAAACAACACTATCATTTAATTTAAAAATTTAAAATTTTAATAAAATTATTTTATAAACAACTTACAATCTCCGCTGACGGAAAATAGTCAAAAGGCAATCTATCAAAACAGCTGGCAACCACATAAAAAATATCATGCAAAACCAATGATAATATTTATTGTTAGTCATATTGCCATCAGGATACCACAGACCCACTTCAAAGGGATATTTTTCAGCATATTCCCGACCTCTATCCATAACCCATTTCCAATTTCGCTTTTGAGATTCAGGAACCGTCAAATTGAATACCGGCAAATAGGTGGGTCTTTAATTAAATAAAAAAAAACCAAAGTTAACTAAATTAAAAAACATTTTACTTAAATTATAACACACTCACCGTTCCTTCAATTGGGTAACGTAATAGGGTATGACCAATAAACCATTTACAGCTATATCTACAGGTATGACTTCCGATTTCAGTTCTCCATTACATAACATTGAACGTATAACGCCTTTGCCTGCTCCTATCATCACACCAGTGGGGCCATTTAAGTTATCCACCCAACCCGGCAAGGGTTCTTGATAAGCAGGTGTGACTACAGTTTTTAAAATATAAAATTATTTGCCTGCTTTTTGTGTGATGTTAACAAAATTAAAATAATCAAACACTTGTGTTTTTTTTTAATTTTCTAATTTAAATTTTTTAATTTCTTTGACACTCAATATTTATTTTAAAAGAGAAACATTTCCATACTTATAACAGAAAATATATTTTTTAATTAAAATAAATTGTTTTATAAAAAAAGAGTATTTAAATTTATTTTAGCATGGCCCAAACACCGGTCCACTTCAGAAGATAATAAAAGAAAAGTACCACAATTAAAGTTTTGCAAACTTTATCGACAACATATTGACTGAAAATAAAAAATTGTATATTAATTACAAATTATTGTTATAATCGATATAATAAAAGGGAGGTCCAGCCGCAATGCAAGATGTTAGTTGTGAGTCACATTTTTTTTCGTGTTTTTTGCTCAACTTAATTTAAAATTTTTTTTTTCAGTGTTTTTCAAATTCAACCAAGGAGGGATTATGTGTTCAAATTTACATCTGCGCCTGGCCGTAAGACGTAATCAGATGGTGGTCAAACCATTGGGAATACAAAAAATTATGTCATTCACGCCCTAGGAAACCGAGGACTAATTCTAGCAACAGGTCTTTCCTAGTTGCGATTTCAGCGGTTCCAAAGCAGGGTTGCAAATCACTTCTCCTTACTGAAGAGCTGGAGACTATCCAACTCCTGGTCCAGAACACATGACTAGCATGCTTACTGGAACCGGATCATTCACCCGTTGGTGTTATTAAAGGCGAGATGATCCTGGCCCACTTAATCAGTTTATGCTAGGGCCGCAAAACCACAACCACTACGATACTCCCGAAGAGCCAACCTTAATAATCGGTCAGAGAACAGCTAAAAGTCTAAAGAGACAATTAGCGGAACTCTGGGGCTTACTGATTCCCGTGGAAATAACGTGGAGTCTCCAGTTGACATCCTGCTTGTCTTCAGGTGACCGGGCTCCCTTATACCCCCAGCAGCACAGGTCTAGATGGTTAGGTAATCGATAAAGACCGATAAATGTGCCCCCGGGGAGGAACCAAGGAGAGATGCATAATTTAACAGCGCGGTAAAATTGCTGAAGCAACAGGATAGCATCAGTTGCCATACAACTAATAAAATAAAGGCCCTTTTGGCGCGATGTATTTTGGGTACTGGCGATATTACTTGGCCGCCACGATCATGTGATTTGATATCGTTGGACTTTCTTATTAAGATATTTAAAAGAAAAAATGTACTTCAATGTCAAGAACAATTAAAAAGCTAAAGATGATTCGGTACATAAATCGGCATTTGGCCGAAATGCTGTTTCACACATAATTGTCATATATTGTTACGGATGTTTCTTGCTTCAGTTTTAAAAGAAAATAATTAAGCAATAAAGTATACGGTATACTGTTTACTAACTGCATGGCTTGCTAAGAAAACTTATGCAAGCAACACAACAACAACAAATGTTTAGTTACAAACTACGTAGAAATTTTATACACGCAAAACAACAACAATTGCCTACACTGTTTACTAACTGCGTAGTTTTCTAAGAAAACTTATGTACACAAGACAATAACAACTATTTTAAAATAAATATTCCAGAAAGAAACTTTATCAGCATAAAAACAAAAATACACACAGCCATACAGGCGCCTATATATTCAATGAACAACATACAACAACAAAATGTGATACAAAGGGAGTAAAAGATTCTTAATTTTTTCTATACTTCTAGTGGACGAATATAAAAAGGCAGCGTCTAAGTGGATATTAAGTCAGTTGAAAAATAAACCTCGTAAAATAAAGAGGTGCATCTTAAGTAAATTGTTATGTAGTGTCAACTTTGTGTGTAGTTCAAGTAAAAAAAACATGGAATTAATTTAAAAACTCTAACAAACAATAAAACGTTTATAAAAGGTATAAACGGAACAATTTATTAAGATATTTCTCTGAAAAGTAATTTTTTTTCGGACCAGCACTCAGTGGAAGGCCCCTACAAATGCAATGCATTGTGCCAGAACTCGGAAATCAGGGAAATGTGGGGAGAATAGAAGAGGGAGCAGCGTATGTGAGCATTCAATTTTAAGCTCTTTCCCACATTAAAAATAACAGGAAAGACCTTGGAGGAAGTTTATTCCACATATGGACTGTTCTGCTTAAAAAGCAATTTTCCCTGGAATTCGTTTAGTTCTTGAATTTATAAAACTCTGGGCGAAGGAGTTTAGTAATCTATATATCACAAAACATCTTTATACTTCTCTTGTGAGACCAATTCTGGAATGTGGCTCAATAATTTTGGGATAAAATTTATAAAGTTTATAAAAATAGCATGGAATCAGTGCAAAAGAAAATTTTGTTATTTTGTCTTTGCGGCTTACAAAGGAATCCCTTAAATCTACCATCCTGCACTAGTAGACTTGCTCTAATAATGCAGCCGCAAAATGCTGCCGAATGATGTCCATCGCATTTTTTTTTTACAAAAGAGAAGTAGCACTTCAGGCAACAATGCCCATTTAGTCAAGTATCGTGCTACATTCTTAAGCAAAGGGAAGAGAAGAGATGAACCAGGTAGTGAAAGGATAGTCGGAAGTTAACTATCGTATAGACAGCACAGCGACCAGTGACAATGCCTTCATCGCTGAATAGCCCCATCGACAGTAAATTTTTTTTTTGTAGTGAAAAAACCAAGATCTTCGTTGGGAGTCGAACCCACAACCCCCAGACTGACAAGCTAGTATACTACCTACTAGCCTACAGCGGCACATCACATTAAAAACTTAAAAGATGTATTCGAAATTTTAAAACAACATAATCTAAAAATTAACCCATACAAGTGCAATTTTTTTTTGGTCCAGAGGTCACATTTTTTGGGCACAAATGTACGGCAAAAGGTATTTTGCCAGATGATTCTAAGTTAAGCGATATTGAAAATTATCTAATTCCTGCGGATAAAAATTTAGTTAAACGATTTGTAGCGTTTCTAAGCTACTACAGAAAGCTCATTCTAGATTTTGTTACTTTGGCAGCACCATTCAATTTCATGACAAGAAAAAATATTCAATTTAATTGGAATGAACAATATTAAAATAATTGTCGCCTAAAATATTACAATACCCTGATTTTTCAAGACCTTTTCTAATTACTGTTGATGCCTCAAAGACAGGTGGCGGGGCTATACTAAGCCAGATTGTAGATGACAATTAATTACCAATAATTTTTGTCTCGAAAGCATTTAGCAAACCTGAAAAGAAAAAAAGCAATTATAGAGCTACAGCTTTTAGCTATTCATTTTGCTATAACTCATTATCGCCCACATATCTATGGATTTTTTTTTTACTGTACGATCAGATCATCGCTTACTAGTCTATTTATTCAATATAAAGGACCCATCATCTAAACCAATGATGGGCAAACTTTTTGGGTAGCGGGCCAATAAATTAAAAAAAATCTTGCGGCGGGCCATTAAATTAAAAAAAAAAAACATAGAGGGTCATTCATTAAAAAATTATGGGGTCACTGTTCAATTAAAAGTTCGGTTTAAGCTATTTATTTATTAGTTATATTACGTAATATTTTAAAACAACATAAAAATTTGATAAGATACGGTTTATTATGAATTTCCAGATGTATGGGAAGCATGGATCTGTTTCTGACTTGACATAATTTCCTCACAATCTGGTTCCAGCTGGGAGGATGCGACTTTTAATAAATTAAATAGACTCTCGTCTGACAATCGGTTTCTTATTGAATTTTTTCTGCCTGCATTTCATTACTGAAAAGGCCTGTTCACATAAATATGAGGAAGCAAACATTGCCATAATTTTCTGCGCATGATTAATTAGCTTTGGAAATTCATCTTTTGGTAAGGATTTATAGAAATTAAGCTTATCTGTATTTAAAAATAGCTGTTTTAAATTATTATTACATTGCAATTCTAATAATAATAATTTCCAATTGTAGATCAGATGGAACAATTCTCAGGATTAACATTAAAAGGCATTGAAAAAATATCTAAACTTGGTTGGATTTTTTTAAAGTCGCCAAATCTGGCCTCAAATTCTGAATACAGTTTTAATAAAGATTGTGAAAAGTCTTTTAACTTCTCTTCATTGACAGGCCTCATAGAATTAATTAAGTCTTGGAAAATGAGTCAAATCATTTTTCCCAAACATTTAGAAAATATAAACAATTGAGTTTTAAAAGACCTCAAACTGCCGTGAAAAAAGCAAACTCGATGCACCAATATTTCCCATTCACCCCAAATTTCAGTTTTGGTTTTTAGAAAAACATTCATTTCTTCGAGAAGACTCCAAACTCTCGAGAAGGCATGCCCACAACCCAGCCACCTGATCTTTGTGTAATAAAGTACATCTGAAAATTCTGCATGAACTTGCGATAAAAACTCTTGAAACTGTCGATGTAACAAACCACGGGCCCGAATGGTATTAATTCATTTTAAAATAATATTAAGTACGTGGTTAATATCCAAGGCAGCCTTGCAAAGAACTTCTTGGTGTTTTATACAATGTAAAAAAATTGTTTCGCTTTCAAGCTTCTGACTTTTATAAACTCCTGCAAACCCCGTATTTTTTCCCAACATGTTAGATGCTCCATCAGTTGTTAAATTAAATAATTTGGAAGTTGGGGCATTAAGAGATTTCATCCCCTGTAGTGTGTATACTCTATATAAACACAATTTTAATATTTGTATTTTCATTTTTAAGACACACTGTTAAACACAATTTTTATATTTGTACTTTTTAAGACACACTGTAAATATATTTTTATTTCTTTACATCAGCATAATTTTATTTGATCATGAAAATAAATTTGATACTGCAAATTCAGCATAATTTTATTTGACCGTGAACTTGGTAACAAATAACAAATTATTTTTATTATTCATGGGATAATTAATTGAATTTAATTATGCTGAATAGACATAATTTTAGTATATAAGCTGTAAATATTTGTTCAATAAAATTAATGTTAAATCATAAGGAAAAAAAGGATAGACTGACAATATAAAAATCGGCATTTTGATGCTGGACTAAAGCGGCAGCAGTGCTTTGTATAATACTGAACCGACACAACACTATACACCAACACTCAAGGATAACTGATCCTGTCGCATATAGGAACACATCCTTCTTTCACCATAATTCGTACATCTTTTTACCACACCCCTCTCTAAATTCATCATTCATCATTATTTTTCCTGTCGTCTTTCCTTTCAAAGATCTCAAACAAGCAAGTTCTTCGGTTATTACAAAGTTTTCATCGACTCCTCTGATAAAAATTAGAAGTTGGGCTGTATCACTCCTGTCAACAGTCTCGTCCATAGTGACTGAAAAATGCTTAAACTTTTTAAGACGTCCATCGAGTTGATTGGTTAAATTAGAAGAAATTGCAGCAATTCTTTTTGTGACCGTTCTTCTAGGGGTGTCACTATAGATTCGTAATCTTTTACCTTTTCTGGGCATAATACTTTTCCAATGCTAATTACACATCCTTAATAAATTCTCCTTTAGAAAACGGTTTGTTACTTTTTGCTATTTTATAGGCAACAATGTGATCAGCTAACGTAAAGGATCGCTGGACACTTCTTTTATTTTTAAAAAACCTTTGCTGACTAGATATTTTTCTTTTCAATTCCTCTGAATGAACTTTCTTGTCTTCATCTGTTATTATATAGTACTTCAACTCAAGATTTTTTGAATTAAAGTGCCTAGCGAGATTATAATGTTTTAGTACAGCTACCGGTTGTTGGCAGATAAGACAAATAGGTTTTTGGGTATATTCCATGTCCACTCTTCTTGAAATGCTCGACATACCGAATCAATTTTTCTCTTTCTATTTTCGATTGACATTTATGGGGATAAAAAACTTAGATTATTTTACTATTGCACTTATATTTACAATACACTTTATTATTTTAATTACACAAATAAAACTGTACGTTCGCAACTTTATAATTTTACTTCCCAATTTATTCTTTGCGTCACGACATTTACACTTTTATTGATTGCTGATTAATCCCTCGCTGGCCCTTTTATATTTGTTGCGCATGTTGTCTCGAATATTCAAGAATCTTCTAGATCTCACATGTAATAGTTGTTGTTATGTTATACATTCAGTTTTCTATATTAGTTGTTAGTGTTTTATGATGTTTATGTTTCTTCTTGAAATATTGCATCAGAAAGTTGTTGTTGTCTTGTGTGTACAATATTTCCTAGAAAACTACGCATTTTGGACACAATACAATAGGTCTATATCAGTTGTTTTTGTTTCATGTTTTTTAAGTTTCTTCTTGGAATATTGCATCACAAAGTTGTTGTTGTCTTGTGTGTACAATATTTCCCAGAAAACTACGCAGTTTGGACATTTTTGGACGCATATTTTTGCTAAAATTGACAATTTATATCTTTTTTAAAACATAATGTTAATTTATTTTTTCGGCATAATTTCTTAATTGGTGATTTATTTTTTTTTTTGAAAAACGCTCGGCGGACCGTAGTTCGCCCATCACTGATCTAAACTCATAAAAATCAGATGGGAGCTATCACAATACAACTTCGTATTTGAATATAAAAAAGGAAAGGGTGCGTTTCAATAAATTAACAAAGTAGGTCACGGACTGTTTTAATGTCTTCTGTAAGGATCTTGAATCGATAGACTAAATATAATATAAAATACTTAGTTTGGATAATTTTGAGACTGCCCTCGCATAATTTTTTTTGTGCATGTTAAAAATCCTTTTTTAATTTTTTACTTACATTTTCAAATGCAGTCTTGCTTTAGGTAAATCTTCCAGCTTTTCTTTCAATATATAAAGACGTGCTCCTTTTGCACAATAAGTTAAATATTCTTCATCGGTTTCTTTTGGATCCATATTCATATTGAAGCTGCGCAGTTATTAAAAAAAAAATCAATCAATGAAAATAAACATTAAATTTTATTCAATTTACAGTTCTTTATCTTTAGCCGTCAAATTCCTCCACAGGCTACTATATTTATCCGATTTAAAACACCAGGGACTTAAAGTAAAAAATTGCAAAACCTCTAGGCCAGTAGCAATTTTCTTTTGTACTTTAATCATGCTGTAATATATAACAAGTTATTAAATAAATAAAAGATTTATGATAAAAAAATGGCAAAGTTTTTAAAGTATATATTTTTATTGTAAACTTTTGTTGTTGTTTTTAAATGCAAAACAAAGCCGCCGTAAAGTGAAGTAAAATTAAAAGTGAGTTTTTAATGAAACGAAATAAAATTGTTTAAGTCATATTAAATAAAAAATATTAAAATACAGTACGAGGGATAGGATAATTGCATAGTCTTGGCGGTCAAACTGTATAACCACGAAAGCAATAATGTTGTCATTTAGCAAAACAGTTTCACATAATTTTTCAGCTGACACTGAATGAACATGTTAAAGTTAGTACAGAGCAAAATCCATCAACATATACAATTTTAAAAGATACTTTGTTTTGGGGGCACCCTGTATATAAACTACAATCAAAATTTTTATCTGTGACCGGGATAAAAAGTTCATAACACCTATTCTATAATCTATTTTTATTTACTACTAGCAATACCCGGTACGCGTCGCTACCTTTTATAGGGGATAGCACACCCACTGTCCACTTTCAGCTATTGTTCCGCTGAACACCGCATATTAATATGGAAGCTACTGTGACGACCAAAAGTCGGCAGGCTTGTTTTTGGACCACATAAGATTATCAATTAAACTGTATACATTCTACACATTTCTTAATTTTTATTATTTAATGAATTTCATAATTTTTTAAAAAAGAGAACATTATTATTGAATGAATTCCATTATACACTTTTCATATTTTATAATTACATTTATTATTTGTTTAATGAAATATTTTAAATTATAATATTATTTTAAGGACAAAGAATAGCCGTCAAGAAGCGCCACCTATTGACATATAGAGTACACATTTGTAAGAAAATATACCATTAGACACAACCCTAAACAGTCACAAGCAGCTGGCGTTTAGTGGTATGGGTGTGTATGTGTGCCTAGCAGAGACCTATAAAAGTGGTATACTGAAGTATTTTAGAGAATTAGCCACGGGCAAGCAACCGGGCAAGTTAGAATTTTATTCAACTTAATTAAAATAGTCTTGCGAATAGGTTCAGCTCAGTTAATCAAAGTCAGAATTTTATTCGACTTCAAATTAATTGAGTATAGCTAAGGTATACGGCAAAGCAAGTTCTGTCGCTGCTTCACTTGGCCAGAACTTTTTTCGCCTAGGTGACGGGGGGCAGAGCAAGGCCGCGCTTTGTTCAGCCAGGCTAGAATTTAATTCGCCCTAGCTGAACAGGACGAACAAGATCGTGAAAAAGGCTAACACCAATTTAGACGTGGAAAGTTTGTCTCAGAATATTATTCGTGACAACCGCAACTAGTAGAAAATTGGTGGACGGGCAAACTGTTCTGTTCAGACTGGACCAGAAACTCATTCGCTCCAGTGTGAGAAGCAGTAGGCTAGCCAGCGGAGAGTAGAGGCGAGAACTCTTGAGGGCCACGAAACGATGAATCATCGTTGGCGTGCTCAATAGTGCAGTAGTATAATTTTAAGCTAAATTTAGGAATGAACTGTAATAAAAACTATTAGTAAAAAAGAAAAACAAGTGTCACTCGTATTACCCCCCGGGGATACATATATGGTCTTTATGGAGAGCTACTATGTAGACCTGTGCAACTGGGGCAAAAAGGGGGTCTAGTATCCTGAAGGCGGCAGGGTCCAACTGGGAACTCCACTTTATTTCCACGGGAATCAGTAAGCCCTAGAGTTCCGTTATTTGTCTCTTTAGACATTTGACTGTTCTCTGGCTGATTATTGAGGTTGGCCCCTATATGGGCGTATCGTGGTGGTTGTGGTTTCGCGGCCCCATAACAGTTTATGGTTCTATGGTGGCCAAGATCATTTCACCGTTAATGACACGCTAGGTGAATAATCTAGTCCAGTGAGCATGCTAGACATGCGTTCCAACTCTTCAGCAAGGTGTGGTGGTTTGCAGCCCTACTACTGGAATCATTAAAGTTGCAACTAGGAAGGTCCTGTTGCATAGAATTATGGCTTCGGCTTCCTAGGACGAAGCTGTGGCTTGACCACCATCTGATTCCATAGCCAGGTGCGGATGTAAATCAAATCACGTCACTCGTATTATTGCAAACAAAAACTTTTGTAACGAACCCTGGACGTCGCGAGCTCTAATCTCAGCATATCGCGAGAACGTGTCGTTACACTACTTTTACATAAATTCAAATTCTAAGATTTTATGATTTTTGGAAGGGGGTGTTCACACTATACATACGTATCATAGTTCCCTAGGCACACAACGAAAATATTTCTAGTTCACCTACTCTAATCTTACTTATGCGCAGGTTTATTTATACAAACATTTCAAAACTACCTGTAATTATAATTTTTCATTTTGTGTAGAAGTTACCACGCCCACTATTTCAATTCTGACAATATTTTATGCTCTATCTATTCTAGTTCTTAAGTCACATGGTAATTAATATTTAATTATAGGAGAAACGTTTAGGGGGTACCACGCCCACTATTCTAGTCTAGCTTATTTTTTGGGAAACACCAATAAAAAGTATTATTTTTATTTTTTTTATTTTATTATAGCTACCTAGTTACACGATAATCCTGAATCTTTCGCATTGTTAATCATAAAGGTGCATATAATAAATATAAAAATCAAAGTATATTATGCCATTATAAAACAAAAATTTGTTTAAGCAATATATATAATATAAAAAAAGATGGGCGGGAAAGTGGGTGTGCTCCAAAAAATATAGCCTTTGTTGCTCGGGAATAGTATAGCTTCCCAAAAAGTTATGACACAAATCGTTTCAGTCGTTTTCCATTTTACATAAAATGAAAAAGTCGCCAGGTCAAAAAAATATAGCCTATGTTACCCGGGAATAGTGTAGCTTTCTAATAGGTTATGGCACAAATCGTTTCAGCCGTTCTCCATTTTATATGTAATACAAAAAGTGGGCGGGAAATTGGGTGTGGCCAAAAAAATAGCATGTGTTACTCGGGAATACGTGATAATATTTACATCTGTGCCTAGCTGTGTAATTTAGCGTCATCCATGCCCTAGAAGGCCTTCAGATACGTATATCCCCCGGTCACTTTTAGTTGCAACTTCAAAAGCTCGCAGCAGGCCGCAGCCTTCACTCCTTGCTGAAGAGTTGGAGACTATCCAACCCCTAGTCCAGAAAGCATGAAACTAAATAAAATTTAAGAACACAACCGCATTCATGCTCATTGGACCTGGACCATTCATTGTGTTCATTGTGAATGATCCGACCCACAAACTTAAACGAGGGCCTCGAAACCACCACGATACTCTAGAAGGGCCGACCTCAATAATCAGTCAGAGAAACAGCTAAATGCCTAAAGAGGCAAATAGTGGAAACTCTGCGAGCTACTGATTCCCGTGGAAATAACGTGGAGTTCCCAGTTGACCCTTGCTGCCTTCAGTCAATAATCAGTCAGAGAAAAGACAAATAGCTGAACTCTGGGGCTTTAGTGATTACCGTGGAAATATAGTGGAATTGTTCAGTTGGCTCCTGCTAGCCTATTAGGGCTTCCTTTTACCCCCGAAGACACATGTAATAACAGAGGATTTGCGTAAAAGCATATAAATGTGTCCACAGTGGGAAGGAGTGTTACTCGGGGATTACGTGATAAGAAATACAACTGCGCCTGGCTATAGAGCCTTAATCAGATGGTGGTGGTCATACCACTGGGAATGAAAAGCAAACGTCATTCACGCCCTAGGAAGCCGAAGACTAATTCTAGCAACAGGTTTTTCCTAGTGGCAACTTTAGTGATTCCAGAGCAGGGCTGTAAACCACCACTCCTTGCTGAAGAGCTGGAGACTATCCAACTCCTATCCAGAACACATGTCTAGCATGTTTATTGGATCTAGGAACATTCCAATAGGTAGGTGTTATTAAAGTTGAAATGAACCTGGCCACCATATAAAACTGACCTGTCTGTTATGGGGCCGCGAAACCACAACCACCACGATACTCCCGAAGGGCCAATCTCAATAATCAGTCAGAGAAACAGCTAAATGCCTAAAGAGACAAATAGCGGAAACTCTGCGGGCTACTGATTCCCGTGGAAATAACGTGGAGTTTCCAGTTGACCCCTGCTGCCTTCAGGGGACTGGACTCCCTTTTTCCCCCCGTTGTACAGGTCTAGATAGTCAAGTATTCTATAAAGACCGATAAATGTGCCCCCGGGGGGATGTTACTCGGGGATAGTGTGTCTTCCCAATGGCAAAAGAATATTTCAAATCGGTCCAGTAGTGTCGAAGCCGATTCGATTAGTATAGATTTTTTTGTATTTTATTCATTTAATCTTATTTCAACTTACAATCGCTTTTGTCCCAAAACCAGCAAAAGAAAATCTATTAAATAGGCCGGCAGCCAATGAAACATTATAACATTAAACTGATGATAAAATCTATTGGTGGTGACTGTTGGATCGGGATACCAAAGACCAGCATTAAGAGGATATTCTTTATTAATACGTTTGCTCATTTCGACAATTGTGCCGCTCAGTATTTTGCGATGATCAGCATTTGTTATATTAAAGACAGGAATTTCAGAAGCTCTAAAAACAATGAAATACAAAAACAACAAAAAAATTCAATAACTTTTTGTAATTTTATTTATTTAATGAAAAGAAAACTTACTTTTTATATTTGTTAACTTGGTAGGGTATAACAATCAAACCATTGATGGCATAATCAACTGGTATAAGTTCCGTTTTGTTTTTCTTATTAACCAATACCGAACGGATAACACCTTTGGCACAACCGATCATAAGACCAGTTGGACCATTTAAATTATCAACCCAACCAGGTAAGGGTTCATAAGCTGCTGGCGTTACTATTGTTTTATAGTTTTTTTTTAAAAAGAATATAAAATTATTTTTTTTTTATTTATGTTTTCAAAGTAAAAACCAAAAATTCTACGAACCACTTACATGATTTAGCAATGAAGAGATAAATTATTATATATTTTTTTTTTATTTAATAATTTTAAACACTAATTATGCATTGAAGCTTGAATGTGATACGGAAACTAAGTCAAACTGTGTTGTAAATTACAGTTTTACCTTGTTTTTTTTAAAAAAGAGAGAGAGAGAGAGAAAAAAAAAGATAGAGAGAAAGACCTTAACAGTTTTTATTATGTAGCAGGGATGGAAAATTTAAATTGAGAATGGCACTTTTCACCATGTTTTTTACTTGTTTTTTTTTTTTTTTAATTTATAATAAAAATAAATTTTTTCCATAAAATGAATTTACAGCAGCCTAAAAACTGTAATGAGAAACATTTTGTAAACAAAAAAGAGAATTTATGAAAAAGCATAGGGAAATATGAATGTGAAATGGAAATTTATTATGATTAACAATATTTCAAAGTATTTTTTTTTAATAAATATCTCTTATTCTTTTTTACGGTCTTTTTAAATTAAATTAACAATTTATATTTTTTTTCTTTTCGATATTTCGCTTTCCTATGGAAAGCTTCTTCAGGAAAAAAGAATAAGAGATATTTATTAAAGATAGAAAAAGGTCGATTAAAAAAACTACAGTATTTTTTTTTTAATTTAATTGAACTATTTGATATTATCACAAATAAATTATTAGTTTAATGCGGTTTGATTTTATTTTTCTAATTTCTAAATTTTTTAATTAAGAATACAAAATTATTTACAAATTTTTGCATTACATTTTGTTGGCTTTCAATTTTTTCCACGCTTCTTTAAAAAACGTTCGTAAAAATTTGTAAGTAATTTTTCTTTCTTAATTGAAACATTTTACAAATTAAAATAAATATACTCAAGCCGAACTAGTTAATAATTAATAAAACTCTTGCTTTCATTTCCGAAAAATTGTTATAAACTTTTATTAAATTTGTGCCTTTTCATTGTAGTTCAGTTCTTTTGAATTAAACTGTAACAATCGAGTTATTGTCAAGCCTTTTGGATTTAATGAACCATGAGTTTAGCAAGCTAGAACTATAAATTAAAGTTTAAAACGAATTTGACAGTCTTTAGAAATGTTTGTAATTCTATCGTAAACTATCGTAAACACCTGTTTGTTCTATTTAATTTAAAAAAATTTTGAAACAGATTTACTTAATCTCCTTTACTGTTAAAAGCAGGATTTAAATTGCTTGCTTAAAAATAGCAACAGCTCTAAAATCTTTGCTTTGCTTAAATATTTTGTCAGCAAATTAAAGAACTAAATTTCTCAGCATCTACAAAGCATTTCATTATAAACGAAGCAACAGCAAAAAGCAAGTGCCAAAAAAGAGAAAGAAACGCATTTGCTTTAGCTGAATATCTGGCCTGTTCTGAAAATCACATTTCATGAAAGTGATTTGAAAGCACAAGAAATGTGTTCTGCGCACAAAATTTTGTGCTTTTAAAACGTTCACGTTTGCCACTTACTATCACAATGAAAACTGTAAAATAAATTACGGAAATAATTCAACTAATATGTTTTCTTATTAATTCTGTTATATAATTACTTTTTATTGAAAACAAACACTTTAAAATTAAGAAAATTGTAAGGGCACCTTTTTGTGCTGAAAATTTGTTATTTGCTTTTGTGTTTTCCATTGTGATTTCAATTATTTTGTTGTTTGCTCTCAGCTGTTTAAAGTTTTTCGAAAATACATAGAAGGTTGCCATTGGAATTTCTTTTATGG
The DNA here is from genome assembly GCA_030448955.1 of Trichopoda pennipes. Lineage (NCBI taxonomy): Eukaryota > Metazoa > Arthropoda > Insecta > Diptera > Tachinidae > Trichopoda > Trichopoda pennipes. The sequence continues at coordinate 3,577,601 of JASKUP010000040.1, forward strand.
CTGCTTAAAATATTATATGAAATATGAATATATTAATAATCAGTGCCAGCAAAAACTGTTAAATTATCGTTAAATTATAATATTATTTATTAAATAAATAATAAGCTTTTTGTATAAATTCACTAAAAAAGTACAACAAAGCTTAAGCAAGTGGCATTCAAAACCTATTGTGTACTGTGGCAACTTTATTGGTTTGTTTTCTTTTTGCCAGCAGACGTTAAGTTTTAAAGTTATTAAATTTTCTCGCGAAACCTAATTAAAATGTAAGTATTATAAAATAATCTCTAGTAATTGTATGTAAGTAGGTATTACTACATATATTTTTAGGGGACCACACAAAAATCAGAGCCAACTCGAGATTTTCTTGGCATTTATGGAACAGCACTCTGATTTGGCAAAAGGCTTTGTACATGGCGACAAAGTTTATTTTGAACAGTTGTGGATGGAACTGGCAAATGAACTGAATGCCTCGGGAGCACCAGCCAAAATAGTGCAAGCCTGGAAAAAAGTGCATGCATACATTCATGTGTGTATATTTACATAAAAATTAATTTTAATAATCGTTTTTTTGCGTTCAATTAAAGACAACACAAAAGCTCCAGGCATTTTATTTTCGTTTTTATGTTTGCCCAACAGAAATTTAAAGAAAAAATTGTCAAGTAAATCAGCTGTTTTCTTGTGCTTTCAATAAAGTAAAATCACATCGAAAACTTCAAAAACAGTGTGATTTACAGAACAGCATTAAAACACAAGTGTGATTTTAAAACTGCATGTGATATGAAACTAAGTGATTTCAAGAACATGCCTGTATGTGTGTGTTACTTTTGGCAGCAAAGCAATCAGCAAAGCATTTATTTGGAAAACCTTTGCTGTCGCTTAAGCAATATGTTGATGTTTGTTTCTTCTCTTGCTGTTGCTTTTTCTGGAAAAACAAAAATGGCAATAAAAAACAACGTTTTTAAACAGCCCAATCATGAATAAAAATTCCGCGTGAGTTTTCTCCCTTTTCCATTTTCTCCTATTATGAATAAATATTTTCCCTTTTTCTCAACTGTGAGAAGAGAAAAAAATGCGGCGGGGAAAAAAGTAGGTATCATAAATGAAAAAAAGGGAGAAAACATTGAAAACATTTTTCAAGTTTTTTTCCATCTGCTATATAGAAGGGAGTTTGCACAAAAATGTAAGTAATGTTTGGTTTTTAAATTTTTTTTAGTTTTATAATTTTTGTTTTTAGGCCAAAAAACACAAATAAACCGCAAATGCAAAATTTGCTTACCATAATGGAAGCAAACGCAGATATAGCGTGCGGGTTTTTTAAAGGCAACAAAGAGGCACTCCAAAAATGTTTGGAAAAAAAGCATTTTTTTTATATTTTTCTTTTTATAGTTTAATTTATTTAATTAAATTAAAAACAAAATTCTTCGCTGAATGTTTGTAAATAAAAAAAAAAATAAGTTACAAACAAAAAAAGGAAAAATAAATGTAAATAAACAAAACAGTTGGTTATAAAACTCAATGATGCCACTTTTTAATTGGGGCTATTCTGCGTTTCGATTCGAATCGAAATTTTCTCCGTCTAGCAGCTTTGGTATTCTGCGCTTCGATTCAGCTCAGTTTCTTTCGATTGTATGTATTCTGCATTACGATCGGAGCTCCGTTTTTCTCAGTTGTTTTTTTTTGTTAACGGAGGGGTTTTCTTTATCTGTGTTTTTTAGTTAAAAAGTTTAAAATTGAAAAAAAATGTAAGTAGAAGATGAGATAAAATGCTCAGAAACGATAAAAAACACTTCAAATTATTGTAAATTAATTTATTGAATTAAATTAACTTTTTTTATTGGTTTTAAATTGTTAATTTTTGTACCCGAAAATGATGATGTGTTACAGGTCAAAAACAACAACACCACACCAGTATGAAAAATTGCCAAATTTAATGGCATCTAAAGCAGACATTGCATGTGGATAGCACCAGCGATCAAAGGAAGAAGTGGCAGTGTTCTGGGAGGAAGTTGAAGGAGTCCTCAATGCACTAGGTTCTCCAACAAAAAATGCTTATTTTTAATTATGTATACATACAACTTGTTGTATTATGTTTTACATTTGTTTATGAAAATGATAACAAACTTGCTTATTTTGCTATTTCATTTCCACATTCAACAGTGATGCTATTAATTTTGTAAACATTGTTGTCTTCTTCTTTTTCTTTCGATTCCGTTTTTCTTCAGAATACCAATTTTCGATCGCAACGGAACTGAAAGCGGAGACTTAATCGAAACGCAGAATAGGGGTGAATGTTTTTTGTTCTCACGGAATTTGTGATTGGAGGAATTTTTTCTCGAGAAAATTATTTTCCGTGAGAAAGAAATTCCTAGGGAATATTCGTGATTGAGCTGAAAATGTATTTTCTTACGTATTGTAAGTAATAAATACATAAATACATTTCCAATATTAAAATGGATGACAAAAATGTAATGAAAGAAGAAAAAGCGAGTTACAGCAAATAAAAGCAAGAAACAGCAATCGTAGTCAGCCACAACTTCATAGTAAAGAAGCAACAATAAACGGTTTCAAAGTAATTGCTTTGCTGCAGAAAGAAACACATAGTCAGCTGAAACAAAAGCGTTTCTTTATTTTTATTTGTATTTGCTTTTTACTGCACATTTTTCCTAAGCAATAGTTAAGCAATTACATATGCATTAAAAATAGTGAAGCATTTTTAATCATGCCAGGCGCCATTAAAATTTTTCATTTCGAGTTATGGCATTTGCACAGTAAAAATTCATAAAAAAAATGAAGCATTCTCAAAAAAACATTTCAAGGCGGATTTTTCTGCCTGAAAATTTGACTTGCTTATACTATTTTTAAAATTTAAAGAATATGATAAAAATGCTAAAATCTATTTATGACAGCCACAGTTTTGTAAAATTTTCAAGGCGGTTTTAAATGGTCATTATCAAATAAGACAAGAGAATGCTTTCTACTTTTGTATTTCTGTCAAGGAAATTTGCAAACTTATCACTCATTTGATCTAGTTCAAATGAGTTGTTCTCAGTGTTCTATAAAAAATAGGCAAGGTTAAAGAAAATATAAAAAAAAAATTGGTAAAATTAATTTAGAAACGAAAACGTAAAACATTTTCACCAATTCTTAGAAAATGATTTTTAGATTAATTTAAAAATACTTATTGTTATTAATAACAATTTTGCTGCTCTACAATTAAATTCATAAGGAATTTGATTTGTTACTCTCCTAATTATTTTAATTTTGAAAAATATAGTTTTGTTTTTCTCACTGTATATATTTCCTTTACAAAAAAAATACTCAAATAAAGTATAAAAGCACTGAATTTTCCATCCCTGTAATGTTGTGTTTATGAATGATGTAAAGTGTTTGGTGAGGAGCATGTTTAGTGTTTGTAATACTTATGTATGTATGTATATGTTGCAATGTGTATGGTGTTGTGTTGTGTTTGTTAAATTAACTCTTAAAATAAATTTTCAAATAAAACCCCTACGATTTTGCAAGCTTATGAGATCGATTTTTTAAAAGCTTTTAAATTCTATTGAATTTATTTAATTAATATTTATTTTTTTGTTTAAATCCAACAATTAAATTCTATAAAATAATATATATATATTTTTTTATAATTTTTATTGTTTTTTTAACCGATCTTTTTTATTTATCTTTAATAAATATCTTTTTTCTTTTTAAGATCTTTTTTATATATTTTTTTCTTCACGATATTTCGCTTTCCTGTGGAAAGCTTTTACAAGAAAAAAAATTTTTTTTTTTAATATAAAAAAAATTTTTTCTTCAGGAAAAAAAATTTTTTTTTTCTTAAATATAAAAAAAAAATTTTCCTGAAGAAGCTTTCCAAAGGAAAGCGAAATATCGTGAAGAAAAAAATATAAAAAAAGATCTTAAAAAGAAAAAAGATATTTATTAAAGATATATTTTTTTATTTATTTTAATATTTTTTTAACTGCCATAACTATAAAAAAATATTTTTTTTTAAATCTATTTTAAAATCAATTTTAAAATTAGTTTTGAAATATATTTCAAATCCAAATTATTTTGTTCATAAATATGGCAGCAAGTCTTTAATTTATTTCCACCGAACATGTTTAAGATGAGTTATTCTTTTAAACTTCTTAACTAAATCAGAATTATAAAAGCAAAACATAAAACAAAAAGGAGCTTTTAATTATTCTAAAATATTATTTTTTTTCCTTAGAGTTATTTAATTTATAACTATTTACGACGCTTCTCTTTTAATAATTTTATATCAAGCAAACTATTTGTATCGGCCGATATATCGTATCCTAACTACAAAAGGGTCACAATTCAAATTACTAAAATTTTCGCAGAAGCAACACACTTAACACAAAAATAGACATAATTGTATTTTTGCCGTGAAGGAAGACAGTCATGTGACAGAAATTTTTGCAGTAGTTAGAGATGTGTACTCTGAATTAATTTCTGAAAAAAATTCAGTTTTGGAAAATTTTGACTTGTGACCCTTTTATATTTAGAGCGCGATATGCCATTAAAATGAACTGCTCATTGCGAGTTGCGTGACTGAACCTAATAGAACAGTGCCATAAAGATGTTGTAGTTCAAATGTTTGATAGAAACGAAATATTTTTTAACGCAAAAACCTAATAATGACTAAATTGTGGGGCTCAACTGAGTTTTATAACTTAAATAAAAATGTTTAGAATAAAAAATGATTTTTCCCCAAAAAATTCAAAAAAAAAAAAAAAATAAAACATAAGGAATGCTTAGATATTGTTAGATATTCTTTCCTGGTTGATGTTTCTTTATCCAGCTCTACAAAATTCAGCTGAAAAATTTTTTGAAATTTTGCTTAATTCTCTTATACTCCTCGCAATTATAATATCTTTTTAGAGACGAGTTAGAACGTTTAGATTGTCTTTGTATGGAAAAATATGGCAACTTATTCTAGTTGTTTTTTTTATAATTGTATTTATATGCGTGTATTGCAAAATAGGTACTTCCATGAGAAATTATTGTTATCTTGTATTCAAATGGATGCTCTGTTATAATTTTTTCAAAACCAAAATATGTTTGTACTGTGCGCTGTACTGTTTGATGAATATTTAAATTTTTTTATTTTTTTTTTTAATTTTAAAATTTTTTGTCGTTCTTATAATAAATCAATTATTTCTTTGGTGTGGAATTTTAACACACATTCAAGGGTTTGCAACATTTGTTACTTTAGGGCATACATGTTAAATAATAATTGCTAATTAACCTTCTTTTGTGAAATACTGTAATTCATTAAACAATTAGAATTAGTTCAACTAATTCCCATTAGATAATTGAAATTTGTATTCCAATGGTAAAACTAATTGCAATTAGTTGCCATTACCCAAAAAAAAAAAAAATTGGTTTAGCTTTACAATTAGAAATCTAATTGAATTCTGCTAATGCAATTAGATACTGAATTAGCTCGAATTAGAATCAATTATTTTGATATTTTCCAAAAAAAAAAAAAAAAAAAAAAAACTAAAATATTCATAATATGAATTTCACACATATATGTATTACTTATGACATAATATGTACTACATATATTACATACATACACATCTATTTAAAGTACGTACTATTCGCTTTCAGCAATACGAGCTTTTCAAAAGAAAAGTCCGTCAAGCGTCCCCGCCTTGGACTATTAATAATGCCCGCAAAGGAAACTAGTCGCTCCACAGGGCCTGAAGACGTAAGCGGTGTGTTGCGAAACAGTGCAATTTCCTTTAATGTAGGATATTTGGACCATATATTGGAAGTTTTATCACCATCATTCAAATATTGATGCACCAGATTCGAAAACAAGGCATGCTTTCAGCCTCTTCTGTCAATTTTGACAATGAAGCAGTACTTTCTTCTGCAAAAATGTAATGTGATTTACTAAAAATACCATATATGTATATGTGTCACTTATGCAGAACTTGCCACCATCACTGAAATCATAAAAGTTCGATTCAGTATACGAACCCTCACATTTATGATTTTCGTTTGTTGCAGAAAGGTTCTGCTTGATCGCGTAATCAGTGATGATACGAATAAGCCTTTCCGTTATTCGCGTATATGTAAATTGCGGTGATGTTTTTTCTAAGAATTTCAGCCAGCTCAACTTTACGTTTGGAATCAGTGCAGCTGCAGCTAAAGTTTACTGTATCACTTCTGAACATTTTGGCCATTTGCATTTTTTTCCACAAATTATCGCATTTTTTGAACACCTCAATAAATTGTGTTCTGGTATAAAATACATTAACTAAAACATTTTTTACCATATTGTTCCGGTGGAATAGGGATTCATCAAAATAATTGATTCTAATTCGAGCTAATTCAATATCTAATTGCATTAGCAGAATTCAATTAGATTTCTAATTGTAAAGCTACCCCAATTTTTTTTTTTTTGGTAATGGCAACTAATTGCGATTAGTTTTACCATTGGAATAAAAATTTCAATTATCTAATGGGAATAGTTAAACTAGTTCCAATTGTTTGATGAATTAGAGAATATAAACCAATTGCATAATTTGCTAATTCTAATTGAAATTTAACATGTATGCTTTAGGGTAATATCTGTATTTTTGACAATTTTGGTGGTATGAGTTTTTTTTTTTTTTTTGAACCAGCACTCAGGGGATAGCCCCTACACATTCAATGCATTGTGCCAGAACTAGGAAATCAGGTTGTGCGAAGGAAGAAAGAGAGAGTTTATTACACATACGGACTATTTTGGTAAAAAAGGAATTTTCCCTGTAATACGTACTGTGATTCTTTCACTCGCCAGGGAGTAGTGTTTGTGGACATTTAATTTGAACTTTCCTACATTGAAAGTGACAGTAAGGACCTTTCGTAGGAGTCTATTGCACATACGGACTGTTTTGGTAAAAAAACGTATTTTCTCTGTAATAAGTAGTGCGATTCACTGGAAAATGAACCACTAATGGATGTGCTCTCAACGAGAGTTAAACGCAAAAACGTGCAAGCAACGAGAACAAGTTTCCTAATTTCATTAGAGCACTTATCATTGTAGTAACGATAAAACTGTGAAATACAACCCACATTGTGTCGATGCTTCAGAGAATCAATAGTGTTGGATACCCTACTGTCGCATATGAGCCTCTGGGCTCTCTCCTGTATGCGATCGAGCAACTCCGAAATAGGCTTTGGAGCACTGGCCCATACATGAAAGTTGTATTCCATCTTTGGACGGATATAGGTGGTATTAATAGTACGGAGATTGGATGGAGTGAAGTGGCCCTCTCCTGTACACAGTCGATCAACTTCAAAATAGATTTTGGAGCGCCAGCCCATACATGAGAGTTGCATTCCATCTTCGAACGGATATAGGTGGTGTAAATAGTACATAGATCGGAAGCAGTGAAGTATCTCTTACACCGTTTTAGAAAACCGAGGCACTTGAAAGCTTCTTTAGAAACCTGAAAAATGTATTTACTACATCGAACGTCACACTGAATTTTCATGCCAAGAATATCAAGAGCTTCCGATTCCGTCATACCTATAACACTCATAGTAACATATGCAGCACTATTTCCGAACACATATCTATGCGGAAACATGAAACATTAAGTCTTACGGGCAAAGCCACTCAATTCACAAGACCCTATTCCGGGATTGTTGCGAGAACGTGATTGAGAGTATCATTCATGTTTTGCCGTTTGGAACCCACCTCCAACTGGTCCGGTCTATCACTAAAGGAATACGAATGACATATTTTGCTGTCATCTGCTAAAGAGTATATAGAGTTGAAAGTTTGACAAAGAAGGTCATTTAGAAAAATAAGAAATAGGGTAGGAGAAAGAACGAAGCCTTGTCATACCCCTGAATCAACCTTCAAATTGTCGAATGAAATCTCATCTATAACAACTTGTATAGAGGGATTCTTAAGGAAACTCGATATAAATCTGGAGAAATTTTCACCGACACCAAATGCAACAAGACAGAAGTGCAACCTGCCACACTCTATCAAACGCCTTGGAAATATCTAGAGCCACCACCTTACTCTCTCTGGAATGATGTGATTTGATTTACATCTGTACCGACTAAGTAGTCATAATCAGATGGTGGTCAAACCACTTGAATGATTTGCAAACGTCATTCACGCCCTAGGAGGCCATCGAATACGTATATCCTCCGGTCACTCCTAGTAGCAATTTCGAAAGCCTGAAGTAGGCCGCAGCCTTCACTCCTTGCTAAAGAGTTGGAGACTTTCCAACTCCTGGTCCAGAACGCATTAAGCTTAATATAATTAAGAACACGACGGCATTCATACTCACTGGACCTGAACCATTCATTGTGTTCATTTTGAATGATCCGACCCACAAACTCTCACGAGGGTCTCGAAACCACAACCACCACGATTTTCCCATATAGGGGCCAACCTCAATAACCAGTCAGAGAACAGCTAATTATCTCAAGAGACAAATAGTGAACTCTGCGAGCGTACTGATTCCCGTGAAAATATGTGGATTGTCCAGGTGACTCCTACCAGCCTTTGAGGGTGCTGGGCTCCCTTTTACCCCGCAAGACACCAGTCTAAATGGAATAGTAGGTTCTAAAAAGACTATCATGTGCCCCCGGGGGAACTTTCTCCCGAATGATGTATGCAGTTGCACTATTGTTCCGACAGGAAAGCTAGCAGTCACCCGTAGAATGCCCCCAACAGAAACCATATTCTCGGTCGCTAAGTAAGCTGTAAGACACCAGGTTCTTCACAACATGAAAATTAATCATACTTTCCATCACTTTGGAAAGTGCAGAACAATTTGCAATGGGGCGGTAATTTTAAGGATTGTTAGCCTTAACTTTTTTGGGGATTGGCGTTACATTAGCAATTTCCAACATTTCAACGGCATGATACAACATGCGGAAAAGGGTTGCTAACGGATGCGCTAGCCTCGAACACTGGCTACTTCAAGACCAGTACTAATTTCCATATGGCACAGCAGACTATTTAACAGTTCGAGCTCGAAAAAATATCCTCCGGATATTAACGGATATTCTGTCGAACTCGGGCAGTGGTTGATTGCTCTCCGGCAAATAAGTTTTTTTTTGTCTTCAGAAGCAAAAATTTTGCTCACTATTACACTGTGAATAATACAAAGAATCTGAAAATATTTAAACTTATAAATATAAAATTTTATTTCCTTAAAAATTAGCAACCCTTTTGCACAGTAAAAGCCTTAAAGTAAAATAAACAAAACGAATAACAAATTCATGATAAAACCCAAAATGTTCCACATTTGTTAGGCGGTTATTAAGGGCGATACAAAATTATAAGTCCAATAGCAGATAAAGCCAATAAAGATTGCTTTGCAACCGCGATCTAGTAGATACATACTAAACAAATAATAATAAAAAAAAATTAATAACAAAAATAAAGTTGCCTACAGCAAAACAGTCTTACAGCTTCAATTGTCTTCTTGCTTTGGGTAAAGTATCAGGTGACTCTTTCATTAAATATTGACGACCACCTTTAATGCATGATATCATATATTCTTCTAAATCTTCTACGGTGTCCATATCCATGTTGAATCTTTAATTTATTAATCAAAAATTTTTTTAGTTTTTATTAAATTGAATTTAATTTAAATGTCAGTATTTTGTTTTTCTTACTTTATTTTATCCTCGCTATTTAATTTCTTCCATAGTGATTCATAACCTTTTGATTTAAAACTCCAAGCTCGCATGGTAAAGAATTGTAAAACTTTTAAGCCGATTTGTACACGATTTTGTACACGAATCATACTAACGAATGTTTAATTTTAAAACATTTTAATTTTAATTTATAGTCGTTTCAATAGAAAAGAAAACTAATACAAAAACAACATAAAAATTATATTTTAAATAAATTTAAAAATCGTTAAACTCACAGCAGTGTTGCCAGATTTTAGAAGTAATCCTAAAGTTTTTTTGGATTTTTCTAAATTCTAGAGTAGTTGTTGGGACACAAAATTTAAGGTATAATTACTGGTACCATTTTTATAAGTAATATTTTTTAAAATGAGAAAAAAAAATATTTAAATATTTAAAATATCTCCATAATTTCCACCAAACTGCTAACTTGCGCTTTATTGTAACTAATTCTCTTATTGGATACTTTGTTTGTAACGCTTTACCAACATCAACAATATAAGTGAGCAAACAGAAAGTGCGTTTCACGGTTGAAAGCCTTAAAAGTATTTAATATAAATTAAATAATGGATGTCAAAATACATCATCTGTTGCATGTAAGTGTGCACACAACAAAATTTAAGATACTTTCAAGCGATTATTAAGAAATGTTATCGTTTTAAAAGCTTATTTCACAAATAAACATTAAGAGGATTTCTATTTGCTTAGTTAATAGATTTAAATTTTTTTTAATGTATTAATATTTCACAAAGTAGTTGTTGGAATTTTTTTGATTTTTTCTAGGAATACAAAAAAAAGCTCTGGCAACACTGATTTATAATTACTTAAAACTGGAATCAGGAAGGTTTAACTTATATTAATGTTATCCTAAGCAATGTCGGTTTTCTTTTACTAGAGTTTTGTCAAGTACTTTTTACGAAAAGTACCAAATTGTATATATATCTTTTAAAAAAAATAACAATTAAAAATGCGTAGACATTTTTTCAACTAAACATTTCAATATGAGAATGTGCTTAAATAAACACTTTGAAAATAAAATTATGCCAAATACGTACAATTTCCTAAACAAATATTATTTATGAAAAAAAAAACATTTTTTAAAGATCCCTTTTGCACAAAACCACAGAAAAATCCTTTTAAAAGTACATTTTATAGAAAACAAAAACACAAAACATTTAAAATCAAGGATTTTCAAAAAACGTAAAATTTACAAACAAAAAAAAAATTTTTATTTAAAAAAATATACTTTTCAATGATCACTTTTGCATAAAAGTACCTTTTGCAGAGTAATATATTTTATACAAAAAATTCCTAATCCGAAGCACCACTCAATTAATACTTTAACGGGAAAGGTTCTCTTAAAATGAAAAGAAATTTATTTTATGAAAACAAATTTAGATACAAGTGACCTTTTAGCAAAAAGTACCTTTTCAATTTGTGTATATATATCTTCTGAAAAAATAACAATTAAAAGTACGTATATACATTTTATTATTTATTTCTTCATTATTTCAATATGAAAAGGTACTTAAATAAACATTTTGAAATAAAATTATGCCAAAAAGGGCTCTATTTCCGAAAAAGTACTTTTTTAAGAAAGTGTCTTAAATAAATATTCTTTAAAAATTTTTTGAAAAAGTTTTTGTAAAAAATTTTAAATCAAGTTTAAAAAAAAAAATATAATAAAAAGAGAGCGCTTCAAAAAGGTACCTTTAAATGTGTGTGAGAAAACGAAAACTTCTGTTAAAACAAAAAAAAATTAGATATTAATTAATATGAAAAGGTACTTAAATAAACACTTTAAAATAAAATTATGCCAAAAATGGCTCTATTTCCGAAAAAGTACTTTTTTAAGAAAGTGTCTCAAACAACTATTCTTTAAAAACATTTTTAAAAACAGTCTTGTAAAAAATTTTAAATCAAGTTTTTTTTTAAATATAATAAAAAAAGAGCGCTCCAAAAAGGTACCTTTATGTATGAGGTATCTATATGTATGAGAAAACAAAAACTTCTGATTAAAAAAATTTAAAGCTAAATTTTTCCCGTTCTATTTTAGAGAATACATACATATATATATACTTTATATTCTCTCAAATGGAAAGGTTTGGTACTGAAAATTTACTGCAGATTTTGTGTCTAAAGCTTAGTACTCTTTGAACTTACCAAAACTGTTGAGCAACACTTATTATTTCACTTGTAAAGTTTGTCAATTTGCTTAGAAGAAAACTGCCATTTTTATTGCCCCTAAGTATGCAACATTATTTCAATTTTATAAATAGAAATAATTGTGGAAAAATGATACAGAAATATATGGAAAAATATATATTTTGCAAAATTGAAGACAGCAAGAAATATGAATTGTTATTATTTACAGATATTTTTAGGTTTTTCTTTATTTTTCCCACAAACAACTTAAAACATAAAATTACAAATAATGTCTTGATCATCTATAGGGTACAATTCTTTGCGAAAAAAAGTGAACTCATATTGTTTTGTTGTTGAAAAAAAATGTTGCCAGAAACACTTTTTCTGTGTTGAAAAAAATGTTGCCCGAAACATTTCGTAACTTCCCAGCTGTAAAAATGTACATTACATAAGCGATTACATAAGCCATACTAAGTGGTAGTCAGTGGTGACGCTTTCGCTTACTTCGCCACTTACATTTAACATAGAAGTGTCATAGGCTGTTTAATCGGTGCGCTCTCGCTTACAAAGTAAGCGACGACGTCATCAAGTGCCACTATAATTCAGTTTACATCGTAAGTGGAGTAAAAAGCAACCTTGATTACAAATTTACTTGCGCATGTAAGGTATAGTTAACCTGTAATGCCACTATTGCAATGATTTTGTAATTAAAAGAATAATGCATGGTTCCCTTTGAAGTCTATATGTATAAATGTAGAATGTATGTGGCCTAATAACATTTGTTATTTATTTTACTGTTAATGCATTTTATCATTAGGTGCATTTAATTTCTTAAAGTGCAATAATACTTACCACAAAATTGCCCACATTACAAACCGAAATGCAGCGCAAACTTTTAGACAAACATCCAAGAAAAGGAAATATTATATAAAAATATATTAAAAAATATTTTTTGTATACTAATTTTATACATCGATTATAGCTGCATTACATAGTCAGTACTTAGCTGCTTCGCTTACGAAGTCATATGTACGTCATCGGTTATTGTCTAAGTACTTCTTTTCATTTCCAGCTGGGTTATAACAAAATTAGCAGAGTATTACTACAGCAACATTACGTTGTTTCATATAAGCTTTTGGCAACATTTCACAGAGTAAAGTGTTCTAATTTAATTTTATCACACACATTATTAAAAAAAACACTTTTTAAAATTTAACTTTTTAAATTTTTTATTAAAAGGAGCCCGCTTTTTGTTTAGAAAAAAAATTTAATAAATTACCCTTGGAAAAGGTAACTTTAGAAAATATACATTAAAAAAGTACATTTTAGAACTATTTATGCATATCGCATGTGTGGCGCAATAGTGTGTTAAATCAAAAATTAACATTATTTAGTAAAAGCAACACTCGAAGCATGTGAAAACGCCACTACAGTAATTCTTTACAGAGAGTACTTTTACCAAAAAATTATCTGTTAGAAAAAGGTACCTTACAGTCAAGCTTTTTTCATTAAAAAGTATCCTTAACAAAAGAGTATCTCTAAAAAAATGTACATTTTCTAGAAAAAAAAAACGTTAAATTTGCAAAATAAAATATCATTATTAAAATATTAAATATTTTTCAACGATCACGTCTGAGTGAAAGCACAAAAAAGTACCCTTAAAATTAAAATACATTTTATAGAGAAAAAAAGAATTTTAAGTAAATCACTCTAGAAAAACGTACAATATCCAAAACAAATATCATTTATTAAAAAAAAATACATTTTTTAAAGATCCCTTTTGCACAAAACCACTGAAAAATCCCTTTAAAATAAAAGTACATTTTATAGAAAAAAAAAACATTTAAAATTAAGGATTTTCAAAAAATGTACAATTTACAAAAAAAAAATCAAACTTTCAATGGTCACTTTTGCATAAAAGTACAGAAAAGTACCTTTTGGAGAGTAATATATTTTATACAAAAAAACCCTGATCCGAAACACCATTCAATTAAAACTTTAACGGGAAAGGTTCTCTTAAAATGAAGAGAAATTTATTTTATGAAAAAAAACTACTTTAGATACAAATGACCTTTTAACAAAAAGTACCTTTTCGATTTGCTTAAAAGAAATCACATGAACATTTTTGAAAATCTAATTAAAACTTAAAACTTTTCATAATACAAGTATATAACCTTCCTTCACGGTTTATAATTTTATGTTGTTTAAGTATTAAAAAGCTGTTGCTCTCTTAGAAAAACAAAAAAAAAAAAAAAACAGAGAGAGAAAAGCAAATGAACTTACAATCGCTTTTGACCTAATAAAAATAAAATGAAATCAATAAAATAGGCTGGCAGCCAATGAAAGAGTAAAACATTAATTTGATGATGTAAACGATTTGTGGTTATACAACCATCCGGATACCATAAACCAGTTTCCATAGGATATTGATAGCCAATTTTTTTACTCAACTCAATAACATTGCCCCATGGTACTTTACGTCTTTCTGCACAAGTGATATTATAAACTGGTACCTCTTCGGGTCTGCAAAATGGTTTTATGATTTTAAGATTTCTTGTTGTTTTTTTTTTTAAATAGAATAAAGAAAAATTGGTTTTTAGAGTGATTAAAAAGAGAAAAAAGTACCGTGGATGAGAGCAAAATTCATAAGGTATGACAACTAAACCATTAATGGCATAATCCACTGGTATGACCTCAGACTTGTGAGAGGTATCGATTAGCATCGAACGTATAACACCTTTGCCGGCACCTACCATTAAACCAGTAGGTCCATTGAGATTGTCCACCCAGCCAGGAACGGGCTCATAGGCCGATGGAGAAACTAAGGTTGGGAAGAAGGTTGTCTTTTTTTTAGAAAAAATTTAAGCATATTTTGGGAATTTTTTTTTTGCTGTGTTTTTTTTAAGTTCTCGATCAGTTGATTAAAAACGGTAGGCGTTTGTTTGCACTATTCCAGCTGCTGAGTTTAATAGAAAGGAAGTTGGGTAAAGCTAGTTAGAATGTGTATTCAGGATTTTTAATAAATTGGCATTAATTTGTTGTGCTTACATTTAATAGCTTTTAAGAATTGTTTTATAACTTTCTTTTTTTTAAGCTTTTTGTCCTAGGAAGCATATGTTAAGGTAAAGTTTTTCTTACTTACGCAGTTCTTAAGCTGTGATGGTTTTGCAAAAAGCTTTATTGTTTAACAAGCTTTATTTTATAAAAAGCTTTATTTTATAACACGCTTTATTTTATAACAACCTTTATTAAAAGCACTTATTTAATTATTTATTTTTCGTGCACTGTATTATTATTTTTTTTTTTCATATTTTAAACACATAAAAAAGACAAGAAGATAAGCAGGAAACATAAATTAAAAAAAAAAAAACTTGTTGTTGGTGTTATGTTGGGTTATTATAAAGAATCAAGCACTGTCTTAGGCTTAAATGTTGTGTTTATAATTTCAAACTTTCTATTCTTAATTTTTGTATATAATTTAAACTTATCAGGCAACAAATGTTCAGAAAGAGTTTAAGCTCGTGTATGTCAGTGTTTATTCCTGGAACACTATGGATTTTCCTATCAAAAAGCAACTTGTATAACAGTTTAAACACTAGAACCTATTAAGCAGTAGCAAATGCTCTAAAAATACAACTAAAAAGTATTTAAAAAAAAATTACGTAAAAAAGAAATTTAAAACGAACTGCTTTAAAAAGTACTTTATAAAAATACTTTTTTTAAAAAATACTGAAAAAAGTACTTTTAAGAAATCCTTAAAAAAGTACTTTTTAAAAAAAGTGCTTTAAAAAATTACTTTAAAAAAGGACTTAAAAAATACTTCTTTAAAAAAATACTGAAAAAAGTACTTTTAAAAAATCCCTAAAAAAGTACTTTTTAAAAAAAGTGCTTTAAAAAATTACTTTAAAAAAGTACTTTAAAAAATAACTTTAAAAAATTTTTAAAAAAAAATAGTTTAAAAAAATTACTTTTAAAGTTTTAAAAAAAACTTAAAAAAATTACTATAAAAAAGTACGTTTTAAAAAAAGTGCTTTAAAAAATTACTTTAAAAAAACTACTTTAAAAAATTACTTTAGAAAAAGTACTTTCGCAAAAGTACACATGAAAACGTACTTTAAAAAAAGATATGTGCTTGGATTTTCCGACGGGGTTAAAATTACTTTTATTTGGGTACGGTTTTCCGTCGACCCTCGTCAAATTTCTAAATAAAAGTTAAAAAAAGAACCTTAAGATCTTAAAAAAGTAATTTAAGAAAATATCTTTCATCTTTTAAAAAAAAAATTTACAAAAGTACTTTTTGAAAAGTGCTTTAAAAAATTACTTTAAAAAACTACGTTAAAAACGCAATTTAGAAAAAGCACTTTAGAAAAAGTACTTAAGAAAAAGTACTTTAAAAAAAGAACCTTAAAATTAAAAAAAAAAGTAATTTAAAAAAAATCCTTCATCTTTTAAAAAAACTTTACAAATTTTTTTTTAAATAAGTACTTTCTAAAAAAAGGGCTTTAAAAAATTACTTTAAAAAGCTACTTTAAAAAAATTACTTTAGAAAAAGTACCTTAGAAAAAGTACTTTGGAAAAAAAGCAACCTAAAAATCTTAAAAAGGTAATTTAAGAAAATATTTTTCATCTTTTAAAAAAATTACTTTAAAAAAGTGCTTTCTAAAAAAATTGCTTTAAAAAACTATGTTAAAAAAGTACTTTAGTAAAAGTACTTTAGAAAAAGTACTTTGGAAAAGAACCTTAAAATTAAAAAAAAGTAGTTTAAAAAAAATCCTTCATCTCTTATAAAAACTTTAAAAAATTGTTTTAAATAAGTACTTTCTAAAAAAAGGGCTTTAAAAAACTACTTTAAAAAATTACTTTAGAAAAAGTACCTTAGAAAAAGTACTTTGAAAAAAGTACTTAAAAAACAACCTTAAAATCTTAAAAAAGTAATTTAAGAAAATATTTTTTATCTTTAAAAAAAAATACTTTAAAAAGTTCTTTATAAAAAAATTGCTTTAAAAAATTACTTTAAAAAACTACTTTAAAAAAAATACTTTACAAAAAAAATACTTTAGAAAAAGTACCTTAGAAAAAGTACTTAAAAAACAGCCTTAAAATCTTAAAAAACTAATTTAAGAAAATATCTTTCATCTTTTAAAAATATTACTTTAAAAAAGTACTTTTTAAAAAAAGTGCTTTAAAAAACTACTTTTAAAAACTACTTTAGAAAAAGGTACTTTGGAAAAAGTACTACTTTGGAAAAAGGTACTTTGGAAAAAGTACTTTAGAAAAAGTACTTTCAAAAAAAACCTTCAAATCTTAAAAAAGTAATTTAAGAAAATATGTTTTAAAAGTACTTTTGAAAGTAGTTTTTACAAATAATACTTTTTAATAAATTACCTTTTTGAGGAAACTACTCAATAAAAAAACGGTTGGCGTCTTTAAAAAGAATGTATTCTTTTTTACCCTTTTTAATACATATTTAAAAAAATGTTTTATTTTAGTTTGTATAAAAAGAATTAATCAAGCATAGCTTTGGTTTTCTTAGCTGTAGCAAATATGAGCATGAAAATAATGAAAATAATCAAATAGAAAGACATTCCACAAGAAATATTTTCAATTCGTTTTTGTTTTAAGCAGCCAAGCGAAATGCAAGATGTTAAAAATAAGTAGCGATTTTTGTTTTTGCTATTAAATTTCCACAAGCTCAAGCGCCCCAGATATACATATGTTGTGGTTTTTTTGTTTTTTTTTTTTTTTTTTTTTTTAATAAAAATGTAATACAATCACTTACCAATACTTGGCCTGGCAATAATCACAGGCATGGTATCATAATGATCACGTATAAACAGCTCAGCCAAACGTTTGGAATACGTATAAGTGTTGGGATGGGGTTTCAACAAATCTGGTGTTATATTTTCCAATGTCTTTAAATCCATCCATTCGGCCAAACGCATAAGATCTTCGGGTTTGTGTGGAAATTCATAAACCTTTTCATACATCACTTCCTGATCACAGTTACAGAAGGCAGTGGATAGATGAACAAAGGCTTCCAAGTTGATCATTTTTTTGGCCACATCTAAGGTACGTCTTGTGCCAGCTAAATTCATATCGATGGCATCTTTTAAATTGCCCTCCAATTTTAAAGTGGCTGCCATATGAAAAACAATGTTCGTGCTGTCGCATACGTGCTTAAGATTTTCACCAGATAAGCCTAACATTTCATATGTCACGTCACCTTGATAGATGGTTACTTTTTTTAAAACATGTGGTCTTTCCTCTTTGATACGTTGGAAAATCTAACAGAGAGTGAGAAGATGAAAAGTTGTTTCAAATTTATTTTTTTTATTTTTTTTTTTGTTAAGAAAATATACCGGCAATTTGAACATGTCTTCTAAACGTGATTCCGGTGACTTGCCTCTTTTGGGACGACAAATAATTATAATTTCTTTTAGCTCATGACAGGCATACAAAAGCTTCTCCAACAACACTTTACCCATAAAACCAGATGCACCAGTAATGAATACCGTCTTGTCTTTATAATATTCTTGTACAGGCGTTAATTCCGGCATTTTGCGACTGTAAAATTAAACATTAAAATTAAAAATTATTAAAATATTTTGTTGGTTAAAATATTAAAGTTGGTCTGTAAGATTTCAAACACCTGCCTGCTTATTTTCTTAAACGATAAAATAACTTTGCTTTTATTGCACAGTGTGTTAACAAGAAAAAATATTGTGGAAAATTTCGAACGGGTTTTGATTATTTTTTTTAATAAAAATTTGGATCTTAAGAAGAGGTTTAAACATATAATAGAGGTTTAAATAAAAATGATTTTATTACGAGATATTTTTAGTGTTTTTAACGATCACTTGCATAAGAGTGGCGTGTCGCCTTTAAAACATATAAAGTGAAAAATAACGAAATTAGAGAAAGTATAGCGAAAATATAAATATATAAATTAAAACAACTTTCAACAACTTCTTGCCAAATGAAACCAATTCTAAATTTAAGTTGATCACAAAATTAATAAATATTTGTTTAAGTGTCTACACTGTAAAAATATCCATATTTTCTGTATTCAAAAATAGTTGTTGAAAAGTAATCACCCTTATTCTGTTTGGCGATGCCATACAAGACGACGTCGTTCTTTATCGTTTGTTGTAAATTCGTATTCTCGTTGGCAATATTGCCATTTATCGATGACTGGCAATACATGTTCGGTATTCTGTAAGACAATTTGACGTTGATGTTGCCTTAAATTGCCGTTAATATTGTCGTCTGTGATTTTGGTGCCGTGCTGTTGTAAACAAAAATTTAAAAAGATTAAAAAAACTAAAAATACAAAATAAAATATATAAAAGTACAAATAAAATAGAAAATGGAAAAAACTAAAATTACCAACGCCAACCAATTTGAAAAATTAGTGGAAGAATTGGGAAAGAATCCATCACCTGCCACGAGATTTCGGAGAGGCAGTGTTCCTAATAATTTTCAACTGGCAACGTCGTCATAAGACTGTTAGGGAATATCAAATTAGCATTGTTGTTGTGTTAAAGTGCTGTTGCCTTAAAATCGACGACGATGTTGCCGTCGCCAAACAGAATAAGGGTGAATATCTCTTAAGCGATTTTATTTGTGATTTTAATTTTTGCAGGCTTCATAAAATAAAACACAACTTTGACAATATTATTTAAGTTAGCGATTTTAGCGTTAAATTTAGACATCGTTACGCTAGTCGGACTGATTTAAGTTGTTCTATAAGACACTAATTAGGAATTTAAAAATACTTTTTATAATTAGTGTTTAAAAGATGTAGAAGATTCCGGGAAAACTTGCCGGCAAGTCATAGCCTAACGAAAACTTGTCACAAGTTGCATTGTAACGGCTGCTAGGAAAACAAAGGGAAATAATAGCATTTTTATTCAGAATATGAAACATGACAAATAGAAATGACTGTGTCTCCAGAGAACACTTGGGTCCGAAAAAAAGAACGAGAAGGGAAGAATATCATGATTAAAAGGGGACAAAAGGCGAAGAAGGAAGTGTAAAAAGTTGAAAATAAAGACAGAAAACCAAAGTAGTAGAATGTAGGCGCATTAGATGCAGAGATCTGAGCCGCCGAAAAAGTCCCATTAGCCAGGCTAAGCAATCAATAAAAGCAGAGACTCGCGGCTTTTGGGTATGGGTCAGATACCAACTACAGCAGCTCAAAATAGAACTGATCCTGCTCGTTTCTAATGAATGATGAGACATCAGATAAGCTTCCAAAATGCCATTGATCAAGGTGCCCCAGTCATAGGCATTCTAGTATGGTGGTGATGTTCAATCGTCTTCTCCTCTTCCTCCTCCTGACAGCTGCATCTCCATTGTATGGGAGGCTTCTTCTCCTAGCATGGGTCCCAAAACAGGCAGTGCCTAACTGTAGCTACCAAGTTAGGCAATTGCACTGCAACAGTGCAGCTTTATTCTTTCAATCTAATGAGGGCCAGATTGTCCTTGCAGTCGAGCAAGTCATCCCGTTAGGCCATCTGAGCTAGATCGGATCATTTCGTGATAAGATTTACATCTGCACCTAGCCGTGGGCCTTAATCAGATGGTGGTCAAACCACTGTGAATGAAAAACAACGTCATTAACTTCCTAGGAAGCCGAAGAAAAATTCTAAAAACAGGTCTTTCCTAGTTGCAATTTCAGCGGTTCCAGAGCAGGGCTGCAAACCACTACTCCTTGCTGAAGAGCTGCAGACTATGCAACTCCTGTCTAGAACACATGACTAGCATGCTCACTGGATCTAGGATCATTCACCAGGTAGGTGTGATTAAAGGCGAGATGATCCTGGCCACCACAATCAGTTCATGCTTGGGGCCGCAAAACCACAACCACCACGATACTCCCGAAGGGCCAACCTCAATAATCAGTCAGAGAAACAGCTAAAAGTCTAAAGAAACAATTAGCGGAAACTCTGAGGCTTGCTGATTCCCGTGGAAATAACGTGGAGCTTTCCAGTTGACCTCTGCTGCATTCAGGGAATTGGGCTCCCTTATACCCCTAGCGGCACCGGTCTAGATAGTCAAGTATTCTATAGAGACCGATAAATGTGCTTAGATTTTCCGACGGGGCTAAAATTACTTTTATTTGGGTACGGTTTTCCGTCGACCAAATCACAAACCAAATTTGACGAGAGTCGACGGAAAACCGTAACCAAATAAAACCGATAAATGTGCCCCCGGGGAGGGCTGGATGAGGTCATAAAGAGTAGTGTCAATATGCTGTTCCCAAGCAGATAAATAATGCCGCAAGTTAACCAAGTTATTTGGTTGAAAATTGATATCTGGCAGCTGCCACTTAACATAAGACTTCGGGGTACGTTTAAAATTTCCTAAGAAGCTGATAATTCTTTAAATTTTTCTAGCTACGTGACTTTTAAAATTGGTTTCTATATTTTAAATATTTATTTAAAAATTCCGAGATTTTTTCACCACTTTGCTAATAATTTTTAATTTACGAAAATGAAGAAAAAAACTAATTTCAAGCTCTCCTCGAAGTAAAACTTTGGAAGGTTTAGTTTTAGTCAAGTTTAGTAATGGTTCGTTGCAAATATTTCAACGCAGAACTATTTGCTGTTCATTTAAGGCCAAAGAGTTGTTGGCAGTCAAATCGGGAAAGAAAATTAATCCAAAAATGTCTAGCGATGTAATACTGTAATAGCATCTGCATTAACGTAACATCAATATTTCAAATATATTCGTTTCAAAAGCAAAAATATTTTATTTAAAATTTGCAATTGCAGCAGCAAAATAAATCTGTTACACTACAGACTAAAATGTTTTTGTATTGCATTAGCAACAACAATAATTGTGCAACTAACTGCATATTTTCAACATTTTGTTTTTCTTTTGCGCTCTTTCTCTCTGGAAAATTAAAACAACTCTGCTGATATGAAATAATTTATGTTTTTGGCGTGTAAAAAAGGCGCATTCACTTAAAAACAACTTAAATAAATATGGGCATTAAAAACAATTGTAATTTTCAAATTAGCAATTACTGCAAGTAGGCAAGCAAGCAAGCAAGCAGTAAGTGAACTGGTAAAAGATACAAATATAATTTTTGTTTTTTTTTTTTGTGATGAAAATAAATACAAATAATTGTAGGCTATTATTACAAATTTAATGTACTAAATAAGATAAACTACTATTAAATTATTGGTTGCTATTTGTAATGAAACTGAATGAATTATTTATTACAGCTGACCTAATTTTAAAAAATTTTTTTTTAAGTGTTTATCGTATTTAATTAGGTATTAAATAGGAACAAGAGATGTTTGACATACACTTGGTTTTTCGTTTCGGACCAGAACTAGGAAATCAGGTAGTGGGGAAGAGAAGAAAGGGAGTAGTGTTTGTGTACATTCTATTTAAGTTTTCCTACATTAAAACAGACAGGAAAGACTTCTGCAGGGAGTTTATTACACATCCACTGCATCTTCCGAAGTTATACAAAATAAATGATCTGCATATTTTATGATAACCTTTGGTTTCATATGCATTTTACTAATACATGAATCTAGTAATTCCTCCATCACAATATCAGCTATAATAGGTGATACTGGACAGCCCATAGGGAAGCCCTGCTACTGCAGATATATCCTATTATCAAATTGAAAATACCTGTTGTCTTCAAGACAAAACTTAACGTAAAAATAATTACTTCTAAATATTCGTATTTTTTTGTACAGGAATACTTGGAAACTATATCAAATGAAAACAATATATCATTATCTTGTATACCTAGTCTCCTAGCTTTATCTTTAAATTCCAATGAATTTCTAATATTATATATTGATTGTCCTGTTATTACCTTCAGAATATTCGTTATATACTTGCACAGTCCGTAGGCCGGGAAATTAATGCAAGAGCATATAGGTCTTAAACGAAAATTCTGCTTATGGATCTTAGGTACTGCATATAGCTTTGGAGAATTGAATACATTAGTTTTAAATACTGTTACGAATATGTCTTGCTTTATTTTTTAAATAAAATATTTATTAATTAATTAAGCAATAAAGCAAACTACTGGTTACAAACTGCGTAGAAGTTTATACACACACAACTACAATTGGATATGCTGTTTACTAACTGCCTGGCATGGAAGAAAAAAAAATACATATATGCTGTTTACCATCTAAACGCGCAAGACAAAAACTAATTTTACAACAACAAACATACATGTCGTTTACCATCTGCGTAGTTTTCTAGGAAACTCTTTTTTACAAATAACAACAACAAATGTATTGAAATAAATCCCAAGCAGAAACCTTTATCAGCATAAAAACAAAAACCACTATACACACAGCCATATAGGCGCCTATACATCGAATAAACAACATACAACAACAAAATGCGATACAAAGGGAGTAGAAGATTCTTAAATCTTCTAGACTTTAAATGGACTAGTATAAATAGGGAAACGTCTGAGGGGATAATCAATCAGTGTAAAATTAAACCTTATCGAGTAAAGACGTGCATTTTAAGTAAATTGTTCTGTGCCAACTTTGTGTAGTTAAAGTAAATAAATTTGTTATTAATTTAAAAATTCTAAAAACTGGTATTATTTATTTTGCAATAAAGAACTCACAACAAAACGTTTATAAAAGGTATAAGCGTAACAATATATTCCTCTTCATTATTGAAATGATATCTTTTTCCAAAAAGTTCTTCAACTAAAACATTGTTTGTTTTTTTGCAATTTAGTATTAGGATCCTTATTCAATATTGAGTACTTTGCAGAATCGTTAAGAATGTCATTTATTCTCAAATAATAATCATCTCTGCTGATAGCAACAGTATCATTACCCTTGTCAGCATTAACAATTAATATGTTCCTATTATTATTCAAAAATATTTTAGCAGTTTTTACTTTATCTATAATATAAAAATAAGTTGGGTTTTCCTTCCTGACGCTATAACTTCAGAAGAAAAAAACAGGAAAACCGGGAAAATCATTTTTTTACATACAGCGCCATCTCTGATATATAAGCATGTACTACAACGGTACCAGTCCGTGGTGTGTGAGTATCCTTCACGAAAATAAGTACGTTTCATTTTAAGTGGACCAAAATCATTTGCGCATTTGAAAACTGTGAATGGCGACCAATGCCAAACATATCGAGAAGCATGTCAACTATTGGGCTTGCTGGAGAACGATTCTTATTGGGATTTAACACTTACGGGTTCAGTTTTCAATTCAGTTATGGAACAAATGCAAAGACGACATATGTGAAGATATCTTGCATCGCTTGCGCATTCGAACGAATAATCCCGACATGCAAATAACCGATGAAATATATAATGAAGGATTGATTCTGATTGAGGATCAATGCTTGACTGTTGCAAACAAACTACTGTGTGATTCGATTGAAGTAGGAATGATTGCACCAAATCGATCGAGGCACCATGCACTCAACCAAGAATTAAATCGAGAGCTGGAATACGATATTCATACATTGCAGTAATTCGTTCGAAATAATGTGCCGTTGCTGAATGAACAGTAAAAACAAGTATACGAAACATTTATGCCAGCGGTGGACAATAATACTGGTGGCCTATTCTTCCTGGACGCACCTGGAGGAGCAAGGAAAACATTTGTCATTTAATTGATTTTGGCCACTATTTGATCAAGATGTGACATAGCTTTGGCGTTAGCATCATCTGGAATTGCAGCGACTCTTCTAGATGGAGGTCGTACTGCACATTCTGCGCTTAAGTTGCCACTCAATTTAAATACAATTGATACTCCAACATGCAATATTTCCCGATCCAGTGCAATGGGAAAATTGTTGATGCTCTGCAAGCTCATTGTTTAGGATGAGTGTACAATGGCACATAAGAAATCACTTGAAGCACTTAACTTCACACTGAAGCATCTTCGGCGAAATAACAACATCTTTGACGGCTTGATGATATTGTTGGCAGGCGTTTTCAGGCAGACGTTGCCAGTAATTCGCCAGGCAACACCTGCAGATGAATTGAATGCATGCCAGAAGGCATCACCTTTGTGGAATAACATAAAAATATTATCGCTAACCACTAAAATAAGAGTTCTACTTCAAAATGATCAAAGTGCTGCCAAATTTTCCAAACGATTATTAGCTGTTGGAAATGGAAAAGTCCCAGTTGATGCAACAGCTGGATTAATTACTCTTATCAACGACTTTTGCTGATTTGTAGACTGTTGTTGAAAATGTTTTCCCAAACATTAGTGAGAATTATCGGAATAAAAATGTTGTACATGCACTGAATTTCACCATTCAATCAATTGATTCCATAAAAAATCCCGATGATGCAGTAAATTATCCAACGGAGTTTTTGAACTCTCTGGAGTTACCAGGATTTCCACCGCATAACTTGCAAGTTGGTTCAGTTATTATGATACTGCGTAATTTGAATCCACCACGACTTTGCAACGGTACTCGACTTGCGGTGAAAAGACTTATGCCGAGTTTGATTGAGGCAACCATTATTAACGGAAAGAACGCAGGTGAACGATTGCAATTTCCGGTCCGCCTTGCGTTCGCAATGACAATTAACAAGTTGAGTTGGTCACAAGGCCAATCGCTTAGTGTTTGCGGGTTAAATTTAGAAAATCATTGTTTTTCACATGGGCAGCTATACGTTGCGTGTTCACGAGTTGGGAGACCATCCGCTTTATTTGTGTTAACGTCAGACCAAAAAACAATAAATTGTAGTTTACCAAAGAGCACTTCAATGAAACGGTTAATTTGCGGACACGTATAACGCTTCGATTCAGTATTTACTTTGGATTCACTTTCATTTCATTTTTTAATTAGAGAAGTTCAACTAAATTCCAATTCATTTTTGTAATCAAAATGAATTCATTACTGTTGTGCAATGAAATAAAATTTTTCCTTTTCAAATATAAAACAAAAGGAAATCATTTTTCTTTATCTTTTAATCGCCAAACCAAATGATACAAAAAGCGAGGCCCTTGCTGAAAATATGTCTAATGTTGCTAATGTGCCCGAAGCTAAAAAATAATAATAATAATCAATATTAAGAAACTGCCAGCAATATATAGAGTAATAGGTTTCATCTTTTTTTTAAAGCGCTCTAGGTAGTTATTTAAGATTTTCAAAAACATCCACCTTTTTCTTACTTGGTTTTCTTTTTCTTGATTGTTTTTTTATTATTAAAACAATCAAGATTTTCAAAAACAATTAATTATAAACTTTTAAAAGTAAAGTTTGGCCCAAACATGACACAACATCTTTCGTGTGTGAAACTAATTCATTAATTTACTATTTCCATGACAGCTCTATATATAGTTTCATTGCAACATATCGGTTATTAGGTGTTATTATTTTTATAAATCAAAATATTTTGATCACTTAAATGATGTTCAAAACCAAACTCTTTTTACTTAGAAATCTTAAACCACTAACCAAATAAAACTAATAATTAAAAATCTTAATTTTCTCCACAAAAGAAAAAAATATTTCCATCATAACACCTTTAATAAATAGTTTAACATTAAAAAGGCAGGTTTCTATTACCTTAAAAAACAGCAATAACAACAACAACAAAATAATAGATTTATGGGCCAGTGATTTAAAAGTGACAGCTTGTAATTTGTTATCTCCTCTATTACAAACCCACAACATACAAAAACAAAAAAAGAAAAATTAAAACAAACAAAAAATAAATTTTGCAATTTCTTCTTCCCCAGCAGCAATAAACATACCAAAGAAAACTCAAAAAACAAGTTCTAAAATATATATATGAAACAACTTTTCCAATTTCCAAAAACAAAAAAAAAAGGAGTTATGTTTGTTTGCTTGTATTGATTTTAAACTATCCGCTGTTGCATAATAATTTTTATGGCTAAAACTAAAGTTTAGATCTGGAATACAACTAGCAAGCAACTGTTAAGTTTTGCTTAAACTTAGTTTAAACGCATTACGACGGCATACAATTGCTTCAATATTAAAGAAAAAACAAACGAAAAATATATAAAGAAAATAAATGTAAAACGAAAGACTTAAGCAACACACTTGTTAAAACAACCACAACAAGTTACCAAGAGTCTGAGTATGAGTTTGAGTATACTTCTGACTGTTTGTTTATTGGCTTTATTAAACGTATTAAACATATTAAAATACAAGTATCAAGTTAAATATTAATAAATTATTTAACTTGAGAGCCAGAGTAAGACCAGTCATACCAATACAATGGATCATTTCTTAGTATGAATTTCATTTCATGATGTATTTGTTTGCCATTTATATTAACAAATAGTTGAGTAGAAGCACAAACTATTTCTTGAATGCAGAGTGTAAATTTGAAACTATTTGTCTGTGCCAGACTATGCTGGTTTTGTTGTAATAGACAAAAAATACTTAATGTTGCACATTTTCAAAGCTGTAAATATTTGGATAACAAAAAAAGAAAAACATTTTTTTTTTGCAAGTTGTGTTGAATTTATTGCCTAATCATGGCTGTTTATTTTGCCTTAAGAGGAGCCAATAATGGTTAAATAATTTTTTTTTTTGGCTTTAAAAACTTAACAAGTGTGACATTCTTTAAAAGAAACACATGTTTTTCAATTTAAATTAAAAAAACTCCTTTAAGATATTTTTAGTTTAGGTTTTAGTTTAAGCAAAAAAAAATATATATATACAACTAACTAGTAAATAATGCCTTTAAAGAATTAGCTATACAAAAATACTAAAAGTTAAAATAGTAAATTATATAAATAATTATACCCCTGATCTTAAAGTTGTATTGCAAAAATATATTATTACAACTTACAATTAATTTATCCACAAATAACTTTATTTTGACATTTCCAGTTCATTTCAAAATATCGTTTCCGATATTTGCTTGGATTTAAAATAAAATTATTAAAAAAAATTACTGCATTTAATTAAAATTTTTTTTCATGCGTGTCATTTTAAAAAAAAGAATATTTTAAAGCTGAAAATAATTGCTTATGGAAAATCTTAACTGCTTTTTAAAACTTTATTTTTCTTTGCTAAAGAAAAAAAAAAGAAGAATAAACAATACAGAAAATATATAATAATTATATTAGTAGTTTATTATTTAGGCAATAGATCTTTTTTATAAAAACTGTTTAAACTTTATTTTTCATATTATTTTTCAATATTTCGGCATCTTCAGGAAAAACAAAAAGTATATTAACAATCTATCAAATTAAACAAAAATGAAACGTAAAAGAGCGGTCCCTTACGCTCTTTTACGTTATGTATTGGAGACGTCCGTCCTCTCTCATAAGGGTTCGATTTTTGCAGGAGTGCTACAGGGATCATTGCTGGGACCGGTTTTATACAATGTCTTCATGTCAGATATACCTAAATATTCATAAGACTGTCGCTATGATGTTTAAAAGAAAGCGTAAATATATAACCCGAATTGCAAATCTTTTACACCATGCTTGAGTATTGGAGTCGGCACTATTAGGACGCCAGATAGGCTAAAGTACTTTGGCGTCACCTTCCCTTCCATGAAAACTTTGAGTCGTATCGGCACATCGACAAAGCGTGATTTGATTTACATCTGCACGGACTATTTAGTCATAATCAGATGGTGGTCAAACCACTTGATTGATTGGACACCAACCACGCCCTAGAAGGCCATCGAATACGTATATCCTCCGGTCACTTCTATTAGCAATTTCGAAAGCCCGAAGTAGGCCGCAGCCTTCACTCCTTGCTAAAGAGTTGGAGACTTTCCAACTCCTGTTCCAGAACACATGAAGCTCTTTTTTATCAAGAACACGACAGCATTCATACTCACTGGACCTGAACCATTCATTGTGTTAATTTGAATGATTCGACCCACAAACTCTCACGAGGGTCCGAAACCACAACTACCACAATACTCCCATATAGGGGCCAACCTCAATAACCAGTCAGAGCACATCATTGTCTAAAGAGAACAAATAGTGTACTCTGGAGCAACTGTTTCCCGTGGAAATATGTGGATTGTCCAGGTGATTCCTGCTAGCCTTTGAGGGGCCTGGGCCCCCTTTTACCCCGCAAGACACCAGTCTAAATGGAATAGTGGGTTCCAAAAAGACTATAATGTGCCCCCGGGGGGAGCCGGCACATTGACAATGTGCTTGAGAGCAACAAGAGGGTCTGCTGCTCATATTAAGGCGTGCTAAGGTGCAGAAGGGGACTTGATAAAAAAGTACGCCCTCTGGTGTACCGCCAGATTGTACGTCCTCTTATCTCCTATGCTTTTGCGGCTTAATTTGAAATTTCTTCTGTCCAGATGGAGAGGCTTAGGAGATGGGAGAGACAGATCTTAGTTGCGTGCCTCAGGTTAAAACTATATATAGGGCGCAACGGAGAGTTCCATAAGTCCTCTTTTTTATTTTTTATCATTAATTGTCTACGGAAATTAACATCCTTGCAGACATTTTAGGTAAAATACAATATAAATTATCTTAAATTAGCACACATGCAATAATAAATACTGGCTTTAGATACAACATAAAAATTTGCTTAAATTTAACATACATCCATTAAAAAATTTGTTGTAAAAAATATAGATAAATGCAAACACCTAGTTAGTTGTTCAGGTAAACTAGTAAGTTATTCCTTATTGCGCTTACTGACAAATTGAAATCTACGAAATTATAATATTTATTAAAATCTGCACAAATTCTCCTAAAAGGGTCCGCATTAGCATAATTGGCTCGAAAGAATTCCATTGCTAAAGGTATAAAATGTCGTGTAGGGCGTTGCGGTATATTAAGAGTAATCCTGTTAATAAGTGAATGAGTAGAAACGTCGCCAATTATCGCGCCAAAAATGAACGAAATATTAAGTGCTGTTCTACGACTCCTTAGAGTTGGTAGCTTAATAAGAGAAAGTCTAGCTGAATAGGCAGGTATGTCCAATGGATTAAAGTTCAAACCACGGAGGCAAAAAAGCAGGAACTGTTTTTGAACAGATTCGAGAACATCTGAGTATTTTCTATATATAGGGTCCCAAATGACGGATCCATACTCTAGAACAGGCCTGACAAGGGACATATAAAGGCTTTTGGTAACGTATGGATCATCAAACTCTTTAGCCCAACGCTTTACAAATCCAAGTACATCTCTAGCTTTGTATGCTTTCAAATTGATAAGTGCAATAAAATTGAGTTTGGAGTCAAGTAGCAATCCAAGATCTAGTATTTTGTTAACTTCCTCCAAATGATGGTCATCGATATAGTAGCATGCAGTTATCGGTTTCTTTCTAGCAAAGCACATGTATTTACATTTCTTGAGATTTAGCTCCATACGATTTATTTTACACCAGTTGTGAAGCGAGTTAAGGTCACCTTGGAGGTGTTGCTGGTCAGTTATTAGACAATAACTAAGAAAAACTTTTACATCGTCAGCATACATCAAAATATTGGATGATTGAATGACATCAGGCAAGTCATTAATAAATAGCAAAAAACGAAGCGGCCCAAGGTGGCTTCCCTGTGGTACTCCAGATAGAACCTTTATGCATTTAGAGGAAGCATTATTAAAACGGACAATTTGTTTCCTATTTGTTAGGTAAGAGTAAATCCATTTGACAGTTAAATCGGCAAAACCTATTAATTCCAATTTTTTCTTTAGGAGGATATGATTGATTTTATCAAATGCCTCTTGTAGCTCTATATACCACGCAATTAAGTTTGAAGGGTTAGATTCTATAATGGTCGGGATGGCTCTTAAGTTTCTGGTAGGCGTACGTTCTGTGAAAAACGCCTTGGTAAGAGATTATTTTTCTAGTTTTTCAAGTATGGAGGGCATTCAAATAGTAAAATACCTTTCTTCGGTGGTGCAGATCTTTCTTCTTATGAGGGTGCAGTTCTTCTATTTTATCATAGAAGAGTTAATACTTTGAGTATTGTTGACACTGTTTACAACACTGCTCAACAACTAATTTTATTTTTAATTATTTGTTCTGTTTTGTGTTCTTTCGTTTTCTTTCAATAGTTCGTAATTAGTTTTAACTTTAACATCTTTTTATTTAATTTAGTTCCCTTTTTTCCGTTTTTAAGGAATTTCTTTTTAATCGTTTTTATCCTTTTATTTTATTCTATAGCGCTGTATAAACAAATGTACAAAATTTATTATTTGATATAGAGAGATGTTGTTCTTGGATAATACTTTATTATGTAAGAAATTTTGTTGAATATATTTTTAGTTTAAGTTACTGTTTTTATAAGAATTTTTGGAAAATAAATTCATTCAATTCAAATGTTTAGTATTAAAAATTGTATGTACTTGTAAATATAAATAGTTATCATATTTTTTTTATAATTTGTAGTTTTTAGTGTTTTTGTTTGTTTTGCTTTTTAAAAAAATTTTTAATTTTTTTTAATATGTTTATCAACAAGTTTTTGTATTTTTTGAAAAATTTGATAAATTTTTGTTTTTCTTGAAGCAGACATCCAATGGTTTGGCGAAATATTGAAAAAAAAATATAAAAAATAAAGATTAAAAATTTTTTATAAAAAAGACCTAGTGGTTCAATAATAAATTACTAATAAAATACAGAAAATATTATAATTACAACCAAATGCATAATTTTAATTTGGCTCAAGTTCATGAAGATTTTAATTTCTAAATTTATTAAAACAGAAAAATTCTTTTTATATTTTTGCATTCATTTTCAAAGAAAATAGGACAAGTGAATTACAAGCTGAATATAATAAAATTATGCTTCATTTTTTGAATCTGGATCATCAGAATTATTGCTATCCATGGTACACTATAGCATTATTTCGATAAGACTGGAACTAGTAGCTAGAATCTGTTTAATAAAAAATGTGCCTCAGCCTGCACAACCATACGAATCATCGAAGTTGCGACTAGAAAGTTCTGTTGCATAGAATTATAGCTTCGGCTTCCTAGGACGAGCATGACGTTCCAGATTATGCAGTGGTTTGATCCACCATCTGATTAAGGCTTCATGACCAGCTGCGGATGTAAATCTAATCACACGTTAATAAGCTAATGCTCCTTTCAGAAAAGTGTTTTCATTACGCTTATGGTATTTTGAAAGAAAAAAAGCATTGAAAAATCAACCACTAAATAACCATGAACATAACTAAAACTCTTGCAATTTATAATACTTTACTTGCCTTAATTTATGGAAAATTTTATTAACATTTTAACTTAAATAAAGTGTTAATAATAAATATTTTAACAAACTATGAATAATTTTTTTTAAGTTTACTTAAAACAGAAACACCGTTTGTTAATTATGGCTGCATTTCAGAATATTTAATTTTGATCGGGGTTAATAACTTGCAAATTTTATTATAAATTCAATGAAAATATTTTTAAAATACAATTTATTTTTTTAAGTTGATATTTTAATATTATAGACTTGAAATTCACAACGGAAGTCTATAATAAATACCATTTTTTCACATCTATTGTGGTGATATAAACAAATGTTAAAGAAGCACTGCTGATTAAACTTAATGGCTGAGTTTCATCAGTGAAATCTTTGTACGAATAATTGTAGGCTCGTTGGCATAGATCAGTGATGGGCGAACTTTTTGGGTGGCGGGCCAATAAATTAAAAAAAAATCTTGCGGCGGGCCATTAAATTAAAAAAAAAACATAGAGGGTCATTCATTAAAAAAATTTGGGGTCACTGTTCAATTAAAAGTTCGGTTTAAGCTATTTATTTATTAGTTATATTACGTAATATTTTAAAACAACATAAAAATGTTATAAGATACGGTTTATTATGAATTTCCAGATGTATGGGAAGCATGGATATGTTTCTGACTTGACATAATTTCCTCAAAATCTGGTGCCAGCTGGGAGGATGCGACTTTTAATAAATTAAATAGACTCTCATCTGACAATCGGTTTCTTATTGATTTTTTTCTGTCTGCATTTCATTACTGAAAAGGCCTGTTCACATAAATATGAGGAAGCAAACATAGCCATAATTTTCTGCGCATGATTAATTAGCTTGGAAATTCATCTTTTGGTAAGGATTTATAGAAATTAAGCTTATCTGTATTTTGCAATTCTAATAATAATAATTTCCAATTGTAGATCAGATGGAACATTCTCAGGATTAACATTAAAAGGCATTGAAAAAATATCTAAACTTGGTTGGATTTTTTTAAAGTCAGCAAATCTGGCCTCAAATTCTGAATACAGTTTTAATAAAGATTGTGAAAAGTCTTTTAACTTCTCTTCACTCACAGGCCTCTAAGAATTAATTAAGTCTTGGAAAATGAGTCAAATCATTTTTTCCCAAACATTTAGAAAATATAAACAATTGACTTTTAAAAGACCTCAAACTGCCCCAAGTTTCATCTATAAATTGATTTCTTGCCTGTAACTTCTTGTTCAGTTTATTATAGTGCTCGAGTAAATCCGTGAAAAAAGCAAACTCGATGCACCAATTCTTATCCTCCAATGTTTCCCACTCACCCCAAATTTCAGTTTTGGTTTTTAGAAAAACTTTCATTTCTTCGAGAAGACTCCAAACTCTCGAGAAGGCATGCCCACAACCCAGCCACCTGATCTTTGTGTAATAAAGTACATCTGAAAATTCTGCATGAACTTGCGATAAAAACTCTGGAAACTGTCGATGTAACAAACCACGGGCTCGAATGGTATTAATTCATTTTAAAATAATATTAAGTACGTGGTTAATATCGAAGGCAGCCTTGCAAAGAACTTCTTGGTGTTTTATACAATGTAAAAAAATTGTTTCGCTTTCAGGATTCTAACTTTTATAAACTCCTGCAAACCCCGTATATGTTCCCACCATGTTAGGTGCTCCATCAGTTTTGTTAAATTAATTAATTTGGAAATTGGGGCATTAAGAGATGTCATCCCCTGTAGTGTGTATACTCTATATAAACACAATTTTAATATTTGTATTTTCATTTTTAAGACACACTGTTAAACACAATTTTTATATTTGTACTTTTTAAGACACACTGTAAATATATTTTTATTTCTTTACATCAGCATCATTTTATTTGATCATGAAAATAAATTTGATACTGCAACATCAGCATAATTTTATTTGACCATGAACTTGGTAACAAACAACAAATTATTTTTATTATTCATGGGATAATTAATTGAATGTAATTATGCTGAATAGACATAATTTTAGTGTATAAGCTGTAAATATTTGTTCAATAAAATTAATGTTAAATCATAAGGTAAAAAGGATAGACTGACAATATAAAAATCGGCATTTTGATGCTGGACTAAAGCGGCAGCAGTGCTTTGTATAATACTGAACCGACACAACACTATACACCAACACTCAAGGATAACTGATCCTGTCGCATATAGGAACACATCCTTCTTTCACCATAATTCGTACATCTTTTTACCACACCCCTCTCTAAATTCATCATTCATCATTATTTTTCCTGTCGTCTTTCCTTTCAAAGATCTCAAACAAGCAAGTTCTTCGGTTATTATAAAGTTTTCATCGACTCCTCTGATAAAAATTAGAAGTTGGGCTGTATAACTCCTGTCAACACTCTCGTTCATAGTGACTGAAAAATACTTAAACTTTTTAAGTCGTCCATCGAGTTGATTGGTTAAATTAGAAGAAATTGCAGCAATTCTTTTTGTGACCGTTCTACGTG
Organism: Trichopoda pennipes; assembly: GCA_030448955.1. NCBI lineage: Eukaryota > Metazoa > Arthropoda > Insecta > Diptera > Tachinidae > Trichopoda > Trichopoda pennipes. The sequence continues at coordinate 3,612,089 of JASKUP010000040.1, forward strand.
ACAGCCCTATAGATTCGAAATCTTTTACCTTTTCTGGGCATAATACTTTTCCAATGCTAATTAACACATCCTTAATAAAATCTCCTTCAGAAAACGGTTTGTTACTTTTTGCTATTTTATAGCCAACAATGGGACCAGCTAACGTGGAGGATCGCTGGACACTTCTTACTTATTTTTCTTTTCAATTCCTCTGAACGAACTTTCTTCTCTTCATCTGTCATTTTATAGTACTTTGACCCAAGTTGTTTTGAATTAAAGTGCCTAGCGAGATTATTATCTTTTAGTACAGCTACCGGTTCTTGGCAGATAAGACAAATAGGTTTTTGGTTATATTCCATAAAGAAGTACTTCCATGTCCACTCTTCTTGAAATGCTCGACATACCGAATCAATTTTTCTCTTTCTATTTTCGATTGACATTTATGGGGGTAAAAAACTTAGATTATTTTACTATTGCACTTATATTTACAATACACTTTATTATTTTAATTACACAAATAAAACTGTACGTTGGCAACTTTATAATTTTACTTCACAATTTATTCTTTACGTCACGACATTTACACTTTTACTGATTGCTGATTAATCCATCGCTGGCCCTTTTATATTTGTTGCGCATGTTGTCTCGAATATTCAAGAATCTTCTAGATCTCACATATAATAGTTGTTGTTATGTTATACGTTCAGTTTTCTATATTAGTTGTTAGTGTTTTATGATGTTTATGTTTCTTCCAAATATTGCATCAGAAAGTTGTTGTTCTCTTGTGTGTACAAATATTTCCTAGAAAACTACGCAGTTTCGACACAATACAATAGGTCTATATTAGTTGTTTTTGTTTCATGCTTTTTAAGTTTCTTTTCGGAAGAAAGTTGTTGTTGTCTTGTGTATACAATAAAATTGTCAATTTATATCTTTTTTAAAACATAATGTAAATTTATTTTTTGGGCATAATTTTTTAATAGGTGATTAATTTTTTTTTTTTTTTTTTGAAAAACGCTCGGCGGGCCGGATTGAAACCTCTCGGTGACAGGATGTAGTTCGCCCATCACTGGCATATATTTTAGGTGACAGAAACGAACACACACATACAAGCACAAAGTATATCATGATGCTGTCTTCTTTTTAAATTTGTGAATTAAAAATTTGTGCCTTTAAGCATGCAACATCTTTTTTTTATGGGTAAACAAAAAACATGTTTAGATGTGATGCATAAATATATGGAAAAATTTATGTTGTAGACGATTCGGGCCAACAAGAAGCTTGGAATGGAAAATACAATTACAAATTATAATTTTTACGTAATGTATTGATGAACTGTAGGTTACAACTCCACACGGAAAATGTGCCACTCACACTGTTTCGAAAGTTGAAAAAAAATGTTGCTGGCAACAATGCTGCCTAAAACATTTCGTAACTTTTAACAAAATGAACAGAGTTACTACTACAGCAATATTATTTTTTATTCGCACGAAATCGTGTACAAAGTACCATACTTTATATAAAAGGAACTAAAAAGACACAAAGCTTAGCATATCCCTGTACCAATCTAACAGTCACAACTTGCCTACATTCGAAAATCCAATAATATACTGTGAATTTATTTATTTAATTATTGCCATTCAAATGTTAGTTCTCTCAACCTTTAAAAGCGGCAACAATGTATATATATATGCGCCGTCGGATTTTCACCAAATTTTCACAGCACCTTCGTAATGGTCGTTCGCTGGTTTGTATCTTTGTTTCATGCGTTTAAGCACAATAGTGGGTCCACAGTCTCACAAAATAAAAATTTGTTTTCCATTGCATACTTCGACTCAATGTTCTATATATGAAATGTGTTTTTTTGTCTTTTGTACGGTGCTGTGTGTGTGTGCTTGCGCAGAATACAACGGCAATGCAAATCGAAATATGCTCATGTTCATAGCAAGTGGATGTGGAACCAAATACAGAATTTTGTTTTCCATATTCTGTTGCATTTTGTGTGTGTGTGTGTGTGTGTGTGTAATTTTCATGCTCAATTGCAAAATGATCCATCAGCCGAACGTTTTTCAAAGCAATTGTTAGATATTGGGAATGGCGTAATTTCAATTGACCCCACCACAAAAATGATTACGCTTCCAGATAATTTTTGCCACTTTGCTCAATTAAAACAATAATTGGTCTCAGACTTATTAACCGGTATTGCACAACATTTTAGAAACCATGATTGGTTGGTAGAAAGAGCTATCTTAGTTGCAAAAAAATGCAAATGTTTCGGATATTAATGTGACAATTTTGAATGAAATTCCCGGGGAAATGTTTACCTACAAATCGATTGACTCTGTTGCCAATCAAGACGATGTTGTAAATTATCCAGTCGAATTTTAAAATTGCTTGAATTACCTGGACTGCCACCCCACCAATTAATTTACTTAGAAATATCTGCCAGCCACAACTTTGCAATGGGACACGTTTAGTAGTCCAAAAAATCATGAAAATTGTGATTGAAACAAAAATTTTAAAAGGAAAATATAAGGGCGAGGATGTACTGATACCACGCATTCCTATGATTCCTCCAGATTTGCCGTTTGATTTTAAACGGCTTCAGTCCCCCATACGTGTACCTTGTGGGATTATTCCCTGTTTTTCGCACGATCAATTATATGTATCATGTTCACGTGTTAATAAACCAACTGCTTTGTTTGTCTATACCGCAAACCAAAATCGATCAAAGAACGTCGTATAAGTAAAAGCATTGCAATAGAATAAGACGTATTATATAAGCACACAAAAATATTGAATTGTCAAAAAGATAAAATTGTTAAAAGAACATAAAAAAATCTGATCAATTTTCTTTAATGATTGCATTTTTTGGCGCACACAAAAACTGACGCTGCACAATAAAAACAAACAACGAATGACTTGCAAAGCAGTCACGGGCACGCTAGTTTACAATAATATTTAGCAGTAAAATGGAGTTATTCCTTTTGTAATGCTCCATATTTATTAGGAGGTGTAAAGTAATAAAACAAAACTCTGACTTCTATTTCTGAAAGCTTATTTTGTTTAATGCAGAGAGTAAATTGAAGCAAACTGCTTCTTTATGAGTCCCTTTTTAGATCCCCTTCAGTTCTCAATAAAATTCTAGCTATCATTGAGTCACGTGGTAACATTACCACCATCATTTAAAATTTAGAACTAGCAACTAGAAGCAATTTTTAGGTATGCTATTATGAACAACAACTAATCACACATCATGAAAAAAATATTTAGAATTAAAAATTCTTTCATATTTAAGCCAAACTGAATAATAATAAAACAATTTAAGTTATTTTGGATTTTGTTATTTTCATTAAAACTTAATTTAAAACTGACACTTATCTATTTCCCATTTGTTATATGTCTTGATAATACCTGTTTTTTAAATTATAGTTTTTTGCTATAACCGATGAATCTAAAACAAATATTTTCATTAATATCTAACAAATAAAATTATTCACAAATTTTTATAACATTCTTTTTTGTTTTATTTTCTTTAACACCAAAAATTAATGACCAAAAACGTATAAATTTAATATACAAAAAAATATATCATTGAAACAAAAACAAAAACAATAATCAACACTGCAAGTAAATATAACTGTAACAAGTTCATGACACGACCTTGACATGTGAGTTGATATTTCTCTCCTCTCTCTTGTTTAATTATTTTTCTATTATGTAAACACATTAATGCTTTAATTGTTTTAAAATAAAAAAAATAAAAATAAAAAAACCGGCTTGCTGTCATTTCTCGCAGAAATAAAAACACAAATTGCATTAAGGCCTTCATATAACAATTATTGCTGAGTGAGAGAGAGGAAGAGATGAATGAGAGAGAACAAATAAAAAACTGCTTCATTACATTGTAATTGTTACTAAGAAAAGAAAAAAAAAAAGAAACTATACAAATAAAAGCCTGACTTAAACCTAATCTAATAATTTGAAATATCGCTGCAATTAAACAATTGTAAATTAAAAATTTAAACCTTAATGTTGTAAGGAACTTGTACGTAAAATGTAAGTAATATTTATTTGATATAACAAAACTTATTTTATATAGAATATGACGTTTAAAATATTTTTAACTAACTATTTTATTACGCTATTTTAAGTAACGAAAAGTGTTTTTTAAATTACATAATTCCAATGAAGCTTGAAGAAAAGTAGCAGTAGCATTTCAATTAAGCTGCTGGACTAATATGATACCATGAATAAATTTCCATCTTAACGAGTAAATATGAAAACAGAAAATTGTTTTGGTTGCTAACCCTCGGTTTACACAAGCAGAAGCAGAAAAAAAGCTTCAGATGATGTGTAATTTTAGTCATGATAATACACATTTTCTTTTCACTTAAAATAGCTGGTTAAATTAATTAAGTCGACAGTGTTGTATACGACCTAGACTTGAAACATATAAAAAATGCTAATGTAAGTTCAAATCCACTGATGAGCTATATAGCCATATGGATATGCTTTTCCCTGCCGTAATACATTTCAAATATATATTTTTTTATTTTGAATAATAAATCTATCTATATATATAAAAATTAATGTCTGTTTGTTTGTTTGTTTGTTTGTTTGTACTTTATAGGAGGCCAAACCCTTGGACCGATTTTCCTGAAATTTTCACAGCATGTTACTATGACTCTGGAAGGAATAGTAGGCTATATGAAGCTTTGACTGGACAAAGAAAAAATTAAAATCGCCATATTTTGGGCATTTTTTGACCTACGTCGATGATGTTTTGGTACATATGGTATTGGCATAATAAGGAATACGTAACAAGAGAAAAGTGGGTGGGACCACGGTCCTTTTTAGGACAATTAAAAATCGTAATATAGTCTTAACTACTGGACCGATCGTCATTAAATTTTTACAATAGGATATTCTTACGAAATAATAAATTCTTTGACTCAGGAATACTTATTACATGATAATATTTTTCGACCATGCACACTTCAATACTAAAATGCAATATATACACTCCAATTAAAGTAATGCTGGACACACTAAAATGGTTGAATATTCATCAAAGACTGGAATTGAACACACTCCATTTCCTTCAGAATATGAAAATGGAAATCGCACCGGATTACCTTATATGTGAAGGAAGTACAACCATACCATCTTAGGAACACTGAAGATTTTCGACTACCAAGGGTAACAACAGCAATGCAACGATCTCTGTTCTTTAAGGGACTTAGAGTATACAATTTGTTACCAAGTGATATTAAAACGAAAAGAAATATTAATAATTTGTGAAAAATAACATGGTAAATCATATTTGGTAAGGAGAAATAATTATGTATGTGAAATTTGTAAAGTATTATAAATACTACTAAATAAATAAACTAAACTTCTGCACCTACTGTTTACTACGTTTATTAACGGCTTTACCTAAAATTTGAAATCTCCCACAACTGTCTGCAAAACAGCTGATTTTGTAATATATGTTTATTAAAACAGAGAGTGGGGTAACCCCATTCTCATTCTCCTACAAGTGACTGCGAAAACAGCTGATTGTGTAATTTTTGCTTTTTGATTCGTCTAAAAATAAAAAAGGGGAGCATAAGGCAAATTACATGCGGTTCAGTACTGAATTCTAATTGGTTTAAAACAAAAAAGGGGAGCACTAAGCTTACTGCATATTTACTTCTGCCTTAACGCATTTGCAATAGTGAATTAGACAGAAGTTGCAGTTTTCTTTTTAAATTATTTTCTTAACTAAATTTTTATTAAATTTATAACCAAAAAATTTAAAAAAAACTTTAAAAAGTTAATATAATCTCAGTTTAAATTAAGTGAGAATCAATTGTGTTAAAAACTTGGATATAAATAAAAAAACAATGCCTCCAAAAAAATCATCCCTTTCGGCACGTACTCCAAAATCAATGAAAATGAAATCCAATAGAGCAAACGAAACTCATAAAGAACGTGAAACACGCCTTGCAATTGAACGGTCTCGAACCTCAACCTCTAGAGCTGCAGAGAATTTACAGCAACGTGAAGCAGGCCTTGAAATTGAACGGTCTCGAGCCCCAACCTCCAGAGCTGCAGAGAATTTACAGCAACGTGAAGCACGCCTACAAATTCAGCGATCTCGAACCTCAACATCAAGAGCTTCCGAGAATGCTGTTCAGCGCGAAACACGCTTAGAAATTCAGCGTTCTCGAACCTCAACATCAAGGGCTTCGGAGACATCTGTTCAGCGTCAAACACGGTTACGAAACGACCGATCTTTATGTTGCATGCTCGCGTGTAGGAAAACCCATCGATTTATATGTGTATGCTCCTGATGGGCAAACTAAAAATATTGTATATCCTAAAGCATTACAACAATAATTAAATTAAAATTAAATAAATAAATTTTTGTTAATATATAATTACTTTTAATTTTATTTTATAACGTGGGGGGCAGCGAAGCACACCGGGTTCAGCTAGTATTTTATAAAAATATCATAAAATATTTATTAAAGGAATTTAGCCCATATTAATGAAGATTAAGTTCAAAAATGATTCCAAAAGATAAAATTTTTCATTTCTATTGCATGTGCACATTGCATTTTTGTATAATTCTTTACAAATTTTTTTTTGTTTTTTTTTTTTATTTTTTAAATTATATATCGCACAATAAATACAAAAGGGTCATAACTCAAAATTTGCCAAAACTGACTTTTTATCTATAAATTAATTCAGACAACACATCTCTAACTACTGCAAGAATTTCTTCTTTAACGGGAAAAATACAGTTATGTCTATTTTCGTGTTAAGTGTGTTACTTCTGCACGATGAACTAAACATTTTTTTGTCTCTCCTTAAAAATTTTTGTATTTTGTATTTTGCGATATGTATGGATAACCCTTATGTAGAAAGATTGAAAATAAAAAGTGTTTTTGTTTTCCAAATGTTTGCTGTGTTTTTGTATAGAAGCGTTTTTAAGTTTTGTTGTTTGCTGTGTCGTTTAAATGAGAACTCTCATTTAATCAATTTGGCATACGATATAAGACACCTGAATTTTCTATACAAAATTTGGGCTGCCCTTGTGGTTTCGATAATTAAACCGAAATCGGATCCTCGTGAGAGTGGAAGCTATACACCTTTATTCCTATTATCGGCCTTTGCAAAGCTATTTGAATGCTTACTCCCGGCAAAATTCAATGACGTTATTACTGACAATAACATTTTAAAAGATTTTCAATACGGATTCAGAAGCAGACTTTCGATGACACACGCACTTATTGTACTCACGGACTATGTTGCCAGGGGTCTGAATAAGACGTGCCCTACTATAGCAGTAAGTTTGGATTTTGCCAAAGCCTTTGACACACCTTCGGCACGATGGTCTGTCTTATTTATAAGCTGTTGAGTATGGGATTTGGTACGGGCATCTGTCGTATGATTGATAGCTTTCTAAGGGACCGCTCTTTTAGGTTTCGTATTGGAGACGTCCTCTCGATTTTTGCGGAAGTGCCATAGGGATCATTGCTGAGACCGGTTTTATACAATGTCTTCATGTCAGATATTTCTCCTTCCCCGCAAGGAGATCTCTTGTTGATCTATGCTTATTCTTACTACTTCTTCAGGAGCTAGGACAAGGACTGTTAACGGCCGAAAACACAACATCAATACCGCATTCAGAACGAGAAACAACCTAGGCAGAATACTACGGAATAAAACAACCGAGGCAAATATACTGGACGAACGGGGAGTGTACAAATTAACTTGTACATGCCATTATAGCTACATCGGGCGAACAGGACGAAAAATTAAGACCAGATTTAGGGAACACATTAGAGACTATAACAAAAAACTACGAGAACCAAATTCGACTCCAGAATCAAACTTCGCGAACCATATATTTAACAACAGATGTACACCAGGACATATTAGGACAACGGTTGAACTGCTTCACACACAGCACAAGGGGAGGAGACTGAATGTATTGGAACATTTGACGGACGAATAATAAATGAACAAATAGACACTGCTTCGGACACAATATTTGAACCGTTGAAACATTTTTACAGGAGAACGAACACTACACCAGCACGAAAACGTTACGCAGGTGCGCAAGACCAGGGCAATAAAGAACATCATAAACGTACAATTACAGATTATTATGTCACATAAAAACCCAATAGGTTCACACATAAACAGAAAACGGACAACAAGCATGATCGTAAAAGAATTTAGTTAGGAAAGAAGACGAATGAAAAAGGGAGCGACAAATTAGGTAAAAAAAAAAGAGACAAATAAAAAAAGGAGAGAGAGATGTAGGCAAAAAAGACAGAGAGTGACGAACGCAATAACATGAAGGAAGACACGAACTATATAAACACAACTGACAATAGAACGCAACTAGTACGAAAAGAACACTGAAGATGGCAAACAGCCGAAACCGGTTTGTTCACAAACCAAATTTGACGAGGGTCGACGGAAAACCGTACCCAAACAAAAGGACTTGTCAAAACTTACGGACTACTTCAAAAGGTGGGGCCTCATCCTAAATATTCATAAGACTGTCGCTATGATCTTTTACACCGTACTTGAGTATTGGAGCCGACACTATTAGAACGTCAGATAGGCTAAAGTACCTTAGCGTCACCTTCCCTTCCATGAAAACTTTGAGTCGTATCGGCACATCGACAATGTGCTTAAGAACAGCAAAAGGGTCTATTGCTCATATTAAGGCGTGCTAAGGCACATAAAGGGACTCGAGAAAAAAGTACGCTTTTTGGTGTACCGCCAGATCATACGTTCTCTTTTCTCCTATCCCTTTTCGGCTTTGATTGGAACTTCTTCTGCCTAGATGCATAGGCTTAAAAGATGGGAAAAACGGATCTTAGTTGCATGCCTTGGGTTAAGACCATATATAGGGCGCAAGGGAGAGTTCCGTATTCCCTCTTGTAGCTCTATATGCCGTGCAGTGGAGTTTGAACGGATAGATTCTTTTATGATCGGAAAGGCTCTTAAGTTTTTGGAAGCTGCACGTTTTGTGGAAAACGCCTTGATAAGAGATTGTTTTTCTAGGTCTCTAAGTCTGGAGGCCATTCAAATAGTAAAATACCTCTTTCCGGTGGAGCTGGACTTCTCTTTTTTCATAGAAGAATTAATTCTTTACGTTTTGTTGACACTGTATACAACACTGCTCAATAACTTATTTTATTTTTAATAATTAGTAATTAGTTTTAAGTTTAACATCTTTTTTATTTAATTTGATGGCCTCCCGTTTCCGTTATTTTCATTTTATTCTAAAGCGCTGTATAAACAAATATACAAAATTATTATTTAATAGAGAGATGTAGTACTTGGAAAATACTTTATTATACGAGGGCTGCTATTTATATTTCCGGCCTGGTAACATTGACTGTTGCTAGGCACCAGCTGATGTTCCTAGTGCACTTCACATTGTCAAACATAACCTCAACCAAAACATTTTGTCATTTTATTGTTGTTAGTGTTGGTGATAGCAGGTTGAAAAAGTGATCTTATGAGAAAATGGAATTAACTCGTGAACATTTTCGTGCAATAATTTTGCATAACTTTCGACATGGCCTGACACGACAACAGTGCACAGATGAACTTAATTCCGTATATGGTAATGAAGCACCTTCTTACAGCACCATTAAAAACTAGTATAACGAATTCAATCGTGGCCGACAATCACTCCAGGACGAATCCCGTGAAGGTCGTCCAACAAGGGTTGTTGTGGCAGAAAACATCGCAGCTGTGCATGAGCTGATAAAGCATGATCGTCATGTAGCATATCGCGAGATTGAGGCATCTGTAGGGATTAGTATGGCATGAACATTTGCATGTGAAAAAGGTTTGTTCACGTTGGATACCGCATAACCTGACAAACGCACAAAAGGATGCTCGTGTTGATTGGTGGAAGAAAATGTTGCAAAAATTCGCTCAAGGTACATCAAAAGCCGTTTATAATATCTACACGGGTGACGAATCATGGATATACTCATATGATCCTGAAACAAAACAGCAATCCACCGTATGGGTCTTTCAAGACGAGCGAAATACCACCAAAGTTTTTAGTGGAAGAAGCACATCAAAGCAAATGGTTGCCTGTTTTTTCGGTCATGTGGCGACTGTGCCATTAGAGCAACGTAAGAAGGTTAATTCGGTATGGTACACCACTGTTTGTTTGCCAGAAGTCTTTGAGAAACTTCGGGAAAAGTCAAAGAAAAGACGCATCATTCAGCATAACGACAATGCGAGCTGTCACAGATCGGCTGAAATAATGGAGTTTTTGACAGGGTAAAACATTGAACTGATGGGTCATCCGCCGTACAGCCCTGACTTGGCACCTAATGACTTCTTTTTGTTTCCGAACATCAAGAAAAAACTACTTGGACAACAGATTCCTACACCTGAAGAAGCAGTTTCTGCAGTTTCGAAAAACAATAAAATAGATTTTGTCTTTAAATGCTTGTGTTTTCATTCTTAGGCCACAAATATAAATAGCAGCCCTCGTATAAGAAATTTTTTGAAGTATATTGTTACTATTTTTATAAAGATTTGGGGTAAAGATGCATCGATAAACTATAGTTAAATGGCCATATAGATATGCTTTCCCCCGCAGTATACATTTTATATATTGTATATTTTTTGTTTTAAATGAGAATATCATAAAATATTTATTAAAGGAATCTAGCATATATTAGCGTAGATTATATTAGAAATATAAGTATACTTCAGCATTTTTTTTTTTAATATTTAGAAAAACCTACTTCAAGTTAAGTATTCAATTTACATATATTTTATTCAAAATTTTTATACATTTTCTGAAGTCCAAAAGGGATCAATCAAGTGATCTCAACTAAGACATCTTCCATCAAACAAAACAAATATAATTCTTTTAGAGCAACAAATACCACTTATTTAGTGATCGTAAAAATTTAATGGAAAACTTTTTATTGATTTTATTAATCGACTTCAAAAACGGAGCAGGTTTTTTAATTTGTCCGTCTTGTTTTTATGTTTGTGCAAACAGTCCTCGATAATTTCTAAACCGATTTTGATATAATTTATTACTGAAAAGTGGTGCTGCTAAATTGATTTTAGACAGACAATTGAAATTTTTTAGTCATATTCAATTTTTATTTCATATTCTATAATTCTCAGCCCGTCTACTATTTTTTAATTCGATTTTTTAAAGGAATTATTGTTATTAATTTTTAAGTTCAAGATATCAACAAAATTATTATACACTTCTAGTTAAATAAATAGTAAAGACATGTAAAAATCGAATTGGCTTCTTTTTTTGCTCTAAACTAAATGCTTTGTAAATTTAACAAAAAGCTAGAGAAGCCACTACCCAGAAAATGCTGTTTTTATTTTTCTCAATTATACAACATTGTTTGCTGTTGTTTAAAATTCCTACTGGATATGTTGTTTACGAACTGCGTGGCTTGCTAAAGAAAACATATAGTACAACAACATAATTTCTAGTTACAAACTGCGTAAAAATACCAAACACCACCGTATACGCAAAAGACAACAACAAACATGTATGTTGTTTACCATCTGCGTAGTTTTCTAAGAAACCTTTTCTACAAAAGACAACAACAAATATTTTTAAATAAATCCCAAGCAGAAACCTTATCAGCATAAAAACAAAAACAAAAATACACACAGATAGACAGGCGCCTATACATCGAATAAACAACATAAAACAACAAAATGTGACACAAAGAGAGCAGAAGATTCTTAAATTTTCTAGACTTTAAATGGACAAATATAAATAGGGCAGCGTCTGAGTGGATAGTCAATCTGTGTGAAATTAAATCTGGTGAAGTAAAGATGTGCATCTTAAGTAAATTATTCTGTAGTGTCAACCTTGAGTAGTTAAAGTAAATAAACTTGTTATTGATTTAAAAACTTTAAAAACTGGTGTTATTTATTTTGCAGTAAAGAACTTACAATAAAACGTTTATAAAAGGTTGAAATATAACAATAGTATAAAAAGGGCTGCATGCTACAAATAAATCAGGAATTTTAATAGAAAATCTAAACTGGCAGCATCTACATTTGTTCACTCTTCAAAATCTTCACAAATTGGTTTTCACGAACGCCTGTGTCAGTAGTTGGAACCCTCCAGCTGCTTAAACAAAATACAGGGTTATAGGGCTAGACTAAAGAAAACAAAACACGGTCAAGAATTATTACATGGCGATACAGCCAGTCTAAATAGAGCAACCACAGTAAATTTATTGAAAAGTGAAAAAGAAAAAAGAAAATTTTGTGATGCAAAAAAACACATCCTTATTTCTGCAGTAAATAAAAAATAAAACATATTTGGTATAAGTCCCAAAAGCTACATTGTAATGGCAATGCCATGAAATCGTCGTGAATGGATATTGCTAAAGAGATTGGAACACCTGGTGGGGAATGAAATATATGTGCATAGGTATGTATGTATGATCTAACTTTTTGATTATTGTTACATGAAGAATGTAAGCGAAACTGGAGGAGTATTTTGGATAGCAAACGGTATTACAGCCAAAAACGAAAAGCATCAAAAAAATCTAATAGTGGGTGCGACCTGGAGTTCTCTTCAGACGAATCTCAGGATTCGTGGGAGTTTTCTAAAGACTTGGGTTTTCTCACTCAGCTGACGGAATTGAGAACGTAAGTGTTATTATCCTAACTTATTGTTGCTTATTGTTACTTGCGAAAATGATGAAAATTTTGATTGTAGAAACCAGTTGGTCGTAGCTTTTAAGCACGCCAGATCTGCAGCCCACGCAAGATATTTTATCTAATTCTGAGATGCTACGTTTACGCAGAGAAAAAAACAACTTATTTATATGTGACTTTTTCTTTCCAAACTGCAGTATTGTCACCACTAACGTATTGTCAAAATATTCCAGCGAAATAATAAATGTTGTACAACACCTTTTGAACCAAAATGTTGCCAGAAACATATTGCTGTTTAAAAACATGCTGCCACTTAAACTGGAGCCTTTTCACAAAATGAGCAAAGGCCAACTGCCGCTATATTCTTTTTGATTGCATTTGAAAATAAATTTTGAACAGAGTGAAATTTAGCGTTTTTTTTTTTTTGCTTTTTAAATAAAGCAGAATAGAAATGTCAATCTAGTTTAATTTGTTCAGAGGACTAGTTTGTACTTTGAGCTCTTTTAATATGAACTATATGCAACGTATTTATATAGAATCAAAAATCCTTGATTAATAAAAGATTAAAAATAATTTTTAATTTTATAAGTGCTTGTATGTCAGGAAGTATTTTAAATGACTTTGAATTAAGGAATTTTTTTTATATATTTTTTTTGGTCAATATGAACTACACTTTCTTACTTCAAATGAATATTTCAAATAAAAGAAAGAGCACAAAAAAATTAAATAATCAAATTTAATTAAAAAATTAATAAAAAAGGTGAAATATCAATTCAAAGTCATTTGCCATTTATAAAAAAATAAAATAATTAATTTCTGTTAAAAAATAAAAGTGATGGATTTTAAAGGCTACAAATTTTAAAGCTGATCATAAAACAATAAATAAAAAAATAAAACCAAAAATAAGTTTTGGCTTATTTACGCTAAATTCATTTTTAATTTTTGCTTTTAATTACATATATGATTTATTGAATTATGATAACCTGCATTCAAATCCAACAATATTTCTAATGCAAACTTAACTACTAAATTAAATTTTTTTTTAAATACCTTTAATTGGTTTTAATTTTTCACAGTTTCTAAAAGTACAAACAACACTTTGTTTTTAGTTTTTTTTTTAATTTAGTAATATTTTTTTTTTAATTTACACAGTGCACTTAATTTTCCACACTTTTTTTATTTTAAATTTAAAAATATATTTTAAATTTATTTTTTAAAGTTTTAAATGTGTTTACTTTTTTTTTAATTTGTTTTTTCAATAAAAACTAGTTGTTTATAGTGCGGCATCTGAGCCAGGACTGAGTAACTTTTATTAGTTGTATGGTATTATGAACAATTTTGCAAATCTTATTAAAACTAAAATTGTGTACAGTGTACGAGTGAGTTTGTTATTGTTTCTTCTGTTAAACTTTTTTTCCAACTGTTGTAAAACAAAATCTACAAAATTGAATATAAATAAATAAGAAAAAAAACTCGTTCTTGATAAAGGAGTTCATTGTATACCAGAGATTTAAACATTTTTTATATTTTTTTGCACAGTGGTTACAAAGGCAAAAATTTATTAATTTATATCTAAAGTTTGTTTTGTACAGGGTGTATACTAATTTGTTTTGCCGCCATTTTGGTAAACATTAGTCTTGATAGTTCATATTTGGCAGTCGTGAAGTAGACCAAGTGGCAAATTTATTATGGAAAAATATTCGATAAACCACCAGGTTTTATTCGTTTAAACATTTTATCAAAATCAATCATCGATTATTGTGACGATGAGAAAGTTGGGTGAAATTTTTGGGATAAACAACGTGCTAACAAAATGTGCTATTTATCGTTTAGTAAATAATTTCGAAGGAAAAGGGTGTGTCGACAGACTCAATACAAAATGTGCGACCCAACGCGTATTCGAGCAGATCCAGTGTTGAAACAGATCCAAATTTGTCATTTCCTCGACGTTCTCAAAACTTTGGCTTATGCAAAACCACCACATGGAGAATTTTGCGTAAGGATTTAAATTTGAAACCTTGCAAGGTGCAACTGGTGTAGGAATTAAAGCCGACCAACCATTTATTTCGCCGAAAATTCGCTCAATTCAAGGAACAACCGGCTGGTTTTTGTAAAAAAATCAATCTTTCAGACGAAGTCCATTTTTACTTGTCAGGGTATGTTAACAAGCAACTTTGCTCCATTTGGGCTTCTGAAAATCTTAAAGCCATTGTTGAGAAGACCTTGCATGCTCAATGTGTAACTGTATGGTGAGCTATGTGGTCTGGAGGCGTGATTTGACCGTTATTTTTCGAAAATGAGGCTGGAAATGCGGTAAAGGTCAATGAATCACTCTATTACAAAATGCTAATAACTTATTATTGACGACGTAGATATCACTAACATGTGGTTTCAACAGGACGGTGCCACATGTCACACAGCCAATGAAATGATAATGTTATTGCAAACCAAATTTTCCGATCGCATAATTTCACGACAATCTGAAGTTAAGTTGCCAGCCGGATCGTGTGATTTAATACCGGTGGATTTTTTTTTTTGTGGGGCTTTATTAAGGACATAGTCTGTAGGGAGTCGAATCAATTTCCGCTTTAAAACTCAAAAACCGTGATGTGATTAACGAAATAGGAACGTCATGTTGCCAAAGAAGTTATTAAAAACTTTGATGAAAGAATCGACATCTGTCAGCGTGGTCATGGTGGACATTTCCCAAGTATCATTTTTTATTCATAATTGCCGAATTTTTCTCTGCGCAATTCAATAACAATCTGAATCATCTTAATTTAAATTTTTTGTTTTACAAAGCAAACTTCTTATTGAAAAACTCTTTATTTCGTAATACAAAACGATTTAGAATATAAATTTGCGAAATTTTGAATTTGTTACTCTTGCAGGAAAAATTTCAATAAAAATTAAGTAAAATAAATGCCCAAGCATAGACCACAACGTATTGCAAGATCGGCTGAAAACATTACTGCTGCTAAAGAAAGTGTTCAAAATAATCGATCAGCCTCAATACGACGCCGTGCTCAGCAGCTTGGTCTTCAAAGAACAACTTTGGCCACAATTTTGCACCAGGCTTTGCATTTGTTTCCATATAAGATTCAGTTGATAGAAAAACTTCTTCCACAAGACCATTTAGGCCGCCGTACATATGCCAATAGGATGTTACAGCTCGCCCACGACAACCTCAATTTTAATGAAAAAATCATAAAGAGTGGCGCGGCACATTTTCATTTGAATTGACATGTGAATAAACAGAATAGTCGGTTCTGGGAAATGGGAACCCTCCAATTATTTAACAGTCACCTTCGCACCCATTAAAAGTGACAATCTGGTGTGCAATTTGGTCAGGAGGAATTAAACGGTAACTGTGAATGTAGAGCGTTATCGTGATATAATTAAAAACTTTTTAACGCCACAACTGCATGCTTTAGGCTTAATTAACATATGGCACCAACAAGCGAGTGCCACATCGCATACAGCCAGAATTACAATGGAAATACTGCGAGAGCGAGACACGTTATTTCAAGAAATGGTGATGTTGATTGGCCTCAATGGTCGCTTAATTTGACTGCTGAGGACTAATTTTTGTGGGGTAATCTGAAAAGCAAGAAATTACATTTTATTAAAAATTACATAGATATTTTGCTGCATTTCGATGTTCGTTATGCATTTCTGTGCCAGCTAATTTCGGTTTTTTGTAAAACGAATATTTTTTTACTGATAATTCGATTTTTTGGTTTTTTTTGCCATTTTTTTTTTGTTTTTCTTTTTCTGTAATTAATTTGTTTTTATTAGAATTTGATTAAAAACCGGTTATTTGATGAATGTTTCTTGAATTTTTTTTGCAAATTTTTCGGTTGCCGGTAAAATTTCAATATATAAATTCGCTTGAAGTTTATATTTTTAATTAATTTTGTGTTGTTTTGTTTTTTTAGTAGTTTCGATTTATTTTTTAAAAAGTACTTTTTATCTAAGACACTTTTTCAAAAAGTACCGCTCATAAAATGTACTTTTCACAAAAAGTACTTTGAACAAAAAGTATTATTTACCAATACAGAGAGATATATCGCATGACTCTTTTTAGGTATTTAAAAAAAAATTTTTTGTAATATTTGAGACTTTTCAATAATTTTTTTTCGGTTATTTTTCGAGGTCGACGAAACACTCAAAAGTTGCAATTAAACCTCAAATATGAGAACTGCAATGTTGAAAATAATTATGCAAAAATTATTGGTACTTGTCTTTCAATAACCACAATTAAATTTTCCATCAACAACAATATTTTTCAAATATAAAAATTATTAATTAAATATGTATTAATATTTTTATCGGTCTTTTTATTAAATTTTTTTTTTAATTTTTATTTTTTCAATCAAATAATAATTAAAAATTATATAAAAATTACGTAAATAAATTTTAGTAGCCCTGCCAAAATAGCTTAATTTAATAATAAATTAAAAAAATTTTTAATACTTTCGTACCAAAATATTTTAACTTTTTAAAGAACAGAAACTAACCTGAGCTTACACTGTTTTGAATTCAGCTGGTGTAAGAATTTGAAAGTCATAAGAGCTTAAAAAAAGTTTTATCATTTAAATTTTACAATAAGTAATTTCATTTAAATTCAATATTACAAAATATAAATACATATACATATTTTTTTTTCTAAAATTTCTTTTCTTTCAGCCCACTGTGTGAGCAATATTAGCCTGGCTGGTGGCTTGTCTACTTGTTACGCTAAGCTGGTTATGCTTTGTAGTTGCTAAAAGTATTATTGGCCTTTTGTTTAACTGAACAAATGAGTGTTTGTGTGCATCTCGTGTTTGTGCTTCAACAAAAACAAAAAAAAAAAAAAAAAAAAAACAAAAAATGAAAAAAAAATATTGAAAAATCTTGCAGTCAAATTTTTATTTTATTGAAATCTTTTTCTGATGGAAAATAAACAACTACAAGCTGTTGTACAAGTATTTTTAAATTGATTTTACTTTCGATCTTTGCAACGCTGATAACATTTTTGTCGGTTTATTTTTGCTTTTTTTTGTTTTCTTCTTAATTAAGTGAAACAAAACGAAACGCAATGCAACTTGCCAACAATGAATTTGAATGAAATATTAAGACAAACATTGTTGTTAATCAAATTAATAGTGGCCTCAGGTGGAGTAAAAAGCTTAGAAGTTTTAATTATCTGGTAAATACTATCAAAAACAAAAAAATGGTTAATAATTTGTCCTTGTCTTCTTAGTATGAACAAATATTTGAATGAAGTAACATTTTCTGGCGAGATCAAATCGCAAGTAAATAACCAAAGACAAAAAACTAAAAACAAAAGATTTAAATTTGAAATTAATTACTGAAGTACAAACAATTAACTTAAGTGGCCACGTTATTGTTTGTCTTTTTAGTGACAATATTTTCATACTATTTATGTCATTTACTTGTTTGAATGTTTCCATTTATTTGTTTTGTTATTTGTGGCTCTTGATATTTAATTAAGTTTTCCTTTTCCTTTCTTACTTTAGCTACAAAACATTTTATGTATATGCGTGATAAGATTTACGTCAGTACCTGTGTAAGCTATAACCTGACGGTGGATCATGCCACTGTGAATGAAATGTAGCCCCATCCTCGCCCTAGAAAGCCTTCAGATACGTTTATCCTTCAGTCACTCCTAGTTGCAACTTCAAGAGCTCGGACTAGGCCGCAGCCACTCACTCCCTGCTGAAGAGTTGGAGACTATCCAACTCCTGGCCCAGAACGCATGAAGCTTAATAAAATTTAAGAACACAACCGCAATTAAGCTCACTGGACCTGGACCATTGAATGTGTTCATTGTAAATAATCCGACCCCCGACTCCCGAAGGGCTAACCTCAATGATTAGTCAGAGAACAGCTAAAATACTAAAGAGCCAAAAAGCTAAACCCTGGAGCTTCACTGACTTCTGTGGAAATATAGTAGTATTGTCCAGTTGGCTTCTGCTACCCTTTAAGGATAGTCGGCTCCCTTTTATCCTCGTTGACACATGTAATGACGGTGAGATTCCCTTAAAGAAATATCAAAGTGGCCCCAGGGGGACAGTTTATGTATAGTGTGATTCGTTTTACATCCGCAGCTGGCTATGTAGCTGTAATCAAATGGTGGACAAACCACAATTGTATAATTTGGAACGTCATACAAGCGCCCCAGGAAGCCGAAGACATAATTCTAAGCAACAGAACCACGTAGTTGCAACTTTAATAATTCCAGGGCAGGGCTGCAAACTATCACACCTTGCTAAAGAGTTGGAGACTTTCGAACTCCTGTCCAGAACACATGTCTAGCATGCTCACTGGACTGGATCATTCAATTTGCGTGTTATTATCAGTGAGATGATCCTGGCCATCATAATAACCATTACACTGTTATGGGGCCGTGATACCACAACCACCACGTTACTCCCATATAGGGGCCAACCTCAATGATAAGTCAGAGAACTATTAAATGTCTAAAGAGACAAATAATGAACTCTAGGGCTCAATGATCCCTATGGAAACTAAGTGAAGCTTCCAGTTGACTCCCTGCCTGTCTTCAGAGGACTGGACTCCCTTTTTTCCCCCAGTTGCACAGATCTAGATAGATAGCTAGACCGAGGGGGATTTGTTTATGTATTTTTAGCTTTAATTCCAAACTAAATATTTTTAATTATTCTGAATCTTTAGTGGTTAGAATTTTTCCCGTAATTGTTACCGCCGCCATGCCTTATAATGAGCCGCACTTAAAAGTTATCGCTAGTTATAAGAGAAGAGTGCTGCAAAAATTAAAGGCGTACCTCCTCTCGATGATGACTGATATCGCTATCTGAAAACCTACAGTTTTAGTATAGAATAACTTGCAAACTTTAGATCGTGAACTATTTAAAAATATAGCGCACATGTGATCAGTTATATTTTAAATAACTTATTCAATGGGAACTCTTGTACTAATTTGGTTTAATTTAACGGCATTGCGGATATTCCATGAAATATATCTTCTCATCTTTTTCTGACATGTAAAAATATTTGATATCCACCACTCGATTATCTCGATTATATATTCGTTGATAATATGAAGGAAGAAAAAATTACCAATATCTGAAAAAATTTTGGAAACCTGAAAAGCCAGTAGGCTTGCCAGTGGTGGAGAAGATTTTATAGGCCAATTGAAGAATCTGCAAGAAATGAAACAGAACATCTCGTAAAAGGTGGATGTATCCCCCGGCAAGAAGTCTAGAATGCTGCTTTAATAAAAATATCTTTAGCTGGATAATTTCATTAGTGATGGATCATATAAACTTCAAGTATCATCTGTCCAAGAATAGAATTAAAGAAGATACTTACAGAGTGTACTCAGAAGAGGATAACACGTGGAATAATGTGGGAATTTGACACGAGCAGATACTAAATATAGATATTTTGGACAACCCTCTTAAACTTATACAAATACAAATATTATCCATCAAGATACATCTGGTAATGGGAAAGAATATCAGCAATTGCCAGTCGTCAAACTGAAATCTAACAGTCACGAGTTAATTCTGCAATTTTATTAAAACTTAAGCATGGCACTGATTTCACAATTTCTTGCTAAATATTGTCAAAAGCCTATTTAAAAAAAATTAGTGCGATATAAATAAAAAAAATAATGTTGCTAAAGTTACAACATGTTTCAGGCAAATGTTTGTCTACTCAAAATAAAAGTTTCTGCAACAGTTTTTATATGGAATTCTAGCCTACAGCTGATCAATATATTACTTTTAATTTTGTGTTTTAAGCATGGTACTCTGTTCATAATTTCGTGCGAAATACTGTCAAATCCCATATAAAAATAATTCATACGAAATAAATAAGAAATAATGTTGCTGAACTAGTACTCTGTTTATTTCTGAAAAAGTCACGAAATGTTTCTGGCAGCATGTTTTTCAAAATGAAAAACGTTTCAGGCAACATTTTTTTTTAACTACGAAACAATATGAGCAGCACTTTTTTCGCACGGAATTGTGAGCAACAACTGTATTTTTAATTTTAAATTTGTTGTGCCAAAAAGTAAAAGTATGGAGAAAAGCGTAAATTTATTAAAAAGTGAAAAAGAAAAAAGAAAATTTAGTGACGCAGAAAAGTGTATCCTTATTTCTGCAGTAAAAAAAAAGAAAAGTTATTTGGGATAAGTCCCAAATTATATATTCTAACCGCAGTGCCGCGCAATCATCGTGGATAGATATTGCTTAAGAGATTGGAAAACCTGGTAAGCTTAGTACTCTAATTTGCGAAAAGTGTTGAGCAACATTTAATATTTCGCTTGAAAATTTTAACAATATGTTGCCAGCTGATTCTCTCTTTTTATCTAATACTAGCGTGCCCGTGACTGCTTTGCAAGTCATTTCTTCGACATTTTTTGATCGATTTTGGTTCGCGGTATTAAAAAGCAAAGCACGTGAACGTGATACATATAACTGAAAGTGCAAAAAACAGGGATCATTGAAAAGCAACAGGTATGGGGAACTGAAGCCATTTAAAATCAAACGGCAAATCTGGAGGAATCATAGGAATGCGTGGTTTCAACACATCGCCCTTATATTTTTCTTTTAAAATTTTTGCTTCAATCACATTTTTCATGACTTTTTTGACTACTAACATATGTCATTGCATCTGCCAAGTGTGCATACAACGCCATCTACTGGCAATATAGCATTTACAATCATGTTTTTTTATGGGTTCTTGAGTTAAGATAGCGTTGTAAAAAAAATGTATGTGAAAATGAATTTTCTTCATAATTTTTTTTTTTTTGGGAAATTTTCCAAAATTTTCTTGTGTATTCTTCTTATTTGGCCGGAGACCTGTCCGAATTGGTGCTAATCACCGAAATCGGTCCAGGCATTCTCGAGTTATAAGCGTAGTAACTAACATCACTTTCTTTTATATATATATATAGATTAATATTGCGCATTACGGCAGACTAGATGAATCAGACCGTGTTGTTCGCAATAAAATTATGACATATTTTAATTCCGACATCTGTTACTTGGCAGCGAAAATTTGCTTTTTTGGAGGAGATTCCTAATTAAAAATAGTTTACAAAATAATTTATAATTTCACTAAAGCGGCTTTAAAAATAATTAAACTTATCAAAATGCTTTAATAAAAAGATCTGTTTTTAAACAAAAAGACAACTTTTTTTATTAAATAACTTCTAATAAGGTGGATGGATACATAAGGCAATAGATTTTATTGCAAAGAATAATATAAACATATACTATTATTAAAAGAAAAACTTTGGCTATTATAAAAAAATTCATATACTTATTTCAGCCTTTTGTTTTGTGTGGCAGTCTTTAAAAAATTTGAAAACTCTTATTTTACTATGTAAAAATTACTGTTATGCATTAATATTAAAAATAACTAGAGCAGAGATCTCATCGTAAAGTATAACAATAATTTTTCATCGTACCTTTTCGCCAATCTCATTAGGCAATTTTAACTACAAGGAATTAATATAATTATATATAATTGAGGAAAGGCGCGTTGAATTTATTTTGGTTTTGTTGTTTTGCCATATCCACCAACGTTTTCATCACATCTGCCAACTTTGAGACACCTGCTCACATTACATTTCGGTATACGTTTTTCGATAAAACTGCTGTGTTTTTCTAAAGCAAAATAAAATTCTGTAAAACTCTAATTAAAGTTACGTTTTAAATTAGAATAATAAAGACTTGGTGTCTACTTACATATAAATAAGTTGTTTTTTTCTCGGGTGGCGTAATAGGCAGCATCTCAGAATCAGATAAAATATCTTGCGTTAGCTGCCGATCTGGCGTGCTTTAAAGCTGTGAGTAACAGGTTCTACAATCAAAATTTACATCACTTACGAAAGTTACAATAAGCAACAATAAGTTAGAATAATAACACTTACGTTCTCAATTTCGACGTCTCAGTGAAGTCCTCAGAAAACTCCCACGGATGCTGAGATTCGTCTAAAGAGAACTGCAAGTCGCATCCACTACCAGATTTTTTGATGCTTTTCGTTTTTGGTTGTAATACCGTTTGCTACTCAAAATACTCCTCCAGTTTTGCTTACATGCTTCATCTAATAATAATCAAAAAAGATTATACATATGTATGTATATACATACATTTGTGTTTTAAGTTGATTGTGTCAAAGTATTAAAAAAAAAATGGAAGAAATTGTAAATACAAATATATAACATTTAATCTACTAATTTGTGCTAGATTTCTTTAATAAATATTTTATGATATTCTAGTAAAATATTTATTATTCAAAAAAAAATATATTAGAAATGTATTTCTGCCGGAGAACGCTTATGCACATGGCCATTTCACCAGTGGATTTTACCCAAAATTTTGTTTAAAAACTTCAAGAGCATCTTAAGCCAAATTGATTAATTGAAATATATTATATTATATTATTATATTTTATTCGACCTTGTTTCTTCTTTAATAAATAAGTATTTATCTTTTTATAGGTCTTTTTAATTAAATTTAACACATTTAAACTCAATATTTTGCTTTCCCTTGAAAAGCTTCTTCAGGAAATTGCTTTTTTTAATAATTTTTTGTTTTATAAAAATTAATTTCCTGAAGAAGCTTTCCAAGGGAACGCGAAATATTGAGTTAAAATGTGTTAAATTTAATTAAAAAGGCCTATAAAAAGATAAATACTTATTTATTATAAATATATTACTTTATATTATATTTTTTTTCCATTTTAATTGCCCATTAAAAAAGTTCTTGTTGTCCCCAATGTTCTGAACACAATAAAATAATAATAAATGTTGCTTAACTGATTTCACAACATGTTTGTTCGCCTGAAATATGTTACAATTTACTAATAGTGACAACACAATTGTTTAGCAGACAGCTGCCGTTTTTATTGCCTTAAAGTATGCAAGCAACATTGTTTCAATTGTGTAAACAAAAAAGCCATATGCAACTTTAATACTTATGGATGTATGCATGCATATGAAAGAAATTATATTCTAAAATATTTGGGAAAACCAGAAATTTAGAATGGAAAATAATACCAAATTTCTCCGATATTTTTTTTTAATTTTTAGCACAATCAACTTCAAACGCAAAATTATAAATAATGTATTTTGATCAGCTGTAGGTTACAGTTCCATTTAAAAAATAAGTAACGCTCGTACTCTTTCGCATTTGAAAGAAAAACAAATGTTGTCAGAGATATTGTTTTAAGCTGAAAAATGTGTTGCCTGCAACTTTTCGTTTAAAAACATTAAAGGCTGGGGCACATAGAAGCCGTCATCCGTCATACGTTGTATTTTTCAACTGACATGTACATAAGTTGAAATACACGTTTTCTTATCAGCGTTGTCACAATCAATACGTCTCCGTCAACGCAAAGTACGAAAGTTGGCCAACTTTGACGTACGTTAAGTACATTTTTCATTCGCTTCTTCTTCTTGTTTTTAATTTTTTTGCTCTGTCGTAGTAAAATATTTTTAAAATATGGAATAAATAGTACAAATTACCATTAATAGAAAGTCTAAGATGTCGTCTAACTTCATTTCAAATGTTCACTTTAATAAAACTTTGCTGCAAAAAAATATAAAATAAGAAAAACAAAAAAACAGCTGATTTCTTATGCGTCAACAAAGTCAACTCATTGTGCCAACCTAATCCGTCGTTACTTTGACTTCAGTTGAATACGTCAAAGTATAACAACGCATGACGGATTATATGTGCCCCGGCCTTAAGAGAGCATAACTACAACAAGATTATTTTTTATTTTGCACCAAGTTTTTTACATGGGCTTTTCACAATATTTCGCATGAAATTTTGAACAGAGTATCGTACTTTAGTCATTAAAGTACTTTTTAGGCTGTGAACACTTTTTATAGCTCTAATGGAGTGCAGTGGAGTGGTAAAATCATTAAGTAATTTTTCATTAAAATATTTATGACATTATAATTTCTAAGATACTCCTCGTTACCACCAAACTAAAATTAACAGAAAACAGTTTTCTAAAATTAACGATCCGTCCAAACTATCGATTTATACATGTTACAAATATAGTAAGTGCTTTGACCTGATTATATAAAATTTTAAGTCAAACTTGCAAAAAAAAAACAGCAATAAAAGAAGCTGTTGCTAAGACCAATAAAAGAAATAAACATAAATTGACTAAAAATTATAAATGAACAAAAAAATCAGAGATTTCAAAATTTGAAAGATATGAAAAATGGAAATGCGATTTTGTTGTTATTAATGATGACAATAAAAACAAAAAAAAAGAAACTAAGCTAAACAAAATGCGTTGGCTCTAATTTGCAATAGTTTTTTTTTTTTAATTTATTGCTTTCATTTTTATCTTGTATTTTATTTTGTTTTCTTTTTTTTCTTTAATTTCAAAATCAATATGATAATTTGTGCAAATTTCCAATCTGACATAAATCTTATAATTTATTCTGAAATATTTTACTTTAAAATATGAAAAAAATATATATACAAACCCAGCTGTAAAAATATACATTACATAAGCGATTACATAAGCTATACTAAGTGGTAGTCAGTGGTGACGCTTTCGCTTACTTCGCCACTTACATTTAACATAGAAGTGTCATAGGCTGTTTAATCGGTGCGCTCTCGCGTACAAAGTAAGCGACGACGCCATCAAGTGCCACTATAATTCAGTTTACATCGTAAGTGGAGTAGTAAGCAACCTTGATTACAAATTTACTTGCGCATGTAAGGTATAGTTAACCTGTGGTGCCACTATTGCAATGATTTTGTAATTAAAAGAATAATGCATGGTTCGCTTTGAAGTCTATATGTATAAATGTAGAATGTATGTGGCCTAATAACATTTGTTATTTATTTTACTGTTAATGCATTTTATCATTAGGTGCATTTAATTTCTTAAAGTGCAATAATACTTACCACAAAATTGCCCACATTACAAACCGAAATGCAGCGCAAACTTTTAGACGAACATACAAGAAAAGGAAATATTATATAAAAATATATTAAAAAATATTTTTTGTATACTAATTTTATACATCGGTTACAGCTGCATTACATAGTCAGTACTTAGCTGCTTCGCTTACGAAGTCATATGTACGTCATCGGTTATTGTCTAAGTACTTCATTTCATTTCCAGCTGGGAATCTATAAAAAAGAGTGTAAAAACTTTAATCACAACCTATTTCTGTTGTTGTATGAGTACTGCAGCTGTCGAAAATGTTAGACTGGAGAGAAAAAAACTACCGTTTGACTGTATTTTTTGTGAGTTTTTAATTTCATGAGTAACATTCAGGAGAGACGTAAATAGAAATTTTTAACCTTTTTAAAATGCCAATTCTTATTGAAATAAAATTTAAAATATTTTTTATTTTAATTTTTTTAAAATTAGCGATATATCAGTTAAAAAGGAAACAGTTTTGCATAAATGGATATGCAGAGAAAATGGAGAGATAAATTTCTACCTAACGCAGAAGCTATTTGGACCCGTTTACTTACCTGCACGATATGGGAAAGTGCAGCACTAGCTTCTACATTTACGGGGAGAATGATGTGGTAGACGACGCTGGCCATACTTTCTTCAAGTGCCACCGCTGGTATAGATACCGCGCGGAAATGGAGGCACAAACTGGGCGAACGACAGCAACGAATATAGTGGACAAAATTGTTAGCAGTCGTGAAAACTGGACTGCCGTGCCGAATTATGTGGAGCGTGTACTTCGCATGAAAAAACGTGACCTAGACATGGTGACGATGAACCGGCACTGATTTAGTGCTCAAAGTGGGTACCTGTACACAGATTTAGTAGTTTTCAAACGAAAATTGCGGAAAAATGTGAAAAAGCTTAATTTGTTATTTTCCTAAGTTTTTTATTTATCGGGCATCTTTTTTTATCACACGTTTTGAGCTCGATTATATGGATTTTTTTTTTGTTCGTTTCGTTATTCATACCGTAGTGACAACACGTTTAATTATTTACGTACGTTTCTTCATTTTTCGTCAGTATCTTCTGTTTGTCTTCATTATTTGCATTGTAAAAAAATTGATTAGTGGAGTCGGACTTCGCTTCATTGAAATGTCTTGACTTCGTAAGCTTCTGCTTTGTACGTTACATGTTTGCGTGTTGAGAAACCGTCTTCGTTATTTGTTTTTACGCCGGAAAAGAAATCGAAAAACATTGTTCATCATCTCTACTGATTCCATTCAAATAAATCACATTGAATATTTAAATATTTATGTTGTATTATTACTCTAACGTTTGTCTGAAGGCTAAAATAGGGGCGAGGCGATTTTCGCCGGATGCGCCAGTTTATTATAAATCTTATTAACTACAGCCATTAAAAATAAAGGAGCGCATTTTCCATTTTTATGTCCCATATATACATACATACAGCTGCGTTCAATATAATAGCACTAGTTGCAATATTATGATTCGAAAGATGTAAAAATTTCACCTATTTACTATATTATTTTTTTGAGTGTAAAAAACAGTTTTATATAGTTTTCATGCCATCTCAGAGTGTGTGCATTTGTTAATCAGTTATAAAAGACCATTTGTCAACACTTATCATTTCGTGCAATTAATAAAATAGCACCAGTAGTAAACTTTTTTAAAATTTGTTTTCCTAAATTTAAAAAAAAAAAGTAAAAACGAAAGGTAATAACATTTTTTTAATAAACTTTCTCTAAAATCGTGTAATGTTTTTATAAAAATTGTATAGTTATGGGTCGCAGAAAGCATTGTTCGCCTGAAAAACGTGAACTAATAAAAAAAATTTACGTCCAAGGGTAAATCGTAATAGGAGACTTGCTGGACTGTTAAAATAAAATGATAATAAATGCGAAGAGAACACTGAAGATGGCAAACGGCCGAAACCGGTTTGTTCACAAACCAGGGTTGACGGAAAACCGTACCCAAATAAGATAATAAATGCTCTAAGATATGGGCAAAAAGTTGAATCCTGTGATAGGAAGCGAGTTTTATCACCCTTAATGGTAAACCGGCTAGTACGGACGACTAAAACAAATCCCTTTATGACAGCTATGAAGCTCAAAAAAACATTGAATATGACGACAAGCATAGAAACTATTCACCACAGACTTCAAGACAACAATGCCTGTAGTCCTCGAAAAGTGCCGCTCCTTTCCTCTAAGCATGTTGCTAAACGGATATCTTTAACTAAAACACATCTAAACTGACCAAAGGTAAAGTGGAGAAATATCCCATGGACTGACGAATCCAAAATTGTTCTTTCTAATGGAAAGGGTTACACATGATTTGTCCGTAGGCCCCCTTACAGCGAATACAAGCCACAATTCATTGCAATAACTATCAAACATGGAGGTCATAGTATTAAGGTAGGGGATTGCTTCTCGTATCAAGGTGTGGGTCCTATATATTAGATCAACACCGTTATGGATTTATCGGCTTATGTAAAAATTCTTAATGAAATTATGCTGCCGTATGCTTCATATGAAATACCGCTCGTGTGGGTCCTCCAGCAAGACATTGACCCCAAAAGGTGTCCCTGTAGGCTAGTAGGTAGTGTACTAGCTTATAAGAATGCGGGTTGTGGGTTCGATTCCCAGCAAAGACCTTGGTTTTTTTTACTACAACAATAAAAATTAATTGTCGGTGGGGCTGCTCAGTGATGAACGCGATGGTCACTGGTCACTGTGCTGTCTTATACGACAGTTAATTTCCGTAACTATCCTCCTACTTTCACCACCTGTCTTATCTCTTCTATATCCCTTTCCTCCCCCCGGGGACACATTTATGGTCTTTATAGTACGTAACAGCTATCTAAATCTGTGCAACTGGGGGTATAAAGGGAGCCCAGTCCCCTGAAGACAGGCAGGGAATCAACTGGAAGCTCCACATTATTTCCACGGGGATCAGTGAACCCGCAGAGTTCAATATTTGTCTCTTTAGACATTTAATAGTTCTCTGACTGATCATTGAGGTTGGCCCCTATATGGGAGTATCGTGTTGGTTGTGGTTTTGCGGCCCCTTAACAGTATAATGTTTATTATGGTGGCCAGGATCATCTCACTGATAATGACACGCAAAGTGAATGATCCAGTCTAGTGAGCATGCTAGACATGTGTTCTGGACATGAGTTGAAAGTCTCCAACTCTTTAGCAAGGTGTGATGGTTTGCAGCCCTGCCCTGAAATCATCAAAGTTGCAACTAGGTGATTCTGTTGCTTAGAATTATCTTCGGCTTCCTAGGACGCTTGTATGACGTTCCAAATTATACAATGGTGGTTTGTCCACCATCTGATTAAGGCTACATAGCCAGGTGCGGATGTAAAACAAATCACACACTCTATCCCTTTCCTAAAGAATGTAGCACGGTACATGACTAAATAGGCATTGTTGCCTGCAGTGCTACTTCTCTTAAATAAAAAAAAAAACGCCAGCAAAATGGCAAAAAAAAATGGTTGAACGATAACTCACCTATCGAAAATCTGTGGACGGACATAAAGAACAGTGTATCTACAATAAAAACAACGAGCGTTGAAGGGTTCTGATAATAAACCATTAACATCAAAACATTGGGCCGATTTAGCCCAACATTTAAACAGATGTAAACGGAGTTAGTATAAATTTATGCGTGGTGCTATTATATTGACCGCAGCTGTATATTTGAAAATATACAGATATAATGAAGCAAT
The DNA here is from genome assembly GCA_030448955.1 of Trichopoda pennipes. Taxonomy (NCBI): domain Eukaryota; kingdom Metazoa; phylum Arthropoda; class Insecta; order Diptera; family Tachinidae; genus Trichopoda; species Trichopoda pennipes. The sequence goes on from JASKUP010000040.1 coordinate 3,641,455, forward strand.
TGTTTACAGTACACTGCAGCAGTAATTATGCAACTAACATAGACCGCCTACAATCAGTTGTTAGTGAGAGCTGCATAAAAATTTTGAATTCCTGTTTTTGATTCATTAAACATTGGATTCATTGAGACTGGAATGTGATGTAAATTGCACTAAAAATCATTTGTTTAAAAATGTTTTACGTAATACAAATTCTAATTAAATAAACCTGCGGCTGGCTGAAGAAAAGAAACTTTTTATATTAAGACAAAAAAAATGTAAACGCAGAGCGGAAAAAGATTTTTGATTTCGAAAAATAACAAATATTTAAACCTATAAAAATACAAATTCCAAAGTGTTTGCCTGCGACAAGAATTTTTTTAAAATTGCCACAGATTTTCACGTTTCTTTTCACAATAAAAATATTATTCTGCATATTTAAAATGCATTTCGTATTTTGACGAAATTTTATCACTCTTAATAATTTTTCGATTTTCTATTAAAGTTTTGACGTTTCGATAAAGACCATTTTTCATAACTCATTATTTTTTGGTGTAATTCTTTCATTTGATTTTTTTAGTTTTTATTTATTTTTTTCTGCCGGATGAGTGTAACACATTAGGCTACATAAGTTTCCAGTACCATGTTAATTAATCCAGTAATAAATTTTAGAAGATACGATTTACACTGCTTTCTTTGACCTTTTTTTTCTCTGTTACCACATTTGCATTTAAAGTTATTCACAGTAGACGGAAAAAAATCCTAAAATAAATTAATACGCCCTTAACCATGCTAATATTTTATTTCAGCTAACATCTAACGGCTGCGGATAAACTGTCCCATTGACAACGAAATGACAACACTGTGCCAGCAGTGACACCAAGTTATATTTTTTTTTATGTTGTAACACACTATATTTGTCCTCTTTTCACCTTCGACAAATAATTATTATAGAAATTTCCTTTTTCTTTGATAGTTCGACAAGAGTGGGTAAGACAAAAATGTAAAAAAGAAATTTCCGCATGCTAAATTTTAGATTTTCTTTTCTACGTTCCATTATTTAGATAAATTGAATAAAAATTAATTTAATAAATAATTCGTTGCAGACAATTGGAGTCCCCAACAAAACGTTATTAGCAATATGGCCGATTTAGATGATTTTTTTGCCAAAAAAGACAAGAAAAAGTCGAAGAAACCAAAATTTCTTACGGCTGAGGAATTGGTAAAGAACTTGGAAGAAACAAAGCGCGAAATAGCAAAAGTGAAAAAACCTGAACCAATAATACCAGCCCCAATTACTGTCGGTGATGTTGAGGAAACACCAAAAGAACAAGTGAGTAATGCATGACAACGAATTGTTTTCATTTTGCAAAAGGAAGCATAAACCAAATTAATTACTGTGAACAACAAACAGTGTAACAATAAAAACAAAAGACACGCTGGCAAAATCATACTAAAATAACAAAATGACATTAAGTTCGTACTGGTTTGGTTTTGTGGTTGTTTTAGGTTGATGATGAATGGAAGGAAATTGAAGAGGAGCAACGTAAAGACTATACTGGTCTTAAAATTTGCCAATTGACCTTAACCGATGAAGATGATGAAAGCGATTCTGATGCTATAGAGGAAGATGTTGATAGCGAAGGAAATCAAAATGTAGAATTCTTAAGAAGTAGTGATGGAGGACCATGGAAGAAAGTTATACCTGCCGAAGAGGTAACGCAAATTCCAATGGAAATACCTAAACCTGTTACTAAAATTTATGTATCGCCTGCCTTAAGAGCAGCAGTAAGTATTTGGTTATTACATTTGCAAATATCAGTTGTTAATTATATTGTTTTTTTTTTTTTTTTTGTATAGCAACAAGGAATAGGATCTGGCATAAAAACTAAACCTCGAAATAAAGCTGCACCTGATATAACCAATGCCGACTTTTTCCCCACCTTAGGTGCTGCACGTCCGGAAGAACAACGTAAAAAGAAAAATGAACCTGCATTTGAAGAAGTACGCCATGGTGGCCGTGTTCAAAGAGTGAAAGAACAAACTGTAGCCCCAAGTGCAGCAACTAATCGTTTCCAATCGCTAGAAGAAACTGAAAGCTAGACGTTTAACTAAACAGTATCATTCTTTACATAAACTAAAACAATAAGAGTCTCCGTGTGTTAATTTAAAAAACAATAGCCATTGGCATTTGCAAAGACTCCCAGGACTTACTCGTTTATACTTCTTAACAGTCATCTATTACAAAAAAAAAAAAAAAAAAACAAAAGAATCGAACTCACAAGTTTTCTCTTCTTCCTATTGACAAAGTGAAAGCCGTCAACAGCGAAGAAGAGGAGATGTTTTGTAAATTTATTAAAAAAACAAAAGGTTTTTCTTTAATCAAACTAAAGTTTTATTTTTATTTAAGCATTTTTTTATACAAACTAGATATTTTTTAATTATTTAATTTAATTGTTCTCTTTCCATTCATCCGCCCTAAATTTATTTTTCTTTTAATCATTTAAAATTTAAAACACGGGTAGAATTCAATACATCTTATTTTTTATGCAAATAATTTTGTTTGTTTTAAAAAAAGCAAATTTCTAGTTACTTAAAATTTTGTCCTACAATTCTATACATGAATACATTGCCCGCTTTTTTTAAATATTTTTATTTTCTATTCGTATTATTTAAAAACAAAAACGGGTAAATAAATGGAAACTTAAAAAAAACCAGAAGCAGATTAAGCGAAAAATAAAAATGCGTTTGAAAACATTTACCACTTTTTTTTTGCTCAGTAAACGAGACTAGTTTGTTAGGGGCGCAATCATGGTTTATCAACAAGGGCTTCATCATTATCTTCATACAAGTCACTTATATTACTGTCCAAATAACTGCAATGTTTAAATTTTATTTTGCTATTAGTTTAGAAATTGAATATTTCGAATAATTAAAACAACATGAAATATGTGGATGCTTAAATGACACTTGAAATTATGTTCATTTAAAAATTATGGCTTGCTAGTGCTATTGTCTTCAATAAAAAAAGCTGTCTTGTATTGGAAGATGTTGAATTTGTGGGCGAACTATTTTTTAAAGTTTATTGTGATCTTTGATTTTTATTTTTGCAAACTTATTCGTAAGATTTCCGTTGATTTTATAAAATTTATAATACATTAATAAAAATATATTTCATAGTAAACCCTTTGATACAACTCGAAAAAGCACAAGTATTAAACAAATTTTTGACTTCATTAAAAAAGGATTAAAAATTTGATAAAAAAAAACGATATTATTTCCCGAGGTTTTTAGATCTTTCACTTTGGAGAAAAATGTAGTTTTGTCTGACTTTCATGTACACCACCAAATATTTGACATTATTTAAGCGGTTAGCATTCCACACTGGGAGATTACTTTGGAAATAAAATTCCACTCTTTTATGTAAATTAGAAATTTATGAAAAAGAATTTTAAATAAATATTGAATTAATATAACTCTAATCATTCCAAGTAGACTATTTAAAATATAAATTTTATAACATATTCTGTAAGCATAATCTTCAATACATTTTCCGAAAAAGATTGAAATCGACAGCCGCAAATAAAGCTGTTCTTGAATAAACTATAATTCTTAGTCGTCCGTCCACGTCTCTTTGTAATGAACTTCAATGATTGTAAAAATATTTTATTAAATTCAAAATAATTGTTTTTTTTTTGTTAAAACAGGCTTTAGCAGCAAAACAAAAAATAATCACTCGCAACTAATTTTATTGATAAGCTTTATACGACAGGCATTTATATACAAGTTTTTTCTACTGAGAGAATATCTTGAAACTTGTTCAATGAAAAGAAGTCAATGTAATACATTTATATGTATTGGCTGTAAAAAAATATGCAATTAATGCGTACATGTATATTCCTTAATGTATGATAAACTTAGAATGATAAATCATCAATAGCTTTAACAGTTATATTACGTTCGGACCTTTCTTTATACGGTTTTTCTTTTGTATTTTGATATGAAGCTAAATGCTCTTTTTTCAAAAGTTTTTCAGGAAAAGTCCTTATTAAATATAGCCAACACTGAACCTTTCTGTAAAGACAAAATATTAAAGAACAACTAACAATTTCATTATTTTTAAACATACTCATTATTATTTAATATTATTGTTTGTATTTCTCTATCATAAAATGCTGGATAGTCTTCTAAAATATCTAAATTGGCAAACATTTTTTCGTCAACTTCATACACTTCACCCTTAATAAAATTACCCATGCCTCTGTTGTCTAAAAGAAATGGTATGTTATAGCGGGTGCCAACAACAAGAGGAAAACGTTCAACTGTTGCACCTTCATCAACAAAACGGGCAAATCCATTATCGTTACGCGTCAACCAATAATGATTGGGTTCGCCACGTTTTAGGGTGCCATAAACGAAAACTTTTTTTAACAAATCAGTAGATAATTTCGACATTTTCACGTTTAACAATCACATGACAAGCAAAATGCAGACTTTAAACAAATCTGTCCATTTTGTGCATTTATCTTTTTACTTATTTTCTGCTGCTGCTAGAATGATAAAAATCAAAATTATGCATATATATAAAGACAGCATTGCCAGGCTTAAGTCTAAATCACAGAGTTCGGAGCTGTAGACACTTGCAGGTTAACGGGAAAATACTTTTTGACGGTTTTCTCTTGAAAATTGTTTTATAAAAGGTTGTGTTAAAAAGCACTGAATTTTTTCCGCTCCGTGTTTTTTATAATAAAAAGTTTTATTAGTATTTTATTGTTTAAGCACAAGGTCTTTTTTAGTAAAAAATTTTAATGTTTATTTTTTATATATTACTTGTTTTTCAATATTTCGCCAAATCATTGGTTGGGATTTTCAGGATAAACAAAAGTTTATCAATTTTTCCCTTAAAACTTTTTTCATTTAACTCAAGTATTTTGCAAAATAAATAAACAATTTTAAGTTCCAAAAATTGGTTCTTGTTTATCTTTTAAAAAGACGTTTCATTTCTTTTACGTAAAGCAATATGTTTTCACAAACAAGGGTTAGACCCCTTTCACACAGACAAATTTTACTTTGACAAAGTTTTTTTAATTTTCTTTTAAACTTTCTTTGGTGTTCAAACACAAAAAGTTTTCTTTTACAAATTTTGTTTTAGTCACTTGGTGTTTTATGCAATCTGTGTATAAGTACAACTGTGTATAAGCGACGAAAGAAAAACAAAGCAACTTTGCGAGTATATCAAAGTCTGTACTCTCAATCATGCTTTCTCCCTCGCTCTCACATAAAATCAAAACTTTGCAAAGAAAAGTTTGTCTGTGTGAAAGGGGTCTTACGGTAACGTTTATTACTTTAATAAACGTTTTATTTTTAAGCTTCTTTTCAAATTAAATTACACGATTTATTAACTTATTCGGCTTTATATACAGAAAAATACTCTATGGTAACTTTACCACTTTAACGCCTTTATTATCTTTATGTCCGTACTCGAAAACATTTGCAGTTAAGCTGCCTTTCTTTCCCAACATATGCAGCTATATATACTTTATTGAGCGGTTTTCGCATATTCAAGAAAGTTCTATTTTAACATCATCACTTATAGTTATTATTATCCAGTGTAGGCGCCTGTTTGACTGTGTCTACTTGTGTTTTGCTAGTTGTTTATGTTTTCTATTTGTTTATTTTACATCGCAGAATTTTCATAAAGTATATTGTTGCTGTTTTGTGTTCATAAGATTTTTTGTAAACAATGTAATTTGTAAACAGATACAATAGGTAATTTTATTTACTTTTTTTACTGATAATTTATTTTAAAAGTTACTAAGCTTCTACGTAACAAAATATTTAAATTGAATTGCTGCTGAATAAAATCGCTGAAAGTAACAAAAAGTAGCAAAATTATTAACTTCATACCCTGCATAATGTTAAATAATTCTCAATTTTTGCGCCGTTTTAATTAGTGTTAATAACATGACTTAAACTTCTGTTAAATTTTCTGTAGAATTTAAAATACAAAATTCATTATTGCTTTCTTTCTTGTTAACTCTTTAGCTGGCTAAAAATAATTATTAAGTTTGAAAATATAAATAAAAATGATAAATGTTTTGTTTTCACGTATTTGTATACTTACCTGTGGCACACTGTATCCTTGCTATATGTCGTTTAAAACAGTTCGCGCCAAATATTCTCCTGACTATGTTAATTGGATGATGTATTGGATAGTGTTTGGAATATTTACAGTATCTGAAACATTTACGGATATTTTTCTATGGTGCTTTCCCTTCTACTACGAACTTAAAGTTTTATTTATACTATGGTTGGTACCTACTGTGGGAAATGGGAGTTCCTATATTTATGAAAATTTCGTTCATCCGTTGCTGCAAAGACACGAATCATATGTAGATTACCATTTGGCACAGATTAAGGAAAAAGGGCAGGATGTTTTATTGCACTATATAAAGGAAGTTATCTTATATATTGGTAGGGGCATAATAGGTGTAATCAACAATTACTGTCCACATGGTATTTGCGGCTTTTTAGCCAACAATAATATTTCTAACAGTGCAGGAGCAACGCAAAGACCAAACCGAATTTTTGTTGAAGAGGAAGAAGTGCATGTTCCCAAATTAGTTAATGTGCGACAGAATTTAAATTCCTATATAAATGATGATACAACAGAAACTACAAGTGGAATTAGCCGCAGGACACGTAGAGCTAAGCAAGTACATCACAATTCAAATATTTGATTGCAAAAATGCTTACGAAATTGTCCCACCAAAATCAATTGGAATTGAAAATACGAAACTATGTAAATCAGATATTTGTTACATCTTATAGTCATATATATTAAGTTATGTTTATATATTAAATTATGTTTTTTATGTATATTATTGGTTTTATTTAAAAATTTTAAATTAAATTTTTGTTTCTTATATATGTTGCTAGTTAAAATAAATTGTTTTTAATTTTATACCTCTACAGTCGCTTTATTTCTTTGATATTCGGGTAGAATAGTCCATATATAACCACCTGGTTTTGTATTATATTCCATTATATCAGGCAGCGGATAGGGAGTTGTACGATCCAAATAATAATTACTAGGAGCATGCATTACAAATTCCATGCAGGATAACTTGCGTGAAAATTCCTCATCAGGTCCTTAAAAAAACAAATTCAAATTTATTATTTTTAAGTTTATTTCTTTTGCCAAGAGTTACCTATTAAATAAGTAGCTGCATCAAAGCCTTCCTTAGGATCAGGACTTTCTTGAGTTGGTATAAGCCATGTTAAAAATGCCGACTTTTCGCAATAATTGTCTATTAATAAACCTCTTATTTGAGCATAATATACATTGTTATCATTATCTATCAGGGACACTATATCTCCAATTTGCAAATAAGAACCCTAAAAAGATTGAATTATATAAACTACAAATATCGATGCAGAAATAATTTAATACTTTGTGAAAGATGCTCTCTACTGTGTGGGTGGTGGCTTGCGCCAAAGGTGTTTTAAATGGAGTTCTTTTAAATAAGCTTCTTCTATTACGACCCTTTGGCTGTTGTTTTCCACTTCCCGCTTGTTTTTCGCTGTTTCCATTTGTGTTGTTATTAATAGCATTAGACCTGGTTTTGAAACGTGTAGCCCTCGTACTCTTTCTTAAGCGTGCTCCACGTTCTTCTGCCAAAGTGCCTATACAGTCTTTTTTATTGTCACTTTTTGCATCTTCTTTAGCATCTTTATCTTTACTATTCCTAGATTTTTTTTCATCACTTATATCTTGAAACTTTTCACCGTCCTTAGCTTCTCGAATTTCAAAGCAAGCTTGACATATTTGACCATTATCAACAGTCCGCCATAACAATGATTCTGTTTTTTTACATTCCACACAAGTTGGTGAAGCCTTCGGAGGCATACTTATTTTAAGATAAAATAAATAACTTCAATAAGAATTAATTTATACTCAGTGATTTGTTTTTATTATGACAGTTTATCTTCTTCTTATACTTAGTTATTCACTAAGGACTGATAACTTAAATATGATGTATGAATAGTAGTTTAATTCATGGTTAAATTATTTTAAAAGCATGCAGCATATCATTTACTAAACGAATTTTTATTCTGATTAATAACTTTGACGAAACTTCAATAGCACATTTTTCTTCTAAAACCGTAATATTAACTTTTAATATCCTAATTTATTTTTGAAATATCCTTGCTCCCTCATTTATAAATCTTTTCATACAGAGACGAGGGGTGATATGAGTTGTCGGGTGGCACTGCTCTCCACGTAGGCACCGATACAAAAATGCTAAAATGTAGAGAATGATCGGCTTGTATGATTCGTTTACTAGGAAAACGTTTTCAATATATCAATATTTTTTTATAGAAAAATTTTTTCTGGTGAAATTTTTTTGTAGACAAATTTTCTGTGGTGAAATTTTTTGATATAGAAAAATTTTCCCTGGTGAAATATTTCGTAAAAAGTTATCTATGGTGAAGTATCTCGTAAAAAAACTTTCTCTAGTAAAATTTTTTGCAGAAAAATTTTCTTTAATGAAACTTTTTATAGAAAAATTTTACTGGTGAATTTTTTTAGGACAATTTTACAGGTGAATTTTTTTAGGACAATTTTACAGGTGAATTGTTTTTAAAGAAATTTTTTTTTTAGAAAAATTTTACTGATGAAATTTTTTTTATAGAAAAATTTTACCGATGAAATCTTTCAATAGAAAAATTTTACTTATGAAATTCTTTTTATAGAAAAACTTTACTGATGAAATTCTTTTTATAGAAAAATTTGACTGATGAAATTTTTTTATAGAAGAATTTGACTGATGAAATTTTTTTTATAGAAAAATTTAACTGATGGAATTTTTTTGTTATAGAAATATTTAACTGATGGAATTTTTTTGTTATAGAAATATTTTACTGATGAATTATTTTTGTTTTAGAAAAATTTTACTGATGATTTTTTTTTGTTAAAGAAAAATTGTACTGAAAAAATTTTTTTTTTATAGAAAATTTGTACTGATGATATTTTTTGTTGTAGAAAATTATTTTTGTTATAGAAATATTGTACTGATGGAATTTTTTTGTTATAGAAAGTTTCCAATTTTGAAATTTTTGTGTTATAGAAATTAAATTTTTTTGTTATAAAAAAGTTTTTCTAATAAAATGTTTTTTAAAATATTACAGATTGAATTTTTTTGTTATAAGAAAATTTTACTGATGAATTTTTTTTATAGAAAAACTTTATAAATAAATTTTGATTGATAAGTTTTTTTATACAAAAATTATAACAAATGAACTTTTGTTTAGAAAAAAATATGATTGAAGAAATTTTTGTAGAAATGTGATGACTGATTGAATTTTTTAATAAAAACAATTGTGGCAGGTGAATATGATATGGTATTTTTCGTTGCCTATAAAGTTTATTCGGCTTCTTTTTATAATCTGCTACATATATTCAAATTGCCAATGCAGTGATTCGATTTCGAAATTTTTCTAGTTGGGTAAAGAAAAATATTGCATTTGATTGACGGATTATAATACTAATTCTTGAAAAGAAAATTTTCTGAATATAGAATCATCCGTAAATAAGCCTTTGAAATTGACTTAGTTGAATTTCGAAAACCCTAAATCCAGTTAAATAATAATACCTAAAGTACCACCATACTAACTTATCTCCTAAAAAAAGCAATTATTACAATTTGATTTATTTTTTAAAACTTTTTTTTTATTTAAGTATATTATTGGATTTTTTTATCTTTATTATATTTTTTTATATATCAATATATATATCTTCCATTTTTTGTGTGATATCTAAGCCAAGTGAAATAACATTATGGTTAAGCAATTTAACATATTTATTTATTCTTTTGTTTTTGGTAATAAAGATAGTAATCTAAGTACATCTATACCAAGCACATGCTACTAGAGTTTAACTGAAAGTTTTTTGCTTTGTATTTTAATGACAGTGTGTTTCAAACTTTGTTTTTCTTATCGTTACATTAAAGGTGGTAAGAGAAATTTTTAAAATAACGGGGAGTAAAAACATTTTTTTTAAATCTTTCACAATTCGTGTAAAGTTAAGCATTCTTACGTTACTATTATTAATTACTAAAATTTGATTTAAAATTTATTTTCACAAAAAGGTATGCTGTCAACTTTCATGTACTTAATATAGATATACTTTGATAATAATTTAAAAAACATTTATGATTTCATATTTTATTAAAAAAAAAAAATTAAATAAAAATTTTATAATAAAAACTAGCAATAACTTATTAAAAAATAAAGCAATAATTTCCGAAAGAATACTTTTAAATTTTTGATTTCGTAAACTTAATAATTAAACAAAACAAATTAAAAATAACATAAAATTATAAACAAAATACTTATAATAATAAGGAAAAAAATTCGTTATAATTAAGGATGAGTAGTACAACATCTAATATGGAGACCTTCTTTGCTTTGTTTTTAATTCTACGGTCCAAATATAAACAATTAAATAGACATTTATTTTTAAGGCAAATTGAATTCAATTCGCCTTTGTTTACTTGCATTATGTTTTTTTGTTTGTTTGAATGAATGCTAAGATTTTTTAATAATAAAAATTTTATAATGAATGATTTAGGCATAGAATTAAACTTTTCTAAAAACCTATTTTAAACCTGAATTTTCCAGTTTTTTTTTTTTTGCTTTTAATACTAAAAATTATTTAAGTTTGAAGTTTGTTTTGTGTATGTTTTGTTAATTCGCTTCAAAGTCTATGCAATTATTCAATGTCATGGAAGCGTAATATGGCACGTCCGGGAATTTCCGAACTGCACAATTTTTGTATGACTTCAGCGGCTTCTTCACAAGGGAACACCGAATACGGTGGGGGTTCAATTTTCTTATCGGCCACTATATCGACCAGCTGTCGTAATTGTTCTACTGAGCCACTGGAAATGGGTATAATTTTTTGGTTATTCTCCATAGCTAGTCGAGAAAATTTAGGCATTAATTTGTCAGCCACGTCCTCACTCATGAGAACAACACCACCCTTGTTAAGGCAATGCATAGAACGATGAAGACTGCGTGAAGTGGTGCCAAAATCAATTACAACATCTACAGGACCACCGCATAAATCTTTCGTGCGTTCAATCAACTGAGGCTCATATAAACATTCATTCCATTGAACAACGCTGACACTGTTAATAAAAAGAAAACAATTCTTAGCATTAAGGGCATTCGCTATAAGAGGCAAATTTAAAAGATGTTTGTTGCGTTCATTACAAAGATTCAATATTTTCGAAATAATCAACGTTTTTTGTTCACTTACTTTTTTATTTCTGTTGCTAAACGGAAGCCCTCATCTCTTAGACTTGCAACTGTCAGTTCAACGGAATTATCCAATCCTGTATTTGCAAAGTGATAACAGGCCAGACGTACAGCCCACAAGGCCAAGCCACCAGTGCCAACAATTAAAACTTTGCATTTTTTGTTGGGCTCATCTGCACTCTTCTCTTTCAGCATTTCCGTTACAACTTCGTGAGCCTTCAAAACAGAATTCATAGCCAAAAGAGCACCAGTGGGTAGCATTGCGGCCACAGTAATCGGTAATGTATCGGGTATGGGAACAACATATTTAAGTTCTGGTACAGGCATTAATTCAGAATAACCAGCAGGTGCTTCTTCAAATGGAAAAACAATAACACGTTGACCAATTTTTAAGCCCATATCATTTTTCTCTGTCACTTCACTGCCCAAGGATTCAATAACACCCGCAACTTCATAGCCGGGAAAAAATGAACCCTCACGTACGCCAGCATGTGCTGGTGAAGATTGCGGAATGGGTGGACAATAGTCACCCAAATCTGATGAAATTGATGACATGCTGGTTATTGAGGCCGAACGATCACGTCGTCTATAGCAAGCACCGGCACATACAATTTTAATGCGAGCTCCATATGGTGGTGTATCTTCAATTGGTACATAGTTGTTAAATACACAATTTTTCGCCTGTGGTCCCGGCGACTCAATTGACACTTGACGGCAGAGTTTGTTCATGTTGTAAGGTGATACGTTATCACCGGGCGAGAATGAAATAGGACTGTCAGAACCGCTAAACGATGCAACGGGTATAGGAGCTGAAGCTCTAAAATAAAAAATAAAAAAAAAATATTTATTTATAAAATTTATTAAAATCGGTTGTGCTTGCTATTTTTGTTGTAAAGATTAAACTTTACGTTTTTTTATCTTTCATCTTTCTGCTAAGGCCTGATATTGCATTTGTTTGTTACCGATCAGATCATTTTTGATATTCTCGTTTTGTGAAATTTTAATTTTTCGAAATTGGATTTTTAGAAATTTTATAAAATTAAATTTGAGTTCATGGGTCCCAACCAAAACACAAGTTATGAAAATATTTAAATTAACCAGTCTTGCAACAAGCGCAAATTGTTTTCTTTTATATCGAGAGAAAAGAAAAGTAACAATTATCTGAATTAGGATCGTTGTACAACCAACGACCAATGATGTGTATGTATGTAGTCTGCCTATTTAGGGTACTAGTTCGACTGCATAACAAAGCAATTTTGAAGGCAAAATCAGGATGGATTTAAATGCGGATACAAAGCTACACTTAATTAATTCGAAATTTACTAATTTAAATTCATTAAGAACCGTGTTTTTCAAAAACAAATAACGAAAATTTATTTAAAAATTATAACAAATCGTCGTTTGTGTGTGTGTGTGTTTTACATTTTAAATAGTTTTTTTAAAACATTTAAAAAATTCAACTAAATTGTTTTGTTACTTTATTCAATACTAAATGTTTTCAAATAAATTGAATAAATTCGATTTGTTAAAAGAAATATTTGAATTATTTGTTGATTTTTTCATTATTTCATTTTGTTATTTTCTTTTAATTTTATTAGATAATTGTTTATGTGTATGTTTGAAATCACCTTGAAGATATTTATGTACATTAAATTGTTTATTTCAACTTTTAAATAATTCATTTTATTATCGTTTATTTGTAGAACTAGAATATATACTTTCTAGATAAACGTTTGCAAACAAATTAAAAATTCAATCAAACTTTCAAGTACTTTACAAAAACTCGAGTAGTTGTGTCCATGTAGAGAATTCATAAAACAACAAACAATATTGATGTTGTTGTTTTACTTAAAATCGAGTGTGTACTCGAAAGTACTTTTAAAGATTAATTTGTTTTTATGGCAAAATTACAACAGCCAAAAGAAACTATATGACGTTATTCGAATTATTATTTAGAAGAGACACACCAAAACCGAATTATTTCTGCGCAAATACTGGTTTATTTAAGCCGAATACAATGTTAAAACTTTTTGACGTTTTTCAAAAGAAAAGTAATTATTTTTGAAAATTATCTTTGTTTTAAGAAACTGTTCCCTGTTTAAAAAGAAATTTATTCTTTGTTTCTTTTTCCCCTTTTTTTTCTTCTTTTACATAAAATGTTTAATAATATTAAAAAAAAAATAAAAGCAATAAATTTAATAAATTTATTATTTAAATTTCAAAAACATACTAAATTGACAACATAGTAAAAATTTTCTCTGTGTATCGCGATCCGAAATTTCGCACCTATTAAAGCATTTGCTCATTTCAGGTTGAATTTACATTAAATTTTTTAATTGACTAAAGTAAAAAATGTTTTATTTTTCAATTAAATATATAATTGAGACAATTAAAAGTTTAATTAAATTACAATCTGAAATAAATAAAAATTTATTAAATTTTTTAGCATGAATTTCCAGACCCTCAACCAGACTAATTAAGACAGTCAGAGTAAAGAAAAATGCTATCGGGGTTAATTAAGTCCATAATGCCGGCTACTGATATCTCCTCCTCCAACATATATTTGGAGACACTAAGAAACAAGCCTTGATGCCGGCTTGTGTATATTGTATCGAAACTATTTCTTGTCCGATTTGATGAACAACTTTGTCAATCTAGGATCAAGTGAGTAAAGTTTTTTGCGTTTCTAAAATAGCAAAGCTTATAAAGATCGCCTTCGGTCGGTCTCTATTAATTTTTTTTCATTCACTTTTCAATGTATATGTTTTTTTTGCAATTATTTCAATTCTAACAATTACAAATTTATTATGGAAAAACAGAGCATTGTGATCAATATTTGGAATTTAAAGTAGATCAAATTAGCAAGAATTAAAAAAAATATAATAAATAAAATACAATTTAAGTAATAATTACAAAAAAAAAGGAAAATATATACATAAATTCATGAAGATTATTTTTTTTAAATATAATAGAATATTAACAATTTAAATAAAGAATTAATTAATTTAATAAGTGAATGTTTGCACTTTGAGACAGAGTTAAGAAGTTATAAAATTAATTCAATTGATTTTTATTCATTAAGAAAAATGTCAGCTTTTTTTATTACAACAATAAATAAAAACACATACAAGGTGTTTTAGATTTCGAAAAGGAAATAATATAAAAGAATTTTATGCAAAAAAATATATTTAAAAAATAAAGTTTTAATTTAAAACATATTTTCTTAGCTGTTGGAACTAAATAAAGTATATGATAATTGGCAAAACAAGAAAACCCCGACCTTTTATGACTAAATAAATGAATGGTATTAAATTTAGAGCTTTAATTTTCGTTAAGCAACCAAAATTCGTTTTTTATTTTTTATTGCGCAGTTTCATGTAAAAAATTATTATTTTTAAGAATTTTTTTAGGTAACATAGTTGTTTTTACTTTTTCTTTTATTTCATAATCAAGATTAAAAAGTCCTTTGGAAACCCAGTTTTCTTTTAATTTTTATATTTCCAAAACTTTGCTCAAACACAAATATATTATTAATTTACTTATTTTGGGTTTTAAAATAATTGAAACAGCCGATTTCTTTTTAATTTGTAGTATTATTCAAGTTCACTTCAAAAATAAAATAACATTCACACTTTAATTTTTTATTAATTCCTCGCAAGAAATATGTTCAATTTAATTAATTAATTAATTAAATGCACCGTTACCGTTGGCAATTGTTTCACGTTTTCGAAAACCTTTTTGCTGGGCTCTCTTTACTGAACTAATGTAAAATGCCGTTACTGTTGCCAGTTTACCGTTTAATTGTTCGAAAAAAATACTTTAAAAATAAACCTATCGATACTACACTATTTCCCCTGAAACGTAATTTATTTTAGAATTTTTAAATATTAAGGAATATAGTTCTGCTATTCAATTTTGAATACTCTTGATTAGATTTTTTTTATATAAAAAATAATAATAAAAAATAATAAAATTTAAAATGATCACCACAACTTTTTCGACAAATTATCATTTTTAATCTTAAATAATGGCAAATAAAGATGTTATATGGTATATCGCCTTGTGGAAAAGAAGGGTGAAAAATTCCTTTCTAAATTAAATATTAAAATGTTTTCCTGAGAGAATAGCATTCTCTAATCTAAAACAATTTCATTAATTATAGATTTATTTAAACATTGTTATATTACAAATCTAAGAATATTTTTAAATAGCCAACAAAAATAATCTTAATAAAATAAATTTTCAAAACAAAATTATTTTCAGTTTTAAAAATTCGCCCCATAAAAAAACTCCAAAGAGCTCTACAAATTGTTGGGTATGGCAATACTGCTAATGTTAACTGAAAACATTCTGCAAACAAATAGAGTTTGCTCAGAGAAAAACCAAAATAAAATAACATAAAAACGTTGAAATTTCAAACAAAATTTTTAAATCTACAGCCCATTTTTAGTTGGCTGCAGAAATTTACGTAAATAAATGGTGTAAAGAGTACAATTATTACATTGTGAAAGAAAAATAAATTAAATCAATATACACATACATTATTTGGCAATAATTGATGAAAATAACATCTCTCTTCTGTTTTTTATTTTCAGACAATGATGTGACATCATATCATGCAGTTAACTAAAGGTATATTATATCTAGTATATATTTTAATGCAATTAATCACATATTTTATAAGGCTTTTTTTTAATTGATTGCAATAGGTAATAAAAGTCATTAATAAACAAAATGATCTTAAAATTTTTTGAAGAAAAAAGTTTCCTAATAAATGTTCAAGCATTTTTTTTAACATGTTGTCAACACGAGTTCAGTAAATGATTTTTATTTAAGTTATTGTTGTTGTAGTCTAATAGAAATAAAAAAGACATGGCGATAAAAATATTTTATGTGATGTATGTAGTTAGTAATTTGTTTATATCTTTTTATTTTTCAGACTTGTTGTAGCCATAAGTGTTTCTTTTTGCATTTTTAAACAAATTAATGATTTCAACTAAAGTTTAAAGTGAGTCATAAATAATTATAGATAAATTTATCTATTATCCCTATGGTTGTTGAAATTGACAATCTAATCGTAGCTGTCAAATAAATTAACAAAAAAATTAAATAATCAATTATTTTCTGATTTTCAAATATAGCAGTTAAATAATAAAAATTTTCAGAAAAGATTATTGATTACACAATGAAAATTGTTTAAAAGTCTACCGTCATAAACATTGAAGACTCCAATGCGGTACGCCTTTAGTACTTTGCGATTTAAATTAAACAATTAAAATCTATTCTTTTTTTTTGGCGATTTCGTCTACATTTTTCTGGCAACACATTATTTAAAACCTCATAAGTATAAACAAATATTATAATAAAATAAATAAAAAAGCAAAATTATGGAAAGACCAAACTGAACTATTTATTAAGGCCGCAATTTACTTTCCTAGATAATCACAGGAAAATCTGATACGACTTCTGTCCGACTTGAAACTAAACGCTAGAATGGTGTGTCGTAATACCCACCCAATTACACAAAAGGGAAAGTAAAGATCCATATGCATATGTAAACACATATGCAAGTATGTATGCATTAAAGTTTTGACAGTTTGAGCTTTAAAAAAATCTTAGTGCCATTCCATTATATATGGAACAAATAAAATAAAACTCAAATGTTATAGCATTAAACTTTGTGTGTTCGTTTGCATTTTACAAAATTTCTTTAAATAAATAATTTTATAAGAATAAATTAAATTAACGGCAATTGATTTATGGCAAGGTTTCAAGCGAAAAACATAACATAGAAAACAAAATTTTCCAATGTTATCCACTTTTTATCGTTACAAACCAACAAATCATGTACACCATTTCCAAAACTTTGTGCTGCAATTCACAATAAATAATAATAAATAACAAAAATTGTATTTTTGAAATATAAATAAGACTATCCAACTCCTCGTCCAGAACACATGACAAGCATGCTCACTGGATCTGAATCATTTACCCTTTGTTCTAAGTACAGGTGAGATGATCCTGGCTCTTTAAACAAATTCGTGAGGGCCGCGAAACCACAACCACCCGAAGGGCCAACCTCAATAAGAAGTCAGAGAACAGCTAAGAGCCTAAAAAGCCAAAAAGCTGAACTCTAAGGCTTACTGATTCCCGTGGAAATAACGTGGAATTGATCAGTTGACTCCCTGCTAGCCTTTAGGGGACTGAGCTTTTACCGCCGGTGACACATGTAATGATGGTGAGATTTTGTCAAGAAATATAATTGTGCCCCCGTGGGGTTATTATAAGCTATACTGATATCAACTTTGCTAAAATTGTATATAGGTGTTCAAAAGGCATCTTAAAATGTCACAAGTTGTAAGGGAACGCCCCTTAATTTTTAATAATTTCAAAATCGGTTCAGAAATTAGTAGGCGGTAATGACGTTATAGTATTTTCTATTTTTAAATCAATTATATAGTTTATATACTTTAGTAGATTTAAAAAATTGAATTTATTGACACTTTGTTTTTAAATTTTAAATAATTGCAAAATTACAATAGAATTTTGGCTATGGTGTAATTTGCATTAGTTTTATCTTTGTCCACTTTTGTAGTTGTTGCAAATTTTATACATACATAAGTATTTATGTATATACTTGTATTTATAATTTTTCTTTTGCTTTTTACGTAAAACCGTCATTTCAGCAAAGTTCAACGTTCGTTTCAATGCAATTTTGTTTTAGTAATAATTCGAAAAGAAATAAATGCATGCGTGTACATACATATACATGTATCAATCGCATTTTTATTAATTGTTAGAAAAAAATTGTTTAAAGTTATTAATTTGCCATTGAAGGAAATGGTATAAATGCCTAATCAGCTTATTAAAATTCATATGCAACTGTTTTTATCCAACTAAATGTATGTAGGAGGTACATACTTATGTACACTGCACATTATCTCGGCAATACCGTTTTTCAGAAATAAAAATAAATACCTTGGTGGCACAAATTGTTGTGTATATATATCAATCGGCATTTTATTAATTAATTTAAAGATTAGATCACAATTTCTCACAGTTTTTTTTTATTTTTGTTTTAAAACACTTTGAAATTCTCTTTTTTATTTTTGCAATAAGTGTATATAAAATTGGAGTTTTTCAGTTTTGCAAAGATTTTTTCTTTTCTCTTTTTTTAGAGTATTTTTTACTTTCTTAATATTTCTCACGAAATGTAATTTCCAGTTTAAAGTTGCTGTTCAACTAAACCTTTATGGTGTTGAACCCCATTATTTTATTGGATTCTTAACAAAACAATATATTGCATGTGTGTTTGTTTGTGTAAAAAAAAGTGTTAACACGAATGAGTTAACACTCAGCACAGCAGAAAACAAACGAGTATTTTTGTATTTTTACGTACATACACATTCACTCGTAGTGGCATACGTGCCATTGCTAAGAAATTGTTGTGAGTAAAATTGAGTGAAATGTTTCTCCATGGCATCGCCATTAGCAAAAATGTTTACAATCAGAAACTTAATAGTTTTAATGTTTTTTTATTTTTGTTTTCATATTTTTCAAAACAAAGCAATAATACCCTCATAATAAAATATTAGTTAAAACAAAAACATAAAGAATATTATTTAGTATCTTTGTTTCTTCTTTTTGTCTAATATATATGTATGTCTAAACATAATCTTAAATTAAACATATCTCCAGCAATAAAGATGATGTTACGATATAAATAAAAATATTGTTTGTAATGAATTTTAGATTCGTCTCATAAAATATTAATTTAAAAATTAATATATTTTACTAAGGGAAGAGGCATATTCACATGGCCATTTCGCTACTGCTCATAAAGCTCAGTCGATTTTGATTTTATCCAAACTTTGTTTAGAAAACTCTTTAGTCTTTATCCCAAGCCAAATTAATTACTAAGAATTACATGCAACCAACCAAACCAAAAGATAACAAAGCTTAAACAATTTTTATACAAAATACACACAACAAACAAACAATTATTTATTGTTATTTACATACATATATTAGAGTATAACAAAATGGTTGTTCCAAAACTTGCAAAACGTGCTGTAATCACAATTCCACGGTCACAAGTCATTGATTTTGAATTTTTTTGTTTTTTTTTTATTTGTAAAAATATTAAGAATTAAAACTTTTTTTATAGTCCATAGGGCGAAAACGTTGCACTTTAAACTAGATTGTAAGTGTTATTTGCTTATGACTTTTTGCCAAACTCTCTAGAATTAACATTTTTAATTGTTCACTATTGCTATTGCCAGATCACATCAAAATAGAAAGGGCTCTAATTAAAACTGACATTGACTTTCACACTAACAATGTTTCAAAAAGGTTCTCTCACACGTCATCTCTAAATTGCTAAGTCTACATGAAAATGTACATAAAAAGCAAAAACATTTAAAGAGAAGAGTGAAAAAATGCATCTTGATCTAAAAAAAATCGTATGGCCAATAAATTATTAATGCAGCCATCTTGATAAAACGAATGATGCAGAAGCTCTAATTTTTGGGACTACTTTTACGTGCGATTCCCAGAATTGAGTTCCAAATCAATAAGATAAAAAAAATGTTGTACTGTAAATAGCCAGGTGATATATTAAAAGGGTCGTCAGACCTTCCATAAAATAAATGTTATCAAGTGTGTGGAGAATAGAAAGACTTTTGTATTTTCGGCCTGATTTTTTGTTGTTAGTAAATAGCAAAGAAAATAATTTAAAAAGACGGATCGACTTCAATCAGTTGTACATCAGCTATAACTACCAATTATATACATAAGTACGTACATAGGCGTGTATATATGTATATGCAAATATTATGTATACCAGTTTTTAAAAAATGTAAATATTTACGGCATAAGCATTCAACAAAATTTCCATTGTTGAGTTAAGCTTAAATATGGCAATAGCAATAATTAATACAACAAATAAATAAGTTCGTATGTATATAAGTATATACATACTTATGATGTAGTTGGTGACTAATTAAATGTTATAACATTTTTAGTAA
The DNA here is from genome assembly GCA_030448955.1 of Trichopoda pennipes. Taxonomy (NCBI): domain Eukaryota; kingdom Metazoa; phylum Arthropoda; class Insecta; order Diptera; family Tachinidae; genus Trichopoda; species Trichopoda pennipes. The sequence continues at coordinate 3,661,779 of JASKUP010000040.1, forward strand.
ATATTACTGAATAGGATTTTATTTCAAACACGTGTTTGGGACCATAACAAAAAAATTTTTAATTCTAGATTAAAAATATATGTATTAAAAACAATTTTTGTTTACTTTAAATATTAACAAAATTCAAAATAAAAGTTGTTTACTTTTGATGAGTTGTGGAATAGAATTTACTGGTATTTTTCTTTACTAATTGTTTTCGACAAGAAGGCAATGAAAATTAAAAATAAACTTTAACTGAGTTTTAAATTATGTCAAATAATTAACAACACTCATGTACACACACTTTATTCGTGTGTGTGTGTGTGTGTACATATCCATATGAAGTTGTTATAATTATGTAAATAATAAACCAGGCATGGGAAATTGTTTATGCTTATATAGATATGTGCATACATAAATATGCTAAAGAATTTTTTATTGAACTTTATAAAACAGGCATTTATTTCTGTTTTAATAAAAATATTTAGGGAACACATTAGAGACTACAACAAAAAACTACGAGAACGAAAATCAACTCCAGAATCAATTTTTGCAAACCATATATTCAACAACAAATATAAGCCAGGACATATAAAAACAACGGTTAAACTGCTACATACACAGCACAAAGGAAGGAGACTAAATGCATTAGAAAACATGGAAATATACAAATAGAAAACATTTAACGGACGAATAATAAATGAACAAATAAACACGGCTTCAGACACAATATTTGAACCATTAAAACATTTTTACAAGAAAACGCAGGTGCACAAGAGCAAAGCAATAAGGAACCTTATATAACAATTACAGATTATTGTCATACGAAAAAAACCCAATAGATTCACTTATAAACATAAACGATTAACAAGCATGGGCGTGAAGCGATTTGGGTAGGAAGAGAGACGAATGAAAACGGAGAGAGAGACAGACAGAGAGGGAGAGACAAATTAGGTAAAAACAAACAAACGAAAAAGGAGAGAGAAAGAGATATAGACAAAAAGAGAGAAAGTGACGAAAGCAACACGAATAACACGAAGAGAGACACGAACAAGACGAACTATATTAACACAGCTGACAGTAAAGTGCAACTAGTATAGAGGGAACACTGAAGATGGCAAATGGCTGAAACCGGTTTGTTCACACACCAAATTTGACGCGGGTTAACGTAAAATTTTAACCAAAAAATATTTACTTAAGCAAATAATTAAGATAAAAAGCCTATCAAAAATAGTAATAATAAATTAATCGTTAGATATGTCAATGGATTGTAAAGATATGATCCTGTTTCCCAATTTTCCTCGAAGCTATATGGAGTTTCATTCAATAACTTGCTTAATATCCGTGTGTTTTTATTTCCTCACAAAATAGATTTTTATGGAAATGCCATAAAATCTTATTGATAAAATTAGGTTTGCCAGATCAGTTAGAGATTTTAATTCCTTTATACCGTTCTCTTGCATATATATATATCGCGTCTCTGGAATGTTTTTTCACAAACACAATAACTTAGCAGAAACTTAAAAAGCTTTAAACAGTTTATATTTAATTTTTAGTCGCAAAAATATCTTATAAGTAGTTGTATCATTATGTAACTAGTTTATTATTAACTTTGTCTAAATATGTATAGTCTATGTATAATTTAAAATAGCACTTTTTAAGTATTCTAAATATAAAATTACTTGAACATAAAAAAATAAAAAAAGGAGTTAAAAGTAAAAAGAAAATTTAAATATGTAAAATATTTTATATGCAAAACAGACACCCAATTTACAATATTTTATTGTTTCAGTAAAATATGACATTAGCTCAGTTTGAATATTATAAAAAATCGACACGATATAGTTTAGACTAATGAATGCACTAATTTTATTTAAGTCAAGAAAACACAATCTCACGAAAAAGACATTAAGTAAAATATTTGCTTATTATTTAACTATTAAATTCTATTATAATAATTTTTAAATATATTATTAATATAGCTTACAATTAATATATATATATATATATATATATATATATATATATATATATATATATATATGATATTTCTGCCATTTAACTTTTAGCAGTTTTAAATTTGATTAAAAATATAGCATTTTAAAATTTTTTTTTAATTTTAAGTGAACACCACCGAAATACGATTGAAAATTTGTGATATAAAAACTGAAAATAAAATATTAAAATTGTACCGAAAAAAAATTATAAACTTTTTGATGAAAATTTAATTAAACTACGAATGTTCTACATTTATAATATGATTGATGCGCAGAAAGTTTAAAATATATAAAACTTGATTTTCCAGCTCTGCTTGCTAGAATGGCAATAGGTAAGTGCCATTGTTTTAAATAATGTAGTTAAGCAAATCATTAAAAATTAAAATTATTTCAAACTTAACTGGGACTAAATTTCATATACCACATGAACTCAAATTATTTGTTATATTGAAATAATATTGTTATATTGTAATAAATTTAATACTACTAACAGACTAAACAATTAAAAAAATCAAGAAACTTTTGGTTATTGGAATCTGGTTGACTATTAGTTCCTTTCAATGGATATTAAAACCACCTTGAATTTTGACAGGCTCACACAATGATACAAACGGGCAGAAAGCGTGATTTATCTATTATGATAACAGTGCCTATTTTCTATGTACAAATATTCAACTCTCTTGGCTAAAAGCGTTAAATTGATAGGTTTTTTTTATTATACTCCAAATCGTTTGATATGACAGTGGACACATTGTAGTTCTAGCAAGGACGTGACATATAGGAAACGTCACAAGAGAGTTTCTATAAAAGCAAAATGTTTATTTCTCCCAAAAATTACGTACCATGAGCTAAAAGATTGTATATTTCATTCAGATTAGTTTTAGCTTACTGCTAGTATAAGCCAAGTAATAGCAACGTTGATTTGGACAGCAGACTCTCGAAATTAATCCACCATTTCAGGACGCCGCATACTGTTTAATTTCGTCACATTATTATTAAATCTTAAAATAATTTTATTGGGTATGATTTTATGTGATCCCGCGTCAAATCCTACCCAATTAAATCAAACTCCGTCAGACAACATACGCACATAAAATAATTTTATTTACGAAGTCTTAATTTTGCAATATTTTACAAAAATATTTTTCTGTTTGTTTTTTTTTTTTGTTGAATTTCTAATTGTAAAAAAATTTCTAATTAAATTTGTGCCTTTTGTGCCTCTTTTCGCTATGAATTTGTACGAATTAATTTCAATATTTCTCTAATTTATTAAAGTTGATCTGTTTTTGTTTTTAATAAATTTTTTGTGCGTAGGTGCATTTGCACTGGTAGCACTGTTAAAATGTTACCACCCTAATGAAATTTTTGAAAAAGGTACTTCTCCGCCTGTGCAGAATACATACATACATATGTAATTATACACATTCTATACGGATAAATATAACACAATTATCTAAAAATATTTTTGAAATTTACAATCCGGTATTTGAAAAAGCCGGTCTAATGAGGAAGTAAAACAAAATCATTCTATGTAGAAGCTTAAGATAAAATGTAAAACAATTAGTTTCGAATAAGTACAGGAATATACATACATACATACATAAATATACATATGTATGTATGTAAGTATGCCAAAATAACAAAACCAAAACAATAATCAAATAAGTATGCCTTTAGGTAGGCATGTGTATGTAGTTGTTACTTGTTTCTTTTTATATTATAATAAAGAAAATAAGAAAATTCTTGTTGAGGATAAAAACAAAAAATAAAATTCATTTAAAGAACAAAATATGGTGAATTAAAAGTAAACAAAAACATAGCAACTGACAGCACACAAATGGAAAAAAAGAAGAAAGAAAACAAAAAAAAACATTGTTTTACTGTTGTGTTTTATTGCTTGCCTGCCTGCCTGTTCATCCAATCTATACGTGATCGTCACGCATTCGTGTAGTGATCATTGAGTTTTACCAACAACCAACAGCTCAGTATGTATCTACTTTCTGTATTGTGGTAGTTTCACTCTACTGTTTACCAGATTCTTTTCATTCGGTTGTGTATTTTTTTCCATTATACAATTAAAAGTGTGCTACTCACACAAGTTTAAAAGTATAAATACATATGTATGTATCTACATACACAACTCATTCAAACATGCAATTTTTGTTGTCTAGCAGATTGAGTTGTTTAAAAGCATTTTCCACAAAATGCAAAACGAAAATACAACAATTGGACAATTTGTTATAAGAGAAAGACCGTGACGTGAGTATATAATTCATAAATATTTATTGCATACAATATGTATGTATGGATACATATATATATACATATATACAATATACATCCATACATATTTTGATATTTATTGTATGTATATAAAACTATCTATTATGCATTTGTAGTTAATAAATTTCGCATGAGTGGCAAGTTTTTTTTGGTTAAATACGCATTTTGTTTTGGTTTAAAAACAGTGCTGCCGCTTTTCGTACAATATTTATGAAAAAAAACCGATCCTATTATAGAACTACATATATATATATATTTTTTAAATAATTTCATACAAATAAATAATTTTATTATTTGGAATTATTTCACGCATAACAATTTTATAGATTTCAAGATTAATTCAGGGGTACCGCAAGGCTCCGTTCTTTCTCCTACTCTATTTATTATTTTTCTAAATGACCTTCTTTGTCAAACTTTCAGCAATATATAATCTTTCGCGGGATGACAGCACCATTTGTCATTCGTATTCATTTGATAATAGACCGGACCAGTTGGAGGTCAATCACAATCTCGCGAGAATCACGGAATGGGATCGTGTGAATAGAGTGAATTTCAATGTCCGTAAGACGTAATGTTGCATGTTTATGCATGGCTCTGTGTTCGGAAATGGTGCTGCATCTGTTACTATGGGTGATATAGATATTACGGAATCGGAAGCTCTTAATGTTCTTGGCATGAAAATTCAATGTGACGTCCGATGGACTAAACACATTTTTCAGGTTTCTAAAGAAGCTTTCTAAAACGGTGAAAGACATACTTTACTCCATCCGATCTCCGTATTAATTATACCACCTATATCCGTCTAAAGATGCAATACACCTCTCAAGTATGGGACGGCCCCATTGATGCAATGTGGGTTGTATTTCACTATTTTATCGTTACAACACTGGTAAGTGCTCTAATAAAATTAGGGAACTTGTTCCCGTTACTTCGAAGTTTTTGAGTTTAACTAAATTTTCGTTAAGAGCAACATCCATTTGTGGTTGACTGGCCAGTGAATCGCACTACGCATTATAAGGAAAATTCGTTTATGGAAAATACTTCCTCTACAGGTCTTTCCTGTCACTTTCAATGTAGGAAAATTCAAAATGAATGTCCCCAAACACTACTCCCTCCTTCCTCCTCCTTTTTATAACCTGATTTCCCAGTTCTGGCACAGTGCATTGCATGTGTAGGGGCCATCCGCTGAGTGCTGGTCCGAAAAAAAAGATGCCTGCTAGATATATATAGGAGCTTACTCCAACCGTAGCTACTTGGGTCAGAAAGTTTTATAATAGGACATTGTTACCAAAACAAATTAAAGCCAACAATATTTGAAGAGCCTTTCAAATTAACAGAATGAAAAATAGACAGCATTTGCAATTTCTTTTATCTAAAATTGGTAGCTTTACAAATTTCTATTAAACATTTTTATTGCAAACTTAAAAATATAACTGTAACTTTATTTTAAAATTTATTCATTTAAATGCTCACTATTTTTAAAAATTAACAATCTTATACAGTAAATTGTTGTTGTCTTTCGAAGAATTTTCGAATTTCTTTTATAAAAAATTGCTTTTGTTGGAGTAGTCATTTGAGATTACAAGATAAAATAATGTTTGGGTATGATTTTACATCAACTTGCGTCAAATTTTCTTTGCGAACAAACCGGTTTCGGCTATATGCCATCTTCAGCTTTCTCTCTCTATATTGAGAGAAGGCGGGATGACGTAAAATCATACCCAAATAAATTAAACCCCGTCGTACATTATACGCACATATCATAAAAACATGTGTTTTTTAGTTCGTATTAAAGAAATATATTTTTTTTAATAAAAGAAAATTAGGCTAATCAAGAGAATAATCTTTAACCAACAAGAAAATGTTACTTTAAAAATGTTCTAAAATAAAAAAATCATGTATTCAAAAAAATTATAACGGTACTTTGACAACACTGTTTGAAATACCGCAAACTCAGGGTAATTGTGTTTTTTCTTTTAATTTTAGTTGTCGCAGAAAAAATCATATAGTCAAGACGAAACTATACCATAAAAAATATTTAAATTTTTTAAATTAGAATTCTAAAATACATTTTATTGCTTTTCTGAAGAAGCCACCCAATGGTGTGGCGAAATATTAAAAATAATATTTATTTTTTTTTTTATAAACAGACCTTGTGCTTAATCAAATTATTTATAAAAATTTAATTTTATTGATTTTGTAACAACTTGTTTACTTTTTATTGTACATAAGGAACTTTAAAGCTTATCAGTGGCACGAAAACTGTTAAAATTACATACATTTAAATAACCGCCAAACTTGGTAAAAAAAATCGTTATAAAAAATATTTTTTTAAATCGCTAAGTCTGGCAGCCATATTTAGGATACAAAACTTGTTTACATTTGAGTACATTTAAAGGGAAAATTCTCACACATACAATGAATTGATTTCAAACATCTGCTTGCATGATGATACAGTAGAAGAAAAATAACTGATAAAATTTGCAAGGAATATTAGGTCGCACGATTGAACAAGAGCTCGTTTTGTTAATGTTTGTCAGAAATGCTACGCAGAACGATGTTGTATGTGATTAAATATATGCGCATTTATGTTTGTATTATTTAGAAAATAGCGATCTATCTGGTTACTTTTGGCAAAACATCTTAAATTAAAAAATAAAATAAATTGCATAAGAAAACTTTTTAGCACTTGAGTTTTAAGAATGTTAGTACGTTTTATCTAAAGAATGTCTCATAAGGTAAAATTATGGAGAGATAGTCCCAATTTACATTGGACGATTTTTGTCGCTGAAATTCTTAGTTTGTTGTTGTAAATAAGGTGGGAAAGAGAATAGAAGAGAGGAAAAAAAACACATTATTCACCAACAAAATAAGAATTGCAGCGACAAAAATCGTACAATGTAAATTGGGTGATATGTGTTTACATAGTACATCGATTATTATTACCCGTTATTGCTGGGAAATAGTGCATTACAAACAACAGATTAAGTAAAGCCGCTCTGGCAATAATTGCCAATACCGGTAAACCTAATTACACAAGCCCTGTTAATGCCTTTCAAAGTTCGAAAATAAATAATATACATAAATAAAATTGTAAGTAAATCAGGGAATTTAATGAAAATTAAATGAAATTTTTAGAGATTCAATTATTATTTTTGCCAAAAATTATAGAAACTTATTAATAATTTTTATAAAATGTGTATTTTCTTAATAATATAAAATCGATTAAGTATGGCAAACAAAAAGAATTAAAGAATTTAAAAAGAATGATTGAATTGTGGTTAATTGAAAAAAACTTGTAGCAATTCCAATTTATTTTTATTTTACATTTTTTATTTCTTTTTCTTTGCAATTTAACAAATCAATATGCATACATCCATATATACATACCTATGTATGTACATATTCATACATATTTTAAAAAGTTAAAAAAAAGAACAATATTAATAAATTTTTATGGCCCTGTCCCATAAGATGTTAATTAAAGTTGATTTTAATTTAATATGAAAATGAATAAAATCAATAAATATTATTATGAAAAAAATAATAACGCAGAAAAAAACAAGATAAATCTGAAATAATGGAAAACAATTTAAAAAGATGTGCTATTTAAAAATATATTTTTATTAGCTTCTTTATTTGTCTGTTAATTGTTTTTTGTTTAATTTTTTACTAAATAAAAGGAAATTAATGTAAGTACCGGGTGTCCGCTGGGAAGGCATACTACTTTGTTTTGCCGCCATTTTGGTAATAATTAGTCTTGACAGTTGTAAAGCTGACAGGTGGCAAATGTATTATGGAAAAATATTCGATAAACCAACGTATTTTAATCGTTAAGACATTTTATTAAAACCAATCATCGATTACTGTGAAGATGAGAAAGCTAGGTGAAATTTTTGGGAGAAACAACGTGCCAATAAAACACACTATTTATGTGTAGTGAATGATTCCGGAGAAAGAGGTTCTGTAGGCCCAAGCATGGACCACAACGTACTGCAAGATTGGCCGAAAACATTACTGCTGCTTAAGAAAGTGTTCAAAACAATCCATCAACCTCAACAACTTTGGCAACAATTTTGCACCAGGATTTGCATTTGTTTCCATATAGATCAAGACACAAGAGCTGCTTGCATATAACTATTTACGCCGCCGTACATATGAGAATAGGATGTTACAACTTGCCCATGACAACCTCGAATTTCATGAAAAAATCATAAGTGACGAGGCACATTTTAATTTAAATGCATATGTGAATAAACAGTATAGTCGGTTCTGGGGAATGGGAAGCCCTCAAATTATTCAACAATCATCTTTGCATCCATTAAAAGTGACAGTCTGGTGTGCAATTTGGTTAGGAGGAATTATTGAACCTTATTTCTTTGAAAATGAAAACGACGTAACGGTAACTGTGAATTGGGAGCGATATGTGACATGATTGAAAAACTTTTTAACGCCACAGCTGCATGCTTGGGGCTTGATTAACATAAGGTGTCAACAAAACGGTGACACATCGCATATAGCCAGGATTACAATGGAATTACTGTAATACCCCTTTCCACAACAAGTTATTCCAAGAAATAGTCTCCACGGACGCCTGATTTGTCTGCTCCGGACTTCTTTTTTTTTTTTTTGAGATATCTGAAAAGCATGGTTTGTGCAAACAACTCAGAAACGCTTAAGCCACTCTAACAAAAAAATTAATAAAATATCTCGAGAAATATGTGAAAATATAATGAAAAATGTGCTCTAAAGGGCTCGCATTTGTGAGGCTAACAGAGGCAGACATTTATCTGATATTGTATTCCATACATAATTGCCGATATCAAATAAAACAGTATAATATCCATTCTCTTTCATTTAATCAAAAATTATAAATATAACGCCGGAAAATTTGCGACATGGCGACTTTATTGTAGCAATTAAAGATTGAGGGTCATCAAATTGCTGTCCAAACTCGTAAACTTTCCGAGATAAGCATCTCCACACGTTTTCCATTATGTTTAAGTCCAGCGAGTATGGTTGCAATTCAATATTTTGCTCGCGCATCTACGTTTTAATAATCCTTGCCGTGTGGATAGGACTTTTACCCTGTTGGAAAGTCTATGGGATGGATCCAAAAAACGCTTGAAATTTTTGAAATGCAGTTTGTAGAATAGATTTATATGATTTTGCTGTCATTTTAGTGGTTTGAAATTCCAAGTCTATGGCTCTATAGTACGATATCGTACCTCAGACCATAACACCACCTACTCGACTATAACGACGGGCTAAAAAACATTCTTTCTTCCTTAAATCATGGAAATAGTAGATAAAACCATCGAACTTTTCTCATCTGAGCAAACTACTTTCTTTCACTCACTCTTTGGCTTTTTCTGCAATTTAATTTTTTTAAATGTTCTGCTGCATTTATTATTCTTTTAACGGTAGAAATACTAGCACTGGAACCACTTTTTGCTTTGATTTTTGCAGCAGAGTCACTAGAATTGGAGGCTATTCTTACAATGTTTCGCCTTTCCTTAGCTGTTGTGGCCATTGTTTGTCTTCCCTTCATGTTTTTGCCATATTTTTCTTTATTTCTTAAGTAATTCCACACAACGTTAGCACTTTTATTAACTTTGACAGAAATTTTACGGCCGAAGAGACCTTGATCACCATAGGCATAAATTTTTGCCTTCTCTTTCACCTTTAATGATTAACCACGGCCAATTTTCGATTAAAACCGATAGAAGATTATTTTGGTGTTTTGTTTTTAAAAAATGCTGAACTCGCAATTGATAAGTAAAACTTTAATAAAAGTGCAACATAATCCTCTCGGCGAATTATCTGGAGAGCAGCAAGCTTAAATTAATTGCTAAAAAAATGTACTTATTTATGTGACGTGAAGTGTATCATTAAATCATAAAATATTTATGTTTAGGGAATCAAACACAAGTTAACGTCAATTAATTTAAAAATGATTCCAAATAATAAAATAGTTTTTTAAAAAAAATTATTTTATAATAAACTTTTCAATCAATTCAGCACTTCAATCACTCGTAGCCAAGGTACTTAATAAAAAACCCCCAAATGAAATATTTTTTGCTGTAGTGTAAATATGATGATTGATCTAATAGGTTAACAATATTTTAATTCTCACTGTGTATTTACCACGTCTTATATGAGCTAATTCGTTTTACTAGTGTTGCACGGTTAATTGTATTTTACAAAAGTAGGTTGCTTAAACACAAAAAAAATTATAAAACAATTATTTAAAACATAAACTTTAATTTGTTATAAAATCTAAATGTTTGCTGTTTATAATTGATGTAATTTGTGTAATAAATAAAACAATTTTATTTTAATGTTAAAAATATAAACGCAAACAGATGCAATTCAAAAGGTTTTCATTGCACAAAATGTACGGGCAGTTATTATATAAAACAAACCGGTATAACTAAACAATTTCAGTTTCTAACGAAAAAATATATAAATTTATAAAAATCAATTTAATAAAATGGAAATTAAATTCTTCGACCTTGATAACACTGATAAATTATTTATGCATTATTTAGACCAAAACATGTGTTTGATCGTAATCTTTGTGTGGTAAAAACTGAAAAGTTCACTAATGTGGTGTGTAAACGAATGTAAAGAGGACACTGAAGATGGCAAATGGCCGAAACCAAATTTGACGAGGGTCAACTTAAAACCGTACCCAAATAAAGGTAAATTAAACCCCATCGGAGAATATACACAGATATCAATGTAAATGTCATTGGAGACATCATTCTAAGGGATAGCGGTTTCAAAAATTACAAATGATATTCGCAATATAATTCAAGCAATAAAATAAGCGAAATAAACTTTGAATAAAATATGAAAAATAGTTTACAAACATTTGAAAGTTCCAGTTGTATTTAAATAATAATATTAAATAATAATAATATTAACGATAAAAATTATAAATGTTATTTTTCCTATCATTTTCCATATTCCTATGACTTTGAATTGACCTGCATTTTTTTAATGACGATATTTTTATGATAAATTAATTCTAACAGCGAAATTAAAAAAAAATGTTTATTTATTTTTTTTTTTTATTTTTATTACTACAAGAAATACATTTTTTTTTGAAAATTGTTTGAAAAAGATTCTTCTCAAATCTTAAAATTGTCATAAATTTTACATACATTCATACAAACAAGTATTTAACAAAATTTTGTTCGTCCTACTTAAAAGTGTATTTAAATATTTTTTTTGAAAAAAGAAAAAAACAATTAAAAAAAAAAAAAAGAAAATGTGATGATTAATTAATAAAAACAAAAAAAATTGGCAGGAAAGCTGGTAGGTTGGCCAGCTATAATACAAGTATGTTAAGTTGGATTACCTGCATTAGTGCAACTTCAAATATGATCTAGCCAAGATCGAAGAAGCTGAAACTTGTAGACTGTGCCTAGGAGAAGCTGATACAGTGGCACAAGCTGTGTGTTAATGTCCAGCACTGGTTAGCGCAAAGATTTTAACCGCCACGTGCAGCAGAGTGTGATTTGTTTTACATCCGCGCCTGACTATGTAGTCTTAATCAGATGGTGGACAAACCACTATAGTATAACTTGGAACGTCATAAGACATAGTTCTAAGCAACAGAACCACCTAGTTGCAACTTTAATGATTTCAGGACTGGTCTGCAAACCATCACACCTTGCTAAAGAGTTGGAGACTTTCTAACTCCTGTCCAGAAGACATGTCAAGCATGCTCACTGGACTGGATCATTCACTTTGCGTGTCATTATCAGTGAGATGATCCATAAATTTCATATTCCCTTATGGGGCCGCAAAACCACAACCACCACTATGCTCCCATATAGGGGCCAACCTCAATGATCAGTCAGAGAACTATTCAATGTCTAAAGAGACAAATAATGAACTCTGCGGCTCACTGATCCCCGTGGAAATAAAGTGGAGTTTCCAGTTGTCTCCCTGTCTGACTTCAGGGGACTGGGCTCCCTTTTTCCCCCAGTTGCACAGGTCTAGATAGTAGAGTATTCTATAAAGACCGATAAATGTGCCCCCGGGTGGGGGACCGCCACGTGCAGCAGCTTAATCAATTTGAAAGCCATAAATGCTTACAAAGCTTTGATCAAATGCTAGCAATTACTTTAGACTACGTGATGGGCAAAAAGGCCGACAGTTAGCAGTCGACATTGGGAAACTTCTAAGTTAAAAAAAGCAAGTGACGTAATGAAATTAAGGTTTACTGTAAATTACTGTAAATTGTCTACAATAATTGAGGAAGGAAGGGGATCGAAAAAGAATCCATTAAAGAAATAAGCTGCTTTGATTTTCCTGCTACATTATTATTAATAATAACAATAAAGGACCATTGAATTTCCAACCCCTGCTTATCGTGGTGCGGCCTGGAAACCTGTACAGTTAACTGGTATACGTAATAAGATTTACTTCTGTACCTAGCTGTATAGGCCATAACCAAATGGTGGATCGTATTGCTGTGGATAAAATGTAGCGTCATCCCTGCCCTAGGAAGCCTTCAGATACGTACATACTACAGTTATTCTAGTTGCAACTTTAAGAGCTCGGAGCAGGCCAACACCCCCGCTCCTTGCTGAAGAGTTGGAGACTATCCAACTCTTGATCCAGAACGCATGAAGCTTAATAAAATTTAAGAACACAACCGCAATTATGCTCACTGGACCTGGACCATTCATTGTTTTCATTGTGAATGATCCGACCCACACAACTCAAAACACAACCACCCCGATACTCCCGAAGGGCCAAGCTCAATAATCAGTCAGAGAACAGCTAAAAGGTTAAAAAGACAAATAGCTGAATTCCTGAGCTTTACTGATTCCCCTGAAAATAAAGTTGAATTGTCCAGTTGGCTCCTGATAGCCTGCGCTTCCTTTTACCCCGGTTGACACATGTCACATGACGGTGAGATTCCGTCAAAACATATCAATATGCACCGGGGGGGGGGGGGGGGTAGTTGACTAGTATACCAACTGGTCCAGCTGTGCGGAAAGCTAATGGGGCTCTGGGAAATTGGTAGAGGAAGCTTCTGCCTCCACCTCTTATCCGGTTCGCCGGTGATGAAGCAATTGTGAAAAGATCTGAAATGATTCGAAACATATGCGCCCCGCCCTTTCATGGGGGCACATCAGTTTCTAGCATTTGGGGCTAGAGTGGTGTGGAAAATAAATTACCTGTGCCAGTGGAGAGCAGTAGAGCGCCCCCCAAGTGGTGGCGCTGCACCACTTATGGCGACCACTACCAATCCAGCTGAAGGTGAAGGCTTGGCCATGCCAAGGCCAACGCATGAAGTGGTCGAGGAAGGTGAACATCTCCGTGCAACGTGCATACTACTTAGCCACAAAAAAGCCGAGGTGGACATGGAACTGTATAGAGTTCGTTTTGAAGGCTGTGGTACTTGCGACGGCACGCAAGTTCCTGGGTATGTAAAACTTGAGCCTATGCCTCAAAACAAACCCCATGCCGTCTAGGTAATGTTGCCAAAGAGCCTACCTTGGCTACATACAGCCCGGTGGTCGCATTATGGCACCTCGTTCGCGAGAGATAAACAAACACATAATAACAAAAAAGATAAAATTTATAATAATTATTAAAAAATTAATACATTTACTCAAATAACCAACTACATTTGATTGTATAACATACAACCAAAATGGTTGTTTAACTTTAAAACTTAAAAAAAGAAAATCAATTAAAATTTGAATTAAATAAAAACTTAAATTTAATTTTATAATTAAACAAGGGGAATTAACTATAACTATAAACTTAAATTAAATTTAAATAAAAATTACAAAAATATGTATAGAAAGATAAGAATATTGTTTTACGTAAATATACTCATTTCCCTTTAACGAACGAACACATGTATGAAAGAGAAAAGCTTTACATCTTGTATGAAACATTACCTAGAAAAAGTGTGGGTACTTTTTTTAAAACTAATAGAGAATTTGAGTACTTATCAATAGAATTTTTGTAAAAGCAAATAATTGGGTTACACACGCATATTAATTAAAAACTGAGAACATATGGTGCGTTTCGCCACCTTAATCGGTATAAAATAAAAACATAATAAGTTTTCAAATTACACGCTTAGACTTGCCACATAGATTGAAGATCATAATTAATTATTACTTAGCTTGGGAAAAGTACCACTAACCTCGCTTCGATTATAGTAATTGTTTTCTTTAAAGATAGAAAGTGAAATTGTACGGCTCTTACTATTGTGGTTTCACAGATATAGAAGGGGAAAAAATTCTTGTAAGAGGAAATGTTTTCCATGTCGTTAGTATTCTGTGTGACTTCTTAGTCCCAATTTACATTGGACGATTTTTGTCGCTGCAATTCTTACTTTGTTGTTGTAAATAATATGTGTAAAGAGAATAGTGGTAGAGTTCCTCTCTTCCCCTATTCTCTTTACACACATTATTTAAAACAACAAACTAAGAATTGCAGCGACAAAAATTGTCCAATGTAAATTGGGACTTAAGTGCCGTTTTATACGCTTCAAGAAGGCTTTATACTCCTTCTCTTTCTTTCTAATGGAAAAAACAACAAAAGTTGAAGCGTGTAAAACGGCACTAATTGCCTTTAAAATAACTTTAATAAAATTTAAAGAGTACTATGGATGAGGACTCTTTTACTCTCTGAGTATCATACATCAAATTTAGAGAGTTACCTTTTAAATATTAATAAGACTATGCTCTATTATCCGTTTTAATGAAAAATAACCGTAACTCTTTAAAATTCTGGGTGGAGAGGTTCGAAAAATTTTGAAAGCGATTAGTCGGTCATGCCGTTTGGCTTCTTATAAACAAACATACAAACACAGTTTAATTGTTTGTGGTTATAATTATAAAATGTACTAAATAAAGTTCATTGTTCAGCTTTCATTCTTGACCTTGACATTAAATTAGTAGAAATGACACAAGGGAGGAGACAAATAATGACTGTAGCGTTCCACAAATAAAAAAAAACATCCAAAGGGGAAAAAAATTAAATAAATATTTTTATAATTCCTTTCAAATTTATATAACTCATTTTATTTTATTGCTTGTCTGTGGTATGTGACTGTGTTATTCATACTCAAGATTTGAATTTTGATTGAAAGGATTTTTGATAAAACAAGTTTTATAAACAAAACACTCGATAAATGAAAAATTGATAATAAATTTAATTAATTTTTATTTCTTATTTAAACACTTACGGTTCCATTTTTTAAATGTATCGATTTCTCTAATCTAAAGCTGATCAATTATAATTGAAAATAAAAGATATTAATTATATTTTTAAGTACTTTAAATGCGTTTAATATGCAAATAAGTTATTTTTAAACAAAAAGTTCTTTTTGTATATTCTTTTTTTATTATTTATAAATTTTTATTTAATTTTATATTTCAGTGCAGCACACAATATTTCAGTTTAACGTTAATTCACTTGGAAATTTCAACACAAAATAACTACTCGATTTGTGTTTAATTTTTGTATTTAAAAAATTAACAATCATACATATTTTTATACATAGATGTATGTATGTACATATGTAAATATTTCTATGTACATTTTTCACATTAGTATCGAATCATTGTTTGAACGTAGACATACTGCATGCAAACAAAATGAACAGCATACATAATTCATACATACATATATGTAAATGTATGTATGTAGGGGATGTACATATGCATGTTACTTATGTACATAGATACAAAATAATAAAACAAACAGACACAAAACCAAACAAACAAACAAACAAATAAAAAAAGTGGTCAGAAGAGATACAACATACAGATGTTAAATGAGTAAAGTAAATATAATTACCGATTCTTTACGTTCTACTGTATTAATATTCTTTTTTTTTTACTCAAACACAAATTTATATGAATTTTGAATTTTTATATTTAAATGTTTAAATTTATTTTATGCATCATCATGTTTTATACGAAAGTTGTTAAAGAGTTCGTCTTTGTTAGATTTAAATACCGCTATTCCGTTCACTTATAGGGCCCATACACGACACAATCATAATGTCGCAATCAGCTGATTGATCAATCACGTTTTAACCAAACACCACACCAGCAAGATTGCTCAATATTCATTTGATTTCAAGTATTGTGTGGATAAGGTCATTATAAATAAATGAATGATTGAACAAATTTCACGAAACACGACACAAGCACGCTGTCACAATCATGAAAATATCAAACTCATTTTGATTTTACACAATCAGCTTGATCAATCATCAATCAACCCCACACACGGTCAATCGGCTTGTACAATCAGCTGATTGCGACATTATGATTGTGTCGTGTATGGGCCCTATTACTCAAAGTGAATATTCTTGTAGAAACAAAAATTGTGCTCTCAATCTATTTGATGTAAATAAGGCATCAGACATGGAAAACTGCATTAATTGCAAATTTAAAGTATGAACTTTTTACCTAATAAAATAGTTTTGCTCTTTCTATACGTAGAGTTAAAATTAGGTTGTGTATTGTTATGATACAAGAAAGATCTCAAAGTGATTGATGGCATATTGAAGTCGTCTGCCAATATTAATTCAAATAACCTTTTGAATTATTTCTGTTTTTAACTAAATTTTGTTTTATTTAATGATTTGCAAAATACCAAATAATGAGTGACTGACATTATCTAACCATTTAAGCTCGATAGCATTAAACGAGTTCACAATCTACTAGCCAGTGAGTTTATAAGCGGGTGTTTCACATGCCTATTGGAGTTAACTTTTTTTTCGCTGAGACCAATACTCAGGGGATGATCCCCACTCGTACAGTGCGTTGTAACAGAACTAGGAAAATAGGTTATGGGAAGGAGTGAAGAGGCAGTCGTGTTTCTGGACTTTCGATTTGAATTTTCCCACATTGAAAGTGTCAGGAACAACCTCTGAAGGAAGTTTATTCCACATACGAACTGTTCTGTTAAAAAACGAATTTTCCCTATAAGGCGTAGTGCGATTCACTGGCAAATCGACCAAAAATAGATACGCTCTAGAGTGAAACACAAAAATGTGCGAGTTTCGGGGACAAGTTCCCTAATTTCGTTAGAGCACTTACCATTGTAGAAACTAAAAAGCAGTGTAGGTTGTCTTACATTGCGGCGATGCTCAAGAGAATCAATAGAGTTTGATACCCTACCGGCCCCAAAGAGCCTTTTGGCCCTCTCCTGTACGCGATAGAGAAACTCCAAAATAGACTTTGGGGCGCCAGCCAATACATGAGAGTTGTATTCCATTTTTGGACGAATATATAAATAGTACGAAGATCGGATGGATTGAAGTAACTCTTACACCGTTTTAGAAAACCGAGGCACTTGAAAGCTTCTTTAGAAACCTGAAAAATGTGTTTAGTTCATTGAAGATTACACTGTATTTTCATGCGAAGAACATCAAGAGCTTCCGATTCCGTAATATTTATATCACCCATAGTAATAGATGCAGCACCATTTCCGAACAGAGATCTATTGGCAAGCATGTAACATTGCGCCTTACAGGCGTTAAAATCGACTCTATTCACACACCCCATTCTTAGATCGTTGCGAGATCGTGATTGAGCGTATCATTTATGTTCTGCCATTTGGAACCTTCAACAGGTTCAATCAATTACCAAATGAATACGAATGACAAATGGTGCTGTCATATGCGAAAGAGTATATAGGTTGAACGTTTGACAAAGAAGCAAGAAATAGGATAGGAGCAAGAATGGAGCCTCGCGGTACCCCTGAATTAGACTCGAACTAGTCTGCCGAAATACCATCCATAACAACTCGTATAGTGCGATTCTTGAGAAAACTTGATATAAATCTGGAGAAATTATCACGGACACCAAAAGCTGCAAGTTTTGACAGAAAATCATCATGCCAAACTCAAACGTCTCCATTTCTCCATCCATGAGGTGGCACCATTGTTCTGATAGGAAAGCCATCAAGTCGTCCGTAGAGCGCTCTCTACGGAAACCATAACGTCGGTCGCTAAGTAAGCTATTGGACTCCAGGTACCTCACAAGATGAAAATTAATCACACTTTCCATAACTTTACAAAATGCAGAACAAATTGTAATTGGGCGGTAATTTTCCCCTTTGTGGGGATCGACGTCATATTAGCAACCTTCCAACACTTTGGAAATTCAAGACCAGTGCTGGAATCCCATCTGGCCATCTGGAGACTTGTTGATTGCTAGCGATAAGTTAATTTATCTAATTATAAAAATGCCATACATTCCAGTCTATTATTATTCTTAAATTTTTTATTATCTTATATTCTAATGCAAAAAAGTACTTTTTTCTAATCGCATTTATCTTAAGCAAAGAAAATGATTTCAGAACATCCAAGTTAAAAAAAAATACTGGGAAATTTTGTATTTTACTTTAGTAAATAATAATATCTATAGTTTTTAATTTTGGAGCCATGTACATCATTGACACGCTATATCTGCCCTGCCAAATGATTTATATTTTAGTTAAAAAACTGTTTTAAATTGAATTAAATGTGCAGTAGTCCCTAAACGTTGCTTATGATCAATATGACGACACAAATTTCTTATCTTGAAGTAATAAAAAAGTACCCTTTTGTATTTAAAATTTTTACAATTTCCAGTCCTTTATTTAGCTGTTTATGGTTTTAAAAATCTCTTGCAGATGTTTATTGCTTAAAAAGTACTTTTATAGTGTATAAAAATTAGCTATTTTGAAATATAACGTCCCATCTCTGAAATGAATGAAATTGAAAGTATTTTATTAGGCAAATTGTAATTGTTGTTTTATAAGCCGAATAATCTTGTTTTTGCTTCAGCTTTAGTTATCGAAAACCGGCTTCGGCAGGCCTCTAATTAACTTACTTTGTTCTTTGTTTTTAATACACTAATCGCATACTGTGGATAAATGTTTTTTGTTTAATTTTAAAATAATAATCGTTTTGTTGCATCATCAATCTGTAAATGCAATTTCCAAAGGTTTTTTTTTATTTTAATTTTTATTCTCACACGAGCAACAATAAAAAACGTCACGTACAATGACCTCCTTTGATTTGTTTAAATAGATTTTTTCGATAAATAATTAATTAACGTTGTTGTAAAGAAAGAAATAACGTTTTGGCTTTATAAATAAATTAAGGAAACGTCTGTCTTTCATGTGTTATGAAAACAAGAAAGAAAAGTCAAACGTGTAAAATCTGGCTTAAATAAATTATTCAGTTGGCATATAAAAATTCAAAAATATTATTCGAAAAGCTCTGCTCACTTCTCTGTCAGTAATTTAAGATTTTTCAATCTCTTCTGGGTATACTGTTTATGTTTATCATCATAATGAATTAAAATACATACATGAGTTAATCGATATAGTTGAAAACAATCAATTTAAAGGTCTATACATACATATTTAAGAAGATGACTTTTAGGTTTGTATACTGCTCCAATACACAACATTTGATTAACAGAATATACCAAAATAGACGCAATTTATTATAAATAAATAATATTAGAAATTTTTATTATTATTAATATTATTATTTTATTTAATCTATTTAAAAGAAATAAATAGTACGATTTAAGGCACAACTATATTATGCATATGTTGGCTTAAGCCAACTTAAGCAACTTTGCAAATACCTTATAATCAAACTATAATATACTTAACAAAACTTTTCATCAAGTTTAGCCAAATGTCATTTGCTTAAGCAAAGTACGAAACTGATCGCACATTCCGTACGGGAACAGCTAATTCTGCATTGTGTTATAGATACACATTAGTAAACAAATTCCAATGTAGGACGTAAGAAAAATATTTTATCTGAATTTAATAGAAAACGTTCAAAGAAAAAATTGCCTTTATTACAAAGGCGTTGTATTATAACGGCAATTCAAACGAACAAAAGAAGTAGCGGAAAAATGCAGTTAAAGTGTTAAGTAATACCTTGAAGAATTTTGTTTGTGTTTTTCATTTTTATACTGGTATGAGTATGAGTGTAAACACAGATGGAAGTTACTATGGGAATTTTTCTGCAAGGAAATGAAGAGGATGGAAGATCCATCAGGCAGTGGCCTATATTGAGGGCACTATTGCAGCCTATGGTGTTTTTGAATAGGTCACTCGCACCCCGCCGGTAAAAGCATTTATATTGAATATTTTTTTCTTTTTTACATTGTGAATCTTTATTTTATAGTACTCGTGATACAAGAACGAATTTCAACCTTGGAGTTTAATAGCTTAAGGGCCTTTAAACATTTTAATTTCTTTTCCATTTTTTTAACACACGATTTGCAATTAGCACTTTTCGCCAAAATAATACAAACAGCGAAATATATGTAATTTTTTTATGTAATTTTCTTGAAATTATTAAAAAAAAGTTATAAATTTGTATAAGGATAGTATTAAGTATACAAAATATAATTAATAAACACCTTTTTGTTAATAAATTTGATTTAGTTGGAAAGAAATAATGTTTTGTTTTGCAAAAGCACTAATAAACTAATATGCAATTTTTATATTCATGTAAGTACATTATAGCCACCAAAAAGTCTTCAATGATTTGCTTAAGCATTTGACAGACTTTTCGTTCAATTTTTGACATTAGCTTAAGCCAGCTTATGCATATTATAGTTGGGCCTTAAAAATCTTTAAAGATTTGCTTAAGCATTTGACAGACTTTTCGTTCAATACTTTTAGCTTAAGCCAGCTTATGCATATTATAGTTGGGCCTTAAATAAGGTTAAGAACACTAGCTAGCTACGTTGGCCATCCAATAGCTGATTACTTACTATCTGCCGTTTTACACATTTCAACTTTTGTTGCTCAACTTTTGTTTTTTCCATTAGAAAGGAAGAGAAGGGGTATAAAGCTTTATCTTTCTTTCTAATGAAAAAAACAAAAGTTGAGCAACAAAAGTTGAAGCGTGTAAAACGGCACTATGCAGTGTTACAACAACAACAAAAAAACATGCGGCCGTTATATTAAAGTCAAAGCGATAAAAACATTTGCAGCAAATTCTGTTCTCTGAGGAAACAGAAATTAAATGAATTTTAAAAATAAAAATTTTTTAAACAAACACACTGTACTAAAAAAATAACTCATTTTTATTATTTATATTTTATTATTTTATTTACTATTATTTTTATTTTTGAATTTTAAAGACAAATAAAAAAAATGCACCAATAAATACCAAATGAAAAAGTCATTACGATTTTGTACTCCTTATGCTCCCAGAATTTCTCTTCTAGTACGATTGTTGTTGTTTACATTTGAAAAAGTAATCCTTAATTGCTTCTGAATATAACAGTTTTTGGAGTTATTTATACACAGAAAAAAATTATTTGTAATTGTTAAAATGTTTTTTTTTTGTTTATAATCTAAATTTTTCATTTTATTTTTAAATGATGCAATTATTTATTTAATTTATTATTTATTTAATTGCTTCAATTAATATAACCAATTTGGTTTTATTAACAATAATTATTTAATCCAAACATTTAGTTTCAAATAAAAAAGAGTTGATCATTATTTTTTTTTACTTTTTGTAAAAAATTATGATGCAATTAAAGTGAGGCGTTACATCAGATCCAGTTAAAATCAAGTTTTGTTACGTTTCTGCACAATAATTGATAATTTTAACAATATAACACAACAGCAGAATTACATAATATTTGTGTTATTTAATTTTAAATTAACATATTAACATATTTTATTTTATTTAACATATTTTTTATTTTAAGTTTATTTTTATTTTTGATTTGATGTTTTCTTTTTAAGTTTTAAAACTTTGTGGTTTTTTTTAAAGAGATGTAGCACTTCAGGCTTTCAATGCCTATTTAGTCAAGTACCGTGCTTTAGGAAAGGGATAGAGAAGAGATGAGACAGGTGGTGAAAGTAGAAGGATAGTTACGGAAAGTAACTGTCGTATAAGACAGCACAGTGACCAGTGATGAACATTGAGCAGCTTTACCGACAGTCAATTTTCATTTGTAGTGAAAAAACCAAGGTCTTTGTTGGGAATCGAACCCACAACCCCCATTCTAGTAAGTTAGTACACTACCTACTAGCCTACAGAGGCACCTGTATCGCTTTGTAGTAGGGAAGTTCAACTAATAGGGAGGAGTCTGCTTTAAAAACTTGCAATTCGTGGATCCTTACGTAAAAGAAATAAGATCACCAAAGATACGAGGGTGGAGCAATAAGTCTGGGACTTTTCTAACTTCGCTGTAGTTATATGAAATGTAGCACTGTTCCCATTAAGTTTCACCTGTCAATAGCCTACTGTTTCAGCAAGTGTCGTCATTTACTTTGCGTTTAACAGCTGTTCAAAACATACAACCACGTGTATTTTTTTAAAAATAGAAAAAAGTGAATTTCGAGTGCTCATTAAACATTATTTTTTCCGAAAAAAAAGTCAGTTAAACGAAGAAAAAGCTAGATAAATACTACGGGGACTCTGGACCATCGATTTCAATGGTAAAAAAGTGGTTTACTAACTTTCATTGTGATCGAACAAGTACAAATGACGCTAAACGTTCTGGGCGGCTAATTGAGATCAGTACACCCGAAAATTAAAAAAAAATCCACAATATGGTGCTGGCCGAGTAAAATGGCAGTTTGTTTTCGATTTTAAATGATCAGCTGGGTTTAAAGAAGTTATCTGCAAGTTGGGTGCTGCGTTTGCTCTCAATTGACCATAAACGGAAACGTGCGACAACTTCAAAGGATTGTTTAGAGTTGTTTAACCGGAATGCGTATGAGTTTTTGCGGCGTTTTGGAACTGTAGTTGAATCATGGATCCATTACTGTACTCCGGAGACCAAGCAGCAGTCTTAACAATGGATTTCTCCGGGTGAATCTGCTCCGAAGTTTTTTGGAATGCACGTAGAATAATCCACATCGATTATCTTCAAAAGGGAAAAAACAATAAATGGCGAATATTATGCCAACTCATAAGACCGATTTAATAAGGATTTAAAATGAAAACGATCCTATATGGCCAAGAAAAAGTGCTTTTTCATCAAGATAATGCACGGGCATTATCAATGGCAAAACTCTATGAAATGAGGTACGCATTGGTACTTCATTCGCCATATTCTCCGGATTTAGCCCCTACTGACTGCTTCCTATTTCCAAATCTATAGAAATGGTTCGGTGAAAAGAGATTTAGCTTCAACGATGAAATTATTGACGAAATAAATGCCTATTTAAAGGATCTCGAAAAATCCTATTTCTGGAAAGGGATACAAAAACTGGAGAAACATTGGACTAAGTCCACTGAGTTAAAAGGAGATTATGTTGAAAAAGAAATTTTTGTTTTGCAAAACAAAACTGTGTTTCATTAAAAAAGTTACGCAATTGTTGATCCCCCCTCGTATGAAACAAATTCTTAGTTATATGTTTTTAAAAGTTAGCATCATTGGTTGGAGAAGACCAGTAATACTTAAATAAAAAAATGTAATTGTTACATTTAAGCCAGTAATGTCTACATATAAAAAAAAAATTAAAAAATCACTTAGTTTAATAGAACAACTATTCTTTTTTGTGATAGCTTTAATATTAAATAATTGACATTAATATAATAAGCGAAACGGCGCATAGTGGGACATTAAACAAAAAGGCGGCCAAAAGTCTTTAAAAAAAATTTTTTTTTGCCACCGATTTAATTTTTTTTTACATAAAAGCAAAGACACTAGAACCTCGAAATCCAGAAATACAAGTTTTTATTTCGATTATTTTTTATCGAATGGAGTGCTAAAAAAACGCCTTTTCAAAGGAAGTTGAAAATAAAATATTTAAAAAAAAAGTTTCAAACCGGTATTGTAAAAGGTTCATTTAAAAAGTGTGCTAAAGGCCGAAGTAAAATTGATACGGGTAGATGGGTTAATTTAGTAAGTAATTTTTAAGTTCAGTTAAGGTTATTATTTATTTACTTATTTTTTACTAAGTTTTTAAATTTCATTTTTTAAAAATTTTAAAGTTAATACGTTAAATTGAAGCTTAAGATGTCTTTTATCCATTAAAAAATTCTTATCCAGTCAAAAGAGTTATAGAATTTTGGCCGCCAACTCACGAAATGTGCTACTAAGCGGAGAGAGTTTAATAAAAAAACTCTGAGAATTAAATTCTTAAAAAATTAATAATTATTATTTAGAAGAGAAAATTTAAATGTAAATTGAATTTTAAATATTTTACATTAAATAAATAAAAAAATAATATTCGTTGGCTTTTGCTTGTAAGACTGTAGCACACAATTTATGCGACGGTCAGAAATCAACAAAAGTTATTTGTTTAACAATAAAAAAATGAGATCACCTAAAAAAGAAAGGGTATTCCACTATGGATTAATTTTTTGTAGTTTGCAAACAAATCACACACAGATGAACCGTTAACGAGCAGCTTTTCCCACAGTAAATAATTTCACCGTTTGTTTTCTGATAACGGGATATTTTGTAAGAATAATATAGAATGGTTGTTAAAATAATCGTTTGAAAGAATTAAGCACAACTGTTATACATATATGTACATACATACATTGTTGTTATAATTATTATTATAATTTTTATTATAATTATTATTATAATTATTTGTGTTATTATTAATATTATGTACGCTCTTACTTCGCTCTGAGTTAAGATGAAAATGATACACAAACAGAAAAGTTTGGTGGCAATTTATAACGTGTAGAAAACACAAAAATTTTGTTAATCAATTTATTTTACTACTAATTTATAAAATTATTATCACTAATTTAAAATGTTAAAAATATTTCCCCAATTGGTTATAAAATGTAAGGAGGAAAAATAATTTGATAAATAAAACTCAACTGAACACTAACCGTTTAAAGCCACTCCCTTAACAATATTTTGGTGTGTTTAAAATAATTAATAATTAAATAAGCGGGTTGAATAATGAATCTGTTATTGCTTAAGGTTCGTAAAATTGTCTTAACAAAATAAATTTATTTTCGAATTGCATTAAATTATAGTTTTATGCCTCTTACAGCGTACTCACCTTTTCATTGTTAAAAAACTCAATTTATTATTTACAGTTTTATAAATAAATAATATTTCAAACTTAAATTATCAATTAAATGACAATCAACATGCAGATATGAGGATGGCAGTGACAAACTCCTTGATTTTATTCAATCCATATTAATTGCGTAATATTTTTTATTCGCTGCGTTTTATTTTTTTTTTTTTTGTTTTAGCTTTAAGTCTTAACTTTTAACAATTTCCTTATTTACTCACCAAAAAACTTTTATGTCTTTTTGTTGCTTTTAAATGCAAAATAAAACAGTTATTTTCTTTAAATTGACTTTGTTATTTACGTTTATGCTGTAAAATAAATGAAAATATTTTGAACACTTTATGCACTTGTATAACGGGAAAAAGTGCGTCTTATCCTATTAAGAAGAGCGTTGAAATTCTTTGTTTGACTTTGAAATATCCTTTGCCAAAAGAAGGTAACAATAAATGAAAAACAACCACCAGCTAATGAAAGTTATTAACAAGAAAATATGGGTAAAGGAAAATTTATACAAAAACAAATTTTAAAGCGCATGTTCATTCATGAATGAAAACGCTAGTAAATGGGAATATTACAAGTTAAAACAATTTTAAATATGGCAATTTAAAGTGTACTGTGTCAAACCAAATCGACTTTACAAACAGATTTAAAGCGATATATATAAAATGCTTCATGATTCTGAAGAATTGCGTATATACACTTGAAAAACGTTTTCTTAAATTTTATGCTGTTATACCGTTAGAAATGTTCTTCATATAAAATGCATTTTTATAAGTAACTAATTATTCTTCATAATTCTCATTTGGTTTGTGGTTTGTTTTATACGTATCGGAAATAACAGTACTGCTACTGATATTTATAAAACACACATATTGTATTGTTACGGATGTGTCTTGCGTAAGTTTAAAAAGAAAATAATTAAGCAATAAAGTAAACTACTGGGTATGTTGTTTACGAACTGCATGGCTCGCTGAGAAAACTTATGCACAACAACAAATTTCTGTTTACTAACTGCGTAGAAATTTTTTACACGCAAACAACAACTATTTGATATGCTGTTTACTAACTGCGTGGCTTGCAAGACAGCAACAAATTTCTGCTTACTAACTATACGCACAAGACAACAACAAACATGTACGCTGTATACCATTTGCATAGTTTTCTAAGAAAACATATCTTAAATTTTCTAGACTTTTATTGGACAAATATAAAAATGGCAGCGTCTGAATGGATAGTCAGTCAGTGTAACAATAAACATCGTAAAGTAACGACGTTTATCTTAAGTAACTGTTCTGTAGTGTCAACTTTGTGTGTAGTTAAAGTAAATAAAATTGTTATTAATTTAAAAACTCTAAAAACCGATGTTATTTATTTTGCAATAAAGAACTCACAACAAAACGTTTATAAAAGGTATAAACGTAAACAGTATATACCAATATAATTCTATAAACAGTTTTCACGGTGTAAAATATGCAGTATTATATATACGTACATTTACATAACGCTTCAATAGCTGGTTAAAATAAATACGTATTACTAACTAGGACATCGGGAAAAAATAAACTGGTTAGTAAGCTATTAACAACTCTACGTTTCCTTACAAACGTTTATACATCGAGCAGTACTTTTTGCTAGCAAAAACTTTTTCCTATGAAGAAATAATGTTGTAATTATATATAACATACCTTAAGGCTGTTTTTAAATGATTTTGCAGCTAATTTCTCATTTAGCTTACTTTAATTTATAAGAGATATGTTTAAATTTTTTATAATTACAATTTCTTAAGCATGAGGCCTTTTTTATTAAAATTATTAATATTTGATTTTATTATTCGCCATCATAAGGAAAAATCACAAATTTATTTTACTTACAAACACATCCAAAATACTTTTGAACTAAAATTGACTTCTATAAATAGTTTGTATTAAAATACACATAATACCCAAAGTATTATTTATAAAAACAGCAGTTATATTTTATTTTTAATTTTAAATGTTGCTTAAAATTATTGACGCTGGGTTTAATTGTGTCAGCTAAACACAGTTGAATTTAAAAAGTGACGTTTTATTTTGTTTTTTAATAGAGCTACCAGATTAAATTCAATAAAATACGAAACACGTCATATATGCTTATCTAAATGCGAGAGAACCTCTCTTTTTTACAAATTTGATTAAAAACAAAAATAGATGTTGTATTTTTATTTTGTTTTAAAATAAATTAAATTTAAATTAAAAATTGCTTATATTACAGATTTGGACTCCCTACCTAGAAAAATCTCTGTTTTAACTTTTCCAGAGTTTATGTTATACCCAGATAACTGCCGCTAAGACCACAATGAATGATAATAAGCATTGGAGTTTGCCATCTGTACGTTTTCAATTTCGATATAAGTCCTACGACTTTTAGGCTATTCCACTGAGCCCAGAACGATTTCGCTGAAGGGTTTTCTGCCGATATTTCATTACGCTCCGGTAGTTTGTTCTCCAGCTTAGCCAATATAATGTTTGCCAAAATGGGTTTCGGTTCCATTAACCACCTGAGAAAGTACCCCCTATTCTGCAATCACTTGCATCAGTGTCCAATACAAATTCATGTCCAGAAACCATTCATGTGCACAAAATCTTAGTTTTTGTACCGATTTACAATTTTAAATACTATCTTTGAAATTAAAAATGTTTCAAGAAAATGAGATAGGCATTCTAGATCTTTAGTTAACTCTGACGTGTAACTCTTAGGTAAATAAATTTTCATTGGAATATATATTAAATAAAATTGGTTTAAACTTCTTTAGCTAAGTCATCAAATCGCTTGTTAAGGCAAAATTGCTATGCTAAAATTCTAGTTCGAATAATATATACAATTAAAATGAGAAAAAACGGAATATATCCGTTCGTCATATGTGTTATAATACGCAACAAATTTAAAACAAAATTGACTGCAATGCTACAAACTTTTTGCAGCGCGACTTCATTTTCACTAATGAAATTAGTTATAAAATAAAAAAAGCCGACATAGACTTATAAATAAAAATAAAACAATACGAGTACTATTAAAATATTTCAATTAATAAACTTTTTACTGATAAAAATAGTTTTTTATTTTAAATCAGTATTTATATGTATTTCAAAAAAATTCAGCTAAAATCGTTAAACTTATCAATTTAAACGCGATAAAAGTCAAGTCTGGCAACTATTATTTTGACACGAAAGTAATCGAACAACAAAAATAGTAATAGTGCAAATAGAAAAATAAGACACATTACTTATTGAACAGTGGCTGGTGTGGCTTTTAAAATTTAAAACGCAAAACAGGGTAAAAGTTACTAAAAAGAAGGTTTAAGAACATTGAACTTTTCGTTTATATAAATTACAATAATTTAATAGAAAACATGTCAGCAGAAAATGTTAAATTGTACAAACTCAGTGATGTTGCCGAACACAAAAACAAAGAAAGTAATTGGTTTGTAATTCACAACAACGTGTATGACGTGACCGATTTCCTTAACGAGGTAAGTAGAAATAATTAATTTTTAAGATTTATAAAATTATTAAACGGCGTAATAAATGTAGATTTAAATTGTAAATGAAATATTCAAAACAATTTCTTTTTGGATACACCGTGTTAATCATATTGTTTGAGGAGGGTATTTAATTCCTTAACTAAATGTTCTATTATTTTTTTTCTTGACATGCAGTATTATTTAATTCCAAAGCACTATGAATTGTTAGAAATGCAATGACTTTTAATTTATAGCTACACGACAGCTATTGTTTATCAACAATTTAAAATAACTTTTAAAATTAAAAACTGTGCCTGATATTTGGTGTTGGTATTGATAATACAATAAAATCGTTATCAGTTTTATATGTATTTTCGACAATGAAAGTTGCCCTGAGCACAAAGTTTCCTTTAGTATTGTTCCAATTTTCTTGTTCTGGAAAATAGCAATTATTTTTTTATAAATTAATTATTATGGGTCACGCTTTTAGAAATTTAAAATATGTATTAATTAATTGTTATTTAGCTATTTAAAAAAATATTATTACAAAGTCCATTTTTTAAATTGCATTTGAGGAACCAGTTTTTTAAAATTAAATGTAAAACTTTATAAAAAAAACATATTTTTAAATATTGTAGTAAAGCGAGAAGCGTTTTACTTTTCAATACCTATTTTTTAATTTTTCATTAAGTCAAAAATATTTATGTATTAAAAGATGAAGGGGGAAGCAACTTAATAAATGTTTGTTATATTGAAGCGACTGAGGAAGTATAATGTCCAAAAATGAAGCTTCAAATTTGGAAATTGTATATTTTTTACAGAATTTTTGCCTTTCAGTTTTTTGGCCCTTAAAACTTATTTTTGTGGAATAAAAAGATTCTATACGAATTATGCAATAATGTACTTTTAAATAAATATTAAATATCATTATTTTTAATAAATACGGCAGAAAATACTGTAGTATACTAAAAGTATTATTATTTAAAACCGACAAGAAAATATAAGGTCTAGTGCTTTATTTAAACATAAATAAATGAGGATTTTTATGCAGGCAACAACATCGAAATTAAAAAAAATCCACAGGAAACCATAAAAGTAAGATAAAAATGAAATACCCATATGGGTATTTTTGCTTTCCCTGCAGTAATCTATTTTTAAAATTAACTTTAAGCGTATTGAATTCCTGCTTTTAAACAATTTAAATTCACTGATATTCAATTTTGCAGATGAAAGCACGTTTCGGTTATCAAGTCTCTACCGGTCTATTTAGCAATCTTTCACAAAAATTTTAGATAAACTAAAGTTTGTTGCCCAAACAAATAAACAAATTGACTTTTTATGCAATTAAAAAAACCAAAAAAAATACCACAAAATATTAAGAAAAAAATTTTTTTTGCTTAATGCGCAGTTACTTTGTAAATTTACAATTAAAGGTAAATCATGCGATTATTTAATTTACTTTTATAAAAATTTAAGCGCATTTAATTTTTTAGTTTATAAAAAATTTAAAAGAGTTCAGCCCAAACAAAGTAAAGAAAGTTTAATTCGCCACCATTTCTGTAGTAAAATGTTAGCGATTCTGAAAAACAAAGTGGAAAGATCAAAGTGAAGCTCTTCAAAAGGGAATAAACTGCTGCTTGTTAAACAATACTTCATTTCGAAAATGTACAAAATTTAGTTGGAACATTATTTTACTACAAAGGCTCTAAGTAGGGTAAATGGCAACTTCAGGGAGACTGCATTCGTTTACACTAGATTTTAAAATATAAATTTAGTGGCTCTGCCGGAAAAGTACTGAACCTTGTGTAATATGTAAATGGAAGTAAAAGTCTTAAGTATTGTTTATAGAAAAACATATGTATGTATAAATTGTTTATCGTTTTTATTCTGTCAGGCGAGGAAATGGCTGTAATTTTTTTAAAGCAAATTTCCTATAGAAATTGATTTTCAAAAGTATTGTAAATTGTTATGTTCACTTGTAAGTGGGTAATTCTCAATATGTTCTGAGCTCCAACTTATCTATCTTAACAATCAAACTGGTTTGTAACATGTTTCATAGTTTTCGTTGCTGTATGGTGTTTTTATAGAGGTATAGAATTTTGAAATGGAATGAAACAAAGATAAATTTTTTTTAGTTGACATGAAATTTACTTTATTTGAAAAATAATTTCTTGGCATTTTAATTTAAATAAGGAGGCCCACATTCGTAGACTTAAAAAAACATTTGTGGACATATATCGATAAGAACGCGGCAAATGTTTTCCTCCAAGTGGTAAATCGTTTCAAACTTATATGCATAGATTGGCGACTTTAAATATCCACAAAGAAAATAGCCTAGCGGCGTTAAACCGAATGATCTTGAAGGCCAGTTCATGGGTCCGAAACGTATACCTATGCGCTAACCAAACTTTCCTTCAATAAATCAATTATAGCGTGAGCTATGTGACATGCCGACTAGAAGCTGTGGTTGTTCAATTGATGAACGTAAAAGGCTCTATAGCGATCACTATTGACTGTAACATAAAGAAGTACAGACCAGCTGACAAAATGGCCGTCAGTTGAAAAAGTGCTGCCAATTTAAAATCACTAGCTAGAATTCTATAAATAAAATATACATCGTCTGTGTAAGTATGGGGTAAACTGTAATTTTTAGATTACTGGATAATTCCGAAATTAAAAGATTTTTTTAACCGTTGTTTTGTTTCGTAAAGATTGCAAATAAAAAAAACAACAAAACAAAATCTTATCTGATTTAAGATACGACTTGCAAATTAAATTTGTCAAATAACAGATTAAAGGTATAAAAATGAAATAATAAACCTTTTGTTTGCCTCTGGGTCAAAAGTCAAAGTATTTGATATTCCATTTTAGTTCCTCATTCATTAATATTCTTATACACATACAAACATTTCATGTATGTGCTTTGTACACAACGCTTTTATATTTGTTTTTAGTTTTGTTTTTCAATTGTGTGTACGGAATAAATACCCAATTGGTCAAATTGTTTCATGTTTAACTATGCATGACACTTGACAATCTGACACTTGCCTTTCATAAGAAAATAAAAATAGTCGTTAACAATAAAGATAAGTTGGTATCAACTTTCTCTAACTTTGTTGACATTAAGGTGAGATAGATTTGATAATTCAGTTTAGTTTATTTTCTAGTTTTTTTTAGAGAAACGTTGTTTAACAACAATGTTGAGCAGAAAGTTTTGAATAAAGTTTTTTCAAAGGCTTGTTTTTATTCTGTGTGCCTCAGATGAAATCGAAAATGTTTTGATGGTTTATTTTATTTTCAAGCTTTTTTCGTGAATTTTATTAGTTAATTAGCACGCGTAGCAAATGACATCTGCCACACATAATTTTTTCTTATTTTATTTATTCTGATCAGAACATAGTACAAATCCACAACTGCTGTAGAGATGTAATATTCACCCCTATTCTGCGTTTCGATTAAGTCTCCGCATTCAGTTCCGTTGCGATCGAAAATTGGTATTCTGTAGAAAAACGGAATCGAAAGAAAAAGAAGAAGACAACAATGTTTACAAAATTAATAGCATCACTGTGAAATGTGGAAATGAAATAGCAAAATAAGCAAGTTTGTTATCATTTTTATAAACAAATGTAAAATTTAATACAAATATATTATTTTAATTTTTTATGGTTCAAATAAAAACAAATGGAATATTAATTTTAATTCAATACAATATAAAAAACTTTTAATTAATTTTAATTCAATACAATACAAAAAACTTTTAAATAATAAAAATAAAATAATTACACACAAATCATACCTACTTTTTTCCATGTACTGGTATTTTTGTTGTAGGACCTAGTGCACTGAGGACTCCTGGAAGAAGTGGCAAAACACTTTGATCGCTTGTGGTATCCACATGCAACGTCTGCTTTCGATGCCATTAAATGTGCCAATTTTTCATACTGCTGCGGTGTTGTTATTTTTAACCTTTAAAACACATCATATTCGTGTACAAAAATTAACAATTTAAAACAAAAAAAATTAATTTAATTCAATAAATTAATTAAAAATAATTTTGTTTTTTTTTATCGTTTTTGAACATTTTATCTCATTTTCTACTTACATTTTTTTCAATTTTAAACTTTTTAACAAAAAAACAGTTAAAGAAAACCCCTCCGTTAACAAAAAAGCAACTGAGAAAAACGGAGCTCCGATCGTAATGCAGAATACATACAATCGAAAGAAACTGAGAAAGAAACGGAGAAAATTTCGATTCGAATCGAAACGCAGAATAGCCCCAATTAAGTTCGGCTACAGTGCCCCTTTTAATTTTTTTTGTTTAAATCCATTAACATTTTTCAGTAGAATTAATTTAACTAAAAGGTTTTGTAAAACTTGTTTACATTTATGTGGATAAAACAACAGTGTATCTCTGAGAAAAATTATTTGCAAATTAAAATACAAGAAGTAAATAATAGAGTTATCAAAAATTTTGGCTAAAGGCTAAAAGAATCCTAGGCTAATCTAAAAACTCAATTGATCGATTGCTCCATATGTTTTTATGCCTTCAAAATTTCTTTTCCTTCTGTATGATCTGCCATTTTAATCAGCAAAATTCAAAATAAAGGAAACAAAAGATTATTTAATTATTACAAACGAATTATTTAAATTAAAAAAAGGAAGTGAAATTTTATAATACAAGGTGTCCGCCGGGAAGGTATACTAATGTGTTTTGCCGCCATTTTGGTAAAGTAGGCAGGTGGCAAATTTATTAATAAAAAATATTCGATGAACCAGCGTGTTTTAATCGTTTAAACATTTTACCATCGATTACTGTGACGATGAGAAATGAGTGACGAGGTACATTTTCATTTGAATGGATATGTGAATAAACAGAATAGTCAATTCTGGGGAATGGGAAACCTTCAAATAATTTTTAACAGTCACCTTTGCATTCACTAAAAGTCTGGTGAGTAATTTGCGCAGGAGGACACATTGGACCTTAGTTTTTTGAAAATGTAAACGACGTAACGGTAACTGTGAATGGGGAGTGATATGATGATATGATTAAAAACTTTTTAACCCCACAACTGCACGCTTTTGGTTTTCTTAATATATGGTATCAACAAGAAGGTGCCACATCGTATACAGACAGGATTAAAAGGAATTACTGCAAGTTATTTCCAGAAATGGTGATGTTGATTGGTCTCTACGGTCGCCTGATTTGACTGCCCCGAACTAATTTTTGTGGGGATATCTGAAAAGCAAGGCTTATGCAAATAAACCAGAAACGCTTGAGCAAGTTAAACAGGAATATTTATTCCTCAAGAAATTAATGAAATACCTCGTGAAATGTGTCAGAATGTAATGAGAAATGTACTCAAAGGGCTCGGAATTGTGAGGCTAACACAGGAGGAGATTTATTTGACATTGTATTCTATACATAATTCCTGATATTAAATAAAACATTTATCAGAAATAAGATCCATTCATAATTAATGAAATAAAAACCGAAATTTTTTTTGTTTATAGTGCATTTACATGACACTGAAATCTAATTGATTTCCCATCAGATTACCCACTTTAAAACTAATCTATTTCAGCTGTTTAGATTGCGACAAAATCTACTCAAATTAAAAAAATTATAAAGCACTAGGTCAATTTAATAAAAAATTTTTTAAAAAACTTTTATTTTTTATTTTTTTTCGATATTTTTTATTTTTTTCGAAAATTTTTTTTTTTTTATTTTTTATTAAATTGACCTAGTGCTTTATAATTAACTACTAAAAATATAAAAAAGGTCAAAAAACTATAACTGTTATACAAATTGAAAAAAATTAAAACAAAAATAATGAAATTTAATAAAAAGAAGAAAGGACTAAATAACACAGAAAAAATAATGAAGTGTAAATTCTATATGTAATTTAATATAATTTTGTAAATGCTTATTTTTATTTTATTTCCTATTAATTTTTCTTTTTGTATTTTAAATATTTTTCTTTAGGTTTTTAAAACAGGATCAAAAAGTTTGATGTTAAATTCGTGTACACACTTACTGGTTGACTGACCCATTAATAATTTATTTTCAGTTTGATTTTGTAATATTAATTTTGTAAAAACTAAATCAAGTATTGTTTGCTTTAAAATTTTTAAGAAACGCTTGACCAAAAATTTTACTTCTGCTTGAAAAGAAAAAACAAACTATTCTCAAGGCTTGATGAGTACTTTTAGTCCTGCCTGTATTTACAATGTTTTTTATATTATAAAGTTTTTATTTACCCAAATAAAATGCTATAAGTTTTTATTGCTGCCTTCATGGGACTATCATGTTTATCAATTCATCTTTATTAAATCGTTTCTTTTCATAAGAAATTAATAAATATCTTTTCCTTGTCTCTTGTAGTAAGAATGGTCAGCTAGGTAATGTATACTACACTTTCGTAAATAAGTTATTCTTTTCGAAATACAAAACGATAGAAAAGTGTGTGTGTATATAATCTTTCTTATATAATATTATTATCAGATATTAAGTTGTAAATTTATTATTAAAGTATTTGTATATTATTTTCATACTCATTAAAGAAACCTTCGTTCGAGGCAATTGACTGTAAGCATGTAAATAATAATATGGCGATTACAATACGAATATTGTTATCTGCAGGTACTTAAATTTTTAGTTACAAACAAATAGAATGTTTTGATTATTCCTTTAAAAATTCAGCATTTAATTAATGACAGATAACTTTCTACAGGGTGTCCGCCGGGAAGATTTATAATTTTTGATTAAATGAAAGAGAATGTATCTTATATTGATAAATGTTTTATTTAATGTCGGCAATTATGTATAAAATACAATATCAGATAATTGTCCGCCTCTGTTAGCTTCGCAGTGCAAGCCACTTACACATTTCATGCGGTATTTCATTAATTTCATCAGCACCGCCTTGTTGATACCATACATGTTAATCAAGTCCAAAGCATGCAGTTGTGGCGTTAAAATGTTTTCAATCATATCAAGATATCGCTCCCCATTCACAGTTACCATTACGCTGTTACCATTTTCAAAGTAGTAAGGTCCAATGACTCCTGAACAAATTGCACATCAGACCGTTTCTTTTAATGAATGCAAATTTAAAATTGAATTTAAATAATTTGAAGGTTTCCCAGTCTTTATTCACATATCCATTCAAATGAAAATGTACCTCGTCACTCTTAATTTTTTTTATGAAAATCGATGATTGATTTTGATTAAAACACACCTTGGTTTATCGAATATTTTTCCATAATAAATTTGCCACGTGCCTACTTCACGACTGCCAAATATAAACTATCAAGACTACTGTTTACAAAAATGGCGGCAAAACAAAGTCGTATACCTTCCTGGCGGACACCTTGTATTATAAAATTTCACTTCCTTTTCTAGATTGAAATTATTTGTGTGAAATAATTAATTATTTTAAACAAAAATTTTGCTTCCTTGATTTTTACCAAAATGGCGGCAAAATACATTAAGTAACCTTCCTGTTGAACACCCTGTACAATACCACCGATAATTAGCGTTCTACTTGTAGAGTCAAAGCTGTTTCCTTTGATGCAAGTTTTTTGAATTTTGATTCTGTCAATAAAATAATACTTTTTGTTGATCAATGTTATCACATAAGAAATCTTGATCACTTCTTGTCACGCAGGCTTTAATATTCTCGGCGTAATGTAGTATTGGGTAAATGGCAACTGCATGTTATCAACATTTATTGCCTGATTTCAGTTCTGTAGATTAAGCTTTGTGAGATACTGGTCGCAACAATTTGCTACATTTCAGATAATAAAAAATAACAATAAAAAAATAATTTTAGAAATATTATGTGCTTCCATTTACCATTTCTATTTTGGCCAAAACATTTGCTTCACACAACTTTAATGTTTTGATACTTGATTTCCGCCACTGTTTTTATACTACCAATATCATTTTAATTACTGGATTTATTATAAAATATGAAGAAAATTATTTTTTTTTAAATTGGTTGTGTCTATGCAACTCTGTGCTTTGTATTCATAGGGAGTGTTCTAACAAAAAGGTGAAGTTAAAAAAGGAAAGCGTCAAAATATTTTATTTTTTAAGTTAGTTAAATTCGAACATTTAATATTTTTAAAATAAAATTTTGTTTAAAACCAAAATAGACGCATTGGCAATTATGTTGTTTATTTTTCCTCCGCCAGTAAATGAAATAATATTGCTATTTCCTGTCCTAACTGGCTGGTTTGTAGTCGAAGGCGAGCGCTTTCGATGCGAATGCACCATTCTCAAGCCGCGTTATGGTTAGTTCTGGTGAGTCAGTGTTGGCGTTCAGGCAGTTCTGTTGCTAAGTTCGTATCTATTCAGGTAAGCAGAATGCCAGCCACCTGGCATTTGTATGCAAAGTACGTGTGTCCCTCTGAGGGTGTTTTTCGTTTACTCGCTTGCATGAGTAGTTTTAATGGTGTGAAAATTGAGGTCGTGTTTACCTGTTCGTTTATAATGTCATTGTTGAAAGTTTTTGTTTTGTAGATGTTCACGTTTTCAAGAATGTCTAGTCTTTGTCCTTGTTTCTAGGATGTAGTAATGTCATACATTCATTTATTTCCCTTGGTGTGTGCCCGTGAGTGTCAAGGTGTAATGCAAAGTTGGAATCTTCTCTTTTCCGTTTGTATGAGCGTATGTGTTCTGTAAACCTTGTTCTTAGTGTTCGTCCAGTTTACCCTATATAAGTTTGTTTGCAGGGACAGGTAAGTCTGTATACCGCGCTGGAACTAAATTTGCCAGTTGTTTCTGTCGTTGTTCTGAGATTATGTCTCAGGGTGTTGCCGGTTTTAATGCTGTGAGTATTCCTTCTTTGTGAAAAAGGTTAGTTAGTCTGTATATTTCTGGTCCTGTGTAAGTAAAGGCTATTGTTACAATAAATTAAATTTCGCGCGAAAAGTGCATTAAAGTGATTATAATCCAAATAAATAAATAAATAAAATAAAATAATCGTCCTTTTGAGACCGCTATTAAGAATTTAGTTGTTAAATTTGAGTCGACAGGCTCGATACAAAATGTGCGAACACCAAGGACTGTTCGACCGGGTCGCTCAACTGAAAACATCGCAGACGTGAGCGACAGTATTGAAGGAAATCCAAATTTGTCAATTCCTCGACGTTCTTAACAATTGGGGTTATCCGAAACCATCACATGGCGAATTTTGCTTTAGGATTTGACTTTGAAGCCTTACAAGATTTAACTGTTGCAGGAATTGAAGCCGACCGACCTTTACATCGCCGTAGATTCGCTCAATTCATTCAGGAACAACCGGCTGGTTTTAATGAAAAAATAATTTTGATCAAAGTTTTTTGTTTTATTTTGTTACAGAAAACAAACTTCTTGCTGAAAAACCCTTTACTTTGATTTCTTTGAGTTAATTACACAATCTTTAAAATTTCTTTTAATATTTATTTAAGAAGCCTTTTTATTTTCTGAAAAAGACATTTTTTTAATTGACATAAAATTTACTTAATACGAAAGATAATGAAAATCCAATTCTCGATGACTTATTCAACAAATGGGCGCACATCGGTAACAATAATGTGGCGAATTTTGGCAAGACTAGCAAGCAACTTCACATGTCCCCACAGAAAATAATCTACCGGCGTTAAATTTCAAAATTTTGGAGGCCAATTTACGGGTCCGAAATGATAAACTATTCAGCTGTAAAACGATTCTTTCAATAAATCAATTTTGGCATGAGCTGTGTGAAATGTTGAGCCATCTTAAACCATAGGCTGCGCTGCACATCATCGTTGTTTAATTAAAAGGGGTGCTCACCATTAACTGTAACGTTCTCACTAGCATCGGCACCAGCTCATAAAGTACAATAAACAGCCAGTTTTTCTGGAAGTAATGGTGATTCAAGATGCACTTGAGGATAATCATTACTCTATTCATGTTGAAATGCAAAACGAATCTAAACATAAATCACTTGACAGCTGATAATATGACCGCCGGTTAAAATGATGTTGCTAATTAAAAGTTTTAAACCTCTATAAAAACAACCTGTTATAAAAAAAATAAAAAATATCAGAGTAGCGAAGTGTTCACTCACTGTTCATACATGTATGAATATGTGCATTTCATTTTTTAGCCGCTTATTTTCATACATGCGCGAGAGACTGAAAAATATTTTGGGTTTTCTCATTTATGAATGCGACGATTTATTTTTTTCTTTCTATTCATAAGTGAAAAAATGAGAAACACACAAGTGTTCATTTTTGAATATGTACAATTTTTATCAAAAATATGTGGGTTAAGCATTCGCGTACATAAACGCACATATTTGATAATGCGCAATTGGCGGCGTATGTAGGAAAAAAATGTTGTTTTTTATTTCTTTTAGAATATATTGCAATATTGTATTTTGTGTTAATATGTACCCATGTGTTTTTACTACATTTTACGGTAAACTGCGATCGTAGGTAGAAAATATTTTCACATTCATTTATGAGAAATTTTATAAAATTTCAACGTTCATAAATGAACATGTACATTTATTAAAAAGAACATTAATGAGAAGTAGCTGATTTATCATTTATCACATATGAATAAGACTAATAATTCTTGTTGTGCGCATTCATGTATGAACATAAGCAGAACATTTTTTCTTGTTCGTTTATGCGCGTGAAAAATAAATATAAAATTTTAGATTTCTCATTTATGAAAAATATCATGAATGTTGATTTTTGAATGTTCATAAATGAAAAATTCTGAACCCTGAAAAATATCAATACCATGTGCCTTCTTACACACACACTTTGAGATGACCACCATAAATAAGTACATGATTTAAACAACATGGAGAATAATGGGAAATTGTGAAACAAAATTTTTATAAATGCCATAAAATCTGAGTTACATACTTTCCACAAGCTTTGTCGATAGTAAAAAAAATATTAGAAAGAAAAATAAGACAAACTTACATGGTTATGGTATAA
The DNA here is from genome assembly GCA_030448955.1 of Trichopoda pennipes. NCBI lineage: Eukaryota > Metazoa > Arthropoda > Insecta > Diptera > Tachinidae > Trichopoda > Trichopoda pennipes. The sequence continues at coordinate 3,701,553 of JASKUP010000040.1, forward strand.
GTTTTCATACTTTTTCTGTGATATTCATCGTAAGCACATTTTGAAATTAAATGTTTTCAGGTTCTCAAATAAGTTCTCTAAATAAGTTGTTAATATTTATCTTTAGCAATAAGATAGCACAAACTGGTTCGCGTTTGTAAAGTCAGACTTCTCATAAATTTCAAAAATATTTTAAAAGAAAAAAAATCTGAGTTTTTAAAGTATTTTCTTTTTCTTTTTTTTTTGAAAATATGTAGTGTGTTTTGACCTTGATTGGAAAATACAACTGAACTGTGAGCAGAATTTCTAAATACAATAAAACTTCTCGTTTATAGTTTCAAGTTCATGTTCATGTTCTTAATGTATAAATTGTTAAAAACATATAAATAAAACATGATCACAAGACGACAGGCAGTACACTAGCTTTTTTTTTACATATAATTAACATTTTCTATTTCTTATTCATTTTATTCATTTACAATTTTACTTATTTTTTGTTGTTTTGTTTTTGTTAATTTTTAGCATCCCGGTGGTGAAGAGGTTTTAATCGAACAGGCTGGCAAAGATGCTACGGAATATTTTGAGGATGTTGGTCACAGTTCGGATGCCCGTGAAATGATGGTTAAATATAAAATTGGTGAATTGGTAAAGGAAGAACATAGAAATATTCCTGAAAAGTCTGAACCCACCTGGACCAGTGAAGAAAAAACCGAAGAAAGCTCTATGAAATCATGGCTGATGCCATTCATTTTAGGTTTAATTGCCACTTTAATCTACAAATATTTCTTTGGTAGCAAATCCCAACCAATTTAAACGCAAAAAGAAATGCCAAAAAACAAAAGCACATAACTTGCATCTATTGTAATATAATTGAAGGCCTTATTTGTAAAAACATAAACTAATTATTCCTCTTCTTTTTTTTTAAATCTATTTCCAGCTTAAGTTGCAAATTCATTCCTTTTATTCTTTTCTATTATATTCCATTCTATTTTATTCTTTTATTTCTTTTTCATTTAATTGAACTCTGCATTTAAGATTAATAAAAAAGTTTTCTTCTAATCTTTGATTTGTTAAACCTAAACCGTAAGAGTGCTGCTAACAAAAAAGGCTTAATTTTTATAAAAATTGTATTTAATTACAATTGAACTATTATTGCTATTTTTATGTAAAAAGGTTTTGATAAAATCAAAATGTAAAACTTTTGCTTTTTGACGGTTTCAAAATGTCATAATTTAAATAAGATTATGCTCTTAACTTTAGCAAAATTAAAAACAAAAACATTTTATTTTGTTGTAAGGAAGTGGGAACGTATTTTTTTTACACTAAATCTTTGTTCATTTTTTGTCTATTTAATTATGAAAATTAATAATAAAACAAAACTAGATAAATATATATTGATATTATAATAAATTATAAAAAAGAAATATTTGAACAATTGTTTAATTTATGTGTGTGTGCGTGTGTGTGTAGAAAAGTAATCACATTGTTAAAGTAAATAATATTAGAATAAATCCATAACCGTCAAATTATGTCTTCTATGAGGCACCCCTTAATTTTTTTTAATAATAGATATTTGCATAAGCTTATCACATATCACAGATTTATACTCTATGTAAATTTCAGTTGCCTGCCCATTGCGGCTGAAAGAATTAGGTCTTGTGAATTATTCAGCCGTATTCTGTTTACATTTCGCCAAAGAGCATCTAACATTCGCAAGTTTCGCGAGATGAAGTTGGGTGAAGGTAGCAACATTCCTTAAGTAAAAATTTCAATTACATCTCCGCATTAAGTTATGCAGGATTCAAAAAATTTTAATCCAAGAAAAATAGAATCGAAAGGTCAAGAACTAGAAAAAGTACTTAAAACACGGTTGTGTTCTGCAGCTCCTACGAAGAAGGAACGGATAAAATAAATAATTTTTTAAACAAATTTTACAAAAATTAAATTTAGTGCGAGTAAAAGTGATTCAATACCTAAAACAACTAAATAAAATTGAATATTGTGCAAAGAACAAATGAGGCCACTAACACGAGGACCTGAATATTTAACATCTAACTTCGAATCACCCTACCCAACATAAATTAGCAGCATTTAAACATATGATACACAGACTTAAGATAATCCCAGGTACTCCGAACAAATACAATAATGAACTCGACAGAATTTACTACAAACCAACTACTATTGACAAACTGCTTAGACAATACAGCAGTAAGAACAGGAATAAAGAAGACAGGACCAAAAATATATAGATTAACGAACCTTTTTCACAAAGGAGGTTTACTCACGGCACTAAAAATCAGCAACATTCTGAGACACAAGGACATCGACAGAAACTACTTACTTGTACCTGTCAACATACTTTTATATAGGATAAACTGGACGAACACTAAATATAAGATTTGCAGAACACATACATTTATACAAACACCTTGAGAATCACGCACACTTGCCAAGGAAAATAGATGAGTGTATGACTTTATTGCATCCTAGCAAAAAAGTACGAAAACTAGACATACTTGAAAACATGGAAATCTACAAAACAAAAACTTTCGATAGCGACATTATAAACGAACAGGTGAACGCAACCTCAGACGCAATTTTCACACTACTAAAACTACTCATATCCACGAACAAACAAAAAACACCCTCAGATGGACACATGTACTTTCCTGGTTAATAACAAAAAAATATCGAGGTTAAACCCCATATAAAATACCAGATGGCTGACATTCTAACTTCATAGGTATACGATGAATATAGGATAAATACCTGGACCAGAAATACTGATTCACCAGTAGGTGAAAGAACTTGGCTTGAAAATGATGTACTCACATCGAAAGCGCTCACCATTTGCATTATTGGTACACATGTCTTATCTATGTTGACAACATTAGACATTTTGGATTGTCAGTTTGCTTGTTAACAGATAAAAATGTTAGTCGTGTTGTGGTTATTCGAAAAATGGATCAAAGAAACTGTATTAAGTTTTGTGTAAAAAATGAAATTAAATATGCAAGGACATTTGAAATGTTGTCAGTGGCGTTTGGCGAGTCTACTATTAGCAGAACACAAGTTCAGTTATGGTATAACCGGTGTAAGGAAGGCCAAGAAGATTTCAATGACGATGCTCGTTCTGGTCGCCCGAGCACCTCAATAATCTATGAAAACATTAAAGCAGTGAATAAATTGATTTTGGATAATCGTCGAATCACTATTAGAGAGGTTGCTGATGATGTTGGCATATTGTTCGGCTCATGCCAACCAATTTTTACGGATGTTTTAGGCATGAAACGTGCGGCAGCACAGATTGTTCCAAAATTGCTAAATTTTGAGCAAAAATAACGTCGCATGAACATCGCTCAGGAGCTGTTGAACGTCGTCACCGACGATCCAGATTTGCTCAAAAAGGTCTTAACTGGTAACGAATTGTGAGTGTATGGCAATGACATTGAAACCAAAGCCCAATCATCCCAATGGAAGCATCCAAAAGAGCCAAGAGCGAAAAAAGCACGTAAAAATCGGTCAAATGTGAAGGTTTTGCTCACTGTATTCTTCGATTGAAATGGCGTGGTGCATCATGAATTCTTGCCACAAGGTCGTATGGTCAATAAGAAATACTACCTTGCATTTATGTGCCGTTTGCGCGAAGCAATTCGTCAGAAACGCACAGAATTGTGGAAAAACTAATTATGGATTTTGCACCATAATAACGCACCAGGTCATTACGTGATAAGATTTACATCTGTACCTGGCTATGGAGCCTTAATCAGATGTTGGTCAAACCACTGTGAGTGAAAAGCAGCGTCACTCACGCTCTAGGAGGCCGAAGTCTAATTCTAGCAACAGGTCCTTTTTAGTAGCAATTTCAATGATTCCAGAGCAGGGCTGCAAACCACTCCTCCTTGCTGAAGGGTTGCAAACTTTCCAACTCCTGTTCAGAACACATGTCTAGCATGCTCACTGGACTGGATCATTCACCTAGCGTGTCATTAACGGCGCAATGATCTTGGCCACCATATTAAACAACAAACCTGATATGGGGCCGCGAAACCACAACCACCACGATACTCCCATATAGGGGTCAACCTTAATAATCAGCCAGAGAACAGTTAAATGTCTAAAGAGACAAATAACGGAACTCTGTGAGTTTACTGATTCCCGTGGAAATAACGTACAGCTTCCAGTTTTACCCCTGATGACTTCAGGGGACTGGGCTTCCTTTTTCCCTTAGTTGCACAGGTCTAGATAGTCGAAGTTCTATAAAGACCATAAAATGTGCCCACGGGGGGGGGGCGCACCAGGTCACACATCGATGCTTGTGCGTCAGTTTTTGACCAAAAACAAAACCGAAATCCTGCATCAACCACCGTATTCACCGGTCTTGGCACCCGCTGACTTTTTCCTCTTCCCAAAATGAAAGAAAAGTGTTTTGCTTTGAGGAGATAAAAGAAAAATCGAAAGAGGAACTGTTGGCGATACCAAAAAGCGCGTTTCAGAAGTGTTTCGAGAATTGGAAAAAACGCTGGCATAAGTTTTTTGTATATGACTACTTTGAAGGGGACAAGATAGTTATTGATGAATAAATAAATACTTTTTGAAAAAATTCAAAATAACGGTTATTTTTTGATCGAGGTACGAGGTATACATTTAAAAAATGATTAAGAAATAAAATAATTCTTCAACCTGGACAAACAAAACTCGAAGCACTCCTCCTCCTAGTTAGTAAGTTGCAAACTAACTAACGAACGTAACTAAAATCGAAATGTAAAATACAAAAAATATTAAAAATTGAAACGAAATGGAATGAATGGAATACAGAATATTAATTTTGACAAACGGAGAGATTTTGATTCTGTTCTGTTCATTAAATTTTATTTTTTTATTTAAAGTTCTTTGGTGTAAAAGTAAATGTTAAACATAATTTTAATAAAATAATAAATTATTAACTAACTGCAATACCTTTGAATGAATAAATTTTTAATAAAGAAATAAAACTTAACGTATTGAAGTGGACTGAAAATTTGATGAATTTACAAAACCATTTTGATGCAAATGATGTGTTGCCGACGGCTGATGCTGTTGATGCTGTGTAATGCGTTGGAAGTCATGTTGCAATTGAAAAGTAGCGGTGGAATGTAAAGACGCAGGTTGTAAATGTGACATGTTGTGATTGTGATGGCGGCTAATATTTTGCAGTTGTTGTTGGCGTTGATAGTCTGGCTGATGTTGAAAATGTGAATTTTCAAAATTCATACACATTCCTGATGCTGTTGAATCTAATTCGGGTGATGATGTTTCCGAATACCAATTATCATGTTGTTGACGATTATTACTTTGTTGAGACAAATTATTATGATTCATTAATGTTGATGACGATTGTTGCTGTTGCTGTTGACTATGATGATGATGATGATGTTTGTAGTTTTCAGTTTCGTAAAACACTTGTTTTATTTGCTCTTCATTACTACTATCACCTGAACACCAGTTATTGTTGTTAGAGTTATTATTCAGCAAGGACGCTGATGAAGTTGAGCGTGTTAAGGGCGAATTTGAAAAATGATGATGAAAACCAAAAGGCCAGTTCTGTAATAAAAGATATTTTTATATATATTATTAATATTATAAAAATTGATATTTTTTTTAATAATTAATAAACATTTTTTAATAAATTTTATTTGTATTTTCAATATTTCGCCACACTATTTAGTGGCTTCCTCAGCTGCAGAAAAGGAAATAGTGTTTGTTATTTAAAAAATTTATTTAAACAACTTAATTTTCTCTTCCTGAAGATGCTATTTTGGGTGTGTTATCTCACGTCGTCGATGTTGGTTGGCCGCCACGATCATAAGTTTGATTTCTTAATATAGACAATTTTAATCTACGCCATTTTGAAGCGTAATTCAACCTTAGTTCAGCTGATTAAATGGCCGCCAAGTAAAAGGTGTTGCCAAATTAAAGTTCTATACCTCTATAAAATAACCTATACAAAAAATCAGACTAATGCTCAAAAACAGCGCTAAAAGAAAACATTAATTTAATTCATACAACTTTAACGATCCACTCTGTTGACGTGGTGATGTTATAAATTCAACACTTAATGTTCACCAATTAATGTATAGGGTGTCCGTCAGGAAGGTATACTAATTGTTTAACATCACCATTTCTTGAAATTATTTGTTGTGGAAAGAGTTCCCACAGTAATTATATTGTAATCCTGGCAGTTTACGATGTAGCACCGTCTTCTTGATGCCACATGTTAATCAAGCCCCAAGCATGCAGTTGTGGCGTTAAAAAGTTTTCAATCATATTACGATATCGCTCCCCATTCATAGTTACCGTTACGCTGTTTTCATTTTCAAAGAATTAAGGTCCAATAATTCCTCCTGACTAAATTCCACACCAGACTGTCAATTTTAATGGATGCCTCGTCACTCATTATGATTTTTTTTATGAAAATCGGGGTTGTCATGGGCAAGCTGTAGCATCCTATTGGCATATGTACGACGGCGTAAATGGTCTTGTGGAAAAAGCTCTTGTGTCAACTAAACTTATATGGAAAGAAATGCAAATCCTTGTGCAAAGTTGTGGCCAAAGTTGTTTTTTGAAAACCAAGCTACTGAGTACGACGTCGAATTGAGGTTGATGGATTGTTTTCGAACAATTTCTTGAACAGCAGTAATATTTTCAGCCAATCTTGCAGTACGTTGTGGTCCTTGCTTGGGCCTATCACCTGCAGCCCTCTTTCTTCGAAATTCACTACACGATTGATACCCCCGGGGGGCACATTTATGGTCTTTATAGTACGTAACAGTTATCTAGACCTGTGCAACTGGGGGAAAAAGGGAGCCCAGTCCCCTGAAGACAGGCAGGGAGTCAACTGGAAGCTCCACTTTATTTTCACGGGGATCAGTGAGCCCCAGAGTTCATTATTTGTCTCTTTAGACATTTAATAGTTCTCTGGCTGATCATTGAGGTTGGCCCCTATATAGGAGTAACGTGGTGGTTGTGGTTTCGCGGCCCCATAACAGTATAATGGTTATTATGGTGGCCAGGATCATCTCACTTTTAATGACACCCTAAGTGAATGATCCAGTCCAGTGAGCATGCTAGACATGTGTTCTGGACAGGAGTTGAAAGTCTCCAACTGTTTAGCAAGGTGTGATGGTTTGCAGCCCTGCCCTGGGATCATTAAAGTTGCAACTAGGTGGTTTCTGTTGCATAGAATTATAGCTTCGGCTTTCTAGGACGAGCATGACGTTCCATATCATGCAGTGGTTAGATCCACCATCTGATTAAGGCTTCATGGCCAGGTGCGGATGTAAATCGAATCACACTACACGATTGATAGTGCGTTTTATTGGCACGTTGTATCTCCCAAGAATTTCACGTAACTTTCTCATCGTCTCAGTGATCGATGATAAATTTTGATAAAATGTTTTAACGATTAAAACACGTTGGTTTATCGAATATTTTTTCCATAATAAATTTGCCATGTATTTACTTACCGACTGTCAAATATGAACTGTCAAGACTAATGTTTACCAAAATGGCGGCAAAACAAAGTAGTATACCTTCCCGCTAGACATCCTATTTTTAAATTTGTTTTTAGAATTAAAAAAAAGTTGGTCGCCACGATCATGAGATTTGCGACCGTTGGATTTCATTCTTTGGGGATATTTAACAGGAAAAGTGTATGTCAATAGGACAGGAACAATTCCTAAACTAAATCATGAGATAATTTGGCAAATTAACAAAGCAAGTAAGTACAGATCCTTCGCTCATAAAAAAAATATTAAGAAATATCTTTTTTTCTTTTTAACGATCTTTTTCATATATTTTTTTCTTTTCGATATTTCGCTTTCCTATGGAAAGCTTCTTCAAGAAAAAAATTTTTATTTTTATTTTTTTATTATTTTTTTTTTAATAAAAATTTTTTTCTGAAGAAGCTTTCCAAAGGAAAGCGATATATCGAAAAGAAAAAAATATATAAAAAAGATCGTTAAAAAGAAAAAAAGATATTTATTAAAGATAAATAAAAAAAGATCGTTTAAAAAAACTATAAAAAATATTAAGAAAATTTTTTGAAAACTTTTTGTTTTATTTATAATTAATATCGTGCGTTTTGGTTTGACCACACTTCATTTGATTCACTGAAATGGCTTGAACGACACATATTATTATTTTAAATAATTTTAAAACATTTCATATGTCTATTATTACCAAATCATAACAATATAGAAAAAACAGAGCCATGCATAACCCGCAACATAAATTACTCGTACTAAGTGACGCGTATAATAAATTTTATAATCAATTTGCTGCAGAAACCAAAAAAAAAAAACAAAAGGAATTCATCACTTTAGTAATTTTCACACTTTTTAGCATTTAAATAACAACACAAAACTGATTTCACTTTTTTTATTTTTTTGGGCCTTTGCTTTTGTTGATACTTGCCACATGCTAATTATTGTCTAGAAACAATCATCATTATCATTATAACATCTTAACATCTTAATTGTGGGTTATAATGATTTATGTGTGTGTGTGTGTGGTTTTTTCTTGAAGCCTAAACAAACTCTATGCTAAATGGTTTTATAGTCCATATGGCGTTTAAAAACATAAGTACTCAGGAGTATACATATATGTACGTGGGTGTGTGTGTGTGTAAATGTGTGTATAAATATTTTCTTTGCATGATTATTGTGAAGGAAAGAAGAAGGAATTTTCCTTAGAGAAAAAAAATAATATATTTCGCAGGAAGGGGTTTAAATTAAATTTACAAATTTTCTAACCGCAAAATGCATAAAAACTTAAGATAATAGTAAAATTGTTAAGGATTTTTCAACTAGAAGTTTGTTTTCTATAGCAAAATAAAACAAAAAATTTAGATTAAGATAATAAAAATTTTTATTGTATTACGAAAAGAAAAGTTCGGCAATTAGCGTGGTCCACCACGACCACGCTGCCAGATGTCCATCCTTTCCTCAAAGTTTTTAATCACTTTTTGCCAAAATGGCTGCCCTATTTCGTTAAGCACATCGCGGATTTTGAGTTTTAAGGCTGAAATCGATTGAATTGGCGTATAGACTCTTCACTTAACATAGTCCCACAAAAAATAATCAAACGATCGGGCTGGCCACTTATCTGCTGATTATTGTGAATTTATGCGATCGGGAAATTTGGTTTGCAATAAAATTATCGTTTCATTGGCTGTGTGACATGTGGCACCGTCCTGTTAAAGCCACATATCAGTGGTATTCACGTCATCAATAATAGGTAAAAATTGAGTTGTAAGCATTCGTGACAGCATGATCCATTGACCGTTACCGCATTTTCAGCCTCATCTTCGAAAAAGCAATCACCCAATCACGAAACTGATTTCTCCTCCAGATCACATAGCGCACTAAACAGTGACACATCGAGCATATAAATGCTTCTTAATAATCGCTCTAGGATTTTCAGAAGCCCAAATGCGACAATTTCGCCTGTCGACATATCTTTACAAGAGAAAATGGGCTTTGTCTGAAAAATGATTTTTTTGGAAAAACCAGCCGGTTGTTTCTGAATGAATTGAGCGAATCTATGGCAATGTAAATGGTCGGTCGGCTTCAATTCCTGCACCAGTTGAATCTTGTAAGGCTTCGCAAAGTCAAATTCTTAGGCAACCACCATGTGGTGGTTTTGGATAAACCCAATTGTTGAGGAAGTTGAGGAATTTGACAAATTCGGATCTGCTTCAACATTGTGGCTCATGGCTGCAATGTTTTCAGTTGAACGACCTGGTCGAATACGCTTTGGTATTCGCACATTTTGTATCGAGAATGACGACTCAAATTTAACGACCAAATTCTTAATAGTGATCTCAAAAGGACGACTATGTTGTTTGAAAATATCACGAATTTTTGCGAAATGTAACTTTAACCGAACCACGATTTTCATAGTGGATTTTATTTATTTTATTATTTTAATGCGATTTTCGTGCGGAATTAAACTCATTGTAATAAATGCCAATGTATTTACTACAAATACGTTAAAAACCTAAATGTCGAAATTCTTATGTTGTTGGTGTTGCCACAATTGAAAAACAAAATTCTTGTTTAAAAACCCGGTATTTATACCAATTGTTTACTTTGTAGTGTAAATATAATTTGTTTTGAATTATTGTTAAAAAAGAGAATTTTAACACTTTTTTAGCTGTTTGTACTCGTCAAATATTTATGCTTTCAATAAAATATCGTTAAAGTAGAAAACATTAATGCTACAAAGATGATACTATATGGCTTAGCTATTAAAAAATAACATAAATACTTATAAAAAATATAGGGTAGTTTTTATAGAGGTATAGAAAAATTTACTTTATTCGAGAGATAATATTCTGGCAGTATAATTTAAATATGACTTCTGTTATGACCGGCACAGCTGGAGCGAACGTGGTGTAAGCTGGAGCTCCAATATTTTATAAGTTTTTTCTAAATTTGTGATCATATATTGGCAATAACGCGGCAAATGGTCAATCGTTTCGGGACACGGTATCGAAACGATAAAACTATGCGCGTTTCCTTCAGTAAATCAATTGTGGCACAAGTTTGTGACATATTCTGCCGTCTTTTTGAAATCACAGCTCCTGTACATAAGGGTTTTTCAACTGATGAACGAAAAAGTTAATAATTATGGCTTTATAGCTGTCACCATTGACTGTAACGTTCTCACCAGCAACGTTTTAACGAAATACGTACTAATGATTCCACCAGCTCATAAAGCACATCAAGCGGTAGCTCATCATGCACTTAAAAATTATAATCACTCCGAATACGGCAATTTTGGGTACTGATATAGCCATTAAAACAAAAGTCAGCTTCATCGCTAAACAAAATTCGCTTAAGAAATTTGGGCTCAGTTTTTTTTTTTTTTTGGTTCGGAGCAGCACTCAGCGGATAACCTCTGCACATTAAATGCATTGCACCAGAACTAGGAAATCAGGTTATGGGGAGGAGGAAAGTGGGAGTAGTGTTTGCGGACAACTGTGTCATTAGATATACATCTGCGCCTGACTATGTAGTCTTAATCAGATGGTGGTCAAACCAGTGCATAATTTGGGACGTCATGCTCGTCCTAGAAAGCCGAACACTAATTCTAGCAACAGGTCTTTCCTAGCTGCAACTTTAATGATTCCAGAGCAGGGCTGCAAATCATCACTTTTTGCTAAAGAGTTGGAGACTATCCAACTCCTGTCCAGAACACATGTCTAGCTTGCTTACTGGATCTGGGAACATTTCACCAGGTAGGTGTTATTAAAGGTGAAATGAACCCAACCACAATTAAAACTCATCTGTCTGTTATGGGGCCGCGAAACCACAATCATCACGGTACTCCCACATAGCGGCCAACCTCAATAATCAGCCAGAGAACAGTTAAATGTCTAAAGAGACAAATAACGGAACTCTGGGGCTTACTGATTCCCGTGGGAATAAAGTGGAGTTTCCAGTTGTGCCCCTGCTGACTTCAGGGGACTGGGCTCCCTTTTTCCCCCAGTTGCACAGGTCTACATAGTTGCTCTCCATAAAGACTATCAGCCCAATCACGAATATTCCCTAGGAATTTCTTTCTCACGGAAAATAATTTTCTCGAGAAAAAATTCCTACAATCACAAATTCCGCGGAAACAAAAAACATTAAAAAGTGGCATGATTGAGTTTTATAACCAACTGTTTTTTATTTTTCCTTTTTTTGTTTGTTACTTAAGATTTTTTATTTATTTATAAACGTTCATCGGAGAATTTTGTTTTTAATTTAATTAAGTAAATTAAACTATAAAAAGAAAAATATAAAAAATGCTTTTTTTTCCAAAAATTTTTGGAGTGCCTCTTTGTTGCCTTTAAAAAACCCGCACGCTATATCTGCGTTTGCTTCCATTATGAAAAGCAAATGCTGCGTTTGCTGTTTACTTGTGTTTTTTGACCTAAAAACAAAAATTATAAAACTAAAAAAAAATTTAAAAACCAAACATTACTTACATTTTTGTGGAAACTCCCTTCTATATAGCAGGTGGAAAAAAACTTGAAAAATAGCAATGTTTTCTCCCTTTTTTTCATTTATGACACCTACTTTTTTTCCCCGCCGAATTTTTTTCTCTTCTCACAGTTGAAAAAAAGGGAAAATATTTATTCATAATAGGAGAAAAGGGAAAAGGGAGAAAACTCACGCGGAATTTTTATTCATGATTGGACTGTATATATGTGCCCCCGGGGGGTATCAGTGTTTGTGGACATTCAATTTATAGTTTCCTATATTGAAAGTGACAGGAAAGACCTCTGGAGGGAGTTTATTCCACATACGGACTGTTCTGCTATAAAGCGAATTTTCCTTGTAATGCGTAGAGCGATTCTTCAACGAAAATCGAGTTAAACGCAAAAACGTTCGAGTAATGCGAACAACCTTCCTAATTTTGTTAGAGCACAGTGAAATACATCCTACATGACGTCGATGCTCCAGAGAATCCATAGAGTTGGATACCCTACTGTCCCCAATTAGCCTCTTGGCCCTCTCCTGCACACGGTCGAGCAACTCCGAAATAGAGTTTGAAGCGCCGGCTCATACATACTTTATACCACCCAAGTATCTCTTACACCGTTTTAGAAAATCGCGCCACTTGAAAGCTTCTTTAGAAACCTGAAAAATGTGTTTGTATTTTGTCCCATTGAACATTACACTGAATTTTCATGCTGAGAACATCAAGAGCTTCCGATTCCATAATACTTATATCAACCATAGTAACAGATGCAGCACCAGAAACGTTTGAGCAACTCAAACAAAATATTCGTGATGAAATTAATAGCCTGTTTCCACGACAATTTAAATCTCGTGTTTCGCTCTCTGAAGCAAGTTTATGAATCATGCTGTTTAAACGACTCATTTATCTGCTTCGATTTGACAGTTGTTATTAACAAGAAAAAGTTGAAAAACAACAGAAGATATCCTTCTTGCCGCGATAGCATTAAGTATAATTTTTTTCCTATCCATTTTTTTTAATTTTATAAAATTAAAATTAATTAAAAGTTTTCACTTTTAACTTTGTTTTGTTTGTAATTTTTCTTTGTTTACAAAAATGTTTAATTTTGATAACTAGTGCAGATAAACTTACGATAAAAATTTTGAGAAGAGAGGATTTTTCCTTGATTCGCAGCTAGATTCAATATGAATCTACCAGCTTCGTTCTCAAAATTTTGTATGGCGAAGCAGTTTGATTCGCTTATAATTGGGGTGTGAAGCAAGAATAGAGAGCGAAGCAGGTGCCGTGGAAACAAGCTATAATGAAATGCCGCGTAAAATGGATGAGAATGTATTGAAAAATGTGCTCGAAAGGACTCGCATTTGTGAGACTAAGAGAGGCGGACATTAATCCGATATTGTTTTCCATACATAAGAGCCGACCTTAAGTAACCCATTTATTAATATAAGATCCATTCTCTTTCATTTAATCAAAAATTATAAACAAACAAAGTGGTATACTTTCACGGCGGACATTCTGTATTATGTATCGGATATTAAAATAGGCTTTTCGTGAATATCGTTAGAAACAGTCAAGTCGTCTAAAATAATATGAAGTTGTATCGGTTAAGAGAACTTTTAACTGATAATCAAATTTTGCTTCAAACCGAGTAAATTCGTAGAATAATTGAATGAAAATTATAAATAATTACGAATAAAGTTAAAATTTGATGCTGCTGACTACACATTCAACAGGTTTTATGTTTGAAGTTTTTTTCAATTGGATAAATGGTCTCGATACAATATTTTTATGCAAATCTAATCATGTTTTATATTTAAGTGTAACAAATTTTTCAGTGTAATTTTCCAACAACAAACATTATTTGTAAAATAAGTTTACGACAAAACCTTCTATAACATGATAATAGGCGTTTGTGAATTGAATTTTTTTGAATAATTATACCAGCTTAAGGTTTATTTATTTATTAATTTATTTTTTGTTTATACTTCGATATTTACAAAATCACACAGAAGAAATGCAATACGAAATTGAAAAATTTTTGAAATTGTCAATTTCAAATTGATAACAATATCAATTTACAAATTATTTTAAAAAGACCTTAAACTCAAATAATCACTTTAAAAATATAATAAAGACGTCGAAAAAATCTTAATTAATTTTTTAAATGAAAAGATTTAAATAAATGAAAAACATTTATTATCAATTTGTTTAAATATTTAATTTGAAGTTGTTCAAAGACTGGCCCGTTTAAAATACTCTCTTGTTATTAAATGAAAGACACTTGTTTTGAATTTTTTCATTTACACAGCAACTGAAATAGAATTTGTCAATCGCAATTAAAGACGATTAGCAAGTCAATTATCAAACGCAAAAAATCCGAATATTTTTAGTAAATCATAAAATATTTTCGACAACGTGTATATGTAATCGAAAGAATACTATTAATAAGCTTATTTGAACGGTTTTCCTAACATCGAATAACATGAGCAAAAGGTAAAACTTTGTTAGTAAAATTGTTATTATCAACGTTTAGTCTGGAAACAGTTGGTCAACATTTGCCTCAACATAAATCCGGTATAACTGTCCATTAATGTAAAAATTTAAGTAAAAATTAATAACGAATAAAATAAATAGCAATTGATGCTTCTACAGGGTTTGCCGCCATTTTGGTAAACACTAGTCTTGACAGTCGTGAAGTAGAAATGTGGCAATTTTATTATTAAAAAAATATTCGGTAAACAAACGTGTTTAAATCGTTAAAACTATTATTCAAAATCAGTCATCGATTACTGTGACGACGTGAAAGTTATGTGAAATTTTTGGGAAAACCAACATGCCAACAAAACGCACTTTTTATCGTGTAGTGAATGATTTCGAAGAAAGAGGGTCTGTAGGTGAGAGGCCTAAGCAGGGACCACAATGAACTGCAAGGTCGGCTGAAAACATTACTGCTGCTCAAGAAAGTGTTCAAAACAATCCATTAACCTCAATTCGACGCCGTGTTCAATGGCTTTTTTTTTTTTAAAGAGAAGTAGCACTTCAGACAATAATGCCTACTTACCGTGCTACATTCTTTAGGAAAGGTATAAAGAAGAGATGAGACAGGTGGTGAAAGTAGAAGAATAGTTACGGAAGTTAACTGTCGTATAAGACAGCACAGCGACCGGTGGCCATGCCTTTGTCACTGAGCAGCCCCACCGACACTCAATTTTTATTTTTGTGGTGAAAAAAAAAAACAGCCAAAACAGTTGGGAATCGAACCCACAACCCACAGACTAATAAGCTAGTGCACCACCTACTAGCCTATAGGGGCACTTGGTCTTCAAAGAACAACTTTGGCCACAATATTGCATTTGTTTCCATATAAAATTCAGTTGACATAAGAGCTTCTTCCAGAAGACCATTTACGCCGCCATACATATATCAATAGGATGTTACAGCTCTCTCATGATAACTCCAATTTTCCTAAAAAAAATTATAATGAGTGACGAGGCATATTTTTATTTAAATGTTTATGTGAATAAACAGAATAGTCGGTTGTGGGGAATGGGAAACCCTCAAATTATTCAACAGTCACTTTTGCATCCATTAAAAGTGACAGTTTGGTAAGGAGGAATTATTGGACCTTAATTCTTTGAAAATGAAAACGGCGTAACGGTAACTGTGAATGGGGAGCGATATCGTGATATGATTGAAAACTTTTTAATGCCACAACTGTATGTTCTGGGCTTGATTAACATGTGCTGCCACATCGCATACAGCCAGGATTACAATGGAATTACTATACGAATGACAAATGGTGCTGTCATCTGCGAAAGATTATATAGGATTGAAAGTTTGACAAAGAAGGTCGTTTAGAAAAATAAGAAATAGGGTAGGAAAAAGAATGAAAACTTACAGCACCTTTCAATTAATCCTAAACTCGTCGGATGAAATCCTATCTATAGGAACTCGTATAATGCGATAAAAGTTTTATGAACTTTAGCCTAACTGATTTGAATACAACTTATTGAAATTATATTTTAGAAAAATAAAAAATAACATCCTTAATTGCCAAACCCATTGAAATTTTTCAAATCTTTAAGTAATTAATTTTTTACCCAGGGACTTCTTAGTTTTTGTTTTTAATTATTAACGGCTGTATGCATAAAAACTTAAAGCAGGTTTAACTGCCGTTGTTAAGCACAATTTCCTAACGTTGTATTCAAAAAACGTTTTTACCTTAACATACCTTTGTTAACTTTAAAGTAGGAAAAACCTACTTTAAACCTACAATAAATTGACAGTTCAATTTTATTATTGAAAGTTCAAAAACAAAACAAATTGTGTTTACAATAAGCTGAGCCGTTTATTTTAAAAGTGGCATAAGTTGCTTTGTTATTGTCATCTTTTTATTTTAAATTAGTTTATAAAACATTTTAATTTTTAGCCATTTTAACCAGTCTGTATTTAGTTTTCTTTCTGAAACGGATTTTTCTAATGATTGTGTTGAAATAAAATTTTTTTCTCCATGTTGTGTACTATGAAGGATTTTTTCGACAGGGGGCTATTGCTACTATTAATGTTTTGTTCTTTACATAAGTCACTATATGCAATAATATGCTTTGGAGTTGTGACATTCTTAGATATTTTATACAACACGAAGCAACCTCCTAAGAATAAAAAAATAACAAAATAATGCTAAGTATGTGTAGTATATTAGATATCACTATAATATAGTTCAGTAAACTGCACTATTATTTCGAACTAATAAAAATAAGTCCAATAATCACAACAATACTTCACACACACTTATTACATGTTTCCATTTCCTTCACTTTAAGCTCCGTAAAATTTCCTAAATACAGCGACTAACGCCATTTTCAAAATAATCGTTTTCGCGTCACTGTTAATTATCAACTCTTATCTCAATACTTCTTAACTTATTAATTTCAAATTCATTAAAAATGAAAAAAAACTGTTCATTTGTGACTTATGCCATTTTCAATGTAAACGGCTCAATTGACAATTATACTTTGTTATTCCAAAAATGTTTAAAAATGTTTATTAAAAACAAATTGTAGTATACAAATAATAATATAAACTAAAACATAACATGCCATTCAATATAAAATATTTTTACATCTTTATTTTATATTTTACAAAAATATAATTATAATTAATTATTTTAAACAAAAGTTTTATTGATGTACATATAATCAAAACAAAGCTTGTTATCCGAATACTTAGTTTTTTAATATGAACAAATTCTTTGTAAGTTCTTCATAAGCCTTGCAAATTAACCTTTTTTGGGTGCTTTGCTTTTTATTAAAAAGATTAATTAAAAAACAAAAAAAAAAATATGTTGATTTTGCTGAAAACAATAAAAACATTTTTTATGGATCTAATTACCCGGATAAATATATTCATTTTTATACATCGTTAACTACAACGTGAGAACTGAAAATAGTGGCATTGCCAGAATCAAAATACTAATTTTACTAAAGCATACATTAGCTAAAGTACTGTTTATGAATACCATTTTTTAACAAACGTCTGCTAGCCTTAAAGTGTTTGTTAACTAACGTACACTTTAAAGCTCAAGTAAGCGATTTTTATGCATGCAGCCGTAAGTCTTTAGAAATAATTTGTAAAAATTTCACATTTAATATTTTATTGATTCCATAACTAAATAATGTTTAATATGATTTAAAATATTATTTAAATTAAAATTTTCCCTAAGTAAACTATAAAACAGAAAAGGAATAAAAACAGACGTTCAAAAAGCGGCGACAAAATAACAACAAAATGACAAGTACTTCAACTGTCAAGACTGTCAAAGTCTCATCTCAAAACAAGAAGAAAAAAAGTAAAAGTCTAGAAATAATATCTTTATTTAAAAATAAATAAAAACACCTAAAAATACATACGTACATAAATTAAAAATTATAAACTTTAATGTAAAATTGCTGAAGACACACTTGAGTTGTAAAAAGAAAAATCTATGCAACCGATAAACTGTCATAATTTTTAATAAATACTCTCGTATTTGTTGTAGTACAAAGGAAAAGCAAAGCAAAAATTTATGCTAAAATATCACATTACAGGAAAATATATACATAGAGACGCATACATTTCTATGTATGTTTGAATATATACATACATGTTAACATACACACATAAATATGTATGTTAATTTATATGTGTTTTTAAATTAAAAAAAATATTTAAATACCTTTTAAATTTGGGGACATTCGTTTCAATTTAAAGGGAAGAAGTACTTAAACATTTTATTATTTTCTTTACATAAATTATTATTTTTAAATCTTTCAAAGATTAACAAGTCATAAAAGCAACAAATTTGAGAACAAATAATATCTCCCAATCGTCGTGATGCTAGGCGTAGTGTGTGTGTATGTATGTGTGTAAAAGTGTATGTAATATTAAATAAATGACTGTCAGCCAAATTTATAAAAATATATAAAAATTGTTGACAAAATGCAGCTTGTTGCAAGGTGGCTGTATTTAATTTAAAAACAACACCAAATATGTTGCATATAAGTGATGCCACTGACACCACTTAAGAGCCATCACCATTACCACACATACACATGAACATATATGTTCATAAATAGATTTACAAAACAGCCATTAATTTCTTAGTTAAGTTTAAAAAATAAATAAATTAAATTATATTTTAAGAAATTTCCTTTAGTTACGAACTTTTCTTTTTTATTTAAACACTTACCATACTTTGTACACCGACATTTAAATTTAAATAACAATTTGTTGAATTGTTATTAGCTGACCTTTCCATATTTTCGCCATTTGTTGTTGCTGCTGCTGCAGCCTCTCCTTCCACCACAGATTTCAATTGTTTTATATACATTGTGGCCAATCGTAAAGTATCCAATTTTGATAATTTTGTGTCGGCTGGAATGTTTGGTAATTTTGTTTTAAGTCTTCCAAAGGCACTAGACAAAACACGCATTCTTGCTCTTTCGCGAGCATTCGCTGCATTACGTTGTATTGGTGGATTACCATTGCGCGAACCTAAAACGTGCAACAAAAGAAAAGGAAATATTAATTACAAGCGCAAGTCGATTTCTTCTTGACATCTTCAGAAGAGAAGACTGGTAGTTTTTGTTTTTCAAATAAAATTAAATTAAATTCTTTACGTCATCTGATAGCAAAAGAAATCATGGACTTCAAAGATAAAGTCCATCACAGTCTGCGCTGATACAGTAAATAATAAATATTTGGTGAAAGAATTTTATAGACACCACATTTTCACCCAATTTCTAAATTCCGTTCAGGATATCATTGAAAAATATACAGGGTGTCTACCGGGAAGGTATTCTAATTTGTTTTACCGACATTTTGGTAAACATTAGTCTTGACGGCTCATATTTAGCGGTTGTGAAGTAGACACGTGGCAAATTTATCATAGGAAAAAAAAATTCGGTAAACCAACGTGTTTTAATCGTTAAAACGTTTTATCATAATCAATCATCGATTACTGTGACGATGAGAAAGTAACGAAAAATTTTTAGGAGAAACAACGTGCCAACAAAACGTACTATTAATCGTGTAGTGAATGATTTCGTAGTAAGCGGGTCTGTAGGTGATAGGCCCAAGCATGTACCATTACATAGTGCAAGATCGCCTGAACATATTACTGCTGCTAAAGAAAGTGTTCAAAACAATCCATCAACCTCAATTCGACGCCGTGCTCAGGAGCTTGGTCTTCACAGAACAACTTTGGCAACAATTTTACACAAGGATTTGCATTTGTTTCCATATAGATTCAATTGGCACAAGAGCTTCTTTCATAAGACCATTTACGCCGTCGTACTTATGCCAATAGGATGCTACAGCTTGCCCATGACAACCCCAATTTTCATGAATATAATCATAATCATTTCATCATAATAAGTGACGAGGCACATTTTTATTTGAATGGATAAGTGAATAAACAGAATAGTCAGGTCTGGGGAATGGAAAACCCTCAAATTATTCAACAGTCACCTTTCCATCCATTAAAGGTAATATTAATTTGGTTAGGAGGAATCATTGAACCTTACTTCTTTCAAAATTAAAACGGTGTAACGGTAACTGTGTATGGGGAGTGATATGGTGATATGATTGAAAACTTTTTAATGCCACAACTGCATGCTTTGGACTTAATTAACACGTGGTATCAACAAGACGGTTTCACATCGCATACAGCGAGGATTACAATGGAATTACTGCGAGACCTCCTTCCACAAACGTGCTCGAAATGGCTCGCACTTGGGAGGCTAACAGAGGCAGAAATTTATCTGATATCGAATTCCACACATAATTGCCAACATTAAATAAAACATTTATCAATATAAAATCCATTCTCTTTCATTTAATAAAAAATTATATCACAGTTACACCTCTCTGGCGGACACCCTGTACAATCATAAGTGACGAACTAGTCAAGATACCATCACCATGGTTCAATGATTTTCTTAAATATTGTATGAATTAAGATTCCCCAGGGGCACATTGATATGTTTTGACGGAATCTCACTGTCATTACATTACATGTGTCAACGAGGGTAAAAGGGAGCCCAGTCTCTTTCAAGGCTAGCAGAAGCCAACTAAACAATTCCACTATATTTCAGTAAAGCCCCAGATTTCAGCTATTTGTCTTTTTAGCCTTTTAGCTGTTCTCTGACTGATTGTTAAGGTTGGCCCTTTGGCAGTATTATAGTGGTTGTGGTTTCGAGGGTCGGATCATTCACAATGAACCCAATGAATGGTCCAGGTCCAATGAGCATGAATGCGGTTGTGTTCTTAAATTTTATTAAGTTTCATGCATTCTGGACTAGGAGTTGGACAGTCTCCAACTCTTTAGCAAGGAGTGAAAGGCTGCGGCCTGCTCCGGGCTTTTGAAATTGCAACTAGGAGTGATTGGAGAATATAACTATCTAAAGGCCTTCTAGGGCGAGGATGACGCTACATTTCATCCACCGTCTGGTTATGACTTACACAGCTAGATACAGATTTAAATCATATCACGCATGTATGAATTGAGAACAAAAGCTAGTTTAAGGCTTGAAAGTCCCAATTCTGATAAATCCATTTTAATGCAAATATAACTGTTAATGAAACATTAATTTACCGCTAAACAAGAGAAAATGAAATATTTGTAAAAGAGACAAAAAATTATTTTTTCTTGTGACGAGGTCACTTCTATAAATAAATTAAATGAATTTTTTTATTTAATTAAATAAATTAATTAAATATAATAGTTATAATTTTTTGATCTTTTTTAATATTTTTTAGTAATTAATTTTAAGCACTAGGTCTTATTTAATAAAAAACTTTTAAAAAAACTTTATTTTTTATTATATTTTCGATATTTCGCCACACCGTTGGTTGGCATCAACCAACTAAAAAATAAATTAATTAAATAAATATTTTTATTTTGACCAACATGCGAAGAAATGCAGGATTAGTGCTTGTGGATTTCTTTTGTGTGAATATTGTTCTACTGAAACATAGTGAAGGTGTGGGACATCGTCTTACACAAAAGAACTCTTCGGCTGAAAAACGAACTCTTTCTTTAATGTGTTTTTTAATTCAAGTGGTTATCGATAATAAATTACTAAGACCTTGATCACGAAAATCATGTTACAGTGAAAAATACTGTTTTAGGTAACGTGTTCTGTGGTGTTTTAGAACACATGACATTGTAGTTCTTTTTTGTGGAGCAGCTGGAAAATACTTTTATGCTGTCAGGCTCCGAGAATTGGAATATACTAAATTGTTTACATTTGGAATTTGCACCACTTCGGGATCGCTTTCTTATTATTTCGAGGTAACTTCCTTCCTCTGTGTATATTTTGTAGAGTCAACATCGTTGCTTAATTTTATGCTGAACATTTTATGCTAAAAATTTCATTATGAAAACTGAAGAAGTTAATATTATGAACTTTATTTGATATGGGATACTCCATAAGAGTGAATTTCCATGATCCAAACTAAATTATTCTGCAGTGTGAGCGAGAAAAATAAGATAATATGGATAACGCGCATAATTCAGTTAACGAATTTCTAAACGTATTATTTCTAGGAGACAAACATTTTTGTATGAATAAATTTTGAACTTCATCTTTAACATATCAATCTTCCTAAAAGCGCAACAGGGTGAACTTTAAAGCCTGACAAAAGAACTTGAAAGCAGTGATTTCAAAAAATTTGTATTCATTGTTTTGTCCTCCTGTTTTATTAAATTTTATATGGAAATGAAAAGTGGTGTGACAAAAGAGACTGATAATTATGGTAGAATGCTGCCATGCTGTCAATTCAAAGCAAAAGAGAACAGCTTGCCAGAGTATTCAAAAAGTTACCGTGCAAAAAGTTTTCTTATAAACAGAATTTATTCTAAATGATAATTTTTTTAAAACTAATAAAAGGCTTCATTTGAAATAAAATATAATCGCATAATCAATGCTATTCCAAAAGTAATCAGAGACAAACAACGAGTCCAAATTAAAAATACTGGATAAAGAAAATTTTTATCCTGCGTAATTATTTTTTATTATTCAGATTATAACGGATATATTAAAATCCCATAAAGGTGAACTTATTATATTAATTTGCACATAATAAACTATGTTTTAATAAATTGTCGCTGCTCTCCATTTGGTTGTAAATGCGTTTTACTCCGACTTTACTTACTTTGAGAACTCGTATCATCAAAATCATCATCCATTAATTCAAAAGGACTTAAGGAACGCTTCTTACGTGGCATATTTTCACAAATTATATTAATAATTTTTTAAAAATTTATTATTTTTTTAACTTTTTTTTTATTTCCATAAAATTATCACAATTTATATAAACCAAAGCCACTAAAATTATGTATTATAATTTATTTTATGATCTATCACTTATAAAACTTCAAATATGTTTATTAACTATATATATATTTTTTTTTTTCTCATATATATTTATCGTTTCTATATTCAATATCTTTCGATTTCTTATTCGGCATCCGTTATGAATAATAGATTTAATAGAACTGATGGAATCTCTTTAAATTCATGACTATTTACACTCTGTTTTTTCTTCTTGTTTATTCAAATGAAATCTTCTTCTTAAAACAATTGTTAGCGTAACATTACATATTTAAATACAATTGTTAGATAATATCCCTACGTCCACATTAAACGTTCTCGCTCTCTCTCTCTCTTAGCAGGACTATTTTTAGTCGTTGTGGGTGGAGACACTATGATCTATTAGCAAAAATGGAAAGAAAACTAGAGCAATACACCAATTACACAAGTTAACATTTTGTTGGTGTTATTAAAGAGAACAAATATCATTCGCTTTTTTCTATTGGCTCTTGCTATCGAGAATGGGAAAATAAACAATGGCCGCTCAAGTGGCAATATCTTCAAGCAGAGATGGTGAACGAAATTTAATTTTATTTTTTTCATGTGGAATAAAAAAGCATAGAGAGTATAGAGAAAAAAGAATACTGAAGATGGCACATAGCCGAAACCGGTATATTTCCAAACTAAATTTAACGCGGGATGATGTAAAATCATACCCTATTAAATCAACCGCCGTCGGACAATATACGCACATATTAAAAAATAACACTCTTTTCGTGTTTTAAATTTTATGAAATGTTTGTTTTTCTATTGCTAAGATGAGTCTTATAAAGTTAGGTTAAAACAATTATATAGACTAACACCAAAGTCTTTCGAGAGAACATCTCGAGTATTCGAAATTAAATTATACTTTCATCTTCCACATTCCTGCTTGCAAATGCTACTCTTTTTAGGATATCACTTTATGATAGTCTTTCCAAACGGCGATTACAGGTCTATATGCATAAATCTCTTTAAAAAGATTTGCATCTCGAATTGAATTCAATCTTATAAAGATCTTTTTATTCACTTAGACACTTTCAACTGTAGAAGCCTTTATCCGAAACCTGTTTCTTATTTTTATGGCAGGTAATTTAATGAACAATGTAAGCCACGTAAGAATATATTTCCTTTGATAGTACTTATAGGATTTTTGCCCCGCTAACATAGAACTCAAAGTTCTAGAAAAACCTGTGAAAAAACTTATAAGGTTGAGAACTTAGCAGGCTTAAAAACCACTGCAATAGAAAACTCAAATTTTTTTTTCCACCGATTGAATTAACTTTTATTTCAAACATACGACTACCTTCCACCAATGCAGTGTTGTGGCTGTTTTTCGATACCAAGACGTCAAAATTCGGAATAACGGAAGTGCAGACTAGAAGTGGTAACCTGAGGCGGCAAATCCACAAATTAGCAGTGCTTTCTTTTGATTGAAGACCCTTGGTTCTTCAATAAGCCCGGCATGTTTATCTTTATTAATCTGATAATTTATGTATGGAAAAAACAAAATGAAATTACAATACAGGGTGTCCGCCACCAGGTGTTTTATCACCATTTTGGTAAACATTAGCCTTAAACAGCTTATATTTGGTAGTCTTGAAGTAGATGAGGAGTGGCAAAATTATTATGGGAAAATATTCGATAAACTAACGTGTTCTAATCGTTAAAACATTTTATCAACATTAATAATTGATGGCTGTGACAATGAAAAATAAGTGACGAGGCACATTTTCATTTGAATGAATATGTGAATAAACAGAATAGTCGGTTCTGGGGAATGGGAAACCCTTAAATTATTCAACAGTCAGCTTTGCATCCATCAAAAGAGACAGTCTGGTGTGCAATTTGGTCAAGACCTTACTTCTTTGCAAATGAAAATGGCGTAACGGTAACTGTGAATATAAAACGATATCGTGATATGATTGAAAACAGTTTAACACTTTAACTGCATGCTTTGAACTTGATTAGCATGTGATATCAACAAGACGACGAATGCCGCATTGCATACAGCCAGGTTTACAATGGAAATACTGGGAGACGTCTTTCCACAACAAGTTATTTTAAGATTAGCCTCCACGGTTGTCTAATTTGACTACTCCGGTCTTCTTTTTGCGGGGATTTGGGAAAAGCAAGGTTTATGCAAACAAATCAGAAACGCTTGAGCAACTCAAACAAAATATTCGTGATGAAATTAATTAAATATCGCGTAAAATGTAAGTATGAGAATGTAATGAAAAATGTGTTCAAAAGGGTTCGCATTTGTGAGGCTAACAGAGACGAACATTTATCTGATATTGTATTCCATACATAATTGCCAACCTTAAATAACACATTTATTAATTTAAGATCCATTCTCTTTCATTTAATCAAAAATTATAAACAAACTCTACTTTAGTGTACCTTCCCGGCGGACAGCCTGTACTTTTATATTAAAATAAGTATTAGTTTTGACAACCTTTGCTGGGGATATTTTATTAATAAAGTATTTTTTTTTAAAGAGAAGTAGCACTCAGGCAACAAAGCCTATTTAGTCAAGTACCGTGCTACATTCTTTAGGAAAGGGATAGAGAAGAGATAAAACAGGTGGTAAAAGTAGAAGGATAGTCGGAAATTAACTGCCGTATAAAGACAGCGCAGCGATCAGTGACTATGCCTTCATCGCTGAGCAGCCCCACCGACAGTCAATTTTTATTTTTGTAGTGAAAAAACCAAGGTCTTCGTTGGGAATCGAACCCACAACCCACATACTGACAAGTTAGTACACTACCTACTAGCCTACAGGGGCACCTAAAAAAAATAAAGTATTGTATTTCTGAATACCAAATAGTCGTCCCCGGGGGCACATTGATATGTCTTGACGGAATTTCACCGTCATTACATGAGTCTTCGGGGATAAAAGGGAGCCCAGTCCTCTTTAAGGCTAGCAGGAGCCAACTGGACAATTCCACTATATTTCCACGGGAATCAGTAAAGCCCCAGAGTTCAACTATTCGTCTTTTTAGCCTTTTAGCTGTTCTCTGACTGATTATTGAGGTTGGCGCTACGGAAGTATCGTGGTGGTTGTAGTTTCGAGGCCCTGGTTTGAGTTGTGTGGGCCGTCATTCACAATGAGCACAATGAATAGTTCAAGTCCAGTGAACATGATTGCGGTTGTGTTCTTAAATTTTATTAAGTTTCATGCGTTTTAGACCAGGAGTTGGATAGTCTCCAACTCTTCAGCAAGGTGTAAAGGCTGCGGCCTGCTGCGGGCTGTTGAAGTTGCAACTAAGAGTGACCGGAGGATATACGTATCTGTAGGCCTTCTAAGGTGAGGATGACGCTACATTTCATCCACAGTGGTATGATCCACCATCTGGTTATGGCTTACACAGCTAGGTATAGATGTAAATCTTATCACGCACGCATGAACACCGAATAGTTAACACACCAATTTTATAAACATTTCGTCGCGGTATATTTTATTAATTTTTTTAATATTCTATTAAAAAAATATATATATGAAAAAGATCGTTAAAAAGAAAAAAAGATATTTATTAAAGATAAATAAAAAAAGATCCTTTAAAAAAAACTATAAAAATTAATTTTTTTAGTTATTCGGTCAAAAGCGTAACAACTTATCCATCCCTGTGTTGTGGCCTTTTTATAGAAGAGTGCGTGAGCTAATGAATGGATAAACGTAATTGTGGGAATGAAGATCGTTATTGTTTGTTGTTTTTGTATTTGCTTTTATTATTCTTAAAGACAAGAAAGTATTGATCCATTTGGTGGTAAGATGTTACTAATGATCATTATTGGATCGTATTTGTTTATTGAAATAACAAATTATTTGATTACGAACATATTGTTTTGACAAATAATATAAATATTAAGATTGTTTGTTAGCAGAAAGAGGAAATTAAGTGGCAAATTCTTAACAAATCTTTTAAAGTCTAAGATTATGTGACCGAAAGAATTTGGAAATGGAAGTTAGGAGCTAAAAGTTTTAATTATTTTTCAACTGTAAAGTTCAATTCGTATTTCTCAAAATCATATTCATTCCAAGATTGCTTAAGTTAATACTGATTTTGTATAGATATGGAGGATATTCTTTAAATGACAAAAATTTAGAGATTTATTTAACAAGACATTATAGTATTAAGCGACTAACACGATTTTTAAAATTGCAACAAAAGTTTTGTATTCAGTTGTGAGCTTAACTTCCTTAACTGTTTTACAAGGAATAAATCTATTTTGCCATAGCAAATTAAGTAAAAAAAGAAATATTTTCTGGGAGTAGAATAATTTATTTTAAATAGAGAAAATAGAGATACAAAGAGTATTTCCAGCAGATATATTTGGAGTTAAGGACATACAAGTTTTTGTATTGAACTTATAAGATCGAAAATATTCAGTGGCCGAATGAAACAATGCGGGTATCTTAGGTATGTAAAAAAAAATTTTAACCCATTAAGAACAAGCAAATTTCTTATTGTATTTTTTATTTATTTTGTTTTTTTTTTATTTAACAGTTTAAAAAATATTTTTTTTCAATAAATAAGTTTCGATAGATAAGTTTCGACCAATTGCATTACTACCTGTTATAGATAAAATTTTCGAAAAAATTATGCATAAACAGTTTTCCTCGTATTTGGATCAAAACAATTTATTATGCAGATGTCAGTACGGCTTTAAAAAGGGTTGTGGAACTGAAGAGCCTGTGGTGAATGTTGTGAATAATATTTGCCAAGGATTGAATACAGGTTTTAGAGGAGTAGCTGGTATATTTTATGATTTCTCCAAGGCATTCGATCTCGTGGATCATAACATACTTGTGCGGAAATTGCAATTTTATGGTGTGAGCTCAGAAGCAGTACTTTTACTAAAAAGTTATTTAACTGGTCGAAAACAATTTGTTGAAGTGAATAGCTGCAAGGAAGTGTGCTAGGCCCACTTTTATTTAATGTTTATATTAACGACATAATGAATCTTGATTTGTAATTATTTTTGTAATTATTTTTGTATGGTAATTTATTTTTGTATGCCGATGATATATGTTTGCTTTACCCATATAAACATGAAATAGCTCTTAGGACAAGTATGGAACGTGATGCATCATTTATTACAGAGTTCTTGAGGATAAACAAAATTCTAAATACTGAAAAAACAAAAATACTAAGATTTAAACCTTATTCACCTAATACTAACGAATTTAGCATATAAATATATATAGATGGAAAGGAAGTTTATGAAAGTAATTCAACGAAATACCTTGGAGTACACATACAGAATAATTTATCATGGGATACTCATATACAACATCTGAAATCCAAAATCAACTCAGTTATTGGATTAATGTATAAATTTAAAAACAAATTTGACACAAAAACAAAACTGATTACTTACCAAGCTTTAATACATAGCCATTTAAATTACTTGCCTAGCATCTATGGTTACAAAAAGAGTAATGAGCTTAAAGCACTTCAGAGGATTCAAAATAAAGCTTTGATAATTTGCCTTTGGGGTATTCAACAATGAGCTTATATAAAGTTATTGCTGTTACCGTACTGCCGTTTTATGGCCTTTATAAAATGCAACTTTTAATACATGTTTTCAAATCGTTACATAACATTGGACACCACACAGTAACATTCTCTAGAAATCAAACTACATTCAATACAAGAAATAATATGAATCTCCGAGTGGCTGTATGCAGATTAGAAACTACAAAGCAGCGAGTGGAGCACATGGGTAGTTTAGAGTATAACAACCTTCCTCAATATATAAGAACTATCGAAAGAATTTCAGTTTTTAAAAAGAATTTAAAAGAATATTTATTGCAAAATTTAGAAATGCGTTTTAGAAAATTTAAACTTTTGTAATTATAACACAAAGACATATGTATGTTATTTACATACATTTCTTATTTACTCAAACTTAAATAAAATAAAATTAATTCACTCTTTTTATATACATATATATATATATATGAATATGCTTGTAAGCTTATCTATGAATATTTTATTGCCAACTCGCCTCAATAATGTCATAAAGACGCTGAGGCACACATTTTTTGTAATATAAAAAAAATGTATTATTCTTTTTAACAGTTTTTTTAAATTAATTTAACAATATATTTTTTTTTTCAAAATTTCGCTTTCCTTTGGAAAGCTTCCCCAGGAAATTTTTTTTTATAATAACTAAAATTTAATTTCCTGAGAAAGCTTTCCAAAGCAAAATATTGAAAAAAAATATATTGTTAAATTAATTTAAAAAGACTGTTAAAAGAATAATACATATTTATTTAAGATCCATATTTTTTTTCTTTATAAAAAGCATTTTTTAATTCCTACTATCTAGCTAAAACTATTTTTTTTAAATAAAAATACATACGTTTTAATTTAAGTTTTTTTTTTTAAATTTCCAAAAAATTCACAATAAAAAAAAAGCTCTTCACAAGAATATTTTTCCATCGCCTGCATGTCAAAGTGAAACACACATGTTAATCGTAGTAAATAAACAGGTTTCGATGTTGTTTACAAGAGATCCTACAAATATTCTAGATTTTAAGGGAACACTTTTTTTAATATAAAATTTAGTATATAAAAAAAACACGACTTTCAATATCAGGCGAGTGACTGTAAATAAAAAACGTCTTATTCCTATAATTACCAAAACAAAGTTTTCTTGCAATACAAGAAAGAAAGACAAACTCGTCTTATCACAAGTTTTAATAATTTTTCACCTTCGTATGAATATGAAAAGTAATTTCAAAAGCTACGGGTGAATGGATTTTATGACCTAAACTTTTTGACGTGAAGAGTGTGGACGTTAAAACAATATATAGGATGCCTCATAGACGTATAGAACTTTAAAATGGAATAAAACAAAATTTGAATTTTTCAATTGTTCTACAATTTAGCTTATTTGAAAGATAGTCTGGCATTATAATTTAAATTTAAATATAACTTTTGTCATACGACCGTCACAGCTGGATCGGATATAGTATAATATGGAATTCCAATTTTTGGTGATTTTTTTCAACATTTATAGCCTTAAGATGGCAAAAGCACGACGAATGTTATCCTCCAAGTGGTCAGTCGTTTCAGAGTTATCGAGGTAGACTTGTGACTTAATTAACAATTCCTACAGATTATATTCCAGTGGCATTAAAACGCTAGATCTTAGAGGTTAATTCACGGGTTCGAAACGTGAAATTATGCAGTTGTCAAACGTTTCCCTCAATAAATTCATTGTGGATTGGGCGGTGCAACATTTTGTGCCGTCTAGTTAAAACCACAGCTTTTAGACATCATGGTGTTTTAATCGACGAAAAAGGAAAAAGTCAGTAATCATGGCTCTATAGTGGTCGCCATTGACTGTAACGTTCTGATCAGTATTGCTTTGAAAGATGTATGGATCAACGATTTCACCAGCCCATAAAGCATACCAAACAGTCAGTTTTGTTAGATGTAACGGTGTCTCAACATGCACTTGAGGATTATTATCACTTCAAAAATGAAAGTTTTGCATGGCATACAAAGGTGAGCTTTACCGCTGAACAAAATTCGCTTATGAAAATCGGGATCAACGGCAGTCGGCATAATTTTTTAAGCGTTGTTCAGACGTTAATCTATTCACCTTGAAATGCCAAACCAAACTAAACATCACTTTACGGCTGACAAAATGATCTCCAATTAAAAAAGTTTCACCAACTTAAAGGTCTATACCTCTTACGGCGTAACCAAACTGTACTGCAATAATAAAAATGGGGCAGTTGCACTTTATGGCTCTTAAACCATTTAAAGTTTATTTTTAATAAACGCCAATGGATTTGTGATGCCCATGTTATTTGTGACATAGCAAGTACAGGAGGATATTATCACCTGTATGCCTCGCTAGTTGCTTATAAAAACATTACTTAATACAATGACAATGCCTAGAATCGATTGTAAATTACTTTTTTAGCGGGCAAGGTGTTGTAAGTGGTAGATCAGCTGCCATACTTGGGCTCACCAACAGTGCTACCAGAAAACATCAACTGTTGACTTGGTGATGTTACAAGATCACAACTAAATTAAAATTTGTACCAATTAATATTAAAGGGTCCGCCATCTAACGTTTTTTTTCAACTAGTGCTTATTTCGTGAATGGCAACACTTAGCTCATGTTTGATTTGACAGATAATTAGTTTTATTCTTTCGCTAAACGAATATGGTTGCGGATACGCTTGAACAATGCTGAGAAATATTGCGACATTACTTTGATAATTGTGGTAATGTTGCAGAATGTGGGCGAAAATTGCGTTCGGATTTTGGAAGAAGCAAAGCACAGTCAGCTCAGTATGTTCGTTATCTTGTGAAAAAACTGAAAGAAACTGGCATCCTCATCGATAAATCAAAGCGTGAAAAGCCAAAAACAGTGCGTACACCCGAGAATATTGCTGCTGTGCCAGAAAGTGTGCGTAAAGCGCCATTAACATCAATTTCAAAGACATCATTGAGACGAATTTTGCATAAAGACCTTGGTATGACGCCATACAAAGTCCAATTGGTTCAGAAGTTGAAGCCAAGTGACCATCCAATGCGTTTTCGCTTCGCTAAGTGGGCCTGCGATCGACTTACAGAAGAAGATGCCGATTTTGCAAAAAAAAAATCATATTTTCAGATGAAGCTCATTTTGATCTTGGCGGGTAAACAAGCAAAAATGTCGCATTTGGGTCATAGAAAACCCGCACGCATACATTGAAAAGCCGGTGCGAATTTTGGTCCAGAGGCCTAATTGGGCCATTTTTCTTCCAAAAATGAGCAAGGAGTGGCCGTTACAGTTAATGGCGATCGTTATCGGGCCATGTTGAACGAATTTTTGTTTACAAAAATTTAAGAAGGCGCTACGTGCCACACAGCCGAAGTTACACTCGATGTTTTGCGCCCTATTTTTGAAGATCGCATTATCAGTCGCTGAGCTGATGTCGTTTGTTCGCCTCGGAGCTGCGATTTGACACCGTTGGACTATTATTTTTGGGGAGCCGTCTAAGATAAGTGTTACGCCGACAAGTCAGAGACAACTGACGCTTTAAAAAACAATATTCTTGAAGCAATTGCCGAAATGCAGCTGCACACAACCGATAATGTGCTTAAAAATTGGACCGATAGTGTAGGCTACTGCATCGCCAGCCGAGGCAGCCATTTGAATGAAATTATTTTCCATTATTAACCGAAAGTATTGTACTTTCAAATAAGAAAAGAAATTTGAGAAAATATTCTGTAGTTTTGTTTATAGCATTTACAACAAAAAAAAGTTATTTGGCGGAACCTATATAAGAAAAATATAACACATGGTGACATTTAATGACGATCTCTGATTTTATAGACCAACAAAATCCTATCGATCACAAAACCCCAATATAGACGTTGTTAACCGCAGCGCCATTGAGGGGATGGGTGGTCGGCGAAGAGGACGGTTTACCTCACTTCTAGAAAAAATTTTTTAAAAGTGGGAACTATGTGCAGCGAAAAGTTCAGTGCATCAAGAAGAAAAGATTATGACTGTTAAATATACAATATACGAACTTTTACGTAGTGTTCGGCTGTAATTTGATAGAGAAAACGGCGGAATATTGAATAACATTACAATCAAGTGCTTCTAAAATCTACCCGTTCCTTTTGAAGAACTTTTTGGTTGTTTTTTTTGTGGTGTTTGTGATTTACTCTACTGGATTATTCTTATCACTTTCCAAATTAAGCTTTTTTTTATATGGGACCAAACAAGCTTTTTGTTTGTCTTTTGGAACATAGGAAAACATTTCAAAGATCAGTTTACATCTTGTCTCTTAACAAAACGCATCTTCTGAAAAAAAATATGTGGAGAATAAATAAAATCGTAGGAAATCAAATAATGCCGCAGTCGCAACAGGCTGTTAAAGCATTAACGGTGTTGCAACAAAACTTACGTTACAAATCTAATCAAAGTTTAAAATTTGAAAATAATAATATTCCGCAATCAGCGGATATTGTTGTAATTGGTGGTGGTTCAGCTGGTTGTCATACTCTATACCATTTAGCTAAACGTGGTGTTAAGGCGATCTTATTAGAACGTGCTAAACTAACAGCCGGTACCACCTGGCATACTGCAGGCTTAGTCTGGCGTCTACGGCCTAATGATGTTGATATACAACTATTAGCTAATTCCCGTAACATGCTAATGCATTTGGAACAGGAGACAGGTTTAGATCCTGGCTGGATACAAAATGGTGGAGTATTTATAGCCCATTCAAATGTAGGTCGTTAAACTATAATGAGTTTGAAAAGTATTTCTTATTTTGTTTACAAACAGTGATAACAGAGATAATAGAAATTTCGAAAGGCCAAAATAAATAACAGAAAGCAGATAACAAAAAACAGATGATTTTTTCAAAGCAGTTTTGATGATTAATCCCGTATCACAAAAATGAGTCAAAGCTTAGGTTTAATCTGCGTCATAAAAATTAATTATTTTTTTTTGTGTATTAAATACTATTTCGCTCTATATTTCTAAAGTTCAAACAACAAGATAGAGGAGATTTTACATGGGCATATGCAGCGTTGCTTTCTCATTTTAGGGCAAAACGTTATAAAGTCATTTTTGATGTTTTTTTCATTAAATTACAGTGAGGTTCAAGTTGGATCCTTAACTCCAACTAAATGAAATTTGTATGTTCTACATAATTTGAATTCACGATTCCGATTCCCGAGTGTGCAGAAAATTTTCTGTGATTTTCAGCGAACATGAATAGGGGTCGAAAATTGGAATCATGAAAACAGGTTAGCATTAAACACAAAAACACTTTAGAAACGAAACTTAGGAAGGATGATTCTTGCAGGCTGCATTTGCAACAATCTGAAAACCCAAGTTCAGCACAGTCTGTGCAAGTATTAAAATTCGGTAGTTGACCCATTAGAGTAGGTGTCATCTCTTTGAGCGAAAATATTAAAAGAGCTTTGAGTATAAAAAAAAAATAGTTTTGATTTAAAATTCCCGGCGAATAAAATAAATAGAAAATAGCAATGCAAAGCTCAGTGGAGCTTGAAGAATTGCAGTGTAGCCACTGAACATGAGTTGGGAAAGCGCTAGTGTATTATTTAAATAGCGTACTGATGAAGGTAATTTTACTACAACTCTGGATTAAGCCTTAATTACAGAGATAAACAAGACAACATTATGTGTCATTCATAGCTGAGCTTGTGGAACATCCCGGTTAGTAAACAAGAGACTTTTAGTTTGAATTTCGCTAGCGATTTAACGTATGTAAAAATTCTGCTCGGTTCTACACAAAGACGCACTGTTACACATATTTTAAAAGGGAATAAATAACATGGGAAAAGTCAGTCTCAAGGTTAGTGATTGCTCGGACCTCAGCAAGGAGTAGGAAAATTTAGGCTGCCAGTTTGATGAAATTATTTAACGGAAGAACAGATTGCTTTAGTATGTCACCTAAATTCATATTAGTAACAGCTAGCAGGTAATAGTTAGATATCACTTAAGTCGAGGGTAAGCAGAATTACCAACCTCAGGGGAAGTTGTTGAAAATTTTTGACTGGTATATTTTTTATAAGGATCAACATCCATTTTTAAAGCCTTCACGCTTCAAACTACTTATATGCACAGCTACCTGCTCAAATTGGAATATAAACAAAATGTGTTATTTTAATATTTTGGAAAATCTTAAATTATGTTGATATTGTACAAGTTATACAAGTTAATAATGGCATAAGTGGTGCAAAAGGGAATAGTTTTAAAAACAACTTTTTTGAAGACACCACCAAAAACTGTGGCAATAAAGAAATTTCTTACTAAGATAGTGTCACAGTTCATTAAAATATTTCTACATCTAACGCATGCATTGGGAAAGAGAGGGTTCAATCCCGCTCAAATCTATTGTATAAGAGGTAGGCACCTTGGAGGAAAAAAAAATGCTGCAGGTCATATATAAGCTAGTGTAGCAAATATGAGACTGTTTAAGATATCTCCTGTACCCCTGGTAGCCGATTTTTCAGAAAGTAGTGAAGACTGGAGGCAGCCATTTTCAGAAGGTTGATGTTTTATGTGATTATAAAGGATTTTCTATCACTTGCTGAATAGATGGGGCTATTCATGAAATCATTAGTAGATTGTTTCTTAAGGCCAAGATGAATGGCATTCTCTGAAAACGTCTAGTGAGCTGCTAATGCACAACAACTTTAAAAATCCTTTCGATTACGATGAACAAGTTACTGCAAACTGCAGTTTATACAAGCTAATGTCCATTATTTTTTTTCTTGAAAAATTCATTAATTATAATAACAGAATGATACATTATTCAAAATATAGTTCATCGTTACGCCATTCTTTTTCCCATCTTTCTTATAGCAAATGGATTCCGCTCCGGTCTTGAGGTAAAAGAATGAATTAAACATATATTTTCTAAAACCCTGTTCTGAAGTGAAGCGTATTCCATTAGAGGCGTTCATATCAATCGAAACAAGGGATAGTCGGAAGGGGTAAGGTCTGGGCTAATCGTGATAAGATTTATCTCGTTATCTAGCGGTGTAAGACATAACCAGATGGTGGATTATACCACTGTAGATGAAATGTAGCGTCATCCTCGCCCTAGAAGGCCTTCAGATACGTATATCCTCCGGTAACTCCTAGTTGCAACTTCCAAAGCCCGGAGCAGACCGCAGCCTTCAGTCCTTGCTGAAGAGTTGGACGCTATCCAAATCCTGGTCCAGAACGCATGAAGCTTAATAAAATTTAAGAACACAACGGCATTCATGCTCACTGGATCTGAACCAATTATTGTGTTCATTGTGAATGTTCCGACCCACAAAATCAAACGAGGGCCTCGAAACCACAACCACCACAATACTCCCGAAGAGCCGACCTCAATAATTAGTTAGAGAACAACTAAAAGACTAAAAAGACAAGTAGGGGCTTTACTGATTTCCGTGGAAATATAGTGGATTGCCCAGTTGGCTACTGCTAGCCTATTAGGGGACTGGGCTCCCTTTTACCCCCCGAAGACACATGTAATGACGGTGAGATTCCGTCAAAACATATCAATGTGCCCCCGGGGGGGGGGCACGGTATGGGCTATATGGCTTCTAAGCCAAAACTTGTTTTTTTAACGGTCTTATAACATGTGGCCGAGTGTTTTCGAGATGGAAGTTTATGGCCTCGTGACTGATCAAATATTCTGGTCGTTTTCGTTCATTGCTCTCTTCAACCGAATTAATTGCTTTCATTACAAATCCCCGATTTCAACTGCTTATAATACAAAACACCTTTTCGATATCACCAAATTTAGAGCATTACCTGGCGTCATGGACATTCGGCCTCGGCGTTGATTTGGCTGATTGACTAGGCTTTACGTATGAATTTTTGCGCTTGGGCTTATCGTAATATATCCATTCTTTCTTTATCAGTGCCATTACGATGCATAAATGACTTTTTTTGTAACGTTCACGCGTCATTTCCGACATACAAAATCGCCTTACAACGTCTTTCGACTTCAATTCATGTGGGACCAAATTTCTTTGCTTCTGAATAGATCACAATGCTTTTAAATGAAGGGAAATGCAAGATCTTCTTGCGAAAACAACAATCTTCGTCTAGTAATGCTTTCAATATCTCACCTTCAAACTTTGTTTTTATGACCTAGAGGCCCCTCCTGTGTTGAGCTTTCACCACTTTTAAATTGCGCAAACCATCGTTTCCAAGTTTTTTGTGTTGGTGCATGTTGACGTTAAGCTTCTAGCAATAATCGATCATTTTCAGCAGCCATTTTCTTGAGATTTCCCCCCAAAACATCTTCTTTAGGCACAAGATTCGACATTATTAAAGCGATTAACGTCTATCGAATACTGAATTATAATGACAGATGTTTACACTTATTCGCTTATTTGCTATTATTGATACAAGCCATATATATGATAGTTATGCTATATGCTGTCCAAATCGACATTATTAACTTGTATACCTATACAACAATCAACATCTATTTTTAAAGCCTTAAAACCTCAACAACCTTAACCTTATTTTTTAATTTTTTAAATTTTGTTTTAAATCCAGACTCGTTTAGATGAATACAGACGTTTGGCAACGATTGGCAATGTTTTGGGAATTGAGAATTATATTTTAACACCCCAAGATACACAAAAGATATTTCCTTTATTGGATCCGAAATCATTTATTGGTGCCTTGTATTCACCTGGTGATGGTGTTGTAGATCCAGCCATGCTGTGTGCTGCCTTAACAAAAGCTGCTGGAAAAAATGGCAGCAAAGTGTTTGAAAATTGTCCAGTCGAAGATTTAGTGATAGAAGATACTGGAAAAGTTAAAAGGATAGTGGGTGTAAAAACACCATACGGCATAATTAAAACTCACACGGTGATAAATGCTACCGGAGTTTGGGGTAGAGATTTGATAGAAAAACATGGCTCCTATTTGCCATTGATTCCAATGAAACATTCTTATATAATATCAGAATCGATACCAGGTGTTAGAGGTTTACCCAATATACGTGATCATGATTATTCTATATACTTTAGAATACAAGGTGATGCCATACAAATGGGTGGCTATGAACCGAATCCAATTTTGTTAGAAAAGCCTGTGGCTAAAGACTTTCATTTTGGTTTGTATGATTTAGATTGGTCGGTATTTGATGCTCATATAGATGGTGCCGTTAAATTGTGTCCTTCTTATGCTAATTATGGTGTAAAAAGTACTGTGTGTGGCCCCGAATCATTTACGCCGGATCATAAACCCCTTATGGGACCGGACACGGTTCTCAGCGGCTTATATCATAATTGTGGTTTTAATTCTGCCGGCATGATGTTTGGCGGTGGTTGTGGTGAACAAATTGCTTTATGGGCTATAAATGGTAAACCAGATTTGCCCATGTTTAGTTTTGATTTAAGACGTTTTACCGCCAAACAAAACCAAGCCACGTCATGGATAAATGAAAAATCTCACGAAAGTTATGCCAAAAATTATAGCATGGTCTTTAAGTATGACCAACCTTTGGCCGGTAGAGATTTCCAAAAGGATCCCCTACACAATGATATGCTATCTTGTAATGCCTTTATGGAGGAAAAACAGGGTTGGGAGCGTCCAGGATTCTTTTTACAAAAACCCGCACCCATCTTGCAGTACGATTGGTATGGTAGTTATGGCCATCAACGCCATAAGAATAATGCCTATGAGAGGGTTCTGGAGGGAGATTTAAAATATGATACTTTTTCGAAACATCACCATTTGGTAGGCATTTAGGATACAAAATAATTTTTGTTTAAACATTTGTTTGTCATTACTAATTGTTTACTTGCTATTTCATGTTGTGTCTACACTCTACTACTTTGCTTTTTGGTACGTGCCACATTTAATTTGTTTTTGTTGCCCGTTTGTGTTATTTTTACGCAAAATTGTGTGATATTTGCTTAACCACGCATTGCGGATGTTATTTTATTTTCTTCTTCTCCTTCTTCTTCAACAATTTACAAACAAACTAACGTACGTTTACGATTGATATAACACAACTGTTGGCTGCTGCTGCTACTGGCTAATGTTTGCTTTTTGCTTTGTGCTACATGCTGCTCTTTTAATTTGTTTAATTTAACATCTCATCTCATCTCTGGCCGCCTGCACAATACATATTTTGTACTTAGATTGGTGAAGAGGCCCTTGCATGCCGTAATAATGCTGTGGTATTTAATATGAGCTATTTCTGTAAACTCTATTTGGTAGGCCCTGATGCCCAAAAGGCTGCCGATTGGATATTTTCAGCAAATACAAATCGTGATGTTAAAAAGTAAGTTTTCATTTAAAGAAATATTGTTTAACAGTCCATTTATTAAAAAGTTTAAGATTTATTTTTCGTCTTTTCCATTTCAAAGCCAACTAGATTTATTTGCATTCAAATAGACCCGTGTTACCACAAAATGCACATCATTTTATAGCCTTTAATTATATCTTGATTCCAGTCTTCTTACTTCTCTGTGTGACCAATGAATTTTCTACTTAGTTCACTTTGACGATCATGGTCTTTTAAATCATAAAGAAATTCTTTGCACGTCTCTCTAGAATCTAGAGTTAAGTTTAATAAATTATTTTCCTTTCAAACAGAATTTTGTCCAGTTTTTCCAGTTACGCTAAACATCGAATTTGTCTCGATTTATGATCTTTAAGATTGGCTGTAAGCCACATTTCAAAATTAAGTTTCCATAGCAAATTTTTTGCACTTGATGAATTGATTATTTTTACTGGCATTATATTGTTTATATGTGTGACCTAGCTGTCTAAGCCATAACCAGATGGTGGATCATACCACTGTGGATGAAATGTAGCTTCAACCTCGCCCTAGAAGGCCTTGAGATACGTATATCCTTCGGTCACTCATAGTTGCAACTTCAAGAGCTTTGGGCGGGCCAACGTCCCCACTCCTCGCTGAAGAGTTGGATACTATCCAACTCCTGTTCCAGAACGCACGAATCTTAATATAATTTAAGAACACAACGGCATTCATGCTCACTGGATCTGACCAATTATTGTGTTCATTGTAAACGATCCGACCCACACAACGAGGGCTTCGTAACCACAACCACCACGATACTCCCGAAGGGCCAACCTCAATAATCAGTCAGAGAACAGCTAAAAGCTGATTCCCATGGAAATATAGTGAAATTGTCCAGTTGGCTCCTGTTAGCCTTGAAGGGGCTGGGCTCCCTTTCACCCCCGAAGACACATGTAATGACGGTGAGATTCCGTCAAAGCATATCAATGTTCCCCCGGAGGGATATGTTGTTTACATATTATTTTTCGCCAGTAAATTAAATATTATTGTTATTTCTCTCCGTCTTTTCTGGATGTTGTTCGTTTGGTGTGAACAGCGAGCGCTTTTAATGTGAAGATATCATTATCAAGCCGTGATTCAATTCGTACTGAGTACGCTCGTTGTTTATTATAGATGACCCGAGATCCACAAATTCCTTCACAACCCTAAAGTTATAGTTGCCAACCTGCACGATTGCACCTAATCTAGTAGATTTTCTGTTCGTTGCAATCATCATCTTGGCTTTGCTTTCATTGACTGCCAACTCTATTTATAAGGATTGCCTCTCAATCTTCGCAAAGGCAGCAGTTACATCTGCCAATGTCCTACCAATGATATTGAAGTCATCAGCATATGCAAGGAGCATATGGCTCTTGGTGAAAATATTGCCATTTCTATTAACTGCCGCATCGCATATGACTTTGTCCAAAGTAATGTTAAATAGGTCGCACGTTAAACAGTCGCCCTGTGTGATTCGATTTACATCCGCACCTGGCTATGTAGCCTTTATCAGATGGTGGATCTAA
Organism: Trichopoda pennipes; assembly: GCA_030448955.1. Classification (NCBI taxonomy): domain Eukaryota; kingdom Metazoa; phylum Arthropoda; class Insecta; order Diptera; family Tachinidae; genus Trichopoda; species Trichopoda pennipes. Next base: position 3,741,791 of record JASKUP010000040.1, read on the forward strand.
CCACTGCATGATTTGGAACGTCATGCTCGTCCTAGAAAGCCGAAGCTATAATTCTATGCAACAGAAACCTTCTAGTTGCAACTTTAATGATTCCAGAGCAGGGCTGCAAATCATCACACCTTTCTAAAGAGTTGGAGACTTTCCAACTGCTGTGCAGAACACATGTCTAGCATGCTCACTGAACTGGATCATTCACTTAGAGTGTCATTAACAGTGAGATAATGCTGGCCACCATATTAAACAACAAACCTGATATGGGGCCGCGAAACCACAACCACCACGTTACTCCCATATAGGGGCCAACCTCAATGATCAGCCAGAGAACTATTAAATGTCTAAAGAGACAAATAATGAACTCTGGGGCTCACTGATCCCCGTGGAAATAAAGTGGAGTTTCCAGTTGACTCTCTGCCTGTCTTCAGGAGACTGGGCTCCCTTTTTCCCCAGTTGCACAGGTCTAGATAGCTGTTACGTACTATAAAGACCATAAATGTGCCCCCGGGGGGTAAAACAGTCGCCCTGTCTGAATCCTCGTGAGGTGGTAAACGATTCGAACAGATGATCTTGTATCAGTTAGCGTCATATGGCAAAGTCTTATCTATTTCGCTGGAATTCCAAATTCAGACATAGCCTGATATAATATTTTTTTAATCGAGCTATCAAAAATGGCTTTATAATGGACGAATAGATGGTATGTGTCGATTTGTTTTTAGTGCGTATTCTCCATGATTTGGCGTAGTGTAAATATCTGGTCTGAGGTAGATTTTCCAGATCTAAAACCGCATTGGTAGGGGCCAATTATTTCATTAACCCTTGGTTTTAGTCGCTCATACAATATTGTGGCCCAGATCTTATAAGCGATGGAGGGCCCCTATAATTGGCACATACAGATTTATCTCCTTTATTTGTGAACTGGGCATAGCACGCTAAGCTTCCAATCATAGGGCATATGTTCATCCAACCAGATTGTAGAAATAAGTTGATGCGTACACCTTATCGCAAATTACTACTGACACATATATACATCCAGTGTGTATGCGTCTTAGGGAGTGGGTGGCAGCTTTTTCCTGCACCCATTGGTAAGATCACCGTGAGATAAGGACCTCACGGCCAGGTGCTGACTTTAATCCTATCACGTTCTTTCTAGCGTGGTTCCCAAACAGATGATACCCAGTTACTGTAGCTTCCAATTCACACAACTGCACTCTCGGTAACCGCAGCATTGCAGCCGTCTTCTTGTGAGCCAACGAGCGCCAGATTGTCCTTGCAGTTGAGCAAGTCAGCTCGGTGTGTAATCTGACCTGAGCCCTTCATTAGTTATGAAAAGTTGAACTGATTTTTAAACGTTCTTATTTTTTAGCGAAGTGACTTAATCGTGGTAATCGTATTATCCAATCCAATCCAATCCAATGAATGAATTATTTAATTTTTAGATATAAAAAACTTATTCTTGATTGTTCCGAATTTAAAAATTTCATGAGAACAGACATGATTTCGAATAATAAATTTTTTATAGAAATCTGAATTTCTATTTAAAATGTTGCCAAAAACCACTCCAGAGCTTTTATGAGGACTAGAGAAATGGTCATATGGATATGTTTTAAAGCAATAACCCACATCTTATTTTATCCCATTAAATATTTTTTAATAATAAATTTCCATTTAAGAAATTTCATATTGCGATTTATTTAAGATTTTTTTTTTTCGTTTGCTTTTTAGAACTGTTTACACTTGTGCACTTAATGATTCGGGTGGCGTAGAGGCAGATGTTACCATATCACGTTTAAATTCTGGTAACGGTGCACCACATAATCCAAAATTTAATGGTGAAGGTTATTACATTGTGGCGGGTGGTGCCTCAGCCTTTTACACATACTCCATGATGGTTGATGAAATATGTCGACAAGACTTTAATTGTAGTGTACAAGATGCTACAAATGAAATGGGTATCATTTCAATACAGGGTCCCAACTCAAGAGATATTTTACAAAATATTGTGCAGTGTGATTTAAGTGATGAAAGTTTGCCGCCCAATGGCACAGTACTAACTCAATGTTCTGGTTATGATTTGCGTTTGTTACGTGTTAGTTTTGTTGGAGAACTAGGCTATGAGTTGCATGTTCCGAAACATTATTGTTCAAATGTTTACAAAGCTCTGATGAAGGCTGGAGAATCAAAGCAATTGAAAAATGCTGGCTATCGTGCATTGTATTCACTAAGCAGTGAAAAGGGTTATCATTTGTGGAGTTTCGATTTGAGACCTGACGATACACCCTTAGAAGCTGGTCTGAGTTTCACATGTCGTAAAAAAGGTGAATACAAAGGCAAAAATGCTATTGAGCAGCAACGCAAGGAAGGACTACAAAAACGTTTGGTATATTTGACACTAGATGATCAAGTACCTATTTGGGGCTTGGAAGGTGTGTATAGAAATGGTGAGCCGGTGGGTTTTCTGCGCAGAGCAGAATATGCCTATTACTTGGGCAAACCTCTTGGACAAACTTACCTACAGAGAACAGATGGCCAGAAAATTGATAATGAATATATTAAATCGGCAGAATATGAAATTGATGTTCTGGGAAAACGTTATAAAGCCAAATGTCATATGAGAAGTCCTTTCGATCCTGAGGGCAGGCGTATCTTAGGTAAATACTAACAATAACAACACAACTAACAACACAAAAATCAAAATAAAAAACCAAAATCCTTTTAAAAAAAAATATGTGTAAATGTGTGTTTGTCTTTTTTTTAATATAAAAGAAATTTTTATTTCATATTTCAATGAGGAATTTTTTTATGACTTAATGTTAAATAAGCAGGGTTCAGCAAGTACTTGCATATAATCGTATGGGCATTTTAAATATTCTAAGAACTCAAAACAACAAAACCACATCTTAAGTACAATAGTAGAAAGTGTTCTTCAAATATAAAATTAAATAAAATAAAACTAAATCATAAAGAGGTAGTAAGTAGAGTTATGCAATAAGTGTTTGACACTAAATAATTACAATCCTGCAGAGTAATACTCAGATATCCATATTTAATACTATAATCTTAAATAGCTTGAACATTTTAATCAATCAAACACTTGTGTGTCTTAAGGGGTTTTTGTTAAAAAAAAAAAAATTAAAATATTAAAATTTATTTAATGGCCTTTTAAGCGAGCAGAAGCAGACGACACAGTGTCTGGTATGGCCAGTTGTAAAATATTAAAAATGTATGACTTAATTAATAATAACTGTTGTGTTGTGACTTTAAAAAAAAATAAAGTATGTTTGCCTTTGTTTTCTTTTTTCTTAGAATTAGGGTTTCGTGTTGCAGCACCAGACAATATGTCGCCTTTCTTAAATATCTACAAGTGCCCTTAATAAAAGAGTCAACCAGCAAGCAAGCAGGCACTTTGTCTTAAAACATAACAAACACTTGTTTGTTCATTAGTTTTGTGTTCGTTTAAACAAATATTTTATATCAACGAAAATAATGTGGCTTCTGATGCATTTGCGGAATGTTTGTTTTGATATCCTTTGATAACATCTTCTAATGTTATTTGAAACATAAACATATCGCGCATTTTATTATTTAAACGACAAACTACACCAGCTGATGCTACATTCCAGTTCCAGCAAATCAGATCACAATTTAGAACTTTTAAATCTTCTCTTAACGAAACGATATTCTGAAAAGATACAAAAAATAGATCATTCAACCTTAAACTTTAAAATAAAATTTTGAAATGGAACTTTTTACAACTTTTTTCGTTACTTTAGTTTATATAAAAAAAAAAACATTAATCTGATTAATCTGTTTAAAATAATATGTCTAATATTGTAAGTTTAAACATATTTTTTGGGGATTATTCTCATTACTAAAGAAAAAATAATTTTTAGTTAGGCAGAAGTTCGTTGGTATATTTGATTAATTGTAAATTATCTTGAGGATTCTTCGCTTTAGTATTTTAAAATAATCCAATCATAAAACACTGCTACTTTCTTTCTTTCAGTGTTTGACAAATTCAACCACGGAGAGATACACAATTGAGCAGTGCGTTAAGATTGTTAAAGCCCTTTATAAAGACGAGCTTTCAAATCAAAATAAATTTCGTACATTTCGTGCAAGCTTTTTTGGGCGGCATAACTGACTAAATATGTCCACAATCGAGAGTAGCAAATGTGAAAACTTCTGCACTTGCTCGCCCAGTTTGATATGCGGATAACAATGCTATTGCTCGCTCTAGTGTGGGAAAAGAGACGTCAACCTCGATTAGTCTTCGTGCTCAACAACTGAATATCTCAGGGGCATCACTTATGCCAATTATGAATTTACCCGCTTACAAGGTTCAATTGACTCAAGAGCTAAAGACAATTTACTCTTTCTAACGTTGTCAATATGCCATTGATTGGTTGAACAGACAGAAGTGAACAGTGTCTTTACAAAGAAAATCATCTACAGTGACGAGGCACACTTTCACCTCGGTGAATTAATTAGATGCCCACAAATTTTCTATCACATTTAAGTTTGGAGATTGTGAAGGCGGATTCATGACGTGTAGATATATCTGCCATATCTGCACAATTCCGGATTTATGCTTCGGATCATCATCTTGGTAATACCGAAAACGATCTTTTATACCCACAGCATTGGCTCTTTGCAATAATTTGGCTTTCAATAAATTTAAATACATATTTTTGTCCATATTCCTTCTATAAAAAAAATGTTACCAACTCCAGAGGCAGCCATACAAGGCTAAACCATCACACTTCCGCCACCGTGTTTAACAGTTGTCTTTACATGTTAATTCTAGAGCTCTGTATTGGCCTTACGCCACACGTAATTTATGCCTTCCGTACCAAAAATATTGAATTTTGACTCGTCAGCAAAAACAACGTTTTCCGAGCATGTAATTGGCTTTGTTACGTGCTAATGGGCAAACTTAAGCTGACTTTCCATATTCTTTTTTGATATAAACGGCTATTCAACCATGGACCTGTGTTCTGCGGGAACATACCTTAGATATTTCCTTTTCAATCTCTACTACCAATTTTGGACTTGATATCGTAGGATTTTCTTTAATTTTCCGGACAATTTTCCTTTTGTCAACATCCGTAAAAATGTTATTTGGCGCATTTCTACCCTTTCCGCGATTCTCGATTCTCGCGTACATGTTGCTGTAGAAGTGTCGTCAATATACCGAATGATTGATCGGTGTTTTACATTCATTAGCAAACAGAATTGCCGCATTTAGTCAAATGATAATGTTTGCTAAAAAGCCGTACATTCACAAAGTGTGACTGTTTGAGCTAGCGGCGTCATCCGGCAATACTTCTTCGAAGCTGAGATGGACCCAGCAGTTTAATAATGTTAACTAATGCAAGATGACAATGGACTTCTTGTGGCCAGAAATTGAGGATATAGAGGGTGCAGCCACTTTTCACACAACCAACGAAACAGAGGCTCTTCAGCGCTAGAAATACAATGACCGTGTTATCTCACGCAGAGAAGATGTTGATTGGCCGCCTGAATCATGTGATTTGATATCGATGACTTTATTTCTTTGCAGATATTTTAAAGAAAAAGTGTACGTAAAAGAATCTTCAAAATATGGATGGGACGGACTGAAGAAGCGCAAATTTCAAAGAAGCACATTTTTTTTTAATTACCGTAATTTTCGTTTTGTTAAGATACTAATAAATGTGATCCTGCTGTTATATACTTTCGAAATTTTTGAGTTTTCCCAGAAGAGAAGATATGTTTTGAAAATTAAAAATTTTTTAAGACAAAAATTCAGAAGAAATTTTATGTGGATATTGTACAATTTTATTGCAAGTCTACTAACGCGCTTAAAGCGCATAAGCCGGAAACTATTTAAACTACTGCCTCACCATTGGTGACATTCTGTTGAGATACATTCTGTTGAGAACAGCACATTGGATAGGAAAAAAAACACACTTTCTCGCGATTTTGGTTTAAGTCACAGCCACTACGTTACTCCCCAAATGACATCACCAATACCCGAAACAGGTGCATGGCCACTGTGGACTGCCAGCTCACGGCTCCTGCTACCCTAGGTGACTAGTGCCTTCTTTTGTTCCTACAGGCTTAAATAACAAGGTGTTAAAGTTGATCACCAAACCTACGTAACGTCGGGGATGACTTTTAAAGACAGTGAATATGAGTAAGACGAAGTTCATAGGATATCTGCACCGGCATTACAGATTTAATAAATCCAAAGGTGGCCGTACACTCACGAATGAAAGATAATTGCTTATTAGGAAAGAAATCATTGACAAAATCTTAGAAATAACGTTACGTAATCGACGTTACGTCACCAACGTTACGTCATCGACGTTACCTCACCGAATCAAAATATGTGAACTAATAGAGGTTCAATTATTTCAATTATTTTAAATTGGGTGATAATAAATTTAAAGGCTAAATGGGGATATTATTTGTCTATACCCCTCGTATAATCTTACCGCTGCTACTGTATAATCAATAGTATTGATTTCCTGTCCATTAATTACAATCAAATGCAAACCATCTTTTTTATGGTTATAAACGAATTTCACTATATTTTCCTTCAGATATTCGGCAGAAGCAAAGTCCAGCTTTTGTTTAACTTCAACCATAACAAAATCATAATCAAGTAACTAAAATAAAACAAAGTTTTATGTATTAAATATGTGGTGATAAATGTTATTTAATATAAAAACCAACCGTTTTGGTGTAGAGCCATATTTGGGGCCTTGCACTGCTATAGAGAATAAATGATAAATTCACAGCAATACCACATAAAATACCATATTCCAAACTCCAAAATAGACAAACTAAGATGGTAACCATAAAAGGAAAGAAATCCTTTTCTAAAAATAATTGTGAAAATTTTATTATATTTTTAATGAAATAATTTAAATGAAATATTTACTTTTTGAATTCCAAGTATCACGAATTTTATCCACTTCGACTAGCGATATCATGGCAGCTATTATAATGGAAGACAAGGTAGCTTTTGGTATATAATAAAATGTTTGTGTTAGAAAGGCTAAGGCCATTAATACTAAAGCACCGGTTACAAGGCCGCCTAAAGTAGTCTTTACACCGCTGGCATTATTAACGGCTGTGCGTGTAAATGAACCGGTGACTGGCATAGATGAGACAAAGCTACCCATTATGTTACACATACCCAAAGCTATCATTTCTTGCGAGGCATTAACTATTTTGCCTTTAGCTGAAAATTAAAAATTTTATTATAAACATATTTACCGCCATTTTCTAAACTTACAAAATGCTTTGGATATGGCCACAATTTCTAAGATGGCCACCAAGGGTATAGAAGCAAACGAAGCGCCAACCGTATTTAACATTTCCAATAATGATACATCTGTGCCATTGATCGTTGTGCCAGAGAGTGGTGCACGAAATGGTGGCAAGCCAGCTGTAATATTTCCTGTTACTCTAAACGGTTGTGAGCCGTCACGGCTTAAAATGTAAGCTAAAGATGTGCCAATTATAACAATCATAGAGTTTCGTGATAAGGATACATATTTCCACACGATACGATTTCCAAAAGCTATATCCTTGGTTTTCTATTATTTTTGTAGATTACAAAAAAATTTATTAAATCAAAAATTTATTAAATCAAAAATTGTTAACCCACTTTCATAAGCAATAAAAAGATCAATGAGCAAATACCCAAGCATGCATCATGCCAACGTATCGAATTTAAGTGTGTAAAGAAGTGCTTCCACGCCGGTATTAAATCATTTGAGGGCGCTTTTATACCAAAAAGATTATTAATTTGAGCACTTGCTATGGTGGTTGCCGCCGCCGTTGTAAAACCTTAAAAGTAAATAAAACATTAACAAGATTCTTGAATTTCTTTTGTAAATTGCCCGCTTACCGGTTATAACGGGTATTGATATAAATCGTACCAATACTCCCAGATTTAATAAACCTAATACTAGTATAATACATCCAGCAAAAAAGGCAATCAGTGCAACATATTCAGGACTTAAAATGGCATATTGGTGAACCATCAAGGCCATTATTGCCGTGGTAGCTAAAAGAAATCAAAGAATTAAAATATTTGTATGCTTTCAAAAAGTAAATTAAAGTATAATTTTTTATGACGAAAGCGCATGTAAAGCAAATGATCATCATTAATACTTGTACTAAATAAAAATATTGTCTGGCTTCTTTACCTTTAGAATTCTAAAAAGTATTTATTTATTTTATTTATTTACAAATTTATTATAATTAAAATTACAACAAATCAAAAGCTATCGGCTTCTTATTTCATGTGTGTACACACATGTATATTTAGAAATTTGATGGTTAAATTTTCAAAATTTAAATTTTGTCGTGCAAAGAAGTTTTTTTGAAGAATTCGAAGATTTTTTTTAGTAATTAATTTTTAAGCACTAGGTCATTATTTAATAAAAAATTTTTTAAAAAACTTTATTTTTTATTATTTTTTTGATATTTCGCCACACCGTTGGTTGGCATCATCAGGAAAAACAAAAATAATGAAACAAACAAATTGAACAACAAACAAAACGAACAAAAACAATAAAAAACGACAAATTGAAAATTTTTTTTTGTTTTATATACATACAAACAAATTTTCAACATTAAAAAATTTTTTTAAAATGAAAAACAATTTATAAAAATACATAACAAATTTACAAAACAATAGTATCTTACACATATATTCTAAAACAAAAAATTTAATGATCAAACATTACAAAAAATTAAAGTATTAATTATTAATATTATGCAGATACAGAGTTTTGTTTTATAATTTTATGCACTAAATGTCTATAATTTTGAACAACTTTCTCCGTATCTGCTTTAAAATTTATTCGTTGGAGGTATTGTGGATGGTAGTGTCCGTCGTAATTGGTGTCAAATGTTAAATATTCAATTCCTCGTGTTATAGTGATATCAAGATAATGCAAACTTCTGTCTTCTTCTTTTTCCATTGTGTATGTAATCTTAGCATGAATTGTGTTTAAGTTTTCTAGAATTTTTTCGCCGTTGTCTTGCTCGAGGATGCATATAATGTCATCTGCGTATCTACAGTAATGAGTTATTTTGTGTTTTTCCATTAGTGTTTTTACGTGTAGTGATTCCAGATGTTGCATTAAAATTTCCATGAAGATTGCGGAAGTTGGATTTCCCATACCGATTCCGTCAGGTATTTTGTAAAAGTGGTTATTGAATCTAAAGTAGTTCTGTTTTACTATCGTCTTTGCAATATCTATAATATCACTGATGTATTGGCTTTCGTATAAATTGTCTAGTGTGTTGCGTAGAATATCTTAGGTATCATGTGTTGGTATTCAAGTATATAGATCCTTGATATCAAAGGAATCGAGTCGCGTGTTTTCAGTTATTTTGATATCCTTAAGCTTATCGATAATGTCTTGTGTATTACGTATAGTATATGAGTTTTGTAAATTTATCCTTTCCCGGGGGCACATATATATGGTCTTTGGAGATAGCAGCAACTTAGACCTGTGCAACTGGGGGAAAAAGGGAGCCCAGTCCCCTGAAGTCAGCAGGGGTACAACTGGAAACTCCACTTTATTTCCACGGGAATCAGTAAGCTCGCGGAGTTTCGTTATTTGTCTCTTTAGACATTTAACTGTTCTATGACTGAATATTGAGGTTGGCCCCTATATGGTATCGTGTATCGTGGTGGTTGTGGTTTCGCGGCCCCATATCAGGTGTGTTGTTTAGTATGGTGGCCAGGATCATTTCGCCGTTAATGACACGCTAGGTGAATGATCCAGTCCAGTGAGCATGCTAGACATGTGTTCTGGACAGGAGTTGGAAAGTCTCCAACTCTTCAGTAAGGAGTGATGATTTGCAGCTCTGTTCTGGAATCATCGAAAATGCAACTAGAAAGTTCTGTTGCATAGAATTATAGCTTCGGCTTCCTAGGACGAGCATGACGTTCCAGATTATGCAGTGGTTTGATCCACCATCTGATTAGGGCTTCATGGCCAGGCGCGGATGTAGATCTAATCACACGTTTTTTTAAGTACGTCGGTGAGGTGTTTAGCTAGGTGGTATGCCGGTGCAGGTCTGTAGTTTTTAATGGGTCTCATTGGTATGTTTTCCTTGTGTATTTTTGGTTGTGCTTTGAGTGTTGGTCGTCCTGGATTCATGTTCATGTATTTGTATTTGTAAATATTTTGCAGCGTTTTAATAGGTTGCGTATTTCTCTTTGGAAGGATTCAGTTGGGTTATTTTTAAATTTAGTGCAGTTTGTCTGCTGTATAAATTGTTGTTTTTTGTGCATTATTACACTATAACATTATTATTATTACATTATAACGATTATTAAGGACTAACCGTGTTGTGTAACTGAATTTTTGCAAGTGTGGATTTTCTTTTAGACTAAATAATAATTGATATAACTCGATTAATATAAATCCAGTGCGAAAATGTAAAAAACTTTTTTAATTAAAACCGCCAACTGTGTCACTCAAGCATTTAGGATTTCGTATAATGTATGGTCGACGCCTTAAATGTTAAGAATTGTTGAAAATCTAAAGGGTCTAACCACTAGTGTCTAACTATTTTATTATTCCATTATATAAATCTGGTCGTAGGAATAATATAGCAAACTACAGAGGTATTGCTAAACTCAGCGCTATACCTAAACTTTTTGAAAAAAATTGTTACTGATCACCTTTCCCATCAAGTATCGTCGATATTGGTTCCTGCTCAGCATGGTTTTAGAAGGCGTTGTTCAACCGTTACTAATCTTTTGGAGTTAACAACGCTAGTCAATCTAGGATTTGTTCAACGTAAACAAACTGATGTTATTTACACCGACTTCAGTAAGGTATTGGATAAGATTAATCATAAACTTCTGATAAGGAAACTTCACCTTGTGGGTTTCACAAACAGTTTACTTATGTGGATTAATTCATATCTTTCAAACAGAAATGAAGAAAATAATAAAACATTTGTGTTTTAAGGAATTTTTTTATAAATTTTCATTTCATTGGACTTTCATTTCCTTTTCCTGATAATGCGGGAAAATATCGAAAATAAAATTTTTAAAAAATTTTACGGCGAAATGGTGTGGCTAAATATAGACAATAAAAATTATTATATAAAGACCTTGTGCTTAAATAATTAATTATAAAATAAAATAAAAATTTATCATTATAAGTAGTAATAATTATCAAACTATAAATAACAATTTAAAATGATTGAATTTAAAATAAATTAAATTTCGATAGAAGTATAAATAAACCTTTGTGAAACGCGAGTTGCATTGAAGATTTTCAATATTTAAAACACAAAAGTTTAGTTGTCTGTTTTGAGCATGAAATGAACGAGTCATGAATAAAAATTCAAAGATCTCTGCAAATAAAGTATGGAGTACAAATTAATTTAGCACATTTTAATATTAATAAAATAAATTTTTGCAGTTATTGTTGGCAAAATCAGTTACTCAAAAAACATCAATTTAATTATAATGTTATTTAAATTAGTTAACTTACTTACCTATGGTGACATCTTTGCATGATCCAAAAATTATGTACACAAAAGATCCCATAAAAGCTGAATATAAACCATATTGTGGCTCCAATCCAGCAACAACACCATATGCAATACCTTGAGGTATCATTGTTAGACCAACCGTAAAACCGGCTATAAAATCATTTAGCAAAAAACTTTTTTCATATTTAGGTAGCCATTCTAAAATTGGAAATTTGTTTGATAATGTGCAGCAATCTTTTGTCGCCACTTTTAAAATTGTACCAACATTTGGTAATTTTTCTTGGTATAAATCAGCTGTAAATTAAAAAGATATTTTTATTGATTAAAAACAAAAAGAAAAAATAACTAAAAAAGCAGTAATGCTTAAAATTATGCATGATAAAACATACGAATAGCAACTGTTTTATATTAAATTATCTAAACCTTTTAAATAACGTTTTATTAGAATTGTTATTATCACAAGAAAGTGTAGGTGCGGATAACTGTTAATAAAAAAATCTGATTGCTGATAAATAAATTCATTTTATTGCTTACAAAAAAAATTATTATTTTTAGGGAAAGAATAAATAATGAAGAGAAATAAAATCAAAACGAGTGTTAAAAATTTGATCTGAAAGTACAGAATGGGACAAGATTTACAACGGTACCGAGCCATTGGATGTAGGAAAATGCGTCCACCAACGCCCTAAGACCCATACAAACTAGGTGGATAGTTTCAATTTTCGAGTCCACGGTAGCATTGCCTTGCCTCCACTCCTTGCTTAGGAGTTGGAGACTATCCAACTCCTGGCCCTGTTGCAAGTGCAACTAGGACATTTATATGGCAGTTCACCTTTTCTTTTCCTTAACACTTCTTCGGAACTTTCTTCAAAGCCCGATTTAAACCACAGCCACCATGTTGCTCCACGTGGGGCTTCACCAACAACCTGAACAGGGCCATAGCCGTGCGGGTAACTGGTTCCCGTGGTACCAGTGTGTATTTCTAAGTCACTGGTTGGATTTCGAGAGTCCAGCCTAGGCGACTGGTGCTGCCTTTTACCCCCGAAGGTACATGTCAAAATGGAGAAAACTTCCATCAAGATTAGGTGTCCCGCGGGCGATCTTAAAGTACATTTCGTGACGCTGGAGACTGTCCAACTCCTGTCCAGAACATATGACTAGCATGCTCACTGGATCTAGGATCATTCACCTGGTAGGTGTGATTAAAGGTGAGATGATCCTGGCCACCATAAAACAATTCCTGTATGGGGCCGCAAAACCACAGCCACCACGATACTCCCATATAGAGGCCAACCTCAATGATCAGCCAGAGAACTATTAAATGTCTAAAGAGACAAATAATGAACTCTGCGGCTCACTGATCCCCGTGGAAATAAAGTGGAGCTTCCAGTTGACTCCCTGCCTGTCTTCAGGGGACTGGGCTCCCTTTTTCCCCCAGTTGCACAGATCTAGATAGCTGTTACGTACTATAAAGACCGATAAATGTGCCCCGCGGGGAAAATTAAAGTACACATAGAAAGTGAAAAACTATAAAAGCATTTTAGTCGTTTCTTAAAGAAATAATAAATAGACTTGACTTGATATCTTATTATAATGGCCACAAAATCGAACTCTGATTATTTTGCAATTAAAGACTGCCAGTACTTCTCTAAATGATTAACCCCGCTTAGATCATACAGTTAAGACAGTGACATCAAGAATAATCTATGAAATCCATAAATAAAATATGGCGCAAAGAATGTTAGCGCTTGTTCTTTGTTTTCCAATATTTTTAATTAAAAAAAAATTATAATGGCCGAGTAGGTGCCGCAAGTGTTGATGATCATACGGATCCGATTTATAATATTTTCTAATGCTTTTGCCAGATCTTCAGGCGTTAGGTTTAGGTCTTTAACAAAGACTTGTGACTTCAAAAAAAAAAAAAAAACTCTGCAACAATAAATGTAAAACAGTTAAATAGTGCAATCTTGATGACGCTTCTGGTGTAAACATCAGAACGCATAGTATAGTTATTTCGAGCGGTTGTAATGAATGTTTGTGCGTTTCACCAGCATTTTAGATGCCCCGGAAGCGATAATTTTGCTAATTCAGATGTCCATAGAGATGGTAATAAGTCTCGTCAGATTTGTGTCCGTCGTGATGGTGATTCGGGATGCGTGATAAGATTTACGTCTGCACCTAGCTGTGTAAGCCATAGCCAGACGACTTCTAGTTGCAACTTCAAAAGCCCGGAGCAGGCCGCAGCCTTCACTCCTTGCTGAAAAGTTAGAGACTATCCAACTTCTGGTCCAGAACGCAGCTTAATGAAATTTAAGAACACAACCTCAATCATGGTTGCTGAACCTGGGCCATTCATTGTATTCATTGTGAATGATCCGATCCACACGACTCAAACGAGGGCCTTGAGACAACAACCATAACGATACTCCCGACGGGCCAACCTCAAACCTGTTTGCTTTACAAATGTCAAATCCGAACTGACATTTACCAGCATTTCCACGGCCTTTTAAATTTGAATAATCAAAATCGAAGAAACTTTGCGTAAAAATGTAGGTCAAGGTTATCATATAAATTATTTGTGATATTTATTGGGAAGATGGGTTTCGACTAATCACTCAGTTAAGTGATTGCGTAGCTTGTTTAATACTTTTCACTCAGTTAATGCTTTTAATCACTTGTTTAGAAATTTTTTCACCCACACTTTTGACGGCGTAGACGAAATATGCAGTCATCAGTTTTAATTGAAAAGAATTCAATTCTTTTTAAATGCATTATATTATTTGCCTGTGTTTAGTTATTGAAGATAACAAAAACAAAGAAAAAAATATATTTTTTTATGGTATTCTCACCAAAATTGTAAAATCACAAAAAACACACCCCTGTTTACCGGAAAAAATATTTAAATGTTGTTTTAAAAGCATTTTTTACGACTTTCTGAAATATTTTAGGAGAGGCGTAATAGCGATATAAGATGGCTCAATGGGCTAAAAAATTGCTACAAATGGGCTTTTTCTAAGGCTTTCTTATAATAATTAATATCTTTTTCTATTGTATTTTTTACACAACATCAAGAAAGGTGCGCTTAAAAATCGAAAGCTATAAATAAATTTTGACTAGTTGTTATTCAAAATACAAGCCATGAACAAGTTTTTGTTTTATTTAAATTTATTTTAACACAACAGCATTATATTTATTCGATAGCGGTTATTGTAAAGTTGTTTAGATTACATTTTTCGAGCGTTTAAAATATTTTTGTATTAAAATCACTACATCAATCGCACTTATTCTAACCTAAAACACTATTTTCTTTTTGCATTTGGTTTAGTGCACGTAATAACAACACTTTATAACAAGTGCATTTGTTAAAATTTATTATTTCATTATTAATTAAATTGAATTAAAATCGCTTTATTTACTGACCATCAATATCAGTTGAAGAACAAGTGTTTTCATTAGTACTCGACATTGTGATTTCCGTTAGTTACAACAAAACAATAATAAAACGTAATATACTCCGTATGCAAGTATGAATATGAAATCGAATTTTAATTTATCAATATCAGGTGTAGAAACGTTTTAGTTTCGAGATCAACGATAACTAAAAAACTGCATTCAAAAGTGTTTCTTTTGAACAATTTTAAATTGTTTTATTAATTCAATTTATTTCAATATCCAAGAAAATAAATAGCAGATATAATGATAAACGGCCGCTTAAATAAACACGTTTTTGTTTCAATTGGTGGTGAATTTATTTAAAATTTCAATTAATTTGTTATTTTCTTTTATGACGACATCTTAAACGTTCAACAATAGAAAAAGATCTGAACAACACGTCGCTTAAGTGTTTACTAACCCTTTTTTTATTTTTTTATTGTCATCATTTTTATTACACTATTGCTTTCTGCTTGCCCAGCAAACATAATTTCAAGGGATTGAAATAAGTTGAAAGCAAATATTTATTTGAATTATATATAAAAATAATTATAATATATAATAATTATATTTATTTGACCTTTTTAATATTTTTGAGTAGTTTATTATTAAGCATCAGGTCATTATTTAATAAAAAATTTTGAAAAACTTTATTTTTTATTAT
Source organism: Trichopoda pennipes (assembly GCA_030448955.1). NCBI lineage: Eukaryota > Metazoa > Arthropoda > Insecta > Diptera > Tachinidae > Trichopoda > Trichopoda pennipes. The sequence continues at coordinate 3,757,407 of JASKUP010000040.1, forward strand.
ATTTCAATATTTCATCAGGATAAACAAAAAGAAAAATGTATAAATAATTAATCAAAATTAAAATCAAAATTTTTTTTCAATTTTGATTAATCTATCTTCTGTCTTCTTCTTCTATATATATAAAAAGAAGTGTACATTTTATTGTCGCTCCATAACTCTAGAACGGCTGGGCCGATTAGGCTCAAATTTTTTTTCAGTTGTTCGTAATTGCCAGGAGAATGTTTTGGGAAAACCGTACGGGAAAGCCGGGAAATTGGAAAAATCGAAAATTGATTTTTAGTATGGAATTTTGTGTGCAATTGTTCCGTTGTAACTTTTCGAATTGCAAAATAGAAAACTCTTTGTGGAAAACTCGGAAAATTCCTGAAAAACGTGATTCGGCAGAATTGCATTGAAATTACGATTTTTACACAAATCAAATCAACAACATTTATGGCATATTTCAATCTGGGAACATTTAACTTCTATTACAAGTCGAACTATAACATAACATAGCACTTTTAAGGTATTCTCTACACGAAAGATTAATTAAAATTAAGTAAATCCAATTTTTTCGTTATTACTATTGCATCTGATATGTAACAAATGCTCACTTTAAACATCTATTTTTTAAATTGCACTTACAATTTCTTCTTAATTCTTTACTTAATCCTAAGGACAATCGCTAAAATTATGTGAGTTAAACCTAGAATCTCAATGTTTCTCCCACGTTGCAAACTCGAGAGTTGATACACCACCAGCACTGTTTATTTTCTCTCCCAACAGAAAAACAAAAAATGTTGTTTAGTATCAAGCTTTAAAATTAACTATATGCTTACCTTTTTTGTTTGAACTATTTAAACGATAAATTAAGAAAAATTTGTGTTGCTTCTTCTTTGTACTGAAATTTTTTTTCTAACTCCATATTAAATATTAATCATTAGCAAATAGTTGCCGAGCGAAGCCGAGTCTACAGCTAGTTATTTATACATTCTTTTGGTTTGGCGAAATATTGAAAAATAATAAAAAATAAAGTGCTTAATAATAAGTTACTAAAAAATAATTATAATTATAATTTTAACTTACGCTGAGATTCATCAGTTATCAAGTAATCACCCTTATTCTTCTTGGCGACGGCAATACAAGACAACTTCGTTTTTTTATCGTTTGTTGTAAATCCGTATTCTCATTGGCAATAGATGGCAATAGATGGTAAATCTATCGATAACTGGCAATACATATTTGGTATTCTGAAAGAAAATTTTACGTTGATGTTGCCTTAAATTGCCGTTGATACTGTTGTCTATGATTTTGGTGCCGTGCTGTTATAGACAAAAATTTAAAAAGATTAAAAAAAACTAAAAATACAAAATAAAATGTAAAAAAGTACAAATAAAATGGAAAAAATTAAAATTACCAATGCCAACCATTTTTGAAAAATTAGTGAAAGAAATTGGAAAAAACCCATCACTTGCCAGGCGATTTCGAAAAGGCATTATTCCTACTAATTTTAAGGAATAATGGGAAAGTATTGCGACTGCTCTAAACGCCCTTGGCCCAACAAATAGAACGAGTAATGGATGGCAAATACAAAATTATTTTTACAGATTTCGCGCGTCTTAAAATTTAAAGTAAAAAAAAAGATGGTAAAAAATAATGTGCTGAACATTTTGATTTTAATTTATTTTGATTTTATTTTATTTTAGGTTCAATTTAACACAGATTTTATTTTCTTTTTTGCACACAGTTTATATTTTTTTCACAAAATTTTATCAAAAATAGTACGCAAATGAATCAGCTGACTCAAAGGTGTGTTACATTTTATTAAAATGTTCGATAAACTGGCAACTTCGTCATAAGGCTGTTAGGGAATACCAAATTAGTATTGATGTTGTATTAAAATGATGTTGCCTTAAAATCGACGACGATGTTGCCATCGCCAAACATAATAGGGGTGAATATTTTCCATTCCCGTCTTTGTAAAAGGCAACAAGAATGTACCAAATAATTTATTTTATGTAAAGTCGAATAATTTATAGTGACATTTAGAAGTTTTGTGAATTTTAAATCATTTATAAACTTACATTTTTATTTATATATTTTTTTATGTAAATTTTTATGTTTTCGGAATTTTGAATTTTTTTTATACTTTAAAAGTTTTTAGGTTAGTTCACTCTCATTTGATATCAAACCTGCATGTTTGCTGGGTGTTTAATTAGTTTTTTTATATGAATGTTTACATATGTATGAAGATACATTTGTATTTTATTATATTTTTTATTTATATTTATAGTAGTTTGCGGTACCCGGCATTGTCTGGCACTATTTTTAACGCCGTCTAAGCACTGTATAACCTATTGTAGCCTTATCTAATATATTTACTTACCGAAAGAGTAAAATCGGTGATATTATATTAGAAATTTTCGAAGGGACGTTACTCCAGTTTATCAAGTCTGTGACCAAAGGTGTGCAAATGCAAAGTTTTGATTAAGATTAAATTTGCATGTCCATAAATAATACCACGCTATTTTAATAAGAGGAAAATTTTTCCAAATATTTTTATTTAAGTGCGATTCATAAATCTGTACTTTTTCTTCATGAAAAGTTGTTCACCTTGATATTTCTTTTGCTCGATTCTTTCATTTCAATTTTAAAGGGTCTGTGTACCATGAGTCTGTATAACATGATTTTATTATAAATGATTAAGTAAATCTCACATTTTACTTTCGCACATATAAATAATATTTCATACATGTAAATAATATATATTAAGGATTTTATTTCAAGATGAAGACAGGTCATAGTGTTTAATAAAGTTTGAAATGGCCATTTTTCTATATTTTTTATATGACAACTGGTTACAAAGTATCGAGTTTTTTATTGTGTGAAACAATGATGTTAAATTATATAACATAAGTGTGACTTTTTTCTTTCTAAAAGCATCACCGGTACTTTTCTTGATGATTTAGGTAGCAAAACATCGATTTGTTTCTTAAAACCGTAAGTTTTTAACGATAAAAAAATGTTTAACAAATTATAATTTTAATTATTTAACTTCAACAGTTTTTGGAAATATTAAATATTAACAAATTATGTAACCTTTTTTATAAAATGTTTTCAATGTCCTTTCCGGCTGTTTGTCGTTTTCGATGTGAATACATACATCATTATCAAATCATGTACATAAAAGAACGTGGTTTGGTAATGATGTATTCACATCGGATGCGCTCGCCATTTGCGAACAAACAGCCGGGAAGGACATTAAGAAAAAGAATTGAAAACATTCACCGGCGGAACAAAGTCAAACAATTTCTTATAGAAATTTATTTATAATAATTCCACGTAACGCACGGTTACTATAAAAATATATCATCATTTCTAATTATTCTATATAAAATTTCATTACTCACAATTTTTGTAGAAAATATATATCATCAGTCATAATTAAAAAAAAAGAAAATTCATCAGCTATAATTATTTAAAAAAAAAGTTTTTTATTATTTAAAAATTTTTCAATAAAATTATTCAATAAAAAATTTTCATCAACTATAATTTTTCTATAAAAATTCACACGTTTTCTATAAAAAAAATATCATCAGTTATAATTTTACTACAAAAAATTTCATATCATAATCCTTTAAAAATTATTCATCTTTTTGAATAAAATTTCATCAGCCAAAATTTTTCAGTCATAGTTTTCCTATTTAAAAAAAATTTCATCATTCATAATTATTATTTTCAGTTTTATTCGACCTTTCTTATTATTTTTAAAAAATAAAATAATATTTTTTAATTTCATCAATCATAAGTCTCTGCAGAAAATTTTCATGTCAAAATTTTCTGTAACAAAATTTACCAGTGATATTTTTCCTATACAAAATTTCATAAAATCATGATCAAATTTTTTTGTGGAAAGATTTATAACTTAGCAGTGCAGTTCACCAAGATAATAGCTTTGAAGACATGCATAACATATTGGACTTATATGTGTTTCGAATTTTTTTAATCAGCTCAGACACATAAACATTTTCCTTATCCCCGAAAATATAAGTAGACTATCAGTTGTGATTGACGCACGAACAAAGCAACAAACAAACAAGCGAACTTACAAAGAGATTTTTAATGTGTACCAGATGTACGGCTATATAAAAGTACTCGTACATGCATTTGAACTTGTGTATTTTTACTGATAGATGTGTTCGCTATTGTTAAAAATTCGATTATAATCTTAATCGTAGTCGCGGTTAATCATATATGTAACCGCATATAAATCTTGCGAATGCGATTAAAAATTGACTTAATTCGATTATACTGTTTTAAGTTAAAAATTAATGAGTTTTAAAAATCATTTAATTTTATTTTCAAATAAATTGTGAAAAATTATGTATTTTTTTTATTATTTATTATTTTTTATAAAGAAGAAAAATTACATATTAATTTTAATAAAAAAAACTGGGCAGTTTTTTATATCCAGCTAAAAGTTCCTTACAATTCAATGCTGTCGCTGAATTATTTTAAAGCAAAAATAACAATTGAAAAATAATAATTAAGAAATAATAATAATAAAAAATAATAATTAAAAAATAATAATAATTAAGAAATAATAATAAAAAATAATAATAAAAAAATAATAATAATTAAAAAATAATAATAATTAAAAGTTAATAATAATAATTAAAAAATAATAACAATTAAAAAATAATAATAATTAAAAAAATAATAATAAATAAAAAATAATAATATTTAAAAAATAATAATAATTAAAAAATAATAACAATTAAAAAATAGTAATAATTAAAAAAATAATAATAAATAAAAAATAATAATAATTAAAAAATAATAATAACTAAAAAATGATAATTAAAAAATAATAGTTAAAAAATAATAAAAATTAAAAATAATAATAAAAAAATAATAATAATTAAAATATAATAATAATAAAAAATAATAATTAATTAAAATAATAATAGTTAAAAAGTAATAAAAATTAAAAATAATAATTAAAAAATAATAATAATTAAGAAATAATAATAATAAAAAATAATAATTAAAAAATTATCATAATAATAGAAATTAATAATAATTAAAAAATAATAACTAAAATAACAATTAAAAAACAATAATAATTAAAAAAATAATAATAATTAAAAAACAATAACAATTAAAAAATAATAATAACTAAAAAAATAATAATAATAAATATAAAATAATAATAGTTAAAAAATAATAAAAATTTAAATTAATAATTAAAAAATAATAATAATTAAGAAATAATAATAATAAAAAGTAATAATTAAAAAATTATCGTGATAATAAAAATTAATAATAATTAAAAATTAATAATAATTAAAAAATAATAATTAAGAAATAATAATAAAAAATAATAATTAAAAAATAATAATTTAATTATTAAAAAAGATTAATTAAAAAAAATAAAAGTTCCTTACAATTCAATGCTGTCGCTGAATTATTTTAAAGCAAAAATAACAATTGAAAAATAATAATTAAGAAATAATAATAATAAAAAATAATAATTAAAAAATAATAATAATTAAGAAATAATAATAAAAAATAATAATAAAAAAATAATAATAATTAAAAAATAATAATAATTGAAAATTAATAATAATTAAGAAATAATAATAATAAAAAATAATAACTAAAAATTAATAATTAAGAAACAATAATAATGAAAAAAAATAATTAAAAAATAATAACAATTTAAAAATAACAATAAAAAATGAATTTTTTCATCGGTTTTGTCCAAATTTGACGGTCACATTTAGTACTAACTTTTAGTATAGAACTTTTTTCTACAGCAAAGATTAGTGTTCAGTTGCCACTAGTAAAAATTAGTTTGTTTCTGAACAACAATTTAAGAAATTATTTAAAATAAAATTAAATTCGTGATTTAGAAATCAGATTTAATAAAAGCTAAAATTCTAAATTCTAAGATTGAAGAGGCCGTATTTTCAAATAATTTCTGTATTTGATTGCAGAACATCTACATTTAACATTGTGTAGCCACCACTCAAGATTAATTTAAGAACGGATAGCTCAATTTTTTGTGAGCTTAGACCTATAAAAATATAAATCCGAATAATTTATTTGGAGGCAAATAAAGTTATTTTCTTTCTCGGAATTCCAAAATTCTATCTAAAAAGTAATTATTAATAAAAAAAATGCACAAAACTTTATTTAAATAAAACTGTTTAAACACAATGCTAAAATAACTCGGTCTATTTAGCTCAGTCAGTTAAGTTATCTATTTACAGTTTTTTAAATCTTTGAGCTAATAATGTTTTTTATTCATTTCCTTAATTTACAAACTAAATATGGATTTGATTCATGGTCACACGTTCAAATTCATGTTCATACGCTATCAATTCAAATTTAATATATTTAACAAAAAATATAAAAGTTTAATGAATGTGGGTGAACATAATTTTATTAAATAATTTAAAAGAATAGTTATAATTTTTTGACCTTTTTTAATGTTTTTTAGTAATTAATTTTAAGCACTAGGTCTTATTTAATAAAAAATTTTTTTAAAAATTTATTTTTTTATTATTTTTTCGATATTTCGCCACACCGTTGGTTGGCATCATCCGGAAAAACAAAAATAATGAACAAACAAATTGAAAAAAAAATTTTTGATTAACAAAATCAAAATAATCAAAAAATTTTTCAAAAAACAAAACAAACAAAAACAAAATAAAAGAATTATTATTAACAATTTAATAGAGAGAATTTTAACAATTAGTGACAAAGAATTCCATAGAAAGAACAAAGAAAAGATTAGAAATATTTTAACTGAGAACAATTTTCCATTACGATTAACTAATAGGTCAATTAATCAATTTAATAATAGGAGGAAAAGAGTTATAAGTAGTGGAACGGAACCCAAAATATATAAATCGATAACTTATATACCTGTCTTGTCTGAAGGAATAGAGAATTCAAAAATTTATGATACAGATAAATACAAAATGGCATATAAGAATACAAATACATTAAATAGGTTGTTTAGTAAAACTAAGGATAAAATTCAAAAATTAAATATGTCCAATGTAGTGTACACGGTAATGATAAGGAAGGTTGTAATAAGGTTTATGTAGGCACAACAAAAAATAAATTGAAAACTAGAATCGCAGGACATAGGTCAGACGAGAAATACAGGAATAATATTAGCATTAGGAATAATAACAGCATTATCTTCGCATTGCTCTAAAGTTAATCACAGTCCTAATTTTGAAAATATTTCAATTTTAAATTTAGGAAATAATTATAAACGTCGTTATATGTTGGAAATGTTACAAATAATTAAAGTACCATTAACCAAAAGAATAAATTTTTAAGCAGATACGGAGAAAGTTGTTCAAAATTATAGACATTTAGTGCATAAAATTATAAAACAAAACTCTGTATCTGCATAATATTAATAATTAATACTTTAATTTTTTGCAATGTTTGGTCATTAAATTTATGTTTTTAGAATATATGTGTAAGATACTATTGTTTTGTAAATTTGTTATGTATTTTTAAAAATTGTTTTTCATTTAAAAATTTTTTAATGTTGAAAATTTGTTTGTATGTTTGTAAAACAAAAAATTTTTCAATTTGTCGTTTTTTATTGTTTTTGTTTGTTTTGTTTTTTTGAAAAATTTTTTGATTATTTCGAATTTGTTAATCAAAAAATTTTTAAATTTGTTTGTTCATTATTTTTGTTTTTCCTGATGATGCCAACCAACGGTGTGGCGAAATATCGAAAAAATAATAAAAAATAAAATTTTTTAAAAAATTTTTTATTAAATAAGACCTAGTGCTTAAAATTAATTACTAAAAAATAATTTAAAAGAATCTAAAAATTTCTATTTCGTTAGTCCCGAAATTTTCTGATTTACTTCTTGATATGAATACCCTTATGTTAAGAAAGATATTTAAGCTTTATAATACTAAAGCAAACAAAGTACTACAGACATAAAGTCAATAATTTGTTTACTTCAACAAAGCTTTTAATTTTTATTATTATTATAAAAAATATATCAAATATTAATTAGCAATGAGAAAATTCGTACATGCTTTTGTACTTATCAACTCTGAATAGTAATTGATTCTGCAAATATTGTTCTTAAAAATAATAATTCTTCACAATTATCTTAATATTTACTGTCATTATCTCGTTCATCAACATTGGAAACACAGTATACACATGTATGCATGTTTATTTTTGCTATGTCGCTTGTAATTTTCTCTACAATCACTTATGACAACTCTTAACTATGTTTGTGTAGATGTATATTCTGTGATTACTTCACGATTAAGAGGGCGATTTCAGACAACAAATTTAACCTTTGTAAAACAAATTTATTGTTTTACTCAGTAACAAATCTGTCATAAAACATCCAAGAAAAAGTAATGATAGTAACTTGATCGATTTTTGAAGAACTAATAAAAGAAGAAAAAATCAAATCTGCAATAAATGTTGTTATATGTTACATATGAGTAGCTGAGATGCAAAAATCGCTTTAAACTTGCTTACCGGATTTCAGAAAAAAAGCCGGTCATGTAGTGGATTGTAGGAACATAAAAATATTGGACAAGAAAAAGACAGAGAACAAACTTTTAACCCTTGAAAGTATACGATTACAACAAAAAAATGCAATTGACAATGAATACAAAAGAGGACAAAGATAATAAAGTTAGCAGCCTGTGATATTTATATTAAGTATGACAATAAATTTTTGAGATGTTCTTGTTGTTTTTCTGATTCATTTATTAACAATAGGTTATATATATTCTTTTCCTGTGAATGCCACCTAATGGTATGGCGATATACTGAAAATAATTTTTTTTTTTTTAATTTCTATATAAAGATCTTGGCGCTCAAAGAAATTATTAATGAAATATTAAAAAAATCAATAAGCTATAATTATCGTAGCATAATTTCTAGAACTAATTTTATTAATTGCAAAAGGATAAAGTTTTTTTTTTAATACATCCCACAATAGGTTTTTTTTATTATTAACTAAAGGCTTTACAACTTGGAATGAGAGCATATAAACTCAACAAAAATGATACTTAATGTAAAGGCAAACACAAAAAATCATATTTATGAATGAATGAAAAAGTTTATAAAAACCATTTACCCAGAAAATAAAAGAACAAAAAAAATATATATATAAAAGTTAAAAAAAATAACAAATTCGAAATTAAATATTAGTATTGTGATTAGAACTTAACAAATCATCATACCAACCAATTAAAAGAGTTTATAAAATGCAATTAAATTTTTGATTATAATAATTAATATTATACTTTTTCTTTAATATATTTATGATGTATGTGAAGAGCATCAATCAAGTTCAATTATTCAGTTTACCGTGTTGTTTCTTTGTCCGATTTAAATAAGAAATGCTTTAAAAAAATGTTTTAATATTTATAACGATAAATGGCTACACCAGCAACACCTATAAGTATAGAACCCATTATGTAGCCAAGTAATCTAAGCTGTAAGAAGAATATAAATACAAATAAATATATTATTAATGATGATTATAGAATTATAAAAGTAATATGAAATAAAAACCTTAGAGCTTTCTACAGTTTGTTGTTTTTGCGGTTGTTTATTTTTCTGTTCCAATTTTTTAGCCTGGCCCAACATTTTCTGATACATTTCTTTTTCGTTATGCTCTTCACGTCTGGCTTTGATTATGAGTTTGGCCAAATCCTAAAATTAGCAAAATAAAAAGTTTCTTATTTATATAAAAAACATTCTTTCGCCTTCTTAAAACAGCTTAGGATTCGAAATATGCATCAGTTTACTGCGTATGTAGTTTCCTGCAAGCTATTTAAAAAAATATATTTATGTTTTAATATATTATATTATACCTGTTGTATAGCTTTGCTTTCTGGTTCTAATGTGGCAGCCTTTTGTAATAAGACAATGGCTCCTTTGGTATCACCTTTGCCTTCCAGAATCTTTTAAATAAATAAAAATATATATAACAATTATTATTAGCTTAATTAAAATAACACCTACTCTGCCTTTTCTATATAAAGCTTTTGAGTTGTTGGGCTGACAGCGTAAGACATTTTCCACAGATTGCAAGGCTGCATCAAATGCAGATATTTTTATTTGTGCCATGGCTAAATTATTATAAACAATCAATCGGTCGTCTAATAAATTCTGTAATTCCGTATTTGATAACTAAAGCAATATATTAAATAAATAATGAATGTGAAAAAAATGAATTAATAAAAAAATAGCTTTAGTAATACACACTTTTATATCTTCTTTATCAAAATCAGAATCGGGATCACCATCGCGATTATCTAAATAATCTAAAGCGCGTCTATATAATTGTATGGCAGTACTAAATTCATTGCGATTATACCAGAAATTAGCCCGTTCCTTTTTACGATTTCTGCAATAACAAAATACCTTTAAATTTGTTGCTATTAAATAATTTGTTTAAAAAAAAAATTTTACCCATATTTTTTTCTTATGTCAAAAGATTTCAAGTCACAGAAATCTTCAAATTTACATTCTTTTAAATGCACTTCATATGTTAACTAAAATGTTTATAAATAAACGGATTAAAAGGTGATTTTATTTTTATTAAAATTTAAATACTTACTGTAGATTCTGAAGGAATGCTTAGTGAAGGATCAATGTCATTTTTTAGACCCAGCGTACCATATGCAAAGCGAGGATCAACTTTTATTTCAGAAACTTCTCCAACATTCATCAAAGGTATAATAATATCTAGACCTTGTACCACCTACAAAAATAAAATTACGTATCAAATAAAATGTTTAAAATTAAATAAATAAAATGATTAAGAAAGTTATATGAACAGACGCTAGCCAATAAATGAGTACCCTCGGTGAACCACTATGTTCTTTCTGACATTTTATGATAAAAATTTTATTTTATATTACTTAATATATCGATGGCCTTGTTGAAAGACCATTAATATTATTACGTTTATTCCTTTAATAAGTGTTTAATTTACTGAGTTCTTTTATTGTAAAATAATTACTTAGAACTTTTAGAGTTTTAAATTAATTACCCGATTTATTTAGACAAGTAGTTAATATAAGCGTTTGTACACCAATATACCATACACGATGGTAACTTCACCACTTCAACGTATAGGAACTTTTATAACTTCACTTAAACACGTTCACAATATGAATGATTTTTGACCACAAGAGAGGAAGCCTTTATATGCTGTTTTAAGCGGTAGAAAGCTTAAATTCATCGTATTCTTTATTTACTGTATATTGGCTCAAATTGAAAGTTGGGCAAAATTTTGGTAGATTTTTATCAGCTATTTTAGATGTCATAGCTAATTATTTTTGAAAAACTTTTGAATACTTTTAATTGAGCATTTTACTACACAATAAAATCGTGTAGTTCTAAAAGTTTTCCCACGCTATACTTTTAAACTAATTTCAAAAAAATGTTTAAATTATGGTCACACTAAAAGTCGCACAAAGCAAAAAATTTATTTCAGTTATCGTTATGTTTGTTAATTTCTTATTATTTTTATATTATAAGAGGTCAGTTGGATATTTGCTTTCTTAGTGTGAAAAAGAAAAAACAAATTACATGTCCGTGTGGCGCGAAAGAAATCATGTGTCAGTGTCAAAAATAGAAAGGATAACTTGGATTTTGCACGAGAGCACATAGCAAAAGTCTCGCACACAAAGAACTGGTTGCTTTACAACTGCCCTAAGATCATCAAAACGTCTGCACAATGCCTAGATATAAACGTAATCGAGCACCTATGAGATGAACTTGACGTCATGTGTAAAACAGATTAAGTGGTAATAATAACCAGCTTAAGGCCCCACTATATGAGTGATGGCATCTGTTATGGGAATTTGCCAGAGCGTGCAGTTTCTCAAGATTAAAAACAACAAATACAAAGTTAAAATTCCGTTTATTAAAGTTTAATTGTATTTGTATGTTGAAATTCCTAATTACAAAATAAATATAAATTAGGAATATATAAATAAATGCAAATTTTTTTATATATTTACTTTTTAGTATGAAACAAAGCGCGATAAATAGATTTTATAAGGTTTTTTACCAGAGCTTTATTGTCTGTAGTTTTGACAAAGTGAGTTATAATTTAAGTTTACTACTAAACACTTTGCTATTTGACTTTAAAATTACTTTCTTCTACCAATATACAGTGGCTCACAGCTTATTTCAACCAGCCTCTTTTAAAAAAATATAACCCATATAATTTCGAAACGAAGCAAGATATTGAAAAAAAATTAATTGGGGCTTTTAGATTAATTTCTAAATTTAAGGAAAAAAGTTTTATTTAGTCTTTAAGTTCATTTTTTTTTAAACTTACAAAATAAAAACTATAAATAAAGGTACATAAGTAGTCACAGCTTATTTCAACCAATTATTATAAAAACATATTAAAACTATTAATTAACGATTTTTTTAATTTCAAAATTTAGTATGATCTCCTTTTTGGTCAATTACCGCTTTTAGCCTTTTCGGGATGGATTCCACTAATTTTTTTGTTATTTGGGGAGTTATTTTTGCCCATTCCTCCTTAAGGGCTGCTTTCAGATCATTCCTATTCGATATCTGGTGTTGGCGGACGTTTTGATCTAAAATTGCCCATAGATTTTCAATTACATTTAGATCAGGTGATTGTGCCGGCGGTTGCATCAAGTGGGGACAGTTCCAAATAAGCCATGACTGCACAATACTTGATTTATGTTTCGGGTCGTTGTCTTAATAGAACCGAAACTCGTTCCTTATACCCAATTTTTCGGCACTTTGCAATAAATTGGATTTTAGGATATCAACATATATATTTTTGTCCATTATATTCTCAATAAACTGCAAGTTTCCTACCCCAGATGATGACATACACGCCCACACCATAACACTTCCACCACCATGTTTGACAGTTGGTTTTAAGTTTTTATTTTGATTTGTATTTGCTTTTCTCCACACGTAAGACTGACCATCGGAACCGAAGATATTAAATTTGGATTCATCCGCAAAAATAACCTGCTCCCAAAAGTTCAAGTCTTTCGTAATGTGTCCCTTAGCGAATTTTAGACGCGCTGCTTGATTTTTCTTATTAATAAAGGGTTTTTTCCTCGCTACTCTACCATTAAAATTATTATTTCGAAGAACACGGCGAATGGTTTCTGCGCAACATGTTTTTTTAAGCTCATTTTTAACTTCTATAGCCAGTTTTGGAGCGGATAGCTTTGGGTTTTCTCTTATTTTTCTGACAATATAGCGCTCATCAGTTTCATTAAAAATTTTGTTGGGAGCTTTTCTACCCTTATCATGTATCCGATTTTCTTTAACGAACCGAGATATTATGCTTTGTACTGTAGAATCACTAAGGCAAACCATTTCAGCAATTTTTCGGCGGGAATAGCCGTTTTTAAAATGGCTTATAACCAATTCCCTTTGTCCTACAGTAGTGCGACGTCCCATTATAAAAAAAATGCGCCCCTGGTTCACTTAACTACCAAAATCACTCTAAAACCTTATTTAAATAATTGAAAACATAACTATAAAAAAATGCTTGGAAATTTACCGTTACTCGCCAAGTGATGTCTATTTAACAGATAATAGAAGTGGCTGGTTGAAATAAGCTGTGACTACTTATGTACCTTTATTTATAGTTTTTATTTTGTAAGTTTTAAAAAAATGAACTTAAAGACTAAATAAAACTTTTTTCCTTAAATTTAGAAATTAATCTATAAGCCCCAATTAATTTTTTTTCAATATCTTGCTTCGTTTCGAAATTATATGGGTTATATTTTTTTAAAAGAGGCTGGTTGAAATAAGCTGTGAGCCACTGTAGCTATCCGCGACTAATGAAATTTAGTTCTGTGTTGCCTTAATCTTTATTTTTTTGTCAGCGCATTTAATTGTTAATTCTTAATTATCCTGAAGTCTAAATAATAAAAAAGACTTCGCAACAAAACAATTTTGAATACAATACTTAAACGTGAAACGACGTATTCGCCAACAGCTTCAGTTATAAAATCGGTATAAATTAATTAAAAAAAAAAAAAAACATATTCAAATATGTGAAAATATGTTAATAATTTACCTCAAAGTCGCCAACGTGTAACTGAAAGTTTTCATGTTTTTCAACGATAGTACCATTATCTAGTTTGCCATTAAAACTTATTGTCACTAATTCGCCTCGTTGTGGTCTTTTATCAATCTTAGATTTTTTTAAAACACGTTTTATTATTTGCCCATTACCCAAAACATCGCAAGGTTCGTCATCTAGAGAAGTAGATGCTGCACTAGCGCCTTTAGATTCACCGCCGCTAGTTAATCTTTCCTTATCTAACAGTGCTTCACTTGCAGCCTTCATATCAGCCTCATTCAGATTTGAAAGATCCTCGAAAGAACTATTACTCGATTTTTCTGCATCCATCATTAATTATGGCTTTTAGTTTCTTTAATAAAATACAAGGGGATTAAATAAACATTTACACAGTTAAGAAACAAAAAACTATAGAAAGCTTCACATATAAATGTCATGGAACTATTTACAAAAAAATTATCTGTACAAATTATTTTCGTACATGCCAAATACATACGTACACAAGGCGAATGCAATAATTACAAGAAACGTTGATAAATGTGAAAGCCCTTTGTTGTTCTTTTCTTTCTTCAACGGCAAAAAGACTGACCGAAAATGCAAATATATTAAAGACAGTTTACAGTTATAATATCTTAACTAGTACATAAAACAAATAAAAAAACGTGTACTTTCTTTAAAAAATATTTTTTGATAACTTTTCTTTAAAAGTAATTTTCACTTTGAAGTATAATGTGAAATTAAATTAATGTCGCACAGCTGATTTAAGTGTTGCCATATCAAAGAAATGCATATTAAACCATTAGTTTTCTCGTATGGTACAATTTAAAATGAGATTTTCAAAAACTAAAATTACAAAAGCATAAGCAATTTAAATTAATAAAATCTGAAGAAAATGTTATTATTTATTCACTAATAAATTTAATATTCAATTTAAGTAATTTAGATTAGCACTGCCAGAGTTATTAACAAAGTTAATATAGTCTGCATACAACTCTATACTTTACATATGTAAAAACGCCTTGCATACTAATCTTTTACAAAAAGTGCTGGAATTTTGTTTTACAAAAACAATTACGGCTTATATCTGCTACAATAACAACTACTAGAATTTTTTTAGCATAATGGCGATTTCTTTTTGACAGTTGACTCTACTTTTGGCGCACGTGTTTTCTCACGCACCGTCCTTAAAAAATAAAAAAAGAATGTAATTATTTAATAAAATAAAAGTAAAAAATTGTTAAAATAATAGATTTTTGTTGGTACATTGCAGATGAATGCCGAAAAATTGAAAAAGTTGCAAGCGCAAGTGCGTATAGGTGGTAAGGGTACGCCCCGCCGTAAGAAGAAGATTGTACACTCCACCCCCGCTACGGATGACAAGAAGTTGCAATCATCATTGAAGAAATTATCGGTCAACACCATACCCGGCATCGAAGAGGTCAATATTATTAAGCATGATGGAACAGTAATTCACTTTAATAATCCAAAAGCTCAAGCTTCTCTGCCAACAAACACTTTCGCCATTACTGGCCATGGAGAGAACAAATCGATTTCAGAAATGCTACCAGGTATTTTAACACAATTGGGACCTCAGGATATCTCACAGTTAAAAAAGATTGCTAGTGAATTAGCTAACAAGAGTGGTGCCGCAGCAGCTGGAGCTGCAGGTTCAGCCGCCAATGCTGGTGATGATGATGTGCCCGATTTGGTAGAAAACTTTGAAGAAGTCGCTATTGGTGCCGCCAAACCTACAGATACGACTTCTGAAGCTGCTAAAAAACCGGAGGAAATACCAGTGGCTTAGATTCGATAGGTTTTTTTTTATTAAGGGGGATGTTATTTAAAAACGAAAAAAATAATTTTACTATACATAATTTATAAAAATTTTAACATTACTATAGCATATGCGTTTAATAACTAAAGCAAAATAATTTTGCAAGTACGGATATAATGAATGTTTACGCAAAAACATTGCTGCAAAAAGTGGGGCTCGACTCTTAATTCTGTTTGGTACATGGAGCCATGGACGAAGAGAAACGGTGATATTCTGGGCTTTAGTCAACAAATTTTTTTTGTTAATTGGAGCCTTAAATAGTAAACACGATTTACTATTTCATTTCTACAGTATACATATATAAAACCTAATTAATAATAAAAAAATGTGCTTACAAGAACAATTTTATTACGAAATTTGTGAAGTTGAATGAAAACGAAAGTGTACACAAACAAAAGCATAACATTTTTAGAGATATCCTTAGGACTCTGGGAAAGAAAATATGAACACTGGAATGTTTAACAAATTCTTATTACGAAGAATATAGCACTGAATTATCTCTTCAATTTATTTAAGGGGAATTAAATCAATAGCCACTCAAAAACCCAAGGGGTTTGTAAAACTACACACAATTCCATTTAAAGGCGTTCCAGTTTCAAAACATTGCCATGTTATAAAAAATAAGGCATAAGAAACTTTTATAGCATTAATTTGTTTAGAATGTTATATGTTAAGAATAGTTGGTAAATTTTTTATTTAGAAGAAACCCCTTATCACAGCACCACCCACACCAACCCTTCAGTAATTAAAATTTACTTGCTTTATTATCATCGTACTTGGTTTTTTTTTCTTTTCATTTTGGAAACACTACCACTTTTATGACAATTTTACAAATGCAAAAATAAATTTAACAATTGAACTAAAAGTCTTAAAGAGAAAACTTAACCAAATTTGTTAAAAACAATGTTTTTTTTTCTTTTTAAAAAACTTATTTTTAGTAATAACATGAAAAATATCAAATAAAGGAAATCATAAAATACAATTTTTAAACTTCTTATTCCTTCTATGGGCAGTAAGAAGTAATATGGTTTGTGGTTTTATAAATTATTTAACTCGGTCAGTGGGGAATTAACCACAAAACGAACATGTACATGTAAAAAAAACTTGGAAAATTTATTAAATAACGTTTTACAAAATATTTTCTAGTTTGAAAAATCTGTATATATATATGTAGGTGTGTAAATCGTTGTAACCATTGCTTCACTATAATTTTGTTTTTATTTTTTGTGTACATATGCAATAAATACATGTAGAACATATGAACATACTTATGTATATACCAAATTATATGCGTCAAGGCAAACTAAGTTTTCTTACTCTCGAATGTTTGTGGTACGTAAAGTATTTAAATTGTTAACATACATACGAACATTATTAAAACCTATTTAAATATACATATGTATATTTATTGTGCTCCGTCTTTGTTCCACCAATATTTTGTACAACCTTGAATATCTGATGTTGTGCAAAAAAAAAAGAATTATGTTGGTTTTCTGAGTCATCAAAATAAAAAAAGTGTTCATGGCCATAAAAATGTCTGTTAGTTATTGTTTATTAAGATCTTTGGCACTTACATATGTATGCAGTCAACCATTGTTAAAGCTAAAACGCATCAGCTGTTAATATATAAAAAAAAAAACAAAAAACAAAATGGTAAATTCACTCTACAAATAATAAGTTAAGGTGACATACATATGTATGTATGTCTTCCGTGATATCCAAAGTAATGGGTTTATGAATTCAAGAATTCTGCTGAAGTTAAAACTTTAATAGATTTAAATACTTTATGGCCTTACCCATAAACTATCGACTAATTTGAAAATATTTACTACATTCTATTATCTAAAATATAAACCTAAAAGCGATTATTTATTTTAAACTAAACTCTTGAATTTTTGGTAAAATTTTACACATCGAGAATTCGAATTTTGAATGCATTTGCATGGTGAGTTTAATAAAGTTTTTAAAGATACAGTGGCTCACTTATAAAGTCGGGCAATTAATTACAGAAAAGTTCAACAGCTTTTAAATAAGTAATGCTTCAAATTTTGCAAAATATTTCCATAAAATATTTGTTCTACATATTAGTAAATATAACGAAACAACAGAAATAATGATAAAACAAAACATTTTAAAAAACCTTTAAATTTGATTGTTTATGCATGTTTATGTTGCCTTTTTGTGTCTCGTAATGATGTCGTGTACAGCTGATTTGCTTTTATTAACGATAGGCACTTTCGATTTATCCCTTTCAAGCAGTTATATATACTTAGCTATTTTTCGCTATTAAAAAAAATGTAAATATTTTCACATTAAGAATGTAAATATCCAACTGACTGCTTATTATATAAAAATAATAAGAAAGGAAAAAATACAATTTGAAATCAATTTTTTTCTTCTCTCGGCAAGATTTGGCGATATAGAAATAGTCCAAAAGTTTTGAAATTCGCTATTCGAATATCCGGCTTTAAAGCAAAATTTCAAATAAGGTTAAATACTACATCCATATATGTATGTTTTCACTTTCAAAATTCTGTTTCGTTTAAATTTGGCTCTCATTTAAACTTTCATAGTTTTTGTTGTATTGTTCAAAATGTTCAACTTAAAAAAAATAAAACTGAAGTGCTGCCAAGTTTTTCTTTCTTAAACTCTCATATAAACCTTTTAAGACCCCTTTCAGACAGGCAAATTTTACTTTGCAAAGTTTTGATTTTATGTGAGAGCGAGGGAGAAAGCATGATTGTGAGTACAGACTTTGATATACTCGCAAAGTTGCTTTGTTTTTCTTTCGTCGCTTATACACAGTTGTACTTATACACAGATTACATTACAGATTACATTGACTAAAACAAAATTTGTAAAAGAAAACTTTTTGTGTTTGAACACCAAAGAAAGTTTAAAAGAAAATTAAAAAAACTTTGTCAAAGTAAAATTTGCCTGTCTGAAAGGGGTCTAACTTTATTATTATCAACTTACGTACATATATTTACTTGGACATTGCACCAACACCTCATTAATGCCTGGCAGTTACACAAAGTGGAATATACCTTAACTATCTGTCGATCAAGCAATTTTTAAGCGAAAATAATATTTGGTGCATATTAAAAAAAAGAAGGAAACATGTTAAACAGTGGTTGTTTACAAGGCAAAACCTTATTTATTACCGGTGCATCTAGAGGTATTGGCAAAGCTATAGCTTTAAAAGCAGCTAGTGACGGTGCTAATATCGTTATTGCGGCTAAAACTGCAGAGCCTCACCCAAAACTTCCTGGAACTATTTACAGTGCAGCCGAAGAAAGTACCATATTAACATTAATGTTTTTGCAAGAGATTAATTTAAGAATTTATTTGCTTCAGTTAAAAAGGCTGGTGGAAAGGTCTTGGCTTGTGTTGTGGATGTGCGCAACGAAGAACAAGTTAAGTCAGCTGTTAAAGCAGCCGTTGATCAATTTGGTGGCATTGATATTTTAATAAACAATGCTAGTGCAATTTCATTGACCAGTACTTTGGACACCGAAATGAAACGATTTGATCTAATGCATAACATAAATACTCGTGGAACATTTTTAGTGTAAGCAAATATTAAGAAAAGACAATTTGATTTCAACTCATTTTGTCTTCCACTTTATTAAGATCCAAGGAGTGTTTGCCGTATATATTAAAAAGTAAACATGGCCATATCTTAAACATTTCACCTCCTTTGAGCATGAAAGCTATCTGGTTTAGTAATCATGTTGCTTATACAATGGCAAAATATGGTATGTCAATGTGTGTTTTGGGTATGGCTGAAGAATTTAAAGATTGTAATGTGGCTGTAAATGCTTTATGGCCTCAAACGACAATCCACACAGCAGCTATTGAAATGCTACATGGTTTCGATAGTTATAAATATGCCCGTAAGCCGGATATAATGGCAGATGCAGCATATGCAATACTTTCTAAAGCACCACCAAATGCTGCTACTGGCCAATTCTATATTGATGAAGAGGTTTTACTTGAACAGGGAATTAGGGATTTTACACAGTATGCATGTGATCCAGCAAATGCTGACAATTTACAGCAGGATTTCTTTTTGGAGAATGTGGCATCGAAACTATAAATTTAGAAGATGGTGAATTTTTTTCCTTCTTTTATGATGTAAAAGTTTTTATTAATAATAAAGGTTGGTTGATTCCTTTTATTCCTACAAAATATTCTTAGACGATGTTTCATGTACTCTGTTGTATGGTTAAGTAGTAAGCAGTAAAGTAACAACCGCGTGGAAAACGTATTCATAGGGCCATTTCACTATTCATGCAATCAGCTAATCAGTAAAATTAATCAACATTTGAATTAACTTTGTAAACATTTTCGAACTACAAATTTTAAGCTAAAATCAGAGTATTTTCTCAACATTTTTGCTAATACTGGCTCATTCTTGTATCATCACACCGCTAATGTAATGGTTTTGCATATGCTTGCAAATACATGTAAGTATGTATGCATAAATGAAACTTAGTGTTGTATGCTTTCTTTGAGCGCACATGTATGAGTAATGTGCTCATGAGCAACAAATGTGCAAATAAAATTTTGCTCATGAGCAAAGTAAAATGCGCACATGAAGAAAATTAATGAAATTAAGTTAATTATTAGAAAAATATGCATATTAGCAAGAAAACGAAATGTTACTGAATGAAAATAATTTATTAAATATTTATTATAGACTGCAATAATTAAATCATATTTATAATCAGTTACATATCTTCTTCATAGCTTAGATCTCATGCATGTAAAGTGAGCATGAGTTAGTGGCTAAAATAAACTTAATATATGTAATCTTTACATTTAATTTATTAAACTAGCATACAAATTGGCATTTATAATTTCTTTCAAGGTTGTGTTGTATTTTTCTTTATTATTTAACGTTAGGTGAACAAGAAAAAATATTTTTCTTACATCGGCCGTTGTCCAGATAATAGTGCATTTCGGTTTTTTGTTATATACTTTACTTTAAAGTGTCATCCAGAGCCAATGGCAGTATGGATTAAAATAAATTAAAGTTACCCCCTTTTTTATAATGTGCAAGCCGAAACCGTCTTCAGAAATCCGACTAATTTAAATAATAGATGGATATTTTCAATAATTAAAAATGTTCTTAACTTTGCATGAATTTTTATTGTCATGCAAAATCGAGTTATTGAGCAAAACAGGGGAAAATGGAGGGACTAGATTTATTTTTTTGTTATCAATATCTATGCTTCAGACACAAAAAAGATACTCCGTACGGTATATTGAGATATTGCCCTATTAAAATATAGAAAAAATGATAAAAAACTACTTTCAGCAAATAATAGCGCCTGGCCATAAAATTATTGAGTCCCAAAATCATATAATTACTGTGCCATTCAAGAATTGATGTATTGTATTGTGTATATTAAAATGTTATTATTTAGATTATATATATTTTTTACTCGTGATTGTTGCAAAATATCTTTAATTGACTTTAAAAATTTTGAACTTTTATTTATAAAAATTAGAAAACACTAACATCGTTCATTGTTTGAATTTAATTCACTACTCAAACTATAATATAACATATTTTATTCGAAATATAAAAATTTTTCATACTTTGTGTGACTTTAGGCCGTTCGAGATTCCGCTTAGTAATCAAAAATTATTATCCATAGCAGCGCAAATATTTCTTTCTGTGTAGTACATCTGATTTCTGTTTATTTTACATTACTTGACATACATTGATGTACAAGTCTGGCAACGCGCAGCATTGATATTTTTCCGAAAAGTCAGAAGAAGATTGTAAAAATAAGATAAAATTCCATAAAAAAGTAGTAAAGAAAAAATAATAAAGAACATGTTAGAAAATGAAGCCGAACATTTAAAAACACAATTGACAGTGGCACGTAATGAAATAAATAAGTTACGGTAAGTAATTTCTTATTGAAATTACCATTGAGTTGTGCTTTTTTCATGATGCCGGCCCACCTTTTTCCTGTAGACAGCAA
The DNA here is from genome assembly GCA_030448955.1 of Trichopoda pennipes. NCBI lineage: Eukaryota > Metazoa > Arthropoda > Insecta > Diptera > Tachinidae > Trichopoda > Trichopoda pennipes. Next base: position 3,779,342 of record JASKUP010000040.1, read on the forward strand.
GTACGCAGCTTGCAGCACAAACAACGCAAGGATATTGATAGCATTGACCGTTTATTGAAAAACTATCGTTGCGAAGGTTGCCGTCAATTAGAAAATAGCCATAATCAAAATGATACTATTATCAGTAGTACCACATCCACAAACTTGACCATCCGAAGACCAGACACAAGTAATATAATTTCAACATCATTAGCAGCAGAGAATAACCCACAAGAGGTGTGTATAATATGTGTATATGTATATATAGTGATAAAATTAAAAGACGATATGCGCGAGAATTTATTTTTAGATTTTTATAGATTTTTTTTATTGCTACGTTTCTGATTAAATAAAAGAGAACAAAATTTTATTTAATTTGAACAGGAAATTTTTCGTTCTATTGGTATTATACGAACTTGTTTCCCAGAAAAACGTGCAATACCTAGACAGTCGAGTGTAGGCGGACGCTTGCGTGGTACAATTGAATTAAACAATGATTTATTTACAAATCCTGAACATGCTCTGGAGGGCCTAAATGAATATTCACATATGTGGATTATTTATCATTTTCATAAGAACACATCACATCCGAAAGCAAAAGTTGCACCTCCCCGTTTGGGTGGCGAACGTGTAGGAGTATTTGCCACACGCTCACCCCATCGACCATGTCCTATTGGACTTTCTCTAGTGGAAATTGAAAGAATAGAATCATCAATCATAAGTTTTTATGGTACAGATATGATAGATGGTACACCTGTTCTAGATATTAAACCATATATACCGTTCTATGATTCTCCCATTACTATGGAAACAGGTAAAACAATGCAAAGAAATTTATGTTTATTATTATTTAGCTATTGTTAATTTTTCTTTTATTATTTTTAAATTTTCTTAAGCTTAATAAATGTTTTAGTGATAACAGTGATATACAGTGGTTCACATAAAAATTCGGACAAATCATTTGTACATTTTTATCAAATATTTTAATTATCAAAGCTTAATGTTTTAAAATACCTTTAATTAAGCATTTACTATACAATAAACTTCTATAGTAAAAATATTGCCAAGAAAATATTTAAAATTTTGTTTTTGTAATGTCACATACAATAAAACAGTTTACCGTGCAAGAGCGAAAAATTGTTACTAATAACTATTTAGTGGGTAAAACTCAACGGGAAATCGCAGATATCGTTAATAAAGGCAAATCAACTGTACACAACATCATCATGCGATATAAACAAGAAACAAAATTACAAATAAACAACGCGCATCTGTGCTCGAGAGATGAGAAGTTTATACTTTTCGAAGTCGGAAATGACTCGTTCATTTCTGCTCCAAAATTTGCCACACTGTTTAAAACCAATTTTTGAAAGGAAGCACATACGGAAACCATGTGTCAGTGTAATAAATATAAAGCTTCGTTTGGATTTGTAACGAGAGCACATATCAAAAGGTTTCTCGATTTGGAGTACGGTAAAATTTATATGCCACTTATGTTGGCTTTTCCTGTCAATATTTTAACATCTTACAGCTTCTTTTCACGGACAAAAGCAAATTTAATTTGTTTAGCTCCGATGGCCAGCGTTACATGTGGAGTAAACACGATGAAGAAGTTTCGCACAAAAACACTACGAAAATGGTGAACCCATGGACAGTTGTTAGTGATGGTGCTCGATTGCATGGCGCCTTTAAGTGTTGGATACCTTCACTTTAGGGACGGTATCAAGGACGAGAGCATGAATAACATGTATGTTGATATTTTAAAACTAACGTTAAGAAAAGTACGCGCAAGTTGGGTATTGTTGATAATTTTAAGTTTTATCAAGACAACGACCCTTAACATACATCACTGATAGTAATGAACTTCGTTTGATTACAACTGCCCTAAAGTAATCAAAACACCTGCACAAAGCCCAGATATAAACGTAATCAAAGATTTATGAGACGAACTTGAACGTCGTATACTAAACAGGTTGTACAGTAAGAAAACCAGCTTAAAAGGCTTTAATGCAGGAAGAATGAGCCGAATAACGCCTGATGTGTACAAAAAATTAGTTGAATCTATTCCAAGAAGATTAGAAACTGTACAAATCAAAAAGGATATGTAATAAAATATAAAATTAATGCATAAATAATCGAATTTAAAGACTGTCCGACTTTCAGGGTGATTATTGTTTTAAGGTTTTTTGGAATTTTTCTTTTATTATTTCTGTTGTTATAAGGCTGAAGTACCTAGTTTTTGTTTTGCTACATTTATTAATGTGCAGAATAAGTATTTTAATGAAATATTTTTCAAAACTTGAGCATTATTCATTTTAGAGCTGCTCAACTTTTCTGTAATTAGTTGCCCGACTTTCAATGTGAGCCACTGTCTTATAAAATTTTTAAATAGATGTTTTTTATTTTTGTCATTGTTTTGTAAAACTGAACTCATTTTTTATTTTTATTTGGGTACGGTTTTCCGTCGACCCTCGTCAAATTTGGTTTGTGAACAAACCGGTTTCGGCTGTTTGCCATCTTCAGTGTTCTTTTCGTACTCATTTTTTATATTTGAATAAGAAAAATTAAAATTTTAATAATCATTTACGTTTTTAAACTTATTATTTTAAATACCATATTTGGTAAATTTTTATCACTCTTATAATCAAATAATTTTGTATACTTTTTAATTAAAGGACGTGCATCAACTGGTCCTTGTGAGCCAACATCAGATTTTTATAATTTTCGTCAGGAACCTGATGGTGAAGAATCTGAATTGGAGTTAATGGGTGCCGCGTCTTTAGTTCAAACACCTGTTAATTTTACTCCTAACTCTACGCCACCTCCACAAGCTGTTAAAGTGCCCTCATGGGTACAGGCTCCACCTCGTTTAACGGTAACTTTTAACGAAAGAGCCGACACACAACTGCAAATGTTAAATGTCCAAAAACAATGCATCATAGACATTTTAGAAGCGGATCCCCGTTCAGTCTATTTGCGCACAAAATATAATTCACAAATATTTACATTCCAATTAAGTGAAGTGACTGTTACATGTAAATTTGATGATAAAAACACAATGGTGACTGTTTTACAAATAAGGCCAACAGAAAATTTGCAAGATGTTAATAATGAAATGCTATCGCCACATTCTTGTAGTGAAGCTAATTAATGGTGAATATTGATTGATTTCAAATCAAAATCACAACTGATGAATGTGATACTTATTATTGTGTATACAGTTTATTTTAGGCAAACAACAAAATCTATTTATGCTTAAAGTAAAACAAAACAAAAAAAGTTTTTAAAAAATATTCCAAAGTTTATTTACTTGAATTTAATTTTTATTTTTAATTACAATTTAAAGTTTTTATTAGAATAGAATATTTTTGTTGCAATTAATATTTTATTTATTTTAAACAAATATGCATAAATAATAAAATATTTATTAAATTAAAGAAACGATCGTTGTTGCTGTTGTTTTTATAGTCCCTGTGAGCAGGGATTATAAGAATAAGAATATGCTCACAGTATGATCTGCTTGTCGTACAAGGCGACTAAAAGATATGTGAAATAAAGGAACTTCAGATGAATTTCTTTTATTTCTAATAAAATGTCTTCTTTTTTTTTTAGCAAAATTTTGTTTCAATTATAAGAAATTAAACGATTAAAAAAAAATTAAACAATAATGTCTTCAGTTGATACTTTAACGTGGAAAGAATTTTGTAAGGAGTCCACAAAGTTTTTAGAAATTTCACATCAATTAAATGATACGTGGAGCTGGGAAGTAGAGGTGAGTATTAATATTACTTAAGAATCAATTTGACAAGATTTCAAAATTTGGATGGTTTTAAAATCACAATTGTGATTTGATGGTGTTCTGAAAAATTTTTTTGGGTGTGATTTTATCTTTTCGAAAACTTAATTATTATTAAAAATTTTTCAAAAATAATATACCTGAGCGCTATTCTTATGTCGTCGCCTAATAAAACAGTATTTTATTAAAATGTTCTTTTTATAAATAATAATTATTAATCAACCTTGTTGTGTTTGGCGACGGCATTATCGTCGATTCTGAGGCAACATCGCTTTAACACAACATCAATTCTAATTTGGTATTCTTTAACATCGTCTTTGACGATGTTGCCAGTTTATCGATCATTTTAATAAAATATAAATATAAAACTGTTGTGAAAAAAATATAAACTGTGTGAAAAAAAATTAAATCTGTATTAAATTGAGCCTAAAATAAATTAAAAATCCAAAAAATTAAAATCAAAATGTTTAGCAGATTGTTTTTTCACCAACTTTTTTTTTACTTTAAATTTTAGCCCGCGCCAAATCTTTTTCAATTTTGTCAAACATGTATTTGTAAAGAACTACATACTATACCTTTTGCCATTCATCACTCGTTCTATTTTGTGGGCCAAGGGCGTTTAAAGCATTCGCAACACTTTCCCATTGCTCCTTCAAATTAGTAGGAACACTGCCTCTTCGAAATCGCCTGGCAAGTGATGCAGTTTTTCCCAATTCTTCCACTAACTTTTCAAATTGGTTGGCGTTAGTAATTTTAATTTTTTTCATTTTCTATTTTATTTGTACTTTTTTATATTTTATTTTATATTTTTAGTTTTTTTTAATCGTTTTAAACTTTTGTTTGTAACAGCAGGACACCAAAATCACAGACGACAATATTAACGGCAAATTAAGGCAACATCAACGTCAAATTGTCTTACAGAATACCGAACATGTATTGCCAGTCATCGATAAATGGCAATATTGCCAATGAGAATACGGATTTACAACAAACGATAAAAAACGACGTTGTCTTGTATTGCCGTCGTCAAACAGAATAAGGGTGATTAATTAAACTTTTTAATATTATACAAATAATTTTTCGAGCACAATATTTTTAATATTTCGCCACATCATTGGGTGACATCTACAGATAAAGAAAAGTGTCGTTGTTTGCTGACAGCTAACAATTGAAAAGTAAATGCAAAATCACAAATCAAAAACCACTTCTTGCGATGTAAAGTCTTTTTAATTTTTTTTATTGCCTTACATTACTTGGTGGAAAGTCGCTCGTTTTACTATAAAAATAAAAAACTTATTAATTATTATTTATAATTAATTAATATGTTAATTTAATTGTTTTATTGCGAAGTTCAAAATAAAGTTACTGAAAAAATATCCAATATCCGATCAACTAAATAGCTGTCGGTTTAAAATCACAAAAATTCAAAAGGTTTTATGTGCAGAAGAACACCACACCATGATTTTCCGAACATGCCTGTATAATTATGATTCTCTCACTTTATATTTTTGTTTGTTGCTTCAGAATGCCGATACTGAGGGTCAAGCTTATCTTAAATATACTCAAAAAATTAAAGATGCTTTAAGTCAAGATCTAATACAATTTGAATATCATATAGTATATTCTATATCCTATCAGGTGCCTATGTTATATTTTCAAGCATTTACAGGTGGTAAGTAAGTAACATAATTAGTGAAAATTTGATCTTAATACGATTTTAAATTAAGATGGCAAATCAGTGCCTTTGGAAAAAGTTTGGAATATATTTGAAAGCAATCAACAGAACAACACATACACATATTCTAGAGAAGATATGTTGTCTATTATAACACAAATGGATCATCCCATATATTTTCGACCTTTTATGTGTTTTCATCCTTGCCGTACTGCGGACGTGTTAGCAGCTTCTCCAAAAAGTGGTAATCGTATATTAACTTTTATAAGTGTTATGGGTCCTTTTTTGCATTTAAATTTGGATAATCGATATGGTTTATACTACCAGGATTAATAAATCAATGTTAAAAATTAATTAAATATAAATTTAATGCAAATTGAAGCCACATATTTCGAAGGCTTTAAAATAAAAGAATAAATACTTAAACAAAACTAAAATTAAGAATTAGAATATTATTTATTTCTAACAAATAATCACTCTTATTCTGTTTGGCGACGGCAATATTGTAGTCGATTTTGAGGCAATATCACTTTAACACAACATTAATGCTAATCTTATGGCGTCGTTGTCAGTTTATCGATCATTTTAATAAAATATAACATAATATTTGAGTCAGCTGATTCATTTGTGTACTATTTTTGATAAAATTGTTGAGAAGAAAATATAAACTGTGTGAAAAAAAAATAAAATCTGTATTAAATTGAACCCAAAATAAATTAAAAATTAAAATAAATTAAAATCAAAATGTTCAGCATATTTGCCACAGCTTACACCAAGGGGCTCAGTTTAGTGTGATTCGTTTTACATCCGCATGTCCACCATCTTAATCAGATGGTGGACAAACCGCAATTGTATAATTTGGAACGTCATACATGCGTCCTACGAAGCCGAAGACATAATTCTAAGCAATAGAACCACCTAGTTGCATTTTTAATGATTCCAGGGCAGGGCTGCAAACCATCACACCTTGCTAAAGAGTTGGAGACTTTCCTACTCCTGTCCAGAACACATGTCTAGCATGCTCACTGGACTGGATCATTCACTTTGCGTGTCATTATAGTGAGATGATCCTGGCCACCATAATAACCATTATACTGTTATGGGGCCGCGAAACCACAACCACCACAATACTCCCATATAGGGGCCAACCTCAATGATCAGTCAAAGAACTATTAAATGTCTAAAGAGACAAATAATGAACTCTGCAGCTCACTGATCCTCGTGGAAATAAAGTAGAGCTTCCAGTTGACTCCCTGCCTGTCTTCAGGGGACTGGGCTCCCTTTTTCCCCCAGTTGCACAAATCTAGATAGCTGTTGCATACTATAAAGACCATAAATGTGTGGGGGGGGGGGGGGAGGGGCTCAGTATAAGTTGATTAAATACATATGCCGCCTCCAGTAGTTTTGCATTCTACTTTGTTTTTTACCATTTTCTTTTTACTTTAAATTTTAAGTCGCGCCAAATCTAAAAAAAGAATTTTGTCAAACATGTAATGAATTACATACTATAGCTTTTGCCATCTATTACTCGTTCTATTTGGTGGGCCAAGGGCTTTTAGAGCTGTCGCAACACTTTCCTATTGTTCTTTAAAATTAGTAGGAACAGCTCTTCGAAATCGAAATAAGTGATGGATTTTTTCCCAATTCTTCCACTAATTTTTCAAATTGGTTGGCGCTGGTTATTTTAATTTTTTCCAATTTCGATTTTATTTGTACTTTTTTGTATTTTATTTTGTATTTTTAGATTTTTCAATCTTTTTAAATTTTTGTTTATAACAGCACGACAACAAAATCACAGACAGCAATATAAGGCAACAACAACGTCAAATTGTCATAGAATACCAAACATGTATTGCCAGTCATCAATAAATGGCAATATTGCCAACGAGAATACGGATTTAAAACAAACGGTAAAAAACGACATCGTGTGGTATTGCCGTCGCCAAACAGAATAAGGGTGAATACTATTGTCAATAGTTAACTATTGCAGTTTAAAGTATGATTTTGGGCTCAATTCTGAGAATTGTACGTAAAAGTAGAAGCAAAAATTAGGACTTCTGCATCATTTATGTTATTAAAGATAGTTAATTAATTAAATTATTAATTGGTTCAATTATTTTTTTAACTCCTGCTGTTTCTTTAGTTAAATATCAAATTGATTTAATTAATTAAGTTTCAATTCAAGTCCAGTTAAAAACTTTAATAGATGCAAAAGCATTTTGGGATGTAACCAGGTTCATTTAGAATGTTACGCGCCAAAGGATTTGGATAAGTTTCAAGCTTCTTTAAATATGGTACTGCATGTTTTCTTATTTCTGCTTTGACTGGTGGCACGTTTAGATCTTTGTGGATGTTAGAATTCTTTATATACCAGGGAGCAACTGTGATTATTCGCAGAAGCTTATTTTGGTGGTATTGAATTTTTTCAAAATTGCTTGCTGAAGCAGTGCCCCACAACTGTATTCCATAGCACCAAATTGGTTTGAGGATCGACTTGTGCAGTAGAAGTTTGCAATCTAAGCTGAGGTTTGAGTTTCTGCCAATAAGTCAATTTAGTTGGGCTACTTTTAACTTCATTTGTGTTAGTTTGGATTCTATGTGACTTTTCCATGTAAGGCGGCGGTCATGATGTAAACTTTTTTTTTTAATAGGACCAGCACTCAGGGGATGACCCTTACGTATGCAGTGCACTGTGCCAGAACTAGGAAATTAGGTTACGGGAAGGGGGAAAGAGGGAGTAGTGTCTGTGCACATTCGATTTGAACTTTCTCAGCTTGAAAGTGACAGGAAAGACCTCCGAAGGGATCTTATTCCACATACGGACTGTTCTGCTGAAAAACGAATTTTCCCTGTAATGCGTAGTGCGATTCATTGGCCAATCAACCACAAAAGGATGTGCTCTCATCGAAAATCGAGTTAAACGTGAAAACGTGCGAGTATCAGGAACAAGTTCTCTAATCTCATTAGAGCACTTACCATTGTAGTAACGATAGAACAGTGAAATGCATTCCACATTGCGTCGATGCTCTAGAGAATCAATAGAGTTGGATACCCTAATGTCAGCAATGAGCCTCTTGGCCCTCTCCTGTACGCGGTCGAGTAACCCCAAAATAGACTTTGGAGCGCCGGCCCATACATGAGAGTTGTATTCCATTTTCGGACGGATGTAGGTGGTATAGATAGTACGGAGACCGGATGGGGTGAAGTATCTTCTACACCGCTTTAGAAAACCTAGACACTTGAAATCTTCTTTAGAAACCTGAAAAATGTGTTTAGTCCATCGAACATCGGACTGAATTTTCATGCCAAGAACATCAAGAGCTTCCGACTACGTAATATCTATATCACCCATAGTGACAGATGCAGCACCACTACCAAACGAAGATCTATGCGTAAGCATGCAACATTGTGTCTTACGAGCATTGAATTCTACTCTATTCACACGACCCCATTCCAAGATTGCCACAAGATCGTGATTAAGCGTATCATTCATGTTTTGTCTTTTGAAAGTAACCTCCAAATGGCCTGGTCTATTATTAAATGAATATGAGTGACAAATGGCGCTGTCATCTGCAAAAGAATATATTGGGTTGAAAGTTTGACAAAGAAGGTCATTTAGAAAGATAAGGAATAAGGTAGGAGAAAGAAGTGAGCCTTGCGGTACCCCTGAAGTCATCATGAACTAGTCTGATGAAATCCCATCTATAACAACTCGTATAGTGCGAGTTGATGAGGTATTTGACGTCTGAAAGCTGTGGTATTATTTGGTTATTTAATGCGAATAGGGCGGGGCATTAGTCCATACGCAGTGTGAAAGTTATATGAGTACATTTTTCTTTATTCACTTTTATTCTCCATTTCTTCAACCATTTTTCCAAGTTGAATATGTGATTTTGTAAGTGTTGTGAAGCTAAAAAAGCTGTGTCATCAGCAAATGGTGACATCAAATATAATATATAATCAAATATAATGTGTACATCAAATATAATATGGGTTCTAAAATACTACACATTGGGGCACTCCGGCTTTAATAAGCTGACGCGAGCTTAGAAAATCTCCCTCCTTCTTTTAGTATAAACATTCGATGACTTAAATAATTTTTTAAGATCTTATTATATAAGTTTTCTGGCAAGTTCAGCTTCATGCCATCCATACCTTGTGTCAATCGCTTGGGAAACGTCAATAAAAAGTGCAGAACAGTATTTTTTTCTTCAAAAGTCTTTTTTACCACATTTACCAATCTGTGCGTTTGTTGGATCGTACTATGTTGTTTTCTGAAACCGAATTGATGATTCGGGATACATCCTTTGATTTAAACAAAATGCTTTTAAAATCAGATTTTTATTAAATTAAATCCGAATGCATATGTAGTATTTCCTAACCACTGCCTCATGTGCAATCTAATATACATTCATTTTGGTTTTAATTTCCTCCGGCGAGTAATTACATCCTTAAAATCCCCTCTCCGCATTCAGTCTATTGGCTTGCACATTTTCGGCTTACTTTAAGACATACAGAAATGTAAATCTATAATATAAAAATAAGTCGGGTTTTTCTTCCTGACGCTATAACTCCAGAACGCACGAACCGATTTCAACGGTTTTGCATTAGTTGGAAAGGTCTTCGGCTCCGTGAGGTTCAAGAACATTTTCAAGTGAAAAGCAGGAAAACAGCGCCATCTCTGATACATAGAATTTACTACAACGGCGGCACCAGTACGTGGTATTTGGTATCCCTCACGAAACGAAGCCATCTCGTGGCAAACGTGGCGAACGGGTTTGCTAGTCTTTAAATATATAATACTACTGTACGTGTGATGTGACTGAACTCCACCTAAACGGCTGTACCTATTTGCATAAATTTGTTTGTATGCGTTTGGGTGGCGCTCAAGGTGATTTAGATTTATTATTCGGTCCAACTGGACAAAGGGGCCGTTGTACCTCCCATACAACGCACAAATTAAAAATCTATTATTTCTGCTCCTGATACCGGTATTTGAACAAAATTTGGTACATCGGTTTGGTGTGCATTTGGGCGGGATTATGCAAAGGGGCGTGGTACCTCCCATACAAACCACAAATTAAGAATCCAATATTTCTGGCCCTGCTAACGGTATTTGCACAAAATTTGGTACGTCGGTTGAGTGAACATATTTTAAGTTCTGCTGCAAATATAGAGTCTAAACACAATACTGCGATATTTTATTGCGGTGCGTTTTTTCATACGATTTTGTAGTAAAAAACCGCAGTGCGGTGCGGCATAAAATTAAAATCTATTTTATTTCATTGCGGTTTTTTTTATTTTCTCAATTTTTTACACTCTTTCTCTTTCTGATGTTGCCATAGTTTTTCATTAATTGACGGTGTTCACAACATTATTGTAAACAAAACACATGTGATTTTGAAGTTTATATTAATTGTTGTGGGATCAATAAAAAAGGTGCAAAAAGCATAAAAGTAAAAATGTTACTATGTCTCGTGGTTTCTAATTCCACACATAAATCAAACGTGGCCTCTACCAAATTTACAATGTTTTTAATAGCTTGAATTTTTTTATTTACTGCCATCATAAAATATTTAACACAAACACCAAATTGTACAAAAATTTAGGCACAAATAAATTCATAAAAAATGTAAACAAACAATGTCTTCCGGTGTATTGTGTTTATTTCTCTCTCCCGCAACGAGAAATCGCACCGCACCGCAATGGTTGTGTTTAGACTCATAGGCGGGATTTGATAAAGACGCGTGGTACCTCCCATACAAATCTTCTTCATGTATATAATTCTACTGTACGTGTGTATGTCACTGAATAATTCTTTTTTTGCATGCGTTTGGGTGTCACCTTGGATGGTTTACATTCACAAACCAGCCCGCTAAATGGCGCTGCAGTCGGCATCCAGGTTATTCAACTACACTGCAACTACACGATTGGATCGACTTGAATGAATTTTTGTGGATTCATCCATTCAATGCATTTAATTTTTTTGTGCGCTGTGTTTTGATATTTTATAGTATCGCATTTACGTAAATATTGAGTGTTGTTTATTTGTGTATTATACACGCCGTAAATTCGTCGCCAGCCGCCAACTGCCTTCAATGTGTATTGGCGGATGGCGGTGAAAGGGAAAAAGTAACATGGACTCGATTACTGCCGCTTTTAAAACAGTCGCGGTAGGGATCGAGTTTATTTGTTTGCGTTTCTTCTTTGCGATACCCCCCGGGGGCACATTTATCGGTTCTTATAGAGTACTCCACTATCTGCACCTGTGCAACTGGGGGAAAAAGGGAGCCCAGTCCCCTGAAGGCAGACAGGGAGTCAACTGGAAACTCCACTTTATTTCCACGGGGATCAGTGACCCGCAGAGTTCATTATTTGTCTCTTTAGACATTTAATAGCTCTCTGGCTGATCATTGAGGTTGGCCCCTATATGGGAGCATCGTGGTGGTTGTGGTTTTGCGGCCCCATATCCAATGGTTTTCTATGGTGGCCAGGATCATCTCACTGATAATGACACGCAAAGTGAATGATCCAGTCCAGTGAGCATGCTTGACATGTGTTCTGGACAGGAGTTGGAAAGTCTCCAACTCTTTAGCAAGGTGTGTTGGTTTGCAGCCCTGTCCTGGAATCATTAAAGTTGCAACTAGGTGGTTCTGTTGCTTAGAATTATGGCTTCGGCTATCTAGGACGCATGTATGACGTTCCAAATTATACAATAGTGGTTTGTCCACCATCTGATTAAGACTAATGGTCAGGCGCGGATGTAAAGCAAATCACACTCTTCTTTGCAATCTCACAAATTCGTTCACAGTGGGTCAGCTGGTAATTTTTATAAAATTATAGAAAAAATATATTTTTTAATGACTAACCATTTTTTTATCAATTTTATGCAATCAAAATTCGCGCGTAGTATTTATACTTACGTGTGCATGTATGTACTTATGTTACAATAGTTAAATGTCAAAACGAAACAAGAAACAAGCCATATGAACACCACGGTTTGCTGTTGTGGTTCAGAGAGTGAAACGGTTGCCGATGACAACTGTCATTGAAAAGTTTATGCCTAATGCAGTAGAGGTCTGCTCCAGATGCATAACAAAACAGTCCCAACTCGTACAAATTAGTCTAAAATGCGTTCCAATTTTGAGCGTTTGTACAATTTTGAGCGAAAATGAGAAAGTAAAATTTTTCATTTTCTGTACAAAGTTGTACGAACTTTTTCTTTCGGTAAGTTTAGATTAGAATTAAATTATCAGCTGTTTTTTGTTTACATTTAAAAATCAATTAATCTTCTTCTTATATACTTATATATAAAAATGAAATGGTCCACATATGTAATGCAATGGAGTAAGAACGGCTGGACTGATTTGGCTGATTTTTGTTTTATTCGATTCGAAATTATAAAATTTTCATTGATTCATTTTTTCTTGCTTTTGTTGTTGTAAAAACAAATAAGTTATTCACGACTCGACATGTTCGTTCGAACTGGTTTGACGAAGCTTTGTGGTTGTTTGTATGCTAATGAGTTTTTATACGTGCAAACACACTTATGATTCTTAGCATACGCTAAAAAAACGCGTAGATCAAATAATAAAAAAAAAAAACATAATAAAAAGAAAATAAAATACCAAATAAAGAGAGGCAACAACTTCAACTTCGGTCAAACCGAAAATTGTTCAAACATGTCAATAGCAATGCAAGCAGTTTTTTGTTTGAAGATTTTTTTTTTAAATTCGTTACTATACATAGCTGCCAGATTTTTTAGAGATAACACCGTCACAATTTTGGGGAAAAATCTTACTTCAATTAAAATTCACAATGAAATGATCCATCAGGTTATGTTTTTCCATAGCAATTGGTTAGACATTGGCAGTGGAAAATACCGACTGACTCTACAACAGGCCAAATTTCCTTTCCAATGGGCTGTTGCCGATTCACAACGTCTAAAGACGAACTAATTGCAAAAGTGTTCCCACATATTGCTTAAAATTACAGCGATTACCTTTGGTTAAGTGAAAGAGCTATTTTTGCTGCAAAAAACAAATGCGTTGATGAAATAAATTTAAAAATCCAAAGCTTGATTAATGGCGAATTGTATTCGTATAAATCGATTGACTCCATTACCGATCCTGATAATATTGTTAACTACCCCATAGAGTTACTGAATTACCAGGAATGCCACCACATAACTTGCAGCTTAAGGTTGCAGCGGTAATAGTCATGTTACGTAACCTGAATCAGCCAACACTATGCAAAAGTACTAGATTGGTTATTAAAACGCGGATGCGAAACACGATTAAAGCAATAATAAATATAGGAAAGTTTATAGGTGAAGAGCGGCTTATTCCAAGAATGCCTCTAATACCAAGTGATTTACCATTTAAGTTTAAACATGCCTATTTCCCCGTACGCAATAACGATTAATAAATCCCAAGGACAATCGCTAAAAGTGTGTGGGTTAAACCTAGAATCTTAATGTTTTTCCAACCAGCAATTGTATGTTGGATACTCGAGAGTTGGTACACCGTCAGCACTGTTTATTTTTTCTCCCAACAGAAAAGAAAAAATATTGTTTACTATCAAGCTTTAAAATAAACTTTATGCTTACCTTTTTTGTTTGTTTATTTTTTTAAGAATTTAGCAAATAGATTCCGAGCAAAGCCGGGTCGTACAGCTAGTTTTTAAATAAATACATAAAGTTTTTACTTTTAATTACCTAAAAGGCAAAATGGATAATTTTTAAAATAAACTTGAAGTTTTAAGTACTTGTACATTTATTTGTGGATTTTTATCAGTTTCTTTAATAAAATATGCTTTTTTAGATCATTGAAGAAGTCATGGACACATCAAGTGAGTCTGATCAAGATGAAGATTGTGATGGGGAAGAAATTTTTGTTGATGCTCTTGCTATTTCGAAGTAAGAAAAAGAAACAGCATGAATAAATATTAGAAGATGTGGTGGGGTGCCTTAATCCACAGAGGAAGAATTTAGGAAATATTATAGAGTTTCAAAACAGTTGTATTTGAATCTATTAAAATATTTGAAGAAAGTGAAGAATTTAAATTAAATTATTTGAGTGAAGAATCCACTTTGTCTGAAACCCGAAAAGTCCTCGGCTGTTTGTAGCTTGTGGTTTGCTGGCCATGAAGCTTGCAGTTTTCGTGACTTATTTGACGTTTATTAGCGTAAGCCGAACTGTTGATAAAGCAATTAGATTCATTGGCAACTAAAGCCGGGAAGTAAGTACACTAGAATCTCCCTTAAAGGACACTTCCCATAAGCGCACATACCCTTTGGAAGGACATTGTTGCCAGGTCCCAACAGCGCTCCAGCGTCAGTGTGAAATTAAACCCCATCAAGTAAAGACGTGCATTTTAAGTAAATTGTTCTGAAGTGTCAACTTTGTGTAGTTAAAGTAAATAAAATTGTTATTAATTTAAAAATTCTAAAAACTGGTGTTAATTATTTTGCAAAAAAGAACTCACAACAAAACGTTTATAAAAGGTATAAACGTAAAAATATGCATTTTTTGTAAGCATTCCTTAAACTTTAAATAGGTTTTGAAGGATAAAAATAAGTGGGCTATTAGCAGAATCATCTAACGAGTGGTGTTTGAACTTCTTTTTAAACTTCTACAAGTCCATTTTAAAGCTGGCAGCTGTTAATTTTTAAGGTTTAAATTTACCGGTTTTTTATGATTTTTATTTACAGGATTAAAATGAAACTCAATATTTTTGCACAGAAATTTATATGACGCGCTATACATGTTATTTATTAAATATTTTGTTTTTGTTTTTAAATATGTATGTAAGTATGTATTTAAGTATAATTTATATTAATTTTATTACAACTACTGAGTGCTTAATTTTATAATTATTTTTTGTTTTAAATATATAGTATTGGCAAATTTTAAAAATACTTGAAAATAATTTAAGATATGGCTAATTTGTTGTCTACGATTAAAATTTGTATTATTTCTGTACGTTATTTTTGTTTTCTATTCTAAATTAATAATGTTTTTTTAATATTTTTAGCATCTTAATTTTTAAATACTTGACTAATTGAAATTTTGGCTTTAATAGAAATATTTGGCTGTTATTGTTAATTTTTGGTTTTTGGTTTTTTTTTTGTTATTTTTAATTTAAATTTAGCTTATGTGTTTAATTATAATTAGTGTTAACTCCTACTGTGGTTTTTATTACTTCATGGCAATGCCATTTATGTTTGTGGCATATAACCATGAAATATATAAATTTTACAATTTCTTTATAGAGATTTGTTGAATTACAAAAAATAATAATAAGAAAACAAAAAATTAAATTTGTATTATATTATTTTAACTTTGGCTATTTATTGGAGAGTTTAGTGAAAAAAGAAAGTACTACAGCTAAATCTGTTGAACGGCTTGTCCGGTTTTTCCTCAATCTTTTAAGAATTTTCAAATTTGGCTTGTAGAATTCTCATTGAGTATAATAAATTATTAAATCGATTAGTTTATTCTTATTCACCCTTATTCTGTTTGGCGACGGCAATACAAGACGACGGTATTTTTTATCGTTTGTTGTAAATACGTATTCTTGTTGGCAACACATGTTTGGTATTCTGTAAGAAAATTTTACATTGATGTTGCCTTAAATTGCCGTTGATTTTGTCCTCTGTGATTTTGGTGTCCTGCTGTTATAAACAATAATTTAAAAAACAAAAAAAAAAAAACTAAATATACAAAATAAAATATAAAAAAGTACAAATACATGAGAAAATGGAAAAAATTAAAATTATCAACGCCAACCAATTTGAAAAATTAGTGGAAGAATTGGGGAAAAATCCATCACTTGCCAGGGGATTTCGAAGAGTTGTTTCTAATAATTTTAAAGAACAATGGAAAAGTGTTGCGGCAGCTCTAAACGCCCTTGGCCCACCAAATAGAACGAGTGATTTATGGCAAAAGCTATAGTATGTAGTTCAATACATGTTTGATAAAATTCTTTTTACAGATTTGGCGCGACTTAAAATTTAAAGTAAAAAAAAGACGGCAAAAAACAAATTGGAATGCAAAGCTACTAGAGGCGGCATATTTAATCAATTTATATTGAGCCCCTTGGAAGAAGCTGTGGCAAATCTGCCTAACATTTTGATTTTAATTTATTTTAATTTTTAATTTATTTTAGGTTCAATTTAATAATTTATTAATTTTTTTCACAATAAATTTATCAAAAATAGTACAAAAAAATACAGTGAACTCGCAGAAACGTGAACACCCAGTAACATGAACATCCAAAAACATGAACATTTTTTTCTTACATTGATTACTTTAAAACGTGAATAAAGGCCGAAGGCTCTAAAACGTGAACTTTTTATCGAACGTTAAAATTCAATTTTGTAAGCTTATTTAAATATTTTGGGATTCCCTGCAGAAGAATCTCGTAGTTTGTTTGTTGTAAACAACTTCTGTTGCAGGATAAGTAGTTTTGGTATTACCGCAGCAGTTCTACTGGAAGCATCTCTCTGTGCTGACTATGCATATAAAGAATATAAACAAGTGATCTCTAAAAATATTTTTATTGAAAATATGTCTAATAAAAATAAAAAATGAAAAGTATTAACTCTTCAAGAAAAGTCAGATATTTTAGAGCTTTTATGGAAAGGTTCACCTGTAACTGGTTTTTTGAAAAAATATAATATCGTCAAATCGACGATTTGTTCAATAAAAAACAAAAAAGATGCAATTTCGAAATGTGTTAATAATACATTTTCGGGTCCTGGAAAACGGAAAACATTGCATTCTTCAGAGCTTCCAAAAATGGAAAGATCTTTGTACTAATTTAGAAATTAGTATCTTAGAAACCCTCTTGCAACCCATAGTAGCATAGTACATATATTAAAATATGGCAGGAACTTACAAAAAGTAGAATCAAAACCTCTCTCATAGGTAAAAAATAACGTACTTTATTTTAAATTAAATAAAAGATAAAAAGAGACTAAAATATGTTATATAAAAAATGCAATCTTAAACGTGAACAAAATCGAAAACGTGAACAAAATCGAAAACGTGAACACCCTCGGTAAAAATTAGTTCACGTTTCTGCGAGATCACTGTTGTACACAATGAAGCTGACTTAAATATTTAGATAAGTGTATTATATTTTATTATGATCGATAAACTGGCATAAACGGTCATAAGACTGCTAGGGAATACAAATTAGTATTGGTGTTGTGTTAAAATGACATTGCCTTAGAATCAATGACGATGTTGCCGTTGCCAAACAGAATAAGGGTGATTATGTTTGGCAAAAGTTACTTAAAAACTTTTAACTAAAATTTTATATATTTAATATTTGGACAAGTCAAAAACCGGATTCCATTTTTATGCAACAAAACTTTTTTTATAATTGTTAAACAATTAAAAAAAAAAATACAAGTTTTTTCGAAAAAGGTCACAAGTTCTTAAAAATTAATATTTAGCAATAAAATAAAATACCAAATAATTTTCAAAATTAATTTTAAAGAGATCGGTATAATATTATAAAGGAGCAGTTTAATTTGCTATAAACACAAATTTACTTGTATTTAAAAATAAAATGAAATAAAAAAATTTTTAAATTCTTTAAACAAATTATATTTATAGTTTATTAATTTTTTTAATTTTTAAATAATTTCTTTTTTTAAGCACAAAATTTTTATATTAATATTTAATAATTTTAATTTTTACTTTCAATTAAACGGTTTGAAGGGAACAGCGCACATAATAGAGTACGTGGGTGTCAACCATGAGTAAGTTTTGCTGGTGCTTTACCTGTTGAAGGGTGTGGAGTGGATCTATATGTAGTTAGAAATTTTGAAATGGCTCTTTTCATATCTTGTTTATCTGTCATGATTTTTTCTTTTAAAGATTCCTTTAAAGTACGAATAGTACGCTCAGCCAATCCATTGGATGAGGAATGAAATGGCACAGTAATAATATGAATGATAACATAACATTGACAAAGTTCTTTAAATTCTTTGGATATAAACTGACCTCTGTTGTCACTAGTAATTGTTTTTAGTAGACTTTCAATTGAAAAAAAAATTTGGAAAGCCTGAATAGTTGAGAATGAAGTTACCATAGACATTTTTTTACATAAGGAAAATGTGAAAATGAGTCTACAACTATTAACCACATTTGAGAAAAAAATGGACCCGCAAAATCTATATGAATTCTCTCCCAAGGTTGAATTGCATGTGGACAAGAAAAAAATTCCCATTTTGGATTACTGCCAGATTGCTCACACGTGATTCATTCGTCCGAAATATTGTCAATAGATTCATTTATTTTTGAAAACCAAACAAATCTTCGTGCGATTTGCTTCATTCTAGTTTTTCTCCAATGACCTTCATGAATCATTCGATGAATCCTTTAGGTACAACAATTCAGAATGAAATAAAATAACTCCATCTTGAATGGACAACCATAATCTTCTACAAAAATATGACTGTAAATTAACTTCGGAATAGTTCGACCATCCTTCAATAATATTGTTACGAATGTGTCTCGCTTAAGTTTTAAAAATAAATAAATTAAGCAATAAAGCGAACTACTGGTTACAAACTGCGTAGAAGTTAATACACACACAACTACAATTTGATATGCTGTTTACTAACTGCCTGGCATGCAAAAAAATAAAATGCTGTTTATCATATAAACGCGCAAGACAAAACCTAATTTTACAACAACAAACATACATGTTGTTTACCATCTGCGTAGTTTTCTAAGTGCCGTTTTACACGCTTCAACTTTTGTTGCTCAACGTTTGTTTTTTCCATTAGAAAGAAAGAGAAGGGGTATAAAGCCGAAGCGAAGCGTGTAAAATGGCACTAAGTAGCCCTTTTCTACAAAAGACAACAACAAATATATTGAAATAAATCCCAAGCAGAAACCTGATGAGCATAAAAACAAAAACAACTATACACACAGGCATACAGGCGCCTATACATCGAATAAACAACATACAACAACAAAATGTGATACAAAGGGAGTAGAAGATTCCTAAATCTTCTAGATTTGAAATGGACAAATATAAATAGGACAGCGTGTAAGTGGATAATCAATCGGTGTAAAATTAAACCTCATCAAGTAAAGACGTGCATTTTTAAGTAAATTGTTCTGAAGTGTCAACTTTGTGTAGTTAAAGTTAATAAAATTGTTATAAATTTAAAAATTCTAAAAACTGGTGTTATTTATTTTGCAATAAAGAACTCACAACAAAAGGTTTATAAAAGGTATAAACGTAACAATATATTCACCCCTATTCTGACTTTTGATTCAAATCGAAATTTTGTCCGTTTCGCAACTTTCGATTTCGCTCCGTTTCTTTCGATTGTAGGTATTCTGTATTACGATCGTAGTTAAGTTTTCCTACGCTAATATTTTAGCAACGGATTTTTTTTTGGAATACTAATTTTCGATCGTAACGTAACTAAAAGCAGAGAACGTAATCGAAATTCAGAATAGGAGTGATTGACTTACAAGATTAAGAATGGAATCTTGTTTCATATGTTCCGCAATAATACTAGCATCAATAGGGAAATCCTTTACTGTTGTCTCATATACATTTTCAATGTTAAGCATATTTTGTTCTTGATTGTCAAACTCAATATCTGCAGATGCGATGGAGAAGTGAGAACTATGGGAGATGGACATACCAAATGATCCCGGTTTTGCATAAATGGATATGCAGGGAGAACGGAGAGGTAAACTACTACCTAACGCAGATGCTATCTAGACACGGATACTTCTGTAAGTACTTGCACGATATGGGGAAGTGCAGCACTTGCTTCTGCATTTACGAGGATGACGATGTGGTAGACGACGCCGACCACACTTTCTTCAATTGCCACCGCTGGGATGGATACCGCGCGGAGATGGAGGCACAAACTGGGCGGACGACAGCAACGAATATAGTGGACAAAATGGTTAGCAGTCGCGAAAACTGGACTGCCGTGGCGAACTATGTGGAGCGAGTACTTCGCACGAAGAAACGTGATCTAGACATGGTGACGGTGAACCAGCACTAATTTAATGCTCAAAGTGGGTACCTGGACGCAGGCTTGGTACGACAAGGCCAGGCTGGCCGGATAGGGATCCTCCCCGAGGTCATGCAAGAGCGGTACCGGGGAGGTCAGCATATCCCAGACTTAAGGTGGGTTTTTAGTCGGTAGCCGTAACGGAGTCCGGCATACGGCGGAATGACGATTCTCGCCAGATACGTAATGTATTTTCCCATCTTAAACCCAAAAAAAAAAAAATTGTCAAACTCAATATCTTCACCCATAGGAAGGCTAATTTGTTAAATGAATTATCTTAAGACATATTATAAACACTGGGTTTTGAACACACGTTGCAGTTAGTGTTATTTTTGTAATGAAAACAATCTTTTCGGCCATGGAATTTTATCGCATGAAGGACACGATTTTAACTTGTTTTTATTCCAAGTTTTGTTTTGTTGCCGAAAATATTTTGAATTTTGAACTTTAACGGCTTCTACGTTGTGCGCGCCTTTTAATTCTATACAGGTGTTTACTGTCGACTCATAGACAGAAGCTAACTCAAGAACTTCTTCTAAAGAAGGATTAGAGTTTTGTAAAGCAGCAGAATGAACTTTGTGGATGACCAACATGTCCCAAATTTTCTTATCGACATACGAATGTGAAAACTCAGGTTTTTCACAGCCACCTCTCTGAGATCAGTCACCCAATCAGCATTAGTTTGATTGAACTTCATTGTTGTCTTATAAAACCTAAATCTAGCTGGTGGGATATGTTGTTTCTTAATAAAATGATCATTTCGTTTTTCAACAATACTTTAGCATCAAATTTTTTATCGAATATTTTTTAAAGAAGCTCTTTTTATTTCATCTGTTTTTACGCCATTCGCCAACGTCGTTCGTACAGTCGAAGTATAAATAAAACAACTTTCGACTCTCTGTGATCGTAATTCAAAATAATACATGCCTGTCGTGTTAGATGGTAACAAAAAATGGAAAAATGTTTGTCAAAAAAATTCAAAATAATCAAAATAAAATTTGATTAATTAATTAAATTTGTTTGACAAAAAGTTTTTTATTTAATTAAAAAAAAATTGTTTATACATTTTCACATCCGTTTCCCAGTGGTGTAGCGAAGTATTAAAAATAAAAATAAAATTTGTTAAATTTTTATATCAAAAACTTGTGCTAAAAAAAGGTAAAATTTAAAAAGGTAAATTTAAAACAAATAAAATAAAATAAAGGATGTCCTTTCTTACAATTAAAATTTATAATTTTATAGTTTTTTTTTATCAGTGAAAAAAAAAATTTTGCAATTAAACGTATAGACTAAACCAACTAGTATGTGATTAATTTTACTAAATTTTAAAAACTTTATATTTATATAACCAAGGACTACTATTTACAATATTTTGTTTTTTTTCTAAATTTAACTAGATATAATAAATTGTTTTTTTAAAGCTGCACCATTTTCCTTGTTTGTGATATTAATATTTTTATTTTTATTTTATTATATTTTATAAAAGAAATTTAATAATTATAGTAAAACATTTTTTTTAATCAATGTATATTTTATAAATATTAATAAATTTAATTATTTTTGTTTTTAGTTTAAATATATTTTTAAAAAACTATTTATTATTTTAATTATTTTATATGTTGGCATTTTATTTATTGGCAAAAATAAATAAATTTTATTTTTATGATATTTTGTTAAATTTTTTTATTTTTTTAAAATTATAATTCAATTACAACAACTACATTTTCAGTCGTTGATATATTTGTGTATTGAAATATAAACATTCACGGTTTTCGCAGGGTTAAGAAAGCAAAGTTTAGAAAGCTTAACTGCTACATAAATCTGTTAAAGCTAAGCAACTCGGTTTCTTTCTTTGTTATTTTGGAGTAACAATTTAAAGAAAATATAATAATAACTCGTATATAAAATTAAAGTATAAAAATAAAATGCCTCATTTTTTAATTTTGTTTTTGATTATAATTTTGTTTACAATTTGTATATAAATTCCCTTTTTATGACGGATAATTTTTATATACACATTTTTGTTTTTATTTTAAATTTGTTATATTTATTTTTACAATATACTACTGTATATTTTTTTTGTATTCTTTCTATTTTATATAGGTTTTGTGTTAACTTTTGCCTTTTTTAAATTTTGGGTGCATATTTTTTTGTTTGCTTTAATTTACAAAAAGTAGTTGTATTCAAAATAAATTTCAATTTTGTTTATTTGTTTATTTTGGTCTCTTATTGTTACAGTTTGTTATTGGACACATTTTTAATAATTTATTTACTTGTTTTTTGTTTATTTTAATCTTGCTTATTAAAAATTTTACATTTTAAAAAGGTTACTTAAAAATAATAGAATTTTGAAATCAATTCCCTTTAAACTTTGTTATCCTTCATTCTATTTACTTTCTTGGTTGCAGTAATTCCTTTTCTAGTTTGCGAAGTGTTAACATTTTACAAGTCTATAAAAGCAATAATTTCGTACTCTTATGTCCACAGGCATAAGAGTGTAATGTAGTGTAATGATCATATGGATATGCTTTACCCCGTAGTTATACATTTAAAATATTTTTTGAATTTCTATTAAATTTTAATCTTTTCACACGGTCATTTAAATTATAACGATTTTATTTTTTATTTTTCTCTCAATATTTCGCTTTCCTGTGGAAAGCTTCTTCAGGAAATTATTTTTTATATTTTCAAAAACATACAAACATACAAAAATTAAAATTTAAAATATTTAAACATACAAAAACAAGGAAACGGAAACTAAATAACAAATTCTTTCTTTTTTATGTTTTTGTATGTTTAAATATTTTAAATTTTAATTTTTGTATATTTGTATGTATGAAGAAAATTATTTTATATGTTTTGTCAAATGTTTTTCAAAAATGTTTTCTTTTCAAATTGTTATAATTTTTGTTTTTGAAAATATAAAAAATAATTTCCTGAAGAAGCTTTCCACAGGAAAGCGAAATATTGAGAGAAAAAAATAAAATCGTTATAATTTAAATGACCGTGTAAAAAGAGTAAAATTTAATAGAAATAAAAAAAAGGTCGAAAAAAACTGAAAATTATTTTTTGAATTTCTATTTATTTATTTTTTGTGTTATTTTTTATAAGTTAAAAATCTTAATTTTGTTTGTCTGTCTGTAGTGGAAATAAACATATTTTTTAACAAAATCCCAATGCATCTAGTTTTATTTATAAAAAAATAATTGCTATTTTAATTTTAATTTAGGTGAAAGTTCATCCATTAATTCGAAAGAAAGGCTTTGGTCAAGTCTAGTTTAAAATAACAAAATTAAATAAGGCAAATTAAATTCTCACACGTTGAAAAGATGGCATAAAATTCATTTTCATTTTAAATAAAAATTTAAGATTTTTTAAAATATTAAAAAGAAAAATAAGCAATTTCATTTCGTGCTAGATTCCTTTTAAATAAATATTTCATGATATTCTCATAAAATATTTATTACAAAAGATTCTGAATAATTGTAAATTACTTAAAAAGAAAAGTATTAAAAATATTTCGTTTTGTAAAATTCCTTTAAAAGTTAAAGAATTAATTTTAAGCATCCTTTTTAAAAAATAATCCCTAAAATATTCTACATTATTATAACTTATATAATTTTAATTTCTATTGTTATTTTGGGTTTTTTTGAAATTATTATTTATTTTTTGGAAAAATTGTTAAAATATTTAATAGCAATGACTAGTTTTTTTATATATATTTTTAATTAGTTTTACATAAATTTTACTCTTAAATTGTATACAAAAAAAATGTTTTATTCTCTCTATATATATTTTGACTATTAATACTAAATAACGACTAGATAAGAAAAACTTTAATTAATTTTTTAAAAAAATATTTTTAAGTCTTAAACAAACATAAAAATGCATTAAATAAAAATGTTCGTTTGTTAGCTTAAATAAATTTATTTTAATTGTTGTTTTTGTAAAGCTTTTTTTTATTTTTATTCTTTATTTTGGACGGTGGTTTCTGTAAGATGTGTTGGAGTATTAATTGTTGTTATAAAATGTTCACGGCGCATTATGGAACTTGTTGAAACACTGCGTCGAAATCAGCTGCACAACATGTTAAAGAAACCTTTACCCTTTTCAGAGCGAGGTGCCATTAGCATAGGAACTTGATTTTTATGAGTGACCTTTATCTATAAAATAAAAAAAAATTAATTAGGAGGGCGTTATTTCACATCTTTATTTTTACGAAGGTAGATTTAATATTTTTACTGCCTTGAAATCAGAAATATTCTTTATAAAGTCTTACAACTCTTTTTTCTCTTCTTTCTCGAACGAGTACTCAGGGGATGATCCCAACACAGGCAATGCATTGTGTCAGAACTCAGAAAAAATTAGGTTATAGGGAGGAGGAAAGAGAGAGAAGTGTTTGTGGACATTCAATTTGAATTTTCCTGCATTAAAACTGAGAGGAAAGACCTCTGAAGGCAGTTTATTCCACATACGAAATGTTCTGCTAAAAAACGAATTTTCTCCGTAATGCGTAGTGTAAATGGATGCGCTCTCAACAAAAATCAAGTTAAACGCAAAAACCGGGGAGTAACGGGAACGTTCCCTAATTTAATTAGAGCATTTATCAATGTAATAACGATAAAACAGTAAAATAC
The DNA here is from genome assembly GCA_030448955.1 of Trichopoda pennipes. Classification (NCBI taxonomy): domain Eukaryota; kingdom Metazoa; phylum Arthropoda; class Insecta; order Diptera; family Tachinidae; genus Trichopoda; species Trichopoda pennipes. Next base: position 3,804,490 of record JASKUP010000040.1, read on the forward strand.
GAGTTTTTATTTCTTCTTTTTTTGTTGCCGCGTAAATTTAAACAAAAACAAAAAAAAGTTACCAGATCTTTGCATATTTGAAAAATCTAGACTTTTTAACTCGCCTATAAATAGGAATTGCAGCAGTAATTGGTATGGCAATATAAAGCATTCAGTCAAACAAAACAAAAATTAAAACTTACCGTGCAAGGCTGTTGCATCCATGGTTCCCCATCAATTTGCATCGGAAATGTTTTACGCGTTTTTATTATAACATCACTGCATTGAGCCAATCTTCGCCCCGAAGCTCTAAGGCCCGTACGTACTTGGCCCATATGTAAACAATTTTCAAGACCTATAACTTCAATTAAACGATCACCAAAATCTACATAAATAAAAAAAAATTTTTTTTAAATTTCTTTATGTATTTAAGTTAATTAAAATTATATTGATTTGATTTACCTTGTGTTGCTACTGATAGATCTACCGAATTAAAACTAGTGGCTGATAGTTCTTTATCAGATGATTCTAACTTTTTGCCCTTGCGAAAGGGACCAGCACTTTTCCGTATACGCTTTTGTGATAAATGTTCACCCCACAAATTCGAACCACCATGAGTGTATGGAATGTTAAGAAGAGCCACACCTTGTAAATGAGGACCATTTGCCAAATCCAAGGATACACCATCACACTAAGAATAAAAAGAAATATTATAAAAATATAAAAGTCACATTAATAAAATACAGGGTGTCTGCAGGGAAGGTAAACATTAGTCTTGACAGTTCATATTTAACAGTCGTGAAGTAGACACCTGGCAAATTTATTATGGAAAAATATTTGATAAACCAACGTGTTTTAATTGTTAAAACATTTTATCAAAATCAATCATCGATTACTGTGATGATCAGAAGGTTACGTGACGTTTTTGGGAGAAACAACGTGCCAACAAAACGCACTATTTATCGTGTAGTGAATGATTTCGAAGAAAGAGGGTCTGTAGGTGATAGGCCCCAGTATGGACCACAATGTACTGCAAGATCGACTGAAAAAATTGCTGCTACTCAAGAAAGTGTTCAAAACAATCCATCACCCTCAGGAGTTTGCTCTTCAAAGAACAACTTTGCCTACAATTTAGCACAAGGATTTGCATTTGTTTCCATATAAGATTCTATGGACACAAAAGCTTCTTCCACAAGACCATTTACGTCGCCGTACATATGCCAATAGGATGTCACAGCACGCCCATGACAACCCCGATTTTCATAAAAAAATCATAATAAGTGACGAGGCACACTTTCATTTTAATGGATATGTGAATAAACAGAATAGTTGGTTCTGGGGAATGGCAAACCCTCAAATTATTCAACAGTCGCCTTTGCATCAATTAAAAGTGAGAGTGTGGTGTTGATTTGGTTAGGAGGAATCATTGGACCTTACTTCTTTGAAAAGTAAAACGGCGTAACGGTAATTGTGAATGGGGAGCGATATCGTGATATGATTGAAAACTGTTTTAACACAAAAACTGCATGCTTTGGACTTGATTAACATGTGGTATCAACATGACGGTACCATATCACATATAACCAGGCTTAAAATGGAATTACTGCGAGACCGTTTTCCACAACAAGTTATTTCAAGAAATGGTGAAGTTGATTAGACTGTTCCGCACTTCATTTTGTGCGGATATCTAAAAAGTAAGGTTTATGCAAACAAGCCAGCAACGCTTGAGCAACTTAAAAAAAATACCGCGTGAAATGTAAGAGAATCTAATAAAAATTTGCTCAAAAGGGTTCGCATTGTGAGACTAATAGAGGAGGACATTTATCTGAAATTGTATTCCACACATAATTGCCGCATTAAATAAAACATTTATCAATACAAGATCCATTATATTTCATTTAAACAAAAATCTATCCCCGGGGGTACATTGATATGTTTTGAAGGAATCTCACCGTCATTACATGCGTCAATGGGGGTAAAAGGGAGCCCAGTCCCCTAATAGGCTAACAGTAGCCAACTAGACAATTCCACTATATTTTCACGGGAATCACTAAAGCCCCAGAGTTCAGCTATTTGTCTTTTTAACCCTTTAGCTGTTTTCTGACTGATTATTGAGGTTGGCCCTTCGGGAGTATCGTGGTGGTTGTGGTTTCAAGGCCCTCTTTTGAGTTGTGTGGGTGAACACAATGAATGGCTCAGGTGCAGTGAGCATGATTACGGTTGTGTTCTAAAATTTTATTAAGCTTCATGCGTTCTGGACCAGCAGTTGGATAGTCTTCAGCTACGAGTGAGTGGCTGCGGCTTGCTCCGAGCTCTTGAAGTTGCAACTAGGAGTGACTGGAGGATGTACGTATCTGAAGGCTTCCTAGGACAAGGATGATGCTACATTTCATTCACAGTGTATGATCCACCGTCAGGTTATGGCTTACACAGCTAGATACTGACGTAAATCCTATCACGCATCAAAAATTATAAACAAACAAAATTATACTATACCCTCCCGGCGGACACCCTGCACTTAGTTTGACATTTAATGCAACGGTGAAAATGAACGAACTCGCTGCATCACCACATCATTTGACGTAGAGAACAGCCTTTATCTAACTGCAGATTAATTGATCCGTGTTCATTTATATATTTTATACTGTAAACTTTTCGACCTCAACTCAGGGTTATACTTTGATTTTTCTTTAAATTATGACTTTATACGTTTTAAAATTTTCTTACTGTCTTTTTGAATTTATTTATTAAATTTCATTTATTTTCTTTATGCCCCCACAACTTCTTTCTGACTTTTGACTCTTATGGACTTTATACAACATATAACTATTTTGCCACAAATAGTAATGATGCTGGTTGTTGTATTTATTGTGACTTTTGTTGTTTATTACAGTGCAAAATTTATTAAATAAATAAAATCGTTTTAAATTATGCAAAATCATGCTCAAAAATCATGTTTTATAAGCATCTCACAACTACTTGTTTACATACAGTGCAAGCCAAAAATTAATTTACTATCAAAAGAAAACTGTTTATGTACAGTAAATGTTTGTATGTTGACATGTGTGTGTGTGCGTGGGTGTGTGTGTGTGTGGGTGTTGTACTTAAGTATAATTTTTGTTGAAAATAATTCTCATTTCATTTTTCGTTTTTTTTTTGTTATTTTTTATAAAATTTAAAATGCTTTGACACGTTTTCGTACTTACAACAATTTCAATATGTTCGTGTAGATTTTTGCAAGATGCTGCAAATGTTTCCGATGTTGCATATTCAAAATACCAAAGTTTATTTTTCATGCGACTATTAAATTTATGGGGATTCTTTTCACGTTCCAAATGAAATTTAACACAAATTGCGGCATCCTTAAATAAAAATCGAGAAAAAGTATTTAATTATTTTGTTGTTGTTGCATATAAAAAAGCATTAAATTGAATGCAAATAAAGAAGATGACAGGGTTGTGCAGTTGATCAAATTATTACTATTTCAGATAGTGCCTTTGATTGATTGATGATTGATTAGTCGAAACATAATAAACTTATTTTTCTTCCTCTTCTTCTTTTGTTTGCCTTTGCTCTTGTCAATTTTGTTAACAAAATGATTGATTTTAGGCGTGAAGGAAAAATACAAGGTGGCGCAAAAGAAATCCTCCTATCAGAAAATGCTATAAATTTTGCGATTGGCCCCTCAAATGACAATCAACTGTGGCGGCGGCCATTTACATGACATCATATTCTCGACTTGATGTAAAAAAATTAAAAGACCAAATAAAAATAATCCACAAGAAGAATCAAAGTTTTTCATTTATTTTTTTTAATTACAACCAAAAATTATCGGAAGATTATTTTTGCGCCACCTTGTATAAAAATATTTTTTTTGCGACTAAAATCATGGAAAGAACAACATTTTAATTAATTGATATAAAATTTAAATAATTTTTTACAAAATACATATACTATACGTATCTTGGCTGTATGTGATATAGCACCGCATCAGTTGTGGCGTTAAAACAGTTTTCAATCATATCACGATATCGCTCCCCATTCACATTTACCGTTACACTGTTTTCGGTTTCAAAGAAATTAGCTGCAGTGATTCCTCCTGACCAAATTTTACATCAGACTGTTACTTTTAATGGATGCAAAGTTTTGGGAGTTTCCCATTCACCAGAATCACATATCCATTCAAATGAAAATCTACCTCGTCACTCATTCTGATTTTTTCATGAAAATCGAGGTTGTCATGGGCGAGTTTGAATATCCTATTGCTATATGTACGGCGGCGTAAATATTCTTGTGGAAGAAGCTTTTGTGTTAACTGAATCTTATATGGAAACAAATGCAAATCCTTGTGCAAATTGTAGCCCAAGTTGTTCTTTGAAGACCAAGCTCCTGAGTACGGCGTCGAATTGAGGTTGATGGATTGTTTTAAACACTTTCTTGAGCAGCAGCAATGTTTTCAGTCGATCTTGCAGTACGTTGTGGTCCATGCTTGGGTCTATCACTTACAGACCCTCTTTCTTGGAAATAATTCACTACACGATATGAAAGTGGGTTTTGTTGTCTCCCTCAAAAATTTCACGTGACTTTCTCATCGTCACAGTAATCAATGATTGATTTTGATAAAATGTTTTAACGATTAAAATACGTTGATTTATCGAATATTTTTCTATAATAAATTTGCCACGTGTCTATTAGAGACTTACTAGCATTTGAAAAAACTGCATCTTTTGAGAAATATTTGGAGGGCCTCGATACTACACCAAACTCCAATTATTCTTTATGGCGTGCTACAAAAAACCTTAAAAGGCCCGTTGAGTACAAGCCACCTTTACGTAATATCAGTGGAGATTGGGCAACAAGGGACGCTGAAAAAGGCGACTTATTTGCCGATTACTTAATAGATGTATTCACCCCACACATATGTATTGATGATGTTAATTTGCCGAGCGTAGTTGGATTACCCCCTCGACCCATCAAGTTTAGGTTGCGTGAGGTACAAAAGTTAATCTCTGAAGTAAATCCGAAAGAAGCTCCTGGTATGGACGGCATAAGTAACAAAATGTTGAAGGAGCTCCCCAGTATTGCAGTCAGAATCATGCTATTTATTTTTAATGCCATTTTACGGCTTGAATACTATCCTGAGCACTGGAAGATTTCCAAAGACCTAACTAAAACCGAGTCATAAAGGCCCAAAAGTCTATTACCAACTATTTCAAAGGTCTTCGAAAAGTTGCTTATGGATAAATTGTCTCTGATGCTAAGGGATAGTGGGTGCATTCCAAACCATCAATTTGGTTTTAGAAGTAGACATAGCACAATTGAACAAACCCATAGATTGGTTCAGGTGATAAGAAGGACTTTTGAAGAGAAGAAGTATTGTTCAGCTATTTTTATTGATGTTTCTCAGGCTTTTGACAAAGTTTGGCATGAAGGTCTATTTCTGAAACTGACCGCTCACTTGCCTTGTAATATAAGCAACCTATTAAAAAGCTACATAATTGGACGAAAATTTTCTGTTGTTGAAGGAGACTTCGTTAGTGTATCCAAACCAATTTCCTCAGGCGTACCACAAGGTAGCATTCTTGGACCAGTTTTATACTTGATATATACCTGCGATATGCCTGTAAGTGAAACCGTCCACACTTCTACGTTTGCTGATGATACAGCGTGTCTAAGTTCGCATGAAAACTCCCATCAAGCATCCATAAATCTTCAGCAACATATAACTCAGTTAGAGTTGTGGTTAAAATTATGGAGAATTAAAGTGAACGTTCAAAAGTGCATTCATGTGACCTTCACCCTGCGAAGAGATAATTGTTCACTCGTTCGAATCAATAATCACATTGTTCCTCACCATACTTATGTGAGATATCTTGGTATACATCTTGACCGTCGCCTTATATGGAAACATCATATTGACTCAAAGCTAACACAAATGAAACTTAAGCTAACACAACTACATTGGCTTATTGGCAGGAACTCAAAACTTAGCCTAGATTGTAAGCTTCTAATTTACAAGACTATTTTAAAACCGATATGGTGTTACGGAATCCAACTTTGGGGCACTGCCTCGGCTTCAAACGTGGATAGAATCCAACGTATGCAGAATAAAATTTTACGGTTAATAACTTCCGCTCCATGGTACATCAGAAATTAAAACATACATTGTGATTTAGACATACCGCTAGTGACTACAGAAATCATCAAATACGCAGACAAATACTTGATGAACCTTGAAGACCATCCTAACCCCCTTGTTCGCAATATCTTGGATTATAGTGGACATAGCCGATTAAAAAAGAGGGATACCGCAGCTTTTATCCTCAATGCTACAGACGATACATCTTAGAAATATTTGCTTTGTTTTTTTTTTATGACAATTTTCTTTTTTACCCAAAAGGTTAGGGCTGACATGGTCAGGACTAATGTAACTTTTTTTAGAATTTAAGATTTTAATACTTATTGTTAGTTCTTTTCGTGAAGATACAATAAATAATTATTGAGAGTTAAAAAAAGTGTCTATTTCACGACCGCCAAATATGAACTGTCAAGACTAATGTTTACTAAAATGGCGGCAAAAACAAAGTAGTATAGCTTTCTGGACACCCTGTAGTTGACTAAAATAAATATACATTATCACTGCTGCTAATGGGAACAATTAAAAGTGATTAATTGTTATTGCTAATTTTTTTATTTAACTTATTTTACAAAATCGTCAAGGTCTTTAATTAGAAGATAATCTTTAATTTAATTTAATTAAATTTATTTTATTTTTAAAGCTATAAAAACTTATTTAGTCTTTTGCTATTAAAATACAAAAAAGGAAAGGAATATGAAAATTAAATATTAACAAATAGTTCAGCTTAAAGACTCTTTAAATAATAAAATATTTATCGTAATGTTTAATTTTAAAACCAAAATTTAATTTCTACAAAAGGAATTATTCTTCTTAAATTAAAACAAAAACTTTATTTATAACACATTCTTTAAGGTATTAAAATATTTACAAAGTCATATCAAATTCCATTAAAAATAAAATAAATATTCATTTTATTCTATTTCATTTTATTTGTCTTAATGAACATCAATTCTAAAGCGTATTTCAAATAACTTTCACTTAAGGCCGAACTAATCCCTGCCACTGTCAGCAAATCTTATAAAAGAAGATGTTTAATTAAAATGATGGGTATTTGTTTGTTCTCCATCTCTTCTATCAAATTCGTTTTTAGCACAACATCAATAACACTCGATTTATTTGTAAAATATACCAGGCATGGATAATTGTGTTTTAAAAAAGTTAATAAAGTTCTCGGGGGGTTTTTTTGCTCAGCAAAAGATTATAGTTATTAGTTGTTGATTAGGTTAAGAGTTTTATTATTTTGTGTTACAATCATTAAGCAGCTTTCATTGAAAATTTTTTAAAAAACAGCAAAGGGTACGTAAATTAATAAATTAAAAATTTTTAGTTAGGCCTCAGTTCATTAATAATTGTAGGTGATTAATTTTAAATGCAATATTTAAAGCCAGATATTAGTAGAATATAATGCAGTATCTGGTGGTTGGAATATCCTTTTTTCTTCAGCATTTTTCATACTGTTATTACAAAGAAGTAAATAATTTCTGATATGTGCTTGGATTTTCCGACGGGGTTAAAATTACTTTTATTTGGGTACGGTTTTTCGTCGACCCTCATCAAATTTGGTTTGTGAACAAACCGGTTTCGGCTGTTTGTAATCTTCAGTGTTCTTTTTCGTACTACGAAAGTAAATAATTTCTAGCAACTTGTAGTTATTAAGCGGCGGGAAAAACACATCAAATATATTGTTTTTATTGGATTAAGTAAAATCTTTCTCACATATATAGTGTGACACATAATGACTGATGTTAGTTTGGTGACATCAATTTATTTTCATTTGCTTTACTTTTTCTGCAGTTATTTGAAGCTAATTTGATATGTTAGCGTGCAAGTGCTTCAAATTAAATTGTACATTTAATTTTGATGTGACAATAACAAGAACCATAATTTTTTTTGGTGACACGGTCATTAAAAATGACACGGTGACACGGTACAAAAAATATAAGTGGAAAAAATATGAGTGGAAAAAATATGAGTGGAAAAAATATTAGTGGAAAAAATATGAGTAAAAAGAAATATTTTTATTATTTATTATTGAAGGCTGCTTTATGGCAAATGCAATAAAAATGTAACAAAAATTAAGGGAATAAATATTGTTTTGCTTCTTTTATTTCTGCGTTTAAGAAAGAACTTGAAAAAATAAAATAATTTGCATTAAAACAACTCTGAAACGATGCTTGGTGAGATGAATTTGATGTGTTGATGTGATAAGCAAACTAAAAATAATTAAAAAAATACATCGAATTTGATCAAATCAAACTGCTAAGATTGTCAATTTTTAATTGAAAACCTTTTTTAAGAACTTCTTTCACAAGCTTCAATTTTTTCAGAAGTTTTGATGTAAAGATTATTAAAATAAATTGTTGATGTGTAAAGCTCTTCTTATTAAATGGAAATGTAAGTATAAAATACGGAAAAGATAAAAGAAAATTCCAGAAAAATTTTCTAAATATAATTTTATCTTAAATCATAAGCATTGGCTAGTGTGATATAGTGTGTCATAGTGATAACCATTACCAGCACAATGTACAGTGATGCCACTTGTAAATTAAAGAGTATCAAACATTAATGCTGCCGATAGTCACTTGTTGACCAAAAACCAGAACGTGTATGCTCATATATGATATTTTAAAGTCTATTTCGAGGAACACTTATAATAGCCAGCACTTAATGTATTTGCAAAAAAATTAAATGAAAATTTAATAAAAATAAATTAAAAAAAGATAATCATAAAGTAAATATTAATTCTTTCAGTTCACATTTTTCGATTACTTTCGTAAGATAAACGAAATTAATAAAGCAGAGTCATACTTCGAGCTAAAGAAAACAAAAAGATGCTAAAAATATATAAATTTTATGGCGAGCAGATAAGTTTTCGATGGTTAAAAATACAAAAAAAAAAAAAAAAAATAAAAACAAATCAACATCACTAAACTTTCCAACCCTGAGTGTACCCTCCTACAGTTTGTTTGTAACGAAATACTTATAATAGAAGTTCTATTTATGCATGGAATTTTGGAATTTGTATACTCCATGACCTCTAAAATAAATAAAACTTTTAGACTTTTCCCAACTACGTTTCAAGATAACAAAAACACATTTACACATACATACACACCCACGCACACAGACAGATTTTTATATATACATATTCGTACGCACACAAATATTTTGACATACGAATGTATGTTAAGTGGATGTCGTTCTATGAATGGAAATGTATTATTTTGTGATACTTTTTATACATGTGCCGAAAGATTCTTATGGACAGCAAATGAAAATCCCATGTTTGCACTTAATGTCAAGTACCGACATTAAATACTTTAACTGTGTGACCGACATAAAATAATAATGCACACTGGTCTCCACTTACACTTATTTTTGTTTTTGTTTACATAAAATCACATATTTTAATTTCAACATTTTCGAATAAAAATAAATTTTATGGACAAATAAAACCAGGTTTAAAAGGATTTTTTTGTCAATCGCATTTCAATAATGTCGCACACAACATATAGCTTTTTGTCCGTATGCAATTTTATATAGGTGCATATAGAGGGTGTCTTTATTTTGCCGCCATTTTGGTAAACATTAGTTTTGAGAGTTCATATTTGACAGTCGTGAAGTAGATACATGACAAATTTATTATGGAAAAATGTACGATAAACCAACGTGTTTTAATCATTAAAACATTTTATCAAAATCAATCATCGATTACTGTAGGCTAGTAGGTAGTGTACTAGCTTGTCAGTATGGGGGTTGTGGGTTCGATTTTCAACGAAGACCTTGGTTTTTTTCACTACAAAATTAAAAATCGACTGTCGGTGGGGCTGCTCAGCGATGAAGGCATAGTCACTGGTCACTGTGCTGTCTTTATATGGCAGTTAATTTCCGTAACTATCCTTCTACTTTCACCACCTGTTTCATCTCTTGTCTATCTCTTTCCTAAAGAATGTAGCACGGTACTCGACTAAATAGGCATTGTTGCCTGAAGTGCTATTTCTCTTAAAAAAAAAATCATCGATTACTGTGACGATGAGAAAGTTACGTGAAATTTTGGGAGTAACAACGTGCCAACAAAGTGCACTACTTAGTGTAGTGTGTGATTAGATTTACATCCGCGCCTGGCCATGAAGCCTTAATCAGATGGTGGATCAAACCACTGCACAATTTGGAACGTCATGCTCGTCCCAGGAAGCCGAAGCTATAATTCTATGCAACAGAACTTTCTAGTTGCAACTTCGATGATTCCAGAGCAGTGCTGCAAATCATCACTCCTTGCTTATGAGTTGGAGACTTTCCAACTCCTGTCCAGAACACATGTCTCGCATGCTCACTGGACTGGATCATTCACTTAGGGTGTCATTAACAGTGAGATGATCCTGGCCACCATATTAAACAACAGACCTGATATGGGGCCGCGAAACCACAACCATCACGATACTCCCATATAGGGGCCAACCTCAATAATCAGTTAGAGAACAGTTAAATGTCTAAACAGACAAATAACGGAACTCTGCGAGCTTACTGATTCCCGTGGAAATAAATATTCAACAGTCACCTTTGCTTCCATTAAAAGTAACAGTCTGGTGTAAAATTTGGTCAGGAGGAATGATTGGACTTTAATTCTTTGAAAATAAAAACGGCGTAACGGTAACTGTTAATGGGGAGCGATATCGTGTATTGTTAAAAACTGTTTTAACGCCACAACTACATGACGGTGCTACATCGCATATAGCCAGGATTAGAATGGAATTACTGCATCTCCTCTTTTTCCAAAACAAGTCATTTAAAAAAATGATGATGTTGATTGGCCTCCACGGTCGCCTGATTTGACTGCTTCGGACTTCTACTTGTGTGGATATCTGAAAAGCAAGGCTTATGCAAACAAATCAGAAACGATTGAGCACCTCAAATAAATATGAGTGAGAATACAATGAATAATATGCACAAAAGGGCTCGCATTTGTGAGGCTAAAAGAGGCGGACATTTATCTGATATTTTTTTTCACACATAATTGCCGACATTAAATAAAACATTTATCAATATAAGATCCATTTTCTTGCATTTTATTAAAAATGATAAACAATGTTCCCGGCGGACACCCTGTATTAAGTGCATATTTACATGAGCAAAAATAAATTTGCGCTTGTAAAAGACGAACGATGGCTTGCAAAATTATTATTAATTTAAAAATTAATTAACAGCCTGTGTCACAATATTGTCATTCACACGCTTTTTAAAGGACTATTAGCTTATTTGCGTCTCACTAACAAGTAGAACAATAATTAATGCGAACAATAACGTAAACAGTTTAGTAAAAATTTGGGTCCCACTAAATATTTTCGCTGTGAACAAAAATGTCAAAATCATGAGTCACTCATGTGTGATTTGTCAGTCAGTAATTATCAAAGAGGAATAATTGTTTCGTAAGTAAACAATTTTATAATGATGTATTTATTTATACAACATACAAACATCGGGTGGCTGATCAATTTTGCTACATTAAGAAACTCAAATAACTTTTTGTTAAGTGTATGTAAATTCTTTTTTAGTAATTCATTTGAAAAATAATTAATTTTTATTAAAGTAATTCGTAAAGTTTTGAAAATAATTGAATTCAAATGACCTCCACCCACGGTGACACATGTGCGACATCTTATCAAAAAGTTATTCGTTTATTACTGCCTGGAGTGTTCCAGCGGAAATTGTCTAAATTACCGTTCGTATGGATGGCTTTAAATCATCCAAATTTGTTAAGTTTCTTTTGTCAACTTCTTCTTTGCAATAACCCCAAAAAAAACCCCCCGGAGGCACATTTATGGTCTTTATAGTACGTAACAGCTATCTAGATCTGTGCAACTGGGGGAAAAAAAGGAGCCCAGTCTCCTGATGACAGGCAGGGAGTCAACTGGAAGCTCTACTTTATTTCCACGGGGATCAGTGAGCCGCAGAATTCATTATTTGTCTCTGACTGATCATTGAGGTTGGCCCCTATATGGGAGTATCGTGGTGGTTGTGGTTTCGCGGCCCCATAACAGTATAATGGTTATTATGGTGGCCAGGATAATCTCACTGTTAATGACACCCTACGTAAATGATCCAGTCCAGTGAGCATGCTTGACATGTGTTCTGGACAGGAGCTGAAAGTCTTCAACTCTTTAGCAAGGTGTGATGGCTTGCAGCCCTGCCCTGGAATCATTAAAGTTGCAACTAGGTGGTTCTGTTGCTTAGAATTATGTCTTCGGCTTCCTAGGATGCATGTATGACGTTCCAAATTATACAATTGTGGTTTGTCCACCATCTGATTAAGGCTACATAGCCAGGTGCGGATGTGAAACGAATCACACTAACCCCACCAGGTCAGAAGACCTGAGCGGTCAACGGAATGTGAAGTTTCTTTTGAAATCAGTTTATTGGGGAATTTTTGCCGCAATTCTGTTTTAACAGGCGTGGCTATGTGACAAGTTGCTCCATATTGTTGAAAGCAAACAGAGTTGAAAGGGATTCTCTCTCGGCGTAGTTTTGGAAAGATAAATTCTTTCAACATCTTTAAGTAACGGTCTCTTCACTGACCAATAACAGTAAGACCATTTTCTTCAAAAAAGTACGGCCCGACAATGAACCTTGAAGAAACTACACATCACACTGTGACGCAAAGTGGATGTAATTGCATCTGATGGAGTATCTGTGGGTTAGAATTACATCATATTCGACAATTTTGTTTGTTAACATTTTGCCGTTTAAATGAAAATGTGCCTCCTTCAAATGGCGTTTATGCTCTGACGCCATTTAAAGGTTCCACTCACAAAATTCCAAGCGAATCGGAAAGTCTCTTGGGTTCAGTTGTTTATTAACTGAATCTTATATGGAAATAAGTTTAAATCTTGGTATAAAATTGTCTGTAGTCACTGTCTGCTGACACCCATTTGAGCAGATAAGCTCGAAACTCGAGGATAGAATTGTATGGCAGCAGCTACACAGCAGCGATAGTTTGCTGTGTCCGAACTAAGGGATCTCGATGATAAGGCCTTCTAGCGATTGTATCACGCTCTACAAAATTCTACACAAGCCTCATTATAGTCCATCTGCTAGGAGAGGTGCCACCAAAAGTGCGTCTATATTCTCTTTGAAGGGAAACTATGTACTCTAAAGCGTGAAAGCGTTGCACTATCCAAATTATATTTTCATTGTCCCAATTCTCTATTTTAGTTAAATTTAAAGATCAATCTATAAAATAAAATAAAAATGGAATAGGGTGGTTACACAGAAAGTAAGATAACACGGTTTTTTTTGTGGCAGCAGCTTTCATCAGGCACCCTGTATATGCAATTCAGCATAAAGAAATCAATTATGAAACAACTGCAGACATTAGTTGAATTAATGAAAGAATATCCTGAGTTCCTAAAGGATGTTTTACGTTTGGGAGCACGTAGATGTCCATTGAGGATACGTAGACAACACTTGCATAAAAATTAAATTTGTTAGAGCCCTGTATTTATTCTATTGTTGAGTGGATGTGTATACAATTTTGGTGTTTTTTACTGGGCGGATTTGCAATGCCATGCGAAAAAAAAATGGCGGAAAGTTAAAAGAGTATAGATGAAACTGATGGTGGTCTTTACAGTATGAACCATTTAACAGAACTGGAGCAAATTATAGACCGAACATTGTTCCATAATCTACTGGCAAGGTGTTTGAAGGGTTCGAAGGCGTGAATCAGATATCAAGTAAAGGCGATGTCAATTCTTTGAATTAATTAATTATAAACCAAATTATTAATTATAAACTGTGCTTAGACATTTCTTTTACTTTAGAATTTTAACTCAAATATTTTAGCATTTATGCCAACAAATTTATATACTTACAAGACCACTGTGCAATGCTAGATTTGCAAGATTTAAGAGAAAGAAAAATTAAAAGAAAGATTTAATAAAAAAAAAAATACCAACGTATGGAAGATTCTATCTAAAGGCATGTAAACATGTTTAAATGTTTGTTTTAGTATTTGGTATTGTGAGAACATGTGTGTGTGTGTGTGTGGCCCACTTGAGCAAATATTACAAATATTACGATTACAAACTTCAAATGAGTACTGCTAAGTTCGGTCAAATAAATTTGGAGAATAAATGCCTGTTAAATGACTTTGACCCAAATATCATAATGATAAGCAGTTGTTTATTTCAGGCCGGTTTAGATTCTATTTTCTATTTTTTCCTTTCGCTTTTGAGAACACAAATTATGTCGGTTTGCTAGCCACAAAAAAATTTAACGAATGTGAACAACAAAGTGAAAATGTTGAAATAAATAAGCGAATCAAAGTTAAAGTTTAATTGACACGAAAAGGTGTATTTTGTTAAAATTAGAAAACAAAAGGAAATTTCAAAATTATATCACTATTTTATGTTTTATAAAATTTTAATTTTATGTATATAGGTCACTCCATGAATATGTCAAGTATTCCTAAAAACTCTTTTTTAAATGAGTTCAACAGGTGATTAATTCAAGAGAATATTATTAAAGATAAAAATAAAAGAGAAAATATCGGCCGATTAGTGATTTTTTTTATATATGCTTTTGATATTATCAGCTATCGGGTTTTTCAACAAGAAGTTTGTTTTTCAATTGTGGCAACACCAACAACATGATAGTTTTGACATTTAATTCTTTGACTTATTCTTAGTAAATGCATTGGAAATTGTTACAATCAATTCAATTTCGCATGAAAATCGCTTTAAAATAATGAAAATCCATTATGAAAATGGCGTTTCGGTTAACGTTACATTTCGTAAAATTCGTGACATTTTCGAACAACATAATCGTCCTTTTCTGAGACAACTATATAAGAACTTGATCGTTAAATTTGAGTCGACAGGCTCGATACAAAATGTGCTAACACCAACTCGTGTTCGACCCGGTTGTTCAATTGAAAACATAGCAGCCCTGAGCCACAGTATTAAAGCAGATCCAAATTTGTCAATTAATTGATGTTTTCAGGGTTATCTATCCAAACCACCATATGACGAATTTTGCATAAGTCTTACAATATTCAACTGGTGCAGTAATTAAAGCCAACCGACCATTCATATCGCCGTAGATTCGCTCAATTCATTCAGGAACAACCGGCTGGTTTTTCTGAAAAAACAAAACAGTTTTTCAGACGAACGTCATTTTTATTTGTCAGAGTACATCAACAAGCAAAATTGCCGCATTTGGGCTTCTGAAAATCCTAAAGCGATTATCGCGAAGCCTTTTCAAGCTCAATGTGTCACAGTATGCTCCCCTATGTGATCTGGCGGCATAATTGGGTCGTTTTCTTTTTTTCGAAGATAAGGCTCTAAATGCGGTAACGGCGAATGGATCGCGCTATCGCAAAATGCTAACAACTCAATTTTAGCCTATTATTGACGATGTGGACATCTCTGACATTTGGTTTCAACAGGGCGTTGCCACATGTCACACAGCCAATTCAACGATCAGTCTATTGCAAACCAAAATTTTCTGATTGCATAATTTCACGACAATTACCAGTTAGGTGGCCTGATTTAACACCACTAGATTATTTTTCTATACGGAGCCAATCGAATTGATTTCAGCCTTAAAACTTAAAATCCGTAATGTGCTTAACGAAATAGAATCGCCATTTTGCCAAAAAGTGATTAAAAACTTTGATTAAAGAATCAACAACTGTCAGCGTGGTCTTGGTGGACATTTGCCAGATGCCATTTTTCATTCACAATTGCCAAACTTTTCTCTTCGTAATGCAATGAAAATTTTAATCTTCTTTTTTTTTTTTTTTTTGTTTTATTTTGTTTTAGAAAACAAACTTCTTGTTGAAAAAACCTTTAGCACATATTTTATTTTCTTTACTTTTTAAATTATATAAGAGTGGCTACCAAAGGAAAGCCCATGACGGAAAATGGAAACTAAAAAAGTATTTTTGTTTTCGATATGTTTACTGTGTGTTTGTATAGAAGTTTTTTTGAGATTTTTTGTTTGCTGTCTTGTTTAAATGAGAATTCTCATTTAATCAATTTGGCTTTCGATATAAGATCGTCATACTAATTGATATAAACAACCCATACAAAGAATATACACACACAGTCATAAAAGTATTTTTATATTAGCCAACTAAAACACTTGCTTCTAAACTAGTTAACTTTTCCAGCTTTTGTGATTTGTTTCACACATTAAAAATTTTTATTACAAAAATGTAACGTAAAGAATAACATAATTTTTCGGAAATATCGCAAACTGAAAGTGTCTAGTTAATTTATATAAGAATTTTCCTTGGTATTTTAATAAAATAAAGTGTTAAATATATTCAGTCTTAAAATTGATACTTTTTCTTTTTCCCTAGTGCAGCGATCAAACAAAAGTTTTATACACTCGAACCTCGTTTTATGCGAATTCAAATTTGTGCGATTTTGAATTTTTTTGCACGCTTATATTTTCGCTTGTAGAATTGCACATGATGTACTTGTGACTTTTATTGCAGCGCGCTGTAACTTAGTGTGAATATCACTCTAGTTTTCAACTTAGGGGAAATCCCTTTTAATCAACAAGTTAAATAACATAGTTTATTGTGGTGTTTGCTTTTACGTCTTAGTGAATATTACTCGTATAAAAAATTGATATTAATTAATCGTAAAAGTGATCAAAGTGAGAACTTATAAAGTTTTGTTATTTTAAAGTTTCTGCGCTCAAAAATATTATGTACGTTTTCAGAATACAATATGGATAAAAATAAGAAAAAACGACAAACAATATCCCTAGAGAGAAAAATTAAAATTCTCGAACGCTTAGAAAATGGTGCAAAGTATACATCTCTTGGAAAGGAGTTCAACTTAGGAGAATCAGCTATACGATCGATTAAAAAAAATGAAGATTCCATAAGAAAATCCGTAATTTCGGGCACAGAAATGAGTTCAAAGTATAATTTGTGGATTGAGGATTTAATTAAAAAAAGGATTCCCATAAGCGGATATATGATACAAGAAAAAGCCCTAATATTTTATGATAGAACAAAGCAAAATCAGCCATCAACTTCTGAATCAAAAGAAAAAGAATTTTTAGCTAGCAATGGGTGGCTTGCACGGTTTTTAAAAACAAATAATATTCACAGCATCCAAATCAGAGGTGAGTCAGCATCAGCAGATGAACATGCTTCTTTAAATTATCCACAAAAATTAAAAAAAAAATAATATTAGAAGGACAGTATAGCCCAGATCAAATATTCAATGCAGATGAGACCGGATTATTTTGGAAAAAATTGCCAAACAAAACCTAAATTGCTAAAACAGAAAAAAGAGCCAGTGGATTTAAATCTAGTAAAGAAAGATTAACGGTTTTACTATGCAACAACGCTTCAGGAGATAAAATGTTTTTTTTTTCAGGCAACAATGCCTATTTAGTCAAGTACCGTGCTACATTCTTTTAGGAAAGGGATAGAAGAATAGATGAAACAGGTGGTGAAAGTAGAAGGATAGTCGGAAGTTAACTGCCGTATATAAGACAGCACAGCGACCAGTGACTATGCCTTCATCGCTGAGCTGCCCCACCGACAGTCAATTTTTATTTTTTGTAGTGAAAAAAACCAAGGTCTTCGTTGGGAATCGAACCCACAACCCCCATATTTACAAGCTAGTACACTACCTACTAGCCTACAGGGGCACCTAAAATGTTAAAACCATTAGTCGTAAATAAGTTTCCAAAACCACGGGCCTTTAAAGGAAAAGACTTAAAACGTTTGCCAGTTCACTGGATGGCAAACACTAAAGCTTGGGTAACCTCTGCATTATTTAGTGAATGGTTTTACAAATGTTTTGTACCAGAAGTTGAATCCTATATGAAGGAAAAAAATCTTGAATTTAAAATTTTGCTTGTTATAGATAATGCTCCTGGACACCCACATTTGGAAAATTCAAACATTAAGATTGAATTTTTGCCACCAAATACAACCAGTATTCTTCAACCACTAGATCAAGGAATAATCTCCACTTTTTAGAAATATTATATTAAAAGCACATAGGTACTAATTTATTTTAAATAAAATTGAAAATGAAGAATTAACATTGACCGAGGCGTGGAAAAAATTTAATATTTTCGACTGCATAGTTTTGGTTGCATCTGCAGTATCCAGTATACGACCAAAAACATTAAATGGGTGCTGGAAAGCTGTATGGCCAGGTTGTGTTCGTGGTAATACTGCTGACGAAATATCTGTATTATTTGAAGAAATTTTAATGCTGGTTCGACAAATTGAAAGCGATGGATTGATTTTTTGAACCATAGTGATATAGAAGAGCTTGTTAGTCTAACTGCTGATAATATGGAAGATAATAATTGCGAAAGTGATTGCGAAGAACTTGTAGAGCCCCTTACTTTAAAAAAGATTGATAAAAATTCTTACAAGAGTTAAAGACCTACAGAGCGAAATTCTTAATGTGGATCCAAATACGGAACGGGCACTAAAAATTCAGCATGGGCTTAACAACACATTTTCGGCATATCAAGAGTTACAAAAAGAGTTAAAAAAAACGACATCACAAAAACTTATGACAAATTATTTTCAACAAGTACCTAAGGAGAAAGAATTGACTGAAAACTTCGATGTTCCTTACAGCCAAAGTGAGAACAATTGTGGTGATAAAAATAGTAATCTAGCCATAGATGTGTTTGTTTCCTCTAGTGATGAAAGCGATTTAGAACCAATTCAGAAGCTCGGCACACGCCATATTAGTGATTCTGATTATGAGTTATAATTTATTTCTTCAATGTAAATATTTTTTTCTTTGTTAAGTACGTAGTGAATTGATGTTTATTTGTTTTTTTAATGAATGAATTACTTTTTTGTTGACTTTTTTTATGCGATTTTGTTTGAGTTTTAGTGCTTTACTTTGAATTTATGGATTTTTTCAAAATTCAGGGACGAATCAGTAATTTTAGTATGGAGCTAGTGTATCGTTTTATGCGAATTTGTTTTATGCGATTTTCTCTGGAACGCATCAATCGTATAAAACGAGGTTTGAGTGTACTGGTTCAAAATTCTGCCAAATGTTATAAGATACAGCATAATCAGGTTTCAATTGTTCCATTAAATTTTTAATAAATTTTTTTAGATAAAAGAAGTTTCGACCTTTTTTTTAAAGAAATATCAAATATATTTTTTGAATAGAAATCCGGTATGTATAATAATACCTTTAATCTTTAGGAGATCAGTCTAATTCAAGTCACAATAACTAATGATAAAATGTAGGAGAGCACCTGTCCCTTTGGCCTTAATCTGATGGTATTCTTACCACTGCATGTAAGTGGGAATAACGTCCACCCGCGCCCTAAGACACATACACGCTTTAGTTGCTGTGCTCAGTCCCCTTGCTGAAGAGTTGGAGACGATCCAACCTACTTCTTTTCCTGTTGCAATGCGCAAGCTAGGACTTGCGTTAACATCTCTGCGGAAGCTTTTTAAAAGCAACCGATAGAAACCAACAGCTACTACGTAACTTCCCGAAGGCCATCGATATATCGAAGGCCATCCATCGTTAAGGATGTTGCGAGCCAGCGGATTCGGGTACATTTCTAACTTCTTCAAATATATGTTTTGCTATTTTATCCAACATTCAGTTGGAGTTTTTTATATACCAGGGCGCCACTGTTATCATTCGTATTATCCTATTTTGGAGCCTTTGAATTTTTTCCAAAATTTGAAGTTGAGGTAGTGCCCCATAATTGTTTTTAGTTTCATTTGAGTCAACTTTGCTTGGATATCTCGTTTCCAGGTTAAACGTCGGCCAAAATATGTATTAATTTATTTGAATCCTGAATGCTGTTGAATGAGTTATAACTTGATTATTTATACGAATAGAAAGCCATGAGTCTTTATGCAGTGTAAATGTTATGTGGGTACATTTTTCTTCATTTATATAAAAGTTATAATTTTTTGACCTTTTTAATATTTTTTAGTGGTTAATTATAAAGCACTAGGTCAATATTTAATAAAAATTTTTTAAAAACTTTTTATTCAATAGTGACCTAGTACTTTATAATTTTTCTTCATTTATTTTAATTCTCCATTTTTTCAAGCACTCCTTTAAATGATGTGTTTGATCCGGCTAAGAAAAGGCGTATTGTCAGCAAATATGGACACGGCTGCTAGTAGGCATATCCGAAGTGCACAACAAGTGAAAAACGAATCCCAAAATATTACCTTCTGGGACTCCTGTTTTATGTGGCTCACGTGAGCTTAAAAAATCTCATTCTTTAACTTTAAAAACTAGTTAAATATTATATTGTTATTATCTATACAAAATTTCAAAATTTGGGATAAAATCCACTGATGAGCTATATGAATAGTAGTGAAATGGCCATATGGATACGCTTTCCCCCGCTGTAATATATTTTAAAAATATATTTTTAATAATAAATATTTAATGAGAATATCATAAAATATTTATTAAAAGAATCAAACAAAAATTAACGTCGATTCCATTAAAATTAATATTTATAAACGAAATTTGTATTTGATTAGTGGCAGGTGCTCCAAAATTAATATTCAAAGCATAATGAATTATAAAAGAAAAATGCATAGGCTGCGGTATGTTCTGAATGATATAATAGTTTTATTGATTATAAGATCTTACAAGGACTAAATTTATTTCAGAACGACTAATAATGGAGCCGAAAAATATTTGAATAAGTATAATAACAAAAAATAATAAGTAATTTATTCATCGGAATCATTTTCAATCTAAGCAATTTTATTATTCGTGCTTGATTCCTTTAAATAGATATTTCATGATATTCTCACGAAATATTTATTACAAAAATTTTTATTAGAAAATAAACATTTTATGATATTCTCATAAAACATTTATTTCAATAAAAATAAAAAAAAAAAAAATAAAAAATATTTGAAATGTATTACTGCGGGGGAGAGCATATCCATATTGCAATTTCACTATTGCTCGCATAGCTCATTAGTGAATTTTACCCCAGGAGAGTTACTTTCTACTGAAATGGAGAAGGCAAAAGCATTTAACAGTTACTTTTGTAATTCGATTGAAAATATACGAAAAGATATAAAAAGCAATATAGCAGATGACATAAACGATCTAAATACACTGTATCCTGTGACAACTGTATTTAACTTAAGGATGGTGCAGAAGGAAGATGTGGAACGTATATTGGATAGTTTATCAGTGAATAAATCTACAGGCTATGACAAGATTAGCCCTAAGATGATTCTCTGCAAAAGAAGGGAAATCTCAATCATATTATCTAAATTATTTAATTGTATGCTTGATCATGGTATATACCCTAATGAATTAAAGATTCATAAAATTGTACCTATACCGAAAGGTATGCACCAAATTCAATTGATAAATTCCGACCGGTATCTATATTATCCGTCATAGACAAGGTTTTGGAAAAACTAATCTTCGATCAGCTATGTGATTATTTGAACAAAAATGAAATATTATTTGAAAGACAATTTGGCTTCTCAAAGGGTTCTGGCACAGAGGAAGCGATAGTCAACGTTATTGAACATATATGTTGTGGTTTAGATGCTGGTCTTAGTGGTGTTGGTGGAGTATTTTTTGATATGACGAAAGCTTTTGATTTAGTCGATCATAAGATTTTAGTAAGAAAATTAAAAATGATTGGTGTGTCTAATAATTCTCTTTTATTATTGGAAGATTTTTTAAGGAATCGTAAACAGTTTGTGCAATTTGGTCTTAAACAAAGTTCTGTGTTACCTGTTAATTGTGGGGTGCCGCAGGGAAGTGTACTAGGTCCTATTCTTTTCAAAATTTATATTGATGATATAAAAAATGTTGATTTTTATGGTAAACTTTTTTTATTTGCTGATGACATTTGCCTTCTTTATCATTATAAGGATGTGCATGTCTTAAAGCCTCAAATAGAGTATGATGCTGCGATTTTAGGGGAATATCTCAGATTGAACAAATTAAAGTTAAATGCTAGCAAAACTAAATTTGTTCGATTTAAACCATATACATTGATGAATGATCTGCAGTTGACAGTGCATATTGATGGTGTTCCAATATTGGAGTCTGAGTTTGTTAAATACCTAGGACTAAATTTGTCCAATAATCTGCAATGGGATAGGCATATTGATGTTATTAAATCTAAGATATCATCAGCTGTTGGTGTACTATATAAACTTAGCAACAAACTTGATTCCAATACGAAGAAAATGATTTATAATAGTTTGATTCACAGTCACCTCACATATCTTCCTTTAGCATATGCATGTAAAAATACTGTGAAACTAAAGTCACTTCAAACATTACAGAATAAAGCTTTAAAAATAGTTTTCAATCTGCCGATAAGATACCATACAATTGATATTTTTCATAATTTTGCTCAAAAAGTTCTTCCCATCAGAGGCTTATATAAAATGCAGTTGCTCGTTTTTGTTTTCAAATCTATTAAAGGATTAGGTAATTATTCATTTAATTTTAGAAGAAATATTCATGTCACGAATCGAAACACTAGACAGAGTCACAATTTGAGCATAGCTCGATGTCGCCTTGAGTTATCGAAACAGCGGATTTGCTTTGCTGGACCTTATGAATTTAATAATCTTCCTGCAGTGCTACAGAGCATATCTTCGATTTCAATATTTAAATTCGAACTCAAACGTTATTTACTTAATAATATAGGAACACTTCTTTCGTAATTAAATAATTTTAATTTATATATAATGCAAATAGTAATTAATATGAGTTATGAAATTTAAAACGTTTAATACAGATACATAGTAGCCTTATGCCTCTTTAATGCCATTATTGGCGCTGGGGCTTTAAAGTTAATTAGTTTGATATTGAATTTTATAACGTTATTTGAAATAAATAAATAAAAAAAAAAAAAAAAAAAAAAAATAATCATATTCCACCTTCTTATAAGGCATAATTTCCCAAGCCTTTAGCTGAACCTCAAAATCACCTGTGTTGTGTTTTTATATGTGAAGTTAAGTAACAAATGTGCTTAATTTATCTTTAAATACATTATCCTCGGAATTAAACATAAAACCTATATATTTTTCTATATTTGCAAATTCCCCCCTCGCAACTGCCATGGAAATGCCCATGTATAAAATATTTTAAATTTCTAGTTTGTTTTGAAATTTTTGTAAAAAGCGCTCTCCTAATAGTTCATTTTATTAACTTTGAAATCACTGATTTTGTGTTTTCTTTAAATAACAGTTTTTTTTTAACTTTTCTCTTTTTTTATTGTATCTTCAAAAATATTTAAAACTAACAATATTCAGTATTCAGATCTTAAAACTAGAATTTTCTAATTAAGTACAGCCACTGCTGGACAAAATATATATTTCGCGAAGATAATTTATTTGCTTAAATTATAGGCATCTTATTTAAATTCGACCAAGGGCCAAGGTGTCTCTCCTCTTCAATCGAATGTAGCCACTTTCGTTAAGAATGTTGCGGGCTAGGAGGTTTGAATGATATCCAAGCTTGTTTCTATAACTTAATGCGTGTTTAACAATCTCTTCTCTTACCAAGAGAACGTGGAGGTCCTTATGAATATTGGCATTTTTGATATACCATGGGGTGGCTGTGATCATTCGAAGGAATTTATTCTGTCTCCTCTGTATTCTTTCTACAGTTGTCACTGAGGCAGTGCCCCATAATTGAATACCATAGCACCAAAGTGGTTTCCAAATAGTCTTATATATTAGAAGTTTGCAGTTCAAGCTCAGTGTAGAGTTTCTTCCCATCAGCCAATGTACTTGAGCTGTTTTTAGTCTTAATTGAGTCAGTTTAGCATCTATATGGTTTTTCCAAGTCAAACGCCTGTCCAGGTAAATGCCGCGATATTTAACCCTCAAGTTCTGAGGTATGATTTGACCATTAATTGTAATTGGTGCGCATGTTTGCCTACATAGGGTAAATGTTATATGAACACACTTTTGCTCATTGACTGCTATTCTCCATTTCTTTAACCATTTTTCCAACTTGAACACATGAGTCTGAAGGTTCTGTGATGCCCGTTGAGGGCATTTGTGTATGCTGAGAAAAGCCGTATCGTCAGCAAATTTAGAAGTATGGATTCTACCATTGGTTGGCATGTCAGATGTAAAAAAAAGATAGAGGAGCGGTCCAAGAATACTTCCCTGGGGAACCCCTGCTCCAATTGGCTGAGACGAACTCATAAAAATCCTCCTGTCGTACGACAAACTTTCGACCGGTCAAATAGTTGTCCAACAAGTTGCTAAGGTTTATAGCCAAATTCTTTCCCATCTTGTACTTCAGCCCTTCTTGCCATACCTTATCAAAGGCCTGAGAGACGTCAATGAATAGGGCAGAACAGTATTTTTTTTTTTCCTCAAATGTTTGTTTTATTACATTTGTTACTCTGTGCACCTGTTCAGTTGTACTATGTTTTCTTCTGAATCCAAACTGATGACTCGGGATGCACTCTTTCTCATTCAGAATCTGAATTAGTCTTTTTGCCATTAGTTTGTCAAATAGTTTTGACATGTTTGGCAACAGACTAATGGGCCTATACGATTCCACCTTTGTGTGATCCTTTTCAGGCTTAGGAATCATGATGATAGCTAAGACCTTCCATTGTTGCGGAAAATACTCGAGTCTCACTGTGGCATTAAAAATAAACGGAATAATTTTAGCTACTGAGTGAGGAAGCTCAATTATCATTTTGTTGCTGATATTGTCCATTTCCGGAGATTTCTTGGGTTTCAAATCTTTAATGGCTCTTTGAACCGCTTGAAGCTTAAACCTTATGCGAACAGCTTGTACATAATTGAACGAGCTCAGATCGACAGTATCAGATGCAGTGTTCGGGGTAAATATTGTTTTCAGTTGTGTGGCGAATAAATTACCCTTTTCTCAATCGTTTTTAGCCCAGTCTCCATTTGAATTGCGCAAGGGAGGTTTATTTATCGTGGGTCTTTTCAGATTTCTTGTTGGGCGCCATAGTGAGTAATCCGATTGAGGAGTTGCATCTAAGCTTTCCAAATATTTTTTAAAAGATGCAACTTTTTGAGACTGTAACAAGTCTTTTAACCGTCTTGTGCATTCTCTTAACTTGGCTTTAAGTTGTGGTGATCAGTGCTGCTGCCACTGTCTTCGAGCCCTTCTTTTTTCGGCCAATAGGCGTTCAACATCTGCTGTATAAATTTTATTACACCTGACTTGTCTGGCAGTTTGGCTAGCGTGTTGAACAGCGTGTTTAAAATTTTCCTCGCGGTAAACAATAGATGTGTCTATATCCTCTCGTGTTCTAAGCATAATATTTTTCGAGTTATTTTAAATAACAGTGAAGCATGAAACCGAATAAACTTAATTCCACTCAATATTTAAGAAAATAAACTGAACATTCTTTGATATCTTAAACTAAAATTCTGAGCAAAAGAAATCTACTAACAAAAGAAAACTAATTTAAAAATAACTATTATTATTTAAAACAATTTTCGTTAGAATGGCAAAGCCGCAAAACTTCGAGGTCTTCAGATAACAACCAACAACTAAAATATAAGTCGTTAAGTTTATAAAATTAGTTGTTTTTGTATTGCCAGCATCCTGCGGCAATTTTCTTCGCCATGTAAAAGGATTTTGTTTTATTTTTGACTTTTTGTGTCAATTAAAGAAAAAAGAGAAATTCTTTTAATTTTCATGGTTTTTACAAATAACTTTAAAAACGTAACCACACTTTGATTTTTTGCATTTATATTTCCATAAATTTAAGTTGATTTTGATAATTTTACTAAAAAATCAAAAATTATGAATTTCGATGGAGATCTTAAGGGAAAAGTGTAAAGTTTCTTGAAATATGGACACTAAATAGTTATTGCTGGGCTTTCCCTACACAATAATAAATTTTAGTTTTGAAAGCCAGTGTATTTATCCTTCCTCTGAAATCCAGTCACCCTGAAAATTTTAAATTCTTTCTTTATAACGAGTAACTCAACCATAATGTATGCGTCACACCTTGACATCAAAACTTTTTGCCCTGCTTAATTTGACATTTTTTAGTTTCAGTGTAGAATTTACCCATGGAGGGGTATAAAATTGAGCAGTCCATTAAGATTGTTGTAGGCTGTCATGAAAATGGGTGTTTAAATAAAAGTGCATCTGTCCACAATCGGAATTATTGTGGGCAAATTGTAACAAACTCCCCCCCTCTCCTTCGGGAGCACCCCCCGGAGGCATATTTATGGTCTTTATAGTACGTAACAGCTATCTAGATCTGTGCAACTGGGGGAAAAAGGGAGCCCAGTCCCTTGAAGTCAGACAGGGAGACAACTGGAAAATCCACTTTATTTCCACGGGGATCAGTGAGCTCACAGAGTTCATTATTTGTCTCTTTAGACATTTCATAGTCCTCTGGCTGATCATTGAGGTTGGCCCCTATATGGGAGTAACGTGGTGGTTGTGGTTTCGCGGCCCCATAACAGTATAGTGGTTATTATGGTGGCCAGGATCATCTTACTGATAATGACACGCAAAGTGAATGATCCAGTCCAGTGGGCATGTTTGACATGTGTTCTGGACAGGAGTTAGAAAGTCTCCAACTCTTTAGCAAAATGTGATGGTTTGCAGACCTGTCCTGGAATCATTAAAGTTGCAACTAGGTGGTTCTGTTGCTTAGAATTATGCCTTTGGCTATCTAGGACGAGCATGACGTTCCAAATTATGTATAGTGGTTTGTCCACCATCTGATTGAGGCTACATAGCCAGGCGCGAATGTAAAACAAATCACACTCTCCCTCGGGAGCATACAGTCTTGATGGGACTCTTTCCCATCTTGACATGTGGTGGCACTAGCCGCCTGGGCTAACAGGAGTTTGATACTGAAAGAGACAGAGGACTCTCAGAGTCCGAACAGTGATTTAGAAACACAACTGATACCACAGGAATCAGTTGCCCGCGGGGATACGGCCCTGTTCTGGTTGTTGATGAGGCCTCTCGGGGAACGATGTGGTGGCTGTGGTTTAAATCGAGCTTTAAAGAAAGTTCCGAAGAGGTGTTAACGAAAAGAAACATCCAAGTAAATCCAAGTCCTAGTTGCGTTTGTAACAGGACCAGAAGTTGGATAGTCACGGCTCTGCTACCGTGTACTCGAAAATTGCAACTAAGGCATAGTGTGCAAGGCACCTAGTGTGTATACGTCTTAAAACGTGGGTGGACGCTTCTTTCTACACCCGGTGGTAAGACCACCATCAGGTTATGGCTACATGACTTGGTATTGATCTAAATATTATTACGTTCTGTACCAAACTGGGCCGGAAGAAAATGTGCAAACACTTTTGCCTGCTTGCCCAGCTCTTTCTGCGGAAAATATTGCTATTATTTGCTATAATATGGCAGACGAGTTATCAGCCTTAACTCGTTATCGTTCCCAATAACTGAACATCTCACGAATATCACTGATGCGAATTTTGAACAAAAATTTGAATTTACACGTTGACGAGGTTCAGTTCACTTAAGAACTAAAGCCTAATGAACATTTAAAGCTTCGATAAAACGCCGAACAGATGGTTGAACAGACAGCAGTGAATGGTGAGTTAACAAAAAAATCTTCAGCTACGACGAACACTTTCACCTTAAAGGTTTATTTGTTGATTTGTTAACAAGCAGAATTGCCACATTTTGGCTAGTGAATTCTTCAAGAGTGACTGCTAAAAAGCCGATGCTTCCATAAAGGGAGACTGTTTGGTAGGGAGTTTTAGGTTGGCGGCATCATTGGGCTGTAATTCTTTGAAAATAATATCGGACAAGCAGCTGCCGTGAATGTTGTTCGTTATCAAGAGACGGTGATGGATTCCTTGTGGCCAGAAATTGAAGATATGAACCTGAACAATATATGGTTCCTACGAGAAGGTGCCACTTGTAATGCACAGTGAATGTTTTGCGTGAAAATATCAATGGCTGTTGTTATTTAAAATCGTGGCAATGTTAACGGGTCTGCCACGACTGTATGATTTGACACGGTTGTAATTCTTTCTTTAAGAATATTTAAAAGCAAAATGGAAACGTCGATAAGCCATGAATAATTCAACAATTAAAAGATGAGATAACTCGGCACATTAACCACATATAAACTCAATAATGTGGCAGAGTCATTGAATATATGGATTATCGAATAGAGGTACGCCATGGAAACCATGGCGTGTATTTTATTTCACACATAATTGTCATATATGTCTGATAATAAGGAGTATTAAGATAATTCCCTGAAAACTTTTGGTATTTTTTACAATTTACGTAAAACATTTTGATTAGCCCACTCTTTAGTTGGCAACATTGTTTTTTTTTGTCAATATATACAAAACTATTTTACAAAATTTAGCAACCAAAGTTATTAAAAATAAATTGTTTTTTAGTGGAAATTTATTATCTTTCGATAGATAATTGTTTTCATGTGTGTTTTTTATAAGCAAAATTCTATAAAACAATTATTAGTTGGTCACATTATGTCCTTTTAACCAAGTGCGTAGTAAAGATTTCTGTAATATAAATAAACAAAATAAGGCTTAACCTTAAGCATTTTACATGTGTTTAAGTGGCATAAAATTATTTA
This sequence comes from Trichopoda pennipes, assembly GCA_030448955.1. NCBI lineage: Eukaryota > Metazoa > Arthropoda > Insecta > Diptera > Tachinidae > Trichopoda > Trichopoda pennipes. The sequence goes on from JASKUP010000040.1 coordinate 3,833,195, forward strand.
CCACCAGCCATCTCACACATTAACTAACTATCTCCATTTCATTCCAATCCATTTCACATTTACTTACTGTCTCCATTCGAAACCTTGTTATAATTTATAAGACTTTATTTCTATGGGGATAAAGAAATAATAATAATAAAAAAAAGATATCAAATTCTATCATAAAAATTTAAATAATTTTATGTTGTTGTTGCTGTTGTTGTTGTTGGTGCTTTGCCTTGATGAAACAAGGCATAAAGGGACAAGAAGAATTTGGATCTAAATTAAAACATGAAATTTCTACTTTTTGCTTTTTTCTTTGCTGAAGAAGCCATAGATTCCAATTAAGGTTAAAGATAATCTACAGATAAAAATAGATTTTTATTGTCAGGTTACACAAAAGTTTCTATATTTAAATATATTCACTTTAACTACATACGTGTATATATAAGCCTGCCTTACAATTATGGCAACTGACGACAAACTTTAATAGTTGATGGCTCACACAAACAATTTAGCAACAAATATTTTGTTTTAAAGAATAGTGGCCACATTTTTGAAAGTGATAAGGAATTTTTTATATTAATTATTAGAGGGGTGACAGTCAAATAATTGCCGAAATAATGGATAATGTCCTTGTAGTATTCAGATAATTATGGTGCGTTGGGACCTGTACTTCTTTTTCGGTGTTCAAGTAGTTTACATGTATATGCATTCGATTATTGGCTGGCATGGCTATAGGTTATCGTAACGGGGTTAGAAATTCAGCTAATATTGTCTTAAGACGGCGACCGATAACAGTCTCTTTGTTTTATCTTTGCTTGAAGATAAAAGATAAGTCAAGCAAACTGTACAACTCTGGCTTTAATATCCCAATAAACACAATTTTTTTGTAAATTTCAATGTTGGATTTCCAGTGTGAATTAAAGCTTAAATTACATTTGAAATCCATTCGCTTTCCATTCTGTTTGAAGTTTGTTAAAAAATAGTCAGAGTCAGCTAAATGTCAATCATAAAATATTATAATATTAATAAATAAATATTAAATTATTAATTAATGGCGAACAACTTTCCAACGCGAAAGTTGCAAAATTTTTAAAGTGAAAATAAGCAAAACGAAAATAAAGAATAAAGAATCGAAAATTAAACAATATAAAGAAATTTGGAATAAATAAAAGCCAAAAGCAGATGCTCGTAAAATTTTTGCACTACTTACCCAGAATCAGCATATTCTGGGAAATGAACAACCAATGGGAATAGCTTCCAACGATGTCCACGTCGTTTTGAACAATGAACCGTCTGTCTGTGAGGGCACAATTATAGAAGAATATGGTATATCTGATACTAAAATTAATTCTGTGGGAGACAGGGACTTAAAAATACAGCTGGCTGTATAAACGATGCAACATAATATTTCGAATGCTGCAATAAACAGTTTAGTGCAAATCCTTTCGCAGCATCATAAGGATTTGCCATCGGATGCCCGAACTTTAAAGAGCACTCCGAAATGTCCAGATATTGAAGCTATGGGTTCGGGTGAGTTAATGTACTATGGCCTTATAACACTATTTAAATACTGTTGGAACATTGCTTGAATAACACTGAAATTCCATGCTTGAATTCAACGGTAAAAATAGGTTCGGTTCGACTTGAATTCCACTGCAATTTCATGCTTGAATTCAATTATAAAAACAGGTTCGTTTCGATTTGAATCACATTGTTATTCAAGGCTGGAATTATACTGTAAAGGTACTGTTTTGTTCGACTGCAATTCAATGGTTAATTTTGTTGGATTCGCTATTGAATTCAACTGTGTTTCAACTGTAATTCAACGCTGGAAATTAGAAATTGTGACTGGATTTCAAGTGTAATTTCACTTGAATTCCAGCCAAAATACTTATTGGCTGTCTTTTATTATTGGAAGTTTTATGAATTTTAGTTTTTGTACCGTGATAACCCAAAATGGTTCGGCAAAGAAATTTAGAAATATATGATAGAGAAAGAGGGAAAGAAAGTTAGGAGGAGACAGGAAAGTTGGAGGAGGAGACAAAGATAGTGAGGAAGAGAGAATAAAGGGGGGAGATATGGAGGGGAAGAAAGATGGATGGGAAGAGAGGTGAATGGGAAGAGAGATGGATGGGAAGAGAGATGGATGGGAAGAGAGATGGATGGGAAGGGAGATGGATGGGAAGAAAGATGGGTGGGAAGGGAGATGGATGGGAAGAAAAATGGGTGGGAAGAGAGACGAAGGGGAAGAGAGAGGGAGGGGGAGGTGGGGAGAGGGAGGAGAGGGAGGGTGAGGTGGGGAGAGGGAGGAGGAGAGAGGGGGAGGAGAGAGGAAGGGGGAGAGGAGATGAAGAGAGGAAGGGAAGAGGAAGAGAGGGAGGGGGAGAGAGAGGGAGGAGGAAGAAGAATAGAGAGAGGGTGGGGAGAGAGTAAGGGGAAAAGGAGAGAGAGGAGAAAAAGAGAAGGAAGGGGAAGAGAGAGAGAGGGACGGGGGGGGGGGGGGAGAGAGAGAGAGAGAGCGTTGAGTCCTTAAGGGAAAAAGTATGGGAAATAAAAAGAAAGAAATGGACAAGAATGGCTGGCAAAGGGTGGACGACTTAATATCTAAAGGCCTTCTTGATATAAAAAGTCTTTAACATTCAGTGAGTCATGAAAGGTTCTTAAATATAATCGAAGAACCTCAAGCTAGCTTATGACGTTTCTGCCAGTCCAAGATGAAAAACGTAAAAAACGTTGCTGTCAAACTGTGTATGGAGAGGATAAGATGAAGAGAAAAATTGCTGCACCTATTAAAAGTTTCCCAGATGTTTTTAATGAAATTTAAGTCAAATGCTAATATAATTAATTAATTATTTAATAAAAAAATTAAATAACTCATTTTCAAATAAAACAAATACTAGAATCGATGATATATTTAATTAAAATGAAAAACTAATATTGTTTAACTTAAAAATAATTAATAAAATAATTAAATAAATAACAATAAAAATAAATAATAATCAAACAAAAAATAATAATAAATAATTAATAAAATAATATATTTTTATATATTTATATGAGAAGATAGTTCAAGAATAGTTCATTTTAAAAATCTGTTTCACAACAGCAACCTTATATTTTTATGAAATGATGTAGAAACTCTTTAAGTTGCCTTGTACTCTATGGCCTTAAACAAAATGAAATTGCTGCATGAGAAGCCCTACATATTTTTCGGGAAGCACTGTGTAATTGAATCAATTAAAAATTTAATAAGATTTCAATATGAAACCTATTAAATCTTTCATAGAAGAAAACAATTTTTATCTGCTCATTAGCTTATATTGTGTGTTAATATGCAGCAGTGACTTGTTTAACATCAAAGTTAGTCACATCTTTGGTGTCATATAGAAAGACCCTAACTCACAAAATTCTAACTAATTTAAGACAATGCAATATTTTAAATATAAAATATAATAAAGACGTTATTTTCGACACACTTTTACAATAAATTTCGCAAAATCGCAAAATCCATTTGCGTAAAATATTTTCAAATCACTAAAAAAATTAATTTCACAAAAAAAATGATTTAGGGCCTTTTCACATGAAACCAATTTCTATATTAAAATGGTAGTCTTAGAAAAATTTTAATAATTACAAGAAACTCTGTAAAGATATTAAAGACTGTTGATAGTAGGAGAATCAATTGAGTACCAAAAAGCAGGAACGAATGGAATAGAGACTATAAACATCTATCAGCAGTAAGTTGTTTGGATTTTTTCCACTAGTAAATGAAATACCGTTGTCATTATTTTCTATCTCTGGTGAATCAGTGTAAGGGTTTAGGTAGCTCTGTTATTAAGGTTGTATCTACCCACTTTATGCAAGGCTAACTTTCAATATCTTCGTCTTTTATTATTATCGAGGTACATGTGTCCGTCCGTTTTAGTGGTGTGAAAATTGTGTCTGAGATCGTGTTCACCGGTTCGTTTATAATGTCACAGATTAGAACACGGCTTGAAAATAATGTCTTCATATCGAAAGCGCTCGCCGTTCATACCAAACAAACAGTCAGAAACGAATGAGAACTGTATTTAACAGTAGCTTTTGAGAATGTATTTCTTGTATAAAAAAAGAATGATGGGTTATTAAAATAGACTTGATAATCGACATTAAAAAGATTTAATAAGCTTCCCACTATAAATGCATTTGTATTTTAATTAAAAAAGATATTAATAAAAAAGAATAATAATGTATTTGTTTATTTTGTAATGAGGCCCATTGTTCTCGTTGTTAAATATAGAACAAAGGCTTTTAAGTTAGTTCTGCCTGCAAATATGTCACTTATAAAATATTATTCGTATACACATATTTAAATTCTTTACTTTGCTCTACAAAATTCTTCTTACAGCAAATGCATTTCTGGGATTTTGTTTTATTTTATTTTCATTTTATTTATTTTCTTTGTAAACTACTCGCATTTAATGTCTGCCTATTTAAACATGTGGTGGCTAAGGAGAATACAAGTGTTTACATGAGTCTTTGGCAAATATCTTTTCAAAGGTTTTTCTGTTAAATAAATAACTTAAATGAATGCCTTTTTAGACTTATTTCAGATTATTTGGTATATCTCTGTTAACTTTGTAATCATAAAATTTTAAACGAACAATTTACCAAATCTTGTTTTCTTTGTTTATAATCTTCATGTTAAAATCTTGAGATGTTTTAAGTTTTGCTTTATTTTGTGCTTTAAAGATTTGAACTTGAGTTTAATTTCTTAAATAAACTTTAGTATAACAATAGTATTATTTTTGCCTTATTTATTTTCTTGCTTGAATATTTTAATTGCTGTTTTAACTGCTTTTGTGTGTGCGTTTTTTTATTTTTTTAGTTTTCCTTTATTGCCATGTAATTAGTCAATTATTAATTTTGCAGTGGAAAAGCGTTTAAATGGAAAAACTTAAAATTTGGTTTATTTCAAAGAAACAACAACATCCCCTAGATAAACGAAGACAATTATCTAGGGTATAATACTCATAGCGTATCAGAATAGAAGTATCTTAGTTGTGTTAAGGACACATTTCTGTTTGTGTAGCACAATGATGGGCTAAATTTTTGGGTGGCGGGCCAATAAATTAAAAAAAAAATCTTGCGGCGGGCCATTAAATTAAAAAAAAAAAACATAGAGGGTCATTCATTAAAATTTTATGGGGTTGTTGTTTAATTATAAGTTCGGTTTAAGCTATTTATTTATTAGTTACGTAATATTTTAAAACAACATACAAATTTTATAAGAAACGGTTTATTATGATTTTAAGATTTTCCAGATGTATGGGAAGGAAGCATGGATCTGTTTCTGACTTGCCATAATTTCCTCAAAATCTGGTTCCAGCTGGGAGGATGCGACTTTTAATAAATTAAAAAGACTCTCATCTGACAATCGGTTTCTTATTGAATTTTTTCTGTCTGCATTTCATTACTGAAAAGGCCTGTTCACATAAATATGTGAAAGCAAACATTGCAATAAATTTCTGCTCATGATTAATTAGCTTTGGAAATTCATCTTTTGGTAAGACTTAATAGAAATTACGCTTATCTTTATTTAAAAATAGCTGTTTAAATTATTATTACATTGCAATTCTATAATTTCCAATTGTAGATCAGATGGAACAATTCTCAGGATTAACATTAAAAGGCATTGAAAAAATATCTAAAAATGGTTGGATTTTTTTTCAAGTCAGCAAATCTGGCCTCAAATTCTGAGTACAGTTTTAACAAAGATGGTGAAAAGACTTTTAACTTCTCTTCACTCACAGGCCTCGAAGAATTAAGTCTTGGAAAATGAGTCAAATCTATTTTTCCCAAACATTTAGAAAATATAAACAATTGAGTTTTAAAAGACCTCAAACTGCCCCAAGTTTCATCTATAAATTGATTTCTTCCCTGTAACTTCTTGTTCAGTTTATTTTAGTGCTCGAGTAAATCCATAAAAAAAGCAAGCTCGATGCACCAATTCTTATCCTCCAATATTTCCCACTCATCCCAAATTTCAGTTTTGGTTTTTAGAAAAACTTTTATTTCTTCGAGTAGACTCTAAACTCTCGAGAAGGCATGCCCACAACTCAGCCACCTGATCTTTGCGTAATAAAGTACATCTGAAAATTCTGCATCAACTTGCGATAAAAACTCTTGAAATTGTCGATGTAACAAACCACGGGCTCGAATGGTATTAATTCATTTTAAAATAATATTAAGTATGTGGCTTATATCCAAGCCAGCCTTGCAAAGAACTTCTTGGTGGATTATACAATGTAAAAAAAATGTTTTGCTTTCAGGATTCTTTTTATAAACTTTATAAACTCCTGCAAACCCCGTATTTTTACCCCACCATGTTAGGTGCTCCATCAGTTGTTAAAATAATTAATTTGGAAATTGGGGCATTAAGAGATTAGATTCCATCCCCTCTCTAAATTCATCATTCATCATTATTTTTCCTGTCGTCTTTCCTTTCAAAGATCTCAAGAAAGCAAGTTCTTCGGTTATTACAAAGTTTTCATCGACTCCTCTGATAAAAATTAGAAGTTGGGCTGTATCACTCCTGTCAACACTCTCGTCCATAGTGACTGAAAACTACTTAAACTTTTTAAGACGTCCATCGAGTTGATTGGTTAAATTAGAAGAAATCGCTTCAATTCTTTTTGTGACCGTTCTACGTGACAGCCCTATAGATTCGAAATCTTTTACCTTTTCTGGGCATAATACTTTTCCAATGCTAATTAACACATCCTTAATAAATTCTCCTTCAGAAAACGGTTTGTTACTTTTTGCTATTTTATAGGCAACAATGTGACCAGCTAACGTGGAGGATCGCTGGACACTTCTTTGATTTTCAAAAAAACATTTGCTGACTAGATATTTTTCTTTTCAATTCCTCTGAATGAACTTTCTTGTCTTCATCTGTCATTTTATAGTACTTCGCCCCAAAATGTTTTGAATTAAAGTGCCTAGCGAGATTATAATCTTTTAGTACAGCTACCGGTTCTTGGCAGATAAGACAAATAGGTTTTTGCTTATATTCCATAAAGAAGTACTTCCATGTCCACTCTTCTTGAAATACTCGACATTCCGAATCAATTTTTCGCTTTCTATTTTCGATTGACATTAATGGGGGTTAAAAACTTAGACTATTTTACTATTGCACTTGTATTTACAATACTTTTTATTGTTTTAATTACACAAATAAAACTGTACGTTGGCAACTTTGTAATTTTACTTCACAATTTATTCTTTACGTCACGAGATTTACACTTTCACTGATTGCTGATTAATCCATCGCTGGCCCTTTTATATTTGTTGCGCATGTTGTCTCGAATATTCAAGAATCTTCTAGATCTCACATATAATAGTTGTTGTTATGTTATACGTTCAGTTTTCTATATTAGTTGTTAGTGTTTTATGATGTTTATGTTTCTTCTTGGAATATTGCATCAGAAAGTTGTTGTTCTCTTGTGTGTACAAATATTTCCTAGAAAACTACGCAGTTTGGACACAATACAATAGGTCTATATTAGTTGTTTTTGTTTCATGCTTTTTAAGTTTCTTTTCGGAATATTGTAGAAGAAAGTTGTTGTTGTCTTGTGTGTACAATAAAATTGTCAATTTATATCTTTTTTAAAACATAATATAAATTAATTTTTTGGGCATAATTTTTTAATAGGTGGTTAATTTTTTTTTTAACGCTCGGCGGGCCATAGTTCGCCCATCATTGGTGTAGCAGTCTCTCAGTCTCTGTTTGCATGTTCATTTATTATGTCTCCGTTTAATCCTCGTCCGTTTAACCCTATATTGTCTGTGTTGTCCTTTATGTCCGTTCCTACATATTATCTATCTATCTATCTACCTATCTATCTATTTCTATACCTCTATAAAAACACCCCCTACAAAAGATTTTTACTGGTTAAACAGCTGTTTTCTGGAAAAAATAAAAATCAATAAAATGTTTTTAAGAACTGGGCTATTGTCATTTGCATGTTTTTATTACGGAAGAAAACAGTTAATGCTGGTAGAGTATGTTATCAGATCCTCGCAATGAAAGCTTGCCTACTTTGTCCAAACCAACAAGCGATTGAAATACAAAGTTGTATTGTATTTTGAAATTGATTGATTGATTCATTTACATCATGTGCGTATATGTCAATGTTTGATGTCACAATATAAAAGGATACTCAGGATACTTAGGATACTCTGTGCCGAGCCTAACCATGTCGTAATGATAATCTCTGTTTATTGCTCTACACTTTTATGCTTTTAGCTTCAGTTTTAAGGTAACGAGTATTTTCAATTCAAATTTATTTTGGGTTTAATGGTTTCCTTTTATGTGTGTTTTGCAATTTGCAACACTCTGTAAAAGAGTAATTTCAAATAACACCCACAAGCTATAAAATAATAAAAAGAACGGAAATTGAATGAATACTCGTATTTTGTTTTAATGATGTGCTCGTAAATAAATAAAAATCAGGTAAACGCCCCAGAATTATTGCCTGAATATTTTCTTTTTTCATGGCTGACAAAATGGCAAACAAAATTGAAACTTCATTGTTGAACAATGAAAAGGAAGGAGTTCATGAAAATAAATGAGAAATAATAAGCTATTTTTCACTTACCACTCCTACAGAAAAATAATTGTTGATAATATTGTAGGGTACCGTGCAGTCCTTTTCCGCTTGACTCTTTAGAGGTTTTTGTAGGGGAATGTTAAATGTTTTAGTTTCGGTTGCAGTAGGTGTTGGCGTTGGCGTTGGCGTTGGTGTTGGTGTTGATGTTGGTAGTGCTGTAGGCGAACGTTGTTGAGACAAGTTTGAATAAGCATTGGCTGCGACTGTGTTTGAGACTGCAGCAGTCGCTGTTATTATATCTTGAGTAGGAGTTGTGGCATCTAGATTTTCAGTTTCTGTTATAACAAATGCATTATTTTTATTACCATTGTTGTGTTCTAATGTTAATGTTTGTTTGTTGTTGTTATTAGAAGTTTTTGTTACATTGAGAATTAAATTTCCTTCAAAATTTAATGATTTGTTGTTGGGCGTTGCACTTAAATTTATATTTGATTTATTTATATCATTTCTATGTTCATTAGTATCAGTGATATTATTATGTTTATTATCATTATCATTAGTATGGGTTGAATTAAGTTGATTCCCGTGGATGTCATTAGTAGTTGTTTCATTATTATAATGATGTTCTCGACATGCATCATTATTTTGAAAATTGTTTGCATTTTCTATTTCTTGGTCTTCTGGTTGCTGTTGCTGTTGTTGTTGCCTTACTAAAATGCTTTGTGTACTACTGTGTGATGTTGTTGGACTACTACAATAACTAATCATGGTATCTTGTCTTACATTCTGTTGCATACGTTTAATTTCAAATGTTGACATTGATATGCTTTTTGTTGTTATACAGGAAGATGAAGCCGTTTTAGTTGATGAATTAATCTGTTGTTGCTCAACACTTAACGTTTCTTCTTCTCGTTGTCGTTGTTCTTGTGTCGATGTTTTATTATCAATTTTTGTTATATCTATTGTTGCATTGTCATTGTCATTAGCATCTGTAAATTGCTGTGTTTGCTGTTGTATTATATAATCATCAGGCTGGCAGAGATTAGTATTGCAACTACTGCTGCGTTGTATTTCTTTATATTTTTCCATAAATGATTTCTCAACAACAACACTCTGGGACAATTCAAATACTTTTTGCATATTTGAATGCAATGTCACCTGAAATGATAAAATAAAATACGGATTTATAACCTGATCGTAATATATATTGTTGAATCTTGTAAATAATAGAAAAATAAATGAACTTGTGATTGTAAGCCACGCCCTAAACTTGTTTAAGTTATTCTATAAAATCATACCCAAATACTTCTATAACATTAACTGAAGCAAAACATTTTTATCCTTTCTTGTTACTTTAGTTACAGACCTTAATTGTTTTGGATCTTGTGACTTAACTTAAGACTGCTTGAATTCACAATAAAAATATTTTATGAAAAAGTTACTCATGAAGTAAAAATTATTATTATGTTTCTTCATGTGTGTACTTCGTATGAAGAAACATGACCTGCACATGGTGACGATGAACCGGCACTGATTTAGTGTTTAAAGTGAGTTGCTGGACACATGCTTAGTGGACAGGGTCATACTGGCCAAATAGGGATCCTCCCCGAGGTCATGCGAGAGCGGTGCCTGGGAGAGTGTGATTTGTTTTACATCCACACCTGGCTATGTAGCCCTAATCAGATGGTGGACAAACCACTATAGTATAATTTGGAACGTCATACATGCGTCCTAGATAGCCGAAGGCATAATTCTAAGCAACAGAACCACCTAGTTGCAACTTTAATGATTCCAGGACAGGGCTGCAAACCATCACACCTTGCTAAAGAGTTGAAGACTTTCTAACTCCTATCCAGAACACAAGTCAAGCATGTTCACTGGACTGGATCATTCACTTTGCGTGTCATTATCAGTGAAATGATCCTGGCCACCATAATTTTCATAAATCCCTTATGGGGCCGCAAAACCACAACCACCACGATACTTCCATATAGGGGCCAACCACAATGAGAGAACTATTAAATGTCTAAAGAGACAAATAATGAACTCTGCGGGTTCACTGATCCCCGTGGAAATAAAGTGGAGCTTCCAGTTGTCTCCCTGTCTGACTTCAGGGGACTGGGCTCTCTTTTTCCCCAGTTGCACTGAGTCTAGATAGTGGAATATTCTATAAAGACCATATTTATATGCCCCTGGGGGGAGCGGTGCCGGGGAGGTCAAAATATTCCGGACTTAAGGTGGGTTTTGAGCCTGTAGCCGCAAAGGGGTCCGCCGTCATGCGGCGGAATGACGATTCTCGCCATATATGTAACGTATTTTCCCATCTTAAACCCACAAAAAACAAATAAATTTTTTTTGTGATTGCAATTGACATCAGTGACCTTTGATTTCAGCAAGATGGTGTTCCAAGCCACGCAGCTGCTCAAATATTTTAGCTATTGCATGAGAAAATACCCGGTCGTGTAATTTTACGATTTTATTTTCTTGGGGGTGATTTGAAAGACTAGAGTTACGTGAACAACCCACAAGCAACTAATGCTCTCAAAGATAAAATTCGGCCTTGCGTTAACTAGGTAAGCGAAACTTTCTTGCAAAATATGATTGACGATATAAATCTTCCGATTCTGTATCTGATAATTCCTTATCAATCAATCCTTAAGCTCAAGTGTGCCAATAGTTAAAAGGGGATCTATTATCCTCTTTACTCCATTTACTATCGAATTCGAGCAAGGCATTCTAGAATTTTCGGATATTGGACACTATTTAATTATAAAACGTAGCTAAAATCTCAACTAGCGGACGTCTGACGACGTGCTAGAGGTGAAAAATTACCCGCCTTGATATTTCATTATTAATTCCCGTTTAAACTGCTTTACAGTAGTGTCAATAAAACTGAAGTTGTCAAAGTATGGTGTGTGTTTTAAGCGAATTTATTTCCTAACCTCAAATTTATTTATCCAATATAAAATGTATGTGTAAGTGAGAATAACTTATCATCAAAGTATCTCACACTATGGCGATATTATAACGAACTAAACTTTCGTTACATGTTTTTTTGGCTTAATTTGAATATGAAAAGAATATTGTTTTTATTATTAAAATGAAATATGTTTTGCTTCTTAAATTAAAGTATTATTACGATTCTATCAATATTATTATTATTTCATCGAATTATTATTATTTTATAAAATAATTATTATATTACAGAATTATTAATCATGAATTATTATTAATAATATTTTATATTTCTGAATGAATTATTGTTTGCTGTGCTCATATGAACTTAGCAATTATTAGAATTTAAGAGAAAATATAAAGGGTCCACCATCTAACGTTTTTTTTTTTCAAAGTTTTTTTTTTCAACTAGTGTTTGATTTGACAGATAATTAATTTTATCCTTCCGCTGAACGAATTTCGTTCTGTATATGCTTGAACAACGGTGGGTAATATTGCGACATTACTTTGAAAATCATGGTAATGTTGCAGAATGTGTTCGAAAATTGCGTACGAATTTTGGAAGAAGAGAAGCACCGTCAGCTCCGTATGTTCGTTATCTTGTGAAAAAAGTGAAAGAAACTGGCATCCTCATCGCTAAACCAAAGCGTAAAAAGCCAAAAATAGTACGTACACTTGAGAAGGTGTGCGTGAAGTGCCATCAATATCAATTCACTGTCGTTCTCAACAATTGAATATTTCAGAGACATCATTGAGACGAATTTTGCATAAAGACTTTGGTATGATGCCATACAAAGTCCAATTGGTACAGGAGTTGAAGCCAAGTGACCATCCAATGTGTTTTCGCTTTGCTAAGTGGGTCTGCGATCGACTTACAGAAGATGCCGGTTTTGCAAAAAAAAATCATCTTTTCAGATGCAGCTCATTTTGACCTTGGCGGGTATCTAAACAAGCAAAATTATTGCATTTGGGGCATAGAAAACCCGCACGCATACATTGAAAAGCCAACGTACCCAAAAGGAGTCACTAGTTGGTGTGGAATTTGGTCCAGAGGCATAATTGGACTATGTTTTCTTCGAAAATGAGCAAGTAGTGGCCGTTACAGTCAATGGCGATCGTTATCGGGCAATGTTGAACGAATTTTTGTTCACAAAAATTGAAGAGGAGGATATTGGCAAACTTTGGTTTCAACAGGACGGCGCTACGTGCCACACAGCCGAAGCTACACTCGATGTTTTGCGCCCTATTTTTGAAGATCGCATTATCAGCTGCAGAGCTGATGTCGTTTGGCCTCCTCGGAACTGCGATTTGACATCGTTGGACTATTATTTGTTGGGTGCCGTCAAAGATAAGTGTTACGCCGATACACCAGAGACAATTGACGCTTTAAAGGATAATATTCGTGAAGCCATTGGTGAAATACAGCTGCACACAATCGATAATGTGCTTAAAAATTGGACCGATTGTGTAGGCTATTGGCTGGCCATCTGAGGCAGCCATTTGAATGAAATTATTTTCTATTATTAACCGGAAGGATTGTACTTTCAAATAAAAAAAGAAATTTGAGAAAATATTCAGAAGTTTTGTTTATAGGATTTAAAAAAAAAAAAAAGTTTTTTATAAGAGAACCAACCAGAATAAGAAAGCGTGTAAACTGGTTGTGTAGTGGTAAGATGTTTAGTCTCACTACTTCATTTGTAGTGATTGTTTAATGTTTGGTGTGATTATTACAACTTCAGTTGTGCTTGAGCCGTCTTGGTGGACGAACACTAACGCAGGTTATTGTAGTCTCGATAGTAGAAGGTCACCAAGACATGCGAGTCGACTAAAGGTAGTGGTAAAGGGTTTCTACTAGTTGTTATAGCCATAGTCCCCAGACCAAGAAGCAAAAGTGGGGAGGGACACTACTGATTATTACAGCCTTGGGTCCTAGTCGTTGTGAGAACTAATACACTAACCATCATTCAATCAAACCATTTTTAAGAAAAAAGCAACGGTCAAGTAAGCATTCAGTATCCTACTTAGAAGTTGAAAGCACGTCATACGGGTAATTTCCGTCAGTCTGGTTCAGATGATTATTTTTCAAGTCCTGGTTGATTCTGTTCTAAACAATTATGGAATATAAGAACTCGTTTAATAAAATAAAGATATTGTATTGGAAAGATTAAAATAAGTGTTTACTTGTACTACTGGACACGCCCTGAGTACTACCCCAGCAACATATGTTATAATATACAGAACATCTACTTACTGTCACCATAAAACAATAAACTTGTTATTTAAGAAACATAAATTTTGCTCAATCAAAAATTAAATTTCTTTTTTTTTCAATTTTATATAATTTATCAATTTTATGAAAGTATAAACTTTAACTGTTTTATGTTAATTTTTCGAAATATAATTGACCTCAATGAATTTATCAATCAAATATTGAGTTTGAAACACAATACAAAACTGTCAATTTACTGAAAGACTTTGAATAAAAACACTAGACTCAAGTAACAAGAAGAAGATCAAATTACATACTTTTAGACATTTTTAAATGAAAATGTCCGATTTAATGACAAGTAATTGACACTGGGTTATAACTTAATAAAAACAAAATAGAAATATTTGGCTGTGTGAGAATATTCTAGCAGACATTGATAATATTAATGACATTAAAAATAGGAGAGGCAAATATTTGCCACACTCTAAATTTTCTAGCAAAAGTAACAAACAAAAATAATTAAATATTTTATTTAATTTATAATTTATAAAATTTAAAAATATTGTAAACAACATCTAATGATTGCATGTTGTTTTTTGTTTCAAATCAATGCACACATGCATACACACACATACCACCCACATACATATATCGCACTGATTGCTTTAAATTTGTTAATTCTCTCTCAGTAGAGGCAAAAAACAATTCAGCATTGTACAGTATGGCGTATGAGTAAGATTTATTTACCTGACTTTATATTAATCATACGTCACGTCAAACAATAAATTAAAACTTTAGTAAAAAAATTTATCCTAAACCTGTTGTAACTGGGTAAATTTCATAAGATTTTACTGTCGTTGCAGATATGCTGTTGACAATTTCCATGTAAATATTTGCTACAACTGGTTTTAATATGATTTCATATGTATTCTGAAGGTCGTATGAGACAAATAAAGTTGCGTAAAAATATTTCTTTCACTTTGTTATTTTTATTTGAGTTTTATTTTTAAAATAATTAAATTTTTATTTATTTATTATTGTTTTTTTATATTTTAAACTTTTTAGAATTTTAAACTTTTTAGAAGTTTAATGATAAAGACTTTAATAAAAACTTTACAACTTCTCTGATAAAACATACAATTTATAATATATTGTGAATTAAACAATAGTGAATATGATTTCCAATATTCTTTTTTATACAATTCTTATATTTAATTTAAAATAAAATTAAAAAAAAATATATATATATTTCCAAACTTATTCTAAAAAATTATGATGTTTACTTTCTAGATTTGCATTCGCATTAGATTTGCAGCATAAAACTGATTTAAACATTTCAAAGTTTTAAAATCTCAAAAATCAAATTATTTTTTTTATAGAACATGACTGATGAAATTAGTGTCACATGTGATATTTTTTTTTGAAAAAATTGTGACTAATTTAATTTATTTTGCAATAAAATGACTGATTTGTAATTTTTATACACAACCTTTAGAAAAATTACGACTAATTTTTTTATAGTAAAATCATGATGGATAGAAAAATTGTGACTGATTTTTTTATAGAAAAATTATGATTTAATTTTTTCATAGCATAGTTATGACTTAATTTTTTTATAGAAAAATTATGACTTAATTTTTTTGTAGAAAAATTATCACTTTATTAATTTATAGAAAAAGTATGACTTAATTTTTTTTAAGAAAAATTATGACTATTTTTTTTGGAAAATTATGATTTAATTTTTTTATAGCAAAATTATGAATTAATTTTTTTGAAGGAAAAATTATAACTTAATTTTTTTATAGCGAAATTATGACTTAATTTATTTTTAGAAAAGTTTTGATTTAATTTTTTTTATAGAAAAATTATGATTTAATTTTTTTATAGAAAAATTATGATTTAATTTTTTATAGAAAAATATGATTTAGTTTTTTTATAGAAAAATTATGATTTAATTTTTATATAGAAAAATTATGACTTCATTTTTTTTTGGAAAATTATGATTTAATTTTTTTTATAGAAAAATTATGACTAATTTTTTTTTTTGGTTAATTATGATTTAATTTTTTTATAGAAAAATTACGACTAATTTTTTTATAGAAAAATCATGATGGATAGAAAAATTGCGACTGATTTTTTTATACCAAAATTGTGACTGATTTGTTTCAAAGAAAAATTATGATTTAATTTTTTCATAATGACTAATAATGACTTATTTTTTTTTATAGAAAAATTATGACTTAATTTTTTTATGGAAAAATTATGACTTAATTTTTTGTAGAAAAATTATGGCTTAATTTTTGTATAGAAAAATTATGACTTATTTTGTTTTATAGAAAGATTATGACTTAATTATTTTTATAGAAAAATAAAGACTTAATATTTTTTACAGAAAATTTGACTAAAATTTTTTATAGAAAAATGATGACTTATTTTTTTTTAAGAAAAATTACGACAAAAAATTTTTTTAAGAAAATTTACAACTTAATTTTAATAGAAAAATTATGATTTAATTTATTTAGAAAACTTATGAATTATTTTTAGAGAAATATTATGATTTAATTGTTTCATAGAAAAATTATCACTTTTTTGTGGAGAAAAATTATGACATAAATTTTATAGAAAAATTGTGGTTTAAAGTGTGACTAACGATAATGATAATTTGTTATAGAAAAATTATGAACGATCAAAAATTGTTACTGATGACAATTTTTCATAGAAAAATTAAAACTGATGATATTTATTCATAGAAAAATTAACACTGATGACAATTTGTTATATAAAAATTTAGGCTGATCATAATTTTTCATGGAAAAAATAAGGCTGATGATAATTTTTCATAGAAAAATTAAGACTGATGATAACTTTTTATAGAAAAATTAAGACTATTGATAATTTTTTATAGAAGAATAAGGACTGATGATAACTTTTTATAGAATAATTAAGACTGGTGTTAAAATTAGACTGATGATAATTTTTCATAGAAAAAATAAGGCTGATGATAATTTTTCATAGAAAAAATAAGGCTGATGATAACTTTTTATAGAAAAATTAAGACTGTTGATAATTTTTTATAGAAGAATTAAGAATGATGATAATTCTTTATAGAAAAATTAAGACTGATGATAACTTTTTATAGAATAATTAAGACTGGTGATAAATTTTTATAGAAAAATTAAGACTTATGATAATTTTTCATAAAAAACTTATGACTGATAATAATTTTTCATAGAAAAATTAAGACAGATTACAAATTACCATAGAAAAATTAAGACTGATGATAATTTTTCATAGAAAAATTAAAACTGTTGATAATATTTCATAGAAAAATTAAGACCGATGATAAATTTTTATAGAAAAATTAAGACTGTTGATAATTTTTTATAGAAGAATTAAGATTGATGATATATTTTCAAAGAAAAATTAAGACAGATTACAATATACCATAGAAAAATTAAGACTGATGATAATTTTTAATAGAAAAATTAAAACTGTTGATAATATTTCATTGAAAAATTAAGACTGATGATAAATTTTTATAGAAAAATTAAGACGTGATAACTTTTTATAGAAAAATTAAATTAATTAATTTTTCATAGAAAATTGTTGACTGATTATAATTTTTCATAGAAAAATTAAAACTGATAATAATTTTTCATAAAAAATTAAACTGATGATAATTTTTTAAAGAAAAATTAGGACTGATGATAAATTTCATAGAAAATTTAAGACTGATGATAATTTTTTTAAAAATAGCTGCATCTTTTTTTTATATTTTAAAATTCTTCAATCTTTGTAATTATTTGGTAGAAAAATTAACGTGCGACATATGACATGTGTTATTTTTTTTAAATTATGACTGATTTAATTTTTTTTATAAAAAATTATGATGTGAAATTTTTTTATAGCTGAAAGTTTCGGCTAAAGATTATATTTGGTGAATTTTTTATAACAAAATTAAGATGACAATCTTCTAGAAACATTATAACTGATAATTTTTTTTTTGAGAAGAGCATGACTGATTATTTGTTCTCAAAAAAAAAAAATAATTTTCTGGTGATTTTTTTTTATAGAAAAATTGTTCTTGATAAATTTTAGAAATTAACGATAAATTCGCCTTTGTGTTAATTAACGTATGTTAATTTTCAAATAAAAGCTCTTAGTTTACGAAAAATCACCATCAATGTAACCCTCAAAAATTAGTCATTTGCAAAAAGTTTTACAAAAAATGTTGATTTAAAAATTCTACTTTTCCCTGCAATTTTCAATGCAAAAAAAGAAAAAGGAGAATAATCAAAGTCCTCAACAAAAGCGTGATGTTAAAAAGTACATAAAACGTTTTAGATTCTATTAAAAATTCATACACACACACATCCATATATAAAGCCTTTAGCAAATATCAACAGCATACTTTTAGGAGTTTATATAGAGCAACGGAAAAGAGGGAAAATGGTTTTGGAATGTTAAATTGAGCAGAAACAATTGAAATATTTGATTTTCAGTTTGACCGTAAGGCTAAACGATGCAACAGAAAAAAAAGAAGAAAAACTCTAAATCAATTAGTATTGATTTAAAGAAGTTTTTGATTTTTTTTCTGTTTTATTTATACGAGTACGTAGCAAATGTGTGTGTATTAATTTAAAAAAGAATTATTTTCAAAACCTTTAAGCTGTGGGGGGAATAAAAAAATAAACAACGTTAAAAAAAATTTAAAACGTTTGTTTATTTTAGAGGGTTACGGAAAAGCAATAGAACTATGGTTTGGCTTTTATTTAAAATTTCATTATTTTATTATTTTTATATGGCAACCTAAATAAAAAGTGGTGGTGGAAAAAAAACAAAATAATTTTTGACAAACTTCATAACAAATTATAATTCATTTAACTTACTTTTGATTTTGGTATCTCTTCAAACATGGGGCTATTTGCTACTTCTATACTCCATCTATCCAACATAACAACATTCGAACGTTTTATTTTATCCATTAACTTTGGTATATTTTCACCCTCATAACCTCCACCCCAGCGTAAGCAACGTGCCAAATCATTGCCTGTACCCAGTGGTATGACGCCAATAGCTGGCTGTGTAGCAAATTCTATAGAGTCTGTTTTTGAACAAAAAAAAAATGTATGGAATTAAAAGTAGTAAACGATTTAATGAAAATCCCAAAACTTTTTAAATGTTGTCTTAGTAACTGAATTTAGTACAAATACTTACCCATGGCTTCCAAAACCCAACCCACTGTACCATCACCGCCACAGCAAATAACTTTAAAATTGGGTAAATCTTTAAATAATGTGAGACCTTAAAAAGAGATTGAAAAAGATATTAAAATAAAACGAAAATAAAGCAAAAGGAAATAAATAATGAAACAAAAAAAAAAAAATTAAGAAAAAACAAAAAGTTTATTTTGTTGTTTTCTTTGGCAAATTAAAAACTTACAACTGCAAGGCAATAAATCTCGACCACAAATTTTTACCCAGGAGTAAAAATCTAATTAAATAAAAAAAAAACTACGCACATATTTGCTATCGAAATTTAATTTAACCAATAAAAAGTTCAAAGCTCTTTTTTTTTTTGCTTCGAACACAAATTAAATTAAAAACTCTTCTTTCTAATTTTCCACTACATTTGACTTTAAAAAAAAAGAAGTTGTAATAAAAATTATATAAATTAATTTTGTTAATTTCAATAATTCTTTTTTAAACTTTTTAAAGCAGCTGCTAAAACATTCTTTAACAGCATAGCTAATACACCATGTGTGTTATATTAAGCCAAAATGGCTTAACTTTATAGACAGTTCCCACAGCTCACACTTGTACATGTTTAATTTTACAAATTAGTACTCACAGAAGAAAACTTTTAATTAAAATGTTTTCTCTAGTAAATAAACATTTACGTAAAGAAGGAGATTAATACATTAGGCTGGTACTTTTTTTACCAAAAGAAAATGTAGCTTTTGTTAAGCTTTACATATTAATAAAATTTTTAAAGCCGCTAAAATACCTTTGCTACACTTAAAAGGTGTTTCACTAAAACGAATTTGTCCGCTTTTTTTTATAAGAAAATGTTGCTGAGATATACTTCTTATAGGGAGAATTTTTGTAAAAGCCTTTTTAAAATGCCATCTTCTTTTAACTTTGTAGTAATGCCTTTATTGAAAAGTATTTTTTTAAGTACTTCTTTAAAAAGTACTTTTTTTAAAGTAACTTTTTTCAGAGGTACTTTTTTAAAGAGATTTCATTTAAGATATGTTTCTTAAAAAATCTATTTCTGTAACGAAGTGCTGTAAAATATATATTACTTTAATTATTTATTTATTAAATAAGTACTTTTTTAAAGAGTTACGTGTTTTTTTAAATTTTCTTAAAAAATATTGTCTTAAAAATATGACAATTAATTAATAATTTTGATGGTGTTATGTATATAAAAACTTCCTTCTGTAGCGATGTGCTTAAAAAGGTGTTTTATTTTTAAAAAGTTATGCATTTAAGGAAAAAGTACTTTTTAAAAGAGTTACGATTTTCTTTGAAAGTTTTATTAAAAAAAAATGTCTTACAACTATGGCAATTAATTAATAATTTTGGTGGTAACCTCTTTCTGTAGCGACGTGCTTAAAAAAATATTTTATTTTTAAAGAGTTATTAAAGGAAAAAGTACTTTTTTTAAGAATTACGATTTTCTTAAAAAGAGAAAGAATAGTATAATATAATAATAAATTATATGAATAATATAATTTTAGTGGTAGTATGTATATAAAAACTAACTTTTGAAAATATTTTTTTAAAAATAATTTCTTAAAAGTACTTTTTTAAAAGTACTTTTTCAATAGGAATTTTTACGGGTGTTTTTTTTTAAGATGGGACAATACGTTTAGTATATAACGAGAATCGTCATTCCGCCGTATGCCGGACTTCGTTGCGGCTGCCGGCTTAAAACCTACCGTAAGTTCGGGATATTCAGGATATTTTACCCTCCCCGGCACCGCTCTTGCATGACCTCGAGGAGGATCCCCGAGGGTTAAAAATATAAGACAATTACTTTAAAATTTTGGAAACAGTAACTATAACAAAAAAAAGTTAACTTTTGAAAGTACTTTTTCAATATTCCTTTTTTAAAAGTTACTACTTAAAAACACTTTTCAAAGAATTATTGCTTTTTCTCTTACGGTAAAGCTGGTACGTTACAGAAGCATACAAAAATAAGTTTTTTAGAAAGTAAATTTTTCAAAAACGGAAGTCTTAAAAATATAACACAATTAATTAATAATTTTGGTGGTAATATCTACTGAAAAATGTTTTTAAAAGTACTTTTTTAAAAGGCCTTTTCCATGATGGCTTAAAAATAAAAGACAATGGAAAAAAACAAAATATAGGATAAGAAAAAGAGTAAATTTTTGAAAGTACTTTTTTCATAATAATTTTTTAGAAGTACTTTTTTAGAAGTACCTTTTTAATTGTATTTTTTTTAGAAGTTATGTTTTACAATTTATTATTTAAAAGTCTAAAGTTGTAATTTTTGAAACAGTAACTATATCAAAAATATAAAGTTTTAAAAGTCCTTTTTAGTAGTAGTTCTAATTTAAAATAGACTTTTAAAAGAATCGCTTTTAAGGAAGCTTTTACTTTAAAGGTACCTTTTGAAAAAAACACATTCTTTCTAATTTAAAAAAAATATAAGTATTTGCAATTTTAAGGCAATTATTTTTGTCTATAAAAGTTATTATTTTCAAATAGTACTTTTTTTAAAGGCATATTTTCTCAAAGCGGCCATTTAAACAAAATGTACTCTTTCGAAGGTGATAATAAAAATAATACATTCCTCAAAGCAAAATTTTTAAAATATAGATGATTGTTTTATTTAAATATGCATATTTAAAAAGCCGTTAATACCTTTCAAAACAAAAGTCCCTTTTTTAAGGTACTTTTTAACAGAAATTTTTAATAAAATTTTACTTTAAAAGCTTTTTAGCTTAAATTAAAAACTTTCTAACATCTTAGTCTAAGAATAGGATGATGAAAAACCTATTCATAAAAAAAAACAGTTTTGGGCCACCCTAATGTTATTGAGTATTCATATGCAAATGTGTGCGAGGTTACAGATTTAAATGAAAAGCAAAAGACGGATTTAATACTTCTGTTGATTGAAAATATAATTTCAATTAATTTTTTAGTTTTAAGTTCTCTCAATGTTAAATTGAATATTCACTAAAAGTCAGCAGCAGCAGCAGGAGTTGTTGTAAATAAATAAATGCCATTTTAATTGCATTTCTATTTGTTATTCAGTTTATAATTTTGTTGAAATGAAATAACCTGACTGACTTACCTTCTTTGGGGCCACCTTTGGATAGATCATAAACCTGACGAGGATTAAGCATATATTGAAATTTACGTAAAATACGGTCTCCCTGTCGACCGCCACTTTTAGGATTAACAAATACCAAAAGTGGGCAACTGTTGTCGCTTGGTGGTGTCATTTGAAAATGTGTCGCCTGTTGTTGGTGATGAGTTTGGAAGGTAGAAGATTTCTGTTTTTAGTTTTTGCAAATTTAATTTAAATTTTTTTTGTTGGCATTTTTTTATATGGAAAATGTACACAAGCATGAACATTAGCATTGCCATGGACATTAGTTCAGTTTATATTTACATAAAGATAATTTGCATTTTATGGTCAAAAAGAAAATTTATCATTTAATTTCACAAATTGAAATAGATGAGGTAAATTGATGATCCAAATCATTAAAATATGATGCAAAGTTTTATTTTGTGTTATTTGTTCACAACGTTGTTCCAATATTTGATTAAAAAAAGGAAATAATTAAAAGGTTTTTGAAAAGAGTAGACAAAAGAAAGAAAAAATAAACATTTTAAATATTTTAAATACTATTTGTCGATGGGATTATGCTGTATCGAATGTTGATGTTAAAGGTCAAGGTTAGGTTTTCACCTTTTTGGAAAAAAAAACTAATAAAATGGAAAAGTATTAAAATTAAAATTTGATAAATATTTTTTAAACAATATTTTGCCACACTATTGGGTGGTATCTCTAGTAAAAATATAAAAAAAATATATGAATATAAACAATTTTTTAATTTGCTTGGTTAATATTACTACTTAAAGAATTGTTTATTTACTTTTCTTTTCCTGAAGATGCGCCACCAAATGGTGTGGTGAAGTATTGAAAATAAAAATTAATTTTTTTTTAATTTTTATATAAAGATCTACAGCCGTATACATAAAAAATTAAAGCAGGTTTAATTGCCGTGGTTAAACCAAAATTCTTAAAGTTGTATTTATTTTACATTTAAACGCCTGCGTTAAACGTTTGTTAACTTTAATGTAAGAAAAAACCTACTTTAACCCTGCCGTAAATTGACAATTGTATTTTGTTATTTTTTTATTGCTGTATAAAATTAATAATAAAAACTAAAATAAAATGCCATTTAATATAAAAAATTTTTGTATCGTACGATTTTTTAATTTAATCTAAATTAATATATGTTAGATTCTTATAATAATAAAAACAAAAAATATATATTTAAAATCTATTACAGAGAGGGAAAGCATATTCATATGGCCATTTCACTATTGCTCATATAGATCATCAGTGACCCTAAACTTTCTATAGAAAATACCAGAGTCTTATATCGTAAAGCAAATTGATTAAATGAGAGTTCTTATTTTAACAAAAACACAGCAAGCATTTCGAAAACAAAAGCACTACGTAAATATTTATTATTTTAATTTAATTTTTAATTTAACTTTTTTATTAAAAACTGATACCAAAAAATATTTAATATTTATTAAAAATATTTTTTACTTAGTAATTATTGTTTAATAATAAATATTTTTTTATAATTATTATTTAGTAATAAATATTTATTAATAAATATTTATAATTTTTTTGGAATCATTTTTTTATTTAAAAATTAAATTAAAAACTTAAATTAAAATTGTTTAGTAAAATTGTTTAATAAATATTTAAAAATAAAATAAATAAAAATAATTATTTAGAAATAAATATTTATTAAAGGAATCTATAATATTAACTTACTGTTTTTGTTTTCGAAATGTTTGCTATGTTTTGGTATAAAAGTGTTTTTGAGTTTTGTTGTTTGTTGTGTTTTTTTTAAATGAGAATTCTCATTTAATCAATTTGGCTTTCGATATAAGACTTCTATACAAAATTGCGGGTTATAATAAATATATATAAATAAATATTTATAAATATTTATTAATTATTATTATTTAAAAAATTAAATTGTTTAGTACGTTTTTTTATTTACATTTCGTAGTTTTTGTGTAAATATGTTTATGGTATAACCTGAAAATTCAAGTCCTATTCAAGGCCTAAAAAGACTTTAATCTTCCGTAACTTCACTTGTTTTAAAAATTTGTATGAAGAATTGCTTTCTTTCATATTATCAGAACATATGCCAATGAAATACAACCCACGTTACGTCAAAGCTTTAGCAACTCAATAGAACTGAATATCCTACTGTCGAGGATGAGCTTTTAGCTGTCTTCTGTATGCGGGTGAGTAACTCCAAAGTAGCCTTTGCGACTCCGGCCAATTCACCATTCATAAATAGATAGTATAGATAAGGATATTAGAAAAAGTAACGTGTCTATTTCACCGTTTCAGAAAGCTAAAGCACTTGGATAATTCTTTTGCGACCATATGTTACGACAAATTTTCATTTCAAGAACACGGGGAACTTCTAATTCTCCAACTGCTATGTCTAACACCTACATTAGTTTATTAACTATTTAAGCCTAATAAACCTTTGTTAAAAAATGGTATGCAAAAACAAAACTTAACTTTAACTTTAATAAAATTAGTATTTTGATAATGGCAATGCCACTTTTTTCAGTTGTCACTTTATAGCTAATGATGTAGAAAAATGAATATTATTTATTCGGGTAATTAGATCCATAAAAAATATTTTTATTGTTTTCAGTAAAGTCAACATTTTTGTTTTTTGTTTTTTTTTATTAATAAAAATTTTGTTTTAAATAATTAATTAAAATAATAATTTTGTAAATTATAAAATAATTTAAATATATAAAATAAATTATATTTTTTTATATTTAACGGCATGTTATGTTTTAGTTTTTATTATTATTTTTTTATTAAAAATTGTAAAAAATTTTTGTAATAACAAAATACAACTGTCAATTGAGCCGTTCATTTTGAAAGTGGCATAAGTCACAATTGAACAGGATATTTTTATTTTTAAAAAACTTTGCAATTAATAAGCTGAGAACTATCGAGAATTGTTTGAGAAAAGTGTTGGCAATTAACAGTACAACAAAAATGTTTATTTTGAAAGTATTGTAAGTCGCCGTACTCAGGAAATTAATTCCGGAGCTTCGTGCGAAAGAAATGGAATCATGTGATAAATGTATGTGAAGTATTGTTGTGATCATTGGATTTATTTTTATAAGTGCGAAAGAATAGTGCAGTTTTCTGAATTATATTATAGTGATATCTAATATAGTACACCTAATTAGCATTATTTTATTAAAATTACTTTTATTCTCAGGTAGTTGCTTCGTGTTTTACAAAACTTCTTTAGAATAACACAACTAAAATGCATATTATTGCATATAGTGATTTATGTTCATAATAAAATAGTAACATAAAACTGGCATTAAATTGGATGAAAATTGTTATTTCTTCAGAAAACGATATTGAAATTCTGGATTACAAAAATTTTTAATTTCGGGTCGTCCATACTTATTAAGTAATAATTTTAGTGTGATATAAACAGCCTTAAAAAATGAATGTTTTAAAAATTCCAAATGATTACTATAGTGTGACAGCTGCCTGTCGAAAAAAAATCCTTCACATCACACAACATTGGAGGAAAAAGATTTTATCTCCATAATTAGAAAGCCTTAGATAAATCTGTTTCATAAAGGAAAGTAAATCAGACCAAAACAAAGTTAATTGGCTAAAAATTTAATGGATACGAATTTACGATGATATTTCCTATAAAATGTTTTATAAACCAACTTTAGATAAAAAAGATGACTTAAGAATAAAGTGACTTATATCACTTAAAAAAAAACGGCTCAATTTATTATTATTTTATATTTTATTTATTTATTTTACCATGATATTCCCTATAAAATGTTTTATAAACTAACTTTAGCTAAAAAAGATGACTAAAAAATAAAGTGACTTATACTACTTTTAAAATAAACGGCTCAATTTATTATTATTATTTTATATTTTATTTATCTATTTATACGATTT
Source organism: Trichopoda pennipes (assembly GCA_030448955.1). Classification (NCBI taxonomy): domain Eukaryota; kingdom Metazoa; phylum Arthropoda; class Insecta; order Diptera; family Tachinidae; genus Trichopoda; species Trichopoda pennipes. Next base: position 3,859,196 of record JASKUP010000040.1, read on the forward strand.
TTCTGTCATATTCCCTGTTAAATGTTTTATAAACTAACTTTAGCTAAAAAAGATGAATTAAGAATAAAATGACTTATAGCACTTTTAAAATAAACTGCTCAATTTATTATTTTATATTTTATTTATTTATTTATACGATTTTTATATGATATATTCCCCATAAAATGTTTTATAAGCTAACTTTAGATAAAAAAGTGACTTAAGAATAACGTGACTTATGCCACTTTTAAAATTAACGGCTTAATTTATTTTTATTTTATATTTTGTTTATTTATTTATACGATTTTAGCATGATATTCCCTATAAAATGTTTTATAAACTAACTTTAGTTAAAAAAGATGAATTAAGAATAAAGTGACTTATAGCACTTTTAAAATAAACGGCTCAATTTCTTATTTTATATTTTATTTATTTATTTATACGATTTCACCATGATATTCCCTATAAAATGTTTTATAAACTAACTTTAGCTAAAAAATATGAATTAAGAATAAAGTGACTTATGCCACTTTTAAAATAAACGGCTCAATTTATTATTTTATATTTTATTTATTTATGTATACGATTTTTCTATGATATTCCCTGTAAAATGTTTTATAAACTAACTTTAGCTAAAAAAGATGACTTAAGAATAAAGTGCCACTTTTAAATTTAACGGCTGAATTTATTTTTATTTCATATTTTATTTAGTTATTACAATTTTAGCATAAAAAATGTATTATAAACTGACTTTAGATAAAAAGGTGACTTAAGAATAACGTGACTTATAGCACTTTTAAAATTAATGGCTTAATTTAGTTTTATTTTATTTCTTATTTATGGTTTTAAACGATCTTACCATGATATTCCCTATAAAATACTTTATAAACTAACTTTAGATAAAAAGGTGGACTTAAGCATAAAGCGACTTATAGCACTTTTAAAATAAACGGCTCAATTTATTTTTATTTTATATTTTATTTAGTTATTTATACGACTTTTCCATGAAAAATGTTTTTTAAACTACTTTAGATAAAAAAGATGACTTAAGAATAAGTTGACTTATGCCACTTTTAAATTGTAGGTTTAAAATAGGTCTTTTCCAACTTTAAAGTTAACAAAGGTTTAACCAAGGTATTTAAAAGTAAAAATGTTTGTTCTTTAAGAAATTTTGCTTAACAACGGCAGTTAAACCTGCTTTAAGTTTTTATGCAAATGGCTGAAAGTGTTTAAATTGAATTTGTGTAAGGCAATTATCCTTAAAAAATGCTTAATTAAAAAACTTTTCCTTTTTTTATTTTAGTTTTTATTTAAAAAGTGTGTTAAATTTATTGATTTTTTTAAATTTATTTACTTTGACATGCTGTTCTATGTCTATTTTGGAAATTGAATTATAAAATGATTTGAAACCTCTTACCTTGTGTGCTTGATTAACTGAACGTTGACGATCCAATACAGCTGGACAAATAGCAGTTGGTGGCACAATTAAATCAGCAAATTCGCCCAAAGTACATTCCTTCTTTACAGATGAAGCACAACGGTTGTGTAGCTAATGCGTTTAAATAAATAAAATAAATTAAAAGTAAATAATTTAATACTGACGAAGAAAATTGGAAATTTATTTATTTTTGTGTGATTATTAATAATAATTGAAAATTAGATACAGAATCTGTTTTATACAGGGTGTACGCCGGGAAGGTATACTACTTTGTTTGTTTATAATTTTTGAAATAACTTGTTGTGGAAAGAGGTCTCGCAGTAATTCGATATGATAGTAATACGATATGACACCGTCTTGGTGATACCACATGTTAATCAAGCCCAAAGTATGCAGTTGTGGCGTTAAAAAGTTTTCAATCATATCACGATATCGCTCCTCATTTACAGTTATCATTACGACGTTTTCATGTTTAAGGAAGTAAGGTCCAATGATTCCTTCTGACTAAATTGCACACCAGACTGTCACTTTAAATGGATGCACTCACTTTAAATGGTGATTATTGAATAATTTGTGGGCTTCTCATTTCCCAGAAACGATTATTCTATTTATTCACATATCCATTCAAATGAAAATGTGCCTCGTCACTCGGTGTTGTTATGGGTGAACTGTAACATCTTACTGGCATACGTCCGGCGGCGTAAATGATATTGTGGAAGAAGCTTTTGTGTCAACTGAACCTTATATGGAAACAAATGCAAATCCTTATGCAAAATTGTTGCCAAAATTGTTCTTTAAAGACCAAGCTCCGGAGCACGTCATCGAATTCAGGTTGATGAGTTGTTTTGAATATTTTCTTGAGCAGCAGTAATGTTTTCAGCCGATCTTGCAGTACATTGTTGTCTATCATTGGGCCTATCAACTACAGACCCTCCTTCTTCGAAATTATTCACTACACGATAAATAGTGCGTTTTGTTGGCACGTTGTTTCTCCCTAAAAAATTTTACGTAACTTTCTCATCGTCACAGTAATCGTAGATTAATTTTGATAAAATATTTTAACGATTAAAACACGTTGGCTTATCGAATATTTTACTTCACTACTGCCAACTACTACAACTGTCAAAACTAATGTTTACCAAAATGGCAGCAAAACAAAGTAAATAGTATACGTTCCCGGCGAACACCCTGTATTTAGCTGAAAATATAAATATTTTGCATCTTTACATTTTCTTCTTTGACTGTGGCTTTCCTTTTTATTTATTTATTTATTTTTGTTTTTGCTAAAAATAGAAACATTTTTTATTGAAAACTAAGTTTAGCCTGTGTGATTTTGAACTTTGCCGTTTAAACAACCAACACGTGCCACTGACTTTTGTAAATATTTAGGATATTTTCATGGAACTGAAGGATCTTAATTTAAAAGCATTTTTTTGCTTTTGCTCTAAAAGAATATGTAAATGTAAGAGGAAAACCATAAGAAATTAATATTAAAAACAGAAAAAATTATATTCACGTGGTACTTTTTTTACGGTACTATTTTAAAGATACTTTTTTCAATTGGTACTTTTAACAAAAGTACTTTTTGTAGATAGGACAATTTTTCAGAAAAATTATTTGTTTAAAAAACTCGATTTCTCAAAAAGTACTTTTGTTTAAAGGAAAAGGTATTTAAATAAATGGAATGTTAAAATATGCGGCTGTGATAAAAATACTTTTTCGTTAAGTATTAAAAAAAATTTTTTTTAAAGGAACTTTTTTCCAAATGTACTTTTTCAAACTTTATTTTAAAGATACACTTTTTAAAATGTCCTTTTAAAATAGAGCTTTATTTATTTATTTTAAAAATTCGATTTCTCAGAAGGTACTTTTTGAAAGGAAAAGGTATTTAAAAAATTGAATGTTAAAATATGTTCTTTTCTAAAAATGCTGCTGTGATAAACTTATTTTTTCGTTAAGTATTTTTTAAATTTTTATTAAGGGAACTTGTTTCCAAAAGTACTTTTTCAAACTATTTTTAAAATAACACTTTTTAAAAAGTGTTTTTTAAAAGGGGCTTTTTAATTGCTTTTCTTTTGTAGACAGGATTTTTTTTTTGAAAAGTTATCTATTTTAAAAACTCGATTTCTCAAAAAGTACTTTTTGAAAGGAAAAGGTATTTAAAAAATTAAACGTTAAAATAGGTACTTTATCAAAACTGCTGCTGCGATAAAATTTTTTTTTCGTAAATTATTTTCTAAAATTTTTTTACAAGGTACTTTTTTTCCAAAAGTACTTTTTCAAACTTTATTTTAAAGATACACTTTTTCAAATGTGTTTCTTAAAAGGATATTTTTTATGACTTTTCCCTTGTAGGTAGGATTTTTTTTTTCAAAAGTTATTTATTTTAAAAACTCGACTTCTCAGAAAATACTTTTTTTTTAAGAAAACAAAATTTAATATTATAATGGGTTGTTTTTCAAAAATGCTGCTGCGATAAACTTGCTCTTTTATTTTTTAAAGTTACTTTTTTCAAAAGTACTTTTTTCCAAAAGCACTTTTTGTCCAAAAGTACTTTTTTTCCAAAAGCACTTTTTGTTCAAAAGTACTTTTTTTAAAAAAATATTTTTTTTCCAAATGTACTTTTTTTCCAAAAGTACTTTTTTTCCAAATGTACTTTTTTCCAAAAGTACATTTTTTTTCAAAAGTACTTTTTTCCAAAAGTACTTTTTCATAGTTTTTAAAAGAAACACTTTTCAAAATGTGTTTTTTTAAAAGGAACTTTTGTATGACTTTTCACTGAGTTTTACTTTACAACTTGCAGCCTTGGAGATTTCTGGTTTAGAAGCTGTAGTGTTCTTTGCAACTACACCAATTGGTACTAAGAGAGAACACAGCCGGAAACTCATACACTAAGTGCATTGATGGCACAGGACTGCTATGAAGTGAACTAGATTGCTGTTAAGTTCACAAAGAGCAAAAGTTAATAAATTCCCTGAGATAACACTCTAAAAAAGTGGAATGCTATCAAAAAAATGGATTCCTTTGCTTACAAAATGCTGCCCAGTTACTTTTTCTAAAGAAAATGCCAACAGTATCTGAGCAATTTGTGATTAAAGTGGATTGAAAAGAAATTCACGCAAGTGCCACTGTGTGGAAGGAGAATCGAGTATGGATCGAAAATTGCACTGTTTGAATGCTGTGGAAAGAACTGTCTGAAACAGCAGAGAACTTATGCATAAAGTTTCGCAACTAACTAAAATTAGTTATGAGAACGTAGTTTTAAGAAACGAGATCGAGTGCTGCTAGGCGATAGCCAAAAATTACTAGTGCCAAGATGGTGATTAAAAAAATTAAATATTAAAGAGGTCACCAACCAATATTTAGCAAACGAAGGAAGAAGTGTGACAAAAAACAACCCACAATAGCAATGTTATGCTTCAGTGATCTGTCCCCAAACTTCTGTCAAGAACAAGTGACATGTATTTTTTGTGTTTAACTGCAAATAAATTGAAATTACAGCAAATTGAAATTTAAATCCTCTTTGCTAAATTTAACAATAAAAAATATTATAAATAATTGTTTCACATAAATACGACTCCTATACAACTTAAAACACACTGCACTGCGCATTATGGCAAATTTCCATTATTTTTTGCATTTTTAATTTTATTTGTTTGTGTAACAAGATTTTCTACCCCCCAACAAACAGCTTCGCAAACAATTTAAGTTGAATAAAGAAAAACTGATTTTGTTTTTTGTCTCTAAAATGTAAAAGAAACTAAATTTAATAATAATAAATTCAAAAAGGTTGAAGCAGAAGAAAGCAACTTGTGAGGAAAATTTATTTAGTTTTCTTTTTAACACATAAAAATAAATTTCATAAAATTTTATTTTCAAAAGAAAACGAAGCTCGTTGGTGGTACTTGTTATAAGAAAATAAAAATATATCAACAAAAACAAAAAAAGGATTTAGTGAGTAGAAAGAAGCTTCTTTAAACTATTTATTAGATACAGATTTACTACATGTCAGTGTTAGAGAAACATTGTTAAAAATACGTGACAATTTACAATTGTCAATTTAAAAGAAAGTATTAAAAGAGACAACAACAGTAATTTGCAAAACAGTAACGAAGATTGTTTGTGTGGAGAACAAATGCAATCCATAAAATAACTACAAAATGGGTGTTTTTATTTTAAAAGTAACTACAAAATCTATTTATTATTATCAATACAACAACAACATAAATTTTGTTGTTGGTTTTTCAAAGTTGTGCAGTCACGGTTGGAAATCTCTTATTTATTTTTGTTTCGTTAAATCTTTTTTTTGATGAAACAATTTAAAAATAGAAAAATGAAAATAGACAAATTTAAAACTGATGCGATAATATGAATAATGCTGAAGAAGATTGTACCGAACAATAATGCGAAATTTTTCCAGTGTCAAATTTTTAATTTTATTAAAATAAAATAGTATTTTTGTTAAAGGATACTTTTTTTGTGAAGAAAGTCTTTTTCGTGAATATTTTTTAAAATCCTAAATTTTTTAAAAATTTACTTTTTCGGAAAAAGTACTTTTTATAAAAAGGTTCTTTTTGGAAAAAAGTACTTTTTTTATAAAAAATTTACTTTTTTGCTTAAAAGTACTATTGCTTAAAAGTACTTTTTTTATGTAAAGATCCTAGCTTGCAAGTATTGCTATCCTTCATAAACTTTACGGAAAAACACCAAAAAATTTCGAATATAATGGCTGGGCAAACTTAAGGTTAGGAAGTAAATTGCCTAACAAATTATTAAATTTTAAACACTGAGATGTCATCTTAATTTACGGTGTTGTTCCTGACAGGGGACCATAATAATATGCTGTTAGTGGCCGTTGTACAGTAAAGTGTTGGAAATGAGCCTGGAACATTAACTCGCCGAAGTTCGCAACAAGGCATTACTAGAGGCACATTGTGCAACATTTTGAAAAAACATCTTCATTTCACCCTTATAAAATTCAACTCGTTCAGGAGCTAAAGCCGAATTTTGTTTGGGTCCAACGTATGTGAACTGGCTGTTTTGAGAGACTGTACGACAACAACGCAGTTTGAAACAAAATCTTAAGTAATGGAGCACATTTTCAATTAGACGGTGATGTAAACAAACAAAATTGTTACCTATGGGGCTCACAAAATCCACAAGCAGCCTTATTATTATAAAAAATAGTATTTTCGTTTAAAGTTACTTTTTTTGTAAAGAAGGTCTTTTTTTGTTAACAGTGTCAATTTTGTAAAAATCTAAAATTTTTAAAAAGGTACTTTTTAGGAAATAGTACTTTTTGTAAAAAGTACATTTTCTTAAAACACTTTTTGCGAAAAACGATATTTTGTGAAAAGGTACTTTTTGTGAAAAGGTACTTCTTGTGAAAATGTAATTTTTTTGTAAAAGGTTTACTTTTGTTTAAAAAGTGCTTCTTTATGAAACGGTGAAAATATAAAAAAAAGTTCGTTTTATGTATTGTACAGGGTATCCGCCAAGAAGGTATACTACTTTGTTTATAATTTCTGATTAAATGAAAGACAATGGATCTTATATTGTTGATAAATGCTTTATGTCGGCAATTATGTATGGAATACAATATTAGATAAATGTCCGGAAGTGTGGAGCAGTCAAATCAGGCGACCGTGGAGGCCAATCAACATCAGCATTTCTTGAAATAACTTGTTGTGGAAAGTAATTCCACTGTAATCCTGGCTGTATGCTACGTGGCACCATCTTGTTGATACCACATGTAAATCAAGCCCAAAGAATGCAGTTACGGTGTTAAAAAGTTTTCGTGATATCGTGATATCGCTCCCCATTCCTATTACCTACAGATTTTCTTTCTTGGAAATCATTCACTGCACGACAAATAGTGCGTTTTGTTGGCACGTTGTTTCTCCCCAAAACTTTCACGTAAATTTGTCATCGTCACAGTAATCGATGATTGATTTTGATAAAATGTTTTAGTGATTAAAACATGTTGGTTTAACGAATATTTTTCCATAATAAATTTGCCACGATTGCAGAATATGAACTGTCAAGACTAATGTTTACCAAAATGGCGGCAAAACAAAGCGGTATACCTTCCCGGCAGTCACTCTGTTGGAGCCACTTTCATCTCAAAACCACAGCTAATAGCCAAAATTTAGAATTTCGGATTTCGATATTTGAATCTGCTCATGATGGCCAGAATATGTGACATCCATTTCTTTTCTATAATTTGTAAAAATTATTTATTGTTTTCCGAAAATATTCATATTTAACACTGAACGTGACAATTATGAAAAACAAATCGAGATATTAAATATTTATAATTTTTGAAATAGCACATGAAACAACAATAAACAAATTAAAAAACAAAATTGTACACTTTCACAAGATGACATTAATTTCATTGTTCACTTTGCATTTGTCATTTTATTTTTATGCAAAATAAAACAGGAAACAATGAAATTAAAAATAAAAGAGAAATTGTTTGCAAATCAACAAGGGAAATGGAATTTTTATAAAAAATTTATATGAAATAATATTTTTTTTTTTAAATTAAAATTAAATTAAGTAAAAATTCATTTTAAGAAATTTAAATTTAAAAAAAATTGAACAACTCACCATCATGTGACACCAACGACACGTGAGTCCTGTTATGCCATGATACGCCTTAATACGTTTACGACATTTCGAACAACGTTCATAACAGTTGCCTTCAACCCAATGATGCAGTAGATCACCACCGCCCTTGACCTTTTTCGACTTGACATATGTTGTTATACAAGAGGCTGGAGCATATTGAACGCAACGCTCATGTACTGTATATTTGCACACTTTATTGTAGTTGGTGTTGTTATTCATATATGTACATACGCACACATACATATGTGTCAAAACAAACAATTTAGAAGCCGGAGAATAATTTAAGTTACAAAAACAAGAAGAAGAAGAAGAAAATAAAATTAATGGAAATTTTATACAAAATTCTCGGTACTTAAAAAGGAAAATTGATAAAAAATATTCTAAAAAAAATGTAATCGAAATCTGAATTGGATTTCTCTATGTTGACAAAATGGTTTGATTTAAAAAAGTACTTTTTTTCAAAGAGTTCTTATAGGAATAGGGTTATCAATTTCGTGGTAGTATATTTTGCTTTCGTACTATTTAAAAGAACTGCCATCAAACCAATCAAAGTAGAAGTACTTGTTTTTTAAAAATGAATAATCTTCGAAAGGTACTTTTCAAGACATTTTTTTGTTTTTTTGGCAGATTTAAAAATGTTCCCTTGTTTTTCTTTTTGAAAGTTATTTGTTTAAACTGATACTTTTTCAAAATTTTTCTGTTTTTTTAAGAAGGTTTTGAATTTATTGTTAAACGAAACTTTTTTAAAAGTACTGAATAAAAATAAATAAAAAATACTTATTTTAAAATGTACTTTGTTTAAGTGTACTCTTTCTAAAAAACATTTTTGTAAGAAACGTTTCTGAAAAAGTTTTTTTTTCATTATTATTTTTGTTTTTCCTGATGATGCCAACCAACGGTGTGGCGAAATATCGAAAATATAATAAAAAATAAAGTTTTTTAAAAAAAAAATTTTTATTAAATAAGACCTTGTGCTTAAAATTAATTACTAAAAAATATTAAAAAAAGGTCAAAAAATTATAACTATTATAAAAAAAATTAAAACTATTTAAAAGTACTTTTCAGAAATCCCAGTCTTAAAATGAGTTTTTTTAAAAGATTTTTAATTAAGAAATAAATAAAGCAGTTTTTTAAAGTTTTTTTATTATTTTTACTTGTTTAATAAAATTACTAAATATTTAATAGAATTAAGCTATTATTTAAAGGTACTTTTTTAAGGGACTTTTGAAAAGTACTTTTTAAACTACTTTTATAAAATACTTTTTAAAGTACTTTTATAAAATACTTTTTTAAGTATTTTTATAAAATACTTTTTAAAGTAATTTTTAAAGTACTTTTATTAAACACTTTTTTAAGTACTTCTTATTAAATACTTTTTAAAGTACTTTTATGAAATACTTTTTAGGGTACTTATATAAAATACTTTTTAAAGTACTTTTTAAAGTACTTTTTCAAGATACTTTTTAAAAAGGATTTTAAGGCACTTATTTGAGAACTTATTAAGAAACTTTCTTAAGGTAACTTTTAAAGCCCTTTTTAAACGTACTTTTTTAAAAAGTACTTTTTTATGGTATTATATATACAAGTTTTTTTTCTTAATATGCCTCTTTTCTATTACGATTTTTGCTTTAGCCAAAAATGTGAAATTATATTGCTCTTTCGAGTAACGCATTGTTTCTCGCATTGTTTATCGTAAGTTTTCCTATTCTCTATTGCATAATATCTCACTTGTACTGTCAATTGTTAAAGGATGGTCCATTTTCGTGTAAAATTATTTTTTAGGTACCTTTTACAGAACTATTTAAAGTACTTTTTAAAGCAGTTTCTTAAGGTCCTTTTTGAATTAGTTTTTAAAGGTACTTTTTAAAGTGCTTGTTTTAAATACTTTTATAAGGTAGTTTTAAAAGTACCTTACAATTTTGTAAGGTACTTTTCAGAGTACATTTTTAAATACTTTTATATGAAATTATTTAAAGTACTTTTTTAAGGTACTATTTGTGGAACTTTTTTCGAAAGAAATATTTGAGAAATGGAAGAGACGAGGTTTAATGATAGTGTGCGTGCACAAATTGATGATCTACGAAGTATGATAGAGAACGTGATGATCATGATATAACTACAAGCAAATCAGAATCCGCAACCATCAAGTTGAATTCGTGATGCTGAACGGGAACATCAAGCGATATCCTTACCAAGTTGAGAGTTACATCAGCGAAATATTTATAGCATAAGAGAAATTTTAGATACTCTTCCAGAGTATGATCCTACACAAGACGCCATTTTAGCGTAGAGCAATTTGTTCAACGAGTTGAAAGGTCGATGCAAGCATTTGACTGGGACGTAAACTGAATGATGTTAGCGGTATATACCAAGTTAAAAGGGCCCGCTAAGTAATGGCTGCACGCATCAATGGACTTATACGTATCGTGGTATGAATTCGCCGATGCACTAAAAAATGAGTTTGGTAGTGTTACGGATGAAGCTGACGTGCATTTAAAAATGGCAAGAGCAGCACGAAAAAAACGGTGAGTCAATTACCGAATATTGTTTTAGAATGCGTGCTCTAGGTAGACATCATCGCGTAAGTGAGTCAGAGATAATAAAATACACACGTGAATCAGTACGCCTGCAGAGTTCACTATTTGTCTCTTGAGACAATTAGCTGTTCTCTGACTGGTTATGGAGGTTGGCCCCTATATGGGAGTATCGTGGTAGTTGTGGTTTCGAGACCCTCGTGATAGTTTGTGGGTCGGATCATTCATAATGAACACAATGAATGGTTCAGGTCCAGTGTGTATGAATGCCGTCGTTTTCTTAATTATATTAGGCTTCATGCGTTCTGGACCAGGAGTTGGAAAGTCTCCAACTCTTTAGCAAGGAGTGAAGGCCGCGGCCTACTTCGGGCTTTCGAAATTGCTACTAGGAGTGACCGGAGGATATACGTATTCGATGGCCTACTAGGGCGTGAATGACGTTTGCAAATCATTCAAATCAAATCACATCAATAGCAGATCAAGAGTAGCGAACGTTTTAATGAGTCACTCATTTTCTGTATTGTATAATAACTAACTCGTACTACAAATCATAAAAGGATTTCTAATATATTTTCCTGTAAGGTAATTTTTAAATTTTCTGTAGTGTATAAATAACTCACTCCTACTATAAATCATTAAAGGATTTATAATATATTTTCTTGTAAGGTAATTTTTAAAGTCCTTTTTAAAAGTACTTTTTGAAGGTACTTTCTAAAGTACTTTTTTAAGGTACTTTTTGAAGTACTTTTTTTTCTTTAATATTCTGGTTTTGTTATACAAATTCTGTTTTTATCAAGAATATGAAATTATAATATTTTATCGAGTAACACAGAATTAGCAAAATAAAACCTTTCTCACACGTTTTAATGAGTCACTCATTTTCTATATTGTATAATAACTCACTCGTACTACAAATCATGAAAGGTTTTCTAATATATTTTCTTGTAAGTTAATTTATAAAGTCCTTTTTTAAAGTACTTTTTGAAGGTACTTTTTAAAGTACTTTTTAAAAGTACTTTTTTAACATTTTTCTTTAAAATTCTGCTTTTCTAACACGAATTCTGTTTTTATCAAGAATATGAAATTATAATATTTTATCGAGTAACACAGAATTAGTAAAATAAGACTTTTCTCACACGTTTTAATGAGTCACTCATTTTTTATATTGTATAATAACTTACTTGTACTACACATCATGAAAGGGTTTCTGATATATTTTGTTTTTGTAAAAATTTATAAAAAATAAAATCAAGATTGTTTTTACTTACATACACAGCAGAGACCTTTTTTGCCCAAACCAACCAACATATTTAGGCAAAGATTACAATATGCTGGTTTCTTAAAGTGTTTCAAACGCCATACATGTATTCCATCTTCCTTTAAAGCAGTGCTATCAACTCCTTGAAAGAAAACAAAAACAAAAAAACATACAGTTTGTGTAAAATGCATAAAAAACATTTCAAAGAAAATTGGAAAAATTCAAGCAATTTGTTCAAAAATATTTGTCAAAGTAAAGTGAAAATAAAAATGAAAATGACAGTGTCATTATTATCACGGTGCATACGTTAAATTAACTTTATCACATTTCTAACTGCTGCTTCTTTTTTTTTATTTTTTTTTTGCCTTTAACTTTTAATGCAATTTTCGTTTGGAAGCAAAATAAAGTGTTATATTTTTTAACATGTTGTCATATGCATACAATACGTTGTTGCTTTGATAATAAGAAAACTGAATGAATAAAGCATAGAACTAATATCAAGTTAAATAGAAAAGGAAAAAAAAAATAATAAATTGAAATAGAAGTTAATGCAAGTCTTTGTATTTTTGCTTTACTTTCTTCAACACACAAAATAGTCAGTGGCAAAAGTAAACAACTAATAACAGGTATTTAATGATAAGGCAAGAAGGTGTAGGGGCAGGGCAAGACAGCAACTCCTTAGAATGATTTAAAATGGTTATTTCCTAATAATAAAAAAAAAAATATATTATTTGAAATCATTTTTAAGTTAATCTACGTTATTTTTAAATTACATATAAAGAAGGGCTTCCAATGGAAAAAAATCCTTATGTGGAAAAATGAAAATGGAAAAATGATTATTTCCTATTAAAAATGTTTTCCTTTTTTTTATTTTTTGTTCAATTCTGCTAAACAAGAGCACAACATAAGAATCCCTTTTACTGCTCGTATCAAGTGCAACTGTGATAATATGACAAAAAGTGTGTGGGTGTGTGCGTGTGTATGTGTGCATTTGTTTATTTGTTTATGTATATCAGTGTTAGTAACTTTACACTTACACAACTAGCACTTAACTTGAAATAAAATAAAACTGTTTTAACTTTACCCACCTAATAGCACTAGCAAAGGTATCGTTGTCATACCACCACGTTGCCATTCCTCCAATGAAACGGTGCCATCGGCATCATAGTCAATTTCTACCATCATATCTTGCAAAATCTACAATAAGAAAAACAAAAACAAAAATTAAATGAAATTGTATTACACAGAGATTGTCTAAGATTCTCTAACACTAGACTTCTTAGAAATAAAAACAGTAAAAAGATTCTTAAAGTTGTAATAAAGATTCAAGGAAGTAGAAGATAATAGAAGAGCAGCATGTCACTACAAGTGTGTGTAACATGATTTAGCAATCATAACTTTTATTCTTTGTTTTATAAATCTTTTTTAAGGTCGAACAAAAAAAACAAAAAAAAAATTGTAGAAAACTTATTCGACTAAAATATAAAGAGAGAAATATTTAAATTTATAAATATTTAAATTTAAGTTATCCTAATAACGGATTATCCAATCATAATGCATGTGATGTTAAATGTGAGTTAAACTTGAACGTGTCAAGTTTTTGGCCAACATAATTTATAATTTGTTGTTTTACTGTTTGACAAATATTATCATGGAGAGGTACACAATTGAATGGCGCGTTAAGATTGTTGAAGCCCTTTACGGAAATGGGCTATCAAATCAGAATGCATTACATGCACTTCGTAATATTTTTGGTCAGTTTGATTGACCAAAAATGTCCACTATCAGGAGAATTGTGTGTAAATTAATTTTTCGCTCGGACCAACACTCTCCGATGAGTCGCAGTTTAATTTGAAAGTTTCTGACGGCTTAGGCTTAGTTAAAATATATATAAAAGATAGCGATAAAGCCGTGTTATTTAAAAATTTTTTTTCTCGGACCAGCACTCAGAGGATGACCTTTACTCATGCAATGCATTATACCAGATCTAGGAAATTCGTTTAAGGGAATGAGAAAAGAGGGAGCAGTGTTTGTAGACATTCGATTTGAATTTCCCTACATTGAAAGTGACAGGAAAGACCTCTGGAGGTCGTTTATTCCCCATACAAACTGTTCTGCTAAAAGCCGAATTCTTCCTGTAAGGCGTAGTGTGATTCACTTGCCAATCAACCACAAATAGTCTTAACGAAAATCGAGTCAAACGCAATAAATGTACGAGTTTCGGAAACAAGTTCCCTAATTTCGCTAGAGCACTTACCATTCTAGTAACGATAAAACAATGAAATACATCTCACATTGCCTCGATGCTCAAGAGAATCAATTGAATTGGATACCCTACCGTCTCCACTGAGACTCTTGGTCGTCTTCTGTACGCGGTGGAGCAACTCCAAAAAAGATTTTGAGGCGCCAGCCCATTCATGACAGTTGTATTCCATCTTTGGAAGGATATAGGTGGTATAAAAAGTACGATCTGATGGAGTGAAGTATCTCTTACACCGAGGCACTTGAAAGCTTCTTTAGAAACCTGAAAAATGTGTTTTGTTCAATCAAACATCACTTTAAATTTTCATGCCAAGAACGTTAAGAGCTTCCGACGCCGTCATAACCATACCACCCATAGTAACCGGTACAGTACCATTTTCGAACAGAGATCTATGCATAAGCATGCTACATTGAGTCTTACGGGCATTAAAATCGACCCTATTCACACAACCCCATTCGGAGATGTTCCGCCTTTTGGAACTCACCTCCAACTGGTTCGGCCTATTACTAAATGAGTACGAATGACAAATGGTGCTGTCATTTGTGAAAGAGTAAAAAGGGTTGAAAGTTTGACAAAGAAGGACATTTAGAAAAAAAGAAATAGAGTAGGAGAAAGAACGGAGCCTTGCAGTACGCGTGAATTTATCTGCAACTGGTCGGATGAAATCCCATCTATAACAACTCGTATACGTGATAAGATTTACCTCTTTACCTAGCTGTGTAAGCCATAACCAGATGGTGAATCATATCACTGTGGATGAAATGTAGCGTCATCCTCGCCCTAGGTGGCCTTCATATACGTATATCCTCCGGTCACTCCCAATTGCAACTTCAAAAGCTCGAAGCAGGCCGAAGCAGCCTTCACTCCTTGCTGAAGAGTTGGAGACTATCAAACTCCTGGTCTAGAACGCATGAAGCTTAATATAATTATGAACACGACGGCATTCACGCTCACTGGACCTGAACCATACATTGTGAATGATCCGACCCACAAACTCAAACGAGGGCCTCAAAACCACAACCACCACGAGACTCCCGAAGGGCCGACCTCAATAATCAGTCAGAGAACAGCTAAAATGCTAAAAAACAAATAGCTGAACTCTGGGGCTTTACTGATTCCCGTGGAAATAAAATGGATTGGCCAGTTGGCTCCTGCTGGCCTATTGGGACGCTCGTATAGTGCGAGAAAACTTGATATAAATCTTTAGAAATTATCAAAAGCAACTAGTTTTGATAAAAGTGCATCATTCAACAATTTATCAAACGCCTTGGAAATATCTAGAGCCGCCACCTTACTTTCTTTGATATGATGTATGAATTGCCATCACTTTTCCGGCAGGAAAGCGAGCAAATCATCCGTATAGCGCCCCCTACGGTAACCATACTGTCGGTCGCTAAGTAAGCCATTGGACTCCAGGTACCTCACAAGATGAAAATTAATCATTCTAAATATCAGGAGTCTCGTATATTGCGATTCCTGAGAAAACTTGATCTGTAGAAAATATCACCGACACCATAAGCAACTAGTTTTGACAGAAGTGCATCATGTCACAATTTATCAAACGCCTTGGAAATATCTAGAGCCACCATCTTACTTTCTTTAAAATGATGTATGGAATTGCACCACTTTTCGGCAAGAAAGCGAACAAATCACCCGTATAGCGCCCCCTATGGTAACCATGCTGTCGTTCGCTAAGTAAGCCATTAGACTCCAGGTACCTCACAAGATGAAAATTAATCATACTTAATATCAGGTCTATAAGAAATTTAAAAACCTGTGCATGCTTCTCGAGTGTATTCTGCGGAAAACATTGATGCCGTCAACATATACTTGTCGTCGTAGCCAATACGTGAGCATCTCACGAACACCACTGATGCAAAGTTTGAATAAAAATTGGTATTTACATGTCTACAAGGTTCAATTGACTCAAGAATTAAAGCCTACTGGCCATTTTAAGCGTCGTCATTTCGCGGAATGGTTGATTGAACAGCAAATGGTGTTTCAAGTGAAAGCCAGTACTTAGCCGTGTGGCCTTAACGGTGGTTTTACTATGCGTCAAGCAACACATTCAAAGTGGATAGCACACCTCAGGTGACCATTTCAGAAGCAGGGCTGCACCCCCACTCCTGGCTTAAAAGCTGGAGACTCTTTAAGCTTCCGTTGTCCCCAACAAAGGGACATTCTGCTGCAATGCGACAATATATCGGATAAGAAAAAGCCAAATATTCCCGCGGTTTAGGTTTAAGCTTTTGGCAGCTTGAACCCTCTATTGCTATTGTGTTACGTCTGAATCAGTAGCTGTAGCTGTGGACTTATTTTTGTGGGGATATCTGTAAAGCAAGGTTTATGCAAACCAACCAAAAACGCTTGAGCAACTCACACTCAAATATTTGTGATGAAAATTATGAAATACCGCGTGTAATGTCTGAGAACGTAATGAAAAAAGGCTTGCATTTATGGAGCTAAGAGAGGCGGGCATTTATCCATATATAATTGCCGACTTTAAGTAAAACATATATTAATAGAAAATCCTTTCTCTTTCATTTAATCAAAAATTATAAAAATTATATAATTACAAACAAAGTAGTATACCTTCCCGGCGGATACCCTGTACTACTTTAGTTACTTAATGACCCCCAATTTAAAAGCATTTGAAGTAACTTGTTTTAAAGCTTTGCTGAGGAGGTCTGTTTTTCGCTTTTATTTTTAATTTTAGCAACGCGAAACAGGAAGAACAAGCAGGCCAGGCAGTTCCGATAACAAAAAAAAAACATTCACTTTTAAGACTGTCGCCTTATTATTATATTTCCACGAATAGTAAAATCATGTGAACTGCTTTGAATTACAAAAGTCTTTAACAGTGAGAGTAAATGGCTTAAACGCCAGAACACTATAAACCTACGCAGAACACCTGTTTCGAAAAATGGTTTTAAGAATAATAATGATTTTTAACAATTTTACTTCTAAAATAACCACTCTTACTTGGGGGAGCCCAAGAACGTTTTAATTTATTTTCATAAATTTTCAAACTTTTTTCGTTCATTTCTCAAGAAAAAAACAAAAAAAAACTATAAAGAAAAAGTTTAAAATTCTAAATTGTGGCTGGTTGTTTGGTTTATCACAAGGAAACTGCGATTTATTATAAAAGTATTCGTGCTCTGCTAACGTTAAAGGTTTAGAAATGTTTTTAGAACTTGTGTGAAAATGTTTTATTATTTACTGCCACTCACTCAAACTCTCATGTTATTAATTTATTATTTAAAAGTCTGAAGGTGTTTGCTTGCAAGAAGGTAACTGTTGCATGTTTAATTTTATTTTGATTGTATAGCATGTGTATACAGTTCAAAGCATAGCTGGAACAAGTTGCTGATAGAGTAAAGTTTTGATGGCCTAGGGCTATATAGAACAACACAACATTAGGGAAAGAATGTTATAGGTATAATAGGTGTGAAGATATTTTGCTTTATATTAACATGTTTTCAATTTCTCTTTTAAAATTAATGATTTTAGTAAAAAAATACATTTTATTTTAAAGTACCTTTTTTTGGTGCTTTTTTACATAAGTACTTTTTTATTTAGTACTTTATAAAAAACACAAAAAAACTTTTCATCGTTAAAACTATGTTTTTGTAAAATGGTACTTTTTTCCCCTCAAAGTACTTTAATGAAAGAAAGTACTTTTTTTAAATTGTACGGGAAATTTTTCTGATTTATTTTCGAATTTTCTTTTAAAAAATTAATGATTTTAGTATAGCAACATTTTAATATAAAGTACTTTTTTTGGTGCTTTTTTTAATCAAGTACTTTTTTATTTAATGATTTATAAAAAAAGGCGAAAAAACATTTCATCGTTAAAAGTAAGTTTTTTGTGAAGTGGTATTTTTTCACGTAAAGTACTTTATTGAAAGAAAGTACTTTTTTTA
Organism: Trichopoda pennipes; assembly: GCA_030448955.1. NCBI lineage: Eukaryota > Metazoa > Arthropoda > Insecta > Diptera > Tachinidae > Trichopoda > Trichopoda pennipes. The sequence goes on from JASKUP010000040.1 coordinate 3,877,224, forward strand.
CATTTTTGCAGAAAATTTAACTGAAATTTTTTTTTCGAATTTTCTTTTAAAATTAATGATTTTAGTAAAAAAATACATTTTATTTTAAAGTACCTTTTTTTGGTGCTTTTTTAATTACGTACTTTTTTATTTAGTACTTTATAAAAAACACAAAAAAACTTTTTATCGTTAAAACTATGTTTTTGTAAAGTGGTACTTTTTTCGCTTAAAGTACTTTAATGAAAGAAAGTACTTTTTTTAAATTTTTACAGGAAATTTTTCTGATTTTTTTTCGAATTTTCTTTTAAAATTAATGATTTTAGTAATAGCAACATTTTAATATAAAGTACTTTTTTTGGTGCTTTTTTTAATCAAGTACGTTTTTATTCAATAGGTTATAAAAAAAGGCGGGAAAACTTTTCATCGTTAAAATTAAGTTTTTTGTGAAGTGGTATTTTTTAACGTAAGGTACTTTATTGAAAGAAAGTAGCATTTTTAAATTTTTCCAGAAAATTTAACTGAAATTTTTTTTTCGTATTTTCTTTTAAAATTAATGATTTCATAATTTTTGTAGTTTCTTAATCGAACTTTTTTTATCTTTAATAAATATCTCTTATTCTTTTTTACGGTCTTTTTAAATTAAATGAACAATATATATATTTTTCTTTTCGATATTTCGCTTTCCTATGGAGAGCTTCTTAAGAAAAAATATTTTTTTGAAGAAGCTTTCCATAGGAAAGCGAAATATCGAAAAGAAAAAAATATATATTGTTAATATAATTTTAAAAGACCGTAAAAAAGAATAAGAGATATTTATTATTAATGATTTTAGTAAAAACAACATTTTATTATAAAGTACTTTTTTGGTACTTTTTTAATTAAGTGCTTCTTTATTTAGTACTTTATAAAATAGACAAAAAATTTTTTCATCGTTAAAAGTTTTATTTTTTTGTGAAGTGTTATTTTTTCACTTAAAATACTTTATGGAAAGAAGGTACCTTTTTACAATTTTAAGGGAAATTTTTCTTAAGTAAAGCCTTCTGAAGAGCCGTTGAGTTACAAGCATCCCCTTGCCAAGAAAGTGCCTGGTTATATCTTTTATGTATTGGTAAAAGTTGTTTTAAAAAGTACTTGTCTTTAACAGCTTTTTGAAGAAAGTACCTTTTTTCAATTTTTACAGACAATTTTTCTGAATTTTTTTTAATATTTTTTTACAATTAGTGATTTTAGTAAAAAAAATTTTTGGTTTTTATTTAGTACTTTATAAAAAAAAGAGGAAAAAACTCTTCATTGTTAAAACTATGTTTTTGTAAAGTGGTATTTTTTCACTTAAAGTACTTTTTTTCTTTTTTTTATGTTGTTTAAAAGAGAAGTAGCACTTTAGGCAACAATGCCTATTTAGTCAAGTACCGTGCTACATTCTTTAGAAAAGGGATAGAGAAGAGATGAAACAGAAAGAAGGTACCTTTTTACAATTTTATGGGAAATTTTTCTGATATAAAGCCTTCTGTAAAGCCTTTGAGTTACAAACATCCCCGTGCCAAGTTATATATTCGTTGTGTTTGTAAAAGCTGTTCTAAAAACTATTTTTTTCTTGGTGAAATTTCACTGAACGGTTTTATTGTGAGATTGATGAAAATATTTTCTCCAGCGAAAATCTTATTTTCTTGTAAAAAAGTACCCAGTTAATATAATAGAGTTTTGATAAACATTAGATTTCTGATTAAATCAGAACCTTTTGTGCAGATTGTTTCCTTTTTTTTTGAACAAAGTAAGCTTAAGTTTGCAAGAACTTTTTGGAGTATGTGTTTTTTTAAACACTTTTTGAAAACTATATGAAATGAAAGGTACTTTCTAAAAAGTACTTTTACAAAAAGTACCTTTACAGTAAGTTTGAGTTTGCAAGTACTTCTTGGAGTATGTTTTTTTTTAAACACTTTTTGAAAACTATATGAAATGAAAGGTACTTTTAAAAAAAAACTTTTACAAAAAGTACCTTTACAACAGACTAGTTTTGTAAAAAGTTTTTGTTTTCGGAAAAACTAAAGACTCTTTTCTTAAAATAACTAGTTTTAAAAAGTACTTTTCAAAAAGTACCTATTTTGCAAAGTAAAAAATTTTGTAAATAGTTAATTTTTTAGTTGCAAAATGCCATAAATATCCCTCCTTTAAAATGTTTATTTTATAAAAGGCACCTTTTGTAAAAAGTATGTATTCCTCAAAAAGTACCTATGCATGAAAATTAATTTGTATTACCTTAAAAGATACTTTGACTGGCATTTTGTGTGAAATTTTTTTGCAATTATTATTTTAAAAACCTATACCGTTTTAAAGTGTTTACTGCGATAAAGTTTTGTGAGACACTGTAATTTATAACGAATCTTAACTTAATCTCAAGGTGTTGAATAGTTCAATAAGAATAACGATGTAAAGCAAAAACAATATTGAATATGTGAGTATAATATTCACATACAAGAACAGCAATACTACACTACAGTCTTTTAAAAATTTATAACATGACTTTTAAGATATTAATTTATTGCCCTGTCTGTCCGTTTCACGTTGTATATGGTTACGGCGGCTATGTACATATGAGAATCAATTTGTTTTTGATGAAAATTATTAATTGATGTGAAACGAGAGACTTGTGTGAAGGGGACAAAAAGAGTTTGCAGTACAATATTGAGCTTTCATATATTCTTAAAAAATATTAAGGATAAGCATGGAAAAAGGATTAAATATTTAATGAATTTTTTGTTACAAACCACTTTAAAATATAAAAATTATATAATAAGAGCAACATTTCCAGTAGCTGCATTTGATAACTTTTTTTAAATATCAAATTGGAAGGTCGTTAATAATAAAGTTAAATATTTTTTTAAACAAAAATTTCCCCTTATTTCTCATTTGCAAGCCACATTGAAAATAAAATCAAGAAATTTTAATTACATGGCCAATTAAAAGGAGCAAAAAATAATTTAAATAAAATCAAAGGTAAAACAGTTGAATAGAAAACTAAATGCTGAATTAAATTTTTTTGCAAGAATTAAATTTCAAGTACAGTTATAGTAATAAGAAGAAGCAATTACAATGCCCTTGTGGCTTCTCTTGGCTTTTTCGTTACCTTTTTCATGTTTTAACAATCTTTGAAATATACATATGTATTTTGAATACATAAAATTTATTTAAAGTTTTTTTAAGGCCGTTTATTTTTTTAATATTTCTAAAAAAGTACTAAAATTATAATTAAATTTTTAAAAAAGGTATATAGTGTTTTTGTAAAAAGTTTTTCTTTATGGTATATTTTTAAAAATGACATTTTTCTTAACATATCATTACGGCAGAAAAATAACTTAAACGCCCTTTTTTTTACAAAGGTACTTTGTAAGAAACTTCTTGAAAAGTTAACCTAAGAGGTTGTCTTTTTTAAAAGTTACTTTTGAAGGTTCCGTTTTTAAATAAACGTTTTCGAAAAAAGTACCCTTCACAAAAATGAGCTATAAAAAAAGTGCAGTTAAGAAAATTTGTGCACAAAGTGACTTAAAAATAATAAATTTTTTCAGAATGGTGATATTAAAAAATATTTTTTCCAGAAAGATGATTTTTCTAAAAGGTGTATTTAGAAAAAGTACCGCTTTTTAAAAGGTACATTTTAAAAAGAAATTTTAACAAAAGTTATCCAAAGAGGCGTATAAGAAGAATAATTTAAGAAAATTTGTGCAAAAAGGGACTTAAAATAATACTTTTTTCTTAAAAGTGATATTTGAACATTTTTTTTCCCAGAAAGATACTTTTTTTTAAAAGGGTGTATTTAGCAAAAGTTACCTTTTGTAAAAGGTAGATTTCAAAAACAAAGTTTTATAAAAGTTATCTAAAAAGGTTGTCTGTTTTAAAAGTTACTTTTAAAGCATCCACTTTTGAAGAGGCGTTTTCAAAAAAGAGCCATTCAAAAAATGGCCTATAAGAAGAAGCATTTAAGAAAATTTATGCAAAAGGTGATTTAAAAATATTAATTTAAATTTTATTTATTAAAAAAAACAATTTTCCAGAAAGATACTTTCTCTAAAAAGGTGTATTTAGATAAAGTACCCTTTTGTGAATGAAAGATTTTAAAAAGAAAGTTTAACAAAAGTTATCCAAGGAGGTTGTCTGTTTTAAAAGTAACTTTTAAAGCATCTATGTTTAAAGAAGCGTTTTCAAAAAGTACCATTAAAAAAAGGCCTATAAAATTGCTATAAAAATGAGCATTTAAGAAAACTTGTGTAAAAAGTGACAAACAAAAATAATTTTCCCAGAAAAGTGGTATTTAAAAATTTTAAAAAAAGTACCTTAAAAAATTACCTTTACAAAGCTGCAGTTAAAAGCATTATTCTTAAAAAGGAGGCTTTTACGAAAAAGAATTTTTTCGCAGGTGTTGACAAAAAAATATTTTTTCAGACAGTTATTTTTGCCAAAAAGTACTATTTAAAAAAGTGCCTGTTTTAAAACGTACTTTTTAAAAAAAATTTTTAATAAAAATTGTTCTAAAGAGGTTGACTTTTTAAAACATAGTTTTTTCAAAACAGTCCTTTAAGAAAGGTCATTTACTTTTATATAAAAAAATGTACTTTTCCAAAAAAATTTTAATAAAAATTGTTCAAAAGAGGTTAACTTTTTAAAAGTTACTTTTTTGAAAATAATCGTTTAAAAAGGACCATTCCAAAGGTACCTTAAAAAAATTTTTTTTCCGAAAGGTACTATATATAAAAAAAGTGTCTGTTTTAAAAGGTACTTTTTAAAAAAATTTTTGAATAAAAATTGTTCCAAAGAGGTTGACTTTATAATAGTTCCTTTTTTAAAAACAGTCCTTTAAAAAAGATGATGCCAAAAGGTATCTTAAATTTTTTTTCAGACACTTATTTTTTCCAACAGATGCTGTCTGTTTTAAAATGCACTTTTTAAAAAAAAACTTTAAATAAAAATTTTTACTTTTTTGAAATCAGTCCTTTAAAAAAGATCAAAAAAAGCTACCTTAAAAAAATTTTTTTTTCAGACAGTTACTTTTTCCAAAAGGTACTATATAAAAAAGCGTCTTTTTAAGACGTATTTTTTTAAAACAACCATGCCAAAAAGTACCTCAAAAAAGTACCATTCACAAATTACCTTTATAAAGGCGCAGTTAAACTATTTTTTTTAAAAGGTAACTTATACAAAAAAGTACTTTTTCCAGAATTTTTTTTTTAAAAAAGATACTTTTTCAAAACGTACTATTTAGAAAAAGTTGGTTGAGGAAAAACGCAATTTATACAAAAACCTAACTTAAAACATTTTTTTACCCAAAAATGTGGATACAAGAAAGTACTTTATACAAGAACTATCTTTTGAATAAAGACTTTCTTAGAAAATTAAATTAAATTAAATTTGATGTAAATTGTTATTTAAGAAATAATTTATGAAAGGGGACTTTTACCAAAAAAAAATGATATTTTCCATGAAACAAAAAAAAATATATATTTTCATGAATAAAGAAGAATGTTCATTTAAAAATTTTGTTGAAATAGGGTTTTCTGCAAATAAAAACTCATCGAAATAGAGTGTTATATAGAAAACTCATCATCATTATATAGAAAACTCGTCGAAATAGAAATTTTTATACAAAACTCCTCGAAATAGAGTTTCAAATAGAAGACTTGTCGAAATGGAATTTTTTACAGAAAATCCATCAACATAGTTTTATGTAGAAAACCCGTTGAAATAGGGTATTATATAGAAACCCCATCGAAATATGAGTTTTATATAGAAAACTCGACGAAATTAAATTTTCTACAGAAAACTTGTCAAAATAGAGTTTTATACATAAAACTCGTCAAACTAGATTTTTCTTAAAAAAAAACTTGTCGAAACAGAATTTTCTATAGAAAACTCGTCGAAATAAAGTTTCAAATAGAATCGCCGAGTATAAAGTTTTATACAGAAAGTCCGTCGAAATAATTTTTTTATATAGAAAACTCGTTGAAACTGAATTTTCTGTAAAAAAAAACTCGTCGAAATAGTTGTGTATGAGAGAATTGAGTGTTATAAAGAAAAATAAGTACTTTCATTATTGAAAATATATAAAAAAAATTTACATTATGCAGCGGACCTATTGTCATTACTGAAATGCCATTATGGACAAAAAATCTTTAAAAAGTACTTTTTAGCTTAAATATTAAAAAAAAGTAAAATTTTTTGCTTTTCTAAGCAATAATTTTTTCTCCAATTTTTTTTTTATAAAAAGTGATTTATAAGAACGGGCCCGGTTTAGCGGATGTAGACACATAACAGAATTACTTTTTATCGATGGACGATACACCAACAAAATAAAAAGTTTTTTTGTAGAAAAAGGAATTTCAGTGCTGAATTTATATTTATAATTTTATAAGCAGTGGTCAGGGCATATTTCGACATAAGAGTGACTATATGTTTTCACTGTACAAGTTATGGGAGTTGGCATGAAAAGTTTTGTTTAAAATCTGCTCCTTTTTTATTTCATGAGTTAAATACACCGACGTGACAAAAAATCATTATATTAAATAGCAACATCATCAACTTACCGGCCTTAATTCACTAACATCCCAGCCTAAGTATTCAGCTACAGCCATCATTTGATTAACAATAGCATCCATTTCGGCGGTATCTAAAACACCATTGCCATCCGTGTCATACAAACGAAACATGACTAAATAAAATGTTAAGAAAAAAGAAGAAGAATAAAAAGAATATTCATTAAAAATGCAAATAAAATAAACAACTTTATGACAAAAACAAAAAACACAAAAAAAATTAATAAAAAATCTTTTTTTTTTAATAAGAATTGACATTTCAGGCAATTTAATTGAAAAACTTTTCCTTTGTGCATAATATATGCTGTAGATATTTTAAATTAATTTGTCTAAAAGTATACTACAGTTTTGTTTTTGCCTTATCACTAGATTTTTATTTTGTTTGATATTAAAAAAAAAATACTCTTGTTTATTGCATTTTTCTTGCTATTAAACTTACATTCCAATTTGTCCTCCGGTCGTCCAGCTTCTAACAATGATAAATAGCATACAACATCCTTAAGGGGTACTTTCAGAGTTAAAGGATCAAAATGTGAAAGCTTGCGTGTTAATAATTTTATATCCGCTGAAAACATAAAATAAACATAAACATTTTATGCACAACAATTTTATATTAACGTCAACCAACAACAAAATACTTTATTAATTATAAGGTTTTTAACATTTATAACAGTTTATGGTATAGCTGTGTGTGTGTATGTGTGTGTGCGGTGTATTATATGTATATTAAAATTGATATAAAATTGTTGGCTGTCAAATGAACGAGTACAAGCATTTTATTAAACGTTTACAAGTTTATTATTCAGTTTATTATATTTGAAATAAAAGTGATGTAATGAATAAATTAATCGTGTTTTTATTTGTTCTGTTTTCGAATATTTACCCACATGCATAACATACATACTCTTGCGTTAAAAATATATGGGTCGTTTCATATGAAAAAACTTTTATCTTTTTTCTGAAATTTAATCATATATTTTAATTGAACACTAGTGTGGAATTATTTCCTTGTAAGATAATTTATTTTTGTTATTAGTTAAGGTATTAATTTATTTAAAGGGTGTTTTTTGTAGAGATATAGAACTATGAAATGGAATCTTCTAGCATTATAATTTTAATATGACCTCTGTCATACGACAACCATGGCTGGCTGGGACGTAGGCTAATCTGGAGGTTTAATTTTCGATATACACAATAACGCGGCGAATATTGTCTTCCAAGTGGTCATTTGTTTAGGCATATTGGCGTAGCAACTAGCGACTTTACATATTCCCACAGCAAATGGCCAAATTAAGGCTCCAAGATGTAAAACTAAGAGATTATCAAACGTTTCTTTCAATAAATCAATTGTGGTATGCGCTGTGTGATATGTTGCGCCGTGTTATTAAAATCACAGCTTCTGCATGCCAGTGTTAATAACAATGATGAATGAAGAAGTCAGTAGCCATTGCTCTATAGCGGTCAGCTTCTAACACTTAACGTCCCGAACCCCGTTTTTAGCGACACAGGCAAATTCAATTCAATTTTTTTTTATAATTATATTTATATTTTAAATTTAATTGCAGCTTGCTGGACAGCACCATCTTTACGTGATGATATAACCGGCGCACAGGGAATCATTTTACGAGAAGGCGGCCAAAAGTCCTTTTTTTCATGGTCCCCAATTGTAAAATTTCAAAGTTCGTACGAAAGTAGATACTAGTTTACCGCGGGAGTCAAAAAATAAAAACTTTATTTTAACTATATCACACTGAACAGGGTGATTCGAAATGAGCATTTTCAGTATTTTGCTAAAATGAGAAATTTCTTAGTAAATTTTTGATTTTTAAACATCTATAACTCTTTCGTTGCACAAGATTTTTAAACGAAATAAACTTTGTATAACAGCGTAATTTGTTAGTTATTAGTGTAAGAAAAATGAAATGTTTTTGTTTGATTAGTGAATTTTAGAAATTAAATTTTTAGAGATCCAATATTTTTCTAAATTCTCTTACTAAATAGAGCATAACTTTTAAAGTTCGTTAGGGAATGTAAAAGCATTAGCACTGTGCCATAGCCTCAAATGTCCCCTATATGCTTATACCCCATTGTATACCCGGGACGATCCGACTGTGAGCACCAGAACAAGTTTTCTGACACAAGGTCGAAAATTTTTTTCAAAATGGAATTAAAAATTTTTTTTCTGTTTTGCTATTTTCTATGCATTTTATTTATTTTTCAAACCGCCCTTATGAGAGACGTTGTTTAGATGAATATGCGTACTTTAAGAAAGAAAACAAAAATTTTTAGTCAATTTCAGTTGGTCAAAAAATATTTTGCCTACTTAAAATAACGTAAATTGATATAATTTAGGAGGTCACAAAAGTATGTACTGTGCTTTTTAAATTGATTTGTACTGATTGTAAAATAGTATGGAAAAATGAAATACCCTCGTGAACAAAATATTGCAGAACAATAAAATTTACTTTCAAAAAAGAAACAACAAATGTCATAACTGAAGAAGTTCGAAAAATAAAAGATGAAATTAAAGACCTTCAACCTGTAATATTTACTGTTGATGAACAGGAAATCGAAGTATATTTTAAAATGTATCTCACAATGATTGATGGAAAAGTTGCACAAGCTTTAACTGAAACAAAAGCATCATCAAACTGCACTATATGCAAAAAGTCATAAAGTCAATTAAGCCATCCAGTTCCATAAGATGAGGCCTTTAAAGCAGCATACGAATTTGGATTGTCCCCTCTTGATACTAGAAGTTTTATGGAGCATATTCTTAAATTGGGTTATGATTTGGATTTTGGTCCGTTAGGCGAAACAGTGAGAAAAAATAAGGAAAATGACGAAAAAAGAAACCAAAAAAAAAAAAACAAATAAATTCAAGAAAAATATTTAGAACAAGGCCTAATCATCGATCAGCCAAAGCAAGGGGAAGGGAATAATGGAAACACTGCAAGAAGATTTTTTTCAGATCCAGAAACAGCATCATCTATCACAGCAGTAGATTTGGAACTAATGAAGAGATTCAGTATTATTTTATAAGTTCTAGCATGCAGCAGAAAGATAAATGCAAAAAAAATTTTGAGAGTACGGCAAAAAAAGAGCTATACTTTACAACAAAAAATATTCTCGAAAATTATATGCCATCCACAGTTCATAGAATTTTGTACCATGGGGAACAAATAATTTAACACAATATTCTACCAATAGGAGATCTATCTGAAGAGGCGCAAGAAAAACAAAACAAAGACTATAGATTCTTTCGTGAATATAACACAAGAAAAATTTCTAGATATTGTTCAATGAAGACTTGATTGTTATTTTATTATGCACATCAGATCCCTATATGTCCAATATCCGGCAAAAATGGAAATCTACTTCTATTGAACTAGACGTAGTAGCTAAACTACTTCTAGAAGATGAAAATCAAGGCTATTCAGAAGAAATATTTACTAAAGTTGTTTATTTATTACTAATTTTTCCAAACACAAGAGCTATCTGTAAGTATTTCATCCTTTTAAAATTTTTTTTATATTAATAAAGTATTAATCAATTTACAATAAAAGTTGGCATATACGAGTAGTATTTATGTTTATTTTGGACTTAAATACCTTCTTATCTAAAATAAATTTGAACCAATGAATATATTTTTTATGTTTTTGCTACTTAATCACCAAATTTTTATTTCAAATTGTTTCACAGGGACCAAAGCTTGGCCCTATCTGACTAAATTTAAGTTTTTAATAAGTATAAGTTCTAAAGGTGAATCAAAATATAAGAGTTTATGTAAAAGACTGACTTCCAAAATGTTAATTGCTTTGTATTCGAACAAAGTATCATGTTTCATAAAGCCGCCGTACAAAATATTTACAATGTAAAAGATTTCAAAACGTCACAAATGAGTATTTTAAACGCAGTAAAAAAGCAATCAGGCATCGGTTTTATTGTTGATGCTTTGTTCGGTATTCGTTTGTTTGCTCATAAAAAATAGAAAACAACAGCGAACGCTTGTATACGGAAAAAATAAAAACAAAATTACAAATAATGACCGACTCACAAAGGAAAGTTAATTTGCTTTTAATAAAAATATATAAATATATGAACAAATGCATTTTTTATCATTTTTAGCGAAAAGAAATGGAATCACCAGCAAAAAAAATTGCTGCTAACAACAAGGTTGCGCAATGAACCTGACTTTTGTGCAAAGCGGAAGAAACGCACCGTTCTGTGGGAAAAGGTCTTGAGAGAAATAAAGGAGGTCGCTGATACCTTTCCCTTTTCGAGGGATGATATAACTAGAAAGTTTTTGAACTTCTGTGTGACATGCAAAAGGATTAAAAAGCGCAACAATACTTCTGGAGAAGCAGCCACGTCTTGGGATTTTTTCGAAGAAATGGACGGTCTATGGTTGTCGGTCTGATGTGACTGTCCCTGCGTCAACTTTAGACAGTTCCCTGCAAGACATTTTATTTGACACACAACGTGATTCTCCAGATGTGATTATATCGTCACCAGAATCTCCTGTGAAAAAGAGGAAGTGTGAGGTTTTAGAATTTTTGCAGGAGCAGGCCTGCGATGACAAGGAAGCGCTGCAAAATTTAATAAAAACTGTGCCATTGTTTTTCGTTGAGTCGTTTCGGTCGATGGGAAAGTTATTATTTATTTCTTAAGAAGCAATATTACTTTTATTGTTTTCTTAAAAGACCTATATGCCGTTGCAGCTCCAGTACCAAATCGATCTCCCTGTTCTCTGAAGCTATTCTGGTTGCTTATCTTCCATAGAGTAAGATAAATCGATTTGGTTAATGGCAAACAAGGCCGCCCTTTGTCGTGCTTTGGCCACAAAGGCTCAAGCATGTTTTTGAAAGCCTATAAAAAGAAATTTTTGGATTTGAATAGAAAAAATTCTTACTTATTACCTTAAAAGTACTTATTTTCATCCTAAAGTGGCTGCTGAGAACGTCATCCGGCATTTTTTCAATAACTTTTCAAAAATTCATATTTTTTGGTATTTTTCTGCGCTGTAATTGTTTTGGTACCACTAATGCATTCCTTTTTCTTTTAAGAGCTTTTATCACACTGACGGAATTTTGTGTTGAGTTTCCACTTGAATTTTCTGATAATTTAAAAAAGTTTTCAAATAAAAGTTTAACGACTGCGCTTTCCATTTTTCTGTTTGTCAATAATAAAAATGGTGCATTGCAACATTTGCGATTCATAATGAAAACGTAAACAAAGTACATAGTTGCATTGCTTCGGAACTTTGCATATATAAAAAGTATAAATACAGCAGTGTTACTGTATATAAACTTTGCATACACACATTTTGAAAGTCAGCCAAACAGACTCTTTGAACAAGTTTTACTACTTTACTTTCGTACCAAAAATCAGCTAAAACTTAGGATGTATTTTTAAACCTATCAAAACTATTTTTCTAACCGTTCCATTTTAAATTTTTATTCCTTAAACGAAAGCCTATGATCTCACCTAGTAGACAAAGAAAACTGCGTATCTAAATTACGATCCGTTCAAAAGTTACATATTTTTGACCGCCTTCTCGTAAAATGTTTCCACATAACTTTATTTTGTTTCTGCTGCATATGAAATGTCCCATATTATAGTTTCAGTATTTTAGTATTAACAACTAAAATTGAAATGAATATGATAAGAGACATTAAATCAAGGATTAAGGTTCTTTGACCTTTTTTTGTGGTAAATAAAGTTGCTAAATGAATAACATGCCAGAGAAACGGTGCATTTAAAATTGAAGTTCTTTCAAGTAGCTTCAGCTTTTCTAATTTTTTAAATTGAAACTGGTACTGGTCTTTATTAAAGCTTGCTAGTATTTATTAATATTTTATTCGATTACAAAATATATATTTAAATTAAAAAATTTTCTATATTTCACTACTTTCTGATTGCAAACACCAAAAATAACAAACCTAAGCCTTACTGAAAATAGTATAAAATTGTATAAGAAATAATAGTTGATTTATAATTTGATATTTAAAAAGTTTTAATTAAAGTTTTATAGTTGCACAATTTTATTTGATATTTCCTTAATCATTTAAAAATACTAAGAAAAAGAACTAAAAATCTGCAAAAAAAAATTAAAAAAAAATTAAAAAACAATTTTTTTATTTATTATAAAAAATTTTTTTGTTTAAATTAAAGTTTTTTCCCTATTTCTTACAGAATTAATTTTTAGTAGTTTGAATATTTTTCTAAATCATCAGAAAATTAATAAATTAATTAATTAATTTATAAAATAAAAATTATTTATTTTGTTGAAAATAAATTAATTTTTTTTTAAGTAAATTTTCCTAAGTTATTGCAATTTATCTTAAAATACATTCCGATTTTAGAAGAACCTTTTAAAAGTTTTCATTAATTTTTTTTTGTATACTAAAAGCTACACAATTTAACACCCTTTAAATCTTTAATTCGTTTGCAATTTTATTTTGGTGAAACTCATTTGTTTCATTTTTATTGCAAGAACTTAAATCATGGTTTTTTATGACTAAATAATTCTTTGTAGTCGATTTATTTTACTGCTCCAAGTTTTTCATTTAATGTCAAAATAAATTATTTATTTTAACAACAATAGCTGCACGCACTTTCAAAAGTTCAATTACACTTTCCGCCAAATAAAAAAACAGCAAAAGAAAAAACAAAAAAAAAACTACTTGACACAAACTATAAAGAAAAACTGTTAATGGCAAAAGAAACTAAAAGATGGAAAAAGTTTTGCATATTAATTTTTTTTAAAATCTGCAACAAAAACAAAAATTTACAAACTTTATTGTGACAATAAAAAAAAACAAAAAAAAAATCACCCAAAAGCCACATAAAGAGCGAAACAAGTTGCATTGTTCACAATAATTTAAATGCAAAACCAGTTTTGATAAAACCAGTTGTAGTTATGGCAGAGATCTTTATTAATTTGTTAATATCAGCTAAAGTACGGAAATCGACCCATTGTGCAAAAATATCGATTTCATTTTATGGTCCTATTCATAGTAATTTTATGAATAAATGTATCTAAGGTGGCGAAAGCGTGCTCTCCTTTAAATTTTACTCTTATAACGGGTGTTCCAATTATACTTCACGCTGTTAACTGTTAGTAGCAACTTACCATGCCCAACTTAATTAGACGCCGACTTGGAAATATAATAATCTGGAGGTTAAATTTGCGACGACTTTTTCTGAGGATGCCACCAAATAGTGTGGCGAAATATTTAAAACAAAAATAAAGTTTATTAAATTTTTATATAAAGACTTTATGCTTAGATAATTAATTATAAAATGAAGTGTAAAGTGGTGGGTTGTTATTAGGCAAAATTTAAAAAAAAAAAAAACACTTAAAAAAAATTCGATTTATGTATTTTAAAAAAAGGAAGAAGAAGTTTGACAAATTTTGGTTTTATATGCTTACTTGCGATTCTGCTCGTAATTCGAAATTTACATTTTTATTCTAATTTTTTTTTTATGTTTCTAAAAAAGGAGAAGAATTTCAAGGCCAAACAAACTTTTTGCCCAACTTAATTTGACAAACTCTTTTTTTCAGTAATATTGCTATTTCCTGTCCTAACTGGCTGGTTTGTAGTCGAATGCGAGCGCTTTCGATGCGAATGCATCATTCTCAAGCCGAGTTGTTGTTTGTACTGGTGAATCAGTGTTGGCGTCCAGGCAGTTCTGTTTTTAGATTCGTATCAATTCAGGTAAGCAGAATGGCATTTGTATGCAAAGTAAATTAATCGATACCTCTGTCTTTTATTATTATCTAGGTACGTGTGTCCGTCTGAGGATGTTTTTCGTTTGCCCGTTTGCATGAGTAGTTTTAATGATGTGAAAATTGTGTCGGAGGTCGTGTTAACCTGGTCATTTATAATGTCATTGTTGAAAGTTTTTGTTTTGTAGATTTCCATGTTTTCAAGAAAGTCTAGTTTTCATCCTTTTTTGCTAGGATGTAGTAATGTCATACATTCATCTATTGCCCTTGGTGTGTGTCCGTGATTGTCAAGGTGTAATGCAAAGTTGGAATCTTCTCTTTTCCGTTTGTATGAGCGTATGTGTGGTGTTACGCTTGTTTTTAGTGTTCGTCCAGTTTGCCTTAAATAAGTTTGTTTGCAGGTACAAGTAAGTCTGTATACCCCGCTGGAACTAAATTTATCAGTTGTTTCTGTCTTTGTTTTGAGATTTTTTTAATGCTGTGAGTATTCCTTCTTTGTGAAAAAGGTCTGCATGTTTCTGGTCCTGTGTAAGTAAAGGTGTGCCACCGTGCTGTATCGGTTGTCTATTTGTCTTCTTTATTCCTGTTTTTAGTGTTGTATTGTCTAAGAAGTTTATCGATGGTAGTGACCTTGTAGCCATTATTTATAGCTATTGTGTAGATTGTGTCGAGTTCTTTGTTTCACTTATCTGGAGTAAGTGGAATTATCTTAAGTCTGCGTATCATATGTCTAAATGCTGCTAGTTTATGTTGGGTAGGGTGTTGTGGATGATAGTATCCGTCGTAGTTGGTTTTCTATAGATGTCAAATGTTAAAGAGTCAGTCCCTCGTGTTATAATGATGTCAAGATGATACAAATTTCTGTCTTGTTCTTTTTCCATTGTGTATGTAATCTTATTATGAATTGTGTTTAAGTTTTCTAGAATTTGTTGGCTCTTGTCTTGTTCGAGGATGCACACAATGTCATCTACGTATCTGTAGTAATGACTTATTTTGTGTTTTTCCATTACTGTTTTGACGTGTAGTGATTCGAGATGTTGCATGAAAATTTCCACGAAAATTGCGGAATTTCGGTTTCCCATACCGAGTCCGTCAGGTAATTTGTAAAAGTGGTTATTGAATCTAAAGTAGTTCTGTTTTATTATCCTCTTTGCAATATCTATAATATCAGTGATGTATTGGCTTTCGTAGAAATTGTCTAGTGTGTTGCGTAGAAGGTTTCATGTGTTGGTATTCTTTCAGTGTTTGAAAACTTCCACCATAAAGAGGTGCTCAAATAGGCAGCACGTTGAAACCCTTACGAAAATCAGCATTCGTTCTGATTTGTATATCTCGTGCACTTCTTGATAATTTTCGATCGACCAGATATATTTACAATCAGAAGAATTGGGCGCAAATTTAAGGAAACCGGGTCTGTAGTAAAATAAAAAACATCTATACACTCATCCAGTTCGCTCTGTCGAAAATAATACTGTTGTTCATGATAGTGGGCAGAAGAGTTGTCAACCTGTAGTCGTTGTCAAACCCAACAATCAAACATCTCACGTGCATCACTGATGCGATTCTTGAATAAAGATTTGAATTTATACACGAACATGGTTCAAGAGCTGAAGCCTTACTGATCATTGCAAACTCCATTAATACACCAAATGATTGGTTGAACCGATAGCAATGAATGGTGACTTAACCCAAAAAATATTCAGCGACGAAGCACACTTTCACCTCAATGAATTGATTTGTTAACAAGCAGAATTACCGCATTTTCGCTAGTGAAAGTTAAAGAGTGGTTGTTGTAAAATCGATGCATCGCCAAAGGGAGACTGTTTGGTGCGGTTTATAGGCTGGTGTGATCATACGACTGTACTTCTTCGAAAAATTAAGTCGGTAAAGCAGTTCGCGTGAATGGTATTGAGCTATGGCGGCATGATAAAGAACTTCTGGTGGCGAGAAATTAAGATTATAACCTTGAGCGATTTATGGTTCCACTTGCCGTATAGCCAATGAAACAGTTTCGCAAGAAATTCAACGGTCGTGTTATCTGACGTTGTGACGATGTTATGGCCGCCACGATCATGTGATTAACATCGTTGAATTTGTTCTTTTGGTGATAGGATTAGAAAATTCGGTAAAGCAGTTCGCGTGAATGGTGTTGGCCATAGCGGCATGATAATGGACTTCTGGTGGCCAGAAATTGATATTATATAAACTTGAACGATTTGTGGTTCCACTTGCCATATAGTTATCGCCACGATGTGACGATGTTAATTGGCCGCCACGATCAAAATTCGGTACATTAACGAACTTTAATTATATCTCAGAGTCATTGAAAATATGGACCGTCGTTTAGAGGTATGGCACCTAAGTCATAGCGAGCACTTAGTTGATAGTTTGTTTCACACATAACTGTCGGAAATCCTTTTATCATAATAAAAAATTATCAAGCACGTTGTGCTTTATTTACTTTGTGTTGTATCTTATTTACTATTATCATCGTGCGTGCGTTTCGCTTGAATAACCCTTTGATTCGAATTTAAAGACTTCTCGGAAATCAGCAATTTGCTAAAATTGGTCAGGCTGCACAGGTAACTCAATGAGTTCAATAATATCCAGTTTATTTCCTGCAAAGTAGTCAACTTGAAGGTGCCTCTGTAGGCTAGTAGGTAGTGTACTTACTAGCTTACAAGACTGGGGGTTGTGGGTTCGATTCCCAACAAAGACCTTGGTTTTTTTCACTACAAATAAAAATTGGCTGTCGGTGCGGCTGCTCAGTGATGAAGGCATGGTAACTGGTCACTATGCTGTCGTATACGACAGTTAATTTCCGTAACTATCCTTCTACTTTCACCACCCGTCTCATTTCTTCTCTATCCCTTTCCTAAAGAATGTTGCAAGGTACTTGACTAAATAGCCATTGTTGCCTGAAGTGCTACTTCTCTTTATAAAAAAAAAGTAGTCAACTGCTCTCAGTTGATGTGTCAGATCAGTTTCTAAGTGCCTGAAATGCTACTCCTCTTTATTAACTGCTCTCAGTTGATGTGTCACATCAGTTCCTAAAATCGGGAATTTTTCGGGATTAAAAATTTCAAAATACGGCAATAGTTATGAAACGTTGCAAAAACTCGTCCATATTGCGTGGATCCACACTGGAGAACATTTAGGATATCAAATATTACGAAATTTACTTTTTTTCATTTTCTTTTCAAAACGCGCGGTATTCTGCTATCAACGACTGCTAAGCGCAAACTAAGTAATACAGCTTCTTTAAATTTAGATAGCAATATACAAGCAATGTTGTCAATGCAACTAAAAGTCGTGAAATGCAAAAAGTCACAAATTTATTGACCCATGCTCGTATATTTATTTAAATTGTAAATCCCGACATCTATAGTTGTTATACACCAGAGCCAGCGTTTCCCAAATCACCTTAACACTTTCTGTGTATGACCGTATTGTGGCAATGTGGTCTTTAGCTTCCTAATAGTGGCAATCGAAATATAACAGTGATTGAGACATGTTTAGTGTATCGTTGTTGAACCGTGATTCGTTATAAAAACTTTAAAATTTATTTTATGTACAAGAACTTCTTCGGTTATTCGATTCTTTAAACTTAAAAAAAATGTAATTTTTTGAAATGTAAAAACGCTTAAAAAACTTCAATAACATGAATTTAAAACAGCTGAAAATAAGAGAAAAAAACATAGCATACTTTTGGATGCAAAATTTTAATAATAATATTTGCATACTTTTTTTTGGCAAATTTAATTTAATTTTCAAATAAACATTCCTGTGCCAATTTATCATTCATTTAGACTTTTTTAAGCGATTTATTCATTTTTAATTTTTATTTTTTCTTAGTTGACATAAAAGAATTTGTACAAATCTATATGCACTTTAGATGTAAAAATATTTGTTATTGAAATATTTTTTTACACTCTTTTTAGATACAAAAGAATGTGTGCGTGTGTGCTTTCCGTTCCTTTCCTTTCTTCCCGCTAGAAACTAAGTTCATGACAAATAGCTTAAAGTGAAAGTTCAAAAAATCTATTGATGTCAATTACGATTCTTGTATAAGAAAATATTCGATATTTTGCTGTGTGCTTTTGTTCATGTCAAAGTTTGTAGGGAATGAACACACGAAAGAAAAAGAATATTGTTTTTTAGTAGCATTAGAATGTAACATGTAATGAGATAGATAGATAACAAGTATTGGACATGAAAAATAAAATAAATGTGACGTTGTTTGCAAAGGACGAAGAAATCAAAATAAAATAAAGAAATTGGATTAACAGTCAAGAAAAATATTCGTTAAATTAGTTTCAATTTCGAGGAATTTATTTATATGAAGTTTTACAGTTGCCATGAAAAACATATTTTACACTTCCAAAATTAAAAAGAGTCCTTGGAGCATGATGACATTAAATGGATTAAGTCACAAAGGAACCTTTTAGAAAAATATGGATGTGGAGATATATTTCTCTTAAGTTTGTTTAAGTCCCAGTTTAAAATACTTAAAAAAATAATTTTTCAAGCCGCTACTTCTTCAGAAAAGCAACTAAAACAAAACGTTTTTCTATAAATAATTTTTTCTTCTTTTTTTGCTTTTTTCGCAAAAAGTATTTAATACACAATAGAATCCTTAATAAAAAAATATTTTTTTTTCAAAACAGTGCACTTTCTAATAACGCAAACATTTTTTTGAAAACCTACTTTTAAGCAAGTACTTGCTAAACGCCTGGGTGCCTATAAAATATTCTTTTTAAAAAATGTACAAGTTTTATGAAGGTACATATAAGATGGTATAAAAAAAAATTGCAAATAGCACTTGCTTTCAATTTTTTTTATTGATTATTTACAAAACCATTAAATTAAGAAGGTATTTTCCAAAAGGTATTTTTTTTTTGGAGAGGTACTTTTTTTAGAAAAGTACTTTTTCAGAAAAGTACTTTTTTCAAAAAAAGATTTTCTTTCAAAAGTACACCTATTTATAAAAATTTTCCAAAAAGAAATTTTCAAAAAAGATATTTGCAACAGACGTACTTTTTTCTTTCGAAAATATTCTATTCAACAAAGTACTTTTCAAACATAGTTTTTAACCATATTTTTTTAAGTGCATTGTACTTTTACTTGCAATGCATATGAAGAAAATTAAGCAAAAAATGATTTTTAGTTCTAAATGATATTTAAAATAGCTAAATAAGATAAAAATATTTTTTAAAAAATGAATTTTTTTCAATAAAATTATTTTTTAAAATGGTATTTTTCACAAAAATGTTATTTTTCAAAATCCTTACAAAATTTCTGCTTTTTAAAAGATTTATTTTTTTTTTCAAAAAAGTACTTAAAATATCTTTTCGAAAAAACGTACTTTTTTGAAATGCCATTTTGCTTGAAAATGCTACTAAAAAGGTTGCTGTCGAAAAAGTGCTTTTAAAAATATTACAAAAAGTACATTTTTCTCAAAGTCGCCTATTTGAAGTTAGTACTTTAAAAGAAGTTTATTTTTTTTTTTAATACCTAGGGTACTATTTGTCTAATTTAGAAATAGTTACTTTATGTTTCAAAAACTTTATTGAATTGTTAATTTTTAAAGGAATATTATTGTTTCGCATAATTTTTAAGATTTATTTTGTTTCTAAAAGTTTATTAAAAAATAAATAAAAAAGTAATTTTGCGAGCAGCCTTTTTTTATGCGATGAATTTTTTATAAAAATAAAGCCTGCAAATATGCAACATTATTTTGTTTTAAAAAATGAGTTTGGAAAGTGGATAAAAATGTATTTAAAAAAAATTTCAGAGCATATAACAAGGTATGTGTGTGAGTGTGCTGATAAATGGGTATGTGCATGTTGTTATTAGATGATGCATCACATTATTTTAAACAACAACAACAACAAGAACTTACCATCTATTTTGCAATTAACCGAATTGATACTCTTTTTAGATGAATTGCGTGACATTTGGGAATGATTTGTTTGTGAATGTGAAGGACTGGAATCGGTCGAACGACGAGTATTTGCTGTGACAACACCAACAAGCCCTCCACCACCAGTAACTACATTATTTTGGTCATTGGCACTTATGCTGCTGTGTGTAGCTGTTGCTGTTGTGGTGCTCGTCGTATTTTGAAATGCTGCTATGGGACTGGGTGTAACAGTAACTATTGGATGCACACTGCCTGTTTTATATATTTATTTATTTTTTTTTTGCATTTCGTCGTATATTTCAGTCGTATCCATGATAGCCATGATAACGATGAAGATGATGATGTTAAGGATAATAATGATGTTGCAACGTTAGAATATAGAGGACACGCACATGTATACAGACAGGCGACATGATTGTATGAACAAATGAGCAAAAAGTAAAGAAGAAAAATGTAATCTCCCATCATAAATCATATCGTAGAAATAGTACTTAAATTATTAAAATGGTTATATATAAATAAATAGCAACAACAACAACAACAATAACAACAATAATAAAATTAAAACAAAAGAAAATTCAATTTAAGCATTTAATTTTGTTTTTTTTTTCTTTGAAATTTTAAGCCAATTAAGGACAAAAATAAAAGTGAAGCTTAAACGAGTATTGTATTTCTAGTTAAGCTTTATGAATAGAACACCAACAGATTAAAGAAAATAAAAATATTTTTAACTTAAGCAAATAAACAAAACTTTAATTTAACACAAAATATAAAAAGAAAGACAAAAAAAAAATAAATAAATTAAATGGTAGACAGACAGTTAAAAGACATAATTCTCACTCACCAGTTTTA
Organism: Trichopoda pennipes; assembly: GCA_030448955.1. Taxonomy (NCBI): domain Eukaryota; kingdom Metazoa; phylum Arthropoda; class Insecta; order Diptera; family Tachinidae; genus Trichopoda; species Trichopoda pennipes. Next base: position 3,898,291 of record JASKUP010000040.1, read on the forward strand.
CTGGCATCATGCGATAAATGGCCACTTAGCGAATGTAGTTTATCGCTAATGCCATGATGCAATTTATCCACAAAACTATTACGAACATTTGTTGTAGTTTCAATAACACCACTGCTGGAGGGATTCATTTCCGCAATATTATTTATGTTGGGTAAAGAGCCTACAAACGATACAAGTAAATGTAAATGTAAAAATAAGGAAAATGAAAAATGTCATTAGCAATCAAAGGATATTAAAAAAAAAACAAAACAAAAACAAATTTGAATAACTGTAATTCAAAATAAAAATTTTTAATATTTTTACCTTCTTTGTGTGCTGTTACAGGAGCACAGGCAGTTGTACTGCTTATGGCGGCCATTTGATTGAGTGTCTTGCCTTGGAATTGTTGAACATTGTTAACGTTGGTCTTCAGAAATGATACAAACAAATGTTTTGTCAATTCTAGCGGAGTTTCGCAGTCAAGAAAGGCATCCAAGAAACGTCGAAAGTCATCATAGTCAATGTCCTTGAAAAAGATGACATAAAAAAATAACACAAGAATTTAAAAGCTATTTTTATTTCTAACACCAATAAAAGCAGTTAAAGGAATAATAAAATTTGAAGTTTTTTTTTTTTGTTTTTATAAAGCAGCTGAGAGTTTTAATGGCATAATTCATAATGCAGGATTTTTATCATCTCTTCATTACCCTGTTCAGAGAAATTTTAACCATTTAAGTGTCAACGACACTTTTTCAAACATTGTTTCTTTGGATAATGGCATTCCGCAGGGATCGCCTTTATCCGTAACCCTTTTCATAATCGCTTTCGACGACCTAAGCCGTCTCTTAAAAATTGATAAAAAAATCGATCACTGCATCTATGCGGACGATCTCTATATTGTAACAAAAGAACAAAGAAATGAAAAAATTTGTCAAGTATTTCAAGAAACTTTACTTAAAATTGACAGTTGGTCAAAAACTTCTGGAGCAGATATTTCTTTGGAAAAAACATGTCATCCGCACATTTGCAAATTACATAATTGTAATGAAATTAATATAAATTTTAATAACTTTACTATTCAAAATGTAAACCACTGTAAAATTTTAGGTCTTAACTTTGACAGTAAATATAACTTTAAGAATCACTGTATTTATTTAAAAAAAGATTTAACTAGTAGACTTAATAATATTAAGTATTTATCATCAGCTAAAAGCCAAATGCACACAAACAGTCTGCTAAGATTAGTGAAATCAGTAATATTGTCAAAAATCGACTATGGTCTAGTTATCTACAATAAGACGTCCAAAACAACTTTTAAAATGATCAAGAGCATTCTAAATGCTGCCGTTAGAACCAGTCTAAGAGCTTTTCGCACGACTCCAATCGTGAACATGCAGGCAGAAGCTGGCTTTGAACCCCTCCGTGTTCGAGCACATAGACTACTGCACCGGCTATTGCCCATATTCAGCTGCTTCACCCCATCGCTGCTACATAAACATGTAAAGCTGTTAAAAAAGAGGAAAACAAAACTTAAATACCCATCAATACTATGGGACTATGGAATATTGTCAACACTGCAAACAAATACGTTATAGGAGAATACTCTCCTAGGTTGGAAACCCACCCCCCAAATTTTTGGGGGGTGGGTGGGTGGCAAAGATAATACAAATCCGATTGCTTTCAAATCCTTATTTAACGAGATGTACAGCGAGTACAAGAAAAAAGATTGGCAATTCATTTTCACAGATGGATAAAAGACAACAAAACATGTCGGATTTGCTATATCTGACGAAACAGGAAGTACACACAGAGAAAAAAGATGTTCTTTTATTGTCCACGACTGTTGTCAATTTGACAACGAGTTGTGGACAGTGTTAGTGACACCCAGCGTTGACAATTTAATAACATTTGTTAACAAACTGAGAACGAAATGCATTAATAATCAAATAACGGAAATCCCGTTGTCACATTTTTTGTTTTGCTCATAATTTTGTCGTTACGTTTCAAGTGTCATTTGAAGAAATATATAAAAGTATAATTAAATATAAAAGTACAAATATATATTTAAAAAAAAAAAAATAAAAAATGGAATCAAATGAACAAATTATTTGTACTGAGGCGAGTAACTTGATTTATTTGGGCGATGAAGCTTTTGTATTAGAAAACTCTAATATAAATTCGCAAGTTTTAAATGCAACCACTGACCTCAATGGTGATGATGAGAAACTTAAAAGTTTCTTGAAATCTATTGACATGGAATGTCTTTTTGATGTATTAAAAGGTAACTTATTGACAAGCATTAAATCTTATAATAAATAAGTTTATATATTGTTACTTCTTTTGAAGCTGCCAATATCACCTATTGATGTTTGCAGTTTTTAATAAAAGGGGACCTAATAGTTCGCATGGAAGAAAGCGGAGGTAATAATTCTTCTTTTTCCTATTAATCTTTAGTCACTTTAAAATTTTTTACTTAGTTGGGAATCGAAGATGAAACAATGTCAATTCTGTCAAAAGTGGAACAGTGGCTTAATAAAAATTGCAGCAATGCTATGTCTCCAAGTTGTTCTACTAGTGGAAAAGTTATAAATAAGGTAAAGTGCATAAAATCATTATTTATGATTTTATTGTTGTTTAAACTATGGGGAAAGTGTATTAGGTCTTTTGAGTAGTTAACACATTATAATTATTTTAGGATTTAAAATGTTTGAGTCTGCAAAAGGAAGTGCTATTCTCAAATATGCAAACGAGAACCACCAATAAAGGTGTGAGCAAAGAGATGAGATTATCAACATTATAATTGAAGATGTCATCAATAATAAAACGGTGCTTCAAGAAGCGAATTTCATTAGTTGATTTGTACACATATTTATTCTAGGACTACTACTATATTCCAAGAAAAGACAAAAATAATGCTAGTGGAAAGTTGTACTCTAAATACGAAAATAAATGCTTAAAAAGGAAAAAATTAATTGATTCCAATGAAAACTTCAGTCATTTGCTTCAGTCAACAAGCAAAGTATCTGACAATGAAACTATAGAGTTTGATGAGGGAATTTCTAATGCGTTAAAAACATCATTTAGCAGAGATAGCGCAGATTGGAATGAAGTGTGTGACAAATGGAAGAAGACTTATCTTTTACGTCAAAAAGATGTTAAGAACTTATCAAGTATTGAGAGTCTTCAAGCCTGGCCAAAATTGTCTGATTGTCGAGCACACGAATTGGTAATAATTAGTATATTATTGATACCTATGAGATTTGTTTCATTTATTTCAGATAAACATTGACTTTAAAATTATGCACCCAAATAAAGGACATTTGTTACTTTCGAAGTGGGAAATGTTTTGCAAGCAATTGCTTTCTAAAATCACATTATCAACTAACATAGGTAAGCAGCAAAATATAAGGATTATTTCCACCAAATTATTTAAGATTAAAGGTTTCTTGACTGAAAATCAGTTAATTTATGTAATAAGTTATTAGATTAATATAAAGCGTTTTGATTCTCATCTTTAGTCATAAGAAGTTGGTTCTTTAAATGAAAGTATTTATTTAAAACTAATAACCGAATTTGTAAGTCCGCCTTTTCATTTATATTCAATGAATAATGCTAAAACTTATTTTAGAATTAAATATGTATAATTTTTATAAAAAATGGATATAATATATTTTTAATTTACAAACAAATTAATCGCAGTGTGTTTTCATTTTTAAGTATTGGTTCTCAGTGGGTTATCTGATAAAGAACAAGACGTTGTCAAGCTGAGAACAGATTGTTGTCAGAGCGAGAGCGCCACGGTGTCAAAACAAGAACAGTTTATTGCCAAAATGAGAACAGCATGCTATTAAAACGAGAATGTCTCGTTGTCAAAATGAGAACGTTTCGTTGTCAAACTGAGAACGATTGTTGCCAAAATGAAAATAGACGTTGTTAAATGAAGAACTGTTTGTTGTCGAAGTGAGAACGAAACGTTATCGAAATGAGAACAATTGATTGTCAGAATGACAACATTTGGCACCAAATACAGAACGACTTGTTCTTAATCACTTGACAACATCCGTTATCAAAGTGAGAAAAAACGTGGTCGTGTCACTTTTGTCAACGGATGGTATCAATTACGGTGTTTTTCTACCGGTTTTTTCTCTATGTGTACGCTGAAAAAAAGGCCTATTGCCCCAAAGTACAATTATATTTGAAGCTGAAGCCCCGTAGCAATAATTGAATCCCTATAGCTCTGCTAAATCTCACATGGAAAGTATATAATCTGCACAGACAGTCGTTCCGTATTTGATGCTGTATTAAATCAGAACAATAAGAACGAATTAATTATCTCCATACAACAACTAATAATAAAAATGGGTAACAATATTAGACTGCTATGGATTCCCAGCCACATTGGCATCATAGGCAACGAGACAGCAGACCTAGCTGCCAAAACAGTAATTCAGCAACCAACATACCTTTTTATTCCAAAAACCAGGAAATTTCTGACAAGATGTGCTACCATAAAATACAATACATCCTTAGAACACAAATGAAACAAATACAGCCACCCCTATAAGATCTTCAACCCCACAAAACAGCCGTTAATTCTGCCATCTTCAACCAACTGTTTGCTATATAAATGCATCACAAGGCTACGTCTACCACACACTCGTCTCACTCATCAATATTTGTTGGACAAAATGGTACAACCAACATGCACTTTCTGTGCCTCTCAACCATTGACAGTTTTCCACATCTTGGCAGACTGTCCAGCTCCCGTAAACGCACGCGTATCGGTTTTTAAATCGACTGGCATCCTTGACTTGCTAAAAACGCCAACTAGTAATAATATTCAAAAAAAATCTTTGAATTCTTAAAAAAAACTTCTTTGCACGACAAAATTTAAATTTTGAAAATTTAACCATCAAATTTCTAAATATACATGTGTGTACACACATGAAATAAGAAGCCGATAGCCATCGTAGCTACTGCTCTTAGCTTTTGATTTGTTGTAATTTTAATTATAATAAATTTGTAAATAAATAAATAAAAAAAAAATAATTTTTATAACTGCAATCAGAGAACTTTTGAAAAATAAGAGAAAACTCAGGAAAGCGTGGCAAATAAGTAAAAATCCATTTGACAAAAACATGTTTAATAAATTGGTCACGACGGTTTAGAAGGTGGTTCAATCGTTACCAAAAATGAGTATTAGATATCTGGCTTACATTTATAACGCTGTATTAAGATTAAGTTACTTTTCCTCATAATGGAAATGTGCAGAGATTGTAATGATTAACAAGGCAAATAAGCCAGAAAACAATATTTCATCCTACAGACCCATAAGCTTACTGGTCATATTCTCCAAAAAATATTTGAAAGAATATTCTTGAAAAGATTGTTGCCAGCTTTAGATAAATTAAATATCATTCCGGAATACCAGTTTGATTTTCGGAAAAACAGAGCAACGCCATCATATACACTGCAGTTCATTTAAATAACAACAACGAAAAATTGATATTTAGATAAATGTACTACAAATCGCTTTGTATGTGCTTTCATATTATATTAAGTGACCACACTGGTTTAAGAAAATGGGTAAAGAAAGAATGAAAAAAGTCCCGTTACTAATTTGCCCGACATAAAACAAAATATAATCGAATCTATTTTAGAAAAAGTTGGACAGCAATGTCGAATATTCGATATTCAATTAGATCGCCAAAGTTGTTGTGTTTACATTCGTTGTGCCAGCGAAAAAGATGCTGGCATTGTTCACAATGAAATCAACGGTTGGTGGTTCGATAAAAAAAAAATTTACTTTAAAATAGTTCATATGAATAACAACAAATAAAGCGAATAGGCTGCGCAGATTTTTCAGTCTTATTTAGTTTGACAAATTGCACTTCATAAAATAAAAAAATTTTAAAATGAGACGAGGAAAGTCATTATCATTAGAAGAAAGAGGAAAAATTGAAGCCTATTTTGAACAAAAGTTGTCCTTTAGAAAAATTGGAGAGAAAATCGGAAGAAGTGCTCGTGTTGTCTTCAATTACAAAAAAAAGTCGGGTTTCTTATGGAAAAACCTGAAAGGAAGACCAGCAAGTGTTTTATCGCCAACAGACAAGCGTGTAGTTTAAGGAATTGCGTCTAATTCCTGTGATTCCGTACCAAAAATTAAGGCGAAAGCCAGAGTTTCAGCAAGTATTTCGACTGTTCGGCGCTTGATAGTAAATTCTCCTCATATTCAGAGAATGAAACTTAAGAAAAAAACTGCAGTAAAAGCCATTCACAAAGAGAAACGATTGAATTTTGCTGAAGTTCACATGACGTGGAAAAGAGAATGGCACATGGTTGTCTTTTCAGACGAAAAAAAATTTAACCTTGATGGTCCTGACGGGTATAATATTTATTACCATGACCTGAGAAAAGAAGAAATAATATTAAGCCGTCGACACAGTCGCATTGGTGGAATTATGGTATGGGGTGCCATATCATACTATGGCAGTATTAAACTGCAATTTAAAACCACAAAACTGAACACAGAACAATATAAAAACATTCTAGAAAAAGCTTTTGAGGAATGCAGCAACATTTTTGTACCTTTGCGTTGGATTTTCCAACAGGATAACGCTCCGATACACAATGCTAGAGCGACAAAAGCCATGATAAGTGACCAAAATGTGACGCTGATGGAATGGCCACCTTACTCACCAGACTAAAACAAAGTGGAAAACGTTTGGGGATGGATTTCGCGGAAGGTTTATGAAGGAGGTAAGCAATTTGAAGACGTTCCATCATTGGTCAATGCCATCGAGACCGCTTGGGACGAGATTTCCCTAGATTATCTTAAAACTCTCTACGATTCCATTCCAAGTCGCATATTTGAGGTTATAAAGCACCATGGTGGCAACACTTCTTACTAATTGTTAGAGAAAATGTGAAACTTAATAGTTCTTAGCAATGAGACCTAATTTTGTGAATATTTTTTTATGTTTTCCAAACTTTTTTCTGCGTTGTTATTCAAATGAACTATTTTTTTAAAATTTTTTAGCAAGTTTTTTTTTCAACATTAATTAATTACTTTTAATTACAAAAATTTAAAAAAATTGTCAATAGTAATAATAAAAAATAAAACAAAATATCTAAAAAAAAGTGTTATATCTTTCTTTTGCTTGGTTGATTAAAAATCCGCAGTAACATACAAAATTTTTGCTGTTGTTATTTAAATGAACTGAAGTGTATATAAGACATACAGCCAAAAAATATTGTCCGGTATATTTCTTGACGTACAGCAAGCGTTTAATAAGGGTTATGCTTCAAAAAAAATTACTAAATTACTTCCTTTTTAAGAGATAGAAGCTTCTATGTTAAATTAAACTTTGAAATGTTTGATATAAGTAGTATTAAAGTAGGAGTCCATCAAGGTAGCGTACTTGTACCTTTTCTCCACACAATATTTACGTTTGATATGCCAACTAATGACAATGTCTTAATTTCAACTTATGCAGATGATACCGCAATATTAGCATCTGATACTTGCCCGAATAATGCATCAAATTTACTGCAAATGGAATTGAATGCCATTGAGTCATGGCTAAACAAATGGAAAAAATCTATACACGTTACTTTTTCTTTACGACGCGGAAATTGCCCTGACGTAAGTCTAAATAATAATTCAATACCACAAAAAGACCACGTAAAATACTTAGGAATGTATATAGATAGGAAATTTACATGGAAGTCTCACATTAAAACAAAGAAACAACAATTAAATATTAAAACGAAAAGAATGTATTGGCTTCTAGGTCATCGATCTAAATTAAGTCTAGAAAATAAAATTGTTATATACAAAATTTTTTTTTCAACCTGTTTAGACTTACGGGATACAGCTATGGGGAACAACTAGCAATTCTAATATTAAGATTTTACAGCGGTTTCAGTCAAATAATACAATACACAATGTGCTTTTTTTCCAAAGGTAAAAGGCGAAATTAGAAGCTTTAGTGAAGCGTGTTTAGAAAGGTTCTAATTTACTTATTGGCCTTAAATGGACAGATTGTAAATAAAGGATAATTAAAAAAAAATTTTTTTCTTTTACTTTTATGATACCCAAACAAATAATAAAAAAATACAAATAATTATTTTTTTTATTAATAACTAGCTGTACGACCCGGCTTCGCTCGGAAACTATTTGCTAATGATTAATATTTTATATGGAGATAGAAAAAATTCGTCAGTACAAAGAAGAAACGACACAAATTTTTTTCAATTTATTGTTTTAATAGTTGTTAAGGTAATTCATTAAAAAATAAACAAACAAAAAAGGTAAGCATATAGTTTATTTTAAAGCTTGATAGTAAACAATATTTTTTGTTTTTCTGTTGGGAGAGAAAATAAACAGTGCTGACGGTATTCCAACTCTTGAGCATGCAACATACAATTGCTCGTGGGAAAAACATTGGGATTCTAGGTTTGACCCACACACTTTTAGCGATTTTCCCTGGGATATATTAATCATCATTGCGAATGCAAGGCGAACGGGAAATTGGATACGTTTAAACTTAAATGGTAAATCACTTGGCATAATAGGAATCCTTGGAGTAAGCAGATCTTCACCTACAAACTTTCCTATAACTATTATTGCTAAGTTTTTGCCATCAGCGTTTTAATAACCAATCTTGTACCATCGCATAGTATTGGCGGATTCAGGTTACGTAACATGAATATTACCGCTCGAACGTTAAGCTGGAAGTTATGTGCTGGCATTCCCGGTAACTTTAATGAATTCAGGAACTCTACGGGGTAGTTAACAATATTTTCGGGATCGGTAATGGAACTAATCGATTTATACCGTTCGCCATTAATAAGGTTTTGGATTTTTGAATTTATTTAATCCACGTATTTGTTTTTTGGAGCCAAAATGACTCTTTCACCTAACCAAAGTTAATCGCTATAATTTTGAGCAATGTATGTGAACAGTTTTGCAATTAGTTCGTCTTTAGACGTTGTGAATTGGCAAGAGCCCATTGGAAAGGAAATCTGGCCTGTTGTAGATTCAGTCGGTTTTTTCCACTGCCAATGTCTAACAATATATAAGAATAGATAGATAAACCTAGACGTAGATAATCAGTAAAATTTTAAGCTTTTATTTTTTACTTTAGCAATAAAATTTTAGAACAAAACAGTTTTGATATTGGATTTTTCAGCATATAAACGATATACATATGTATGTATCGTTAAAATTGCATCGAGTAGAAAATTATTTTTTTATACTTCAAAGTGAAGTGTAATTGTTGGTGACTTAATATTTTTAAGCCCTCACTATCTAATATATCAAGATTTTTCTTCTCTTATCAAAACAATTAATTTTAAAATTATGTGAATCAAATCGCACGAAAAATTTTAAAGCACGGATAATGTGCATACATACATATGTATGTCCATATGTATGTAGAATATATATTCAAATTTTCACATTTAGTATTATCCAACACGTCTAAATTAAATCACTGAGCACTGGTTAGAAATTTTATAAAGTTTAAAAGTAGGCTAAGTAAAAAGATTGAGAAGTGAAAACGATTTATTTATGTTTTCACTAACATGATTTAATACATAGTATATTGAAAAGTGAAAATAAAAACATGTATAAGAAAAATTAATTCTTTTTCTTAAAAACTCATGTAATGTGTTGAAAACTTTAGTTCTTCGAGTTGCTCTTTAAATTTTCTCATGCGAAGAAAAATTACTTCGAAATAAAGTCTAGTTATTGAAAACGTATCATGTTCGTTGGGCTCTCCTGGCAAATTCTGTAACACAAGCAAAGCTGATGTTTATTAAAACGGATGTATGCATATGTACATATGTAAGTCAATTTTTTATATATGTAATTATATTATTTTTTGTATAAATTTATACACTTTAAAGAAAAAAATGTTAAAAATGAAACTTAAAATGCATACTTTACTAAATTGAAAACAAATTCACCAAAGAATTTGAACTTTATTGAAAAACATGCAATCTATTTACATACATATGTACATGTGATTTTATTGCGAATTTTAATTGAAGTAAGATTTTTTCCCCAAAATTGTGACGGTATTATCTCTAAAAAATCTGGCAGCTATGTATAGTAATGAATTAAAAAAAATTTCAAATAAAAAAAAAATACTTACTTATCTGTTGACATGTTAGAACAATTTTTGGTTTGGCTGAAGTTGCCTCTCTTTATTTGGTCTTTTATTTCCTTTTTGTTTTGTTTTGTGTTTTTTTTTTTAATTTGATCTACGGGTTTGTTTAGCGTATGCTAAGAATGTATACGTGTGTTTCCACGTATACAAACTCATTAGCAAACAAACAACCACATAGGTTCTTCAAACCAGTTCGAACGAACATGTCGAGTCGTGAATAACTTATTTGTGTTCACAATAACAACAGAAGAAAATTAATAAATGAATTTTCTAAAATTTCCGAAAAATTTTATATTTTTTTTCATAAGCCTTATGGTAATTTTGATCTAAACCGCAGTCGGCATTTGTTTAGCAAACTAAGCCATTTGCAGAATTACAACATGTTGTTATGGATGTGTCTGGCTTAAGTTTTAAAATAAAATAATTAAGCAATAAACTAAGCTACTGGGTATGCTATTTACTAACTGCATAGTTTACTTAGAAAACTTATGCACGCAAGACAACAACAGCTTTCTATTTACTAACTGCCTAGAAATTTTATACATACACGACAATAACAAATTGGTATTGGTATGGTACTAACTGCGTAGTTTTCTAAGAAAACTTATCTACAAAAGACAACAACAACTTTTAGTTACAAGCTGCGTAAAATTTTATACACGCAGAAATAACAACAATTAAGTATGCTATTTACTAACCGCATGGTTTGCTAAGAAAATTTATCTACACAAAACAACAACAACTATCTTAATATGAATTCCAGGAAGAAACTTTATCAGCATAAAAACAAAAATACACACAGACATAAAGGACAACATATAACAACAACAACAAAAATGTGATAGAAAGGGAGTAGAAGATTCTTAATTTTTCTAGACTTCCATTGGACAACTGTAAAAGGGCAGCATCTGAGTGGATAGTTAGTTATGTGGATTTAAAAAATTTAATCATTTCATCTCTATAAAAACACCCTTTAAATACACCCTTTATTTACTGAAATATTGTTTTAATTTAATTAAACATTTTTTTTTTAAATGAGATAAAAAGTGCTGATTTTGCCTACTTCAATTTCACATGTGCCACAGAGAAATAGCTGATTAATATGTTTCGTTATTTGTTATTAGCATTGCTAAATCCATAATCGTTATCGAAGAGCAGAATAGGAGAAGTGATATAATTTTTCGTATTTGACGGTAATTCATATTTGCTTTATTATAAAAAGAGTGATGTAAGGATAGCAATTGTCTCAAAAACTTAAGAGACAATCAATATTTTACACTGAATTTTGATCCCCCGGGGGCTTATTGATATGTTTTGAGGGAATCTCACCGTCATTACATGTGTCAGAGGGGATAAACGGCTAGCAGGAGCCAACTGGACAATTCCACTATATTTCCGGGGGAATCGGTAAAGCCCCAGAGTTCAGTTATTTGCCTTTTTAGTCTTGTACCTATTCTCTGACTAGTTATTGAGGTTGGCCCTTTGGTAGTATCGTGGTGGTAATGGTTTCGAGGTCCTCGTTTGCGTTGTGTGGGTCGCATCATTCACAATGTACATAATGAATGGTCCAGGTGCAGTGGACATGTTCTTAAAATTTTTTAATCTTCATGCGTTTTGGACCAGGAGTTTGATAGTCCCTTCAGCAGGAATTGAGGGCTGCGGCATGCGGCCTGCTGCTTGTTTTGAGCTCTTGAAGTTGCAACTAGGAGTGACTGGCGGATATACATATCTGAAGGCTTCCTAGGGCGAAGATGACGCTTCATTTTATCCACAGTGGTATGATCCACCGTCTGGTTTTGGCTTACCCAACTGGGCGAACCCCCCGGGGGCACATATATATGATCATTGGAGAAAGCAAAAACTTAGACCTGTGCAACTGGGGGAAAAAGGCAGCCCAGTCCCCTAGAGTCAGCAGGGGTACAAATGGAAACTCCACTTTATTTTCACGTTAATCAGTAAGCCGCAGATTTCGTTATTTGTCTCTTTCGACATTTAACTGTTCTCTGACTGATTATTGAGGTTGGCCCCTATATGGAAGTATCGTGGTGGTTGTGGTTTCGCGGCCCCATGACAGTTTATGGTGCTATGGTGACCGGGTTCATTTCACCTTTAATAACACCTACCTGGTGAAATGTTCCCAGATCCAGTGAGCATGCTAGACATGTGTTCTGGACAGGAGTTGGATAGTCTCCAACTCTTTAGCAAGGAGTGACGATTTGCAGCCCTGCTCTGGAATAATTAAAGTTGCAACTAGGAAAGACCTGTTGCTAGAATTAGTCTTCGGCTTCCTAGGACGAGCATGACGTCCCAAATTATGCAGTGGTTTGACCACCATCTGGTTAAGACTACATAGTCAGGCGCAGATGTAAATCTAATCACACAGTTACCTGACTAGGTACAGACATAAACCTTATCACACACTGAATTTTGATTGGATGTAAATAAGGCAACCAACATGTTGGATATATATTTTACTGGGAAATTTTAATTCTAAATTGGTTGAATTATTTAAAATGGTGGTGTCTTTGACTATTGTCTACAGTTTCAAGTTGTTGGTTACTACTTGCGGTAGTTGCACCGTTATGAATTTATAAACTTTTTTTTGTCCTTATGCATCTTGACAAGACTTTACCATTATCATTCTAAGCTCATGCATGACAGATTTTGTTTTTCTTTTTGGCATTTTCAGTCTTTTTTTTAACTTGCAATTTTTTTGGAATGATTTTTCCCTCAAATAATAAATAAATAATTGCTAGCAGAAACTTTATTTAATATTTTCAAAGCAGAGATATTGTTATTGTTTTGTAAATTTATTTATTTTTATACAATTTTGCCAACAAATTGATTTGAATATAAAATTCTTACATCTTTATCTTCTGTCTATTATTTCAAGAGTATTGAAATGGAATTATCTATTCTTCTTCTTCCTTCAAAATAAAAATAAAATTAAATTAATTTTAGTTTAGTTTTTATTGAATTCCTAACAACACTTGAATGAGAAATCTGTGATGCATATTATACTACGAAATACTTTTATGTGTCTGGTAAATATGTCCATTTAAATACTTTTTATATTCTATGCAAAATTTATTATTTCATAAATTTGAAAATATTTAACAACGAGACATGAAAATTGATGCATTGAAGAAAAAAGATATGCAATATTGCAAATAAATAAATAGAAAAATGCATAAACAAACACAAGCACAAATATCTATATTTGTATTCCATTGGCAGGAGGGCTGGCTTGAGTGGGCTTAGTAATCGATAAAAAAACGTTTGTAACACAATTTATAGAAATGCTTATTGCCCAGCTTATGTTTTTTGGAAAATGCTATTTTGTGGCCATCTATCGAATACTGAATTATAATGACAGATATTTATCCTTCAAAATACCATATTTGTTATTGTGGACACATATCATATGTGATAGTTGTGGCAATGGACATTATTAACTTGTATACTCAGCACTTTATGCTTAATCAAAACGGGTTCATAATTTTAATATATCTCTAGATTCTTTCTAAATAAAATATTGATAAAGACCCCATAGCTAAATTACTGTGTAAGATCACCATAAAGCCTTTACTCAGCTTTAAATCCATCCATCCATGAGTTTTTTTTACGCCAAATAGCATTTCAAAAAATCTCATGATGTTTGTTCATTCATATTCTGTCCTATCCTGGTCAGTCATATTCGCAATGTCCACTGAAGGACTTCGGCGGAGACAATTTTTTACTGGGATTAATAGTGCTTTTAGTGCCAGTGAAATAATCACTGAAAGCACCGTAAAAGAATTTTCTTTTATATTCAGGACCCAAACTGTAATCTCGGTCTACATGTTCAATGAAAGAAAATTTATGAAGGGCAGATTTTAAGAAAACAAAACAGCGATAATGCCTTTTATTTATTACAGAAATTGAGTGAGCGAGAGAGAGAGAGAGAGACAGACATGGCGAATTTTAAAGTAGTAATGAAGAAGTAAGTCACTATCAGTACTTTGCATTAAAGTCTTTATTAATTAATTTACATTAAATAACTTATTAATAGCGAATTGCGAATACTCTACAAAGAATACAATAAAAAACAAAAAACCAAATAATTATTATAAAAATATTGTTACGTTTATGCCTTTTATAAACGTTTGCTTGTGAGTTCTTTATTGCTAAATAAATAACACCAGGTTTTAGAGTTTTTAAATTAATTACAAGTTTATTTACTTTAACTACACACAAAGTTGACACTACAGAACAATTTATTTAAAATGCACGTCTTTACCTTGTAACGACCAAAAGTCCGGAGTCGTTTTTGGTCACACCGCGACCTGTTGATCGACAGTAATTTATCAATATTTTCACTTTTTCTATTATTTTTTTTTTATTTAATTGAATTACTTAATTAATATGAATTTGCTTACTTAAATTTTCTACAACATATGAAGTCTAGAATAAGAAGTTTTGTTAAGTAATAAAGTAAGATTTAGTTATAGTGATTTATTATTGTTGTAATTATTATAAACGAAGATATACGATAATTTTAGTATTTAGAATTACATTGTGTAACGACATGTCTTCCTGATAGCTGAGGTATGCTCAGCGGCGTCCAGGGTCTTGTTGTGCCGATTTAAGAAAAAAAAAACCCAATTGGGGTTGTTAGTTTGTCCTCTGCTGCGGACTGGATCGCCCTAATCCTATTTGTCTGCGTGCCTGCAGCTCGGGCCTACAATGAAACGGCACGATTCCTCTGGATCCTGCTGTACTGAACCAGAAAAACACAAAACTCCTATTGTTAGTTTGTCCTTTATTTGGGGAGGGATCGCCCTAATTCTGGCTGCAGCTCGACCTTAAATCTTGTGTACTGGTATGTGTGCGGGCTGCTGAGGTAAATCGCTCCCACATCATCGTCTAGGTCGACTGCGGGCACAGACTTGGCTGGGTATTACCACGGCTCTGTCTGTGATCGCTCCGTCCGGTTTTGTCTATACGCCGCAGAGCCAAGGCACTGTAGGCTGGGCTGGGTATTACCACGGCACAACCGTTCACTGCCTGGTCACTGTCGGTGGCGACTGCAAACACAAACTCGGCTGAGTATAACCACGGCTCTGTTTGTGATCGCTACGTCGCAGTTTTGTCCTGGCTCAGGGTACAGATTAGGCTGGGTATCACCACGGCTCCATCTATACCCTGACTACCAGTCCTAAAGTAATAAAAAAAATGGATATTTACCTTTGCCACTGCCGGTCGCACACCAATTGATTCGTTCTGATTGATGTTTGCGCTTTTATACTCTCTTTTTCCCACACACAAATGCACAAACCCACCCAAATGGCAGTAGGTACAACACAGCCGACGGCTGTTTTCACCACCGAGCTGCAGCCAAGTTTCCAATGTAATTCTAAATACTAAAATTATCGTATGCCTTTGTTTATAATTATTACTTTATTACTTAACAAAACTTCTTATTCTAGACTTCATATGTTGTAAAAAATTTAAGTAAGCAAATTTAAATTAATTAAGTAATTCAATTAAGTAAAAAAAAAAAATAATAACAAAAGTGTAAATATTGATAAATTACTGTCCATCGACAGGTCGCGGTGTGACCAAAAAGGACTCCGGACTTTTGGTCATTATAACCTCACAAGGTTTTATCTACAGCTAACTAACTATCCACTCAGACGCTGCGTTTTCATATTTGTCCACTAGAAAAATTAAGAATCTTCTACTTCCGTTGTATTACATTTTGTTGTTGTTATGTTATTCATTCAATGTTATTTTTATACTGTTTTTGTTTTTATACTGATAAAATTTCTTCCTGGAATTTATTTTAAAATAGTTGTTGTTGTCTTGTGTATAAAAGTTTTCTTAGAAAACTACGCAGCTAGCAAAAAGCATATCAAATTGTTGTTGTTTGCGTGTATAAAATTTTCACGCTGTTTGTAATTTGTTGTTGTCTTGCGTGCATAAGTTTTCTTAGCAAACTACGCAGTTAGTAAACAAAATAACCAATAGTTTACTTTATTGCTTAATTATTCTCTTTTAAAACTTAAAGAAGACACATCCGTATTAAAACATTTAGTTTGAGACTAAAATAATAAAATATAGATCTTATTTTATTCCTTTAAATGAAAAATAATTTTATTCAAATAAAATTTTTTGTTATTGTTTTTTGTTTTTGAATTAAATGTTTTATCGGTCTTCAAAAATAAACTCTTTATTTTATTGTACATTTTCAGAAGTTTTGGGCTACTGGTAGACGGTGTTGCTGTTGCATTAAAAATTTGCTGCAAGTCTGGTTCACTTTTTGCTAAGGCTGCTTGTACAAAACTAGCGGTAGTCGAACTTGAACTTGCTTCTAAAATATGTTCGTTTAAACAAACATCATCTTAATCTACATCGCTATTGGAAAATAGCGCAGTGGCTCCTAGTTCTAAGGAGCTCTTAACATCTAAATCTGTTTCATTGTGTGTTATGTTTGTGGCAGGTTACGGAATTATTGAAGAGGACGAAACTGCAGTGATGCGAGCAGATTTGTTAAGCAAACCCGGAGCACTGTAACAGGGAGTATTGAGAGAAGCTTTTCTTACTTGTTTGGCAGTAGGAGAATTGCCTGATATATCCAGCATTTCTTTAGGTGTTAAGTCTACTGTCAACGATCTTTGCAATGAAAATTTTTGACTTGATGGCGTTATACTGCAGCCAGTAACTCCTGCCGTCGAAGGATTTGTAGCCACATCTAAGCGATTTTGTCTGTTGGATGTAGCTGTGTTTGATACATTTTTTACTCCCGGCATGCCCGGGAGTATTGCTATCCATAGGAGGTGCATTTGTCGTAGAACTTGGCGTAGATAAGTTACATTTCTCACCCTGATGTTCCTTCACTAGTTTGCAGGCTTTTCCCAAAGCACAGATCATTAAACAAATTCTTAAGCCCAAAGCAAATCCATATGCTAAGAAAAATAATATCCAAGCTCGCAAATTATTAAACGATACTGCTGAGTAAATGGCTTTAATCAATACCACAGCCAAAGGAAAAGGTATAAAACCCATATGTCTATCCACTAAATCAGAATGATCTGAAAAATCATGCTTATGTCTGGTCTGTGTCATATCATAAGCCAACCTTGTTGTATATTCCCGATAAATATATTCGGGTAAATCATTAAATCTGCTTTATCAAATCAATTAAAATTTCAAATTAAACTGTTTCAAAAATCTTTCGCGAACATCATTACAGGTCAATTGAAATAAATTATTTTTATAAAATTTCTTCACGACAGATCCTTCAAGTTCCACAAAGTTGTTAGATATCATAATTGTCAATAGACCTTTGTTATTAGAATTAACAGCAGCACTCAAACATTATTAAAACACTATGTAAAACAACATAGATTAACGTGAATATAATATGAGTTATTAAACCGAAATGTTCTCGTTTTGAATTTGTCGGTTCTGTTGCCTGTCCGAAACAATGCATCTATAGTATCCTGATCAAATGCAGACAGCAACCGATCACCGATCTAGCATACGAGGGTTGCTATTTATATTACTGGCCTGGTAACACTGACTGTTGCTAGGCACCAGCTGATGTTTCCAGTGCAACCTTCACATTGTTAAACATAACCTCAACCAAAACATTTTGTCATTTTATGTTTGTTAGTGTTAGTGATAGCAGGTTGAAAAGGTGATCTTAGGAGAAAATGGAATTAACTTGTGAACATTTTCGTGCAATAATTTTTCATAACTTTCGACGTGGCCTGACACGACAACAGTGCACAGATGAACTTAATTCCTTATATGGTAATGAAACACCTTCTTACAGCACCATTAAAAACTGGTATAACGAATTCAATCGTGGCCGACAAACACTCCAGGACGATTCCCGTGAAGGTCGTCTAACAACGGTTGTTTTGCCAGAAATCATCGCAGCTGTGCATGATCGTCATCTTACATATCGCGAGATTGAGGCATCTGTAGGGATTAGTATGACAAGCATCATACTAATCCCTACAGATGAACATTTGCATGTGAAAAAGGTTTGTTCACGTTGGATACCGCATAATCTGACAAACGCACAAAAGGATGCTCGTGTTGATTGGTGCAAGAAAATGTTGCAGAAATTCACTCAAGGTGCATCAAAAGCAGTTTATAATATCTGCACAGGTGACGAATCATGGATTTACTCATATGGTCCTGAAACAAAACAGCAATCCACCGTATGGGTCTTTCAAGATGAGCGAAATCCCACCAAAGTTGTTCGTGGAAGAAATACATAAAAGCAAATGGTTGCCTGTTAATTCGGCATTACCGGTCATGTGAAGACCGTGCCATTAGAGCAACGTAAGACGGTTAATTCGGCATGGTACACCACTATTTGTTTGCCAAAAGTCTTTGAGAAACTTCGGAAAAAGTCAAAGAAAAGACGCATCATTCTGCATCACGACAATGCGAGCTGTCACCGAAAGGCTGAAACAATGGAGTTTTTGACAGGGCAAAACATTGAATTAATGGGTCATCCGCCATACAGCTCTGACTTGGCACCTAATGACTTCTTTTTGTTTCCAAACATCAAGAAAAAAACACGTGGACAACGGTTTCCTACACCTGAAGAAGCAGTTTTTGCATTCAAAACCAATGTTTTAGAAGTATCTAAATCGGATGGGAAAAAGTGCTTTGAAAATTGGTTCCAACACATGCAAAAATGTATAAATCTTCATGGAGAATATTTTGAAAAACAATAAAATAGATTTTGTCTTTAAATGCTTGTGTTTTCATCCTTAGGCCACAAATATAAATAGCAGCGCTCGTATTGTGGAATAAATACAGTTTTAATTATTGACTGCGACTTAATTATGTGGTAAACACGATTTGTAGCAACAGACAGCATTGGAAGTGTCACGGCAATCCATATAGAACCTTTGATTAAATTACATATTTCCGCCGGAGTCAGTATACGTTGTACATTTTCTTGAAAATTATATTTTGTTTTAAAGAGAATAAGCCCTTCAGGCAACAATGCCTATTTATTCAAGTACCGTGTTACATTATTTAGGAAAGGGATAGAGAAGAGATGAGACAGATGGTGTAATTAGAAGGATAGTCGGAAATTAACTTTCGTATATGACAGCACAGTGATCAGTGACTATGTCTTCATTACTGCGATGAGACAAGTAGGTGAAGTTGGCTCTCTATATAGAACAGTAGATGACAGCTTGTTTAGTAACACAAAAGGTTTATGGTACAAACTTAAGGAGAAACTACGTTGAGCTTGCAAGGCCCTGCCAGTCTCTTTAGACAACAGCAAAACCTCTATTGGGATCTTATGGTTCTATGTTCTCCGAAGGTTTCTATGTTCTCCGAAAAAACACACTAAACCCATTAATAAAATATACCGAAGCCTGGATAAAAGATTAATGCCATTAATATTACAATTGAAAAGATCTAAAAAGTTTATTAAAAAATAGAGCTGGAAAATAACAGAGGGGAATAATCTTTTCCTAGTTGCAATAGGAGTTTTTTTGATATCATGTGTGCCCTGTGCCATCATTGTGACCTGCTAGCGCAATTTCTATTTATGTCCGAAAGTCCATAACCTCGTTCGACTAAATGATTTTCCTACAGCGATAGAATAACTTTACAACAGTATGTGACAAACGTGGCTACTACTGACTTGGTTAGTAAGACATCAAGTAGTTCATCTCAAAAAAGGATAAAATTTTACTAACCCCAAGAGGTGGTATGATGAATGTATAGGTTCTTTCTCTATAGATAGGACACAAAGGATTCGTGGTAGAAACTTTTAGGAGATATTGGTTTGATTAGCTTACAAAGCCTGTCGGTTCCTGTTAATATGAACAAGCACTTGGATCTTATGGTTGCTTTGGAATACCTAAATATAGTGTGTGTATATTAAACATAATGTCAAAACATGCTAAAGTCTGGATAAAAGTATTTATCTCATTAATAACGTAACCCAATGTATGACAGAGGGGAGGAGGAAAAATAATATCGTCCTGGTTTCTACAGGAGTTTGTCTATCTCTTAGTATGAGTACTAATGTTATTGCGCTCTGCAAGTGCACTCCTATTTATGTGCGAAAGTCCCTAACCTCGTTCGACTATCTGGTCTGTATGATTAGCAGTAATGATCTCTTTACAGGAATAGAATAACTTCATAGCAGTATGTCTATATCATGACTAATTGCTAAGTTGGAGGGCCTGCTTGGTTAATAAAAAGTCGCATTTATCTCTCGTTATTGTCCGGAAAGTCTTATAGCGAGAGTGGCTGCATAAATCAAATTAGTGAAAGCAGATGCTTCTTTTTGAATTTTTAAAGGATTTCAAAATTCCTAAGGACAAATTATGACCAGCACTTGATGTTCTCACTTGGAAATCATCGGCATCATTTAGATTTATATTGCACTTAGTTTCATTTTGAGTCAGTAATGTTTTCTTATTCATATTGGGTTCTTGATAATTATAACAATATTTATGATAATTATTATAATTTACAACAATTAAAAAACAAAATATTAAAGAAAGACGTGTAAATTAAGTCGTAGTTGGGTTCTGTGTAGCGATTTCTGTTGCAGAAGCCAATTTTCTTTTTGATGATTTCTATGCACCAGGAATCTATTATTTCTAATAACAGAATGTGATTAAATTAAATTTGTTTAAACATTCAATTTACTTTTAATTTAAATTCCTTTTAAAAAAGTAGAATTATTTTTAAGGTTCCATACAAAAAACGTGAACATTTTAACAAAACCCCCCAACAAACAGAAAACTAAATAATTCCCACTTAGTCAACGTGATTGCCTTTAACACCTGAAGCTAATTTTTTACAGCTATTTTTGAAATAACAGCCTGATAGAAAAAGATATATAAATAAAACGCAGCATTAAATATTTTTATTTAACATGAATTTGTTTTATCCTTCATTACTATTTTTTCCATAAACTGGGAGTCCTTACGCTTTATTCCCTTTTTGTGCAATATATTTCTTGTAAAATCTACTTGAATATTTTGTGACATAAATAATGATAGAAGCGTTAAGTAACATCCGATAGGCAACAATAAAATATAAAAAAAAAAACATGAATTAGAAACACTTTACGCAAAAAAGGAAGTATCCACTTTGTAAGCCTGAATGTGCCACAACACACAGAGAGATACAATATTAACAACCATCAACACCACAAAAATCATTATGGAAAAAACACAAAAACAAAAAG
The DNA here is from genome assembly GCA_030448955.1 of Trichopoda pennipes. NCBI lineage: Eukaryota > Metazoa > Arthropoda > Insecta > Diptera > Tachinidae > Trichopoda > Trichopoda pennipes. The sequence continues at coordinate 3,919,675 of JASKUP010000040.1, forward strand.
AATAAATAAAAAAATTAAAAAAAAAACAATTATGTTTAAGAAACTTCTTTTAGTATAAGAATTATGTGTTAAAGTAACATAATAACTTGTAAAGAATAATGTGCTTTAACAGCTGCAAGACAAATATTTATTGCTCGTTTAATAAGGAAATACAATATGGAAAATATCTCAGCACTTGCTTTTTGTTGTTTTTGTTTTGTTATTTATAACAAGCTATTGAATTTAAAATAAATTATACCCAAGAATATTTAAGTATTTCGTGTTAAATATCATGATAAAAATCAGAAATAAAATATAAGAAAATGTTTTATAGAAAATATTTCCTTAACAAACAAAACAAGTTCTTGTCCATTTAAAAATTATTTATCGCATGACATAAAAATTAAAAGGCAATTAGCGAAATCAGTTAATTTAATATAAAAATGAAGTTTTATTACATGCCGCTCCTTCAGTCGCCATCCATGATAACTATTTAAGTTTCAAATAATTATTAATTTCATTTAATTAAGTCCTTAGAAATTTTTAAATCCTTTAAAAATGCAAGAAGGAGCATCTGCTTTCACTTATTTGATTTATGCAGCCACTCTCGCTATAAGACTCTCCGGACAACAACGAGAGATAAATGCGACTTTTTATTAACCAAGCACGTCCTTCAACTTAGCAATTAGCCATGATATAGACATACTGCTATGAAGTTATTCTTTTCCTGTAAGGAGATCTTTACTGCTAATCATAGAGATCAGATAGTCGAACGAGGTTAGGGACTTTCGCACATAAATAGGAGTGCACTTGCAGAGCGCAATAACATTAGCACTCATACTAAGAGATAGACAAACTGCTGTAGAAACCAGGACGATATTATTTTTCCTCCTCCCCTCTGTCAATCATTGGGTTACGTTATTAATGAGATAAATACTTTTATCCAGACTTTAGCATGTTTTGACATTATGTTTAACATACACACACTACCTTTAGGTATTCCAAAGCAACCATAAGATTCAAGTGCATGTTCATGCTTAAAGGAACCGACAGGCTTTGTAAGCTAATCAAACCAATATCTCCTAAAAGTTTCTACCACGAATCCTTTGTTTCACTATCTATAGAGAGATAGAGAGAGCAACCTATATAGAGAGCAACATTCATCGTAACACTTCTTGCGGTTAGTAAAATTTTATCCTTTTTTGAGATAAACTACTTGATGTATTACTAACCAAGTGAATAGTAGCCACGTTTGTCACATACTGTTATAAAGTTATTCCATCGTTGTAGGGATATCATTTAGTTAGGAATAACTGCAAATCATATAGATTACATAGACGAACGAGGTTATGGAGTTTCGAACATAAATAGGTATGCTAGAAATTGCACTAGCAGGGCACAATGATGGCACAGGGCACACATGATTTCGAAAAACTCCTATTGCAACTAGGAAAAGATTATTCCTCTCTGTCATTTTCCAGCTCTCTTTATTTACAAATTTTTTAGATCTTCTGGGTTGCGATATTAATGGCATTAATACTTTTATTCACGCTTCGGTATATTTTGTTAATAGGTTAAGTGTGTTTTTTCGGAGAACATAGAAACCTTCTTCCACACTTCACCTTAAAACATCTCAAAGAAACCATAAGATCCCAACAGAGGTTTTGTTGTTGTCGACGGATACTGGCAGGGCTTTGCAAGCTATATTATTCTCAAACTAGCTCCTCCTTAAGTTTGTACCATAAACCTTTTGTGTTACTAAACAAGCTGCCATCTACTGTTCTATATAGAGAGCCAACTTCACCTACTTGTCTCATCGCAGTAATAGCTAAAAGCGTTTTCTTTAATAACAAACCACAACGCGGCTTGAGAATGATGCAGCCTTAATCAGATGATGGACAAACCACTATACATAATTTGGAACGTCATGCTCGTCCTAGATAGCCGAAGACATAATTCTAAGCAACAGAACCACCTAGTTGCAACTTTAATGATTCCAGGACAGGTCTGCAAACCATCACACCTTGCTAAAGAGTTGGAGACTTTCTAACTCCTGTCTAGAACACATGTCAAGCATGCTCACTGGACTGGATCATTCACTTTGCGTGTCATTATCAGTGAGATGATCCTGGCCACCATAATAACAATTATACTGTTATGGGGCCGCAAAACCACAACCACCACGATGCTCCCATATAGGGGCCAACCTCAATGATCAGTCAGAGAACTATTAAATGTCTAAAGAGACAAATAATGAACTCTGCGGCTTACTGATCCCCGTGGAAATATAGTGGAGTTTCCAGTTGTCTCCCTGTCTGACTTCAGGGGACTGGGCTCCCTTTTTCCCCAGTTGCACTGAGTCTAGATAGTGAAATATTCTATAAAGACCATATTTATATGCCCCTGGGGGGTGAGAATGATGCATTCGTATCGAAAGCGTTTGTATTTGACTACAAGCCAGCCTGTTAGGACAGGAAATAGCAATAGTAATAAAAAAAGCCTAGCGCCGCTACATAAAAATAATTAATTTATATTTCAAATCTTCGTTGGGATTTGAACTCTTGGAATGTGAACTTCTATTTAAAAAAGAAATACACAACGCAAACAATGAAATTACTGAGGCTACTTAAAATATGTTTTGAAAAATAAAAAAAATATTTGCACATCACATTTTTTAGTGGTGGAGGTAATAAGTGGCACACACACACACACAATTCAATAGTTTTAATTGACAACGAAAATACTTTGTAGTTAAACATCTGTGAATGATGACAAGACGTATATTAAAAATCATAACATATGGAGATTATTATCAAATGCTTTAGATTTAAGTTTAGCTCTTCAGAAAAAGGATTTGTGATGAAGGACCTACAACTAGTCTGTTAAATAAAAAATTAAAAAAGAATTAAAAAAAAATAGAAAACTTGGAAGGAAGAAGAGAATCCATAGTTATTTTCTTAATCTCCTTTAATCAATCATATTTCCAAATGAACTTAAGCCTAAGTGAAAAATAATAGTTTAGTTTTTAAACTTAGAAAATTTATCAGGTTTTCAAAAACTAAATTGCAAAAATTTTGTAAATACTTTTTCACTTTTAATAAATTTAGAAATCAACAAATATGCCTGAACTTAAGCTTAACTAAAATTATTTATTTAGCTGTATTGGAAAATTATTATTTTTATTTTTTTTTATTTTTTTGTAATTAAGGTAAATGAAATTTTTATGGGATTTTCCCAAAAAATAAAAAATATTTTTTTTATTGTTAACATAAAATGTTTACAATAAAAAGAAATTAATTTATTTTTTCCATAAAAAGAAATTTATGACATAATTTTATATAAAAATATTTATTTTAACCATGGAATCGCTAATTTATTTTTTTAACTTATTAGTATTTTTATTTCTTAAAACGACTAATTCGAACACAGGATATTTTATAACATTTAAATTTAACATTTCTCTTTCATTCATTTTTCATTTAAGTTTTTATTACATAAATTTTGTGTTATTCTCGTGTTTCTTCTCGCACATAAACATAAATTCACGCCAACGAAAACCCACATTTCTTTTTTTAAATGTATTCGTTTGCAAATGTAACACTTAATAGTTAAGAAGTGGCAATAAAGTCCTTTTGAGTTATTTAACAAGCGGAAATGCAGGTTCAACTTTATTTAACCACTCGCAACTCATAATTCTTATTTTTTGTTTTTTTTTCCTTTTTGATACACTATTTTTTCATTAAAGTTTCCCACATTTTATTTTCTTTATTTCGTATGATAAATAGACAACGAAAAGAAAAAAAAAAAGGAAAACAACAAAAAAGAACAGGAATGAAAGACACTTTATTTTTGGTGATAATATTTGCGAGTTAACGACTTGTACAAATGTACAAAAACCATTTGCTTTTTTTTATTTCGTGAATACAGGCAAAATTTATTGTTGTTGTTTGTATTTAATCTGAAGTACCCAAGATGAAGGTAGGAAGCATTTTAGCTTTTAAAAAAATTAAATTAAAGAAACGTAATAGAAATTACACATGATTCGTTCTTACTTTTGCAGGAGTTTTAGCTTTCATTGCATTCTAATGATTTTTTGATGACCTTCAACGTGTTGTGATATAATCATAATGACATCCTATAGCCATCAGCTAGCAGTCAGTAAATAAGTTAATTTTCAACAGCAAACCCTTCAGGCCTGTCAACTCTTATTAAGGAAGTTGAATCATTAAGTCAAACATGGAGTATAAGACGTAAATGAATTACCCGCGTTTATTTCAGAACACCATTTATCAAAAGCTCATGACAAAGAAAAGCAATCAGACAATTAAAAATGTAAGTGTCTGAAGTAGTACTCTGAGAATTTTGTCTTGTCTTTTTTACCCGTAAATCATATGAAAGTAAGCAGAAAGCCAATTTAGCTAAGCTTGTGGTAGAGATTCTAATATCAAGGAAACTACAGTAAATGATTGCGTCTAGGAACAACTTAGCTTGTGGTAAAAGCGATCAATAAATAAAGGGACACATAAATTTATAACACTAAGATGCGTCTCTCTTTCGCAGATATAATTTTTCAGCTGTAGAAGGTTGAAGCGTAATCAGTTCTGAACCCATATGTTTTCCTATAAAACATTGTAATAACGGCTCTGTATCTGCAGTGGCTGGTCTATGCAAATCTAAGAGCTTTTTTAAAATTTCATCATTCAATATTTTTCTAGAAATAAATTTCGTGAGTCATAATTTTTCTATAAAAAACTTCCAACCAGCCATGAATTTTCTAAAAAAATTTGCATCAGCCATAATATTGCTATAAAGAAATTGACCAGCCTTATTTTCTGTATAAAAAATTATATCAGTTATTGTTTAGAAAAACTTCATTTATCGTGAATATTTCCATAAAAAAAATCCATTTTTATATAAAAAATTTTCTTGTATTAATAATTTTTTTTTATTAAAAATTCTATCGGTAAGAAGTCTTTTATATGAACATTTCATCTCATAATTTTTCCCTCAGAAAATTTCATTAGTCCAGGTTCACACAGGGCAATTTTAGCTGGTCAAGTCCTGAGTTTTTAGGAGAGAGTGAGAGAGAGGTAATAGGAATGGAAAGGGGGAACACAATTGTTCGTATTCGTTTATTTCTTTATGTCTACCATTTGCATTTTTCATTTTTTCATTTCTTTTTTTGCCACATATTGATTTTTGACATTTCTTTTCATTGTAGCAACAAAGCAAGAAATTTGAAGAGAAAGAGAGAATAAGAATTGCTGTCCAAATTATTCGTGTCTGACCACTGCAGCCATTAAAAAAAAATTAATGAAGAGTTGAGCAACTAAAATTGCCCTGTCTGAACCTGGTCTTTTTTATATAAAAATTTCATCCGTTATAAACTTTCTATATAAATATTTTATCAGTCATATTTTTCTATATGAAAATTTCATGACATAATTTTTCTATATAAAAATTTCATGACATTATATTTCTATATAAAAATTACATGACATAACTTTTCTATATAAAAATTTCATGACATAATATTTCTATATAAAAATTTTATTACATAATCTTTCTATATAAAAATTTCATGACATTATTTTTCTATATAAAAATTTCATGACATATTTTTTCTATATAAAAATTTCATTACATAATCTTTCTATATAAAAATTGCGTGACATTATTTTTCTATATAAACATTTCATGACATTATTTTTCTATATGAAAATTTCATGACATAATTTTTATACACAAAAATTTCATGACATAATTTTTCTATATAAAAATTTCATGCCATAACTTTTTAATAAAAATTTCGTCAATAAAAATTTTTCTATAAAAAAATACATGTCATAATTTTTCTCTAAAAAATGTTCATTAGGCCGTATTTTTTATATTTAAATTTCATCCGTCATAATTTATCTATATAAAATTGATATCTCATGATTTTTCTATAAAAAGTTTTATATAAAAATTTCATGTCATTTCCTTCTAAATACAATTTTAATTAGTATTAAATATTTAACAAAAAAATTTCATCAGTCATAAAATTTCATTAGCTTTCTTTTCAATGAAATATTTTCATGAAATTCTATTATTTGTAATTTTCCTGTGGAAAATTTATATTAGTCGTAATTTCTCTATAGAAAAATTGAACTAGTCGTAATTGTATCAGTAATTGTATTAGTCGTAACTTTTCTATAGGAAAATTATATCAGTAATTTTTCAATAGAAAACTTGTAGCAGACAATTTTTCAATAGAAAAATTACATCAGAAAAGTTTTCAATAGAAAAATTGCATCAGAAAATTTTTCAATAGAAAAATTGCATCAGAAAATTTTTCAATAGAAAAATTGCATCAGAAAATTTTTCAATAGAAAAATTGCATCAGAAAATTTTTCAGTAGAAAACTTATTGCAGAAAATTTTTCAATAGAAAAATTCCATCAGAAAAGTTTTCAATAGAAAAATTGCATCAGAAAATTTTTCAATAGAAAATTTTCATCAACTATTTGTTTATAGAAATATTTCATCAGTATTGATAAAATATTTTTATCATTAGCATTTTGCTAAAAAAATTTTCATTAGCCATTTTTTCCACAGAAATTTTCTGCAGTCAAAACTTTTCCAGAAAAAATTTCAATGGTAATTACACGAGAGCTTTACTGAGTTGTTCACATTTAAGGCATTTTGTTTTGGATTAAAGAAAAGTTTTGCATTAAAAAATTCTACGACTGAAAATAAATTTCTCCTTGTCAGTTGTGACGAATATTGAGAAGGTCTTCGTAAACATTTTAATTATTTCAATGTATTAGAATATACGGGATAAGATAGTTAACACTAGTTTTATATAAGAAATTTTTCATTTAATTTATGACTTTAAAAATAATATAGGATTATAGGCGTGCCACGAGTATGTTAATGGCTGTTAAGAGAATTAAATTTAGACTTTTCTTGCAGTTTGCCCCTAAATACACTACTAACTGTTTAATTGTCTGTGAATAATGGGAAAAATCAGGACGGGCCAAAAGCAATCGAGCACATTCAAATTGGCAATTAGTGAAAATTACATTGACAATTTAAAGTTCTTCACTATAGAACCACACAAAAACAACCCCAAAAAATTAATTCATTTTTTACATATTTATTTCATTGCTGGTTCATCAATTGGTACATTTTTACCATTAATCATTATGGTAATGAAGCAAATTTACGTATGATTAATATTATTTCGAAGGCAAAATTATTTAACACTCATACGCCCCACATAAAAAAATAAGAAACAAACAAATTAACAACAAAATTATTATTGTGATCATTCTTGCAGATAAACCAATAATTTAGCAATTGATATATTGTTAATGCTAAGATATTCTTATTTTCCCCTCCCTTACATAGGACTTTAGTTGTATTTACTATTGAATTATATCTGTTATTTGACAACCACTTGAAAACAAAATAATAGAATATTTCCAATTGTATGCACATTCAAGAGAATGAAGAGATTGAAATGTTATTTTATTGAATTTTATCTTAAAATAACAATAACGAAAGCCATATAAGAAATACAATTTACCACTCAAGACCTTAGTGTTTTCGTTATAAGATTTTGGAGAAAATTAAGAATGATTGTTTTACAGCAAGTAAATGTGATTTTAACGTAATTTAAAATTATTTTCATATCGACAAAATATTTGTTTTAAAGTCAATATGACTGTTAAAGAGATCAACCATTAAATAAATTTTTATACTTGTTTCAGTTATTGATATTTACGATTTTAAGATACTGTGGCAAATTTCAAGAATAGCTTCAGGATTGAATATTCAGGTTTATTTTGGCAATCGTAGATCAAAAAACTTTTTTATAAAAAAAATTAATCAGTCTAATTTTTTCTTTTAAAAAATTTCTTTAGAAAAACTTAAGCAGCAGTAGATTCCATTCCATTTTTAAAGTAGTTTTTTTTTTGTATAAAAATTTCATGCCATAATTTTTTATAGAAAAATTTCATGTCAAATTTCTGTATAAAAATATTTTATCAGTCATAATTGTACTATAAAGAATTTTCATGATATAATATTGTTATATCAAACTTTTATGTCATAATTTCTCTATAAAAAATTTTACTAATATAATTGTACTATAAAAACATTTCACGTCATAATATTTTTATACAAAAATTTCACCGGTCAAAGTTTTTCTAAAAAATATTTTATGTTATAATTTTTCTATATAAAAATATCATTTTATAATTTTTCTATAAAATAATAAATTCATGACATAATTTTTCTATATAACAATTTCATGACAATTTTTCTATATAAAAATTTTATGACAAAATTTTTCTATATAAAAATTTCATGACAATATTTTTCTATATAAAAATGTCATGACAATATTTTTCTATATAAAAATGTCATGACAAAATTTTTCTATATACAAATTTCATGACAAAATGTTCCTACATAAAAATTTCATGACAAAATTTTTCTATATAAAAATTTCATGACACAATATTTCTATATAAAAAATTCATGACACAATATTTCTATATAAAAAATTCATGACACAATTTTTCTATATAAAAATGTCATAATTTTTCTATATTAAATTATTGTCATAATTTTTCTATATTAAAATTTTGTCATAATTTTTCTATATAAAAATTTCATGACGTAATTTTTCTATATAAAGATATCATGACGTATTTTCTATATAAAGATATCATATCATGACAATTTTTCTACATAAATATTTCGTGACAATTTTTCTATATACAAATTTCAAGACACAGTTTTTCTACATAAAAATAATATGCCATAATTTTATAACATATATATTATATGTTTGTGATTATTAATCTATATAAAAATTTTGTCATAATTTCTCTATATAAAAATTTTGTCATAATTTTTCTATATAAAAAAAATATGCCACAATTTTTCTATATAAAATATCATATCATAATTTTTTTATATATGAATTTTGTTATAATTTATCTATATAAAACATTTTCATAATTTGTCTGTATAAAAATTTTGTCAAAATTTTTCTGTATAAAAAAAATGCCATAAATTTTCTATATACAATAATATAATTTTTCTATTTAAAAATTTTTTGACATAATTTATATATATATATAAACTTCATGACATATATTTTTTATATAAAAATTTAATGACATAATTTTTTTTGTATAAAAATTTCATTACATCATTTTTTTATATAAAAATTTCATGACATAATTTTTTTATATAAAAATTTTATGACATAATTTTTCTTTATAAAAATTTCATGATAAAATTTTCCTATATAAAAATTTCCTGACATAATTTTTCTACATAAAAATAATATGCCATAATTTTTATATATATTATATGTTTGTGATTATTAATCTATATAAAAATTTTGTCATAATTTCTCTAAATAAAAATTTTGTCATAATTTTTCTATATAAAAAAAAATCCCATAATTTTTCTATATAAAATATCATATCATAATTTTTCTATATAAAAATAATATACCATGATTTTTCTATATATTAATTTTGTTATAATTTATCTATATAAAAAATTTTCATAATTTATCTATATAAAAATTTTGTTCTATATATGTTTTTTATATATAATATCATATCATAATTTTTCTTTGTAAAAATTTCATGGCATCATTTTTCTTTACAAAAATTTCATGACATAACTTTTCTATATAAAAATAGCATGAAATAGTTTTTCTATATAAAAATTACATGACATAATTTTTTTATATAAAAATTACATGACATAATTTTTTTATATAAAAATTACATGACATAATTTTTTTATATAAAAATTACATGACATAATTTTTTTATATAAAAATTACATGACATAATTTTTCTATATAAAAATTTCGTGAGATAATTTTTCTATATAAAAATTTCATGAGATAATTTTTCTATATAAAAATTTCATGAGATAATTTTTCTATATAAAAATTTCATGAGATAATTTTTCTATGTAAAAATTTCATGACATAATTTTTCTATATAAAAATTTCATTACATAATTTTTCTATATAAAAATTACATAACATAATTTTTCTATATAAAAATTTTTCTATATAAAATTATCGTCATAATTTTTTAATACAAAATTTATGTCTTAATTTTCCTATAGAAAATTGTATTAGTCATAATTTTCGTATAGAAAAATTGCATTAGTAACTTTTCTCTAGAAAATTTTCATGTAACTTTTTTCAATAGAAAATTTTCATTAGCTAAGTAAGATTTATATCAAAAAGACATAATTTTGTGTGCTACGAGTTATAAAATTGTTTCCGGCAATGAGGGTAATTTTTAGCTTAACGAGCTTGGAAATAATCCGGAATTGCCGCATATGTGGTGAAACTAATGTGCGAGTGATCCTACTTTACATGTAAAAAATACATTGCTTAGTTCTGATTCTATCCTGGCTTCATCATTGATATTTATTTCTTCAAAACTTGAAGCCTACGTATGTGCTTTGATTGATGTAGCGGGTGATATTAATGACTTACTGAAATAAAAATTTTATGATAATTTAAGTTCCAGGAATGGACCTTAGAACTGTCCTTCTGTAGTATTACGGAAAGTCACTAATTTTTGCTGATAAACCAGCACACAATTGAGGCCTTAATACTGTTTGCATTATTCTTTGCTAATAGCTAGCAACAATTTAAAAACGTGAATCAAAAATGGATGTCCATGAGAAAGGGTTTTGTCAGGGACAGACTTAATTTTTTTTTGGTGAGAATTTAAAGCTTTATGGAACTTAAACAACAATTAAAAGAAATTACTTACACCATCTGGATTTAATTTTGTGGAGCCATGTGGAGAGCAAAACTCTTGTAAAACATCTTGGAGTTTACGAGTCGAATCTATTATAAAAGATGATTAAAGAAAGAAAAAGAGTTCATCTTAAAATTAAAAATGTGTAAATATTCTTAATAAATAAATTTGTTGTTGAAACAAAAAAGTATTTTCTGTTTTCGAATGTTAAGGAAACCACTTTAGAATCTTTATTAACTTGAAGGACATTAAGAAAATAGTTAATTAAGAAATAAAAGAAGTGAAAAAGGAAAGTTTAGTTTTTGTTTTTAATTTATGACACTTTGAACATTTAAGCGCCAAGGCGCCTGCCAGCTAATTTAAAGTTTATAAATTTTTAAGTTTCTCTTTCTTCAAATAACTGTTGTTTTTGTTTAAATTTAAGACGCTTTTCAAAATGGCAAAGGAATCCTTCTCTGTTTTGCAATTAAAAACATTAAAAAAAATGAAAAATAAAATAGAAGAAGAAACAGAAATTCTTTGTGGCTGTAAATTATGGCTGGGAAAATAAAAATAGAGCAAACAAAGAAATTAAAATCCTTGCCAATAATACGGAAAAGTATAAACAGCTTAAGCAGGATTTAGTATAAAAGAAATAAACTTGACCTCCTTAATAACACAAAGTTGAATAAGACTTAAGTAAGCCATTTTTAGTTAATGTTGGTTGTTTCTTTTTTTGCTTATTAAATGCTTTAAGGAACATTTTTTCCTTTTAAATTACGGTTTCTTAAAGGACGAAGCAAAAGTTTTTCTTTTCTTTTTTTTTTTTTGCTTTTCTAAATTAAAGGAAGTTTATATTGAGAGTTAATTAATTAGCTCTAATTTCACGGGTTGCATACCAAATTGTTAAAGATAATTCTTTTTAATCATTTAACATTTTTTTTGCCGGCAAAAATATTAAAATAAAATATTAAACTTTCTAAAGTTAACATATTTTATCATCCACACTCTGCAAGAGGGGGAGAAATTTTGCAGTATAATAAACATAATGTTGGAAAGTTTTGGTGTCTATTATCATTTTTATTGCTTTGAAATTAAAATTTAATTAATTATTTAATTGGCTCAATTATATGTTTAATTGTTAAAAAAAGAAAAAAATTTTTTTTGATAAAATAATTAATTGAATCAATTGAAAATTTAATAAAGTTTCCCTCTGAAAGCAAATAACATTTGTAAACAATTTTCCTTTGTAAAACGTGCCGATAGCGAGGTAACCAATAAGCTATTTTATCATTTCCGCACTTAAAGGCCATTTTAACGGGTTGTGTAAAAATCGTATACTTTATTAAATAAAAGTAAAATAAATATCTTCTTTCTTTTTTAAGACTTTTTTTTTTTTGAAACATTTTTTCAATTTGTAAATAATTTGTTTTTTTTTTTTTTTTTGTTTTCAAAAATATAAAAAATTTTTTTCCTGAAGAAGCTTTCCACAGGAAAGCGAAATATTGAAAAGAAAAAATACATAAAAAAAGAAAAATGATATTTATTAAAGATAAAAAAGATCGTTTAAAAAAGTATAAAAATTATAAAAGGAAAATATTATTTTTTTGATAAAATAATTAATTGCATCAATTAAAAATTTAATTTCCATCTGAAAACAAATTACGATAATAAACAAATTCCCTGTGTAAAAAGTGCCGGTAGCCAGGCAAACAATAAGCTATTTTATCAGTCTATGTCTGGAATGTTAAGAATTTGGCTCTTAAGAGCCTGTTTCCAAATATGCGAAATTTAAGAGATTTTTCGTTATTTTATTTTATTAAAAATAAAAAAAAAAAATAAAATAAAATATTAAAATTAAAATTAATTAAGGAAAAAACAATCTTTTTTGAAACTTTCTAAAGTGAAAATACTTTATAACGCAAAATTTGAAAGAAAGTCATTTTACACAATAAAGAAAAAAGTTTAAGCATCTATTAAAGTAAAGATTGATTTCAAATTACAATTTAATTAATTATTTAATTGGCTCAATTATCAATAAAAGGAATTAAATAATTAATTCAATCAAATGAAAATTTAATAAAGTTTCCATCTGAAAGCAAATGAAGTTGGAAACATTTCTACTTCAGTTTATGTCTGGCAAGTTGGATTTCCTAATTTAAAGGCTTGTTATCTTTGTTAATAGAATGCTATTCTCCCAATCTAAACCTGGCCTTTTTCACTATCATATGTCTTAAATTAAGAAATAATTGAATAAATAAAATAAAAACCTTTTAACGTAAACAGTTTTATCACTTACATGAGGCTAATTCTTGTAGCTGTAAAAACTCCTTTGGGGATAACTTCTCCCATTTATGAACAATTGTGGCTGACATTTTTGCTGTAAGTAGAAAATAGAAAAAAAAAGTAAAATATATTAAAATTAAGCATAAAATTAATTATAATTCGCTTTAAAGACAAATATTTTTAGATCATTATTTATTTTTAACAGAATTTCGAAATAAGTCAAAGGTTTACCTTTCATGTAAAATTATTATTTGTCTAGAGAACTTTAGTATTAAAAACCTCAAAATTTCGATAACATTTTTTTATTATATCATCGTTTTTATTGTAAAACTAGCGTGCCCGTGACTGCTTTGCAAGTCATTTGTAGTTTGTTTTTATTCTGCAGCGTTAATTCTTTTTTTTTCATTTATATGTTTTTTTAATAATTTTATCTTTTTGACAATTTAATATTTTTGTGTGCTTTATATAAGCACCACCACTTATTCTATTGTAATGCTTTTAAATATACGACATTCTTCGATTGAATTTGGTTCGCGATATAGACAAACAAAGCAGTCGGTTTATTAACACATGAACATGATACATATAATTGACCGTGCGAAAAACAGGGATCATTGCAAAAGCAAGACGTATGGGAAATCAAAATCCGAATCATAGGAATGCATGGTATCAACACCATCCTCGCTCTTATATTTACCTTTTAAAATTTTGGTTCTATTACATTTTCATGGATTTTTTGATTACTAAACGTGTCCCATTGCAAAGACGTGGCGGGCAGATATTTCTAAGCAAAATAGGTGGTACACCAACTTTCACTTGCAGTCCAGATAACTCAAGCGAATTTTAAACTTCGACTGGATAATTTACAACATCGTCTTGATTGGTAACAGAGTCAAACGATTTTTAGGTAAAAATTCCCCCGGGAATGTCATTTAAAATTATTACATTGATATCCGAAACATCTGCATTTTTCGCCGCTAAGATAACTCTTTCCCCCAACCAATCATGGTTTCTAAAATTTTGTGCAATACTGGGAAATACGTTTGAGACCAATTCTTGTTTTGTTTGTGCAAAGTGGCAAAAATTATCTGGAAGCGTAATCATTTTTGTGATGGGGTCAATTTGAATTCCGCCATTCCCAATATCTCTCAGTTACTTTGAAAAACGTTCGGCTGATGGATCATTTTGCAATTGAACACACAAATTACACACACGCACACAAAATGCAACAGAATATGGAAAACAAAATTCTCTATTTGCTTGCACATTCACTTGCTATGAACATGAGCACATTTCGATTTATATTGCCGTCACATTCTGTGCATGAAACAAAGGTACAAACCAGCGAACGACCATTGCGAAGGTACTGTGAAAATTTGGTGGAAATCCGATATATATATTTGTTGTTGCATTATAATGGACTTCTAAGCTGCAAGAAGTTTGGTGGCCTAAGTTCATATCCCAGCCACTTACAATTTAACAATATCAATGTATTTTACAGCTGTTAAAGTTTTTCATACTAGAACATATCAAATTGCCCCGTTACGTTGATATTACGTGACGGTATTAAGGCTTCAGCGAAATATCAGTTTCCAAACTATAATGTGTCTACTAAACACCAGAGGCGCTGTAAAACTATTCTAAGAAAATTAGCAAAATAAAGTTTTCTCTCCTACCGTAACCCTTTTCAAAGAATGTAACGAAATTAATAAGAGAGGAGTATTGTCTCAGTGATAACTCAATTAAAAAAGAAAGAAAGTTTTAAGCTTTTATTCTATTCCTTTTCTGGCAATTAAAATTCGGTGGTCTCTGCTATATTTACACCCATAGGATCTGCAGGTTCTTTAACAAACTTACTAGCAGCCACTTACACCTCAAAATTCTAGGTCTCCGGCGAAACTTAGCAACTACTCGATGCCTTGTTTGCCAGGAAACAGTTAACCGCCCCAACAACTAATGTCCCCCCCCCCCACCACTCCAGGGCACGCAGTTCTAATAGATCTCTTTCATATCTTCACAAGTGCCTTCGGGAGTAGAGGGCCGCACCAGTCGTCTGGGCTAGCAGCGGTTTTATATTGTCAATTTACTCTTTTATTCCCCTCCTCCCCACCCATCGCTCCAGGGCACGCAGTCCTGATGGATCTCTTTCATATCTTGACATGTGCCTTCGGGAGTAAAGGGCCACACCAGTCGTCTGGGCTAGCAGCGGTTTGATACTGGAAGAGACATAAGACTCTAGGAGTCCGACCAGTTATTTATAAACACATCTAGTAGCACGAGAACCAGTTGCCCGCAGGGCTATGTCCCTGTTATCGTTGTTGTTGAGGCTTCTTGGGGAGCAACGTGTTGATTGTGGTTTAAATAGGGCTTTGAAGAAAATTCCGAAGGACTGTTAATAAAAAGAAAAGGTTAACACCCAAGTAAATGTTCTAGTTGCGCTTGTAACAGGACCAGGATTTGTATATTCTCCAACTCTTAAGCAAGGAATGGAGGTACGGCTCTGCTACCGTGCACTTGAAAAATGCAACTAAGGCGTATATCCACCTAGTGTGTAGGCGTCTTAGGGCGTGGGTGGATATTTTTTCCTACACCCAGTGGTATGACCACCATCTAATTATGGCCACATGGCTCTGTAAGGATATAAATCTTGTCACGTCTGACTCTTTTACTAAAGTTCCGCAGAATGATTTTCTTAAACAGGCAGTCTAATAATTTTATTCAATTTAATAATCTAATCTCCAGAACTACAATAACAGCTGTTATTTGTAGTTATACTCAACACGCTATTGGGATGTAAACTCAACCACTCTCTCTATCTCTCTCGCTCTCTCACCCTGTAAGCAGACTTCTATTTAAGGAAAAACACATCCTGCAGTATGGGAATTAAAAATTTATTCATATTTTGTGATACACGCCCACCTACAGAACTTAAAGCCTTTAAAGGACAGTTGGCAACAAGAACAAATAGTTTCTAAAAATGGGACATATAAAGATGTTTTATAAAGAGGTATAAAATTTTAAATAAGCAATACCGTTTATTTGGCACCCATCTTGTTTGCTGCCAAGTGATTTTAATTTAGTTTAGTTTGGCATTTCAACATGAATAGACTGAGATCTGAACAATGTTTTCAAATGTGAAAATGGTGATCCAACGTGATTACACCATTTTCCGTGAGGGATATATAAATTTGCTATTCTAGGCCGATCAGCTTGGAACGATTAACCACTTGGAGAACTTTACTTCCAGCGTTTTTGCCGATTTAGGCCACAAATTTTGGGAAAAGCAAGTGAAAATTGAAGCTTAAGATTAGTCTATGTTCAAGCCAGACGCGATCATATGCTAGACGTTATAAATTTTAAATTATAATGCCAAAAAGATTATCTTTTGGATAAAGTAAATTTTATGCCATTTCTAAGTTTTGCACCTCTATAGTATAAAATAGCATGTTCATAACCTTAAATTTTTTTTTCAATTATAAACATTTTTAAAAATTTGCTAAGTTGCAATTAAAATTAAACTTTATTTTTCGTTAATATAAATTTATTACAAATTATTATTTAGGCTTAAAAAATTAGTAACTAAAAAAAAATTTGAAAAAGGTTATGTCATTAATCAAAAATAATTGATGACTGAGTAAAATAAATAACAAACAAGCAAACAAAAAAAAATGAAACCAGCGGAAAAAAGCAACAACAAAAATATAACAAAAAGTTTTAACGGTAATGAAACAAATGTCAAATTTTAATTTGACATAATACATACAACAAAAAAAAAATAATAACAATAAGCAACACATACTAATTTGTAACAGCGAAATAGGGCAGCTATGGGTCAGCATATCAATATAATTGTGTGCTTTCATTACAGCAAATGGATGTAATAAATTTCAGGCTTAATGAAGTCGTCATCTCTGGATTTATGGGTGTTAAGTTTTCTGACAACAAAACAAATTTCAAAATGCATGGAAAATTAACAAGTCTAAATATAAACATTCATAAATAATGACAGGCTGATGGTCACGTTTTAAAGGACTATTAAACATAATTTTTGTTTTTGTTTTTGCTTTGCTTGTTGTTGGGTGGCTAAACTAAAGAGTAGAATAATTATTGTTAACTCAACAAATACATAGAAAGCATAAAATATTTGTTCAAGGAAAGTTTCTACTTGAAAAAAAATTACCAATTTTATGCTGGAAGACAATACCATTTCAAAGCATATAAAGTTTTCTTAAATAAGAAAAAAATTAGAATTAAAGCCACGCTTTATTTCTTACTCAATTATAAAGTAAATATCGATTCCACGGCTCATAGTGTGGCCATTTTTGTGTTTAAATTATCGGCATAGATAACATGAAGCCATTATGAATAACTTTTATTCACATGACACTACTGCCTCTTTTCATAGTATAATTTTATTAAAATTCAAGTCTCATCACTGTCTTGTTTTGTCGCTAGAAATCTCAGTCATTATCAAGTTGCACTATCCTTCGGCTACGTTATTTATGTTTATCATGGTTACGTCATTATTTTAATTTGTTTATATCGGAATCTTTTCATACTCTCTAGTTATAGAATAGGTACAGAGGTGCCATATTTAGTTATACTAAAGTCATGATAGAGACAAAGATTAGTTATAAGTACGTCAAACTTTAGGATAGTCCCTTAGTCGCCTTAAAAAATCGAATCTAATTAAACTCATAGACAAAGAGTAGTTGTAGAGTTTTCATAGTCTAGTCAGAGTCTACATCTACTCAGGGGCTAGTTATAGCATATATTTAGCCAATTTATAGCCTTCTTATAATCTAGTGATAACTTAGTCATAGACCGGTCTATGTGGTTCTAGTCATACTGTGGTTATATATTAGTCATGTGCATAGTTCTAGACTCTTCATTGCCCAGTCAGCGTATGTTAGTAGCCTGGCAATAGTTTAGTTATATGTGCACTATAGCCTAGTGCAACCTATTCAAAGTCTGGTAATAATCTATCAGCAGTCCAACCATAGCATAGCCGTATATTATTCACAGTCTTGTTGCAGCCTATTCACACTCCAGTCATAGTCTAGTTGTAGCCTACTCATAATCCATTCACAACTCTAGCATATGCTATTATATTAATCATGGTCTACTTGTAACCTGATGACAACCTAGCCATCAATAGACTATTAATAAGCTAAAACTAGACCATGGCTGGACGAGGAATAAATTCTTATAGTTGTAGTTGTATATTTGCCATAGTCTAGTTGAAGTCTGTTCTTAGTCCACTAACTCATAGTAGTCTAGACATATATTAGCGATAGTTTAGTTGTAGCCTTTTCACACACCCATAATAGAGTCGTGGTAGTCTGGTTATAGTGTAGTCATATATTTGCCATATTCTCCTGGTAGTCTGGCTATAGTTTAGTTATATATTAGCGACAGCATCGTGGTAGTCCGGCTATAGTGTAGTCATATATTTGCGATATTCTTCCGGTTTAGTCATATATTAGCGACAGTATCGTGGTAGTCCGGCTATAGTTTAGTCATATATTAGTGATATTCTCCTAGTAGTCTGGCTACAGTTTACTCATATATTAGCGACAGTATCGTGGTAGTCCGGCTATAGTTTAGTCATATATAAGTGATATTCTCCTGGTAGTCTGGCTACAGTTTAGTCATATATTAGCGACAGCATCGTGGTAGTCCGGCTATAGTTTAGTCATATATTAGTGATATTCTCCTGGTAGTCTGGCTACAGTTTAGTCATATATTAGCGACAGCATCGTGGTAGTCCGGCTATAGTTTAGTCATATATTAGTGATATTCTTCTGGTAGTCTGGCTACAGTTTAGTCATATATTAGCGACAGCACCGTGGAAGTCCGGCTATAGTTTAGTCATATATTAGTGATATTCTCCTGGTAGTCTGGCTACAGTTTAGTCATATATTAGCGACAGCATCGTGGTAGTCCGGCTATAGTTTGGTCATATATTAGCGATAGTTTAGTTTTAGCTTTTTCACACACCCTTAATAGTCTCGTGGTAGTCTGGTTATAGTGTAGTCATATATTTGCCATATTCTCCTGGTAGTCCGGCTATAGTTTGGTCATATATTAGCGATAGTTTAGTTGTGGCCTATTCACACCTCCTTAATAGTCTCGTGATAGTCTGGCTATAGTTTAGTCATATATTAGCCACAGTATCGTAGTAGTCCGGCTATTGTTTAGTCATATATTACTTATATTCTTCTGGTAGTCTGGCTATAGTTTAGTCATATATTAGCGACAGTATCGTGGTAGTCCAGCTATAGTTTAGTTATATATTAATGATATTCTCCTGGTAGACTGGCTATAGTTTAGTCATATATTAGCGACAGTATCGTGGTAGTCCGGCCATAGTTTAGTCATATATTAGTGATATTTTCCTGTTAGACTGGCTATAGTTTAGTTATATATTAGCGACAGTATCATGGTAGTCCGGCTATAGTTTAGTCATATATTAGTGATATTCTCCTGATAGTCTGGCTATAGTTTAATCATATATTAGCGATAGTTTAGTTGTGGCCTATTCATACCTCCTTAATAGTCGCGGCTATATTAACGACAGTTTCGTGATAGTCTGGCTATAGTTTAGTCTTATATTAGTTATAGTATCATAGTAGTCTGGCGATAATTTAGGCATATATTAGCAATAGTCTAGTTATAGCCCTTTCATAGCCTATTAGCCTCAGTAGTTTGGCTATAGCTTAGCCATGGCCTAGTCATAACCCAGTCATAGTCTACTTGTGGCCTATTCATAGCTATATTGTATGCTATATATTAATCATAGTTTAGCTATCTACTATTGACAGTCTAGCCGTAGTCTCGTAGTAGTCTATCCACTGCTGTCATTGTAGTCTATTCACAAGCCATTTAAAGTCTAATAGTAGTGCAGCCATATTTTAATCAAATTTTATCCTTAGACTCTTTGTAGCCTAGTTTGTTAACAATCTATGTATAGTCAAGCAAAATATCAAATATATTTCCCATATTTTTTCATTGCCATTCTTATCTGGAATACATATTCAAAATGTGATGCAGGCGGTATGTAAGTGATATATTGGCAGCATGAGTACAAAAAATAAACTTTAATAAAACTTTCATTACTCCTTACCACCTACAAATAAAATATGCAGTTTCAAAAATGTTAGCTAAAATTTTTTGACACGTAATAATGTCATGAATTCATGGATGTTGCCACGCTCTCAATCATTATTAATCTTACACTGATGTAGATTTGACATTCGAACGTAATAAAGTTTCAAATAACTAAAATATTTGTTTTTCCCTCTCCATAACAACTGTCATTAGTCACAATGTTATTATGGTAACAAACATATAACGATGATGATGACAGACTGTGATATTATACTTTAATGCTGCAGTATAAAGTTTGTTTAAGAAAAAATTTTGGCAAATGAAGGAAATTAGCAGAAAATTATGGGTTGGAAAATTTAATTTCAATATTTAAATTTTAATGGCCCGTGTTATGTGAATAAAATAAAATTGTTAAATGAAGAACAAATAAAAATTATTTTAACTGATTTCCAAGTCGTGAAAACAAGAAGGACTTAAATGTATTAAATTCACAGTAAAATGCTTATGACATTTTTATAGCTAAAGATTTTATAATAAAAATATATTTTATAGGCTATACGGAAAAGTTTACATAGTTGCCAATGTATATTTCGATGGTGGCTTAAATAAAGCTATCGCAAATCAGGTTTTTTTTTAAATTTTAAGAAAACATGAGAAATATTTTTCTTTAAGTACAAAAACTACATAGACCATATGAGAATTATTTTTTGAAATTAATAAAATTATAAAATACCAAATTAAAATACGAGGGCAGAATATTAAGTTCGTGACAAAAATTATTTTTCAACAAAATCTTGTTTTAACTCAATATAACTTAGTGCAACGTTTCTCCAGTTTTTGTATCCCTTCCAAAAAAATAGGACTTTTGGAGGTCCTTAAAATAGGCATTTATGTCGTTAATAATTTCATCGTTAGAGCTAAATCTGATTTCAACGAGCCATTTCTTGAGGTTTGGAAATAGAAAGTAGCCATTAGAGGCTAAATCTGGAATATATAGCGGATGAGATATCAATCCGTAGTTCAACTCATAGGGTTTTGCCATTGAGACAGCACACGCCTGCACCCGTGCATTATCTTGATGAAAAAGAACTTTTTTCTTGGCCATATGGGGTGGTTTTCTTTTTAAATTCTTATTAAATCGGTCTAATAAGTGGGCATAATATTCGCCATTTATTTTTTTCCCTTTTGAAGATAATCCATGTGGATTATTCCACGTGCATCCCAAAAAACTGTTGGCATCGTTGGCCGACAAACTTACCTTGGCCTTCTTCAGAGCAGGTTCACCGGTAATGGATCCATGTTTTATTCACAGTTACAAAACGCCAAAAAAACTCATTCGGATTGCGGTTAAACAACGCCAATCAATCCTTTAAAATTGTCATTCGTTTACGTTTATGGGTAATTGACAGCAAACGCGGCACCCATTTTGCAGACAACTTTCATAAACCCAGCTGATCATTGAAACCACATTGCCATATGAAATGCCTATGGCATCAACAATCTCACGAAATTTTACTCTTCGTTCCGCCAACAGTATATCGTGGAATTTTTCGACATTTTCTGATGTACTGACCTCAATTTACCGTCCAGAATGTACAGCTTCATTTTTACTTGTGTGAACACACCGAAAGCCAGTAAACCACTTTTTTGAAATTGATGCTTCAGAGTCCCCACAGTATTTATCGAGCTTTGTCTTGATTTTATTGACGATTTTTATTTGCAAAAAATATTGTTTAATGACCACTCGAAACTAAACGCAAAGTAAATGACGACACTGGCTCAAAATTTGACAGTGGTCTATTAACAGGTGGCACTTGATAGGAACAGTGTTACGTTTCATATAACTACTAGCGAAATTCGAAAATTCGCGTACTTATTGATACGCCCTCGTATATTTAATTTATAATAAAGGATGTCTTTTATAGAACTGTGAGCTTTGAAGTGGAATAAAACAAAATTAAATTATTTAAACTCACATGAAATTTACTTTATTCGAAAAATAATCTTCTCGCATTTATATACGACTTCTGGCATAGAGCTGACACGGCTGGCTCGCACATAGTCTAATCTGACAGGACAATTTTCGATAAATTTTTCAAACATTTGTGGCCATATATCGGCAATAACATGACTAACATTGTATTTGAAGTGGTCAATCATTTTGGTCTTATTAGCGTAGATTTTAAATAACTTTACAGAAACGTCCCCATCACCTCCCCATCATTATATGTGTCAACAGGGGTAAAAGAGAGCCCAGTCCCCTTCAAGGCTAGCAGACGCCAACTGAACAATTCTACTTTATTTCCACGGAAATCAGTAAAACCCCAGAGTTCAGCTTTTTGGCTTTAGCCTTTTAGCTATTCTCTGACTGATTATTGACGTTGGCCCTTCGGGAGTATCGTGGTGGTTGTGGTTTCGAGGCTCTCATTTGAGTTGTGTGGGTCGAATCATTCGCAATGAACACGATAAATGGTCCAGGTCCAGTAAGCATGATTTCAGTTCTGTTCTTAAATTTTATTAAGCTTCATGCGTTCTGGACCGAGAGTTGGATAGTCTCCAGCACTTTAGTAAGGAGTAAGTGGCTGCAGCCTGCTCCGTGCTCTTGAAGTTGCTACTAGGAGTGACTGGAGAATAGATACATCTGAAGGCTTCATAGGGGGAGGATGACGCTAGATTTCATCCACAGGGATATGATCCATCGTCAGCTAGGTACTGACTTAAATCTTATCACGCTTTCCTACAGAAAATAGTCTAGCGAAGTTAAATCGCACAATCTAAGAGGCAAATTCACGCGTCTGAAAAGTTTAACTATGCGATTACCAAAGGTATTATTCTTCAAACAATTAATTGTAGAAAGAGCTGTGTGGTATATTGCGTCGTCTTGTTAAAGCCACAGCTCTCGTACATTTTGTTTGTTCAATTGATGAAGGAAAAGGTGAGTAATCATGACTCTATAAAAGTCATTGTTGACTGTATCTTTTCTAAAAAAAGTACAGTATTTTATAGGCTGCTGGAGTCAGCCCATAAAATACACCAAACAATCAGTTTTTCTAAATGTAACAGTGTCTCAACATAAACTTGAGAATTATTATCACTCCAAATACGGCAGTTTTATTTGTTGACGCTTGCATTCGAATAAAAGTGAGCTTCATCGCTAAAGAAAATTCGCTTATGATCGGGATCGGGTATTTCGAACCAGAACTATGATTTTTAAAATAAAATTTACACAATTTGGAAACCTTGTTCAGGCGTCAGTATATTTATATTGATATGACAAACGTAACTTAACATAAATCACTAGAAAGCTGACAAAATGGCCGCACCGCTAGTTAAAAGAGCATTGCCAACTTAAAAAACAATCGATATAAAAAACAACTGATATCTGCTACAAATTCAATTCATTTAATTAACAAATAACAACTTATTAATTCTGTAACACATTTAATTGTTGTTAAAAATATTAATTTATATATTTTATATTTTTTCATAATAAATAAAAATAAAAACATTTAATTTCATAAGAAGAAAAGCGCCATAAAATTAAATACACACAGAGCTTTTGTCAAAAAAAAAATGTAGTTTATGGACTATTAATGCGTAGATCCTGCAGGTTGAAAGTCCATTATGATAACTGCAATAATAAGAGTATGTCAAATGCTTTATATGACGATGTCTAAAATTATAATTATGTTGATTTGTTATGGAAAACAACTGTGAAAATAATGATAAATTATAACAAAGACTATGACAGTGACATTAATAAAGATGCCATTAACAACAATGATTTTGACAAGGAATATTAAAAATTTACAGTCCTTGTGACAACTAGTTAACAATGACAATAAATATGAAAAAATGAGGACAAGCAGTATAAAAGTTCCTTTATCCCAACTATGAAAAACCGCTATAAAAATACCAATGACAGCTATGATGACAATTTTGATAAAAGAAAAAGGTGTGAAAATGACTACGATTATTGCAAAAAAAAAAAAGAAATAATTTTATTGCAATTGACAGAGAGAGAGAGAGAGAGAGAGAGAGGAAGAGTCTCAAAATTTTAAAGAAGAGTTTAATTTTTTTTTACATTCTAATACTTTTTAAGGGAAAATTATTGTCGGTTTGCTATTAATTTGTTACTTCAAATACAATAGCTGTGTTCTTAGACTATCAAGGTCATTAAACTTTTGTTTAGGCTCGAAAATTTTAACTTTTTGATGCATAAACTAATATATATATATATTTTTATTTGGATACGGTTTACCGTCGACTCTCGTCAAATTTGGTTTGTGAACAAACCGGTTTCGGCCGTTTGCCATCTTCAGTGTTCCTTTCGTACTACTTGCGTTCTATTGTCAGTTGTGTTTATATAGTTCGTGTCTCCCTTCGTGTTATTGCGTTCGTCACTTTCTGTCTTTTTTGCCTGCATCTCTCTCTCCTTTTTCGTTTGTCTCTTTTAACCTAATTTGTCGCTCCCTTTTTCATTCGTCTTTTTCCTTCAACTAAATCCCTTTACGATCATGGTTGTTCTCCGTTTTCGTCCATGTGTGAACCTATTGTTTCAACGGTTCAAATATTGTTTTCGAAGCAGTGTTTATTTGTTCATTTATCATTCGTCCGTCAAATGTTTTCTGTCTGTATATTTCCATGTCTTCTAATACATTTAGTCTCCTTCCCCTGTGCTGCGTATGAAGCAGTTTAACCGTTGTTCTCATATGTCCTGGTGTACACTTGTTGTGGAATATATGGTTCGCAAAGTTTGATTCTGGAGTTGATTTTGGTCCTCGTAGTTTTTCGTTATAGTCCCTAATGTGTTTCCTAAATCTGGTCTTAATTTCTCGTCCTGTTCGCCCGATGTAGCCATAATAGCATGTACAAGTTAATTTGTACACTCCCCGTCCGTCCAGTATATCCGCCCCGGTTGTTCCATCCCGTAGTATCCTGCCCAGGTTGTTCCCCGTTTCGAATGCGGTATTGATGTTCTGTTCCCCAATGAATTCCGCCAGTTTGCACGCTGATCTTCCCATATATGTTAATGTAGCCCATTTTTTTCCTCTCATTCCTCCGTTCCCTGTTCGTTCCAATTTGTCCCCTGATGTTATCTACGAGGCGCTTTTCGTATCCGTTGTTCTCTGCTATGGTGTATAAATTCCCCATTTCCCCCATATACATTTGCCGTGTTAGTGGTGTTCTCCCGAGTCCTGTCACCAACTGCCCGATTGCCATGTTTCCGTGTTGCTGGGGATGATTTGATGAGTTGTGTATTATTGTGTCCATTGCTGTTGGTTCCCCGTATATCCCATATCCGACCCTGTCCGAGATCAAGTTTCCCCTGATCGTTAGGTCCTCTCCATTCAAGTTATCTAGAATTTGCCCATCGTCATCTCCTCCTAGTACACATATGATGTCGTCGACATATCTCGCGTAGAATATTACCCCGAAGTTGGTTCCCAATCCTTACGTATTCCCCTTCCAAGTTCTGCATTAATACCTCCATGAGGATGGCAGACGTTGGACTTCCCATCCGTAGTCCTGTTATCTGCCCATATACATCACCGTCAAATTTAAAGTAATCCTGTCCTAGTGTCGCCCCTAGTGTGCCCGTAAGTTGTATTGCCAGTTCCCTGTCCCCAGCTCCGCCCCCCACCGTCCCATGAACAAGGTTCAATATATATATATATTCTATTTTATATATATTCTATTTTCACTTTTTAAAATTTTTTTAAATTTCTCACACACCCTGTAAAGTAAAGGTTTCACTTAATAAAAATATCTGATTGCTACCACCAAAAAGTAGTTTTTAATAATTTTGTTTTAATTGGGTATGATTTTACGTCAACCCGCGCCAAATTTGGTTTGTAAGCAGATCGGTTTCGGCTATGAGCCATCTTCAGTTTTCTCTTCTCTCTGACGTAAAGTCAAACCCCGACGGTCAATATACGCACATATAAATTTTTCTTTCACAATTTTTTATAAATAGTTTTTTTGAAGCGCACTACCTTTATATAGAAATTAAATAAATTAGGTTTTTATTTTCAATATTTTGCCACACTATTCGGTGGCACCTTCAGAAAATAAAAAAAATATTTATAAACAATTTTATACATCAAACAATGAAAAATTGTTGAACATTTTTAAAATATTAAAAACGTCAATAAACTACAGGGTGCCCGCCGGGTTATCGCTCCCCATTTACAATTACCGTTACGCCGTTTTCATTTTCAAAGAAGTAATAGATGCAAAGGTGACTTTTAAATAATTTGAGGGTTTCCTTTCCCCAGCATCGACTATTCTGTTTATTCGCATACGCATTCTGGTGAAAATTTGCCTCATCACTCATTATGATTTTTTTTGACAATCATTAAAATGTTTTAACGATTAAAACACGTTGATTTATCAAATATTTTTCCATAAATAATTTGCCACGTGTCTACTTCACGACTGCCAAATATGAACTGTTAAAACGGTTATTTTTTTTCCAAGAGAAGTAGCACTTCAGGCAACAATGCCTTGTTGGTCAAGTACCGTGCTACATTCTTTAGGAAAGGGATATAGAAGAGATGCGACAAGTGGTGAAAGTAGAAGGATAGTTACGGAAATTAACTGTCATATACGACAGCTCAGTGACCAGTGACTATGCCTTCATCACTGAACAGCCCCACTGACAGTTAATTTTTATTTCTGTTGAAAAAAACCAAGGTCTTTGTTGGGAATCGAAACCACGACTACCTACTAAGCTACAGGGGCACCTTAATATAATTTGATGTTTATCAAAATGGCGGCAAAACTAAATAGTATACTTTCCCGGCGAGCAGCCTGTATAATTATTATTTATAACTTCTTTTTAAAGTTTCAATTACCTTCAATTATATTTTAGACTTTATTGTGCTATATTACTGCCTGGCAACAACAAGCTGTAGTGCTTGGCTCACAAAAGGTCTGCATTGTTGTCCACTGCGTTTTTAACACTTAACTTATGTGTATATATGTATGTGTGTGTTTTCACTAGTTCTTATATTTTTATTGTCAGCGTGCCGTTTTATCAGTTAAACAAGGAATAGCTTTGTTTTCACATTATATATTTTTTTGTTTTTGTTTTTTAATTCATTTATTTATTTAAAAAAATTTTATTTCATAAAAGTCAAAACTGAACTGCGGTCATCATTTAACAAAAAAAAAAAAACACAAAAACAAAAAAAGCGTTTCTGTACGCAATTGCATTAAAACAATATAAAACTAAAATATTTATGCAGTTCAGTGTGTGATAGTAGTTGTTGCCTGTGGTCACATTGGAACGTGGCTAAAACTGCAGTTCTTAACTTTATTATTTGTTTGTGGTATTTTTTAGTTTTGTGAACGCTTTGCTGACACAATTGAATAAAATTTATTATCTGCCATTAAGAGGCACGGCCAACAACGAAATATTAAAAAAAATCCTTGAGGGATTCAAATAATGAATAGAGAGAGAGAGAGAGTGAGAGAAATAAATAGAGGTAGAGAGATAGAGTGTAATTGTTGCAAGGTTTCTATTAAGCAAAATAAAAAATATAACTATTTTAAAAGCATAACACAATTTAAAGGAACATTTTAAATGGCGCCACAGCAGCTCGCTACTGTAAGTTAAGGGAAAGATTTCTTACATTAAATTACTATTGCCATTTTACTTAACACAGGGCTAAACTCTATAAAAGGTATTTTTTATTCAAGTATAAAAATTGAAGTTGGTAACACTTTTTATATAGTAGCCATTTTTTCAGCATTCAATTCCAAATTGTACAAATTGGGCCCAATAGAAGAATGCCGTTGATACCGATTTTCATTAGCGAATTTTGTTTAAGGATGAAAAACACTTTTGTTTGATTGCATTAAAAAAAAGCTTCCGTATTTGGAGTGAGGACACTGTTACATCCAGAAAAAATGGCAGTTCATGGGGCTGGTGAAATAATGCTCCGAACGTCTTCAAAAACCGGAATGCCCAAGATGTTACCGTGAACGATATTTGGCTGTTTCGGGCGAGAAATTCAATGGCTTCCATACGATCATATAATTTAACAATATTGGACTTTTTTCTTTAGGGTAATTAAAAAGAGAATGCATACGCGATATGTCAAGAACAATTCAAGAGCTAAAGGATGAGCTAATTCAGCACATTAATGAAATTTAACCTCAATTATGGCTCAAAGTCATTGAAAATATGCACCGTTGCAAGTATTTTTTGTAAAAAAATAAGCGATTTGTTGTACAAAAAATAATCGATTTGCTCTAAAAAAATGATCGCGATTTTCTAAAAAATAATCGATTTGTTTTAAAACAAATAAACGATTTGTTTTAAAAAGTTTTACGATTTGTTCTAAAAAAATAATCGATTTATTGTAAAAAAATGAATCATTTTTCTCAGAAAAATTATCGTTTTTTTTTTCTAAAAAATAATCAATTTAGTCTAAAAAAAATTATCGATTTATTTAAAAAAAAATCGTTTTTTTTCTAAAAAATTATCGTTTTTTTCTAAAAAGTAATCAATTTAGTCTAGAAAAATAACCGATTTGTTCTAAAAAAAATAATCGCTTTGTTCTAAAAGAAATAATCGATCTTTGCTAAGAAAACTAATGGGTTTGTTTTAAAAACATAAACGATTTGTTTTAAAAAAACTTTACGATTTGTTCTAAGAAAATAATCGATTTAATGTAAAAAAATAATCGTTTTTTTTTTCTAAAAGTAATCGTTTTTTTTTCTTAAAAATAATCAATTTGTTCTAAAAGAAATAATCGATTTGTTTTAAAAATTAATCGGTTTGTTTTAAAAATGTAAACGATTTGTTCTAAAAAAATAATCGATTCATTGTAAAAAAATAATCGCTTTTTTTCTAAAATATAATCGTTTTTTTTTTCTAAAATATAATCGTTTTTTTTAATAATCAATTTGTTCTAAAAAAAAAAATCTATTTGTTCTAAAAAAATAATCGGTTTGTTTTAAAAAAGTAACAGAAACATTTACGATTTGTTCTAAAAAAATTATCGATTTAATGTAAAAAAATAATCGTTTTTTTTTTCTAAAAAATAATCGTTTTTTTCTGAAAAATAATCAATTTAGTCTAATAAAATAATTGATTTGTTCTAAAAAAAATAATCGATTTGTTCTAAAAGAAATAATCGATTTGTTCTAAAAAACTAATCGGTTTGTTTTAAAAATATAAACGATTTGTTTTAAAAAAATTTACGATTTGTTCTAAAAAAATAATCCATTTAATGTAAAAAAATAATCGTTTTTTTTTTAAATATAATTGTTTTTTTTTCTAAAAAATAATCAATTTGTCCTAAAAGAAATGATCTATTTGTTCTAAAAACCTAAACGGTTTGTTTTAAAAATATAAACGATTTGTTCCAACAAAATTTACGATTTGTTCTAAAAAAATAATCGATTTGTTGTAAAAAAATAATCGCTTTTTTTCTAAAATATAACCGTTTTTTTTTTGTCTAAAAAATAATCTCTTTGTTCTAAAAAATAATCAATATAGTCTAAAAAGAATAATCGATTTGTTCTAAAAAAATAATCGGTTTGTTTTAAAAAAGTAACAGATTTGTTATAAAAAAATTTACGATTTGTTCTAAAAAAATAATCGATTGTAAAATAAATAATCGTTTTTTTTTTAAATAATCGTTTTTTTCTAAAAAAATAATCGATTTATTCTAAAAAAAATAATCGATTTGTTCTAAAAAAATAATCAATTTGTTGTAAAAGAAATAATCGATTTTTTAAAAAACTAATCGGTTTGTTTTAAAAAAAATTTACGATTTGTTCTAAAAAAATAATCGATTTTTTGTAAAAAAATAATCGTTTTGTTTTCTAAAATATAATCGGAATTTTTCTAAAAATAATCAATTTGTTCTAAAAGAAATAATCTATTTAGTCTGAAAAAAATAATCGATTTGTTTTGAAATAATTATCGATTTGTTCTAAAAAATATTTATTTTTTTTCTGAAACCAAATAACCGATTTTTTATAAAATAAAATAATATATTTTTCTTATAAAACAAATAATCGATTTTTTTCTTGAACAAAATAACCGATTTTTCATAAAAATGTAATCGATTTTTTTCTAAAAAACAAATAATCGATTATCTGTAACAAATTTCTTCGTTAAAAAAATAAACGATTTTTTTTAACTTTTAAAAACCTACAAAAATTATTTGTTTGAAAATTAATTAAAATATTGTTTTTTTTAAAGAATTTTTTATAATTTCAATAAGCTAAAATATACTTCCAAAAAAGAATGTCATAATGAAAAATATTAAGATAATTGTCTGAAAACATTTTGTCTTATTTAAAACATTATGAATTTTGGTTGGACCACCATTCGCTTAACGCACGGTTTTTATGAAAAATTTGAGAGAAGAAAAAATGTTTCCGATTTTTTTTAGCAAAATTATAACTTTTGGTAACACTGCTTTGGAATATATGTATATATATATATATAGGGGTGCCTAATTGTCAAAGTTCACTAAAGTTGTCTAAGCAAATGGCAACGTCATACTTTTATTAGCGAATAGTTTCCTTCATACTTATTTGGTAATAAAATATTAAAACAGTGTTAATGCATCACAGCTTTCTATTTGGATATTTTCGCACAAGTCACTTATTTATAAAACACATTCTACGTACACTTTTACTTTAAGATTTCAAGTAACTTACGCAAAATTTTGTATAATCTGGTAGCACTGGTAGCTATTATTGAGCAGAAGGCCCGCAATAACTTAAGCCATAGTGCATCTAAATAAAAAATTATTTTATTTATTTAATAAATCTTTTATAGCGAAGCGGAAACAAATTTTAACGTTTAGTTATGCTAAAAAATTTTGCTCAATATGCTACTGCCGCGTGACACCAGTGTATTCGTATGTTAAAAAAATACAAAAATGTACTGTTGCAATACTGGCTTATGTTCATGTTATTGAAACCAAACAATTTATGTCCGACAAGAAAACAGTAGCAACTGACACTTCGTATGTGAAGTGAAATCATCGTTATTTAACCACACACATTCAAAAACAAAAGACGAGGCGGAATTGAAAAGCAACTTTCACCCAGCAGTTACAGTGCGAACCATTTTTAGTTAATTTTTCTTGAAAAATAATTTCTCCACTGTATTTTATATAAAATACATTGGAAAAAAGTAAAGAAAGATATTTAGATATGTGACCCTAAATGGCATAACTAGCTGCCTCATGTAGCGATATTTACGTATTAAAAAAAAGTGTTGCAAATAGAACTGCTGGGTGTGTGTTTGAAAATGCTTTAAAATATACGAAATGTGTTTAAAAAAATAGCAATTAATATTATAACCAACTGTTTCAATTAATTTTTAGTGTTATATTTCCAGACATTCAAATTGTGATTCTATTTATAGCGCTACAACCTCTTTTGCGTCTGTGAAAGAGCTCTATCTTTTAAACTGTAAAAGCGAGACATTTGCAATTTTCTTAGGAGACATGAAAATAAAAAATAGGGTAAAAAGGATATCGCATACTCGCCTTTAAGATATGCAGGCTTAAAACCTACAAAGCCTTAAAATTAAAAATTACGTTTATCTATGTTGCGATCATTTATATGTTTGACAGCTGAGTACCCTGCGCTTAAAAATTTTGGTAATTCTTTTTACCTATCAAGGCTTAACAGAACCTTTAAAGCACAACGAGTTATTAAAACACTTCAGTGTTATGGGAAATGAAATATAATATCATAATTTCTTTTAATTACTAAGTAACTTTTGAAATAAAAAAAACGCTAAAGAGCTGCGCTATTATTTTAACACAAAATAATTCGTTTGCAAAATGTTGTTTACAGCATGTAAGAAAATATTTTAAAAAATGACAAATAAAATTGCTAAAAAAAATTCTCAAGTCGAACAAAAATCCATAAGAAAAAAATGTTCTTATATTTCGAAACATACCTCGTACATTTCTAATTTATACATTGAATACAATGATGGTGAATTTTTGAAAACGACACAAAATGGTTAAAACTACACATATTAACTGTTATTCGTTTTTACGCTGGGGTGAAGTTAAAAAAAAAACATGTGACGTTTTCTATTTCTATTAGCGTCAAAGTCCCAGCACGTACTGGGATATTGTTTGTTTTTTGTGTTGTGCCAAAAACAGCAGCAACAACAACAATAACAGCGGCAGCATAACTTAAGGATTTAGATATGGAAAGCATGTCACCACTGTATTGACTAAAATGCCATCATACGGGATAATTGGATTTGAGAAATACATTTGGAGATAACACACATGTCTATAGAATAGTTGTCATTTCTGAAAAAAAATCGTTTCTAAAAAAATAAAAATAATAATAAAAAGTAATCGATTTTTTTCTAAAAGAGTTACTAAGTTTTTAAAAACCGCAAAAATATTATTCGTTCTAAAATTAGTTAAAATATTTATAATGCTTAAGTACTCAGTTTTTTTTTGAAAAAAAATAATCGATTTTTTGTAAAAAAATTAATCGGTTGCCTGTTTAAAAAAAATTAAAAATTAAAAAAAAAACATTTACGATTTATTCTAAAAAATAATCGATTTATTGTAAAAAAATAATCGATTTTTTCTAAAACATAATCGACTTGTTCTAAACAAATTATCAATTTGGTTCAAAAAAAAATAATCGATATGTCCTAAGAAAATAATCGATTTGTTCTAAAAGAAATATCTAATTGTTCTGTAAAAATGATCGCGTTTGTTTTTAAAAAATAATGGATTTTTCTTTAAAAATAATGGATTTTTTTTTAAATAATGGATTTTTTTCTACAAAAATAATGGGTTTTTTTCTACAAAAATAATGGATTTTTTTCTAAAAAAGTAATGGATTTTTCTACAAAAATAATGGAGATTTTTCTAAAAAAGTAATGGATTTTTCTACAAAAATAATGGATTTTTTTCTTTAAAAATATTGGATTTCTTTTTACAAAAATATTGAATTTTTTCTACAAAAATAATGGATTTTTTCTACAAAAATAATGGATTTTTTTCTACAAAAATTATGGATTTTTTTCTACAAAAATAATGGATTTTTTCTACAAAAATAATGGATTTTTTTTACAAAAATAATGGATTTTTTTACAAAAATAATGAATTTTTTTCTAAAAAAATTATGCATTTTTTCTACAAAAATAATGGATTTTTTCTACAAAAATAATGGATTTTTTTCTACAAAAATTATGGATTTTTTTCTACAAAAATAATGGATTTTTTCTACAAAAATAATGGATTTTTTTTACAAAAATAATGGATTTTTTTACAAAAATAAATGGATTTTTTTCTAAAAAAATTATGCATTTTTTCTACAAAAATAATGTTTTTTTTCTACAAAAATAATGGATTTTTTCTACAAAAATAATGGATTTTTTTCTACAAAAATAATGGATTTTTTCTACAAAAATAATGGATTTTTTTTACAAAAATAATGGATTTTTTTTACAAAAATTATGGATTTTTTTCTACAAAAATTATGCATTTTTTCTATAAAAATTATGCATTTTTTCTACAAAAATAATGGTTTTTTTCTACAAAAATAATGTTTTTTTTCTACAAAAATAATGGAATTTTTCTACAAAAAAAAATGTTTTTTTTTTACAAAAATAATGGATTTTTTTTTTTTGGAAAACAAAAAAATCGTTTTTTTTTTTCTAAATTAAAATAATTGATTTTCTTCTAAACCAAAATATAGATTTTCTTCTAAACCAGAGTAATCGATTTTTTTCTAACACAAAATAATCGATTTTTTTCTAACACAAAATAATAGATTTTTTTCTAACACAAAATAATCGATTTTTTTCTAACACAAAATAATCGATTTCTTTCTAACACAAAATAATCGATTTTTTTCTAACACAATATAATCGATTTTTTATAAAAATGAAATCGTTTTTTTTTTTCTAAAAAAGTAATCGATTATTTGTAAAAAATTTTCTCCGTTAAAAAAATAAACGATTTTTTAAAGTTTAAAAACCTACAAAAATTAGTCATCTGAAAATCAATTAAAATATTTTCAATGCTATAGCACCACTCAGTTCCAAAAGGGCTTTTTATAGTTTTTTTTTGAAAAATATTTGTTTTATATTTGCAAGAAGTTAAAATGTTAAGGAAAATTGTCTGTCCAAGAAAATAACCGTATTTGAAACAGGTAATTTTTGCCAAGAGGGTTTTGTTAATGAGATTTTTTAATTTAGAGTCCCATTTTGAAAAAAAGTTTCGTTTTGAAAAAAAGTATTTTGTTTATAAGCGTTTCTCTTTTTTTTTTTTAAACCACAATTTTTATTAAATAAAATTTATAAGACATGTTGCTTTTTATAAAATTTTCTTTTTTATTAAAACATAACTGGACCTTTTTAAAGGAATGATTGCATTAAAGAAGTAATTTTTTGAAAAGTACCTTTCTAGCAAGAAAACGTTATTTTAAAGGATATTGAATTTTTCATGTCACCATACAATAAATCCATAGCGAAAAAGTATACTAGATAGCGAAAAAATAATTTGGGAATCAAATTATCAAAGAAACTTGTTTGCCAAAAATGGAGCTTATTTTTAAATTTAGTTTCTATAGAGTTTTTTTTAAGAAAACTTTAAGAAACCTTAAGCTTCTTTTAGCAAAGCTAAAACGCAAATACATCATTATCGATTTTACATAATTTGATTCCTTTCTGCCCTTTTGTGGTTTTATTGAAATGTAAAAATGCTTAACTTGTTTCTTTTTTTATTTGTTCTTCGTTTATCAAATAAACAAACAAGGAAAGGGTCTGCTACATGTGAAGATATTGAAAAAGTTCTATTGGCAACAAAAAAAAAGAAAATTGCTAGCGCATCACTCCCTATTATGTTAATACGCGTATATGCCATACTACACATAAATAAAACGTCATTCATTCACGTCACCATTAGTATAATCATTTTGGTTGCCTTCTGTTAGCGTCTTTGCTATCATTGACATCACATAATTTAATGATTTTTGTTTAGCCTCAAGTGTTCTAATGGTCATAATGTTACAATGTTAAATATAGAAACTTTTTATTTATTTCCCATACAAAGACACTTTCACTTTGTAAAGGGTGTTTGGCCGAAAGGTATACATTACTTTGTTTGTTTATAATTTCTAATTAAATGAAGGAGAATGAATTTTATATTGATAAATATGTTTTTGAATGTCGGCAATTATGTGTGGAAAATAAAATCAGATAAATGTCCTTGGTAATATCTCTCTATACTATAGAGAAGAAAGGACACTGAAGATGGCACATAGCTGAAATCGGTATGTTTACAAACCAAATTTGACGCGGGATGATTGTATCCAATTATGTCAAACCCTGTTGGACAATATACGCACATATCAGATAAATGTCCCCCTCTGTTAGTCTCATAAATGCGAGCCCACATTTTTCATTACAGTTTCACACATTTCAAGCGATATTTCATTAATCATTATCACGAATATTTTGTTTGAGCTGCTCAAGCGTTTTCGACTTGTCTGCATAAATCTTGCTTTTTGGATATCCCAACAAAAAGAAGTCCGGAGTAGTCAAACAAGTCAGCCAATCCATGCCATCATTTCTTGAAATAATTTGTTGTGGAAAGAAGCGTCGCCGTAAGTCCATTGTAATCCTGGCTGTATGCGATGTGGCACCATCTTGTTGTTAATCAACATAAAAGCGTGATTAAAAAGTATTAAATCATATCACGATATCGCTTCCCATTCATAGTTAACCTTACATCGTTTTCATTTAAAAAAATGTAGGGTCGAACGAGGAACCTGCGCAGATTTCATACTAGACTGTCACTTTTAATGGATGCAAAGGTGGCTGTTGACAGTTTTCCATTCCCTAAAATTATTCTGTTTATTCACATATCCATTTCAAAAAAAAGTGCCTCGTCACTCATTGTGATTTTTTTTTATGAAAATCGGGATTGTCATGGGCGAGCTGTAACATCCTATTGCCATATGTACAGCGGCGTAAATAGTTTTGTGGAAGAAGCTCTTAATGCTTGGTTAATGCTTGGGCCTATCACCTACAGATTTTTTTTTTCGAAATCATTCACCACACGATAAATAGTGCGTTTTGTTGGCACGTTGTTTCTCCCAAAAATATCACGTAATTTTCTCATCGTCACAGTAATCGATGATTGATTTCGATAAAATGTTTTAACGATTAAAATACGTTGGCTTATCGAATATTTTTCCATAATATAATTGTCACGTGTGTACATCACGACTGCCAAATATGAAGAGTCAAGACTAATGTTTATCAAAATGGCGGCAAAACAAAGTAGTAAACTTTCCCAGCGGATACCCTGTACAAAGCTAAACAAAAATGAAAAACTAAATAAAATAAAAAACCCTTTAAGGTAAAAATTCGCCTTCGTGTAAAAATACACACACACATACAAACACATGCACGCATTTATATCCACATCCGTATGTTTGTGTTTATTCCCAAAAGTAGACAACTCATCTTGAGTATACTACTGCTGTTTTTTTCTCCTCTCCCCTCCTCTTGCTGTTTTATGCTCTGCTCTAACGCATTAGAACTTCTTCTCTTCATTAGCTTAATTCACTTTTTTACATTTAATTTATCATTTTTTTTTGTTTGTTTTTTATTTTAACAAACCCCCAAAGAATTTCCTCTTTCCCCGGTACAATTTCAAGTGTTTGTAAAAAATAAATATAAATTTATGAAATAATTGAATTTATTTATAATTTATTTATTTAAAGCAACCACTTGAAGTATTAACATCTTTTATAGAAT
This sequence comes from Trichopoda pennipes, assembly GCA_030448955.1. Classification (NCBI taxonomy): domain Eukaryota; kingdom Metazoa; phylum Arthropoda; class Insecta; order Diptera; family Tachinidae; genus Trichopoda; species Trichopoda pennipes. Next base: position 3,956,616 of record JASKUP010000040.1, read on the forward strand.
TGATGGGGGCTTTGAATGTTTTCATGTTGTTAAGTCAAGTATCGCATAAATATTGTGTTTTTCAATTGTTTCCAATTTGAAGAGTCATTGTTAAAATGTTAATATTTAATAATGTTAACGACGTAAATACTATAACGAGGCAACCACATATTTCTTGTTTTAATAAGAATAAAATTTAAATTTATTATGAATTTTAACTTAATGTTTAAATTATTATTTGAAGTTGCAAATTAAATTCCCTTAAGGATTTAACAAGAACAGTACTTTATAAAGCTGCGAATATGTTGTTGCTTGGGGCCTTTTCCAATCAAGCAAATTTCTCCAATTTAGATTTCCAGGGGCTTCTGCACAATTATTGCAAAACTATAAATTTAATTTTTTATATTTCTAAAGAGGCTTAAATTTAGAGTGTGTTCTGTAGAGAAAAACACAAATAAAACAAACGTCTTACATTATTTTAGGAAAGGGACAGAGATGAGATGAGAGACAGGTGGTAACAGTAGAAGAATAGTAACGGAAAATACTAATTGTGTTCATTGTGAATGCCTTCATCGATGAGCAGCCCCACCCACAGTCAATTTTTATTTTTTTAGTGAAAAAAAAAAACATCCAAGATCTTTGTTGGGAATCGAACCCACAACCCCCAAACATATAAGCTAGTACAGTACCTACTTGCCTACAGGGGCATCTAAATTAATACGTTTGGCCAACAAGTGGTGCTTACATACATATTATTATGGATGCGTCTTGCTTTTAGAAGAAAATAATTAAGTAGTAAAAAAACTACTGTGCATGCTGTTTACTAACTGCTTGGCTTGCTAAGAAAACTTATTCACGCAAGACGACAACAACTTGCTAGCTACAAACTATGTGGAAATTTTATGACACGCAAAACAACAACAATTGGATATGCTGTTTACTAACTGCCTAGTTTTCTAAGAATATTTATGTACACAAGGCAACAACAACTATCTTAAAATAAATTCCAGGAAAAAACTTTATCAGCATAAAAACAAAAACAAAAATACACACTGACATACAGGCGCCTATACATTGAATGAATAACACAACAAAAACAAAGTGTAATATAAAGGGAGTAGAAGATTACTTTTATTTGGATACGGTTTTCCGTCGACCCACGTCGAATTTGGTTTGTGAACAACCCGGTTTCGGCTGTTTGCCATCTTCAGTGTTCTTTTTCGTACTACTTGTTCACAAACCAAATTTGACGAGGGTCGACGGAAAACCGTACCCAAATAAAAGTAATTTTAACCCCGTCGGAAAATCCAAGCACATATCGAGTAGAAGATTCTTAATTTTCCTAGTGGACAAATATAAAAAAGCAGCGTCTGAGTGGATAGTTAGTCAGTGGAAAAATAAACCTCGTGGAGTAAAGACGTGCATCTTAAGTAAATTGTTCTGTAGTGTCGAAGCAGGGTCGCAAGCCACTACTCCTTGCTGAAGAGTTGGAGACTATCTAATGTATTCTATCTATCAGAACACATGACTAGCAAGCTCACTGGATCCGGATCATTCACCCATTGATCTCAGTAAAGCTGAGACGATCCTCCGGGGCTTATTGACTCCCCTGGAAATAAAATGGAGTTTCCAGTTGATTCCCTGCTGCCTTCAGAGGACTGGGCTCCCTTATACCCCCGAAGGACACAAGTCTAGATGGTTAAGTAATCCATAAAAACTGATATATGTGCCCCCAGGGAGATCAACTGTGGGGATGCGTGATAAGATTTACATCTGCAGTTAGCCGTGTGGGCCAATATCAGATGATGGATCATTACCACTGTGGATGTAACGTCATCCTCGCCCTAGAAGGCCTTCGTATATCCTCCGGTCATCCTAGTTGTAAATTCAAAAGCCCGAAGCAGGCCGCAGACTTCACTCCTTGCTGAAGAGTTCGAGACTCTCCAATTCCTGGTCTGGAACGCATGAATCTTAATATAATTAAGAACACGATAGCATTCATACTCACTGGACGAAGACCATTCATTGTGTTCATTGTGAATGATCCGACCCACAAACTCAAACGAGGGCTCCGAAACTTACAGCCACCATGATACTCCCGAAGGGCCTACCTCAATAATCAGTCAGAGAACAGCTAAAAGGCTAAAAAGACAAATACCTGAACTCTGGGGCTTTACTGATTCTCGTGGAAATATAGAGGAATTGCCCAGTTGGCTCCTGCTATCCTATTAGGGGACTGGGCACCCGCAGGACACAAGTCTAGATGGTTGTGTGATCCATAAAGACTTATAATGTGCCCCCGGTGAGGGGGGTGAGGGTCCGCTGTGGGGATTACGTGATATGATTTACATCTGCGCCTGGCTAAGGAGCCTTAATCAGATGGTGGTCAACCACTGTGCATAACAAGGAACGTCATGTTTGTCCTAGGAAGCCGAAGACTAATTCTAGCAACAGGTCTTTCCTAGTTGCAACTTTAATGATTCCAGAGCAGGATTGCAAATCATCACTCCTTGCTGCAGAGTTGGAGACTATCGAACTCCTGTCCAGAGCACATGTTTAGCATGCTCACTGGACTGGATCATTCACCTAGGGTGTCATTAACGGCGAAATGATCCTGCCCACCATATTAAACAACAAACCTGATATGGGGCCGCGAAACCACAACCACCACGATACTCCCATATAGGGGCCAACCTCAATAATCAGCCAGAGAACAGCTGAATGTCTCAAGAGACAAATAACGGAACTCTGCAAGTTTACTGATTCCCGTGGAAATAAAGTTGAGTGCCCAGTTGACCCCTGCTGCCTCCAGGGGACTGGACTCCCTCTTTCCCGCAGTTGCACAGGTCTAGAAAGACAAGTATTCTATAAAGACCGATAAATGTGCCCCCGGGTAGTAAAGTCCGCTGTGGGGATGGTATATGTGTGTTTTTGTACTTCTGGGTCCCGGCGAACCGGTATATGAAGAAGAACTTTATGAAAAAAGAGTTGAGTTGGTGCGCCGACAGATAAAAGGTATTATTTTGACAGGAACGTATCGCCCGAAAATATTTCTGCGTATCTTAGGCAAATACTATGAGTTCATAAACTTGTGTTATGGTTTTTATCCAGGCCGATTTGTGCCTACAGTCGCTGCTGGAAGTGACCAGAACTGCGTTAAATTGTGTTTTAGTCTACTAACTGCTAATATGTGGTACCTAGTACAGAGATAGCACACGGAGCAAAGATGGTGAGCTGCCGATAAGGAGATTAGTGGCAAATAGAGGCTGAAGATTTATACGGAATCAACTAGCCGCCTTGTAATGAAACATTGGCTCAACACGACCTGCACGCCATTGATAATACCCGAGCAACTAGGGAAAACGGGGTGTTTTCTTAAATAATTTTTTTTAAAAAGTTAATTTAAGTACTTAAAACGTTCTGTTATTAATAGTATCTCGCTTTGATATTATTCACATTTCTGTAAAAAATTGCCAATTTGAAAAGTGGTCTCTTGCCACTGGATACGCTTAAACTTTAAATACGTTCGCTCGTCCTATTATTCCAATGTTTTATGTTGCACCCAAAACACAGACACATCAATCTAAATAGATTTTTTTATAAGACAACAAAAGAGACATGATAGACATGATAACATGCAAAACTAGTAAATATTTAAGTATGACATAAAAAGAGCATAAAACAAATTAAAATAAAATTTTATATTTTATGCGAAGAATATTTTTGTATCCAAAATTTTAACTGTGGCAGCATTAACAGTAAATCTTTATTAAATCTGTAAGCAAATGTTAATAAACAAGCGTAAGTAGAAAGAAAAAGAAAGAATAACAAGATATCCAGAAGTAATAAAGACAATTTTCTTGTATTCAAAGACCTACACGCATTTCAAACAGCTGTCAACTGTCGTTTTGATAGCTGACAAACACTTAATCACTAAAAGAAAAAAAAGGCGAAATATGACAACAAATATGAATATTTATGGCAGCGTTGGGGCTTAAGGAACTAGAGGAATATGAAGGAGCTATAACAAAGAATAAAGAAAACGTAAATAATTAATCCCTTGTTAGATTTAGTTGATGGGTTAAGTAACACAGTAATTTTATAAAAAGAAAATGGATCATGACTTCTTTAACGCTACACTTTACAACAATTTTTAAAAATATTTTTTAAAGTTTTCTGTTTATTTTTCTTTAGTTCAAAAAGTTTTTTAAAAACAGGTTTAAAAAATAGCTGTAAATGTATAAAAAAATGTTATATGATATAAAAGTAATAAATTAAAGAAATTTATTTTAAATTAGGTGCGTGTTATGAAATAACAATAAATAAATATAAAAAGATACTTCTGGAAAGCATACCTTATTCGAAAAGGCGTACAAATTCTGAAAACTTAATTTTATTAAGGGCAGTTGGAAAAAAGTGTTTTTAAAAAATAAATTCAACAAAAAAGTACTTTGACTAAAAAGTACTTTGACAAAAAAGTACTTTAGCAAAATAGTACTCTTGCAAAAAAGTACTTTAAAAAAAATTACAAAAAAAATTGGTTTTAATGAATAAATCTAACAAAAAAGGACTTTTCCCAAAAAGTACTTTGGCAATATAGTATTCTTCCAAAAAATTACTTTAAGTATATTACAGTAAAAAAAATTGGTTTTAAAGGATAAATTACACAAAAAAGAATTTTACCAAAAAAGTACTTTGGCGAAATAGTACTCTTTCCAAATGTACTTTAAAAAAACGAAAAATTACAGTAAATTAAAAAATATTTATTATAAAAACAGTTGCCATTGGCCTTAAACTAATTTCTTTAAAAACTACTAAGCATTTTTACATAAAGGCTATTTTTATAAATGTACTTTGTACCAAAAGATAAGATCCAATAAGGTAATGCATTAAAAAAATTTTAGAAATTAAGAAATTTAAATTAAAGAAATTTGTATTAAAGTATGCAATATATAAAACATAAAAGAGGTTAAAAATACAAAGGTACTTTTGGAAAACGTACCTGTTTTGAAAAGTAGTAAAAATTCTAGAAAACTTAATTTTATTAAAGACATTTGAAAAACATTGGTTTTAAAATATAAATTTAACAAAACAGGACTTTTCCAAAAAAGTACTTTCGCAATATAGTACTTTTCCAAAAAAGTACTTTAAAAATATTGCATTAAAAAATATTGGTTTTAAAGCATACATTTAACCAAAAAAGAATTTTACCAAAAAAGCACTTTGGCGAAATAGTACTCTCCAAAAAAAGTAATTTAAAAAAAAGAAAAATTACAGTAAATTAAAAAATATTTATTACAAAACATTTGCCTTAAACTAATTTCTTTAAAAACTATAAATACCAAAACAATAGATCCAATAAGGTAATGCAATTAACAAAATTGAGAACTTAAGAAGTGTAAATTAAAGAAATTTGTATTATAGCAGCTGTGTGTTATGCAATACATAAAACATAAAAGAGGTTAAAAATAAAAAAGTACTTTTGGAAAACGTATTATATTCGAAAACTTATAAAAATTCTAGTAAACTTAATTTGATTAAAGATAGTTACAAAAATTAGTTTTAAAAAATAAATTTAACAAAAAAGTACTTTACCAAAAAGTACTTTTTCGAAATAGTACTCTTTAAAAAAAAAAGATTTTCCAAAATATTACTTTTACCAAAAAATTAAAAAATATTTTTTATAAAAGCAGTTATCATTAGCCTTAAACTAATTCCTTAAAAAACTGCTAAATATTTTTACAAAAAGGGCTATTTTTTCAAATGTACTTTGTAAGAAAATAAAAGATCCACTAAAGTAATATATTTTTAATGTAATTTTTCAATAAAAAAAATTAATTAAAAAAAATGAAAAATTAATTTTTTTAAAGACCGTGTATTTTACCATGCAAAAAAGTACCTTACTTAAAAATCACTTTCGAAATAAGATGTCAGAAAGAAATTAATAAATGTTTGTTGGTACAATTGTTTCTAATTTTAGCAAAATTGGTGTAAAAAAAACCAGTTTTAGTTGGAAATTAATAAAAATAATAATTTTTGTTTTAATAGCACTTTTTTTAATGGTACTTTATATAAAGTATGATTCTAAATGAGGTAAAATAACTACTTTTTGATTTATTGAAACGTAAAAAATGTCTTTAAAGAATTTCCCGATTAGTTTTTAACATTTTTCTTACTTTTCATACTTTTTCGAAAAGTACCTTATAAGTTACGAATTTTGTATCATTTTTATCTAAGGTATTTGAGAATATCCCCAGCAGGCAGTTCAAAGAGTACCTTAGCACAAAATGAATTCTTATCTCAAGTGCGATCAGGTTTTATTTGGGGCAATAGCTGCATATAATCTTTAGTGAACGCAATTGAGGGCCTCAAATCTGAACTCGATGGCAACAAGCTGCCTTTCCTAATTCTTCTGAATCACAATAAGCCGTTCGATACAGTGGATCGCTCGATATTGGTGGAAAAACTATGAAAATTATTTAATTTCTCTAGCTCGGCCTAGATTGCAATTCTCCTCCTTTTTGACCGATCTCAGGTAGCAAAACTGACCCTCTTGGAATACCACAGGGCTCTATTTTGGGACCGCTTCTTTACTGTTATCAGCAGTAAAATGCATATGTATACTGATGATGATATCAAGGTGTATAATTGGAGTAGCATAAATGATGTTTCCATCTGCTTGGGAAGTATAAACGACAATTTGAATATGATCAACTGGTGGGTAATGAATAATGGCTTGTATATCAAAAAGCTTCAAAGTCGAAATGTATTCTCCTTTTGAAATCTAGGAAAACTTTTAATAATATTCATGTGTGAATTGGTGGTAATATTACTGAGGTCGTAAACTCTGCGTCTAATTTAGGTGTAGTAGACCAACGTGGACTGATCATATAAACACTGTTGTTAGCAGAGTTTACGGAAAGCTTCCCCACTCTATGAGCGATAAAGGATTCCACTCCGTTTGCTATACGCATGCTATTGGCACAGGCTTACTTGATCCCTTCACTACTTTATGGCTATGAAATTTATGCTAATTGTGTCAGTACGGCAGTACGCACCGACGCAAATTGACGGTGGTATCCAACAATATTGCTTGCTATATAATTTGTTCTCCGTTCGGACTAGTACTTAGGGAATGACTTCTACGCATGCAATGCATTGTGCTTGAATTAGGAAACTAGGTTAAGGGGAGGAGGAAAGAGGGTGTAGTGTTTGTGGACATACGATTCGAATTTTCCTACAACAAAAGTGACAGGAAAGCCCTCTGAAGGAAGTTTATTCTCCATACGAACTGTTCTGCTAAAAGACGAAATTTTTCCTGTAATGCGTAATGCGATTCACTGGCCAATCGACCACAAATGGATAAGCTCTTAACGAAAGTCGAGTCAAACGCAAAAATGTACGAGTTTCGGGAACAAGTTCCCTAATTTCGTTACAGCACTTACTATTGTGGTAATGATAAGACAATGAAGAGAATCCAGAGAATCAATAGAGTTGGATACGCTATTGTCCCTAGTGAGTTTCTTGACCCTCTGGAGCGGCAAATATTAATTATTTACCGGTCAAAAGGTTAGCTCTATAAACCATGTTAGTGAATATATTTTCAAAAGAGTTGGTATAGAAGAACTAACATGATCCCCTACTCTTTTAACAAATGATCAAAAGTTCTTGCTACCACTAGCAGTAGCAGGAATCTTAGCATGAAGGCGCTTCTCGTATAGATTTTATCTATCTGTGTTTTTATTTCTATGCTAGATACTGATTGCTTCCTCTCTTGGTCCGACTGCATTTGTGGATATCTGATTAAACCCCAACGACTTCGATCTGGTTTTAAGCGAAATTTTTTTTTGGTGGAACAAAAGTTTTCATTCCTTCATTCATTTTGTTTCATTGGAGTTGTTACATGTTTACTTTATGTTATAATTAATTTTAGAATACAGTAGCACTGTTATTTATAAGATATCCATCTGGTTAAATAAATAAAAAAGCTATATATTTGATAAAAATAAGGTTTAAATTTGTTTAAAGCAAATATTATAAAAATAGTTATAGAGCATAGCAGAGAAAAATAACAAATAGAAAGACGCACAAATTGTTGATAAAAAAAATAAATAAATAAGAAAATAGGAAAAATTAAACAAAACGCAAAAGTATACAAACAAGGCAGCTGGGTAGTTTGCAAACGATAAAATGGAATAAAAATCTGATTTACACACACACACAAACACACATGCACACACACGCAGACATATACGTACGCGCACATACACACCCATACATATACGCATTTAAAAAACCAAAAATAAAACATATTCCCTTTGAAATGGTTAAAAAATATATAGAAAATAAAATGCAAATATCAATAAAAGAAGAAGAAGAAGAAGAAGAAGCAGAAGAAAACAAAATAACAATATCAAAGCACACTTTCCACCTACGCCCGAGTATATTTACACACACTTTAGTTAATTTTCTTTAGTTCAAAGAAGAGAAATTCATTTCCATATGGAAGAATCAGCCGTCAGAATAAAATGTCAGATTTTTTTTTTCTCTTCTACTTTTTGTTTTGTTAACACACCAAATGATTGACATTCGCTGGTGTTAATCATTGTTATTTTTACTGCTGACATTATTATAATTATATAGACGATATTAAAATGTTGAAAAGGTTTTTTGCATAAATTTACTTAATGGCACAAAAAAGAGAAAAAAACAAAATTTTTTATATAAAAAATGTCACTTTAAATATGGAAAAATAAAAAAGAAAAACTTTTTAAAATCCATAGTAAAATTAGCATTGAGAGTTATTTTTATAGAATATAGCATGGGAATACTAGAATTTTGTTTTAGTAAAACTAGCTACAATTTTTTAAATGAACTCCTATTCAGTATTAATGGAATGACATCATGAATTTTCCTGGTAAAATTTACAATTTAGTTGATATGTTTTATAAGCAAATGTATGCATATATGAATCGTAGCATTCCTAAAATCCCTCATACCAAATGTTTTGGACCACTAGCATGGGATACACAAATTTTATGAAAAAAAAAACAATAATAACACCCTTATTCTGTTTGGCGACGGACACATCGTCGTCGCTTTTGAGGTAACATTACTTTAACACAACTTCAATGCTAATTTGGTATTCCCTAAAAGTCTTATGACGACGTTGCCAGTTTATCGAACATTTTAATAAAATATGACACACATATCTAAATATTTGAGTCAGCTGATTCATTTGTGTACTATTTTTGATAAAACTGTTGTAAAAAAAAAATAAAATCTGTATTTTATTTATTATTTATATTCGACCTTTTTTTTCTTCTTTAATAAATACTTGTCTATTAAATAAAATCTGTATTAAATTGAACCTAATGTGAAGCAGATTTGCCACAGCTTCTTCTAAGGGGCACAGTATAGTGTGATTCGTTTTACATCCGCACCTGGCTATATAGCCTTAATCAGATGGTAGACAAACCACAATTGTATAATTTGGAACGTCATACATGCGTCCTAGGAAGCCGAAGACATAATTCTAAGCAACAGAACCACCTAGTTGCAACTTTAATGATTCCAGGGCATGGCTGCAAACCATCACACCTTGCTAAAGAGTTGGAGACTTTGAACTCCTGTCCGGAAGACATGTCTAGCATGCTCACTGGACTGGATCATTCACTTTGCGTGTCATTATCAGTGAGATGATCCTGGCCATCATAATAACCATTATACTGTTATGGGGCCGCGAAACCACAACCACCACGTTACTCCCATATAGGGGCCAACCCCAATGATCAGTCAGAGAACTACTAAATGTCTAAAGAGACAAATAATGAACTCTGCGGCTCACTGATCTCCGTGGAAATAAAGTGGAGCTTCCAGTTGACTCTGTCTTCAGGGGACCGGGCTTCCTTTTTCCCCCAGTTGCACAGATCTAGATAGCTGTTATGTACTATAAAGACCATAATATTCCCCCGGGGGGGAAGGGGCTCAGTATAAGTTGATTAAGTATGCCGCCTCCAGTACTTTTGCATTCCATTTTGTTTTTTTACCATCTTTTTTTACTTTAAATTTTAAGTCGCGCCAAATCTGAAAAAAGAATTTTGTCAAACATATAGTTGTAAAGAACTACACTGTATACCCTTTGCCATCCATCACTCATTCTATTTGGTAAGCCAAGGACGTATAGAACACTCGCAACACTTTCTCATTGTTCTTTAAAATTAGTAGGAACACTGCCTCTTCGAAATCCCCTGGCAAGTGATGGCTTTTTCCCAATTCTTCCACTAATTTTTCAAATTGGTTGGCATTGGTAATTTTAATTTTGTCCATTTTCTATTTTATTTGTACTTTTATATATTTGATTTAGTATTTTTAGTTTTTTCAATCATTTTAAATTTTTCTTTACAACAGCACGTTACCAAAATCACAGACGACAATATTTAATGGCAATTTAAGGCAGCATCAACGTCAAATTTTCTTACAGAATACCAAACATGTATTGCCAGTCATCGATAAATGACAATATTGCGAACGAGAATACGAATTTACAACAAACGATAAAAATCGACGTCGCCTTGTATTGCCGTCGCCAAACAGAATAAGGGTGAAAATAAAAAAATAAGAAGAATAAACTATACAAAATTTATGAAAAATCTAGAACCTTTGTTGACTTTACTAAATACTCGTCTACACCAGCACAATAAAATTTATTATATTAAATCTTGGTATAAAATAAACCTGAATAAAATTCGAAATAATATTCATTGTGATCCCAAATCATTTTACAATTTGTTAACATTAAACGCTATCCTATTTTTTGGACGCATATACGTTTTTTGAAAATTCTAACAATTAAATCTTATAGTGTATTGTGACCTTAAGAACGCAGAAAGTACTATTTACTTATGCAGAACTTTTAAAGTACTTAAGCATTTGAATTACAATACTTTTTTTAATGGAATTATAATTTTTTATACTAAATAAGTATATATTTTTAAATTAGAATAAAATATTCATTTTTATATATTTTTACTGAAATAGTTAAAAAAAACAAATAAAGGCATCAGATTTTTACTATAAAAAAGTACTTTTTTGTTAAACAGTTTTTTTTTCAGTATGATCCAAAATCATTTTTCAATATTGTTAACCTTAAACGCCGCTCAGTATAATTTCCTTCAGTAATAAAACTTGATTCTGTTGAATCTGATGATGATGAATTAACAATAAACAAACTTTTTGCTGACTGTTTTTTCAACGACATATTCTGCTGAATAATATGATGAAACTTTTCTATATCCTTTTCTTGAGTCATCAATTTTGAGATATATCTATTGCACCTGTGGATGTAGAATCTGTATTTAATTCTCTAAGTAAACAGAAATTGTCATATAAATTTGTTCCTGATCCCATCTTGAGTTCTCTTCTCCTCAATTATGCTGCTGCTTTAACTTCTCCTATAACAAACATTTTTAATTCAACAATAAAATATGATTATTTTTCTACATTCTGAAAAAATTATTTAATAATTCCATTGTTCAAATCTGGCTGTAAAAGTAATATCGCAGAAGTATAGGGCCATTCCTAAGCTTAGTACTCTGCCAAAACTTTTTGAAAAAATTATTACGAATCAAATTTGTTATCAATTGTATCGCCTGCTTAACATTGTTTTCGAAAAAGTTGCTCAACAATTACAAATCTCTTACATTTTACAACTGTTATTAATGGTGGATTTGTTAAAAAAAACAGACTGATGTTATAAACACCGACTTTAGCAAAACCCTTTGACAAGGTGAATCATAAGCTTTTATTGCACAATAATATTGCCATTTTTCGTTCTAACAGGCTGGTTTGTAGTCGAAGGCGAGCGCTTTCGATGCGAATGCATCATTCTCAAGCCGCGTTCTAGTTTGTACTGGTGAATCAGTGTTGGCGTTTAGGCAGTTCTGTTTTTAGGTTCGTATTTATTCAGGCAAGCAGAATGCCAGCCACCTGGCATTTGTATGCAAAGTAAATTTATCGATACCTCCGTCTTTTATTATTATCTAGGTACATGTGTCCGTCTGAGGGCGTTTTTCGTTTACCCGTTTGCATGAGTAGTTTTAATGGTGTGAAAATTGTGTCTGAAGTCGTGTTTACCTTTTCGTTTATAATGTCATTGGTGAAAGTTTTTGTTTTGTAGATTTCCATGTTTTCCAGAATGTCTAGTCTTCGTCGTTTTTTTCTAGGATGTAGTAATGTCATACATTTTCATCTATTTCCCTTGGTGTGTGTCCATGAGTGGCATGTAATGTGTAATGTAAAGTTGGAATCTTTTCTTTTCCGTTTGTATGAGCGTATGTGTTCTGTAAGCCTTGTTTTTAGTGTTCGTCCAGTTTGCCCTATATAAGTTTGTTTGCAGGTACAGGTAAGTCTTTATACCCCGCTAGAACTAAATTTGTCAGTTGTTTCTGTCGTTTTTCTGAGATTATGTCTCAGGGTGTTTCCACTTTTCAAAGCTGTGAGTATTCCTTCGTTGTGAAAAAAGTTAGTCTGTATATTTCTGGTGCTGTGTAAGTAAAGGTGTGCCGTCGTGCTGTATCGGCTGTCTCTTTGTCTTTTATTACACAAGCTTAATTGCATGGACTTCACACTTGACTTTTTAAGATGGATTTCCTCTTATTTGTTGAACAGAATACAGAAATTTTCTTTCAACAATCTGACATCTAAGCCGATATATATTAGAATGTGGTGTACCACAAGATAGCCATGTCGGACCGTTATTGCTTTCTTTGTTCATCAATGATTCACCAGCAGTAATAAAGTCTTCAAATATCCTCATGTATGACAATGATGTCAACATTATTTTAACTTATAATTATTATCCGGGTCATATCTTCTGCTAACATGTTTTAGATGTCTTCAGTTCCTGGTGCAAAACTGGTTTTTTCGTAGAACACATTTTAACTTCGAATATGTCTTGAACGATGGAATATTAAACAGAGTTCAAGTAATTTCTGATCTGGGTATCTTACGTCATCCTAAACTGAATTTTATACGACACATGTCATTTGCAGCAAATTAACACCGATCTGTCTTGGGTTTCATAAAACGCTGGTCTGGGCTACCGACGCTTATAAAATTAAGCAATTTTTAGTTAGACCTATTCTAGAATGTGGCTCTATATAATTTGGGACCCAACCTACAATGTCCATATTATCACTGTCGAATATGTTCAGAGACAAGTTTTGCTCTTTTGCCTTGGTGGCTTCCTTTGGAATTTGCAAAATTTGCCATCTTATAATAATAGACTTGCTTTAATTAAACTTCCGACGCTTAAAAGTCTTAGAGCAATGTTGAATGTTAGTTTTGTCCTTAATCTTATGAAAGGAAATGTGTCCTGCAAATTTTGAATACGTAATACGTAATTTTACATCGCTATCCGTACAAGTGCGCAGAGCTACCTATGCTAACTGGGATCCATTATTAAAGATTTTTTCTGAATTTATTAAATATTAATTATTTAAAAATTATTATCAGAACATTTATACCGTTAAAAAAACATATTTCCTTATATAACGAATTAATTGTATACATTTTTATTAAGACCTCTTCTAGAATATAGCTCTATAAAATTTCAGAGCCAACCTACAATGTCCATATGTCCAATACTGTAGAATCTGCTTAGAGATAATTTTTGCTCTTTTGCTTGCGTGGCTTGCATTGAAATATGCAAAATTTGCCATCTTATAATAAAACAAAGTAGTATACAGGGTGTTCCCAGCGGATACTTTGTATTATAAAAATGCAGGAATGTTAACAACTAATGAAATCGTAAGTTTATTTTTTTACTACTGTTGTTTAGATCCTGCTATACGGAGTTGAGCAAAATTAAAATTGAGTTTCTTACCTTCTTTTTCCGTTGAACTTCGGGTTATATATGTGACTTATGATATGTGACTAATGAAGCGAAAGCTTACTTCAACTTGCTTTCAGTGAAGGCTCTACATTTGTTGTGCCAGACGTGTTAATAGAAGGGATCTGAAAAAATTTAAAACAAACAAAAAATACAAATTAATTATTGGGCATGGCCAATTCAAGGAACTCTTTAGCATATTTTGAAAAAGCTAAAGCTGCTTTTTATATGCTTTTTATTATTATATTGTTACGCACGTGTCTGGCTAAAGTTTTAAAGGAAAATAATTAAGCAATAAAGTAAACTACTGGCTATGTTGTTTACTAACTGCGTAGTTTGCTAAGAAAACTTAAACACGCAGGACAACAACCAATTTCTAGTTACAAACTGCATAGATTTTATACACGCAAAAACAGCAACAATTAAGTATGCTGTTACTAACTGCATAGTTTGCTAAGAAAATTTATCTACACAAGACAACAACAACTATCTTCAAATAAATTCCAGGAAGAAATTTTATCAGCATAAAAACAAAAACAAAATTACACACCGACATACAGGCGCCTATACATTGAATGAACAACAACATACAACAACAAAATGTGATACAAAGCGAGTAGAAGATTCTTAATTTTTCTAGTGGACAAATATAAAAGGCAGCGTCTGAGTGAGTAGTTAGTTGAAAAATTAACCTCGTGAAATAAGGACGTGCATCTTAAGTAAATTGTTCTGTAGTGTCAACGTTGTGAAGTTAAAGTAAATAAACTTGTAATCAACTTAAAAACTCTAAAATCTGGTGTTATTTATTTTTTGGAGTTGCTTTGTAAGAGTGTTTCGGAAAGCGCAGAGTATGATCATGGTTTTTTTAAGAGTTCGATTTTTACAAAAAATTAAGTATAAATGAAATGGATGTTATGACATGTGAGTCGTGTGGGAAAAAATAACTAATTCTAGATGTGATTACTCAAATTAAATATTTCGAAAAAGAATGATGGATAGGCGAATTTTGAATTTAAAAACGTGCGGTGGTATTACTGACATCTCTAACAAATCCCAGAATGCAATTTGACAGTTGACAACTGCATCTTTGTTTACCACAGTATCGATGAACTTGTATGTTTTCGTTGGGCCAGATATTTCATTCTAAATCGTAAAGTTGAAGTTTTTGACCCCGAATATAGCACGCTTACTGAGTCACTGATGATTTTTGTAGTTCTGTGTAATATGCTATTTGTAATCTTACAGAAATTTTCTCAAGTTTAGTGGCTGTTCACACATGGATGGAAATGTCAATACTAACGAAGATCACTAAAAATTGCCGCAATAATTTGTAGTGTAGGATTTAAATCTGAAGGCACACACGATGCAAAACATCCTCAAACATGTCATACTTATAGTTAAACCACAAGTCTCTTGGATCCGAAGGGAAACGTTTCGGTATGATATTAAAAACGCATGTTGTTTGTGCTGCATTTGTAAATGGATGATTGACCAAAAATAAGATTGAAGGAGATTAATTTTTAAGTTCATTTCACCTCTAAATAGTTATAAATGTTGAACAACCAAATGAGAATTTTAAACCAAATGCATTAAATGTTTCATGACTGGGAATATTAAATTGCCGTTTTTGTATTTTCCATTAATTGTTATTTATATTTCCCACTGTTTAAACCTTCCCTGAACTTTCACTTATAATTCAAAATAAAAATTAGCCAAATCTGTCAAGCCGTTCTCGAGTTTTAGCGAGACTAATGAACAGCAATTCATTTTTATAGATAGAAGAGAATCTGATAATTTTATTACTTGTGGCAACTTTAAACTTGCAAATTTTGTCGTAAACCCTCGATTCGCTCGAAGTTTTTTGGGATTAAAATTTGAAGAAGGACGGACTCAACAAAACCATAAAAAAAAATTTTATTTTTTTTTTAAATTTTATTTAAAAAGGGAATTACAAATATTTTAATCGCAGTCTTAAAGATTATATTTACATCAGCAAATATTGCAGTTTTCTTTTAAAATCCATAATCTTAACCTTCAAACCGAAAAAGTATAAATTTTTTCAGTGTACCTGAAGTACACCTCTAAGTGTACCTCTAAGAATATTTTGATGTGTAAAAGTTTTATGAATGACAATTTTTAAATTTGTCATGTCTTCAATTCTATTTATTTTTCATTTTTCCCTATTTAATTTAGATTTGTATTGTTGTATTTGTGTATATATATATCTGTGTGTGTGTGTGTATGGTTCATTCATTTAGTATCTCTATCAGATGGCAGGCAAATGAATGTAAAATCTTTGTACGTTTTGTAATTAAACAAACTTTACATTCTACGCATTTAGACTTTGGGTGTAGCGTGTCAAAAAATGTTGCTATAAAATACAAAGTATCATATAGAAATACTTGCTTTCCTTAATAATTTAAGTCATTTATTACACATACATACATATTTACATATCATGTATTGTGTTCATACTTGTTCATACTTTGCAACGAATTTACTTAAATTTGTTTTCAGGCAAAAATTTTTTAAAATATTATATTCTTAAGTTAAAGTGAAATGATATGAACACACTCTTTTATAAAGTTAAGATTTCTAAGTTAATTATTTGATTAAGCAGAAGATATCTTTTTCATACAAGAACGGTTATTACTTTTCATAGCACGCCATGAGAAAAATAATTATATTTAATTTAACTTTGAAAGGCATTTGCATAGATTTCATTTATACGAAATTATTCATGTTGTAAAAGCAAAAATGAAAGGATGAGTAAGTACAGGGTGCCGGCCAGGAAGGTATACTACTTTGTCTTGTCGCCATTTTGGTAAACATTAGTTTTAACAGTTCATGTTTGGCAGTCTTGAAGTAGACACATGAAAACTTTTTATGGAAAAATATTCGATAAACACATTCGTTTAATCGTTAAAACATTTAATCAAAATCAATTATCGATTACTGTAACGATAAGAAAGTTATGAGAAAGTTTTGAGAAGAAACAACGTGCCAACAAAACGCACTATTTATCGTGTAGTGAATGATTTCGAAAAAAGAGGGTCCGTAGGGGATATAATATATCATGTACCACAATGCACTGCAAGATCAGCTGAAAACATTACTGCTGCTCAAGAAAATGTTCAGAACACTCCACCAACCTCAATTTGATGCCCTGCTCAGGAACTTGATCTTCAAAGAACAACTTTAAACAAAATGTTGCACAAGGATTTGCATTTGTTTCCATATAAGATTCAGTTGACATAAGAGCTTCTTCCACAAGACCATAGACGCCGCCATACTTATGCTAATAGGGTGTTACTGCTCGCCCATGACAACTCCGATTTTCATAAAAAAATCATTATGAGTGACGAGGCAGATTTTTAATTGAATGAATATGTGGATAAACAAAATATTCGGTTCAAAATTAACTTTTGCATCCATTAAAAGTAACAGTCTGTTGTGCAATTTGGTCAGGAGGAATCATTGGAATTTACTTCTTTTAAAGTGAAAACGACGTAACGGTAACTGTGAATGGGGAGCGATATCGTTATATGATTGAAAACTGTTTGATTAACGTATTGTATCAACAAGTCGGTGCCACGTGGTATACAGCTAGGATTACAATGGAATTACTGCGAGACCTCTTTCCGCAATAAGTTATTTTAAGAAATGGTGATGATGATTGGCCTCCATGGTCGCCTCATTTGACTGCTCCGGACAGAAACGCTCGAGCAACTCAGACAAAATATTCGTGATGAAATTAATGAAACACCGCGTGAAATGTGTACATTCTCACACATTAGCCTCACATTTGGAAAAATGTGAGGCTAACGGCGGCTGGGACATTTATCTGATATTTTGTTCCATCGATAATTGCCGACATTAAATAAAACATTTATCAATTATAAATCTATTCTCTGTCATTTAGTCAAAAATAATAAACAACCAAAGTAGTATACCTTCCCAGCAAACACCCTGTATTAGAGAGTAAGGGAGAAAAGTAAAATTTTAATAATACAGTTACAATATGTGATTAAAAACAGCCTTATGAGCACAAAGTTCCTGAAAACGCAATTTTGTAAACATCATCTATTTAATTAATGTACTTAAAAAACAACAATACGTGAGATAGTACACAAACAAACAATAATAATCTTGTTTATTATTAAAGATGTTATTTAATAAATACTTGTTTTAATACAATAAGTACGCGTTTAGTTAAAAGTTTTTTTTTGGATAAAACAAAATATCAGCAGCTTTGATAATGTAAAGTATTGTTGCAGACAAATTATTATTTTTAGTTAAAAGTACTTTTTTTTCAAATAAGTACTTTTTTCAAAAAGTACTATTTTAAAAGTACCATTAAAAAAAGTACCAAAAAAAAAATAAAAAATAAATAAATACTAATTAGAATTATTTTTATGAAATTATGATTATTAGTAAAAAATTACTTTAGTAAAGGCGCATGTAGTAAGCATCTACTATTAGCTAATATATTTAAACAACAATAATAGAAAGAATAAAACATAATTAATCAATAATTGTAAAATGTGTTGTATAATAAATACTTCTTTTTACGCATTTAGTTACAAGTACTTTTTTGATAAAAAAAAAAAAAAACAAAAATATGCTTTGTAAAGCATTGTTTGAAACAAATAATGATTTTTAGTAAAAAGTATTTTTTACAACCTTTTCAAAAAAGTACTTTTTCGATAAAAATAAATTAAATAAATATTAATAGATGTTAAACAGAACTATTTTTTTGCAATTATGATTTTTGGTAAAAAAAAGTACTTTATTTTTTTGGATATGATTTTACATCAACCCGCGTCAAATTTGGCTTGTGAGCAAACCGGTTTTGGCTATATGCCATCTTCAGTGTTTTCCCTATACTCTGGGAACACTGAAGTTGGCATATATGTAGCTGAAATCGGTTTGTTCACAAACTAAATTTGATGCGGGTTGACGTAAAATCATACCCAAATAAATTAAACCCCGTCAGACAATGTACGCACATATCAATTTTATTTTTTAGTCTATTTAATAAATTTTTAAAACATTAATTATTCAAAAAGAGAAGAATATGTTTTTTTAACGGTATAAATGTTCTGATAATAATTTTTAAATAAATAATATTTAATAAATTCAGAAAAAATCTTTAATAATGGATCCCAGTTAGCATGAGTAGCTCTGCGCACTTGTACGGATAGCGATGTCAAATTACGTATTACGCATTCAAAATTTGCAGGACACATTTCCTTTCATAAGATTAAGGACAAAACTAACATTCAACATTGTTCTAAGACTTTTAAGCGTCGGAAGTTTAATGAAAGCAAGTCTATTATTATAAGATGGCAAATTTCACATATTCCAAAGGAAGTTACCAAGGCAAAAGAGCAAAAATTGTCTCTGAACATATTCGACAGTATTAATATGGACATTGTAGGTTGGGTCCCAAATTATATAGAGCCATATTTTAGAATAGGTCTAACTAAAAATTGCTTCATTTTATAAGAGTCGGTAGCCCACCCCAGCGTTTTATGAATCCCAAGACAGATCGGTGTTAATTTGCTGCAAATGGCATGTGTCGTATAAAATTCAGTTTAGGATGACGTAAGATACCCAGATCAGAAATTACTTAAACTCTGTTTAATATTCCATCGTTCAAAACATATTCGAAGTTAAAATGTGTTCTACGAAAAAACCAGTTTTGCACCAGGAACTGAAGGCATCTAAAACATGTTGGCAGAAGATATGACCCGGATAATAATTATAAGTTAAAATAATATTGACATCATTGTCAGACATGAGGATATTTGAAAACATTATTACTGTTGGTAAATCATTGATGAACAATGAAAGCAATAACGGTCGGACATGGCTATCTTGTGGTACACCACATTCTAATATATATCGGCTTCGATGTCAGATTTTTGAAGGAAAATTTCTGTATTCTGTTCAACAAATAAGAGGAAATCCATCTTAAAAAGTCAAGTGTGAAGTCCATGCAATTAAGCTTGTGAATTAAAAGACAAAGAGACAGCCGATACAGCACGACGGCACACCTTTACTTACACAGCACTAGAAATATACAGATTAACTAACCTTTTTCACAATGAAGGAATACTCACAGCTTTGAAAAGTGGAAACACCGTGAGACATAATCTCAGAACAAAGACAGAAACAACTGACAAATTTAGTTCTAGCGAGGTACAAAGACTTAACTGTACCTGCAAACAAACTGATATAGGGCAAACTGGATGAACACTAAAAACAAGGTTTACAGAACACATACGCTCATACAAACGGAAAAGAAAAGATTCCAACTTTACAGTACACATAAGGACGAAGACTTGACATTCTTGAAAACATGGAAATCTACAAAACAAAAATTTTCACCAATGACATTATAAACGAACAGGTAAACACGACCTTAGACACAATTTTCACACCATAAAAACTACTCATGCAAACGGGTAAACGAAAAACACCCTTAGACGGACACACGTACCTAGATAATAATAAAAGACGGAGGTATCGATAAATTCACTTTGCATACAAATGCCAGGTGGCTGGCATTCTGCTTGCCTGAATAAATACGAACCTAAAAACAGAACTGCCTGAACGCCAACACTGATTCACCAGTACAAACTAGAACGCGGCTTGAGAATGATGCATTCGCATCGAAAGCGCTCGCCTTCGACTACAAACCAGCCAGTTAGGACGGAAAATGGCAATATTATTGTGCAATAAAAGCTTATGATTCACCTTGTCAAAGGGTTTTGCTAAAGTCGGTGTATATAACATCAGTCTGTTTTTTTTAACAAATCCACCATTAATAACAGTTGTAAAATGTAAGAGATTTGTAATTGTTGAGCAACCTTTTCGAAAACAATGTTGAGCAGGCGATACAATTGATGACAAATTTGATTCGTAATAATTTTTTCAAAAAGTTTTGGCAGAGTACTAAGCTTAGGAATGGCCCTATACTTTTGCGATATTACTTTTACAGCCAGATTTGAACAATGGAATTATTAAATAATTTTTCCAGAATGTAGAAAAATAATCATATTTTATTGTTGAATTAAAAATGTTTGTTATAGGAGAAGTTAAAGCAGCAGCATAATTGAGGAGAAGAGAACTCAAGATGGGATCAGGAACAAATTTATATGACAATTTCTGTTTACTTAGAGAATTAAATACAGATTCTACATCTACAGGTGCAATAGATATATCTCAAAATTGATGACTCAAGAAAAGGATATAGAAAAGTTTCATCACATTGTTCATCAGAAGATGTCGTTGCAAAAACAGTCAGCAAAAAGTTTGTTTATTGTTAATTCATCATCATCAGATTCAACAGAATCAAGTTTTATTACTGAAGGAAATTATATTGAGCGTTTAAGGTTAACAATATTGAAAAATGATTTTGGATCACACTGAAAAAAGAACTGTTTAACAAAAAAGTACTTTTTTATAGTAAAAAATTTGATGCCTTATTTTTTTAACACTATTTCAGTAGAAATATATAAAAATGAATATTTTATTCTAATTTAAAAATAAATAAATATCTTTTTTTCTTTTTTAAGATCTTTTTTTATATATTTTTTCTTTTCAATATTTCGCTTTCCTTTGGAAAGCTTCTTCAGGAAAAAATTTTTTATATTTTTGAAAATAAAAATAAAATATAAAAAATTTTTTCCTGAAGAGGCTTTCCAAAGGAAAGCGAAATATTGAAAAAAAAATATATAAAAAAAGATCTTAAAAAAGAAAAAAGATATTTATTCAAGATAAAAAAGATCGTTTAAAAAACTATAAAAATTAAAAATAAATACTTATTTATTATTATTATTATTATTATTAACATTTAAACTTACAAGTAAATTATAAGAGTAATAGAGGAGAGCTATGACAGCGATGGTCTTAAGCTCAATATTATAATTAATTTTAAATTAAATTATAAAGGTTACACTTTTTTAAAAAATTAGAAAGGGTCTTAATGTTATCATCGATCATAGTACTGTTCATTAGTTGAGTAATTTCGTTATTACTAAGACAACATAGGTTTTTAAATGTATTAATGTGGGGACAGCTAAATAAAAGATGGTCAATGGTAATAGGCATCAAACTACAGAAAGGACATGGCTTTGGTATATTCTTATCAATCATATGAGCATTTGTGATTCTAGTGTGACTTAGTCTTAGTCTTATTATTTTAATTTGGTCTCTTCTTGGTAGCAGGTTGTGATTGATATTTTTGAGCAGCATGTAGGCGTTAATTTTATTAGGGTTAATTTTCCTGTACCAGTCAGTGGTTAATCCCCAATTGTCGTTAATTTTTGTGTTGTGTTTTATAAATGTTTTAATATCGTCCGAAAATAGGTTTGGTGTAGTTACAAGAGGGGCGTATAAAGCAACTTTTGCGGCAGCATTTGCTGCCTCATTGCCCTTTATTCCAGAATGACCTGAGATCCAGATGAGTTTAATGTCAGATTGTCTCTCAATAATAAATTGTCTTATGGTTTTTGTGTAAAACTGATCATTATTGCAGTTTCTTATGGCATCCAGTGCAGAGAGAGAGAGAGTCAGTGCAGATAGCAAATTTCCCCATGCGTCCTTTAACATATTTGACAGACTCGTAAATTGCTATTAATTCAGCTGAAAAATTTGTGCTGTATTCTGGCAAAATTGAATTAATTAATGTTTTGTGCTAAAGCTACTGCCCTTAACACCTTTAGAGCCATCTGTGTAAATGAATTTATGGTCTTTTAGCTGGTATTGGATTCCAAGAAATCTTTGTTGATAAATTTCTGTATTTGTTGAGGATTTTTTTAGTTCTCCGAGGGATGTATTAATTGTGATAGGGTTGATGAGCCAGTTAGGAAATTTGTTCGGATATTGTTGCTTATTGTTGTATGGTATGTTGTATTTTTCACATGATTATATTATTCGTGTAAGTGTTGATGGTATTTTGAAGAGGTATTTTTGATTAATTGCTTTTGTTAGGGCCTTGCACAAAGGATTTTGGTCATTGAACATTATAGTTTTAAAGAGTTTAGTTGTTGCGAAGTCCCTATTTTCTGCGATAGACAAAACATTTGCTTCAAATAACATGTTCCTAATTGTAGTCGTTCTAAAAGCTCCTAGGGACATCCTTATAGCCGAGTTAAATATTGTTTTTAATTTATTTAAACTGCTCTTTGGAGAAAATCCATATAAATATATACCATAGTTAATTTTGGAAATAATGGTAGCCTTTAGTACAGTTAAAAGGGACGCTGTATTACAACCAAACTTTCTGGACGAGAGGCATTTAATGATATTTAATCGTATGGAAAGGGCAGAGATAAGATTAGTGATGTGAGAGTGCCATCTGTAACGGTTGTCGAAGGTTATTCCAAGTATTTTGAGTTCAGTGATTGCTTCTATTGAAACGTTACCAGCATGTAAATTGAGGACGCAATTATGTTTTCTACATATATGTAAGTGTTTACATTTATCTATAGATAGCTGTGCTCCTGAGATCGAGCACCAGTTGGTTATGTCCGAAATCAAATCGACTAGGTCAATGTTTTGGTTTTTTACTTTGTTGAGTTTTTTTTTTAAATAACATAATCATCTGCGTAAGCAACAAAGTCTAGTTCCTTGTGCAAAGATATTATATTCGAAAGTTTGTTGTACGCTATTAAAAAAAGAATGACCGATAGGGGTGAACCCTGTGGAATGCCATTGTGTAAGGATTTAGTTATAGAGTGATGATAGTTATTCCTTACCAATATTTTCCTTTTGGTTAAACAGTTTTTTATATAATTATATATTTCTGGCCCTATTTTCCATTCCTCAAGTTGATTTAGAATTGAATGAATTCCTATTTTGTCAAAGGCCTTAGAAAAATCTAATGAGATGATTGATAAATGATTTTTGTTTCGTAAGGATTGGCTGATGTTGAAGTCTAAAAGGAGTAAGGGGTCAGAAATAGATTTTCCTTTTATGTCTTATTTATTATTAAAAATTATAATTTCATTAAAAAAAGTATTGTAATTCGAATGCTTAAGTACTTTAAAAGTTTTGCAAAAGTAAATAGTACTTTCTGCGTTCTTAAGCTCACAATACACTATAAGATTTAATTGTTAGAATTTTCAAAAATCGTACATGCGTCCAAAATGTCCATCTGCCCGATTGAATAATTTTTTTTTTTTTTTGAAATAATTAAATCCTGGAAACAATTAATTCAGAGTTGTGTTTGGGGATTGGCATATTTCTGTTGTGATAGTGTGGCAGCTAAACTTACTTTTCCTTGCCAGTTTTCTATGTAGAACAGACTTGCAAAGAATTTTTTTGTAAACGAACACTACCGTTTGAGTTAATATAAATTTTAGGCTAAGAAATTAAATTCTTTTTATTAAAAATATTTCCTTAAGCCTTTTTAAATAAAGCGAACACAACCAACCAAATTTTTTAGCGATTAAAATAAAGTTACGCAATTAATTTGAACGTTTGCAACTTTAATTAGCAACTCCTTTCAAGTGGAAGTGAACTAAAATGTTAGATTAACACGTTCTTTGCAAAAAACAACAACAACGACAACAAAAAAAAAATGGTTTTAAATTACGATCAAACCAACACCTTTTTGTATAACTTGTTACAACTTGTGTCATCCCCTTGGTAAATGAGACATAAACAAATTAAAATGAAACCATGTCAATGATGAAAAAACAGAAATGCTAACGAAGTGCAAATATTTATACAAGCAAACAAACAAACAAACAAACACACACACACTCAAATAAATACATAAAAATTTCTATATATACTCGTACAAATACACTGGCATTTTTTACTCGTTTATAGGCGGCATATGTATAAAAATCCTACTACTACACCCATGCAAACCCATACATACACTTGAACATTTTTATACAATTAACAATTGAACAATAAAATTAAAATCCTCTACTGAATCTGGCAACAACAACACAGCACAACACAACATCATACAAAATTTAACAGCGTATGAAACATTCATTTAAGGCCAAATATAGCGACAACAAATTTTTACTGCATTCTACACTGTCGAGGTATAAAATTGTGTATAACAAAAATAAAATACGAATAAAAGCCGTGAAGTTTAAAATATGTTTCTGTTTTAAATTAAACAAAGACTTTAGGTCACCTTTTTGTTTTTCCCTCATCATAAATCATATTCAATTGAAGGTAAAAAAACAACAACAACAAGAAAAAAAGAATTAAAAATATTTTCACAATGAAAAGCTCGATTAAAATGAGTGAGTACCGGCAATAAAATGCAAATTTCATGTGGCCGATAAAGTTTTCCCAAAGACATTTGCTAAGATTTCTTTTGGAAAAAATTTCAAATAACTTTATTATTGCAATATGGAAGGCTGATAGTAGAGAGTGGGCCTAAAACTAAACAAAAATTAGTTAACATTTAAATATTGTACAAAACATACTTCTTCCAAAGGAAATCTGCAGCAAACGGCAACACTTTGTGGATGCGTAAATTATGACATGTGACAATGTTAACAACATGAGTGTTTAATAATTTAGATGACTTTAAACAAATCATCAACAGATACCTTCATGATCTATTTTTACTAACCATAAGCTTTCGCTCGTAAAACTGTTTTTAAACCATTAAGCGCCATGTGCGGCACCGGTGCGTACGTCCTGAGTACTCGTTTGGGCCGCGTGTTCATACATCCACACACAACCTTAATTTCTTTAAGCGTGAATGTGGCATAGTGCACACGATTTACACTGGGTTTGTATATCTGGAATGAATTTGTGGCCCCAGGAGAACGTGAAATTGTGCACGGAAAATTGATGAAAAATCATGAAAAAAGTGAAAATTTTTACTCGCTATTTTCAAATATACAATAAATGGAACTAAACAGAATGTTATCAGAAAAAAAATTATTTTGGTCCGAATGAGTGAATCGCGACTTTGAGGCTTGGCGCGAGATGTGTGAAGAGTTGCAAGTCCCTAATAATTTCTGCCGACACAAGCAAAACTAGAATAAGATTATACTTCAGCTGTACTGCTGGCTGCCAAACTGAAAACAAAATTTTTTGTATTTAAAGGCACATTTTTTAGTCAAGCTTATGTTCTTGATTTCTAATTTTATAAAAGCAAGCGAAATGCTTTCGGCAGGCCATATAAAAAAATGAAAAAAAAATAATGTTGCTCCAATTGTATTTTGTAAGAAGTCACGAAAATACTTTTGGCAACATGTTGCTAAGCAGCAAAATGTTTCGGGTAACATTCTCTCCAACTGTAAAACTGTAAAAGCTTGATTTATTCACCCTTAAGGCCGTGTCAGATACGACTTTGTTGCTTTGCGTGACATTTGAAACTTTAAAGACAAAGCGTAAATCAAAAGATGTACGTCACAATGAAAACTTTGACAGCACTCATAATATGTTTGTTTACATACAGAAAAGGTACACATTTCGAATTGTACAAGTGTTACGTTTAAGTAAAACATTGAAGTGATTTGGAATTTTAGAAGTGTTTGTTTTGTGTAAAAAAATTCAACTGATTTCGAATTGCGTCAAAAGTTGTTTATGTGGCACCTTTCATATAACTACGTGCATTTTAACTAAAATGTCAAAGCGAAACTCTGAAGCAAAGCAAAGCAAAAGTTGTATCTGACACGGCCTTTAGTCTGTTTGGCGACGGCAATACAAGACGACGTTGTTTTTTATCGTTTGTTGTAAATCCGTATTCTTGTTGTCAATATTGCCATGTACAGATGACTGGTGATACTTGTTTGGTATTCTGTAAGAAAATTTGACGTTGATGTTGCCTTAAATTGCCGTTAAATATTGTCGTCTGTGATTTTGGTTAAAAACAAAAATTTTAAAAAAATTGCAAAAATTAAAAATTCAAAATATAGAAAATATAAAAAATTACAAATAAAATACGAAATGGAAAAAATTTAAATTACCAACGCCAATCAATTTAAAAAAATTCGTGGAAGAATTGGGAAAAAATCCATCACTTGCCGGGGGATTTGGAAAAGGCAGTGTTCCTATTAATTTTAAGGAACAATGGGAAAGTTTTGCGACTGCTGTAAAGGCCCTTGGCCCACCAAATAGAATGAGTGATGGATTGCAAACGTTATATTATGTAGTTTGGCGCAACTTAAAATTTTAAGTAAAAAAAAAAAAGATGGTAGACAACAATGCGCTGAACATTTTGATTTTAATTTATTTTGATTTTTAATTTATTTTAGATTCAATTTAAAACATATTTTATTTTTTTAAAGATAAATAGCACTTCAGGCAACAATGCTTATTTAGTCACGCACCGTGCTACATTCTTTAGGAGAGGGATAGAGAAGAGATGAGACAGGTGGTGAGAGTAGAAGGATAGATACGGAAATTAATTGTCGTATGAGACAGCACAGCGTTCAGTGACCATGCCTTCATCACTGAGCAGCCCCACCGACAGTCAATTTTTATTTTTGTAATGAAAAAAAGCAGCTTTTTGCTGGAAATCGAATCCACAAGCCCCCGAGTCAGACAAGATAGTACCTACTAGCCAACAGGGGCGCAGTTCATAATTTTTTCACAACAATTTTATTAAAAATAGTACACAAATGAATAGACACAAATGATATGTGTGTTATATTTTATTAAAATAATCGATAAACTGGCAACGTCGTCATAAAACTGTTAGGAAATAAAAAATTATTAATGATGTTGTGTTAAAGTGATGTCGCCTCAAAATCGACGACGATGTTGCCGTCGCCAAACAGAATAAGTGTGATTGTGTGTGAAGTCATAAAAACAATGTTGTATACTTAACAAAATAATAATAAAAATTAACTTCTGTTAATGGTGCGTGTGGTGCTGTTGGGTCCAAATAAACAAAAAGTTTTAAACTTTTTCTGCAGCACATTTTTAGAGCAGAAAGCTCAAGAAATAAAAATGTATTTTTATATGATGTTTTCATTTTTGTTTTTATTTTTAAATAACCGAAAAATTTAGGCACTAGCCGAATGTACTTTAAAGGGTGATCCAAACGAAAGGCACCATGTTAATTGTAAATAAAACAAAAATATTTTAGAAAATTCTTCAAATTTTTAATTATAACACACGAAAAATATGAAAAATATGTGAAACAAAATCTTAGCCAAATGCACGTCACAGCTTTGATGGCCTACTGCTATCACATATTTTTCAAGACTATAAGACATAATGGAGGTTGAATATCGTTAATGTACTCTTGAATTATTCTTGGCTTATTGACGTATATGTGTCCCCCCGGGGGCACATTAATATGTTTTGAGGGAATCTCACCGTCATTACATGTGTCAACTGGGGTAAAAGGGAGCCCAGTCCCCTACAAGGCTAGCAAGAACCAGCTGGACAATTTCACTTTATTTCCACGGGAATCAGTAAAGCTACTGAGTTCAGCTTTTTGGCTCTTTAGTCTTTTAGCTGTACTCTGACTGATTATTGAGGTTGACCCTTCGGGAGTATCATGGTGGCTGAATGTTTCGAGGCCTCGTTTGAGTTATGTAAGTCGGATCATTCACAATTATCGCAATGAATGGTCCAAGTCCAGTGAGCATGATTGCGGTTGTGTTCTTAAATTTTATTAAGCTTCATGCGTTCTGAACCGTTAGTTGGATGGTCTCCAATACTTCAGCAAAGAGTGAGTGGCTGAGGCCTGCTTCGAGCTCTTAAAGTTGCAACTAGGAGCGACTGGAGGATATACGTATCTGAAGGCTTTCTAGGGCGAGGATGACGCTACATTTCATCCACAGTGGTATGATCCCCGTCAGGTTATGGCTTACACGGCTAGGTACTGATGTAAATATTATCACATACGTACATTTGTTTCTTTTAAATATGTAAAAAGAAAGAAGTCTAATAGCGTCGTTTAACTGATCATGGCGGCCAATTAGAAATCATTTATTTTTTTGCTTATAAGGGTCTTTGTTTTTTTTTTTTTTTTTTTTAAGAGAAGTAGCACTTCAGGCAACAATGCCTATTTAGTCAAGTACCGTGCTACCTTCTTTAGGAAAGAGATAGAGAAGAGATGAAACAGGTGGTGAAAGCAGAAGGATATTCGGAAATTAACTGCCGTGTAAAGACAGCAACAGCGACCAGTGACTATGCCTTCATCGCTGAGCAGCTCCACCGATAGTCAATTTTTATCTTTTGTAGTGAAAAAAAACCAAGGTCTTCGTTGGGAATCGAACCCACAACCCCCATATTTACAAGCTGGTACACCACCTCCTAGCCTACATAGGCACCTTTGTCTTTGAGCCAATTACCACCAACCTGTTTAAACCACCTATCATCCAAGTCCATATATTCCATTTTTAGCCATAAGAAACGCTCTATGATTTCGTTATAGCGAACATCATTCATGGTAATTGCTTGGCCATCTCAATGTCGAACGAAGTTGGCTTGATGATATTCACACTGCACGATTCATCGGCTTTTCAACAATTCCTCGTGGATTCCTATTTGTCCAAATATGACGATTCGCTTGTTAACAAATGAACTGTTAATCAAAGTGTGGCATGTCGCTGAATGTGATTTTTAACCATTTGGCATACTGAAGGCACCTGAGACGGTCAGTAACAAAACTCTTGAATATTCTTGTACTCAAAATGAACATGTAATGTTCCCCTTGGGGGCACATTTATGAGTCTTTATGTATTACTTAACCATCTAGACTTGTGTCGTTCGGGGGTATAAGGGAGCCCAGTCCGCTGAAGGCAAGCAGGGAGTCAACTGGAAGCTTTACGTTATTTCCACGGGAATCAGTAAGCCCCAGATTTCCGCTAATTGTCTCGTTAGTCTTTTAGCTGTTCTCTGACTGATTATTGAGGTTGGTACTTCGGGAGTATCGTGGTGGTTGTGGTTTCGAGGCTCCTCATGAATTTGATTTAGGGGGCCAGGATCATCTCACCTTTACTGAGAATAACGGGTGAATGATCCAGATCTAGTGAGCATGCTAGTAATGTGCTCAGGACCAGGGGTTGGATAATCTCCAACTCTTCAGCAAGGAGTAGTGGTTTGCGATCTTGCTTCGGAACCGCTGAAATTGCAACTAGGAATGACCTGTTGCTAGAACTAGTCCTCGGCTTCCTAGGGCGAGAATGACGTTACTTTTCATTCCACAGTGGTTTGACCACCATCTAATTAGGACTTAAAGCTATGCGCAGATGTAAATCTTATCATGCTCTGAAGATGTGATGTTCGTGATGTGTTAAATTGTTGGACACGACGTCATATTGAGATTAACGACTATTCTGCTACAATATAGCGAACAATAGCAATGTTTTCTGTACAAAGAACTAGAGGAGCATCTGCAGACCTTTTCGTATTTATTATCGACAAGGTTTGCTAAAATCCGTGCCCAAGTCTATTGTTTGTAGACACATTGGGTCAAAAAAAAAACAAAAAGTGCACAAACTGCATTTTGATTTAAATGGCTATTTTCGTTAAGGGCTTCAACCATCTTAACGCGCTGCTTAATTTTATACTTCTCCATGGCTAAACTAGCAAATCTAAAAATTTGAAGTTAAGGTATGACTTATGGATTTATGGTTGGACCGCCCGTTATGTTGTTAAGCAGCTAATTAAGGAAATTAGAATACGAGTAATAATAGTCAAATGCTTTTAGGTTTGTTATTAGGTTTGTCCTTATCAATGGTTTTCGTTTCTGCATCAGTCTTCAGCCAAGGACTGCAACTTTTATATTTCATACTTATTCCTTTTACGTATTTTTACACAAAATAAATATAGACAAATTTCAGAAATACATTTGTATGTGAAGAAGTGCTTTTTTTTTTAAAAAACAATCGTTATGACAAAAAAACATGTCCTTTTTGTGATTTTAACAATATGTCACCATTTGCTATATACGAGTATTCACAGATAACAATGCTGTTTTTCCATCAACTCATTTGAATTTATTTAAAAAGTTTTTTTTTTTTGTTTTTTGTGGAATAAAACTATAACAATGACTATATATTTTCGTTAAATATGCAAATAAATCACAGAAAATGTTTCGAACATAAAAAGTGCATTTGAAAAGAAAGCAAAAAAAAATTCACACAATTTCGTTGGCATGTTGACTCGAGATTGGGAGAATATTCCAAACGAATTACATCAGTAATAAAAATCTCGACACATCACATGAATGCTGGCCATAAACTGAAACAAAGTCAGACAATTTTTACAAAAAAATTATTTATTTTCTATTGCTGTTTTATTACTTTTCGTATTACAAATTTCTTGTTTTTATGACAAATAAAAATTGTAATTATTTTTAAAATATCTATTCAGTATAATTTCTATGAAAAAAAAAAGTTTGGTAAACAAAATTTTAGTAAATAATAATAAAGTGAGGTTATGATGCTGTGGTAAATATTTCACTTATTTACATAACATTTCTCATTTTTCCTTTTTTAAATGTTTTGCTTTTTTTCAACTTCTTTTTTTCGTTTTAGAGAAAAATGTCATGCGGATTGTAAATGTGAAAGTTGGAGTATTTGGTTACGTTTGTATGTTTGTTGTTCAATCAAGCCTTAATCTGGCCACCCCAATTCGAATGGAATTTGAATTGCAAATAGATCTTTATACGCTTTATAACGCATAATACATTGTGTAATGTAAAAGGGAAGAAAGGAAAAACAAAAATTACAATAAAGCATATTTTCAGGCGTTTAAAATAAAAATATTTTATATATGCAAAAGATACTATTCAAAGGAGATATAATTCAATGCTTTTAAAAATTTTGAATATATTAGAAGAAAGATTATCCAATCTCTTAAAATGTAATCGATCATCATGCAGAGGCATTTTTGGAGTAGAAGCAGAAGTAATTTCTATTATTTTAAAGTTTTTAGAAATCATAAAAATATATTCTTACGGATGTGTTTCGCTTAAGTTTTAAAAGAAAATAATTAAGCAATAAAGTGAACTACTGGGTTTGTTGTTTACTAACTGCCTGGCATGCTAAGAAACCTTATGCACATAAGACAACAACAAATTTCTAGTTACAAACTGCGTAGATATGTTATACACGCAAACAACAACAATTTGATACGCTGTTTGCTAACTGCGTAGTTTTCTAAGAAATTTTATCTACAAAAGACGACAACAGCTTGCTATTTACAAACTACGTGGAAATTTTATGACACGCAAAACAACAACAATTTTATATACTGTTTACTAACTGCGTAGTATTCTAAGAAAACTTATGTACACAAAACAACAACAACAACAACTATCTTAAAATAAATTCCAGAAAGAAACTTTATCAGCATAAAAACAAAAACAAAAATAAACACAGACATACAGGCGCCTATACATTGAATGAAAAACATACAACAAAAACATGTGATACAAAAGGAGTAGAAAATTCTTAATTTTTCTAGACTTTTAATGGACAAATATAAAAAGGCAGCATCTGAATGGATAGTTAGTCAGTGGAAAAATAAACCTCGTGAAGTAAAGACGTGCATCTTAAGCAAATTATTCTGTAGTGTCAACTTTGTGTGTAGTTAAAGTAAACAAACTTGTAATTAAGTTAAAAAGTGGGGTTATTTATTTTGCAATAAAGAACTCACAACAAAACGTTTATAAAAAGTATGAAACTAACCATATTACATTTATTTGTAATTTAAAAAAGCTTTAGGAAAATCCTTAGGAATGATTAAGTATATAATTTTACTTTTTGTTGGTATAAAAATAAAATCATTTAAAATATTGTTAAAAATGGCAACACTTAGAAGATTTTAAGTTTTCAAGTAGACAATACACCTTGGTTGCTGAAACTGAGTTAAAATTGCTCACGAAGACAAATTAAAAAATACATACATCTCGCCTCAAATTTGGTTTATTAACACTATAACGAATTCGGCTATGTGCCATCGTCAGTGTTCTTTTTTCTCTATACTCTAGAATATAAATACAACTCTGGATTCTAGAGAAACAAAAACACTGAACATGGCACATAGCCGAAATCGGTATGTTGTTTACAAACTAAATGTTATGCGAGATGACGTAAAATCATTTCCAATTATATCAAACCCCGGTGGACAATATACGCACATATCACAAAATTATTCACTGTCGGCTTAATATGAAATGTCTCTTATGTAAGTTTTGAAAATTGTATTCCTTTCATCTACGTATGAAAGATAATGTATCACATTATATTGATGTGAATTGATTTACATCTGCACCAACTAGGTAGTCATAATCAGATGATGGTCAAACCACTTGAATGATTTGCAAACGTCATTCACGCCCTAGGAGGCCATCGAATACGTATATCCTCCGGTCACTCCTAGGAGCAATTTCGAAAGCCCGAAGTAGGCCGCAGCCTTCACTCCTTGCTAAAGAGTTGGAGACTTTCCAACTCCTGGTCCAGAACGCATTAAGCTTAATATTATTAAGAACACGACGGCATTCATACTCACTGGACCTGAACCATTCATTGTGTTCATTATGAATGATCCGACCCACAAACTCTCACGAGGGTCTCGAAACCACAACCACCACGATACTCCCATATAGGGGACAACCTCAATAAGCAGTCAGAGAACAGCTAATTGTCTAAAGAGACAAATAGTGAACTCTGCGAGCGTACTGATTCCCGTGGAAATATGTGGATTGTCCAGGTGACTCCTACTAGCCTTTGAGGGGCCTGAGCTTTCTTTTACCCCGCAAGACTCCAGTCTAAATGGAATAGTAGGTTCCAGAAAGACTATCATGTGCCCCCGGGGAGATATCACATTATACCAAGGAACACAAATAAGCATACACTTTTTCGTAGAGTCCAAAATTTAGCTACGGTCCTATCGCTAGCAGTAGCTATACAGCAACCGCCTAGGGATGTAAAATCTTTAAAGAGAAAGTAAAAAAAAATATTTCTTGTCTTCAGTATGAACAAATATTCTTCATGTAGAGAGAGAGAGAGAGAGAGAGAGAGTGATGGATAAAGTGAAAGCATATCATATAGATTTTTTTATTAGGTCTTGGTAGATCCTCAAATTATATAAAATATGTAAGTTATATTCAATGATTTCTTTTCTGCTTATAGAAACACAACTGTAAACTAAATGAGAATTATATGCCGTAACCAAGAACTCAAATTTTCTATGAATATTGCAACAGATTAAGTAAGCTTGAGCTCTCCCATAGATAACAACAGATTAAGTAAGCTTGAGCTCTCCCATAGATAACATATTTCAATTATCTTTAGATTCATTAGGCGACGAGGTGCAAGTAGGGAGATCCCTGGCTACGTCATGTCGCATTCCAGTGATGCTGCATAATAATTATGACATTAATTAACGCCATAGAATATAATTAATTAAGAATACAACAAATGCAGTGCACAACAATAGACGATTTATCTTTCTGTTAATAAATGATGTAAACGTTTGTGATATGCGTGATAAGAATTACATCTGTACCTAGCTGTGTAAGCCATAACCAGATGGTGGATCATACCACTGTGCATGAAATGTAGCATCATCCTCGCCCTAGAAAGCCTTCAGGGACGTATATCCTCCAGTCACTCCTAGTTTCAACTTCAAGAGCTCGAAGCTGGCCAATGTCCCCACTCATTGCTGAAGAGTTGGAGACTATTCAACTCCTGTTCTAGAACTTTACAATCCATCTCTAGATGTAACAGTAGATGAGCAATTAGCCATAATCAGAGGAAGGTGGCCATTCCGACAGTACACACCGTCAAAATCCGGATCCGGATCATTTACCCGTTGGTGTTATTTAAGGCGACATGATCCTGGCTCCCAAAATCACTTCATGCGAGGGAAGCGAAACCACAACCACCACGATACTCCCGAAGGACCAACCTCAATAATCAGCCAGAGAACAGCTAAAAGGCTAAAAAGACAAATAGCTAAACTCTGGGGCTTTACTTATTCCCCTGGAAATATAGTGGAATGGTCCAGTTGGCTTCTGCTAGCCTTAAAGGGTACTGGGCTCCCTTTTATCCCCGTTGACACATGTTGTAACGACACGTTTTTCTGGTAGCTGAGGTATGCTCAGCGGCGTCCAGGGTCGTGTTGTGTCGAATCCAAAAAGAAAGACAAAGCCTTACTCACAGTGTTGCTCTTTATTCAGGAAAGGGGTTGCCCTATTCCTACTTCGCAACTTGACTGCAGCTCGGGCTCAAATCTTGTGCACTGGTGTGCATGCAGGCAGCTCCAGTAAACATCTTCTACTTTATGCGATCCGTATTCAGCGAATGTCACTGTCTACGTCGACTGCGGGCACAAACTCGGCTGGGTATTACCACGGCTCTGTTTGTGGACGCTCCGTCGAAATAGGTCGGTACGCCGCAAGCGACAGGGCACTGTAGGCTGGGCTGGGTATTACCACGGCGCAATCGTTCACTGCCTGGTCACTGTCGGTGGCGACTGCGGACACAAACTCGGCTGGGTATTACCACGGCTCTGTTTGTGGTCGCTACGTCGCAGTTCTGTCCTGTCTCAGGGCATAGCTTCGGCTGGGTATTACCACGGCCTTATCTATACCCTGACTACCAGTCCAAAAATAAATAAAAAAAAGTAGAGGAAGATATTTACCTTTGCTCCTGTTGCCGGTCGCACACCAATTGATCCATTCTGATTGATGTTTGCGCTTTTATACTCTTTTTCCTACCACACACCAATGCACAAACACACTTACATTACTTCGGTAGTAAGTACACCACAGCCGACGGCTGTTTTCACCACCGAGCTGCAGCCAGTTTTACAATATGAATGTTACTCATTACTTAATTATTATGCCTTCGTGGCTAATTACAATAATACTAGAACTAAATCTTACGTCAACATAAATACTTATAATTACATGTGCATAAGTATAAATAAATACATGAATTCATATTTTTAGTAAATTCATTGGATAAAAATAAAACAATTTAAATATAAATTCATTGCGGAAAATATAACAATTTAAATATAAATTCATTCTCTTCTTAAATACGTTTACAATAAAAGATCGGAATTGACCCGTGAATATTGTCAAACAGCTCTAGGTGTGACCAAAAACGACTCCGGACTTTTGGTCGTTACAATGTAATGACGGTAAGATTCCGTAAATGGCTTTAGCATTAAATAAAATAATAATAATTGTTCATATTTTAAAGTCTAAAAAGCTGTAATTTTAAAGAAAAGAAGATTTTTCTGTAAACTTTTTTTTTTTATTAAAAATTTCCTAAAATGCCAAATGGTTTTAACTTCATTTGTAAAGAATAATTTAGACGGTAATGAATGGTTAAGTGCTTATCTCTGACTGTTTCAAAAAACAAAAAAAAAAAAAAAAATAATTGTGTTTGTGTCTGTTTGTTAAAACAAATAAACATAATTTACTTAATTTGTTTTTATAATTTTCTTAATATAAAATTTCCTTGAATTGAATTTGTTTAGCTTCTGCTCTGTTTTGTTTAGTTTTGTTTCGTTTTGTTTTGTTCTGTTCAGTTTACTTTCATAATAATAAAAGAAAAGAACTACAATGAGTGAGAAAATATAAATGAGTAAACAAGCACAGGCATAGGCACAAGCAGGGGTACAGGCACAAACACAAGCACAGTGCAATAAAATTACAAAATTTGTTTAAATATCGTAAACTTTTAGCAATTGAAAGATAGATGACTTCACTGAAATGTGTTAAAAGAAAACAATTAATCTAAATTTCACCAACAGAAAATTAATTGTAATAAATTTTTTTTTAAATAAAAATTAAAAAAAAAAAAAATTGTGAGTCTTGCTTTCCACCCACTGTGCAGTGCAACTCCAAACAATATTAAAAGGATTGATGTGTTGTCGCAATTATTTGATTTGTTTACTGTCTAGATACGTTCAAATGCCATCATCTACAAGAGCATAATTTCAAGCACCTTCTGTACACACACACACACACATATATACCGACACACAGGCAGCTGTACACTTATATGAAGAAGCATATTAAAAAAATTATAATTTTTATTGTTTAGTTTAATAAGTTTTTTTTTTATTTCAAATTTTTTATCTTTTGATTTTGTTTGTGCTCTTGACAAATAAGTAGAGAAAAAAAGAAATCTGTAGTATTAGTTTTATATACAGGGTTATGCCATTAGGCCTGGTTGTTGTCAAAATGGATTAAAGTCAGTTTGATATTAAATGCTGTTATTCTTCTTTATATACAAATAAAGTTTTTAAATGTTTCATTTGTTTTTAAATTAAAATTTAGGACAAATTTTAATTGATTCAATTATTTTTTAAAACAGAAATTTCCTTTTTTTTCATTGATTTAATTATTTATTTAATTAGATTTTCTTTTTTTATATATTTTCCT
This sequence comes from Trichopoda pennipes, assembly GCA_030448955.1. NCBI lineage: Eukaryota > Metazoa > Arthropoda > Insecta > Diptera > Tachinidae > Trichopoda > Trichopoda pennipes. Next base: position 3,993,848 of record JASKUP010000040.1, read on the forward strand.
TTTAAATTAATTTTTTCTATTAATTATTTAATTAGAAATTATGTATTTAATTTTCTTATATCGAATTTTTCAACAATAAGTTTGTTTTTCAATTCTGGCAACACCAACAACATGAGGTACCGTTAAATAATTTCCAAATGAAATAACTCCCGATGCAATAACTCCCAAATGAAATAAATCCCAACAAAAATTAAATAACTCCCAAATTAAAAAAACCAAATAACTCCCAATACCAAAATGAAATAGGACCCAAAAACTTAACCGTTAACTCAAAATTAAAATATAAAAAAAAAAATTAAATAACTCCCAAATGAAATAAATCCCAACAAAAATGAAATAACTCCCAATAAAAATTATATTTGCACCCGGCCACTGTTTAACTGTTTTAACCTCTATGGTGTAACAGGTAATACCCGATGAAAGAGGTCCTTAACTTTGATATCATACCATAAATCATAGATACATGACCAAAGGCCGACTATACACACAATATTTTGTTAGCAAAGCCAGTGTTCCATATACCATAGAGAGATCATTGAGCCATCCCGGTCTGTGTAGCCGGCCTGCTAAGCGGAAGAATTTTATTATCTATCGTATAACATACTTCGGCTTCGCTGACTTAAAGTTTTCTCTGTAGCCATAATAATGAAATTAGTCCTAATTAAATAGCTTCCATTAGGTGACTCCTAATAATAGCTCTTTAATTAATTCAAATGAAATAACTTCTATATCATACCTGAAGGTTGAAGGAGGAAAATATTTTGTTAGCGAAGCCGGTATTCGAAATACCATAGAGGAAAAAATCTTTCAGCCCGGTCGAAGGCCGGCTATACGAAAAGAGTTTGTAAGTGATTATTACTTGTTTTTGTATTTTGTGTTTTTAATTTGGGACAGTTATAGCAACCGTTATAATAATATCGGAATGAACTAAAATGCAATTTTAGTCAAATGAAATAACTCCCAATAAAAATGAAATAACTCACAATTATCAAAATAAATGAAGTAACTCCCAACAGAATTCAGTTAGGAGTTATTTCATTTGGGAGTTATTTCATTATGAAGTTATTTCATTATTTCATAATGAAAAATTATGAAATAATCTCCAAAAAATTGGAAGTTCATAATGAAATAACCCACAATTTGTATGGGATTTTTAAATTTTTTGTTGGGAGTTATTTCATTTTTTTGTTTGCAGTTATTTCATTTGGGAGTTATATCACGGTATCACAACATGCTAGTTTTGACATTTAATTGTTTGACGTATTCGTAGTAGAGGCTTTGGCAATTGTTATAATGAATTAAATTTTGCACGAAAATCGCATTAAAATAATTGAAATTCGCTATGAAAATGGTGGTTCTGTTAAGGTTATATTTCGTAAAATTTGTGACATTTTCGGACAACATAATCATCCTAGTGAGATCGCTATTAAGAATTTGATTGTTAAATTTGAGTCGACCGGCTCGATACAAAATGTATGAACACCGATCTGCGTTCGACCGGGTCGTTTAGCTGAAAACATCGCAGCCGTGAGTCACACTGTTGAAGCAGATAAAAATTTGTCTATTCCTCGAGGTTCTCAACAACTGAGGTTATCCAAAAACGCCACCTGGCGAATTTTGCATAAGAATTTGTCTTTGAAGCCTTACACGGTTCAACTGATGTAGGAATTGAAGCCGATTAACCACTCACATCGCCGTAGATTCGCTCAATTCAAGCAGAAACAATCGAATGGTTTTTCTAAAAACATCATTTTTTCAGACGAAGCCCATTTTCACTTGTGAAGTAATGTCAACAAACAAAATTACCGCATTCGTACTTATGAAAATCATAGAGCGATTATTGAGAAGCCTTTGTTGCTCAGCGTGTCACTGTATGGTACGCTGTGTGGTCTGGAGACATGATTGGGCCGTTTTTTTTTTTTCGAAGATGAGACTGGAAATTCGGTAACGTTTAATGAATCGATATGTGCTTGGATTTTCCGACGGGGTTAAAATTAATTTTATTTGGGTACGGTTTTCCGTCGACCCTCGTCAAATTTGGTTTGTGAACAAACCGGTTTTAGCTGTTTGCCATCTTCTACGAGAAGAACACTGAAGATGGCAAACAGCCGAAACCGGTTTGTTCACAAACCAAATTTGACGAGGGTCGACGGAAAACCGTACCCAAATGAAAGTTTAATGAATCACGATATCGCGAGATGCTAACAACTCAATTTTGGTCTATTATTAAGGACATAGATATCACAGAAATGAGGTTTCAACTGAACGATGCCTAATGTCACACAGCTAATGAAATGGTCAATATATTGCAAAGCAAATTTCACGACAATCAACAGTTAAGTGGCCAGCCAGAGCATGTGATTTAATACCACTGAACTGTTTTTTGTAGGGCTGTGTTAAGGAGAGTGTCTAGACGAAAACAATCGAACCGATTTTAGCATTTAAACTTAAAATCCGTCATGTAATTAACAAAACAAGACCGCCATTTTGCCAAAAAGTGATTAAAAACTTTAATGAAGGAATCGACATTTGTTAGCGTGGTCGTGGCGGACATGTGCCAGATATCAATTTTCATTCATAATTGGCGAACTTTCGCTTTGTAATACAATAACAATTTGAATCATTTTAACCAAAATTTTTTGTTTTATTTTGTTTTAGAAAATAAAGTTCTTGTTGAAAAACCCTACCCCCCGGGGGCACATATATATGGTCTTTGGAGATAGCAACAACTTAGACCTGTGCAACTGGGGGAAAAAGGTAGCCCAGTCCCCTGAAGTCAGCAGGGGTACAACTGGAAACTCCACTTTATTTCCACGGGAATCAGTAATGCTCGCAGAGTTCCGTTATTTGTCTCTTTAAACATTTAACTGTTCTCTGACTGATTATTGAGGTTGGCCCCTATATGGGAGTATCGTGGTGGTTGTGGTTTCGCGGCCCCATATCAGTCTATGGTTCTATAGTGGCCGGGTTCATTTCACCTTTAATAACACCTAACTGGTGAAATGTTCCCAGATCCAGTGAGCATGCTAGACATGTGTTCTGGACAGGAGTTGGAAAGTCTCCAACTCTTAAGCAATCAGTGATGATTTGCAGCCCTGCTCTGGAATCATCGAAGTTGCACTAGAAAGTTCTGTTGCATAGAATTATAGCTTCGGCTTCCTAGGACGAGCATGACGTTCCAAATTATGCAGTGGGTTGATCCACCATGTGGTTTGATCCATCCACTGTGGATGATTTTAGCGTCATCCACGCCCCAGGAAGTCTTCGGATGTCTCTATCCTTCAGTCACTCGTGGTCGCAACTCTGAGAGCTTGGAACAGGCCAAAGCCTGCCCCTGTAGGCTAATAGGTAGTGTACTAGCTTGTAAATATGGGGGTTGTGGGTTCGATTCCCAACTAAGACCTTGGTTTTTTTCACTACAAAAATAAAAATTGACTGTCGGTTGGGCTGCTCAGCGATGAAGGCATAGTAACTGGTCGCTGTGCTGTCTTATATACGGCAGTTAATTTCCGACTATCCTTCTACTTTCACCACCTATTTCATCTATTCTCTATCCCTTTCCTAAAAGAATTTAGCACGGTACTTGACTAAATAGGCATCGTTGCCTGAATTGCTACTTGTCTTAAAAAAAAAAAAGCCCTCACTCCTTGCTGAAGAGTTGGAGATTATCCAACTCCTTAAGCTTAAGCGTAATAAAATTTTAGAACAAAACGCAAGCATTCTCACTGAACCAGGACCATTCATTGTGTTCATGTGTGAATGATCCGTCCCACATAACTCCAAACGTGGGCCACAAAACCACAACCACCACGATGCTTCCGAAGGGCCAATCTCAATAATAAGTCAGAGGACAGCTAAAAGGCTAAAAAATAAAAAGCTGAACTGATTCACGTGAAAATATAGTGGAATTGTCCAGTTGGCTTCTGCTAGCCTTAAAGGGCACTGGGCTCCCTTTTACCCCCGGTGACACATGTAATGATGCTGAGATTCCCTCAACACATATCAATGTGCCCCCGGGGGAGGGGGAGGTTCATTCTGATTATGTAAATACTAAAGATTTATGGAAAACAACTCCATCCTTTACACCGAGCCTCCATAAGCGTGCGACGTTATTGGGATATAAGTCGCTTTATACGTTTTCGCAACATCGTAAAAACACCGAGAAAGCTGCAGGTAGAAGCGTGACAGTTGATAAGCAGTTCTAAGTTCTATGCCTTCCGTGGTGGTACTGGCTTAACCCAATACTCACCATCAAAATCCGCCAAGTACGGAATTCAAGTATGGTGGGTATGTGACTCTGTTTCGTCCCATACAATGAAAGGACAAATTTATACTGGGTTGGCGGCATCCGGAGAACTGGAGAAAGACGCAGGGGAGAGAGTAATGAAGGAATCATCCGTCCGTTAATCTTTTTCGTGGAAGTCAACAGAATATTTTTTGTCACCATTTCTTAATCAATTATAATTTAGCAAAAAGTTTAATGTTGAACGGCAGTTTATCAGTCTTAGGTACAGTAAATAGAAGAAGAGTTTTGGTAACATCATAGTTCGCTTTACCGAAAGGACGGAATATAGAGTCAACTACATTTGTTTTCAAAGATCTTGCGTTCTTACATCCCCAAAAAAAAATAAGCAGGTGCAAAGAAAAAATACCACAAATATAAAGTTGGCGTCGATAATATGAACAAGATTGCAGAGGAATATTCAGTAAAGCTGGCTTATCTCAGGTCAATTCACTGGTCCAAAACGTGAAACTATGAGATTAACAAACGTGTCTCTCAATAAATTTACGACATGAGCTGTGTGACATTTTACGCCGTTTTATTGAAACCACAGCTCCTGCCATCATGGTTGTTCGATTAATGAACCAAAAAGTCAATATTTATGGCTCTATAGCGTACGCTATTGACTGTAACTTTCTGACCGTTGATTTCACCAGCTCACACAGGAAACAAAACTGTAAATTTGAGGATTATCATCACTCTTATTACCGAAGTTTTGCTTATTAACTTATCCACTCAAACAAAAGTGGTCTTTGCCCCTAAGCAAAATTCGCTTATGAAACCAGGTTCGAACATTAATTTTTACATGTTGGAAAGACTAACCAAACTAAATATAAAATCGCTGGCAGTTAAACAAGTGTTGCCAACTTAAATTACAAAAAGTCTACAAAAACGCCCTTGATTAATACAGATTTTATAATATCAAGTACAAACGGCTGAAATATAACTCGCTCATATCATAAGAAAATATCATAAGACAATTGTGTTTAGGGCAAAGAAAAACTAAATAAATCGAAAATATTAAAATAAAATAAAATTATCGATATCAATTATTAAAGTAAGCAGTTTTTGAAAATATTTCGTATGCGTAAAATCAATTAAATATTTCATCAAATTAAATAACTTTCACTAAAACTAAACGATTTTGTGTTTAAGTTTCATGAGACCTCATTTAAATGAACACCAAATATTGAACAAAAAAAACTGTTGATGTGTAAAGAAGATTAAGAGATAAAAATTAAATTAAAAAGAAAAAAATGATAGCAGTGACAAAAATTGTTTAGTAGTTAATTACAATTATTACAGTGACAGTTACTATAATTATTATAGTTTAAAAAAATGATGAAAAAATAAATTGTTAAAACTAGTTTATCGCACAGCTAAGGCAATCAATATCCTCTTAACACAAACATCAAATAGTTTCTACAAGTCCTTAAAATTTGTACTGTTAATTATTTACTATAATTCACAGCAACGTCTGCAACCTGGCATGTTGTTGACATCAACTACAGGTCGCTATAAAAATCGCCAAATAATAAAAATGAAATCATGTAATAAAATAATGTGATTTATCGATGATCGACAAACTCATTAAAATGGAAGGTTACAATTTATCCCAGCCTCAAAACGGAAGTTGATTAAATTTATTTAAATTCACTTGGTTTCAATGTTAGAAACACATCATTCTATTAAACAAATAATAATGAGAGAAATTATAAACAAAAATACATTATTAAAGTAAAATAAACGTGTGAAAAAACTATAATTATAATTTTCTTGTAAATGCACAACAATTTAATTTTTATTTAGTTAACGAAAGATATCGTCTGCTTGCAGCTTATTCACTGCATGACGATAATAATAATTTTAAGTGTAAATTAAATTAATTTTTTTTTAATTAAATAATTTATCCAAAAAATGAATTTTTCGTAAAAAAAATTTTTGTTTTTATTTTTCTTTAGAGAATTAAGGATTTTTTTTATAAAAATGTGCTCTTTAAAAAACTTTTATATAACGTGTCGATTATTGTATATATTTTTATTTTTCTTAAAAAAATTGTTGGAAAACTTTTCTCCACCAATTTTCTAAAAAAAAATTATCCTAATAATTTTCTTTAAAGAAAATTTTTCCACAAACAATTCATAATGAAAGGCAGTTATTCAGTTTATAATTTAAAAGGAAAATATATATTTTAACAACTTTGCTTAGAGACAAGAGAATACTCTTAATAGTTTAAAAGAAAAACTATTTTAACTAATTTCCTATAAAAGGTGAAGAGATAGATAATACATAATACTATTATTTTTGCAAAAGATGTTTTACTTTAAATAATTAAAATTAAAATTATTTTAATAACAATTCACTTAAATTTAAATTAAAGCAAAAAGAACAATTTCGTGTAAAAAATTAGTCTAGAAGAGAAAACTGTTTTAACTAATTTCCTATAAAAAGAGAACAGTTGTTTAATTTATTATTGTGAAAGTTGCTTATCAATAAATAATTATAATTCAACTTATTTTCATAAAAATTCACTTAACTTTAAATTAAAGCAAAAAAATTTTTTGTTTAAAGAATTGAGTTTAAAATTTTTCTCTTTATACTTTTCTCTTAACAGTTTTCATTGCAGAAGAATTAAGATTTTTCTATAGAAAATAGTTTTTTGGCTTTTGAAAAAATTTATTAAAAATTTTCTCTTTAAAAAAATTTTTTTTTATTTTTATTTTTCTTAAAGAATTTGCTTTAAAATTTTTCTCAAGCGATTTCTCTAAAGAAAACTTTTTTCTTAATAGTTTTCTACAGAGAAAATATTTCTACAAAAAATTCCTTATAAAAGGAAATTTTTTAGTTAATAATTTAAAATAATTAGATAAAGAAAGTCGTTTCTTTATCTAATTTCCTTATATTAATTATTATTTTTATGAAAGTTGTTTAATCTTCAAAAATTAAAGTTACTTTCATAACTATTTACTGTTTATGCTTTAAGGAGTTTCTTACAGAAAAAAAAATTTTTCTAAGAAATATTTCAAAGAGAATATATTTCTCTTTATAAATTTTACTTAAAAAATTGATTTCTGAACAGCAGGAAAAGAGATTTTCGAACAAATTTCTACACAGCAATTTAAAGCAATTTTTCTCTCTCTGAGAAAGATTTGTTCGTCAACAGATTTATACTTGTAAATAGAAATCAAATGTTGTTTAAATAATTTTTATAAAATATATGGCAACTCTAAGAAAATTTTAAAATAATTTTTAAAAATTTTATTATTAAAAAATTTTTTTTAAAACAATGCAAATGTCTGATTTAGAACTATATTTTTGAAAATCTCTTCTCTTGTCTTTCAGAGAGCATATTTTTTTTAAAGAAAAACATATAAAGAGAAAAATAATCTCTTTGCAATATTATTAAAAGTAAAATTTTATTTTAAAGGAAATTTTTAAAGCAGAAACAGTAAATTTTTAAAAAAATAATTTGCTTTATAATTTTTTAAGGTTAAGAGCAACTTTCACAAAAATAAAAATTAATAATTAATTACAGTGTTGTATTCTTTATTGGAAATTGCTTAGACCATAGAGGCAAATTATTTAAAGAAATACTTTTCCGTTTTTTAAATTATTGCGAAAGAATTGAGGAAACTTTTTCCTTGTAAATTATGAACTGAAAAATATTTAAAATTATGAAATTTTTGTGAACAAAATTTTTTTGTTACAATATTGTTTGGAAAAAAATCGGCTAAGAGAAAAATTTTTAAATTATTGCGAAAGAATTGACGAACTCTTTTTCCTTGTAAATTATAAACTGAAAAGCATTGGAAATTATGAAATTTTAGTGAAAAATTTTTTTGTTACAAAATTGTTTCGAAAAAAAAATTTTTTTAGGGAAAACAAAATTTTACTCACATAATTTTTTTTAAAGAACAAAATTTTTATTTTTAGGTAATTTTGTTAAAGAACATTTTGTGTAAGAATTTATGTTAGACGAAATTTCAGTTAATTTATTTTTATGAAAAAAATTCTTGCAAAAAAATTTCTTAATTAAAAAAAAACAAATAGTTCTCAGAATCCTTATTCTACAATTTTATTTAAAAAAAATCATAATAATTTTTTTAAAGAATTACTGTTCCATAGCAATGCATCTTTTTTAATTAAAAATTCCCTTAAATTCTTTGAAGAAATCTCTTCAAAATGTATTTTCTCTTAAAATTTCTGTATGGAGTAGCTGATGCAAATGCTGTTTCTTTATAAAAACTCAAATTCTTATAAAAATTCAAGTTTCGTTATAAAAATTAAAGTAAAATGAGCTTTAAAAATTTCTATTTTATTTATTTTAGCATCGTCATTATAATTTTCGTGTTCAGCTTTTGTTCATGCCACCACAAAATATTAAAATCTGGAACAATCAGATATTTTATTTTAACGTTATAATATTCTAGTTTAGTTTGTATCATCTTGCATTAAAATCATCATCCGTCGCTCATCATCAACATCATTACATTTTCTATTAATGCTGACGTCAGTCAGATATTCATAATGTTGTTGTTATTTTTTGTGTATGTGTGTGTATGTGTGGCTGTTGCTTCATATATGTGAAATTATGAATGGATTTCCAGCTGCTTTATTTTATTGTTTTTGTAATTTTTTGTCTACTGAAATTGTCTATCTTGGCCACGAAAAAAAAATAGATTTTATTATTTCCATCTTTATATCTTATTTTTTTTTTGTGGGGTGGAGGGGGGGTAGGGAAAAACACACTCGTCATTTTTTGATTTATTCCATAGTTTCCTAAACTCATGTTTTGTTAAATTTTTTGTGCATTTTTTTTGGGTTCTTATTTGTTAAACAAATCATGTATAAATTTGTGCTCTTTTTTCTAATGGAACTTATTTTTAGAAATTGAAAAACTTTTTACAAACAAACACAATAAAAATACTGAATTACTGAAATATTGTAAGGTCATGGATTTTCAGGTGTGAATAATTCTGTAAATGAACAATTAAAAAGTAAAAATAATTTAAACAAACAATTGTTTCGTGAGGCTATAAAATTTATAGCGAGTTTTCCAATCGACAAGAAAAAGGAAACAATTTTATACGGAATTAGTTTTTATTTTTTACTTAATGTATTTCGTTAAAATTTTAAAATAAAAAAAAAAATAAAATAATTTAAAATAAAAACCAAAAATTTGAAAAATTCCATCAGAAAAAAATATTTATGGGGGAACGCCTCAAGAACCAGAAACCTATTTAGAAGTTATCCAATCTTCCCCATATAAATACACTACCCACGAGTTATTGTGTATATTAGTGAGTGTAAGCAAACTAGTCGAGAAATGCTTGTGTATTAACTAAGTAACTCCACAACCGAAGCAATGATGATTCTTCTCACGTACAACATTTGCTTAAGACCGATTTTATTCACATCGAAAATGTTGCTGTTCAGGATTTTAATTTTTTTTTATACAAGACCCTCACTACATAAGATAACGAGTGTTATCTGAAACACAATTTCCATATTTTAAGCAGACGACTACTATTTGCGTTACTTAACGCAGAATCTCCAGCAAATTCCTCCTTTCGTTTTCAATCATCATCATCATGATGAGCTATAAGCCGCAAGTTTCACTGCAATTTTTTTTATAAAGAAAGTTAAGTACGCAAAATTTTTCTTAGCAAGAAAATTGTGCTCAAATCAATTTTATTTTTATAAAGAAAATTATTTTCACAGTAAATTTTTTCTTTCTTTTATTTTTCTTTTTTTTTATAAAGAAAATTATTTTCACAGTAAATTTCTTCTTTCTTTTTCAGCAATTTTTTTTTTATACAGAAAATGTTTTTACACCGGTTTTCTTATAAAGGCAGGGGAACAAACTTTCTCTAGCACTATTTTCTTTATAAAGAAAATTAATCTCGCAATATTTTCTTATAAGTAATTAATTCTTAAAGTAATTTTATGATGAGATGTATGTCGCAAGTTTCACTGCAATTTTTTTTATAAAGAAAGTTATGAACGTTTATTTTTTCTTAGCAAGAAAATTGTGCTCAAATCAATGTTTTTTATAATGAAAATTATTGTCATATTAAATTTCTTATGAGAAATATTTTTCTTTCTTTTTCAACAATTTTTTATACATATAAAGATATAGGGTCCGCCAAATAACTTTTTTTTTTTAATGCTATAAACAAAACTACACAGCTTCGGTTGTGTGGCACGTAACACCGTCCTGTTGAAACCAAATGTTGCCAATATCCTCCTCTTCAATTTTTGTGAACAAAAATTCGTTCAACATGGCCTGATAATGATCGCCATTAACTGTAACGGCCATTCCAGAAAAATGACCCAATTATGCCTCTCGACCAAACTCCGCGTCGGCTTTTCAATATATGCGTGCGAGTTTTCTGTGCCCCAAACGCGACAATTTTGCTTGTTTACATACCCGTCCAGATCAATGAGCTTCATTTGAAAAGATGATTTTTTTTTTTTTGCAAAATCGGCATCTTCTGTAAGTCGATCGCAGGCCCACTTAGCGAAGCGTTGTTCAACCGTATACACAACCATATTCGTTCAGCGATAGGATAAAACTAATTATCTCAAATCAAACATGAGCTAAGTGTTACCATTCACGAATTAAGCACTAGTTTAAAAAAAAACACGTTAAATTGCGGATCCTATATTTCGAATGAAAAATTGCTTTCTCGCAGTAATTTTTTTTTATAAAGAAAATTAATCTCGCAAAATTTTGTTTTTTAAGAAAATTATTGAAGTAATTTTCTTACGAAAAATTTTTCCTGGCTTTTTATTGTATTATTATTATTCCTATTATTTGTAATATATTTTTATTTATAAAAAAATTTTATTTTTACCGCTCTTTTCTTATAAAAAAGAATTTTCTCAACAATTTTATAAAGAAAATTATTTTTCCAATATTTTTTTTTAAAGAGTGTTATTCATATAGTAATGAAAATTTCTCTCTCAGTATTTTTCTTATTAAAAAAATTATCCTCTCAGTAATTTTCCTATAAAGAAAATTGATTTAATTTTCTATAAAAAAAAATTGCTTCCCCAGTAACTTTCATAAAACAAAAAATTGCTCTCGCATGTTAAATGTTCTCGTTCAATTTTTCTTATAAAAAGAATTTCTCTCAGTAATGTTTTCAAAATTACACACTAATGTTCTTATAAGGAAAATTCCTATTTTCTTATAATAAAGAATTTTCTTAACAATATTGTAAAGAAAATTATTTTTTAAAGAAGGTTATTCATGTAGTATGTAGTATAGCGAAACTTTCTCTCTCAGTATTTTTCAAATTAAAAAATTATCTTCTCAGTAATTTTTCTATTAAGAAAATTGCCCTCATAGTAATTTTCTATTTAAAAAAAAATTGTCTCCCCAGTAACAATTTTTATAATTTTCTTATAATTTAAATGCTCTCGTTCAATTTTTCTTATAAAGAGAATTTCTCTCAGTATTGTTTTCAACACTACACAGCAATATTCTTATAAGGAAAATTCCCTTGATAGTTACTTTCGTATAAAGTACTCTCGTTGAATTTTTCTTGTAAAGATATTGTTTTCGCAGCTATGTTTTTGAAAGAATATCGTTCTCGTAGTAGTTTGTATAGAGAAAAGTGTTTTTATGATATTTTCTTATAAATAAAACTAGTTTCCTAGCTGTTTTTCTATAAAGAAACTGGTTTTTACTGTAAGTTGCCTATAAAGAATACTGTTCTTTCGACACTTATCCTTTAAAGTAAATTGCTTTAACACTAATTGTTGTTTGAAGAAGTAAAGAAGTGTTCTTTAAATAAAGTTTTTCTTTCAGCTGTTTTTTTTTTAAGAAAATTGCTCTCTCCGTAATTTTTATAGTGAAACGTGTTAATGTGGTATTTTTTTGTAGCTAATTTCCTACGAACAATTTTTTTTCTTACAAGAAGTTTCCTATAAAGAATGTTTGTGCAGTAATTTTCTTTTCAATAAAATCTTTCTCTCCCTCTCTCTCTCTCTTTCGCAATATTTTTCGTATAAAGAAAATTGTGCTCTCTGTATTTTATTTTATTAAAAAACGTTAACGTTTTCAAAGTAATTTTCTTTTTAAAAAAATTCCCTCAAAGCAAATTTTGTGTTCTCTTTAAAAATTTCTTATAAAGAAATTGTTCTCTCGGTTATGTTATTTAAAGTAACTTGCTCTCGCAGTAACTTTTTAAGAGAAAAATAGTTTTGTGATATTTTTCATATAAATAATCTTTTGTCGTAGCCAATTTCATGTAAAGAAATTTGTTCTCACTAAAAGTTTCCCATATAAATAATTTTCATGCGGGAATTTTTTTATGTATAAAAGAGTTCTCCCAGCAAACTACTATTGCTACAGGATTGATTTTTTTTAAGATGATTGTTATGTTATGATTTTACAAAACTTTTATTATCCTAATTTTAAAGGTTTTTACTTCGACAATTTCTTTGTTAGGCTGAATATAAGCTTTTAGCTCTTTCTATTTCTTTCACTCATCCTATATTTTTTTTCTGAAAATATATTTCTACGGAATAGTTTTAATTAGAACAAATTCAAAATTATTTTTACTTAAATTAATTGACATTTTGTATTTAATTATCGTAAATATTTATTAAATATTTTATAAATATTTTACAATTTTCTGTTAACAAAATTTAATAAAGTTGTTTTAGTTATTTTTAAATCCAAAATAAAACAATAATTTTTATTTTTGTGGAAAAGCATTTAAATATTTATTGGCAGGATTTAAGGGATTTAAATTTTCTAAATCAAATATGAATTCCATAATTTTATTTTTAATTTATTAATACGGAAATATATATGCTTGTTAAATATTTAAGTAACATGCAAATGCATGCAGTGCAGCAATTGTGTTAATGATTTGATTTTTAAATTTTTATTTTAATTTCCAATAAATTTTTTCACAGTTGTATTAAAAAAAAATGTTAATTGTTTAGGAATGATGTAAATAAATTATAAACAATTAATAATTGTGCAATAAAAATAGTTTTCATACTTCAGTTTGTTTTTACAAGTGCTGTTCATATTAAAAATTTTTAAAATTTGTTTTTGTATATTTATTTCTTGTCTTTAATGCAAAGTAGTGTTATTTGCATTTAATTAAAATTTTAAAAAATATTTTGTGTAATAAAATTTACAATAAATTTTATTCTGAAGTGGCTAAGAAATCTTGTGCTTGTGCAGAAAAAATTTGGTTATAACAAAAGCTATTTATAATTAAACAAAAAAATGAAATTTAAAGGGTGGTTTTTAGAAAGGTTTAAAACTTTGAAAGGGAATAAAACAAATATAAATTTACGAAGGCCTTAATAGAAGACTGGTAAAGGCCTTAGTTTTTTAGAAGATATCGTGTTCCCATGCTGATATTTCCTGATCTCTAGTTGCTATTCGAACTGCCACTACGTCCAAGAAATAAATAAATAAATAAAAAACAAATGCAAAACGGAAAATTTTTTGAAGTTTTACTAAGTAAACGTTTGACGTTTTATAGGGTGTTTTTCGTAGAGGTAGAAAACTTTAAATGGAATAAAATAAAAATAAATTTTTATGAGATTTTTATATATTGTTACGTTTATTCCATTTTAATAAACGTTTTGTTATTTTCAGGTTTTTTTTATTGCAAAATAATAACACAGCATTTTAGAGTCTTAAATCAAATTAAGCGATTTATATACCTTTTACACTAAAAATAAACACAATGGCAACTTTGTTGTCTTTACACACTGCTGACTCAACTTGTTTTAATTCATTTACTCAGCAAGTGGTGCTTTAAGCGGTTTTCCTATAAACAAGGATATTCTACTCTAACATCACTCCATATTTTTGTTGTTATTATCATTCAATTTAGGCGCCTGCTTGGCTGTATATTTTCTTTTGTTCTGTGTTAATTGTTTTTGTTTTCTGTTGTTTACTTCTTTGGTAAAATTTCTTATAAGCACGTTGTTGTTGTCTTGTGTGTATAAGATTTTTGTTAAATGCATAGTGGGTCGTTTACTTTTTTTACTGTTAATTATTTTCCTTTAAAACTTAATAAATCAGCTTTTCGTCAGCATGGATATATTTGGCCAGCCGTTTCAAGTGAACCACTTTCATTTTGGACGTCGGAATATTATATCTCTGTATCCGGTAAACCACATCATTCAATTTCGTGATCACCCTCCTAGGCCCCCCCCCACATTTATGGTCTTTATAGTACGTAACAGCTATCTAGATCTTTGCAACTGGGGGAAAAAGGGAGCCCAGTCCCCTGAAGACAGGCAGGGAGTCAACTGGAAGCTCCACTTTATTTCCACGGGGATCAGCGAGCCCCAAAGTTCATTAGTTGTCTCTTTAGACATTTAATAGTTCTCTGGCTGATCGTTGAGGTTGGCCCCTATATGGGAGTAACGTGGTGGTTGTGGTATCGCGGCTCCATAACAGTATAATGGTTTTTATGGTGGCCAGGATCATCTCACTGATAATGACACGCAAAGTGAATGATCCAGTCCGGTGAGCATGCTAGACCTGTGTTCTGGACAGGAGTTGAAAGTGTCCAACTCTTTAGCAAGGTGTGGTGGTTTGCAGCCCTGCCCTGGAATCATTAAAGTTGCAACTAGGTGGTTCTGTTGCTTAGAATTATGTCTTCGGCTTCCGAGGACGCATGTATGACGTTCCAAATTATACAATTGTAATTTGTCCGCCATCTGATTAAGGCTACATAGCCAGGTGCGGATGTAAAACGAATCACACTATCTATCACCCTTCCAGTCCCCTCCGGGGGCACATTTATCAGTCTTTATGGATTACTCAACCATCTAAACTTGTGCTGTTCGGGGGTATAAGGGAGCCCAGTCTCCCAAAGGCTAGCAGGGAGCCAAGTAGACAACTGCACGTTATTTCCACGAGAATCTGTAAAGCTCCAGAGTTCAGCTATTTGTCTCTTTAGCCTTTTAGCTGTTTCTCTGACTGATTATTGAGGTTGGCCCTTCGGGAGTGTCGTGGTGGTTATGATTTCGCGGCCCCCCATGAATTTGATTCAGGAGGCCAGGATCATTTCGCCTTTAATACGATCAACGGGTGAATGATCCGAATCCAGTGAGCATGCTAGTCATGTGTTCTGGACCAGGAGTTGGATAGTCTCCAACTTTTCAGCAAGGAATAGTGGTTTGCGACCCTGCTTCGGAAGCGCTGAAATTGCAGCTAGGAATGGCCTGTTGCTAGAATTAGTCCTCGACTTCCCAGGGCGTGAATGACGTTGCTTTTCATTACACAGTGGTTTGACCACCATCTGATTAGGGCTTATAGCGAGGTGCAGATGTAAATCTCATCACGAAATTATGCGAAAGATAATCTTCTGGAATTATAATGTAAATATGATGTATGACCGCTACAGCTGGCTCGCACGTAGTCTAATCTGGAGGTTTAATTTTTGATGATTTTTTCCAAAATTTGTGACCGTATACTGGCAATAACATGGCGAATGTTGAAGTTGTCAATCGTTTTGGGCTTATCGTTGTATATTCTTTTGTCATTAATAACAAATTTTATTTATATAACTTCCGACGGCATTTGGAATTGAAACATTTGAGTCTTGATTAAAATAATTTGTAATTAAACAATTTATTTTACTATTTCAAAGCACTTTTTTAATAAACAAAACTCATTGAGGCGAATTGCGAAAAAATAATGTCTGTTACCAATCAGCAAAAAAAAAAAATTCATTTAAAAATCGATACTTTTTATGACAAATAACGCACATTTTTTTAAATATTCATTTTATTTTGCAAGCGCTGATAAATGCCATTAAAAAATCAAATAAACGAACAAACATTGATACAAACAAACACTCAACAAGCTGTTTGCGAGTTTGATTGCAATTTGTTAACAAAAAACTCTTAAAAATAACAATAACAAAACAAAAAAAAAAAGATTCGAAAAGTCATTAAAACTTTTAAATAAATCAACAGCAGCCATCAAATTTTCGATAAAGTCAAAAGATGAATAAAAACACAAATAGAACAAATGAAAAAAATATATTAAAAGGCCGTAAAAAATGTGTTAAATGTTGGATGAAAAAGAATTTTGATTGGAATCCTTGCGGTTCGTGTAGGATTTTGATAAAGAATTTTTTAATTAAATAACAAAATATCAACAATTACTTATCTATTTATTATTTTATCTCAAAGATGCTAAATATTATTGAATTTGTTTAGATTTTATTCATTGAAGTTTCTAAATGCTGTAAGAAAACGAACGCATTTATTTGCATTATTCAAAACCAAAGGTTTTTAATTCTCTTTAGTTTATTTAGCACTCAATGATTTAAGCAATTGGAATGATTTGTAATCTTTTACTCTTAAGAGAATATTCTCCAACTCTCAGCTCTTTTCATCTTACTCGCCTGAGGAGGCAGAACTTATTATTTTTTTACTTTAATTACTCAATGTCGATTTGTATTTGTATTTCTTATTTACTAAAAATAACTGCTTTTATGTATGTCGAGATGTATGTTCGATTGTGTTTGCATTTGTATTTGCATTCTCTTTGCTTGAGTTTGTAAAGCAAAGAACAACTGCCTTTTGCTGTGCTAATAAATAACGTTTTTGTTGTAATAAATAAACCGTTGTTTTAGTTCTTTTTTTACAACGAAGAAAAGGCAAATTGATTTAAAGATCAAACAAAATCTCATCAAATCATACATTCAACACATTTGTATAATACAGGGTGTTCACCGATACTACTTTCTTTATAATTTTTGATTAAATGAAAGAGAATGAATCTTATATTGATAAATATTTTATTTAATGTCGCGAACTATGTGGAATACAATATCAGATAAATGTCCGTCTTTGTTAGCCTCACAAATGCGAGTGCTTTTGAGCACATTTTTTATTACATTCTCAAACATCTCGAATATTTTGTTTGAGTTGCTTAAGCGTTTTGGTTTGCATCAAACTTGCTTTTCAGATAGGCCTACAAAAAGAAGACCGGAGCAGTCAAATCAGGCGATCGTGCAGGTCAAACAACATCACCATTTCTTAAAATAATTTGTTGTGGAAAAGAAGTCTCCCAATAAATGCATTGTCGTCCTAGATATACTTACGTATGCGATGTGGCACCACATGATAATCAAGCGTAAAGCATGCAGTTGTGCCTTTAAAAATTTTGCAATTATATCACGATATCGTTCCCCATTCAGAGTTACCGTTGCGTCGTTTTCACTTTCAAAGAAGTAAGATCCCATGATTCCACCTGACCAAATTGCATACCAGACTGTCACTTTCAATGAATGCAAAGGTGATTGTTGAGGGTTTCCCATTCCTATTCACATATTTATTCATATGAAAATCTACCTCGTCACTCATTATGTTTTTTTCATGAAAATCGGGGTTGTTATGGGGCAGCTGAAACATCCTATTGGCATATGTAGGGTGGCGTAAAAGGTCTTATGGAAGAAGTTCTTATGTCAACTGAATGTTATATGTACTCGGGGGCTGACTCCTACTCATGCAATGGATTGTACCAGAACTAGAAAACCCCCCGGGGACACATATATATGGTCTTTGGAGATAGCATTAACTTAGGCCTGTGCAACTGGGGGAAAAAGGGAGCCCAGTCCCCTGAAGTCAGCAGGGGTACAACTGGAAACTCCAATTTATTTCCACGGGAATCAGTAAGCTCGCAGAGTTCTGTTATTTGTCTCTTTAGACATCTAACTGTTCTCTGACCGATTATTGAGGTTGGCCCCTATATGGGAGTATCGTGGTGGTTGTGGTTTCGCGGCCCCATATCAGCCTAGGGTTCTGGTGTTCTGGACAGGAGTTAGAAAGTCTCCAACTCTTAAGCAAGCAGTGATGATTTGCAGCCCTGCTCTGGAATCATCGAAGTTGCAACTAGAAAGTTCTGTTGCATATTATGCAGTGGTTTGATCCCAAGTGAGCCCAGTCCCTTTTAAGGCTAGCAGGAGCCAACTGGACAATTCCACTATATATATTCTATATTCTACTATATTTCCACGAGAATCATTAAAGCCCTAGAGTTCAGCTATTTGTCTTTTTAGCCTTTTAGCTGTTCTCTGAATGATTATTGAGTTTAGCCCTTCGTGGTGGTTATGGTTTCGAGGCCCTCATTTGAGTTTTGTGGGTCGGATCATTCACAATCAACGTAATGAATGGTCCATGCCCAGTGAGCATGAATACTGTTGTGTTCTTCAACTTTATAAAGCTTCATGCATTCCGGACCAGGAGTTGGATAGTTTCCAACTCTTTAGCAAGGAGTCAAGGTTGCGGCATGCTCCGGGCTTTTGAAGTTACCACTAGGAGTGACTGCAGGATCTACATTCTCTAGGGCGAGAATGACGCCAGATTTCTTCCATAGTGGTATGATCCACCATCTGGATCGTAGAGATGTAAATCTTATAGCCTGTTTCCACGACAGTTTGAATCTCGTGCTTCGCTCTCTAAAGCAAGTTTGTGAATCATGCTGTTTACACGACTCATTTATCTGCTTCGATTTGGCTGTTGTTATTAAACAGAAAAACATAAGTTGAAAAACAACAACAACAGTTGAAAAACAACAGAAGATATCCTTCTTGCCGCGATAGCATTAAGTATAATTTTTTTTCCTATCCATTTTTTTTTTAATTTTATAAAATTAAAATTAATTAATTAAGTTTTAACTATATTTTGTTTGTAAATTTTCTTTGTTTACAAAAACGTTTAATTTTGATAACTAGTGCAGATAAACTTACGATAAAAATTAGGGAAGAGAGGATTTTTACTTGCTTCGCAACTAGCTTCAATATGAATCTACCAGCTTCGCTCTCAAAATTTTGTATGGCGAAGCAGGTTGATTCGCTTATGATTGGGGTGTGAAGCAAGAATAGAGAGCGAAGCAGGTGCCGTGGAAACACCATATTATCATGTATTCGATTTGAATTTTTCTAAATTGAAAGTGACTGGAATGATCCCTGAAGGAACATTATTCCGCATACGGACTGTTCTGCTAAAAAATGAATTTTCCCTATAATGCATAGTGCGATTCAATGACCAATCAACTACAAATGGATGCGCTCTCAACGAAAAGCAAGTCAAACGCAAAAATTTACGAGTTGCGGGAACAAGTTTCCTAAATTCGTTAGAGCTCTTACCATTGTAGTAACCATAAAACAGTGAAATACAACCTACATTGCGTCGATGCTCTCGGGAATCAATAGAGTTGGATACCCTACTGTCCCCAATGAGCCTCTTGGCCCTCTACTGTATGCGGACGAGCAACTCTAAAATAAACTTTAGGGCACCGGCCCATACATGAGAGTTATATTCCATCTTTGGATGCCAAATTAAATATTCATTTAAGAAAGTACCTGTAAAAATAGTACCTTTTAAAAACATAAAAACATTTTCTCTTAAACAAAAACAAGATAACAAATCATTACTTTTACTCCACATTAAGGCGCCCTAACATAATCACGAGATGTATGTAATATATCGGCTGCCTATTTTCAAACATTTTACACACACACATATCCAGACACACACATGCTGATGGGCATATGTATTCTGTAACTGTTTGTAATCATGGTTTTTGCGGTTAAATATTATTTGAAGGAGGTCTTATGTGCATTACCTTTCTCCAGAGTATTTTTTAGTTAAAGAGAGTGAGAGAGAGAAAGATAGAGAAAATATGTTTTTGTTTCTTTTTTATAATTATTGTTTATTTCTATTGTTATTATGATTACTTTTTAATATTTGTTTTTGTGTTTTTTTTTTTGTGTGTGCTTTTGTATTGCTGCATGCAAAAACAAAAAGCAATTCAATTACAAAAGCTCATAGAAATAATATTTTCATAAAAATAACCCTGAGGCATAATTTTGTATCAATCATTAGAGTGCAAAAATGTAATTATATTTAATTTGGCTGGAGGGTTTTGAAAAATTTAACGAATTCGTATAAAATATATTAAAATATATTATGGAAATAAAAAAGGGAAATTATTATTTTTTATATTATAATATATTAATTTTTAAAATGATTAACAGAAATATGGCAGTTTTATTTTTGAAAAAAAAAATAATCTGTAACTTACCTTTCCGTGTAACAAATAAAAAATATCCCCTGTATTTCCGTTTTTTTTTTTTTTGTTTTTTTTTTTTTGTTTTGTGTTGTTTGCTGTAGACTTTTAGTTGTTCATTAATTTGATTTTGTATTTACATTTATCTGCTACTTTTTTTTATCATTTTCTGTCAACAAATTTTATATCAAATAAATGTTACCGTGTTTGCTTTTCTGCTGGAATACGAGTTTCTAAAAAAAAGCAAAAACAAATGCCAACATTTTTACTTATTAAATATTTGAATAGCTGTAGCATTTCAAACAAAAAATTTCGTTAAAATTTTATGAAACTAAAAACAAATAAAATAGAAAGGTGATATTTTTAGGATTTAAGTAGTTTTTGTAAAAGTTGTAGTTCTAATTACTTTCTTTCTTTCATTTAAGAACCTTGATTTTTATATGATTTTTATAAAGGTGTAGAGCTTCAGCACTTTTTAACTGCTGACCATTTCGTCAGCTGTCAAGTGATTTATGTGAGTTCGGTTTGACATTTTAACATGATTAGACTGAAGCCTGAAGAACGACTCTAAATTATGCTAATTGCGCCCAAAAAAAACTCACTTTTGTTCGAATGCATACGTCAGTGAACAATACTGCCATACCAGCCGTGGCGATTATATGCCAATAGATTACACTTACAGTAAAGTTAATTTAAAAAAAATCAGCATTGTTTGCTTGCTTTTCAAAGCTCTGTATCTCTATATAAAAAATAATCTTTATTTTCTACCTTATTCTTATATCAGTTTTACATTTCGAATAAAATTATTCGACTAAAAATTAAAAGTTAATAGAGTAAAAAGTATTAAATATTTGAATACAAATTATTTGATAAATATTAATAATTTAAAAATGAACCAAATAAAAATTATTCGAATCACAATTATTTGAATACAAATGAATCGAATAAAAATTATTTAAATAAAAATTATTTGAATAAAAGTGAAGCGAATAAAAATTATTCAACTAAAAATTATTTGAATAAAAGTGAAACGAATAAAAATTAACCAAATAAAAATTATTCGAATAAAAATGAATCGAATAAAAGTTATTCAAATAAAAATTATTTGAATAAATTTGAAGCGAATAAAAATTATTCAAATAAAAATTATTTAATTAAAAACTATTTGAATACAAATGAATCAAATAAAAATGAATCAAATAAAAATTATTCAAATAAAAATTATTCAAATTAAAAATGAAGCGAATAATAATTATTCAAATAAAAATTATTTTAAAAAAAATATTTAAATAAAAATGAAGCGAATAAAAATTATTCAAATAAAAATTATTTGAATAAAAATGAAGCGAATAGAAATTATTCAAATAAAAATTACTTGAATAAAAATGAAGCGAATAGAAATAATTCAAATAAAAATTATTTGAGTAAATATGAAGCGAATAAAAATTATTCAAATAAAAATTACTTGAATAAAAATGAAGCGAATAAAAATTATTCAAATAAAAATTATTTGATTAAAAATGAATCGAATAGAAATTATTCTTTGTCATTTTTTTTGTCGTTTCTAGCTGTTTGTTCGGTAGAGACATCATTTTCAAGCCGTGTTCTAAGCTGCACGAAAAAATGAAACAGTATTTTATTTACTGGCGAAAAAAATTAAAACAACTTTATAAAGGAAATTTTTTGATTAAAACTTGGGAATATAAAAATTTGGAACTGAAATAGAAAAATTTATATTTTTGGTGTAAATAATTTTTAAAGAAAATAAAATCTCTCGTTTTTACTGCACGATAGCGTATTCAGTTCCTAATAAATTGTTGCAGATATTTCAATATAAACAATTTTTACGTAAATTATTTTTTAGTTAAGCTCAAGTTCGTTATTAAAAAAAGTCAAATTTTAATAATAAAACTTTTGTTATAGTTTTATCATTTATAAAATAAAGTATAAAACAATTTCTGCTGATAAAATTCTAGAAATAATAGAAAGAAACAAAATACATCAAACAACAACAACAACAAAAAATGCCACAAATTTTGGAAGCAGACAAAAATAAATAATTTTAATTAGAGATAAAACTAAAAACCCATGTTTCAAACCAAAATTGTTACCACTTTAGTAGAGAATAACAAAGTTTCATTGTGAAACTTTTGTATATTTTCAAATGTCAGTAAACATTTTGCTTTAACGCACAAAGAAGACGAAAAAAATTTTTTTCAAATAAAATTTTTAAAACGATAGAAGTAAACTTTTATTATCAAATTTAAATATTTATTTATGTTCATAAAAACGGCAATAAAAAATATTCAATTTAATGGCTTCTGTCTTATGCTAAATTGTAAGATAAAAGTATTAGCAGAGGATGACGCATGTGTTATGTTTATTATAAAGATGTTTGTTTTGAAAATAAATTTTACAACTAGTGCGTGCTCTATTATAAGCTGCTTATTTTAATGAGTTTTATGTTTAAATATATTGACAGCATTAAGAGGAGCATCAATTTGCAGACATCTGTTAATAGACTTTTATAAAAAATAGCAAATTGATTTGTGATTCCCAAGCAGCGAGAATTGTAAGTTAAAAATTAATTAAATTTAAAGCTGGAAAATTTTATTGACATTAAATTTATTTTTTCTCATTATTTTTCCTCATTAAAAGTTGAAACATTAAATGAACATTTACGAAAAAAATCATCATTTTGTAATTTTGTCAACAATTTGTTCATCATTTTCAATTACAATTTCCAGTTGACATTTTCCTGCTATTTGAAGCGTATTAAAGAAAAATATAAATTTATTTTTTGAATAGTTGTCCACATCTTTATAAAAATTACACAGCAGCAGCAGCAGCACTTTAGGGCCACTGGCTTAAATCCTTATCTGCATAAATAAATAAATAATAGAATAAATAACGCAAAACCAAAAAGTTAATGAATAACAAATTAGATGGAGAATATAAATTAAATATTTATAAATTGTTTTAAGATAAAAATGTAGAATTGCGCATATAGAAAGAAACTTTAGAGGAATTTCTTTGGAATTCCTGTGGCACTCTACATCTTAGATTTTGTTAAAGTTGCTCATTTAACACGTTTGTAATTAATCACCCTTATTATGTTTGGCGACGGCAATATCGTCGTCGATTTTGAGGCAACATCACTTTAACACAACATTAATACTAATTATGTATTACCTAAAAGTCTCCTGACGACGTTGCCAGTTTATCGATCATTTTAATAAAATATAACAGTTAATTCATTTGGGAACTATTTTTGATAAAATTGTCGTGACAAAAATATAAACTGTGTGAAAAAATAAAATAAAATCTGTATTAAATTAAACCTAAAATAAATGAAAAATTAAAATAAATTAAAAATCACATGTTCAGCAGATTTGCTATGGCTTCCAAGGGGCTCAGTTTAAATTGATTAAATATGCCGCCTTTATTAGCTTTGCATTTCATATTGTTTTTTGCCATTTTTTTTTTACTTAAAATTTGAAGTTGCGCCAAATCTTTAAAAAGAATTTTGTCAAACATGTATAAAGAACTACATAATATACCTTTTGCCATCCATTATTCGTTCTATTTGGTGGGCCAAGGGCGTTAAGAGCAGTCGCGACACTTTCCAATTAATCCTTAAAATTAGTATGAACACTGCCTCCTTGAAAACCCCTGGCAAATGATGGACTTTTCTTCCAATTCTTCTACTAATTTTTTAAAATGTTTGGCGTTGGTAATTTTAATGTTTTCCATTTTCTATTTTATTTGTACTTTTTTTATATTTTATTTTGTACACGACATTAAAATCACAGACGACAATATTGAATGGCAATTTAAGGCAACATCAGCGTCAAATTGTCTTACAGAATACCAAACATGTATTGCCAGTCATCCACAAATGACAATATTATCAACCAGAATACGGCTTTGCAACAAACGATAAAAACTGACGTCGTCTTGTATTGCCGTCGCCAAACAGAATAAGGGTTAATATTTTTAATGCTGCCATCTAATAACAAATATTCATTTTCAATTCATATAATAATGTTAGCAAATACTTAGATGCCCGTTAGCCATGTTAACATTAAAACGGATTTTTCTAGAATCCTTGCTACACCCTGGAGAATGGACATATTCAGCTTTTGTGATAAGTATAATTATTTCAAAATTTGTTATCGAAAAACACACCGTTGTTGCTTCATGCTGTTTTTGACTTTAAAACAAAATATTCTGCCATTTTTCACAAAAAATATATAAAATCTAAAATTCCGCCAAAATCGAGAAAAAACATATAAATGTTGCTATTTCTATTACAGACATCTGGCAACGCTGCTAATTTAAAAATTAAATTATGATATTTCATTGCCTTATTACAGCTACAAAATTAGGCATTTTACCCAAAATTTTTATATGCAGCAAACTTTCTAATATTATCGATAACTCGATAATTACTTGTTCGCCTTTTTGCCAAAAAAAAAAAAAAAACAATTCCGCAAATATTCCTAAATAATTAAATTTACTTTACGAAAAATTAAAATTTTCCACTAAAAAATCCGGGAAATCAGGACAATTAGTCTTAACAGCAAAACTTTTTGAAAGTTTTCTAAAAAGCTAGAAAACTAATTTAAAATGAACTTAAATTTGGGATAGATAAAAAAGAATTCCAAATTTGCAACAATAAAAAAGAAACTAATTAAGTTATTTGGATTTATTCCGCTAGTAAATGAAATACTGTTATAATTTTTAACCCTCTGTGCTGGCTGTTTGTTCGGTATAAATGGCAAGCGCTTTCGATATAAAGACATCATTCTCCAGCCGTGTTCTAATCTGTTGTTAAGGTCGTAGACTGACCGTCACCTGTTACTTTATGCAGGGCTAATTATCAATATTTCCCTTTTTTATTATTATCAAGGTATGCGTGTCCGTCTGAGGATCTTTTCCATTTGTTTGAGTGTATGAGTTGTTTTAGTGGTGTGAAAATTGTGCCTCAGGTCATGGTTTCCTGTTCCTTTATAATGTCACTGTTGTTGTTTTGTAGATTTCCATGTTTTCAACAATGTCTAGTCTTCGTCCTTTTTTTGCTAGGATGTAGTAATGTCATACATTCATCTATTTCCCTTGGTGTGTGTCCGTGAGTGTCAAGGTGTATTACAAAGTTGAAGTCTTTTCTTTCTTGCAGTTATAAGTAAGTCTGTACACTCCCCCTAAAACTAAATATGTCAGTTGTTTCTGTCGTTGTCTTTAAATTATGACCCAGAGTGTTGCTGGTTTTTAATGCTGTAAGTATTCCTTAGTTTTAATCAATATATTTCTGGTCCTGTTTGTTTTTAGCGTTTGTCCATCATAGAGGGTTTGTAGCCATTATTTTTCGCTATAGTGTAAATTGTGTCAAGTTGTACTTATCTGGAATAAGTGGAATTATTTTAAGTTATGTCTAAATGTTGCTAGCTCATGTTGGGCATGATGGTTCGAAGTGATGTGGGTGCTAGTGTCCGTCGTAGTTGGTTTTCTATAGATGTCAAATGTTAAACAGTTGTTTGTACGGTATGAACAGCGAGCGCTTTCATATCGAGAATGATGTCTTCATATCGAAAGCGCTCACTGTTCGTACTGAACAAACAGCCAGCAAATATGGATAAGAATGACAGCAACAAAATTAATTTTTAATTGAAAATAAGAAAAAGGTTTTATTTGCTAATTGGGGTGAATGAAAATTTAGAGCTTTAAAATATTTTATTTCGAATTTTCTAGGAGAAGCGTAAATTATATTAAGCACAGATATAATGTAAAGAACTTTTTCTCTTTTTTTTTTATTTCAAAAAACATAGTTACTGAAATAGGCATTTTTTTATATTCTAATAAATGAATATCCTTAGTTAGGCTTAAGTTCAGGTACATATTAATTTACAGGTACAATTAATTTATTAAGCAAGAAAAAATCCATACAAATTTTCGTGTTAATTGCTTAATCGCCACATTATAAGATGAATTAAAACTTTTTAAATATATCGGGTTTTTCAACAAGAAGTTTTTTTTGCAATTATGGCAACACCAACAACATGATAGTTTTGACATTTAGTTTTTTGACGTAGTCGTAATAGATGCTTTGGCAATTGTTACAATGACTTCAAATTCGCACGAAAATCACATTAAAATAATTAAAATCCACCATCTGTTAAAGTTATATTTCGTAAAATTTGTGATATTTTGGACCACATAATTTTCGTTCTGAGACCGCTATTAAGAATTTGGTCGCTAAGATTAAATAGACAGGTTTGATGTAAAATGTGAAAAAATCGTAGTCATGAGCCACAGTGTTGAGACAGATCCAAATCTATCAATTCCTTGACGTTCTCAACAATTGGGGTTATCCAAAACTACCCCATGGCGAATTTTGCCTAAGGATTTGACTTTGAAGCCTTACAAGATTCAACTGGCACAGGAATTAAAACCATCCTACCATTCACATCGCTGTAGATTCGCTCTATTTATTCAACCGACTGGTTTTTATAAAAAAAATAATTTTTTCAGACGAAGCCCATTTTCACTTGTTAGAGTGTGTCAACAAGCAAAATGGCCTTATTTAGGCTCCTGAAAATCTTGAGCGATTATTGAAAAGTCTTTGCATGCTAAACGTGTTACGGTATGGTGCGCTGTGTGGTCTAAAAGTATGATTGAAACTTTTTTTTCGCAGAGGAGGCTGGAAATGCGGGCACGCTATCGCGAGATGCTAACAACTCAATTATGACCCGTAATTGACGACGTGAATATCAGCACGTTGCCACATGTCACATAACCCATAAAACGATAAATTTATTGCAAAATTAAAATTTTTTGTTTTATTTTGTTTTAGACAACAAACTTCTTGTTGAATAAAAGACCCTTTAAAACTTTTTCTGTATTCTTTAAAAACAAAAACATTATTTTTTAATTATTTTTGAAAAAAAACTTTAAAAAAAAAAAAATATGAACTTAAGCCTGAATAAAATATTTTTTTATATATAATTTTTTTATACAAAAAAAATATTTTAAATAAAAAATAAAATATGAAATTAAGCCTGAATAAAATATTTTTTTATATATAATTTTTTTATACAAAAAAAAATATTTTAAATAAAAAATAAAATATGAAATTAAGCCTGAATAAAATATTTTTTTATATATAATTTTTTTTGGTTATATACAACAACAAAAATAATAATAATTAAAATATTGTGAAAATGCCCTTTAAAAATTTTAAAGTAACTGGCGATATTATTCAAATTAACGTTATTGAAATAAAAACATCAAAACCTGTAGAGAATATGTGAAAAACCACCAACAAAAAATCTTTAATAAAATAAACAAAAGAAAAATATTTTATTGTTAAGAAACAAATTAAATGATGCACAAATAAGACACCAATGGAATTATGGAAATTTTAATGTAGAGAAACACTTGTTACTGTTCTCAGAGAACTTGTTTACATGCAAATATGATTCCGTTGTAAACATGAATGTAAAACATGCTTAACTGCCTGGATGCATTGTTGGCGTGTCCTTAAAGAAATTTGAACAACAGTTGTATAAATAGCACATTTTATAATAGTTTTACTGCAAGCGAAACAATAGTAACAGCCGACCTAATTATTAGATAAAAGATTTATTAAAGGAAACCTTGTTAATCGTAGGACTACAGTATAAAAACGAAAAAATGTTCTAAACGTCAGGGATTTAAAATTGTTTACCTGTTTACTAGGAAAATTTGTACTATCACCCTTATCAAAAAAGGCTCTTCTTTTTGTTCTAAATATTTTCAAATTTAATGTGAAAGTCAAAAACCACTTTTAAAAATTGTATCATGTTTAATAGCCTGCAGCGTTTGAAAAGAATTTAGCACTCTTCAGCAGCTAGTTTTATTGTTGTTGTTGTTGAATATCTTATCAATTTATCGAGTAAAATTCTTTAGAAAATATTTATTTAACAAAAAATACTTTCAAGAAGAAAAATATATACAAAAACACTCCTTACAAGCTTCTAAGGGTGACTTCATTTGCGAAGTTCATCTGTGTAAAAGATATATATGATTACCTCTTAAAGGACCAAATTTCTTTTTCAAGTAACAAAACATGAAATAAAATCCTTGTCGGTTGTTAACATCTACAAAGGAAATAGGTTTATTTCAAGCGCCTAAAAGTATGCATGAATTTTAATTTTATCTATTTTAGTCTCCTTAGAATTCAGTGGAAGGCATTAAACATTTTGGGCACGTTAGGCTACACGAACACACGACTACAAAAACCGCTGACAGCCAGCTGTTTTGTAATTTTGACGTTTGGACTATTAATAATAAAATTGTTTTTCGTTCGTATTTGTATTAGAAAAATGTAAGAAGAAAATTTCATAAATTTTGTGCAAACTATTGCTAAAATAGTGCAGACAACCTTAGGCCTTAGTCTATGAATTGATAAATAGTTTGCATCTAATAAATAACTGTGTGATTATGGGTCCAATCAGTGAATATAAATCGAACCGAAGAAGGTGGTTATCAAACCTGTGTACGGCATATAAAAGAAAAAGATGAAGAATATTTTTTTAAAGCGAATCGAATGTCTGTACCCAACTTTCATTTATTGGTCAGTCTTTTAAAAGAAAAAATAGAACGATTTAATTTTAATTTTAAATTTGCTGAAATTTCTCTTCAAGTGTATTGCTTTTTCTTTATGTTTTTGTAGTTTGTCTTTCCAAAATCATACAGAATTGCACGGCTGCGCGCCTCCCTTAAAATTCATGTTTCGTCCTTATCCATTTCCTTTTTGCTGAAATAAACCACCACGTTTAAAATTGTATAGAAAACAACTAGCGTGCCCGTGACTGATTTGCAAGTCATTTCTTCGACATTCTTCGATCGATTTTGGTTCGTGGTATTGAAAAACAAAGCACGTGAACGTGATACATATAATTAACCATGCGAAAAACAGGGATCATTGCAAAAGCAACACGTATGGGGAACTGAAGCCATTTAAAATCAAACGGCAAATCTGGAGGAATTATAGGAATGCGTGGTATTAACACATCCTCGCCCTTATATTTTCCATTTAAAATTTTTACTTCAATCACATTTTTCATGACTTTTTTGACTACTTAACGTGTTCCATTGCAAAGTCGTGGCTGGCAGATATTTCTAAGCAAAATAATTGGTACACCAACTTTCACTTGTAGGCGGTGGGGCGGCAGTCCAGATAACTCAAGCGAATTTTAAAATTCGACTGGATAATTTACAACATCGTCTTGATTAGTATTAGAGTCAACCGATTTGTAGGTAAAAATTTCCCCGGGAATGTCATTCAAACGAACGATTCAGCGAACGACCATTACGAAGGTACTGTGA
Organism: Trichopoda pennipes; assembly: GCA_030448955.1. NCBI lineage: Eukaryota > Metazoa > Arthropoda > Insecta > Diptera > Tachinidae > Trichopoda > Trichopoda pennipes. The sequence goes on from JASKUP010000040.1 coordinate 4,023,574, forward strand.
AAATTTGGTGGAAATCCGACGACGCATCTCGTGCGTGGAAACTCCTTAAACATATACATACAAATTTACATACACCAATAAATCTTGTGATTTTTTTTTTATAAAACAAAATATTTTTAAGCGCTTGCACTGCTATAAATATTTTGTTATGTTGTGAAAAAAAAAGAAATTAGTTTAATTTGACTACAATGACACAATCAGCCCAGACAACAACCTGCCGTGCTGATGTCAAAATAATCATTCTCATAATACAAGTGTTTATTTTATTTTTGACATCTTGTAGCCCGTAGCTTGCTGGCTTCTATGTGTTTAAAGCCTAACAAAAAAATCTATTCTCTATCTTAATCGGTCTTAAATTACATTTTTAGTTTAAATTTCACCGAAACATGCTTCGCCGTTCAGGTATGATGTCAGCATCATCATAAATAAGCTATTTTCAGTTCCATTAAAATGGCGTTAAAATATATTTTTTTATTGATACTGAATTTTGTTTTCATTACCAGTAAATTATTTACTGGATACTTGAAAAAATGGAAAGTATTTTATTGGGTACGTAAAATAATATTTTGTGGTAATGAAAATGATATTGCAGTATCATCATCACTGCATTCGATAATCAATAAAAATTTTCGTCTTAATTTCTACACTTAAAATGGAAATTTGCGTCCTCCTAATTTAATTTAATGTTTTCAGTTAAGAATTTCTATTATTTAAGTCAGCAAGGACAAAAAGTCGTTCTTAACACCTCAATTGGCAAATTTATGTCGCTACAAATTATACAAGTCGCATTGAAAAATTATATCTTTAGTCAAAATAGTACCGTTTATGCAGCCGTGTAAAATAGCTGATAATATTCGCCAAAAAAAAAAAAAAATAGATAAAATTCAAACAAGAGTTATTTTCAAAATAATATTACAAACACAGGGAGACGCGGAGAAAGAGGCTAATGTCAAACAAATATATTACAAGTGCTCTTTTTGCTATCACATCTATACAAATAACATAAAGAATATTACTATTGCTATTGTTGCTCTTTATTCTATAGAATTATCTGCAATGCATTAATATGTAGTTGAACACTAAGTATGACAAATTCAACAAGTGTTTGCTGTCAATACCATGAAAGAGAATTACTTTTGCAAACATACACACACACACACACTCAAACATGAAAACAATACGTATACAATAACAATGAGCACTAAAAAGCATACACAAATACAATGCAAATAAAAACAATGAACAATAAAAAATTAAAATATACGAGGACAGCTCAATCAGTTTCTAAAAAAAAAAATCAAACATACATTTTTTAAAATTTGTTGCTCTGAGCTTTATGTAAAATGGAAAAATATTGTTTTCACAATATAATTGTTCATACAACGAGGATATATTTCCTTTCTCGACTAAAATTTAGTTTTTGTTATTTCACTTTTTTTTAGCTTAGAAATAAAAAATTCTTCTGAGAGTCATTTCTGAAGACTAAGGAAGAGTGAAGCAAAACTATGCACTAACGCTTAATTTGATGGGCCGTTTTCTCTTATTTCCTTTAAAGTGTTAAAGGACCATTTTCCCTTATTTCCTTTGTGAACCATACCTTTAAACGACTGTTAAGCATTAAATGCTCAAGGTTCTCGGCCATAAACCTAACAATTGACTTTAATAAATATTATTTCTTTGGGGCGAACTTTGCTTTTGAGTCCATGTTTTTCATGTCATTCATTATATATATTACCATCGACTAATGATAAAATCAATCACATGACTGCGCTCTAAGTCTATGTCTCGATAGCTTGTTCTTCTCTAGATTTACATGTAGAACTTAAATTGCTGAAAGCATAGGTTAAAAGGTGATAAGATTTACATCAGTACCTAGCTGTGAAAGCCATAACTTGATGGCGGATCAAACCACTTGGGTGGTATATAGGGTCACCTTCTCCCTTGGAAGTCATTGGATATCTCTGTCCTCTAGTCAGTTCTATTTGCAACTTCGAGAGCTTGGAGCAGACCGCCTCCCTTACTTCTTGCTGAAGAGTTGAAGGCTATCCAACTCCTGGTCCAGAACACATGAGAAACATGCTTACTGGATCCGAATTATTCACCCTGTGTTCTGAGTCAAAAGTGAGATGATCTTATCCCCGTAATCATTTCATGAGGGCCACGAAACCTTAACCACCACGATGCTACCGAAGGGCCACCCTCAATAATCAGTCAGAGAACAGCTAAAAAAATTAACTGATTCCTGCGGAAATAAATTTGAATTACCCAGTTGGCTCCTGCTAGCCTTTAGGGGACTGGACTCCCTTTTTCCCCGGTGAAACATGTAATGTTGATTCTATCAAGACATATCAGTGTGCCCGCGGGGGGGAGCCATCTTGTTGATACCTCATGTTAATCAAACCCAAAGCATGCAGTTGTGGCGTTAAAAAGTTTTCAATCCTATCAGGTATTCGCTCCCCATTCACAGTTACCATTACGGGGTTTTTATTTTTCAGGAAGTAAGGCCCAAGTAATTGTGGGCTGCTTATTCCCCAGAACTGACTGTTTATTCACGTATTCATTCAAATTTTTTTACGAAAATCGGGGATATCATGGGCAAGCTATAGCATCTTATTGGCATATGTACGGCTACGTAAATGGTCTGGTGGCTTATATGGAAACAAATTCATATCCTTGTGCAAAATTGTGGCTAAGTTTGTTCTTTGAAGACCACGCTCCTGAGCATGGCTTATTCCCCAGAACTGACTGTTTATTCACGTATTCATTCAAATTTTTTTACGAAAATCGGGGATATCATGGGCAAGCTATAGCATCTTATTGGCATATGTACGGCTGCGTAAATGGTCTGGTGGCTTATATGGAAACAAATTCATATCCTTGTGCAAAATTGTGGCTAAGTTTGTTCTTTGAAGACCAAGCTCCTGAGCATGGCGTCGAATTGGCATTGATGGATTGTTTTGAAAACTTTCTTGGGCCTATAACCTATAGACCCTCTTTCTTCGAAATCATCTACTATACGATAAGTAGTGCGTTTTGTTGGCACGTTATTTCTCCCAAAAATTTCACGTTACTTTGTCTTCGTCACAGTAACCGATGATTGATTTTGATAAAATGTTTTAACAATTAAAACACGTTCGTTTATCGAACATTTTGCCAAATATGAATTGGCAATACCAATGTTTACCAAAATGGCGGACATAGTACTACTGATGCAATAAAATTCATCCACCCTACCTTAAACTATTTTTTCTAAGCGAAACCTGTTTTTATTATAGTGCGAACTATATTTTGACCAATTGTAAAAATCTGAAAGTCGTCTCAGATAATCGAAATAAGATATTTATTCGAATTTTCTTAAAAATTTTATAAATCGGTAAGGGTTTCATTAGATCACTCGGGGAGGGATCTTAAAATAAGTTTGTAAAAACTTATCGATTTACCCTCGCATATTTAACATTAAGACACACATAATAATAATGAGATTGGAAAGACACTAGAATAAATAATGACAAGAACGAGCACACTTTAACTAGACAATTGAACACAATTTATTTCTAAAAATTATTGTCTCACAAATTAAACGTAAATAATGCGAAAAATCGTGTGTCAATTATTTTGAAAAGAAACTTTTAATTAATTGTTTCTTTTGACAGGCTACCAAATGACTGGACAGGATTCACATACAGGACATCAATTATTGAACAGTTTAACAATACAAAAATTCTTTATTTCATTTGAGAGAAGAAACACAATCTTTGATTTTCGTTTATGGAAAAGAATTCTTTTGCGTAACGTTTCAAGTCGGAATGTTCTAATTGATTACACTTATGCCTTTATTTTCCTGTTTTCCAAAATCCAATGCTGCTCTTGCAGCGCCATGACATAATTTCACAAGGAATTGATATTTAAGCTTTAAAGCCGTTTAACAAACAGGAAAGCATTTTAATATTATGCTGTGAAATTTCCTATTTAAAAACAATTAATGTTTTGATAAACGCCCCTTTAAAGAGGCCCTCATAGAAAGGCAAATGTTTCGCAAAAAGTTTATACACAAAAATAAATTTATAAAAAATACTTTTCAAAGCTTACTTAAGGGAAACTTTTGAAAATAGTACCTTAAAACCTATCTTTCTGAAAAAGTACCTTTCTAAAAAAGTACCTTTCTAAAAAAAGTACCTTTTAAAAAAGTACCTTAATAAAATTAAGCTTTTAATAATGTTAAATGTGTAAAATTAACTTAAGCTTTGTCAAGGATAATTTTTTGTGAAAGTACTTTTCGAAAAATGTACTTATTAGAAGCATCTTACAGAAAAAATCGTATTGTAAAGAAAATTAATTTAATGAAAAAATTTTAAAAAATAAACGGGAAAAGTAGGCTAAAGGTATCTTTTGTAAAAGTGGATAAATCCCTTTAAAAACGTACCTTAAAAATCCCTATAAATTAAGTTTTAAAATTATACAAAATTTCAATATCTATTTAAAAATAAGGCAAACTGGGTTAATCTTTTTATAAAGATACCTTTGTTTTTATAAAGATACCTTTTCCAAAAGCATTTTTAAAAAATGTAACATTTTACAAAAAAGTACCTTAAAAAATTCAGATTTTAGCTTTAGCCCTTTAAAAGATACCTTTTGTTTCAAACTACTTTTTGAAAAATCTTACTTTTAAAAGTACAGTTTCATGCAAATTTAATATAACAAAGAAATATTTTAAAAAAAGTACTTTCTTAAAAGGCCTCTAAAAAACACCTTTTTGAAAAATATAACTTTTAAAAGCATTTTACGGAAAAGAGTAGTTTATGCAAAGTTAATTTTACTAAGAACTATTTAAAAAAAGGACTTTTTTAGAAGCCCTTTAAAAGATACCTTTTACTCCAAACTACTTTTAAAAAAAATGTAACTTTTAAAAGCATTTTACAGAAAAAGATTAATATTATGCAAAATTATTATAACAAAGAAATATTAAAAAAGTACTTTTTTAAAAGCCCTTTAAAAGATACCTTTTGTTAGAACACTTTTTGAAAAATGTAACTTTTAAAGGCATTTTACAGGAAAAAAAGTAATTTTAGGCAAAATTAATATAACAAAGAAATATTAAAAAAAAGTACTTTTTTAAAAGCCCTTTAAAAGATACCTTTTGTTCTCAACTATTTTTTAAAAAATTAAACTTTTAAAAGCATTTTACAGAAAAGGGATAATTTTAGGCAAAATTAATATAATAAAGAAATATTTAACAAAAAAACGTACTTTTTTAAAAGCACTTTAAAAGATACATTTTGTTCCAAACTACTTTTTAAAAAATTTAACTTTTAAAAGCATTTTACAAAAAAAGAGTAGTTTTAGGCTAAATTAATATAACAAAGAAATATTTAACAAAAAAAGTACTTTTTTAAAAGCTCTTTAAAACACAGCTTTTGTTCTAAACTACTTTTTGAAAAATGTAACTTTTAAAAGCATTTTATTTTATTTATTTTATTATTTAATTTTAGGAAAAATTAATATAATAAAGAAATATTAAAAAAAAGCTACTTTTTTAAAAGCCCATTAAAAGACATATTTTGTTTCAAACTACTTTTTGAAAAATGTAACTTTTAAAAGCATTTTACGGAAAAAGAGTAATTTTAGGCAAAATTAATAAAACAAAGAAATATTTAAAAAAAATACCTTTTTAAAAGCCCTTTAAAAGATACCTTTTGTTAGAAAATAATTTTTGAAAAATGTAACTTTTGAAAGTATTTTACAGAAAAACAGTAATTTCAGGCAAAATTAATATAACAAAGAAATATTTAACAAAAAAGGTACTTTTTCAAAAGCCCTTTAAAAGGTATTTTTTGTTCCAAACCACTTTTTGAAAAGTGTAACTTTTAAAAGCATTTTACAGAAAAAGAATAATTTTAGGCAAAATTAATATAACAAAGAAATATTAAAAAAAGTACTTTTTGAATAATGTACCTCTAAAAAAAATACCTAACGGCAAAAGGAATATTTCAAAAAATATATATTTATATAAAAATATATTTATATATAAATATATATATTTACTTTTAGAAGGAAGCGGCGATTAATTAAATGTGTCACGTTTCGCAGGGTTTTCGTTATCTGTTGCCATTTCTATAAATCACATCTAATAACGAACCTAAGACTAACCTAAAGTATTTATTTTTGGAATTACAAAAGAATTACAAAAAAAAAAAAAAATAATTAATAAATTAATTTTAACCCTATAATAAAACCATAAAGCATAATTGCCTTAACTATAGCAACGAAAAAGGACAGCATGTAATCCTGTAAGGATTAAGGAATATATATATTGTATTTCATTGTTGCAATTGCTATTCATTATTTTTGTTTTGTTTTTTTTTTTGTATTTTGAAACAAAGAAAAATTATTTTCAATAAAGAATCTCACGTGTTTTAACACGTAAATCATTCACTAAACCTTTTGTTCGATAACACACTTAATCAAATACATTTAACTGCTTTTATCAAAAATAAAAGCAGGAGAAAAAACAAATACAACCACTTGACCATAAAGTTATTCGACTGGGGGATTATTGTAATGGTGTTATTGTTATTCAGCCAGTAGATCGAAATGTATTGTCAACATATATCGTTTTGAAGGTGATTTTCTCAGCGATTAAATCCTTCGGCTATTGTTAGGTGGAACACAAAAACCAAAAAAAAAAAATAAATATTTAAACTATATATTGAAAAAATTTTAGCAGATAGGCGATGAAGGAAGAGGCTTGTTGCAGAGTTTTACATCAACAACAATTGAGAGCCGAAATGTCACCAATATCTTGAAATCCTGCCGCCCTTCCCAAAGCAATTTTTAAGTATAAAACAACTAAAAAACTTTGATTTTGTTTATATGAAATTTAAGTTTTCTTTAAGAATAAAAAAAATGAGAATATTTTTCTCATATTTCAAGCAACGCTATTGCCGTGTTAACGTAACTTTATTATGGCTTAAATTTCCTAAAAAAAATTATTTTTATTTTTTTTTTTTAGCATCGAATTATTTTGTAATTGTGTGGTGGGTGGGTGTAAACGTAAGTGAGCTGCGAAGTAATAATGACTAGAATGATTGTTTTATTTTTTTCTTCTTCTTGTACTTCTATTTCTGCTTGTGGTTATTCTGTATTTTTATATTTATATATATATATATATATATATATATATTTTTTTTTTTTGTTTTTGTTTTTTTTTTTTTTGTTTGCTGTTCTAGATATACAGTGCTGGACAATTCAATGGAAACTTTTCTCAAAATTCATTTACTCGTTTTTACAAGTCGTAATTCAAAATTAATTGCTGAATGTTTTGTAGATTCTTTTTGATAAATTAAAAGAAAAGAAAAAAAAAAGGAACAGAAAAATAAGACAGTTCTAATGTTAAAAAAAAGTCAAAGTGGTAAGTTTTAGCGCATTGACTAAACAATGGAAACTTTTACACTTTCGTACGAAAGATGCCTACAACAAAATGCATTGATGAGAAATTGAAGCAGAATATATAATATTTATCGTTATTTTAAATATTATTGTTTTGAGAGTTTGGTTATATAACTAGTACAAAATAGCTACAGTTAAGATCACCGAAGATTTAAACATCAAAATAATAAATGAATTTAATACTCGAATAAAACAAAAAATACTTTTGTGACAAATAGTCAATGAATAAATCAATAGTTTATAAATTATCAAGAAATTTCATATGGAAGACCACATAAAACTGCTCCGCAAGAAGATATTTAAAAAAGTCCTTAAATTTATTTTTTTTTCTATAAATATTTTTTTTTTGTTAAGAGAAGTAGCACTTCAGACAACATTGCCTATTTAGTCAAGTACCATGCTACATTCTTTAGGAAGAAAGGGATAGAGAATAGATGAAACAGGTGGTGAAAGTAGAAGGATAGTCGGAAATTAACTGCCGTATATAAGACAGCACAGCGACCAGTGACTATGCCTTCGTCGCTGAGCTGCCCCACCGACAGTAAATTTTAATTTTTGTAGTGAAAAGGAACCAAGGTCTTCATTGCGAATCGCACCCACAACCCATATTTACAAGCTAGTACACCACCTACTAGCCTATAGATCTAGAAATAATTATTAGGCCCGACCAATGTCGGACATAAACTTGGTGGCAGCAAATAAATGATACATAGCACTCATACCAATATTCAAAATATTCTTAAGACTCTTTATCTGTAGCGTTGACAACTAGAGCCTTAAAGGCCAACTATAATATGCATAAGCTGGCTTAAGCGAACATCAAAAATTGAGCGAAAAGTCTGTCAAGCGCTGCAGCGAATCATTGAAGACTTTTACGTGGCTATATTGTACTTACATGAATATAGAAATTATTATGCACAGTTGCACACTTGTTTTATTCGTACTTTTGCAAAAAACTAATTTCGTTCTAAATAAATGAAATTTTTTAGCAAAAAGGCATTTAATAATTATATTATATTACTTAATACAAATTGCAAATTTTTTGTTAATAGTTTTAAGAAAATTACGAAAGAAAATTACACATATATCGCTGTTTGTATTATTTTGGGCCAAAAATACTAAAAAATGCAACTGTGTGCATCATTGAATTTATAAACAATACAAAATTAAACTTTATTGCAAATTGTGTTTTTTTTAAAAAAATGGTAAAGAAAATAAAATGTTTAAAGGCCCTAGTTGATTTGAATTCCCGTTATAATAAAACGCGTCGTCTCTTTTGTCACATAAGCTATTTTCTATTAAATGCAGATAAAATATTTTTTGCCCTCCATTGGAATTTTTTTAACTAATGTATCTACTGTAACACAATGCATAATGCCCCTGTAGGCTAGTAGGTAGTGTACTAGCTTTTCAGTGTGGGGGTTGTGGGTTCGATTCCCAACGAAGACCTTTTTGGTTTTTTTTTTTCACTACAAAAATAAAAAGTGACTGTCGGTGGGACTGCTCAGCGATGAAGGCATAGTCACTGGTCGCTGTGCTGTCTTTTATATGGCAGTTAATTTCCGACTATACTTCTACTTTTACCACCTGTTTCATCTCTTCTCTATCCCTTTCCTAAAGGAATGTAGCACGGCACGGTACTTGACTAAATAGGCATTGCTGCCTGAAGTGCTACTTCTCTTTAAAAAAAAAAAAAAAACAGCTGTTTCCGTACGGAATGTGCGATCAGTTTCGTACTTTGCTTAAGCAAATGACATTTGACGAAAACTTTTGTTAAGTACATTATAGTTTGCCACATATAATTAATTAATTTGCACAGTTGCTTAAATTGCCTTAAGCCAGCATATGCATAATATAGTTGGACCTTTAGTGTTCCTCTTTTTTAAGCGAATGTGTCCCTTAAAGTTTAATACATTGCAAGCAAGTGGATTAGGATGGGTTTCCAGTTTTGTTAAGTATTTTCCTGCGTATTTAGCAATTTCTGCAGTCACTAGTGGCATGTTTAAGTCCCAATGGAGATTATAATTCCTTACGTACCATGGAGCTAATGCTATTAGGCGCAAAATTGTATTTTGTCTACGTTTTCTCAAGTACCTTGCTACATTATTTAGGAAAGGGATAGAGAAGAGATGAAACTGGTGGTGAAAGTAGAAGTATAGTCGGAAATTAACTGCCTTCATCGCTGAGCAGCCCCACCAACAATCAAGTTTTAATATTGTAGTAAAAAAAACCAAGGTCTTCGTTGGGAATCGAACCCACAACCCGAATCGAAGTGACAAACTAGTACAATACCTACTACCCTACAGGGACACCTAATTAATCTGAGCTAATTTAAGCTTCATCTGAGTCAGTTTTTCAGCAATCTGATTTTTCCACGTAAGCCATCGATCAAGGTATATACCAAGGTATTTCACATGTGAATGTTCCGGAACAATTTGGTTGTTGATTCGAATGAGGGAACAAGTGTCCCTTTGAAGGGTGAAGGTTATAGAAAAACACTTATGTTCGTTAACCTTTATTCTCCATAATTTCAATCATATTTTTAGCTGGCTAATATGCTCTTGGAGATTTTGAGATACTACGCGCGGCTTTTTATGCTTACTAAGATAGGCTGTATCATCGGCAAATGTAGATGTGTGAATATTATTACTCACAGGCATAACACAAATATACATTAAATATAAAGCTGGACCAAGTATACTGCCCTGTGGCACACCGGCAGCGTTAGATTCGAGAGGACTCATGAAGTTTTCTTCTGTAACAGTAAACTTCCGGCCAATAATATAGCTTTCCAAAAACCTTAAAAATATTGACTGGCAGTTATGTTTTCATTTTGAAAATCAGGCCTTCATGTCACACTTTGTCAAAAGCCTGATAGGCATCTATAAAAAGAGCAGAACAATACTTCTTTGACTTGAAGCAATCTGTGCGTTTTTTCAATGGTGCTATGCTGGCTTCTAAAACCAAATTGATGATACAGAATGCATCCACTATTCGTTTGGACAGGCAGTAATTTGAGTAAATGATGCGCGCTTTTCGAAAAGCTTTGACATTGTTGACAGTAAACTAATTGGCCTATATGACTCAGTCTTCGTAAGATATTTTCCTGGCTTCGGAATCATTTAGATTTTGGCAATCTTTTAATTGTGTGGATAATATTCCAGTCTTAAAATTGAATTGAATATAAATAGCAAAATTCTAACTGCATTACCTGGTAACTCAAACAGCATTCTATTACTAATACCATCGATACCCGTAGCTTTCTTCGCGTTATGTTGATAACAACATAAGTTATGATAACAACATAAGTTAAGAATATTCTGAAATTGGTAAATAGCTTACGAACAAATAAGCCGCAGAGCAGGCGAAGCTGGTTTTAGTTGTTATCGTCCTGCAAAGCAACCTCTAATATCTCATACAAACCGCACTGATCATTTTGAAATTTTCCAAAAAGAACATAAATTAGTCCAGAGAACGATGGAATACTTTCCTATTTTCCGACGAATTCAAGTATAATTTAAGGGGGAATGATAAAAATTTTTTTGTAAGACGGCCAAAAGTATCCAAAGTATACTTGCACCACTGTAAAGTTTGGTGGTGGCAATGTTATGATGTGGGATTGTTTCTCTAGGCGGGGAATGGCTCCACTTCATGTTATAAAGGATACAATCACAGGTGTAGACTTTAAATCGATTTTAAGCGACATAATGTTACCATATGCAGAGGAGAACATGCCACTAACTTGGAGGTTTCAGCATGACAATGATTCAAAACACACCTCTAGGATTGTAACTGATTGGCTTGGGTCCAATTAGGTATGTGTTTTGGAGTGGCCTGCCCAGTCCCCAGACCTTTTTTAAGACGGTCAAAAGTTTCTTAAATATACTTGCAAAACTGTAAAGTATGGTGGTGGCAATGTTAGGGTGTGGGGTTGTTTCTCTGGGTAGGGAATGGGTCCACTTCATGTTATAAAGGATACAATATCAGGTGTAGACTTTAAATCGATTTTAAGCGACATAATGTTACCATATGCAGAGAAGAACATGCCACTAACTTGGGTTGTAACTGACAGGTTTCGCTGCAATGTGGTATGTCTTTTGAAGTGACCTGCCCAGTCCCCAGATTTTAGTCCCATAGAAAATCTATGGGAAATTGTAGATCACAAAATAAGAACCTGTCATAATTACACACGGAGAGACGATTTATGGAATGCAGTGCTTAGTGAATGGCTTAAAGTTCTAAAGGACACCATCGATGAACTATTTGAATCAAAGCATCGTCGCTGTGATGCAGTCATAAAAAGTAAAGGATATCCAACAAAATATTCATCATTGATAAAGAGCTACCGAAATTTATTGAAGTAAAATTTAAGTTTCCATTGTTAAATATTTTTAGTTTTTTTTTCTATAACTCTCGAACTATAACACATTTTTGTTATTTATTTTTTTTTATCTTTCCCTAATAGAATAAAGAAGATATTTCTAAAAGAAAATTTAAGTTTTTAATTTTTTTACTTTACAAACGAATAAATGAACTTTGAAAAAAGTTTCCATTGAATTGTCCAACACTGTATTTCTTTTAAATGATGAATTTTTTTTTGTTGTTGTGTTATTTTGTTTCAAAGTAAATATTGCTAAAAACTCATTAAAAAAATTAATATGTTTTTTGTATCTCTGGAGGTTTAGTATTATTTTTTTTGATTTCCATTGTTTTTATTGTCTACATTTCCGGCTGCTCTATTTTATTGGCCAACGCAAGTGGTTGCGGTAGTTTTTCTATTTATAATTTATATTATTTTTTTTTTAAACTTAAATTAGACATTTGGCGTAAACGCTTTTTACATAATATGTATTTTGCTACAAATGCAAATAGAGTTAGAGAAATACAGCAAATAGTCATGGAAGCAATTATTTTTGAAGAGTAGTTTGCATGCTAAAAGGCCTTCAGTTATTTATTTTAAACGCTTATTTAAAAAAAAAAATATTTTTTTTATAAATTTTATTTTAAACTGACCAACAACCAGCCAGCAACCCAAAGTAAGCATATTAGGTATGCCGAAAAAATGGGCCGAAATAGTGGGCTCTGATAACTAATTCTCTAAATTTGTAAAGGTATTGTTGCCTGTCATCTCACCGTTTGTAACACACTTTTTTAACACTATTATAAAGGGTCCGCCAAATACCTTTTTTGTTTAAATGCTATAAACACAACCACCAAAAACACAATGGCCTCACGAATATTGTCCTTTAAAGCGTCAATTGTCTCTGGCTTGTCGGCGTAACACTAATCTTTGACGGCATCTCACAAAAAATAGGCCAACGGTGTCAAATCTTAGCTTCGAGGTGGCCAAATGACATCAGCTCTGCGGCTGATAATGCGATCTTCAAAAATATGGCGCAAAACATCAAGTGTAGAATCGGCTGTGTGATATGTAACGCCTTCCTGTTGAAAGCAAATGTTGCCAATATCCTCCTCTTCAATTATTGTGAACAAAAATTCGTTCAGCATGGCCCGATAACGATCGCCTTTGTTTTTTTTTATAAAGAGAAGTAGCACTTCAGGCAACAATGCCTATTTAGTCAAGTACCGTGTTACATTCTTTAGGAAAGGGATAGAGAAGAGATAAAACAGGTGGTGAAAGTAGAAGATAATCGGAAATTAACTGCCATAAAAGACAACACAGGGACCAGTGACTATGCCTTCATCGCTGAGCAGTCCCCCGACAGTCAATTTTTTTCTTTTTGTAGTGAAAAATACTAAGGTCTTCGTTGGGAATCGAACCCACAACCTCCATTGTGACTGTAACGGCCACTCCTGAAAAATGGCCCAATTATGCCTCTAGAACAAATTCCGCACCAAACAGTGACTCGTTTTGGGTGCATGTATGCGTGCGGGCTTCATTTGAAAAAATGATTTTTTTTGCAAAATCGGCATCATCTGCAAGTCGATCGCAGGCCCACTTAGCGAAGCGTTGTTTAAGCGTACACAAAACCATATTCGTTCAGCGGAAGGATACAACTAATTATCTGTCAAAAATGAGCATGATCAATTAAAATTGTGCATACAAATTTTCCGAATTTAAGCCCTATTTTGAGCTAAGGTAAGGCGGAATCTATAAAAAATGTTAAGTCCGAATTTTAGTTTTTCCCGCATTTTTAAATTTTCCAAATAACTTTTCCAATTTTTCTTTATTTTCATAAAAATATTAACTACTTACATCGTTTAAGTCGTTCCCAAGCTTTGCGCTTAGCAACTGACACCATTTCATTTTTATTTTAATAAGAAGACTTGAAAAGGGTATTCCCCTTTTTTCACTTTCCTTATTCAATTTCATTATCAGCGTTTGATTTTCATTAAAGTTTTTCTAATTTTAATTTGTTTTTACCAACTAAGGCTCTGTTGAGGTTTATAGCATGATTTACTTGTTCTACTATTACACGCTGCTTCACTTTTTCTTTCTCTCTCTCTCTCTCTCTCGTGCTCTTAAGTATCTGCTATTTCCTTTTCTTTTCAAATGTCCATAAGAATTAAACTGTTATTTTCTATTTACTTTTTCTGTTTTAAAACAACTCAGCTACTATGGTTTCTCAAATATAATATTTTCCCCTCATCTTTGAGGTTTTGTTGGGATTTGAACTCATGAACTCTTTTTTTTTTAAATTCAAGCAAAAGAAAAGTTCTAATATTCCATAATATAAGGACTATATAAGCTAATTTTAGTTTAGGATTCCTTTAAGTTTTTCTACGCACAACACTCTTGTTAGTGGTGTAAGTTATAATTACCTAAAAATTGATTTGCTTTTGTGTGCGGCTATCCAAAAGTATTGAAGTACTATTTTTTTTGTTTTTTTTAAAGAAGTAGCACTTCAGGCAACAATGCCTATTTAGTAAAGTACCGTGCTACATTCTTTAGGAAAGGGATAGAGAAGAGATGGAACAGGTGGTGAAAGTAGAAGGATAGTCGGAAATTAACTGCCGTATGAAGACAGCAACAGCGACCAGCGACTATGCCTTCATCGCTGAGCAGCCCCATTGACAGTCAATTTTTATTTTTGTAGTGAAAAAAAACCAAGGTCTTCGTTGGGAATCGAACCCACAACCCCCATACTAACAAGCTAGTACACTACCTACTAGCCTATAGGGGCACCTAATTCTACATTTAACTAGCTGACCCATTGAAAAGGAATTTGTGAGATCGCAAAGAAGAAACGCAAACAAATAAGCTCGATGCCCACCGTGGCTATTTTAACGGCCGCAGTAATCGAGTCCATGTTACTTTGGGCCTTTCACCGTCATTCGCCAAGCCACATTGCAGGCAGTTGGTGGCTGGCGACGAATTTATGGCGTGTGTGTATTTTTGAAGTAAACAACGCTCAATATTTACGTAAATGCGATACTATATAATATCAAAATACAGCGCAACAATAAAAAATTAAATGCATTGAATGAATGAATACACAAAAATTCATTCTAGTCGATCCAGCCGTGTAATTGCAGTGTAGTTGAATAATCTGGATACCGACTGCAGCGCCATCTGACGGGCTGGTTTGTGAATGTAAACCATCAAAGGTGGCACCCATACGCATGCAAAAAAAAATTGATTCAGTGACATATACACGTACAGTAGAATTATATACATGAAGAATATTTGTATGGGAGCTACCACGCATCTTTATCAAATCTCGCCTATACTTGCAGCAGAACTGAAAATATGTTGACTCAAGCAAAATACCAAACTTTGTTAAAATATCGTTAGCAGGAGCAGAAATAATAGATTTTTAATTGGACTGAATTGTAAATCTAAACCACCCGGGGCGCCACCCAAAGGCATATAAAAAAATTTATGCAAATCGGTCCAAACGTTTAGGAGGAGTTCACTCACAACACACGTATAGTAGAGTTATATATTTTACATTTAATATATTTTTTTATGCAACTCCATGTGGCACATATTCTCAATATAATTATTTCTCTTGCACCTCCAGGTTTTGTTGGGATTTGAACTAATGAAGTTTTTTTTAGAAGCAAAAACATAAAAACATTTCTAATAATTCCACTACTGCGGTTTACTAATTCTTAAATTTTTTTAAGCACTCCACAATTGTTAGTGGTGTAGGGAATAATTATATATAGATGTCATTAGCTTAGCTAAGACACAAACCAAACTTTTTGTGGCTATATAATCTCATTCTCATTAAAATAATATCGCCTGAGTAGTTCACAGACTATACAAGATCTGTGACTAATTATGGGCATATTGCTAAATTTTGAATTAAGTAGAATAATATTCTAAGTGCAAAACATCTTAAATAACAATTTATTTTACATTACAGACAAGCACATGATAATAACTCAGTTAAAAACGCCATAGCGTTGTAGAAAACTTAAACTGATGGTGTCTGCATGTATTATAAATGAACTTGTATTTTCTATAAAATATTTAATATTTTTTAAAAGTATTTTTTTTGTTAATAATTTAAGTAAAAAATAAATTTAATTTAATTTTTTTCATTTAATTGAAATAAAAATGTTCTTCATTTCATGGGAAACTGATTTCATGGGAACTGAAAAATATTTCAAAATTTAAAAAAAAATATTTTTATTTTCCATACTTTTAGTTTTTAAATTAAATATTTTGTAGCACAGTGTAATAATTGTTATTTATTTTATTTACTCACATTTCTTGTTTTTGTTTTTTTTTTTGTTTATATTCTCTTGTTTTATGAATGTTGTTCTTTCTTGTTTAAAATGATGTTGTTTTTGTCTTATTTAAAATTTATGACAATTTTGTAATTTAAGACACACAGAAAAATAAATATTTTTTTTGTTTTTAAATTTAATTTTTGTGTTTTCTTGTTTTGCTATTTTTTTTAAATGCAAACAATTTTATGTTTAAACACAAAGTCATACAGCAAGTGGTATTTATGAGATAATATTTTTTTAAAATTAAATTTAATTTAAGTTATTTATTTACAATTTGATTAGATTGAAAAGCTATTGTCACATTTAAAATAATAATTATTTTTTATTTACAAATAGTTTGGTTTTTTGTTTTCTAAAATTTTAAAATTATTTTTTGTTTTTTATTATTTTAATCTGTTAATAATTAAAATGGAAATTTATTTAGCATTTTTTACGGCCCAAAATATTGTGAAACACCCACACGCGAAAACACTTAGCGACACTAATGATTTGAAACAAACAAAAACAAATGTTTTTCAAATTTGTGTTGAAAAAATATTTTTTTTTTTTTTGGTATGATTTGAAAATTAGTTAAAGATTTATTAAAGAAAATAATTACAAATAAATATAATATTAGACAAATAAAATAATTTTTGTATGAAAACAAAACACAAAAAAACGCATTTGTTGCCACTTTTTGTTGATATTTTTAAAGGTAATTTTTATTAAATTTCATTTTTAATTAAAATTTTCTTTAAACAAAATCATTGTTATAATTGTATTTATTTAATTATATTTTATCTTATTAAATAAGTTTTATTTCTTGTTACCTATTTTCACTTAAAAACTTTATCTTTTTTCTTCTTTAAATCTCAGCGTGTTTTAAGACCGGCTGCTCCACAAAAACTAAAATATTTTCCTATTTCACACACGCTTTTATTTATTCTTTTAACAGCCACAGTGCTCTTTCAATCAACTGATTCTTACAACTCTTGTTCTTTAAAGAGAGAGAAACCTCTATGAAATACATAGCAAGAGAAATATTAAGTTCTCTTTGTCAACAGAGCATTTTACAGTAATGATAATGATTTTAAGCTTGTTAACGGTAAATTTTTGTGTAAAATTATATTAAATGAAGGGAGAAAACTTAAAACACGTGTCTTTTAGCAAAAAAAAAAGAAGGAAAATAAAAGAAAAAATATAAGAAAATTTTTTGTGGGTAAGTGTAACATTAATAAAATCTACATAAATACTTACCACATATACAAATATACATGCATATGTATAGATGCATTTTATCAACATTTTAAGGTTTTATTTGGCAATACTGCATTTTCCTGTTTTTTAAGAAGTTGTAGGGGTAACAGTTTTAATGTCCTTAACCATAGAGGATTACTAATATGGAACAGAAGTTTCTACAGCAAGTTAAGCCAACCATAAAGCTGTGGCATGGCCATAGTAAAATTATAAAATTGTCTTTAGTTAATTGATGAAATAATATTTTGGGATCTATAATAATCTTTAATAATATTAATAAACAGAATCTTTATTATTATTACCCATATCTCCATTAAAATATATCTACATTTCCAGCTCTGTAAATTTAATAAATTCTTTAACTTCTCATCTGAATGAAATAATATTTTGGGATCTTTAATAATCTTTAATAATATTAATAATAATAATAATAATCTTTAAATTATTACCCATATCTCCATTAAAATATATCTACATTTCCAGCTCTGTAAATTTAATAAATTCTTTAACTTCTCATCTGAATGAAATAATATTTTGGAATCTTTAATAATCTTTAATAATATTAATAATAATAATCTTAAAATTATTACCCATATCTCGATTAAAATAATTGCACATTTCCAACTCTGCAAATTTCATAAATTCTTTAACTTCTCATCTGAAACTTTCATTTATTTTCGCAGCCTCATCTTTTTTCTTTACTAACATGGAAGAAATTGATTTCGTGTCCTGTTTAATACACAATAAAAATTGTTCTTTGAAAATCCTTCGTACCACCAACAAAAAACTCCGCATTATTAGAAATATTAGAGTTTGAACTAAAACATTCTGTAGTTGCTTGTCATTTTGTAGTCCATGTTCTTCCTTAACCGTAGATGTGTTAGGAACGTTAGCAGGCTTAATACCTATTTTCTGTGGATACTCTTGTATTTATTTGGGAGCACTTGGTCGAGAACTATTAGTATAAGTATTTGTGGCTTTTAAGTAATCTGTTATATTTTTGTGAGCTTTAGTCGACATTTGTGAAAAGTTTCCTCAAGTGTGAGATGGTGACATTCCAATACTTAAATCTATCCCCTATATCATCACACTGCTTGCCGAAGAAAATATTTTTAATGCAGGTTGGAATGGGACACTGACACTTTTTAACATTTTTGCAGAAGAAGAATTTTGGGTACGAAGCTTGGAAGCTCTAAAGTTAATGTTATTACGTTACTTACAGTATAAATTATAAAAAGATAATTATCAGTAAAAGACATATTATAAATCAAGAAGTTTCTAGGAAATCTTATGAATACAAAACAACAAGTTAAAGTGGTAAAGTTGTGTATTTTTGTGTATAAAGTAAATTTAATTTAAAATACTGAAAGCTTGTGAGCTCTGAAGTTAATGTTACTACGACACTTACAGTTTAAGTTATAAAAAGATAATTATCCCTAAAGAAAAATCAAAAAATTTCTAGGAAATCTTATCAACACAAAACAACAAGAATATGCTTCATTAAAATTCCATGAATTAAGATTAAGAATCAGAAAAAAAAAACAAAAAAAAGCCATGCATTTAAACAAAAACTGCTGAATCACTTCTAACTGCGGTATCTATATTAGATGCGATTAGATAGATTTTTCTAGTAAATGCATGATCGAGTAAATACACAAAAGTTGAAAAAACAGCTTTTAGGCGTTAAAGTGGTAAAGTTGTGTATTTTTGTGTATAAAGTAAATTTAATTTAAAATACTGAAAGCTTGTGAGCTCTGAATTTAATGTTACTACGACACTTACAGTTTAAGTTATAAAAAGATAATTATCCCTAAAGAAAAATCAAAAAATTTCTAGGAAATCTTATCAACACAAAACAACAAGAATATGCTTCATTAAAATTCCATGAATTAAGATTAAGAATCAGAAAACAAAACAAAAGTAGCAACGCATTCAACCAAAAACTGCTGTATCACTGCTAACTGCGGTATCTATATTAGATGCGATTAAATAGATTTTTTTTAGTAAATACGTGACCGAGCAGCTTTTAGGCGTGGCCATTGTGTATTTTTATGTATAAAATAAATAACTTAATTTAAAGTTCTGAAAGTTGTGTGTAATTATTTTGCAATAAAAGAACTCAATAGAACTACAAATTTATTAAAAGAATAAACGTAACAATATGAATATCGACAGAAGAGAATCCAAACATATCATTCTGAAAATTTATAATTTCAAAATATCTGTTAGATATTTTTAGGCGGTTTACTGCCAAGCAATTTTAAAATTTCATACCGTGCAACACGAATTTATACCATTTTGTTCGGAGCAAATATAACGATAAGTTCACCATTCTCAAGTGTATGTTGAGGCACCAATAAATACTTCAACAAAAACTGAAAAACTGAGCTGGTTGAATAATTGATCCATACTTCTTTTAGAACAATGGCGGTCAGAATGTTACAGTGGTGGCCCCTCTGAAGCCATGACTATTGACTTTTTCGTTAATTTATTGAACAACCTTAATGCGGAGGAGCTGCGACCATTTGGAGCATAACATTTGGCGTATTATTGTAGATGTACGCTAGGTGCCCCTGTAGGCTGGATAGTGGACAGTGCATTAGCTTATCAGCCTGGCGGTTGTTGTGGGTTCGATTCCCAGCATAGACCTTGGCTGTTTTTTCACTACAAAAATAAAAATTAACTGTCGGTGGGGCCGCTCAGTGATAAAGTCATGGTCACTGGTGACTGTGCTGTCTTATACGACAGTTAAATTCCATAACTATCCTTCTACTTTCATCACCTGTTTCATCTCTTCTCTATCCCTTTCCTAAAGAATGTAGAACGGTACTTGACTAAATTGTTGCCTGAAGTGCTTTTTCTCTTTGATAAAAAAAATGGAAACAATCTTCAAAAATTGGACCTCCAAATTATACTATGTTCGAGCCATCCCTGTCGTTC
The DNA here is from genome assembly GCA_030448955.1 of Trichopoda pennipes. Lineage (NCBI taxonomy): Eukaryota > Metazoa > Arthropoda > Insecta > Diptera > Tachinidae > Trichopoda > Trichopoda pennipes. The sequence continues at coordinate 4,043,899 of JASKUP010000040.1, forward strand.
ATATGCTAAAAGTCATATTTAAATTATGATTCCACAAAATTACCTTTCGAATAAACTTAATTTTATGTCCATCTAAACAATCTGTTTTACTTTCAGCCATTTTAAAATTCTATACCTCTATAACAAAACACCCAAATTACGTAGCGATAGAATTATAGAATCTTTAAAGTTGAGCTTTTTCTTTAACAACTCTTTTATCGTACTACTGAGGGGTTCATAATTTTTTATTGGTCCTGGCTGCACCACTGAACTATTAAAATCATGTATGTGTTGCATGTTGTCTCAATGTTTATAGGCCATATTGTCAATAAGCTTAAAATATCATTTCAAATGTAAATAAATTATAAATAAATTATACACTGATGTCACTTACTTTTGAAGCATTAACTAAATTAACAATTTCTCTCACTCTCATAGTGTCAAAGAATTTAATAATAATAAAAATAATAAAAAAAAACATAAAATAAAAATATTAAATGCACAGCACGCCTGAAAAATACTTTAAAACATTAAAAGCATAAAATAAATAATGATTCAAATCATCATCATCCTCGCCATCATCATCATCATTATCATCTTCAACACTGTCATAATAAACGTCATCGTCACTGTTAGGAGTGTTTGTAAAGAAATTGAAATAACGATGCTTCTCACAGTGTTGGTGTTTTGGTTGATGCATGCCGTAATAAAAATGCCACAAAAACATACACGAGTAAGCCTAACAGTACTTTTAAATGTTTATTGTGAGAAGAATTATAAAAGAAACAGGCCTTACAGCAGGGCCTTGCCTCTAGAATATTGTAGAAAATTTATTTATTTTTTTGTTTGAAACACTGTATTAAATAATGATATTAAAGTGTAATGGAAAGTTTCTATCAACTTATTGTAAAGGCAGCAGTACACTGTGCTGTGTGTAAATATGTGTGTGTGTGTGAATATATATAAAGAGAAGGCCCAAAACTGCTAGAAATCTACAAAGAGTTTTATTTTTACAGTCGCATTTCAATTTCTCTTTAGATTTAATTACTGTTAATGGCATACTCGTATATTTTCAAATGATCTTATTTCTACATTTCAAAATAAACAAAAGAAAATAATTGAAGAATTAATTCGTTAAATCAACAAAATATTTAATTAACTTGATACAATTCATTTTAAATGAATTTTATTGTAGTTAATACAATAATTTAATGAAATTCAAGACTTTTAGTATTATTTTTCAGTGTGGAACTGAATTAAAATATAATAATTTAATACAAACAACGCTTAATAATTACCAGACTTGGGGGATTTCACTTACAGTTTGTAATTAATTACACATTCAATTACTGCCGTACATGTAATTGTAATCGGAAATTTTCACTTACAATTACATTCAAATTTTGCAATTTTAATTGAGTGTTTGCATATAATTTGTAATAGAAAAAATACAATAACAATTACTTGTAATTTGTAAGTAGAATATTCCAATTAAAATTACTTCTAATTGTAATTGGAAAAAATCTATTACCATTGCATGTAATTAAAAATTTGTAGTAATAAATGCATTATTACAATTACTTGTAATTTTCAATTGAAATTTTCCAATTACAATTACATGTAATTAGTAATTGAAATTAGCAATTGAATTTTTGGAAAAGTTCAATTACAAATTACAAGTAATTGTAATAAGGCATTCATTACTACAAATTTTTAATTACATTTAATTGTAATTGATTTTTTTCAATTGCAATTACAAGTAATTTTAATTGAAATATTTGAATTACAAATTACAAGTAATTACAAACAATTGTAATTGAAATTTTTAAATTATAAATAATTGTCCCTAATTTCAATTACAACTACTTGTAATTAGTAATTGAAAATTTTCAATGAAAATAAATGAGTAAATTGAAATGGCTTATTGTGACTGTTAGCAAATAAAGAAGTTTGTAAGAAATCCTATGAACAAAAAATAACAACAACATTCCACAATAGAATTTCATGAACTAAGATTAACAATCAGAAAAAAGGTAAAGGCACATAACTAAACAAACAACTACACTACAATTCATAAGTTTTTGTAAATTCTAGAACTGCTCAAAACAGTATGAAAAGGTTCCCTCTGTTGTGGACAAATAGCAGTCGAATTGTAAACGTGATCTGGAGAAGACCCAACAACTGAAGGGGTAAAGTTACTATCGTGTTTCTTTGTGTCTAATCGTCTAAGTAATTTAATTTACAACACTTAAAATTAATTAAAAGTTATATTAGGTTTTTCAACAAGAAGTTTGTTTTTAAACTGTGGCATCATCAACAACATGATAGCTTTGACACTTAGTTTTTTGTTGTATTGGTAGTAGATGCATTGGCAATTGTCACAATGAATTCAATTTTGCACGAAATTAAGATCCACTATGAAAATAGTAGTTCTATTAAAGTTAAATTTCGAAAAAATCGCAATATTTTCGAATAAGATTATCGTTCTTCTGACACCGCTATTAAGAATGGGGGAATACCAACGAGTATTCGACCGGGTTATTCAACTGCAAACATCGCAGCTCCTTGATGTTTTCAACAATTGGAGTTATCCAAAACCATCACATGGCGAATTTTTCATAAGGATTCGACTTTAAAGCCTTACAAGTATCAACTGCTGCAGGAAATGTAGCCGACCGACCATCCACATCACCGTAGATTCGCTCAATTCATTCAGGAACAACCGGTTGAAAAATTATTTTTTGAGACGAAGCCCATTTTCACTTGTCAGGGCAAAATTTACATGTTTTGGCTTCTAAAAATCCTAGAGCGATTATTGAGAAGCTTTTGCATGCTCAACATGTCATTGGAGGCGTCATTAGGTCGTTTCTTTTTTTGATGAAGCTAGAAATGGATAAAAGCCAATGGAGCACGCTATTGCGAGATGCTAAAAAGTCAATTTTGGTCTATTATTGACGACGTGGATATAACTGACCTATGATTTCAATAGGACGTTGCCCCATGCCACACAGCCAATAAAACGATCAATTTATTGCAAACCAAATTTCCCGATCGCCTAATTTCACGACAATCAGCTGTTAAGTGGCCAGTCCGATCGTGTGATTTAACACCACTGGATTATTGTTTTGAGGGGTTATGTTAAGGACAGAGTCTATACGGAGCAAATCGAATCGATTTCAGCCTTAAAACTCAAAATCCATGATGTTATTATCGAAATAAGACCGCCATTTTGCTTAAAAGTGATTAAAAACTTTAATGAAAGAATTGGCATCTGTCAGCGTGGTCGTGGTGAATATTTGCCAAATATCATTTATCACTCATAATTGCCGAACATTTTTCTTCTAAATACAATAAATATTTGAAATTTGAAAAACCCGTTAAACTCGTTAAGAGACAAGACAAGACAAATAAAACGAAAGAAATTCTCTTAATTGATGAAATGTTGGAGAGATCTGATCAGAGTCTGTATACATTTTGCTTTAAAAATATTTTATTTTTATTTTTTTATTTAACATTTTACTTATAAAAATGAACAGCATTTTTTTCATATTTTATATTTTACCTGAGTAATTTAATATTAATATCCTTAATTATTCAGCCCATGGTGCAATAATTTAAATAAACTTACTAGTGCATGCAAATGTATGTACATGTGTGTGTATGTTAATAAACTTGTGTAATTGTGTAAACTTATTTTTTACTGTTATTTTTTTATTACTGTTGCTGTTGTTGTTGTTGTTATTGTTGTGAAAGTACGTTGTTAAAAAAACTGCCTGTCTTTACGTGTTTCCAACAGCCATATAATCAATCAACCAAAATAATGGCGTCGAATAAATGGCGACAAACATGAAATCATGGATACATAAACATACTGAAACACACACACACACATGCACAGGGATACCCGCATAAGGAAATTGTCATATACATACAAGTATGAATAAATTCATTTAAATAAGAGGCTAAAGGCTTAATCACTGAACTTTATTTGCAAAAGGGCTGTTGAGAAAAGTAACGACTGCTACTTTAAGTAGACGATATTTTCGTTATGTTCTTCTTACTAAAGCAAAAATTTTGGTAAAAATATAAAAAAAATTTTATTACATTTTTTTGTCAACATATAAAAAATGGAATGAAGCCGAATGACAGCATGTTTTAAAGAAAAGGGGCGTGATCTTTTTGAAAGAAAATCAGTGTGGTGATTTCACAAAAAAAAAATTACCAAAAAAAGGTTTTTTATAAAAAAAATAGTTTTTGAACTAAATTTTTTTTAAATTTAATTTTTTTAAATTTTGATATTTTTTGATTTAAAAAATTTTAGAAAAATGTTTTTGAACAAATCTCACATTTTTTGTTTAAGTTTCTATTTAGCGCAGGGTTTAATATTTTTTTTCACAAAATCTTCTAGTTTTTGCAAATTTTTACAACTTTGGCAAATTTCTATTTTCTATTTACAAAAAAAAATATTTTTTTTACAAAAAAAATTATTTTTTACAAAAAAAAATTATTTTTTTACAAAATTTTTTTATAAACAAAATTTTTTTTTACAAAATGTTTTTACAAAAAAAATTATTTTTTTTTTAATTTTTTTACAAAAAAAAAATTTTACCAAAAAATGATTTTCTACAAAAAGAATAGTTTTTAAACTTAATTTTTTTTAAATTTAATTTTTTAAAATTTTGATATTTTTTGATTTAAAAAATTTTAGAAAAATGATTTTGAACAAATCTCACATTTTTGTTGAAGTTTCTATTTAGCACAGGGTTTTATTTTTTTTTCACAAAATCTTCTAGTTTTTGCAAATTTTTTCAACTTTGGCAAATTTCTAATTTTCTATTTACAAAAAAAAAATTATTGTTTTACAAAAAAAATATTTTTTACAAAAAAAATTATTTTTTTACAAAATTTTTTTACAAAAAAAATTTTTTTTTTCTCAGACAAAGCCCATTTTCTAAAAATCCTAGCGCAATTATTGAGAAGCCACGTGTAACTATATAATGCGCTATGTCTTCTAGAGACGTAATTTTTTTTTTTTGGTTTTTGAAGATGAAATTGGAAATGCGGTAACGGTCTATGGATCACACTATCGCGAGGTACTAACAATTAAATTTTGCAAACAATTAAGATCGACATTTTGCCAAAAAGTGATAAAAAACTTTGATGAAAGAATTGGAATCTCCCAGGGTGGTCGAGGTGGATATTTGCCAAATATCGTTTATCACTCATTATTACCGAACATTTTTCTTCGTAATACAATAAATATTTGAAATTTGAAAAATCCGTTAAAACACAAAATTCAAGTTGTTGAGAACTCTTTTAAGAGACCAGACAAGACAAATAAAACGAAAGAAATTCTCTTAATTGATGAAATGTTGGAGAGATCTGATCAGAGTCTGTATATATTTTGCTTTAAAAAGTTTTTATGTCAGTGACGTGAATATCACTAGCATGTGGTTTCAACGTTGCCACATGCCACACAGCCAATGAAACGATCAATTTATTGGAAACCAAATTTTCCGATCGCATAATTTCACGACAATTGGCTGTTAAGTGGCCAGCCAGATCGAGTGATTTAACACCACTGCATTATTTTTTGGAGGGCTATGTTAAGGACAGAGTCTATATGCAGCCAATCGAAAATATTTCAGCCTTTTGCGAAAAGGGATTTTGCCAAAAGGTGATTAAGAACTTTGGTGAAAGAATCGACACCTGTTAACCCGGTTGTTCGTGATGGACATTTACCAGATATCATTTGTCATTTTTAATTGCTGAACTTTTCTCTACATAATACAATAAAAATTCAAATCATTTTGTTAAAAAAAACTTTATTTTAATTTATTCAATATTTATAGGGTTTTCACAAGAATCTCATTTTATTAATTTTTTGTATACATAAAGAAAATAAATTTTCCCTCAATATTGCTTCATTAAGTATTCCTTGGGAAACCCTTACAAATTTGTAAAATATATTTTTTTGGTCATCTACTATTTTAAACATTTTTATTTGTGTAAAAAAATTAAATTTCCTTAAATAAATAAAATATTTTATAACTCGAACCATCAATCAAAGCGAATAATTAAAAAAAAATCACATTTTTACAGACTTTAATTAATATGAAAATATTTGTGGGTCAACCAAAAGGGAAATCCCAAATACCTCTGTAGGAAAAACTATCCCTGTGGATTAGAGAGAAAGAAATATTGATTCACTAAAGAGATATCTGAGATTTTTTTTGGAAAGAACTAACAGAAAATAAAAGACCTCGCAAATGTGTTTTCAATCGAGCTCTAAGCATTTAATTCGCACACTTAAATTAATTTTATATTTCTGTACATGAAAACAAAATCAATTCCTTTCGCACGCACACAATATGAAATCGGATGTAATTTCATACAAAACAAAAAAAAAACAGAATGAAAGAAAAAGAGAAAACAATTTTTATTAAACTAAAACATTGATTTATTTGGAAAAAGCCATCCATCGCATGTTAACATTTTTAAATTGCTTTCAAAAAGTATGTATGCCTGCATGTGAATGGTTACGTATATGTGTGTCTGTGTATGCATAAGTTTGTAATTGAAGTTTTTTAAGCGAGAAGAAGTTTCAATCAATTGAAAGATACAAAAATATTAAATCAAAAATATTTTCTATAAAAATATTTTATCAGTCACAATTTTTTTATATACAAATTTTGACATACAGATTATTTTCTTTGAAAATAAAATCATCAGTCACAATTTTCTATATAAAAGTTACGTCATACAAATTAATTTCTTAAAGTAAGGAAAAAAAATGTTTCATCAGTCATACATTTCCTATAAAAAAATCATCAGTCACAATTTTTCTATAAAAAGGTTTCATCATCAATAATATTTCTATAGAAATCCTTCTTCAGTCATAATTTTTCTGTAGAAAGCTTTCATCACTCAAATTTTTTTTTTAAAACTTCATAGATTTTCTTTAAAAATTTGCATTGAAAAATCTTCAGTCATAATTTTTCTATAGAAAGCTTTCATCACTCAAGGTTTTCTATTAAAAAAACAGTCATCTTTAAAAATATTTTATCAGTCATAGATTTTCTATAAAAAAAGCTAATCAGTCATAAAAGATGCATTAAAAATTGCTCCAGTCTATCTATAAAAAGTTTTCATCAGTCATATTTTTTCTATATAAAATTTTATCAGCCATAATTTTTCTTAAAAAAATTTTATTAATCGCAATTAATCTATAAAAAAATGTATCAGTCATAGTATTCCTACAAATCAATAACAAATTTTTCATAAAAAAGTTTTCTTCAGTCATAATTTTTCTACAATTAAATTTCATGAGTCATAATTTTTCTTTTTCATCAGTCAAATTCTTGCTAAAGAAACTTTTCTTCATTCATAATTTTTCTATAAAAAAAATTTCATCATAATTTTTCTATAAAAAGTTTTATCAGTCATCATTTTTCTTTAATAAAACTTCATCAGAAAAAAATTCCATGTCATAGATTTGTTATGAATAAGTTTTATTTCATTAAAAATAATTTTTCTATAAAGAAACCATCAGTTTACTGGACGAAAAAAATATTTATTTAAAACAAATTGATCAATCATAATTTATCTAGAAAATTTTTTCATCAATCATTATTTGTCTACAACTAAATTTCATAAGTCAACGTTTTTCTGCAAAAAAAATTCATCGGTCATAATTTTTCCGTAGAAAATATTCATTAGTTATAATATTTCTACATAAAAATTTTATCAGTCATAATTTTGCTATAGAAATATTTTCAGTCATAATTTTTTCTATAAAAAAAATTTCATCAGTCATAGTTTGCCCTAAAAAATGTTTACGTGTGAGGATTTTTGTGTAAAAATATTTCATAAGTCACAAATTTGCTATAAAGGATTTTCATACCATAATTTCTCAATAAAAATATTTAATCTGTGATAGTTTGTATATGTCAAAATTTCACCAGTTATAATTTTTTCGTAATAAATTGTCATTAGTCACAATTTCTCTAAAAAAAACTTCATCAGTTATAATTTTTCTATAAAAAATTTTATCAGTCATAATTTTTCTATTAAAAAAATTTCATCAAAAATGTTGTCTATTGAAATATTTGATGATTTAATATTTCTAAAAAATAATTTTATCAGAAAAATATATCAGTCATGGTTTTCATTAGTCATAATTTTTGTACAAATAAACAACATGAGTCAAAATTTTTCTAAAAGTAAATTTTATTAGTCCTTATTTTTTCACAAAAAAATACCTTTAGTCATACTTTTTCTATAGGAAATTTTCATTAGTAAAAAATTTTCTAATTTTCATTAGTAAAAAATTTTCTAATTTTCATTAGTCAAAAATTTTCTATAGTAAAAAATGTTCTATATAACAATTTTATATTTCATAATTTTGCTATAGAAAAGTTTTTCAGTCTTAATTTTTCTATAAAAAAATTTTATCAGTCATAATTTCCCTTAAAAAAATATTTATGAGTGAGAATATTTGTGTAAAAATATTTTATCAGTCACAATTATACTATAAAAAAATTTCATACTATAAATTTTCTATACAAAATTTTCTTCCATCATCATTTTTCTATAAAAATATTTAATCTGTCATAGTTTGTATGTGAAAAAATTTTAGTCTAAAAAATGTTCATTTGTTTTTCTATGAAAAAGTCATCAGTCATAAGTTTTCTATTGAAATTTTTCATTAGTCAATTTTCTGTAGAAAGTTTTCATCACACAAGTTTTCATCATTGTTTTTCTATAAAAAAAATTAATTAGTCATAAAATTTCTATTATAAAATTTATCAGTCATAATTTTTCTATAAAAAATTTTATCAGCCATATTTTTTCTATTGAAATATTTCATGCCATAATTTTTTCAATAAAATATTTTATCAGTCGGTCTATTCCTGTAAAAAAAATTATGTTATAGTTTTCCAATAAAAAAAAAATTCATCAGTCATAATTGTTGTACAAATAAATTTCGTGAAAAAAAGCTTCCATCAGTCATATAAAAATTTTATCAGTCATAATTTTGCTATAGAAACTCTTTTCAGTAAAAAAAAATGCATCAGTCATAATTTTCGTACAAATAAATTCTAGGAGTACAAATTTTTCCCAAAAAGTTTTTCATCAGTCATAATGATTCTACACAACATTTTCATTAGTTACAATTTTTCTATATAAAAATTTAATTGGTCATAATTTTGCTATAGAAACATTTTTTAGTTATAATTTTTATATACAAAAAAAAATTATCAGTCATAATTTACCCTAACAAATTTGTATGAGCGAGATTTTTTGTGTAAATCCATTTTTTAAGTCACAATAATTCTAAAAAAAAATTTCGTACCATAAATTTTCTATACAAAAATTTCTTCAATCATCTTTTTTCTCTAAAAATATTTAATATGTTATATTTTGTATATTACCACTTATAATTTCCCTCTAAAAAAATTTCTGTCAGTCACAATATCTCTAAAAAAAATTTCATCAGTCATTATTTTTCTAAAAAAAGTTGTCATCAGTAATTTTTTTTTCTATAAATACATTATTTGTCGTTATTTTTCTACAAAAAATTTCCATGAGTTATTATTTTTGTAGGAAAAATGTTCATTAAAAATTATTTTGCTTTAAAAAATACTTTCATAATTTTTTGGGCGAAAAAAAAAATTATCTGTAAAATCCTTTTTTTGCTGCTTAATTATTCTTAATTTAAAAAATTTGTAGGCATAATTTTAGTTGCTAAAAATTATGGTGATATTTTTTTGATTAAAGAAAAATTTATAAAAAATCATAAACAATATTTTTATAGTTATTTTAAGGACAATAAATTAATCATTTAGTTTACAACAAACATTAAAAAAATATTTGCTTGTGTTTAAGATAATTGTAAAATTGAGTTTATAAAAAAAATATTATCGTCCATTAAATAATTGGGTTTAAACCATCAGAAGCTTTGAAGTGAAACTTTTAAATTGATTGACGTGTCAAGTTATCCGAACCTTAACTTTCATTTACTTCTATCTTGCTTCTTTTCCGTATTTATTAACATGCTATTCACAAGATTGTTGTTTTTGTTGTTGTTATTGTTGTTAGGCACTTGAATCACTATAAAATCAATAAGACGCTAATACGTTTTGAATTTGGGTCAGAAGCGAAAAAAGAAGTTAATTTTTTGGAATAAAAAAACTTTCATAAAAAAAGGAAACAACAACAAAATATCCAATAAAAAGTCTAAAAGTCAATCAATTCCGTTTCAAATTCAAATATACAAAATAAATATTTTTAAATAAATAAACAAACAAACACAGCATTTTAAACTCATTTACATACAGATGCAGACAGACACATATTAAAAAATAAATCCATCAAACTTAAGTTTAACTATTTTAGGATTAAGGAAACATTAGGGCGTCTACCAAAAGAATGGAGAGGCTGAGGGAGAGTGATGGGAATAATAAAAACATTAATCTAAACGAAAACTGGGTTAAAAATAACCTTAATCAAAGTCTAGTTAAAAGTTTTTTTTTTATTACATTTTGTTTTATTGTTGCTGCTGTTTGTTACTTTTGTTGTCGTTGGTAAATAAAACATAAAACAAGTTATTGATAGAGAAATATAAAATAAAAACAACCAATAAAATGTTTTTTTTTGTTTTAAATCTTTAGCTTAATCAAACTGTAAATGCTGCTTTATTTAATTAAAGGATTTTTTTGAAAATAATGTAAATAAATGAATTCGTCACACTTGTATTATAACATAAGGTAACATAACGTAATGTAACGTAATGTAACTTAACATAATGTAACGTAACATAATGTAACAATATAATTTCGAATGTAATTTCACAGAGCATTTCTTTTTTTTTCATTTTTTTTTCAATAATTATTTATTGTATCTTCAAGAAACTGAACTAACAAAAAGTTTTAAAATCTTAAATTCTAAAAAAAAAGTTACATTAGTCCCGACCATGTCAGAACTGAGCTTTTGGGTAAAAAAAATTGACATTAAAAAAAACAAAATAAATATTTCTAGGATGTGTCATCTGTAGCATTGAGGATTAAAGATGCGGTATCCCTCTTTTTCAATCGGCTATGTCCACTACAATCCAAGATATTGCGAGCAAGGAGATTAGGATGCTCTTCAAGCTTGATTAAGTATTTGCCTGCGTATTTGATGATTTCTGTAGTCACCAGCGGTATGTCTAAATCACAATGTATGTTTGAATTTCATGGAGCGGAAGTTATTAATCGTAAAATTTTATTCTGTCCACGTTGAATTCTATCCACATTTGAAGCTGAGGCAGTGTACCAAAGTTGGATTCCGTAAGACCATATTGGTTTCAAAGTACTCTTGAAAATTAGAAGCTTACAAAATAGGCTAAGTTTCGAGTTCCTGCCAATGAGCCAATGTAATTGTGTTAGCTTAAGTTTCATTTGTGTTAGCTTTGAGTCAATATAATGTTTCCATGTAAGGCGACGATCAAGATGTATACCAAGATATCTCACATAACTATGGTGAGGAACAATGTGATTATTTTTTTTTTTTTTTTTTTTTTTTTTTTTTTTGAACGTTCACTTTAATTCTCCATAATTTTAACCACAACTTCAACTGAGTTATATGTTGCTGAAGATTTATGGAGGCTTGATAGGAGTTTTCATGCGAACTTAGACACGCTGTATCATTAGCAAACGTAGAAGTGTGGACAGTTTCACTTACAGGCATATCGCAGGTATATATCAAATATAAAACTGGTCCAAGAATGCTACCTTGTGGTACGCCTGAGGAAATTGGTTTGGATAAACTAACGAAGTCTCCTTCAACAACAGAAAATTTTCGTCCAATTATGTAGCTTTTCAGTAGGTTGCTTATATTACAAGGCTAGTGAGCGGTCCGTTTCAGAAATAGACCTTCATGCCAAACTTTGTCAAAAGCCTGAGAAACATCAATAAAAATAGCTGAACAATACTTCTTCTCTTCAAAAGTCCTTCTTATCACCTGACGCAATCTATGGATTTGCTCAATTGTGCTATGTCTACTTCTAAACCAAATTGATGGTCTGGGATACACCCACTATCCCCTAGCATTGGAGACAATTTATTCATAAGCAACTTTTCAAAAACCTTTGAAATTGTCGGTAATAGGCTTATGGGCCTATATGACTCGGTTTTGGTTAGGTTTTTACCCGGTTTTGGAATCATTTTAACTTTAGAAATCTTCCAGTGCTCAGGATAGTATTCAAGCCGTAAAATGGCATTAAAAATTAATAGCATGATTCTGACTGCAATACTGGGGAGCTCTTTCAACATTTTGTTACTTATGCCGTCCATACCAGGAGATTTTTTCGGGTTCATCTCAGAAATTAACTTTTGAACCTCACGCAACCTAAACTTTAAGGGTCGAGGGGGTAATCCAACTACGCTCCGCAAATTAACATCATCAGTATATATGTGTGGGGTGAATACATCTTTCAAGTAATCGGCAAACAAGTCGCCTTTTTCAGCGTCCCTTCTTCTCCAATCTCCACTGATATTACGTAGAGGTGGCTTGTACTCAACGGGTCTTTTAAGGTTTTTTGTAGCACGCCATAAAGAATAATTGGAGTTAGGTGCAGCATCGAGGCCCTCCAGATATTTCCCAAACGATGTAGTTTTTTCAAATGCTAGCAAGTCTCTAAGTCTCTGCCTCTGCAGGGGCGATCTATGTTGTTGCCAATCTCTTCTAGCTCTTCGTTTTTCCTCTACGAGACGTTCAATGTCTGCAGAATAGATGTGACCTAAATTAGTCTGCGGATGTTTAGTTGTTGCAAGCTGAGCTGCTTGTTTAATATTTTCACTTAAAGTTGCAAGGCTATACTCCACGTCCTCCGGTGTTCCTAGCAAAATATTTTCCGAACAATGGCTGCTGAGATATTTTTTAAAACTCAACCAGTTGATGCGACTGATCATATTTGTATCAGGAAAAAACAAATGTCTTCTAATCGGGCTGCAAATAGTTACAATGGTTGGAGAATGATCCGAAGATAAATCCATGCAAGCTTCTACTGTCACAAAATCTCTTGAAATATTTTTTGTGACAGCAAAATCTATTACATCCGGAATTTTTTGTCTGTAAGTAGGCCAGTATGTAGGCTGACCACTCGAAGCAACATCCAAATCATTGCTGCTAATAGCCTTGTACAATGCTCGGTCCCTAGGTGTAATTAAGCGCGAACCCCAGTAGGTGTGCGTTGCATTATAATCGCCAGCTGCCAAAAAACGTGTTTCAAGACCTTTAAAAAATTGTTCATACTGCTCCTCGGTTATTGAAAACCTGGGAGGAGAGTAGACAGATGATATTACTATATCAATTAAAAGATTTTCAACACAAATAGTTGTGGCTTGCAAATAGTCTTCACGCTTGCTATCTAAAAAATTGTGTTTCAGTCTAGACTTTATTAAAGTTGCTGAGCCGCCGCATGCTCTTCCTCTCAGATCCTTAGTATCATAAAATGTGAATCCATTAATTTTAAAAATACCTCTAGCAAAAATAATCTCTAATTTTATTAAGCTTGGAATTCTTGTTCCTTGTGCTTTCTAGTCAAAATGTCCTAAGAATATTTTTTAGCGATTACCAAGGTGACAACTTCAAAAACGTAAACACAAATCATTGTTGCGACAAGTAGCTAATGGATTTATGAACAAAAATGTCGACATTAAAAAAAAATTTTTTCCTATTACACACACACCCACACACGCACACACTACAATTTTCTATGGCCATATTGTACAACCTGAATTATGATTCGTTGCTGCAGTCAGCTTCTTTTCCAAACCAATTTCTTCAATTTCCACAGTAAAATAAAAACTATTAAGAAATAGATTCTAGTTAAACAAACTAGTCACATCTGCAGTACGAACGAATTTATTTTTAAGGACCCTCTGTAATCAAAACTTGCTTGAAAACTTAAAAATAGCTGGGTGAATAGCTTTAGGGCTAAAGGCAGATTATGCCTGAATTTAACTATGAATTAACATAAAATGTTTTTATAAAGGGCTTAATGACTTTCTCTTCTATAAAAGCATTAACAGCCATTTTATTGAGATTTAAATTTTCTTTATTGCCGTTTTGTTATTAAAATTTTTCTTGTTCTACTTTCAGCCATTTGTATAAAGGACTCTTAAATAAATCCAAATGCCTAGACAGCCACATAAAAAAAAATACATTAAATTCTTTAAATTGTTTTATAACTTTAATAACAATAAATGGCTCTTTCAGCTTTTTGTTCTAAATATTTCTTCACTCTTCATTCTATTCTACGAATTTTTTCGATTGTCTCTGGGGGTGCCATTTCCAAAAAAAAAGGATATTATTTAAAATATTTTTTTGGTTTTCTATCTGTTTTCACTGAAATATTTAAAAAAGTGTGGGTGTGTGTGTGTCACTAATTGCGTATATATAAGACTGTGTTTATTTGCATAAATCTTCTCTAAAACAGATTTTCATATTCATTGCTTGTCGAAGCAGACAGCTACCAAAAGAAACAAAAGAATAAGAAATTCATGAAAATTATAACTGAAAGAGATTTGAAAGGCAAAAAAAAAGACAATACTAAAATCAATAAGGATGCATGAATGAAGGAAAAAATTCTTATTTTATGAATTGTAAGGATTGAAAGGAAACATGTACATGTACAGATATTTATGCAATATGTATTCAACCAATAAAATATAATTTCTAATATTCTGCATTACGAAAGTCTTAAGCTATCAAGTATTCATGCTTATTCTATTTGGCGACGGCAATACAAGACGATGTCGTTTTTTATCGTTTGTTGTAAATCCGTATTCTCGTTGGCAATATTGCCATTTATCGATGACTGGCCATACATGTTTGGTATTCTGTAAGACAATTTGACGTTGATGTTGCCTTAAATTGCCGTTAAATATGATTGTGCTGTTATAAACAAAAATTTAAAAAGATTAAAGAAAAACTAAAAATACAAAATAAAATATAAAAAAGTATAAATAAAATAGAAAATGGAAAATAAAAATAAAAACAATATTTAATGAAACGGAAAAGAGTTTTATTTGAATAAATATAGGAGAAAAAAAAATTAAAATAAACATTCCTAAAAGGTCGAACAAAATAAATAAATAAAAACAAAAAAAAATGGAAAAAATTAAAATTATCAACGCCAAACTATTTGAATTTGGAAAAACTCCATCACTTGCCAGGGGATTTCGAAAAGGCAGTGTTCGTACTAATTTTAAGTAACAATGGGAAAGTGTTGCGACTGCTCTAAACGCCCTTGGCCCACTAAATAGAACCAGTAATGGATGGCAAAAGGTATAGTGTGTAGCTCTTTACAAATACATGTTTGACAAAATTCTTTTTACAGATTTGGCGCGACTTAAAATTTTAAATAAGAAAAAAAGATGGTAAGAAACAATGGAAATGCAAAGCTACTGGACGTGGGATATTTAATCAATTTACACTGAACCTCTTGGAAGAAGCTGTTGCAAATTTGCTGAACCTTTTGATTTGAATTTATTTTGATTTTTACTTTATTTTAGGTTGAATTTAATACAGATTTTATTATTATTTTTTTTTTGTTGTCACACAGTTTATATTTTCTTGACAACAGTTTTATCAAAAATAGTACACAAATGAATCAACTGACTCAAATATTAGATATGTGGCAACGTCGTCATAAGACTCTTAAGGAATGCCAAATTAGTATTGATGTTGTGTTAAAGCAGTGATGGGCGAACTACGGCCCGCGAGAGGTTTCAATCCGGCCCGCCGAGCATTTTTCAAAAAAAAAAAATAATCACCTATTAAAAAATTATGCCCAACTAATAAATTTACATTATGTTTTAAAAAAGATATAAATTGACAATTTTAGCAAAAAAAATGCGATGTTTTCATATTATATTTTGTACAAACTGCGTAGTTTTCTGGAAAATATTGTACACACAAGACAACAACAACTTTCTGATGCAATATTCCAAGAAGAAACTTAAAAAGCATGAAATAAAAACAACTAATATAGAAAACTGAACGTATAACATAACAACAACTATTATATGTGAGATCTAGAAGATTCTTGAATATTCGAGACAACATGCGCAACAAATATAAAAGGGCCAGCGATGGATTAATCAGCAATCAGTAAAAGTGTAAATCGTGACGTAAAGAATAAATTGTGAAGTAAAATTATAAAGTTGCCAACGTACAGTTTTATTTGTGTAATTAAAATAATAAAGTGTATTGTAAATATAAGTGCAGTAGTAAAATAGTCTAAGGTCTTTACCCCCATAAATGTCAATCGAAAGTAGAAAGAGAAAAATTGATTTGGAATGTCGAGTATATCAAGTAGAGTGGACATGGAAGTACTTCTTTATGGAATATAACCAAAAACCTATTTGTCTTATCTGCCCAGAACCGGTAGCTGTACTAAAAGATTATAATATCGCCAGGCACTTTAATTCAAAACATTTTTTTGGGTCGAAGTACTATAAAATGACAGATGAAGACAAGAAAGTTCATTCAGAGGAATTGAAAAGAAAAATATCTAGTCAGCAAATGTTTTTTTGAAAATCAAAGAAGTGTCCAGCGATCCTCCACGTTAGCTGGTCACATTGTTGCCTATAAAATAGCAAAAAGTAACAAACCGTTTTCTGAAGGAGAATTTATTAAGGATGTGTTAATTAGCATTGGAAAAGTATTATGCCCAGATAAGGTAAAAGATTTCGAATCTATAGGGCTGTCACGTACAACGGTCACAAAAATAATTGAAGCGATTCCCCCAATTTAACCACTCAACTCGATGGACGTCTTAAAAAGTTTAAGTATTTTTCAATCACTATGGACGAGAGTGTTGACAGGAGTGATACAGACCAACTTCTAATTTTTATCAGAGGAGTCGATGAAAACTTTGTAATAACCGAAGAACTTGCTTGTTTGAGATCTTTGAAAGGAAAGACGACAGGAAAAATAATTTATGATGAATTTAGACAGGGGATTGAATCTCTTAATGCACCTAACATGGTGGGAAAAAATACGGGGTTTGCAGGAGTTTAGAAAAGTCAGAATCCTGAAAGCGAAACATTTTTTTTACATTGTATAATCCACCAAGAAGGTCTTTGCAAGGTTGCCTTGGATATTGACCACGTAGTTAAATTAAATTTTAAAATTAATTAATACCATTCGAGCCCATGGTTTGTTACATCGACAATTTCAAGGGTTTTTATCGCAAGTTGATGCAGAATTTTCAGATGTACTTTATTACACAAAGATCAGGTGGCTGAGTTGTGGGCATGCCTTCTCAAGAGTTTGGAGTCTTCTCGAAGAAATTAAAGTTTTTCTAAAAACCAAAACTGAAATTTGGGATGATTGGGAAATATTGGAGGATAAGAACTGGTGCATCGAGTTTGCTTTTTTCACGGATTTACTCGAGCACTATAATAAACTGAACAAGAAGTTACAGGGAAGAAATCAATTTATAGATGAAACTTGGGGCAGTTTGAGGTCTTTTAAAACTCAATTGTTTATATTTTTTAAATGTTTGGTAAAAAAATGATTTAACACATTTTCCAAGACTAAATTAATTCTTTGAGGCCTGTGAGTGAAGAGAAGTTAAAAGTCTTTTCAACCATGTTTAGATATTTTTTCAATGCCTTTTAATGTCAATCCTGAGAATGTTTCATCTGATCTACAATTGGAAATTATAGAATTGCAATTTAATAATTATTTAAAACAGCTATTTTTAAATACAGATAAGCTTAATTTCTATAAATCCTTACCAAAAGATGAATTTCCAAGGCTAATTAATCATGCGCAGAAAATTATTGCAATGTTTGCTTCCTCATATTTATGTGAACAGGCCTTTTCAGTAATGAAATGCAGAAAAAATTTAATAAGAAACCGATTGCCAGACGAGAGTCTATTTAATTTATTAAAAGTCGCATCCTCCCAGCTGGAACCAGATTTTGAGGAAATTATGTCAAGTCAGAAACAGATCCATGCTTCCCATACATCTGGAAAATCTTAAGATCATAATAAACCGTTTCTTATCAAATTTGTATGTTGTTTTAAAATATAACGTAATATAACTAATAAATAAATAGCTTAAACCGAACTTTTAATTGAACAGCAACCCCATAATTTTTTAATGAATGACCCTCTATGTTTTTTTTTTAATTTAATGGCCCGCCGCGAGATTTTTTTTAATTTATTGGCCAGCCACTAAAAAAGTTCGCCCATCACTGTGTTAAAGTGATGTTACCTCAAAATCGACGACAATGTTGCCGCCGCCAAACAGAATGCGATTTTAAATAATTATTTATTTTCAGTAGGCAAAAACATGATTTGCTTAGCATTTTCTCTCTCTCTCTCTCTCTTTCTCTCTCTGTCTCTCTGTCACACACTTACTACTCTTAACTTGGTGTTTCTAAATGCACTGCTTCTTTCTATGTCTTAAAGGCGAAAAGTAGTTTGCAATAAAAACGAATTGCTTTCTTAGTTGAGAATAAAATTAAATGGATATAGCAGCTTCACTGTATTTATAGTGGCCTTACTGCTGGAAATTATACATAGAATTTTTTTTAATTAATTGTTAATCACACCTCGTATGTAATTTTAACAAACATTAAAATTTAAAAAAAAAGTTCACATATTAACAACAATAATACGAAAACATTTTAGGATAATTTTTTTTTAAATTCAAGGACAAAATTAGGAAAAGTAGAGTGAAAACTAAAACACAAAAATATTTAATTTACAATGTGAAGAATTTTATGTCGGTTATTTTTTTAGTAGCAGTACATTGTTTTGCTGCCATTTTGGTAAACACTAGTCTTGACAGTTCATATTCGGCAGTGGTAAAGTAGATACAGGGCAAATTTATTATGGAAAAATATTCGCTAAACCAAAGTGTTTTAATCGTTAAAACATTTTATCAATATCAATCTTCGATTACTGTGACGGTGAGAAAGTTATGGGGCATATTTATCGTCTAGTAAATGATTATGAAGAAAACGGGTCTGTAGATGATAGGCACAAGCATGTACCACAACGTACTGCAAGATCGGCTGATAACTTTACTGCTGCTCAAGAAAGTGTTCAAAATAATTCATCAATCTCAATTCGACACCGTGCTCAGGAGATTGATCTTCAAAGAACAGTTTTAGCCACAAATTTGCTCAAGGATTTGCATTTGTTTCCATATGAGATTTAATTGACACAAAAGATTTTTACACAAGACAATTTACGCCCCAGTACATATGCCAATAGTAGGATATAGCTGGCCCCGGACAAATCCGAGTTTCATGCAAAAATCATAATAAGGGAAGACGCATATTTTCATTTGAGGATATGTGAATAAACAGAATAGTCGGCTCTGGGTTTGTTGGTTCACCTTTGCATTCATTAAAAGTGACAGTCTGGTGTGCAATTTGGTCAGGAGGAATCATTGGACCTTACTTCTTCGAAAATAAAAACGGCCTAACGGTAACTATTAATGGGAAGCGTTATCATGATATGACGAAAAGTTTTTAACGCCGCAACTGCATGCTTTGCTCTGGATTAACATGTGGTATTAACAAGACGGTGCCACATCGCATACCGCCAGGATTACAATAGAATTAATGCGAGACATCTTTCCACAACAAGTTATTTCAAGAAATAGTGATGTTGATTGGCCTCCACAGTCGCCTGATTTAACTGTTCCGGGCTTTTTTTTGTGGGGATATTTGCAAGGTTTATGCAAACAAGCCAGAAACGCTTGAGCAACTCTCGATTGTTGATAGAAGCTTAAGGTCAACATGTACCAACGCAAATAAATTTGTGAACGATGGTTTGCATGATTCAAATAGGTGATTTCGAACCAAAAGGCAAGGAGCGGCTTGTACAGCTAGTAGGTAGTGTACTAGCTTGTAAGTATGGGGGTTGTGGGTTCGATTCCCAACGAAGACCTTACTACAAAAATAAAAATTGACTGTCGGTGGGGCTGCTCAGCGATGAAGGCATAGTCACTGGTCGCTGTCCTGACTTATTATACGGCAGTTAATATCCGACTATCCTTCTACTTTCACCACCTGTTTCATCTCTTCTCTATCCCTTTCCTAAAGAATGTAGCATGGTACTTGACTAAATAGGCATTGTTGCCTTATGTGCTACTTCTCTTTAAAAAAAAATATGAGAAATTGGAAGCAGTACTGGACAAAGATTGTTGTCAAACACAACAAAAACTTCCATTATCATTGGGAGTTACACAACTAGCCATTTCCGTATGCTAAAAGGTATTGGAATTCATGCGGAAGCAGTGAAAATTGGTTCCATATGAACTGAAGCCAAGAGACGTTGAAACCGATTTTTGAAAATGTTGCTTGAAATTTATAAAAAGCAGAAATTTTTATGTTGTGATGAAAAATAAATATTTTACAATAACCTCAAACTCGGCCAACCAGCCAGATCATTTACGGCATCAAGGTAATCATCTTTATTTGGTGTTTAAGGTTATGAGCTGCCGAAATGAGGTTAAACGTTTATAGGCGATCTGCACCGAAAACAATTGATTCGTTTGAAGAAAACAATCAACGAAAAATCACCAGAATATTCCACGACACGAGGACATAATCTTCCATAATGATAAGGCTCGGTCAAATGCTGCAAAACTGGTCGAAAAATATTTGGAAAACAGAGGATATAAAGTTTTGGTTCACCACGTTTCTGATTACCATTTGTTTCGAATGATGTAGAACACTCTTAGTAGAATACGTTTCATTTCAGGACAGGGTGTCAGAAATTGAATTGATTCATTCTTTACCTCAAAATCGAAGCAATAATTTTGGAGTGGAATCCATAAGCTGGTAGAAAGATGGGAAAACGTAGAGGCTAACGATGGATAATATTTAGTATAATATATCAACTCATTATATTATTAT
The DNA here is from genome assembly GCA_030448955.1 of Trichopoda pennipes. Lineage (NCBI taxonomy): Eukaryota > Metazoa > Arthropoda > Insecta > Diptera > Tachinidae > Trichopoda > Trichopoda pennipes. The sequence goes on from JASKUP010000040.1 coordinate 4,064,811, forward strand.
AACGAATTTACTTTTCAAGCAAAAAAATCGACATTACTAACTTGCATACTAAATAGTATAAAAAATATTATTACGGATGTGTCTTGCTTAAGTTTTGAAAGAAAATAATTAAGCAATAGAGTCAACTACTGAGTATGTTGTTTACTAACTGTGTAGTTTGCTAAGAAAACTTATGCACAAAACAACAAAATTTTCAGTTACAAACTGCGTAAAAATTTTATCTATACAAAACAACAACAATTATCTTAATATAAATTCCAAGAAGAAACAATTTTATTGTTCGTGCTTGATTCCTTTAAATAAATATTTCATCATATTCTCATGAAATATTTTTTACAAAAATTTTTATTAAAAAATAAACATTTTATGATATTCTCATAAAACATTTATTTCAATAAAAATAAAAAATATTTGAAATGTATTACTACGGGGGAGAGCATATCCATATTGCAATTTCACTATTGCTCACATAGCTCATCAGTGAATTTTACCCCAATATTGTATAGAAAAACCTAAAAATCTTATATCTACAGCCAAACTGATTCCATGAGAATTTTTTCATAAAATCAACATAGCATAGACAGCAAGACTCAAAAACACTTCTATACAAACACAGCAAAACATTTCAAAACAACAAAAAACATTGTATTTTTGTAAAAAATATTTCATGAGAATATCATGAAATATTTATTTAAAGGAATCAAGCACGAACAATAAAATTGCTTGGATTGAGGATGATTCCGATGAATAAATTACTTATTTCCAAGAAGAAACTTTATCAGTATAAAAACAAAAATACACACAGACATACAGGCGCCTATATATTGAATAAACAACATACAATAACAAAATGTGATACAAGGGGAGTAGAAGATTCTTAAATTGTCTAGACTTTTAATGGACAAATATAAAAGGGCAGCGTCTGAGTGGATAGTCAGTTAGTGTAAAAATAAACCTCGTGAAGTAAAGACGTGCATCTTAAGTAAATTGTTCTGTAGTGTCAACTTTGTGTGTAGTTAAAGTAAATAAATTTGTAGTTAAATTAAAAAATTATTAAATTTAAAATTAAATTAAAAATTATTTATTTTGCGATAAAGAGCCCACAACAAAACTTTTATGAAGGTGTTACCATATATTTTGCAGAGATTATAAAATGGTTCTTGAGACCATAAAATAATCAAGGTTTTTTTCAAAACGTATAGAGTTGGTTATTTCTTGTCAGTTCTTGACGGGGGGGCATATATCTTTAGCAGACGATGCTACATTGCAAGAACACACAACCTTTTTAAATTTAATATTTTTTTGTTAAAGATAAAAAGAATAAAAAAAAATGTTATTAAAATTGTATACTAAAATATTAAACGGTTTTTAATACGCACACAAACGCCTAATAACACGACGTATGATGAATATTTTTATTTTATTTTTTAGTAATTAATTTAAAGCACTAGGTCAATTTTAATAAAAAATGTTAAAAAATTTTAATTTTTTTAATTTTTCGATATTTCGCCACACCGTTGGTTGGCATCATCAGGAAAAACAAAAATAATAATAATAAAAAAGGTCAAAAAAAATTATAACTATTTTTATTTTATTCACACAATACTCATACGCTGCTGAATACACAGAAGAAAATTTCCAAGATATTTTTAGACATTTTTTCCTGGCATCATCCACATTTATTATCAAAGTCATAAAAGTTATATTTTGTTTTTTAACTATTTGTTTTTTTTATTATTATTATTTAAGTTTTTATCGTGAACAGATTTCACATTAATACACATTATGATACACACAAACATTAACATACATCACACACTTTAAGAGTGATTCTTCATGTTATTTGAAGCAATATTTGCTCAAACTTCTATTAATTTTTTTTATTTTTAATATGACAAATATTCTTATTATTATTAACATTTCCATTTTTTTATTTTTTTTTTTCTAGAGGAACTCTTTACTAACGATATGAGTGAGATGAAAATTATTTTTTAAGTCGCATTTGAAATAGCTTAAATGTCGCGGATAAAAATTAAAGAATAATTGAGTTACTAATAAAAAAAAAATGCTAACAAATCCCACTATTTGATTCTCATAATTCTCATACACTTGACTGAAATATCTAATACTGCTTGAATTTTGCAACACCCTTTCTGTGGACATAAGCTTGTTTATATACTTCTCCTACTGAACGCTACAATTCTCTTATTAAATTTTTGTCATCTAAATTTATCATCATTAATTTTATTATTTTCTTTTTTTTAGTGTTTTTATTTCTGTAAGTTACTCGCTGAAATAAACTGAACAATAAAATTGCAAAGCTAATGACGCAAAAAAAGGAATCAACGAGCACTTAATAAATCATTAAATTTTTTAATATTGTTCACAACCCAAAATCATCGTTTAACAATAAATAAAAGACTCTCTATATTTTGTCAAAACTAAAAAAAAATGAGAAAATAAATAAAAATAAATCACTTAAGAGAACAAAAAACATGTTCGTTTAAAATATGCCGGTACAGGAAGTTGCATGGATCGTTCTCTAATGAAAAATTTAAGCTTTTCACTTTTAGTTTGAAATGTAATGATATCGAGATAAAATAGGATAAAGAGTTCTGCTGGGATTACCATCAACATATTGTTACGTCTATATCTTTTATAAACGTTTTGTTGTGAGTTCTTTATTGCAAAATAAATAACACCAGATTTTAGACTTTTTAAATTTATTACAAGTTTTTTTTACTTTAACCACACACAAAACAATTTACTTAAGATGCATGTCTTTACATCACAAAGTTTATTTTTCAACTACCTGTCTATCCACTCAGATGCCGCCTTTTTATATTTATCCACTAGAGGTCTAGAAAAATTAAAAATCTTGTACTCCCTTTGTATCACATTATGTTGTTATTATGCTATTCATTCAATGTATAGGCGTATTTTTGTTTTTGTTTTTATGCTGATAATGTTTCTTCCTGAAATTTATTTTCAGATAGCTGTTGTTCTCTTGTGCACATAAGTTTTCTTAGAAAACTATGCAGTAAGTAAACAGCATATCTAATTGTTGTTGTTTTGCGTGTATAAAATTTCTACGGAGTTTGTAACTATAAAATTGTTGCTGTTGTGCGTGCAAGACACGCAGTTAGTTCACAGCATTCTCAGTTTTTTATTTTATTACTTAATTATTTTCTTCTAAAACTTAAACAAGACGCATCTGTAGAAATATTTAATTTTAAGATAAAATATATTTTTAAGTTTATTTATTAGAGTACATAAATATGTCGGGACAGCCCCGCAAAAATTTCGGATAAACAAGAAGACTTTACAGGAGGCCGGTAGATTAGATTAGATCAGGTACCCCAGAACTATTTTCTAAATCCGGAAAACTACATTACTAAAAGATCATGATAGTCTTAAGCCAGAGACACGCAATCAGCGGCACAGCGGCGAACGACAGAAAATATGAAACACTACCGAATGGGCCACGCAATGAGTGGTATTTCATTATTCTAATTTAAAGTTATTTTGGGAGTGGCAAAGAATAAACAATATAAAGAAAAATGTGTGGATATGGGCGTATATTGTCCGACGGAGTTTGATTTAATTGGGTGCGATTTTACGTCATCCCGCATCAAATTTATTTTATAAATAGACTGGTTTCGCCCATGTGCCATCTTTAATGGAGTATAGAGAAAATAAAACTCTGAAGATGGCATATGAACGAAACCGATCTGTTTAGAAACCCAATTTGACGTGGGATGACAATCATTTTTATAAAAAATTTTTTAAAAACTTTTATTTTTTATTATTTTTTCGAATTTTTTTTTTCAATTTGTTTGTTCATTATTATTTTTGTTTTTCCTGATGATGCCAACCAACGGTGTGGCAAAATATCGAAAAAATAATAAAAAATTGAAGTTTTTAAAAAATTTTTTATTAAAAAATGACCTACTGCTTTATAATTAACTACTAAAAAATATTAAAAAGGTCAAAAAACTATAACTATTATATATATATATATATATAAAAACTCCAGCTATTATAGCAAGATATATAAACAAATTTTAGAAACAAAAATATAACCGAAAAAATATGTGGTGAAGTTGAGGATATTTGTGGTTGCACCGGTAAGATTTTATATAATTTATATATTGTTATGAAGATGCTTAGTTTAAATTTTAAAAGAAAATTTTGAATTAAAAAAAAATTAAAAATTATAAATAACCAAAGTAGTATGCCTTTCCGGCGGACACCCTGTGAAAAGTGTTAGCCGAAAATTATTTACAATGAAAAATTTATTGTTTTATTACTCTTTAATTTCTCAGAATACCTCTACCGTTTTTTACTACACCCAGATTTTAACTGAACCGTTCAGCTATTAAAATCTTTGTTCACACATCATTTATAAAATGCTCATGCTTAAATTAACCGTTTATTGACTTGATTAAAACTCGTAAAATATTTTTAGATATTCTTTTACAAGTTTCCCTGCGCCAAAAAAACTTTATGATATTTAAGTAAGAAAAAAAACAAAGTTTTCAAGAAAATTTTAAGAGTATGAAGACAACATTATGAGTCACTGTCCTTAAAAGGCTCACAGGAATATAAATATTTCTGCATCAACTGCTGCTGTTCACATTTATTATTTTTTACTACATTTATTTCCGTAAAAGTTGACATTAAAGTAACACACATAAAAACAAAAAAAAACAACAATTTTGATGACGAGGTTAATATCCTTTAAGGACAAATAGCAAACAAAGCGATAGCAAAATTCAAGGCAATAACACTAAAGGCAATAACTACAACAATAGAAGTGCGGATATAGAACATGACTGAAACAAAACTTGCAGAAAATCACACCAAATATAACAACTCAAATGATAAAACATCAGAAAATAAAACAAACTCAAACAACAATAAATCATGATGAAGATGACAAAGTAAATGAATGAAATGAAAGAAATTTAAGCAGCTTTCAAACAACACCAACATCAGCAACATAAGAAGAAGAAGCAGGAGAAAAACAACATCGATGCCAAAAGCATTTTAAATTTTCAATACAGGCAAATTCAATTTTTGTAAATTAAAATAATATTACACACACACATACACACAAACACATAGAATTACACCATCATATAAAAAAAAGAAACTCTTTTTTTTTAAATTTAAAATTAGAAAATAAAATTTACAAGTGAACATACGAGCATGTTCACATATGTTAGTTTTAACATGTATTTTTAACAACAGCTGTTGTTTTCAATTTTCTGTAGAGAACGTTAATATTCATTCTCTTAGCAAACTGTGTTTGCCAGTAGAAGAGTGTACGTAATAACAATCTAAATTGCTCTTTAAAGAGCACTGTAATATATGTACTGCAAGAAAGAGTATTATTATTATAAATGTTTATAAACTTATTTCTGATAGCACTGACGTCACTACTTTACAGACATTAAATAACTTACATCCTTAAACAGTGAGACGGAAGATGCAAAAATAGGACAAAAAACAATAATAAAAAAACTACAGAACTGTTAATGAACATTTAAACGAATTAATAAATTTTATGAAAAGAATTCAAACAGTGAGATTTTAATAATATTTTACTTGTAAAAGTCCTTAACCAAACTTCCAAAGGACTTAAAATTATGAGAAGGAGATAAGTTTAAAAAAAAACTCAAATAAATAAAACTAAGAATTAATTCTTGCTAATTTATAAATACATATTCAATATAAATGTTACTTTTAGGTACTTTTTTACAAAGGCCTTTTTAAAAAAGTACATTATTACAAAGAAACATTTTAATAAAAGCAAAGTAAATACCTGGAGTTATTCTTATGAAATATTTGCAAAGAAGGAAACAAAGGCTTAAAGACTTCAACGAAATGCTTAAAAGGTTTCAACGGAAAGGGGACATTTAAAAAGGTATTTTTTTAAAAGATCACATTTCAAAAATAATTGTTTAAAATTACCATTAATTTGTATAAAATCCTAAATAAAAATTACTTTTAAAATAAATACTTTTTTAAATCCGAAAAAGTACGTTAAGTATAAAAAAGTACCTTATAAAAGTACCTAGCAAAGAAATATTAAAAAAAAAACGAAATAAATTAAACTAAGAATTAAAAAGAACCCTCAGAATTCTTGCTAATTTATATATACATATTTAAAATAAATGTACCTAAAGTACGTAAATTGTTTACACAGGACTTTTACAAAAAGTACATATTTACAAAGAAAAATTTTAATAAAAGCAAAGTAAACACCTTGAGTTATTCTTATGAAATATTTTCAATAAAAGCAAACAAAGGCTTAAAGGCTTAAACTGTTTCAACGGAAACAGGACTTTTAAAAAGGTACTTTTTAATAAATCAGATTTCAAAAATAATTGTTTAAAATTATCATTATTTTGTCTAAAATCCTAAAAAAAATTACTTTTAAAATAAGTACTTTCTTTAATCGGAAAAAGTACCTTAGGTATAAAAAAAGTACCTTGCAAAGAAAAATTTTGCAAAATACTTTTTTAAAACAGCGTTCTCAAAAACTGTCTACAAAGTAATTATTACACATCAAAAAATAAATTTTTGTGAAAAAGTACCTTTAATATCATTTTAAATAAAAGTTTAGCATTTTCAAAAAAATATTTAGTTATTAAGGTTGTCATTTCCTTGGGGTTAAAACGTCATTACTGGCTGTTTATTTAGTATGACCGGCGAGTGCTTTTGATGTGATGACAGCATTATTAAACCGCGTTCTAGACTGTACTGGTAAGTCAGTGTTCGGGTTTAGAGTCGTATCTAGTCATGTAAGCAGATTGCGCGCCATCTGGCATTTTATGTGGGACTTATCTAATATTCAGTTATTACTTTAATAACAACTAATATTTAAAAGGTTCTTTTGAAAAAAGTATTTTTGAAACCTTCTTTTAACCAGAACAAATTTTAAAAAGTGCAACGAAAAGTACTTTAAAAAAAATAATATAAAAAAACATTTTTAGATAAATAACCTTTTAAGAAATAGCTTAACAAAAAATTTTTAAACAAGTTCTTTTAAAATAAGCAATAAAAATTTTTTTTCAAAAATACTTTTTAAAAATTAATGATACAAAAAACGAATTATAAATAATACTCCTCTAAAAATAATAGTACTTAAATAGATAACCTTTCAGGAAGAAGCCTTAACAATAAATACTTAGGCAATTTATTTTATTAAGCGTCTTTAAACAAACAAAGTTTTAAAAATATAAAAATTAAAAAGTACTTTTAGCTTTAAAACAAAAAAATCTGGACACGTATATATTTTAAAAACTATCAAATAATATTTTAAAAATCCTTTTCAAAATCTGAATGTATAAAAAGGAGCTACTGTAAGTGTTTTTTAAAAAAGTATTTTTAAAAAAAATTTTTTAATATTTTTTTAAAAACTTGTGAAAAGATACTTTTAGTAGGAGTTCAAAAAATATATCTAATAAAGTTATCCTTAAAATATATGACTACTGAGAAACGGTGCTTTGAAAAATATACCTTTTGCAAAAAAAGCTTTTTTTTCACAAAAAGTACTTTTCACAAAAAGTACTTTTCACCAATAGTACTTTTGACAAAAAGTACTTTTCACAAATAGTACTTCTGACAGAAAGTACTTTTTATAAAATATTTTTATAAAGAGATAAAGTAACCATTATATTACCTACTTAAAAAACATATTAAAACTAATTTATTACATAAAAAAAAACAAAAAAAAACTAGACACGATTTTCATTTTTTTCTTGCACGTCTTCCTTTTTCACACATACACACACAGTTGGTAGCATATTTTTCTTAATAATATGCCACCTCACACTTTATTTCTCAGTTAAATGAGAAATATTTCTGTTTCCCAATAGAATATTCATAAACTGTCTTACGGCAACAACTCAAGGTCATATTAAAACATTGACTTTATTATTCCCTAACGCATTTGTTACGCTTTATTTTAACTTGTGTTTTTTTTTTGTTGTATTTTTTTATGTCATTGGTTTAATCAAATTATTGAATATAAGGTAATTACACACTTACAAATACTCGTAAATATATTTAAGAAATTGAACACCATTTATTTTGTAATGTAACAAGAAATAAAGGGGAGAATAGACAAAATTCTTAAAATATGGAAACAGATTGTTACTCAGCATGACAAAAGGAAATGTCAAATTTTAAAATTTATTGAGGCATTAAATTAACATCACACGCAATAAATGAATAAAAAGACAAGAATGACGAAAAGTTATGACGAATTCTTAGAATAATGTGCTCATGTAAATGGAAAAATAATTTAATTATCCAAAAAATATAATTGAATTAACATGTTAACGACAATTACAAAATTTTCCAACGACTTAGTTAAAAGGAAAACATTTTTGTTTCGAAATCTATTGATTTGAAAAGCTAAACAGACTAAAGAGATGACAATATCTGTAGACTAATGATTGATAAAACTTTGGTGACAGCACAAGTCTACAGTGATTTGGCTACTAGTAAACTTTCGGTGAACTGTGTTACAGCGAAAATTAAAATGAAAGAAAGAATTATTTAGCATTTTAATCTAATTAATCTAATTATTTCGAAGTTTTGTAAACAGCTTTTTGAAACAGAAACTTTTTATTTATTTTTTTTTTTGTTCCGGACCAGCACTCAGGAGATGACCCCTACACATGCAATGCATTGTGCCAGAACTAGGAAATTAAGTTATGGGGAGGAGAAAAGAGGGAGTAGTGTTTGTGAACATTCAATTTAAACTTTTCTACATTGAAAGTGACAGGAAAGACCCCTGGAGAGAGTTTACTCCACAAGCGAACTGTTCTGCTAAAACACGAATTTTCCCTATAAAACGTAGTTCGATTAAATGGAAAATCAACCACAAATTGAGTGAAACGCGAAAATGTGCAAGTAACGGTAACAAGTTCCGGTTTTATTAAATCACATACCACTGTAGTAACGATAAAATAGTGGAATATCATCATTTACTGCATCGATGCTCTAGCGAATTAATAGAGTTGGATAACCTACCGTCCCCAATGAGCCTCTTGGCCGCGGTCCAAAATTGACTTTATGGCGCCGGCCCATACATGAGAGTTGTATTCCATTTTTGGACGGATATAGGTGGCATATAGGTAAACCTGTAGGTTAGTAGGTAGTGCACTAACCTTTAAGACTGGGGGCTGTGGGTTCTATTCCCAACAAAGACCTTGGTTTATTTCACTACAAATAAAAATTGACTGTCGGCGGGGCTGCTCAGTGATGAAGGCATAGTCACTGGTCACTGTGCTGTCTTATTTCCGTAACTATACTTCTACTTTCACCACCTGTCTTCCCCCAGGGGCATATAAATATGGTCTTTATAGAATATTCCACTATCTAGACTCAGTGCAACTGGGGTATAAAGGGAGCCCAGTCCCCTGAAGACAGGCAGGTGGTCAACTGGAAACTCCACTTTATTTCCACTTATAATAATAGTTCTCTGGCTGATCATTGGTGTTGGCCCCTATATGGGAGCATCGTGGTGGTTGTGGTTTTGCGGCCCCATAAGGGATTATATGAAATTATGGTGGCCAGGATCATCTCGCTGATAATGACACGCTAAGTGAATGATCCAGTCCAGTGAGCATGCTTGACATGTGTTCTGGACAAGGAGTTAGAAAGTCTCCAACTCTTTATCAAGGTGTGATAGTTTGCAGACCTGCCCTGGAATTATTCAAGTTGCAACTAGGTGGTTCTGTTGCTTAGAATTATGTCTTCGGCTATCTAGGACGTATGTATAACGTTCCAAATTATACAAGTGGTTTGTCCACCATCTGATTAAGACTATATAGTCAGGCGCGGATGTAAAACAAATCACACTCTCACCACCTGTCTCATCTCTTCTCTATCCCTTTCCTAAAGAATCTGGCACGGTATTTGACTAAAAATCGGATGAAGTATAGTGTTCTTACACCGTTTTGGAAAACCTAGGCACTTGAAAGCTTCTTTAGAAACTCGAAAAATGTGTTTAATACATCGAACATCACACTAAATTTTAATGTGAAGAACATCAAGAGCATCCAATTCCGTAATACCATATAATATCACCCATAGTAACAGAAGCAACACTATTTCCGAACATAGATCTATGCGTAAGCATGCAACATTGTGTCTTACGGGCATTAAAATTCACACGACCCCATGCCGTGATTTTTGCGAGATTATGATTGAGTGTATCATTCATGTTCCACCTTTTAGAACTCACCTCCAACTAGTTCGGTCTATTGCCAAATGAATACGAATGACAAATGGTGCTGTCATCTGCTGAAGAGTATATAGGTTTGCAAGTTTGACAAAAAAGGTAATTTAGAAAAATAAGAAATAGAGCAGAAGAAAGAACGTAGCCTTACGGTACCTCTGAATTAATCTTGAATTCGTCTGATGAAATCCCATCTATAAAAACTCGTATAGTGCGGTTTCTGAGAAAACTCGAAATAAATCTGAAGAACTTATCACCGACACCAAAAGCAGCAAGTTTTGATAGAAGTGCATCATGCCACACTCTATCAAACGCCTTGAAAATACTCTCTCCGAAATTGCGTGATTTGATTTACATCTGTACCTGGCAGTTAGCCCTGACCAGATGGTGGTCAAACCACTGTGAATGGTATGTAGCGCCATTCTCGCCCTAGAAGGCCTTCGAATCCGTGCATTCTCCGATCACTCCTAGTTGCAATTGCAAAAGCTCGAAGTAGGTCGCAGCCTTTACTCCTTGCTTAAGAGTTGGAGACCATCCAACTCCTGGTCCAGAACGCATGAAGCTTAATATAATTAAGAACACGACGGCATTCATACTCACTGGACCTGGACCATTCATTGTATTCATTGTGAATGATCTGATCCACAAGCTCGAAAAACACAGCCACCACGATACTCCCGAAGGGGCTACCTCAATAATCAGTCAGATAACAACTAAAAGTCTAAAGAGACAATTAGCGGAACTCTGGGGCTTTCTGATTCTCGTGGAAATATAGTGGATTTTCGACTTAGCTCCTTGTGTGATCTATAAAGACTTATAAATGTGCCCCCGGGGGGCACTCTTTCCTAAATGATGTATGGAATTGCACCCTTGTTCCAATAGGAAAGCCAGAAATTCGTCCGTATAGCGCTCCCTACGGAAACCATACTGTCGGTCGCTAGGTAAACTGTACCTCACAAAATGAAAATTAAGCATAATTTCCATCACTTGGGAAAGTGCAGAACTAATTGCAATTGGGCTGCAATTTTTAAGCTTTAAGTAGATTTTTGTATTTTACTTGCGAGCTTAAAGCTCATTATTAAACAACTAATTAAAGCGAGCTCTCTGGTGAGTTTTTGATTTATAATTAATTTAAATGTAGTTCTTTTGTAATTTTCTGATTAATTGACAAAAGTTCAAGCAAAAATATAAAATAAATTACTACAAAAAAAGCTCTTTATTATAATTATTCTTAATTTAAATGTGTTTTTTTTTTTAATTTTTAAGCAAGAACGTGGATAAAGATAAAAATGCCATTAAAAGCTTTAATTAATTAATTAATTAAAAGGACTGCGATAAAGTTAAAAATGCTATTAAAAGTTTATTTAAATAAAGCTTTTACTTTCTGATGATTTTTTGACTGATAAAGAATTTGCAGAATCGAATTGTATCTCAAATTATTCTAATTTTTTTAAAAATTAATTTTTCACATTTGAAAGTTTTACGTTGCAGCCCTGCTGTGAAGCATAAATTATCCTCTTGGCATAAACATTAAATACTTAATTGTGCGTTAAAAGAATATCGACACAAATAATTTCATTTAAGCTTAAAAAAATTTATTCAAACAGTGTAAAAAAGAAAAATAATAAAAATTAAAAAAAAAATTATAAACAACCAACAACCACAAAATTTAAAGCTTAAAAGAATTTTATGATATTTTTACACAGTTACAGCATTAGCAGGGAATGTTTACCAACAACATCATCATCAGCGCCATCGCCGTTGGTGTAAAAAAAATACAAGGGCATGCAAATGCATGAATGAATAACAAAATATCAGTTTAACATAAAACTCTACACTCCACTCATTTCATTTAAGCTCAAACCTCTCCAAAAAAAATTGTTAAAAGAAAGAAAGGAAAACAAAACAAAAATGAGAACCCATTAAATGTAAATCTTTTTTTATTCTCTTTAAAAAAAAAAAAAAAAAAAAAAAAAAAAAGAAAAGAGCAAACAAGGAACCATTTAAATGACCGCAATTTGATACTTCCGCTTAAAATGTCACACACATAATGAGAAAAACAATAGACGAAAAAAAAGGTCAAACGACATCATTATCATCAATAATCAACCAAGCAAACCGCAGAAGAAGAAAAAACTACCCCAGGCAGTTGGTTAAGGGGTCAACAGATACCAGATAATGTCACCAGAAATTAGCCATAAGCTAAAGGAGAATACAGCATAATTTGAGTATTGTGTTTAGAAAACTTTAGCCATTATCGTATTTCCATTAAATGTTAAAGTTTTCATTTATACATTTTATTAAGTAAAATTATTTTTTAATATCTTTATTTGTGGCAGGCAGCAGTAATAAAAAATATAACGATTTAATTAAATTTTGTAAAAAACCGTCAATAGAAAACTGCTTGAAAAAAATAATAAATGTAAAACATTTAAAATTTTATTGCATTAAATTTAAAATTTTAATAATAAATTTTATTTTAACTTTTCTGACAATAAAAACTTTTTTCCAGAAGCTTTGTACCACAATTTATTTTTTTTGTTGCCTAAAGGGTTTTATTTTAGATGATTCAAAACTAAACTAAATTTAAAAAAAGCTGTTTGATAAAAGCTTTTATTTTATGACTTTAGATTCTTTTATGCCATTTAGTGATAAATGTTATACACTTTTTAAAAAGGTGATAGCTTTTTAAAACTGTTTTGATAAAACGATTTATAATTTACACCTCTTAAAAGATTTAAGTCTAATTATTATTTTATTTTATAATTATATCTATTTTATAATTCTAACTATAGTTTTGTCTAATAAATTATTATTTCATTTTATAATTATATTTATTTTATAATTAATTTTATAGTTTTAAGTCTAATGAATTATTATTTAGTTTTATAATTATATGTATTTTATAATTCTATTTATAGTTTTAAATCTAATGAATTATTATTTTATTTAATAATTATATTTATTTTACAATTATATTTATTGTTTAAGGTCTACTGAACTATTATTTTATTTTATAATTATATTTATTTTATAATGATATTTGTAGTTTTAAGTCTAATGAATTATTATTTTTTTTATAAATAATTTTATTTTTCGGAATCATTGGATTTAACCCCAAATTTTGAAATTTTATATAGAAAATTCAAGAGTCTTACGTCGTAAGCCAAATTGATTATATGAGAGTTCTCATTTAAACAACACAGCAAACAAAAAACTCAAAAACACTTTAATAAAAAAACACAGCAACATTTCGAAAACAAAAACACATTTTATTTTCAATCTTTCTTTGTTGAATTTTCTATACAAAATTTGGGATAAAATCCACTGATGAGCTATATAAGCAGTAGTAAAATGGCCATGACCATGGATATGCTTTCCCTCGCAGTAATATATTTCAAATATGTTATTTCGGAAAAATAAATATTTTATATTATTCTCATAAAATATTTATTTGCTAAAGAGTTGGAGACTTTCTAACTCCTGTCCAGAACACATGTCAATCATGCTCACTGGACTGGATCATTCACTTTGCGTGTCATTATCAGTGAAATGATCCTGGCCACCATAAATTTCATAGTTCCCTTATGGGGCCGCAAAACCACAACCACCACGATACTTCCATATAGGGGTCATCCTCAATGATCAATCAGAGAATTATTATAAGTCCAAAGAGACAAATAATGAACTCTGCGGGTTCACTGATCCCCGTGGAAATAAAGTGGAGCTTCCAGTTGTCTCCCTGTCTGACTTTAGGGGACTGGGCTCCCTTTTTCCCCAGTTGCACTGAGTCTAGATAGTGGAATATTCTATAAAGACCATATTTATATGCCCCTGGGGGGACGAGAAAATTACCAAAGCCACCAGCTGTTTTATACATCAACTGTGCAGATGGTGGATGTGTGTGTGTGTACGTGTGTGTGGCGGCGAATGGGTGCCCAGCCGACCGACAGATAACAGGTAATATTTTCTGAGTATCTTCGATAAATATGGTTAGGTCACAAACTGGTGTGGTGGTTTTTACCCAGCCCGGTATTTGCCTGCAGTCGCTACTAAGAGCGACCAGATCTGCGTTAAAATGTGCTCTAGCGGTTTTTACTCTGCACAATTTCCGGTATTCTGGGTATTTGCCACGCACACTAACTCCTATTTCGTGGTGCCATAGTAGTACCGGTGAGGTCACAAACTAGTGTGCTAATTTTTACCCAGCCCGGTTTGTGTCTACAGTCGCTACTGAGAATGACCAGAGCAGCGTTAAATTTTTTTTACTCTGCTCAGTTTCCGATATTCTGGTCATTTCCCTCGTCCACTAACTGTTGATACGTGGTATCTAGCACAAACATACCTCCGCACACCATTGCTTGGCACACGGAGCGAAGAGGGTGAAATGCCGTTAAGGAGATTAGTGGCAAAAAAAGGCCGCCTGTTAATTAAATATTAGCACAACATGACCCTGGACGCCGTTGAGTAAACCAACAACCTTTCGTTACAGCTGTGGTGAGAGCTTAAAAAGCTTTTTTCTTTAAGCTTTATAAAATATTATCGCTAATCACAATTCTATAAAAAGTAAACTGTATTAAGAATTTTAAGCAATATTTTAACACATTTTTTGAGCTTTTTTAAAAACACTAAAGCTTTTTACAAAGAAAACTGTTTTCCGTTTTATTAAAAACTTTTTCTGCACGTTATTTAAATTATGTGATTTCAAATCACTTTTAGTTTATTTTTTTCCACATCTCTATAAAAAAAGCGTTTTATCAGAAATTTCTTTTCGAACACAGGCAACTTTTTAAAACTCGTGTTTCAAATCTTTTCCTTCCACCAGCTTTTTCAATGCTCTTCTTTTCTATAAAAAGTAAATAATATAATAAAAAAAATTTGATTAAATAAATAAATAAATAAGAAGGGAATCTTGATATTACTCTAGGGTGCAACCTCAGGCCTATTTGATAATTTGATATACTACACTCATACCAACATATGCAAGCTTACAGCATATACAAACATACATACGTAGTTATTTACCCAAAAAAAGAGATAACAAATTAAATGAAACATTAAAATATCCCTAAACCCTAAACACACAATCATGTAACAGCAGAAAACAATAAATAGACAAACAAACAAAAAAAAAAATACAAGGAAAAGTACTTTACTGGTAGATGTGAATTTATTTTGTTTTTTGTTTTATCATTAAAGAAAATTTTAGTTGTAGCAGAGTGTTGGTGTGCTGAAATTAAATTAAATTTTTTCTCTTTCTGGCATTGTGTTGTTTTGTTTAAACCAATTAGAGGCTTTAAGTTAATCAAATACTTTGCATACTTTTAGGAGGCCGTAGTTGTAATTATTGTTTATTTCTTTTATTTTAATATTGTTCTGGTTTTTATGTTTAAAATTGTTGTTTTGCACTAGTCGCTTTTATTGTAGTTTTTTTTAATTCATTTAATTATTTTTAATTTTAATTATTTGTGCAGAAGGAAAGAAAGCAAAAATTGTTTAACAGCAGACACAGAAATGTTGGTTAATTTAAAAGGGATTTTTTTTCTTTCGATTGTTTAACTGAAAATAAATATTAATATAATAGTTATAATTTTTTGACCTTTTTTAATATTTTTTAGTAATTAATTTTAAGCACTAGGTCTTATTTATTAAAAAAATTAAAAAAATTTTTTTTTATTATTTTTGTTTTTCCTGATGATGCCAACCAACGGTGTGGCGAAATATCGAAAAAATAATAAAAAATAAAGTTTTTTAAAATTTTTTTATTAAATAAGACCTAGTGCTTAAAATTATTTACTAAAAAATAAATATTAATTTTTTATTAATTATTTGCAAGAGACAAAGTGGGAAAAAAACAAAGAAAAACTAAATAAAACAAAAATAACAATGAAATGAAATGCACCTTAAAAAATGAAGGCACTTCTTACAAAATTTAATTTACTCGTAAACTAAGCGTCGTAGAGCTTAAATAACAAAATCCTGTGATCACTTAAAAAATTTTAAAAATGGATTTTTTAGGCTCAAAAATTAATTTTTGTAAATTAATTTTCGCAAACTAAGTGTCCTAGAGTTTAAATAACAAAATCCTGGGATCACTTTTGAAAAATGGATTTTTTAGGCTTAAAAAATTAATTATTTTTATTAAAATCTTTAAAGCCAATTTACTCGCAACTAAGGGATTACTAAAAAAAATTTGAAAAATGGATTTTTTGGGCCCAAAAATTAACTCAATTTACTCGTAAACTAAACGCCCAAGAGCAAAAATAGCAAATCCGGGGTCGCTAAAAAAGTTTTGAAAAATGGATTTTTTGGACTCAAAAATAAAATTTTTTTAATAAAAATCTTTAATCTCAATTTACTCGCAAACTAATCGCCCAAGAGCTTAAATTGCAAAATCCTGGAATCATTTAAAAATTTTGAAATATATTGTTTTAGGGTCAAAAATCATCTCCGTAAATAATAGGCATTTCGAGAATTCCTTTTGACCCCAAACCATTTTTCAAGTTTCAAGGGACCTTTGTTTATCATATACATATCCAACGCCAAGTGTTTGAAACTGCGCTTCAATACACCTCTTGGGCCAGTGATAGTGACTACTCGCGCTCGGTGTGAAGCCTTAATGTTCTTAGGAATTTTAACGCACTGATTAAAATTAATAGTGCTCATGCTTCATGCTTGGGCCAGACCGCTATAGTTTTTAATAAAGGAAACATTTGTTAACCACCTAGTTTCACCTATAAAGACTGTTTTCTGTGAAGTTGCTAGGTGTGCGCCTATTAACCACTTGGAGGAAAAAATTTGCCATAATTTTGCCGATATACGGCCTCAAATGTTAAAAAACTTCATCGAACTACATCTAGACCAGTGATGGGCGAACTTTTTGGATGGCGGGCCATTAAAAAAAAAACATAGAGGGTCATTCATTAAAAAATTATGGGGTTGCTGTTCAATTAAAAGTTCGTTATTAGTTATATTACGTAATATTTTAAAACAACATGAAAATTTTATTAGATGCGGTTTATTATGGTTTTAAGATTTTCCAGATGTATGGGAAGCATGGATCTGTTTCTGACTTGACATAATTTCCTCAAAATCTGGTTCCAGCTGGGAGGATGCGACTTTTAATAAATTAAATAGACTCTCGTCTGACAATCGGTTTCTAATTGAATTTTTTCTGCATTTCATTACTGAAAAGGCCTGTTCACATAAATATGAGGAAGCAAACATTGCCATCATTTTCTGCGCATGATTAATTAGCTTTGGATATTCATCTTTTGGTAAGGATTTATAGAAATTAAGCTTATCTGTATTTAAAAATAGCTGTTTTAAATAATTATTAAATTGCAATTCTATAATTTCCAATTGTAGATCAGATGGAACATTCTCAGGATTAGCATTAAAAGGCATTGAAAAAATATCTAAACATGGTTGGATTTTTTTCAAGTCAGCAAATCTGGCTTCAAATTCTGAATACAGTTTTAATAAAGATTGTGAAAAGACTTTTAACTTCTCTTCACTCACAGGCCTTAAAAAATTAAGTCTTGCAAAATGAGTCAAATCATTTTTTCCCAAACATTTAAAAAATATAAACAATTGAGTTTTAAAAGACCTCAAACTGCCCCAAGTTTCATCCATAAATGGATTTCTTCCTTGTAACTTCTTGTTCAGTTTATTATAGTACTCGAGTAAATCCGTGAAAAAAGCAAACTCGATGCACCAATTCTTATCCTCCAATATTTCCCACTCATCCCAAATTTGAGTTTTGGTTCTTAGAAAAACTTTAATTTCTTCAAGAAGACTCCAAACTCTCGAGAAGGCATGCCCACAACTCAGTCACCTGATCTTTGTGTAATAAAGTACATCTGAAAATTCTGCATCAACTTGCGATAAAAACTCTTTAAATTGTCGATGTAACAAACCACGGGCTCGAATGGTATTAATTAATTTTAAAATAATGTTAAGTACGTGGTTAACATCCAAGGCAGCCTTGCAAAGACCTTCTTGGTAGATTATACAATGTAAAAAAATTGTTTCGCTTTCAGGATTCTGACTTTATAAACTCCTGCAAATCCCGTATTTTTTCCCACCATGTTAGGTGCTCCATCAGTTGTTAAATTAATTATTTTGGAAATTGGGGCATTAAGAGATTCCTTCCCCTGTCTAAATTCATCATAAATTATTTTTCCTGTCGTCTTTCCTTTCAAAGATCTCAAACAAGCAAGTTCTTCGGTTATTACAAAGTTTTCATCGACTCCTCTGATAAAAATTAGAAGTTGGTCAGTATCACTCCTGCCAACACTCTCGTCCATAGTGACTGAAAAATACTTAAACTTTTTAAGACGTCCATTGAGTTGATTGGTTAAATTAGAAGAAATCGCTGCAATTCTTTTTGTGACCGTTCAACGTTACAGCCCCATAGATTCGAAATCTTTTACCTTTTCTGCGCATAATACTTTTCCAATGCTAATTAACACATCCTTAATAAATTCTTCTTCAGAAAACGGTTTGTTACTTTTTGCTATTTTATAGGCAACAATATTTTTTGATTTTCAAAAAAACATTTGCTGACTAGATATTTTTCTTTTCAATTCCTCTGAATGAACTTTCTTGTCTTCATCTGTCATTTTACAGTACTTCGACCCAAGATGTTTTGAATTAAAGTGCCTAGCGAGATTATAATCTTTTAGTACAGCTACCGGTTCTTGGCAGATAAGAACAATAGGTTTTTGGTTATATTCCATTAAGAAGTACTTCCATGTCCACTCTGCTTGATATACTCGACATTTCAAATCAATTTTTCTCTTTCTATTTTCGATTGACATTTATGGGGGTATTTGCAATACACATTATTATTTTAATTACACAAATAAAACTGTACGTTGGCAACTTTATAATTTTACTTCACAATTTATTCTTTACGTCACGAGATTTACACATTTACTGATTGCTGATTAATCCATCGCTGGCCCTTTTATATATGTTGCGCAGGTTGTCTCGAATATTCAAGAATCTTCTAGATCTCACATATAATAGTTGTTGTTATGTTATACGTTCAGTTTTCTATATTAGTTGTTAGTGTTTTATGATGTTTATGTTTCTTCTTGGAATATTGCATCAGAAAGTTGTTGTTGTCTTGTGTGTACAATATTTCCCAGAAAACTACGCAGTTTGTACACAATATAATATGAAAACATCGCATTTTTTTGCTAAAATTGTCTATTTATATCTTTTTTTAAAACATAATGTAAATTTATTTTTTGGGCATAATTTTTTAAAAAACGTGATGGTGGTGGTGAATTTTTTTTTTTTTTAAATACGCTCGGCGGGCCGGATTGAAACCTCTCGCGGGCCGTAGTTCGCCGATCACTGATCTAGACAACACATAGACTGCGACCTATCTAGCCGAGGCGGCTGTATAGCAGAAGTCATATTAAATTTATAATGCCAGAAGATTATCTTTCGAATAGAGCAATGTCATTTCAATTTGAAAACTTCAATTTTGCTTTATTCCATTTTAAAGTTCTATACCTCCATAAAAGACAGCCTTTATTCCACAAATTTAATTGTGGCATTCACCGCAAAACTATCGAGTTTAAAAAATACACAAAATATCAATGATATACAAACCTTACATATCATTAAATTTCTTCTTCTTTTTTTTGTAAAATTCGGTTTAGAAAATTCGGTTGGTCTGTGAAACTATTTTACAAAATAATGTATATTTCGTTATGTTATTTTTAAACTAATGCTGCCGTAGTTTGAATTAAATTCTCTTGTTTATTTTTGTTAAAATAATAATTACTCAGTTGTTGCTATTTTTGTTATTATAATTAGAGGTCGTATTTTTAGGTTTTATGTTTTATTCCTTTTTAAATTTAATTCTGTTTGAAGTAATAAATTTGGAGAAATGTATGTTTGTATATTCGACCATATGTGCAGTCATTCTATTCTCTAATAAAATACAATTTAAACATGTTTTGTTTATTTCTAAAATGTTAGCAGTATAACGGCACAGTGATTAATTTCTATTTTAATTTTTATAGTTTTTTAAACGATCTTTTTTATCTTTAATAAATATCTTTTTTCTTTTTTTAGATCTTTTTTTATATATTTTTTCTTTTCAATATTTCGCTTTCCTTTGGAAAACAAAACAATTTTTTCCTGAAGAAGCTTTCCAAAGGAAAGCGAAATATTGAAAAGAAAAAATATATAAAAAAAGATCTAAAAAAAGAAAAAAGATATTTATTTCTATTTTAATTTTATTTAAATCAAAAACTAATAACAAATTTCGAACCATAAACATCAGTTTATCATATTTGCTGGCTTGCTTTGGCTCAAAATATTTTTGAAATGCTGACATTTGTTAACCACTCCGAAGTTTTTTACCCATCGGCCATATAAAAAAATTTTTTAATTGTACATTCATAAGCATTTCACATCACTGTGCCCTTAACTGCTGTACTGTGTTTTCATAATGTGTCCATAAAAATGTACAAATCTACAACATATTTCGCTTTATCAAATTTAATTACAAAAGGTAAAATTGTTTTCAGGCAAAATTAAATAAAACTAACGAACTTAATATGAATTACAATTTTCATTTGTTTTTATCACTTTGTAATATAATTTCGAATTGCAACAATTGTAAGTAATAATGCTAGCAACGGTTTTTGTTTTATCATTAAAAATAAGCGGATTGAATATTATCATGTGCATATATGTACATATTGTAAACGTATTAACAGTGTAACACAAAATATATACAACAAATTTATTTTGGTAGTCAACGGCAAACTGTGGAATAAAAATTACCCAAAATAAAATTATCATTCGCATATACATATTGTAAACATATTAACAGTGTGCCATGAAATATATACAACAAATTTATTCCGTTAGTTAACGGCGAACTGTGAAATAGGAAATACGCAAAATGAAATTATCATTTGCTTACACATATTGTAAACGTTTTAACAGTGTGACATGAAATATATAGAACAGCTTTATTTTGTTAATTAAGGGCAAACTGTGGAATATAAATTACCCAAAATAAAATTAATATAAATTAAATAAAAATAACAAAAATAACATTTCTGCAGTGATAGAATTTAAATTTCATTAATGAATTGAATACAATTGATCAAATCCCACATCTGAGCGAAGTGTTTGAAAACTAAAAATTTCAAGTTTCTTTTGGGCGTTTGAGCGTTTTCTTCAAAGGCTCTCTTTAAACATAAAACCATCAAATGAGCTTTCAATAAACATAATTACAAATTAACGCTTTTAATAATTTCATTTTATTTTCCAAAAACAAGAAGGAATTAAGAAAACCTAAAAAAGTTTAATATTTTTGAGATTAAAAAAAAAATATTTTTATTAATTCACTGCTAAAGAATTATAAATTTTTACAAAATTAATTTGAGAGAATATTTTCCTTGTTCGAATTTCCGATAAATTTCAGCAAAACTGGTGCCTGTCGGCGTTGTTTTGCATATTAGTGATGAAAGGATATATCAATAAATAAAATTCTCTATATGGAGTGATCCAAATCCTGAAATCTGTATTGATTGACACGGTCGGATCCAGTAAAACTGACTGCTTGGTGTGCTTTATGGTGAAATTATTGTTCCGTACTTAATTGGTTATGATTTTACGTCATCCCACGTCAAATTTTGTTTTCGGCCATGACCCATCTTCAGTGTTCTCTTCTATACTCTTCCGTATTTATTTTACGTCAACCCGCGTCAAATTTGGTTTTTGATCAAACCGGTTTCCGCTATATGCCATCTTTAGTATTCTCTATATACTCTTTCCTTTTCTATAAACCGATTTCATTGAAGCCCAATGTTGATCGAGACGTTATGGTCAATGGTTAAAGTCAATTTCAAAATCGTTCTTTTATTCTGCCGACTTTTTCTAATATCTCAACGTTAATACATAGAGCTGTATTTTTGTGTTTTTTTTACAGAGTTGATTAAGAAAATAAAAATAAATTTCGTATTGTCTTCTTCTTGTTTTTAAATAAATAAAAAAGTCCCAATTTACATTGGACGATTTTTGTCGCTGCAATTCTTAGTTTTTTGTTGTAAATAATGTGTGTAAAGAGAATAGTGGGAGAGTTCCTCTCTTCCCCTATTCTCTTTACTTCCATTATTTACAAGAACAAACTAAGAATTGCAGCGACAAAAGTCGTCCAATGTAAATTGCGACAAAATATAAATGAATAACAAAAATTAAAAAACTTTCTAAATGTTTATTTCCCCCCTTTTTTAAGCGATAGCAGTTCTTTAAAACTTATTCAATCGCCTTGAAATTTCCATTCTCTGCTTCGATTTAGATAATTTAGCAATTTTTCACAAAAATTTTTAACGTTTTTTTTAAATTTAATTTTGAATATTTATGCTGTAATTTCGTTATCAGGTTGCTATGATTCCATTCGTTTATAATAAACGACAGAGTGATTGAGTTTACTTTTAATATTTAAACTTAAATGAGCGCTCACTAAAATGATCAATTGGTCTCATATCCAAAAGGGGCAATGTGAGAATTCTGTGACATTTCCAAAACAAAACAATAATTTTGCTTAATATTTTGTACGTTCTTACAAGTAACTCTCGAAACCATGCTTGGTTTTTCGCAACCAGACGAGAATTTGTTCGCAATACATATAGACTTATGGGTGCAATGGGATTCTGCGCAAGTCGTCTTTTATATTAAGGTTAAAATTGGAAATTCATTCTCTTCTGATATAATTGATGCCTATTCAGGTATTCCTCAAGGAACGCATATTGGTCCGTTACTTTTTATAATTTTTATTAATGATTTACCATTGAATTTTAAGTTTTCCAGCTGTCTTTTATTTGCTGATGATTTGAAATTGTATTCTACTATTGGCGATATTGGTGACTGCGAAAAGATACAGATTGATCTTAACAAACTGTCTGACTGGTGTTTTGAAAATGGCATACGTATTAATGTTTCAAAATGTTGTGTTGTCACATATGCTTATATTTCGGGTTCAATAAATTTTGATTATACTCTTGGTGGTTTCCTGCTTAAACGTGTAGCTGAAGTTAAGGACTTAGGAGTCATTTTTGACACTAAATTAACATTCTCTAAGCATATCGACTATATTATTTCTAGAGCTTACAGTATGCTTGGTTTCGTTAGAAGAAATTCTAGAGATTTTAAATATGCATACACCCTCAAGTCTTTATACATTTCCTTGGTTCGAAGTATCTTGGAATATTGTTCCATTGTTTGGAATCCTAGTCATTTAGGCCCATCAAATCGTATTGAACGAATTCAGAGGATATTCACTAAGACTGCTTTAAAATTGATTTGGCCACAAGAACTACCTTCTTATGATGTTAAGAGGAAAATGTTAGGCTTACAATCCTTAGATCTTGCTCCTCATTATTATTTGTTTATAATATACTATCTGACAATATTGATAGCCCGGAAATTAAAAATTATTTTACGTTATACAGTCCTCCTAGGGACTTGAGACATAATCGCATGTTTGAAGAATGTCTTTTTAGAACGAATTATGCAATTAATGAGCCGATTGCAAGATGCTTGCATTTATGTAATAGTTTTAACCCACATTTAAATTTTAATGTCAATTATAATATGTTCAAGCTTCTTTTATTCAAACATTATAATTAATATTGTAAAGTAATCTGTAGGAATTTAATTCTGTAGATGAAATAAGTAAATAAATAAATAGACTAAAAAATAATTGTCTCACCAATTATTAATTAAAATATCATCAAATTATTAAAAATAGTTCGAAGGGTTAATCTTCGAGATTGGAGCGTTAAATATGAGATGTTGAAAAAATGAGCGGACTATTTTAGAAAGAATAGTCTGTTGCAAAAGCGAGAAATCTAAGAAGTGCCGAAGGGGTAGACTTTAAGTCGAAGCTCGCTTATACGATAAACTCTTAAAGTTCGCAACAGATGCAACCGGGGAAGAAGTCGTATGTCTGCCAGAGAGCCTAGCAGACATCTTGAACGGCTGGTCAAGCAGAAAGTAATTGTAAATATTTTGTAAATAAGAAGATATTCAAAACCTGTTGTCAAACAAATCGAAACTAAGTTTGTGTGACCCAGGGACTTATGTATAATGATTGTGTATATTATTGAATTCTATAAATTTATAAAGATGGCGGTAAGACAATTAATTACAAATATCTAACAGAACATTGTGTTAAATTAAATAGTTTAAAATTACTTCAGCTAATTTGTTAGATGTGCTCTAATTTAATAATTTGTTTTTTTATTTTGCAATAAAAGTGCTTCTTTCAAAACATTTACATCATTTTAAAACGTCATTCATCTATTTAACACGTGAAAAAGTGACGCCTTTCTAATGTTTTATAATATCTGTTTTTGTGTGTGTGTGTGTTATAGCTTTTTTTTGTACATACATACATATGTATGTATTTGTGTGTTTAACTATTTAGGTGAATATTTAAATTATAAAGAATAGTTTACAAAAACATTTATTTTAATTGATTTATGCCATCATTAAGTTTTCATTTCACTTTATTTTTTTTATTATTCCTAGAAAACTGAAAATTACAACAACAACAGAAAATATATTTTACGAATAAAAACATTTAAATAAATCCTTTTCGTTTTTCGTATTTAAAGTTTGACAATTTTTCAATTAAATATTATTTGGTTTTTTCACCATGTATTTGTTGTTGTTGTTTTTTTGTTTGCAATTTAATTTAAACAAAAACCATTCAAAACTAGATTTTAAACTAAATGTCATCAATTTTTTCCACATGATTTATTCATTAACTGTAAAAATATATTCCTTCTGCTGACTGAATGTAAATTTTAAACAAAAAATGTGTCTATGCAAGTGTGCGTTTGGATATATCCAAATATGAACATAAATGTGTTCGCTTAAATTGATATAAAACATAGATATTTACATCCACTCTCACACACACACACATGTATATGCATATGGATATGACTGATTACTTGTATTTCAAATGTACATTTTAAAGCGTTAGAATAAATATTTGTTAAATAGTTAATATTTTCAAACAGTTTAAATTTTATATTGAAAGTAAATTAATTTTAAATGCACATAAAACATAAAGACATATAAATGTTAAATTATAATTTATTTGCTTAAGAACATTATTTAAATACTTAACAGTTATTGAAATATAAAATATATTACACCATTTACATATAAAATATGCAAATACAAATACTTGTAAATAGTAAGTCAGAGCTAAGCAAGACTTCTTCTTTATAATAGTAAGCTTTGCCGCTAAATGCGACTTGAGTTCTTAAGGGTGGCGAATTCACCACTTCCAAATTTTTATTGAAAAGCGTTTATTTCCAAAAATAAATTCAAAGAAGGAAAAAATATATTGTCATGTTTATACCCCCCCCCCCACCCCCGCGGAGACGCATTACATGTATCAATGGGGGTAAAAGGGAGCCCACTTCCCTTCAAAGCTAGCAGGAGCCAACTGGACAATTCCACTTTATATCCACGGGAATCAGAAAAGCCCCAGAATTCAGCTATTTGTCTTGGCCCATTGGGAGTATCGTGATTGTGGAGGCTGTGTTTTCGAGGCCCTCGTTCGAGTTATGTGGGTCGGATCAATCATAATGAACACAATGAATGGTCCAGGTCCATGGAGCATGATTGCGGTTGTGTTCTTAAATTTTATTAAGCATCATGCGTTCTGGACCAATAGTGAAGGGTGCGGCCTGCTCCGGGGTTTTTGAAGTTGCTACAGATACAGACGTAAGGGGTATAAAGCCTTCTCTTTCTTTTTAATGGAAACAACAAAACTTGAGCAACAAAAGTTGATGTGTGTAAAACCGCACTTTGCAGTGGCATTTTTTTATCGTTCTTTATTTAAAATATTACAAAAATTTGTATTTAAATTCAGTAAAATGGTATAAACAAATGAATTAAGTGAAACTGTTAGAACAGAACTTGTGACAAAATTAAATATAGACATTTCTGTCATAAATATCGCAAAAGAATATAATTTGGCACAGCAAACAATTTGCGCCGAACAGGTAGAAAACGTAAGATTACAAAATATCAAGACCGATGATCGCTCGGAAACTCAAGAACGACCCACTGAAAGCACCCAAAACTGCTGCTTTAGAGTGGAATAAGAACACAATTAATTAAGTAAAAGAACAATTTGTCGGCATTTATCTGAAGCCAATATGAAGACATTCATTGCAAACACAATTCCTTTTATTAACCCTGCAAAATAAAATTAAGCGCTTAAAATTCGCCAAAAAGTAAATCACCAACCAAGCCCCTTTCCTTCTGGCGTAATACAGTCGGAAAGGACAGAAAAAGAGGGTAGTTTTGAGTATCACTTATCATCCAAAAAAAATGTTTGCCAGATTAAATGCAAAAATACCTCAAAAAGTGGCACCTGTATGCCAGAAAGCAAGTCATGGTGGTGGAAGGATTTATGTTCCGGGGATGTAATTTATTTAATAGAGTAGATGACTTGGTTTCCTGTTGATGGCCCAATGTATTAACATGCTAAAAGTGTCACCTTTATATCAGAAAGCAAGTCATGGTGGTGGAAGGATTTATGTTCCGGGGATGTAATTTATTTAGTAGAGTAGATGACTTGGTTTCCTGTTGATGGCTCAATGCACCAACATCGATATTTAAGAATATTAAATGAATGTACATTTCCTCATTTTCCAAAGGAATAATGCTGTGTGTCATAGAAGCAGAATGATTACAAAGTTTCTAACACAAACTGGAATTCTAACTTCGGGTTGGATTCCTCAAAGTCCAGAGATGAATGTAATAGAAAATCTTTGCTTATTACAAATTTAACAAAAACTAAAGATGAAACAATAACAGGGATCACAAATACGTGGAACGAAGTTTCAACAGAATTTCTCCAATCATTGTTAGATTCGGTTACAAACCGCCTGCAAAATGTTTTAACCGCCAAAGGCGATACATTTTTTTTATTAATATAAATAATTGTTATTAATTTTTACTAAGTAAAAGTTATAAATTTTTTATGTACTTTGCAAAAAAACAAGTCTAAATACTTATGCCACCTACTGTAGTTCGTTAATTGTATTTTTCAAAAAGCAAATAGAAACTAGATAGACTAAAATGTAGAATTTTAATTGTTTATAGTAAGGAATCCGTGAATGGCGAATAAAACACTCTTACATTAATTTTTCGAAACAAAAATGTTTCCTCGTTAAACGAATATTTTATCCGTCACAAAAAATACGCTAAAAAACGAACGAAAGCTTTCAAGTTGAATAAAAAATTTTAAGACCTACACATGAATTAAAGCCTAAAGAAAGTATAATAATTCGGTATAAAAACTTGTAGTTATTTTACAATAATTATATTAAAGTTATGGTAACGTTATTAATAACTTTTATAGATTTGTGCTATAATAAACGTTTTAGAGGTAAAAATATAAATTTATTTCACTTCCATAAAGTAACCAGTATTACCGTCAAACGTTTTTTTATAAACATAAAATGGCCAAAATAAAGAACTATAAATAAAATAATGGTAGGCAATTTTCTTTAAGCAGCCACGAAATAAATGAAATTCCCAAGCTCTCACGTACCCTAGTGCCACCTTTTGTTTAGTATAATAGTAATAAACGAAAATTATCCATACCCTAGTATTAATTTATTTTACATTAGCACCTTTTTTTACAATAAAAAGTTGTAGTCAATAACAATATACAGAAATACCTTTTCTTTCTTAAACACTAGTTAAAAATAATATCTAGATATTCTCAAAAACTAAAACCAATTTCTACTGAAGATAGTTGTAGTAACTTTAGTAAAAATCCTTCAGAATTTTGTAATTGTTTATCAAACACCTGCTACTTGTAACATTTCTTCAATTTTAACAATTTTTTCTCTAGGTTTTCCTACCATTAAACCTCTTTTTGTTTCTTCTTTGTCAATTTTTGTCCAACCTTCCCAATTAACTACATTATGATTTCTTAAAACATTTTGCACACCCAATTTTGGATCATCAGTTTGAAGTTCCTTAGCTACAATGTCATCACATACAGTTTTTGCCACTGCAAAGGCATTATTCATGGTGGTTAAGATAACACCGGTGGGACCTGTGCCTAACCAACCAGATACATATAAGCCTTTGTCTATAGTCATCTCATTTGAAGATTTTAAAACTCTGCCATTTGCATTAAATATTCTTCCAATTTTTGCATCAAAACATATACTATTGTCTGCACAAGAGGACATGTAGCCTATACTTCTTAAAACCAAATCGGCTGGCAAACATTCTTCTTGGTCGGTTGGAATGGCTTTATCCTGTTTCATTTTGTTAACCGAAAAAATCAGTTGGTTACACTTCAATAATTTTGGCGATCTTAGAAAAATTGGCAGAAATCGTTTTTTATGTTGTGCCTGGGAAGACTGTTCGCTTAAGCTTTTAAGCATTAGTTCTGTTAAACGCTTACGAGGTCTGGATAATGTATCTACTATATTTCCAATGCCTTCAAAGTCTTGCTGACGCCACTCTGTTGTTACATTTGGTAATTTCAGCATTTCTCTCAGTTCTTTAATGGTAAAGGCCACTTGTAAAGGACTCCTACGACCAACTAGATACACTTGTTCAACTTTGCTGACAGCTAAAGCCTCTAAAGCATACGAAGTTATATCAGTTTTCTATAAAAACAAAACAAAAAAAAAGAAATTAGAACCTGCATAACATTTGTTTATTTAATTTTATTTACTGAAATTTACCTTTAAACTGTCTAGAGGACTTAATAGCATTCTTGCTACATCCACCGCCACATTGCCTTGGCCTACTATCGTTACAGTTTTACCGGTTAAATTTGGTTTAAGATTTTCCGCTCCAGGCAAACCATTATACCAGGCAACAAATTTTCTAGCGGAAAGAACATTTTCTTCAGACTCATTTGCTAAGCCCAATTTACGATCTTGATCAGCACCGTAAGTTAAAAGAACCGCATGATAATTATCTCTTAACTGTTGTAAATGTACATCTTTACCCAATGTGACATTTCCGTAAAAATTAAAGCGGGGATTTTCAGCAGTTTTTGTAAAAGTATTAATAACATTCTTTACCTCAGGATGATCAGGGGCAACACCAAAACTGCAAAATATACAAACTTACATATTAAAAATTTTTTTTATTAATATTTTAACTAATTGTTCAAGTCATTAAGATAAGAATGCAAATAAAGAAAGTAAAGGCATATTTACATTTTGTTTAATTCTATATAAAACTGCAAATAACATTCAAATCGAATTGCTTATTTTTCAAACAGCAATAATTTTAAAGCAAATATGGTGAAAATTAAAATACTTGCAGCTGTAGTCATAATTATTTTGAGCCTATTCCTACACTCTGTACAAGCTACATGGAATTTTGATGGCGTAGGAAGTATTAGCCTTAAATAGAGTATTTAAATAAATATAAAATATCTTCTTTTTCTAGCCTATTTTCGAAATATATTTCGTTCCATATTTGATCCTTTAATTAATTTCGCAACCTCTACAACTACTACAACTTCAACAGCAACGGGTACTTCTTAATTGAACTTACCGCACTAAGCCGAAGGGTACTGGCAGCTTTTCTATAACATCTATTTTACAATCCTTGAGAGTCTTTAGTAAATATTGTGCCGCATAGAAGCCTGCTGGTCCTGCTCCTACAATGCATATTCTGGGCGTAGTCGTGCCTTTTGCAAAACAGCGTTTACTTAAACTTAAGGGCACAGTTATAGTTTTATTGATTTTATGTGTTTTTAGCGTTTTATTTATTATTCTTTGTAACATTTTTCAAAGTCTGTTAGCTTAGTTTTAAATTATACCTAAAACAAGTGTCCTTTAATATAATTTTATGGAACACAACAAACAAAACATTTACAATTTTTTAAACACCTGTTAGGACAAAGTTAAATAAAACAGAGATGTTGTGGGTTTTGTTATTGTACAAACAGTGATGCCAAACTGGTAGACATCAAAAAGCCTGTTAATTCTATTTTTATCGTGTAATTTGATTTATGCACATTTCGCACACTAAATACAAAAGGGTCACAACTCAAAATACTACAATTTTTAGGAGAGACAAAAAACTGTTCAGTTCATCGTGCAGGAGCAGCACACTTAACAAAAAAAATAGACATAACTATATTTTTACAGTTAAAGAAGATAGTGATATGAAAGAAATTTGTGCAGTAATTAGAGATTTGTACTCTGAATTAGTTTATAAAAAAAGTCAGTTTTGGAAAATTGTAAGTTGGAACCCTTTTGTATTTATGGTGCGATTTGTGTCCTTTGAATTATTTAGTAAGAATAATTTGAGAATACAAAAATTTTTTTTACTAATCTACAAAAGGCGACCTAGTAATTACAGTTTTTTCTGTTTAATTGAATATTGTCGTCCGAAGAAAGAAAGAAATGCCTTATGAAAATTTTTAGTTCAAAAATATGAGCAAGTATATACAACTAATATCTACTTCGAAATATGTGTCAGAACGCTCTTACCATTTTGTTGAAATATTGCGCTTTCATAACACTTTTGAATTAAATAACAATTTTAAAGTGAGCAAATTCAAACACATTAAGTACAAAAAGAAATAATTTTAACATTTGAAATAATAAGTCGCATAAGAAAATGCATTCAATTGAATTAGATTCGTCCAGATAAGTTTGTGAAGTTTGTGATTGTTTTGTCATTAATAAAAAAATTTTGTTCACATCAACCTTTATATCACATTTTAGCTTTTCTCTCGACAAAGTAAAAAATTTTTTAACGCAAAATTTTTTATTAATAAATATTTTGGGACATTGTCACAACATATCCATCATCATCGCTACTGCTCGTCATTAACTACTATTACTACTACTGAAACCTCTCAAATAATTCATAAGAATTAAAGAATATTCAATTAAAAAAAATCCATATACAATTCCATCAATTTTTTTCATTTTAGTCGATATATACCACTGTTCAACGTAACTGATTCTTTAAAAAACTTTATATTTTCAACAAAGATTTTTTAATATTTTTCTAAGTAATTTTATTATTTGTGCTTGATTCCTTTAAATAAATATTTCATGATATTCTCATGAAATATTTATTACAAAAATTTTCATTAAAAAATAAACATTTTATGATATTCTCATAAAACATTTATTTCAATAAAAATAAAAAATATTTGAAATGTATTACTGCGGGGGAGAGCATATCCATATTGCAATTTCACTTTCGCTCACAAAGCTCATCAGTGAATTTTACCCCAATATTGTATAGAAAAACCTAGAAGTCTTATATCTAAAGCCAAACCGATTCCATGAGAATTTGTTCATAAAATCAACATAGCATAGACAGCAAGACTCAAAAACACTTCTATACAAACACAGCAAAACATTTCAAAACAACAAAAAACATTGTTTATTTTCAATCATTTCTACATAAGGGTTGCCATTGGAAACCATTCATATGTAATTTGAAAATTCAGAAAATAAAAAATATTTGTAAAAAATTTAACAAAAATTTCTAAGAAAGCAACGGGCACATGCAATGGAAATAAGTAATTTATTCATCGGAATCATTTTCAATCTAAGTAATTTTATTATTTGTGCTTGATTCCTTTAAATAAATATTTCATGATATTCTCATGAAATATTTATTACAAAAATTTTTTTTTTGTTGTTTTGAAATGTTTTGCTGTGTTTGTATAGAAGTGTTTTTGAGTCTTGCTGTCTATGCTATGTTGATTTTATGAACAAATTCTCATGGAATCGGTTTGGCTTTAGATATAAGACTTCTAGGTTTTTCTATACAATATTGGGGTAAAATTCACTGATGAGCTTTGTGAGCGAAAGTGAAATTGCAATATGGATATGCTCTCCCCCGCAGTAATACATTTCAAATATTTTTTATTTTTATTGAAATAAATGTTTTATGAGAATATCATAAAATGTTTATTTTTTAATGAAAATTTTTGTAATAAATATTTCATGAGAATATCATGAAATATTTATTTAAAGGAATCAAGCACAAATAATAAAATTACTTAGATTGAAAATGATTCCGATGAATAAATTACTTATTTCCATTGCATGTGCCCGTTGCTTTCTTAGAAATTTTTGTAAAATTTTTTACAAATATTTTTTATTTTCTGAATTTTCAAATTACATATGAATGGTTTCCAATGGCAACCCTTATGTAGAAATGATTGAAAATAAACAATGTTTTTTGTTGTTTTGAAATGTTTTGCTGTGTTTGTATAGAAGTGTTTTTGAGTCTTGCTGTCTATGCTATGTTGATTTTATGAACAAATTCTCATGGAATCAGTTTGGCTTTAGATATAAGACTTCTAGGTTTTTCTATACAATATTGGGGTAAAATTCACTGATGAGCTTTGTGAGCGAAAGTGAAATTGCAATATGGATATGCTCTCCCCCGCAGTAATACATTTCAAATATTTTTTATTTTTATTGAAATAAATGTTTTATAAGAATATCATAAAATGTTTATTTTTTAATGAAAATTTTTGTAATAAATATTTCATGAGAATATCATGAAATATTTATTTAAAGGAATCAAGCACAAATAATAAAATTACTTAGATTGAAAATGATTCCGATGAATAAATTACTTATTTCCATTGCATGTGCCCGTTGCTTTCTTAGAAATTTTTGTAAAATTTTTTACAAATATTTTTTATTTTCTGAATTTTCAAATTACATATGAATGGTTTCCAATGGCAACCCTTATGTAGAAATGATTGAAAATAAACAATGTTTTTTGTTGTTTTGAAATGTTTTGCTGTGTTTGTATAGAAGTGTTTTTGAGTCTTGCTGTCTATGCTATGTTGATTTTATGAACAAATTCTCATGGAATCAGTTTGGCTTTAGATATAAGACTTCTAGGTTTTTCTATACAATATTGGGGTAAAATTCACTGATGAGCTTTGTGAGCGAAAGTGAAATTGCAATATGGATATGCTCTCCCCCGCAGTAATACATTTCAAATATTTTTTATTTTTATTGAAATAAATGTTTTATGAGAATATCATAAAATGTTTATTTTTTAATGAAAATTTTTGTAATAAATATTTCATGAGAATATCATGAAATATTTATTTAAAGGAATCAAGCACAAATAATAAAATTACTTAGATTGAAAATGATTCCGATGAATAAATTACTTATTTCCATTGCATGTGCCCGTTGCTTTCTTAGAAATTTTTGTAAAATTTTTTACAAATATTTTTTATTTTCTGAATTTTCAAATTACATATGAATGGTTTCCAATGGCAACCCTTATGTAGAAATGATTGAAAATAAACAATGTTTTTTGTTGTTTTGAAATGTTTTGCTGTGTTTGTATAGAAGTGTTTTTGAGTCTTGCTGTCTATGCTATGTTGATTTTATGAACAAATTCTCATGGAATCGGTTTGGCTTTAGATATAAGACTTCTAGGTTTTTCTATACAATATTGGGGTAAAATTCACTGATGAGCTTTGTGAGCGAAAGTGAAATTGCAATATGGATATGCTCTCCCCCGCAGTAATACATTTCAAATATTTTTTATTTTTATTGAAATAAATGTTTTATGAGAATATCATAAAATGTTTATTTTTTAATGAAAATTTTTGTAATAAATATTTCATGAGAATATCATGAAATATTTATTTAAAGGAATCAAGCACAAATAATAAAATTACTTAGATTGAAAATGATTCCGATGAATAAATTACTTATTTTAATATTTTTCTTCATATCACGAGGTTATAAGGTTTTTCATATGGCTGTGCTCTCAAAACATACTTAACATGTTACCCGAGCCAATATCCTACTTAAGAAAAAACTACTCCTTTAACTTTCTGTCAATAAACGGCTTCCTAAAAGTGAAAATACCGACCTCGATATCTTCATTGTTATTGATTTTGGTGACGCAGTTTATTACAATTGACTTTGACATTTCTCCAATATCTGCGAAAATTTTGTATTAATCGTAAAGATAAAAAGTAAACTTATTAAAAAGGGTATTTATTTTTTGCTAATTAAAGTACAAAAACTTAAATTGTATTTTAAAATAAAAGGAATCAATAATAATTTATCTTTTTACAAAATCGACCACATCATCACAACTTGCTAAATTACAATGGAGCAGCCATTACAGCAACAACAGTCAAGGAGTCATAATATCAAATCAGCAATGGTAACTGAAGATCTTTATGTAAATGCAAATAATATCAACAATTTTTAAATTATATTAAATGGAAATCAAAATTACATGTTTTAATTGTTATTTCTTCAAACTCTAGGCACCTCTATCGCCCTGTCCAATACCAGATATAAGTGACGATGAGTTAGTTTCGATTTCCGTACGTGACTTAAATCGCACTTTAAAAATGCGTGGTCTTAATCGTGAGGAAATTGTACGCATGAAACAGCGTAGGCGTACCTTGAAAAATCGTGGTTATGCAGCCAGTTGTCGCATTAAACGTATAGAACAGAAAGATGTTTTAGAAACGGAAAAATCACATGAGTGGTCGGAACTTGAGCAGATGCATGAAGATAACGAACAGTGTGCTCGTGAAGTAGAAGCTTGGAAAAAGAAATATGCAGCTTTATTGCAATTTGCTGCTCAAAATGATATTCCAATACCGCAAGAATTGGAAACTTGTTAGGAATCGCCGGAGAAAATATTTTCTTCACATATTGACCTAATAGTACAATTTTTTTTATCATATATTGAGAGATTTAAGTTTAGGATAACGTTTAAAAATAATAATATACTCATGTAAAAATTAATTTTATAATATTTTTTATTTGGCATTTAAAACAGTGGAAAGCAAGGTATACGTAAAGTCTTATATTTCCGTTTTCAATTTGTTTTATTTTATTAGTGTGAAGCGTCTAATGTCCGAAATTTATAAGAGAGTTGACACTGTATGTTACGGTGGCTGTTTGTATACCTCTATAGAGGCATTTATTCTCCAAAAATCTTTTATATATATTATGCTGTTGTAACACTAAAAGTTTGGGTATTTTTGCAAGACGAATGGAAGTATTTATCATTTCCTTAAATGTGCGAAATCGTTTTATGAAACTTATCTCTCACTATTTAGCTTTTGAACCTATAAAATAGCATTTCTTGTTTAATAGTTATTCTCCATTATTTAAATAGGATTTACAATACAAAACAAAAAAATTATTAAGACTCATTTTTAATATTTGTATTTTAAATAAAAATTTTCATTGCATATTCAATTGAGACTTCATATCAGATATTTCATTTAGCAATTCCTTAGATTCACTAGATTCACAATTTGCCTCTTCGATGCACTTTAGTTTAAGCGATTTTAATCCTGCTTCAAAAGTTTCATGACAATTTTGAATTGTAAGCCTGAAAAAAGTCAAATTGGGAAAATTATATTTTTCGATTTTTTTTAAATAACCTCAGCTCTTCCTCTATAGGCTCCAAAATAGAAACAGTTTGTTTTATATCCGTGTAGCATTGTTCCCTTTCTTTAAGATTTTTAATGAAAATGTCTTTGTCCTCATAAAATTTCTTATTGTATTGGTCCGTATTTTGTGCCAATTGCTTAATAGCATTTTCTACTTCTGAATGCGGCTTGGTAATGGAAAAATGTTGTAACACTAAGTTTTTTGTAATAATAAAAAAAATTTATTTACTTACTTTCAGTGCCAGGTCATCCTTAATAATCATTTCAAAAAATTTATCACGCATGTTTTTAGTTTCTTCTGTAAATTTAGCATTAATTGTTTCACTACATTTACTTAATTGTTCTGATTTCATTTTTAAATTGTTTACATCGGCTTTAAGCTGAGCTTGAGCTTTATTTGGAATGTCATTAATTGGTAAAGTTGAGGTGTCTAGAGAATTATTGGAAAGTTTTCCAATTTTCTTAGTTAGTTCTTGAGTTTTTTGCTGCTTAACTGTTAAACTAGACTTTAGTGTTTGATTTTTAGAAAGCTGTAAATAGAAGCATTAAAATTATACGAAAAATTAAAGTAATTGGTCACAATCTGAAATTAGCTTAAGATTTATTGAAAAATTTCAATAAAAAGTAGAGAAACTCGTTAATTTAAAAAATAATGGCACGTGGCACTTTGAAGTCTATATACCCAAAAACGTTTTCTTATTCAATATTTTACAGATCTACATACATGTAAATATAATTAAACGAAACACAGTTCTTCATTAACAACACATTTCAAGTAAAAGTATTTACCAACTGCATATGAAAGCTTTTAAGCCATTTTTTGAACTCATCTTTAATTTGTTGAAAATCTTCAAAGCTATTTGGTGATTCCATTATGGATTTTATTTAAATTTTATTGGTATTAATGAAAGTTAGTAAAAACGTGAGTCAACTTGTTCGTTTTCTAACGGTAAATTAAACACTTTTCGTGTTGAAAGAGCTGTTTTATATTTAACTTTTAACATCAACTCTGATAATTTGTTTTCTCAGGGCTGACAACTTTGACAGCAAAAACCCAAATTGTCTTTAGAAATTGTGCCTGTCATTTAGGAGTTTGCAAAATATATTTTACATTGTGAATGTGGTCTTTTTGCACAAAAAAATCCGGTTTTAAAAGAAACAATTAAAAACATAAATTTGTTAAAAGTTTTTTGCAGTAATATATATAAAACAATATGCCGTCTTCAGAAGTTTTGGTAAACAAAGTTATAGTTCATCCATTGGTATTGTTGTCCGTGGTGGATCATTTTAACCGTATGGGAAAAATAGGCAATCAAAAACGTGTAGTTGGAGTTTTATTAGGATGCTGGAGATCCAAAGGTGTCTTAGATATATCCAACAGCTTTGCTGGTACGTTCTCTTTCTTACAAACTGTTTGAAATCGATGAACTTATTTGTTTATATTTCATTTAGTGCCTTTTGATGAAGATGATAAAGACAAATCGGTTTGGTTTTTAGATCATGATTATTTGGAAAACATGTATGGCATGTTTAAAAAAGTCAATGCCAAAGAACGCGTTGTGGGCTGGTACCACACTGGACCCAAACTTCATCAAAATGATATAGCTATCAACGAATTGATAAGACGCTATTGTCCAAATTCTGTATTAGTCATAATAGACGCAAAACCTAAAGATTTAGGTTTACCCACGGAAGCTTATATAGCGGTAGAGGAAGTTCATGATGATGGCTCGCCTACTAGCAAAACATTTGAACATGTGCCGAGTGAAATTGGCGCAGAAGAAGCTGAAGAAGTGGGTGTAGAACATTTATTGCGTGACATAAAAGATACCACTGTAGGCAGTTTATCACAAAAGATAACCAATCAATTAATGGGTCTGAGAGGTCTTAAGGCTCAATTGAACGATATCAAAAGTTATTTACAAAGGGTTGGTGATGGTAAGATGCCAATTAATTACCAAATTGTTTATCAGCTACAAGATATATTCAATCTCCTACCCGAC
Organism: Trichopoda pennipes; assembly: GCA_030448955.1. Taxonomy (NCBI): domain Eukaryota; kingdom Metazoa; phylum Arthropoda; class Insecta; order Diptera; family Tachinidae; genus Trichopoda; species Trichopoda pennipes. The sequence continues at coordinate 4,102,561 of JASKUP010000040.1, forward strand.
ATCACAAACGACCAATTTACTGAAACTATGTATGTCAAAACAAACGATCAAATGTTGGTGGTTTATTTAGCATCTATGGTTCGTTCTATTATTGCTCTGCATAATCTAATCAATAATAAATTGGCCAATCGTGATGCCGAAGAAGGTAAAGATAAGAAAAGCGATGAAAAAACGAAAGAAAGCAAAGAAAAGGAAAACAAGGATACGAAGGATAAAAAAGGCGGTTCTGATTCGGAAAAGACCGACAAGAGTAAGGACGACACAAATTCTAAGAGCAGTAAGAAATAGGAGAGAAGAAAAAAGAAAAAGAAGCCTAGACGTAAAAAGAAACGTGACTGAACGCATTCATCATTTTTACTAAACAAAAAAAAATCCAATCTACAGGCTCTTTATTCGTCAAACATCAATAGAAAACCTATTTGAAATGAAAACAAAAGAAAAAATACTAAGATTAACATTATTTCTTTAAGAAAATACATATTTAAAAACAGAAATAAAAAATGTTTTGAAAATAGTGTTTCAGCCGACGTAACGTAGCTATTTTCTCAACTGTAGCCTATATTTATATAAAAACTAAAAACAACATGCCTATTCAACTAATAAATATGTTTAAAATGCTTCAAATTTAAAATGAAAATTAAGTGCCAGCTTTTAGGCTGTCTTTTTTAATTTGGTCAACACGGAATAAATATAATAAGTTTACTTAATGTATTTGAATTTGATACAATCATTGGCAACGCGAGGTGTTAACTGGCCTGTTTATAGAAGCAATATGAATGCACATTGAAATTGGAATTGTTTTTTATCGTTTTTATTATGTTGCTGAATGTTTTTATGCGTTTTTTCCTTAAGTAAGCAAGTTCAAATATGTTTTTTTGCATTTTATTATAAATCATATTGTAACTTTTTTTAAATACTTTCTTAATTACTAATTCTTTAATATTTTCTTCAATTTTTTCATTTAATTAGGTATTTTACTTTAATTCAATTAAATAAAATTATTTAACTCACATGCGATTTTTTTTTATTTTAAATTTCTTTTGTTTTAATTTCACTTTCCAAACAATACTCACTTGCTGAATGGTGCGATAAATGTTCCTGTTGTTAAAGGCAAATTACTCCAAATATTTTGCGTTTGAAACGAAGAATTCAACTATAACTTTGAGGATTCTGTCAGTCTTTAGAAAAATTAATAGTTAATTAATCTTTATAAGGTTGGAAGTAAGTGCCTTGTCTGCAGCATTTGTTCAATTTATCCATAGTTTGAATATTTTAACAGTGAGTTGTATATGTAAATAAGAAAAAATAGCTGCCTTCGAATGATAACTTTGTGTTCACTTGAGAAATAAACTCTGAGGAATTATTCATGATGGGCCTGAAATCATCTACAAAGAGGAACCATGTTAATAAAAATATCATTTCCTTCACGCTTAAGCCAACCTTTAATTTTATGGATTTCTGTGTGCCTTTTAAGGGTTTCAAAGTTATGTTGGATTTTAAGGGCTGATTTTTAGTCTTAAACTATGCTCGATAACAAACATCCTTTAATGTGAAAATACTTTTGCTAGAATCTTTGGATAAATTTCCGGAGTTTTTTAAAAAACAATCCAGCAAACTTGCCCAGCTTAAATAATGCTTTTTATTTTTATCAAAAATACGTAAATGATTAAATGTAACATGGTCAAACATATGCGTATATGCAGCATATTCTTATGATTGATTAAAAACCTATTTGTGTTCGCCGTAATTCCAAATAGTTATAGAATCTTTCTTCAAACAACATTATCCATTTTAAAACAAAGAAAATGCAAAATCCAATGATGCATAAAAATCAATTAAAATTTTATGATTCATTTGACCCAACGCCGATGTACAGTTGGCTAACTTGACTGTCATGTACAGTTGCAAACAAACATACAGTAACGCTGTATTAAATAAAGTTTGTTTATTTTTTCGGGGGCAGATTGATATGTTTTGACGGAATCTCACCGTCATTACAGGTGTCAACGGGGGTAAAAGGGAGCCCAGTCCCCTAGAAGGCTAGCAGCACAATTCAACTTTATTTCCATGGGAATTAGTAAAGCCCCAGAGTTCTCTGTTCTCTGACTGATTGTTGAGGTTGGCCCTTCAAGAGTATCGTGGTGGTTGTGGTTTCGAGGCCCTAGTCATTTAAGATGAACACAATGAATGGTCCAGTGAGCATGATTGTGGTTGCGTTCTTAAATTTTATTAAGCTTCATGCGTTCTGGACCGGGAGTTGGATAGTTTCCAACTCTTCAGCAAGGAGTGAGGGGTGCGGCCTGCTCTGAGCTCTTGCAGTTGGAACTAGGAGTGACTGGAGGATATGCGTATCTGAAGGCATCAGGAGAATTATTTTTGTTAAGGTGTTTTAAATTCTTTTATTAATCCCTCTACATTACACTTAGTGCTGATAATGTAGCGCAATGCGTTATACATGACAGTAATAAAAATTATAACGCATTCGCGTTAAGACGTATAATTTTTACTCTTAAAAATCGGGTATCTAGCTTTAAGTTGCCAACATTTTTTAACTAGCGAAACATTTTGCCAACTGTCTGAACAACGCTCCCCAATTTGGGCTCAAAACAAGGTTGCCGTTGATTCCGATTTTCATAAGCAAATTTTGTTTAGAGGATAAGCTTACTTTTGTTTGCATGGATACGTCATATGGAGTGATGATAATCCTAAAGTGTATGTTGAGACGCCGTTACATCGAAAAAAGTTATTATTTGGTGTGCGTCAGATGCGGGTGGGATCATAAACCCGTCCTGTTTTAAAACCGATGCTGGCCATAATGTTACAGTCAACGGTGACCGCTATGAAGTCAATGGTTACAACAATTGAAAAACCATAATGTGCAGAAGCAAGATAGCGCAACATGTCACACAGCTCGTGACGTAATTGAAGAAAACGTTTAGTATCCATATAGTTTCACGTTACGGACCCGTGAGTTGGATTCTAAGATCGTGCGATTCCACGCCGCTAGACTAATTTTTGTGGAGATATGTAAGGACGCTGGTCTACGTTACGATTTAATCGCTTGGATTGCTAATATATTCCCAAAAATGTTAGAGAAACCCATGAAAAATTAAACCTTCATCCAAGGTCATCTTTAGATTATAATGCCAGAAGACAATCTTTCGAAAAAAAGTAAATTTCATGTCAATTTAAAAAAAAAATCATCTTTGTTTTATTCCATTCCAAAGTTCTATACCTCTATAAAAACACCCTATATTCATAGATATAAAAAATAATGCGAAACCTGTTTTGTTTTATACTTTTATTTCCTGTTATTTTCAATCATTATACACAGAATAGGATTTTGTACTAGAACTATAGGCAAAGGAGGGCTTCAATACTTTTCGTGACACAGTTTAAAATACAGGGTGTTCGCCGGGAAGATATACTGCTTTAAATTGCCGCCATTTTGGTAAACATTAGTCTTGACAGTTCATATTTAGCAGTCGTAAAGTAGGCACGTGGCAAATTTGTTATGGAAAAATACTCGATGAACCAATGTGTTTTAATCGTTAAAATGTTTTATCAAAATCAATTATCGATTACTGTGACGATGAGAAAGTTACCTGAAATTTTTGGGAAAAACAATGTGCCAACAAAACGTAATATCGTGTAGTGAATGATTACGAAGAAAGAGGGTCTAAAGGTGATAGGTACAAGCATGGAACACAACGAATTGCAAGATCGGCTGATAATATTACTGCTGCTTAAGTTTAAGTTTTCAAAACAATCCATCAACCTCAATTTGAGGCCGTGCTAAGTAGCTTGGTCTTCTAAGAACAACTTTGGCCACAATTTTGCACAAGGATTTGCATTTGTTCCCATTTAAGATTTGAGAGCTTCTTCCACAAGACCATTTACGCCGCCGTACATATGCCAATAGGATGTTCATGAAAAAATCATAATGAGTGACGAGGCACATTTTCGTTTGAATGGATAAAGGAATAAATAAACGGTTCTGGGGAATTGAATTGCGTAAAAAGCTTGAAATGATTGATAAAATTAGTACGGAGCTTGCTGCTATTAAATTAGAAATAGTTTCTTATAAGGAGCAAGTGTCTTTAAATGAAAAAAGGTTTAGAGATATGGAATTGGAAAATAATGCTCTTCATCATAAATGAAATCGGCCTGATATTATAGTTTCTGGATTGCCTGATGGAATTGATGATGATGGAACAACCAGTTTTATCACTGTGCACTCACTTTAAAATCACAGCTGATAAAAATGATATTTTACAGGCTTCATATATTAGGCGACATAAAGCAGTGCTGGTTAAAGCATAGTACTCTGTTCTAATTTGCGAAAAGTGTTGAGCAACATTTCATATTTCGCTCGAAAATTTAGACAATATGTTGCCAGCTGATTCTCTCTTTTTATCTAAATTTAATGTTGCGCATTACGGCAGACAAGATGAATCAGACCGTGTTGTTCGCAATAAAATTATGATTTATTTTAATTCTGACATCTGTTACTTGGCAGCGAAAATTCGCTTTTTTGGAGAAGATTCCTAATTAAAAATAGTTTACAAAATAAAAAATTTTTAATTTCACTGAAGAGGCTTTAAAAATAATTAAAATTATCAAAACGCTTTATTAAAAAGATCTTTTTTTAAACAAAAAAAAAAAAAATATTTTTTTATTAAATAACTTTTAATAAGGTGGATACATAAGGCAATAGATTTTATTGCAAAGAATAATATAAACATATACTATTATTAAAAGAAAAACTTTGGCTATTATAATAAAAATCATATACTTATTTCAACCTTTTGTTTTATGTGGCCAGTCTTTAAAAAATTAGAAAACTCTTATTTTACTATATAAAAATTACTATTATGCATTAATATTAAAAATAAGTAGAGGAGAGATCTCATCGTAAAGTATAACAATAACTTTTCATCGTACATTTTTGCCAATCTCATTAGGCACTTTTAACTACAAGGAATTAATATAATTGAGAAAAGGTGCGTTGACATTATTTTGGTTTTGTTGTTTTGCCATATCCACCAACGTTGTCATCACATCTGTCACCTTTGAGACACCTGCTCACATTTCATTTCGATATACGTTTTTCGATGAAACTGTAATTAAAGTTACGTTTTGAATTAGAATAATAAAGACTTGGTCTCTACTTACATATAAATAAGTTGTTTTTTTCTCCGGTGGCGTAATAGACAGCATCTCAGAATCAAATAAAATATCTTGCGTGGGCCGCCGATCTGGTGTGCTTAAGAGCTGTGAGCAACCGGTTCTACAATCAAAATTTACATCACTTACGAAAGTTACAATAAGCAACAATAAGTTAGAATAATAACACTTACGTTCTCAATTCTGATGTCTCAGTGAAGTCCTCAGAAAACTCCCACGGATCTAAAGAGAACTGCAAGTCGCATTTACTACCAGATTTTTTTGATGCTTTTCGTTTTTGGTTGTAATACCCGTTTGCTACTCAAAATACTCATCCTGTTTTGCTTACATGCTTCATCTAATAATAATAAAAGAAAAATCATACATATGTATGTATATACATACATCTGCACATATATTTCAATCCTTACCAGGTTTTCCAATCTCTTTAGCAATATCTATCCACGATGATTTCGCGGCACTGCGGTTAGAATATATCATTTGGGACTTATCCCAAATAACTTTGCTTTTTTTACTGCAGAAATAAGGATACACTTTTCTGCGTCACTAAATTTTCTTTTTTCTTTTTCACTTTTGAATAAATTTACGCTTTTCTCCATACTTTTACTTTTTGGCACAATAAATTTTTAATTAAAAATACAGCTGTTGCTCACAATTCCGTGCGAAAAAAGTGCTGCTCATATTGTTTCGTAGTTGAAAAAAAAATGTTGCCTGAAACGTTTTTTATTAAGAAAAACATGCTGCCAGAAACATTTCGTGACTTTTTCAAAAATAAACAGAGTAGAAGTTTAGCAACATTATTTCTTATTTATTTCCTACGAATTATTTTTATATGGGCTTTGACAGCATTTCGCACGAAATTATGAACAGAGTATCAGGCTTAAATTTAGAAATTATTCTATGCGTGATAAATTGATGAAATGCTATTTTCAAGAAAGAGGTCTTAAGCTCTTAATGATTTCATGGATGGAGATATAAGCAGTCGTGTATATTTAAATGATAATTTATCACCGTTGGCTGCTAAGCTGCATATGTTCTGTAGGACGTTAGTTAAGGAGAAGAAAATTGCAGGATTTAAATTCATAAATAGATCCATGCCTATGTGTAGCATTAAAATGCTTGATAGTGTTGTTAAGTTGCTTAATTTTCAGCAGTGTTGTCAGTTTTTTGGTCGAGATACCTGAGATGACTGTTTTTTTTGTAAGATATCGGGCTTAAAGTGTTTTTTTTTTATTATTATGCTAAACTTATTAATATTTCATCTGTTTTTTCCTACAATTAGTTTCGGTAATCTTTTTTGTTTTTTAAATTATAAATTTTTTTGCTAAATTTGAATCAATCCTTAACTTTAATATGTTTTTTCCATTCAGCAGTTTATTGGGATATAAGTCAATCTTTTACTTTGTATATATATATTTGGATTTGTAGGTTTACGTGAATCCAATAAAACAATGTAATCTTGTGAATTCTTATTTCTATTTATTCACTTAAATTAATGTTAAAATAAAGTTTATTATTTAAGACGTAGCCAACACGTCTATCACAGTTAACAGCACAAAACTGAAGAGAAAACAGAAAGCATGTGCAAGTTGTTCTAGGTCAGCAATGATAATAAATACCGGTTACTTATTAATGACACAAAAGGGCTGCCACATTACTCCCCTCGCTGGAAAAAGGTTATCTAAATCTAACAGGAAGCTTCACCTTTCTGCCGCTAGACGTAGTTTTCAAAATCGTTTCGGATGTTGTTGAAGTGGGTTCTTCTGGTGTGGAAAGAAGATGTTTCTGACTAGTAACTTCTGAAGCAGGTAGCTGAGGCATATAACTTTGGACTTGTTGTCGATCAGTTGCAGGATCGGTTTGTATAGCTGCTGATTTTGACGGCTCGTTCGCTGGTAAAAAACAAGGTTTAAGTCTATCGATGTTAATATTGGTTTTTCGACCCCGAATATTAATTGTAAAATATTTTGGAAATTTCTTCGAAATTTTATACGGACCATCGTATGGTTGCGTTAGTGAAGGACGTATTGAATCGTTGCGTACAAAGACGTGTGTTGTCGACTGGATATCTTTAGAGATGAATGTGGCGTGTGGCGTATGGTGTGCTGTTTGCGTTGGCCGAAGATTTTTCATTGATGTTCGAAATTCTTGTAGTCGATGTAGGCGAAAACGAAATCCATTCCTGTGAATATTTTATTAATTAGACGCTGGAAAGTTTGTGCGGCATTGCACAAGCCGAAGGTCATAAATTTGAATTCAAACAATCCAAACGGTGTGCTTTTGGCTGTTTTAGGTATGTCCTCTGGGTGTATCGGAATTTGTTGGAATGCTTTCTGCAGGTCGATTTTCGAAAAAATTTTTTTACCTTGCAGGTTGTTGGTAAAATCCGTGAGATACGGCAAAGGATACCGATCAGGCAACGTCTGAGTATTAAGCGCACGGTAGTCACCGCATGGCCTCCAAGTTCCATCACTTTTTAATACCAAGTGCAATGGACTTGACCAATTGCTTTTAGACGGCTGGCAAATTTGAGTGTTGTTGAACGTTTTAATGGCGGCGATGTTGGTTATCGATTGTGACGTAAGCTTAGAGCTGAAACCAACGGTGTTACAAATAAGGCGGTTGCGACGTAGATCATTAGCAGATCGTAAAATTTTATAAAATCGGAGCCAATTATAGGTGCTGTGACGTAGATCAATTAGCAGATCGTAAAATTTTATAAAATCGGAGCCAATTATAGGTGCTGTGACGTCACGCTTCGATGTTTGTACTGCACGTTTCGGGAAATGGTAATCTGGCGTTAATTGCGAATACGGAAGCATTATTATCTGTGCCGGTAGATTGACCATTTCCATTGTTGCCTTTGTCTTTTAAAGATGCGTTATCTTCGGTGGTTGTCATGGCAAAAATTTTTTGAAGTTGTGTTGACCAAAATTTTCTAATCAGCAATGTTAAATTAAAGATGTCTCGTTCATGTTTCACTAAGACTTTTTTTAATCGTAAAAAATCCACAAGATCACGTCGCACAGTGCTTTGTCTCATAGGCAAAATTAAAATAAAATAAAGTGCATAGAATATTTAAGTAATATACATTTTTGTAAAGCTAACAAAGTACCTTAAATAGATTCGTAAGTAGAATTTATGATCTCTTCTTCTTGTTAACAGTAGAGGGCGCTAAAGTCAGAAAATGTTTAAGGTAAAAATGTTGAACAGAAAAACGATTTTTACTGTGTTACAAAAAAAATTGTCAAAATTTCATTTTTTATTGTGTTCCTTTGAAACTTAACAGTTTTGTTTATTACTATAGGTACAAAGAAACAAAAATTATTTTTGGTTAATATTTTTTATGGAAAAGTTGTTCACGCCATCGAAAACTTTTGCGATTTTTTATTTGGAATTACTAAAATGCAAAAGTTTGATAGAGTAAACAAATTTTTTTTTTAAGAATAGGTAATTTTTGATTTGCGATTTTAGTACATTTTAAAGGGCTTAAATAGAATATGTAAAGAAGTTTTAGATTTTTCACCCGGAAATGTAAAAATGATACAATTTTTTTATCACATGTTTCCTAAGTTGCAGAAAAAGTTACAAAGATTTAAGTTTGTGGTACTGCCAACATTAAAAAAAAATAGTTTATAACTTTTTTTTTTTTATTATTACTATAAAAAATGAATCAAATTTTGATGTAGTTTATAATTTTTATTAAATAGTGACAAAAACTTACCAAAAATTGAAAGAACTTTTTTTTATTTTTTTGCGGAAACCCTAAAGTTTTGCAAACTTTAAAAAAATTTTAAAAATGTGTAAATAAAAAGTAGGCAATTTTTTATTTCTCATTTATAGACTTTAATAACAAATCTAATCACTAGTAAAAAAAAAAATTTAGATTTTTAACCGGAAATTTAAAATTTTGCATTTTTTTAAAACGTCTATATTTTTTAGGTTTACAAAGACCAAAAATATGATTTTATAATTTTTTCCAAGTAAAGGGCTCCAGAGACATTCAATGTTCAATTAAATTTTGCAAGCTGTGCAATTTTATTGACTGCGTATGTGTGTGTCTTATTGATAATTTTGGCATTATATTAAGAGTTTTATCTTGCGGAATCCCGGTTAATGTTACAACATTTATATTACTAGGAACTCTTATTTAATTCAGTATGACTGGTATTACATGCCAAGTACTGTTCATAAGGTTTTAGTGCATGGGTGCGATGTTCTGGAATACTTCAACTTGCCAATAGGTAATAAGATATTAAAAAAACCTTTTACACATTTTTTAAAACTACTTTTATTCTAGGGTGTTTGTCCGAAGAAGCCTTAGAAGCCAGTCATAAAAATATAAGGAATGTGCGATTTTCCCATACAAGAAAAACGACAAGAGAAAATACAAATAGAGATTTAATGGCTCATTTATTATTAATGTCGGATCAGGAACTATCGTCACTTAGGTCCACAAAACACATAAAAAATAATGATGAATTCAAAGATATTGAAAAATACATTTTGAAAGACACCATCATAAATTACAATTAAAATAAATTATCTTATTTTATCAAATTTAGAAACAAATTTATTTATGACCATTTTAAAGGGAATATTTAATTATTTGCATTTTGATCACAAATGTAGCTAAAATTTAGTTTTTGAGAAAAAGGATATATGGGAGACGATCATGTCCTTGTATCGATTGAAGCGAAATTTCCCAGAGAGCTCAAAAATATAGTTTTATAAGTTGTTATAAGTTTTTAGTGCATTCTGATCACTAATGTAGTTACAATTTAGTTTTTGAGAAAAATTATATATGTAAGGTAGTCATGTCCTTGCACCGAATGAAACAAAATTAACCACTGAGCTAAAAGACATATTTTAACTTTCGATTTATTCTATTCACAATTATAGCTAAAATTAAATTTTTACATTTAAGGATGTATGGGAGGTAGTCATGTCCTTGCACCGATTTTTCCGAAACTTCGAATTTTTTTTAATTGACATATTTTGAACCAGCACACCAAATTTCATTATTCTACGATAACTTCTCTTATTTTGCCGATTCACTATATGGGGACAAAGCACTGTGCGTCGGGGTCACCAATTTGGATTTTTGGTTTGTGTAAATCCAATAAAACAATGTAATCTTGTGAATTCTTATTTTTCTTTATTCACTTAAATTAATGTTAAAATAAAATTTAATATTTGAGACGTAGCCAACACGTCTATCATAGTTAACAGCACAAAACGGAAGATAAAACAGAAAGCATGTGCAAGTTGTTCTAGGTCAGCAATGATAATAAATACCATTTGGGTACGGATTTCCGTCGACCCTCGTCAAATTTGGTTTGTGAACAAACCGGTTTCGGCCGTTTGCCATCTTCAGTGTTCTTTTCGTACTGTACAGTACGAAAAGAACACTGAAGATGGCAAACGGCCGAAACCGGTTTGTTCACAAACCAAATTTGACGAGGGTCGACGGAAATCCGTACCCAAATAATATTGATTATAACCCCGTCGGAAAAAACCAAGCACATATAATAAATACCGGTTACTTATTAATGACACAAAAGGGCTGCCACATCAGCCCTTTTTTTTTTAAGCAAATTTTGTTTACACTTTTATATTATTATGTTAATTTTTTCAGCTATTGAATGGTTCCCCTCTATGGTTTATATTTTTTATTATGATGTACCATAATGAAAATTTGGGTCCTACAGCTGGAGATAATTCTATACTTACATCTTTTCTACCTATAGATAGGGAAACCCTAAATGTTGCTCATGTAAATGTTCAAAGTATAAATCCTTCTAACAGATCGGTTAAGCTCGAAGAGTTAGAAAATTTTGTTGTTGGGTCTGGTGTTGATGTTGTTGGACTTTCAGAAACCTGGCTTAAACCAACTACTCTTTCTCAAACTTTGTCTATTTCTGGGTAGGAAATTGTAAGAAATGCTATAATTTCACATAGAGGAGGTGGTGTTTGTATGTATGTCTCGAAAGATTTGAGTTGAAGTACAAGACTGTTTTTAATAGCACGGCCTATGGTGAGTGTGAGTCTTTGTTTATTGAGGTTTTGGGTGTAAATAACACTCCTGTTCTTGTTGGAATTGTCTACTTGCCGTATGGTGATATTGGTTTATTTGAAAATTTACATAGTGACTTATTTGTGCGATATTCAAATATTATAGTTGTGTATGCAAGGTCATTAAGGGATTTGGCTTTTAAAGCTTACAAAGAGGATGCTACTAGTGGGAATTGGAAAATATTTTGCAAATATAGAAATAAGGCTAAAGGCGTAATAAGAAAGGAGACACAAAATTTTGGTATGCGTTATTTTAACACGTCTGATAGTAAGCGAATTTGGAGTAATCTTAAAATTTTAGGCTGTTGTGGTGAAGAAGATAGCTCATTGAATGAAATTAATGTTGATTCTTTGAATAATGTGTAGTGTGATTAACCAATTGGCATAATTGACACATAAGTAGAGAAACAAAGAGACCTTAATTGCCAATACATTTGTATTAATAAATATTATCGAATCACTTATTGTAACCAATTTATTGATCATCAGCATAATTTAATTGTACTGTATTGTTGTTGTTACTATATTATGCATAGGCATTAATGGGAACACTGCATGCGGAAGTATTTTTGATGACGTTAAGTTTCTCTATATTTATAGGTCAGTTTTGTTGATAGTTACACCAAATACATTCATGTCATTGTACAGTATTTTATGATAACCTAGTAATATTTATATTAATGTATGTAGTTAAGTATAAGTACATGAAGTAAGAATGGAGTGACGTCACTCAAACCTAGAATCTAGATTATTTTCATTGTTAGTATATAAGCTGTAGAAATTAAGAATAAAACAATCATTAATTATAAATCAATTAATAAATAAACAATAAATACCTTCGAGCTCTAAGTGAGGAGCTCAGGTAAAAATTGAAAAATTAAACAGCAATAAGATTATTCTTTCATTTGATCTGTCAACTTTTTCTACAAATGTATTTCTAAGTAATTTTACACCTAGTAATATTGAAGATTTTGTAAATTGGTTGCATTCTTCTTCATTTAGTTCTATTACCGAGGCTGAGTTGTTTTGTGCTCTAAATAAGATTACATGTAATGCTGTTGGATATGACCAAATTCCTGTTAAATTTATTAAACTTTATTATCCCTTAATATATGATATTTTGTTGCATATAATTAATTATATATTAATGGTTTCTTATTTTCCTAAATCTTGGAAAGTTGCACGGGTTGTTCCTATTCCAAAAAGTGGTAATTTTGATCTTGAAAATTTAAGGCCTATAACTATACTGCCTGCTTTGTCAAAAATTGTTGAGTATATAATAAAGGACCAAATCTTAATTTCTTTGAATCGCCGAAATCTTTTACATCCTAACCAATTTGCATTTCGAAGACAACTACCTTATTGCTATCTTTGACTGATTCAGTAAGAAAGCACTTGAATGAGAGTAAAACTACTGTTATGGTTTCCTTAGATCTTAAGGTACGGTCACACTTATGAAATATTTTCATGAAACATGTTTGCTCATATTTGCCTTAAAATTTTTCTATTTTTGTTTCATGGTCACATTAGCACAAAATATTTCACAAAATTTGTTTTATGAAACAGCTGTGAAACAGTTTGAAACAAAATACGAGCAAACATGTTTTTCTTGCGGTCACACTTGAACAAATATTTTCTATAGAAATTTGTTTCAGCAAACAGTCAATGTGTATACTTTTGTTTTCTTAAAAACAAAAACATTAATAACTATAAATTTCTGTAAAAAAAAAATAGTTTGTGTTATAATACAAAATTGATATGGAGGATTGCGAAACATTATTTCTATTGAGTTGTGGAGCAGCTGCTTTATTAGATGTGGAGGAAGAGGAAAAAAATAAGAAACAGAAAAGGCAATGGGTGCGTAAGTGGGTTCAACGCCGAAATGAGGAGGGATGTTGTGCAAAATTACTGTTGGAGCTACGTTGTGAAAGTCCACAGTTGTACAGAAACTTCTTAAGGATAAACTCAAGTGATAAATATGTTGGATATAATATGTTAAAAATTTCCTTCATTGAACATTTTTGTAGGAACGCATAGCATTGTGCTCATGGCTATCGCAAGTGCATCTTATAAGTTTTTATATATCGACGTTGGTTCTAACGGCCGTATATCTGATGGTGGTGTCTTCAAAAAGTGTAGCTTTTATGAAGCTCTTATCAATAATAAATTACATTTGCCTAGTGCAAAACCACTTTCACCCACGAAAGCACCAGTGCCATATGTTGATGTTGCGGATGATGCGTTTGCATTAAGTAACAATATTATGAAGCCTTATGGCAATATAAATTTCAATGCCATTCAAAGAGTTTTCAATTATCGCCTCTCAAGAGCAAGGCGAGTAATAGAAAACGCTTTTGGAATTTTGTCTGCACGTTTCCGTGCAATGCGCAGCCCAATGAAGCTTAATCCAACAAAAACAAGGCAAGTAACACTTGCATGCTGCGTGCTGCACAATTATTTAATGAGCCGCAAAAGCTCATTATATTACACCAAAAACTTAGTTGACCACTATACTGCACACGGTGCATTAGTTCCAGGCGAGTGGCGCAATGGTAATGACGCAAAACGCTTGCAAAAATGTACAAAAATGTCTTTCATATACATCAAATGAGACTTTAGCAGCAAGAAATGAATTTTCAAGATATTTTGTAGAAGAGGGGGAAGTTAATTTCCAATATAAACATATATAATAAAATACTATTCACGTCATGTTAAGTTTAAAAATTGTTTATTAATTTTTTTTCATCAACAAAAATAATAACAATAAAACAAAACAAAATAACCTTACTTCAATAAAAACATAAGGATAACATCCAAATAATAAGTAAAACATTTAAAAATTGTAGTCATTTAAAAATTATTCTAGAGACAACGGGGAGCATTCAACTCCTAAAACGTTAAAAAAAACAAAAAACCTGATGAATTGGGGGGATGAGGACATACACAAGCTTCTTGCACTTGTTGAAGCAGAGAGAAAGCAAGCATAGCACAACAAAACTTTAACGGATTGCGCTGGCGAGGTATTAAATGTCAATTTAAGGAAAAATATATGATTGCAGCTTTAAATGCCAAGTGGACAAACCTACGGATGTTCCTTCATGCGTTCTTCTTCCAAACATTCTAAAAAACCCATTGTGACACGCTTGCGCACTGCGGCCACAGACTCCGTCTTAAGTGTATTCAGCTCGCTAGCAATGTTATTCCCGAAAGCAACATTGGGATCTAAAACCCTTTCCTTTTGCTGCTTCATTGCATTGACAGCCTCCCGCATACTTTCAGCTATCTACGTGGCTAGTGTTGTAGGCTGCTTCCCTTTGGCTGATGATGATGATTTATAACCATTTTCTGAGGACTTTGGTGCTTTTAAATGATACAAGTATTAAAATACTTCAAAATCATTATTATTTACATATATTTATCAATATACTTACAACTATTTTCCTCATCCACATTGAAAACAATGTTTGAGACAGTCTGCTGTGTGTGCTTCTGCTCAGCACGTCCCACAAAACTCAGTGCATTGTAAAACCTCCATTTAGGAGTGCCTACAACGCCTTGCCCAGATTTGGTTTTGGCCTTGGCTGAATATCCACGGTATTGAATCCGTAAGTTTGTCCACTTGGCATTTAAGTCTGCAACCGCAAACTTTGCCTTGAATTGGGATTGAATGCCTCGCCATGCGGAATCACTTGCAGTTTTGTTGTGATATGTTTCATATGAAGCATCCCACAAACACCTCTCTGCCTCAACAAGTGCAAGAAGCTTGTATATGTCTTCATCCCCCCAGTCCATTACGATTTTTGTTTTTTTTTTAATGTTTTAGGAGTTGAATGCTCCCCGTTGTCTCTAGAATTCTGCATTACTTCTTATTATATTTATTTACTTACCTCCATAGTCACAATCCATTAAATCACCTTCTACGCTGGACTCAATATTCTATTTAATATTCTATTCTATTTATTCTATTATTAATTCTATTATTATTCTATTTATAAAATTATTTTTAAATGTTTCAACACTCTTGCAGCAGCTGTTGTTTGCCACTGTTTGTTCGTACAAAAACTTTGTACGAGCAAACAATTGTTTGCTCAAAACATTGGAAAATATTTCACATAGGGTGGTCACATTACAGAAACTTTTATTTGTTCAGAAATAAATTTGTTTTCTCAAAAACATGTTTTCACCCTCAAAATATTTTATGGTCACATTACAGCAAACAAATATTTCATGTTTTCATGAAAATATTTCATAAGTGTGACCGTACCTTTAGTAAAGCCTTTGATCGTATTGATCATTACAAATTGATATGTAAGCTAAGAGATAATTATTGTTTCTCTGCTTCTGCGTGTAAACTGATGCTTTCATATGTAACAGAACGCGTGCAATATATTTCATTGAATGGAAGAACTTCGAGTAGGGGTCCTGTGACTTCTGGCGTTCCACAAGGTTCTGTACTGGGACCCCTTCTTTTTATAGTTTTTTTTTAATGAATGTATTGATGTTATGTGCACAAGTTTTTGTCAGCCATTTGTTTTTGCTGATGATATACTACTATTGTTTAATAATTGCAGTCTTAGTAATACATTTGAAGCTTCTATAAACTCACATTTATTTATAATTTCTAGTTGGATGACAAGTAATAATTTGCTAATTAACTCCTCAAAAACTAAAGCTATCCAATTTTTCCATAGCAATAATATACAGCCACATCCGAGTATTCATATAAATGGTGATTGTATACACTATGTTGATTACTTGAAATGTCTGGGTATTTACTTAGACCAGCGTCTTACTTTTGAGAGACATGCAAATCATCTTTCAAGCAGAATGTGTTTTACTTTGAGAAGACTGTATTCTCTTCAGTCTTATATGCCTCGGCATACAAGATACCGTGTAGCGTATGCATTGCTTATGTCGAATTTGGTTTAGAGGTTTTTACGGGTTCACCTAGTCTTGTTTTAGAGAGGCTTCAGTGTCTTTTTAATAAGGTTTTAAGATTTGTCTATAGCCTTAGGGTACATGATCATGTTAGTCATTTTGTTGTGGAATTTTTTGGGTAGCCCTTTTAGCTCTTATATTATATTACGTACTTTGCTTTGTTTCTTTAAAGTTGCTAAAAGGGGTTTGCCTAATATTTTGTGGCAGAATTTTAACTTTCTTCGTTCAACTCGCTCTCTTCAAATTGAAATTCCTCTTATTAATTATAGAATCTTTGATTCCTCATTCATTGTAAGAGTTGCAAGAAGCTGGAATCAATTACCTATTGAACTGAGAACTTTTGCCTCATCACTTAATGTTTTTAAAGTAAAGCTGTTGAATTATTTAAATCTCTAGCGGGACATGAAAATTTAAATTTCTAAAATATGTGCAGTTTATTGGTTGGGGAACCATTTAATTAATTTAATTGATTAATTAATTATTTAATTAAATAATTAATTAATTATTTAATTATTTATTTGTTTAATAGCTAATGAATATATTTTAATCTATGTAATATATATTTGGCCTTGTGGGCTTTGTAAAGGCTGTTTTTTTAAGCCCGATAGAACTTGAAATTGTAAAAAATGACACAAAAAATTAAATTGTAATCAAAATTTCTTTTTTATTCGAAGGATCAATACGTGACATTAACATTTGAAAATGATTTCGGGCATGTGGGCACCGCGGCTGTTCTTGACGAAGCGCATTCTGGACGTCCAATTTTGGGCCACTTTTTCGAGCACTGCTGGGCGTATGTCACGAATAACACGAACAATGCTGTCCTCCAAGGCGTCTATTTTTGCTGGTTTATCAGCATAAACCAGTGACTTCACGTAGCCCCACAGGAAATAGTCGAGTGGTGTCAAATCGCACGACCTTGGAGGCCAATTGACAGGTCCATTTCTCGAAATCAACTTATCGCCAAATTTTGATTTCAATAAGTCGATGGTTGCGTTCGCTGTATGGCACGTAGCGCCATCCTGTTGAAACCACATCTCATCATGTCATCCATATTTTGAAACAAAAAATCATTGATCATGGTGCGGTAACGATCTCCATTGACCGTAACGCGAGCTCCGGCCTCATTTTTAAAGAAATAAGGTCCGATGATGCCACCAGCATGAAAACCGCACCAAACGGTGCATTTTTCTGGATGTAATGGAGTCTGTAGGGTCTGTTGTGGATTGGTCTCACTCCATATGCGGCAATTTTGCTTATTAACAAACCCGTTAAGCCAAAAATGCGCCTCATCGCTGAACACAATTTTGCGATAAAACAACGGGTCAGTTGCCAACTGCTCTAGAGCCCAATCGGCGAAAGAACGACGCATATAATGGTCTCGTGGCTTCAATTCCTGCACCAGCTGGATCTTATACGGGTGTAGGCCGAGATCTTTGCGCAAAATTTTCCACGTAGTGGACGGACAGAGCCCCAATTCCTGCGACCGACGACGAATTGATAAATTTGGATCTTCTTCCACACTTTCGTTTACAGCGGCGATATTCTCTTCAGTACGCACATTCCTTTGACGTGTTGGTGTTATTGCATCCTCTAGAGAGTATGTGGTACGAAATCTATCGACAGTTCGACGAATGGCTTGTTCAGATGCACGATTATGTACGCCATAAAAATGACGAAGTCGTCTATAAATTTTGATAATTTCGTAGCGTTTCGTAGCGTTGTTCAAGCGTGAGTCTATTCATGATGATTTGTCAGAGTATACTGAAACAAATAAAAAAAAATGTTTCATCAAAATTTCATTTTTTGTGTTACTTTTTACAATTTAAAGTTCTATCTAGCTTAAAAAACACCTTTTATTACAATAAATTGATCTTCAAATGAAATGAAAAATGAAATGAATGGAAAGCCCTTAAATTATTCAACATCCAATAAAATGGATAGTCTGGTGTGCAAATTGGTCAGGAGGAATCATTGAAAATGAAAACGGCATAACGGTAACTTTTTAACGCTATAACTGCATGCTTTGGGCTTGATTATCATGTGGTAGCAACAAGACGATGCCACATCGCATACAGCCAGGATCACAATGGAATTAATGCGATACCTCTTTCCACAAATAAGTTATTTCAAGAAATGGTGATGTTGATTGGCTCCGGACTTCTTTTTGTGGGGATATTTGAATAGCAGGGTTTTTGAAAACAAACCACAAACGTTTGAGCAACTCAAACAAAATATTCGTGACGAAATTAATGAAATACCGCGTGAAATGTTTGAGAATAAATGAAGTGATGAAATGAAAAATGGCGGGCATTTATCTGTTATTGTATTCCATACATATTTGTCGACATTAAAAAAAAAAACATTTATCAATGGAAGATCCATTCTCTTTCATTTCATCAAAAATTATGAACATACAAAGTAGTATACCCTCCCGGCGGACACCCTGTATATGATTGGCAGAAGGAAGGCTTGGCCCTGGGTATTGAAGCTGTGGATACCGATTTATCCTCAGTTTTAATATAAACTTTTCTCTCAAATAGCAGTTATAACAAGAAATACTAAAAATTAAAGGGTGTGCTGAGAGTGATGTGACGTTCATAAAAATATTGTTATTGTTATTTTATGACAAGCATGTTAAATAGGTGCAGTGTATACAAAACAAATGTTTGTTGTAGAGATAAACAAGAAAATATGATAAAACTTTAAATTGAAGGATGTCAAAATAATGTTGTGACTTTCACATACGTGGTCCTGTTTTTGAGCCACAATAGGCAGACAGATACTTTAGCTGTTTTTATTTCCGTTATAAATTTAAAATTAAACTAAAGTTTAAAGATGGTTTTTGAATGTAAATAGTTTTGGTGTTATACCTCTATAAAAACACCCTATATAATACAATATTAGTGTAATAGAAATATAACGTGTTAATTGTTTAATTAAAAACAGTTCAATTCCTGCCTTTATATTATTACAATTGATTTAATCAAGCGTTGCTTTGCTAGTGTCCACAACTGTACATAAATTTGTAATATACACTGGTGTAAAATAATCTTTTGCGCATAATAATATTGATTAAAGGCCAAGCTTATTTTTTATACTTATTACTCACTTATTTTTCACCTTTTTAAAATCGATTAAAAAAGTTTAAGAAAAAATTAGGAAATATCATCAGAGCAGAACGTCATTTGGTTCTTTAAGCTGATGTTGTAAACCGACTGTTTCTTAATTACTTAAATCTACCTTAAGTTTGTATTTAAACATTGACCCAAATGGAAATAATAGTGGGTGCATGTTTATAAATGTGGCGAATATAAATTTGTCTGGTATTATGATGTTGGCATTTATTCCGCCAGTCATACCTTCCGTCGTTACTGGCTGTTTGTTTGGTACGATCGGTGAGCGTTCCCGATGCAATGACATTATTAAGTCGTGTTCTAGTTAAGATTAGGTGTGTTAGTATAAATAGCGGTGGCTATAGCTGGTTTTTTCATTAGGGTGGTATCTATTTATGTAGGTAAATTGTCTGTTACCCGTCATTTTATATTAATATTTTCGTCTTTTATTATTAGTTAGGCGAGTGTGTCCGTCTGAGGGTGTTTTTCGTATCGATTGTTCGAATGCATGAGTAGTTTTAGTGGTGTGAAAATTGTGTCTGAGGTCGTGTTTACCTTTCGTTTACCATCGTTAATAATGTCACTGTTAAAAGTTCTTGTTTTGGAGATTTTATGTTTTCAAGAATGTCTAGTGTTCGTCCAATTTGTCATATGTAAGAAGAACAAGAAGTTTGTTTTTCAATTGTGGCAACTCCAACAAGATGATCGTTTTGACATTTAGTTTTCTGACGTATTCGTAGTAGATGCATTGGCAATTGCTACAATGAATTCAATTTCGCAAGAAAGTCCCATTAAAATAATTAAAATCCACTAGGAAAGTGGTGGTTCTGTTAAAGTTACACTTCGTAAAATTCGTGATATTTTCGTACAACATAATCGTCCTTCTGAGATCGCTATTAAGAATTTGGTTGTTGTTAAATTTGAGTCGACAGGCTCGAACACCAACTTATGTTCGACCGGGTCGTTTAACTGAAAACATTGCAGCCGTGAGCCTCAGTATTGAAACAGATTTCAATTTGTCAATTCCTCGACGTTCTCCACAATTAGAGTTATTCAAAACCACCACATAGTGAATTTTGCATAAGGATATGACTTTAAAGCCAGATAAGATTCATCTGGTGCAAGAATTGAAGCCGAGTGACCATTCATATCGCTTGAGATTCCTTCAATTCATTCAGGCACAACCGGCTGGTATTTCTGCAAAAATCATTTTTTCAGACGATGCCCATTTCAACTTGTCAGGGTATGTCACCAAGCAAAATTGCCGCATTTGGGCTTCTGCAAATCCTAGAGCGATTATTAAGAAGCCTTTGCATGCTCAACGTGTAACTGTATGGTGCGCTATGTGATCTGGAGGTGTGATTGGACCGTTTTTTTTTCGAAGATGAGGCTGGAAATGCGGAAACGGCCAATAGATCACGCTATCGCGGGATGCTAACAACTCAATTTTGACCTATCATTGACGACGTGCATATCTCTGACATGTGTTTTCAACAGTACGTTGCCAGGCATGTCACACAGCCAACCAAATTTCCCGATCGCATAATTTCACAACAATCAGCGGTAAAGTGGCCAGCCCGATCGTGTGTTTTAACACCACTGTATTTTTTTAATGAGACTATGTTAAGGGTAGTGTCTATACAGAGCCAATCGAATTGATTTCAGCTTTAAAACTCAAAATCCGTGACGTGATTAACGAAATAGGAGCGCCATTTTGTCAAAAAGTAATTAAAAACTTTAATGAAAGAATCGACATTTTTCATAATTGCTGAACTCTTCGTAATACAATAAATATTTGAATTGTCCTAATTTATTTTTTTTTGTTTTAGGAAGCAAACTTCTTGTTAAAAAACCCTTTTTAAGTAAATCTATTCTCACCGAAAGGTATGGCAACAATAAATTTTTCGTTTAATATTTAAAACTAAAATATTTTTTTTATTAAAATTTTATGTCGTTTTATTGAATGTTGGAAAGTCTGGTAACATGAAAGAAAATAATTAAAAAATACTGTTATAAAAGTAAGTATCAGTTTATTAATAGCAAAATTCCATTTAGATGAAATATAAACTCTTATTCGGTTTGGCGACGGCAATACAAGACGACGGCGTTTTTTTAACGTTTGTTGTAAATCCGTAGTGTAGTTGGCAATATTGCCATTTATCGATGACTGGCAATACATGTTTCGCATTCTGTAAGATAATTTGATGTTGATGTTGTCTTAAATTGCCGTTGATATTGTTGTCTGTGATTTTGGTGTCGTGCTGTTATAAACAAAAATTTAAAAGGATTAAAAAAACTAAAAATATAAAATTAAATATAAATAAAAAACAAATAAAGTAGAAAATGGAAAAAATTAAAATTACCAACGTCAACCAATTTGACAAATTAGTGGAAGAATTGGGAAAAACTCTATAACTTGCCAGGGGATTTCGAAGAGGCAGTGTTCATACTAATTTTAAGTAACACTGGGAAAGTATTCTGACTGCTCTAAACGCCCTTGGTCCACCAAATAGAATCAGTGATGGATGGCACAAGGTATTGTATGTAGTTCAATACATGTTTGGCACAATTCTTTTTACAGATTTGGCGCGTTTTAAAATTTAAAGTAAAAAAAGATGGTAAAAAACAAAATGGAATGCAAAGCTACTGGAGGCGGCATATTTAATCAATTTATATTGAGCCCGTTGGATGAAGCTGTGGCAAATCTGCTGAACATTTTGATTTAAATTTATTTTGATTTTTAATTTATTTTAGGTGCAATTTAATACAGATTTTTTTTAGTTTTTTTCACCACAATTTTATCACAAATGAATCAGCTGACTCAAATATTAGATATGTGTGTTATGTTTCGATAAACTGGGAACGTCATTATAATAGCCTGTTTCCACGACAATTTGAATCTCGTGTGTCGCTCTCTGAAGCAAGTTTATGAATCATGCTGTTTACACGACTCATTTATCTGCTTCGATTTGACAGTTGTTATTAAACAGACAAACATAACTTGAAAAACAAAATCTTTGAAATGGAGAAAAAAAGTAAGTTTAAATTAGTTGGGTTTTAGAATAAATACATATGTATTTACATATTTATTTTCAGCAACAAGAAAAAGTGCGAGCAAATGGAATCAGGTCGGAGAAAGGGCTCTTTTGGATATATGGGCAAAAAAGATGCCCCATAGGGAAATGGCTGCGGAGTTGGCAGTACATGGATTTGCCTACACGCCGGAAGAACTGAGGACAAAAATGCACAATATGACGTGCAGATACCGGCGGTTCCCCTCAGAGTGGGAACTCTATAAGAATATGGAACTTTTGTTGGCTCCATTTAAAAGTTACCATCCGGAAGATCTAGTTTCCGACAGCATTAATGGTAAGCAACAAGCATAGATTTTAAATAATAACACTCATATTAAAAACATTATTAATTATTTATTTATATTTAAGATATTTCATCAAATATTGGAGCACAATTAGTGCCGTCACCGTCCTCATCACCCAGTGTACCTTCACCGCCATCGCCATCACTATCCATGCCAGCCACACCACCAGACATACAATAGTCGGTCAGCTTCAATTCCTAAAGCATTTTTTTTTTTTTTAATAGGACCACTACTCAGGGGATGACCCCTACGTATGCAATGCAGTGTGCCAGAACTAGTTAACCCTTGTAAGGCTGCAAAGTCAAACCCTTATGCAAAATTCGCCATGTGGTGGTTTTGGATAACTCCAATTGTTGAGAAGGTCGAGTAATTGACAAATTTGAATCTGTTTCAATACTGAGGCTCACGGCTGCAATGTTTTCAATTAAACGTCCCGGTCGAACACGCGTTGGCGTCCGCACATTTTGTATTGAGCCTGTCGACTCAAATTTAACGAGCAAATTTTTGTATGTTGTTCGTTTGTATGTCTGCAAGTAAAAAAAAAAAATAGTATTCAAAATTTATTAAGAGATATTCAAACGAATGTGAATAAAATGCAAGAAGATATGGCATCAACATCAAAAGAAATGCTGAAAATTAAAGAGGAAAAGAAAGAAATTTTAAAATCTTTCGTTGCGAGTGAGATCGAATTTCAAAATAAGTTGCTAAACTTATTACAAAAGCCATAGTTTTTAATTTCTTTTTTTTTACATGTTATTTAAAATAAAATATTTAAAATAAAATAATACTTACACAAATACTCAGATATTGCCCGTCTTATATTTTCTGGATTATTTGTATGGTCCGTTAACGTTGTTAAAATTTCAGGATACAACCGGTTTATTTCCACTGCTTTTAAGGCCTGCAACCAATTTTCATTTATTTTATCACTGTTTTCATTAAGAAAATTGTGTAGGACACAACATGATAAAATAATGACTTTCGCATTTCTTATGGCATTGTCAATGCCTTTTCCAAGACGTCTAAATCGTGCTTTTAAGTATCCAAAAGCATTTTCAACCACTCGACGTGATTTGGCCAATGAATAGTTAAAACATTTTTGTTGGTAAGTTTGTGACACTTCAAAAGCATATGGCTTCATAAGTTTTTCGCTTAATCGAAACGCTGAATCGCCGATTACATGAAATGGAACATCTACTCCGAAAAATATTTTTTTTCAAATCCTGCAAAATATCGCGATTGATCCAACTGTTGCTTTAGATAAGACTCTTGGTATATTTGCGAATCATTGCAACGTCCTGGGCTAGCACAGCTTTCATAAATAAAACGGCATCTAGATTGAAAAATGTATATAATATAAATTTACTTAAACATAAATTTGAACATATATACCTTGCATCGACCAATGCTAAAAGCACTGTTGAATACCACCCTTTATAATTATAATAATCCGTAGCCTCCTCACGACCTGGATGAATCTCGATGTGGCAACCGTCTATAAATAAAAGACTTGTAAAACGTAAACGACTTAATGTTGATACAATTTACTTACCAAGAGCTCCCATACACTGTGGATATCCAAGCACTTCAAATTCTTCGACAAGATCTTGAACTTTTTCTCTTTTTAAAGGAAAATTATTAATAAATAATGGCGATAGAACCCTCCATACTTCATTACAAAAGCTCAACAGAATTTTGCATACTGTTGCTTTTCCAACACCAAACTGTACGGTACTCTGCCGACGAGCCCAACGCATACAAACTTAAGGCCGTGTCAGATAAAACTTTGTTGCTTTGCGTGACATTTGAAACTTTAAAGCAAAAGCGTAAATCAAGTGGTGTATGTCACAATAAACTTTGACAACACTCATGAATTTTTTGTTTACGCCCACACACAAATACACAAATACAAATAATAAAAGCCAGGTGTTTGTCAAAGCGCGCAAAATGTTGAATGTGGGTTAACTTTTCGCTTTGCGCTGCGTCAAAAGTGCTTTATGTGGCAACTTTCATACATTTACATACATTTTAACTCAAATGTCAAAGCGAAACTCTGACGCAACGCAAAGCAAAAGTTTTATCTGACACGGCCTTTATTGCAACCCTCTTTTCTAAAGGTATTGCTTCTCGCATGTTGGTGTCTTCTTTCCGCAGATCAGACAGAAACTCGCATAATTTATAAAAGGAGCTACGACACATCCTAAAGTTATTTTGGAAAAAGTTTTCATTACCTATTTGACAGTCTCTCTCCCAGAAAGTTTGACTTCGATCCTGAAATATTTAAAAGTTCCATAAACAATTCACAACAGGAATACAATAATTACATAACACATATTTTAGTATACATTATGCAACTTACTATTTGCCAAGCTAGTCTTTCCGAACCTAGCGACAATTTAACTACATTAAGCAGTTGTATCTGCTCCAAGAGTTGTGCATGCTTCTGATTCAACTCCGTCATTAATTTTAAGCACATTTTGGAATCTTCCATAAATCTTATTTTGAAAGATATCCTTCTTGCCGCGATAGCATTAATTATAAGTTTATTCCTATCCATTTTTTTAATGTTTTAAAATTAAACTAAAACAAAACACAAAACAATTGTATTTTTTTCACTTTTAACTTTGTAATTTTTCTTTGTTTACAAAAATTTTTAATTTTGACAATTAGTGCAGATAATGTAGTGTGATTAACCAATTGGCATAATTGACACATAAGTAGAGAAACAAAGAGACCTTAATTGCCAATACATTTGTATTAATGAATATTATCGAATCACTTATTGTAACCAATTTATTGATCATCAGCATAATTTAATTGTACTGTATTGTTGTTGTTACTATATTATGCATGGGCATTAATGGGGACACTGCATGCGGAAGTATTTTTGATGACGTTGAGTTTCTCTATATTTATAGGTTAGTTTTGTTGGTAATTACACTAAATACTTTCATGTCTAGTAATATTTATATTAATGTATGTAGTTAAGTATAAGTATATGAAGTAAGAATGGAGTGACGTCACTCAAACCTAGATTATTTTCATTGTTAGTATATAAGCTGTAGAAATTAAGAATAAAACAATCATAATCATAATTATTATTAATTATTAAACATACCTTCGAGCTCTAATTGAGGAGCTCAGGAATAAACATTAAAATTAAAGACAACTAAACAATTCTTCCCCTTTTTGATTTATCCTCGCTACAATAAACTTACGATAAAAATTAGAGATTTTTTGATTCGCAGCTAGATTTAATATGAATTTACCAGCTTCGCCCTCAAAGTTTTGTATGGCGAAGCAGGTTGATTCGCTTATGATTGGGGTGTGAAACAAGAATAGAGAGCGAAGCCGTGGAAACAAGCTAGAAGATTGTTAGGGAATACCAAATTAGTATTGATGTTGTGTTAAAATGATGTTGCCTCAAAATCGACGACAATGTTGCCGTCGCCAAACAGAATAAGGGTGAATTTTATATTTAGCTGTGATGATGCCATATGATTTAAAAGGCGGAATATTATTTATAGCTTTTTGATAAGTGCCTTTCAAAAAGTGATACTAAAAGTACTTAATTAAAATTCTTATCTTTAATTCGGTTATTGAACGTTAATAAAATTCGATTAAAATTAATTTTGCCATCAAAAGTTCTGTAAAAGAACAGGACGAATTGAATTAATGTTTTTACACTTTTTTCTTAAAATACTCTAATTCAATTCAATAAAAAAAATAAATAATTGTTTCAGTCCAATCGTTGCTCTTTTTTCGAAAGTCAATTAATCTTAAACATCTGGTGTTATTTCAAATGAATATTTTTTTGTTAATTTTGTGGATTTCGAAAAAGCGAAGACATACAAAACACAGTTTTTATATTTATAACACCCATAAACAGAAACAAATAAAAGATTAAAAGGGATTTGCATGTCGGCAACTGCGAGACAGACAGACAGACAGACACGCATACATACACAAAGTTCCAGTCATTTTCTACAGATACAAAACACTCTAGCCGCACCAATAATTTTACTATTAATCGAGGAGTGATGTTGAGGCAAAAATAAAAATTATAAATTATAAATTACACACATTCGGACGAGCAGAATAGAATCATTTAGCGGCGATAAAACAAAGCGTTATATTCCGATATATAAAACAAAAATTTGTCATTAAATATTCTTGAGGTTTAAATATTAAAAACAAAACATTTTTATTTGTTTTATATTCTCTATAATTTAATAATTATACTGTTCGACTAACATCACGTTCACAAACTTCTGTAGCCATTTTGAAATGAAAGCACAATATTCTTTAAAGACTCTAAAAAAGCTTAAAAACTAAAATATATTAAAGGGGAAATCTGAGTAAAGACTTAAGAAAACATGATAATTGTGCCCACAAATTCAATTTTAAAGTATACTGCCTGTGTACCTGTGTATGTATGTATGTATGCGTATGTAATGGGTTTTTCAAACAAGAAATTTGCTTTTTAATTGTTGGCAACTCCAACGAAATGATAGTTTTGATAATTAGTTTTTTTAACATATTCGTAGTAGATGCATTGGCAATAGTTACAATGAATTCAATTTCGCAAGAAAATCGCTTAAAAATAATTAAAAATTCACTATGAAAATGGTGATTCTGTTAAAGTTATATTTCGTAAAATTCGTGATATTTTCGGACAACATAATCGTCCTTCTGAGATCACTATCAAGAATTTGGTTGTTAAATTTGAGTCGACAGACTCGATACAAAATAT
Source organism: Trichopoda pennipes (assembly GCA_030448955.1). Lineage (NCBI taxonomy): Eukaryota > Metazoa > Arthropoda > Insecta > Diptera > Tachinidae > Trichopoda > Trichopoda pennipes. Next base: position 4,130,009 of record JASKUP010000040.1, read on the forward strand.
GCGAACACCAACTTATGTTCGACCGGGTCGTTTAATTGAAAACATTGCAGCCGTGAGCCTCAGTATTGAAACAGATTCAAATTTATCAATTACTCGACCTTCTCAACAATTGGAGTTATCCAAAACCACCACATGGCGAATTTTGCACAAGGGTTTGACTTTGGAGCCTTACAAGGGTTAATTAGTTCTAGTTCTGGCAAAGTGCATTGTATACGTAGGGATCATCCCCTGAGTGGTGGTCCTATTAAAAAAAAAAAGAAAAAAACTGCTTTAGGAATTGAAGCTGACCGACTATTCAGATTCGCTCAATTTATTCAGAAACAATCGGCTGGTTTTTCTGCAGTAATCATTTTTCCAGACGAAGCCCATTTTCACTGGTTAGGGTATGTCAACAAGCAAAATTGCCGCCGCATTTGGGCTTCTGAAAAATTCTAGACCGGTTATTAAGAAGACTTTGCATGCTCAATGTGTCATCACTGTATGATGGACTGTGTGATCTGAAGGCGTGATCAGCGTGTTATTTTGAAAATGAGGGTGGAAATGCGGCATCGGTCAAAGGAGCATGCTATCGCGAGATGCTAACAACTCAATTTTAGCCTATTATTGACTATGTAGATTCAATAGGGTGGTGTCATATATCACACTGCCAATGAAACGATCAATTTATTGCAAACCAAATTTCCCGATCGCATAATTTCACGACAATCAGTAGTTAAATGGCCAGCCACATCGTTTGATTTAACACCACTTTATTTTTTTTTTTTTTGTGGGGCCATGTTAAGGATAGAGTTCTGTACGGAGCCAATCGAATTGATTTCAATCTTAAAACTCAAAATCCGTGATGTAATTAACGAAATAGAAGCGCCATTTTGTCAAAAAGTGTTTAAAAACTTTGATGGAAAATTTGACATCTGTCAGTATGGTCGTGGTGGACATTTGCCAGATATCATTTTTCACTCACAATTGCCGAACTTTTCTCTTCGTTAAACAATAAAAATTTTAAACATCTTAATCCACTTTTTTTGCTTTAGTTTGTTTTAGAACGCAAACTCTCTGTTGAAAAACCCTATATAATACTCACTATAACGAGGTATCATAAGGTGTGATAACTTTTCAAATGAATTTTTATTTTCTATTCACTGATCTTTCATTTGTAACATATGTCTCCAAGAGATGCTGTAAATTCTGTTTGGTTTTCTTAGAAAATATTGCTATTTTAAGATTATAAGATTAAAATTGATTTCTTTTGTGGATGTTAACATAAATATCAACTTGTTAGATCATTAATTATTATATCTGAAGGGAAAATTTGAAGAGTATTTAGTCCAAATCACAAAACAGAACGTGAACACAATTTCTTGATATGTTTTATGGAATTAGTTTCTCTTTACATAAGGCAATTATTTTTCCCTCAAATCTGACACAGAAGAAGAAGAACTATTTATTTTACAGGGTGTCCGCTCGGAAGGTATACTACTTTGTTTGCTTTTAGTTTTTGAGCAGTTAAGTCGGGCGACCATGGACGCCAATCAACATCTCCATTTCTTAAAATAACTTGTTGTGAAAAGAGGTCTCGTAGTAATCTTGGCTGTATGTGATGTGGCACCGTCTTGTTCATACCACATGTTATACTCAATACGTAGCCCGATCTATGGAACCGAAGCTACGATGGAATATTGGGAATGGAGATAACGGATACGCTGACGATATTGCCGCAGTCATCCAGGCGAGTACCATAGAGGGCGCTCAACGTAAGCTGCGAAGTCATATTAAGGACCAAAACATGGCTGGGCTTACTTAGCTTGCAACTTGCTACGCATAAAACGGAGCTTCTGCTGCTCACCAGCCGACAAATTCCTGTCGGGATAGATGTCCCGATGGATAATGCAGTGCTGCGCACTCGAAGGATGATGAGTGACCTCGGGGTAAGACTTAACCCAAAGCTGACATACTGGGATCCAATCCAACACTCAACATCAAAAGCGGTGAAGCTAACGGCACAACTCGGCCGACTACCGGTCGACTCAGCCCAAGTACGCGTAGGCTACTGACGGAGAGCTACAACAGTGTTCAACTATACGGGAGTGAGCTATGGCTGCGGACATTAAGTGTCAAACGCAAGGCAAAGGCTTTACTGCCGGTGCAGAGAACAGCGGCAATGCGGGTCGCTTCTACTTACCGCACTGTATCGGCAGCTGCTGTTCTTGTAATAGCTAGAATGCGGCCAATAGAATTACTGGCAATAGAGCGAAGGAGAATCTACAATGCTAGACACATTAACTCTCTAGCAGCCGCCGAAGTAGCTGCCATAAAAAGGGAAACCATGGAAATATGGCAGATGCGATAAAGAAGTGAGTACTATGGAAGATGGACTTACCAAATAAAACCCGGTTTTGAACGGAGAATGGAAAGATAAATTTATACTTAACGCAGATGCTATCTGACACGCTACTTTCATAAGTAGCTATATGGTATGAAGAAAGGACAGCACTTGCTTCTGCATTTACGGGGAGGATGATGTAGTGGACGAAGCTGGCCACACTTTCTTTCCCCCCCGGTAGCACGTTGATATGTTTTGATGGAAATCCACCATCATTACATGTGTTAAGGGGAGAAAAACGGGAGTCCAGTCCCCTGAAGGCTAGCAGGAAGTCAACTGGAAGCTCCACGTTATTTCTATAGGAATCAGTAAGCCCCAGAGTTCAGCTATTTGCTTCTTTAGCTTTTTAAATATTCTCTGTCTGGTTATTGAGGTTGGCTCTTCGGGAGTGTCGTGGTGGTTGTGGTTTGGCGGCACCCAATTAATTTGATTAAGGGGCCAGGATTTTCTAACCTTTACTGAGAACATTGGATGAATAGTCCGGAACTAGTGAACATGCTTATCATGTTGTCTGGATCAGGAGTTTGATAATCTCCGGCTTTACAGCAAGGAGTGGGGGTTAGCGACCCTGCTTCGAAACCTTTGAAATTGCAACTAGGAATAAACTGTTGCTAAAAATTCGTTTTCGGCTTCCTAGCACGCATCTTATCGCCCAAGTAATTTGACCACCGTCGAGTTATGGCATACACACGCTAGGTACCGACGTAAATCTTATCACGCCATATCTTCTTTAAGTGCTACCGTTGGTCTGAATACCGCGCGGAAATGCAGGCACAAACTGGCCGAACGATAGCAGTGAATATAGTAGACTAAATAGTGAGCAGTCGCCTAAACCTTGACTGTTGTGGCGACTTATGTGTAATTCTTATATGTACGTTATTAAATTCTTCTATATCCAAGTTTTGTTCCTCTTTTTGATTCATTTTAGACAAATTTTTATTTAACATTCTTTTAAGCGAGTTGAATCATGTACGACTGTTTTTGATGCCACTTGTAGTTGAAAAAAAATTGCATTATGATACGAGATATCACTGGCGTATTTACTATGTTGTAGTTAATTTGTGCTAAATATTTTTTGGAAGTTTAAAAAATATTATTAAATTAAATTAAATTAAAAAAAAAACGCTTAATAAAAATAAATAAAATTTATTTTTACTTTTAATGATTAAAAGTTTGGCTGTGTTTCGTTCAAATTTCTATATTCGTGAAGTATATTTATAGTGCGATTATATTGAAATCAGTTTTCATTTTCAATTTTAAAAAAATGATTTAAGGCACGTGCTAAGATTTTCTTAAAAATTCTTAACAAAATGACAGACTACGCCAGAGTTTCTTTTATTTTTTGCTCTTGTGCGCGAGCATAGTAATGCTCAGTTAAAATAAGAATATAAAATTTGTTTTTGTCCTTGGCGTAGAGTTTAAAATAAATATTGACATTGTTAAAAATATATGTATGTATGCCTGTATCTTTGATAAGTGTGTCGCAACGTTTGCCTAAACGCTCTTTGATCATTTGAAGACAAAGTTTGTAGTTTCATTAAACATTTTACGGTCTGCTAACATGACAAGCAAATGACAACAGAATATAAATCAGAAGGGCTTAAAATTAATAAGAAACAGAAAACACACAAAAAAATACAAATAAAAAACTAAAAAAGAAATTACTTATTTCCCCCAATCTCTCTCTCTCTCTTTCTCTCACTTTTTTATTTGTGTTTCCATGATAAATGATCATTAACCCTTAACAAGTAACGGTAAATAAACATATTTGTAAATACGCACGCTATGCTCTCATCCGTTGTGTGTGAGCGTGTGTGCGTGTGTGTGTATAAGAGAGCTTTTTTTTACTGTTTACTCGTACTCTGACTTTTCAATTGCATTTTCTTTAAAGAAAATTTCATCCATTTCATTCAACATCTTTTTTTGCTGCTGGGCGAGTTTTAGAGGATCTGATATTTGAAAAAATCTTTCAGTTGTTAAAGTGTAGCAACAGCGCATAGTACGCTGGTCGGACTAATAATTCGCCTTTAAGCATTAAAAAACAATTAATAAAAAAAATATTTGGTGTCTATATGTGGAATTTAACACAGTGAAGTTATTTTTAAAAACCACTTCTATATACAAAAATATAAAATTATTTCCATTTTGAAAAGAAACCAAACACAAGCGAAAAAATAATGAAAATGCACAGTGGCCATTGCATGAAATCATATTTGTAAAGATACAACTTTTGATATTCTTATCTCAATTATAATTGTTTTATTTTTTTCTTAAATATTAAACAAAAAAAATATATATTTTTTTAAAAGAAAAAATGAAAATATTAAAAACAAACATGAAATCGTTTTCAAAATATTTGTGCATTTATATTTTACTACTGCTTGCCATCATCTCTTCCTTAACGTCTGGTCATGTTTTGGATAGTCTACAGTTAAATGAATTATATTATCCTACCAGTTCTGAATATCCTGCCTCAAGTTTACCTCATGGTGACAGTGAATTTTTAGTTTGGCATTTGGACAATCCTATTAATTTTTATAGCGAAAAATATGATCAATTGTTTGTAAGTTATTATTCAATTATTATTAAAAAAAATAAAATAAAATAAAAATAAAATAATTTAAATAAGTAATCTACAATTATTCGGAATCATTTTCAATATAATAAGCAATTTTTATTCGTGCTTGATTCCTTTAAATAAATATTTCATGATATTCTCACAAAATATTTATTACTAAAGTTTTTATTGAAAAATAAACATTTTATGATATTCTCATAAAACATTTATTCAAATAAAAATAAAAATATTTGAAATGATTGAAAATAAACAATGTTTTTTTATTGTTTTGAAATGTTTTGTAATGTTTGTATGGAAGTGTCTTTTAGTCTTGCTGTCTATGCTATGTTGATTTTATGAAAAAATTCTCATAGAATCAGTTTGGCTTTGGATATAAGACTCTTAGGTTTTTCTATACAATATTGGGGTAAAATTCACTGATGAGCTACTTGAGCAATAGTGAAATTGCAATATGGATGTGCTCTCCCCCATTACAATACATTTCAAATATTTTTATTTGAATAAATGTTTTATGAGAATATCATAAAATGTTTATTTTTTAATAAAAACTTTAGTAATAAATATTTTGTGAGAATATCATGAAATATTTATTAAAAGGAATCAAGCACGAATAAAAATTGCTTATTATATAAAATAATTTAATTTAGTCATAAACTTTGGTTTGTAAAAGTAAAATAATTTTATTGATTTCATTAATTTTATATAAAAATTTATAAATAAAAATTTTATAAATAATTTTGTTAACCACAAGGTCTCTATTATCCAATTGTGGCAGATATTGTTATGGAAAAATTATTAGATAATGTTATTGAAAAATTAAATGTAAAACCAAAAATTATGACAAAATATGTAGATGATTTGTTTTGTATTATATCTGAATCTGCCATTAACGAAACGTTAGAAACATTAAATGAATTTGACCCTTCAATAAAATTTACAACTGAAAGGGAATGCGATGCTAAACTTCCATATTTAGATACTTTAATAATAAGAAGAAATAAAGAATTAGTTATTATATGAACTAATCTTTTAACGGTCTTTTAAAAAAATTAACGATTTTATTTTTCTCGATATTTCGCTTTCCTGTGGAAAGCTTCTTCAGGAAATTATTTTTTATTTTTTTTTTTGTTTTTGTTAAGTATAAAAAATAATTTCCTGAAGAAGCTTTCCACAGGAAAGCGAAATATAGCAAAATAGATACAAATACATGTTGAGGTCATACATTTGATAGAGAATGACTATAAAACTCTTGCCCACTGGATCGTAAGACAGCCGAAATTTACAGTGCCTGGTGATTATAGTTAACAAATTTTGCACTCGCATCGTAGAAATTTATAGCAATTCTGCAATCTTCCCACATTTCAGAATATCTCAGCCCATGTGTTCTTAGAGCCACATTACACAAAGCTTATCTTAGAATGACTCAGGAAACGCGTATTATACTCATACTAATGTTTTATATTTATTCTTCTCTGTTTGTACATACAAAAACTAGTGTCTCATTCTAGAAATAGTAGCTTGTATTCCAAATTCCAGAGGTGTACAATTTATGGATATTTTCGTTTCGCATTCGTTTTATATACGAGGGGGGATCTATAAGTCCATAACTTTTTGAATGAAACACAGTTTTTTTCTTTGCAAAACAAAAATTTATTTTTCAAAATAATCTCCTTTTAACTCAATACACTTAGTCCAACGTTTCTACAGTTTTTGTATCCCTTCCAAAAAAATAGGATTTTTCAGGATCTTTAAAATAGGCAATAATAAAATTGGAGCTAAATCTCTTTCCACCAAGCAATTTATTTAGGTTTGAAAATAGGAAGTAGTCACTAGGGACTAAATCCGAAGAATATGGCAGATGAGGTACCAATTCATAGCCCAATTCATAGAGTTTTGCCATTCAGACTACACACGTGTGTAGTGCACTCGTGCATTATCTTGATGAAAAAGAACTTTTTTCTTTACCATATGGAGTCGTTTTCTTTTGAAATCCTCATTAAATCCGTCTAACAAGTTGGCATAATATACGCTGTTTGTTGTTTTTCCCTTCTAAAGGTAATCGATGTGGATTATCCCATATGCATCCCAAAAAACTGTTGCCATCACCTTATTGGCCGAAAAACTTACCTTGGCCTTCTTTAGAGCAGGTTGGCCCAGAGAAACCCATTGTTTAGACTGCTGCTTGTTTTCCGGACTACAGTAATGGATCCATATTTCATCGACAGTTACAAAAAAGCCGCAAAAACCCATTCGAATTGTGGTTAAACAATTCCAAACAATTTTTTGAAGTTGTCACAAGTTTTCGTTTATGGTCAATTAAGAGAAAACGCGACACTCTTCCTCCAGATAACTTTCTTAAGCCCAGCTGATCATTTAAAACCGAAACCACACTGCCATATGAAATGCCTATGGCATCAATCTCACACACTTTTACTCTTCGGTCGGCCAATGCCATATCGTGAATTTTCGGGTTGGCCTTCCAGAACGTTCAGCGTCATTTGTTTTTGTGAGACCACAACGAGAGTCAGTAATTCATTTTTTTACCATTGAAATCAATGATGCAGAGTCCCCATAGTATTTATCGAGCTTTTCTTTGGTATAATTAACGGTTTTTTTTCCACAAAACATAATGTTTAATGAGCACTCGAAATTCACTTTCCACTTTTGCCGCGGTTGTATGTTTTGAACAGCTGTTAAACGCAAAGTAATCGACGACACTTGCTCAAAATTTGACAATAGTTTATTAACAGATAGACTTGATGGGAATAATGTTACATTTCATATAACTACGAGCGCAGTTCGTGGACTTATTGCACCGCCCACGTAAATATTTGTTTTTTTTTTGGTTACTTATTAAAAAAAATAAAAATGCGGAGCTACAAAATTTACTTAATATTTTGGCAATTATACGTGTAAATTATTTATTTTTTAAAGAACATTTTAATTTTTAATTTATTTGTGATTGTTGATGTTGTTGGGATAAAATATGAACACATTTTCATTGCCTAAATACAACTCTGAAAAAAAGTGAACAATAAGGCCTGTTAATCGGGCAAACCAAACGGTTCAGAATATCGTTTTAGACTCCGGTATCGCCATACTACTGTCCTATACTCTGACTGGGTAAGCCGTTCTTGATCCATTCTCCAACACTGATTTTAAGGATATGAGTGGAGCTTACGAGTACGTAGATTCTATTGTAGATATTTAAACACAAAGTGAGCCACTGTCTCAGCCCATTTAAGATATAGTCTGCAGGTATCATCTACTTCGATTTTCATCTTGGCTAGATGATACTTGAAGTTTCCATGACCTGTCACTAACGCAATTTTCTACACTAAGGTAGTTCTACTATATCTAACCACCTTACCAACCTTCCGTTAAGGGGTTATTTACTCCATTTTATCAGATTTAATGAGGGGGGGGGGGGGCTACTCTGGCTTCTGGTGCGCACAAAAATTTAAAACGAATGATCCTTTTGGTAGTTGGTATACTGCTTCATTCCCAGCTGTGCTTTTTGGTTGTCTTGATAATAATAATACGGTCGACATTTGATAATTTGAAATTGAAGGAACCAGAGAAAAAGTTTAAATAATCTAGTTTTCATATTAACGAGACTTTAAAATTATTAAAAGAAAGATAAAAAATTTCAAATTAAAAAGAGCTTATTTAAAATTTTTTATAGTGAACTTTCTGACAGTTGTAAGTTGCATATCTAGCATAAGAACAATTTAAAATGAAAAAAAGTTCGTAATTTTTTTTTAAGTTAAATATTTCAATCTGTCATTGTCTAATGAATTTTCAATTGTGATTAGAGCTGAAAAGAAATCATCGCTTGTATCCGTTATGAGAGCATAGGAGCGCAATGTGCTAAGACATGCCATTGCTTGGCTTAATCACACTAGAAGTGGTGGTTGCTCATCTTCGTCTGCTTCATCTTCCTCATCCAAAAAAATCAGATTCAACAGTTCTCCACCGGTTAGGGCACCCTAGACACTGATGTTATTCTCTACCTGAACATAGTTCTCAAAACTCTTCTCTTCAGAGTTACGTAGAAGTTGCCATGCAGGATGAAAGTGCGTAACTCCTGATGGCTTTGGTAGCTGAGCTGAATATGCTAACGAAAACTCGATATTTTTTAAGAACTGACATTTTTCCAGGTCTCTTTAATCATAATTATAGCTGTTAAAATTCTTATGGTTACTTTCTCACCCTTTTCAATGCTATCAAACATTTTGGAAACAGTTTCTCTGCGGTAGATGGTTTTAAAATTTTGGATAATCCAAGGCACTATCTAAAGGCTTTAACTTAGATGTTGTAGTAGGTGAAAAATAAATCAATTTCACGTGGCCTAATAGTGGTAGATTATTGCGCACCTTACAGTTGTCCAAAAACATTTCAAATTATAGAGAGTCGGCGATCGAAATTCCATTGAAATAATTTTAAATTATTGAGGGGACTAAATTACATAGATTTATTTCAATATATTGAGTGTTTTTCAAGGGACCTGGAAAACAGTTTAAATTACTGCGAGATTTAAATTAGCGAGTTTCCAATTAACAAAAGTCAATTTCGACTTCAAACTTGCAGACAAGCTAATGTCTTATACTTGGTTACAGTTTACTACTTTCTTTATCATCTTGAACTTAATATTAATATTAAAAATAAGTTGCTTAGTTGCTAATTAGTCTTTGAGCAGAGATCTCATCGTTAAGCATAACAATAATTTTTCATCGTATATTTTCGCCAATCTCATTAGGCAATTTTAACTACAAGGAATTAATATAATTGAGGAAAGGCGCGTTGACATATTTACCGAAGTTGTCATCACATCTGCTGCCATTGAAACACCAGCTCACATTTCATTTCGGTATACGTTTTTCGATGAAACTGTTGTGTTTTTCTAAAACAAAATAAAAACCTGTAAAACTGTAATTAAAGTTACGTTTTGAATTAGAATAATAAAGACGTGGTGTCTGCTTACGTATAAATAAGTTGTTTTTTTCACCGGTGGCGTAATAGACAGCATCTCAGAATCAGATAAAATATCTTGCGTGGGCCGCCGATCTGGAGTGCTTAAAAGCTGTGAGCAACAGGTTCTACAATCAAAATTTACATCACTTACGAAAGTTACAATAAGCAACAATAAGTAAGAATAATAACACTTACGTTCTCAATTTCGACGTCTCAATGAAGTTCTCAGAAAACTCCCAGAGATCCTGAGATTCGTCTGAAGAGAACTGCAAGTCGCATCCACTGCCAGATTTTTTTGAAGTTTTTCGTTTTTGGTTGTAATATCGTTTGCTTCTCAAAATATTCCTCTAGTTTTGCTTACATGCTTCATCTAATAATAATCAAAAATGATCATACAAACCTTACCAGGTTTTCCAATCTCTTTAACAATATCTATCCACGATGATTTCGCGGGACTGCGGTTAGAATATATCATTTGGGACTTATCCCAAATAAGTTTTCTTTTTTTTACTGCATAAATAAGGAAACGCCTTTCTGCTTTACTAAATTTAATTTTTTCTTTTTCACTTTTTAATAAATTTACGCTTTTCTCCATACTTTTAATTTTTGGCACAACAAATTTAAAATTAAAAATACAAATACATACTTAGCTGTTGCTCACAATTCCGTGCGAAAAAAGTGCTGCTCATATTGTTTCGTAGTTGAAAAAAAAATGTTGTCTGAAACGTTTTTCATTTAGAAAACATGCGGCCAGAAACATTTCGCGACTTTTTCAAAAATTAACGGAGTACTAGTTCAGCAACATTATTTCTTATTTATTTCGTACCAATTATTTTTATATGGGCTTTGACAGTATATCGCACGAAATTATGAACAGAGTATCAGGCTTAACACTCAGATAACAGTATTAAGGTTTTGTTAGCCTCACCGTATGCTATACAAAAATTTATTTACGCTATGTTTATTAATATAATAGTTATAATTTTTTGACCTTTTTTAATATTTTTTAGTAATTAATTTTAAGCACTAGGTCTTATTTAATAAAAAATTTTTTTAAGAAACTTTATTTTTTATTATATTTTCGATATTTCGCCACACCGTTGGTTGGCATCATCAGGAAAAACAAAAATAATAATGAACAAACAAATTGAAAAAATTTTTTGCTTAACAAATTCAAAATAATCAAAAAATTTTTTCAAAAAAAACAAAACAAACAAAAACAATAAAAAACGACAAATTGAAAAAATTTTTTGTTTTACATACATACAAACAAATTTTTAATATTAAAAATTTTAAATGAAAAATAATTTTGAAAATACATAACACATTTACAAAACAATAGTATTTTACACATATATTTTAAAACATAAATTTTATGACCAAACGTTACAAAAAATTAAAGTATTAATTATTAATATTATGCAGATACAGAGTTTTGTTTTATAATTTTATGCACTAAATGTCTATAATTTTGAGCAACTTTCTCCGTATCTGCTTTAAAATTTATTCTTTTGGTTAATGGTACTTTAATTATTTGTAACATTTCCAACATATAACGACGTTTATAATTATTTCCTAAATTTAAAATTGAAACATTTTCAAAATTAGGATTGTGATTAACTTTAGAGCAATGCGAAGATAATGCTGTTTTTTGTAAACTAATATTATTCCTGTATTTCTGGTCTGACCTATGTTCTGCGATTATAGTTTTCAATTTATTTTTTGTTGTGCCTACATAAACCTTATTACAATCCTCCTTATCATTACCGTTACAAGGAATTTTGTACACTACATTGGACATATTTAATTTTTGAATTTTATCCTTAGTTTTACTAAACAACCTATTTAATGTGTTTGTATTCTTATATGCCATTTTGTATTTATTTGTATCATAAATTTTTGAATTCTCTATTCTTTCAGACAAGACTGGTATATACGTTATCGATTTATATATTTTTGGTTCCATTCCACTACTTATAACTCTTTTCCTCCTATTATTAAATTGATTAATTATCCTATTAGTTAATCGTATTGGTAAATTGTTCTCAGTTAAAATATTTCTAATCTTTTCTTTGTTCTTTCTATGGAATTCTTTGTCACTAATTGTTAAAATTCTCTCTATTAAATTATTGGCCGTGTTAATAATAATTCTTTTATTTTGTTTAGAATAATAATTAATAATTCTACCTGAAGCAGTTGGTTTTTGGTACCAATCTATAACTAATTCTTTATTTCTTCTTATTATTAAAGTGTCTAAATATGGAAGTTTAGCATCACATTCATTTGTTAATATTGAAAATTTGTTTGTATGTATGTAAAACAAAAAAATTTTTTCAATTTGTCGTTTTTTATTGTTTTTGTTTGTTTTGTTTTTTTGAAAAAATTTTTTGATTATTTTGAATTTGTGAATCAAAATATTTTTTCAATTTGTTTGTTCATTATTATTTTTGTTTTTCCTGATGATGCCAACCAACGGTGTGACGAAATATCGAAAATATAATAAAAAATAAAGTTATTTAAAAAATTTTTTACTAAATAAGACCTAGTGCTTAAAATTAATTACTAAAAAAAATGTTTATTAATGTTATTTTAAAAAGAAGTTTCATTAAAAAACATACAAATTTATCGCTCCACAAATAATTTCGATAAATATTAGGCAGGCGACAACAAGGTATAAATACCTCTATTTTGTATACTTTATGCTTTAATAAAAAAGATATATTTAAAAAAAAATCTATTTATTTTAAATTGTATGTAAATTTTGAGACACCTCTTAATGCGTTTAGCAAATGAATATAAAATATTTTTCTTCTTCTTAAGTGAATGATTATTTGTTTTTGTAAATTTCTTTGCCATTCTTATCATTAAGTTCTGCTATAAAGTCTAAAATATTTGTTATCAAAAGAATTTGCACTCCATTAAAATGGATCATTACAGAAAAACAAAGACAAAAACAAATCACGTGCAGTTATTTAAAACAAAATCATTTCTTAATCATAAAATTCCTTTTATAAAGAAAATACACAAAAACTATTTGAAACAAAATATTTGTTCCCATTTGTTTTTTTTTTTTTTTTTTTAGAAAATAAACCTTTTTCAATATACATAATTCGTTTTGTTAATTGCATTTTATTTATAAATACACAAGAATTGTTTATTAATTACAAATAACAAAATTTAGATCAGTGGTTTACATGGGAACATCGAAAACTTAAACTAAAAAGTAGAACAAAATTGTGCGTCAACAACAAAAATGTGTAACGATCGATGTGTTTATTTAAATTTTTACAAAAAAGAGTCTTTTTTTAAAATCAGCTTTTGGAATTTCAAAAGTCTTCAACAAAATATCAAAACAACAGCAGGCCTTTATATGCGCATAGAATTACATTCAGGAAGAAGTATTTGCAGCATTTGTACAGTTTTGGTTTTCGCTTAAAACGTTTGTGGATTTTTGGTTTTTTTTTACTATTTTTAAAAATTAATTGCTAAAAATTAAATGTTTTAATATATCAAATTTTTCGATTTCGCAATAACCAAAATTGAGTTTTTAGTTGTTTTTCAAACATAAAACCCAGCGAAAGGAACGAAACCTTTTATGGGTAAAAGTTTTTCAAGAATACGAAAATAAATATTTATTTTACCTCAGGTAATAATAATTAATTATCCCATTTCCAGCTCCCTTCCTAACTAGAATCGTGCCGTTCAAGGACCAATCTGTACAATTGAAAAAATCATACAACTGAACAAAGTTATTCACACATTTAACTGAGCGTTTCTAGCATCGCATCAATTTTGTACAATTTTCTTATCGTCTTCGGTTTCTATTGTATTTAAAACTTTATTTTTGCGTTCTTAGCAGAATTATTTTAGATAATATACAGGTTATCCGCCGTGAAGGTATACTACTTTGTTTTGCCGCCATTTTGCTAGACATTAGTCTTAACAGTTCATATTTGGCAGTCTTGAAGTAGACAGGTGACAAATTTATTATGGAAAAATATTCGATAAACCAACGCGTTTTAATCGTTAAAATATTTTATCAACATTAATCATCGATTACTGTGACGGAAAGAAAGTCACGTGAAATTTTTGGGAGAAACTATGCGCCAACAAAACGCACTATTTATCGTGTAGTGAATGATTTCGAAGAAAAAGGGTCTGTAGGTGATAGACCCAAGCATGAACCACAACCTACTGCAAGATTGGCTGAAAACATTACTGCTGCTCAAGAAAGTGTTCAAAACAATCCATCAACCTCAATTCGACGGTGTACTAAGGAGCTTCATATTCCTAGAACTACTGTGTGATTCGATTTACATCCGCACCTGGCCATGAAGCCTTAATCAGATGGTGGATCTAACCACTGCATGATTTGGAACGTCATGCTCGTCCTAGAAAGCCGAAGCTATAGTTCTATGCAACAGAAACCTTCTAGTTGCAACTTTAATGATTCCAGAGCAGGGCTGCAAATTATCACACCTTGCTAAAGAGTTGCAGACTTTCCTACTCCTGTCTAGAACACATGTCTAGCATGCTCACTGGACTGGATCATTCACTTTGCGCGTCATTATCAGTATAATGGCCACCATAATAACCATTTAACTGTTATGGGGCCGCGAAACCACAACCACCACGATACTCCCATATAGGGGCCAACCTCAATGATCAGCCAGAGAACTATTAAATGACTAAAGAGACAAATAATGAACTCTGGGGCACACTGATCCCCGTGGAAATAAAGTGGAGTTTCCAGTTGACTCCCTGCCTGTCTTCAGGGGACTGAGCTCCCTTTTTCCCCAATTGCACTGTGTCTAGATAGTGGAATTCTATAAAGACCATATTTATGTGCCTCTGGGGGAATTCCTAGAACTACTTTGGCCACAATTTTGCACAAGAATTTGCATTTGTTTCCATATAAGATCCAGTTGGCCCAAGAGCTCTTTCCATAAGACAATTTACGCCGCCGCACACAGCCCCGATTTTCATTAAAAAAATCAAAATGAGTCACTTGAACGTATGTTTCAATAAACAGAATAGTGGGTTTTGGGGAATGGGAAGCCCTCAACAGTCACCTTTGCATTCATAAAAAGTGACAGCCTGGTGTGAAATTTGCTCAGAAGGAATCATTGCACCTTACTTCTTTGAAAATGAAAACAGCGTAACGCTAAACGTGAATGGAAAGCGATATCATGATATGAGTGAAAGCAATTGCATCCTTTGGGCTTGATTAACATGTGGTCTCAACAAGACAGAACAACGTCGCATACAGCTAGGATTACTGAGAGACCTCTTTCCATAACAAGTTATTTAAAAAAATAGTATTGTTGATAGGTCTCCGGGCAACTCCAAAATAGACTTTGGAGTGCCGATCCATACATGAGACTTGTATTCCATTTTTGGACGGATATAGTAGTACGAAGATCAGTTGGAGTAAAGTATCTCCGTGAAGTATACCGTTTTAGAAACCTGAAAAATGTGTTTAGTCAATCGAAAATCTTACTGAATCAAGAGCTTTTGATTCCGTAATACCTATATAACCCAAAGTAACATATGCAGCACCAATTCTGAACACAGATTTATGCGTAAGCATGCAACATTGTGTCTTACGGGCATTAAAATATACTCTATTAACATGACCCCATTTCGAGATTGTAGCGAGATCGTGTTTGAGTATATCATTCATGTTCTGCTTTTTGAAACCCACCTCCAACTGGTCCGGTCTATTACCAAATGAATACGAATGACAAATAGTGCTGTCATCTGCGAAAGAGTATACAGGATTGAAAGTTTGACAAAGAAGGTCGTTTGGAAAAAATAGGAAATACGGTAGGAGAAAGAACGAAGCGTTGCGACACCACTGAATTAATCCTGCACTCGTCTGATGAAATCCCATCTATAACAACTCGTATAGTGCGATTTCTAAGAAAACTCGATATAAATCTGTAGAAATTATCACCGACACCAAATGCAACAAGGTTAGACAGAAGAGCATTATGCCACACTCTACCAAACGTCTTGAAAATATCCAGAGCCCCCACCCTACTCTCTCTGAAAAGCGTGAGAAGTTCTGACAGGCAAGCCAGCAAGTCACCCGCAGAGCGCCCCCTACGGAAGCCATGCTGCTAGTCGCTAAGTAAGCTGTTGGACTCCAGGTACCTTACGAGTTTAAAATTAAACATACTTTCCATCACTTTAGAAAGTGTAGAACAAATTACAATTGGGCGGTAATTTTCAGGGTTGTTAGCCTCACCCTTTTTGCAGATCTTAATAAAGTTGTCTTTAGCGTTAACATTTTTAAAAAATAGACTCTAATCACTGTACCGTAATCACTATGTATATTGGAATTACTTTTCACAAAATTATTTTCAACATTCTTAGGCAGATTTAACTTAATATGTCGATAGATACTCCACTGATATGTGGACACATACCTTTTCTATTTTCATTTAATAACACCAAAAGCATTTAGCATCTTCTTTAATTATTTTTTACAAATATATTAAAAATTGCCACAGGTGTGTAAGTTCACATAAGTTTATTGTGGCCACCCTTTTGGTGTCTGTTAAGATATGCTTAAGCATTTGACAAGCTTTACGCTCAACTTTGTCAGTAGCTTAAGTTTGCTAATGCTCATCTTAGTTTTGTGATAAAAAGCAGGTCTGTCGCAGACGACTTTTTTTGTGATAAAAAGGAGGTCTGTCGCAGAGGACTTTTTTTTAGGAAAAAATTAAGGTCTGTCACAGACGACTTTTTTTTAGGAAAAAATGAAGGTCTGTCACAGACGACTTTTTTTAGGAAAAAATGAAGGTCTGTCACAGACGACTTTTTTTTTGAGAAAAATTGAAGGTCTGTCACAGACGACTTTTTTTTGGGAAAAATTGAAGGTCTGTCACAGACGATTTTTTTTTATATCTCTGAGCTTAAGTCATTTTTCTTCTGCTCCAAATTATATTTTTATCTTTTCATATTAAGAGATATCCCCATGATGTGATTGATCGACTGTGATTTCGATCTGGTAAAATGTTGCCTGGTTTTGTTGAAAGCTTTCGATGACTCTGTAGAAATGTACCTTGTTTCGATGAACGACAGACGCACTGTAAATGTCTCTTGATACCACAAGCTAAACAGATAACTTCCTTATGTATGCACTGTTAGCGGGGCTGATTTCCTCCGAAGTCATTGTACAATTTACTTGGATTGTGCTGATTCTGAATCTTTCGGTTTTGTTTATTTGTATTTGATATGGCCGGGGTTTTACCATTACATTTTCTAACGACGCTTCAACGTATGTGGCTCGGTAGATAACCTTTTGTAATTGAACTTAGATTCCGCGAGAAGATTTCGCTGTAAAGCCTCATCACGCAAGCCGCACACACCAACCAATCACGGAGTATGCAGTCAACTGCGAGTATTCAAAACTCTCGTTTGGCAGTTGGTCACGGTTATGGAATTTAAAAAATTAAGCAATTACCGACGGTCGTGGAGAAAAATGGTTCGTTAGCAGTGTTTTAATTTCATCCATATTTAGGTCACTCACCTTTTTGGGAGATATCAATGACGTCAGGAGATCATATGACGTGATAAGATTTACATCTGCACCTGGCTGTAAGCCCTAAACAGATGGTGGATCATTACCACTGTGGATAAAATGTAGCGTCATCCTCGCCCTAGAAGGCCTTCGGATACGTATATCCTCCGGTCACTCCTAGTTGCAACTTCAAAACTCCGGAGTAGGGCGCAGCCTTCACTCCTTGCTAAAGAGTTGGAGACTATCCAACTCCTGGTCCAGAACGCATGAAGCTTAATATAATTAAGAACATGACGGCATTCATACTCCCTGGACCTGGACTATTCATCATGTTCATTGTAAATGATCCGACCCACAAAATCAAACGAGGGCCTTGAAATACATAGCCACCATGATGATAGTCCCAAAGGGCCTACCTCAATAATCAGTTAGAGAACAGCTAAATGCCTAAAGAGACAAATAGCGAATCTCCGGGGCTTTACTGATTCCCGTGGAAATATAGTGGATTGTCCAGTTGGCTCCTACAAGCCTAAGGAGACTGGGCTCCCTTTTACCGCTACAAGACACAAGTGTAGATGGTTGTGTGATCCATAAAGATTTGTAATGTGCCCCCGGGGATGGGGGGGGGGAAGGAGATCATATAATGGTGCACCCGCCTACGTCAAGAAAACTGCCTTTTGGCGATCAGCCTGAACGTCATTGGCTATGATGAAAAGTTCCAACCTCGCGAAGTATGATGACCAGTTTCTAGGGTGATTGATGTCCCATTCATGCCATTGTGCGCTTTTTGTTCGGTTGCTGCAACGAATCGGTTGAAGTTGTGGAATTTGATGCAGGAGATTCTTTTTCAATCTCCGGCGGCATTGACTCTTAGCCAACAACTTCTTAAGCAATGCCTTGAGTTTCACTGTTAAGGTGGAGACAGAATAGGTATAGCCACACATACGTGGTCGCCAGAATATTGACGAGAGGTTTTATGACTTGCGTTAATTTATGCAACGCACAATATTGACTTCCAACGGAGGGGAAAAAATTGCGGAAGTTTTTATAGACTTTAATTTTTTTTTTTTTTTGGGAGGCAACCCATTTTCTTCGCCACTATTAAGTTGGTAGAAACTCAATCGTTAAAAATATTTCACGTTATTTATATAATATTTCACATATATTATAAGAATACGTAATTTAACGTGTATTTCTGTTGGTTGATATAATGCAATTGCTCTCAATTATTAACTGTATTTATGAAGTATCTGCGTAACTACCCAGCTGTAAAAGCATACATTACATAAGCGATTACATAAGCTATACTAAGTGGTAGTCAGTAGTGATGCGTTCGCTTATTTCCGTGCGCTCTCACTTACAAAATAAGCGATGACGTCATCAATTGCCACTACAATTCAGTTTACATCGTAAGTGGATTAGTAAGCAACGTAGATTACAAATTTACTTGCGCATGTAAGGTAGGTGTAGTTGCCTATGACAACTTCGAATACAGCTGCATTACATAGTAAGTACTTAGATGCTTCGCTTACGAAGTCATATGTGCGTAATCGGTTATTGTCTAAGTACTTCGTTTCATTTACAGCTGGGTATTTATAATTATGTAAACATGTATGTAATTTATAATTTGTCTGCAAAGAGAGTAGAATTAAATTCAATTTGCACTGTGGGCCCAGTACTTAACAAATAGCCTTAATATTCCTTTTAAGATCTTAGAAGACTCTTAGTACGGATTTTATGTAGAAGTCGAGTCTTATTAACACGTCATTCGAATCAAATTAGATGGCACTAATCTCAATGCATTGCTTGCGATATTAAGTTCTTAAACTATATGGATTTATATATTTCGTGTAAGTATACTGCTGGAAGAAATATCTCTTCATATCATGGGCTAAAGTCATTTTTAGTTGTCATCTTGATTCCTATTTTGTTTACTTTTTGTGAGCCTTTCCGGGAAAAAAGGCACTTTTTGCATAGAAAAAGCGGATTCTTAGGAAAATAGTTTTCAAAACCCCCTTAGAAGAGGTGCTATTCGTTATATTCAGTTGATAATAAAAATAGCTAAAAAATGATTTTCCATTTTTTTACTTAATTGAAAAAAAAAATATTTATTAAACACGAGGTTAAAAGTATATTTTTGATAAAAATTCTATAAATATTTTTCTCAAAGTATTTTTTGCATTTTTGTTAAAACAAGAAAAATCCATAAAAATAAAAAGTTTAACAAAAAACAACCAAAAAAAAAGAACATTTTTGGATAAAAGCCAAATTATTATTTAAAACACTTTGTGTTAATATCTTCTTTTTATTCCGCCACAAATGGCGGGTGTTAAAAACTTGTCTGAGTGGTGGACACGCAATTTTAACATGATTTTGTTTGTTTGTGGGCTGTAATAATAGTACCAGTATTATCACAGAAAACAGATATTATTTTTGTTTTCGTTCTTTCAAATGTTTATGCGTTTTGTGGAAATAAACTGTTTAAAGATCTGACGCCGAAACACATACAACCATAAAACGTGTAACGATAATATGCTATTCCACTTAAATGTCGGAAGCCATGAGAGGGGCTGTCACACACATTTATGTTGTATGTTGTTTGTATGAGTGCTTTATTTTATTTTTTTTTTTTATTATTTTTGTTTTTTTTTGTCAAACATCTAATGTCATTATTTCAGTTATTTTAAAAGTGAAAATTTTATAAAAATAAAATATTTATATATTTTGAAAGAAAAAAAAAATATATAAAAAACAAAAATTAGCTTAATTTTCTTAATGTTCTAAGACGAAAGAAAAATGTGAAGTTTAAAATTATTTTTGTATATTAGTATGAGCATTTTTCTTTTCTGTTAATTTACATGTAGACACTAATTTTTTAAAAAAATGTAGCCATTAATTATCAAACATGTAGACAATTTAAAAAAAGTATTTGTCATGATCAAATTAAAAATTTGAAATGTAAATGCTGAATGTAAATGCTATCAAATTAAATTATAAAACGTAAAGCAGTCGCATCTTATTTAATTATTTTGATTTTAAATTTTGGGAATAACAAGGTTAGAATCCAAGATTTCTTAATTTATAAGCTAAAGATTACCAGCTCTGGATGATAGTAATCTGTAGTGTTCGAAAGAAGAAAGAAGTTTTACATGATCGTGTATTCTTACTTGCTGCATGGTCTAAGTCTCAAGCTTAACAATATAAACGGAATAAATATTAATAATTTTAATCTGCATTAATTTGTGTTAGATTCCTTTAAAAATAAATATTTTATGATATTCCCATAAAATATTTATTATTTAAAGAAATATATTTGAAATGTAGTACTGCAGAGGAAAGCATATCCATATGGCGATTTCACTACTGGTTAAATAGCTTATCAATGAATTTTACCCCAAAATTTTGTATAGAAATTTAAAGAGTCTTATATCTCAATGAGAGCTTTCATTGAACCAACACAGCAAAAAGACAACAAAACTCCAAAACACTTCTATACCAAAACATAACAAATAGCGGATTTCCACCGGAAAGGTATACTACTTTATTTTGCCGGCATTTCGGTAAACATTAGTTTTGACAGTTCATATTTGCCAGTTGTGAAGTAGACACGTGGCAAATATTCGATAAACCAACATGTTTTAATTGACTCAGAACACCGGATTTTGTGCGAGGTAAAAACCATTTAACGCTACTTTAGTCACTCCCATTAGTGACTGCAGGCACAAACCAGGCTGAGTAAAAAACACTGCACCAGTTTGTGACCTCAGCGATGCTACTATGGCCAACACCGCGAGATAACAGCTAGTGTACAAGGGAAATACTCAGAACACCGGAAATTCTGCAGGGTAAAAACTACTAGAATACAACTTAACGCTGCTCTGGTCACTGCCAGTAGCGACTGTAGGACAGTGACTTTACAGTATTTGCCGCAGATACTCAGAAATATTTTAAAAATATTACCTGTTATCAGTCGGCCAGGTGAGCACCAACTCCTTCTTTAAGGCCGTGTCAGATAAAACTTTGTTGCTTTGCGTGGCATTTGAAACTTTAAAGCAAAAGCGTAAATCAAGTAGTGTATGTCACAATAAACTTTGACAACACTCATGAATTTTTTGTTTACGCCCACACACAAGCACACAAACACAAATAATAAAAGCCAGGTGTTTGTCAAAGCGTGCAAAAAGTTGAATGTTGGTTAACTTTTCGCTTTGCGCTGCGTCAAAAGTGCCTTATGTGGCAACTTTCATACATTTACGTACATTTTAACTCAAATGTCAAAGCGAAACTCTGACGCAACGCAAAGCAAAAGTTTTATCTGACACGGCCTTTATAAACCCATACGCCGCCATACACAAGTACACAAACACATACACCATCTCCACAGCTGATATATGAAACAGCTGGTAGCTGTGTTCATTAGCTGTGTTCTCGTACTTTTTGGGTAAAGTACGGGATAACTAAAAACCAAATTTCTAGCCCGAAATAAAATTTCAAAATTGTTTACTTGCTTTATGTCCATGGAAATATGTACATACATATGTAGTTATCTGTGCATGTATACATATATACATATATATATATATATATATATATATATCTTTTTAGTATGTGTTTTGTACATAGATACCCAGCTGTAAATAAAACGAAGTACTTAGACAATAACTGATTGCGCACATATGACTTCGTAAGCGAAGCATCTGAGTACAATGTAATGCAGCTGTAATCGAAGTTGTCATAAGCAACTACACCTACCTTACATGCGCAAGTAAATTTGTAATCTACGTTGCTTACTAATCCATTTACGATGCAAACTGAATTGTAGTGGCAATTGATGACGTCATCGCTTATTTTGTAAGCGAGAGTGTACTGATTAAACAGCCTATGTCACTTCTAGGTTAAATGTAAGTAGCGAAATAAGCGAACCCATCACCACTGACTACCACTTAGTATAGCTTATGTAATCGCTTATGTAATGCATGCTTTTACAGCTGGCTGTATAAGTACATACACACATAAATAATAAAAATCAAGCATTTACTTGCAATTTTTAACATTCTTCAATTAAGTTTTATTTCAACTCTTAAGAAAATTTGTTTGCTGACAATTTTTATTGTTTATTTTATGCAACAGCTGATAGATTTACAATCTTACCAAACCAGCCCGAATAAAGCTGTTTTGGGCAGAAAGAAGTAGAATATTATTCTCTCAAATTCTCACTCACTTGGCCAAACTTTGTGTACGGGAACGCTTTTGGGTAAATTTGGGAACCCGCGGGATCCCAAAGTAGAGTACGGGAACAAACCTATTATCAGCCGCCAGTAGTATCATCACGTAAAGATGGCGCTGCTCAGCGAACTGCCATTAAATTTAAAATGTAAAATTTAAATAAAAATAATTATAAAATAAAATAATAAACCATTTGACTTTGCCTGTGTCGCTAAAAACCAGCAGCAGAACTTTTAGCTTTATTACACTTTTAAAATAAATTCCATATATATAGGGTGCCTTTTATAGAGGTATAGAACTTTGAAATAGAATAAGAAAAAAAAAATTTCTTCAAGTGACATACAGTTAACTTTATTCGAAATTTAACCTTCTGGTGTTATAATTTAAATATGAATTTTGTTAAATATTAATCTTAATCTTTTAAACGGTCCTTTAAATTATAACGATATATTTTTTTTCTCGATATTTCGCTTTCCTATGGAAAGCTTCTTCAGGAAATTATTTTTTATATTTTTCAAAAACAAAAAAAAAAAAAAAATAAAAAAAATAATTTCCTGAAGAAGCTTTCCATAGGAAAGCGAAATATCGAGGAAAAAAAATAAATCGTTATAATTTAAAGGATCGTTTATCTTTTAAACGGTCCTAAGATTAATATTTAATAAAAATAACAAAAAAGGTCGAATAAAACTGAAAATAATATGACTTTTGTTATATGACCAGCTAGCTCAAGTGTACAAAAATAGTCTAGCGGCATAAAATCGCACGACCATAGAAGCAGAATTCACGGGTCCGAAACGTGCAACACAGCATGAGCTGTGTAACATGTTAAACCTCAGAAAAAATCAATAATCACTGCTCTATAACGGTTTCCAATGACTGTAACATCTGACCTTTTAAAGAAGTAGGGACCGCCCTGTAAATCATACCAAGCAGTCAGTTTTTCAGGATGTAACGAATTATTATCGTCTACAAATATGGCAGTTTTGTGACCTACATGTTCATTCAAACAATACTGAGCTTCTTTGCTAAACAAAAATCTTAGTTTGGAAACAATTTACACGATTTGGAAGCATTGTTAAAGCCTCAATCAAATTATATTGAAATTTTAAACCAAACAAAAAAGATAAATGGCCGCCAACTGAAAAAGTTTTTTGTTTGTTTTTTTTATTCATATTATCTATTGAATCTTCGAAAAGAACTAACAATAATTACTCATATCTTAAACCTAAAAAATAAAACAAAAAAAAAAAATAATTTAGTCCAGCCAGTGCTAGACAAAAGTAATATTTTTCATGTATTTTGCTATCTCTCATATGATCAGCCTAGTACGGCAATATCCCTTCTCTTTAGACGGATGTAACCAGGTTCATTAAGTATATTGCACGCCAAAGGATTTGGATGAGTTTCCAGTTTCCTCAAATAAGTTACTGCGTGTTTCGCTATTTCCGCCCGGACTGATGGCATATTTAGATCCTTGTGCATGTTTGCGTTTTTTACATACCAGGGAGCAACTATGATCAAACGAAGAATCTTATTTTGGCGCCTCTGAATTTTCTCAACATTGCTTGCTGAGGCAGTACCCCATAATTGTACTCCGTAGGACCAAATGGGTTTGAGGATCGACTTGTACAGTAGAAGCTTGCAGTCTAAGCTGAGGGTTGAGTTCCTGCCAATAAGCCAGTTCAATTAACTGAAAAAGTGTTGACAACTTTTATTTTTATATCTCTATTTACCTCTATATTTTGTTGGTTAACTTAAGAATTTCCAGAAGTACTCCACAGCTTCATTACGCCTTTAATTATGGGCTACTGACTCGAACTTTTGTTATGGATGTTGTTCAATTTGTTGTTGGAGCATGTATTTTTCCAGTCATGCCCTTAAGCCGTTTAAATACTTTAGGTTTATTTTCAACGTTTCATTTTTAATTTTTTATTTTAAAAGTTATTACAAAAAAATTGATTACAAAAAATTTTATTACAGAACAATTTATTACAGAGCAGTGGCTTAGTTTTTATTTTTCTCACAAGTAAAAAGAAAAACAAAGAAAAAGAAAGAAGAAAATAAACCGCAAGCTACTATAGCAAACCCGCATAAGTGCCTTGTCTAGAATTGACACATTTTGACGTACTTAAGCGGGTTGGGTACTTATAAGAACCCGCTTTATTACCTCAGGTTGTGTACTTAAACAACCTGTTTTTAGTAGCGAAAAAGTCAGTAATTTCCTTTTGACGCATGTTTCGAAAATGTTTTTTAAACAACTTTTCTTCTAATATTTCGAGTTCATCAAATTCCAGATTATTGCCCTCCATATATTTTTGCACTGTTTCTGTTAGCGCTTCTGCAAATGAGGGTGGATTCACTTCAATAGTATTTTCCCTAGTATCTTCAGATGGTGAAGATACTTTTCGTCAGCGTTATCTTCCAAAATACAATGACACTATTTCTTCGTCCGTAAGTGGGCCAAAGCATTGAGTGTTCTTATCGCAATTTACATATTCCTTAAACTCTTGAATATCTATTAGTGTTTCCTTGTCGTCATCAAAAATCCGGCCTAAAATATTAATATTAAATTAGAATTTAAAAATTTCAAGTATGTAGTAGTGAAAAACCATACCTTTTGAAAGCATTTTTTGAGGGATTCACCTTTGTCAAGCCACCAGGCTCGTTTTGAAAAGGTCAACGTATAAAAAATCGAAATGGTTTTCAAAAACTCCTTGGTTGTTAAGACTTTTTCAATTGCAAGCAACTGTTTTCTAACCATGAATTGTAGGCATGATGTGTAGGCTTCCTTGATCGAGAGGCTGCAATATCGACGTGGTATTCGCTGAAAGAAATTTAAGTTTCACATTTTCAAGGTTTAAATCAGCCACCGTATGGCAAGGAGCATTATCGACAAAGAACAAAACTTTTTTATTTTCCATTTCCATTCCGCGATCAAATTCTTTTAAAATAGTTGGCCGTAAAGAGCCTTATTTTGGTAGCAGTAAATCAAAGGAATAGATTTTCCTCTAAAGCATCTGAGATTCTTCGATTTTCCGATAGCATTGCACAAGAATAGAAGAGTCAGCCGTGCTTTTTGACCTTTTCCTCCTGTTACTGCTGTACCCTTTCTTGCCAAAGTTCCATTCGGCAATGCCTTCGTCAGCATTGAAGATATCGTGAGCATCATAAGCTTAAATTAAATCCTGCAATTTCACCTCTTTGGTATCAGCATCAGCCGCTTCTCCTGTTATTTTTAATGTACTTTATTAACTAAATACTTTCCCGACGTTTCCATCGCCATAGCCAGCCATTTGTTGACATAAAATCGGAATGTAACTTTGCTGCGAAGTCTCTGGCTTTTTGGAGGATTTGAGCATCGGTTAACACAGTATGAAGAGCTCTTATCTGGTTGCCGTTTTAAAAAAGCAATTGTATTCAGAAAGGTCCTTAACCGGGGGAAAACGTAGGTAAACTTTTATTTAATGCACAACAAATTATGGTACTTTGACGGGTTGAGTATTTAAGCGGGGAGGAACTTAAAAGGGTAAATTTGTTCGATTTTTTTTACAAAAAAGCCATAGTGTGTGCAGATGTTAGGTACTAAAACGGGTTAGGAGCTTAAGCGGGGAGAGACGTGATTTAATTTACATCCGCACCTGGCCATGAAGCCTTAATCAGATGGTGGTCAAGCCACTATGCATAATTTGGAACGTCATGCTCGTCCTAGGAAGCCGAAGCCATAATTCTATGCAACAGAACTTTCTAGTTGCAACTTCGATGATTCCAGAGCAGGGCTGCTAAATATCACTCCTTGCTAAAGATTTGGAGACTATCCAATTCCTGTCCAGAACACATGTCTAGCATGCTCACTGGATCTGGGAACATTTCACCAGGTAGGTGTTGTTAAAGGCGAAATGAACCCGGCCACCATAGAACCATAGACTGTTATGGGGCTGCGAAACCACAACCACCACGATACTCCCATATAGGGGCCAACCTCAATAATCAGCCAGAGAACAGTTAAATGTCTAAAGAGATAAATAACGGAACTCTTCGAGCTTACTGATTCCCGTGGAAATAAAGTGGAGTTTCCAATTGTACCCCTGCTGACTTTAGGGGACTGGGCTCCCTTTTTACTCCAGTTGCACAGGTCTAGATAGTCAAGTATTCTATAAAGACCGATAAATGTGCCCCCGTGGGGTGCTAAAGCGGGGATGCGTGATTTGATTTACATCTGCACCGACTAGGTAGTCATAATCACTTTGAATAATTTGCAAACGTCATTCACGCCCTAGGAGGCCATCGAATACGTATATTCTCCGGTCACTCCTAGTAGCAATTTCGAAAGCCCGAAGTAGGCCACAGCCGTCACTCCTTGCTAAAGAGTTGGAGACTCTCTAACTCCTGGTCAAGAACGCATGAAGCTTTATATAATTAAGAACATGACGACATTCATACTCACTGAACCTGAACCGTTCATTGTGTTCATTATGAATGATCCGACCCACAAACTCTCACGAGGGTCTGAAACCACAACCACCACGATACTCCCATATAGGGGCCAACCTCAATAACCAGTCAGAGAACATCTTTGCCTAAAGAGACAAATAGTGAACTCTGCGAGCGTACTGATTCCCGTGGAAATATGTGGATTGTCCAGGTGACTCCTGCTAGCCTTTGAGGGGCCTGGGCTCCCTTTTACCCCGCAAGACACCAGTCTAAATGGAATAGTAGGTTCCAAAAAGACTATCATGTGCCCCCGGGGGGAAACTAAAGCGGGGAGGTATTAAAGCGGGTTTTACTGTATGTCAAGTTGAAAAAGGAACGCAAAGTCGGTAATAGTAGACGTCGACCCATGCCAATGGCCGCCGCCAACAATCTCTATAAAAAATACACTTTATGATGTTGTAGTACACATTTATTAACGCTTATATTTCCAAAAAAAAAAAATACCGGAAACATTGTTCATACTTTTGTATGTTCCATGTGAAGTGAAAGAAAAACACTGCGAACCACACAAACGAGTGCTGCAGTAAAAGCAACAGAACAAATTTAAGGAATTAAATTCTTAATATAGAATATTCGTCATATACAAGATTGGAAATGCTGATAGGCAAGCAGATACTCGAGCGGAGAAGAAAGCTGGCAGATACATAATACAACACACATTGGCGCTGGCGATATCAAAATGAGATTTGTTTTTAAACAAAAATTTACGAAATGCAGACAAACTTGTGTTTATTTATGCAATAAACCAATAACGCACAATATTTAATCGATAAGAAAATATATGATTGCCTAATAATATTCTGTGGAAACTGAGCGTTGCCAAAATGATAATGTTGAGGATATTTTTTGTTTCTCGTTATTTTTTTTTGTCTTCAAATATGAGAATATTCTCGATTGTTTAAATTTCGCAAAGATCTCATTAAATCATTATAATTAGCATAAATAAGAATATATTTAGTTTTATGAATAGTGTGTGTAAAACATTGAAGGGAATTTATTTAAAATTTATGTAGAGTTGATATAATATTTATTCAAAATTTGTGCTCTAATTCAATCAGTTGCGTTAGTCATCAGATCATTTTTAAATTAAGTCCTACATTTTTCAATTTTACGAATATTATTTGTCTGTTGTTAATTATTTTATAAATTCCACTAATTGATGATTTAATTGCTAACAGATTTTAACGTTGCTCATTCACGTTTCTACAAAGTCTACATAAGCTTAAGTATGGCTTATGGCTGTAGCATCAACAAAAACTTGCTAATATTTCAATTTTCTAAACTATAAAACTTAGAAGACTGCTGCCTGATAAAGGTAAAAGTAAATAACACAAAATTTATTTCTAAGCTAAGGCCGTGCCTGATTAAATTCAAATCTATTCAAAGAATCAGATTAGAACTCCTTAAGGCAACGTTGCTCTCAGGTCTCCATACAAGGAAGCAAGGCCAAATTTTTGAAATAGCGTTTTAAAATGTACTTATTTGACTCAAGTTGTACCCTATAATTTTGTATCTAACGTAAATACCAAAAATAAATAGCCTGCGTATTTTCAAGAAGCGTTCGTTAATAAACAACGATTCATTATATCAGATAACTTCTCGCTTTTAAAAGCAAACTCAGAAGTTAAATTAGTAATACATTTTTTTAATTCTTTTTATTCTCTGTAAGGTCTTTTGATGATTCTACCCAGCTGTAAAAGCATACGTTACATAAGCGATTACATAAGCTATACTAAGTGGTAGTCAGTGGTGATGCGTTCGCTTATTTCGCCACTTACGTTTAACCTAGAAGTGTCATAGGCTGTTTAATCCGTGCGCTCTCACTTACAAAATAAGCGATGACGTCATCAATTGCCACTACAATTCAGTTTACATCGTAAGTGAATTAGTAAGCAACGTAGATTACAAATTTACTTGCGCATGTAAGGTAGGTGTAGTTGCCTATGACAACTTCGATTACAGCTGCATTACATAGTAAGTACTTAGATGCTTCGCTCACGAAGTCATATGTGCGTAATCGGTTATTGTCTAAGTACTTCGTTTCATTTACAGCTGGGTAGTTAACAAAATATCTCTAAGATTCCTTAAACACTAACTTTGTTAGTTAGTCCTTTTTTAAATTCTTTTTCATTTCTGGTGACTTATAACTTTTCAAATTATTTTATCAGTCATAAATTTTCAATTAAAATATTTCAACAGTCATCATTTTTCTATTGAAAAAATGTAAAAATGTCATCACTCATCATTTTTCTATTGAAAATTTGTCATCACTCATCATTTTTCTATTAAAAAAATGTCATCGCTCATCATTTTTCTATTGAAAAAATTTCATAAGTCCTAATTTTTCTATTAAAAAAAATTTTACTCGTCAAAAGTTTTCTATAGAAGAAGTTTATTAGTCATCATTTTTCTATTGTAACAACTTCAGCAGTCATTATTTATTTTAAAAAAATTTTAGGAGTCAAAATTTTTACACTAAAAAATTCCACCAGGCATTTCGATTTTCTGTAAAGAAATTTTATATAAAATTTTTTCTATTGAAAAAATGTCATCACTCATCATTTTTCTATTGAAAAAGTGTAAAAATCTCATCACTCATCATTTTTCTATTGAAAAAATTTCATGTCCTAATTTTTCTATTAAAAACAATTTTACTCGTCACAAGTTTTCTATAGAAGAAGTTTATTAGTCATAATTTTTCTATTGCAACAACTTCAATAGTCATTATTTATGCTAAAAAAAGTATTAGGAGTCAAAATTTTTGCACTAAAAAATTCCATGTCATTTCGATTTTCTGTAAAGATATTTTATATAAAATTTTTTCTATTGAAAAAATGTCATCACTCATCATTTTTCTATTGAAAAAATGTCATCACTCATCATTTTTTTATTGAAAAATTTTACTCGTCATAAGTTTTCTATAGAAGAAGTTAAATTATGACTAATAATTTTTCTATTGCAACAACTTCAATAGTCATTATTTATGCTAAAAAAAGTATTAGGAGTCAAAATTTTTACACTAAAAAATTTTGTCAGTCATTTCAAATTTCTACAAAGAAATTTGATGTCATATGTTTTCTGCAGAAAAAAAATTCATAAGTCATAATTTTACCCGAGAAAAAATCACGCTTTTCATTTCATAAAACCCTGCTCATTCGTTCGTATGTTTTTTTTCGTTCGGACCAGTACAAGGGGGATGACCCCTACTCATGCAAAGCATTGTACCAAAACTAGACATTCGACTTCAATCTTCCTACATTGAAAGTGACAGGAAATACCTCTGGAGGGAGTTTATTCCACATACAAACTGTTCTGTTAAAAACGAATTTTCCCTGTAATGTGCAGTGCGATTCACCACAATGGAGTTAAACGGAAAAACGTGCGAGTTTCGGGAACAAGGTCCCTAATTTCGTTAGAGTACTTACCCTAATGTCCCTAATTAGCTTTTTGGCCCTCTCCTGTACGTTCTCGAGCAACTCCAAAATAGACTTTAGGGCGCCGGCCTATACCAGAGAGTTGTATTACATCTTTGGACAGATATAGATGGTATAAATAGTGCGAAGTTTGGATGGAGTAAAGTATGTCTTTGAACTTTTGATGTAGGGAAAAATTTTTCCATGTACGTCGCAATTCTTTTGTGTTAAAGGTAACTTTCTCTCGCTCTCTCTTTCTGGAAGAATGCTATTACTGCTCTTATGATACCCAAATTTAGGGAACACATGTTTAAACAAAAATGCATTGATTTCCATTATTTTGTACCGTATGGAATGAAAAATATATGCAGTTCAGCACGTAGGGTTTCTTCTCGCAACCTTAAAAGATGTTTGTGAAAAGAGCTGGAATTTTCTTTAACGATTTTTTTGACTCCAGGTTTTTTTTACACAAATTTAGCGAATTGATTGTTCATCTCATAGAGATAAATGCATTAAAGTAATATTTCTTTTCTTGTTTCACATCAGTTGGCTTAAAAAAAGTAATAAAAATGCTTGGTGGCTTCCTTTGAACACTTCCTTATAACGCATGCACATTGTACATGTGGAAGTGTAGTATGCGTGAACGCAAAGTAATTAACAAAATCATTATGCGGCATATTTTTCTTACATCTTTTAATATTTTATATGTTTTTGTTTTTGTTGTTGTTCTATTAGAATGAAAACGTATGTTTTCTTTTTCTTTTATTTTTATTTATTTTTTATTATTCTTCCGCCACTTTGTTCCAGTTTCTACTAGTTTTAAATGTTTATGGTGTTTTTTCTGCTGCTGCTGTTGTAGTTGTTGTTGTTTTTGCTTTACTCTTTAGCATTAAGTGCCCACTTGACTTTAAGTGTGGAAGAACAAGACAAGAGGAGTGTGTTTAATAGATGTTTAAAGATTTTATTTCAAGTGAAATTTAAAGTAAAAAGACAACCGAAAGTGTCCTTAATGATAAAATAAAACCTCACCCATGTATGTACTTAGTGTGGGGATGTGTCTTGGTATATTTATAACTACGAGGGTGGTACCAATTGACTTACGGATAAATGTAAATTTTTCAAAAATGTTATTTCCAAAAGGATTTTTAAGGAGAAGGGAAGGGTCGCTTAAATGACATAACTCTTATCATTTCTTTTCTTGGAAACTTTTAGGCTCGTTAAAGCCTTATGCATTAATGAAATTAAAATGTCTGAGATTTTTTTGCATTCTTGCTGAAAGCGGCAACTGGTTAATCAACGATACCTAAAACAGCTGACTGGTAATAGCGACCGTGTTTTAGTTGACAAATTTTTAGCCGCGCTGTTCTTAAACAAAACTTAAATGTATAATTTTTTACTTGCGCCTGTACATGCTGCATGCCTCTACTCTACTGCAATTCATTGTATCAGAGGAGGAAAGAGGGAGTAGTGTTTGTCAATTTTCCTACATTGAAAGTGATAGAAAGAAACGATTGAGTTGCTCAAGGCTTTCTGGTTTATTTGCAGAAACTTTGCTTTTCAGATATCCCCACAAAAAAAGTCTGGAGCATTCAGATCAGGCGACCGTCAACATCACCATTTTTTCAAATAACTTGTTGTGGAAAGAGGTCTCGTAGTAATTCCACTGTAATCTTGGCTATAAGCGATGTGGTACCGTCTTGTTAATACCACATTGTTAATCAAGCCCAAAGCATGCAGTTGGGGCGTTAAAAAATTTTCAATCATATCATGATATCGTTCCACACTCACAGTTACCGTTACGCCGTTTTTATTTTCAAAGAAGAAAGGTCCAATGATTTCTCCTGACCAAATTGCACACCAGACTCTGACTTTCAATGGATGGAAAGATGGCTGTTGAATAATTTGAGGGTGTCTCATTACCCAGAACCGACTATTCTGTTTATTCACATATCCATTCAAATAAAATAAAATCAGGGTTGTCATTGGCGACCTCTAACATTCTATTGTCATATATGTACAGTGGCGTAAATGGTCTTGTGCGAGAAGCTCTTATGTCAACTGAATCTTGTATGCAAACAAATGCAAATCCTTGTGCAAAATTGTGGCCAAGGTTGCTGTTTGAAGACCAAGCGCCTGAGCACGGCGTGTCGTCGAATTGAGATTGATGAATTGTTTTGAACACTTTCTTGAACAGCAGTAATGTTTTCTGCTTGCAGTACGTTGTGGTCCTTGATTGGAACTATCACCTATAGACCCTCTTTCTTCGAAAACATTCATTACATTATAAATAGTGCATTATGTTGGCACGTTGTTTCTCCCAAAAATTTCACGTAAATTTCTTTTCGTCACATCAATCGCTGAGTGATTTTAGTAAAATGTTTTAGTGATTAAAACAGGTTGGCTTATCGAATATTTTTTCATAATAAATTTGCCACGTATCTCCTTTACGTCCACCAAATATGAACTGTCAAGACTAATGTTTAACAAAATGGCGGCAAAAGAAAGTAGTATACCTTCCCGGCTGACATTCGGCAGAAAAGTAAAATTTGGATTGAATTCAGGAGAAAAATTTTATCTTTTATATTAGGATGGCAAAGTGACGAGTTGATCATAAAACCATCTTTCGAATATCGAATTCGATTCGAAGTGTTTGTTTAAACATGAATGTTTGCCATTAAATCTTAAGTGTAAATTTGATAGCATCGTTTTCTTAAAAGTCTTTATACGACTTTAGTAGCAAATTGAAAATACGCTCAGACATCAAATGTACAAACTAAAACTTAAATGAATACTTGTTCACTATTCAGCTGTCATATTTATTTATCTTCGAACATAATGATGACTGATGAACATGCGTGATAAGATTTACGTCAGTACCTAGCTGTGTAAGCCATAACCTGACAGTGGATCAAACCACTGTGTGTGATTACGTGATATGATTTACATCTGCACATGGCAGTGAGCCTTAATCAGATGGTGGTCAAACCACTGTGAGTGAAAAGCAGCGCCACTCACGCCTTAGGAGGCCGAAGTCTAATTCTAGCAACAGGTCCTTCCTAGTAACAATTTCAAAGATGCCAGAGCAGGGCTGAAAACCACTACTCCTTGTTGAAGAGCTGGAGGCTAACCAACTCCTGTCCAGAACACATGACTAGCATGTTCAGAGTGTGATTTGTTTTACATCCGCACCTGGCTATGTAGCCTTAATCAGATGGTGGACGAACCACTATACATAATTTGGAACGTCATGCTCGTTCTAGATAGCCGAAGGCATAATTCTAAGCAACAGAACCACCTAGTTGCAACTTTAATGATTCCAGGTCTGCAAACAATCACACCTTGCTAAAGAGTTGGAGACTTTTTAACTCCTGTCCAGAACACATGTCAAGCATGCTCACTGGACTGGATCATTCACTTTGCGTGTCGTTATCAGTGAGATGATCCTGGCCACCATAGAACCATAGACTGTTAAGGGGCCGCGAAACCACAACCACCACGATACTCCCATATAGGGGCCAACCTCAATGATCAGCCAGAGAACTATTAAATGTCTGAAGAGACAAATAATGAACTCTGGGGCTCACTGATCCCCGTGGAAATAAAGTGGAGTTTCCAGTTGTCTCCCTGTCTGACTTCAGGGGACTGGGCTCCCTTTTTCCCCCAGTTGCACAGGTCTAGATAGTCAAGTATTCTATAAAGACCGATAAATGTGCCCCCGGGGGGGGGGGGGGACTAGCATGTTTACTGGATTTAGGATCATTCCACCTGGTAGGTGCTACTAAAGGTGAAATGATCCTGGCCGCATTAAAAACTGACCCGATATGGGACCGCGAAACCACAACCTTCACGATACTTCCGAAGGTCAAACCTCAATAATCAGTCAGAGAAACAGCTAAATGCCTAAAGAAACAAATAGCGGAAACTCTGCGGGCTGCTGGTTCCCGTGGAAATAACGTGGAGCCTTTAGTTGTACCCCTGCTGACTTCAGGGGACTGGGCTCCCTTATAACCCCAGAAGCACAGGTCTAGATAGTTGAAGTTCTATAAAGACCGATAAATGTGCCCCCGGGGGGACCACTGTGGGGGGTACCCATGCCGTAGGAAACCTGCGGATATCTCTATCCTCCAGTCACTTGTAGTCGCAACTCCGACAGCTCGGAGCAGGTCAAGGCTCCCACTCCATGCATGCTCATTGGACCTGGAACATTCAGTGTGTTCATAGTGAGTGATCCGGCCCACACAACTCAAATGAGGGCCACGAAACCACAACCACCACGATGTTCCCGAAGAGGGGGAGATTGATGGACACGTCAGAGATAAATATCACTTTAATACGTACGTCTTATTTTAATTGCAAGTAATTGAATTCCCCAAAATAAAAATATGCAATTTCCAGCTGTTTCCATATTTTTAGTATTTTCAGCAATCTGGCAACCAGATGAACATATTCTTGCATAGCTTTCCTACAGCAGTGTTACAAATAATTTATTATTTTGCTAACCGACACTATTTACCATAAAACGGAAAATATTTCTATTTGCTATTTGCCGTACTAACAGCGATTTAGATAACGGCCTATAAAAGTAGTAAAAGATTATTCAAAACTTTGTCATCTGCTTCAAACGACTTATAATTCCGGTACCACCCTCGTAAATTTATGTTTAGATTAAATCTTTAAAATGTTTGTTAAACATAAGAAAAGACACAAAAACCACTGAACAATAGCAAATGTGTTTAAGTTTAAGTAAAATTTATTACCCCGCTAATTACTGTGAAGATGTGAATTATGTGTAAAAATAATTTTCCCACCCTCATTTATGTTTTTTTAAATATTTAATGATTTTTCTTTAAAGTTCTCTTACTTATTTTTAATTATTCTTGTTAAATAACTTATTGAATTTCTTGTTTTTATTATGGTTACAGATCAATACTAATGGCATATTGACATTTAATATTGAATTTCCGGATTATATCAATCAACCATTTCCCTTTGAATATCCCTCTATAGCGGGCTTTTATTCCAATGTCGATACAACTGGCTCAAATGAGTCCACGCTCATATCAATTTTCTCCTCACAAGATCCCCAACAATTGCAAAAAGTCAGTCAATTAGTGCGTTATGCCTTTAACGAGCAAACAGATTTTGAAGCCACCGACATTGTGGTGGCCACATGGAAAAATGTTGGTTACTTTGAATCGAAAACCGACAAATTAAATACTTTCCAGGTAAGTTTGTTATAATACAGGGGTTTTCAACAAGAAGTTTGTTTTGTAAAACATAAAATAAAACAAAACAAATTTGGATTAAAATAATTGAAATTTTTATTACATTTACGAAGAGAAAAAGTTCGTTAATTGTGAATGAAAAACTATATCTGGCAAATATCCATCACAATCACGCTGACAGATGTCGCTTCTTTCATCAAAGTTTTTATTCAGTAGTTGGCAAAATGGCGATCCTATTTCGTTAATCACATCACGGATTTTAAGTTTTAAGGTAGACATCGATTCGACGGGCTCCGTATAGACTCTGTTCTTAACATAGTGGTGTTAAATCACACAACGTGGCTGGCCTCTTAACTGCTGATTACCGTGAAATTATGCGATCGAGAAATTTGGTTTGTAATAAATTAATCATTTCATTGGCTATGTAACATGCGGCATTGACCTGTTGAAACCACTTGCCATATCCATATCGTCAAGAAAAGGTAAAAATTGAGTTGTTAGCATATCGCGATAGCGTGATTCATTGAACGTTGCCGCATTTCCAGCTTCATCTTCGAAAAAAAAAAAACCGGCCAATCACGTGTCCAGATCACATTGCGCACCATACAGTGACACGCTAAGCATGCAAAGGCTTCTCAATAATTGCTCTAGGATTTTCAGAAGGTCAAATGCGGCGATTTTGCTTGCTGACATACCCTGACAAGTGAGTAGGGGTTTCGTCTGAAAAAATGATTTTTTTAGAAAAACCAGCCGGTTGTTCCTGAAAGAATTAAACAAATCTACGGCGATGTGATTGGTCGGTAGACTTCAATTCCTGCATCAATTGACCTTGTAAGGCTTCAAATCAAATCCTTATGCAAAATTCGCCATGTGTTGGTTTTGGGTCCCCCCAGCGGCATATAAATACGGTCTTTATAGAATTCCACTATCTAGACTCAGTGCAACTGGGGAAAAGGGGAGCCCAGTCCCCTGAAGACAGGCAGGGAGTTAACTGGAAACTCCACTTTATTTCCACGGGGATCAGTGAGCCGCAGAGTTCATTATTTGTCTCTTTAGACATTTAATAGTTCTCTGACTGATCATTGAGGTTGGCCCCTATATGGGAGTATCGTGTGGTTGTGGTTTCGCGGCCCCATAACAGTATAACGGTTTTTATGGTGGCCAGGATCATTTCACTGATAATGACACGCAAAGTGAATGATCCAGTCCAGTGAGCATGCTTGGCATGTGTTCTGGGCAGGAGTTGAAAGTCTCCAACTCTTAAGCGAGGTGTGATGGTTTGCAGCCCTGCCCTGGAATCATTAAAGTTGCAACTAGGT
Organism: Trichopoda pennipes; assembly: GCA_030448955.1. Taxonomy (NCBI): domain Eukaryota; kingdom Metazoa; phylum Arthropoda; class Insecta; order Diptera; family Tachinidae; genus Trichopoda; species Trichopoda pennipes. Next base: position 4,167,143 of record JASKUP010000040.1, read on the forward strand.
GGTTCTGTTGCTTAGAATTATGTCTTCGGCTATCTAGGACGAGCATGACGTTCCAAATTATGTATAGTGGTTTGTCCACCATCTGATTAAGACTACATAGTCAGACGCGGATGTAAAACAAATCACACTCACACTCTGTGGTGGTTTTGGATAACCCCAGTTGTTGAGAACGTCGTGTAATTGGCAAATTTGGATCTGCTTTAAAACTGTGGCTCACGGCTGCGATGTTTTCAATTTAACTACCCGGTCGAATACGCGTTGGTGTTCGCACATTTTGTATCGAGCCTGTCGACTCAAATTTATTAACCAAATTCTTAATAACCGTCCCAAAAGGAGGATTATGTTATCCGAAAATATCACAAATTTTACGAAATATAACTTTAACAGAATCACCATTTTCATAGTGGATTTGAATTATTTTAAAGCGATTTTCTTGCGAAATTGAAATCATTATAACAATTGCCAATGCATCTACCACGAATATGTCGAAAACCTAAATGTCAAAATTATCATGTGTTGCCACTATTGAAAAACAAACTTCTTGTTGAAAAACCCTATAACAAAGAAATGATTAATTGTCTGAGATAAAATTGTTTTTTTATTTGCAGATTATTATTATATCCGATGATCAGAATACTTTTGTGCAGTTTTTGTATCCTTCCGGTGGCTTAAATTGGCTGCAAGGTGAAAATGGTCCCTTGGGCTTACCCGATATAAGAGCTCAGGCTGGTTTCGTTTCTGAAGATGGTCGTTATTTTAATTTAGAAGGTTCTGGCACAGAAAACGTAAGTTGTAGAAAATAATTTTTATTATTAAAGATAGAGGATGTGCTATCGAAAGGATGTTAGGTTAACAATTTCATTTGTTTTCTTCTATAAGTTTGTATCTCTCTCTCTCTCTCTCTCGCTCTTTCTCTCCAACATACACAATAGACAAATAGTTTGAACTTACCATAGTCCAAAGTAAGACGTACGGAAAATGAACGATTTAGAAGTCTGCTAACATGTACAGGCCGTGAAACATAATTTCTTTGTTGGACAAATTTAAGATCCGATAGTCGTTAATCGAATATACAGGATATCTATTATTTTTAGGGTGGTGGTTAAATAGAAATACTCCATTGTGGAAGTTAAGTATCAAACTTTTCGTTTTCATAGAGACAATATGGCGTTGACTCAGAATAACCGTTCTGAATATTTCGTTAGAGGAGTGAGTATTATATTTTCAACCATAGCGAGTAGAATTTTTAAAGAAATTTGAAGGATCTACCGTAACTGGTCTAGTCGATAAGGTCAGAGGTCTGTTCTTTAACAGGGACACATTTTCCACCAAATGCTTGTGTAGATAACAATGTAAAGTATAGAATTTCTCTCAGAAAGACATTTAGGGAGCCCTTTAAGGTTGGCTAATAGAATATTATTTTTTTTCAAAATAACTCACAAACACCATAATGACTGTCACATTGGCATAACTGAACCCTGATATTGTTTAAGTGGATTTATTTAAATTGTTATTTAATTTATATTTAGTGTTGGTGCCCCAAAGAATGAGCAGCGAACAAAATAGATCGAATTGGCCTTTTTCTCATATATCTAAGGGTTACCCCCCGGGGGCACATTTATAAGTCTTTATTATTATCTCGACTTGTTTCTTGACGGGGTAAAAGGGAGCCCAGGCTAGCAAGGAGCCAACTGGAAAATCCACTATATTTCCACGGGAATCTGTAAGCCCCAGAGTTCCGCTAATTGTCTCTTGAGACTTTTAGTTGTTCTCTGGCTGATTATTGAGGCAGGCCCTTTGGGAGTATCGTGGTGACTATGTGTTTTGAGGCCCTCGTTTGAGTTTGTGCGCCAGATCATTCACAATGAACTCAATGAATGGTCCAGGTCCAGTGAGTATGAATGCCGTCGTGTTCTTAATTATATTATGCTTCATGCGTTGTGGACCAGAAGTTGGATAGTCTCCAGCTCTTCAGCAAGGAGTAATGGTTTGCAACCCTGCTTTGGAACCGCTGAAATTACAACTAGGGATGACCTGTTGTTAGAATTAGTCCTCGGCTTCCCAGGGCGTGAATGACGTTGCTTTTTATTCCCAGTGGTTTGGCCACCCTCTGATGAAGGCTTACGGCCAGGTGCAGATGTAAATCTTATCACGAAATATCTTGGATATTTACCATTCCAAAGTATTATGTGAAAGTTAAGAACTCATTTATTCTATATCTTAAGGAGTGGAGCTTTAAAAGCAGGTGCTCAATAATTTTATTTACGCTTTTTTCAATTCATTACCTGCTACGGATTAATTTGTTTTTTATTTTCATTTCGCGTGTTATCGAATACAAGTATCGATATCTCGATTTCATTTCAAATAAATCGAAGATTCACTTTATTAATTGTTTATTTGCAGGTTCGTTTCTTAAGTGAAAAATCTAACGTTGGTATACCCGGTGTATACTTATATCGCGTGGGACCTTTCGATTACGAACACAACGTGCAGGCACCCACAAATCAAGATATTAACGCTGATTCCTCGTTTGGCACACAATTCTGTTCAGATGCTGGTCAACGACTTTGCAGTCAACATGCAGAATGCGTTGATAAAGAAGAAGGTTTTTGCTGCGTGTGTCATCAAGGATTTTATGGCAATGGGGAAGTGTGTATTAAAGATGATTTTCCTGTACGTGTCACCGGTTCGATAATGGGTGAACTTAATGGTGAATTGATAAACGAACGTTCAAAATTGCAGTCGTATGTGGTAACAGCTGATGGCCGAAGTTATACTGCAGTTACACCCGTTAGCACTAAATTGGGTACTAATTTAAGATTGGCCCTGCCAATAGTTACCTCAATTGGTTGGCTGTTTGCTAAACCGTTAAACAATACCTTGAATGGTTATCAGTTGACAGGAGGTGAACTGCTGCACACCTCAAAGCTGAGTTTCGAAACGGGTGAAGTTTTGTTAATCAATCAAACTTACGAGGGTCTCAACTATTGGGACCAATTGTCCGTAAGAATTGATTTGCATGGTCAGGTGCCACGTATTAGTCATACTTTAAAATTGCATATGGCGGAATTTACAGAAGAATATCAGTTTGTTACACCCAACGAATTGCATTCCGTACAGGCTCACATTTTAGAAGTTCCGGAAGAAAATAGAGTTATTAATTTCCAATTGGAACAGAATATCTATTTTGATCGCTGTCTATCCGAGCAGCAGGAAGTCGTACTTGGTACTACTTACTTTCAAAAAATCTCTAAAATTATGTTGGATTTCTTTGAGAAAGATCAAGCCTTGCGTACCAGTATTTTGACAGTTGCCGGCGTAACCGCCAAGTCGAATGCTTGTACCGATGGTACAGCTGGTTGCGGTGAAAATATGGTGTGCATACCGTATGATGATAATTACAGATGTGACTGTTTGCATGGCTATGCTCCTCAAATATCGAATTTCGGCTCTGAGATTTGTGTCGATATCGATGAGTGTGCCACCGGCACTCATGCTTGCAGTGAAAATGCTATTTGCACCAACAATGCTGGTGGCTTCACTTGTGTTTGCTTGAATGGCTTTGAAGGCAATGGTTTCAGATGTTTGAGTAATGAAAGCGACAGTACCTTGGCCGATAATATTGAATCATCTACACCAAGTAATGGAGGTGAAACTGTTATTAAAGTTGAGGAATTGCCAGTCTATTCGGGAGACAATGTTGGCCAACAACAGCCAGCAACTGAAACGCAACCTCAAACCCAATATCCCTTCAACTCCGATGATTGTTATCGTTGCTCGCCCTATGCTGATTGTTTGGAGGGCAGATGTAAGTGTCGTGAAGGCTTTTCGGGTGATGGTTTCTATTGCGCCAGCAATTGTGGTCATGATGAAGCCTGGGAAGAGGGAAAATGTGTGAAGATTTTTTATGAAGAGCCCGACATTGAACCCAGATGTAATTTCTTTGGTGACTGTACATGCGATGATGGTTATGATCTAATGGAGGATATACAAATGTGCCGTTATGTAGGAAGTGCAAATATGGATCACAGATCGGAAGATTTGCGTTAGTAAAATGATTGAAAATGTGTTTCACCAAAAAAAAAAAAAATCGCTATTTTATATTTTAGTACCCTGCGATGTGGAATTCAATTGTCATGCGAATGCTAGCTGTGAATGGTTTGAAGTAGAATTGAGACACATCTGTGCCTGTAAGTCTGGGTTTTATGGTGATGGTTACAATTGTGCCATTATTGAGGAATCGTGTGCTGTGGTAAGATTTTCTGATTTTTTGATTCTCTGATTCTTAATGATTGTTTTTTTTTTTGTGTAACAGAAACCCGAAATGTGTGATGCCCAAGCTGAGTGTCTATACAATGAAATGGTTGGCCACTCTGAGTGCAAGTGTAAACGTGGCTATGAGGGTGATGGTTATCGCTGCTCCTTAGCACCTGAATGTTTAGAGGATTTAGATTGTGGTCAAAATGCTTTTTGTGATCGTGATGTTTGCCAGTGTCAAGCTGGTTTTGAGCGCGACATGTCCGATTTGTGTGTGGTACCTGGCAGTTGCGGTTCTGTCTTCTGTGGCACTAATGCCTTGTGCAAATACGATCAACATCAGGATATCAAATTTTGCGACTGTATGGATGGTTATGAAGGTGATGCCTTGGTGGCGTGCAAAAGTAAGCCAATACCTTGTAATGTTCAATTTAATTGTGGCGTGCACGCTACCTGTGAGCCTACGGAGTAAGTGTTAAAGTGCTGCTTTTTTTGGCGTTTTATTTTTAAGGATTTTGATTTCATCTAGCGATCCTGCTAACTACGAATGCCAGTGTACTGCTGGTTATAATGGTGATGGTTATATTTGTGTAGAAGATCAAAATTGTTTAAATACGCCTCAGTTGTGTGACATGAATGCTGCCTGTTTGTCCACTAATAATGGATTGGTGTGCGTTTGCAATAAGGGTAAGTGAACTTTAATTATAACAAAAATTTTATTTAGAATTAAAGAAGAAGCAGAAGATATATAAACCAGGTAATTAATAACCTGAGATTTTACAAGCAATTATTTCTGTTTTTTTCTTTGTATCTTAACACACTATTTTAATGAGAACTCTAAACGCTATGAATTCTCGATCTAGTAGTTTCATTGTAAAATAAAACCTTAACTACTTTAGTTTCTACAAAATAATATTTTTTTTCTAATTAAAAGCTTAGTTAAGGTTCATTACTTCGCTATTACAGGTTTCTTTGTAAATTATTTAATGCTTTTAATCCAACTACAGTTATTGGGATGTGAACACACAATCTTTTTTTAATTAGCATGAATTTAAACAATCTAAGACGTTATACAACGCTAGCTGTTAGTTTTGTTATTAGAGATAGCTAAATGTTTTAAGCAGGGTTCAGAATTTTTCATTTATGAACATTTAAAAATCAACATTCATGATATTTTTCATAAATGAGAAATCTAAAATTTTATATTTATTTTTCACACTCATAAACGAACAAGAAAAAATGTTCTGGTTATTTTCATACATGAATGCGAACAACAAGAATTATTAGTCTTATTCATATGTGATAAATGATAAATTAGCTACTTCTCATTAATGTTATTTTTCATAAATGTACATGTTCATTTATGAACGTTGAAATTTTATAAAACTTCTCATAAATGAACGTGAAAAAATGTTCTATCTACGAACGCAGTTTACCGTAAAATGTAGTAAAAACACATGGATACATATTAACTCAAAATACAATATTGCAATATATTCTAAAAGAAATAAAAAAAAAACATTTTTTTCTGCATACGCCGACAATTGCGCATTATTAAATATGTGCGTTTATGTACGCGAATGCTTAACGCACATATTTTTACGACCTTTTCATTTATGAAAAATTATCAAAATTGTAAATATTCAAAAATGATCACTTGTGTGTTTCTCATTTTTTCACTTATGAATAGAAAGAAAAAAAAAATAAATCGTCGCATTCACAAATGAGAAAACACAAAATAGTTTGTAGTCTCTCACACATGTATGAGAAGAAGCGGCTAAAAAATGACATGTATGTACATATTCATACATGTATGAACAGTGAGTGAATACTTCGCTACTCTGGTTTTAAGTCTTCGCAATAGTATCAGCATCGTTTCATACTTCAATTTCGCTGGGTATTTAAATTATGGCCGTTTTAAGAAAATGATAAGAATTTTTGGAATGAAATTACTTTTAGTGCCGTATGCATAAAAAAGTCTTACTTGAGCTTTAAAGTACACATTAGTTAACACTTTAAAGGCTGGGGGCACATAGAATTCGTTATCCGTCATACGTTGTATTTTTCAACTGACAAGTAAGTTGAAATACACGTTTTCTTATCACCGTTGTCACAATCAATACGTCTCCGTCAACGCAAAGTACAAAAGTTGGCCAACTTTTAACTTTTGACGTACGTTGAGTACTTTGACCTTTTTTATTCGCTTCTTCTTCTTGTTTTTATTTTTTTTCGCTCTATCGTAGTAAAATATTTTTAAAATAAATTATAAATAATAATAATAATAATAATAAATAATGGAATAAATAGTACAAATTACCATTAATAGAAAGTCTAAGATGTCGTCTAACTCCATTTTAAATGTGCACTTTAATAAAACTTTGCTGCAAAAAAATATAAAAAAAGAAAAACAGAAAAAAAAACAAATGATTTCTTATCAACAAAGTACTCATTGTGCCAACCTAATTCGTCGTTAATTTGATTTCAGCTGAATACGTGAAAGTATAACGCATGACAGATTCTACGTGCCCCGGCCGTAAGGCTAACAAACGTTTGTTAAAAAATGGCATTCAAAAAACAGTACTTTAGCTAATGTGTGCTTTAGTAAAATTAGTATTTTGATTATGGCAATGCCACTGTTTTCAGTTTTCATTTTGTAGTGAATCTATCTATCTTCTTCTATATACATATATAAAAATTAATCCCAAAATAGGTGTCTGTTGGTTGCCAGTGTTTGACGAGATGCGCCGTCGGATTTCCACCAAATTTTCACAGTACCTTCGTAATGCTCGTTCGCTGGTTTGTGTCTTTATTTTCTTCATTTACGCACAATAGTGCGTCCACAGTGCGTGTTTGAAATAAGACAAATTTTTCAAAAAAAAAATTAAAATGTTTTTTCCATTGAATACTTCGACTCAATGTTTTGTATCAAATGAAATGTGTGTTTTCGTTTGTACGTTGCTGTGTGTGTGTGTGTGTGTGTGTGTGCTTGCATAGAATGCGATGACAATACAAATCGAAATATGCTCATGTTCATAGCAAGTGGATGTGCAAAGAAATAGAGAGTTTTGTTTTCCATATTTTTTTGCATTTTGAGTGTTTGTGTGTGATTTACCTGTTCAATCGCAAAATGATCCATCAGCCAAACGTTTTTCAAAACAATTGTTAGCTATTGGGAATGACGCATTTCCAATTAACCCTATCACAAAAATGATTACGCTTCCAGATAATTTTTGACACTTTACACAATCAAAACAAGAATTGGTTCCAAAGCATTTCTTGGTATTGCACAACATTTTAGAAACCATGAGTGGTTGGGGGTAGGAGCTATGTATCCTAGCTGCGAAAAATGCAGATGTTTCGAATATCAATGTGACAATTTTAAATGACATTCGCAGGGAAATTTTTACCTACAAATCTGTTGACTCTGTTACCAAACAAGACGATATTGTAAATTATCCAGTCGAATTTTAAAATTCGCTTAAGTTACTTGGACTGCCGCCCCACCGCCTGCAAGTGAAAGTTAGTGTAACAATTATTTTGCTTAGAAATATCTGCCAGCCACGACTTTACAATGGGACACGTTTAGTAGTGAAAAAAGTCATGAAAAATGTGATTGAAGCAAAAATTTTGAAAGGAAAATATAAGGGCGGGGATGTGCTGATACCACGCATTCCTATGATTCCTCCAGATTTGCCGCTTGATTTTAAACGGCCTCAGTTCCCCATACGTGTTGCTTTTGCAATGATCCCCGTTTTTCGCACGGCCAATTATCTGTATCATGTTCACGTGTTAATAAACCAACTGCTTTGTTAGTCTATACCGCGAACCAAAATCAATCGAAGAATGTCGTCTATCTAAAAGCATTGCAATGGAATAAGATGTATTATATAAGCACACAAAAATATTGAATTGTGAAAAAGATAAAAGATCGTATGCATAAAAAACGCTTACTTGAGCTTTAAAGCACACGTTAGTTAACAAACACTTTAAGGCTAACAGACGTTTGTTAAAAAATGGTATTCAAAAACAATACTTTAGCTAAATGTATGCTTTAGTAAAATTAGTATTTTGATTCTGGCAATGCCACTGTTTTCAGTTGTCACTTTGTAGTTAACGATGTATAAAAATGAATATTATATATCCGGGTAGTTAGATCCATAAAAAATATTTTTATCGTTTTCAGCAAAATCAACATATGTTTTTGGTTTTTTTTATTAATATTTTTAATAAAAAACAAAAAACCAAAAAAATGTCAATTTGCAAGACTTGCGAAGAACTTACAAAGAATTTGTTCATATTAAAAAACCAAGTATTCGTTTAACGAGCTCTGTTTTGATTATATGTACATCAATAAAACTTTTGTTTTAAATACTTAATTATAATTATATTTTTGTAAAATATAAAAAAAAGATGTAAAAATGTTTTTTAATTGAATGGCATGTTATGTTTTAGTTTTTATTATTATTTGTATACTACAATATGTTGTTAATAAACATTTTTAACAATAACAAAATACAACTGTCAATTGAGCCGTTTGTATTGAAAGTGGCATAAGTCACAACTGAACAGTTTCTTTTCATAATATTGCCATTTTACGTCCAAACTGGCTGGTTTGTATTCGATGGCGAGCGCTTTCGATGCGAATGCATCATTCTCAAGCCGCGTTCTAGTTTGTACTGGTGAGTCAGTGTTGGCGTTCAGGCAGTTCTGTTATTAGGTTCGTATATATTCAGGTAAGCAGAATACCAGCCACCTGGCATTTGTATGCAAAGTGAATCTATCCATACCTCCGTCTTTTATTATTAATCTAGGTACGTGTGTCCGTCTGAGGGTGTTTTTCGTTTGCCCGTTTGCATGAGTAGTTTCAATGGTGTGAAAATTGTGTCTGAGGTCGTATTTACCTGTTCGTTTATAATGTCGTTGTCGAATGTTTTTGTTTTGTAGATTTCCATATTTTCAAGAATGTCTAGTCTTCATCCTTTTTTGCTAGGATGTAATAATGTCATACATTCATCTATTTTCCTTGGTGTGTGTCCGTGAATGTCAAGGCGTAATGCAAAGTTTGAATCTTCTTTTTTCCGTTTGTATGAGCGTATGTGTTCTGTAAACCTTGTTTTTAGTGTTCGTCCAGTTTGCCCTATATAGGTTCGTTTGCAGGTACAGGTAAGTCTGTATACCCCGCTGGGATTAAATTTGTCAGTTGTTTCTGTCGTTGATCCGAGATAACGTCTCAGGGTGTTTCCACTTTTTAATGCTGTGAGTATTCCTTCTTTGTAAAAAAGGTTAGTTAGTCTGTATATTTCTGGCCCTGTGTAAGTAAAGGTGTGCCGTCGTGTTGTATCGGCTGTCTCTTTGTCTTCTCTATTCCTGTTCTTAGTGTTGTATTGTCTAAGTAGTTTAACGATGGTAGTGGTTTTGTAGCCGTTATTCATAGCTATGGCGTAGATTGTTGCTTTTCCTTTTTCAATATTTTGCTGATAAGATTTGTTTGCGAGAAGTGTTGGTAATTAACGGTATAACAAAAATGTTTATTTTGAAAGTGGCATAAATCGCTGTACTCAGAAAATTAATTATGGAGCTTCGTGTGAATGAAATGTAAGCATGTAACAAATGTGTGTGAAGTATTGCTGTGATCATTGGACTTTTTTTTCATAAGTACGAAAGAATAGTGCAGTTTTGTGAACTATGTTATAGTGATATCTAATGTAGTATACATAATTAGCATTTTTATTATTATTTTCTTATTCTCAGGAAGTTGCTTCGTGTTGTATAAAAAAATACAAGAATGTCACAACTCAAAAGCATATTATTGCATATAGTGACTTATGTAAAGGACAAAATAGTAACATAAAACTGGCATTAACTTAGATGAAAATTGTTTAGTCTTTAAAAACAGTATCTAAATTCTTGATCATAAATTTTTAATTCATACTTATCAAATAATAGACAATTTGGTGTGATGGAAAAGGCCTTGAAAAAAACAAATTTTTTATAAAGTCTAAATGATTACTATAGGGTGATAGTCTCCTGTCGAAAAAAGCCTTCACTGTACACAGCATGGAGAAAAAAGATTTTATTTCAACACAATCATTAGAAGAATCTGTTTCAAAAGAAAAAGTAAATAAAGACCAAAACAAAGTGAATTGGCTAAAAAATCAATGGATTCTATTTTACCATGGCATTCCCTATAAAATGTTTTATAAACCATCTTTAGATAAAAAATATGACTTAAAAACAAAGTGACTTATACCACTTTTAAAATAAACGGCTTAATTTATTGCAGGTTTCAAGTAGGTTTCTTCCTACTTTAAAGTTAACAACGGCATTTTAAGGTTAAAAACGTTTTTTGAATACATCTTTAAAAAATTTTGCTTAACTACGGCAGTTAAGCCTGCTCTAAGTTTTTATGCATACGGCTGTTCAACTTTGGAAAATATTAAATCACTTAAAAATGTGGGGAATCCTAAAGACAGATTTTTGTGTTGTTTTGTTAACCCTCTACAATGGCAGTACATGAAAGATGTGAATACAAAGAAAAGAAATAAAACTCACCTAAAGATATGCAACATTTAACCCGGCAATTCCCAGTGTCACCTACAGGTGACAGAGATTAACGGAATTTTTAAACATAAATACAGACATCACTGAAAAATATAAATATTAATAATATATAGACAACACCCTGTTGTGTATCTGATTTTATTTTGGCAACGCTGGCATTATTTAAACATTTTTAGGCAGTGGTTTTGATTTTTATATACTAAGGTGTCTTGTGCTAAAAAATTTTTTATAAAAATGCCAATTATGTAATATGAAGTTAGTAAAAAATTGAATTGGCTCTCCTAAAAAATAGCAATCCACACCAAGTGTCACTTGTAGGTGACACTGGGTATTGTTAGTACTTAACTTCTTCACACTATAAATATATTTGGTATACTCATATGCTACATACATACATAGGTTGACATTAGACGAGATTGCCGTTATGTTGAATGCCGGTGAAGACGTAGGTGATATTATTTTATTTCCACCTGATGATGGTGAAGTGACTTATGAAAATAGTATTGATGAAAACGAAGCGAGTATTAGTCATCTTCCTGGTCGCATGCTTCGATCTAAATTAGAACTTCAAAATACGCGCATATGCGCAAAAAATAGTGTAAATAGTGTAGAGGAAGAAGATGAAATGATCGAAAGAAAAAGAAGAACAGCAGCAATATCAAAATATGAAAAAACACTATCAACAATACTTCATTTGCTTCTTGTGGCAAAGGAGACTGGGACGAAGAAACCTTTACTGACTTACAGGAAGAGATGACTGCCGTGGAATGCTTTGAATTACTTTATAGCGAAAATCTTGCCAAATTCACATCTGATATGAATAATTTGTATGCTTTACAAAGAAATCATACACTAAATGTGACTGTTGATGAAATTAGAGTTTATCTCGCAATACTATTGCTTACAAGATAATTGACGCCAAAGTATGTGAGAATGTTTTGGGAAGTAAGGAGTGACAAGCATAATGACCTAGTAGCATCCAGTATGAGGCGAAACAGGTTTTTCGAAATTCAGCAATATATCCATCTTGCAGACAGTACGTCCTTGCCGGCCAACGACAAATTTGCTAAAGTTCGGGAATATTTTACGCAAATAAACGTGAATTTCATTGAAAATTTAAAAAAAGCTGGTTCTTCTCATATCTCCATAGATGAGATATGAGTACCATACTTTGGAAGACATGGTACTAAACAGCATATACACGAAAAACCAATAAGATTCGGTTACAAGCTCTGGTCTGCAGCTACTCGCCATGGCTATTTAGTGAATTGTGAACTATGTCAGTGTGCGTCGGGACCAGGTCTAAAGATGCAGCCCGAATTAGGCCTAGGAGCTGCTGTCATTTCAGAGCTCCACTCAAGACTGTCCCCAGATATGGGACCTTACAATTTATACTTCGATAATTTTTTTACCGGTTTACCATTATTAAAATATTTACGCAGGCAAAATGTTGGGGCAACTGGTACGATAAGGGAAACCCGTATGGAGAATTGTATTATGCCAAACTCAAAAGAAATGAAAAAAGAACAAAGGGGTAAGCTTTGTTACAAATTTTTCGAAGAAATTATTACAGCATGATAATAGTATTGTCAACATTGTATCAAACTGTCATGCATTGGATCCTATCAATAAAGTAGATCGGGTTGGATTTATAAATAAAAAGCGGGCTAAAATTCAAGTTGACTGCCCAGCACTCGTACGGATGTACAATAAGTACATGGGTGGAGTAGATCGTTTTGACGAAAATGTTGACTCTATGAGGGTAGCTCTCCGCGGAAAGAAATGGTGGTTTTCTCTTTTTGCTTTCGGTTTAGATGCAGCTTGCCAAAATGCATGGCTTATCAAGAGACAGTTGGCAAACAATTGCACTTACTGCGACTTCCGGAGAAATGTAGCAACAACATACCTGCAAAAATATGGCAAGCCTTCAATCCGAAATTCTGCTTGTGGCGTTCCTATGGAGCTAAGAGTGCCTATCGAGGTTAGAAGCGGAGGAACTGTGGATGAACACATGCAGGTCTATTGCTCTCAGCGAAGATGTGGATATTGCCATCAACGCACTAGGAAAATGTGTGCTAAGTGTAATATCGGTTTACATATAAAATGTTGGTACAGCTTCCACAATAAATAAATTTTAATGTTTTCTTTCAAATAAATATGTATTATTAAAAAAATTATGGTTTTATTCCTACGAAAAGAATGAAAAAAACGGATATTTTAAATCATTAACTTTAATAAATATCTTTTTTTCCTTTTTAACGATCTTTTTTTATATATTTTTTTCTTTTCGATATTTCGCTTTCCTTAAGAAAGCTTCTTCAGGAAAAAATTTTTATTTTTGAAAACAAAAAATTAAAAATAAAAATTTTTTTCTGAAGAAGCTTTCCAAAGGAAAGCGAAATATCGAAAAGAAAAAAATATATAAAAAAAGATCGTTAAAAAGAAAAAAAGATATTTATTAGAGATAAATAAAAAAAGATCGTTTAAAAACAAACTATAAAAATTAAACCATTAACTTTACACAGTGCCCAGTGTCACCTGTAGGCGACCACTCTTAAAAATAAAATTGGGCGGGATTATTTAGAAAGTTTATATTTCTTATTTTTTATATTTATAACACATCTAAACCCTTTGAGACAAAAAGAAAATCAAATTTTTTGTTGCGTTCACTATGGAAATTGAAGAGTTAATATTTAATAAAAAAAACTGTTTTTGTGGGAAATGAACTCTTACGAGTTGTAACTCACCAATTAGTAACTAATTGAAGTAATATCTGTGGTAAGGCTGCCGCAGCTTCCTTCCATAAATACCTCACTTTAGATAATACTCTTTTTTTTAAAAAGAGAAGTAGCACTTCAGGAACAATGCCTATTTAGTCAAGTACCGTGCTACATTCTTTAGGAAAGGGATAGAGAATAGATGAAACAGGTGGTGAAAGTAGAAGAATGGTCGGAAATTAACTGCCGTATATAAGACAGCACAGCGACCAGTGACTATGCCTTCATCGCTGAGCAGCCCCACCGACAGTCAATTTTTAATTTTGTAGTGAAAAAAAACCAAGCTCTTCGTTGGGAATCGAACCCACAACCCCAATACTAACAAGCTAGTACACTACCTACTAGCCTACAGGGGCTACTCTGAAGACATCACGACCAGTTAAATGTTGAAGATTAAAAAAAGTAGTCTAGAGGCCGTCGGCAGGTAGAGGGCAAAATTAAGTAGCTTTTTTGTGGCTAGCGCTAACATGTAATATAAGCGATGAAATACCGGAAGTTGAGAAAATAAAATTTGGTGAATGGTGAATCATCCGGCGAGCTTTCATAAATTGCCTGTCGCAATCATGTGACTTGGTTTACTTCGATTTTGAATGTGCCACGTGGACAAAAAGTGTATTATTGATCTTAGGCCTCATTAAACAATTTGACAGTAGAAACGGTGGTCGGTAAACAGTAAAACAGCTGACATTTTGCTAAAATTTAATTAGCAACATTTTTTATGTGTTTATTTTCACAAAAAAATTTGTTTAAAAAAAATAATTTTTTTATAACTTGAAAATTTATAACAACCTTTTTACTTCCGCTTGTCGTCAAGTGATGATTTAATGTCTGGCTGGCATGTACTGCAGAAGCTATAGCCAAATATTGCTAAGGCCAATAAAACATTTAGATAACCATTATTACGATCCCACGTTAAGGGGTGACTAAAAAATTCCCGAAATCCCTCAAAAGTAGAATTTTGACCCGACCACAATGGATTTGCTCTATTTTTGCTATTAACCACTTTTGGAAACTGATAGTTAATCTCTTCAGAATAGTTTCTGGGTGGCGTTTTCTTTGTAGGATTGGTATTATAGTTTATGCGTTGGCTTGGCGAATTTGACCTATGTTTTGGTAAACCTCTTTGTCCATAAGAAATGGCTGCCGATCTCGTCGTGGCATATTGGCATCGTTTTGCTGTGTAAGGGCGCAAAGACGACTTACAGTTTAAGGGCAAAAGAAACTTTACCCTAGAAAACGGATAAGGATACAATTTTGTAAAACGGCCGAAAAAGTTTGTCGCGAACATGTTGTTGGTTTTTGCCAAAAAATGAAATTTAAAAATTAAATTAAAAAATAACGAAATCCAATTAACTTATTTTTGTTTTTATTTTAACTTTTATAAAATTCAATTGTTGACACTTTTGAGACGTTAAATTCAAAATTTTGCCTTTTCAATACAAAAAAAATTTTTAATTACAGGTTTCTATGGCAATGGCTCCTTGTGTATTGAAAGGCAACAGCATGATTCTGGTTTCTTATTGGTCTCCCAGGGTGTAGTCATTGTACGCGTTCCTTTAAATGGTAAAAATGTACGTCCCATTTCGGTTGCTTCAATGGCTATAGGTTTGGATAAGGATTGTGTTGAGGGGCGTATTTATTGGGGCGATATCTCGGCCAAAAAAATTGTCAGTTCCAAATATGATGGCTCCGACATTAAATCATTTATAACCGAAGGTAAGCTAATTTTATTTATAAGAGATTGCGTGTGATAAAATTTGCATCGATTTAAATAAAATAAATTATGCGAAACTTTCAAAACAGGGTTCTCGAAAATAAATATTCCAAAGGTTTTTATTTGGAGTGAAACAGAGAACAGCTTTTAAGCGAATCGCCAATTATATTTATTTTGTGGAATAGACAAGTTTTGTTTTTTCAGCCATAACAAATAACTCAACTAATTTTACGGCTTTCTTTCGAATTAGATATTGAATCTCCCGAGGGCATTGCCATTGATGCTATTTCACGGCGTATTTATTGGACGGATTCTGTTAAAGACACTATTGAGGTTGCCAGCTTGGAAGATCCTACTCTCAGAGCTGTAGTTATTAACAAAAACTTAGTGAATCCTCGCGGCATAGCAGTCGATCCTTATAGAGAGTGAGTGTTATAAAATTTATTTTCAATTTATTTGCTTCCAACTACAAATGGTACTTTTCAAAAGAAAACTGTACTGGTCCGATTGGAATCGTGAATCACCCAAAATTGAAGTTTCCGATTTGGATGGTACAGGTCGTGAGTTGTTGTTAGGCAAAGATATTGTTACCTTGCCAAATTCTTTGGTGGTTCTAGAACGTTCTGGAGAATTGTGTTATGCTGATGCTGGCACCAAAAAAGTGGAATGTATTGATGCGTATACCAAAAAAATACGTACCATATCGAATGAGCTAACCTATCCATTTGGTTTATCATTTACTCACGATCAATTCTATTGGACCGATTGGACAACGTAAGATTTATTATTTTTTTTTAAAGTTAAAATAATTTTAAAATTATATTTTATTCTAACACACACACAGCAAAAAGCTTGAAAGTGTCAATACGATGGGAGAACGTCAAAAGAGTATGCAAATACCCTTTTTTGGCAGTCATAAAATGTATGCAATGACCGCTGTGGAGGATCATTGTCCCCAAACCGACAGTCCCTGTCAAATAAATAATGGCGGCTGTTCCGATAATCGCTTGTGTTTGGTTAATCGCAAAGCACCTTCGGGCAAAAGTTGTAAATGCACCGGTCTTTCGAAACTATGCACAGCACCTAATCCCTTTTATGTCTAAACTTTTAAAGTCAAAATACTTAGCCAGTCCTACAGCTGTCGTTTTATAATTCATTCGTATAACATTTATTTATAATTTTATTTTATTTTATCTATACATATATCAGATATTTAAAACAAAACAAACAAAACAAAAAAAAAACATAATTCATTTTGTTAAATAAAGTAATAATTTCTTTGTTTTTTTTTTAATGTACTTGACCCACCCTATCCTCCCTTCATTTAATTTAGTGTATGTATGTATGTGCTTAAATTATACTCATCACTATTTGTATAAGTTTCAATTGTGCTGCTATCATTATTTTTTTTTTTTACTACAATAAAAATAAATTATTTAAAGAAAAGAAAAAAACAAAAATACTTTTTAATCAATTTAAGAATTAAATCAGAATTTGAAATACCTGGAAGATAACCTTCATTAAGGCTTGGATGAAATCGTCGCACGGTGGCTTCTTAAAACAAAAATTAAGAATAATAAATTCTGGGTGTTCACAATGTTGAAAGTCAAACGGCAAAAAATCTTCTTGGGAAAACTTCAAGAAAAGTCTATTGAGAATAAGTGATTTATTCATCGGAATCATTTTCAATCTAAGCAATTTTATTATTCGTGCTTGATTCCTTTAAATAAATATTTCATGATATTCTCACAAAATATTTATTACAAAAATTTTTATTAAAAAATAAACATTTTATGATATTGTCATAAAACATTTATTTCAATAAAAATAAAAAAATATTTGAAATGTATTACTGCGGGGGAGAGCATATCCATATTGCAATTTCACTATTGCTCACATAGTAGTAGTTTATAGTTAGTAGTTTTTTATAGTTTAGTATAGTTTATCATAGTTTAGCATAGCTCAGCACGCTTTAGTATACTTTAAAACACGTTAGTGTACTTTGGTATACTTAGTATACTGTATACTTAGTATACAGTTTAGTATAATTTTGTGTAGTTTTGTACAGTCTTGTATAGTTTATTATAGTTTAGTATACTTAAGCATGCTTTAGTATACTTTAAAACACTTTAGTATACTTTGGTATACTTAAGTAAAGTTTAATATAATTTTGTGCAGTTTTGCACAGTTTTGTATAGTGTAGTATGGTTTATCATAGTTTAGCATAGCTCAGCACGCTTTAGTATACTTTAAAACACGTTAGTGTACTTTGGTATACTTAGTATACAGTTTAGTATAATTTTGTGTAGTTTTGTACAGTCTTGTATAGTTTATTATAGTTAAGTATACTTAAGCATGCTTTAGTATACTTTAAAACACTTTAGTATACTTTGGTATACTTAAGTAAAGTTTAGTATAATTTTGTGCAGTTTTGCACAGTTTTGTTTAATATAGTTTAAAACTAATATTTAAATCTTTCGCTGCGACAGAAGTTGTAAAAAGAACTTTAAGTTCCTATATAACAAAATAACAGCAGGAAATCGCTTATGTCATTGAAATATTCACAGATAAGAAGATTTAAAATTTGTAAAAAAATAACTTTCACATATAAACGCAGCGTTAATTTCCCTCTTTAGCTTAAATGATATCGAATTTAAACACAAATGAGTCATACACAAATGAGTCACACACAAATGAGTTAAAATTTCGATTTGGTGAAATAAAATTTTTGTTTTGCAGCCGAAAATATAATTTTTAAATTTTGTTTAAGTACTTACGTTTTCAGTCTGCGGTGAATGTGTTAAACAGCACAAAGCTGTTCTTTTTCTTGTTATTCTTATTTATTTAGAAAGTTTGTTTTTATTTTATTTACTTTTCTTTATTCAATATAAAGTTGTCATTTTATTGAATAATTTTAGTTGTGATAATTACAGTTGTTTTACATTCTTATTTGTGTCTTATTTCAATGTTGTTTTGTTTTCAAGACTTTAGTTCTTCAGAATATTTGATAGCATAAATCAATTTAGAAAGTGGCGGTCGAAGTGAAAACACAATTTTTTTGTCTATGCTCGAAAAGATGTATATAATTTGTATATCTGGGAGTTTGATGATAATTATCTCGCCTTCAATTTAATGAATTCGCTGTAACCACCACTTGAAAAACTGATTCGCGCTTTGTTTTCTCGTTAGCTTGCTGCTAAGACGACAGTTTCTTTTTACATATTTTGGTTTTCATTATAATTTTTACAATTTTCGATATTATAATTTTGGAAAGTAAGCTGCTATATTTTTTGTTGTTTTTTTTTTTGTAAATTATAACAGATTTTTGTTTATTTATAACAGTTTTTGTAGCCATTCTTTAGTTTTTGTACATCAGTTTTTAGTTGAAATCAACTTTAATTTTCAGGTTAAAAGTTATAATTTTTTTTTTTTTGAGGGGGGAAACAGTTCTTCTTTTGCTAGTTATTAAAATTATAATTTTTAGTTTGCAATTTTTATACTACATAAGTGCATTAATAATCATAATAATAGTAAATGTTATTGATAATAACAGTACAAGTATACTTGAAATTATAAATACATAAATATTTATTTAAAGGATGCAAGTGGTAATTGATGTCAGAAAATAAAATTTGTGACAGTTAAAATAATAAAATAGATAAAGTCTTTTAAATATGCCTAAGCGAATTAACTTTAATTTTCAGTATATCGAAATAATACTGAAAATAAGGTACTGTGAACCATATAATATATATTTTATAGACATAAGACGAAAATCGTTTACTCATTTATTTGATTAAAACAAGCGAAAACCCTTTTCATTTCATATTCAGAAATAAAGTTTTAAAACTTTAAACTTACTTGTCAGTTGAAAAATACAACGTATGACGGATTCTATGTGCCCCGGCCTAGACTCCTAACCCTTTTAATAACCCGCATGAAGCATGATATGGCATGATTTTAAACATTCTTTAAATCCGCCTTGTATTTTGCTTTATTTTGTTTTTTTTTTTTTTAAGAAAAGTTTAAAGTTTAAAATTTTGAGTCAGCAATTTCTGGTAGCATAAGACCGCATTAAGAATTTAATTTAAAGAGGAAATTAAAAGTTTAAAATTTAAAAAAAAAAATCCTCAAATATGTTTCATTATTTTTTTTTAATATTTTGCTTATATTTTGAAGTTGAAGTTATTAAACATGAATCAAATTAAAATATTTTTTATAAACAACTCTTGTAGTGAGATAACTTTCATAATACATATTTAAACAAAAGAATTTTACATTACTGTAGTCCCTAAGAATTTTAAGATTTTTTTTTTTAATTTATTTTTCAAACTTTTAATTTTTAAGAAGCTTTTAAGCGTCGCAAAAATAATTATAGTTGCAGGTAAGTTAAGCTTAAAACAGAGGTTCTTAAACTTATTTTTTGTGAAGGCCCTTTAAAAAATAATTTCAATCGTTTTTTTACAGTTACTTGGGTTTATGGCGTAACTATATTCCTTTTTCAAATAATAATAAAAGTTTTGGTTTTTAAGGGTTATTATGTTGTTGCTGTTGTTTAACGATCGTAAAGCATTTATTGTTTACCAAAGCGTTTTATGTCTGCTGTAGCTTATTATTTTTTAATATATAATTTTTCTTTTTAACTTAATTCTAATAAATTCAAAACTTAAAATGTTTTTAACATTTTCTTTAAATATAAGAAGCCATAATATATTTTAATTGTTGTTGTTGTTGTTGTTGTTTGTCAATAAATTATTTATTTACATATTTCTTTAAATGCTAAATTAGAATAAAAAATTCATACCAGATTGTAAAATGTATAATTTAAATGTCCTAAAAGGAATCTTTTCTTTTGAATTAGGACTAGTGAATCTGCTGCTTACGTGGCATTTATTGCCTGCCCAAAATATAAGCCAATATCTATAGGATTCTTCTGGATTTTATATGCCCTGGATTGCCAAGGTATTTAACCACTCAAAAATATTATTCAACAAAGTTGAAATGTTACTTGGCAACTCATTCTAAATGGAATATCACAAAAGAAAAAAGTTACTAACCTTTATGTCAACAGTTACATAACCTCAAAACATCTCCTCAATAGCATTGCGTGTGTAAAATATTTCTGTAACGTGTTTAATTTTTCTATTTTCGGTTTTGCCAGCTGTTGACTGAGGCTGTACAGGAACATCCTGTTAGGGGATTGTGGAAGGTTTTAACTCTGTATTATTTTCATCGTATATAATGTATGCTGCAAGGGCAGCCACTTCTAGCATGTTATAGAAAAAAAGCCAAGAGCCATCTGTTTCTTCGACGCTTTATTGAATGTTCCTCTGCAACCTTGTTCATGCTATCGACGCCACCTTTATATTTGTGGTATTTTTTCTTTGGAGCTTTTTTTTGGTGGGGGGGGGGGGGGGGGTTAGAAGTAAGAACGCAAGATTGTTGAAAACAAATGTAGTTGACTCTACTTTCCGGTAAAGCGAAATATGGTGTTACCAATATTTTTCTCCTATTTCCTGTACCTTAGACTGATAAACTGCTGTCATCAAACTTTTTGCCAAGTTATAAGTGATAACAAAATGGTGACAAAAAATATTCCGTCCACTTCTACGAAAAAAAGTTGACATACAAATCCTTCACTAATCTCTCGCCTACGTTTTTCTCCCGTTAGCCGATTGCCGCTAACCCAGTATAAATTTGTCCTTTTATTGAATAGGGCGAAACAGAGTCACATACCCACCATATTTTAATTCTGTACTTAGCGGGTTTTGAGTAAAGCCAGTACCACCACGGAAGGCATAGAACTACTTATCAACTGCAACGCTTCCACCTGCAGCTTTCTCGGTGTGTGTTCTCCTTGCCTAAACTTATAAATCGGCTCGTATCCCAACAACGTTAAACGCTCATGGAGGCTCGCTATAAATGATATGAAGTTGATTTCCATAAGTCTTTAGTATTTACATAATCAGAATGCCACTCCGGCGGCTCATTGATACGTTTTGACGGAATCCCACCGTCACTACATGTGTCTTCGGGGATAAAAGGGAGTCCAGTCCCATTTAAGGCCGGCAGAAACCAACTTTACAATGCCACTATATTTCCACAGGAATCAGTAAAGCCCCAGAGTTTAGCTATTTGTCTTTTCAGCCTTTTAGCTGTTCTCTGACTGATTATTGAGGTTGGCCCTTCGGTGGTATTGTGGTGGTTGTGGTTTCGAGGCCCTCGTTTGAGTTGTGTGAGTCGGATCATTCACAATGAACACAATGAATGGTCTAGTTGCAGAGAGCATGCTTGCCGTTGTGTTCTTAAATTTTATTAAGCTTTATGCGTTCTGGACTAGAAGTTGGATAGTCTCCAACTCTTCAGCAAGGAGTGAAAGGCTGCCGCCTGCTCCAGGCTTTTTAAGTTGTAACTAGGGATATACGGAATTAAAGGCTAGAAGGCCTTGGGCGTGGATGACGCTACATTTCATCCACAGTGGTATGATCCACCATCTGGTTATGGCTTACAAGGCTAGATCATTAGCTCCGGTGACAATCGTCGTTGCTGGCTGTTTGTTTGGTAAGTTCGGTGAGCACTTTCGATGCGATGACATCATAAATAAGCCCCATTTCAGATAGTACTATCTGATAATGCAGTCATCGTATGGAATAGCCAGCCGCGGATGTAAAACAAATCACACTCTGTCATTGTATGGATCGCTGTCATCGCTGATCGTACCAAACAAACAGCTAGTAACAATGGTTTTCACCCAAGGCAATGACAACAACATAAAGTTAATATAGCAGCTTTTAAGCGTTAAAGTGGTTAAATTATTATCGTATAATTTTGTGTGTATAAAAGTAAATACCTCGTGTAAATAAATCTTTTATTTTTATTTAATGTCAATAAAATAAAGGAACAAACATAACACTATTGTAATGCCAAAAATTAAGTCTGGCAATATTATTTGATGCCTTAATAAATTTAATTAATTGCACTTACAGCAGAAGAGTAAAAGTAATGTTTGCAGAAGCATACTTTGAGGGGCTAAATTTAATTTCTTGTTCTCTGTGATATAAAATTTTTAATAAAACAATTTCCAGAGATCTTATGGCTTTAAGAAAAAAAGTGATTTTGAAATAGAATTTAATATTGCCAGATCTGTTGACAGGGTGGTTATTCAGTATTATGATACGAATATATATATTCTTATAAAACACTATACAAAAGCCATACAATAATTTTTGTTGCAAATCAAAATACAGATTAACTTTTTTTGGTGTAGAGTAAAGATTATTGAAAACGAGATTATTTTACTGGGATGCGAAATCTTATACTAAAACAATATTTAAAACCTATAACGGCAGCGTTGTAAGACAGTATTTTTAAACAAAAGAGAGAACGCAATAAAGATGTTGAGATTAAATTTCATTTCCTTAGCGATCACTAATTTAGTATTAATTATTTAGAATATTAAATTCCTTTCATATCCCGTTGATGAAATGCATTCGTTGTAATTTTAAATAAATTTTAATATTTTTAATATTTTCATGAAAAGCCAAGAAGATACTAAAACCTTCGTTTTAGGAAAATATTTTAAAATGTATACTTTTTTAAATCAAGCATGAATTTGAATTCTGATTAACATAATTTTTATTATAATTCTACATTTACTAATTTGTTATTTTTTTTTATAAATATTTATTTTAATTTTTATTTTATAAATATTTATTTTTAAATTTATTTTCAACTGAGTTTTAACTACAATAATTTTGTTCCCAAAACACACCTTGTTTTTGCAGCATTTAACTGATATTTTTCTTTTTTGCTTATTAAATAATTTTTTTTCTATAATTTTCTATAATTCATTCAAAAATTGACTTTTATAATGTTAAAAAACTTAAAAGTTTTCTTATATTATTTAATTAATAATTAGCAAAATTATTTTTGCATTAAATAATTTTATTTTACACTTAAACTATTAAAGAATAATAGATATTATTTTTGTTGATTGAAAAAATAAATAAAAGGCATTTAGGCAAAATAAAAAAAAAAAAAATAAAAATAAATAAAAAATAAATAAGTATTCTTTTATTTAAAAATTTTGTTAATAATTTAAACATTTTAATAATTTTTTTTAAGGAATTGGCTGAAAAATAGAAAAACAGGTTCAAATTAAGTTTGATAAACCTTCTTAATTTATTGTTTTTAAAAGATAATAATTGATAATTAAATTTATAGCAACCAGAATCTGTTTTTAGTATAAAAAAAAATTATATAAAATTTCTTTATTTTGCTCTAAATATTGTAACGGCTTCTTTTCCCCAAACTATTAAAAATTATTTTTGACAGCAACTTGTAGAACGAGGTGTGGTAACGAGAAAATGCATGCTGGAAATATCCATTTAATTTTATTGTTATAAAAAAACTTGACCAAAAATTAAAAAGAATTGCAGAGCAATTCAAAAAATATCGATTCGAGGATGTAAAAAGGAGCTCAACATCTAGGACTCTAGGCTCAAAAATTTCAATGAGCCGTATTACTCAAACTAAAGGCTTATGAACATACACAATGCAAGTAAAAATGATTGCTGCAGATGACAATTTTTTACAGCTAAATCATTCAAAAAGAATGCCCCCATCTTCACGGCGATGACTTAGTTAATTATTACAATTCCAGACAGGCTACAATTTCCAAAAAACCAACAACTTCGTGGCTTATAACTTTTAAAGCTAGCAAGACAAGGCCTTAATGTTTTTGATGCTTGATATCGCAATATACTAACCCAATGCTCAGTGACACATTTTGAGACTCTGAACTTTTTCATTCTGAGATCAATATCAAATCTTAAAGATATTGTTATTTAAAAACACTTACTTAAGTGGAAACCCTGTTAAAGATTTGTTTACTCACTTTCAGCTTCATTATTTCAACTGACACTTAAAAATTGTCTTCATTTGAATTATACAGGGTGTCCAACGGGAAGATATAGAACTATGTTTTGCCGCCATTTTGCTAAACATTAGTCTTGACAGTTCATATTTGATATTCGAAAAGTAGACATGCGTCAAATTTATTGTGCAAAAATATTCGATAAACCAACATGTTTTAATCGTTAAAAGATTTTATCAAAATCAATCATTGATTACTGTGACGATGAGAAAGTTACGTAAAATTTTTGGGAGAAACAACTTTGCCAACAAAACGCACTATTGATCGTGCAGTAAATAATTTCAAGGAAAGAGGGACTGCAGGTGATAGGCCCAAGCATGGATCACAACGTACTGCAAAATCGGCTGGAATATAACTGCTACTCAAGATAGTGTTGAAAACAATCTATCAATCTCGATGCGACGCCGTGCTCAGGAGCTTGGTCTTTAAAGAATAACTTTTGCACAGGGATATGTAATGGTTTTATATAAGATTCAGTTGGCACAAGAACTGCTTCCACAAGACCATTTACGTCCCGCACATATGCCAATAAGATGTTACAGCTCGCCCATCACAATCCTGATTTTCATGAAAAAATCAGAATGAGTAACGCATAACATATTCATTTGAATGGATATGTGAATAAATGGGAAGGCCTCAAATTATCCAACAGTCATCTTTTTATCCATTAAAAGTGGCAGTCTATTATGCAATTTGTTCAGGAGGAATAATTGAACCTTAATTCTTAGAAAATGAAAATGGCGTAAGGGTAACTGTGACTGGGGAGCGATATCATGAAAAGATTGAAACTTTTTAACGCCACAACTGCATGCTTTTGGCTTGATTAACATGTGGTATCAACTAGGCGGTGCCATATTACATACAGCCAGGACTACAAAGGAATTACTGCGTAACTTTTTTCCACAACAAGTTATTTTAAGAAATTATGATGTTGATTGGCCTACACTGCTCCAGACTTCTTTTTGTGCAGATATCTGAAAAGGAATGTTTATGCAAACAAACCAGAAACGCTGGAGTAACTCAAATAAAATATTCGTGATAATATTAATAATATACCGCGTGAAATGTGTGAGGATGTAATGAAAAATGTGCTCAAAAGGGCTCGCATTTGTGATGTTAACAGAGGCGGACAATTATCTGATATTGCTGCCATACATAATTGCCGACACTAAATAAATAAAACATTTATCAATATCAATATCCATTCTCTTTCACTTAATCATTACATTTACATATACACATACAATTACCATTATTATTAGGCAAAAAAGAATTTTTTTACATTAAAAATAATGTCTAATATAATGTATTAAATTTCTCTTAAATATATAAAAATTTGTTTCACTTTTTAATTCTATTGGAATTTCATTAAAAAGCTTAAGGCCCTTATACAGTTAAGGAAAAAACTCTACGTACACCCTACTTTTTTGAATTTCTAAAGAATGGGTGTTGATATTAGAAAAGATTTTGATGGTAATGTTTAAAACATTAACAGTTAGGAATATCTCCAGAATTTTTTTTATTTTTATTAATAATCATTCACAAGCTACTGGCGATAAACACAGAAATAACCAGGAAAAAAGTCTACATACAGCGCTGGCAACTCTTAAAATTAATATGTGTGCATGTATGTAAGATAATGATAAAAGAAAAGGGAAAAACAACCGTTATATTTCCTGATTTACTTTACATTAGAAAGATTGCAGTCATTAAAGTCCGAAAAGTGATATTTTAAACGTGTTTAAATTTTGAAAATGGCGAACAGAAAAGAAAAAGAGCAATCAATAAGAAATTTAGTGGTTAGTCTACGTAAAGAAAAAAAATCTTACGGGGAAATTGCAAAAGTAGTGAAATTAAGTCGTTCTACTGCTAAAAACTATTATTAAAAACTATAAAGACACCAAGACTACCGAAAATAAACCGAGATCTGGAAGGCCTAACAAGCTTTCCAGACGCGATGTCAGCAGTGTCCTTAAAGAAATCCATCAGGATCCAAAAAATGTTGCAATGTTATTGTTTCACCCAGGACAGTAATAAATGTTTTGCATGAAAACGGTTTTAAAAGCAGAACAGCACGCAAAAAACCGCTAATATCAGCCAAGAATCGTCAACTTCGCCTGGACTTTGCTAAAGCACATTTGGATAAAGGTGTAGATTTTTGGAAAAAGGTTATATTCACTGGTGAAAGTAAGTATAATATTTTTGGAAATGACGGCCGAACTAAGGTTTGGAGAAAACCCAACACACCACTTGATCCCAAAAATATTATACCTACTGTGAAACATGGTGGAGGCAGTGTTATGGTTTGGGGAGCTATCGCGGCATCTGGTGTGGGTCGATTGATTTTCGTTGATGGTATTAACTTTTTGTTTTGTAAATAAACTTTGTTTTTGTTGTTCTAAACAGTAGTGCAAAAACTTTTTTAATTTCCCTTAAAAATAACGTGAAAACGTAAAACAAAGGGGTGTACGTAGAGTTTTTTCCTTAACTGTATAATAGTGAATTCTGACTAAAGTTCGTTCTTCTGAAGTTTATTCTAAAATCGCTAGCATTTCGCAAATTGTAGGGTTAAACATCAGCTACATAAACCAATTGTCTCTGGATATATCTTGGCATCATTTCACTTTTTATAAACCTACAACAGAACATTCATTACAATTCTCTGGTTGATCGTTAGCCATTGTAGCTTCTGCAGCATATCCCTGATTGGCGTTAGTCTATGACAGTGAAGAATGCATCTCATACCCTTGTTTTGCAACTTTTGAAGTCTGTTTTTCATTTGCTGTGTGCCCAGGAAAAGAACGGAAGAGCAATATTCAAAATGAGGCTTTATCGTAGTGTTATATATTTTTATGGAAGTAGTCGTTGACAGTTGGTATCGAATTCTTTTCAGAAAAAAATGGAAAAATTAGTACTTCTTTTAACATCATCTGTGCTCGATAATTGGCAAGTGCTCCGAAATTAAAGTTCAAACCAAAATGTACTATAAGGCCTAGAACAGACGTTAAAATAATACTGCGATGAAACTGTTTTTGGAATTATGGATTTAAAAATAGTCTGAAAACACCCCGCTAGCTAAATTGTAATACAATATGATGAAAATATAATAATTACTTTGCGTTTCTTTTTGTATGTTTGTTGTGCCGGCACAATAGTCCAAAGCCGATGCAGAGTAAATATTAGTTTTCTGCAGCACAATAGATTTTTACGGCGTTTTACATGAATTTTCAAAATCGTTGTTTTTTTTTTAGTTCTCTCAAAGCAGTGCACAGCATAAACTGAAATGAAACTAAAAAAATAATAAAAAGTTGCCTTAGTCAAAAATTTGTAGTGTATGTGTGTCATTATCACCAAAGATATTAAATTTTATTTATTTGGCAAACATTTCAAGACTGTGTAATTTGAAAGTGAGAGATTGTAAAGGAACAATATTTGAGTAATTAAAAAAAAAGTACTTTTCTGTAAAATCGCAGTATTTAGCATATTTTTAGTTATGCCTAAAAATCACTTCACCTTTTTATATCACTTAAAATACATGGTATGTTGCTCGATATTTTGCCCCACAATGTATCGAATTTGCTTAATTTTTTTTTTAATCTTTTATGGGAATGGAACTTAATGCTGTTATTTTTTGTATTTGAAAAATGTATTTCATTTAGGCGTGGGCGTACGAATGCCACGTTTGTTGCCATGAAAATGCCCATATATTCGTATATATTATAGCGCAACATTTCTAGAAGCCTTTTATTTTAAGTATGTATTTTAAAATCTTTATTTTAAATCATTTTTGAAAGATTTTCTATTCAAAATAAGAAATTTCAATTTAATTATACAGGGTAAACAAATAAAGGCATATAAAGAAAGGAAATAAAATATAAAAAAAAAATAAATAACAAAAATAAAATGTTACACTTGTTTTTTTTTTTTGCTACTTATGAATTAAATTGAATTTTTAGATTAAATTTAATTAAAATTAATTCTTAAAATCTAATAACAAAAATTTGAAATAAACTTTTTGTTCTTTTATTTTGGTTTTTAAAATGTACAAGTCGTTGATTGTGAATGACAAGTTTTTACGCTTTCTGTTATTAACCTCGTTTTGTTAACGGGATCCACTCTTCTTTGCTGGTGTTGTTTTAAAAAAATCACAAAAAAAAAAAGAATCTAAATCCATTTATTTTTCTTCGTTATTGATGAGCGGAGCCGTCGACCCCACATTAGGTTGTATCATACAATCGTACCCTGCAAATGCTGGGGTGATGGCAATTGTGAATTAGAACCAGTGCCTTGTGACTGATCTTGGGGTATTTGCAGGGGTAAATTAGAATTAGAACTGGGTGCCAAATCCACATTATTGATATTTAATGATGAGCCGCCACCCAAAGTTGAGGGATTAATGCCGCCACCTTGACCAGAGGGTACAATACAGGGTACTCCTAAAATCGGGGTAGGTTCTTCGGGTGGGGTGACCTGCAAAGAAATGCGATTCTTTGGAAAAGGTTTAGTAAGAAAAAAGGTGAATAAAATATTTAAAACAAAAACATAACTACTAATGTAACCAAAATATGTATGTATGTATGTATGTATATAGTAAAGTATTAAATATAAGTATATGTAAAATGTTTATGGCAATGACTAACCTCTAGGCCTATGCTACCATTTAAAGCGATTTTAATGGGGTTAGTATGATTGGTGGCCTGCATTAAGGTGGTGAAATGACTAATGCCTATTTCCTCCAATGAAGATTTTCTTCTACCGGTATTAACACCAACATTTGGCAAACCCTGGCGCAGAGAAGACGAACGTCTCAATAAGATGTCATTTTCAATCTAAAAGAAAATACAGAAATTTGCAACCAAACAATTGTACAATAATACACAACATTGCCAAACTTAAGAACGTTTTAAGATAATTTTTGCAACTTTTAAACACTTAAATTACAATAATTAAAAAGAAAATTAATATAAATAAATTAATTAATGTTTTCCAATAGTTATTTAAAAAATATTTTGTGCACAACAATTTCACAATATGTTTTGGTGAAGTTTAACAACATCGCTGTTATTCGGTCTCTTTCTCTCGTCTCCAGCGCCTCTCAAACTGTTACATTTAAAACTATAAACTGTAGGTAACATTCATTAACTTTACTCCATTTGGAATTTGAATGGTTGGCACAGTGGTGATTGATGCTAGTGGTGTTTGGTTGGTTGATTGGTTGATTGCTTGGTTGGTGCTGTTAGTGCTGCTATTACGAGTGGCTTTTAGTTACAATAAAGGGATTTTCTTTTTTTATTTATTTGGTTTTCTAATAGCTTTCAAACTAAAATATTTGCTTTTTTTGAGTTGGAATGAAATAGCTTTAGTTGTTGTCAAACAAAGTTTAGAAGTAGGAGGGTTTGTTAGGCATAGGATTTTCGTTTTTTTTTGGAAAACAAGATTAACGTTTTAAAGCCAATTGATTACAAATTAAAACACAAACATAAAAATACATTACCGACAAATGTTTTTCTTTTTTTGTGAATAACAGTAATATTATTTTTTAATTGTAAACAACACAGATTGAATTCTCTATTAAAGGTTACTTAGAGTAAGAGAGTGAGAGGGACAATTAGAAAGTTAGTTTAGAACCTTTTAATTGTTAATTTAAAATAAAAGAACTCAATCAATGTTTCTTTCAAATGATATTAAAAAGAGAGAGTGAATGCTTAACTGTTTAAATAAGAGAAATAAGAAACTAAAAATAATTAAAAGAAAAAAGCAGCAGTATGAAAATATCTTTCATTACATATACGATATTATTACGGATGAACTTTTTCTGCAAAGTGTTTAAAAACTACTGAAGCAATTTGCATGCAAGAAAATTCTGGTCTCCGATAATTTTGTTTAAAAAATAACAGGAGAGTACAGTTTAAGTGACCTTATGAAATTATAAAATAAGGATTGTCATTTTTTGCTTTCACTTACACATAGCCCATAAAGTCTGCGTTCACGTATACTATTTTTGGCAATATAAAAATAGCTAACAAAAATGTAGTGAATACAAATTCTTTCTTTTATGAATTTCCAACTTCCAAGTCATAGTTAAAAAAAAACAAAAACAAGGTCCTCATTCATGTCGTTAGTTTTTCAATAACGGGATTTAAGTTTGCGTTTATTATGTTTAAGCTTGTAATACCGTTACTTTTTAAATATTTTTGCCTTGTTTTCATTTAGTTTTATAAAACTGACTAGCAAACCCGGCGCCACGTTTGCCAGCAGATGGGGTCGTTTTTTGTAACATTTCGTTTGGGGATTAAGACATAGAGAAAAATTATTTTTTTTTGTTTTATATTTGAAAAGGAAAAATTTTATTTCATTGCCCAACAGTAATGAATTCATTTCGATTACAAAAATGAAGTGGAATTTAGTTGAACTTCTCTAAGTAAAAAATGAATGTGAATCCAAAGTAAATACCAGGGTTCAGAATTTTTCATTTATGAACATTCAAAAATCAACATTCA
Organism: Trichopoda pennipes; assembly: GCA_030448955.1. NCBI lineage: Eukaryota > Metazoa > Arthropoda > Insecta > Diptera > Tachinidae > Trichopoda > Trichopoda pennipes. The sequence continues at coordinate 4,197,887 of JASKUP010000040.1, forward strand.
TGATATTTTTCATAAATGAGAAATCTAAAATTTTATATTTATTTTTTACACTCATAAACGAACAAAAAAAAATGTTCTGGTTATTTTCATACATGAATGCGAACAACAAGAATTATTAGTCTTACTCATATGTGATACATGATAAATCAGCTACTTCTCATTAATATTATTTTTCATAAATGTACATGTTCATTTATGAACGTTGAAATTTCATAAAATTTCTCATAAACGAACGTGAAAACATGTTCTACCTACGATCGCAGTTTACCGTAAAATGTAGTAAAAACACATGGGTACATATTAACTCAAAATACAATTTTGGAATATATTCTAAAAGAAATAAAAAAAAACATTTTTTTTTCTGCATACGCCGACATTTGCGCATTATCAAATATGTGCGTTTATGTACGCGAATGCTTAGCGCACATATTTTTACGACCTTTTCATTTATGAAAAATTATCAAAATTGTAAATATTCAAAAATGAACACTTGTGTGTTTCTCATTTTTTCAGTTATGGATAGAAAGAAAAAAAACTCGTCGCATTCACAAATGAGAAAACACAAAATAATTTGTAGTCTCTCACACATGTATGAGAAGAAGCGGCTAAAAAATAAAATGTACATATTCATACATGTATGAACAGTGAGTGAATACTTCGCTACTCTGGTAAATACTAAATCGAAGCGTTATACGTGTCCGCAAATTAACCGCTTCATTCAAGTGTTCTTTGGTAAACGACATTTTCTGTTTTTTGGTCTGACGTTAACACAAATAAAGCGGATGGTTTCCCAACTCGTGAACACGCAACGTATAGCTGCCCATGTGAAAAACAATGATTTTCTAAATTTATCCCGCAAACACTAAGCGATTGGCCTTGCAACTTGTTAATTGCAATCGTTCACCTGCGTGCTTTTCGTTAATAATGGTTGCCTCAATCAAATTCGGCATAAGTCTTTTCACCGCAAGTCGAGTACCGTTGCAAAGTCGCGGTGGATACAAATTACGCAATATTATAATAACTGAACCAACTTTGAGTTGCAAGTTATGCGGTGGAAATCCTGGTGACTCCGGAGAGTTGGATAATTTACTGCATCATCGGGATTTGTTGTGGAATCGGATTTGTATGTCACCAAATCGTCATCGATTTTTGAAATTCAGTGCATGTACAACATCATTATTCTTTGCGGCGAGAATTGCTCGTTTACTTAACCAAGCACAATTCTTCTAATTGAGAGTCTACAAATCTGCAAAAGTCGTTGGTAAGAGTAATTAATCCAGCTGTCGCATCTACTAGAACTTTTCCATTTCCAACAGCTAACAACCGTTTGGAAAATTTTGCAGCACTTTGATCCTTTTTGAAGTTGACATCTCATATTAGTAGTTAGCGACAATGTTTTTACGTTATTCCACAAAGGTGGAATGCCTTCAGGCAAGCATTCAATTCATCTGTAGGCGTTGCACGGGGAATAACTGACAACGTCTGCCTGAAACCGCCTGCCAACAATATCATCAAGCCGCCAAAGTTGTTGTCATTTCGCCGAAGATCCTTCAGTGTGAAGTTAAATGCTTCAAGTGATTTCTTATGTGCCATTGTCCCAAACAATGAGCTTGCATTGCATCAACAATTTTCCCATTGTACTGGATCGGGAAATATTGTGTTTAAATTGAGTGGCAACTTAAGCGCATAATGTGCAGTACGACCGCCATCTAGAAGAGTCGCCGCAATTCCAGATGATGCTAACGCCAAAGCTATGTCACATCTTGATCGACTAGTGGTCAAAATCAATGAAATGACAAATGTTTAATATTGCAATTTCCCGTCTTAATTGGCTGGTTTGTATATGATGGCGAGCGCTTTCGATGCGAATGCATCATTTTCAAGCCGTGGTTTAGTTTGTACTCCCTGTTCCTCCAGGTGCGTCCAGGAAGAATAGACCACCAATATTATTGTCCACCGCTTGCATAAATGTTTCGTATACTTGTTTTTGCTGTTCATTCAGCAACGGCACATTATTTCGAACGAATTCCAGCAATGTATCAACATTGTATTGCAGCTCTCGATTTAATTCTTGGTTGAATGCATTGTGCATCGATCGATCATTCCTACTTCAATGAGTAGCTTGTTTGCAATATTCAAGCGTTGATCCTCAATCAGAATCAATCCTTCATTATATATTTCATCGGTTATTTGCATGTCGGGATTACTCGTTCGAATGCGCTAACGATGGACTTTAACTTCACATATGTCGTTTGCATTTGTTCCATAACTGAATTGGTTGTGAAGGCAAACATGTGGTGATGATAATAGCGAACAGCGTTCGTATTTGGTACGCATTTGATGAAACAACTGATCCCGCAAGTCGTCAATCCCATTGAGAATCGTTGTCCAGCAAACCCAATAGTTGACATGCCTTGCGATATGTGTGGCATTGGTGGCCATGCACAAATGATTTTGGTGCACATATATTTACCAACAGCAGTCGCAAATAAAAACATTTATCACTTCTAGGATGAACAGTATACATGCGACGTAGCGCACGGCGTCATATACTTAAAATGAAACGTACTTATTTTCGTGAGGAATACTCATACAGCACGTACTGGTGCCGTTGTAGTACATGCTATGATTCAACGATGGCGCTGTATGTGAAAAATGATTTTCCCTGTTTTCCTGCTTTTTCTTTGCTATAAACCTCACGTAGCCCGAGACCTTTGCAATGAATGCAAAACCGTGGAAATCGGTTTGTGCGTTCGGGAAAACCCCACTTATTTTTGTATTATATAGCTCATTTTGAGGATTTTATAAGCATGGAAGCCAAAAGAGGAGAAATTAGTATTTCGGAAAGAAAAAAAGAATTATGAAAATGTGGGAAGAAGGCAATAGTTTTCGAAAAATTGGTAAAGCGATATGTTGTATATTCTACCGTCCAACGTGTAGGAAATAATTAAAAAAAACACAGTTATAATTACTTTAAAGCTGCGTTTGGGACGTCCAAAAATACTTTCTGAATGAGAAGAATGCAAAATTCTTAATATGACAAAGGTTAATCCTCGTATAACATCGACAAATATTGCTTAAAATATTCGCCAATCCTTTGACAAGAGAGTCTATGCAGAAACCACTAGAAAAATTTTAGAGAAGAGAAGAATATCAAGGTAGATTGGCCCATAGAAAGAGTCAACAGACAAAAGCACATTGAGTTTGATAATGCCTACATAAACAAGCCAACCGGGTTTTGGAGACAGTTAATATTTTCAGATAAAAGCAAATTTTGCATTTTTGGAATAAAGGGACGTCAAATAATATGGCACGAACACGAAACTGCTCTTGAGAAGCAAAATCTAGTCGGTACAGTTAAGCATGGTGGTGGTGAGATTATGATATGGGGTTGTATGGCTGCTGGAGGTGTGGGTCAGATGAAGCTTATTGAATTTATGATGGATAAGTGGGCACATGTTGGCATATTAAAAAGAAATTTGAAAAAGAGTGCAGAAAAACTTGATTTCTCATCCACATAGTGATTCCAGCAAGGCAACAATTCAAAGCATACAGCGGAGATATTCAGGCTTTGGCTCTTGCACAATGCTATAAGACAGCTTAAAATAAGGTGCCCCTGTAGGCTAGTAGGTAATGTACTAGCTTGTCAGTATGGTGGTTGCGGGTTCGATTCCCATCGACGACCTTGGTTTTTTTTTCACTACAAAAATAAAAATTGACTGTCGGTGGGGCTGCTCAGCGATGAAGGCATAGTCACTGGTCGCTGTGCTGTCTTATGCGGCAGGTAATTTCCGACTACCCTTCTACTACCACCTGTTTCATTTCTTCTCTATCCCTTTCCTAAAGAATGTAGCACGGTACTTGACTAAATTGACATTGTTGCCTGAGATGCTACTTCATACAAAAAAAAAAAAATGCCTCGACAATCACCCGAACTCAATCCCATTGAGCACCCAGAGGAAAAACAAAATTCGTCAGCAGATTATAAGAAGCAAAGAAACTTTACAAAGCGAGAAGAATACAGGCAGAGTGGGAGAGTATCACATTTGAGGAAACAGAAAATTTAATCAAATCCATGCCAAACAGACTCAGTGAAGTCTTAAAGCAGCATGGGTATCCAACAAATAATTAAATAACGTTTCTTTTTTTTTATTATAACTTGAAGTTTTAGGGAAAGTAGTGGTACTGAACGCAGACATTTTGGTTGCAATTTTTTTTTTTAAATTTGAGAAAAAAATTTAGCTTTTGTTTTGTGATATTGAAAATATAGAGTTGAAGAAAGATATATTATATATTAATTAAATTTTAATTCAACGTTTGCATGCTTTTTTTTATATCACTGAAAATTATATTAAGGTGAACTTTATGGGCTAACTGTACATGTATAAATTGAAAAATTTGTAAAAATTTTAAATTTTGCATTTGAAAAATTTCATTAAAATTTATTTGGCAATATTTGGCCTTCTAACAAAAATTGTTATTATTGGAACTTATCAACAAAGTTGTGAGAATTACCTAAATAAAAAAGGATAATTTCTTTCTGTGTATTTATTTGTATTTTTCGATATTTTTTCTGTATATATACTCGCAGATATCACTTATTTTTTAAATAATTTTGCAAAAATTTAATTGAAAGCTGATGATTAGGATGGATCCGTTTCCAAAAAAAAAAAAATTTTTTTTACCGATTTTAATTAATTAGGATTTTAGTTAGGTTTAAGTTCGTTATTATTATTAAGAAAGGAGAAAATTTGATAGACAACTAGCTGATTGAAAATTATAAATATACTGGCTCAGTCAAACCAGTGATTATTCGCTTTGGCTGAAAGCTTCCCTTTTAAAGGAAAGCATTGATTAAAATTGTGATTTCTCTCTCAGAAAACATCTTAGGGAAACAGAAATATATATTGGGAATATTACAAATGGATAGAAAAATTTTGAATTATTAAAAAACTAATTTGCCTTTCAAAAACTGTTTTAAGAATTTTGTAAATTTAAGGTGATTAGGAATTTTCTTAATTTTAATTTTTCATTATTTTTTTTTTTTTTTTGGAAAGAAATTTTAAACTCACGAAATATTAACATAAAACTGAACTTAAAAAAAAAAAAAATTAAAAATAATTATTTACATAAATAATACAACAAACAGGGACATACACACACAAATTTACAAACATTAAAAAATTTTTTTTTTCAACATTTAAAATACAAATTGTAATTTCGAAAAACGTGGAAAGAAAAAAAAATAGTTTTTAAATAGATGGGAAAAATAAAATGTGAAAAGAAAGTAATTTGAAGTATAGCCAACCCGTAGTGAATTACTCCGAGCGCGTTGTGAGCCAACAACTGTGGGACTGTCGGGTAGAGAAAGAGAATTGGATTTAATTTGTTGTATTGGCGGGGTACAGCGTGGCGAAGCATACCCGGCCAATGTTTGAACACTTTGCATTTGCATGGGATTTAGACCCATACCGGAGCCACGTCTCGAACCAGCGGTAGCATTAGAATTGACACCCACAGAACTGACATTCGGTCCACAGGCAGCACCCAAATTAATATTAGAACAAAATGATATGTTAGATTTGCGTCGTGAATTGTGACGTTCAAAGGTCTTCTGAGCCGAGAAGGGTGAAGGACGTACTAAGTAACTAAAAACATAAAAGAAAAGAGAAAGATTTTATTGAATCTAAATATTTTATATTAATTATGCTAAAAAATAAAATATTTACATCAAATCGCCTTCTTCTAGTTTAAGATCACAGCTTGGATTGATTATCACATACGACAAATGATTGCGTTTCTCGCTTACGTCATCATAATCAATGGTGGGTAAATTTAATGATTCCATACGACTTCTTACTAAATTCGCTATTTCGGCTCTTTCAATTTGTTGCGCATGATTATCGCGTGCCTCATCGGCCAAATTAATTGAATACTGAAAAAACATAGACGACTGTTGTACCGTTAATTTCTCTTTAATCTTTAAATGGAATCAGGATTCTTTTTCTTTTTTCTTTTAATTTCATTTAAATTAATTTATTTAAATTTTAAAACAAATTCTAAGTTTCAATAAAGCTGCTACTTTTTGTTTTTTTTTTTTTTTTTGTTATTGTTGCAATATTAGTCATTTGTTAAGTTTCATTTTAAACACAACATTTTTTTTTTTGTTTGTTTATTTGTTTCTTTCATTCACTATAGACTTTCTAAAAAAAGCAATTTTTGTTGTTGAAAATGTTGTCAGTTTTAGTTTTTGTTTTTGTTATAATAGAACGAAGAACATAATAAAGCTTTACTAGAGTTTACAATTAGCTTTTTTTTTAAAAAATTTTTTTTTAACAAAATGTGTTATAGTTATTCATAGAAATTAATTAGTACTTTAATTTAAAAGGAAATATGCAGTTCAGTTTTGTAATAAAGTAGAATAACGTAATCATGCTTCAACTACTTTTCTAAAAATTTCCAAAATGCAAGTTCATTCATACGTCATACATTCAGCTGGTCATAAACTTTAAAGACTATTGTTGTTGTTGTTTTTATTTTTATTTATTTATTTATTTATTTATTTTTTTTTTTTAATTTTTTAGTATTGTGAATTTACCTACCTTGTTGATTGTTATTATCAGGTTTCATTCTTTTCAATATAAGTAAATAATGCACACTGGGGCAGAATCGTATAAATTTTTATTTCTAATATCTACTTCGAGTAATTTGAAATTTTTATTAGAAGTATGGGAAATCCACGACTTATGTAATAATTTTCCTAACAAACGAACGAAATCTAAAGCAAATAAGCAATGCCTAAGCAAACTATGGGTAAGCCAAAGAAGTCAGATATCATATCCCTTGAAGTACACAAGTAACATTCGAAAAATGTTATTCCGTGAGAAACCAAGACAGTCCCTACATATTTTTAAGAAACATTTGATTTTATTTCCATGGTGAAAATAGAGATATAAAATCTCAAAGAAGCTGGAAAATGATTTTTTTCGATGGCCGGAAACTGTACATTTTGAATATTATTTCGAATAAAATAATTGATGTTAGGACGTCCCTTAAGTCTGCATAAGTTGGTTTCATTGCTTGTGAGGACAAACGAAAGCTAACCGATTTATGATAATTGGGCGTACAAAAGGCTTTAGCAGATCTCAACGTCAACAGGTCTCCTGGGCCGGATGGGATACCAGCACTGGTCCTAAAACAGTACTCTTTGATGGTAGCGCATCCTTTAGCAACCCTTTTCAACATGTTGTATCATGCCGGTAAATTTCCTAAATGTTAGAAGGTTGCTAATGTAATGCCAATCTCCAAAAAGAGTGAGGCTAACAATCCCGAAAATTACCGCCCAATTGCAATTTGTTTTGCGTTTTCTAAGGTGAAGGAAAGTATGTTTAATATTTATCTTGTGAGGTACCTGGAGTCCAATGGCTTAGTTAGCGACCGACAATATCGTTGCTGTAGGGGATGCTCTACGGTCGACTTGCTGGCTTTCCTATCGGAACAATGGTGCATTTTCATACATCATTTTAGAGAAGCCCCCGACCGACAGAATGGTTTCCGTAGGGGGCGCTCTAAGGGCAACTTGCTGGCATTCCTATCGGAACAATGGTGCAATTTCATACATCATTTCAGAGGCAGTACCCCCCCCCCCCCCCCGGAGGCACATTTATGGTCTTTATAGTACGTAACAGCTATCTAGATCTGTGCAACGGGGGGAAAAGGAAGCCCAGTCCCCTGAAGACAGGCAGGGAGTCGACTGGAAGCTCCACTTTATTTTCACGGGGATTAGTGAGCCGCAGAGTTCATTATTTGTCTTTTTAGACGTTTAATAGTTCTCTGGCTGATCATTGAGGTTGGCCCCAATATGGGAGTAACGTGGTGATTGTGGTTTCGCGGCCCCATAACAGTATAATGGTTATTATGGTGGCAAGGATCATCTCACTGATAATGACACGCAAAGTGAATCATCTAGTCCAGTGAGCATGCTAGACATGTGTTCTGGACAGGAGTTGAAAGTCTCCAACTCTTTAGCAAGGTGTGATGGTTTGCAGCCCTGCCCTAGAATCATTAAAGTTGCAACTAGGTGGTTCTGTTGCTTAGAATTATGTCTTCGGCTTCCTAGGACGCATGTATGACGTTCCAAATTATACAATTGTAGTTTGTCCGCCATCTGATTAAGGCTACATAGCCAGATGCGGATGTTAAACGAATCACACTATTTCAGAGAGAGTCGCCCCCGGGGGCACATTGATATGTTTTGGCGGAATCCCATCATCATTACATGTGCTTTTGGGGGTAAAAGAGAGCCCAATCTCCTTCAAGGCTAGCAGGAGCCAACTGGACAATTCCACTATATTTCCACGGGAATCAGTAAAACCCCAGTGTTCAGCTGTTTGTCTTTTTCGGCATTTAGCTGTTCTCTGACTGATTATTGATCACTATTAATTCTTATTAGTGCGTTAAAATCCCTAAGAACATTAGGGCTTCAGTCCGGGCACGAGTAGTCACTATTACTGGCCTAAGATGTGTATTTTAAATATGGTAAATATGGTAAACAAACGTGCCTTGAAAGTTGAAAAATGGTTTGGTGCCAAAAAGGAGTTGGCTTCAGTTACCATCCCCCCCCCCCCTCCCATTTAAATGTTTTGACGGAAATCCACCGTCATTACATGTATCTTCGAGGGTAAAAGGAAGCCCAGTCCAATAATAGCAGGAGCTAGCAGGAGCCAACTGGACAATCCACTATATTGCCATGGGAATCAGTAAAGCTCCAGAGTTCAGCTATTCATCTTTTTACCCTTTTAGCTGTTCTCTCACTGATTATTACGGTTAACCCTTCGGAAGTATCGTGGCGATTGTGGTTTCGGGGCCCTCTTTTGAGTTGTGTGAGTCGGATCATTCACAATGAACACAATTCATGGTCTAGGTCTATAGCGCATAATTGCCGTTGTGTTTTTAAGTTTTATTAAGCTTCATGCGTACTGGACCTGAGTTGGATAGTCTTCAACTCTTTAGCAAGACTTGTGGGCTGCGGCCTGCTCCGGGCTTTTGAAGTTGCAACTAGGAGTAACCGGGGTACATTGATATGTTTTGACGGAAATGCACTGTCATAATTCCACTATATTTCCACGGGAATTAGTAAGGCCCAAGAGTTCAACTGTTTGTTTTGTTAGCCTTCTAGCTGTTCTGATTGAGTAATGAGGTCGGCGATTCGGGAGTATCGTGGTGGTTGTGGTTTCGAGGCCCTCGTTTGAGTTGTGTGGGTCGGATCATTCACAATGAACATAATGAATGGTGCAGGTCCAGTGAACATGAATGCCGTTGTGTTCTAAAATTTTATTAAGCTTTATGCGTTCTGTACGAGGAGTTGCATAGTTTCCAACTCTGCAGCAAGGAGTGAAGGCTGCGGCCTGCTCCCGGCTTTTGAAGTTGCAACTAGGAGTGACCAGAGGATATACATATCTGAAAGCCTTCTCGGGCAAGAAGGACGCTACATTTCATCCACAGTGGTATGATACAGCATCTGGTTATGGCTCACACAGCTAGGTGCAGATGTTAACCTAAACACCTATTTCGGTGAGAGTTCTCCCGGGAGTACATTGATATGTCTTAATGGAATCTCAACATTAACATATTTGTAAAAGGGAATCCAGTCTCCTAAAGGCTAGCAGGAGCCAACTGAGCAACTTCCAATTTATTTCCATGGGAACTGGTAAGCCCCAGAGTTCAGCTTTTACTGTTTGTCTGATTATTGCGGTTGGCCCTTTGGAGAATATCGTGGTTCTAAATATTTCCAAGGCATTCGATAGAGTATGGCATGATGCACTTCTGTCAAAACTTGCTGCTTTTCGGTCTCGATGATAAGTTCGCCAGATTGATATCGAGTTTTTTCCGGAACCGCACTATACGAGTTGTTATAGATGGAATTTCATCAAACGAGTTCCGGATTAATTCAGGGGTGCCACAAGTGCTCTGTTCTTTCTTATACCCTATTTCTTATTTTTCTAAATGACTGTCTTTGTCAAACTTTCAATCCTATTTACTCTTTCGCAGATGACAGCAGCATTTGTCATTCCTATACATTTGGTACTAGATCGAACCAGTTGGAGGTGAGTTGCAGAAGGCGAAACATGATTGATACGCTTAATCACGATGTCACGGCGATCTTTGAGAATTGGTTTTAATGCCCGTTAGATGCAATGTTGCATGCTTACGCATAAAACTGTGTTCGGAAATGGTGCTGCACCTGTTACTATGGATAATATAGGTATGACCAAATAGGAAGCTCTTGATGTTCTGGGCATGAAAATTCAGTGTGATGTTCGATGGACTTAATACATTTTTTAGCTTTCTAAAAAAGTTTTCAAGTGCCTCGTATTTTTTAAAACGAGGTAAGAGGTACTTCACACCATCCTTCGTACTATTTATACCACCTATAGCCGTTCAAAGATGGAGTACAACTGTCATGTAATCGAATCAGGTTTAAAAGCGGCTATGTCATAATTAGTCTAAACTCGTTAAAAAGTCATTCGTGCTGCATAGAAAGGAATTATAGCGAATATTCAAGAGTTTCTTTCGCTGAAAATCGGTTAAAGCACATTTAAAGAATTTTAAAATTTTAGAATTTTGATTAAGAGATTGGAAATCATTAATTTTAAAAATTAGAAAATTTTTTTAAAATATTAAAAAATTTTTTTTAATCACAAAATATGAGACTTTCCAAAAAAGAACCTGAACAGGAAATTTAATAAAATAAATATTTGAAGAGATTTATAACAGATAGAAGTAAAGGACTGGGGCTTGTTAGGTAAGAAGGAGAGGGATGTTAAAATGGCTTCATTAACAAATCTTGGTCTCGGTACATAAATCAAAAGGGCCGTTGCATTTTTCAAACTGAACTAAGTAGTTTTCAATATCTAATTTTAATTTTGGCGCGTTTTTCTTTTCAAGCAAAATAAAACTTAAGAACTCGATTCGAAAGCAAAATATTATTATTTTTAAAATTAAATTTGAGTTTAGGTATTTTGTTGCTGTTGTTGTTGTGTTAAATATACTTACGGATGATCCTTTGCGATTGGTGCAGCCACCTAAACAGGTAGTTGATTTATGATGTTGATGGGACTGATGCGAATGTGGGCCACCCGAAGATGGTGGACGATATGTAACACTGTGCAATACTTCTTTACTACCTTTAGACGAATCTGGCGTAGCATTAGTTTCCTCATCATACTTTTGTTATTTTTACGTTACAACATTTTTAGTAGTAGTAGTAGTAGTAGTAATAGTAGTAGTAGTAGTTACAGAGTTGTATTTTGTTTTTAGGACAAATTTATTTTTTTATTTGTTTTAAAAATTTGTCACATTTGATAGTTTGATTAGTTACAAGCCAAACATGAGCAGATGCAATTTTAAATATATAAAATGAATGATAGAGTTTTTGAGTGGTTAAATAAATAAAAGTTAGTAAAATCATGTTTTATTTTCTTTTTCAACAAAAAAAAAGTATTTAATTAATTAATTTACCATAAAACTACAGAAAATATTGAGTGTGTGTTGTTTTAAAGTTGTAATATTATTTTAACTATCAAATTGAATTTAATGTCATGCTTAATGCCTTAACCTCAAAGTTATCAAAAGTTAAAATAAGTTGAACTATCAAACTAAATATGTTTTATCTAACAACTACTAAAATGAAATAAACTAAACTAAAAATCCAGTTCAAATAAACTCAATTATTTTGAGGTTTTAAAATAAACTAAACAAAATTCCAAAAGCAAAAGCCAAACTATTAAAATATTTATAAAATAAAATAAATTAATTTAAAATATATAAAATAAAATACTGCACAAACAAAATAAATGTTAAAACAGTGCTGCGTAACGGTATACGTACATTCATAAAATAATTAGAGATTTAATGCACAGTGAACTACACTGAAAGCAATAATAAATTTCTAAAACGTGTTAAAATAGGGAAATCCTTTTTTTATAAAACGAATTTTCTTATTCTTCTATACACTGCAATTTTTTTTTTGTTTGGACTACACTTAGGGCTTGCCTGGTGTCATGTCTTGTTGCCTCTTTTAACTTTGTATAATTAACAACGTTCTGTTTTTCTAAGCCTCCAATTTGCTGAATTAAATTACTTACAGCGATCTGAGAAGAAGCCTAATTACCACGAAACAAAGCTTTACTGTAATACAATGAAATTTTCACCATTTCGATAGTAAATTTTCACAATTAAAATTCTATGCCTGAGAGTATAATATTGCATAATTAAAATTTCTCAACCTTTTACTAAATAAATGTCAAAGGATGATAGCCGAATTCTTGACATCTAATCATTTGACAGATAATTTACTTCCTTACCGAAAATTTGCCCACCCATTAGCATCCTAAGTTAATAGGGAAAGTGAAAAATAGCAACTTTGTACGGAAATGGTGGCTGTGTTTCCGGCTTAATAGAGGATCGTTCCAGTTCGAGTAATTTTCGAATAATCGAATAAAGTTTAATCGAATAAATTTTAATCGAATAAGTATTTATTAAAAAAGATTTAATCGAATAAGATTTAATAGTTTAATCAAAGAAAGTTTAAACGAGTTGGACTTAATCAAATAAGTCGAATATGGTTTAATCAAATAATGTTTAATCGAATAAGGATTAGTTAAACAAGTTTTAATCGAATAAGGTTTAATGGTTTAAGACTCAATCAAATAAAGTTTAAATGAGTTGGATTTAATTAAATTGATTTTAATCGAATAAAATTTAATCGAATAAAGATTAATTAAAAAAGTTTTAATCGAATAAGGTTTAATGGTTTCAGATTCAATCAAAGAAGGTTTAAACGAGTTGAATTAATAAAATTAGGTTTGGTCGAATAAGGTTTAATCAAATAAAGTTTAATCGAATATGGATTAATTAAAGAAGTTTTAATCGAATAAGATTTAATAGTTTAAAGTTCAACAAAGAAGGTTTAAACGAGTTGGACTTAATCAAATTAGTCGAATATGGTTTAATCAAATAATGTTTAATTGAATAAGGATTAGTTAAATAAGGTTTAATCCAATAAATTTTAATCGAAAAAGTATTAATTAAAGAAGTTTTAATCGAATAAGGTTTAATGGTTTAAAAATCAATCAAGTAAGGCTTAAATGAGCTGGATTTAATTAAATTGGGTTTAATAGAATAAGATTTAATCAAATAAAGTTTAATCGAATAAGGAAGTTTTAATCAAATAAGGTTTAAAGGTTTAAGATTCAATAAAATAAGGTTTTAACGAGTTGGATTTTATTAAATTGGAATTAATCGAATAAGTTTTAATCAAATTAATTTTAATCGAATAAGGATTAATTACGGAAGTTTTAATCGAATAAGGTTTAAAGGTTTAAAATTCAATCAAGTAAGGTTTAAATGAGCTGGATTTAATTAAATTAGGTTTAATCGAATAAGGTTTAATCAAATAACTTTTAGTCGAAAAAGTATTAATTAAAGAAGTTTTAATCGAATAAAATTTAATAGTTTAAAAATCAATCAAATAAGCTTTAAACAAGTTGGATTTGATTACATTAGAATTAATCGATTAAGGTTTAATCAAATAAATTTTAGTCGAAAAAGTATTAATTAAAGAAGTTTTAATCGAATAAAATTTAATAGTTTAAAAATCAAACAAATAAGCTTTAAACAAGTTGAATTTGATTAAATTGGAATTAATCGAATAAGGTTTAATCAAATATAACTTAATCGAATAAGGATTAATTACGGAAGTTTTAATCGAATAATGTTTAATGGTTTAAGAATCAATCAAATAAGGTTTAAATGAGTTGGATTCAATTAAATTGGAATTAATAGAATAAGGTTTAATAAAATAAAATTTAATCGAATAAAGATAATTAGGGAATTTTTTTCGAATAAGCTTTAATGGTTTAAGATTCAATCAAATAAGGTTTAAACGAGTTGGATTTAATTAAATTGGGTTTAATCGAATAAAGTTTAATCAAATAAAGGTTAATCGAATAAAGTTTAATTAAATAAAATTTAATCGAATAAGGGTTAATTACGGAAGTTTCAATCGAATAAGCTTTAATGGTTTAAGATTCAATCAAAGAAGGTTTAAACAAGTTGCATTTAATTAAATTAGATTTAATCGAATAAAGTTTAATCGAATAAAGATTAATCGAATTAAGAATTAATTAAAGAAGTTTTAATCGAATAAGGTTTAATGACTTAAGATTCAATCAAATAAGGCTTAAACGAGTTGGATTTTTTTTCAATTGATTTTAGTCGAATAAGATTTAATCAAATAAAGCTTAATCGAATAAGGATTAATTAAAGCACTTTTAATAGAATAAGGTTTAATGGTAATTAAAATTCTTTGCTTAAGAGTGTAACATTGCCTAATTATAATTTCTCAAGCTTTTACTAAATAAATGTCAAATGATGACAGTCCAATTCTTGACATCTAATCTTTCGATAGACAATTTACTTTCTAACCCATTAGCAGGCTTAGTTAATAGGGAAAGTGTAAAATAGCAACTCTGTGCAGAAATGGTGGCTGCGTTTCCGGTTTAATAGAGGATCGTTCAAGTAATGCTTGCCGGAATTAAAGTATAGTGTAAAGTGGGTTGGCTATGCGTGTCTAAATAACACATCGAGCAGCTTAAATCTGGCCGGATTAGCAGTTTTTGTTAAAAATAGTTCTACAAATGATTTTTTTATTAGTTAAGCTTAAGTTCGTTAATAAGTTTAAATAATTGTGAAAAGAACAGTAAAATTTAGATAAATTCAAGCATTTATATACAGTGATGGACATAAGGTTAGCACATTTTATGTGTATTGCAACAAGTGTTTTATCTGAGCTGGACAGTTATTTAGCACATATATTTGTATTTCTTAATTCGATATTATTTTGCTTTAAATTAATTAAATCGATAAGCTTTGTATATATGATATGGGCGTATATTGTCCGATGGGGTTTGATAAAAAGAACATGGCAGATAGCCGAAACCGGTATGTTTACAAACCAAATTTGACGCGGGATAAGGTAAAATCATACCCAACTTTGTATATATTTTAATTTTTTTTAACAAACTTAAAATACGAAATAAATGGTGCGCAGAGGAGCAGCGTAAGATTATCTATCGAATGAAATCGGGAGGCGGCAGCGTTTGTAATATTTCTTCAATATTAAAATGCTTCAGAAAGATGATGTACAATGCACTAAGTCATATTCAAACCAATGGGATACACAATACACAAAAATGTTCTACAGTGTACAAGGCCTAGAAAAACTTCACGTAAGGAGGACTCCCTTATTTATAGAGCTCAAACCTCAACTGCAATTCAAAGGGAAGTTGCAACAAAATTTAGTATTAACGTCTTCTCACGACCAATACATCCAATTGTGTGTATGTATTGTACAACATAAGCCACACGTGTCGAAGGAAATTTTAAAATCCCGTATTGCATTCGTCCGTGAACACATGGACAAGTCCTTGCTTTTTTGCAAATATATCCTCTGGAGTGATGATTTCAAATTTTTTCGATTTAGATTTGATGGAAAAAGTTATGTATGGCGTCCTCCAAACATGCAACACAACCCCAGGTACCCATCAAAGACCGTAAAGCATGGTGGTGGAAACGTGGTGGATGGTTTGGACTGCGTTTTCTTGGCACAGTGTCGGTTCTATAATCAAAATTAATGCGCTTATGGATCAATATGTTTACAAAAATATAACTGCGATGATTTCATATGCAGAGGAAAACATGCCACTTAGAAGGAGTTTCATACACGACAATGATCCTCAACATACTTCACGTTTATTGAAGAGTTGCTTGGAACAAAGTAGCATTGATGTTTTAAAATGGCCAGCTCAATCGCTGGATCTCAATTGCTTTGAGAACTTTTGCAATGATTTAGAACAACCACTGCTAAAACCAAAAATTTGAACGAATTATGATCCGAAATACAAAGGGCTTGGTATGCTATACCAAAGGAATGCTGCATGGGCCTTAGTGACAGTATGTCCAGAAGATGTGCGGCTGTGTTAAAGAGCTATCCTACCATTCCTTAAAATTAATATCTTTGTTTTTTTGTTACCGAGTTGGAAATAAATTCTGTTCATTTGTGTTAAATTATGGGCCAATACATTTTTAGGGTTCATTCTAAAAAAAATTTATAGAAACAAAAATAATGTTTAGCAAAATAATAAGATATACCCTTAACACCGAGTATAACACATTAAAATATAACAATGATTGAAATCATTCATACGTAGAAAAATATTTATAATTTTAAAAGGGCAAAAAAGTATGTGCTAAAATCATGGCCACCACTGTATCTCAGAGTAGGCTTAGTTAGCCTCCACTTCTAGTGGAGAAACTTGACATTTTTAAGCATCAATGCTTAGTTGTTGAATGAAGCCCATATAACGTTTCATCCCCCCCGGGGATACATTGAAATGTTTTGATGGAAATCCACCATAATAACATATGTCAACGGGGGGAAAACTGGAACCCAGTCCCCTGAAGGCTAGCAGGAAGTCAACTGAAAGCTCCACGTTATTTCAACGGGAATCAGTAAGCCCCAGAATTCAGCTATTTGGTGTTTTAGCTTTTTAGCTGTTCTCTGTCTGATTATTGAGGTTGTCTCTTCGGGAGTATCGTGGTGGTTGTAGTTTCACGGCCCTCATGAATTTGATTAAGGGGCCAGGATCATATCAACTTTACTAAGAACAATGAGTGAATTATCCGGATCCAGTGTTCCGGACCAGGCGGTGGATAGTCTCCAACTCTTCAGCAAGGGGGGGGGGAGGGGTTGGCTGGTCTTATTCGAAACCTCCTAAATTGCAACCTGTTGCTAGAAATTAGTCTTCGGTTACGTAGGGCGCGGCGCAAGCATTATATCACTCAATTGGTTTCCCCCCGGGGGCACATAAATATGGCCTTTATAGAATTCAACTATCTAGACACAGTGCAACTGGGGAAAAAGGGAGCCCAGTCCCCTGAAGACAGGCAGGGAGTCAACTGGAAGCTCCACTTTATTTCTACAGGGATCAGTGCGCCCAAGAGTTTATTATTTGTCTTTTTAGACATTTAATAGTTCTCTGGCTGATCATTAAGGTTGGCCCCTATATGGGAGTAACGTGCTAGTTGTGGTTTCGCGGCCCGCTTAACAGTATAATGGTTATTATGGTGGCCAGGACCATCTCACTGATAATGACACGCAAAGTGAAAGATCCAGTCCAGTGAGCATGCTAGACATGTGTTTTGGACAGGAGTAGGAAAGTCTCCAAATCTTTAGCAAGGTGTGATGATTTGCAGCCCTGCTGTGGAATCATTAAAGTTGCAACTAGAAGGTTTCTGTTGCATAGAATTATAGCTTCGGCTTTCTAGGACGAGCATGACGTTCCAAATCATGCAGTGGTTAGATCCACCATCTGATTAAGGCTTCATGGCCAAGGGCGGATGTAAATCGAATCACACACCCAAGTGGTTTGATAACCGTCAGGTTATGGCATACAGACGCTTAGTACCGACATAAATCTTATCACGCATAACATTTTATTACTTAATTTAGTTATTTTTTATTTTATTCTATTTAAAGCAAACGCCACAAAGTTTTTATTTTAATAAAGCGTTACTTAAAAAAACAAAAAAAAAATTTTATTTGAAAACAGCAACACTAAAACAACAACAATAACAAACAAACAAACAAACTGCAGTGAATCTAGCACAGTCAAAAGAGAATAAAATTTTAAATAAAAATCAATAGTAAAATTTTATTTTATTGTTGGTCACTTAAAGCAAGTTTTTTTTTTACAATATTTTACAACAACAACAAAAAAAATAATAAACAGAAAATTTTAAATTAAATTACATTTTTGATTTCATTCCGTTCAAGGAACATAATTAAAATATCTCAACAACAACAAACAAAAAATGGTGGGAAAATTAATAATCAATTTTTTGGTAACAGGCATAAAATGTGTGTAAATGAAATTGTTTTTCAATAAAAAATTGTTTTAAAATCAAATTAAAAAAAAATAAAAATAAAAATAAAATAAAAAAGTGCATTTTAATAAAATCCCAACAATTTAACAGGTTTTAAGCAACTTAAGGTTACAACAGAAAATTTTTGTTGGAAAATACATGAGAGTACTGTATGTGCGTATGCCTGTGTGTGTGTGTATGGGTGTGTGTGTGTGTGTGGATGTGCCTTATATTTTTAAAAGAACATTTTATAAATAAATTAAATAAAAATGTACAACAACAACAAGCCCACACCACTTTACTTGTTTTATGGGCTCTTTTTACAGCTTTTTCATTCATGAGTGTTTAATACATTTACATTCAACAATAAAATAACAACAACAACAACAAAATCAATTAAACTTTACTCGTTGGTTGTTTTGTGTCCAACAATAGAAAAAATAAAGAAAAACTTTCATACAAATTTCAACGAAAACAATTAAGAAAAACAACTCAAAAAAAAAAAATGAAAACAAAATGAAAAGGTAGAGGCAAAGGACTCACTGCGTGCGTGTGCGTAATTATCAGTTAAAGTCCAATATAATTATGTTTTTGTATTATTTTTTTTTTTTTGTTATCGATTATGCTTTTTTTATGCTTTATTTTATTTATTCATAAAATTTTTAAAAGTAATTTATTTTTTAAAACACTTTTTGTTTTTGAATTAAGTGAGAGAGGTGTACGTTAATAAGAGTGTCACTGTTAAAGTGAGTATTTAAGTACAGTATGTCAATAAAGACTTTAGACAAAAAAAAATTAAATTAAATATTTCTTTTAAAATATATTTCTAATTAAAGTGGTGATATTTAAAACTTAACGAAAAGGGTGCATATCACATCATTTATTATGAATTAGGGAGGATATGCGGAGTTTATTTTTCAAAAATGCGAGCATCTGAAACAGCAG
This sequence comes from Trichopoda pennipes, assembly GCA_030448955.1. NCBI lineage: Eukaryota > Metazoa > Arthropoda > Insecta > Diptera > Tachinidae > Trichopoda > Trichopoda pennipes. Next base: position 4,216,817 of record JASKUP010000040.1, read on the forward strand.
TTCTGAAAGAGCAGCTTGTAAGAGATTGTAATCTGCAGCAACTATAAAGAAGAGTTTTCAAAAGTGATGCTTTCGATACGGAAGACAAGGAGAGAGTTTAAAACTAAGGAATTGGAATCATTACTCGACGAAGATTGTTGTCAAATGTAACAAGAACTTGTATTATCTTGTTTGAATTAGTTTCTTCAGTAAATGAAATACTATTGTGATTCCTTTCGTTGAAAACCCTCGTTGCTGGCTGTTTGCTTGGTGCAATCGGCGTACATGTGTGATAGGATTTACATTAGCACCGAAACATGCGGCCGTAATCTGATGGTGGTCTTACCACTGGGTGTAGGAAAGTGGCCACCAACGCCCTAAGAAAGACGCATACACACTAGTAGCATATATGACTTAGTAACAATTTTCGAGTGCACAGTGGCAGAGTCGTGCCCCCACTCCTTGTTTAAGAGTTGCAAACTATCCAACTCCTAGTCATGTTACAAGCGCAACTAGAACATTTAATTGAATGTTAACCTTTTCTTTTCGTTAACACCTCTTCCGAACTTTCTTCAAAGCCCGACTTAAATCACAGCTACCACGTTGCTCCCCGAGGGTCCTTACCAACAAGCAGAACAGTGTCGTAGGCCTGCAGTCAACTGGTTCCCATGGTACGAGTGTATGTTTCAAAGTCACCGGTCGGACTTCGAGAGTCCTACGTCTCTTCCAGTATCGGGCATCTGCTAGCCCTGGCGACTGGTGCCGCCTTTTATCACCAAAGGCACATGTCAAGATGGGAAAGAAATGCATCCAGACTGCATGCCCGTAGGTGCGGTTGCGTTAGGCGTACATGCATGGTACTATTTACTTCGGCACCTAGCGTGTGTATTCCATAACTCGACGGTGATCAAATCACTGGGGCGATATGATGCGTGCGCCCCCACCAAAGGAAGCCGAAGACTAATTCTAGCAACAGGTCATTCCTAATTGCAATTCTATTTTTCTTAGCAAAGGTGAGATCCTGGCTCCTTTATCAAATTCGTGATGGCCGCAAATCAAAACCACCACGATACTCCAGAAGGGCCAACCTCAATAATCAGTCAGAGAAAAGCTAAAAGGCTAAAAAGACAAATAGCTGAACAAATAGCTGGGGTTTACTTATTACCGTGAAAATATAGTGGAATTGTCCAGTAGGCTCCTGCTAGCCTTGTAGGCGACTGGGCTCCCTTTTACCCCCGTTGCCACATGTAATGACGGTGAGATTTCGTCAAAACCTATCAATGTGCCCCCGGGGGGAGCGTTCGGTATACATTCGTGATAGGATTTACGTTTGTACCTAGCTGGGTAAGCCATAATCAGACGGTGGATCATACCACCGTGGATGAAATGTAGCGTCATCCTCGTCCTAGAAGGCCTTCATATACGTACATCCTCCAGTCACTTCTAGTTGCAACTTCAAAAGCCCGGAGCAGGCCGCAGCCCTCACTCCTTGCTGAAGAGTTGGAGACTATCTAATTCCTGGTCCAGAACGCATGAAGCTTAATTAAATTTAAGAACACAGCCACAGTCATGCTCACTGGACCTGGATAATTTATTGTGTTCATTGTGAATGATCCGTCCCACAAAACCCAACCGAGAGCCTCAAAACCACAACCACCACGATACTCCCGAAGGACCAACCTCAATTATTAGTCAGAGAACACCTGAAAGGCTAAAAAGACAAATAGCTGAACTCTAGGGCTTTACTGATTCCCGTGGATATATAGTAGAATTGTCCAGTAGGCTCCTGCTAGCCTTGAAGGGGACTGGGCTCCCTTTTACCTCCGTTAACACATGTAATGACGGTGAGATTCCGTCATAACATATCAATTTGCCCCCGGCGGGGGAAAGGAGGCATTCGGTGTAAATTACGTGATCAGATTTACATCTGCGCCTGATCGTAAGTCGTAATCAGATGGTGGTCAAACCACTCGGAATGAAAAGCAACGTCATTAAGACCCCAGGAAGCCGAGGACTAATTCTAGCAATAGGTCATCCCTAGTTGCAATTTCAGCAGTTCCAAAGCAGGGTTGCAAACCACTACTCCTTGCTGAAGAGTTGGAGACCATCCAACTCCTGGTCGAGAACGCATGAAGCTTAATAAAATTAAGAACACAACGGCATTCATACTCACTGGATCTGATCCAAAACACACAGCCACCACGATACTCCCGAAGGACCTATCTCAATAATCAATCAGAGAACAACTAAAAGTCTAAAGAACCAGTTGGCGGAACTCTGGGGCTTTACTAATTCCCGTGGAAATATAGTGGATTGTCCAGTTGGCTCTTACTACCCTAAGGTGACTGGGCTCCCTTTTACCCTCGCCAGATACAAGTCTAGATGTGATAAGGTTTACATCTGCACCGGCAGTGAGCCATAATCAGATGGTGCCCATTACCAATGTGAATGAAAAGCAACGCTATTCATGCGCTAGGAGACCTTCGAGTCCGTGCCCTCTCCGGTCACTCCTAGTTGCAACTTTAAAAGCTCGAAGTAGGTCGCAGCCTTTACTCCTTGCTAAAGAGTTGGAGACTATTCAACTCCTGGTACAGAACGCATGAAGCTTAATATAATTAAGAACACGACGGCATTCATACTCACTGGACCTGAACCATTCATTGTGTTCATTTTGAATGTTCCGACCCAGAAACCACAACCACCATGATACTCCCATATAGGGGCCAACCTCAATAATCAGCCAGAGAACAGCTAAATGTTTAAAGAGCCTACTGATTCCCGTGGAAATATGTGGATTGCCCAGATGGATCCTACTAGCCTTTAAGGGGCCTGGGCTCCCTTTTACCCCGCAAGACACCAGTCTAGATGTAATAGTAGGCTCCAAAAAGACTATCATATGCCCCCCGGGGGGAACATTCGGTGTACAGGAGAGCTAGTATTAATAATGTTGGATTTAAGTCATTAGGTTGGAATCTATTCTTGCAGGTGAACTGTCCCGCCATCTGGCATTTCATGCGGAACTAAATAAATCTTGAACGCTACAAAAAGGGGTAATTTTTGCATCGTATTGTTTTTGATAGTGAAAAATTAATACAGTACGATAACCCCAGGTGTAAAAAGTTATATGTATGTAAAGTTCGACTAACCAGCTAAATCAACGCTGAAATTCTATGACACTAAGGTAATGTATTTGGTGGGGTTAGAAGAGTGTTTTGTATTATGAGCTGTTGAAATTGGGTCAGAGATTCACAAGGGATCTGCACAGAGGACAACTGTTTCATTTGATGAGAGCATTCAACGAAAAGCGAGCAGAATATACGACCAGATACGACGCCGTAATCTTCCATCATGACAACGCTCGGCCATATGTTGCAAGACCGGTCAAAAACTATTTGGAAAACAGTGGGTGGGAAGTTTTGGCTCACCCGCTCTCTAGTTAAGATCTTGCGCCTTCTTACTACCATTTTTTCGATCCCTGCAGAACGCCCTTACTGGAATACGTTTCACTTCAGAACAGGGTATCCCAAATTGACTTGATTTACTCATTACCACAAAACCGAAGTAGTTCTTTTGGTCCTAAGTGCGATTATTTAAAATTTTATTTTAAAGATAACTAAAGAATAATAGCAGTTTTGAAAGAGTGTAAAAAATATCAGAGGATTACGAACTAGTAGGTTAAAAGATGTGGTATTAGGTAAGAACTGCAAGAGAATTGAGTTAAAAAAGCGAAAATTAACACAAAAACAGGGCATAAAATGAGTGTTATAGTTTTTGTTTCTTTTTTGTATTTTTAATAATTATAACCTAAAAATATAATAAAATGTAAACAAAAGAGTTTTCTTAATAACGAAAAGATAGTTTTGCTTTTTTTGTATTAAGTCATTCTTGACATACTGTAAACATTTAAGTGTTTTTGTATGTAATATTACATTCATTTAAATAAGAGTGTTCGTGTGAGTGAAAATGTGGTGTTGAGAAATTATTACGTTTCATAAAGTGTAGTAGTGGATTCCATAGAGATAGAAAGCTGACTATAATGTATGTAAATATTGGTAATTTGCGGTATTTAATGTTTTTAAGGGTAAGTGATTTTTAAAATGTGGAAAAAAAATATAAATTTGTAGAAAATAAATAAATTTGAAAGGAAATTTTGAACAAAACAAATTTTTTAAGGGAGAAACAAAATTATACACTCAGCTGAGAAAAAAAAAGACTTAAAAGACTTAGTTAAAAAAAAGTTAATTTGTGTAAAGAAGATCTCTTTAATAAAAAGTTCTTAAAAATTTTGTTGTTTGGAATTAATCCTTTCTTAAAAAAGCACCTTTTGGAAAAGAGGTACTTTTAAAAAAAATGTACTTTTGAGTAAATGCTGCTTGGAGAAAAAATTTCTGGCAAAAGTATAATTTTTGACAAGGTACTTTTTGTAAAAAGTACCTTTTTAAAAGGTACCTTTTTAAAAAAAAGTACCTTTAAAAATTTTTTTTAAAAAGATTTTTTGCAAACAGTAGTTTTTCAAACTGCAATTTTTTAAATTACATAAAAGTATATTTCAAAATAAAATATGTAAAAAAGTTGTAAAACGTGCTGCTCTCTTTATAAAATGAAACTTTAAACTTTAGCATTTGAAGTAAAAGTATGGAGAAGTAAGTAAAAGTTATTTGTTATTTACATTATTAATATTGAATTTAAATCGATAATAAATAAACGAACAAAGTTTAGCGTAGAATCTGTTATAGGAAATGCTAAAAATATAAGATTCGAAAACATTGAAAAATTGAACTGTTCAAAGCATTAAAAAAATATCATTTATGAAGTATAGAAAGTTTTGTTAATTAAGAACAATATAGGCTCTCAGTTTTTACCATAAGCAAAGCCTTACTGAATAGCAACACATTACAGACTTTAACAAAGAAAACAAATGTTAATAATTAATAATAATAAAAATAATAATAACTGAAATAAGAATAATAATAACTCGTGCCAGTAAAGAAACTTGTAACTGCTATGTGTAGAGGGATTCTCCTACTCATCTTTCTCTCTCTCTCTCTCTCTGTCTCTCTGAATATTTGTATATTGCAATCTATAGCGGATGGGATTTATTGTTTTTAAGATAAGTCGCTAAATAAAAATTGTTCCTTGGAAAATAATATTTCTTAGCATTAATGATTTTGAGAAGCTTTAGCTGAACAGGGTGTCCGCCGGAAGGGTATACTACTATGTTTTTTATAATTTTTGACTAAATAAAAGAGAATAGATCTTATTTTGATAAATGTTTTATTTAATGTCGGCAGTTATCTATAGAATACAATATCAGATAAATGTCCGTTCGCTTCTGTTAACCTCACAAATGCCAGCCCTATTGAGCACATTTTGTTCATTGCATTCTCACACATTTCACGCGGTATTTCATTCATTTTATTACGAACATTTTGTTTGAGTTGCTTAACCGTTTCTGGTTTGTTTGCATAAATCTTGCTTTTCAGATATCCCCCACAAAAAGATGTCCGGAGCAGTCAAATCAGGCGACCGTGGAGACCAATCAACATCACCCTTTCTTGAAATAATTAGTTGTGGAAAGAAGTCTCGCAATAATTCCATTGTAATACTGGCTGTATGCGACGTGGCATTGTTTTGTTGTGCTGTTAAAAAGTTTTCAATCATATCACGATATTGCTCCCCATTCACAGTTAGCGTCCAATGATTCTTCCTGACCCAATCGCACACCAGACTGTCACTTTTAATGAATGAAAAGGTAACTTGAATAATTTGAGGGTTTTCCATTCCCCAGAAGCGGCTATTCTGTTTATTCACATATCCTTTTAAATGAAAATGTGCCTTTTGACTTATGATTTTTTCATGAAAATCGAGATTATCATGGGCGTCCTATTGGCATATGTACGGCGGCGTTAATAGTATTATGTAAGAAACTCTTTTGTTAACTGAATATTATATGGAAACAAATGCAAATCCTTGTGCAAAATTGTGGCCAAAGTTGTTTTTTGAAGACCAAGCTCCTATTGAGGTTGATTGATTATTTTGAACACTTTCTCAAGCAGCAGTGATGTTTTCAGCCGATTTTGCAGTACGTTGTGATCCATGCTTGGGCCTCTTTCTTCAAAATCATTCACTACATGATAAATAGTGCATTTTGTTGGCACGTTGGTTGTTTCTTCCAAAAATTGCATGTACCTTCCTCATCGTCACATTGTAATCGATGATTGATTTTGATAAAATGTTTTAACGATTACGACACATGGGTTTATCGAATATTTTTCCATAATAAATTTGCCACATGTTTACTTCACGACTGTCAAATATGAACTGTTAAAATTAATGTTTACCAAAATGGCGGCAAAAAAAAATATTTAGATGTCCCTGTAGGCTAGTATGTAGTGTACTAGCTTGTCTGTATGGGGGTTGTGGGTTCGATTCCCAACGAAGACCTTGGTTTTTTTTCACTACAAAAATAAAAAATGACTGTCGGTGAAGCTGCTTAGTGATGAAGGCTTGATCACTGGTCGCTGTGCTGTCTTATACGTCAGTTAGTTTCCGACTATACTTCTGCTTTCACCACCTATTTCATCTCTTCTCTATACCTTTCCTAAAGAATATAGCACGGTACTTGACTAAATGGGCATTGTTATCTGCTAATTGTCTTTAAAAAAAAGTGTACCTTCCGGCGGACAGTCTGTAGTTGAGCTTCTCGTACAAAAAATATACAAACAGCTTTTTAAAGTAATGACCTTGTCATCTCCTCCGGGAGCACATTGATATGTTTTGATGGAAATCCATCATCATGACATGTGTCAACGTGGGAAAAACGGGAGCCCAGTCCCCTGAAGGCTAGTAGGGGCCCCAGAGTTCAGCTGTTTGGTTCTTTAGCTTTTTAGCTGTTCTGTGTCTGATTATTGAGGTTGGCCCTTCGGGAGTACCATGGTGGTTGTGTGCTTCGAGGCCCTCGTTTGCGTTTGTGAATCGAATCATTAACAATGAACACAATGAATGATCCAGGTCCAGGTCCAGTAAGCATGAATGCCGTCGTGTTCTTAATTATATTAAGCTTCATTCATTCTGGACCAGCAGTTAGATAGTCTCCAACTCTTCAACAAGGAGTAAAGGCTGCTGCCTGCTCCGGGCTTTTGAAAATGCAACTAGGAGTGACTGGAGGATATATGTATCTGAAGGTCTTCTAGAGCGAGGATGACGCTACATTTCATCCACGGTGATATGATCCACCCTCTGATTATGGCTTATACAGGTAGTTACAAACGTAAACCTTATCACGAATGTACACCAAACGCTTGCCCCTCGGGGCCACATTGATATGTTTTGACGGAATCTCATTGTCATGTCACATGTGTCAGCGTGAACAAAAGGAGCCCAATCCCCTACAAGGCTAGCAGGAGCCAACTGGATAATTGCACTATATTTCCACGGAATCAGTAAGCCCCAGAGTTCAGCTATTTGGTTCTTTAGCTTTTTAGCTATTCTCTGTTTGATTATTGAGGTTGGCCTTTCGGGAGTATCGTGCTGGTTGTGGTTTCGCGGCTCTCATGAATTTGATTAAGAGGCCAGGATCATTTCATCTTTTTTGAGAACAATGGGTGAATGATTCGGATCCACTGAGCAAGCTTGTTGTGTGTTCTGGACCAAGTGGTTGATAGCCTCCAGCTCTTCAGCAAGGAGTAGGGGTTGACGGCCATGCTTCGAAACCTTCGAAATTACAACTAGGAATAACCTGTTGTTAGAAATTAATCTTCGGTTTCTAGGGCGCGGCGAAAGCATCATATCGCTCAAGTAGTTTGACCACCGTCGAGTTGTGGTATACACCCGCCAGGTACCGACGTAAATCTTATAACGGATCACCTATGACCTTGTCATCTAGCTATTGCGAGCAACACAGTTTTGCAGTGTAATTCACATCATTTGCAAAAAAATATATCGGGTGAAATTACCTTAACGATTTCGCGAATTGAATATGCAGACTAATAGTTGAAGGATATTTATGGAGAAGATAATACGAGAAGTTTGCAACTCTTCTGTGCTAACTAAGTTTTAAAAGTCGTAAAGAAATTTAGAAAGAATTCTAATTTATCTAAGAACTTATTTTTGTTCTACGCTCTAAAAAGAATAACCGTTACGTCTAGCTAAATTTAATTAAATGTAAATAATAAATTAAATCAATAAAAAGTTACAAAGAAAGAAATTTAATTATAAAATAAAATAAAAGAGTTCAGATTGTGATACAAGAGAATAACGTTTCTGTGTATGTTATATAAAAAATTGGGTGAGTAGTGTGTGTGTGTGTGTGTGTGAGTGTGTGTGTAGTAAAAAAAAACCAGAGAGCGAGTTATAGAAGTTTTATTTATTTAATTTTTTTTTTTAATTTAAGAACTATTTTTTTAAAATTTTTTTCTTAATTTTTGATTTTTTTTGTCATTTGTTTAAATTAATTAAAATTTAATATTTCGTTAGTAAATTGTTTGCCTGTTTTTTTTTCTGTCATTAGTGTAATTTGAATTTTGTTTGTATTTAACTTGGACTCACCGATGGTCGCAAGCGCACACAGTGCTTTCCAAAAGCTGAAAATGGTCCCCATTTGTCTACAGGTGAATTACTCACATGTGTTGTTTCCGTATTGGAAGTATCCTGAGTACGATATATGCCAATTGGTATTTCACAAGTTGTTGAGCATAATTTTTGATATAAACGTCCATAAGTACGTATCCACATATCATCCTTAGTAATGCGCATCTAAAGACATTATTCAAATTGATAAATAAATTATTAATTAAAATCAACTAATTAAAACTTACAGATGTTAAAAATCCACTACCCGGTGCTTGATCAATACCTAATAACAGTCTAACAAAGGTGATAACATAATCTTTGACAAATGCTTGATAGAGTAACGTATCCAACATTGAGGCACTAAATACGGCACCGGCAGCAAATGGCAAACGAAACATGTACGATATATGTGAGCCACGTTCCTTTTCACGCTAACGGAAAGCAAAGTTTTTAATTTAAATCAAATAATTATTTCCCATTTAGTGTCTCTTACCTTTTCCATTTTGCTTAAATGTAAAGCATATTTATCATGAGCCCTAAATTGCATAAAACGCATATTCGAACTCTGTGACAACTCTGTTATACTCTTAATGCTAGGAAAAAATCTAAGAAAAACAAAGCAAGAATAACAATTAAAAATTTATAGTGTTTCAAATATATTGTTCTGGAATTTTCTTTTAATTACTTGAACATTGTTTGAACGGCCACTATTGTATTACAGTCGGCCAATGAATCTTCTTCAGCGGAATTGGAGAGTTCTTTATTTACAACTACCACACTCTCCGCCAATGTAATGCCAGCTCTCAGCAAATCATCCAGACAATCTATTGAACCCAACATCCAATAAACCTTAAATAATTAATAATAAAATAAAAACAAAAATTTAGAACTTAATTTAACATTCATGATTTTAGAGCTCATAACAACGTATCGCAGCAGCTTTAGTTGTTTTAATATTAAATTTCAAATTCATACATGCGCCTTGGCTTTTAGAAGCTCTTCCGTCTTAGCTGAGAATAATTGTTAATTGATGTAAAAGTCTTTTAAAGAAACTACTTAATTTGTAATTTTATTTATTTAAGTTTTTAAGAAACTTTTGGAAACCCGAAAAAATAAAAATTATCGAAAATGTCAAAATAAATCAACTAAAATATTTTTTAACATAATAAGACATATTTCTAACAGATAAAGGCAGAATTGTATGCACAACAACATTCTTAAGAAGGTAAAGTTTGAAACTTGTCACCACCTAAAAGTGTGGTGCGTATGTGTAAAACATAAGACAGCTCAGTGACCAATGACTATGCCTTCATCACTGAGCAGACCCACCGACAGTCAAATTATATTTGTAGTGAAAAAAACCAAGGTCTTTGTTGGTAATCGAACCCACAACCCCCAGTCATGTGAGGTAGCATACTACCTACTAACCTACAGGGCCACCTGCGGAAGTTGCATAAGTTGTTGTTGTTTTCAGGAAAAAAAAACATTTCTGGTTAATACAGCTATTGCTGAGTGTAAACTCGATGGCCGAATGTGATGCGTGATAAGATTTACATTTGTACCTAGCTGTGTAAGCTATAACCAGATGGTGGAACATACCACTGTGGATAAAATGTAGCGTCATCCTCGCCCTAGAAGGCCTTCAGATACGTATATTCTCCGGTCACTACTAGTTGCAATTTCCAAAGCTCAAAGTAGGCCGCAGCCTTCATTCCTTGCCAAAGAGTTGGAGACTATCCAATTCCTAGTCCAGTAAGCATAAAGCTTAATAAAATCAGTCAGAAAACAGCTAAAAAAACTAAAAAGACAAGTAGCTAAACTATGGGGCTCCTGCCAGTCTATTAGGAGACTGGGCTGCCTTTTACCCCCGAAGACATATGTAATGCCGGTGAGATTCCGTCAAAACCTCTATGTGACCCCGGGGGGGGGGGGAGGGGGGGGTGAATGTGAGCAGGGCTTTCACGAGCTAAGATCCAATTCTAATGGGAAAACGACTATGCGTGCTAAGATTTTTACGTCGGTACCTAGCTGTGTAACCCATAACTCAACCGTGGGTCAAACCACTTGGGTGGTATGTAGCATGCACCTACGGCCTAGAAAGCCGAAGACATATTTCTATGCTACAGGTCATTCCAGAGTTTCAGAACAGGACTTCCAACACTCACTTCTTGTTTAAGGGTTGGAGACTATCCAACTCCTGGTTAAGAACGCATAACAAACATACTCACTGGATCCGGATTTATTCTCAGTACAGGTGAGATGATGCTGGCCCCTTACTTCAAATTCAGGTCTGCCTGCGAAACCACAGCCACCACGATGCTCCCGAACGGCTAACCTCAATAATCAGTCAGAGAACAGCAAAAGCTGAACTCTGGGGTTTATTAGTTCCCATGAAAATAAAGTGCAAGTGGTCCAGTTAGCTCCTGCTAGCCTTTAGAGAACTGGACCCCCTTTTATCCCCAGATAACAAATGTCTTAATTCATTATTGTTATTCCATTTCGACATATCAAAGTGGCAACGAGGACTGTCTCTGAAATGACGCGATAAGATTTACATCTGCACCTGGCCGTGGGCCTTAATCAGATGGTGGATCATTACCACTGTGGATGAAATGTAGCTTCATCCTCGCCCTAGAAGGCCTTTGGATACGTATATCCTCCGGTCACTCCTAGTTGCAACTTCGAAAGCCCGAAGTAGGCCGCAGCCTTCACTCTTTGCTGAAGAGTTGGAGACTATCCAACTTCTGGTGCAGAACGCATGAAGGTTAATATAATTAAGAACACGACGGCATTCATACTCACTGGACCTGAACCATTCATTGTGTTCATTGTGAATGATCCGACCCACAAACTCAAACGAGGACCTCGAAACACACGGCCACCACGATACTCCCGAAGAGCCTACCTCAATAATCAGCCAGAGAGCAGCTAAATGCCGAAAGAGACAAATAGCGGAACTCTTCGGGCTACTGATTCCCGTGGAAATATAGTGGAATTGTCAAGTTGGCTTCTGCTAGCCTTTAAGGCGGCTGGGCTCCCTTTTTTCCCTCGAAGACACATGTAATGACGGTGGGGTTCCGTCAAAACATATCAGTGTGCCCCCGGGGGCGACTCTCTCTGAAATGATGTATGAAATTGCACCAAAGTTCCGATAGGAAAGCCAGCAAGTCGCCCTTAGAGCGCCCCCTTCGGAAACCATACTGTCGGTCGCTAAGTAAGTTGTTGAATTCCAGGCATCTCACAAGATGAAAATTAATTATACTTTCCATCACCTTAGATAGTGCAGAACAAATTGGAAATGGGTGATAATTTTCAGGGTTGTTAGCCTTATAATTTTTAAGAGGCTAATTTTGTTTGAGTTACTCAAGCGTGTCTGGTTTGTTTGCATAAACTTTGTCTTTCAGATATCCCCACAAAAAAGAAGTCCGGAGCAGTCAAATCAGGTGATCGTGAAGGCCAATCAACATCACCATTTATTGAAATGCCAATTTGTGAAAGGAAGTCTTGCAGTAATTTCGTTGTTATACTGGCTGTATGCAATGTGGCAACGTTTTTTTGATACCACATGTTAATCAAGCCTAAAGTAGGCAGTTGTGGCGTTAAAAAGTTTTCTATTATATCACGATATTGTTCCACATTCAGAGTTACCGTTAGGCCGTGTATTATTTTCATAGAAAGAAGGTGCTATGATTCCTTCTTACCAAATTGCACACCAGACTGTCACTTTTAATGGAGGCAAAAGTGAGGGTTTCCAATTCCCCAGAAGCGACAGAAGCGACTGTTTATTCACATTATGATTTTTTCATTTCATCATCACGGTAATCGGTGATTGATTTTGATAAAATATTTTAACGATTAAAATACGTTGGTTTATCGAATATTTCTTCATAATAAATTTGCCACGTGTCTACTTCACAACTGGCAAATATGAACTGTCAAAACTAATGGTTACAAAAATGGTGGCAAAACAAAGTTGTATGTACTTATACCTTCCCAGCTGACATTACTTATGCTAATCAATAAAAAATTCATTTCCAAATTATTCCCAGAAATTCTAGAATGCTTCCTAAAAATTTTCTATTTAATAACTTGGTTATAACAATATTAAAATACACAAAGTTTAATGTGAATGTGCAATTGTGCATTTTGTTCACTTACCAATGGAAAATATGATAAAGCATCCAAAAAAGCTACATCCGGCCGGCGTTCCAATAGTAAAATAATGGGATTTAAGGATGTTTTCGAACGGAAATGGGCACGCAATGGTATAATAAAATTATAAATACCATTCGATGCATAATCGGCGGCTAAAATGATTGTTTTATTTTGCCATTGATATTCCTTCGCATTGCGATAGCTACAGTGTTCACAGACCTTTCAAAAAAAAAAAACACAAGAAACAAAAATATTAAATAAAATTTATTAAAAAGCCATTTAGAAAAAATAGCTAAAGCTTATAGTTTGTTATAGGAAAAATATAATTTTTTTATTTTATTTTAAATTTTTGCATTTTAGTTTGCTGCTTAATGGAAGTTAAGTTTAACATCCGTTTTCAATTTTCCGTTTTGTATGACATTTTTTTTTTGTGGAGGCTGGAGCGCACTTACCTGTGCCAACTGTAAACAACATAATGGTTTTTTCTCCTTGAGTAAATAACAAAGTGTAGGGCTGACACCAATAAACGGCGAAACAGGAGGAAATCCTTTGACAATACTGTTCAAGCGCATACAATTAGAGTTGTTTGGTTCGTTGGTTGATTGGCAGGCAGGAAAGACGAAGAAAGAGAAAAAAGGGACATCATATTTTTATTATTTTATTAGGAATTTTTTTCTTTCTTTTTTTATCTTTTAGCATTGTTATTCTGTTTGTTATTATTTATTAAATATTTTTTTTTCTTGCGTATGGTCATTATATTTTAATTTAATAATAAAATTCTATTTGAAAATGTTGTTAAAAATATGTTTTTTATTTTTTTTTTAAATTTAGTTAAAATATATTAAAATAGCATTTCAATAAAGAAATTTAAATTAAGCTTTTTTAAATTGCTGAAAGCTAAAGGAAGTTAATAAAAAATTGAAGAAATAAATAACTTTGGCAAATGTTAAGTAAAATAATGAGAAACTTTAATTTAACTAAAAATGAAATAAATGTAAATATGAAAAGTTTTTCGGGTATGCTGAAGCGAGCATGTATAAATGAATGAATAAAAATATTTAAAATTTTTACTCTGGTTGTTCTACAAAAAAAATTTATTTTTTATAAAAAATAAATTTTAATTTTCACTCATATACAAACATATGCATAGCTACTCACAGGCATACACACACACACACACACATACACTCATACACATACATGAGCGAATAAAAAATCCCACCAATTGCAATTATTACTCTAATATCCTTCTTACACACGAAATTCTGGTGCTAATCCCATCAGAATTTATTTAATGAAGCAAAGAGTGCTAGAGATTGTTAAAATTTCAAGTTTTAAGATAAAGGAAATAATGATAGCAGCTGCTTTATGAATTAGACTTGGGGGATATCAATTACAATTTGTCATTAATTACACATTAAATTACTGCATTGCCTGTAATTGTAATTGGAAATTTTCAATTACAATTACATTTACATTTTACACTTGTAATTGAGTTTTTTCAATTACACACAATTTTTAATTGAAGAAATACAATTACAATTACTTGTAATTTGCCATTACAATATTCCAATTAATTTTACTTGTAATTGAAAATCAAATACAATTACATGTAAATGAAAATTTTTAATAATGAATGCCTTAATACAATTACAATTACTTGTAATTTGTAATTGAACTTTTCCAATTACAATTACATGTAATTAGTAATTCGAAATTTTTCAATTACAAATTACTAATTAATAAGTAATTGAAACTTTTCAATTACTAATTACAAGCAGTTGTAATTTTTCCATTACAAATAACTGTAATTGATTTTAGTTCCTAATTTCAATTACAATTACTTGTAATTAGTAATTGGAAAAGAGTTTTGTCAATTATACATTACATGTAATTTGTAATTGAAAAAATACAATTACAATTACTTGTAATTTGTAATTAGAATATTCTAATTGAAATTACTTGTAATTAAAATTTGTAATTAGTAATTGAAACTTTTCAATTACTAATTACAAGTAATTGTCATTAAAATTTTTCAAACACAAATTACAAATAATTATAATTGATTTTAGTTCATAACTTCAATTACTTGTGATTAATAAATGGAAATTTTCAATTACTAATTACGTGTAATGGTAATTGTAATTGAAATGTAATTGAATCCCCACATGTCTGTTATGAACACATTACTTTCATCAACAGTGCAAATAACATGTCCTATAAGACGGCGGATGATTTTCTTTTCTTATATCGCTACCAAATTGATTCATGTTTTGAGAAGGCGCCTAGAAAGTGATGTCCTACAATGACAGCATAAAATAAAAACAAAAGGACTACGAGGCGATTAGCTTACGGTCAATTGCTGAAGATTTATAAACCATATCATAATGATTTAAGTGAACTAGGAAAAAGAATAAAGGCAGTCAAGTGTTCCTTATAAAAGGTGTCGATTTAAATCGTATAAAAAACGAATTAAAATTTAATGATTTTATTTTCTGATTATGAAGAGGTTATTGAACACAACATAAGGCACATAGCCCCAGAAGCCTTGCTGGTATATGTGCGGTAAATAATTTAAAAATTTAATGACAATTTTGCATAAATATTTATCTAGCGCGACTGGGATAAATAAACTCGGCCTTTGATTTAAAATTACATCATAAGAAATCTTTAAAAAACTTTACAGGCAGATGGGATAGCGAATACTTGAATATAAAATAAAAATTGTGATGGCACCAATCTATAGGGAAAAGTTTTTAATAAAAGTTTGTAGAGGCTAAAGTAAGTTTAAATTTTATTTTTTTATCGCAACATATATAATTTTATGAACTCTGTAAAAGTTTCATGTGGCAATATATGGCAATTAAGGAGATAGGCTCATATATGTCAAAATAGCATCATATATGGAACGCCCAGTAATTTTTGTATTAGAAAACTTATTGTTATAGTGTTATAGTTATAAATTTATAGTTATAAAAATATATAATTAGTGGGTAAATTTAAGGTGAGGAAGTAAATTGCCTGTCAAATGATTACATATACAGAATTAAGCTGCCATTCTTTGACATTCATTTAGTAACAAGCCGGGAAATTTTAACTACATGGAACGATCACACACACTCTTGAGCAAGGAGTTTTTATTGTGAACATTTTACTACCAAATTGGTGACAATTTTACTGTATTACTTTGTTATATATAATATATTTTATACAAAATAATTTCCTAAAGAAGCTTTCCACAGGAAAGCGAAATATCGTTAAATTATTTAAAAGACCGTCAAAAGATTAGTTCATATTTAATTAAATTAAAAAAGATCGAATAAAAATAAATGTATTACTTTGTAAAATTCGAACAGATTTTTCTTATAATCAGGCTACTTCTGAGGCCGCTATAAGTAATTAATCGCTAAATTCGAGGCTTACCGTATTTTTGCTGACAGTAGATGAAAACAATATGCGCGTTATACCAGTAGTGATGCATACACAGCTGTTATACAGCAAAGTGTTTAGACTGGAGACGACTAGATACACTTTGCATAACGTTTTGCATAAAAACTTTCATTTTTAGGCTTGTAAAATACAACTCGTTCAAGAAGAAAAAGTCGACCGCCATTGTTTGCGTACAATTTAAACACTGCGTCAACAAAATCATCTTAAAGTGGAATGAGGCTCATTTTTAATTGGACGGTTATTTTTTTTTTAAAGAGAAGTAGCACTTCAGGCAACAATGCCTATTTAGTCAAGTACCGTGCTACATTCTTTTAGGAAAGGGATAGAGAAGAGATGAAACAGGTGGTGAAAGTAGAAGGATAGTTGGAAACTAACTGCCGCATAAGACAGTACAGCGACCAGTGACTATGCCGACAGTCAATTTTTATTTTTGTGGTGAAAAAACCAAGATCTTCGTTGGGAATCGAACTCACAACCCCAATACTGACAAGCTAGTACACTACCTATTAGCCTACAGGAGCACCAACAAACAAAATTATCGCATCTAAGACTCACAAGATCCACAGTCTTAGAAAACCCAAAGAAAGTAACCGTTTATTGCGGACCGTTTTTTTTTCAAAACGCCGTCTAGGCACTAACAAACCATAATTACCAATTTTTTTGTGGCCACAACTGTTTAATGTTGTTATCAGTGACCAATAACAAGACGTCGCCACAAGCCACCCAAACGATGCAGTTACTGCATGAGAATTTTCCCGGCCGATTAATTTCTCTGAAAGATGAAATTCGCCGTTATGTTGACGAGATAGGGGAAGCCTTGTTGCAAAAAGTGCTTCAAAATTTTATGTAAAAAGTGAACGTCTGCCGACAGGCTAGAAGTAGATATTTGACCGACACCATAACGCATTATTAATTTCTATACTTCTACTTTACATTCTTGTTAATTAAACTAAAGTCATCAAAAAAATCCAGTAAATTTGCCCACTAAATTAAAATTTCATTTGTCCGTCTGCTACAGTTTAGAGTTTAATGCAATATATGTCAAAAATAAGTTGCTATAGAAACACCCTTAATTTTTTAATTTTATTATTTATTAATTGCTATTGTAGATGATATAGAAATATACTTTCAGGGTAAATTTTAACATTTTTAATGGTTATAGTTAAAAACAATGATCCATATATGCCAAAATCCTACTTCTATGGAGTACCCTTTGATTTTAAAATATATATATATTTTTTTGAGGTTTGTTAATGGACATTATACCAATAAACGAGTACTATGGAATTTTAGGAGTGTCAAAATTGTAAGTAAAAATTAAGTTATTGGTTAACAAGGAGTCAAATTGTGTAACATTACATTATGAGACAGGGTGACACAAACAAACAAACATCGAAAAGTCAGAGTGAGTGTGTAGAAATTGTAGTTTAATTATATGAGTAGTCAAATATTGTCTATAACAGTAGCCTTTATTCTAGACTGAATAGTACTAATACCAGACTCTCTATATCAGGGGTGGGCAAATACTTTAAAGCGCGGGCCAAAATGAAATTTTCAAAATGTCTCCCGGGCCGGAGGACTATACCGCATATACTTTGCACAAGCGGATGTTTTGGATGGAGTTTTTTCCCTGCCAATTTTTTTTTTGACAAAAACACTAAGTATCATTTCAATTTGAATAAATTATGTCATGTAATTTTTAAAGAAATATTTTTATAAATAAATGGCTATTAGATAAACCAGTCATTGAAACATTTTATTCTGTTACTTATTTATGTCTTAATGATACAAATTATTTTATATTGACACAT
Organism: Trichopoda pennipes; assembly: GCA_030448955.1. Lineage (NCBI taxonomy): Eukaryota > Metazoa > Arthropoda > Insecta > Diptera > Tachinidae > Trichopoda > Trichopoda pennipes. The sequence goes on from JASKUP010000040.1 coordinate 4,234,783, forward strand.
AGTTATTACAATTTAACATTTATATTGCATTTCGTAAATATAATAGTAAATAGAATATAAAAAAGAAAAGAAAAACATCAAACGGTAAAATAAATATTTTAAGTTAATGCGAAACGTGAAATCTCGAATGTTCATCTGACATTATTTCTGCAAAATTGGGTTCCAAATCACTTGTAGCAATCCTTAATACCGAGTGTAGATTTTCGCCAGTAATTTGTGATCGATATTTATTTTTCGTGGAAACCATTAAAGAAAAAGTTCTTTCACAAATATACATATGTCGAACCAAATAAAACAGGGTATTTTTGAACATAGTTCAAAAAATGTTTAAAATGTTCATCATTCAAAGCGCCATAGAAAGCACTCAATTCATTTGAGTGAAAATTTTCTTTTAATTTATTATTTGATTGTAAGTCAATTAGTTCTAGTTGAATTTCAATAGGGGCTTCTTGCACATCGAAATTAAAAGGTTGGCTAATTAATGTTAAAGGTTTTTCAATAGCTTTGAAATCTTGAAATCTTTTTTGGAATTCAGAATGCAGGTTATGTATTATTGCACTATATTTAAAAAAATCTGTATTTTCCAATGATTCTCGCCGTGCTTGCAATGAGGGGAAATGATTTAATAATTTATTATTAAAGTTTTCGGCAAATAAATTTAGTTTTGTCATAAATGCTTTGACGTTTGAGTGCATATTGAAGGCGAATTGGTTTTTCCCTTGTAGATTTATATTTAGTTCATTCAAATATTTTACGATATCTACTGAAAATGAGAAATCGTTTAGCCAAGCTCTATTTTGCAATTCAGGAAAATCATGTAGTTTTTCTTTTATCGACAAGAAGGATACTATTTCATCAAGCAAATATTGAAATCTGTCCAAAACTTTACCAATGCTAAGCCATTTCACTTCAGTGTAATAAGGAATTTCATAGAAGTCACTTTCAATTTCTTTTAAAAATTCAACAAACTGTCGATGGTTTACAGCACGTCCTCGAATAAAATTCACAACTTTGGTCACAAAATTAACTATGTGATTCAATTTTAAAACCTTTCTGCATAGCACTTCTTGATGAATAATGCAGTGCAAAAATAATATATCGTGTTCTGGTTGTAACTCTTTTACTTTGTCGCGAATTCGTTTACGTAAGCCTACATTTTTCCCTGTTAAACTAGGACAACCATCCGTAGTGACGCTTACTATTTTATTCCAAGTTAAACTTACTTTAACTTAACACTCTTCAAGAGCGAGAAAGAAGTCTTCACCAGTAGTTGTATCTTTCACTGGATGCACACTAAGAAGTTCCTCGTTAATTTCGCATTTCTTGTTAATGCCGCGAATAAATATTAATAATTGACTTGTATCAGTAATATCGCAGGACTCATCTAAAGCCAGAGAACAATAGGTAAAATCAGCAATTTTTGTTCTTAGCTGGTCAAGTAAGTTTCCTGAAATATTTTCAATCCGTCGTACTATTGTTCTTCTTGAAAGGCTTACATACATTTTCAAAAATATGTTTCTTTTCAGGACAACATATCTCCGACACTTGTACCATGCATTGTTTAACAAATTCTGCTTCAGAAAACGGCTTACAAAACTCAGCAATTTTGTGTGCGACAACATAACTTGCTTTTGCGGTAGATTTCTCTATATTACTTTGTTTGGTAAAAATATTTTTTTTTGCATATACAAGTTTTTTGCTAAGTTTTCTGCTACAGTTTGAAGTTCTTTTAAAGAATGTGATGCATATTTTGGATGTTTTGTTGTAAAGTAAAGTGCCTGTTTAAATTGTATTCTTTAAAAACAGCAATTGTTTCCTGACAAACTAAACAAATTGCTTTCTTATTTATGTTTGTAAAAAGATATTTTACCGTCCAAGCTTCATTGAAGTTTCTGCATTCCAAATCAACTTTTTTTTTTTTAGATTGACTCATTTTACAAAGGTCTACAAACCTATAATTTAATTAATACAATAAAATAAAACCAATGTTTTAAAATTTTACTTACAAAAAGTCCACTTTTTCAATTTTATATTTGCAAACTAATATTAGACTCGAACAAAACAGAGTATGCGATCAGTACTAAATCAAAATTAACAATACACGTGGTGCGTATACGGTGAATTCCCGTATTATTTTGTAGCTGATGCAGCGTTTCCATTGAAAAAAAAAATATTATGAAGCCGTTTGCAAAAGTAAATGATGCGAATAAAGAGCTTTTCAACAGAAGGATAAGCAGCTCTAGAATACGTATTGAGATTGCTTTTGGTAAGGAATATTTAAAGAAATTAATTCTAAAGGAACGTTACAGGATTTCAAATTTACTGTTTGCTTCTGCAACTAACTTCACAAAAACGCGTTGTCAAAATCGGATTTTCCAATTGCAAAAAGTTGCCGCTGCGTTGCCGCCGCGTTATTTCGGTATGCTTCATACAAAATGTATGGGCATGAGAAGTTTTGACAGCTAAAAAACGCTTGCCGCTTTTGTTTAGGGATGGCAGTAAGACTATTATATATACAGTACGCACACTAATAATGCTGATGTCAACAAAATGTCATAGAAGAGTTTAAAAAAATTTATGTGCGGAATTTTTCAACGGGCCGGATAAAATTGCCCACCCCTGCTGTATATAGAGAGAAGATAACAACTGAAGATGACATATAGCCGATACCGGTGTGGTTACAAACCAAATTTGACGCGGGATGACGTAAAATTATACCCAAACTCCGTCGGACAATATACGCACATATCAGTACTAATACCATTATTTTTTTTCAATATCGAACACCGACTCGTTTGCAGATAGAAGTCCTGGTCTTGTAATAATTTACACTAGGCTGTGATACTTCTTAATGGATTGGCTTTTACGTCACCAGCACCACCACCACCACCACTACCACTAAATATAATAATTTTTTCTGTGAGTTGTGTTGCTATTTTTAAAATTTTCGTCAATATTTAAAACGCCCTATTTTCCAGTGTTATGCTTTATTGTTTGGTATATAGAAATGATGAATAATTCACATGGTAAAGCATTGCCAAGACAGTCGTGTAAGTCTCTTGTAGTATTTGTTTCTTCGATCATGTATTTTAAATTGGAAAAGTTTTATTGCAAAACTAAAATGCAATAATTTTTATTTTTATTTTTATTTTTAGCCGGCCTTAGCGTTTGCACGTGTGCCACTTACTATCTGAAAAATAAAGTTTCCAATCGGCCAAATCTTTTTATACTTTTAATCTTATTTATTATTCCATTTATTTTTATAACAAAAAAAAAATATGTTTTAAAAAACTTTCAGTAAACTAACAAATTTTATAAATTAGGCATTGAACACATTGAGCACAGCAGGCTGCACGAACACACGACTACAAATGCCGCTGGCTATCAATGTCGCGTCGCCGTGTAGTCAGCTACTTAATTATTTTGAAAGCGGCAGTTACAGTACAAGCAGCTGTTCTGCAATTTTGACGTTTCGAGTGATAATAAAATTGTTTTTCGTTCGTATTTGTATTAGAAAAATGTGTGATGGAAATTTCATAAATTTCGTGCAAAATAGTGCAAACAACAACCTAAGATGGTGGGTCCGACCAGTGAACATAAATCGAATCAAAGAAGGTTTTTATCAAACATGTGTCAGGCAGATAAAAGAAAACGATGAGAAACATTTTTTAAAGCGACTCGAATGTCTGTAGCCAACTTTAATTTATTGGTCAGTCCCTAAAAAGAGAAAATGGAACGATTTTCCATCAGAAGACCAATAGATGACGGCGGATAACAATAATGTAAGTTTGCTTTATTATAAGGTAAAATACTTGCGCTTTCAGTTACTTGACGCAAGGATGCAATATTCAAGTTCTTGCTTAGCCGTTCAAGTTGGGAATATCTACAGTTCGTAAAATTATTTACGATACATGCCAAGCAATTTGCAATGAACTACATAGCGTTTATTTGTCACTTTCGAACATAAATGTGTTTGTGAGCATATCTGACAAGTTCTATTGGAAGAAAGGACTGCCAAATTGTTTAGGAGCCATTGAAGGCAAACATATCCATATAGTTTGTCCAAGAAAAAGCGGTTCTTTGTCTTATAATTATAAAAAGACGTTCAGCATTGTATTAATGGCAGCTTATGATGCCAACTACGTTTTCACATACGTAGATATTGGAGCTTTAGGTATTCGGAGCGAAGGTTCCCCAAACTTGCCAGAAGACAATTTGGAAAAAATTATTAAACGAAACTGCCGTGCTGTCGTCAAAATATATCATTCTCATATACAAGTGTGTATTTTATTTTTCACATATTGTAGCCCGTAGCTTGCTGACATCTATGTGTTTATAGCCTTAATACATGTTCTACATGAAGATTTAAATTGAAAGTAAATTGTATTGTAACAAATGCCAAAGGTTCACCATTTTTATTTAAAAGTTAATTTCAAAATGTTATCAAACGTAATCATTTAAATATTTAAAGAGCCAAACGAATGTTGCTAACCGTTTTAATAAGTTTAAGATATCAATTAAATGGAAGAACAGAAACATAAGATTTTCCAAATAACAAAGTCGTTAAAAAAGAAATTTAGAAATAAAGAAAAATAGTAAAAATGCCATTAAATATTAATGTTATACCTAGAGCACAATGGGTATAAAATTATAAAAACTTTTTTACAAAATTTTTTTTTTGTATCGGTACAAATGATTGAAACAGCATACTAAATTTTTTAAACAAACTGCTTTCAAACAATTTTTTTACCTCGGTTATAAGTTAAAAAAAAAATCTTTAATTAAAGTACTTTTAAAAATGTGTTTTTGACTTAAAGTATCTTTAAACAAAAAAATAAAGGAAATGAAAAACTACCTTTAAAAAAAATTTTTTTTTAAAAAGTACTTTTTATACGTCTTCATGTTTTTATAAAAAGGTACTTTTAAAACACCATACTTTTAGCAAAGTAATTTTAGAAATATATAAAAGGTTTAAAAAAGTTGTTTTTTAAAATGATTATCTTTTTCTTTTTTTTTAAAGAGAAGTATCACTTCAGGCAGCAATGCCTATTTAATCAAGTACCGTGCTACATTCTTTAGAAAAGGGATAGAGAAGAGATGAAATAGGTGGTGAAAGTAGAAGGATAGTCGAAAATTAACTGCCGTATGTAAGACAGCACAGGGACCAGTGACTCTGCCTTCATCGCTGAGCAGCCCCACCGACAGTAAATTTTTATTTTTGTAGTGATAAAAAAAACCAAGTTCTTTGTTGGAAATCGAACCCACAACCCCCACACTGGAAGGCTAGTACACTACCTACTAGCCTACCTACAAAAAGGACTTTTTTAAAATGCATTTTACACATAGTACTATTAAAAAGAACCCTTAATTTTTTTTTTCAAATCTAATTTGATCATTATTTTCAGTTTTACTCGACCTTTTTATTTTTTTTTTTATTTCTATTAAAACTTAATCTCTTAAACAGTCGTTTAAATTATAACGATTTATTTTTTTCGATATTTCGCTCATTAATTTTTATATTTTTATAATTTTTGTTTTTGAATAATATAAAAAATAATTTCCTGAAGAAGCTTTCCACAGGAAAGCGAAATATCGAGAAAAAAATAAATCGTTATAATTTAAAGGACCGTTTAAAAGATTAAGATTTAAAATCTAATTCGAAAAGTAGCTCTTTGAAAACTACTTTATGAAAAAGTACATTTTCGAAAAAGTACTTTTAGAAAAAAGTACCTTTCCAAAAAAGTACCTTTGCAAAAATCTTTTCAAAATAAGCTTTTTAATATAAAAAAACTAATAAAACATAAAAAATAAACGATTTTATTTTTTGTAATAATTTTTTTATTTCATTTACCTTAATTTGTAATAGATTTGGTTAATAAATATTTAAGGATATTGTTATAAAAAAATATCTATTATTCAAAACAATATATATTTAAGGCATATCTATATGGTTACTTCACTACTGCTGATATACATCATCAGTGGATTTTGCGCTTAATTTTTTATAGAAAATTCAAGAGTCTTATATTGTAAGCTAAATTGATTAAATGAGAGTTCTCATTTAAACAACCCATAAATGCAACAAAACTCAAAAACACTTCTATAAAATTTTTTTTTATATTCAATCTTTCTAAAATAAAAAACTTTTAAAAAGTAATTGTTAAAAAGTATTTTTTTTTTAAAGGTACCTATTCAATAAATAATTTAAACAAATGAATAACAAAATATAAATCACTTATTTTTAAGTAATAAATTTAAAATGTTTAAAAAAATATATAACAAAAAAGTTTTACAAATAAGTACTTTCCAAAAATTACCAAAAAAAAAAAAAAAAAGTACCCTAATTAAATACCTGAAACAAATTATAGATTTGTAAATTGTTCCTGTACAAAAGGAAATATAGACAAGAACAAAAGGAAATTCTTTCTATCCAAAATAAAAGAAAAATAAAAAACTAATAAAACACAAAACATCGTCCCATAGTGATGAAGAGTTGATAAAAAACTTTAGCTTGTTTATTAACGTCAACCATAAAATCAATACTAAAAAAAACAAAAATAATAAAAAAGCAACGTTTGTAGAAAATAAAATTAACTATTGATTACAATTTTTATTTTTAATAGACAACAAAACAAATTAAAACTGATTTTGAATTGAGCTAAAGCAAAATTTAATGAATTTAGTTTAACGAGCGAGCGAGAGAGCGAGCGAGCGAACTAGCAAAACGAATGCAACGAACGAACTTTAAAATATCAAAGAACAAACACATGACTTCAATGATGATTAATTTTTTGTTTTTGTTTTTATTTTTATTTTTGTTTGTTTTTAATATTTTTTAACTGTAAAAAAATAAAAAAAAAAACTGTTTAATTGTTTCAAAATTTATTTTAAACATCAGCCTGAACTTAATTATGAATTTTTGTTGCAGCAGCACAGCATTCCAAGAATATAAAATACGAACAAGAAACTCTTTGACAGCGGCCAACAACACAACTTAAAGCTTTAACACAATCGCAACAACTTTTACTGCGCAACTTTAACAAAAAATTGCTCAAAGCACAAAATCAGCAAAAAGAAAAACCCACAAATATTGGTTTCAGTTTTGGTTTAATTGCTTTTAAGACAAAAGAAACCACACATTTTAGTAGTTCTAGTTGCTGTCTAGTATTTTGAATTTTGAGTAATGTTGCAAAAGTTGTCGCTGACTTACCGTAAATAGTCGACAGCCCAAACAGGTCGCGCTGCCTTCGATGACATTGAACTACTAGATGTTGCAGCATTAATGACATTTGCCGTTATTAACGGATGATTTGGCATGGTAGTGGTAAATGTTGCTGTGGGTATAGTTGATCCTGGTGCTATAGTTGTTGTCGAAGAACAACAACAACAACATGATGAACAGCAAGTTTCATTTAATTGCTGTTGCCCATAATCAGTCAAAGGTGTAAAATTGTTAATGCTTTCATTGTTGTTGTTGTTGGTGGTGTTATTAATGGGACCAAAGCGCGTGTGATTAATTTTACGCACACAATCACTATCGCAACTATAACTTTTTTTCATTTTCTGATAACGTCGACTAAAACTGATACCAACACCAGGACCCGCATTAACGCCACTACCAAACACATACTGTGTTATTTTTGTTGTATTCTGGTTACTATAGTTGTCCTGTTCAATATTATTGTTGCTGCTGTTGCTATTACAACAGCAACGTAAATTGGAGTCTTCAGATGAACTCATAATAAGAGAATATGTACGTGATTGTGGAAAATGACCACCCAAGCAACTGAGTTTGTTTGATTTTTATTATTATTATTCGATTAAATAAAGATGGAAGGAAATAAATGAAAAAAAAAAACCAAAAAATTAAACAAACAACAAAGAAAGAGGATATTTGGGTTCAATGTTCGTCTTTCTTGTTGCTATTCCTATTCTTTTTTTTTTTGCTATTTTGTTTACTAAAATGTTATTCATCTTTGTATGCAGAGATAAATTTTTGCTGTAACAGCTGAAGTTTTTATTTTACGAAATATTACGTTTTAAATTAAAAGTTAAAAATTTTGTAATCATTTTATTATTCAAGCACTTTAATTGATTTTCTATTATTAAAAATAAAAATTAAAGTTATTGAAGCCATCAGCTTTAACCGAAGTCTGTGTCTACAACTTGTGCGAATGCCCTTTTTAATATTGAAATTATCGAAAGTATTTACACAATTAAATAAGACAACTTAAAACACTAAATAACAGTAAAAATTAGTATTATTTGCTTAAGAAAGGCCAACATTTTTGCTAAAATTAATAACCCATTACTTTCACAGAAAATAATTTTTCTACATGTGGCCTCTTTTAGTGATTAAACATACCTCACAGAACCAAGTTGAAACTTAATAATTAACGCCGGCGTTTTGTATAAATTCATCAACGGCAGTTAGAATTTCAGCTAAAACTCATTTACTCATACGGGTAAAAAATAAACATTTGATTTAACTAATAAAAATTATTTATTTTCCAGCGAGTTTGCCCATAAAAAAAAATTTCGTAACATAGCCAGGTATTATATAATATAAGAAATAGTACAACAACAAAAAAACTTTAAATTCTTATATTAATTCTAAATTTATTTTCTTGTTTTCTTTACAAATGAACACAAATTTAAAAAAAATTTGTCCATGTTAATTAATTCAGAAATTAAAAGCGGGCTATCTAGAGACGCCTAAAAAATACTTAAAGTTAAATTATTTAGTGGAATATAATATAATAATACTCGAATAATAATACGTAAAAAAAATAAATAAAACTGTTGATCATAAATACAAAATTAAAATACAGGGTGGTTAATGAAAGCTGCTACCATAAAAAAACGGTATAGAGAGAAGACTGAAGATGGCATATAGCCGAAACCGATATGTTCACAAACCAAGTTTGACGCGGGTTGACGTCAATCATACCCAAAAAAGGTAAAAACTTATTTTCTGGGTAACCAACCTGTTCCATTTTTATTTTATTTTGTAGATTGATCTTTTTAAATTTAACTAAAATGAAGAATTGGGAGAATGAAACAAGAATTTGGATAGTGCAATGCTCTCACGCCTTAGAATCCATACTTTCCTTCCAAAGAGAATATCGGCGCATGTTTGGTGTTATTCCTCCTAGCAGATGGACTATAATGAGGCTTGTAAAGAAATTTTCCGAGCGTGGCATAATCGCAAAAAGGCCTTATCATCGAGATCCCTCGGTTGGGATGCAGAAAACTATTGCTGCTGTAGCTGCTGCCATACGATCCAATCCTCGAGTTTCGACAAGGAGCTTATCTGTTCAAATGGGTGTCAGCAGATAGTTCACTGTAGACAATTTTGCATCAAGATTTTGACTTTTTTCCATATAAGATTCAATTAACAAACAAACTGAACCCAAGAGACTTCCGAATTCGCTTGGAATTTTGTGAGAAGATCATTCAAATGGTGTCAGAGAACGAAAACGTCTTGAACTACATTTTTATGTCTGACGAGACACATTTTGATTTAAACGACAATGTTAACAAACAAAATTGACAAATATGGAGTAATTCTAACCTATAGATACTCCATCAGATGCAATTACATCCACTTCACGTCACAGTGTGGTGTGTAGTTTTTTCAAGGTTCATTGTCGGGCCTTATTTTTTTTTTTTTTTGAAGAAAACGATCTTACTCTTACGGTCAAGGGAGACCGTTACTTAAAGATGTTGAAAGAATTTTTCTTTCCAGAATTACGCCGAAAGAGAATCCCTTTCAATTTTGTTTGGTTTTAACAAGATAGAGCAACTTGCCACATAGCCACGCCTGTTATGACAGAACTGCGGCAAAAATTCAAGAAACTCCACATTCCGTTGGCCTCCGGATTCTCCTGACCTCACTGCCCCTGATTTTTTGTGGATTTGATGTAATAAGATTTACATCTGCACCTGGCTTAATCAGATGGTGGATCATTAACACTGTGGATGGTATGTAGCGCCATCCTCACCCTAGAAGGCCTTCGGATACGTATATCCTCTGGTCACTCCTAGTTCACCCCGGGGGCACATAAATATGGTCTTTATAGAACTTCGACTATCTAGACACAGTGCCACTGGGAAAAAAGGGAGCCCAGTCCCCTGAAGTCAGCAGGGGTACAACTGGAAACTCCACTTTATTTCCGCAGAGTTCGTTATTTGTCTCTTTAGACATTTAACTGTTCTCTGACAGATTATTGAGGTTGGCCCTTAATGGGAGTATCGTGGTGGTTGTGGTTTCGCGGCCCCATAACAGTGTAATGGTTATAATGGTGGAAAATGGACAATTAATGATCAGCTGATATGATTTAATAAAAGAATTATGTTCAAAAGCAATTATCGTGCGATTTTCTTTAGATACGACAGATATTAAGCGCATAAGAGTTATTGTGAATAAAATCATTTCAGTTCTAGATTCTGATGTGGAAAGTGGTGCTGAATACGAAGATAATACTGATGTGTATGAAGCAAACAGTGATGTTGCTGAATCGAGTCACAGTCACTTTTTATTTATTGGAAAAGACAAAACTACAAAGTGGATGAAGTCCTTCTCAAAATCTTCAATAAAAACACGATGGAAAAATTTAATAACAAAACTTCCTGGAGTGAAAGGCACAGCATTGAATAGACAAAGTCCTGGTGAAATATGGAATCTTTTTTTCCGAAAATATCATTAATATTATAATAGATAGTATTGACAAATACATCGAACATATTGACAAAAATATACCTGATACCAGCATTACAGATGCTTAAGAGATGAATGCATTCCTTGGTCTCCTGCTTATTGCAGGATTTCGGCTAAATTCTAAAGATCTTTCTAAAACTGATGGTTCTTCACCCGAAATTTTCCGCCTCACAATGATTCTAAATCGATTCATATTTTTTTTATGAGCTGCATTAGGTTTGATGTTAAAAACACGAGGATCGACCGGCTTTTGTTGGACAAGTTGGCTCCAATCAGAGATTTGTTTGACAAGGTTGTATATCCTCCTTTGGCAAACACTTCATTCCTTCGGAGTTTGTAAGAATTGACGAAAAATTGGAGGCCTTTAGAGGACGTTGCGGCTTTAGAGAGTATATTTCCTCCAAGCCAAATAAATATGGTATCAAAATCTAAGCTCTTTGTGACGCCAAGTTATACTATATACTCAACTGGTATGTTTATGTGGGCAAACAGCCAGAAAGGCAATACCACCTTGATACGTCATCTTTGGCATTAGTCACTCGTCTGTCTCGAACGGTCCATGGATCCGAGCGGAACATTAGTTGTGATAATTTTTTATGAGCGTTCCCCTAGCACAAAGTTGGTGAGAAAATTATTAACTCGCTCTAATTGGAACAATCCGTAAAAATAAAAGAGAACTGCAACATGAATTTCTTAACACGAAAGTACGTAAAGTAAAATCAAGCTTATTCGGATATCATCCCGACTGTTCTTTGGTATCTTATATTCCAAAAAAAGGCAAGAACGCACTTCTTATTTCAACCATGCCTGGCAATGACACTATTGATGAAGAAACGGGTAAATCTGAAATCATCATAGCTTATAATATGACAAAAGAAGGCGTAGATACTGTGAAAAAAATGTGTGAAGCCTACAAATGTGCCAGAGGTACAAATAGACAGCGTCTTGTGATTTTTTACAGTCTACTGAATGTATCGGCTCTATTTGGTTTGTGAACAAACCGGTTTCGGCTGTTTGCCATGTTCACAAACCAAATTTGACGAGGGTCGACGGAAAACCGTACCCAAATTGAATTGATTATAACCCCGTCGGAAAAGCCAAGCACATATTGAATGTATCGGCCATTAAGCCGCTTGTTATCTACGCATTAAATAATCCACAAGAAAAAAAATGTCATCCCAAATTCCTTGAGGAGCTTTCTTATTACTTAATTAAATCGCACTTTATAAGAAGAGCTTCTCTTTGACACACCGCACTAAGTACAAAAGAAAGAATTCAACTCCTAATATTCCATCAAGCTCCAACTCTGATCGCTGTGTATACTGCGGGTCGTAGATCAAAAATGCCAAAGTATTATGATGAAATATAAATTGATGCTGTTTTTTTCTTACTTCAGTTATTTCAGATTAGTTTGAAAATAGTTTTGAAAATTCTAGAATAGTTATGAGATAGCGAGCAATACTTGAAATCGGTCTGAGAGACCGAGAAATGTGAATGTGTCGCACAAAAATGAAAATAGTCTGGAAGGTTAAAAAAAACTAAAATATTTTTTATTATTTTGCGACAAAAGCGTTATTAGAAAAAAAACCTTTTTTTAATAAAATAAAAAAAAGCTCCAAAGCTTTTGAAAGCTAAGAATATATTAATGATTTCAAAGACTCTATAGTTACAGCATAAAATTAATTAGTAGATTCTAAAAGAAGATCGGTAGAAAGCTAAAAAAAAATATTTATTAAACAGACAGCTAAATAGTATTGAGAAATTGAAAGGATAAAAGTACTCATGTACAAAAATGGCCGTTAGTTTCAAATACAAGAGAGAAATAAAAAAAAAAAATGGAAAACTTACGCAATTTTTTCAGAGGGTGAACGCCAAGGTACATCATCATCAATTTCATCTTCACTTTCATCACCCTCATCGCCATCATCATTGCCCGATATACTAAATGAGGAGGAGGTAAACATATCAGGCACAGGTAAAATTGAAGGTCTTCGACTGCCTATAAAATAAATAATAAAATAAATTTAAAAAATAATTAATAAAAAAACAGCTGTTTTTTGTTTTATATTAAAGGCTTAAGCGCTCTTAAAGTGAAGCAAACTTGGAAGAGATAATATACCACACCACCTACTTAGCAGAGCAGCATATATTCGCTTTTCGCTTTGCTTTCACTTTGACATCATTAAGGCGATTATATAAGAAAACACCAGCAATGTTGTTTATAGCACATTGTAGCGTGGTTTTATATTATCGCCTGAAATGCGCTTTGTGAAATTATTTTAAGGCGAGCAAACCTTAAACGCTTCAAATTAATTAAAAAAAATTGTTAGCACTACCTCTTCTTTGATTTAAAATATCCGGACTTAATAAATTTGGATTGCCTGCTTGTGGCAATTCTAAATGATTTCCAGTAGTTAAAGAACTACCACCAATTGTTAAGCCACCTCCCCCTCCACCTCCACCTCCACCAGTGCCTGACATGTTTATGCCCAAAGTATTGCCCATAGTACCCAATGTAGAACTACCACCACCGCCTGCATTGCCACTTCCGCCTAAACTTAAGGGTATTGTGGTGGTAGTTGTGACGGTAGTTGTTGTCGTTGCTGCTGGCGTTTGCGTTGCATTTGTCGATGTTACAGCGGTATCTTTAAGATTCTGTTTCGAATCGGAGATTATCACAGATGTAGGATTATCTGATGCTTTTGGAAGAAATTAAAGGGAAAAAGAATTATTTTTTTTAATTTTAATTTTAATATTTTTTATAAAAATAAATTATTTTTGTTTTTTTAACTGAAATATATATAACTGTTTTTAAATATTTAAACATTCCAAAATTTTAAGCGTGCAAGAACATTCATAATGAAATGGCATATGTTATTCTAAGAGCATTCATAATGTATTAAATTTTATGTTAATTTTCTAATAAATTAATTTTCTTAATCATTATTAAATTATTAAATTTTAGAGTGCTGAACATGGCAAGCACATTAAAGCGCAAGGTGAGTGCAGTCCAACAGTCTAACTATTTTTTCAAATTTTTTTTCTATATTTTGAATGTCAAAAACTTAACAGAAGAATTAAGGCTCAACTATATTATGCATATGCTGGCTTAAGGCAACTTAAGCAATACCTAATAATCATATGTGACAAACTATAATGTACTTATCAAAACTTTTCGTTAAGTTTCGTCAAATGTCATTTGCTTAAGCAATGTACGAAACTGATCGGACATTCCTTACGGAAACAGCTGAGTTCACATTGAGCATTGTGTTATACTTTGATACATTAGTAAACAAATTTCAATGGAAGACTTAAGCGAAAAAATATTTGATCTCAAATTAATGTAAAACGTACAACGAAAAAATTGCTTAGTGCCAGTTTACACGCTTCAACTTTTGTTGCTAAACTTTTGATTTTTCGATTAGAAAGAAAAAGAAGAGGTATAAGACACTCTCTTTCTTTCTAATGGAAAAACAAAAAGTTGAAAAACAAAAGCTGAAGCGTCTAAACAGGCACTTATATGAAAAAGAGACGCATTTTATTATAACGGCATTTCAAACGAAATGGAAATGGAAAGAAGTAGCAGAAAAATGGAGAATTCTAGTTGCGTTTTTCATTTTCATAGTGGTATGAATTATATAAAATTGCCGAGTATAAACACAGATGGAAAGGATGAAAGCTCAATCAGTCAGTGAAATGGGCTATAGTGAAGAAAAAGCACTACTGCAGTTCTCTCGCCGGTATAAGCATTTATATTCAATAATTTTTTTTTTTACAATGTGAATCTTTATTTTGTAGTACTCGTGATAACGTTGAAGAACTAGACCTAAACTTGGAGTTTAATAACTCAAGGGCCTTTAAATATTTTAATTTCTTTTTTCATTTTTTTAACACACAATTTGCAACAAAATTTAATTATTTACTGTTTATATAATTCACTAATGCACACAGTTGCATTTTTTTAGTACTTTTGGCCTAAATAATACACACAAAGAAATATAGTAATTTTTCTTTCGTAATTTTCTTAAAACTATTAAAAAAAAATTATAAATTTGTTTAAGTTTATTAATAAGTATACAAAATATGATTATTAAATACCTTTTTGTTAACAAATTTCATTTATTAAAAAGAAAGAAATTATTTTTTTGCAAAAGTACAAATAAAACAAAAATGCAGCCGTGCATAATAATTTCTATATTCATGTAAGTACATTATAGCCACCTAAAAGTCCTTAATGATTTGCTTAAGAATTTGACAGACGTTAGCTTAAGCTAGCTTATGCATATTATAGTTGGGCCTTAAGGGTTATATTAACTATAAAAACAAATCACAAAATTCAGACATTTGTGTAGTTCAAAAGAACAAAATTTCCCAACATTTAAATCGCCATGTTAGATTTTCATCAAACACTTAATAAAACTGTAATCTAAGCCATATAAGAGTATTTTAATGCACTATAATTTAAACCAGTTATCTATGGCGATAAACTAATGAAGATTAAATACTTCGAACACAATAAGTCTTGGGAAAATATAATGTCCAAATAATTACATGCACACGAAAGAAAGTGAAAGAGGGAGCAGTCAAAGTTATCCTAAAGTTTAGTGGGTGACATTTCGTGATAAGATTTACATCAGCACCTGGCTGTAAGCCTTATTCGATGGTGGTCAAACCACTAGCAATGAAAAGCGACGTCATTCACGCCCTATTAAGCCGAGGACTAATTCCAGCAACAGGTCATTTCAAGTTGCAATTTCAGCGGTTCAAAAGCAGGGTTGTAAACCATTACTCCTTGCTGAAGAGTTGGAAACTATCCAACTGCTGGTCCAGAACGCATGACGGCATTCATACTCACTGGACCTGGAACATTCATTGTGTTCATTGTGCATGAACCGACCCACAAACTAAAACGAGGGCCTCGAAACACACAGCCACCACGATACTCCCGAAGGGCCCACCTTAATAATCAATCAGTCAGAGAACAACTAAAAGTCTAAAAGACAATTAGAGGAACTCTGGGGCTTACTGATTCCCGTGGAAATATAATGGATTTTCCAGTTGGCTGCTTGCTAGCCTAAGGGGACTAAGCTTCCTTTTACCTCCGCAAGACACAAGTCTAGATGGTTGTGTGATCCATAAAGACTTATAAATGTGCCCCTAAGGGGGAAAGTTTAGTGGATGACTGCTAAGAGGACTAGATGTGCGATAAAAATCTACATACAACCAGCAATATCCCCTCATAAATATAGATACAGCTTAACCAGCATCGCCGTAGATAGACTGGAGAGGTTTAGATAATTACATGATTTCTTTTAATATAATTTTTAATTACGAAATTTTATAAAGAAATAACCTTCTTTTGGAAAGAAAATTATTTCTTTGATTTTATTTCTATATCTATTCAAATGTCACTGTCAATGATGATGTCCTCGATCTTTGTACTTTTTATACCATCTATATCCATAAAAAAATGGAATGCAACACTCATGTATGGGGCGGCACTCCAAAGGGTATTTTGAAGTTGCTCGACGGCGAACAGGAGAGGGCCAAAATGCTCATTTGGAACGGCAGAGTATCCAGCACTATTGATTCTCTAGAATATCGACGCAATGCGGGATGAATTTCACTGGTTTCTTTCCAATCTCTTTCGGCGTTGACAGCACCAATTATCATTCGTATTCATTTGGTAATAGACCCAACCAGTTGGAGGTGAGTTCCCAAAGGCGGAACATAATTGATACGCTCAATCACATTCACGCGGCGATCTCCGAGAGTGGATTTAAATGTCCGTAAGACGCAATGTTGCATGCTTACGCATTGATCTGTGCTCGCAAATGATTCTGCACCTGTTACTTTGGGTGATATAGGTATTACGGAATTGGAAGCTCTTGATATTCTTGGCATGAAAGTTCAGTGTGATGCTCGGTGGACTAAATATATTTTTCAGCTTCCTAAAGAAGCTTTCAAGTGCCTCGGTTTCTAAAATGATATAAGAGATACTTCACTCCATCCGATCTTCCTAATATTTGTACCACCTACACCCATCCAAAGATGGAATACAACTCTCATGTATGGACCGGCGCCCTAAAGTCTATTTTGGAGTTGCTCGATCGCGTACAGGAGAGGACCAAGAAGTTCATTGGGAACGGTAGGATATCCAACTCTATTGATTCCCTAGAGTATCAGCGCAATGAAGGCTGTATATCACTGTTTTATAGTTACTGCAATGGTAAGTGCTCTAATGAAATTAGGGAACTTATTCCCGAAACTCATACCTTTTTTGCATTTGACTCGATTTTCATTGAGAGCGCATCCATTTTTGGTCGATTGGCCAGTGAATCGCACTATGCATTACAGGGTAAATTCGTTTATTAGCAGAACAGTTCGTATGTGAAATAAACTCCCTTCAGAAGTCATTCAGCGTAGGAAAATTCAAATTGAATGTCCAAGAACACTACTCCATCTTTCCTCCTCCGCATAACCTAATTTCCTAGTTCTGGCACAATGCATTACATGCATTGGGATCAACCCCTAAATGCTAGTCCGAGAAAAAATATGCCTATGTCTATGCCCCTGTTCTTATTCATGGCCATTCCCATGTTTTTTTCTTTCCCTTGTCTTTGTCTTTGTCATTGTCTGTGTCCGCGTGTACAATTATATCTATATTTACATCTATATCATTATTTATGTTTGGTCTTCTTCTATTTAGTGGACGTGCTGATAGCTCTCGAGTTACTATGGAGTCATTTTTAGTACCTGTTCCCCCTCTTTTATTTCATTCTAACCTTGTTAGAGCCTTTTGACCTTTTTCTGCCTGAGCTATACGAGGGCTGCTATTTATATTTGTGGACTAAGGATGAAAGCACAAGCATTTAAAGACAAAATTTATTTTATTGTTTTTCAAAATACTCTCCATTCAGATTTATACACTTTTGCATGCGTTGGGACCAATTTTCAAAGCACTTTTTCCACTCCGATTTAGGTACCTTCAAAACATGGGTTTTGAATGCAGAAACTGCTTCTTCAGGTGTAGGAAACCGTACACGTAGTTTTTTCTTGATGTTCGGAAACCAAAAAGAAGTCGTACAGCCAAGTCAGGGCTGTACGGCGGATGACCCATCAATTCAATGTTTTACCCTGTGAAAAACTCCATTGTTTCAGCCGATCGGTGACAGCTCGCATTGTCGTGATGCAGAATGATGCGTCTTTTCTTTGACTCTTCCCGAAGTTTTCCAATGACTTCTGGCAAACAACTGGTGGTGTACCATGCCGAATTAATCGTCTTACGTTGCTCTAATGGCACAGTCGCCACATGACCGGTAATGCCGAAGAAACAGGCAACCATTTGCTTTGATGTGCTTCTTCCACAAACAGTTTTGGTGGGATTTCGCTCGTCTTGAAGGACCCATACGGTGGATTGCTGTTTTGTTTCAGGATCGTATGAGTATATCCATGATTCGTCACCTGTGCAGATATTATAAACTGCTTTTGATGCACCTTGAGCGAATTTTTGCAACATTTTCTTGCACCAATCAACACGAGCATCCTTTTGTGCGTTTGTCAGTTTATGCGGTATCCAACGTGAACAAACCTTTTTCACATGCAAATGTTCATGCAAGATCTTATTGATGCTTGTCATACTAATCCCTACAGATGCCTCAATCTCGCGATATGTTACATGACCATCATGCTTTATCAGCTCATGCACAGCTGCGATGTTTTCTGGCACAACAACCGTTGTTGGACGACCTTCAGGGGATTCGTCCTGGAGTGATTGTCGGCCACGATTGAATTCGTTATACCAGTTTTTAATGGTGCTGTAAGAAGGTGCTTCATTACCATATAAGGAATTAAGTTCATTTGTGTGCTGTTGTCGTATCAGGCCACATCGAAAGTTATGAAAAATTATTGCACGAAAATGTTCACGAGTTAAATCCACTTTCTCCTAAGATCACTTTTTCAACCTGCTATCACTAACACTAACAACAATAAAATGACAAAATATTTTGGTTGAGGTTATGTTTACACAGGATATCCGCTGGGAAGGTACACACACTACTTTGTTTTGCCAATATTTTATCAAAATTATTAAGCGATTAGTTTGACGATGAGAAAGTTATGTGAAGTTTTTGGAAGAAATAAAGTGCCAACTAAACGCGCTATTCGTCATTTAGTAAAGAAAGAGGGCTGTAGGTGATAGACCAAAGCATGGACGACAAAATACTGCAAGATCGGCTGAAAACATTACTGCTACTTAAAAAAGTGTTCAACACAATCCATCAACCTCAAGTCGAGGCCGTGCTCAGGAGCTTGGTCGTCAAAAAACATTTTTGGCCACAATTTTGCACAAGGATTTGCATTCGTTTCCACATAAGATTCAGTTGACACAAGAGCTTCTTCTTCTACAAGACCATTTACGCCGGCAAACATATGCCAATAGAATGTTAGAGGTCGACAATGACAAGCGAAATTCCTCTTATTACGGAGATACAGCCATTTTAAGTTTTTAGTTAAATTTTCATATAAAAATCGATTTTTTGTAGGGGATCACCTACAAATTATGCTTATTTTTGCGAAATTCCTCTTATTTACGGAGATACAGCCATTTTAAGTTTTTCATGAAGAAATCATAATGAGTGACGAGGCACATTTTCATTTGAAGGGATGTGTGAATATACAGAATAGTCAGGAAACCTTTAAATTATTCAACAGTAATTTTTGCATTTATTAAAAAAGGCAGTCGAATGTGTAATATGGCCAGGAAAAATCATTGGACTTTACTTCTTTGAAAATCAAAACGGTGTGACGGTAACTGTGAATGGGTAGCGATATCATGATATGATGGAAAATTTTTTAACGCCACAACTGCATATTTAGGGCTTGATTAACTTGTGCCACATCGCGTATAGCCAGAGTTACAATCGAATTACGGCGAGACCTTTTCCCTCAATTTATTTTAAGAAGTGGTGATGTTGATTGGTATCCACCATCGCCTAATTTGACTGCTGCGGACTTCTTTTTGTATGGATAGCTGAAAAGTAAAGTTTATGCCAACAAACCAGAGCAACTCAAACAAAAAATTCGAAATGATGAAATTAAGTGAAACACCGCGTGAAATGTGTGAGAATCTAATGAAAAATGTGGTCAAAAGGGCTCGCATTTGTTAGGCTAACAGAGGCGGGGACTTTTACCAGATATTGTATTCTATATTATATATATATATATATATTCTATTTAATCAAAAATTTTAAACAAACAAAGTTGTATACCTTCCCGGCGCACACCCTATGTAAAAGTTTGTTTATTACTCAATTTTTATTATACCTAGTCATGGCGTTTACATGTCTATCATCTCTAAATAACCTGGATTATAGTCACTGTATATCCAGTTTAATCGTCTTATATACTTAAACGGTTAAAATAAAATCAGTTATCGTATTTTTTTTTAATAGAAAATTTTTAATTAAAATATAAAAAATTAAAACGCCAGCTAACAGTAAAAATTTATTAGTTTGAGTGTTAAGCCCTTATGAACAGAGCATAGACATCTTAACATATTAAACGATTTTTATAAATTAAATATGAATTTATGACAAGAACTCTTGTTGTTGGTGCATGAATTAAAATCATCTTCAAACAAATATTTTTCAAATGAAACAATGTGTGTGTGTGTGTGTATGATTGTGTGTGCATGTGTGTAAAACAGTTCATTCGGATTTAAAATATTTGTACAGAAGTTTATTTTGTTAAAAAAAGTTTAAAAAAAATAATTATAAAAACAGTGAGAGAAAAATGAGAGGAAACATGCAGAAGCATGCAACGGATGTGTAAAATACAAATTGTAATTAAATTGAAAACAAAAGTGATAAATCAAATTTAAATATTGAATAAATAAAAGTCATAAAAAACAGAAATAAAGTTTCTAACATCACATTGGGGTCGTTGGTCAATTGTGCTTTGAGGGGTACGAAGGGTACATCTAAGAAATTATAAATGGATTTTAAAATGGGGTTTTAAATTTAAAAAAAAGTACCTTTTTAATAAGTACTACTTAGGAAATGAACTTTTGTCTCAAACTATGTTTTTTTCAAAGGACATGATTTTAAAAATTAAAATTTTTCTTAAAATTGTTTTAAAAAATTTTTTTCTATAATGAATTTTACAAAAGAGGCTTTCGGTTTATATAAAAAGTACTTTTTAAATTTTTTTTAATAGTTTGTTTGTTTTCATATTAATTTTGCAAATAATATGTAGTATTTTTTTTTTATAAAATACACATTTTATATTAGAAACTTTTAATAAAAGATGCTTTTTGTTAATGTACCTTTTTATTGTTACTTTTTATAGGTACTTTTTATATCATTTTAGTTAAAGAAAACTTTTTTTAAAAAAGTGTTTTTTTATGTTAAACAAATATCTTTTAACAATTTAATTTTATTTAATATAGTTTGGGGTTTTTTTAAAAAAAAGATTCCTCTTGCAAAAGTACCATTTAAAATGTTACCTTTATGGTTTCCATTTTACAAAAAAAAAGTTTACAAATTTTGTTAAACAAAAGACGCCTGTTTTTGAAAGATGACTCTTTTCCAATTTTATTTGTTAGAAAACTTTTGAAGCAGGTCCCTTTAAGGTACTTTTAAAATAATATATATATATATATATGTAACCAAGCGCAGACGCTTGAAAATTTCGGGCAGTTAATCACCCTTTTGTAGGAAAGAAAAAGTGAACTCCTCCAAAAAATCAGAGTAACAGTACAAAATCTTATGTTGGCTAAATTGAAAACTAACATTTGTTTAAATTAGTCCATTTCTCAAAGATTTGTTTTTTAAAAAGGTACTTTTTTTTAAAGGGGACTTTGTTAAACTTTATCTGGTTACTAAAGATATCTTCTTTAAAGGAAACCATACTTAACAACAACTTTTCTACACAAACAAAATATTTTTTCTAAAACATTAAAAACCATTTTTTTTAAGAAAAGGGAATTTTTGTGTTTAACACAAAGTGCTGCGGTACTTAAAGGGGAAATAAAGACTTTTGCAGCTTCCATTAATACAAAAATATTGGGATTAAAAAAATTTTGTGATAACAATTTTTGAACGGGAGAATTAAAACAGAATATTAAAAATAGCCAGTTCAATTTTAGAGAGAAAGAGAGAATGAGAGAAAGAGTAAAAGAGAATGTTGATGTTCACACTCACGCACGAATAGTGTTGAAAAATTACATTCAGAAGAGGATTTAATATTAAGATGATTTAATTGTTGATTATGGGAGCTTCTTGTTTCTGGCGTGTTAGCGCCATCTGTAGCGCTATTAAAAAAATTGTTTGTATTTGTATGGGGTACGCGGACACATACAGATGGTACTGGCATCTGTAGCATTTGTGATGTTGATTTTGTTATTGATGTTGTTGTTGCTGTAGTTTTTGCAAGAGTTGCTGTTGTTGTTGTTGTTTTTGTACATAATGATAATGACGATGCTGCTGTTGTTGTTATTGTTAAATTATCATTATTATTATTATTATTTTTAGTTGTAGTTAATGTTGATGGTAAAATATTCAAATTGTTATTCACATTATTGATGGAAGTGGTAGAAGTTGTGATATTGATGATTGTATTATTGATGTTTGATGTTGTGTTTGTTGTATTATTATTGTTAAAAGCTGTTGTTGTAGTAGTAGATATTGTTGTTGTTGCTGTTCTAACTAAATATATTGCAAACCAAGTATTAATTACAAATACATGTTACAAAAAATAGAAAGGAGCCCACAAACACAGATACACACATTCTTACACACACACCCATACACATACATCCACACATTAACTGAAACACATAATAGAATATGCTAAATTCTCCACATTTGTACCAATTTAATGGCATTTCAAATTGAAACAAATTTAAAAATAATAAATTTTTGAAACGAATATTTTAACAACAATTCGAAGCTGATTTTGCAATAAAATATAAATTTTTGTGATTATAGTTTCGCACTATTTTCATTCAATACATTTGTAATTCTATTTCGTATTCTAATTATTCTCTATTTTATTACATTTAAAATTGGAATTGCTTTTTTTTTATTTATAAAATTTTAATTCTGTGTGAAATAAGTGGTTTTTTCCCATTAAATTTTAATAGAAAAATTCCCCAAAAAAAAAATTTATTTAAATTATAAATTTTAGGTGAAAGTTGGAAACTTGGCAGCTTTTTGTAAACGTTTAGTAAACACTGAACAATATAAAAAAAGTAATTATGCTGCAATTGACAATAACCTCACAATATTGTGAAGAGAGTATTAGAAAACAATAACTCAAACAATTAAATAACTGGGAAACTGGCAAACGAGCACAATGCTTGATAACAAGGTGTTATCAAATGTTAACATTTTATATAAAAGAAAAGTCTGTGTATTTCTGGTCAATCAAGATCATGTCTATCGGAAACGTGCCTTAAAAAATTTGCAGATTAAATGATACGAAAATAACAACGGAAGAAATTTAATTAACATTAAGTAAAGTTTGGCTATTCACGTCTTTACAGCTCTAAGCCTCGTTTGAAACTTAAAAAACAATTTTAGTTTAAATACATACTCTAAACTTAAAATGTGAATGATACTTTTCAGTGTTATTATAACACTACGACTGCTGACAGAGTTCGTGCTACAAGCGAATAGTTGCACATAAAATAACACATGAATCTCTTTCGTGAGATCATTGCTTTCATTTACATTTCTAAATGAATTTTGAGTAGGTCCGAATTCGATCAGTTATTTAACACATTGGCAACAGCGACTTATTTTCCCCCTTTTATTTCTGAGATTGCTGCAGGATTTTTATATGGGGGAGAATACGCGCTATGTGTTAAATGAGAGCCTGTTAAAATGTAGATGAGATAGCCATCTATAGAGCTGAAATAACGAAAAATGAAAATTATTATTTCTTGTTGTCAAATCTCTGTTCTTAACGTCTTTCCCGGCTGTTTCCTCGCAAATGGCGAGCGCCTTCGATGTCAATACATCATTACTAAGCCACGTTCTATTACGTACTGGTGAGTCAGTGTTTCTACTCCAGATATTTATTCTATAATCGTCGGACTTATCTACGTACCTACGTTACAATGTCAGCCATCTGGCATTTTATATAGGGATTGATTTTAATATAGGGCCCGCCAAATAATTTTTTTTTTTAATTATATAAACAAAACTACACAACTTCGGCGCCGTCCTGTTGAAAACAAATGTTGCCAATATCTTCCTCTTCAATTTTTGTGAACCAAAATTCGCTCAACACTTTAACCGTCACTCCTGAAGAATGGCCCAATTATGCCTCTGGACCAAAATCCGCACCAAACAGTGATTCGTTTTGGGTGTGTCGGCTTTTTAATTTATGCGTGCGGGTTTTCTGTGCCCCAAATGCGACAATTTTGCTTGTTTACATAGCCGCCAAGATCAAAATGAGCTTCATCTGAAAAGATGATTTTTTTGCGAAGCCGGCATCTTCTGTAAGTCGATCGCAGGCCCACTTAGCGAAGCGTTGTTCAAGCGTATACACAAGCATATTCGTTCAACGGAAGGATAAAACTAATTATCTGTCAAATCAAACATGAGCTAAGTATTCACGAAATAAGCACTAGCCGCCCCTGTAGGCTAGTAGGTAGTGTACTAGCTTGTCAGTATGGGGGTTGTGGGTTCGATTCCCAACGAAGAGCTTGGTTTTTTTCACTACAAAATTAAAAATTGACTGTCGGTGGGGCTGCTCAGCGATGAAGGCATAGTCACTGGTCGCTGTGCTGTCTTATATACGGCAGTTAATTTCCGACTATCCTTCTACTTTCACCACCTGTTTCATCTATTCTCTATCCCTTTGCTAAAGAATATAGCACGGTACTTGACTAAATAGGCATTGTTGCCTGAAGTACTACTTCTCTTAAAAAAAAATAATTCGTTAGATGGCGGACCCTATATTTTCCTTTTTTTTATTGTCTAGGTACTTGTGTCCATCTGTTTGAGTTTATAATTAAATTAAGTGGTGTGAAAATTGTGTCTCAAGTTGTGTTTACCTGTTCGTTTAGAATGTTGCTGTCAAAAGTTTTCGTTTTGTAGATTTCCATGTTTTCTAGTCTTCGTCCTTTTTTATTAGGATAGAGTAAAGTCATACACTTATTTATTTCCCTTAGTAAGTATCCGTGATGCTCAAGGTGTAATAAAAAGTTGGAGTCTTTTCTTTTCCATTTGTATGACCTGTTGTTTTTACTCTCCGTTTAGTTAGTCACATACAAATATGTTGACAGTTACTTGTAGTAAGCCTGTATACTCCATTGTAATTAAATTTGTATCCTGATATTGTGCCTCAGAGTGTTTCTCGTTTTTAGTGCCGTGAGTAAATCTTCTTTGTAAAAAAGTTTTGTTAATCAATATATTTCTGGTCCTCTGTAGGTAAAAGCATACCGTCATGTTGTATCGTTTTATTCTTTGTCTTCTTTATTCCTGTTTTTAGTGTTGTATTGTCTAAGAAGTTTGTCGGTAGTAGTTGGTTTGTAGCCGTTATTTTTAGCTATGGTGTAGATTGTGTTGAGTTCATTTTTTTATTCATCCGGAGTAAATGGGATTGTCTTAAGTCTGTGTCTCACATGACTAAATGCTGCTAGTTTATGTTGGGTAGCGTGATTTGAAGTGATGTGGATGATAGTATCCGTTTGTAGTTAGTTTTCTATAGATGTCAAATGTTAAATATTTAGTTCCTCATGTTATTGTGATAATGTGAATTTATGTCTGTTATTTTTCATTGTGTATGTAATGGTATTATGGATTGTGTTTCAGTCTGTTAGACTTTGTTCGGTGTTATCTTGTTCGAGGATATATATGATGTCATCTCTGTATCTAGAGTAATGAGTTATTTTGTGTTTAGTGTCATTATGTGTTGTAATTCGAGATATTGCATGAAAATTTCCATGACGATTAATGAAGTTGGATTTCCCATGATGACTCCGTCAGATAATTTGTGGAAGTGGTTATTAAATCTAAAATAGTTTTGTTTTATTGTCGTCTTTGCAATATCTATAATTTCGATAATGTATTGGCTGGCTGTCGTATAAATTGTCTAGTTTGTTGCGTAGGATAACTTAAGGGTTTCTTGTGTTGGTATTGAGATATATAGATCCTTGATGTCAAAAGAGACATGTCGTGTGTTTTCGATTATATTGATGTCTTTAAGTTTTTCGATAAGGTCCTGTGTTTTAAGTATCGAATATGTATTTTGTAAATTTATTTTTCCTTTGAGTAGGATGGTTAACTGTTTAGCTAGGTGATATGCAGGTACAAATCTATAGTTTACAATGGGTCTCATTGGTATGTTTTCTTTGTGTATTTTTGGCTGTGCTTTAAGTATTGGTGGGCTTATGGTCATTTATTTGTATACGTTTTACAGCGCTTTAAGAGGCTGCGTATTTTCCTTTGGAAAGATTCAGAGACATTGACAGCTGATTTTGTATGTCGGAAATGATATTTGATATTTAAAGATGTAATTTTTTCATCGTGTTAATGGTGATAATAAATCGATTACGATAATCCCCAGCGCAAAAAGTTATATGTAAAACCCGGCCAACTAGCCAAAATATACCGAAGTAGAGTATCTGCATTTTTTAGGATCAGAAGAGTGTTTAATATTATCGTAGAGGACCTGTACTGAAGACAATTGATTTGCTTGAAGAGAGCAATTAACGAAAAACGACCAGACATGAGGCCATAATCTTCCATTATGATAATATTCTGCAACATGTTGCAAGAGTGGTTAAAAACTATTTGGAAAACAGTGGATACGAAGTTTTGGCTCACTCGCCTTCTAGCCCAGATGTTTCACTCTCTGACTACCAGTTGTTGCGATTAATACAGAACGCTCTTACTAGAATACGTTTCAGTTCGGGATTTATTCTTTGCTTAAAACCCCAGCAGGTTGTTTGGCAGAGGAGTCTATATGCTACCAGAGAGATGGCAAAAAGTAGTTGCTAACGATGGAAAATATTTGGAATAGGTTTTTTGTAGTAAAAAAAAACCAAGGTCTTCGTTGGGAATCGAACCCACAACCCCCAAATTTACAAGCTACCCTACAGGGGTACTAATTTCCGACTATCCTTCTATTTTCACCGCCTGTTTCATCTCTTCTCTATCCCTTTCCTAAAGAATGTAGCACGGTACTTGCTTAAATAGGCATTGTTGCCTGAAGTGCTACTTCTCTTTATAAAAAAAAAAAAGAAATCGACTATATTAACTTGTATTGAATCTAGATTTGAACCAGCTTTCAATGTCGCATACATTTACCCTTCACACGGAGATCCAAGTAAGCCTTTAAATTTCGATATGTGCGTATATTCTCCGACGGGGTTTAATTTATTTGGGTATGATTTGACGTCAACCCGCATCAAATTT
This sequence comes from Trichopoda pennipes, assembly GCA_030448955.1. NCBI lineage: Eukaryota > Metazoa > Arthropoda > Insecta > Diptera > Tachinidae > Trichopoda > Trichopoda pennipes. The sequence goes on from JASKUP010000040.1 coordinate 4,261,930, forward strand.
GGTTTGTGGCTATTTGCCATCTTCAGTGTTAACACTGAATCATATCCCTTTAATTATCATTGCCTTATGATTTCACCTTACGAGATGTTGTTTTTTCCATTGCTACTCAAAATTGAAAATTTGTTATCATTAGTGTTATATATTTTTGTATTATAACTTATCTTACAATTAAGATTTGTATGGCAGCATTAATAAATAAAACTTAAAAGTCAGCATAAAAATAAATGCGAAATGCTGGTTAAAAATTTTATAATTTTTTATTTTATTATTTTGCTGGAAACGGATCTCAATGTTCTTTCCAATAAAGTTTTTTATTTTTTATATTTACCGTTGCTAAGTTAAAGCGATGCTAATAATAAAATATCCTCAATCACAGTTGATATTTCTACAACAAGAGATACTTTTGATTGCTTAAGGAATATTAAAGAGAACATAAGATGATTTGATGGCATTTATTGCTGTCATTTTTGCTTCCTCAATTCTTTAGTTAACAATGTCAACAATAAAGTAAGAAAATGCAAATCTTATTATAAATAAGACATGACTTAATGAATTTCTAACAATAATATTTTAATAAAATGCGTTGGATAAAATATGTTGCAACGCATTGTGCGTTAAGAACTCTGTGTGCGATAGGTTTATTTCTACTACAATGACGTTGATGAACGATGACGTTTTTGACAAAATGACTTTTTTTATCGTTAAATTGACAGTGAAGAAATGAGACGCCTAAAAAGACTGCATGTTCTTGATCTTACTTTTCTAATTTAAACTGATAACATTTTAAGAAATTAAACATAGAAATACAACTTGATTAATGCACCTGCAATTCGACAGACTTACAACTATAAATTAATAAGTTTGTAAATAAATATGTCTTTGGTTAAGTTCACTGGAATTTAACGTTTCTGTAATATCTTAAATACTTTTAGGATTTGCTTATTATTTCATTGTAAATAGATTGCAAATAAATGTAAATAAATAAAAAAAAAAAAATTGATATCGTGTTATATTCGCTAAAATGTCTTTTTGGCTAAAATGTCTGTCCTTCTAACACAGACTTCTATAACTGGCATAATATTTTAATACAACTTTTATTACTATAGTCACTACACTACAGCAAATAATTATAGAGAGATTATTTTCACATACATCAACTTCTATTTAAAACTGTTAAAAACAGACATTTTAAATTTGTATAAAATATTTAGCACTTTCTCAACTTTAACAGCAGCTATTGAAAATAAGATTTAAACCTGATGTCATTCCTTTCCAACTCTGCCCTGGCTGTTTGTTTGATATGACGAGTGAGTTCGATGTAGATGACAACAGTATTTCTTTTACTGGCGCAACAAATCCAAACAACTTAATACAAGAATTCAAACGTGTGACCCTAGCGAAATGACTTTCATATAAGTAGATATTTGAAATATAAACAAAGTGTATGCTGTTGATAATAAGTATAAAATATAATATTAAAAATTAAAGGGTGTACCTATCGAAGATTAAATTTGATATGTCTCATTTCTAGAACTATTTTAACGCTAAAAGTGGCTAATGGTCGTTTTTAGCGGTATGGCAGCTTATTTTGTAATTATACTAGCGTGCCCGTGACTGCTTTGCCAGTCATTTGTGTTGTGTTTTTATCAGGGTTCAGAATTTTTCATTTATGAACATTCAAAAATCAACATTCATGATATTTTTCATAAATGAGAAATCTAAAATTTTATATTTATTTTTCACACTCATAAACGAACAACAAAAAATGTTCTGGTTATTTTCATACATGAATGCGAACAACAAGAATTATTAGTCTTATTCATATGTGATAAATGATAAATTAGCTACTTCTCATCAATGTTATTTTTCATAAATGTACATGTTCATTTATGAACGTTGAAATTTTATAAAATTTCTCATAAATGAACGTGAAAAAATTTTCTACCTACGATCGCAGTTTACAGTAAAATGTAGTAAAAACACATGGGGACATATTAACTCAAAATACAATATTGCAATATATTCTAAAAGAAATAAAAAAAAAAATTTTTTTTTCCTGCATACGCCGACATTTGCGCATTATCAAATATGTGCGTTTATGTACGCGAATGCTTAACGCACATATTTTTACGACCTTTTCATTTATGAAAAATTATCAAAATTGTAAATATTCAAAAATGAACACTTGTGTGATTCTCATTTTTTCACTTATGAATAGAAAGAAAAAAAAATAAATCGTCGCATTCACAAATGAGAAAACACAAAATAATTTGTTGTCTCTCACACATGTATGAGAAGAAGCGGCTAAAAAATAAAATGCACATATTCATACATGTATGAACAGTGAGTGAATACTTCGCTACTTTGGTTTTTATTCTGCAGCGTTGTTTTTTGTGTGCGCCAAAAAATGCAATCATTCAAGAAAATTAATCAAAAAGAACACAATTTCCTTTTTTTTTTTTCGTTATGCAACTTTCAAAATAAACATTTTTGTTATACCGTTAATTACCAACACTTCTCGCAAACAAATCTTATCAGCAAAATATTTAAAAATGAAAAGAAACTATTCAGTTGTGACTTATGCCACTTTCAATATAAACGGCTCAATTGACAGTTGTATTTTGTTATTTTTAAAAATGTTTATTAAAAACATATTGTACTATACAAATAATAATAAAAACTAAAATATAACATGCCATTCAATTAAAAAACATTTTTACATCTTTTTTTTATATGTTTTTGTTAATAATTTTTTGTTTTCAAAAATATAAAATTTTTTCCTGAAGAAGCTTTCCAAAGGAAAGCGAAATATCGTGAAGAAAAAAATATATAAAAAAGATCTTAGAAAAGAAAAAAGATATTTATTAAAGATAAATAAAAAAAAAAAAAAAAGATCGGTTAAAAAAACAATAAAAATATAATTAATTATTTAAAACAAAAGTTTTATTGACGTACATATAATCAAAACAGCGCTCGTTCTTTGTAAGTTCTTTGTAAGTCTTGCAAATTGACATTTTTTGGTTTTTATTAAAAATATTAATAAAAAAAACAAAAAAAAAATAATATGTTGATTTTGCTGAAAACGATAAAAATATTTTTTATGGATCCAACTACCCGGATAAATAGTGTTCATTTCTATACATCGTTAACTACAAAATGACAACTGAAAACAGTGGCATTGCCAGAATCAAAATACTAATTTTACTAAAGCATACATTAGCTAAAGTACTGTTTTTTAATACCATTTTTTAAAAAGCGTCTGTTAGGCTTAAAGTGCTTGTTAACTAACGTGTGCTTTAAAGCTCAAGTAAGAGTTTTTTATGCATACGGTCTTTTATCTTTTTCACAATTCAATATTTTTGTGTGCCTTTATAATACATCTTATTCCATTGCAATGCTTTTAGATAGACGACATTCTTCGATTGATTTTGGTTCGCGGTATAGACAAACAAAGCAGTTGGTTTATTAACACGTGAACATGATACAGATAATTGACCGTGCGAAAAATAGGGATCATTGCAGCAAAAAAGCAACACGTATGGGGACTTGAAGCCATTTAAAATCAAACGGCAATCATAGGAATGCGTGGTATCAGCACATCCCCGCCCTTATATTTTTCTTCTAAAATTTTTGTTTCAATCACATTTTTCATGACTTTTTTCACTATTAAACGTGTCCCATTGCAAAGTCGTGGCTGGCAGATATTTCTAAGCAAAATAATTGTTACACTAACTTTCACTTGTAGGCGGTGGGGCGGCAGTCCAGGTAACTTAAGCAAATTTTAAAATTCGACTGGATAATTTACAACATCGTGTTGATTGGTAACAGAGTCAACCAATTTGTAGGTAAAAATTTCCCCGCGAATGTCATTCAAAATTGTCACATTGATATCTGAAACATCTGCATTTACCTTTTTATATATATAGATGAGTTATTACTTTAGTTAATAATTATTTTATTTTATAATTATAGTTTGAAGTCGAATGAATTTTTATTTATAATTTTATATTTAACGGCAGCTCGCTGGTCAGGGAACACACAGCCAGCAGGTGTTTTATACATCAGCTGTAGAGATGGTGTATGTGTGTTTGTGTACTTGTGTATGATGGCGAATGGGTATATAAAGAAGAACTTTATTAACAAAGAGTGAGTTGGTGCTCAGCCGGACAACGGATAACAGGGGATATTTCGACAGAAGCGCATTGCCCGAAAATATTTTTGAATATCTTCGGCAAATACTGGTGCAGTGGTTTTTACCCACCCTTGTCTCTACCGTCGCTACTGGGAGTGGCCAGACAAGCGTTAAACTCTGGAAAATTACCGGTGTTCTGGGTTTTCTCTCTGGTGCTGGCCATAGTAGCACCAGTGAGGTCACAAACTGGTGCAGTAGTTTTTACCCAGCCTGGTTTGTGCCCGCAGTCGCTTCTAAAGGGTGTTTTTTTAAGCCCGATAGAACTTGAAATTGTAAAAAATAACACAAAAAATTAAATTGTAATCAAAATTTCTTTTTTATTCGAAGGATCAATACGTGACATTAACATTTGAAAATGATTTCGGGCATATGGGCACCGCGGCTGTTCTTGACGAAGCGCATTCTGGAAGTCCAATTTTGGGCCACTTTTTCGAGCACTGCTGGGCGTATGTCACGAATAACACGAACAATGCTGTCCTCCAAGGCGTCAATTGTTGCTGGTTTATCAGCATAAACCAGTGACTTCACGTAGCCCCACAGGAAATAGTCGAGTGGTGTCAAATCGCACGACCTTGGAGGCCAATTGACAGGTCCATTTCTCGAAATCAACTTATCGCCAAATTTTGATTTCAATAAGTCGATGGTTGCGTTCGCTGTATGGCACGTAGCGCCATCCTGTTGAAACCACATCTCGTCCGGATCAATGTCATCCATATTTTCAGACAAAAAATCATTGATCATGGTGCGGTAACGATCTCCATTGACCGTAACGCGAGCTCCGGCCTCATTTTTGAAGAAATAAGGTCCGATAATGCCACCAGCGTGAAAACCGCACCAAACGGTGCATTTTTCTGGATGTAATGGAGTCTGTAGGGTCTGTTGTGGATTGGTCTCACTCCATATGCGGCAATTTTGCTTATTAACAAACCCGTTAAGCCAAAAATGCGCCTCATCGCTGAACACAATTTTGCGATAAAACAACGGGTCAGTTGCCAAATGCTCTAGAGCCCAATCGGCGAAAGAACGACGCATATAATGGTCTCGTGGCTTCAATTCCTGCACCAGCTGGATCTTATACGGGTGTAGGCCGAGATCTTTGCGCAAAATTTTCCACGTAGTGGACGGACAGAGCCCCAATTCCTGCGACCGACGACGAATTGATAAATTTGGATCTTCTTCCACACTTTCGTTTACAGCGGCGATATTCTCTTCAGTACGCACATTCCTTCGACGTGTTGGTGTTATTGCATCCTCTAGAGAGTATGTGGTACGAAATCTATCGACAGCTCGACGAATGGCTTGTTCAGATGCACGATTATGTACGCCATAAAAATGACGAAGTCGTCTACAAGTTGCGCGAAACGACGACTGATTTTCAAAGTAAATTTGGATAATTTCGTAGCGTTGTTCAAGCGAGAGTCTATTCATGATGATTTGTCAGAGTATACTGAAACAAATAAAAAAAAATGTTTCATCAAAATTTCATTTTTGTGTTACTTTTTACAATTTAAAGTTCTATCTAGCTTAAAAAAACACCTTTTATAAGTGACCAGAGTAGAGTTAAATTGTGTTCTAGTGATTATTACTCTGCACAATTTCCGGTATTCTAGGTATTTCCCTCGAACAATAACTATTATGTTGTTGCGCTGGCCATAGTAGCACCGGTGAGGTCACAAACTGGTGCAGTGGTTTTTACTCAGCCTGGTTTGTAGCTACAGTCGCTACTGGAAGTAACCACAGCAGCGTTAAATTGTGATTCAGTGGTTATTACCCTGCATAATTTCCGGTGGTCAGGGTATTTCCCTCGTACTCTAGCTACTATTAGGTGTTGCTGGCCTTAATAGCACCGCTGAGGTCACAAACTATTGCAATGGTTTTTACTCAGCCTGGTTTGTGCCTACAGTCGCTACTGCAAGTGATCAGAGCAGCGTTAAATTGTGTTTTAGTGGTTTTTTACCTGCATAGTTTTTACTCATCTGGCTATTTTTCTCGTACACGAACTGTGGATACGTGATAGCTAGGCCAGAGATACCTCCGCACACCATTGCATGGCACACGGAGCAAAAAGGGTGAGCTGTCGTTAGGGAGATTAGTGACAAATAAAGGCTGAAGATTTATACTAAATCAACTAGTCGCTTTTCAATTCACTTAATGGCACAACACGCGACCCTGGATGCCATTGAGCAGACACCAGCGACTAGAGAAACCATGTCGTTACACTATAAAATGTAAAAAATATTAAGTAGCGAAATTGAAATATTTAATATTAAAGGGTGACCCATACATAGACCCACGCCTGAGTGAATTTTTTCCTTTTAGAGTTGCAGGCTCTTTACCAACATACTGACAACCATGCATACGTTCAAGGAGAACTGAAATTTAGCCAAGTGAAAACAGAAAACCTGGATGGGCACATAAATTTGATACATGAATTTATCATGTGGCAATAATTATTTCAAGAAAATAAACCATTTATATTTTCTATTTTATTTATTTTCTATTAAATTTTAATAGAAAATGCTTGTTGCGCTTTTTAAGCACAAGGTTTTTGCATAAAGATTTTTACAAATTTTATTTGTATTTTCAATATTTCGCCACATAACTCTGAGTGTTATGTCAGCAGAACAGGAATTAGGTAAATAAATGAAAAGTGTTTTAAATTTAAATTAATTAAAAGGAAATTTTTTTTAAAATTTTTAAAAGTATAAAATCATTATAACAGGGTTAAAAAAAGAATTATAAAATAATAAAAATGATTAAAACACTGTAATAATTTAATGGATAAAATATAAAAAAAAATATCTATTCAAAGACAGTTTACACAGAAAAATTTCTGCCCTCTTTAAGGGCTTTCGCAAAAGGACACTCTTGATAATTTAAATTCAGCTTCGTGCACAATTGAAAAGAAATTTGATTTAAAAAAAAACCTCAAATGCCACATGACTGTGATTAAGATAAATGGAATTAAGAAAATAATTATAAGGAAAGAATAACGCACTGTTAACACACACACACACACATACGTACAAATCAATAAAATACTAAATAAAAAAATGTTTATAGACAAACACGCACGTGTACAGTGATGGCACGAAACACACACACGTTCAAAGACAAACTGACAGAGGACAGCGTAAAAGCAGAGTTAGTTTTTAGAGAATGTAGAAAAATTAAATAAATAAATAAAACAAAATAAATTTAAATAATGTTAGTAATTATCTACCAATCAGTTAAAACCGCATTTGTAACTTCCAACGAAACCCAAAATAATAAAAATAAATCGAATAATTATTTTTAATATAAAACGAACTCATAGAGAGTAACGAAATGGAGAAAATCACACTCAAACATTTTGTTTTTTTTTTTTCAATAACAATCAAATGCATAAAATATTTAATTATGTATGTGTGTGTCTTTTTCTTGTTGTTGTTGTTGTTTAATTTTCATATTTCCGTTATGTGTTCAATGCCATATTTTTATGGCGGTGTCTCTTGTTTTATTAATTTTCTGTTTTTCTTTTACATTTAAAGCAGATAGACTTACCACCAGCGCCACCACCACCACCCCCACTTCCGTCTTTGTTCGTTGTCGCATCTACAGTTTGGTTTTGTTGATTTTGATTAACAACAAAAGCAGAATTTTCCTCCTTCGTTATGCTCATATAATAGCAGGTGTCATCTTTTTTCATAATATGTCGGGGGCCTGGATTGAGAAGTATGGTGTCTTCATAAAACTCGGGCAAATGAGCTGGTCGTACACCCACCAAAGCCACACCATATCTGTGATAATACAAAAAAAAAACCATAAAGCTCACATTAATATACAAAAAACATCTTAAAATTGTTTAAATTAAGAATTAAAACTTTAATTACTTTCGATGCGAGTGAAAACTGGCATAAGTGAAACTCTTGCCTTCGTATTCCCCAAAGAAACGGCTGTCACCTAAAACTATATGATAAATTTCATTGCCAGAACATTTTCCATAAAGCCGATGCCATTCTTCGGGTGATTGTTGGCCTTCTCTGAAAGCAAATAATATTAACAGCGAATTAGCTATTTTGCATTTGTGTGAGAAACCTTAAAATTGTACTTTTTAAAAATTCTCATTTAGTCTTTTATAAAATGCCGAATTTTTTTCACTTTGTTCAAGAAAAAATTGGTTTTAAAAATTAAAAGATAAAAGGAAAATTTGTATTCCCTACACGCTTTGCTCATTTTCGGATTTCCTACATCGTCTCTAAACCGCCGTTTTTAAAAAGGTACTTTTTATATGTAATTAAAAAACTAAAATTTAAGACTTAAAGTACTTAAAAACAGACGTTTTTATAACACACATATTTTGAAAAGGCCACTGTCGTATTTCCAAGGCGTTTCTTTTGAGGGAAAAATATTTTTTTATTATACGGCTTTTTTCTTTAATAGTGTGTTTTTTCAAGATCCTTTTTTAAAAAAGGTTTTTATGGTAAAGTACTTTTTTAATACAGCACTCGCTCAGGTCGCTCTAAAAAGACCTGTAGAGGCATAAAACTGGGTTTCGTAAAGTTACTTTTGTATCAAGAAGGGAAAGAGAGCGAGAGAGACGGAGAGATACAACTCTTTTTGGCGAGATATTTAAGAATACGATGTAAGACATTAACCGTGGGTAGTTATGACCACTAAACTTTGTGAAAACTGAAAAATTTTGAAAAAATTTTGTATTTTAGATAACCAGTTTTAGGTTCAGCGTGTGATTTGTTTTACATCCGCGCCTGGCTATGTAGCCTCAATCAGATGGTGGACAAACCACTATACATAATTTGGAACGTCATGCTCGTCCTAGATAGCCGAAGGCATAATTCTAAGCAACAGAACCACCTAGTTGCAACTTTAATGATTCCAGGACAGGTCTGCAAACCATCACACCTTGCTAAAGAGTTGGAGACTTTCTAACTCCTGTCCAGAACACATGTCTAGCATGCTCACTGGACTGGATCATTCACTTTGTGTGTCATTATCAGTGAGATGATCCTGGCCACCATAAAAACCGTTATACTGTTATGGGGCTGCAAAACCACAACCACCACGATGCTCCCATATAGGGGCCAACCTCAATGATCAGTCAGAGAACTATTAAATGTCTAAAGAGACAAATAATGAACTCTGCGGGCTCACTGATCACCGTGGAAATAAAGTGGAGTTTCCAGTTGTCTCCCTGTCTGACTTCAGGGGACTGGGCTCCCTTTTTCCCCCAGTTGCACAGGTCTAGATAGTAGAGTATTCTATAAAGACCTATAAATGTGCCCCCGGGGGGGAATTTTAGGTTCAATAAAAAATAATTAAATAATTTTATACTCTTTTTTTTTAAATATACAGGGTGTTCGCTGGGAATTTATACTAGTTTGTTTTGCCGCCATTTTGGTAAGAATTTGTTTGGGCAGTTCAAATTTCTTTCTTCTTCTCCGTTCGCACCAGTACTCCGGGAATGGCCCCTGCTACTGCAATGCTTTGTACTTCAACTAGGAAATTAGGTTGTGGGGAGAATGAAAGAGGGAGTAGTGTTTGTGGACATCCAATTTTAATTTTCCTACATTGAAAGTGACAGGAAAGACCTCTGGAGAGAGTTTATTCCACATACGAACTCTTCTGCTAAAAAACGAATTTACCGTGTAATACATAGTGCGATTCACTGGCCAATCGGCCACAAATGGATGAGATCTCAACGAAAATCGAGTCAAACGCACAAATGTATAAGTTTCGGGAACAAGTTCCCTAATTTTGTTAGAGCACTTACCATTGTAGTAACGATAAGAAAAGGTGAAATACACTTCATATTGCGTCGATGCTCTAGGAAATCAATAGAGTTGGATATACCATTCCCAATGAGCCTCTTGGCCCTCTTCGAAATAGACTTTGGGGTGCCGGCCCATACGTGAGAATTTTACTCCATCTTTGGATATATCTTTTACACAGTTTTAGAAAATCGAGACACTTGAAAGCTTCTTTACAAACCTGAAAAATGTGTTTAATCCATCGAATATTACACTGATTTTTCATGGCAAGAAAATCAAGAGCTTCCACGGTGCCCCTGCAGGCTAGTGGGTAGTGTACTAGCTTGTCAGTATGAGGGTTGTGGGTTCGATTCCCAATGAGGACCTTGGTTTTTTTTCACTACAAAATTAAAAATTGACTGTCGGTGGGGCTGCTCAGCGATGAAGGCATAGTCACTGATCGCTGTGCTGACTTATATACGGCACTTAATTTCCGACTATTCTTCTAGTTTCACTACTTGTTTCATCTATTTTCTATTCCTTTCCTAAAGAATGTAGCACAGTTCTTAACTTAATAGGCATTATTGCCTGAAGTGTAACTGGTCTTTAAAAAAAAAAAAGCTTCCGATTCCGTAATACCCACATCACTTATAGTAACAGGTGGAGCACCAATGCCAAACACAGATCTATGTATAAGCATGCAACATTGCGTCTTACGGCTTTTAAAATCTATTCTATTCGCACGACCCTATTTGGAGATCGCTGCGAGTTCATATTTAGCCGTCGTGAAGTAGACACGTGGCAATTTTATTAAGCAAAAATATTCGATAAACCAAAGTGTTTTAATCGGTAAAACATTTTATCTTAATCAATCATCGATTACGATCTGACAATAAGAAAGTTACGTAAAATTTTTAGGAGAAACAACCAACATGCCAATAAAACGCACTATTTATCCTGTAGTGAATGAAAGAAAGAGGGTCTGTAGGTGATAGGCCCCAAGCATGGACCATAACGTACTGCAAAATTGGCTGAAAACATTGCTGCTGCTGGATAAAGTATTCAAAACAATCCATCAACCTCAATACGATGCTTTGTTCAGGAGCTTGGCCTTGAGAGAATAAATAGCCGGTTCTGGGGAATGGAAAACCCTCAAACTATTCAACAGTCACCTCTCCATCCATTAAGAGTGACAGTATCGTGTGGAAGTTGGTCAAAAGGAATCATTGGACCTCACTTCTTTCCAAACGAACAGTAACAGTAACTGTGAATGGAGAGCGATATCGTGATATGATTGAAAACTTTTTAACGCTACAACTGCATAACTGGTGGTATCAATAAGATGGTGCCACATCGCATCCCGCCAGGAGTACAATGAAATTACTGCCAGACCTGTTTGCATCACAACTTATTTTAAAAAATGCTGATGTTGATTGGCCTTCAAGGTCATTTGATTTGACTACTGTAGACTTCTTTTTGTGGGAATATCTGAAAAGCAAGGTTTGTGCAAACAACCCAGAAACGCTTAAGCAACTAAAACTAAATATTCGTGATGAAATTAATGAAATACCGCGTGAAAATGACTTGTCTGAGAATGACTTGTGAGGCTCAGAGAGGCCGATATTTATCCGATATTCTATTGCCGACATTAAATAAAACATTTATCAATATAAGATTTATTCTCTTTCTTTTAATCAAAAATTATTAACAAACAAATTAGTATCCCTTCCCGGCGGTGAGCCGGTATTTCAAAAAAAATTATTAATAAATTAAAGTACTTTTTGATTTATTTTGTATTGCTATTGTTAAATTCCTTTATTAAGGGTAATTTGAGAAACAGCTTATTTTTTCCAAGCTTAAAAAGAAGATGTTCTTTGTTATAAAAGAGTACTTTTGTACTGTGGTTTACTTAAATAATGTACCTTTCAAAAAGTACCTAAGAAGAGTTAATTTTTTTTTTAAACATATTTTTAATTAACACATTTTTAGATTATTAAAAAAATATTTTTTGTAATTAAAGTACTTAATTTAGAAGGTACTTTTTTGAAAGTACTTTTTTTAAAAAAAGCTATTTGTTGTAAAAAAAGACAATTTAAAAAGTGTGTTTTTTAAAGCTTTTGAAAAATAAACTTTGCTTGAGTAGACATTATTAAAACAGGTACTTTCATGAAGCGCTTAAAATAGGTTACTTTAAACAATAAATACTATTAAACAAAATATAATTTTTAATAGAGGTCTACTCCAGAAATTACCTCTAATTTAGAGGTACTTTCTTAAAGTTATAAATTTTTTTTGTCAAATTAGTTTCTTGAGGTATCTTGTTTTTGTACTTTGTTTTTGAAAAAAGTACTTTTTTAAAGTACTTTTTTTTATGAAAAGTACCTTTTTTGAAGAAAAGTACTTTTTTTTTGAAGAAAAGTACCTTTTTTGAAGAAAGCACTTTTTTTTAATAAGTTTTAAAAACAATATTTTTTTTTAAATATTAATTTTTTTATTAATTTTTAATTATTAAATATTTACTTATTAGAACATTAATTTTATTTTTTGTAAAGATTAAAAAATAATTGTTTAAAATTTCTATTTAATTGTCTGAGTTTTCTTGTCCTTGATATATATTCTAAATTACCACCAAGTTTAATATGTATCTAACATTATTAACAGTTAAATAAACACATTTTATTACATCACATTTTTTAAAGTCGAAAATCCTTAGGGATACAATAATTTCCATATTCATTTGTTTACTTTTAAAACGGAGGAAAATTCGTTTTTAATGCAGTTTGTTTTGTTGACTCTGGGATAAATAATTCAAAAAAATAACGTAATTTATCAAATAGTTGAAAAGGATCACTGTTGAGACTATCCAACAGCTACAAAGTCATTATTTACATGTGCTTGAAAAATTTACATTAAATGTAAATAAGGCCAAACACAATGTAGCCATCTAAATATTTTGGAATAAAGTTAACAAATGCTATAATTTAAATTAAAAAAGATGGTTTCTAGGTTATTTAAACTAAAATATAAAAATATATTTCTACTTGACAACACATATCAAACAGAGAGCTGTGCTATTTTGAAGGTTATAAAGAATGTCTACATTAAAATTTTACGGCTATAAAAAGAATAACATTTGTGATCTGAATAACTAAACAAAAAAAAAGAAAAAGTTTAAAAATAAATTTTAAAATAGTTTTTTTGACTTTTTATGCGGTTTTTATTTTATTTTTCTTTATTTTATCATAATTTCTCTAAAAATGTAAACACTCTTTGTTTTTCTCCCCCTTCTCAATACTTTAATAACATTTCTTTTAAGTTTTGTAAATTCACCACACGTGTGGTATTAAAAATAAGTTTTTACCACAATCTTATTTTCCTTAATTTGGCCATTTAATTGGCTTTACTTTTTATCTTTCACACTTATGGTCTGTGATTTTTTAGGAATACTTACTGGCCCCTTGATGTATGCAACAGCAGTGTTACTAATGTACTAGCACCTGGACATGTACAATTGTTGGCCAATAATGCGTATTTAAATTCATCTTCACACACCACATGCTCGGCAAATTTAACGTGCAATTTATGTTCTGGCCTAAAAGATATAAAAAAAAACAATAAATTTTTAAAATAATTTAAATAAAAATTACTTTTATAAAAAGTACTTTTAAGAAAAGGTACCTTAAGGAAAGGTACTTTTTTCAGCTATTTGTTTTTATCATTAATAACTTTAAAAGGAGAAGCTTTGATAATATGTAAATTCCTAAAAAGTACTTTTTATCAAAAATACTTTTTATCCAAAAACAAAGTACTTTTTGTAAGTTATTAAAATAATTTCAAAACACATAATCACATAATAAAATAATTTGTACAAAAAACGTTTCTTTAATATGGCAAAATAAACGTATTTCTATTTTTTTTTTCCGCTTACAAAAAGTACCTAATGAAACTACCTTATTAAAACTATAAGTTATAAAAAGAACCTTTAATAAAAAATTCCTTTTAATAAATGCCTATAATGATAAGCACTTTTAATAAAAAATTTAAATAAATTGTAAGTATATTAAATAGTGTTTTAAACAAAAATTACTTTAATAAAAAGTACTTTTAAGTAAAGGTACTTTAAGGAAAGGTACTTTTTTCACCTATTTATTTTTTTATCTTTAATAACTTTAAAAGGAGGAGCTTTGATAAAATGTAGTTTCCTAAAAATGACTTTTTATCAAAAGTACTTTTTGTCAAAACATAAGTACTTTTTGTAAATTATTAAAATAATTTCAAAAAATATTATCACATAATAAAATAACTTGTACACAAGGTTTCTTTGTTCGACAAAATAAACGTATTTCTGTTCTTCTTTTTTGTGCTTAAAAAAAAGTACCTTATTAAACTACCTTATTAAAATTATAAATTATAAGAAGAACATTTAGTAAAAAATTCCTTTTAATAAATGCCTTCAATGGTAAGCGCTTTTAATAAAAAATTAAATAAATTGTAAGTATAATAAATAGTATTTTAAACAAAAATTACTTTAATAAAAACAACTTTTAGGTAAAGGTACTTTAAGCAAAGGCACTTTCTTCACCTATTTGTTTTTTATCATTAATAACTTTAAAAGAAGAAGCTTTGATAAAATGTAAACTCCTAAAAAGTACTTTTGATAAAAATTACTTTTGACCAAATTTTGACAAAAAGTACTTTTTGTATTAATATAATAATTCTCATGGTTAGGAAAAATAAAGCAAGCTGGAAATTATTAAACGACTCCTTAATGCCACTCGCCATCTTTTAAAGCAAACAAAAGAAGATCAAATTCCCTCTTTTTTACTTAAGTGTGTTTCGCCTAACGAAACAGATATTTGTGAAAAGGAAAGTTGCTGGGCAATGGAGCAAAACATCCCAACAAATAGTTTTTCTTTCATTTTTGGCCAAGATGTGGCGACATTCCTCTGATAGTTTGACTTGGATATAACATTTATTAAGAAATGGTACATATGGACGCATGGATGGATAATATGCATACACGGTTTCTGGATGACCAGTCCTTTTTTCTTTAACTTCTTCAATTTTCATTGTTAGCTAGAAGTTATCCGGCTGGCGGCAATCTTTATTTTTGACCTAATGTGCAAGAGAACTGATCGCCTGGGTTTGCAGCTTCTAAACTGGAGGTGAAGGCTTTTAGAGGTCTGATCATGCTGCTAGTATTGCGAAAATATAAATCGGCAAAATTTTAGTGTGTGTTTCGATAGTTTCCTGGTCTTGCATATCATGATGTTAAAGGTTACAATTATCCATGTCCTTAAAAACGGCTGATTTTCTTATTTTTTCGGCTTAATTTTTCGCAATATTATTAGCACCGTGAAGTTTCCATGGTTTAACTTAAAAACAGTGCTGGGCATTCATCAATGCAGCAATTACCTCGATTTAAAGTGTTGAAGTGGTATTCTAAGAGTGAAAAATTGCCTTTTGTGTGATACATAATTTATTAGATTTATAGATTAAGAAAAGAGCAGTACTTTTATTTAACATCGCTGTAAATATTAACTACTGGCGCAATATAGTGTTTAATGCGAGAAATATATATGTTAACCTTAAGTACCTTTTCTGGGTTAATTTTTTAAAAAAATTTTTCTACTTTTGCTTCAATAAGAAACTGAATTAAAATTAATAGTTTTTATTAAAAGTACCTTTTTTAAATAGTACCTTATGCAAAAAGTACTTTTTGAAAAAAGTACCTGTGAAAGTTATTTTAATATAAAAAATTGTTTTTAAAAATTATTTGTAAAAAACACTAAAACATCATTTAAAAAAAAATTTTTATCAAAAAGTACTTTTTACAAAAGTTCGTTAAAGACTATTAAAAAAGGAAATATTGTTGTTTAAGACTATTGCTTACCTAAATATTTGTACATATTGGGGTACGCTTGGTGCAAAATCTTTAACAGCCCATGAACGTAAAATTGTATGCTCATCGGCGGCAGTCTTATCAGCATAATTGCGTGCAGCTAAAATAAAACATGCTTCAGCCTCGTTCATGCGTGCTCTGGCTAAGTCACCATCCTTTAAACAGGATCCCTGTTAGTAGTTTTAATAAGAAAAGAACAAAAAAAAATTAAATTTAATATTAAAATTAAAAATTTATACGAATAGAAAATTAAATACTAATCAAATGGGAACGGCTGAAAGAGACTAAAGTGATTCATTAAGCTAGAGACACAGGCAGGATAATAAGCAGGAGTCATATTACCTTATGAAAAAAATAATTTTGATTTTGTTAGTGGGAATTTTTAATCCTATTCTTACCTGTATATAAATAACTCTTTGTGCCCATATGGGCACTTGTAGTATCATACGCATTGTGGTATCCAATTCCATGGGACTAAGCAGCACCACATAATAATCCTGCAGCAGGGGATGAGCATAAAATTCATTTAGAAAATCCATAATAGTGTCCGCATGCAAAGTAGTTGAGCATACAACAACATGTTTTTCACTTTGGGCCCGATGCGATGAATAGCTGCCACCTAATTTTTGACGTTCCATCCAAGTGAAAGCCAATTGTTCAAACTAAATAAATAATAAAATAAAATTAAAAAAGGATAACGCTTTTTACTTTTAAGTTTAAGGAATTCTATTAGAATTTGTTCATAATTTATACCAGAAAATTGTAACGCTTATCCACATTAAATAATATAAAAGGTCCTGTTTTGTAAAAACCAGAATACAACTCTCTTCAGTTTAATAACTTTTGTTCAGCTTAAGAAGATAATTTAAATTTTTCATTTAGTTAACCAATCAAATATGTTAATTTTATGATGAAATGAAAAGTGTTATAGCCAATGCTATTGCCAAAGGGGGCAAATTGGATAAAAATGTATTTAACGAGGGGATAGATATAAATAAACGTCTTAATGTTGAATATTTCCTGCCTTTAGATCAACACAATTTTCTTAAACGATACTGAAAGCAGTATGAGGTTTGTGTGTTTGATTATACGTGCTAGAAATGCAAAAAGGACTAAAAGGTTTTAAGAATTTTGTTGTTATCCTGCAAACAATCGAATTATTCAAACAGACTAATTTAGTTTTTGACTAGAGGACTGTGTCGCTACACAAATTATTCATGATTCTATAACAGCACAATTTCTTCTTCAGGAGAGCTCTCTTAATTTTACAGGTACTATTCTTAGTATAAAATGGTTAATCAAAGAAATGTCCAAAGATAAAAGAGAGCAAACACGGGTATTCCTTACACAAAGAAATTATTAATTATTACCAAATTAAAGAATTATGATAAAAGTTAGATTTGCATTACAGAACACTGTTAAATAAGAAAATTTTTATTTATTTCTTAAAAGACTCCCCAGTCTTCTAATGTAGAAAGACTCTCTAGCTTGGTGGTATAGGAGGTCGAAGACGGGAACACTTCACACGTTCCAATAACAAACTCATGCTCAAAATCACCCTATATACAAGTTTTCCTATAAATATGCATACGTCTATATATATAAGAACTATTACGAAAAATTTCGTTTATTCATCTGAATTTTTATAAGAAAAATAATTTCTTATAAACAATAACAAGAAAAATCTCTTATAAGAAACATTTTTTTTCTCTTATAAATATGCAGACATCTGTAATATAAATACTATTCCAAAAAATTCCTTTATTCACATAAATTTTTATAAGAAAAAAAGTTTCTTATAAACAATAACTGATTACAACAAAAATCTCTTATAAGAAAATATTTTTTTTCTCTTATAAATAAGCACACGTCTGTAACATAAATACTATTACAAAAAATTTCGTTTATTTATCTAAATTTTTATCAGAAAAAAAGTTTCTTATAAACAATAATTGATTGCAAGAAACCTCTCTTATAAGAAAAAAATTTTTTCTCTCATTAATATGCATAAAATAAATACTATTGCAAAAAATTTCTTCTATTCACATAAATTTTTATAAGAAAAAAGTTTCTTATACACAATAACTGATTGTAAGAAAAATCTCTTATAAGAAACAAATATTTTTCTTTTATAAATTTGCATACGTCTATATATGAGAATTATTATAAAAATTTAAGAAAAAAAGTTTCTTATAAACAATAACAAGGAAAATCCCTTATAAGAAAAATTTTTTTTCTCTTATAAATATGCATACATCTGTAATATAAATACTATTCCAAAAAAATTCCTTTATTCACATAAATTTTTATAAGAAAAAAAGTTTCTTATAAACGACAACTTATTAGAAGAAAAATCTCTTATAAGAAAAAAATGTTTTTTCTCTTATAAATATGCATACGTCTATATATGAGAATTATTATAAAAAAAGTCGTTTGTTTACATAAATTTTTATAAGAAAAAAAGTTTCTTATAAACAATAATTGATTGCAAGAAAAATCTCTTATAAGAAAAAATTTTTTTCTCTTATAAAGATTTATACCTCTATAATATAAATAGTATTACAAAAAAATTTCATTTATTCATCTAAATTTTTATAAGAAAAAAAGTTTCTTATAAACATTAACTGATTGCTAGAAAAATCTTTTATAGGAAAAAAAATTTTTTCTCTTATAAATATGCATACTTCTATAATATAAATACTATCGCAAAAAATGTCCTTTATTCACATAAATTTTTATAAGAAAAAAGTTTCTTATAAACAATAATTGATTGCAAGAGAAACTACATATAATTTCTTTCGAATTTTTTTACAATACCTACTGTAGTTATGGATTAATATCTAGTTAGCTATAATAAAGTAACTTTTAAACAAAAGCCTACAGATTTTTATGTGGTACACGGATATTAAAAACTAAAAAAATTAAATTAAATTTAATAAATGTTTCTATATATATATATAATATCGTATAATATATATTATCATACCACATAATTCTATATCATTTGAATTTGTAACTTTAACAATTTAAGTGAGACAAAATTAGTTTATCGAATGTGAATAAAAATTTTAAGAGACCTGCTGACCTTAAATATTATTTTCCTAAGAGCCATCAGTTTTTACTTTTTATTTTTACACACTTTTAGCATGTCTACATTCGTTAACGTAAAAAAAAACGACAGTTATTTTTAATATTTCAAGCCACGCTCTGACTGCCTAGATAAGTATTTGTTTTTTTTTTTTTGCAATTATAGCAAGGACATTTTTAACTTTTAGACAACTTATACATTTTCAATGAGCCTGTCAAATATAACACACTTTTTGCAGTTTTAACCATTTCTGGTAACACGAACAGCCAGGCTTACAAATGCCATAAATTAGAAAAAAAAATTATATATTTAAAAGGTAAATAACTTCTACTTACCTGTGTGGGTAAAACAATCAAAGCCACACATATCATTATCACCATGTACAATTGCGAAGGCCAGATATCAGGTACAAAATCACCGTAGCCAACTGTTGAAAAGGTGACAACCACATAATAAGTTGATTGAAATAAATTCAAATGCCGATGACCAGCACGTTGAAAATGTTGTATTCCACAAACACTGCAACAACAAAATGTTACAAATAAAAAATGTTGTAGGAAAAATAATATGAAAGAAGGAACTATAGATAAAAATAATGATAAAAGTAAACATAGAGACATGAACGAACAATGTTATTATATAAAATTTTGTTTATATATAAAACATATTATTGTGTCATGTCATTGAAACCAAACTTGTTCTGTGTGGGATGACAAAAAAAAAGTTTTTGACTGTCACAAAATATTAGCTATTGTAGGAATTACATTAAATATTTATGAAAAATTGTTTTTTCAATGGGTAAATTGTTGGAAAGGTTTTTCTAAAATGGATTCTTTTAAAAATAAAAATTTTTGAATAAAAAACAAATTTTTTTAAATTATCCTTAAAAAAGTACTTTATAAAATTTAATGTAAAAAAGTACTTTCAAAATCTCAATTTGAAAAAAATCCTTTTATTAAATATAAAAATGTATGTATATAAATAAATATCTTTTAAAAAGTACTTTTTAAAAAGTATCTTTTAAAAAGTACTTTTTAAAAAGTTTTTTTAAGTACTTTTAAAAAGTACTTTAAAAAACCAGAAAATTTCTGTTTTGAAGCGAATTATTTGAAAAATCAATTTGTAAAAATCGTTATTTAAAAATATTTTCTTGTTGAAAAAGGTCTATTTAAGAATGGCCATAAAAGTATTGTTTTTAAGTAAGTGACTTTAAGAAGAAGTAAGGCTTAAAAAAGCACTAGTAGAATTGATTGCTTACAAACCAAATTTGACACGGGATCAAATCATTATCAATTAAATCAAACTCCGTCGGACAATATACGCACATATCACTAATGAATGTTCGCTCCAAAGTAATTTCTTCTAATTAATAAATTTTAAAGAGAACATTTAATGCAGAAATCCTAAAAAAATGAAAATACCTTTTCTTTAAAAGTGCTTTTTACTTTTGTTTTCATTTATAAAAGCAGATACTTCAATTAAGGACACTACAATCACCACGAAAGAAAATATTCTATAAAAAATATTTTTAAGAGAGTCTTTTTTATATACAAAATAAATATTTTAACAAGAGCAATTTAAAAGAGTAACAGCGAAATATCATTCTAAAAAAAGTATGTTTTGTAAAATGTAAATTTTAAAAAAAAACAATTGATTTTTTTAAGTAATTAAAAACAAAGTATATTTTGAAAAAAGTACGTTTATGTAAGTACCTTTAATTTAAAGTACTTTAGGGGGTATAATTTTAAGAAAGTTATTTTAACAAAAAAAAAATTTTTTTTTTTTAAAAAAGGTACCTTCAAAAAGTACTTAGAAAAATGGTACTTTAAAGAAATTAAAAAAAAAATGTTAATAAAATTTATGAAATTTTTTAAAATTATTAATTAATTTAGTAATTTTCTTACCTTGTGAAAACTAAACACAGCAGTGTGGCCGACAATATTGTCAATTGTTGTGACAAGGCGGACTGTGATTTTTGCATGGCACGATGTAAATCGTTCTTTAGGACCACATAGGAGAATTGTTATGAAAAAAATATTTAAAAAAATAAATAATAATAAAATACTTACGAACATGTTCTCGAGGGAACGTTTTGCTAACCAGCAATTTAGAAATATCGGAATAAATAAATTTCTTAAAGGCGGCCATAATATCTAAATAATATTAAGAAAAAAAAGTAAAAAAAATTAATCATTAATTAATAATTAAAGAGATAACTGTAGTATAAATAAAAAATAAGAATTTTAATTTTATTGAATAACTAAAAGTATGCAATAGTTTTTGTTAAAATCTGTTTACTCTCTTGAATAATAGACCCCTGACTACTTGAAAGTGTAATTTGAGGTTATGTATGTTATAAAAGTAAGAGCAGAATGAGAGATTGTTAAATTCTGTTAATTATATTGTTTGTTATATTACTGCTAACAATTTGGTTTTTTTATTTTAAGTAACATTTATCAAATTTAACTTACCGTTAATGCAAAAGGTATTGTCGTTATTAATTCTAATATAAAATGAAATGACAGGATCTGTTGCCATATATTCCCCTACATGTAGCAGCAGCAACAAGAATGTTAAAAAATAAGAAAAAAATACATAGAAATGAAAAAAAAATTTTAATAATTAAAACTAAAGTAACACATGAGCACTAAATTAAAGTATATTATAATTATACCACACAAGGATGAGTTAAATCAATATAATGAAAGACTTAAAAATTACTGTTGTCAATTTTTCATATGTGAATACTTCATTATCAAGTCACGTTCTATTACGTACAGGTGAGTCAAACATAAACTGAAACACATAATAGAATATGCTAACTTGTCGACATTAATACCAATTTAATGGCAGATCAACTTAAAACAAATTTAAAAATAATTAATTTTTGAACAACAACAATTTTAAGCTGATTTTGCAATAAAATATAAATTTTTGTAATTATACTTTCGCACTATTTTCAATCAATACATTTGTAATTCTAATTCTTATTCTAATTATTTTCTATTTTATTACATTTAAAATTAGAATTGTTTTTTTTATTTATAAAATTTCAATTCTGTGTGATATAAGTGGTTTTTTCCCATTAAATTTTAATGGATAATTTCCCAAAAATTTAATTAGATCAGTGGCGTACCTAGACGGGGGCGGTGGGTGCGGTCCGCACCGGGCGCCACTTACCTTGGGGCGGCATTTTTGATATTTACTTATAGTTGCAAAAAGCAACTTATTCATTTCATATTTATTTTCTTTCTTGAATAATAAATGATTATTATAAGTTTAATATTTGATTTATATAAATTATGATTAACTATATGATTTCGAATATTATCCTCGGTGTATAAGTTAAAGACTGGAATAAATTCGTTAACTGTAAAAAATATTATCAGGCAATCATTCGTCTCCTCTGTGCAAAATTCTTTCTTGACTGTTTTTTTGGTAACCTTGAGACTGTACCAAAATAAGAGCGTCACGAATTTTGTTGCTGACACAGGAGATGGTGATTGGTCTGGACTGGTTTTTTCAAATTTTGCCTAATGGCGAAAAGCTCTTAAGATCGTGGATGGTAAATTCACCATCAAGGAAAAGTATTTATTGTTTCTGCTGCAAACTGTTTGATAATCTTTGTCAAGCAGGTTTTAATACGGAAAATGGTTTTAACAAATAGTGGAAACTTAATCCCAAAATTAGTCAACATGAGGTGAGTCCACTGCACATTCGATCATATTCCAAATGGAAGGAATTAGAAATAGGACTTGGACGTGGCGCAACTATTGACAAACTACAACAACAGAATATTGATAAAGAAATAAGAAAATGGAAAGAAATTCTAACAAGAATACTTGATATAATTAGATTCTTAGTAAAACAAAATTTGGCGTTTCGAGGACATCGTGAAAGTGTTTATCAGGAAAACATCGATTCAATGGAAAACAGAGGAAATTTTCTTGAGCTTGTTGACTTATTGGCTAAGTACGATCCAGTATTACGAGAACACGTAGTAAAAACTAAGATGGGTAATAAATATGGTATCTCCTATTTGTCGCCGAAGATTCAGAACGAATTCATAGAGCTATTGGCGCAGTCAGAAAAACAATTATGGGTCAAATAAAGCAGGCTAAATACTTTTGTATTATATTTGACAGCACTCCTGACATTTCACACAAAGATCAAACCAGTCAAATTATTAAATATGTAGTTATTGATGGTAGCGAAGTTAAAGTTGCAGAATCGTTTATTGACTTTGTAGAAACTATAGGAAAAACTGCTGGTGAAATCACAGATATGATTTTAACGAAATTAGAAAATGACGGTTTAGATATAAAAAATTACAGAGGACAGGCTTACGAAATGCTGCCGTCATGGCAGGAAAGCACAGCGGTGTTCAAACTCTTTAACCCTGGCATGTTTACACGTAGCTTCTACAGCTATCAATTCCATCACATTTTCTGGAACTATCGAACAGTTGTTTCAGTTGTTTTCTTCTTCCACTCATAGATGGAATGTTTTATTTTCTGTCACCGGTCAAGGTGTCAAACGCAGAGTAGAAACTCGTTGGAGCGCTAGAGCTGCCGCGGTAACTATAGTAAAAAAAACATTTTTTTTTTACATTTTAAGCGCTTTGGTAAAATTGACATCTGAAGAAGAAAATAGTAAAACGAGATCAGACGCTGGAATATTATTCAATTCTATCCAATCTTTTTCTTTTCTTTGTTACTTTAATTTATGTGAACTCGTCCTTTTGGAAATTAATGACGCTCAAAAATGCCTGCAAATAAAAGGGTTAAATGTCCACCAATGCCATAGAACCCTAAATTCTTTGCAAACATATTTCATGCAACAAAGAGATACGCTAGTACAAAGCGCTGTTATAGCAGCCAAAATAATTTGTGAAGAGTTGGAAGGAAAAAAAATATAAGTGGGGAAAATTCGCGAGACGTGGGGCTATCCTTAGAAGAAGAAGTACGAAGAGAAATGTTTTCATTTATGGACAGAATTATAAAGGAAATAAAATAACGCTTCGATCAGTTGCATGGCCTAGTAAGGAAATATTCGTGTATAATACCGTATAACCTACTAAATGAAGAATTTAAATGTCAAATAAATGACTTGTTTGACATTGATAAAGAACAGTTCCATATTGAACGAAAAAGTATCCAGGTTTTTATGGCTGTACCTACACTAAAAGAAGAGGCAAAACATTGGAAAAACGGGTCCTCTTGATCTGCTAAAATTTATTCAGCAGTATAGGTTGGAAAATTCTGTTCCCAACATTGTAATTTTGTTAAGAATTTTTTTTAACAATTTCAATCAGTGTCGCTAGTTGCGAAAGAAGCTTCTTAAAATTGAAGTTGATAAAAAATTATCTTCATTCTACAATGAGTCAATCAAGACTACAAAATCTTGCAATATTGTCAATAGAACAAGAAATTACAAATAATATAAATTTTGGGATCACTATACACGATTTTTCTAGTATGAAAGCTAGAAGAGTAGATATTATATAAATA
Source organism: Trichopoda pennipes (assembly GCA_030448955.1). Classification (NCBI taxonomy): domain Eukaryota; kingdom Metazoa; phylum Arthropoda; class Insecta; order Diptera; family Tachinidae; genus Trichopoda; species Trichopoda pennipes. Next base: position 4,286,369 of record JASKUP010000040.1, read on the forward strand.
TGTTTACGAGTGCATACAAATATGTCTAAAAAAATTTACTCTGTGTATTAATTAATATTGATTAAATAACTTAATAATTTATTTATGTGTATTAATTTATAAAGACCACTATTTGATTGACTTATAATAAAAAGGGCGGCAAACTGGAGATCTCTCCGGGCGGCAAAAGTTCTAGGTACGCCACTGAATTAGATTATAAATTGTAGCTTAAAGTTAGAAACCTGACAGCTTTTTGTAAATGTTTAGTAAACTCTGAACAATATAAAGAAATTAATTATGCTGCAATTGACAATAACCTCACAATATTGTGAAGAGAGTATTAGAAAACAATAACTCAAACAATTAAATAACTGGTGAACTGGCAAACGAGCACAATGCTTGATAACAAGGTGTTATCAAATGTTAACATGTTATATAAAGTAAAAAAAGTCTGTGTAATTTTGTTAAATCTAGATCATCTCTAACGGAAACGTAGCGGGAGGAATTAAGTGCCTTAAAAAATTTGCAGATGAAATGATACGAAAAATAACGACGGAGAAAATATAACATCAAGTAAAGTTTGGCTATTCAGGTCGTTACAGCAAAAATAAAAATTCAAAACTTTTAAAAAGTGTCTGACGGACTGGGCATGGCAAACCCAACTTCATCAATTTTCATAGAATTACTACACGCAAAGACACTAATGGAAAAAAGAACACTGAAGATGGCACATAGCCGAAGCCGGTATGTTTTTAAACCAAATTTGATGCGGGATGACGTAAAATCATACCAAACTAAATAACTCATTATTATTGATATGTATATGGCATCACATGCATCCTCGAACAAGACCACGTCGAACAAAGTCTAACAGACTTAAACACAATCCATAATACCACTACATACGCAATGGAAAAGAACAAGAAATAAATTTACATTATTTGAACATCACAATAACATGAGGAACTGAATATTTAACACTCGACATCTAACGAAAACCAACTACAACGAGCACTATCATCCACATCACTTCGAATCACGCTACCCAACATAAACTAGCAGCATTCAGTCGTGTGAGACACAGACTTAAGATAATCCCATTTACTCCGAATAAATACAACAAAGAACTCGATACAATTTACACCACAGCTAAAAACAATGGCTGCAGACCGACCAATTACTTACTACCTTCTTAGACAATACTACACTAAAAACAGGAATAAAGAAGACAAAGAATAAAACGATACAACATGACGGTACACTTTTACCTACAGAGGACCAGAAATATATAAATTAACGAACCTTTTTCATAAAGACGATTTACTCACGGCACTAAAAACGAGCAACACTGTGAAACACCATATCAAAACATCGACAGAAACAACTGACGAATTTAATTCCAGCGGAGTATACAGTCTTACTTGTACCTGTAAACATACTTATAAAGGATCAACTGGACGAACACTAAAAACAAGAGTTGCAGAGCACATACAATGGGTTTCATTGATATTTTGTCTTAGTGTATTTTTGGCTGTGCTTCGAGTGTTGGTGGTCCTGGGTTTCATGTTCATGTCAGTAGAATGTTTAACAACGCTTTAATAGTCAATCTGTTTTACTTTAGAAAGATTCAGTTGGGTCATTTTTAAATAAAGTGCAGTTGATCTGTTGTATAAATTGTTATGTTTTGTCTATATAATCCTTTTTGTACACGACGGAAGTGTTCCCTTTTTTCACCTTTGTAATTAGTAGGTTATTATCCCCTTGTTTTGGCCTTATTTGTTTCATAGTCTGTTGTTCGTGGGGATTTATCTTTTTTTTATTGTGTTCTTTTATCGTTTTCTCCAGTATTTTATTCACTGGCAGAACAAACTTAAACAATTTAATATTTAAAAATTATATTAATTGAAACTCAAAGAAATGTTATATATAAAATATATTTTTATGTCTGTTGTTATAAAGGGTCGGCCATCTAACGTTTTTTTTTTGTTTCAACTAGTGCTTATTTTGTGAATAGTAATACTTAGCTCATGTTTGATTTGACAGATAATTAGTTTTATTGTTCCGGTTAACGAATATGGTTGTGTATATGCTTGAACAACGCTGGGAAATATTGCGACATTAAGTTGAAAATCATTGGTAATGTTGCAGAATGTGTGTGAAAATTGCGTACAAATTTTGGAAGAAGAGAAGCACCGTCAGCCGCACCGTATGTTCGTTATCTTGTGAAAAAAGTGAAAAAACCTGGCATCCTCATCGATAAACCAAAGCGCGTGAAAAGCCAAAAACAGTGCATACACCCGAGGATATTGCTGTTGTGGCAGAAAGTGTGCGTGAAGCGCCATCAACAGCAATTCACCGTCGTTCTCAACAACTGAACATTTCAGAGACATCATTGCGTTAAATTTTACATAAAGACCTTGGTATGACGCCATACAAAGTCCAGTTGGTTCAGGAGTTGAAGCCAAGTGACCATCCAATGTGTTTTCGCTTCGCTAAGTGGGCCTGCGATCGACTTACAGAAGATGCCGATTTTGCAAAACAAAATCATCTTTTCAGATGAAGCTCATTTTGATCTTGGCGGGTATGTAAACAAGCGAAATTTTCGCATTTGGGGCACAGAAAACCCGCACGCATACATTGAAAAGCCGACGCACCCAAAAGGAGTCTTTGTTTGGTTCGGATTTTGGTCATAATTGGGCCATTTATTTTCCATTATTAACCGGCAGGATTGTACTTTCAAATGGAAAAAACAAAAATTTGAGAAAATATTCAGCAGTTTTGTTTATAGCATTCAAAACAAAAAAAAAAGTTATTTGGCGGACCCTTTATATAGCACATTGATTTAACCCACTCCTTGTTGTTATATTTAATTTTTAAGAATAATATTTACTCACCTTATAGCCAAGATATGTTAAAAGAACGGCTTCTGTTAGTGAAACTAATGCTAAAATTAATTGAACAGCCCATAACACAGTGGGCCGATTTACCCACAATATTGCCTCCCAATTGATAATTGGATTCTCTTGAAATTCCTCTTCGGTTAATTCAGCCGAAGCTAAAAATTCTGTTTTATTGCTAGTATTACAGCCATAACTGTTTATATATTTTAAAAATTAAATATTATTATTTTTAATAAATTTATTTAATTTGGATATAATAAATATATTTAATTTACCATGTGGCATATGTTGGATTTGTATCCGTTATCACACGTAAAATATACAAAACACAAGCTAATAATTTAAAAAATAAATCAGCTATACGTATTCGTAAACCTGTTAAGGAGAATAAAAGAGTTAAAAATAATTAAGGATAAATAATTAATTATAGTTATTTGAACTTTTTAATATTTTGTAGCAGTTTATTATTAAGCACTAGATCATTATTTAATAAAAAATATTTAAAAAACTTAATTTTTTATTATAAAAAAAAATTATTATTTTTATTTATAAAAAAAAAATAATAAAAAATAAAGTTTTTTAAATATTTTTTTTTTAATAATGATCTAGTGCTGAATAATAAACTGCTAAAAAATAATTAAAGAGAAAATCGGAAAAAAGAGAACAAAGAAATTAAGCAAAACTATTTAAAAAAAATTAAATAAAATTTATTTTCGAAAACAATTTAATTAAAAACACAATTTTACTTATCCTCCATTTTCGATAAAACTTATTAAAAAATTTATTTAAAAACTACTAAAGAATTTGCGTATTTTAAAATTATTAAACATTCTAAAATTCTTTAAAAAGATTTTTTTAAAGGGGCTTAATAAATTATCTTTAAAAAAATATATCCCGAAACTCGATTAAAACTAAAACGAAATTCATGCCGCCTTCCGCCAGCAGAGTGAAAAATTCTTATTAAAAACACCGGCTATAAGCTGCAAGAGTTTCATGAAATCAGATTACCCGATTAGAAACCAAGAAAATAATTATCAGAAAAAAAAATGAACGAAATAACCTATTGTGTATTTTACAAAATGCGTAATTTTCTAAGAAGTCTTAACAGCAACAAAATGCTTATTATAAATTCGAGGAAAGAAGCTAAGCAACAGAAAAGAAACACAACTAATACAGAACAAAATAAAAACACAGCCGAACAGGCGCCTACATTGATAAATGATAACACCAATAAAATGTGATGATGTTAAAGTAGAATTTGCGAAAACCGCTTTCAATAGAAATATAATCATCACCTGCTGGGCAAATAAGTAAATTTCAGTTGAAATATCCTTGAGTGAAGACAACAATAACAAAACGTTACAGTGGTGAAGTTACCATCGTGCTTATTTTTTGTGTATTTAATTTTAAAACTCTAGAGTGCCGTGGTAGTATTTTGCAATAAAAACAACTCAATATAATAAAAGGAATAAACATAACAATATGTTTGCTGACTGAAGATAAAGGAGAAAACGAAAAACGCCCGATATTGTTTAGTGTCTCAGAGAAGTTATCGGCTTATACTTCTTCAAACAATATTTTTCATTTCTATCTTGATGGGGATATTCGGTATATTCAATTCAAATAGAATTTCAATTCTCTCTTCTAAATCTAAACGAATAAGACCACTCATGCATGGCTAAAAGAAGCTTTATATATCAACCTTAAAAAACAAGATGACCTTACGTTGCAATAAAGACTTATCTACAAGGCATGTATACCTTGTGAAGCTATTGCTTCTTAATCTTCCTCTGGAAGTTAAAGGAACGACCAATGATTACTTGCAATACTCAAGCACACAACTTTAAGCAAAAACGCTGTCTTAAAAAAAACCAAGGCCCATAATCATTTGCAGTAAATTCTTTTTATGCTCTTTCTGCTGCCTTTTATTACCCTGCGTTTAAGCAAACACTTAAGCAAAATTAATATCATGATTTATTTTTTTAAGTGTGGCAACATTGTTGGAGAGACTGCAGCATATTGCCAAATGTAAGTAAAGGCAAAAAATTTCTCAAAAATTTTTTTATAGACCTAAAATCTTAATGTGGCAACACTTTTGTTTTTTTTTTTAAAGAGAAGTAGCACTTCAGGCAACGATGCCTATTTAGTCAAGTACCGTGCTACTTTCTTTAGGAAAGAGATAGAGAAGAGATGAAACAGGTGGTGAAAGAAGAAGGATAGTTACGGAAATTAACTGCCGCATAAGACAGCACAGCGACCAGTGACTATTCCTTCATCACTGAACAGCCCCACCGACAGTCAATTTTTATTTTTGTAGTGAAAAAAACCAAGGTGTTCGTTAGGAATCGAACCCACAACCCTCATACTGACAAGCTAGTACACTGGCTACTAGCCTACAGGGACACCTTTTCAACTGCCATCAAGTGATTTATACTTAATTTGATATGGCATGGCAACATGAATAGACTGATGCTTGAACGACGCTTTCAAATTGTGCAAATTGATTTTGAATGTCAGGGTTCTTTTGTAAATAACCGGTTCCGACACTTCGTAAGCGAAATTTATTTATCGATAAAGCTCACTGTGATTTGAATGGAAATGTCAATAAATAAAACTGTTGTCTTTGTCGATTGATTTTACGTCAATCCGCGTCAAATTTGGTTTATGCACAAACCGGTTTCGGCTATTTGCCATCTTCATTGTTCTCTCTATATGATATATGATAATTCTCGAGTGTCTATGCTGAGAACATCGTTAAATCCAGAAAGGCTGACTGTTTAGTGTGCCTTACATGCTGGTGAGAAAGTTACAGTCAATGATGATGACCGCTATAGAACGATAACTACTAAATTGTTCGTTTATAAATTAAATCACCATGATGTAAAAGAGCTATGGTGTCATTAAGGCGGCGCAGCATGTCCTACAGCTGTAACTAGAATTAATTTATTGAAGGAAACGTTTGATAGCCACATATAGTTTCCTACTTTGTACCCTTAAATTGTCCTATTTTCTGTGCGCGTATGTGAAGTAGCTCGATATGATTGGCCACTTGGAGGACAACAAGTGACCAATTACTGTGTTATTGCCAATATAAGGCCAGAAATGTTGAAAAGTCATCGAAAATTGGAAATCCTGATTAGTTAACGTTTGAGCGAGTCGTGACGATCTAAACTCATCTTTGTTTTATTCTATTTTAAAATTCTATTAAGCGTTTAATCAAAAACACACGGGTGTGTTATGACATCATGTGAAATTAATAGTCCTTAAGGAGCTAATGGGACAGAAGATAAATACACAAAGAAAAGCTTAAAAGAAGCTCAAGAAGTTCTTTAGCAGATGCACATTGGAAAAAATACCAAACTGAGTGAGCTGCTTGGAGACAGAATGCTGAGAGTTCAAGCAAAATCTGAGTGAAACAATAGATGACAAAAGAAGAAAGAAAAACGTTGCATGGGGAACTAAACACATACTAGGAAATATTTCGTATAGTGAATTTTACAGAAGCTGTTGTGACGGAAAATAGCAGACATTTTTGAAACACTTTTATTTGGGTACGGTTTTTCGTACGAAAAGAACACTGAAGATGGCAAACAGCCGAAACCGGTTTGTTCACAAACCAAATTTGACGAGGGTCGACGGTAAACCGTACCCAAATAAAAGTAATTTTAACCCCGTCGGAAAATCCAAGCACATCTTTTGAAACATCTTAATCGATCTTTGTGGAAAGTTAATGGCGACGGTTCAACTCATTCAATCTGTCATTGAGGCGATTCAGACTAAATACCGAAATGTTAGTGCTATGCGGTATCCTTCAGAAGGCAGAACGCTGGCAGAAATTCAGCTGCACCACTAAGTGATAATTGAATTAAATACTTGTTAAATTTATATATTTTACACAATTCACTCTGAGGGAAATCCACTATCATTACATGTGTCAACGGGGGAAAAACGGGAGCCCAGTCCCCTGAAGGCTGACAGAGAGTTAACTGAAAGCTCCACGTTATTTCCATGGGAATCAGTAAGCCCTAGAGTTCAGCTAATTAGTTCTTTAGCTTTTTAGCTCTTCTCTGTCTGATTATTGAGGTTGGCCCTACAGGAGCATCGTGGTGATTGTGGTTTCGTGACCCTCATCAATCATCTTACCAGGATCATCTTACCTTTACTGAGAACAATGGGTGAAAGATCCGGATCCAGTGAACATGCTTACCATGTGTTCTGGACCAGGAGCTGAATAGTCTCCAACTCTTCAGCAAGGAGTGGTGTTTGGCAACCCTGCTTCGAAACCTTCGAAATTGCAACTAGGAATAACCTGTTGCTAGAAATTAGTCTTCACACGCAAGTTATTCACACGCAAGGTACCAACGTAAAGCATATCACGCATTCACATAATTATCATTTTACGTAATAATAACTTCAAGCTTAAAGTGATATTGTGACTTGTTTTATAGCAAATTATAATTAATTTTGTTTTCTATATTAACACGAATGCAATAAAAGTAAGAACAAGTAAAATTGTGTAAAAAATTGTTAAAATAATATAAATTTTAGTTAAATTTAATTTAAATATTATTTTCATCATACCCGTACTATTCATCATTATCGTGGACACCACTTACTTGATCTCTGATTCTTAATGAAGTAAAGTTGCAGTCTTTCTTTGAATGTATTTTCATTAACATAGTATTCTACACGGACTCTGCAAAAGGAAGAAGAAGAAGAAATAATAAATATAAAACAACAACAACAACAAGTATAAAAAGTTAATTAAAAATATTTAAAAAAGATGAATATAAATTTTAATTAAATGTGGCAGACAACACATACACAACAAATATACAAGTAAAAATAAATTTGAGGTCATTTCTATAAGAAACGCATAGTCAGCTTTTAATCAAGTGACGTGTTGTTGTTATTTTCATATAAAAAAAAATTATATTATTTTTAATTGCAAATTTAAAAAATTATTCACATTTTGAAAAACCATGTCATATCAGCATAAAAGTGTTATAAACTAAAAATTTTATTATTTTATTTAAGTTTTATAACAAAAGACAAACATTTGAAAAATACAGCAAAATATACTTTAAATATGGAAACACCAACAACAACAATAACAACACACTAACTGGATAAATAAAGTTCTGCACTGTGGTCTTGGCCAATTTTTCAGCCAAATAAATCACATGTCCTATACAACAATATTCTGTGATTTTTTAAGATGATTGATTCTTAAGCGCAATAGCATGATAACATCATGATATTTCTCCTATTTCTTTTCCTTAACTAAAGCAAAAGTTGTTTAAGACATTTAAATAAAATTCCAGCGGAATTTTTCATTAAATTCCAGGGTTCAGAATTTTTCATTTATGAACATTCAAAAATCAACATTCATGATATTTTTCATAAATGAGAAATCTAAAATTTTATATTTATTTTTCACACTCATAAACGAACAACAAAAAATGTTCGGGCTATTTTCATATATGAATGCGAACAACAAGAATTATTAGTCTTATTCATAATTGATAAATGATAAATTAGCTACTTCTCATTAATGTTATTTTTCATAAATGTACATGTTCATTTATGAACGTTGAAATTTTATAAAATTTCTCATAAATGAACGTGAAAAAATTTTCTACCTACGATCGCAATTTACCGTAAAATGTAGTAAAAACACATGGGTACATATTAACTCAAAATACAATATTGCAATATATTCTAAAAGAAATAAAAAAAAAACATTTTTTTTCTGCATACGCCGACATTTGCGCATTATCAAATATGTGCGTTTATGTACGCGAATGCTTAACGCACATATTTTTACGTCCTTTTCATTTATGAAAAATTATCAAAATTGTAAATATTCAAAAATGAACACTTGTGTGTTTCTCATTTTTTCACTTATGAATAGAAAGAAAAAAAATAAATCGTCGCATTCACAAATGAGAAAACACAAAATAATTTGTTGTCTCTCACACATGTATGAGCGGCTAAAAAATGACATGTACATATTCATACATGTATGATCAGTGAGTGAATACTTCGCTACTCTGTTAAATTCACTAGACGTCGTCTAAAAAATCTTAAATCTTAATATTAACAAAATTACTATTAAGAAATGTTCACATCAACATCACGATCATTTCGTGATAAGATTTACATCTGCACCTAACTGTAAGCCTTCAACAGATAGTGAACAAACCACTGGGAATGATAAGCAAAGTCATTCACGCGCTAGTAAGCCGAGGACTAGATCTAGCAACAGCTCTTTCCTAGTTGCAATTTAAGCGGTTCCAAAGCAGAGTTGCAAACCACTACTCCTTGCTGAAGAGCCTGGTTTCAGAACACATGACTAGCATGCTCACTGGATCCGGATCATTCACCCGTTGGTGTGATTAAACGCTGATCCTGGCCACCATATTCAGTTCATGCTTGGGGCCGCAAAACCACAACCACCACGATACTTCCGAAGGGCCAACCTCCATAATCAGTCAGAGAAACAACTACAAGTCTAAAGAGACAATTAGCGGAAACTCTGGGTCTTACTGATTCCCGTGGAAATAACGTGGAGCTTCCAGTTGACTCCCTGCTTGCCTTCAGGGGACTGGGCGTCCTTATAACCCCAGCAGCACAGGTCTAGATAGCCAAGTATTCTATTAAGACCGATAAATGTGCCCCCGGGGGGCACAACATCACGATCAACTGTGTGATTCGATTTACATCCGTACCTGGCCATGAAGCTTTAATCAGATGGTGGATCTAACCACTGCATAATTTGTAACGTCATGCTCGTCTTAGGAAGCCGAAGCTATAATTCTATGCAACAGAACTTTCTAGTTGCAACTTCGATGATTCCAGAGCAGCGCTGCAAATCATCACTCCTTGCTTAAGAGTTGGAGACTTTTCAACTCCTGTCCAGAACACATGTCTAGCATGCTCACTGAACTGGATCATTCACTTAGCGTGTCATTAACAGTGAGATGATCCTGGCCACCATATTAAATAAAAGACCTGATATGGGGCCGCGAAACCACAACCACCACGTTACTCCCATATAGGGGCCAACCTCAATGATCAGCCAGAGAACTATTAAATGTCTAAAGAGACAAATAATGAACTCTGGGGCACACTGATCCCCGTGGAAACAAAATGGAGTTTCCATTGGAACCCCTGCTGCCTCAGGGGACTGGGCTCCCTTTTTCCCCAGTTGCACTGTGTCTAGATAGTGGAATTCTATAAAGACCATATTTATTTATTTTACGATCACATCGAGACATGTTAATCCGACCTACACCAATATTCCAAATTTCCCTCCATCTAGCCCTACTATCTATGGCGGTTGAAATTCTTCGCCGGTGAAAAGCACGTTTGAATATGCACGTCCAGGTGCCCTTTTTAAATACTTGATTTCTGCATTAAACCAAGGAGGTGGGTTAAAAACGATACGTTTCGTTTGAAGTGGAACGCACTGGTCGAATAAGAAATTCACATTGGTCATCAATATATTTAAGACAGTAGATCTAGTCCCAATTGATAATTTCCGAAATGCTGAGAAAGTATCGCAGTTAATATTATGCAAATCCTGATAAGTAATATTTGTCTCGCCCCGAGATACGTGATAAGATTTACATCTGCACCTGGCTGTGAAAGCCATAATCAGATGGTGGATCATATTACTGTGGTCGAAATGTAGCGTCATCCTCGCCCTAGAAGGACTTCAGGTACATATATTCTACGGTCTTACCTAGTTGTAACTTCAAAAGTTCGAAGCAGGCCGCAGCCTTCACTACTTGCTGAAGAGTTGGAGACTATCCAATTCTTGGTGCAGAACGCATGAAGCTGAATATAATGTAAGGATACGACGGCATTCATGCTCACTGCCGCGAAACACACAGCCACCATGATACTCTCGAAGGGCCTAACCTCAGTCAGAGAACAGCTAAAAGGCTAAAAAAAGAGAAATAGCGTGGAAATATGGTGGATTGTCCAGTTGGCTCCTGTTAGCCTATTTGGGGACTGGGCTCCCTTTACCCCCGTAAGACACATGTAATGATGGTGAGATTTCGTCAAAACATATCAATGCCCCTGTAGGCTAGTAGATAGTGTAGTAGCTTGTCAGTATGGGGGTTCGATTCCCAACGAAGATCTTGGTTTTTTTTCACTACAAAAATACAAATTTACTGTAGGTGGGGTTGCTCAACGATTAAGGCATAGTCACTGATCGGTGTGCTGTCTTTATACGGCAGTTAATTTCCGACTATCCTTCTACTTTCACCACCCATTTCATCTCTTCTTTATCCCTTTCCTAAAGAATGTATCACGGTACTTGACTAAATAGGCATTGTTGCGGGAAGTGCTACTTCTCTTTATAAAAAAAGGTGGGGTCTCGCCAGCAGATGAAGACCAGTCATATGTTAAAAAGATAATGCCGTGTCTGGAAAATACTGAAGCTGAAAGTTATTCGTATAGGAGAATCTTAGGTCGCTGGTTGGCAAACGTTAAGTCAATTAAACTGAAACGTGTATCACAGAAATGTATAGGTAAGCGACAGTTAATCGTATGCAGATCGAGGACGAGCATAGGATTTTCAGTTAATAGATTATTAATAAAATCACCAGCTATAATAATATCCTCTTATCGTACATAATATCTTCAAGAACCGATATGAGAGGAGCAAAATTAATATTGCCATTAGCCCTGTACACACTACCTATCAGTAATCTGCTGCCATCTATTCCTAAATTTTTAAGGAACAAATACCCGTTTTCGCTATCAATAGCATTTCTCAGTAACACCCCATTGGCTCTACTATCAATTACATACCTTGCGACACCGCCGCCTCTAGCTCCAGTCATTAAGCCATTAACGAGTTTTCTTCTATTAGAGCGGAAGAGATCGAAGCTTGATATGTCAAATACAGAGTCTGGAGTGTCGCATGGAAACCAAGTTTCGAAAATGCATATAATGTCCACACCGGATGACACAAAAAGGTATTTAGTAATAATAATAAATAAAAATTAAAATAGAGCGTGTGAGAGAGAGAGGTAGAGAGAGAGGGAGAGAGATAGGGAGAGAGAGAAAACCCCAAAAATCATTATTTTGTTAGAAGGCTTTGTATAGAATTTTGTATTTTTCTTAACAGAAGTACTGTTATTAGTTGCAACCATAAATTACACAAAATAAAATTTTTATCCCAAAAAGACCATAAAGCTTTATTTGAGCACTATCCCAAATTACACTTCAATTAGTTTAGAGAAGAAATATTTTAATTTGATTATAAATTTCTTTTTAATAACATTTCCCATTATGTTTGCCAGTCTTACTTTCAGTTCCCCCTTTAAACGCATAATTTTATTTACTTTTATAAGTCTGAATTTAATAATTTTATTTATAAGATAATAAGGGTTTGAATGGTGGGTAAATCTATATAAAAAAATCTTAAATAGAGTTGCCATTGCTAGCAACATGTTGTATCATAAAGACTTTAAAAGTAAAACGTTGTCTCATTAGTGCTGACATCTTTATGTGCAAATATAAACATATGGAAGGACACTCATAGTTTCAAAAAATTGCCATTAAATAAAAAAGCTACGCTAGGATCCCTACAACATTGATGTTTACTTTTAGGCATTTCATACACTGTCGTAACTTCATAGAACCGGCTGTGTATTTAGTGACAAAAAACGCTTTTTAAAGTTTGTGAAAGTGTAAAGCGATACCCAAGCACTCACATTTCGGCAAATATACCGCTTTTCGTTGATCTTAATATTTTTTATTTTATATAACTTATATATAAAATTTTATATATAACATTATTTTATATAACTTAAGCCAGGCTGAAGTTCACTAAAATAGTTTCTAAATGCTTTGAAAGATAAAAATTAATTAAAAATGTTTCTATTAATTTTTAAAAGAATATGAAAACCTAGCAGCATATAGCGCAGCATTTTCTGGATCATTATATTACTATATCCACGAAAAATACTAGCGAGATTTATAAGTAATCAATATTAATTTAATTAGACGAAGATCATACCCAATGCAAAGCATTTTTCGGTAGTCTTTGAAAATCGTCACATAAATGTATTGTTGCTATAGAGCAAAATTTATTTTGCAGATGCGGAAAGACTCTTGGGTGCCCCTGTAGGCTAGTATAGGTAGTAGTGTATTAGCTTATAAGACTGGGGGTTGTGGGTTCGATTCCCAACAAAGACCTTGGTTTTGTTACTACAAAAATATAAATTGACTGTCGACAAGTGATTAAGAAAAAATCATTTCTGTTCTTCTACATAACAGAAATAATTTTTGAGTGGCTTAAAGCTAAAAACATAACTAATTAGATTATTACTACGACCACTTATAAGTGTGGTATGTGTAAAAAACTGTAAGCTAATAATTGGTGAACATCCAAGTAATCTGAATTAATAGAGGAATATAAGTGATGTTAAAACGAATTTCATATGCCATGTGTTCACATCCCAACCGAGCCTTAAAATTAAAAAAAAAATATATAGACATGCAAACGCCATCGTAGACTCTAGAATAGATTAAGGAAAAATCATTTCTGTTATGTAGATAAGTGGCCTAAAGCTAAAAACATAGCTAATTAGATTATTACTACGACCACTTATAAGTGTAGTGCGTGTAAAAAGACTAAAAAACCGTAAGCTAATTCATGGTGAACATTCAAATGATCTGCATTAATAGAGGAATAGAAGTGATCTTAAAACGAATTTCATGTGCCATGTGTTCGCATCCCAACAGAGGCCTTAAAAACTAAAAAAAAAATTATAGAGGTGCAAATGCCAACGAAGCCTCTAGAATAGATTAAGGAAAAAAGATTTCTGTTATGTAGATAAACGGCGTAGAGGTAAAAAATTAAAAAAATTATGATTTAAACTTCTGGGCTGTCTTACGTAGAAAACAAAAACCAATACTACACAAAACTCCGAGTGATAATTAAGTGCACATGCCCTAATAATGAGAACAGCAGACAAGATTATCAACGCCATTATTTAACATTAGATGCCCTTGTAGTGTACTAACTTATCCGTCTGGGGGTTGTGGGTTCGATTCCCAACAGAGATCTTGGCTGTTTTTTTACTACATAAATATAAATTGATTGTCGGTGGTGCTGCTCAGTTATGAAGGCATGGTCACTGATCACTGTGCTGTCTTATACGACAGTTAATTTCCATAACTATTCTTCTACTTTCACTACCTGTCTCATCTCTTCTCTATCCCTTTTCGTAAAGAATGTAGCACGCTACTGGACTAAATAGGCATTCTTGTCTGAAGTGCTACTTTTCTTTTTAAAAATAAGTAAAAATCAAACAATAAAAAAAAATAAGTTAAAGTCTCTCAATTAAAAACAATAAAGGATTAAGGGAAGGGTAGAATATAAAGAGAACTTCTCAATCTAAAATTAGGTATAAAATTTTACTGATAAGGGATTTACATCTCTGCAAAAATTTTTAGAAGCTTGCGATGCCATTCTATAAGTGGATTAAACAAAAAACTGTAAAAGATGTCTATGATCATTTAGTTTAAATTTCTTCAAATTAAAAATAAATAATTTGAAAAAATTTTATATACTAAATGAGAGTTGTAAGCAGTTTAATTAAAATTTCAGTATACAGAAGTTATAGGTAACTAAAAAAAAAATTAAGTGATGCTTTTTCAAAATAATTATAAGAAAACCGGATATTTCTTTCATTTTCAATGGCCATCAGAACTGCGGGGTTAACTTTACAAATACAAATGAACATAAATACTCTTAGACAAGATAGTTAACCTTAACATTTCATAAGAGAATTTTAAATTTGTGTTCTGTTCAGCACGTACATATTCAATAATTTTTATATTTAAAAGTTTTTTGGAACGTTGAGAACGTTAAGAAGAAAATGACTGAGTCAGGAGTGAAAAATTTCAAAAAGATGGTTTGAGGGTGTGTTAACGTGCCTTTCTTCTTCTTGCATATCAACGTGCGTTGTTAAAGTTTTGAGATAAATTTAAAATGTAAACATTGTCGTCGAATAAATATTTAGAATGTGCAGTAGTGTTAACATACCGTAAGGCAAGTTTGAGTTTTCAGAAATCAGAAAATAACAGTGGCTGGAAGAAAGTATTTAATAAGCTAAATGAAAGGACAGCATAAGACAGCTGAATTATAACACAGCAACACGGATATTACGCTAAACTTTAAATTTATTGTATTTAAATATATAAACAAATAGTCACAGGTATAATCAAAGAATATAGTTAGCTAAACTTATGCTATATTTTTGGATTTTTCTGCTATAATAATGCAAAGTTCCTTAAGTTATGCTGTATTTTTTGAAACCTAGTTGTTATTCAATATAAAATTGTAGATATTAGGAAAATTCTTTGTGCTCATCATATCAAATAAAATGAGTGAATTATGCAGAAAGTAAAATAAAAGTGAATAAATAATAATATGAATATATGAGTTTGAAATGGGTCCAGGCATCTATCATCTAAGGTGTTAAAAATCAGTCACGTACATGCATTTAAACGTAGCCTTGCCTTAACCCCAGTTATTTTTATATTTTTTTAAGAATAAACTCTATTTCTGCATTCATAATTATCAGTTGCTAGTATTTATTGCAAAAGAAAGAACTTTGAAAATTTATTTGGCTGCCTGAAAGTATGCTCCTTTTAATATGTATATTTTTGAACAGTAGTAAAAAAAATTTTAAATTATAGAATGATTTTAAAAAGGCTTTTTTTTATAAATTTTCTAATTTTTACAGACAATTTTTTCTCTTTTTCCTTGTAGAATTTAAACAGCTATTTTGCGCTATAGTTTGGGTGCTAGCCTTGAAAGGTGGTGTTAATAATGGGCTCATTCTGCTAAAACTTGACAAGATATTTAATGTGTTTCCCATAAAAATATAGAAACTAAAACTAAAACACAAAATGTTTTAATTTTGCTTTGGTTGATGATAAAATTTACACCTGTGCCTAAATTGTCTATTAAGACATTTTTGAAGAGTTTAAATTTTGTATAGCTCTCAATGCTTAATTTTAATTAATTAAAGTTAATTTAGCAAAATTAGGCTTAAATATTGTTAAATCGCCAGCAAAATCACGGTCGTTATCTGGCAACTTAACACAGCTCAATACACATAGGACGATGCAAATATTAGAAAGTTACACCACAAAAAAAAGATGGTGCGACATTAATAACCTTTCTACGAGTTTGTTAAGAAAAGTGTTGACAATTATGTTATTATTAGGAAAGGGATTCACATATTCTTAAATTTTCTATACTATTTGTAAGCCAGCAAGCAAGCACACAAATAAGTGAAAAAAATTTAATAAAAAACCTAATTAGTATCTCTAAGCTGTTGCTGTTGTAGTAATCTTTTCATTCCTTGATGCCCGTACATACTTAGGTAACAATGGTAAAGAAAACATACGAAAATAGTTACCAGATGATTTTATGTTACAATAGTTTTGACGTTTTCAAACGCCTATAAATAAAAATAGCAGATAAGAGCATATCAGCATTATCAAATATTGATAAATCGCCACCAAAAAACTACCATTATCTTACGACTTACCACAGATCATTCCGCATCAGGATGATACAAATATTAGAGAGTTGCACTATATTTTAATGTTCCCCACCAAAAAAAGATGGCGACACATTAACGACTTTTTCATGAATTTGTTAAGAAAAGTGTTTACAATTATGTTATTATTAGGAATAGAACTCACATATTCTTAAATTCTCCTTACTATTTGTAAACTAATAAGCGCACAAATAAAAGACAAGCATTTAACAAAACACCTAATTAGTATCTCTAAGTTGTTGTTGATGTAAAAATCTTTTAATATCTGGATGCCCGCACATAGTTAAGTAACAATATTAAAGAAAACATGCAAACAAAGTTACCAGATGTTTTCATATTACAAAAATTCTAACGTTTTAAATCGCCTATAAATAAAAATAGCAAATAAGAGCATATAAGCTTTATACAAAATGCTGAAGACATGTTAAGGCTGTTTAGGAGATAAGGGAAAATGTGGTGATATAAAAAAAAGAAATAATTAAAATGTTTTATTAAGCAATTTAAGGAATTTAACTGGTTAATAGAACAAGAATATAAAAGTGAAAGATTAGAGAAAAAAAAGCAGTGGTATGAAATTGCTGAATAGTAATGTTAACTGAGGAAGTATTGCTTTAGAATGCCGTGACTTTGGGAGGAATAAATTGATGTCATTTAAATATTTTGTGGCGTTTAGAAAATGCTATTTATAAAGGGTGTTCACCGGAAAGATATGCTACTTTGTTTTGCCTTCATTTTGGTAAACATTAGTCTTCACAGTTTACAGTCGTGAAGCAGACACGTGGCAAACCTATTATAGAAAAATATTCGATGAGCGACGAAGGCCACTGTAGCCAGTTCCTATAATTATAATTATTGATTTGTAAATTTATTTATTGTTAATAAATAAATAAAGTGTTTTAATCGTTAAAACATTTTATCAAAATCAATCATCGATTACTTTGACGATGAGAAAGTTACGTGAAATTTTTGGGAGAAACAAAGTGCCAACAAAACGTACTATTCATCGTCTAGTGAATGATTTCAGAGAAAGAGGTTCTGTAGGTGATGGGCCCAAGTATGGACCACGTCGTACTGCAAGATCAGCTGAAAACATTACGGATGCTTAAGAAAGGGTTCAAAACAATTCACCAACCTTAATTCGATGTCGTGCTCAGCAGCCTTGGTCTTCCAAGAACAACTTTGGCCAGAATTTTGCTTAAGGATTTGCATTTGTTTCCTTATAAGATTCAGTTAACACAAGAGCTTCATCCACAAGGACCATTTACGCCGCCAATAGTATGTTACGGCTCGTCCATGACAATCACGATTTTCATAAAAAAATCATAATGAGTGACGAGGCACATTTTCATTTGAAAGGATTTGCAAAGAAACAGAATAATTGGGTTTGGGGCATGGGAAACCCTCAAATTATCCAACAGTCAGTTTTGCATCCATTAAAAGTGACAGTCTGGCGTGCAATTTGGTCAACTGCATGCTTTGGAGCTTGATTAACATGTGATATGAACAATACGGTGCCACATCGCTTATAACCAGGATTACAATGGAACTACTGCGAGACCTGTTTGCACAACAAGTTATTTCAAGAAATGATGATGTTGATTGGCCTACAGGGTGGCCTGATTTGACTGCTCTGGACTTGGAGATATCTGAAAAGCAAGATGTAGGCAAACAAACCAGAAACGTTTGAGCGACTCTAATAAAATATTTGTAATAAATGAAATAGCGCGTGAAATTTCTGAGAATGTACAGAAAAATGTGCTAAAAAGGACTCGCTTTTGTGAGGCTAACAAAAGAGGACATTCATCTGATATTATACATAATTGCCGACATTAAATAAAACATTTATCAATATTTTTTTTTTACAAGTCGCGCTAATTAAAAATACCAATAAATCGGCTGTAATTGGGTCAATCCTAACTAGTTTAGGAATCTTGAAATATAGCGATTTAGACATTTTGGAATCCCTAACTCAATGGGCATTAAAACATAGTGATATCTGTCGGCTACAAGATCTAAGTGCACTTTTTCTAACATCTGCCATTTTAAATTTTAAAACAGCAAATATTGAAGATATCCGTTAAAAACTAGTTAATGAAATCGCACAGCAAGATTTTTAAAAAAGTATTGATTGGCTAAATCATGTTTGGGGCATCGCCATGTTAGGCGTATGTAATAACAAGCATCTGGAGGGTGTTTTAGCTCAAACATTTATTGATAAACTGCAATCGGATAAAAATGGTCTAACAGCTACAGCGAAAATGAAGTTCCTTAACTTAAATAGCTATGCCAAACTAATAACTAATGGCTGTAAGGGACCTGTTATATCAACCAATAGTGTAGTTTATAATTTGCCTATAGCGCATTCAAAATCAAAGCAGGCTTTGGCTGGTGGTTTTTAATCGTTTCATTAAAAAGTCTTCTGCCTGCCAATAATTAAGTCAAAAGCTTAGTCGACAGTGATTGATGCCATTTGTGCTTTTGATTCTAAACGTAATCCTTTGTCCCTAGATAAAGACCAACCTCGCCAGCAGTGTCAAGGTTGCTTTCATGGTGGTTGATTATCATGATGTTTGCCATGGAGCCCACAGATCACCAAGTGGTATAACAGCGCTGACCTTTGATTTGCTAGAAAAGAGTTGTTACCAAGAGTACAGTAACAGTGATAAATTATTGAAAAGAGTAAAGTATTTGGAAAGTAAATTAAAAGCACTTAATAGTACTAAAGCAAAATAAAATTGCAACCTTCCATTTATCAATATAAATGCCATTCTGTATTATTTAATCAAAAATTATAAGCAACCAAAATAATATACGCTCCTGGCGGATACCCTGTATATTGAGATCAGTCAGTACTACCGCTATTTGTAATGCGTGATTTGATTTACATCTGCACCGACAATATAGTCATAATCAGATGGTGTTCAAACCACTTGGTTGGATGGACATCACCCACGCCCTAGAAGGCCTTCGGATACGTATATCCTCCAGTCACTCCTAGTAGCAATTTAGAAAGTCCGGAGTAGGCCGTGCCCTCACTCCTTGCTGAGGAGTTGGAGACTTTCCAACTCCTGGTCCAGAACGCATGAAGCTCTTATTTATCAAGAACACGCCAGCATTCATACTCACTGGACCTGAACCATTCATTGTGTTAATTTGAATGGTCCGACCCACAAACTCTCACGAGGGTCCGAACCCGCAACCACCACGATACTCCCATATAGGGGCCAACCTCAATAACCAGTCAGAGCACATCATTGTCTAAAGAGAACAAATAGTGTACTCTGGGGCGTACTGATTCCCGTGGAAATATGTCGATTGTCCAGGTGACTCCTACTAGCCTTTGAGGGGCCCGGGCTCCCTTTTACCCCGCAAGACACAAATCTAAATGGAATAGTAGGTTCCAAAAAGACTATAATGTGCCCCCGGGGGGGAACCTCTATTTGTAATATTAGTTTTCTTACTATTCCAAGAGACAATGTCTAACAATTTGGTCTCTGACTATCCGATAAGATCCAGTTGTTTGTATTCATTGGCCAATTAATTAATTAACAACATTGAACTCTAAATTTGGTCTCTGGTTTACTCTTTAAACAATAATTTTTCCTGTAGCGAATTTTGTGTTGTGTTGTTGTCGTGCAGGAGTCGTTACCGTTTGTAGAGTAAGACTCATTGTCACAGAGTTCCTTATTACTACTGTTTGCTAGAGAAGTTTATTTGACCAGATGTGGGAAAAGTTTAAGCGAGGTGCATTATTTGCTTTCACACTTGAGGTATTAAGACACATAGTGCTGCCATCCTTTTACTTATTGAGGCTAAACTATCGAAGAAATCATCTTAAGATTTCCTAGAGCATCTTAAAATCTCGTGAAGCCACGAGAAATCCTTCTCACGTGCTCTATTCTGGAACAAACTCTGTGTTGAAGTCTGAAAATAAAATCTTCTATCCTGGCTCATATATTTAGATAAAAGCTGCTGTCGTCCAAGGGGAGCTGCAATCAACAAGATTTTAGTTAGCTAAGAATTTCTTTCTGCTCTTCAATTGAAGTTCATTTGTTAAAGGAAACAAGTTCGTGGTTATTCGCGCCATTTTAAAACTTTAAATATTGTAAAGTGTTAAACAAAAAAAAAAAAAAAAATTTCAAAATTATTGTGAAAATTTAAATAACTTCACCTTTATCAAGTAGAAAACAAAATTTAAGTCGTGTTCTTTTTTATTGCGACTTCGGTGTAGTGCTTGTGGTTCCTTTGCTTGCTTGGACGAAGATTTTTACCTTGAATGCATTAAAAATTTTTTTTTTAATTTTCTTGGCATCAATTTTATGATTTTTTAATTGAGCTTCAAGCATTTAAAGAATATCATATTCGTCAGACATATAGGCGTGACCTTTTTTTGTATTCATCTTTAAATGCTTGAAGATGTGAACATCCAACAGTCCCTCAGGTAATTAATTCTTGTGCAAGCACGAATTTCTCTCTCACTGACATTTTTAAAGTGTCTTTGAAAAAATTTGACATTTTCCGGTGAAAAAAAAAAAATAAAAAAAAAAAATTCAAGCATGCAGATGCATGCAGGCATGAGTAGTTATATTTTAAAATTTATATGACTATATAATTTTCGTTACTCGTAATAAGTAAGCAATAGCATTAAGACTACCACAAACTCTTTGACTGTGGAGAAAGTAGAAGAAAAAAGCCTTGAGAAAAATGTCTTTTAAAAGTGAAGCGTCTTTGATACAATTTTCCCAATCTCATGCTGATAGTTAAAAAAATAAAAAGATTTTCCTTTTTCAAAGGCCGAATAGCATTATAAAACTGTAGCAAAGAAAATATCAGGAAAGGTTTTCAAAAATCCAAAAAAAAACTAAAAACAATTTTAGCTGCATGTTCGTATGAAAAGAACGCCAGTAAAAAAGTTGACAGGATTTTTTTTTTGGCAATAGAGGACTAAAGTGAACAAAATTTAAATGCATAAAGTTAACTTTATTCCATTAGCATTTGTTTCTTTTAACATTATTTTTATATAATTACTAGCTGAACCCGGTGTGCTTCGCTACCCCCCCCCCCCACGTTATAAAATAAAATAAAAAGTAATTATATATTAACAAAAATTTATTTATGTAATTTTAATTAAATTATTGCAATGCTCTAGGATATACAATATTTTTAGTTTGCCCATCATAAATCGGTGGGTTTTACTACACGTGAGTATGCAACATAAAGCTGTCCATGCGAGAAACATGGATTTGCTAAATTTAAGCCGCAAACTTGCAGAGGTTGACTTTGAGTTTTGTTAACAGTCATCGCAAACGCCAACCGAACTGGAATATGCAATCGTTTAAAATCGAATGGAAAATCTGTTGGTATCATTGGAATGCGTGGCAAAAGTACATCTGTCCCTTTATATTTTCCTGTTATAATGGTCGCTTCTATTAAATTATTTCCCAGTTATTTTACTGCAAGTCGAGTGCCATTGCAAAGCCGTGGTGGATCGATATTACGCAGTAAAATAATGGGCAGTGTTTCGCGCTGAACAGCAGTCTCGGAAGCCCTTGATGTTGAGGTTCGAGATCGCTGAATTTCTAGGCGTGCTTCTCTGCAGCTCTAGAGGTTGAGGCTCGAGACCGTTCAATTTTAAGGCGTGCTTCACGTTAGTTAAAAAATAATTTAAAAAGGAAAACTGCAACTTCTGTCTAATTCACTATTGCAAATGCGTTAAGGCAAAAGTAAATATGCAGTAAGGTTAGTGCTCCCCTTTTTTGTTTTAAACCAATAAGAATTCAGTACTGAACCGCATGTAATTTGCTTTATGCTCCCCTTTTTTATTTTTAGACGAATCAAAAAGCAGCAATTACACAATCAGCTGTTATCGCAGTCACTTGTAAGAGAATGAGAATGGGGTTACCCCACGCTCTGTTTTAATTAACATACATATATTACAAAATCAGCTGTTTTGCAGACAGTTGTGGGAGAAAGAGAATGGGGCTACCCTACTATTTTAATTAATATGTATTTCAAATTTGAGGTAAAGCCGTTAATAAACGTAGTAACAGTAGGTGCAAAAGTGTGCATGGTCGAAAAATATTATCATGTAATAAGTATTCCTGAGTCAAAGGATTTTGTTATTTCGTAAGAATATCCTGTTGTGAAAATTTAATGACAATCGGTCCAGTAGCTAAGACTATATTACGATTTTTAATTTTCCTAAAAAGGGGCGTGGTCCCACTCACTTTTCTCCTGGTACGTATTCCTTATTATGCCAATACCAAACATCATCGACGTAGGTAAAAAAATGCCCAAAATATGGCAATTTAAATTTTTGGGTTATATGGGCGGTGCCACGCCCCTTTATCCAATCAAAGGTTCATATAGCCTACTATTCCTTCCAGAGTCATAGCCTACCAAAGTTTTCGACGAGTGCAGCGATAGAACCAAAAGACGTAAAACGGAAACCTTACGCAACTGCAGTGATACGGGAGAGTTGGCTGTAGCTACTCGAAGTATATTACGGTCAGTTGGAATGAGAGATGCTGCCGAAGTGCTTAAAGAAGCAACTTCTTCACCAAATCACGCACATAAATATAAAATTGCGCACCAACAGAGTCAATCCAACTCAAAATGTAAAGAACAATTATCAATATTAGGAGCTCTCCCGATGTTCATTGAAGCCAATTTGACTCGCAGGCAGTATGAGGTTGTTAGAATGAGCAACAAAAATTTCTATCCGTGTTACACTTTGCTCCAAAAGGCTAAACGGGATTGTTATTCTCCAATGTCGACATGTATAATCAGTGCTACCAGTGCCGAAATCAAATTACAAGATCTTTTGAATCATACATCTACTCGACTTCTAGAGTACCTTCAAGAAGTATTTGATTCCTTAGAATGGGGTTGTGATGGATCCAACCAATCTCAATATAAACAAAGGTTTGAAAACGAGGCTGATTCGGACTCAAAGATATTTCAAAGTTCTATGGTCACATTGCAGCTCATATCAAAACCAACGAAAAGAGTCATCTGGAAAAATCCTACACCGTCTTCACCACGCTACTGTCGACCGATCCGGATTCGATTTGTAAAGGAATCGTTAGATGTAACTAATGAGGAAGTCAATTATATTCAAAATGCCATTAGCACCTTGGTAGAAACGAAAGCTGACCTAAAAGGAATGAAAATTCGCGTTCAACATAAATTACTGCTTACTATGGTCGATACTAAAGTATGCAACGCTGTGAATAATACCAGCTCCACCATGAAGTGCTATATTTGCAACAAAACTTCCAAAGATATTAATGATTTGAATAAAACTGGAGTAATCAATGAAAGCTCGCTCACATTCGGACTTTCAACTCTCCACGGTATTTTACATATGTCCTACAAGCTACCTCTTAAAAATTGGCAAGCACGAACAGAAAGGGATAAAGATATAGTAAGGGGGTATACGTAAGGGAATTGGGGACCAACTTCGGGGTAATATTCTATGCGGGATATGTCGGCGACGTTATATGTATACTAGAGGGGAATAACGAGGAGCAAATTCTGGACTACTTAAATGGAGGACACAAGGACATGAAATTTACAATGAAAAAGGAAGAGGAGGGGAGGATTGATTATCTGGACCTTACGATCGGGGGGAACATAGTCTCGGACAGAGTCGAATGTGGGATATACAGGAAACCAACAGCAACGGACACAATAATACACAACTCATCAGATCATCCCCAGCAACACAAAAGCGCAGCAATCGGGCAGCTATTAACAGGACTCGGGAGAACACCACTAACACGGCGAATGTATATGAGGGGAATGGGAACAATATACACCATAGCGGGGGACAACGGATACAAAAAGCGCCTCGTGGATAACATCAGGAAACAAATTGGGACGAACAGAGAACAGGAGAATGGGAGGAGGCAATGGGCTACATTAACATATATGGGGGGATCGGCGTACAAACTGGCGGAATTCTTTGGGGAACGCGACATCAATACCGCATTCGGAACAGGGAACAACCTGGGCGGAATACTGCGGGATAGGACGACCGGGGCGGATATACTGGACGGACGAGGAGTGTACAAATTAACTTGTACATGCCATTATGGCTACATCGGGCGAACAGGACGGGGAATTAAGACCAGATTTAGGGAACACATTAGAGACTATAACAGGGAACTACGGGGACCGAGATCAACTCCAGAATCGAACTTTGCAAACCATATATTTAACAACAAGTGTACACCAGGACATATAACGACAACGGTTAAACTGCTTCATACACAGCACAAAGGAAGGAGACTAAATGTATTGGAGAACATGGAAATATACAAACAAAAAACATTTGACGGACGAATAATAAATGAACAAATGAACACTGCTTCGGACACAATATTTGAACCGTTGAAACATTTTTACAGGAAAACAAACACTACACCAGTACAAAAACGTTGCGCAGGTGCACAAGACCAGGGCAATAAAGCACATCGTAAACGTACAATTACAGATTATTATGTCACATAAAAAAGGAAAAGGGGAAAAAAAACCCAATAGGTTTACACATAAACAAAAACGGACAACAGGCATGATCGTAAAGGGATTTAGTTAGGAAAAAAGACGAATGGAAAAGGGAGCGACAAATTAGGTAAAAAGAGACAAACGAAAAAGGAGAGAGAGATACAGGCAAAAAAGACAAAAAGTGACGAACGCAATAACACGAAGGGAGACACGAACTATATAAACACAACTGACAATAGAACGCAACTAGTACGAAAAGAACACTGAAGATGGCAAACAGCCGAAACCGGTTTGTTCACATACTAAATTTGACGAAGGTCGACGGAAAACCGTACCCAAACAAAAGATATGGTAAAAACCCGAAAAATAACAATCCAGCAAGAAATCAAAAGCAAAATGGGCCTGATTGTGGATGTTCCTAAAGCTGGTTTCGGAAACAGTAATGACGGTAACACAAGCAGACGCTTTTTTTCCGATCCTAATTTGGCAGCAGAAATTACAGGAGTTGATCGAGACTTAATTTTTCGCTTGAAAGTTATGTTGGAAGTAATGTCCAGTTGCCATAAAATAGACACTGAACAGTTTTACATCTATACAACAGATACAGCGAAGATGTATGTTAAGTTGTACACCTGGTACCCAATGTCGCCAACAATGCACAAGAAATAAGCACTTTCGGCAATATCGTGAAAACTACGCCCGAAAATTTTCAACAGAGTCCTGCAATAGAGATATAATTAATAGATTATTGCTAACTTCAGATCCTCTGTTAACGGGACTAAGATCAAAGCCGAAAAAAACACAAAATCCTTTCTCAAAGGAATGCTTAGAAATGCTTAGAAATGCTTGTCCCAACCGAAGACAACGAAGACAACATTTTTGAATTAAATAAAGAAGATATTTTCAGCTCAGGCAATGAAGAAATAGCCGATTAATTTTTTTATATCATATTTTTATCTTTTCAATTAAAACAGAATTGTTTGTTAATTTTTCATACTGCAGGACTGAGGGTTTCTTTAAAAAGCATCCTCCTTTAATTGGTTTGGGGAAATACCGTCTTAATACCCTACGTCTTTTTGCTTGTTTATATAAATTTACAATTTTAAATGCCACAACATGTCTTTTCTAAATATTTTGCATACAAAATTCAATCAAAATAATTTTGGCCGCCTAGATTGGCCAAATACCCCTCTGTGCGGCGGACACTCTGTATCTTCCAAATAATGACTTTATACGTAACCGAAATAGAGATATTGTTTCTAGAAAATATTTTATTACAATTTAATATTTGAAAGTACTTAAATCTTTCCAAGACAATTAGTAAGCATTTTGTTAAGGAAATCACAATTGTTAATTGTTAATTATTTTTCTCTATAGTGCTTTCTTAAAGGCAACTTCAAATTTATTTCAAATTTTCTTTATAGTGAAATATTTCTATTCGTTTAATGTTATTTGTTCTATTGGCCTAATAATGATAAAATATTTATCTTTCGTTTAATAAGATGTTTACCAGCACAAAGTGAAGTTAAGTGAAGTGAAGAAGCAGGACATAAAATCTCATTTAAGTTTTATTGGTTTCCAAATGGCTTTTTGTTGCATTTCTTTAACACTCTTCATCATTCTCCATCTTTTGTAAATGTTTATTTCTCTTTATTGATTGTTTATTGGCTTAAGTTGTATTCACTCCCATGTCATTTTAAATCAATATTATTTTCCACTTGTTTGCATTTGAAATACAGCAATTTGTAATCGTTATATAAATAAACATTTATGTCGATAGCATTTTCAAATTATTATGTTCTGGTTGGCCATTTATTTATTAATGCATTTCAATCGTTCAATCTTTCATTCATTCAGCCATTCAATTTTGTTATCATAAACCATTGTGTGTTCGTAAAGTAAAATTATTTACAAGTTGTGAACATTTTACAAAAATTTGTCATTCAATATTCGTAAAGTAAAATAAAGTAAATAAGAGAGTAAGTGAGTTTATAGATGAAACCAATAATAATCGGCAAATACACTTAAAAAAATAACAGGAGTTATGAAATTAATAAAATTAAAAAAAGAACAGAAATGCCTCCTGACTAACTATTAGTCGATAGCTAGACATTATGTGTCACCCATGATGATAAGTGGCAAGAGCGAATTTTTAACTCCTCCCTAAGAATAGAAAATGTCTTGTTAAAACGACCTGCAGAGTAGAGTAAAGGTCAGCTTTAAGGTTGTACAATTGCAAGAAATAAAATAGTTTTTTTTAACTATTATAAAAACACAACAATTCTATTGAAAAAAACATTGCAATTAGATTTTCTTCGTTGTTATTCCAGCATATGTTTGATTAGCTCATATGTAAATGTATATAAATAGAAGTGTAAAAAAAGTAAAAAAAAATTGCCACATGTTTTCATATTCAAGAGTTCTAAACGTTTTAAATCGCCTATATATAGAAATAGCATTTACTAGAAGTATAGAAAAATAAAGCGAAACTACTGAGCAGGTAAGCAAATATCTAGTTTGTGCCATAATAACCAGCACAGACAACTAAAAGCCTTTGTTTAGAGATATTTTTATAGAGGTCGAGAGCTTTAAGACTTTTTAAACTGTTAGCCATTTAGCCAGTTATCAAGTGATTAATGTTTAGCTTGACATTTCTGCAAGAATAGACTGATGCCTCCACATGTTTCCATATTGTGCAAATTTATTTTGAAAATCATGGTGCTGTTCGATATGTTCGATACTAATTTTATAAGCGAAATTTGTTTAGCGATAAAGCTCACTCTTATGTGAATGGATATGTGAGTAAACAAAGCTTTCGTATTTGTGGTGATGATAATTCTTAAGTGTATATTGAGATATCGTTACATCCAAAAAAAACTAGTTGATATATTTTGTGGTTGAAATCATTGGCCCGTACTTTTTTTAAATGATGCTGGTGAGAACCATACAGTCAATGGTTAACGCTATAAAGCCATGATTAATGTTTATTTCGTTCATCAATTGAATAACACATCATCATTGTTGTGTAATGACACGCTTTTCCTGGCTGCTGGGGTATACTCAACGGCGTCCAGGATTGTGCAGTGTCGTTGGGGGAAATAAACGGCTTCGGTTGTTTTTTTATAACTTAGTCTTTATTTGCCACTAATCCTCCACTTTACGACAGCTCGCTTCTCGGCTCTGTGTGTGTGTAAGGGCGACGGTTTCCATTGTCTTGATCCTACGTGAACCGGTCAGTGTTCGAGGGAAACAACCAAAACGATGTAAGTTAGGCTGGGTTAAAACCTCCACTCAACTGTTCACTGTTTTGTTCACTCACTATGAAGACACAAATTCCGCTTGATTAAGACCTCCGCTTCGTTTGTGACCGAACCGCAGTTAGTAGACCGTGTGTCCAAGGGGGATAACCAAAACACTGTCAGTCGGGCTGGGCTAAGACCTCCGCTCAACTGTCCAATGCTTTGGTCATCCACTGTGGTGACGGTAGACACAAATTCTGCTGGGTTAAGACCTGCGCTTCATTTGTGGCCGAACCACAGTTAGTAGACCGTGTGTCCAAAGGAAATAACCAAAACACTGTAAGTCGGACTGGGCTAAGACCTCGGCTTTGTTTGTGACCGAACCGCAGTTAGTAGACCGTGTGTCCAAGGGAAATAACCAAAACACTGTAAGTCGGACTGGGTTAAGACCTCCGCTCAACTGTCCAATGCTTTGGTCATCCACTATGGTAACGGTAGACACAAATTTCCCTGGGTTAAGACCGCCGCCTCGTTTGTAACCGAACCACAGTTAGTAGACCGTATGTCCAAGGGAAATAACCAAAACACTGTAAGTCGGACTGGGTTAAGACGTGCGCTCAACTGTCCAATGCTTTGGTCATCCATTGTGGTAACGATAGACACAAATTCCGTTGGGTTAAGACCTCCGCTTCGTTTGTGACCGAACCACAGTTAGTAGACCGTGTGTCCAAGGGAAATAACCAGAACACTGAAAGTCGGGCTGGGCTAAGACCTCCGCTTCGTTTGTGACCGAACCGCAGTTAGTAGACCGTGTGTCCAAGGGAAATAACCAAAACACTGTAAGTCGGACTGTGTTAAGACCTCGGCTCAACTGTCCAATGCTTTGGTCATCCACTATGGTAACGGTAGACACAAATTTCCCTGGGTTAAGACCGCCGCCTCGTTTGTAACCGAACCACAGTTAGTAGACCGTGTGTCCAAGGGAAATAACCAAAACACTGTAAGTCGGACTGGGTTAAGACGTACGCTCAACTGTCCAATGCTTTGGTCATCCACTATGGTAACGGTAGACACAAATTTCCCTGGGTTAAGACCGCCGCCTCGTTTGTAACCGAACCACAGTTAGTAGACCGTGTGTCCAAGGGAAATAACCAAAACACTAAAAGTCGGGCTGGGTTAAGACCTCCGCTTAACTGTCCAATGCTTTGGTCATCCACTGTGGTGACGGTAGACACAAATTCCGCTGGGTTAAGACCTGAGCTTTATTTGTGGCCGAACCACAGTTAGTAGACCGTGTGTCCAAGGGAAATAACCAAAACACTGACAGTCGGGCTGGGTTAAGACCTCCGCTTCGTTTGTAACCGAACCACAGTTAGTAGACCGTGTGTCCAAGGGAAATAACTAAAACACTGTAAGTCGGACTGGCTTAAGACCTCCGCTTCGTTTGTAACCGAACCGCAGTTAGTAGACCGTGTGTCCAAGGGGAATAAGCAAAACAGTAAAAGTCGGGCTGGGTTAAGACCTCCGCTTCGTTTGTGATCGAACCGCAGTTAGTAGGCAGTGTGTCCAAGGAAATTAACCAAAACACTGTAAGTCGGACTGGGTTAAGACCTCCGCTCAACTGACCAATGCTTTGGTCACCCACAATGGTGGCAGTAGAAAAAAATCCCGCTGGGTTAAGACCTCCGCTCAACTGTCCAGTGCTTTGGTCACCCATTACGGTGACGGTTGACAAAAATTCCGGATAAGACCTTGATCACTGCAGGGAGTGTCTTAGGATATAAACTCAGCTGGATTTAAAACTCTACTTTGTGTATAATCTCACTGTCTTACCTAACAGTCCGAAATATTAAAAAAATATTACCTGTTGTCCTGACATTTTTGTTTTGGGTGGGATTTTCTGTCTACGCCATTACGCCCGAAACTATTGATCATTTGGAGGACTATTTTCGCCGCGTTATTGTTATTGAAAAAATTTATTGAAAATTGCATCGCCAGATAAGACTACAGCCAAACCAGCCATGGTGGTTATATGACAAAATTAAAATTTAAATTATAATGGCAAAAGGTTATCCTTCCAATAAAGTATATTTGATGTCAATCTAAAAAATTTTCTTTGTGAGAATAAATCGCTATGCTGATAAGAGAATATAAGAAGCTAAAAATCAAATTCAATATCTTTAACTGTGAAATCTATTCTGTTTATCCGTATGGCCATAAAATTTAAAAAGTCATCACATAAACAACAAAAGAACTCACATATTTTACATAATTTCGTTATGCAGTCAACTGTAAAGTTTAGCTAAATAATCTGGCATCCCTAAATGAATATAAAACAATAAATTTTGAAAGGCGAAAAAAGAAAAATAAAACGGAGCTTTTTGTCAAACGCTTAATTGTTGACCCTTAATGGGTTAAATATTTACGACAATTAAATTAATAATGCTGTAATGGGTTTGAAAAAATATCATCATTCTACTAGTGTCGACTAGTAGGACTATTTTTTAATATTTAATTTTTTGTTATTTTTATTATTGTCCTAAAAATTTTTTTCAGTGTACATTAACTATACTTATTCCTTTTATTTTGTCTGGAAGTATTGTTTTCTTTAATCTTGTTATTATTATGTCTATATCCTATTTATTATTTTAAGACCAAAATTACAAAGGGAAAATGACAACAACAACAACGATTCTGTTTACAAGTTGTCATTATCGTTGATAAAGCAGCAGCAGCCGTAATAAGCAGTTTGTCAGTAACAGCCTTAAAACGAAATTGTGTGCTTTGTTTTATTCAAAAGTAATTTATGTTTGAAGTTCTCCCTTTCTGCTGTGAATAATTTTAGGTTTTAGCCAACAATACAAAATGTTCTATTTCCCCAAATTGAATCTTTAATACATTTCCCAACCATAATTAGAGAAAATTTTACAATTTGAGTTTCCAATAGGGACTTGTAAATGTCGTATAAGGAAGTTGAGCATGTGTTCACATTAACGTTTGAAATAAAAAGTAAATTAATTGAAAGTAATAAAAATAATTTTTTTTCCAATTTTAAATCTTGGCCTTAATCTATCTTTCCTGATGCTATAACTCTAGAACGCACGAACCGATTTCCACGGTTTTGCATTGGTTGGAAAGGTTTCGTCCTCCGTGAGGTTTATAGCGAAGAAAATTCAAAGAAAAAAAATTTCAAGAGAAAGGCAGGAAAACAGGGAAAATCATTTTTCACATACAGCGCCATCTCTGATACACAGCATGTAGTACAACGGCACCAGTACGTGGTGTGTGAGCATCCCTCACGAAAATAAGTACATCTCATTTTAATTAGAGGGCGCCGTGCACTAGGTCGCATGCACACTGTTCATCCTAGAAATGATGAATGTTTTTATTTGCGACTGCTGTTGGTAAATGTACGTGGACCAAAATCATTTGCGCATTTGAAAACTGTGAATGGCCACCAATGCCAAACATATCGAGAAGCATGTCAACTATTGGGTTGGCTGGAGAACGATTGTCATTGGGATTTAACACTTGCGGGTTCAATTGTTTCATCAAATGCGTACCAAATATGAACGTTGTTCGCTATTATCATCACCATATGTTTCCTTTCACAACCAATTCAGTTATGGAACAAATGCAAAGACGACGTATGTGAATATATCTTGCAGCGCTTGCACATTCGAACGAATAATCCCGACATGCAAATAACCGATGAAATATATAATGAAGGATTGATTCTGAATGAGGATCTATGCTTGACTATTGCAAACAAGCTACTGATTGAAGTAGGAATGATTACGCCAAATCGATCGATGCACTCAACCAAGAATTAAATCGAGAGCTGCAATACAATGTTGATGCATTGCAGGAATTTGTTCGAAATAATATGCCGTTACTGAACGAACAGCAAAAACAAGTAAACGAAACATTTTTGCAAGCGGTGGACAATAATTCTGGTGGTCTATTCTTCCTGAACGCACCTGGAGGAACAGGGAAAACATTTGTCATTTCATTGATTTTGGCCACTATTCGATCAAGATGTGACATAGCTCTGGCATTAGCATCTTCTGGAATTGCGGCAACTCTTCTAGATGGCGGTCGTACTGCACATTCTGCGTTTAAGTTGCCACTCAATTTAAACACAATTGATACTCCAGCATGCAATATTTCCCGATCCACTGCAATGGGAAAATTGTTGATGCAATGCAGGCTCATTGCTTGGGACGAGTGCACAATGGCACATAAGAAATCACTTGAAGCACTTAACTTTACACAGAAGGATCTTCGGCGAAATAACAACATCTTTGGCAGCTTCATGATATTGTTGGCAGGCGATTTCAGGCCGACGTTGTCAGTAATTCCCCATGCAACGCCTGCAGATGAATTGAATGCTTGCCTGAAGGCATTCCACCTTTGTGGAATAACGTAAAAACATTATCGCCAACCACTAATATGAGAGTTCAACTTTAAAATGATCAAAGTGCTGCATAATTTTCCAAATGGTTGTTAGCTGTCGGAAATGGAGAAGTCCCAGTTGATGCGACAGCTGGATTAATTACTCATACCAACGACTTTTGCCGATTTGTAGACTCACTCTCAATTAGCGCTTATGGAAAATGTTTTCCCAAATATTAGTGAGAATTATCAGAATTATGCTTGGTTACGTCAACGAGCAATTCTCGCCCCAAAGAATAATGATCTTGCACATGCAATGAATTTCACCATTCAATTGATTTGGTGACATACAAATCCGTTGATTCCATATCAAATCCCGATGATGCAGTATATTATCTAACGGAGTTTTTGAACTCTCTGGAGTTACCAGGATTTCCACCACATAACTTGCAACTCGATGTGGGTTCAGTTAATATGATATTACGTAATTTGAATCCACCGCGACTTTGCAACGGTACTCGACTTGCGGTAAAAGAACTTATGCCGAATTTGATTGAGGCAACCATTACTAATGGAAAATACACAGGTGGAAATTCAGTGAAATATATGATAAATTTTCGAGTCACATAACTTTTCGATCTGGCTATAAAAATGCCAGCTCGTTCTTGTGATATAACATCATTGGATTACTTTCTTTGAGACCGCCTGAAACACCAGGCTAATGTGAACAACCCATAAACAGCTCTAAGATGAAAATCGAGTGGCAAAATAAACAAAGCTTTGTTGCAAAATACAAAAAAATTTTGTGAAAAAAAGTGTGCTTCTGCCGACGTATTGGTAGGGGACATTTGCCCGCCTTCATACTCCTTTGTTAATTTCTATGTTTCTACTTTATATTGATAAGAATAAAACTGAGTTTGTTGGAAAGAAAAGTTTATTTTAAAATAATTTACTTTCTAACCTAAAATTTCTAACCATCCTTTATTTTAAAAAAAAATAACGGCCATAATTTTACACAGTGTTATGTGAGACAGGTCTTTTATTTTAAGAAGATGGCCATCACATTTCTATCTTACCAATCGTTCCTTACATAGTTTTATACCCCTTCTCTTTCTTTCTAATACAAAAATCAAAAGTTGAGCAACAAAAACTGAAGCGTCTAAACAGGCACCATTTAAATAACGACTGGCAATATTAAGTAAATGCTTCACTTACGAAGAGAAAATACAAAGAGTTAATAAAATTTAATACAATATAAACGCCTTCAGTCCCTATTAAATAACCCTTTAATCAACTCAGTCTTAAATGTCTTAGAACACCTGCCTAATGGTTATAACAAAAAATAAGTAGTCTTATATTGAAATTATTTATTGTTGGCAACTCAAGCTCTAATGATTTATTGCTGATTGTGTAGAGAAACCCATTAATCTGTCTGATAAACTTCTTCTTCTATTGCTTTCAGCAATTAGTTCTTTAAAAAAAAGTACTTAAAGCTGTTTGTAGCAAAATATCTATAATAACGATTAAGGGAAATAACCTTTCTTCACTTTATTTTTTTGTATAGACAATGACTTTCGTAAAGAACTTTTTTGCAGTCATGCGTTTTAATTATTAGTTTTAGCGCCCATTGATAATTTGCTATTACCTTTTTGGTACGAGGGCTGCTATTTATATTTGTGGCCTAAGGATGAAAGCACAAGCATTTAAAGACAAAATTTATTTTATTATTTTTCAAGATATTCTCCAAGAAGATTTATACACTTCTGCATGCGTTGGGACCAATTTTCAAAGCACTTTTTCCACTCCGATTTAGGTACCTTCAAAACATGGGTTTTGAATGCAGAAACTGCTTCTTCAGGTGTAGGAAACCGTTGTCCATGTAGTTTTTTCTTGATGTTCGAAACAAAAAGAAGTCTTTAGGTGCCAAGTCAGGGCTGTACCGCGGATGACCCATCAATTTAATGTTTTGCCCTGTCAAAAACTCCATTGTTTCAGCCGATCGGTGACAGCTCGCATTGTCGTGATGCAGAATGATGCGTCTTTTCTTTGACTTTTCCCGATGTTTCTCAAAGACTTCTGGCAAACAAATAGTGGTGTACCATGCCGAATTAACCGTCTTATGTTGCTCTAATGGCACAGTCGCCACATGACCGATAATGCCGAAGAAACAGGCAACCATTTGCTTTGATGTGCTTCTTTCACGAACAACTTTGGTGGGATTTCGCTCGTCTTGAAAGACTCATATGATGGATTGCTGTTTTGTTTCAGGATCATATGAGTATATCCATGATTCGTCACCTTTGCAGATATTATAAACTGCTTTTGATGCACCTTGAGCGAATTTTCGCAACATTTTCTTGCACCAATCCACACGAGCATCCTTTTGTGCGTTTGTCAGGTTATGCGGTATCTAACGTGAACAAACCTTTTTCACATGCAAATGTTTATGCAAGATCTTATTGATGCTTGTCATACTAATCCCTACAGATGCCTCAATCTCGCGATATGTTACATGACGATCATATTTTATCAGCTCATGCACAGCTGCGATGTTTTCTGGCACAACAATCGTTGTTGGGCGTCCTTCACGGGATTCGTCCTGGAGTGATTGTCGGCCACGATTGAATTCGTTATACCAGTTTTTAATGCTGAGCTGTAAGAAGGTGCTTCATTACCATATAAGGAATTCAGTTCATCTGTGCACTGTTGTCGTGTCAGGCCACGTCGAAACTTATGAAAAATTATTGCACGAAAATGTTCACGAGTTAAATCCACTTTCTCCTAAGATCACTTTTTCAACCTGCTATCACTAACACTAACAACAATAAAATGGCAAAATATTTTGGTTGAGGTTATGTTTAACAATGTGAAGGTTGCACTGGAAACATCAGCTGGTGCCTAGCAACAGTCAGTGTTACCAGGCCAGAAATATAAATAGCAGCCCTCGTATTAACTATTAACTATTGGCTATTTTCGCTTTTGTTTTATTTAAAAAAAAATAAATTAAGTTAAAGAAATGCTTGACCACCTAACAGGTGCCTTGACTTGCTTTCTTTACTGATATTGAATAAGAAGTGAATAGAAATGTCTTTAATAAATTTAATTGTAATGAATTCTTGTTTCATTTAAATTTATTAATAATTTTATATGAATAACACATGGCATTTTAATTAACAGCTTGTTAAAATAATATTAAAGAATTAAGTTAAAGATATTGATATACAAGTTAATAATGTCGATTTGAATAACATATCTTAGCTTAGCTTAGCTTAACTATCATTCATATATGGTTTGTGTCAATAATAACAAATATGGTATTTTGGAGAGCACAACATTTGTTATTATAATTTACTATTCGATAGACGTCAAAGTGTAAACACATAGTTTTTTAATCGTTATAATTATAACGAATTTTGTGCCTTAAAAACATGTTTTGCGGGAAAGTCTGATAACCTTCTTTCAGTAAAAGAAAACGGGTGCTGAAAGTTATCGATTATTGGTAGAAGTCTATGGTCAACTTACACCAAATTGTGAAAAATAATTTGTGCGATTCAAAAGTTATGACTGCGGCACAAAAGACAAGGAGTGGCCCGGTTGGCCGAAAAATTTTGAATATGACAAATTGAAATCATTACTCGACAATTATTGTTGTCAAACGTAAGAAGAACTCGCCTTAACATTCGAAGTCACACAACAAGCTATTTCCTTACGTTTAAATGGAAGTCGGCATATGATTGAAAGGCGATTTTTTAGGTCACAAATAATGCTTGAGTGCTGCAAAAAGAAGTGATTTTTTCATCGTATTGTTACGGGTGATGAAACATTGTTACATTTCCATAAACCCAAAAGCAAAAATCATATGTAACGCTCGATCAATCAATGCCGATAACAAGTTTATATGACGCCTAGGTAATGCTCTAAAGGCCGTATTGTATTTCCTTTCCTTACCTTTCCTGTATTGTCGTATCCTTTCAAACAAATGTGAGCCTCATTGCTAAACAAAATTTACTTATGAAAATCAGGATTAACGATAATCTTGTTTTGGACCCGATATGCATAATTTATAAGCGTTGTTTAGTTATCTGTCTATTAATGTTGGGATACCCAACCTATCTTAATATAAATCACTTGACAGCTGACCAAATGGTCGTCGGTTAAAGAAATTTTGCCAACTTAAAATTCTATATCGTTATAAAAAAACACCACATATTTAAAACAGAAGTCTTGGTGCCGTCAAATTTTAATTCTTATTTGGGCACG
The DNA here is from genome assembly GCA_030448955.1 of Trichopoda pennipes. NCBI lineage: Eukaryota > Metazoa > Arthropoda > Insecta > Diptera > Tachinidae > Trichopoda > Trichopoda pennipes. The sequence continues at coordinate 4,323,251 of JASKUP010000040.1, forward strand.
GTTTTTATATAACTTATCACTCTCTCTCTCCCTCTCTCTCTCTCTCCCTCTCTCTCTCTCTCTCCCTCTCTCTCTCTCTCTCTCTCTCTTTACTCTTTAAAATTATAACATTAAATTACAAAATTGAAGAGATTAGTTATAATTTAGAAAGTTATTCTCCTACTGTTTCAGCATAATCTCACTTTTACAATAAAAAAATTAAAAGCAGAGGTTTTCATGTCCAATAAATTATTTTCTTTATTTATATTCATAATTAGCAATCCTGCAATTTAGAATAAATAATAGGCAACACTATCCCAAGACTAAAAATAGCTGTTCCAAATATTACAAAAGAATTGATTTAATATGCGCCCTAAATTCTATATTTAGTTACGTTATAAACAGCGTTAAAATTAATCGATAAATTTTGTTTAAGAAAAAGTTTTTAAATCCTTAAACTTTCCGCACAAAAGGCAAGAGCATACAAAAGTAAAATACAACAACAACAACAACTACCATAAAATACTTAACAAAAATGTTTAAATTGGGAAACTAAAATTGAATTTTATATTTTCTATGAAATTAAGTTAACTTTGCTTTATTTACTGTTCACTGATTTTTCCATTTATCGTTTTCAAATTATAAAGGGTGTAGTAAGAATTTAGCAAAAAAAATTTTTTTTGTATATTTCAAATTTAAAGAAAACAACAATTTGCAGCTGAGAGTAAAGAGAACAAATTAAATTAAAGAGGAATAAATTTTTATTGGATTATTAAACAGCCAGAAATAGATGCTGTGTCTTGTTTCTGTAACTAAAGTGAGAAATTTTATGTTGTTATATTGTTTAATACAGGAGAAGCTAGTTTTATTAAATTAAATTTTCTAAAGAACCTGATTAACTTTAGCTGATCCTGTGTTAAAACAATATGGCAACAATTTTTTTTCTCACTTTAGTTACGGAAACAAGATAATTTTTACCGTACTTAGCTGATCCTGTGTAGAAACAATTTAGCGACAATTTTTTATGTGAGAAATTTCTCACTTTAGTTATGGAAACAAGATAGTTTTTACCAGACTAAGCTGACCCTGTATAAAAACAATTTAGCGACAATTTTTTATGTGAGAAATTTGTCACTTTAGTTAAGGAAACAAGATAATTTTTACCTTACTTAGCTGATCCTGTGTAGAAACAATTTAGCGACAATTTTTATGTGAGAAATTTCTCACTTTAGTCATGGAAACAAGATAATTTTTTTCTTATTTGGCTGACCCTGTATAAAAACATTTTAGCGACAATTTTTTATATGAGAAATTTCTCACTTTAGTTATGGAAACAAGACAATTTTTACTCGACTTAGCTGATCCCTGTGTAAAAACATTTTAGCGACAATTTTTTATGTGATAAATGTCTCACTTTAGTTATGGAAACAAGATAATTTTTTTCTTTCTTAGCTGACCCTGTGTAAAAACATTCTAACGACAATTTTTTATGTGAGAAATTTTTTACTTTAGTTATGGAAACAAGATAATTTCTTTCTTACTTAGCTGACCCTGTGTAAAAACATTCTAACGACAATTTTTTATGTGAGAAATTTCTTACTTTAGTTATGGAAACAAGATAATTTTTTTCTTACTTAGCTGACCCTGTGAAAACAATTTTTTATGTGAAAAATTTCTCACTTTAGTTACGGAAACAAGACAATTTTGACCTTACTTAGCTCATCCTTTGTGAACACAATTTTTTATGTGAGCAATTTCTCACTTTAGTTATGGAAACAAGATAATTTTTTCTTTACCTAGCTGACCCTGTGTGAAAACAATTTTTTATGTGAGCAATTTCTCACTTTAGTTACGGAAACAAGATAATTTTTACCCGACTTAGCTGACCCTGTGCAAAAATAGTTTAGCGACAATTTTCGTGTGAGAAATTTATTACTTTAGTTACGGAAACAAAACAATTTTGACCTTATCAAGCTGACCCTCTGTAGAAACAATGTAGCGACAAATTATTATGTGAGAAGTTTTTCACTTTAGTTACGAAAATAGATAATTTTGACCTTACTTAGCTGACCCTGTGTGAAAACAATTTAGTGACAATTTTTTATGTGAGAAATTTCTCATTTTAGTTATGGAAACAAGCTAATTTTTACCTTTTCGACTTTGTTAACGTTGAAAACTTGAAGTGAAATTTAGATTTAAACAATTTACAAGGGGAAAAATTATCGCCTCCTCCCGATATTAATAAATCTTTTATTCCATAAAGTAATATAAGGTCCCAATAAGTAATTTTTATTGAAGGCTTTATAATGTTAACATTTAAAAATGATTGTGTTTCGGGAAAAACTAATCTCATCCGGATGTTGGAAGATTTTTTATTTTATTTTCATTTTATTTTTTTAGCATTTGATCAGGACACCTGTATTTACGGTATATTACGTCTTCGTTGACATACATTTCTTGCAAAAGCACAAAAAGTATTCTCTGGAATCTCCTGAGAAATGTCAAATTTCTAGCTTCAAAATGGACATATTGTTGTGTGATGTGCGATATTTAATCACTTCATACTCTCAAATATTGTGGGGATTAGTTTGAGCGAAATAAAAGAGCGAAGTGCTTTTTAAGGCAAAGTGCTAATCAAAGAGGTCATGTGAAATATTCAGATCACATGCTTGATTTTATATTTTAAATTAAAACTTGTTCAGAATACATTTCAGGAATCAATTCAAAAATAACAATTTCAAGAAAATACTCTTGTAGTCAAATTTAGGAACACCCTCTTGTAAACAACTGTTACTAAATGAAAGTGGCAACAATGGTGGTGGCAATTAATGTTTTTTTTTCCTAATTTCTTTTCAAAATAAATATTTTGTAATGCAGAAAATAAAAATTTGTTTTCTTTTTTGATAATTCTCACAAATAAATATTAAGACAAATTATTACGGCTGCTGATAACTTGATTAAAGATAAAAATTGTTATTTGTGTTATTGCTCCCATTAGCAATTTTAAGCCACGCATTTAACATCGCTACAACAGAAGTTTTTATCCTTGAAAAATTAATATAAATTTTTTTTGTTAGAGTAAATAAACAAAAAAGGTTTTTTTTTTAAAAATTATTAAATTTATTTTTATTTTTTAATTTATTTAAATAAAAAACAATTTAAATCTTATGGCATTTAAATATTTACTGGCTGAAAATTAATTTTTAATTAACTAAAAGTTTATTAAAATAAGATTTTCCTGCGCATTATCGGTGCTGTTTTTTTAGTTGTGGGAGGTTCTCTTGATTTTAAACCAAAATTGCAAAAAAAAAAATTGTATTATTTATGGTCCTTCGAACCGTACTAACCGTACTAAATAAAACTGTTACCGTTGCTGTTTAATCTATTATTCGCAGAATATTAAAAATATATATTATGGCTGTCCGCTGGGAAGGTATACTGCTTTAATTTGCCTCCAATTTGGCAAACATTAGTTTTGGCAGTCGTAAAGTAGCCCTGAGGCAAATTTATTATGGAAAAATATTCGATAAACTAACGTGTTTAAATCGTTAAAATATTTTATCAAAATCAATAATCGATTACTCTAGCGATGAGAAAGTTATGTGAAATTTTTTAATTATTTAACGTGTAGTGAATCATTTCGAAGAAGAAGGTTCTGTAGCTGATAAGCTAAAACATGCACCACAACGTACTGCAAAATCGGCTGAAATCATTGCTAGTGCTTAAGAAAATGTGTAAAATCAGCCGTTAACTTCAATTCAATGTCTTGCTCAGAACAACTTTGGCCATAATTTTGCTCAAGGATTTGCATTTGTTTCCACAAAAGCTCCAGTTGACACAAGAGCTTCTTCCACAAAACCTTTTACTCCACCCCACATATCCCATAGGATGTTACAGCTCGTCCATGACAATCCCGATTTTCATGAAAAAATTATAATGAGTGACGAGGCACATTTTCATTTAAATAGAAGAGAATAATCGGTTCTGGAGAATGAAAAACCCTTAACTTATTCAACAGTAACCTTGGCCTCCATTAAAAGTGACAGTCCAATATGAAATTTGGTCAGAAGGAATCATTGGACCCCTTTTACTTCTACTGTAAATGTGCAGCGATATCGTGATGTGATTGAAAACTTTTTAACGCCACAACTACATGCTTAGGGTTTGATTAATATGTGGGGTATCAACAAGGCGGTGTTACATCGCACACAGTCAGGATTGCAATGAAATCACTGCGAGACCTCTTTCCACAACAGATTATTTTAAGAAATGGCGGTGTTGATTGGTCGCCTGTTTTGACTGCTCTGAACTTCTTTTTGTGGAGTAATCTGAAGAGCAAGTTTTGGGCAAAGAAATCAGAAACGTTTGAGCAACTCAAACAAAATATTCGCGATGAAGGTAACGATATATGTATCTGCTCAAAAGGTCTCGGCTAACAGAGGCGGATATTTATCTGATATTGCATTCCATACATAATTGCCGACATTAAATAAAATTTTTATCAATATAAGATCCATTCTCTTTCATTTAATCGAAAATTATAAACAAAGTAGTATACGATATGTGCTTAGATTCTCCGACGGGGCTAACTTCACTTTTATGTGGATACGGTTTTTCGTCGACCCTCGTCAAATTTGGTTTGTGAACATTTTTTTTACCTAATTTGTCGCTCCCTTTTTCATTCGTCTTTCCTTCTATGTAAATTCTTTTACGATCATGCTTGTTGTCCGTTTGTGTTTATGGGTTTTTTTCCCTTTCCCTTTTCCCTCTTTTTATGCAACATAATAATCTGTAATTTTACGTTTATGATGTTCTTTATGGCTTTGGTCTTGTGCACCTGCGTAACGTATTTGTGATGGTGTAATGTTCACAAACCAAATTTGACGAAGGTCGACAAAAAACCGTACCCGAATAAAAGTAAATTAGTATACCTTCCCGGCTGAAACCCACTATTTTTTTTTTATTAAAACAAGTTAATAGTTTAATCTAATCTAATTTATCCTGTATTTAATAGCCAAACAAATAAACTGGTTAAAAGTCTTGTATTTAATTTCTTAATAAGAAAAATAGTAGCATACCTTAGGGTGCTTTTAGAAAATAAACAAACAATGTAGTTTAAAACACTATCCTATAACGAACAGACACTTAAATACAAATAGTTTTATGATTCAATTTACTCACAAAAGAAGGCAATTGAACTTGTGCCAACAATTTTATTTTGTTTCTTTTATTCCATCCATTATCAATTTTCTTTTGTTGTTGTAAAAGTGTTTTGTTTTGCTATTTATTGTTTATTAAATTTATTTATTAAGAATAAAATAAAAATCCTAAAGTTTAATGCTCTTTAACACTTGTGGAACAAGAGCTTTTCATTATTTAATTGTCAGAAGGGAAAGCGAAAAAATAGGGGGAAAAAAATTTATGAATTTTGTAAAATAATTTTCTGTCTGTGGCTTAACACGTAAATACATTTAAGTTAAGTGCACTTAGCAGTAATAAATAATAAATGTAATAATAAAAGTAAATGTCTATGCGAAATTTGATAAATATATAAAAAATAAGTCAAGGTAGCATCAATTACACAGAGAAATAAAAAAATAATTCAGTAGTTTGGAAAAAAAACATATATTTTAAAAGTTTCGTTTTTGTAAATTTTGCCACACTAACAGAGTTTGATTACAGTGTAATTGGCTTTTAGACTTTAACAGCCGTATGCATAAAACCTTAAAGCAGTTTTGACTGCCGTTGCTAAGCACAATTTCGTAAAGTTGTATTCAAAAAACGTTTTTATCTTAAAATATTTTTGTTTGGAAAAACCTACTTTAAGCCCACAAGAAATTAACAGTTCTATTTTATTATTGAAACTTTAAAAACAAAACAATAAATTGAGCCGTTTATTTTAAAAGTGGCATAAGTCACTTTGTTTTTGTTATCTTTTATATTTTTAAGTTTAATTTATAAAACATTTTAAAGGAAATATTATGGTAAAATCGAATCCATCTGTCTGTATTTACTTTTCTTTCTGACATGGATTTTTGTAATGATTGAGGTGAAATAAAATCTTTTTTTCTAGAAGCAGGGACGAAAACCACCACTCCTTGCTGAAGAGTTGGAGACTATCTAACTCCTGCTCCAGAATACAAAATGTTGTGTACTGTGAAGAATTATTTCTACAGGGGGGCTATCACCATATCGTAATCATTTCGACTTTGTAAAATATTTGTTTTTTTCAAGGCCTTTTCTATCACACCAAAGTGACGATCATTTGATAAATGACCCGAAATTAAAAATTTGTGATCCAGAATTTCAATATCGTTTTCTGAAGACTAAACAATTTTCATCAAAGTTAATGCCCGTTTTATATTACTATTTTGTCCTTTACATAAGTCACTATAAGCAATAATATGCTTTTCAGTTGTAACATTCTTAGATGTTTTATACAACACGAAGCAACTTCGTGAGAATAAAAAAATATTATAATAATGCTAATTATGTGTAGTATATTAGATATCACTGTAATATAGTTCAGTAAACTGCACTATTCTTTCGAACTAATAAAAATAAATCCAATAATCACAACAATACTTCACTCACACTTATTTTATGTTTCCATTTCTTTCACACTAAGCTCCGTAATTAATTTCCTGAGTACAGCGACTTACGCCACTTTCAAAATAATTATTTTTGTTATACCGTTAATTATCAACACTCCTCTTAAACAAATCTCAACACTTCTCAACTTATTAATTTCAAATTTATTAAAATTGAAAAAAAAAACTGTTCAATTGTGACTTATGCCACTTTCAATATAAACGGCTCAATTGACAGTTGTATTTTGTTATTTTAAAATTTTTTAAAAATGTTTATTAAAAATATATTTTAGTATAAAAATAATAATAAAAACTAAAACATAACATGCCATTCAATATAAAACATTTTTACATCTTTTTTTTTATATTTTACAAAAATATAATTATAATTAAGTATTTAAAACAAAAGTTTTATTGATGTACATATAATCAAAACAAACGAATACTTAGTTTTTTAATGTAAACAGTTCTTCGTAAGCCTTGCAAATTGACCTTTTTTGGGTTTTTTCTTTTTTATTAAAAAGATTAATAAAAAAAAAAAAACAAAAACAAAAATATATGTTGATTTTGCTAAAAACAATAAAAACATTTTTTATGGATCTAACTAGCCGAATAAATAATATTCATTTTTATTCCTCGTTAACTACAAAGTGACAACTGAAAGCAGTGACATTGCCAGAATCAAAATACTAATTCAACTAAAGCATACATTAGCTAAAGTACTGTTTTTGCATAACATTTTTTAACAAACGTTTGTCAGCCTTAAAGTGTTTGTTAACTAACGTGTACTTTAAAGCTCAAATAAGACTTTTTTAGGCATAAGGCCGTAAGTCAATAAGTATCATTTCGTATGCTTGATGTGTAATTAATTAAAAATTAATCATACGCCGATAAAGTTTCTCTGAAAAATTTTCGATTTTCAAACAAACTGCAACAGTGATTTGACTAAAATAAATAATTTCCTTCCTCCTGAAATAAATCGGCAAAGCATTTGTCAAGTTTTTTAAAATTAATTATAATTCCGAGACTTTTTCTGGTTTTCTCTTGTAAATAGTTTTATTAAGAATATGAACTAACAATAAGTATAGAAATCTTAATACTAAAAATTTATTTGAAGCTAGCCAATGCTAGACAACAAAGTAATGCGTGATAAGACTTACACCAGTACCGACCGTAGGTCATAACCTGGTGGTGGCCGAACCAGTGTGGATGAAAAGCAGCGTCATTCTAGCCGAAGACTAATTTCTGGCAACAGGTTATTCCTAGAAGCAGGGTCGAAAACCACTACTCCTTGCTGACGATTTGGAGGCTATCTAACTCTTGGTCTAGAACACATGACTAGCATGCTCACTTGATCCGGATCATTAACCTATTGTTCTGAGTAAAGGTGAGATGATCCTGGTCCCTTAATCAAATTCACAAGGGCCGTGAAGCCACAACCACCACGACGCTCCCGAATGGTCAAACTCAATAATGAAACAGAGAACAGCTAAAAGGCTAAAGAGACAAATAGCTGAACTCTGGGGCTTACTTAATCCCGTGGAAATAACGTGGAGCTTCCATTTAACCCCCTGCCAGCTTTCAGGGAACTGTACTTCCTTATACTCCCCTTTGACACATGTCTAGATGGTTGAAGTAATCCATAAAGACAGATAAATGAGTCTTCAAGGGGGACAACAAAGTCTTGTGCTCGGATGATGGCAAAAGGGAATCCCCCCTTTTCAACCGAGGATGGCCGCCAAAATTAAGGATGTTATGTGCGAGTGGGTTTGGAGGGCGCGTTTCAAGTTTGTCAATATACTTAATCGCGAAGCTGGGCACGCTTACGTCTTCGTGACAACGGGAGTTTTTAATATATCATGGAGCAGCTGTAATCATACGGAGAATTTTTTCTTTTTTTGCTTTTGATTTTTAACATATTTGAAGCCGAGACTGTATCCCAAAATTGAATTCTATAACACTAGATTGGTTATAGAATCGATTGATTGATAATTCAGTATATCCAACGAGTTTAAAAATTGCAAAGTTAGTTCCCATATCAAAGGAGAATCACGCCAATCAGATAGATAAGTTTCGACCAATTGTATTGCTACCTGCTATAGATAAAGTTTTCCTCGTATTTGGATCAAATTTTATTTATCAATTTATTATACAGATGTCAGTATGGCTTTAAAAAGGGGTGTGGAACTGAAGAGCCTGTGGTGAATGTTGTGAATAATATTTGCCAACAATTGGATAAAGGTTTTAGAGGAGTAGCTGGAATATTTTATGACTTCTCCAAGGCTTCTCGATGGCGTGGATCATAACATGCTTGTACAGAAATTGCAGTTTTATGGTCTGAGCTCAGAAGCAGTAGTTTTACTAAAAAGTTATTTAACTGGTCGAAAACAATTTGTCGAAGTAAATAGCTGCAAAAGTCATATTGGATTGTTAGAATATGGGGTTCCTCAAGGATGTGTGCTAGATTCACTTTTATTTACTATTTACATTAACGACATAATGAATCTTAGTTTGTTTGGTAGTCTATTTCTGTATGCCGATGATATATGTTTGCTTTACCGATATAAACATGAAATAGCTCTTACAACAAGTATGGAACGTGATGCATCATTAATTACAGAGTTCTTGAGGATAAACAAATTAATTCTATTCTAAATGCTGAAAAAACAAAAATACTAAGATTTAAACCTTATTCACGTAATACTAACGAATTTAGCATATATAAAGATGGAAAGGAAGTTTATGAAAGCATTTCAACGAAATACCTTGGAGTACACATACAGAATAATTTATCATATACAACATCTGAAATTCAAAATTAACTCAGTTATTGGATTAATGTATAAATTTAAAAGCAAATTTGACACAAAAACAAAACTGATTATTTACCAAGCTTAAATACATATCCATTTAAATTACTTGCCTATCGTCTATGGTTACACAAAGAGTAATGAGCTTAAAGCACTTCAGAGGGTTCAAAATAAAGCTTTAAAAACTTTTTATAATTTGACATTGGGATATTCAACAACGAGCTTATATAAAGATATTGCTGTCACCGTACTGCCGGTTCATGGGCTTTATAAAATGCAACTTTTAATACAAGTTTTCAAATCGTTACATAACATTGGACACCACACAGTAACATTCTCCAGAAATCAAACTACGTTAAATACAAGAAATAATATGAGTCTCCTAGTAGCTTTTGTGCAAATTAGAAACTACAAACCAGCGAGTGGAGCACATGGGTAGTTTAGAGTATAACAACCTTCCTCAATATTTAAGAACTATCGTAAGAATTTCAATTTTTAAAAAGAATTTAAAGGAATATTTATTGCAAAATTTAGAAATGCTTTTTTGAAAAATTTATACTTATGTAATTATAACACATAGACATATGTATGTTATTTACATGCATTTATTATTTACTCAAACTTAAATAAAATAAAATTAATTCACTCTTTGCTGAGGCACAAATTTTTATAATATTTAATAATTTTGATGAATAAAAAGAGTTTAAAAACAAAAATCGCTTTATACAACGGAAATTTGAAATCCAATTTCAGGGTAGAGTTTCTACTAACAAGTCAATTTAGTTGCGCTGCTTTTAGTTTCACGTAAGCCGGCGATTAAGGCAAATGCCAAAGTACTTGACTTCATTGTTGATCTTGATTAGCAAGCATGTTTCCCTGTACAATCTAAATGTTGTCACGCCTGATGAGGAAAAGGTTAGGGCAATTTTAGATACGCCAGCTCCACGCACAGTGCAGGAGTTACAACGTTTCCTTGGCATGATAAATTACTTAGGCGCGTTTATTAAAAATTTATCAGATAAGACTAAAAATTTACGTGAACTGTTGAAAAAAGAAGTTTTTTGGCAGTGGGACTCAAGTCATGAAAAAGAGTTTAAAAATTTAAAGTCTGAGGTAACAAAAACCCCAGTACTGACTTATTATGATTCAAAGAAACTGGTTACTCTATCAGTGGATGCATCTAAGTATGCAGTGGGTGCGGCGATCTCACATGGTCGGAACCCTATTGCATATGCATCTGCTTCTTTGACTGAAACGCAAACCAACTACGCACAAATCGAAAAGGAGTTATTTGCAATATTGTTTGGATGTCTTCGATTCCATCAATACATTTATGGCTTGAAAGTTACAGTGGAAACTGATCACAAACCACTTGTAACGTTGTTTAACAAACCCTTATATAAAATTCCGCCTAGATTACAGAGATTTATGTTACGTCTCCAGGGGTATGACTTAGTAGTTCAATATAAGCCAGGAAAACATTTATATGTAGCGGATACGCTATCAAGAGCTTCTCTTAAGGAAACTGCGTTGAATGAGTTTGAAGCTGATTTAAGGTTACACTGTAATATGATTATTTCGGATATTGTCATTCTGTCAAACGAATTTTAGGAAATTAAAAATATTTGTGAAACGGATGAGACTTTTAAGAAAATATTAGAATACCTTAAGAATGGCTGGCCACAACACAAACGAATGGGTGATAAAAGAGTAATGCCATATTACAAAACGAAAGATGATATTTATTCCATTGACGGTGTATTTTTTTAAAAACAATCAAATAATTATTCCACACAAACTTAAACAGGCAATGCTTCACCGCTTACATGAAAGTCATATGGGTATACAGCGTACTCAAAGCTTAGCCAGGCAAACTATCTACTGGCCAAATATTTACAATGACATATACAATTTAGTTTCTAATTGTGAGATATGCATGAAATTTCGGAACAGGACTTAAAGCCCCATGACACAGTTGAAATTCCATAGTTTTAGCTAGGTTGTGATATTTTTGAATGGGATGGGGAAAAGTACTTAATTGTGGTTGATTATTTTTCAAAATATATTGAGATTGAGTTTTTAAATAGCGGATTTTCAACAATTGAAATAAAAACTAAGCTCAAATCGATATTTTCAAGACATGGCATACCACAGCTATTAATATCTGATAACGGTCCGCCATTTAACTCCAGAGAATTCAGAGAATTCTGTGAAAAATGGACGATTAAACACCAGACATCGAGCCCTTACGTAGCTAGGTCTAATGGGTTAGCAGAAAGGTCGATACAGACTGTAAAGAAAATGTTAGCGAAGTGTAGAGAAACTAAATCAGATCCATATATTGCACTACTTGATTATCGTAACACTCCTAAGGGTAATATACCGAGCCCAGCACAGCTACCTATGTCTAGAAATCTTCGAACTAAAATCCCACTGCACGCGGAAAACCTAAGGCTAACAGTAATTGATTTCGACCGTTATAAACGTCTCATTAACGAACGCAATCAGAAATCAGCTGAGCGCTACAATAAACGAACAAAAAACTTAAAACCAATCGGAAAGGGTGAAAGCGTGATGTTCAAAAAGACGCCAACGTCGTCTAGGTCGTTTTTGATTCAAGATACAGGAGGAGTGATTTATAGGCGTAATAGGGAACATATTCATAAGAAACCTGAATTGAGAGAAAATATCGATTTAGAAAATGAGAAGAGTAAAAATTCACAGGTAGTAAGAACAGATTCAAAGGAAAGACAGGAAAGTGCTCAAAGGTCAGACGAAAATACTATAGATAACAGCAATGGAAACATGTATGAGAATGAAGGAAATGCAAAAAATGATTGTATCAAATCTAATTATATAACCTCAAGAGGTAGAAGAGTAATCGCTCTAAGAAGATCTGAATATGTATATGATTAATACAAGCATTTTGCTTTTGGAAGTTTGTCCAAAGGGAAGATGTTGTATAATTAGTTGTAAGGTTTTGTACATTACTACTATTCTATTATTTATACAATAATTACTACTAATATTATTACTACTTTAATCTTACATTATATTTCATCACTGTATCATGTATATCAGATATTGAACATTAATAAAGTGACTTGCAAAAATAACACAACACTGCTTTAATCCTCTAATGATAAATTGGCGACATATTAGCAAAGACGTTTATGCTCCTTAGAAAGCAGGTGGACGTTCTTCCTACACTCATTGTTAAGACCACCGTTAAATTAGGATCAAACGGTCAAGTGATAACGTGAAACTTATCACATACACATATCACTGTGGTAGCACCTTGTATTATTTAGCTTTATTTTCAATGTTTTTTACTTGCTGATTTAGTGGCTATAAACATACCTAAACTAAAAGTGCCTACTTATTGTTATTTTTATTGTTAAAAAACGTTTCTTATGGGAGACTCTTTGTTTTAAAAGTTTCAATTTTTTGTACTTCTTGGTAAAGAACTATGGAAATTTGAGATGTATGATAAACAAAATCAGAATTGAATAGTTTCCATCCGGATATTAAATTTACGATTGAAAGAGAATTAGAATCTAGACTTCCATATTTAGATATATTGATAATAAGGAAGAAAAATATGTTAGTATTTGATTGGTATAAGAAACCAACATCTTCTAGAAGAATTATTAATTTTTATTCAAAACATCCAAGGAAAATGATAATAAACACAGCAAAAAAATATGATAGACAGGATATTGACTATAAGTGATAGAGAATTTCATTTGAAGAATAGGGATACGATAAGAGATATATTTAATGACAATGATTTTCCAGTAAAATTAAACAACAGATTAATTAGACAATATGGTAGTTATAGGCATAATTTAAGAAATTCTACGGCAGAGCCAAGAAATTATAAATCATTAACTTATGTTCCTGGAATATCAGAAAGATTAAGAAAGTGTAAAATATATGACACAGATAAATACATAATTGCGCACAAAACACATAACACATTAAATAAATTATTTAGCAGTATGAAGGATAAAATAGGAAAAATGGAAATATCTGATGTAGTATACAGGATACCATGTGGAGGAAATGACCAGGTGAACTGTGACAAAGTTTATATTGGGACAACAAAAAATAAACTTAAAACGAGATTAGCTGGTCACAGGTGTGACCAAAAATATAGGAATATTTCAACACAGAAGACATCCTTATCTTTACATTGTAAGAAATATAATCATTATCGAAAGTTTGATGAAACATCAGTATTAGATATAGAAAAAAAAACTACAAGAGACGTTATATGTTGGAAATGTTAGAAATTGTTAATGTACCAAATGGAAGGAGAATAAATTTCAAGACAGACACAGACAATTTAGCGCAGAATTATTGGAACTTAATTCAAAGGACACATAATTTGTTATAATCATTTCATAAGAGAGAATTTGTTATTTATTTGTTATTTCCGTTTCCTTGTTTTTGTATGTTTGAATATTTGAAAATTTAAAATTTTTTGTATGTATGTATGAAAAAATAATTTATATGTTTTTGTCAAATGTTTTGAAACATTTTTTCAATTTGTTAATAATTTATTTGTTTTCAAAAATATAAAAAAATTTTTTCCTGAAGAACCTTTTCAAAGGAAAGCGAAATATTGAAAGAAAAAATATATAAAAAAGATCTTAAAAAAGAAAAAAAATATTTATTATAAAAAAAAAAAAATATTTTTGTGAAAGTCACTTTACTTTTGGAACACCTTTTAAATTCTGATTATAGTTAGAAGTTAGTTAGTTAGAAAAATGTTACAGATATTGCAGCGATATAAAAAGTGTTATATTTGGACCCTTTGGGTACGGAACTCTTAAAAAAGCCAAGACTAAAAATTTGTTTTCATCAAGCAAAGACTTCTTAATTGAGACTTGTTTCAGGCACTCCTTTACTTTATCAAAAAAAAAAACTATTTTTAGTAGTTAATTAAAAAAAGGTCACCATTTAATAAAAAAATTTTAAAAACTTTTATTTTTTATTTTTTATTATTTTTTCGATATTTCGCCACACCGTTGGTTGGCATCATCATGAAAAATAAAAATAATGAACAAACAAAAATTTTTTTCTTTTTCAATTTTTTTGTTCAATTGATGCCAACCAACGGTGTTGCGAAATATCGAAAAAATAATAAAAAATACAAGTTTTTTAAAAATTTAAAAAAATTTTTTTTTTTTTATTAAATAGTGACCTAGTGCTTATTAGTTAACTACTAAAAAATATTAAAAAGGTCAAAAAACTATAACTATTATAAAAAAAGTATTTTAAAAAACTAAAATCCGATTACAGATTCTCCATTACAAGTACAAGTGAATATAAATCTTTTTAAAATGCTTTTAATAAAACCACTTCACTTACCTGGGTATTTTATCATAAGAATCCCACGATGTTAAACAATTATATGACGAGTAACGACTACCACTCGCCATATTACATAATAAATTATCCATTGGATTTTAAATAATGATATCGTTGAATTTATTCTTCTTCTACTTGTTCTTTTATTTATATATTTTTTTAATATAAATTTAAGTTGCCATTAAAAGTGTTCTTAAAAGCTTCTCAGCCTTGATCATGTAAAGTAATGAATTTCGTATTGTTTTTGCTTTAAAGTTGTATTTTTTATCTTTAATGTGCAATAGTGTGTGTGAGTGTGTGTGCTATGTTTTAATATTAAAATGCTTTTGTTACAAACAAAAAAAGGAAATGTAAAAGAATTGAATCTTTTGATCGACTTGATGCATTTAAAATCGCAATGTAATTGTGACTTTAATATAAAAATTTAATTTTTGTTAGCTAAAAAAAATTATTACAAAAAGTGAGCGGCCAAGTTATAAGCTACAAAGTGGATGCCCTTATCGCTTTGGCATTTAACTTATTAACAAAAAAGTCATTATCACTTTAGTGGTATAAAATAATTAATTTAAAATCATTCGATTTTACTACTCAATTTGATTAAAATTTTTAATTTTGAAAATTTCATTTATCAGCTTTTGAAATCATTATAATTATAAATTTAATTATATAAAACATTTTTATTTTTGCACTTTCAATTAATCAAATTTATTTATGTCACAACTTTCATTGTTGTCAATAACAAAAAAAAGAAGAAGCACAAAATTGAAGTTTTATACATGACAAGTACATTAGTCAAATTACCTTAGCTAAAGCTAATGAAATATTTTGTTCTTGTTGTTGTCCTTGTATGAAATAAATGGCAACAGCAAAAAATTACAACAAAAATTCCATTTTCCAATGTATTTAGTCAGGATTAAGATGGATGAAATACGTGTAAGTGCAACTAAAATTGTTGCCTTTAAAAATTGTTTGCAAATGTTGCGTATGATTGTTGTGTGTGATTGATTGAAAAACACTGATGATTTCCAGCTTTCCAAATTTTTGCACGTACTGTGTACCTAAAATCGTTGGAAAATATAAAATATCAACACGGGCAGTACCGAGTAAGACAATAGAGTTCGACGTGGACTGTCTCTTAGTAAAGAAAGATTGCTGGGGGTTAGTGTCCAAGGACACCTGCGGGGGCTTATTGCGAAGATTATTCGCCTGAGAAATGAAAGATTGCCTCGTTAAGGCTGCAGCTATTGCCGAAGTGCTGAGGTTAGTGTCTAATGGCACTTGCGTAGGTTTATTGCGAAGATTATTCGCCTGATTATTTACACCTAAAACTACTGTTAGAGGCGTTGCAGTTGTGTTGAGAGGCACTGTATTCGATGTTTCGAGTCTATGGAGTAGGGAATGATGTTTCCGTTTGCAAATATTGCAAACGTATTGGCTTCGGCATTTCTTGAACTCGTGTGAAGTTGCAAGACAATTGGTGCATCGCTTTTGTCTTTTGACGATCGTAATCCTTTCATCCACTGACATTTTCAAAAAGGAAGGGCAAAGTCTGAGAGGATGCATATCGTAGAAAAGTGCATATTTCCCAGTTGCCTGTTTTGTGATAATAGTGTTATAAGTCCTAAGCTTTTTCTGATCTTAAGAAGCCCAAGATTCATGAGATTAAACAACGTTTTGAGCTGAGCTTTGATAAGTATTCGCTTATTCTCGTATCGGTTGACGAGATTTTGCCAAGCCATCTCGAAACCATCGTTGATTATTGGGCAATTTTTCAACAAATCGCGAGCCTCACCCTGCGTCACACACGAGTGCTATTGCGGTACAGTGCCGTAAACATATCACGAAAGGTTGGCCATGATTGATAATCTCCGTGAAAGACCTCAGTGTCACAAGGGGGTAATGAACTACGAGGGGTTACTAGCTTTCCAAATTAATTAATTTAATTTTTTCTATCTTGACATGTACTTTAGAGGGTCGACATGGGTTAGCAGAAGCCCAAAACTGGAAAAGAATAAAAATGGCCTTTCAAGTTTCGACCAGTTGACTTAAACACTTTGGTGAAACAGCAACCAATTGCCCGCAGAACGGCGGCACTGCTGTGGTTATTGGTGAGGCTCTTTGAAGAGAAACGTGGTGGCTGTTGATTAATATCGGTTGCTTTTTAAAGCCTGCGAAGAGATGTTAACGTATTATAACATCCCTATGCCCGATTTTATGCGCTTAGCAGGACAAGGAGTTAGAAAGTCTCCAACTCTTCAACAAAGAGTGGGGGCTCTGCTCTGCAACTGCCACTAAGCTAGCATGCTCGCTGGATCTGGATCATTCACCAGTGGGTGTTATTATAGGCGAGGTGATCCTGGTCACCATAAAACAATACCTATATTGGGCCGCAAAACTACAACCACCACGATACTCCTAAAGGACCAACCTCAATAATCAGTCAGAGAACAGCTAAAAGTCTAAAGAGACAATTAGCGGAACTCTGGGGCTTACGAAATGCCGTTGAAATAACGTGGAGGTTCCAGTTGGCACCCTGCCTGCCTTCCGGGGACTGAGCTCCCTTATACCCCCAGCAGCACAGGTCTAGATGACTAAGTAATCCATAAAGACCGATAAATGTGCCTCTGGGAGGAAAGGCAATAACGGTATGTCACATACACTCTAGGATAATAATCATTTAAAATATGGCAGTTTGGTTTGTCGACAAATCATTTAAGGATAGTGAATTTTATCGCTAAGCGAAATTCCCTTATAGAAAAACGGAATTAATGGTAATTTGGATAATTTTTTAGTGTTGTTTAGGGATCAGTCTATTTATTTATATTAAAATTACAAGCTACTCTAAAAATAAAACGCTTGATAGCTGACAAAATGGCCACCTGCTAAAAAAAAGTGTTGTCAACTTAAAATTCTATGCTTCATTCAGAAATATACTTTATTATTCCTCGTTTTAAAATAATTTAAATTTTAAAATTCATTTAGTGAAATATTTTCTTAGCTTTCGCTTTTTAACCAGTTCTAGAAGACGACTATCGATCTGCAGCGAGCAGAATTGAAAATTAAACATTAAAAATGAAATAAAAAAAAATGTTTTTATAACAGCCCGCTAGTTTTATCGTTTAATACATAAAAAGCTAAAGGCAAAACAAAATTTTAATTACAAATAAAAGACCACAACAACTACTTGTATTTAAATAGGACGCGGGGGATGGGTTAATGTAAAAAATCGATGTGTAACTAAAATGCATGTAACTAAAGTGTTAAATAAATACCAACATAACTTTCATTTATACTGAGCATTTGGTCTAATAAATAAACAGCCTTAAATGCCTTAAAGTATACAATAAAATTTTTATAATATAATAAACATTAACACATACATACATATGTATATGTATACCTTAATAGCACACGCTCTCGCAGGTAGCTTACACACATCCATACATATTTTTGCTTTCACGAAAACCCAGCAAAACATAACGAAATAGTTCTCTGGAAAATGCAATAAAAAGGGAGTTGCCATATGTGTGTATTTTTCCATAAATTAAAGGAAGTTTTGCTTTTGAGAATATTGACATTTTGATAACGATTTTGATTATAAAAAAAAATAATAATAAGAATAAAATTAATAATAAATTTTTGTGTTATTAATTTTTTGGTAAATTTGTGTGATAGCATTTTTTTTAGCACCAGATATTGAGAAAATGTCTTAAGAGAGTCATGCGAAAAAATTTTTATGCTCCTCTCTTTCAATGTATTTCAGTCTTGAGGTAAAAATTAGATTTTAAAAATAAATTAAAATGAGTTGGTGAAAGAAGAAATATATTTCGATAGCGCTTTTTTTATTAAAGAGAAGTAGCACTTTGGCAATAATGGCTGCTAATTAACTGTATATACGCAGTTGCAAAGATAATGGTTAGATGTGTACAGACTGGCCGTTTAGTACTGGGTGAAAGGAATACGTCTACCCATACTTCAAGGCGCATATACATCCAGGAGCATACATGCCTTAATGTGGAAGTTTTAAGAGCCCAGCGAGCAGTGTTATGCTTCAACTCCTTGCTCGAGAGCTGCAGACTCTCAAATTCCTTGTCGTCCTGACAAACGACCGACTGTTACATGTGCAACAGCTTTTTGGAAGCTTTAAAAAACCAACAGATATTTCCACTTTAGGTTTTTGAAATCACAGCCTTCATGTTACATCCCAAGGGCCTCACCAATAATTAGTACAGGGCAGACATTTCAGTTACAATTATTTGTAACTAGTAATTGAAAATTTCCAATTACTAATTACAGGTAATTGTAACTGAAAGCAGGGACTGAAATCAATTACAATTATTTGTAATTTTTAATTGAAAAAATTCAATTGCAATTGCAAAGTTTGAAGGTAATTGTAATTGAAAATTTTCAATTACTAATTACAGGTAATTGTAATTGAAAGCAGAGACTAAAATCAATTACAATTATTTGTAATTGAAAAATTTTAATGTAATTATAATTGAAAATTTCCAATTATTAATCACATGTAACTGTAATTGAAAGCAGAGACTAAAATCAATTGCAATTATTTGTAATTTTTAATTGAAAAAATTCAATTGCAATTGCAAAGTTTGAAGGTAATTGTAATTGAAAATTTTCAATTACTAATTACAGGTAATTGTAATTGAAAGCAGAGACTAAAATCAATTACAATTATTTGTAATTTTTAATTGAAAAAATTCAATTGCAATTGCAAAGTTTGAAGGTAATTGTAATTGAAAATTAATAATTACAAGTAATTGCAATTAAAAGCAGGAACTAAAATCAATTAAAGTTATTTGTAATTGAAAAATTTTAATAACAAATGCAAAATTGGAATGTAATTGTAATTGAAAATATCCAATTAATAATTACAAGTAATTGTAATTGATAGCAGGGACCAAAATCAATTACAATTATTTGTAATTGAAAAGTTTTAATTACAAATGCAAAATTTAAATGTAATTGTAATGGAAAGTTTCCAATTTTAATTACATGCGATTGAGTAATTGAATATATAATTAATTACAAACTGTAATTGATATTCCCCTAGTTTGCTACAGGGCCATAGGGATGTAGGCAACTGGCTCCCGTGGCACCAGTATTTATCGGTTACTGCTGAAACCTCGAGAGGCCATTTATTTCTCTTTCGCTTTCAGGCTCCTGCTAGCCTAGGCCACTGGTGCCGCCTTTTACATACAAAACCACATTTCAAGATGGCAAAGAGATCCATTTTGACTGCATGCTCTCGGGGAGAGATAGGGAATAGAAAAGTTAACGACTAAAAGTAATTCGTATGAAAATGAAAAATATCTCACAGTTCTACAATTCTAACAAATGCTGATTTTAACATGGCTGTTGTAGCTTCAACGAGTAACGAGTCTAACGAGTAAATAGACCCATTTTAATTTTTAAAGCTGGTACAGCCATTTAATTTTTTTTTTCTGGTTTGCCCACGATTTAAGGCTGCAGAATAAATACTTCTGCGAAAGGAAGGTGATGTAGTTTGAATGTCTGTAAAATTGACATCAGCGAAATGATGGGATATGAACCCAGGGTACTAAAACATTAATAACACGCTTAGTAAACTGATAAGGTTTAAGACAATTGTGTTACTTGTCACAGGGAATGGAAAACGGTGTAAATAATTTTTTTTTTGTTGCGAATTTTGTTTCCTAAACTCTGGCAACACCAGAGTTTAAAACAAGAACATCAGCAGTGATGTGCACGTGTATTTGTTATTTATTTTTTTTTATTCTTTTCTATAACGTGTTTTGTAAATATGCGTTAATTACTCGTTCATACGTGTGAATGTTTACACTATTGTTATTTACCTTAAAGGTATATTTATTGTACATGGCTGTGGGCAATAAAATAATTAATGTAAAAAATGGAGACTCAGAGAAATAAAATGTTTAATCTTTAATTGCTTAGTGGTATGATAGAATGTGTAAAAAAAGGCATTTTTTAACCTTTTTCCCTTTAATATTAAGTGAAAGTATGTTTATACTTTCTGTGATACTTTGTAGAGGGCAGTTGTATTTTTGAGTATTTTTTATATCATGATGATGTGATCGCTGTTCATGGCAAAATCATTCAATTCTAAATTTAAGATTTAACAACAATAATTTAAACTAAATTCCAAAATCTTTTTATTTAGGATTTATAACTAAAAAACTAAATGGAAAGCCCTTTAAAATTAAAATGTTGTTTTTTTTATTTTTTTTTTTAAGATTAACAAAATTGTTTTTCATAAATTTTAGTTTAAAACTTTTCTTTTGCTTTTTCGGTATTCTTCTCCCGCAACAACAGAAATAAATGATTTAAATTCGTAGAAAAGTTTTAAGAAACAGAATCCCAAGAAAAACCTCTGGAAAGTGACCTGAAAACTAATCAGAAAGAATTATACTTCTATCATTCCAAACCATTTTAAAATATTTTATTTATTTATGAAAATATCAAAAAAACTTTAGCGAATAAGAATATCTTGCTATAGATATTAAAACAAAAGAAAATATATGTGAAATGGAATGAAAAATGATATCAGACGAAATTTAAAATTCATATAAGAAATAAAATACAAACACACACACACGCACACACGATTATACATAAGATTATTAAATGATCAAAGATTAAATATTAAAGTTAAGAAAGAAGAAAATCAGTTTGTAGAAATTTAATTCTTGATATAAAATTTTAATTGGTTTTTTTTGGGTGAGAAAAACTTATTTTATGCTGAAAAGTTCATGCACAGTGGTACTTTTAAGTAAATTAAATTATCAAATTTTTTTTTGTTTGCAAAACGTTTTAAGTGTTTTTCGTACAAAATTCTTGGAACGCTTAAATCGTATATGCTGCTTCTGTGTAAAAGCTCTCAATTCATATTTTAAAAAGAGGAAAATATATCGGATATTTCTAAGCTGGATAGAACTGAGAACATTAAGTCTCAACCGAACTGAGCTCATGTTGTGAGCAGTTTACTCTGGCAAAGATTGGGGAGAGAGAGAAAGACATGGTTGGACAACGACTTATATTTATGAAAAGCGGCCTTCTGACCAAGCCAGCAGTCATACTGTGAATAGACGAATAAGGCCTTTTGGCCTAAATGATACAACCGGCATTAGTATGTTTAAGAAAAATGCGCACTGAGGAGAAGCAAAAAGTGTCAAGTGAGAAGATTTAATTCTCTAGATGCCTTGTCATTTGCGCAGCCCTGTTTTTACACTAAAAAAACTGTGTCTTGGCTTATAAACGCCTAAATTCCAAAAGGTATATAAAGTAACACGATAAGACCCCCATGTGCATCATGTTTTTTTGGCGACTAAGATTTACAGGATTTGGAAACCCAACCGGTATTTAATCATAAAATTATGTGCTGCGAACGTTTGAAACCAGCATTCGAACTGTGAATAGACGAAGAAGGCCTTTCTGCCTAAATGAAACAACCGACATTAGTACGTCTAAAAAATGCCCACTGACAAAAAGTGTCAAGTAAGAAAATTTTAATTTATAATTTATGCCTTGCCATTTACACAGCCCTGCTCGGCTACTAAGTGAAAAACTGTGCTCAAGATCTTGGTGTGTATTCGCATATAATCAAACTGGTTTAAAAAACAACACCATGAGACCATTATATGCGTAGACTTTTTTCAGCGACTGAAGTCTACATTATTTGAAAACTCATCTGGTATTTAATTATAAAATTGTGTGCAGCTATGAAGCTTATAGACGCCACTATATCCAGAAGAATCAATGTTTGGTTCCGCTAGCTCATTGAGCTTTATTTGTTCACAATCAAGCAAGGAGCTGAACGATGTGCATCGTTATTATAATCGTCATCAAGAATTGTTTGTTTGAAAATATTAATGAGATGTGGTTTAAATAAATTGGCACAACAAATATTATGAACTTATTGAAGTCCCTATTTAGCGATAAGTTGATTTCAAAACGGAATCTATAAATTGACCTCCATAGTCATCTTGTGGAACTGCGTGAAATTGGTAATTTTTCTTGATAAATAAAAAAGAATTGTGTTCTTGAAGGTCCGAAACAAGTGTTCGTAAATCTTACATTCAGTAACCGATTTGTTAAAGAGTAGTAGTAGTGACCAAATAGGGACCACAAAATTAGCTTATTTTTTCGAATCTCTTATTATTAAAATTTTACTAAATTTTCATATAAAAATCGATTTTTTTTAAAAATAAATATGTGATCACAAAATTAGCTTATTTTCTTGAATTTCTAATTATTTACGGAAATACAGCCATATTAAAATTTTTAATAATCTTTTGTTTAAATTTCGATTTTGTTCAGAAATAAACAGGTGATCACAAAATTTGCTTTTCTCCAAATTCTTATTATTTAAGGAGATTTTTTAAAAATTTTCATAGAAAATCGATTTTATAAAAAATACTTTGGTGATCACAAAATTAGCTTATTTTTACGTAGTTCTTATTATTTACGCAGATAAAGAAATTTTTTAATTTTTAATAAATTTTCATTTATAATCAACTTTATAAAAATTAATTTAGTGATCACAAAATTAGCTTACTTTCTTGAATTTTTTATTATTTGCGGATATACAGCTATTTTAAAAATTTTCAATAAATTTTCGGGAGGGTACTTTATGACCATGTAAGATAAGGCCATGATGGCTTTATTGCTCAATTGAATGGGAGATAAAGCCATAATGGCCTTATTTCTCACTCATTGAGAGGTAAGGTCATGTTTATATAGATATAGCCATATTTTTTTCGTAAATGAGAGATACGGCCATATATTTTCAGAATATTGTTATGCCTGGTGTAAATAGAAAAAGTTTATTATGCATAGCCAGAAAAAAAGCCTTTGCAAAATGCAAAAGTTTTTCATAAAGAGATAAAGCCATTTTATAATATTGTTAATATGAGCTAAGGCCATGATAGCTTTAAATCCCATTAAAGCCATTTTGATATTTTTTAAAAAAAATTTCATATAAAAATCGATTTGATCACAAAATTAGCTTCGTATAAAATCGATTTTATAAAAAATAAATAAATGATCACAAAATTAATTTTCTTGTCGAAAGTCCTATTATTTACCAAAAATTTTCATTTAAAAATTGTTTTTTTTTTTAGAAATAAATATGTGATCACAAAATTAGCTTATTACTTAGAATTTCTTACTGTTTACGGAGATACAGCCATTTAAAAATTTTTTAAAAAATTTCATATAAAAACGACTTTATAAAAATTAACTTGGTGATCACAAAATTAAATTTTTTGTTTCTCCAAAGTCCTATTATTTACGAAGATGCGGTCATTTTGAAAGTTTTACAAAATTTTCATAAAAAACCGATTTTATAAAAAAAAATAGGTGATCACAAAATTAATTTTTTTCTCCAACGTCCTATTATTTACGGAGTTAAAATTTTTAGTAAATTTTCATATTTAAATGGATTTTATAAAAAATAAGTTCGTGATCACAAAATTAGCTTATTTTCTTGAATTTCTTATTACTTGCGGAGATACAGCCATTTTAAAATTTTTAATAAATTTTCGGGAAAAATTCGATATTTTTATATATAAATATGTGATCACAAAATTAGCTTATTTTCTTGAATTTCTTATTATTTACGGAGATACAGCCATTTTAAAACTTTTAACAAATTTTCTTTTAACGATCGATTTTTTTTGGAAATATACAGGTGATCACAAAATTAGCTTATTATTCAGAATTTCTTATTGTTTACGAAGATACAGCCATTTTAAAAAAATTTAAAAAAAAAATCATATAAAAACGACTTTATAAAAATTAAATTAGTGATCACAAAATTAGTTTTTTTCTACGAAAGTCCTATTATTTACGAAGATACGGCCATTGTGAAAGTTTTACAAAATTTTCATATAAGATCGATTTTATAAAAAATAAATAGGTGATCACAAAATTAATTTAAAAATGTTAAAAAAATTTTCATATAAAAATCGATTTTTTTAAATAAATTGTAATGTAATGTAATTCTGTAATTCTTATTGTTTACGGAGATAGAATTATTTTAAAATTTTTAGTTAATTTCCATATCAAAATGGATTTTATAAAAACTAATTTCGTGATCACAAAATTAGCTTATTTTCTTGAATTTCTTATTAGTTACGGAGATGCAGCTATTTTAAAATTTTCATAATAAATCGCTTTAAATTTCCATTAAATTATTTTTGTGAATAAAATTTTTTTTTTTGGATACAATTTAAAGCCTTATCAGACTTAAAAATTTATATTTCTAAATTTTCAAATAAAACTTATTTGTGCAGACTTAAAACAAAACAAATAACGGATTCTACAATACTGGAGAAATTTTATTACTTTTATTTCAACAAAGAGTAAGACAAAATGAAGCTCGAAGATAATTTAATGGCTTTAAAATGGCCACAGGTTATCAAGATAATCAACTTTTTAATTTTTTGTACTACTCGAGGCACTATTTTATTAATAATGTAATATTTTAAGTTAATCCGAAAATTAAAAATATGAATTTAAGCTAGCGAACCTTTTGCTTGAATACTAAAATAAATGGCTCCCGGTTATGCTAGTAAAAGGTACTGAATAAAAAATGAAGAAAAACAAAATGAATAAATTTGATGGATGATATGCGTCCCTGAAAGCTTTCATGCTACTTAAAATAAAAATCAAATTTCCATATTTTAATGTATTTTATATTTGAAGAGAGTTTCCATGACCTTTTTAGTTTAAAAATTGTTTTAAAAGTCGTTTAACTTCAGCTCCAGAGGCTATGGATGTCTTGTAATAATTTATACTTGTAAAAACAACCTTCAATTTCCATTACAAAAGACAGTAAAATTTAATTCAATTAATTTTTATTACAGAAACACGAAAGAAAATAATAAATAAACTCAAATTAAAACCAGACTGGGCTGAAAAGCAAAAACTAAATGTTAAAAATTTAAAGAAATTATTTAAAAAATTATGAAAAATAAAAATAGAATTAAAATCCATATTTAAAATTTTCAAATTCATATTTAACATTTTCTTAAGTAGAATCGACAAAAAATTTCTTTAAACACAAATTAAAACATTTAAAGAAAACCTCTAGTTATGGATGAAGCTGCCACCCCACACAAACACTACAAGCGACAGCATGACAGATAAAAATGCTTCAAGGTATTTGGAATAAAGAAAGAATAAAACGATTTAATACAGAAATGCGTTAATATGATTGAAAACTAAATTTATAAAAAACAATATAAATAAGTGAAGACCGACTGGCAGACAAACTGGACTAAGTGACTGGCGAGCTGTGTGAAAGAACGAATGTAGACACAAACAAAATGTTTTTGTTTTAATGTTTTCATGTGAAACATTGAATTTACATTTTAATATCTTTATTTAATTGCTCAAACGAAACAGAAAAGTAATTTAATTTCTTTTTTTATTTATTTACACGAAGTGAAGTGAATGAGGAAAAATTAAAGAGCTGAGAGTTGCTGTCATATATAAACATTGTTTGATACATTTTTTAAGGCACTGTACTCAAATTTGTTATTCAATTTTTATTTAGTAGCACTAATGAAATAAAAAAAGTTGGCTTGGTTCTTCATGCACTTGGAAGAAGCGAAAGAATTTCAATAGAAAAACTGGCAAATGGTGCGGGGCAAGAGCATTCATTTCCTCCCACAACAGAATCCTAATTAATAAAAAAAATATATCTGGCCACATTAAAAAGTAGAGAGAGAAAAGAGGTACAGTTTCATTAGTTAGTTAAACGAAATCTTTTTCTACAATCCTGTATACAATTGTTAAACTCATACTAAAGGGTCCGCCATTTAACGTTTTTTGTTTCAACTAGTGCTTATTTCGTGAATGGCAACACTTAGCTAATGTTTGATTTGACAGATAATTAGTTTTATTCTTCCGCTGAACGCATATGGTTGTGTATACGTTTGAACAACGCTGGGAAATATTGCGACATTACTTTGAAAATCATTGGTAATATTGCAGAATATGTGCGAAAATTGCCTGCGATTTTTTTGGAGGAAGAAGAGAAGCACCGTCAGTTCCGTATGTTTGTTATCTTGTGAAAAAAGTGGAAGACACTGGCATCCTCATCGATAAACCAAAGCGTGAAAAGCGAAAAACAGCGCATACAACCGAGAATATTGCTGCTGTGACAGAAAGTGTGCGTGAAGCGCCATCAACATCAAGTCACCGTCGTTCTCAACAATTGAACATTTCAGAGACATCGTTGAGACGAATTTTGCATAAAGACTTGGTTCCGGAGTTGAAGCCAAGTGACCATCCAATGCGTTTTCGCTTCGCTAAGTGGGCCTGCGATCGACTTACAGAAGAATGACGATTTTGCACAAAAAAAACATCTTTTCAGACGAAGCTCATTTTGATCTTGGTGGGTATGTAAACAAGCGAAATTGTCGCATTTGGGGCACAGAAAACCCGCACGCATATATTGAAAAGCCGACGCACCCAAAACGAGTCACTGTTTGGTGTGGATTTTGGTCAAGAGACTTAATTGGGCCATTGGCGATCGTTATCGGGCTAAGCTGAACGAATTTTTGTTCACACAAATTGAAGAGGCGGATATTGCCAGCATTTGCTTTTAGCAGAACGGCGCTACGTGCCACACAACCGAAGCCACACTCGATGTTTTGCGCCCTAATTTTTAAAGATTGCATTATCAGCCGTAGAGCTGATATTGTTTGGCCACCTCGAAGCTGCGATTTGACACCGTTGGACTATTATTTGTGGGGTGCCGTCAAAGATAAGTGCTACGCCGACAAGCCAGAGACAATTGACGCTTTAAAAGACAATAATCGTGCAGCCATTGGTAAAGTACAGCTGCACACATTCAATAATGTGCTTTAAAATTGGACCGATCGTCTCGGCTACTGCATGGCCAGCCTAGGCAGCGATTTGTATAAAATTATTTTCCATTATTAACCGAAAGGATTATATTTTCAAATATAAAAAGAAATTTGAGAAAATATTTAGTAGTTTTGTTTTATTTATTTATAACAAAAAAAAAAGTTATTTGGCGGACCCTTTATAAAATAATTTTATTGGTAAAATTTTTCTCCAGAAAATTTTCAAGTCATATTTTTACTCCAGAAAATTTTCATGTCATATTTTTTTTCTAGAAAATTTTCACATCATGATTTTTCTATAGAAAATTCAAGACTATATTTTTCTATAGAATCTTTTTATGTCATGTTTTTCTTTAGAAAATATTCATCAGACATATTTTTACTGTTGAAAATTTTCATCAGTTGTATTTTTTGTATAGAAAATTTTCATTAGTTATATTTTTCCTATAGAAAATTTTCATCAGCCATATTTTTTCTCTAATAAAATTTCATTCATCAATAAGATTCTACGAATATTGCTATTAGTAATTTTTTTCTATTGAAAATTTTCATCAGCAATATTTTTTCTCTAATAAAATTACTTTCATTACAAAAATTTCCATCAGTCATATTTTGCTATCAAAAATATTCATCAGTCATATTTTTTTGAGTCATGTTTTTCTATAGAAAATGTCCACCAGTCATTTTTATCTATAAAAACTTTTATTCAATATTATTTTTACTGTTGAAAATTTTCATCAGTGAAATTTTTCCATAGAAAATTTTCATCAGCCATATATAAAATTTCATTCATCAATAAAATTTTAGGGAAATTTCCATTAGTCTTGCTTTTTCTATGAAAAATTTTCATCAGTTATATTTTTTCTTTAGTAAATTTTCATCAGCCATAATTTTTCTTAAAGAAAATTTCATTAGTCAATTAGATTATACGAACATTGTCATTAATCATGTTTTTCTATAGAAAATGTTCATTAGTCATATTTTTTCTACTGTTAAAAATAAGATTTTACGAAAAATTCCACTAGTCATGTTTTTTCTATAGAAAATTTATATCGTTATATTTTTTCTATAGAAAATTTTATTCAGTCTTATTTTTACTGTTGAAAATTTTAATCAGTTGTATTTTTTCTATAGAAAATTTTTATCAGCGATATTTTTATTCTCTAATAAAATTTCATTCGTCAATAAGATTTTACAAAAATTTCCATTAGTCATATTTTTTCTATAGAGAATGCTCATCAGTTATATTTTTTCTATAGAAAATTTTATTTAGTCTTATTTTTACTGTTGAATATTTTCATCAGTTATATTTTTTCTATAGAAAATTTTCATTAGCCATATTTTTTCTCTAACAAAATTTCATTCATTAAAAAGATTTAACAAAAATTTCCATTAGTCATGTTTTTCTATAGAAAATGTACATCAGTCATATTTTTTCTTTAATGAAATTTAATTCACCAGTAAGATTTTACGAAAATTTCCATTATTCATATTTTTTCTATAGAAAATTTTCATCAGTCATATGTTTTCTATAGAAAAATTTATTCAGTCTTATTTTTACTGTTGAATATTTTCATCAGTTACATTTTTTCCATAGAAAATTTTCATTAGCCATATTTTTTCTCTAACAAAATTTCATTCATCAAAAAGATTTAACGAAAATTTCCATTAGTCTTGCTTTTTCTATGGAAAATTTTCATCAGTTATAGTTTTTCTATAGAAAGTTTTATTGAGTCTTATTTTTACTGTTGAAAATTTTCAACAGTTGTGTTTTTCTGTAGAAAATTTTCAGCAGCAATATTTTTTCTCAAATAAAATTCTTTTCATTACAAAAATTTCCATTAGTCATATTTTTCTATAAAAAATGTTCATCAGTCATATTTTTTTAAGTCATGTTTTTCTATAGAAAATATTCATCAGTCATTTTTTTCTATAGAAAATTTTATACAATATTATTTTTACTGTTGAAAATTTTTATATATATATTATATTCTATGGAAAATTATCATCAACCATATTTTTTCTATAGAAAATTTTTTTCAGTCATATTTTTTCTTTAATAAAATTTTATTCATCAATAAGATTTTACGAAAATTTCCAGTAGTTATGTTTTTCTATAGAAAATGGTCAGCAGTTGATTTTTTTCTATAGAAAATTTTATTCAAAATTATATTTACTGTTCAAAATTTTCATCAGTAATATTTTTTCTATAGAAAATTTTCATGAACCATATTTTTTCTTTAAAAAATTTGATTTATCTATAAGATTTTACGAAAATTTCCATTAGTCATGTTTTTCTATAGAAAATTTTCATGAGTCATATTTTTCTATAGAAAATGTTCATCAGTCATATATTTTCAGTCCCAAATTTTCATGAAAAAACTTCATCTTTTGTAATTTTTCAATAAAAAAAAATTCGTCAGCTATAATGTTTCTATAGAAAATGTTTATGGTGGAAATTTTTCTCTAAAAAATTTCATCAGACATAATTTTTTCATAAAAAATATTTCATCAGTTAAAGTTTTTGCATAGAAAATTCGTATCGATTTTATAAAAAAAATGATTTTTATAGGAAAATTCGTCAGCTATAATCTAATGGTGACTATACTATAGTCACTGTAAGATTTTTATAAAATTTTCCTATAAAAATCAATTTTTTATAAAATCGATACGAATTTTCTATGGAATAAAGGGAATAAAGGAAGATAAAGAAGGCCCTAAAAGTAATTATTAATTTGAAGTGGATTTAAATAAACAAAAATATTTCATATAAAAAATATTAAATTTCAAGCTAGAGATTTTTTTTGTTGTAGTTTTTTAAATTTGAGTGACAATTTCGTTTAATAGCGAAATAGTTAAATTTCTTAAATTCTCTTATTTGCTTTAGTCATCAGCATTTAGCTTTGCATCATATCTTCTAAATTAATAAGCATTTTGATTATCAAGCGTTGAAATAAATTGTTGGTGACAAAAAAAAATTAAAGAAAAAAATCAAAAGAACAAGATTTTCTTTAATTAAAGATTGTAATTTACGTTTCAAAATGTTTGCGATAAAAACAAACAAACAAACAAACAAACAAACAAACAAAAGAAACACACGAGAAGAACTGTTTCCTTAAAAATAAATTAACAAATTTAACCACAAAAGTGTGTGCGAGTGTGTGAAATTTAAAGGCAAATAGTAATCAGTAATGTAAGGTGGGTAGAGAAAGTGACGTCAATGGAACATTTGGAATGATATTCTTAACTTCACCTTGTTACTATTTATTTTGTTCGCTTGGATTTTGTGATAAAATTATTTTAACGTTTAAGAATGTGTTTTTTTTTTAATTTTTTTGTTTTTTTTTTAAATTAAATATTTTTTTTTCTAGATTACATTGCAATAAAATTTATCGATTTTTTCTAATTGAAATATAAAATTCTTAAATCTGATAACTTTAGTGGCTACGAGGGTATTTGAAGTAGAAAAAGTTACTGACATTTATAAATGATGATTATGATCATAAAACAAAAAGATAGAAGGAGATTTAAAGACGAAATGAATAACAAAACGTTGGTGTGCATGCCTGTGTATGTGTGTGATACACATATACAAATGCTAAACAAAATAACATAAAAAAAAAAAAAAATACAAACTAGTAAACATGAAAGCTAACTGATTAGGAGAATGATGATGATGATGGTTATAATTTACAAACATAAAAATGCCAGGGCTGTTTCAGAATTTCTTGGAACACAGGTTTTGTTTTTTTTTTTTTTTTTGTAACTCTCAATAATTATTTATTGTATCTTCAAGAAAATGCACCTATCACAGTCCAAAAACAGTAATATTATAGGAAATGGCCATGCAGATGAATGGAGAGGCACTATAATATCCAGCAATGTTTATCAGATTGTTACGTTTATTACGTTTATTGAATAAACGTTTTGTTGTATTGCGTCCTTTTATTGCAAAATAATAACACAGCACTTGAGAGTTTTAAATGAAATTAAACGATTTTTTTTACCTTGAATACACATAAAATAAACACGATGGATACTTCGTTGTCTTTACTCACTGTTGACTCAACTTGAATTGATTCCATTTGAAGAGCAGGTTCTGGCATATAAAGGGTGCGCCATCTAACGTTTTTTTTCAACTAGTGCTTATTTCGTGCATGGTAACACTTAGCTCATGTTTGATTTAACAGATAATTAGTTTTATACTTTCGCTGAACGAACAATAAGTTTAAAATTTTATATTCTAAAAAAAAAATTTTATTAGTTCCGACCATGTCAGACCTAAAATTTTGGGTAAAAAAAAAAAATTGACGTTAAGAAAAAAAAACAAAACAAATTTTTTTAAGATGTGCCATCGGTAGCATTGAGGATTAGAGCTGCGGTATCCCTGTTTTTTAATCGGCTATGTCAACTATAATCCAAAATATTGCGAGCAAGGGGGTTAGGATGGTCTTCAAGCTTGCGTTTTTTATGATTGCTGTAGTCAACAGCGGCATGTCTAGATCACAATGTATGTTTGGATTTCTGATGTATCAAGGAGCAGAAGTTATTAAGCGTAACATTTTATTTTATCTACATTGGATTCCATGCACATTTGAAGCTGAGGCAGTGGTCCAAAGTTGGTTTCCGTAAGACCATATTGGTTTTAAAATAGTCTTGTAAATTAGAAGTTTAGAGTTCCTGCCAATAGGCCAATGTAATTGTGTTAGCTTTGAGTTAATATGATGTTGCCATGTAAGGCGACGGTCAAGATCAGTGATGGGTGAACTTTTTGGGTAGCGGGCCAATAAATTAAAAAAAATCTTGCGGCGGGCCATTTAATTAAAAAAAAAAACATAAAAGGTCATTCATTAAAAAATTATGGGGTTGCTGTTGAATTAAAAGTTCGGTTTAAGCTATTTATTTATTAGTTATATTACGTTATATTTTAAAACAACATAAAAATGTGATAAGATACGGTTTATTATGATTTTAAGATTTTCCAGATGTATGGGAAGCATGGATCTGTTTCTGACTTCACATAATTTCCTCAAAATCTGGTTCCAGCTGGGAGGATGCGACTTTTATTAATTAAATAGACTCTCGTCCGACAATCGGTTTCTTATTGAATTTTTTCTGTCTGCATTTCATTACTGAAAAGGCCTGTTCACATAAATATGAGGAAGCAAACATTGCCATAATTTTCTGCGCATGATTAATTAGCTTTGGAAATTCATCTTTCCATCTTATCTGTATTTAAAAATAGCTGTTTAAAATTATTATTACATTGCAATTCTATAATTTCCAATTGTAGATCAGATGGAACATTCTCAGGATTAACATTAAAAGGCATTGAAAAAATATCTAATCATGGTTGGATTTTTTTCAAGTCAGCAAATCTGGCCTCAAATTCTGAATACAGTTTTAATAAAAATTGTGAAGAGACTTTTAACTTCTCTTCACTCACAGGCCTCAAAGAATTAACGTCTTGGAAAATGAGTCAAATCATTTTTTGCCAAACATTTCGAAAATATAAACAATTGAGTTTTAAAAGACTTCAAACTGCCCCAAGTTTCATCTATAAATTGATTTCTTCCCTGTAACTTCTTGTTCAGTTTATTATAGTGCTCGAGTAAATCCGTGAAAAAAGCAAACTCGATGCATCAATTCACCAATCCAATCCTTCAATATTTTCCACTCATCCCAAATTTCAGTTTTGGTTTTTAGAAAAACTTTAATTTCTTCGAGAAGACTCCAAACTCTCGAGAAGGCATGCCCACAACTCAGCCACCTGCTTTTTGTGTAATAAAGTACATCTGAAAATTCTGCATCAACTTCCGATAAAAACTCTTGAAATTGTCGATGTAACAAACCACGGGCTCTAATGGTATTAATTCATTTTAAAATAATATTAAATACCTGGTTAATATCCAAGGCAGCCTTGCAAAGCACATTTTGTTGGATTATACAATGTAAAAAAATTGTTTCGCTTTCAGGATTCTGACTTTTATAAACTCCTGCAAGCCCCGTATTTTTTCCCACCATGTTAGGTGCTCCATCAGTTGTTAAATTAATTAATTTGGAAATTGGGGCATTAAGAGATTAGATTCCATCCCCTCTCTAAATTCATCATAAATTATTTTTCCTGTCGTCTTTCCTTTCAAAGATCTCAAACAAGCAAGTTCTTCGGTTATTACAAAGTTTTCATCGACTCCTCTGATAAAAATTAGAAGATGAGCTGTATCACTGCTGCCAACACTCTCGTCCATTGGGACTGAAAAACACTTAAACTTTTTAAGATGTCCATCGAGTTGATTGGTTAAATTAGAAGAAATCGCTTCAATTCTTTTTGTGAGCATTCTACGTGACAGCCCTATAGATTCGAATATATTCGGGCATAATACTTTTCCAATGCTAATTCACACATCCTTAATAAATTCTCCTTCAGAAAACGGTTTGTTACTTTTTGCTATTTTATAGGCAACAATGTGACCAGCTAACGTGGAGGATCGCTGGACACTTCTTTGATTTTCCAAAAAAACATTTGCTGACTAGATATTTTTCTTTTCAATTCCTCTGAATGAACTTTCTTGTCTTCATCTGTCATTTTATAGTACTTCGCCCCAAAATGTTTTGAATTAAAGTGCCTAGCGAGATTATAATCTTTTACTACAGCTACCGGTTCTTGGCAGATAAGACAAATAGATTTTTGGTTATATTCCATAAAGAAGTACTTCCATGTCCACTCTTCTTGAAATACTCGGCATTCCGTATCAATTTTTCTCTTTCTAATTTCGAAAATTCGAAAATTGACGGTTTGGGTTACACCCACACTCTCTTAGCAATTTGTAGGCAATTTATTCATAAGCAACTTTTCCAAAACGTTTGAAATAGTTGGCAATACACTTAAGGGTTTAGATGACTCGGTTTTGGTTAGGTCTTTACCCCGTTTTGTTATAATTTTAAGTTTGGAAATTTTTCAGTGATCAGGATAGTATTCAAGCCCTAAAGTGACATAGCATGATTGTGACTGCAATACTGGGCAGCTCTTTCAACATTTTGTTACTGTTTACCATCCCTACCAGGAGCTTTTTTCGGGTTTATTTCAGCGATTAACTTTTATACCTCACGCAACCTTAACTTTAAGGGTCGAGGGGGTAATGCAACTACGCTCGGCAAATTAACATCATCAGTACATATGTGTGGGGGTGAATTTATCTTTTAAGTAATTACGTGATAAGGTTTACATCTGCACCGGCAGTGAGCGATAATCAGATGGTGAGCGATAATCAGATGTGAATGAAAAGCAACGCCATTCACGCCCTAGAAGGTCTTCGAATACGTATATACTCCGGTCACTCCTAGTAGCAATTTCAAAAGCATGAAGTAGGTCGCAGCCTTCACTCCTTGCTAAAGACTTGGAGACTATCCAACTCCTTGTCCAGAAGGCATGTAGCTTAATATAATAAATAACACAACGGCATTTATACTCACTGGACCTGAACCATTCATTGTGTTCATTCTGAATGATCCGACCCACAAACTCTCACGAGGGCCTAGAAATACACAGCCACCACGATACTCCCAAAAGGGCCAATCTCAATTAATTAGCCAGAGAACAGCTAACTGCCTAAAGAGACAAATAGCGGAACTCTGCGGGCAACTGATTCCCGTGGAAATATAGTGGATTGTCCAGGTGGCTCCTACTAGCCTTGAAGGGGTCTGGGCTCCCTTTTATCACGCAAGACATCAGTATAGATAAAAGAAGTAGGATCAATAAAGACTATCATGTGCCTCCGGGGGGATCTTTCAATTAATCGGCAAACAAGTCGCCAATTCCCACTGATATTACGTAATGGTGGCCTGTACTCAACGGGCCTTTTAAGGCTTTTTTTATAGCAAGTCATAAGGAATAATTGGAGTTTGGTGTAGCATCGAGGACCTCCAGATATTTCTCAAAAGATGCAGTGTTTTCCAATGCTAGCAAGTCTCTAAGCCGCTTTATACATTCTCCAAGTCTCTGCCTCTCTCTCTCAAGTCTCTGCCTCTGCTGGGGCGATCTGTAGTGTTGCCAACCTTTTCTAGCTCTTCGGTTTTCCGCTACGAGACGTTCAATGTCTGCAGAATAGAAGTGAGCTAAAGTAGTCTGCGGATGTTTAGTTGTAGCAACCTGAACTGCTTGCTTAATATTCTCCGAACAATGGCTGCTGAGATATTTTTTAAAACTTAGGCCCACAGGTGGAAGTATAAAATAAATGAATTCTTATACTCAATTAATAAGTTGACGGATGGTATTATATTATCTTAGTCAGCTATAACAAGAAAAAATAATTTTAATGATTTTTAAAATTGGCGATCACTCACTCTCACGTCACATTTTTAAGATAATAAAAATAAGAGAGAAAAATCTATAGCTTAAGCTATAAGCTTTGAATTGCTATTGGGGGAAAAAATATAAGTTTTAGAAGATGTTATCTTTGTAATGAAATTTTAAGACTGCAAGTTATAACTCTAATAGAGTTTTATAGTCAACATCCAACCCCGGAAAATTTGGTGAAGCAAAATTTTTCATTAAACTAAAAGCTGCAATTGAGATCTCTCTCTCTCTTTAATGAAATGAAACTCTTAAAAACAAAACAAGTTTCTCAACAGAATAGCAATTAACTGAAAACATTGTTTTCAGTTTTGTTTTTGTTAACAACACTGATGTTTCAAAAAGTGATGTTTCGTTGGTGTCATTATGCTGCAGACCTCGTGTGTGGCTTAGAAAAAAACTGCAAAACAACGTCAAACAACATTGAATTTTCAGTAAGTGAATAAATTGTACCAGTTGCAGCTGCAAGCTAAATAAAGGGTATTTTTTTTTTAACAATACAAATCCTTTGTGTGTCAACATGAATTCTCTCGTATGTGTGTGTGTGTGTGTTGAGCACTTGTTTTATGCTTCGATACTTCCACTTGTTAGTATTTTGTAAAAGGCTTTTGAAAAACAAAAATAAGAAAAAAAATAGGCCATGCAATTTTGACATGGATGATTGGAAAAAGTGGCAAAAAAGCAGGAGTTATAAAAAAATAACAAAAACAACAACAACAACTTACACTCCATCAACAAAAAAAAAAATATAAGAAAAACACTAGAAAGTCAGGATAAATGGGAAATTTGTTTAGAATCCTTTTTGCCTGTTTTTTTTTCTTCTTTTTTCTTGTTTGTTTTTTGTTGTTGTATTTGTATTTGTGAAGTTTACAACACCTTATACACTGTTGCTGGTTTATTGCATGGCCAAAATTTTGTAAATAAAAAAAAAATTGATAAAAGTTGAAGTTGATTTTATTTGAAGGCAATAAATTCTCTCTTTCTTCCAGCATTTAGTAGGTTTCTATATGAAAAAAAAATAACTTTGTTTTAATATTTTTTTTGTTAGTTTATTTTGTTTTAGGTTGTTTGCTAAAGCTTTTTACCCTTCTCTCGCCTGGCATGACAAATGGATTTTTTTCGGCCTAGAAATATTAAAAAAAAAATTTTTTTTAATCAAAGACAGGGGAGCACCAAGCAGATTGTGCAGTTTATATTAACGCCAGACAACAATAACAAACACGAACACACAAAAGAAAGAAACAGTTCAAGGATTAAGGGCCGCTTAACTTTTTTCAAGTGCTTGTAGAAATTATTGATGGGTTTAAGTTGACAGTCAGAAGTTTTAATGTATCATATTTGGAACAAAACCTTTTTTGTTTTAAGGAAACCAGTTTACTTTTTTTTTTTTTGTTAAAGAGAAGCAAAATTTTTATAAAAATAAAGTTAAAGTATCCTGGGATATAAGAAAAATATCAAAAAGATGTTAAAAAAAAAACCTGTGCCCCATAATATTTTATTTTTTAAGTTAAATAACATTTTTACATAGGGTTGCCATATTTTAAAATTATATCATATTTAAAATTATAATTAAAGAAATATCGACAATTTATAGAAACGAAACAAAATTTATTTAAAACTACTCGCTAGATTTTTAAATAAATTTTGTAGCTAAAAAATAATTAAACCCAGAGGCCTTATTAATTTATACTGAAAAGAAATCCTGGCATACAAAACGGCAGAAGTTTCTTTCGTTACACAAGCAAACATTTCGTGAGAGCATTAATAATTTTTGCATATCTTTGATTTTTATAAAAATACTAGAGTGTCCGTGACTGTCCTCCCAGGAGCATATAAATATGGTCTTTATAGAATATTCCACCATCTAGACTCAGTGCAACTGGGGAAAAAGGGAGCCCAGTCCCCTGCAGTCAGACTGGGAGAGAACTGGAAACTCCACTTTATTTCCATGGGGATCAGTGAGCCGTGGAGTTCATTATTTGTCTCTTTACACTTATAATATTTCTCTGACTGATCATTGAGGTTGGCCTCTATATGGGAGCATCGTGGTGGTTGTGGTTTTGCGGCCCCATAAGGGAACTATGAAATTTATGGTGGCCAGGATTTTTTCACTGATAATGACACGCAAAGTGAATGATCCAGTCCAGTGAGCATGCTTGACATGTCTTCTGGACAGGAGTTAGAAAGTCTCCAACTCTTTAGCAAGGTGTGATGGTTTGCAGACCTGTCCTGGAACCATTTAAGTTTCAACTAGGTTCTGTTGCTTAGAATTATGCCTTCGGCTATATAGGACGAGCATGACGTTCCAAATTATGTATAGTGGTTTGTCCACCATCTGATTAAGACTACATTGCCAGGCGCCGATGTAAAACAAATCACACTCTGTGCCCGTGACTGCTTTGCTAGGATCCAGAACATTACAACCAGCTGAAAAGAATTATTCACAACTAGATAAGGAGGCACTTTCGGTCATTTTTGTCCTTAAAAAATTTCATCAGTTTGTATGTGGTCGGAAATTCGTTATAGTGACAGATCATAAACCTCTGTTGGGGTTATTTGACACAAAGAAGCCGATATCCCAGCATATATCGCCTAGAATGTTACGCTGGTCATTGATGTTAGGCGCCTAGCAGTACGATATAAAATATCGTAAAGGAAAGAAACACCAAAATGCTGACGCTCTGAGCCGGTTACCATTAGAAGTGCACTTTAAAGTCCCAGAAGTTCCAGAAATGCTATATTGTGGTGAAATGGAAAATCATTTTTTAATAACGGCAAAGGAAATTGCAGAAGCAACCTTAAGAGATCCTGTGTTGGTCAAAGTGTTATAACATGTTAAAACAAATCATAGGGAGTTTCAAGAAAAGTCAGATCATTTTAAGCCTTATTCCACTAGAATTCTCGAACTAGCCGTAAATGGTGACTGTTTGCTATGGGGTTCAAGAGTCATCATTCCATCCACCTTACGCTCCAAAATGTTAGAAATTGCTTCACAAAGTTCATCAGGGTATGACAGCATGCCCCAGCAAGAAGTTATTTTTAGTGGCCCGGTCTTGATATGTTGTGTCAGATATGTTGTGAAAACAGCAAAAATCCTTCAGCAGGAGAACCAAAGACGTGGCCGGAAACACTTAAACCGTGATCACGGTTACATATCGACTACGCTGGTCTATTTTTGGGTACAAATTTTCTCATAATTGTCGATTCTCATAGCAGGTGGGTGGAAGTAAAAATAACTGACAATACTAGTTCATCAAGAACAATAAGGGACGTTTTTGCAACACATGGCATACCAGATACAATTGTGTATGACAATTGACGTAACTTCGTGTCGCATGAATTTGTGTCATATTTAATAAAAAATGGCATTAAACACATTACCACAGCGCCAGGCTGAAAGGTTTGTACAAACTATTGTATTAAAAATCATTTAAAGAAAATGCCCAAAAACAATGTTGAAAAAGGTGTAGCCAACCAGTTGCTGCGCCTACGAACAACTTCGTCTGTAAATTCACATAAAAGTCCAGCTGAAATTTTAATGGGAAGGAAGATTAAGACATTATTATGTCACATTACACCGGAAAGTTTTGATGAAAATACTAGTCCACGACGCGAAAATGCACAAACTGCTAGACATTTCAAAGTGGGTGACAAAG
Organism: Trichopoda pennipes; assembly: GCA_030448955.1. NCBI lineage: Eukaryota > Metazoa > Arthropoda > Insecta > Diptera > Tachinidae > Trichopoda > Trichopoda pennipes. The sequence goes on from JASKUP010000040.1 coordinate 4,362,908, forward strand.
TTTGGTACCGAAATTTTGGGAGGGGAGAATGATGGCTGCCAGTAACAGTAAAGTCTTTAGGATCACAGAACTATAAAGTCTTGGCAAATGGAAATTAATGATATTGCAAGACACATTGATCAATTACGGAGACGGTATATAGATGTATCATCTGACAGTTGGGGATCTTTAAGGTTTAGTAAATCAACACCCCAGAGGGATGAAGCTCCTTTGTCTTCAATAGATGAGGAAACCACAACACTTAGAGACAACCAACAAAGATGCGTTGCAGAAGTTTCCAAATCCGCAGATAAGGAATATGAGCGAGATGGCTTAGCATCGTCAACGAATGTGCCTCATGAATACCAGCCAAGGGATGGAGCGGCCGAGGATGTAGAAGAGACACCAAGGCGACTAAAACGGCAAAGGGCAGTTCCAAAACGATTGGAGGATTTCTTATTGGGGGAGGAATTGTAGTGTAGTGAACTATGTACATGTTAGTTAGCTATTAATCAGTTATATCACTGCTTTTCCCTTCACTTTTGTATGTACCGGTTTTTGAGTTAGTCAACCCGAGTAGGCTGCTTATTAATATTCAATTTTGAAAACATTAATTAAGTAACAGAAATTGTTATCTCATTGATTGAATAAACTTTTCTATACAATATTGGTATTGTTGTTTTGGGTGAGATATAAGAGTTTTTATTCGGCAGCGTTCCTTTTTGGGTGCGCCAAAAAATTAAATCATTTAGGAAAATTAATCAGAAAGAACACAATTTCTTTTTTTTTGTTTTTAGGTTTTATTTTTTTAATAATTTTATCTTTTTGACAATTCAATGATTTTGCGTGCTTATATAAGACGTCTTATTCTATTGCAATGCTTTTACATATACGACATTCTTCGATTGATTTTGGTTTATTAACACGTGAACATGATACAGATAATTGACCGTGCAAAAAACAGGGAAAAAGCATTTGCAGCCATTTAAAATCAAACCACAAATCTGGAGGAATCATAGGAATGCGTGCTATCATATCAGCACATCGTCGCCCTTACATTTTTCTTTTTTTTTGCTTCAATCACATTTGCATGACTTTTTTTACTACTAAACGTGTCCCATTGCAAAGTTGTGGCTGGCAGATATTTCTAAGCAAAATAATTGTTACACTAACTTTCACTTACAGGCGGTGGGGTGGCAGTCCTGGTATCTCATTTTGGTATTTTAAAATTCGACTGGATAATTTACAACATCGTCTTGATTGGTAACAGAGTCAACCGATTTGTAGGTAAAAATTTCCCCGGAAATGTCATTCAAAATTATCACATTGATATCCGAAACATCGGCATTTTTCGCAGCTAAGATAGCTCCTACCCCCAACCAATGATGGTTTCTAAAATTTTGTGCAATACCGGGAAATACGTTTGTAACTAATTCTTTTTTTAATTGTGCAAAGTGGCAAAAATTATCTGAAAGCGTAATCATTTTTGTGGTGGCATCAATTGGAATTGCGCCATTCCCAACATCTAACAATTGCCTTGAAAAACGTTCGGCTGCTGGATCATTTTGTAATTGAACAGGTTAATCACACACACACACACACACACACACACACACACAAAACGCAACAGAATATGGAAAACAACAAAATTCTCTATTTGTTTGCACATCCACTTGCTATGGAACATGAGCATATTTCGATTTGTATTGCCGTCGCATTCTGTGCAAGCAAACACGCACACACACAGCAACGTACAAACGAAAACACACATTTCATTTGATACAAAACATTGAGTCGAAGTATTCAATGGAAAAAACATTTTAATTTTTTTTTTTTAAATTTTCTTATTTTAAACGCGCACTGTGGACGACGCACTATAGTGCGTAAACGAAGGAAACAAAGACACAAACCAGCGAACGACCATTACAAAGGTACTGTGAAAATTTGCTGGAAATCCGACGGCGCATCTCGTCAAACACTGGCAACCAACGGACACCTATTTTGGGCTTAATTTTTATATAAATAGATTTTATTCGTTATTAATTTTAACGAAAACTATTTTAGATCTAAATATCTTGATCTACATATACAGAGTGTCCGACGAGAAGGTCGGTTTGTTTATAATTTTTGATTAAATGAAGGAGAATGGATCTCATATTGATAAATGTTTTAATGTCGGCAATTATGCATGGAATACAATATCACATAGATGTCCACCCCTGTTAGCTTCACAAATGCGAGCAATTTTGTGGCACATTTCTCATTACAGTTGCGGCGTTAAAAAGTTTTCTATCACAGTTACCCTTTCGTCGTTTGCATTTTCATGAGTCTTCCTGACCAAATTGCAATGGATGCAAAGGTGACTGTTGAATAATTTTAGGGTTTCCCATTCCTCAGAACTGACTATTCTGTTAAATCAAATATCGATTCAAATATAAATTTGTTCCGTCACGCTTTATGATTTTTTCATGCAAATAGGGGCTGTCAAGGGCGGCATAAATGGTCTTGTGGAAAAAGCTATTGTATCAACTGAATCTTATATAGAAACTAATGCATATCCTTGCGCAACATTGTGATCAAAGTTGTTCTTTGGTTGATGACTTATTTTAAACACTTTCTTGAGCAGCAGTAATGTTTTCAGCCGATCTTTTAGTACGCTGTGGTTCATGTTTGGACTTATCAGCTTTAGAACCTCCTTCTTCAAAATCATTCACTACACGATAAATAGTGCGTTTTGTTGGCACGTTGTTTCCCCCAAAAAAAAAAAAATTTCACGTAACTTTTTCATCGTTACAGTTGATTTTGATTAAATATTTTAACAATTAAAATATGTTCGTTTATCGAATATTTATCCATAATTAATTTGCCATGTGTCTACTTCACGACTGCCAAATATGAACTGTCAAGACTAATGTTTATTAAAATTTTTTTTTTTTTTTTTAACTCTCAAAATTATTTATTGTATCTTCTATAAAAAGAACTAACAATAAGTTTTAAAATCTTAAATTCTAAAAAAGTTACATTAGTCCCGACCATGTCAGAACTAACCTTTTGGGTAAAAAAAGAAAAAAATTGACATTAAAAAAAACAAAACAAATGTTTCTAAGATGTGTCATCTGTAGCATTGAGGATTAAAGCTGCGGTATCTTCTTTTTTAATCGGCTATGTCCACTATAATCCAAGATATTGCGAGCAAGGGGATTAGGATGGTCTTCGAGCTTCATCAAGTATTTGCCTGCGTATTTGATGATTTCTGTAGTCACCAGCGGTATGTCTAAGTCACAATGTATGTTTGAATTTCTGATGTACCATGGGGCGGAAGTTATCAACCGTAAAATTTTATTTTGCATACGTTGGATTCTATCCACGTTTGAAGCTGAGGCAGTGCCCCAAAGTTGGATTCCATAAGACCATATTGATTTCAGAATACTCTTGTAAATTAGAAGTTTGCAATCCAGGCCAAGTCTCGAGTTCCTGCCAATGAGCCAGTGTAATTGTGTTAGCTTAAGTTTCATTTGTGTTAGCTTTGAGTCAATATGATGTTTCCATGTGAGGCGACGATCAAGATATATACCAAGATATCTCACATAATTATGGTGAGGAACAATGTGGTTATTGATTCGAACGGGTGAACAATTATCTCTTCGCAGGGTGAAAGTCACATGAATGCACTTTTGAACGTTCACTTAAAATGGCGGTAAAACAAAGTAGTATACATTCTCGGTGGACAGCCTGTTTATTCGTAGTGCTATATTGAATATATATTGGTCGATATAACGATATCAAAAAATGCTTCCCCCCGGGAGCACATGATGATCTTTTTGGAACCTACTATTCCATTTCACTTAGTATCTTGCGGGGAAAAAGGGAGCCCAGGCCCCTCAAAGTCTAGTAGGAGTCACCTGGACAATCCACATATTTCCACGGAAATCAGCACGCTCGCAGAGTTCACTATTTGTCTCCTGAGACAATTAGCTGTTCTCTGACTGGTTATTGAGATTGGCCCCTATATGGGAGTATCGTGGTGGTTGTGGTTTCGAGACCCTCGAGAGAGTTTGTGGGTCGGATCATTCAAAAGGAACACAATGAGTATGAATGCCGTCGTGTTCTTAATTATATTAAGCTTCATGCGTTCTGGACCAGTAGTTGGAAAGTCTCCAACTCTTAAGCAAGAAGTGAAGGCTGCGGCCTATTTCGGGCTTTCGAAATTGCTACTAGGAGTGACCGGAGGATATACGTATTCGATGGCCTCCTAGGGCGTGAATGACGTTTGCAAATCATTCAAGTGGTTTGACCACCATCTGATTATGACTATCTAGTCGGTGCAGATATAAATCAAATCACATCATCCAAAAATGCTATATGTCGAAGTGAAAACTAATTTTCTGAGGATGCCAGATTATAATTGGAATTTTTTAAAAATCAACAGCGTTACAAAATTGCTTATGATAGATATAGGCACCAACAAGGACTATTCCTATTACTTTCATATTATTTCTTGTTATTGTATTTTAGTTTCGACATGTTTGAATGCTAAAACTAGCGAACATTTTAATAAAATTATATTTTCATAAAAATATTTATATTTCAGAAAAGTGTATATCTATACGTTCTGCATTCGGAATTTTTTCAAAAAGTTTAAAATCCCCTTAATATAAAAAATTTACTAGAAATCAATATTTTTAAAATGTCACGTTGAAGCCAAAACCAAAAATTCAAAATTGAAAGAAATCAAGATACCACAAACAATTAAATATTTATTCGAATCATATACATATTGAGCTGAATAATCCAGAAATCAAGATCAAATTAAAAAACTTTTAAAACTCGACAGACAATAAAAAAAAAATTTGATCGGTTATGAAAATGAAGAAAATTAATTAAAAATTTTCTAACTCTCTGCATGAATGATTCGTGAGTTAATTAAAAAAGTAATGACTCATTAACAGCTCTGGTTCTTACAGTAAGTAATAAAAAAAGATGAAAATATAGCAAGGAAATCGAGAAAGCTTTTCTTCACAAATATGGTAAAAATCAATTAAAAACACAAGTTGTATACTTTAACTTAAATTATTTTTTACTTTTTATGTGTTTAAAGAAACCATTGAAAAATATCTTTCAACATTTTCCATTATCTAAAAAGCTTTAATATAATTATAATGATTTCTTTAAAAGCTAACTTCTAGATTAATCGTAAAAATTCGCCAAAAAGAAAGTGCAAATAAATCGCCAATACCTTTTGTCTACATACATTTCCAAGTAAAATTATATTTATGTCGCACTGGTCAATTACAATTACTTGTAATTAGTAATTGAACTTTCCAATTACAGTTACATGTAATTACAAATTAGAAATTTTTCAATTGCAAATTATTGTAATTGATTTTAGTCTCTTATTTCAATTATAATTACTTGTAATTAGTAATTGAACTTTCCAATTACAATTACATGTAATTAGTAATTAGAAATTTTTCAATTACAAATTATTGTAATTGATTTTAATCTCTAATTTCAATTAAAATTACTTGTAATTGGTAATTAATTTAATTTTTCCATTATTAATTATGCGTAATTGCAATTGTAATTGAAATGTAATTGAATTTCCCCATGTCTGTTGTAAAGCAATGTTTAGTGTTTTTAATAAATTAACTTAATTATTAACTGTATTATTATACTGGCAGCTTATGCTGTTAAAAGTTATAACCTGAAAATAGTTTTTAATCCCATAAAACCTTTTAAAATCAATAAAAAAAAAACAAAAAAAAAAACTTTATAATAAATAACCCTTTAGCAACTTTTGTTTTAACTTTAGTTTATTTAGCAAGAAAATTTTATTTTCAATTTCTTGTTGCTTGTATATAACATTTGTATTATTAATAACTTCATGGTCAAATAAATTCACTTCAATTCGATTTTTTGTGGCCATTTTATTTAAAAACAACCGAAAATAAAACTGAAACTGAATACACAAACATTTCAAATTCAACAAATAAAAAATCATAGTGTTTGATTTATGTACCTTAATTTTAATATTTATTTGTTACACAAAAAGTATTTAACTTTAGATGAGATTGATTGTTAGGATATTATAATGAAAGCGGTTAAGCACGGTTACCATTAGTCAAGTAAGAAAGGCAAAAGAAGTAAAATGCCCAGCATTTTAAAGCATTCAAAAATACGATTTTTAGTTTTTTAATTTATTTCTTTTGCCTGTTGGCTTATGTCTGTATTTGTTTGTTTTTGTTGTTGCTGTTGTTGTTATTTTAGTATTTTACAGTTGGCTGTAAAAGCAACAAGTTACCCATTTTACTTATTATAATCAATAACTAAATGCTCTATTAACTTTTTTAAAAAACAAATCCTAAAAGTATGCTATACAAAATATTAAACAAATGTTTGTGGAATTTATAGTTGAAAATGAATGAAACTCACACACACACCACCCAAACACACCTTGTTATTTATATGAATTTGTATTTCTACTTGTAGTTAAACTTAGCTTCATTTTTGCTTTTGCAGTAGTATACAGTACTGCCAGAGTGTCTTTATTATTATTTGTTTTATTAAGAAAATATTTCTGTTTTATAGTTTGATAACATAAAAAACGAGAAATTTAACGAGGTGTACTATCGAATTGATATAATTGATATTTTGAAGTCATATATTCATGGCATTATATAGGGAATGTCATGTGGCTATCATGGCTCTTCTGGATTCACTTGCAGTGTTTCCAGCTATCATAGTAGCAGGTATTTTTGGGCCATTACTCGAAACTTATGGTGTTATTTTAAAAATAGCCTTGACCTCTTAAATCACATAACGAAAGCGCTGAATCTTAAGCACGGTACTGTCTTAACAGCATCTACTGATGGCATGTAAGAACTTTTAGATGAAATAATGAATTTTGTGAACTTTTGATAACAGCATATAAACAAAGGGTATTCCAAAATTCACGCAAGAAATAATTTTGATAGCAAATACAGGTTTAAAATTAAAAATTTTAAAAATTTTATAAAAATTAAGCCCAAAATAGATGTTTGTTGGTTACCAGTGTTTGACGAGATGCGTCGTCGAATTTCCACCAAATTTTCACAGGACCTTCGCTGGTTTGTATCTTTGTTGCATGCGTTTACGCGCAATAGTGCGTCCACAGTGCGTGCTTAAAACAAGACAAATTTTTTTTCCATTTAATACTTCGACTCAATGTTGTGTATCAAATAAAATGTGTGTTTTCATTTGTAGGTTCCTGTGGGTGTGTGTGTGTGTGCTTGCGCAGAATGCGACGGCAATATAAATCGAAATATGCTCAGGTTCATAGCAAGTGGATGTGCAAACAAATAGAGTATTTTGTTGTTTTCCATATTCTGTTGCTTTTTGTGTGTATGTGTATGTGTACGCGTGTGTGTAATTTATGTGTTCAATTGCAAAATCATCCATCAGCCGAACGTTTTTCAAGGCAATTGTTAGATGTTGGGAATGGCGCAATTCCAATTGACGCCACCACAAAAATGATTACGCTTTCAGATAATTTTTGCCACTTTGCACAATTAAAAGAGGAATTGTTTACAAACGTATTTCCCGGTATTGCACAAAATTTTAGAAACCATGATTGGTTGGGGGTAGGAGCTATTTTAGCTGCGAAAAATGACGATGTTTCGGATATCAATGTGATAATTTTGAATGATATTCCCGGGCAAATTTTTACCTACAAAACGGTTGACTCTGTTACCAATCAAGACGATGTTGTAAATTATCCAGTCGAATTTTAAAATTCCAAAATGAGTTACCAGGGCTGCCGCCCCATCGCCTGCAAGTGAAAGTTAGTGTAGCAATTATTTTGCTTAGAAATATCTGCCAGCCACGACTTTGCAATGGAACACGTTTAGTAGTAAAAAAAAGTCATGCAAATGTGATTGGACCAAACATTTTAAAAGGTAAATATAAGGACCAGCATGTGTTGATACCACTCATTCCTATGATTACTCCAGATTTGCCGTTTGATTTTAAATGGCTGCAATTCCCCATACGTGTTGCTTTTGCAATGATCCCTATTTTTTGGCACAGTCAGTTATATGTATCACGTTCACGTGCTTTGTTTTTCAATACCGCGAACCAAACTCGATCGAAGAATGTCGAAGAAATGACATGCAAAGCAGTCACGGGCACGCTAATTTATTTATATAGTATACAATACAGGGTTATGTATGGAATAGCATATCGGGTAAATGGCCTCCTGGCACATACGCACTCCTTTGTTGAAATTCTCCATGATTGTTTTGCATAAATAAGGCTGAATTTCGTGAATACAAAGCTCAATTTTCTCCTTCAAGGCGTAGATAACTGTGAGCTTCTTGGCATCAAGCTTAGACTTCAAAAAATTCCAAAGAAAAAAGTCCAACTGCGTTAAACTGCATGATCTGGGCGGCCAATTCTGATCATAAAAACGGAAAGTTACACGTCCAGGAAATGACTTTCGTGCAGTAATTGAATTGTTTTTCGGCTGTATAGCATGTGGCACCGTCTTGCTGAAATCACATATCGTCCACATATATATTTTGCAATTTTAGCGCAAAAATTTCGATTATCATGTCGCGATAACGAGCACCATTAACCGTTACAATTATACATATAATTGTAATTATATATAAAATTATAATTATATTGTAACTATAATTATTATTATACTACAATTACTAATATGCTATGATTATAACTATGTGTATAATTACAATTACGACTATAATTATAAGTATAATTACAAATATATTATATTATTTTATAACCACAATTAGAACTATAATTATGCATATAATTATACTTATGTATTTAATGTTAGTATATTTATAAATATTATTATAACTATGATTATAAATATAATTATAGCTATAATAAATTAAATGTGTATTAATCTTTTTAACGGTCTTTTCAATTAAATTGTAACAATATATTTTTCGAATATTTCACTTTCATTTGGAAAGCTTCTTCAGGAAATTAATTTTTATAAAAGCAAAAATTATTAACAATTTGGAAAAATTTTTTTGAAAACAATTGACACAAATATATAAATTAATTTTATATTATAAAACAAAAATTTTGAACAGTGACATTATAAACGAACAGGTAAACACGACCTCAGACACAATTTTCACACCACTAAAACTACTCATGCACACGAACAAACGAAAAACACCTTTAGATGGACACCTGGTATCTAGATAATAATAAACGACCCAGATATTGAGAGATTTATTTTACATAAAAGTGCTAGGTGGCTGGCATCCTACCAAATGGATAGATACGAACTGAACAACAGAATTACCTAAACGCGAACACTGGCTCACCAGTACGAAGGAACAACAGCCAGATAAGACGGGAAATAGCAACAGTATAATTATAATCATTGTTGTACTTAAAATTATAATTAAAACAATAATTTTAAATATAGTTATAACTATGAAAAATAAAAATTTTTTCAATTTGTTTGTTCATTATTTTTGTTTTCCTGATGACGCCAGCCAACGGTGTGGCGAAATATCGAAAAAATAATAAAAAAATAAAAGTTTTTAAAAATTTTTTATGAAATAGTGACCTAGTGCTTTATAATTAACTACTAAAAAATATAAGTATTTTTATAACTATAATTATAAGAAATTATAACTAGAACTATAATTATAATTTGGTTGTTTGGATTTATATTATATCATTGCATCGAAAGCTTGCGCCAATTGTACCAAGTAAACGACGGTTTTCGGCGGAAGGTATGACAAGATTATAATTAAACTTATTATTAATTAGAACTACAGTTATATTTATAATTGTAATGAGAATTTTAATTATAACTATAATTATAACTGAATTACATCTGTGATTATAATTATATATATATATAATTATAATTATTATATATATATATATATATTATATTATTATAATATATATATATATATATATATATATAATTATTATATATATATATATATATATATATAATTATAACTATATTTTTAAATATAATTATAACTAACACAATTGTATTTATAATTATAAGTATATGTATAATTATAAGTATAATTACAATTATGACTATAATTATTGTTTGACCGGCTGTCGTTTCTTAGAGAATGCTCCGCAACAAACAGTGATACGTTGTGGATGAATTTTTTTCTCAACAATCACTGGTGGATTTTCTGAATCCCAAATGCCACAATTTTGTCGATTAACAAAGCCATCAAGATGAAAATTAGTTTCATTGCTGAAGATGAAAAATTTGGATCCACTTTTTGCTGTTGCATAATCCATTCAACGAACTCTCTTCGCTGTGCGTGGTCAGCAGGCTTCATTTGTTGTGTTAATGGAATTTTGTAAGCATAAAGATGGAAATCTTTTGTGACAATACGCTAAAGAGAGCTTCACGAAATGCCCAATTCTAGAACACAGCGCCGAATTAATGTTACTCTCTCGAACTGCTTCAAGGTTTTGTGTTGAACAACATGTTAAGGGACGGTCAGATTGTTTAAGATCGCTAATTAATCCGGTCTCTCTAAGTGTTTTTAATTAGTCTAAAGAGACTAATTAAAAATAAAGTGAAATCACTATTCCGATCATATTTTGTACGAAAATTGCGAATTTATTCTATCAAACTTTTATTATTTACAAAATATTGCTCAACAATAAAAATTCGTTGTTCTATTGTGTAACGCTCTATTTTTAATAATCCTGAACTGTCAGCTGTAACACTGTGGCAACGCCATACCATACAAATGGTGCAAAATTCAAATCTTGCGTTTATTTTGGGACACCCGTTTTGGATATTAAAATTAATAAGAATCAGCGTCCCACTTATCTTTCATATACAGAAACAGCAACTTATAATCCAAAAATATATTACGGTTTTATAGCTTTATAGTTTTGTAAGGAGCGCTCCTACCCCTCTTGTGACATGGTTGTTCACAAATAATAACTGTGGAAGACTCTTACAAAACTATATATTATGCTACAAAAATATATTTATAATATTTTTGAAGATTATATTCGCTCAACACTTTAATAAAATTATTGACGATTTTTTCCGAAAAATTTTTTTAACGTTTTATAGCTTAAATTTATTTGTCGAATCTTTCCGGCAACGCTGTATTAACTTTAACTGAAAGTGTAGGAGTATAAATAAAGGTGATTTCCTTTATTGTTGTATTTTTTTTATGTGTCATGGCTGATTATTAAAAACAAAGTTTTTTGTTGTATTTTTTATTTTATACGCCACTTACATGGCTGACTTGATTTCCCTTATTTCGTTAGGAAATTAGAAATAAATAAATAAAAAGACACAAGTTTGTTGGCGTTCTTATCGTTATTTATAAGTATATTATACTTTAACAATCATTTTGTGCTTTAAGACTTCAAGTTTAAACTGACAACTGTTGCTGCCCCCTTTTTTTTTTGGTGTAGAATACACATTGTTTTCGGTGGCACAATGCCAAAAAATTATATTGAAAAAGTTTTTTTCTTTTATTTGTGTTAACATCACAATAATGGGTGTCAAATATATCGCGGTGAGCAAATAATAATAAAACTTCCTGGGGCTGATTAGTAATTGAAAATTAAAAGATAAAATTAAACAAACAAAAACAACTAATGCGATTTTTATGCGAAATGTTTCTGATAAGACGAAATGGATTTAAGACGAAAATGGTTTTAAATTGTTTAAGGCAAAATAGACTAAGTTCATGTTTTAAATGCGATTAAGTTTAATATTAATGATATCCATTTTCGTCTTTATTATTTTATTATAACTATTTTATAACTAGAATTATGAATAAAATTATAACTATAATTATACATATAATTATAAGTATAACTATAATTATAGTTGTATTTATAACTGTAGTTATACATATAATTATAAGTATAACTATAATTGTAGCTGTATTTATAACTGTAGTTATACATATAATTATTATAGTTTTAATTATAACGATAATTATAATTAAAGCTGTAATTATAAATAGAATTAAGTGGCAGTAAGCTATTATTTGGAATTCGATAATTGTTCCAGATAGACAACCTGGATGAAGCTAACTAATCTACATGGAGCATTCAAATTCAACAGCGGTCTTTAAGGTATTGTTTGTGGACGAGAAGCTCGAGGATTTAACATTCCCCGTATATTTGGCTTATCAAACCAAAAATCAGAACTTTATTACGTTTGAAGTCTTAACAGCTAAACCCGAAAAAGCCATTCAGCATTTGAAACCTGGTGAAAACGGCGTGAAATTACTTAGCCGAAAGGACCTGTTAGAAAAATAATGTTCTTCAAACAGCTGTTATACAGGGTTTCCGCCATTTTCGTAAACATTAGTCTTGACGGTTCATAGTTCGCAGTCGTGAAGTAGACACGTGGCAAATTTATTATGGAAAAATATTCGATAAATCAACCTGTTTTAATCGTTAAAATATTTTATCACAACCAGTCATCGATTACTGCGATGATGAGAAATTTACATGAATTTTTTGGAAGAAGCAACGTGCCAACAAAACGCACTATTTATCGTGTAGTGAATGATTTCGAAGAGAGATGGTCTGTAGGTGATAGGTCCAAGCATGGACCACAACGCTGCTCAAGAAAGTGTTGATAACAATCTAACATAAGTGTTTACATTAACAGATCATTTAAGCGAAATTGAAGTAATGATAACAGAACTCATATTGCTCTTATTAGGCTTACCAAAATACTACGAGAGATTTGTTGTAGCCATGGAATTTGGAGACTCCTAAACTATCTAAACCAACATCTTTAACATCTGTAATTACAATTATAACTCTAGTTATAATTAATCATATAACTATACTTGTATATATATAATTATAATTATATATATATATATATATATATATATATATATATGTCTAATTATAATTATATTGTAACTATAATTATTATTTTACTATAATCATTATTATGTTATGATTATAATTATGTGTATAATTACAGTACAACTGTATATATAATTAAAACTATATTATATTATATTATTTTATAACCATAATTAGAACTATAATTATGCATGTAATTATACCTATATATTTAATGTAAGTATATATATAATTATTAATATAACTATGATTATAAATATAATTATAACTATAATTATAAAACAAAAACTTTCAACAGTGACATTATAAATGAACAGGTTAATACGACTTCAGACACAATTTTCACACCACTAAAACTGCTCATGCAACCGAACAAATGAAAAACAACCTCAGACGGACACACGTAACTAGATAATAATAAAAGATGGAGATTTTTGAGAGATTTATTTTGCATAAAAGTGGCAGGTGGCTGGCATTCTATCAAATGGATAGATATGAACTTAACAACAGAATTACCTAAGCGCGAAAACTGACTCACCAGTACGAATTGTATCACGGCTTAACAATGATGTTTTCACATCGAAAGAGTTCGCCATTAACACAGAAGGAACAACAGCCAGATAAGACGGGAAATAGCAACAGTATAGTTATAACCATTGTTATACTTAAAATTATGAGTATAGTTATTACAAATAAGACTTTATTTGTAAATATAATTATAACTAAAAATATATTTATAACTATAATTATAAGATTTTATAACTACAATTATAATTTAGTTTTATAATAAGTATAAGTACAATTATACTCATTATTAATTAGAACTACAGTTATATATATTGATATTAATGTGTCTTGCTTAAGTTTTAAGATAAAATAATTAAGAAATAAAGCGAACTGCTGGGTGTGTTGTTTACGAACTGCGTGGCTTGCGAAAAAAACTTATGGTACAACAACAAAGTTACAAACTGCGTAGAAATCTTGTATACGCGAACAACAACAATTTGATATGCTCTTTAGTAAATGCGTGGCATACAAGACAAAAACAAATTTCTGTTTTCTAACTGCGTAGAAATTGTATACGCGCAAGACAACAACAAACATGTATGCTGCTTACCATCTGCGTAGTTTTCTAAGAAACCTTTTCTCAAAAGACAGCAACAAATATCTTAAAATAAATTCCAAGACGAAACTTTAACAGTATAAAAACAAAACTACACACACAGACATACTGGCGCCATTGAATAAACAACATACAACAAGAAAATGTGATACAAATAGAGTAGAGGATTCATAAATTCTCTAGACTTTTAATGGACAAATATAAAATGGCATCGTCTGAGTGGATAGTCAATCAGTGTAAAATTAAACCTCGTAAACCAAAGACGTGCATCTTAAGCAAATTGTTCTGTAGTGTCAACTTTGTGAAGTTAAAGCAAATAAATTTGTTATAAATCTAAAAATTCTAAAACTGGTGTTATTTATTTTGCAATAAAGAACTCACAACAAAACGTTCATAAGAGGCATAAACGTAACAATATTATGTCATTGCATCGAAAGCTCGTGCCATTTGTACTAAGTAAACTGCGGTTTGCAGCGTAAGGTATAACAACAGTATAATTATAATTATACTTATTATTAATCAGAACTACAGTTACATTTATAATTGTCATTAGAACTTTAATTATAACTATAATTATCACTGTAATTATATATGTGATTATAATTATACATATAATTATAACTATATTTTTAACTATAATTATAACTGCAATTATATTTATAATTATAAATGTATGTATAATTACAATAGTTATATTTAGGTATAATTATTACAATTATAATTATATATAAATTTATAATTATAAATATAATTGTAGTTATAATTATAGTAAAAATATAGTTATAATTATATGTATAATTATAATCACAGATATCAATACAGTTATATTTATAGTTATAATTAAAGTTTTAATTACAATTATATATACAACTGTAGTGCTAATTATTAATAGGTATAATTATAATTATACTGTTGTCATAATTATAATTATGACTATAATTATTGTTTTGTTTTTACTTTTAAATCTTACAAAAATTTGCCTTTAAATAAATTTCGCTTACTGTATTTAAGTCTTTGAAATAATTGCTAATCATAACCCACTCCCGTATAAGTTTATAAACGAAACGTTAACTGTAATTAATTTAACTGTTTATTTATTTCAATTACTTATTCATGACTTTCACTCTGGTTTCTGTATTTATTTAGACCAAAATAAATTGATATTTACACAATTTATATCATCACTATTATTTACAATTAAGATTATCGCAGAATAAGCAAATGACAGAATAACAGGAAAACAAAACGTTTATGGCGATAAGTAAAAGCTATTATTGGAAAAGTAATATGAAATCGTTCTTGGATTAAAATAGTGTAAATGGGACAAAGTGAAAAAAGTATATTAAAATGCAATAAAAATCTGGATATGAAGAACGAGCACCGGGGAAAACATTAACATAAAGAACAAGTTATAGAAAATCATCAGCTTACAATGTGAAGGTGCTATAAGCTTGGCTAAGAGTGCGTAATATCTTAAATATTGCAGAAAGAAAAAAGTGGAGTATTAAAAGAGAGAGAGGGAGCGCTATATGGCCCTTTTGGCTTTTTATAAAAGGTGTTTTTTTAAGCTAGATAGAACCTTAAATTGTAAAAAGTAACACAAAAAATGAAATTTGTATCAGTATACTTTGTTTCAGTATACTCTGACAAATCATCATGAATAGACTCTCGCTTGAACAACGCTACGAAATTATCCAAATTTACTTTGAAAATCAGTCGTCGATTCGCGCAACTTATAGACGACTTCGTCATTTTTATGGCGTACATAATCGTGCATCTGAACAAGCCATTCGTCGAACTGTCGATATATTTCATACCACATACTCTCTAGAGGATGCAATAACACCAACACGTCGAAGGAATGTGCGTACTGAAGAGAATATCGCCGCTGTAAACGAAAGTGTGGAAGAAGATCCAAATTTATCAATTCGTCGTCGGTCGCAGGAATTGGGGCTCTGTCCGTCCACTACGTGGAAAATTTTGCGCAAAGATCTCGGCCTACACCCGTATAAGATCCAGCTAATGCAGGAATTGAAGCCACGAGACCATTATATGCGTCGTTCTTTCGCCGATTGGGCTCTAAAGCAGTTGGCAACTGACTCGTTGTTTTATCGCAAAATTATGTTCAGCGATGAGGCGCATTTTTGGCTTAACGGGTTTGTAAATAAGCAAAATTGCCGCATATGGAGTGAGACCAATCCACAACAGACCCTACAGACTCCATTACATCCAGAAAAATGCACCGTTTGGTGCGGTTTTCACGCTGGTGGCATCATCGGACCTTATTTCTTCAAAAATGAGGCCGGAGCTCGCGTTACGGTCAATGGAGATCGTTACCGCACCATGATCAATGATTTTTTGTTTGAAAATATGGATGACATTGATCCGGACGAGATGTGGTTTCAACAGGATGGCGCTACGTGCCATACAGCGAACGCAACCATCGACTTATTGAAATCAAAATTTGGCGTTAAGTTGATTTCGAGAAATGGACCTGTCAATTGGCCTCCAAGGTCGTGTGATTTGACACTACTCGACTATTTCCTGTGGGGCTACGTGAAGTCACTGGTTTATGCTGATAAACCAGCAACAATTGACGCCTTGGAGGACAGCATTGCTCGTGTTATTCGTGACATACGCCCAGCAGTGCTCGAAAAAGTGGCTTAAAATTGGACGTCCAGAATGCGCTTCGTCAAGAACAGCCGCGGTGCCCATATGCCCGAAATCATTTTCAAATGTTAATGTCACGTATTGATCCTTCGAATAAAAAAGAAATTTTGATTACAATTTAATTTTTTGTGTTATTTTTTACAATTTCAAGTTCTATCGGGCTTAAAAAAACACCCTTTATTATTTCGTTTCTTTAAATTTCGAATTAAGTTGAGGTGGAATTTCAATTTCTAGTTTTGGGTAGAGGCTTTGTTTCTATTTGCTTGTTAAGAATTTTGGCGTTTTTTGTTTTTTGTGATTTTTAAATTTTGTGTTAAATTTTATTTGCCTTAAATATTATTTATTTTTCAATAATTATTTTATTTTTATTATTTAATAATTTTAATTTTCCTTTATATAAAAATTAATAATTTCATAAGGATGCCACCTAAAAGTGTATTGAATCTTGAAGCTAACTAAATATATTAATTTTTAATTTTTTATTTTTCTCATTAAAATTTCCTTTTTTATTTGTCAAAAATTTGTTAATAAAAATTTTAACAATTTATCTATAATACAAAAATAAGTTGGGTTTTCCTTCCTGACGCTATAACTCCAGAATGAACCGATTTCCACGGTTTTGCATTCGTTGGAAAGGTTTCGAGCTCCGTAAGGCTTATAGCAAAGAAAATTTAGGAAAAATTACAAGAGAAAAGCAGATAAACAGGGATACACAGCATGTAGTACAACGGCACCAGTACGTGGTGTGTGAGTATCCCTCACGAAAATAAGTACGTTTCATTTTAAGTAGATGACGCCGTGATGAATCTTTTTTATTTGCGACTGCTGTTGGAAAATGTACGTGGACCAAAATCATTTGCGCATTTGAAAACTGTGAATAACCACCCACCGATGCCAAACATATCGAGAAGCATGTCAACTATTGGGTTTTCTGGAGAACGATTCTCACTGGGATTTAACACTTGCGGGTTCAATTGTTTCATCAAATGCGTACCAAATATGAACGTTGTTCGCTATTATCATCACCACATGTTTCCCTTCACAACCAATTCAATGATGGAACAAATGCAAAGACGACATATGTGAAGATATCTTGCAGCGCTTGCGCATTCGAACGAATAATCCCGACATGCAAATAACCGATGAAATATACAATGAAGGATTGATTCTGATTGAGGATCAATGCTTGACTATTGCAAACAAGCTACTGATTGAAGTAGGAATGATCGATCGATGCACGATGCATTCAACCCAGAATTAAATCGAGAGCTGCACTACAATGTTGATACATTGCAGGAACTCATTCGAGATAATGTGCCGTTGCTGAATGAATAGCAAAAACAATTATACGAAACATTTAAGCAAGCGGTCGACAATAATACTGGTGGTCTATTCTTCCTGGACGCACTTGGAGGAACAGCGAAAACTTTTGTGATTTCATTGATTTTGGCCATTATTCAATCAAGATGTGACATAGCTTTGGCGTTAGCATCATCTTGAATTGCGGCGACTCTTCAAGATGGCGATCGTACTGCACATTCTGCACTTAAGTTGCCACTCAATTTAAACACAATTGATACTCCAACATGCAATATTTCCCGATCCAGTACAATGGGAAAATTGTTGATGCAATGCAAGCTCATTCTTTGAGTGATGAGTCCACAATGGCACATAAGAAATCACTTGAAGTACTTAACTTCACACTGTAGTATCTTCGGCGAAATAACAACATGTTTAGCGGCTTGATGATATGGTTGGCAGGCGATTTCAGGCAGACATTGCCAGTAATTCCCGGTGTAACGCCTGCAGATGAATTGAATGCTTGCCTGAAGGCATCACCTTTGTGGAATAAAACGTAAAAACATTATCGCCAACCACTAATATAAGAGTTCAACTTCAAAATGATCAAAGTGCTGCATAATTTTTCAAACAATTGTTAGCTGTTGGAAATGCAAAAGTACCAGTTGATGCGACAGCTGGATTAATTACTTTTACCAACGACTTTTGCCCATTTGTAGACTCTCAATTAGCTCTTATTGAAAATGTTTTCCCAAACATTAGTGAGAATTATCAGAATTATGCTTGGTTACGTCAACGAGCAATTCTCGCCCCAAAGAATAATGATGGTGTACACGCACTAAATTTCACCATTCAATCAAAAATCGATGGCAATTTGGTGACATACAAATCCGTTGATTCCACAACAAATCCCGATGATGCAGTAAATTATCCAACGGAATTTTTAAACTCTCTAGAGTTACCAGGATTTCCACCACATAACTTGCAACTCAAAGTTGGTTTAGTTTATTATGATATTGCGTAATTTGAATCCACCGCCACGTGGCAACGGTACACGACTTGCGGTGAAAAGACTTATGCCGAATTTAATTGAGGCAGCCATTATTAACGGGCGTCACATACGTTGCGTGTTGACGAGTTGGGAAACCATCCGCTTCAGACCAAAAAATAAAAATAAGGTTTTCCAAAGAGCACTTCGATGACACGGATAATTTGAGGACAGGTACAATGCTTCGTTTCAGTATTTACTTTGGATTCACTTTCATTTTTTACTTAGAGAAGTTCAACTAAATTCCACTCCGTTTTTGTAATCGAAATGAATTCATTTTTCCTATTCAAATATAAAACAAAAAAATAATTTTTCTTCATCTTTTAGTCCCCAAACGAAATGTTACAAAAAAATAAGCGAAGTTCGCCAGGTTTGCTAGTCAATTTATAAAATTGTAGACTTTTGGCGGGTTCCAAACTTTTTTTATTTCGGTGTAGTTTTATTTCTTCTTATTTAAGTATTTAAGTGGCTTTTTGGAAACACATCTACGGCTTTAGGTTTTTTTTTAAATTGTAGTTAATTTTGAAAACACATACATAAGCTAAATAAGCGATTTTTAGGTAAAGTTTCGTTTGACTCTACTTTATTTATGTTTTAGTTTATTTACTATTATTTTAAAGTTTTCCTATTCAATCCCACTTAATTCTTATTTTTGATTTTATTTGTTAATTTATTTGGCGATTTTTTGTCTTTTTTTTTTGTAACTTTGACCGTAAAACTGCATCCGAAACAAGTGGGAAAAATCGCCAAAAAAATTTTTAATTTTCAATTGCAATTTTTTTTACGAAGAAGAAATATTCCTCAAAATACGCGCTTAATTAATTTTCTTTATAAATCCTGTGAAGATCGAGTATCGCGTATATTAACAGTGTTAGACTTATGGGCCTATGCAGGGATTCGCGACAGGAGACTGTGTAAACTACAACCAAATTAAAGAGAAGTTAAAATTAGAATAAAACGCATTTAAATAAAATTGCAGGTGGTGTAAAAAACTGATTTTCCCTAATGGTTTAATACCCAAAAAACTTAAAATATCCTTCAACAGTTTCTATAAGACAAGGTATTAGAAAAGCTATAGTATGTAAAACCAAAACTTTCCAATACCTCAATGAAAGATTTGATAAAAAATTAAGCTTATAATTTAATCAATAATATTATTATATTATATTATATTATATTATATTATATTATATTATATTATATTATATTATATTATATTATTATATTATATTATCTAATATTATATTATATTATATCATATTATATTATATTATTATATCTCACAATAAAAAAAAACGCTGGATGAGAGAATGTTGTCTTCCTCTAATACAAAAAGAAACCATTTTTTCGTTATTGACAATTTAATTCTAATGAAATTACGAGCTAGTGAAGCAATTTAATAAACTCATTCCGTGTATTAAAAATACATTATGCTAGTACACTACGTTGCATTAGTATAGGTACATGATAACAAAAATAATAATGGCTACTTAACAACAATTATTTAACTTTTACTAAAAGCTTAATTGGGAGTTAAACTCACGACTTTAATTAAATCATATCAACTCACTTTTATATTTGGGCTGAAAGTAGCACGGTGGGTCTTTTAAACTAGTTTATAATTAAATTTAGCTTAACTCTTATGTACAATAATAAAATATTCGGGCATACTCAAATAGAGAAAATTAGAAATTTTAAACATCTGGGTTTGGATGTTTCCATTCCATTCTAAATGGGAACAGCTTAAAGTGGCTAAAACTTAAATACTCACATACTTTTAGGCGTTAGAAATAAAGTTTTTTTTTATTTATAAAGCTCAATATTAGACAGCACTATAATTTAATATTTTAAATAAATAATAAATATTTGAGTGCTTAAAAAAATCAGCGAAAACGCAAAATATAAGGTGTTTTTAAAATTATGCTACACGATGTATTTTAGATGTAAGTTCGAAAAGATAAAAAAACCTTTAATTGAAATGTATTGTAAATTATTTCAAATTTATATTTGCCCTCATCAAAACTTTTATAAAAACGCTGCAAACGTTTATAAGTGCTCTTTCCGCTATTTATGCGGCAAATTAATGTCAACCAGAAACGTAGATGATGTTGACAGCTGACAGTTAAAGGTAAGTTAAATGGAGCATTGTACAAAATAAACATGCTGGTAAAGTGCAGGAATATTTTGGAAAATATTATCGCAAAATAACAATGATAATAATTCGTCGCAAGTTGTATAATAGAAAAATTAAAGCCACTACACAACAAGTTATTGCTTAACACAGTGGCTTGAATATTATAGAAGTGGGTAAAAAAACAGTTATTCGCTGTATTGCAAATATTAAAAAGTTTGCAAAATTTACAAAGACTTGAAGCAGCCATCAGGGTTTCTTAAACCGCTTAATTAAACTTTGAAATGTGAGTTAACATTTTTGTTGCAAAATTATCTCAAACGATTCTTTTTTAAATGTTCTCTATAGCGTAAAATTTTTCTTTAAAGCAAATGCAGGAGAAGCTCATATCCTCATTTATGGCTGCTCTCATCTGAAAAACTTTTGTAGCTTTGAAATTTGAAACTTTAAGAGTCGAAATCCGATTGTGAAAAAAATTACTCAGAAAGTGTTATTTGTTTAGTTCGGATTTCAGGAGGGAGAGATATTGGAACACCGTTTATTAAAAGTAAGACAGGTCAAGAAATTTTTCAGTAACATCTTAAATTGCTAGATTGTAAAATGAATCAATTTACCCAAAATTTAATGATATTATGGTATGTGTGTGTGTGTGTTAAAGCTCGTTAGATATCTCAAATAGCGATTTTAGCAACAAGAATTTCAAATCTTAATAAATATTTTCCAAACAGAAATAAACTGATTCTTTTAAGTTGAAAAATAAACTAAAAAAAAACCGTTAAATAATAGAAATCTTCCGTAAATTTTGGGACACTCTCTGGAGCAAATCGTTTTTGGAACCAGCTTGTAGATATAGATTATATATGAGATATTATAAAAGTTCTTCTTTCTTAAAAGTATTTTTCCTAAAAGGCTTTTTGTATTAGCGGTACTTTTTTTTATAAAAAACTTTTTAATAAAAGATCTATTTCATAAGAAATCCTTTACAAAAAAGTACTATTAAGTGAATATTTTTAAAAAGACTCTTAAAAAAAAGCTTTAGTAAAAACCTATTTATGAAAAGCACTTTAAAGAAAATTATTTTTTTTATATTAGCTACCTTTGAGATTAGTACTTTTTATAAAACTCCCTATTTAGAAATTAACTTTCTAATAAAAGTGCTGTTTCAGAGTGTAGAGTACTATTAAGCAAGTTATAAAAAAATACATTTCAAAAGTTCTTTTTATGAATAGGACTAAATAAGCACTTTTAAAATGACTTTTTAGAAGAGGCATTACAAAAGTCCTCTTTATGAAAAAAACTTTATACAAAAATAATTTTTATATTAGCGACCTTTAAGAGTCTTTTTAGTACTTTTTATAAAAGGCCCTATTTAAAAATTAACTTTCTTATAAATAATTTTTTATAAAAAAACTGCTTTGTTTTAACTTTTTAATAAAAGTGCTATTTCCCAAGAGATACTTTTAAAAGAGTACTTTTATACAAATAATTAAAAAAAAAAGTACATACTTTTTAGAAAAATCATATTTATGAAAAGCACTTTAAAAAAAGCTTCTTTGCAAAAAGGTCACTTCTATAAGAAAGTTTTTTTAAAAATTATATTAATAAATTGCTTTGTAATAGTATCTTTTATAAAAGTACTTTTCGCAAAAGCTCATTAAAAACCGTTTTAAATTTTTCTTTAAATATGTTTAAAATAAAAAACATAACTTTATGAAATGCCATTCTTATAACAAAAAATTATTTTCCATTATGGTACTTTTCAGTTAAAAATGATTTTTTTATTAAAGTTATATTACTATAAAATGTTATTTCTGAAAATAAAATTTTTAAAAGGTATTTTTTTGAAGTGTTTTTTTTACAATAGGTACTTATTTTGAAAGTTCTTTTTTTAAAACTGCGTTTTATTAAAAGTTCATTCGCATAAAAGATTCATTTCGTAAAACGCAGTGTTTTATGCAAAAAAAAATTTTTTTTCCCTTTAATGAATTTTATGTTACAATGTTAGAGGCAACTTCCAAAAAAGTACTTTTTAAAACCACTTTTTTAAAAAAAGGAATTTTTCACAAACGATAATTGTAAAAGGAAAAACCATTTTTCTTACAATGTACAAACATTATTTTTTTAATAATTTTTCTAAATCGTTCCAGTTTAAAGTTCCTTTTTATTTAAATCGATGCTTTTAAAGAACCATTACATACATTTTGTATTTATACAAAAGTACTTTTTATAGTAGACACTTTCATGTTACACTTTTATAATAAAATTATATTTGTTTTATGTACTTTTCTGTATAGTTATTTTTGAAGCATTTTTTTTTTTCAAATAAAATTTTGCCTAAAAAGTACTTTTTTTCCCCCCAGAAAGTTTTCGTTATAAAAAGTACAATTTCATATAGGGCTTTTTTATATATATATTGGCTTTCTTAAAAAAAAATATCCTTAGTCTTAAAAAATTTCTTTATAGCAAAGGTACCTTTTTTAAGTGGTACTTTTTAAGTCTGTTTAGAAAAAAGGAAATTAAAAAAAAAACCTAGACAATTTCTTGTTAAGCTGTTATATCTTGATAATGTGGTTTTGCTAAGAATGCCTCTCCGTGTAGTTGTTTTTCGAGCGCATTGTTAAAATAAAATTTTGCCTAAAAAGTACTTTTTTCCCCCAGAACGTTTTCGTTATTAAAAAAAGTACAATTTCATAAAGGGTTTTTTGTATAAATTGCCTTTTTTATAAAATATGCTTTGCCTTAAACAATTTCTTTATAGCAAAGATACATTTTTTAAATGGTACTTTTTTTAATTACTTAAGGAAAAAGGGAAATTTAAAAAAAAGGCCTTGACACTTTCATGTTACGCTGTTATATCTTAATATTGTGGTTTGGCTTAGAGTGCTTCTCCATGTAGTTGTTTTTTAAGCGTATTTTTAAAATAAAATTTTGCCTAAAAAGTACTTTTTTCCCCAAAATTGTTTTCGTTATTA
The DNA here is from genome assembly GCA_030448955.1 of Trichopoda pennipes. Taxonomy (NCBI): domain Eukaryota; kingdom Metazoa; phylum Arthropoda; class Insecta; order Diptera; family Tachinidae; genus Trichopoda; species Trichopoda pennipes. The sequence goes on from JASKUP010000040.1 coordinate 4,387,000, forward strand.
AAAAAAGTACAATTTCATAAAGGGCTGTTTATATAAATTGCCTTTTTTATAAAATATGCTTTGCCTTAAACAATTTCTTTATAGCAAAGGTACCTTTTTTAAATGGTACTTTTTTAAGTTACTTTAGAAAAAAGGAAAAATTTTTAAAAAAAGCCTAGACACTTTCATGTTACGCTGTTATATAGTAATATTGTGGTTTTGCTTAGAGCGCTTTTTTAAAATGTAATATTGCATCAAGGGTACTTTTTTTCCTAGAACGTTTTCGTTATAAAAAATACAACTTTATAAAGGGATTTTATATTTAAATGGCATTTTTTATAAAATATGCTTTTCTTTATATAATTTTTTTAAACCAAAGGTACTTTTTTAAAATGGTACTTTTTTAAATGGTACTTTTTTTGGCCCCTTTAGAAAATAAAAATTTTTAAAAAAGCCTATTTAAAAAAAAAATATTGCTTACAATTTGTATACGATTATGTTATTTCATCATAATGCATTAAAATTGTTTTCCACATTAATTTGAATAGCAAGAATAAATATCTCATTTATTATTTAGATTTCTTCTGCTTTGGCTGCTAAAAAATTTATAGTTTGAAAAACATTTACAACAGTTTTTTTTTTGAGGTAAAGTGTCCATTGGCAAATGAAGTGTAAGTTTTTGTAAATTGTAAATTTTTTACTTAGTACAGATTGCAAAGTATACTTTGGGAGATTCTCATTACTTTGGCATAATAATTTTAATTTTTATAAAAACTTCTTTACATTGATAACGCTAAAAATGTGTTGAATATGAATTTGTTAAATGAATAAATATTATTATCTCGACTTCCGTGCAACACAATTCATTGCACACAATATTTTAAATGTTTTTTTTGCATTTCCTGCGTCTGCCTATTTGATTACATATCATGTAAATTATACCGAAAATTAAAAAAAGGGTAAAATGTAATATATTAGCTAGAACTGGAAAGATTAGTGTTTAATCGATTACACTGTTCTGCGAAAAATAATTTTTAAATTAAAACCAACAATAAAAAAACATTAACAGAATGAGAATTGAAAAATTAATTTCCATAAATTTATTATTTAAGGGACGTGATAGAAGGAATACCCTAACGTTTAATCAGATTTGAGTTTAGAGTTTTCTTAGAGTTCTTTAGTTGTTTGAGGCAAATAAACTATGCTGAGCGACTTACTGCTTGCTACGCCTTCTAAGCAAATCTTTAGGTGATAGAAAAAATAAAAAGTTCATTAAACTCTTAATAGTATTATTTATAAAACCCATTAATCAGTATTTTATATAAGAAATTTTTATTATTATTTCCCTTGCTAAAGAATACTTTTCCTTCTTTTTTTTTTGAGAAAACTTATGAATTAAGAAAATTATCTTGTTTTCCATTCTAAGTCCATTATTTTCCAAAAAAGCTATTGGAACTATAATTTCCTTTAACTGAAATAATTTATTTTACCATTGATACTGCTAACAATAATTCTTCTGTTATTGTAGTTATTTTTAAAAAAAATGCTAATGAAAAAGTCTCAAAAATGCCGTAAAGTATACAACGAATTTTTTTAACACCACTAACTACACAGTAGGCTACGAAAGAACTTAAATAAATTTTTTGATTAAAAGAATTTAACGAAAGTTTTTTTCTTTTTTAACTAAGTTTTTAGTATTAAAAAGATTTTTTTTTTAATTAAAATAAAATATAATAACCAAAAATTAAATAAGAATTATAAAGTTAAATGGCAGCAGTGTATTTCATTAATCAAAAAATTAACTAATCAATATTAACTGTCAAAACACTTGAGACTGTGGCCTGACGATAATAAAATAAGAAGAAAAAAAAAATATCCACTTGAAATTTTATAAATTAAAAAAAGCTTTAATATTAAGAAATAAATCCACTGTTCTTTATAGATCTGATATTTTCTTTAACAACTTTTATAATTTATATATAATTTTTTTTAATTTTGTAATTTTAATATTTTTTTAACACTTATTTGAAAATATTTAATGGCTTTATTTTAATTATTTAAGTTTAAATTAATAAAACCGTTACATTTTTCTATTCTTCACCATAAATTTCTTTTAAGCTTTAAATGTCTAACGTGCGCGTAAATTGTGCTTTACCGTTTTCATTTCTTCGGCATTTGTTTTAAGACTGACAAGTTAAAAGATTTCAATTTTTACCCACAACTTGCCACATTCGTAACATTATAAAACTGTTATACTGCATATCTCTAAAGAAGAATAACAAAAAAAGTTTTCCTTTCTTTAAAGGATAAAAAAACATTCAATCAGCTGTTTTTTGTTCTAATAGAAAAAATTGGCGCCAAAAATTTTTCAAAGCTTTTTAAAGCATAACATGTTAAGAGAAGATATTTAAACTTAATAAAATGAGTTTTGTAATACTCAAAAGAATATTCAAGAGCTTTTTACTCTTTAATGTTAAAACAAAAGCTTTGTCATCGTTAGCATACCCCAAAAAAGCTTTTCAAAGATTTGTTCATAACTTATGTTAAAGGATTAACTTAAAGTTAAACACAAAAAAGCATATGTTAATTTACTTAAAGCTTATTAAAAGCTTTAGAGCAATAATTTCTTCTTGTTTGCTTGCAAAAAAAGAAACTAAGAAAGAAACTGTGGCTTGAAAACACAAAAGTGTTTTATGAATTAACAAAATTTGCGCCAAAGGAAGGCATTAGTCCTTATGGCCAAGCCTTAAGTCATTAAGGAAAATTTTAAGTGCGATAAACCATGGGGAAATAGTATTTCTAAAAATTCCATTTAAACACTTCCGGTATGAAAAGTGATGATAAGGATATCTAGTGATAATTTTACATGCAATCTGAATATCTGAATTAAACACGAAATAAATTTTAATACCTAAAGCAAAAAGTAAACAGTGTGGCACAAAAGTCAGTTAATGCCAACAAATTTTTTTTAAAATGGTCTACTGTTTTTATAATTATTTTATAAAAAATACACTTTTATAAATTTCGGAACGTATACCAGTATCTCATCCTTCAAATAATGCAGTACCAATTACATAAAATTTCCAGCTTAAAAATTAAGACAAAAGAGGAACATTTTCGGCATTAAAGCGAAGGCAGTAAAACATGTGATATGTAACACAAACTTTTCACAAGGGTTCTATTTATCTACATGTTATATTTGCAGTAACTTAGGGCTTAATAAAGCTTATGTCGATGTCAAGACTGTAAATAAATATTAATACTTAGCATATTACGAGCCATATGTTCAATTCCCGTTAATTCACTGAAATTAATTCAAACCGTTTTCTTGGTAAAATTTGATTATAGATAAATGCTTCAGTCGATTTATAGATTCTTGGATTTGGTTTTTTCTCTTAAATGCAATAACACTTTTAATCACGCACGCTCACCCAAAAAAATTTTCAAGTCACGCAAACACTTTTGAAAAAAAAATGTTTGCTCGTACATACGCATACGTTTTTTTTTAATGAAATATTTTTTTTGAACGCTCACGTACTCTCACAAAACCCTTTGCACATTACGAGTCATATGTTCAATTCCCGTTAATTTACTGCAAGTAATACAATCCGTTTTCTTGGTAAAATTTCATTAAAGTAAAATGCTTCAGTCGATTTATAGATTCTTGGAATTGGTTTTTTCTCTTAAATTCAATAACACTTTTAATCACGCATGCTCACGCAAAAACAATTTCAAGTCACGCAAATCCCCAAGAAGAAAAAAAGCGTTCGTACGCATACGTTTTTTTTAATTAAATATTTTTTTTTTTGAACGCTCACGTATTCTCACAAAACCCTTTGCATATTACAAGCCATATGTTCAATTTCCGTTAATTAACTGAAAGTAATTCAAACCGTTTTCTTGGTAAAATTTGATTATAGATAAATGCTTCAGTCGATTTATAGATAACACTTTTAATAACGCATGCTCACGCAAAACAAAATTTTTAAGTTACGCAAACACTTTTGAAAAAAAATGTTTGCTCGTACATACGCTTACTTTTTTTTGAAGAAAATATTTTTTTTGGAACGCTCACGTACTCTCACAAAACCCTTTGCATATTACGAGCCATATGTTCAGTTCCCGTTAACTCATTGTTAATAATCTAAAACGTTTTCTTGGTATAATTTGAATGAAGATGATTTGTTTAAGCGATTCATAGATTCTTGTATTTGGTTTTACTCTTAAATTCAATAACACCTTTAATCACGCATGCTCACGCAAAGAAAATTTTTAGGTCACGCAAACACTTTTGAAAAAAAAATGTTTGTTTGTACCTACGCATAGGTTTTTTTGAATAAAAAATTTTTTTTTAATAACCCTCACGTACTCTCAGGCGTGACCTTATAAAAATACTTTTGTCAAAACACTTCAATTGTTTACCGGTGCAAGAAAAGAATTGGTTTAAATTATTTAAAATAAATTTCCAAAAATGTCGATTTTTAAGCCGCAAATTGTCAATTAAAATTACAAGGAACACAACTTCAATTTTATAATTCTTTATCTTTTAATTCGTTATATAATCTGACTTGATTTAGTTAATTTTTGTATGAAATTATAAAATTCAGCCAGAGAGGATTTTGTTTTAAACATTTTAGAATGAGATTTCTGCTCATCTCATTTTCTAAATTTTGGTGAAGTTTTCAACTCTCTTCAAAGCCCATTGAATCTTCTAATTCAAGCGAACAAAAATCGGTTATTACTTTTAGATTAATATAGAATTTTTTTGTGCCTCACTGTACGGCTAACCAAAAAATGAAATCGAATTAAAAATACTTTTAGAATACAAATGATTTTTTAAACTGTCTCATGTCTTAGAACTTTGTTATCTTTCATTTTCTTACTTATTAAGTTAAATGCTCTTTAGCAACTCCTTTTGTAATATATTTCTCAGTCTCCTCCCCCTCCTCCTGATTGCCAAGCTCTTTCTCTAATAGCAGCCCTAATAAAGTAATAACGACACTTATTCGTTTGATGATAATTAAGGAAAACAGAAATGGGATGTTATTTTTTTTGTGTTATCTTTATCTCTCTTTTCATTTCAGCTTTTTCTGTTCTTCAATATTTTTACTTTTATTTTTATTTTTTTTTTGCTTAAAGCACATTTGACACATTTGACATTATAGTTGAAGTGATAATTAACTTTTAGACAGAAGCTAAAAGTAGTTAGCAAATAAGAGAATAACGCTGATTATATTATTTGATCATAAGGAAAATAAAAAAAAAATGGAAAAAGGGTAATTTAGTCTTAAAAAGAAAAGCCATTTAAAAATTTAATGAACAAGAAAAAGAAGAAGAAGTAGCCAATTAAAAATTTTAAAAAGGCTAAGAACTACTGTCATGTAAAAAAATGCAAAGAAAATCTAAAAATAAAACTATTTTGGGGAAAAAAAATTAAAAAAAAAATTTCTTATTATTAATAAAAAAAAAATAGAGTATAAAAAATATTTTATTAAAATATGTTATAATTAACATTAACAGAATTTCTATAAATTAAAATTTTTTTTATTTTAATAAAAAATTTGTCGGAATAGAATATATTGTCGGCCGACAAGTTATAATCGGCTTAAAGAAATTACTGACAATTTATTGGTTTCATATTTTTATCTTCAATTCTAATATATTCAATAATGCCAGTACAACAGTATTAGTAGCTTTGTTAGAGTTGCATTTTTTTTTTTTTTTTTTTGTTGGTGGAAAAAGTTTTGTCGTCCGACATATTAAAATATAAATTTTTGTTACTTTTAATAAATTAAATATTAGTAAACTTAAAATTGCTTTTTTAAGGTTTTATTTTAACAAATAGATTTTACGGAATAGAATAAATTGTCGGCCGATTAATTATAATCGGCTTAAAGAAATTACTGACAATTTGTTGGTTATTGGGCGGCCGTCAAAGCAAAATGTTAAGCCATTAATTATCTTCAATTTTCATATAATTAAAAAGGCCAAATACAAGAGCATTGATAGCTTTGTTAGACCTTTTTTTTGTATTTTTAATTCTCTGAAAAAAATGTTGTCGGCCGACAAGTTAGGCTTTGAATATTCTAATGAATTTAGTTAAATGAAAATGCCATGCAATTTTAAGTTGCATTTTTTCAATTGATATTTTAGATTTTTATTTTAAAAGAAATTTATGTCGGCCGACAAGTCGAAATTAAAAAAAAAATTTTTTCTGAAATTTTAATACTTTTTGTGAGGCCAATTCATAAACAGGCAGGTGGTTTTAGGTTTAATTTTTATTTACTGGTTTCAAATTTTTGTTTGTAATTCGACATTTTTTTATGGCGGCCGACATAAACCATCAATTGTCTTCAATTTTATGGTTTAAGTATTTTCATTTCTGTGAAAAAATTTTGTCGGCCGACAAGTTAGGCTTGAAAAAATTATCTACAATTTGAAAATTCAAATGAGAATGCCATACAGCTTTAAATTGCACTTTTTAGTTTTTTATTTTAACAAGAATTTATGTCGGCCGACAAGCCAAATTTTTTAATAAAAAAATGTTCTTAAATTCTAATAGTTCAAAGTTTAATCTTTTAAAAATAAAATATGTTTTGATTTCTTGTACAAAAATTAATCATCCGACAAATCAAAATTAGCTGCAATAAATGATCGTCAAGTAAAAACACAACTTCAATCAAACATACAATTTGAGTTTATATTTTTCAAAACATATATTTAAGTTATGGTGAGCCGAAAATTTGGGGTACTAAATTGTTATAAATTTTAGTGGTTTCTATAAGAAAAAGTTTAAACGAAGCAAGCAATTGCGATTAAATTTTTTTTGGACTTTTGATTTTTGTAGAAAATATGTCAGCCGACAATTCTAAATTAACAATTTTTTTCGGTATTAAATGCAACGTTTTATATATTTAAAGGGTCCGCCAAATGACGTTTTTGTTGTTTTAAATGTCATAAACAAAACTACTGAATATTTTCTCCAATGGCGAGGCTTATAGCAAATAAAATATAGGAAAAATGTCAAGAGAAAAGCAGAAAAACAGAGAAAATCATTTTTCACATACAGCGCCATCTCTGATACACAGCATGTACTACAACGGCACCAGTACGTGGCGTGCGAGTATCCCTCACGAAAATAAGTACTTTCGACATGCAAATAACCGATGAAATATATAATGAAGGATTGATTCTGATTGAGGATCGATGCATGACTATTGCAAACAAGCTACTGATTGAAGTAGGAATGATTGCGCCAAATCCATCGATGCACGATGCACTCAACTAAGAATTAAATCGAGAGCTGCAATACAATGTTGATACAGTGCAGGAATTCATTCGAAATTATGTGCCGTTGCTGAATGAACAGCAAAAACTAGTATACGAAACATTTAGGTAAGCGGTGGACAATAATACTGGTGGTCTATTCTTCCTAGACGCACCTGGAGGAACAGGGAAAACATTTGTCATTTCATTGATTTTGCCCACTATTCGATTAAGATGTGACATAGCTTTGGCGTTAGCATCATCTGGAATTGCGGCGACTCTTCTAGATGGCGGTCGTACTGCACATTCTGCGCTTAAGTTGCCACTCAATTTAAACACAATTGATACTCCAACATGCAATATTTCCTGATGCAGTGCAATGGGAAAATTGTTGATGCAATGCAAGCTCATTCTTTGAGTAATGAGTCCACAATGGCACATAAGAAATCACTTAAAGTATTTAACTTCATACTGAAGGATCTTCTTTGGCGGCTTGATGATATTGTTAGCAGGCGATTTCCGGCAGACGTTGCCAATAATTCCCCATGCAACGCCTGCAGATGAGTTGAATGCTTGCCTGAAGGCATCACCTTTGTGGAATAAAACGTAAAAACATTATCGCCAACCACTAATATGAGAGTTGAACTTCAAAAAGGATCAAAGTGCTGCACAATTTTCCAAACAATTGTTAGCTGTTGGAAATGGAAAAGTCCCAGTTGATGCGACAGCTGTATTAATTACTCTTACCAATGACTTTTGCCGATTTGTAGACTCTCAATTAGCTCTTATTGAAAATGTTTCCCAAACATTAGTGAAAATTATCAGAATTATGCTTGATTAAGTCAACGAGTAAATCTCGCCCCAAAGAATAGTGATGTTGTACATGCACTGAATTTCACTATTCAATCAAAAATCGATGGCGATTTGGTGACATACAAATCCGTTGATTCCATAACAAATCCCGATGATGCAGTAAATTATCCAACGGAGTTTTTGAAATCTCTCGAGTTACCAGGATTTCCACCACATAACTTGGAACTCCAAGTTGGTTTAGTTAATTATGATATTGCGTAATTTGAATCCACCGCGACGTGGCAATGGTACTCGACTTGCGGTGAAAAGACTTATGCCGAATTTGATTGAGGCCGCCATTATTAACGGAAAGTATGCAGGTGAAAATGTATGTATTCCTCGAATACCAATGATTTCGACTGATCTTCCGTTTGACTTGAAACGATTGCAATTTCCGGTTGGCCTTGCGTTCGCAATGACAACTAACAAGTCACAAGCTTAGTGTTTGCGGAATAAATTTAGAAAATCATTGTTTTTCTATACGTTGCGTGTTCATGTGTGGAGAAACCATCCGCTTTGTTTGTGTTAACATTAGATCAAAAACCAAAAAAATGTGGCTTACTAAAGAGCACTGCAATTGAACGGATAATTTGCGGACACGTATAACGCTTCGATTCAGTATTTACTTTGGATTCACTTTCATTTCATTTTTTACTTGGAGAAGTTCAACTAAATTCCACTTCATTTTTGTAATCGAAATGAATTCATTATTGTTGTGCAATGAAATAAAATGTGTCCTTTTTTAAATATAAAACAAAAAAAAATTTTTTTCTTCATCTTTTAATCCCCAAAACGAAATGTTACAGAAAACGAAGCCATCTGGTGGTGAAACGGAGTTCGCCGGGTTTGCTAGTTTTTTATAAATGAATAGTGATGTAGTGTGAATGATAGAAGCAAAAATAGTGAATATTATTCTCATATCCAGCGCTGGCTAAAATATATTGATTCTAGTTGAAGGGATAAAAAAAATTCTGTTGGGCACTGTACAAATAAATAATTTAAAAAATTAAAACATGTCAAATTAGCAATTTTTAATCCAATTTTTTTTTAACTTTTCCTTTTAAATACACTTTGTTATTAAACCCTTTTTCCATCATTATCTCATATTTAATTTAATTTAATTAAAAAAATAAAAATTAAAAACTTGTTGTATAAATTGATTTTACTTGTACAAAAATGTTTGCATTATAATTATTTGTTTGTTTGTTTTTGTTTTTGCTTGTGAAACTTTTTCAATCAACCAGCTATTGAACATAATTTACAAATGATCGACATCAGCTGTTTAAGCAAATTTAATTACATGATAATGAAGTTACAAAAGTACATTAAATAAAAAAAAAATAAACTTTGTTTTTATAAAATTTCTATATAACGAATATATCAAATAACCAAGCAACTATCTGTTTTTAATTTAATACTATTTTGTTGCATTCAATTCATTAGTTTGAAATAGTTTAAAATGGGGTTGACTTTGCAGCAGAGTAAAATTTAACAACTTTTTGCTTCATTAAGTTTGGTTGATGGTTGATTTGGTTAGAATGTTGTCTTTGTTGTTGAGGGTGAGAACCAAAACAAAAAAAAAATAATAATAAAAATAACGAATACTTTAAGAACCATACAAAGAGCCAAGCCAAGATGATGATGAAATCAATAAACCAGACAAAAAACACAAAAACAACTATTTAAAATGCGATAAATGTTGTCATCATTTAAATCCCAGTTACATTTACAACACGTGCTCCCATCAACAGAATAAATGACAGAAATTGGTTACTAAACGTGCTAAGAAATTGAAAGTGTTTTCTGAGTAAATAGATGAACATATTTTTGTACATAAAATATCAGTTTCGTTTCTTAAAAATTGTCATCACAGGGTGTTATTTAATAATCTCCTTAGACTCACTTTATGTAATCTATTCAAATGATAAATATAACTGATGTCAAAATAAGCATCCAAAAATTAATAAGTAAAATTTCATTTAAAAGGACACACACATACCCCAGAACTGCAGGGTACAGTTTGTGTGTAGCAACTATTTGTAACAACATTTGGTAACTATAACTCAACTAAAATCACTTATTCTGTTGTAGTTAATTAGATATTTGATATTTTTTAAATGATTTTTCTATCGATGTTAATTAGGTTGTCCACATTTTTTCCGACAGTTTAAAATTAATTAAGTGAATTTGAAGTGATTAGACAACTAAAAGGAAATATAATTATATTCCAATATATTATTGATTATTTTATAATTAAATATAGCATATCTGGATGTTAATGAATAATTCATTTTTATATTCTACTAGCACACCCGGCGAACTCCGTTTCGCCACCAGTAGGCTTCGTTTTTTTGTAACATTTCGTTTGGGGATTAAAAGATAAAGAAAAATGATTTTTTTTTTGTTTTTTATTTCAAAAAGGAAAAATTTTATTTTGTTGCACAACAGTAATGAATTCATTTCGATTACAAAAATGAAGTGGAATTTAGTTGAACTTCTCTAAGTAAAAAATGAAAGTGAATCCAAGGTAAAAACTGAATCGAAGCGTTATACGTGTCCGCAAATTATTCGTTTCATTGAACTGCTCTTTGGAAAACCTTATTTTTGTTTTTTGGTCTAACGTTAACACAAACAAAGCGGATGGTTTCCCATCTCGTCAACACGCAACGTATAGCTGCCCATGTGAAGAACAATGATTTTCTATATTTATCCCGCCAACACTAAGCGATTGGCTTTGCGACTTAATTAATTGTCATTGAGAAAGCAAGGCGAACCGGAAATTGCAATTCTTTAATGTCAAACGGAAGATCAAGCGGGATCATTGGTATTCGAGGAATACATACATTTTCACCTGCGTACATTCCATTAATAATGGTTGCTTCAATCAAATTCGCAAGTCGAGTACCGTTGCAAAGTCGCCATGGATTCAAATTACTCAACATCATAATAAGTGAACCAACTTTAAGTTGCAATTTATGCGATGGAAATCCTGGTAGCTCCAGAGAGTTCAAAAACACCGTTGGATAATTTACTGCATCATCGGGATTTGTTGTGGAATCAACGGATTTGTATGTCACCAAATTGCCATCGATTTTTGATTGAATGCTGAAATTCAGTGCATGTACAACATCACTATTCTTTGGGGCGAGAATTGCTCATTGACTTAACCAAGCATAATTCTGATAATTTTCACTAATGTCTGGGAAAACATTTTCAATAAGAGCTAATTGAGAGAGAGTCTACAAATCGGCAAAAGTCGTTGGTAAGAGTAATTAATCCAGCTGTCGCATCAACTGGGACTTTTCCATTTCCAACAGCTAACAATTGTTTGGAAAATTGTGCAGCACTTTGATCCTTTTTGAAGTTGAACTCTCATATTAGTGGTTGGCGATAATGTTTTTACGTTTTATTCCACAAAGGTGATGCCTTCAGGCAAGCATTCAATTCATCTGCAGGCATTGCATGGGGAATTACTGGCAACGTCTGCCTGAAATCGTCTGCCAACAATATCATCAAGCCGCGAAAGATGTTGTTATTTCACCGAAGATCCTTCAGTGTAAAGTTAAGTGCTTCAAGTGGTTTCTTATGTATCACTGTGCACTCATCCCAAACAATGAGCTTGCAGTGTATCAACAATTTTCCCATTGCACTGGATCGGGAACTATTGCATGTTGAAGTATCAGTTGTGTTTAAATTTAGTGGCAACTTAAGCGCAGAATGTACAGTATGAACGCCATCTAGAAGATCATTTTGAATTTGAACTCTGATATTAGTGGTTAGCGATAATGTTTTTACGTTATTCCACAAAGGTGCCACGGAAGATTTAAATACGCTGCTACAATACCCCGTTAAGATGCCCGCTAGCTGTGATATTGAATTTTTCTGAGGGGCCCTTAAAGCTCTCGTCCTATCCGTATTAAATGAGATCCAAAGAAATTATGAAAATCTACAAATTGTTATTGAAGATTCGTGCTGGTAAGCGCTCATTTTCTTCATGTATTTATTTAAGAGTTCGTCAAGAGAAGGTTTTCACGTTTCTCTAAGCATCCGTAGTTTATTTGCCACTGTTATCACCTAGAAAGTTATTTGCTATATCAATGAAAAACACAGCGTTGAGTAGAGAGGCAAAGAGGGAGTGGTGTTTGTGCTTTTCTTTGTTTTGAAGACAAACTTAAAATTTATCGCTTTAGCTATCTGTTCTTTACATTTAGTTAAAACCAAATTGCCTTATTTCGCCTTTTATAATCACTGCCACAGTTAGTCGTTATTATTCTGGGCTAATTGCAAGATAACAAATTTAATTTATCATTATTTTCCTATCGATATTTGAATAGATATTTAATCTGCAGACACACAATCTGCAACTTTAAATTGCTTGACAAATTATTTCATTTATTATTAAATATTAATTGAAAATTTATCTGATATTTGAGATAATGACAGGACATAAATTATTGTTTTCCGTTTCACAATAATTAAGTTGTTGACATTTTTTATTGTTATTAAATAAAGATAAAATACAGTCTGAAGCGGAAACAATAAACACTTGATATGGAATAAGAAGTAAATTTAAATAATTCTCTGTTTTGAAAATTTTGTATGAGGAAATTAACAATTAATTTGTTATAAGACAAGAGCGTTTTATTTAAATAAAACTACCAAATATGAGCTGATAATATTTAGGAATCATCCTTAAAATTTTAATTTTATTTCTAAAATCATGTAGCATACAGGAGACATAGTAATGCGGCCAGCTATTTTAAAAAGTTATTTGTTTAAAATGACTGTTGTAGTATTATAACAAACTAACCAAAAAATCTGTTGCTTAATTTTTCAATTATCCTTCTCCTATTGTTTAGAATAGAAATGTTAGTTTAAAAAAAGTTACTTAATGTAAATTGACACTTAACAATTAAAAATTATTTTGAAACAGGAAGTAATTAAAAATAATTACTAAAAGAAAGTTATCACAATTATTGTAAAGAGTTTTTCAACAAGAAATTGGTTTTCTAAAAGGAAATGAAACAAAAAAATTTAGATTAAAAAAATTAATGATTATAATTTTTATTTTTTCGAATCGACCTTTTTATATCTTAAATAAATATCTGTTATTCTTTTTAACGGTCTTTTTTAATTAATTTAACAATATATATTTCTTCAATATTTCGCTTTCCTATGGAAAGCTTCTTCAGGAAAATTAATTTTTTAATTAACAAATTGGAAAAATTTTTAAAAAGAATAACAGATATTTATTTAAAAATTAATGATTTAATATTTATTTTATTACGATAAAAAAGCTTCGATAGTTACGAATGAAAAAGGATATCTGACGAATACCCAACATGGCCATGCTGACAGATGTCAATTATTTCATCAAAGTTTTAAATTACTTTTTGGCAAAATGACGGTCCTATTTCGTTAATCACATCATGGATTTTGAGTTTCAAGACTGAAATTGATTTGATTGGCTTCGTATAGACTCTGTCGTTAATATAACCCCACAAAAAAATAATCCTGTGGTGTTAAATTACTCGATCTGGCTGGCCACTTAACTGCTGATTGTTGCGAAATTATAAAATCGAGAAATTTGGTTTGCAATAAATTTATTGTTGTGTGACATGTGGCATTGTCCTGTTTAAACCACATGTCAGTGATATCCACCGCATTTTGGGGAAAAAAAATGGTCCAATCACGCCTCTAGCACGCCTGAGCATGCAAAGACTTCAGAATAATTGCTTTAGGATTTCGTGATAAGATTTACATCTGCACCTGGCCGTGCGCCTTAATCAGATGGTGGTCAAACCACTGTGAATGAAAAGCAACGTCATTCACATCCCAGGAAGCAACAGGTCTTTCCTAGTTGCAATTTCAGCGGTTCCAGAGCAGGGATGCAAACCACTACTCCTTGCTGAAGAGCTGGGGACTATCCACATGACTAGCATGCTCACTGGATTCGTTGTTCTCAGTAAAGGTGAAATGATCCTGGTCCTCTAATAAAATTTATAAGGGGCCGCGAAACACACAGCCACCGCGATACTCCCGTAAATAAGAGGAATTTCGCAAAAATAAGCATAATTTGGGATCACCTACAAAAAATCGATTTTTAGATGAAAATTTAACTAAAAACTTAAAATGGCTGTATCTCCGTAAATAAGAGGAATTTCACAATTAGCGGAAACTCTGGGGCTTACTGATTCCCTTGGAAATAACGTAGAGCTTTTCAGTTGACCCCTGCTGCCTTCAGGGGACTGGGCTCCCTTATACCCCCAGCGGCACAAGTCTAGATAGTCAAGTATTCTATAAAGACCGATAAATGTGCTCCCGCGGGGGAATTGCTCTAGGATTGTCAGAGATACAAATGCCGCAATTTAGCTTGTTGATAAGTGAAAATGGGCTTCGTCTGAAATAATGACTTTTTCAGAAAAACCAGCTGGTTGTTTCTGACTGAATTGAGAGGATCTACAGTAATGTGAATGGTCGTTTGGCTTCAATTCCTGCACCAGTTGAACCTTGAAAGGCTTCAACGTCAAATCCTTACGCAAAATTCGCCATGTGGTGATTTTGAATAACCCCAATTGTTGACAAATTTGGATCTGCTTCACGGTTGCAATGTTTTCAGTTGAACGACCCCGCCGAACACGCATTTGTCTTAAAAAGGGACTTTGTCTAAAAAATGATTTTTTCAGAAATACCAGTCGGTTATTACTGAATGAATTGAGCGAATCTACGGCGATATGAATATACGGGCGGCTTCAATTTCTGCACCAATTGAACCTTGAAAGGCTTTAACGTCAAATCCTTACGCCAAATTTGCCATAACGTGGTTTTGAGAACGTCAAGGAGTAGACGAATTTGAAACTGATTCAACACTATGGCTCACGGCTGCCATATTTTCAAATGAGTAACCCGGTCGAACACGCTTTGCTATTCAAACATTTTGTATTGAGCCTGTCGACTAAAATTTAACCATAAAATTCCTTATAGCGGTCTCAGAAGAACGATTATGTTGTCCGAAAATAGAACGAATTTTACGAAATAAAACTTTAATAGAACCATTATTTTTATAGTAGATTTTTATTATTTTAAAGCGTTTTCTGGGCGAAATTGAATTCATTGTAATAATTGCCAATGCATCTACGACGAGTAAGTCAAAAAACTAAATATCAAAACTGGCATGTTCTGGGTGTTGCCACAATTGAAAACCCAACTTCTTGTTGAAGACTTCTATAATTCCTTTTTTACAATAATTTGTGTAATAAACTTTTTTGAAACAATTTTAGCGGTTGTTAAAGATTTTAATTGAATTGACATTAAAACTTAATTAAGTTTTTAATTGACTGAATTATTTAGTTAATTAAAAATTTGTTTTTTTTTTTAAATTATATTTATTTTTTTATAGTATTTTTTTTAAACGGTCTTTTTTTATTTATCTTTAATATATATCTTTTTTTCTTTTTAGCGATCTTTTTTATATATTTTTTTCTTTTTTTTTCGATATTTCGCTTTCCTTTGGAAAGCTTGTGCAGGAAAAAAAATTTTTTTTGTTTTCAAAAATAAATATTTTTTCCTGAAGAAGCTTTCCAAAGGAAAGCGAAATATCGAAAAGAAAAAAATATATAAAAAAGATCGTTAAAAAGAAAAAAGATATTTATTGAAGATTTATTTTTTTTATTTATTTATTTATTAACAGTAAATAAATTTACAAATCAATAATTATAATTAAAGGAACTGGCTACAGTGGCCTTTTAGTGTAATTATTCAATTATGTATTCATTTAGGAAATTAATTATTTATTTTTCAATTAATTAAACAATTAAAATAATTACTTTTTTTTAAATAATTTTTTTTTTTTAAATTCAGTGGAGTAATTTCGGTTAAAAATAAATATTTTTGGTTTGACTTTTCGAAAAGACGGAAAATGACATTTTTCTTCTTTAATCTATCTCAAACTATTAAATTAGTATTTGTCGTTAACACTAATTGCACAGATTGTTAATTGCTAGCAATATTGTTATTGTGTTGTTATTGTTGTTATTGAAACAACTTAAGCCAATAACTTTTATGACCTACAGCGCCAATATGCTAAAAGAAAAAGTATAAAACAAAGAATTGTTTCAAATAGAAAACAATTTTTTCTAGTGCAAATTGTTAATGTTGTACCTGACACTAACGATAACAAATAAGAAAAACTTTATGAATGAAAATACTTAAAACATACAATTTATTCGGAAAATTTAATCAAGAGATATTTTTCTTTGACACAATCCCTCAACAGGATAAAAAGAAAAATACTAAGAAAGAGAGCACATAACATAACATATAACACAGTCGATTGCGGAGATAATAAAATTTAAAATAACTTGAAGTGCAATTAATTACCTGAAATAAAGGAAAAGTAGAAGAAGAAGAGAAAAAGAAACATTTACTTTATAAATCCAAAGGCCGGTTTAAAAGCTCTCGTACAAAAAGTTGCCATAAATAAAGAATCCTTTACTTATAAACAATAGAATGTATTTAATCCTTAAATTGCCTGGCTTGTCTTGTCTTGTCTTTCCAATACCAAAGAGTTATAAAAACAGGCAAAGAACCAATGGCATTAGCCAGCCAAGGCTCTATTAAAATCGTTTCAGTCTTTTAGTCATGATTGACTCACAAGCAACCAGGCAAATAAATAGAAAAACAAAGAAATTTAAAAACAGATTTAAAACAATACCTGCTCCTTTATTTTATTCTCATGACTGTTGAAATATAAGAATCAACTTTAATTACATTTTACATAAGTTTACACAAATGTAAATTTCTTTTTTTTTTGATGTAAACATGTTGTTAACATATTTTCAACGATTATCAGTTCATGTTACTTTCCACCTTAACCGTTAGCAAAACATAACGAAAACAAATAAAAGGACACCCTTAAACATTTTTTTGGCTACAAAAAAAGTAGGACGTTAATTAAGGACTCGTTTTGGAAAGCTGCTACCAAAGAAAAAAAAAGTTATCACTTATATTCTGTGTAACCAACCTGTTATATTTTTATTTTATAGATTGATCTTTAACTTTAACTTAAATGGAGAATTGCGACAATGAAACAAGAATTTGTATAGTGCAACGCTTTCACGCCTTAGAATCCATAGTTTCCTTCCAAAGAGAATATCGGCGCATGTTTGGTATTACTCCTCCTAGCAGATGGACTATAATGAGACTCGTGAAGAATTTTGCCGAGAGTGGCACAATTGCAAGAAAGCCTTATCATCGAGATCCCTCGCCATACAATCCAATCCTCGAGTTTCGACAAGGAGCTTATCTGCTCAAATGGGCGTCAGCAGACTGACACTGCAGACAATTTTACATCAAGATTTAAACTTGTTTTCATTTAAAATTAAATTAACAAACAACCTGAATCCAAGAGCCTTCCCCACTCGCTTAAAATTTTGTGAGTAGATCATTCAAATGGCGTCAGAGAATGAAAACGTCTTAAACTACATTTTAATGTCTGACGAGGCACATTTTGATTTAAACGGCAAAGTGTTAACAAACAAAATTGTTAAATATGGAGTAACTCTAACCCACAGATACTCTATCCGATGCAGTTACATTCACTTCGCCTTACAGTGTGGTGTGCAGTTTCTTTAAGGTTCATTGTCGGGCCTTACTTTTTCAAAGAAATCGCTCAATGGAGACCGTTACTTTAGATTTTTTTTAAGAGCAGCAGCACTTCAGGCAACAATGCCTATTTAGCCAAGTAGTATCGTTAGGTGCCCCTGTAGGCTAGTAGATAGTATACTAGTTTGTTAGTATGGGGGTTGTGGGTTCGATGCCCAACAAAGATCTTGGCTGTTTTTCAATAGGGTTCAATAGTGATTCATGTGTTAGTTTAGTCTGATCCATACGAAGTCGTTCGAATTTATAACTGTCTAGTCTAGTTACAGCTAAGGTACCATATCTCATGAAGTCACTAATTGTTTTGCGTCCTTTGTTAATAGTTTTATACCATGACGATTAGGTGCCCCTATAGGCTTGTAGGTAGTGTACTAGCTTGTCAGTATGGGGATTGTGGGTTCGATTCGCAACGAAGACCTTGATTTTTTTCACTACAAAAATAAAAATTGACTGTCGCTGGGGCTGCTCATTGATGAAGGCATATTCACTGCTCGCTGTTCTGTCTTATACAGCAGTTAATTTTCAACTATCCTTCTACTTTCACCACCTGTTTCATCTCTTCTCTATCCCTTTCCAGAGGAATTTAGCACGGAACTTGTTTAAACAGGCATTGTTGCCTGAAGTGCTACTTCTCTTTAAAAAAAAAGTAGTACCGTGCTATATTCTTTAGGAAAGGGATAGAGAAGAGATGAGGACAGGTGGTGTAAGCAGGAGCATTGTTACGGATAGTTAACTGTAATATAAGGCAGCACAGCGTACAGTAACCAAGCCATGACCATGCAAATTTTTATTTTGTAGTCAAAAACAGTCAAGGTGTTTGTTGGGCATCAAATCCACAACCCCTGGACTGGCAAAAGCTAGTACACTACTTACTATCCTACAGAGGCAGCTAAAGATATTAAAAGAATTTGTCTCTCCAAAATTACGCCGAAAGAAAATTCCTTTCAACTCTGTTTGGTTTGAATAAGATGGAGCAACTTGTCACTTAGCCACGTCTGTTATGACAGAATTGCGGAAAAATTTCCTCAATAAACTAATTTCAAGAAACTCCAAATTCTGTTAACCTCCCAGGTCTCCTGATCTCACTGCACCTGGTGGGGTTATTGCAAAGAAGAAGTTTACAAAAGAATCTCAAAAGCCTACAGGGTTTCCTAAAGATGTTGAAAGAATTTTTCTTTCCAAAATTACATCGAAAGAGAATCCCTTTAAACAGAATTTAAACAAAGTTTAAAGGGATTCTCTTTCGGAGCAACTTGTCACATGGCCACGCCTGTTATGACAGAATTGTGGCAAAAATTTGCCAATAAACTAATTTCAAGACACTGCACATTCTGTTAACCTCCCAGGTCTCCTGACGTCACTGCACCTGGTGGGGTTATTGCAAAGAAGAAGTTTACAAAAGAATTTAAAAAGCCTACAGGGGCACCTAAAGATGTTGAAAGAATTTGTCTTTCCAAAATTACATCGAAAGAGAATCCTTTTCAACTCTGTTTGGTTTGAATAAGATGAAGCAACTTGTCACACGCCTGTTATGACCGAATTGTGGCAAAAATTTGCCAATAAACTGATTTCAAGAAACTGCACATTCCGTTGGCCTTTTATAACAAATAAATTTCATAAATTTTACAAAAAGTTATTTGAGTTTCTTAATGTAGAGCAAAATTGATCAGCCCCAGCTGATATATTTAGTATGAAAAGAGCCTTAAAGTTAAGCCAAGTTAGGCTGGAAAAAAATAAAAATAAAAAAAAATATTTTCACTTTCCTTTCTTATTTAAATAATTCTGGAAATGCCTTCGTGTTTCCATAATAAATTTATTTGCAAAATACAGACGGTTATTTTATAAATAACGTCTGTCTATGCTGTCTATGTGACTATTTTAAAATTTTATATTTTTTTTCTGCATGGTTTTGAATAATTTATACATTTATTTGGAATTCTTTTAATAAATTATTTAATAAATCTGGTCAACCTCATCAAAATAAATTTTTTTTCAAAATAAATTTTTTTCCAAATCATTCTGTTGAAATATTTAATCATTTTGGACTTTTTTTTTTTTTGGTTTCATAATTTAATTTAAATTAAAACGTCATTTGCATTTCATATCATTTATTTGATTTTATTTTGTGATTTGAATTTCGAAATCATTAATTCAACATCATGAGTTCAGCTTTGACATTTATTTTGGGAATTTTACTTGGAATGGCGCTAAGTGAACTGATACTTAGAACGTGTTAAACTTTAAGGAATTCATTTGCAGTGATTTAAAGCTTAAATTTTTTGTTATTTGAAAGTAAAGAAAGCAGCAAATATGTCTTTTTTAATAAATCAAAATTAATTTTTTTTTTGAAAAACAAAAACAAAAATAATCAACAAAGAAAAATGATTAAAAAATATATTGCAAAAATTCATAAATTTTGAAAGGCATTATAAATGGAAAAATATGAAATCATTCAATACAGCAAGCAACTGATTACTCAGTTAAAAAAGCAAACAGGAAAGAAGTTGTTCAATATCTGCCCTCAAACTGGACGCATGTTCTAAGACTCTCTCTCTTAAGCCTACCAAACATGTGTTGCGTTTTAGAAGTATAACAAACTATTCACAAGTTTCTTTCGCATGACAGATAAAAACGAGCAAAGAAAAGATTAAAGGGAAGAGCTTAAACTTATCTTTGTTTCGAAATTTCTCACATAAATAACGAGTTTTAACCAAAAATCCATTAAAACAACACAACTGGTAAAAATAACTTTGTAATTATTTAATACATAAATTTTATATAAAATCTTGTCTCGTCAAATGTATTAATCTTAAGTTATGAATGCATTACATATAATAAACTAACATTTTATTTGTTGTAAAAATTTGTGTTATTTTTGTTTAATATTCCAAAAAGCATCAAATATATGTACAGCAACTCTTATTTATATTCAAATAGAAATTATCTTTTAAAAAAAAAAAAACTATTACGAGAAATTTCTTAGACTTCATAGCAATACCAAAATTTTTTCAAGCCATATCCCCTAATTATTTTCTAAAAAACACAGAAATCATTTTATTTGATCCCCACAAATCTCCTTCAAAATAATGCTCATACTGTTATTTTGGCTTTTTACAATTCTCATTTTGTCTTATTTGATTTACTCATTTCCATTCCTTGTCGAAAAGTAAATAACTTTAAATAATCAAATTAAAGTTAACACCACTAATATTTGCTTTGTCATTGATCATAATCTAACGATCACTTGATACGTAAAAACAGCTGTTCTAAAAATTTGCTCAAAATCCTGTTTTATGTGGATTAAATTATCTGTTTAAAGCCGAAATTACAAACAGTTTTCGCCCCAAAAATAATAAAATCTAAGCAAAACTGCGATGATTTAAACTTAAATGCTTCCATTACTTCCACAAGTCATCTCCTTTACAAATTCTTACCTTAAGAGAGGCATCATAAATCCCAGCAAATTTAAAAAAATGGTAAAAAATAGTCCCCTAAAAGAATTCCCAAATTATGTGAATTTTTCCAATGAATTTCTAGAAAAGAATTTTTTTATTCCCATTTTTTTTTTTAATCTCTACTATGGTTACACATTTCCTTATCTGGCAATACTGCTCTGAGTAAAATGGCGCATGTGAGATGAGAGAAGAACAAGACCAACTATTGACGAAAGAAAAACAAATGTTTATAAATTATGGTTTTTATTTTTGTCGAAAATGTTGTGGCTTTTAGGCTTCCGTAACCAAAGAGTGAAAACTTAACCCTAACATATTCACACAATCTCTCTCTTTCTGCTTCTCCGTTACTTATATATACTAAGCTATACTAAACTATGCGGATATATACTAAACATTTCAGAACTACACTAAACTATACCAATACAAACTAAAGTATTCTAAAGTATACTAAGGTTTATTAAAATATATAAAGTATACTGAAGTATGCTAAAGTAAACTAAGTTATACTAAAGTATACTTTTCTAAAGTATAATAAAATATACTTAATATAATAAAATATTATATTAAGCTGTTATAAACTTAAACTATATTAAAGTGTATAAAACTATGCAAAAGTATACTATACTATACTAAACATTACTAATGCAAATCAAAGTATATTAAAGTATACTAAAAATATACTTAAGTATACAAAATTATATTAAAGTATTCTAAAATATACTAAAGTATTCGAAAGTATACTAAATTATACTAAATTATACTAAAGTATACTAAATTATACTAACGTATACTAAATTATACCAAAATATACTAAATTATTCTAAAGTATACAAAAATTTATTAAAGTATAATTATTAAAGTATTATAAATTAAGTTATATTAAAGTATATTTTTCTTAAGTATAATAAAATATACTAAATATAATAAAAAAACTTTGCTAAACTGTAATAAACTTAAACTATATTAAAGTAAACTATGCAAAAGTATACAAAACTATACTAAACACTATTAATGCAAATCAAAGTATATTAAAGTATACTAAAATTATACTAAAGTATAAAAAAATATACTAAAATATACTAAATTATACTAAAGTACAATAATATAAACTAAAGTATTCTAAAGTATACAAAAATTTATTAAAGTATAATTATTAAAGTATATATAAACTAAGTTATACTAAAGTATACTTTTCTAAAGTATATAAAAATATACTAAATATAATAAAAAAACTATGCTAAACTGTAATAATCGTAAACTATATTAAACTATATAAAAGTAAACTATGCCAAAGTATACAAAACTATACTAAACAATATTAATGCAAATCAAAGTATATTAAAGTATATTTAAATTATACTTAAGTATACGAAAGTATACAAAATTATTTTAAAGTATACCAAATTATACTAAAGTATGCTAAATTATACTAAGACATAGTAAATTATACTAAAGTATACTAATTTGTACTAAAGTATACTATAGTATACTAAATTATATTAATAAATATTATCGAATCACTTATTGTAACCAATTTATTGATCATCAGCATAATTTAATTGTACTGTATTGTTGTTGTTACTATATTATGCATGGGCATTAATGGGGACACTGCATGCGGAAGTATTTTTGATGACGTTGAGTTTCTCTATATTTATAGGTCAGTTTTGTTGGTAATTACACTAAATACTTTCATGTCTAGTAATATTTATATTAATGTATGTAGTTAAGTATAAGTATATGAAGTAAGAATGGAGTGACGTCACTCAAACCTAGAATCTAGATTATTTTCATTGTTAGTATATAAGCTGTAGAAATTAAGAATAAAGCAATCATAATCATAATTATTATTAATTATTAAACATACCTTCGAGCTCTAATTGAGGAGCTCAGGAATAAACATTAAAATTAAAGACAACTAAACAATTCTTCTCCTTTTTGATTTATCCTCGCTACATGGCGATCCTGCCAGATCTTCGCTACAATACTAAATTTTACTTAAGTATACTAACGACTAATATATACTAAAGTATTACTTATTATTATTTAATTCATATTCCCAAAAAATAATTTTTCCTTAAATATTAAATCCTTCTAAACACGAGGTAAATTGCATCCTTAAAAAGGGAATATATGCGGAATATTGTTGTAATTTAGTTTTTACCTTTTTCTTTCAGAGAATTTTAAGTATAATAATAATAATAATTTTTTCTTAAAGCTTTCAAGCCTTTAAATTTATCTCTATAAGCTGTCCTGCTGTTGCTCGCATTTTATTTTAATTTTCTGTCAAAAAGTTTTTCTTAAATAAAAAATCCTTAGAATTATCCGTTAAATATGCTTCTCTCTTAAAGGCTTCTTTAATGAGATGATTAATGAACAGAATACAGCTCTAGGTAGTAGAATCGTTTGGTCTATTTTTAAGTTAAGGCTTTAAAGCCTTTAAACTTATTCCAATAATCTCCCCTGCTTTTGTTGCCATTTTATAAGATTTCTGTGTCAAAATATATTGATTCCTAACTTCGTTTTCTTCTTTTTGATTAAAAGGAAGAAGTTATAAGTTACCAAGGAGCTTTTGAATAAAGATAAAACTATGTGAAATAAATAACGCTCACCAGCAGTTAATACGGAAAATTTCTTATAAAAACCCTTAACAGTTTTTTAGCTAAACATTGAGCTTCTTCAACTTTCTGACTAAAAACCAATTGTAAAGTCATTAAGTCGTTGATAGAGAATCTTGAATTATATCGGCCTTTGATTTTTTTTTCGTTAGCTTTCCGCAAAGCTTGGCTTCAAGTACTTTTTGTCTTTATAATATTTTAAGTTACAAGATTTCTAGCAGGAGCAGATTTCAACGAAGCTTTGAAGAGTATTTTAGGTAATTGGGTTTTTGATACGTTTTTATACTTGTGTATAATAAAAGCCTTGCAAAAGAAACACTCTCATCATCTAGATGATGGCGATATTTTCTTTTTTTTTTCTTTCGAAGGAAAAACTAAAACACGCTTTAAAATAACAAATTTGATCTTTTGTTTATTCGATACAATTAAGATATTTCATCATTATCAGCATTTCGCTGGAAATGTACTTTTGCTTTCGGTTTGTTGTTTACCATCGAGTTGGCCTTCTTTTCTAACTTCGCCTTATTTTTTTTGGCATAAAAAAATTTTCCATAAAATTTCCAACAAGTCAGGCCTAAGAGCAGAATAAATGCAGCAATGATTTGATCCATTTTGCTAGGAAAAATATTTATACGTTTACGTTTTGTATTGGGTTGTAATTAAAATGGACAAGAGTTTCTTCTTTCTACAAAAAAGTATGGAATTTAATAAGAGTTCACTTTAGGATTAATAGGGTGGGCCGAAAAATAATAATATTAAACTAACAAGACTACTAGCAGTAACCGATACAAATTTATGTGGCTAAAAATTGTAACTACAGGGTGGTTGATGAAAGCTGCTACCAAAAAAAAAAACAAAAAAAACGTAATAACTTATTTTATGGTCTATTTTTATTTTATCGATTGATCTTTTTAAATTTAACTAAAATGGGGAATTGAGCCAATGAAACAAGAATTTGGTGGTGCAATGCTCTCACGCTTTAGAATCCATAGTTTCCCTCCAAAAAGAATATAGGCGCACGTTTGGTGACGCTCCTCCTAGCAGATGGACTATAATGAGGCTTGTGAAGAATTTTTCCAAGCGTGGCACAATCGCAAGAAGGCCTTATCATCGAGATTCCTCAGTTCGGAGGCGGAAAACTATCGCTGCTGTAGCTGCTGCCATAAAATCCAATCCTCGAGTTTCTACAAGGAGCTTATCTGCTCAAATGGGTGTCAGCAGACAGTCACTGCACACAATTTTGTATCAAAATTTAAACTTATTTCCATAAAAGATTCAATTAACAAACAACCTGAATCCAAGAGCCTTCCCCACTCGCTTGGAATTTTGTGAGTAGATCATTCAAATGGCGTCACAGAATAAAAACTTCTTGAACTGCATTTTTATGTCTGACGAGGCTCATTTTGATTTAAACGGCAAAATGTTAACAAACAAAATTCTTAAATATGAAGTAACTCTAACCCACAGATACTCCATCCGATGCAGTTCCGTTCACTTCGCCTTACAGTGTGGTGTGGAGTTTCTATAAGGTTCATTGTAGGGCCGTACTTTTTTGAAGAAATCGCTCAATGGAGACCGTTACTTTAAATTTTTTTTAAGAGCAGCAGCACTTCAGGCAACAACGCCTATTTAACCAAGTAGTACCGTTAGGTGCCCCTGTAGGCTAGTAGATAGTGTACTAGCTTGTTAGTATGGGGGTTGTGGGTTCGATGCCCAACAAAGATCTTGGCTGTTTTTTAATAGGGTTCAATAGTGATTCATGTGTTAGTATAGTCTGATCCATACGAAGTCGTTCGAATTTATAACTGTCTAGTCTAGTTACAGCTAAGGTACCATATCTCATAAAGTCACTAATTGTTTTGCGTCCTTTGTTAATAGTTTTATACCATGACGATTAGGTGCCCCTAGAGGCTTGTAGGTAGTGTACTAGCTTGTCAGTATGGGGGTTGTGGGTTCGATTCGCAACGAAGACCTTGATTTTTTTCACTACATAAATAAAAATTGACTGTCGCTGGGGCTGCTCATTGATGAAGGCATAGTCACTGCTCGCTGTTCTGTCTTATACATCAGTTAATTTTCAACTATCCTTCTACTTTCACCACCTGTTTCATCTCTTCTCTATCCCTTTCCAGAGGAATTTAGCACGGAACTTGTTTAAATAGGCATTGTTGCCTGAAGTGCTACTTCTCTTTAAAAAAAAAGTAGTACCGTGCTACATTGTTTAGGAAAGGGATAGAGAAGAGATGAGGGCAGGTGGTATAAGCAGGAGGATAGTTACGGATAGTTAACTGTAATATAAAATAGCACAGCGTACAGTGACCATGCCATGACCATGCAAATTTTTATTTTGTAGTGAAAAACAGTCAAGGTCTTTGTTGGGCATCAAATCCACAACCCCTGGACTGACAAAAGCTAGTATACTACTTATTATCCTACAGAGGCAGCTAAAGATATTAAAAGAATTTTTCTTTCCAAAATTACGCGAAAAGAAAATTCCGTTCAACTTTGTTTGGTTTCAACAAGATGGAGCAACTTGTCACATAGCCACGTCTGTTATGACAGAATTGTGGCAAAAATTTGCCAATAAACTAATTTCAAGAAACTCCACATTCCGTTAACCTCCCAGGTCTCCTAATCTCACTGCACCTGGTGGGGTTATTGCAAAGAAGAAGTTTACAAAAGAATCTCAAAGCCTACAGGGGCACCTAAAGATGTTGAAAGAATTTTTCTTTCCAAAATTACACCGAAAGAGAATTCCTTTAAACAGAATTTAAACAGAGTTTAAAGGGATTCTCTTTCGGAGCAACTTGCCGCATAGGGATGGAACAATTTGTCACATAGCCACGCCTGGTATGACAGAATTATGGCAAAAATTCCCCAATAAACTGATTTCAAGAAACTGCACATTCCGTTAACCTCCCAGGTCTCCTGATCTTACTGCACCTGGTGGGGTTATTGCAAGACGAAAAAGTTTACAAAAGAAACCCAACAGCCTACAGGGGCACCTAAAGATGTTGAAAGAATTTGTCTTTCCCAAATTACTCCGAAAGAGAATCCTTTTCAACTCTGTTTGGTTTGAATAAGATGAAGCAACTTGTCACACGCCTGTTATGACCGAATTGTGGCAAAAATTTGTCAATAAACTGATTTCAAGAAACTGCACATTCCGTTGGCCTCCTAGGTCTCCTGACCTCACTGCATCTGAAATTTTTTTTGGTGGGGTTATTGCAAAGAAGAAGAAGTTTACAAAAGAAATCCAACAAATTTGGCTGATTAAAATCAATTACCATACGAACGGTAATTGAGGCAATTCACGCTGCAATACTTAAGGAGGGAGTAATGAATATCATTTTCATAAGATGTCGCATATGTGTCACCGAGGGTGGAGGGCATTTGAGTTAAATTATTTTTATAACTTCCTGAATTACTTTAATAAAAATTTATTATATTTCAAATGAATTTAATAAAAAATAAATTACATAAAATTTACAAAAAGCTATTTGAGTTTCTTAATGTAGAGCAAAATTGATCAGCCACCCGAAGTATCACCTTTGAAGTATCTTTATCGTATAAATACCTTTTAAAGAATTAACTTAAAGCTTTCGACTTGATGTGAAAATTTAATCATCAAAAATGAGGCTTTTTATCACCCATAAGATAACACCGCAATTTTTGCTTGTATATCTCTGCAGATCCGATATATGGAAGGTAACAAAATTATTTTATTTTGACTTGACCCACCCTGTAATCTTAAAGAATATAAAAAACTATTAAAATCTTACAAGACAATACCTGTCGGTGCATAAAACCGCATACAAATATATTTTTAAAATTTTCCTGTATTTATTTATTAATTTTTTTTTGTCATAAGAAAATGGAACAAATTATATCAACTTTTATCCTGCTCATAGGCCTAAGCTGCATTCTTCATCCCTACGCTGTACGATATTATTACAAAAAACTCAGGAAATATTTTAAACGCATTTTACATGACAGAAGAAAGAAAAAGAATATCAATAAGAAGCGCAGCTCAACACCAAAAAAGTTTTGGAAGGAAAAATTCCACATCAGGAGACATCCAATTAATGAAGATGAAGTGTTTTGTTGTATGGAATTTGAGTAAATGAAAGACAATTTTTTATTCTTGCAATAATTTATTTGTTTTCGTTAATCTTGTTGAATATATCGCTTTTAACTGGCGAAGAGTTGTTTCATAGAAAATGTTTATAAATCACTATCAAGGAGCTAATGGCTTGAGATTTTTTTTCTTTTTTTTCTTAAGCCAGAGAGCTGATAAAGACTCCAAGTTCAATTAAGAAAAGTGTTAAAAGCACTTTCAATATTAAACACTGCCTTTATGAAATAGTCCTTAAGCAGGCTGGTGGATGAGAGGAAAGAGCCCTAAGCAGGGAACTGTTATTTTATATTTAGCTTTTATTTAGAAGCCTTCTTTCTAGCAGATAAACTAGATTTTTCAAAATTTTTTCCATAGGTTCATATCCGATCAAATGTCTTGTACATTGTTATATATGAAAGTTACTTAAATCATTTTGTATATCTTTAATCCAACTTTCGAATTCCAAAGAAAAATTTACAAATTACCTTTTAAGAATAGGTAAAAATAATTGGACCTTTATTCACTCCCCATAGCTTCCTTCTAAGCAATGACTTTAAAAAGGATTTAAATTTTATGTGCATCAGGATTTTTTAAGGACAATTTTTTTTCAGATAATTTTTTTAAATTCCTACTCATTTAAAACTGAAAAGTTGAAAATTATTCTTAAACTTGTGTTCTATAAACAAAAGCGAAGAGTTTTTTCTGTTGGATAATCACAATACCTTCTACTTTATAAAGCTGTGACATGTAAAGGTCATCATTGTTGGTATAATAAAAAATAGCGCTGTAAGGGTATTCTTTGCTTTTCATAATTATTTTCACTTTAATATGAATATTTTTAAAGAGCGCCATCTATTGGCCATAGTTGCAAATATTTTTGTATCTATTAAAAACGTTCAGGGTTTCATTCTATAATGGCCAACATAAAGTTATGCATGTACAGAGGCATCTCAACACAGAAAAGAACACATGCACAAATGATATTTGCTTTTCCTGCAGTGCACAGTGGAACGCCTTACGCTTTACAAAAAAAAAAAAAAAAAAAAACAAAATGTAGTTAAGGACTAGAGAAGAGTTACAGTCGACCTTAAAGCTTCAATCAGGAAATTACAGTCGATGGCGCCACTATAGTACAATTTCTTAAAAAGCCATGTATCGCATGGTTGCGAAATAATTATTTTCTTAATGTGACAGTCAATAACTCTAGTCAAGTTCTACAAAAAAAAAAAAAAAATTCAAATCACTCTATACAGTGGACATCCAATAGTACTCACTTTCGTTTCTACGAATATCCAATAGTACGAAAGCAATTTTTTTTGCATTGTAGTACGAATACAAAATTTTCTTAAAATATTTTTGTTTTTTTTTTGTTTGTTTTTCCTGGGGTTAACTGCCAAATTTGTATTTAGTTGCTGTGAAATTTACTAGTGACTGCATATTCTACATTTGAGAAATACGAAATTCTTAAAGTAAACGAAGTCAAACAGTGCCATTTATAGGCTAGTAGGTAGTGTACTAGCTTGTCAGTATGGGGGTTGTGGGTTCGATTCCCAACGAAGACCTTGGTTTATTTCACTACAAAAATAAAAATTCACTGTCGGTGGGGCTGCTCATTGATGAAGGCATAGTCACTGGTTGCTGTGCTGTGTCTTATACGGCAGTTAATTTCCAACTATCCTTCTACTTTCACCACCTGCTTCGTCTCTTCTGTATCCCTTTTCCTAAAGAATGTAGTACGGTTCTTGACATTGTTGTCTGAAGTGCTACTTCTCTTTAAAAAAAATATCTTTGGATAATAAATTAAAAATTATAGAAGACAGGGAAAGTGGAATATCCCTATTTGAAATTTTTAGCAAGTGTGGTTTAAGTCAACCATTTGCACTATAAAAAAAAATAGAAGGCGCAGCTTTTAGTTGCAACAGGTACATTAAAATCCCGGTACAGAATAGCCACTGAAGAATTTAAAAGAATGGAAGATGTGCTCTACGAGTGGTTCTTATGTCCAAAAAAAATTGCATATTCCTGTAGGAAGTAACAAATTAAACTCGAAAGCTCTGGAATTTAATGGAAAGTTTTATAAAGGTGACCTTTTTGCCAGTGATGGCTGGCTCACGAAATTCAAAAAGCCACTGTGATATAAGACTACTTAAAGTATCAGGTGAAAAGCTATCGTCTTCAAAGGAACTTGTTGCCCAATCCATCAATAAATTAGCTGCTCTTATTGAGGAGCACGATCTTTCACTTGAAGCGATTTTTAATGCAGATGAACCCGCACTTTATTGGAAAATGTTGCCGGCTGTCAGGGAGAAAATACTGCACCTGGCAGAAAACTCTCAAAGGAGGCAATAACGTGCGAAAATTTTTGCGAATGCAGAGGGATTAAGCCTTTTGTGATCGGCAAAGCCCAAAAACGAAGATGTTATCGTAACAAAAATTTGCCTGTTGATTATAAAAATTCAAAATCTGTCTGGATGAATGTTTCTCTATTTAAAAATTGTTTTTTTATTGTTTTTTTAACTGATCTTTTTTTTGTTAATAATTTTTTGTTTTAAAAATATAAAATTTTTTCCTGAAGAAGCTTTCCAAAGGAAAGCGAAATATCGTGAAGAAAAAAATATATAAAAAAGATCTTAGAAAAGAAAAAAGATATTTATTAAAGATTGTTTTTTTTCTAATTTTTGTTCCAGGGGTGAGTT
This sequence comes from Trichopoda pennipes, assembly GCA_030448955.1. Classification (NCBI taxonomy): domain Eukaryota; kingdom Metazoa; phylum Arthropoda; class Insecta; order Diptera; family Tachinidae; genus Trichopoda; species Trichopoda pennipes. The sequence goes on from JASKUP010000040.1 coordinate 4,417,643, forward strand.
GTTATTAAAATAAAATTTATCGAGAGTTTATCGATTAACATTTAGAGGTGGAAAAATGTTTTTAAAAGTCAAAGGCCTCACTTCTTTTGCTCGATAAAGCTCCAATTTACCCACCTGAGGAAAAATTGATACACGTAATTAAAGATGGCAAAATTTGGGCTCTGTATATGCCATTCAATGTGACCCCACTGATACAACAGATGGACGATCAGACTTTTAAAGCTTAATTATCGTAGCTAGTCTGCTATTAAAAATTGCATCATCATCATTTAACATCAAAGGAATAGTTCTTTTTCGGAACTGCAGGTACAATTAAATCAATTGCCTCCCCTGGTTCAAGCTTTGAACCTTTTTTGTAGGCAATTTTCGCATGCTTGAAATAATTGGGTCAGAGGTTATCAAAAACATATTAAAAATGTCTTGGTTTGATATTTCGCGACTGCACTTTCGCGAATGAAACTCTCTATTTTTTTTAAATCTTTATTTCGAGCTTCATGTGCTTCTTCTGATAACTGCCCAAAGTCGTCCTGCATTGTGTGCATATATTTAAAATTTTTCATTATTAATTTCATGGCCATTGGATGCAGCCATAAGCAACACGTGCATTTTTTTTTATTAAATTAACATCTATTTTTGTATTTCGGCAGATTTTTCAGCGTTTTGAAAAAAACGTCTTGCCGTATTCCCATCATTTGTGTTTTCAAAACCAGGTTTGGTTTGGTCAACTATTAATCCCATATTCTCTTTAAATTTTGTCTGAATTTCTTTTTTTGTTCTTGTGTTCTTTTTTCAGAATCAGTTCTAGCCTGCCATTTTTTTTAAAATGCCACGTGCAAAAGAAGAATGTTAAGGCCAAATCTTAAATTGTGTACATGTACAGGTCTTTGGAACATGGCTTCTATATTATTAAAATCCTTAATTGTAGCGCCACATAAATAACATTTTTGTTTTGATGTGGTTTTTGTTAAGGCATTGCCAACTTTTCCATCTACCATTGCCAAAATTAATTTGTGAAAAACATGTATAACTTTCTCACCAATCGTGACAGTTGAACAACGTGTTATTAGATTTACATCCGCGTCTGGCTATGAAATCTTAATCAGATGGTGGATCAAACCACTAAATAATTTGGAATGTCATGCTCGTCCTAGGAAACCGAAGCTATAATTCTATGCAACAGAACTTTCTAGTTGCAATTTCGATGATTCCAGAGCAGGGCTGCAAATCATCACTCCTTGCTTGAGAGTTGGAGACTTTCCAACTCCTGTCAAGAACACATGTCTAGCATGCTCACTGGACTGGATCATTCACTTTGCGTGTCATTATCAGTAAGATGATCCTGGCCATCATAAGAACCATTATAACTGTTATGGGGCCGCGAAACCACAACCACCACGATACTCCCATATAGGGGCCAACCTCAATAATCAGCCAGAGAACTATTAAATGTGTTAAGAGACAAATAATGAACTCTGCGAGCTTACTGATTCCCATGGAAATAAAGTGGAGTTTCCAGTTGTACCACTGCTGACTTCAGGGGACTGGGCTTCCTTTTTCCCCAAGTTGCACTGTGTCTAGATTGTCGAAGTTCTATAAAGACCATATATATGTATGTGCCCCCGGGGGGTCGTGACAGTTGAACAGGTTAAATTCTATATTTCCTCCCCAACTCTTTGTTTTTCACTGTCAAGGGTCTGCAAAATCTAGTTGAAGACGACCGTGGATTTTGCCAAATTACCTATTCCTCAAACATAAGCCTAAGTGGTACAATTGTGGTTAAAAAAAAACTGATGAATTACTAGCATCAGATCCATGAAAGGAATGTTTGTAGGAGCTATGGCCAGAGCTTCCTTTAAAGCCCCCAATTTGAATATAATACTCCATTCGAGTTCGTAATACCTAATGAGTCAATAACAGTTTCTTGAAGCTCTATTAGTCGCAACGCTGTTAAGAAGACCTTTTAAAGTTACTTCAATAGAGGTCTCGCTTATTTTAAAGCTGGTCGATTCTGGGTAAGTTTTTTGTTTTTCAGTTTGAATATTATTGTAGGAGAGAAATATTTGAGGAGTAGCTTGTCTAACATTATTGTATTGATTTCGTGTTAGTTTAGCTTTTACAAAATTTAACTGCTGCAACTCTTGTATTAAACAATGCACAGCTTCTAAAAGGCACAAAAAGGCAGCGTTGAATTTTGCAATATAATAGAGATTTATGTCCTCTTTAATATAAAATAAAAATTATGACATGAATATGGACAAATAATAACTATATATCCATTTAAAATATAAAAATGCTAATTTTTTTGGGCATTTCTAATATAAATAACTAAATCTAAAACACTTGCACACACAATTTGATACACAAATGTTAACGAAGTATTTGCAAAATAATCTGAACTTAATGGTTCCTTTAAAAAATTGTTAATTTTTGCAATACTTTTTAAAATAAATAAAATTTGCAACGGAAAAGTTTTCACTTTTTTGCAGCCTTTTTTGTAGAAAAATTTCTATAAAGTTTGACTTTGAAGTTTCACTACAAAAACAGCAGAACACTTTTGACATTTTTTATAACGACAAGTGATGATAATAATGACATTTTTTGATGATAATTTTGACATTTTTATAACGACAAGTGATGCAGAATTTTGTATACTCTACTCTAATTGGGTACAAAAAATTTTCACGATACTTAACATTTTTTTTTAATTAATCCAAGAAAACAGGTTATGCTAACTCTCTGTGCGACGATCCAAATGAAGAAATTGAGCAAGATAATGATAGCGATGATGACCAAAATTGTATTTCCATCCAACCCATTGCCAAATTGTTTTATGAGAATCTATATATATAAAAGAGGATGTGTGTATGTATGTAAGAAATGGACTCGAAAACGGCTGGGCCGATTTTGATGAAATTTTCAGAGAATCTTCAGAATATTCAGGCGGGTGACACTGTGAAGTCCGATTTTTGATTTTCGGTCTGTGGGCGGAGGGGCGTGGCAAAACCCACCAATGACATATACATATTTATTATTTTTTTTTCTTTTTTATTTTTATTTTTAAAGCCATTGTTATGCTTTTCAAAACGAGATATCAATCTCTTAAATCGGTTATGTAGTTCCGAAGATATTTACAAAAAAAAAAAACTCACTAATATATAATAAAATATCAAAATTTTAAAACTTCCGAAATGTTGAATTCGCTTGAGTTATCTGGACTGCCGCCCCACCGCCTACAAATGAAAGTTGGTGTACTAATTATTTTGCTTAGAAATATCTGCCAGCCACGACTTTGCAATGGGACACGTTTAGTAGTCAAAAAAGTCATGAAAAATGTGATTGAAGCAAAAATTTTAAAAGAAAAATATAAGGGCGATGTGTTGAAACCACGCATTCCTATGATTCCTCCAGATTTGCCGTTTGATTTTAAATGGCTTCAGTTCCCCATACCTGTTGCTTTTCAATGATCCCTGTTTTTTGCACGGTCAGTTATATGTATCACGTTCACTTGATTTGTTTTTCAATACCGCGAACCAAAATCGATCAAAAAATGTCGAAGAAATGACTTGCAAAGCAGTCACGGGCACCCTAGTATATCATAAAATGTTTATTTTTTAAAAAATATTTTTGTAATAAATATTTTGTGAGAATATCATGAAATCACGAAATAAAATTACTTAGATTGAAAATGATTCCGGTGAATTATAAAAAACTTAAAAAAAATAATTTAAATTTTAATGTTTTCTTTTATATAAAAATGGGGTAAAATTTTTGTTCAATAATACGAATTTTGCAACATTACGAAAAGGCCTAGCATTATATAATTCATACTACCGGACGTCCTCTGTACTTACCAGTAAAGAAAAATATTTTACAAAGTTTTAGCTTTTCGACTGTTAAAATTAATATCTAAGTTTTTGCTCTCGACTCGAATATTTCTATAACCAAATTTATTACCCTTTTTTTTTTCTCAAGCATCCCACTTTAAATTGTTGGTATTTCATATGCAAAAACTATCTTAAATATGCCAGTTTGCTTCAACCTTTTCAGCGGCTAACACTAGATTAAAGCGCTTAGTCGATTGCAGATTTTTTTTTAACAGCATAAAGAATTCAGTTTTAAAATCGAAAACGTAGGCGCAGGTGTAAGCGCTATTTTGTTAATTAATTTAATTTAATGTTAATTTTTTAATTGAATGCTAAAATCTCTGCAATCATGAATATTTTTATTTATTTATTTATTTTTTTTTTTCGTAACTATTGCGTAAAATATTTAACAAAAAAAATAAACACATTGTTGAACAGTCAAAAACGAAAAAAATTTTGTTTTCTATTCAGTAACCCTTAATCAGCTTGAAGAATATAAAATGTCCCAAATAACAACCCGCTATCACGCGTATATACGGCTTAAAATCCATTTCCATTAGCTCTAAAATTTGAAAAACTTATTAAAATGATTAAATTAAATATTTCAATAAAATCTCACTAATTTACATGATATTCAATCTATTATCGAAGATTAAAGTCAGTAGTAGTCTCAATAGAGGTACAGAGGGCTGCGTACAAAAAAAAAATAATTTAAATTCACGTCACCACCAAATTTTAAATTTAATTTTCATTTTAATATTTATTTTTGTTTTTTCTTAATTTACGGCATTTGACTTTTATTTTGCTCTTTAGTCAAATTGTTATGGCATTATGACAATATGTATTCGAATAATTTTGGTAATCTAAACTTGGTTATATAGGTATTCGGTATTTGTTATTTGAGAGGGGTTGTCTCCTCAGTAATATATATTTTAACAATGGCGACATATATTCCACATATTTTGTCACTATTTTCGGTGTTGCGACTAAATTCCCTATAACCTAATCTAGGAGTTCTTAAATTATACAAATAATGTCGTTTACTGCTTTTCCTTTGTAATATTTTGGAGAAGACCCTAAGCCGAACAAAATCCTTGCAAATAAAAAGTACAGGTCAGCTATTAATAGCCACAATTTATATTTTTTTAAAGTTTTTGTAGTGCTTAAGCATTTTACATCATTAACATACAAAAGAAGTGAGCATAAGTCTTGTTTCTGTAAATTAAGTGACAAGTTTCTCACATGAAATAGCTATAGTTACAGGAGATTAATATATACAACGGGGATTAAAGATAATCATACATTCTTTTTAATGAAGTAATAGAAATGCTTATGATTAATAAAAGCTCACCCTGGGTAACATTAGATGCAGGTAAGAAGCTTCTCACTTAACTTACAGAAACCAGATGCAGGCGATCGTGAAAATGGCAAAATGCTTGTTAAAAGAAAAAATATTTCCTATGATCTTTAAGGCGATAGGAATAAGGCTGGGATTATGTACTTTTAGGCTTTTGGTATAAACAATCGTATCAAATCCTGGCTATTGTTATTAGTGCTCAGTCAATATCCAACGATGCTGGGTAACGCCATTAGTTTCTTTGCTCAACTACAATAAATATCTGTGTAAATGAAAAGTATCAAGATGTTTTTATATCCTAGGTATCCCTGTAGGCTAGTAGGTAGTGTACTAGCTTGTCAGTATGGGGGTTGTGGGTTCGATTCCCAACGAAGACTTTGGTTTTTTTTTCACTACAAAAATAAAAATTGACTGTCAATGGGGCTGCTCAGCGATGAAGGCATAGTCACTGGTCGCTATGCTGTCTTATATACGGCAGTTAATTTTCGACTATCCTTCTACTTTCACGACCTGTTTCATCTATTCTCTATCCCTTTCCTAAAGAATCTAGCACGGTACTTGACTAAATAGGCTTTATTGCCTGAGTGCTACTTCACTTCAAAAAAGAAAAAAAGATGTTTTTATATCCTGCCTGAGCCTGAGATTACGTTGTCTAATTTTGCTTCGTTAACACAGGAATTTAAAGCGGCTGGGCAATAGATTGGCTTTTTTGAACATGCAGCTGCTAAAATGTTTAAGCATCAAGGTACTAGTTTTTAAGGTTTTTTTGGATTTTATGTTTATTATAACAATCTGTGTCTAGACATATTTATGTCAGGTGTAGATACCCGCTTTTTACCAAAAATCATTTTTCTTTTAATGCAGCACTAGTTTTCTAAAACAAATTTTAATTTGCCAGCTCTGCTCTCTGTTATCTCTATCTATCTGTCTCTCTCTCTTTCTGTTTCCCTATCTCTTTAATCATTTTGTTTTTTTATTTATGGTTTGACTTATGTCTAGACATTTATGTCTAAATCTTAAAAAAATAACTAGAAAAAAATGTTCTGTTTTTGAAATCAATTGTGCGTTAATGTTTTCATTTTCTAAATCTAGTTTCTTGGCAATTGATGTTATTTACATAAAATAGCAGAAAGAAAAATCAATTATGATTACAACAACAAATGTAATTATTTAATTATTTATCATGGAGTAGTCAAAGATTAATATTTCATTGTTATTGCAGCTTTCATCATTGGAGATCTGATTAATTTCTGGGACTCTCTGTAGCAGCAGCCAAAGAAAAAATATTTATTTTGCAATTCTTCAAGAGACAAAAAATAAGAAAGAAACATGACAACCGGTCAGATCATGACCTACGGCATAGCGGTTAGCTTTGCCTTCTTGGCTGGCGTTTTTATTTGGCATAGTGTAAAAAGTGGTGATTGTGTGGCATATTAAACAAGTTCAGAAGGAAGAAAATTTTTTTAAGAGAAAACAAGTTGCGGCAGCTGCTTAATAATATCATTTGATGGCTATGGCGTCATAGTAAGCAAACCTGGCAACACTGCATACTAAACATCATACTAATTTCAATTACACACACATACATACAGACATACATGCTTAGACATATAAAAATTTATATAAAAAATTATTTATAATATTTAAAAAAATTTTTCGTTTTGTCATATTTTATGTAAAAATATTTTCCAAAACTTTACAACCAACTTTAAATAAATAAAAAAATGCGACAAACCTTATCAATCGCAGCGGGAGTTGTACTGGCATTTATTATTTTAGATTATATAAAAAGATAAATTTCGGAAATTTAAAAATTTAATTTTTTTTGAAATATTTTGGAAATCAAAAATCGTATAAAAAGACTCTGGATTTGGTTTAACATTAAGATAACAAGGTAAATAAAGTTTTAATGTTAAAAGTATTTTAAGGAAAAAGGCTAGAGATTTAATATAAATTTTAAACTAGAGTTGCAATTATTCAGCAACCAAAAAAACATCCAACCAAACAAAGTGCCTGAATAAATCGAAGAAGTGTTAGCGAGTTTACAAAATAAAAATTCAAAGGCTTTGGCAATGTGCTTCCAAAAGATTTTCTTTGTTGGAATTATACGTTTGACATGGTATCCCCAACCCAAACAAAAAAAAATTAACTCCCAACAAAAATTCAAAAATCCCATACAAATTGGGAGTTATTTCATTATGGAGATTATTTCATAATTTTTTATTAAGAGTTTAGGTAACTCCGAAATAAAATAACTTAAAACTGAATTCTCTTGGAAGTTATTTAATTTATTTTGATAATTGGGAGTTATATCATTTTTATTGGGAGTTATTTCATTTGACTAAAATTGCATTTCAGTTCATTCAGCTATTATTATAACGATTGCTATAGCTAACTTTTTAGAGTTTTATTTTTTTTAATTTCTCCTCCATGGTATTGCGTGATATGATTTACATCTGCGCCTGGCAGTGAGCTTTAATCAGATGGTGGTCAAACCACTTTGCATAAATAGGAACGTCATGCTCGTCCTAGGAAGCCGAAGACTAATTCTAGCAACAGGTTTTTCCTAGTTGCAACTTTAATGATTCCAGAGCTGGGCTGCAAATCATCACTCCTTGCTGAAGAGCTAGAGTTTTTCCAACTTCTGTCCAGAACACATGTCTAGCATGCTCACTGGACTAGATCATTCACCTTGCATGTCATTAACGGTGAATGATCCTGGCCACCATATAAAAACTGGCCTGTCTGTTATGGGGCCGCGAAACCACAACCACCACGATACTCCCGAAGGGCCAACCTCAATAATCAGCCAGACAAACAGCTAAATGTCTAAAGAGACAAATAGCGGAATTTCTGCGGGCTACTGATTCCCGTGGAAATAACGTGGAGTTCCCAGTTGACCCCTGCTACCTTCAGGGGACTGGACTCCCCTTTTCCACCAGTTGCCCAGGCCTAGATAGTCAAGTATTCTCTAAAGACCGATAAATGTGCCCCCGGAGGGTAATCCTCCATGGTATATTGAGCAACGGTTTCGCTTACAAACTTTTTCTGTATAGCCGGGCTGAAAGATTTTCTTCTTTATGGTATTTCGAACACCGGCCTCGCTAACAAATATTTTCCTCCTCCAACCTTCACGTATGGTATAGAAGTTGTTTCATATTAATTAATTAAAGAGCTATTATTAGGAGTCACCTAATGGAAGCTATTTAGTTAGAACTTAATCCATTATTCTGGCTACAGAGAAAACTTTTAGTCAGCGAAGCCTGTATTTGTTATACCATAGAGAATTAAATCCTTCCGCCCGACTGAAGGTCATCTATGCAGGAAACTTTTGGTGAGCGGAGCCGGGGTTTGTTATACTATAGAGGTTTAACCCTTCCATCCGGCCAAAGTCCGACAACACAGACCAGGATGGCTCAATGATCTCCCTATGGTATACGGAACACCGACTTCGCTAACAAAATATTGTCTATATAGCTGGCCTTTGGTCATATATCTATGATATGTGGTATGATATGAAAGTTAAGGAGCTCTGAAGAGTTCTGCAGCAAAAGGAAAATTAATTCAAACTAATGGCAAGGGTGCTTCTAATTCCTTTCAACTATCAGCTTCTGCCTCAAAAGAACCAAAAGCAAAAAAGCCAACTACTGAAAGAAGGCAGCAACTATTGCCGCCGATAAAAAAAGAAGACCGCAGTTGTCAAAAAGTCTGCTCCAGCTGCTAAGAAACCATCAGCGGCTAAAAGGACTGCCGAAAAGAAGAAGATAGAAAAGGTTAAACCAAAAGCTATCAAAAAGAATGATACCGTTAAGGCAAAACCCGCCAAAGGGCTAGCTGGAGCCAAAAACGCCTAAAGCAAAAAGTGCTGCCAAAAAAGGCTGTTCCAGCTAAAAAACTAGCAGCGAGAAGGTCGCTGCTAAAAAGTAAATTATATTCTCATACGTTATCCCTTCCACCAAACGTATTGCTTCGATATTCTATGAAAGGTTAATTTACGTTAAGCATGCAAAGGCTTCTCAATAATCGCTCTAGGATTTTCAGAAGTCCAAAGAAGGCAATTTTGCTTGATACAAACCCTGACAGGTGAAAACGGGCTTCTTCGTCTGCAAACATGATTTTTTTAGAAAAACCAGCTGGTTGTTTCTGAATGAATTGAGCGAATCTACGAAGATAGGAATGGTCGCTAGGCTTCAATTCCTGCACTAGTTGAACCTAGTAAGGCTTCAAAGGCAAATCCTTATACAAAATTCGCCATATGGTGATTTTGGATAACCACAATTGTTGAGAACGTCTAGGAATTGACACATTTGTCACATTTGGATCTGCTTCAACACTGTGACTCACAGCTGCGATGTTTTTAGTTAAGCGACCCGGCCGATGACGCTTTGGTATTCACACATTTTGTATGGAGCCTATGGACTCAATTTTAACCATCAAATTTTTAATAGCGGTCTCAGAAGGACGATTATTTTGTCCGCAAGTAACACAAATTTTACGAAAACTAATTTTAGCAGAACCATAATTTTGATAGTGAATTTTTATTATTTCAATGCGATTTTCAAGCGAAATTGAATTCATTGTAACAAAAGGCAATGCTTCTACTACCAATACGTCAAAAAGCTAAATGTCAAAATTAAAGGCTCCGCCAAATAACTTTGTTTTTGTTGTTTTAAACGCTATAAACAAAACTACGGAATATTTTCTCAAATTTCTTTTTTTATTTGAAAGTACAATCCTTCCGATTAATAATGGAAAATAATTTCATTCAAATGGCTGTCTTGCCTGGTCATGCAGTAGCCTACACAAGCGGTTCAATTTTTAAGCACATTATCATCGATTGTGTGCAGCTGTATTTTACCAATGGCTTCACGAATATTGTCCTTAAAGGCGGCAATTGTCTCTGGCTTGTCGGCGTAACACTTATCTTTGACGGCCCTCTAACAAATAATAGTCCAACGTGCCCCCCCGGGGGCACATATATATGGTCTTTGGAGATAGCAACAACTTAGACCTGCGCAACTGGGGTAAAAAGGGAGCCCAGTCCCCTGAACTCAGCAGGGGTACAAATGGAAACTCCACTTTATTTCCACGGGAATCAGTGACCCGCAGAATTCCGTTATTTGTCTCTTTAGGCACTTAACTGTTCTCTGGCTGATTATTGAGGTTGGCCCTTATGAGAGTATCGTGGTGGTTGTGGTTTCGCGGCCCCATATCAATCCATGGTTCTATGGCGGGCGGGTTCATTTCACCTTTAATAACACCTACCTGGTGAAATGTTCCCAGATCCAGTGAGCATGCTAGACATGTGTTCTGGACAGGAGTTGGAAAGTCTCCAACTCTTAAGCAAGGAGTGATGATTTGCAGCCCTGCTCTGGAATCATCGAAGTTGCAACTAGAAAGTTCTCTTGCATAGAATTATAGCTTCGGCTTCCTAGGACGAGCATGACGTTCCAAATTATGCAGTAGTGTGGTCCACCATCTGATTAAGGCTTCATGGCCAGGCGCGGATGTAAATCTAATCACACAGTCCAACGGTGTCAAATCGCAGCTTCGAGTTGGCCAAACAACATCAGCTCTGTGGCTGATAATGCCATATTCAAAAATAGGGCGCAAAACATCGACTGTAGCTTCGGCTGTGTGGCACGTAGCGCCGTCCTGTTAAAAATAAATGTTGCCAATATCCTCCTTTTAAATTTTTGTGAGCAAAAATTCATTCAACATGGCTGGATAACGATCGCCATTTACTGTGACGGCCGTTCTTTGCTCATTTTCGAAGAAAAATGGCCCAATTATACCTCTGTAGCAAAATTCGCACCAAACAGTGACTCGCTTTGGGTGCGTCGATCTTTTCAATGTATGTATGCGTGTCACCAATGCGACAATTTTGCTTGTTTACATACCCGGCAAGTCAAAATGAGCTTCATCTGAGGAGAATTAATTTTTTTTGAAAAATCGGCATCTTCTGCAAGTCGATCTTAGGCCCACTTAGCGAAGCGAAAACGCATTGGATGGTCAGTTGGCTTTAACTGCTGAACCAAAAAAAAGTAAGTCCCTTTTCGTTAGAATAAAATGGCCTAAGTTTTTAAAGAAATCGTCAAGGGATGTAAAAAAGCAATTTAAGGAAAGTGCCCACAAATAGGTGTTTTAGAATACAGAGCTCATAGTTCCTGTTTTAATTAACGTATTGTGATGTTTCATATTCGCTTTAAATAGAACCCATTTTACAATAACTAAGCTATTTGTGATATGACAGATTATTAAAAATCGCATGAGTTATTTATTTTTGATTTTCTTTTATATCCGATTAAACACGTTTGACTGTTTTTTTTCTCATGTCACTGTTATAGAAGAAATTAAAAATATAACTCAAAAGAAAGTTTGCTGTGTGTGAACAGACACTTGATTTCATATATAATTTTTAAATCTAGTCTCTCTTGGTAATTGTTATCAAAAATAATTTATTGAAATTAAATAAAATAAAATAAAATTGTTGCCAAATATTAATTTTTGTTATGGGTGTTGCAGGAATTCTTGTTGTTATTGGGCTCGCAGTTGCTGTTAGACTTTTGGTTGTTACATTTGGACCACCACCATCACCACCTGAAGGATAAAATTTGAAATTGTTTTATAAAAATCCAAAAGAAAAAACATGGACACGAATCAACAGATTATGGTTTACAGTATGACGTTTGGTGTTATATTTATGGCTCTCATTTTTGTTTATGACTGCTTTGAATATGAAGTTTAAATACAAAATTAAAGACAATTATTCAAGTTCTTTTATATATAAAAAAAAAAAAAACAAAATGATATTTTTTTAACTTCTTCAAAAGTATGGCAAATTGCGGAAAAGAAAGAAAATTTCAATAAAAATTTTCACAAGTGATTATGTGAGTTTTAATTCAAGCATTTTTACTTTTAAATAAAAGAAACCAACGAATGATATCTGCTCCCTTAAAAATAGAGAATTCAAAAATAAAATCAAAATATTTTGTGTTTGTAATTATTGTTGGCTTTGTATCAAACATCGTTCTGTGACTAACATTTCATGGCAACAAACCACATCACAGACTCCCAACAAATGCACACACACACACATACACACACCCACTCCCACAGACTAGCTGAATAATGTATGTTTTGAACATATGACAAGTTTACATGTTATAAACATGCTATGCTATGCCTCTGTCATTGTTACAAACATAAAAAACCAAATAGACAGACACAAAAATTATATGCAACAAATCAATTCAAAGGATTTAAAAAAAAAACAGAGTTAGAAAAGTATTATTTCTGAATTCTTTTTCTACTTCTATTTTCCATGACACAGTGGTGCATTTGGCATGTTAACTGAAATAAAAAAATATGATTATAGAATCCATACAGTTTCGCTTTTAAAAAGTCTGCCGCTGTAACAGCAATAATAATGAAATTGTGTTAAAAAGTGAGGGTGTCTCCATAGAATAACTAAAATTAAAAACCACGAGTTGAAATTAAAAGCTGTTCGAGTTCCTTATAAAAGAAAACATTATCTTTCAGACAAATTTTGTTTCAACCCCAACAGGCAGAACTTTAACAGGGTGTCGCCCTTGTTTGTTTAAAATTTTTCATTAAAAAAAAATATAATGAATCTTATATTGCTAAATCTTTTATTAAACATCGGCAATTATGTATGGAGAACAATATCAGATGTGCACCTCTGTCACCCTCACAAATGCGAGTCTTTTTAAGCACATTTTGCATTACGTTCTCCTACATCTCACTTGGTATTTTATAAATTTTATCACGAATACTTTGTATAAGTTGCCCAAGTGTTTCTGGTTTGTTTCCAAAAAACTTTCTTTTCAAAAATCCCCACAAAAAGAAGTCCGGAATAGTTAAATCTGCAAATAACATGGCGCAGTATTTCCATTGTAAATCTGGCTGTATGCGCTGCAGTACCGTCTTGTTGATGCGTGTTAAATTTTATACTACTACCGACCGTAGTTCATAACCTGGTGATAGCCGAACCACTGTGGATGATTTCAGCGTCATCCTCGTCCTAGAAGGCCTTCAGATATGTATGTATATCCACCGGTCACTCCTAGTTGCAACTTCAAAAGCCCCAAGCAGCCTGTATCCTTCATTCCTTGCTGAAGAGTTGCAGACTATCCATCTCCTGGTCCGGAACGCATGAAGCTAAATAAAATTTTAAGAACACAGCAGCATTTATGCTCACTGGACCTGGACCATTCATTGTGTTCATTGTGAATGATCCCACCCACACAACTCAAATGAAGGCCTCGGAAGAAACAGCCACCACGATACTTTTGAAGGGCCAGCCTCAATAACCAGTCAGAGAGCAGCTAAACGGCTGAAAAGTCAAATAGCTGAACTCTGGGGCTTTACTGATTCCCGTGGAAATACAGTGGAATTTTCCAGTTGGCTCCTGCTAGCCTTGAAGTGGACTGGGCTTTCTTTAATCTCCGTTGACACATGTAGTGACGGCGAGATACCGTCAAAACAGTATCAATGTGCCCAAAGCATGCAGTTGTGGCGTTTCAATCATATCACAATATCACGCTCTCCATTCACAGTTATTGTTACGCCATTTTTATTTTCAAAGAAGTAAGGTCCAATGATTCTTCCTGACCAAATTGCATGTCAGACTGTCATTTTTAATGCATGAATAATGTGAGGATATCCCATTCCCCATAACCGACTATTCAATTCAAATGGAAATGTGCCTCGTTACACATCATGATTTTTTGATGAAAATCGGCGTTGTCATGAGCCAGCTGTAATATCCTATTGGAATACGTACAGCGGCGTAAATGTTCTTGTGATAGAAGCTCTTTTGTCAACTAAATATTATATGGAAACAAATGCAAATCCTTGTGCTAAATTGTAGGCAAAGTTGTTCTTTGAAGACCAAGCTCTTGCGCACTGCGTCGAATTGAGGTTGATGGATTGTTTTGAATACTATCGTAAGCAGCAGTAATGTTACAGGCGGTTCATTCGTGGCCCCTCTTTTTTCGAAATCGTTTTGTTGGCACGTTTAATTCCATAGAAGAAGTGATTTTGACACATGTATATTTTCTCAACTTTCGAAACGTCATTAGTAAAGGGTTACCCCTAGAAAATATGGATTTCTTCGCTTATAAGCCCAAGAAATACTACTTCCCCTTGGCGGTAACTTCTCATATCTTTACTATACATGTTAAAAATATATACTAGGTGAGATAAATAGCAAATTCAATTATTTTCTCCATTACTTGAAATATCATACTCCAACATATAGAATCGCGAGAAATATTCATTATATTTTTTACGTTAGTCCCAATTCCAAGTTTCACATTAAAACAGTAGTATACAGATTACTTTGGCTGCTGGAAAAACCGTCATAAAAAAATTGAGTCAAACATGAAATGATATCCCCAGTTTGAAAATGAATCATTTGATGGTGAAAATTAATGATCTGTCACTGGTGTCATAGTAATCTATACGTCTTAATACTTCATACGTCTTCTACTTCTGTAGAATTTGATTTATGTATAGACTGACATCTCGAGGAACGGCGAAAATAAAGGAATTCGCCACTGGCTATACCTTGAACGCGATTTCGCTTTGATATAGAGATATAGCGAATTTATTAATTTACACCATGGCCTAAACACATTGATATGTTTTAACGAAATCTAACCGTCATTACATGTGTCAACGGGGGTAAAAGAGAGCCCAGGCTACCAGGAGCCAACTGGACAATCCACTATATTTCCACGGGAATCAATAAAGTCCCAGAGTTCAGCGATTTGTCTTTTTTGCCTTTTAGCTGTTCTCTGTCTGATTATTGAATTGGCCCTTTGGGAGTATCGTGTTGGCGGTGTTTTTCGAGGCCCTCGTTTGAGTTGTGTGGGTCGAATCATTCACAACGAACACAATGAATGGTCCAGGTCCAGTGAGTATGTATGCCGTCGTGTGCTTAATTATATTAAGCTTATTATTATATTATATTAAGGTTCCAACTCTTCAGCAAGGAGTGAAGGCTGTGGCCTGCTTCGGGCATTTGAAGTTGCTACTAGAAGTGACTGAAGGATGTACATATCCAAAGGCCTTCTAGGGCGAGGATGATGTTACATATTATCCACAGTGGTTATGATCCACCATCGGATATTGGTCCGCACGGCTAGGTGCAGATGTAAATCTTATCACGCATGGCCTAAAGTCCCTAAAGGGGCACATTGATATGTTTTAATGGAAATTGAACATTATTACATGTGCCAACGGCGGTATAAGGGAGCCCCAGTCCCCTAATAGGCTACCAGGAGCCAACTGAACAACTTCCACTTTATTTTCCCCAAAGTTCAGCTTTTTAGCTGTACTCTGACTGATTATTGAGGTTGGCCCTTCGGGAGCATCATGGTAGCTGTGGTTTCTCAGGCACTAATGCAATGATTAAGGGGCCAGGATCATCTCACTTTTGACCAAAAACACAGAATGAATGATCCGAATTTAGTGAGCATGCTATATCACATGTTCTGGACCAGGAGTTGGATAGTCTCCAACTCTTCAGCAAGCAGTGGGTGTGCTAGCCCTGCTCCAAGCTCTCGAAGTTGGAACTAGAAGTGATTAGAGGATAGAGATATTCCTTCGGGCGTGGGTGTACGCTACATATCATCCAAAATGGTATGATCCGCCATCAGTTTATGGCTCACACAGCTTATTACTGATATGAATCTTACACGTCATGGCCTAAAGTGATATATTCAGCACTTAAGAGCCACAGCTTTTACAGTGAGCAATTTAAAAAGTCGAATTTCATTCCATGACTAATTGCTTTACTTACTTTACATTCGAATGTGTATTTAAAAAATTCACTCAATACAACAAGTCTGTCCATTTTCTATGTAAATTAAGTCACATTGTGAGGTTCATACTTATCAGTTTTTGTTGTTGTTGTTGGCAGATATATGTTTAAAAAAAGTATGCTTTTCATAAAAATCATTGTTATTTTTCTATTTGACGGAAAAAGTATAAAAAAAAAATAAAAAATTTTTAAAAATGAATTCACATTCAATCACGTTAAATAAACATGATAAAGAAGAAAAAAAATATGATTTAGAAACCGAGTTGAGGTAATTGTAAATATTCAGCATGTTCGAAATCCTTAAGACCCTAAATGAAATAAAAATATTTTTCTTGACAGATTTAACGGCACAAAAATCGTTAAGAAGTATAAATTCGATATGTGCGTATATTCTCCGACGGGGTTGACTAGTATACTAAAGATGGCAAATAGCCGAAACCGGTTTGTTCACAAACCAAATTTGATGCGGGTTGGCGTAAAATCATACCCAAATAAAGTATAAATTCATTTAAGTAATAAATGGATGTAGGCATTCGGATATAGACATCTTATAACCAACGGCAGTGGAAGTCTTGTATAATTCTCCATCAAGCTGTAGAGTGCACGTTAGTGTGTGCATCAAATTGAAATTGAATATAATATTGCGCTTTGAATTTGTTTGTTTCCATTCTTGTTTTTGACTAGTGGAAGACACACTGTCACTGTCACATATAAAGAGAGAGAGAGAGAAAAATGACCATAAAAGGATTAGGAATTCTATTCATTTGATTTGAAATAAGTCATAGCGGCCACAATAGTGGTCAGTGGATTTAAGAAGAGATTTTTAACAAAAGCCTTTAATTGAATTTTCAACGTTAAAATTGGTAAAGTTGAAAGGAAAACATGAATGTTTTCCTAAGTTGATAAGGTAAAAAAATGAGATAATAGAATTATAAGCCTCAGTGAATATTGTGGTAGTGAAAGCAAAATATCTTTATGCTTTCATATTAGCATAAAAATAATAATAATAATTTTTTTTTTAATTTTTTTTACAAAAAATCAGTGAGTTATTTAAGCGTTATTTTGTAAAATATTTGAAAAATGTTTACTTACTAAAACTAAAAGTGTAGACATATGAACATACCTGTAAAATAAAAGATAGGAAAAAAATTATTATTACTTATTTTAAAGTATAAAAATATTTTGTAATGCTATAGTTAAAAGAGCAAACTTATAACTTTATAATATCATGCTATAAAGACGATTTGTTTAAGTTTTGCAAGATAATATTGAAAACAGTTTCAAAAGGTTTCCGTTTTTCTTTATAAAAGTAGTTTTATATTTATCAATTTATCTTGAGATTAAAGATTATCTTGAGATATAAGACTCTTCAGTTTTCTTGAGTTTTAAAATCTTTTTTTAATAATAAATATTTTATAAGAATATTATAAATTTTGTAGGTTTAAAGGAATTTACCACAAATTAACTGAAAATAATTATCAGTAGAAAAGTGAACGAAATGACCTATTGTGTATATTTGCAAATTACGTTGTTTCTAAGAAGTCTTGTGCACACAAATAACAACAACAAAGTAACAAAACCATCTATATATATAAAAATAATTCGGTTTTTCCTTCCAGAACGCACGAACCGATTTCCACGGCTTTGCCTTGGTTGGCAAGGTCTCGGGCTCCGTGAGGTTTATGACAAAGACAATTCAGGAAAAAAGCAGGAAAACAGGGAAAACCATGTTTCACATACAGCGCCATCTTTGATACACAGCATGTACTACAACGGCACCAGTACGTGGTGTGTGAGTATCCCTTACGAAAATAAGTACGTTTCATTTTGAGTAGAGGGCGCCATGCGCTAGGTCGCATGTATTGTGTTCATCCTAGAAATGATGGATGTTTTTATTTGCGACTGCTGTTGGTAAATGTACGTGGACCAAAATCATTTGCGCATTTGAAAACATTTGCCAAATATTTCGAGAAGCATGTCAACTAAGAAAAGAACACTGAAGATGGCAAACAGCCGAAACCGGTTTGTTCACAAACCAAATTTGACGAGGGTCGACGGAAAACCGTAATAGAAGTAAACTATTGAGTTTGCTAGAGAACGATTCTCAGTGGGATTTAACACTTGCGTATTCAGTTGTTTCATCAAATGCGTAACAAATACGAACGCTGTTCGCTATTATAATCACCACATGTTTCCCTTCATAACCAATTCAGTTAATGAACAAATGCAACGGCGACGTATGTGAAGATATGTTGCAGCGCTTGCACATTCGAACAAATAATCCCGACATGCAAATAACCGATGAAATATACAATGAAGGTTAGATTCTGATTGAGGATCAATGCTTGACTATTGCAAAGAAGCTACTCATTGAAGTAGGAATGATCGATCGATGCACGATGCATTCAACCCAGAATTAAATCGAGAGCTGCAATACAATGTTGATACATTGCACGAATTCATTCGAAATAATGTGCCGTTGCTGAATGAACAGCAAAAACTAGTATACGAAACATTTAGGTAAGCGGTGGACAATAATATTGGTGGTCTATTTTTCCTGGACGCACCTGGAGGAACAGGGAAAACATTTGTCATTTCATTGATTTTGCCCACTATTCGATCAAGTTGTGATATAGCTTTGGCGTTAGCATCATCTGGAATTGCTGCAACTCTTCTAGATGGCGGTCGTACTGCACATTCTGCGCTTAAGTTGCCACCCAATTTAACCCTTAAATGCATATTGTTGCCAATTGTCTACATTCCAGTTACACTTAATTTTATTCATAAGCCTGATTGAATGCAATTATAAAAGCTTGTTGCTAAGTACTTACAATAATGATAATTACAAAAAAAATTAACGTAACGGTTTGATGCTTAGTTTCATAATTTTTGGGCATTTTATTATTGTGGGTGATAGAGATCAGTACGTTATTTGAAGTGCCATTTCACATTTTTAAGTTTGATATAAATCAAACAATTATTTAATTGAAAAAAATTATTTCTCATCTGTAGTCAGGTAAGCTACCAATAAGTGATGTTACATTTAAAAATCTGATTGGATAAATGTGAAATTTTTAGAAAATACTGAATGTTGCCAAATGTCTACATTATGCGTTTGTCACATAAGTAATAACCGACGGTTACTTTTCGTTCTTTACTTCTTTTAGTTTATTTGCTTTGATTTTTATAATGCCTAGGAGGTTAGGAGATAAAAATATTGAGGATTTCCACGCTCTTCTTGATAATGGTGATATTTCTGAAGACCAAGTGGATATAGGTGACCTTAACGACATGGAATAGGGTCCAGACGATGCTCAAGATTTATTTAAGGAATCGGAAGACAAAAATGATGATGATGATAAAGAAGAACAAGGTGTGGAAGTCGGTCGACCGTTGAATGAAAATCATTTCAATGATCTAGATGCAAATCCTTCATTATTGTCAAGCGTTACAGGTTTTACAGCTTGGAAGAAACGAAGTAGAGACTTTATATGAAAAAAGCGAAATATGCAATACAGTGAAGATCGAGTACGTTTCACGGGAAATACACAACTCTCCCCTTGGCTACCCACACTTGAAACGCTATTTCAGAGTTTTTCTGAATTCATAAATGAGGATATATTTACTGTGATTGTTGAGCAAACAAATTTGTATATTACGCAACTGTCCAACTGTCCTTTTGTAAATACTACTGATATACGTCACTTTCTAGGTATCCTCATATTTACGTCTATATACCATTATCCAAATACTCGATCCTATTGGGGTAAATATAGCTTCGATCGTATACAGAAAACAATGCCGCTAAATAGATTTGAGAAAATCAAATCTGTAATTTATTTCAATGATAATTTACAGCACAAGCCAATTGGTCACCCAAAGCATGACCCTCTTCATAAAATAAGACCTTTCGTGGACCATTTGAATAAATTGTTTGTGAGTGTGGCACCATTCGAACAAAGGCTATCTCTAGATGCGCAAATGTGCTCCACAAGGTTGCATATTTTATGAAACAGTACTTACTAAACAAACCCCATAAATGGGGTTTTAGGTTGTTTGTGTTATGCTTAGTATCATCTGTTTATGCATATAAGTTTGAAATGTATTCAGGAAGACCAGAATCTGACAACTTATCTGATGAACCTGATATCGGCGTAGTTGGAAATACGGTGGTGAGATTGTGCCGGTCAATTCCACGCAAAATGAACCACAAACTATATTTTGATAATTATTATTAGTCCATAAGTAATTATTTATCATTAATTACCTATGGACGCATTGGGTACTATACAAAGAAATCGCCTCGAAAAGAGCTGCCAATTGCCCGCCATGAAAGAGTGTGTGAAAAACTCTGTTGCCCGTGGAACCCATGAGGAACAAGTGGGTGACTATGAAGGCATGGATGTAACCGTGACATGCTGGAAAGACAATAAGCTTGTCACATTGACATCAGCTTATGTGGGCGCTGAACCAGCCTATACTGCCAATCGATACGACAAAAAAGAAAAGAAATCAATATCAATAGCCTGCCCAAAAATAGTAAAAGATTATAACGTCCATATGGGAGGAGTTGACCTCATGCATAGCTTTTTGGGCAGGTATAAGATCAGAATGAAAAGTCGCAAGTGGTACATACGATTGTTTTATCACATGATGACATAACAATAATAAATTCATCGGTACTATATAAAAAAAATTCCCAAACATGACATTAGCTGACTTCAGATCAGACCTTGTGGAGACATTATGTTCCTATAAAACTTATGATGCAAATAAAAGAGGAAAACCATGAAGCAGTTCTATAGAAAACCAAATTGAAGCTAAAAAGCACAGAGGCTCCATGAAACCTGTGCCACCAAGAGATATTCGGACAGATGGTGTAGGCCATAAAAAAACAGGTGCAGTTCCAAAAACAGATGCAAGCTTCCTGGATGCACCGAGTTTTCAAGGACAAAGTGTATCAAATGCAAAGTTGCTTTGTGATACAACAAAAACCGTAACTGCCTTGCAGTTAATTTTAATTTTGTATAAAGTAAATATGTATATACGTACTTATATACTTATTTAGTTTTGTGGCAATTAGATTAGTAACAAACGCATATTGTTGCCAAAGGTCTACATACAGTTTTCTTCAAAATAAATACTTAAAATTATTACCTAAATTTTTTTACTTATTTTTTACGTAATCTGCAGTTAAATTTCTATCAAAAAAGATTTTTTATAATTCAAAATAAAAAATCATGCATTTAAGGGTTAAACACAATTGATACTCCAACATGCAATATTTCCCGATCCAGTCCCTCCGGGGGCACATGATAGTCTTTTTGGAGCCTACTATTCCATCTAGACTGGTGTCTTGCGGGGTAAAAGGGAGCCCAGGCCCCTTAAAGGCTGGTAGGAGCTATCTGGACAATCCACTATATTTCCACGCGAATAAGTAGCCTCGCAGAGTTCACTATTTGTCTCCTTAGACATTTAGCTGTTCTCTAGCTGATTATTGAGGTTGGCCCCTATATGGGAGTATCGTGGTGGTTGTGGTTTCGAGGCCCTCGTGAAAGTTTGTGGGTCGGATCATTCACAATGAACGCAATGAATGGTTCAGGTCCAGTGAGTATGAATGCCGTCGTGTTCTTAATTATATTAAGCTTCATGCGTTCTGGACCAGGAGTTGGAAACTCTCCAACTCTTAAGCTAGGAGTAAAGGCTGCGACCTACTTCGAGCTTTTGAAATTGCAACTAGGATTGACTGGAGAATGGACGGATTTGAAGGCCTTCTAAGGCGAGAATAGCGCTACATACCATTCACAGTGGTAATGGCCATCATCTGATTATGGCTCACTGCCGGTGCAGATGTAAATCTAATCACGTATATTTCCCGATCCAGTACAATGGAAAAATTGTTGATGCAATGCAAGGTCATTGTTTGGGATGAGTGCACAATGGCACATAAGAAATTACTTGAAGCATTTAACTTCATACTGAAGGATCTTCTTTGGCGGCTTGATGATATTGTTGGCAGGCGATTTTAGGCAGACGTTGCCAGTAATTCCCCATGCAATGCCTGCAGATGAATTGAATGCTTGCCTGAAGGCATCACCTTTGTCGAATAAAACGTAAAAACATTATTGCCAACCACTAATATGAGAGTTCAACTTCAAAAAGGATCAAAGTGCTGCACAATTTTCCAAACAATTGGTGGCTGTTGGAAATGGAAAAGTCCCAGTTGATGCGACAACTGGATTATTTACTCTTACCAACGACTTTCGCCGATTTGTAGACTCTCAATTAGCTCTTATTGAAAATGTTTTCCCAAACATTAGTGAGAATTAATAGAATTATGCTTGGTTAGGTCAACGAGCAATTCTCGCCCCAAAGAATAATGAAGTAGCCGCACTAAATTTCACCATTCAATCAAAAATCGATGGCAATTCGGTGACATACAAATCAGTTGATTCCATAAAAAATCCCGATGATGCAGTAAATTATCCAACGGAGTTTTTTTAACTCTGTGGAGTTACCAGGATTTCCACCACATAACTTGCAACTCAAAGTTGGTTCAGTTCATTATGATGTTGAGTAATTTGAATCCACCGCTACTTTGCAACGGTACTGGACTTGCGGTGAAAAGACTTATGCCGAATTTGATTGAGGCAGCCATTATTAACAGAAAGCACGCAGGTGAAAATGTATGTATTCCTCGAATATCAATGATTCCGACTGATCTTTCGTTTGACTTCAAACGATTGCAATTTTCGGTTCGCCTTGCGTTCGCAATGACAGTAACCAAGTCGCATGGCCAATTGCTTAGTGTTTGCGGGATAAATTTAGAAAATCATTGTTTTTAAGGTGCCCCTGTAGGCTAGTAGGTAGTGTACTAGCTTGACAGTATGGGGCTTGTGGGTTCTATTCCCAACGAAGACCTCGGTTTTTTTCACTACAAAAATAAAAATTTACTGTCGGTGGGGCTGCCCAGTGATGAAGGCATAGCCATTGGTCGCTGTGCTGCCTTATATACGGCAGTTAATTTCCGACTATCCTTCTACTTTCACTACCTGCTTTATCTCTTCTCTATCCCTTTCCTAAAGAATGTAGCACGATACTTGACTAAATAGGCATTGTTGCCTGAAGTGCTACTTCTCTTTTTAAAAAATAAATAAAACAAATAAAAATGGGCAGCTATACGTTGCGTGTTGACGAGTTGGGAAACCAGCCGCTTAGTTTGTGTTAACGTCAGACCAAAAAACAAAAAATATGATTTACCACAGAGCACTTCAATGAAGCGGATAATTTGCGGGCACGTATAACGCTTCGATTCAGTATTTACTTTGGATTGACTTTCATTTTTTACTTAGAGAAGTTCAACTAAATTCCACTTCATTTTTGTAATCGATATGAATTCGATTACTGTTGTGGAATGAAATAAAATTTTTCCTTTTCAAACAATAATTTTTCTTTATCTATTAATCCCCATAACGAAATGTTACAAAAAACAAAGCCATCTGGTAAAGAAACGGAGTTCGTCAGGTTTGTTAGTGTTTAATAAAAATTCCGGGAAATAAGATAAGCAACAGAAAACAAAAACAGTTAATACAGAGCAAAGAAAACACACAGACACAGCTTAACAGGCGCCTACATTGCATGGGTGTCCTATCTGCATTATATTGGTCGGACTGATGGAAACGGTTTTAGTTTGCAGGAGCACAGTATCCAAAGTCATAGGTTTAGGTGATAGCAGCACCGCATTGTGTTGGAAATGTCGCAGTAAAATCGGAAATGTGTACTTTAGTTTTAAATTTTTTTATGTTCAATCCATTACCGAAATTTATGCATGCATAGCACCTGGTTGCGTTATGTCGCTAGGCCTTGGCCCCCAAACTATTGGCTTCATATCCACATATTCAAAGGTGTTATAACATCTCTTGCACACTGTTAAATTTGCACCACATAAAACTGTTTCATTAATATAATAACAGGCAGTTAACATATTTTTCAATCTTGTTTGTCCATTTTTGGGCAGACGATATGACAACTAACGTAACAAAAATCATTCAATTTTTGGGCACTTGTTATTTCCCATATTGAAATATTCAATGTCCTTGTGGTTTTAAATTGAAATTCATTCTGAACAAAAGCATTGTATGATTCCACAGTCATTAAATTATTAATGCAACCAACTTGACGAAACGAATGATGCAGAAGTTCTTAGTTTTGTTCTACTTTTCCACGTACAATTCCCAGAACTGAATCCCAAATCAATGAGCAGAAAAATGATGAAAAACGAAAATTGCCATCATTGAACATGGGCAGCCACACAATTCAACCGAAAATACAAACAAGTAATAATATGAAAACAGGGGATCATAAAATTATTTATAAATAAACATATTTTATATTATTAATCTTCTAATTAACCAGTTATTATCTATAATTTATATATATTTTAACATATCTGTATCCATCATTTAAGAATATATTGTTGCGAATGCGTCTTGCCTAAGTTTTAAAAGAAAATAATTAATTGCCAGCTGCGTAGAAATCTTATATACCAACTGCGCAGTTTTCTAAGAAAACTTATACACGCAAGACAACAACAACTATCTTAATATAAATTCCAGGAAGAAACTTTAACAGCATAAAAACAAAAACAAAAATACACATAGACCAACAGGTGTCTATAAATTGAATCAATAAAACAACTGCAACAAAATGTGATACAAAGGAATTAAAAAATTCTACACCTCTAGCGGACAAATATAAAAGTCAGCATCTGAGTGGATAGTTAGCTAAAACAGAAACCTCAAGCATCTTTAGTATATTGTTCTGCCGTGACAGCAAATAAATCTTACTTTGTGTGTAATTAAAGTAAATAAACTTGTTATTAATTTGAAAACTCTAAAATCTGTTGTTATTTATTGTGCAACAATATTAAAATAACAAAATGAGCTCGATCTAATCCATCTTTTCGAACGCATATGGTTGCTGTGCCAAAAGTACTGCTCCAGTTATGAAGGCTATTCTGCATCGATTAAAACATATTATAACCAGAAGGGACAAGGTCTAGGCTGTAAGGCTGCAGAAATAAATTTTCCCACCAACTATTTTCCAAATAGTTTTTGCAATATGTAACCGAGCATTGTCATTGTTTATTCTCTACAGACGAATTAATTGTCTTCGGTACACAGATCCCCTATGATCGTCTGACCCAATGGGTACAGCTCATAATTTCCGACACCCTTCTCATCCCACCAAATATAGAGTATTACATTTGCATTATGGATATTGGGCTTAAAAGTTTATTTGACCGGTTAGCCGAGTTTGACGTATAACTTTTTGCGCTTAAGGGTTATCGTAATGTATTCATTTTTCATCACCAGTAACAATACAAGGCAAACATGACAAGTGACATCTCTTTATAGCGTTCTTTTTTGCCATTCAAAATCGTCCTATAGTGCCCCTGTAGGCTAGTAGCTAGTGTACTAGCTTATCAGTATGGGGGTTGTGGGTTCGATGCCCAACGAAGACCTTGTTTTTTTTTCACTACAAAAATAAAAATTGACTGTCGGTGGGGCTGTTCAGCGATGAAGGCATGCTATCTTATACGGCAGTTAATTTCCGACTATCCTTCTACTTTCACCACCTGTTTCATCTCTCCTCTATCCCTTTCCTAAAGAATGTAGCACGACACTTGACTAAAAAATAAGCATTGTTGCCTGAAGTGCTACTTCTCTTAAAAAAAAAAAAACAAAAAAATTATCGACTTTTCTTTGGAAATGCACTATACGAGTTGTTATAGATGGGATTTCATTAGACGAGTTCAAGATTAATTCAGTGTTACCGCACTCTATTACAAAATTTTCTTAATGATCTTCTTTGTCAAACTTTTAACTCTATTGGCGCTTACGCAGATGTCAGCACCATTGTGCATTCGCATTCATTTCGTAATAGACCGAATCCGTTGGGACATCTCAGAATCAGGTCGTGTAAATAGAGCCGATTTCAATGCCGATAAGACACAATGTTGCATGCTTACGCATAGATCTGTTTCGAAATTATGCTGCATCTGTTACTATGTTCTTGGCATGTTCAATGGACTAAACATATTTTTCAAGTTTCTTAAGAAGCTTTCAAGTGCTTCGATTTTCTGAAATGATGTAAGAGATACTTTACTCCATCCGATCTTTGTACTATTTATACAACCTTTATCCGTCCAAAAATGGTATACAACTCTCATATTTAGGCCGGCGTCCATCTCTTTTGTAGTTTTGAGCGCGTACAACCAAGAGACTCATTGGGGACAGCAGGTATCCACCTCCATTGATTCTTCAGAGCTTCGTCCCCGGGCACATTGATATGTTTTGACGTAATCTCACCTTCATTACATGTGTCAACGGGGGTAAAAGGGAGCCTAGTGCCCTTCAAGGCTAGTAGGAGCCAACTGGACAATTCCACTATATTTTAACGGGAATCATTAAAGCCCCGGAGTTCAGCTATTTGTCTTTTTAGCCTTTTAGCTATTCTTTGACTGCTTATTGAGGTTGGTCTTTCTGAAGTATCATGGTGGTTGTGGTTTCGAGACCTACGTTTGAGTTATGTGGATCGGATCATTCCTAATGAACACAATGAATGGTCCAGGTCCAATGAGCATGCTTGCGATTGTGTTCTTTAATTTTATTTAGCTTCATGCTTTTTAGACCAGGTGTTGGTTAGTCTCCAACTCTTCACCAAGGAGTGAGGGTTGGGGCCTACGCTGAGCTCTTAAAGATGCAACTAGGAGTAACTGGAGGATATACGTAACTGAAGGCCTTCTAGGGCGAGGATGGCGCTACATTTTATCCACAGTGGTATGATCTACCGTCTGGTTATAGCTCACAAGAATAGGTACAGCCGTAAATTTTATCACTCATGATTCTCTGGAGCATCGACGCAGTGTGGAATATATTTCACTGTTTTATCGTTACTATAATGGTAAGTGCTCTAATGAAATTAGGGAAGTTGTTCCCGTTACTCTCATGTTTTCGCGTTTAACTAAATTTTTGTTGAGGGTGCATCCATTCGCACTACGCATAACATATTCGTTTTTTTAGCAGAACAGTCCGTTTGTGGAATAAACTCCTCCAGAGTTCTCTCGTGTCACTTTTAATGTAGGAAAGTTCAAATTGAATGTCTACAAACACATAACAAAATGTTATAACATAACACAATTTTATAACATAGCAAAATGTTATAACATAACAAAGTGTAACAAAACAAAATGTTATAATATAACAAAATGTTATAACATAACAAAATGTTATAACATAACAAAATGTTATAACATAACAAAATGTTATAACATAACAAAATGTTATAACAGCAAAATGTTATAACATAACAAAATGTAATATAACAAAATGTTATAACATAGCAATATGTTATAACAAAATGTTATAACATAATAAAATGTTATAACATAACAAAGTGTTATAACATAACAAAATGTTATAACATAACACAATTTTATAACAGCAAGATGTTATAACATAGAAATATGTTATAACATAACAAAATGTAATATAACAAAATGTTATAGCATAATAAAATGTTATAACATAACGAAATGTTATAACATAACACAATGTTATAACATAACAAAATGTTATAACATAGAAATATGTTATAACATAACAAAATGTAATATAACAAAATGTAATATAACAAAATGTTATAACATAACAAAGTGTTATAACATAACAAAATATAACATAACAAAATGTTATAATATAACAAAATGTTATAACATAACAAAATGTTATAACATAACAAAATGTTATAACAACAAAATGTTATAACATAACATAATGTTATAACATAACAAAATGTTATAATATAACAAAATGTTATAACATCATAAAATTATTTCACAATGAACAAACAAAAAAAAAGTGATTATATTTGGGGCAGCAATATATTGTCCTGCAGAATATCATTATGTTATGTTATTATATAATATTAACTTATTGCCAGAGTAAACACATACTTAGACAAAAAATATTCATTGCTATTAAATTATGGTAGAACATAAGAAAACTATATCACAATATATTCGTATTAAAACATAATGGTTGAGTTATATTTCGGAATCACACCATCTATAATTTTAGTGCATACATTAGATAAAAATGTAATATTTCGTATTTAGGGATCCTCTTTAGTTCCATATTTACTCGAAAGTGAAGTATTTTCACATGTTTTTTTCGGTAAACAAATATGTGGATATGAAAACAAAAAATAGGTTAAAATATTGCATTATGGACTAGATAAAAACTACATATACTTGTTATGATATAACATAATTATATCATTACTTGATATTATGACAAAAATAACATTAAGTAAGAGTTTTTAAGTATAGTATAACAGTTAGTATTTTCACAGGATTATGGTTAACATTTTAATTTTCTTTCATTTAATTTTAACACATTTTATGTCTTAACACAAATTTATTAAAGCATATTATAACAGAGAAGAATGCCTAAACCCTTTAACTTACCTGGGTATTTGTAATGCAATTTCATCTAAACTATCTGAGGGGCTCATGGGTGTCTTTTCAAAGAGTCGTGATGGTGCCAATGTCAAGTGTCCCGTTGAGTCGCTAACGCAACGGAATACTTTGGCACCACGACGCTGACGTTGCTGCTGCTGCTGTCGATGACGCTGTTCGGCACGTTTTTTACGTTTATTCTCCTCAGCACGCTGAAGATTATGCAAACGGAAGAAGAACATTGACATTCTTTTGTACACAACAATGAGCGAAATGAATAATAAATATTTATTTTGAGGTGAAAAGCATGATGAGATTTTGGCAGTTGATTTATTTTCAAAAGGATTATTTTTTTTGTTTTTTAGCATTTGTTGCCAGATTGAATTTTTTGATTTTTTGATTCAAATGAATTTTTGTGTGTTTGATGTTAGCAGCAGTTTTTTGTTGTTTGTTTGTTAGTTAGTTGTTGTTGTTTTAGTGCATTTGATATATTTGAAACAAAATAAAAATTTTTGTTTTAAATATATTTATTTTATTTTTGTTTTCGAAAACCAATTTCAATTGCAGCAGAGTTTTAAAAAGCGTTTTTATGATAAAATTTTAGCGAAAAAAATAAGCATTAATAAATTGTTGTTGTTGGTTATCTTTTTTTTTTGTTTTGTTATTTTCAATAAATACTGGGAGTTTGTTAATTTAAATTAAGTTTAATATGTAGTTTTTTTTTTAATTGTATTGAAAGTGTGAAAGATTTAAAAACATTCAAGTGAATGTTTTGCAAAAGAACACTACACACAATAATAAATCATGCATAAAATTAAAATTTAATCTAGAGATTTTTATTATTGACCAGCAAAGAATTTTATATATAAAAATTTAAATAATACTTTGTGTATTTAAACAAAAAAAAATCTTTTTTGGCAAATAATTAATGTTTCGAAACCCTTATGATATTCATACACTACACTACACTACAACTGAATAGAGTTTAACATTATTTTTGTTTTCCTTTAGCAGTATTCACTTAAAATCCTGCAGTTTAGAAAAAAGATTTTATTAACTCTGCATTTTAAATAGATTTTTTCCGAGACTTTAAATTACTTACAAAAAAACTGCCGGCTATAGTTTTACAAAATTGAACTTTAAATGAAAAAATGTGCATATTGTTATGAACATGCTTAGTTCAAGGTCTAAAAGTATATTACTTTCATCAAAAAATATTAAATAAAATTACCTCTTGTGTCTGTTTACGTGATTCAGAAATTTCTAAGAAATCTTATGAACCCAACACACAATAAAATGTTTATTTAAAATTCCACGAAATAAAATAAACAAACGGAAAACAAAAAGTAACACAGAACAAAAAAAAACACTCAGCCGAATAGACACCTACACTAAATAAAGACAACAAACAAAAATATGTGATGAAATTGAAGTACAATTTTCTTGACAACTGCTCAAAACAGAATATAGAAGCTCCATCTTTTGGGCAAAAACCAAGCAGTTTAAGTACAAACGTTGCTAAGTAAAGATAAAAAAATAATAAAGCAGTTTTAGTAGGCCTTAAAATGGTAAAGATGCCATTATGTATTTTGACTAAATAAATAAATCGTGTAATTTAATTTAAAACTCTAACAAGTTGTTTGTAATTATTTTGCAATAACAGAACTCTGAAAACAAAATTTTTAATAAACGAATAAACGTCAGAATATTAAAGATTAAAGTTAACTCAAATTGTTATTTTTAAGGCTTCTTGACGAAAGAGTTCGTCCGTCTCTCACAACCCTCTTTCGTTGGAACTTTAAAAGTTAGATTTTGGGAAAAAAACATGTAAGGTGTTGCCATACTAACGTAATTTTGACTTATATGCTTTTTTTTTCGTCAATGGTAGACATTTCGAATTTATAGCGAGCACGTTCAAATATCGCACTGCTCTCTTCAAATACAGTCAACTCAAATTTAACAAATTTCCAGTAAAAGCAAAAACTATTTTGTTAAAGTTTTTTTTTTTTTATAACAGGAAGAGGGATACATTTGTATTTTGTTGGCGGAAGAGTACAGTCCTTACTATTGCCCCACAAAAAATAATCCAGTGTTGTTAAATCAAACGATCTGGCTGGCAACTTCTATGCTGAAAATTTGGTTTGCAATAAATTGATCGCTTCATCGGCTGTGTGGCATGTGGCACAGTCCTGTTGAAACCACATGTAAGTGATGTCTACCTCGTCAATAATAGGCCAAAATTTAGTTGTTAGCATCTCACGATTACTCACCTGGAGTAATCTTTCAAAAAAAAAAAACAAAAAAACGGCTCTATCACCTCTGCAAACCACATAGTGTACCGCACAGTTACACGCTGAGCATGCAAAAGCTTCTCAATAATCGCTCTAGGATTTTCAGAAATGTGGTAATTTTGCTTGTGGACATGCTCTGAAATAAAAGTGACTTTCGTCCGAAAACATGATTTTTTCAGAAAAACCAACCAGTTTTTCCTGAATGAATTGAGCAAATCTACGGTGATTCTAATGGTCAGTCGGCTTCAATTCCTGCATTAGTTGAACCTTGTAAGGCTTCAAAGTCAAAACCTTAAGCAAAATTCGCCAGGTGGTGGTTTTGGATAACCTCAATTGTTGAGAACGTCGAGGAATTGACAAATTGGGATTTGCTTCAATACTGTGACCGACGGATGCGATATTTTCAGTTGAACGACCTGATCGAACATGCATTGGTGGTGGCACATTTTGTTTTGAGGCTGTCGACTTAACTTACAGTTTGAAAAACTATTTTTTTCTTAATAATTTTAAAAATGAAAATACGAACTTAAGTCTGACTAAAATTTTTCGATTTTACATAAAACTTGGAATTATTATAAAGGGTCCGACATCTAACGTTTTTTGTTTCAACTAGTGCTTATTTCGTGAATGGTAACACTTAGCTCATGTTTGATTTCACAGATAATTAGTTTTATCATTCCGCTGAACGAATATGGTTGTGTATACGCTTGAACAACGCTGGGAAATATTGCGATATGACTTTGAAAATCATTGGTATGGATTTTGGAAGAAGAGAAGCAGTGTCAGCTCGGTATGTTCGTTATCTTGTGAAAAACTGAAAGTATCTGGCATCCTCATCGATAAACCAAAGCGCGTAAAAAGCCAAAAACAGTGCGTACACCCGAGAATATTGCTGCTGTGGCAGACAGTGTGCGTGAAGCGCCATCAACATCAATTCACAGTCGTTTTCAACAATTGAACATTTCAGAGACATCGTTGAGACGAATTTTGCATAAAGACCTGGGTATGATGCCATACAAAATACAACTGGTTCAGGAGTTGAAGCCAAGTGACCATCCAATGCGTTTTCGCTTCGCTAAGTGGACCTGCGATGGACTTACAGAAGATGCCGATTTTGCCAAAAAAATTGATCTTTTCACATGAAGTTCATTTCGATCTTGGGGGGCAAGCAAGATTATCGCATTTGGGGTACAGAAAACCCGCACGCATACATTGAAAAGCTGACAGTGCGGATTTTGGTCCAGAGGCATAATTAGACCATTTTTCTTCGAAAATGAGCAAGGAGTGGCCGTTACAGTCAATGGCGATCGTTGTCAGGCCATGTTCCCAAAAATGGAAGAGGAGAATATTGGCAACATTTGGTTTCATCAGGACAGCGCTACGTGCCACACAGCCGAAGCTACACTGGATGTTTTGCGCCCTATATTTGAAGATCGATTTATCAGCCGCAGAGCTGATGTCGTTTGGCCACCTCGGAGCTGCGATTTGACACCGTTGGACTATTATTTGTGGGGTGCCGTCAAAGATAAGTGTTACGCTGACCAGCCAGAGGCAATTGACGCTTTAAATGACAATATTCGTGAAGCCATTGGTGAAATACAGCTGCACACAATCGATAATGTGCTTAAAAATTGGATCGATCGTAAAGGCTACTGCATGGCCAGCCGAGGAAGCGATTTGAATGAAATTATTTGCCATTATTAATCGGAGGGATTGTACTTTCAATTAAAAAAAAAGAAATTTGAGAAAATATTCAGTTGTTTTGTTTATAGCATTTAAAACAACAAAAAAAGTTATTTGGCGGACCCTTTAAAAACTTTTTTTCATTAAAAAGATTTAGAATATTGAAAAATTTTTTAAAATTATTCAATTGCTTGATAAGATGAAGTATACGAAGAGATCTATTTTTAGCTTAATTTGTTAATCTAGAAAGAAGTTCTAAAAATTTAAATGAAAGCTGCAAAAAAAATTACACTATCACCGGAGTCGATCTAGAAACAAATTCTGAGAAATAATAATTGTTTTAGAATAAAAATCCTTAACAAATTTATTATACTCAAATATACAGTTATTAGTTCGGCTTAAGTTCGCATATTCATTTTCATTTAATTATTAAGAACAAAAAATTATTTTTAAAAGCTTTTGTATTTCTTTAAAAAGAAAAAAGGAAAATTAATCAATAGCAAAGAATATAATGCCACACTAACTATAGCCACACAACCATCATTAGCCTTAAGCTGAAGAAAAGTACGAGAAATATTCATCGTCAATTTCTATTAATTTATTTTGACGCACTCCATACACAATCCAAGCAAAAACCTTCTCATTTGTTCTCTTTTAATGTTTCTCATCTATTCTAGTCTTAACCATAAATCTACTTTAGGTTTGGATTGAAGTATACGAGTATGCTTAACTGAAGTAAATTAAGGATTTATTTTTCGTCAAATATTTCTTGGACGAAATTACGATACAATCAGAAATGTTTGAAATTTAATATTTTTATTACAAATTTTATCTCGTTATTTTGTAAAGGGATCTCTTAACCATTAAACCAGTTCTACAATTTGCTGGTTATAAAGTCGTCATTGGAAAATCTCATGTTCTTACACAATACTGCTGGCTCAATTATATTGTGTTATTTAAGATCTTAAACCTTTAAACCCTAAAAGCTATTCCTTAAAACGTGGTAATGGTTATGAGGGGAGCCAAGATTTAATTGAACATTTCAAAACACTAAAACAGCGCCAGTGTAGTTAATTAATTTCAATGAATCACCTTTAAACTTTAAAACAAACACAATTAGGAAAGGAGAATGAAAGACAAAACGAATAAGATTGCTGCTGTTGTTGTTGCTTTTTTTTTATTTGTAACATAAAGATTTCGACACAATAGCTTTGACCTTTAAAATGGGATTTAGTAGCGAAAGAATATCTATCAATCATCATCATCACCATCATCATCATCATCATCTTAAGTTTCCAATTTAATGTTGATAAAGAATTTGAAGAATTTGTTGACATTTTTGTCTGGTCAATTAAATTCCACAAATTGGTGATTTAAGTTGTGTTACAAAAACAAAATGACGGCATTAAATTAAACGCAAAATCACCATGGCATCAGTGGCTTTAACTTAATTGTATCCACTATTTAAATGACTATTTAATTTTGGGAAATTGTTGACGAGAAATTATTTTTATTTTCTTCTTAATGGGAAGCATCAGCACATACTGGCTCTCATTCCATTGAGGACGCAGACAAATATTTTAGAATACCAAATGAGGATATCAAAAAAGATTTAAATGATTTCTATAACTACAATAAGCTAAACTATCGACAAAAATGTACTTGACTGCGGAAGAGAAGGATATGCTTGTCAAGGTAAGGGGGCTTTGGCCTTCCTCTTATGGATAGTGATGCTT
This sequence comes from Trichopoda pennipes, assembly GCA_030448955.1. Taxonomy (NCBI): domain Eukaryota; kingdom Metazoa; phylum Arthropoda; class Insecta; order Diptera; family Tachinidae; genus Trichopoda; species Trichopoda pennipes. The sequence continues at coordinate 4,451,942 of JASKUP010000040.1, forward strand.
GTAACATTAATAAATTGGACCAGAAAAAAAAAGAAAATCCATTTAGATCCCATAGACCGAATTTTAAAACATCTTGAGATTGTCGTCCCATTATTTGGTGACATGCAAATTGCTTTATTTAATGACATAAAAAGGAGCAAACATTTTGATCTCAGCAAATGGCCACTGTCCAGTTTAAATGCGGTCAATCCTCAAGCTGATTTAATGCCACATTTGCCACATATACGCGAGGATCATGTGAAATATATTTCAGAACTAATAAGCTACATAAATGAGGTAACAACGACTGTTACGGCGAATCCTTTGGATGCCAAAAATAGAGCCACTTCGGATTTGGCTTTAGAAGGTTTTTTGCAGTTGTTGTCAGAATGGACAAGGGCTACTCGTTACAATTATATCTATATATATATAAATAAGTTGGGATTTCCTTCCTGACACTATAACTCCAAAACGAACCGATTTCCATGGTTTTGCATTGGCTGGAAGCGTCTCGGGCTCCGTAAGGTTTATAGCAAAAAAAATTCAGGAAAAATTTCAACAGAAAAGCAGGAAAACAGGGAAAATCATTTTTCCCACACAGCGCCCATCTCTGATACTGTGTGATTCGATTTACATCCGCGCCTGGCCATGAAGCCTTAATCAGATGGTGGATCTAACCACTGCATAATTTGGAACGTCATGCTCGTCCTAGAAAGCCGCAGCTATAATTCTATGCAACAGAACTTTCTAGTTGCAACTTCGATGATTCCAGAGCAGGGTTGCAAATCATCACTCCTTGCTTAAGAGTTGAAGACTTTTCAACTCCTGTCCAGAACACATGTCTAGCATGCTCACTGGACTGGATCATTCAGCTAGTGTGTCATTAACGGCGAAATGATCCTGGCCACCATATTAAACAAAAAACCTGATATGGGGCCGCGAAACCACAAGCACCACGATACTACCATAAAGGGCCAACCTCAATAATCAGTCAGAAAACAGTTAAATGTCTAAAGAGACAAATAACGAACTTTGCGGCTTACTAATTCCCGTGGAAATAAAGTGGAGTTTTCAGTTGTACCACTGCTGACTTCAGCGGACTGGGCTCCCTTTTTCCACAGTTGCACTGTGTCTAGATAGTCGAAGTTCTATAAAGACCATATTTATGTGCCCCCGGGGGAGCCATCTCTGATACATGGGATTAACTACAACGACACCAGTACGTGACGTTTAAGTATCCCCCACGAAAATAAGTACGTTTTATTTTAAGTAGAGGGCGCCGTGCGCTAGGTCGCATGCATACTGTTCATCCTAGAAATGATGAATGTTTTTATTTGCGACTGCTGTTGGTAAATGTACGTGGACCAAAATAATTTGCGCATTTGAAAACTGCGAATGCCCACCAATGCCAAACATATTGAGAAGCATGTCAACTGGAGGAACAGGAAAAATATTTGTCATTTCATTAATTTGGCCTCTATTTCTATCAAGATGTGACATAGCGTTGGCTTTAGCATCATCTGGAATTGCGGCGACTCTTCTAGATGGCGGTCGTACTGCACATTCTGCGCTTAAGTTGCCACTCAATTAAAACACAATTGATACTTCAACATGCAATATTTCCCGATCCAGTTCCCCCGGGGGCACATGATAGTCTTTTTGGAGACTACTATTCCATCTAGACTGGTGTCTTGCGGGGTAAAAGGGAGCCCAGGCCCCTTAAAGGCTAGTAGGAGCCGTCTGGACAATCCACTATATTTCCACGGGAATCAGTAGGCTCGCAGAGTTCAATATTTGTCTCTTTAGACATTTAGCTGTTCTCTGGCTGATTATTGAGCTTGGCCCCTATATGGGAGTATCGTGGTGGTTGTGGTTTCGAGGCCCTCGTGAGAGCTTGTAGTTCGGATTATTCACAATGAACACAATGAATGGTTCAGGCCCAGTGAGTATGAATGCCGTCATGTTATTAATTATATTAAGTTCTGAATCAGGAGTTGGAAAGTCTCCAACTCTTAAGCAAGGAGTTAAGGCTGCGACCTACTTCGAGCTTTTGAAATTGCAACTAGGAGTGACCGAAGATTGACGGATTTGAAGGCCTTTTAGGGCGAGAATAGCGCTACAGATGTAAATCTTATCACGCATTTCCCGATCCACTACAATGGGAAAATTGATGATGCAAAGCAGGCTCATTGCTTGGGATGAGCGCACAATGGCACATAAGAAATCACTTGAAGCACATAACTTTACACTAAAGGAATTTCTATGGCGGCTTGATGATATTGTTTGCAGGCGATTTCCGGCAGACATTGCTAGATGTGATACAGATTTCTGTGGTTACCTGCCGGGACGGCCTAATACCACAGTGGTCTTACCACCGCGTGAATACAATGCGTCCACTAACGCCCCGATATACAAGACATGGGTACCAATTTGACATCACGTTTTTGGTCATGATGTCCACCTTGGGTGAGGTGCGGAGCCTTTCTATACTCCTACCGATCTAAGGGTCACGGTATCCCTGTGGCAATGCAATTCCACGAGGGCTAATACGCCCATCCCGCGATATGGGTAAAAAACCACAGCCGCCACGAAGCTCCCGAAGGGCCACACCAACTGCCAGGCTGAAACCGAAGTTTCAGGGGCATCTGACACCCGACTCATTTATCTTGCAGCTCTAGGATATTAAACAAACTAAACATTTGAACAACATTTTCATGCACAAAATATCCCATCAGTATTCGTTTTCTAAGGTTTATTATCTGTCATAGTATTTCTTAATTTAAATATCACCACCCCACTGTGTTACGAAGTAAATTATCATAGTTAAATGTAAAAAGCAAAACTTAAGGAAGAACAGAGTGGAGTTGCTACTTTTACTTTAGTTGGAGGTGAATAAAAGATTGGAGACTTGTTGGATTTAAGAACTTCAGTTCATGAGATGCCTGATGAAGCAACTGTCTTGAATCATCTTTAAAGTTACTGACGTGCTTTAAAAAAAAATATGGTTCAGAAGCATAAATGGTAAATAAATTAATTTCTAAGCGTGATATTTCCATTAGTGGCCTAATTTTAGTGACATAACTTTTTCTTCTTCAATATCTAGGTGTTCCACAATATTCCTTTTCAAATGAGGAGTTACTTTTGCTAAGCAAAAAAAAAAAAAAAAAACAAAAACCCAAAACTGCACTATGGTCATGTCAGTGCCGAAATGTATAAAACGTGGAACCATCCGAATTGCTATCTAAACATTTTGCTTACACGGCTGTAAGCATTTCAGAAACTTCATTTATTTAAATTTTATTTGATTATTATTTTCAGTTTTATTCTAAATTGTTATAAGTTTTGTTTTTGAAAATATAAAAAACAATTTCCTGAAGAAGCTTTCCACAGGAAAGCGAGATATGAGGAGAAAAAAGAAAAATAAATCGTTATAATTTAAAGGAGCGTGTAAAAAGATTAAAATTTAATAGAAGTTTAAATTTTATTTAAATAATTTTTTATAAATAAAAATTAAAAATAAAAAATTTTTTCCTGAAGAAGCTTTCCAAAGGAAAGCGAAATATTGAAAAGAGAAAAATATATATGAAAAAAGATCTTAAAAAAGAAAAAACATATTTATTATTAAAAATAATTATTAAATATGAAATAATCTTTTAACGGTCTTTTTAAATAAAAAAAGGTCGAATAAAAATAAAAGTAATAATTAAAAATAATTTTTAGGAGTACAACTATAAAATCGCGGAGGAGAATAAAAAATTTAAAAATAATATGTGGAACAAAAAGGTTCTTCCCCCTTTTGGAACATTTCCAAGATATTAAGAAAGAAATCTACATATATCCCAGTTATAAAATATAATAATGAAACATACAATACCACACAGGAGAAATGTGAATTACTGGCTCAAATATTTAGTTTGAATCATTCAAATTCATCAAATCTCAATGACCCGGAAACTGCTAGAGATGTGGAGTATGCTGTGGATCAATTCAGTCATGCCGAATATACTATAGACAACGAAGTAAACGTTTCGTTTGAAAGCGTAGCATATTTTTTAAAGACACCAAAAAACCAAAAAAATGTCCTGGCTCTGACGGAATAACAAACAAATGTCTAAAGTCCTTACCAAACAAGGGTATAAAATACATTACAGAGATAATAAATTTATGTTTAAGACTTAGTTGTTTTCCGAAATTATGGAAACACTAAAAAATCATACCAATAATAAAACCCAACAAGCTTCCCAACTGTCCACAATCTTACCGACCAATAAGCCTCTTATCTTCTTCCTTCAGCAAAATACTGGAAAAAGTTATCAAAGAAAGAATTATTCAATTTACTGATGCGGAGCACATAATTCCCACACAACGATTTGGCTTTCGTCAGGAACACAACACAGTGCAACCACTGATAAGAATACGCAATTATATAAGCTCTAATATCAGGGCGGCTTTTCATTCTGTGTGGCACAGTGGCTTAATTTATAAAATGATAAGGTTAAATTTTCCACCAACATTAATCCGAATAATATCCAGCTTTCTGTTAAAACGCAGTTACAGTGTTTTCATTGGTTCAAACCATTCCACGCAAAGTAAAATATCAGCAGGCTGTCCGCAGGGCTCGTGCCTGTCGCCCATATTATACAACATTTACACAGCGGACTTTCCTAGAATAAATGGCTGCTTAACTTCTATATTCGCAGATGATACGGCTATTCTAAGTTCAGACATCGATGTTTTATGTAGATTACAAACTGCACTCAATGAGGTTCATTCTTACTTTGCAAAATGGAAAATCCTTTAGATCCACAGAAAACTCAAGCTATTTACTTCTCCAGAAGGTTGAAACCCTGCTTTTTACCGCAAAATCCCATCTTATTTAATAGCAGTTCTATTCCATGGATGAATAAGGTAAATTACTTAGGTATCGTACTGGACCCCAAAATTAAGTTTAAGGATCACGTGCCATATATTGTTAATAAAGTAAACAACTTAATCAGGTTATTGTAGCCGTTAATGAACAGAAACTCTAAACTTAATATAGACAATAAAATCTTGTTATTTAAGGCAATATTTCAGGCAATGATGTTTTATGCTGCTCCAATCTGGTCTACATCAGCACATTGTCATATCAAAAAACTACAGATTGCGCAAAATACTCTCCTAAAAATGATCTACAATCTGCCTTGGCACTACTCCACACAACGACTACATACTCTAGCCAACGTTGAACTTGTAAAACACAGAATTGACCGATTGACAATAAATTTTAAAAACAGATGTCTGCAGTCTGACTTCATACATATCAATGAGCTAGCCTCATTATTATTTTAAATAGAACATTAACTTTTTATCTTAAACCAAAAATTTGTCCATAAAGGTTTTTTGAAAATTTTCCCCTTATTTTTAATAATATTGAAACACCTGCTCATAATAAGAATTATTAACACTATATTTAAGTAGAAGAGGATTAAATCCTAAACTCTTTGTGGAAGACTGACAGGAGAATTGAATTGAAAAATAATTTTAACCCATAGTGTTTAATATTTAGCGGATTATCATCATTAACCAAATCAGCAACACTTTTATTACTTCAATATATATCTTCTTCTTCTTCTTCGTGTTTTTCTTCTTCTCCTTTCTGGCTGCTATTACTTATTTAAATAATTGCTGCTTAAAATCGTGGCAAAATGGTGGTAACTCTCAATAGTCCTGGAATTTGAGCGCCTTAAAGACTTAAAATGCTTTGTGCGTCTTCTGTTATTTTGCTGTTGCCATTGCTGTTGTTGCTGTTTATGTTTATTTGTTAAATTCTCTGGAAAAATACTTAAAATGCGCAAAACAAAAAAGAATCATTTTCTTTTGTTTGGAGGAAGAAGAAGAAGAAAAAAAAAAAGACAACAAAAACAGGAACAATGAAAAAGACATTTTTGCACTCCTGCTGACAGAAAATCAAATAATATTCGTGCACACACACACACGCATAAGAAGACATAAATTTAGCGGGTGTTTAAGAAAAGGAAAAGCTCGTTATTGTAAGTAAATGTTGGTGTTCATGTTAGTGTTGCTATTGTTGTTGTTTTTATTTATTTTTGTTTAATTTCCTTTTTTTTGTTCATTTTGTTGTTGCTCAATCAGACATTTTTTTTACTTTTAAATTAAAAGCATTTTCGTTAATTACTTTTTAAGAGTTTTACATGAAAATGTGATGAAAAAAGCTTACCCATAACCACACACACACACACACTCACACATACACTTACACATACACATATAAAATTTTCAAAAGGAAAAGTATTGAAGTATTAAAGTTTATTTAAAAATGCCAGAGCTGGTTAACTTTCTCTTAAGCCACAATTTTATTATAAGATTAAGAAGATAAAATTCGTTTAAATATTCTATTTAGTTGTGATATAAAGACTATTTGTTTTATAGTCGTTTTATTAAAGCAATTTATTATATTCCAAAGACTTTTTAAAGAAGTTAATAAGAAGAAAATGGCAGCACGATTTTTTTATAAAAAATGACTTTAAAGTCTATTTGAAAACTTTTTTTTTTAAATAACACTCACGTTATATTTCACACATGTTTATTAATCATCAGAAGACATATATTAATTTAAGACAGTTACTCAAAATAAAAAGAGCATTAAATGGATAACATGTGAATAGCAAAAAACCAAACAAAAATTTTTTTTATAAAATTCCCACGCAAAAATTATGTGCCTTCGAGCGTATCCAGAAGTTTAGTTAACAAGCGTTATGATTTGCATTGTTAACTTTCTTTTTTTTTTGTCTTATCTTTGAAAGTAGACCGAAGAAGAAGAAGCAGAAGAAGGAGGCAATGGAAACATATTTTCCAAAAGACATTATTATTATAGTCATAGCTGTCGTGTTAAGGTGGCAATAATCTAAGATAAATTTGTTATAATCGCAAAAGGTCTTATTACCATAAAATACAAATTTTTAAAAATATTTTAAATTATATAATAAGTGGGTCATAAAACGAGTCCTTTAAAAGTGAAAGGGGCCTCAAAAACAAAATACTTCTAAGGATAAGCATTTTATAAATGTTTCTATTATTTTATATTATAAAAAAATATTATTAACTCTAGCCCATCCTATGAAAGATAATACGATTAAAACACTTTAATGTGAGAAATTTCTCATATTTTGCAGAAACAAAGTATAAATAACAAAAGGTTTCTTTGCAATTAATTTTAAAATTGTCAACAGACATTTTGTTGCTGCTATTCGTTATGCTACTCAACGCCATTGTCCTTTCTATGGCAACACTAATTTAATGACTTTGCTCATTATGACTCTGTATCATTTGCTGTCTCTATTTATATCTACCATATGTAGGAGTTTGAATCATTCCTTTGCTATTGACTACCTTATGAGCCAGCTAATGAAGTAGCTTGTCTAACTGCCTACACAAGTTCAAGAAACTATAACAGCTTTATATTTTATATCACCCACATTTCTATTAAAAATAAAATAATTTTAATTCCTTAATAATTTTTTTCTTAACGCCCCTTGATATTTTTATATTTGAATTTTCCAAACGGCAGCTTCAAATTGAACAACAGCATTTGTTGTACCCCTTTACACACGAGTGAACACATTTGAGTGCGAAAATATTTTATAAGGTTCACTTGTTATTGAGCAACCCAACACCTAAGTTAGCAATTAAGATATAAGTGAGAGGAAAGTATGACAAAGAATTATATTTTATTTTAAAATCACGGAGGAGTAGAATGTGTTTATTTTTCTTAAGAAGAAATCAGTTTATTTTGTGTGTTATTCCAATTTACAAAATGTTGTCTTGACAGCAATTGTCTTGAATTACAGTTTGTAATTAATTATTCAATCAATTACTGAATTACATGTACTTGTAAATTTCCAATTACAATTACATTCAAATTTCTCAATTGTAATTGAGTTTTTTTACTAATTACACATTACACATAATTTGTAATTAAAAAATACAATAACAATTACTTGTAACATTGTAATTAAAATATTCCAATTAAAATTACTTATAATTTTAATTGAAAAAAATCAATTACACTTACATGTAATTAAAAATTTTTAGTAATGAATGCCTTATTACAATTACTTGTAATTTGTAATTAAACTTTTACAATTACATGTAATTCAGTAATTGAAAATTTTCAATTACTAATTACAAGTAATTGTAATTGAAATGTTTTCAATTAGAAATTACAAATAATTGTAATCGATTTTAGTACCTAATTTAAACTACAATTACTTGTAATTAATAATTGGAAATTTTCAATTACTTATTGAAATTAGTAATTGGAATTTTTTAATTACTAATTACGTGTAATTGTAATTGATATGTAATTGAATCCCTCCATGTCTGCTTGATAGTAAAGCTTTCTGAAATAATTTTTTGAACGCATAATGAAAGGCAGCAAGAGTGTAGGATGTTTTAGATTTACTAAACTTGAGTGCTGATATAAAAATAATTAGTTCAGCACCAGAGCCATAATTAGCTAAATGGGTTATATAGTTATTATGGAATCGAAAGCTTTTGATGTTCTTGGCATTAAAATTCAGTGTGATGTTCAATGAATTAAACACATTTTTAGGTTTCTAAAGAAGTCTTCAAGTACCTCGGTTTTCTAAATCGGTGTGAGTGATACCCTTCATCCGATCTATACTACCTATATCCTTTCAAAAATGGAATACAACTCTCATGTATGGGCCGGCGCCCCAAAATCTATTTAGTAGTTGCTTGACCGCGTACAGGAGAGGGCCAATGAGCTTCTCATTGGGAAAGTTAGGGTATCCAATTCCATTAATTCCCCCCCCCCCCCAGGGGCATATAAATATGGTCTTTATAGAATTTTCCACTATCTAGACTCAGTGCAGCTGGGGAAAAAGGAAGCTCAGTCCCCTCAAGTCAGACAGGGAGACAACTGGAAGCTCCACTTTATTTCCACGGGGATCAGTGAACCCGCAGAGTTCATTATTTGTCTCTTTAGACTTATAATAGTTCTCTGACTGAACATTGAGGATGGCCCCTATATGGGAGTATCGTGGTGGTTGTGGTTTTGCGGCCCCATAAGGGATTTATGAAAATTATGGTGGCCAGGATCATTTCACTGATAATGACACGCAAAGTGAATGATCCAGTCCAGTAAGCATGCTTGACATGTGTTCTGGACAGGAGTTAGAAAGTCTCCAACTCTTTAGCAAGGTGTGATGGTTTGCAGCCCTGTCTTGGAATCATTAAAGTTGCAACTAGGTGGTTCCGTTGCTTAGAATTATGCCTTCGGCTATCTAGGACGCATGTATGACGTTCCAAATTATACAATAGTGGTTTGTCCAGCATCTGATTAAGGCTACATAGCCAGGTGCGGATGTAAAACAAATCACACTCCGTTAATTCCCTAGAGCATCGATGCAATGTCAGTTGTATTTCACTGTTTTATCGTTACTTCAATGGTAAGTGCTCTAACGAAATTAGGGAACTTGTTGCCAAAACTCGTACATATATGCGTTTGACTCGTTGTGGTCGATTGGCTAGTGAAATGCACTACGCATTACAGGGAAAATTCGGTTTTTATCAGAATATTTCGGAATTAACCTCCTCCAGAGGACTTTCCTATCACTTTCTGTGTAGAAAAATTCAAATCGAATATCCACAAACACTAGTCCCTCTATCCTCCTCCCCTTAATATATTTTCCTAGTTGTAGTACAATGCACTGCATGAGTAGGAGTCACTCCCTGAGTACTGGTCTGAGCAGAACGAAAAAAATTTGAAATCATTCTTTTCGCAATAAAAAATAATTGAATGAAATTTCAATTAATTCAAATGAATTTGGTGAAATGAATTAAAATTCATTTTCAATTAAAATACATTTTCAGAATGAGCTGCAATTTATTTTTAGTTCAAAGGAATCTTTACAAAAAATTGCAATTCCTTTTCAATTCGAATGAATTTTTTAAAGTGAATTGCAATTCATTTCCAATTCGCTTGAATTGAATAGATTTTGAATTCATTCAACTGAATGAATTAGAATAATTAATTGCAATTCCAATGAATTAAATAAAACATGACTTGCTATCAATAAAATTCAAGAGCAGATCTAGGGGGAATAAAAAATGGTAATTTCTTCTACCGAATGTGTTAACAATAAATTGCAATTCATTCTGCAAATTCATTTGAATTTGAAATAGATTGCAATTCATTTGACATTCATTTCTGTTCGAAATGAATTACAATTCATTTTTACATAAATTCATTTGAATTGACACAAATTTCATTCAAGTCATTTTTTGTGTGAAAAGAATTATTTCAAAATTTGTTAATTCAGTATAAGAATGATTCGTGAATTAATTCAATACGGCTGTGTTAAGCACTGTTACAGTGTAACAAGAAATAAACTCCTCTTGCTGTAGCTACAGCATGCAAATGAAAAATAAAAAATAAGAAATTTTTTTACGTTCTGTGTGGGAGCATCTGCAGCTTTCTGAATTTTTATTTTTAAAATTCATTTATTTTTATTTATTCAGCTTTCTGTAGAACAAGACACGAATGTTAAAATTACTCTAGGACAGTACTAGCTTGCACTAAAACAAAATCAAAGTAAAGAATTTAAAAAAAATTTAGAGCTGTTAACATTGATTAAAATGTCGAAGTAGAGAAAGCGACTTCCAAGGACGTGTGGCGTTTATATAAAATAGCCATCCAAAATTGAGGCAACGATGGCTTGGCCTTATGATTTTTTTTTCACTGCAAGTAAAAAGAGCGTAACTTCTCCATCAAATAACTAGAGATTTGAGTGCTAAAAATGTTATGTGTACGTACCTTCAGTAGGTTTTTAAATAAGACGCCTTAAAGATTTTTAAAAAGAGGAGAGATATGATCAAATCATGTTTTATTACTTTAATTTTCTTTTGCTGTTCGAATCGCAATTCTCAAATGCTTCACACATACATGAGAATGGAAACCAAGTACGATTAGATGAGAAGAATCCATTTTCTCAACGGAGTAAGGAATTGTGGCTTTCTGCGTGACTTTCTTATTCATGTTTTATATAAAAGGTGTTTTTTTAAGCTAGATAGAACTTAAAATTGTAAAAATTAACACAAAAAATGAAATTTTGATGAAACATTTTTTTTTATTTGTTTCAGTATACTCTGACAAATCATCATGAATAGACTCTCGCTTGAACAACGCTACGAAATTATCCAAATTTACTTTGAAATTCAGTCGTCGATTCGCGCAACTTATAGACGACTTCGTCATTTTTATGGCGTACATAATCGTGCATCTGAACAAGCCATTCGTCGAACTGTCGATAGATTTCGTACCACATACTCTCTAGAGGATGCAATAACACCAACACGTCGAAGGAATGTGCGTACTGAAGGGAATATCGCCGCTGTAAACGAAAGTGTGGAAGAAGATCCAAATTTATCAATTCGTCGTCGGTCGCAGGAATTGGGGCTCTGTCCGTCCACTACGTGGAAAATTTTGCGCAAAGATCTCGGCCTACACCCGTATAAGATCCAGCTGGTGCAGGAATTGAAGCCACGAGACCATTATATGCGTCGTTCTTTCGCCGATTGGGCTCTAGAGCAGTTGGCAACTGACCCGCTGTTTTATTGCAAAATTGTGTTCAGCGATGAGGAGCATTTTTGGCTTAACGGGTTTGTTAATAAGCAAAATAGCCCCATATGGAGTGAGACCAATCCACAACAGACCCTACAGACTCCATTACATCCAGAAAAATGCACCGTTTGGTGCGGTTTTCACGCTGGTGGCATCATCGGACCTTATTTCTTCAAAAATGAGGCCGGAGCTCGCGTTACGGTCAATGGAGATCGTTACCGCACCATGATCAATGATTTTTTGTTTGAAAATATGGATGACATTGATCCAGACGAGATGTGGTTTCAACAGGATGGCGCTACGTGCCATACAGCGAACGCAACCATCGACTTATTGAAATCAAAATTTGGCGATAAGTTGATTTCGAGAAATGGACCTGTCAATTGGCCTCCAAGGTCGTGCGATTTGACACCACTCGACTATTTCCTGTGGGGCTACGTGAAGTCACTGGTTTATGCTGATAAACCAGCAACAATTGACGCCTTGGAGGACAGCATTGTTCGTGTTATTCGTGACATACGCCCAGCAGTGCTCGAAAAAGTGGCCCAAAATTGGACGTCCAGAATGCGCTTCGTCAAGAACAGCCGCGGTGCCCATATGCCCGAAATCATTTTCAAATGTTAATGTCACGTATTGATCCTTCGAATAAAAAAGAAATTTTGATTACAATTTAATTTTTTGTGTATTTTTTATAATTTCAAGTTCTATCGGGCTTAAAAAAACATCCTTTATAATGCTCTTTTAATCGTCCTCTCGAGATAATCAATTCCCCTGTATTTTCTCTTTTTTATCTTCCCAGCTGTGTCATTTTTAAATCAATTTTTGAATTTCGAATTGCTATGCTTCTAAAGTAAAGAAAAAACTGTTTTGATACATTTTTTCAAATAAAGAGTGTGCCCCTACAAGATAAGTAATTTTAACGTATCATTGAGAATAAAGGGTATCCCCCAATGAATTTAACATTATCTCTTGATTGAAAAGGCATAGAGGTTTTACATTTTCATAAAGTGTTTAATTCTATAGTTTCCAATAATAAAACGTTATAAAAGGTAAGTACAAAAATTATAGGGTGTTCTAAAAGTTACCTTTATTTGATGTACATGTAAATTTATATCTTGAATCGGTTTATTTACAGAAATTTGAAATTTAAATATAATATATGTTATTTATATTTGTTAAGTAAAAACGAAATATTAATTGAAGGGTACTGCCATAGAAGCCAGGATTTTGACTTATATGGCTTTAACATTTAACCCATTATAGACAGAGCCTTACAATTTGCACAGATATTGTTAACCCTTTCGGTCCGATTTTTTATTAGCCAATCAATGAAGTATACCAAAAATCTTCTTCCACATATATATGTAAAAGACATAAAAAATGGTGATGTTTTGAGCTATCAGTTTTTTTGTAAGTCCTTTAATTATCCTGGGATATATTGTCCCAACCGCATTTTTGATGCCAGTAGGATCATATGTCCCGTTAGTGTCCAAAGTTCGTTAAAATAACTTGTATTAAAAATAAAGAAACTTAGGATCGTTGTTAAATTAATTTTATTTTTATGCTGTTAAATAACAGCTTGAATGAGGAACTTAAAAATGATGTATAGAAACTGAAACTTATAATTCATTGTATTTTTTATGCTAATAAATAAATCAAAACTATTTTCGAAAATGCAAGCTTTTAGTTATGGTTAAGAGTAAAACAGTCGATACAAAGTGCTACTTGACAGTTTGAACATATTGTTTAAGTTCTTCTCTCTTTCTTCATGGAACTGCATCTTAGACAGCGCGACCTTTTTTGCGATGAAATTGACATATGATCTCCTATGTTAATCAAATTGCGTTTACGTTTTGACGGACGACGGTATGACATTCTTGTTTTAGTTTTGCTATGGGTTCTACCAGTTTCTATCATATTGAAGATATAATAGAAACTGTAGAACCAAGAAGCTTATTAATTTGGTTTTTTTATGATTTATTTCTTGGTGAACTATCCACACATTAACACATTAACGTTAATATTTTGAAAAAAAAAACCGTTTTCCCACCATTTGTTTGACTTTCGATCCAAATCATAAACACCAACTTTTTGGTCCGCTATGTCTACTCCACCCATTATAGCTACATATTTGATAATAGCATCAGGGCATTCAACATCTATTTTTTCACCAATTTTTGAGTCTCTCCATCGACACGCAATTGTTCCGAAGGAATTTACCATAAACGCACTTACATTTCTATTCAAACTCTCATTGAATTTTGGAACGTATTGCCCAGTTTTTATCACAGTGCCGACTGCTGGAAAGTCGATAAAATTTACTAAGCTGGTGCTGGTAAAAAACCTATCGAAACTTTTCATAACGTCTTTGTTTCGTATAGTATTGCAAGCTCTTCCACTACTCTTTCTCTCAGTGTTGATGCGGATATCACCATGCTTTCTTCTCTTCCGCTATAAATATTGAGATCATATACAAACCTTGTTTTTGATTCGCATCTCAACCAACGTTTAATGCCTCGCTTTATTGGTTTGAGAGGCTGATACCGTTTCAATGAAGAACTTTTCTTAAATTTTGCCATTGATTCATCAATAGCTTGAAATGTTGACTCTGTTCTTACACTAGTCTTTTTGACACAAGATACCAGTTATTCTTCATTATATTGTTTTGAACATCCATCTGGGGTTTTCTGGGGTCATTAACATAGATTTTGGACATTATTAGCTGAAAGCGGTCCCTGGAAATTGCATTCTTTATAGCGGAGTTTCCAAGCGATGGATGTATATACTCTAGTAATTTTATATTCTTGAAACTTTGCTATAGCTCATGATGAGGTAAGTCAACATCCTAATACGATTAGAATTTCGTACTCATCAGTTATCGTAACTTTAATTTTCTTCTATTTGTACTCTCAGCAATAAAAATTGGCAGTGACTTCGGAAACAATTTTTTGAAAATATCTAATTGTTTGGAACTACGGCCTACATCAGTCAGAATTGTTGGTTCTTTTTCCTTTGGTATCTGCATTCTTGGTCGAAAATTTGTTTCCGGTCGTGACCGTAGGTACGGATTGAAAGAATTTTTGTTTGAATCATTTTCGTCCATTGGTTCGTTGTTGTATTCGTCATCTGCATCACATGACGCTGATGACCCGTTCTCCGATTCAGTGTCACTTGATTCACTGTAATCAGAAATATCGGCCTCTTAAAGCTCTTGAAGTTCCGTACTGACTTGTGACATTTTTACCTGAAAATAATACGAATGGGACATATAAGCCCAACGAAAAGCCCGGCTGGGACAATATAACCCAAATCAACAAAAGGTGTCAAAAAAAAAAACTGTACTTACAGGGGAAAAACTAAATTTTTCATACACTAATTATAAAGCAAGTTACTGCAAACGCACACACACACACACACAAGATTTTGTTACAGCAACACTAAAACTTTACTTTTTATTGAATATGTGATTGCGAAATGACGTTATGTCAACGAGAGCTTCTCTCATCAACTAATGCGAAAATCTCATCAAATGCTTACTCAAAACTAAGTACCGTTACTTATTTCTAAAGCTAGAACTCAAAAATACGACGGAGATTTTAAAATATAATTTCTTTTAGTTTAGAGAACGAATAGTAACATTCAAACATTCGCTGGGACGTATAATCCCAATAGGACCGAATGGGTTAAAGTAAGCTTACTACAATAGCAGGCGTTGCAAATAAATTTATTATTAAAGGGTGTTCCATAAATATAAATATTGAATATACATGACTAATTAAATTTTATTCTATAATCCATGATTCTCTAACAGTCTAACACCTGAGCGAGATATGGTTTGCTTATACTTGATGGCAAGCTGCTACATTAATTGTTGAAATTTCAAGCTCTAACCTCATTTTGTAAGAAAAAAATAGATGCTAAATAGATGTTAAAGAAAATTTTCATGTATAACTTAAAAAGCACACCACACAAAATGCTTAAAGAAACCCAGCTGTCGCTGTGACAGTATAATTTGATGAAGAAAAAAATGTTGTACCAAAAAAAAAAAAAGAAAAAACTTGCAGGATATACAAGACGACCTCTCAAGTGTTATTAAGTTGTTGCCAAAAAAATATGTTATTATATGACTTTCGTAAAGAAAAATGGCAAATTGTGTGGTACATTGATTGCTAAGAATGTGGTGAAGAGAACAAAAAAAAATATTAAGACAAAAACACACACATTCGGAAAAAATTGTGATTGTTATAATAAAAATGTTTTGGTTTTTGATCACTTCTCCAATGAAGAAGAAAAAAAAAAGTTAATTTTTTTTCTTTTCTGCAAATAATTTAATTTCGTTAGGCAGAGCATAAGAAAGACAGACAGACATCTGAACAAATAAATAATTTTCTTTAACGTCATTTTTTTGGTTTGATTTTTCTATTTCCTGTTTATTGCAAGGGGGGAATTATTATTTTTCGGTTGTTGTTATTATTATTGTACTTTTCCCTTTAAATGGCATTATCAACAGTCTTGAAAATTTGTTAAATCAACTTAACATTGCTTTTATTTTTATTTTTGTTTAATTTTATTTTATTTTTCTTTTGCTACAAAAAATATTTGAGACCTTTTTACACCGACGCACACTGGGGATTTCGCGGAAAAAAGTCAAATTGCCAACATACTCTTCATGCAATATGCAATGATTTTTGGATATTTGAGACTAAATGGTACAATCAAATCAAAAGAAATTACTCCGATCTGACTGCTAGTTTTTTTTTTTTTTTTATAGCCGTCTCAAGCTTAATTTAAACCTAAGAATTTCAAAACGAATATTATTTAATTATGTGAGCTGACGTTTTTCTTTTTATTTTCTATTTAAAGTAGGATACTTCAGTATACTAAAATTAAAAAAATAATTTTTGCAGAGACTTAAGTTTTTTTTGTTTGCTTATTTTTATGAACATATAAAAAAACATTTAGACCTGCAATTTTGGCTCTATTTTCCTGCAGTTGAAAATCACCGCTAATATATTGCCTCATATCTCTTTTTACATTTTTAGTCAATTTCAAGTGCCACCAGGTGCCACCTCTCAATTTGTTGCACTACATAGTACAACATTTTTCAGCTGATTGCTTCGCAACTCAATTCTGATAAGGCCCTTTTGTTTAACATAACTCAAGAGCCGCTACTCAGATTTTACTTAAACAAATTTAGAAAAATCAAGAATTACAAGTACTTTTATCTGTTTATATAATGTTTTGCTACATAAGCAACAGTTTCGAAGTTATAAATAAATGTATGAAGAAAAAAAAATATTTTTTGCCTAAAAAATAAAATTTTTTTTTAAATTTATAAAAATTCCAAAACGGTAAAAAAATTGTCAAATTTTATTACTTTCACGTAAAGTCGTATAACCTATGAACAAAATGAGACATAACTCATGAAAATCGATGAACGCGTTTCGCTTTTATGAACAATTAACTAAAGGTATGAATTTAAAAAATTTGCTCGAGATAAAATATCAAAAAAAAACATTAATTATTTTTTTCATGATTCTCGTACCATACAAAGAACTCACAAAAGAAAAATTTAACAGTTATCAGAGAGACCAAGTCAGCAAAGGAAATAAATAAAATTGAAAGCGGAAATCTAATAATGTTCTAAAAAAGGGGATTAGATGGGGGCAGCTAGTCAAAGCGATCAAATTTTTGACTCTCATTTATATATGACATCAGTTGTACCACTTAAATTATCATTAAGTGATGACATAGATAAATTAGTATGGAACAACAATAAACCTTTTTCCACACATTATTGTAGAACACTACAGTTTGCTTACGTTAAAGAGACACCTCAAGTTATATGAGAAGAAAAGAGAAGAGTCGATGAGGAGTTATCTCAACTAAAAGAATTTGAGTTAACAGAGGTGATTTGTTTTACATCAGCGCCTGACTGTAAGTCTTAATCGGATGGTGGACAAACCACTTTGTATAATTTGGAACGTCATACATGCGTCCTAGATAGCCGAAGCCATAATTCTATGCAACAGAACCACCTAGTTGCAACTTTAATGATTCCAGTACAGGTCTGCAGTACAGGTCCTTGTCCAGAACACATGTCAAGCATGCTCACTGGACTGGATCATTCACCATGCGTGTCATTATCAGCGAAATGATCCTGGCCACAATAAATTTCATACTTCCCTTATGGGGCCGCAAAACCACAACCACCACGATTCTCCCATATAGGGGCCAACACCAATGATCAGCCAGAGAACTGTTATAAGTCTAAAGAGACAAATAATGAACTCTGCGAGCTCACTGATCCCCGTGAAAATAAAGTGGAGTTTCCAGTTGACTCCCTGTCTGCCTGGCTCCCTTTTTCCCCCCAGTTGCACAGGTCCAGATAGTCGAGTATTCTATAAGAACCGATAAATGTGCCCCCGGGGGGTAATTTAAGTTAACAGTGAATAATCGTAATTTTAAAGTAAAACATGAATTATATTTTACAATGATTGACGGAAAGACAGCACGCACAATCAGTAATAGAAGCCACAACATTCTAGATGAATAAAATCGAAATAGTTCAAGCTATTCCCGTAAGTGAAGAAGCATTTGGTATTTTACCACTTCGTGCGTGTATTAAGCTGATGGAGTGTCTTTTGCATGTGGCTTATAATATTGAATTTAAACGTGGAACAGTCCACTCAAAAGAAGCCGAAAAATGTTTGAAAAAGCGTTAACTTAGAGATTAAATTGAAATACAGGTTATCAACCTGTTAAGTAAGGCTCTGGTACGACAATTTCAGGAAATACGTCATGAAGATTCTTTACGAATCTTCCATTGATTTCCGAAATCGCAGGTCTAAATGAAAACATAGTTATGAGGTTTTCAATAATTCTCGAAACTATAACAATCACCGAAATAGTAGATCCAAAACAATTTGGTGATTTTTGTTTGGAGACGGCAAAAGAGTTTGTTGCACTGTACGAGTGGTACAATACAACCCAATCTACACTTCACAAAATTCTGACTCATGGCAAGGATATAATTGAAAAGTGTATTTTTCGTGTAGGCCTACTATCCGAAGAGGCTTAGGCTCGCCTTAGACACTCCAGAAAATGCAGTCGAATTGCCACGAACGAAGAAGATATTACGCACCGAATGATGGTAACATCAGATCCCATGATTTCACATTTGACGCTTTAATTTAGGTAGAAATAGCATAGTGTTATAAGCGACGAAGTTAAGGCTCTTTTAGAATAATAAATTAAAAATTTAAAAAAAAAAACATTAAAAATTTTTTTTTTACTTATGGCTTTTTACATTGCAGGTAGCGATCGACATTTCTCTAACTTTCTTTATTTTGATTACTTTTGTGTATTACTATATAAATAAAACTACATTTGTGATGAAAACGCTACATTTTTCGACAAATATATTTTTTTCCGCACCTCCATACAAAAATCCCCAGTGTGCGAAGGCAGAAAGAAACAAAATCATTTTTTTTTTTGTGATTTTGTTCTCCTTTAAAGCTTTAGGGATTTATTTATGCGTGTTGACACGTCTATTAGACAAAATCCATAATGTTTACTTCCATAGAAATTTTTGGTTTTTATTTGTGTTTTTGTTTTTGTATTATTTTTGCATTTATTTTTAGCCGCCTAATAAATTTTCTATTTTCTTTTTTAATATGATTTGGGGGTTAACGAAATTCTTCTTTCTATATTTTAATTTGTTGGTAAAACAAAATCGATTTACAACATCTCACTGGGGAGCGGTGTTGTTAAGTTTCAACTGTAACTCATGTTAAAGTTTAATATCTTGTTAAATAGAATTTTTATTGTACCCCATTGCAAAAAACTGGTCAAGTTTTTTATACGCGTTATAGGTTTCAACAAAAAAGCCATAAAAGAAAAAACTAAAAATAGTTATATTTTTATAACTATAATATCATTATTGCTGTATTACTGTGTAACAGCAGTGAGGTTCTAAAAATTAAAAAACATATCATACAGTTGCCGGGAGATTAATCCCTTAAAGGCTAATTTTTTTAAACTATTATTTAAAATTTTAGTGCAGAAGAATATCTTAGACTTCTACTACGTTTTAATCGGCCATTAATTTAGTGCTATTTTTCTGGAGTACAAGCTTCTTTCTACTAAATTAAAATTTATTTTCTTTGTAGCTAGTTTAATGTCGTTATAAATTTTAATTAAATATTTACGATTCACATGAATATGACACAACCGTATTTGCACAAATATTGATAACAAATATCACCTTCACTATATTATAAAATATAACCTAAAATCTATGCAAAAAAGAAGCAACAAAAAAAAGCATCAATTATTAGTGCATTCAAAGCGCCCTCTAGCGGGCCCTTAAATTTTAATTCTTATTTTTTTTTTTTTTTGTTTCTTTTAACTAAAAGTGAAATGACTTGTTTTAAAAAAATGTGTGCTTGAAAATAGCTTCTAAAAAGTTATTTAATTTGAATACACTAATACGTTTTTCTCTTTGTTTAACTTAACTTACTTATCCTTACCAAAGGTCCTTTAAGCTTAGATAATAATGTTATATAATAAAAAATAATAAAATAATATTGAAATGAAATTTGTTATTCGAGAAAATTTACAAGAAATAAATAATAATAATTTTTTTTAAGAATTGTATTCAAATTTGATTATTATTTTTGTTCGAGCTCTTTTTTGCTGTGGAAAGCTTCTTCAGGAAATTATTGTTTTATTGTTATAATTTTTGTTTGTATAAAAAAAAATTTTCCTGAAGAAGCTTTCCACAGGAAAGTGAAATATTGAAAAAATACAGCGTTAAATTTATTTAAGAAATACCGCTACTAAGATTAATAATTATTTAATTGTGTTAAAAATTATTCAAAAAAACACTTAAAGAAAAATTAACTCAAAATTACAAAAAAAATTTAATTTAATTAAAAAGGCTTTTTTACCTTATAAAGAAAACGTAAATAAATCAGGAAATGTAAATTTCATGGGAATTTCTTAAAAGTAAACAAAAAATAAATGAATATGTATTAATCTTTTAAACGGTCATTTAAATTAAATTAAGCAATAAATGTTAAAATTTTTAAAAACATTTTATTAAAAATCAATATTTTCGAAAAAAAATCACATTTCATACATTAAAAAATAGAAATGGAAAAAATAAAAATTTACTTAAATATTAATTACCGAAAAAATAACAAAAATTAAAAATTTTATTAACTCGGTGCAGTTAACACGGTACGCTTAAGACGGTACGTTTCACACGATACGCTGAACATGGTATGCTTAAGCCAATACGCTTAATCAATTGAACAACCGTAATGTGTAAGAGCTGTGGTTTCAACAATACATTGCAATAGATAACACAGCTCGTGCCACTACGTGATATGATTTACATCTGCGCCTGGCTATGGAGCCTTAATCAGATGGTGGTCGAACCACTATGCATAAATAGGAACGTCATGCCCTTCCTAGGAAGCCGAAGACTAATTCTAGCAACAGGTTTTTCCTAGTTGTAACTTAAATGATTCCGGAGCAGGGCTGCAAATCATCACTCCTTTCTGAAGAGTTGGAGACTATCCAACTCCTGTCCAGAACACATGTCTAGCATGCTCACTGGACTGGATCATTCATCTAGGGTGTCATTAACGGCGAAATGATCCTGGCCACCATATTTAACAACAAACCTGATATGGGGCCGCGAAACCACAACCACCACGTTACTCCCATATAAGGGCCAACCTCAATAATCAGACAGAGAACTATTAAATGTCTAAAGAGACAAATAATGAACTCTGCAGGGCTGCAAATCATCACTTCTTGCTAAAGAGTTAGAGACTTTCGAACTCCTGGTCCAGAACGCATGAAGCTTAATATAATTAAGAACACGACGGCATTCATACTCACTGAATTGTGTTCATTTTGAATGATCCGACCCACAAACTCTCACAAGTGTCTTGAAACCACAACCACCACGATACTCCCATATAGGGGCCAACCTCAATAACCAGTCAGAGAACAGCTAATTATCTGAAGAGACAAATAGTGTACTCTGCGAGCGTATTGATTCCCGTGGAAATATGTGGATTGTCCAGTTGACTCCTACTAGCCTTTGAGGGGCCTGAGCTCCCTTTTACCCCGTAAGACACCAGTCTAAATGGAATAGTAGGTTCCAGAAAGACTATCATGTGCCCCCGGGGGGACTTAACACGGTATGCGTGATTTGATTTACATCTGCACCGACCGCGAGGTCATAATCAGATGGTAGTTAAACCACTTAGTTGATTGGACACCAACTACGCCC
Source organism: Trichopoda pennipes (assembly GCA_030448955.1). NCBI lineage: Eukaryota > Metazoa > Arthropoda > Insecta > Diptera > Tachinidae > Trichopoda > Trichopoda pennipes. The sequence continues at coordinate 4,473,877 of JASKUP010000040.1, forward strand.
TAGAAGGCCTTCAGATACGTATATCCTCCAGTCACTTCTAGTAGCAATTTAGAAAGTCCGGAGTAGGCCGTGCCCTCACTCCTTGCTGAGGAGTTGGAGACTTTCCAACTCCTGGTCCAGAACGCATGAAGCTCTTATTTATCAAGAACACGCCAGCATTCATACTCACTGGACCTGAACCATTCATTGTGTTAATTTGAATGGTCCGACCCACAAACTCTCACGAGGGTCCGAAACCACAACCACCACGATACTCCCATATAGGGGCCAACCTCAATAACCAGTCAGAGCACATTTTTTGTCTAAAGAGAGCAAATATTGTACTCTGGGGCAACTGATTTCCCGTGGAAATATGTGGATTGTCCAGGTGACTCCTACTAGCCTTTTAGGGGCCTGGGCTCCCTCTTACCCCGCAAGACACAAATCTAAATGGAATAGTAGGTTCCAAAAAGACTATAATGTGCCCCCGGGGGGAAGTTAACACGGTATGGTTAACTCGGTGCGATTAATACGGTTCGTCTAACACGGTTCGCCTAACACGGTACGCTTATCACGGTATGCTTATCACGGTACGCTGAACCGTTAAAGATTATAATTATAGATATAAGTTGCACTTATTGAGCCAATTAATAACCTTTTGGGTATGATTTTACGTCAACCTGTGTCAAATTTGGTTTATGAACAAACTGATTTCGACTGTTTGCCATCTTCAGAGTCCTTGATTCAAGATCTTTTTTGTTATTTAATAGCCTCTAAATCTTTTCAAAAATATGTATTCTTTATATGTTATTAAAATTAAATTTCTTTTAATTTAACTATAATCTAATTGAAAGAAAAAAAATCTATATATAATAATAAAGTCAATGGCTATAAGGAATTTAAGAGCCGCAGAGCAAGAATATATCATAAATTAAATTGCTGACGAGGTACCATATGTCACCCTATATAATTTATACTAGCAGCAATCACTAACAGTGTATTTGCTGCAAACCAACCAACCAAACATACAAGCATATTTCTTAAGTATACAACTCGGAATACGATCGACACTATATTAATACGAAAATTTAAGCTTCTTTTAACAGCTCAAAACTGTTAATTCATCAAGAAATGTAATTGAGATTGCTCGATATGGCACCTCTGATAGTTGATAAGAGTTGAATTCATCAGAACTTTTATCAGAATAGATGGCAGAAAAAAAATCTGCTGACAAGTTACTTATTGTCAGCTTATCATTAGATTCTAAATGTGTATACTTCATAGCAGAAGAAAATGCCATTGATTTTTTTTTTTTTTTTTGGAGTTGATGAACTTGTAGAACGCTCTTGGATTCGATTTAATTTTATTTCGAATTTTATTTATGTAAGCAGAGTAACACGATTGATTAATCGAATTATATGGAACACGACTAACAGTATACTTGGCGTAATCAATAAATAAACCAGATGTTCTATAAGTTTTGTGCAACTTGTTTTTCCTATTTTTAGCTTAGTGTTCCGTGGTGGATCGATAGGTTTAAACTGGAAGCTTTAAGGAATACATTGATTCATATAGAAATACAACTTATTATTAAAATCTTTAATTATATTAACAATATCCTTAATAGTGCTAATTTAAATAGAGTTTAAAAACAAATTCAACCAGTTTGCATTATTTTAAAGAACGTTTAACATTTGATAGTTCGTTTTTTGAGATGAAACAAATGTTTGGTGATACAACAGGAGCCAGTGGCATAAATATACTAATTTCGATTGTAGGCTGGTAACCATTTTCTGGAACGAAATTTGGATGAGATGGATTAATAGAAATATCAGCGTATTCATTAACAAAAACTAAATTCAGCAATTTTACATTTTTATTAGTTGGCGAAGATTCAAATCATGGTAGACTTTTTAAGAAATACATGATGTACGTATTTATCCTTGACGTTGGAATAATAGAATTAAAAATAAAACACTCAACTTAGTCTTTCCTTATTTTTTGTCATATTTTATTTTTATCAGGGAATAATTGCGTTCCCCAGATGTGTTTTTTCTCTGCCCTGCAATGTATTCAACTATAAATTTTTGACGCGATGGCGTATGATTAATATTTACTTGTTTAATAAATCAAGTATGCGTTTGCTGGCTTCAAATACTGACTAGAACTTGGTTAGAAAATTAAGTTTAAGAACAACAGTCGTTTCATATTTTTTCCACTTAAAGGGAATTTCTGTTGACTCCAGCAGGTGTTATTTTTATACAGTTTTCTTATGGCATTTTAGTTATGAAAGGGTTTGTATGTGTTTGTGTGTTATTTTTTTTTGTTGGCAAATAAAATATATTTTTATTCGGGAGACAAGTTTAAAATGTTTTTTTATTTTACTTTTGTCTAAAAAAACAAATCCCAATAAATTTGAAATTTCCACTTAAATATTTTCTGTCTATTCAATTTTCCTTAAAACCATTTAGATTTATAAAGAAATAAATAGAACATATTTTCTGCAATGACATGTTGTTTAGTGTAACATTTTAAGTTTTTGACAATCAAAAATTTGTTGAACATAAAATAAAACACAAAAGTTTTATTTAGAAAATTACATAAAAAGAAATAAAAAAAATAATATTTTCAGAATAAATAAATGATTTTGAACAGAAAGCAAAATACATTGATAATGGACAACAGAAATTGTTTAAAGATATTTTAAAAATGAATATGTTATTGAAGATAGATTTTATTTTAGAATATGACTATTAAAATTTTCTGATTTAATGCAATAAAAAGTTGCGTTTAGCTAAGTTTAAGTGAATAAAAAAAGTGAACAAAATCTATGGTTATTTGGTATAGTTTTTTCTATAAAGTTTAATATTAATGGTGATTTAGTACTATGGGGAGAGTTAAGGTGGCCAAGCAAAAAATATGTTTTAGCCTCGAGTTGAAATTATATAGCAAATATTTTCAGGCTAAAAATGCTTTTTTTATAATTCAATTTTATGTTTCCTAATAAAATTGCTTTTTATATAGAAATATTTATTGAATTAAAAAAAAATAATTAATATAAAATTAAAGTGACATATGAGTCGTTCACTGCACAAATCGATTAACTCCAATTTTTGAAAAATCCCTAATTTATTGTGTCAAAGCACTTAAGCCTGAATAATAATCATTAACACCATTAAACGACAAATTTTTTTTTTTTGCTCACTGAATAAAAAGTAAGTTATTTCAAATGCCATACTTTCATGTAAATTGTTTCAAAAACCCAATTCAAATACACAGGAAGCGCTGAATGATAACGGTATATTTTTAGTGACATCTTACTGGACTTAAAAATAAAATAAATCAATCAGTCACAGTCAAATTAGTGCACCATCAAGTACTTGTGAAGTCAAATTGGCAGTTTTTTAATTATTTTAATTTGTTAATTGTTTAAAAAAAATAGATATTATACCGTTATAATCAAGCTGAGTAAGACTAATAACATTATTGATGAAGAACACTGTGAATCAAGCTATTAGGGAAAAGTGACTCAAGAAAAAGCTTAAGATTTTCCTCGGATTCATCTAATTGTAACATGACAAATATCCCAACAAACACATTGATTGAAAGAAACAAAATCGTAGTCCTGATAATTGGACACGAAATTTGCAAAAGCAGAAAAGAATACGAGGTTTGGCATACAGGAATAGAGGAGGAAAACATTTATCGATATTAATTGCAGATGCCGCCAGAAGTGCAACCAAAAAATTACTTCGAAGGAGAGAGAGAGAGAGGGTGCCATGAAATTATTTTATAATTTACAGAGTCAATTTAACCATAATGTTTTCTGAAGATGTTATATTGGCTTAAAATGCGCTGGGTAAATTTAGAAAGATCCAGACCAAATATAATTATCATGAAGACTCCAAATTTAATGCCGTTGACGTAAGGAAATCTACAGCAAAAATTTGAAAATTGTAGATCAGCCATTATTATATCCTAAAGATAGAACTGTGACAAAGGAAAAACAGCAGAGACATGATGGACCTGCTAAGATTCATTCCTCCTGTTAGACATGCTTGTTATAAAAACTTGAGAATAAATGGCGAAATCATGGGTCCTCACATGCATTTGATGAAGAAGATATTTTTTATATTACTGATAATTAATCACAAATTATACAATATTTGATAATAAAGTACTCAAAAATTGAAATACTGAATTTGATTTTATTACTTTTTTGCAGTTCAACCAAAACGATTAACTCCCCCAATCACATAAACTGTATTTATGTATTAATGCATTCTATAATATATATTTGACCTTATATTGGAATTTTAAAAAAGAATTTACATTATTTCATCGCATTTCTCGACTTTCTGTTTTATGGAGTTAATCGATTTGTGCCCTGAACGGCTCATATATGTAGGGAAATTATGTATATAACAAATTTTAATAAATATTTAGAATATTTTTAAAATTAAATTTTTGTACAAAAAGAAGAAGAGGCCGCATCAGCGTTCGGGATATGCGCCGTGATTTTCCACATTTATCCTAACGAAACCGAAAGTCCTATAGCGTTTGCGTCAAAAATCTTAAACAAACAGCAAGTGCGTTACGGCCAAATTGAAAAAGAAGTTCTTGCAATCGTTTTTGGTGCAAAAAGGTTCCCCTAATATATTTACGGATACAAGTTTACACTACCTACCGATCACAAACCACTTGTTAGCATTTTCAACCCAAACAACCATTTACCATGTATGATAGTACACCATCTACAATGCTGGGATATAATACTTATGGCCTATCGATTCGATAATAAATACCGCAGAATAGTCGACCATTGGTAATGCCGATGCACTATCCCATCTTCTATTGGGAAATGATGAACGATTCATGTTTTGAAATATTTCTTGAAGACTTTCTAGGGAATATTGAACTAATACGCCAGCATGCTGAAAAAGACAAGACATTGCGCAAAAGTTCATCATTTTACACAAAATGGATGGCCAAAAGTTAATGACGTTAGACAGCTACAACCATTTTTTAAACAGGAAAAACAATTCTGCAATTTAAAACAATGTCCTTTGTTTATAAATAGCATATGACGGGGTACTGTGCGGATGAAAAACCTCGCTCGATAGTATGTTTGGTGGCAAAACATTGACGCTGACATCACACAGGTAGTAAAAACTCTAACACAGAAAATCATGCTCTCGTACAAGGGAATACCAGAGTTGGCCAAAATTAAAAAACCCATGGGAACGAGTCCACAACGTCTTTGCTGGCCCAATATTCGACACTATGCGGCCTTTATGTGTTGATTTCTTTTCCCAGTTTCCCTATGTCTCAGCTATGACAGACATTACAAGAGAGAAATTGTATTCCCTCAATACTTTTATTAAGGGTATTCCAAATAGACTTGCCAGTGATAATGGACCTCAACTAACAGCTAATAGATTTAAAGAATTTTGCAACAAGTTTGGCCTAAGCCATTATCCCAACAGCTCCTTTTCATTCCGCATCCAATGGGTTGGCGGAACGCTTCGTAAGAACCTTTAAAATCGCCGTGCGAAAAAAATATTGAAAATCAGATGACAACAAAACAAGCCGTCCTAAAGTTCTTATCAACATATTTGTTTATGCCGAATAATGAAGGTAAATTTCCAGCTGAACTGATGCGTGCTAGATTTGTTCCCACAAGTTGCTCACTATTAATCGAGCCTTCAAAGCAGGTACAACTGTGTGATTCGATTTACATTCGCGCCTCGCCATGAGGCCTTAATCAGATGGTGGACCAAACCACTGCATAATTTGGAACGTCATGTTTGTCCTAGGAAACCAAAGCCATAATTCTATGCAACAGAACTTTCTAGTTGCAACTTCGATGATTCCAGAGCAGGGCAAATCATCACTCCTTGCTTAAGACTTGGAGACTTTCCAACTCCTGTCCAAAACACATGTCTAGCATGCTCACTGGACTGGATCATTCACCTAGCGTGTCATTAACGGCGAAATGATCCTGGCCACCATAATAACCATTATACTGTTATGGGGCCGCAAAACCACAACCACCACAATACTCCCATATAGGGGCCAACCTCAATAACCAGCCAGAGAAATATTAAATGTCTACAGAGACAAATAATGAACTCCGCGGGCATTACTGATTCCCGTGGGAATAAAGTGGAGTTTCCAGTTCTACCCCTGCTGACTTCAGGGAACTGGGCTGCCTTTTTCCTCCAGTTGCACTGTGTCTAGATAGGCGAAGTTCTATAAAGACCATATATATGTGCCCCCGGCGGTGCAAAGCAGCTACATGAAAGTGCACCTCAACATGATAAATTCCAGAAAAATGATCGAGTGTTTATATGAAACTATTCAAAAGGAAAACAATGGATTCCAGCCATCATCCAAAATCGTGCTTGTAAAAAGGAATACATTGTTAAAGGCGAAAATGGATTGTAAAGACGACATCTTAACCAAGTAAAAGCTCGTAGTCCACAACAACAAACAACAATAGCCGATACAATACACTTTTGCCCTGAATAGTGAGGAGCTAAGAGTTCATAATAACACTGAGGAATCTCAATCATCAGTAACCCAAGTAGACGAACCAGGTGAAATTGTAGTACCCCAAGAAGAAAACATCAGTGAACACAACTCCAGCGAACAACTTCGAAGAAGCTCTAGACTCCGTTTTTATTACTATTAATTGTTAAAAAAAATTAGAAAAATCTTAACTTAAGGTCGTAAAATAAAATCAGTAAAATTTTGAAGATGGAGTAGTGAAGTATTTTTAACATATAAAGAGAGAACACTGAAGATGGCATATTCGGGTATAAATATTTAAAAATTAAAATTTAGTAAAGGAAAATTATGGAAATAGTACATTTTTGTAAATAATTCCTTCAGGACATGAGCAGTATCTTCACATTCAAAGCAGATTTATTTAGGCTCCTCTTCAATTAAAGCAGAACTTTCTACCTTTTTAATGGTTCAAAGTCAGAGGCTTTACATACAATTTAGAAAGTTATACACTTATAAGCCAGAGCTTAGGATATTTTAACACTTTGTTTCTTGTTTTATCCTAGTTTTTTATGGTGGCGCAGCATGTACAAAACTTAAACACAGTTTTCTTCTGTGTGAATTATGAAAGAAAACAAGTTGTAGCCAACAAACTTTACATGATAATTTATTCTCCTGTTTGCTCTAATAAAATTCACAAGATAAATAACAAAAAAATATTTCAAAAATATTTAACTGACAAGAAAGGAAAATGAAAATATTTTTCTTCGTTTAAACTCTGTAATAAAAATTATCAACATTTAGATGAATTCTCTCAGGTGAATTAGAAAATCAAAGAGTTAATAAAACAATCAGAAAAAATATTAAAATATGCTTATTTTCTATGAGAATAAGAAGAAGAAAAAGAAGAAGAAGAAGAAGCTGATTTCAAAATTAAATATCGCAAAAGAGTTCAAAACATCTAAAAAAGAATAATAAAAATAAACACTTTTCCTTTTTTTATGTTCTGAAATACGATTCCAATTATCTCAGTGTTTCTATTTGCATGGATTAAACGCTACATTTAGCTTTGGAGCAAAATAGCAAATACAGTTACCTACACACACCCACACACACATACATACACAACCTAATGGTATTTACATTGAACTTTAACTGCAAAAATATTTTATACCTTGTTTTTGTGTTCCCTATTTTTATTTATTTATTTCTTTTCTTTTTTTTCTCTTCTTCCCCTGTGTGCAAAAATTTGATTTCAAAGCGCTTAAAGACTTAAATGTACGTGAACAATAAATGGTGGCAAACAAAATTTTTTGTTAACAAGAATTAGCGAACTTCATGAACAGAAATTTAATTATCTTTGTAAAATCAAAAAAAAATCAAAATCAGTCAACACATCAAGCTTTTGTTGTAAACAGATATTTTTTTTAATTAAATCCGTTTTTCAGCAAAAATTGAATTTGCTTACCTACAGGCGCTACAGGAAAAAAAAACTATTAGAAAAAAATTATTTTGCAAACAATTTTTCAAACAGTACTTTTCTTGATTAAAGTACCACAATAAAAGAAAAATTATTTTATTAAGTTAACTTGTCGTGATTACTATTTTTACTCGACCTTTTATTTCTTAAATAAATATGTATTAATTTTTTAACGCTCTTTTTAATTAAATTTAACAAAAAAATTTTTTCAATATTTCGCTTTCCCTTGGAAAGCTTCTTCCGGAAATTATTTTTTATTTTATTATTATTTTCTTTTATTGTTTTCAAAAAGTTTAACTTGTATTAAAGCATGTGATTTTTTTTTAAATATTTTTGCCTTTTTTCTTTCGAATAGCATTTTTTTTTGAGAGGAATGGATATTTTTCTAAGAAGTATTTTTTTAAATTAATTTTAAAAAGTGCCTTTTCCTTATATATATTGTTTTTACTGAAACCCTTTTAAACAATTTTTCATAGAAATTGTTTTTATTAGTAAAAGGCAAATAATAAAATTTTCAATAATTTTTTTTTTTTTGAATAATTCTTAAAGAAATTGTATAATTATATAAAAATACTTTTTTTAATTCAATTATTTAATAAAAAAATGTACTCTTATTTTAAATTAAATCATTTAATAAAAAAAGTACTTCCCAGCAAAAATGTGTTTTTCTTACCAGGCCCTATTTAAAACAAAAAATTCAATTTTAAAAAATAACTTTTAGCAGAAAATTATTGGAAAAAGTACTTTTCCTGATTAAAGTACCCTAAATGAAAAAAATTATTTTATCGAGTTAACTTGTTGCATTAAAGCATGTGATTTTTTTTTTAAATATTTTTTCTTTTTTCTTTCAAATAGAATTATTTTTACACAAAAGTACTTTTTTTAGAAGCACCTTACTCTTAGTTTTGTTTTTGTAGCAAGTCAATGATTTCTATTATAAAATTTGATTTCTATCCAAAAATTATTCTTTCACATCATCTTGCAAATGGGTGCAAATGGGACTATTTAAAAAAACAATTTTATTAATTTAAAAAAGTTTAACATTTTTAATAAAACTTTTCATTTTACGCAAACTCCTCAAAAAAATATTTTTACATTTAAAAAAAAAAAAATAAAACTTTAATTTTTGTTTAAAAATTAATTTTGAAATTAATTTTTGAGAGGAATGGATATTTTTCTAAAAAGTATTGTTTTAAATTAATTTTAAAAAGTGCCTTTTACTTGAATATATTGTTTTTACTGAAACCCTTTTAAACAATTTTTCATAGAAATTTTTTTTATTAGTAAAAGGCAAATAATAAAATTTTCAATATTTTTTTTTCTTTGAATAATTCATAAATAAATTGTAAAATTATATAAAAAAACTTTTTTTAAATTTAATTATTTAATAAAAAAATTACTTTTTTTAAAATTAAATTATTTAATAAAAAAAAGTACTTTTCACCAAAAATGTTTTTTTCTTACCAGGCCCTAATGAAAAAAATCAATGTTAAAAAATAACTTTTAGCGGGAAATTTTTGAAAAATATATTTTTACTGAATAAATTATCTAAATCAAAAAAAATTATTTTATCGCGTTAACTTGTTGTATTAAAGCATGCGATTTTTTTTTAATCTTTTTTCTTTCAAATAAAATTATTTTTTTACAAAAGTACTTTTTTTACTCTTAATTTTGTTTTTGTACCAAGTCAATGATTTCTATTATAAAAAAATTTTTTTTCAAAAATTATTCTTTAGCTTCATCTTGAAAATGGGTGAAAAGGGACTATTTACAAAAAAAAAAAACTATTTTATTAATTTAAAAAAGTTTTACATTTTTAATAAAACTTTTTATTTTCTGCAAACCTCCTGTTAAAAAAATATATAATTTTTTAGATATTTAAAAAATAAATATATTTTTTTTAAAGTAATTTAGATAGAGAAGAATGGATTTTTTTCTAAAAAAATATTTTTTGTAAATAATTTTAAAAGCGCTTTTCCTTAAATATATTGTTTTTACTGAAACCCTTTTAAAAAATTTTTCATAGAAATGGTTTTTATTAGTAAAAAAGAAAGAATTAAATTTTCAATAAAAAAACTTTTTTTTAAATAGTTCTCAAATAAATTGTAAAATTATATAAAAATATTTTTTTTATTTAAATTATTTAATAAGAAAAGTACTTGTTTTTATTTAAATTATTTAATAAAAAAAGTACATTTTTTTATTTAAATTATTTAATAAAAAAAGTACATTTTTTTTTTAAATTATTTAATAAAAGAAGTACTTTTCAGCAAAAATGTTTATTTCTTACAAGGCCCTAATGAAACAAAGTCCATTTTAAAAAATAACTTTTCGCAGGAAATTATTGAAATAAGTACTTCTCCTGATTAAAGTACCGAAATGAAAAAAGAAGTTTATTTCATTAAGCTAAGTTTTGTGTTGAAGCATAAGGATTTAAAAAGGATTTTTCCCTTTTTTTAAATAGATTTTTTTTACGCAAAAGTAACCTTTTACAAAAACTTTCTTCCTACTAGTTTTAGGATTTGTATAGTTGAAGGTAATTTTTTATTTCATCTTGAACATGATTATTTACAAAAAAGGCATTTATAACACATTTTATAAAAATTAAAATAAAACTTTTAACAAAAAGTACTTTTGCAAGAGAAAAACTTTGTTAAAACAGTATTTTTTTAATAACTAAAAAAAGTTATTTCAATTATAATACCTTTTGATTTTAAAATTTAAAATTTAATTTTGTTTTGTTTAGAGAATAAATTGATTTCTAGACCCATTCATGCCATTGATTTCTTAAACCGATATTTGAAAAAGAAAATTTTGTTAAAACTTTTAAAAAAGCTCCTTCTGAGAGTTCTTTTAAAAGCCCCATAAAAAAAAACTATAAAAAATTATTAAACAAAAAACAAAATATAAAAAATTTAACACAAATTTTAAGAAGTGATTTCATGCAATTAAGAAATTTCTAAAAAAATTCTTAAAAAAATTTTAAAAAAATTTTTAAAATCTTTAAAAAAATAATGGAAAAATTTGTTAAATAATATTTAAAAAAATAAAAAAATAAAGAAAAGGAAAAACTTACAATCAACCATTTAGAAAAACGATTATTATTATTATATAAAAGGCCAGATGTTGAAGATGATGACGAAGCGTTTGTTGGGGAATGTGTACAACTGTTTGCATTCAATGGTTTCTTTGTAGGTGTTGAAGTTGGTATAGTGATGTACACATCCGTTACAGAGCTGGCCAGCCTTAGGGGCATTTTGTATAGTTTATTTAAGCCAGTCTTGCACAAAGATGTTATATAATTAAAACAATAATGAAACATAGAGGGAATGGATTGGAATAGGATTACGAGCTTTTAATGAGGAGGAAACTTGAATTGTGTTAACAAACAGTTAAGTGCCGAGGAGTTCTATTAATTGTTGCTTTATGTTTATTATTTGTGTCAAAGCTGTTTTTTTCTTTTTGCTTAAAAATCCTTTTTAAAATTTTTAAAACTTCTAAGGATATTATTTTTTTTAATTAAGTATAACATTCATATAATTTAATTTATTTATTTTTTATTTTTATAGTTTTTGTTAGCAATATTTATTTTAATTACTCCCAGTATCTTGATGTTAAGTTATTTTTATTTCAAGTTTTTTTATTAAGCATTTTTACCTGAAGCTCTTTATTTATTTTTTTTATATTATAATATATTTAGTTTATTTTTAAACACATTTTTTTTAAGTTTTTATTTTTAAATTTTTTATTTTTATATTTTAAATATCAGTTCACTAAATTGTTTTAAGGATTTTTATTTTTTTTTAAATTTAGTAATTGACTTCATTTTTTTACTGTAAAAGTTATGAAAAAATTTAATTTATTTAATTATTATTTTTATTCGACTTCTTTTTTTAATTAAATAATTTTTAATATTAGTAGTCTTTTTTAAATAAATTCAACACTTTATTTTTTTAATATTTCGCTTTCCTGTGGGAAGCTTCTTCAGGAAATTATTTTTTATAAAAAACCAATTATTTTTTATAAAAATTAAAAACTATTTTTTATAAAAATTATTACAGTTTTTTTTAAACGATCTTTTTTTTGTTTATCTTTAATAAATATCTTTTTTTCTTTTTAACGATCCTTTTTTATATATATATTTTTTTTTCTTTTCGATATTTCGATTTCCTTTGGAAAGCTTCTCCTTTTTGTTTTCAAAAATAAAAATTTTTCCTGTAGAAACCTTCCAAAGGAAAGCGAAATATCGAAAAGAAAAAAATATATATAAAAAAGATCGTTAAAAAGAAAAAAAGATATTTATTATTTTTTTAAAAATATTATTTTTTATAAAAAAATAAAAAATAATTTTTTTTTTATTTTATTTTTTATTTTTCTAGTAGTTAATTAAAAAGCACTAGGTCACTATTTAATAAAAAATTTTTAAAAACTTTTATTTTCTATTATTTTTTCGATATTTCGCCACACTGTTGGTTGGCATCATCAGGAAAACAAAAATAATGATAATTATTATTATTATTTTTGTTTTCCTGATGATGCCAACCAACGGTGTGGCGAAATATGGAAAAAATAATTAAAAATAAAAGTTTATAAAAATTTTTTATTAAATAGTGACCTACTGCTTTTTAATTAACTACTAAAAAAATATTAAAAAGGTCAAAAAACTATAACTATTATGTATTATTTTTTATAAACAAATAAAAAATTATTTTTTATAAAAAAATTATTTTTTATAAAAAAGTATTTTTTTTATAAAAATAAAAAATTAACAACTATTTTTTATAAAAAAAATTATATTTTATAAAAATTAAAAATTATTTTCTGTAAAATAATTATTTTTTATAAAAAAATAAAAACATATTTTTTATAAAAATTAAAAATTATTTTTATAAAATTATTTTTTATAAAAATTAAAATTTATTTTTATAAAATTAGTTTTTATAAAAATTAAAAATTATTTTTTATAAAAAATAATTATTTTGTAAAAAATAATTTCCTGAAGAAGCTTTCCACAGGAAAGCGAAATATTGAAAAAATATAGTGTTAAATTTATTTAAAAAAGACCGCTACTAAGATTAATAATTATTTATTAATTTATTATATTTAATTTTTATTATTTTTATATAATTTTTATATAAAAATTTAATTAATTAATTAACTTTTTTTTTAATTTCTATTAATCCAACAAGAACTTTAAAAAGCAGTTTCCTTAAAAAATAAAGGGCAAACTATTAAGGACTCAAATTAAAGTTACTTAAATAGTGAGAAACATGTTCGTGTTCACACTGCTTTGCTCTTAAAGTAAATATTTTCGAAATGCATTAGGTCTTACCCTACTGCTGCTCCTATTGCTTGATTAGTAGGGTGGTTACAAGCAATAAATTTTGGATTTTCCACCCGGTCTCTCCCTAATTTAAATAAATTTAATAAAATGTTATTGGCAAAGTTTCATTTCAATCTGATAATATTAACATGTAACGCATTAGGGTAGTTACAAGGTATCTGAGATAAAAAAAGGGATTCCATTTTTCGACTACTGCGACTATTGTAAATCTTATCCGATTGAACTCAAAATTTCTAATATTATTTTCTAGTCAGTTTGCATATCAATTAAACAATTTCCATAAATTTAGCAGCGAAGTATTCAAAAAGGGTTTCTGTTATGGAACTCCCCATATATTTATCCCATCAGTGGATTATTTATTATTTTCATTATATAAACAAATAATATTCTGAATATTTTATTCGATTCAGCTGAAGCTGAAAATTAACTTGACTATCATTTTGATTGGTCTTATCCTTGTTAAGAAAAAAAAATAATTTTCTTCAAGAGGGTTTTTTTTATGAAGGACAATTTGTGTTTTCAGGAATACAATAAGGAAAAATATTTGCGAGAGATGTCTTTATCATATATTGTCGAAAAGGATGAGTTCTATTCCTCTTTGCCTGTCTCCTAAATGACTATTATAAGAAGAGCAGCAGCCTGTTTTGATTAAACTATAAGAAGATAACGGACATGGCTATTCAAATCCCTACCATCAGCCTGGCGTAACAAGTAGCTCATTCATTTGGATTCATAATTTCTAGATATCCCTGGAAGGGATTGAGATTGTTCGAAAGTGTTTTTAAAATGGGGAGGGGAATATGGAGGCCTTAAAGGAAAAAGTGATTTAGGCAAAGAGAAGAGAAGCCTGCTGGAATTTTATCGAATTTTATTTTCTTCTTAGTTTTTTAGGCCAGTTAAAATAGAAATAATCGACTGTTAAATGCAAGAAATGTTTGGTCTTGTTTGGCTTGTATGAAAATAAAGAAATTCTTGGTATAGGGTGCGCCAAATAACTGTTTTTTTTCAAATGCTATAAACAAAACTCCAGAATAAATTCTCAAATTTCTTTTTTTTTTTAAAGTACAATCCTTCTAGTTAATAATGGAGAATAATTTCATTCAAATGGCTGTCTCGGCTGGCCATGCAGTAGCCTACACGATCGGTCCAATTTTTAGGCACATTACCGATTGTGTTTTACGAATATTTTTTTTTTATAAGACCAGCACTCAGGGGATGACCCCTACCTATGCAATGCACTGTGCCAGAACTAGGAAATTAGGTTACGGAAAGGAGGAAAGAGGGCGTAGTGTCTAAAAATGTGGAACGCTTCACGATTTTGCATGTCATCCTTGCGCAGGGGCCATGCTAATCTCCTCTGTATCGTTCCAATTTTAGTATGTGTTCTGCCGAAGCAAGGACTGTTTTACGAATATTGTCCTTTACAGCGTCAGTTGTCTCTGGCTTGTCAGCGTAACACTTATCTTTGACGGCACCCGACAAATAATAGTCCAAGGGTGTCAAATCGCAGCACCGAGGTGGCCAAACGACATCAACGCTGCGGCTGATAATGCGATCTTCAAAAAAGGGCGCAAAACATCGAGTGTAGATTCGTCTGTGTGGCACGTAGCGCCGTTCTGTTGAAACGAAATATTGCCAATATCCTCCTCTTCAATTTTTGTGAACAAAAATTCATTCAACATGGCCCGATAACGATCACCATTGACTGTAACGGCCATTCCTGAAAAATAGCCTAATTATGCCTCTGGACCATAATCCGCACCAAATAGTGACTTGTTTTGGGTGCGTTGGCTTTTCAATGTATGAGTGTGGGTTTTCTGTGATCCAAATGCGACAATTTTGCTTGTTTACATACCCGCCAAGATCAAAATGAGCTTCATCTGAAAAGATGATTTTTTTGGTTGCAATATCGGCATCTTCTGTAAGTCAATCGCAGGCCCACTTAGCGAAGCGTTGTTCAGCGGAAGAATAAAACTAATTATCTGTTAAATCAAACATGAACTAAGTGTTACCATTCACAAACCCCCCCTATCTAGACCTGTGTTGTTGGGGGTATAAGGGAGCCCAGTCCCCTGAAGGCAAGCAGGGAGTCAACTGGAAGCTTCACGTTATTTCCACGGGAATCAGTAAGCCGCAGAGTTCCACTATTTGTCTCTTTAGGCATTTAGCTGTACTCTGACTGATTAGTGAGGAAATATCGTGGTGGTTGTTGTTTTGCGACCCCATACAGGAATTGTTTTATAGTGGCCAGGATCATCTCATCTTTAATTACACCTACCTGGTGAATGATCCAGATCCAGTGAGCATGCTAGTCATGTGTTCTGGATAGCAGTTGGATAGTCTCTAGCTCTTCAGCAAGGAGTGGTTGTTTGCAACCCTGCTTTGGAACCGCTGAAATTGCAACTAGGAAAGACCTGTTGCTAGAATTAGTCTTCGGCTTCTGATTAAGGCTTACAGCCAGGTGCAGATGTAAATCTTATCACGAAATGTTACCATTCACGAAATAGGCGCTAGTTGAAAAAAAACGTTATTTGGCGGACCTTTTATTTCTCGAATAAAAAATATTCAAAGTGAAAGCTATGAACAAGGAGCATTGGAAATTTGAGGCTGCTACTCAGTGAATAAGTTGTCGCTTTCATTTTTGTCTGCTCTGATTCTCTACAAACTTTTGTCAGACATTATCTCAGCAGTATTTCCAAGGTAACAGACATGAATCTGAAAGCATTTATTACTTCATTGCAAGCAGCTGGTAGAGTTATTACACATTTCCACAGAAGTGTAGAATCTTTTATAAAGAATTTCAGAGATCGTCCTTATTATCCCTTAATTTAGGATTAGGACAACACGACAGCGTTTCTTAGGTTATATATTGAGCTTTTTTGATTGGATAAATAAATGATGCGAGAAATTACCTTTATCTTAAAAGTACCTTGTTTGATTAGCCAAGTAAGAAATAGCAAAAGCTGTTGGTAAATCTAATAAATGAAAGATTTTCTTGGAATAAAATAATTTTTAATATCCGTTAGTTTTACCTTTTAAATTATTTTTCAATTATTATTTTTATTATTTATTAAAATTATTTCTATTTCTATTTTTTTTTGTTTTTGTATTATTTATGTTCCTTTACATGTCTAAAACATTTATCTTTTTATATATAATTTATTTTATTTTTATTTAAAATATTTTTTTTTTGTTTATACTAAATTATTTTCAACTACATTAAAATTTGTTCTAGTCCATTATATTAATGATTTAGATTGGTCACTTAGTTGTCTATGAATTAAAGCCTGTTTACCATTAAAATGCATTAAAATTTTTGTTTAAAAAATTTTAATGACCTTTTTGTTCGAAATGTATTTACAAATTATTTGTTTAACAAAAAAATAAAACATTTTTTTTTTATATCACTAGAATTTTATTGTTATTTTAAAATCTATTTTACACAGCTTAGCATTAGTTGAAATGGTCCATATCGTACAGATTCCGTAGATTTGAATATCAGCAAAGTTTTAAAAAAAAAATAAGTTAAATATATTTTCTATTAATTATTTTAAACTTTTCCAATAAGAAACAATGAAAACCGTATCTTCACTTTTGGTCCTTTTGTTGGTTTTTAGTTTGTAAAGCAAAAAATTGTATTATTTTTTATTTTGTATTTTAAATGATCCTTTTAGTTGCTTGTAAGACTTTTATTTGGAATTTTTTTAGGTTAAAAAATAAAGCTGTATTGTTTGTGGTCCTGAAAAAGAAATATATAAAAATATATTTTATATATTTATATATTAAAATTAAAGAAAAAACCAACCATCCTTAGGCCCAAGCAAAACGAGTCTTAATTTATAGTTTATTTTCAATCATACCAATCTCTATTTAAAATAAAATTTTCTTACATTTTAAGATACTTTTGTAAAGGTTCTTTTAAAAGGTCTTTTTTTGAGTACTTTTTTCAAGTACTTTAATTTGGCCCAAGCAAAATAAATCTTAACTTATAGTTTACTTTCAATCATACAAATCTCTATCTATAATATACTTTTTATTATTTTTAAGGTACTTTTTTAAAAGTACTTTTAAAAGGTATTTTTTTAGAGTACTTTTTTTAAGTACTTTAAGTAGGGCCAAGCAAAATGAATCTTAACTTATAGTTTACTTTCAATCATATATTAACTTGTACTTTGTTAAAGGTACTTTTAAAAGGTATTTCTTAGAATACTTTTTTTAAGTACTTTAATTAGGCCCAAGCAAAACGAATCTTAATTTATAGTTTACTTTCAGTCATACAAATCTCTATCTAAAATAGACTTTTTATTATTTAAAAGGTACTTTTTTAAAAGTACTTTTAAAAGGTATTTTTTAGAGTACTTTTTTAAGTACTTTTATTAGGCGCACGCAAAACGTATCTTAATTTATAATTTACTTACAATCATACAAATCTCTATTTAAAATGTACTATTTATTATTTTTAAGGTACTTTTTTAAAGTTACATTTAAAAGGTCTTTTTTTTGAGTACTTTTTCTTAACTACTTTAAGTAGGTCCAAGCAATACGTATCTTAGTTTATAGTTTACTTTCAATCACACAAATCTCTATCTAAAATATACTTTTCATTAACTTGAAGGTACTTTTTTAAACGTACTTTCAAAAGGTCTTTTTTAGACTACTTTTTTTAAGTACTTTAGTTAGGCCCAAGCAAAACATATCTTAATTTATACTTTACTTGCAGTCATACAAATCTCTGTCTAAAATACACTTTCCATTAACTTTAAGGTACTTATTTAAAGGTACTTTTAAAAGGTCTTATTTTAGAGTACTTTTTTTTAGGAATTTAATTAGGCCCAAGTAAAATGTATCTTAATTTATGGTTTACTTTCAATCTTACAAATCTCTATCTAAAATATACTTTTCATTAATTTGAAGGTACCTTTTTAAAGGTACTTTAAAAGGTCTTTTTTAGAGTAATTTTTTTAAGTACTTTAATTAGAAATACTCTTGTTAAAAGTTGTACTTCTATATCCAATAAATTATTGAAATACTAAATTTCTTTTCGTGAACAAATATTTAAAAAGTACTATTTTTTTTAAAGTACTTTTTAAAAACACTTACTTTCTCAAGCCCTATTCTAATCCGTACTGCTGAGTGAGTGTTCCCGTTTAGGTAGTACTATTGTTAAAGTAAATATTAGGTTTTTTAAAAAGTACTTTTTTTAAAAAAGTATTTTTAAAAAAAAAAAACTTTGCCAAATGCTTTTTTTATGTAAATTTTAAAGTTAATTATAATAAATAAAATATTTACTTAGGAAGTAAATATTTTAAAATGTACTTTTAAAATAGAGAATACTCCAACTTTGCCTTACATCTTGACATTCACAGACATACACACCAAAGGAAATAGACGAATGTATGAAATTACCAGCAAAAGTACTTTTTAAAAAACACTTACTTGCTCAAGCCCTGTTCTAGTGATATTGTTAAAGTTGTATCTATAGGTAGAATGCCAGCCACCAGGCACTTTATATAAAGCTATTTTTTAGTACCTCCGTCTTTTATTATTTTCTAGGTAGGTGTGTACGTCTGAGGATAGTTTCCGTTTCTTGGACTGTATGAGTAGTTTTAGAGATGCGAAAATTGTGTCTGAGGTCGTTTTTACCTGTTTGTTTATAATGTCACTGTTAAAAGTTTTTGTTTTGTAGATTTTTTTGCTTTCAAGAATGTCTAGTCTTCGTACTTTTTTGCTAGGAATAGTAAAATCATACACTCATCTATTTCCCTTGGTGTGTGTCCGTGAGTGTCAAGATGTAATGCTAAGTTGGGGTCATCTCTTTTTTTAAATATTTTATTTAGTAAAATTAACTTTTAAATTTACATAAAAAAAGCATTTGGCAAAGTTGTTTCTTAAAAAATACTTTTTTACAAAAAGTACTTTCTCAAAAAGTACCTTCATAAAAACTATAAATATTAAAAAAAATTGCCTTAAAAAATCTGCTTTTATCTTTAAATGAACAAAAAAAAAATAAATTACCTTTACCTAGTGGTACCCTTAAAAAAGTACTTTTCTTTAAAGTATTTTAAACATGCAAAATTTTTTTTAAACTTTTTAAGAGCACATACATGTACATTTTTATTTTATAAACTCTTTTTAGAAACAGCATTTAGCGAAATATCATAACCCTTCATGCCAAAAGGCAAAATTAGTGTTTGTACAGAGCATACATACAAGCAGACATTGTTGACTTTGCCTTTCGACTCCAATAGTGTCAATAAATTTAATAAAAATCAAAATACTTGACATTTAAAAATTTAAGTTTTTCTATTCACGCAAAACTTGTGCATAAACCAAACGCACACAGTGTCCCAGCAAAAGCAACGTTTAAATTTTTAGTTTTGTTTGCATCATTTCAAAAATATCTCTTCCTTACTCGATTGTGATTGTTCGCTGGGATTTAGTTAAACAATTTTAACTATGACTATTAGATATTTTGACAAATTTTAGCATTTAAGCAATGCCACATACATACATACATTCTGGAAAGGGAAAAGTGATGTGAGTTTTGTGACATCAACCGCATCGCTTTTAATTCATTTAAGGATTTAAAAATAAATATTTGACCACAAAATAAAATCAACAATGCAAATGTTTAAATGACAAATTTAAAAAATAATTATTTACTCATCATATTTACTAAATAGGTAAAAATAGATGTAATTATAGGCAAATTTAGTTAAATTCATAAACAAAATATTGTGATGAAATTGAATTAAATTATTTAAGGACAATTTCTTATTTATCCCTTTATATCTGCAGTCAAGTAAGCAAGCTAGCTAATTTGTTAATAAAGTACTTTTTGAAAAAAAGAAAGCATATTTTAAAACAGTTCTTTTTAACAAAAACAACTTTAAAAAAAAAATAAAAAGTTGAAAAATATTTAAAAAAAAAGTACCACTAAAAAGTACCTTTAAAAAAGTACCTATTTAAAAAGTATATCCTTAAAAGTCATTTCTTAAAGCAAATAAATTAAATTAAATAAAAATAAATATTTTTTAAAAAGTACTTTTTGAAAAGTATACTTAAAATAAACTACATCCGACAACGCAAAAAGTTGTTTCAACAAAAAAAAAAATAAGTAAAGCCAGGAAGAAGCCCTTGCAAGGGGAAAAAAATTATTTTTTTGTTCAAAAAATTTTTATACCTGCAACTAAAAAATTTGCTAATTTATCAATAAAGTACTTTGTGCAAAAAAAAACAGAAAACAAATGTGAGAAGTGTTTGATTTTATCTCTTAACGAAAATATTAAAAAAAAATAATTAAAAGAAAGTTAAAAAGTCTTTTTTTTTTAAACAGTACCACTAAGAAGTACCCTTCATAAAAATACTTAAACTTGCACCATTGCAAATTATCTTTTAAAAAAATTAAATAAGTTAAATTTTAACACAATTTAATTATTTTGTACAAAGTACTTTTTGAAAAAGTACACTTCAAATAAATATCTTAAGTAAAGAACGCAAAAAGTTGTTTCACCAAAGTAAATAAGTAAAGGCAGGAAGAAATCCTTACAAAAGGAAAAACAAAATTTTTTTCAAAAGATTTTTATACCTGCGATTAAAAAACTAACTAATTTATCAATAAAGTACTTTTTGCAAAAAGAAAATAAATGTGAAGAGAATTTTTTTCTCTTAACGAAAATATAAAAAAAAATAATTTAAAGAAATTTAAAAAGTCGTGTTTTTAAAAAGGTACCACTAAAAAGTACCTACAACTAAAAAACTTGGTAATTTAATAATAAAGTACTTTTTGCAAAAAAAAAAAGAAATCAAATGCTTCTCACATTTCTTTTTTCTCTTAACGAAAATATTAAAAAAAATAATTAAAAGAAAGTTAAAAAGTCGTTTTTTTTAAAAAGTGCCACTAAAAAGTACCTTTTAAAAAACTACTTAAACTTGCATCATTGCTAATTATCTTTTAAAAAATTAAATAAATTAAATTTTAACACAATTTAGTTATTTTGTAAAAAGTACTTTTTGAAAAAGTACACTTAAAATAAACACCTTAAATAAACAACGCAAAAAGTTGTTTCACCAAAGTAAATAAGTAAAGGCAGGAAGAAATCCTCGCAAAAGGAAAACAATTATTCAAAAGATTTTTATACCTGCGACTAAAAAACTAACTAATTTATCAATAAAGTACTTTTTGCAAAAACAAAAAAATAACAAATGTGAGAAAAGTTTTGTTTCTTAATAGAAATACTTTAAAAAAAAATTAAGAGAAAGTTAAAAAGTATTTTTTAAAAAAGTACCGAGAAAAAGTACCTTTCAAAAAACTTTTTGAAGGTGCACCATTGCTAATTATCTCTTTAAAAAAAAATAAATAAGATAAACTATAAAAAAAATAAATATTTTGTAAAAAGTACTTTTTGAAAAAATGCCTTTAAAATGAAATACATTTCAAAAAAGTAAAAGGTATTTTAAAAAAAGTACATAAGTAAATCAAATAAAAAATACTTGTAAAAGGCAGCGTAACATTACAAAATGTCCCATGTTTTGTAGTAAAAAAAAATGTTTCAAACATTTTTTAAATAGTTTGCAACATAA
Organism: Trichopoda pennipes; assembly: GCA_030448955.1. NCBI lineage: Eukaryota > Metazoa > Arthropoda > Insecta > Diptera > Tachinidae > Trichopoda > Trichopoda pennipes. The sequence goes on from JASKUP010000040.1 coordinate 4,495,770, forward strand.
TGCTTCCATCAAAAATAGTACCTTAATTTTTTTTTTTTTTTCAAAAAACTGTGCATAATCCGAAAAGTACCTTCAAAACAATATATATTAAAAAGGAAAATGCTTTTATAAATTAAAGACGTTTCTTTAAATTAAATAAATAAAGGTTTTTTTAATTACATAAAGAGATAAAATAGTACCTTTTATGGGCAATGCCTTTTTAAAAGGGACAAATTTTTAAAAAATTTATCCCTAAGAAATAATCTATTACAGTTCGGTTATGTTATGCCTGGAATAAGTAATTTAATTTTTTATATTTTTTTTTTGTTGTTGGAGACTTTTAACTTTTTTTATTCCAAATTCTTTTAGTCAGGTCTCTTCCCTTTTTACGGTCCATTTTATTTTCTAGCAAGAAAAAAGTCCCATAAGATCACTATTAAGCATTTTACAGGCTTCCATAATTGTCACAATGTGTGATTTAATTATTTGTCAAATAACTTCACCAATAGTCCCTTATGCCGTAAAGAAGATGCCCTTGTTTTACAATGCCCATCACATTGGCCTTCTCTCCAAATGTCACGACCATCTGGGTTAGTACGTTTAATTGTTTTTTTTTTTATATTAATATAGTTGTTGTAATAGATTCAAATTTATGTTTATACATAATTACTTTACTGTTCCATTCCCTTAACAATTCCGTCTCAATTTACTATCCACACTTTCTTCCATTTGGCCATAAAATAAAGTGACTCTTTACATTCTTCGTACAAAATTATACACAATGCGAGACTTAATGTAATTAATGGTACTTTTATCTCTTTTAATATATTTTTGTGGGGGGCTGTATAACAAATTAATGTTTATTTTTGTGTTTTTGATGTTGTTTTTTGCTAAATAAACATTTCCGGTTACGCGTGTTTGTAATTTGTTTTTGTTCTTTTTTTTTTGTTTTGTATTATAGTTTACACAGGGTGTGCTTAAATTTATGCACTCTTAGAATAAACTCGCTTCTATATGATTTTTCTTAAAGCTTTCCATCCATCTAGCAGCATTGCTGTCAAAGTGTTTGTATTTCTATAGAGCATAGCACAATTACTTTTACTGCTATCTCTTCGAAAAGATGCTAAAATCAAAAAATAGCATAGAACAGGTATGATAACGATAATCATCCTAGAAATGATGACTGTTTTTATTTGCGACTGCTGTTGGTAAATGTACGTGGACCAAAATCATTTGCGTATTTGAAAACTATGAATGCCCACCCACCGATGCCAAACATATCGAGAAGCATGTCAACTATTGGGTTTGCTGGAGAACGACGATTCTCACTGGGATTTAACACTTGCGGGTTCAATTGTTTCATCAAATGCATACCAAATACGAATGCTGTTCGCTATTATCATCATCACAAATGATGATAATAGCGAATAATTCAATGACGACGTATGTGAAGATATCTTGCAGCGCTTGCGCATTCGAACGAATAATCCCGACATGCAAATAACCGATGAAATATACAATGAAGGATTGATTATGATTGAATATCAATGCTTGACTATTGCAAACAAGCTACTGATTGAAGTAGGAATGGTCGATCGATGCACTCAACCAGGAATTATATCGAGAGCTGCAATACAATGTTGATACATTGCAGGAATTCGTTCGAAATAATGTGCCGAACAGCAAAAACTAATACACGAAAAATTTATGCAAGCGGTGGACAATAATATTGCTGGTCTATTCTTCCTGGAGGAACAGGGAAAACATTTGTCATTTCATTGATTTTGCCCACTATTCGATGAAGATGTGACATAGCTTTGGCGTTAGCATCATCTGGAGTTGCTCCGACTCTTCTGGATGGCGGTCGTACTGCACATTCTGCGTTTAAGTTGCCACTCAATTTAAACACAATTGATACTCCAACATGCAATATTTCCCGATCCAATCCACCCGGGGGCACCTGATAGTCTTTTTGGAGCCTACTATTCCATCTAGACTGGTGTCTTGCGGGGTAAAAGAGAGCCCAGGCCCCTTAAAAGCTAGTAGGGACCATCTGGACGATCCACTATATTTCCACTGGAATCAGTAGCATCGCAGAGTTCACCTTTAGACATTTAGCTGTTCTGTGGCTGATTATTGAGGTTGGCCCCTATATGGGAGTATCGTGGTGGTTGTGGTTTCGAGGCCTTCATGAGAGTTTGTGGTTCGGATCATTCACAATGAACACAATGAATGGTTCAGGTCCAGTGAGTATGAACGCCGTCGTGATCTTAATTATATTAAGTTCTGGACCTGGAGTTGAAAAGTCTCCAACTCTTAAGCAAGGAGTAAAGGCTGCGACCTACTTCGAGCTCTTGAAATTGCAACTAGGAGTGACTGGAGAATGGACGGATTTGAAGGCCTTCTAGGGCGAGAATAGCGCTACATACCATTCACAGTGGTAACGGCCACCATCTGATTATGGCTCACTGCCGGTGCAGATGTAAATCTTATCACGCATTTCACGATCCAGTACAATAGGAAAGTTGATGATGCAAAGCAGGCTCATTGTTTGGGATGAGTGCACAATGGCACATAAGAAATCACTTGAAGCATTTAACTTCATACTGAAGGATATTCTTTGGCGGCTTGATGATATTGTTGGCAGGCGATTTCAGGCAGACGTTGCCAGTAATTTCCCATGCAATGCCTGCAGATGAATTGAATGCTTGCCTGAAGGCATTCCACCTTTGTGGAATAACGTAAAAACATTATCGCCAACCACTAATATGAGAGTTCAACTTCAAAAAGGATCAAAGTGCTGCATAATTTTCCAAACAATTGTTAGCTGTTGGAAATGGAAAAGTCCCAGTTGATGCGACAGCTGGATTAATTACTCTTACCAACGACTTTTGCCGATTTGTAGACTCTCAATTAGCTCTTATTGAAAATGTTTTCCCAAACATTAGTGAGAATTAATAGAATTATGCTTGGTTAGGTCAACGAGCATTTCTCGCCCCAAAGAATAATGAAGTAGCCGCACTAAATTTTACCATTCAATCAAAAATCGATGGCAATTTGGTGACATACAAATCCGTTGATTCCATAAAAAATCCCGATGATGCAGTAAATTATCCAACGGAGTTTTTTAACTCTCTGGAGCTACCAGGATTTCCACCACATAACTTGTAACTCAAAGTTGGTTCAGTTCATTATGATATTGCGTAATTTGAATCCACCGCGACGTGGCAACGGTACTCGACTTGCGGTGAAAAGACTTATGCCGAATTTAATTGAGGCAGCCATTATTAACGGAAAGTACGTAGGTGAAAATGTATGTATTCTTCGAATATCAATGATTGCGACTGATCTTTCGTTTGACTTCAAACGATTGCAATTTTCGGTTCGCCTTGCGTTCGCAATGACAATAACCAAGTCGCATGGCCAATTGCTTAGTGTTTGCGGGATAAATTTAGAAAATCGTTGTTTTTCACATGGGCAGCTATACGTTGCGTGTTCACGAGTTGGAAAATCATCCGCTCTATTTGTGTTAACGTCAGACTAAAAAACTAAAAATGTCGTTTACCAAAGGGCACTTCAATGAAACGGTTAATTTGCGGACACTTATAACGCTTCTACTCAGTATTTACTTTGGATTCACTTTCTTTTTTTACTTCGTGAAGTTCAACTAAATTCCACTTCATTTTTGTAATCAAAATGACTTCGATTACTATTGTGCAATGAAATAAAATTTTTCCTTTTCAAATATAAAACAAAAAAAAAATAATTTTTCTTTATCTTTTAATCCCCAAACGAAATGTTCCAAAAAACGAAGGCATCTGGTAACGAAACGGAGTTTGCCGGGTGTGCTAGTATGATTTAAAAATTAACAAAATTATAACGAAATTTCGTTACCTAATATAATATTAATACTTTGATAATATTATACTTATAAAAAGTAATTTTATAAAATGCAGAAAAGGAATTATGGGTTTCAAAAAACTCCTTTGAAAATTAAAAATTATCTTAAAAAAAGTATTAGAAAAAAATACATTTTAACAAATTCGCTATATAAAAATAGCCCATAGAAAATCGATTAAAAATTTTAAAAATTACTTTTTGAAAAAGTACATATTGAAAAAGTACCTAATGAAAAAGTACCTATTGAAAAAGTACCTATTGAAAAGTTCCTTTGAAAAAATATCTATTGAAAAAATATCTATTGAAAAATACCTATTGAAAAAGTACCTACTGAAAAAGTATATAATGAAAAAGTATCTACTGAGAAGGTACCTTTGAAAAGGTACCTTTGAAAAACTACCTATTAAAACAGTACCTTTGAAAAACGACCTATAAAAAAACCTCCTTTGAAAAAACACCTATTGAAGAAGTACCTTAAAGAAAATACCTATTAAAAGAGTACCTTTAAGAAAAAACCTATTGAAAAAGTACCTTTGAAAAAGTACCTACTAAAAAAGTACCTAATGAAAAAGTAGCTATTGAAAAAGTACCTATTGAAACAGTACCTTTGAAAAACGACCTATAAAAAAACCTCCTTTGAAAAAACACCTATTGAAGAAGTACCTTAAAGAAAATACCTATTAAAACAGTACCTTTAAGAAAATACCTATTGAAAAGTACCTTTGAAAAAGTACCTACTGAAAAAGTACCTAATGAAAAAGTAGCTATTAAGAAAGTACCATTGAAAAAAAATCTTTGAAAAACTACCTATTGAAACAGTACCTTTGAAAAACAACCTATTAAAAAAGCACCTTTGTAAAAATACCTTTTGAAAAAGTATCTTTGAAAAAGGACCTATTAAAAAAATACCTATTGAAAAAGTACCTTTGAAAAAATACCTATTGAAAAAGTACCTATGAAAAAAGTACCTTTTAAAAAGTACCTATCGAAAAAGTACTTTTTGTAAAACTACCTTTGAAAAAAAATTACATCTTGAAAAGGAAAAGTTGCTAGAAGACAGCAAGTGGCTAAAGAAGGAATTATTGAACAACTTAATAATTACGAACCTAATAAAAATTAATCAAAATATTATAGATATAATTCCTATTTAATCAATTTGCTTTGAGATATAAGACGTAAGTTTTCTATACAAAATTTTTGGGTGAAATATACTAATGATCTATAGAGGCAGGAGTGAAATTGCCATATGGATATAAGTATGCTATGCCCTCAGTAATACATGCCACTTTTTTAACACTAAACATTTTATGAGAATATCTAAAAAAAAATATTTTTATATATAAATATAAATATAAATAATTATAATGTGTTTATTATTATTACTCGACTTTTTTTTTTTCAATATAAAAGTATTAATCGTTTTAAATAAATTTATCACAAATATTTTCAATATTTCGCTAAAATTGTTATAATTTGTGTTTTTATAAAAATAATTTCCTGAAGAAGCTTTCCACAGGAAAGGGAAATATTAAAACTATTTGTGAATTTTTTTTTTAAAAAGGTCATTATTAAAATTAATACTTTTATATAATTATAATGTATAATTTTATAATTAGTATTAATTGATATAATATTTTAAGAAGATTTTTATTTAAAAAATAAATAGATAAATAAATAGATTATCGCACTATAATGAATTAAATCGTAGAGACTACTGGAAATTCACTGTAGGCTGGGAAATTTATAACTATAGATTTTCAAAAATTACCATAAACTATGGAATTTTATAACACAAATTTAATTATAAAAAAGCCTAAAATAAATTAAGGGCAATAAAACAGCTGCTTATAACACAAAGACGATAACTCACAAAGCGGGTGGCTCAAAACCAAAACAAAAATTATTTATGGAAAAGTTTCTATTGGAACTGCTGGAAGAGGTGTGAATAAATAACAAAAAAAAATAATTTATTATTTATATTTTTATCAGATTTAATATACCAGCAGCCTTAACGCAAAGCAATTTTTTTATCCAGTGCTTTAACAATAACAACGTGAACTATAGCAGCAGTTGAAACAAAAACTTAATTATTCATCACAAAAACAAATTTTGTTTTTCTATTCTATTCACATTTCAAACGCAATAACACCATTAATTTTTATATATATTTTTTTTTTGTTTATTCGTTAAGAAGATACTCTGTTTATAATATCTTATGCTTTAAATAGGGAAACATTATTATGAGGGATGTTTTAATCTTAAACAAAAGTCTCATTGTCTTCTTTGTAAATAATTAATAATTAATAGAATAATTAACAACATTTCACCGATGTGTTAATTGAAAATTAAGGACACTGGTGATTAAGAAATATAACATACTTAACATAACATTGATAATATAACAAAATGATTAGATAATCTTTTGTTTAACGAAACAAAAGCAGCTATTTAAAAAAAAGAAGGCGCCAAATCATTATTTAGTTAACGAAAACATAAAAGTTATGTGATAACATTATGCTCTCCCCTCTGTAGGAAAAGGGGAAAACCCCTTTTCAATAACTGTTGCTTCTTTCTATTGTTTTTTTATTTACAGATAATTGGAAACAATTATTTAAGGGCCAAGATTGTTTAGACAAAAAGAGAGAGAACATTCTAACCTTTCATTCTAGATGCCTGTTAATGTTTTCTTTGTATGGAGTATCCTTATAATGAACTGTTGGCAATTTTATTGTTATGATTAAGAGTATATCCGTTCAATTATTTTTTTTTTTTGTTGCCTTTATTATCGATTTAATTAAGAAAGGGTTAGAAATTATTATGAAGTTATTAAAATTATTTAATTATAGAGATGTCACAGCTGGGGTTATTAAAATACTTTGATGACACAATCAACTGTCTGCTAAAAAAGGGGATGTTCCGTATATAATTAAACCTTAAAAATTAATGAGTAAAAAGCTTAAAACAGCTAGTTGGTCTTAAAATTTCAATAGTTATTTAATTTAAGTTTTGAAGGACTTTAATTATATTTTTTGTTATTCGCAAGATAATACACTCACTAAGTAGATGTTAAAAGTACATAAAATAAACGCGTGAATAATAATAATAATAATAATAAATATCTTTTTTCTTTTATATAAAAAAGATCTTATAAAAGAAAAAAGATATTTATTAAAGATAAATAAAAAAGATCGATTAAAAAAACAATAAAAATTATCAAATAATAATAATAATAATAATAGTAATAATAAATAAGGAGTTTTTAGCAGTTTCTTACGACAGTGCTAAAACCACTTGATAACTTCAGCATAAAAATAAAACAAGGTCAAAGCTGAAACTTCTCTGACTAACCAGTAGTAGCAATTGCATGAAAACAATTCTTATTCTAAACGCTTTAAATTAAACGCTTTATAAAAATATTGGAAAATTTTTGAAACTGTCAAAATGATGTCGGCTTACATTGAATAAGGCATATAAGTAATTAAGAGGACCGCATAGCTCTGTGTGGGGTGCGTGATAAAATTTAAATCAGTACCCAGTAGGCCATAACCAAATGGTGGATCACACCACTGCAGATGAAATGCAGCATCATCCTCGACCCAGAAGGCCTTCAGATACGTATATCCACCTGTCACTTCTAGTTGCAATTTTAAAAGCCCCGAACAGGCCGCAGCCTTCATTCCTTGCTGAAGAATTGGAAACTATCGAACTCCTGGTCCAGAACGCATAAAGTTTAATAAAATTTAAGAACACAGCCGCAATCATGCTCACTGCACCTGGAGCATTCATTGTGTTCATTGTACATGAACCGACCCACACAACTCAAACGAGGCCCTCGAAACCACAATCACCACAATACCACCGAAGGTCCAACCTCAAAAATCAGTCAGAGAGCAGCTAAAAGGCTAAAAAGAGAAATAGCTGAACTCTTGAGCTTTACTGATTCTCGTGGAAATATAGTGGAATTGTCCAGTTGGCTCCTGCTAACTTTGCAGGGGACTGGGCTCCCTTTTACTCCCATTGACACATGTAATAACGGTGAGGTTCCATCAAAACATATCAATGTGCCCCCGGAAAGGGCTCTGTGTGAGGTTTGAAGCAGATAAATATTGTACTAAAATTAATATACAACAACACTTATAGCGACTTATTTAATACTAACTACAGGGTGTCCGCCGGGAAGGTATACATTACTTTGTTTTGCTGCCATTTTGACAAACATTAGTCTTGACAGTTCATATTTGACAGTCGTGCAGTAGACTCACCGAAAATTTATTATTGAAAAATATTCGATTAATCAACGTGTTTTAATCGTTACAACTTTTTCTCAAAATCAATCATCGATTACTGAGACTATAAGAAAGTTACGAGAAATTTTTTCGAGAAACAACCAACGTGCGAACAAAACGCACTATTTATCGTGTAGTGAGTGATTTCGAAGAAAGAGGATGTGTAAGTGATAGGCCCAGGAATGAACCACAATGTACTGTAAGATTGGCCGGCTAAAAATATTACTGCTTGGTTTTCAAAGAGCAACTTTGGCCACAATTTTGCACAAGGATTTACATTTGTTTTCATATGAAACTCAGTTGACAAAATAACTTCTTCCGCAAAACCATTTACGTCGCCGTACATATGCCAATAGGAAGTAACAGCTCGCCCATGACAACCACGATTTTCATGAAAAATTCATAATGAGCGACGAGGCAAATTTTCCTTTCACTCGATATGTAAATAAACAGAGGAGTCGTTTCTGGGGAACGGGAGAACCTTAAATTATTCAACAGTCATCTCTGCATTCATTAAAATCGACAGCGTGCAATTTGTTCAGGAGGAATCATTGAAATCTTTGAAAATTAAAACGGCGTAACGGTAACCATGAATGGTGAGCGATATCGTAATATAATTGAAAACTTTTTATCGCCACAACTGCCTGCTGAGGGCTTGATTAACATGCGGTATCAATTAAACGGTGTCACATGGCACACAGCCAGGATTACAATGGAATAACTGCGAGGCCTCATTCCACATTCCATATTTCCAGAAATGGTGATGTTGATTGGCCTCCACGGTCGTCTGATTTGACTTGGTAGGGATATCCGAAAAGCAAATTTTATGCAAACAAACCAAAAACGCTTGAGCATTTCAAACAATATATTCGTGATGAAATTAATGAATTACCGCATGAATTGTGTCAGAATGTACGGAAAAATATGCTCAAAAGGGTTCACATTTGTGAGGCTAACAGAAGCGGATATTGTATATTGTATTAAGTAAAAAATTGTAAACAAATAAATTAGTATACCTTTCAGGAGCACACCCTGTATAATAAAATAAATGCCTCCCAAATGAATTTTTATTTAGTACGTATGCTGACGTATGATTAACATTAATTTATTATAAATTAAAAGGTTCCTAGAAAAAGCAATAAAATGTTATTAATAATAACTATGACAGCAAAGGATAATAGTCCCATAAAATATAACTGTTTTCTAGGAAGAAACACCAGTGAATATTTTTTAGTAAAACTATTTAATTATTTTTAAAGCTGAATCGGTTTAACTGGAATGAATATTTCTTTATCCCTTCGAATACACTCGAGTTATGAAACCCCAAATTTGTTAAATGAAGTCGAAAAGATTATATGTTTCATAACAGTTAAAAGGAATTTGATTTAGCTGGCGTTTTACTGCCACAGTAATAAAGATTTAAAAAAAGTTAAGTCTCAGTTAGTTAATTAAGAAATTTCACATTTTACTTTTAATAATCAAAAAAGCCCTGTTTTAAAGAAATTTTTTATTTGTGACACCCTGTTACCTTATGTCAAAAAATCTAACTTTGACATTATTGGTGAATAATTTAAGAATTGCAGGACTTTAGTTTTATAAAAAGCTAGACAGTTTCTACAAAACTTATTAAAGAATATTATATTTTTGTAGGTCCTGAGAATTTTAACCCAAATGTAAAGTATTTCAAATAACAAAAACCTAAAAAAAACATAATTATTTTGAATAACTCCTAAATCTTATTTTTTACGTTTTTGAAAACCCTTTAGGTATATTGAATATCTAAATTTTTTTGTTTATGTAGTTTTTGGAACTTTTGAATGAAGTTTTGGGAATATGAGGGATATTAACTTTTGTTATCATTTTCACATTTTTCTTATTATAATAAGTTATTGTTTCATTATTTCGAAAAAAAAAAACAGATTTGCATTGAAAAAACTCAAGTAAGTTCTTAAATGCCAAATGTGGAGCTTTTTGGAACTTGTGATAAAATTTTGAGGGATTTTTATTTGTTTTCAACATTTTTAATTTCTTTCTCATTATATTAATTATTAATGGCTTTATTATTTCTAATATAAGAGGCTTATATTAAATAGTTACGAATAAAATAATTCCTAATTCTTCGAGCTACAAATGTGGAATTTTTGGAACTTTTGATAAACTTTTTAGGAATTTAAGAATTTTTGCTTTTTTTTATCATTTTTAACTTTTTCATTATTATAAAATATAGGGAAATTTTGAATTTTTCGAATTTTAGAAAAATTATTTGAGAATTTAGGGATTTTTATTTTTTTACATTTTTAGCTACTTTTGCTTTTGTTTTTGGAACTTTGGATAAATTTTTTAGGAATTTATGAAGTTTTACTTTTTTTATGACTTTTAAATTCTAACCGTTTCATTATTACAAAAAATATAACATTAGAGTTTTTGGAACTTTTGAAAAATTATGCGGGAATTTAGGGATTTTTATTCTTTGTACATTTTTAATTTTCTACTCCATTTTAGTCATATTTACCTTCCAACTGTTTCATTATTTAAAAAATTAGAGATTTAGAATTTTTGGATATTTTGAAAAATGTTGTGGGAATTTAGGAATTGTGATTTTTTTATGTTTTTAATTTATGAAGTTCTACTTTGTTTAATCATTTTTAACTTCTAACTGTTTCATTATTATAAAAATTAGAGATTTAGAATTTTTAGAATTTTAGAAAAATTATTTGTGAATTTGGGGATTTTTTTTTATATTTTGAACTACTTTTGCTTTTGTTTTTGGAGCTTTTATAAACCTTTTAGGAATTTATGAACTTTTACTTTTTTTATCATTTTTAACTTCCAACTGTTTCATATTACAAAAATTAAAGATTTAGAATTTTTGTAACTTTTGAAAAATTATTTGGGAATTAACGAATTTTTATTTTTTTTACATTTTTAATTTATGAAGTTCAAATTTTTTATCATTTTTAACTTCTAACTACTTCATTATTATAAAAATTAGAGATTTAGAATTTTTGGAACTTTTGAAAAATTATTTGGGAATTTACGAATTTTTATTTTTTTCCAGTTTTAAATTATGAAGCTCTACTTTCCTTTATCGTTTTTAACTTCCAACTGTTTCATTATTATAAAAATTAGAGATTTTGAATTTTAGAAAAATTATTTGAGAATTTAGGGATTTTTATTTTTAATTACTTTTTATTTTGTTTTTGGAACTTTTGATAAACCTTTTAGGAATTTATGAATTTTTAATTTTTTGATCATTTTTAACTTCTAACTGTTTCATTAGTATAAAAACTAGAGATTTAGAATTTTTGGAACTTTTGAAAAATTATTTGGGAATTTAGGGATTTTTATTTTTTTTTTAAATTTATGAAGTTCTACTTTTTTTAATTATTTTTAAATTCTAACTAATTCATTATTATAAAAATTAAAGATTCAGAATTTTTGGAACTTTTAAAAAATTATTTGGGAATTTAGAAATTTTTACTTTTTTACATTTTTAATTTCTCCTGCATTTTAATCGATAATAATTAGTAACGGTTTATTTTAAAAATTATATATCAACGTAAATGAGATCCCTTAACTCCCGTATTTAATTAGACTTATGTGGATAACATCCATAATTGGTGGTTGTGGTTGTGTATTTTCGAGGGTTTTGATGTAATCCACAAAAAAAAAATTAATCAAAAAATAAATAAAACAACTGCTGGCTGCATTCATTATCAGCCGCCAGTTGCATCATCACTAAAGATGGCGTAGCCTAGCGAGCTGTCGTTGAACACAAAATTAAAAAATAAAAAATTCATTCGCCTTAAAACTAATTATAAAATAAATAAAATTATAAACGAAAACAATAATTCATATAATTATAAAATAAGTCTTCTGTGTCACAAAAAGTGACCAACCTGTTACAACCTGTAGCTGCGTTTAACTAAAACTGCTGTTGCTGCAGAAACTTTGAATAAGAAAAAAAAAATATTTAAAATTCAAATTTGAATTTATGTAAAAATTCATTTAAACCTTTAAATGAAATTACCGTTTTAAAAAGTTTAAATATTTTATATTTTGAGTGTCATATTTCAATTGGTTTTCCCTCTATTCTAAACATATTTAACATGACCCAAATTTTTTATCTCCAAAAACAAAAAAAAACAATTGATTGACATGCTTGACTTAAATAAAAATAAATGAATCATTCATTATTTATAACTGTTAAATATTAAAAGTGCCATTAACTACAACAACAACATTAAGTGGTTTATGTCAGTTTTTTTACAGTAAAAGTTTTTTTTTTTGCGAATAAAATTTATTTTTATTGAAAGATTAAGGAATTTTAAATCGAAATTTATTGTTCATTTAGAAACGGAATTATTCGAAGGGATTTAATAAATTTTTACAAAAATAGTAAAACCTTAGAAGGTAGAGGGTGTTAAAAAATGTCAAGGTTCGAAGGACCATATGGAACAAATATCGACTCTAGATCAAGAAATCATTCATTGACTCATGCGAGAATTTCTAGCAAAAGAAAGAAACAAGTCAGGCTGCTTAGAAAATGCGCAAAATTTCGACTAAAAATATAAACTGAACGTGACTGTAACGGGTGTCCGCCGGGAAGGTATACTAGTTTGTTTGTTTAGAATTTTGAATTAACTGAAATGATAAATGTTTTATTTGATGTCTGCAATTAAGTATGGAATAAAATACCAGATAAATGTCGGCCTCTGTTTGCCTCACAGATGTGAACCCTTTTGAGCATATTTTTCCTTACATTCTCACACACTTCGCGCGGTATTTCATTAATTTCACCACGAATATTTTGTTCGAGTTGCTCAAGTGTTACTGGTTTGTTTGCATAAATTTTGCTTTTCAGATATCCCCACAAAAAAAGTCCGGAGCAGTCAAATTAGGAGACCGTGTAGGCCAATCAATATCACTTGAAATAACCTCTTGTGGAAAAAGGTTTCGCAGTAATTCCACTGTAATCCTGGCTGTATGCGACGTGGCATCGTCTTGTTAATACCACATGTTAATTAAACCCAAATCATGAAGTTTTGGAGCTAAAAAGTTTTCAATCATATCACGATATCGCTCCCCATTCACAGTTACTGTTACGCCGTTTTTATTTTCAAAGGAGAAAGGTCCAATTATTCCTCCTGACCAAATTGCACACCAGACTGTCAATTTTAATGGATGCAAAGGTGGCTGTCGGATAATTTGAGGGTTTCCCATTCCCCATAACCGACTGTTCCATTCAAATGAAAATGTGACTCGTTACTCATTATAATTTTTTCATCAAAATCGGGGTTGTCATGGGTGAGCTGTAACATCCTATTGGCATATGTATGGCAGCGTAAATGGTCCTGTGGAAGAAGTTTTTTTGTCAACTGAATCTTGTATTGAAACAAAAGCAAATCCGTGTGCATAATTGTGGCCAAAGTAGTTCTTTGAAGACGAAGCTCCTGAGCACAGCGTCGAATTGAGGTTGATGGATTGTTTTCAACACTTTCTTGAGCAGCAGCAATGACTTCAACCGATCTTGCTGTAAGTTGTAGTCCACAATTGTGGCCTTTCACATACAGGCTCTCTTTCTTCGAAACCATTCACTACACGATAAAAAGTGCATTTTGTTGGCACGGTAATCGATGATTGATTTCGATAAAATATTTTAACGGTTAAAACACGTTAGTTTATCGAGTATTTTTTATGTGTCTACTTTGCGTCTGCCAAATATGAACTTTCAAGTCCAATGTTTGCCTATATGGCGGCACATCCTGAATTTAAAATAATTTAATTAATGCAAAACAAAACAAGACTTTTAAAGGTTGTTTTTCGATCCCAACTCATTTACCACCACACGCTTCCCCCCGGGGGCACATTGATATGTTTTGACGGAATCTCACCGTCATTGCATGTGCCAACCGGGGTAAAAGGGAGCCCAGTACTTTTCAAGGCTAGCAGGAGCCAACTGGATAATTCCACTTAATTTCTACGGTAATCAGTAAAGCCCCAGAGTTCAGCTATTTGGCTGATTTGAGATTGGCTCTTCGGGTATATCGTAGTGGTTGTGGTTTCGAGGCCCTCGTTTGAGTTGTGTGGGTCGGATCATTCACAATGAACACAATGAGTGGTCTAGGTCCAGTGAGCATGATAGTCGTTGTATACTTAAATTTTATTAAGTTTCATGCGTTCTGGACCAGGAGTTGGATAGTCTCCAACTCTTCAGCAAAGAGTGAAGGCTGCGGCCTGTTCCGGGCTTTTAAAGTTGCAACTAGGAATGCGTGGAAGATAAAGGTATCTGAAGGCCTTTTAGGGCGAGGATGATGCTACATTTAATCCACAGCGGTTTGATCCACCTTCTGGTTATGGCTTACACAGCTAGGTGCTGATGCAAATTTTATCACACATCCCAATTCACGCAATATATTGTTACAGAACTAGATAGTTAGGTTATGGGGAGGGGGAAAGAGAAAGTAGTGTTTGTGCACAATTTGCATTTTCCTGCATTGAAAGTGACAGCTTAAATCGATGAATGGAGTTTATTCCACATACGAACAGTTCTGCTAAAAAATCAACCAATCAACCACAAATGGATGTACGCCCAATGAAAAGCATGTTAAACGCAAAAATGTGCGAGTAACGGGAGTTAGTTCCCTAATTTTATTAGAGCACTTACCATTATCGTAGCAATAAAATAGCGAAATTCAACCCAGATTGCATCGATGCTCTGGAGATGCAATAGAGTTAGATGCCCTAATGTGCCCAATAAACCTCTTGGTCCTCTCTTGTACGTGTTCTAGCAAATCCAAAATAGACCTTAAGGCACCGGGCCATACATGAGAGTAGTATTCCATCTTTGGACGGATATAGGTGGTATAAATAGTACGAAGATCGGATGGAGTAAA
This sequence comes from Trichopoda pennipes, assembly GCA_030448955.1. Lineage (NCBI taxonomy): Eukaryota > Metazoa > Arthropoda > Insecta > Diptera > Tachinidae > Trichopoda > Trichopoda pennipes. The sequence continues at coordinate 4,510,831 of JASKUP010000040.1, forward strand.
GTATCTCTTACACCGTTTTAAAAATCCGAGGTAATTGAAAGCTTCTTTAGAAAGCATGAAAAATGTGTTTAGTCCAGAATATTTCTATTTACCCAGAACCAACCCCGACTATCACGACTATCCCGCTTGTCGGAGCTAATCTTTATACCGAAGTTACATGTCTTAGTTGCCGACTTTCTTTACCTACATTATTTTATCGACCATAAACTTTTATAGCTGCTGTATTCGCCTTTCCGTTTGCTGTGATTGTTGTTATTAAATAGAATTCCAACTCAAATGCTAAAGCCGGGTCACTTTTATTTTCTTTATTGAGAACTATTTTCTTCTTCAATATATAACAGTTTATTAAATAAAAAAAGTTGTTTTACAGAAAAAATTCAAGACGTTATGATAAAGCAGAACATATGCCAACAAACCTGACGTATAAGAAATATAACTGATGTTTGCTAATACTTATACGGGGAAGTGTCTCGTTCCATAAAAGCTGTCATTAATATCTGCGCATTGAGACTTATTAAATATTGCCAGCAATGAAATGTTAAAAATTAATTTATACAAAAGTTAAACATTTATGCTGTTAGATGGGTCGGTCTCCCTTAATATTCTTTGAAAAGAAATAAAATCTAAATGAGCATAAAGTCACCTGTGTTTCAAAAGGAAAGAAATAAATGGTTGATTTAGATTATACTGCTGCAACAACTGGTAAATTTTTTTTTATTTTTTCTTCATTAAAAACCTGCATAACAAGCAGCACTAAAATTGTGATATAAATTAGAGAGCCACCCAATACTTCAGAGTTTTTGCCCACAGCATTTTTTTTTATTTTTATGCATCATATAAAATTGTTTAGTCATTTTATTACACCACAATATGTCCATTAAACTGAAAAGAATGGAAAAAGAAAAAACACTCATTCAGATAATAGATAAAAACGAATTTAAAACTGGCCAACATGAAATAAAAGCGTTTACAGAGAAATTTTAACACCACCAAATATTTTAATAATGCGAACCACAACACATATAAACGTTTCTAGTAGATCCAAAATATTGTTTAAGAATTTATCGATAAGAGATGAACTTGACTCCAATAGTCTGATTCCAAAAATCAAATGTTTGAAGTTAAGTTGGCTATCAAAAGCATTAAGATATTATTTTGGTTGCCAAACTCTTTTGAGTAAAAGTTGAACATTCTTCTAAAAGTTAAAAGGGCATGATTAAGCTCTAGCAGATGACTCTAGATAGTCTAGATCAAATAATACAACAGATAAATATGTCACCACTTAAGTAAACTGGCATACTGCGCCAATGTATCATGCGTGATAAGATTTACGTCGGTACCTAACGCCTGGTCCAGAAAACATGACAAGCATGCTCACTGTATTCGGATCATTCACACATTGTTCTCAGTAAAGATGAGATGATCCTGGCCTCTTAATCAAATTCATGAGGGCCGCGAAACCACATCCAACACAATAGTCCCGAAGGCCAACCTCAATAATCAGACAGAGAACAGCAAAAAGGCTAAAGAACCAATTAGCTGAACTCTGGGGCTTACTTATTTCCCGTGGATATAACGTGGACCTTCCAGTTGACTCCCTGCTAGCCTTCAGGGGACTGGGCTTCCGTTTTTCACCCGTTGACACATGTAATGATGGTGGATTTCCATCAAAACAAATCAATTTGCCCCCAATTTGCCAATGATGTGATAAGCTTTACATCTGGCCGTGTGCCTTAATCAGATGGTGGATCATTACCACTGTGGATGGTATGTAGTGCCATCCTTGCTCTAGATGGCCTTCGAATACGTATATCCTCCGGTCACTCCTAGTTGCAACTTCAAAAGCCCGAAGCAGGCCGCAGCCTTCACTCCTTGCTGAAAAGTTGGAGACTATCCAACTCCTGGACCAGAGCGCATGTAGCTTAATAAAATTTAAGAACTTACCCGCAATCATCATCACTGGAGCTGGACCATTCATTGTGTTCATTGTGAATGATCCGACCCACACAATTCAAACGAGGGCCACGAAACATGCAGCCACCACGATACTCCCGAAGAGCTTACCTCAATAATCAGTCAAAGAACAGCTAAATGCCTAAAGAGACAAACAGCAGAACTCTGGGGCTTTACTGATTCCCGTGGAAATATAGCGGATTTTCCAGTTGGCTCCTGCTAGCCTTGAAGGGGACTAGGCACCCTTTTACCCCCGCAAGACACAAGTCTAGATGGTTGTGTGATCCATAAAGACTTATAATGTGCCCCCGAGGGGGCCCCCGCGCGGAATGTGCCAGTGTATCAGTATGACCAATGTACTTCGGCAAATTAACATGAATAAAATGGCATGCGAATAATACTAAGAAATGAGCAAGCCGGTGATTAAGTGGCTCAATTTATAGATAACCTAGAGATTTTGTGATTCTCAGAATCGAACAACTGAAAATATTATTCGTCGATTTTTAAAATGATTTCCAGGCAATTAATCTCTAAATGAGACAATAACACGAACGAATTAAACAAATTATTCGTGTGTAATCATGTTTGTGCGTGATCATGTTTCCCAATATTCCTCGAAGCTATTTGAAGTTTCATTCAACATTGTTATATATATGTATTTATGAATTGAATTGTTATAATAATTGTATAAAAACGAGTAAATAATCTGGCAGCGCTTATAAATAAGTAGAGATTAAAGCATAATGAAATAAACGATTATTCGGTGATCAACTGCTTTCAAACGATGTTGTTCTAATTCTTGTTTTAACCTCACGACATTACAGTGGCGACGAGCAAAAAAAATACAAAGCCAACCGCGTGCACAAAATCTAGTATACATAAAGGAAAACGGGAAAACTTAATAGCAAATTTAATTGCACTAGAACATTAATATTTTTGCTGTGTTTAAAATAATTAACTTAATAGGCAATTAATATTTAATAATATTTAAATCATCAATATGACAGAAAGTGCTTCTGGAACACGTGGCACAAGCGATGGGCACAACCTAACCTCAATGACAGCTCCGAACCAATATTATACAACGTTGTTGCCGGAGTTCACACCATCAAGAGATAAATGGGCGGTTTGGAAGCAAAAACTTGACTTCCATTTCATGAAATTAAACATCACCGAAGAAAATGCCAGAAAAGTAACATTGCTAAAGTTGGTAGGTACTGAGGCATACGATACACTACACAGCGTATGCAGTCCACACGCGCCTATTTCCCTGGCTTACAAAGAATTATGCAAACTTCTTGATACACATTATATGCCTCCCGTTATTATATTTCATGAAAGGAAAAAATTTCATGAAGCCACAAAAGATTCTAGTGAAAGCATAGCGGAGTGGTACGCCAGAGTCAAAAAGCTTGCTTTAAGTTGTAAATTCGAAAACAACTTAGACGCTTTCATTCTGAACCAATTTGTGATGGGGCTTCCCGAGAAAATTTTTGAACGGATGTGCGAGGAGGATGAACGGCTAACGTCAGATGAAGCTTTGCGTAAAGCCATGATACTTGAGACAAAACTAGCAGCAAAGAACAATGAGGTCGACACCAACGCTGTTAACTATATCAAGCAACGAGGAATCAAGGGAGAAAGCAGAAGCAGCAACAACTTTAGGCAAAACAACAATTGCAACAAAAACAACAATAAAAAAGGGAAAGAAAAAAAACGTATTCCGTGTTCCCACTGCGGTTGGAAAAATCATTCATCCAATGAATGCCGTTACAAAAACAGCACATGCAATTATTGCAACAAAATTGGGCATTTATCATCAGTATGCCGAACTAAGTGTAATAGAATAAATTATGTATCTAGCAATAACAACAAGAATGATGATAATGTTAATAACATATTTAATTCTATTTTCAGTATTAATACGAATGGTAATGTGTGTGAGATGTACTCACTGTCAGTAGTTATTGACGGGACCAAGGTTGAAGCAACGTGTGATACTGGTGCGCCATGCATCTTGGTTGCTGATTCATTTTTCAGGAATCAAAAAGGCAAAACTTTGATGAAATGTTCCACACCGTACGTCAATTACAGTGGTAACAGAATAGAGATATTAGGTGAGTACGACGCTTTGGTTTCATATTTAGGGAACACTAGGAAATTAAAAGTTGTTGTTTCGAAATCTAACAATCCACCTTTACTTGGTAGAAGTTTTCTACGCGCTTTTGGCTTCGAATTATTACAAATAAACTCGATAAATGCCGAGAGCGACTGTGATAGGATAATTACACAATTTAAACAGAGATATGCGAATGTTTTTAGTAATGTACTAGGCAAATATCGGTTTAGTGAAGTGTCGTTATCTTTAAAGGAGAATGTAACTCCAATTTTCTGTAAACCGCGATCGCTTCCACTGGCTTGGAAAGGCAAAATCGAAACAAAATTACGCGACATGATTAAAATGGATATTTTAGAAGTCGGTGATAATTCCGAATGGGGAACGCCTTAAGTGCCAGTTCTTAAGCCAAATGGCGATTTAAGAATTTGCGCAGACTATAAAGTCACTGTTAATAAATATTTAAACGATGTAAAGTACCCCTTACCGCGCATAGAGGAAATTTTCGCATCGCTAGAGGGAGGTCAGCTCTTCACAAAGCTAGACATGTCAAATGCTTACAACCAATTGGTTTTAGACTCTAACTCTCAGCAACTTTGCACGTGGAGCACGCATATTGGCACATTGAAAGTCAAACGTCTTCCTTTTGGCGTCAAAACGGCTGCATCAATTTTTCAGAAAACTGTTGAAAATCTTTTTCGTGGGATTCCACATGTAGTAGTCTACCAAGACGATATTACAATCACTGGCAGAAATCTGCAGGAACATTTACAAACATTAGATTTGGTTTTGTCAAAGCTGAGTTCAGCAGGTTTGACTTTAAATGAGACTAAATGTCTTTTTTTTAAATCTGAGGTAACTTATTTAGGTTTTCAAATCGATAAATTTGGTCTTCGGAAAACACCAGAGCGAATTTCATGTATTAAAAACGCACCAGCACCAACTAATGTGACCGAACTTAAAGCCTTTTCCGGCATGGTGAATTATTATTCAAAATTTGTGAGTAATTTTGCTGACAAAATGAAACCTTTATACAATTTACTATCAAAAAATGTCAAATTCACATGGTCAAAAGATTGTCAGAAAGCATATGAACAAATAAAAAAAGATTTTGAATCAGATCAAGTTTTAATTCATTTTAACGCAAAATTGCCGATCATTCTGACCACCGATGCCAGTAACAATGCCGTTGCAGCAGTGCTAAGCCACAAGCTTTCAGATGGTTCTATAAAACCAGTAGCATTTGTTTCTCGTGCTTTAACCAAAAGTGAATTAAACTACGCCCCCATTGAAAAGGAAGGTTTAGCTATTGTTTTCAGTGTTTCAAAATTGCGTCAATATCTTTTAGAAAACAAGTTTACGATTCGCACTGATCATAAACCATTGTTATCTTTATTTGGTCAAACAAAGGGGATACCCGTTATGGCAGCTGCTCGAATTTAGCGATGGGCAGTAATACTGTCAGGATTCGATTATGTTATTGAATATGTGAAAGGTGAGCGTAATCACGCCGATGGTTTGTCTAGAATGCCGCAATCGGTCATTGTTGAGGACTATCATGAAAATAGTTACATAAATCTTATCGATTCAGTAAATAGCATGCACATAAACTTTCGGGACATTGCGAAAGAAACACGGCGTGATCCGATATTATCAAGGGTTTGTGAGGCAATTCAATCAGGCAGGCTTCACAATATGAAAAATTCAATTTTTGAACCTTTTCGAAACAAAGTAAATGAATTGAGCGTAGAATATGGTTGCATAATGTGGGGATATAGGTCTGTTATTCCACCAAAATGTAGGCAGGAATTATTGCAACAATTACATTCTTCTCACTTGGGCATCGTCAAAACCAAGGCTTTAGCAAGATCGTACATGTGGTGGCCTGGTCTTGATAATGACATTGAAAGGTTAATTCGAAATTGCGTTCCTTGCCAAGAGCTTCAGGCTAGCCCCGAAAAAAGCAGATTAATTTCTTGGAAGCCTACTGATTCTGTATGGAGTCGAGTACATGCTGACTTTGCAGGTCCCATTAAAAACCATTATTTATTTATAGTCATCGACTCATTCTCAAAATGGGTAGAAGTTTTCCCCACTAAAGATATAACTTCTAATTTTATTATTGGCAAAATGAGAAACTTATTTGCACAATATGGTATTGTAGACACGTTTGTGTCTGATAACGGACGACAATTTGTCTCAGAAAATTTTCGAAAATTTTTAGAAATCAATGGTGTCAGACATATTTTAACAGCTCCTGGCCATCCTGCAACTAATGGTCAGGCTGAGAATTTTGTAAAAACGTTAAAAAAATCAATTTATGCCAATCTTAAATCTGACAACCACGCTAATTTGGACACTGTAATATGTAGATTTTTAGCAGACTATCGCAATGCAAAGCATTGTACAACAAATGAGACACCTTCATATCTTTTTCTCAAAAGAACGCCAAAAACAAGATTTAGTTTGATTAAACCACCATCACTACAGGATGCAATAATTAAAAGCCAGTACAAAAGTGTTACCAATTACCGGGGGACGCGAAATGTAGAATTTCATAAGGGCGAAAAAGTTTGGGTTCGCAACTACTCAGACCCTAATAAAGCAAGTTGGTCTTCTGCAACAATAAATAAGCAACTTGGCCCAAGAACATATCTTTGCGTTTTAACTAATAACAATCGACAAATTAAACGACATCTTAATCAGATACGAAGTCCAAGACAAAATGTTACAAACAACGACAATTCCACCGTGTATGGCACAGCAGTCACACGTAATGATGTTGCAGCTTCTCCAAACAACGAAATCCCGCCTGAAAGTGATGTGATTCAAGCTGAATCAAACCCCAACTCACACACACATTACCATCCCGAATTAAGTACACCCTTGCGTCAATTAAGACCGCGTCAAGGTGGTAAGGTAGTTAAGCCTCAAAAATAAAACAATCTACATTATTCATATTCATACGTATAAGTCTTATCGTTATAATTGTTTATATTTTTAACACTAACTATAATAAAAACTTGAATTATTATTATTAGCTTTAAGCGATGCATTTCAACAAAAGAGGGGTGCATGTTAATAATGAAATAAACGATTATTCGGTGATCAACTGCTTTCAAACGATGTTGTTCTAATTCTTGTTTTAACCTCACGACATTACAAACATCTTCCTTAATATCCGTGTGTGATCATGTTTCCCAATATTCCTCGAAGCAACATGAAGCTTCATTCAGCATCTTCCTTAATATCCCTGTGTGATCATCTTTCCCAATATTCCTCGAAGCTATTTGAAGTTCCTTAATATCCATGTGTGATTATATCTCCCAATATTCCACGAAGAAATTCATAGTTTCATTCAGCATCTTCCTTAATATCCGTGTATCATCATGTTTCCCAATATTCCTCGAAGCTATTTGAGGTTTCATTCAGCATCTTCCTTAATATCCGTGTGTGATCAAGTTTCCCAATATTCCTTGAAGCAACTTGAAGCTTCATTCATCATCATGCTTCTTTATATAGTGTGTGATCATGTTTTCCAATATTCCTCGAAGCTATTTGAGGTTTCATTCAGCATCTTCCTTAATATCCGTGTGTGATCATGTTTCCGAATTTTTCTCGAAGCTATTTGAAGTTTCAGTCAACATCTTCCTTAATATCCGTGCGTGATCATGTTTCCCGATATTCCTCAAAGCAACTTCTGCATCTTCCTTACTATCCGTGGGTGATCGTGTTTCTTAATATTCCTCGAAGCTATTTGAAGTTCCTTAATATCCTTGTGTGATCGTGTTTCCCAATATTCCTCGAAGAAATTCGAAGTTTCATTCAGTAACTTCCTTAATATCCGTGTGTGATCATGTTTCCCAATATTCCTCGAAGCAACTTGAAGCTTCATTCAGCATCTTCCTTAATATCCGTGCGTGATCATGTTTCCCAATGTTCATCGAAGCTATTTGAAGTTTCTTAATATTCGTGTGTGATTTTGTCTTCCAATATTCCTCGAAACAATTTGAAGTTTCATTCATCGTCATGCTCCTTTATATCATGTGTGATCATGTTTTCCAATATTCCTCGAAGCTATTTGAGGTTTTATTCAGCATCTTCCTTAATATTCCTGTGTGATCATGTTTTGCAATTTTTCTCGAAGCAATATGTTTGTTATAGATTGTGAATGCCCCTGTTGGGTCAATAAAATTTGAGGCGAGGTATATTCCGCGATTATTTATCCTGTTGACTACTGAAATGCTATCTGAACTACTGTCCCCTCTTTTCATATCTTTATCGGCCGGAAAAAGCTTCGGCATATGCTTTCTATTACGTCATTTTGATGGCAAATGTGCAATAAGTTAAGACTCGTAAAAAAATTATCAAAGTAAACTTCAACTTCTTTTGTTGGCAGCGTCTCCATAAATGCAAGACAACAACCTTACCAAGACCATGGTCTACAAATGGTATTTTTCCACTGTCAAATGTTAATATCGTACAAGTACCCAGTTACTGACTCACATATGGAATTTCTTCATGCACAATGGGCTTTAACATTTGGGAATGTATATATGCACAATTCTCTTTAAATCCGGTAAGATTTGGGTTCTTATAAGCAAAGCCTGCTTAAAGCCGAAGGTGTTTTCGGGTGGTATAATTAATAATAATAATTTTTATGGACTCATGGTCTTTCATTTCCAAGACATCATTTGCAAGTTTGTTACATATTCTTCGTCATCATCACTGGAGTCGCAAAGTAAAAGTTGTTCGATTTGCTTAGGAAATAGAAACAATATCTGGCTGTTACACTCATTTAAACTTTTATGGAACTTATGCACCCTTCCTGTTTCTATTTTTTGATGGATAAAGGCACAATCCAAAACTTAATTGACTTTCATCCCCTTGTGCTCCGTTTTTACCCTTTAGCAGCCCTCGGCACAAAGACCATTTTTTGACCAAACTCTGAACCTCGTAGAGAATAATTGGGGCCAGGTAGGGACTTGCACTCAACTACATTCTTGTTGATCCTAAAAATCACCGGGCAAGCATACTTGTTTATATGGTCGTCAAAGGGTTAATTTTTTTTTAAAGAGAAGTAGCACTTCAGGGAACAATGCCTATTTAGTCACATACCGTGCGACTTTCTTCAGGAAAGGGATAGAGAAAAGATAAAACAGGAGGTGAAAGTAGAAAGATAGCCGGAAATTAACTGCCGTATAAAGACAGCAACAGCGACCAGTGACTATGCCTTCATCGCTGAGCAGCTCCACCGACAGTCAATTTTTATTTTTGTAGTGAAAAAAAACCAAGTTCTTCGTTGGGTATCGAACCCACAACCCCCATACTGAGAAGCTAGTACACTACCTACTAGCCTACAGGGGCACCTAGAGTTTTTAAACATAAATAAATAAATAAATGAACAAAATTTGGAAATGCTTATTGTGGGTATTGGGGATCCGTTAGTGACAAATTTTGCACGATGATTTTGGAATGAAACTAATAGACAATAGATCTTACAGACTAATGCGACATTTTTTGTACTTGGAATGCTGGTGATATCATTGGATAATATTTTTTAATGGATGGGAGATTGTAGTACAAGAGAGAGCGTTACCGCTTCATAATCAATGACTTTTTGGTTGAGAATATGAATGTCATTTATCTAGATAAAATGTTGTTTCAACAGGATGGAAATACAACCAAACGAGGGCCATCTCTCGGCCTCGGTGACCATTTATCAATAAGTTGACTTTAGGAAATGGTAAATTGGACTCAATGTCGTACACTTTGACAACACCCAATTTTTTTTCCTAGGAACTCATATACAGTCAGGCGTATGCTAATGAGCTAACAAAAATTGAGCCAACATTATTCATGTTATTCGTAATACAAGGTAAGCTTGGATGCTTAAAAAATTTGCCTAAAATTGCACATGCATAATCTTCAATATTTCGAAGTATAATATTAAATGCTATGAAAACAGGACAAGTTTGCCTTTAAAAATTTAATCCTGAAGGATTACTAAACCCTTATCACAGAATATTTTTTTAACATCGCACACATGGAGTCTGTTTTCTTTTGCCAACAATTTATGTCATCTGAATGAATACTAAATGAAACCAGTTAAATGTGTCATAATAAATGCACACAGACACTCTCACAGACACATGCATTGATTTTTATTTGACAATAAAATACCGTCGAAACAAAGAAAATAATTAATTTCGTTATTTAATCGTTTGTTTGGATAAATTATTTATTTTTATTGAATGTTATAAAAAAAAAACAATAAACAAATGCTGATTGCACCAAAAACCAAAAAAAAACAAAAATAATAATAATAAAACAGGTTAAAAGAAGTATGACAATACTTTCGTCATGTGAGTGAGTATCGAAATTGAGCCCCTTAGAGTCTTATTTAAATGATTGATTTTAGATGATTTTGTGTTTTTATAAATTTCAATATAATCAAAAGCTGATAAGTTAGAACTCATAGAATGCAATCATAGTTTATCATCATATTGCTTTCACTTCATTCTTATGTGCCCTGTCTGCGTTCGTTATTTTTCGCAGTTCTTTTTTAGAAAAAAAAAACGGGAAGGTAGGATGACCAAAAATAGCAAATAAATTTAATCCAGCTGAAATAAGACTACAAATAAATAAACTCTTCTCTGGTGTCATACAATTAATTTTGCTATTCGGCCACTTTCGATACTCCGCCCAAAACTATGAACTCTTTGAGAATTATATTATTATGAAAATAAGAGTTGGCAACTCTTAATATAGCTGCAATTAAAAAAGTGAAAGCGTAAATGTTTTCAATCAAAAAAGAATATTAATTCGTGTCTTTTAAAGGATAAACACTGCTAATTAGATTATTACTGCGACCACTTATAAGTGTGGTGTGAGTAAAAAGACTAAAAAACCGTAAGCCTAATTTATGGTAAGCATTCCAGTGATCTGCATTAATAAAGGAACATAGGTGATGTTAAAACGAAGATCATGTGCCATGTGTTCACGTCCCAACAGAGCCTTAGAAACCAACAAAAATTATAGAGGCGCAAACGCCAACGAAGCCTCTAGAATACGTTAAAGAAAAGTCATTTCTGTTGGGTAGATAAGTGGCTTAAAGCTAAAAACATAGCTAATTAGATTGTTACTACGGCCACTTATAAGTGTGGTGTGTTTAAAAATATTAAAAAACTGTAAGCTAATTCATGATGAGCATCCAAGTGCTCTGCATTAATAGAGAAAGGTAGGTGGTGTTAAAACGAAAATCATGTGCCATGAATTCACATCCCAACAGAGGCCTTAAAGTCAACAAAAATTGTAGAGGATCAGTTTAAGCAGAAAATTCTATGAGTATGAGTGCAAACGCCATTGAAACCTCTAGAATAGATTAAGGAAAAATCATTTCTATTGTGTATCTATAGACACAGTGCAACTGCGGAAAAAGGGAACCCAGTCCCCTGAAGGCAGCAGGGGTTCAACTGGAAACTCCACTTTATTTCCACGGGAATCAGTGTGCCCCAGAGTACATTATTTGTCTCTTTAGACATTTAATAGTTCTCTGGCTGATCATTGAGGTTGGCCCCTATATGGGAGTAAGGTGGTGGTTGTAGTTTCGCGACCCCATAGCAGACAGGTCAGTTTTTAATAGTGGCCGGTTTCATTTCACCTTTAATAACACCTACCTGGTGAAATGTTCCCAGATCCAGTGAGCATGCTAGACATGTGTTCTGGACAGGAGTTGGAAAGTCTCCAACTCTTAAGCAAGGAGTGATGATTTGCAGCCCTGCTCTGGAATCATCGAAGTTGCAACTAGAAAGTTCTGTTGCATAGAATTATAGCTTCGGCTTCCTAGGACGAGCATGACGTTCCAAATTATGCAGTGGTTTGGTCCACCATCTGATTAAGGCTTAATAGCCAGGTGCAGATGTAAATCAAATCACATCAATCTCAACAGAGCCCTTAAAAATCAAAAAAATTCTAGACGTGCAAACGCCAACGAAGCTTCTAGAATATATTAAAGAAAAATCATTTCTGTTTTGTAGATAAGTGACTGAGAGCTATAAACACAGCTAATTAAATTATTACTACGACCACTTATAAGTGTGGTATGTGCAAAATTACTAAAAAACTGTAAGCATTGGTAGAAGAATATAAATGGTATTAAAACGAAGATCCTGAGCCATGAGTTCACATCCCAACAGAGCCTTTAAAAACCTAAAAAAAATTATATAGGTGCAAACGCCAATGAAGCCCCTAGAATAGATTAAGCAAAAATAATTTCTCTTATGTAGACAAGTGGCTAAGAGCTAAGAAAATTAAAAAATTAAAGATTTAAACCTCTGGGCAGTCTTACGTAGAAGACGAAAACAAATATTACACAAAACTCCTATTGGTAATTACGTGAACACACCCTAATAATGAGATCAGCAGACAAGATTATCAACGCCCCTCTCTAACATTAGGTGCCCCTGTAGGCAAGTAAGTAGTGTACTAGCTTATCAGTCCGGGGGTTAAGAGTTCAATTCCCAACAAAGACCTTGACGGTTTTTTTTTAATACAAAAATAAAAATTGACTGTCGGTGAGGCTGCTCAGTGATGTCTTATACGACAGTTAATTTCGATAACTATCGTTCTACTTTCACTACCTGTCTCATCTCTTCTCTATCTTTATTTGGGTATGGTTTTACGACGATAGACCCACATAAATTCTCTATTCCTTTCCTTAAGAATGTAGCATGGTACTTCACTAAATAGGCATTGTTGCCTGAAGTTCTACTTCTCTTTTCAAAAAAAAAAATATATGAACGGCTGTATAGATGAGAAAGGATCTAGTGGGTATGCGAAGCTCTCTTTTTCGTTTGTAAAAACGGAGGTAAAGCAAACACAAGATCTTCGCAATAAATCTATTCAGAAGGATATTGACAAAATAGAGAATATATAAAAATTCTACGAGAAATATTAATTCAATATTGAAATTAAAAAGGAGTCTCTACACTTAAAAGCAACTCCATACCCATATTCAAATATCCAAACTTATTCCTTTAAATTTCGGTATGCAGTCATTTTTGCTTCCCACTCTCTCGATGCTACCCACTGCTTTATATCGTGATATCATCTGGCATATTTCAAGCTTTCTCCAACTATTTTCTAAAGACTTCCTTCCACATGATATGGTGCAATGAAAATTATACTCTTTCAAATTATTCTTCTCCAACATACTCCAACTGGAGTTATATTCGACTATTCATTTTGATGGGATACTAAAAACTTTTAATTTCCATCGATTGCTGCTCTTTTTATTATTAAAAGAAAAATTGAGTTGCTTGTCTGACAAATGTTGCAGTATCATGATAGTGTGTTTTATACTGCTGGCTGAATATAAACGAAAGAACCGTTATAAAACTTTAAACGAATCATGTTGAACGTTGCATAAACTTTTTATAAAGTTTTTCATGTTGTTTCCAAATGACGTTTTTATGAGACAGATTGTATTTATTTATTTATTTTCAGAAAGAACACGTCACATTATTTACTTGAACCAGCTCACTTTTATACATAAAAAAGGTTAAAAGGACTCTTCCTGCCACCCCTTTACAGTTGTGAGGTCAATTTGTATTTTTACTGTCTGCCTGTGTTCTTTCTCAATTAATACTTAAATGGTCCTCTTACAGTTCATTTGCGGTAGACAATTGTTTTCCGTTCTTGAGGGACAACAACTGGCCATTTTTTGTCCACTGTTATTGAATATTCTTTATGTTCTCAATATATAAATGCCGTTACAGTCCCTTTATAAAGAGACTGTGTCTGTACATAATTTTCCAAAAAGAAATAAAAATTTAATTAGTTTTGTCTACTGCGTTTCATAAGTCTATTGTCTAAAGTGGTCACTTAATTAGTTAATTACTACGGGAGAGGGTAAAGCAAGTATAACCATGTTATCATAGTAGATATTTTAAGTCATATGAAACAATTAGATATTCCTTCAATACCACAGACAGTATAAGTATTTTTCAATTCTAGTCAATACTTGCTATACAAACAGTTGACCTTTAAATTGTTAAATAATTAATGAGATGGATGAAGATTTACATCGGCACTCTGACGTGTGGGCCAATATCAGATGGTGGATCATTACCACTGTGGATGAAATGTAGCGTCATCCCCGCCCTAGAAGACCTTCGAATACGTATATCCTCCGATCACTCCTAGTTGCAACTTCAAAAGCCCGAAGCAGGCCGCAGCCTTCAGTCCTTGCTGAAGAGTTAGAGACTATCCAACTACTGGTCCAGAACGCATGAAGTTTAATATAATTAAGAACACGACAGCATTCCTACTCACTGGACCCGGACCATTCATTGTGTTCATTGTGAATGATCCGACTCACAAACTCAAACCAGGGCCTCGAAACACACAGCCACCATGATACTCCCGAAGGCCCAACCTCAATAATCAGTCAGAGAAACAGCTAAATGCCTAAAGAGACAGATAGCGGAACTCTGGGGCTTTACTGATTCCCGTGGATTGTCCAGTAGGCTCGTGCTAACCTGCTAGGGGACTGGGCTCCCTTTAACACCCGCAAGACACAAGTCTGGATGGGGGGGTATGATAAGGTGGATGAATTTTTGTGATAAGACTTACATCTGCACCTGGCCGTGAGCCTTAATCAGATGGTGGTCAAACCACTGTGAATGAAAAGCAACATCATTCACTTCCTAGGAAGCCGAGATTTAATTCTAGCAACAGGTCTTTCCTAGTTGCAATTTCAGTGGTTCCAGAGCAGGGCTGCAAATCACTACTCCTTGCTGAAGAGCTGGAGACTATCAAACTCCTGTGCAGAACACATGACTAGTCCCAGCGGACACCCTGTATACAAAAAAAAATTTAATTGCATTGTGTCAGTTGGGTTAATCACAAATCATTGAACTTCCCACCTCTGTGAAAGGCTCCATGCCTCAGTGTTAAGACAGAGAAGCAAATAACCCAATTTTTCACCTTAAAACTTGATTTTTAACGCTGATTTCGTTTCTTCTTAAAGGAATTGAAAAGATAAGAACTATTTCTTTTATGTCACAAGTTAACAAAGGAAAAAGTTTCAGGGTTTCTGTTTTTTTTTTATCATAACCTAAAAAAAAATCAAAATCAATATAACAATTAAGTTGACCTGAATGCCCAAGAGTCCACTCCATGTCACATAAGATATTTTCTAAATCGTTTATTTTATACAACGAGGATAACCTAATAATGTGACAACCGTGGAAGAAAGTGATTGTAACTTACTTTTTTTTCTTGGATCAGCACTCAGGGGATGACCCCTACACACGTAATGCATTGTTCCAGAACTAGGAAATTAGATTATGGGAAGGAGGAAAGAAGGAGTAGTGTCTGTGAACATTCAGTTTGAAAATTCTTTTTCCACTTCTAAACTGTTCTGCTAAAAAACGAATTTTCCCTGTAATATGTAGTGCGACTCACTGGCCAATCAACCACACGAAAATCGTGTTAAACGGGAAAAAGTGCGAGTGTCGGGAACATGTTCCCTAATTTCATAAGAGCATTTATTATGGAACAGTGATATTGCGTCGATGCTTTAGAGAATCAATAGAGTTGGATACCCTATCGTTCCCAAAGAGCCTCTTGGCCCTCTCCTGCATGCGGTCGAGTAACTCCAAAATAGACTTTGGAGCGCCGACCCATACATGAGAGTTGTATTTCATTTTTGGGCCGATATGGGTGGTATAAATTGTACGAAAATCGAATGGAGTGAAGTAACTCTTTAACCGTTTTAGAAAACCGAGGCACTTGAAAGCTTCTTTAGAAACCTAAAACATTGAATTTTCATGTCAAGAACATCAAGAGCTTTAGATTCCGTAATACCTATATCACCCATAGTAACAGATACAGCACTACTACCGAATGCAGATCTATGCCTAGGCATGCAATATTGCGTCTTACGAGCATTAAAATCTACTCTATTCACACGACCCCATTTCAAAATAGTCGCAAGATCGTAATTAAGCTTATCATTTATGTTCTGCCTTTTGAAACTTAACTCCAAATGGCCTGGTCTATTACGAAATGAATACGAATGACAGATGGCGCTGTCATCGGCAAAAGAGTAAATAGGGTTGAAAGTTCGGCAAAGAAGGTCACTTAGAAAATAAGAAATAGGGTAGGAGAAAGAACAGAGCCTTGCGGTACCCCTGAATGCATCATAAGCTCGTCGGATGAAATCCCATCTATAACAACTCGTTTGGTGTGATTTCTGAGAAAACTTGATATAAATCTGGAGAAACTATCACCGACACCAAAAGCAGCAAGATTTGATAGAAGTGCGTCATGACAGACTCTGTCGAATGCTTTGGAAATATCAAAAGCCATCTTACTTTCACCGAAGTGATGTATGGAATTACACCATTGTTCAGACAGAAAGGCTAGCAAGTCGCCCCGTGGTTGTGGCTAGCCACGTTTAAGCCACAACCAAAATTAAATTCTACTCTCATGTATGGAAGGTGGTTATAAACACTATTTGAAGTTTCTCGATCGATTAAAGCAGGGGGCAAGAGAGAAGATTGTCGGGAAGAGTAGAGAAACCACCTCCATTGACCCACTGGAATATTGATTTTGCTTTATCGCTACCTCGACATAAGGTGCTTTGAGGAAATTAGGTGCCCCTTACGGATACCATACTGTCGAGCGCTAAATAAGCTGCTGGACTCCAAGTCAACTTGAATTAACTTTGAGGTGTCTCTTAAGAGAGATTCTTTAGGTCTCTTTAAGAAGGAGCAAAAATATTCTAGTTTCTCTTGACTCTGATTTTTGACAATAAAATGCAGCAACCATAATTTCTAGTCGGCAGGAAAAGCCTTTTTAAAACTGATGCAAGGATAATTAGATCGTATATAAAAAATATGTTATTATAAAGCTCACAATAAATAGATAACCCTCGTATGTTGTTATATAACTATGGCACCACACACATATTTTTTATCTTAATACTTTCTTTGTCAATCATTTCATTATTGATTTTCTTTTTTTTTGTAAAGAAATGACTTGCTAAGTTCCTTGCAGACTTCAATAGCAATTTGTAAAGGATACGATTTAATAATTTTTTTTTTGTTTTCGGATATTTGTTGTTCAAGCACGTCTTAATGGCCAAATTCATTCAAATGAAAATTGTACAGCAAATATATATTGAGATGAATGTACATTAAGGAGATAGAATTGCAATATTCTTCACTAAAAGTAGTTATTATGGATACATAAAAGCACTTTATTGGTCAGGCTTCATGGAAAATGGTATCAAATCCTTTTGAACGAAGTAAGTTGGCTGGCTTTAGTTATTTTCAAGCCTTTTTTGATAACATGAAGCATGATAAACTCTTGCCACTAATTTATTTCTAGATTCTCGCCACTTACAGCAAACTTTCTGAGGAACCTCACTATTTAAGTTGTTATAGATATTATCTCCTCAAACGAAACAATGCACGATTTCGTCGTTCTTTCCTCTACCATATTTTTAGGTTAGCTAAACGACTTTCTATCTCAAACTTCCAATACTTGTTACTCCTTCGCAGGTGCTCTAACACCCTATACCATTCATATTCATTTCACAAACCGCCAAGCAGTTATTAAAATTGAGGCTATGCGAAGGCACATCAATAGTATCCTTATTAAGAGTGTAGTAGCGTTACCTTTTGGCCATCTTCGAGTAAAATCTTAAAAACAGTCTTCAATTTAATGCTCGAAAATGCCACTAGTGAGTATTCCCTATTGGCCACATGTGCTAAATAAAACATAATTATGGATAACATAGATATTAAAAAAAGAGTCAGAAACTGTCAAAATTTTCGGCATGAAAAATTAATGCGGTTTTCCATTGGATGTGTTTTACTCAAGTTTTAAAAGAAAATAATTAAGCAATAAAGCGAACTGCTGGGTATGTTGTTTACCAACTGTGTGGCCTGCTGAGAAAACTTATGGTACAACAACAAAATTTCTAGTTACAAACTGCGTAGACATTTTATAAACGCAAACAACAACAATTTGTTATGCTGTTTACTATTTGCCTGGTATGCAAGAAAAAACGAATTTCTCTGTACTAACTGCATAGAAGTTTTATACGCGCAAGACAACAACAACAAACATGTATGCTGTTTACTATCTGCGTAATTTTCTCAGAAACCTTTTCTTCCAAAAACAACAACAAATATTTTAAAATAAATCCCAAGCAGAAACCTTAGCAGCATAAAAACAAAAACAAAAATATAGACAGACATACACATGCCTATACATCGAATAAACAACATACAACAACAAAATGTGATACAAAGGGAGTAGCACACTCTTAAATCTTCTAGACTTTAAATGGACAAATATAAATAGGGGCAGCGTCTGAGCGAATTCTCAGTTAGTGTAAAATTAAACTTCATCAAGTCAAGATGTGCATTCTTAAGTAAATTGTTCTGAAGTGTCAACTTTGTGTTTAGTTAAAGTAAATAAAAGTGTTATTAATTTAAAAAATCTAAAAACTGATGTTATTTATTTTGCAGTGAAGAACACACAACAAAACGTTTATAAAAGGTATAAGCGTAACAGTATAAAAACCTTATCTTTTCCCAATCTGTGAATAAAATCTTACAAACAGACTTCAATTTAACGCTCAAAAATGTCACTATTAAGTATTTCCTATAGGCTGCATGTGATATCTGAAACTCAATTATGGATAACATAGATATTGAAGAGTCAGAAACTCTTAAAATTTTTGGCGGTTGTCCATGGGACAAGCATATTTTTCAGATTACACAAAAAGCATTTAAGTGCCTTAATTTTTCGCCCTGCTATGGTGCAAGAAATACTTTACTTTATGTGCATTTAAACTGATCTCTCGTTCGATTAAAGCAGAGAGCAAGAGAGAAGATTGTTGGAAAGAGTAAGGAAACCACCTCCATTGACTCACTGGAATATTGATTCCGCTTTATCTCTACCTCGACATAAGGTGCTTTGAGGAAATAAGGTGCCCCTGTAGGCTAGTAGGTAGTGTACTAGCTTGTAAGTATGGGGGTTGTGGGTTCGATTCCCAACGAAGACCTTGGTTTTTTTTCACTACAAAATTAAAAATTGGCTGTCGGTGGGGCTGCTCAGCAGGCAGAAGGCAAAGTCACTGGTCGCTGTGCTGTCTTTATACGGCAGTTAATTTCCGACTATCCTTCTACTTTCACCACCTGTTTCATCTCTTCTCTATCCCTTTTCTAGAGAAATAGGCATTATTGTCTGAAGTGCTACTTCTCTGTAAACAAAAAAAAAAATAAGGAACTTGTTTCTGAAAACCATAATTTCGTGCATACAATATATTCTTCATCAAGAGAGCATATATTTCTCTCGTTCTCTCTCTCTCTCTCTATTTTTCTCCTCTCTCTCTCTTCTTAACGTACTTTTTTTATAAACTAAATTTTTAATCTAATTGAAACAAAAAAATATCTTTAAAAAAATATTTATTTAAATTTTAAACTATATTTATAAATTTTAATTTAATTTATTTATTTTTTGTTTTTTAAAACTTTAATTTTTATATTTTTAATTTAATAAAAAAAAACACTTTCGCTCTCTCTCTCTCTCTCTTCTAATATTTTGTTTGAGGCTTTACCTTCAATTTAACAAATTGAATAATATGAAAATGAAAATGAAAGCAGATATTTTAAATGGAAGTAAATGGAAGTGGTTCATATATAAACATGCTGTCTGTGGTGGTCGTAAATATTTACAACGTAAACATGCAGACAAGCACGCATACATTTACACATATACAAATAAGCTTATATTTTACAAACATATTGAATCCTTTATATGTATTGATTATGAAATCGATTGTTTATTTGTTTGAATATCAGAAAAGCCCCAGGACTTGATGAAACCAGTCACAAGATGTTATTTGAATTACCCAGTACAGCCCGGAAAATTATTCTTTTTATTTTTAATGCCATATTACGCCTTGAGTACTTTCCGACAGAGTGGAAGAAATCCCTGATAACGATGATTCCTAAACCGGGTAAAGACCATACAAAGATAGAATTATACAGACCTATTAGCCTTTTATCAAATACATCAAAGCTGTTTGAGAGAATACTAATGTTTGTTATGTTATAACATTTTGTTATGTTATAACAATTTATTATATTATAACATTTTATTATGTTATAACATTTTGTTATGTTATAACATGTTGTAATATTTTGTTATGCTATAACATTTTTTGTTATGTTATAACATTTTATTATGTTATAACATTTTGTTATGTTATAACATTTTTTTTTATGTTATAACATTTTGTGTTGTTGTAACATTTTATTATATTATAACATTTTATTATGATATAACATTTTGTTATGTTATAACATGTTGCAACATTTTGTTATGTTATAACATTTTGTTATGTTATAACATTTTGTTATGCTATAACATTTTATTATGTTTTAACATTTTGAGAGAATACTAATGACTAAGCTTCCGAACCATCAATTCGGCTTCAGAAGACAACATTGTACGATCCAACAAACGCACAGATTAGTAAATGTTATCAAAAGGAACTTCGAAGAAAGAAATTACTGTTCTGCTTTATTTATTGACGTTTCCCAAGCGTTTGTGCTGAATGAAGGAGATTTTTTAAGCTCACCTCAGCTTATTCATGCTGGATGTACACATCAGATATGCCAACTAGCAACCGAGTGCACACATCGACATTTGCTGATGACACAGCTTTTTTAAGTACTTATGAAACTGCACAAGCAGCATCATGTCATCTATAGGATCACATACTCAACATGGATAAATGGCTGAAAAAGTGGCGAATAAAGGTGAATGAGCAAAAATGTACTCATATAACCTTCACACTGCGTAGGGACTCATGCCCCGCTATTAGCATGAATAACCAGATGATAACTCAACATTCAGATGTCAAATATCATGGTATGCATCTTGATCGTCGCCTTACATGAAAAAAACACATAGAGTTCAAACTGACACAAATAAAGTTAAAGGCGGTCCAATTGAACTGGCTTATTGGCAGAAACTCAACCCTCAGCTTAGACTGCAAGCTTCTACTGTACAGTGCGTGATTACATCTGCACCGACTATATAGTCATAATCAGATGGTGGTCAAATCACTTGGTTGATTGGACATCAACTACGCCCTAGAAGGCCATCGAATACGTATATCCTCCGGTCACTTCTAGTAGCAATTTTGAAAGCCTGAAGTAGGCCGCAGCCTTCACTCCTTGCTAAAGAGTTGGAGGCCTTCCAACTCCTGGTCCAGAACGCATGAAGCCCTTTTTTATCAAGAACACGACAGCATTCATACTCACGGGACCTGAACCATTCATTGTGTTAATTTGAATGATCCGACCCACAAACTCTCACGAGGGTCCGAAACCACAACCACCACGATACTGCCATATAGGGGCCAACCTCAATAACCAGCCGGAGAACAGCTAAATGTCTAAAGAGACAAATAGTGAACTTTGCGAGCCTTCTCATTCCCGTGGAAATATAGTGGATTGTGCAGATGGCTCCTACTAGCCTTTAACCCCGCAAGACACTAGTCTAGATGGAATAGTAGGCTCCAAAAAGACTATCATGTGCCCCCAGGGGCAACTTTCTTCGCAAAGATGTATGTAGTGGCACCATTGTTCCGATAGGACAGCCAGCAAATTACCTTTAGAGCGCCCCCTAGGGAAACCATAATATCGATCGCTAAGTAAGCTATTGGAAGCCAGGTATCTCACAAGTTGGAAATTAATCATACTTTCCATCACTTTGGAAAGTGCGGGTACTCTGTGGAGTTTGGGCGGTAGTTGACTACTTTCAAAGAGGAATTAATTGTAAGTATAGCAGCCAAAGGGTTAGCTTTATCAGCCCGGTCAGTGAATATTTGTACAGATTGCGGGATAAAATTATGTGTAGGACATGGTGGAATATTAAAAAATTGGCAGGAGTCATTTCTTTTCATAATATTAAGGACGAAACTAACATTCAATATTGCTCCGCGACTTTTAAGTGTCGGAAGTTTAATTAAAGCAAGTCTATTATTATAAGATGGTAAATTTAGCATATTCCCGGGCAAGCCACGTAGACAAAACAGCAAAAATTGTCTCTGAACAGATTCGACAGTATTAATATGGACATTGTAGGTTGGGTCCCAAATGATAAAGAGTCTTATTCCAAAATATCTCTAATTAAAGATGTATACAATTGATTTTTATAAATCCCAAGACAGATCGGGCTTAATTTACTGTAAATGAAATGTATTATATAAAATTAAGTTTCGGATCAAGTAAAATACCTAGATCAAACATTGCTTCAACTTTGTTCAATATTCCATCGTTCAAGACGTATTCAACATTAAAATGTGTTCTACGAAAGAAACACATATTGCTGAAGCTTGCGCTGCATCTAAATCATGTTACCAGAAGATACGAGCCGGATAAAAATAATAAGTTGAAAGGATTTTGACATTATCGCCATACATGAGGATATTCGAAAACTTGATTACTGCTAGTAAATCATTGATGAGCAAAGAAAACAACAACGGTCCGTGTGGTACACCAGATTTATCATATGTATATCGGCTTAAATGTCAGATTCTTAAAGGAAACTTTCTGTATTCTGCTCAACAAATAAGAGGAATTCCATCTTAAAGAGTCAAGTGCGAATCCCATGCAATTAAGCATTTTATACCAAACACCTTCATCAACCAGCTCGTGGTAGAATTCATTTTCACCTTTTCTACAATAATTCTTAATTTTTCCAGACCTCTAGCGGACAAATATAAAAGACAGCATCTGAGTGGTTAGTTAGTTAAAATAGAAACCTCATAAGCTGATTTTGTAGAAGGAGGGAAAAGTTTAAAAATAATATTACGGATGTGTCTGGCTTAAGTTTTAAAAGAAAATAATTAAATAATAAAGTAAACAACTTTATATGATGTTTACTAACTGCGTAGTTTTCTAAGAAAACTTATACACACAAAACAACAACAGCTATCTTAAAACAATATCCAGTAAGAAACTGTAACAGCATGAAAACAAAAATAAAAATACACACAGATCAACAGGGGCCTATACACTGAATGAATAACATAACAGCAACAAAATGTGATACAAAGGAAGTAGAAAATTCTTTATTTTTCTAGACCTCTGGGGGACAAACATAAAAGACACCGTCTGATTGGTTAGTTAGTTAAAACATAAACCTCGTGAAGTAAAGACTTGCATCTTTAGTAAATTGTTCTGTAATGCCAACATACAAATTTTACTTTGTGTAAATAAACTTGTAATTAATTTAAAAACTCTCTAAAATCTGCTGTTACTTATTTTGCAATAACAAACTCAGTAACAACAAAATGTTTATAAAAGATATAAACATAACAATATGTTTCATCTTGTGTCTGTTTATGTATCTGGTTATTATTGATTTTATAAATCTCTTGTTATTCGACAGTAATTTGCCACACTTTACTTAAGGTAAATTTATTAAAAGTTTATTTCGAATTTATGTTTTAGAAAGTATAGTGTTTTGGAAAACAATTAAGCAATTTAATTTCTAAGCAACAAACAGCAACTATTAGTTCATTTAGTTTCATAACTTTATATGATTTAATTGAATTTATTGCAAAAAATATTTACGATTATTAAAATAAACGAAAATGAAATAAATAAATGAAATAAATAAAAAAAAGTATTTTTCTGTATCAGCACTTTCTAAGCTGACTTTCAAAATTGTCGACTGTAAAATAGCGTGGTTATTATATGCAACTTGGCAATTGCAAAAAACAAAACACCATCTAGGAAACAATGTTTCGCTCTACAAAAAATAGGCAGACATTTTAAACTGGAGGTTCTTTAAAAGGGGAAAAAATACTTTCTTAAAAATTTTAAAAGCAAGGGACACAACACACTTCTCTTAATTGATTCCTACGATGTTTAGTTTACGAAGAAATTATATGCAAAATCATTGATTTTAGAAATCTAGTTTTTGGACTTAAAATCCGGATAAAATTTTCAAATTAATAACAAGTTTATTTTCTTTAACGAAACACAAGGTAAAATTTGTACCTTAGCACTACAGAAGAATTTACTAAAGATGCAAGTCTTCACTTTCACTCAGACGCTGCCTTTTATATTTGTCCCCTAGAGGTCTAGAATTTTCTACTCCCTTTATATCACATTTTGTTGTTGTTATATTTTCCATTCATGTATAAGCGCCACTCAGACGCTGTCTTTTATATTTCTCCGCTAGACGTCTAGAATTTCCTACTCCCTTTATATCACATTTTGTTGTTGTTATGTTATCCATTCATGTATAATGGCCTGTTGATCTGTGTGCATTTTTTTTGTTTCTTGTTTTTATGCTGCTAAAGTTTCTTCTTGAAATTTATTTTAAGATAGTTGTTGTTGTTGTTGTTTTGTGTGTATACGTTTTCTTAGAAAACTACACAGTTAGTAAACAGCTGTTGTTGTCTTGCGAGAATTAGTTTTTTTAGAAAACTACGCGGTTAGTAAACAGCATACCCAGTTGTTGTTGTCTTGCGCGTATATCCAGTTGTTTACTTTATTATTTAATTATTTTCTTTTAAAACTTAAGCAAGACACATTCGTTGCAATATTTTTAAATTATTCCCTTCTTCTACAAAATCAGCTTACTGGCACTAAAAAAAACTAAGTTTTTCTAACTCCTGAAAAACTCGTTTTGAAATGATTGGTGACTATAGTTTTAAAAAATTTTATTCTTTTTCCAAGTTTTATTTTGTATTCTCAAAAGCAGAAACCTCTTGGGAGTTATAGAAATAAAACTCGTTAGCAAAAAGTGATAAACTCCTTTTAATATCTTAACTTGAATCTCGCTCAAATTGAATTCGCTCGTAGCCAAATTCAAGTCGCAAAGTTACAGTGAGTAATTGTATTGCAAAGAGATATAAATCTATTTCCATTGGCGTAGATAGAACTATTAGAAAATAGTTAATTTCCTCTACGTTAAGGGGCTATGCTGCAGTCCAGAAAAAATATCCAGCCTTTTTGATATTTGTGTCAAAAAGCTTCGTAATTGCGAGCGAAACTAGGAGTATTATATATATTCGCTTAGATAGGGGCCAAGTTAGCACAACGTGATAAGATTTACATCAGTACCTGGCCATGTGGCCATAACCTGATGGTGGTCTTAGCACCGAGTACAGGAAGAAGCATCCTACACCCTAAGACGCATACAAACTAGGTGCATATTTGCCTTAGTTGCAATTTTCGAGGGTACGCTAGCAGGCCGTGTCCCCACTTCTTGCTTATAAGTTGGAGACTATCCAACTCTTGATCCTGTTACAAGCGCAACTAGGATCGTTACTTGGATATTAAGCTCTTGCTTTTGCCGTAGCCCAGCGGGTAACTGGTTCCCGTGTTACTAGTGTGTTTCTCCAAATCACTGGTCGGACTTCGAGAGAATCTTATGCTTCTTCTAGTATCGGTCTCCTGGCAGCCCAGGCTTATGTTAAGATGGGGAAGAGATCCATAAAGACTGCGTGGCCCCCGGCAGGGAGGGATCAGGGTGGCAGTTGTTTGGATAGATTTGGATATGATTTGAAAATCATAATATTATCAAACGATTCTACAGGATGTCCGCCGGGAAGGAAAATATTTTGTTAACCATTAGACTTGACAGTTCATATTTGGCAGTCGTGAAGTAGACACGTGGCAATTTTTTTATAGAAAAATAATCGATAAACCAACGTGTTTTAAAAGTTAAAACATTTTATCAAAATCAATCATCGATTACTGTGACGATGAGAAAGTTACGTGAAATTTTTGGGAGAAACAACGTGCCAACCGAATGCACTATTTATAGTGTAGTGAAGGATTTCG
The DNA here is from genome assembly GCA_030448955.1 of Trichopoda pennipes. Lineage (NCBI taxonomy): Eukaryota > Metazoa > Arthropoda > Insecta > Diptera > Tachinidae > Trichopoda > Trichopoda pennipes. The sequence continues at coordinate 4,536,796 of JASKUP010000040.1, forward strand.
AAGAAGAAGAATGAGGGACTGTAAGTGATAGGCCCCAGCATGAACCACAACGTACTGCAGGATCGTCTGAAAACATAACTGCTGCTCCAGAAAGTTTTCAAAACAATCCATCAACCTCAATTCGACGCCGTGCTCAGGAGCGTGGTCTTCAAAGAACAACTTTGGCTACAATTTTGCACAAGGATTTGAATTTGTTTCCATATAAAACTCGGTTGGCACAAGAGCTTTTTCCGCAAGACCATTTACATCGATGGAATAGGAAACCCTCAATTTATTTAACAGTCATCTCTACATCCAATAAAACTGACAGTCTGGTGTGTAAAATTCGGTCAGGAGGAATTAGTGGATCTTACTTCTTAGAAAATGGAAACGGCGTGACGGTAACTGTGAATAGGTAGCGATATCGATACCCTAGCATCACTGACAATATTCTTTGCTCTCTCCTTTACTTGGTCGAGTAGCTTAAAATAGTCGTTTAAACATCCTCCCATAGATGGGAGTAGAATTTCATTTTTTGTTTTTAAAGAGAAGTAGCACTTCAGGCAACAATGCCTATTTAGCCAAGTACCGTGCTACATTCTTTTAGGAAAGGGATAGAGAAGAGATGAAACAGGTGGTGAAAGTAGAAGAATAGTCGGAAATTGACTGCCGTATAAGGACAGCACAGACTATGCCTTCATCGATGAGCAGCCCCACCGACAGTCAATTTTTAATTTTGTAGTGAAAAAACCAAGGTCTTCGTTGGGAATCGAACCCACAAACCCCATACTGACAAGCTAGTACACTACCTACTAGCCTACAGGGGCACCTAGTGATAAATGTGGCAGAGCATAACCGTGAATGGGTAACGATATCTTGATATTACTAAAAACTTCTTAACGCCACAACTGTATACTTTGGGCTTGATTACCATGTAGTGTCAACAAGACGGCGTCACATCACATACAGGATTACAATGAAATTACTGCGAGACCACTTTCTACTAGAACTTATTTTACGAAACAGTGACGCCTGATTTGACTACTCCAGCCTTCTTTTTGTGGAGATATCTGAAAACCAAAATGAATGCAAACAAACCAAAAACGCCTGAGCAACTTCAACAACAATATTCATGATGAAGTTAATGAAATATCGCGTAAAATGTGTGAGAATATAATTTAAAAATGTGCTCAAAAGGGCTCGCATTTAGGAGGCCACCAGAGACGTACATTTACCTGGCTTTTAAAATCCATTCTCTTTCAGTTGGTCAAAAATTATAAACAAACAAAGGTGCCCCTGTAGGCTAGTAGGTAGTGTACTAGCTTGTCAATATGGGGGTTGTGGGTTCAACTCCCAACGAAGACCTTGGTTTTTATTTACTACGAAAATAAAAATTGACTGTCGGTGGGGCTGCTCAGCGATGAAGGCATAGTCACTGGTCGCTGTGCTGTCTTAAATGCGGCAGTTAATTTCCGACTATCCTTCTACTTTCACTACCTGTTTCATCTCTTCTCTATCCCTTTCCTAAAGAATGTGGCACGGTACTCAACTAAATAGGCATTGTTGCCTGAAGTGCTACTTCTCTTTGCAAAAAAAAAAAACAAAGTAGTATACCTTCCCTTCCCCTGTATAAATGTGAGTGGTTTTCTAAAACAAAAAATCCACAAATTCAGCTATCAACTGGTGCCTTCGCCAAATAGTATTTAGACAGGACTTATCAGGATTTTTCACTATTTTAAGCAGGAATAAATGAAATGACTAGAATAACACGACTAACTGGTTGAAGAGCAACAATTTTTGGAGGCAAGAATGAAGCAATTTTTAATTTAAATTTTACAGATTTATTCCAGCGACTTTTCCAGATAAACGTTAAGTCTTTTAGGAAATAAAAAAACTTTTCTCAGAAAAATTTATCTGCAGGTTAAAAACACACGAAGTTGTTAAGCTACTTAACATATTCAAAGTTCCTTTATTAAAAATAAATATTTTGAATCCATTTGTTGCTCTGTTAAAGGGCAGCTAAAACATCCATCTCTTCTCTTCTCTTTAGTTTATTTTTATATTTTATTATTTAGTTTATACTTTTAAGTATTTTTTTGAAAAAACTTCATTTAATGGGCTCATGCAGTCAACATCAACATCAATCTACTTTAAATTCATACAACAAACTTTAGCAAACCGAAGCTAAAAAAAATATATTTTTCCATTTAAGAAGAAATAAATTTTAATAAAAATTTTAAAATTAAAAAAAAATCTCTTTTCATTTTTTGTTGTTGTTGTGGCAACTTTTACTTTCTTCGGCCATTGAAATACAAGATTGTTTTGTTTTAACTTGTTATTCCCAAGAGAAAAAAAATATATTTTTTCCTTTGAAATTAAATCAAAGATCTTGGAAAATAGGAAAAAAAAACCAAAGAAACAAAAACTTCAAAAAGAAAAAAAATTAAAATAAAATTTTTAGACAAAAAAATAAAGGTGAAAATTGTAAATAAGTTTTTATTATTAAATTTAAAGGGTACCCTAGAATTAAATAGAATTTTAATTTACTATCATTTAACAAAAACAAGAAATTTAGTCACAGAGAATCTTTCATGGCTTTATCTTCGGATCATTCTTCAACCATTGTAACTATTTGCAGCCTGATTAGAAGACATTTGTTTTTTCCTGATACAAATATGATCAGTCGCATCAACTGGTTGAGTTTTAAAAAATATCTCAGCAGCCATTGTTCGGAGAATATTTTGCTAGAAACGCAGGAGGACGTGGAGTATAGCCTTGCAACTTTTAGTGAAAATATTAAACAAGCAGCACAGCTTGCAACAACTAAACATCCGCTGACTACTTTAGGTCACGTCTATTCTTCAGAAGTCTCGTAGCGGAAAAACGAAGAGCTAGGAGAGATTGGCAACAACACAGATCGCCCCTGCAGAGGCAGAGACTTAGAGAAAGCACAAATCGGCTTAGAGACTTACTAGCATTTGAAAAAACTGCATCTTTTGAGATGGCGTGCTACAAAAAACCTTAGAAGGCCTGTTGAGTACAAGCCACCTCTACGTAATATCAGTGGAGATTGGGCAGGAAGGGACGCTGAAAAAGGCGACTTATTTGCCGATTACTTGAAAGATGTATTCACCCCACACATATGTACTGATGATGTTAATTTGCCGAGCGTAGTTGGATTACCCCCTCGACCCTTAAAGTTTAGGTTGCGTGGGGTACAAAAGTTAATCTCCGCAGTAAATCCGAAAAAAGCTCCTGGTATGGACGGCATAAGTAACAAAATGTTGAAGGAGCTCCCCAGTATTGCAGTCAGAATCATGCTATTTATTTTTAATGCCATTTTACGGCTTGAATACTATCCTGACCACCGGAAGATTTCTAAAGTTAAAATGATTCCAAAATCGGGTAAAGACCTAACCAAAACTGAGTCATATAGGCCCATAAGTCTATTACCAACTATTTTAAAGGTCTTCGAAAAGTTGCTTATGGATAAATTGTCCCCAAATTGCTAAGGGATAGTGGGTGTACCCCAAACCATCAGTTTGGTTTTAGAAGTAGACATAGCACAATTGAACAAACCCATAGATTGGTTCAGGTGATAAGAAGGACTTTTGAAGAGAAGAAGTATTCTTCAGCTATTTTTATTGATGTTTCTCAGGCTTTTGCCAAAGTTTGGCATGAAGGTCTATTTCTGAAACTGACCGCTCACTTGCCTTGTAATATAAGCAACCTATTAAAAAGCTACATAATTGGATGGAAATTTTTCTGTTGTTGAAGGAGACTTCGTAAGTGTATCCAAACCAATTTCCTCAGGCGTACCACAAGGTAGCATTCTTGGGAAAGTTTTATACTTGATATATAGCTGCGTTATGCCTGTAAGTGAAACTGTCCACACTTCTACGTTTGCTGATGATACAGCGTGTCTAGGTTCGAAAGAAAACTCCTAGCAAGCCTCCATAAATCTTCAGCAACATATAACTTAGTTAGAGTTGTGGTTAAAATTTTGGAGTACTAAAGTGAACGTTCAAAAGTGCATTCATGTGACCTTCGCCCTGCGAAGAGATAATTGTTTACCCGTTCGAATCAATAATCACATTGTTCCTCACCATACTTATGTGAGATATCTTGGTATACATCTTGACCGTCGCCTTACATGGAAACATCATATTGACTCAAAGCTAACACAACTACATTGGCTCATTGGCAGGAACTCAAAACTTAGCCTAGATTGTAAGCTTCTAATTTACAAGACTATTTTAAAACCGATATGATCTTACGGAATCCAACTTTGGGGCACTGCCTCAGCTTCGAACGGGGATAGAATCCAACGTATGCAGAATAAAATTTTACGGTTGATAACTTCCGCCCCATGGTACATCAGAAATTCAAACATACATTGTGATTTAGACATACCGCTGGTGACTACAGAAATCATCAAATACGCAGGCAAATACTTAATGAAGCTTGAAGACCATCCTAACCACCTTGCTCGCAATATCTTGGATTATAGTGGACATAGCCGATTAAAAAAGAGGGATACAGCAGCTTTAATCCTCAATGCTACAGACGATACATCTTAGAAATATTTTTAATACTTATTGTTAGTTCTTTTCGCGAAGATACTATAAATAATTATTGAGAGTTAAAAAAAAAAAAAAAATTTAACAAAAACAAAAATCTCCTTCAATTTTGATTAAATTTTTTTTTGTGCTGGCATGGACTGCGGACACTTTTGCGCGTTTCATTAAAATTTTGATGAAACCACCACGAAGCCAATTGCATCGATGTTATAAGTAGGTCGGCTTTTTGAACCATTTCGTTGTGTGATTTCGGTACGTCATGGTGAATGCATTGAAAATTTCTCGAACGTTACTCCCAAGTCAACAACAGCTACACGAAGTTTGTTTAATTTAGTGGAGGGCTGTGCCTGAATGTGTTGTTAGATATGATTCGATGTCATAGCGTCAACGAGGCAGTCAGTAAGTTTAGTAAATTCAGAAGATGATCCTGTCGAGGCTGCTACCACTGGTTGCGACATCTCGGGCAAATGCTTTGTCCAAAGGGCTTTAAAATGTGTGTCACCTATTGTAGTTCCCGTGACACGTTTTATTTACAGTTTAGACAGTTTTTTGTCACCTGAGGACACTTCGGACAAGAGCCTGTGAAGGCGACGCTGTTCCCTATCAGCAAAATCATCGATTATTTTTACTTTCACGAACTCGTATATGTCGGACTTCGGCAAGGTGGCGATTCCATCAGACAATTGCAAAATTATGTTTGGGTCTATGCCTGCCGGAATTGATGCTGTTTTTTGCCTGTCTGCCGCCAAAGTTTATAGTTGTAAACCATGCCTCTATGGCTTCAGCTTGACATCTGAGGCATTGGTAACCTAACAGAAACTACTGAAATATTTAAGGAGGAAATTTGCGTAATTCTACTTCGACCTGACGTTGTTAGACATGCTTTTGATTTACAATGCCGCCTAGTTTTTGATGCCAGTAAAAATGGCTACGAATGTGTTTACTTTGATTTTTTTTAGCAAAAGTGATGTTTGAAATCGTTCGGAGTCACCAATTTAGTTATTTCGGTTTTTAATTAGCTATTTATTAAATAAAAAATTAATTCAATATTTTTATTTACAAGATAATTAATTCTAATTCTAAAAGTTTCATTATTAATATCGAGTGTTGTTTGCTTTAGATCGCCGAAAGAAGTCAACGAATGTCTACAAGTGTGAGTAGTTGTATTTAGTAGTTGATAGCGATAGTGCTACTATATTCAACTAGACACACAAATATCGATACTTTTAGGCTTTTTAGTTTATCAATAATTTCTTTAAAATAAACTTAATTTCAGTTCGTTTTACAGCAGCAGAAAAAAATGCAATGGAAACTCTCTCTCTCCCTCTCATTAATTTTGAGAAAAGAGGAAAAAAATCAAATAAATAAAAAAAAATAATTGAATTTTTTGTTATTTTCACCCCCTTTAACTCCCCGCCCCCCTCCCAAGCATGCAATAAATCGTAAAATTAATTTGTTTCTTTTTCACTTCGAATGAATAAATAAATTCTAAATGCATTTTGAAAGAAAGAAAATAATATTAAAGAAAACAACTGCAAATGACAGCCATTCGATTGTGAAATGTATCCAGCTGTTGCCATGAGTTAAAAAAGCGGGAATAAAAAATAGTTTCTTTGATTTTAAGTTTTAAAAAAGTTGCTTAAAGTCTGGCAAAGTATTTTATTTGAAAAAGTTTAGACTGCAACCTCATATGCAAGTGACTTCTCATGAAACTAATCTTTGCTTTCGTTTGCTTTTTATTGGCTTGAATTTAATTGCACTTAAATAAGAGAAAAATATGGTTTAAAGTCGCAACCTTCAAAAAAAAAATAAAATAAAATAAAATATTTTATTTCTTATTAAACAGCATGAGTCAATATGGCAGCAAAACATTAGAAAGTTGAACAAGAAAATTTTAATCCCAGCAATATTTTCGCTTTAGGAATTGAGTTTTGAAACCACATTTAGCCTAATTTAGTTTTTGATAGTTGAAATCGGCCGACGACGCACAGTGGCTCATTTTTCTGAAATCCGTGGCAAAATTCGACTATAAATTTAAAAAAAAAAACGCTAAATCATATTGTAGGTTATATACCCCCCGGGGGCACATATATAAGGTCTTTATAGAACTTCGACTATCTAGACACAATGCAAGTGGGGGAAAAGGGGAGCCCAGTCCCCTGACGTCACCAGGGGTACAAATGGAAACTCCACTTTATTTCCACGGGAATCAGTAAGCCCGCAGAGTTCATTATTTGTCTCTTTAGACTTATAATAGTTGTCTGGCTGATTATTGAGGTTGGCCCCTATATGGGAGTATCGTGGTGGTTGTGGTTTCGCGGCCCCATAACAGTATAATGGTTATTATGGTGGCCAGGATCATCTCACTGTTAATGACACCCTAAGTGAATGATCCAGTCCAGTGAGCATGCTAGACATGTGTTCTGGACAGGAGTTGGAAAGTCTCCAACTCTCAAGCAAGGAGTGATGATTTGCAGCCCTGCTCTGGAATCATCGAAGTTGCAACTAGAAAGTTCTGTTGCATAGAATTATAGCTGCGGCTTTCTAGGACGAGCATGACGTTCCAAATTATTCAGTGGTTTGGGCCACCATCTGATTAAGGCTTCATGGCCAGGCGCGGATGTAATTCGAATCACACAGTCCATCGGTGTCACATCGCAGCTCCCAGGTGGCCAAACGACATCAGCTTTGCGGCTGATTATACGATCTTCAAAAATAGGGCGCAAAACATCGATTGTTGCTTCGGCTGTGTGGCGAGCAACGCCGTCCTGTTGAAACCGTCCTGTTGCTGCCCCTGTAGGCTAGTAGGTAGTGTACTAGCTTGTCAGTATGGGGGTTGTGGGTTCGATTCTCAACGAAGGCCTTGGTTTTTTTCACTACAAAAATTAAAATTAACTGTCGGTGGGGCTGTTCAGCGAGGAAGGCATAGTCACTGGTCACTGTGCTGTCTTATATACGGCAGTTACTTTTCGACTATTCTTCTACTTTCACCACCTGTTTCATCTCTTCTCTATCCCTTTCCTAAAGAATGTAGCATGGTACTATTTGGCTAAAAAGGCATTGTTGCCTGAAGTGCTACTTCTCTTTATAAAAAAAAAAAAAAACAAATGTTGCCAATATTCTCCTCTTTAATTTTTGTGAACAACAATTCATTCAACATGGCCCGATAACGATCGCCATTGACTCTAACAGCCACTCCTTGCTCCTAATTTTCGAAGAAAAATGGCCCAATTATGCCTCTGGACCAAAATCCGCATCAAACAGTGACCCGTTTTGGGTGCGTCGGCTTTTCAATGTGTATGTGTGCGGGTTGTCTGTGCCCCAAATGCGACAATTTTGTTGGTTTATATACCCGCCAGCATCAAAATGAGCTTCATCTGAAAAGATGATTTTTTTTTGGCAAAATCGGCATCTTCTGTAAGTCGATCGCAGGCCCACTTAGCGAAGCGAAAACCCAATGGATGGTTACTTGGCTTCAGCTACTGAATCAATTGGACTTTGTGTGGCGTCATATCAAGGTCTTTTTGCAAAATTCGTCTCAATGATGTCTCTGAAATGTTCAGTTGTTGAGAACGACGGTGGATTAAAGTTGATGCCGCTTCAGGCACACTTTCTGCACAGCAGCAATATTCTCGAGGGATGTACGCACTGTTTTTGGCTTTTCATGCGCTTTGGTTTATCGATGAGGATGCCACTTTCTTTCACTTTTTTCACAAGATAACGAACGTACGGTGTGACTGACGGTGCTTCTCCAAAATCCGTACGCAATTTTAGCACACATTCTGCAGCATTACCATCCATGATTTTCAAAGTAATGTCGCAATATTTCCCAGCTGTGTTCAAGCGTATAGACGAGCATATTCGTGCAGCGGCAGGATAAAACTAATTATCTGTCAAATCAAACATGAGCTAAGTGTTACCATTTACGAAATAAGCACTAGTTGAAAAAAAAAAACAAAACCGTTAGATAATTCCAAGGCCCAGAGTCTGTGATACATAACTAGATGTTGGGCTATGACTAGACAACAGCATTGACTTTTATTTTTTTAATATGAAAGAAAGCACTAAAAAAATCTTTTATATTTCTAAAAACAAAAACAAAAAAAATTTATTAATTTTAATAAAAACCAAGCCACTGTGCATAAACACTTTTATCATCATAACACATCTACTGCAGTTATTTATTCAGTTCATGATTTCAGCTTAATGAAGTAAAAGTTGTTGTTGTCGTATACACATGTGTACTTGTATATAAATGCATAAGTGTGTGTGTGTGTATCCATTTTGTTGATGCTTGTATATTTTGAAATATTTGTGTGTTCTATGCTGCCCTGTTATGCGTAATTTAACAATGTTGCACATTTATATATTTTTTTTTATTTTATTTTTTTTTTTTTGCCTGTTTCAGTTCTTGTTTACTGTTCGTTAAGTTGACTGTTAGTCTGGTCTGCTGAAGTTAAAAATGTCGACTTTTAATGCTAAAACCCACTCAAGAACACACACACGCTTTAACAATTATTTGCATTACAGTGCTGACAGCAACTGCATGTTTAGGGTTTAATGATGGATTGTTAAATGAATGACATCATGGCCTAATTGTTTTTGTTTTCTTCTTCTTTTTAATCTATTTTAAAATGTTTAAAACGTTTTGAATGTTGTTTGTTTAGCTTAAATAGCCGTGACTTGACAACTGAAAATGATTCTAAATCTGGGTGGATGCTGGTGTCTTTATTTTTGTTAACGTTAATTCTTACGCTGCTCATAAACATAGATCTGATTTTAATTGTTTGGTGTCAGTGTGATTTAATTCAGAAGCTTAAATATCGCTAATGATGATAAACTCAATTTTAGAAAAACTTTTTTAAGAACTTGTGGATGTTCAATTCATTTGCAAGTTTTTTTTTTGTAGTTCTCTTTATTTGCAATCTATTTTCTAGGGAAACATTAAGCAAATCTATTGAATTTTAAAAGGGACTTAGCATATTGAACTCCACTGAACCCAATAAAGCAAAAAATAATAATTTATATAAATTTTCCTAATTAACATTCGCTTTTCTTCGTTTACATAGGTTTTGTAATTTTTATTTTCTAAAAGGAAGATCAGGTACGTTATATCGCTTCAGTCTTTTAATTTCATCACTGTCATTCAGAAGATGTATGGCGAGTAGGTTTGAATGATTACTCAATCTTTGTAGATATCTGTCACAGAATCTGGCAATCTCCTCCTTAACCGTCGGTATATTAAGATCGCTATGGATAAATTTATTGCTGATAACCCAGGGAGCGCTAGTAATTGTTCTTAGCATTTTGGACTGGTATCTTTGAAGAATTTCAATATTTGAGTTGCTAGCGGTTCCCCAAAGTTGTATGCCGTAAGTCCACACTGGTTTTATTATGGTTTTGTACAATATTATTTTGTTCTCTAATGTCAAGGAAGATTTGGGACCAAAAAGCCAATACATTTTCTTTGACTTATTGTTAAGTTGTTGATGTTTTCTTTTAATGTGCTCTTTCCAAGTTAACCTTCTATCCAGGCAAAGGCCTAAGTACATTATATTATTTGATTGTGGAAAAGTTGATCGACTTAAGGACACCGGTGGGCAGTTATTTTTCCGAAGTGTAAAAGTTACTTGAACAGATTTATCTGTGTTAACCTTAATATTCCATTTTTTTAATCATTCCTCTACTAGGTTCAAACAGTTTTGCAGAATGTTAGATGCTTCTAAATGACAATCATGCGAAACCATAATAGCAGTGTCGTCGTCATATGTTGCTATGGTTGTGTCATTTGTAGTTGGCATATCGTACGTAAAAAGCGTATATAATACTGGCCCTAACACGCTTCCCTGTGGAACGCCAGATTGATTACATCCAAAGGCAGATGTTTCATTCTTTACTCTAACGAAGAATTTTCTTTCATGTAAATAAGATCTTAGTATTACGTAGAAAGGAGCTGGTAGCAGATTTTTTATTTTAAATAGTAAGCCAGAGTGCCATACACTGTCAAAAGCTTGTTGTACGCACTACAGTATTGTTTTCGTTCCATAGCTTTAGATATAACGTCCACAATTCGGTGACACTGTTCTGGTGTTCCGTGCTTATGTCTGAAACCAAACTGATGCTCTGGAATTATGTTTTGCGCCTCTAAGATCGGTAACATCCTGTCTAGTAGTAGTTTTTCGAATATCTTAGAAAGTATTGATAGTAAACTTATTGGTCTATATGAAGTTATTTAGTGTTCCGTTTTATTTTGTTTAGGGATCATAATGATTTCCGCATACTTCCACTGAGACGGGAAATAACTTAACCGTAATATGGAGTTAAACAAAGTGGTTAAAAAAATCACAGCTTTTTTTGGAAGGTATTTAATCATCTTGGCAAAAATTATGTCGTAACCAGGACACTTTATGTTGTTAAGTTCAACAATGATTTTATGGACTTCATTGGGAGTAACATATTTTATGTAAGGACTCATTTCACCAGCAACATCCGGGAATTGTTCGATTTCGTTCTTTTGTAATTGAGTATTTAAGCTAAATGGTTGGAATACGTTTTCTAAATGATCCTTAAAAGCATTTGCTTTAGATAAATCGGACTAACACCAAGCCCCACTCGCACTTTTGAAAGGAATGTCTCTTTTTACCGGCCTTTTAAGATATCCTGTAGCTTTCCAAAGGTTATGCTCATCATTTCGAGTTGGGTCCAAATTCCTTAGAAAGTCTTTTACGGAGTCATTTTTATATTCCTTAAGTCTTCGTTTCAAGTAATTGGATGCATGTTTTTTCAGCAGACTTCTAGTTCTTTGGTACACCCTTCGTAAATAGCTTTTATTCCTTATCAAATTTCGAATTTCATTAGAAATTCTAACGTTATTTCCATTTGGTTGTTCACTTGTTGGTGTAGACACAAAAGCAGCCTCACGAATGAGATTAAAGAATAATTCAATAGCATCTTCTACTTCACATCCAGTATGATCTAAACTTAATTCATCGCTATCCAAGATATCTTAGGATAGCATAAAAAATGGCGAAATCTAAAAGATCTGGAATTTTAGCTGCATCACTTGGCCAGTATGTAGGTTTTCCCGTTGAAATTGGACTATAATGCTTATGCGTAATACATTTAAAGAGTTCCTTTCCTTTTGGATTTGCTAAACGCGAGCCCCAATAAGGATGTTTAGCGTTAAAATCCCCTCCCACAATGAACTTTGGACCTAGCAGGCGAAAAAAGTGATCATATTGCTGGCATTTAACGCTATGCCTTGGTGGAAAATATACAGAAAAGATGTTGAGGAAAAAGTTATTGCGTTTCAACTTGATACCAGCTGCTTGCATATATAGTTCTTCATAAGCTTCTAGTAATTCGTATTTTATAGCGGATTTCACCAAAATTGTTGCCCCCCCCCCCCCCCATAAGCTCTATCGTTAGGGTGAAAAGCATTTATTGTATCAAATCCGCGTATCTTAAAATAAGTTTTGCTATTAAAGTGGGTCTCCGATATTAAAAATATGTCTATGTTATTATTTTTGAGAAAAATTTCTGTTTCGTTTTTATGATTAGAAAGCCCGTTGGCATTCCATATTCCTATTCTGAAATTTATTTGCATACTTTAGTCAATATCATTGTCATCATATTCATGAGATTGTCCATCATTTTTTCCAACTTTTCCAATCGTGATGCAAAATTGGAGTCTTGGCATTTAACCGCTTCCGAGTAGGACCTGTCGAAATTGGTATTATGTTGATTGCAATTATTGGCATTATCTTTTAGGGTGGGAAAATCTGATGTGTTCAGGTTAAAAGTGTTTGAATTTTTAGTTTTCAGCGGATTGATTTATCTTAAAAGCCTTTTCGAGACCAGGTCTTGATACACTTTGCATCCTTTGTAAATGGCTGTATGGTTATTTAAACAGTGAATACAATGCGGTGCTGTTTCACGAGGCTTAGAGCAAAGAGCAGTATCATGATCCATAGCGCATTTTACACATTTATAGGGTTTTTTACAATATGCCTTTGTGTGACCAAACTCCTGGCAGCGGTGACATTGTAATAAGTCATTGGTTTTAAATGGTTATTTGGACTGGGGTCCAAATCAACAAAGAACCTAGATAAAGGTTCTTTGGTAACACGACTTTTGGCATTAATTACCGTTCTGACCAGATGTTCTAGCATTATAAGTCGGGCTTTTATGTTTTCAATTGGAGTTGTATGGTGAAGACCTTTAATTACAATTCGATATGCCTTTTCCTGTTTCAGTTGGTAAGTATGGAAATAAATTTTTGATTGTTTTAAATATTTAACAACCTTACTATAGTATTCTACTGTTTTAATCATTAAACGTGCCTGACCTTCTCTAAGCGATTTATAATTAAAATCAATCATTTTCATGTTAAGCGAAATATTTTGGAAATTCTGAGAGACTTTAATAAAGAGCCAAGCAGTTTATACAAATTATTTTGTTGCTCTTTGTTTATTTCCAGATTAGTTATATCTAATAATCAATTATGAGTAGACTCACTTGAGAGTTATATTAAGAAAATTATTCAAGGCTTTTTCTCCAAATTAAAAATGTTAACAGCAAAACTCTCATAAGTTAATGACAAATTTCTGATAAATTCCGTATTGCGACATAAAAACCAAAATTGAAAATTCTAAAAAATTTTAAAACACGCCAAAAGTTGCAAAAACAACAGTCGCATATTTGTTTAAAATTGATGAATTTTGTCAAAAAAAAAAAAGAAAAAAAATTAGATAAACAAGATGAACGAAAAATTAAAAAGTACAATAATCGAACATAATGGAAAAGCGCCAAAATAAAAAAAAGAGAGAGGAAAATGGAGCCAAAAAAAAAATTTTTTTTTTCCCCTAAAAAATCGCCAAAACAAAACCACAAAATTAAAAACCCTAAAATTAATAAAAAAAATCTCTAAAATTAAAAAAAAAAATATTAAATATCAAAAATTTATTTAAAATTTTATTTAAAAATTATTGTACTACAAAATTCCCTAAACTAAAAATATTACCTAAAAAGCATTAAGAAAAATTGTAAATCTGGAGCTTTTATGGCCTTTAGGAGCAGCAACATTTGTTTAGAAAGCGTTAAGTTTTTTTCTAAATTTATTTATTTTCAAAGGTTTTGATAATTTGTTTAGAAATCCACATTTCTTTCTTTGACGTCTCGTCAAAAATAAAAAATTCCAAAAAATCCAATAGTTGGCGATTTTTATTAAAAAAAATATCAAATAATCGTAAATTAAAAATATCACCATAAAATCGAAAGATTAAACTTAACTGGGGATTTTATAAACATTTTAAATTTTGCGGTTTAGCAAAAGCGAAAAAAAATTACTAAATTTTATCCTTTCTTAAATAATAATATTCTTCCTTATTCTGTTAGGCGACGGCAACATCATCATCGTCGATTTTGAGGCAACATCAATGCTAATTTGGTATTCCCTCACAGTCTTAAGACAACGTTGTCAGTTTATCGATCGATGAATAGAATATAAAACACACATATCTAATATTTGAGTCAGCTGATTCATTTGTGTTTTATTTTTTGATAAAATTGTTGTCAAGAAAATATAATTTGTGTGAAAAAAAAAATAAAATCTGTTTTTTTTTTATAAAATTGAACCTAAAATTAAAAATTAAAATAAATTAAAATCAAAATGTTCAGCTGATTTGGCACAGCTTCTTCCACGGGGCTCAGTATAAGTTGATTAAATATGCAACCTCCAGTAGAGTTTCGCATTCCATTTTGTTTTTAACCATCTTTTTTTTACTTTTAATTTTAAGTCGCGCCAAAACTAAAAAAAGAATTTTGTCAAAAATGTATTTCTAAAGAAGGGCCACAGGCGCTTAGAGCAGTCGTAATACTTCGACATCCCCCAGCAAGTAATGGAATTTTTTTCAGTTCTTCCACTAATTTTTCAACTTGTTTGGCATTGGTAATTTTAATTTTTTTCATTTTCTATTTTATTGGTGCTTTTTTTATATTTTATTTTTTATTTTTAATATTTTTAATCTTTTTAAAATTTTTATTTATAACAGCACGACACTAAAATCACAGACGACAATATCAACGGCAATGAAAGGCAACATCAACGTCTAATTGTCTTACAGAATACCAAACATGTATTGCCAGTCAGCGATGATAAATGGCAATATTAACAACAAATGCTTAAGAACGACGTCGTCTTGTATTGCCGTCGCCAAACAGAATAAGGGTGATTATGTGCAAAACACTTTTTTGGAAACGTGGCGAAGGCTGTCCTACTGCTTTGCTCTGCTCTGTGGCATAAAATAAAATCACTTATTTCAAAATATAAATTTCAAAGATAACAAAAACTCAACAGCAGCACAAGATGAATATGTGAAAAAATGATGCTAATGATACATGTCACTTAAATTATTTGACAACAAAAACAGTAATACAAATTCTGTACATTTTTGAACAATAAAAGGTACCAAGAAAACAACCACAGGATGTTGAGGCCAGCTTTTCTCACAAACACAAACATGAAAATGAGCCAAAACAGAAAGTATTTGAAAATTGTACGCAAAAAGCATACGTTACGTTTAAGCAATATCAGCATATAAACATTGGGAATATTCCCTCGTTACGCCTGCTGTCAGTGATTGAAATATATATACACTCAGACACACACACACATCACACATGACATTCAATGTTTCTTTAAATATTAAAAAAGTTTATTGTGGAAATTTTTCAGGTTTTTTTTTTTGGTATTTTTTATTGCAGTCATTTTGTGGTTAGAAAATATGCTTTTTTGTTTTCTACTAAAAACTGTATGCTGGAAGTGTTTTTAAGGGCTTATTTGTTCTTTTGTTGTTTTTGTTTTACTATAATTTTTTTTTTGTAAATTTCTTTTTTATTTGATTTGAAATTCCAATTTACTTTCCATTCCATTACCGAACTGATAAGGGTTTGACTTTAAATGTTTGTTTTATTTTGTGCTGTTGTTGTCTGGGGTTGTAGGGTTCTCTTCAAAATCTTTAAGTGCTAATTGAAATAAATTGAAAACATTATATGTTTGGCCTTGAATTCTGCATTAACGGTCTGGCGATTATTTTTTTATATATAAATGTTTCTAATTTAAAAAGAAATAATCAGCCGCTTAAATAAATAGCCCAGTAATATAAAATAATCTTCATTTTTAGAGTGAGATAATAAAAATTATCTGCAATAAAACGCTTAAATAATGTGTGTTTTTAAACCATCCCCCCACCCCAAAAAAAAAAAAAAAATTTTAAATAAAGGTTGCGCCATCTATAGTTTTTTTATCAACTAGTGCTTATTTCGTGAATGGTAACACTTAGCTCATGTTTGATTTGACAGATAATTAGTTTTATCCTTCCGCTAAACGAATATGCTCGCGTATACGCTTGAACAACGCTGGGAAATATTGCGACATTACTTTGAAAATCATTCGTAATGTTGCACAATGGGTGCAAAAATTGCGTACGGATTTTGTAAGAAGAGAAGCACCGTCAGCTCCGTATGTTCATTATTTTCTGAAAAAAGCGAAAGAAACTGGCATCCTCATCGATAAACCAAAGCGCATGAAAAGCCAAAAACAGTGCGTACATCCCTCGAGAATATTGCTGCTGTGCAGAAAGTGTGCCTGAAGCGGCATCAACTTTGATCCACCGTCGTTCTCAACAACTGAACATTTCAGAGACATCATTGAGACGAATTTTGCAAAAAGACCTTGATATGACGCCACAAAAAGTCCAATTGATTCAGTAGCTGAAGCCAAGTGACCATCCAATGGGTTTTCGCTTCGCTAAGTGGGCCTGCGATCGACTTACAGAAGATGCCGATTTTGCCAAAAAAAAATCATATTTTCAGATGAAGCTCATTTTGATGTTGGCGGGTATGTAAACAAGCAAAATTGTCCCATTTGGGGCACAGAAAACCCGTACGCATACATTGAAAAGCCGACGCACCCAAAACGAGTCACTGTTTGGTGACTCGTACAATGATTTATTAAAAATTAAATCATTGTGCCAAAATTTTGCAGTAGAAATTGCCTGATTGGCAGCCCATGTTAAAGCTCTAGGAAATTTTTGTGGGAAAACTGTCAACATGTGACGATTTTAAATAAAATGTTTTCATCTATTTTTGTATTAGTTACAAAAGAAAGTAACGAAGTGTTATAGATATAATTTTTTATAAAGATTTAAATTAAAGAATATTTTTCTATTAAAAATATTATTTAAATAACAAAGAATTTTTTTTTGTTTATTAAATTTTGACCTTTTTTTGGATTATTTTAAGTGGATTTTTTTTTCGTTGTTATAATTTGAGCAATTTTTGAAATTGTTCTTGTATTGCAACAAAGTGTTATTTGTTATTTATTTATTTGTTTTTTCATGTGTCCCTTAATTTACTGTAATTATCCGTCTATCCGTCTGGCATATTTGTGCTATAGAGCGTATGATTAATATTAATTATTTCCTATGCAAATTGCTAGTTAATTGGCTCACTATTAAAATAACAATACTTTGCTTTATTTAATTTTATTTCTTTTTCTTCCTGCAAATCATCAGCATTTTATTTAAGAAAACTTAAAACAAAACAAATGGAAAAATAGAAAAATAGTTATAAAAATAATTAAATATTATTTAAGAGTACTTTAATTGTTTACATGAACAAAAATAACTACTTAATAGCTTTAACATAACAGGGTTGTTATTTATTATTTAACAACAATAATAAATACAATTTCTTAGGACAGCAGTAGTTAATGCTTCACAACACGTGTACATTCATAACTCATGACGAACTTTAAATTTTCCTTAAAGGCAACTTGTTTTCGTTTTCTTTTTCATTTTACTTCATTAAAAACAATAGTGTATTTTGAATAGTTTGTTATCTCTTTTTTGGGCTGTTTTTTCTTTTGTTCTAATTACTGCTATTGTTTTATTTTTAAACTTTAATTAAGTTATTTTTTTTTTGTTGTTGTTAACTAGGTCATAAAAGTGACAAATTAATGCTAGAGAACTTTCTCACTGCTGCTAAGCATTACCTCCGAGTCAAAACAAGCTTTTCAGCTATATGACTATTTCTTCTTCCAATAGCAATTATAAGGCTAAATTAAGTATTCATTAACTAAAAAAATGTTTTGTTATTTATTCGTTGGCTTCTTTTAATTGTATAATTAAATACGCCCATTATTATTTTCTTTAGTGTAATTTTCTTTATTGGGCCCTGTATAATTGTTTACTTTTAACAAAATAACCATTACTTCTATGTAAAAGCAATTTCTCTGTTCAACGTATAATTGAATGCGGCCATACAATAGTGCGACTGCAATTTCTTTTTTCATATAGGCGGGTAAAAACGCCTAGAATCTTTTAGTATGAAATGATCTGGTAATTTTTTTTATATATATTTATTTATGTATGTACGTATAGATAAAAAAGTTTTGTTGCTGTTGTTGTTAAACTCAAAAATTAGTATTTTTCTTTCAGGATTTGCAGGCAATTTTTGTTCTACAAATTACAATTTCTTGCAGTTGAGTCTATTTCTGTTGCTAAACATCTAGAAAGGAACAGTTTATAGTAAATAAATTATTTAAAGGATGCTGGAATATGAAGTTTTTACAACGTCAAAAACAGCAAAATTGAAGCTTCCTCTAGTTTAAACCGGCGCTATCTCTTTAGTAAAAAGCAATAAGATAATTCGACCACTCAGGTTACTAAAAATTACTGCACGAGGTTAGGCTATGTGCTGTGAGAGCACAAGTTATGTTCATCAGAGGTGGGGGGTAACATGGTCATGTACCGATGCTTAATTTACTTTCACTCAACTCCCTAAAAAGTAATAAGTCAATTGGTTAGTCCATCACCCAAGCATCTGCACATTTTGTGCATTTTGTATATGAACTTATTTTCGCTTGTTTCTAATTCTTCTTTAAAAAAATATATATTTCTCTTTATTCAAACTGTCTTAGCCCAAGACGATCAAAGAACACAGGGATCTAATTGACATTAGCTACGATACCTTGTTTAATCTGTGACATTACATAACCAGAAATTAGTTAATAAGGCTTGATTTTTTTTATTTAAAAAAGTCTAAATTATTTAGGCGACAATAATATCACAATAGTTCTCAGTGAACATGAAAAAAGTGACTAACATTTCTGTGATAAAAAATAAGCTTTTATCGCAAAAGCACAGTGGCAATAAATAAAATATATCAAGAATTTTTTTTTTTAAATTAAGAGATTAAATATGACTCCTTAAAAATTTTTACCCGTATTTTTATCACAACACTAAACGATATTTCGTTTTTTATTCTTTACTTTCTGGTGATAATTATTGCGGTGGTATTAAAAAATAGATAATACAAGTAATTTGATGTTCAGTAACAAGAAAAGTTAAATATATAAAATGCTCCTTTAAAATAGAATTGAGGTGTGTTGTCTTCACTCGACAACGTTCACACTTGACTTGTTTTAATAACTGTTGTTTCTTCATTCGACAACGTTTATGCTTAAACTGTATTATTTCCTAACAAAGGAAATTTTTATATGCTGCTTCAAGTATTTCTAATATTCACACAAAATCTCTACTTCAACGCTATGACATAAAGTTGTTATCATTATTCAGTGTAAGTGTTTATATTCTAATGGTTTAATTTAGTTCGTGGAATTTTACTGAAACATGTTTTTTTTTTGTTTCGTTCAGGGGATGACCCTTACTTATGCAATGCATTGTACCAGACTTAGGATATTAGATTATGGGTAGGAGGAAAGAGGGAGTAGTCTTTGTGGACATTCGATTTGAATTTTCCTACACAAAAAGTGATAGGAAAGACCTCTGGAGGCAGTTTATTTCACATACGAACTGTTTTTGTAAAAAACAAAATTTCCCTATAATGCTATGGGATAAATACCTGAAGCAGAAATACTGACTCACCAGTATGTTATAGAACGTGGCTTGATAATGATGTATTCACATCGAAAACGCTCGCCATTTGCGACCAAACAGCCAAGAAAAACGTCACATAGAGAAGGAATTAATAACAGGGTTTTATTCACTGGCGGAACAAACCTAAACAATTTAGTACTGTAAAAGAAATTCTTTTTCCAGACCAGTACTCAGGGGATGATCCCTACTCATGCAAGGCATTGCACCAGAACTAAGAAATTAGGTTATGGTGACAAGAAAGCCCTCTGGAGGTACTTTATTTCACATACAAACTCTTCTGCTAAAAAACGAATTGTCCCTGTAATGCTTACTTACCAATCGACCACAAATGGATGCGCTTTCATTGAAAATCAAATCAAACGCCAAGATGTTTCGAGTTTCGGGAACAAGTTCTTTAATTTCGTTAGAGCACTTACCATTTGTAGTAACGATAAAATAGTGAAATACAACCTACAGGTTGTTACTGTTTTGTGTTTATAAGATTTCTTACAAATTTCTTAATTTGGCAACAGACACAATAGGTCATTTCGTTTTACCTTTTATTTATTTTTTTTGGTAATAATCAACTGTTTTATAACTTAAACTAAGCATCTTTCTAACAATATGTATGAAAGCGTTTTAGAAAGTGTAGAAACGTTTCGATGTTATATAATGTGGCAAAACACATAAATATATATAATACGCTTAGTGTGATCGACTGTGCAAAAGAAAAACTAAAGGAAATTATGAAAATTAACGTTAATTTAATAGTCAGAATGGATAATATACTGATTGTTGCTTAGTGTGGTTATGAAGTAAATTTTTCGGGAATATACACATAACACGGATAGAATTATTGTAGAAAATTATCCGTGCTACTCTATATGCCTCCAACACTGCATACATTTTTTTAATCACAGACCTGAAATAATAGCATGCGCATTGTTACCGATTGGCTAATTATCGAAAGAAGCACAGAAAGCTATCGATATCTCGCTAGCTAAGTGAGTTATGGATTAATTAATTTTGGTTTTCCGCCTAATTTTATAAGTTCCACAAAATAAAATTGTCTGGTCTAGTAAAAATTTATCGATTTATTTAAAACTTCAAAATCAGATATCTCAATAACAAAGCGAGTTATCGATAATTCTTATTGAATTATTTCGGACTATGTTGAGGTATTCTGTAAAAAAAAAATTAAACGGTAAAGAGTTATCGATTTTTTTTTAACTTCTACTTCAGATATTTTTATAAAATTTTTTTGGGTTATTTTGAGGTGTTCTAAACAAAAATTATCAGTTTAAGAGGATTCGGAATTAATCCACAGTTTTGGTAAAAATATCGCACTGTGCGTCGCTGTTAAAATTCTAGAATTTTTCTAGGAGTTTCAAGGTTTTTCGATGTTTCTAAATTTAGTAAAAATTTATCAATTTTCTTACTTAGTTTTTTCGGTTTATTTTGAGGTATAGTTTTTTTAAAACTAAACGGTAAAATGTTATCTATTTTTTTTATACCTCAACTTTAGATATCTCGATAACCAAACGAGTTATCGATAATTTTTATAAACATTTTTTGGGTTATTTTGAGGTGTTCTAAACAAAAATTATCAGTTTGAGAGGATTCGGAATTAATACACATTTTTGGTACAAAATACCCCACTGTGCGTCGCTGCTAAAATTCTAGAATTTTTCCAGGAGTTTCAAGTTTTTCGTTGTTTCGAAATTTATGTTTTTTTTTTATTTCTACACCGTGAAAAAAATTGCCTCATTGAATATGAAATTCAAATATAACACGTATTATTGCAGGAAGACCATACACATGTTACTTCTTTACAACTCTTCATAAAGCTCATCAGTGGATTGTGTTTACTGCTTTTGAAAACTTATAACGATAACGAAAAAATCTACTTATCCTTGGGAAAACCATATTTTAATAAGCCAACACTGGCACAGAAACAACAACCAAAAATAAGCAATTACAACTAAACAATAAAAAGTATGCTGAAGAAGAAGAAGCATACTTTAAAAACAAGTGTTTTTTTTCTTTCGCAAATAATACAAAGAAAAAATATAAATTTCTTTATCGTCTTTTGTACATGTTCATGTTGTACTACAATATTAATCTTTTATTTATAAAATTTAGTCTCTAGATAATCACATTAGAACACGCAAGCAACAAAACAGCAAGACATTATTAAGCCTCTACAGTGTGTGTTAGAGGCATAGAGTTAGTCATAAACAGCATTAAATATTATTTTAACACTTGTAATTATTCCCAAGAATATCTAATGACAACAAATGGCAAATAAACATTAGAACGCTTTAACAAAAGTAAACCAACATTAGGCGAACGACTTAAGACTTGATTAGATATTTTCAACATTTCAACATATGAACATTCTCTTCTATACAAAATATAAACAAAATCGTTCATAGGCATTCACACACTCACTACACTTGTATAGTTTAAGCCCTTAAAAGAAGCTTTCTAAAGAAAATATATTTTACTTAATACGTTGTATGACATTTAAGTGACACAAAATAACATGACAAACTGTTTATGATTTTAAAGCCAAAAATATGCAGAAAAACACGCACGCACGCACGCATCCATACACTCATACATACACCAATACAACATCTAAGCTGGCGATTATGCTATAGTTAATTTAGGATGAAAAGAAAGCAACTTTTATAATATGAACATTTGCCTTAAAAGTGGTATAAGTCCATTGCATTTTAAATGAAACAAAAAATATTTAAAGATTTATTGTTTGAGTGTTTCAAAACAGATTTTTCTGTGTTAATACCACTCATTTAATGCTTTTTATTTTAATACTAAATGGCTTGAGAAAAAAGTTTTTACATTTAATGATTTCAAATGGACTTAAACTACTTTCAAAGACAAGATCACATAATTACACGCAATATTATATATTAACTTTCATTTGATTCTTCTTAATTTTTATGAAATTTTTATGAAATATATAAAAGAATAGAAAATAAATAAAGCAGTACAACTCACATATAGAGAATGCCCTACCCTGTAGGTGCCACCCTTTAATTTTTATTTTTTTTAATTTTTCCTTGAATGGTTTATTATAATGGTTGGAGAGATATAACAAAATAAAAATGTCGAAAATTTTTTTTAATATATTTACGGCTCTATGGAACCACCCTTTAATTTCAAAATTTTTTAATTTCTTGTTACTCCTTAAAAGAAATATATTTTTGTGCTTATTCTCTATTAATTTTAAATATCTGCCTATAACGGCTAAAAAAAACAAAATCATATACATTATAATTACCTCACTATAGGAACACCCTTTATATTTTAGCTAGTTTTTTATATATTTTTCTAGTGGTTCCTAAAATAATTAAACTTTATGTGTCTGCCTATTATCGTTCAAAAACATAAAACTCATGTTAATAAAAACAAAATAAATAAAGCCGTCAGGAGCAAGTTCAACTCACATATAAAGTATGTCCTACCCTGTAGGTGCCACCCTTTAATTTTTATTTTCTTTTCATTTTTCGCTGAATGGTTTATTATAATGGTTGGAGAGATATAACAAAATAAAAATGTTAAAAATTTTTTTTTATATATTTACGGCTCTATGGAACCACCCTTTAATTTCAAAATTTTTTAACTTCTTGTTACTCCTTACTAGAGATATATTTGTGCTTATTTTATGTTAATTCTAAATATCTGCCTACAACGGCTAAGAAAACAAAAGTCATATACATTATAATTACCTCACTATAGGAACACCCTTTATATTTTATTTATCTTTATATATATAAACGGCTGAACCGATTTGCATAAATTTTTTTGTATGTGTTTTGGTGGCGCCCCGGGTTGTTTAGATTTACAATTCGGTCCAATTGGACAAAGGGGCGTGGTACCTCCCATACAAACTACAAATTAAAAATCTATTATTTTTGCTCCTGATACCGGTATTTGCACAAAATTTGGTACGTCGGTTTGGTGTGCATTTTTTAAGTGCTGCTACAAATATGGGCGGGATTTCTACAAAGGGGCGTGGTACCTTCCATACAAAACACATATTAGGAATCCAATAATGCAGCTCCTGCTAACGGTATTTAAACAGAATTTGGTATTTCGATTAAGTGAACATATTTTAAGTTCCGCTGCAAGTATAGGCGGGATTGGAAAAAAAGACGCGTGGTACCTCCCATACAAATCTTCTTTATGTATATAATTCTACTGTACGTGTGTATGTCACTGAATAATTTTTTTTGCATGCGTTTGGGTGCCACCTGGGATGGTTTACGTTCACAAACTAGCCCGGCAGATGGCGCTGCAGTCGGTATCCAGGTTAATTCACTACACTGCAACTACACGACTGGATCGACTTGAATGAATTTTTGTGTCTTCATTCATTCAATGGATTTCATATTTTTGTGCGCTGTGTTTTGATATTAAATCGTATCGCATTTACGTAAATATTGAGCGTTGTTTACTTCAAAAATACATACACGTCATAAATTTGTCGCCAGCCGCCAACTGCCTCCAATGTGGCATGGCGGATGACGGTGCAAGACCGTGGACTCTATTACTACCGTCGCCGTTAAAACAGTCGCGGTGAGCATCGAGCTTATTTGTTTGCGTTTCTTCTTGGCGATCTCACAATGGGTCACCTACTTTTTTTTTTTTAATATTTTTCTAGTGGTTCTAAAAATAAATTAAACTTTATGTGTCTGCCTGTTATGGTTCTAGAACATAAATTTTATGTTAATACCCGGACAGCCTTTGATTTAAATTTTTAATTTTTTTATTTATTGCTATAGCAAAATTGACACATCTCTCTATCACAGTTAAAAAGCTATTATGGGGAATTACATGTCACTTTGGGACACCCTCTTAATTGAGGTAAAGTAATACAATTTCTTCAGAATTTTGAAGTGTATAACTATTTTATAGAGAAAAAGGTCTGGGATAGCAAAATAGACACTATAGCAAAAGCTTGCTTACTTGCCATTTGTTACCAAACTGTAATAAGTCATTGTTTCAATTATTCACCAAATTTAACTATTCCAAATGTATTAATTCACACTTTATATTATTATACTCCACTGAAAATTTCTTTAAAAGAAACTGATTACTATGAACTGCGGCACAAAACACAAAAGTAATAATGAACTTATTACACTTTAATAAAAAATATCGTTTTTATCATAAGTAGATTCAATAAATGCAAGTTTCATAGCAAAATTATAATTGACAGGTTATAGATGTGAATGAAGTTTAATGCTTAGTTTGCATATGATACTTTAGCTATCCTAAGTTAATTATAACTTCTTGCTATTGAGCTTCCATTTGTGTTATAAAATTTGAGTGGAAACGTTAAATTAAAATTCTACAAATCATTTTAAAGGGAAGCAGGATTAAAATTATTATTTTATAATAAATTAAAACTAAGAGGTGTCACAGCACTAAAGCTATTTAAACAAGATCCAAAAAAATGTACGAAAGCACCTACTGTAGCCAGCTAAAAATTACAGACTATCTCCTACATGGTAAAAAACCCTAAGGGTGTTAGCCAAGTGTCTTACCTGAGGGATTTTTGTTATTATCTTATAATAATTATAATTAACTAATTGTCCTTTTTTAATTATTTTATAATTAATTTTTTAAGGACATCGTCTTCATTTAAAAATTTTTTTAAAAAATTTTATTTTTATTTTCAATATTTCGCCTCACTGTTGGATGGTTATTCAAGACAAAAAAGGCATTTTTATTTTAAATCGTCTTAATATAAACAAGAATATACTTTGAAATTTCCTTTTCAGTTAATTTACGAAAGCAAAGTGACAGCTAAAACAAAACAAAAACAATTTTACCACAAAATCCTTAATGGCAGGAAGGAAGGTACAAAAAAACTGACTTCTAGTACTAGACAATTTGAAACTGCAGGCAGTTGAATAAACTAAAGCAGAGAACAGAAAGAGAAATGAATAATGGAAAAAAAACTTAATGCAAAAGAATGCAGACAAGGGTAAATAATGAAAGGACAAGGAAAAAATGTCTAAAACATACAGCCAGACACAAGGTTAGACAGTATCACAGGCAGACTGACAGCTGAAGATAAATTGATTGATAGATTTTTTTAAGATTTAAAATTTAAAGAAGAACTAAAATCATTTGAATAGAGCCTAATACAAAAGTGTTAATTAACAGCAAATTAAAAATGGATTTAAGACCCTTTTCAACAAGGCCATAACAGGGATGGTAAGCTGATAGCTTAAACGGCATATCAATGATTCTCTTGTTACAGTTAGCTGTTGTTAACTCTTGTAATCCCTGAATTTAAGATTTTAGTAACTAATTTCTTTTCCAAAATAGGTGCCCCTGTAGGCTAGTAGGTAGTGTGCTAGCATAAATGACTGGGGGTTGTGGGTTTGATTCCCAACAAAGACCTTGGTTTTTTTTCACTACAATCAAAAAAAAATTTGACTGCCGCTGGGGCTGCTCAGTGAGGAAGGCATAGCCACTGATCACTGTGCTGTCTTATACCGACAGTTTATTTCCGTAACTATCCTTCTACATTCACCACCTGTCGCATCTCTTCTCTATCCCTTTCATAAAGAATGTAGCACGGTGCTTGACTAAATAGGCATTATTGCCTGAAGTGCTACTGCTTTTTAAAAACAAAAAAAGAAAAAAATTACTTCAGCCTTAAAGCCATACTCTTAGTCAGAGTAGTTGGAGTGATAGCCAAAAAATATTAAATAGAGTTTATTAAATACTTCATCGGGGCCTTAAAATGTTACACCTGAGCTGAAACCCTAATTCAAAAGTCCTACATGCCTCATTATATTGAATACTACTATTAATATGATATAATTCTAAATCCAAATGCGAAATTTATAGATAAAGTGTCAAAATTTCCAGTTTGGGATTTTCGATTAGTAAATTAAGAATTTCGGGATTAACTATATATCAACTTGAAATGACTTTAAAAAAGTCCTTTAATTATCCCTAATAATATTTTATGAACCCAATTCCAAATTGGACTTTCATTGGCAACAACTGTGAAAAATAGCCACTTTGGGATTTTCCGATAAGTGAAATAGGAATTTTCGTATTCGCTATATATCAACTCAAACAACCTTCAAAAAGCGCTTGAGTTATTTTTAATAGAAATATATAATTTAAGATGCTAATGCGAATTGCATGAGAAAAATAGTTAAACTTATTAAATTTTGGGATTTTGGGATTTTCGATCAAAGATTGGGAATTTCAAAATTCGACTTATATAAACTAGAAATTTATAGGTAAAGTGTAAAAATACCGAAAAATTGGGATTTTCAATTAGTAAATTAAGAATTTGGGGGTTTACGATATATCAACTTGAAATGACTTTAAAAAAGTCTTTTAATTATCCTTAATAATATTTTATGAAGCCAATTCCAAATAGGAATTTCATTGGCAACAACTATGAAAAATAGCCATTTTGGGATTTTTTGTTAAGTGAAATAGCAATTTCCGTATTTGCTATATATCACCTCGAAAAGCGCTTGAGTTATTTTTAGTAGAAATATATAATTGAAGATTCTAAGATGGCTTCCATGAAAAAAATTATTAAACTTATTATTTTTTGGGATTTTGGGATTTTCTGTGCATTATTGGGAATTTGAAAATTCGACTTATATAAGCCAGAAATGTTTTCCCCTTTTCCACTGCAATAAAAAAATCTGTATGGAAGTCATAATATTGCAATAACTTTCGTCTAACCAAGATAAATGAATTAAGAACTTTTCACTGAACATTGATCTCATGGCATAACTGGGGTTTGTTATAAAATAACTAGTTAGGATAACTAATCCTCTTTCAAACTCAATGCTTAAATGTAATGCTGATAATAAAATAAAGAAACAAGAATTATTTATGTACTTCAAAATCAACGCTGTTAAATGTTATAACGACTTGTATTTAGGAATAATAAAAGAGAAAGGAATTCTTTATGCCAGAGCTGGGAATTTTTTACTTTGATTTCTAACTTTCTACATTTGCATTTAGAAGTTTATTACTTTAAGCCTGATACTTTGATATCATTGAATGGATTTTTAAAAAAATAACTTCCTTTTTGAAAGTTATAGAGTGCAACAATGGAAAAGCGTTCCTGACAGCCACATGGAATTCTATGGATTATTTAATTCCTTACAATTTTTAATACGTCTCCAGTCCAATTGATACTTTAATTTTAAGCTGTTACTACGGTTGGTACGACTAAAGTTGTCACCTGTGAAAAGAGGTTGCCAGATTAAGCTTTCAAAATGCTTGGCATATAACAAAGAAAAAAACTTTACAGATTTTTAAACAATACACTGAAAGAAAACTTTGTACGATAATATTTCTATGAAATATTTTTTGTTCTTTTTACAGACAAGACATTTTTTAATAAAATTTTCAAAAACTTTAAAAAATAATATTTTTTATTTTTGGCAACCATTATACATTCGTGTGTATCAAACGAAAGCTCTTTGAGAAGTACTCAAGTCATTTTATTAATTTGTTATCTCGTATAGCATTTTAAAGGGTTAAATAATTTATCATAATTAAAGATTAAAAAAATCTTTAAACTACAAATTTCCTTCTTAAGAGTTTCTGATATTTTTATTAATTTCAATTAAAGCGTGACTTTAAACAAGAATTCATTTCGAATGTTTGTGCAATGAAATCAATCTCGTTAAGCTTATCCAACAGTAATTAATGTTTTAAATCCACAACATAATTACTATTAATTGTTGCTACGAGCATCACTAGTTGGTGCGTTATTAGAATGGTTTTTTCAAGGTGTTTTGTTTGCACATTCATCCTTTCCACTCCTTTGTATCTCACATTTCTCTCTTTCTTTGTTCGTTTGTTTATCTTCTCTTCAGTTAATCCTTGTGCCTGTATTAGCTTACAGCATAATAACAGGAAGTAGTAGTAACATTTTCTAATCACAAACGGAAATTGTGTTGTTAGATTTGTTAAACAGGGACGAAAAGGATTTTCATATCAAAACACGATTGCTTTGATATTTTACAGGAAAGAAGTGAATAGAAACATCCACTGGGTACAAAGCAGGAAATGATTTTATAGAGAATTAAAATTTAATACTTTTTTCAAGGTAAAAAAGTTAAAGTTTTAGAGCTGCGCATACAAAGGACCATTAAATTAAGCTGCAATGTCTGTCTATCTGTTTGTCTATTGCAGGACCCTTTCGCTAGTCACTTAAAATTTATATCTTTTCACATAACATTTATGAAAACAAAGTTACAAAATAAAGGGTTTTCCCATAAAGACCTGAAATTCACATAGATATTGTTAGCATTTTTAAACCGTTTTTGCTGGCTGTTTGTTTGGTATGAAAGGCTAGCGCTTTCGATATGAAGACATTTTCAAGCCGTGTTCTCGTTTGAGTTTGTGGGTCGGATCATTCACAATGAACACAATGAATGGTCCAGCTCCAGTGAGTATGAATGCCATCGTGTTCTTAAATTATATTAAGCTTTATGCGTTCTGGACCAGGAGTTGTATAGTCTCCAACTCTTTAGCAAGGAGTGAAGACTGCGGTCTGCTTCGGGCTTTTGAAGATGCACCCAGGAGTTACCGGAGGATATACGTATATGAAGGCCTTCTAGGGCGATTATGACGCAACATTTCATCCACAGTGGTACTGATCCAGCATTTGATTACGGCCAGGCTATAGGTGCCGCTGTAGGCTAGTAGGTACTGTACTAGCTTGTAAATATGGGGGTTGTGGGTTCGATTCCCAACGAAGACCTTGGTTTTTTTCACTACAAAAATAAAAATTGATTGTCGGTGGGGCTGCTCAGCGTTGAAGGCATAGTCACTGGTCGCTGTGCTGTCTTATATACGGCAGTTAATTTTCGACTATCTTTCTACTTTCAGCACCTGCTTCATCTCTTCACTAACCCTTCCCTAAAGAATGTAGCATGGTACTTGACTAAATAGGCATTGTTGCCTGAAGTGCTACATCTCTTTAAAAAAAAAGGCGCAGATGTAAATCTTATCACGTAATCACATATAGATTCCACTCCGGGGGCTCGTGATGGAATCTCACCATCATTATATGTGTCACCGGAAGTAAAAGGGTGTCCAGTTCCCTAAAGGCTAGTACGTTCCAACTGAGCAACTCCACGTTATTCCCACGGGAATCAGTAAAGCCCCAAAGTTTAGCTCTTTAGCTGTTCTCTGACTGATTATTGAGGTTGGCCCTTCGGGAGCATCGTAGTGATTGTAGTTTTACGGTCCTCATGAAATAACTAAGGGACCAGGACCATCTCACTTTAGATCCTAATCCAGTGAACATACTTGTCATGTGTTCTGGACCAGGATTTGGATAGTGTCCAACTCTTCAGTAGGGAGTGGGGGTGGCGGTCTGCTCCAAACGCTGGAAGTTTCAACTAGAAATGAATCTAGAGCATAGAGATATCCGACGGTTTCCTAGGGCGAGGGTGACGCCACAAATCACCCAAGAGCTTTGATGCACCATCAGCTACTGATGTAAATCTTATCACGCATCACATATATATATTTATAATTTAAATAACCCCTGTAGGCTAGTAGGTAGTGTACTAGCTTGTAAATATGGGGGTTGTGGGTTCGATTCCCAACGAAGACCTTGGTTTTTTTCACTACAAAAATAAAAACTGACTGTCGGTGGGGCTGCTTAGCGATGAAGGCATAGTCACTGGTCGCTGTGCTGTCTTATATACGGCAGTTAATTTCCGACTATCCTTCTACTTTCACCACCTGTTTCATCTCTTCTCTATCCCTTTCCTAAAAGAATGTAGCACGGTACTTGACTAAATAGGCATCGCTGCCTGAAGTGCTACTTCTCTTTACAAAAAAAAAAAAAAAAAAAAACTTTTATAAGAATGGATTATAAACTTAAGGGCGTCCCATATAAAGCAGCGTTTTTGTTGAATAATCTTTTTTTCGCTTTTCTTATCACAATCACCAAAGTAGACCTTTATAATTTACACAACTGTGTTTTTAATTTAGATACTAAAATAACTAAAATAATACTAAAAACTAAAGGGTGTCCTAATAGAAATTGTATTTTTAATGAATATGGCACTATGGTGTCGATTATTATAAGCGCTATCGCAAGAAATCTAAGATTATACAAGATATCTCTGTCATGTTGTTTCATGGCCTTGAACCATGTTAAACTTTCGAAGATTTTGCGACTTCATTACAACTATAAAATAAATAATAAAATTAAAACTTAAAGGGTGTGCCCTTATTATAACTGTTTTTCGAATTTCTTTTCTAACATTTCATCTTTCGAATCATAATGACTGGACTGCTTGAGTCACAATGGCAAAAGGTAAAATGTTATATTTTAAAGGGTGTGCCTATACAGGTGCTAATATTTGGATACATTGTCTTAGCGTAAAAGCCAGAAATTTGAAGTTTTAAGCATTAATTAATTAAATTTTAATATTTAAATATAAAGGGTGACCCATAAGCGAAACTCATGCTTGTGTGTCAAATTGGCACTTGGTTGATTCATTTTCCTTATTCCTGTTATTTATCTGTAGGTACTTTTTTGTGAAAGTAATTTTCTGTGTTTTAAGAAATATTAAAGGGTGTCCTCTTATTACACCTTTTTAATTTTTCTCTTTTGAATCATAAAAGACAGTCAGTTTAAGACTTTTAATAGGAAAATGTAAAATGATAAAATTATATTTTAAAGGGTTACCCTATAGGGATACTTATTTTGTAGAACATGGTCTTGTCATCTAAATTCCAAAATAAAATAGTTTAAAAATAAAATAGTACAACCCTCAATCGTGCCTGTTGGATGCGCTAGCGATAGTGCTTCTGAGGCGAGAAACAAATTTTATAAAAAGGATGGCACTGAGCTTAAACGAAAAGAATATAGAGAACAAAATATATTTGACGTTTTTAACAAAGCCCTGAATTCTTCTGACCCATTCCTATGCAGTATCTGTCTAAAGAACCGTTATTCAGCAAAGCAAAATTTGCAGCTTCTAAAAGAAGTTATCACTCTTTTAATGATTCCAGATGTTCCTGAAAATTTTTCTAATTTCAAATGGGAGCCAGAGGATTTATCTCATTTTAATAAAGAGTTAGAAGTTGATGAAACATGGGACAATTTTGAACTAAGAGTTATTTATAATATACTGACTTTAATAAAGTTTAATGTTCACTTTTTAGTGGAATTAAATTGTGATGGCATTGGAAGCACAAATTTATTTGTAAGCCAATCACTAGCAGATAGTGGAGTATTCTAGCTGAATACTCCACTATCCAAGGGCCGTGTTTTCTATTAGCTCTCCTACCGGTAAGCTTACTTTTCCGGTCAATATAAGTGGGCATTATAATCATTTTAACGTGATTAAAAATATAGTTACTAGAAGTGGGCGTGGTTAGGGCGGACCAACTTGAAAATTTTTTTTCGAACAGTAAGATGCCCATCGTAGTTATCTGTACTAAATTTTGAAGCTCTAGCTGCTTCCTGTGATTTCTTGCCTCCGTAACACATTTAAATGTTTTGACGGAAATCCACCATCATTACATGTGTCTTGGGGGGTAACAGAAAGCCAACTGGTCAATCCACTTTATTTCCACGGGAATCAGTAAAGTCCCAGAGTTCTGCTAATTGTCTTTTTAGCCTTTAAGCTGTTCTCTGACTGATTATTGAGGTTGGTCCTTTGAGAGTATCCTGTGGTTGTGTGTTACAAGTCTCTCTTTTGAGTTGTGTGGCTCGGATCATTTACAATGACTACAATGAAAATGGTCCACGTCCAGTGATCATGAATGCCGTTGTGTTCTTAAACTATGTTAAGTTAATGAACACCCCCCCCGGGACATATTTAAATAAGATCCAGATGAGGATGATTGCCGTTGTGTTCTTAAATTATATTAAGCTCCATGCGTTCTGGACCAGGAATTGGATAGTGCGGTTGGAAGGCTGCGGCCTGCTTCGGACTTTTGAAGTTGCAACTAAAAGTGACCGGAGGATATATGTATCTGAAGGCCTTCTAGGGTGAGGATGATGCTACATTTCATCCACAGTGATAATGATCTACCATCTGATAATGGCTTACATAGCTAGGTACTGATGTAAATCTTATATTGTATTTCTTGCCTCAAAAACCATTCATTTGACCCATAGTGTAATCTATGAATACAGATCAACTTTGCATTAACAATTTTGTCAAAAAAGCAACAGCTTAGAAAGACGCAAGTTTATAGAAATTGTAAGACTCTGCCTAGGACACACAAACCTATCCCACGGACATTTACTTAACTTATCCTTACCAAATATCTGTGAATGCAACATAATACCGGTCAATATAATTGAGCACATCTTTTCAGCATATGCCCAAATTTGCAAACGCAACGCGAGCTTCTTCTCCAAAATCCATTTTCCTTACTTTCAATTCGTAACACTAAGAACATTAACCAAATATTATTATACCGTTATTATTTCTGAAGTTAATGGCGAGCGCTTTCGATGTGAAAACATCATTGTCAAGCAGCGCTGTAACTTGCACTGGTAAGTCGGTGTTCGCATTTAGGAAGTTCTGTTGTTTATGTAGGCAGAGCCCCGGGGGCATATATATATAGAACTTCGACTGTCCAGACACAGTGCAACTAGGGGAAAAAGGGAGCCCAGTCCCCTGAAGTCAGCAGGGGTACAACTGGAAACTCCACTTTATTTCTGCGGGAATCAGTAAGCTCGCAGAGTTCATTATTTGTCTCTTTAGACATTTAACTGTTCTCTGACTGATTTTTGAGGTTGGCACCTATATGAGAGTATCGTGGTGGTTGTGGTTTCGCGGCCCCATAACAGTATAATGGTTATTATGGTGGCCAGGATCATCTCACTGATAATGACACGCTAGGTGAATGATCCAGTCCAGTGAACATGCTAGACATGTGTTCTGGACAGGAGTTGAAAAGTCTCCAACTCTTAAGCAAGGAGTGATGATTTGTAGCCCTGCTCTGGAATCATCGAAGTTGCAACTAGAAAGTGCTGTTGCATAGAATTATAGCTTCGGCTTCCTAGGACGAGCATAACGTTCCAAATTATGCAATGGTTCGATCCACCATCTGATTAAGGCTTCATGGCCAGGGGCGGATGTAAAACTAATCACCCAGTTGTTCATGTAGGCAGAATGCCAGCCACCTGGTACTTTATCCAAAGTAAATTTCTTAACACCTCCGTCTTTTATTATTATCGTGTGTCCGTCTGCGGGTGTTTTCGTTTGTTCGTGTGCATGAATAATTTTAGTGGGGTGAAAATTGTGTCTGCGGTCGTGTTTAGCTGTTCGTTTATAATATCACTATTGAAGGTTTTTGTTTCTTCGTCCTTTTTTGCTAAAGGATGTAGTAATGTCATAAATTCACCTTGTTCCCTTGGTGTGTGTGTCTGTGATTGTCAAGGCCTTCTCTTTTATTAAAAGTACTTTTTAAAAATCCTTCCTAAGTACGTATTTTATTTATTATAATTAACTTTTAAATTTACCTAAAAAAAAGCATTTGGCAGAGTTCTTTCTTAAAAAATACTTTTTCAAAAAAAGTACTTTCTCAAAAAGTACCTTCATAAAAACTATAAATATTAAAAAAAAATTAAATTTACTTTAAAAAATTATCTTTTACTTTTAATTGAACAATAAAAAAAATTAATTACCTTTACCTAGTGGTACCTTTTGAAAAAAAGTACTTTTCCATAAAGTATTGAAAACATGCAAACATTTTTTTTTACCTTTTTAAGAGCACCTACATGTAGAATATTATTTTAAAAACTATTTTTAGCAACACTTTATAGCGAAATATCATAACCCCTTATGCCAAAATGTTGTGTAAACCTTGTTTTTAGTGTTCGTCCAGTTTGTCCGAATAGAACTTTGTTTAAGGTAAGTCTTTATACCCTGCTGTTTTGTTTTGTTTTTTTTTTTTTTTGTAACAACTTTTATTTAAATTTTATTGAATCTTTCAGGTAAAATATGAAAATAACAATAAATACAGTTGATTTTGCCACTGCGAGATCAACACTGTGCTCGAGAAAAATATGATGTCTAAGCCATTAGATCGAGAGTTTGCATCCTCTTGAAACTGTTATGACCTTGAAATAGGAGCAAGTTTCTCGTTAAGGGATTGGAATGAGTTGTCTGGTTGATAGTGTAAAAAAATTTTGTATTTTGTATTTTCTCTCGGATAGTGGGAACATTGAGGTCGCTATGGATGCTTTTGTTTTCGATATACCATGGTGCACGCGTTATTAAGAGTTTTGACTGCCTTCATTGTAATTTTATCTGGATTCCATATGTCCATATTGGTTTCATGACTGCCTTGTACAGGAGCACCTTAAGGTCTAAGTCTAAAGATGACCGTGGCGCAAAAAGCCAGTGTAGTGGGGCTGCTTTTAATTTAAGCTGGATTAATTTTGCAGCGATATGATGACTCCACGTAAAACACCGGTCGAGGTGAATACCGAGGTACTTAATATGGTCTTGTTCAGGAATTGTTACGCTGTTTATGGTTAAAGGTGGGCAATTTTCCCTGCTTAAAGTAAAAGTAATATGAACACATTTACTAACATTAACTCGAATTCTCCATTTTTCTAACCATTTTTCCATCTCCACGACATGCAATTGGAGTCGTGTAGATGCGGCTACAGGATTTTCATGAATGCATAAAAATGCTGTATCATCTGCGAAGGTCGATTTATGAGTCAGTAGGCTCGTTGGCATGTCTGCGGTAAACAAGGGTCCTAGTATACTTCCCTGCGTATACCCTGCTGGAAACAAAATTTGTCAGTTGTTTCTGTCATTATCCTGAGATTATGTCTCAGAGTGTTAACAGTTTTTAATGCTGTGAAAAAGGTTAGTTATTGATTGTCTCTTTATCTTCTTTATTCCTGTTTTTAGTGTTGCATTGTCTAAGAAGTTTATTGAGGGTAGTGACTTCAGGAGAACAACAGACAGATAAGACGGGAAATAACAACAGTATTTCAATTACTGGCGAAGAAAATGTAAACAAATATTATCATTTTTAAACACAATCAATATTCATCATTTAATTTAATAAGTGTTTCATAATAATGAGCCTAAGGCCTTAATAGCCATGGCCTTAGGCTCTTCTTGCTTCTTAGTTTATAATTTATAATTATACTCTAATGCCTTTAATAATAATAATAATAATAATAATTTTACAGAAATTATTAAAAATTTTCAAGGTTTTATTTATTAACTTGATGCTTTAGTTTTCTGAAAATTTTTATTTAAAATTTTGTGCTGCACTTTTATTGGTTCCAGAAGAGTTGAGAACACATAAATGTGTGTTAAAAAACTTTTAATGTTGTATTTTATGTTGTCCTATTTTACCATGAACTTCATATCCTTTAGCACTGCATGCAGTTTAAATTTAAGGCAGATTTTTTATACATTTCTTAAATTTACTACATTAAGGACACGTGTCCTTTAATTGCATTGCGTTAAAAAAAAACTTTTAAAATAAAATGTTAACAACAACACTTGCCATGTTATATTAAAGTGAATTGACTGATATTAAAACATGCAACATTGAACTTCTCTGATTTTTGTTTTTTTTTTCTTTTTTTTAATTAAGTTAATCAAATAAATCATGTGGCAGTCAAGCTGCATAAATGTCATGCTTGAGAAGCTGCTCTTTACAGCTGAAGTGTAAACAGCGAAAAATACAAATAAAAACAAACAACAAAAAAACATAAAATGATTAATGTGTAAAAAATGCGTGTTTTTAAAATTAAATTATCAACCAGCTATTCGACAGCACTGCAAGCAAGTTTCACCAGCATGAAATATCACAGTTCACAAATATAAAAATTAAGAATATTTAAAATTAAATTTAAAAAAAAAATCTTTTTTGAAAAGTAATTTTTCATAAAAAAATTTTGGTACTTTTTTTTACCAAAAAGTACCAGTACTTTTTTTTACCAAAAAGTACCAGTACTTTTTTTTACCATAAACTACCAGTCCAAAAAAAAATTTAAAAATTAATATCAGCAATTAAATAAAATTAAATCGCTCGTTTTTAGTTGCTCATTTTTAAAAATAATTTTAAATTCCTCCTTTACTTAATCCTCTTTGGAATTTTGTTAATTGCGTTTTATATTATTTAAGCCATGAATATGAAAATACATACCCTTCCCTTGTCCTAGATATAGAAAGTTCTTGAAAAATGCTTTAGTATATAAGCAACTTTTTTTTTAATTTTTTTTTTTTAATTTTATTAATTTATTCATTTGATTATTATTTTTATTCGACCTCTTTAAGATTAATAATTATTTAATTAATTTATTTATTTATAAATTTTTAAAAATATCCGACAAATATTCACCACGACCACGCTGACAGATATCGATTTTTTCATTAAAATTTTTAATCACTTTTTGGCAAAATGGCGGTTTTATTTTGTTAATCACAGCACAGATTTTGAGTTTTGAGAGTGAACGATCCGTCGCCTTTAATTGCTGCAACAGTTGAAGCTTTAAAGTCAATTTCTTACGCCAAATTCTGAATATGGTAACTTTGGATAACCCCAATTATTGAGAACGTGGAGGAAGTTACAGAATTGGATCTGCTTCAATCCTGTGCCTTACAGCTGCAATGTTTTCAGTTGAAGGACCCGAACAAACAGGCCTTGGTGTTCGCACATATTGTATCGAGCCTGTCGATGACTCAAATTTAACGATCACATTCCTAATAGCGATTTCAGAAGCACGATTATGTTGTCCGAAAATATCACGAATTTTACGACTCATCATGGATTTTAATTATTTTAATACACTTTCGATTTTTTTAGCTTCAATAATGTCATCGCATGGAAATCGCTCAATTTGAAGAAACAGCCAGTAGCGAGGATTTTTACCGAGGGGATTGATAACAGTAGTTGGTACATTATTCAAAATATTATTGTCCATCGTTAGGACCCCCCCCCCCCGGGGGCACATTATATGGTCTTTATAGAACTTCGTCTATCTAGACCTGTGAAACTGGGGGAAAAAGGGAGCCGAGTCCCCTGAAGTCAGCAGGGGTACAACTGGAAGCTCCACGTTATTTCCACGGAAGACAGTAAGCTCGCAGAGTTTCGTTATTTGTCTCTTTAGACACTTAACTCTTCTCTGGCTGATTATTGCAGTTGGCCCCCATATGGGAGTATCGTAGTGGTTGTGGTTTCGCGGCCCCATAACAGGTTTTGTTTAATACGGTGGCTAGGATCATCTCGCCACCCACAGGTGAATGATCCGGATCCAGTGAGCATGCTAGTCCTGTGTTCTGGACTAGGAGTTGGATAGTCTCCAGCTCTTCAGCAAGGAGTAGTGGTTTTCAACCCTGCTTTGGAACCGCCGAAATTGCAACTAGGATAGACCTGTTGCTAGAATTAATCCTCGGCTTCCTAGGAAGTGAATGACGTTGCTTTTCATTCCCAGTGGTTTGACCACCATCTGATTAAGGCTTACGGCCAAGAGCAGATGCAAATCTTATTACGAAATATCTAAAAGCATCTCCTTCCCGGGGGCACATTGATATTTGTTAACGGAATCTCACCGCCATTACATGCGTCAATGGGGCTAAAAGGGAGTCCAGTCCACTTCAAGGCTAGCAGCAGGCAACTGGACAATTTCACTTTATTTCCATGGAAATTAGTAAAGCCCCAGAGAGTTCAACTTTTTGTCTTTTTAGCCTTTTAGCTCTTCTCTAACTGATTATTGAGGTAGAACCTTCGGGAGTGTCGTGGTGGTTCTGTGTTTCGAGGCCCTCGTTTGAGTTGTGTGAGTCGGATCATTCACAATGAACACAATGAAAATGGTTCAGGTCCAGTGAGCATGATTGCAGTTATGTTCTTAAATTTTTTTAAGCTTCATGCGTTCGGGACCAGGAGTTGAATAGTCGCTAACTCACCAGCAAGGAGTGAGGGTTGCGGCCTGCTCTGAGCTCTTGAAGTTGCAACTACAAGTGACTGGAGGATATATGTATCTAAAGGCCTTCTAGAGCGAGAATGACGCTACATTTCATCTACTGTAGTATGATCCACCTTCCGGTTATGGCTTACACAGTGAGGTACTGACGTAAATCTTATCACGCATTTCGGGTAGCATATAAATGCCTCTCCCGTTTTGAGGTTACAAATTAATTAAGCTCATTTCTGATATCCTGAAATATAGCAGAAGTGTATTCCAGTAGGATCGTTTAGTATCGATTGAAACACATTGTAGTTAGTAGGGGAAAGGTTTGGGCTGGCGTGAGCTAAAATTTTTCCATCCACAGTTTTTGAAATAGTTTTTTAGCGTTCTTGCAACATGTGGCTGAGCATTATCATTGCTAGAAAATTATGACGTCGTGCGTGTCGTTAAACATTCTGGTCATTTGTGGTTGATTGCTTTCTTCAAATAAAGGGTCCGCCATCTAACGTTTTTTCTTCAACTAGTGCTTATTTCGTGAATGGTAACACTTAGCTCCTGTTGATTTGACAGAAAATTAGTTTTATCCTTCCGCTGAACGAATATGATTGTGTATACGCTTGAACAACACTGGGAAATATTGCGACTTTACTTTAAAAATCATTCGTAATGTTGCAGAATGTGTGCGAAAATTGCGTAGTGATTTTAGAAGAGGAGAAACATCATCAGCTCCTTATATTCGTTGTCTTGTGAAAAAAGTGAAAGAAATTGGCATCCTCATTGATAAACCAAAAAGCGTAAAGAGCCAAAAACAGTGCGTACACCCGAGAATATTGCTGCTGTAGTAGAAAGTGTGCGTGAAGCGCCATCAACATCAATTAGGTTCCCCTGTAGGCTAGCAGGTAGTGTACTAGCTTGTCAGTGTGGGGGTTGTGGGTTCGATTCCCAACGAAGACCTTGGTTTTTTTCACTACAAAAATAAAAATTTACTGTCGGTGGGACTGCACAGCGATGACGGCATAGTCACTTAGGCCTTTTTTGCCTGAAGTGCTACTTCTCTTTACAACAAAAAAAATCAGAGACATCATTGAGACGAATTTTGCATAAAGACTTGGGTATGACGCCATACAAAGTCCAATTGGTTCAGGAGTTGAAGCCAAGTGACCATCCAATGCGTTTTCGTTTCGACTTACAGAAGATGCCGATTTTGCAAAAAAAAATCATCTTTTCAGATGAAGCTCCTTTTGATCTTGGCGGGTATGTAAACAAGCAAAATTGTCGCATTTGGGGCACAGAAAACCCGCACGCATATACATTGAAAAGCCGACGTAGCCAAAACGAGCCAGTGTATGGTGCGAATTTTGGTCCAGAGGCATAATTGGGCCATTTTTCAGGAGTGGCCGTTACAGTCAATGGCGATCGTTATCGCGACATGTTGAACGAATTTTTGTTCACAAAAATTGAAGAGGAGAATATTGGTAACATTTGGTTTCAACAGGACGGCGCTACGTGCCACACATTACGAGCTACACTCGATGTTTTGAGCCCTATTTTTGAAGATCGCGTTATCAGCCGCAAAGCTGATGTCATTTGGCTGCGATTTGACACCGTTGGTCTATTATTTGTGGGGTGCCGTCAAATATAAGTGTTACGCCGACAAGGCAGAGACAACTAAAGCTTAAAAGGACAATATTTGTGAAGCCATTGGTGAAATACAGTTGCGCAGACTCGACAATGTGCTTAAAAATTACACCGATCGTGTAGGCTACTGCATGGCCAGCCGAGGCAGCCATTTAAATGAAATAATTATCCATTATTAACCGGAAGGATTTTACTTTCAAATAAAATAATAAATTTGAGAAAATATTCAGGGGTTTTGTTTATGGCATTTAAAACAAAACAAAAAAGTTATTTGGCGGATATAAATCAATATTCTTCAATGCAGGTCCCTGTGATCATCTAACCCGATTGTTACAGCTCATAACACGAAACAAATTTTTGATCTTAACAAATACAGAGCACTGCCTTGGCGACATGGATATTCGGTGTTTACTTTCGCTGATTGGCCGGGCCTTATATATGACTTTTTGCTCTTGGGTTTATCGTATTGCATTACCGGTATTGCATTACACCATGACAAAATGCCTGCGTTTTGCAACATTCTAACATGCGAAATTAGCTTTCAAAGTCTCTTTCGGCTTCAGTTCATATGGCACCCAATTTCCTTGCTTTTGAATGAATTTAAGTGTTTTTAAATGTGGAACAATGGCTTGTGGTATGCCTTCAAGTTATACTTGCTTTTAACAACAATCTTCCTCGAGTAATGCGTCCGATTTCTCATCTTCAATTTTTTTATTTATTCCTAAATTTTCCATCATTTCATTTTAAAGTTTTCTTCTTTAAACAACAATAAATTCTAATCAACAAATTGAGCATTATTGTTGCAACATGTTGCAGCATGTTAAATCGTGTTGTATTCCGTAGAATATGAGTTCATGGAGAATGTATTTTACAACTTTAATTTGTGATAAATATTTATACTTCTTGTGAAATCTACTCCTTCTTTATGTCATAATTTATGATTTTTGGCAAAAATATTTTTGAAATATTTATATGTATGTGTATATGTGTGAGTGTGTATGTGTGTTGTAATAAAAATGAATATTTACAACATATTTTAGAATTTCTACGCAAGAGTATTTCAATTTTTATGCAGGAGATGATTTGATTGGAAATTGTTTTTTAAAAAAAATAAATTAAATGGAGAAAGAAGTGTTTGTTATTTTTGTTAAAGATTATAAATCGAAACAAACTTTGTTTGTTACTAATAGTACACAGTTTTTTTTTTTTTTTTTTAATAAAACCTTTAAAAATATTCGGCTTTTAACTAGAGAATTCAGAATACATTTTTTTTTAATACAAAAAATTTTTATTCAAATAGACACATCTCGCTTTAAACATTTAAAGATAATTTCAGGTTTAACATAACATATTAAGCATAACATGTTAAGCATAACAATTCATTACATGACCGTAACTGAATTTTAATCTACACAAAATTTGAATTTTATTACAAAGAAAAATGCACATGTTTCCCCCAAAAAAAATATATAAAATAAAAGAAAAGGAAAAGGACTCCATTTAATTAAAACAAACATCGCCATTGTTTTATTGATAAATGGTAAAATTATCCATCCACTCTTTTTATAATTAAAATTTCTTATTCAATTGAAGTCTGCAGAAAACTCTGTCACAATTTCGTATTTTTACAGATCGTTAAGAAAGGAAATATGGTGATGAGGTGAACGTGGAAATAAAAATCGAATGTAAATAAAATGAATTTATGTTGATTAAATATTGATTATGTCAGCTGAAAAGTGTAGGGAAATTAAATTCACAAAGTTTCATTAAAAAAAAAAAAAGCAGTAAAAGATATTTTTTTTAACAATGATGGGGTTTAACATCCTGTTTTACGTATAAAAAGTGGACAAAGAAATTAGCGAAAATTTCAATAAAACCTTTAAGTCGTTTTGCAAAGCAATTTTGCCTTTTCATTTTATTTTTTTAATTTTTCTTAATAAAAAAATTAAAAGTTTCTATAAATATCGACTCTTGCTTGACACACTGTTTCACTCGCCAAAAAAGAAGTTAAAAACTGCAAGTGATAAAACCGAATATTTATTGCTATAAAAATTGGAAGAATAATATCATTACATCACTATGGTGAAGAGCATATAAAATTGACTTTGACGTATATAACACTCTTTATTGTTATTTTCGACGTTGTTGTATTGTTAAAAGAAATTTTGAAATCAAAAAACTTAAAACTTAAAAAATTATAAATTTCATTAAACGATCATGTCTTCAGTAAAACTTCACCAAATTTCATTTAAAGCCGAAAAGACCCAAAAAATTTCATTAAAAACTAAAACTTTCACCAAATCAAAAGTATTGAAATTTCACTAAAAATCGCAGAGTTTTTAAAAAAAAATATTAATGAACTAAAATTAATACTTAAAAATTTTTAATTCAAAATTCACCCATAAATCACATTTGCACCAAAATTTCAAACCGAAACTATTAATAAAAAAATATTGTTTTTGTAATAAAACAAATTAAAATTAATTTTTATTAAAAGAAAAAAAAAATTATGTTCATTAAATAAAATAAAGTTTTTCTAGACAAAAGTAATTTTTTTTTTATTTAATAATTTTGTTAAATAAAAATGGTTATAAAAAAAAAAACAAAAAGTACCTTAAATTTGGACCAGCTGAATTTAGTACTTTCGCTTGCTTGTTATTCCAGTTTTCAACTATTTTGTTGATTACTTTCTTAGTTATCTTGTCGTTTATAACAGATTTATTTAACACTATCATAATGACTTTTACCTTTCCTTTGAAATGGAATTATGCAAAAATTGTACCAATTGCTAAAATGACTCTAAATTCAGGCCCATTGCTATTTTGTGCTTTTTATCTAAGGCTCTTGATAATCAAATATCGCGTTATGTTAGAAATAAGGGTTTGTGGGTTGACAGGCTTTCGCCAAAATCATGGCAGTGTTTCTGCTTTATCGAGAACATACGAAGGAAACATAAATTCCCTGGTACTTTTTTATCACTCTTAGGCCTTTGACACGGTTGCTCAAATTGCCGTTGATATTGTTGTCTGCGTGATTTTGGTGTTGTGCTGTTGTAAACAAAAATTTAAAAAGATTGAAAAAAACTAAAAATACAAAATAAAATATAAGAAATTACAACAAAATTGGAAAAAATTGCCAACGTCAACAAATTTAAAAAATTAGGGGAAGAATTGAGAAAAAAATCCATCACCTGCCAGGGGATTCCGAAGAGGCAGTGATCCTACTAACTTTAAGGAACAATGGGAAAGTGTTACGACTGCTCTAAACGCCCTTGGCCCACCAAATAGTAGTTTAATACATGTTTGACAAAATTCTTTTTTCAGATTTTGCAAGACTACATGGTGGCATATTTAATCAACTAATACTGAGCCACTTGGAAGAAGCTGTGGCAAATCTGCTTAACATTTTGATTTTTAATTTACTTTAGGTTCAATTTAATGCAGATTTTATTTAATAAATAAGTATTTATTAAAGAAGAAAAAAAGGTCGAATATAAAAGTTCCTGCGGGATACACAAACTTACCTGCACCTGCAAGCAAACTTATATAGAGCAAACTGGACGAACACTAAAAACAAAGTTTACAGAACACATATGCTCACACAAACAAAGAGAAAATTCCAACTTTGCATAACACCTTGACACTCACAGACACATACCAAGGGAAATAGATGAATGTATGACATTACTACATCCTAGCAAAAAAGAACGAACTGTAGAGATTCTTGAAAACATGGAAACCTACAAAACAAAAACTTTCAAACAGTGACATTATAAACGAACAGGTAAACACGACCTCCGACACAATTTTCACGCCATTAAAACCACTCATGCAAACGGGCAAACGAATAATACCCTCAGATGGATACACGTACCTAGATAATAATAAAAAGACGGAGGTATCGATAGAATCACTCTG
This sequence comes from Trichopoda pennipes, assembly GCA_030448955.1. NCBI lineage: Eukaryota > Metazoa > Arthropoda > Insecta > Diptera > Tachinidae > Trichopoda > Trichopoda pennipes. Next base: position 4,580,810 of record JASKUP010000040.1, read on the forward strand.
CATACAAATGCCAGGTGGCTGGCATTCTGCTTACCTGAATAGATACGAACCTAACTGTGTGATTCGATTTACATCCGTGCCTGGCCATGAAGCCTTAAGCAGATGGTGGACCAAACCACTGCATAATTTGAAACGTCATGCTCGTACTAGGAAGCCGAAGCTATAATTCTATGCAACAGAATTTTCTAGTTGCAACTTTGATGATTCCAGAGCAGGGCTGCAAATTATCACTCCTTGCTTAAGAGTTGGAGGCTTTCCAACTCCTTTCCAAAACACATGTCTAGCATGCTCACTGGACTTGATCATTCAACTAGCGTGTCATTAACGGCGAAATGATCCTGACCACCATAATAACCATTATACTGTTATAGGGCCGCGAAACCACAACCACCACGATACTCCCATATAGGGGCCAACCTCAATAATCAGCCAGAGAACAGTTAAATGTCTAAAGAGACAAATAATGAACTCTGCGAGCTTACTGATTCCCGTGGACTTTCCAGTTATACCCCTGCTGACTTCAGAGGACTGGGCTCCCTTTTTCCCCCAGTTGCACTGTGTCTAGATAGTCGAAGTTCTATAAAGACCATATATATGTGTCCCCGGGGGGTAGATACGAACCTAACAACAGAACTGCCTGAAAGCCAACACTGACTCACCAGTACAAACCACAACGAGGCTAAGAATGATGCATTCGCATCGAAAGCGCTCGCCTTTGACTTCAAACCAGCCAGATAGGACAGGAAATAGCAATAGTAGTTATACTGAGCCCCTTGGAAGAAGCTGTGGCAAACCTGCTGAACATTTTTATTTTAATTTATTTTAAAGAAGAAGAAAAAAGGTGAAATATAAATAATAAAAAAAATACATATTTTATTTCTTTCACAATTTTATCAAAAATAGTACACAAATGAATCAGCTGATCCAAATATTAGATAAGTCTGTGCGTTATATTTTATTAGAATGATTGATAAACTCGCAACGTCGTCATAAGACTATTAGGGAATACTAAATTAACATTGATGTTGTGTTAAAGTGATGTTGCCATAAAAACGACGACGATGTTGCCGTCGCCAAACAGAATATGGGTGCTTGATTCCCTTACATCATTCCCTTCTATCTGAATGGCAGTTTCTTATCGCGTCTCTATAATATTCTTCCTCAAGCACAACATTTTCATAACAATGCAAAACATTTTAAACAATTTTTATTTAAATTTTTATATCAAATAATAATTCAAGAGTGCTCATATTATTATATAATTAATCTTTAATTAATTTTGTCTGAATATTTATAAAAAAATATTTAAAGAAATCGAATTTCGTATTTCAAAAAATTTATATAAAAAATTATTTTTCTTTAATAAATATCTGTTTTTCTTTTTAACGTTTTTTTTATATATTTTTTTTTATATTTTCGATATTTCGCTTTCCTTTGGAAAGCCTCTTCAGGAAAAAATTATTATTATTTTTTTTTCCTGAAGAAGCTTTCCAAAGGAAAGCGAAATATCGAAAATATAAAAAAAAAATATATAAAAAAGATCGTAAAAAAAAAGATATTTATTAAAGATAAATAAAAAAAGATCGTTTAAAAAAACTATAAAAATTATCAAAAAAATATTTTCTTAAAAATAAAATATAAAATATTCGAGACACCCACTGTATTTATAGAGAATTTCACGTAATTTTTTTTCTTTCTTTTATACAGCCACTTATGCAAATGGCACTTTAAGACAATGTGAGCAAGTAACTCACACTCATTAGCATAGTGTCTGTTCGTTTTATTTTTAATATTATTTTTTTTTTCACTATTCAAGAATGATACTCGAAAATATTTGAAAACATTTTTTTAAACATTTTCTTTGTGGGTTTTCAATTTTAACTGAGGCAGAGGTATAAATAGCAGTTTCATTTCTTCTTATTTTACTGCGAATAATAATGACTTTGAATACTTAACCCCAATTTCATTTTGTTAAAATAATATTTTATTAAGAATGTTAAGCCATGAACACACACACACACACGAGCGAAACCAACATCCAAAAATAATATTTATGCAGACATGTTTAACTATAAAATTCAGATAAACATACACACCCATACAAACAAACACTCAAGCATAATGACAGTTCAATTAAAAATCTCTCTGATTAACTAAAGAGAATAATTAATTAAATACGAGGGAAAAATAATTTTTATTTAAAAAATAAAAATCAATTTTAAAGAGACTTTGTTTTTAAACAACTATAAAAAAAGAATTTATGAAAAAAACAAGAATTTAAAAAGTTAAATTTTTAATAAAATTTTTCTAAAATTAAGAAATTTTATTCAGCATTTGAATTATGGCCCCACTTCTACGTTTCAAATTTAATTTTTAATAAATAATAATTTTTTTATAATTATCTTAAACATTTTAACAGATGTCCACGAGCTTATTAAAAATCGAAAATAAATAAAAAAAAATTATAATTTCTGTTATCGTTTTGCTCGGAACCGCTCGGCTGTTTGTGCGGTATACTCGGGCAGCACTTTCGTTGCGATGAGATAATTTTTAAGCCGTGTTTCTAGATATTACTCTAACGTTATTATTATGTCTGTTAGTCCCCGCGGGGACACATGACAGTCTTTTTCGAACCTACTATTCCATTTAGACTGGTGTCTTGCGGGGTAAAAGGGAGCCCAGGCCCCTCAAAGGCTAGTAGGAGTCACCTGGACAATCCACATATTTCCACGGGAATCAGTACGCTCGCAGAGTTCACTATTTGTCTCTTGAGACAATTAGCTGTTCTCTGACTGGTTATTGAGGTTGGCCCCTATATGGGAGTATCGTGGTGGTTGTGGTTTCGAGACGCTCGTGAGAGTTTGTGGGTCAGATCATTCTAAATGAACACAATGAATGGTTCAGGTCGAGTGAGTATGAATGCCGTCGTGTTCTTAATTATATTAAGCTTCATGCGTTCTGGACCAGGAGTTGGAAAGTCTCCAACTCTTTAGCAAGTAGTGAAGGCTGCGGCCTACTTCGGGCTTTCGAAATTGCTACTAGGAGGGACCGGAGGATATACGTATTCGATGGTCTCCTAGGGCGTGAATGACGTTTGCAAATCATTCAAGTGGTTTGACCACCATCTGATTATGACTACCTAGTCGGTGCAGAAGTAAATCAAATCACAAAATTATGTCTGTTAGTATAGACGGGAAGGTATGCTAAAGGGTCCGCCAAATATTTTTTTTTTTTAAATTCTATAAACAAAACTACTGAATAGTTTCTCAATCCTTCCGGTTAATAATGGAAAATAATTTCATTTAAATGGCTGCCTCGGCTGGCCATGCAGTAGCCTACACGATCGTTTCAATTTTTAAGCACATTATCGAATGTGAGCAGCTGTATTTCACCAATCGCTTCACGAATATTGCCCTTTAAAGCGTTAGTAGTCTCTGGCTTGTCGGTGTAACACTTGTCTTTGACGGCACCCCACAAATAATAGACCAACGGTGTCAAATCTTAGCTTCGAGGTGGCCAAATGACATCAGCTTTGCGGCTGATAATGCGATCTTCAAATATAGGACTCAAAACATCAAGTGTAGCTTCGGCTGTGTGTCACGTAACGCCGTCCAGTTGAAACCAAATGTTGTCAATATCCTCCTCTTTAATTTTTGTGAACAAAAATGCGTTCAACATGACCCGATAACGATCGCCACTGACTGTAACGACCAATCCTTGCTCATTTTCGAAGAAAAATGGCCCAATTATGCCTCTGCACCAAAATCCGCACCAACAGTGACTCGTTTTGAGTGCGTCGGCTTTCAATGTGTATGTGTGCGGGTTTTCTGTGCCCCAAATGCGACAATTTTGCTTGTTTATATACCCGCCAAGATCAAAATGAGCTTCATCTGAAAATATGATTTTTTTTTTGGCAAATCGGTATCATCTGTAAGTCCATCGCAGGCCGACTTAGCGAAGCGAAAATGCATTGGATGGTCACTTGGCTTCAACTCCTGAACCAATTGGTCTTTGTATGGCGTCATACTAAGATCTTTATGCATAATTCATCTCAATGATGTCTCTGAATTTTTGTTTTTAAGAGAAGTAGCACTTCAGGCAACAATGCCTATTTAGTTAAGTACCGTGCTACATTCTTTAGGAAAGGGATAGTGAAGAGATGAAGCAGGTGCTGAAAGTAGAAGGATAGTCGGAAATTAACTGCCGTATATAAGACAGCACAGCGACCAATGACTATGCCTTCATCGCTGAGCAGCCCCACCGACAGTCAATTTTTATTTTTGTAGTGAAAAAAACCAAGGTCTTCCTTGGGAATCGAACCCACAACCCCCTTACTGACAAGCTAGTACACTACCTACTAGCCTACAGGGGCACCTAATTGATGTTGATGGCGCTTCACGCACACTTTCTGCCACCGCAGCAATATTCTCGGATGAACGCACTGTTTTTGGCTCTTTACGCTTTTAGGTTTATCGATGAGGATGCCAGTTTCTTTCACTTTTTTTCACAAGATAACGAACATACGGAGCTGACGGTGCTTCTCTTCTTCCAAAAAACCGTACGCAATTTCCGCACACATTCTGCAACATTACCAATGATTTTCAAATTAATGCCGCAATGTTGCCTAAGCGCTGTTCAAGCGTATACACAACCATATTCGTTCAGCGAAAGGATTCATAAGAAATAAGCACTAGTTGAAAAAAAGAAAAAAACGTTAGATGGCGGACCATTTGTTTTATTTTGCCGCCACTTTGGTAAGCATTGATCATGCTAGATCATATTTGGCAGTCGTGAAGTAGACACATTGGAAAATATTCGACAAACCAATGTGTTTTAATCGTTAGAACATTTTTTCAAAATCAATCCCCGATTACTGTGACGAAGAGTAAGTTACGTGAAATGTTTGGGAGAAAGAATGTGCCAAAAAAGGCTCCATTTATCATGTAGTGAATTATTTCGTTGAAAGAACGACCAAGCATGCACCCTAACAGACTGCGAGTTCGACTTAAAACATTTTTGCTGTTCCAGAAAATGTTCAAAACCCTCCATCAACCTCAATTCGATGCTGCGCTCAGGAGCTTGGTTTTCAAAGACCAACTTTGGTCACAATTTTGCACAAGGATTTGTATTTGTTTCCATATAAGTTTCACTTGACACATGAGCTTCCTCCACAAGATCATTTACAACGACGTACATATGCCAATAGGATGTTACAGCTCGCCCATGACAACCTCGATTTTCATGAAAAAATCATAATGAGTGACGAGGCATATTATCATTTGAATGGATATAGGAATAAACAGAATAGTTGGTTCTTGGGAATGGGAAACCCTCAAATTATTCAACAGTCACCTTTGCATCCATTAAAAGTGACAGTCTGCTGTGCATTTAGATCAGGAGAAATCATTGGATCTTACTTCTTTGAATATGAAAATGGTAATATGAAATGGTAATGGTAACTGTGAATGGAAAGCGATATCGTGATATAATTGAAAACTTCTTAAGGCCACAACTGCATGCCATGGGCTTGATTAACATGTGGTATCAACCAAGATGGTGCCACATCGCATACAGGCAGCATTACAATGGATTTACTGCAAGGCCAGTTCCCACAACAAGTTATTTCAAGAAATGGTGATGTTGATTGGCCTCCATAGTCACCGGATTTCACTGCTCTTTTTGTGGGGATATCTGCAAACAAACCAGAAACCCTTGAGCAGCTCAAACAAAATAAGCAGGATGAAATTAATGAAATTGTGCACGCAATGTGTGAAAATGTCATGTAAAATGTGTTTTAAAGAACTCGCATTGGTGAGGCTAACAGAGGGCGATATTTATCTGTTATTATATTCCACACATAACTGCCGACATAAAATAAAACATTTATCAATATAAAATCCATTCTCTTCCATTTAATCTAGGATTATTCCGATACCATAGTCATACTGCCATTTTTTTCCTAAAGTCTTTGAGAGACCAAATTACCAAATTATTACCAAATTACTCGGTTTCTCGATGGGAATGAATAATTTGATAACGGACAGGCAGATTGGTTTTATTAGAAGGAATCACGGGTGTGTTTCTGCGTTATTGGTTGATAAGGGTAAAATGGAGTTTTTGGTTCTTTTAGATCACTCTCAGGCTTTTGACACCGTCGAGCATAACCTTCTCTGCTACAAACTCCATAACTTCTTCCATTTCTCAATCTCCGCTATTACGTTAATTTCGTAATAAGATTTACGTCTGCACCTGGCCGTGGGCCTTAATCAGATGGTGGTCAAACCGCTGTGAATGAAAAGCAACGTTATTCACGTCCTAGGAAGCCGAGGATTAATTCTAGCAACAGGTCTCTCCTAGTTGCAATTTCGGAGCAAAGCTGCAAACCACTACTCCTTGCTGAAGAGCTGGAGACTATCCAACTCCTGGTCCATAACTACCATGCTCACTGGATCTAGGATCATTCACCAGGTAGGTGTTATTAAAGGTGAGATGATCCTGGCCACCATAAAAAACAGACCTGTATGGGGCCGTGAAACCGCAGCCACCACGATACTCCCGAAGGGCTAACCTCAATAATCAGTCAGAGAAACAGTGCGTGATTTGACTTACATCTGCACCGACTATATAGTCATAATCAGATAGTGGTCAAACCTCTTGGTTGATTGGACATCACCCACGCCCTAGAAGGCCATCGAATACGTATATCCTCCGGTCACTTGTAGTAGCAATTTCGAAAGCCCGAAGTAGGCCGCAACCTTCACACCTTGCTAAAGAGTTGGAGACTTTTCAACTCCTGGTCCAGAACGCATTAAGCTCTTTTTTATCAAGAACACGACAGCATTCATACTCACCGAACCTGAACCATTCATTGTGTTAATTTAAATGATCCGACCCACAAACTCTCACGAGGGTCCGAAACCACAACCACCACGATACTCCCATATAGGGGCCAACCTCAATAATTAGTCAGAGAACTGCTAATTTTCTCGAGAGACAAATAGTGAACTCTGGGGCAACTGGTTTCCGTGGAAATATGTGGATTGTCCAGGTGACTCCTACTAGCCTTTGAGGGGCCTGGGCTCCCTTTTACCCCGCAAGACACCAGTCTAAATGGAATAGTAGGTTCCAAAAAGACTATCATATGCCCCCGGGTGGAGTCAGAAAAACAGCTAAATGCCTAAAGAGACAAAGCGGAAACTCTGCGAGCTACTGATTCCGGTGAAAATAACGTACAGCTTCCAGTTAACCCCTGCTTGCCTTCAGGGGACTGGGCCCCTTTATACCCCAGCAGCACAGGTCTAGATAGTCAAGTATTCTATAAAGACCGATAAATGTGCCCTCGGGGGGGTGCTATTATGTTATTAACAATTTTTTTATCCAACAGATTCCAATATACTTAAATACTTGAGAAAAAATCAAGCCCTCTAAGCTTTTGTCCAGAGGTGTTTCGCAGGGGTCAATTGTTGGACCGTTAATGTTCTCTATGTATTCTAAAGATCTTCCCGGCTTATTGACGGATTATAAAATCAGAATTTAAGCTAACGATATCCAACATGTTATACATGTTGCAATATTGATATGGTAGAGCGATGCATAACTTTGCTGAATCGCCAATTACATGGTATTAATACATGGGCTTCTGCAAACGGCGTGACTATAAATCCCTTCAAGTCTAGATGCATCGTTATGCAGAAGAGACTCTCACAATTCATAATTAGACCTGACATTTATATAGACAATCAGAGAATCGAGATAGTTCCATACGCTAAGAGTCTGGGTGTTTTCTTTAATAGTCCTCTCACTTGGTCTGATCATATTAATTAAGTTTGTGGTCGTTCAACGTCCATGCTAAGGACAATATGGTCAACACGAAATTACACTTCGTTAAGAATTAGAATACTGATTGCAAAAACGTATTTGATACCGGTATTGTTATACGGATTTGAACTTTTTGCCAGCTGCAACACACACCAGCCGGATTATCTTTATGGAAGATTAACTTTTGCAGAAAGTTGTAGAGGTAGAAGAATAAGGACACTTGGATACAGGAAAAATAAGACTAAAGGTCTTGTGTGTGGGATGATACTTATAAATAAATAAATAAAATAAATAACTCAAATTTATAAACAAACAAAGAAGTATACCTTCCCGGCGGACACCCGGGTTATGTACTTATTTTATTAGGGTCATATCTATTCATGTAGGTAGATGAATCCGCAACCTGGCGTTTTAGGCGGGGCTAATTTAATTCGTTCGTCTTTTATTATTTGTTGGGTAAATGTCTCCGTTTGAAGGTGTTTTTCCTTTAACACACAGTGTATGAGTAGGTTTAGTGGTGTGGAAATTGTGTCTAAGATCGTGTTTACCTGTTCTTGTTAAAAGTTCTTATTTTGTAGATTCCATATTTTCAACAATGTTTAGGTCGTTGTAAGATGTAATAATGTCATCTAATTATCTATTTTCCTTGGTGCGAGTCAGTGAGTGTCAAGGTGTAGTCCAAAGTGAGAGTCTTCTCTTTTTCTTATGTACGAGCGTATGTGTTCTGTAGATCTTGTTTTTAGCGGTCGTCCAAATTGCCTTACAAAAGTATGTTTACAGGCACAAGGAGATCAATATACTTTACTAGAATAAAAATGATCAGTTATTACTATCGATGCCTTGAGATTATGTCTCGAAATGTTACTTGTTTTTAACACTGTGAGAGTAAAACTTTTTTGGGTTTACCAAAAATTGTTCAAATTCGTAATGCCCGATTTTAAAGGAACACATTATTATTATTAAATATATATTTTAACGTTACTTATTGTTAAACATTTAGTATTCTAATATTTTTTCTCTAAATTTGAAAAGCAAATATTTACAAATATTTGCATTTATTATTGATAAACGACAAAGAAAGCTGCTATACAAATAACACAACAAGAATTTATTTAAGAATATTTTAAAACGGTAACAAATATAAGATGAGACAGCATGTAAAAATTTAACACAAATTAAAGTCAAACACAAACTGTAATCAAACAAACGTGAGCAAAAGAAACACAAAATTTGTTTTGGCGGTAAAATTCACAGAAGAACCCAGACTCGTTAACTTTAGGCTTAAGAGCATATGAAAATTGGAAAGAATATTGGATGATATGACTAAGATTAGAATGTATCAATATCATTCTGACTCTCGATGTTGATACCAAACGTGACTGGTTTGGGCAATTGATTATTTAACGTAGCTGGACATAAAAAAAATTTATGTTTTGTTTTTTCCACGTAAGGAAGTATAACCTGCCTTTATTTACCGTAATTGATGATTATATCACATATCTACCAGCCTGCTATCGTATTTGCAGGGATATTGAAAAGTTTTAAAAATTAAATATTTTAACCCTCCCATTTTCTTTAATTACTTAACTCAGAGATTTAGCAAAAACTCTTTTTAATTTATTTATTTTCTCGTTTTCAATATAATTAAATTTATTAGCAAAACATAACCTCAATATTTTTTGATTTTTAGTTTCAATAAATTTTAGAATTCCAAATTGTTTACAACTCTTACCTTCTTTAACTTTCTAGTACTTTTTTTTTAATTTCTTTTTTTTTTTGTTTAATTTCTTTAAAATACAAATTTCAAAATATTATTCGAATATTATTCGATTAATCGTTAAATTAGCCAATACAATTTCTCAAATGTTAAATGTTATTACTTATTCCAGGAAATATATAATTTTTCCTAGAAAGAATATTATTTTTGTGTCAATTTCAATCGATTAATCGATTAATTTTGATTCATAAAACAAACCAAGCTTTTTTGTAAAATATTCTTCCTATTGAATCCTATCTTCAACTTATGAAAATAGTTGTTCTAAATTTTTACACTACAAAGTTAGAAATACAAAGTATGGAAAGATCCTAAAGAATTATTATTCGAGTATTTGTTAATTATTAAACATTGAGTTAATAGACTTTTTTGTTAATACATTTACAAGTCGACTGTGGTGTATTTTTGTGTTCGTTGCGGTACAAATTTTTGATTTCTTTAAAATAAAGATTAAAAAATATTATTCGAATATTCGAATAATCGTTAAATTTTTTAGCCAATACACTTCTTCAAATGTGTTCATTTATTCGAGAAAATATATTGTTTTTTCAAGAAAAAATATTATAATTGTTTCAATTTTAATCGATTAATCGAGTAGTTTTTATTCGTAAAACAAACCGAGCTTTTTTCTAGAATATTCTTCTTATTGAATCCTATCCTCAACTTGTGAAAATAGTTGTTCTAAATTTTTACACTGCAGTTAGAAAAACAAAGTATCGCGAGGATCCTTAATAAATATTTTACGAGTATTTGATATTTTATTAAACATAGATTTAATATAGTTATGTCTTTAAATTTACAAGTCGACTGTGGTGTGTTTTTTTTTTTGGCGGTGCACATTTTTAGTTTCTTTAAAATACAGATTTAAAAATATTATTCGAACAATCGATTAATCGCTAAATTTTTAGCCAATACGCTTCTTCAAATCTTAAATGTATTTACTTATTCACGAAAACCTATTAGTTTTTTCAAGAAAATATTATTTGCTTCAATTTTAATCGATTAATCGAATAATTTTTATTCGTAAAACAAACTGAGCTTTTTTTTATTGAATCTTCTTCTTATTGAAGCTTCTTCTTGAAGTTGTAAAGATCCTCGTTAGAAACACAAAGTAACGAGAGGATCCTAAAGAAATATTATTCGATTATTTAATAATTTATTAAACATTGAGTTAATATACTTTTGTCAATACATTTACAAGTCGAATGTATTGTGTTTTTATCTTTGCGTTTTGTTACGAAAAACATTTTTATTTTTCTACAGTTTTAAAAATATTTTTCGAATACTCGATTAATCGTTAAATTTTAAGCCAATACGTTTCTTCAAATGTTAAATGTGTTAATTATTTATGAAAATATATTATTTTTTTCAAGAAATAATATTTTATTTACTTTAATTTTAATCGATTAATCGAGTAATTTTTATTCGCAAAACAAACTGGGCTTTTTTTATTGAATCTTCTTGTTATTGAAGCCTTTCTTCAACTTCTGAAAAAAAGTTGTTCTAAATTTTTACACTACAGAGTTAGAAACGCAAAGTATCGAGAGGATGCTAAAGATATATTATTCGAGTATTTGATAATTTATTAAACATGGAGTTAATATAATTTTGTCTCTACATTTACAAGTCGACAGTATTGTGTTTTTATTTTTGTTTTTTGTTACGGAAAACATTTTTATTTTTCAACAGTTTTAAAAATATGTTTCGAATACTCGATTAATCGCTAAATTTTTCGCCAATACGCTTCTTCAAATGTTAAATGTGTTTACTTATACGAGAAAATCTATTATTTTTTTAAGAAAATATTATGTGCTTAAATTTTAATCGATTAATCGATTAATTTTTATTCGTAAAGCAAACTTAGATTTTTGAAGCCTTTCTACAACTTGTGAAATTTTTCCACTACAAAGTCAAAAACACAATTGATGATTGATGTCAGTCCTTAAAAAAAATTAAAAACTTTTTTTGTAATTTTCCTATAGAATCTATATGATAAATATGACTTTAACTTTTCTACACTTAATAGAATAAAGACATCTGTGTTCCTTTAAGTGTTTGTATACTCCCAAGTGTTAGCATTTCCATGTGTATGTATGAGTGTGTGTGTGTGTTTATATAAATATTTCATCATAAAGTAAATGCATCATAAAGTGCATGTAATACTTCCTCTTGAGAAAAATAAAAAACTACAAATCCTTGCATGTTTGCTAACATCCTCCCATCACATACTCACACATATTATTCTTGTACTCATAATAAAAGTTAATAGCATCAAGAACAACAATGAACTCTTTTTCTTTTCTGTTCTTCTTCGTAAAATGTTCTCGTTGTGATGCTTGTTAAAGGCAAATAAAGACAAGCAGGCGGAGGGGAAGCCAATATAATCAATGTGTGTGTTTTAATGTCACATGAGAAAGCAGAGTAAACAGTACCCGGGTACTTTTTGCATTCAACCCTAGTGCACTTAAGTTAAGAAAAAGTATTTAATTTTCTTTTGAATAAAGAGATAACGAATAAAGTGATATAGTTTATTATCTTAATTAAAAATAAACGAAATTGTTTAAAAGTCAGGAAATTTTTTTATTAAGTGAAGAATTTATTATTTCTTTTTGCTGTTAAATAGTTGTTGTTTTTATTATGATTATTTAAAAAAAATGTTTTTTTAATAAATTCGAAAATAAAAAAGCCCAAAGACTTTAGCTCGAATATTTAATTAAAAATATAAATAATTTATATTCGAAAAAATTATTAATTTTTCATAAAAAAAATAAAACTTCTTTACAAAAAAGTTTTTTAATAAGGAAATCAATTAACGAGTAAAAACTTTATCACAAAAAAGTCGGTTTCACTTTAAGTTTTAGTCATATCCTTGATGGAATTTTAATAAAAAAAAAGTTTTAATTTAAAAATAAATTGTAAAATTATTTTTTCCCACAAGTGACTTTATTGTGAAAATAGTTGTACTAAATTCTTACATTAAAGAGTTAGAAACACAAAGTATCCTAAATAAATATTATTCGAGTATTTGATATTTCATTAAACATTGAGTTAATATAACTTTGTCTATAGATTTACAAGTCGACAGTGGTGTGTTTTGTTTTTTTTTTTTTTTTTGTTTTTTGTTTTTTATTACGATGCACATTTTTAATCTCTTTAAAATACATTTTTAAAAATATTATTCGAATAGTCGAATAATCGTTAAATTTTGAGCCACTACACTTCTTCAAATGTTAAATGTGTTTAGTTATTCGAGAAAATATATTATTTTTTTTTAAGAAAATATTATTTGCTTTAATTTTAATCTATTAATCGATTAATTTTTATTCGTGAAACAAACAAAGCTTTTTCATTGAATCTACTATCCTCAACTTGTGAAACTAGCTGTTCTAAATTTTTGCGCTACAAAGTTAGAAATACAAAGTATCAAAAGATCCTAAATAAATATTATTCGAGTATTTGATATTTTATTAAACATTGAGTTAATATACTTTTGTTAATACATTTACAAGTCGACTGTGGTGTATTTTTTTATGTGTTGCGGCACACATTTTTAATTTCTTTGAAATACATTTTTAAAAATATTATTCGAATACTCGAATAATCGTTAAATTTTGAGCCACTACACTTCTTCAAATGTTAAATGTGTTTAGTTATTCGAGAAAATGTATTATTTTTTTAAAGAAAATATTATTTGCTTAAATTTTAATCGATTAATCGAGTATTTTTTATTCGTAAAACAAACCGATCTTTTTTTATTGAATCTTGTTTTTATTAAAGCCTTTTTTTTATTTGTGAAAAAAGTCGTTCTAAATTTTTACACTACATTTAAAAATACAAAGTATGGAGAGATCCTAAAGAATTATTATTCGAGTATTTGATAATTTATTAAACATTGAGTCAATATACTATTTTTTAAATACATTTACTGTCGACAGTGTTTTTTTTTTTGTTATGGTACTCATTTTTAATTTCTTTGAAATACATTTTTAAAAATATTATTCGAATACTCGAATAATCGTTAAATTTTGAGCCACTACACTGCTTCAAATGTTAAATGTGTTTAGTTATTCGAGAAAATGTATTATTTTTTTTAAGAAAATATTATTTGCTTAAATTTTAATCGATTAATCGAGTATTTTTTATTCGTAAAACAAACCGAGCTTTTTTTTATTGAATCTTGTTTTTATTAAAGCCTTTCTTCTATTTGTAAAAAAAGTCGTTCTAAATTTTTACACTACATTTAGAAATACCAAGTATGGAAAGATCCTAAAGAATTATTATTCGAGTATTTGATAATTTATTAAACATTGAGTGAATATACCATTTTGTCAATACAGTTACTGTCGACAGTTTTTTTTTTTTTTTTGTTATGGTACTCATTTCTAATTTCTTTAATATATAGTTTTAAAAATATTATTCGGTTACTCGAATAATCGTTACATTTTTAGCCAATACGCTTCTTCAAACGTTAAATGTGTTTAGTTATTCGCGAAAATGTATTATTTTTTTTTAAAGAAAATATTATTTGCTTAAATTTTAATCGATTAAGCGAGTAATTTTTATTCGTAAAACAAACTGGGCTTTTTTATTGAATCTTCTTCTTATTGAAGCTTCTTATTCCGGTTTAAAAACCCTTGTTCTAAATTTTTACACTACAGAGTTAGAAACATAAAGTAGCAAGAGGATCCTAAAGAAATATTATTCGAATATTTGATAATTTATTAAACATTGAATTAATATACTATTTTTTCAATACATTTACAAGTCGACTGTGGTGAGTTTTTTTTTTGTCTTTTATTTTGTTTTTTTTTTTTTTTTTGGTACGGTACACATTTTTAATTTCTTTAAAATATAGTTTTAAAAATATTATTCGAATACTCGAATAACTGAATATTCGGTCAAATGTTGAATGTGTTTACTTATTCGAGAAAATGTATTGTTTTTTCAACAAAGAATCTTGTATTTGCTTCAATTTTAATCGATTAATCGAGTAATTTTTATTCGTTAAACAAACCTAGCTTGTTTTTTATTGAATCTTGTTTTTATTGAAGCCTTTCTACAACTTATAAATATGTTTTATATCAAAAACAATGTTTTTTTTTGGAAATGAGACTTTTTCCTCAATAAGAACAAAAAGCAGAATTTTTCTAAAACATCCTTCTTTTCTACGAGCATTAACACTTTAACAGAAAAATAAAATTTTTTAAATCGAAAGCGACTATTTTGCCGAAAAGTGACTTTTTCATCGAACACATAATAACTTTAACACACAATTATTATTTTTTTTTACACTACAATGTACCTTTTACTCAGAAGTGATATTTTACCCGTTTCTCTTTGATGTTATTTATCTATTTAGTAGAGTTATTCCATTAAAGTTTTTCCTTTGATTCTTTTCGAAATGATTTTATTGCATTATTTTTTACACATTTTTCTTTTGCATATTTTTTTTTTGTTTTTAATTCCTTATACATTTTAAAATTATCAAAAGGATGTGTAAAAATCGAATAACAATTTATGTATATGATAAGGTGTTAAAAGGAAGCTGCATAACTTAACTGCGAGAAGGAGAAGTGAATAAAAATAAATCGTTGTCGCTGTTAAAAAATTCAAAGAATTTTCTGCTGAGTAAATATGTGATAAAAATAATTTTATATTTTAATTAGTTAATTATTTAATTTAACCCAAAAGGGATTGTTAATAAAATTTTTTAATTAGAAGTGTATTAAGATAATGTGGCTTTAAGGTAAAGTTAGCTGCAGATACAGCCGGTAGCTTGTATTTAATTCAATAGTTTAAAAGTGTTAGCACGAAAATGTCATAAAGAAAACTAATGGATTTTATGGGAATTATGCTGTTACACTTTTATGAACTATTGTTATCCATCCTGCTAATTAAGTGCTATTTTATATATTCTTAGCTATTTTTTATTACACTTATTGTGCATTAAAATTCTGCCAGCAATTTTTATTTTTTTGGTTAATTGTTGTTGATTGTAGATTTTTATCTTGAAATTATTGATTCAATAGAATAGTTTTATTTTGTTAAAATATCGCCTTAACTATTTTTTTCCAGAGAAATTTCGCAATTCTATTGAAATCTTACAAACTGCTGGCAAACAAAATTACCACTTTACGTCACAAGTGTCGCCTTGTTATTTCTTTTACTGTCAACAGAAATCTTCTCACATCACAACTCAGTTGAAGTGCACACAGCAACGAGTGGGTTTGTAAGTTGGTGTTAAGAATTTTAAACACAAATTGCCACTTCAAATATCAAATTTAGAAGAATATTTATATTTGTAATTCAAATTAACTTAAGCTGAGTTTGTGCAGGTCATTCAAATAAAATTTATTGCGCCATAATTTATATAAATTTTCTCATCTTAATAATATTTTACAGGCTTTACTTTGTCGTAGAACATGTTTTACCATCTGAGAATTATGAAAACCTAACAGAAAAAAATATTAAATTTCCAAAAAACTAAAATTAAACATTTAAAAAAAATTAATTTAACAAACAAACCTTTTGTTTTATTTTCCATAATTTTTCTATTGTTGACATTTGTGTTTAATTTTTCTTCTTTTAAATTCTCATTCAGTAAGACAAAAAAATACAGGGCCCGCCAATTAATTGTTTTTTGTTTTAAATTCTATAAACAAAACTACTAAATATTTTCTCAAATTTATTTTTTTAATTGAAAGTACAATCCTTCCAGTTAATAATCGAAAATAATTTCATTCAAATGGCTACCTCGGCTGGCCATGCAGTAGCCTACACGATCGGTACAATTTTTAAGCACATTATCGATTGTGTGCAGCTGTATTTCACCCATGGCTTCACGAATATTGTCCTTTAAAGCTTTCATTGTCTCTGGCTTGTCGGCGTAACACTTATCTTTGACGGCAGCCAACAAATAATAGAGCAACGATGTCAAATTGCAGTTTCGAGGTGGCCAAACGACATCAGCTTTGCGGCTGATAATGCGATCTTCAAAAATAAGATGCAAAACATCGAGTGAAGTAGCTTCAGCTGTGTGGCACTGTAGGCTAGTAGGTAGTGTACTATCTTGTAAGTATGGGGGTTCTGGGTTCGACTCCCAACGAAGACCTTGGTTTCTTTTCATTACAAAAATAAAAGTTGACAGTCGGTGGGGCTTCTCAACGATGAAGGCATAGTCACTGGTCGCTGTGCTGTCTTATATACGGCAGTTAATTTCCATAACTATCCTTCTACTTTCACCACCTGTTTCATCTATTCTCTATCCCTTTCCTAAAGAATGTAGCACGGTACTTGACTAAAATAGGCATTGTTGCCTGAAGTGCTACTACCTCTCTTTTCAAAAAAAAGCAAAAAAAAAAACTAGCGCCGTCCCAAATACTCACTAAAATCAAGGAACTCATAAAACTGTGAAGGCACTCCTTAACTAATAAGGATTATAGATTAACGAAGCGCCTTCAGCTAGGTGACTGCATAAACAACATATATGGAAATCTCAAGTATCATCTAACCAAAATAAAAATCCTAGTCAATACCAGAAGACTATGCCTGTAAGGGTCACAGAGGGCTATGAGTAACCTCAGTTCCTAGTCACAAAAC
This sequence comes from Trichopoda pennipes, assembly GCA_030448955.1. NCBI lineage: Eukaryota > Metazoa > Arthropoda > Insecta > Diptera > Tachinidae > Trichopoda > Trichopoda pennipes. Next base: position 4,598,001 of record JASKUP010000040.1, read on the forward strand.
CACTCAAATTCAAAAAAGGTGCTTGTACATAATTGAAGCGCCTTCAGCTATATATGTGACTACAAAAGCAATATATATGGAAACCGCAAGTATCATCTGACGAAGTTAGACGAAGAAGACTATGCCTAAAAGGGCCAGAAAGCGCTATGAGGAACCTCAATTTTATAATAATGTTAAGAAAAATTTGTACTAACGTAATCAGTCGATAGTCTAAAATCACTAGAGTCGCTAGTTAAAATAATTTTCAATGGAACTAAGGCAGACGAGACGCATGTCACCAATCCAATAAGAAAACAAAGAATAACAAAAAAGGATCAATTTTATTAATATTCCCTCTGCATAACCCGGCACAATATTTCAACAAAAAAAATCCTTTAATAAAGTTTGCTCACGATGCCATAAAAACCCAATAAAAAAAAAACAAAATTAAAAAGAAACTAAATAAACTTAAAAATGCACTTGTTTAAGTGAGAACAAGAAACAAAATTCCTTGATTACAATTGTTGAAAGGCAGCATGCCCACGGTCATCACTAGACCATAAAAAAAGAATTATCAAAATAAAAGTCAATTGGAAAGTTATAACAAAACTTACACAGAAGTTGTAGAGAGTTTTTATTTGTCACGAAAAAAAAATTCCTTAATCACACTTCAACCAGCAAAAGGTGAACCCACAAAAAAAAAAATCAATCATCCTTTAAATCCCTTAAATCAACTGAGTAAATGTTAAAACCATTGCACAAAGGACTTCAATGAAGTTTTTGTTTTAATTTTATAAAAAAGATTTAATTTTTAAATATTAAAAAAATTACTACAAAGAAGAAGATGAAAAAATTAAAATATTTGTTAAACAGGATTTCCTTTAACTAACCTAAATTTTTTTTTATCCTTAAGCCAGCTAAAATGTCCATTAGAACAGAAAAGTTTTATTGTTTTCCAGAACTCTAAATATTTCTAAGAAATTTCGAAATGCTTAAAATATTTATCTCTCTTAACTTGCAACAAAAAGGATGTTTATTCTTTTATACGAAAAGGAAACAGGACATTATTTACTAGTGGTATAGTATGGCTTAGAGCTAAATGGAACATGCAAAAAAATCACTTTAAATTTGCAAATTTATATTTTTAATAAATCAATATTTTATTTATTGAAAAAAAAAAAATTTGGTCACAAAAACTGTATTATGTTCTGTGTAAAAATATATGATTGTGATGAACAACCATAAGAACACAAAAGAAAACTAAACTTGATTAATTTGACTAAACACAGCACAGCCTATTGATATTGCAGCATATTTTCTTTACGATTTATAAAACACTAGCAAACCCGGCGAACTCCGTTTCGCCACCTTCGTTTTTTGTAACATTTCGTTTGGAGATTAAAAGATGAAGACAAATTATTTTTTTGTTTTATATTGGAAAAGGAAAAATTATATTTCATTTCGATTACAAAAATGAATTGGAATTTAGTTGAACTTCTCGAAGTAAAAAATGAAAGTGAATCCAAAGTAAATACTGAATCGAAGCGTTATACGTGTCCGCAAATTAACCGCTTCATTGAAGTGCTCTTTGGTAAACCACATTTTTTTGTTTTTTGGTCTGACGGTAACACAAATAAAGCGGATGGTTTCCCAACTCGTGAGCACGCAACGTATAGCTGTCCATGTGAAGAAAAAAGATTTTCTAAATTTATCCCTTAAACACTAAGCGATCGGCCTTGCGACTTGTTATTTGTCATTGCGAACCGGAAATTGCAATCGTTTGAAGTCAAATGAAAGATCAGTCGGAATCATTGGTATTCGAGGAATACATACATTTTCACCTGCCTACTTTCTATTAATTATGGTTACCTCAATCGAATTCGGCATAAGTCTTTTTACCGCACGTCGAGTACCGTTGCAAAGTCGCGGTGGATTCAAATTACGCAATATCATAATGAACTGAACCAACTTCGAGTTGCAAGTTATGTGGTGGAAATCCTGGTGACTCCAGAGTGTTCAAAAACTTCGTTGGATAATTTACTGCATCATCGGGATTTGTTATGGAATCAACGGATTTGTATGTCACCAAATTGCCCTCGATTCTTGATTGAATGGTGAAATTCAGTGCATGTACAACATCATTTATCTTTGCGGCGAGAATTGCTCGTTGACTTAATCAAGCATAATTCTATTAATTCTCTTTAATGTTTGGGAAAACATTTTCAATAAGAGCAAATTGAGAGAGAGTCTACAAATCGGCAAAAGTCGTTGGTCAGAGTAATTAATCCAGCTGTCGCATCAACTGGGACTTTTCCATTTCCAACAGCTAACAATTGTTTGGAAAATTGTGCAGCACTTTGATTCTTTTTGCAGTTGAACTCTCATATTAGTGATTGGCGATAATGTTTTTACGTTTTATTCCACAAAGGTGATGTCTTCATTCAAGCATTCAATTCATCTGCAGGCGTTGCATGGGGAATTACTGGCAACGTCTGTGTGAATTCGCCTGCCAACAATTTCATCAAGCCGCCAAAGTTATTGTTATTTCGCCGAAGATCCTTCTGTGTGAAGTTAAATGCTTCAAGTGATTTCTTATGTGCCATTGTCCACTCATCCAAAACAATGAGCTTGCATTGCATCAGTTACCACTCGCATACGGTGTTCTTTGGTAACACACGTTGAGGAAATTTGCTAACTATCGTATTTTCTAGACAATACAAAACTGTTTCTGTCATAGTTTACTAAACTATGGAACGCCCTTTATATATAAATATAAAACTGTTCTTGCTATAAAGTAAAGAGTGAAAGCAATAAAACAAAAGAAATTAAAAAATAAATTATAACAAAAAAGATAATACTACAACCCAAAGTATTTACACATTCCAAAAAAAAAAAATAAACTGCAACATTTAACAATAAAAACAACAACAAGCCATATTAAATGCATTGAAAGTGCTGTTACATTTAACAAAATTATCCTGGGAGACATTAAATTTTATTCCTGTGTCTGTAGTAAATTTCAATTTTTTGCCATTTCGACAGTTTCCAACAGTTTAAAAACTCTAGTTTTTTTCTGTTTTTTTTTTTTGTTGTTTTTTTATTATTAAGAGTGGAGGAGTGTGATAAAATTGTGACTCAATTAAAGCAGATGTTTAAAATGCAAATGTTTAGGGCCACAAACCTATAAATTATGGCTTCGTTTGGCTTGAAATATTTTACATTTATCTAACGCTGGCGACAAAGTTTTATATCAACGCAAACTATAAAATATGAAAGTGTAAAAGGAAATAAAAAGCAAACAAAAAGGATATTTATTAAAAGAGGTTATGTGCCACAGGGTAAAGCTTAAGTATACATTAGTATATAAAAAAAATCATAAGACTGGGAGAAAAACTTTTCAAAAGTCTTCTTACATAGAAAATCCAGTCTTGACACTCACGGATATACACCAAGGGCAATGGTTATATCCTAGCAAGAAAGGACGAAAACTAGACATTCTTAAAAACATAAAAATCTGTAAAACAATAACTTTTAACAGACATTATAAAGGAACATATAAACTTCACGACTTTACGACAATTTTCGCACCACTAAAACTACTCATACACACGAGCAAACGAAAGACACCCTCAGGCGGACTAGCGTACCTAAATAATAATAAAAGGCGGAGATATGGAAAAATTAGAATTGCATAAAGTCTCAGGTGGCTGGTAATCTAGCTACATGAGTAGATACCAACTTAACAACAGAACTGCCTAAACGCGAACACTGACTCACCAGTACGACTTGGATCACGGCTTGAAAATGATGTCTTCACATCGAAAGCGCTCGCCGTTTACACCGAATGAACAACAGCCAGAAAGGACAGAGAGAAATAATAACAACAGTACTAAAATTAAGATCATGGACAAAAACTCCAGTACTAGATAACGACGACACTATTTTACATTTTTCTTTTTAAAATATATTTTTTTTTTACTTTTGAAGAACCCTTTAAATAACTTTCTTTTAAAATTGCATTAAATTTTATTGCTTTCCTACAATGAATGCTCTTCAAGTAACTTTATTTAAAATTGCATAAACACAACATCTACTCAATAGATTATCTTATCGATACTTTGTAGATGATGTCGTCGTTGTTATAAAAACAGCATTACAGTCATTTCCATTTTACGACAACTCTGCTGTAAAAATGTAAATGAACTATTAAACAAAAACAAAAAGGAATATTTCTTTTAAAATAGAATATTTTTATGGCAACATTTCTGTTTTATAAGAAAGCAACAAGGGCAGTTCTAAAATTAGTCGATATGAAGTCACACAGAGCGGCAATTTTAAAAATTTTTTGTCACAGAAATTATCAAAAATTGTAATGTCCACTGGAATTAAGTCCCAACATGTGTTGGATGATCATTGTTAGAAAATTTTTAAATATATGCAAGCAGATCGTCCCTATTTTTTTTATAACTGCCACACTTAAAATCATTAGACTCACGCAAGACTCACGCTAGATCAGTCCTGGAAAATTGAAAGGTGACAATTTTATTATATAGAAATGTGTGTAATTCTTTAAATGAATAAATAAATTTGCCACTATTTGGGGGAAATTTTAACAGCCAACTTTATTTGAAAATACATGATACTTCAACAATTGAATAAGTAAACTTTACAATGTTACAAGATTTTTTATTTATTTATTATTTTTTTTTCTTTGTAACTCTATAAATTTTGCAACGAAAGTAATGTTTTTAAACACAATTTCGTAATGCTCTTTTCCGGTAAAAACTTCAATGCAACCAATCCCCTTTGTTGTGGACAACTGGAAAATTACAGTAAATAAATGTCTATCAATAATGCAACAACAGTATTAAAAATTTTTAATTTTATTTATTTTTATTATTTACATGTTTGTAGTTTTCAACAAAAACGAAAAAAAAACCTTTTTTTGTAATGCAAGTGAACGTGTTTCCATTTGTTTTATAATGCAGCAAGAGCAGTGCAAAAATTACCTTAAGGTAAAATAAAATCCAAAATGTAAAATGCGAAGAACATAAAGCTACAAATTAAAAAAAAATCAAATGAACCACATAGAACATGACAGAGAAAGTTTATCCCTCTGCCTTTTAAAATTATTTTTAATTTTTTGGAAAATATTTCAAACTATAAATTGAAAAGATAAAATGTGTAACTTTAATAACATAGTATAACACTATTCTACGAACTCAATTCCAGGCACTGCATACGAAAGTAGCATAGCTATAGATAGCACAGATCGAGTTACTTTTTCCTTTTATTTTAATTTTTTTTTTTGTTTTTTTAAGAGCCCCTTAATTTTAATACCTCTCTATTTCCTTGCATTAAAAAAAATATTTTTTATACCAAAAAAAAATTGTTTTCTTTTCTTTAAAAATTCTATCAGTCCATAATTTATTATTTCCCCTTTGTTTTATTATTTTATTTTTAAATAAAATATTATTTTATATTTCAAAAATTTTTTTCTTAAAGAATTTAAAAATCTTTCCCCTAAGTCGCAACCACTAAGCCATAAATTTAGTTTTAAACCATAAATAAAGAATTTATTTAAATGAATTAAATTTAAGTTGAAAATAAATAAATTCCTCTGTCACTTTATTTTTCATATGACCAAAAATGTTCCATACATTTGCAATCAGGTTTTATATACAAATGAATAATTGATGTGCATACTTTTGTAACACTACCAGCTCGCAGTTATACACACACACTAACACACTTACACATAAACATTAGCTTATATACCATGACACATGCTTGCCAACATTAGCATCTGTATACAACAATTTTAAAACAACACGCGGCTGCAGACCAGGGAATAAAAGACGAACGAAAATATCTAAAGAAAAATCAAAATGAATAATTTTTATTTAAAATTCCCTTAAAAAACGTATACGCGTAAATATTTAACTAGAAATGCAAATAGAGTGTGACTCTATATGAGAAAGAATCTTAAATTAAACTTATTTGAAACACAGTTTTGTATGTAATTCACTTCAGGCTTGTCTTTTTAAATATGAATTAAAGCGAGAATAAATTTTACTTAAGTATTTATAATTTAAGGATCATACATAAATGGATATTCATATTATTCAAATAATTATTATTTTTCTTTAACATTCAATTAAATAAAATAAAAAATCAAGCTTTTCGTTCGCAATTTTTAATTATTAACATTTTCTTACGAATATTGATCGTTAGCAATAATTTTTTTTTAAAAAATTTATCATTTTTCTATAAAAGAATTCATCATATTTCTATAAAAAAAATTCATAATTTTTCCCTTAAATAAATTCATAATTTTCCCCTTAAAAAAATTCATAATTTTTTTTTTTTTGTAATTAATCATTTTTCTATAAAAATAAATCATAATTTTTCTATTAACAAAATCATAATTTTTCTGTAAAAAAATTTATTATTTCTCTATAAAAAAATATAATTTTTCTATTACACATCATAATTTTTGTACAAAAAAAAATCATAACTTTTCTATCAAAAAAATTCATATTTATTCTATAAACAAAATTTATAATTTTTCTATAAAAAATTCATCATATTTCTATTAAAAAAAATTATAATTTTTCTGTAAAAAATTTCGTCATTTTTCTAAAAAAAAATTCATAATTTTTCTATAAAAAAAATTTATAATTTTTCTACTAAAAAAAATCCGCCATTTTTCTATTAAAAAAAGTTATAACTTTTCTATAAAAAAAATTCGTCGTTTTTGTATTAAAAAAAATTTATAATTTTTCTATAAAAAAATTAATCATTTTTCTATAAAAAAATTCATGATTTTTCTATAAAAAAATTCATAATTTTTCTATAAAAAAATTCATCATTTTCTATAAAAAAATTCGTCATTTTTCTATTAAAAAGCTTTATAATTTTTCTATAAAAAAAATCCGTCATTTTTCTATAAAAAAAATCATCATTTTTCTATTAAAAACATTTATAAATCTTTATCATTTTCTACCGCAAAATAATCGTTGTTCTATAAAAAAAATCATAATTTTTTTATAGAAAACAATTCGTAATATTTCCATAAAAAAATCTAAATTTTTTACAAACAAAATCATCATTTAATTTTAAAAAAATCCGAGCTTTTTTTATAAAAAAAAATCATCATTTATCTATAAAAAATTTCATCATTTTTCTATAAAAAAAGTCATCATTTTTCCCTTATCAAAAAGTCATCATCTTTCTAAAAAGAATACAAAATTTTTCTTTAAAAAACTTTATCATTTTTCTCTAAGAGAAATTCATCATTTTTCACTAAAAAAATTCATCATTTTACTCTAAAAAAAATTCATCAGTTTTCTCTAAAAAAAAACTATATTTTTTTTTTTTAAATATTCATCGTTTTCTATTAAAAAAATTCATCATTTTTCTCTAAAAGAAATTCATCATTTTTCCTTATAAATAATGGTTCTTTAAAAAAATTTTTCTATAAAAAAGTTCAATATTTTTTATTAAATAAAATTCATCATTAATTTCTATAAAAAAAAATCATACTTTTTCTATAAAAAAAATTCATCATTTTTCCCTTAACAAAGTCATCTTTCTATAAAAAAATTCATCATTTTTTTAAAACAAAATCATCATCTTTCTAAAAAAAAACATAATTTTTCTATAAAAATCATTTGTCTCCAAAAAAAAAATCATAATTTTTCTCTAAAAAAATTTCGTCATTTTTCTCTAAAAATTTATAATTGTTCTTTAGAAAAATTTATCATTTTTTGCCCGAGTAACAACGCCCAAGCCCTGCTTACGTACAAAAAGTTCTACCAACGTCTCCAGCAATGTTCAATCTCTAATCTCCTGCCAATGGCAGGAGTTTCATTTCCCATTTTTGAAGACACAACTGAACCGATGGCAAAAAAAACTGCGTAAAGTACTTAAGACAGAAAAAGAGCTAAATCTTGAAATTTTTTTACAAAAATTAGATGCCACCGAGATGACTGACTACAGCTTGTGGAAGACCGTGCGAAAAATGAAATGCCCTATTACCTACGAATCCCCTATTCGCCTGCAAAATGGAAAGTGGGCCAAAAATTCCAACGATAAAGTGGAAGAGTTCGCCATCCACCTGGAGAAGGTTTTTATTCCAAATGAAACAGACAGCAGGGAAGCATACTGTAACTTTTGTACACCGCAGATTTGCCCACATGTTCAAACACAGACATCGACATTCGCAGATGATACAGCATTTCTAAGTATTCATAAACAACCAGAATTGGCATCGCAACAACTTCAAACCCACATAAATGAGTTGGAGAAATGGTTACATAAGTGGAAAATAAATGCTAATGCCACAAAATGCGTTGATCTAACTTTTACATTAAGAAAGAATAATTGTCCAGCTATAATAATAAATGGAGCTAGCAGACCCATGTAAAGTAATTGGGAATACACCACGATCGACGTCTTACTTGGGTACATCACATTGCAGCTAAAATCACACAGCTCAAAATTAAAACCACTCAACTTCTTTGGCTAATTGGGCCACAAGCTTACTCTTTTTGGACCTCAAAGTGCTCCTATACAAAGTGGTTTTAAAACCTACATGGTCCTATGGAATCCAGCTATGGGGGTCCGCCTCCGCATCAAATGTTTAGAAACTACAAAGAAGACAATCAAAGATCTTGAGAATGATTACGTGTGCTCCCATGTATATGCGGAATAACAACATCCATAAGGACTTCAATACTCCTACCATCCGAGAAGAGATTAGAAAGGCAAAAATCACCAACCATCCCAATCCGCTTGCGAGGAATTTGATATTATTTGAGGGCCACAGGCGTCTAAAATAGATGCAAACTCTTGATTTGGCAAAATAAGACTCTTATTGAAATTACATATGCGTTGAGTACTACAGTGGCAGTACCAACCTAAATCATACATAGATTAAGATTTTAATACATATTGTAAATGTCATACCGACAAATTCAATATTAAAGAACAAAAAAAAATTTTCTATAGAAAAAAGAATTTCATAATTTTTTTATTAAATAAAATTCATCAGTAGTTTTATAAAAAAAATCATAATTTTTCTATAGAAAAAACTTCATAGTTTTTATGTAAAACATTCATAATTTTTCTATAAAGAAAATCAGAATTTTTTCCATACAAAATAACATCTGCTGCAGTTTTTCTATAACAAAATCTCATCAGCCCAAATTTTTTATATCACAATTTTTCGATATCAGCCATAAGGTTTTGTAAAACACAATTTAATCACTCACAATTTTTTTATAAAAATATTTCGAATCATAATTTTCGAAATACAAAATTTTCTCGAAAGGACCCCAGAAAGTACTTTATCTAAAATAGTTTATTAAGCAAAAAGTACCTTATAAACAAAAGGTTTCCGTACGATATTCAATACGAATTTATTTAGAAATAAGCCAAGCTCGTTAAAAATTGTGGTGAATTAAATTATACTAAGTAAAACTAATTATTATTTTAAAAATAGATTATTATAAGATTATTGCCCTAGTATAAGGGTATTGTCAGTTCAAGAGTTATTGTCTTGTACAAAACAAATATTTTAATAATAATAGTCATACTAAGTCATACTTTAATTTTGAAATAGATTATTATTTTTAGAATAAGGCTATTTTGTCAGTAAAAGCCTTAGTCTTAGTATACAACTATCGCTTTAATATAAGACTATCGTCTTAGTACAAGACTATTATCAGTATAAGACTATTGTCGGTATAAGATTATTGTCAGTAAAAGATTTTTATTATTATCATAATATAAGATTACTGTCTTAGTATGACTATTTATTGCATTATAACAAGATTATTGTTGTCTTTGTATAACACCAAATTTGTCTTAGTATAAGGCTATTGTTTTAGTATAAGACTATTGTTTAAGACTATATTGTCTTGGTAGAAGACTATAATCTTAGCATAAATCTAATGGTACAATACACTATTGTCGTAGTGTGAGACTATTTACTTAGAATAAGACTATTCTCTTAGTATAAGAATATTGCCTTAATATAGGACTATTGTCTTAGTATAAGACTATTGTCTTAGTAAAAAACTATTATCTTAGTATAAACGTACTGCTTAGTTTAAGACCCATTGTTTTTGTACAACCCAATTTTATGAGTATAAGACTTGGTACAGGACTATACTATAGTATAATATACTATATGATAGTATAATGCTATTGTTAGTAGAAGGCTTCAAATACTAACACAACTAAGATAAAATTATTAAAATTAATTAACATTTTATTCATATGTATGACCCTATGGGTTTCGATTAATATTATAAAATAAAAACAAAAAAATTAATTAAAAAGCCTCTGCGCTAAAATGTCCCTAAAAGTATGAGGCATAAAAAAAATTAAAGTAAACATAAACATGTGTTTAAAAACTATAAAACAAACAACACAATTGTTGTTATTAATTTGAGTACCATCTTAGTATCTTTGGTAAGGTCAAGGTTAAAATACGTGTCAATTCTATGAGAAATAGACTCATGCCTTTAACACAATAATGAACTTTAAAAGCAAATTATACTTTTTGGAAAGAAAACAATTTTTTAAGGCCATTAGAAACCATTTTTTTTCTTCGCAGTTCCATATACCAATTATTTATTTATTAAATATTATTGTCATTTCGCTTTTAAATCCCTAATGTGTAAAAAGGTTCTTGGTACAATTTGTTGGCAAACAAAACTTCTGTCGATTGTGTTTAAGTTTAAAAATTAGCGGGAAATTCCTGATATGAATTCAGTAATTTTCTGTAGCCGATTTTAAGCCGCTTGACCTTGTAAAACAATAAACTGTGTTAAAAAGTTCTCGAGCAATTGGCACGCTTTATTTAGAAATTTCTTCGAAGCATTTCAACTAAATACGCACAAAATATTATACATAAATGCCAACAGCCTTAAAAAGCACTTTACATTTTTTTCTGGTATAGAAATTATTGCGCCCAGCCAGGGATGCGTATCACAATATTTTTTATCTCGTTATTACAAAAAAGGCTCAAACAAAATGTCATATTGAGTATTCAGTATTAAATAATAAAACTCATGTTTTAAAAATATGTTGCAGATAGATAACAGATGTTATTGAAAGGTTATCTTAGAATAAGATTTATAGTATTTATCGTAAGGCACAGGAGAAATGTGTAATATAAAGAAATTGAGTAAATATAGCACCAGTATAACATTATTTATGTTAATATTAAAAGACTATTGTCAGTATAATACTATTGTTTTAATATAACACGATTTTCTAAGAATATGACCACTATCTGTGAATATGACTACTGTATTCGTGTAAGCTATAATCCTAAAAATTAACACAAGACAATGATCGTCTTAATGTCACACTACTCACTATAAGAATAATGTTTACTAAAAGTCTTAGTATAAAGTTATTGTCTCGGTATAGGGCTACCACCTTCGTATAAGTCGTGTACAGGGTTATTATCTTACTATAACAATATAATATCAGATTATTATCATGATCTTAGTATAAAACTTTGGTTTAGTATAATAATAATAACAATATATATATATAATACATAACAATATATTTAATATCTATATTATAGTAATATATATATTTATAAGACTTCGATCTCTGTACATAACTTTAGTTTGGTATAAGACTTTTATCTTATCATAATTCTTTAGTCCTAGTGTAAGGCTGTCATCTTGGCAAAACAATAATCTTAATATAAAACCTTAGGCTAAGTATAATAGTCTGCATATCTTTTTAGTCCTAGTATAAGACTTTAGTTTTATTATTAAACTTTGGTCTCAGCATAACACTTTGATCTAAATTTCAAAAAGGTCGAAAAAATTAAGAATTAACATAACACTTTGATCTTAAAATAAAACTTTGTTTTTTTTTTGCATAAGGCCTTAATTTTAGTAGCACACTTTAGTTTGAATACGACTTTGGTTTAAGTATAACACTTTAATAACTGTGTTGTTTGTTCTGATTAAACGACTGTAATCTTAGTATACAACTTTAGCCTTAGCATAACACTTTAGTTAGAGCATTAAGCTTTAGTTTTAGTATAAGACTTTAATCTTAGTACCAGACTTTAGTTTAAGTATAATGACCATATGCATTAAAAATAAAACGTATTTGAAATGCATTTGAAAACAAATTTTGTATGAAAAGAATGTTCTAAAATAGGTTTGAATTATATTTTATTTATTATGCATATGGGCATACCACTTTAGTTTAAATATAACTCTAATCCTAGCATTACCCTAATCTTAGAATGTTGGCTATAGCATGAGTATAAAAGTTAAGTTTGACCATAAGCCTTAATCTTAATACAAGACTTTAGCCTTTGTATAAGACTTTAGTTTTAGTATCACACTGAAGTGTGTGTGTGTGTATAAAACTTTATTGTGAGTATAACTTAATTTTAGCATTACACTTAATCTCAGTAATTGGCTTTAGTCTGATTATAAAACTTTAGTCTGAGTACAAGCCTTAATCTTAGTCCAAGACTTTGACCTTTGTATGAGACTTTAGTGTAATTATCAGACTTAAGTGTGTGTATAAGACTTTAGTCTAAGTATAAGTTAATTTTAGCATTACACTTAATCTCAATAAGTGACTTTAGTCTGATTATAAAACTTTAGTCTGAGTACAAGCCTTAATCTTAGTACAAGAACTTAGCCTTTGTATGAGGCTTTAGTCTAAGTATCAGACTTAAGTGTGTGTGTGTGTGCGTGTGTATAAGAAATTAGTCTGAGTATAACATAATTTTAGCATTACATTTAATCTCAGTAAGTGGCTTTTGGCGGATTATAAAAATTTAGTATGAGTATGAGAATAAGTATATCGCTTTAATCTTAGTATAAGACTTTAGTCTTAGTATAAAACTTTAGTGCTAGTATCAGCCTTTCATTATATAAGACTATAGTCTCGGTATGAGACCTTATTCTTAGTAACTGACTTTAGTCTGAGTATAACTCTAGTAAGCATTACACTTAATCTAAGCTTGTGGCCAGACTGAGGCTTTAGACTTTAGTTTGAGTATACGACTGTAGTGTTAATATATAAATTTAGCCTAAGATAAAACTGTAGTCTTGGTATGAGGCTTCAATCTAAGTAACAGATTTTAGTTTGACTTTAGTCTGAGTATAACTTTAGAAAGCATTACATTTTATATAAGTAAGTGACTTTAGTCTGATTATAAAAACTTTAGCATGAGTATAAGACTGTAGTCTTAGTATATAGCATTAATCTTAGTGTAAAACCTTAGTCTTAGTATAAAACTTTAGTGTTAGTATCAGAGTTTCGTTATATAAGACTGTAGTCTTGGTATGGGTCCCATTCTTAGTAACAGAAGTTCGTTTGAGAATAAGACTTTTGTCTGAGTATAACTTTAGAAAGCATTATACTTTACCTAAGTATGTGAGTAGACTGAGGCTTAAGGCTTTAGTTTGAGTACACGACTGTAGTCTTAGTATCTAACTTTATTCTTATGTAGGACTGTAGTCTTGGTATACAACTTTATTCTTAGTAACAGGGTTTAGTATGCGGATAAGACTTTAGCTTGAGTATAACTTTAGAAAGCATTACACTTTATCTAAGTATGTGGCTAGACTGAGGCTTAAGGCTTTAGTTGGAGTACACGACTGTAGTGTTAGTGTATACATTTAGCTTTATATAAGATTGTTGTCTTGGTATGAGGCTTTATTCTTTGTAACGGACTTTACTCAAATATAAGACTTTCGTCTGAGTATAAGACTTTCGTCTGAGTATAAGACTTTCGTCAGAGTATAAGACTTTCGTCTGAGTATAAGACTCTCGTCTGAGTATAAAACTTTATTCTTATCAAAAGACTTTCGTCTGAGTATAAGACTTTTGTCTGAATATGAAATATTCGTCCGAGTATAAGACTTTGGTCTGAGTATAAGACTTTCGTCTGAGTATAAAACTTTCAGCTGAGTATAAGACTTTCGTCTGAGTATAAAAATTTCGTCTGAGTATAAGACTTTCGGCTGAGTATAAGACTTTCATCTAAGTTTTAATTTACAATATCGTGTTTTTAACTAATATATTGCAAACAATGAGAAGTAGATGGTGCCACATTAACACCTCTAGACATTTTCTATTCAATAAATTCCAAAAAAAAGAATTTTTTTATTTAAATTAAATTAAATTAAACTTAAATGTTGTGAAAATATAAAGTATATTAAATCTACCTATAAAGCATATGTAACATACAAACCAACAAACCACGGAACCAAAAGTTACATATTAATAAACATAAGAGTGTTATTGTAAAACCAGGTGGTTAAGTATTGCACTATGGTCCTCTTTAAGTCAACAATTTATTTGAAAACATCTGCAAGCGTGTTAAGTACTTTAAGTATTTGAATATTTACAACAACAACATTTGAAAAGCGATGTCTGATTTGTTTAAAGGCTATTATAACTTGCCAAGATACCATAACCCATAGTGTTATATGTTTAATACCATTTACTATTTACATCCATGTGTGTTTGACAAAATGTATATAAATAGAAATGTGGTTTCTCCCTTGTTAGCTTTAACTAAACTTGTATAACCATTAGCATTTCTGTTTGTTTGAGGGGGGAGAGGGGGTGGGTGTGTGAGCATACGTGTGTATTAAATCCAAATTTAGCCATTAAATATTATTTCATTTTTCACTTTTGGTGTTGAGTTTCTGGCACATTTCGATCAACATTTAATTTTATATTTTAATACAGTAATTAAATAAAATAATTTATATAAAATGCAAAAGACCATAAGGTTTAACATGCGATATACGTATACTCTTATATATAGTGGAAAGTATATTTATATATTAGGGACTATATCAATCTTAGGGACTTTTTCAATGAGCATCTGTAGAATGATTTTTTTTAGACATTCACATTCACAAGGTGCCGCCTTAATAGTTGGTGTACTTTATGGGTAAAGAGAATTTTTGTTTTATTTGTTGTTTAAGACGATGATGGGGAGAACGTTATAGTATACGATGAGCTTATTTAGAATAAATAAAAATATTATTAAAATTTTAATTAATTATTTTGATTTCAATTAAAAAATTCAATTTATAAAATAATGGAAATCACAAAATGGACCTTCGTAAAGTAGGCAGGTCCATTTTATGATTTCCACATTATCTATTTATACAGCTAATACAGTATACTTTTATACTTTGCAAATGTATCATTATAATTCTAATGCTGCCATTAGATAAATAGTGGTTTTCTATTACTATTGATTTTCATACTCAATTTTATTTAGTGGCGTTTGGCTTTTGGATTATTTTAATTTGTTGTTTGTACTAAACGTGGTTATTGTATGTGGTATAATATTTTAATAATTGTATATAAAGCATATTAAATAATACACAAATTTTAGGCAAAATATAAATATTACAATAGAATTGTTTTTGCTTTTGTAATTCTACTCAAATATCAAATGACTTCTTGCTTGTCCAGAGTTGTTAATTAAAGCAGAAATGAAATGAAACCCTTTGCAGCATGTATCTCACAAGGAAACTAAACGTAAAATTAATCATGATTCAAATTGAATTTTCAAACAGAGTTGCCATTTTACAAAATTCATCAAAAGTAACTATGATCTTAAATTGTTACCATTAGTTTTCAGCCACAATTTATAAATAAAAAAGTCACTACAAGTCATAATTTCGGCAGGATTTAAGATTTCAAAAATATGCCAAAAATTAAATTAAAATTATAAACAATAAAGTTGCCACTGCAATAAAATGGCTATAAAGGCTACAAATTAACAAAATGAAGCTTCTGCAAGATGCTGCAAAAACTTTTAAGTGGCCTTAGAAAAACAAGAAAGAGAGATAAAAATGAAAGTTTCCTGTGGTAGTTGGAGTTGTATTTTTTTATATAATTTTAGTGCCCTAATTTAAAAAAATCTGTTTAGTTGGCAACACTTAAGAAGAAAATTTTTTTTTAGTAACAAATCCCTCTTAAAATTTTTACATTAATTATCGCTGATTAATTACGCTTTTTTTATAAATAGTTTTCCTTTTTTTGTTTAGAGCTGAAACGTATCAAATTAATTATTTTAATATTATAAAAATAATTCTATATTAAGCATACGTGACTGTATGTGTTAAATATCAAATAAAAAAATAATCATACGCCATAGACATCAAATATAAATGTAATTTTGTTTATTAAATTGTGATAATTTATTGATTTTCTTATCAATTCAAATGCATTTGATATTAATATTTTTAGAGAGAGAGGAAGAGAGAGGGGGAGATGGAAAGATCTTCGACATAAAATAAAATTGCCAACATTAAATAAAACATTTATCAATATAAGATCCATTTTCTTTCATTTAAACTAAAATTATAAACAAATGAAGTAGCAAACCCTCCCGGCGCACATCCTGTATATAATAGAGATTAATGAATTTATTAATTCCCCGGCCTACGGACTGTGCAAGTTTATAACGAATATTCTTGAGGTAATAACAGGACAATCAATATATAATATAAGAAATTCATTGGAATTTATAGATAAAGCCAAGCGAATAGATAATATACAAGACAATGATAGATTGTTTTCATTTGATGTAGTTTCAATTTTTCCTCATATTCCTGTAGATTTAGCTTTGAGGATTATAGACGAAACATGACAGATAATAGAACACAATACGAATATTGAGAAGGAATAATTTTTATATATTCCTAAGTTTTGCATTGAAGACAACAGGGATTTTAAATTTGATAAGAAAATATATCAGCAGAAGGAGGGCCTCCCTATGGGCTCTCCAGCATCTCCAATTATAGCTGATATTGTGATGGAGGAATTACTAAATTCATGTATAAGTAAAATGCATATTAAACCGAAGATTATCACAAAATATGTGGATGATTTATTTTGTATAACTTTGGAAGATGCAGTGGATGATATTTTAACAGAATTGAATAGTTTTCATCCGGATATTAAGTTTAAGATTGAAAGAGAGTTAGAATCTAGACTTCCATATTTAGATATAATGATAATAAGAAAGGGAAATAATTTAGTGTTTGTTTGGTATAAGAAACCAACATCTTGTGGAAGAATTATTAATTTTTATTCCAAACATCCAAGGAAAATGATAATAAACACAGCGAAAAATATGATAGACAGAGAATTGACTATAAGTGATAGAGAATTTTATTTGAAGAATAGGGACACAATAATAGCTATACTTAATGACAATGATCTTCCAGTAGAATTAACTAAACGATTAATTTGACAATATGATAACCATAGGCATAATTTAGGAAATACTACGGCAGAACCAAGAAATTATAAATCATTAACTTATGTTCCTGGAATATCATAAAGATTAAGAAATTCTAAAATATATGACACAGATAAATATATAATTGCACACAAAACGTATAATACATTAAATAAATTGTTTAGCAGTATGAAGGATAAAATAGGAAAAATGGAAATATCTGATGTAGAGGATACCAAAGGAAGGAAATGACCAGGTGAACTGTGACAAAGTTTATATTGGGACAACAAAGAATAAACTTAAAACAAGATTAAGCTGGTCATAGATGTAACCAAAAATATAGGAATATTTTTACACAGAAGACATCCTTATATTCACTTGGTAAAAAATTTAATCACTATCCAAAGTTTAAGGAAGCATCAATATTAGATATCGAAAAAAAAAACTATAAGAGACATTATATGTTAGAAATGTTAGAAATTGTTAATGTACCAAATAAAAGGAGAATAAATTTCAAAACAGACGCAGACAATTTAGCGCAGAATTATTGGAACTTAATTCAAAGGACACATAATTTGTTATAATTATTTCATAAGAGAGAATTTGTTATTTAATTTCCATTTCCTTGTATTTGTATTTTTAAAAGTATGTATGTATGTAAGTATGTATGAAGAAAATTATTTTATATGTTTTTTGTCAATTGTTTTCAAAATTTTTTTTTTCAATTTGTTAAAAATTTGTTGTTTTTATAAAAATTAATTTTCTGAAGAAGCTTTCCAAAGGAAAGCGAAATATTGAAAATATTTGTAATAAATTAATTCAAAAAGACCATTATTAAGATTAATATTTATATATTATTTTTTAAAGTTTTTTAAAATTTTCTTTAAAAAAGTCTTGTAAAAGGAGCATTGAAATATTATGGCTGAAAGTTTTCTTGCAGTGTATTATTTAAAAATCCATATAGTTTTTTGTTTTTTGTAGTATGTCAAGCAACTTAATGTGGCAACTGCTTTTCACAGGTGACAAATTTAGTCGTACTAACCGTAGTAATAGCTTAAAATTAAAGTATCGATTGGACTGGAGACGTTTTAAAAATTTTAAAGAATTAAATAATCCCTAGAATTCCGTGTGGCTGCCAAGAAGGCTTTTCCATTGTTGCACTCTATAACTTTCAAAAAGCAAGTTATTTTTTTAAAAAGCCATTTAATGATCTCAAAGTATCAGGTTTAAAGTAATAAACTTCTAAATGCAAATGTAGAAAGTTAGAAATCAAAGTAAAAAATTCCCAGCTCTGGCATAAAGAATTCCTTTCTCTTTTATTATTCCTAAATACAAGTCGTTATAACATTTAACAGCGTTGATTTTGAAGTACATAAATAATTCTTGTTTCTTTATTTTATTATCAGCATTACATTAAGGCATTGAGTTTGAAAGAGGGTTAGTTATCCTAACTAGTTATTTTATAACAAACCCCAGTTATGCTATGAGATCAATGTTCAGTGAAAAGATCTTAATTAATTTATCTTGGTTAGAAGAAAGTTATTGCAATACTATGACTTCCAAACAGATTTTTTTATTGCAGTGAAAAAGGGGAAAACATTTCTGGCTTATATAAGTCAAATTTAAAAATTCCCAATCATAGATCGAAAATCCCAAAATCCCAAAAATAATAAGTTCAACAATTTTTCTCATGCAATTCGCAGTAGAATCTTTAATTACATAACACTGTTAAAAATAACTCAAGTTCTTTTTAAAGGTTTGTTCGAGGTGATATATAGCGAATACCGAAATTCCTATTTCACTTATCGAAAAATCCCAAAATGGCTAATTCTCACAGTTGTAGCCAATGAAATTTTCATTTAGAATTGGGTTTATAAAACATTATTAGGTATAATTAAAGGACTTTTGAAAGTCACAGTTAACCCCGAAATTCTCACTAATTCACTAATCGAAAATCCCAAATTGATAATTTTGACACTTTACCTAAAAATTTCGCATTTGGATTTAGAATCATATCATATTAATAGTAGTATTCAATTTAATGATAATAACAATTAACTGATAATGAATTATATTAATTTCTTAATCTGAATTACTCATACGCTTTGCTATGTTATAATTATATAGAAAACACAAACATCGCTCAAGTATGGTCAAATATACAAAAATAATTCAATAGCTTATTTCAAATTTAAGTAGATGAATTGTTAAATAATTACGTATGTAATATTAAACAATAACCTCCAAAAATGTTTAATTATTTATTTTTCTTCGCCTCTCCAAATATCTCATTATTTAACATTTACTATTATAAATATATTAAAAATAATCATACGCCTGAGTGTACAAATTGTGATGTACAAATTGTGATGTAAAAATATTATTAAATACACATTGTTAATATAATATTAATATAAAAAAAATATATATAAAAAATTATAATATTTCCAATAATCAAAAAAGAATAACAATATGAATTACAACAATTTATAAACAATTTTATTTGCTAACCTTTCCACATAAATAAAAAATATTTAATACAATGATTTATTGTCATGATTATTTAAAGTGGTAAAAATAAACATTTATACTCAATGTTAATATTAGCTGGACAATCAATAAATGAATACCTTAAAGCTTTTGTCTTGTTTTCGTTAATAAGCCCATAGTGCATTGTTACATTCATTTGTATTAGATTTTTATATTTGTTTTCATTTAACATTAATTCAATAAATACAAATTTTACCCGCAGTAGTAAACTATTGTAAGAAAATTAGCAATTCGCTCAAAGTCTTTTAAACAGTTTTTTAACGCATCCTCAACACGCCAATAGAGACTTCAGAAAAGCTTAAGTTTAATTCTAAAATAGATTAGTTAGGCTTCGAATGTCTAGGATAAAATTAGACTTTATAACATCTACTTATAAAAATTGTTTCTTGAGCCAGTTTAGGTGCTTGGAAAAAATTACACTAATTAAATACAGTCAACGCCTGGTATAACGAATACTCAGTTTAACGAATATCATGGAACAAAAAACGACGATCTCTTAAAAAAGTTAAATTTTCAAGAATGGAAATGCTCTCTTCAAATGGTTTTTAAGCCAAAGAAAGAAGCATATACCCATCAATAGAAGTGGTTTTAAAAGGCATTAGGAATCCATAATCAAATGTACGGTTCCGATTACGATACAAGTAATGGCTGGCTATCAAGTTTTAAGAAAATATATAGAATCAGGTTGCTAAAGAAAACCGGCGATAAGCTTTTAGCTCGACAAGATTTAGTGCAGCCTTTTGAAAACTATTTCCATAACTTAGTAATCGAACAGAATATAACAAGAGATGTAATTTTTAACGCGGACGAGACCGGTTTATGTTGAAAATTGCTGCCTGATAAGACACTTGTCCATGCAGGAGAATCCAGTGCTCCTGGTAGAAAGTTATCTAAGGAAAGGGAACAGTTCTTCTATGTGCAAATGCATCCGGTTCAAAAAAAAAAAAATAAAATAAAACCGCTCGTAATTGGTAAAGCAAAAAAAACTCATTCATTTAAAAACAGGGTTATTCCAACGAATTACACCCATTCAAAAAATGCGTAGATGAATTCAGCAATTTTTAAAATGTGGTTCTTTGAAATGCTTTTTCCAGAGAGAGGTTTTATGTGCAGATATATTTTTCGTGACAGTGTAATACTTTTGTTTTTATTTTTGCTAAGGATGAACAATTTTTAAAAAGCAACAATCTACCCATAAAAGCACTACTTATCCTTGATAATACACCAAGTCTTCCGCCCGCAGAGGAGCTAGCAGAACAACCAAAAACGTAAAAATATGGACACTTTATCTACTACCTAACATAACACCTTTAATACAACCGATGGACCAATATGCCATCCGAATTTAAAAATGCATTACAGAAATCATTTACTCAGTAAAATCGTTTCATCAAAAACAGATATTATCGTTGATTTTTTCAGAAATCCTTATTTGTACGATGCAGATAAGGGAAGAAGGCTTAGAAAATTATTATAAATAAAAACAATTCTTAAATAAATATGAAAGTAATAATTAAAGTTTTATTTCTACAGTAAATTTTAAATACAATTAAATTTTTTGTTTTTAAAATTACGGACCACCGCTTTTTTTATAAAATTTTAAGGTACAAAAATATTGTTCGATATAACGAATATCTCGGTATAACAAAAGTTCTAAACATTATATCATTCGTTAAACCGGGCTTTGACTGTATTTGAAAAATGAACTATTATTAATTAAAAAGAGAAAATGCGTAATTATTTTATTTCAAAAAAAAACACAATCATACGCCATAGTGATTCACATTTTGACTAAAAAAAACGCTTTAACCAGCAAATTGTAAATTTATACCAACAATTATAATTTTGCAAATATTAACTTATTTGTATTGTTTCCGCCTGAAAATTAATGTTGTCCTTTTTTTTCTCTCCTTGTTGGCTGGTTGTTCGGTATGAACGACGAGTGCTTTTGATTTAAAGACAATACTCTCAAGCCGTGCTCTAATCTGTAGAGGAGATTAAGCAGAAAAGAATGACAATTATTTGTTTGCTATATTTTTCCAATGCAGGACATTCAAGTAAATCCTGATAACTTCAATTCTCTTCCCCATTTCACAATATTCTTCAAGTTAGGTGCCCCTGTAGGCTAGTTGGTTAGTGTACTAGCTTGTAAGTATGGGGGTTGTGGGTTCGATTCCCAACGAAGCCTTGGTTTTTTTCACCACAATAATAAAAATTGACTGTCGGTGGGGCTGTTCAGCGATGACGGCATAGTCATTAGTCGCTGTGCTGTCTTATACGGCAGTTAATTTCCTACTATCCTTCTACTTTCGCCACCTGGTTCATATCTTCTCTATCCCTTTGCTAAAGAATTAAGCATGGTACCTGACTTAATAGGCATTGTTGCCTGATGTGCTACTTCTCTTGGAAAAAAAAAAACTTGAAAAGCTAATAAAACTAATCATACGCCTGACTAACAAATTGTCTTCAAACATCACTCAAAAATAAATTTGTTAAGAAGTGTTAGCAACTTTAGCTCTTGACGTTATAGCATAAATAAAAAAAATATATAAAATTGATTTATAGAAATTGATTTATTAAACAGACTTTTTGGACATCTTTAATAAAGAACCAGCAAATACTATACATCTTTTAGGCAAATATAATAAATAACTATCAATAAATAGCCTTAAAATTCAGTTCATATGAAGTATACGATTTAAATATAACTATTTACAAAAAATATTATATTTTCTATAATGAAGACATTTTAGTATTAAGGCCATCTCTCAGATTGAATCTGAAAAAAAAAATTTTTTTATAGAACATGGCGAGAATAAATAAAAATATTTTTTTGATAATCGAAAAAGTGTTTTAGCGGTACTGGAAACATAAAATGCTCAATCTAGTTTTTTTCAAGCCACTATGGCTTGAAAAATGTGCTTGAAAAATGTATTTATTATAATAACAAAATGATTTGATACATGATTCAAAATATGGTTTATGGTTTATTTGAATGGTGAATGGTAACAACTGTGTGATTAGATTTACATTTGCGCCTGGCCATGAAGCCTTAATCAGATGGTGGATCGAACTACTGCATAGTTTGGAACGTCATGATCTTACTAGGAAGCCGAAGCTATAATTCTATGCAACAGAACGTCGATGATTCCAGAGCAGGGCTGCAAATCATCACTCCTTGCTTAAGAGTTGGAGACTTTCCAACTCCTGTCCAGAACACATGTCTAGCATGCTCACTGGACTGGATCATTCACCTAGCGTGTCGTTAACAGTGGCCACCATAATAACCATTATACTGTTATAGGGCCGCGACACCACAACCACCACGATACTCCAATATAGGGGCCAACCTCAATAATCAGCCAGAGAACTATTTAATGTCTAAAGAGACAAATAATGAACTCCGCGGGCTTACTGATTCCCGTGGAAATAAAGTGGAGTTTCCAGTTGTACCCCTGCTGATTTTAGGGGATTGAGCTCCCTTTTTCCCCAGTTGCACTGTGTCTAGATAGTCGAAGTTCTATAAGGACCATATTTATGTGCCTCCGGGGGTGGTGAATGGTAACACTTAGCTCATGTTTGATTTGACAGATAATTAGTTTTATCCTTCCGCTGAACGATTATGGTTGTGTATACGCTTGAGCAACACTTCGATAAGTGGGCCTACAATGAACTTACGGAAGATGACGATTTTGCAAAAATAAAAAATCATCTTTTCAAATGAAACAAGCAAAATTGTCGCATTTGGGGCCCAGAAAACCCGCACGCATACTTTGAAAAGCCGACGCACCCAAAATGAGTCACTGTTTGGTGCGGATTTTGATCCAGAGGCATAATTGGGCCATTTTTCTTCGAAAATGAGCAAGGAGTGGCCGTTGCAGTCAATGGCGATCGTTATCGCGCGATGTTGAATGAATTTTTGTTCACAAAAACTAAAGAGAAGAATATTGGCAACATTTGGTTTCAATAGGATGGCGCTACGTGCCACACAGCCGAAGCTGTGTAGCATTCCAAAAAAAACAGTTATTTGGCGGACCCTATACTTCATTACAGTGGGAAATGCCATATTGATTTTCTTTTGGAGTTGACAAAATTATAGAAAGCCCTTAGATTCGATTTTAAATTGTTTCAAATTTTATTTACGTAGGCAGACTAACACGATTGATTAATCGAATTATATTGAGCACGACTACAAGAATACTTGGCGTAGTTAATAAATGAATCAGACTTTCTATAACTTTTGTTCTTCTTGTGCTACCATAAGTTAACTTTTTTATTTGGATATGATTTTATGTCGACCCTCGTCAAATTTGGTTTGTGAACAAACCGGTTTCGGCTATTTGCCATCTTCACTTAACTTTTTTAAATAATTTTCTTTTTTCTTCCGTCCTTTGACGCACAGCCAAAGCGTTTGATGATTAGTATTTAAATCGGATTTTATAAATAACTCATACGCCATGCGTCATACATTGCCAAGATATTAAAAAATAATCATACGCCAGGCGTTCAAAGTCCCTAATAAATGCCTTCAAATAGTTTGCCTTTTAATAAACAACTGCGAATTAATAGACTTTGTGATACTTTTGTACTTTAAAGAAACAGTTTAGGTGATTTTTTTTTGTATTTTGTTTCCCCCTAAAATAATAGAAATTCCTTTGGTAATCCTCTTTTCTTCCTTATTTCCTCTGCTTATTTATTATTATTTTTATTATTTTTTTTTTTATTTTTATTTTTGTTTTCTTTTTCGTTTTGAGAAACAAACTTGTTAGTTGTCTTACGCCTGTTCAAAACTGATTAATTATTTAATTATTTACAATAAGTTTAGATGATTAATTTGAGCTAAGAAAATTAATTTAATTCTAAAAAAAAAATTCCTTTTTACAACTTGGGCCAAAGGAAAGGTTGATTTCTTTTTTTTTTGTATCTTTAAGCAAAAAGTAAATTAAATCAAAAACTTACCGACAAAAAAGAAAATTAGTTGTTTAGTTTATTAAAATGTTGATGACATCATTATATAAATGATGTTAAAAAGGACGGAATTTCCTTTTATTCCTTTGTTATTGTTGTTGTTTTTTTTGTTGTTGTTTTTTGTAGAGGTCTGTTTAATTTTTTGTATGAATAACACGCATAAATTTTATTTTATTTTTCTTTTTTATTTAATTTTATTATTTTTAAATGAGGGTTTAGCATGTTGTTATAGTGTTTTCAAGCAGCATCAGGATAACGAAGTAAACAATTATAGATAATAAACAGATTTTCTTATTATTTTTCTTTCTTATTATTAATTTTTGTTTTCTTTCTTTTGTTATAACTCTTTTCTAAATAACTGTAAGATATAAAGAAAATTGTGTCTTAAAAGTAAGTTACAGTAGCAAACAAAACATTTGTGAGTGAGATGTGTAGCCTAAATTTGTCTGCAAGATTTTCACATGCCACATCTGATGTAAAAGTTTCTTTTTATCACATCCGTGAAATTGCTAACAACTCTAAAGACAAATAAAAATTAAGTGGAGTTTTCCCTTTTCGATTTAAGGACTAAAAAAATTTTTTTTTTTAATTAAAAATTAATTAATTGAAAAATTTTATGTTATTAATTAAAATTTTTAAATTATTTATCACTAATAAGACTACTTTAAGTAGTTCT
This sequence comes from Trichopoda pennipes, assembly GCA_030448955.1. Lineage (NCBI taxonomy): Eukaryota > Metazoa > Arthropoda > Insecta > Diptera > Tachinidae > Trichopoda > Trichopoda pennipes. The sequence goes on from JASKUP010000040.1 coordinate 4,623,452, forward strand.
AGCTAGACCTATAAATCAAATTATTAGCGTTCCTGAAACCAAAGACAATAATTTCATTAACCAACAAACTTATTAATTGACGTAACTATTTGTTCCGTTAATGCAATAGATAACTAACTTTAATACTGTATTTAATAAAATTATTTCAAAAAAATTTTTTTTTAATTTTATAGCTCTATTTTTTATTTAAAAACATAAAAAAATAAAATAAAAAAATTTATTAAACACCAAAAAAAAATTTTTTTGCGAAAAAGTTTTGCCTACCACTGTTAATGAGATTAATATATTTTTTTAAGATTTTCTAACAAAGTTCTTAAAGAAATTATTTGGTCTAGGTATGTTAAACAAAAGAATTGAGTTTTAAGTATTAAAACCAAAAAAAAAATATAAAAGTTTTGTTTCTCCTTTCATTTGAAACGACTTAATTTATTAGTTGCTTTTTGTTTTGTTTATTTATCACTTCTGCTTAGGTTCCCCTCACCGACTTATTTAAGTAATCAACACTTCTGTTTATGCATTCATGCTCTGATGGTGTTTCTATTTTTTTTAACGTTCCGTGAACATGTTTTCTTTGTTTTTTTATTATATTTTTGTTTGTTATTTTCATTAAGATTGACTTTTTCAAAGAAATAACAAATAACAACAACAACAAAAAATTAACCTACGTACACTATACATGCGAGACAAATAAATCTGTCAATTTCTATTTCTATTGACTCAGATTTACACTTTTAAAAAGTTTTTCCTTTTTATTGTTTAAGAAAGTGTGCGCATCATAGTGATAAGGTTACTTGAAGCACACTCCTACTCTCACTTTAATGTATCAGGAGACAAGTATGTTAAGAGTAACTATCTCAAGATTTCCTGCAGTGTTGCAACCGAAGTTTGTAGGGGTTAAGATGTTAACGGAACACTCGTTATTGAGTAAAGTTATCAAATAACAACAGTGTAAAAACGATTGGTCTGAAGAGCCTAATTTATATTATTTTAGATTATGGAATTAAGCGCACCCAGGGTTCAGCTTATCTTACACTGGATAAGTTCAGGAGATTGAAGCTGTACGAGTGTCTAAATTATAAAATAAAATTCGAACCAGAAATGAATAAATATTAGTCCGAAATAGAAGTTACTAAAATGGCAGCTTGCATTAAGACTAAGAGCCATTAAATTAAGGCTGAGGTTAATGCACCTTCCAAAAAAAAAATAGTAATAATATGGTGAAGCATAAAAATACTATGGTTAGGAAAACAAAATTATAATTACCATAAGCATATTATAGTTATTTTAAACAATTAAAACTAAATAGTCTTGTCGTAAGCAGCATTTGCTTTAATGGGCCCTGGCAATAAGAATGAGGGTAACATATCACAAAAAAAAATATAACAGTGATATTATCATAGCAAACATATTATGATTACCAAAAGAAAATTACGCTTGCGCTGAAAATATTCAAGTCATTTTAAAAATACCATTATCCATTTGATAATTAAACAATTATCACCCAAAAGAAACAACATGTCTATGAAGACACCCTTTAATTTTGTAATTTCATTATTAATTATATAAATGTCTCTATAAAGGGTTTTTCAACAAAAAGTTTTTTTTTTTCTAAAACAATGTAAAACAACAAATTTAGATTACGGCCATTCAATTTGTTATTGTTTAACGAAGAGAAAATTTCGTAAATTGTGTATGAAAAATGATATGTGGTAAATATGCACCATAACAACGCTGCCAGATGTCGATTATTTCATTACAATTTTTAATCACTATATGGCATCGTTTTTAATCATGGTAATCACTTCATGGATTTTCAGTTTTAAGACTGAAATCAATTCAATTGGCTTTGTATAGACTCGCTCCTTAACGTAGTACCACAAAAAATAATTCAGTGGTGTTAAATCACACAATTTGACTGGCCACTTAACTGCTGCTTGACGTAAAATTATGCGATCTGAAATTTTGTATTGCAATAAATTTATCGTTTCATTAGCTGTGTGATATGTGGCACCGTTCTGTTGAAACCACTTCTTAGTGATATCCCCGTGCTTAAATACTGGCCAAAATTGAGTTATTAGCATCTCGCGATAGCGTGATCCATTGATCGTTGCTGCATTTCCAGCCTTATCTTCGAAAAGAAAACGACCCAATCACGCCACCAGACTACATTTTTTCCGGCGGAAGGAGATAAAATTCATTTATGCATTCATAGAAGGTTGTCACCCGCTGTGATATGGCGGACTCTTCTGATTGGCATACCGAATTAAAAACCCTCTAACTCGTCCGGGATGTGTTGACCACCTCGCCATTGCGTTCGCATTACTTCGAGGTGGTTTCGGTTCTCAGTGCCTAGACACCAAAACGTCCATATGCCTGCGTCCAGGCCACACAATGCAGCCTTCGATACCCTTCAGACTACATAGGGCACCATACATTGACAAACACTGACAAGTGAAAACGGGTTTCGTCTGAAAAAATTATATTCTGAAAAAATCCAAACGATTGTTCCTGTATGAATTGAGAGAATCTACGGTTGGTATGAATTGTTGGTCGGCTTCAATTCCTGCACCAGATAAACCTTGTAAGGCTTCAAAAGGTGCCCCTGTAGGGTACTAGCTTGTCAGTATGGGGGTTGTGGGTTCGATTCCCAACGAAGACCTTGGTTTTTTCACTGCAAAAATGAAAATTGACTGTCGGTGGGGCTGCTCAGCGACGACATCATAGTCACAGGTCGCTGTACCGTCTTATACGGCAGTTTATTTCCGTAACTATTTTTCTACTTTCACCACCTATTTCATCTCTTCTCTAACCCTTTCCTAAAGAATGTACCACGGTACTTAACTAAATAGGCATTGTTGCCAGAAGTGATACTTCTTTTTATAAAAAAAAAGTCAAACCCTTACGCAAAATTTACCATGTGTTTGTTTTGGATCACGGCTGCGATGTTTTTAGTTGAACGACTTAGCCGAACACGCGTTGATGTTCGCAATTTTTATATCGAGCCTGTCGACTCAAATTTAACCACCAAATTGTTAATAACGTTCGCAGAAGGACGATTTTGTTTTTCGAAAACATCACGCACTTTGCGAAATGGAACTTTAACAGAAACGCCGTTTTCATAGCGAATTTTAATTATTTTAATGCGATTTTCATGCGAAATTAAATTTATTGTAACAATTGCCAATCCACTACGAATACGTCAAAAAACTAAATCACAAAATTATCATATTGTTGGTGTTGGCATAATTTGAAAAACATACTTCTTGTTGAAAAACCCTATACTTTCGTTACAAGATAAAAAGCCATTTCTAAATCCAAAACCATTTCTAAGCAGCTTTAAAAATAAAATAACCTTATCACATTGATGCGCATTATACCTCAAGCACATTCACACACCCACACACACAATTTGAAAAATACAGCAAAATGAAGACATTATTTACTCATACAATTCTACCTGCACTTAATACACACACACACACATAAACACACACTCATACACTTACATCCGTTAATAATAAGACGACAAAAAATCTACATATTTTTCTGTGACTGTGTGTTGTTGTTGTGTTGTGTTGTTGTTGTTTTAATTAAATTTATATTATAATACTGAACTGTTGAACTGTTGTCTTACATTTCTCTCTTTAGCTTTGGGGTCACTGTTATAGGAGCGTAACAGCAGCAAACTATTTATTTTATAAACGAAGAATAACAACTATAACAACATGACGTTAAGTTGGTTAAATAAACAACAATGTTTGTAATTCATTAAACCGCAACTTCTTTTTTTGTTGGGGACTCTTGCACTTAAATAAACCATGAAAACATCTTAAGCAGATAAATTAAAAGGGTGTGTCTTTTTACAAACAAAATTTCTACACTCAACTATTTACAAAGATTTTATTGTTTTTATTTTTATTTTTATTATTTTTTTAAATACATTATTTTTGCAGAAAGTACCAATATTGTTACATTTTGAATATAAAGAATATTGTAGGCACATTTAGAAAGGACTTTATTTGTTTATTTATCATTTAGTCACATAGCAGTTCCTGGAACAGGTAAACAAAGTTTTACGTTAATTAAATTTTATTATCAATTTATAAAATATTTATCAAATTTCAAGGCTTCAAATAAATTTGCGGTTTATCGATAAGCAATTAAAAGTCAAAACAATAACAAATAAAAAGAAAATAAACAATATAAAAGCAAAGACTAACGAAGGGAAAGAAAAGCAAATATTCAACGATATTTTTTTTCTTTCAAGTACTTTTTGTGAAAAAACTTTTTCTTTTAATATAAATCAAATTACCTCTTTGTACTATTCTTTTAAAAAATTAAATATTTAACCAAATTTTTTTAAACCTCATTTTCAAAATAAAACAACATGTTTTAACGAAAGTGTCTACAGATGCTTTTAAAAATCTTGTAAAAATTATATACATATAAAAAAAATAATTTATGAAAAAGGTACTTTTTTCAAAAGGTACTTTTTTGAAAAAGTACTTTCTTCAAAATAGTACTTCTACAGAATGCTTATGGCAACAAAACAATTTTTAATACAAATTTGGTAAAATTGTTTTAAAAAAATCTTTATATATATAAAACTACTATTTATTACCTCTTACATATATAAAGTATTTAAAAAATAAAATTCATAATTTATTTTATTTTGCTAGTTGCATTTAAAATTAAATAAATTATTAATTTTATTAAAAATGCTTTTAAAAATCTTGAAAAATTATATACATATTACCTTTTTCAAAAAGTACTTTTTAAAAAGGTACTTTTTCGAATTAGTACTTTTTTTGAAAATAGTATTTCTTTCACATAATACTTATGGAAACAAAACAATTTTTAAAACAAATTTGGCAAAATCGTTTTAAAAAAAAAACCTTTGTATATACAAAACTATTATTTGGTACCATTTAAATATTTTATTTAAAAAATAGAAAAAATAATTTATTGTATTTTGCTAGCTGCATTTAAAATAAAAAATTTTAATAAGTTTTTTTTTAAAAATAATCCTTAAGAAAAGTATAATTTTACAAAAGTACCTTTTGAGAATAGAAAAGTAGACTAAAGTATCTTCTTTAAAAGATTAATTTGTAAGCTTTTTAAATATCAGTTTAAAAAACTATAAAATTATTTCAATATTAGTAAAAAAAAAACCTACAAATCAAGAGTACTTTTTCAAAAAGTACTTCCTACTAAAAGTACCTGCTTCGAAAAAAGTACTTATTGAAATTAAATACTTAAAAAAAAACAGCTCCTCATTTAGAATAAAGTATAAAGTGTATAATGTATCTTTTTTTAACTCTATTTTTTTAAAGTTAACGCAAGTACTTAAAAAGTACTTTTTATAATTGAAATTTTAACAACTATTTTATTTATTTATTTTTTAAGTTTTTTAAGTTAAGTTTTATTTATGTTTTTTATTTTAAAAACATTTTGACAACAAAAAAACTACTTTATGACTACAAGACTGTCAAAAGGTACCAATTTATTGAACACAGTTTTTTTTTGTAAATTTTTGTCAAAAAATATATATTGTTTTAATTAAAAAAAATGTTTATTTACTTGATAAAAACTGTCTTCTTTAATAAGTACCTTTGTGTCAAAAAGGGATAGTTTTTTAAAAGTACTTTTTGATAAAAAGAGCTTTATTATATAAAATAGATATAATAAAACAAAAGTATAATTTTCTTAAAAATGTAGGCATACGTACAATTTTATTGAAAACGCACCATTTTAAAAAAATCACGTCTTGAATATTGGCTTTCAAAAATAATAATACTTTTAGAAATAGTTTAAAAAAAACAATAATTTACTGACAAAACGCTATTAAAATTAAATATTTTATTTTGAAAAATCTCTTATTGCTAAAAAGTACCTTCTTTCACAGAAAGTACTTTTTTGTAAAACGTTTTTTTGTGATTTTGTTAAAAAAAAATCTTTTATAATATAAAATAGCATTTCTATTAAGTGAAAGAACTTTTTGAAAAATGGTTCTTTTTGGGAAATAGTACTGTTTAATAAAATAACAAATCTAATTCTACATTTTATACAAAATATACAATGATAAATACCATTTGACCAAGGAACATTTTTGTTTAAACGTACCTTCTGAGCTTAAAATTAAATCATAGTTTATTTTGTTTATGGAAAGTTGATTAATTATTTTAATTAAAAATATTTATTTTTAAGGGATAAGTTCGTTTTCAGTAAATGTACTTAAAAGTACATTAATCAAAATGGTCTTTCAAAAAATTTTCTAACTAAAGATGAAAAATGTTTTAAACAGAAGCATAAGCATAATATTTTAATAATAAGTACTTTTTAAAATTACAAAGTAAGTATTTGAAACAAAGTACATTTTAGGCAAAAAGTACTTAACACTGTTTTATATATTACTTTTAAAAAATTTATTTTTTTTATGTAAGGAGATAAAAGTAACTTTTTAGAAAGTACCTTTTTGAAAAAAGTACCTTTTTAAAAAGTACCATTTTACAAAAAGTACCTTCTTTAAAAAAGTACCATTTTTATAAATAATATACTTTTGACATTTTTTGAAATAAAATATTTAAATAAAAAACGTAGTAAAAATCTCATTATATAAAATGTTTATGAACGAAATGCGAAAGATCGATATTCCAATTTTTCCTATCGCATTAATTATTACCCAATTAAGAAACACTCATCATTTTTTTATTTTGTTATTCAATTTTAATTATATAACACATTTCTATTCGTTACTTTCTTAATGTTAACTTAACTCACTGGTTCCATGGTCATTATATTGTTTAAATCAAACAATTGTCTACGCAAAAGTTCTACAAAAAAAGTTTAATTTTCCTTGTCAATAGTAAAGTTACAACTTAGTCATTACTTTCAATACATTTTCTACGCCAGTGCTATCCAAAACAAAAATGATATTTAATTTTATTTCATAAAACTAGGAAAATATTTTTTAAATTTAAGTGTAATTTAAAATAAAAAAGTCTAATATAATTATTTATTTAATGAATAAAAATAAATATTCTGAACTGCAGTGTAATTTAATTGTAATAAAATTTTCAACAATATTTTAATTAACTCGAAGCCAATTGCTGAAAGTCCTTGAAACCTCCAAAAAAAGTTTATTTAAACAACAGTCATAAAGTTCTTTTTTACAAAAGCTTCCCTTGGCTTTGGCTCTATTATTGTTTTTTTTTTTTAGTTTTGCAGCCAGGCAGTTTACCAAAATAAAGTAGAAAAAGTATGCAGAATCAGAGGGATATGTACGTTATCATGGTTTTGGCTTTAGTTTGTTTTGTTACTTAAAAAATAAACAGCGTTATCTCACAATGAAAACAAAAGGATAGACTAAATAAATAATGAAGTTTGGTACACAATTAAAAGAGTGTCTAAATTTAGACACCAAACTTTAAAAGTTGTTTTGTTTTTTATATTCTTTTAATCAAAAACAACGTTTCAATTCTAATTTATTTGAATAGATACAATAACTAAGTTTTGAACAAAAATGTTGTTCCAAACGGACTGACATATATCTCAGAAACTCATTTCTACTTAAAACAATTAATTAACTTTCCATAAGAACAATCAATGCAAGTTTAATTTTAATCTCAGAAGGTACTTAACAGCAATCACGTACCTTTTACTAAAAATGTTCTAGCATCAAAGATGGTATTTGTCTTTGTATAATTTGAATAAAATGTAAAATAGGAACTAATTTTTATTAAGTAGTAGTTTTTCCGAAAAAGTACCATTTTTCAAAAAGTACTTTTACTTAAAAGGCAATCTGGTTTGTATTGTAAAAAACGTTTTAACAAAATCTAAAAAAAATTTTTTAACAAAAAGAATACTTTCTGGCAAAAAGGTACTTTTCAACGATATAAGACTCTTTAAAATGGAATCTTTCATGTTAATCTTAAAAGGCATGCTGTTTTATATTGTAAAAAAATTTTTAACAAAATCTAATAAAAGCTAAACAAAAAGAGTACTTTCTGGCAAAAGGGTACTTTTCAGCCATATAAGACTCTTCAAAATTAAATCTTTTATCTTAATCTTAAAGGGAAGGCTGTTTTATGTTGTAAAAAAACGTTTTAACAAAATCTAAAACAAAAAATTTTTTAACAACAATAGTACTTTTTGGCAAAAAGGTACTTTTCAGTCATGTTACACTCTTCAAAATGGAATATTTAATCTTAATCTTAAAAGGTATGCTGTTTTATATCGTAAAAAACTTTAACAAAATCTAAAAAAAAAATAACTAAAAGAGTACTTTCTGGCAAGAAGGTACTTTTCAGCGATATCAGACTCTTCAAAATGAAATCTTCAATCTTAATAATAGCACTTTATCAGCAACTGATTTTCTTTTTCAAAATCATTATTTTTTTAAAACTATTTTAAATCAACAGAAAATATTCAAAATGTGTTGCTTTTTAAAAGGTACCTACCCTAAATGATACTATTTTGTACATTTTTTAAAAATAGCTGCATTTTTCAAAACGATTTTAAATAAACTAAAGAAACCTACCTTTATTTATCTAAAAGCTGGGTTTTTCAATTATGGTAATAAAAGAACTTTTTTAGAATGGTACTTTTTTTTATTAAAATTGTACGCATGTAAGCATTGTCCCTTTATCCAAAAACGGAATTTTTATGAAAATAATATTTTTTTTATTATTATAAAAAAACAAACGTTTCTTTAAAGTACTGTACAAAAAGTTATTTAAAGGAATTGCTGTTTTGTCACCACAAAAAAACTTTCTAACAAATAAGTTTTTTATAAAAAGTACTTTTATTTAAAATAAATTTTTTACCAAGCAGTTATTATTATCAGTAAAAAAAGAATAAAAAACAAAAACACTTTTAATCTTAACGATTCATTTTGTCAAAAGAGTAATTTTATCAAAGTTGAATAGATAATTGAAAAAGTACTTTTAAGGGTGATAAGATATTTTTTACAAGCAAAGTACTTTTTAGAAATAATAGATATTTTCAAAACAAAAATAACGATAAAAAATTCTTTCATAAAGAGGAAATTATGTATTAAAAGACATTTTTAGATTACTTAAAGAAAGTTCGGTTTTGCAAAAAAAACAGAAATTCTGTTAAAAAAGATTTTTTAAAAAAAGTACTTTTTACCAAGCAGTTAACAATGAAAATTAAGTTTTAGCAAAAACATAACAATTTTAATTTAAGCGATACATTTTATTAAAAACAAAAAATACTTTTATTAAAAGCAAACATTTTAGCAAAAAAAAGTACTTTTCAGCCTGAAGATCTTTTCAACAAACAAAGTTTTTTTTAACAATAACGGGACTTTTTAGGTAAAAATAACGATAATACAAAACAAAACGAAATTATGAATTAAAAAGATATTTTTATCAATTAACCAAGCAACCACTTAAAAAAATAAGTACTTTTTACCAAAAACCAAAAAGTACCAAAAAAAGTACTTTTCCCCAAAAGTATGATTTTTATTAAAAATAAAATTTTTAACCAAAAAATACTTTTGATTGGAAGTTATTAACATTAAAAAAATGCTTTTTAGTGAGAATATAGCTTTTAAAAATTAAAGTACCGTTTAAAAATAAAAGGCTTTTTAAGTAAAAACAAGGAACTTAATTACAAAAAATCAAAAAGGAATTTTTATTTATAAAAATTTATTTAAATTAAGCTGCCACTTTAAAACAAGAAGGTACTTTTTACCAAAAAGGTACTAATCTTCATTTCTTTCATTAAAAGGGGACTTTTTTTAACGACCCAGAAAAATATTTTTAACAAACAAAGGGGTTTTTAATAAAAGAGGAAGCTCAAAGTACTTTGAAAATGAAATTCGACTTGCGGATATAAGAAGTTAATAAAAAGCATTTTGTTGTTAAAGTTAAGTTATTTGGAAATAGTATTCGGTAATCAGCCAATTAAAATTATAGAGGGATTTTTTTTTAATCTATATTTAATATTTTTATAAAAATTATTATTGTGATTTAATTTTATTATTTATTTATTTTTTTCTCCTGTTGAATTGAGGAAAAATAATATGAACGCATGAATTATTAAAAGGTACCTCTGTGTTATATTTATTTTTTCTGTTAAAAAAAAATAATTAAAAATTTCTTAACAATTTAAATATAATTTTTCCAATAATGCATTATTTGTTGAGTCTTGAAATTTGATAAAAAAAAAAAGAAATCGTAAAGCAAACAAAAATGACGAGACGTTAAATAAAATAACACCATTTGCAGCAATTACCGAGACGGAAGTCATAAATTTAGAATAACATCAGTCAAACACTTTAACACTATTATTTTAATTTTGTTAATATTTTCTTTTTACAATACAACAATAAACACTTTTTTTTCGTTTAGAAGTTGTTATAATTTATTTATTTTATTATTAACAAACAATATATTGACATTTTAAGATAATTTACACAAAACGTAGTTTAAGGAAATTATATTTATTACATTTTTACATTTACTTTACAGTAGATTTCTTTAGTAAAAAATTTTAGTTTTATAGACATTTTGTTTTTTTTTTATTTTTATACAAAATTATTTATTATTTTTTTTCGTAAAAATATTATTTAATTTAATTTTTCATTTAATTTATAATTTTTATTATCTTTTTTTATGTACTTAAACCGTATTTTCACTTGTAAGCGTGTTGTTTAATCTGTAACGTATAAAAATAAACTAAAATAATAAACTTTGACATTAATTTACGTTACTTGCCATAAATAGTAACAGACATTATTTTTAAAACTTTTTCTTAATGTTAATAACACCGTCATATGTTTAAAAGTCTTGTAATGAACTCAAATAGCAACACAAAGCGCAAGTCCTTAAAGACATCACCTCAGTTGAAGAGTGCGTATAAAAGCTTGTATAACAGTTTTTGGTTTCTAAAACCTTTAAACTTTTTCTCTTTAAATTTGCTTCAAAGAGTATAAAAAAAAGAGAAAACAGCGGTGAAGAAATCATAAAATCTAAGGGAAAATACTGAAAAAGTACCAAAATAAGAAAGAATATTTAAAATGTTTTAATAAAAAAGCCTTTTTTACAATAAATGATTTTGAAAAATAATTCAAATTTAAAAAAAATATTTTTTTTTTAAAAGTACTTTCTCAAAAAAAAGTACTTTTTGCTCGATAGTACCTTTTGTTGCAAAATATTCTTAAATTTTCCCAAAAAGTATTTTTACTTTTAATAAAACTATATTTCTTTAATTTCTTTTCGACAGAAAGTACTTTTTAATTCCAAGGTCCATTTTATCAAAATAAACTTTATGAAAACAGCACAATTTTTTTAAGAGAAGTAGCACTTCAGGCAACAATGCCTATTAAGTCAAGTACCGTGCTACATTCTTTAGGAAAGTGATAGAAATTAGCTGTCGTATATAAGTCAGCACAGCGGCCAGTGACTATGCCTTCATCGCTGAGCAGCCCCACCGACAGTTAATTTTTATTTTTGTAGTGAAAAAAAACCAAGGTCTTCGTTGGGAATCAACCCACAACCACCATATTTACAAGCTAGTACACTAGCTACTAGCCTACAGGGGCACCACAATTACGATAAATCGACTATATATAAGCTGTCCGCCGGAATACCCTGTATATTCGTTTTGCCGCCATTTTGGTAAACATAAGTCTTGACAGTTCCTATTTGACAGTCGTAAAGTGGACATGTGGCAAATTTATTATCGAAAAATATTCGATAATCCAACGTGTTTTAATCGTTAAAATATTTTATCAAGATCAATCATCGTTTATTGGCATGAGGAGAAAGTTATGTGAAATTTGTGGGAGAAACAACGCGCCGTACCAACAAAACGCACTATTTATCGTGCAGTGAATGATTTCGAAGAAAGAGGATGTGTAGGTGATAGGCCCCAACATGGACCACAATGTACTGCAAAATCGAAAAGTGTTCAAAACAATCCATCAATCTCAATTCGACGCCGTGCTCAGGAGCTTGCTTGGTTTTCAAAGAACAACTTTGGCTAAAATTTTGCACAAGGATTTGCATTTGTTGCCATATAAGATTCAATTAACACAAGAGCTTCTTACACAAAACCATTTACGCTGCCATACATACGCCAATAGGATGTTACAGCTCGCGGATGCCAACCCCGATCTTCATGAAAAAATCATTTTCGTTGGAATAGATATGTGTATAAAGAGAATAGTCGGTTTTAGAGAATTGGGAAACCCTCAAATTACTCAGATCTCACCTATGCATCCAATAAAAATGACAGTATGATGTACAATTTGGTCAAGAGAAATCATTGGATCTTACTTCTGTGAAAATGACGTAAGACGTAACGGTAAGTGTGAATGGCAAACGATATCGTGATATAATTGAAAACTTTTTAACGCCATAACTGCATGCTTTGGGGCTTGCTCAACTAGACGCTGCCACATCCCATACACCCAGGATTACAATGGAATTACTTTTTTTTATTAAAAAAAAGTAGTATTCATCGAAAAAAGAACTGTTTATTACAAACGTACCTTTTTCCCAAAAAAAGTACTTTTTATCAAAAGGTACTTTTTATCAAAAAGTACTTTTTAGCAAAAAGTACTTTTAGCAAAATTTAAGAATTTTCATCAATTTATTTTTATTAAAATAGTAAATTTTATTATTAAGAAGATTTTTAAACAAAATGGTACTTAATCTTAAATGATATAGTTTTTACAAAAACTTAATACCAATATAAAATATTAAATTAAACTTTTTTGCTGGATCATGGTAATTACTTAACTCGATCAATAAAGAATTGATACTTAAATTTTAGAAACGGTACAATGAATGGCGACGAAAGAATTTATGTGCCAGAAAAGACACTTACAGTGTCCGGCTGTGTCCATTAAAATCCAGTTGAAGAAAATTATGTCTCTCACAAAGTGAAACTTGGTTTTTAATAAAACAAAAGTACTATTTCGGCCTAAGGCAGCTATTTAATAAAAGTAAAAAATTAAAAATTTTTAATATTTTTTTTATAAAAACCGCCTTTTTATATAATGTCGGGAAATAGTACCTTTTAGTTAAATATAAGTTTTAGTGAAAAAGTTAGGTACTTCGTATAAAAACTGCCGATTCGCCGAAAACTACTATTGTTATAAAAAGTAACTTTTTTAAAAAGAAATACTTTTTTATACAAATATAGAGAAATAGTACCATATGGTTAAATACACGTTTTGGTACAAAAAAAAAGTTTCGTACATCGTATGAAAACTGCCAATTCGCCTAAAACTACTATTGTTCTAAAAAGTAACTTTTTTAAACAGAAGTACTTTTTTAATAAAAAAGCACTTTTTTATACAAGTGTAGAGAAATAGTACCTCATGGTTAAATACACAATTTAGTAAAAAAAAGTTTCGTACATCGTTTAAAAACTGTCGATGCACTGAAAACAACTATTATTATAAAATGTAACTTTTTTTAATTAGAAGTATTTTTTTTAATAAAAAGTACTTTTTTATATAAATAAAAAGAAATAGTACATTATAGTTAAATACACCATTTAGTAAAAAAAATTTTCGTGCCGCGTATAAAAGCTGCCGATTTGCTGAAAACGACAATTGTTATAAAAAGTACCTTTTTTAATAATTATAAATAAAAGTAATTTTTGTTACCAAAAAGTACTTTTTTTGTTAAAAAGTACTTGAGTTAAAAATTAATTGACTTCGCAAAAAACTATTACTAAATAAGAAAAAAATGGCTGTTTTTAAAATTATACTTTTTTGTAAATTATTTTCATAATTGAATTATTCAGCTGGTCATGTTTCCAAATTTTAATTTACTTAAATGATTTCCAAAAAAAAAATAAAAAATAAAAAATAAAGTTTTTTAAAAAATTTTTTATTAAATAAGACCTTGTGCTTAAAATTAATTACTAAAAAATATTAAATGATTTCCTTTTAGTACTTTAAGGTCTTTTATTATTTTTTTTTTACTGTCTAATCGATGATTCAGCACATCCTATTTTCAGGCGTTTCACTTAAATAAAAATTTAAAATCTCTATTTAATTAACTATCTTTCAGTTAAACTTAAATGTGCTTTCCCAAATGCTTGTTGCTTAAATCACTGTTTCCTCCTCAAAAAAACTTATGACAGCAAATATGTGAAAGAAATTAAATATTGAAATTGTTCTAACAAGTTTATTATTCCTCATAAATGTTAAACACACCAGGCAAAGAGTGGATATCGAATCAACACATGTATTCAAAAAAAGTTGGAGAACTTTTGTCAATGTCAAAATATGTCACGATTATTATATTTAAACGTCATCATGGGCGCCTGTTGGATAACAAAGAATTAACCAAATATAAAGAATTATGGTAATTTAAATAATAATTTTTGGTGAAAATGAAACACAGTTAATAATAATGCGGAAGCCATAAATTTGATTTTTATACTTTCAGGGGGGTGCGGTAAATGTGACACTTTGACTTTGAAATATTTGTGAAAACTAGAAAAATGAATAAAAGTTGGTTGCACCTTCTGGTAATTTAGCGTTACTGGTTTGTTTGCATAAACCTTGCTCTTCGGATGTCCCCACAAAAAGATGACCGAAGCAGTCAAATCAGGTGACCGTGGAGGTCACTCAACATTACCATTTCTCGAAATAACTTGTTGTCGAAAGAGGTCTCACAGTAATTCCATTGTTATCCTGGCTGTATGCGATGTTGCACCCTCTAGTTGATCAAGCCCAAAGCATGCAGTTGTGGCGTTAAAAAGTTTGCAATCATATCACGATATCACTCCCCACAGTTACCGTAACATCATTTTCATTTCCAAAGAAGTAACGTCCAATGATTTCTTCTTATCAACTTGCACACCAGACTGTCACTTCTGATGGATGCAAAGGTGACTGTTGGATAATTTGATTCCCCAGAACCGACATATCCATTCAAATGAAATTATGCCCCGTCACTCAAATTGACTTTTTCATAAAATCTGGGTTGTCCTGGACGAGTTGTAACATCCTATTGGCATATGTCTGGCGGCGTAAATCAACTTGTGGAAGAAGCTCTTGTGTCAACTGAATCTTATATGGAAACAAGCTCCTCAAAATGACGTCGAATTGAGGTTGTTGGATTGCTTTGAACACTTTCTTGAGCAGCAGTAATGTTTTCAGCGAACTTGCAGTATGTTGTGGCCCATGCTTGAGCCTATCACCTATACACCCTCTTTCTTCGAAACTATTTACTACACGATATACAATGCGTTTTTTGGACACGTTCTTTCTTCCAAAAATTTCACGTAATTTTCTCATCGTTACAGTAAACGATGATTGATTTTGATAAAATATTTAAACGAGTAAAACACGTTGGTTTATCGAATATTTTTCCATGATAAATTTGTCACGTGTCTACTTCATGACTGACAAATATAAACTGTCAAGGCTAATGTTTACCTAAATAACGGCAAAAGAAAAATAGTATACCTTCTCGGTGGACACCCGGTATTCTTAGTCTAATCGAATAATTTAATATATTTTTACGAATAATTTGTGTGTGGTTACTAATAAAAAATATTTTTCTTATGCTAATATATCGATAAATTTTTTTTTTATAATTGTTATAGATTACTCGATTAAATTTTATTCGATTATTCGAATATTTTAATTAATTGTGTGTGGTTACTAATAAAAAATATTTTTCTTATGCCAATATATCTATAAAGTTTTTTTTATAATTGTTATAGATTACTCGATTAAGTTTTATTCGATTATTCGAATAATTTTTATTCGGTTGTTCGAATAATTTTTGTGCGACTTTTTTCATTCTCTAAATAATTGATAATTAATAATAATTCATCTGAGCTAAATTAATACTGTCGGATATTTTGCAATAGCCAGGATATATTTTCAGAAGTAATAAAAAATAAAAAGTGATCGCACACAATATCCGTAACATTAAATTAAGAATGCTATCTTCTAGCTTAAGCCAAGAGCTCAGAAGTTCTCTAAATTTGCCACGTGTCTACTTAACGACTGCCAAATATAAACAAATATAAAATAACGGCAAAAGAAAAATAATATACCCTCCCGGCGGACACCCAGTATTTTTTAGTCAAATCGAATAATTTAATATAATTTTACGAATAATTTTTGTGTCTGATTACAAAAAAAATATTTTTCTTCTGCTAATATATCTATAAAGTTTTTTTTTATAATTGTTATAGATTACTCGATTAAATTTTATTCGATTATTCGAATATTTTTATTAATTGTGTGTGGTTACTAATAAAAAATATTTTTCTTATGCCAATATATCTATAAAGTTTTTTTTTATAATTGTTATAGATTACTCGATTAAGTTTTATTCGATTATTCGAATAATTTTTATTCGGTTGTTCGAATAATTTTTGTGCGACTTTTTTCATTCTCTAAATAATTGATAATTAATAATAATTCATCTGAGCTAAATAATATTGTCGGATATTTTGCGATAGCCAGGATATATTTTCAGAAGTAATAAAAAATAAAAAGAAATCGCATATAAAACCCGTAACGTTAAATTAAGAATGCTATCTTCTTATCTTAAGCCAAGAGGTCAGAAGTTTTTTAAATTTGCCATGTGTCTACTTCACGACAGCCAAACATAAACTGTCAAGATTAATGTTTACCAAAATGGCGGCAAAACAAATTAGTATAACTTCTCGGCGGACACCCTGTAATTTTTTAATTAAAAAAAAAGTCATTTATTAAAAATTTTCTTTTTTATACATTTTCCATTAAATGTTTCTATTTTCGAAAAAGTTTCAATCACATTTTCGTTTAGAAAATATTTTTGTCTTTATTAAAAGACTTTTAGAATGTCACTTTTAAAGAACTCGCTTCAAAAACGGACATTTTTTTCCAAAAATTCTACTTAATATTACAGAGGTTCCCTCTGATCTTAAATAAAAGTAAAATTTTAAAAAATATTTTTTAAAGAAAAAGGTGACTTTTTCACGTTTTCATGATGAAACGAAAAAGCTGTCAGTTTCACGACAAAAATCTTGACTTTTTAAAGGACAGCAAAGGTCACTTTCTAATGAGTAACGTCAACTTTAACAAAATAACGGTAAATTTTTAACGATACATCGACATTTGTTCGTAGAAAAAATCAATTTTTATTTAAAATTTTGACGTTTTACAAGAGAATCCTTTTTTGCGAAAGGATATTTATTATTTTATTTTTATTATTTATTATAATTTAAATTAAAATAAATCTAAGACTAATTGCTTTCTAAATATAAAATTTCTTTTTACTAAACGAATCACTTTTTAATGACAAAAGTCACTATAAGTCACTAAATAAAAAACACGCTTTTTTTTCGTTTCGGACCAGCACTCAGGGGATGTGTCGCGGTCACAGTCAATGCATTGTGCCAGAACTAGGAAATTAGGTTATGGGGAGAGGGAAAGGGCGAGAAGTGTTTGTGGACATTCAACTTTAACTTTCCTACATTGAAAGTGACAGGAAATTCTTCTGAAAGGAGTTTATTCCATATACGGACTGTTCTGCTAAAAAACGAATTATCTCTATAATGCGTAGTGCGATTCACTGGCCAATGAACGTTAAATGAATGTGCTACCGAGAAAAATCGAGTTAATCGGTAAAATGTACGTTTAAAAAAAAATCGCTGTTTTACAAAAACATACTTTTTCTACAAAAACTCGGTTGTGAACAAAAATCACTAAATGACATCAAAAAATCGCTTATTTCATCAAAAATTTATTACTTCGAAATAACTTCTTTTTTTATCCACTAAAAATTTAATTTTTCTTCAATTTTCTCTTTAAAAGAAACAAAATTATTGTTAAGAAATTTATGTCATAATAATGTCATAATAATCATGATAATTATATCACTAGTGATTCCCATACAAGAGGCTTTACAACAAAAATTTACATAATTGATGTCAAAACACATACAAACACACACACACACATGCACCAACTGACAACTTTTCTCTCAATCGAACACATGAAGAAATTTGTTAAAGACATAAAACTTTTCCTTAAAAACAGTTACTTGACTTGAATATGTGATTTAAGGAGATGCGTTGTTATGACATAAAATTCACAAAAAAAAACTATACGTTTTATATGTGTTTGTAGAAGTATAAAATGTCACATCCATAAATAGATAAGTAGAAGTTCAAAAGAGTCTGTCGATATTGTTTGTATCGAAAGAAAACACAAAATAACATCATTGTCATTATCACATTAACATTTGTGCTTTATAGGACGATAATCGTACTTGACATAAAGTTGAAAGAGCCATTTACAACAACCTTAACATTTATCAAAACTACTTTTTGTTATTTGTTTTTCTTTATTACTGTATGTGTGAGTGTGTGTGTGTGTGTATGTATGCCAACACTTAAAACTATAAATTGACTATTATGCCTTGTTATTATCATCATCATTATTGTCTTTCAAAATGATTGTTTATTCCTGTTTTAGTGAGATAAATTGTTTTTACGAGGGTTGAGTAAAAAGTTTTCCAAAAAAAAATTATAACATTTTAGACTTTAAGCTTTATAATTAATTTATGCTAAAAAATTAAATATTAATTAATTTAAGAAAACAGAAACAGTTTCGGCTGTAGACATTTCTACAAAAGTTAACGCCATTAACGGCGGCTCGGTGCTCAAGTTGATAAAACGGTCAGCTGTTAAAGTTTATTAAGGCAGAGTGCCTTACATTTATTATGTTATATATTTTTAACAGACGAAAAGCCTGTTTTTGATATTTTTGCCACAACCATTTTATGCTCCCAACAATAATATTTGGTTGCGATGAAAGAACTATAGTTGTTTTAAGCAATGCTCTTATCACATTAAACATATTTCTCATACTATTACATCATTATACACAGTAACTAACAAATATAACATTGTTTAGTTTAGCTAAACAAAAGCTAAATCTCTGCAATCATAGTTTTATAACTTTTTAAAAATAATATAATATTTTAAACCGTAATATATTAAAAATAGACATAATATATCAAAGTATAATTTAAAGCAAATACTTCTATAGAAACGGCCCCTCGATTTTTTATACACGTTGCTTTAGAGGATCTATACTCCATAATTTCAAATGTCTGCCTACAACGGTTAAAAAATACAACCGTTAACCTAAATATAGCCAGCTTGTCATTAAAGTATAATTGAAAGCAAATACTTCAAAAGCTATTCTTTTACAGAAATGCCCCTTGATTATTAACTATCAATTATTTAGACAATAACAAAAGTCGCACAAAAATTATTCAAACAATCGAATTAAATTATTCGAATAATCGAATAAAACTTAATTGAATAATTTATAACACTTACTAAAAAAACCTTATAGATATATTACCTTAAAAAAACTATTTTTTATTAGTAACCACACACAAATTACTCGTAAAAATATATTAAATTATTCGATTTGACTAAGAAATTCCAGGTGTCCGCCGGGAAGGTATACTACTTTTTTTCGCCACCATTTTGGTAAACGTTAGCCGTGACAGTTCATATATGACAGTCGTGAAGTAGACACGTGGCAAATTTAGAAAACTTCAGACCTCTTGGCTTAAGCTAGAAGATAACATTCTTAATTTAACGTTACGGGTCTTATGTGCGATTTTTTTTTAATTTTTATTACTGGTCCATTCTTCGGAAAAAATATGCTGGCTATCGCCAAATATACGACAGCATTAATTGATAAATATCCTACTTTATTAATAATTATCAATTATTTAGACAATAAAAAAAGTCGCACAAAAATTATTCGAACAAGCGAATAAAAATTATTCGAATAATCGAATAAAATTTAATCGAGTAATCTATAACAATTATTAAAAAATTTTATAGTTAACTTAGCATAAGAAAAATATTTTTTATTAGTAACCACACACAATTAATTAAAATATTCGAATAATCGGATAAAACTTAATCGAGTAATCTATAACAATTATAAAAAAACTTTAGATATATTAGCATAAGAAAAATTATTCGTAAAAATATATTAAATTATTCGATTAGAATAAAAAATGCCAGGTGTCCGCCGGGAAGGTATACTACTTTTTTTTGCCGCCATTTTGGTAGACATTAGTCTTCACAGTTCATATTTGGCAGTCGTTAAGTAGACATGTGGCAAATTTATTACGGAAAAATATTCGATAAGCCAACGGGTTTTAATCGTTAAAATATTTGATCAAAATCAATAATCGATTACTGTGACGATGAGACAATTACGTGAAATTTTTGGGAGAAACAGCTAACATGCCAACAAAATGTACTATTTATTGTGTAATAAATGATTTCGAAGAAAGAGGGTGTGTAGGTGATAGGCCTGGGCCACAACATACTGTAAGATCGGCTGAAAACATTACTGCTGCTTAATAAAATGTTCAAAACAATCTGTCAACCTCAATTCGTCGCCGTGGTCAGGAATTTGATCTTTTTTTTTGTTTTTTTTTTTAGAAGTAGCGCTGCAGGCAACAATGCCCATTTAGTCCAGTACCGTGCTACATTCCTTAGGAAAGGGGTAGAAATGAGACAGGAGGTAAAAGTAGAAGGATAGTCGGAAATTAACTGCCGTATAAGACAGCACAGCGATCAATGGCCATGCCGTGATCACTGAGAAGTTAATTTTTCTTGTAAAGTGAAAAAAAAAGTTGGGTCTTTGTTGGGAATCGAACTCACAACTTCCAGACTGGCAAGGTAGTACACTACCTTTTAGTTTACAGGGCACCTGGTTTTCAAAAAAAAAAGTTTTGCCGCAATTTTGCTCAAGGATTTGCATTTGTTTCCATATAAGATTCAGTTGACACAAAATGCTTCTTCCCCAAGACCATTTACGCCACCATACATATGAAAATAGGATGTTGCAGCTCGCCCATGACATCCTCGATTTTCATGACAAAATCATAATGAGTGACGGGGCATAATTTCATTTGAATGAATATGTGAATAAACAGAATAGTCGGTTCTGGGGAATGGGAAACCCTTAAATTATTTAACAGTCATCTTTGCATCCATTAAAAGTGAGAGTCTGGTGTGCAGTTTGGTGAGAAGGAATCATTGGACCTTACTTCTTTGAAAATCAAAACGGTAATTGTGATTGATTGGCCTCCACGGTTGCTTGATTTGAATGCTTTAGACTTGTTTTGATGGTGATGTCTGAAAAGCAGGATCGCTACAAGCAAACCAAAAGCGCTTGAGCAACTCAAACAAAATGTTCGGGATGAAATTAATGAAATACCACGTGAAATGGGTGAAAATGTAATGGTTCGCATTTGTGAGGCTAAGAGAGGGGACATTTATCTGATATTGTATTCCATACATAATTGCCGTTATTCAATAAAATATTTATCAATATCAAGATCCATTTTCATTCCTTTAATCAAAAATTATAAACAAACAAAGTAGTTACCCTGCCGGTTTGTGGACACCCTGTACTTCAATATTTCATTTTATTTTAGTTAAAGTTAACAAAAAATATAAGTTGTAAAATTGTCAATGACTATCGAGAAGAGGAAGAAGTGATTAAATTAATTTTAGTACCGCCCTCGTTGCTTGCTTTTTTGCATACAAATGAATTAATAATGTCAATTAGGTTTTCTTTTCCTTACCATAACGATAAATGGTTTATTAGTATAACATGGCCAAATTTACATCATGCTATAGTTTTATCCTTAAACCAAAAACAGGATATAGACAAACAAATTTATATTTATTGCTGATATCCTACATAAAAAGATTATGCTGTTTAAGGTTCATAAGTTAAGCGGGTTAAATACTAAGTTATCCAAAAAGAATTAATAAAAGAAGAACTGACATGCCATCGTGCTATTCTTACAAATCACTAAAAATGGTACTTTTTAATATAGAAACTTTATGACACACATTTCTTTCACCAAAACGATATCGGTTACAGGCAATTTCATACTCAGTTAAGTATCTCTTTCACAACCGTTAAGTGTTTTCGGTATTTTATTGTGTAGAAATTGGAAAAAATTTGTTTTTTTTTTTTAAAAATTTTCTCAAAATGTTCACGTACTTATGTGCAATTTAGTGAAGGTCATGCTGTGTGTTAAATATCACTTATCACTGGTTTCTTCTATATCAGAAGACATATATCACATGAGTATTAAATTTATTAGGGATATAAAGCCATAGTGATAAAACGATTTACAAGTATAATTATGCCAAAAAAGTGTTAGAAACCATTTGCTCTGCCTGCTTCCGCACAAAAATTACACTGTAAAAAAATGCATTTTGTATTTAATTCAAGGCTTAACAGAAAATTCCTAAAAGACACAATTTTAAATAAATATATAATAAAAATAAATAAATAAAACTAAATTTAAACAATATAAATATTATTCCTTTGCTTACAAAATTTATTAACATTTTTCTTCCTGTGTACATTAATAACCTTGTCTATTCACATGTCTCAATAATAAATAAGCGACTGTTTAATATAAATATTTATATAATTTGTGTAAGCACTTTATTTATTTATATTATGTTGTTAACATTAATAACTACAACAATTCAAAATATCAGACAACAACAATAACAACTCTAATACAGATGTACTATAAAACAAAAAACACACAGGAGCTTGCAGTCTTTAGAAATTGAAAACAATTTTCAGTTTTTATATTCACAGCATGAACATTAACAACGAGAGTAATAAAAGGAAGAACAGCAGACAGGATTCTATTTAATGAAGCCGCTTGAATTTTCATTGCTTCGAGTGAAAGTATCTTAATGACCAAAATATTACTTGTGATTGTCTTTCGAATTCCTTAAAGTGTTGCAGGAAATTTTGAAATTGTCGCAGAATAAAGTTTTCCATCGAAAACAATTATCCAGTATTTCTAATAAAACTTTCTTTGGATAAATTTATTAAGATTTATAATTTAAATTTTGTTTTAAAAAATTCATTCTGTACTTAAATTTTTAAATTTTTAAAATTTTATTTAAGAAACCTAAATTAAAAATTTGTAAAATTCAAATTCACATTTAAAATTATTTTTTGTACAAAAAAAATTACCTAAAATTTAATACATAAATAAATATATTTTAACGAATAATTTTAAAATTTAATATATTTTTACGAATAATTTTTCTTATGCTAATATATCTATAAAGTTTATTTTTATAATTGTTATAGATTACTCGATTAAGTTTTATTCAGTTATTCGAATATTTTAATTAATTGTGTGTGGTTACTAATAAAAAATATTTTTCTTATGCTAATTTAACTATAAAGTTTTTTAATAATTGTTATAGATTGCTCGATTAAATTTTACTCGATTATTCGAATAATTTTTATTCGGTTGTTCGAATAATTTTTGTGCGACTTTTTTTATTGCCTAAATAGTTGATAGTTAATAATCAATTGGGATATTTCATCTGAGCTCAATTAATGCTGTCGGATATTTGGCGATAGCCAGCATATTTTATATAAAAAAATATATTTTTAATTTAAAATGATGTTTTAACTATCCGAATTTCAAATAGATTTTTTTTAATTACACCGAATTTTTTATAAAATTTTTTTCCTAAAAAATATTTACTCCGAATTGCGAATTAAATTTTATATAAAAAAATATAATTGAATATGAACTAATCTTTTAACGGTCTTTTAAAAGATTAGTTCATATTAAATTAAAATAAAAAAAAGGGCGAATAAAAATAAAAGTAATAATCAAATAAAAAAATATATTTTAAATTTAAAATAAAATTTTAGCTATCCAAATTTTAAATTTAATTACTCCGAATTTCGAATCAAATTTGTTTCCTAAAAACAATTTACTCCGAATTTTGAATTAAACTTTATATAAAAGATATATTTTTCATTTAAAATGCCGTTTTAAGTTTCCGAATTTCAAATAGAATTTTATTTTAATTACTCCGGATTGTGAATCAAATTTGTATCCTAAAAACAATTTTTCCGAATTTGGTTATTAAATTTTATATAAAAAAAATATATTTTAAATTTAAAATGAAGTTTTAAGTATCCGAATTTCAAATTGAATGTTATTTTAATTACTCCGAATTTTGAATAAAATTTATTTCCTAAAAACAATTTACTCCGAATTTGGTTATTAAATTTTATATAAAAAAATATATTTTAAATTTGAAATGAAGTTTTAAGTATCCGAATTTTAAATTAAGGTTTTTTTATTTACTCCGAATTTCGAATCAAATTTGTTTCCTAAAAACAATTTACTCCGAATTTTGATTTAAGTTTTATTAAAAAAAATATATTTTAAATTTAAAATGCAGTTTTAACTATCCGAGTTTTAAATTGAATGTTATTTTAATTACTCCAAATATTGAATCAAATTTGTTTCCTAAACAAAATTTACTCCGAATTTGGTTATTAAATTTTATATTAAAAAAATATATTTTCAATTTAAAATAAAGTTTTAAATATCCGAAATTCAAATTGAATGTTATTTAATTACACTAATGGAAAAACACAAAATAACTCATAACTATAGATATATAGATGACATTATATGCATCCTCGAACAAGACAACGTCGAACAAATTTTGATAGACTTAAATACAATCCATAATAATATTACATACACAATGGAAAAAGAACATAACAGAAATTTGCATTATCTTGACATCACAATAACACACGGGTTGTTTAACATTTGACTTAAGAATTAAGATAATACCACTTACTCCACAGGAGTACAATGAACTCGATACAATTTACACTATAGCTAAAAATAACGGCTACAAGACAATGCAACACTAAAAACAGAAATAAAGAAGACAAAGAGAAACCCGATACAGCACGACGGTACACTTTTACTTACACAGCACCAGAAATATACAGACTAACTAATCGTTTTCACAAAGGAAGAATACTTACGGCATTAAAAACTGGCAACACTCTAAGATATAATCTCAGGACAACGACAGAAGCAACTGGCAAATATAGTTCCAGTGGAGTATACAGACTTACTTTTACATGCAACTATACTTCTATAGGGCAAACGGGACCAACACTAAAAACAAGACTTACAGAACACATGCGGTCGTACAAAGGGGGCACGACGAATATGGGATAAATACTTGACTTACTAGTATGAATTTCACTATGAATTTCAGATTGAGAAAAATTAATAAATTTTTTATGCAGAATAAATTTTAAATTGAATCCTTTAAGCTGAAAATTAATTTTAATATTTTTAAACTTTATTTTAGATTTAATTATCATTAAAAAACGGAATTATTTTTAAATTTCAGTGTAACAGCGCCATCTGTTGCATTTTAGAATCAATTGAAAATCTTTCCAATACAAAAAACATACATTTTTACAAATATTAAACAAAGCTTTCCATTTAGAATAAAAGCTCTTTGTATTTTAAAGCACAGGAGAGAAAGTAACAAATTCCTCATCTCACTGATTAAATAAAACACAAACCGGAGCTCTCACCAAAACAAGAAAATTCATCTATTTCTCTCACATTTCCAATCAGTTTCACGTTACTGCGCTCTCCAACATTAAAAAAAATGACAATAGAAAGTGAAACGAAAAGATAAATGGAGTTTAGCGAGGAGCACGTGGTATCAATGTCACACACATAAACAAATCCTCAGATTTATACAAACACAAACACAACATGGAATACTCACAGATGCAAGAACAGTTGTACTGAAATTGAGAGGATTCCTATTAAATGAAATAACAACAATAATTATAATCAAAATAATAACGAAAAAAAGTTAACATTGACTAATGAACTCCTCTTTTGGTCTATAATGGACAATAAAACAACAACAAATATAACAACAACAACAATCTATCGTTGTATAACCTGTTTTCCGTTAATTTGAAGTTTTTCTATTATTGCTCTCACCTCTTGTTCTGCTTTCTGTGAATAGACTACAAAATGAACAGTTTTAAAAATATTGTAAAAGGTTTTCCAACAAGATGTTTGTTTTCTAAAACAAAATAAAACAAAAAATTTCGATTGACCTGTCCAAAATTGTTATTTTATTACGAAGAGAAAAGTTCGGCAAGGAAAACCTTTTTTTTAAATCAACTTCAAATTAGCAGAAAATTCGCTGAAAAAAAAATAACTCCGAATCGGAAGAATTTTTTTAAGAAAATCAAGAAAAAATTATTTAAAACAATTTTAACTTAAAAAATTATTTTTATTAAAAATATTTCTTCCGATTCGGAAAAAAATCTGTTTTACGGAAATTACTCTAAATTGAAAGAAAATGTTTTATTATTTTTATTTCTAATTACTCCGAATTAAAGGAATTTTTTTCTGAACGTTTATAACTCCGAAAAAAACTTTCTTTTATTATACAAAAAATTGCTCCGAATATTTTCTCAACATAAATTTAGTCCGAATTCGAAAAAATGTTTTAAAAAATTTCTCCGAACTGAGAAAAAATTTTTTTAGAAAAAAATTATTCCGAATTAGAAGAAAATATGTTTTTAAGAAATCACTCTAAACTAGAATAAAATGTTCTGCAAAGACATATTTATTTTAAATTACTCCGAATTAAGAGAAAATTTTTTTTGAAATCATATCACTACAAAAAAAAATTTTTTTTAATTATACAAAAAATTACTCCGAATATTTTTGCAACATAAATTTTGTCCGAATTCGGAAAAATGTTTAAACAAAATTTCTCCGAACCGAGAAACAAATTTTTTTGAAAAAATAATTATTCCAAATTGGAAGAAAATCTGTTTTTAAGCAATCAGTCTAAATTAGAAAAAAATGTTCCGCAAAGACATATTAATTTTTAATTACTTCGAATTAGGAGAAATTTTTTTTGAACGTTTATAACTCCGAAAAAACCTTTTTTCAGTTATATAAAAACTTACTCCGAAAATTTTCTCAACATAAATTTTGTCCGAATTTGGAAAAATGTTTAAAAAAAATTTCTCCGAAAAAAAAAATTTCTTCCGAATTGAAAAAAGTTTTTTAAATTACTACAAACTAGGGGAAAATTTTTCAAAATATATTACGTTGAATTGGTAGAAATTATACTTCAAATGAGGGTCTTCAAAAATAAGTTTTCTTTCATTCCCAAAAAAAAATTTTATATGAAATGATAATTACTTCGAATTGACAGTAATTTTTCTTTATTAAAAATAACTCCGAATCGAAAGAATATATTCTTACTCGGAATAAGAGTAGTTACTCCGAATCACCAATAAGAAAGAAGAAACAATTACCGAATCTGATGTAAGAAAACAGAAAAAATTACTCCGAATCATGAATAAATTTTCTTAAACTACACCGAATCCAACTTAAAAAATAAAGAAATAATTACTCCGAATCATGAATAAATTTTCTTAAACTACACTGAATTTAACGTAAGAAAAAAGTGAAAATTACTCCGAATCATGAATAAATTTTCTTAAACTACACCGAATCCGACTTAAAAAATAAAGAAATAATTACTCCGAATCATGAATAAATTTTATTAAACTACACGGATGTGATATAAGAAATATTAAAAAATTACTCGGAATCATGAATAAATTTTCTTCAACTACACCGAATCCGACCTTAAAAATAAAGAGAAAATTACTCCGAATCATGAATAAATTTTCCCTAACTACACTGAATTTGACGTAAGAAAAAAGAAAAAATTACTCCGAATCATGAATAAATTTCATTAAACTGCACCGAATCTGGCATAAGAAAAACCAAAAAATTAGTCCGAATCAATGACAAATTTTTTTAAACAACACCAAATCTGACATAAGAAAAAAAAGAGAAAATTACTCCGAAACATGAATAAATTTTCTTAAACTACACCGAATACGATTTAAAAAATAAATAAATAATTACTCCGAATCATGAATAAATTTTCTTAAACTACACTGAATTTAACGTAAGAAAAAAGTGAAAATTACTCCGAATCATGAATAAATTTTCTTAAACTACACCGAATCCGACTTAAAAAATAAAGCAAAAATTACTCTGAATCATTAATAAATTTTCCTTAACTACACCGAATTTGACGTAAGAAAAAATTACCCCAAATCATGAATAAATTTTCTTGAACTACGCAAAATTTGACGTAGGAGAAAAGAGAAAATTACTCCGAATCATGAAGAAATTTTTTTAATCTACGTAGAATTTGACGTAAGAAAAAAGAAAAAATTACTTCGAATCGTGAATAAATTTTCTTAAATTACAACAAATCTAACGTCAAAAAAACGAAAAAATTACTCCGAATCCTGAATAAATTTTCTTAAACTACTTCAAAAAAATTACTCCGAAAGCGAACATTTTCTTCAAAGAAATTTAATTTGAATTAAGAGTAAAGTTTCTTAAAATGATGTGACTTTAGAGCATATTAAACATATTTAGTATAACACGCTAATTTTTATTGTAAAAATATTTATTTTGTAACTTTAATGCGAGTGTTTAATAAAGAAATTGATTAAGTGCAAAAATGGGTGGTAATTTCTACCTGCTCACAAATCAATGGATCTGTTAGTGCCGCAATCTCATGTCATTGTTTTTACTTGTTTTTTTTTTGTTTTTTGGTTTTCATCAATTTACTAAATGTCAGGGGACTTTAAAGAAACACTTACAACTTAACATAAAGTGATTTTATACTTTTTGTCTCCTAACAAATTATTCATGTCAATTTCTTAGAGAGCTGCTCTAGTGGAATGATGCTAACGATAATTAATGCTTTCAGTTTAGCAGACTAATTAACGTTAAATAATATTACAACTTAAATCATAATTAAAATGTTTAATAATGAACATTAATAAATATTTATATTTACTCTTGTTTGGTCTAAACGTTACCGAAGGACTTATTTTGATAATAGATCACGTAATATAAAACTAATTATTGGGGAAATTTTGTGATGATTAATGAATATTAAATAAATTTCAGTTTTTTTTTCTAACACTTCTAGAATTTATGGCAATTTAATGTAAGAAAACTTCTTGATTTTTGGCAACTGCAAATATATTTATAGAAATAATAAAGTAGTGTTCATTTAAAATCAGGCTGCAATGGCTTTTGTACTGTAGTGCCTTCAGTGTACAGAACAGAAAAATTTTGGAAAATGTTAATTTAATAATTCATAAGCTGATAAAAATTGAAGAAATTAAAAAATATTTTTTTTAAATATTTTATGTCACTGAAAATTTAACATCAGATTGTTTTTGGGGACACCCTTTAAATTTTAATTAAATTTTTTATGCGTATTATTACAGCGCTTAATAATTGTATTCTAAGTGTCTGCTTTAACGTATATCAAATATCTGTCAAAATCACGCTTCAATGGGGTCACCCTTTAATTTTTATTTTTTACTATTTCGTAACTGCGGATAACTAGGCTGCGAAAATCACGATGTACTATCTATTGCATCTTAAAAGATAATTTAATATAAGGAATTCACATGTCATATGGGACACCCTTTATTTTTTTAATATTTTATTTTTAACATTTTCGCAATATTAAGTATGACACTACATCCTTATGAGTCTTCTTATTACAGTTTAAAAGATTAAAAAAAAAACCCATCATTTTGGGGACACCCTTTATGATACGCAATGAAAAAGAACTGTAATATACCGGCAGACATTGTTGCATTAGCAATATTGTTACATTTTTATCCTTAGGGTGACGAGTCCTCAATGATGCAGCCTATTTTCCTTTTAATAGTTTCATAAAGACTCACCAGCGCAAGGTTTTAGCGCTTGTTCAGAATATAGGACACTATAGACGACATCATTAAAAAAAAACTTTCTAGAAAATCAAGCTAGATAGCGAAAATAGTTCAATCAAGGATTTAATAAAAAAAAGCATAAAATGAATATTCTACTGAGCTTTAAAGGAGATGCCGATTTAATGGGGCCCTAAAGAATAATAATAACACTGCCATTCACACCACTCCCAACCACCCTACACAATACAAATTAGCAGCATTTAGACATATGATACACAGAATTAAGATAACGCCTTTTTCTACGGATAAATGCACAATTTACACCATAGCTAAGAATAATGGCTACAAACCAACTTCTATCGACTTAGACAATACAACACTAGAAACAGGAATAAAGAAGACAAAGAATCAATCGATACAACAAGACTGTACACTTTTACTCACACAGCACCAGAAACATATAGATTAATAAACCTTTTTCACAAAGAAAGTTTACTCGCGTCACACCTTGAGACACAATATCAGGACATCGACAGAAATAACTGACAAATTTAATACCAACAGGGTAAAATGACTTACTTCTACCTGTAAACATACTTATATAACCAAACTGGAGGAATACTAAAAACAAAATTTACATAAACACATACGATCATATAAACGGAAAAGAGAACATTTTAACTTTGCATTACACCTTGAGAATCATGGACACTTATCGAGGTAAATAGATGAATGTATGACTTTAATGCATCCTAGCAAAAAAGGACGAAGCTTAGACCTACTTCAAAATATGGAAATCTACAAAACAAAAACCTTTGACAGCGACATTATAAACGAACAGGTAAACACAACCTCAGACACACAATTTTCACACCACTCAAACAAAGGAGGAACACCGTCACATGGACACACGTATCTGGACAACAAAAAAAGACGAAAATATGGGGTGTAATCCGCATATTAAAGGCCAGATGGCTGAAATTCTGTCTGGGACCAGAAATACTTACTCACCACTATGTGATATAACGTGGCTTGATGCTCCCCGGGGGCACATTGATATATTTTGACGGAATCTCACCGCCATTGCATGTGTTAACGGAAGTAAAAGGAAGCCCTGTCTCCTTCAAGGCTAGCAGGAGTCAACTGGACAATACCACTTTATTTTTATAGGAATCAGTAAAGCCGCAGAGTTCAGCTTTTTGGCTTTCTAGCCTTTTAGCTGTTCTCTGACTGATTATTGAGGTTAGCCCTTCCGGACTATCGTGGTAGTTGTCACCTGGAGGCCCTCATTTGAGTTGTGTGGGTCGGATCATTCAGTGAATATGCTTGTGGTTGTGTTTTGGACCGGGAGTTGGAAAGCCTCCAACTCTTTAGCAAGGAGTGAGGTCTGAGGCCTGCTCCGAGCTTTCGGAGTTGCGACCAGGAGTGACTGGAGGATAGACATATCTGAAGGCTTCTTGGGGCGTGGGAGACGCAAAAATTCATTCACAGTGGTATGATCCACGGTCAGGCTATGGTTTACACAGCCAAGTTGAGACGTAAATCTTATCACACATAACGTGGCTTGATAATGATGAATTAATATCGAAAGCGCTCATCATTTGTGAACAAACAGCCAGGAAAAACATCACATGCAGAAGGAATTAAACAAAGTGTTTCATTCACTAGCGGAACAAACCCAAACAATTTAGTACTCTCAAGGAATTGCACTTTTTTCTTCTCCGTTCGCACCAGATCAAACAGACTTGTTACATCGATAGATTTTTGTATGAAATAACTTTTAATTTTTTTTAAATGGTAGCCGATTAGAATGAGCCAACTATAAAACGAAGCATACTTTCAGGATTTCAAAAAAAAATAATTAAATTTTGTAAATGCAATAGTTCCCATCAAACAACGTATTATTCAACAATTTCGAATTAATAAAAAAATCGAAGCATACTAAAAGGCAGCGTCCCCAAATAAAGGCTAATTTGGAATTTAAATTAAATAAAAGCATACTTTTGGACGTTTCAAGCCAAAGTTTTTTTGTATGCAAAAGTGTACATTAAATAACGCATTTATTTAAAATTATTTAGGTATTTAAAATTAAATAACAATGCTGTGATTATACTGGAAGCAAAATTAGATCGACAATCATATCCCTAAACCATCAAACCACTTTCCAACACAGATAGATCTTTATATGAAAGAACATATAGAATACTTTTTTTAGCATATTTGAAGGTAGGCGAGTACAATAGCTAAAATATAAATCGAAGCCTACTTTCAGGGGTTAAAAAAATAATAACGTTTTGTATATATAAAAGTTAATGTCAAACAATGCTCTTTTCTAATTATTACAATTATTTAATTAAAATATTTAATTATACTAAAAAAGCATGAGTATGTATGAATCGAAATCGAGCATTTAAATTTAGTAAAAGCATACTTTCAGGCGTTACAAGTAATATTTGCGTTTTTATAGAGGTATAAAACTTTGAAATTGTATAAAATAAATATAAATTTTTTAAATAGCAGTAAATTTGAGCTGGCATTACAACTATTAGAAATGCAACGCTGAGCTATTGGAGCTATTGTATTTTTCAAATTATTTATTCAAATTTTCAAAATAATTGAATTAAAATCAAGTTTTTGAAGGCCAGTCAGTGCTGATGTCTTTTAATTTAATGAAGCGCCAGTCTTTGAGTTATTCATCCTTTACAGAATAAATTTTGTAAAATAGAAAGATGGAGGTCTCTGTGAAGATCTTTTTCTACTCTACTTGAAGTAAAGATTGAACTCACAGGATTGTGAGGTTAAAACAGAATCGAGAGTCACTATAAAATAAAAAAACACTGATGAGGACGATTTCGCGAAACCACTAAAGAAAATAAAGCAGTTACTTAAGGCGAGACCCTCTAAAGTTAACATCAAACAAAGTTCTGATTTAATATTTTAAAGGAAAAATTAAATCATAACATACTTTTAGGCGTACAATAAGCATTTTTTTTTTTTTAAAAGATAAAGAATTCAGTATCAGAAATTGCGAAATTTATTTTTGATTAATAAATGATCCCTACTCATGCAGGGCATTGTACCAGAACTAGGAAATAAGGTTATGTTGAGGAGGTTAGAGCCCTTACCATTGCAGCAATAATAAAACAGTGAAATACATCCCATATTGCGTCCATGCTCTAGGGTATCAATAGAGCTGGTTGTCTTACCATTACCAAATAGCCTCTTGGCCCTCTCCTGTACACGGTCAAGCAACTAAAAAATAGACATTGGAGCGCCGGCCCATACATAAGAGTTGTATTCCATCTTTGGACAGGTATAGGTGGTATAAATAGTACGAAGATCGGATGAAGTGAAGTATCTGTTACACCGTTTTAGAAAACCAAAGCACTTGAAAGCTTTTTTAAGAACCTTAACAGAATTAATATACAGTTTTGCAAAATTACATATACATATAGGACCATCAAGACCTTAAGCTGTCCGTATTTTACAGGAACAGTTTTTTAAATTTTATATTTAACCAAAAATTATACTGACAGAATTTAATGAAAAGAAGTGAAATCCTTAAATATTTAATTTTCATCTGCAAATCATGTCATGTATAACAAAATAAAATACTTAATCATACTCGTTGAGGTAACGTGCTGTAGTAACTTCTTGTCATGACATCTTAATTTCTCCAATGACGCCTTTCGATTTACAACTTTTGCAATAAATGTCACAAGTATACTTACACAACTGAAGGCGTTAATTCCAAAAAAACAAAGTCACTCACCTGCAAACAGAAAAAACAGACATGAAAATTTAAACATTAAAAATAATCTTATGAATTATTTAATGAAAATTTCTGAAAAGTACAACAACAAAGTGAAATTAATTTTAAGAAAGTAGAAAATTTATTTTGAAACAGAAGCGAGGGGCTCCATTGCGTAGCAATTTGCTGGCTTTTTGTGTATAAAATAATGAAGAATGATTTAATTTTCTTTCTCTCTCTCCCTCTGTCTTTCTCTCTCTCTCGCTCTCTCTCTCTTTCTCTTTATGTGTGTGCACCCTGTTAATGTTATAATTTATTCAAGAAATTTCCCTGTTTGTTTTATTAAAAGCTAATGGAGTTTTAAATAAATTCTTTCGTTAAATGAGTGACAAACTTCCAGGATAATAATTTCTAAAAGTGGATGTCACATAAAAAGTATAGTGAAGTTCACATAAAGTTATGACGCCGTAAATTTTACAGTTAAGTGTTGGCACTGATTTTTCGGTATAATTTATTCTTCCTAATTTCTCTTCATAAAAATTGCTAAAATTCGCACTTAGACAACTCACAAGTGATTAAGGATAAACCGATACCCCACTAGGTGTCAGGATTAGAATTTTAGGACATCATACAAGACATCAGATATATATCCTTCTTGAAAAACATCGCTAATCAATTAGTCACTTTTGTTATTGCTCAATATAGCCTCAAAATAACAGAGTTAGTATCGCTTTAATTGTATGATACTGAAAGGACACAGGATTAAGGACAGTAAAACATTTTTGTTAAGTAGTCGCTGTGAAAAGAGTGAACGATTGGTAAATAAGTGGCCTAACCTCACCAAAGTCTCGAGTAGAAAAGGGAAACAATTATTGCTTTGCCATAAAGAAGTGAACAAAGACTGTATACTAAAACAGCGCATAAATAGTAAATGAGCACGTGCAGCAGGAAAATAAATCCATGATCGAACCTTCGACAAAGCCTTACTAAAAGGGAGAAGTAAAAATATCAGAACAGTTTTTTTTTTTTTTATAAAGAGAAGTAGCACTTCAGGCAACAATGCCTATTTAGTCAAGTACCGTGCTACATTCTTTAAGAAAGGGATAGAGAAGAGATAAAACAGGTGATGAAAGTAGAAGGATAATCGGAAATTAACTGCCGTATCAAGACAGCACAGCGACCAGTGACTATGCCTTCATCGCTGAGCAGCCCCACCGACAGTAATTTTTTATTTTTGTAGTAAAAAAAACCAAGGTCTGCGTTGGGAATCGAACCCACAACCCCCATCCTGACAAGCTAGTACACTACCTACTAGCCTACAGGGGCGTTTGCGGCTGCAATGCACAAGTTAGTTGAAGGTTTTGGTTAGGAAACTACGGTTTACTATAGTGATTTGCATTGGTGCGCTGCCTAAACGATAAAATCTTCTAAACCCACGCCCTAAGATGCATACACGCCAGTAGTAATTTTCGAGTACACTATAGCAGGGTCGTGTTCCCACTCCTCGCTAAAGAGTTGGAGACTATCCAACTCCAAGTCCTGTTGCAAGCGCAACTAGGACATTTATTTGGATGTTACGTAGATGTCTTTTCATTAACACCGCCTTGGAACTTCCTTCAAAGCCCGATTAAACCACAGCCACCACGTTGTACCCCGAGGAACCTCACCAACAATCAGAACAGGGCCATAGCCCTACGGAATACTGGTTTCCGTGGTACCAGTGTATGTATAAGAAATCACTGCTCGAACTTTGAGAATCCTATGTCTCTTTCAGTGTCGGGCTCTTTCTAGCCCAGACGACAGGTGCCGTCTTTTACCCTCAAAGACACACGAGTGGACATGGGTGATAAGATATACGTGAGTACCTAGCTGTGTAAGTCATAACTCGACAGTAGATCAAACCAATCTGGGTGATATAACTAGCGTCACCCTCGCCCTAGGGAGCTGTCGGATATCTGTATCCTCTAGTCACTTTTAGTCGTAACTTCCAGAGCTTCGAGCAGGCCGCCACTCCTTGCTAAAGAGTTGGAGATTATCCAACTCCTTGTCCAGAACACACGAGTGAACATTTCGTGATAAGCTTTACATTTGCATCTGGCCGTAGGCCTTAATCAGATGGTGGTCAAACCACTGTGAATGAAAAGCAACGTCATTCACGCCCTAAAAAGCCTAAGACTAATTCTAGCAACAGGTCTTTCCTAGTTCCAATTTTACTGGTTCCAAAGCACGGTTGCACACCACCACTCCTTGCTGAAGAGCTGGAGACTATCCAACTCCTGGTCCAGAACACATGACTAGCATGCTCACTGGAATCGGATCATTCGCCTGTTGGTGTTATTAAAGCGAGATGATCCTGGCCCACATAAGCAGTTCATGCTTGGGGCCGCAAAACCACAACCACCACGATACTCCCGAAGCGCCAACCTCAGTAATCAGCCAGAGAAACAGTTTTAAGTCTAAAGTGACAATTAGCGGACCTCTGGTGCTTACTGATTCCCGTAGAAATAACGTGCAGCTTCCTTCCACTTGACTCCCTTCTTGCCTTCAGGGGACTGGGCTCCCTTATACCCCCAGCCGCACAGGTCTAGATGGTCAAGTATTCCATAAAGACCAGCAAATGTGCCCCCGAGAGGGAACACATGAGTGAACATTGCGTGATATGATTTACATCATGCTCGTCCTAGGAAGCCGAAGACTAATTCTAGCAACAGGTCATCCCTAGTTGCAACTTCGATAATTCCAGAGCAGGGCTGCAAATCATCACTCCTTGCTTATGAGTTGGAGACTTTCCAACTCCTGTCCACATGTCTAGCATGCTCACTGGACTGGATCATTTACTTTGCGTGTCATTATCAGTGAGATGATCCTGGCCACCATAATAACCATTATACTGTTATGGGGCCGCAAAACCACAACCACCACGATACTATCTTATAGTGGCCAACCTCAATGATCAGTCAGAGAACTATTAAATGTCTTAAGAGACAAATAATGAACTTTGCGGGTTCACTGATCCCCGTGGAAATAAAGTGGAGCTTCCAGTTGACTCCCTGCCTATCTTCAGGGGACTGGGCTCCCTTTATACCCCCAGTTGCACAGATCTAGATAGCTGTTACGTACTATAAAGGCCATAAATGTGCCCCTGGGGGGATCACGAGTGAACGAATCCATGATACCTTTTGAGCACTATTACCTCAGAAATCGGCTTCGCCAGATCACCATGTCAATGGAAAAGCTGATCAAAGCAAAAAATTCGATGCATTGCCTTGGTATGTTTTTTTTTCGGACCAGCACTCAGGGGATGACCCCTACATATGCAATGCATAGTGCCATAATTAGAAAATTAGGTTATGGCGAGGAGCAAAGAGGGAGTAGTGTTTGTGAATATTCAATTTGAATTTTCCTACATTGAAAGCGACAGGAAAAACCTCTTGAGGGAATTTATTCCACCAACGGACTGTTCTGCTAAAGAACCAATTTTCCCTGTAAGATATAGTGCGATTTACTGGTTAATCAACCACAAATGGATGTGCTCTCAACGAAAATCAAGGTAAACGCAAAAACATATGAGTAACGGGAACAAGTTCCCTAAATTCATTAGAGCACTTACCATTGTAGTAACGATAAAATAGTGAAATACAACACATATTGCGACGATGTTTTAGAGAATCAGTAAAGTTGGATACTTTACTTTCCCCAATAAGTCTTTTGGCGCACTCTTGAACGCAGTCGAATAGACTTGGGGTCACCGGCCCATACATAAGAGTTGTATTCCATCTTTGGACGTATTAGGTAATATAAGTAGTACGAAGATCGAGTAGAGCGAAGTATCTTTTGCACCGTTTTAGAAAACCGAGGGCACTTGAAAGATTTTTAGAATTCTAAAAGATGTGTTGAATCCATCGAACATCATACTGAATTTTCATGCCAAGAATATCAAGAGCTTTCGATTCCGTAATACCTATATCACCCATAGTAACAGATGCAGCACGATTTCCGAACACAGATCTACGCGTAAGCATGCAACATTGCATCTTACAGGCATTAAAATCCAATCTCTTCACACGACCCCATCAAGATTGAACGTATCATTTATGGTCTGCCTTTTGGAACTCACCTCTAAATGGTTCGGTCTATTACCAAATGAATACGAATGACAAACGGTGCGCTGTCATCTGCGAAAGAGTAAATAGGATTAAAGGTTTGATTAAGAAGGTGATTTAGAAAAATAAGAAATAAGTTAGGAGAAAGAACAGAGCCTTGTTTATGGAGTTCTAAGCCTGTGCAATTTGAAAATGAAGACTCTGCTGAAATTCTCAGACACCAGACATGAATAAGAACCAGCTGCGGAAGAAAACCAAAACGTCAGAACCACAAGCCTGAAGTTCCACAAGAATTACAACAATGGATAATTAAAAATGTTCACATTTTTGGTGTAAGATCAGCTTTATTTCTTCTATTCAATATTGAAAATTTTGCTTCAGTTAGAAAAGAGATATTCCGTGATAAAATAAAACAAAAAAGTGATAAAAATCCACCTTGGGGAAAATTTTCGTAGGATCATTAAATTAGTAATGCAGCCAACTTACAGAATGAAGTTTTAGAATTGAAACTCAAATAAAATCCATATGTTGTACTGTATAATGAATGATATGGCTTACCCGCAAAATTTGTTTTTTTTTTTTTCAAATCACAATTTTCTATTTTCAAAGCAATAGAAAGTTACGCGGAGGCGAAAAGGGCGACAGAGTTGTATATGACTATTGTTGGCGAACCATAATCTTAAAAAGGAACCATACAGAAGTATATTTTTTATGAGGTTTTTGAGGGAACAAGCATGGAAATCACCCTTAACAATTATTAAGGATACTTATTGTTTTTTTGAAATAATAATTTCTTTTCAAACACTTAGTTACATTTAAAATGTTATTCCCCCCATTTTAGCATTTATTCCATGTCTCCCCCTTTTACGTGTGAAGCAAATTTTACCCCATTAATTTTTGGTTTTTGCTACTTCGATAAGACGGAAGTTTCAATTTTGTTTTAGTCAGTAACCGGAAGTTTGTGTAATATCGCGTGTTGAAAATATAATCTGATATCTTAATGGGAATAATAACGAGAAAACTTTAAAGGAAATTGATAGTGGATAGCCAACAATAAATAAGTTTGATGCAACAAGTTGCATTGAAAGAATATTTTGTTTTAAATAAATATCGATAATTGAAAACGAGGGAACTACACCGAAATCAATTACTTTGAAAGAAATCTATAGAAAATATATTCAGTTAAGAGTTAAAAGTTCACAAAAAATTTCTAAAACATTTTTATCAAACACCTTTAACTCTCTAACACGTTCGTGTTCGTACTCATACAAAAACTCTTAATGGAATAAATGAGGCGACGGAAATGTAACGAATACGTAAAAAATACACGTATGCCAACATTAACACTTAAGATAACACCTAAGATAAATAGATTATTTTTCTTATTCACTCTTTTGGAGAATACTATAGAATAAAAGTATAAAATGGCAACACTGTTTCTACTTATAATTCAGAAAACGTTTGTAGTCTACAACGAGTGCTCATGCAAAATCTCATCTGTACGCACACAGCGTGCATTAGTGTTTAACAAATGTTATCTATTTAGCAAATTCTCTTTAGCTTTTTATTATTAAGTTCCAGCTTTCGTATTATTGTTAAATAAAAGAAACAACAACAAATAGGAAACAAAGCAAAACACATACTTATATAAGGTAATTTAAAGTCTTAAACTGAATCGTTAGTTGTTTTGGCAACACCAATACGAAGATAATGATTTTATAAACGATTTCTTTTCTCTTTGTGTTTAGTTTCTTTAAAAGTTAAGTTAAAGTATAAAAGGAAAGTATATTAGTATAATTTAGCATAAATAAATATAATCATAACTGGAAATTCTAACACTAAACTACAACTTTAGTCTGTAGACAAAAATCATTGCTTCGTTTACCAAAAAGATTCTACTAAAATCTATTCTATAGTCTTCAGTCTATAGTTTTTTCCTAGGCCAGCTATGTCCTGTTCCTAGTTTAGCATTTTAATTATTTTGTAGACCTTCCTTTATTCTAAAGTTTACATTTTAGTTTATATATTAATCTGTCCTTAATCCATACCGCCCGGGGGCACATTTATCGGTCTTTATAGAATACTCGACCATCAGGCCTGTGCAACTGGGGAAAAAAGGGAGCCCAGTCCCCTGAAGTTAGACAGGGAGACAACTGGAAACTCCACTTTATTTCCACGGGGATCAGTGAGCCCCAGAGTTAATTATTTGTCTCTTTAGAGTTATAATAGTTCTCTGGCTGATCATTGAGGTTGGCCCCTATATGGGAGCATCGTGGTGGTTGTGGTTTTGCGGCCCCATATCCAATGGTTTTCTATGGTGGCCAGGATCATCTCACTGATAATGACACGCAAAGTGAATAATCTAGTCCAGTGAGCATGCTTGACATGTGTTCTGGACAGGAGTTGGAAAGTCTCCAACTCTTTAGCAAGGTGTGATGATTTGCAGACCTGTACTGAAATCATTAAAGTTGCAACTAGGTGGTTCTGTTGTATAGAATTATGGCTTCGGCTATCTAGGACGCATGTATGACGTTCCAAATTATACAATAGTGGTTTGTCCACCATCTGATTAAGACTAGTGGTCAGGCGCGGATGTAAAACAAATCACACCCTGTCCTTAATCCATCCCCATTTATCTGTCTTTATAGATTACTCAACCATCTATACATGCGCCAAAGGGGGTATAGAAGAGGCTCAGTGCAGAACTTTTAATTTTATATTTTTGTTTTGCGAACAATTTTATTAAATAAATTTTAGTTTCGATAGATAAACGTGTTATTTGTTAAAAACAAAAAAGTAGAAGTATGGAAAAACAGCCTCGCGATGTTTAAAAATCGAAGCAGGCTGGTATTCTGCTTACCTGAATATATACGGACTTAATAACAGAACTACCTGAACGCCACCAGTACAAACTAAATCGCGGCTTGAGAATGATCCATTCGCATCGAAAGCGCTCGCCATCGAATACAAACCAGCCAGTTAGGACGAAAAATGGCAATATTATTAATAATATTAAGTTGCAATATTAAGTCTGCAAGAGAATTATAGAGTATAAAAATGTTAAATATATGAAAAAAATTTAATTGAACCCCTGAGCTTTTGACTTAAGCTGGAAGATAGTGTTGCATACGATTTTCTTTTTATTTTTCGCTACCGGCCCATTCTTCTGAGAAAAAATATTTTCGCACAATAACAATTTACAATTATCAATATTATTTGAACAATCGAATAAAATTATTCGAATAAAACTTAATCGAATATTTTGCAAAAATTATTAATGCCAATATAATATAAAAAAAGTGTAAATGAACTGAGCTCTTGGCTTAAGAGTTCATTCTTCTGAGAAAAAATATTTTCGCTATCGCCAAAGATCCGACAGCATTAATTCAGTTTGGATCAAACATCATAATTCATTACAATTATTAAAATTATTTGAACAATCGAATAAAATTATTCGAATAATCGAATAAAATTTAATCGAATAATTTGCAAAAATTATAAATGCCAATATAAAAAATGCCAAAATATAAAAATAAATAAAGCTAAAGGGAAATGTAAATTTTAATATATTTAGTTTCAGCAAAACAGTAAAAACAATTCTTGCATTAAATTGGTTATTGCAGCTTTTCATGGAAATAGCCAAAAGTAATCCAGATTTTGCAAAATTTGTTTATGTTAATTTTTAAAAGAATATTAAAAGAGCCATAAACTAGAAAACAATAAACTAAAACTTTCGAATATTATACTCGAATAAAATTAATCGCAAATGAATAAACTTTAAATTAGTAGAATAGTAAATTAAGAGTGATTATATACACAGAGGATATAAAATACGCGATAAAACAAATTCTTTTTTAATTTTTAAAAAATTAGCTATGGAACAGCCTAAATAATTTTTCAAATAATCGATTAAAAGAAAATTGTTTAAAGTTTAAAATGTTTCTAAGCTTTTTACACAAACGTTATTATCATCAATTATAATTTTATGCAATTGAAAATTGTTAGTAATCAATGCCTTATTACAATTACAATTACTTGTAATTTGTAATTGAAAAAATACAATTACAATTTTAATTACTTTTAATTTGTAATAAGAATATTTCAATTAGAATTACTTGTAATTGTAATTAAAATATATCAATTACAATTACATGTCATTAAAATTTTTTTTAGTACTGAATACCATATTACAATTACTTGTAGTTGAAAAAACACAATTAGAATTATTATTACTTATAATTTGTAATTAGAATCTTCCAATTAAAATTACTTGTAATTGTAATTGAAAAATATCAATT
Organism: Trichopoda pennipes; assembly: GCA_030448955.1. Lineage (NCBI taxonomy): Eukaryota > Metazoa > Arthropoda > Insecta > Diptera > Tachinidae > Trichopoda > Trichopoda pennipes. Next base: position 4,665,302 of record JASKUP010000040.1, read on the forward strand.
ACAAATATATGTAATTGAAAATTTTTAGTAATGAATGCCTAATTACCATTACAATTACTTGTAATTTGTTATTAAAATATTCCGATAAAAATTACTTGTAATTGTAATAGAAAAATATCAATTGTAATTGTATTACATGTAATTAATAATTAAAGTTTTACAATAAATAATTGCAATAATTTTAATTGCAATTACTTGTAATTTGTAGTTAGAATATACCAATTAAAATTATATGTAATTGAAAATATTTGGTAATGAAAGCTTTATTACAACTACAATTACTTGTAATTTGTAATTAGAATATTTCAATTAAAATTACTTGTAATTGTAATTGAAAAAAATCAATTCCAATTACATGTAATTGAAAATACTTAGTAATGAATGCCGTATTACAATTACAATTACTTGTAATTTGTAATTGAACTTTTCCAATTACATTACAAGTAATTAGTAATTGAAATTTTTCAATTACAAATAGCTTTTATTACCTAATTTCAATTGCAATTATTTGTAATTAGTAATGAAAAATTTTCAATTACTTATTACCAGTAATTGTAACTGTAATTGATGTGTAATTGAATCACCCCATGTCTGCTTTTAAAATGTAATGAACAGTTTTTGAAAAAATTAATTAGCAAAATTTTATAAAAAAGAAATATTAAACTTAAAAATAAAAAAAAATTTTTAAATTTTTTAATTTATTTTACTTTGGCTCTACCTTTCATCCCATTTTGTGCTCGCGTAGCTGATATTACTCCACACTGATACGGAACGCGGTCGCTGAAGTTGCAGCAATCTTGATGTTCGTCTGGCCAACGATTGCAGCTGTTGTGGTGAATCGTTCACCTCTTCATTAAAATTAACCATTCGGCCTAAACGATTGGATGTTAAGGAAGATGATCGGGAGCATGATGAATTCATTTCCTAAGAATTTTCGGTTATAGTTGTTTTTTTGTTGTTGTAGTTTTTGTTAAATAACCATTCAAAATAACCATCAAAATTACTATTTTGCAGCACTAATGGGATTTTGTTAATAATTTTAGCTTAAAGATTTTGTCAGTTAGGCTTGAGCTCGAGTTATAACTCATTATTGAAAAGGAAAAGATTTATTTTTGTTTCATGTCATCACTTTAACATATTTTAGCTGTTAAGTAATCGATTAATTTTCACAACTTCTTTTTAACTCTGACATCTCATGCGCTATTGAACGATTTTAAATGACTGAAACAATTAAGTGTTTTTGCAATCTTAAGCTTCGTTTATTTTCTCACATGCTCACATTCTCGCTAACTGATCAGCATAAAGAATACAATTAAACAACAGAGTGGTATATTAAGTCGTGTTAAACAGGTTACACTGAGAAATTGATCGCACTAGTTGAAATAGTTCAATACATGTCTCAAGTATAAACTAAAGAAATCTCCTTTAAAATCTTATTACTCTACATTCCTTGTTCGTTGAGCTACATTGACTATGGTGCAAATGCCAAAGCTAATTGCTCTGTTGCAGAGCACTTCTGATAGCTAATGATCTCTAAAAGAAATTGTTAAAATAAATTTAAGGGCATTCAATAGATCACATTGAAAGCTCTTGATTTGCTTAAAAAGAAAATATTTTTGTAACTTTTTGTTGCAAACGAAATGATAAACTAAGTATGCCTTTCTCTTATAATGAATGATGGAGAAAATTCTCCGAAGACCACAGATATTTTCTAGACACATTATTTCTTTTGCTGTCACGTCATGTGCATTCAATGAGAAACTTATTTATCAAATTCTCTAAAGAGATATTAAATATGTGCTGCAGCAACAACAATTGAAAACAGAAGAAAAAACCAATAATAAACAATAACAAACATTTGTTAAATATAGTACATACTATAGTGTTCTATTTGTTGTTTGTAATAAGAAAGAATAACATGTCATGTGCACATTGATCAAGTGCCAAATTGTGGGGCAGAGTGGCAGCTTTTTAACATTCATTTATTATTATAAATTGTTTAGAACGAAACGTTAATTGTTTTATTTTTTTTTTATAAAATTACAATAGACAAATAGTGCCATTCTGCCTAATTGAATAATTGAACAATGAGTGAGTATTTTGGCAAAGTCATTGTCACCTTTTTTAAATTAAGAAAAAAATACTCACTTGATTTGACGTGTCATATTTATGTGTCATAGTCTTAAATAATAATCAAGCAAGAAAAACCATTGGATCTTAATTATATTGTTTGATTTGATGACAAGTACGTCTATCAAATGTGAGAAATGTGATAAGAGAACTTATGAATACCCCTTTAAAGGTAATTGAAATAGTTAAATAAACAATAAAAAGAGTAATCAGCTAAAAAGTGTAAAAATTAATTAACAACTCATTAGGAAATGCTTATTAAATAATATATAGTAATCACCATTAATATGCGACAGCAAAAATATTTTATTTAATATGCTGCGTGCACAGGATAACCGAATAAATTTGGATATTTGAAAAACTTTATAAAACATACCATCAACCAAAGAACACTTAACAATAAACAAAACAAAAAAAAAACCTCATAAAACAAAAAACTTTAAAGAAATATTGTAAATCTAAAAATTATTCGATTAAATTTTTTAATTATTCGAATAAAAAAAAATTTTAAAAACACTTAACAAAAAAAAAATAAACAAATAAAAAAAAAACTTTAAAGATATTAGAAATTTTAAAAATTATTCGAATATTTTTTTATTAATAATCGAATAAAAGAAACAATAAAACAACACTTCACAAAAACAATAAACAAATAAAACAAAAAACTTTAAAAGAAAAATGGAAATTATAAAAATTATTCGAATAATTTTTTCTAAGTAATCGAATAAAAGAAAAAATAAAAGAACACTTAACAAAAGTGCGAAAAATGCGAATAAAAATAAATTAAAATAATATTGATGCAAACACTTTTGTTAATTTAAAATAAATGTTTTTTTTTTTACGAATAAAAAATTATTCGTTTATTATAAAATGTAACTCGATTAAAAATTTATTTGATAAATTTGTGCTCAGTTTTTTAAATTATCAAATAATTTCAAATTTAGATAAAAATTTTTTTTTTGATTATTATACGATTTATATAATTTATTCGACTACTCAACCTGCGCTTTACAAAGTTAATTTTACATAAAGCATTCTTTAATAAAAAATCCAAATATTTAATAGTTCACAAAAAAAAAAAATAATGTTTCTTATTGGAAAACCTCGTATATAATATAATATACGAAGGCAGTCTGAGAGCTATGTGACCTAGCAAGGATAAAACTTCTTTGTTTTTGTTGGATTCTCTTAGAAGTTTATTTAGTTTAATGTTAACATGTTATTCGCATTTTACCCATACATACTCACACTCTAAATAAAAACTTTTAGTTTTAAAATAATGTTTAACAGCAGAATTCATTCATACACTATTCGTATCGATTTGAAAGTTGTTTTTGTTTTTAGAAACAAAGTTTTAACTCTAATTTTATATATGACTTGTTCCTTTAAAATGTGTACTAAAGCATAAAGGGAATTATACTTCATATTGTGGCTATTAGAGAAGCCTTATCTTTAATCAAAGTTTAGGAAGTAAAAAAGGAGCAAATTAACATTTTTGCTACATTAAAGTAACAATATGTAGAATATTAAATATGATACCTTAAACTGAATATTCGAATAATATTATTCGAATAAAATTATTCGAATAAATTTATTCGAATAAAATTATTTTAAAAAATTTTTTGCAAAAAAACAAGAGAATAAAATTAGCTACAGTTATATTTTGCAAAGCTTTTAAATCTAAGTACATCAGCCCCTTACTATACAACGCTAATCTTTATACACTCGAACTTCCTTATAGTGAACTTTTTCTATATAATGAACTAAAAACCACAGCACAGCTTTTTTCGTTTCACTTTCAATGTATTTTGATCTCCGTATAATGAATTTACATACAGTGAATTTGTCTTTACAATGTAAACAATAATACATTTTACGTGTGTTTTTGTCTCCGTATAGTGAAACAAATATTGATAAAAAATAAAAGAACACTTAACAAAAACAAAAAAAAAAAATAAACAAATAAAACAAAAAACTTATAAGAAATTTTGGATTTTATAAAAATTATTCGAATAATTTTTTTTAAGTAATCGAATAAAAGAAAAAATATATTTGTTTTTATTATATTGATATCGCAAGTATTATATTTTAAAATAAAAAAAAACTGTTAGCCAAAACCATATGGAAACCAAGCGAATATTCGCTAATTATTCGAATCTTCAATAAAAAAAAAATACTACTTTTCCAGCATCAAATAACCTGCAATGTTATTCAATTAATCAAATATTAGTAAAATAATACATAACCGAGTAAAGTTCTAAAGTTAAACGATTTAAAGTTTAAATGTTTTTATATTTAAGAATATGCGTGCAATAATTCTGTTATTAGAAAAAATAAAAATATCGGAAATTTTAATAATTATTGGAATTTTTTTTTTATTAATCGAATAAAATGGAAATATAGTTTTTTTAAATATATTTATATCACAGGTATTATTATTTATAACCAATACTTTAAAATAAAAAAAAAAAAACATTATACTATTATCCAAAATAAAATGGAAACCAGGCGAATATTCGCTAATTATTTAAATCTACAATAAAATATACAAATTTCGAGTAAATCCTTTAAACTAGCAAAACAAAAAACTTTAAAAAGAAATTTTGGAAATTTCAGATATTATTCGAATAATTTTTTTTTGGTGAGGAATCGAATAAAAGAGAAAATAATTTTTTTAATGTATGTATATCATAATTATTATTTATCAATAGTGCTTTAAAATAAAAAAAAAACTATTAGCCAATATCAAATGAAAGCCAGGCGAATTATTCGAATTTTCATAAAAAAATACAAATTTTTATTAAAATCTTTAAAATAAACTACTTTTCTAGCGTCAAATAACCTGCAATGTTGTTCAATTAATCAAATATTTCTATTTGAATAATCGAATAAAGTAGTACAGTTAAACGATTTTAAATTTAAATTTATAAATTTATAAATTTTAAAAATATCGGAAATTTTAAAAAATATTCGAATCAATTTTGTAATTAATCGAATAAAAGACAAAATACATTTTTTAATATATGTATATCATAAGTATTATTACTTCTAACTAATACTTAAAAAAAAAACATTATTCAAAATCGAGTACAAACCAAGCGAATATTCGCTAATTATTCGAATCTTCAATAAAAAAAAAATACTACTTTTCCAGCATCAAACAACCTGCAATGTTATTCAATTAATCAAATATTAGTTAAATAATACAATATTTCTATTCGAATAACCGAGTAAAGTTCTAAAGTTAAAGGATTTAAAGTTTAAATATTTTTATATTTAAGAATATGCGTGCAATAATTCTGTTATTAGAAAAAATAAAAATATCGGAAATTTTAATAATTATTGGAATCATTTTTTTTATTAATCGAATAAAATAGAAATATAGTTTTTTTAAATATATTTATATCACAGGTATTATTATTTATAACCAATACTTAAAATAAAAAAAATATTATACTATTATCCAAAATAAAATGGAAACCAGGCGAATATTCGCTAATTATTCAAATCTACAATAAAATATACAAATTTCTAGTCCTTTAAACTAGCAAAACAAAAAAGTTTAAAAAGAAATTTTAAAAATTTCAGATATTATAAAAGAGAAAATTATTTTTTTAATGTATGTATATCATAATTATTATTTATAAATAGTACTTTAAAATAAAAAAAAAAACTATTAGCCAATATCAAATGATAGCCAGGCGAATATTCGCTAATTATTCGAATTTTCATAAAAAAATACAAATTTTTATTAAAATCTTTAAAATAAACTACTTTTCTAGCGTCAAATAACCTGCAATGTTGTTCAATTAATCAAATATTTCTATTTGAATAATCGAATAAAGTAGTACAGTTAAACGATTTTAAATTTAAATTTATTATATTTAAAAACATACAAGCATTAATTCAAAAAAATATCGGAAATTTTAAAAATTATTCGAATCAATTTTGTTATTAATCGAATAAAAGACAAAATATATTTTTTAATATATGTACATCATAAGTATTATTACTTATAACTAATACTTAAAAAAAAACCATTATTCAAAATCGAGTACAAACCAGACGAATATTCGCTAATTATTCGAATCTTCAACAAAAAAAAAATACAAAGTTTTATTAAAATCATTAAAAAAACTTATTTTCTAGCGTCAAATAACCTGCAATGTTTTTCAATTAATCAAACATTAATTAATTAATCAAATATTTCTGTTCGAATAATCGAATAAAGCTCTAAATTTAACTATTTTAATTTTGAATGTATTTATATTTAAGAATATGCATTAAATAATTCTGTTATTTTCCAAAAAAAATTTTGGAAATTTTCAAAATTATTCGAATAATTCCTTTTAAGTAATCGAATAAAAGGGAAAATATAAACTTTTAAATATATTTATATCACAAAGTGTTGGTTGTAAGAAAAAGCAATACTTTAAAATAAAGAAAAAACTATTAGTCAAAATCAAATAGAAGCCAGGCGAATATTCACTAATTATTCGAATCTTCAGTTAAAAAGCACAAATTCTTAATTTTCCAAAAAAATTCAAAGTTTTATTAAAATCTTTAAAACAAACTACTTTTCTAGCGTGAAATGTCCAGCAATGCTATTCAATTAATCAAATACTAATTAAATATTTCTATTCGAATAACCGAATAAAGTTAATATGCAGGCAATAATTCTGTTATTTTTAAGAAAATACTTGCTGTTACAGTAAAAAAATCAAAAGAATAAAATAAATAACAACCATCTAACGGTAAAGTTATTCGAATAATCGCATTAAAAAATAAACAAACAAAAAAATGTATAAAGTTATTCCCTTATTCGAATGTAAAAGAAACTATTTGATAATAATTTAACAAGTAGTTTTAGGTTTTAACTTTTTAATTTTCTTCAGTGGAATCATATGATTATCCCCATAAAATTATTCGAATAAAATTATTCGAATAACATTATTCTAAAAATAATTTTTAAAACAGCTTAAATATTAAATATTTATTGTATATAAAACCATAAACTTTTAACAACTCTGATTTGCAAAATTAAGTAGGTTATGTTTTTAAATCGTTGTCTTATACAGCTTTGATTCGGATATTCTCTGTGGTTCATAAATAAATAATACAGTTACAAAATAAATTAGAAAAATAAAATAAAATAAAAGTTAAAATTACATAATTGTAAAAATTATTCGAAAGTTAAAATTATGCAATTGCTAAAATTATTCGAATAATAGAATAATCGAATATTCGAATAATCAAATAATTTTACAAATTTATTTGCAAAATTTCTTAAAAGATTTTTGATTTAGTTTTAATTTTTAGTTTTAATTTTTTAAATTCACAAATTTTTCGAGTTTGTTTTATTACGAATAAAAAATATTCGAAGAATCTAGAAATAAAATTTATATTAATAAATAAAATTATTTGCATAATACATTTTTCCCAAAAATGTTTTAATGATATTGGAACATAACTTCAGTGGAACCATAGAATAATTGAAATAAAATTATTTGAATAAAACTATTCGAATAAAATTATTCGAATAAAACTATTCGAATAAAATTATTTACTTAGTCATACATAACAAATTTTGACCACTAAAATTTTAATGATATACAATATCCGACAACTTCAGTGGAAACATAAAATTATCTTAATAAAATTATACGAATAAATAATAAAAAATTACAGTTACAAAATAAATCAAAAAAATTAAACAAAATAAAATAGAAGTTAAAATTACATACTTCTAAAAATTATTCGAAAGTTTAGATTATGCAATTGTTAAAATTACTCGAATAATCGAATAATTTTACAACTTTTTAGGCAAAAATTCTTAAAAGATTTTTGATAATAAAAGCATTTAGTTTTAAATTTTTAATTTCACAAATTTTTCGAGTTTTTTTTACTACGAATAAAAAATATTCGAAGAATCTAGATATATAAATTATATTAATAAATAATATTGTTTGCATAATACATTTTTCCCCAAAAAGGTTTTAATGATGTTAAACCACAACTTCAGTGGAGCCATAAAATTAAAAATGGAACAAAATTATTCGAATAAAATTATTCGAATAAAATTATTCTAAAAATAATTGTTGAAACAGCTGAAATATTAAATATTTATTGTATATGATTGCAAAATTAAGTAGGCTATACTTTAAAATCGTTATCTTATACAGTTTTTAGTCGGTTGTTCTGTGTGCTTCATACATAAATAATACAGTTACAAAATAAATCAGAAAAATTAAACAAAATAAAATAGAAGTTAAAATTACATAAGTGTAAAAAATATTCGAAAGTTAAAATTATGCAATTGTCAAAATTATTCGAATAATTTTACAAATTTATGTATAATATTTCTTAAAAGATATTTGATAATAAAAGCATTTACTTTTAAATTTTTAATTTTCAAATTTTTCGAGTTTTTCATTCAAGATATTCGAAAAATCTTAATATATAATTTATATTATCAAATAAATTAGTTTGCATAATACATTTTTCCTCAAAATGTTTAAATGATGTTGTGATGTAACTTCAGTGGAACCATAAAATTATTGGAATAAAATTATTTGATTAAAACTATTCGAATAAAATTATTCGAATAAAAGTATTCGAATAAAATTAATCGAATAAAAGTATTCGAATAAAATTATTCGGTTAATATTATTTTACAAAATATTTTTTTAAGCACTTTAAATATTTTTTAATGTTACACGCTAAAGTTATAAATGTTGGGGTTTGAAAAATTGAATAGATTGTGATTTAAAGTTGCTTTTGTTACACTATTTAGTCGGTTATTATAAGAGTAATATGTAACATAAATTTATGCGTTTAAATTTTTCTTTTTTTAATTTTCCTTATTACACAAATTTATTTTAATATTTTATTAATAAAATATTTGCATATAGATTCTGTATAATTTCTATAGCAAATCCGTTATCTAAAAAGTTAAAAATTTTTTATACTTTAACGGCAGTAAAATTTTTTAAACGATTTGCATTTTTATTATCCCTAAAAATTCATGCATAATTTGTTTTAAGCTCTTGTTCAAGTGCTTCATTAAACGGCATAAATAAGTGGAAAAAACCTTTAGTATATTTCGTTTTAGAGATTTTTATTTGAAGTCCTTTCAAAATAACTTTAACATTATTAAAGAGTCATAAATATTGAGGAGACCGCGATTAATCTTAAACTATGGCAAATAAACTAACAATTACAACGTAATTTATTTAAAAAAAAATAAATATTTTATCAAAATCAATAAGAATTTTTAAGAAGCGATTTAACAAAAAATAAATGAATTATAGCCAAAAAGCGAATAAAAACGAAATAACCATTTTTTAAAATTAAGAAAATCATTTAATAAAAAGCACTTAAATACACATGTTTGTTATTTATTTAAAACTAAAAACTAGTTGACTTTAGCAATTCCTAAAACTTTAAAATTCTATTAAACATATGTACTCGGTATACTCGCATTGTAGAAACTTAATACTCGTTCGTATATTAAAATTTTACGACTTTTATTTAGGGAGAAGAAGAAGAAAATGCTTTAAGCGTTTTTTGTTGTTGTTGATTTCTTCATTTTATGATGATTTTTTTTGGCAACTTTAAAACACATTGTGCGTTGCAGTAAAAAGAAATAGGGTTTTACAATAGTAACGGTATATTTTTAGCTTTTGAAACTCTTAAACTAAGTTATCTCTCTTGGATAAGTCTTTAAGGTCTTGCTGTCACTCTTTACATAAAGAGCAACCGACAGCAATAGATGAGATGTTTCACAGCTTTACAACTCTAATTATCAAATCAGTGTGACACAGTGCTGTTTCAGTTAAGAACAGGGTGACCACCGGAAAGGTATACCACTTTGTTTTTCGATAGTATTTGATTAAATAAAAAAGGATGTCTCTTATATTGATATTATTATTATTATTATTTTATTTAACCCATTACGGCATAGCGTCCGATTAATCGGATGTTGGTAACTTGCGAGTATTTAAAAAAAAAATTGTTTTTATTTTTTTTTATTTATTGTTTTACATTGGCAACACTGCTTGTAACGATTTTTGACATTTTCTAAAATGGCAGATCGCGGTTAAACTAGTTTGAGGAGAAGGTTAGTATTATTTAGTTATCTTTTTTAATTAGTATGACTCAGAATCCAATAAAAGTTTTTGTTTTTGCTGTTGAAATGATGTAAATTTTATACGAGAACGATCTTTATTTCAATGAGCGCGAATTTAATGCTGTCCAATATATCGGACGTTATATACAGTGAGTGCTAATTTTTTGTTGCTTAAAAGTTCATGAATTTTTATCACTTATGGAATGATAATGACATCGCCACCCATTGAACGAAGTGGTTAGGCTACGGATAAGGACAGCGACAAGTCGCACAACCAGCATGATGCTAATCTCAACCATTTAGGATGCACATTGCTCCAAACTAAATGCCAACTTTAACGTTTTACAGCCAAAACAGATGATGCCACGGCTTTGGGACAGCTATCAGACGGGCCTACTGTTTTGCAAGCATATTACTCCAGTGAAGAAAGCGATGATGAAGACGTTGAACCGCTTTCTTCTTTAGTTTGAACAAAAAATAAAATAGACAAGCCAAAAAACAAAAAACAACATTTTGGAAAAAGGAACTACTTTCTAACTTTTCGTCCTCAGAATTCTGGCCACAACCACAACATCAGTGGAAAGTCAAAACTGCAAAGATCCCTTTGACTATTTGACTCTCTTTTTTTCCACAATGATTTAGTTCAACATATCGTAGACCAGACAAATCTCTAAGCTGCTGAAAAGAATAGGCAACTGATGGTAACATAAGATAAAATTTATGTTATTTTGGAAGCTATGCTTAAAAGAAATATTTAATGAATTATTAATAAGAAATTTACTACTGATAAATTTTTGAAAATTCGAATAAAAATAAATTAAAATAATATTGATGAAAACACTTTTGGTAATTTATAATAAATATTTTTTTTTTGCGAATAAAAAATTATTCGAATATTATAAAATGTTATTCGATTAAAAATTTATTCGATTATTTTGTGCTCAGTTTTTTAAATTATCAAATAATTTCGAATTTAGATGAAAATTTTTTTTAGGTTATTATACAATTTATATAATTTAATTTATATAATTTATTCGACTACTCAACCTGAGCTTTACAATGTTAATTTTACATAAAGCATTCTTTAAAAAAAAATCCAAATATTTAATAGTTCACAAAAAAAAAAAAAATAGTGTTACTTATTGTAAAACCCCGTAAATAATATAATATACGAAGGCAGTCTGAGAGCTATGTGACCTAGCAAGGATAAAATTTCTTTGTTTTTGTTGGATTCTCTTAAAAGTTTATTTAGTTTAATGTTAACAGTAGATTGCTGTCATTCTTATTTTACGCATACATACTCATACTCTCTATAAAAAGTTTTTAGTTTTAAAATTTGTTTTAAAAATGTTTAACAGCAGAATTTATTCATACATAATTCGTATCGATTTTAAAGTTGTTTTTGGTTTTAGAAACAAAGTTTAACTCTTAAAAACGAAAAACTATATAATTTTATATATGGCTTGTTTCTCTAAAATGTGTACTAATGCATAAAGGGAATTATATTTCATATTGTGGTTATTGAAGAAGTCTTATCTTTAATCAAAGTTTAGGGGGTAAAAAAGGATCAAATTAACATATTTGCTACATAAAAGTAACAATATGTAGAATATTAAATACGAAACCTTAAACTGAATATTCGAATAAAATTATTCGAATAAAATTATTCGAATAAAATTATTCGAATAAATTTATTCGAATAAAATTATTTGAAAAAATTGTTTGCAATAATACAAGAGAATTATTTTAACTTTTTATTTGTTTTATTAGTTTTTGCAAAAATACAAGAGAATTATTTTAACTTTAGTCATATTTTGCAAATCTTTTAAATCTAAGTACATCAGCACCTTACTATACAACGCTAATTTTCATACAGTCAAACTTTTTCTATATAATTAATTAATTAATTAATTTCTATATAATTAAAATCCAGAGCACAGCTTTTTTCCTTTCACATTCAATGTGTTTTAATCTCCGTATAATGAATTTCCATACAGTTAATTTTTTTTTACAATGCAAACAAATATACATTTTACGTGTATTTTTGTTTCCATATAGTGAAACAAATATTGATAAAACGTCACCTACATAAGATTATCGGGATACTTTTTTAAATAACTAAATATTTTAAAACCGATAAAAAAAAACACTGTTATATATCTATATACTTCTCTCTTTTTATTGTTTTTTTTAGTTTGGAATATTACAATTAAATTTTTTTGCTTTTCGATTCGAACAGAGTTATCAAACTCTATAATTCGTTATTTGGATAAGATACATTAAATTTCAGTTAATTACATTTCTACGATTTTTCGAATAATTATTCGAATAAAATTATTCGATTATTCAAATAAAATTATTCGATTAATCGAATGATATTAATAAAACTCGAACAAATTATATTCTCTACCACAATCACAAACTTTTTATAATATGTTATTACAAATTGTTTTTGGTTTTTTTTAGCGAATAATTTACATTTAAAAAATCGTTACTTTTAAAAATAACTTTAATAGAATTAATTAATGAATTAAGAATGAAACATTTAATACTGATAAATTTTAGAAAATTTAATTATGCGAATAAAATTATTCGATTATTCGAATAAAATTATTGGATTAATCGAATAACATTAATACGAATCGAACAAATTGTATTTTCTACTACAAGAAAAATTGTTTTTTGCAATATGTTATCAAAAATTTCTTTTTGATTTCTTTTGGCGAATAATTATATCTGAATAATCGTTACCTTTAAAAAAACGTTTAATAGAATTAATTAATGAATTAATAATAAAACATTTATCAATTTTTGAAAATTCGAATAATTATTTATTTATACGAATAAAATTATTCGATTATTCGAATAAAATTATTGGATTAATCGAATAACATTAATACAACTCAAACAAATTGTATTTTCTACCACAAAAAAAATTTTTTTTGTAATATGTTATCAAAAAATTTTTTTTCTGTTTTCTTTTGGCGAATAATCACTTTTAAAAATAACTAAACGAATTAATTAATGAATTATCAATAAGACATTTACTACTGATAGATTTTTAAAAATTCGAATAAAGATCAATTAAAATAGTATTGAGGCAAACACTTTTGTTACTTTAAAATAAATATTTTTTTGCGAATAAAAATTTATTCGAATATTATAAAATTTTATTCGACTAAAAAAGTACATAGCAAAAGTTATTTTGAAATAAATGTTTTCTTTTTCAAATACGAAACTATTAGAATATTAAAAAAATTTATTCGATTAAAAAAATATTCGATTATTTTGTTCTCAGGTTTTTAAATTATCAAATAATTTCGAATATAGATGAACATTTTTTTTATACTGTCATTCGATTTAAAATAAATTAATCTTAGAATATAAACAAATTTAAATAATTTTTATTCAATTACTTTTGTAATTTTGCGAATACGAAATTAATCGAATATTTTAAAATATTATTCGGTTAAAAAAATATATAACAAAAGTTATTTTTAAATAAATATTTTTTTATTTTGCGAATAAGAAATTATTCGAATATTAAAAAATTTTATTCGATTAAAAAAGTATTCGATTATTTTGCGTTCAGTTTTTTAAATTATCAAATAATTTCGACTATTATTCGATTTTTATATGTTATTCGATTACTTAAGTAAGTAATCAGTAGTAAATAAATTGATTTTCGAATATTAAAAAATTTTAAATAATATTTATTCAATTACTTTTATTTTAAAGATTAAGAAATTAGTCGAATATTATAAAATTTTATTCGATTAAAAAAGTATATAACTGACGTTATTTTAAAATAAATATTTTTTTATTTTGCGAATAAGGAATTATTCGAATATTATAAAATTTTATTCGATTAAAAATTTTGGTGCTTATTTTTTTAAATTATAAAATAATTTCGAGTTTAGATGAAATTGTTTTTAGACTATTATTCGATTTATATAATTTATTCGAGTACGTAAGTACGTAATCAGCAGTAACTAAATTAATTTTATAATATAAATAAATTTAAATAATTTTTATTCAATTACTTTTGTTATTTTAAAATTAATTTTTTTTTTAAAGATAAATTAATCGAATATTATAAAATTTGATTTTATTAAAAAAATATTCGATTATTTTATTTTTAAATAATTTATAATTTATTTTTAAATTATAATTAAATAATTTATAATTTATTTTTAAATTATAATAATAATTTCGAGTTTTGATGAAAATTTCTTTAAGACTTTTATTCGATTTATATAATTTACTCGATTACGTAAGTACGTAATCAACAGTAAATAAATTAATTTTAGAATATAAATAAATTTAAATAATTGTACAAATAAGATATTAGCCGAATATTATAAAATTTTATTCGATTAAAAAATATATAACAAAAGTTATTTTTAAATAAATATTTTTTTATTTTGCGAATAAGAAATTATTCGAATATTAAAAAATGTTATTCGATTAAAAAAGTATTGGATTATTTTGCGTTCAGTTTTTTAAATTATCAAATAATTTCGAATATAGATGAAAAAAATTTTTTAGACTATTATTCGATTTTTATATTTTATCCGACTACGTAGGTACGTTATCAGCAGTAAATAAATTGATCTTAGAATATAAATAAATTTAAATAATTTTTATTCAAGTACTTTTGTTATTTTAAAATAAATAGTTGTCTTTTTGCGAATAAGAAATAAGAAATTAGTCGAATATTATAAAATATTATTCGATTAAAAAAGTATATAACAAAAGTTATTTTAAAATAAATATTTTTTTTATTTGCGAATAAGAAATTATTCGAATATTATAAAATTTTATTCGAGTAAAAAAGTACATAGCAAAAGTTATTTTTAAATAAATATGTTCTTTTGCAAATGCGATATTATTTGAATATTATAAAATTTTATTCGATTAAAAATTTATTCGATTAAAAATTTATTCGATTATTTTTTTACTCACTTTTTTAAATTATCAAATAATTTGGAATATAGATAAGAAATTTTTTTAGACTATTATTCGCTTTATATATTCTATCCGGTTAAGTAAGTATATAAATTGATGTTAGTATTAGTATAAACTATTTTTTTAAGTGTAACTTTATTTATCATTCGTTTTACATATATATTTTTGTTTTTGTTTTTCATATAATACTCGTAACTAAATCACTCATTTTGTTTAAGCTTCCGCTGTAAATTGTTTTCCAACTTGATGTTTTAATTTTCTAGCTAAAGGGCTGTGTGCGTATGTATAGCCATTTCAACTTTTGTTCTAAATACTTAACTTCCTGTTAGTTTCCTTTTCGCTGACACACGCACATATTAACACATATTAACACAGACCCAACTACTTCCTTTGACCTAAGTTACATTGCAAATATTCGCTTTTTGTTTTTTGTTTAACATGAAATCTAGATGGCATTTTAATGTATTTGTCAGAATATTAACAAGCGACGAATAAAGGATAATGATTTTAATACAAAATGACTTTGCGAAACATTTGCATACCAAAACACTAAAATTATAAAACGTTTAAGCAAACGGATCAAATAAAAAGATTTAAGGATTATTTTAAAATGTTGCTTATAGAGAGTTTAAACTGTTATGAGAAATAAATTTTACAAAAAAAATCTCATTTACATAAAATATTACAAAAAATAAATGAAAAATCATCATTACATTTGACACTGTAAAATCTACACACTAGTAAACTTTGTAAGGAAACTATACTACAACAGAATAACGATTGTAATCAAGCGTTATATTAAAGTATTTCACTGTATTTCTATAAATGCATGTGTGTAAGTATGTGTAAATATAAACAAATAAATTGCAAACAAAATGCCACAAGAAAAATAAAATCAAGCAGAACAGAAAAAAATAACAGCAAAACTCTAGGGTGAAATAACACACACTTTTTTTGTATCAAAATAGCAAGACAAAAGATTTTTAATAAGATGTATACTCATGCTATTCTGCAACAACCAAACACAATAAAACATAAAAATGGAATGAAGGCCATAAAATATTGTAACAGTGGACCAAAGAATGATAGACTTGTGCATAAAAAATGAAGGATATAAAAAACACTAGTTTGTGGTTATAAAATACATTGTTATTCGTTGTATGTATTTGATAAATATTTAATAATTTCATTTTATTTTTAATAACAGACAAAATTACAAAAAAAAAATAATACTCTCCGAAAATCCTTTAACGCAAATAGAGTGGGAAGACATGACTGGGCGTATGAGTGATATTAATTATAATAATACAGGCCAAAGGTCCAACTATATTATGCATATGCTGGCTTAAGCCAACTTAAGCAACTGTGCAAATATCTAATAATCACATGTGGCAAACTATAATGTACTTAACAAAACTTTTCGTCAAGTTTCGTTAAATATGAATTGCTTAAGCAAAGTACGAAACTGAAAGCCCTTACGTACGGAAACAGCTGACTAACCAATTTCAATGGATGCCAAAAGCGAATTTAATAGAAAACGTATAAAGAAAAAATTGCTTATATGATGAAAGAGATTCGTTTTCTTATAACCGCAATTCAAAGGAACGAGCATGGAAAGAAGTAGCAGAAAAATCCAGTAAAAGTGGTAAGTAAGACCCGAAAGAATTTTGTTTGCGTTTTTCCATTTCATACTTGTTTGAATTATATAAAGTCGCGTAGTGCAAACGCAGATGGAAGTTACTATGGGAACGTTTTTGCAAGGAAATAAAGAGGATGGGAGCTCCATCAGGCAGTAAGCAAAATATGATTATTAAACATCGTTTTGTTAATAAATTTCATTTATTTAGAAAGATATTTTTTTGAAAAAGTGCGAATAAAACAAATGTGCAACTGTGCACAATAATTTCTATATTCGTGTAAGTATATTATAGCCACCTTAAAGTCTTAAATGATTTACTTAAGCATTTGACAGATTTTTCGTACAATTTTTGACATTAGCTTAAGCCAGCTTATGCATTTTATAGTTGGGTCTCAACGATGAGAAAAAACTTTTTTACCCAAAATACTCTATCCTTATGTCTTTTAGGGTGCTGAATCCAAATCTGACAGTTATTAGGCTGTAACAGATCCACCATTTTTTCACATTTGTACCTGAATTTATTAAATGTTGTGATTTTTTCAAGAACAGTTTAAATGGAATTGTAAAATTCAATTTGAACTGAATACAGAAGAGTTGACAGCACTGATGAATCTTGGAAACAAATGTAAATTAATGGGCAAAATTGTGGCCAAAGTTGTTCTTTGAAGACCAAGCTCCTGAGCACAGCGTCGATTTAAGGTGGATGGATTGTTATCAACACTTTCTTGAGCATAGCAGTAATGTTTTCAGCCGATTTTGCAATACGTTGTGGTTCATGCTTGCGACCTATCACCTACAGATTCTCTTTCTTGGAAATCATTCACTACATGATAAATAGTGTGTTTGGTTGGCACGTTGTTTCTCCCAAAAATTTCTCATCATCACAATAATCGATGATTGATTTTGATAAAATATTTTAACGATTAAAACACGTTGGTTTATCGAATTTTTTTTCCGTAATAAATTTAGCGCGTATCTACTTCGCGACTGCCAAATATGAACTAATAATCCTTCCCGGCAGACACCCGGTATTTCTTAGTCAAATCGAATAATTAAATATGTATTTTTATGAATAATTTGTGTGTGCTTACTAATTAAAAATATTTTTCTTATGCTAATATATCTATAAAGTTTTTTAGTAATTGTTATAAATTATTCGATTAAGTTTTATTCGATTATTCGAATAATTTTATTCGAATGTTTGAATAATTCTTGTGCGACTTTTTTTCATTGTCTAAATAATTGAGAATAATTAATCAATTAGAATGTTTCATCTGAGCTCAATTATTGCTGTCGGGTATTTTGTGATAGCCAGGATAGTTTTTCCAGAAATGGACCAATAATAAAAAATAAAAATGAATCGCACATAATACCCATAAAGTTAAATTAAGAATTCTATCTTCGAGTTTAAGCCAAGAGCTCTAAATTTAGCGCGTGTCTACTTCACGACAGCCAAATATGAACTGACTCGTCTAATGTTTACCAAAATGGCGGCAAAACAAAGTAGTATACTTTCCCGGCGGACACACTGTATTATAAAAAGTGTTTTTTTAAGCTAGATAGAACTTTAAATTGTAAAAAGTAACACAAAAAATGAAATTTTGATAAAACATTTTTTTTTATTTGTTTCAGTATACTCTGACAAATCATCATGAATAGACTTTCGCTTGAACAACGCTACGATTCGCGCGATTCGTCGATTCGCGCAACTTATAGACGACTTCGTCATTTTTATGGCGCACATAATCGTGCATCTGAACAAGCCATTCGTCGAACTGTCGATAGATTTCGTACCACATACTCTCTAGAGGATGCAATAACACCAACACGTCGAAGGAATGTGTGTACTGAAGAGAATATCGCCGCTGTAAACAAAAGTGTGGAAGAAGATCCAAATTTATCAATTCGTCGTCGGTCGCAGGAATTGGGGCTCTGTCCGTCCACTACGTGGAAAATTTTGCGCAAAGATCTCGGCCTACACCCGTATAAGATCCAGCTGGTGCAGGAATTGAAGCCACGAGACCATTATATGCGTCGTTCTTTCGCCGATTGGGCTCTAGAGCAGTTGGCAACTGACCCGTTGTTTTATCGCAAAATTGTGTTCAGCGATGAGGCGCATTTTTGGCTTAGCGGGTTTGTTAATAAGCAAAATTGCCGCATATGGAGTGAGACCAATCCACAACAGACCCTACAGACTCCATTACATCCAGAAAAATGCACCGTTTGGTGCGGTTTTCACGCTGGTGGCATCATCGGAACTTATTTCTTCAAAAATGAGGCCGGAGCTCACGTTACAGTCAATGGAGATCGTTACCGCACCATGATCAATGATTTTTTGTTTGAAAATATGGATGACATTGATCCGAACGAGATGTGGTTTCAACAGGATGGCGCTACGTGCCATACAGCGAACGCAACCATCGACTTATTGAAATCAAAATTTGGCGATAAGTTGATTTCGAGAAATGGACCTGTCAATTGGCCTCCAAGGCCGTGCGATTTGACACCACTCGACTATTTCCTTTTGGGCTACGTGAAGTCACTGGTTTATGCTGATAAACCAGCAACAATTGACGCCTTGGAGGACAGCATTGTTCGTGTTATTCGTGACATACGCCCAGCAGTGCTCGATAAAGTGGCCCAAAATTGGACGTCCAGAATGCGCTTCGTCAAGAACAGCCGCGGTGCCCATATGCCCGAAATCATTTTCAAATGTTAATGTCACGTATTGATCCTTCGAATAAAAAAGAAATTTTGATTACAATTTAATTTTTTGTGTTATTTTTTACAATTTCAAGTTCTATCGGGCTTAAAAAAACACCCTTTAATTGTTGCTTAATATATGTTAATAGATAAGCAAGATGCATAGTCAATTTTTTTTTATTTTTGTAAATTAAAATAATACTTTATCTATTTAACTAACTACCTGACTAAAAATGTCAACGACAATATGGGCCCCTTAAAATATGCAACATTTATAATTTTCATTCTTTTCTTAGAAAAAGTAAAAATCACAAGGATTTTAATAAAAAAACATTAAATGTAAAATTATATTTTAGAATTATAAAAAACATCATATATTTTTTTAATTTATAGTGGCGCTTTTGCTAAAAAAGTAAAAAACAAATTCACACACCAAAAGCTAAAACAAAAGGAAATAAAATATGAAAATATTTTATTCTGTCGTTTGTGCAGAACATAAGGATTCTTAGAAACTTATTTTTGTTATCCTTAATATATTTCATTTTTTTTTTTTTTGTTGTATTCTGTATTTAAAATATTTTTGTCTCTGCAAAACGTTTAACCGCCACCATGACGCTGGCTGACTGTATACACAAAGAAGACTTTGACAGATTCCACATAAAGCAACATAAAGCAATCACAACAGCTAAGATACCAAAAAAAAAAAAAAATACCTCCCCAAGACCACCATGAAATTATGTTTTTGAAACTAAATTACAGAAAATAATTATGGCGAAAATATGCGATACACTGAAATAACATTCCCATATCCCTCGTATGTTTGCATTTATTGGGGGATTAAGCAAAATAAAATTAAAAAAAAAAAACAATTTTAATTATTAAACAAGCTGTGTGATTTCATTGTTTAAATTAAATTCAGTTTTACAAAATTATATAAAAAATATAGGGTGAGCCAATCAAAACATAGCATGTTAAACAGCTAAAAGTTTATGACAATTATATAATAAAATATCGCCCAAATGCTCGCTACGGTTTTTGTGGCATATTCTCTTTACGTTAGGTTCTTGAAGCTCTTGATTTTTTCTTGGCTTATTGACGTACATTTTGTGATAAGATTTACATCTGCATCTGGCCGTAAGCCTTAATCAGATGGTCGTCAAACCACTGGGTATGAAAAGCAACGTCATTTCCGCCCTAGGAAGCCGAGGACTAATCGTAGCAACAAGTCTTTCCAAGTTGTAATTTCAGCGGTTCCAAAGCAGGGTTGCAAACCACTACTCCTTCCTGAAGAGCTGGAGAATATCCAACTTCTGCTCAAGAACACATGACTAGCATGTTCACTGGATCCGAATCATTCACCCGTTGGTGTTATTAAAGGCGAGATGATCCTGGCCACCACAAATCAGTTCATGCTTGGGGCCGCAAAACCACAACCACCACGATACACCTGAAGGGTCAACCTCAATAATCAGTCAGAAAAACAGCTAAATGTGTAAAGAGACAATTAGCGGAAACTCTGGGGCTTACTGATTCCCGTGAAAATAACGTGGAGCTTCCAGTTGACTCCCTACTTGCCTTCGGGGGACTGGGCTCCCTTATATCCCCAGCAGCACAGGTCTAGATAGTCAAGTATTCTATCAAGACCGATAAATGTGCCCCCGGGGGCGGTAACTTATTGACGTACACTTTTCACTTTAAACATCTCCAAAAAAAAAAACAAAAACAAAAAGAAATCCAATGTCGCGAGCAATTAATAACGCCATGACGTGAGATAACATGGCCATTGAAATTTTCATGCAAAAGAGCCACTGTCTCGTTGACTGTCTGGCAAGAGACACTATCCTGGTAGATTGTAATGCGTGATAAGATTTACGTCTGTATCTAGCTGTGTAAATCATAACCAGACGGTGGATCATACCACTGTGGATGAAATGTAGCGTCATCCTCGCCCTAAAAGGCCTTCACATACGTATATCCTCCAGTCACTCCTAGTTGCAAATTGAAGAGCTCGTAGCAGACCAACGCCTTCAATACTTGCTGAAGAGTTGGAGACTATCCTGACTCAGGGTCCAGAATGCATGAAGCTTAATATAATTAAGAACACAATCGCAATCATGCTCACTGGACCTGGACCATTCATTGTGTTCATTGTAAATAATCTGACCCACACAACTCAAACGAGAGCCTCAAAACCACAACCACTACGATACTCCCGAAGGCCCAAACTCAATAATCAGTCAGAGAACAGCTAAAAGACAAAAAGCTGAACTTTGGGGCTTTACTGATTCCCGTGGAAATGTAGTGAAATTGTCTAGTTGGCTCCTGGTAGCTTTGAAGGGTACTGCGCTTCCTTTTATCCCCGTTGACACATGTAATGACGGTGAGATTCCATCAAAACATATTAATTTGCCTCCGGGGGGCCTATTAGATTGTGATACAGATTAACTTCAGTCTTAGCCGTAAAGGCAACAACTCTGATGGTGATATTAAGATGGCAATTTCAAAAGCATACCGAGCAGGGTCGCGCCCTCACTTCTTGTTTATAGAGCCAAAAACTAGTTAAACTTGTTTGTTTTTTTTTTTGTAACGAGCAGTAGCACTGAGGCAGCAATGCAGAGCTGTGACAGGTGGTGAAAGTAGAATGATAGTTAGGGAAATTAACTGTCGTATAAGACAGCTCAGTTTCCAGTGACCATGCCTGCATCACTAAGGGGCCCCACCGGCAGTAAATTTTTATTTGTAGGGAAAAAAACAAAGGTCTTTGCTGGGAATCGAACCCACAACCCCCAGTCATGTAAGCTAGCATACTACCTACTAGCCTACAGGGGCACCTAATGTGTCCCCAGCTTAGCGACAGTCATCAGTTAGGAAAAAGCCACAGCTGGTTTAAGCCACAGCCAGCAGATTACTGCCCAAAGGGCCTTACCAATAACCACTAAAGGCCCGTACACCAGCGGCCCACTTGTTTCCCTGGTACTGGTTTGGGAAGCCACTAGTCGGTACTCGAAAAAACAATTCTTACAGTTTTAGGCTTTTGCTGTCCTAGGCCCCTTTTGTTCCCAGAATTAGATGTCACGATGGGATAGGGTACACCTTAACTGTGTGCTTCGCGGGGGACCATGCCGTAAGAATACATACCGACTGGATTAATATCCTTAATTTCTGGCTACAAGAAGTATGTTATCATCGAACTGTAATTACGGTAAGTGCTTGACCGACCTCAGTTTCACTGAATTACAGTCTGAAACCACTGCCAGCCTATAAACCGGACCAAATAGCTACATTTCGTAAATGCAACAGCTTTTCAACAACATGGTAATTCTGTCCAAATATTTTAATTCTGCTTTTGAGCGAATCCACTGAGATGTCGCAGAAAATGATCTTCTTTGTAAAGTCACTATGCGTTTCTATTCATTCAGGCAGCCATTCAGGCAGCCATTCAGGCAGCCATTCAGGCAGCCATTCAGCCAGCCATTCAGGCAGCCATTCAGCCAGCTATTCAGCTTAGCGATGACGCTTAAAATGGCCAGTAAGCTTCAGCTCTTGAATCAATTGAACCTTGTAAGCGGGTAAAATCAAATATTTATTCAAAAACGCAGCAGGGATGGTCGTGAGGTGTTCAATTAGTGGGCACGACGAGTTAAGGTTGTTGGCTCTTGTGCCACACTTTTGGAAAAGAAACAATAGCAATATTTTCCGCAAAACGAACTAGGCGAGCATGAACAGGGATTTTCACATTGCCTACAGACCTGGTTTTTTGCAATTTGTCTACAATTCTTCCGATTATGGTGATCAAAAAAAATTCACAAGTGTGAAATTCACAAGTGTTCTGCTTTACAAATAAAATGCCCATCTAAATACCAGCATAAATTAAGGATAATTTTTCTCAAGGATATTATTTTTGTTTTTGTTACTTAAATGTCACAGTCTAGTCAAAATTACAAGTATGACATAATTATCCTCACGCAATTTACTTTAAATTAAATATCCATCTATTCATCACTCCTTAAAGATTATTTTGACCTTGAAAACAAGAAGAAGAAGAGTGAAACTCATAAATTTCAATGGCACCAAATCTCTCAAAAATTATTAAATAAGTAAATTCTACCAAAATGTTTCAATTAATTTCATTTTAAATTACTGTTTGATTCCAGTTAGTGAAAATGTCTCAAAATATTTGAATTTGTTCATCTTAACAGTTGTCCTTCAATCAGGACGATACAAAAAAAAAAGAGATTAAAAATATTTTAAATATTTGAATAAAATGGTAAAATATTTTCATTAAGAAAACCATTAAATTGCGGCAAAACTAAAATGCTGATTTGAATTTTGTAATTTGCATACAAATTGTCCAAAATGACACTTTCTTACCAACAATTTTTTTTAAATAATTTCGCCAGCATTTTATACAATAAAATTAGGGATTTAAAAGTATAAAATTTATCACCGCAGCTATAAAAACTTTTGTATAAAATTTTGATAAAAAAATTAAAAAAAAAACAGATATTTAAACACAAAATTAAATAAGAGGGAATTGGAACTTTTCAAACTTCCTTTTTGGGAGTGCTTTTTAGGTTAGTGTATTCAAAAGTTCCTTTTTTTATAACTAATAATTCTTAAAAAGAGAAAATTTTTGTTTAAAGAAACTCTTTAATGTATTAAGATAATTTTTTTAAACTGGTACTTTTTGAAAAGTACTTTTTAAAAAGTACCTTTTTTTAAAAAGTACCTTTTTACAAACGAACATTTTTTCAAGTTTTTCTTACTACGCTTTTATCTATAAAAAATATGTTTTAAGCCTTATTTTTCTTTATTGCATTACTTAAAATTATACTTTTTTAATGCTTCATACGAATTTCCTTAAAAAAGTACTTTTGCCTTAAAATTTTTTTAAAAGCTTTTAGACGTTCTTTTTTAAATTTCGGTTTTTTTTTTGTATTTCTATTAAAAGGTCTTGTTCATAAAAATATTATTCGAAACATCCTTTATTTTCCAAAAATTAAAAAACCGTTCTCTTTAAAATGTACTTTTTAGTGAGATAGGCATATTATTTGAAAGTTATTTTGGTAAATAATATTTTTTTTTCAAATTCTTATTTTAAAGAAAAATTCTTTAAAACACTTTGATTTTTTCCAGTTGGTTGAAATATAGCTTTCTTTAAAAAAGTACTTTTTGAAAATGTAGATGTACATATTTCTCTAAAAAAATTTTTAAACAGGCTCTAAATAAAGTAGTTTTATTGATTTGTATTATTTTGAAAGTATGTTCTCGGTATTTCTTTTGAAAATTCAAAAAAATAGTATTTTTAAAAAAAGTACTTTTTAAAAATCTAGTTATACATAGTTATTTGGTAGAGGCTTTTAATAGATTTATCTCCTAAATCACAATATTACAATCAATACTATTTTTACCTTTTCAAAGCTCCGAAATAATACTTTTTTCAAAAAAGTACTTTTAAATCATTTAGTTATACATAGTTATTTAATACAGTTTCTTAACATTTTGGCCTCTTAAAGTATAGTTTTATTGATTCGTACAATTTTCGGTACTGTTTTTCAAAAGCTCTGAAATAATACTTTTTGCAAAAAAGTACTTTTAAATGATCTGGTTATGCATAGTTATTTAGAAGAGTTTCATAACAGTTTGGCTTCTTAAAGCATAGTTTTATTGATTCATACTTTTTTCGGTAATTTTTATAAAAGCTTTGAAATAATTCCTTTTCCCAAAAAAGTACTTTTAAAAGATCTAGTTATATACAGTTATTTGGTAGAGTATTTTATTAGATTTATCTCCTAAATCACAATTTTATGATCAATACTATTTGCAAGTGTGGTTTTTTTAAAAATATTTTCTTGGTACTTTTTTCAAAAGCTTTAAAAAAATACTTTTTTCAAAAAAGTACTTTTAAAAGATCAAGATATACATAGTTATTTAGTAAAGTTTTTTAACAGTTTTGCCTCTTAAAACATAGTTTTATTGATGGGTACTATTTTCGGTACTTAATAGCTTTGAAATAATACTTTTTTTAAAAAAGTACTTTTAAAAAAATCTACTTATACATAGTTATATAGTAAAGTTTCTTAACAGTTTGTTCTCTTAAAAATAGTTTTATTGATTCGTACTATTTTTGGTACTTTTTTGAAAAGCTTTGAAATAATACTTTGTTTTTCAAAGAAGTACTTTCAAAAGATCTAGTTATACATAGTTATTTAGTGCAGTTTCTCAACAGTTTGGCCTTTTAAAACATATTTTTATTGATACGTACTATTTCGGTACTTTTTTTAAAAGTTTTGAAATAATACTTTTTGTACAAAGTACTTTTAAAAAGCTACTAATATATAGTTATTTAGTAAAGTTTCTTAACAGTTTTGCGTCCTAAAGCATAGTTTTATTCATTAGTACTATTTCGAATTGTAGTTTTTTAAGTGCTTTTTGCACAAATCGGGTGAAAGTGTTGCTAAAAAGCAACATTTTAATGAAGCATATTAGTTTTAAGTAAATTTTTATAAAGATTTTAAGAAGATACTTTTTTTTAAATACTTTTAGATGATTTTTGTTACTTGTTTTGTCATGGTACTTTTTTTGTAAAAGGTACTTTTTTGAAAAGTACTTTTTGAAAAATATTTTTATTAAGATGCTATTTAAAACAAGAACAAGTGTTTAGAAAGGTTTTTTAAGATGCATAATTTTTTATGACTTTAAAAAAAAAGTACTTTTTAAGTTAGAATTTTTTATAACGGCACTAATAAGCAGCTTTAAAAATTTACATTATGGAAATGTATCTTTTGAAAATAAATTCTAGCTATTTATTTATTTATTATATCTTTAATGATGATAATTTTAAGTTGAAGCAGTATCTTAAGGTCCTTAAACAAATGGAAGAATGTTTTATCTCTAATCCAACACAGCATGAACTTTCGCCTTAGGGAATTGTTTAAATTTAAGAAGATAATGGCTTAAATATTTATTTTATTAATAGACCACACTTAAATGTTTATTCGCTAGCTCTTGCTGTTGTTGTTTTTTCTCCCTTTAACCAATAAGTTGTACAAAATTGCTGTACTTAATCTAAAAATACTGGCAGCTTTTGTCTAAGTACTCATTTCTTACCAGACCATCCTGTTTTGCTGATTAGTCGCAGGGAATAATACTTAATTGTTTGATTATTTACAAATAGCTAAATGGCACTAATGCCACAGAACAAGAAAAAAGCAAGGAAAGGAAGCAAATCATTGTATACTTAATCTCACCCCACTATCGTGACTCTTCCTGAAGTCTTTCATAAAGTAACAGCAACAACAATTTGTGTTGAAGCTTTTTTAAGTTTCATGCAGGGGGTGATAGGAAGAAGTTATGTTTTATAATTAAAAAAAAATATTTATTATTGGATAAGTGTTTCAAACTCTTGCAATTAAGTCGTTATTAATAATATTTTGTATTTCAATTTTAAAAGGATAAAAACCTTTTTAGAGGTTGTTTAAGTTGTTTAAAAAATAAATGACCAAAAAAAGCTTTTTCTAATTAAATCAATAAGATGCCATTAGCGCACCCATTTTTATGCAAATAAAGCAAAAAAAGTGGAATAATAAACTAAATAAAATAGAATGAGAAGTATAAAGGCAGCCAAAATTAAAAAACAAATTTACATAACACACTGTCAAGGAAGGAAACAAATTGTCTTTTCCAAAACTTTGTTAACACAAACTATTCTCTGACATTTATATTTACATACATACATACATAATCCATTCCTGTAGCCTTTTTGTCAACTTTTTACAAAGTTCGTATTTGCTAAAGGGGTGTTGGTGAAAACTATATTCATTTTTCAAACATGACAGGACAATATCAAGGATTGATGTAAAACAAAACAGAACCTTTGTCCTGTTGATTTGATTTATTGACTTAGAGTGCTTCCAAACATGTTGTTTACGTTAACTCTAATGTAAATATGACATGTGACAGTTTTTTTTTTCTAAATTATACTACGAATCATTAAGAGTTTTTTTACAGTAAGTCTAATGCCAAGCACAAAAAATAACCCTTAATAAGAGATAAAAGTATACCTTTTTAGTCTTATATAACATCCTGCTATCTTTGTAAAAGATATAAGATTTCACATTTATTAGTCCTAATATACAAGACTGTAATTTTACTAAACGGCGTAAGTGGTAATAAAACATGTCACGGTAACTATATTTCATTCATATAAACATAAAAGTATATAAGTATAACTTAACGCTCAAAATAAAACATTTGACTTAGTGCAATATGTTATTTTACGAACAGGAATATAAGTTAAGAGTCTAAGTAAAAGGCCATAGTTTTAGTGTAGGATGTAAGCCTTAGTATATTAGTCTACTAGTCCTAGTGTAAGACATTATTTCAAGTATAATACATTAGTCTCAGTATAAGAGAGTTGTTTTTAGTATAAAACCTATATCTTAGTATAAGAGATTTGTCTTAATATAACACAGCGAAAGAGAAGAAAGTATGGCGGTATCCGAATCAACATTGGTGGAAAGAGTAGTGGAATAGCTTTGCAATACTATACGGAACAAAGACGGTATGATAAGTTTCGATAGATTTTTAGTAAATTTAAGCGACTTTCCAGCAGTCGGGACTGTGATAAAAACTAGGATATACGTTCCAAAATTCAATAAGATTTTTAAAAGAAACGAAAGTGAATTTATGGTAAATTCCTTAGGAACAATTGCGTGTCGATAGATATACTCAAAAGAAGTACAAGTTCTGTCTAATTTTTATACGCCAAATGGTGAAAAAATAGATGTTGAGTGCCCTGATGCTGTTATCAAATATATAGCTATAATGGGTGGAGTAGATTGAGCGGACCAAAAAGCTGGTGTTTATTATTTGGATCGAAAGTCAAACAAATGGTGGGAAAACGGTTTTTTTCCAAAATATTAATGATGGCTGTAGTTAATCTATGGATAGTTCTCCAAAAAATATATCATAAAAAAACAGAGTTAATAAGCTTCTTGGTTCTGTCTTAGTATAAGACAGTTGTCTTAGTATAAGACAGTTGTCTTAGTATAAGACAGTTGTCTTGGTATAAGACAGTTGTGTTAGTATAATACAGTTATTTAGTACAAGACATGTTGTCTTAGTATAAGACAGTTGTCTTAGTATAAGACAATTGTCTTGGTATAAGACAGTTGTGTTAGTATAATACAGTTGTCCTTAGTACAAGACAAGTTGTCTTAGTGTTAGACACTTGTCTTAGTATATGAAAGTTGTCTTAGTATAAGACAGTTGTTTTATACTAAGACTTAACTTATACTTATAATATATACTTATACTATAACTTAAACTTATACTAAGTTGTCTTAGTATAATACAAGTTGTGTAAGTATAAGACAGTTGTCTTAGCATAAAACAGTTATCTTAGTATAAGACAAGTTGTCTTAGTATAAAACAGTTGTCTTAGTATAAGACAATTGTCTTGGTATAAAACAGTTGTGTTAGTATAATACAGTTGTCCTTAGTACAAGACAAGTTGTCTTAGTGTTAGACACTTGTCTTAGTATAAGATAGTTGTCTTAGTATAAGACAACTGTCTTAGTATAAAAAAGTTATCTTAGTACAAGACAAGTTGTCTTAGTGTTAGACACTTGTCTTAGTATAAAACAGTTATCTTAGTATAAGACAAGTTGTCTTAATATAAGACAGTTGTCTTAGTATAAGATAGTTGTCTTAGTATAAGACAGTTGTCTTAGTATAAGACAGCTGTCTTAGTATAAAACAGTTATCTTAGTATAAGACAAGTTGTCTTAATATAAGACAGTTGTCTTAGTATAAAACAGTTATCTTAGTATAAGATAGTTGTCTTAGTATAAGACAGTTGTCTTAGTATAAGACAGTTGTCTAAATATAAAACAGTTGTCTTAGTATAAGATAGTTGTCTTAGTATAAGACAGTTGTCTTCGTATAAGACAGTTGTCTTAGTATAAGACAGTTGTCTTAGTATAAGACAGTTGTCTTAGTATAAAAGTTATGCCAGTTTGCTTTTTTCCTGAGAAATAATTTTTCAGAAAAAATTTTTAGCCTTAGAACAATTTGCTACAAGCTCCTTGCTTATACAAAATGTTTAAATCATTTTTAGGGATTAGGAATTTCAATTGATAAAATTGATTATAACCCCGTCGGAAAAGCCAAGCACATATTAGGAATATCAGTTTCAGCATAGATAAACCTCATCTCATATATCTTTTTAACATTTCCTCTACCTCTTCTGAGTTCTAATAACTAATTTTTTTACATTATTCCTGCTCTCCATTTTCACTTACCTTTCATCCAATTTCATACTACTGTGACTGATGTTACTCCAGGCGGACATTGAACGTGGTCGCTGAAATTGAAATAATTTGGAGCTGCGTCTGGCGGGTGGTGGCAAACGTTGTGGCGTATATCCTTCAGCCACATCATTTTGTTCATCGTTAAAATTGACAATGCGTGCTGCACGGCTGGATGAGGCCACCGAGGGCAATGAATAGCTGGTATTATTATCGTCCGACATTCCAAGAGCTGTATAGCTGACTTGAAAATTATTGCTCATGTCGCGATTAACCGGATAAGTATTCGTTTTTTATATCGATTACTGTTATTTTATTAATATTCTCTTTTTTGTCTTGCTAAACTAATGGGGAGTGAGTGGTTGATTGGTTGTATTGACGGCTGATGGCGGCATGTTAGTTAAATATTTGAATATTTATTGTAGCATACTTTTAGGGTGTACTTTGTTTATTTGTAATTTAAAAATTTTTAATAGAACAAGAATTTTATATTATTTTATTATGATTAATTAGTTCTTTTCCTTCACTTTCACTTAATTTTTCTTAAAGATTTTTTACAAAAATTAAAAAATTGTTGTTACTTTAGTGAAAGATTAAAGTATTGAATTTTTTATTTGAAAATAATGATCTCCGCCAACAAAATTTTAGAACTTTAATGTTTTTTTTAAATGTTTGTAAAGAAAATAGAAAGAAGAGGAATATTTTATAATTCGCATTCAATCACGTTTTAATTTCAATACTCTCCCTACACTTTAAATTAAATAAAAAATCTTTTTTGTCCCACTATGCAGCTGAAATGTTGCTTGATAAAGAAAAGATAATAACAGCACGAAAACAAAAATAGAACCAACAGCAATGCAACAAATCAAAAAAAACTTGAATAGAATACAAAAACCAAGTCAAGGAAAATGAAAGTGTAAGTATAAACGCACAATACACACACAACAAGAAAAGAAAAGTTCAGGTTTATGTCAAGAAAAGTACCTTTTCGTAACTCTTAGAAAACCATTAAAAATGTGTGACAAACAACAACTGTGTCATATCATCACCTTCAACTTAGCATTTTGTTATTTTCATCTCCTTAAGAATGAAAAGCAAAACTTCATGAAAAGTAAGAGCAAATAACAATAACAACAAGTAACAAAAAGAAAACCAAATATTAACCACAAACACGAATAAGTTATCTTATGGCTTCTTCTTCTTGTATCAAAAGCAAACAACTTGAAACAAAAATAATACTTTTCAAATAGAGAATAGAAAGGTAATCAGCCGCCACATTTTTATTTAGTTTTCTTAATGGGAGAAATGCAAATAATCCACAAAAAAAACCTAAACAGGGTGCTTAACAGTGTGCAGCTCTTTAGATAAAAATAATGTTTTTTTTTTTAAACTTTTGGTGTTTGGTGTTTTTTTTCAGAAAATTTCTTTTAAAAGAAGTCTTTCTTTGCAATTAAATAATAAGACACAAAATACTTTTCTTTTAAGAAAATCGATTCCAACGGCAATGCACCAACGTTTGAAAGCGAAAGTGAAAAATTATTTACACTAGTGGAACCAAAAGGGTTGATATGGTAACTAGATAACACTATTAAATAAAAAACAAGCTGTACTTTGCAAAACTTGTAACTCCAATTTCAGTCTTCTATTCAAAATTTTTCCATTTTAAAAATTAAAAATTTTCAAAATTAAAAAAATTTTTTTTTTTTAAATTAATTTTTTTTTTTTAATTTTTTTTCAAAAATTTTTAATTTTGAAATTTTTTAATTTTTACAATGGAAAAATTTTGACTTAAAAGACCTGGCTCTAGTAAAAATAATATTATTTTTACTAGAACTAGGATCCATTATTAAGCATCCCTTTTTTTCAATACACACTTTTACTCTGTCTTCTCTTATATTTTAAATGTAATTAAAAAAATCTAAAAGCTGTTTCAAATGCTTCAAGATGTCCTTTATAAAATACACTTGAAAAATCTAAAATCCCATTTTTGGAAATTTTGAAAATTTTTCTGGGAATTGACGGATTTAATTTTTTATTGTAAATTTTTTTTTGCAACTCATTAAAAAAATGTTTTCACCAAATGTAATTATTTTACTGAAAAAATGACAACTTAAAAATAATATTATTTTACTAGAACAAGAACTCTATTAATAAGGATCTCTTTTTTTCAACACACACTTTTACTCTGTCTTCTCTTATATTTTAAATGTTATTTAAAAAAACTGAAAACTGTTTGAAATGCCTCAAGATGTCCTTTACAAAATACACTTGAAAAATCTATAATCCCATTTTTGGAAATTTTTAAAATTTTTCTGGGAATTAACGGATTTAATATTTTATTGTAAATTTTTTTTGCATTTCATTAAAAAAATTTTTTCACCAAGTGTAATTATTTTATTGAAAAAATGACAATTTAAAAATAATATTATTTTTACTAGAACCAGGACTCTATCAACAAGGATCTCTTTTTTTTTTAATACACACTTTTCTCTTATAGTTTAAATGTTATTAAAAAACTGAAAGCTGTTTGAAATGCCTCAAGATCTTGAAAAATCTAAAATCCCATTTTTGGAAATTTTGACAATTTTTCTGGGAATTAAAGGATTTGAATTTTTTTTTTAATCCTTATTTTTGCAAAAATTTTCATATAAGTGCAAACAGTGAGTGTCACTGTTGAAAAAATCTAAAATCCCATTTTTTGAAATTTTGACAATTTTTCTGGGAATTAAAGGATTTGAATTTTTTTTTTAATCCTTATTTTTGCAAAAATTTTCATATAAGTGCAAACAGTGAGTGTCATAACTTTTTTTTAGAAAATTGGTGAAAAATGCCAATTTGTTTTAATCGCTTCAAACAGGGTGTCCGCTAGGACGGTATAGTACTTTGTTAGTTTACATTTTTTGATTGAATGAAATATTTTATATTGTTAAAAGTTTTATTTAATGTCGGCAATTATGCATGGAATACAATATCAGATAAATGTCCGCCTCTGTTAGTCTCACCAATGCGAATCCTTTTGATCATATTTCTTATTACCTTCTCATACATTTCACGCGCTAATTCACTAATTTCATCACGAATATTTTTTTTGAATTGCTCAAGCGTTTCTGATTTGTTTGCTTTTCATTTATTCCCACAAAAAGAAGTCCATAGCAGTCAAAAAAGGCGACCGTGAAGGCCAAACAACATCACCATTCCTTGAAACAACTTGTTGTGGAAAGAGGTATCACAGCAATATGCGATGTGGCACCGTCTTGTTAATCGAGCCCAAAGAGGTGACTGTTAAATAATTTTAAGGTTTCTTATTCCCCAGAATCGAATATTTTGTTTATTCTCATATCCATTCAAATGAAAATGTGCCTCGTCACTCACTATGATTTTTTCATGAAAATCGGGGTTGTCATGGGCGATCTGTAACATCCTATTGGCATAAGTATGGCTGCAAAATGGTCTTGTGGAAGAAGCTCTTATGTCAACTAAATCTTATATGGAAACAAATGGAAATCCTTGTGCTAAATTCTGCCCAAAGTTTTTCTTGGAAATCCAAGCTCCTAAGCACGGCCTCGAATTGTGGGTTGATGGATTATTTTGAACGCTTTCTTGATCAGCAGTTATGTTTTCAGGCCATCTTGCAGTATATTGTGGTCCACCAACAGAACATCTCTCTTCGAAATCATTCACTACACGTTAAATAAAGCATCTTTTGGGCACGTTGTTTCTGCCAAAAATTTTACGTAACTTTCTCATCGACCCATCGTAATCGATGATTGATTTTGATAAAATTTTTTAACGATTAAAACACGTTAGTTTATCGATTATTTTTTTATAATAAATTTGTCACGTGTCTACTTCACGACTTACAAATATGAACTGTCAAAACTAATGTCTATCAAAATGGCGGCAAAACAAAGTAGTATACCTTCCCGGCGGACACCCTGTATTTTAAAAGAAGACATAGCCGATGCCTAAGTTACTAATAATTGTAAAAATGTCACATATCCACCCAAGCAACGCAAAAAAGCCGCGAAACGCATTACTTCTGTCCAACCTATGAGGAGAAGCCACCCCTTTGTGGGGCAGATTGTTTTAAGAACTTCCGCAAACAATAACATATTATTTATTTTTTGTATTTGAGCTAATTTTTCCATTATATTTTTTATTCCCTTTTAATAACTCTTCTGTTCATGCAAAGCAACATAGACTTTTTGTTATTTTTCCAGAAGCACTGATATAATCCGGCTGTTTTCGTAGCTATAAAAAATTGGTTTCCCGGTTTTTTTTAGTATAAAATTTTTTGAAGTTTTGAAAATTGTCTATATATTTGCATATATTAGAGAGACAGTATTAGAGAGAGAGTTATTTAAGATTTCGAGGCTAAAAAGATTTTTATGTTTAAGTACCCCACTGTGCAGGTTTTCAATAAAAAAAATTTTTATATTTGAATATATTAGAGAGACAATATTAGAGATTTAGAGGCTAAAAAAATCTTTATGTTTAAGTCCCCCACTATGCAGGTTTTAAATAAATTTTTTTTTTATATTTGAATATATCAGAGAGACAGTATTACAGAGAAAGGTATTTAAGATTTAGAGGCTAAAAAAATGTTGTGTTTAAGTCCCCCACTGTGCAGGTTTTCAATAAAAAATATGTTTATATTTGGATATATTAGAAAGACAGTATTAGAGAGATGGTTGTTTAAGATTTCGAGACAAAAAAAATTTTATGCTTAAGTCCCCCACTGTGCGGGTTTTTAATAAGAAAAAAAATTTATATTTAAATATAATAGAGAGACAGTATTAGATAGATAATTATTAGAGATTTAGAGGCAAAAAAAATTTTTTTTTGTTTAAGTCCCCCACTGTGCAGGTTTTTAATAAAATTTTTTTTTATATTTGAATATAATAGAGAGATAGATGTTTAAGATTTAGATGCTAACTTAAAAATTTTATGTTTAAGTCCCCCACTGTGCAGGTTTTTAATAAAAAAAAATTTTTTTTATTAAAAATATTTTCCTTAAAATATTTCAACCAACCGATTTATTTTAAGATTTTCCTGCTAATTTATTTTTTTGTAAAAGCTGCACAATTTTATAATTTTATTTTTTTAAATTTGGTAGCGTTAGTGTTAAATTTACACTATTGGTATCTGGGTTGTTAGAGTTTTTCTAGTTGTTGTTGTTGTTGTATTATGCAGGAAAAATGCGTAGTCATATAAAGATACAACATAATATAATGAAGTTTGATTTTTATTTAAATGCATTTTTGTTGTTGTTGTTGTTGTTGTTGTTGTTGTTATGAAAACACGAAATATTTTATTTTTATAAAAAAATGAATTTATTTTTTTTTTAAATCTTTTTATTTTTTATTTATATTTATTTATTTATTTATTTATTGAAATGGATTTAGTAATGAGAAGAATTTGCTAATATATTTTTATTTAAATAAATGAATAACTTTGTTGTTGTTGTTTTTGTTATTTTTGCATTGAATTCTCTTTAGAACAAACAACACAAAATATTCGTTAAACAACTTTCAAAATCTTTCAAGGACATAAAAACACGAAATTTAATTTTTCTTTTATCACACATAAATCAAATAGAAAAGAACTTAAATTTTTGGTTGCCTTTTACATTTTAAAAAGATTTTTAAATAAATTTTTAATTATTATTTTAATAAGAATTTTTAATTAATCCAATAACATTTTTAAGCTTTTTTCAACAACATTTTTATTTAAAATTATTTCACTTTCACATAAATTATAAATTTGTATGTTTTGCCTGCTCTTCGATTAACAAACACTGCCTCGCGCGTTTGCCTTCCACCACTTAACTAAAATGGAAACGAAAATTCGTTTTTTAAGGTGAAATCATTTGGCATCCATGGAATTTGTATCTGTGAGAGATGGTGGCGTATGTCAAAATTTGTTAAAGATGTTTTTGTAAACTTTTGTTTTTATAGATTCTTTTTTTTTTGTCGTTTGTTTAGAGTTCCTTTTTAGTAGAGTTCACTTTTAACAGAAACATTTTGCAAAAGTATTAGAATTTCAACCCAAAGTTAAAGATACACACATACACATACAAAACTCTCTCAGTTTTATTTTTTTTTTTTTTTGTTTGGTTAACTCTCAGTAATGAGGGCGAAAGATGTTTAAGGATTTT
The DNA here is from genome assembly GCA_030448955.1 of Trichopoda pennipes. NCBI lineage: Eukaryota > Metazoa > Arthropoda > Insecta > Diptera > Tachinidae > Trichopoda > Trichopoda pennipes. The sequence goes on from JASKUP010000040.1 coordinate 4,701,337, forward strand.
TTTTTTGTTTTGGTTCATCAATGGAGTGCGTACGTTTTTATAGCTGGGAGTTTTTTTAAGAAATCACAAAAAATAAAAATAATTCACAATATATTGCCAGACTAAGAAAAAGGAACGAATCTGTAATATAAAAATTAAACGCTACATTTGTTGCCAAGCGCAAATCTTGAAAGCAGCTGCACCGATTTCGTTAATTCTTTTTTTATAATAATCCTTGAAGTACGCGGATAGTTCTAACGGGAAGAGAACATTTAAAAAATTGCCTGAAAAGACAGTATACTTGATTCCTCTTTAATTCCTGCACCGGTTGAACCTTGTAAGGCTTCCAAATCAAATCCTTACACAAAATTCGCCATGTGATGGTGAATGGAAAAATCCACTTGTTTAAAACTCACTTACTTGTGACTCACAGCTGCAATATTTTCAGTTAAATGACCCGATCGAACACACATTGATGTTTGCACATTTTGTATCGAGCCTGTTGACTCAAATTTAACAAGCAGAAGGACAATTATGTTGTCTGAAAATGTCACAAATTATACGAAATGTCACTTTAACGGAACCACCATTTTTCTTAGTGGATTTTAATTACTTTAAAGCGATTTTCGTGCGAAATTGTATTCATTGTAACAATTGGCAATCCGTCTACTACAAATACGTCAAAAAGCTAAATGTCGATATTCTTATGTTGTTGGTGTTGCCACATAGTTTAAAAACAAACTTCTGGTTGAAAATGCCGATAATAACAAAATGACCTAATATATTTTTTAAGGAATTGTTCGTCGTTAGCCACTACTTTTTCCCCAGGTTTCTGATAGCATCTGACTTCCGCACCAAAATAACTGTACCGATTTTGAGATAAGGAATAAATTTAACCAATTTCTGATATCCTATTCTATAGTGAAGTGTATTCCACTAAGAGCGTTATACATTGATCGAAAGAATTGGTAGTGAGAAAAAGAACAACGTCCAAGCTATAAGGCGAGTGAAGCAAAACTTTCCACCCACTGTATTCTAAATAGTTTTTAACCGGTCTGGCAGCATCTGGCCCAAACGTTATCATGATGAAATATTACGGCCTCGTGTCTCATCGAATATTCTAATCATTCGTCGATATTCTTATGTTGTGGATGAGGTACAAAAATAATATGTGTGACGATATTTTCTTTAATATGCGCAATAGAACAGAGAAGTGAAATAAGTGAAGAAATTAACAGTCAGGCGTTGATTTCCGTTGAGGATATGTGATTGACGATGTAAAAAAAAAAACGTTATGTTAATTGGGAATGGCCGCGTGCAATCGCCCAATGCACGATGCTTTTCATCAAAAGTTAGAACGTGAAAAATAGTATGATCTCAAGACTTTGAAAGAATCGATTCAAATAAATCTTCCACTAATGGATGAAGAAGAAAATTATGTATTCGATACTCTTATGAAAGTAATAAATCGTAGAACTGGAGAGGTTTACATCTTGGACGCTCCTGGTGGTAGCGGAAATACTTTTTTGATCACTTTAATATTGGCAACAATTCGCTCAAAAACTGAAATTGCTCTTGTTCTTGCTACGTCAAACATTGCAGCAACTTTGCTAGAAGGCGGCCCTAAAATTGCCATTGAATATTCGTTTGCAATGGCAAAGGCTTTGCAGCAACGTAAACCAATAGTGTGGGATGAATGCACGATGGTGCATGAAAAATCTTTTGAAGCTTTAAATGGAACTTTAATAGATCTAAGGAACAACCAAAACCAATTTGATTTTATTATCAGGCGATTTTCGCCAAACATTGCCAGTTGTTCCACGTTCATTGCAAGCTGATGAACGGAGTGCATGTTTAAAGTGTCCTCCAAATTGTGGAAACACGGCAAGAATATGCGTATTATGTTGCAAAAGAATCAGTCTGTAGATATATTCTGTAAACAACTCATTTATATTGGTAATGGCAAATTTCCTATAGATGTGCTGATTGGCTGCATCACCTTTCCCGATAGTTTTTGTCAGTTAAAATGCAATCAAAAGATGACTTCATTCATAAACTGTTTCCAAATGTTGCTGAAAAATTATTTATTCCATGATTGGTTGGCTGCCAGGAAACACTGATGTGAATAAATTAAGTTTCAAAATTCGAGATGGCAACCCTGACGAAATGAGGGCATATAAATCAGTTGATATGGCAACTAATGCAGATGATGTCGTGAACTATTTACCGGAATTTTTAAACTCACTTCATTTGCCATGATTGCCGACTCACAATCTTCAAATTAAAGGCTGGATTTGTAGTTATAATGTTGCAAAATATTAATCAACCGAAACTTTGTAACGGTACACAATCAATATACCGTTTTTGGACCCGGAAAATAAATTCCTTAAAGGCATGATAACGACTCTAACAATAGCTTAAGAAATCTCTGTCTTATTCGTGCACATATTAGCCAGTCCTTGTGTTTCTTTAAAACCGAAGGTCATAAGTTCAATCCCCAACAACAGCATAAATACAGAAAATTTTATTTTGGCTAAATAAGTTTTCAAAAAACAAAGCTTTTATTGCAAATGGCAGCTTGTACTTTTCTGAAGCACACAAACAAGCCATATAATCTAAAATTTGGGCGTTTCTACATGAGACGAAATTGATTCCAATTGCTACCGCATTCTCATCACTTGCTTGATAAGTCTAAAGCAACAATAGATATCTGCCGGAGTCTGTATTAGCTAAGTGAGTCAGTCATTGTTTAAATTAAAATGAGCCATGAGTTATGTTTAATTTCCTGAGCTCCTGGAATTTGCAGTTTTTTCCCTAATGATAACAGATGATAGCAGTACATAGAGTTCTGCCACACTTTACTGTGGTATATCGTTGAGAGCTGTATAAAATAGTAAAAGCATACCTTTAGTTAGCAGGAAGTCCTAGAAGGATTTAGCCAAAGTTCCAAAACAAAATACAGAGAAAATTATAATGTCACAGAAAATAGTCACCAAAAGACGAATATATAAAGGGTTCGCCACATAACTTTTTTTGTTGTTTTAAATGCTATAAATAAAACTCCAGAATATTTTCTGAAATTTCTTTTTTTATTTTAGTACAATCCTTCCGGTTACTAATGGAAAATAATTTCATTTCAAATGGCTGCCTCGGCTGGCCATTCAGTAACCTACAGGATCGTTTGAATCTTTAAGCACATTATCGATTAAGTGCAGCTTTGGCTTCACGAATATTGACCTTTAAAGCGTCAATTGTCTCTGGCTTGTCGGCGTAACACTTATCTTTGACGGCACCCACAAATAATAGTCCAACGACAAAACGACAAACGACATCAGCTCTGCGGCTGATAATGTGATCTTCAAAAATAGGGCGGAAAAGATCGAGTGTAGCTTCGGCTGTGTGGCACATAGCGCTGTCCCATTGAAACTAAATGTTGCCAATATCCTCTACTTCAACTTTTGTGACGAAAAATTCGTTCAACATGGCCTGATAACGCCACCCGCGGGCACATTATAAGTCTTTATGGATCACACAACCAACTAGATTTGTATCTTGCCGGAATTAATAAAGCCCTACAGTTCCGCTATTTGTCTCTTTAGGCATTTAGCTGTTCACTGACTGATTATTGAGATTGGCCCTTCAGGAGCATCGTGAGGGCTGTTTGAGTTTATGAGTCGGATCATTCACAATGAACACAATGAATGGTCCAAGCCCAGTGAGTATGAATGCCGTCGTGTTCTTAATTATATTAAGCTTCATGCGTTCTGGACCAGGACTTGGATAGTCTCCAACTCCTCAGCAAGGAGTGAAGGCTGCGGCCTGCTCCGAACTCTTGAAGTTGCAACTGGGAGTGACCGGAGGTTATACGTATCTAAAGGCCTTCTAGGGCAAGGATGGGGCTATATTTCATCTACAGCGATATGTGTGTGATTCGACTTACATCCGCGCCTGGCCATGAAGCCTAAATCAGATGGTGGACCAAACCACTGCATAATTTGGAATGTCATGCTCGTTCTAGGAAGCCGAAGCCATAATTCTATGCCACAGAACTTTCTAGTTGCAACTTCGATGATTCCAGAGCAGGGCTGCAAATCATCACTCCTTGCTTAAGAGTTGGAAACTATCCAACTCCTGTCCAGAACACATGTCTAGCATGCTCACTGGACTGGAGCATTCACCTAGCGTGTCATTAACGGCGAAATGATCCTGGCCACCATAATAACCATTATACTGTTATGGGGCCGCGAAACCACAACCACCACGATACTCCCATATAGTGGCCAACCTCAATGATCAGAGAACTATTAAATGTCTAAAGAGACAAATAATGAACTCCGCGGGCATTACTGATTCCCGTGGGAATAAATTGGAGTTTCTAGTTGTACCCCTGTCGACTTCAGGGGACTGGACTCCCTTTTTCCGAAGTTGCACTGTGTCTTGATAGTCGAAGTTCTATAAAGACCATATATATGTGCCCCCGGGGGGTCCACAGTGGTATGATTCACCATCTAGTTGTGTAAGCTAGGTACAGATTTTAATCACGTCATGGCCCGTTAACGATCGTTATTGACTGTAACGGCCACTTTTTGCTCATTTTCGAAGAAAAATGCTCCAATTATGACTCTGAATCAAAATCCACACCAAACAGTGACTCGTTTTGAGTGCGTCGGCTTTTCAATGTGTATGTGTGCGGGTTTTCTGTGCCCCAAATGCGACAATTTTGCTTGTTTACATACCCGCCAACATCAAAATGAGCTTCATCTGAAAAGATGATTTTTTTTTTTTTTTTTGCAAAATCGGCATTTTCTGTAAGTCAGTCGCAGGTCCACTTAGCGAAGCGAAAATGCATTGGATGGTCACTTGGCTTCAACTACTGAACCAATTGCACTTTGCACTGGCGTCATACCCAGGTCTTTATGCAAAATTCGTCTCAATGATGTCTCTGGAAATGTTCAATTATTGAGAACGACGGTGAATTGATATTGATGGCGCTTCAGGCACACTTTTTCTGCCACAGCAGCAATATTCTGGGGTGTACGCGCTGTTTTTGGCTTTTCACGCGCTTTGGTTTATCGATGAGGATGCCAGTTTATTTTACTTTTTTCACAAGATAACGAGCATACGGTGCGGCTGACGGTGCTTCTCTTCCTGTAAAAAACCGTACACAATTTCCGCACACATTCTGCAACATTACCAATGATTTTCAAAGTAATGTCGCAATATTGTCGCAGCATTGTTCAAGCGTATACGCGAGCATAAGGATAAAACTAATTATCTGTCAAATCAAACATGAGCTAAGTGTTACCATTCACGAAATAAGCACTAGTTGAAGAAAAAACGTTAGATGGCGCACCCTTTACAATAACAATTTTGAGTTCAAATTGTGCAGTTAAACATATTGAGACTCTGCTAAACGCCGTTAAACATAATAACCTCATATTAGTTATTTTAACACATATGAATGGATTAAAATCTTCTTAGTCATCAGCAAAAAACTAAAAGAGTGAAGATTTATCGGTGACCTGTAGTAGAGTAGCTAACTAAAGTCAATGGAAATGGTGTCTTTTATTTGGGTACGATTTTCCGTCGAAATGGTGTCGTCCGCATTAATAGAAATTAAAAAAAAGATAGTTTAAATCATAATTTTAATGTTAAATAATTATTTTATTTAAATAAATCTATAAATCAAACACTCCCATTGTTGCTTTCGATAAAAAATCATGAAATGAGGGGTAACAAGGAATAAAGAATTAAAAAATGTAACACACACACATAGCCACTTCTACACATATCCACAAAAAACCACGTGGTTATATAACGATGCATAAAAACTCTCTCAGCAGTATAACGGCACTCAACCATTAACAACTCAAAACTGTGTGATGAAATCCAAAAAGAGACACACGCACACAAATACAAAATGTTAAGGAACAGGAACAAAACAAAATAAATGAGAAATAATGGAAGAATAAAGAATTAGAGAAGAAAACCCAGTAACCCAAATTAAACAAAGAGAGCTAAAAAAATGGCGGGAAAATTACAATTCAGTTTTAAGTGGTTGCAAAAAAAAAAAAAAACAAAAATGTTTCGCCATTCAAATGTGTCAACAGGGCGAGTGAAAGCGTAATAAAACAGCTGTTGTCCACTATTTATATTTCGCCTCAAATAAAAAAAAGCTTTTTCTCCTAATTTATTCTTAACACAACTTTTCGTATCAACTTAAAATGACGTCATTAATTTCCAATGAAATATTTTCATGTGTGTGTTGGTGTTATTTGAAAAGTTTAGCATAAAAGAAAAGCACACGTTAAGCATGAGTAACAAGTTGTTACTTTTTGCAATCATTAACGCAGCGCCATCTTTCTTGATTTAATTTAATTTCTTGTTTCTTTAGTGGAAGGAATGTAATTTTAAATATAAAGGGTTTTTCAACAAGAAGTTTGGCTTAAAATGATTCGAATTTTTATTGTTTAACGAAGAGAAAAGTTCTGCAATTATGAACGAAAAAGGATATCCGGCAAATGACCACCACAACCACGCTGACAGATATCGTTACTTTCGTCAAAGTTTTTAATTACTTTTTGGCTAAATCGCCTCTCCTATATCGTTAATAACATCACGGATTTTGAATTTTAAGACTAAAATTTATTCACTTGGCTCCGTATAGGCTTTGTCCTTAACATAGCCCCACAACAAATAATCCAGTCATGTTAAATCACACGATCTAGGTGGCCACTTAACTGCTGATTGTCGTGAAATGATGCGATCGGGAAATTTTATTTGCAACAAGCTTCATCAAACCAGTTCGAACGAACATGTCGAGTCGTGAATAACATATTTGTGTTTACAACAACCACAGAAGAAAATTAATAAATGAATTTTCTAAGTTTTCCGGAAAATTTTATAATTTTTTTTCATACAAACCATCTCCTTAAAATTTCGAATCGAATAAAACAAAAATCAGCCAAATCGCTCCAGCCGTTCACACGCCAACTCATTACATACGTAGACAATTTCATTTTTTTATATATAGATAAATTAATCGTTTCATTGGCTGTGTGAAACCATATCGTCCTGTTGAAACCATATCGCCAGCGATATCCATCTCGTCAATAATAGGCCAAAATTGAATTTTTAGCATCTCGCGATAGCGTGATTTATTGACCATTGCTGCATTTCCAGCCTCATCTTCGAAAAAAAAAACGGTCCAATCACACCTCCAGACCACCATACAGTCACATACCCTGACAAGTTTTCCCCTCCGCATGCACATTTATATGTTTTGACGGAAATTCACCATTATTACATATGTCTTTGGAGGTAAAAGGGAGCCCAGTCCCCTAATAGGCTAGCAAAAGCCAACTGGAGTGTGATTTGTTTTACATCCGCGCCTGACCGTTAGTCTTAATCAGATGGTGGACAAACCACTATTGTATAATTTGGAACGTCATACATGCGTCCTAGATAGCCGAAGCCATAATTCTATGCAACAGAACCACCTAGTTGCAACTTTAATGATTTCAGTACAGGTCTGCAAATCATCACACCTTGCTAAAGAGTTGGAGACTTTCCAACTCCTGTCCAGAACACATGTCAAGCATGCTCACTGGACTGGATCATTCACTTTGCGTGTCATTATCAGTGAGATGATCCTGGCCACTATAGAAAACCATTGGATATGGGGCCGCAAAACCACAACCACCACGATGCTCCCATATAGGGGCCAACCTCAATGATCAGCCAGAGAACTATTATAAGTCTAAAGAGACATATAATGAACTCTGGGGTCACTGATCCCCGTGGAAATAAAGTGGAGTTTCCAGTTGTCTCCCTGTCTGACTTCAGGGGACTGGGCTCCCTTTTTCCCCCAGTTGCACAGGTCCAGATAGTCGAGTATTCTATAAGAACCGATAAATGTGCCCCCGGGGGGTAGCCAACTGGACAAACCACTATATTTCCACGGGAATCAGAGTTCCGCTACTAGTTTTTTAGTCTTTTAGCTGTTCCCTGACTGATTATTGAGGTTGGCCCTTCGGGAGTATCGTGACGGCTGTGTGTTTCGAGGTCGGATCATTCACAATGAACACAATGAATGGTCCAGGTCCAGTATGCATGAATGCCGTCGTGTTCTTTAATTTTATTAAGCTTTATGCGGTATGGGACCAGGAGTTGGATAGTCTCCAACTCTTCAGCAAGGAGTGAAGGCTGCGGCCTGCTGCGGGCTTTCGAAGTTGCAACTAGGAGTGACCGGAGGATATACGTATTCGAAGGCCTTCTAAGTCGAGGATGACGCTACATGTCAACCACAGTGTCTCCCCGGGGGTACATTTATCGGTCTTTATATAATACTTGACTATCTAGGCCTTTGCTGCTGGGGGTATAAGGGAGCCCAGTCCCCTGAAGGCAAGCAGGGAATCAACTGGAAGCTCCACATTACTTCCACGGGAATCAGTAAGCCCCAGAGTTTCACTAATTGTCTCTTTAGACTTTAAGCTGTTCTCTGACTGATTATTGAGGTTGGCCCTTCGGAAGTATCGTGGTGGTTGTGTTTTTGCGGTCCCAAGCATGAACTGCTTATGTGGGCCAGGATCATCTCGCCTTTAATAACACCAACGGGTGAATGATCCGGATCCAGTGAGCATGCTAGTCATGTGTTCCGGACCAGGAGTTGGATAGTCTCCAGATCTTCAGCAAAGCAGGGTTGCAAGCCGAGTAGTGGAACCGCTGAAATTGCAACTAGGAAAGACCTGTTGCTAGAATTAGTCCTCGGCTTCCTAGGACGTGAATGACGTTGCTTTTCATCCCAGTGGTTTGACCACCATTTGATTAAGTGCAGATGTAAATCTTATCACGAAGTTTCATCCACAGTGGTAATGATCCACCAACTGATTATGGCTTACACATCTAGGTGCAGATGTAAAGCTTGTCACGTATACCCTGACAAGTGAAAATGGGCTTCGTGTGAAAAAATGATGTTTTCAAAAAAGCCAGCCGGTTGCTCCATAATGAAGTGAGAGAATCTACGGCAATTTGGCATTAATTCCTGGGCCAGTTGAAATTTGTAAGGCTTTAAAGTCAAATCCTGACGCAAAATTCGCCATGTGGTGGTTTTTGATTAACCCAATTGTTTAGAACTGCAATGTTTTCAGTTAAACAACCCGATCGAACACGCATTAGTGTTCGCACATTTTGTATGGAACCTGTCGACTCAAATTTAACGTTCAAATTCTTAATAGCGTTTGCAGAAGGACAATTTGTTGTCTGAAAATATCAGGAGCTTTACGAAATGTCACTTTAAGAAAACCACCATTTTCATGCGATTTTTGTACGAAATTGAATTCACTGTAACAATTGCCAATACATATACTGCGAATATGTCAAAAAACTAAATGTCAAAACTATCATGTTGTTGGTGTTGCCACAATTTTAAAATAAACATTTTCCTGAAAATCCCGATGTTGAAGAACGGCTATCGACCAAGCCAGCAATTTCAACGATTTCAAAATTTTTTTTGGTTAGAAAATTCTGGAAAATTCTAACGCACGTCCGAGCTGCTTTTCTGCACGTTGTACCGAAGGCGCTAGCACGCTTTCTTTTTTTTTTGTTTCTTTTTCATTAATTCCTTCGTTAAGCAAATATAATGTCATAATTATTACCAACTGTCTCTTCGAAATTAAATCGGTGTTGCCACATTAAAAGAATCAAGTGGCCTTTGGAAGTCGCGTTAGTAAGAAAATGACTTAATACATTATTCAAGAAATTGTTCATCGTTAGCCACCACTTTTTCCCCAGGTTTCTGATAGGTTTCTGATACCCAGGGCTAAAGTGAAGTGTATTCCAGTAAGAGCAGTATACATCGATCGAAAGAAATGGTAGTGAGAAAAAGGACAAGGTCCAGGCTATAAGGCGAGTGAGCCAAAACTTTCCACCCACTGTATTCTAAATAGTTTTTAACCGGTCTGGCAATATGTGGCCCAAGCGTTGACATGATGAAAGATTAAGACCTCTTGTCTCCTCGAATATTCTAACCATTTATCATTGATTGCTGTCTTCAAGCGAAACAAGTTGCCCTAAAATCGTCTGACATGATATTAATATTTCAAAATACAAAACATGCTGATCCCAACAAATATAGAGCATTACCTTTCATTGATAGTCGCTTTTGGCATTGATTTGGCAGCTTCGCCGCGCCTTATTATATGACTATTTGGGCTTAGGGTTATCGTAGGTATCGCAAAATTTTGAATGCAGGGAAATAGCTTATTGTGTGACTCCCAGTGATAATACAAATTCTTCTTATGTTTGACAACAATATTTGTTGAATAATGTTTCCAACTCATCTTCAAACTTTATCGGTTTACCAGGCTAAGCCTTATCTATTTCTTTCGAATGCTTATCAAAAAAAAGGTGTTTTAGATCGAACAGAGTATTCTGTTTCACATTATAATGTCGAAGACATCACATTTTATTTATATCATTCATATATTTTATGACACTGTAGCGCTAAAAGTCCTGATAGACGTTTTTAACGACATCGGCAATTTATTTTATAAATATATTAATTATTATTTTAGTTTATAATTATATTTATTTTATAATTTTATAATTGTAGTTTTAAGTCGAATGAGTTTTTTATTATAATTTTGTGTTTTTAGCAGCAGTTCGCTGAACAGCGCCATCTTTATGTGATGGTACAACTAGCGGCTGATAATGAACACAGCCACCAGCTGTTTCATACATCAGCTGTGGAGATAGTAGATGTGTGTGAGTGTACTTGTATATGGCGGCGAATTGGTATATAAAGAAGAAATTTATGTGCGCAGCCGATCGACAGATAACAGGTAATATTTTCAAAGCATTTCTAACTATCTTCGGCCAATACTGCCTCGTCTCTACTAAGAGTGACCAGAGCAGCATTAAATTGTGTTCTAGTGATTATTACCCTGCGCAATTTCCGATATACCTAGAGGTATTTCCCTCATACACTAATGATTATCTCACGGTGCTGGCCATAGTGGCACCGGTAAGGTCACAAAATAATATAGAGGTTTTTTACCCAGCCTGGTTTGTGTCTACCGTCGCTACAAAGAGTGCCTAGAGCAGCGTTAAATTGTGTTTTAGTGGTTTTTACCCTGTACAATTTTCACAGATCTGACTATTTCCCTCGTCCACTAATAGCGGATTTGTGGTACCGAGCCCAGAGATACATCCGCACACCATTGCACGGTACACGAAGCAAAGAGAGTAAGCTGCCGTTTAGGAGTTTAGTGGCAAATAAAGGCTGAAGACTTATACCGAATCAATGAGCCGCAACTTAATTCAACGTTGGCACAACACGACCCTGGAGGTCGATGAGCATACTCGAGCAACCGCTAAAACGGGGTCGTTACAAAACATTTTTTCCAAACTGATTTTGAAATATTGCTTGTGGAGTAAAATAATTTCCTGTGACCCTACACTCTCCTCGAAACATCCTTTGTGGAAATTTTCATTTGCTAAGCCTTGACTACTTTGAAAGGTTTGTATGGTCCCTTTAAAATAATAGGAGATGAAGAAGAAGTGTTTTTGGAGTATCGCTACATGCTTTCAGAGTTCTTTAACTCCTTCTACTGATCAGACAGATACTAAAATAATAAAATATAGTAAAAATATAAAACGCACAAAATCTGCAACATCAGTCCATTAAGTCTGAGATAATGTTTTTTGCAAGACTTGCAAATATGTGTGAGAGAGAGAGAGAGAGAGATAGCGAGAGAGAGAGAAATTTAAGCTAAAAAACACTTAATATTTCACATTTTTTTATAAAGCCACACATCGTGCCTATTAATAATTGAAAATGGCTAAAATTCATACACACACACACGCAATATTGAATAAGTCTTATTTATTAAATGAAACAGCAAATAAAATAAAAAAACAAATAAAACAAATAAAAAACTTTCATTAAAATCATGTCAATGGTAATAAAATAAGTGGTGAAATATCGATTGCTGACAAAAATAGAATCATGTTATTTTACAACTTTGCCACAGTTTGATATCCTTACTTTGTGTAATGATTGGCAGGATAATTTTGTCATTTATTTTAAGCGAAAAATAAAAATAGTCCAATTTAAAAAAATTTATTAATAATTTATTATGTAAAAATGGTGAAGATTTTTTGTAAATAAATTTAAATTTTATAATTAATTTTTTAAGCACAACGTTTTTATATAAAAATTTAATTTTAATTTTTAATATTTTAACACACAAGAGCATGAAATGAATATAAATTAACAAAAAAAAATTTTAATTTTATTTAAAATTTAATTTTTTTAAAAATTAATATTTTTAAAAATTTTACATCAAATTTTTAAAAAATTTTCAAAACAAAAAATTAAACAAAATTTATAGAAATTTTAAAAAATTTGAAAACATTGCTATATCCTATTCCCGAAGATGCCACCCAATAGTGTGGCGTAATATTAAAAACAAAAATAAATTTTATTAAAATATTTATATAAACACCTTGTGGTTCCAAATTTAATTACCAAGTTATTAAAAAAGGTTAATTAACTATAGTTATAATTTAGGCGAAAGTTTTATCACAAAAAATGTTGTGAAAATTCTGAAGAATTTTATGTGAGAAAAAAAGTGATTAAATTATTTTCTTTTATAAAAGAGATGATGAGAAATTCAAAAATTATAAAAATAAAATTTTCTTCAAAAATATATATATATATACAGGGTGTCCACCGGGAGGGTATACTACCTTGTTTTTTTTAAATATTGTTGGTTAAATGAAAGACAATGGATCTTATATTGATAAATGTTTTATTTAATGTCGGCAATTATGTTTGGAACACAATATAAGATAAATGTCCGCCTCTATTGGCCTCACAAATGCTAGAGCCCTTTTGAGCACATTTTTCATTATATTCTCATTTAGTTAATTTCCTCAAGGATATTTTCTTTGATTTGCTCAAGCGATTCTGGTTTATTTGCATAAACCCTACTTTTCAGATATCCCCACAAAGAGAAGTCCAAAGCAGTGAAATCAGGTGACCATGGAGGACAATCAAAATCACCATTTCGTGAAATAACTTGTTGTCGAAATAGATCTCGCAGTAATTCCATTATAATCTTGTCTGTATGCGATGTGGCACCGTCTTGTTGATACCACATGTTAATCAAGCCCAAAGCATGCAGCTGTGGCGTTAAAAAGTTTTCAATCATATCACGATATCACTCACCATTCACAGTTACCATTACGCCATTTTTATTTCAAAGAAGTAAGGTCCAATGATTCCTCCTAACCAAATTGCAGACCGTTACTTTTAATTGGTGCAAAGGTGACTGTTGAATAATTTGAGGATTTCCCATTCCCTAAAGCCGACATATCCATTCAAATGCAAATATGCCTCGTTACTCATTACGATGTTTTCATGAAAATCGGGGTTGTCGTGTGTGAGCTGTAACATCCTATTGGCATATGTATGACGGCGTTAATGGTCTTGTGAAATAAGCTCTTGTATCAACTGAATCTTATATGGAAACAAATCCTTGTGCAAAAGTGTGGCCAAAGTTGTCCTTTAAAGACCAAGCTTCTCAGCACGGCATCGAATTAAGGTTGCTGCATTGTTTTGAACACTTTCTTAAACAGCAGTAATATTTTCAGTCGATCTTACAGTACATTGTGGTCCATGCTTACGACCTATCACCTATAGACTCTCTTTCTTTCAAATCATCCACTACACGAAAAATTGTATGTTTTGTTGACACATTGTTTTCTCCAAAAATTTCTCATAACTTTCTCACCGTCACAGTAACCGACGTATTTTATTTACTCTTTAGGTTTTTGTAAATTATTTTCTTAGATATCGTTTTATGTAATAAGTTCTATGTAATTTTTTTAACAGCACTGTTAAGTAATAAATTCTTTAACAGTGCTGTATTATTAATACTATGCATACTTATTAGCTTTCCGGTTTGATGTTTTACTTAATATAGCCATATCGTTTGCAATTTTTAATGATGAGCGTGTTTAAACGTCTAAATTGTGGTAATTAGTAAATATCTGGCAAGCTTTTCTAGTTATTTTTTTTAAGTTATAATAATTAGCATTTTATATAGAAGCACTTTGTTTTTAAAAAAGAATAGTTGCTGAGAAAATTCTGTTCTTTTCTTGTCAATACGACGTTTTTTATATGTAACACATCTTAGCAGCTGAATTATGATTTTATAAAACAACAATAAAGCCAAATCAAACATATGCTGATTGGGGGTGGCTGATTTCAAACGAGTGGTAAGGGAATGCAAGAAAGCGATATGTTAGTAATTTACATAGCAAATGATAAGGCTCGCTTCACAGCTTTACAGTAAATTAATCGTAAGAAGTACTTGAGTTGGCTGCTATCTATGAGTTGACAGTAAATATGTATTTACAGCTAAAAGGTAAAGTTCAAAATTCGAAAAACTTTCGGCAGGAGCACAAAAATTAGGATAAAAATGAATTAAAATCGTATCCTTCATGCGAAAAATCTCATAAACGAAATGAATTTTTTATCACAAAAATACAGTTTTGATGTCCATTATAATTGTTACTGATGAATCTTGCTTAAGTTTTGAAAGCATATAATTAAGTAATAAAGTAAACAACTAGATATGCTGGTATTATTTTGTTTATTTCTGGTTATGCTGTTTACTAACCCTCATAGTTTGCTAAGAAAACTTATGCACGCAAGACAACAACAACTTTCTAGTTATAAACTGCGTAAAAATTTAATACACGCAAAATAACAACAATTGGCTATGCTGTTTAGTAACGGCATAGTTTGCTAAGAAAACTTATGCACACAAGACAACAACAACTATGTTAAAATAAATACCAGGCAAAAACCTTTAACAGCATAAAAACAAAAACAAAAATACACACAGACCAACAGACGCCTATACATTGAGTGAATAACATAACAGCAACAAAATGTAATACAAAGGGAAAAGAAATTTTTATTAATTTTTCTAGACCTCTAGGGGACAAATATAAAAGGCAGCTTCTAAGTAGTTAAATAGTTAGTTAAAGCATATACCTCGTGAGGCAAAGACTTTAGTAAATTGTTCTGTAGAGCCAACGTACAAATCTTACATTGTGAGTAGTCAAAGATAATAAACTTTTAATTTGAAAACTCTAAAATCTGGTGTTTATTTATTATGCACTAAAGAAATCGGCAACAAGAAAATGTTTATAAAAGGTATAAAGGTAACAAAATTATAACAGTTTCTTTTATAACATTTCTATTAATTGTTATATGGCTGCGTTTCTGTAAAGTGCTGGTCACTTTATTTTAAAACGCAAAAAAACCTTTTAGTATAGAGTTATCTGAAGTCAGTGTTGATTGAATTTTTTTTTATTTTATTTTTGCTTACATATTTAAATATTAATTGAGCTTGTCAAAAACACATTATAGTTTTCATTAGCCAGAAAAATATTATTATTATAATTCATTGTTAAAATAATTTTAACATGTCAGAAATACGCCGCATAAGATTTCCGGATAGATGTAACATTTTGGGAATTCCTTATCGCAATGTCAGCATTTGCATAGCATGTATTTCACTAATACAAAATAGCAGTTTTGTTATTAGTTCTTTCTTGAGAAACTTAATAACCTGTGATATCTTGAATAATGGTCTCTATAGTCTATTCATACTATTTGGTAAGATTTTCCATAACAACAATTTTTTTAATAAATTTTCTATTCTAAATGTTTTTTTTTATAAGTTACAGGAGAGGGTTATTGGTATACAATTGGCTTGTGGATTTCAATATTATGCCTCCTTACGAATACTTGTTTGTTGGTGGGAGCCATTAAGGTAAATATTTCCGACAACTACACTCGAGTAAATATTAAAATAGAAACAACATTTGAAATTTATTTAATTATTTTAATTTCTCTTCTTTTTTCGCCCTCATGTCATTAATGTGTTGCCATATTTTCCCATTCCTATGGCTGTTTGAAGCGTGATAAGAAAATAATATTGTTGTGGTATGTTGGTGGCTTTGCTCAGTTCGTGTATTTGTTAAGTTTCCAATATTTTTGCTTGCAAACGAAATCCTGTAATAACAACTGTAAAATGGATAGAGACGACAGAAAGAATCATGACTGGGGATATGGGTGGTGTTTGTTTTTAACTCTTTGTAAGTGGTTTTGTTTTTTCTATTTTATTTAATTTTAATTCTTACACTTTATACCCGTACAAGGACCTTTGTTTATTAATTAATCTTCATTGGTTCCTCAATGAATTCATAAAGTTTGTTTTGGAATTGTGGCAACACCAATGACATGATAGTTTTAACAGTTAGTTTTTTGACATATTCTTAGTAGACGTATCGGCAATTGCTGCCATGAATCTAATTGCGTCCAAAAATCGCTTTAAAATAACAAAGATCCACTTTGAAAATAGTGGTTCTGTTAAAGTTGTACTTTGTAAAATTCGTGATATTTTCTGACAACATAACTGTCCTTCTGCGAACGCTATAAAAAATTTGGTCGTTAAATTTAAGTGGACAGACTCGATACAAAAGATGCGCACACAAATGCGTGTTTGGCCGGGTTGTTCAAGTAAAAGCATCGCAACCGTTAAGCGGATCCAAATTTCTCAATTCCTCGACGTTCTCAACAATTGGGGATTTCCGAAACCACCACATGGTGAATTTAGCGTAGGGATTTGACATTGAAGCCTTACATGGTTCAACTGGTGCAGGATTAGAGGGCGACCCACCGTTCACATCGCCATAAATTCGCTCTATTCATTCAGGAACAATCGGCTGGTTTTTCTAAAAAAAAAGACATTTTTAAGACGAAGCCCAATTTCACTTGTCAGGACATGTCAACAAGCAAAATTGCTTCTGAAGCTTCTGAAAATCCTAGAGCGATTATTAAGCAGCCTTTGCAGACTCAACGTGTCGCTGTCTATAGCGCCAGTGTTTTGAAGGCGTGCTTGGTTCGTTTTTTTTCGAAGATGAGGTTGGAAATGCAGTCACAGTTAATGGATCACGCTATCGCGAGATGCGTGATAAGATTTACGTCTGTACCTACTTGTGAAAGTCATAACAAGATGGTGGATCATACCACTGTGGATGAAATGTGGTGTCATCCTCACCCTAGAAAGCCTTCAGATGCGTATATCCTCCCCAGTCACTCCTATTTGCAACTTCAAAAACCCGGAGCATGCCGCAGCCTTTACTCTTTGCTGAAGAGTTGGAGACCATTCAACTCCTGGTCCAGAAGGCATGAAGTGTAATAAAATTTAAGAATACAACCGCAATCATGCTCACTGGACCTGGACCATTCATTGTGTTCATTGTGAATGATTCGAACTCAAACGAGGGCCGCGAAGCCACAACCACCACGACACTCCCGAAGGGTCAACCTCAATAATTAGTCAGAGAATAGATAAAAGACTAAAAAGACAAATAACTGAACTCTGGGGCTTTACTAATTCCCGTGAAAATATAGTGGATTGTCCAGTCTGCTAGCCTTGTAGAAGACTGGGCTCCCTTTTACCCTCGTTAACACATGTAATGACGGTGAGAGTCTGTCAAAACATATCAATGTGCCCCCAGGGGGGAGCTGCCGTGAGATTACGTGATAAGATTTACATCTGCGCCTGGCCTTAATCCGATGGTGGTCGAACCTATTTGCATAAATAGAAACGTCATGCTCGTCCTAGGAAGCCGAAGACTAATTCTAGCAACATCCGCGCCTGACAATTAGTCTTAATCAGATGGTGGACAAACCACTATTGTATAATTTAGAACGTCATACATGCGTCCTAAATAGCCGAAGCCATAATTCTATGCAACAGAACCACCTAGTTGCAACTTTAATGATTTCAGAGCAGGGCTGCAAATCATCACTCCTTGCTAAAGAGTTGGAGACTATCCAACTCCTGTCCAGAACACATGTCTAGCATGCTCACTGGACTGGATCATTCACCTAGCGTGTCATTAACGGTGAAATGATCGTGGCCACCCTATAAAGCTGACCTGTCTGTTATGGGGCCGCGAAACCACAACCACCACGATACTCCCATATAGGGGCCAACCTCAATAATCATCCAGAGTACAATTAAATGTCTAAAGAGACAAATAACGGAACTCTGGAACTTACCGATTCCCGTGGAAATAACGTGGAGTTTCCAGTTGACCCCTGCTGCCTTCAGGGGACTGGACTCCCTTTTTCTCCCAGTTGCACAGGTCTAGATAGTCGAAGTTCTATAAAGACCATATAAATGTGCCTGGGGGCTGTCGTAAGATGCTAACAACTCACTTTTGGCTTATTATTGACGCTGTAGATATCACGGACATGTAATTTCAATGGGACAGTGCCATATATCACACAGCCAATGAAACGATCAATTTATTGCAAACCAAATTTCACGATCGCATAATTTTACCACAGTCAGCAGTTAAGTGGCTAGCTCAAAATTAGGTGGCCAACACCACTGGATGATTTTTTAGTGGTACTATGTTAAGGTCAGGGTCAAAATCCGTGATGTGATTAACGAAATAGGACCAACATTTTGAATTATTTGTTGTGGGGCCATGTTAAGGACACAGTCTATACGGAGCCAATCGAATGGATTTCAGTCCCTAAAACTTTCAGCCTTAAAAAACGTGACGTAATCAATAAAATAGCACCACCATTTTGGCAAAAGGTGATCAAAAACTTGGATGAAAGGATCGACATCTGTCAGCGTGGTCGTGGTGGATATTTTCAAAATATCATTTTTCGTTCATAGCCGAACGTTCATGGCGAACCTTTCTTGACTCATCTTAATCTTGATTTGTTGTTCAAACTTCAGTTGAAAAACCCTTTATAAGGTACTTTTTTTGGAGAGGCAAAAACGGCAACACCACTGCCTGTAGTTAAAAAGTATCACTGATTTGATTGAAGCTTACTCCCAGCTGCCTGAGTTTTCCTGAATAACGTAATTCTGCTTTAACAACAATTTTGTCAAAATTTATTTTTGATATCTTAGTTTTGTTTATTTTTTTTTTTTTTATAGGCAACACTGGTTAAAAATATACATACAAACTTTATTACTATGTGCACATAAGTCATACCGAGCAAAATTTAATTTTCTATATATAGGCGAGTAAAAACGTCTACATTTGTTTGAAGTGAAAACAGCTGGCACAAGGCTTGTTTTAATTGTTTCTCCTGTACTTCTTTTAAGGCCTAAGCAACAACTAACATCAAAATGCTAGGTAATATTTTAAGTTTAGTTGTTTTTTTGCTTACGGCGAGTGTCTCTTTATGTGGACTTTTTTTGAAACTCCTTTTTAATAATATATTTACACACACAACATTTTTGTTCATACAACCTATAATGTTTGTAATAACAATTTCCTTTTGTAGGCGAGTAAAAACGTATAAAGTTTTGTAATATGTAAAAAGATGGCAAGCTCCAATAACATTTTATTTTTATTTTTAATTATTATTGTTGGCATTAAGTGTTTAAAAACGTTTTGCGACAACTTAATTATTAATTAATTAACTTCAAACAGTCCATATTTTTATGTCCTTCCAAATCGCCATTTCTTCATTATTATTAATTTTAATCTCTTTTAATCTCTTTTTAGACTTTTTTATAACTTACATATTTAAAATACATTTGTACTATCTCCATCTCAATCATATTGAGAATCTTCATGTCAACATGAAGAAGTCAAAAGGTGAAATCTTTTTACGCACTTCTTATTATTATACAGTAAATTATAATAAATAAAAAATAGTATTTTAAATAATCAGCTGAAGAATAAAGAATTGTTTTTTATTTATAATTAAAAATTATTGTTTTAAATATTTAGTCAACTTCTTTCGGACTTTAACGCCCAGATTATTAAGTGGTCCCATAACGAGCAGTTGTAATTAAAAAGGATCTTTATAAAAGTGAATTATTTATTCATATTCAGAGTCAAACAGGATGGCATCCCTCAAATAGGCGATTGAATGTAAATATGCAATGAGATTAAGCCTCGTATTTAGAAACACTATAACACAATTGCGAATTTAGTCCCGCAAGAGGCAACGATGACTACGTTGACATTAAAACAGAGTGAAGCAAAGAAAGTTTAAAATATTATAGGGCATAAATTCTTATGGACATACTTTTGTGGCGCAGAGTAAATATTTTGTCGAAAATTCTAATTAAAAAAAAACCTTAAAAAATGTTTGTATTGTTTGCAGAGATGTGCATACTGCATGTAAAATCCAAAAATATCACAATTGTTTGCTGATGTATCGAGAGACTAAAATCGAAGTGCAAATTGTATACAAAGTTACAGCATTATTAGGCACCAGACCAAGTACAGGCAGCCATATAGTGAATAATAAATTACTACTCCACAGATTAAATAGCCTGACTCTTATTATATAAAAGTTACAAAAAGTAAATTTGGCAACCCTTTACACATCTATAACACCAAAAGGTAAGATATCAAGAGGAACATAATCTCGAAAAGGATCGGATGTGGGGTATGCGGGGAACCAACGGCGACGGACACGATGATACACTACTCATCAGTTCATCCCCGGCAACACGGAAGCGCAGCAATCGGGCAGTTGATAACAAGACTCGGGAGAACACCACTGACACGGCAAATGTATATGAGGGAAATGGGAACAGTATACACTATAGCGGAAGACAACGGATACGAAAAGCGCCACGTAGATAACATCAGGAAACAAATTAGAATGAACAAAGAACAGGAGAATGAAAGGAGAAAATGGGCTACATTAACATATATGGGAAAATCAACGTACAAACTGGCGAAATTCTTTGGAAAACCCAACATCAATACCGCATTCAGAACAGGAAACAACCTGGGCAGAGTACTGCGGAATAAGACAACCGAGGCAAATATACTGGACAAACAAGGAGTGTACAAATTAACTTGTACATGCCATTATAGCTACATCGGGCGGACAGGACGGGGAATTAAGACCAGATTTAGGGAACACATTAGAGACTATAACAAAAAACTACGAGAACCAAAATCAACTCCGGAATCAAACTTTGCGAACTATATATTCAACAACAAATGTACACCAGGACATATAGAAACAACGGTTAAACTGCTTCATACACAGCACAGAGGAAGGGGACTAAATGTATTGGAGAACATGGAAATATACAGACAGAGAACATTTGACGGACGAATAATAAATGGACAAATAAACACTGCTTCGGACACATTATTTGAACCATTGGAACATTTTTACAAGGAAACGAACATTACACCAACACAAATACTTTACGCAGGTGCACAAGACCAAGGCAATAGAGAACATCATAAACGTACAATTACAGATTATTATGTCACATGAAAAAAAGGAGAAGAAAGAAGGGAAAGAGAAAAAAACCCAATAGGTTCACACATAAACGAAAACGGACAACAAGCATGATCGTAAGGGGATTTAGTTAGAAAAAAAGACGAATGGGAAAGCAGCGACAAGTTAGGTAAAAAGAGACAAACGAAAAAGGAGAGCGAGAGAGAGACAGGCAAAAAAAAGACAGAAAGTGACGAACGCAATAACACGAAGGGAGACACGAACTATATAAACACAACTGACAATAGAACGCAACTAGTACGTAGAGAACACTGAGGATGGCAAACGGCCGAAACCGGTTTGTTCACAAACCAAATTTGACGAGGGTCGACGGAAAACCGTACCCAAATAAAGGTAAGATATCCGTTAAAAATGTTAGAATGCGTCTTAGTTAAATAAGTTGTTACTTTAACCATAAAAAAATAAAAAGAAAAGTTTGTTTGTTATGAAACACAAGATTTGGAGTCATGAGTTCAACTCCCATTAGCATTAGCAATATGGGAAAGTATGACTGTTGGAATAAACAGCAGCTTTACCGCCTGTAAATTAGAAAAAAGAAAATATTTGTTGTGTAGCAGCGATTAAGGCACCTGCTTATTCAAAGCAAGAAATCATGTTTGAAATCTCGAACGAATTTTAAAGGTAAAAAATATCATTCAAATTTTCATTATTTAAAAGAGTGTGCCTGGTTAGTGTGAGTTCAAGTCCTGTTTTAGCCACAGTATTTGTTTATTTTTTTTTTCTTTGTTAATGGCAGTCCACAGTTAAGGTGTCTATTCACTTAAGTAGACATTGTTACTCTTGGGTAGCCGTAGCCCCTACATATTGTGATTTGAATGGCTACTGAATGTAGTCCTTATATTTCTCGGTAGAAAATGTGCAAATACCAACGCATATTCGACCGGCTCATTCAACTGAAAACATCGCAGCTGTGAGCCATAGTATTGAAGCAGATCCAAATTTGTCAATTCCTTGACCTTCTCAACAATCGAGGTTATTCAAAACAACCACATGGCAAAGTTTGCGTAAAGATTTCACTTTTTTTCGGACTAGCACTCCAGGGATGACCACTACTCATGCAATGCATTGTATCAGAAATAGGAAAATAGGTTATGGGGAGGTGAAAAGAGGGAGTATTTTGTGGACATTCAATTTGAATTTTCCTAAATTGAAAGTGACAGGAACGACCTCATTCGACATACGAACTGTTTTGCTAAAAAAAAAACGTATTTTTCCTGTAATGAGTAGTGAGATTCACTGGCCAATCGACCACAAATGGATGAAGTCTGTACGAAAATCGAGTCAAAAGTAAGAACGTGCGAATTCCGCGAACAAATTCCCTAATTTCGTTAGAGCACTTACCAGTAGTAACGATAAAATAGCGAAATACAGCCTACATTGCATCGATGCTCTAGGGAATCAGTAGAGTTGCATACCCACCCTACCGTCCCCAATGAGCCTCTTGGCCCTCTCCTGTACTTGGTCAAGCAACTCAAGTATAGACTGTGACGCCGGCTTATACATAAGAGTTGCATTCCATCTTTGAACGGATATAGGCGGTATAAATAATGCGAAGCTCGGATAGAATAAAGTATCTCTTACACCATTCCCCCCGGGGCACATTAATATGTTTTGATGAAATCTCACCGTAATTACATGTGTCAGCGGGGGTAAAACGGATCCCAGTCCCCTACAAGGCTAGCAGAAGCCAACTGAACAATTCCACTTCATTTCCACGGGAATCAGTAAAGCCCCAGAGTTTAGCTTTTTATCTTTTTAGCCTTTTAGCTATTCTCTGACTGATTATTGAGGTTGGCCCTTCGGGAGTATCGTAGTGATGGTGGTTTCAAGACCCTCGTTTAAGTTGTATGGGTCGGATCATTCACAATGAACACAATGAATGGTGAGGGTCCAGTGAGCATTATTGCGGTTGTGTTTTTAAATTTTATTAAGCTTCATTACTGCTGGACCAGGAGTTGGTTAGTCTCCAACTCTTCAACAAGGAGTGGGGGCATTGGCCTGCTCTGAGCTCTTGAAGTTGCGACTAGGAGTGACTGAAGGATATACGTATTTGAAGGCTTCCTAGGGCGAGGATGACGCTACATTTCATCCGCAATGGTATGATACACCGTCAGGTTATAGCTAATACAGCGAGGTATTGATGTAAATATTATCATACATCTCTTACACTTTTTTAAACCGATGCACTTGAAAGCTTTTTTAGAAACCAGAAAAATGTGTTAAGTCAATCGAACATCAAACTGAATTTTCATTGCCAAGAACATCAAGAGCTTCCGATTCCGTAATACCTATAGCACCCATAGCAACATTGCATCTTATGGGCATTAAAATCGACTCTATTCACACGACCCCATTCCGAATCTTTTTTTTTTAAGAGAAGTAGGAACTTCAGGCAATAATGCCTATGTAGTCAAGTACCGTGCTGTGTTCTTTAGGAAAGGGATAGAGATAAGGCAGGTGGTGAAATTAGAAGAAGAGTTACATAGCTTGCAAGCTCTTATTTTTGTAGTGAAAACAACCACCCCCTGATTGCTAGGCTAAGTACACCACCTACTAGCCTACCGGGGCAGCTTTCAATTCTAGAAGGCCAATGTTATCGGAAATTAACTGTCGTATAGAACAGCACAGCGACCAGTGACCAGTGCCTTCATCACTGAGCAGCCCCATCGATAGTTAATTTTTATATTTTATAGTGAAAACAGCCAAGGTCTTTGTTGGGAATCGAACCCACAACCCCTGGACTGACTACCTACTAATCAACAGGGGCAGTGAGGATAGTAGGTAGTATACCCGATTGTTGGGGGATCGTGATTGAGCGTATCATTTATGTTCCACCTTCTGGAACCCACCTCCAAATGGTTCGGCCTATTACTAAATGAATACGATGACAAATGATGCCGTCATCAACGAAAGAGGAAATAGGATAAAAAGTTTGACAAAGAAAGTCATTTAGAAAAATAAGAAATCCACTAGCAAAAAGAGCGGAGTGTTGCGTTACTGATGAATTAATTGAAATGCCATATAAAACAACTCGTATAGTGCAAAAGAAAACTCGATTTAAATATAGAGGAATTATCACGGACACCAAAAGCTGCAAGTTTTGATAGAAGTGTCGAGAATTAAATCAAAATTATGCATTTGACTTATTTTATTATATCATTTGGTTGCATGTGGCAACACTCTGCACTCAATAATTGGTATTGACTTATTCACTTAGTACAAAGGTATCAATTTTAAGTAACCGCTTGAAGCCTTTTTGAAAATAACGTCAATGCCAATAAGAACGCCGAGTGGGACAGAGTAGAGTAATTTTTTTTATTTTTCCATTTTAATAATTTTTGAATTTCTTTATTTTAACTTGACAATATTTTGTGTAATTTTAAGAAAATAAAACCAGACCAGAAAAAATAACTAATAGTTAACTGCGTTTTATTATTACACTGTCGCAACAAGAAGTTTATCATGCCACACTCTACACTCTTTACTCTCTCCGAAATGATGTATGGAGTGGCACTACTGTTTCGATAGGAACATCATTATTTTGACCAACAGAGTGCTCTACTGTGGACATCTCCATGGACAAACAAATCTAGTCAGAGCCTCCTCAGATTACGATTTAGAAATAGAAAAGTTCATAGAAGGATTTAAGTGTCACGGAGCACTCAAATAATATTTCATGGGCTGGTATTAGCGATCAAAAGAAACTCTGGCATATTTTAAGAGGTAACGCCAGATATGAACAACTTAGGGTTTGTGGTAATCGAAATTATAATAGAAATTATAATTATCAGCTGCTGTGTTTTAAGCAGATTTTGTATTTCATTTTAAAGCAGTCACAATGGGGCATTTTTGATGCTCAATCATAAAATCAATTAAACTGCAAAATAAATTATGAAAACATTATTTTATTTCACAACACCAAAATGCTTTCAAACGATTTTACTGAATGTTGTGTTTGGAATAAAATGTGAATATAAAATAGTCGCATAATAAAAACCAAATAATAATAAATAAAAAAATATTTAAAAAATAATTAAAATTATGTATTCGAAATATTATTGTCAGTAAATCAGTTTTAACAGCACAATTTGATATTTTATTACATTTTGCCAGCGTCAATAATAATGATCAACTTAATTCTTTCAGGAAAAAAAGAAAAATAACTGAAAAATAACCGTTTTGTTATCGTAATCCAATATGCTATTGTAGTAAAATTAATTTAATTAAATTAAAATGAAAGCAACAAAATGTTGATTTAAATGGCACAAAAAAAGTTTAAATTTTTAATGACCCTTAAAGGGTTTTTTAAAAATTTATCCAGGACTGGAGCATAGACAGAAAGCACAGTTCTATTTTTAAAATTATTATTGAATAGTTAAGGTCACTGCATAAGCTTTTGTATAAAATATTTTAAATTCTTCAATAGTTTTCAATCACATAATTTAAGCCTCTAATATTGTATAAATGACTTTATGTGAGAAACATCTCACATAATGTCACCGCTGAAAATTATCTGCTTAAAAAATATTTAAGTCTTGAAATCCTTAAATAACGAAATACGAAAATTTTCTGTAAATAATCTGTTGCTTTCACTATCTATTCTTTTCACTATCTATTTTAAATAATTTCCCATCTATTTTCTCTCCAACAATATTTACTTTCAACCATTTACTTCCATCATCATGTGGATGGTCTTAAAGAAAAAAATTCACACACATGTTTGCGGAAGTTTTTAGGTTTCTCAAATAATTCTCTCTTTCTCTCTCTCCCCTCCACACAAAATGGTGTTTATGGATTTTTGTTATAGAATAAATCCCTGTTGATAAATGATGAGAAAAATAAAAACATGTCAACACGTGTCTAAGAAACTTTTTAAGAATTTGTCTAAGTGTATGTTGTTCTCGAGTGGCAATTGAATATTTTCTATTATTTTATTTTATCTGAATAATCGCAAGGATTTAGCAAGTTAACACAAACATATTAAATTTTAACTTCTCAAATATATAAAATGCAATAAATGAAAAATTGCCAAAGTATTTAAGACAAGATCAAAAACTTTTTTAACCGCAAACTCACTCACGAAATAAAACTATTAAATTAAATCGAATCAGATTTTCAGAATTATGGAACAGTTAGAAGACTGGAATAGTTGTGACAAGATTAAGCAGGACTATGCTTAATTAAAAAAAATAGAAAACAAAATATTTTTTTTTAAGAGAAGTAGCACTTCAGGCAACAATGCCTATTTAGTCAAGTACCGTGCTACATTCTTTAGGAAAGGGATAGTAAACAGATGAAACAGGTGGCGAAAGTAGAAGGATAACTACGGAAATTAACTACCGTATAAAGACAGCACAGCGACCGACCATGCCTTCATCGCTGAGCAGCCGCACCGACAGTCAATTTTTATTTTTGTAGTGAAAAAACCAAGGTCTTCCTTGGGAATCGTACCCACAACCCCCATACTGATAAGCTAGTACACTACCTACTAGCCTACAGGGGCTGCTGTAGACAAGAATTAAAACTAAATAAAACAGTAGAAAACACTACACAAAACTTGACAACACTAGACAATATAAATGACCATTGGTAAGACTAGACACGATTATACAAAACTTAACAAGAGTAGGCAAAGCGAGGCATAACTAAACAAGTCTAGAAAAAAAAACAAAATGCTAAAAAAATATACTGGACAACTGCAAATAAGACTAGACAGGAGTAGATATAACAAGATTAAAGAAAACCTAATAAAAATAAGCAAGTTAGGACCGGCATCACTAGACTAGTGTAGACTAGTTAAGACTAGGCAGGCAAAATTTTATATACCAGGAAGGATTTCACAGGACTAGATAAGTATAGAGTAGCCTAATAAATACTAGATTAGAATAAAATAAAATAGAATAAAATAGAATAGAACAGAATAGAATAGAATACCATAGAATACAAAAGAATACAATATAATACAATAGAATACAACGCAACACAATAGAATACAATAGAATACAATACTATACAATACTATACAATACAATACAATAGAATACAATACAATACTATACAACACTATACAATACACAACAATTCAACACAATACAATACAATACTATACTATATAATACACTACAACACAATATAATACAATACAACACAATACTTAACAATACTATACAATACAATACAATAGAATACTATACAATACAATACTTTACAATACTATACAATACAATACAACACAATACAATACAATACAACAGTATACTATATAATACAATACAACACAATATAATACAATACAACACAATACTATACAATACTTTACAATACTACACAACACAATACTATACCATATAATACAATACAACGCAATACAATACAACACAATACTACACAATACTATACAATACTATACAATACAATGCAATACTATACAATACAAAACTATACAATACAATACAATACAATACAATACAATACTATACTATATAATATAATACAACACAATATAATACAATTTAACACAATACTATATATTACTATACAATACAATACAATAAAATACCATACAATACAATACTATGCAATACTATACAATACAATACAACACAATACAATACAATACTATATAATACAATACAATACAATATAATACAATACAACACAATACTATACAATACTATACAATACAATACTATACAATACTTACATACTACACTATATAATACAATACAATACTATACAATACAAAACTAAACAATACAATACAATAGTATACTATATAATACAATACAACACAATATAATACAATACAACACAATACTAAACAATACTTTAGAATACTATACAACACAATACTATACTATATAATACAATACAACGCAATACAATACAATACAACACAATACTACACAATACTATACAATACTATACAATACAATACTATACTATATAATATAATACAACACAATATAATACAATACAACACAATACTATACATTACTATACAATACAATACAATAGAATACCATACAATACAATACCATACAATACTATACAATGCAATTCAACACAATACAATACAATACAATACTATATAATACAATACAACACAATATAATACAATACAACACAATACTATACAATACTATACAATACAATACTATAAAATACTTACATACTACACTATATAATACAATACAATACTATACAATACAAAACTGTACAATACAATACAACACAATACAATACTATATAATACAATACAACACAATACAACACAATACTATACAATACTATGTAATACAATCCAATACAATACAATGCTGTACAATACAATACAACACAATATTATACAATACTATACAATACAATACAATACAATACAATACAATACAATACAATACAACACAATACAATACTATACAATACTATATAATACAATGCTATACTGTATAATACAATACAATACCATATAATACACTACAATACTATACAATACAATACTATACAATACAATGCAATACTATACAATACAATACTATACAATACAATATAATACAATTGAATTGAATAGATAAAAGTGGGCAATACTTAACTACAGTTGACAAAATTAGACAAATCTAAATGCGACAATACAAGACTAGACAAAATTGTACAAATCTTGAAAAAAATAAACGAAATAGAAACAGACCAGACAAGACGACACTAGGCAAGACGTTCATGAAAACTAAATAAACCAAGCCAACAAAAGAGGCAAGATGTTTTTCTTTGAGATTTGTAAAAGTCTAGGGTTATGTCAACAAGCTCACGACCAGCCACATGTTATCAACGAGTATCTGTCAGACTGTTTGCTACATTTTTTCACTAAACTATCTAATATATCGTATACTTAACGTTATAATACGTTTTCGAGTTATGGCAATAATATTAAAATTAGCCTACAGTTTAGATTGTAGGCAATGTACTAGACTTAAAATATTACATTGACTGGACCATAGGAATTCGTTTGAGCTAAAGCTAAAACTAAGTCTTCAAAGCTCGATTGTCGATTTTGCTAAAATTCATAGAGCCAACCCTGAACATCTTACAGAAATTGTAATTTATCCTGTCAGTGTTTACTCAGCTGTAGTTTTGTAAATTACATTAAAAGTATTTTACTTTTTATTGTCTCATAGCTTTCGAGTCGAGGTCTTATCTAATATCTGCGTCATGTAAAATTGTTACAACACACTTACAGCAGCTTTCTATCTCGCACACTTAAACGATGACACTTTAATCTGTGTGTGCTCGTGTAGACAACAGCAGACAATAATATTCAGATAATTTTTGACAAAAGAATATGCGGTTTTTTCTGTTTTATGTGTGTATGGGTATGTGTATAGGCGTGTGTGTATGTGTTATTAGATGTGTGAACATCAAGAGGTATTTATTTCTATTTTCTCTTGCAAACATTTTATCCACAAATCTATTTTTCTCGTGTTTAATCCTTTTGTGTTGGATTTTCATTTGAAGGGGGATTTTTTTTTTTGTTTTATGTTTCTTGCAACAACAACAATTTAAATGCCATAATTGTGTTAATGTCTCGATAAGTGCTTTTGATTTTATAAGGAGCCCTTCTTATTCCATACCAAAATGAAACGAAATAAGCGATATGAGAAAAATATTTAAACGGAAATTTATTTTATTTTAATTTAATTATTTATTCTATTTATCGATTTTCAAATAACAACTATCGCTAATTAAACTTTTTAATATTTTTTAAATAATTTTTATGAAATAAATTTATTTCATTTTCTATATTTCGCCACACCTCACCATCTTCACAAAAATAATACACATTTTAATAAATCTATCAATATATAAAAATTTATGAATATGCCACTTAATGGTGTGGCGAAATATTTAAAATGAAAATAAAACGCTTAAAAAATTATTTATAAAAATAATTTATTTTATTTAAAAAACACTGATGCCGCCTAATTGCTATGAAACGAATGCTTAAATTTATTTAAAGAATTTAGCGTGCATACTGCCCTAGTGCAAAACAGCGGTCGGCATTAATATCGACTTGATGCCGAAATTCAAAGTCCAAAGTTGAATCAGTTTTATTTTTATTTCTATATTTCGAAACACAAGTGGGGGCTATCTTCTAGAAAATAATATACATTTTAATAAATCAATCAATAAATGAACAATTTTTTAAGATGCCACTTAATGGTGTGGCGAAATATATAAAATTAAAATAAAATGCTTAAAAAAATTATTTATAAAAGTAATTTATTTTATTCAAAAAATTCTGATGCTGCCTAATTGCTATGAAACGAATACCTAATTTTACTTAAAGAACATATTATGCTTCGTTATCTAGTAAAAAACAGTGGTCGGCACTAATAACGTTTTGATGCCGAAATTCAAAGTTTTTGTTGTACAACATACTAATGATAGAAAATGGATTTTTTGTTATTAAAAAAAGAAAAAAATTTTTTAATGATGCGGTAGAAGACTCTATCATGTTAAAATAAAACTGTGTAAGTTATTTTAATTTCTCAAGCTCGGCCTGCAGTCTAATAGCCTGCTATCTAATTAACAGATGTCAAATAGTGAGTATTGATGATAGGGTGATCTAATGCGCTTGTAGTTAGTAGAAAAATACTACAGGGTCCGCTTCTTTTCTGTCTCTACATAAATGATCTACCTGACATTTCTAAGAGCAGTAGGATACACATGTATGCTGATGACGTGCACGCTAATAACAGCAGCTGGATTAATGACGTTCCTATGTGTGTGAATGGGATAAATGACGATTTGCATATGATCAATCCATGTTTAATGGCCCAGCGAAATCAATGCTTCGAAGTCGAAATATATTTTCCTCTCGAAAGCTAGGAGAACTCTGGTAATGATTAATGTCAGAATTGACGGGAATGTGATCGAATTGTTAGAATCGACATCTAATTTGGGCGAATGACCTGGACTAATCACATTACGTTTGTCATTGTCAGACTTTACAGTAAACTTCGCACTCTCTGATCGTTAAAGGACTCTACGCCGTTTGCTTTTCGCATGCCTTTGACAAAGACTTATCTAATCCCTTCACTTCTTTACGGTTGTGAAATCTATGCCAATTGTGATAGTACAAATCAGCGCAGGCTAAAAGTCGCATATAACAATATTGTCCGTTATATATTTGAGAAAGACCGCCGTGATCATATCTCATCATATTCTAATTTAATTTTTGGAATGACATGCGATGATCGTCTAAAATATTAGATGTCTAATTTTCTTGCACAGGATCATCTATTTTATAGGATAATTTTTGCAAGATCTCATCGTGGTAGGAATATTATCCAGCAAAAATACACGAGTTTGTTATCTCAAGGCCAGTTTTTCATTAATGCAACCAGTCTTTGGAACTCTTTGCCAAAATTCTATACAGAAAATAGGCAACGCAAATTTATTTTAAAAGGAGCTTTATAAATCATTTAGTTATACCCAATCTTGACTTAATTTTTACGTTAACACGTTTTACAATTATTATCTTTATTAGTTATAACTTTATTATTTTTTGACATTTATTTCACTGTATACCTGTGTATTGTTAATTCTTTGTTTCTCGATTTAAGTTTTATAATAACTCAATTTTTATATGTTAAGGATCAATAGTACCATCACTTATAAGATGTTATCATCTTATTGTACCAGTTGTTTAAAGAATAAAGGAAATAATAATAATAAAAACTTTTAAACTTGATTTATTCCTAAACTAAGCACCCTAGAGCTTAATGTCGACCATATTTTCAAATATAAATAATTTTTTGGCTGTTGGTTCTCTGTAAAAATCATTAAAGCAAAATAATTGCCCAATTAAGGACAGAACTGCTTCACACAAAATTTACACACTTCTAGGGGATAACCCCTAATAAAATATCGATTTAATTTATTAATAAATATTCAATAATATGGTGTATTTTTTTTTTTTTTTTGTTCCTAATTGTTTTATTTAACAATTGTTTTCTGTTTTCCAATATTTGCATGTCAATGACTCTTGTGTCAAATAGCCATCAATTGTGTTGTTTTCGCTTTTTCTTTTGTTTCTCTTTTTATAGATTTTTCATCAAATTATAAGAGATGACATGATACTGACACAGATACTGCTGAATATTTATAAGCATTAAGTATGTAGCACTGCCTGATAATAACATATGCATACTCGTACATACATACATACATGAATATTCCTCATATTTGTTATACCAAAATGTTCAACGAGAGTGTGTGTGTGTGCAACCTAAAGGATCTTCAAACAAATTTTAATGAATTTTATTTTCATAAAAACTCTAATGGAAATATTGCAACCACTTGTACATATGCGATAACATACACTACTTACATAGATACGTTTAAATACATAGACATGCATGTAAATAGTAGATATTTTTTGTAAATATTGCAAAATTAATTTATGCATCATTTCAAAGTGTTAGAAATTGTTTGACTAAAAAGTAATAAAAACTGGAATTTAAAAACATTTTCTTTAATAAACTCATTCACAAAATAGTTCTTAATGAAAAAAAAAAAAATAAAGAAAACAAACACAGCATTAGGGAGGTATTCCACCAAAAAAAATTACCAAAATAAAAATTATTAATTATTAATTTTCTCACTTCTTGCGTGACCAGTAAATGCCCCCTTAAATTTTCTAACAAAAATTTCTGTTATCGATAAATTTTCTAACAAAAATTTCTATTGTCGATAAGTTTTATAACAAAAATTTCCGTTATCGATAAATTTTCTAACAAAAATTTCTGTTATCGATAAATTTTCTAACAAAAATTTCTATTGTCGATAAGTTTTATAATAAAAATTTCTGTTATCGATAAATTTTCTAACAAAAATTTCTGTTATCGATAAATTTTCTAACAAAAATTTCTTTGTTATCGATAAATTTTCTAACAACAATTTCTCTGTTATTGATAAATTTTCTAACAAAAATTTCTATTACCGATAAATTTTCTAACAAAAATTTTTGTTATCGATAAATTTTCTAACAAAAATTTCTGTTATCGATAAATTTTCTAACAAAAATTTCTTTTATCGATAATTTTTCTAACAAACTTTTCTGTTATCGATAAATGTTTTAACAAAAATTTCTATTATCGATAAATTTTCTAACAAAAATTTCTGTTATCGATAAATGTTCTAGCAAAAATTTCTCTGTTATCGATAAATTTTCTAAAAAAATTTCTATTGTCGACAAATTTTCTAACAAAAATTTCTGCTATCGATAAATTTTCTAACAAAAATTTCTTTTATCGATAAATTTTCTAACAAAAATTTTTATTGTCGATGAATTTTTTAACACAAATTTCTATTGTCGATAAATTTTCGAACAAAACTTTTTATTGTCGATAAATTTTCTAACAAAAATTTCTATTATCGATAAATTTTCTAACAAAAATTTCTATTCTCGGTAAATGTTCTAACAAATATTTCTGTTATCGATAAATTTTCTAACAAAAATTTCTTTTATCGCTAAATTTTCTAAAAACTTTTCTGTTATCGATAAATTTTCTAACAAAAATTTCTGTTATCGATAAATTATCTAACAAAAATATCTGTTATCGATAAATGTTCTAGCAAAAATTTCTCTGTTATCGATAAATGTTCTAACAAAAATTTCTCTGTTATCGATAAATTTTAAAAAAATTTCTATTATCGATAAATTTTCTAACAAAAATTTCTGTTATCGATAAATTTTCTAACAAAAATTTTTTTTATCGATAAATTTTCTAACAAAAATGTCTGTTATCGATAAATTTTCTAACAAAATTTTCTTTTTCTTTTTCTGTTATACATAAATTTTCTAACAAACATTTCTGTTATCGATAAATTTTCTAACAAAAATTTTTATTGTCGATAAATTTTTTAACACAAATTTCTATTGTCGATAAGTTTTCTAACAAAAATTTCTGTTATCGATAAATTTTCTAACAAAAATTTCTTTTATCGATAAATTTTCTAACAAAAATTTCTGTTATCGATAAATTTTCTAACAAAAATTTCTCTGTTATCGATAAATTTTCTAACAAAAATTTCTATTATCGATCAATTTTCTAACAAAAATTTTTGTTATCGATAAATTTTCTAACAAAAATTTCTGTTATCGATAAATTTTCTAACAAAAATTTCTTTTATCGATAAATTTTCTAACAAACTTTTCTGTTATCGATAAATGTTTTAACAAAAATTTCTATTATCGATAAATTTTCTAACAAAAATTTCTGTTATGGATAAATTTTCTAACAAAAATTTCTGTTATCGATATATTTTCAAAAAAAAATTCTATTATCGATAAATGTTCTATCAAAAATTTCGCTGTTATCGATAAATGTTCTAACAAAAATTTCTCTGTTATCGATAAATTTTCTAAAAAAAATTTCTATTATCGATAAATTTTCTAACAAAAATTTCTGTTATCGATAAATTTTCTAACAAAAATTTTTTTTATCGATAAATTTTCTAACAAAAATTTCTGTTATCGATAAATTTTCTAACAAAAATTTTTTTTTTCTTTTTCTGTTATCCATAAATTTTCTAACAAAAAATTTTTTTTATCAATAAATTTTCTAACAAAAATTTCTGTTATCGATAAATTTTCTAACAAAAATTTCTATTGTCGATAAATTTTTTAACAAAAATTTCTTTTATCGATAAATTTTCTAACAAACAAAAAAAAAAAAAAAAAAAACAAAAAAAAACTGCTATGTTTTAATTTTTGATTAATACTGCTATAATATTAGCTAAGATATCACATCATTCTATTTTACATGAATATAAAGGTTTTTAGTCGCCAATAAATTTAAATCGCAATTACGTGGAGCATGACAATATTAAAAATAATTTCAAACACGTGTTTATAATGAAAACTGTTTATTGCTTACCATTCTGACTAATAAAATAATAGATAACTAGAGTTATTTGATTCTTTATTTACTCTACTTTTTATAAATTGCTAACCACACTGTCAAACAGTTCGTACTCTACCACCATGCAAGCATAATTTATTCGCTTTAATTTTTTATTAGTACTGCCATATAGCTCCTAAGTGCAATTCAATATAGCCGATTTAAAACGCTTAAATACTTTTAAAACCTAAAAATCGCAAAGAATTTAAAACGAGTTTTATTTTATTCCAAACCTTTTCTTTCAAATGTGTCTGAATATTAAATTTATGTTCGCCGCAATACTTTTAAATTTTTCACACTGTATTTTTTAAAAACAAAAGCCCTTAATGCTGCTTACATTCGTTCATCATTGCTATGCAGTTAACTTTATCCTTCTTATAATGTCTTCTTTTCACTTCGGGCATATTTGGTTTTATTTGTCGAAAATTATACTTTAGTTGCATCACAAAGTTTTGGTAAAGAAATTATATGGTTTTTAGTTTTCGAACAAACAAAGCTTAGGAAAGTGAATGGAAATAAGGAACTGGCAAAAAGTAAAAACCGCTTTCGTAAACAAAGGATTTAATGGTTTTAAAATGAAGAAAACATTTCAAAAATAATAAAGAAGCAAAGGATTCAGTTGATTGTTAAAATTACTTTTGTTTAGAATAATAATTCTATTAGTATGCTATTGCCATTAGATGGGAAAGGCACTTAAAAAGAATATTTTTATGAATTTTTAAAATAAAGGGTGTGCCTACAAAAAAAAATATTTAATAGAATATTTACATTTTCTGAAATCCTATACTCTCAATAATTAAGCGATTTAAAAATGGCGGCATTTCTTAACGTATATCGGGTGGCTGATCAATTTTGAATTCACATGGCCTCCACCCTCGGTGACACATTTGCGACATCTTATCAAAAACTTATTCATAACTGCCTGTTGTGTTGCAGCGGGAATTGCCTCAATTACCGTTCGTGTAGATTGCTTTAAATCATCCAAATCTGTTGGGTTTCTTTTGGAAACCTTCTTCTTTGCAATAACCCCACCAAAAAAAATCAGGTGCAGTGAGGTCGGGAGACCTGGGAGGCCAACGGAATGTGTAGTCTTTTGAAATCAGTTTATTGGGGAATTTTTGCCGCAATTCTGTCATAACAGGCGTGGCTAAGTGACAAGTTGCTCCATCTTGTTGAAACAAAACAGAGCTGAAAGGGATTCTCTTTCGGCGTTATTCTGGAAAGAAAAATTCTTTCGACATCTTTAAGTAACGGTCTCCATTGACCGTAACAGTTAGACCACTTTCTTCGAAAAACTAAGACCCGACAATGAACCTTGAAGAAAGTGCATACCACACTGTGACGCCAAGTGGATGTAATTGCATCTGATGATGTATCTGTGGGTTAAAATTTTTCCATATTCGAAAATTTTGTTTGTTCGTCAGCAATAAAAATGCAGTTCAAGATGTTTTCATTCTCTGACGCAATTTGAATGATCTTCTTACAAAATTCCAAGCGAATCGGGATGTCTATTGAGTTCAGTTTGCTTGTTAATTGAATCTTATATGGAAAAAGTTTAAGTCTTAGTGCAAAATTGTCAGCAGTAACTGACTGTCGGCTAACACCCGTTTGAGCAGATAAGCTACTTGTCGAAAGTCGAGGATTGAATTCTATGGCAGCAGTTACAGCAGCGATAGTTTCCTGCATCCAAAGTGAGGG
Organism: Trichopoda pennipes; assembly: GCA_030448955.1. Lineage (NCBI taxonomy): Eukaryota > Metazoa > Arthropoda > Insecta > Diptera > Tachinidae > Trichopoda > Trichopoda pennipes. The sequence goes on from JASKUP010000040.1 coordinate 4,738,372, forward strand.
ATCTCAATGATAAGGCCTTCTTGCGATTGTGCCACATTCGGAAAAATTCTTTACAAGCCTTATGATAGTCCATCTGCTAGAAGGAGTGCCACCAAACGTGCGCCTATATTCTCTTTAGACGCAAACTGCAGACTCTAAAGCGTGAAAGCGTTGTACTATTCAAATTCTTGTTTCATTGTTCCATTTCTCCATTTTAGTTAAATTTAAAAATCAATCGATAAAATAAAATAAAAATGGAACGTAACCAACCTGTTACACAAAAAATAAATTATTAGATTTTTTTTTGGTAACAGCTTTCATCAGCCACCCGTATGATGTTACGCCTGATAGACAAATCTAATACAGAATATGTCATACTAAAATATGCGATTTCAATTTTACCTAGATGGTTATAGGCAGACAGACGCTGGGAATTTGCATAGAGTAGGTATAACTATTACAGCAATAATGTAAACTAAGATTATTATTAAAGGGTATCCTAAAAGTATCATGTTTATATATATGTATCGGGCGTTTTTTTTAGAGCTACAGAAGTTTAAATTGGCAACACTTTTGTAACTAACTGCCATTTTATTACCTGTCAAGTGTTTTATTTTTAGTTTGGTTTAAAAATTCCACATGAATTGACTGACGTCTGAACAACCTTTTCAATTTTTGCAATTTAGGCACAAAGCTGCCGTATTTGTAATCATAATAATCCTTAATTGTATGCTAAGACATTGTTACATCCAGAAAAACTAAATGTTTGGTAGGCTTTATAGGCTGATGAAATAGTGCTCTATATTTATTAAAAAGCGATACTCTTCAAAACATTACAGTCAATGGTGACCGCTTTGTTACTGACTATGATTATTTGAGTTTTTAATTCATTAGTTGAACAGCCATGATGTACAGAAGCTGTGGTTTTAAGAGGATACCGCAATGTATGTGATAAGGTTAACGTCAACGCCTGTGCACTTGGAGTTAGTCTGAACACCGTCAGACCACCGTCAGAACAACTTCAGACCAACGTCAGACCAACGTCAGAGCAACGTCAGAGCAACGTCAGACCAACGTCAGACCAACGTCAGAACAATGTCAGACCAATGTCAGAACAAAGTCCGACCAACGTCCGACCACCGTCAGACCACCGGCAGACCACCGTCACACCACCATCAGACCATCGTCAGACCACCGTCAGACCATCGTCAGACCACCGTCAGACCACCGTCAGACCATCGTTAGACCACCGTCAGACCACCGTCAAACCACCGTCAGACCAATGTCAGACTAACGTCCGACCACCGTCAGACCACCATCAGACCACCGTCAGACCACCGCCAGACCACCGTCAGACCACCGCCAGACCACCGTCAGACGACCGCCAGACCACCGCCAGACGACCGCCAGACCACCGCCAGACCATCTCCAGACCACCGCCAGACCACCGCCAGACCACCGTCAGACCACCGCCAGACCACCGTCAGACCACCGTCAGACCACCGCCAAACCACCGCCAGACCACCGCCAAACCACCGCCAGACCACCGCCAGACCACCGCCAGACCACCGCCAGACCATCGCCAGACCACCGCCAGACCACCGCCAGACCACCACCAGACCACCTCCAGACCACCGTCAGACCATCGTTAGACCACCGTTAGACCACCGATAGACCACCGTCAGACCAACTCCCGGTGCAGGAAAAGCAAATACGCCATAAGTCGCAATTTTTGAGTGCGTAGTAGCAGGGCTGTGTCCTAGAGTTGGAGACTATCCAACTTCTTGTCCTGTTGCATAAGTAAGCTACAACATTGAATGTTAAATCTCCGTTAACAACTTTCTTCAAAGCACCGATTAAACCAACAGCGACCACGTAACTCCCTGAGAGGCATCATCAATAACCAAAACAGGGCCATAGCTCCGCGACCAACTGGTTACCATAGTACTCGTATGGGTATTGCGTGATATGATTTACATCTGCGCCTGACTATGTAGTCTTAAATCAGATGGTGATCAACCAATGTGCATAAATAGGAACGTCATGCTCGTCCTAGGAAGCCGAAGCTAAAACTCTATGCAACAGGTCTCTCCTAGTTCCAACTTGGAGACTATCCAACTCCTGTCCAGAACACATGTCTAGCATGCTCACTGAACTGGATCATTCACCTAGCGTGTCATTAACGGTGAAATTATCCTGGCCACCATAGAACTATAAACTGTTATGGGGCCGCGAAACCACAACCACCACGATAGTCCCATATAGGGGCCAACCTCAACAATCAGCCAGAGAACGGTTAAATATCTAAAGAGACAAATAACGGAACTCTGCGAGCTTACTGATTCCCGTGGAAATAAAGTGGAGTTTCCAGTTGTACCCCTGCTGACTTCAGGGAACTGGGCTCCCTTTTTACCCCTGTTTCAGAGTTCTAGATAGTCAAGTATTCTATAAAGATCGATAGATGTGGCTCCGGGGGGTACTAGTGTGGGTATATTAACTTCAGTGATCAGACTTTGAGAGTCCTATTTCTCTTACAGTTTTGTTAGTCCTTACCCCCGTCGCCATTTTCCCATGAAGGCTCATGTCAAGATGGGGAAGAGTACCTTCAAGATTACGTGCGAATGGGGGGAGATAACGCAATAGATGTCGAGATACCATTCAATTAAACCCAGAAAAACAAAACTAATCGTTTAGTGTACTTTTAGGATGCTGTAAAGAACTTTACAGTCCATCGTGACCACTATAGAGATATGATTACTAACTTTTTCGTTCCTCAATTGAATGAGAGTTGTAGTTTTAATAAGATATAATAAAACATATTACACAGCTCGTGCCACAATTAATTTATTAAAGGAAACGTTTGGTAATCGTATAGTTTCCGGTTTCCGATTCTTGAATAGGCCTCAAAAATTGTGGGATTTAACGCCACTCGACTATTTTCTGTGGGGATATGAGAAGTCGCTAAGCGCAAAACGATTAACCACTTGAGGAATAACATTTGCTGCATTATTACTGATGTATGGCCACAAATTATGGAAAAAAAAACAAAAAAAATTAGACCTCCAGTTTAGACTATATTCAGTCAGTGGCGGTCATAGGTAGGTGGTAGGTCGAAGCATGGGCCGCAACGTACTGGAAGATCAGCTGAAAACATTACTGCTGCTCAAAAAAGTGTTCAAAATAATTTATCAACTTCAATTCGACACCGTGCTCAGGAGCTTGGGCTTCAAAGAACAACTTTGGCCACAATTTTGCACAAGGATTTGCAATGGTTTCCATATAAGATTCAGTTGAGACAAGAGCTTCTTTCACAAGACCATTATCGCAGCCGTACATATACCAATAGGATGTAGAATGTTACAGCTCGCTCGTGATAACCCTGATTTCCATCAAGAAATCATAATGAATGACAAGGCACATTTTCATTTGAATGCAGATGTGAATAAACAGGATATTCGGTTCTGGGGAATAGGAAACCCTCAAATTATTCAACAGTCACCTCTGCATCCAATTAAAAGTGACAGTCTGGTGTGCAATTTCGTCAGGAGGTATCATTGGACCTTACCTCTTTAAAAATGAAAACGGCGTAACGGTAACTGTGAAGGGGGGAGCGATATCGTGATATGATTGAAAACTTTTTAAAGCCGCAACTGCATGCTTTGGACTTGATTAACATGTGGTATTTACAAGATGGTGCCACATCGAATACACCCAGGATTAGAACGGAATTACTGCGAGACCTCTTTCCACAACAAGTTATATCAAGAAATGGCAATGGCCTGTCAATTTTGTTTTTGCAAGAACCATTATTGACTGCAGGGAACACATTTCGTGTGATGTGTTGTTGTTTTGTTGTATATCTGCCGATATGGAAGTGACACAAATATAAAAATGAATGATGAAAATCACTGCATCAACTTCTGCTCTTCATAATGAACAAGATTGTGCTGGTTACTTGTTTTCTTTCTCCTTCTTCTCTACTTCTTGTTAAGAGTTTCTTTTTAATCTTTAATTTGCATTTCAAATTTTTCGTAGTTTTTTCTCTAAGAAAAACTAATTTCACATCTTTGAGAGCTGCTCATGAATTTGAAATGTTTTGTTATATTAACATCCCACTTTGGTCGTTGCCTGCATATGGAAGCAGCAAATTTTATTTTTATTTCATATTCTAATTAAGAAATGTTGGTGTTATAATTTTCTTTACGTTTGTAAAATATTTTGCATAAAATGTTGCACAAAATATTTGTCGAAATACTACTTTGCTTTTCGCTTAAAGTTATTTTTACAATTATTTTAATATTTTTTCTTTAAATTAAAAAAAAAAATTTTAATTATTTTAATTATTTTAAATGTGTTAAATTTGTGGCGAATAATAGATAAATAAAGAGGGCTGTTAATGAGCTATTTCTTTCATTTTCGTATTAGATTTCTAAGAAATCTTATACACACAAGATAACAACACCCTTATAAGAAATTCTACGAAATAAGCTAAACAACAGAAAACAAAAACAATAACACAGAACAAAAACAAAACACACAGCTAAACAGGCGCCTATAACTAATGATGATAATCATTACAACAACAATATGAGTTGATGTTAAAATAGAATATTCGTGTTTATGCGAGAACCGCTTAAAACAGATGAAAGGAGTTTTTCAACCAGAAATTTGGTTTTCTAAAACAAAAGAAAAGAAAAAATTTTAATTAAGATGATTCAAATTTTTATTGTTTACTGAAGAGAAAAGTTCGGCAATTATGAGTGAAAAATGATATCTGGCAAACATCCACCACAACCACGCTGATAGATGTCGATTCTTTCATCGAAGTTTTTAATCACTTTTTGACGAAATGGCGGTCCTATTTCGTTAATCACATCGTGAATTTTAAGTTTTAAGGCTGAAATTGATTCGATTGGCTTCGTATAGACTCTGTCCTCAACATGGCCACACAAAAATAATCCGGTGATGTTAAGCCAGCACTAGCTGGCCACTTAGCTGCTGATTGTCATGAAATTATGCGATCAGGAAATTTGGTTTGCAATAAATTGATCGTTTCATGGGCTGTGCGACATGTGGCACTGTCCTGTTGAAACCTCATGTCAGGGATATCCCCATCGTCAATAATAGGCGACAATTGAATTGTTAGCATCTCACGATAGTGTGATCCATTGACCGTTGCCGCATTTCCAGTTTCATCTTCGAAAATAAAACGGCCCAATCACGCCTCCACACCATAAAGCGTACCACACAGTAACACGTTGAGCATGCAAAGACTTCTCAATAATCGCTCTAGGATTTTTAAAAGCCCAAATGTTAAAATTTTGCTTGGTGACATACCCTGGCTAGTGGAAATGGGCTTCGTCGGAAAAAAATTATTTGTTCAGAAAAACCAGCCAGTTGTTCCTGAATGAATTGAGCGGATCTAGTGCGATTTGATTGGTGGGTCGGCCTCTATTCCTGCACCAGTTAAACCTTGTAAAGACTACAAAGTCAAATCTTTACGGAAAATTTGCCATGTGATGGTTTTCGATAACCCCACTTGTAGAGAATGTCAAGGAATTGATAAATTTTGTATCTGCTTCAACAGCGTGGCTCACAGCTGCGATGTTTTCAGTTGAATGACCCGGTCGCTATTCGCACATTTTGTATAGATCTTATAGACTCATATCAAAAGAACGATTATGTTGTTCGAAAATATCACAAATTTTACGAAATTTAACTTGAACGGAACCGCTATTTTCATAGCGGATTTCAATTATTTCAATGCGATTTCTGGGCAAAATTTAATTCATTGTAACAATTGCCAATGCACCTACAACGACTATATCAAAAAACTAAATGTCATAATTATCATGTTGTTGGTGTTGCCAAAATTGGAAAACAAACTTCTTGTTGAAAATCCCGATATTAACATCACTTGCTGGTAATAGAAATGAATTCAGGTTGGAACATCGTTGAGAGCAGAGTATAAAATAATAATAAGGTATCTTTTAGGCATTACATCGGTGAGGTTACCATCGTGTTTATTTTGTTTGTTTTGAAACTGAAAAAATCGTTTAATTTAATTTAAAACTCTAAAATGCTGTATTACCAATATTTTGCAATAAAAGAACTCAATATAACAAAACGTTTCATCATCGACCCATACATACATACGAGGGCTGCTATTTATATTTCTGTCCTGGGTAACACTGACTGTTGCTAGGCACCAGCTGATGTTTCCAGTGCAACCTTCACATTGTTAAACATAACCTTAATCAAAACATTTTGTCATTTTATTGTTGTTAGTGTTAGTGATAGCAGGTTGAAAAAGTGATCTTAGGAGAAAATGGAATTAACTTGTGAACATTTTCGTGCAATAATTTTTCATAGATTTCGACGTGGCCTGACACGACAACAGGGCACAGATGAACTGAATTCCTTATATGGTAATGAAGCACCTTCTTACAGCACCATTAAAAACTGGTATGACGAATTCAATCGTAGACGACAATCACTCCAGGACGAATCCCGTGAAGGTCGTTTAACAGCGGTTGTTGTGCCAGTAAACATCGCAGCTGTGCATGAGCTGATAAAGCATGATCGTCATGTAACATATCGCGAGATTGAGGCATCTGCAGGGATTAGTATGACAAGCATCAATAAGATCTTGCATGAACATTTCCATGTGAAAAAGGTTTGTTCACGTTGGATACCGCATAACCTGACAAACGCACAAAAGGATGCTCGTGTTGATTGATGCAAGAAAATGTTGCAGAAATTCGCTCAAGGTGCATCAAAAGCAGTTATACTCATATGATCCTGAAACAAAACAGCAATCCACCGTATGGGTCTTTCAAGACGAGCGATTTCCCACCAAAGTTGTTCGTGGAAGAAGCACATCAAAGCAAATGGTTGCCTGTTTCTTCGGCATTACCAGTCATGTGGCGACTGTGCCATTAAAGCACCGTAAGACAGTTGATTCGGCATGGTGCACTACTATTTTTTTGCCAGAAGTCTTTTTGAAACTTCGGGAAAAGTCAAAGAAAAGACGCATCATTCTGCATCACGACAATGCGAGCTGTCACCGATCGGCTGAAACAATGGAGTTTTTGACAGGACAAAACATTGAATTGATGGGTCATCCGCCGTACAGCCCTGACTTGGCACCTAATAACTTCTTTTTATTTCCGAACATCAAGAAAAAACTACGTGGACAACGGTTTCCTACACATGAAGAAGCAGTTTCTGCATTCAAAACCCATGTTTTAGAAGTACCTAAATCGGAGCGGAAAAAGTGCTCTGAAAATTGGTTACAACGCATGCAGAAGTGTATAAATCTTCATGGAGAATATTTTGAAAAACAACAAAATAAATTTTGTCTTTAAATGCTTGTGTTTTCATCCTGAGGCCACAAATATAAATAGCAGCCCTCGTACATACATATACATACATACATACATACATGTACATATTTACTTATTATGGGACATACACAATAGGAATAAATTTTTAATCGTTAAATCGTTTGTGTAGATTGGATACTGAAACTGAGTGATAGGTAACATATGAGCTTGATAAACTAGATTCTAAATGAATTTGTAATGAAATTTTCTTATAATTTTTAAAAAGTTAAAAATGTATAATTTTTAATTTTTAAGTTAAGCCTAAGTTCGTATTTTCAGTATAGTATTTTTTTTTTTACAAAGAAGAAAACGAGTTATATTGTAGAATATGTTATTGTTTCAGCTACATGATGTTCAATTTTAAAGAATTCAAGAAAATGTTTTTCTTTTAACTAAATGAGAGTTATTAAATTCATTATTTAATATTTAATAATATTTCTTTCTTGCATTTTTTTTTTTGTTCTCTTCTCTTTTAAAAAACTAAAATATAAAACTTTATTGCTTAAAAAAGTGCAAACAAACAAACAAGGAACTGGGAAACCATTAAAAATGTTAATTAAAAACGATAAATTAAACATAACAGTAAATAATACAAAAAAAAGTGCTTTTTACTTTATACTTTTAACTGAATTTAAAATATTATTAACATAATGGCTAAAGCATATTTTCAGAAAAAAAAACATTTCAAAATGTAAAAAGAATTTAAAATGAAAAGAATGAAGAAACAACCCTGATGAAGCCACCACTCATAAGAAAGGCCACAGTACAAAAGGTGTCAGAAACATTAAACGGTAAAATCTTGTTCTTTTTTCTCTCGCTTAAAAATTAGTAAAAGCTTTAAATTCAATTAGATTAGTAGAATAAAAAGGGGGGAAGGGTGTGATAATAAAAAGAATAAATGGGAAAATTTAAATTTGTTTAATTAAATATTTTACGAGCTGTTTGTTCATCTTGGTATGAATTTTTATTTGTTTGTAACCTAAAGGAAGCCAAACAATGATGCCACCTTTTTTAAAGTTTTATTGACGATCCAGAATCTATTAAAGGCTAAATTTTCTGCAAACATTGCGGAGAGAAAGTTTCTCTCAATACAATGTAACCATTATTTTCTATGTGAAGAACTAGAGCACAGATAACCTTCAAATTTTATATAGTAAAAGTCTGGCAATATATGACAGAGAGAAAAAATACTCTCTATAATGAGGAACAAGAGAGCAAATTAATTTTCTTTTTGAATCGTTTCATTTATTTAAATGTAAGTTTAAAAAACCTTCAACCACATGCTAGGTTTCAAACTCATGTCCATGAAGTGTTCTTCTGGTAGAGATCAGCTGACAAGATGCAAAATGTCTTTATTCTGGAAAGTTAGCAAGACTGGTTTTCAATAGCAGCATATCCGTAATATATTCTGGATACTAAGCTTAATGGTTTTAAATATAACAGCAATGGACGTGATAATACCAATCGCCGCTTAGAAGAGCAGCTTTTAAAATTTAAAGAGGGGCTCTGTTACGTCTAGGGCACAGCAATTACTCCATGCAAATAACCTGATTTGGCAAAAATGTGTTCTAAGGCAAACAGCAGCATTAGATCAGAGAGCAGTCTCGATTATTTCTACCTACCAAAACGAATAATGAGTTAAAACTGGAAAATTGGTCTTCGAATTTTCTAGTGCTTTTCAAACTGAAGAATAGTGAAAAGTGCAATGCACTCCTCCTTGGATAGCAGGAATTAATATTTTTTTTTAGTTTAAAGAGGATGAGAGCATTCATTTAAATGTAGCCAGCTCACAGGAGCACATCCATATTTCACTATATGCTTACAGAACATGATAAGTTTTACATCAGTACCGAGCCATGTGGCCATATTCTGATGATGGTCTTACCACCGATTGTAGAAAAAAGTGTCAAACCATGCCCTAAGATGCATACAGATGCATATACGCCTTAGTTGCAATTTTCGTGTGCACGGTAGCAGGGTCGTGCTCTCACTCCTTGCTTAATAGTTGGACTCTATCCAACTCCTACTCCTGTAACAAGCCCAACTAGAACATTTATTTGGGTGTTAATCTTATGTTTTCATTAAGACCTCTTCGGAATGTTATTCAAAGCCTGATTTAAACCACAGCCACCACGTTGCTCCCCGAGGAGTCTCACCAACAACCAGAACAGGTCCGTAGCCCTGCGGGTAACTGGCTCCCATGGTAGCAGTGAGTGTGTCGCAAGCCACTAGTCGGACTTCGAGAATCCTATGTCTCTTCCATTATCGGGCTCCTGCGACTGGTGCCGCCTTTTACCCGAAGGGAAGGCTTATGTCAAGATAGGGAAGAGATCCATCAAGACTGTGTGCCCTCGGGGGAGACTATTTGCGTACAGTGAAATATTAAGGTGGCTTTTTCAAACTAGGATCTACTGTGTAAACGATTCATGAAGCACATGCATTGTCATTCAAAAATTTAGGGAAAGACAATCGTCAATAAATATGATAAAACGTGAAATCTGCCACTTTGATTTTAATGCAGTCAGCGCACAGGGCCTCATCTATATTTCACTATACACATACAGTGAAACATAGGCGAATAGTGAAATATACGCATATAGTGATATATGAATGTGGCTTTTGTAAACTAGGACCGACTGTGTGAACGATTCATTAAACACGAGAATTTCATTCGGAAATCTATAAAAAGAAAATCGTTAAAAAGTATAATAAATCGTGAAATCTGGTAACTTTAATTATATTTTGTTATCAGAGTTGCCACCTTATCGATTGTTTTCGTATAGACTCTATCCTTAACATAACCCCACAAAAGTTATCCATTGGTAAATCACATTGTTTAAATGTCGTGAAATCATGCCATCGGGAAATTTGATTTGCAAAAAATTGTTCGTTTCGTTGGCTGTGTGATTTGTGGCAGCGTCCTGTTGAAACCACATGTCAGTGATATACACGTCATCAATAATAGGCCAAAATTTATTTGTTATTATTACGCGATAGCCTGATCCATTGACCGTTACCGCATTTAAAGGCTCATCTTCGAAAAAAATGGCCCAATTACGTCTTCAGACCTCATAGCGCACCATACAGTGAAACGTTGAGCATGCGAAGTCGTCTCAATAATCGCTCTACGATTTTCAGAAGCCCAAATGCGGAAAACATACCTTGACAAGAGAAAATTGGCTTCGTCTGAAAAAATGATTTTTTCAGAAAAGCAAGCCCATTGTTTTTATAGCGAAACTACGGCAATGTGAATGGTGGGTCGGCTTAAATTCTTGCACCAATTGAATCCTGTAAGTCTTCAAATTCAAATCCTTATGCAAAATTTGGCACGTGGTAGTTTTGGATAACCCTAATTGTTGAGTACGTTGAGCACAAATTTGGATCGGCTTCAACACTGTGGCTATGATGTTTTCATTTGAACGACCCATTTTGCATCAAGCCTCTCGACTCAAATTTAACAACCAAATAGCGGTCTCAGAAGAACAATTATATTGGCCGAAAATATCACGAAATTTAAGATAAGTAGCTTTAAAAGAATCACAATTTCTATAGTGGATTTTTTTCTTTTTAAAAAGAAGTAGCACTTCAGGCAACAATGCCTATTTAGTCAAGTACCGTGCTACACTCTGTAGGAAAGGTATAGAGAAGAGATGCGACAGGTGGTGAAAGTAGAAGAATAGTTACGGAAATTACCTATCGTATAAGACAGCTTAGGGACCAGTCACCGACAGTCAATTTTTATTTGTCGTGAAAAAAAAACAAGGTCTTTGTTGGGAATCGAACCCACAACCCTCAGTCAGGTAAGCTAGCATACTACCTGCTAGCCTACAGGGGCACAGGGATTTTAATTATTTTAATGTTAAAACAATCATGTTTGTTGGTGTTGCCACAATTTAAAAACCAACTTCTTGTTGAAAAACCCGATACAAAAACTTAGACCGAATTAAAATTATTTATTCGGTAATAGAAAAATATGACACTAAAGCATTTTCAGTCTTCGAGGCAAGCTCGACTAGTAAGTACTTGTGACTAGAATGTGAATAAGAAATAACTCACTTAAGTTAACTGACTCTGCAGGAGAAGTCATGCTTTTACTTAGGCTTAAGTTGCGTTTGATCATTAACTATCGCAGAAGTAATTGTAATAGAATTTTTGAGAAGCAATGATTTCTTTTAAGGCACTCGTTATATTAAAGATCAATGCGGATTTAACACTCGTCAGATCATTCAGGTGAGCTTAATTTCTCCTAAGTAAACTCGCTTAAAGTGAACATCTTGCTTAACATAACCTTAATTTATATTAAAAAAAAATTCCCTTTTTCTTCTTTTGGACCAGCACTCAGGAGATGACCCCTACTCATGCATTGTACCAGAACTAGGAAATTAGGTTATGGGGAGGAGGAAAGAGGAAAAATAAATAATAAGAGTTTTTGAAACTAAAGAGTAGAATTGCTTGTAAAACATATACATATTAAGAGAAAAATTCTTAAGAGAATTTTCTTATGCCTTTAAAGAAATCATTGATAAATTTAAGGAGTCAAATTGTAAACGCAATCAATTTCGATATTCTATTAAAATAAATCACGGTGTAATTTTTCTTATTTTTCAATACAATTAAAGGAAATTATTTGTTCTTTTATTTACCACTTTCTTCTCTTTAGTTGAGAAAATGTAAATGTTTTCTTGGATTTAATTATTATGACCTGAAACACAAAAACAACAAAAAAAAAACTAACTTTTATTGGTCAAGTTTATGCAGACTAAAATAAAAATTGGGTTTGAACACTTAAACAAACGAATGGATTAAATATTTAATTCAATTAAAAGCTTTTAATTTTCTTGGCAAATTATTTACAGCATCAGTTAACACTTTAAATGAAAAGATAACCAATTAATGTAGTCAAAACGGTAAAAATATAAATAAGCAAACATTTTTTTAAAAGATACCAAGAAGACAACTTTGTAAGTTTCTCAACCACCAACCTGTTTTCCTAATTTCATGACTTTGCCCTCCAACAACATGTGTTGTCTAGTGTGAGTTGCTTTCTGCGCGGACCACCTTCTAATTTGCCCGTTTTTATTTATTTTAGCCTTCACCTGTTAAGCTTTTAAGGACAAAACAATATTTGTCAGCTACACTATTGGAGCACTCTTTATATTGAAAATTTATTTTATAATTTTACTACATTTTATTTTTAGTTTCTTTTTAAAAATAAGTAGCCTCCACCTGTTAAGGTTTTAAGGACCAAACATTCTTTGTCAACTATACTATTGGGACACCCTTTATATTAAATATTTTTTTTATAATTTAACTACTTTTTATTTTTAATGTTTTATTAAAAACCAGAAACCTCCACCTCTTAAGCTTTTAAAGATGAAACAATATTTGTCAACTATACTATTGGGACACCCTTTATATTAAATATATTTTTTTATAATTTCACTATATTTTATTATTAATTTCTTATTAAAAATAAGTAGCCTCCACCTGTTAAACTTTTAAAGACAAAGCAATATTTGTCCGCTGTACTATTGGGACACCCTTTATATTAAAAATTTATTTTGTAATTTTACTACATTTTATTTTTAGTTTCTTATTAAAAGTAATTAACGTCCACCTGTCTTAAAGATAAAACAATATTTGTTAACTATACTGTTGGGACACCCTTTATATAAATATTTTTTTTATAACTTCACTACATTTTATTTTTAATTTGTTATTAAAAATAAGTAGCCTCCACCCGTTAAACTTTTAAAAACAAAGCAATATTTTTCAGCTGCACTATTGGGACACCCTTTATATAAAATTTTTTTTTATAATTTTACTACAATTTATTTTTAGTTTCTTATTTAAAATAAGTAGCCTTTAAATGTTAAGCTTTTAAAGACAAAGTAATATTTACCAGTGCACTATTGGGACACCCTTTATATTAAAAAAAATTTAATTTGTTTATCCAATCTCTGTCTGCTACTTTTTAAAAGTAAAATTTTTATATGTAAAAGCAACATGTTAAATGGGGCACCCTTTAAGTTTCTATACATTGTCCATTAAGTGTAAAGTTCTATGGATTTTCTAAAACGATTTAAAAAATTTAAGAAATCATTTCCATGGTGGCACCTTTTAATTTTTATCTTCATTTTATAATTTGTTTGTTGTGAACGCCATAATAATACATCTGCAGTAAAAAGTGTTTAAATATTATGCTGAAATCGCACAGTCAAGCTGGCGATTAAAAACGCCTAAATACTGATTTAGTTAAGTAAAGTCGAAGGTCTTGGCAGTTTACATGTAAATTAAATTGTTTTATAAAATTTTTTTAAACAGGCGATTAAAAACGCCTAAACACTGACTTAGTTAAGTAATGTCACCCAAAAAAATCTAAAATATTAAGGAAGAAACAAAATAAGTTCAATTTTGATAAAATATAACAAACAGCTCTAAACAAAATTTATTGTTTAAAGATTTATTTTTTTTGTTTTACAATTCTTTTACGAAAAACATTAATAATTCTTTGAACAACATCGAAAACAACCTCTATCACTTTGGGAATATTTTATAAAATCTTTGCTTCATTGCACTTTTAACTTGTTGTGACAACTTTGTGTAATTTTTAACAAACATTAAAAAAAATATTTAGCTAAAAATAAATAAATTTCTATTTAAGTCTTCAATCAATGACATGTGCGATACTCGAATTCCCTGATGTAATAAAAGTTATTGTATATTTTGAATTGTGCCGCTCTTTAATCAAAAGCAGAAGTTAAAAAATAAACAACATAAAACTTTTAAACATTTTATCTATATAAAAAAAAATATACACATACAGTATGTCCCTCTTGACAAACTGTATGTGCACTCTGGACGAATAGAATTTATATTGAATAGAGAAGATGGTCATTGTGCTTTCTGTATCAATTTCAAGGCTACACAAAAACCTCTACTCAAAATAGGACATATCTAACAAAAAAGTTTTGTCTTCGATGGGGTACAATAGGCACAAAAAAGGATATTTTTTAGAAAAAAAAAACAACAAATAAAGAAAAGTTTTTGTTATACATTGCACTAAAAAGAGAATATAAATTTTTAAATGTATTAAAAACTCTTTTTTTATAGACTGTATAGCAATAAAGCATGAAGCATAAAATGGATGTCAGTTTTAATTATAAAACAAAATTTTTCAAAAATATTTGTAGCGCATTCTATATCACTCTTTTTATTAATAGCCTAATATTATCAAGGAAAAAAATATGGTTTATTTAACAAAATTAATTTTTAAAAACATTTATTCAAAATAAAAGAGTTGTAAAAGAAAATTTTATTTAATCAGCAAAAAAATACAAAAATACTGGTTTTTTGAAATCCCCCTATTTTTAAAAACTTAAGCATTATCCATATTTTGTAACACATTAAAATAAATTTTATAACAATATCTATATTTAACAAGTTTAATAAGAGTAAAAAAAGCAAACGAAGAAAAATACTGGGATCCACAATTAATAAAAATTCAAAAAAACTCATCAAACAAATGCTTAACAAACCAGATTTTATAAAATGTAACAATTATATAAATTTTAGCAGAAAAAACAAAAATAGTGGTTTTTTGAAAACCCCCTATTTTTTAAAGTTCAGCATAATCCACAATTTTTAACATATTATTTAAATTTATAACAGTATCTATATTCCACCAGTGTAAATGTAACAGTTATATAAATTTGTGAAGAAAAAACAAAAATAGTGGTTTTTTTTAAAACCCGCTATTTTTTTAAAGTTCAGCATAATCCACAATTTTCAACACATTATTAAATTTTATAACAATATTTATATTGAACAAGTCTAATAAGATTAATAAAAGCAAATTAAGAAAAATGCTGGGATCCAAATTCAAGTGATATGCAAAAAAAATCATAAAACAAATGCTTGACAAAACAAAATTTATGAAATATAACAGTAATATAAATTTTAGCAGAAAAAACAAAAATACTGGTTTTTATAAAATCCCTCTATTTTTTATAATTCCTGGCAAAACATATCTAAAGTAAAATAATTAATTTACAGGGGAACTAAAATGACTTTATGACTTAAGACCATTATTGTAATTCTTCAGTTAAATTTTTTATTCGGCTCAAATGAAGAAGTTAAACAGCCAGAAAGTACTTTTTAACAGATATTTCTGCCAAATAAATTTGTTTTCAAAGTTTTTAAAATGTACGTTCTTAAAAGCTAGTTTTATTAAGGCTTTTTTGGTTGAATTACATTTATTAAATATTTTTTTTAAATATATTTTTATTAAAAGGTACTTTTTTTATAGATGTACATACTTTTTTAAGGTGTTATTTCTAAAAGAACCTTTTCGAAGTGTAATTTCTAACAAGGTGGTCTTTTTAAAATGTTTCGATATGGAACTTGTTAAAAGCAAAATTTTTCAGGGGTACTTATTTTAGAAAGTACTTTAAAAGGGATACTTTCTTTTGTAAAGCTATCTTACAAGTTTCTTTATGGAAATGTTTATTCCTTTTCTTTTTCGATCCGTTTTTTTAAAGAATATTTTTTTTTTAAGCGAGCTTTTTCTACCGAAATTCTTCAAGAAATTATTGTTAATTTGCTTATTAAATCCGTTTCTTAAAAGTACTTTTTTAATAACCAACTTTCTCTAACGAAATTTGTCAGGAAATTGTTTTTCAAATGCTGGTTATTACTTTCTGGGAATATCTTTCCCTTTTTCTTCTTAAATCCGTTTCATAAAAGTAGTTTTTTTAAAAGGAGCTTTCTTTAGGGATTTTTTTTTAGGAAAAGTACTTTTTTTATAACGTACTTTCTCTAACAAAATTTTCAGCAAATTATTTTTAAATTACTTGTATTTTCTTTTTGCGAATGTTCTTCTCTTTTCTTCTTAAATCCGTTTCATAAAAGAATTTTTTTAAAAAAAGCTTTCTTTAGGGAATTTTTTTTAGGAAATTATTTTTAATTTACTAGTTAGACCCGTTTCTAAAAAAGTACTTTTTTAAACCTAGCTTTCTCTAGCGACATTTTTTGGGGAATATTTTTAAATCACTTGTATTTTCTTTTTGAGAATGTCCTTTCCTGTTCCTCCTTAATCCGTTGCATAAAAGTACTTTTTTTAAAGGAGCTTTCTTCACGGATTTTTTTCCGGAAATTATTTTTAATTTACTAGTTATATCCGTTTCTTAAAAGTACTTTTTTTATAACGATTTATCTCCAACAAAAATTTTTCAGCAAATTACTTTTAAATTACTTTTATTTGCTTCTTGAGAATGTCCTCCCTTTTTCTTCTTAAATCGTTTTCATCGGCTTCACTTTTTTTAAAGGAGCTTTCTTAAGGAATATTTTTTACAAAATTAGTTTTAATTTACTTGTGAGATCCATTTCTTAAAAGTACTTTTTTTTTGTAACGAAGTTTCTCCAACGATATTTTTCAAGAAATTATTTTTAAATTACTTGTATATTTTTTTGGGAATGTCCTTCCCTTTTCTTCTTAAATCCGTTTCGTAAAAGTACTTTTTTAGAAGCAGCTTTCTCTAGGGAATTTTTGTAAGGAAATAATTTTTAATTTACTTGTATTTTCTTTTTAGGAATATCTTTTCCTTTTCTGCTTAAATCCGTTTCATAAAAGTACTTTTTTAAAAGTACTTTTTTAAAAGTACTTTTTTTTAGAAAATTATTTTTAATTAACTTATAAATTTTAATTTTGTCATACAGGTACTTTTCGAAATATAAATTTCAAAAGGTACTTTTTTATTACAACTTTTTTCAAGGTGCTATTTTCGAATGTTTTTAATCAATTGAGGTGCTGTTTTAAAATATTATTTTTGGTGGAGCATTTTTGCAATATATTTTTCTAAAGTTTACAACCTCAAAAAAAAAACAGTTTTTATATTATTTCTGTTTTGCCCCCTTAAAATAACGTTTACTTATTTACAAAAGAAAACTTTCTTGTCATGATATTTCCCCAAGTCATTAAAAAAGTAATAAAACACTCTTAATAGTAATAATAAGAATAATAAAATATATTTTTTGTTAAGATAAACACCGTTCGAACATGAAAGTGTTTTCAGAAATAAAAGTGGTAAAAACAGACAACAAAAGAAGAAAAAATAACCTAAAAAGACTTCCTGTTCTATTGTTAAAACAATATTCTGTAGCGGATTATGTACCATAAAATTCAATTGTGGCACATGAAGGATAACAAATTGTTCAAAAGTGAATTGCAAAGCGTTAAGTGGAAAATTTTGTGCATAAAATATTATATTAAATAATAATTTTTTTCAGCTCCTCTGTGTTTTCTTTTGCCGTTAATTTTATCTTTACACACCTTCTTCAGCCTTTTCCAAAGAGTAGTTCTAGCGTGCCTCCCAAGTGATGTTTTGAACACGTAAACCACCACATGCTCAAATTGTTTGCAAAATGTCAAAAATGCCATGAAAGTAGGCAAGCTTTCTAAAGAGTCTCTAATGTTTAACAATGTGTGTTATTTTAAATAGAACACTAATGGATGTGTTTGATTCAATGAGGTTTGAATTTATCTTTTGATTGAAACACTTATTTCTATTTCGACAGAAGTTAAGTGCCAGGACAAATACACAACTCTTTAACGCTTTCACATTTCACAAATTAATGTCCAAAACACAAACGTATTTATAGGACGAACGTGCTGAGAATCAACTATAAAGAGTTTTCAACAGCAGACGTGATTAAATATCAAAAATGGACGTCAACCAAAACACATTACAAAATTGAAAAACACAATTTAAAATAAAAAAAAATAAATACTAATAAATCAGCTTTTAGAGTCCTGCATTTAAAAAAAGGAATTAAAAAATGAATTAAAAGAAAGTACTTAAAAAGGACTTTTTTTAGAAATAGATTTTTTATAACGTACCTTCAAACAATTTATTTTAAAAAAATGCTCTTGCAAAACTACTTTCCTTAAAAGTACCTTTTAAATAAAAATTTTGTTAAGGTACTTTTTTTGGTTTTTTTAAAAAAGTACCACAAAAAATCTATTTTCAAAAGGGTATATTTTACAAATTTTTTATATAAAATTTATCATTACAAACTGCTGTTTTAAAATATTCCCTTAAAAAATCTTTTTGCGCCTTAAAACTAGCAAAAATTTACCTTACAACTTGCACGTAGATAAATAGTACCTAAACCCTTTTTTAGTATATATCCCACAAAGCAATCTTTAAAAACACTTTAACAGAATTTCTTAAAAATTATTAAATTTGTATAACTTTATTAATAAAAACAGAAAATCTTTTTTCAAAAAATAAAAAGTACTTTTGTACATCTCTTTCAAAAAAATAATTTTTAAAAAGTTCTAAATACTTTCTCTAAAGTATTATTATAATAGTACTTTAGAAAACAGCACTTTAAAAATACTATCTTTTGATTGCATAGGTTTAAAAGCTGCTTTTTAAAGAAACTTTTTAGTTATTCTCTTTTTAATGTTCCTTCGAAAAAAGATACCTTTTTAAAAAGGAACTTTAATGAACAGTTTTTTAGAAATAGTATTTCTCATCTTTTCATTTGCTTTAACAAAAATATTCTTTAAAAGAAGTGCCTCTTAAAATAAGTTTCGAAAAGAATTAACGGCAAAAAATAAATTTAAAAAAAACTTAAACTATTTTAAAAAGGTACCTTGTTATTTTAAAATTCCCTCAAAAAAATTCTTAAGAAAGTGCTTCTAAAAATCTCTTTTATAATAAAGTAACGTAAAAGCTATTTGAAAACAGCTTCATTCAAAACTAATTATTTAAAAGATGTTTTAAGAATGTTCTTCATTAAAAGGTACTATTTAAAAGGTGCTATTTATACTTTAAAATTAAACATATCACAGAGCGTACCTTTTATATATAGCAGTCAATTTAAAGCAAGCAACATTTTTAAAAATAATTAAAGTTTAAAGAAATTGCCTATAAAAAACGGTATTTAAAAAAATTGCTTTGCCTTAATCTTTAAACAAATTTTTTTCAAATAGTACCTTATATTAAAAAAAAATCACATTTTGAAATAATTATTCTAAAACTAGTTTCAAAGTATTTTTTAAACACTACTTTGAAAACAATTATTTAAAAAAAGTACCTTTTAAAAACGGTACCTTTTTAAAAAAGTACCTTATATAAATAGTTTTACCAGATATAATTTAAACATGACTATTGCAAAATGTTCAATCCCAAGAAACCTCAAAAACAGAATCTTATTGAAAACAGTTCTTTGTAACATATAGTACTTTATTATAAATTATTTTAAATAGTACTTTATATTTCAAAAAGTGCGTTTTAAAATAGTTATTCCAAAACCACCAATTTAAAACACCCTAAAAATTATTTAAAAGATTCATTTAAAAAAAAAGTACCTTTTAACAATACTACTTTTTAGAAAAGTACCTTCTTTTAAATATTTGTTACCAAATATAATTTAAAGCATTACTCTTGAAAAATTTTCAATCCTAGAAAACCTTAACAAAATAATCGTATTAAAAACAGTCCTTTGTAAAATATAGTACTTCATTACAAATTTTCATTTAAATAGTACTTCATTGTTAAAAGAAGAGCGTTTTAAAATAATTATTCCAAAACCACTTGTTTAAAACACCTTAAAAATAAATTTAAAAATTTATTAAAAATAAGTACCTTTTAAAAATGGTACCTTTTTAAAAAGTACTTTCTTTTAAATATTTTTTACCAGATATACTTTAAAATATTACTGTTGAAAAATGTTCAATGTTCTTTGTAAAATATAGTACTTTATTACAAATTGTTTTTAAATAGTACTTCATACTTAAAAAAGTAGATTTTAAAACAGCTATTCTAAAACCACCAATTTAAAACATATTTAAAAATAATTTTAAATATTTATTTAAAAAAGTACCTTTTCAAAAATGGTACCTTTTGAAAAAGTACCTTCTTTTAAATATTTGTTTCCAGATATAATTTAAATATTACTCTTCACAAATGTTCAATCCCACAAAACCTTAAAAAAAGTATCTTATTAAAAACAGTCCTTTGTAATATATAATACTTTATTGAAAACGTTTTTAAATAGTACTTCATAATTAAAAAAGTTCATTTTTAAATAGTTATTTTAAAACCTTCAGTCTGAAACACCTTAAAAAATAATTAAAAAGATTCATTTTAAAAAAAGTACCCTTTACAAATGGTACCTTTTTAAAAAGTACCTTCTTTTAAATATTTGTTATTAAATAAAATTTAAAACATTACTCTTGAAACATGTTCAATTCCAAAAAAACCTTAAGAAAGAATCTTGTTAAAACCAGCCCTTTGTAATATATAGTACTTTATTAGAAATTTTTTTAATTAGTACTTTATACTTAAAAAAGTGCATTTCAAAATAGTTATTCCAAAATCACCAGTTTAAAACACCTTAAAAATAATTTTAAAAATCTATTAAAAAGAAGTACGTTTTAAAAATGGTACCTTTTTAAAAAGTACCTTCTCTTAAATAGTTTCTACGAGATATAGTTCAAAATATTACTCTTGATAAATGTTCAATCCCAAAAAAACCTTGAAAAAAAGAATCTTATTAAAAACAGCCCTTTGTAATATAAAGTACTTTATTACAATTTTTTTAAATAGTACTTCATACTTAAAAAAGTAAATTTTAAAATAGTTATTCCAAAACCACTTGTTTAAAACACCTTAAAAATAATGTTTAAAATTTATTTAAAAAAGTACTTTTTCAAAAATGGAACCTCTTCAAAAAGTACCTTCTGTTAAATATTTTTTGCCAGATATAATTTAAGATATTACTCTTGATTAATAATAATTTAAAAGATTTATTTAAAAAAAAAGTACCTTTAAAAATGGTTGGAAGCTTTTTTAAAAGTACCTTCTGTTAAATATTTTTTACCACATATAATTCAAAGCATTATTCCCGAAAAATGTTTCAGTCCAAAAAAAAACTTAAAAAAGTAAATTTATTAAAAACAATCCTTTGTAATATAGAGTACTTTTATAAAAAAAGTACTTCATACTTAAACAAGTGTGTTTTAAAGTAGTTAATCCAAAACCACCAGTTTAAAAACTACATAAAAAAATTATTTCCAAAAATTTTTTCCAAAAAAAAACCGTATAAAAATGGCACCTTTTTAAAAAGGTACTTTCTGATAAAAATTTGTTACCAGATATAATTTAAACACTGCTCTTGAAAAATGTTCATCCAAAAAATCTTAAATACTAATTGTATTAAAAGCAGCCCTTTTTAAAATATAATACGTTATTAAAAATTAATTTTACAAAAAAGTACTTTTTGAAAAAAAGCTTTTTTAACACTTATGACCTTTAAATTTGAGTTTTTTTTTAATAATTTTTTTCCCCTTTTATTAGTCTATCATTCCACATGCTTGACTTGCATCACACAGTTGAACTCTCAAATATCTTTTTATTATTGGGGTTAGATTTTATGCGCCATTAAATCAAAGAGTGAGTATAAAAGATCAACAATGTATTACAGGTATAATATGGCGACATTACAAAAAACACAAAACACATGCATGAATGTGTCTAATCAAATTTGAAATGTTTTCTTTGTTTCGTTTTATTTTAATTTTGATGGGAATTTTATTTTTTTTCTTCATTAGAAAAGCAGTAAATGTGTGAAAGTAAATGTGAAAGTAAGTCCTTGATGTGATTCTTTGTTTTGTGCTTAAATACTAACAAGCAAATAATACAAGGTAGCAAACACACATGTGTATAAACACACTTGTACATACATATGTATGTGCTATAAACATACTCTTACATTGTTGTCTAACAGTGAAAAGGAGTAACTGGATTTAGACATTTTGTTTTGACGCATTTCTTTTATTTTCTCACATTAAAAGTCTACTCTCACTATTGTTTGTGATAATGTTTTCACAATGCTTTTACGATAGCGACGCTTGCTCAGTAACTTAAAAAATAATAATAATAAAACAAAGTATTTAAATTAAAAATTAATATATTAATATAACACCATGATTAATCTAATTTAAGAAGACCCTCATAGCAGATTGTAAGCATTCAAAAGAGATATTTAGGCCCGATGGGCCTCACCATTGGTTATTGGTATGTGCAACTGGTTGGCGTGGTATCAGTGAGTTCAAGTCAACTGGTGGGACCTCAAGTGGTTATTTTAGTTCTATTTCAGTTTCGGACTCCTGTCAGACCAAGCGACTGTTCAAGATGGGAAAGAGATTCATCTTGTTTCTGACCGTCGGTGGTGAAAGAGTCTTTACAATAATATATAACTACATACATATATAGATATTATAAGATAAATATATTATTATTAGATATTAATATTAAGCAGCTAAAACAAGTTGCCATATTTTTTTATATTAAATCCATTTAGACTTTTTAAATCTCCTATAAATAGAAATCACACTTGCCAGTATCTAATAACAACTCGAAACGTGCCTCCTATATTAAAGCCGTTTAGACGTTTTAACTCGCCTATGAACAGAAATCGCAATTGCCAGCAGTGTGGTAGTGTCTTATAATGTAGCAGTATCTAATAATATGTGCCCATATCAAGATAGGGAAGAGATCCATCTTATTTCTGATCCACCGGAGTGAGAGAGTCTTTACAGTAGTGTATAACTATATAAATAGATAAATATTATAAGATAATTTTAAAATTATTATAAGTTATTAATATTAAACAGCTAGAAAAAGTTGCCATATCTATCTATATCAACGCCATTTAGAAGATTTAACTCGCCTATAATATAGAAATCGCAATTGTTAGCAGTGTAGCAGTATCTATTAACGTTTCGATATGTGCCTCCTTAAGCACATATCAAGATGGAGGAAGAGATCCATCCTAACTCTGAGCATCCGGGGTGAGGGGTGTTTACGGTAGAATATAACTATATAAATAGATAGTTGCCATATCTTTCTATATTAAAGCCATTTAGACGCTTTAACTTTTCTATAAATAGAAAAGCAATTGCCAGCAGTGTGGTTATATCTAATAACACCTCGATATGTGCTTCCTAAAGCACATATCACTATGGGGAAGAGATCCATTTTGACTCTCATCAGCCGGGGTGAAGGAGTGTTTACACTATCTATCTATTTATAGATATTACAAGATAAGATATTAATATTAAACAGCTAGAACAAGTTGCCATATCGTTCTATATTAAAGCCATTTAGACGCTTTAACTCTTCTATAAATAGAAAAGCAATTGCCAGCAGTGTGGCATTATCTAATAACACCTCGATATCCGCCTTGATTCTGAGCATCCGGGGTGAGGGAGTATTTACAGTAGAATATAGCCATATAGATAGATATTATAAGATAAGATATTGTTATGTTAGACAACTAGGAAAAGCTGCCATATCCTTCTATGTTAAAACCATTTAGACGTTTTAACTCGCTTATAAATATAAAACGCCAGCAGTATGGCGGTATCTAATAAAACCTCGAAATAACGTGTCTACAATCAAAATGTAAATATTGCCATATCATTCTATTTCAAAGCCATGTAGACGTCTTAACTCGCCTATAAATAGAAAATGCCAGCAGTATGGCAATCTCTAATAAAACCCCGAATTGACATGTCTACAATCAAAATGTAAATGTTGCCATATCATTCTATTTCAAAGCCATTAAGACGTTTTAACTCGCCTATAAATAGAAAAAGCCAGCAGTATGGCAGTATCTAATAAAACCTCGAACTAATATATCTACAATCAAAATGTATATTTATTAAAAGTATTCCTAATAAAAAAATATATATAGAGTTTAGTAAATAAAGTAGAGTCAAGGACAATACTAAATAAACTCCACAAGTTACAACGGAAATCATACATAACCCTACTAATAACATACATGAATATAATATTCATTCCAGCTCTGGATTATTTCAAGCAAATTTGCTTCATTTTATAAAACCAGCCAGTGGAAAAAGCCCAAGCCCTTAATCTTCTTATCACCGACAGCCTTTTATCGCTTTTGTAACACGCAGTATACAATACTACAGACAATTTGTATTAACAAACTTTCA
The DNA here is from genome assembly GCA_030448955.1 of Trichopoda pennipes. Taxonomy (NCBI): domain Eukaryota; kingdom Metazoa; phylum Arthropoda; class Insecta; order Diptera; family Tachinidae; genus Trichopoda; species Trichopoda pennipes. Next base: position 4,762,768 of record JASKUP010000040.1, read on the forward strand.
AGAAATGCAAACACAACAACGCCAACATTTTTTCAAAGAATCAAACCGAAACAATATTCTACACCAACAACAAACATAATTTGGAGGTTAATAACGCGTATGTGATGGGTTAACCTTTTCGTAAAATTAACAAAATTAAAGAATTTCGACATGTAAAAAATTTCTACATTTCATGATGTTGTTAAACAATAAAAATAATATTCGTACTTGTGTAATTTAAATTTAAGAAAATGTTTACAACGAACACAACCGCAGGTAAATAAATGCGAAGAATGTGAAAGGTGGTGGTTGTAGCGATTCAGAATATGCTGCCTTACTTTCCACTAGAGAGTGTTCTTGTGTTCTTGAAACATCTACACAAAACAGTTGTAAATTATTTTTCTTTCGTAAGAAATATAAAAATTAAAATCAAGGTGAACTTAAGCCTAATTAAGAATTATTTTTTTTTGATTAGAGAACACAAATAGTTGAAGTAAAAATTTCAAGAAAATTAAAAATATTAAATCTAAGAAATTTTTTATTGGAGAAATTTAATAAACAAAATTTTTCAAATTTGGGGGCATTAAAAAAAATTTTTTTTTAAATGTCTCCACAAATTGGACACGTCGAAAAATGATTTTTAAGTGAAGGGTTTCTTTCTTAGGACAGACGTTGAGAGCTAAGAACAACTATGAGCATAACTAAAGAGTATTTGTGGACGGAGATGCAACCCTTTAACGAAGTGAACATTAGAAATTCTATATAAAAGGATATCCTGTTCTGTAGGGACTAAGCGCCCTACGAAGAGAAAAATTCGGCAATTATAAAAGAAACATGATATCTGGCAAAAGTCCATCACGACCAACCTGTCATCCAACTCCTGGTCCAGACCACATGGCAAGCATGCTCACTGGATTCGAACCATTCACCCAATGTTCGCAGTAAAGGTGAGATGATCCTGGCCCCGTAATTGAATTCATGAGGGCCGCGAAACTCCTGAAGAGCCTACCTCAATAATTAGACAGAGAACAGCTAAAAGGCTAAAGCGCCAAATAGACAAATTGTCCAGTTGGCTTCCTGCTAGCCTTTAGCGCTCCCTTGTATCCCCGATGGCACATGTAATGACGGTGAAATTCCGTCAACACATATAAATGTGTCCCCGAAACAGATTCGTTAATCACATCACAGATTTTGAGTTTTAAGACTGAAATCGATTCCATACAGATTCCACAAAAATAATCTAGTGATGTTAAATCACACGATCTGACTGGCCACTTAACTGCTGGTTGTCGTGAAATTATGCGATGGAAAAATTTGGTTTGCAATAAATTGATCGTTTCATTGGCTGTGTGACATATGGCACCGTCCTGTTGGAACCACATGTCAGTGATATTCACGTCATTAATAATAGGTAAAATTTGAGTTATTAGCATCTCACAATAGTGTGTCCATTGACCGTTACCGCATTTCCAGCTTCATCTTCGAAAAAAAAAACCAGCAAAATCACGTCTCCAGACCAATTACAGCACCATACAGCGGCACGTTGAGCATACAAAGGCCTCTCAATAATCACTCTAGGATTTTTAGAAGCTTATATGTGACAATTTTGCTTGTTGACATACCCTGACAAGTGAAAATGGGCGTCATTCCTAAATGAATGGAGCGAATTTACGGCGCTGTGAATGGTCCGTCGGCTTCAATTCCTGCACCAGTTGAATCTTGTAAGGCTTCAAAATCAAATCCCTACGCAAAATTCGACATGTGGTGGTTTTGGATAACCCCAAGACTTTGAAAAGTGGCTTTTGTAAAACTGGTACCTTTTCAAAGGTACTTTTTAAAGGTACTTTTTGAAAAAAGTACTATTTTTCTAAATGTCAGCTTTTTTAATGACATTTTTTTTAAATATTATTCCATATAACTTGTTGTTAAAAATGTTAAGTTTCAAAAAAGGCTTTTGTAAAATGGTACTTTTTCAGAGGTACTTTTTAAAGGTACTTTATGAAAAAAGTACTATGTTTTTCAATGACGTCTTTTTAAATGACATTTTTTTTAAGATATTATTCCATATAACTTGTTGTTAAAAATGTTAAGTTTTGTAAAAGGTACTTTGATAAAGATACTTTTTTAAGTTTTAATTATTAATAATCATTATGTATTTAACACGTTTCTAGTGAAAAAGTTATTTACAGAGAAGTTGTTAGTAAAATTAGTAAAAGTTAAATATAGTACTATTTTAGAAGAGTACTTTTAAAATGTTAAGTTTTAAACTTGTACTTCCTTGTAGGTGTACTACCTTTCTTAAAGAAAGTTTCTAGTAAACAAATAGCTTTTTTCTTAGAAACAAGTAAACAAAATAATAAAAACCATATTCGATTTCAACAATTTTTTTTTTGTACTTTTGGTACTTTTTAAGGCCACTTTTATTTAGCCGTTTATAATTCAAAAAGTACTTGGTTTAAAAATTCTTTATTGAAAACATATTTAGTAACTTAAATAAATTGCTTTTCAAAGAAGGTAGTTATAAAAATTGTACTTTTTCAGAGGTACTTTTTAAAGGTACTTTATGAAAAAAGTACTATGTTTTTCAATGACGGCTTCTTAAATGACATTTTTTTTTAAGATATTATTCCATATAACTTGTTGTTAAAAATGTTAAGTTTTGTAAAAGGTACTTTTATAAAGGTACTTTTTTAAGTTTTAATTATTAATAATCATTATGTATTTAACACATATCTAGTGAAAAAGTTATTTACAGAGAAGTTGTTAGTAAAAGTTAAATATAGTACTATTTTAGAAGAGTACTTTTAAAATGTTAAGTTTTAAACTTGTACTTCCTTGTAGGTGTACTACCTTTCTTAAAGAAAGTTTCTAGTAAACAAATAGCTTTTTTCTTAGAAACAAGTAAACAAAATAATAAAAACCATATTCGATTTCAACAAATTTTTTTTTGTACTTTTGGTACTTTTTAAGGCCACTTTTATTTAGCCGTTTATAATTCAAAAAGAACTTGGTTTAAAAATTCTTTATTGAAAACATATTTAGTAACTTAAATAAATTGTTTTTCAAAGAAGGCTTTTGTAAAATGGTACTTTTTAAAGGTACTTATTAAAGGTACCATATGAAAAAAGTACTATTTTTCTAAATGTCAACTTTTTTAATGACATTTTTTTAAAATATTATTCCATATAACTTGTTGTTAAAAATGTTAAGTTTCAAAAAAGGCTTTTTTAAAATGGTACTTTGTCAGAGGTACTTTTTAAAGGTACTTTATAAAAAAAAGTACTATGTTTTTAAATGACGGCTTTTTAAAAGACATTTTTTAAAGATATTATTCTATATAACTTGTTGTTAAAAATGTTAAGTTTTGTAAAAGGTACTCTGAAAAAAGTACCATCTTAAGATGTCATTATATATAATCATTATTTATTAAACACGTATTTTGTGAAAATGTTATTTACAGAGAAGTTGTTAGTAAAGTTAGTAAACATAAAATATAGTAAAGTTGCTGCTTTCAAAATGTAAGTACTTTTAAAAATGTACATTTTTATACTTATTTCTACTTCCTTGCAGGTGTACTGGATTTCTTCAAGAAAGTTTCTATTAAGTAAAAGGCAGTTTTCTTAGAAACAAGTACAGAAACAATAAAAGCCACATTCCATTTCAACAAATATTTTTTTTAGTACTTTGGTACTTTTTAAGGCCACTTATAATTCGAAAAGTAGTTGGTTTAAAAATTCTTTATTGAAAATATGTTTAAAAGGTTAAATAAATCGTTTTTCAAAGAAGGCATTTGTAAAACTGGTACTTTTTCAAAAGTACTTGTTAAAGGTACTTTTTGAAAAAAGTACTATTTTTTTTAATGTAGGCTATATAAGTTGTTGTTAAAATGTTAGTGATATTAAGCCAGAATCACTTGCTGCGATTTATATTGGGGAAAATCGTTACCGTTAACGGTACTGAAGAAATGATTAATTATCTACCGCGAGAGTGTTATAAATTAGATTTGTTCTTGTAAAGTTTTCAAAAGTCGAATGTCTATAAGCATATTAAAAGGCTCTAAACGCTAGTGCAATTAAAAATTCCAACATGGATTGGATCATCTTGCCATTTGCTGGCAAACTATTTATATTTCGTTTAATTATGTAAAGTTGTCCAGATACTTGTTTGTGTGCGTACATGTGATTCAGAAAGAGTGTTTACAATTTAAACATGAATTCTTAAAGTAATCGCCCTCTATAATATGGATGGGAGAGTTTCGTGGTGTGAACTATTGTACTCAGTATCTACCCACCCTTGTGGGAGTTTTTTTTCGAGGCAAAATCTCTTGTTTTACGTATATCTTCTTACGTGCCTTAAAATTTCTTCAATTTAGCGGCAAGCGAACGTTTTTTGTTTTGATCCAACCTCTCTCTCTCTCTCTCTCTGTCAAGTCAATTGCTAAAACATTGTATGAGAGTTTTGGCTCTGTTTAAATTTTAACGTCATCTCATTTAAAGCGTGGACTTTATTAAACTGCAGGTTTCCGTTTTTTTTGCTCGCAACTGTTAATCTGAAAACTTCTTAGTCACTTCAACTTTTTGAAGAAAACAATATAAAAAAAAATTATAATTTTTATTATACCGCAATTATTTGAATTCAGTTTTATAACTTTTAGCCAAATTCACCCCATAAAAATTTATTAAAGATCAAATGTCAAAAATATCAAATTATGACTTGTTTTTATATATCAACATGCATATGTATGTGTTTGTGTTTAATGCAACATCAGTTTGTAATATTAACTTACAAATACACCGTGTTAATAAACAATATAAAAGTACTTTCATTTTCATTTTCCCCTTCCCCATCATTTTCACCCCCAGTTTATTTAATATTTTTTCGTTATGTTGTTTCCATTCGATGTTGATATATAATGGGATTGTGACAACAACAACTACAACTACAACAAAAAACAGTCATATCAACTGCCTGCAGGTATTAAATTATTAAAGTATTGAAAGTACACAGAAAAAATCCAATTTAACCTGTGGGAAAAAAAATATAAAGGCCCAGAGGCCATCTGAATGATGATTTTCATTACATTTTGCTACACAAGTACAATATTGTTGCTTAAATTAACCGCAGGTTTGTTGTTGGTTTTTTCACTTTTGGAACTTCTACTCAAATGATATGGCATATGGGCAATGGAAGTAAGAACTAGTAAATTCATAAATAACATTAAACATATCAAACGAAAAAAATAATTAAAATTATGTCACCATTTTGAGCAGAAATTTGTATTATTTTCAATTTCTTTTGTAAAAATCCTGGGATTCCTCACAGTAAATAACGAGAAAATTAAGATTGTGTAATATTTGTTGAAATATAAAAATGTCATTCAAAAAGCCGACATTTAAAAAAAAAAGTACTTTTTTCAAAAAGTACCTTTGAAAAAGTACCATTTTACAAAATCAGATATTTTCATTATTTTCAAAACTCTTAAGTAAAAATCCCCTAGTTCCTCACAGTAAATAACGAGAAAATTAAGATTGTGTAGTATTTGTTTATATATAAATCGCAGCGATTGACGATCGCTTAATATCATTAATATTTTAACAGCAAGTTACATGGCATAATATCTTAAAAAAATGTCATTAAAAAAACCGACATTTAAAAAAATAGTACTTTTTTCAAAAAGTACCTTTAAAAAGTACCTTTGAAAGAGTACCATTTTTATAAACACCTTTGAAAAACACTTTATTTAAGTTACTAAACATGTTTTCAATAAATAAGTTTTAAACCAGGTACTTTTTGAATTAAAACGTCCTTTTTTCAGTGTACCTTTTACAATTTTTAACTACAGGCTATATAGAACAATATCTTTAAAAAATATCATTTCAAAAGCTGACATTTTAAAAATTAATACTTTTTTTTAAAAAAGTACCTTTTAAAAAGGTGTTTTAACAAGTACCTTTGAAAAAGTACCACTTTTATAAACACCTTCTTTGAAAAACGATTATTTAATTAACTAAACATGTTTTCAATAAATAATTTTTAAACCCGGTACATTTTAAATTATAATTAATTGGCCAATTAAAAATGTCCTTAAAAAAACCAAAAGTACTAAAAAAATATTTGTTGAAATGGAATATGGCTTTTATTGTTTTTGTACTTGTTTCTAAGAAAACTACTTTTTGTTTAATAGAAACATTCCTTAAGAACTCCAGTACATGTACAAGGAAGTAGAAGTTTAAAAATGTACATTTTTAAAAGTATTCTTTTAAAAAAGTAACATTACTATATTTTACTTTTACTAACTTTACTAACAACTTTTCTTTAAAGAATATTTTCACTAGATACGTGTTAAATACAAAATTACATAATTATAATTAATTTATAAAGCTTAAAACGTACTTTTTTTAAAGCACCTTTTACAAAACTTAATATTTTTAACTACAGGCTATATCTTTAAGAAAATGTAATTTAAAAAAATTACATTTTAAAAAATAATACTTTTTTTTTAAAGTACCTTTTCAAAAGGTGCTTTAATAAGTACCTCAAAAAAGTACCATTTTACCTTCTTTGATAAACAATTTATTTAAATTACTAAATATGATTTCGATTAATATTTTTCAAACCCGGTACTTTCTGAATTATAATTGGCCAATTAAAAGTGGCCTTAAAAAGTACCAAAAGTACTAAAAAAAATATTTGTTGAAATAACATATGGCTTTTATTGTTTTTGTACTTGTTTCTAAAAAAGCTGCTTACTCAATGGAAACATTCCTTAAGGCATTTAGTACAGGTACAAGGAAGTAGAAATTTTTAAAATGTACATTTTTAAAAGTACTTGCATTTGTAAAACAGCAACTTTACTGAATTTTATAGTTTACTAACTTTACTAACAACTTTTCTCTAAAGATGCGAGTTAAATACATAACGATTATTTATAATTAAAGCTTAAAAGTACTTTTTCAAAGTACCTTTAACAAAACTTAACATTTTTAACAGCAATTTATATGAAATAATAACTTAAAATAAAAATGTTATTTTCAAAAGCCGACATTTAAAAAAAGAGTACTTTTTTCAAAAAGTACCTTTAGAAAAGTACCTTTGAAAAGTACCATTTTTATAACTACCCTCTTTAAAAAACAATTTATTTAAGTTACTAAACATGTTTTCAATAAAAATATTTTTAAAACAAGTACTTTTTGCATTAAAATCAGCTAAATAAAAGTGGACTTAAAAAGTACCAAAAGTATTAGAAAAAATTTTTTTTTAAATTTTGTAAAAACTGTTTCAAACTGTTGGAAAAGCGGTTTCGGTTAATGGATCACGCTATCGCAAGATGCTAACAACTCTATTTTGACCGATTATTGACGACGTGGATATCACTGACATGTGGTTTCAACAGAACGGTGCCACACAGCTAATGAAACGATAAATTTATTGCAAAACAAATTTCCCGATCGCATAATTTCACAACAACCAGCAGTTAAGTGGCCAGTCAGATCGTGTGATTTAACATCGCTGGATTATTTTTTGTGGGTCTATGTTAAGGGCAGAGTCTATACGAAGCCAATCAAAATTAAAACTCAAAATCCGTGATGTGATTAACGAAATAGGACCATCATTTGGCCAAAAAGCCATTAAAAACTTTGATGAAGAAATCAACAGCTGTCAGCATGGTTGTGGTGGGCATGTGCCAGATATCAAATTTCATTCCTAATTACCTAAATATGAAATAATCTTTTAACGGTCTTTTTAAATAATTTAACGATTTTATTTTTCTCGATATTTCGCTTTCCTGTGGAAAGCTTCTTCAGGAAATTATTTTTTATATTTAACAAAAACAAAAAATTATAATTTATAATTATAAAATTATAATTTTATTTATAATTATAAAATTATAATTATAATTATAAGTTTTTTATAATTTTATTTATAATTATAAAATTATAATTTTTTGTTTTTGTTAAATATAAAAAATAATTTCCTGAAGAAGCTTTCCACAGGAAAGCGAAATATCGAGAAAAATAAAATCGTTAAATTATTTAAAAAGACCGTTAAAAGATTATTTCATATTTAATTAAATTTAAAAAAAAGGTCGAATAAAAATAAAAGTAATTCCTAATTACCGAAATTTTTTTTCGTAATATACAAAAATCCCCTTATTAAACTTTTATCAAAAGTACCTTGTAAGCATATTTTTTAGTGTAAGGATCTTCTAGAATGAAATATCTTTAAAAAGGTATATTTAAAAAAATAATGTCATTTTAGAAAAGAAATATATTTTAAAAAATTTTAAAATTAAAATAAAATTTTGAAAGTACTTTTGAACTCATTAACTTATTGTTGTACTTTTTTAGTAAAGTAATTTAGGTACTAAATTGTTTTATTTCCAGTTCAATTGGAAATAATACTTTTTTAACAAAGTATAAATATTATGTGCAGAAATACTTTGTTAGAAAAGTTCTTTGTTTGTCTTTAGTGGAAAAGTACTTTTTTTAACAAATAGCCTTTTTAGGGACATGCTGTTTAAAAAAATATTTTTTTAATAATTCTACTTAAAATAAAGGGATCAAATAATAAGGAACAAAACAAAATCACAAAAAATAAAATTTTAAAAAAAATTTCTGGACTATATTATAAAAGTACCTTTTATAAATGTAACTTTAATAGATAAGAAAAGTGGTTAATAAGCTATTTGCAAGAAATATATTTCTTACTTTAAAATTTAGCAACGGCAACATCCTTTCAAATACAGTGAGGTACTACGCACCCAATTTTTTTTTTTTATTTATTTATTATTAAACTGCTAAATTTTCAATTACACCCTCGTAAGTAGAGACCATAATGGACTTGATATCATTTGTATTTTTATAAAAAAAAATAATGCCGGCAAAAATTTTACTTTGTTAACAAAACAAAAAATAAATTAATCGATTATAATCAATTTTAGCCAACAAACAAATTGAATTGTAATCGAATTGCCAACGAGAAATTTTTATAACGAAAAGGAGAAATAATAAAAATAAAAATTGATTGCGGTCCCTTTTTAATATTAAATTTTCTAATTTTTTAAATGTTAACACGAAATTACTCTTAAGCTGATATTTTCGATTAATCGATAAAACAAATGCAACAAATTTTAATAAAAAACGAGTTATGCTTTAAGGTTTTCTAGAAAAGGGTTTCTTGCGAGCTAAATTTGGCCCAAAACGAAATGCGAATGAAAAATATATGAACCAAAAAAGCATACTAAAGAGTGCGATTTAGTACCGTTTTTTTATTTTATATTGTTCCGTTATTTGAATATTAAATTCTGTTTTTTTTGTGAACAATGTAAACAGCATGATTCACATAATTATTTTTTATTAAGCAGTTTTCGCTTGTCCAATGATAATCTGTTTAAAAAGTAAAATAAGGGCCTTCACAGACTATGAAAAATGAGTGTGTTATACAAAATTACATGAATTTTTCAAATACATTTTATACAGCGGTTAAAAGACTGGCTGAAATAAACGTGACAATTATTGAAGAATTACTTGTAACTACAGGGTGGCCACCGGGAACTTATAGTACTTTGTTTTGCCGCCATTTTGATAAACATTACTCTTGACAGTTTATATTTCGCAGTCGTAAAGTTGACACGTAACAAATTTATTATGGAAAAATATTCGAATCAATGTTTTTTAATCGCTAAAATATTTTATCAAAATCAATCATTGATTTCTGTGACGATAAGAAAGTCACGTGAAATTTTTGAGAAAAACAATGTGCCAACAAAACGCACTATTTATCGTGTAGTGAATGATTTCGAAGAAAGAAGGTCGTCTGTAGGTGATAGGCCCAAGAATGGACTACAACGTACCATAAGATCGGCGAAAACCATAACTGCTGCTCAAGAAAGTGTTCAAAATAATCCATCAACCTCAATTCGACGCCGTGTTCAGGAGCTTGGTCTTCAAAGAACAACTTTGGCCACAATTTTCAACAAGGATTTGCATTAGTTTCCATATAAGATTCAGTTGACACAAGAGCTTCTTCCACAAGACCATTTACGCTGCCATACATATGCCAATAGGATGTTACAGCTTGCCCATGACCACCCCAATTCATAATGAGTGACGAGGCATATTTTCCTTGGAATGGATATAGGAATAAACAGAATAATCGCTTTTGGGGTATTGGGAAACCCTCAAATAATTCAACAGTCACCTTTGTTTTCATTTAAAGTGACAGTCTGGTGTGTAATTTGATCAGGAGGAATCATTGGACCTTACTTTTTTAAAAATAAAAACGCGGTAACCGTAACTGTGAGTGGGGAGTGACACCATGATATGATTGAAAACTTTTTAGCACCACAATTGCATGCTTTGGACTTGATTAACATGTGGTATCAACAAGACGGTGCTACATCGCATACAGCTAGAATTAAAATGGAATTACTGCAAGATCTCTTTCCACAACAAGTTAGGTGCCCCTGTAGGCTAATAGGTAGTGTACTAGCTTACAAGACTGGAGGTTGTGGGTTCGATTCCCAACAAAGACCTGAGTTTTTTTTCACCACAAAAATAAAAATTGACTGTCGGTGGGGCTGCTCAGTGATGAAGGCATGGTCACTGGTCACTGTGCTATTTTATATGTCCTTCTACTTTCATCACCTGTCTCATCTCTTCTCTATCCCTTTCATAAAGAATGTAGCACGGTAGTACTTGACTAAATAGGCATTGTTGCCTGAAGTGCTATTTCTCTTTAAAAAAAAAATAAAAAAGTTATTTCGAGAAATGGTGATATTGATTGGCCATCAGGGTTGCCTGATTGCCCTAGGCTAGCAAGGAGCCAACTGGAAAATTCACGTTATTTCCACGAGAATCAGTAAGCCCCAGAGTTCCGCTAATTGTCTCTTTAGACTTTTAGTTGTTCTCTGACTGATTATTGAGGCCCTTCGGGAGTATCGTGGTGGCTGTGTGTTTCGAGGCCCTCGTTTGAGTTTGTGGGTCGGATCATTCACAATGAATACAATGAATGGTCCAGGTACAGTGAGTATGAACGCTGTCGTGTTCTTAATTATTATAAACTTCATGCCTTCTGGGCCAGAAGTTGGATAGTCTCCAACTCTTCAGCAAGGAGCAGTGGTTTGCAACCCTTCTTTGAAACCACTGAAATTGCAACTAGGAAAGACCTGTTGATAGAATTAGTCTTCGGCTTCCTAGGGCGTGAATGTCGTTGCTTTGCATTCCCAGCGGTTTGACCACCATCTGATTAGGGCTTACGGCCAGGTGCAGATGTAAATCTTATAACGAAATCTATATAATTGTATTTGGAAATTTTCAGTTACAATTACATTAAAATTTTTCAATTGTAATTCTGTTTTTTCAATTACACATTACAGGTAATTTTTAATTGAAAAAATACAATTGTAATTACTTACAAATTTGTCATTAGAATATTCCAATTAAAATTACTTGTAATTATACTTTTAAAAAAATTCAATTAAAATTACATGTAATTGAAAATTTTTAGTAATTAATGCCTTATTACAATTACTTGTAATTTGCAATAGAACTTTTCCAGTTACAAGTTTTAAATAATTATAATTGATTTTAGTGCCTAATTTCAATTACAATTACTTGTAATTAGTAATTGGAAAATTTTAATAACTAATTACTTGTAATTGTAATTGAAATGTAATTGAACTTTTCCAATTACAAAATCACAAATAATTGTAATTGATTTTAGTCCCTAATTTCAATTACAATTACTTGCAATTAGTAAAAGGAAATTTTGAATTACTAATTACGTTTAATTGTATTTGAAATGAATCCCCCCATGTGTGATATATAGCTCTTCACCTAACCTTTATCTGTACTTTTCTTCTCTTTGGCTGTTCTAGAAACACAATACTGCCTTTGGTCATAAATAGTCATTTGTTGCCCTCTTATTTTTTCCTTTCTTATGTTAAAGGTTGCATCACAGTCTTATCATAACTCACTTTTTTTTCCTAAAAAAAATCCTGAATTCCTGTTATTACACAAAATGGAAGAAAATTATTTCGCACTATCAATGACCATCCCACAAACAGAAAAGCAATTAAACGAAGAGCATTAAATTAATTAAATTATTAAAATATATTTTTATTTACGACTCAACAAACTCAAACAATTTTTTAAGTCTCGCGCATTAACAGAAATAACACAATAGAGAACCGTGAGCTATTAATAAATTTAAAGTCAAATAAAAATTAAGGATAATCAACATTTCATTTTGACAAAAACGTAAAAACAAGCAAAAACAATCGATAGAAAAAAGCGACGAATGGAAAATTTAAAAATTTACATAAAATATTATATGGCATCCAAATCCTGACACACACACACCCACACGCACAAAATCAGCAGATAAATTTCTTTAGGAAATTTTAGTCAAAACCAATTTTTATTGGAGACACAACAACGTTGTCAGGAAAGTATTTTTAAAGAAACGTCAGTGAAGTGTAGACATTATCAATATTAGCCTAAAAGTATGTTGAACATTTTATATTAAGTTTTTTTTTCTTTCTTTTAAACAAAATCTCAATGGTATTAATTTCTTTGTAACAAAAAAATACAAATAAAAATAAAAATTTTATACTTTTTGTGAGGTTAAGAAGATTCGTAACAAAAAGAAATTATTGTTTGTTGAAAAATAAATGAAAATTGAAATTGATTTTATTGCGCATTTGTAAACATGTAAGTTTTGCTGTATTGCCTAAAAATATGCTATGAAATTTTGAAAAACTTCACAAATCCTTAGCATACATTAAGGATTTAAATATCAAATGTTTGGTAACATAACTCTAAGGGATTATTATCAAAATTTTAAAGAAAATACCTCTACCTTTGAAGTGTTATTTGATTTCATTTTTCCCAAAATCAATAAAGTTCCTTTAATTTTTTTTTACTCCTTCATAAAGTGTTAAATTCAATAAAAAATTTCCGTTAAAAAATAAAATATTTTTTACAAAAAAAATTTTATTAATTCTTTATAAAGGGTCTGCCATTTAACGTTTCTTGTTTCAACTAGTTCATACTTCGTGAATGGTAGCACTTAGCTCATGTTTGATTTGACAGATAATTAGTTTTATCCTTCCGCTGAACGAATATGCTCGCGTATACGCTTGATCAACGCTGGGAAATATTGCGACATTACTTTGAAAATCATTGGTAATGTTGCAGCAGAGTGTGTGCGAAAATTGCTTACGGATTATGGAAGAAGAGTTGCACCGTCAGCTCCGTATGTTCGTTATCTTGTGAAAAAAGTGAAAGAAACTGGCATCCTCATCGCTAAACCAAAGCGTGAAAAGTCAAAAACAGTGCATATACACCCGAGAATATTGCTGCTGTGGCAGAAAGTGTGCGTGAAGCGCCATCAACACCAATTCACCGTCGTTCTCAACAATTGAACATTTCAGAGACATCATTGAGACGAATTTTGCATAAAGACCTGGGTATGACGCCATACAAAGTCCAATTAGTTCAGGAGTTGAAGCCTAGTGAGCACCCAATGCGTTTTCGCTTCGACTTATAGAAGATGCCGATTTTGCAAAAAAAATTATCTTTTCAAATGAATCTCATTTTGATCTTGGCCGGTATGTAAACAAGCAAAATTGTCACATTGGGGCACAAAAAACCCCCACGCATACATTGAAAAGCCGAAGCACCCAAAACAAGTCACTGTTTGGTGTAGATTTTGGTCCAGAGGCATAATTGGACCATTTTTCTTTGAAAATGAGCAAGGAGTGGCCGGTACAGTCAATGGCGATCGTTATCGGGCCATGTTGAATGAATTTTTATTCACAAAAATTGAAATGGAGGATATTGGCAACATTTGGTTTCAACAGGACGGCGCTACGTGCCACACAGCCGAAACTACACTCGATGTTTTGCGCCCTATTTTTGAAGATCGCATTATCAGCCGCAGAGCTGATGTCGTTTGGCCACCTCGGAGCTTTGCTTTGACACCGTTGAACTATTAATTGTGGAGTGCCGTTAAAGCTTAGTGTTACGCCGACAAGCCAGAGACAATTGACGCTTTAAAGGACAATATTCGTGAAGCCATTGGTGAAATACAGCTGCACATAATCGATAATGTGCTTAGAAATAGGACCGATCATGTAGGCTACTTCATGGCCAGCCGGGGCAGCCATTTGTATGAAATTATTTTCCATTATTAACCGGAAGGATTGTACTTTCAAAAAAAAAAGATATTTGAGAAAATATTCAGTAGTTTTGTTTATAGATTTTAAAACAGAAAAAAAAAGTTATTTGGCGGACCCTTTACTTTGTCCCCAATAATATATCTACCCTGATTTTATCACCAAAACCAAAAATTTATCACCAAAAATCTGTTTATTCATCAAAGAAAAAATTCTCTATAATTTTTTTTTTTTAATTTTTTTAACTAAAAGAATCTTAAAATCATTTAAGTTAATCATTCAATTTTATCACCAATTTTATTTTCTTAATTTTTTTTTTTTTGCTACAAAATAACTCATTTTACTCAGAAGAGAAATTTTTAAGTACTTTTCTTAAATGATTTCTGCAAACAAAGAAAAGTATTTTCTACAAAAATGCCAGACTATTTCATTTTCATAACTTACAGCTTTTTTAATCGCCAAATAATTATTTATACATCGAAATTAAATTTTCATCAATACCACAAAAATGTGTTTCATAAAAAAAAAATTGATTTAGTCACAAGGAAATAATTTCCTTTTAAAAATGGCCTTTTTTATCCCCGAAAAGCCACTTTTTATCACCAAATATTGAGTTTTCACCAAAAGTTCATTTTTCTTTTCCTAAAATAAAAAATTTTTGTTGTAAGCAGCAAGCACTTTCGATGTGAAGACATCATTTTCAAGCCGTGTTCTATACTATACTGGTGAGCCAGCAATATCAAGGAAATAGATGAATGTATGACATTGCTACGTCCTAGCAAAAAAGGATAAAGTTTAGACTTTCTTAAAAATATGGAAATCTGCAAAACGAAACCTTTTACCAGCGACATTATAAACGAACATTTAAACACGACCTCAGACACAATTTTCACACCACTAAAACTGCTCATTCTCTCAAACAAACGAAAAGCACCCCTCTGCACCTGGCCGTAAGCTTTAATCAGATGGTGATCGAACCACTGGGAATGAAAAGCAACGTCATTCACGCCCTAGAAATCTGACGACTAATTCTGGCAACAGGTCATCTCTAGTTGCAATTTCAGCGGTTCCAGAGCAGGGCTGCAAACCACTGCTCCTTGCTGAAGAGCTGGAAACTATCCAACTCCTGGTCCAGAACACATGACTAGCATGCTCACTGAATCCGGATCATTTACGCGTTGGTGTTATTAAAGGCGAGATGATCCTGGCCTACTAAATCAGTTCAAGCGGGGGCCGCAAAACCACAACTTTATTTCCGAAGGGCCAACCTCAATAATAAGTCAGAGAAACAGCTAAAAGTATAAAGAGACAATTAGTGGAACACTGGAGCTTACTGATTCTCGTGGAAATAACGTGGAGCTTCCAGTTGACACCCTGCTTGCCGTCAGGGGACTGGGCTCCCTTATACCCCCAATTGCACAGGTCTAGATGGTTAAGTAATCCATAAAGACCGATAAATGTACTCCGGGGGGGGGGGGGGGGCTGACGGACACACGTACCTAGATAATAAAAAAAGATGGAGGTATTGAGGGATTGGCCTTACGTCGCGCTTTCAATGCGATGATACAAACCATTATCAAGCCACATTTTAGATTGTACTGGAGAGTTAGTATTAGGTCTATTACTACAAATAATGTTGGGTTTAGGTCATTCTTTCATCAAGGTAGTATTCGTACCCGGCATTTTATACGGGACTCATTTAATATTTTCGTCATTTATTATCCGTCTGGTAAGTGTTGGACACAAATCAAAACGACTGAGTACGAAAAGTGAGCGTCATTACTAAACGAAATTCACTTATGAAAATCGATGTCAACAGTATTTTTGCGCAATCTTTGGAAGCAAAATGGCTGTCAGTTAAAAAATGTTACCAACTTAAAGTTTTATACCTTTAGAGCACGAAAGTTTTTGTCAATAATAAAATTCGATTTTTATCTTGCTTTAGGTAGCTCAAGAAACAACGTTGTCATTTTTAAAATGAAGCCCATTTTCACTTGACAGGGTATGTCGTCAACAAGCAAAATTGCGGCATTTGGGCTTCTGAAAATCCTAGAGTAATTATTGAAAAGAAAAGACGAAAAAGTCGCCGGACCACAGCGCCGTAAGTTCGCTCCATTCATTCAGGAACAACCGGGTGGTTTTTCTAAAAAAATCATTTTTCAGACGACGCCCATTTTCTCTTGTCAGGATATGCCAGCAAACAAAATTGTCGCGTTTAAGCTTCTAAAAATCCTAGAGCGATTACTGAGAAGCCTTTGCATGCTCAACGTGCCACTATGGTGCTATAATTGGTCTGGAGACGTAATTTTGTACTTTTTTTTTCGAAGATGAAGCTCGAAATGCGTTAACGATTAATGGAACACGCCACCGCTTGATGCTAACAACTCAATTTTGGCCTATTATTGACGATGTGGTTTCAACAGGAGCGTCCTACATATTATACAGTCAATGAAACGACCAATTTATTGCAAACCAAAATTCCCGATTGCATTATTTTACGACAATCAGCAGTTAAGTGCCAGACAGATCGTAGAATTCACGCCACTGGAGTATTTTATTTTTTGGGGTGCTCTATTAAGGACAGAGTCTATACGAAACTAATCGAATCGCTATTTTGTAAAAAAGTCATTAAAAAATTTTATGAAAGAGTCGACATCTGTAAGTATGGTCGTGGTGGATATTTATCAGATATCGCTTTTCAGTCATAATTGCCGAACTGTTGTATCATCTTAATCCAAATTTCTTGTTTTATTTTGTTTTCGAAAACAAAGCTATTGTTGAAAAGCAATTTATAAAAAACTCTTGTAAATATATTATTATTATTATTATTATTATTATTATTTTCTATTTTATTAAATTTATTCCCTTTAATAAACATTTTGTTATTTTTAGTTCTTTTTTAGCAAAATAATAACGCAGCACTTTAGAGTTTCAAATTAAGTTTAACGATTTATTTACTTTAAATACACACAAAATAAATATGATATGGTAACTTTGTTGTCGCTACTCACTGATAGCTCAACTTGAATGCATTCATGAGTAGATACGTGTTTAACAACAGAACTATTTAAACGCAAACACTGACTCGCCAGTACGAATTAGATCACGGCTTAGAAATGATGTCTTTACATTGAAAGCATTCGCTGTTTACTTCGCACCAACAAGAGGCAGAAAGGAGAGAGTTAGGAAAGCTTGAAAATTACAAGTAATTCTTCAATAATTGTTACGTTTAATTTAGCCAGTCTTTTAACCGCTGTAAAAAATGTATCAAAAAATTGTGGCCCATTATCGTCAGCTTCCATGGTAAGTTGTATTAATTGCAACCTATCTCGCTGGACCACTGGGAAGAAATATTTATTTTATTAAATGCTTAAAATGTGTAACCTAGACCAGGGGGAAAAATATCTCCTTAACTTCGACCAAGCTTGGCATGACATATTGTATTTTTGTTATGATTTAAATGAGATGGCTTGATATACAGCTTCATAGTTGCTAAAGCCTTTCCGTCTCTTAATTCATTCATATGTTGCGGCTTTAAACATTTCCCCCTTGTAATCTTCCATAGTTCCGCCGGCTCCAACAAACTCTTCATTTGAAGACACCACGATTACTAATTATTTGTATCCAATTTCTCAATCAGAAATCCATAACTCATTTTAAAAAACGTTAGTTCTTTCTTTTATTTTTGGCAACACTATTAGACACTACAAATCGACTCTCTGCTTTCCTTCCTTTGAGCAATATTATTAACAATATAAAGCAATTTTATATTGATTGAAAATAAAATTTTTAATAGATTATTTCTATTGCAAAGTAAAATTTTCAAACATTTCATTAGTTTTCTTCATTTTTAAATAAATAATTTTAAAGCAACAACTTCTTGTTTTTTATTAGTTTTTCTTATTGATTAAATTCTTGTTTAATAATAAAGGCTGGCGTGACCTATTTTCTTAAATTTTTTTTTATATTTTTTACACACAACAGCTTATTTTGGGTTTTTTGCCTTTAAGGTATGCTTTAAAAATTGTATAAACAGAAAGCCTACAAGTAGGCAACAGTTTTTTTTTTTTTCAATATATAAAAATTTCAGCTGCACCCTTAAGAATAAAAATAAAACTTATGTATGTATTTTCATATTGTAAAAATTAAAAAAAACCAGCAAACAATTTCACTTACCTTTCACCATCATCAGTAAAGGAGAAATCGCCCAGTAGCAAATCTCGGAAACGATAACGTGGAGCAATCATTCTGGCTGTTGTGGCTGCTGTTTGTACTGCTGTTGCTATTGATGTTGTAGTTGTTGTTGCTGTTGTTTTTTGTGTTGGCATAAGATGAAATGTTGAGGCTACCGTTGTATCTGTTGTAAAGCTACTAATATCGTTGTTGTTCTTGTTGTTGGTGCGACCTATTGTCGTTGTGAAATATTCTTTAAAACGTTTTAAACTTTTTTTAGGTTCCTCATCACTGTCCTCCTCCTCATTATCATCATCATCATCTTCACTATCTGTTACACAGGTTGTTGTTATAATTGTTGCTGGCTTTGGCAATTCAAATGTACTTGATTTCGTTTCACTATTTTTGTCTTCACCTGCTAATGTGACATTAATTATGCATTCATCCAAGGACGAAGGATATGTAATTGGAGGGGACTGGCGAATATTAACATTGGCTGTATCCGAATTATTCCAGTAGTTGGAGTTGTTTGAGAGGGCGGTGGTTGTAGTGTTGCTGGTGCCTGTTAGAAAATAGCCGCCACTAGCCCTATTGGGCCGTGGCGAACGTATACTTTGCCACAGATTGGTGAGAATCTTGCTCTGATCAACAGAAAATTTTTTTTTGGAATTTTTTTAATTTTTTTTTTTTTTTGTTTTATAATTTTCTTTTTTTATTGCTGCATTAAAAAGCCGTCATTTTGTTAATGTTTTTTTTTCTGTAGGCTATTTTTGTTGTTGTTGTTGTTTCGGGTATTTTTGTTTTTATTTTTTATACTTTAACTTGCAGCATATCGTTGTTTTGTAAGCAAATGCGAGCTTTTTATTTGCATAATTTTTATTGGTTGCTTTTATATAAAAATAATGAATATTTTAATTATTTTTTAATTATGCTAATTTTTTTTTATACAAAATTTTATTTTAAAATTAATTTGTAATCAATTTTCACTTGATATGAATACATTTTGTTCACTTTGTTAACAATTGTTTGTTAAGAGATTAAAAAGATTAATTTAATTAATATTTCTTCTATTAGATTATAATTACGAGGATGGTCCCAGCTGCTTTCAGTTGAGTGTGACTGTTGTAAAGTAAAAGTAAATAAAATCAAAAGTGGCCAGACTTTTGAAGGCTCACAGTGGATCATTTTACGAGAAGGCGGCCAAAAGTCCTTTTTTTCATGGTCCCCAATTGTAAAATTTTAAAGTTCATTCGAAAGTACTACTAAAGTACTAGTATACCTCAGGAACCAAAAAATTAAAACTTTATTTTAACTATATCACACTGAACAGGGTGATTCAAAATGAGAATTTTTAGTATTTTGCGAAAATGAGAAATTTCTTAGTAAATTTTTGATATTTAAATATCTATAACTTTTTTATTATACAAGATTTTTAAACGAAACACACTTTGTATAATTAGCGTAATTTATTAGCTATTAGTGCAAGAAAACTGAAATGTGTTTGATTGATTTTTAGAAATTAATTTTTTAGGGGTCCAAATTTTTTCTAAATTCTCTTACGTAATAGAGCATAACTTCTAAAGTTCGTTAGGGTGTGTAAAAGCATTAGCACTGTGTCATAGCCCCAAATGTCTGCTACGCGCCTATATCCCATTGTATACCCAACACCCCCCCGGGGGCACATTATAGTCTTTTTGGAACCTACTATTCCATTTAGATTTGTGTCTTGCGGGGTAAAAGGGAGCCCAGGCCCCTCAAAGGCTAGTAGGAGTCACCTGGACAATCCACATATTTCCACGGGAAATCAGTTGCCCCAGAGTACACTATTTGTTCTCTTTAGACAATGATGTGCTCTGACTGGTTATTGAGGTTGGCCCCTATATGGGAGTATCGTGGTGGTTGTGGTTTCGGACCCTCGTGAGAGTTTGTGGGTCGGACCATTCAAATTAACACAA
Source organism: Trichopoda pennipes (assembly GCA_030448955.1). Lineage (NCBI taxonomy): Eukaryota > Metazoa > Arthropoda > Insecta > Diptera > Tachinidae > Trichopoda > Trichopoda pennipes. Next base: position 4,783,054 of record JASKUP010000040.1, read on the forward strand.
TGAATGGTTCAGGTCCAGTGAGTATGAATGCTGGCGTGTTCTTGACAAATAAGAGCTTCATGCGTTCTGGACCAGGAGTTGGAAAGTCTCCAACTCCTCAGCAAGGAGTGAGGGCACGGCCTACTCCGGACTTTCTAAATTGCTACTAGGAGTGACTGGAGGATATACGTATCCGAAGGCCTTCTAGGGCGTAGTTGATGTCCAATCAACTAAGTGGTTTGACCACCATTTGATTATGACTATATAGTCGGTGCAGATGTAAATCAAATCACGCATTGTACACCCGACACGATCCGACCGTGAGCACCAGAGCAATTTTTCTGACACAAGATCGAAAGGTTTTCCCAAAATGGAATTAAACAAATTAAGCCAAGCGCAAAATGAAAAGGCAAAAATTAAGGTAATTGAAGCAATAATAGAAGCAAGTCCAAGGCGTACAAAGAAAATTTTAAAAAATATTCCTACACCAAACGAAGAGAAGAAATTTATTGCAGAAGAAGCGTTAACAAAAAATCAGTACAACGAATTGCGGAAGCGAACAAATGAAAAGAGTTTTCCCACATTATAGAGATTTAGTCGCTATAAAAAAAGAATGCCTACCCTTCACAAACCGCTACAACTGTCACTTCTACTTCAGCAGAAATAAAATTGCAAGATCTTCTTCAACACCCTACCGAACGGTTGTTAAATACGTTTGATTCTAACCGCTTGAAAAAAAACTTGGAAATAGCAGCAGTAATTTAATTTCTAAATGGGGATCTGATGGATCCTCTGGTCAGAGCCAATACAAGCAATGTAATGGCAAAAATTCATTAGACGCTGATTTATTTCTGATATCATTCGTTCCATTGCGATTAATAAAAAGTTGTACCGAGTTAGAGCTGCCAACTTGTACAGCAACAGAAATTGTTATATGGAAAAATGAAATACCCTCGTCAACAAAATATTGCAGAACAATAAAATTTACTTTCAAAAAAAGAAACAGAAAATGTCATAACCGAAGAAGTTCGAAAAAAATAAAAGATGAAATTAGAGACCATCAACCTGTAATATTTAGTGTTGATGAACAGGAATCACAATGATTGATGGAAAAGTTGCACCAGCTTTAACTGATACAAAAGCATCACCAAGCTGCATTAAATGCAAAAAGACATTAAGTTTATTAAGCCATCCAGTTCCAGAAGATGAGACTTTTAAGGCAGCATACGAATTTGGATTGTCCCCTCTTCATACTAGAATACGTTTTATGGAGCATATTCTTAAATTGGGTTTCCGTAAGGCGATACAGTGAGAAATAAAGAAAAAAGAAACCAACTAAAAAAAAAACAAATTCAAGAAACATATTAAGAAAAAGCCCTAATCATCGATCAGCTAAAGCAAGGGGAAGGGAATACAAATGATAGAAACACTGCAACAAGATTTGTTTCAGATCCAGAAACTGCAGCAGTAGTGGATTTAGAACTAATAAGGAGATGCGGTATTATTTTACAAGTTCTACCATGCAGCGTGCAAAAAAATTTGGAGAGTACGCCAAAAAAAACAGCTATACTTTACAACAAAACAGATTCTTCGTAATATATGCCATCACGTGGGCCAAAGCTTGATCCTACCTGACTAAATTTAAATTTTTAATAAGTATAAGTTCTAAACGTGACTCAAGTGAGAAGTAGCACTTCAGGCAACAATTCCTTTTTAGTTAAGCATTCTTTAGGAAAGGGATAGAGAAGAGATGAAACAAGTGGTGAAAGTAGAAGGATAGTCGGAAATTAACTGCCGTACAAGACAGCACAGCGACCAGTGAGTATGCCTTCATCGTTGAGCAGCCCCACCAACTGTCAATTTTTATTTTTGTTGTGAAAAAAACCAAGGTGTTCGTTGGGAATCGGACCCACAACCCCCATAGTAAGACTCAAATCGTCACGATTAGCTTCGTATAGAGTCTATGCTTAACATAGCTCTACACAAAAAAAAAACTCCAGTGGTGTTAAATCACACGATTTGACTGGCCACTTAACTGCTGTTTGTGGTGAAATTATGCGTTTGGGAAATTTGTTTCGCAATACATTGATCGGTTCATTGGCTGTGTGACATGTGGCATCGTTCTTTGGAAACCTCGTGTCAGCGATAGCCATGTCGTTAATAATAGGCTGAAATTGAGTTGTTAGCTTCTCGCGATAACGTGATCTATTGGCCGTTACCGCATTTCCAGCACCATTTTCGAAAAAAAACGAGCCATAATAACTCCGGATCACATAGTAAACCATACAGGCTTCTCAATAATCGTTCTAGGATTTTCAGAATTGTAAATGGGGCAATTTTGCTTGTTGACATACCCTGATAAGTGAAAATGGGCTTCGTCTCAAAAATGATTTTTTCAGAAAAACCAGCCGGTTGCTACTGAATGAATTGAGCGAATCAATGGCGATGTGAATGGTTGGTCGACTTTAATTCCTACACCAGTTGAACCTTGGTAAGGCTTCAAACTCAATTCCTTACGCAAAATTCACCATGTGGTGGTTTTTAACAACCCCAATTATTGATAACGTCGATAATTGTCAATAATTTGGATCTGCTTCAGCACTGTGGCACACAACTGCGATGTTTTCAGTTGAACGACGCGGTGGAAAACGCGTTTGGACTTCGCACATTTTGTATCGATGATATCGGCTCAAATTTAACGACCAAATTCTTAATAGCGATCTCAGAAAGACGATTATGTTGTCCGAAAATATCACAAATTTTACGAAATTTATCTTTAACGGAACCGCTATTTTCATAGTGGATTTTAATTCTTTTAATGCGAATTTAGGGCGAAATTAAATTCATTGCCAATACATCTACTACGAATACATCAAAAAACTAAATGTCAAAACTATCATGTTGTTGGTGTTGCCACAATTGAAAAATAAACTGCCTGCATATCGTTCTGTGGAAATAGTTTAGGCCTGCCTTTTTTTTTTTGGTTGGCCTATAAAATCGGAACTGCTATTTTATTTTATAAATTTTTTATTTTAGCGGCCATAATAATATAATTTCTGTGAAAATTTTAAGTAGCATCATAACATTCCGCTTGAGGCCTATAATAGACGGAAAGACATGGCAGTGATAACAATAGGGTCCCCCTCGGAGGCACATTGATATGTTTTGACGGAATCTCATCGTCATTTTATGTGTTAGTGGGGGTAAAAGGGAGCCCAGTCCCAGTTCCACGAGAATCAGTAAAGCACCAGAGTTCAGCTATTTGCCTTTTTAGCCTTTTAGCTGTTCTCTGACTGATTATTAAGGTTGGCCCTTTGGGAGTATCGTGGTGGTTGTGATTTCGAGGCCCTCGTTTGAGTTGTGTGGGTCGAGTTGTTCGCAATGAACATTAATGAATGGTCTAGATCCAGTGAGCATGATTGCGGTTGTGTTGTTAAATTTTATTAAGTTTCATGCGTTCTGGAGCAGGAGTGGAATAATTTCAAACTCTTCAGCTAGGAATGAAGGCTGCGGCCTGCTCTGAGCTCTTGAAGTTGCAAGTAGGAGTAAGTTGAGGATGCACGTATCTGAAGGCTTTCTAGGGCGAGTAGGACCCTACATTTCATCCACAATGGTATGATCCACCGTCTGGCTATGGCTTACACAGCTAGATACAGTCTTAAATCTTATCACGCATAACAATAGGGTTTAAGCTTATAGAGTTTAGCAATCTTAAGAAATAATAGCTTTAAATCGGTATTAAACTCTTACTCTTTTATTTTTTCTATGCAGACAATTTGACGAACAAAGCTTCGCTTACTAATAACCCTTTTTTATTGGGAGTAAGCCATTACTTAACCACTTCCAAGTAATGCATTTGATATTTGAATGCCATACAAGTGCTAAATAATTTCGAAAATAATGAAAATACAAAGAATTCTTTTTGAATTTTGTTATCTTTTTGAAAATTCTCATTTAATTAATTTGGCTGGAGATATAAGACTTTTGATTTTCTATATAAAATTTGGGGTCAAATGCACTGATGAGCGATAGGAGTAGTAGTGATATGGGTATACTTTCCCTCGGCAGTAATACATTTCAAATATTTTATCAAATAAATGATATTCTCATAAAATATTTATTATTCAAAGGGATTTTAGCATAAATTAACGTAGATTAAAGGACAATATAAAATGCTGATATAAAATTTAATTAAATTAAATTATAAAAAATCTTATTTTATTAACGCTGCTTTCCTTAAGTTATACAGCTTTTTTTATTTAATTTCTCATTTATTATATTTTCATTTAACAAAAAAAAACCGAATTTTACGATGTAAAAATTTACTGCCGGACTTAACTTTTCTTTATTTCGCTGTGAATGGCGCTCAAAAATTTATGCGTGTCAAACTCGAATAAACGAAAAAACTATGAAGGATTTCCTCGAAATCAATCAAAAGTCTGTTGTTATTTCCCTTGTTTTTCATGTTGCCATAATCGAAAAGCTAAAGGTTTGTAAATGGCTGGCTGTTTTTATTGGGTGGCAGAAAAGTGATTAGATGACGATAAATAGAAGAAATAAGAAAATAATGGCGCAATTTTATTATCATTAATTATGCAGACTTTAGAATATAATTGTTTATATAATTAATGAAACCATAATGTCTGAGTTTGTTTCCTTTAATTATCACTTTTAAATATTGTTGCTGTAGTTGTTGTAATTATTGTTTCTGTAGTTGTTGTAATTGTTGTTGTTGCTTGTCTTGTTATAGCAGCATTAGACAAGTTTCATTAAATTAGAAGAATTATAAGAATCTTTAATTAAGATTTTTCCTTTTGTCTAGTTTTATACCCCAAAGTAGCCGCAGTCAAAGCCGCAGCAGCAGCATCTGCAGCAGCAGCCCCAGCAGTAGCAGCTGCAGACATGGCAAGAGATTTTCTTTTCCAAATTGTTATTTTTTTGTTATGGAAGAAAAAAAAACAAATTGGAATTAAATGAACTTTACAGTGCATTAATCAAATGATAACAAACCAATTGGAAAAAACCCAGATTAAGATAAATATTTTATATTTCGAAAATTGTGTTAATTACTCAATTAAATTGTTATGAAAAAAAAATATTTAAATTTCCACTAAAGTGGTGCTATTTTCATTAATTTTAATTTATTTGAATTTTACAAATTTTGACAATAAAATAAATAAATAATTAATTATTACTTTTATTTTTATTCGACCTGGAAAGCTTCTTCAGGAAATTATTTTTTATATTTTCAAAAAACAAAAAATTTTTAATTTTTGTATGTTTGTATGTATGAAGAAAATTATTTTATATGTTCTGTCAAGTGTTTTTCAAAAAAAAAATTTCTTTTCAAATTGTTATAATTTTTGTTTTTGAAAATATAAAAAATAATTTCCTGAAGAAGCTTTCCACAGGAAAGCGAAATATCGAGAAAAATAAAACCGTTAAATTATTTAAAAGACCGTTAAAAGATTATTCATATTTAATTAAATTTAAAAAATTAATTTAATTTTTGCACTTTTTTTCTACTTTTAGCACTAATGAAGACACGACTCCTGCTCCAAAACCACTAGCAATAGTTTAGGGGGAAAAAAGTTACCTGAGCATTTGATTTTAGCTTTCTCCCATTGAAAGGAAAACGTTGCCAGACTGTTTGCGAATTGTATCCTAACATTACAAGTTAATTATATAGTTTTTTTGCTTGAAATATACTATATCTTTATATATATAAATCTGCTGTACGTGTGTTGTGACTGAACTCCTCCTAAAGGGCTGGACCGATTTACATAAATTTTTTTTTTTGGTATGCATTTGGGTGGCGCTCCGGTTGGTTTAGATTTACAATTCGTTCCAATTGCTCAAAGTAGCGTGGCACCTCCCATATAAACCACAAATTAAAAATTTCATATTTCTGCTCCTGATAACGGTATTTGAACAAAATTTGTAACGTCGGTTTGGTGTGCATTTTTTAAGTGCTGCTGCAAATATGGGCGTGGTACCTCCCATATAAACCACAAATTAAAAATCTCATATTTCAGCTTCTGCTAACGGTATTTAAACACAATTTGTTATTTCGATTGAGTGAACACATTTTAAGTTCTGCTGCAAATAAAGGCGGGATTTGATAAAGACGCGTGGTACCTCCCATACAAATCTTCTTTATGTATATAATTCTATTGTATTACGTGATTTGATTTACATCTTCGCCTGGCCGTACGCCTTAATCAGATGGTGGTCATACCACTGGGAATAAAAAGCAACGTCATTCTCGCCCCAGGAAGTTAAAGACTTATTTTAACAACAGGTCTTTCCTAGTTGCAACTTTGATGATTTCAGAGCCGGGCTGCAAACCACCACTCCTTGCTGAAGAGTTGAAGACTATCCAACTCCTGTTCAGAACACCTGTCTAGCATGTTCACTGGATCTAGGAACATTCCACCAGGTAGGTGTTATTAAAGGTGAAATAAACCTGGCCCCATTAAAAACTGACCTGTTCTGGGGCCGCGAAACCACAACCACCACGATACTCCCATATAGGGGCCAACCTCAATAATCAGTCCGAGCAACAACTAAAAGTCTAAAGAGACAATTAGCGAAACTCTGGGGCTTTACTGATTTCCGTGGAAATAACGTGGAGTTTTCAGTTGTACCCCTGCTGACTTCAGGGGACTGGGCTTCTTTATACCCCCAATTGCACAGGTCTAGACAGTCGAGCGTTCTATAAGGACCATAAATATGCCCTCGAGGGGGGTTACAATTCTACTGTATGTGTGTATGTCATTGAATAATACGTTTAGGTGCCACCTTAAATCGTTTACATTCACTAACCAGCCCGGCAGATGGCGCTGCAGTCGGTATCCAGGTTATTCAACTGCACTGCAACTACACGACTGGATCGACTTGAATGGATTTTTTTGTATTCATTCATTCAATGCATTTAAGTTTTTTTGATGCGCTGTGTTGTGATATTATATCGTATCGCATTTACGTAAATATTGAGCGTTGTTTACTTCAAAAATACACACACGCCATAAATTCGTTGCCAGCCGCCAACTGCCTCCAATGTGCATTGGCGAATGACGGTGAGAGGCGCAAAGTAACATGGACTCGATTACTGCCGCCGTTAAATCAGTCGCGGTGGGCATCGAGCTTATTTGTTTGCGTTTCTTCTTTGCGATCTCACAAATTCGTTCTCAATGGGTCATTTAGTTTATTTTAATAACAAAATAAGTTATTACAAGTCAATACAATATCAGATAAATGTCCGCCTCTGTTAGCCTCGCAAATGCGAGCCTTTTTAAGCATATTATTCACTACATTCTCTTACATTTCACGCTGTATTTCATTAATTTCATCACGAATATTTTGTTTAAGTTCCTCAAGCATTTCTTTGCCTAAATTTTGCTTTTCAGCTATCCCCACAAAAAGAAGTCCGGAGCAGTCAAATCAGGCAAGCGTGGAGGCCAATTAACATCACTATTACTTTAAATAACTTGTTGTTAAAAGAGGTCTCACAGTAATTCCATTGTAATACTGGCTGTATGCGATGTGAGTGGCACCTTCTTGCTGATACGACATGTTAATCAAGCCCAAAGCATCTAGTTATGGCGTTAAAAAGTTTTCAATCATATCACGATATCGCTCCCCATTCCCAGTTACCGTTACGCCATTTTCATTTTCAAAGAAGTAAAGTCCAATGATTCTTCCTGACCCAATTGCACACCAAACTGTCACTTTTAATGGATGCAAAGGTGACTGTTGAATAATTTGAGGGTTTCCCAATCCCCCAAAACCGACTTTTCTATTTATTCTCATATCCATTCCAATGAAAATATGCTTCGTCACTCATTATGATTTTTTCATGAAAATCAGGGTTGTCACGGGCGAACTATAACATCCTATATACGGCGGCGTAAATGCTCTTGTGGAAGAAGCTCTTGTGTCACCTCAATCCGATATAGGAAAAAACGCAATTCCTTGTGCTAAATTGTGGCCAAAGTTGTTATTCGAATATCTAGCTCCTGAGAACGTCGTCGAATTAAGGTTGATGGATTATTTTGAACACTTTCTTGAGCAGCAGTAATGTTTTCAGCCGATCGTGCAGTATTTTGGAGCTCATGTTTTGGGCTATCGCCTGCAGACCCTCTTTCTTCGAAATCATTCACTACACGGTAAATAGTTCATTTTGTTAGCACGTTTTTTCTCCCAAAAAGTTCACGTAACTTTCTTATCGTCACAGTAATCGATGATTGATTTTGACAAAATGTTTTAACGATTAAAACTGGTTTTTTATTAAAATAAATTTTCTCCACGTGTTTACTTCACGACAGCCAAATATGAAGTGTCAAGACTAATGTTTACCAAAATGGCGGCAAAACAAAGTAGTATAACTTCCCGGCGAACAATCGGTACATTATTCAAAATATGGTCCATTGATAGTCACTACCTTTTTCCCATCTTTCTGGCTGCATACGAATTCCGCTCTAAAAGCATTGCTCCGTATTTGGGGGTAAAGAATGAATTAAGCCAATTTCTGATGCCTTCTTCCCAGTAAGGGCGCTCCACATCGATCGAAGCAAATGGTGGTTAGAAGGGGCAAATAAATATCCGTCATTATATTTCAGTATTTGATAGAGGATTATTGGTAGAAGCTTACGGTCAACGTGCATTAACTTAAAAAACTTATGAACGATGGTTTGCGGAAATCAAAAGTAGTGATTGGGATATAGAGGACCATAAGAAGCCTGGACAGCCGGAAAAGTTTGAAGATAAAGAATTGGAAAAATTACTCAACAAAAATTATTGTCAAATGCAAGAAAAACTCACATTATCAATGGGGAGTCTCACACAACAATTCATTTCCCCAGGTTTAAAAGCATTCCGATTCATTGAAAAGCGAGAATATTGGGTCCCATATGAATTGAAGCCGAGAGATGTTGAAAAGCAATTTAGCATATCAGAAATAATGCTTAAACGCTACAAAAAGAAGTAATTATTCGATCGCATTGTTAGTGGTACTGAAAAAGGGATACATTACGAAGAGAATTGATTCGCTTTAAGAGAGCACACAACGAAAAACGATTAGAATATTCCATCAAACGCGAGGCCATAGTCTTGCATCGTGACAACTCTCAGTCACATCTTGCAAGACCGTTTAAAAACTATTTCATTTCGTGATAAGATTTACATCTGCACCTGACTGTAAGCCTTAATCAGATGGTGGTCAAACCACTGGGAATGAAAAGCAACGTCATGCACGCCCTAGCAAGCCGAGGACTAATTCTAGCAACAGGTCTTTCCTAGTTGCAATTTCAGCGGTTCCACAGCAAGGCTACAAACCACTACTCCTTGCTGAAGAGCTGGAGACTATTCAACTCCTGTTCAGAACACATGACTAGCATGCTCACTGGATCATTCACCAGTAGGTGTGATTAAAGGCGAGATGATCCTGGCCACCATAAATCAATTCATGCTAGGGCCGCAAAACCCCACAACCACCACGATACTCCCGAAGGGCCAACCCCAATAATCAGTCAGAGAAACAGCTAAAAGTCTAAATAGACAATTAGCGTAAACTATGGGGCTTACTGATTCCTGTGGAAATAACAGTTGTACCCCTGCTGTCTTCAGGGGACTGGGCTCCTTTATACCCCCAGCAGCATAGGTCTAGGTAGTCAAGTATTCTATAAAAACCGATAAATGTGCCCCGGAGGTGGACTATTTGAAGAACAACTGTGTGATTAGATTTACATCCATGCCTGGCCATGAAGCCTTAATCAGATGGTGGACCAAACCACTGCATAATATAGAACGTCATGGTCGTCCTATGAAGCCGAAGCTATAATTCTATGCAACAGAACTTTCTAGTTGCAACTTCGATGATTCCAGAGCAGGGCTGCAAATCATCACTCCTTGCTTAAGAGTTGGAGACTTTCCAACTCCTGTCCAGAACACATGTCTAGCATGCTCACTGGTTCTGGGAACATTTCACCAGGTAGGTGTTATTAAAGGTGAAATGAACCCGGCCACCATAGAACCATAAAATGATATGGGGCCGCGAAACCACAACCACCACGATACTCCCATATAGGGGCCAACCTCAATAATCAGCCAGAGAACAGTTAAGTGTCTAAAGAGACAAACAACGGAACTCTGCGGGTCACTGATTCCTGCGGAAATTAAGTGGAGTTTCCAGTTGTACCCCTGCTGACTTCAGGGGTCTGGGCTCCCTTTTTCCCCCAGTTGCACAGGTCTAAGTTGTTGCTATCTCCAAAGACCATACATATGTGTCCCCGGGGGGTTCTATTTGAAGAACAGTGGATGTAAGGCTAGTCCAAATTATCAACCAAAAAAATATCTCCTAAGGGATTGCAAATGCTAATTGAACAATATGATATGATGCGCCAATCTACTGGAACCAAAAATTATTCGAATCCATATTCTTTATTTCAAGTCATTTAGTAGTCATGACTATGTAACACTGTTACCCTGTGATATCATCACTTTGACACTATCACTCCCTCTTCAAGCATTAGTGGACAGCCGTTGGGATAAACCCAAGCTGCGTTAAAAAAATTGACTTTCCCATTAATTTCAATGCTTCGAGAAAGTTCTCTTCTTTGAGAAGCGGCGAAAAGTGTATGATTTACCTTTAATTATTTTAAGCATTTAATTGTTTCTTTTACGGAGACGTTAAATTTTTTTATTAAACATTTTTGTTTCTATAATTAATATTAAATATTTTTTTTCAATATGGCAACACTTACTATAATTTTATTAGTTAATTTATTTGATTTTTTCTATATTTTTTATTTTCATATTCTAAAATTAAGTTATGAAAAATTACAAGCTGTTGTGTCTTAACACTGGCTAAAATATTAATGAATTGAACTGAAAAGATAATTCTCATTTTGTTGATAAAGTTTTATCTACTTAAAGCTACGCTTCGCTTTTTATAGATTATGATCACAATATTTTAAATATTGTCTACGTTAATTTGTGCTAGATTCCTTTAAAAAAAAATATATATATTTGAAATGTAGTACTGCGGGGGAAAGTATATCCATATGGCCATTTCACTACTACTCATTTAGCTCATGAGTGGGTTTTACCCCAAATTTTGTATAGAAAAATCAAAAGTCTTATATCTCCAGCCAAATTGATTAAAAGAGAGTTTTATTTTTTTTTTTTTTTGCTTTTTCAAATTACATATGAACGGCTATCAAAGGAAACCCTTATGTGAATAAATTGAAAAAAGCGTTTTGCTTTCCGAAATGTTTGCTATGTTTTTGTAAAGAAGTATTTTTGAGTTTTGTTGTTCGCTGTGTTGTTTAATTTATAACTCTCATTTAATCAATACGATATAACACTCTTGAATTTTCTATACAAAATTTGGGGTAAAATCCACTCATGAGCTAAATGAGCAGTAGTGAAATGACTGTATGGATTTGCTTTCCTTTGCATTAATACAAATTAACATAGTAGTAGCGCAGTAGCTCAAATTAACGTAAATTAAATTAAAAAATGATTTCAAAAAATAAAAATTTTTGTCGAAATAAATAGATAAACAACAATCAATCACTGTAAGTTGACGACCCAGAGTTGATTTTTCATTATGATTAATGCTTCTCAGTGTTGCTTACATACACTTCGAAGAAATTATTTAGTTTAAACTAACTTTTCTTAATCAGCCAGCTGTTTTATAGTTTTCAAGTGTTACCAACACTTTATTCCAGCATTCGCGGAAAAATCTATTTTCTATGTAAATTTCAGCACTTCATGAAAAATATTCGGTGGCAGTGATTTAATATTTTTAAGAAATTTTATTTAAATTTAAGAAGCATTTCTATTTTGCTTTCTTTAAGGCAGCTTTATTTATCCGTGTTTATGAAAGGTAAAATCATCCCTTTTTTTCTAATGCGAGAGACCTTACTTATTGTAACGAACACCTAAAACATGTTTTACCACCCATTAGAGTAAATTACCTTAACACCAGAATTATAAACAAAAAGTTATGGGTAAATAAACAAACACACAAATTTTCGAATATTTCGAAAGTGAAAAAAAAACAAGAAAAACTAAAACTTTTCACCCTTAAAAACAAGCAGCCAAACATACAGGGTGTTCGGCGGGAAGGTATACTACTTTGTTTGTTTCTAATCTTCTACATATAAAAATAAGTCGGGTTTTCCTGCCTGACGCTATAACTACAGAACGCACGAACCGATTTCCACGGTTTTGCCTTCATTGGAAAGGTCTCAGGCTCCGTAAGGAGAGAAAAGCAGGAAAACAGGGAAAATCATTTTTCACATACAGCGCCATCTCTGATACAGAGCATGCACTACAACGGCACCAATACGTGGTGTGTGAGTATCCCTCACTAAAATAAGTACGTTTCATTTTAAGTAGATGACGCCGTGCGCTAGGTCGCATGTATTGTGTTCATACTAGAAATGGTGAATGTTTTTATTTGCGACTGCTGTTGGTAAATGTACGTGGACCAAAATCATTTGCGCATTTGAAAACTGCGAATGGCCACCAATGCCAAACATATCGAGAAGCATGTCAACTATTGGAGAACGATTCTCATTGGGATTTAACACTTGCGGGTTCAGTTGTTTCATCATATGCGTACCAAATACGAACGCAGTTCGCTATTATCATCACCACATGTTTCCCTTCACCAACCAATTCAGTTATGGAACAAATGCAAACACGACATATGTGAAGATATCTTGCAGCGCTTGCTTATTCGAACGAATAATCCCGACATGCAAATAACCGATGAAATATATAATGAAGGATTGATTCTGATTGAGGATCAATAATTGACTATTGCAAACAAGCTACTGATTGAAGTAGGAATGATTGCGCCAAATCGATCGATGCACGATGCATTCAACCAAGAATTAAATCGAGAGCTGCAATACGATGTTGATACATTGCTGTAATTCGTTCGAAATATTGTGCCGTTGCTGAATGAACAGCAAAAAGAAGTGTACGAAACATTTATGCAAGCGGTGGACAATAATACTGGTGGTATAGTCTTCCTGGACACACCTGGAGAAACAGGGAAAATATTTGTCATTTTATTGATTTCGGCCTCTATTTCTATCAAGATGTGACATAGCTTTGACGTTAGCATCATCTGGAATTGCGGCGACTCTTCTTGATGGCAGTCGTACTGCACTTTCTGCGCTTAAGTTGCCACTCAATTTAAACACAATTGATACTCCAACAGGCAATATTTCCCGATGCAGTCCCCCGGGGGCACATGATAGTCTTTTTGGAGCCTACTATTCCATCTAGACTGGTGTCTTGCGGGGTAAAAGGGAGCCCAGGCCCCTCAAAGGCTAGTAGAAGTCACCTGGACAATCCACATATTTCCACGGGAATCAGTACGCTCGCAGAGTTCACTATTTGTCCTCTTTAGGCAAAGGTGTTCTCTGACTGGTTATTGAGGTTGGCCCCTATATGGGAGTATCGTGGTGGTTGTGGTTTCGGACCCTCGTGAGAGTGTGGGTCGAATCATTCAAATTAACACAATGAATGGTTCAGTTCCAGTGAGTATGAATGCTCTCGTGTTCTTGATAAAAAGGAGCTTCATGCGTTCTGGACCAGGAGTTGGAAAGTCTCCAACTCTTTAGCAAGGAGTGAAGGCTGCGGCCTACTTCGGGCTTTCGAAATTGCTACTAGAAGTGACCGGAGGATATACGTATTCGATGGCCTCCTGGGGCGTGGGTGATGTCCAATCAACCAAGTGGTTTGACCACCATCTGATTATGACTATATAGTCGGTGCAGATGTAAAACAAATCACGCACCCCCCAGGGGCACATATATGGTCTTAATGGAGAGCTACTATGTAGATCTGTGTAACTGGGGGAAAAAGGGTGCCCAGTCCCCTGAAGTCAGCAGGGGTACAACTGGAAACTCCACTTTATTTCCACGAGAATCAGTGACCCGCAGAGTTTCGTTATTTGTCTCTTTAGACACTTAACTGTTCTCTGACTGATTATTGAGGTTGGCCCCTATATGGGAGTATTGTGGTGGTTGTGGTTTCGCGGCCCCATATCAGTCTATGGTTCTATGGTGGCCGGGTTCATTTCACCTTTAATAACACCTACCTGGTGAAATGTTCCCAGATCCAGTGAGCATGCTAGACATGTGTTCTGGACAGGAGTTGGAAAGTCTCCAACTCTTAAGCAAGGAGTGATGATTTGCAGCCCTGCTCTGGAATCATCGAAGTTGCAACTAGAAAGTTCTGTTGCATAGAATTATAGCTTCGGCTTCCTAGGACGAGCATGACGTTCAAAATTATGCAGTAGTTTGGTCCACCATCTGATTAAGGGTTCATGGCCAGGCGTAGATGTAAATTTAATCACACACTTCAGTGAATGGGAAAATTGTTGATGTAATGCAAGCTGCATTGTTTGGGATGACTGCACAATGGCACATAAGAAATCACTTGAAGCATTTAACTTTACACAGAAGGATCTTCGGCGAAATAATAATAACTTTGCCGGCTTGATGAAATTGTTGGCAGACAATTTCACACAGACGTTGCCAGCAATTCCCCATGCAACGCCTGCAGATGAATTGAATGCTTGAATGAAGGCATTCCACCTTTGTGGAATAAAACGTAAAAACATTACCGCCAACCACTAATATGAGAGTTCAACTTCAAAATGATCAAAGTGCTGCACAATTTTCCAAACAATTGTTGGCTGTTGGAAATGGAAAAGTCCCAGTTGATGCGACAGCTAGATTAATTAATCTTACCAACGACTTTTGCCGATTTGTAGCCTCTCAATGAGCTCTTATTGGAAATGTTTTCCCAGACATTAGTGAGAATTATAAGAATTATGCCTGGTTAAGTCAACGAGTAATTCTCGCCCCAAAGAATAATGATGTTGTACACGCACTGAATTTCACCATTCAATCAAAAATCGATGGAGATTTGGGTCTCACAGTAATTCCATTGTAATACTGGCTGTATGCGATGTGGGTGACACCGTCTTGTTGATACCACATCTTAATCAAACCCAAAGCATCTAGTTGTGGCGTTAAAAAGTTTTCAATCATATCACGATATCGCTCCCCATTCCCAGTTACCGTTACGCCATTTTCATTTTTAAAGAAGTATAGTCCAATGATTCTTCCTGGCCCAATTGCACACCAAACTGTCACTTTTAATGGATGCAAAGGTGACTGTTGAATAATTTAAGGGTTTCCCATTCCCCAAAATCGAATATTCTGTTTATTCACATGTCCATTCAAATGAAAATATGCTTCGTCACTCATTATGATTTTTTCATGAAAATCAGGGTTGTCACGGGCGAACTATAACATCCTATATACGGCGGCGTAAATGGTCTTGTGGAAGAAGCTCTTGTGTCACCTAAATCTTATATGGGAAAAAACGCAAATCCTTATGGTAAGTTGTGGCCAAAGTTGTTCTTTGAATATCAATCTCTTCAGCACGTCGTCGAATTAAGGTTGATGGATTGTTTTGAACACTTTCTTGAGCAGCAGTAATGTTTTCAGCCGATCTTGTAGTATGTTGGAGCCCATATTTCGGGCTATCGCCTGCTGACCCTCTTTCTTCGAAATCATTCCCTAAACGATAAATAGTGCGTTTTGTTGGCACGTTGTTTCTCCTAAAAAGTTCACGCAACTTTCTTATCGTCACAGTAATCGATGATTGATTTTGACAAAATGTTTTAACAATTAAAACTTGTTTTTCATTAAAATAAATTTTCTCCACGTGTTTACTTCACGACAGCCAAATATGAAGTGTCAAGACTAATGTTTACCAAAATGGCGGCAAAACAAAGTAGTATACCTTCCCGGCGAACAATCGGTACATTATTCAAAATATGGTCCATTGTTAGCCCCTATCTTATCCCATCTTTCAGGCAGCATATGAGTTCCGCTCTAAAAGCACTGCTCCCGATTTTGAGGTAAAGAATGAATTAAGCCAATTACTGATACCCTCTTCCCAGTAAGGGCGCTCTACATCGATCGAAGCAAATGGTTGTTAGAAGACGACCCTCTTTCTTCGAAATCATTTACTACTTGATAAATGGAGCGTTTTGTTGGCACTTTGTTTCTCCCAAAAATTTCACGCAACTCTCTCATCGTCACAGTAGTCGATGATTTAGTATGTAAAATGTTTTAACGATTAAAAAACGTTGATTTATCGAATATTTTTCCTTAATAAATTTATCAACTATGAACTGTCAAGATTAATGTCTACCAAAATGGCGGCAAAACGAAATAGTATACCTTCCCAGCGAACACCCTCTACAATAATTATGTTTACGATTACGTGCGTATGTGTACACAAATTTAACCTGCATCACTTTTCATATGAATATTAATTCATGCTCGTAATCCAAATTGTTTCCTAAAAGCAACGATACATCAATTAGAAATTGCTGCAACCGAATTCATTGGCAATTATATAGAACAACCCTGTAAGTAAGTCATTCCTATCAATTTAATTAATAATTAATGATTGATTAATGTGCATGCATGGTGTAGTGTATATGGGAGGGCAGTATTGTCAGATGTAATTAATTAGTAATTATTGAAAAATCCCATTATATTTTACTTTTAATGTGGGCTATTTTTAAAAATGATTTTATTTGTGACTCATGACTTTTTAAGGCAGTTTTTCTTTTTAATTTAAGTTTTAAGCCATTTCAGTTCCCTTAAGGTTAAAAATTCGGAAAACAATTTGTCCTACATTTTAAGCCATATTCAAATCTTATAGGTGATTAAAATTTCCTTTGAATCACTTAGGCCATGTTTGAAATACAAACATGTAATGCTGGATTGGTTTTGAAGGGGAAACTAAAACAATAGTCTGGCAGCACTAACTATGAGTTACTATGTTGCAGTTGTAACAATAAATTACAATTAAAACATACATTTAATAACACCTCTTTAATAGGGTGCAGCTTAATGTAGAAAAAGAAACAAAATCATTTTGTCACTTATGCAAATGTTTTAATCGATTAAACACAAAAAATACAATTAATCATAAATATTTAATTTGATATTTTTGTTTAATCAAAAAATTATTTTATTTATTTAATAAAATTATTTTAAAATATAAATATTTTATTTTAGGGATGCCACTGGCCCAGTAGCTTTTATGGCCTTAGTTTTGTTTGCAACTCAATTTTTGTTATTTTCAAAGCAGGAAATTTGTTAATTATTTTAAAATATTAAAAAAAAACATTTTAATAAATATCTCTTATTCCTTTTTACCGTCTTTTTCAATTAAATTAACAATATATATTTTTTTTCTTTTCGATATTTCGCTTTTTTTTATAAAATAAGTTTCAATAAATTTTTTAAACATTTTTTTAAATTTTTAAATAATTTCGATAGGAACGAAAATTTTGTGAGAAATGATTTTAAATTAAAAATCGTAAATAAAATCAATGTTACCCGAGTTTTTGATCAAAAATTTAAACACGATGGGGATATAAAAAAATAACAGAATGAAAAAAAACACTAAGAAAAAAATATTTTTTTTTGTTTTAAAAAAAAATTCTCATTAATATATATGGCAACACTGGAAAAAGTTTTAGAAAAATTCAAAATAAAATAAAAATAAAAATAAAAAACTAAAAATAATAAATATTTTCAAATACATTTGCTGCACTCAGGGCTTTTTTTCCCAACTTAAGGAGTTGCCAGAACCAAAAAATTAACAAAATGATTTTAAAATTAAAATAATTTTTAGGAAAAACAAAAAAGTAGTACTTTTTAATTCTAATACTATTGGAGATATAGGTATTACGGAATCGGAAGCTCTTGATGTTCCTGGCATGAAAATTTTTTGTGATGTTCGATGGACTAAACACATTTTTCAGGATCCTAAAGCAGCTTTAAAGTGCCTCGGTTTTCTAAAACGCTGTAAAAGATATTTCACTGCATCCGATCTTCGTACCATTTATACCACCTATATCCGCCCAAAAATGGAATACAACTCTCATGTATGAGCCGGCGTTCCAAAGTCTATTTTGAAGTTACTCGAACGCGTACAGGAGAGGGCCAAGAGACTCATTGGGGACCGTAGGGTATCCAACTCTATTGATTCTCTACAGCATTCACGCAATGTGGAATGTATTTCACTGTTCTATCGTTACTACAATGGTAAGTGCTCTAATGAAATTAGGGAAGTTGTTCCCGATATTCGCATATTTTCGCATTTAACACGATTTTCGTTGAGAGCTTTTCCATTGATGGTTGATTGGCCAGTGAATCGCACTACGCGTTACATCCGTATATGGAATAAGATCCCTCCGAAGGTCTTTTTTGTCACTTTTAATCTGGGAAAATTTAAGCTGAATGTCCACAGACACTACTCCCTCTTTCCTCCTTCCCGTAACCTAATTTCCTAGTTCTGGCAAAATGCGTTGCATGTGTAGGGGTCATCCCCTGAGTGCTGGTTCGAAAAAAAAGCTATTAAAAATTTAAGCGAGATAAATATTTCAGAAGGTATTCGAAAAGTACAAACAAAATAGCGAATAAAAATTCCTTTTCCTTGTTTGGAGGCATAGCTTGGCTTTAAACTTAGTTTTTCATATTTCTTGCTATTTTAAGCGGCCAAAGTAAGATCGTGTTAAGAAAACACATTTCTTTTGCAGTCACTAGCTTTGATTTTGGACAAGTTTCGGGTGTTTTATTATAGAGATTTGGAACTTTAAGTTGCCAACACTGTATTCATTGGAGACCATTTTGTCAGCTGTCAATTGATTTAAGTTTTATTTTGGTTTGGCTTTTTAATATAAATAGACTGAAGCCTTAAAAAACGTTTTCCAAATTGTGCAAACTAGGCTCAAAATTAATTGCGATTTTCGTAAGCGAATTTTGTTTAACGATAAAGCTTACTTTTGTTTAAATGGATACGCCAATAAACACGACAATACACAAACCTGAGAGTGATGGTAATCCTCAAGTTCATGATGAGATAACGTTACATCTAGAAAAAATGACAGTTTGGTGTGGTTTGTGAACAAGTGGATTAATTAATCCGCACTTCTTAAAAAACATTGCTGGCCAGTTTATGGTAACCACTATACAGCCACGATTTCTCACTTTTTCGTTCATTAATTGAACAAAAATAATGTGCAGGAGTTAAGGTTTTAACAAGATGGCGCAACATGTGGCACAGCTCATGCCATATTTGATTGATTGAAATAAACGTTTGACAACTGCATAGCTTTTTTTCGTTCGAACCAGCACTCCGGGAATGACCTCCCCCCGGGGGCACATGATGGTCTTTTGGAACCTACTATTCCATTAGATTTGTGACTTTCGGGGTAAAAGGGAGCCCAGGCCCCTCAAAGACTAGTAGGAGTCATCTGGACAATCCACATATTTCCACGGGAAATCAGTTGCCCCAGAGTACAATATTTGCTCTCTTTAGACAAAAAATGTGCTCTGACTGGTTATTGAGGTTGGCCCCTATATGGGAGTATCGTGGTGGTTGTGGTTTCGGACCCTCGTGAGAGTTTGTGGGTCGGACCATTCAAATTAACACAATGAATGGTTCAGGTCCAGTGAGTATGAATGCTGGCGTGTTCTTGATAAATAAGAGCTTCATGCGTTCTGGACCAGGAGTTGGAAAGTCTCCAACTCCTCAGCAAGGAGTGAGGGCACGGCCTACTCCGGACTTTCTAAATTGCTACTAGAAGTGACTGGAGGATATACGTATCTGAAGGCCTTCTAGGGCGTAGTTGGTGTCCAATCAACTAAGTGGTTTAACTACCATCTGATTATGACTATATAGTCGGTGCAGATGTAAAACAAATCACACTCCGGGAATGACCCCTACTCATGCAATGCATTGTACCAGAACTAGGTAATTAGGTTATGAAGAGGAAGAAAGAGGGAGGAGTGTTTGTGGTAATTCGATATGAATTTTGCTACATTGAGAGTGACGGGAAAGATCTCTGGAGAGCGTTTATTAAACAAACGAACTGTTCTGAACGGATATAGGTGATATAAATAGTACGACGATCGGATGGAGTGAAGTATCTCTTACACCGTTTTACAAAACCGAGACACTGCAAAGCTTCATTAGAAACGTGAAAAATGTGTTTAGTCCATCGAACATCACACTCAATTTTTATACCAAGCACATCAAGAGCATCCGTTTCTGTAATACCTATATCGCCCATAGCTTTACGGTTGGACCTGTGAATTCACCTCCAAATTCATGCGATTTATCGCCGCTAGACTATTTTTTGTGGAGATTTGTGAAGTCGCTAATCTACATTTCGTGATAAGATTTACATCTGCGCCTGGCTGTAAGCCTTAATCAGATGGTGGTCAAACTACTGGGAATGAAAAGCAACATCATTCACGCCCTAGGAAGCCGAGGACTAAATCTAGCAGCATGTCTTTCCTAGTTGCAATTTCAGAAGCTGAAGACTTGGAGACTATCCAACTCCTGGGCCAGACAGAACGCATGAAGCTTAATATAATTAAGAACACGACGGCATTTATGCTCACTGGACCTGAACCATTCACTCTGTTCATTGTGAATGATCCGACCCACAAACTCAAACGAGGGCGGCGAAACACACAGCCACTACTTCAATAATCAGTCAGAGAACAGATAAAAGGCTAAAAAGACAAATAACGGAACTCGGGGCTTTAGTGATTCCCGTGGAAATATAGTAGATTTTCCAGTTGGCTCCTTGCTAGCCTGTTAGGGGACTGGGCTCCCTTTTACACCCGCAAGACACAAGTCTAGATGGTTGTGCGTGATCCATAAAGACTTATAAATGTGCCCCCGGGAGGGAGTCGCTAATCTACACCAATGAGCCTGAAAGGATTGACCACTTGAAGAAAATATTTGCCGCGTTATTGCCAATGTGGGAAAAGTTCGCCAAAAATTGGATCTCCAGATTAGAATACGTCCGAGCGAAAATAAGGACGGTCAGAGGTCAGAAGTTATATTTAAGTTATAATTATAGAAGGTTATCATTCGATTAAATTAAAATTGATAATTAAGAAAATGCATATTTCTTTTAGTCCACTGCAATGTTTTATACCTCTATAAAAATTACCCTTTATTATATCTGATTATTCCAAGCAACAGTTAAATATTTATTTTCTAAAAATAAGCAGATGGATTTTATTGAACACTAAATATTGCTTCTTCTATTGAAGAAGCCTGTAGAGCAAATATGCTCTCTCGCTTTATCGCGAGCGATATTCACTATTATTCACATGTTTAAATATACGAGGGAGCCGCTCCTTAAACTTTTTTGTTTTTATAATTAATTCGTAAGAGTAAATAAATAAATAAAATAAAAAATTAATTAAATAAAGATTTTTTGGTGAGCTGCTATTTAGCATAAAAAACCCCATCATACCCCGGACGCTTTAAAAATTATTTTTCAGGTAATAAAGTTTAATTAGAAAAAACATAAATTCACAGACAGCAAACAGGACGAATAAAATATGCGTCTAGACTAAAAGACCATGTCAAGATGATGATAAATTAAAGACAATTGTTCCCCCAAGAATTTTTGGTTAATGAACAAAACCACACAAACAGCAAACTATAGCTCAACGTAACAGAGTGAAGCTAAATGCCTTAAAACCGGTTCGTAGGTTCCTTTTCCAATGATAAAAAGGATTAAAAAGCTCAGACATGATAGTCGTTTTAAAACAAACTGAAACTTAAATTTGAAAAGAATCATAATGGATAATCAGGTTATGGGGAGAAGGAAAGAGGGAGTAGTGTTTCTGGGCATTCGATTTCAATTTCCCAACATTGACAGTAATAAGAAATACCTCTGGAGGGAGTTTATTCCGCATTATGCTAAAAAAAACGAATTCTCCCTGTAATTCGTAGTGCGATTCACTGGCCAAGCAACCACAAATGGATGCATTTCAACGAAAATCGAATCAAACGCACAAACGAGGGAGTTTCGGGAACAAGTTCTCTAATTTCATTAGAGCACTTGCTATTGTAGTAACGATAAAACAGTGAAATACAAGCTACCCTATCGTCCCCAATGAGCCTCTTGGCGCTCTCCTCTACGCTGTCGAGCAACTCCAAAATAGGCTTTGGGGCACCAGCCCATACAAGAGAGTTGTATTTCATCTTTGGACGGATGTAGGTGATATAAATAGTACGACGATCGGATGGAGTGAAGTATCTCTTACACCGTTTTACAAAACCGAGTCATTTGAAAGCTTCTTTAGAAACCTGAAAAATGTGTTTAATTCATCGAACATTACACTGAATTTTCATGCCAAGAACATCAAGAGCTTCCGATTCCGTAATACCTACATCACGCATAATAGCAGATGCAGCGCCATTTTTGAACACAGATCTAAGCGTAAGCATGCGGCAACATTGCGTCTTACGGGCATTAAAATCTATTCTATTCGCACGACCCCATTCGAAAATCGTTGCGAGATCGTGATTGAGCATATCAGCCATGTTCCGCCTTTTGGAACACACCTCCAACTAGATTGGTCTATTTTTTTTTTATTTTATTGTTAAAGAGAAGTAGCACTTCAAGCAACAAAACCTTTTTAGACAAGTACCGTCCTACCTTCTTTAGGAAAGGGATAGAGAAGAGAAAAAACAGGTGGTGAAAATAGAAGGATATTTACGGAAATTAAACTGCCGTATAAGACACCGACCAGTGACTATGCCTTCATCGCTGAGCAACCCCACCGGCAGTCAATTTTTATTTTTATAGTGAAAAAACCAAGGTCTTAGTTGGGAATCGAACCCACAACCTCCATACTTACAAGCTAGTACACTACCTACTAGCCTACAGGGGCACCTACTAAATGAATACGAATGACAAATGGTGCTGTCATCTGCGAAAGAATAAATAGGGTTGAAAGTTTGACAACGAAAGTTATTTAGAATAATAAGAAATAGAGTAGGAGAAAGAATGGAGCCTTGCGGTACCCATGAATCAATCTTGAACTTATCGAATGAAGTCGCATCTATAACAACTCGTATTTTCGTGATAAGATTTACATCTGCACCTGGCTGTAAGCCTTAATCAGATGGTGGTCAAACCACTGGGAATGAAAAGCAACGTCATTCACGCCTTAGGAAGCCGTGGACTAATTCTAGCAACAGGTCTTTCCCAGTTGCAACTTCAGCGGTTCCAAAGCAGGGTTGCAAACCACTACTCCTTGCTGAAGAGCTGAAGACTATCCAACTCCTGTCCAGAACACATAACTAGCAGGCTCACTAGATGTGATCATTTACCAGGTAGGTGTGTTTAAAGGCGAGATGATCCTGGCCCTCATAATCAAATTCATGCGAGGGTTGCAAAACCACAACCACCACGATACTCCCGAAGGGCCAACCTCAATAATCAGTCAGAGAAACAGCTAAAAGTCTAAAGAGACAATTAGCGGAACTCTGGGACTTTACTGATTCCCGTGGAAATAACGTGGAGCTTCCAGTTGACCCCCGGTGGGCTCCCTTATAACCCCAGCAGCACAGGTCTAGATAGTCAAGTATTCTATAAAGACCAATAAATGTCCCCCGTGGGGGAAACAACTCATACAGTGCGATTCCTGGGAAAACTCGATATAATTTAAGAGAAATTATCACCGACACCTAAAGCAGCTAGTTGTGACAGAAGCGCATTATGCTACACCTTATCGTATGCATTGGAAATATCTACAGCCACCAACTTACTCTTTCCGAAATGGTGTAAGGAGTTGCATCATTTTTCCGATAGGAAAGCCAGCCAGAGCGCTACCTATGGAACGCACACTATCGGTCGCTAAGTGAATGCTGTTGCGAACGAAAAAAAAATTAAATAACGGTTAATAATCGTCAATTGTATAGAGGACTTTTGTTAGTTTCAAGTGTCATATCAAGCAGTTATGTAAATTTTGGGAACATCTCTCTGCTCTCTATTTTTTTTTTTTAACAAAAATATTTTAAAATAAAATGCTTCGGAAATATCACTAGATGGCGCTACATGACAAGCCTATAGAAAGCATAAATTCGAAAGTAGTTTTGAGTTTTTTGCATGAATGAATGAAAACATAGAATGAGCCCCGGGGGCACATGATAGTTTTTATGGATCCTACAACAACCATCTAGACTTGTGTCTTGCGGGGTAAAAGGGAACCCAGTCGCCTTAAAGGCTAGACAATCCACTATATTTCCATGGGAATCAGTGAGCCCGCAGAGTTCCGCTATTTGTCTCTTTAGGCATTTAGCTGTTCGCTGACTGGTTATTGAGGTAGGCCCTTCGGAAGAGTCGTGATAGCTGTGTGTTTCGAGGCCCTCGTTTGAGTTTGTGGATCGGATCATTCACAATGAACGCAATGAATGGTCCAAGTCCAGTGAGTATGAATGCCGTCATGTTCTTAGTTATATTAAGTTTAATGCGTTCTGGACCAGGAGTTGGATAGTCTCCAACTCTTCAGCAAGGAGTGAAGGCTGCGGCCTGCTGCGGGCTTTCAAAGTTGCAACTAGGAGTGACCGGAGGATTTACGTATTCGAAAGCCTTCTAGAGCGAGGATGACCCTACATTTCATGCACAGTGATAATGATCCACCATCTGATTATGACCCACGACCAGGTGCAGATGTAAATCTTATAACTTAGTATCTTGCCGTGTAGGCCTTACCAGACGGTGGTTTTACCACTGCTTGAATTATATGCGTCTACTTATAGTGCACAACACACCTTAGATGGCAATTTCAGAAATAAAGCAAGCAGGGCCGTAACCCCTCCACTCCTTGCTTGACAGTTGGAGACTGTGTGATTCGATTTACATCCACACCTGGCCATGCAGCCTTAATCAGATGGTGGATCTAACCACTGCATAATTTGGAAGGTCATGCTCGTCCTATAAAGCCGAAGCTATAATTCTATGCAACAGAAACCTTCTAGTTTTAACTTTAATGATTCCAGAGCAGGGCAGCAAATCATCACACCTTGCTAAAGAGTTGGATACTTTCCAACTCCTGTCTAGAACACATGTCTAGCATGCTCACCGGATCTGGGAACATTTCACCAGCTAGGTGTTATTAAAGGTGAAATGAACCCGGCCACCATAGAACCATAGAATGATATGGAGCCGCGAAACCACAGCCACCACGATACTACCATAAAAGGCCAACCTTAATAATCAGCCGGAGAACAGTTAAGTGTCTAAAGAGATAAATAACGGAACTCTGCAGGTCACTGATTCCCGTGGAAATAAAGTGGAGTTTCCAGTTGTGCCCCTGCTGACTTCAGGGGACTGGGCTCCCTTTTTCCTACTATGTGAACCCCTTTCACCCCCAGCTAAGCGTAATTCTATTGCAACAGCACTTCGGATAGGAAAAAGCGGTTTAGGTTTAAATCACAGCCAATATGTTATTCGCCGTAGGGCGTCTCCAATAACCAGTATAGAGCCAGAGCCCTGTTGGCTACTGATTCTCGTGCCACCAGTTGTTAAGTCACTGCGTGGGCTTTAGCCTGCTAGCCTAGGCTACTCATGCCGCCGTTTACCCCCCGGGGGAAAGAGGTAGGTAGGACACTTCTATCACAAACACTAAATTTCTATAATGTCGGCTACAACAACATCAACAACAACAATATTAAATTAAAAATTAAGAAGTGTCTCTACAGAGAGAGGTTCTCATATTTTAACCCATTATAGGGGGGACACTGAAAGCTAAAGAGTTCACCATGCAGGAGCTGATTAGTTTAAGGAGTATCCTTTGCAAAGTTCACACAGTTCATGGTTGTTATTGCAGCAATTATACAAACAAAATCAAACTCTAAAGGGTGTCCCGAAATAAAAGCTAATTTTAAGGACTTCGTCTTATCTAAAGAATCGTAAGATTCAGAAACAATATTTTCAACAGCAAATAATGGAAAATATAAAATTAAACATTCAAGGAGGATAAGTTACCCTTAATGTGTGTATGCGAGTGTATGTGTGTGTGTAAACACTTTATTGCATTATTTTTATTCAAAGTTATTAATTAACACAAAGAAAACGAATAGAAAAGTAACACCTCCTCACACGTGCATAAATAAAAAAATAATAAATTAAAATGGAAATCAATAAATTTTATGTTTGTAAAGTTACGTTACGTGTTGTTTAGTTATTTATTTATTTATTTTTATTTTTACTTTTTTGTTGTTTGTTGTTGTGTCAATATTTATTAAAGTCTTAGTTGTTGGAGGCAAAAATTTCAATAGTAGTTGCAGTAGATTTTTGTTATTATTGTTTGATATGTAAATTTGATGACACTTGAATTTTTAACAACAACAACAACAATAACTTGACGAATTGCAAAATTTAACAATGAAACATCAACAAAAGAAAAGCACTTGTAGAAAAAAAAATTTTTTTTGGGTGATTTTTGTTTTTTCTTTTTTGGTACTCGAAAAAGTACTAAAAAAAATCGTGCAAAAACAATTTGAGAATTTATTAGAATAACACAATCACTATTTTGTTTTTAACTAAAAACTTAAAACGGCTCTTAAATTTAAACAATGGAACGATTTTGAAATATCTGAGAAAATAAATTGGAATTTTTTATTTATTTCTTTTGGAAATTATTTAACTTAATTTTTGTTGTTTTTAAATAATAAAATT
This sequence comes from Trichopoda pennipes, assembly GCA_030448955.1. Taxonomy (NCBI): domain Eukaryota; kingdom Metazoa; phylum Arthropoda; class Insecta; order Diptera; family Tachinidae; genus Trichopoda; species Trichopoda pennipes. The sequence continues at coordinate 4,809,656 of JASKUP010000040.1, forward strand.
TCTCTTAAAAAATATATTTTAAATTATGGTTAAATTTCTTTTTTTATATATTTATATGTGTATTTTGTTTTTGTATAAAGTTTTAATATATATTTTTTTTAGACTGCTCCAATCATTTGATCTAATCGCGCGCGCTGAACTTTTGCTACTGAAGGCAGACAAAACAAACTGGCAAAGTCGGCACATGTAAAAACAGTTTTATCCTTAATGAAAATAACAGAAAAGAAAATAAAAAGGAAAAAAGAAAAAAAAAAGAAAAAGTATATAAATCACAATTACAACGACAGTAATAACAATAACAACACTAACAATACTAACAACACCTACAACCAAAAATGTTAACTTAAAAGAGTGCAATCCTTAATAAAACTCCTTATTCTCCTCACCCTGTATTTTCATTAAATATAGTGTCGCTGTAATAAAAATCGTTTAAAAAAATAGTTGTCGAAAAAGCGAAATAGAAAAAATCTCATTAAAAATTTTCGCAACATTTTTTTTTAATAAAATTTTTAGAAACTTTAAAATTTAATTTTAAAAATTTTTTAAATAAAATTAAAAAAAAACTTGAAAATCCTTTAAAAAAAAAGCACATGGCTTTGAACCAAACATTTCTCAAAAATCCAGAAATTAGGTAGAAAATCTACAAAATCACTATTCACCACTAGTAAGAGTGGTAGTCGTGATGGATTTACATAGATATTACGAAAGCTGTTCAGTAAAACTCCGTCTAATTGAGAAATATATAATTATTGATTATGATTAGATCTCTTCTATCCTTATGATAAAGGGTCCGCCATCTAACGTTTTTTTTTAACTAGTGCTTATTTCGTCAATGGTAACACTTAGCTCATGTTTGATTTGACAGATAATTAGTTTTATCCTTCGGCTAAACGAATATGGTTGTGTAGACTCTTGAACAACACTTCGCTAAGCGGACCTGCAATCGACTTACAGAAGATGACGATTTTGCAAAAAAAAATCATCTTTTCAGCTGAAGCTCATTTTGATCTTGGCGGGAATGTAAACAAGCTAAATTGTCACATTTGCGGTACAGAAAACCCGCACGCATACATTGAAAAGCCGACGCAATCAAAACGAGTCACTGTTTGATCCGAATTTTAGTCCAGAAGCATAATTGAGCCATTTTTCAGGAGTGGCCGTTACAGTCAATGGCGATGGTTATCGGGCCATGTTGAACGAAGTTTTGTTTACAAAAATAGAAGAGGAGGGTATTGGCAACATTTGGTTTCAACAGGACCGCGCTACGTGCCACACGGCCGAAGCTGTGTAGTTTTGTTTATAGCATTTAAAACAAAAAAAAAGTTATTTGGCGAACCGTATATTATTGTATACATTTTTTAGGCTTTCTTTAGCTAACAGGATCCTGCATCCTGGAAGAATGCAATAAAATAAAATAATTCCGGAAAAAAGATAAGATTTTGCAAAAATTTGATTTCCTTTATCTCAGCTTTGTGCAAGTCTGACTGATTCCACAACTGTGTTAATATGACGTGATAAGATTTACATCTGCGCCTAAACATAAGCTGTAATCAGATGGTGGATCATTACCACTGTGCATGAAATATAGCGTCATCCTCGCCCTAGAATGCCTTCGGAAATGCATATCCTCCGGTCACTCCTAGTTGCAACTTCGAAAGCCCGAAGCAGGTCGCAGCCTTCACTGCTTGCTGAAGACTTGGAGACTATGCTGACTCCAGGTCTAGAAAGCATGAAGCTTAATATAATTAAGAACACAACGACGTTCATACTCACTGGACCTGGACCATTCATTGTGAATGATCCGACCTACAAACTTAAACGAGGGCCTCGAAACACACAGCCATGATGATACTCCCGAAGGGCCTACCTCAATAATCAGTTAGACAAAAGCTAAATGCCTAATGAGACAAATAGTGGCTTTACTGATTCCCGTGGAAATATAGTGGATTATCCAGTTGGCTCCTGCTAACCTTGAAGGGGACTGGGCTTTTTTTTAGCCCCGCAAGACACAAATATAGATGATTGTGTGATCCATAAAGACTTATAATGTGCCACAGGGAGGGGGGGCATCGCCAGATGCTAACAACTCAATTTTAGGTATATTATTGACGACATGGATATCGCTGGCATGTGGTTTCAACAGGACGGTGCCACATGTCTTACAGCCAATGAAACGATTAATTTATTGCAAGCCGAAATTCCCGATTGTATAATTTCACGACAATCAGCAGTTAAGTGGCCAGCCAGATCATGTGATTTAACACCAATGGATTATTTTTTGTGAGATTATATTCAAGATAGAGTCTATAAGGAGCCAATCAAATCGATTTTAGCCTTAAAACTTAAAATCCGTGATGTGATTAACGAAATAGAAGCGCCATTTTGCTAATAAGTGATTAAAAACTTTGATGAAATAATCGACAACTGTCAACATGGTCGTGATGGATTTTTGTCAGATATCATTTTTTTCTTAGTCTAATAAATTTTTTTAAAATAACAACTTGCTTGTTGGTACACCCTTTATATCATTTTATAAAATTTAAAACTAAAAGCTTAAAAAGTATTAAAATTTCTCCTATAGCCCCTGTAGGCTAGTGTACTAGCTTATCAATCTGGGGGTTGTGGGTTCGATTCCCAACAAAGATCTTGGCTGTTTTTTTTTCACTACAAAAATAAAAATTGACTGTCGGTGGGGCTGCTCAGCGATGAAGGCATAGTCACTGGTCGCTGTGCTGTCTTATTCGGCAGTTAATTTCCGTAAATATCCTCTACTTTCACCAGCTGTCTCAGCTCTTCTCTATCCATTTCCTAAAGACTTGACTAAATAGACTGGCATTTTTGCCTCCTGAAGTGGTCTTCTCTGTAAAAAAAAATAATTTATAAAATATTGTCCAGTTGACAAATATTTATAAAATATTTTTTTAGTTTGTTTTTAAACGATCTTTTTTTATTTATCTTTAATAAATATCTTTTTTTCTATTTAACGATCTTTTTTATATATTTTTTTCTTTTCGATATTTCGCTTTTTTTTCCTGAAGAAAAAAATTTTTTTCCTGCAGAAGCTTTCCAAAGGAAATTTTTTTTTTCCTGAAGAAGCTTTCCAAAGGAAAGCGAAATATCGAAAAGAAAAAAATATATAAAAAAGATCGTTAAAAAGAAAAAGAGATATTTATTATTTATAAAATATTTTAGACAAAATATGTTTATTTAATATTAAACAAAAAAAAGGTTTAAAACACAGTTGTAAAAAAAATAAAAATCAGGCATAATTTTAGTTAAATCCATACAGAATCTAACAAAAGTCTACGAACGATGACTATTTTTCTTTTTAAACAACAATTCTTAAACGATTTCTAGCAGTCATTGTTATTGTTTTTTTTAAATGATTTGCGTTTTATTATATTGAAATTTAATTAATTAATTCATTTTTTATATTGAAATTAATTAAATTATAAAGATTTTTAAAGATTTTTATTTATTTTTATTTAACAAAAAAATAGTCTTTTAAATATAATTGTGTGGGCGACTGTATCTATTTTCATTACAAAAATCTAACTGTAAATGGATGTATGAGTAATGAGCAAAAAAAGCGTACTTTTAGTCAAGTCAACTAACAACAACTGCACTTAGCAGCCTAACACTGGCTGTTGTTGTTGTATCAAAAGTACTCCTCCACAATGCAATTGTCAGCCGCCAGACAATAAGAGTACTCGTTCTTAAAACGAATATATATAAATAAACTTTAAGTCTCCTTTGCCTTATTATTATCAATGACACACAAGGTACCTAAGTTGCAAATGTATTTGCTTAACATTGTCCATCTAAAGCAAAATGTTAAGGTACAGCACACAACACCAACAACAATAGAAAGTTTCATTATATATTAAGACTTAAAATTATGTAAAAAGAAAACCTCTATTAAAAACAACATAAGCTTACCGTTAGTAGGCAATGTTATTATAGACTCTCTGTTTACAAATGTAAAACCTATAAATAAAAGAGAGAAGCAGAGTAAGTGCGGTTTTACACACATCAACTTTTGTTGCTCAACTTTTGTTGTTTCCATTAGAAAGAAAGTGAAGGCTTTATACCCCTTCTCTTTCCTTCTAATGAAAACAACAAAAGTTGAGCAACAAAAGTTGATGTGTGTAAAACCGCACAAACAGAAAAAAAGTACTGTAAATTGATTTAAATTAAAAACAGTGCTTTAAACAAAAAAATGTTATTTAGTATTGCCAGACACACGATAAATCAACGCTGTAGCAAATATAAATGGGCAAATTAAAATAATGTTATTGGGCAATATGTTAACTAAGCATGTATTTCTTTGATTTTGATTAAATAGAATATAGAATTACTGAAAAGCGAATAAAATAAGGTTGTATATGACTTTAAATTCATCAATTTAAAAATTTTTATTAAATTAAATTGGACTTTATTTGTCTAATGTGTTATTTTGTGTTTGTTTGTGTGTTGAAAAAAGCTTTTAGTTTGAAGAAACTACAGCTTAAGCCTGCTTAAAGTTATTAATAAGTTTATTATAATATAAAGTTTTTTTCAACAAGAAATTTATTGAAATTTTTTGCAATATGCGTACAATTTCTATTTATATAAAAAATTTCGAACTTAATTATGGGCTTAAAAAATTCTCTCATGACTAAGGAAATTTTGAATATTCTTCTTTCACTTTATGATATTCCAACAGCTTTTACTCGTAATAAGGCACCTTCCGAGGCTGTTGCACGTAATTTATTCGCTAGATTCGAGGCTCACTGTATTGTTGCAGATAAGCGGCAGAAACAATAAGCTCTTAGTGGCTGTAGTGGTGCAAACTTAGACGCTGTACAGGGTTGAGAATGAGCCTAGAACGTCAACTCATCGACGTTCTCAATAATTCGGCATCACTAGAGGCACTTTTCGCAACATTTTGCATAAAGATCTTTATCTTCACGCCTATAAAGTTCAACTCATTCAAGAATTAAAACCTATCGACCGTTTGCATCAAACGTTTGTGAATTGACTGTATGAATAAATCAAGGCTCGAGGCTCATTTTCAGTTAGGCTGTTAGCTAAACAAACAAAATTATCGCATATGAAGCACACAATACCCACACAAAGAAAGTGGCTGTGCGGTGCGGTTTGTGGTCAGACGGAATCATCATCAGCCCATATTGTTTTTTCGAAAATGCGGAAGAAGATCCCTTCATTGTGAAATTTCTGCGCTACCCAACCATGATAACTAAGTTTTTATGGTCACAATTGGCTAATATTGACACACTAGTGACTTTTGGCTTCAGCAAGACTTAACAGCCACTTAAACAAACAATTTAATTATTGCATGAAAAATTTTCCGGTCGCGTAATTTCTTTATTTGTGATTTAATTGCACTTCAACTCTTTTACCTGGGGCTATTTTATAGACCGTGATCCTACAAACAGCTGACGCTCCGCAAAATGAAATTCTACATTGCAAAATTTGCTTAAAAGATTTTGTGAAAGGAGCGCATGCTAGCCAAGGTAGGCGTTTGCCCGTCATCAGATTTCGTTATTAATTCCCATCTTTCTATCTTATCTCCTTATCTTATCTTAAAAAAAACAGCACAATTACGCCTCCAGGCCACATAGCGCACCATATGGTGAGCATGCACAGACTTCTCAATAATAGCTCTAGGATTTTCGGAAGCGGCAATTTTGCTTGTTGACATAACCTAACAAGTTCTCCCCCCAGTGGCTTATTGATATGTTTTTCCGGAATCTCACCGTCATTTCATGTGTGAACGGGGGTAAAAGGAAGCCCACTCCCCTTCAAGGCTACCAGAAGCCAGCTGGACAATTCCACTATATTTTCACGGGAATCAATAAAGCCACCAAGTTCAGCTATTTGTCTTTTTGCCTTTTAGCTGTTCTCTGACTGATTGGCTCATTGAGGTTGGCCCTTCGTAGTGGTTGTGGTTTCGAGGCCCTCGTTTGAGTTGTGGGGGTCACATCATTCACAATGAACACAATAAATTGGCCAAGTCCAGTGAGCATGATTGCGGTTGTATTCTTAAATTTTATTAAGCTTCATGCGTTCTGGGCCAGTAGTTGGATAGTATCGAACTCTTTAGCAAGGAGTGAAGGCTGCGGCCTACTCAGCGCTTTTGAAGTTGTACCTAGGAGAGACTCGAAGATATACGTATCTGAAGGCCTTTTAGGGCGAGGATGACGCTACATTTCATCCACAGTGGTATGATCCACCGTCTGGTTAAACCTTACACAGCTAGGTACGGAGGTAAATCTTATCACTTTATTGAAAAGAGGAGTTTTTAGGAAAAACCAGCCGGATGTTCCTGAATGAATTGAGCGAATCTATGACGATGTGAATGATCGCTTTACTTCAATTTCTGCCCCACTTGAACCTTGTAAGACTTCAAAGACAAATCCTTATGAAAATTTCACCATCTGGCGGTTTTGGATAACCCTTATTTTTGAGAAGGTCGAGTCCTTGACAAGTTTGGATCTGCTTCAACACTATGGCTCACGGCTAATGTTTTCAATTGAGTGGCCCGGTCCAATAAACGTTGATGCCCATGCATTTTGTATCGAGCTTGTTGACTCAAATTTAACGATTATATTGTCCGAAAATATCACGAGTTTTCCAAAATGTAGCAGCACCATCATTTTCATGGTACATTTTAATTATTTTAATGCAATTTTTGGGCGAAATTAAATTCATTGCAACAATTGTCAATACATCTACTACGAATACATCAGAAAACTAAATGTCAAAACTATCATGTTGCCGATGTTGCCACAATTGAAAAACCCGAATTTTTTTGCAAAAAGTCCTTGTGCTTAAACAACTTGAAAAAGGTCACTACACTATAATTATAAACAATTAAATAACATAAAAATATTAAAACAAAGTTTTTAATTTATTCTATTTGTTCCACTACATTTTGATTATTTTATCATTTAAAAATTTATAATTAAATATTAAAACACACTTCGTATAAAATTTAAATCCGTTATTTTAAATTTATTTAAAAGCTTATAAACACTTTATTTTACTTTAAATGTGCAAAGCTTTTTAATATTTATTATAAGCTTTATAAGCTTTATGTATGCATGTATAGCGAGCTAACAGAACTAACTCTTAAATTATAAACGAATTTGCCGTAGTGCCCTGTTAGTATTTTTAAAAGACGTTTTTTATACCAATAACTGTAATCCAAATAGTACTAAATGCCGAAAGAAATAATTTTTTTTGTAGACTGGAAAAAAGTTTTTTACAATTCTTGCTTAAGATTAATAGAAGTTCGGCATCTGTTTACTGTTAATTAATTGGACACCAATTTTATTATCAAACACTGAAGTGTAGACTGAATAAAATTGCCAAAAAAATATGTGTCATTAACACATTATTGCAGAATAGATCATTCGATATTTAACAGATCACAACATCAATAAGTCTTCTGGGCAGGATGGAATTGCAGCACTGGTTTTGAAACAGTAATCTTCAACGCTAGTGCGTCCGTTAGCAACCCTCTTCAGCAGGATGTATCATGCCAGCGAATTTCCAAAATGCTGGAAGGTTGCTAATGTAACGCCGACCCCCAAAAAGGGTGAGGTTAACAACCTTAAAAATTACCGACCAATTGCAATTTATTCTGCACATTCTAAAGTAATGTAAAGTAGGATTAACTTTCATCTTGTGAGTTACCTAGAGTCCAACAGCTTACTTAGCGACCGCCAGTTTGGTTTCCTTAGGGGGCGCTCTACGGCTGACTTGCTGGCTTTCCTGTCGGAACACTGGTGCAACTCCATACATTATTTTGAAGAGAGTCCCCCCGGGGGCACATTATAAGTTTTTATGGATCACACAACCATCTAGACTTGTGTCTTTCGGGGGTAAAAGGGAGCCCAGTCGTCCGGTGGCAAAAAGGTTGTCAACTGGAAGCTCCATGTTATTTCCACGGGAATCAGAGTTCCGCTAATTGTCTTTTAGCTGTTTCTTTTTTAGCTGTTTCTCTGACTGACTATTGAGATTGGAGTATCGTGGTGGTTGTGATTTTGCGGCGCCCGCATGAATTTGATTTAGGGGGCCAGGATCATCTCGCCTTTTATAACACCAACGGGTGAATAATCCGAATCCAGTGAGCATGCAAGTCATGTGTTGTGGAGCAGCAGTTCGATAGTCTCCAGCGCTTCAGCAAGGAGTAGTGGTTTGCAACCCTGCTTTGGAACCGCTGCAATTGCAACTAGAAAAGACCTGTTGCTAAAATTAGTCCTCGGCTTCCTAGGGCGTGAATGACGTTGCTTTTCATTTCCATCGGTTTGACGACCATCTGATTACGGCTTACGGCCAGGCGCAGATGTAAATCTTATCACGTCATTTCGAAGAGAGTAAGGTGGTGGCTTTAGATATTTCCAAGGCGTTTGATAGAGTGTGGCAAGATGCACTTCTATGAAAACTTGTTGCTTTTGGTATCAGTGATAATTTCTCCAGATTTATATCGAGCTTTCTCAGAAATCGCACTATAAGAGTTGTTTCCCCCCGGGGGCACATTTATGGTCTTTATAGAACGCTCGACTATCTAGACCTGTGCAACTGGGGGCAGCAGGGGTCAACTGGAAACTCCACGTTATTTCCACGGGAATCAGTAGCCCGCAGAGTTTCCGCTATTTACCTCTTTGGACATTTTGCTGTTTCTCTGACTGATTATTGAGGTTGGCCCTTCGGGAGTATCGTGGTGGTTGTGATTTCGCGGCCCCATAACAGACAGGTCAGTTTTATGTGGTGGCCAGAATCATTTCACTTTTAATAACACCTACCTGATGGAATGATCCTACATCTAGTGAGCATGCTAGTCATGTGTTCTGGACAGGAGTTGGATAGTCTTCAGCTCTTCAGCAAGGAGTAGTGGTTTGCAACCCTGCTGTGGAACCGCTGAAATTGCAACTAGGAAAGACCTGTTGCTAGAATAAGTCTTCGGCTTCCTAGGGCGTGAATGACGTTGCTTTTCGTTCCCAGTGGTATGACCACCATCTGATTAAGGCTCACTGCCAGGTGCAGATGTAAATCTTATCACGTATACTAGTTGTTATAGATGGGATTTCATCAGACGACTTCAAGATTAATTCATGGGCTTTCTCCTATCCTACTTCTTATTTTTCTAAATGACCTGCTTTGTTAAACTTTCAAACCTATTTACTCTTCCACAGATGACAGCACCGTTTGTCATTCGTATTCATTTAGTAATAGACCGGATCAGTTGGAGGTAGGATCCAAAGAGCAGTACGCTCAATCATGAAATGGGGTCATGTGAATAGAGTAGAATTTAATACTTGTAAGACGCCATGTTGCATGCTTACGCATGGATCTGTGTTTGGAAATGGTGCTGCACCTGTTACTATGGTTGATATAGGTATCACAGAATCAGATGCTCTTGATATTCTTGGCAAGATAATTCAGTGTGATGTTCGATGAACTAAACATATTTACAGGTTTCTAAAGAAGCTTTCAAGTGAATCGGTTTTCTAAAACGGTGTAAGAGATACTTCACTCCATCCGATATTCGTACTATTTATACCACCTATATCCGTCTAAAGATGGAATACAACTCTCATGTATGGACCGGTGCTACAAAGTATATTTTGTAGTTGCTTGACTGCGTACAGAAGAGGTCCAAGCGGCTCCTTGGGGACATTAGGGTATCCAATATTATTGATTCTCTAGAGCATCGGAGCAATGTGAGATAGATTTCACGGTTTTAACGTTACTACAATGGTAAATGCGAAATTAGGAACTTGTAACTTGTTCCCGAAACTCGCACGTTTTTGCGTTTAACTTAATTTGGGTTGAGAGCACATCCATTTGTGGTTGTTTGGCCAGTGAATCGCAATACGCATTGCAGCGAGAGTTCGTTTTTTAGCAGAACAGTTCGTATGTGGAATAAACTCCCTCCAGAGGTCTTTCCTATCACTTTCAATGTAAGAAAGTTCAGATTGAATATTCACAAACACTACTCCCTCCCTCTTTCCTCCTCCCCATAACCTGATTTCCTAGTTCTTTCACAATGCACGTATAGGGGTCATTCCCTAAATGCCGCTCCGAAATGTTTTCAACCAGTTGCACGATCAATTACCTTGATGGGCTTTGAAATTTGCAAAAAGTTACACGTCACTATGAAATAACGTTTTTTTTTTCGTAAATAAACAAAAAATAAATAAAAAAAAACATAATTATTTGCACTCAAAGAGAGAGCAATTTCCAGCTAAAAACATGTTTGAGATTTTTAAATTGCACATGTCGCAACAAGAAATTTTGGCCAAATATTTATTAAAAATAAAAACAATGACTTAACATAATTAACAAAAAAAAAAGAACCCCATTGCATGACTGGCAATTTTTCAATGCTGTAAAATGCGTTCATGATTTTACAGTTGCTTAATGATAAAAACAAATTTTTCAAATAAGTCGACTTTTGCGAGCACTACACTACTTAGTTGATGTGAGCAGCCGAGTTTAGTCTATCATTAAAAATTATACCCAATTTAGAAGCAGATTATAATTCGCACATGAATATCATCAAAAGTTCTTACAGATTTCGAAAGGATAATACATTTAGTGTGAATGAAGTGTTGATGTAAAATTGATTATTCATTCCCCTGCAATTGATCATATTCAAATCGTTATTTATTCTTAGCACACAGATGGCAACATTATTTACGCTAGTCGAATTATAAACCTGCACATCATCAGCAACATCAGGTAAGTCTGGTATTAAGTTAAGTTGGATTCTTTCCGCCAGTACGAACATTGACTCACCAGAGTATGGATTGAAACACGGCTTGAAAATGATATCTTCACATCGAAAGTCCTGGCTGTTTATGCCGGACAAACAGCCAGAAACGACAGGAAAAAATGAGAACAGTGTCAGATAAGAAAAGGCGATATTAAGTTGTTTATATTTTTTGCGCCACTAAATGAAATACTATTGTTATTTCCCGTCTTATCTGGCTGTTGTTCTCTTGAAGTTAATGGCGAGCACTTCCGATGTGAAAACATCATTGTCAAGCTGCGATATAATTCGTACTGGTGAGTCAGTGTTCGCGTTGAGGTAGTACTGTTGTTAAGTTCGTATCTATTCATGTCGGTATAATGCCAGCCACCTTGCACTTTACGCACGGCTAATCTCTCAATACCTTTGTCTTTTGTTAATATCCGTTCGTCTGAGGGTGTTTTTCGTTTGTTCGTGTTCGTGAGTAGTTCCGTTTCTATAAGCGTATGTGTTCTGTAAACCTTGCTTTTAGTGTTCGTCCAGTTTGCCCTAAGTTTGCCTGTAAGTTTGGCTGCAGGTACAAGTAAGTCGGTATACCCTGCCGGAACGACAATTGTTTCTGTCGTTTTCCTGAGATTAGGTCTCGGAGTATTACCGGGTTTTAATGCCGTGAGTAAGCCTTCCTTTCTTGTGAAAAAGACTATTTAGTCGGTGTGTTTCTGTGCCGTCTTGCTGTATCGGTTGTCTCTTTGTCTTCTTTATGCCTATTTTTAGTGTTGTATTGTCTAAGAAGTTTATCAATGGTAGTGAGCTTGTAGCCGTTATTTATTGCTATGGCGTAAATTGTGTCGAGTTCTTTGTTGTAGTTATCTGGAGTAAGTGGGATTATCTTATGTGATTTGCATTTGGTTTAATAAGTAAAGTATACAACACTTAAAAGTGAAAACTTTGTGATGTTTGTTAAACTTAAGTAGAATTGTTTGTGTGTTTTTGTATTGCTTTAGGATAAGTAAAATGTTGCATTTTATTTGAAAGTTTAAATGGCTGCTTTCATAACTGTAGGGGAACTGATCAAAACTATACGCCCCATGTGTTTGTATGCACAACAGGTTTAGCGATAGGAACTTTGTTATAAGTTTAAGCTCTTTACTCAGAGTCTCTCTCTCTCTCATTTATGATTTAATTTGCTTTTTATACTCTTTATAGTTTTGAGTGTTTTTTTTTGTTTTTGTTTTTATTCTTAACGACAGATACTACATCCTAATTGTTATTAGTTTGCGACATTTGAAAATATTATCAGCAGCAACGAAAAAGCAATAAATAAATCAGCAAAGCCAGCGAGCCAGCCAGACAGACAGTAAGTTTGATGGAAGAGTGATTGTTTGCCGGAAACTTACTTAAGCATTCCTTTTCTGCAGTGACTATAAAATAGAAATCTCTAGAGATTTTCTTATCAAATAATTTTTATTTAATTTTCAAGTTGAAATAAAAGAGAAAATAAATCAAAATGCGTTTGGGATCGGTTGTACCAAATTTTAAAGCTGAAACTACCAAGGGCCCTATTAACTTTTACGATTGGCAAGGAAGTTCGTAAGTATTTACAAAAGCAAAACATTCTAAAAAAAAAACAGTGCAGTGATTAAAAAAAAACTAAATAAAAAAAAGAAAAACACAACCACAACCTGTTGCATTTACAACTTTTTAAATTAAAAGTCATTGAACGTCGTTTTTTTAATGCAAACTTGTGTAGTTGTTTGTAGTTGATTAACTGTTTCTGAGTTAATTTGTTGCCAACTAGTTTAAAACGGTGATTTATTTTTGTTCATGGCTGTATTGGGGGCTTTTTGCGGTTTGTTTTTCAAAATGTAGGCCATTTGGTGGCAAACATGGCACCGCATGGAACGTGTTTGAAAATGACAAACACGAAAAAATTATAAATAATAATTTTTAAAATTTGAATATGCGAATAATTAATTAATTTGCCGGTTCTCCTACCTCATCAACAGTTATTAGATGACTCAAGAAAGAATTTATTACCACTGTTGTCTATTAATAAAATAAAACGTTATGAAGTGCTATCAGGCTGTTATCAGGTCTTGTCGCTTCCACATATTTTTATACGCATTGGGAAAACTAGTATGGAAAGCCGGCTTTTAGAGACCTGCAGGCAGTGTAGGCTCGTCTAGGGAAGACTAATACTAAGACTTATACCGAAGACAATCGTTTCGCTTGAAGAAAGCAATCAACGAAAAATGATCAGAATAATATTCGATGAGACACGAGACAATAATCTCTTATCATGACAATGTTCCGCCACATGTTGCAAGGTCGGTTCCCACGCCCCCACCACCCAGGGGGCACATTTTGATGAAATCTCACCGTCATTACATGTGTCAACGGTGGTAAAAGGCAGCCCAGTTCCATTCATGGCTAGCAGGACCCAACTGGAAAATTCGACTATATTTCCACGGTCATCAGTAAAGCCCCAAAGTTCAGCTATTTGTCTTTTTAGCCTTTTAGCTGTGTTCTCTGACTAATTATTGGGGTTGGCTCTTCGGGAGTATCGTAGTATACTGGTCAGATCATTCACAATGAACATAAATGAAAATGGCCCAAGTCCAGTGAACATGATTGCGGTTGTGTTCTTAAATTTTATTAAGCTTCACGCGTTCTTGACCAGGAGTTGAATAGTCTCCAACTCTTCAGCAAGGACTGAAGGCTGCAGCCTGCTCCAGGCTTTTGAAGTTGCAACTAGGAGTAACTGAAGGACATACGTATCTGAAGACCTTCTAGGGCGAGGACGACGCTACATTTCATCCACAGCGGCATGATCCATCATCTGGTTATGGCTTACACAGCCAGTTACAGACGTAAATCTTATCACGCATACTGCAAGACCGATCAAAAAGTATTTTGAATTTAGTGGGTGGGAAGTTTTGGCTCACCCGTTTTATAGTCCAGACCTTGCTACTTTTGACCTATAATCAAGTAGCGTATAGCGGGTTATAATTTTATTTATGTAATGGGTTCTTGAACAAGAAGTGGCAACACTAACAACATGATGCATTAGCAATTGTTATAATTTCGCACGAAAATCGCATTAAAATAACTAAAATCCACTATGAAAATGGTGGTTCTGTTAAAGTTACATTTCGTAAAGTTCGTGATATCTTCGGACAATATAATTGTCCTTCTGAAGTTAAATTTAAGACGACAGGCTCCATATAAAATGTGCGTACGGCAATGCGTATTCGACTGGGTCGTTCAACTGAAAACATCGCATTCATGCGTCACAGTGTTGAAGCAGATCCAAATTTGTCAATGCTTCGACGTTCTCAACAATTGGGGGTTATCCAAAACCACCACATGGCGAATTTTGCTTAAGAATTTAACTTTGAAGCCTTACAAGATTTAACTGGTGCAGAAATTTAAGTCGACCTACCAATTACTTTGCCGTAGATTCGCTCATTTCATTCAGGAACAACCGGCTGGTTCTTCTGCAAAAATATTTTTTTCAGACGAAGCCCATTTTCACTTGTCGGGTTATGTCAACAAGCAAAATTGTCGCATTTGGTGTTCTGAAAATTTTACAGCTATTGTTGAGGAGCTTCTACATGCTTAAAGTGTCACTGTATGGTGCGCTATGTGGTCTGGAGGCGTGATTGGGTCGCTTTTTTTTTCGAAGATGATGCTGGAAATGCGGTAACGGTTAATGGCTCACGATATCCTGAAATGCTAACAATTCAATTTTGTTATTAACGAAATGGATATCACTGGCATGTGGTTTCAGTAGGAGGGTGCCACATGTTACACATGTTGCTGAAGCCAAAAGTCACTAGTGTGTCAATATTAGCCAGTTTTGACCACAAAAACTTAGTTATCATGGTTTTATAGCGCAGAAAATTCATGGTGACGACATCTTTTTTCCCATTTTCGAAAACAAAAATACGGGCTGATAATGCCGCCTGACCACAAACTGCACCGCACGGCACCTTCTTTGTGTGGATATTGTGTGCTTCATATGCGACAATTTTGTTTGTTTACCTAACCGCCTAACTGAAAATGAGCCTCATCACTAAACTTGATTTATTCATACAGCCAATTCACAAACGTTAGACGGAAGGGGTCGATAGGTTTTAATACTTGAATGAGTTGAACTTTATAGGCGTGAAGATAAAGATCTTTCTGCAAAATGTTGCGCAAAGTGCCTCTAGTGATGCCGAACTATTGAGAATGTCGATGAGTTGACGTTCTAGGCTCATTCTCAACACTGTACAGCGGCTATGTTCGCACCACTACAACCACTAAGAGCTAATTGTTTCTGCCGCTTATCTGCAGCAATATACAGTGAGCCTCAAAACTAACGATTAAATTACGCACAGCAGCCTCAGCGGGTGCCTTGCTACGAGTAAAAGCTGTTGGAATTTATATAAAGTGAAAGGAGAATATTCAATTATAGTTTATATTCTGAAGATTTTCTTAGTCATTTTTTAAGCCCATAATTAAGTTCGAAAATTTTTATACAAAAAAAAAAAATTTTACTCCTATTGCATGTAGATTAAAATTTTGCCTAATTCACGCTTTCGTATTGATATTTTATGTAAATTCGAAATTAATTTCGAAATTCTATTTTTGCATAGCAGCATTAATTTTGCACTTTAACAAAGATTTTTTAATTAAAAGTTTTCGAAATTCCGAAAAAATATTTTTTCGAATTTTTAAAAAATTTTTTAGCAATGTAAAACGTTTTATGACAAATATGCATATTTATTTTTATATAAAATTAAATAATTAAAATCTAATTGTGCACATTTCTGGCGTAATAAATTTTCGACTTTTTATTTTCTACAAATAAATTTTGGAATTTTTATAAAGTGATACAGTGAAAGGAGAATAATCAAAGTCCTAACGTCATTTATAGTTTATATTGCGAAGATTTTCTTGGTCATGAGAGAATTTTTTAAGTCCATAATTAAGTTCGAAAATTTTTATACAAAAAAAAAATTCACTTTTATTGCATGTAGATTAAACTTTTGCCTAATTGACGCTTTTGAATTGATATTTTATGTAAATTCGAAATTAAGTTCGAAATTCGGTTTTTGATTTGATTAATTGTATTTTTTGTATAGCAGCATTAATTTTACACTTTAACAAAGGTTTTATTTAAAAGTTTTCGAAAAAATATTTTTTCGAAATTTAAAAAATTTTTCGAAATTCCGGAAAAGTATTTTTCGAAATTTAAAAAATTTATATATATATATATATATATATATATATATATATATATATACATAAATATTTTTTCGAAATTTTAAAAATTTTTCGAAATTCCGAAAAAATATTTTTTCGAAATTTTAAAAAATTCGTATTTATTTTTATAAAAAATGAAATAAATAAAATCTCATTATATAATTAAAATATAATTATAAAATAAGTTCGAAATTTTTTATATAAAAAAAATTTTACTCCTATTGCATGTAGATTAAAATTTTGCTTATTTCATGCTTTAGAATTAATATTGATATGTAAATTCGAAATAAGTTTTTTTGCATAGCAGCATTAATTGTACACTTTAACAAAGGTTCTATTTAAAAGTTTTCGAAAAAATAATTTTTCGAATTTTTAAAAAATTTTTTAGCACTGTAAAACGTTTTATGACAAATATGCATATTTATTTTTATATAAAATTAAATAATTAAAATCTAATTGTGCACATTTCTGGCGTAATAAATTTTCGACTTTTTATTTTCTACAAATAAATTTTGGAATTTTTATAAAGTGATACAGCGAAAGCAGAATAATCAAAGTCCTAACGTCATTTATAGTTTATATTGCGAAGATTCCTTTAATCATGAGAGAATTTTTTAAGCCCATAATTAAGTTCGAGATTTTTTATATAAAAAAAATTTCACTCCTATTGCATGTAGATTAAAATTTTGCTTATTTCATGCTTTAGAATTGCTATTTTATATAAATTCGAAATTAATTGTATATTTGCGCAGCATTATTTTACACTTTAACAAAGGTTTTATTTAAAATATTTTTTCGAAATTTAAAAAATTTTTCGAAATTCCGAAAAAATATTTTATCGAAATTTTAAAAATTTTTCGAAATTTTAAAAATTTCGTTGTTATTTTTATAAAAAATTAAAAATAATTAAAATCTAATTATACACATTTCTGGCATAATAAATTTTCGACTTATTATTTTTTACAAATAAATTTTCATGTTAAAAAGAATTTAACACTCATTAGATTTCTACAATCACTCTAATATAACAAAACTGAACATAATAGCGACAATTTAGACAATTTGTTAAATAAAAATTATTAATCTAGAGTCCCACATGAATAGAATTCTAGATTAACCAGCCAACAGTGTGTGACTACAATTATTTATTAATAAATATTGCATACAGTTACAAATTTGAAAAATAAATTTTAAAATAATAAGTTATACATTTTTTCTTAAATAGTATTAAATTGCAATTCTGAAAACTTATTATTTATTTATTTTTGTATTTTCTTCCAGGCGAAAAAAAATTTTGTTGCCTGTTGGGTGGGGCTCTATAATAGAGATACATAGAATTCAGTACTTAATGTGCTTATCGCTTAAAAATGAAAAAAAAAATAAAAGAGAATAAATGTAAACACTAAATTAAGTCATAACAAACAAACAAACAATTCAAATCTACATACAAAGAAAACTAAAGTCATTAATAGATAAGAAATATTTTAAACTGTTTGAGAAATATTTGATACGACAAATTAAGATTAAAACAGATATTTTTTCTAAACTGTTCTTTCTCGTGTATACTCAGAAGAAAGCAAAAAAATTATTTGGAACAAAATCTGATAGCTCCTCAACGAATAAAAGTAATGAAAAATACAGGGTGTCCTCCGAGAAGGTATACTACTGGGTTTGCTTATAATTTTTGATGAAATAAAAAAGAATGAATCTTATATTGATAAATGTTTTATTTAATGGCGGCAATTATGTATGGAATACAATATCAGATAAATATCCGCCGGTCGAGCCTTTTGACTCAAATGTAGTGACTAAATTCTTAATGGCAGTCTCTGTTAGCCTCACAAATGCGAGTCCTTTTGAGCACATTTTTCATTACATGCTCACACATTTTAAGCAACATTTCATTTATTTCATCACAAATATTCCTCCCCCCGGGGGCACATTCGTCGGTCTTTATAGAATACTTGACTATGTAGACCTGTACTGCTGGGGGTATAAGAGAGCCCAGCCCCCTGAAGGCAAGCAGGGTGTCAACTGGAAACTCTACGTTATTTCCACGGGACTCAGTAAGCCTCATAGTTCCGCTAATTGTCACTTCAGCTTTTTAGCTGTTCTCTGACTGATTATAGAGGTTGGCCCTTCGGGAGTATCGTGGTGGTTGTGGTTTTGCGGTCCCCGCATGAACTGATTTAGTGGGCCAGGATCATCTCGCCTTTCATAACACCAACGGGTGAATGATCTGGATCCAGTGAGCATGCTAGTCATGTATTCTGGACCAGGTGGTGGATAGTCTCCAGCTCTTCAGCAAGGAGTAGTGGTTTGCAGCCCTGCTTTGGAACTGCTGAAATTGCAACTAGGAAAGACCTGTTGCTAGAATTAGTCCTCGGCTTCCTAGGGAGTGAATGACGTTGCTTTTCATTCCCAGTGGTTTGACCACCATCTGATTAAGACCTGCAGCCACGTGCAGATGTAAATCTTATCCGGAAATTACATTCTCACACATTCTCGCGATATTTCATTTATTTCATCACAAATATTGTGTTTGAATTGCTCAAGCGTTTCTGGTTTACTTGCATAAACCTTGCTTTTCACATATCTCCAAAAAAGCGACCGTAGAGGCCAATCAACGTCATCATTTCTTGAAATAACTTGTTTTGGAAATAGATCTCGCAGCACTAATTCCACTGTAATCCTGACTGCATGCGATGTGCTATCGTCTTTTTGATATCACATGTTAATCATGTCTAAAGCATGCAGTTGTGGCGTTAAAAAGTTTTCAATCATATAACGATATCGCTCCCCATTCATAGTTACCGTTACGGCGTTTTCATTTTCAAAGAAGTAAAGTCCAATGATTCCTCCTTAACAAATTTCACATCAGACTGTAACTTTTAATGGATGCAAAGGTGACTGTGAGGGTTTCCCAGCCCCCAGAATCGACCATTTTGTTTATTCACACATCCATTCAAATGAAAATGTGACGAACTCATTATAATTTTGTCATGAAAAACGGGATTGTCAGAAGCGAGCTATAACATCCTATTGGCATATGTATGGCAGCGTAAATGGTCTTGTGGAAGAAGCTCTTGTATCAACTGAATTTTATATGAAGACAAATGCAAATCCTTGTGCAAAATTGTGGCCAAAAATTGTTCTTTGAAGACCAAGCTCCTGAGCACGGCATCGAATTGAGGTTGATGAAGTGTTTTGAACACTTTCTTGAGCAGCAATAATGTTTTCAGCCGATCTTGTATTACCCTCTTTCTTCAAAATCATTCACTACACGATAAATAATGCGTTTTGTTGGCACATTGTTGCTCCCAAAAAGTTTATGTAACTTTCTCTTCGTCACGTAGCCCCACAAAAAATAATCGAGTGATGTTAAATCACACGATCTGGCTGGCCACTTAACTGCTGATTGTCGTACAACTATGCGATCGGGAAATTCGGTTTGCAATAAATTGATCGTTTCATTGGTCGTATGAAATGTGGGACCGTCCGGAGGAAACCACATGTCATTGACATCCACGTCGTCAACAATAGGCTCCATTGACTGTTACCGCATTTCCAGCCTCATGTTCAATAAAAACGACCCAATCACGTCTCCAGACCAAATAACGCACCATGCAGTGACAAGTTGAGCATGCAAAGGCTTCTTAATAATCGCTCCAGGATTTTCAGAAGCCCAAATGTGGCAATTTTGCTTGTTGACATACCCTGACAAGTGAAAATAGGCTTCGTCTATAAAAATGATTAAAAAAAAACCAGCCGGTTGTTCCTGAATGAATCGAACGAATCTACGGCGATGTAAATGGTTGGTCGGTTGTGTCTTGTAAGGCTTCGAAGTCCAATCCTTACGTTGAGGAAGTGACAAGTTTGGATCTGCTTCAACACTGGGCTCACGGCTGCGATGTTTTCAGTTGAACGACCCGGTCGAAAACGGGTTGGTATTTGCACGTTTTGCATCGAGCCTATCGACTCAAATTTAGTGACCAAATTCTTAATGGCGGTCTCAGAAGTTCAATTATGTTGTCTGGAAATATCACGAACTTTACGAAATGTAACTTTAACAGAATCACCATTTTCGATTTGAATTCATTGTAACAATTGCCAATGCATCTGCTACCAATACGTCAAAAGCTAAATGTCAAAACTATCATGTTGTTGTTGCCACAGTTGAAAAACAAACTTCTTGTTAAAAAATTCGATATATTTTATACCCGGTTTTCTTCGTTTATCGAAATAGCTTGTGTTTTGTTGTTGTCTTCTAGGTGTAAAACTTTTTCAGTTGCCAAGGCTTTTCTACAAAGCATGAGGGATACCCTGTATGAATCAGACATTCCATATAAAGATAATTTTTGAAATTATTGTTTATAATACAATTAATGTGCCTTAAATATTTCTTTTCTACCTTCGATCCTCCAGCCTTCCGTTCGGCACAGATAGCCACCTATTTTCCTAGTTCTGGTACAATGCACTGCATGAGTAGCTTTATTTTCCCAAGGTCTCAAAGAGCACTTTTTGATGGGTTTTCCCAATAAATATTTCCCGCTTCTGGAGTACAGGATTTAACTGCAGTATCCCTGTAGGTGCCCCCTGTAGGCTAGCAGGTAGTGGGCTAGCTTATATGACTAGGGGTTGTGGGTTCGATTCCCAACAAACACCTTGGTTTTTTTTCACTACAAAAATTAAAATTGACTGTCGGTGGGTCTGCTTATATACGGCAGTTAATTTCCGACTATCCTACTTTCACCACCTGTCTCATCTCTTCTTTATCCCTTTCCTAAAAGAATGTAGCACGGTACTTGACTAAATAGGCATTGTTGCCTTAAGTGCTACTTCTCTTTAAAAAAATATATATTTTCCTTTTACTGTCCATAAAGGATAATTTCTCAAGAGCACTATAATTCTTCCATTTGCTTATTTCTTATTCATATTCTTCCAATTGAATTTTTGTTTTCTCTTTTCAGTTGGGTAGTTTTATTCTCTCATCCTGCTGACTTCACACCCGTATGCACCACTGAATTGGGTCGTATTGCTGTTCATGCTCCCGAATTCGCCAAGCGCAACACTAAATGTTTGGCTCATTCAGTTGATCAATTGAACTCACATGTTGACTGGGTCAATGATATTAAGTCTTATTGTTTAGATATACCCGGTGACTTTCCTTATCCCATTATTGCCGATCCGGAACGTGAGTTAGCAATACAATTTGGTATGTTGGATGAAGATCAACGACAAGATCCTGAAATTGCCAAAACTATACGCGCTTTATTTATTATTGATCCCGATCATAAGCTACGTTTGTCTATGTACTATCCCATGTCTTGTGGACGGAATGTAGAGTAAGTATTCTTATCAAGAAACTTTCAACAAAATTTTTATTTTTAATTTATTGTTTTTGTTTGTTTGTTTGTTTGTTTGTTTTTTCTGTTATCAAAAGTGAAATGTTGCGTTGCCTTGATTCTTTGCAATTGACCGATCGTCTTAAGGTTATTGCCACTCCAGCTAATTGGACTGTAAGTTTTTAAAACGCTGATTGCTTAAATATATTAAAATGTTTTTATTTATTCATTTTAGCCCGGCACTAAGGTAATGATATTGCCTACTGTCACCGACGAAGAAGCTGAGAAATTATTTCCCAAGGGCTTTGATAAGGTTTCTATGCCTTCTGGAGTTAATTACGTACGAACCACTGAAAATTATTGAGCTCAAGAAATGTTTTATTCTCTTGCTCTTTTGATTTTTTATATTTTATTTGCAATTAAAATATTGGTGTATGACATTTTTTTATAAAAATTAAGATATTATTATATTATTTAAATTAATAAATGTATGACTTGATTATAGTTTTTTTACGTTTAAATAAATAATTGCAGTAAAACAGAATTTTTGTAAAAGAATAATCTTAAATTGAGAAACTTGTAGTTTTCTGTGTTGTCGTCCTCATTTATTTATTTAAATATAAATAAAAATGGATCCATATAGCTTTGGAGAATTTGATACATTGGTCTTAAGTCTATTCCTCTCCATTATTGAAATGATGTCTTTTTTAAAAAGTTCAGCAACTAAAACATGTAATTTATTCTCGAATGAATTGCGGCGACTCTTCTAGATGGCGGTCGTACTGCACATTCTGCGCTTAAGTTGCCGCTCAATTTAAACATAATTTATACTCCAACATGCAATATTTCTCGATCCAGTGCAATGGGAAAATTGTTGATGCAATGCAAGCTCATTGTTTGGGATAAGTGCACAATGGCACAAAAGAAATCACTTAACTTCACACTAAAGGATCTTCGGCGAAATAACAACATCTTTGGAGGCTTGATGATATTGTTGGCAGGCGATTTCAGGCAGACGTTATCACTAATTTCCCATGCAACGCCTGCAGATGAATCGAATGCTTGCCTGAAGGCACTACCTTTGTGGAATAACGTAAAAACATTATCGCTAAACGCTAATATGGGAGTTCAACTTCAAAACTATCAAAGTGCTACACAATTTTCCAAACAATTGTTAGCTGTTGGAAATGGAGAAGTCCGAGTTGATGCGACAGCTGGATTAATTACTCTTACCAACGACTTTTGCCGATATGTAGACTATCTCTCAATTAGCTCATTGAAAATGTTTTCCCATACATTAGTGAGAATTATCAGAATTAGGCTTGGTTAAGTCAACGGGCAATTCTCACTGAATTTCACCATTCAATCAGAAATTGATGGCGATTTGGTGACGTACAAATCCGTTGATACCATAACAAATCCCGATGATGCGGTAAATTATCCAACGGAGTTTTTGAACTCTCTGGAGTTACCAGGGTTTCCACCACATAACTTGCAACTCAATGTTGATTTAGTTATTATGGTATTGCGTAATTTAATTCCATCGCGACTTTGCAACGGTGAAAAGACTTATGCCGAATTTGGTTGAGGCAACCATTATTAACGGAAAGTATGCAGCTGAAAATGTATGTATTCCTCGACTACCAATGATTTCGACTGATCTTCTGTTTGACTTCAAACGATTGTAATTTCCGGTTCGCAATGACAATTAACAAGTCGCAAGGCCAATCGCTTAGTGTTTGCGGGATAAATTTAAAAAATCATTGTTTTTCGCATTGGCAGCTATACGTTGCGTGTTCACGAGTTCGAAAACCAGCCGCTTTGTTTGTGTTAACGTCAGACCAAAAAACAAAAAAATGTGGTTTACCAAAGAGCACTTCAATGAAGCGGATAATTTGCGGACACTTATAACGCTTCTACTCAGTATTTACTTTGGATTCACTTTCATTTTTTACTAAGAGAAGTTCAACTAAATTCCACTTCATTTTTGTAATCGAAATGAATTCATTACTGTTGTGCAATGAAATAGAATTTTTCCTTTTCAAATATAAAACAAAAAAAAATAATTTTTTCTTTATCTTTTAATCCCCAAACGAAATGTTACAAAAAACGAAACCATCTGGTAATGAAACGGAGTTCGTCGGGTTTGCTAGTCTTTATATATATAATTCTACTGTACATGTGTTGTGACTGAACTCCTTCTAAACGGCTGGTTTAGATTTACAATTCGGTCCAATTGGACAAAGGGCGTGTTATCTCCCATACAAACCACAAATTAAAAATCTATTATTTATGCTCCTGATAACGTTATTTGCACCAAATTTGGTACGTCGGTTTGGTGTGCATTTTTTAATTTCTGCTGCAAATATAGGCGGGATTTGATGAAGACGCGTGGTACCTCCCATACAAATCTTCTTTATGTATATAATACTACTGTACGTGCGTATGTCACTGAATAAATTTTATAAATTTTTTTTGCATGCGTTTGGCTGCCACCTTGGATGGTTTACATTCACAAACCAGCCAAGCAAATGGCGCTGCAATCGGTTTCCAGGTTATTCAACTACACGACTGGATCGACTTGAATGGATTTTTGTGTATTCGTTCATTCAATGCATTTAATTTTTTTGTGCGCTGTGTTTTGATATTAAATGGTATCGCACTTACGTAAATATTAAGCGTTGTTTACTTCAAAGATACACACACGCCATAAATTCGTCGCCAGCCGCCAACTGCCTCCAATGAGCTTTCGCCGATGACGTTGAAAGGCCTAAAGTAACATGGTCTCGATTACTGCCGCCGTTAAAACAGTCCCGGTGGGCATCGAGCTTATTTGTTTGCATTTCTTCTTACGATCTCACATATTCGTTCTCAATGGGTCAGCTAGTCTAATATAAAAATATCCCTTGCTGTAGGTCTGATGTTGCTAATGTGCCTATCAACAATCATTGTTAGTTTTGTCCGCGCTACTTCCTGATCCTCTTTTTCTTTTTTATAGTCTGAAGCAAATCATCTTCTTCTGAAAGTACCTTCATCATAGGAAAATTTTTCTATTCAACTGGTAATGCAAATTTCTGTCCTAGAGAAAGAATCCACTTAAAATCCCCTGGAATATCTACATATGTCAGTCTTGTTGACAAACCAATCTTCATTAACCTTAATTCCCAATTCCTTTCTTTGAATATTAAAAAGATTTATTCTACCTTGGGTACGGTTTTACGTCGACCCTTGTCAAATTTGGTTTGTAAACAAACCGGTTTCGGCTATTTGCCATCTTCAGTGTTCTCTTTATACTAGTTGCGTTCTATTGTCAGCTGTGTTTATATAGTTCGTCTTGTTCGTGTTACTTCATTCGTCACTTTCTCTCTTTTCTGTCCGTATCTCCCTCTCCTTTTCCGTTTGTCTGTCTTTACCTATTTTGTCTCTCCCCGTTCATTTGTCTCTCTTCCTACCTAAATCCTTTTACGACCATGCTTGTTATTCGTTTGTGTTTATATGTGAACCTATTTGGTTTTTTTTTCTATGACATAATAATCTGTAATTGTACGTTCATGAGGTTCCCCATCGCCTTGGTCCCGTGCACCTGCGTAAATTGTTTGTGTTGGTGTAATGTTTATCCTCCTGTAAAAATGTTTCAATGGCTCAAATATTATGTCTGAAGCAGTGTTGATTCGTTCATTCATTATTCGTCCATCAAATGTTTTCTGTTCGTATATTTCCATGTTCTCTAATACATTTAGTCTCCTTCCTTTGTGCTGTGTATGAAGCAGTTTAACCCTTGTTTTTATATGTCCTGGTGTACATCTGTTGTTGAATATATGGTTCGCAAAATTTGATTCCGGAGTTAATCTTGGTCCTCGTAGTTTCCTGTTATAGTCTCTAATGTGTTCCCTAAATCTGCTCTTAATTTTTCGTCCTGTTTGCCCGATATAGCTATAATGGCATGTATAAGTTAATTTGTACACTCCTTGTTTGTGTAGTATATTTGTCCTGGTTGTTTTACTCTGTAATATTCTGCCGAGGTTATTCCTTGTTCTGAATGCCGTATTGATGTTGTGTTTTCTAAAGAATTTTACTACTTTGTACATTGATTTTCCCATATATTTTAATGTAGCCCAGTTTTTCTTTTAATTCTCCTGTTCTCTGTTCGTTGTAATTTGTTTATGGATGTTATCTACCGGGCACTTTTTGTATCCTTTGTTTTCCGCTATGGTGTATATTGTTCTCATTTCCTCCATATACATTTCCCGTGTTAGTGGTGTTCTTTCAGTTTTATTAACTGCCTGATTGCTGTGTTTTTGTGTTGCTGGGGATGATTTGATGAGTTGTGTATTATTGTGTCCGTTGTTGTTGGTTTCCTGTATATTTCATATGCGACTCTGTTCAGGATTATGTTCCTCTTGACCGTTAGGTGTAGATAATTAATTCTCCCCTCCTCTTCTTTTTCCATTGTGAATTTCATTTCCTACTATGTGTTTCCTTAACTTTTTTTTCAAAAATATGTATAAGTTAATCTATCTATATATTCTAATAATTCTGTTATCTTATCTAATGTCAAATGCCCTTCCATATTATGTTTAGTATATCTCTATGTTCCTATTTAAAATTTTAAGTATGTCATGTTTTTCCTAATTGCTAAATTTAACATTCTTTTGTGTAAATTTTTTGTGTACCTCCCAATAGTGTGGTGTGTTGATAATTTGGAATTTTTTTAATATTAAAAAAATTGAATTGAATTGAATTTCTATTAAATTTTATTATAATTCCAGCTTTCCTACATCTTAACAGAAATATGATTGACGCTTTGGTTCTTACAATTTTGTCCATGGTTGCCTTGTATCTATTGGTAATTGCTTGGAATACAAATATGTACGAGTATTTAAGGAACAAAAAGTTAGTTTCGTTTCTAAACTAAAAATGTGTCTCCTTGAATAACTATTACGAATTTTAAGATAAAATAGTATTAAGATATATCAGCTTTATCAGCTTTATAATCGTTAAATAACTACGGCATTGTCAATATTTTTCCTTCTTTCCGCCCTTGGGCAATATGCTTTTCTTGATGCATTACAAGTAAATTGCCCCAAGCACAGTCCAAAAAAAAACTTGTACAGTAGGAATAAAACTTAAAACTACAACAATAAACAAAGAAATATTACATATTTTAGTATTTTGTGTTTTTACCTTTAGCTTCTTTAACGGCTAAGAGTCTTTTCGTCATTGAATGAACTAGATTTTTTGTAACATCTCCAGGAATAGAACTCCATATATCCTTTAAGACGATTTTTAGGGGTTTTTTGCTAGAAATCCTGTAAGCCTTTAATTTAGTTCTCATATATGACCACAAATGTTCTATCTGGTTTAAGTCTGGGCTTTGTGGAGAATGAGGATTACCTCTACTTTTTTTCGTATTATAAAGCTGAGTGCTTTTAATCGTTATCTTGGACGAAAGCAAAGCTATGAGCAGATTGTGCCAAATTGTTTTCTACAAAACTAAGGTTTCCTACTCCAAACTATTACATTTCTACCACCGTGTTTAACAGTACGTGTTATATTACGTGGATTTAAAGCTTCTCCTTTTTTTCTCCATACAACTTTTCGTCCGTCGCTGCTAAATATATTGAATTTAGATTCGTCTGAAAAAATAACGGTTTCCCAGAAAGCATTGTCATTGCCAATAAACTCATCGGCATATATTAGGCGTTTTTGGGTGTTCAATTTGGAAAGGAGGGGTTTCTTGCGAGCTGCAATTCTGTCAAATTCGCATCAGTCGCATCAGCTATTTTAGAGTTTTTAAGTTCTTTAGCAATATTTACAGCAGAAACTTTTGAATCTTCCTTCACAGAATATAATATTTTTCGTTTAATCCGGGGAGAACTTATTTTTTGGGCCGACCACTTCCACTAGGTCTTTCTAGCGAATTATTTCTTTGGAAGGTTTTATTACGTAGTATACGGTACTGTGTGCTTTTTTAACTACTTTCCCGATTACACGCACTGGATTATTTCCCTTCCATAGATTTATATTAGTTCTTTTAAATCTTTTGAAATTTGTTTTTTCTCCATTTTTTTGTTTTTTTTTTCAATTTTCAAAAATGCTTGACCAATTAGTTAAATTGACTTACTTCAAACTCGATTTAATTAATTTTTGTATAGAAGATAGGTAACGAGAGTTATTGTGCAAAGAAAATAAGAAGTGTACAGGTTATTGACATTTTTATTGTTGTTGTTATTTTTGTCGTTATATATAAGCATTACAAAAACAATTTTGATATACATTTTTAATATGGAGCTCAAGCTTTAATTTGTGTTTAATAAATCTTTCTTCCTTCGCATATTTTTATTAATTTGCTTTTCTTTATTTTGAGTTGGTAACTGTACAAGTTTTTTTTTTTAGTTGACTGTATATCAAATTTAAATTTACTTACATTCATTTTTATATTTTACTTCCGCTGACAATTCTCAAATTTAGGTGTCAGCCGGCCTTGACGTTAGGCAACAACGCTTATGCCAGCGATTTAGTCGTTTCCACGACGACTTAAGTATTTCACGTTGCTGCTGATATTTGCTGCTTTAGTTGTTGTTTTACCTGTAGATTGAATTGCTGCTTTTTAGTGCGTCGTTTTTTACAATTTTAGTTTCTATTATCTGATTTGATTTCTTTTAAATTGAAATTTACTACAATCATTATTATTATTTAAATTGTTTATCAAAAAGTTTTACTTGTTAAACTGTATGATTTTATTGAAACGCCATCTTAAAAGGCACATTAGTTTATAAAAGTTGATATTAATTGTGGTACTATTTGTTGGTTGCTTTGATATTGTTACCAAATTACAATTAAAGAATAAAACGAATATTATTACATAGTATATTAATGAATTATTAAGCAATTCGAATACTTATAATAAAACGAATAACTATTTCATTAAAAAAAGTGTTTATTGTTTATTTATTAAGTTATTTGACTGAAAAAAATTACAAAAGTACTCTTTCTATTTTATTACGGTGTAACCGTTTTTTGGGCGTAAGTCTGGCAGCTTTATACTACCGTTTTTAAGTTGCACTCATTCTAAAACCAAATACAATTCCTCACATATACAAGAGTTTCTTTTACTTAAACGCTGTAAAACATTTAAACACACAAACGGTTTGATACCGATGTATTCCTGTTATTTTAATATCTTAAATTTCTTTATTAACACTAATTTGTTTATATTTATTAAATTGTTTAAAAACCTTTAAACTAACTTTTCACTATTTAAGTTTACCGTTACAGTAAAAGATGTCTCGGGAAGTAAGAAAAAGTGATGCCACCAGCGATGTTTGCTTTAAGACGCAAACAGAGTTGCTAGATGATTTGTCGTTAAGAATTTTAAAATATCACAATATATGTATATTGTTACGGATTCGTTTTCCTTAATTTTTAAAAGAAAATAATTTATTAGTAAAGTAAACAACTAGGTATGCTGTTTACTAATTGCGCGGTTGGCTAAGAAAACTTATGCACGCAAGACAATAACAACTATCTTCAAATAAATTCCAGGAAGCAAATTTATCAGCATAAAAAAAAATACACACAACCATACAACAACAAAATATAATACAAAGTGAGTAGAAGTTTTTTAATTTTTCTAAACTTCTAGTGTACAAATATAAAAAGTCAGTTGAAAAATAAACCTCGTGAAATAAAGACGTGCATCTTAAGTAAATTGTTCTGTAGTGTCAACTTTATGTGTTGTTAAAAAAAAAAACTTGCAATTACTTAAAAAATTTCAAAAATCTAGTGTTATTTATTTTGCAATAAAGAACTCACAACAAAACGTTTATAAAAGGTAAAAACGCAACAATATATATATATATATATATATATATATAAATGTAGCAAAATAAAAAATTAATGATGATAGGTGATTAGTTGTTAAAAACGAAGAAAATGTCGATAAAATTCCTTTCATTCCTCAACAAGTAGCATGTCTTTCTAAACGTTTTTAAGGAAAAATAAATGCTACAAATAGAAATAACTATACAAATAGAATTAACTATAATTCTATTGGGATAAATAAATGACGTTTAACCAGAAACGACATATTTTTAAAAAACAAAAGATTTTCAAGAGGCTTTCCAACACAAATCAACTTAAAACTTAAGCTCGAATACTGTTCTAACACTAACATGCCAAATTTTGTTTTAATCGGCATACTTCGATTCTGCCTTATTATTTTCTTAATAATTAATCCCATATAATATTTCAAAGCTAATTCCGGTCTAGCTAAAAACAAAAACTAAGAAGTTTTTGAACTAGTAAAATGCCTTTTCCGATTATCATACAAACAGATTATATGAAACAGATTTTTAATAGCGTTAGTTTTAATTTTTGCGTATTATAGCAAATGCTTATAATGCTTTGCAAGTGCTTCTCACGAGCTTACTTTTTTATGGGGAAACTATATCCATTAATTTGTTTTTTTTAATAACTCCACTATAATATTTGAACGCATATATTATATATGTTTTTTTAGAGAATTAATTCCTTAAGTGCTCAGGTTAAGATCGAATTTTTTAAACAAAAATAAAATAAAAATAATAGAGAAAACGTTTTTTTGAAATTTAATGTGTAATGAAAGACAAACAAAATTTATTGAAACTCGCCAAAAAAGTAAATTTGCCAAAACAAATCTCCTCTTCAAAAGCGCCAAAATGTTAATGTACTGTTTGGTCTGGCAACTGGGGAACTGTGATTTGTGCATTCGTTGTCGTTCCTCGTCGTCGTGACAAGTGTTGGACAATAAAGAAAATTGTCCAGAAAAAAAATTTTTATTAATAAATTTGCAAGCATATGAAAAAAAACTAATTAAATATTCCAAACTAAAGAATATCATAAAAATAACATTGAAAACTTCCTGAAAAACGTTAAACTGCGAAACTCTTAAGAAATTATTGAGTTATAAAACAAATAAAAATCAAGGTGAATAGAAAAAGAAAAGTGTATAAAAGAGGGAAAATTCGGATAAATTATTATTGAAAATCAATTTGGTGTGTAATAAATGGAGAAAGCCTAAAAAATTACATTTACATAAATTATATTTCTTAATCTTCGCTAATATTTAGCTTAGCCATATTTACAAAACTTAATTCTTTTTTTTTTTTTTGTTAAAACATAATGACTAAAAAGTGTCAAGGAAGAAAAATTCATTTAATTATATATTTTTTTCCTGCTTGTTTTGGGTAATGATGATGATGGATCCTTGCTTAATTCTTTTATAGTTACGTTTCATCAATCTCATTGGGTTTATAAGATATGCATTTCATGTTTTAAATTTTATCTGAATAGTACTTTATTGATGTGCTAGAAAATTAAGACATTTTTATTATTTTGATGTTACAATAAGGGGAATATTATACTTTTTTTTTGTAGAAGACAAAGACTTAAAGCATAAAAATAAATGAAGAAGAAATAGATTTAAAGAGAGAAAGTAAAACAATGATGAATTTGGGATTCAAAGCAGAATTGGTAAAAAATTATGAACGAAAACAAAATGTGTAGGAAGTTGTTATTGTTGTGTTGTTTTGTTTTACACGAGTTTTTGTTTTCATGATATGGTGATGCCAGATGTAACTTTTTTTGTTTTTGGCAATTGTTGCTACCCTATTCTATAATTTCAAAATATATTTAACACGAAAATTGTTAGTTTTTGTGGGTAGCAGCCCCAAAATAAAATAATATATATTTTTATATATTGCATTTCACAATTAAAGGTGCCCCTGTAGGCTAGTAAGTAGTAGTAGTATCAGTCTGGGTGACAGCCCACAAGGGTTCGATTCCCAACAAAGACTTTGGATGTTTTTAATACAAAAAATTAAAATTAACTATCGTCGGGGCTGCTCAGTAATGATGGTATAGTCACTGGTCACTATGCTGTCTTATACGATAGGTAATTTCCCATAACATGGGGCCTTCTAGAAATGAAAGCTGCTCCGGTAGGCTAGTAGCTAGTGTACCAGCTTATCAGTCTGGTGGGTTGGATTACCAACAAACACCTTGGCTGTTTTTTCACTACAAAAATAAAAATTAACTGTCGGGGCGGGGCATAGTCACTGGTTACTGTGCTGTCTTTTATACGACAGTTAATTTCCGTAAATATCCTTCTACTTTCACCACCTGTCTTATCTCTTTTCTATCCCATTCCCAAAGAATGTAGCACTGTTGTGACTAAAGTGCTACTTCTCTTAAAAAAAAATTTAAGATGCTGTACGGTCTTTCAGTTAATAAAATTTAAAAGTAGTGACTTTAATAACGTCTATGTTGGTTACATACATAAAAAATTATGTTGTAGCGATTCTCTTTCAATATGATTTTTTGAATAGTTGTTTTTCAGTTTCAAAATAAATGGCATAAAATAATCATCAAACCAGAAAAGGTTTAAAAAAATTATTTACGTTTCGCTACGGTTTGTTCTGAACTTTTTTTTTTGTAGGAACGGTTTTATCCGATTCCAAAAACAGAATAATTTATGCCAACAATAACCGAAACTCAATAGTAGTGCAATAAACATTTTTTTATTTATTAAACAACAATTCCATCTCAAGTATTATATTGAAGTGATAATTTAATTGTAAGTACCAATTATTTAACAGATGAGCTAAATTTCTATTTTTCTCTATTATTGTTTATCATGAAAAAAGGGAGGAGTAAAAAAAATTTACTAAATAAATCAGTAATATTTTACCAATAGTATTTAAATTTTGTTGATGATAGGAGCGATATAGAGCGCAAAAAGATTAAAAATTTTATATTTTTCTCTAACATGTATTCAAGAGAAATTGTGTATAACAACTCTTTTTCATACATGGAAAGGTACGAAAAAAAATTGGCTAAAAGCATATTTCATGTCTGGCACCAAAAATAAATAAAATATTTTTGATATGTGCATATATTCTCCGGCGGGGTTTACTTTATTTGGCTATGATTTTACGTCAACCAGCTTCAAATTTGGCTTGTGAAAAAACCGGTTTGGCTATTTGCCATCTTCAGTGTTCTCTCTTTACGCAGTATACAGTATAGAGAGACGCGGGTTGACGTAAAATCATACCCAAATAAAATATTTTTGTCATTTCCTACAGACATTTAACTGGTTTAGATTATGACTTTTATAACTTATTTAAAAAACATATATTATTTTATTGCTTGTTAAGAAAAAAAAACGGTAGATCAGTTATCGTGAAAAAATGTGGATTATTTTGAACGTTTCATATTTTCGGCTACAATAATTTTTAAAGTAGTTTAAAATAAAAACTTCTTTTTAAATCGATATATATATAAAAATGGTGTAAAAAATGTATAGTAATTCATAAAATCAGAACGGCTGGGCCCATTTCTGTAAAAATTTTTATCACTTGTATTTTCGAGAAGAAAAATTTAGAAAATCCCTACGAAAAAGTCGAAAATCGAGTTTCTGTATGAAATTTTGAGTGAAATTATTCCTTAATGGCTTTCCAAATCAAAAAATAGAAATATAGTTTTTAGTATAAATCATGAAAAATTACGGAAAATCTGAAATGCGGCAAGTTGGAAAATCTCTCCGCAAAAGTTGAAAAATTGGAAAAATCGAAAATTAATTTTTTGTATGGAAGTTTGTGTGGAATTATTCGTTAATGGCTTTTGCGGAAAAATGTGAAAAAACTTAATTTTTTATTTCCCTAACTTTTTTATAACACGTTTTGAGCTCGATTATACGGATTTTTCGGTTCTTTTCGTTATTCGTAGGGTAGTGACAACACGATTCGTCAGTATCTTTTGCTTATTATTCATTATTTAAATTGTAAAAAAACTGATTATTGGAGTCGGACTTTGCTTCATTGAAATGTCTTATGTACATTGCTTGTTCACGTGTTGGGAAACCGTGCTCGTTATTATTTTTTTTTTTTGCGCCTCAAAACAGATCGAAAACCATAGTTCATCAAATCGCTCTCTACTGATTCCATTCAAATAAATCACATTGAAAATAAATAAATATTTGTGTTGTATTATTACACTAAAGTTTGTCTGAAGGGTAAAATTGGGGTGAGGCGAAGTTTACCGGGTTCGCTAGTTTGTTATAAAGTTTAAGTTTTATGTACAAATATAAGGCAAAAATGGCCTAATATTACAAAACGTTTTAACATCTTCATTTCAAGTTTCCTTATTTATGCTTAATATATTAGCACAAGCAATTCCTGCATAATCTGGCAGCTCTACAGAATGAGAGTCTGTTTTTATGTGCAGTTTAGTGTAGAGTTCAGAGAGACTGGAACAAAATATATTTTGTTAAAAGGAAAGAAACAAAGAAACATATTTGTTATATATATTTTTATAACTTTTAAATAATCTAACTAAAATGAATTAAAGCTACTAAAGTGTATTTTACTGTTAACAATAAATAAAAACAAAACAGTGTAAAAGAATTTTACAAAAAATTTTCCTACAGGAACAATTTTTTTTTTTAAGTAAAAAGAAATAAAAAACGAAATAGAAAACAAAGAAAATTTATTTTTGTAAGTACAACAATTAGTTTCATAATTTTTCACTCTCGTCATAGAATTGATTCAACATTAACAAAAATCACAAAGTGATACAACAAGAAATTTAATTAAAATTCTATAAAATAAAAGTTTTATTAACTTTTTTAACTAACGAATTTGATGAAAATATTGTTTGAATAGAAAATTTAGGTCATTGTAGCCTTGACCACATTTAATGCGCACATTTTATGATATTTCAAGAAAAAATGTGATTTCTTTTTTAATTTTTATACGCACAACATAAAGATAGAATTTTTATTTAGATATTTTGCTAATATTGAATTAAACAAAAGGTTTTGAATTAAACAAAGGATTTTTTAATGATGGATCATGATGGAAGTATTCTTTCTCTACGTAATAAATTTATTGTTTTATGTTTTCAATGATATGTGATACGAATATAAGGTAACTATCGAATACTTGATAACCATTTAAAAGTTGTGTTCCAAATTGATGAATTGTTTATTTTAGGTTTCAAAAGAAAATGTGCTCTAGGGTTTTACTTAAAGCAATACAGTGGAGGCGATAATATTTACAACAACAACAAATATAATTTTTTATTAAACGCTACCTACGACGTTGTTAAAGGTATTAGGAATCAAATTGTTTTTTTGTTACTTTTGGATAATTAAAATGTGTGAACAAAATTGTAATAGGACAATGGACCTATTGCTCAGACTAACTAACGCTGTAAAATTTAGCCATCTCCTAAATACTTACACTGAGACAACACTGATAAATATAAATTATTAACACATTTTAGTTCTTGAGGGGACAAACAAAAAGTCTTAGAGCAGGAAAACAAAAGCATGTACAACATTATGAGGGGGTTGCGATGACTTATACAGATACAGACAGACAGCACAGTAAGTGCTGGCTGTTAACAAGTACTACGAAGACAAAACTTTATTAAATAGTACGCAATAGACGCAATACAAAGGGGGGTGATTGTGCATTTACGTTTTAATTATAAAAAAGAACGAAAGTTTATTTCAACAAAATTTAATGGATTTAAAAATTTAATTCAAAACTTCATACGGATAAGAAGATGGCGGTGTTCAGTCATACTTAAATTTTGCATTACTCCTTCTTGTTTTTAAAGGGATGTCTGTCGCCTGAGACATTTGAAAAATATTAAGCTCTAATTAAAGATCTTCAAGAGATTTTAAATAACTCTTCGGTATTACTTTTCTCTCTTTACATATATATTTCGTTCTCTTTGAAATTTAGTTTATTTGAAAGATATATATAATTAAAATATGACTTTTGACCAACCATAGATAGCTCGGAGGTAGTCTAATCTGGAGGACCATATTAAACCAAGATCTAAGATGATTTGTGGCCGCATATCAGCAATAATGCAGCGAACATTGTTCTTCAAATGTTCAATCGTTTGGGTCTTTTTGGGGTAGATTAGTGATTTCACATAGCTGCTGCACTGAACATCGTCTAGTGACGTAAAATCGCACAATCTTTTAGGGTAAAACAAGGGTCCGAAATGTGAAACTAAGCGGTTACTAAACGTTTCTATCAATAAAACAATTGTAGCACGAAGTATGTGACAGGCTCTTCTGCTTTCTTTCTAATTAAGCGTGGTGATACACAGAGAATTAATATCAGTGTAAAGATTGGAAAGCAAGAACTCTTTTTTTTTGGAATGTAACCAGATTCTTCTGATAACGAAGCCAACCAAAGCAAATATAGAAAACAAAAGTTCCGAGCGGAGTGATGCGTGATAAGATTTACGTCAGTACCCAGTCGTGTAAGCCATAACCCGAAGGTGGATCAAACCACTGTGGGTGATATTTCGTGATAAGATTTAAATCTGCACCTAATTGTAAGCCTTAATAGATGGTTGTCAAACCACTGGGAATGAAAAGCAATTTTATTCACGCCCTAGGAAGCCGAGGACTAATTCTAGCAACAGGTCTTTCCTACTTGAAATTTCAGCGGTTCCGAAGCAGGAATGCAAACCACTGCTCCTTACTGAAGAGCTGGAGACTATCCAACTCTTGGTCCAGAACACATGACTAGCATGCTCACTGTACCCGGATCATTCACCCGTTGGTGTTATTAAAGGCGAAATGATCCTGGCCCACATAATCAGTTCATGCTGGTGCCGCAAAAGCACAACCACCACGATACTCCCGCATGGCCAGCCTCAATAATCAGTCAGAGAACAGCTAAAAGTCTAAAGAGACAATTAGCGGAAACTCTGGGACATACTGATTCCCGTGGAAATAACGTGTAGCTTCCAGTTGACTCCCTTCTTGCCTTCAGAGGACTGGGCTCTCTTATACCCCCCGCAGCACAGGTCTAGATGGTCAAGTGTTCCATAAAGACCGATAAATGTGCCCTCGGGAGAGACTGTTGGTGATATGTAGCGTCACCCTCGCCCTAGGAACCCGTCGGATACGCATGTCCTTTAGTCACTCTTAGTCGCAACTTCAAGAGCTTAGAGCAGACCGCCACCCCCACTCCTTGCTTAAGAGTCCGATCATGCTCACTGGACCTGCATCATTCACCCTATGTTAACGTCAAAAGTGAATGAGCCTGCGAAGCCCGTGAAAATAACGTGGAGTTGTCCAGTCAGCTCCTGCTAGCCTTCAGGGGACTGGGCTCCCGTTTTTCTTCCGGTGACACATGTAAAGATGGTGAGATGCCATCAAGACATATGTATCAATGTGCCCTCCCGGAGTGCTTGCAAATATTTAATATTAAAAGAGGGTTAACAGTATTAAAAGATAACAATTTAAATGTGATAAACATAACATGTGATAAAATGCCCGTCGGCTTAAAAAGTGTCTCTAAAAAAATGCCTGATATATATATACCAAATTTATTGTATAATTTTTAGAGAAAATTAAAGACTCCGTCTCTATTTTAAAAACTTCCTACTGAGAAGAATTTAAAGAAATTTTATGTTAGGGTGCCGCTCTGTTCACAAAAAGGATACAACTCTTATCGAACGCTGGAGTTCTTCCATATTTTCACATTTTTCTGTCTTTCAATAATTTAAAAAAATAATTTCAGTTTGTGTTTTCTTAATTTTTTTTTTTTAAATATTCGTTGTCTATGTAAAATAAAAAAAAATAAAATTAATAAAAGTCGTGATATTGAAATAAATCTAATATTTATTTTAAATCTGGCATATATTGTGATGATGTCACATTGCAACTTTTGTTGTTGTTTTTTTTGTTTTTTTTTTAATTTATTTTTCAAACATTTATCTTTAAGCATAAAGAAAAAAAATTTTTAAATATATTTTTGTATTTTTTTCCCATTGTTATGCACATTTTATAGCCATTGATTGCGTCTTCGTTTGTATAAGATTTTAATAAAATTAAAAACAAATTGATTTAATACACTCTATCACAAACAAAATCAAAACGAGAAATCAACCGACCATCTTTTTAAAAACGTTATTTTCTTATCACAAATAAAGTTTTCTTTAAAACGTATATGAGAAAAAGAATAAAGAAATAAAAGAAAGTTAAGAAGAAACATAAAGAAATTATTGAGGGTAACAATTTCTTGAAATTCGATAAAAAAAATTATAAAAAAAAACAAACAACCATAATAATAAAAAAAAGAAACAATCACCAACAGTTGTTAAGAAAATTTAATATTAAAATTATAAAAAAAGTGGAAAAATGGATGCTGAAAATGATAACGATCAACCGAATTCGTCATTAGCTTCGGCATCATCGAGTAGTAGTAGTAATAATAGCAGTAGTAGCAATCTTTTAGGCCATTTGCCAATGTTACCTTTTATGAGATCAACGGACGATGATGAACAAGAGGCAGATGGTGATGGCAATGGCGTGGCAGATGGCATTGATAATGATAATGATTTCAATGAAGAACCGATGCCATTACAACCACCCATAACAGTGGCAACGGCGGCAGCTCAACCATCAGCATCAGCTGCAGTACAAGAGCCAACCTTGGCTCCAAACAATACTACTGCAACTACTTCTGCTAATGCATCAGCAATAAGTTCAGCAGCAACGATTGCTACGTCTGCGGTTAATAGAGAGGAGCCAATGGTAGGTGCTGAGCAGTTAGCTGTAATGACGTCGTCGTCGGCTTCTCCATTGCCGCCATCATCCTCATACGCATCATCATCATTATCTTCTAATTCACTTGCCCTCCTGCCAACTTCAGCTTTTTTACCTTCAGCTAATCCTTCACAAGTTATTTTTTCTCCTTTTTTATTTAACAATCCCCTTTCTCCTACACAGACTGATAATGAAATAACTACTCCCCCTTCCCCTGCACCAACTTGTTCTTTAAATTTACAATCTGAACAACCACATCAAGTAGATTCTTTTAGCTCCTTCAATAATGACAATAACACAACTTCGTTGGCCATATCCTCGCCATCTTCGTCTGTCGCTTCATTATCATTATCATCACAATCATTACATCATGAAATTTATTCTAATTTAGCACCATCCCTAGAAATATCATTGCCGCCACCTGATCAACATACTATTCCCAATTCTTTATTTTCTATTTCCTCTTCTCAACAGCAACAACATCAAGCTTCACCATCAATACCACAAGCACAAGCACAGTCCACAACAACACAACAGCAACAAACATCTAACATAGAATCGATATCATCAGTTTCAACATCAGCACCAGCATCATTATCATCATCATCATCAGCAACATTGCAGCAACAATTGGCGGTGGGTCAGTCCCAGCAAGATCAAGAGCGGCAGCTGACTGCTCAAATAGATCGTAACGTTATTGCTGATACAATTGATGCTTCGGCTGTCATTGTACAACCATTAGAAGCGAATGCTGATCTTCAACAACATCCCCATCTTTATCCGCAGGAGGCAGCTAGTAGTGGTGAAGTGGCGCAACAACAAAACGATCTACAGTTGGATGACAACGATAATAACGATTTCGATGTGGATTTAAATTTACAAAATGAAGATGCTCTATTAGTTAATGCAGCAGCAGCAACAACAACTACAGCAAACCATCATCATCATCAAATTTCACAACAGCAAGAAGAAATCAATCAACAATCTGGTTCATTAGATAATACCGCTTCAGGCTCGGCTGGTCCTTCATCATCGGGTCAACAGCAACAGCAACAGAACCAGACAACACAGCCCCCAACAACACTGCCGTTATTGCTTCAACAAGAAGAACAACAACAACAAAATCATTTACAAGAAGAGGAACAACATACTGAAGAATCTAAACATTTACCGTCCTACGATCATCATTATCACAATCCAAGTGAATATCATCATCACTCATCCCATCCGTATCAGCATCCCTGTGTGTTCCCCTACAGATATCGCCCATCAGAAGTAACACAAAATCAACAATCAAACGGCGGTGGCCTTAACTCCAGTAACAACAACATTATGTTTGGGAACACAATGTCGTCGGATCGTAATAATGGCACCACATCTGGTATAGGCGGTATCGCCTCTAGTACCACTACCCCAGTTGTCGATCGTCTCAAGTTATTGTATCCCAATGTAAATGAAAATGAAACACCATTGCCACGTTGCTGGAGTCCACACGACAAATGTCTTTCAATTGGCTTATCACAAAATAATTTACGTGTCCACTTTAAAGGTGAGTACAGATTTTTTAAAATAAAAACAAAAAAAATTATAATTAAAGTTTTTAGCAGACATTTTTAGACATTTTTAAAAATCATTAACCAGAACTTCAATGTAATGATTTTTAGAACAATTTTAAAACTTTTTCATTTCCACATATTAAACGAGTTGTCAATGCTTTCCCCTCAAGATGCTCCAAAATATACTCCATTTCAAAACGCTGATTTTTGTATTTTGTTCTCCAGCAGGTATGGGAGTCTTAAATAGTAAAGAGTTAATGACACAGCTTAGGTTAGGTCAAATTGTGGTAGCCATAGATATATCTGCAGTAACATTAGATCAAAGACATCGGAAGAAATCCGAAAGAAAATTAGGTGCCCCTGCAGGCTAGTAGGTAGTGTACTAGCTTATCGGTCTGGTGGGTTGTGGGTTCGATTCCCAACAAAAACCTTGGCTGTTTTTTTCACTATAAAAATAAAAATTAACTGTCGGTGGGGCTGCTCAGTGATAAAGGCATAGTGACTAGTCGCTGTGCTGTCTTTTATACGACAGTTAATTTCCGTAAATATCCTTCTACTTTCATCATCTGTCTCATCTCTTCTCTATCACTTCCCTAAAGAATGTAGCACGGTATGTGACTAAACAGGCATTGTTGCCTCCTGAAGTGCTATTTCTCTTTAAAAAGAAGAAATCAAAAAGGAACAACGAAGAATAAAGAACTTTAGAGGCACTTTGGCCACAAGCTTTATTCAACGGAGAGTGGGCTCAGCCGTAGGTATTTAAAATGGAACTAATCCTATTTAATTCCAACAAGAATTATCGGATTGGCAACCAAAATAATGGTGCGAGACGGTTTCTTAAAGACTATTGACTAACTGAAAACTTAGTTGGTACCAAGAAATTATTTTGGAACCATACTCTAGTAGATCACGTCTGTCTAGGCTAGCTAGCCTAGTCCAAAACCACAAACTAAAGAAACATCTTTCTTAAAGTAAAAATAATATTGAAGAAAGGTTTCCAAGTCCTCCATTGATTAAGGAGGATATAAAATAAATGAGAAATCATCCTTTCAGTAATAAAGAAAAACAATACATGGGAAGTATTTCTCCTATTACATGTTGTTACGAGTATAGATTTGTCCAATTTCTCTCCTTTGAACTCGTTAGTTGGTTGGTTGAACATGAAGTGCCAGAAATAATAAACAAACTGGGAGCAATGAACTTTAATAAAAAGTGCAGCAACGTAACTTAAAAAGAAAATAGGAATCGTACAGGAATCAACATATAAAATGCCATTTTTATTGTTGTTTCTTTTTTTAAATAAAAAAAAAACAAAAAGCGAAACACATCAAGTAAAATGTTCAACTCGTAACCCAGTCAGTATTGAAATAAGTAAATCCATCTACCCACCCTCTAATAAAACTCACTGCACACACGGTCAAGTAAACATTAAATACACACACACACACATCCACCCAAATCAAAAGAAAAAAATTTTTAGAAAAAATCATAATGGAGTATACAGTGTCGATCAAAACTTTTATAATATTTTCTTGTTTATCAAATATTAGAAATTTGAGGTTAGGAAGTAAATTGGCTTAAAACACACACTTTTTTGATAACTTCAGTTTTATTGAAAATTGTCCAACTCTAGCACGCCGGCAAACTTTTGCACTTATCACAAATTTTTTAAACTCATTTTGCAACATAGCTTCACTTTTTTTTATTTTATTTCATTTATTATTTATCTATACTTCACAGTCTTCGAAGTAATAAATTTTGAATTATTGTAAGCCTATTAGGCACGAAAACAAACAGAATAAGCTAATAATGGAATATTAGCTTATTCCGTTTGTTTTCGTGCGCTATGCTGATTATTTCAGTCAGTATATTGTTCAAAATTGTTGGCAATGTTACGGGAAGCGAACTTTCTCCATACTCGTTTGTGAATGGTTCCACTTTAAATTGAGCTCGTCTCCGCGTGTTGTGAGTATGTTCTATCGGCTTTAAATATCTGTTATCATCGTAGAATTCTTTAGCCAAGGTTGCATAATAGATGTTCTTCACGCTAAGATACTGAAGGTCTCTGGCAAGTCTTGTCAAGGCCGGGTTGTTAGGATTCGTAAGGCTTCTGTTTGATTCATTGTCGTCCGTTGCTCTCTGAAGGTTGTTGCCAAAGTTGTCTATTATGCTGATTGCGTAGCTGCCGTTTTCCGTTGTGCTGCGTATGTTCGTGTTCATGTTAATGTTATAATCATGATTATTATTGTTTCCAGTTTCGGATTGTTTTTTTATGTAAAATTTTTAGTATTCGGTCTTGCGTTTTTTGGAGAATGCTGCTGTATTTTGCACTACCCAAGCCGTAACTCCATGCCGGATATACGATTCCGCTAATGCAAAGTATGCCTGACGCAGAACTTCATACGTGGAACAGTTGCCTAAATGGTACAGCATATACGACGCTTTCCTAAGTTTCCTCTGTAATTTATCAATGTGACTTATCCATTTAAAATTACTATCAATAATCACACCAAGGTATTTTATAAGTTTAAACTTGTTCAATAAAACTTGTGCAATCGTCAGCCTGATTGTTCATCGTATGAACGTTGCTGTGAAGACATTTTGGGTCATGAAATTGCATCGTAACAGTTTTGTCGACTAGGTGGCGTGGCTTTATGTGCATAACTTTAGTCTTATTAGCATTTATAATAAGATCAATGTCGTGACTCCACTTCGTGATAATATTAAACTGATTCTGCATTTTCTTAGTCGCAATGTTTATGTCCTTATTGACCGTTATTATTGCTGTGTCCTCTACATAAGCAAAATTTGTTCCTTCTTCTAAGCATCTCATCCTGTCGTCCATGTAGCGCCGACGGGTCTTTCAAATGGCCCCCAGAGAAAATAATCTAACGGCGTTAAATCACAAGATCGAAGCAACCAATTAACACCGCCAAACCGAGAAATTAAGCAACCGGGAAATATCGCATGCAATAACTGAATTTCCAAAAGTCACTGATGTCTACCATTAGTAAATTTCGGCCACAATTAATTGGTTATCATGGCTTGGTAGCGCATAGAATTCACGGTCATGCATTTTCCGCACACATTTTCAAAAAATACGGAACGATGATGCGCTTATTAACCTCTAACCGTGCACCGTACGGTTACTTTCAAAGACTGATGGTGGATTTTGTGAGTCTCATTATGACAATATTGTTGAAAATGAGTCTCATCACTAAAGATGATTTTGTTGAAAAATGTCTTGTTTTCGTTCAGTTTTTCAAACACCCAATTCACAATAATTTGATGCAAACAATGCTCGGTCGGCTTTAATCCATAAACGAATTGAAGTTTCTAAGCGTGAAGATAAAGAACTTTATGCAAAATGATGTGCAAAGTGCCTCTAGTGATACCCGAACGTCGATGAGTTGATGCTGCAGAACCATTGTGTGTGTGCATCACTACGACCAGTAAGAGCTAATTGTTTTGGTCTATTTTTTGCAACAATACATGGAGGTGAGCCTCGAACTTAGCGATTAAACTACGCTTAGCGATCTCAGAAATAGCTTGATTACGAAAATAAATTTGCTCGAATTTTTTTTTCATGCAATGCATTGTACCAGACCTAGAAAATTAGATTGTGGGTATTTTCAATTTGATCTTTCCTACATGGAAAGTGACAGGAAAAGTCCTCTCTGGAGGGAGTTTATTCCACATAGGAACTGTTCTGCTAAAAAAACAAATTTTTCCTATAATGCATAGTGCGATTCACTGGCCAATCGATCACAAATGGATGAGCTATCAACGAAAATCGAGTCAAACGCAAAAATGTACGAGTTTCAAGAACAAGTTCCCTAATTTCGTTAGAGCATTTTAATAACGATAAAACAGTAATATACAACATATATTGCGTCAATGCTCTAGGGAATCAGTAGAGTCGGGTACTCTATCGTCCCCAATGAGTCTCTTGGCCCTCTCCTGTACGCGATCGAGCAACTCCAAAATAAACTTTGGGGCGCTGGCCCATATATAAAAGTTGCATTCTATCTTTAGACGGATATAGGTGGTATAAATAGTACGAAGATTTGATGGAGTGAAGTATGTCTTATACCGTTTTAGAAAAGCTTCTTTAGAAACCTAAGAAATGTATTTAGTGCATCGAACATCGCACTGAATTTTCATGCTAAAACTTCAAGAGCTACCGATTCCGTAATATCTGTATCACCCATAGTAACAGGTGCAGCACCATTTCCGAACACAGATATATGCTTAAGCATGCAGCATTACGTCTTACGGACATTAAAATAGACTCTATTCACACGACCCCATTTTGAGATTGTTGCGAGATCGTGATTGAGCGTTTCATTCATGTACTGCCGTTTGGAACCTACCTCCAACTGATCCGATCTATTACTAAATGAATACGAACGACAAATGGTGCTGTCATTAGCGAAAGAGTATATAGGGTTGAAAGCTTGACAAAGAATTTTGTTCAGAAAATTGAGATATAGGGTAGGAGAAAGAACGGAGCCTTGGGTACCCCTGAAATAATCTTGAATTCGCTTTTGAAATCCCATCTATAACAACTCGTATATTGCGATTCTGGAGAAAAGTCGATATAAATCTGGAGAAATTACTATCCACACCAAAAGCAGCATGTTTTGACAGAAGTGCATCATGCCACACTCTATCCAACGCCATGGAAATATCTAGAGCCACCACCTTACTCTCTCCGAAATTATGTATGGAGTTGCACCATTGTTCCGATAGAAAAGCCAGCAAGTCGCCCGTAGAGCGTCCTTCAACGGAAACCACACTGTCGGTCGCTAAGTAAGCTGTTGGACTCCAGGTACCTCACAAGATGAAAATTAATCCCACTGGAAATTTACGAAGTAATACAGTGGAGTTTTCACTATTTTAATAGTAAATTTTCACAATTAAAATATTTTACGCTCACTACTTGGCCAGCGGCATTTTCGAGGAAGTATGGTCTGATTATGTCTAGAATAAGATCAAAATA
Organism: Trichopoda pennipes; assembly: GCA_030448955.1. NCBI lineage: Eukaryota > Metazoa > Arthropoda > Insecta > Diptera > Tachinidae > Trichopoda > Trichopoda pennipes. The sequence goes on from JASKUP010000040.1 coordinate 4,854,192, forward strand.
TAATTTATCACTTGGGATCATTTACTTTCTCGTGTACTAACTACCAGCGGTGAATCATTCTCGAAGTAAAAGTAAAAGATTAAAAGTTATAACAATAGAAACGCTGCAACTCAGGTCTAAGATATCCTGCATATCTTCTTTACCAACTTCTGAAAGAAAGTGCGTGCTCTACTTTAAAAAAGCCAAATTATTAACAGTCCGATATTGCAATCTACTTTACACAAGTTCAACTTTTTTTGACCACAACTGTATGATGAATATTATAATTTAACTGTTTGCTTTCGAGTAAAACAAATTCATTTTAAAATATAGAAATGTGCATTAATGAAGCAAATGGAAAACAGTGTGTCCATGGAAAGCATAAAGTGTCCACATTTACAGATTTTTGTTGTTTTTTGTTATTGTGTTTGATTATCAGTTTTGTGCTTGTTTGTTATGTCTTGTTGTTTATGTCTCTCTATTTCCTTTGTTTTATATATTGTTTTTAAAATTTAAAACACAAAATACATTCTAAGCAAAGTTTGCATTTGATTTAATTTTCTTGCACTTTTTTTCATTATATTCTATAGCTATCCCTTTCTAACTTATGGCTACTTGACAACAACGAAGTAACAGTTTGTTATTTCTGTAATGCAATGAATGCATTTATTTTTATTTATTGAAACATTTCCCCTTTTCGTTTTGCAAAAAAAAGGCAAACAAGTTTGTTTTTATTTTGATTGGCAATTTGCTTTGTTACCAGCATTCGCGTGCTTTTTGTTACTTTAAACAAAAACAGCTGATTTGCTCCATGCAAAACAATTTGTCAAAAACGGAAACATATTTTTTCTCTTGCAATTTATTTTCTCTCTCTCATTTTCATCATATGCATACATACATACACACACACATATACATGCATACATATGTACGTACATATATTAAACGTTTTCCTATATTTAGTATCACTAAGAAAAATTTCAACTGATGTATTTCTTGTTATTGTTGTTTTTGTTGTCTATTTTCTCTTTATTTTCTTGTGTACTTTGCCTAGGAGTAGGTAAACAAAGTAATGATGCAGCCTCGGTTCGTACTGCTCATCCTATACCACCAGCTTGTGGGATCTATTATTTTGAAGTGAAAATTATATCTAAAGGAAAAAATGGTTACATGGGTATCGGTTTAACAGCACAACAGTTTCGTATGAATCGTTTGCCAGGTAAAATAAAATAAATAAATTACTAAATATTTACATATCTACATATACATATGTATCAGTATATGTATCTTGATTATTGATTTCTTCAATATTTCGTTGTGATTCTAAATTTTTATATTTTTAATGATTCAAGGATGGGATAAACAATCTTATGGATATCATGGTGACGATGGAAATTCATTTTCTTCATCTGGACATGGTCAATCGTATGGACCAACATTTACTACTGGTGATATAATTGGTTGTTGCGTCAATTTTGTTAATAATACTTGTTTCTATACAAAGAATGGAATTGATTTGGGTATTGCGTTTAGAGAATTGCCGGTAAGATGTAAATTAAATTAAACTTTAATTTTACGTTAATATAAATAAGGTTTTCGAAAATGTTTTAATGAATTTAACTCTATTAAAAAATATTATTAAGAAATTGTTGACTAATTGTTATGTTTATTGGTACCGTGAAATAACTCCCAAATGAAATAACTTCCAATGAAATAAATCCCAAAAAAAATTAAACAACTCCCAAATTAAAAAAACGAAATAACTCCCAACGCCAAAATGAAATAAGACCCTGTGAGTGAAAAGAAGTTAAAAGTCTTTTCGCAATCTTTATTAAAACTGTATTCAGAATTTGAGGCCAGATTTGCTGACTTTAAAAAAATCCAACCAGGTTCAGATATTTTTTCAATGCCTTTTGATGTTAATCCTGAGAAAGTTCCATTTCTATAAATCCTTACCAAAAGATGAATTTCCAAAGCTAATTAATCATGCGCAGAAAATTATGGCAATGTTTGCTTCCTCATATTTATGTGAACAGGCCTTTTCAGTAATGAAATGCAGACAGAAAAAATTCAATAAGAAACCGATTGTCAGACGAGAGTCTATTTAATTTATTAAAAGTCGCATCCTCCCAGCTGGAACCAGATTTTGAGGAAATTATGTCAAGTCATAAACAGATCCATGCTTCCCATACATCTGGAAAATCTTAGAATCATAATGAACCGTATCTTATAAAATTTTTATTTATAGCTTAAACCGAACTTTTAATTGAACAGCAAGCCCATAATTTTTTAACGAATGACCCTCTATGTTTTTTTTTTAATTTAAAGACCCGCCACCCAAAAAGTTCGCCCAACACTGCTCTACATGTTGCTCAAGAAGAAATGTTTTTATTTAATAAAATGTTGTTTGATAAAAACAAAAAAGTAATATCGGTTTTCATTTCACTTTTCAGACAAAATTATACCCCACTGTAGGTCTGCAGACACCCGGGGAAGAAGTTGATGCTAATTTTGGTCAAGAACCTTTTAAATTTGAGCAAATTGAAGATATGATGAAACAAATGAGAGGTGAAATAAAAGCCACTATATACGATTTTCCATTGCCTGCCGAGCAAGGAGATCCCACAACACTTTTACAAAAGTTGGTTTGGAATTTTTTTCTTTTTATATCAACATCTCTAAAATTGTATTTTTTTTTTTTTTTTTTGTAGAATGGTAAATTCATATTTGGTGCATAATGGTTACAGTCAAACAGCAGAGGCGTTTGCTAGACAAAAAACTGGACAAAGTCAAAGAGAAGATATTTCATCTATACGCAATCGTCAAAGTAAGATTTTTTTTTTTTTGTTCGAAGATATTTTTAAATTAAGAAATTTATTAAAAAATTTTTTTTTATTTCAGAAATTTTAAAATTGGTCATGTCTGGTAAAATGGGTCAAGCTATTGAACAGACAATGCGTTTGTATCCCGGTCTTTTAGAAAATAATAAAAATCTTTGGTTTATGCTTAAATGTAGACAGTTTATTGAGATGATAAATGGTTCGGATGTTGAGGTATTTTTACTTTTACACTTTACAAATATGAATTCTAAATTAATGTTTTGTTAACTTTTTCATTCTATTTATTTCGAACTCTATTGCATTTGTCTTGTTCTTGTTGGGACACGAAAAACAAAAACAAAAAACAACAAACAAAAACAATATCTTTCAATGATTATGTACTTTACAATAGTACTGCCCTTCTTCATTTATGTCTTTAACAACAACTACAAATAAAACTACCAATTCAATAACAACACAAACACCCGCTCCCAATCAAACTTCGGTTATACAATCTACAAAATCGTATCAGAATGGCAATGGGCTAAATAATAGTAGTAATGGCAGTGCCACTACTGATGCCAACACATCATCATCAACAACAGTAACGGTAACAGTAACAGCAACGGCACCAACAACAACAGCGACAGCGACAGCGCCAACTAACAACACCACCAACAGTAGCAGTAATACAACAAATACAGCAACAATAGAAACAACAACAGCAACAACAATAAATAATAATGCACAGAACTCAAGCCACATAACTGTGATAAATACAGAGAATGATTTAAAAACTCAATCGTAAGTTAACCTGATTGAATTTTATTTATTTATTTATTTTTTTTTTTTTTTTTTGCAACTTTAACGTTTCATGGATATTTGCAGTAATTTAGTTGAGCACTGTTCATCCTCCAATGATGCTCCAATAATAATAAGTAAAAGTAATAACGATAATGATAATGATTATTTAAATGATGTGGAAATGGAAAATAATGGTCATACAAATGGTGAGTTTAAAATAAAAATAAATAATTAAAACAAAAATGTTCACAGTCTACAAAGGCTTTTGGGCGGTAGACTTCATATTTTAATTGTTAAAACAAAAAAAAATAAAGAAATTTTTCTATTGCAGGTAACGTTTGTAAAAATGGCAATACAAATAATTTCAATGATTCTATAGAAGCAGATGAAGAAATGGGTAAAAAAATATCCACAAATTTTACTTTTCATAGAATTTTACATTTACAAACCTTTACTATTTCTAGATGTCGATATTGCACCTTCAGTGAGAAAATACAGTCATGGCATTGAGCGTATTTTAGATTTTGGCAAAGATCTCTCGCAAATGGGCCAACAGTTAGAAAAAGAAAATAAAATGACTGACGAAGAAAGGCAAATGTTGGAGGTATATAATTTTATACATATAACGGGTGGGCAAATTTGAGATTAAGAAGTAAATTGTCTGTCAAATCATTAAATGTAAAGAGTTGAGCAGCGGGTATTCTTTGATATTTATTTAGTAAAAAGTTGAGGAATTTTAAGCATGGAACGTTTGAAAATTTGTGAAAATTTACTATCGAAACAGTAAAAAATTCGAACAGCTTTTCCTCGTAATTAGACACCTTCAGAGACCGCTGGGCGTAATTTAATTGTCAAATTCGAAACTCACCGTATTGTAGCTGACAATATACTAAAAAAAAGACGCTCATTGTTCATAGCCGCTGAACAGCAAAGTGTTGAGAATGAGCCACATTCACAACAATTGGCCATTGCTAGAGGGATTTGCGCAACATTTTGCATACAGTTCTACATCTCCACGCGAATACTGTGGGATATGGAACTTCCAAAATCTACAAACAATCCTCGAAAAATCTTTACATCCAAAGAAATTGACGGTATGGGGGGGTTTGTGATCAGGCGGAATCATCGGCGCGTATATTTTCGGAAATATGCAAAGAAATAATGCCACATTACTAAACCATTATTGGTTTTTTGCGGCCCAATTGGGTAATTTCGTGATAAGATTTACATCTGCGCCTGGCCGTAAGCCGTAATCAAATGGTGGTCAAACCACTGGGAATGTAAAGGAACGTCATTCACGCCCTAGGAAGCCGAGGACTAATTCTAGCAACAGGTCTTTCCTAGTTGAAATTTCAGCGGTTCCAAAGCAGGGTTGCAAACAACTACTCCTTGCTGAAGAGCTGGAGACTATCCAACTCCCGGTCCAGAACACATGACTAGCATGCTCACTGGATCCGGATCATTCACCTCTTGGTGTGATTAAAGGCGAGATGATCCTGGCCCTCATAATCAAATTCATGCGAGGGCCGCAAAACCACAACCACCACGATACTCCCGAAGAGCCAACCTCAATAATCAGTCAGAGAAACATTACGTGATAAGATTTACATCTGCGCCTGGCTATGGAGCCTTAATCAGATGGTGGTCAAACCACTTTGCATAAATAGGAACGTCATGCTCGTCCTAGGAAGCCGAAGACTAATTCTCGCAACAGGTTTTTCCTAGTTGCAACTTTAATGATTCCAGAGCAGGGCTGCAAATCATAACTCCTTGCTGAAGAGTTGGAGACTATCCAACTCCTGTCCAGAACACATGTCTAGCATGCTCACTGGACTGAATCATTCACCTAGCGTGTCATTAACGGCGAAATAATCCTGTCCACCATATTAAACAACAAACCTGATATGGGGCCGCGAAACCACAACCACCACGATACTCCCATATAAGGGCCAACCTCAATAATCTGCCAGAGAACAGTTAAATGTCTCAAAAGACAAATAACGGAACTCTGCGAGCTTACTGATTCCCGTGGAAATAACGTGGAGCTTCCAGTTGACACCCTGCTTGGCTTCAGGGGACTGGACTCCCTTATACCCCCAGCAGCACAGGTCTAGATAGTCAAGTATCCCAATATAGTACTGCCGTGATAAGGTTTACATCTGCACCTGGCCGTGGGCCTTAATCAGATGGTGGCCATTACCACTGTCGATGGTATGTAGCGCCATCCTCGCCCTAAAAGACCTTCGAATACGTATATCCTCCGGTCACTCAATTTCGAAAGCCCGAAGTAGGCCGTATCCAACTCCTGGTTCAGAACGCATGAAGCTTAATATAATGTGAAGAACACGACGGCATTTATACTCATTGGACCTGGACCATTCATTGTGTTCATTGTGAATAATCCTACCCACAAACTCAAACGAGAGCCGCGAAACACACAGCCACCACGATACTCCCGAAGGGCCTACCTCAATAATCAGCCAGAGAACAGCTTAATGCCTAAAGAGACAAATAGCGGAACTCTGCGGGCTCACTGATTCCCGTGGAAATATAGTGGATGGTCCAGTAGGCTCCTTGCTAGCCTAAGGGGAGTCGGCTTCCTTTTACCCCCACAAGACACAAGTCTAGATGTGATCCATAAAGACTTATAAATGTGTCCAGGGGGGGGGGGGCCTCCCCTCCGGGGATAATGTTGGCATCAAAGACGTCGCCGCAAGCTGGACAACCACCCAGTTATTGTATGAGAAATTTCCCGCCTCATTCTGGCGATTTAATGCCGCTAGACTGACTATTTTCTTTGAGGCCAGTTTAAAGACCCACAAATAACTGAAGCTCTGGAAGATGAAATTAATGACTTTAGAGCTCGTTTTTTCGCAGAACAGTTCGTATGTTTAATAAACTCTCTCCGGAGGTCTTGCCTGTCACTTTTAATGTAGGAAAATTCAAATCGAATGTCCACAGACACTACTCCCTCTTTCCTCCCAATTTCCTAGTTCTGGTACAATGCATTGCATGAGTATAGGGGTAAGCGCTGGTTCGAACGAAATAAAAAAAGAGCAAGTCGATGTGCTAGAGGTGCACTTTTACCTGAAACCATATTCCATAATTAATTACCATATTTCTACTTTGCATGGGTGTCAATAAAACTGAAGTTGTCAAAAAGGGTTTGTGTGTTTTAAGCCAGTTTACTTCCTAAACTCAAATATGCCCAGCCATTAGTGTTTCGTTTTCATAATCGTAGTACATAAATAATAAATATTGTTTTTTCTTTTGTTTTTATTATTATTAAGGATGCATTTAGTTTGATTGCCTATTCAAATCCCTGGGGAAGTCCCTTGGGCTGGCAATTATGTCCAACAAAACGAGAGACTGTTTGTAGAGCTTTAAATTCAGCCATATTAGGTAAGATTTTATTTTTTAATAAATTTTTTAATTTTTAATAAATGCAAATTGTTTGTTCTATAATAAAACAGAATCATTAAATTATCCAAAATGGCCGCCATTGGAATATTGTGTTGCCCATGCCAATGAATTACTCAAAGTTATGGCTCAGGCTTCATTAGGCGCTTGTGCTTTCGTTAAGATTGCTGATGTGTTTCCAAAAAATTGACCTTCTCAATCGCAGCCTTAGCTTCAAATCTTTAAACGTTATTCCTTTTTTGGTGTCCAGGTAAATCAACGATTCATTTTCAATAGAAAAAACAGCTGCTGCCTGCTACGGAAAACATCTTTGGATGCAGCAGCATCTTTAACTACAGCCGCAATTTTAAAAACTTCCAATTGTTCACTTTCTCCTACGACGTCAACAACTCCTCAAGCCTTTTAAAAGAAAGAAAGAACGAATTAAATACAAAAAAAAAGAAGAAAAGAAAACGCAACCAACACAAGCTAGTTTGTCATTTTATATTATTATAGTTATAATTATTATTATTATTATAATTTTATGCTTTTTCTTTGTTGTTGTTTTTATTAATCGATTTAACGAAAATAACAAAAAAAGAAAATACGATTTTTTTTATTCAAAACAAAGTTTCAATTTATTTTATTTGAAATAAATCTTTATGACGAACCTGAAGATTGAAGATAAACAGCAAACTCAAGACCAAATGATAAGATTTTGAAACTGATAATGATAAAAAATTTTTAAAATTTTCTATAATAGAAGAAGTTTTATGCTAGAATTTTACAAAAAAAAAATCATCAAAATTTAGTCAAGTTTTTTTATAACAGAAAATTAATCAAGTTTTTTTCTTACTATTTAAGCAATGGAAACAAGGAAACACTAAAAAACCCTGGTTCTTTGAAAGAAACTGGACAGAGGTTATGCTGCTCTTATTACTGCTAAAATGCTGTTTAAGCGTTCTCTTAATAGAAAATAATTTTCCGTGAAGTAATTTTTTCAGAGAAATTATAGTTAAAAAAAAAAGGTTTTCTATAAACAACAACAAAACAGACAAAGCCCTGACAAGCTTTGTCTGCGCACAGTAATTAGTTGCTGAGCAACATTTTAGACAAAAGAAAATTTTTTTTAATTAGAACAGAATTTTGTATAAAAATGAAATATTTCTCTTCAATTACAACAGCATATTCCAAAAGAAAAAATAATTTCTATAGAAAATTTAATACGAAGAACTAAATTTAACAAAAAGAGAAAAAAATTATCCATGGAAAATCTCAGGGGTTTGGAAAATTCGATTCGATTTTAAATTTTTATCAGCGTTATAGATTTTAGCCTTGATTACTTAGCCAGCGATTCATAAAATTAAAAAAATCGTTTTCGTTATCACTTCCAATCTATTTTTAACTTTAAAATTTTAATTTTTGTATAAATAGCAGTGAAATAAGCGAACTTGGTGTTTTTTAATGATAACAATTATAACTCAAATTTAATAAAGTTCTTAGACTTGTTTATTAAACTCTCATTTTTTAATTATTTTAAAAACTATAATTATTTTAATTTAAGTTTTATTACAAAAACAAAAAAATTCTTTGAAGAAAAATTATAAACAAAAACAAATTTTAATTAAGTTTTTTTTGATAAGACCTTTTTTATATTTTTTTTTTAACCAAAACAATTTTTTTTTATTAATTATGTTATTATTATTTATTTATAAGAAATAAAAGAAAAAAAATTAGAAAAAACAAATATTAAGCGAATCGAGAAAAAGCTGAGCCTGAAACTAAACCTGTGCTGCTACATTTGATTAGAAAACCTGTGCCGTCATGGATAAGGATTTTTTTTAAGCTGCTATTTTTAATCTCTTGTTTAGTGATGCAAACTCCTGCGCTGTATATAATTGTTTTGGCACTGGCATAAATTTCAAAGATTTAAATTAGTAATAACACTATTATTTTTAATTAAATTCAATTTAAATAATTTTTTTTTTTATAGTTTTTTAATCGATCTTTTTTTATTTTTAATAAATATCTCTTATTCTTTTTTACGGTCTTTTTAAATTAAATTAACAATACAAATATATTTTTTTCTTTCTTTTCGATATTTCGCTTTCCTATGGAAAGCTTCTTCAGGAAAAAAATTTTTTATTTCTTTTAAATAAAAAAATGAAGTATATTTTTCGACACAATTACGGGTTGTGACCAACCGTATTCACTGAGAGTACGATTGGTCACAACCCGTAATTGTGTCGAAAAATATACTTTGATATAAATATCTATGACTAAGAATAAAACAAAAAAATCATAAAAAATAAAGAAAACAATTTTTTTTTAAATAAAAAATTTTTTTTTCCATAAGAGATATTTATTTTTTTTATTAATTTTTCTAACAAATATCTCTGGAATCATATTTTGGTGAATTTTGTTATTTTGAAAATTTTATTTAAAAAATTAGTTTTGATATTGCTTAAATATGCGATACATATTTCAGTTGAATTCTGGGAATAGCACGCGAAAATAGACTCAAAAATAAGAACCGCTGCATCATTCATTTGGTGAAATTGATTGCATTAACAATTTGAAAGCCTCTTTATTCTTGCTCGATTTAATTTTATTTTCCTTTCGGTGTTGTATTAAAGCGCATGTAAAATGGCAGATTTTATTATTGCTGTATCATCCATCCGCCGCGCCCATTGCTGCAGAATGTTGCCTAATAATTTTGAAATTTGTCTTATAAATATGGCGCTTCTATGTTAAAGCAAAGCTAAAAGAAAGTCAGCTAACATATGTTAAGCAGCCATGGCGATAATTATTTGTATATCAAAAGATCACAAGTTCAAATCCCAACAGAAACTTAAAAACTGCTGTTGAGGAAGCAGCAATTGTGTGGCTGGCTGCAATAGAAGACATCGTAAAGAATTTATAGTAGCTGAGAGGGTTAAGATACTTTAACCAAACCGCTCCCACTAGGAATAGATTAATTTGTTTGATGGTTAAAAAATTTTAATTTAATAACAACTGGTGATCTACTAGGATTTGGAAATAAAAATTGGATTCCAAATGAACTACAGAAAATTCAAGATTCTGTTACTCAAAACAGTTTCTATTTGAAATAATAGATTCCTGTTACAAGCATGTAGTTCTACAACAGATGACTGACTATAAATATTGAGGAGTTCACATTCGCTCATTTAACAAACACCACTGAGGTGACAAGGAGTTAACCAATTTATAATAACAGCAAATTAGTCTTGTACTTATTTAATATAATATCAGAAAAGATGACAGTTGCCCCGGAATGGGTTTGGTCATATGGCATCGTATAAAGCAGCGCTGGCAAAGAGAACAACACTAGTAATTTGTATAGAATTTTCTTTTGAGTCTTAAGTACAACATTTTAAGAATGATGTGTTTTCAGAACGACAAAAAAGTCCTGATAACTGACACTACAACATTTTTCAGTTCAGCTCATTGATTTGGAACTCTATTCTGTTTTTTAATTGCATGGGAAATCAGCAGCTCCAAAAATTAAATTAAAATTGCTAAATCATTCGTTTTGTCAAGTTGGCTGCATTAATTTTTTGAAGGTGCTTTAGTTCAAAGTGAATTATATTTTAAAGCCAGAAGAATAATATGGAAAATAATAAGTGCCCAAAATAGGCGAATTATTGATTTTTTTTGTGGTCTTATCTTCCCAAAAATATGCAAACAAGTTCAAAAAAAGGGAATTTAAAATAGCATATTTGTGATAATTTTGGTGAAACAAATTTAAGTGGTGAAAAGTTTGACACGCCGTTTACAGTGGGCTAAAATTGTTAAAATACCCTTGAATATAGGGGGTACCTGGAAAATATGTAGTTTCTTTTTATGAAGCCAGAAATTTGGGAGCCATAACTAACTGGACATGATAAATCCAGGTGCTACGCATACACCAGTATACAGTAGATGGAGGCGAGAAGCGAGCTGCAGTCAAGCAAAAATTTTTGACAAATAAAGGCTAAATTATAACCTAATTAACCGCAGCCTTTTCATTTGTCCCAATGACACTACATGAATCTAGACCCCGCTGAGTATACTCCATCTGACAGGAAAGGCGTGCAAACAAAAGTATACATTCTTCCGATTTTACTGCGACACTTTCAGCATAAAGACCTGCTATTACCGATCCACCTATAAATACCCCAGTCTGGATAATGCCTCGCTGCAAACCCAAAAAGAAATTTTCACCAATGTGACCGCTGTGAATGATGCAGATGGAACAAACGATATTGAAAAGATCGCAATGGATTTTAGATTGCGGCTAAGATGGAACTGTCAATGCTTTCAAAACCATTATAACCAACCATCTCTAAGCATGGGACGTATTTAAACAAGTCCTTAAAGGCTTTACACGAAGGAACCGTGTACAGCGAAATGACTTACAGACATGTGTGGAGACAAGTTGCTGCTTTAGTTTGAAAAAATCCGTGCAGCCATGACGTTAAAATAACATTTCATGCATTTTTGGCATAATTACCCCAAAATCAGACGATCAAGGAGAGGTTCTAGAACTAACGCAAAAAAAAAAAATCATAATTTTTGACAATATTTTTAAAGCTAAAAAAAAACTCACAGAACAAAATGTCAGCGCATCATCATACCCAAAACGTCAAGCTGATTTTCAAAAAATTTTATTCCGTTGACATAGCAAAAACGTTCACTTACTGTCATGATATCATTTAAGATTTAGTAAAAAAAAAAAATATCAAAATGGATTATATCGCTGCCGACTTGCGGTACAAGTTTAAGGGCTGTGCTCTTTCACATTGACCTTGACAAAAACAAATGATGCAGAGAAGTTTTTAATAATTTTTAGAACGACTATCTGGTGCAAGTCATGTGTTGTACTGCAGTTTGGACTACAAAAGTACTCGAGAATTCAAAAATAAGGACGCGAATTCCTTTTTGTTTTTTATAAAATATTTACTAAATTTGAATTTTATATTCGAATTTTCGAAACAAAGAAAATTTTGTTATTGATTACACATCTGTGGACATTTCAATACATAAATTTTGATAAAAATTTTATAATAAAATAAAGAAAAAAAACACTTCAGAAATTTTTTTTTATAAATTTAAATTAAGAAATTGATAGTCAACATTTTTTTATCAAATAATATTTTATAAAAATTTTTGTCAGCACCGTGGCTTTATATAAAAATTAAAAAAATTCAGTTTTAATATTTCACCACACCACTGGGTGGCATTTTGAAGAAAAGAAAATGATAAAAAAAATTGCTAACCAACAAAAACAAAATAATCAAAAATTGTTTTTTAAAAAAAAACTATTTTTTAAAATTTTTTCAAACAACAACAACAACAAGAGTTAATAAACCTTTCATATTTAAAAAAAAAATTTTTTTTTCAGCACCGTGGCTTCATTTAAAAATTAAACAAATCTTAATATTTCGCCACACCATTGAGTGGCATCTTGTTAAAAAAAGGATAGTGCATAAACAATTTTTTAAATAATCAGTAAATGAAAAAAAAAAATTGCTGACCAACAAATTCAAAAAAATTAAAACTTGTTTTTTTAAAAAACTAATTTTGAAAATTTTTTCATTAATTAAATATTTAAACAACAACAGTAATAGTTAATAAACTTTTCATATTTTTGAAAAAAAAAATTTTTAAGCACCGTGGCTTTATATAAAAATTTAAAAAAATTTCAATTTTAATATTTCGCCCCACCATTGAGTGGGATTTTGAAGAAAAGAAAATGATAAAAAATTGCTGAATACCAAATTCAAAATAATTAAAAATGTTTTTTAAAAAACTAATTGTTAAAATTTGTTTATTAATTGAATATTTAAACAACAACAAAAAAAAACTTTATGCACCGTGGCTTCATATGAAAATTGAAAAAATTTCAATTGTAATATTTCGCCACACCATTGAGTGGGATTTTGAAGAAAAGAAAATAATAAAAAAATTGCTGAATACCAAATTCAAAATAATTAAAAATGTTTTTTAAAAAACTAATTGTTAAAATTTTTTTATTAATTGAATATTCAAACAACAACAGCAAGAGTTAATAAAAAAAAATTTTTTTCAGCACCGTGGCTTCATTTAAAAATTAAACAAATCTTAATATTTCGCCACACCATTGAGTGGCATCTTGTTAAAAAAAAGTGTATAAACAATTTTTTTAATTAAACAGTAAATGAAAAAAAAATTGTTAACCAACAAATACAAAATAATTAAAACTTGTTTTTTAAAAAAACTATTTTTTTAATTTTTTTCGTTAATTGAATATTTAAACAACAACAACAACAAGAGTTAATAAACCTTTAATATTTTATAAAAAAAAAAATTTAAGCTCCATGGCTTCATATAAAAATTTAAAAAATTTCAATTTTAGTATTTTGGTGGCAAAGTGTAAAAAAAAAGAAAAAAAATTTTTAAATAATCAGTAAATGAAAAAAAAAAATGCTGACCAACAAATTCAAAATAACCAAAAAAAAAATTCTTTTTAAAAGCTAATTTTTAAAATTTTTTTAATTGATTGAATATTTTAAAAATAAATTTATATCATTTTCTTTTCCAACAACAGTTAATAAACGTTTAATATTTTATAAAAATTTTTTTAAGCACCAGAGTTTCATAAAAAAATTAAGCAAATTTCAGTTTTACTATTTCGCCAAAAAATAAAAAAGCATAAAAAATTGTTTTTAAAAAATTCAAAATCAAAAATTGTTTTTAACTAATTTTTAAAATTTTTTCATTTATTGAATATTTAAAAAAAAAAAAAATTTATATAATTTTCTTTTCCTGAAGATGATGCCGCTTAACGGTGTCACAAAATATTTAAAACAAAAATAAAATAATTAGTTAATTAAAATTCGCCAATAAAAATATATATTTGATTTGTACACATGCAGCTGAACTTATTATTTGATTTTCTTAAATCTAAAGCCACACAAATTTGATAACCGTAAAAGCAGAAAAAACAAAGTCGTGCTGCTGCAACAGAGCGTAACGCAGCAGCATATGGTAAAGAGTATATACACTATACACGGCTGAATAGAGCTCTTTTATTAACTCTATTATTAATTTAGTAGGAAAATATTTCGGTTTAGAATCATTTTAAATAATTAAAAATAAAATGTTTTTAACTTTCTATATAAAAACTTTGTGCTTCTAAATTATTTCTAACCTAAAAATTTTAATGTTTTTTTTTCTGCAAGAAATTTTGATAAAAATTTTAAATGCTGAAATTTACTTAGAAACAAAATTTCAAATATAAACCACAATTAATGAAAGTAAAATGAATTAGAATATTATTATTAATTCTTGAAAAAAAAAATGATAAATAAATTTGTATTGAAACATTCGCGATTAACATCGAAATTACGAATATACATAAAAGTGTGTTTTGAAGAAGTAAAATACTTGAAATAACATTTTTTTTGTTGGTTAAAGAAATTTATAGACTTTTGGCTAAAAAATTCTAGCAACGCAAAGAATTTTTATATTTACAAAAAAAAAAATATTTATTTTAAAAAATAAAAAAATTAAAAACTAAAATTCTAATTTTCTAAGTAAAAGTTATGCTAGAATTAGATAACAACTAATGCTACATATGAAAATTAGGTTTACAAAAAATTGGAATAACACTTCAGCAGTTTCAAGTGAATTAATTACAAAAAAGAAGCTTCTAGAACTTCTGAATTTTAATAAATGCTTAAGAAATTTAGAATTAAAAAAAATATATTTAAAACAAAAAATTTTGACAGGCAGGTGAAATTTATAAACAAAAAAAAAAAAAATTAAAATAAATAAAGTTGTAATAAATATTTAGGCTATAAAAATAATTCAAAATATTTAATGTAAAACTACCTTAAATAAATAAAAAAAAATTAAAAAAAAAATATTAGTGTTTAAGTACGAAATCATTAGCATATACAAATTATATACATACTTATACATATAAATTAAATATTAAAATATAAAAACAAAAACAACAAATACTTTTTAATAATATTTAAAAGTGATTATATATAAAATGAAAACAAAAACAACAAAAAAAAACAAAAACTATTTAATCAAAGTGTGTTGTTCATTTAATCGTTTGATAAGAGTATAAATAAAATTAACACATAAATAAATTTATTCTTAATAAAAAAAACCAACAATAATGAATTAGTTCAAGCTTTTTCTTTGTCTTAAGGTGCATTAATTATTTTAAATTTAATAAAAATCAAAAACAAAAAACAAATATCTTAACATTATTTAAAGTAAAAAAAACAAACAAAACCATCATAAATCTTAACAAATTTTTAGTATAAATTCAAAAAACAATAATAATAAATTTACAAATAAAAAACCAACAACAATTTATTATGCAATTCAATCTTTTTTTTAATTCAAATTTTCTTTTATTATATAAATTAAAACTATATAATCATCTTTAATAGAATTAATTAAGAAAAAAGCAATAAATAACATTAATTTTTTTTAGTTAAACTTCCTTACAACAAAACAAAAACTTCAAATTGCAATAAAAATTAAATATTTGTAAAAAAAATTAATAACTTGTTTTAAATTAAATTTTTTTTAAAATGTTTTTTTGCCCATGCTTAGGTTGTAAGCCTTCCCTCTTTCCACCTCCCCTATTCTATGGGACGGAGGAAAGGGGAAACAAAAAAATTTTTTTATAAACTTTTCTTTTCCTGCAGATGATGGCCACTTTAATGGTGTGGCGAAATATTAAAAACAAAAATAAAATTTGTTAATTTTTTATATAAATAAAATAATTTCTAAATTATTTCTATTATAAAGATTTTAACGGTCTTTCTTTCCCAGAACTTTTTGATAAATTTTTAAATGCTTAAATTTACTTATAAACAAAATTTCGCGCAAATCCCAAAAGTAATGAATATAAAATGGACTAGAAAATTATTAATTTTCGACAAAAGAATCGTGATTAAATTCGCATTAAAAAATTCGTGATTAACATCGAAATTTCGAATATACAAATAAGTGTTTTTTAAATACACAAGTCAAATAGTTGCAAAGACACTATTTTTTAAAGAAATTTATAAACTTTTAGCTAAAAATACTTGCCTTCCTTGTGGGGAGGAGGAAAGAGAAGAAGTAAACATTCAATTTAAATTTCAAATTTTTAGATGAAATAATTTATAGATATGTATCTTTATTTTTATTATCTATTATTTATTTATTTTTAGTTTTTGTTTTTAACATAAAAAACTAATAAAATATTAAAAAATAAATTTTAATGTATCAATTTTTTATATTTGATTTGTGCACACGCAGTCGACCGAGCCTATTCAGTCCTTTTTTCTATTATTCTACGCTGCACTCAGCATAATAACCGTAGAAGAAGAAAAAACGAAGCCATGCTGCTGCAGCAGAGCGTAAGGCAGCAGCATATGGTGAAGAGTATATAAACTATGCACGGCTGAATACAGCTCTTTTATTAACTCTATTATTAATCTAGTAGGAAAATATTTCGGTTTAGAATCATTTTATATGATTAATTTAAAATCCTCCAAAAAAAATTTAAATTTGATCAATATTTTAAATTTGTTTTGTGCATATGCAAGTAAATGCATTTTCCAATTTTTTTATAGTTCTGCCCACAAAGTTGATAACCGTAAAAGAAGGAAAAACGGACTTGTGCTGCTGCAGCAGAGCGTGAGGCAGCAGTATATGATGAAAAGCATATAAACTATGCACGGCTGAATGCAGCTTTCTTATTAACTCTATCATTAAGTTAGTAGTAAAACATTTCGGTTCTAAATGATTTTAAATAATTAATTTAAAATACTCAAAAAAAAATATATATATATGATTTGTACACATGCAGGTGAACTTATTATTTAATTTAAATTTGATAACCGTGAAAAAACAAAGTCGTGCTGCTGCAACATAGCGTAATGCAGCAGCATATAGTAAAGAGTATATACACTATGCACGGCTGAATAGAGCTCTTTTATTAACGCTATTATTAATTTAGTAGGAAAATATTTCGGTTTAGAATCATTTTAAATAATTAATTTAAAATTCCCCCAAATAAATTTAAATCTACCAATTTTTATATTTGTTGTCTGCATATGCAACTAAGCGTACTTTCTGCTTTTATTTTATAGTTCTGCCCACAGAGTTGATAACCGAAGAAAAATCGAAGCAACATGCTGCTGCAGCAGAGCGCAAGGCGCAGCATATGGTGAAGAGAATATAAACTATGCACGCACGGCTTAATATTACTCACTTATTAACTCTGTTATTAATTTAGTAGTAAAACATTTCGCTGCAGGATGATTTTAAATAATTAATTATTATTATTATTTGTACACATGCAGCTGAACTTATTATTTAATTTTCTTAAATCTAAAACTACACACAAATTTGATAACCGTAAAAGAAGAAAAAACCAAGTCGTGCTGCTGCAACAGGTAACGCAGGCTGAATACAACTCTTTTGTTAACTCTATTATTAATTTAGTAGGGAAATATTTCAGGATGATTTGAAATTATTAATTAATGTAAAATTCTTCCAAAAAAGTTTAAATCTATCAATTTTTTATATTTGTTTTGTGCATATGCAACTGAATGTATTTTCCGCATTTTTATAGTTCTGCCCACAAAGTTGATAACCGTAAAAGAAGAAAAAACGAAGGCGTGCTGCTGCAGCAGAGCGTAAGGCAGCAGCATAAGGTAAAGAGTATATAAACTATGCACGGCTTAATGTAACTCTCTTATTAACTCTATCACTAATTTAGTAATAAACCATTCGGTTCAGCATGATTTTAAATTATTAATTTAAAATTCTCCAAAAAATTTTAAATCTATCAATTTTTTATATTTGTTTTGTGCATATGAAACTGAACGTATTTTCTGCTTTGTTTTATAATTCTGCCCACAAAGTTGATAACCGTAAAAAGACGAAGCAACATGCTGCTGCAGCAGAGCGTAAGGCAGCAGCATATGGTGAAGAGTATATAAACTACGCACGACTTAATGTAGGCTCTCTTATTAACTCAATTATTAATTTAGTAGTAAAACATTTCGGTTCAGAATGATTTTAAATAATTAATTGAAAATTCGCCAAGAAAAATATATATATGATTTATACACATGCAGCCGAACTTATTATTTACTTTTCTTATAAATCTGCACACTAAGTTGATAACCGTAAAAGAAAAAAAAACGAAACAACATGCTGCTGCAGCAGAGCGTAAGGCAGCAGAATATTTTGAAGAGTATATAAGCTACGCACAACTGAATGTAAGCTCTCTTATTAACTCTACTATTAATTTAGTAGTAAAACATTTCGGTTCAGGATTAAATAATTAATTTTTTTTATTTATGTGTTTTATACCATTAAAATTAATTATTACTTTTTATAGGACGTATCCAAGCTTTTTTTTTAAGTTATTAATCCTTATCCTTAAAATAATCTCACTATTGCAGTATTGTAATTATAGCATAATTAATAGATAAATTGTATTAAGGGGTAAACTTTTCTTCAGGCTAGTTTAATTTTTGGGTCGCTAATAAGTTCGATGCAAAATTCCAGAACGTGATGCATCAAGCTTAAGCCATAAAGAACTCAATAAATTGCGTATTAAATGAGAGGTTTATCGATTGTAGGAGCGGCAGATGAACATGTGATTTGCCTTCAGTGTGGGCTTGACAACACTCAAGAAGCGTTTTTTTTTTAAACAATTTTTTCTGTTGGAATCGATAAATGAGTGGCATTCGTTTCGAACAATGGCGTACTATCAGGTTTTGCATCAGGCTTGGGCACAGTGCAACGGAAATTC
This sequence comes from Trichopoda pennipes, assembly GCA_030448955.1. Classification (NCBI taxonomy): domain Eukaryota; kingdom Metazoa; phylum Arthropoda; class Insecta; order Diptera; family Tachinidae; genus Trichopoda; species Trichopoda pennipes. Next base: position 4,873,017 of record JASKUP010000040.1, read on the forward strand.
TTGTAAAACTTCAGCCTACGGAGATAGTGTATTGTCAAGGTTTTGTGATGGTTTAAGGCATTTTTAGAAGAAAGCAAATTAATAGAAGATGAACTTCATCCTTAAGAACCCATTAAAATATCGACGGAATTCGGGATCTTGTGCATACAGATCGTCGGTTGACAGTCAGAATTATAGGGGAAGAGTTAAATTTTCACTCAAACTACTGTTCACCAAATTTTGACCAATGACTTGGGGATAAGAAAAATCTGCGCAAAAGTGCTTTAATAAATCTAAAGGACGTCAGGAAGGAAAGGTGCTTTGATTTCTTGCATTCGATTATAAATGACCCCCATTTCCCACAATGTGTCATTAGTGGTGACGAGTTTTGGGTGCTTGAAGATGAACCAGAAACCAAGCTTCAGGGCATGAAATGGCACACTTCAACCTCAAATGGCTGTAGGTGCCGCAGTAGGCTAGTAGGTAGTGTACCAGCTTATCAGTCTGCGGAGATTGTGGGTTCGAATCCCAACAAGGACCTTTGCTGTTTTTGCACTGCAAAAATAAAAATTGACTGTCGGTGGGGCTGCTCAGTGATGAAGGTATGGTCACTGGTCACTAAGCTGTCTTATATACGACAGTTAATTTCCGTAACTATCCTTCTACTTTCATCACCTGTCGCATCTCTTCTCTATCCCTTTCCTAAAAGAATGTAGCACGGTACTTGATTAAATAGGCATTGTTGCCTGAAGTGCCACTTCTCGTTAAAAAAAAACCGACCAGCTCAACGCTATTCCAGTATTGGAGTTCCAGCCCTGCTATGAGGAATGGAAGAATGGTCTTCAGCGATGTAAGGCTTCAGAAGAAGATTATTGTGAGAGTGAAAATATAAAATTGTTATATTATTTGAATACAAAAAAATTTAAATAATCAGTCTCTTTACTTAATTTACACACCTCGTATGTGTCCAAAAAGAAAAATTGTTTGTATAAAAATGTCGGAAAAATTTATAAAAAAATTTCTTACCGCATTTGTTTTTACTTTAATATCAAATTTAATTTAAAACTTAATGTTTTACAACACTTAACCTTAAATATACAAAAATCTACTACGATACTTAAGCAACGCTGTAGGGTGTCAAACAAAATAATGTAATTTTAAGCAACGCTGGCAATAGCAGTAGTTATAGAAAAAAGTTTGCGGGCCGCACAAACGGTGAAGAAAATTCATATAGAAATTATAATTTCGCACAAAATAACATAAGTTGAATAAGAAAAATAACAGAAAATAAACAAAAGGAATTCCAAAGTGCAATATTTATACAGTGTTAAATAAAGGTGAATAATTTTTAATACAACAAATATAAATCTTGCAAAAGTGTAAAAAATTTTAAAGCAAAAAAAAAAAAAAGAGTGGCGCTAGCATACTGCGAAAAAGCAACAAAAAAATAAAAAGAAAAACGGATCAAGAGGCTCCACGTAAATGTATACATATTGAATAAAAAGTGTGTGAAAACTGTATGAAAATTGTACAGAAAAAATACAACAACACTAATTCTGAAGGAAAATGAAACAATTTTTCTCGGAGAGTGCTACTACACCCTTAATGGAAGGAAAACATAAAAAGTGAATAAGAAAAGATGAAAAATACAAATATCTGGTGTCAGTTAATGTTATTCGCATAAGTAGGGTGTGGGGAGTGTGATACATTAAGCGAACATAAAGCATAAAGAAGAAGAATTATTAGGGAGTTGTTGTCTGTTAAGAATAAGAAACAAAAAGGAAGTACAAAAAGAAGTTTTCATATGGAATATGAATACTTTTTAATATTAAATAATTTTTTTTTGCGAATATAAAGTTTTAAAAGCTTTTTATTAGCTGGCGGCAGGCGTTTTATTTATTTATGCACATTTCTTGATGAGTGAGTGTATGTGTTCCTAAAATTAATGTACTTCTCTTTAACAGCATAAAATTCACAAATAAGCCGCTGCCACTTCTTCTAGCTTCTCAGTCACTGTGCTGCTTATTTACAAGCTAATTCTGTTCAGTGCACAATCGTATAGTTTTTTAACTGGTTTAAAAAAAAAATTAATTTATTGCCTATTGGATCGTGGAAGTAAGTAAAAATTCTTTCTTAGGGAGTTAGTGCACGCAGGAACTGTTTAAATTAATCTTAATGAATTGTTGTTGCAGTCGTCACTAGGCGGTGTATTTTGTTTGTGCATATACTGCAGCTACATACAAACCCTTGTGAGAAATACCACCTTAAGATTTTCTTTAATAATGATGCCATATTAGCGTTTTTGTACAAATTTGTGTAGTATTGTAAAAATAATGGACTGAACTCCTCCTAAACGGCTGGACCGATTTGCATAAATTTTTTTGTATGCGTTTGGGTGGCGCCCCGGGTGGTTTAGATTTACAATTCGGTCCAATTGGACAAGGGGGCGTGGTACCTCCCATATAAGCCACAAATTAAAAATCTATTATTTCTGCTCCTGATAACGGTATTTGCACAAAATTTGGTACGTCGGTTTGGTGTGCATTTTTTAAGTGCTGCTGCAAATATGGGCGGGATTGCACAAAGGGGCGTGATACCTCTCTTACAAACCACAATATAAAAATCTATTATTTCCGACCCTAATAACGGTATTTGTACAAAATTTGGTACATCGGTTTGGTGTGCATATTTTAAGTGCTACTGCAAATATGGGCGGGATTGTAGAAAGGGGCGTGATACCTCCCATACAAACCACAAATTAAGAATCCAATATTTCTGTTCCTGATAACGGTATTTAAACAGAATTTGGTATTTCGATTGAGTGAACATATTTTAAGTTCTGCTGCAAATATAAGCAAGATTTAATAAAGACGCGTGGTACTTCCCTAATGTACGTGTGTATGTCACTGAATAAATTTTTTTTGCATGCGTGTGGGTGCCACATTAAATGGTTTACATTCACAAACGAGACCGGCAGATGGCGCTGCAGTCGGTATCAAAGTTATTCAATTGCACTGCAACTACACGACTGGATCGATTTGAATGAATTTTTGTGTATTCATTCATTTTTTGTGCGCTGTGTTTTGTTATAATATGGTATCGCATTTACGTAAATATTGAGCGTTGTTTACTTCAAAAATACACACACCCCCTAAATTCGTCGCCAGCCGCCTTGGCCGATGACGGCGAAAGGCCCAAAGTAACATAAACTCGATTACAGCCGGCATTAAAACAGTTGCGGTGGGCATCGAGCTAATTTATTTGCGCTTCTTCTTTGCGATCTCACAAATTCGTTCTCAATGGGTCAGCTAGTATCCTTAGAAAATTTTTATTTGGCAAACGGCCGAAACCGGTTTGTTCACAAACCAAATTTAACGAGGGTCGACGGAAAACCGTACCCAAATAAAAATAAAATCAACTCCGTCGGAAAATCTAAGCACATATCTTCAGAAAACTTTATTTAACGTTTTCTATTTCTAGCATTGATCAGTGACTTATTTTGGACAGTCCCTTCTCTTCGAATTGTTTCTGGACTGCATGTCTTGCCCAGGTTTTTTCGGCTTCAGTTGCTAACATTGGAGCACTAAGATGTGGTTTTTTGTTAATCTTATAGACATCGCTTTTGAATTCCGATATTGGATTCATTTGGTGTCATGTTATTTTCAATTGGAAATAAAACCAATATTCAAATCAGCTGTTTTCTGTTTTTTGCTCATTACAATTTTGGGTGTATTTTTTTTTACAAAATTTTGCAAATTGTGGTAAAATATTGCTGAAAGTTGTATTTTTTCTAAATAAAAATAAAGAAAAAAAGTGACTACATTTCATAAATAACTAAAGTGGCATTCGGCTTTGCATCATTTTTGTTATTGGATGAAGGGCACTCTGAGAAGGTGGGAAGAAAAATTAATGTTTTACGTTCTTTGCCTTTTCGGTGTGTAGTGGGCTGAAATTGGAGACAAATGACGTTTTAAGGTAGTTGACATTTCATTGCCACATGAATCGCCTAGTTGCTCTGTAACTCCAACGGCAGTACCAGCCACGCCTTCAACAGCTTTCGCAATACCACATAAACGCATTATGGTTTTCTCTGTGTCAGTTGGTATTTTGAAAATGGTCCCCCCACCAAGCTTTCTTTTGACATCACTCCTCCACTCAGTCCTATGTGTGTAAAAAAACAGCAAAGTTTTATAAAACAATACATTGTATCGCTGCAAAACAACGTTTAGATTTTTCCAGCCATATTCACATCCTTTTGCGGCGAACCTTTTGCTCAGACGCAGTTGGCTTATAACGTTTTGTGAACCCTTTTTGTCAAATCAGGGTACTTCTCCATAAATTCCAGCAGAATGCCGTTTTGTTTTTAAGTTTTCCCCTATTTCGTTATTAAATATGTAAATCACAATTTTGCTCCAATTTATTAAAGATAAATTAATAAATTAAAATTAACACTCGAAGGATGCTTTTTAAACTTCAAAAAATATCAATTTTATGATGACTTTTTTATTTACTTACATTTTTGCAAAATTACTTAACTAAAATAAATCTTCGTCAGCTGTTCACTTCTAAACAAACCGATAACATTGAATTCTATGACTCCTAAAACTGATAAAAATTTTAATTCGAACACAAAACCGATAGCTTGAATTTTATGACACCAACGCGAAATTGTCAGTTTAAAATTCAATTCCAATACTTTTATTTTTATTCGACTTTTTTTAACTTAATTAAATATGCACTAATCTTTTAAAGAAAATATTTTTCTTTTCAAATTGCATAATTTTTTGTTTTTGTAAAATACAATATAAAAAAAAACAAAAAAAAACAATATTTCCTGAAGAAGCTTTCCACAGGAAAGCGAAATATCGGAAAAAATAAAATCGTTAAAATATTCAAAAGACCGTTTAAAAGAATAGTGCATATTTAAATCAATTCCAATAAAATTAAATTCCATGACAACCCCGAATGATATTTGCGTTTTAAAAGGTTTTTTTCACTGTTTAATCGTATTAAAAATGCAAAACTATTGGCATTACTGTTTGTTTTTCCATGTTTTGCTTAACATCCCTCTGTTTGTTGGACCCCTTTCAGACAGGCAAATTTTACTTTGCAAAGTTTTGATTTTATGTGAGAGCGAGGGAGAAAGCATGATTGAGAGTACAGACTTTGATATACTCGCAAAGTTGCTTTGTTTTTCTTTCGTCGCTTATACACAGTTGTACTTATACACAGATTACATTACAGATTACATTGACTAAAACAAAATTTGTAAAAGAAAACTTTTTGTGTTTGAACACCAAAGAAAGTTTAAAAGAAAATTAAAAAAACTTTGTCAAAGTAAAATTTGCCTGTGTGAAAGCGGTCTTGGTATATAAATCTGCTGCTGCTGCTTTGCTCTTTAAACGTCTCTGCTACTTTTAACATTCTCTGCCTACAATTTACTCATTTCATTCTAACTATTCATGCTGTTGTTGTTTCTTGTTTTTTGCAAGGGTGGGTTTTTGTGGGTTGAAAATGTAGTATTTTTGTGTTTTTTTTTTTAGTTTCTTTTGATACAAATGTGTTGGTTATGAATGAGTAGACTTTTAAAAATAATAGATAAGAAATAAAGGAAAATCAGCCCTTACATAGCTCTTACATACATACATGCATATGTAAGTGTGTTTTTTTTAAGTATGTCTCCTCTTTGCCTTTTTTACAATTCTTAAATGAAAAGGAAAGGATTAAATGATGATTTACAACAAGAAAATCATTTAGCAACCCCGAATATGTGTAGGCAGCGCTAGTGTTCTTATTCGTAAAGGTGCCTAAAAACATGTGCTCTTATAAATAAGCCTTTTCTGTCTGTCACCATCAAAAGGACTTGACTTCTACAGGTTAAAGCTTGTTGTTTTTTTATTTATTTTTTTTTTGTTTTGTAAAAGAGAGCTTACAAAACAGCAATTAAAAAGTGTGTTATTAAAAAATATTCCTTTAATGGCACCTCCTAAAAGTAGATAACAGTTATATTTTTAATAAACATATTTGTGAGAAGAATAATAAATGTGTAAGTGCGTTGTAAAAGAAAATCGATTTTATTTATAGTTGATTGGGTTTATAAAAATATGCTTCCTTCCATTATATATTTTTTTTATTGCGTTAATTGCTTTCTTTCACTATATTTTTATAAATTATCGTAAGTCATAATGGGAGTTCAGGAACGCAGGATACGTAAATGCAGTTTTGTATATTTTTTTTGTTTATTAAATTTTTCTCTACTTCAATAAAGTAGAAAACATTTTCAAATTATCTGTTTTTTTTCTATTGGTGAACATAGAATATCCATTAGTCTTCTTATTGTGCTCGCTGTTAACTAAATTCTGTAAAAACTCCATTAGCAACAGTGATGGTTCCAAAAAGTACTATTTTGATTAAAGGCAGACAAGATTTTCTGGTCAGCTAAAACTAAGGACTTTTAGTATAATCTAATGCAAACTCGCTTTTTATGCCGAAGATATTTTTTCGAGCTCGAGCGATTTAAAAGTTTTTAGCAGATCTCAACACCAACAAGTCTTCTAGGACTGGTATTGAAACAGTACTCTTCGACGCTAGCGCGTCCATTAGCAGCCCTTTTCAGCACGTATCATGCTGGCGTATCCACGTATCCAAAGTGTTGGAAGGTTGCTAATGTAACGTCGACCAGCAAAAAGGGTGATGCTAACAATCCTAAAAATTACCGCCCATTTGTAATTTGTCACTTTGTAAAGTAATGGAAAGTATGAAAGCAACTCCATACATCATTTCGGAGAGAGTAAGGTGGTGGTTCTAGATATTACCAAAACGTTTGATAGGGTGTGGCGTGATGTACTTCTGTCTAAACTTGTTGCATTTGGTGTCGGCGATAATTTCTCCAGATTTCGAGTTTTTTCAGGAATCGCACTAAACGAGTTGTTATAGATGAGATTTCATCAAACGAGTTCAAGATTAATTCAAGGGTACCGCAAGGACTTGTTTTTTCTCCTACCCTATTTCTTATTTTTCTAAATTAACTTCTTTGTCAAATCTTTTGCAGCTGTCAGCACCATTTGTCAATCGTATTAATTTAGTAATAAATCGAACCAGTTGAAGGTGGTGAGTTCCAAAAGGCGAAACATGAATGATACGCTCAATGATGATCTCGCAACAATCTCGGAATGGGGTCGTGTGAATAGAGTGGATTTTAATGCCCATTAGACGCAATGTTGCATGATTACGCATAGATGTGTTCGAAAATGGTGTTACTATGGGTGATATAGCTAGTACGGAATCGGAAGCTCTTGATGTTTTTGGCATGAAAATTCAGTGTGCTGTTCGATGGACTAAACACATTTTTCAGATTTCTAAAGAAGCTTTCAATTACCTCGGTTTGCTAAAACGGTATAAGAGATACTTCACTCTATCCGATCTTCGTACTATTTATTCAACCTATATCCGTCCAAAGATGGGTCGCCGTCCCAAAGTGTATTTTGGAGTTGCTCGACGGCGTACAGAGAGGGCCAAGAGGCTCAGTGGAGACAGTAGGGTATCCAACTCTATAGATCCCCTGGATATGTGCCCCCTATATGGTCTTTGGAGAAAGCAACAACTTAGACCTGTGCGACTGATGGAAAAAGGGAGCCCAGTCCTCTGAAGTCAGTAGCGGTACAACTGGAAACTCCACTTTATTTCCACGGGAATCAGTAAGCCGCAGAGTTCGTTATTTGTGTCTTTAGACATTTAACTGTTTTCTGACGGATCATTGAGGTTGGCCCCTATATGGGAGCATCGTGGTGGTTGTGGTTTTGCGGCCCCATAACAGTATAATGGTTATTATGGTGGCCAGGATCATCTCACTGATAATGACACGCAAAGTGAATGATCCAGTCCAGTGAGCATGCTTGACATGTGTTCTCGACAGGAGTTAGAAAGTCTCCAACTCTTTAGCAAGGAGTTATGATTTGCAGCCCTGGAATCATTAAAGTTGCAACTAGGAAAGACCTGTTGCTAGAATTAGTCTTCGAAAGAGCATGACGTCCCAAATTATGCAGTGGTTTGACCACCATCTGATTAAGACTACATAGTCAGGCGCAGATGTAAATCTGATCACACAGTTGATCCCCTGGAGTCCTTAGACAGCTCGGCCAACCTCACCCGTAAAACTATGAATTCCTCCCGGGGGCACATAAGTCTTTATGAATCACACAAGCATCTAGACTTGTGGGAGTATCGTGGTGGCTGTGTGTTTCGCGGCCCCTCATGAATTTGATTAGGGGGCCAGGATCATCTCACCTTTACTGAGAACAATGGGTGAATGATCCGGATCCAGTGAGCATGCTAGTCATGTGTTCTGGACCAGGAGTTGGATAGTCTCCAACTCTTCAGCAAGGAGTAGTGTTTTGCGACCCTGCTTCGGAACCGCTAAAATTGCAACAAGGAATGACCTGTTGCTAGAGTTAGTCCACAGCTTCCCAGGGGGAGAATGACGTTGCTTTTCATTTCCAGTAGTTTGACCACCATCTGATTAAGGCTTACAGCCAGGCGCAGATGTAAATCTTATCACGCTCCCTGGAGCATCTACGTAATATGGGTTGTATTACACTGTTTTGTCGTTACTACAATGGTAGATGCTCTAACGAAATTAGGGAACTTGTTCCCATTACTCACACGTTTTTGCGAGAACATCCATTTGTGATTGATTGGCCAGTGAGTCGCACTACGCATTACAGGGAGAATGCGTTGTTTAGCAGAACATTCCGTATGTGGAATTAACTTCCTCCAGAGCTCCTTCCCGTCACTTTCAATGTAGGAAAGTTCAAATTGAATATCCACAAACACTACTCCCTTTTTTGTTTCGATATAAAATCAGACACAACACTATGACAATAGAATACAATTTTTCTTCCAGCTATAAAACCATAAGCAAGGACTTATTATAATAAAATCAATGATCATAATCAAACTGTCTATTAACTGTAACTGGGAATAATTTTTAAAATATTAAAAAAAAATATTTATTGTTTTCATTTTTTTCGTTTCCTTTTCCTTTAAATTTTTATTATTTCCTAAGGACTCTGCTACACTTGCTGCTGCCTTTATTGTTGCTATTATCATTGTTAGCAACTTATTGCAGACACATTTCAACAAGTAACTACAACAAAGCAAAACCAATAAAAACAACAGCCGTATTAAATTTAACATTTTAATACAGAGAAAAAAAAATGTGCTTGAAATAAAAATTGTTATTTGATGGTGCTCCACCACCACCATTGTGGCATAAAAGTATTTTCCTGAAGATATTAAATAATGGGAATTGTATATTAGCTGTGTTTGTTTTAATGTTGGCTATAAACTATAAATAAAATGCAGTTTCTCCTTACCGTCCTCCCACAACCCTCTTGTTTACTTTTATGTTTTGCTTCATAAGAAAGGAAATTCATATAAATAACTGTTCATTTAAAATCTATACCTGAATTCCTTTTAAATCAACTAAAATCAGCGCAAAATTAACTATGTTTATAAAAATGGTTTGTGTCTCTGCTAATTAAATTCGAATTTTTCGTCGCATGTTTTTTTATAATTAAAAACGTTATATTTATACTTATTGGGAGCGATTAGCTTGTAACGACACGTTTAGCCTGGTTGCTGGGTTATGTTCAACGGCGTCCAGGATCGTGTTGTGCCAATATTTAATTAAAAAGCGACTGTTTTTTTTTTTTTTTTATTAAAGAGAAGTAGCACTTAAGGAAACAATGTCTATTAGTCAAGTACCGTGCTACATTCTTTAGGAAAGGGATAGAGAATAGATGAAACAGGTGGTGAAAGTAGAAGGATAGTCGGAAATTAACTGCCGAATATAAGACAGCCCAGCGACCAGTGACTATGCCTTCATCGCTGAACAGCTCCACCGACAGTAAAGTTTTATTTTTGTAGTGAAAAAACCAAGGTTTTCGTTGGGAATCAAACCCACAACCCCCATACTTACAAGCAAGTACACTACCTACTAGCCTACAGAAGCACCTGGTTGATTAGGTATAAATCTTCAGCCTTTATTTGTCACTAATCTTTTTGCTTCGTGTGCTGTGCAGTGGTGTCTCCAGTCTAGGTACCACGTATCCACAGTTAGTGGACGAGGGAAATAGCCAGAACACCGGAAATTGTGCAGAGTAAAAACCACTAGAACACAATTTATTGCTGCTTTGGTCACTCCCAGTAGCGAGTGTAGACACAAACCGAGCTGGGTAAAAACCACCACAGCAGTTTGTAACCCCATCGGTGCTACTATGGCCAGCACCACGAGATAAGAGTTAGTGTACTAGGGAAATTCCGTGATAAGATTTACATCTGCACCTGGCCGTAAGCCTTAATCAGATGGTGGTCAAACCACTGGAAATGAAAAGCAAAATATACTTTGATATAAATATCTATGACTAAGAATATTTCTTCCATAAAACAAAGAAAAGCAACGTCATTCACGCCTCCTAGGAAGTCGAGGACTAATTCTAGCAACAGGTCTTTCCTACTTGCATTTTCAGCGGTTTCAAAGCAGGGTTGCAAACCACTACTCCTTGCTGAAGAGCTGGAGACTATCCAGCTCACTGGATCCGGATCATTCACCCGTTGATGTTATTAAAAGCGAGATGATCCTGGCCCACTAAATCAGTTCATGCGGGGGCCGCAAAACCACTACCACCACGATACTCCCGAAGGGCCAACCTCAATAATCACTCAGAGAAACAGCTAAAAGTCTAAAGAGACAATTAGCGGAACTCTGGGGTTTACTGATTCCCGTGGAAATAACGTGGAGCTTCCAGTTGACACCCTGCTTAGATTCAGGGGACTGGGCTCCCTTATACCCCCAGCAGCACAGGTCTAGATAGTCAAGTATCCCAATTGAGTAATGACGTGATAAGGTTTACATCTGCACCTGGCTATGGGTCTTTATCAAATGGTGGCCATTACCACTGTCGATGCTATGTAGCGCCATCCTCGCCCTAGAAGGCCCTCCCTCCGGTCACTCCTAGTTGCAATTTCGAAAGCCCGAAGTAGGCCGCAGCATTCAGTCCTTGCTAAAGAGTTGGAGAGTATCCCACTCCTGGTTCAGAACGCATGAAGCTTAATATAATGTAAAGAGCACGACGGCATTCATACTCACTGGACCTGGACCACTCATTGTGTTCATTGTGAATGATCCGATCCACAAACTCAAACGAGAGCCGTAAAACCACAGCCATCACGATACTCCCGAAGGGCTAACCTCAATAATCAGTCAGAGAACAGCTAAAAGTCTAAAGGGACAAATAGTGGAACTCTGGGGCTTTACTGATTCCCGTGGAAATAACGTGGAGCTTCCAGTTAACACCCTGCTTGCCTTCAGGGAACTGGGCTCTCTTATACCCCCAGCAGCATAGGTCTAGATGGTTAAGTAATCCATTAAGACTGATAAATGTGTCCTCCGGGGGGGAGGGGGGATGTACTAGGGAAATAGCCAGAACACTTGAAGTTGTGCAGAGTAAAAACCACCAGAACACAATTTAACGCTGCTTTGAACACTCCCAGTAGCAACTGCAGCCACAAACCAGACTGGGTAAAAACCACCACAGCAGTTTGCGACCTCACTCAGGCTTTGTTAATAAAGTTCTGCTTTATATACCCACACACACAAGTACATATACACACACACATACACTATCTCCACAGTTGATGTATAAAAAAGCTGATGGCTACGTTCATTATCAGCCGCCTGTTGTACGACCACGTAAAGATGGCGCTGTCCAGCGTTACAAACTTTGCTTTTTCTTCATGAAACTTATGTTTAACTTTTCTTTAGAATTCTTTTTCAAATTCACATTAATTAAAATTTTAGGTTTTCCGGATTTTAATGGAACACAGTTTTATATTGTAGAAAAAAATTCATTTAATGCTGTTATTGAATTTTTATTGTGATTTGATTTATTTCCTTATGAATTATTACGTTTCACTAATGGCATATGAGCAATAAATAAAAGGAAAGAATAAACCGTACTGGAGCATTAAGTGAACAAATGGAGCTTAGAGCTTTTTTTTGGTTCACTTTTTAAATGCAACTTATAATTTCTTGTGTGACAAAATCGCAAAATTATATTTTCAACGAAAAAAATTTGCAAAGTGATATAAGATGCGGTTTAAAGTATATGACTCGTATTTGTTGGTGTTGATGGGGAAGGCTTAGCAGTGCTGAGAACCAATTAGAACGTTTTTCCTTAAAAATTTTTCCTCTTATAAAATATCTAATGCTCGGGGCAGTTTTACTTTTATTTTAAACACCTGCTTAGTTGATAAAAGTTTTTTAGTTACGCCTAGAGTCGTACGTTCAAATTACTAAAATCTTCTTAGGGATAGTGGCGGATGTCCCGCTAACTTTTACTTCAACCATTCGAAATCGAGTTGTGTTTGGTGATGCCTGAAATGCATTGCATGGAATATGGGGTGATTCATTTTCAACATTTTAAATAGAAGAAGGATATAGTCTTGCTTCTGTATGATAACAAACTCACTCCTCACTCACACTCCGGAACCCTTTAAGTCAAATTACACCTAATTTTTTTCTGTTAGTAGATACAAATTAAGCTCTTTACCACTTCCTATCCAAAGCGCAAAAAGTTAACCTATTGTTATAATTACAATATATGTCCGTCTGTCATAGGCCCTAGCCTCTTTCTTCCTTTTCTTTGGCCAATGCATTTCATGAGTAGGAATATTTTTTTTACAAACAGTTTTTGAAAGAAAAGTACCAACAATGCCTATTTAGTCAAGTAGTACCGTGCTACATTCTTTAGGAAAGGGATAGAGAAGAGATGAGACAGGTGGTGAAAGTACGGAAATTAACTGTCGTATAAGACACCACAGCGACCACCGGTGATCATGCCTTCATTACTGAGCAGCCACACCGACGGTCAATTTGTATTTTTGTAGTGAAAAAACAGCAAAGGTCTTTGTTGGGAATCGAACTCACAATCCGCAGACTGATAAGCAGGGCTTTAATTGTTGATGGTTTTTAGCATAGGTCAGGGACTTCACGTGACTCCAGAGAAACTTATTGTGGGGTGTTTAATTTATATAGATTTTTCTCAGGAATCACACTATACAAGTTGTTATAGATGGAATTTATTCAGACGAGTTCAAGATTAATTCAGGGGTACTGCAAGGCTCCGTTCTTTCTCTTACCCTATTTCTTATTTTTCTAAATTACCTTCTTTGTGAAACTTTCAACTCTTAATACTGTTTCGCAGGTGACATCACCATTTGTCATTCGTATTTATTTGGTAATAGACCGCACCACTCTAAGGTGGATTCCAAAAGTCGGAACATGAATGATACGCTCAATTACGATCTTCGAATGGGGCTGTGTGAAAAGAGTAGATTTTAATGCCCGTAAGACGCAATGTTGCATGCTTATTTATGGATGTGTGTTTGGAAATGGTGCTGCATTTATTACTATAGATGATATAGGTAGGACGGAATCAAAAGATCTTGATGTTCTTGGCATGCAAATTCAGTGTAATGTACGATGAACTAAACAAATTTTTCAGCTTTCTAAAGAAGCTTTCAGGTAACTCGATTTTCTAAAACAGTGTAAGAGAGACTCCGATCTACGTACTATTTATACCACCTATGTCCGTCCGGATTACAACTCTTATGTATGGGCTGGGGCCCCAAAGTCTATTTTGGAGCTACAGAAGAGAGCCAAGAGGCGCATTGGGGACGCTAGAATATCCAACTCTATTGATTCCCTAGAGCATCGACGCACTGTAGGTTGTATTTCACTGTTTTATTTTTACTACAATGGTAAGTGCTCTAACGTAATTAGGGAACTAGTACATTTCCATTTGCCTCGATTTTCGTTGAGAGCTCATTCATTTGTATGAAAATTCGTTTTTTAGCAGAACAGTTCGTATGTGGAATAAACTCCCTCCAGAGGTCTTTCCTGTCACTTTCAATGTAGGAAAGTTCAAATAGAATATCCACAAACACGACTCTCTCTTTCCTCCTCTCCATAACCTAATCTCCTAGTTTTGGTACAATGCATTACATGAGTAGGGGTCGCATCACCTGAGTACTAGTCCGAACGAAAAAAAAAAACTCCATAACAAATCCCCATTCATTTTGATATTGTCATCTTTCGTTGTTCCCATGAAAATGTAAGTTGGGTGCATAATCTGTATTTTTATATCCGTAACATTGCCATGCTATAATTTTTACAGAGCTCTGTTAAATGAAAGAGGTTTGTGTCAAAACTAAAAAGTTAAAATTTATCTTCACACACATCATGGATTATATTTTTTGTGTCCAAAATTTGATAGAATTGATGACTATTTTTTTAAGAAAATTTGCATAATGAGGAGCGCTGCTTAAGCGTTAAACTTTTCATGATGGTTTGTTACTGTTTATGAATTTAGAAAAAAATAGAAAAACTCAGAAATAGCTATCTTTGTTAAAATAAAAAATTCCTTTAATACATTTCTGATCTCTTCAACTGGCCAAAAGAAAAAGATGTGATAGGCAAAAGAGTAACTCATTACAGATAGACATAATAATAAGCAAAATAACAATAACAATAAAAAATACTAAAAGAAGCTTTTACTCATTCTCAATATTAATGAGAGTTAATCCGCCCTAATCCATCTAGGTTATCCAATAAGTGCTGGTTAATAAAGGTTTTGAGTTTTAATCTTGTCAACATACTGCCTCCTAAGAACACCATTACCTGTTCATAACACCACTTTGAAAGGACGGCCTAAAGTTGGCAGTGTTTTGGTTTAGTCATAAGACTTCGCGTCAGGATCAGGCACCATCCTTTCATCAGAGATCGTAAATTCACAATGAGGTCTGGATAAACTTGGAGATGACTTTGTTGGTAGTAAACAAATTCTAGAAATGGGTCGTTTAATAATTTTATCTTTAGTAAAAATAGATACAACACGAACTCTGCTGTCTTGGCCGGGGTGTACCTCGTGAATACGGCCCATTAATCACTGGCCAGGTCCACATTTATTATCACAAATAAGAACCAGGTCATTTATGTGAGCATTAGGTTTAGCTTCTAGCCATTTCGGATGAGAATGCATACGATTAAGGTATTCCAAATGCCAACGCTTCTTCTGAAATGTTCTTTTTCCTTTGGACAGTTAAAGAGATCAGAAGTGTATTAAAGGATTTTTTTTTTATTTTAACAAAGAAGACTATTTCTGAGTTTTTCTAATTTTTTCTAAATTCATAAACAGTTACACATATTGTTTTATCGCTGCACTTAGAAAAGGTTCATACAAGGAATGGGGAACCCTTGGTGATTGTGCTTCGTGTTTTTTTTTTTTTTTTTTTTTTTTTTTTTTTTTTTTGTAATTTAAAGCCTTTAAAAATTCTCTCAGTTTTTAAAGTTTTTATAAATTTTGGGAAAAATTATTTTTTTGTCATGCAATATATAGAAATGTTATGAGATGATTTTCGTTGTTATTCCTTCCATTGAGCAGGGTGTAATGAAGTGTTGTATTTCTAATTTTTTTTTTTGCGCCCTTTTCACAAATAATTTAAATAAATTAAAAACAAAAACAAAACTAAAATTATCAACATAAATCAGTGAATTCTATGTTTTTTTTTTGTTTTTTTGTTGCATTTAATGCACAAACAATTGATGACGGATGATGATAATGCTGAAAATGATTCACAATTGTTGTGTGGAAGGAAGCCAGTATTTTGCATTTCTATAGAAAACAATAGCAAAATATTGGACTCTTTTGTGTTTCTCCGTACAATATAAAATATTTAATAAAATATGATTTATACTTTATTTTGTTTTTGTTTTTCAGTATATTTATTAAAATAAAAACGAAATCGTAATAAAATTCATAAAATCAAATGAATAATAAATGTCGATAACAACCTTCTTTAAATTCCAAAAAAAAAATAATAATAAATACTATAAATTAAATAAACTATCAAGAAACAGTTTATATTTATAAAGGAAAATAAGAGAAAAGAAAAAAACCGAACATTTTCAAAGAAACAAAAAAGAGAAAAATAAATCCAATACCGCCCCTCCCACTTTAAAATTTAAGACTTAAAAAATAATTTCAAAATTTTAAATCAAAAACAAAAGCAAATAATAAAATAACTTAAATTAAATATATATAAAACTAACAACTACAACAACAACAGCAAATAAAAACAAACAAAACAAAAATGGGTTGCACAACATCGGCTGAAGAGCGCGCCGCCATACAACGTTCCAAGCAAATTGAGAAAAATCTTAAAGAGGATGGCATACAGGCGGCAAAGGATATTAAATTATTGCTATTGGGTAAGTTCAGTAACACGTTTGTTTTTTTTTTTTTGTTAACTATTTTATTCTTCAATCAGTACATATGTATATGTTCGTAATACGTTTCCCTTTAAACAAGTGATCTTAGACTTTCAATTTCATTCGAAATTGACTCAATATTGCAAGATAAACATAAACTAATTCGAATAACTTTCTATATTTCTGAACTCGTATCATTTAATATCACTTCTTGCGTTTTATTTACTCGCTGAGTTCTTTCAATTGCGAAATAAAACATTTTCGTCCGCCGGCACACCCTGTAAATTTTTGATTTAATGAAATTGAATGGATCTTTATATTGATAAATGTTTTATTTAATGCTGGCTGGCAATTACGTATGGAATACAATATCAGATAACTGTCCGCCTCCAGATAATTGTATCCCCACAAAAAGAAGATCAGTGCAGTCAAATCAGGCGGTCTCCCCCCGGGGGCACATGATAGTCTTTTTGGAACCTACTATTCCATTTAGACTGGTGTCTTGCGGGGTAAAAGGGAGCCCAGGCCCCTCAAAGGCTAGTAGGAGTCACCTGGACAATCCACATATTTCCACGGAAATCAGTACGCTCGCAGAGTTCACTATTTGTCTCTTGAGACAATTAGCTGTTCTCTGACTGGTTATTGAGGTTGGCCCCTATATGAGAGTATCGTGGTGGTTGTGGTTTCGAGACCCTCGTGAGAGTTTGTGGGTCGGATCATTCAAAATGAACACAATGAATGGTTCAGGTCCAGTGAGTATGAATGCCGTCGTGTTCTTAATTATATTAAGCTTCATGCATTCTGGACCAGGAGTTGTAAAGTCTCTGCGGCCTACTTCAGGCTTTCGAAATTGCTACTAGGAGTGACCGGAGGATATACGTATTCGATGGCCTCCTAGGGCGTGAATGACGTTTGCAAATCATTCAAGTGGTTTGACCACCATCTGGTTATGACTACCTAGTCGGTGCAGATGTAAATCAAATCACATCAAATCTGGCGGTCGTTGAGGCTAATTTACATCACCATTTCCATATGTGCCTCTGTAGGCTTTTAGGTAGTGTACTAGCTTATAAGACTGAGGGTTGTGGGTTCGATTCCCAACAAAGACCTTGATTTTTTTTCACTACAAAAATAAAAACTGACTGTCGGTGGGGTTGCTTAGCGATGAAGGCATGGTCACACTGGTCACTGTGCTGTCTTATAGCACAGTTAATTTCCGTAACTATCCTTCTACTTTCACCACCTGTCTCATCTCTTCTCTATCCCTTTCCTAAAGAATGTAGCACGGTACTTGACTAAATAGGCATTGTTGCCTGAAGTGCTACACTTCTCTTTTAAAAAGAAAACAAAAAAGACTGGCTGTATGCGATGTAGTACCGTCTTGTTGATACCGCATGTTAATCAAGTTCAAAGCATGCAGTTCTAAAGTTAAAACAGTTTTCAATCATATCACGATATCGCTGCGCATTCACATTTAGCGTCACGCCGCTTTCATTTTCAAAGAAGTAAGGCTCAATGATTCCTTCTGCCCAAATTTCATTTAAGACTGTCACTTTTAATGGATGCAAAAGTGAATGTTGAATAATTTAAGGGTTTCCCATTTCCCAAAACCGACTATTCTGTTTTTACACATAACCATTCAAATGCACTCATTTCTCATCGTCACAGTAATCGATGATTGATTTTGATAAAATGTTTTAACGATTAAAACATGGTGGTTTATCGTATATTTTTCCATAATAAATTTGCCACATGTCCACTTCACGACTTCCAAATATGTTTTATCAAGACTAATGTTTACCAAAATGGCGGCAAAACAAAGTAGTATAGCTTCCCGGCGGACACCCTGTATTTTGTTTAAAGTAACTATATTCAGCTCTGTATAACTTTTTTCACAAAACTTCTCTATCCTGTGTATTATTTAATACTACTGTGCTGACGCAAATCCACCGTGTCTTCGGGGGTAAAATAGAGCCCAGTCCCCTTTAAGGCTAGCAGGAGCCAACTGGACAATTCCACTATATTTCCACGGGAATACATTTTTGCGTCAAAAACTAATCGATAAATAAACAATTGCCAGTGAATTACCAAAGTGTTGAAAGGTTGCTAATGTAACACCGATCCCCAAAAAGGGTGAGGCTTACAACCCTGAAAATTACTGCTCAATTGCAATTTGTTTTGCACTTTCCAAAGTGATGGAAATTATGATTAATTTTCATATTGTGAGGTACCTGGAGTCCAACAGCTTACTTAGCGACCAACGGTATTGTTTCCATAGGGGGCGCTCTGGCTTTGCTATCGGAACAATTTTGTAACTTCATACATCATTTTGGAGAGAAATCCCTCCGGGTGCACATTCACGGAATCTCACCGTCATTACATGTATCAATGGAGGTAATAGGGAGCCCATACCGCTACAAGGCTAGCAGGAGCCAACTGGATAATTTCACTATATTTCCACGGGAATCAATAAAGCCCCGCAGTTCAGCCTTTTAGTTTTTTAGCCTTTTAGCTGTTCTCTAACTGATTATTGAGGTAGGCCCTTCGGGAGTATCATGGCGGTTGTGTGTTTCGAGGCCCTCGTTTGAGTTGTGTTAGTCGGATCACTCACAATGAATACAATGATTGGGTTAGGTCCAATAAGCGTAAATGCCGTCGTGTTCTTAAATTATATTAAGCTTCATACGTTCTAGACCAGGAGTTGGATAGTCTCCAACTCTTCAGCAACGAGTGAGGGCGTTGGCCTGCTCCGAGCTTTTGAAGTTGCAACTAGGAGTGACCGGAAGATATACGTATCTAAAGGCTTTCTAGGGCGAGGATGACGCTACATTTCATCCACAGTGGTATAATCCACCATCTGATTAAGGCTTACGGCCAGGTGCAGATGTGAATCTTATCACGCATATTACTGTGCTGCTCTGAACTGCGATTTTTATTTAGAGGCGAGTAAATACGCCTAGATTCTTTTATTATGAAAACATCTGGCAGCATGAACTTCGGTTATTCAATGAACATTGACATTTAAGCCGACACTTGCCATTTATGACACACTATTTATTTAACTTCAGGGGATGACCCCTACTCATGCAATGTTATTTTTTTTTGTTAAAGAGAAGTAGCACTTTAGGCAACAATGCCTATTTAGTCAAGTACCTTGCTACCTTCTTTTAGGAAAGAGATAGAGAATAGACATGTGGTGAAAGTAGAAGGATAGTCGGAAATTAACAGCCGTATAAAGACAGCACAGCGACCAGTGACTATGCCTTTATCGCTGAGCAGTCCCACCGACAGCCAATTTTTAATTTTGTAGTGAAAAAACCAAAGTCTTCGTTGGGAATAGAACCCACAACCCCCATACTGACAAGCTAGTACACTACCTACTAGCCTACAGAGGCACCTGTAGCAGAACTAGGAAATTAGGTTATTGGGAGGAGAAAAGAGGAGGAGTAGTGTTTGTGGACATTCAATTTAAACTTTCCTAAATTGAAAGTGACAGCAACGATCTCTAGAGGGAGTTTATTCCACATACGAACGGTTCTTCTAAGAAATGAATTTTCCCTGCAATAAGTAGTGCGATTCACTGGCCAACCGACCACAAATGGATGCGCTCTCAGCGAAAATTGAGTCAAACGCATATGTGTGCGAGTTTCGGGAACAAGTTTCCTAATTTCTTAAGAGCACTTATTATTATTGTAGTAACGATAAAACAGTGAAATACATTCCACATTGCGTCGATGCTCTAGGGAATCAATAGAGTTGGATAACCTACCGTCCTCAATGAGCCTCATGGCCCTCTATGGTATGCGGTCGAGCAACTTCAAAATAGTATTTGGAGCGCCGGCCTAAACAGGAAAGTTGTATTCCATCTTTGAACGGACAAAGGTGGTATAAATAGTACGTAGATCGGATGAAGTGAAGTATCTCTTACAACCTTTTAGAAAACCGAGGCACTTGAAAAATTCTTGCTTGTGTTTAGTCTATCAAACAACACAGTGAATTTTTAATGCCAAGAATATCAAGAGCTTTCGATTCCGTAATACCTAAATCACGTATAGTAAGAGGCGCAGCAACATTTCCGAACACAGATCTATGCGTAAGCATGCAACATTGCGCTTTAGGGGTATTAAAGTCGACTCTATTCGCAGGACCCCATTCGTTTTGAGTGTATCATTCATGTTCCGCTTTTTGGAACTCACCTCCAACTAGTGGGGTCTGTTACTAAATGAATACGAATGACTGACAACACGTGAATATTAATATTTTTATGGTTTTATTTTAATTTTTATTTGGGTATGGTTTTATGTTGACCCTTATCAAATTTGGTTTGTGAACAAACCGGTTTCGGCCATTTGCATCCTCAGTGTCCCCCTTATACTAGTTGCATTTTATTATCAGCTGTGTTAATATAGTTCGTCTTGTTCGTGTTTCTCTTCGTGTTATTTCTATTGCATTCTTCACTTTCTCTATTTTTGTCTGTATCTCTCTCTCTCTCTCTCTCCTTTTTCATTTGTTTGTTTTTACCTAATTTGTCTCTCTCTCTCTCTCTCCCTTTTCATTTTATTTTAACTAATGCAGCAATTGAAGTTGCATTAGCAGTAAAATCTCACTGACTACTGACTACACGCAGTAATAGTGCGTGTTATAAATAACACTTTTATTACCTTAATAATCATTCTGTAATCAATCTGTCATCAATAAAAATTTAGTGATAATGCAAACTAAATTTTCATTATCATTCAAAATTAAGTGGCTGCTATAATTTTGAATGCAGTGTTATGTTTATAGTTATTTGAAATGCTTTAAACACATTTAATCTGTTTCATGTTTAATGTTTAAATTGTCACATTAGACTGTTATTGTTTTCTTCCTCAATACACTGGTGCTGGGTATATTTGCATAATAAATTAACCTGTATAATTTTAACCCCATTGTGCTTATTGTTTCTAAGCCATCATCATCTGCAATAGCTAAAGTGAATTTAACACACTACAAATATATAAATCCACTTTATATATATAAAGCAATAGCAAGCAAGCACTTCAAATAACGCAACAACAATAGCAACAAGAAGAAGGAAAAATCACAACAAAATACTTATTTTTTTATTATTATTATTTTCTATAGTCATAAATGAATGACAACAAGAGTTGTGTGTTGAAGTATTAAAGTTCATAGAATGGTGACGATTTTGTTGAGTTGTAAAGTTAAAATCTAAATGCAACTAACAGCGATACTTCACTGTTTCCAAGAAGATTTTTTTATTATTTTTTTTTTTAATAAAAATCTCTATTGTCTTAAATTTAAATTTTGAAAAAGATTTTCCCAGTTTCTTAGTATATAAGGTGTTATAACAACCATTGTTAATTTTTCCTTAATGACCACGAATTTTCTTGAAGGTAAAAGTTCCAACTACTGTTAAGTGATCAATTGTTTTAAGTCTCTGATAGTCAAATTCCTATTCATCTTCCACACACACATTAAAGGGCATCCATATGTGTTAAGATATTTCATATAGAATAAATTATTCACCCTTATTCTGTTTGGCGACGGCAATACAAGACGACGTCGTTTTTTATCGCTTATTGTAAATCCGCATTGTCGTTGGCAATATTTTTCTATAATGACTGTTCCTGTACAAATGCCACATAACATTAGAAAGAGAAAATGTTGCTGTGCAAACACTAGGCAACATTTATCTAAAAAAAAAAAATGTTGAGCAACAGGATAAAGTAAAATAAAATATGGCTTTAAAAACACTAGACAATTTTTTTCGGTAGAAAATATATCTGTGCAACCACTAGACAAAATTTCTTTCCAAAATGTTGCTGTGCCAAGCACTATACCAGAAAAACCTTTGTATGAAAGAATGTTGCTGAGATACGAGACAACTTTTCTAACATCACACACCTTACAGGTTTTCTATAGTTTATATTGCCGTGCAGGAACAACGTTGAGTGCAGGCACCACACAGCATTTTGTAAAATGTTGTTCAACTTTTCTATAGAAAATGTTGCTATACAAACACCAGGCAACTTTTCTGTAGAAATTGTTGCTAAACAGACAAAAGACAAATTATTCATCCTTATTCTGTTTGGCGATGGCAATACAAGACGACGTCGTTTTTTATCGTTTGTTATAAATCTGTATTCTCGTTGGCAATATTGCTATTTATCAATGGCTGGCAATACATGTTTGGTATTCTGTAAGACAATTTGACATTGATAATGCCTTAAATTGGCATTGATATTGTCGTCTGTGTGATCTTGATGTCGTGCTGTTATAAACAAAAATTTAAAAAGATTAAAAAAGCTAAAGATACAAAATAAAATATAAAAATATACAAATAGAATGGAAAAAATTAAAATTACCAACGCCAACCAATTTGAAAAATTAGTGGAAGAATTGGGGAAAAAATCCATCACCTGGCAGGGGATATCGAAGAGGCAGTATTCCCACTAATTTTAAGAAACAATGGGAAAGTGTTGCGACTGCTCTAAACGCCCTTGGCCCACCAAATAGAACGAGTATGTAGTTCACTACATGTTTGACAAAATTCTTTTTTCAGATTTGGCGCGACTTAAAATTTAAAGTAAAAAAAAAGATGGTAAAAACCAAAATGGAATGCAAAACTACTGGAGGCGGCATATTTAATCAACTTATACTGAGTCCCTTGGAAGAAGCTGTGGCAAATTTGCTGAACATTTTGATTTCAATTTATTTTGATTTTTAATTTATATTAGGTTGAATTCAATACAGATTTTATTTTTTATTTTTTTTTTATTTGGCCAAGTACCGTGCTACATTCTCTAGGAAAGGGATAGAGAAGTGATGAGACAGGTGGTGAAAGTAGAAGGATAGTTGCGGAAATTAACTGTCGTATAAAGACAGCACAGTGACCAGTGACTATGCTTTCATCACTGAGCAGCCCCGACGACAGTCGATTTTTATTGGTAGTAAAGAAAAAAAAAGGTCTTTGTTGGGCATCGAACCCACAACCCGCAGTATTATAAGCTAGTACACTACCTACTAGCCTACAGGGGCACTTGCGAACTGAAGCCACTTTTCTTTACGCGGAACATTAAGTGCCGGCTTTTTTTTTTGTAAATTCTGGTATTTAAGATACTCACAACTCTTAATTACTTGCATGCTTGCACTCCAGCTTGAGCTCTTATTTTTGACAAGGAGAAGGTAGAATAAGAAACAATTCTGATGATTTTTCTTTTCTCATACGTAGATAACGACAATGAAAAAAAGAAAACTTTGTTGGGAATCGAACCCACAACCCCCAAACTGACAAGCTAGTACTTTACCTGCTAGCCTACAGGGGCACAGTTTATATTTCTTTCACAATAATTTTATCAAAAATTGTACACCAATGAATCAGATGACTCAAATATTAGATCTGTGTGTTATAGTTTATTAAAATGATTGATAAACTGGCAACAATGTCATAAGACTGTTAGGGAATACCAAAGTAGCATTGAGCTGTTGTGTTAAAGTCATGTTGCCTCAAAATCGACGACGATGTTGCCGTCGCCAAACAGAATAAGTGTGAATAGGAAAAAGTAGCGTTTTGGGATTTGCCGCCATTTTGGTAAAAATTAGCCTTGACAGTTCATAATTAGCAGTCGTGAAGTAGACACATGGCAAATTTATTATGGAAAAATATTCGATAAATCAACGTGTTTTAAGCGTTAAAACATTTTATTAAACTCAATCATCGATTACTGTGACGATGAGAAAGTTATGTACAAATTTTGGGTGAAAAAAGGGGAAACGGAACGCACTATTTATCGTGTAGTGAATGATTTCGAAGAAAACATAAATTCGACGCCGTGCTTAGGAGCTTGGTCTTCAAAGAACAACTTTTGCAACAATTTTGCACAAGTATTTGCATTTGTTTCCATATTTTGTTGCCTCAAAATCGACGATGAAGTTGCCGTCGCCAAACAGAATAAGGGTGATTTATTTCAAATTCAGCAAAATTTCTCCTAGTTGGGAATTCGTGGACTGTGTTTAATTCACAAACTACAACAATATAAGTTGTAAGTTGTATCAAACGACTTAGCATACTTGCAACATTTGGATCTGAAGGTGGAAGCGAATTAATTTTTAGTTCTAAATAGTGACCCATGGGTAAGGCAAATGTGTAGTCGTCGTCGTTGTTGTTGTTGTGTTTTTATAAAGAAGATTTAAATTCGCTGTTTACCCACAACAATGTTGCCATATTGCAAAAATATTTTCGTACAAAAAAATTTATTTCTAATTTTATTTAGATTGGAAATAGAATGAATAATGCTGTCAAAACTATTTTCAGAAAAAAAAATCTTATTTGAAATATTATTTGCCTTTGGATGAGGAAACAGTGTAAGCTTGCATAATCCTACTTCATTTAACTATTATTATTTTTTTGTTTTTTGCTCTCCTTCATTGTTTTACTTTAAAAAAGGGGCTAAAATTTTCAGTCGTCGTACTTAAAGCAACTGTACGCTACTTTTCTCACAACTTTCAGCTATTAATAATGGCGACAACTACAATGACAACGACAACAATAAAGTCGATGATTGCTGTGTTATTGCTATAGTAGATGTATTTTATAGTGTTATTATAGTTGTTGTTGTGTTGTTGCTTTGATGCATGTATTTAAGTTTATTTAGACAAAACATGCACACATTTATAAAGAAAGCTAATATGTGTGTGTGTGTGTGTGTGTATGTTTATATATACTTTGTAATGTGTAGTGCTGTGTAATCCAACCAACCTAAAGGCATTGTGCAGCCGCATCGACAATAACAGCAACAATTGCTGCAATATCAACAACTTTATAGCTAAACCTTAAACAAACAACACGACAAGATAAAAATCAACAATTATTTAAACTGTTTTTCCTAAAGTGGTAAAGAAAATTGTACAATAGCAAACACAACAAAAACAACAACAACAGACACTAAACAGCCATCGGATGCAATGGGAAAACTGCAAAAAAAAAAACAAAAAAAAAACAAGAAAAAAGAAAATAAAAAGTTAAAGCTTTATTTTGTCACTTAAAATAATGAAACCCTGACAACTAAGTCATTTCGAGTGGAGCAGTTGAAGCATAAAAGCAAATGGTGGTTATAAGTCAGATTGGGATTGGACCCTGCCAAGAAATAGGCATAGACAGCAACATGCAATATCACTCATTTCTATTGTTCTTGGCTCACAATACAATGTTGTTGGTTATCATTGCAATATTGAAAAAAAGAAGATAAAAAAAAACGAAACATCGTCATACGAGTTAATGATAAATTCTGATAAATATTACAAAAACAAAAAAAAATTTAAATAAACAATCGGCAATACTAAAGCAAAAGGAAAAGTATTTCTCAAGTAGCAATTTATTCTTTAGGGCAGAAAGGTCGTTTAAGTCTGTGATTAAAGACTTGTTTCTATTGATGACAATAGAAACAAGTCTTTAATTGCAGCTTTTAAATTAAAAGATGATGTGTTGTGGTTTATTATAACGTTACGTTACGTTTTTCACCTTTCAAATACAGGGTGTTTTTATAATTTTTGATTAAAGGAAAGAGAATGGATCTTAATCGACATGTTTTATTTAATGTCGGCAATTATGTATGGAATACAATATCAGATAAATGTCCGTTCGCCTCTGTTAGTCTCACAAATGCGAGACTCCTTTTGAGCACATTTTTCAGTACATTCTAACACATTTCATGCGGCATTCCATTAATTTCATCACGAACATTTTGTTTGAGTTGTTCAAGCATTTCTGGTTTGTTTGCCTTGCTTTTTAGATATCCCCACAAAAAAAGTGCGAAGCAGTCAAATCGGGCGACCGTAGAGGCCTATCAACATCACCATTTCTCAAAATAGCTTGTTGTGGAAAGAGGTCTCTCAGTAATTCCATTGTTATCCTGGCTGTATGCTATGTGGCACCATCTTGTTGATACCTCATTTTAATCAAGCCCAAAGCATGCAAAGTTTTCACTCATATCACGATATCACAGTTACCGTTACGCCGTTTTCATTTTCAAAGAAGTAAGATCCAATGATTCCTCCTGACCAATGTCACTTTTAATGCATGCAAAGGTGACAGAACTGACTATTCTGTTTATTCACATATCCATTCAAATGAAAAGGTGCCTCATTACTCATTATGATTTTTTCATGAAAATCAGGGTTGTCGTGGGCGAGCTGTAACATCTTGTGAAAGAAGCTCCTGTGTCAACTGAATCTTATATGAAAACTTATGCAAATCCTTGTGCAATATTGTGGCCAAACTTGTTCTTTGAAGACCAAGCTCCTGAACACGACGTCGAATTGTAATGTCTTCGATCGGTCTTGCAGTACGTTGTGCTCCATGCTTGGGCCTACCACCTACAGACCCTCTTTCTTCCAAATCATTCACTATGCGATAAATAGTGCGTTTTGTTGCCACGTTGTTTTTCCCAAAAAGTTTCACGTAATTTTTTCAACGTCACAGTAATCGATGAATGATTTTGTTAAAATGTTTTAACATTAAGAATTTGATTTGCAATCTATTCTATAAAATTTGTATGGCAATATCCTAAAACCAACATTGCCAGATTTACCTATTTAATATAATTTTGTCGATTTTAACAGTTAAAAATTAACTTTCAGTCAATTTCACTGACTAACTGAGTGACTAAGAGCTTTAAATTGGGTCCGTAGTTTCCTTTTCCGATGAAAATGAAGCTAAATAGCAAATCACTATTTCACATACAAATATTTTTGTTTTTGTCTATAAATTTCACCTACAAATTGAATTTGTTTTTTTTTAATATATCAATTTTTTTTTACTTTAAAATCCTATTTTTTTTTTTTAATTTTTTTCGTAATAGATGCATTGGCAATTGTTACAATGAATTCAATTTCGCCAAAAAATCACATTAAAATAATTAAAATCCCCTAAGAAAATGGTGGTTCTGTTAAAGTTACATTTCTTAAAATTCGTGATATTTTCGAACAACATAGTCGTCCTTCTGAGACCGCTATTAAGGATTTGGTCACTAAATTTGAGTCGACAAGCCGCAATAAAAAATGTGCGAACACCAATGCATGATCGACTGAGTCGTTCAACTAAAAACATCGCAGCCATTAGGCAAAGTGTTGAAGCAGATCAAAAGTTGGCAATTCCTCGACGTTCTCAACAATTGAAGTTATCCAAAATCATCACATGGCCAATTTTGGGTAGGGATTTGACTTTGAGAAGCCTTACAAGATTCAACTGGTGCAGGTATTGAAGCCGACCAACCATTCACATTGCCGTAGATTCGTTCAATTCATTCAGGAACAATCGGCTGGTTTTTCTGAAAAAAATTATTTCCTCAGACGAAGCCCATTTTCACTTGTCAGGGTATGTCAACAAGCAAAATTACCTAGTTTGGGCTTCTAAAAATCGTAGAGCGATTATTGAGAAGCCTTTGCATGCTCAACGGGTCACTGTATGATTCACTATGCAGTTTTGGCCTATTAATAGAAATCGTGGATATCACTGACAACAGGACGTTGCCATATATCACACAGCCAATGAAACGATCAATTTAGGGCAAACCAAATTTCCCCTATCGCACAATTGCACGATAATCAGCAGTTAAGTGGCCAGCTGGATGGTGTGATTTAACACCACCGGATTATTTTTTGTAGGGCCATATTAAGGACAGAGTCTATACGGAGCCGATCAAATCGATTTCAGCCTTTAAACTCAAGAAACGTAATGTAATTAACGAAATAGGATGGCGATTTTGGTAAAAAGTGATTAAAAACTTTAATGAAAGCGTCGTCATAGTGAATATTTGCCAGATATAATTTTTCATTCATAACTGCCGAACTTTTCTCTTCGTAACCCAATAAACATTTTAATTATCTTAATCTAAATTTTTTGTTTTATTTTGTTTTATTTTGTTGTAGAAAACAAATTTCTTGTTGAAAAAGCCTTTATAAACAAATTTAAAAATAATAGTTTGTTTATATAATTAAATGCCATATTTGATGTATGGTATGACCGTGTTGCCATTTCACATGAAATAATTGTTTAACCTTGTCTATAAATTTATTTTATATATTTTTTATTTTATTGAAAATATCAAAAAACATAATTTTTTTTTATAATTTAAACCATTTTTAATTCCAAATAAATTAATAATTTCGCTAAAATATCACTTAAATGACTTAAAAATAATTCCATCCATATTTTTTTGCGGTTTTTCGTTTTTTCGTATGCCACAAATGAATTTATTCTTTATTAAAAAGGCAAAGCCAAAGTAAATACTCAAAGAGAAATTGCCATGTTTTTTTTTATTACATTTTGTCCTTAAGTAAATTTGGTTGACGTCTTTACCACGCATAATATCATGTCCTTTTAATATTCAAACAAGGACTCACATAAAAAGGAACTTGAAAAAATTATTCTACTTATTTTTGTTTTGTGGCTAATAGCACGAAAACATCATGAAAAGTAACGAGAACAATTAATTGGAAAGAGTGACGCAGCAAACCTTTTTTTTGTGTGTAATTGATTGTTGTAATTGTGTGATGTTGTTTTGAATTCAGAGAATATTAAAACTGAATACGCATTCAGTTTCCTTGTTATGATCATTATCAAATGAAATAATTTTAAAAATTGCAGTTATTAAAGCAGTGTTAAGGAGATAGAGTAAAGGTCGAACTATAATATGCATAAGCTGGCTTAAGCCATTTTTTAAATTTTTTCTTAAAGAATTTCTCATTCAAAATATTGTGTTTATTTAATATTTTTTAACTGTCTTCTGGATATTTTATTTTTAAGAATTCGATATAAATATTTTTTTAATAGTTAGAACACGCAAGAAGCAAGTGATGAGTTGCTGTTTAAAAAATGACGTTATAAAACCCATTTACATTATTGCACAGCTTTGATAAAATGTGTTAAGAGACATATTTCATATGTTTTCTCACAGTAACAATTGAGTACTACTTCTGCAACATTTTTTTGATACACATCTCCTGCAACATATTTGGTTGCCAGTATTTCGCATGAAAAAGAACGGAATATTGGGTTAATTTGTTTCTATAAATTTAGCATTTAAAGCTTAGTACTCTGTTCTAACTTGCGAAAAGTGTTGAGCAACATTTCATATTTCGCTTGAAAATTTTGACAATATGTTGCCAGCTGATTCTCTCTTTTTATCTAATATTAATGTTGCGCATTACGGCAGACAAGATGAATCAGACCGTGTTGTTCGCAATAAAACTATGACTTATTTTAATTCCGACATCTGTTACTTGGCAGCGAAAATTCGTTTTTTTAAAAATAATTTACGAAATAAAAAATTTATAATTTCACTAAAGAGGCTTTAAAAATAATTAAAATTATTAAAATGCTTTAATAAAAAGATATGTTTTTAAACAAAAAAAAACTTTTTTATTAAATAACTTTTAATAATGTGGATACGTAAGGCAAAAGATTTTATTGCAAAGAATAACATAAACATATACTATTATTAAAAGAAAAACTTTGGCTATTATAAAAAAAATCATATACTTATTCAGCATTTTGTTTTGTGTGGCCAGTCCTTGTTGTTTTGCCATATCCACCAACGTTGTCATCACATCTGCCACCTTTGAGACACCAGCTCATATTTCATTTCGATATACGTTTTTCGATGAAACTGCTGTGTTTTTCTAAAACAAAATAAAAATCTATAAAACTGTAATTAAAGTTACGTTTTAAATTAGAATAATAAAGACTTACGTATAAATAAGTTGTTTTTTTCTCCGGTGGCGTAATAGACAGCATCTCAGAATCAGATAAAATATCTTGCGTGGGCTGCCGATCTGGCGTGCTTAAAAGCTGTGAGCAACTGGTTCTACAATCAAAATTTGCATCACTTACGAAAGTTACAATAAGCAGCAACAATAAGTTAGAATAATAACACTTACGTTCTCAATTTCGACGTCTCAGTGAAGTCGTCAGAAAACAGCCACGGAACCTGAGATTCGTATGAAGAGAACTGCAAGTCGCATCCACTACCAGATTTTTTGATCCTTTTTGTTTTTGGTTGTAATACCGTTTGGTACTCAAGATACTCCTCCAGTTTTGCTTACATGCTTCATCTAATAATAATCAAAAAAGATCATACAAACCTTATCAGGTTTTCCAATCTCTTTAGCAATATCTATCCACGATGGTTTCGCTTGGGACTTATCCCAAATAAGTTTTTTTTTTTTACTGCAGAAATAAGGATACGCTTTTCTGCGTCACTAAATTTTATGCTTTCTTTTTCACTTTTTATTAAATTTACACTTTTCTCCATAATTTTACTTTTTGGCACAACAAATTTAAAATCAAAAATACAGCTGTTGCTCACAATTCCGTGCGAAAAAAGTGCTGCTCATATTGTTTCGTAGTTGAAAAAAAATGTTGTCTGAAACGTTTTTCATTTAGAAAAACATGCGGCCAGAAACATTTCGTGACTTTTTCAAAAATAAACAAAGTACTAGTTTAGCAACATTATTTCTTATTGATTTCCTACGAATTATTTTTATATGGGCTTTGACAGCATTTCGCACGAAATTATGAACAGAGTATCAGGCTTTAGATAGCATTTACATCGAAATCTCTAGTCTCGAGAGAAAAAAATTCTAATCGTTTCTGCAATAAAATATGTTAAAAATCTGCCAAAATCTTATGCTGTTAAGCTGAATAAAGATCATTATTCATTTGTTATAATACGAAAATAGTTTGACTTGTAATTTAAAAATTTAGTTGGCCCAAGGTGGCTCGAGTTGTTCGCATACTATGTGTTGTTGTTTGGTTTAATTTATTATATAAACATTATACAGAGTTCCACTTTTTTGTTGTTATTTTGTGTTATATTTTTCTAACAAAACAAAAAACAAAAACTTAACTTTAAAATTGTTTTCTAAAATTTAAAGATTAATAAAAATTTTTAAAATGTTTGCATTTATTTCCAAATCGTATTTATTATTCAACAAGTTAAAAATTTTATCGGAATTTTCTATTAATTATTGAAATATTTTTACAAAAACTGATTTATTCTTAAGACTGTTCATGATGCTGCACACAGTCCCACATACACACACACACACACACTCATGGACATATGTTTATTAAATCTAATAAATTTTTAAGGATACAATAACTGTTTGTGTTTGCTTGTATGCAGGCGTGTGGTAGGCATTTATTATATGCGCTCAGGCACCTTGATGCAATTAAAATTACACAAAAGCCACAAAGACTTTTCAATTTGTTCATGCATCAGGAATGGCTTGTTCATTTATAAATTTAAATTTTTATTTATATTCAATAAGAAAACAATTTTTATAAAGTTTTTATACCAAATTTAAAAAAAAAAAATTTTTTTTTGCTACAAGAAAATTGTGATTTTATTGTCCTTTAGTAGGCAACATTTTTTTGCTGTTGATTATTCTTCCTTAAAAAAAAGACAGCAGCTCATATATCTCAGTTACAAAAAAATATTTTTCCAAATATTTTACAGTTGTAAAATACGCTGCTGAATTTTTTTAAATTTTACTTTTGACAGCATTTTGCAAGTTTCGCAAGTTTTTAAAAATACACCGCTATTGATCAGTTTCATTAAAATAGATGCTAATTAGTCCTTGTTCTCTCCATCATACTTTGTTAAGGATTCTTCAATCGAAAATTGTTTGCTTCACACTTACAAATTCTATAGAACACTTTATAAGCCAGACATGCGTAATAAGGTTTACACCAGTACCGATCGCTAGGTAGCCAGTACCGACCTGGTGGTGGCCAAACCACTGTGGGTGATTTTAGCATTACCCTCGCCCTAGAAGGCCTTTAGATACGTATATCCTCCAGTTACTCCTAGTTGCCACTTCAAAAGCCCCAATCAGGGTGCAGCCGTTACTCCTGGCTGAAGAGTTGGAGACTGTCCAACTCCTGGTACAGAACGCATGAAGCACAACTCATATGAGGGCCTCGAAACCACAACCACCACGATATTCCCGAAGGGCCAACCTCGACAATCAGTCGGAGAATAGCTAAAAGGTTAAAAAGACAAATAGCTGAACTCTGGGACTCTACTGACGCCCGTGGAAATATAGTGAAATTGTCCATTTGGCTTATGCTAGCCTATTAGGGGACTGGGGCTCCCTTTTACCCCCGTTGACACATGTAATGATGGTGAGATTCTGTCAAAACATATTATGGTGCCACCGAAGGGGGGGGAGGGGGTGAACCATAATCAGATGATAGTCATTACTACTGTGAATGGTATGAAGCGCCATTCCCGCCCTAGAAGGCCTTCGAATCCGTCGATTCTCCGGTCACTCCTAGTTGCAATTTCAAAAGCTCGAAGGAGGTCGCAGCCTTTACTCCTTGCTTAAGAGTTGGAGACTTTCCCACTCC
Organism: Trichopoda pennipes; assembly: GCA_030448955.1. Classification (NCBI taxonomy): domain Eukaryota; kingdom Metazoa; phylum Arthropoda; class Insecta; order Diptera; family Tachinidae; genus Trichopoda; species Trichopoda pennipes. The sequence goes on from JASKUP010000040.1 coordinate 4,905,740, forward strand.
TGGTCCAGAACACATGAAGCTTAATATAATAAAGAACACGACGGCATTCATACTCACTGGACCTGAACCATTCATTGTGTTCATTGTGAATGATCCGACCCACAAACTCTCACGAGGGCCTCGAAACCCCATATAGGGGCCAACCTCAATAATCAGCCAGAGAACAGCTAAATGTCCAAAGCGACAAATAGTGAACTCTGCGAGCCTACTGATTCCCGTGGAAATATGTGGATTGTCCAGATGGCTCCTACTAGCCTTTAAGGGGCCTGGGCTCCCTTTTACCCCGCAAGACACCAGTCTAGATGGAATAGTAGGCTCCAAAAAGACTATCATGTGCCCCCGGGGGGAAGGGGGGGACAACTGTGTGATTCGATTTACATCCGCGTCTGGCCATGAAGCCTTAATCAGATGGTGGATCAAACCACTGCATAATTTGAAACGTCATGCTCGTCCTAGGAAGCCGAAGCCATAATTAAGAGTTGGGTACTTTCCAACTCCTGTCCAGAACACATGTCTAGCATGCTCACTGGACTGGATCATTCACTTTGCGTGTCATTATCAGTGAAATGATCCTGGCCACCATAATTTTCATAAATCCCTTATGGGGCCGCAAAACCACAACCAACACGATACTCCCATATAGGGGCCAACCTCAATGATCGTGTGCAAATTTATTATGGGAAAAATATTCGATAAACCAAAATGTTTTAATCGTTAAAACATTTTATCAAAATCAATCATTGATTACTGTGGCGATGGGAGAGTTACGTGAAACAACGCACTATTTATCGCGTAGTGAATGATTTCGAAAAAAGGCATGATAGGCCCAAGCATGGATCACAATGTACTGCAAGATCAACTGGAAACATAACCGCTGTTTAAGAAGGTGTTCAAAACAATCCATCAACTTCAATTCGACGCCGTGCGCTCAGAAGTGTGATCTTCAAAGAACAACTTTGGCAACACAACTTTTGCACAAGGATTTGCATTTATTTTCATATAAGAATCAGTTGACACAAGAGCTTCTTTTACAAGACAATTTACGTCGGCGTACATACGCCAATAGGATGTTACAGCTCGTCCAGGACAACCCCGCTTTTCATTAAGAAATCATAATGAGTGACGAGGCACATTTTCATTTGAAGGGATATGTGAATCAATAGAATAGTCGATTCTGGGGAATGGGAAACCCTCAAATTATTCATAAGTCACCTTTGCAATTCATTAAAAGTGACAATCTTATGTGAAATTTGGGCAGAAGGATTCATTGAAAATGAAAATGACGTAACGGTAACTGTGAATGGGGAGCTATAACGTGATATGATTGAAAAGACTTTAACGCCACAACTGCATGCTTTGGGCTTGATTAACATAAGGTATCAACAAGATGGTGCCATATCGCATACAGCCAGGATTATAATGGAATTACTGCCAGACCTTTTCCCACAACAAGTTATTTCAAGAAATGGTGATGTTGATTGGCCTCTAAGGCGCCTGATTTTACTGTTCCGGACTTCTTTTTGTGGGAATATCTGAAAAGCAAGGTTTATGCAAACAAATCAAAAAAGCTTGGGCAACTCACAAAAAAATATTCATGATAAATGTAAAGCAAAATGTGTTCGCAAGGGTTCGCATTTGTGATACTAACAGAGGGGGACATTTATCTGATATTGTATTCCAGATATAATTGCCGGCATTAAATAAAACATTTATCAATATAAAGATGCAGTCCATTTCATTTAATCAAAAATTATAAACATATAAAGTAGACACCCTGTATAATGAAAAAGTTATCAAAGTTTTCTACAGTTTTTCCCTGTATAATGGAAAAGCTTTTAAGGCTTTCTAGCTCTGCTGTAAAACTTTACAAACTTTACAGATGTGTTAAGATTTTTTCGATCTCACTTCTTGTGAAGGTAATTTTTAAGGTGTTTACACAAAATTCGTGTGCGTATATGTATGAAATGTATACATAAAAAAACTCTTCCATTTGCCGTTTATTTGCTCTCTCGTTTTATTACACTTAGAAATTAAATGATGATGAAGGGGTGGTAAATGAATGACTGGGTTGTAATATATGTGTTCATGGTTATTTATGTATTTAATAAAGAGAATAGCTGAAGAGGAGTGGTGGAGAGAGAGTGAGAAGTAAAGGAACTTTGAAAACTTAACGTCAGTGTTGCCAGTTTTTTGTTGTTGTTTTCTTTCACACCAAATGCCATGAATATCGCCAACGATTGTCAATTATTGTAAAAATAAATAATATAGACAAAACACAGCATTTTAAACAACAGACCAACTGCACTAAATTTAAAAATGACCCAACTGAATTTTTCCAAAGGGAAATACGGAACTATTACAACAAATACAAATACATGAACATGATCCCAGGAACGCCAACACTCAAAAAGCCCAACCGAAAATACAAAAGGAAAACATACCAATACCAATGAGACCCATTATAAACTACAGACCTGCACTAGCATATCACCTGGCTGAACACCTCACCGGCCTTGAATAATTTGTCTTTTGTCTGTTTAGCAACAATTTCTACAGAAAAGTTGCCTGGTGTTTGTATAGCAACATTTTCTATAGAAAAGTTGTGTGATGTCTGTACAGCAGCATTTTCCATACAAAAGATGCCTGATGTCTTTAAAGCAACATTTTCTATACAAAAGTTGTTTGGTCTCTATACAGCAACATTTTGCTACAAAAATGTTTTTCTGGTGTTAGCACAACAACATTTGGTCCGAAATGATGCCTGGTGTTATTTTACAGTCGTATTTTATTTCGAAATTATACTCGTGCTTGAAGAGCAACAGTTTTGCTTTTAAATTTATGCAGCATTGTTGAACAACATTTTACAAAATGCAATATAAACTATAGAAAACCTGTAAGGTGTGTGATGTTAGAAAAGTTGTCTCGTATCTCAGCAACATTCTTTCATACAAAGGTTTTTCTGGTCTAGTGCTTGGCACAGCAACATTTTGGAAAGAAATTTTGTCTGGTGGTTGCACAGATATATTTTCTACCGAAAAAAATTGTCTAGTGTTTTTAAAGCCATATTTTATTTTACTTTATCCTGTTGTTCAACATTTTTTTTTGAGATAAATGTTGCCTAGTGTTTGCACAGCAACATTTCTCTTTCTAATGTTATCTGGCATTTGTACAGGAATATTCATTATAGAAATATATTGCCAACGACAATACGGATTTACAATAAGCGATAAAAAACGACGTCGTCTTGTATTGTCGTCGCCAAACAGAATAAGGGTTTTATAGTGTCTATACAGAAACATTTTCCATACAAAAGGTGCCTGATGTCTTTAAAGCAACATTTTGTTTACAAAAGTTGTCTGGTGTCTATACAGCAACATTTTGGTGTAGAAATGTTTTTCTGGTGTTAGCACAACAACATTTGGTCCGAAATGATGTCTGGTGTGATTTTACAGTCGCATTTTATTTCGAAATTATACTCGTGCTTGAAGAGCAACATTTTTGCTTTTAAATTTATCCAGCATTGTTGAACAACATTTTACAAAATGCTGTGTCTGGTGCCTGCACTCAACGTTTTTTGTATAAATGTTGCCTAGTTCCTGCACGGCAATATAAACTATAGAAAACCTGTAAATTGTCTCGTGTCTCAGCAACATATTTTTATACAAAGGTTTTTCTGGTGTAGTGCTTGGCAAAGCAACATTCTGCAGCATGGTTACAGAGAAATATTTTTTACCGAAGAAAATTGTCTGGTGTTTTTAAAGCAATATTTTATTTAATTTTACTTTATCCTGTTGCTCAACATTTTTTTTTTGAGATAAATGTTGCCTAGTTTTTGCACAGCAACATTTTATATTTCTAATGTTATCTGGCATTTTTACAGGAACATTCATTATAGAAAAATATTGCCAACGAGATTACGGATTTATAACGACGTCGTCTTGTATTGCCGTCGCCAAACAGATGTCGACAGCCCTACTACTGCTAAATCTTTAGCAGTGCTCTGTTTACTGCAAAGTGGGCTTTGTTAAATAATTGGTTAAGAATTTGCTTTTTAAATTTTAATTGATCTTTTCGCACATTTGCATTAATAAAGGAGTGATGTTTAGTCCGCCCAATAATTTCTTAATGCACTTGTTGTTGCAGAAAAAAGTTTAAAAAATAGTTACAAATCTCGCCAAGTATTTGAAATAATGACAAACACTAAGGATTATTTAACGCGATTTTTTTTTTTTTTTTTTTGGGGGAGGGAAAAATCGCCATAACTGGCAACACTACTCCCTGGTGTACTCATACATGAATTTTGTATATGTATGTGTATATTTAAATTTGAAAATTAATAACGAACGTGTGTATGTACATTCTCGCATGTATAAACAAAATCGACTGGAAAGAAGTTTTATGAAATTTTATGTGGTCTTCCTGTCGATATAAAGCAACAATAACAATTTACATATTTATTAATTTAAAGAAAAGCAATGAGTTCAAATGCGGTCAATTTTGTTATAATTTACACTTTATTGTTTCCATAATTAAGAAAAGAGAATTTTCAATTTAAAAAGAACAATATTCTCCCAACAACTCATATACACTCTCTTATCTATATACGTGCTCATATGCATTATACAAATTCCGGTGAATGTTTTTCGCTTTTTCAGAATTTCATCACAACTTTATTTATTTATATGTATACTGTTGCATTTATAAACGCTTTCCCTTTGACTGCTATCGCATGAAATTCTCTGAAAAGAGATTGCATGTGCCCGTGCACTCATTTCAGTGGCATTAAAATGTAGTTGATTTCGTTATATTTGGAAACGGAAACAAGCAACAACAGACTTGTTTGCCTGTACCTGACTGCAAAAAGGATAATACAAAAACAAAAAAAAAAAAAAAAGAAAAAAACTTAAAATCAAATACAATAAAGTATTCAACAAACGGAAATCTTTTGACCATTTTGAATAATTGTATGGCAAAGAGGACTGCCTGCCTGATGGTATGTTTTTTTTATATCTTTATTTGGCAAACATTTCTATAATGAAGACTGCATACAAATAGCATACAAAAATAGCAAACAATTATTTTTAGTCAGGCATTTGTGCTGCCTTTTGTACTTTGTAATTTTGAATTATAATTTTGATCGTATTTTACTCGTAAATTCACTAGACTCTGCTTTAATTTATTTAATTGGCAACAAAATCAAATACAATCTTATGAAAGTCTTTTAAAATAAATAAATATTTGTATTCTTGTTCTATAAGAGATAAGTTTTCTATAATAAATGTTCCTGTACAAGCGCCAGACAACATTAGATATAGAAAATGTTGCTGTTGAAGAACTAGGCAACATTTATCTAAAAAAAAATGTTGAGCAACAGGAAAAAGTAAAATAAAAAAACGTGGCTTTAACAACACCAGATAATTTTTTCGGTAGAAAAAATTTCTCTGCAACCATGTTGCAGAATGTTGCTTTGCCAAGCACTAGACCAGAAAAACTTTTGTAACATCACAAACAGAAAAATATTGTGCAAGCACCATACGGGTTTTCTATAGTTTATATAGCGGTGCAGGAACTAGGCAACATTTATACAAAAAACCGTTGAGTGCAGGCACCACACAGCATTTGTAAAATGTTGCTGAACAATGCTGGATAAGTTTAAAAGCAAAAATGTTGCTCTTCAAGCACGAGACTAATTTCGAAATAAAATGGGGCTGTAAAATCACACCAGACATCATTTCGAATCAAATGTTGCTGTGCAAACATCAGAAAAACATTTCTATAGTGAAATGTTGCTGTATAGACACCAGACAACTTTTGTAAACAATATGTTGCTGTAAAGACATCAGGCACGTTTTGTATCGAAAATGTTGCTGTATAGAAACTATACAACAGTTGTAAAGAAAATGTTTCTATACAGACATCACGCAACTTTTCTATAGAAAATGTTGCTAAACCGCCAGAACACAAATTATGTATGTGCCAGCACCAGATAACATTTCTATAGAAAATGTTGCTGTACTCCTATAAGCAGCTGGAAACAATTATTTTAGAAAATATTTCAGCGCAACTACCAGACAAAATTTCTTTTGAAAATATTGCTGTGCCAAACATTAGACTAGAAAAATGTTGCTCTACTGAGACACAATACAACTTTTCCAACATCAGATACAGAAAAGTGTTGTGCAAGCACCACGTGTTTTTTCTACAGTTTATGTTGCCGTGCAAAAACCAGGCAACATTTATATAAAAAAACGTTGAATGCAGGCACCAGACAGCATTTTGTAAAATGTTGCTGTACAATGCTGGATAAATTTAAAAGCAAAAATGTTGCTCTTCAAGCACGTAAATAATTTCGAAATAAAATGGGGCTGTAAAATCACACCAGACATCATTTCGAATCAAATGTTGCTGTGCAAACATCAGAAAAACATTTGTATAGTAAAATGTTGCTGTATATTTACCAGACAACTTTTGTAAACAAAATGTTGCTTTAAAGACATCAGGCACCTTTTATATAGAAAATGTTACAAAACAGACAAAAGACAAATGATTTATGTGCAAGCACCAGACAACTTTTGTATAGAAAATGTTGCTGTACAGACATTACACAGAAAACGTTGCTGTATAGACATCACTCAACTTTTCTATAAAAATCGTTGCTATACAGACATCACACAACTTTTGTATAGAAAATGTTGCTGTACAGACATCACACAATTTTTCTTTAGAAAATGTTGCTGTATAGACATCACACAACTTTTCTTTAGAAAATGTTACTGTATAGACATCACACAACTTTTGTATAAAAAATGTTGCTGTACAGACATCACACAACTTTTCTATAGAAAACGTTGCTGTACAGACATCACACAACTTTTGTATAAAATATGTTGCTGTACAGACATCACACAACTTTTCTTTAGAAAATGTTGCTGTATTGACATCACACAACTTTTGTGTAGAAAATGTTGCTGTACAGACATCACACAACTTTTGTATAGAAAATGTTGCTGTACAGACATTACACAACTTTTCTTTAGAAAATGTTGCTGTTTAGACATCACACAACTTTTATATAGAAAATGTTGCTGTACAGACATCACACAACTTTTCTTTAGAAAATGTTGCTGTATAGACATCATACAACTTTTGTGTAGAAAATGTTGATGTACAGACATCACAAAACTTTTTTTTTTTTTTTTTTTTTTTTTAAAAAAGAGAAGTAGCACTTCAGGCAACAATGCCTATTTAGTCAAGTACCGTGCTACCTTTTTTAGGAAAAGGATAGAGAAGAGATGAAACAGGTGGTGAAAGCAGAAGGATAATCGGAAATTAACTGCCGTATAAAGACAGCAACAGCGACCAGTGACTATGCCTTCATCGCTGAGCAGCTCCACCGACAGTCAATTTTTATCTTTTGTAGTGAAAAAAACAAAGGTCTTCGTTGGGAATCGAACCCACAACCCCATATTTACAAGCTAGTGCACTACCTCCTAGCCTACAGGGGCACCTAAGCTTACATCACACAACTTTTCTTTAGAAAATGTTGCTGTTTAGACATCACACAACTTTTCTTTAGAAAATGTTGCTGTTTACACATCACACAACTTTTGTGTAGAAAATGTTGCTGTACAGACATCACACAACTTTTCTTTAGAAAATGTTGCTGTTTACACATCACACAACTTTTGTGTAGAAAATGTTGCTGTACAGACATCACACAACTTTTATATAGAAAATGTTGATGTACAGACATCACACAACTATTCTTTAGAAAATGTTGCTATACAAACACCATGCCACTTTTCAAAAGGAACTGTTGCTAAACAGAATAAAGCGAATTATTTATTTGCAAGCACCCAGAAAACATTTCTATAGAAAATGTTGCTCTCCTTCGTATAAGCTGCAGGAAACAATAATTTGAGAAAATTTTTTGTTGTGCAAACACCAGACAACTTCTCTATAAAAAAAAATATTGCTATTTATGCAAAGAACTCTTATTTGATTTATTTTTTATTCTATTTAAATTTAAAATTCAAATGTTCAAAGATTTTTTAGACGAACGAAAGCAATAACAAAAAGAAAAAATGAATTGTTTTCAGGAATTTGCTATATTTCCTTTTATTTGTTTATGGGATTTACATATTTGTACATCTTTTATAATTTACATACTCTAAAGATAACCTTTTATGTCAGTGTCATACTATGTTAATTTAGTTAAACCTAAATAACAGCAAAGCGTTACACATACAATAAAAAATATTTACACAATTTCCTAAGAGACGTTTACTTCTTCGATAGTGTAAGCAACAACAACAAATGAATGGTAAAATTTTTTAAAGAATATAGTTCTACGGTGTAAATAATTAAAAAAAATTTGAAAAAATTAATTTGGAGTTGTAGAAATCTAGAAATCATGTTTGAATGCAGTATTTCATGTTTTAGAAACTCACGTTTCTTGCAATTACAATTTCTCTATCATGGAGCCAGGTGTATCCATTATTTTGTATTTTTTTTTGTTTCTATTTAAACAAAATCCTCTTTTATTATTTTTTTGCAAAGCAAACTGCATATAAATTACATGATATAAATATCAATACTTTGCTGTTGTTTATTTTGCACTAATACTTCCCTTTAATTGACACTCTGCTTTTGTAAATAGCATGTGATAATAACAAAAAAAAAAAGAAATCAAATCAACTTTAGCTCTTAATTAAGTTTCAACATGGAAGTAATTAGTCAAAGAAATTTCCAATGGCTACTGCAATGCAACACCACACATATAAAAAGGCACAAAGAATGAATGAATGAATGGAATCCATCTGTACAATACGGAACAATTCATAATTTACAAACGCACACACAATCCCTGACCCTCGAACACAATAGGAATAATATATAAAGACAGATTCTATCCATAGATTCCATGTATTGTCAGGCGATATTTATAAGAATTACGAGTGCTTCCATTCATATTTCTTTTTTTTTTTTGTGTTTATTCTTTGTTTAGTTTAATAACGTGATAAAAGATTAAAAGGTTAACAAGCAATTTAATGGAATAATATTTAAAGCATCTCATACACATTTGCTCACTCACACACACTCACTCACTCATTCACCCACTCATCCACTCACATGATTTTTTTATGAATACAAAAGCTCTTATTTATTCATCAACATTTTGACATATTTACATGTGTAGAGTGTCTTAAAACTAAATTATTTTGTGTGTGTGTTTTTTTATGTTCATGTAGTCTTCACAAGTGACAGCAATCAATTTTTTATACTCAACGATTGATAGCAATTAAGGGCATGACTATTTGTCTATAATTGTTGTTTAAATATGATAAGTGCAGAGTAATTTTTATTTTTTTTTTGTAAAGCTCAATTGTTTTGCAATAAAGCTGTCTTAGTAAACTCTGTAAACTGTCGTTCGAAAGAGCAACATATTCTTTAGAAAAGTTGCCTAATAACCTAGCAATTCTTTCTATTGCAAACAATGCAATTCTTGCTATGGAAAAGTTGCTTTGTAAACGATCAACATTTTCTCTCGAAAGGTAGCTGACCAACCGAGCAACATTTTTTCTTAAAAGATTGCCTGCTAACCGTACCTTGTAACTGTGAAACATTTTCTATGGAAAAGTTATCTACTAACTGAGTAACTTTCCACAGAAATGTTGCTTGCTAACCGAGAGAAACTTTCCATAGAAATGTTGCTTGCTAATCGAGTAACTTTTTTTCTTGAAAGGTTGCCGAGCTGCATTTTATCCTACAAGATTACCTTCTAACCGGGCAAGATTTTCTATGGAAAAGTTGCCTGCTATCTGAGCAACTTGCAATGGAAATGTTGCTTACTAACCGAACAACATTTTTTCTTAAAAGATTGCCTGTTAACCGAGCCTTGTAACTCTGAAACATTTTCTATAGAAAAGATGCCTACTAAACGAGAAACTTTCCATAAAAAAGATGCCTGCTAATCGAGCAACACTTTTTCTTAAAAGATTGTCTGTTAACCGTGCCTTGTAACTCTGAAACATTTTCTATAGAAAAGATGCCTACTAACCGAGCAACTTGCCGTAGAAATGTTGTTTGCAAACCGAGAAACTTTCCATAGAAAAGATACCTGCTAACCGCGCAAGATTTTCTATAGAAAAGTTGCCTTGTAGCTGAGCAACATTTTCTTTAGAAAATTTGCCTGCTAACCGAGCAACAATTTCTCTTGAATGCTTACCTAGAAACTAAGAAACCGAGCTAGATTTAATCCTAAAAGATCACCTTCTAACCGGGTAAGATTTTTTAGAGAAAGGTTGTCTGCAAACCCAACAATTTTTTCTTTTGAAAGGTTGCCTTGTAACCGAGCAACATTTTCTTTTGAATGCTTACCTGATAACTAAAAAGCCGAGCTATATTTTATCCTAAAAGATTATCTTCTAAATTGGCAAGTTTTTTTTAGAGAAAAGTTGCCTGTAGAGCAAGCAATATTTTGTCTTGAAAAATTGCTTTCTAACTGAGCGACATTTTAAAAGATTACCTTCTAACTGGGCAAGATTTTCTAGAAAAAAGTTGTCTGCTGAGCACGCAGTATTTTGTCTTGAAAAGTTGCTTTGTAATTGAGCAACATTTTCTTTAGAAACTTTGCCTGCTAACGGAGCAACATTTTCTCTTTAATGTTTACCTAGTAACTAAGCAACATTTTCTCTTTAAGGGTTGAGCAACATTTTAAATAAAAAAAATGCCTACTCTCCAAGGCCATTTTTGTAGAGAAATTGCCTGCTAAGAGAACTTTCAATCCAGCAAAAAATATTTTTTTTTTAAATTTCAAATTTTTTTCACATACCCCGTATACAGAAAGTAGGGTAATTTAATAATTAAGGAACAATTTTGTTTCAATGATTTTTCGACAAAAACGAAACAAATAGTCAGCCACTTGACTTTCTATAACAAATTTAATTGCACACATTTAAACTAATTGACTTTGATGTCAATTATTTTAATAAATATACTTTTCTTGCTCATCTTCTCCATCTACCGACAATTTTCCGTTCAAATATCGAACGTTTGTTTTGTTGTGTCTCCTCTCGTTCAGTTAAAATTGTGTTTGGTGACATGTGTGCAAATTAAAAAAGAAAAGAAAAAATGTCTGTTGGTTATATAAACCCTTTACATTTTTAATTAATTTTTGTGTATTTATTGTTTTATTATTCGTATTAATTATTAATTATTTGTGTTGTAATTTTATATTCTTCTTTCCATTTAGTCGTTGGAACAGACAGTATGCGTTTGTACACACATGTTTAAAATCCATTCACCTGGGATTTCTTTATTATCAAGGCTCTTTATAAAAAGGGAATTAATTATTCTTTGGCATGGGAAACCATTCCAATACATTTAAGAAAAATAAAGATTAAATATATTTTTATGTTTATCTTAAAAGCTAATTGCGATAATTTATTGATTATAAGAAATTTCAATAAAAATCCGAAAAAAAAATCTTTTATTTATTTAAGGAAATCGTAAACACCTCTGAAATAAAAATTTAATTTTAATTTAAAAAATAATCGATAAGAAATAATATCGAAAAATTAAAAAAAAAAAATTATTTTAGTATACGTTTTATTATATCAATAACAGAAACTTTAAAACAAAATCTTTGTTCTAAAATTTGTTGATTAAAATTTCTTTATTGATTTTTCTAAATAATTTAATAAATATGTTTTTTCTTTTTTAAGATCTTTTTTTATATATATTTTTCTCTTTTCAATATTTCGCTTTCCTTTGGAAAGCTTCTTCAGGAAAAAATTTTTTATATATTTTTGAAAACAAAACAAAATTATAATTATAATTATAATTATATATTTATATCTATATATTTATATATAATTATAATTATAATTTTGTTTTGTTTTCAAAAATATATAAAAAATTTTTTCCTGAAGAAGCTTTCCAAAGGAAAGCGAAATATTGAAAAGAGAAAAATATATATAAAAAAAGATCTTAAAAAAGAAAAAACATATTTATTAAAGATGAAAAAGATCGTTAAAAAAACTATAAAAATTATCAAATCTAAATAATTTATTAAAATTATTTTCAAGGAAATGTCTGAATAATTATTTAAAAAAAAAATTTCATTAGAAAATTTTTTTATAAATTATCCGCTATTTTTAAAATTATTTTTTTTCGCAAAACTTTTCTGAAGAAAGCTTTTTTGTAGATATTTTAATCATTTATGAACACTCAGCCTTAAAAATATTTTCAATATTTTTTTTTTGTTTCAAATTTTAACTTTTCCTATCAAGAGTTTCTCGTCAGCTGAAATTGAGAAAGAAATTTTTTAACTCAACAATTCAAAGTCACCAGGATATGATAAAATTGGACCAAACGTTTCTGATTCAGTGGAAATGTGCTGAAATAGTAACAAAGTAAGCCAGAAAGCGAAGTAACTTCTTACAGATCTATTAGCCTTCTGCCAGTTTTTTTTCAAAATATTCGAAAGATTGTTTAAAATCAAAATATACTAGATCACCAATTTAGCTTTGTGTCAGAAAAATTGTTCTGGTGCTCACGGTCGGATCGTGCCGGGTATACAACTGCGTGATTCGATTTACATCCGCGCCTGGCCATAAAGCCTAAAATCAGATGATGGACCAAACCACTGCATAATTTGGAACGTCATGCTCGTCCTAGGAAGCCGAAGCTATAATTCTATGCAACACTTCACGACTGACAAATATGAACTCTCAAGACTAATATTTGCCAAAATGGCGGCAAAACAAAGTGGTATATTTTCCCGGCGGACTTTGGTATCTTTATTTCAAGAAGAGGAATACAATTGAATTGTTATAAAACCTTTCTACATCGATTTGAGTTCACCCTCTTGAGAAAAATTAGAACGATATTTTTGTATCTTAAGAAAATTTTGTCTACAACCCCAGGTTTCTCCTTGATTTGGTGGAATATTTCTTTTTCCGCTTTAAACATCGAAAAAATTTTTTTTTTATTTTATTTTTAAAAAGAGAAGTAGCACTTCAGGCAACAATGCCTATTTAGTCAAGTACCGTGCTACTTTCTTTAGGAAAGGGATAGCGAACAGATGAAACAGGTGATGAAATTAGAAGGATAGTCGGAACTTAACTGCCGTATATAAGACAGCACAGCGACCAGTGACTATGCCTTCATCGCTGAACAGCCCCACCGACAGCCAATTTTTATTTTTGTAGTGAAAAAAAAACGAAGATCTTCGTTGGGAATCGAACCCACAACCCCCATACTGACAAGCTAGTACACTACCTACTAGCCTACAGGGGCACTTAAAATTTTTTTTAACAATTACTATGTTGAAATAATTATTATTAGTGTTACCCAGTGTTCTGTTAATTGAAGTAGCAAAAATTAATAATTTAACCAAAATCCATTCGTACTGTACACAGTTTCAATGCTTTCAAATGCTGCTCTTGTACAATGATCTGCTAAGAAGATAAAAGAAAGAAAAAAAAAAATAAAACCGAAAACTTGTACTAAAATGTTGAAAAAGTTTCTTATCCAATTAGCTTAAATATCCGAGTTAATTTTTTATTCTTTTTCCGTAACAATTTATTCCAATAAAATATAGGAAAAGTACATTGACCCCTTTTTATTTGCTCATTTCTCGAACGGCACCTTTAAATATAATTAACAAAAAACAAAACAAAAAAAAAAACAAGAAGGAATGAAAACTGCTGGATGTCTAATTTCTGTCGAATTTCTTGTGCACACTTATATACAATATCCTTGTGATAAGCTTGTATGTGTGCCTGTAGACAAATATATTTGTGTGTGATTTAATAGCTTTTTCTTTTTGTTTATTATTCTTGGAGAAAAATATATAATAAAATATTTTTGTTGTTTAACCACTTGTTAAATGGTACTTCCTTTTAAGAAATAAAACTATACGAATAGTATTTTAGTGTCTTACGTCTTACGTTTTATTATAAACAACATTTGGGCTAAAATCATTGAACCATGTACTAAGTATACTTTGCCACTTATAAATAATACATTATATAGTTTACATCAATGCTATAGAAATTGGCCAGCAGGTTTTTGTTTTTTTTTTTTGCAGAATTAGAATTACAAAAAAATATATTTTCCATCAACATTTCTTTTTTTTACATCACCTTTATGTGATTTAGTTCTGCTCTGATTTTCTTTTGAATTTTGAAAAAAACTTGCATGTGTCAATAAAATTGATTTCTTTTCTATTGGGAACACATTTTCAATTCCTGTCCATTTAAAGTCTTCTTTAATTTCTATTTTATAGATAATATTTCAAAATGTTTTTTTTTTTTAAATACCATTGCATGTTTGTGAGTTTTTAGTAAATGCATGAGATTTATATTTGGCGATTTGTTGCAAACACTTGATACATTGCAGATCATTTTGTTTTCACACTAAGAAATTAAAACACATAGTTAATTATCCAATTGGAAAAAAGAGATAAATAAAGCGATACTTATGTATGTATTGGTAATGACGTAAAATTTTACGTCATTTGTAAAAAAAATCGTAATACGTTATGTTAGAAAATTTTAAAGTCAGAAATTATTTAAATAGGCTCAACAATCTTAAATTTAAGCTATCACGCAGTCATTATTCTTAATTTAAAAAAAAACGTAACGCTTACGAACTAAAATTTTAAATAAAATAAAAATTATTGCATTATTGTAAGATTTATATTTGACGATTTATTGAAAACAATTGATAGATTGCAGACCATTTTGTTTTTACACGTAGTTAACATTCCGCCTTTTATTTTATATTAAAAAAAATTTAATTAAATTTTTCAATAAAAAAAGATAAATAAATCCATACAACTGTGTGATTCGATTTACATCCGCGCCTTGCCATGAAGCCTTAATCAGATGGTGAACCAAACCACTGCATAATTTGGAAAGTCATGCTCGTCCTAGGAAGCCGAAGCTATAATTCTATGCAACAGAACTTTCTAGTTGCAACTTCGATGATTCCAGAGCAGGGCTGCAAATCATTACTCCTTGCTTAAGAGTTGGAGACTTTCCAACTCCTGTCCAGAACACATGTCTAGCATGCTCACTGGACTGGATCATTCACCTAGCGTGTCATTAACGGCGAAATGATCCTGGCCACCATATAATACAATAGACCTGATATGGGGCCGCGAAACTACAACCACCACGATACTCCCATATAAGGGCCAACCTCAATAATCAGCCAGAGAACAGTTAAATGTCTAAAGAGACAAATAGCGGAACTCTGCGAGCTTACTGATTCCCGTGGAAATAACGTGGAGCTTCCAGTTGTACCTCTGCTGACTTCAGGGGACTGGGCTCCCTTTTTCCCCCAGTTGCACAGGTCTAAGTTGTTGCTTTCTCCAAAGACCATGTACATATATGTGCCCCCGGGGGTAAAATAAATCGATAAATATGTATATGTTGGCAATGACGTAAAATGTTACGTCATTTGTAAAAAAAACGTAATGCGTTACGTTAGAACATTTTAGTTTTAAGCAGAATTAAATTTTTTGATGTAATGTAAAACGTTACGTCTTAAATTTGAGCTGTCATGCAGTCCCACTATGTAGTAATAATTTAATTTTGCGATTGTATCCAAGTTAAATTTGTAATAACGTAAAATGTTACATCATTTGTAAAAATCGCAATACGTAATGTTAGAAAATTTTAGTTTTAAGGCAAGTTAAAATTTGTAATGACGTAAAACGTTACGTCATGCAATGCATTGTAACAGAACTAGGAAAATAGGTTATGGGGATGAGGAAAGGGGGAGTAGTGTTTGGGGATATTCAATTTGAACTTTTTTAAGTTGAAAGTGACAGAAAAGACCTCTAGAGAGAGTTTATTTCACATACGAACGGTTCTGCTAAAAAACGAATCTCCCCTGGCCAACCGACCCCAAATGGATGCGCTCTCAACGAAAATTGAGTGAAACGCAAAATCGTGCGAGTTTTGGGAATAAGTTCCCTAATTTCGTAAGAGCAAAATCGTGCGAGTTTTGGGAATAAGTTCCCTAATTTCGTAAGAGCACTTATCTATAATTGTAGTAACGATAAAACAGTCAAATACAACCCACATTGCGTCGATGTTATAGGGACCCAATTGAGTTGGATACCCTACCCTCCATAATAAGCCTCTTGGCCCGATTTCCTAACACAGATTTATGCGTAAGCATGCAACATTGCGTCTTACGAGCATTAAAACCGACTCTATTCGCACGACACCAATCGAAGATCGCCACGAGATCGCGATTGAGCATATCATTTATATTCCACCTTTTAAAATTCACCTCCAACTGATTCGGTCTATTATTAAATAGATACGAATGGCAAATGGTGCTATCAGTTGCGAAAGAGTATATAGGGCTTGAAAGTTAGATAAAGAAGTTCATTTAGAAAAATAAGAAATAGGGTAGGAGAAGGAAAGGAGCCTTGCGGTATCCCTGCATTAATCTTGAACTCGTCTGATGAAATTTCATCTATAACAACTCGTATAGTGCGATTCTGTAGAAAATTCGATATAAATCTGAAGACGTTATCACCGACACCAAAAACAACTAATTTTGACAGCGGTGCATCATGCCACACTCTATCAAACGCCTTTTAAATGTCTAGAGCCACCACCTTACTCTCTCCATAATATTTACGTCAGTATCTAGCTGTGTAAGCCATAACCATACCGTGGATCATACCACTGTGGCTGAAATGTAGGGTCATCCGCGCCCTAGAAGGTGTTCAGATACGTATATCCTCCATTCACTCTTACTTCCAACTTCAAGAGGTCGGAATAGACCGCAGCCACTCACTCCTTGCTTCATTAGAGTTGGAGACTATACAACTCCAGGTCCAGAACGCATGAAGTTTAATTAAATTTAAGAACACAACCGCAATCACGCTCACTGGACCTGGGCTATTCATTGTGTTCATTGTGAATGATCCGACCCACACAACTTAAACGAGGGACTCGAAACCACAACCACCACGATATTGCCGAAGGGTCAGCCTTAATAATCAGTCAGAGAACAGCTAAAAGACTAAAGAGTCAAAAAGATGAACTTTGGGGCTTTACTGATTCCCGTGGAAATAAAGTGGAATTTTCCAATTGGCTCCTGCTAGTTTTGTAGGGTCTGGGCTCCCTTTTACCCCCGTTGGCATATGTAATGACGGTGAGATTCCGTCAAACGATATCAATGTGCCTCCGGAGGGGAACTCTCTCCGAAATTTCGTGATAAGACTTACATCTGCACCTGGCCGTAGGCCTTAATCAGATGGTGGCCAAACCACTGGGAATGAAAAGCAACATCTTTCACGCCCTAGGAAGTCGAGGACTAAATCTATCAACAAGTATTTCCTAGTTGCGATTTTTGCGGTTCCAAATCAGGGTTCCAAAACTACTCCTATCTGAAGAGCTGAAGACTATCCAACTCCTGGTCCAGAACCCATTATAGCACGCTCACTGAATTCGGATCATTCACCCGTTGGTGTTATTAAAGGCGAGATGATCTTGGCCCCCTTAATCAAATTCACAAAGGGGTCGCGAAACCACAACCACCACGATACTCCCGAAGGGCCATCTTCAATAATCAGTCAGAGAAACAGCTAAAAGGCTAAAGAGACAATTAGCTCAACTCTGGGGCTTACTGATTCCTGTGGAAATAACCTGAAGCTTGCAGTTGAAACCCTGCTTGCCTTCAGGGGAATGGACTCCTTTTTACACCCGCAAGATACAAGTCTAGATGGTTGTGTGATCCATATGCCCCCAGGGAGGACTCTCTCCGAAATGATGTATGGAATTACACCATTGTTCTGATAGGAAAGCCAGAGCGCCCCCTATGGAAACAATACTGTTGGTCGCCAAGTAAGCTGTTGGAGTCCAGGTATCTCACAAGATGAAAATTAATCACAATTTCTGTCACTTTAGAAAGTGCAGAACAAATTGCAATTGGGCGGTAATTTTCAGGGTTATAGGCCTCACCCTTTTTGGGGATCGGTGTTACATTAGCAACCTTTTAACACTTTGGAAATTCATCGGCAATTGTTCATTAATCGATTAGTTTTTGACGCAAAAATGTATTTCTTCGCTCATTTTTATTATTGTTTTAGTTTGCAAAGATAAATATCGATATATTTTGGGGGAAAAAAGTTATCTATGATTTATTAATTTCCTAAAAAAAGTCTGTTGTCGATAAGTTCTAAAAAGAAATGAAATGAGAAAAATTTTCTTTAACAAAAAGATAAATTTTCATCGATCAAATAATTAAAAAAAAAAAAAAAGTCGAAACTTAAAAGTAGAAAATATATATTGAAAGTTATCGAAATTTCCCTTCTTATTTTCACATTTCACAAACTTGCAAAAAAAAAAACTTTTTTGTATGTTTTACGTGTTTGTGAATGTTCAATCGAAAAAGTTGTAAACACGTTCGTTCTATTCGAGTAAAGTACGTCATTCTTAATTTTGATTTAATCGTCTTGTTGTACAGAAAAAGTTGCCAACAGTTTTATTCGTTGTTCTCTTACATGCAAATTTCGTTTTCCATTTTGGGGAGCACATAATCACACAATAACAACAGATTATGCGCATTGGAAGAAGAGCAATTATTATTAATGCTCTTGGAGAGTTTTTTTTTTATAGAGTTTAATAAGTGTCTCCTTACATCATAGCCCAGCTACCTGTTTGTTATTTTCCTCTTCTTCTTCTTTTTCTTCGATGCCATTAACTTATATATTTTCTTGTGGATTTTCAGTGATTATCCTTATAAATCTATTGGATACACATGCATTATAACACTTTGGTTATCAGATTTTTGTGTTGAATAATTGTGGTACGAATTGGATACAATCACGCTTATGTTCTGGTGTTAGAAATTTGATGTGCAATGGTACCACTGTGTGGGAAGGTAATTATTTTTAAATCTCCTTTAAGAGACTCCGATATTTATCAAATTTTTTTTTGTTAATGCGTGATATGATTTACGTCGGTACCTGGCGTGTGTATGCCGTAACTCAACGGTGGTCAAACCACTTGGGAGATATGATGCGTGCGTCGCGACCTAGGAAGCTGAAGACTAATTCTAGCAACAGATTATTCCTAGTTGCAAATTCGGAGGCTTCGAAGCAGGGCCTAGAGCTGGAGACTATCCAACTTCTGGTCCAGAACACATGACTAGCATGCTCACTGGATCCGGATCATTCACCCATTGTTTTCAGTAAAGGTGAGATGATGCTGGCCTCCTAATCAAAATTCATGAAGGGCCGCAAACCCACAACCATCATGATACTCCCGAAAGGCCTACCTCAATAATCAGTCAGTGAACAGCTAAACGGCTAAAGAGACAATTACCTAAACTCTGCGGCTTACTTATTCCCGTGGAAAAAACGTGGACCTTCCAGTTGACTCCCTGCCAGCCTTCAGGGTACTGGGCTCCCTTATTCCCCCGTTGACACATGTCTAGATGGTTGAGTAATCCATAAAGGCAGATAAATGAGTCCCCGGGGGGAGTTTTTTCAACAAATTTAGATTAAGATGATTCAAATTCTTATTGCATTACGAAGAGGAAAGTTCAGCAATTCAGGCATATATCCATCACGATCACGCTGACAAATGTTGATACTTTCACCAAAGTTTTTAATCAGTTTTTTTTTTCTTTTTGATAAAAAGGCCGTCATATTTTGTCAATCACATCACGGATTTTGAGTTTTAAGGCTGAAATTGATTCAATTGGCTCCGTATAGACTCTGTCTTGAACATAGCCCCACAAATAATAATCCAGTGGTGTTAAATCACATGATCTGGTTGACCATTTAACTGCTGATTGTCGTGAAATTATGCGATCGGGAAATTTGGTTTGCAATAAATTAATCGTTTCATTGGCTGTGTGATATGTGGCACCATCCTGTTGAAACCACCTATCAGTAATATCCCCGTCGTCAATAATAGGCCAAAATTGAGTTGTATTCATCTCGCAGTAGCGTGATCCATTGACCTTTACCGCATTTCCAGTCTCATCTTTGAAAAAAAAACAAACGGCCCACTCACGCCTCCAGACCACATAACGCACGTTGAGTATGCAAAGGCTTTTCAATAATCGCTCTCAGAGGCCCAAATGCGGCAATTTTACTTGTTGACATGCTCTGACATATGAAAACGGGCGTCGTCTAACTTGAACGAATCTACTGCCATGTGAGCCTTTTAAGGTTTCAAATTTCAATTCTTATGCAAAATTACCCCAATTGTTGAGAACGTCGAAAAATTGACAAATTTGAATCTGTTTCAACACTGTGGCCCACGACTGCGATGTTTTTAGTTGAACGAACCGGTCGAAGACCCAACATTTTGTGTCGAGCCTGTCGACTTAAATTTAACGTTCAAATTCTTCATGACGTTCTCAGAATAAGAATCCTTTTTCATTATAACAATTTCCAATCCATCTACTACGAAAACGCCAAAAAACTAAATGTCAAAACTATCATGTTGCTGGCTGGGTATTGCCGCAATTAAAAAACAAAAAATTCTTGTTGAAAAACCCAATATATTTCATACTCGGTTTTCTTCGTTTATCAAAATAGCTTGGGTTTTGTTGTTGTCTTCTAGGTGTACAACCTGCCCTGACAAGTGAAAATGGACTTCAGCTGAATCTACGGCGATATGAATGGTCAGTCGGCTTCTATTTCTGCATCAGTTAAACCTTGTAAGGCTTCAAAGGCAAACCCTTATGCAAAATTCTCAATGTGGTGGTTTTGGATAACCTCAATTGTGCAGAACGTCGGGGAATTGATAATTTTGGATCTGCTTCAATACTGTAGCTCACGGCTGAGATGTTTTCACTTGAACGATCCGTTCAAACACGCGTTGGTGTTTGCATATTTTGTATCAAACCTTTCGACTCAAACATAATGACCAAATTCTTAATAGAGTTCTCGGAAAGACAATTATGTTGTTTGAAAATATTCTAAATTTTATGAACCGCCATTTTTATGGCGGATTTTAATTATTTTAATGCGATTTTCATGTGAAATTTAATTCATTGTAACAATTGCCAATCCATCTACTGCAAATAAATCAGCTCACGGCTGCGATGTTTTTAGTTGAACGATCCGGTCGAACACGCGTTGGTGTTCATACATTTTGTATCGAGCCTCTGTGGTTTTTAACAGAACCATTATTTTCATAGAGGATTTGAATTATTTTTATACCATTTTCGTGCGAAATTGAATTCATTGTAACTACGAATAATATAAAAAAAAAAATAAATGTCAAAAACAAAATGAATTTTGTTGGTGTTGCCACAATTGAAAAACAAATTGCTTCTTAAAAAAAAAAACCTCATAAAGATCACCAAACAAATAAGATTTCACTAATAAAATCAAAAATTTATGAATGATTTTGCGAAAGTAAATTAATTTTTAGATTTTACGAAAAAAATAATTATATTTTACAAACGATTTAAATTTCACAAGAACTAAAATTTAACTAACAACAGGGATGTCAATACAATACACAATCATATATAGATTTCCATTAACAATCTAGATTTCACTAAACATCGATAATACCAGTGATTATATCCGATAATTTGATATCAAATAGAAAAATCAAAAGAAAAATTTCGCAGAACCAAAAAAAAAAAAAATAATCACTCTTATTCTGTTTGGCGACGGCAACATTGTCGTCGATTTTGAGGCAACATCACTTTAACACAACATCTCAATGCTAATTTGGTATTCCCTAACAGTCTTATGAAGATGTTGCCAGTTTATCGATCATTTCAATAAACTATAACACACATATTTAATATTTGAGTCAGCTGATTTATTTGTGAAAATATTTGTGATAAAATTGTTGTGAAGAAAATATAAACTGTGTGTAAAAAACAAATAAAATCTGTATTAGACTGAACCTAAAATAAATAAAAAATTAAAATAAATTGAAATCAAAATATTCAGCAAATTTGCCACAGCTTCTTCCAAGGGGCTCAATATAAATTGATTAAATATGCCACCTCCAGTAGTTTTGCATTCCATTTTGTTTTTTTTTCATCTTTTTTTTACTTTCAATTTTAAGTCGCGCCAAATCTAAGAAAAAGAATTTTGCCAAAGAACTACATGCTATACCTTTTGTCATCCATCACTCCTTCTATTTGGTGGGCCAAGGGCGTTTAAAGCAGTCGCAACACTTTCCCATTGTTCCTTAAAATTAGTAGGATCACTGCCTCTTCGAAATATCGTGGAAAGTGATGGATTTTTTTCCCAATTCTTCCACTAATTTTTTAAATTGGTTGGTGTTGGTAACTTTAATTTTTTCCATTTTCTATTTCATTTGTACTTTTTTTTGTATTTTGTTTTTTTTTAGTTTTTCAATCTTGTTACATTTTTGTTTATAACAGCACGACACCAAAATCACAGGCGACAATATTTAATGGCAATTTAAGACAACATCAACGTAAAATTGTCTTACCGAATACCAAACATGTATTGCCAGTTATCGATAAATGGCAATATTGCCAACGAGAATGCGGATTTACAACAAACGATAAAAAACTACGTCGTCTTGTATTGCCGTTGCCAAACAGAATAAGGGTGAATAAATAAAATATAGGGTATGCCATGTAACGTTTTTTTTTTCAACTAGTGTTTATTTCGTGAATGGTAACACTTAGCTCATGATTTGACAGATAATTAGCTTTATACTTCCACTGGACGAATACGGTTGGTGTATACGCTTGAACAACGCTGGGAAATATTGCGACAGTACTTTGAAAATCATTGGTAATGTTGCAGCAGAATGTGTGCGAAAATTGGCTGCGGATTTTGGAAGAAGAAAAGCACCGTCAGCTCCGCATGTGCGTTATCTTATGGAAAAAGTGAAAGAAACTGGCATCCTCATCGATAAACCAAAGCGCGTGAAAAGCCAAAAACAGTGCGTACACCCGAGAATATTGCTGCTGTGGCAGAAAGTGTGCGTGAAGCGCCATCAACATCAATTCACCGTCGTTTTCAACAATTGAACATTTCAGAGACATCATTAAGACGAATTTTGCAGAAAGACCTTGGTATGATGCCATACAAAGTCCAATTGGTTCAGGAGTTTATAGCATTTGAAAAAAAAGGTATTTGGCGGACCCTTTAAATAAACAAAGTAGAAAATGGAAGAAAAGAAATTACAACATCAAACAAAAAAAAAAAATCAAAACCAAACTTTTTTAAAAAAAAAAAAATTATTTAAATAGAGGATTTTTTGAAATAACAAAATTCACAAGAAAGTTAAATCAAAATAAATTTGTATTTGAAATCAAAAACAATTTAACGATGATGAGTGAGTGCCTTTGCTTGCATTCAATAATTTTTATATTTAAGAGAGAGTGAGTGAATGACAGCTTGTTATTGTCTCTCTTTAATTATGTGAATTATTTAATTAATAAATTTCTAATTTTCCGTTTCTCTGATTTCTTTTGATCTCTTTCTTATTCTGGTGATGATATACTAAAATACAAACTTTTGCACCATCATTCATGTTCACACAGTGTCCTGTAGAGTGGAGTAATATTTTCATCCCTTCTGTTCTAATATTTTGTTTAACTAAACACGCACACAAACACAGTATGTAAAGAAAAACGAATACAAGCAATGAGAAAAATATTTGGTTTTTCGTTTATAGTCGTTCGTTCGTTCGTTGCTTTTTTAAATCTTCGTAAAGTGGTTGGTTGTTGTTGTTGCTGCTTTAAAAATATTCGTTGGTGTTGTATTCAAATGGCTGTTTCCCCAATGATGTTTGTTAGTATTCTTTGGTTTTTGGTGTCAGTGAATGCGTTTTCCTAAAAGCAAAATATTCATACGCACTGTTTGACTGACTAGTGATAAAACGTAGACTTTGTCAAACAGACAACTAGCCAGCCAGCTCGCCAGTTCCGTAAAAAAATTAAAAAAAAAAAATTTGCAAAGGGCGGCACCAACAAAAAAAAAACTTTAAATAAAAAAAGTTGCGTTTTAAATTTTCACAATAATAATTAAAAAGGAAAAAGAATTTTGAAAAATCTTAAGATTTCGAAAGTAATTTTATACTTTTAAGTGCTAAAAAATGTTGGTAAATAAATTCTTGAAGTGAAACATACAAAAAAAAAATGTATCAACCGTTTTTTTCCTTTTTTTGCAGTCTGTCACAAACAATAAAATTTAACAAAATTTTCTGTAATAATTATCCAAAAAAAATATTTTTATTTTTTTTAAAAGAAATTGCAAAGAAATTACAAAAATGTGTATCTAATTTAAACAATTATTTGGAAGTATTTAAAGTTTTTTATTTTTTCAACAAAACATTTTTTTAATGAATGATTCATAATTCTATTTAGAAAATTACTTTATACAAATAGTGTTTTGTGTGTACAATGATTTTTTGTTGTTTTCCTCCTCTACAATTAAATTTTCTCCTGTTTGTTAATGTGTAAAAAAAAAAAAAAATTACCGTTTTTTTCCCACTTTGCTGTTGTGGTTGATTTTGCTACACTCGTAGTAGCGTTGCCAGAAGCTTGTAGTAAAAAAAATCGTTATTAATATAAGAGAAACCCACACGACGTTACAAATTGATTTTTTTTATTTCAACATAAGATTATAATGATTTAAGTAATTAAAAATTTTTGTTTAATAAACTATTCCAAAACATTCAGGGACCAAGTCTGTTTCGCTATAAATAAAATAAAGTAAATGTGACAAAGTATTAATAGGATCTTTAATTTATTAATCTAAAAAACAATATTTTCTATTAAGATAAAAAAAAAAGATAAAGTGTATCAATCGAGCTAAAAGCAAGATTTCCGACTATCCTTCTGCTTTCACCACCTGTTTCATCTCTTCTCTATCCCTTTCCTAAAGAAGGTAGCACGGTACTTGACTAAATAGGCATTGTTGCCTGAAGTGCTACTTCTCTTTTTTTAAAAAAAAAAAAAAAAAAAAAAAGATAAATTATTTCACCACAAAATAGAATACTTTTAGGAGGACTTAACCAATCGTAAGAAATGTTCTTTCGGAGAAGGGTCTTTCTGATTCAAGACGAAACGTTTGAGGCAGAAAAAGTGCTCATATGAATTTGTATGCTAATCGAACAAACTTAGGATACTGAACTATACAAAAGCTTTTTAAAATCAAATTTTATTTCGAAAGCCCCCCCAAAATAGTAATCAAAATTATGCGCGCTTAATATTTAAAGAAAATTAAGATTAGGAAATATTGCAAACTTACTTCCAAAGTAAGTGCTGGGTAGCACAAACAGTGTGTTAAAAAAAAAAAGAGGAGTGTTATGCGATAGTAGATAGCACTCAGATCCCTGCCATCGTACAATGCATACAGACGAGATTATGGCTCATGTAACCTGTTTAACGCTGTTTGATATTTTTCTGTAGCGGCGTGATAGGAATTTCGCATGAAGATCTCAAATTTTTCGCTTACAAGGCCAACTTGACTCCACAATTGAAGCCCAAGCGATTATCCGCTTTGCTACAGATTTTCCGTTTAGGCCTTCTAAAAGCTCAAATCGAATATTTAATTAGGCAGAAAATAATATTTTCTACAAAAAAAAAAAAAAAAAAAAAAAAAAAACGCATTTGAATAAACAAAACTGCCGTATGTGGAGAAAATTCTATTAACTGAAGAAGCTACTACGAGGCCTTATAGGTGCCTCTGTAGGCTAGTAGGTAGTGTACTAGCTTAAAAGTCTGCTAAAATAAGCCCATAAATAATGAGAATAATTGTTATTTTGAAAAAAGCCATAGTAAAAATAGTAATAGAAATTAGTTTATTTTATGGTTTTCTCTCTCTCTTTCTCTCTGTCTCTCTCTCTTCGCTTTAATTGATCGTTTTATTCATATATCAAATGATTGAGATTTTACCATAACCTCAAAAAGATATCCCTGAACTTGCAACAACACATCGTGCTTTAGTGTTATCTTTTGCATAGCGTATTGCAAGACGACTAGTAGTGTGCTCTCTGCTCTATCGCTTTCCTAAAAAGAATGTAGCACGATTTTGACTAAATAGGCATTGTTGCCTGAAGTGCTAATTCTCTTAAAAAAAAAACAAATATAAAAAACCAATAATCCTAACAAATATTGTGCATTCCTTTACATAAAAAAAAAAAAAAATTCCGCGATTTTTTTAAACACACTAAATCATTTTTTAATAAGCTTCAATTATCCATTGAAAAAATTATTGCCGCTGCGCCTCCCTTTGTTGTAAGCAACGCTACAATGTTTTTAAGAGTTTTTTTGTTTGTTTTGTTTTAATCCAAAGTTTCAATTTTCTGCCAACAAAAGAAACTTAATTAATTGAAAACACTAAATAAGGTGATTCTCTAACCTCAGCTTAAGTTAGTTGTAGACTAAAAGGTACTGTAAATGCCATAGTGCGCTAGTCCTATTGTGTTGGATGTAAAAATTTCTGGTTTCTTTTGAAAAATGTTGTTAGTTTTAGAGTAAAGTGTACTGTAAATGCCATAGCGCGCTTGCCCTCTTGTGTTTGATATAAAATTTCTAGTTTCCTTTGAAAAGCTTTGTTAGTTGTGTACTAAAATGTATTTCCTTAGTTGCGGACGAAAATGTACTGTAAATGCCATAGTGTATAGTATTTTTTATTTTTTTAATTTCTTAATAGTCGGTATTTGTTTTTTATTTACTTATTTCTTAATCTTTAATTTATTACCACTTTGGGACAATTTTTTTTATTTATTCTCATACTTATTATTGGACTGGAGAACCATATGATATTATTAATCATTATTATCTTATTTTCTAAAATAACTTGAAAATATTTATAAATAATAAAGCGTGCTAATACTGCTTTTTTAATATGTATATTCATTGCACTCAGTTCAAGCAATTAATATATAATGTCCCATCTGGCAACGCTGCTGCTCCCAGTTCTTTAATTTACTCAAATACAATAAAATAAGTCCCATCAATGTAAAATCCAAACAAACAAAAAATCTACAAGAACAAGCAGACAAAAATCTCCAAAATCTCTTTTATTGTATTCAAAAATAAATAAATAAATAAAAAAAAACAAAGTACCGTTAAAAAAAACTCTTATTGTTCTCATTATTTGTAATTTTGTTTTTTTAAGTTTAATACTTTTAATCTCTTTTTGAGATAAAGAGACTTTTTAATTTTTAAAATAATAAACAACTGCAAAAGAAAGTTTAAATGAAAACAAAACCAAAATAGTTTCTATGAAACAAAAACAATCAAATGCAACTTAATTAAAAAAAAACAAAAAAAACAAAAACAATTTTGAATTATGAATTTGATGGGATATAAATATGTAACTGAAATTGCTTTTTTTTTAATTTGATGAATTTAAATAAATAAAATGACCAACTTTAGAACAATTACTAAAAGAGAATAATTGAAATTTTAAAAATTAAAAATTAATTTAATTATAATTTATATATATGAATTTAAGTCATTAAAGTGATATATCTGCATAGTGATACATTACACATCGCCCATAAAGTTTGGTTTCCGAAAAAACTATTGAGAGAACAATAGTACAATTGAACAATTGTAAACTAGCAACCCCGGCGAACTCCGTTTCGCCACCAGATAGATGGCTTCGTTTTTTGTAACATTTCGTTTGGAGATTAAAAGATGAAGAAAAATTATTTTATTTTTTTGGTTTTATATTTGAAAAGGAAAAATTTTATTTCATTGCACAACAGTAATGAATTCATTTCGATTACAAAAATGAAGTGGAATTTAGTTGAAAAAATGAAAGTGAATCCAAAGTAAATACTGAATCGAAGCGTTATACGTGTCCGCAAATTAACCGTTTCATTGAAGTGCTCTTTGGTAAACCACATTTTTTTGTTTTTTGGTCTGACATCGCGGATGGTTTCCCAACTCGTGAACACGCAACGTATAGCTGCCCATGTGAAAAACAATGATTTTCTAAATTTATCCCGCAAACACTAAGCGATTGGCCTTGCGACTGGATAATTGTCATTACGAACGCAAGGCGAATCGGAAATTGCAATCGTTTGCAGTCAAACAGAAGATCAGTCGGAATCATTGGTATTCGAGGTGCTCCTGTAGGCTAGAAGGTAGTGTACTAGCTTGTCAGTATGGGGGTTGTGGGTTAGATTCCCAACGAAGACCTTGGTTTTTTTTCACTACAAAAATAAAAATTGACTGTCGGTGGGGCTGCTCAGCGATGAAGTCCACTGGTCGGCAGTTAATTTCCGATTATCCCTCTACTTTCACCACCTGTTTCATCTCTTCTCTATCCGTTTCCTACAGAAAGTAGCACGGTACTTGACTAAATCGGCATTGTTGCCTGAAGTGCTACTTCTCTTTATAAAAACAACAAAAAAACAACACGCATTTTCACCTGCGTACTTTCCGTTAATAATGGTTGCTTCAATCAAATTCGGCATATGTCTTTTCACCGCAAGTCGTGTACCGTTGCAAAGTCGCGGTGGATTCAAATTACGCAATATCATAATGAACTGAACCAACTTTGAGTTACAAGGCAAGTTATGTGGTGGAAGTCCTGGTAACTCCAGAGAGTTCAAAAACTCCGTTGGATAATTTACGGCATCATCGGGATTTTTTATGGAATCAACGGATCTGTATGTCACCAAATCGCCATCGATTTTTGATTGAATGGTGAAATTCAGTGCATATACAACATCATTATTCTTTGGGGGCGAGAATTGCTCGTTGACTTAACCAAGCATAATTCTGATAATTCTCACTAATGTTTGGGAAAACATTTTCAATAAGAGTTGCATCAACAGCTAACAATTGTTTGGAAAATTATGCAGCACTTTTTTTTTTTGTTTTTTAAAAGAGAAGTAGCACTTCAGGCAACAATGCCTATTTAGTCAAGTATCGTGCTACATTCTTTAGGAAAGGGATATAGAAGAGATGAAGCAGGTGGTGATAGTAAAAGGATAGTCGGAAATTAACTGCCGTATAATAAGACAGCCCAGCGACCAGTGACCATGTAAACAGCCCCAACGACAGTCAATTTTTATTTTTGTAGTGAAAAAAAAAAAACCAAGTTCTTCGTTGGGAATCGAACCCACAACCCCCATACTGACAAGTTAGTACACTACCAACTAGCTACTACTACTACAGGGGCACTTTGATCATTTTGAAATTGAACTCTCATATTAGTGGTTAGCGATAATGTTTTTATGTTATTCCACAAAGGTGATGCCTTCAGGCAAGCATTTAATTCGCCTGCCAACAATATCATCAAGCCGCCAAATATGTTGTTATTTCGCCAAAGATCCTTTAGTGTGAAGTTAAGTGCTTCAAGTGATTTCTTATGTGCCATTGTGCACTCATCCCAAACAATGAGCTTGCATTGCATCAACAATTTTCCCATTGTACTGGATCGGGAAATTGCGTAATTTGATTTACATCTGTACCTGGCAGTTAGCCCTAACCAGATGGTGGTCAAACCACTTTGAATGATTTTAAAACAAACGTCATTCGCGCCCTAGGAAGCCGAAGACTAATTCTAGCAACAGGTCTGCAACTTTAGTGATTCCTTGCTGAAGAGCTGGAGACTTTCCAACTTCTGTCCAGAACACATGTCTAGCATGCTCACTGGACTGGATAATTCACCTGTGGGTGTTATTAATGGCGAGATGATCCTGACCTGTCTGTTATGGGGCCGCGAAACCACAACCACCACAATACTCCCATATAGGGGCCAACCTCAATAATCAGCCAGAAAACAGCTAAATGTCTAAAGAGACAAATAGAGGAACTCTGCGAGCTCACTGATTCCCGTTGAAATAACGTGGAGTTTCCAGTTATACCCCTGCTGACTTCAGGGGCCTGGGCTCCCTTATACCCTCAGTTGCACAGGTCTGGATAGTCAAGTATTCTATAAAGACCGATAAATGTAAATAAATCGGAAAATATTGCATGTTGGAGTGTCACTTGTATTTAAATTGAGTGGCAACTTAAGCGCAGAATGAGCAGTACGACCGCCATTTACAAGAATCGCCACAATTGATCGAATAGCGGCCAAAATCAATGAAATGACAAATATTTTCCCGGTTCCACCAGGTGCGTCTAGGAAGAATAGACCACCAGTATTATTGGCCACCGCTTGCATAAATGTTTCGTTTACTTCTTTTTGCTGTTCATTCAGCAACGGCACATTATTTCGAACGAATTCCTGGAATGCATCAACATTGTATTGCAGCTCTCGATTTAATTCTTGCTCAAATGCATCGTGCATCGATCGATCATTCCTACTTCAATCAGTAGCTTGTTTGCAATAGTCAATTATTGATCCTCAATCAGAATCAATCCTTCATTGTGTATTTTATCGGATTATTCGTTCGAATGCGCAAGCGATGCAAGGTATCTTCACACATGTCGTCTTTGCATTTGTTCCATCATTGAATTGGTTATGAAGGGAAACAGGTGGTGATGATAATGGCGAACAGCGTTCGTATTTGGTACGCATTTGATGAAACAACTGAATCCGCAAGTGTTAAATTCTAATGAGAATCGTTCTCCAGCAAAACCAATAGTTGACATGCTTTTCGATATGTTTGGCATTGGTGGCCATTCGCAGTTTTCAAATGCGCAAATCATTTTGTTCCACGTACATTTACCAACAGCAGTCGCAAATAAAAACATTCATCATTTCTAGGATGAACACAATACGTGCGACCTAGCGCACGGCGTCATCTACTTAAAATGAAACGTACTTATATTCGTGAGAGACACTCACACACCACGTACTGGTGCCGTTGTAGTTCATGCTGTGTATCACAAATGGCGCTGTATGTGAAAAATGATATTCCCTGTTTTACTCGTGGAGAGGTTTTCGAAATGAAAATTATCTATAAATTTAAATAATTTTAAACTGTACTCATTATAGGGAGTTACAGCTTTTTTTTGTGATAAATTGGACTTGGCGCTTTTTCTTCTCATCACTACAAAACAACAACAACAACAAATGAGATAACTGTAATGTTTTTTTGTATTTTTACTTTTTGCAAATTGCTGCTGCATTCAAATCTTAATTTCTCCAAAAAAAAGTGGACTTAAAGAGTCTTTGCATGTTAAGCCAGCGAATTAATATTTTCGTTCAATAAAGAATTTAAAAAATAAACTCAAGACTGATGGGAATTATTTTTTTTTATATTTAATCAATACCTACTAGCCTACAGGGGCACCTGTGTAGTGTACTAGCTTGTAAATATGGGGGTTGTGGGTTCGATTCCCAACGAAGACCTTGGTTTTTTTCACTACAAAAATAAAAATTTATTGTCGGTGGGGCTACTCAGCGATGAAGGCATAGTCACTGGTCGCTGTGCTGTCTTATATACGGCAGTTAATTTCCGACTATCTTTCTACTTTCACC
Organism: Trichopoda pennipes; assembly: GCA_030448955.1. Classification (NCBI taxonomy): domain Eukaryota; kingdom Metazoa; phylum Arthropoda; class Insecta; order Diptera; family Tachinidae; genus Trichopoda; species Trichopoda pennipes. Next base: position 4,937,139 of record JASKUP010000040.1, read on the forward strand.
ACCTGTTTCATCTATTCTCTATCCCTTTCCTAAAGAATGTAGCCCGGTACTTGACTAAATAGGCATTGTTGCCTGAAGTGCTACTTCTCTTTATAAAAAAAAAAAAATAAGGGACTAAATAAAATTAATTAAATCAGAAAAACGTATACAGCGTTGTCGGTCATTAAGAAAAAAAATAAAAATTCAGACAATTTTAAAGGAAAAATAAAAAAAAAAATTTTTAATTTTTTAAAAATTTTATATATTTTTTTGGAAAAAAAATTTTAAAAAATGTTGGAAAAAAAATTTAAAAAACTTTTGGAAAAAATAAATTTAAAAAATTTTGGAAAAAAATTTTGGAAAAAAAATTTAAAAAATTTTTTTTTTTCCAAAAAAAATATAAAATTAAAAAAAAAAAAAGTTATAGTTATTTATTATTAACAGCAAAATCTAGAAGCTTGAATTAAAACTAATTAAATAAAATCAAATAAGACAAAAAAATGAAAATCAAAATATAAATTTTTGAAATAATAAAAAATCTCTTTAAAAAAATTTAAAAAAAACGGAAAATTTTAAATGGAAATTAAAAAATAAAACAGCTGCAATAAATGCTGACGACAGATGCCGTGAATATTTGTATCTGATATCAGTAAGAGAAATAAAACTCCAAAAAAAACTAAAAACTTAAAAATTTGTTGTGTTTGATTGATAGTTGCGGATCAATTACTTTTGTCCTTTTTATTGGCAAAAACAAAAAAAAATATTTATTAAGAAAAGACGGCAAAAACAAATTCCTTTTTGTTCCCACCATTTGTTAAATTTTTTTTTCGTGTGTTACGGTATTCGGCCAATTGTGGCCGATATAAACGACCTTCAAAACGTTTTGTGTCGAAGCAATACGCACTATGGGCTGCGCACAGAGTGCTGAGGAGAGGGCTGCAGCCGCCAGAAGTCGTTTGATTGAACGAAATCTAAAAGAAGATGGCATTCAAGCAGCAAAGGATATAAAATTGCTTTTGCTTGGTGAGTTGTTGTTGATTTTTTTTGTTCCTTTTTTCCTTTTATTTTTCATTTTCTTTTTTGTATTCGTTTATTCTGCTCTTCTTGTTCTCTTTGTAATTGTATGAAAAATGATTTATGTATCTCTCTGTGTGGGGTATTTGGTGAGCGAGTGTGTGTGTAGATTTTTCAGCCTGTGGGCATAAATTTTTCAAACATTTCCTGCCAAAGAGAATAATTGAAATTCTAAAAAAAAAATGTACAAAAACGTTAATGTTGCATATGTAAATTTGTTTTTTTTTCTTAAATAAAATATTTTTTAACTATTTATGTTTCATTCGATAAAAGTTTAGTTGTCACTAAAAAATACGTGAGAAAATTGATCAGTATCTACTAAAGGGCTGCACAAGTATATTCGTTTTCATATCTTCAGTGAATGACATGCTTCAGTGTACAATGCACTGTTGTTCAAATTGTTCTTCTGCACTCAGCAGCAAATAAAAACTCAAGCAAAAACAAGTATTGTACTTGACAAGAATATAGCAAATGTGCGTAAATTTTGTGTTTACCAATACTTTCACATGTCCTATAGTTGATTTATATTTTCATGTCCAAGTGTTGTGTCAGCAATTGTAGTATCTGTTTCACTAATAACATGAATGACACTGATAACTCGTGCATTTTTAAATGAAAAGGATGTTTTGTTTTATGATTGTTTTGATTATTTCTTGTTAATTTTTGGTGTTAGTTATTTGGAGATTTATTTCATTATTATAAGTTAAATAAAAGAAATATAATTTATATTTCAATAAATAAAATCGATTAGAGTTCGTTTTTAGTATTTTATTAGATTAAATTAAATGTTTTAATATATAAAATATAAAAAATATTTAAAATGTATTTCCTTATTCAGAATGTAATTTTAAATGGCACATTCTTTTATAGATGAAATTATTTCCAAATTTTTGCTAATGTAATTTACCTATAAGGCAAAGCGGACTGTATTTAGATAATTTTTAATATTGGGTAATTTTCGCAATTAATCGTTTAGGTTAATTACACTTTTCAAATAATGGGCTTAACAAAAGAATCAATTACAAAAAACAGAGCAAAAAACCAATAAATTAATAAAAAAATTTAAAAATAAACTTCCCAACCTAAAGATAAAAAACCCCTTTCGCGTGGAAACAACCTATGAAAAAATTACCGCAGGTAATAAAATGTACATCATAAAGATGACAAACATTATTTAAATAAGCATTTTTCTGCGGACTTATAAATAATAAAAATTTATTTTTTAAGCTATTGTCTTCTATTTTAGTATTTTTTGGTTGGGAAAATTATGTGTATGGACACATATAATATAATATAATATAATATAATATAATATAATATAATATAATATGTGTATGGACACATAATTTTATATACATATACATACAAATTTTTTAAACGGAATTTCCAAGCAAATGGACTATTACCTAGATTATTATTACCAGATTGTTATTTTTCAACAATTTTTTCAAAATTTGCTAAATAAAAAAACTAGCATATAAAATTTACTGCTAATGCAGTTAAGCATCAGTTCATTATGTTTCATAAAATAGTTATTAAATATATTTGAACATAAGGAAATACGCATAATAATAATTAAATTACAGCGAGTACACTGCTGAACTGCACACTGAAATCATATATTTTAACTTAGTTGTATTTTGACCGTCAGTGTCATGTATTGTCCATCACTCACCATTTATTAGTTATGTTTTGTCTTTGTGCTTTATTGCTGTTGACACACACTCACTCATCTCGCAACGCAAAAAGTATATGACCTGAAGTAACTGCTTGGTCATAAAATGTTTTGTTTGTAATTTAAATGGTTTTGTGCAGCCCTTTAGTATCTACCAAAAATTTGAAATAAAAGCAAATCCGGTTTGCCACATTTTGCTGTCCTTTCCACTTGATACATTTTATCGAGCAGTTTCCAACATTTTTTTTTCAACGGGAATAACTCGAATGTTATTAAATATTATTATTACTATTAACTCAAGGTATAGCAGAACATTATCTAATAAAAGACAGTTTCATTGACTCAGCGGATACATTTTATCCTTCTTTCTTTTTTACGTGGAGCCACTCTTGTGATTATTTAATCTTTAATTATTTCTTTCCTTTATTGTCACTTGCTGTCGAGAAGTTAGTGGCAGTGATGGTGATTGTAAACAATAATAAATCTTAATACCAATAGCAAGATGTCCTAAAGCAAATGTTATTTGATTTAATGGTGTGTAAAAAGTCCCCCCGATTAGAGACAAAAAGAGCAACTAAATGAACAGCATTTGTAAGTGAAGGTGCGTGATAAGATGTACGTCTGTACCTAGCTGTACAACCCATAACCAAACGGTGGATCATTACTACTGTGGATGAAATGTAGCGACATTCTTGCCCTAGAAGGCCTTCAAATACGTATATCCTACAGTCACTCCTAGTTGCAACTTCAAAAAGCCTGGAGCAGGCCGCACTCTTCACTCGCACATCTTCTGAAGAGATGGAGATTATCCAACTCCTGGTCTAGAACGCATAAAACCTAATAAATTTAAGAACACAACGGCAATCATGCTCACTGGACCTGGACCATTCATTGTGTTCAATGTGAATTATCCGACCCCAAAACTCAAATGAGGGCCTGGAAACCACAATCACCACGATACTTCCGAAGTCCCAACCTCAATAATCAGTCATAGAACAGCTAAAAGGCTAAAAAGTCAAATAGCTGAAGTCTGGGGCTTTACTGATTCCCCTGGAAATATAGTGGAATTGTCCAGATGGCTCCTGTTAGTCTTGAAGGAGACTGGGCTCTCTTTTTGAGTTGTTGAAACGCGTACAGGAGAGGGCCAAGAGGCTCATAGGAGACAGTAGGGTATGCAACGACGGGTTGTATTTCACTATTTTATGGTTACTTCAAAGGTAAGTGCTCTAATGAAATTAGGGAACTTGTGCCCGTTACTGGAAAGTTTTAGCGTTTAACTCGATTTTCATTGAGAGCGCATCCATTTGTGATTGATTTTCCAGTGAATCGCAGTACGTATTACAGGGAAAATCGTTTTTTAGCAGAACGGTTCCTAAGTGGAATAAACTCCCTCCAGAGCTCTTTTCTGTCACTTTCAATGCAGGAAAGTTCAATTTAAATGTCCACAGATACTACTCCCTCTTTCTTTCTTCCCATAACCTGATTGCCTAGTTCTGGCACAAAGCATAGCATGTTTAGGGGCCATCCCCAAAGTGCTGGTCCGAGAAAAATAAAAAAAAAGTTGTATCGTATTTTTTTATTTATATTTTTTTTTTGGTGTTTAAACAATTAAATTAATTTTTTTGTTTGTGTAGTAATAAAATCTGATTAAACTTAAAAAATTTTATTGTGGCATAAAAAATATTTTAGACAAAATTCAATTTCCCTGTTATCGCAGTAAATTTTATGGTTCTTTTAATAAGAAACTTATCAACTTTTTTCCAATTCTTTGCCTTCGTATGATTTGAAAAGATTTGATGGCAAATAACAGCGGAATTGTTTTAATATTTCTAAATTTATTAATTTTTTTTAAATTAATTTAAATATTTATAACACACTTTGAAAATTATGTGGCAATAAAATGATTTCTGAGAAAAAGCAACAGTTTTCGAAAATAATTATTTTGTTTATAAAAACAAAAATTATAAACAAATTCTAGCCGATAGTCTTAGTCACTAGTGCTTTAGTTCTTAAGATTTATTATAATTTTAATTATAATAGATGGGAAAATAAATAAATAAATAAATAAATAAACAAATTCAATTGTGAATTATTAAAACCTAAATTATTTTGAAATATTAAATAATAATTTTGTTTTATTTAAGTTTGAATAAGAATGATCATCATCATCATCAGCCATTAACCGCAATTATTAGTGCATAACGTGTTAACTTTAAACATTTTTGTACTTCAATTCGCTTTGAAAGGTAAAAGTTATTGACGGTTAATTCTGAAATTCGCCTTAATTATTCGACGTACTTAAATGAAATATTTTAGCTGGGCTGTGGTAGGCTTGACAGCTTAAGTATCGGCTTGACTGCAACTTCCATAACCAACAATAAGAAATGTTGTTTCGGAGAAAGGTCTTTCTGATTCAAGAAGAAACGTTTGAAGAAGGACAAGTAGTCATATGAATTTTAATGCTGATCGACTAAACTTAGGGTGCCTTTTAAAATCAAATTTAATTTCGAAAGTCCGCAAAATAATAATCAAAATGAGACGCTTAATATTTGAACAAGATGAAGATTAGGAAATATTGAAAACTTAGTTCCAAAGTAAGTGCTGGGTAGCACAAACCGTGAGTTTTTTTAAATAAAAAAAAAAGAGGAGTGTTATGCGATAGTAGATAACACTCAAATCCCTGCCTTCGTACGGTGCATACATACGAGATTATGGCTCATGTAACCTGTTTAACGCTATTTGGTATTTTTTTGTAGCAACGTTATAAGAATTTCGCTTGAAGATTTCGAATTTTTCTCCAACAAGACCGACTTGACTCCACAATTGAAGCCCAGCGACTAGCCGCTTTGCTACAGATTTTCCGTTTAGGCCTTATAAAAGCTTCAATCGAATATTTAATTGCCCACAAAATAATATTTACTAAAAAAAAATGCATTTGTATAAACAAAACTGCGGTTTTACGTCAACCGTCGTGAAATTTGGTTTGTGAACAAACCGGTTTCGGCTATTTGCCAACTTCAATGTTCTCTTTATACCAGTTGCGTTTTATTGTCAGCTGTGTTAATCTAGTTCGTCTTGTTCGTTTGTCTCTTCGTGTTATTTCTATTTCATTTCTCACTTTCTCTCTTTTTGTTTGTATCTCTCTCTCTCTCTCTCCTTTTTCGTTTGTTTGTATTTGCCTAATTTATCTCTCCCTCTCACCCTTTTCATTCGTCACTCCTCCTACCTAAATTAATTAAACCCCGCCGAAAAATATACGCACAAATCACAAAATTGCCGTATGTGGAGAAAATTCTATAGGGTCCGCCAAATAACTTTTTTTTTTGTTTTGAATGCTATAAACAAAACTACACAGCTTCGGCACATGTGGCACATAGCGCCGTCCTGTTGAAACCAAATGTTGCCATTCTTCAATTTATGTGAACAAAAATTCCTTCAACATGGCCCGATAACAATCGCCATTGACTGTGACGGCCAGAAATCACTTTATTTTATATGATTTCTTTCTCTCTCTCTCTCTCTCTCTCTCTCTTCGCTTTAATTGGTCATTTCATTCATGTCTCAAATGGTTTTCTGTCATTACGGAAATTGAGATTGATTGAGATGTTTCCATAACCTCAAAAAGATATCCCTGAACTTGCAATAACACACTATGGTTTGGTATTATCTTTTGAATAGCGTATTGCAAGACGACTACTAGTGTGCTCTATATGCTTTAACACCCAGAGCTCTTCCCATAAATTAGTTAATTAATAGTTTAGCTAAGCGATCAAAATGTACATTTGAGGCTTGAGGCTCATTATTTTCTTCAGCTGCCTGCCACTATTCCTGCTTTACGATTTAAATGTTTATATTAAAATCAATAATCAGCAATAACCACAAAAGAAACATTTAATTTTTCTGTTTGTATTAAATTTTTATTGTTTATTTGTTTTTTTTTGGAAAAACGAAAAAAAAAAAACAAAAAAAAAAATTAAAAATAATTTTGTTTTAATTTAATGAAACGTGAATTTATTTCAAATTTTGCATTTCACTCGTCTTGTTATTTTTTTTTTAATTTTTTACATTTTTTCATTTTTATAATCTAAAAATTTAATGTGATTTGTTTACAAATCCTAAAAATAATATTTTTATAGAAAAAGTATTTTAACCCAGCAAACACTGCGCTAGTTACAAGCATAATTGTAGTTACACAAATTTTGCAATTGATGCCTTTTCTAACATGCAGTAACCAACTGCGGTCATAACCTGAATCAAGGTCATATTTAATTTAATTATGGCATAACCTCATCAATAACAGAGTCTCGGTGGCGGCACCAGTTTTGCTATTATTTTTAATCATTGTCTGCCAGATTTTAACCACTGCAACTGCAACAGATGATTGGTTTTTTTTATATAAATTTTTAATTTCGCTCGTCTTGAAAGACCCTTACGCTGGATTGCTGTTTTGTTTCAGGATCATATGAGTATAACAGCTTTTGATGCACCTTGAGCGAATTTCTGTAACAGTTTCTTGCACCAATCAACACGAGCATCCTTTTGTGCGTTTGTCAGGTTATGCGGTATCTAACGTGAACAAACCTTTTTCACATGCAAATGTTCATGCAAGATCTTATTGATGCTTGTCATACTAATCCCTACAGATGCCTCAATCTCGCGATATGTTACATGACGATCATGCTTTATTAGCTCATGCACAGCTGCGATGTTTCCTGGCACAACAACCGTTGTTAGACGACCTTCACGGGATTCGTCCTGGAGTGATTGTCGGCCACGATTGAATGCGTTATACCAGTTTTTAATGATGCTGTAAGAAGGTGCTTCATTACCATATAAGGAATTAAGTTCGACTGTGCACTGTTGTCGTGTCAGGCCACGTCGAAAGTTATGAAAAATTATTGCACGAAAATGTTCACGACTTCGAATCACATGGCGACATCTAGAGTAGCTGTTATTAATATTTTGGTTAACATCATTGTACATATACTTTTTGCTGAAGAGATAGAGACTTTCCAAACCGTTACCAAAGTTTGACGTTGTCTCTATTGTACGGTTGTAAGCTATCACCAATAACCTAAAAAAAAAAGGATTAGGATCCTTTCCCTCTTGTGGTTCTCGTTGTATCAATCAGTATCAGGTTACTGGTACCTTTTTGTCGATTTCTGATCTTAAAATATCGAGTAACCTACCAGATTGCGAAAGTTCTGATTTTTCAGTTTCAGTTCCCTGCCATTGAAGAAAGCGTACGGGAGTTCTCCAAGCAAATAAGACCAAAGGGAATAAAGAAGGAATAAAAGACTTCTGGAGAAAGTGTCAGCTGAACAGTAATTCAAAATCGTCAGTAAAAACGGCTGTGAATATAATCAATCCAAATTACTACGATATCAACTAGCGTAAGTCTCGGTTGGATCTGTTGACCGTATAGCAAGTATAATCAACCGCAGCTGATAGTCGACTGATGTCGTTATATAAATTTTAAATAGTCAGGCAAAAAGGATTATTGCTAAAAAAAACCCTTCCACAAATATAATTTCAATAGTGGGGTATGATTTTTACGTCATCCCGCGTCAAATTTGGTTTGTAAACATACCGATTTCGGCTATGAGCCAAAATCCATGTTCTTTTTTCTCTATACTATACTCTTTTCTCTATATATAGACAAAAAAGACCACTGAACATGGCTCATAGCCGAAATCGGTATGTTTACAAACCAAATTTGACGCGGGATGACGTAAAATTATACCCAATTAAATCAAACCCTGTCGGAAAACATACGCACATATAATTTCAATATATAATTCCAAGTTTTTTAGACTTGGAATCTCCTGTCCCTTTTACACAACATTAAAGTACTAGTAGTGAAATACTTATTAACTGAATGAGAATTATTTAATTCTGCAATACAAAATATTATATTAAACTGATGATTTAATTTTATGTGAAAATAGTCATACTTTCTGAGAGCTAATTCTCAAACACCTTCTCAAAAAGCAATCATGAATTATATTCTAGTCGCCTTAGGAAACTAAGGCAGCATTACTTTAATAGATTTATTGCAAGAACTTGTGTAGACTTTGGAGCTCAACATTTAAGAAAATATTTTTAAAGGGTCCGCCAAATAACATTTTTTTTTTGTTTTAAATAAACAAAACTACAGAATATTTGCTCAAATTTCTTTTTTTTATTTGAAAGTACCATCCTTCCGGTTAATAATGGAAAATAATTTCATTCAAATGGCTGCCTCGACTGGCCATGCGCAGTAGCCTACACGATCGGTGAAATTTTTAAGCACATTATCGATTGTGTGCAGCTGTATTTAACCAATGGCTTCACGAATATTGTCCTTTAAAGCACCAATTGTTTCTGGCTTGTCGGCGTAACATGTATCTTTGACGGCACCCCACAAATAAAAGTCCAACGGTGTCAAATCCCAGCTCCGAGGTGGCCAAACGAACATCAGCTCTGTGGCTGATAATGCGATCTTCATAAATAGGTCGCAAAACATCGAGTGTAGCTTTGGCTGTGTGGCACGTAACGCCGTCCTGTTGAAACCAAATGCTGCCAATATCCTCCTCTTCAATTTTTGTGGACAAAAATTCGTTCAACATGGCCCGATAACGATCGCCATTGACTGTAACGGCCACTTCTGAAAAATGGCCCAATTACGATTCTGGACCAAAATCCGCACCAAACAGTGATTCGTTTTGGGTGCGTTGGGTTTTCTGTGCCCCAAATGCGAAAATATTACTTGTTTACATACTCGCCAAGATCAAAATGAGCTTCAGCTGAAAAGATGATTTTTTTTTTGCAAAATCGGAATCTTCTGTAAGTCAATCGCAGGACCACTTAGCGAAGCAAAAACGCATTGGATGGTCAGTTGGCTTCAACTCCTCAACCAATTGGACTTTGTATGGCGTCATGCCCAAGCAAGGTATTTATGCAAAATTCGTCTCAATGATGTCTCTGAAATGTGAATTGATGTAGATGGCGCTTAACGCACACTTTTTGCCACAGCAGCATTCTTCTCGGGTATACGCACTGTTTTTGGCTTTTCCCGCTTTGGTTTATCGATGAGAATGCCAGTTTCACTTTCACTTTTTTCACAAGGATTTTCAAAGTCATGTCACAATGTTTCCCAGCCTTGTTCAAGTGTATACACAACCATATATGTTCAGTGGAAGGATAAAACTAATTATCTGTCAAATCAAATATGAGCTAAGTGTTACCATTCACTAGTTGAAAAAAAAAAAACGTTAGATGGCAGACCCTTTATTAATTTTCGTGCGTTATATAAAATTTTTTTACATCTTTCTTTTTTTTCTTTTCTCTTGTAATTATTGATTGAGTTGCACATGATTTTCTCTAGAATTGAAAAATTTATTTACACAAGTTCCTAAATAACATGTCGGTATTTTGAAATAATTTATTATTTGTTTTCAAATTGTCACTCAAATTGAAATTAAGAAATTTCATTTTTTTTTTCTTCACAAAAAATTTTAATTAACAAGAAATAAATAAAATTGCTTAATTGCGTTGTTCGAATTAATATCACACGGGTGATGTCAGATGATGTATAAATTAAAGATCACACGAAAGATGTTAAATGATATATTTAGCAATTTAAACTAGCAGCTAAGTTTAACATGGCTAATTTTATTGTTAACAGAGCACTGTTAATCACTTAACAGTAGTTTAATTTTGATCTTCGAGAAAACTTGCAGATGGCACTACTTTATGGACCCACGATAGTGGAATATTTAAACACAAATCTGCTAAAGTAAATAACAGTGCTCTGTTAACTACAAAACTAGAAATGTTAAAAAATATTTGGTTTAAGTCTTTGCTAGTTACATATATCTGAATTTATCTTTACATAATTTGCTTGAAATATATTTATGTCGCTGTTCTGGGAGTTCTAAACTTATACTTTCTAGTAACTTCTCTCAAGGATTCTATTTTCTTGCCCATAATAAACTTTTTCGATATGAGGATAACAATTTTTAAGTTCATTTTTGTTGTTGTAATTTTTTTTTATTTATAAGATTTCAGAAAAACAGGCCAGCGACACATAGACAGAAAATAAAAATCAATTTACAGTTTTCTTGTTTGACTACATAACCCTACTTTTCCATCTCTAAATGTCAATATGAATAAGAAATCATTATATGTTTTATATACGAGGGCTGCTATTTATATTTGTGGTCTAAGGATGAAAGCACAAGCATTTAAAGACAAACTCTATTTTATTGTTTTTCAAAATATTCTCCTTGAAGATTTATACACTTTTGCATGCGTTGGCACCAATTTTCAAAGCACTTTTTCCACTCCGATTTAGGTACTTCTAAAACATGGGTTTTGAATGCAGAAACTGCTTCTTCAGGTGTAGGAAACCGTTGTCCACGTAGTTTTTTCTTGATGTTCGGAAACAAAAAGAAGTCATTAGGTGCCAAGTCAGGGCTGTACGGCGGATGGCCCATCAATTCAATGTTTTGCCCTGTCAAAAACTCCATTGTTTCAGCCAATCGGTGACAGCTCGCATTGTCGTGATGCAGAATGATGCGTCTTTTCTTTGACTTTTCCCGAAGTTTCTCAAAGACTTCTGGCAAACAAATAGTGGTGCACCATGCCGAATTAACCGTCTTACGTTGCTCTAATGGCACAATCGCCACATGACTGGTAATGCCGAAGAAACAGGCAACCGTTTGCTTTGATGTGCTTCTTCCACGAACAACTTTGGTGGGATTTCGCTCGTCTTGAAAGACCCATACGGTGGATTGCTGTTTTGTTTCAGGATCATATGAGTATAACAGCTTTTGATGCACCTTGAGCGAATTTCTGCAACAGTTTCTTGCACCAATCAACACGAGCATCCTTTTGTGCGTTTGTCAGGTTATGCGGTATCCAACGTGAACAAGCCTTTTTCACATGCAAATGTTCATGCAAGATCTTATCGATGCTTGTCATACTAATCCATACAGATGCCTCAATCTTGCGATATGTTACATGACGATCATGCTTTATCAGCTCATGCACAGCTGCGATGTTTCCTGGCACAACAACCGTTGTTGGACGACCTTCACGGGATTCGTCCTAGAGTGATTATCGGCCACGATTGATTTCGTCATACCAGTTTTTAATGGTGCTGTAAGAAGGTGCTTCATTACTATATAAGGAATTAAGTTCATTTGTGCCCTGTTGTCGTGTCAGGCCACGTCGAAAGTTATAAAAAATTATTGCACGAAAATGTTCACGAGTTAGTTCCATTTTCTCCTAAGATCACTTTTTCCACCTGCTATCACTAACACTAACAACAATAAAATGACAAAATGTTTTGGTTGAGGTTATGTTTAACAATGTGAAGGTTGCACTGGAAACATCAGTTGGTGCCTAGCAACAGTCAGTGTTACCCAGGAGAGAAATATAAATAGCAGCCCTCGTTCTATACTATACTCCACAAGATTGGATATTAAGCTGAACTCGATGTCATCGCTCAGCCACGTTGCCTATCATCCCTACCAATGCCGTTAAATCAATTTCTCCCAAACAACTGTTGGTGTTCGCTATCCCTTACGATTTTTGGTTTCATGGGACGAACTTAAAGAAAATAAAATCTTTTTTTTTTGGTGACTATCCACCACAATGAAATACAGTTTAAATGACATAAAAAAAAATACAAATCGCTATAAATTAGCGTTGGCAGGGAAAGTTTTTTTAACGCGTTTCATTAAATATTTTGCCACATTAAACTTCATTTATATCAAAAGTAGAACCGATGTGTATGTAGTCTCGTCTTGTTTCATCTTGTCTTTAATTTTTTAAGTTTTTTTTCTTGCAATTCTTTAAATTCCTGATATGATTTCTTCAAGACTTATTAACTGGCCTACGTAGGGTAAAAAAACGGGTTTAAAATTTTGAACTCATTACAATTACAATTACATGTAATTCAGTAATTGAATGTGTAATTAACTACAAACTGTAATGATATCCCCCAAGTCTGGTATTTTGGAAATCAACAAGCTTAGGTTCACTAATTTTAGAAGTTCGAATCCGATCACAGCCACTTCAAGAGTGGCATTCACTTCACTGGGAGTAAAGTAAGGCGAAACTAAATTGTTGAAAGAAGGGCTGTATTTCATAACTCAAAATAGGGATGGAAAATAGCTACAAACAAGCTGAAAAGTGTACTAACTCGGCAATAAACATGATGTCTATCACTAACTTTGATCAGTGGCAGTAGCAAAGTGATATATTGATGCCATGAGTGACCTCAGTCAGAACTGCGATAATAAATCGCTTTTCTTAAATAATTGGTTCTTGGGTAGCATCGTTATCAATTATGAGGGGGGATGGATTGTAGGGGGATGTAGATTGTACCAGGTAATCCTTTTGCTTATCATTGCTGAACGAAAAGGCAGTTGAAAAAAGGAAACGACAGGAAAGGGAATTGATTTAGCTGATTTTTTTTTTAATTTCTCATTCGAATAAAAATATTCGAATAACATTATTCGATTAAAAATATTCGAATAACATTATTCGATTAAAAATATTCGAAAAAATATGGGTTTGCCGTCTTATCGCGTAACATATTTTTTTGTCCACAAAACACTAAACGTTTCCTGATATGATTTCTTTAAGACTTATTAACTGGCCTACGTAGATTAAAAAAGGGGGTTTTCAATTGTGTACCTCACTATGTAATGAATTTATCAATAATGCCGAACATTTTTCAGAAAATTAAATAATGAAAACAAGCTGATATTTTAATTTTCAAAAAATATATTTAAACAAAGATTTAATTGTTAGCGCAAATACAAACAAAAATTCTTTTCAGTCTTTAATTCAAAACATATTTTTTTTCGACATATTAAACGAGGATTATGAGAAGATTTTAAGTATAGAACTCAACAACCATTTAAAAAAGATTTTATCTATTAAATCTCTTGTATGTTTTTTAACTTAAAATACACACCTCTGCCCACAATGCACATTTTCTAAACAAAAAAAAATTTATTTCTTAAAAAGAAAACAAAGATTTTTCTTTTAAATTTTTTTTTTAACAAGATGAGCTGGAAAAGAAGGTGCCTGTGATGCCAGCCGTTACCAGCAGCAAATATTTATGTATTTTAATAGAGCAAAAAACCATAAAATCAAACCACTTCTGTTTACAAAAAAGAAAATAATTTAATCGGATGATTTTATTTTAATATAATATTGTTTAAAAATGGGAACTAAAGTGTGCCTGGAAATAAAATATGTTAAACAAAAATATTAAAAAAAAAATACGAACTATAAATAAACAGGGTGATAACCGGGAATGTATACTACCTTTTTTTGCCGCCATTTTAGTCAACATTAGTCTTGACAGTTCATATTTGGCAGTCGAGAAGTAGACATGTGATAAATTTATTATGAAAACATATTCGATAAACCAAAGTTTTTTAATCGTTTAAAAACGTTTTATCAAAATCAATCATTGATTACTGTGACGATGAGAAAGTTATGTGAAACTTTTAGGAGAAATAACGTACCAAAAAAACGTACTATTTAACGTATAGTGAATGGCCCACAACCTATTGCAACATTACTACTGCTCCAGAAAGTGTTCAAAACAATCCATTAATCTCAATTCGACGCCGTTCTTAGGAGAACAACCTTTAAAGAACAACCTTGGCCACAATTTTGCACAAGCATTTGCATTTATTTCCGGTACCGTGAAATAGCTCCCAAATGAAATAACTCCCAATGAAATAAGTCCCAACAAAAATGAAATAACTCCCAAATTAAAAATAAAACGAAATAACTCCCAACGCCAAAATGAGATAAGACTCAAAAGCTTAACAGTTAATTCAAAATAAAAATATTAAAAAAAAAAAAATTAAAAAGCTCCCAAATGAAATAACTCTCAACAAAAGTGAAATAACTTGCAATACAAATTATATTTGCACCCGGGTAGTGTTTAACTGTTAGAACCTCTATGGTATAACAGGTAACTCCCAATGAAAGAGGTCCTTTACTTTGATATCAGACCATATATTATAGATATATATGACCAAAGGCCGGCTATATAGACAATATTTTGTTAGCGAAGCCATAGAGAGATCATTTAGGCATCCCGGTTTGTGTAACCGGCCTTTGCCCGGATGGAAGGGTTTAACCTCTATAGTATAACAACATTTTTTAACCAACCTTCGACCGGGCGGAAGAATTTTATTCTCTATAGTATAACAAACTCCGGCTTCGCTGACTTAAAGTTTTCTCTGTGGCCAGAATAATGAATTAGTCCTAATTAAACAGCTTCCATTAGGTGACTCCTAACAATAGCTCTTTAATTAATTAAAATGAAATAACTTCTATACCATACCTGAAAATTAAAGGAGAAAATATTTTGTTAGCGAAGCCGGTGTTCGAAATACCATAGAGGAGAAAATCTTTCACCTATACAGAAAAAGTTTGTAAGCGAAACCGATACTCAATATACCATGGAGGAGAATTAACAACAAAAAAAAAAATAAAAATAAAACAACTCTAAAAAATAATATAATAATATCTGAATGATTTGAAATGCAGTTTTAGTCAAATGAAATAACTCCCAATAAAAATGAAATAACTCCCAACAGAATTCAGTTAGGACTTATTTCATTTGCGAGTTATTTCATTATGAAATAACTGTCAATTTGTATGAGATTTTTGAATTAACGCCGCCGTACAGAAGCCAATAGGATGTTACAGCGTTCACGTTCATGACAACTTAGATTTTCATGAGAAAATCATAATGAGTTACGTGCCTCATCATTTTCATTACTGATTCCCGTGGAAATAAAGTGGAGTTGTCCAGTTGTCTCCTGCCAGCCTTGAAGGGGACTGGACTCCCTTTTACTCCCGGTCACACATGTAATGACTGTGAGATTCCTGGGAGGGATTCAAAAGTGCATTTCGTGATAAGGTTTACATCTGCACCGGCAGTGAGCCATAATCAGATGGTGGCCACTACCACTGTGAATGAAAAGCAACGCCATTCACGCCCTAGAAAACCATCAAATAAGTATATCCTCCGGTCACTCCTAGTAGCAATTTTAAAAGCTCGAAGTAGGTTGCAGCCTTCACTCCTTGCTAAAGAGTTGGAGACTATCCAACTCCTGGTCCAGAACGCATGAACGCATAATTAAGAACTCGACGATATTCGTACTCACTAGACCTGAACCATTCATTGTGTTCATTGTGAGTGATCCGACCCACAAACTCTCACGAGGGCCTCGAAACACACAGCCACCACGATACTCCCAAAAGGGCCAACTTCAATTAATCAGCCAGCGAACAGCTAAATGCCTAAAGAGACAACTAGCGGAACTCTGCGAGCCTACTGATTCCCGTGGAAATATAGCGGATTGTCCAGGTGACTTCTATTAGCCTTTAAGGGGCCTGTGCTCCCTTTTACCTCGCAAAACACAAGTCTAGATGGAATAGTAGGCTCCAAAAAGACTATCATGTGCCCCCGGGGGAAATTCAAAAGTGCAAACAGTATATCAAAAAATTAATCTCTTCATGGGCATACGATTAAAACTCGGATAAAATTGGCATTCAGTATGAAATAATATTCCCGCTCAGAGATGGAAATTGAACTAAATAAAAAGAACATAATGGAAAATTAAGTAGATAAGTAGATAACTCGAACTAGAATAAATTTGTCAACTAAAATATATTGAAAAATTGATTGCATGAAGAGGTGATTTAAACTTGGATAAAATTTGTATTTATTAAAAAAGATGATATAAAGGGTCCGCCATCTAACGTTGAACGAATTTTTGTTCACGAAAATTGAAGAGAAGGATATTGGCAACATTTGATTTCAACAGGACGGCGCTACGTGCCACACAGCCGAAGCTATATTCGATGTTTTGCGACCTTTTTTTGAAGATCGCATTATCAGCCGCAGAGCTGATGTTCGTTTGGCTATCTCGGAGCTGGGATTTGACACCGTTGGACTATTATTTGTGGGGTGCCGTCAAAGGTACATGTTACGTCGACAAACCAGAGACAATTGACGCTTTAAAGGATAATATACGTAAAGCCATTGGTGAAATACAGCTGCACACAATCGATAGTGTGCTTAAAAATTGGACGGATCGTGTAGGCTACTGCGCATAGTCAGCCGAGGCAGCCATTTGAATGAAACTATTTTCCATTATTAACCGGAAGGATTGTACTTTCAAATAAAAAAGAAATTTGAGAAAATATTCACAAGTTTTGTTTAAAGCATTTAAAACAAAAAAAAAAGTTATTTGGCGGACCCTTTACCTGTTCATAGAATTGTAATGAATAAAAAAAAATATTCAAAAATGCAAAAATATATGGAAAAATGTATCTCTTCATGAGCATACGATTAAAACTCGGATAAAATTGGCATTCACTATAAAATAATCATTCTTATTCTGTTTGGCGATCGTGCTCGATTTTGAGACAGCATCGCTTTGACACAACAGTTCAATGCTAATTTGGTATACCCTAACATTCTTCTAACAACGTTGCCAGTTTATCGACCATTTTAATAAACTATAACACAGCTGAGTTATTTGTGTACTATTTAGGATAAAATTGTTGTGATTGTTGATTAAATATGCCACCTCCAGCAGTTTTCCATTTTGTTTTTTCCCCTTCTTTTTTAACTTTAAATTTTAAGTCGCGCAAATCTGATAAAAAATCTGTCAAACCTGTATTGAACTACATACTCGTTCTATTTGGTGGGCCAAGGGCGTTTAGAGCAGCTGTAACACCTTCCCCTGTAGGCTAGTAGGTAAAGTACTGGCTTGTCAGTTCTATTCCCAACAAAGATCTTTGCTGTTTTTTTTTTTCACAACAAAAATAAAAATTGATTGTCGGTGGAGCTGCTCAGTGATGAAGGCATGGTCACTGGTCTGTAAAATCTGTGTTAAATTTAACTTTAAATTAATTTAAATCAAAATGTAGAGTACATTGTTTTTTGCCGTCGTTTCTTCTACTTTAAATTTTAAATCGCGCCAAATCTGTAAAAAGAATTTTGTGAAACATGTATTTGTAAAGAACTACATATTATACCTTGTGCCATCCCTCACTCATTCTATTTGGTGGGCCAAAGGCGTTAAGAGCAGTCGCAACAATTTTCCATTGTTCTTAAAGTTAGTAGAAACACTGCCTCTTCGAAATCCCCTGGCAAGTGATGGATTTTTTTCCCCAATTCTTCCACTAATTTTTCAAATTGTTTGGAGTTGGTAATTTAATTTTTTCCATTTTCTATTTTATTTGTATTTTTTTGTGTTTTATTTTGTTTTTTTTTTTAGTTTTTTTAATCTTTTCAAATTTTTGTTTATAACAGCACAACACCAAAATCACACAGACGACAATATCAACGGCAATTTAAGGCAACATCAACGTTAAATTGTCTTACAGAATACCAAACATGTATTGCCAGTCATCAATAAATGGCAATATTGCCAACGAGAATACGGATTTACAACAAACGATAAAAAACGACGTCGTCTTGTATTGCCGTTGCCAAACAGAATAAGGGTGAATATTTCCGCTTAGAAATGGAAATTGAACTATTTAAAAAGAAAAAACATAATGGAAAATTAACCCCTCCTCATAAGTAGATAATTCGAACTAAAATAAAATTATGATTCACTAAAATATTTTAAAGATGCAAAAAATGTATCGCAAAATTATCTTTCTCATGAGTTGATAGGTTACAACCTTAAAAAAATTTTCATTTAGTATTGAAGAATTAGGGTATTTATAGATGTTAATTAGGATAAAGCTAATAGAAAAAAAAATGGTGAACACGACATGTGTTCAATTTAATCAATTGTTCATTTAAAGATATTCTAAATTAACACATTATGCATTGGCCATAAGTTTTGGACAAGGGTTGCCTTCTGGCAGCTTTCATTCTTCAGGTTTGGCTATTTAGTAATTTTAATAAATTATTCTATAGAAAAATATATAATTAGTTTAATAGGTTAAAAGGCCTCTTTCGGAGCTCTTCTCACTCACTTGGAAAAGAAATTAAAATATAGAACCTTTGAGTGTTCTTAAATGAAATTATTATGTATTTCCCAAATAGTAATAATAGTTTTCTTATAAAATTTAGTTTTCTTTTGAGGTGATTTTCTTTAATTTTGTATTAAATAAACAACTGTATATTTTAATAAAAAAATAAAAAAAAACATTTTTTGTTAATTATTTACAACCTCTTCTCCACAAGACATTTTTCACCAAATATTGCAACACAAACTTAATGTTTTGGGAAAGAGAAAAAGTCAGAGAGAGAGAGAGAGAAAGAGTAAACATGAGTATGTGTGTGTATTTGTGTTGTATTCTTAAGTCACAAAGTATAATGTAGCATAAATGATGATGACGTTTTGATATATCTGCATCAATGATGTGGCATGAATTTTTTCTAGGATTTATAGCGCTTTATTAACAAGTTGCAAGATGATATGCGATACGATACGTTGCGATGATGGTTATGTGTTTCTTATTTTTTATTTGTACTTTTATCTGTTTATTATTCACAACACTGATTTCTACTTAAGATTTATTTTTTTTTCTATTTTCTTCTTGTTTCTTGCAACATCAGCGCATAAGTATACTTATAAGTGTGTGGGTGTGTTGGTAAATATAGATTTATGCACATGCAAACATTTATCCATATTAAGTGTTTTACACTTTATAAAACCATTAGGGTACTAAAATTCATGAAAAAGAAATGTTTAGACTATTAAAAGCAAACAACAACAACAACAAAACAACAAAACAAAAATCAAATTCAACAATATCAACGAAATATAGAAATTTTAACAAATATTTCAAATATTTAATATGAAAAAAAAAATAAATAAAATTATTCAAATAAATATCTTTTTTCTTTTTTAAGATCTTTTTTTATATATTTTTACTTTTCAATATATCGCTTTCCTTTGGAAAGCTTCTTCAGGAAAAAATTTTTTATATTTTTGAAAACAAAAAAAAAATTATTAACAAATTGAAAAAATGTTTCAAAACATTTGACAAAAACATATAAAATATTTTTTCATACGTATATACAAAAATTTTAAATTTTCAAATATTCAAACATACAAAAACAAGGAAACGGAAATAACAAATAAATAACAAATTCTCTCTTATGAAATGATTATAACAAATTATGTGTCTTTTGTATTAAGTACCTATAATTCTGAGCTAAATTCTCTGTGTCTGTCTTGAAATTTATTCTCCTTACATTTGGTACATTAAGAATTTCTAACATTTCCAACATATAACGTCTCTTGTAGTTTTTTTCTATATCTAATACTGATGTTTCATCAAACTTTGGATAATGATTATATTTCTTACAATGTGAAGATAAGGATGTCTTCTGTGTTGAAATATTCCTATATATCAATTACATTTGACCATTCTGCCGGGCATTTAAAGGTATTGGCGGTGAAAAATCTAACTTAACTATCGTCTTTGTACTGTTGTTACATTTATACTTTAAATAGATAAAAATTAAGATTGTAATTATAATAATAATTAAAATAAATGATATGTGTCCGGATACATGGTGGTATTTCATTTTCATCAGTTCAGTGTTGTCGGCCTGCATCTTCTGTATATTTTGGTGTATATTTTGTATATCTTTGGAGTTGTTGATTATCAAAATGGCTTTACCAGCTTATTGTTTGCTTGCTGAAATTCTACGCCCCATGCTGATGTCTGAATTGAAGTTTTCTTCTTGGTTGTAAAATGTTGAGAAGAGGACAAAGTTATTCCTTCATACACTGCTGTACAACCAGCTGGCAAATTCAGTATTCCTTTTGAAGGTAATGTTAACCAGTCACGTGCATTATTTCCGCAGTCTATGCTTAATGTAAGCTGATCGAAAACCGTGAAAATCCATTGATTCTCTGTTGACAATTTTTTCCAAATACATTTTCTTGGAATTTCTTGAAAATAACACTCAGCATGCCCGGATTGTTCTAAAGCTGAAACTTCACATGATCGTTCTAACGCATTTTTGGCTCCATCCTGACTGTTCTCGTTTGAATCTTCTGCGTCTGGTAGCTGGATTATCTTATGGATTGGTCGTTTTAGAATATTATTTCGATACCTTATCTTTACCACTCGAACCTTCCCATCCTTTCCTTAGCTCACTTCCGTTATTCTTCCAAGAGGCCATCTTACTGGATGAGTATTTTCAGGCACTTTAAAATAATACTCTAAGCCGCAATGCATTAGAGATCCTTGGCTAAGAAAAAATGTATACGATCTCTGGATATCCTTCTCCATTTCAAATAAATGGACTCAATTGTGTAATCGAAATCCGCGTAGCTAATTTTTTGTTATTTTTTAATTATTCTTTAGTTACAAACTGTCCGTTTAACACTTTCGGTCCTTTTGGAATAATACGTCCCGGCGAATGTTTGAATGTTACTGTTCATTCTCTAAACTAAAAGAAATTATCTTCGAAAATGTCCCAGTCGTGCTTTTAAGTTTTAGCTTGAAGTAACGGTACTTAGTTTTGAGTAAGCATTTGATGAGATTTTCGCATTAGTTGAAGAGAGAAGCTCTCGTTGAGGTAACGTCATTTCGCAATCACATATTCAATAAAAAGTAAAGTTTTAATGTTGTTGTAACACAATTTTGTGTGTGCGCGTTTAAAGTAACATGCTTTATAATTAGTGTTTACAAAATTTAGTTTTTCCCCTGTAAGTACAGTTTTTTTTTGTCACCTTTTGTTGATTTGGGTTATATTGTCCCAGCCGGGCTTTTTGTTGGGCTTATATATCCCGTTCGTATTATTTTCAGGTAAAGGTGTCACATCTCAGTACGGAACTTCAAGCGCTTTTAGAGGCCGATATTTCTGATTATAGTGAATCAAGTGACTCTGCATCAGAAAACGGGTCATCAGAGTCATGTGACGCAGATGACAAATACAACAACGAACCAGTGGACGAAAATGATTCAAACGATAATTCTTTCAATCCGTACCTACGGTCACGACCGGCATCAAATTTTCGACCAAACGAAAAAGATCCAATAATTCTGTAAGCCGTAGTTCCAAACAATTAGATATTTTCAAAAAATTGTTTCCGAAGTCACTTTAGTAGTGACTTTATTGCTGAGAGTACAAAAAGAGGACTGGATTTGTTAGAAAAAGATAAGAAAATTAAAGTTGCGACAAATGATGAGTACGAAATTCTAATCGTATTTCGATGTTGCCTTGCCTCATCATGAGCTATAGCAAAGTTCCAAAAATTCACAATTACTGGAGTATATACATCCATCGCTCGAAAACTCTGCCATAAAGAATACAATTTCCAGGGACCGCTTTCAGCTAATAATGTCCAAAATGTATTTTAATGACCCCCAGAGAGCCCAGATGGATGTTCAAAACTATGTTATATAGAAGAACTAGTATCTTGTGTAAAAAAGACACTTTCCCTAGTGTAAGAATAGAGTCAACATTTCAAGCTATTGATCAATCAATGGCAAAATTTTAGTGAAGGTCTTCATTAAAACGGTATCAGCCTCTCAAACCAATAAAGCGAGGCTTTAAACTTAAGTTGAGATGCGACTCAAAAACAGGGTTTGTATATGATCACAATATTTTTAACGGCAGAGCAGAAAGCATTGTGGTATCCGAATCAACATTGGGAGAAAGAGTAGTGGAAAAGCTTTGCAATACTATACGGAACAAAAATGTTATGATAAGTTTCGATAGATTTTTTACCAGCGGTCGGGACTGTGATAAAAACTAGGAAATACGTTCCAAAATTCAATGAGAGTTTGAAAAGAATTGAGTGAGTGAGTGAGTTTATAGTGAATTCCTTCGGAACAATTGCGTGTCGATGGATAGACTCAAAGGAAGTACAAGTTCTAAGCTTCTTTCTTTTTTTTTTTTTTTGTTTTTTAAAGTAGCACTTAAGGCAACAATGCCTATTTAGTCAAGTACCGTGCTACATTCTTTACGAAAGAGATAGAGAAGAGATGAAACAGGTGGTGAAAGTAGAAGGATAATCGGAAATTAACTGCCGTATAAAGACAGCACAGCGACCTGCGACTATGCCTTCATCGTAGTGAAAAATAACTAAGGTCTTCGTTGGGAATCGAACCCACAACCCCCATACTGACAAGCTATTACACTACCTACTAGTCTACAGGGGCACCCCTTGTTTCCACTAGCTGAAGATATGTTAGAATTTGGTAGAACCCATAGCAAAACTTAAAAAAAGGGTGTCATACGATCGTCCGTCATAACGCAAACGCAATTTGATTAACATAGGAGATCATATGCCAATTTCATCGCCAAACAGATCGCGCTGTGTAAGATGCAGTTCAATGAAGAAAGAAAAAGGAATTAAAACAATATGTTCAATATGTCTTCTGACGTGTTGACTTAACCTCTCTAAATACGCTTTACTGAATCTTCTAATTTCGTCTTTAACCTTTGAAACAAAATGACAATTGTGTCTGGTATTATTTGATACAACCCAACGAGCGTTTACTATTGCACATAGAGTTTTTCACTGAAACCGCTGTAAAATCTCAATATTCGAATTGCTAGTTGTTCCCCATAACTGCTGTATCCCATAAGTCCAAACGGGTTTTAAAAATTTTAGTAGACTCATTTTAGATCGATGACCTAGAAGCCAATATATTCTTTTTGTTTTAATATTTAGTTGTTGTTGTTTCTTTGTTTTAATGTCAATTCTCTATCTATGTACACTCTCCTAATTAATTACATGTAATTGTAATTGAAAATTTCCAATTACATGTAATTAAATAATTGAATGTATAATTAATTACAAACTGTAATTAATATCCCCCAAGTCTGGTATTTTGGAAATCAACAAGCTCAAGTTCACTAATTATAGGAATTCGAATCGGATTACAGCCACTTCAAGGGTGGCAGACACTTCACCGGGAGTAAAGTAAGGCGAAACTAAATTGTTGAAAAAAATGCTGTATTTCATAACTCAAAAGAAGGATGGAAAATAGCTAATAATTGAAAAGTGTACTAACTCGGCAATAAACATGATGTCTATCACTAACTTTGATCACTGGCAGTAGCAAACTGATTTATTGATGCCAGGAGTGACCTCAGTCAGAATTACGATAATAAATCGCTTTTCTTAAATAATTGATGGCTGGGTAGCATCGTTATCAATTATGAGGGGGGATGGATTGTAGGGGGATGTAGATTGTACCGGGTAATCTTTTTGCTCATCATTGCTGAACGAAAAGGCAGTTGAAAAAAGGAAACGACAGGAAAGGGAATTGATTTAGCAGATTTTTATTCGAATAAAAATATTCGAATAACATTATTCGATTAAAAATATTCGAATAACAATATTCGATTAAAAATATTCGAAAAAATATGGGTTTGCCGTCTTATCGGGTAACATATTTTTTGTCTACAAAACAAAAGTTTCCTGGTATTATTTCTTTAAGACTTATTAACTGGCCTTCGTAAAAAGGCCAAAAAAAGGGTTTTCAATTGTGTACCTCATTAAATTAAATTAAATAATGAAAACAAGCTGATATTTCAATTTTCAAAAATATTAATAATTAAACAATGATTTAATTGAACGAGGATTATGAGAAAAAAGATTTTATCTATTAAATCTCTTGTATGTTTTTTAACTTATAATACTTCACCGGGAGCAAAGTAAGGTGAAAGTAAATTGTTGAAAGAAAGGCTGTATTTCATAACTCAAAAGAACTACAGAAAAATAGCTACAAAATTCAAAAGAGTAGTAACTCGGCAATAAACATGATGTGTGCTGATGTCTGTCACTGACTTTGATCCATGATTGAGCTCAGATTGACCAGGTAATCTTTTTGCTCATCGTTGCTGAACGAAAAGGCAGTTGAAGAAGGATGTAACAGGAAAAGGAATTGATTTAGCTGATTTTTTTTTTAAATTTCTCATTCGAATAAAATTATTCGAATAACATTATTCGAATAACAATATTCGATTAAAAATATTCGAAAAAATATGGGTTTGCCGTCTTATCGCGTAATATATTTTTTGTCTACAAAACAAATTCTTATTTCAATAAACGTTTATTGTTTAACTAAACACCTAAAGAGTTTATAGCTCAAAATGATCGGTCATACATTTACTCCTCATCGTCAGGGTAATAATATATATATATATAAAAATTGTATTGAAATCCCATGTACATATATTTGATATCTTTTCTTAGCTATTTATATATTTCGTTTTATTTATTATATAATTTCCATAAAAATTTATTAAATAAATGTTTTTATATTAATTTACTTTCAGGTGCTGGTGAATCAGGCAAAAGTACAATTGTGAAACAAATGAAAATTATACACGAAAGTGGGTTCACTCCTGAAGATTTTAAACAATATAGACCGGTTGTTTATAGCAACACAATACAATCATTAGTTGCAATTCTTAGAGCAATGCCAAATCTTAGTATTCAGTTTAGTAATAACGAAAGAGAGGTAAGTCAACTAACAACATACATATTATCCCCACCCCCTTGCGAATTTTACATTAGATATTTTACTTTACACACATATCTAACGAATACAAATCTGAAGGTCAATTCGAAAGTTTTCTAAAAACTATATATTTAAAATGTAAATGTTTTTAATGTTCCAGATGTGAGAGACTTTATGTTCACATAGATTTTTTTATGTAAAAAGCGGGTGATTATTATTAAAAAGCAAGTTTAATAACTCACATATCTTTATGGAATAAAGTGTTTTAATATAATTTACTTTTTAAAAAATATCATTATTGTGATAAAATTTTTTTTTCGGAACATGGTTGGTTTTGGTGACAAAAGTGGCTTTGGAAAAAGTGTGTTATTGAACAAAAAATTATAGCAAAAAGTGGTTTTTGGGGAAAAAGTAACTTCTTAAAGAAAAGAAGTTTTTTTTTTTTTGAAAACAGTGTTTTTAAAAAAAAAATAACCCTTATTCTGTTTGGCAACGGCAATACAAGACGACGTCGTTTTTTATCGTTTGTTGTAAATCCGTATTCTCGTTGGCAATATTGCTATTTATCAATGGCTGGCAATACATGTTTGGTATTCTGTAAGACAATTTGACATTGATAATGCCTTAAATTGGCATTGATATTGTCGTCTGTGTCATCTTGATGTCGTGCTGTTATAAACAAAAATTTAATAAGATTGAAAAAACTAAAAATACAAAATAAAATATAAAAAATTACGAATAAAATGGAAAATGAAAAAAAACCAAAATTACCAAAGCCAACCAATTTAAAAACTTAGTGGAAGAATTGGAAAGAAAAATCCATCACTTGCCAGGGGATTTCGAAGAGACAGTGTTCCTATTAGTTTTAAGGAACAATTTGAAAATGTTGCGACTGCTCTAAACGCCCATGGCCCACCAAATAGAACGAGTATGTAGTTCACTACATGTTTGACAAAATTCTTTTTACAGATTTGGGGCGACTTAAAATTTGAAGTAAAAAAAAACGGTAAAAAACAATATGGAATGCAAAACTATTGGAGGCGGCATATTTAATCAACTTATACTGAGTCCTTTGGAAGACTTAATTTATTTTAGATTGAATTTAATACAGATTTTATTTTTTATTTTTTTTTTAAAGAGAAGTAGCACTTGAGGCAAAAATGCCTATTTGGCCAAGTACCGCGCTACATTCTCTAGGAAAGTGATAGAGAAGAGATGAGACAGGTGGTGAAAGTAGAAGGATAGTTACGGAAATTAACTGTCGTATAAAGACAGCGCAGTGACCCATAACCCTCAGTCTTATAAGCTAGTACACTACCTACTACCCTACAGAGGCACTTGCGAACTAAAGCCGCTTTTCCTTATGAGGAGCATTAAGTGGCGGTTTGTTTTTTTGTTAGTTCAGGTATTTAAGATACTCACAGCTCTTAATTACTCTGCGCACTGATGACATGCATGCTTGCACTCCAGCTTGAGCTCTTATTTTTTGACAAGAAGAAGGTAGAATTAGAAACAATTCTGATGACGATTATGTTGTCGTCGCCAAACAGAATAAGGATATATGTGTCATTTTAGGAAAGTGACGTTTTGGGAAAAAACGATCTTTTTGTAAAAAAAGTGGTGTCTTGTCTTTATGGAAATTTTACAAAAATATAACTTTTTTGAAATACAGGCTGTTCGCCGGGATTTGCCGCCATTTTGTTAAAAATTAGTCTTAACAGTTCATAGTTGACAAACGTGATGTTAACACGTGGCAAATTTATTTATTTATTACAATTTTCTAAAAACGTTTGGGTAGAACGCTGGGTTTAGCAATACCCCTTTAGTTTGCTATATTATTCCTACGACCAGATTTAAACAATGGAATAATAAAATAATCCTTCCATATTTTAGGAAAATAACTAAATTTCAATGATAAGTTGAAGATTATTGTGAGAGGTTTTGCCATTGCCAGAGCACATTTGTTAAATATGCAACTCGGATACCATCCGCACCATATTTATACAAAAATTTAAGCTTTTTCAAACAGCTTAAAACTGTCAATTCATCAAGAAATGGAATTGGAATAGGCCGATATGTTACCTCCAGTAGTTGATAAGAGCTATCAACAATATTTTTATCAGAGTAGAATGGTAGAAAAGAAATCTGCAAACAAGTTACTTATTGTCAGTTTATCAACAGATTTAAAATTTTCATACTTCATAACAGAGGGAAATGCCATTGATTTTTTCTTGGAGTTGGCGAACTTGTGAAACGCTCTTGGATTCGATTTAAAATTGTTTAGATTTACAATTCGGTCCAGTTGGAAAAAGGGGCGTGGTACCACCTCCCATACAAACCAGAAATAAGGAATCCTATAAATCTGCTCCTGCTAACGGTATTTACACAGAATTTGGTATTTCGCTTGAGTGAACATATTTTAAGTTCTGCTGCAAATAAAGGCGGGATTTGATAAAGACGCGTGGTACCGTACCTCCCGTACAAATCTTCTTTATGTATGTAATTCTACTGTACGTTCGTATGTGGCTAAATAATTTTTTTTTTTGCATAAGTTTGGGTACCACCTTGGACGGTTTACATTCACAAACCAGCCCGGCAGATGGCGCTGCAGTTGGTATCCAAGTTATTCAACTACACTGCAACTACACGACTGGATCGACTTGAAGGATTTTTTGTGTATTCATTCATTCAATGCATTTAAGTTTTTTTTGCGCTGTGTTTTGTTATAATATAATATCGCATTTACGTAAATATTGAGCGTTGTTTACTTCAAAAATACACACACGCCATAAATTCGTCGCCTGCCGCCAACTGCCTCCAATGTGCCTTGGCGGATGACGGTGAAAGCCCACCGTCAAAACAGTTGCGGTGGACATCGAGCTTATTTGTTTGCCTTTCTTCTTTGCGATCTCACAAATTCGTTCTCAATGGGATAGCTAGTATACTATTCTAGAAATATTTTATACTTTTGCAAGAAATTTACTTTGAACGGCTTGCTTTTTAGCTCCTTGCTTTAGCTTATTATTTTGTTTAATTTAATTTATTTTTTTCTTATTGGTTATTATGTATTTTTTTGTTTTTTAATAAAGCCTTGAATTCAGCCCTCGTATTTGTATTTATATGTGTGAAAAAGGAAATACATTTAATATATTTTTTCCGTTTCTAGTGCCAATAAACGTTGATGAATTTGTGTTTTTGTTTTTTTCGTTTTCATTTTCAGAATGATTCCAAAATGGTGTTCGATGTGTGTTCACGTATGCATGACACTGAACCTTTTTCAGAGGAACTTTTAGCTGCCATGAAACGATTGTGGCAGGATGCTGGTGTTCAAGAGTGCTTTTCACGTAGCAACGAATATCAACTAAATGATTCTGCTAAATAGTGAGTACAAAACATTTTTTTTTGTTTCTTTTACTGCAACAAAGACAAAAGTTTTATCGGAAAAACATTTTTTTTTTGTAATTAAATTTTAAAAAATTTTTAGTCAGAAACAAGTTAAGCATTTTAGAGGTAAATAATGGTAATGAATTGAATAAGGGGTGGATTTTAATATGAAAATTAAACAAAAAACTTAAAATGGCCGTATCTCCGTAAATAAAAGGAATTTCGCAAAAATAAGCCTAATTTGGGATCACCCACAAAAAATCGATTTTTATATGAAAATTTACTGTGTTTTAAGAAATTATAATTTTTTTTTGTTGAGAATTTCAGCTTAAATAGACAATGAATATTCAGAAGATCAAGAATTGATAATTCTCTAATATCCTCGTATCATACATTGTCAGAGTTACAGCAGTCTGAAAATTTAACAATAATCTCGAGAATAAATAATAAATCTCGAGCACAGCTGAACCGATTTCGTTAATTCTTTTTTTATAATATTCCCTGAAGTACGAGGATGGTTTTAAAGGGGAAAGAAAAATTTAAAAATTTGTCTGAAAAAGTATAAATACGAGCGAGGGCTGCTATTTATACTTCTGTCCTGGGTAACACTGACTGTTGCTAGGCACCAGCTGATGTTTCCAGTGCAACTTTCACATTGTTAAACATAACCTCAACCAAAACATTTTGTCATTTTATTGTTGTTAGTGTTAGTGATAGCAGGTTGAAAAAGTGATCTTAGGAGAAAATGGAATTAACTCGTGAACATTTTCGTGCAATAATTTTTCATAACTTTCGACGTGGCCTGACACGACAACAGTGCACAGTCGAACTTAATTCCTTATATGGTAATGAAGCACCTTCTTACAGCTTAGCATTAAAAACTGGTATAACGAATTCAATCGTGGTCGACAATCAGTCGAGGACGAATCCCGTGAAGGTCGTCCAACAACGGTTGTTGTGCCAGAAAACATCGCAGCTGTGCATGAGCTGATAAAGCATGATCGTCATGTAACAAATCGCGAGATTGAGGCATCTGTAGGGATTAGTATGACAAGCATCAAATAAGATCTTGCATGAACATTTGCATGTGAAAAAGGTTTGGTCACGTTGGATACCGCATAACCTGACAAACGCACAACAGGATGCTCGTGTTGATTGATGCAAGAAAATGTTGCAGAAATTCGCTCAAGGTGCATCAAAAGCAGTTATACTCATATGATCCTGAAACAAAACAGCAATCCACCGTATGGGTCTTTCAAGACGAGCGAAATCCCACCAAAGTTGGTCGTGGAAGAAGCACATCAAGGCAAATGGTTGCCTGTTTCTGCGGCATTACCGGTCATGTGGCGACTGTGCCATTAGAGCAACGTAAGACGGTTAATTCGGCATGGTACACCACTATTTGTTTGCCAGAAGTCTTTGAGAAACTTCGGGAAAAGTCAAAGAAAAGACGCATCATTCTGCATCACGACAATGCGAGCTGTCACCGATTGGCTGAAACAATGGAGGTTTTGACAGCGCAAAACATTGAATTGATGGGTCATCCGCCGTACAGCACTGACTTGACACCTAATGACTTCTTTTTGTTTCCGAACATCAAGAAAAAACTACGTGGACAACGGTTTCCTACACCTGAAGAAGCAGTTTCTGCATTCAAAACCCATGTTTTAGAAGTACCTAAATCGAAGTGGAAAAAGTGCTTTGAAAATTGGTTCAAACGCATGCAAAAGAGTATAAGTCTTCATGGAGAATATTTTGAAAAACAATAAAATAGATTTTGTCTTTAAATGCGTGTGCTTTCATCCTTAGGCCACAAATATAAATAGCAGCCCTCGTATCTCAACGCCAGTTTTTCATAAATGCAACCAGTCTTTGGAACTCTTTGTGAAAATTCTATACAGAAAATAGGCAACGCAAATTTATTTTAAAGGGAGCTTTATAAAACATTTAGTTCTACCCAACCTTGACTTAATTGTTATATTAACACTTTCTATATTTCTCTCGATTAATTATTATAATTATTAGTTATAACTTTATTATTTCTTGACATTTATTTCACTGTGTACCTGAGTATTGTTAATGCTTTGTTTCTAGATTAAGTTTAATAATAATTCCATTTGTATATGTTAAGGATCAATAGCACCGTCACTTATAAGATGTTATCATCTTGTGGTGCTAGTTGTCTGAAGAATAAAGAATAATTAAAATAATAATCCGTTAGGTGCCTCTGTAGGCTAGTAGGTAGTGTACTAGCTTGTCAGTATGGGGGTTGTGAGTTCGATTCCCAACAAAGACATTGATTTTTTTCACTACAAAAATAAAAATTTACTGTCGGTGTGGCTGCCCAGTGATGAAGGTATGGTGACTGGTCGCTGTGCTGTCTTTTATGCGGCAGTTAACTTCCGACTATCCTTTTACTTTCACCACCTGTTTCATCTATTCTCTATCCCTTTCCTAAAGAAATACTTGACTAAATAGGCATTGTTGCCTGAAGTGCTACTTCTCTTTATTAAAAAAAAAAAAATAAAAATAAAATCAATGTCTTTAATATGTATTTATTAAGCAAGACAGGACGCAGGAATTCCGCCAGTATGTTTGGCTGTAATCAACCAACATTTGGCTCTACGAGTCTTAAAATCATCTCTGTTCTCATCTTCTTTGTATATATAATTCTACTGTACGTGTGTTGTGACTGAGCTCCTCCTAAACGGCTGGACCGATTTGCATAAATTTTTTTGTATGCGTTTGGGTGGCGCGATTTACAATTCGGCCCAATTGGACAAAGGAGCGTGGTACCTTCCATACAAACCACAAATTAAAAATTTATTATTTCTGCTCCTGATAACGGTATTTGCACAAAATTTGGTACGTCGATTTGGTGTATTTTTTTAAG
This sequence comes from Trichopoda pennipes, assembly GCA_030448955.1. NCBI lineage: Eukaryota > Metazoa > Arthropoda > Insecta > Diptera > Tachinidae > Trichopoda > Trichopoda pennipes. The sequence continues at coordinate 4,968,638 of JASKUP010000040.1, forward strand.
TGCTGCTGCAAATATGGGCGGGATTGTACAAAGGGGCGTGGTATCTCCCATACTATCCGCAAATTACGAATCAAATATTTCTGCTCCTGCTAACGGTATTTAAACAGAATTTGGTATTTCGATTGAGTGAACATATTTTAAGTTCTGCTGCAAATATAGTGCGGGATTTGATAAGGACGCGTGGTACCGTACCTCCCATACAAATCTTCTTTATGTATATAATTCTATTGTACGTGTGTATGTCACTGATGAATAAATTTTTTTTGCATAAGTTTGGGTGCCACCTTGGATGGTTTACATTCACAAACCAGCCCGGCAGATGGCGCTGCAGTCGGTATCCAAGTTTTTCAACTAAACTGCAACTACACGACTGGATCGACTTGAATGAATTTTTGTGTATTCATTCATTCAATTCTTTTAATTTTTTTTGTGCGCTGTATTTTAATATTATAGGGTATCGCATTTACCTAAATATTGAGCGTTGCTTACTTCAAAAATACACACACGCCATAAATTCTTCTCCAACTGCCTCCAATGTGCCTTGGCGGATGACGGTGAAAGGTCCAAAGTAACATGGACTCGATTACTGCCGCCATTAAAACAGTCGCGGTGGGCATCGAGCTTATTTGTTTGCATTTCTTCACAAATTCCTTCTCAATGCGTCAGCTAGTAATTTTAAAAGCTTAAAGCTTTTTGAAATAAAAGACTTTTATATTTAATAAAATTAGGTTTGTTTCATACTTTTTCTTTCACAAACTTATTGTCCTACAAACACTTAAAATCTATTTTAATATCAACATTTAAAATTTGTCCATTCAACGTTATTGTACCTTTTCAATTGATTATTAATTTAAGTGTCCCTTGAAGTCAATTTAAATTTTAAAGGTGACTCTGGTATGTAGGTTGAGTTGACTTTGTAAATCAATTCGCCGTAAGTGTATTCCACTTTATATTTACGGAATATCTGCAATGAGATAAAATAAATATTCTTTTTTTTTTATTTACATTTTTGGCAAATTTATAAAAATCTTTATTTAACAAGCGCTGGCTGGCTTGTTTTCTTTGCAACGTTTCCTTTTTTTTTCCTGTTGCAATATTTAATGGAAAAAGTGCACTGCACTGTACAGTATAATGTACTGCACTGCACTGAGCTATTCATTTATTTATGGGGCTCTCATCAGCACAGGCTGGCTCCCTTAGCAAAGTGACATTATTTACCTTGGCCAACAACGTATGTAATTCAATTTCCGCAAAACGACGTCCAACACACATGCGACGCCCAAAGCCAAATGGTAAGCTGACAAAGGGATGTATTTTGTGACCAGCATGTGGACATGATATTTCTGCTTGAGCACCATCTATCAACAAAAAGAGAGAGAGAGAGAGAGAGAGAATAACTTGTTAAAACCCATAGACTCACACATTTTTTTTCTTTCTATTTGTATAACTGTACAAATTATAATTAATTATTTATAATTTTTTTTCTCTTTCGTTTTTTGGAAGAAAATTATATCCAACCAGTAACTTTAAAGCAAATTGTGTTGATAACGTTTGATGATGATTATGGTTTGAAAGTTATACAAAGTATACTTACAATTTTCTTTAAGCCATCGTTCGGGTAAAAATTGTTTTGGTTCGGGAAAGTACGCTGGATCATTCGACACAACTAAATGTGGAAAAATGACATGGGTCTGTAGGGAAAGCAAACGTTATATAAGTTAACATTTTGTATAACGAAAATTATAATAGTTATACAAAAAAATAAAACAAGTTAATTAAACATTTTTATTTTAGCAAAACAAAAAAAAAATATATATATAAATAATGTAAAAAGGTAATTTTTGTCTAAAGTATCTTTTTAAGAAAAAGTACCTCATTGCCACAAACATCAAAATATGTTTTATAGAAATTATACTTCAATAAAAAGTTATTATATTTTTTTTTCTATACATATTTATTTATTGTATCTTCAAAATATGAACCAACGATAAGTTATCAAGTCTTAAATCTAGAAATAACTATTAGGCCCGACCAATGTCAGACATAAACTTAGTGACAGCAAATAAATGATACAAAGTATTCACACCAATATTCAAAATATTCTTAAGACTCTTCATCTACAGCGTTGACAAATAGAGCCTTAGTGTACCTCTGTTTTAAGCAGATGTGTCCATTAAAGTTTAATAAATTGCAAGCAAGTGGATTAGGATGGGTCTCGAGTTTTGTTGAAGTATTTTCCTGCGTATTTAGCAGGAGATTAGAATTCCTTACGTACCATGGAGCTGATGTTATTAAGCGCAAAATTGTATTTTGTCTACGTTGGATCTTCTCCACATTAGAAGCTGAAACAAAGCCCCATAGCTGAGTTCCGTAGCACCATATTGGTTTCCAAAGCAACGTGTATAATAAAATTTTACAATCTAGACTGAGGGTAGAATTTCTAACAAAGAGTCAAAGTATCTGAGCTTATTTAAGCTTTATCTTTTTGCCCCAATGTGATATTTCCACGTAAGTCGTCGATCAAGGTGTATACCAAGGTATTTCACTATTGCCATTATATTTGTAATAAAATATAACTGTTTGTCATATTTTTTTTCTAACTAGGAATAAAGTATATTAAAAAACAACCCTATTATAAAACTGCGGACTATAGTTTTAATATAAAATTAATTTTCAAAATCAGCTTTTCATCTTGTTTTTACAAAAAATTGAAACTTTTAAAAAATGATTTTATATCAGGGTATCCACCGGGAAGTTATACTACTTTATTTTGCCGCCATTTTGATAAACATTTGTCTTGACAGTTCGTATTTGGCAGTCGTGAAGTAGACACATTGCAAATTTATTATGGAAAAATATTCGATAAATCAACGTGTTTTAATCATTCAAAAACATTTTATCAAAATCATTCATCGATTACTGTGACGATGAGAAAGTTACGTGAAATTTTTGGTAGAAACAACGTAACAACAAAACGCACTATTAATCGTGTAGTGAATGATTTTGAAAAAAGTGGGTGTGTAGCTGATAGGCCCAAGCATGGACCACAATGTACTACAAGATTGGCTGAAAATATTACTGCTGCTGCTCAAGAAAATGTTCAAAATAATCCATCAACCTCAATTCGACGCCGTAATCAGGAGCTTGGTCTTCAAAGAACAACTTTGGCCACAAGTTCGCACAAGTTCCATATAAACAAGTGCAAATAAAATAATAAAAACAAACCACAACAAATGACTTGCAAAGCAGTCACGGGCACGCTAGTATTTTATAGAAAGTACTTTTTAACAAATATGCTTTTGAGAAAAGGCTTTTTTAAAATGTACTTTTAAGAAATTGATTTTTCAAATAGCACTTTTTATAAACTGCTTTTAAAAATGGTACTCTTTACAAAGTACTTTTAAAAATGGTACTTTTTACAAAGTACTTTTTTCAAATGGTACTTTTTACAAAGTACTTTTTCAAATAGTACTTTTTACAAGGTACATTTAAAAAAATACATTAAAAAAGATTGCTATTTTAACATAAATTTTTTTTTCGACAGGTTTATTCTTTCTTTTGTAAATATCCTCTTACAAAAACGTGTCAGGAATGTTTTTCTTTGAAATATGCTAAAAAAATTTATATTTATGTTTAGAAAGAACTTTTAATAGAATAATTATAGTTATTTGACCTTTTTAATATTTTTTAGTAGTTTATTATTAATCACTAGGTCATTATTTAATAAAAAAAACAATTTTTAAAACTTGGTGAAATTTGAAAAATAATAAAAAATAAAGTTTTCAAAAGTTTTTTATTAAATAACGTCTTAGTGCTTCATAATAAACTACTAAAGAACTTTTTATTTTAAATTACAAAATTCCTAAATAAAACATTTTTGATAATTCAAATTCTTTTTTTTTAAGTACTCTTTAACAAAAAGTCCTTTTTTAAAATAATGTTTTTCAGGAATGTTTTTCTTTGAAATATATTAAAAAATATATATCTTAATGTTTAGAAAGATCTTTTTATTTTAAATTAGAAAATTGATAATTAAAATGCGTTTTTAAGTATCTTTTTTAACAAAAAGTACTTTTTAAAATTAAAATCTTAAAAAAACGTACTTAAGAAAGTAACCTTAAAAGCAAAATGAGTTTTATATAAACTATAAAAAAAAATAATCTCAAATATTTTTCCAAAAAAAATTATATTTTTAAAAGTAGTACCTTTTTAATGTGTGGCACTAAAAAAAAAGGTATTTTAAATGAAAATAAACACTTTCAGAAGAAACCTTTTAAAAAGATTAGTTTTTAGTACCTTTTAAGAAAGTAATTACTCTTTTGCTATTATTAACTCCTGAATACCACATTTTGTGTTTGTTTTTTGTTTTTGTAAAAGACCTCATTACGTCATACTTACACCTTTGGGTATGTGAAAACCATTGATAACAGCATCTGATTGTAAACTACGACCATTGGCAATAACCACTGGATACATTCTGTAATACAAACAACCAAAAAAAAACCGCATTTGTAAGATGCGAAATTGCTTCTTTAATCACACCCACTAGAGTAAAATGTAAATGTTTGGTAAATTTACCTTAAAGTTTCCTTGACACACGCCCTTAAATATGGTATTTGTTCAAGGACATTTTGATTAATTTCCGCTTCACATGTGGGGAAAATACGCTGTAATTCTTCAAATAGTTTTTGTTGTTTTTGCGGATTTTTAGCCAATTGATAAATGGTTGAAGATGCTGCCACTGAAGTCTGTTAGAAGGCAAAGTCACACAAAAAAACAAAAAGGATTATGAAATATGTCCTTAAATATATAAATAAATGCTTTTTCTAATTTTTTTTTATTTTATTTTCTGCAATAAAATAAATCTTCTTACCGTATCAACACCCACTAAAAATAAATCCAATGCCAGTATGGCTGCTAATTTACGATTGCCCGTTTTACGTACAATTCTCTCCACAATACTTATATCCTTTTCCGCTTTTTTTGTTGCACAATTATCAGCAGCATCCATTGTACGACTTATGTTTTTCATACAAATCCTGTTTTAGTAGTGTAAAATTAAAAAGCCAAAGCATTTAGAAAAAATTATTTTAAAAAGTTTAGAAAATCTTAATTTAAATTTAGTTTTTTTTTTTAGAAAAAATTTTTCAAATTAATAAGTCTTTCCTGACACTTCCACGGTTTTGCATTGGTTGGAAAGGTCTCGGGCTTCGTGAGGTTTATAGCAAAGACAATTTAGGAAACATTTCAAGAGAAAAACAGGAAAACAGGAAAAAACATTTTTCACATACAGCGCCATCTGTGGTATACAGCATGAGCTACAACGGCACCAGTACGTGGTGTGTGAGTGTCTCTCACGAATATAAGTACGTTTCATTTTAAGTAGATGACGCCGTGCGCTAGGTCGCATGTATTGTGTTCATCCTAGAAATGATGAATGTTTTTATTTACGACTGCTGTTGGTAAATGTACGTGGACCGAAATTATTTGCGCATTTGAAAACTGTGAATGGCCACCGATGCCAAATATATCGAGAAGCATGTCAATTATTGGGTTTGCTGGAGAACGATTCTCATTGGGATTTAACACTTGCCGATTCAGTTGTTTCATCAAATGCGTACCAAATACGAATGCTGTTCGCTATTATCATCACCACATGTTTCCCTTTACAACCAATTCAATGATGGAACAAATGCAAAGACGACATGTGTGAAGATATCTTGCATCGCTTGCGCATTCGAACGAATAATCCGATAAAATTCACAATGAAGGATTGATTCTGATTGAGGATCAATAATTGACTATTGCAAATAAGCTACTGATTGAAGTAGGAATGATCGATCGATGCACGATGCATTCAAGCAAGAATTAAATCGAGAGCTGCAATACAATGTTGATACATTGCAGGAATTCGTTCGAAATAATGTGCCGTTGCTGAATGAACAGCAAAAACTAATACACGAAACATTTATGCAAGCGGTGGACAATAATACTGGTGGTCTATTCTTCCTAGACGCACCTGGAGGAACAGGGAAAACATTTGTCATTTCATTGATTTTGGCCACTATTCGATCAATTGCGGCGACTCTTCTAGATGGCGGTCGTACTGCACATTCTGCGCTTAAGTTGCCACTCAATTTAAACACAACTGATACTCCAACATGCAATATTTTCCGATCCAGTCCCCCCCGGGGGCACATGATAGTCTTTTTGGAACCTACTATTCCATTCAGACTGGTGTCTTGCGGGGTAAAAGGGAGCCCAGGCCTCTCAAAGGCTAGTAGGAGTCACCTGGACAATCCACATATTTCCACGGGAATCAGTACGCCCCAGAGTACACTACTTGTTCTCTTTAGACAAAGATGTGATCTGACTGTTTGCTGAGGTTGGCCCCTATATGGAAGTATCATGGTGGTTGTGGTTTCGGACCCTCGTGAGAGTTTGTGGGTCGGATCATTCAAATTAACACAATGAATGGTTAAGGTCCAGTGAGTATGAATGCTGTCGTGTTCTTGATAAAAAAGAGCTTCATGCGTTCTGGACCAGGAGTTGGAAAGACTCCAACTCTTTAGCAAGGAGTGAAGGCTGCGGCCTACTTCGGGCTTTTGAAATTGCTACTAGAAGTGACCGGAGGATATACGTATTCGATGGCCTTCTAGGGCGTGGTTGGTGTCCAATCAACCAAGTGGTTTGAACACCATCTGATTATGACTATATAGTCGGTGCAGATGTAAATCAAATCATACTCCCCCCGGGGGGCACATTTATCGGTCTTTATAGAATACTTGACTATTTAGACCTGTGCAACTGGGGGAAAAAGGGAGCTCAGTCTCCTGAAGTCAGCAGGGGTACAACTGGAAACTCCACGTTATTTCCACGGGAATCAGTGAGCTCGCAGAGTTCCTCTATTTGTCTCTTTAGACATTTAGCTGTTCTCTGGCTGATTATTGAGGTTGGCCCCTATATGGGAGTATCGTGGTGATTGTGGTTTCGCGGCCCCATAGCAGACAGGTCACGATCATCTCGCCATTAATAACACCCTAGGTAAATGATCCAGTCCAGTGAGCATGCTAGACATGTGTTCTGGAGTGGTTTGCAGCACTGCTCTGGAATCACTAAAGTTGCAACTAGGAAAGACCTGTTGCTAGAATTAGTCTTCGGCTTCCTAGGGCGTAAATGACGTTTGCTTTTCATTCCCAGTGGTTTGACCACCATCTGATTAAGGCTCCATAGCCAGGTACAGATGTAAATCTTATCACCTAATTTCCCGATCCAGTGCAATGGGAAAATTGTTGATGCAATTCAAGCTCATTGTTTGGAATGAGTGCACAATGGCACATAAGAAATCACTTAAAGCACTTAACTTCACACTGAAGGATCTTCGGCGAAATAAAATCAACTTTGTCGGCTTGATGATATTGTTGGCAGGCGATTTTAGGCAAACGTTGCCAGTAATTTCTCGTGCAATGCCTGCAGATAAATTGAATGCTTGCCTAAAGGCATCACCTTTGTGAAATAATGTAAAAACATTATCGCTAACCACTTATATGAGAGTTCAACTTCAAAATTATCAAAGTGCCCCTGTAGTAATAGTAGCTAGTAGGTGGTGTACTAGCTTCTCAATATGGGGTTGTGGGTTCGATTCCCAACGAAGACCTTGATTTTTTTTTTACTACAAAAATAAAAATTGACTGTCGGTGGAGCTGTTCACAAAGTCACTGGTCGCTGGGCTGTCTATTATACGGCAGTTAATTTCCGACTATCCTTCTACTTTCACCACCTATTTCATCTCTTCTCTATCCCTCTCCTAAAGAACGTAGCATGGTTCTTGACTAAATAGGCATTGTTGCCTGTAGTGCTACTTCTCTTTAAAAAAAAAAAAAACAAAACAAAAAAAAGTGCTGCACAATTTTCCGAACAATTGTTAGCTGTTGATGCAACAGCTGGATTAATTACTCTTACCGGCGACTTTTGCCGATTTGTAGACTCTCTCTCAATTAGCTCTTATTGAAAATGTTTTCTCAAACACTAGTGAGAATTATCAGAATTATGCTTGGTTAAGTCAACGAGCAATTCTCTCCCCCAAAGAATAGCGATGTTGTACACGCACTGAATTTCATCATTCAATCAAAAATCGATGGCGATTTGGTGACATAGAAATCCGCTGATTCCATAAATCCCGATGATGCAGTAAATTATCTAACGGAGCTTTTGAACTCTCTGGAGTTACCAGGACTTCCACCACATAACTTGCCTTGTAACTCAAAGTTGGTTGAGTTCATTATGAATTGCGTAATTTGAATCCACTGCTACTTTGCAACGGTACTCGACTTGCGGTGAAAAGACTTATGCCGAAATTGTTTGAGGCAACCATTATTAAAGGAAAGTATGCAGTTGTAAATGTATGTATTCCTCGAATACAAATAATTCCGAGACTAATCTTCCGTTTGATATCTAAAGATTGCAATCTCTAGTTCGTCTTGCGTTCGCAATGACAATTAAAAAGTCACAAGACCAATCGCTTAGTGTTTGTGGAATAAATTTAGAAAATCATTGTTTTTCACATGGGCAGCTATACGTTGCGTGTTCACGAGTTGGAAAACCATGCGCGTTGTCAGACCAAAAAACAAAAAAAAATGTGGTTTACCAAAGAGCACTTCAATGAAACGGATAATTTGCGGACACGTATAACGCTTCGATTCAGTATTTGCTTTCGACTTCCACTTAATTTTTGTAGTCGAAGTGAATTCATTACTGTTGGGGAATAAAATAAAATTTTTCCTTTTCAAATATAAAACAAAAAAAAAATAATTTTTCTTCCTCTTTTAATCCCCAAACGAAATGTTACAAAAAACGAAGCCATCTATCAGGTGGCGAAACGGAGTTCGCTGGGTTTGCTAGTCTTTTATAATTCTAGGACAAATAGAAGCCTGGCTGCTGTTATTTTTTCTGTAATCCTTTAAGTTATATTTTTTTTTTGTAAAGTCATTGACCCCAGTTTTTTTTATATTTTCTTCCCTTTCCTTCGTTTAACTTACTGTGTAAAATCATCTAAAGCTTTATTAAAACTTCTGTAAGCTTTTGTTGGATAAAATCTCCATAAAGGCATTCTCAATTCCAATTCAGGTACGGCCCAAAAAAAAGTATTTATACAATTTATAATCTTTTGTGAATCTCCATTACCCTCGGGTGCTAAACAGCCCAATCTAGTGTCCAACGATACTCTACCCACAGCTTAAAAAAAAAAAAAATTACAAATTTACAAGACTACAAACGTGTATTTCAACAGTTATTTTACATTCCAAAGCCCATTTATACAGTTCGTGTAAAAAATTATCAGGTAATTCCATATTATCATCTCGCATTTGATGAATTCTCTGCATAAATTCTGTAGCAATTTCATTTAAGGCTGGAATATACTTTTTAGCCGTCTGAGGTTGCAATAAAATTTGTTGTACTTCCTGGCGAAATAGTTCCCAATTTTTGCCATGTCTTTAAACAAAAAAAAAAAAAATTCCAAAAAATAAATAAAAAGCTTAAAGGATTTTAAATTGTTGTTGTTGTTTTTTTATATGAAAAACAAAAATACTTACACTCCTATTAAGCCAGCTGTATCACCAAAGAAATCCTTACGTAATTTTCCTTTGTAATTTTTTAATGAAGGCATTGATGGTCTGCAACAAACGACAACAACAAATTATATTTCTTAAGTACCATGAAGCTTTAATTGAGACAAATAAAATTATTTAATGAAGGTACTTTTTATTGACCTTTTGCTACAATAAATGGACATTTCCAAGCGAAATTAAATGTCATGTTGTAGTAAATTATAAAATTGTAGTAAATTGCAGTCAATTTTTTTCTTTTTTCTCTACTTTTAGTTATTTCCAATAAAAATCATTTTAAAAATAAATTAAGCAAATTTGGAATTCAAAATAAAAATTTAATGCTACCAAAATCAATTTAAATTAGTTTAGAAAGAAAACTTGAAAACTTTTTGAGTTATTCCAAGAATTGCACCAGAGTACAGCAGCAGCGTTTTAAATAGCAATTATTCTCTTTTAATTAAAAAATTGTTTTTTTTTTTTCAAGTTTTCCATCACTCACCAAGAGACCTGCTCTTACTCTCCCATCATATGTCTCCCACCATGTCTATATTGTTACGTTTATACCTTTTATAAACAATTTACTTAAGATGCACGTCCTTACTTCACGAGTTTTATTTTTAAACTAACTAGCTCTCTAATTAAATGCTGCCTTCTTACATTTGTCCATTAAAAGTCTGGAAAATTTTAAAATCTTCTACTCTCTTCTTTGTATCCCATTTTGTTGCTGTATGTCGTTTATTCAATGTATAGGCGCCTGTATGCCTGTGTGTATTTTTGTTTTTGTTTCTATACTAATAATTTCTTCTTGCAGTTTATTTGAAGATATTTTTGTTGTTGTCTTGTGTAGATACGGTTTCTTAGAAAACTACGTAGATGGTAAACAGCATACAGGTTTGTTGTTGTCTTGCGCGTATAAAATTTCTACACACTTAGTAAACAGAAATTTGTTCTTGTCTGTTAAGCATAAGTTTTCTTAGTAAACTAAGCAGTTAGTAAACAGCATACTTAATTGTTGTTGTTTTTGTGTGTATAAAATTTCTACGCAGTTTGTAACTAGAAATTTGTTGTTGTCTTACGTGCATAAGGTTTCTTAGCAAGCCACGCAGTTAGTAAACAACATACCCAGTAGTTTACTTTATTAATTAATTATTTGCTATTAAAACTTAAGCAAGACACATTCGTAACAATATCAACAAATAATGAAATGAGGTTAGAGTTTTAAAGCTGTCACATCATAGACATATAAAACATTGTTATTTTAATCGTAAGAGGCAAAATGAATTAAAATTTTACACAAATTGAAAATTTATATAAAACAAAAAATAAAAATTTAAAGGGAAACACTCTGTAAGAGTCTTTAGCATATTATAAAGCATTAGAAGTCTATCAGCTATAAAAACCTAAGGTCGCGATTAGGGAAATCTTCCTGTTTGACTTCAACTCACAAGGTTGATTATTTTTTTTTTTGTTTTGTTTTTTCTCTCCATCCTTGCTGCTTGTTGTTCGTTCGGCGGCCTCCCCTTCCCCCACATTTATATGTTTTGACGGAAATCCACCGTTATTACATGTGTCTTCGGGGGTAAAAGGAAGCCCAGTCCGCTTCAAGGCTAGCAGGAGCCAACTGGACTATCCACTATACTTGCACGGGAATTAGTAAAGCCCCAGAGATCAGCTATTTGTCATTTTAGCCTTTTAGCTGTTCTCTGACTGATTATTGAGGTCGGCCCTGCGGGAGTATCGTGGTGGCTGTGTGTTTCGAGGCCCTCGTTTGAGTTTGTGGATCGGATCATTCACAATGAATGGTCCATATGTTTCTGCTCTTGTGTTCTTAAATTATATTTAGCTTTATGCGTTCTAGACCAGGAGTTGGATAGTCTCTAACTCTTCAGCAAGGAGTGAAGGTTGCGGCCTGCTCCGAGCTCGTAAAGTTGCAACTAGGAGTGACTGGAGGATATATGCATCTGAAGTCTTCCTAGGGCGAGGATGACGCTACATTTCATGATTCACCATCTGGTTATGGCTTACACAGCTAGATACAGATGTAAATCTTATCACGTATGTTCATTCGGTGTAAACGGTGAGCAGTTTCGATATGAAGACATCATTTTCAAGCCGTGATCCAATTCTTATTGGTGAGCCAGTGTTCTCATTTAGGTAGTTTTGTTGTTAAGCTCGTATCTACTCATGTAGGATGTAGAATGCCAGCCACCTGGCACTTTATGCAAAACTAATTTTTCAATACCTTCGTCTTTTATTAATATCTAGGTATGTATGTCCGTCTGAGAGTGTTTTTCGTTTGTTCGTGTGTATGAGTAGTTTTAGTGCTGTCAAAATTTTGTCTGAGATCATGTTTACTTATTCGTTTATAATATCACTCGTATTGTAGATTTCAAGAATGTCGAGGCTTCGTCCTTTTTTTTTTGCTAGGATGCAGTAAAGCCATACACTCATCTATTTCCCTTAGTAAGTAATTAAGAGTCAAGGTGTCACGCAAAGTTGGAGTCTTCTCTTTTATGATTGTATGTGTTCTGAAAATCTTGTTTTTAGTGTTCGTCCAGTTTGTCCTATAGAAGTATGTTTGCAGGTACAAGTAAGTCTATATACTCCACTGGAACTAGATTTGTCAAATGTTTTTTTATCGTTGTCCTGAGATTATGTCTCAAAGTGTTGCCGGTTTTTAATGCCGTGAGTATTCCTTCTTTGTGAAAAAGGTTAGTTAGTCGGTATATTTCTGGTCCTGTGTCAGTAAAAGTGTGCCGCCTTGTTGTATCGGTTGTCTCTTTGTCTCCTTTATTCCTGTTTTTAGTGTTGTATTGTCTAAGAAGTTTATTGTTAGTAGTGGGCTTGTAACCGTTATTTTTAGCTACTGTGAAGATTATGTGGAGTTCTTTATTGTAAGTGGGATAATCTGAGGTCTGCGTATCATATATCTAAATGCTGCTAGTTTATTTTGGGTAGGGTGGTTGGAAGTGATGTAGATTATAGTGTCCGTTGTAGTTGGTTTTCTATAGATATTAAATGTTTAACAGTCAGTTCCTCATATTATTGTGTTGCCGGTTTTTAATACCGTGTGTATGCCTTCTTTGTGAAAAAGGTTAGTTAGTGGATATATTTCTGTCGTGTTGTATCGATTTTGTTTTTGTCTTCTTTATTCCTGTTTTTAGTGTTGTATTGTCTAAGATGTTTATTAATGGTACTGGGTTTGTAGCCGTTATTATAGTTATTCTGTAAATTGAGTCGAGCTCATTATTGTATTTGTTCGGAGTAAGTGGGATTATCTTAAGTCTGTGTATCATATGTCTAAATGCTGCTAGTTTATGTTGGGTAGGGTGGTTCGAAGTGATGTGAATGGTAGTGTCCGACGTAGTTGGTTTTCCATAGATGTCAAATATTAAACAGTCAGTTCTTCGTGTTATAGTGATGTCAAGATAATGCAAATTTCTTTCTTGTTCCATTGTGTATGTAATGTTATTATGGATTGTGTTTAAGTCTGCTAGAATTTGTTCGGCGTAGTTTTGTTCGAGGATGCACATGATGTCATCTACGTATCTATCGTAATGCGTTATTTTGTGTTTTTCCATTAGTGTTCTTATGTGTATTGATTCGAATTCCCCCCAGGGGCATATAAATATGGTCTTTATAGAATATTCCACTATCTAGACTCAGTACAACTGGGGTATAAAGGGAGCCCAGTCCCCTGAAGACAGGCAGGTGGTCAACTGGAAACTCCACTTTATTTCCACGGGGATCAGTGAGCTCGCAGAGTTCATTATTTGTCTCTTTAGACTTATAATAGTTCTCTGGCTGATCATTGGTGTTGGCCCCTATATGGGAGCATCGTGGTGGTTGTGCTGTTGCGGCCCCATAAGGGATTATATGAAATTATGGTGGCCAGGATCATCTCGCTGATAATGACACGCTAAGTGAATGATCCAGTCCAGTGAGCATGCTTGACATGTGTTCTGGACAGTAGTTAGAAAGTCTCCAACTCTTTAGCAAGGTGTGATAGTTTGCAGACCTGCCCTGGAATTATTCAAGTTGCAACTAGGTGGTATCTGTTGCTTAGAATTATGTCTTCGGCTATCTAGGACGTATGTATGTATAACGTTCCAAATTATACAAGTGGTTTGTCCACCATCTGATTAAGACTACGTAGTCAGGCGCGGATGTAAAACAAATCACACTCTGTATTGATTCGAGATGTTGCATGAAAATTTCCATGAAGATTGCGGAAGTTGGGTTTCCCATACCGAATCCGTCAGCTAATTTGTAAAAGTGGTTATTAAATCTAAAGTAGTACTGTTTTATTATCGTCTTTGCAATGTCTATAATGTGGATGATTTATTGGTTTTCGTTTAAATTGTTTAGTGTGTCGCTTAGGATGTCTAAGGTTTCATGTGTTGATAGTGAGGTATATAGATCCTTGATGTCAAAGGAAACGAGTCGAGTATTTTCGATTATCTTGATGTCTTTAAGTTTTTCGATAAGGTCTTGTGTATTACGTATAGCATTTGTATATTGTGAATTTATCTTATCTTTAAGTAGGCCGGTGAGATGTTTAGCCAGGTGAGATGCTGGTGCAAGTCTGTAGTTTGTAATGGGTCTCATTGGCATTGGTACGTTTTCCTTGCGTATCTTTCGGTTGTGCTTTTTGAGTGTTGGCGTTCCTGGCTTCATGTTCATGTATTTATATACTTTTCCATCAGTAAAACTTTTACAACGTTTAAATAGGCTGCGTATTTCCCTTTGGAAAGATTCAGTTGCGTTATTTTTAAATTTAGTGCAGTTGGTCTGTTGTATAAAATTTTGTGTATTATCGTTATACATTACTATAATCGTGTTTCCTTTGTCCGCCTTTGTAATTATTAGGGCGTTGTCCTGTAGTTTAGCAATTTTTTGTTCGTCTTTGCTTTATTGTGTTCTTTTATCGTTTTTTCGAGTACGTCGGCTACTCTGTGACCTATGTGTTCTCATGTGCCTTGGCGTCTATAATTTGTGTTTCAAATATTTTTTGTATCCTGTCAAAATTAAATTATGTTTCATTCCTCTCTAGTTGTCATTGAATCGTATGTCTGTTAGGTTTTTGACGCGTGAGGAAACTCTGTCTTGGTGTGATTATCGATCCGTTTTATTAGTTTTGTAAATTTTCGCTACATCCATTTGAATTGTTCACTCATCTGAGTGAAAAAAAGGACCTTATTAGACGGGCTTATTGTTTACTACGCTCAAGCTTTTAGTGTTAGAGAGACATAGAGGGAGAGAGCGGCTGGGATAGAAACCTAGTCCATTAAATCACATCTTAGTTGCTAACATGCTTATCATCTAATCTCCATATAAATGATATTTATCTACTCTGGAAGTTGCCTACTTTTCGCAAACCAAAAATTAGTGTCAAATTTAAAACGTTTCAAATTTTACATCTTGAGAGGTATTAGCTAAAAATCTTGTTTTTTATTCTCTATTTTAACTAATAATGCTTCAATGCTGTTGTTGTTAAACCTTATGAATACCATTGCGTCTCACTTCACTCTTTTATCCAGCCACAGAAATTACAGGTCAAATGAAGAAAAAAATTTACATAAAATTTCAAATCAAAATAATTATTTCAACAATTCTTCTCACACGCACACAAACACACACATACATAAACTCTTACGAATTTCAGATACTTAAAATATTTGAAATACCAGCTGAAGAAGAGATAAAAAATAATCAAATGTTGTTTATGTAACACTCGAGCTATTTTTAAAATTAAAATAATAAAACACAGCCAACAACTTTGCCACTGATTAAAAGAAATCAATGTAATTCGAAGAAAGACAAGTTTACGAAACACAGTGGGCGATTTGACAAGAAAAAAATTGTGCCTACAAATCTGTCATTTCTAACTTCGATAGCTGAGAAGAAATATATAAGATAGCAAGAATGCGTGATAAGATTTACATCTGTAGCTAGTCGTGTAAGCCATAACCAGATGGTGAATCATAACACTGTGGATGGAATGTAGCGTCATCCTCGCCCTAGAAGGCCTTCAGATACGTATATCCTCCAGTCAATCCTAGTTGCAGTTTCAAGAGCTCGGAGCAGGCCGCAGCCATTCACTCCTTGCTGAAGAGATGGAGACTATCCAACTGCTGGTCCAGAACGCATGAAGCTTAATAAAATTTAAGAACACAACGGCAATGATGCTCACTGGACCTGGACCATTCATTGTGTTCATTATGAATGATCCGACCTACACAACTCAAACGAGGGTCTCGAAACCACAACCACCACGATACTCCCGAAGGGCCAACCTCAGTAATCAGTCGGAGAATAGCTAAAAGGCTAAAAAGACAAATAGCTGAAATCTGGGGCTGTACTAATTCCCGTGGAATTAAAGTTGATTGTCCAGTTGGCTCCTGCTAGCCTTCAAAGGGACTGGGCTCTCTTTTACCCCCGAAGACACATGTACACGGTGTGATTCCGCCAAAACATATCAATGTGCCCCGGGGGTTCAGATAGAAAGAATATTTGATTAAAAAAAGATTAATCTTTGTTGCTGTGTTTATCATGCCCTAACGTATTTTATATAAAAAACAGTTATACAGGGTGTCCGCCGGCAAGGTGTACTCCTTTGTTTGTTTATATTTTTTGATTAAATGAAGGAGACTGGATCTTATATTGATAAATGTTTTATTTAATGATAAATGTCCGCCTCTGTCAGCCTCACAAGTGCGGACCCTTTTGAGCACATTTTCCATTACATTCTGACACATTTCACGCGGTATTTCAATAATTTCATCACGAATATTTTGTTTGAGTTGCTCAAGCATTTGTGGTTTGTTTGCATGAAACTTGGTTCTCAGATATCCCCACAAAAAAGAAGTCTGGAGCACGCAAACCAAACGATCGTGGAGGCCATTGTTGTGTAAAGAGATCTAGCAGTAGTTCCCTTGTAATCCTGGCTGTATGCGATCTGGCACCGTCTTGTTGATACCACATGCTAATCAAGCCCAAAGCATGCAGTTGTGGCATTAAAGAGTTTTCAATCATATCACGATATCGCTCCCCATTAACAGTTACCGTTCGCCGTTTTCATTTTCAAAGAAGTAAAGTCCAATGATTCGTCCTGATCAAATTGCACAACAAA
Organism: Trichopoda pennipes; assembly: GCA_030448955.1. Classification (NCBI taxonomy): domain Eukaryota; kingdom Metazoa; phylum Arthropoda; class Insecta; order Diptera; family Tachinidae; genus Trichopoda; species Trichopoda pennipes. The sequence goes on from JASKUP010000040.1 coordinate 4,985,378, forward strand.
CTATCACTTTTAATGGATGCAAAGGTGACTGTTAAATAATTTTAGGGTTTCCCAATCCCCAGAACCGACTATTCTATTGATTCACATATCCCTTCAAATGAAAATGTGCCTCGTCACCCATTATGATTGGTTCAAGAAAATCGGAGTTGTCATGGGCGAGCTGTAACATCCTCTTGGCATATGTACAGCGGCGTAAATGGGCTTGTGGAAGAAGCTCTTGTGTCAACTGAATTTTATATGGAAACAAATGCAAATCCTTGTGCAAACTTGTGGCCAAAGTTGTTCTTGAAGATCAAGCTCCTAAGCACGGCGTCGAATTGAGGTTGATGGCAATGTTTTTAGCCGACCTTGCAATACGTTGTAGTTCAATGCTGGGGCATGGATCCTCTTTCTTCAAAATCATTCACTACACAATAAATAGTGCGTTTTGTTGTTACGTTGTTTCTTCCAAAAATTCAAAAACTTTCTCATCGTTACAGTAATCGATAATTGATTTTGATAAAATGTTTAAACGATTAAAACACGCTAGTTTATCGAATATTTTTCCATTATAAATTTGTCACGTGTCTACTTCACGACTGTCAGGACTAATGATTACCAAATGGCGGCAAAACAAAGTTGTATACTTTCCCGGCGGACACCCTATATAAAAAAATTAAATATAAAATTAAGGGGTGCTCCCACACAAATTGTATATATGCCCCCCCTGGGGGCACATTTATGGTCTTTATAGAATATTCCACTATCTAGACTCAGTGCAACTGGGGAAAAAGGGAGTCCAGTCCCCTGAAGTCAGACATTGAGACAACTGGATGCTCCACTTTATTTCCACGGGGATCAGCGAACCCGCAGAGTTCATTATTTGTCTCTTTAGACATTTAATAGTTCTCTGACTGCTCACTGAGGTTGGCCCTTTATGGGAGGGAGTATCGTGGTGGTTGTGATTTCGCGGCCCCATAACAGTATAATGGTTATTATGGTGGACAGGATCATCTCACTGTTAATGGCACCCTAAGTGAATGATCCAGTCCAGTGAGAATGCTAGACATGTGTTCTGGACAGGAGTTGGAAAGTCTCCAACTCTTAAGCAAGGAGTGATGGTTTGCAGCCCTGCCCTGGAATCATTAAAGTTGCAACTAGGTGGTTCTCTTGCTTAGAATTATGTCTTCGGCATCCTAGGACGCCTGTATGACGTTTCAAATTATACAATGGTGTGTCCACCATCTGATTAAGGCTACATAGCCAGGTGCGGATGTAAAACGAATCACACTCTGTACATATGGGCCTTCCCCCCGGGGGCACATATATATGGTCTTTATAGAACTTCGACTATCTAGACCTGTGCTGCTGGGGGCAGCAGGTGTCAACTGGAAGCTCCATGTTACTTCCACGGGAATCAGTAGCCCGCAGAGTTCCCGCTATTTGTCTCTTAAGGCATTTAGCTGCTTCTCTGACTGATTATTGAGGTTGGCCCTTCGGGCGTATCGTGGTGGTTGTGGTTTCGCGGCCCCATAACAATTTATGGTTCTGTGGTGGCCGGGTTCATTTCACCTTTAATAACACCTACCTGGTGAAATGTTCCCAGATCCAGTGAGCATGCTAGACATGTATTCTGGACAGGAGTTGGATAGTCTCCAGCTCTTCAGCAAGGAGTAGTGGTTTGCAGCCCTGCTCTGGAACCGCTGAAATGGCAACTGGGAAGGACCTGTTGCTAGAATTTGTCTTCGGCCTCCTAGGGCGTGAGTGGCGCTGCTTTTCACTCACAGTGCTTTGACCACCATCTGAATAAGGCCCACGGCCAGAAGCAGATGTAAATCTTATCACGAAATGTACATATGGGTAATATGTATAAGGTAGACTTTCGAAATTTATATAGGGTGTGTGGGTTACACACTATTACAGGTATGAAAAATAAAAGTTTTAAGTTAAAGGGTTTCCCCATATTATAATGTACGTATGTGTAAACAGCAACAGGCTGACTTTGGAAATTTGCATTGCGTTTGTGGGTGACCGCTATAAAGAGTAGCGAAAAAAAAATTATAATAAAGGGTGCTCCGATAGTATATATATGTGTAAGCCGCCACAGGCTTTGGACATTTACGTAACGTTTGTGTGTAATCGCTATAATAAGAATGTAAAATAAAATTTTATAATTAAAGGGTGTACCGATAGTATATATTTGTGTATATATTTGTGTAGGCCTTGGAAATTTACGTAACGTGTGTGTGTAATCGCTATAATAGAATAAAAAAAACTATAATTAACGGGTGTCCCCATAGTATACGTATATGTAAACCGCAACAGGCAGACTTTCGAAATTTGCATTGCGGTTCTCGGTGCCCGTTGAAACAAGTATAAAAAAAGACAAATTTTTAAATTAAAAGCTGTCCCAACAGTATGCGTATGTTTAAACCACAACAGATAGTAGAGCTTTATCTTTTGTACTGTAAATAGTGGATTAAAAATTCCAATAACAGATAGTGAAGCTTATGGAACCTTTCAAGTGAGTTTAACGCGCACTTCAGAGACTTTCGATATTAGAAATAGGGGTGTAAAGGGCACAACTAACTGAAAAATAAAATCTGGCATGAAAAAGTACATATGGCAATATTAAGTTTTTAGACTTTTGGTTAACAGCATTTGAACACCGATTTAAATATTATCTTATTGATTAAATTTTAAGATAAAACAGTACTGTAGAGTACAGTACTATTAGTAAATGGCAAAAAAAAAACTGCTTTACAATTTTTTTATTGCATCAAATATTTTTTTTTTTTTGAAAAGTGTTTGAATAACATTCTAAAGTAACAGCCCCATTGTGATGATTTTGCACATTTATAATAATCATTTTATTTTTATGTTTAAAACCAGCAAAATATAGCGCGCCTAAAATAAGTAAATAATGTCTAACTGGTCCATCTGGATAATTAAAATATAAGAAAGTAAAGCAATAATTAAATCAATGCTTTAGTTAATTATTAAATTCATTAAATTAATGCTTTATTTATATCTTCCAATGCAACCGAATATCACCTTGAACAACTGACACCAAATGAACAAACTGAATCATGAATGGATATAATAAAAACGTGATAAAACCTAATATTTGTTAAATTTAATTCAGTCAACATATGAGATTTTATGTAAGTCATACATGACTCCCGATTAAATGCCTGCACACTCTCATATTCAATAAAACCTTTTGATGTTTTAAAGATGTTAAGTAAAAAATCAAACAAAACTTTTTATTGAACATAAAACTTTTTATGAGAAAAATTTTTAAAAGCCTGAATTATGTAAACAACAATAACAGAAAAGATAAGCTGAACAGCAGAATCTAACAAAATTCCTAATAATAAATATTCTTCAAGAAATCAGCGGCATCCGACAAAAAAATGTTTAATTTTTTTTATACAAACAATTAAATCTGCTTTTGTTATTGTTGGTTTGTGGGTTGGTTGGCTTTTATTTCTTTTGTTTCTGAATGAGCACGTAAATACGTATGAATGAATGACTGAGCGAACAAACACGTGTAAACATCTTGTGTAAGTACGAGGGCAATCTTAGAACTTGCTAATCTGAAAAACAGATTATTTATATATTTTTTTGTTTATAACACTCTATGAATTATGCTTCTCTATATCTTTTGCTGCAATGTTGTTTGTGTTGTGTAATAAAGTTCCATAAGAAGCATGATCTTAAGACAGCGCAGCTGAAGAGAATATAATCAAATGGTTCGATGAAATGCTTAGTTAAGCTTTTAACTATTTAACCGCAAACCTTATTTAGAAATACTTGTTTCAAAGTGGTTTTGACATTTTAATATAATTTTTCTGAAGTCTTTTTCTTTGAAATTCTGTTATTTGCATAAATAATAAATATAATTTAATTAAAAACAAAAGCTTTCTTCAAACGATTTAAGAAGCTCTGCTGTTTGATATGAAAAACAATAAAACAACAATATTTAAAGCATAATCAAATTTTTTAATTAAAAATTTTTAAAAAAATATTTTTCATTTTTTGTTTCTTCCAAAAATACGTACATAAAATTTATTCGAATATTTGTTTATTCGTTAAATATTAATCGATTAGATTTTAATGCCAAATTTAAAATAATTTTTGTATCAATTTCCTCTGCAATCATTATTACAAAAATAAATATTTAAAAAAAAATTTATTCGAATATTCTATTAATGATTAAATATTAATGGAGTAATTTTGATTTCCAAATTTAAAAGAATTTTTGCACTTTAAAAAAAATTTAGGTAGTTTTGCTTCGAAATATATTTAACTCACTTAACTTAAACATGTTTTCCTCACTTAACTTAACAGTAAAAAAGAAGTAGCGAACGATGAGAAGCTCTGCTGTTTGATATAAAAAGCAACATGTTAACAGTATTTAATGCATAATAAAATTTTTTAATTAAATATTTTTAGGAAAAATATTTTTAATTTTTTTTCCTTCAAAAAAATGTACACAAAAAATATTCGCATCTATATTTGTTTATTCGTTAAATCTTAATCCAATAATTTTTAATGCAGAATTAAAAATACTTTTTATATCAATCCCCTCAATCATTATCACAAAAAAAATTATTAAAAAAAAATTTATTCGAATATTTGTAATTTCTAAATTTAAAAGAATTTTTGCCCCTTAAGAAAATTAAGTAGTTTTACATCAAAATATATTTAACTCACTTAACTCAACAGTAAAAAAAGAAGTATCGAGTAACGATGAGTTTTTTAGTGTCGAAAATTACATTAGTATACCCTTTCCCTGCGCATGAAAATGCCAAAAGTTTGTTTTTTATAGTGAAAGTAAAAAATAACTTTACATACTTTATTCGAATATTCGCTTATTTTCAAATATTATTCAAATAATTTTAGTAGATTTTCATTAAAATATTTTCATTGTTTTAAGTGAAAATTATAAAAATATTTAACGCATAATCAAATAAATCTCAAGATTATTTTTGAATTAAAAATTTTTAGGAAAAATATTTTTAATTTTTTTTTTCTCAAAAAAAAAAAGTATTTGTTTATTCGTTAAATATTAATCGATTAATTTTTAATGCCAAATTCAAAATACTTTTTGTATCATTTCCCTCTGCAATCATTATCACAAAAAAATTATTTCAAAAAATATTTTATTCGAATATTCGATTAATGATTAAATATTAATCGAATAATTTTAATTTTTAAATCTAAAAGAAATTATGCCCCTTTCAAATAATTTTAGTAGATTTTCATTAAAATATTTATATCGTTTTAAGTGGAAATTATATAAGCACGTACAGTGGTGGCCATGATTTTAGCACATACCTTTTTGCACTCTTAAAATTATAAATATTTTTTTACGTGTAAATAATTTTAACATCCTAATGTGTTATTCGTGGTTATAATTATTATTTTACTTTATTTATATAATTTTATTTAGCATCAATACTAAATACTAAAAATGTACTGGCCTATAATTTAGCCCTTATTCTTTAACACAGCCGCACATCTTCTGGGCATACTGTCGTCCAGAAGGCCCATACAGCATTCCTTTGGTATAGCATATGAAGCCTTTTTTATTTCGGATTCGTTAAAATTTTTAAATTTAGCAGCGGTTATGTATTGTTCTATATAGTTGCAAAGGTTCTCAAGGGGATTGAGATCCGGCTATTGAGCTGGCCATTTTAAAACATCAATGCTTCTTTGCTCCAAGCAATTCTTCACTACACGTAAAGTGTGTTTTGGATCGTTGTCTAAGTGGCATGTTTTCCTCGCAATTATATTTTTGTAAGCATACTGGTCCATTCGTGTATCATTTTTCATTATAGGACGGACAACGTGCCAAGAAAGCGCCACCGAAATCACATTTCCACCACCATGCTTTACGGTCTTTGATGTGTACCTGGGCTTGTGTTGCATGTTTGGAGGACGCCATATATAACTTTTTCCATCAGATCCAAATCGACAAAATTTTAATTCATCACTCCAGAGGGTAATTTTCCAATTTTCCGGGACTTCTCTCTTTGTTCACGGGCGAATGCAATTCGGGACTTCAAGTTTTTCTTCGATACGTGTGGCATATGTTGCACCATACATTCACGCAGTTTTTTTTCCATACTAAATTTTTTTAAACTTCCCTTTGAATTTCAGTTGAGGTTTTATATGGGTCCACAATTGAAGCTATATAAATAGGGGAGTCCTCTTTACGTGAAGTTTTTATAGGCCTTGTATACTATGTTGAAGTTTTTTGTGTGTCCCATTTGGTTTAAATATGGCTTAGTGCGTTGTACACCATCTTTCTGCAGCATTTTAATATTGAAGCAATATCACAAACGTTGCTTCTTCCCGATTTCATTTGATGGATAATCTCATGCTGCTTCTCTGTGCACCATTAACCTTTAGCCGAATTTATTTTTTGTTTTAAGATTGTTAAAATAAAATAAAACAATATCGAATTTAGAAATATGTGCTAAATAACTGTCCAGCTCAGATAAAACACTTGTTGCAATAAATCAAAACTTTAAATAAAAAGGGCAAAAGGGAATATAAAAAAAAACTATCACGGTACATAACGATTACGCCATACACAACCGTTATGGGTAAAATGTTTACTCAATTTTCTTATCTTAAACAAAATAAACGTTTTTGAAGGCAACACTTTCAAGGTGTGCTAACCTTATGTCCACCACTGTATATATATATATATATATATATTACATATGCGAGAAAAACTAACAGAAAATAAAAAAAGTATCAACTAGAACTTTTAGATGGAATCATAGTAGTTAAAAAATTGTTTTAAAAATTTCCTACGAATATACGATTATTCGATAAATATTAACCGAATAATTCTTAATCGTCATATGAAAACAAAAATTAAATAGTAGGTACTCATATCGTAATTTTAAAAAATGTATTATTCGCCACTTGTTAAAAAAAGGTGTAATATTCTTAAAATAAAATCTTTCGAATAAAAAATTATTTCTCGTTAAATGTGCTAACCTTATGTCCACCACTGTATATGTATTACATACACGAGAAAAACTAACAGAAAATAAAAAAAGTATGAAATCGAACTGTAAGATGGAATCATAATATTTAAAAAATAGTTTTAAAAAATTCTTGTGAATATTCGAGTATTCGATAAATATTAATTGAATAATTCTTTATCGTCATATGAAAAAAAAAATTGAATAGTAGGTACTCATATCGTAATTTTAAAAATTTTTTTATTCGCCAATTGTTATAAAAAGCTGTAATATTCTTAAAATAAAGTCTTCGAATAAAAAATTATTTCTCGTGAAATGTGCTAACCTAATGACCACCACTGTATATATACATATATATATTACATACGCGAGAAAAATTAACAGAAAATAAAAAAAGTATGAACTAGAACTTTTAGATGAAATCATAATATTTAAAAAATAGTTTTAAAAAATTTCTTCGAATATTCGATTATTCGATAAATATTAATCGAATAATTCTTAATCATCATATGAAAAAAAAAAATTAAATAGTAGGTACTCATATCGTAAAAAAGCTGTAATATTCTTAAAATAAAGTCTTTCGAATAAAAAACTATTTTTTCTTTAATCAATCGAATAATTTATATTTAAATGATTACCCTAATATTGACAAAAAGAAATGCATTTATCAATCTTAGAACGAGACAGTTTGAATGTGAAAACATTTATTAGCACTTTACTTTCGAATGGCGTTAATTTTTAAACCACCCTCCTGGCATTCACAAGTGTTTGATATACTTTAACTTTATGACAAATTGTAGTCTTATTTCATTTTTTATTTGCTTAGAAAAGTTTTGTCAATGCGCCTTTTTTTCTCATCATATTATTAATGTTTCTTTGGGACGCCACTTTGTCTGCACGCAATCATTTTAAAAATTATTATTTTTTTTTTGTTTGTGTTGTAGAGAAAACTAAATTCATAATAAAAAAAATAAATAAAAAAATTTCATTTGTGATCATCTGTGTGTTAGTCTTTGTTTGTTGATTACTTTGTACGATAGTTGACATCAAACTGCCAGTGATTTCACATTTTTTTCCTCATGTTTGTTCGTTTGTTTGTTCTCTGCTTAAGGCAGCAGGCAGCATTATTTTTCCATATTTTTATGCGAACGAGGTCTTGTTAAATTACCAGCGCAAAACAAACATGCTCTCATACATCCATCCATCCATCTATTGACTGACCCTAATTTAACTGAATAACAAAACTTTTCTCACATGCATTAAAATGTTTTTGTAACTGGACCTACAAACATTTAATGGAAAAAATTGGTTTAATTGAAAAAAAAGTTTTTTTTTATTTTTTTTTTTTGTTTTCAATTTCAAAATGAGTCAAAAAGGGTGATGCAGTTGTGGTACTATGATACTGTTTCTAATTAAGACACACTAAGTTAAGGTAATAAATTAGTTTGTTTAAATCATGTTAAATGTAAAAATTTAATTAACTTAATTAAAATTTTAATTAGTGTAATTATATTTTTTTACGTGCTGCATTCTCATCTATTTATGGAAGTTCGTAACTTCCTAAGTCTGTGCGTAAAAATTTTGGTAGTTCAGCAAATCGTTATCCAATTTATGTAGGATTTTCTTCAAATCAATATTCACACTATTTAGTGTGTGAATAGTCCATAATTCATTACAATAAGATGCTAGCGATATCATATTGTGGCTTAGCATCTCCAAGCACTCCTATGAATTAGTCAAACGCACCCCCTTCTACGTGATATAACAAATTGATTGATTGATAGATATGAAAGTGGCTGCAGTCGCGATTTCCGATCGCTCAAGTTATTTAACAAAACTCATCGATAGCTTGTGACGTGATGAGTTCCCTTGAATTTCATTCAATACATTTTGCCAATCTCTTGTGACGTATCGCTTTAAGGCGAAAATAATTCTGTAACTTGTATTGATACTATAAAAATTTCATCCGTCATAACATTTCTATTGAAAAAATTTCATCAAATGTAAATTTTTTATAACAACTGTTTATCAGTCATAATTTTTCTAAAAAGAAAAAATTCATCAGTCACAATTTTTCTATAAACAAATTTTATCGGATATAATCTTATAAAAAAAGGTCTTCATTCAGTTTTTTTATGAAAACCAGATGCATATTTTTATAAAAAGATTATTTGTTTTTTTATAACAAAATCGATCAGTCATATTTCCATAAAAAAAATTCCTCAGTCATAATTTTTCTGTAAACAAATTTTATCAGACATAATTTTTTAAAAAAAAATTTTATCATTCTTTTTTTAATGAAAAAACGTATTAATTTTTTTGTAAAAAGTGTATTAATTTTTTATAAAAAAAATCGATCAGCCATATTTCTATAAAAAAAATTAATCACTCATAATTTCATGTCCGAATTTTTTTCATAAAAAAATTTCATGTCGTAATTTTGTAAATAAAAAGTTCATCAGTCATAACTTTTTTATCAAAAATTTCAATATTTTTTTTATAAAAAAATTTCATCGATCATAATTTCTTTTACAAAAAAAGTTTTCATCTGTCCTAGTTTTTTTGTATACAAAATATTATTAGTCATACTTTTTCTATAAAAATATTCATCAGTCATAATATTTCTATAAACAAATTTCATGTCAGAATTTTTTTCTAAAAAAAATTTCATAACACAATTTTTTAAAAATGTTCATCTGTCATATCTTTTTTGTACAAAAATTCATCAATCGCTAATTTTTTATAAAAGTATTTCATCAATAATTTTTTTATAAATAAATTTCATCGATCATAATTTGTTTTGTAAAAAAGTTTTCATCAGTCATAGTTTTCCATAGAAAATCTGATCAGTCACAATTTTTCATAATTTTGTAAATACAAAGTTTATCAGTCATAAATTTTTAATTTAAAATTTCATCAATCAATATTTGTTGATAAAAAAATTTTATCAATAATTGTTTTTTTATAAATAAATTTCATTTTTTCACAAAAAAGTTTTTATCAGTCATAGGGTTTCTCTAAAAAATATAATCAGTCATAATTTACTATAAAAAAATTCATCAGTCGTAATATTTCTATAACCAAATTTTATCACATATAATTTTGTAACAAAAGATCATCATTTTTTTAAATAAAAAAATCGATTAGTTATAATATTTCCATAAAAAAAATTCATCAGTCATAATTTCATGTCAAATGTTTTTTTGATAAAAATATTTTATTTCATAATTTTGTAAATAAAAAGTTCAACAGTCGTAAGTTTTTCACAAAAAATTTAATCGATCATAATTTCTTTTATAAAAAAAAAACTTTTCATCAGTCATAGTATTTCTATAAAAAAATTCTTCAGTTATAATTTTTCTATAAACAAATTTTATCATACATAGTTTTGTAACAAAAGTTCGTCATTAATTTTTTTTATTAAAAAGGTCGATTAGTCAAAATATTTCAATGAAAAATAAATTTATCAGTCATAATTTAATGTCAGAATTTTTAAATAAAAAAATTTCACAACATAATTTTATAAAAGTGTTCATCCGCTAATTTTTTATAAAAATAATTATCAGTAATATTTTTATAAATACATTTCATCGGTCATAATTTCTTTTATAAAAAAAGTTTCATCAGTCATAGTTTTTCTATAAAAAATGTTATCAGTCATAATTTTCCTATAAATAAATTTCATCAGACATAATTTTTTAAAAAAATGTTCATCATTTATTTTTTATAAAAACATCAGTCTTAATTCATGTCAGAATATTTCCATAAAAAAATCTCATAACATAATTATTAAAAAAAGTTCATCGTGACTCTTTTATAAAAAATTTCATCAGTCATAACTTTTTTATAAAAAATTTCATCAATCATTATTTTTTTTTATAAAAAAAATTTCATCAGTATTTTTTTTTTATAAATAAATTCCATCGCTCATAATTTCTTTGACAAAAATAAGTTTTCATCAGTCAGGAAAAAGAAACCTTGTAGTTTTAACCTTGCCACCCTAAAAAAAATTCTATTTTTTGCACTTTCTACCTGGGCATATTTAGACCATTTGGGGGCATTCATTACGATAGCTTATGTGGTTCATGAGCTATCGAATTGTTTGCAAAAGAAAATGTTTTCAAACCACTGTGCATTGGTACACCTTGCCATACCTTTTAAAATCAACGTTTTTAATTTCAAACTGCAAATAATAAAAATTAAAATAAAAGGTTGATTCCTTATTCGAATGAGACATTTTATGTGTGCGGTCGACTCGTATTTGGACAATTTTTTTATATTTAACTTGTCAATTTTCCCACCTTGTAAAATAATCTTTTAAAATATTTTTAGTGCCAAAATCTGGTGCCGAGCCATATAAATATTTTCAATCGAAATTAACATTTTTTTACATAGACATGCGATAATAACATATGGATTACAAAACTGACAAAAACAAAGTTATAAAAAAACACGCGATATGAAACTAATTTAAGCTTGGAAAGACAGAGGAAGTTAAGTTGTATGACATTATGTAATAACTTTTTATTATTAAAAAAAAAAGTCTTTAAATTAAATATTTATTTTCTGGCGACAAACCCCAGCTTATATAGCAATCACTTGTCATTTTAGTACGCAAAATAAGTAAATAAAACAGCAAATTTATATTTTTAACAAGTTAAAACAAACACAAACAACAATTTATGCAATTTTTGTATTTGTTTTTGGGTGCTAATTAAAAATTTAAAAACAAAAATTTAGAGACTCAAACATTCTAAATTTGAATAAAAACTAATAAAATAATAAAACGTTACGAGATTTAAGTTCTGTTTAAAAAATCTCATGCAGTTTTCTCTTCCCTTCTTAAATATAAAAAAGGTGTTAAAAATTTTAACCTTGAAGTGTTTAAAGAAAGCGAAAACATTTTATATATTTTTAAATTACATATTCTTTCAATTTATTTAAAAAATGTATTTACTTACAAATTTTTAGCATAACAGTTTTATCTGTCGTATGAAAGCAGTAAATAAGACATTGAAGACATTAACGAAGTGACAAAATTCTTAGTATTTTTATTTTGAAATAATTTTTTTTTCGTAAATTATTTATTGCATCTTCATATATATGAATTATCAACAATTATTCAAATCTTAAATCTAAATGTATAGTCATTAGGCCCGACCAGTGTCAGAGATAATCCTAGTGACAGCAATAAGATAATCTTAACAAATTCTCACAATCAAAAATAAATATAAAAAAAAAATAAAAACTATTTTCAAGAGATTCCATTTCCATTAGGAGGGTTATTGACCAATGCCCCTGTGTCTCTCCTTTTTATTTGGATATGACCTCTAAAATTTAAAATGTTCTGCGCAAGGGAATTCGGGTGGCACTCGAGCTTAGTTAAATATTTGCCTGCGTATTGAGCAGTTTCAGCAGTCGCGAGTGGAATATCCAAATCACGATGTATAATTAAATTTCGCATGTACCATAGAGCTAATGTAATTAATCGTAGTATTTTGTTCTGTCGGCGTTGAATTTTTTCCACGTTTGAAGCTGAAGCAGTGCCCAATAGTTGAATTCCATAGCAGAATCGACTTATACAATAGAAGTTTACAGTCCAGACTAAGAGTTGAGTTCCTGCCAATTAGCCAGTATATTTGAGATAACTTGATTTTCATTTGGATTAGCTTTGTGTCGATGTGGTGTTTTCATGTAAGCCTACGATGAAGGATTATGCCAAGATATTTAGCGTGCAAGTGGTGAGGAATAATCTGGCCGTTCATACGAATAGGGGAGCAATTTTCCCTTTTTAAAGTAAAAGTTAAGTGGACACACTTTTGCTCGTTTACTTTTATTCTCCATAAATTTAACCACAATTCTAGATACGTAATATGTTCCTGAAGAACCTGAGATGCTATACGGGGGGCAGGCCGTATCATCGGCAAATGTTGAAGTATGGATGCTACCGCTCACAGGCATATCACAAGTATAAAGCAGATATAAAACTGCACCCAGTATACTTCCCTGCGGCACACCGGAAGCTATCGATGCGGGTTCACTGATGAAGTCTCCTTCGGCTACTGTAAACCTTCTCCCCACAATGTAACTTTCCAGAAACTTCACCATATTGATTGGGAGATATGTCATCAACTTATGTAATAGTCCCTTATGCCATACTTTGTCAAATGCTTGCGAAACATCTAGAAACAGGGCAGAACAATATTTCCTTTCCTCAAATGCCTTTCTCACTACTTTAACCAATTTATGAGTCGGCTCAATGGTGCCATGCTGGCTCCTGAAACCAAATTGATGGTCTGGAATGCATCCCCTAACACTTAAAAAATTGGTGACAGCTTAGTCATAAACAAATTCTCGAAAAGCTTTGATGAGGTTGATAATAAGCTTATGGGCCTATATGATTCAGCCCTGGTAAGATTCTTGCCCGGCTTTGGAATCATTCTAACTTTGGCTATTTTCCAGACGCTTGGATAATACTTTAATCTTAAAATGGCATTAAATATAAATAGCAAACTTCGAATACAAATACATGGCAACTCCATTAACATTCTGTTGCTGATACCATCTATGCCTGGGGCTTTCTTCGGATTGAGTCTATCAATTTGTTCTTGAACGTCACGCAACTTGAATTTTATGGGTAGAGGGGGTAAAGCCACTACTTCTGGCAATTCAGTCTCCCCAGTAAACGCGTTCGGGGTGAAAACATATTTTAGTTGCTCAACAAATATATCACCCTTTTCAGAATCACTTCGTGCCCAGTCTCCAGTTGATGTACGCAGAGGTGGTTTAAATTCAACTGGTCTTTTAAGGTTTTTAGCAGCTCGCCACAAACAGTAATTAGTGGTTGGTAAAACATCGAGTCTCTCTAGATATTTTTTCTCATAATTTAGTAAATCTTTTAGTCGTTTTGTGCATTCCTTGAGACGAAGTTTATGTTGAGGTGATCTGTGCTGTTGCCAATCCCTTCTGGCTCTTCTTTTTTCCGCTACGAGATGTTCAATATCCACAGAATATATTCTTTTAAGACCAGTCTGAGTTAAGGTAGTAGTTGCATGTTCAGCGGCTTCCTTAATTATTTCATTCATTGTGGCAACGCTAGATTCAATATCCTCAGGTGTTCGTAATACAACGTTTTCAGTGCAATAGCTACTGAGATACATTTTGAATTTCAACCAATTTATACGACTGATCTTATTCGCGTTTGGGTGATATAAATCAGTTATCTGAAGGTTACAAATTGTAACAATAGTTGGAGAATGATCTGACGATAGATCTAATGAGTTTTCAATATTAATCAAATTCAAGGAGAAATTCTTCATAACCCCAAAGTCTATGACATCAGGAATTTTATATCTGTCAATAGGCCAATATGTTGGCTTCCCACTTGAAATAACATCCAGAGACATTTTTGTAACTGTATCAAACAGTGCGCGACCCCTAGGTGTAATAAGACGGAATAATAATGATTTTATGAATTGTTGTCATCGACCGTAAATTGTTTGCAAAATCAATCGGTTTTGGTTCTAAACAAATATTTGATTTTTTAGAAAAAAACCAAATACTTTGTTTTTGCCAAATGTACTTTTTTTTTGTTTCGGACCAGTGCTTAGGGGGTGACCCTTACATTGTTCCAGAACTAGGAAATCATTTTTCATGTTATGGGGAGGAGAAAAGAGGGAGCAGTGTTTGTGGATATTCAATTTGAACTTTTCTACATTGAAAGTGACAGAAAATACCTCTGGGGGGAGTTTATTTCATACACGGACTGCTCTGCTAAAAAACAAATTTTCGCTGTAATAGCCAATCAACCCGAAATGGATGTGCTCTCAATGAAAATCGAGTTAAACGCAAAAACGTGCGAGTACGTTCTCTAATTTCTTTAGAGCACTTATCATTGTAGTAACGATAAAACAGTGAAATACAACCCACATTGCGGCGATGTTCCAGAGAATCAATAGAGTTGGATACCCTACTGTCCCCAATGGGCCTCTCGCTTTTTTTTTAGTGTACGCGGTCGAGCAACTCAAAAATAGATTTTGGAGCGCCTTACATGAGAGTTGTATTCCATCTTTGGACGGATATATCCTTCTACTTTCACCACCTGTCTCATCTCTTCTCTATCCTTTTCCTTAAGCACGTAGCACGGTACTTGACTAACTAGGCATTGTTGCCTGAAGGTTGTATAAATAGTACGGCGATTTGATGAAGTGAAATATCTCTTACACCGTTTTAGAATATCGGGGCACTTGAAAGCTACTTTAGAAAGCTGAAAAATGTGTTTAGTTCATCGAACATCACACAAAAATTTCGTGCCAAGGACATCAAGAGCTTCCGATTCTGTAATACTTATATCACCCATAGTAACAGATGCAGCACCATTAACGAACACAGATCTTTGCTGAAGCATGCAACATTGCGTCTTATGGGCATTAAAATCTACTCTATTCACACGAGCCCATTCCAAGATTGCTGTGAGACCATGATTGAGCATATCATTTATAAAACAACTTTTGGAAACCACCTCCAACTGGTTCAATCTATTATTACGCGAATACGAATGACAAATGGTGCTGTCATCTGCGAAAGAGTATACAGAGTTGAAAGTTTGACAAAGAAGGTCATTTAGAAAAATAAGAAATAGGGTAGGAGAAAGAACAAAGCCTTGCGGGACCCCTGAATTAAACTTCAACTCGTCTATAACAACTCTTATATTGGATTCCTGAAAAAACTCGATATAAATCTGGAGAAATTATAAATGAAGACTAAGCTCCTGATTACGACGTCGAATTGAGGTTGATAAATTATTTGGAACACTTTCTTGAGCAGCAATAATATTATCAGCCAATCTTGCGGTACATTGTGATCCTTGCTTGGGCCTATCATCTCTTTCTTCGAAATCATTTGTCACTCATTATGATTTGTTCATAAAAATCGGGATTGTCATGGGCGAACTGTAACATCCTTTTGGCATACGTACGGCGGCGTAAATGGTCTTGTAAACGAAATTCTTGTGCCAACTGAATCTTATATGGAAACTAATGCAAATCCTTGTGCAAAAGTGTGGCCAAGGTTGTTCTTTGTAGACCAAGCACTGCGTCGAATTGAGGTTAAAGGATTATTTTGAACACTTTCTTAAGCAACAGTACAAATTCAGCCGATCTTGCAGTATGTTGTGGTGCATGCTTGGGCCTACAGAACCTCTTTCTTCGAAATCATTCACTACAAGATAAATAGTGCGTTTTGTTGGCCCGCTGTTTCTACCAAAAATTTCACGTAACTTTCTCATCGTCACAGTAATCGAAGATTGATTTTGATTAAATCAATTTAACGATTAAAGAACATTGTTTTATCGAACATTTTTCCATAATAAATTTGTCATATGTGTACATCACGACTGCCAAATATGAACTGTCAAGACTAATGTTTACCAAAATGGCGGCTAAAAAAGTAATATACTTTCTCAGCGGATACCCGTACAGTCCCTCTTGTTTGGTGTTGCTTTCTTTTTTATGCAACTCTTTTTCCCTTAAGATTTATTTTTTTTTTATTTATTTATTTCTATTTTTAATTTTTTTAATTTTAATTAACAGTGGCCTAAACTTTTATTTAAAATATTTATTAATTTTTTTTTTTTATAACTTCTCTTAAGTAACCATTTTTGTTTATTTACTTGTAAATTAAGTAAAATGTTACAATAAACAAATAAATTATTTGTTGTTATTCGGATAATTTCCAACAAAAGCTTTTATTGTATTTCGGCTTGAATAATAAAAAATGTGAACAATATTATGTGGGTGTCGTAGGTTTTTGTTTAATTAACTTTATTTATTTTATTTGATTTTATTTGAAATAACAAATTATAACAGTTCGGCTTCTTTCTAAATAGGTTTTTTAATTTTTATGGATTTTTTTTGGAAACATTAAATAAGTGGAAAAGTAACAAACAAACAAAAAGAGCAGTCATATGCAGCTAAAGCACTGTGGGCCAAAGTATTTTTTTTCACGATGAAGTTTATTTTTTTTTTTTAATTTTTTTCTAATATTTTTTTCTTTGCTTCTTCAGCTCTATATTCTATTTCATAAAAGATGATCCTTATTTTTATGGCATTGCCATATTTGTATTTTAAATAAAATTTCAGCTTTAATTTAAATTTTCAAACACACTTTACGACAAACTTGTCCAAATCAAGTATAAAAAATTTAAAAGCAAAAAAAAAATGGTTTCAACATATAAAAATTCATCAGGCTAAATATATTGTGTTGGTAGTTGTTGCTAGTAAAGGACTATTATATCAAAGGACTCTTAATTACATAACAATTTTTAGTTGTTTTTTTTTTATGTTTTTTTTTTTATCAAAACTAATTTTATTATGTACAACAACAATGAACTCAGGCAAGCACAAAAACACACACTTACATATAAAAGCATGAAAATACAAGTAGTTTTTCCATGCATCTAAATTTATACGAAAGCATGTGTGTTTTAATACATTTTTATAAATAAAATATTAACATTGAAGGCATATTTATATAACACATGTATAGCACTATGTACTTTCGCATACAGCCAGCTATTCGTTTTTTATAAAAGTATGCATGTGTTCATATGTTCATATCCAGCATTTGACATTAAAAATATGTCATGAAGTTTTTTAAATAAATTGCAGAAAATAAAATACCTCGATAACTATTTTTTTTATTTATTTAGCAAAACTGTTTTTGAGTCTAAAAAAAATAATTTTTTGTTCAAAAGTTATTTCAACCTTAACACAGTGGAAATTTTTTTTAATCAGTATTGATAAAAATTATTTAAAAAAAAAAATAAGGTGTCAGACTTTTTTTATAAAATATTGGCTGTCATAAAAAAAAATGATTAGGAATCAAAATATAATATCATTGTGAACATGCGTTATTGCAGACAAAATATCATGCCCAGTAGTAATACAAACTCGAAAAATCTTATCCAGCAATGAAGAGGGCGCCAAGTACACAAACTTTAAGTTTTTCTCTTATGCACAGAATACCACTTCACTTTTATAATCAAATGTGTTTATGAAGTCCTTAAAAAGACATTTATCTTTTTTTGCGACATTCTGAGCCAATTTTACGAAAAAAAATGTATTTTTTGCTTTATTTTTTATTTATTAATAATTAATTACAATAATACAATTATATTAACTAACAAAGCAAAAGAGATCTAGCTACTAAGGCTTTCGTTTCGTAAAATTAGATAAACTTATTTATAACTTGTGCAGAAGATTACAATTTAATATGAATTTATGGAAAATTTCAATGTTGTGATCATTAATATTTTTTAAACAGCTTGATGGTTGAATAAATTGGAACAATTTTGTTCTAATATTGTGAAAAGCTTGACACTCGTCCAAAATATGGGAAATAATAAGTTGCGCATTGCAGGTGGAGCAAATAGAACGTTGGGACCTATTTATTAAATATTTGTGAGTTAATCTGCTGTAGCCAATTCTCATTCTAACTATAAGGTTGGAAATCTTCCTAGGGCAGTTCTTAGGGTAACTTGGTCGTTTTCCACTTGGATTTAAATTTTTGTAAGCATGCTGGTAGTTGGACCATTGCATGTCCTTTAGGCTTGTATAGAAGTTTGAAATTAGATTTAAAATATCAAGATTCTCAAAAGTCTGGACACAGTGTAAAGGCCCATACTTTGCCTACGCAGCCGCAGCATCGACCTGTTCATTACCTAGTATTCCAACGTGCGATAGAACCCACATAGAGTCTCCGACTAACTCTCTTTGCATGCGGTAGTTTTGTTCTCGCGTTGCTTATAATCATTTTTATTCTGAACAGTGATTTTGTGCATTTTGTGCTGTTTTATTTAATTTTAAAGTTTTTCTTGAAAACAATTTATATTTTGTTTGATTTTAATTAATCTTTAATCTTAAAAAAAAAAATAAACATTTAAATAATAATAAATAATAGTTACAATAATTGCAATTATATGCTTATATTTCTTAAAGTTCAAAAACATCAACAAACAAACAACTCACAACTTTGGTTAATCGTGGTTTTGTCAATAAAATGCAAACTAACGTTGTTTATACGGATTTTAGCAAGGCATTTGATAAGGTTAACCATAGACTACTTATCAGAAAACTACATTACATAGGATTCACACAAAATTGCTTAAAATGGATAAATTCATACCTTAGTAACAGGAAACAGAATGTTGCATTCAAAAATGCGATTTCTAAGCCAATCTCCGTTTCATCTGGTGTTCCTCAAGGGAGCCACCTTGGAGCCCTTCTTTTTTCATTATTTCTCAATGAATTACCTGGTGTCATCAAGAATTCTTTTATACTAATGTATGCGGATGATGTTAAAGTATTCTTTACTTATAATAAATATGATGAACACATGCTGCTACAAGCAGATTTAGATTCTTTATACTCTTGGTGTAAATTGAACTCAATAAAATTGAACTTCGATAAATGTAAATATATGTGCTTCTTCCGAAGGAACCATTTAAATCTTAGATATTGTTTGGGTGGCAATGAGCTGGAAAATGTCTGCAGGATCACAGACCTTGGAGTTATACTTGACCATAAACTAAATTTCATTCAACATATTTCTCTAATTGTGAGCAAGGCAAGATGTCAGCTTGGTTTCATTAAACGTTGGGCAAAGGAATTTAAAGATCCTTATATCACGAAATATCTATATATGTCACTAGTTCGTCCAGTTCTGGAATATGGGTCAATTATATGGGATCCACAGTACAAAACTTATAGTAACGCAATTAAATCTGTTCAAAAACAGTTTCTTATATTTTGTTTACGTAGACTACAATGGAACCCGCTCTGTTTACCATCATATAAATCTAGACTTTCTCTCATCAAGTTACCATCTCTGGAAAGTCGCAGAACTATGCTTAATGCTATGTTTATCTTAAATATAATTAATGGGAATACTTCCTCTAACTTGTTAATTGAAAATATATCTTTTTGTGTTCCGTGGCGACCTACTCGATACTTTTATCCATTGGATATTCAATATTTTAGAACGAACTGTGCAAACTCTGATCCTTTCATTAGATGTTGTAAACACATTAATAAATTATACTATTGTATTGATTATACCTTAACTAAAAATATGATAAAACGTAATATTTTGTTCTTATTAAATAATTGCATATAATTGTTATATTTTTTCTTTTTTTTCTCTTTCATTAGTTTTATATATTTATAAATAAATTAAGTACTAATAGTCTGTAAGAATTATAAATTCATAGACTTAAATTAAATTAAATAAATAAATAAATAACCTTGATCTTGTTAGGATTTTTTATGCAAGTGTTTCTAATTTTGGAGATCAGAGGAGAATCGTACAAAGTATTCTTTATCGCCAAAATGCACGAAAGACTGTCAGTGGCTATAAGAAATTTGTTTTGGTTTTGGGATAAAAATTTGGCTGCTGTATATATATAGCTAACGCTTCGGCCGTGAAGTTGGAGCAGTAGTTGTGAGGTAGACCGTGTCCGGTGATCATACCATTCTCGTGTACAACAGCAAAGGAAGTCATGTTATTTGATCTTGAACCATCGTTGAATAAAATTTTCCATCCAAGATTTGATAGATCATCTGCAGTGTTATAGAAAATATGCCTATATATTTATGGTGTTGTTGTAGGTTTGGGACAGAAAGATAATGTATCCAAGAAGGATGTTTCATTAAGATGCCAATTAGATTTAAAATACCATGATTCTCAAAAGTCTGGACACAGTGTAAAGGCCTATACTTTGCCTACGCAGCCGCAGCATCGGCCTGTTCATTACCTAGTATTCCACATAACCTTGATCTTGTTAGGATTTTTTATGCAAATGTTTCTAATTTTGAAGATCAGAGAAGAATCGTACAAAGTATTCTTTATCGCCAAAATCAATAAGAAATTTGTTTTGGTTTTGGGATAAAAATTTGGAAGCACATTTGAGGTAGTGTGGCAAACTTTTAAAATTGATCTTATTGGAATATTCGACACACCTTGCTATAACGGATTTAATCTTGAACGGTCTATTGCGACTTTTAATTTTGGTAGCTGCTTTAAAAATATTTTTTTTATGACATACAAAAATCTTTGGAATTAATTTTAATGTTAGAAAGAGACATCGATCTTCTACTGATGGCAAGCCCGCTTCAGCCAAAATATTTTGAATTGGGCTTGTTCGAAAAGCACCTATGCTGCGTCTAATTGCGGCGTAGTATGGAGCCTGAATACATTTTATATTTGATTGGGCACATAATTTATATATAGGCAGTGCGTAGTCAATTTTAGAAATGATAATTGCTCGTGTTATATTAATCATTGTTGACATATGTATCTGAAAGTGCCGTGAGTGCAGAGATTTTTCCTTAACTGCAGGCAGTGTTGTTTAAAGGTAAAAGTTTTATCGAGTACGACACCAAAAATTTTTAAATGATCCACAAGTTCGATTGTAGGGTCTTTTATTGTAGATTTGAAATCTGACAATTGTGTTTTCTGCAAATGTGAAGAATTTTACATTTGGAAATCGACAGTTTAGCCCCTGATGTAGCGCACCAATCATCAATCTCTTTTAAGGTCTTAACAAAAGTCTCTTTTACTGCAGCATTGTTATTATGTTTGCAGAACAGATTAGCGTCATCAGCGTATATGGAATGCTCAATATATTTTTGTCTTGAAATAATAGTGCTGAGTTGATTGAACGCAATTATGAACAACACCACTGATAGAGGTGAACCCTAAGGGATACCATTCTGCAGTGGTAGCGTGGAGGAGTAGTGATTGTTAACTGTTACTTTAAGCTTACGCTTACACAAAAACCCCTTGACTAGATTGTACATTTCTTTGCAAATACCCCAAAAGTTTGTAATTGCTGCAAGATAATGTGGATACCGAGATTCGATCAAAAGCTTTTTCAAAGTCGGTTGATAGTATGTTTTGCTTTATATTTTTATCAATTTCATTGAAAATAGTATTAAGTTTGACGTTGTCAACAACGTGTTTGAAAACTGCATCAAACTTGTCTTTCTTATTACATTCTTTTCGCTATATTTCAAAAAGATTGTGCTTTTTTGTATATAGAGTTTATCTACAAGAAAAGGCGTAACTCAGAAACCGCAAATAATTGCAATTTATCACAAACCATAATTAACTCAATACATTATATATAATCGACTTTTTCAATTTGAAAGTGGTCAGATGGGGTAAAAATTTTTAAACGCTTACGGAAGGTAAAAGTTAAAAAAATACTTAACCCTTTTAAGGTGATGTTGTCTAATGATTTCTTTTTAAGTATATCGACATAAATATAAAGCAGTTTTATAACTGCTAACAGTAGTACTTGCCTGTCGTCTGTTTGTTTTCTATTTAAATTAATATTATTGTAACAAACATAAATCGAGAAAAATCAACTAAAAGTTGACTTTGCACTATTGAACACTCTGGCACGAAAAAAGAAAAAATTGCATTGATTGACTTTGACGTACAAATGTGTAACGGTGCTTTTTTTTAACGCAAAAAAATATTACATGTCTTTGTTTTTTGAAGCATTTTCAATTAAAAACAACAACAAGAATAGTAAAATATCACTTTGATTTATATGAATTTAGCACAGAAAAAGCTGTCATTTGACCTATAGTGCATTGGTAGGATTTAAGAAAAATAATTAAATTAAAAATGTTTAAATTTTAAGCGTACAAAGCACACGCTTTGTCTTCCCAGAGTGTGTATTGCGATAACTTTTTTAAACAGGTAACGTTCCAAAACTTAAAAACTAAAGGAGGTTCCCATAAAGATTTGATTTTGACATATAATGCGTTATCCTTTAAAGCATAAAAACTTTAAAGGACTTTCCTTGCGAATGCAACACTTAAAATTTAAATAACTGACTGTATGACTGAGATCCCTATAAAAAAATTATTAAAAAAGAAAAAAAACTTTTAAACTTGTTTTTAATCTAATTTCGAATAATGTGAGTGAATTGCAATTTATCAGTCCAAAAATAAACATGCACTTCCCCGCAATTGTTCATCGCTGTCACACAAACAAAAAAAAAAATACATTGAAATACAAAAAAAAAAACAAATGTAAACACTTTTGTATCTGTTATAAAATTCTTTAATTAATTTAATTTAATTCCTTAATCCCCACCGCAAATTAATAAACAATAAATGAATTGCAGGATTTAATGTTATTAACTGCTCTCTTATTTATAAATCCTTTTTAAATTAAAACAAAATTATTACCTGTGTGGCATTGTTTCCTCCTTTTTGAAAATGTTGCGTATTTCATCACCATCGAATACAAACAGCAAATCTGGATGGCCAATTAAGCCTCCAACTTTCGCAATTTTACCATAATTTATGTGCAATTCCTTCATAACTTTATCTAGTTCGCTGATTTTGTAGTGGCCTGTTTAAGAAAATGTGGAATATTAATCAATATTCGAGTTAAATATTTTTTTTTTTAAATAAAAATTTCTCGCTGCTATAAAATGAGCACCAACATACACTTAAAGAATAAATAATAAAAAATGAATTTACTTTAAATTTACCAATGTTGTCTATACGCTTTCATTAATTTGATTTAAAAATTAAGCGAACTGTTAAGTTGTTTTTGTTACTTTACTTCTTATTTAAATTTTTTTCAAAAAGCAGTTAGTTTTTTTTTTTTTAAAGACAAGTAGCACTTCAGTCAGTAATACCTATTTGGTCAAGTACCGTGCTACATTCTTTAGGAAAGGGATAGAGAAGAGATGCGACCGGTGGTGAAAGTAGAAGTATAGCTACGGAAATTAACTGTCGTATAAGACAGCCCCACCGACAGTCAGTTTTTATTTGTATTGAAAAAAACCAAGGTATTTGTTGGGAATCGAACCCACAACCCCCAGTCATGCACATTACCTACTAGCCTACAGGGGCACCTAGTGTTGGAGATATCGCTCTAGCTTTTTGAATTTGCGGCCCGTAGATATTTTTTTCTATGCATTCAATCCAAGTTTATCGATTCTCTACTCTGCCTCATTATTATGCCATTTTAGTTCAACTATGCCTTAAGTTCATTTCCCAGCATTAGATGGCGATAGTAGTTCTTTATTTTTAAGGCGAATAATTTTTTTTTTGAAATTAATTTACGTCTTTCCGTTGAAACGTAAAGAAAATTATTTTTTTTAATATATAAAAACAGTGAATAATATTTGCCCATCACAAATAAATATGCAAATAACTTTTCACTAAAAACTATAGTCAAAGATATTGTTAAGTAAGCTAAACAAAATCTGAACAAAAGACTATTTGAGCATTTTGTTTCCTCATACATAAACCCAAAAATATAACAGAAACAATTGAGACAAACCAACCAGATTTTAGCATATAAAAGGAATTTAAACGTTTTTACTCGCTCAGATCAAGAAATTGCAGTTGCTAGAAGTTGTAACCTAAACACCAAAGAGAGAATAAGTTGTATTTGCATAATAGTAAAAAGCAGGTGTTTTTACAGTGCTGCCAATAAAATTATAATACACAGCTAATTTAATAAAGTGATTGTATAAAATAATTGTTAATGAGCTTTGTTTTGCAATAGAATTTCGGATCAAAAAGAAAAACATTTCCGGCTTTTATTACTATGTACGTCTCAAATAAATATGCAAATGTCTTTTCACTAAAAAGTATAGTCAAAGATATTGTTACGCCCAAAAGACTTTTTGCTCAAAACGTTAAATAATAGCTGCTGTTGTTGTTTCAGAATTTTTTGTGCTCACACATAAACCTAAAATATAACAGAAACAATTGAGACAAACCTACCAGATTTTAGCATATAAAAAAGAATCTAGACGTTTTTACTCGCTTAGATCAAGAAATTGCAATTGCTAAAATTTGTAATTTAAACATCAAATAGAGAAAAAGTTTTATTTGCATAAGCATGTGTTTTTACAGTGCTTACAATAAAATAATGCACAGTTAATTTAATAAAATTTAATAAAAAAAAATATATAAATCATATAAAATAATTTTTAATGTGATTTATTTTGCAACAGAATTTCGGATCAAAAACAAAAGAAAAACATTTCCGAAGTATTTCACTTTATTACAATTTTTTTTTGTTTTAAATCCATTTTGGAAGCCGTCGTTGTTTTTTTTTTTGTTAAAAATGTGTGAGAATTATAATTGCATGAGGTTTTGTAAAGCGAGGACTCCATTATGGCCTTGGCTTGCAGAGGCAGATAATAAACTTTCAAAGCTTGGTTGTTCGGAAAGATTTCCACCTCATTACGGATTTTTGGCGAGTTCCTTTGGGAAGTAATGTGGTGGTGGTGCTTTATCTACTGTTAAGGTGGAGTTTATTAGGCCCTCTAACTCTCAAGTAAGGAATGACGCTTGAACTTGCAAACAATATAATCTAAGTTGCTACTTGATTTGATTAACACAGTGACAGCTGTGGTACACGCATTGTATCGGCCCATTAGTACGACCTTTCTCAAGTAATGACCTCATAGCTGAGGCTTGTTGTGAATTCTTAGGATCATGTAAAAGTCCTCACTACGAATTATTAGGAACGTTCTGGCCAGCCGAAAAAAAAATTAAAGCTAAAGAAATTTACATTTTGTTTGATCAAGACTTTAGAGTGGAAATAAAGAATTTTTTTTTGTTTAAAGAGAATTAGCACTTCAGGCAACAATGCCAAGTACCGTGCTACATTCTTTAGGAAAGGGATAGAGAAGAGCTGAAAGAGGTGGTGAAAGTTGAAAGATAGTCAGAAAATAACTGCCGTATAAAAGACAGTACAGCGACCAGTGACTATGCCTTCATCGCTGAACAGTCAATTTGTTGTATTTTTGTAGTGAAAAAAAAACCAAAGTCTTCGTTGGGAATCGAACACACAACCACCGCACTGAAAAGCTAGTACACTTACCTACTAGCCTATAGGGGCACCTACATAATAAATAAATAAGTAAATAAAGAAATTAAACAATTTCCAGAAATTTCCAAAAAAAAACTGCAATCCTTTCAAAAGGTGGGGACTGCCATACGAGCTGGGTTTAGGAAAAATCAACACAGAGATTTTTGCATATCTGAAATATTGCTTCAATAACACAAACGGAATAATTTATTTCAGCAGCGAATTGTTACGGGTGATGAGAATAAGTAGTCGCGTTTCTGCAACGTTTTATTTGGAACTGACTGACTATGTGCTGCTAAAAAAAGTCTACGTGTTTCCTAATCGAAATTTTATGGTTTCTTCGGCCACAATTTCCATTAATTATCACATATTTTCAATCAAATTAATATTGCAATGGCAACAATACTTACCTATAAACGGTGCAAAACGCCACGAATTACCAATTAGCGGCATGCCCCAGGGTCCAGGTACTTCATTATATGAACGTATATTATTTGATTTAAAATTACTGCTGGCAGGGGAGAATAAATTATAAAAGAGAACAATTAAAGTGCAAATGACAGTTAGCAGCCAATAGAATATTTGTGTTCATTTCAATTTCATTTCTTCATTTCATTTCACCATTTCACTTACGTTTGCATGTGTTTAGCCTGCGATATATTGATTTCATTTTCCTGCAATTGCTCATGTTGTGGTTGCGGCTGCTGTTGTGGCTGTGTGATGTGTTGGGGGAAGGTGGAAGGTGTTACAGCAGCCGAAAATGAATTTCGTTTGACCAAAGAGCCAGTTGCTTTACTTAATTTTGACATGATGACTGTGTTTCTTCCTTTTTTTTAATAATTAAATAAACGAATTCTAAACTGAAATTAAAGAATGGAATAATTTATGGACGAGAGATAATTTCATTAAAAATACTTAATTTTATTTTCAACAACTTTAAAGAAAAGACAAAATTTTTAAGAACTTTAAAACTGGCCTGCCTTAGTCTCGATGGTGTTAAACTTTAACGATTTTTGGGACACTCGGTATAACCTTAAAATAAAAACCTTTTTTTCCTTTTACATAAAGTCTTTTTATCACTTGAATTAATTATTGCAAGCGGTTGAAACTTGTATCATTCTTTTTATGACAATTTTCTTAGAAAAACTATAATTTTTCTTTCATTTTTTTTTTCCTTAATTAACCCAACCAAAAATAAAAAAAAAAACGAAATGAAATAAAATAAAGCTGCTTGTAAATAAAAACAATATCTGTTTTAAATCTTTAATGATACAAAAAAAAAAAATAAAATATCGTTAGTCTTTATTGTTTTCTTGCCAAACAATTCGGCAAAGGACAACAAATTCATTCCTCTGGAAAATTGTGATACAGATATTTTTGATATTTTTTTTTTCTTTTAGTGTTTTTCGACGACTTGTCCTTGAACTTGTTTTTCGTTTTTGCTGTCTAATTTAGTTTATTGCATTCTTTTTCATTTTATGTTGGTTTAATGTAAAAGATAACATTTTCTAATATTTGCCAAAGCATGAAACGAAAAGCAAAAACAAAACAAACAAAAAATCAAATACTAGTTAGAATGGCCAAATATTCAAATACAGAGATTCTTAACGTTTTTATTGCGAAAGAAATACTGTCAACTTTTTTATTCCTCAATAATATTTTTTAGGAAAATTTCCTATCCTAAAAAAAATTTGTTCATTATCTATTTTTACAAGATACTTTTTTTAAATGTTTCTTTTTATGCAAAAAATTTTAAAATTTTCGTTTTTAAAAATTTATTTTTTTACAAGGAACATTTTTTTTTCTTTAAAAAGAATGCAATCATTAACAAAACAATATTTAAATCATTGTATATGTCTCCAAAAGATTACCACTTTTAAATAGCAGAGAAGTGCTAAAATATCTTCAAAGGCAGTTTACAACAATACTTTTTTAAAGACAGTTTAAAAATAACTGTCTTAAAGTACCATTTATAAGGTACTATTTAATATAGTATTTTAAAAATCTATTTAAAAAAACCCTTTAAAAGTACTTTTTTTTTAAATTAGCCTTTTAGTTATAGTAAAATTTCTTTTGTTGAGAATATATGTTGGGTTTTTTAATAAGAAGTTTGTTTTTCAATTGTGGCAACACTAAAAACATGATATCACTGACATGCGGTTTCAACTGTCACACAGCCAATAATGAAGCGATCAATTTATTGCAAACCAAATTTTCCAATCGCATAATTTCACGACAATCAGCTGTTAAGTGACCATGCGTGATAAAATTTACGTCAGTACCTAGCTGTGTAAGCCGTAACCTGACGGTGGATCATTAACCACTGTGGATGAAATGTAGCGTCATCCTCGCTGTAGGAAGTCTTCAAATACGTATATCCTCCACTTACTCCTAGTTGCAACTTCAAGAGCTCGGAGCGGGCCAACGCCCCCACTCCTTGCTAAAGAGTTGAAGACTATCCAACTCCTGGTCCAGAAAGCATGAAGCTAATGAAAAATTTAAGAACACAACCGCAATCATGCTCACGGTAACTGTAACCATTCATTGTGTTCATTGTGAATGATCCGACACACACAACTCAAACGAGGGCCTCAAAAACACAACCACCACGATACTTCCGAAGTCCCAACCTCAGTTATCAGTCAGAGAATAGCTAAAAGGCTAAAAAGACAAAAAGCTGAAATCTGGGGCTTTACTGATTCCCGTAAAATAAAATGAAATTGTCCAGTTGGCTGCTGCTAGTTTTTTACCCCCGTTTACACATGTAATGACGGTGAGATTCCATCAAAACATATCAATGTAGCCCCTGGGGAAGGTTAAGTGGCCAACGTGTGATTAGATTTACATCCGCGCCTGGCCATGAAGCCTTAATCAGATGGTGGATCAAACCACTGCATAATTTGGAACGTCATGCTCGTCCTAGGAAGCCGAAGCTATAATTCTATGCAACAGAACTTTCTAGTTGCAACTTCGATGAATCCAGAGCAGGGCTGCAAATCATCAATCCCTGCTTAAGAGTTGGAGTTGGATCATTCACTTTGCGTGTCATTATCAGTGAGATGATCCTGGCCACCATATTAACCATTATACTGTTATGATTCCGCAAAACCACAACCACCACGATGCTCCCATATAGGGGCCAACCTCAATGATCAGCCAGAGAACTATTAAATGTCTAAAGAGACAAAAATAATGAACTCTGCGAGCTCACTAATCCCCGTGGAAATAAAGTGGAGTTGCCAGTTGTCTCCCTGTCTGACTTCAGGGGACTGGGCTCCCTTTTTCCCCCAGTTGCACAGATCTAGATAGCTGTTACGTACTATTAAGACCATAAATGTGCCCCCGGGGGGTAGGTTAAGTGGCCAGCCAGATCGTGTGGTTTAACATCGCGGGATTATTTTTTGTGGGGCTGTGTTAAGGGCAGAGTCTATAAGGAGCCAATCGATTTCAGCCTTAAAACTCAAAACTCTTGACGTGATTAACGAAATAAGACGGCCGTTTTGCCAAAAAGTAATTAAAAACTTTGATGAAGGAATTGACATCTGTCAGCGTGATCATGGTGGACATTTTTCATTCACAATTAACGAACTTTTCTCTGCGTTATAGAATACAAATTTGAATCATCTTAATCTAAATTTTTTGTTTTCGAAAACAAACATCTTGTTGAAAAACCATTTATTTCTTTTCATTCGCCTTCTTTGTTTAAAACAACATTTTGGAAAAGTACTTTTTTTTTAAATAGTACCTTACGTAAAAACTTGCTAAACTGATAATCAGCGCAAATTTTTAGGGCGGATATATTTTTTAAAATCGAATTTTTGCAAATAACAAATTAATTAATTAATTTAAATTTATTGTAACATTTATTTTATTATTCAGAGTTGAGAAACTCTGACTTTTATTAAATCTTTTAATACATTTTTTTTTTGGTACATAAAATCTAATGTTTCCAAATTAGATGTTTGCCATTTTCAAAGAACATTTTCTGTCTATGAAACTTTTGTCTGTCTGTCTGTCGGTCTGTCTTGCCAAACAAAATATTGCGATATGAAAATTTCTTGTTTTTAATATATTTTCTAATACACTTTATAAACACCATTTTATCTAATGGTATGACCCTGGGAATAAACTTACACTCATACAAACTCATAACTGACATTATTTAGTTTGATTTTATCTCTGGGATTTCTTTTTTTGTTTTAATCAGTATTGATAAAAAATAAATAAATTAAAAATAAGGTATATTACACTTTATAAATAATATATTGGCTGTCATAATAAAATTAATTTTTTATAATATTTTTTTTAATTGGAAATACAGTTGCAGGCAAAAAAAGTTAAATTTTTTAAGAAAAATTAAAAAAAAAAAAAACTTGAAATCTACGTAACTTTATAAATATCTAGAAAATAAGCTGCATGATTTATAAATATTTTTTTAAATATTTATTTTTAAAACCAAAGTGCTGCGAAAAATAATACAAAATGTGTTAAAAAAATAAATGCATGAGAAAAACTGGTATGAACCTGCTATATGCAGCACTGCATCCAGACTTATTTTCCATTTTTCTATGAGCATTTTTACTCTTTAAGTTTTCATATACCTTTAGAAAGTGATATAGGACAGGGGAAAAAGGTGATGAAGAAGGTACGTTGCAGCGTATCTGGTGTTACGTAGTCGCATTGTAATTTTTTAACCAGCTGAAGTCATATAATCTTATTTACATCGCTAATAATTTAATGCTCGAAAAAATGTGCTGTAATATACAGGGTGTCCACCGGGAAGGTATACTACTTTGTTTATAATTTTTTGAAAAAATTAAAGAGAATGATGGATTTAATATTGATAAATGTTTTATTTAATGCCGGCAATTATAAATGGAATACAATATCAGATAAATGTCCGTTCGCCTCTGTTATCCTCACAAATGCGAGCTCTTTTGAGCACATTTTTTATTACATTCTCACACCCTCCGGGGGCACATGATAGTCTTTTTGGAACCTACTATTTCATTTAGACTGGTGTCTTGCGGGGTAAAAGGGAGCCCAGGCCCCTCAAAGGCTAGTAGGAAACACCTGGACAATCCACATATTTCCACGGGAATCAGTACGCCCCAGAGTTCACTATTTGTCTCTTGAGACAATTAGCTGTTCTCTGATTGGTTATTGAGGTTGGCCCCTATATGGGAGTATCGTGGTGGTTGTGGATTCGAGACCCTCGAGAGAGCTTGTGGGTCGGATCATTCAAATTGAACACAATGAATGGTTCAGGTCCAGTGAGTATGAATGCCATCGTGTTCTTAATTATATTAAGCTTTATGCGTTCTGGACCAGGAGTTGGAAAGTCTCCAACTCTTTAGCAAGGGGTGAAGGCTGCGGCCTACTTCGGGCTTTCGAAATTGCTACTAGCAGTGACCGGAGGATAAACGTATTCGATGGCCTCCTAGGGCATGAATGACGTTTGCAAATCATTCAAGTGGTTTGACCACCATCTGATTATGACTACCTAGTCGGTGCAGATGTAAATCAAATCACATCATTACATTCTCTCACACATTTCACGCGGTATTTCATTAATTTCATCACGAATATTTTATTTGAGTTGCTCAAGCGTTTCTAGTTTGTTTGCATAAAACTTGCTTTTCAGATATCCCCATTAAAAAAATGTACGGAGCTGTCAAATCAGGCGACCGTGGAAATAACTTGCTGTGGAAAGAGGTCTCGCCGTAATTTCATTGTAATCCTGGCTGTATGCGATTTGGCACCGACTTGTTGATATCAGATATTAATCAAACCCAAAACATGCAGTTGTGATGATAAAAAATTTTCAATCATATAACGATATCGCTCCCCATTCACAGTTACCGTTACCGGTCTCGCAGTAATTTCATTGTAAGCCTGGCTGTAACCGATGTGTCATCGTCTTGTTAATACCACAATTTAATCATGGCCAAAGCTTGTAGTTGTGGCGTTAAAAAGTTGTCAATCATATCACGATATCGCTCCCCATTCACAGTTACCGTTACGCTGTTTTCATTTTTAAAAACGTAAGATGCAATGATTCCTCCTGACCAACTTGCACTCTAGACTGTCACTTTTGAGGACCGCAAAGGTGGCTGTTGAATAATTTGAGGGTTTCCCATTCCCCAAAATCGACTATTCGGTGTATTCTCATACCGATGCAAATGAAAATGTGCCTCTTTTATTTTAACGCCGATGGATTATTTTCTCTGGGGCCACAAACAGCTGAGGCTCTGAAAAATAAAATTCGGCACTGCATTGCCGAGGTAAGTGAATCTTTGTTGCAAAATTTTGTGAAAAGATCGGAGGACTGCCAAAGTGCTAGAGATGGATATTTACCACACCTAAAATTCCATTATTTATTCCCATATTTCTTCTCTACATGGGTATTAATAAAACTGAAGTTGTCAAAAAGTGTGTGTCTCATAACCTGAAATTTGCTCTCATCTTGTATCCCTCAAAAATTCATAGCTTTCTGTTGTTGTTTTAAATTGAAACTTACAGTCTCTTAAACACATATAACTTTAGAATTCTGCAGGAAAGAGAAAGAGAGAGAGAGAGAGAGATAGAAGAGAGAAAACAATATCTTTAAAATTTATTCACAATGGGACAAAATAGTGTTTTAAACGATTAGAATTTTAAGCAATTCCATGCTGCTTTCAAAAATATGAGAATTTAAAAAATATCTGTCACTTTTCTTTATAAATAATCTTTTTACATCCAATCGATCTTCTTGAAAAACTCTTTTTCTTTTTAAAACTGAATGCATAAGTATATTTATACTTGGATTAAAGTTCTATTGAATTAATTAACACCTTGACCACAAGCGTTATGGTTTTTTGTTTTTTATGTTCTACTAATTGCTTCAAATGAATGTTGTTTTTTTTTTCATTTTATCAAGGACGGACATCTTTCATTGCAATAAAATTATTCTTGTGATATATTGCGGTTATATTAATTATAGTTTTTAGAATTTTTCAAACAATAAACGTTTGATGGAAAGAGGAAACTCATTAAGAAAACAAAAAAAAAAAAACAAAAAACAAAACTTAAGTTATAAAAACCATAAAATAAGTTCTCTGTATGTGGGTTAAATTGTTCATTATTAAATTTTAATCAATATAGTTGAATAAGACACTCCAGTGCATTCGATTAAAACCTTAATTTTTTTTTTTGTTTTTCATTTTGCTTTTTATGCCAAAACATTTATATTTCTTTTTAATGTGTAAATTGTTGGAATTTTCCTACTATTCAATGGAATAGATCCCGAGTTAATCAAAATTAAGTTGATCAAGATTTTTATGTATCAAACAATTCAATTCAGTTTATTAAGTTCATGTGTAAAATTATATTAAATGTAATAAAGGTAAAAAAAAAGGAATGAGTAAAAAACATGGTTGTATGCATTTTGGTTGTAGTGTAAGGTTGCACTTTTTTTCTCTTACAATCTCCCCATCAACCAAAATGCGATTTCAAAAAAAAATATAAATGTTGATATTTACATTTTAAGTTTTAATAAACTGCAACAATACAAATGTTTCTGTTTTTTTAAAATTTTGGTTAAGACATCTACGGCGTTTTCGTTAGTTGCCACATATTTTACATCGATTTCCTTGTCTGCGTACTTTTCCCTTAAGTAATGATATCTAATATCTATGTGTTTGCTCTTCCTTTGGACTGTAGGATTTTAGCCATAAAGGCGGCACTTTGGTTATCGCAGA
Source organism: Trichopoda pennipes (assembly GCA_030448955.1). NCBI lineage: Eukaryota > Metazoa > Arthropoda > Insecta > Diptera > Tachinidae > Trichopoda > Trichopoda pennipes. The sequence goes on from JASKUP010000040.1 coordinate 5,019,015, forward strand.
GTATAGGAGTACATCTCGTAAAGCACACATCGATGAAAAACAGTTTCCTTTGTACCTTGACATAAGGCGATGATGTACTCGGCTTCCATTGTACTTAAAGTCACGACTGACTGTTTCCGGGATTCCCATGCAATGGCACCACCTGCCATAAAAATAAACAAACCTGAATAGGACTTTCTATCATCGGAATCACTGGCCCAATCAGAATCTGTGAAACATTCAAAACTATTAATATTATTCGAAAACGTAATTTTACCTATTGGATATTTCTTGAGGTATCTAAGAACGTATTTGGCGGTTTTAAAATGCTCTTTGTGTGGGTGTTGGTTGAATTGTGATAATTTTGATACTACATGCATTAAATCAGGTCTCGATATTACCGCTAAATACATTAATCCTCCGATTAAGCTACTTTAATTTTAATTTACACTAGCACAACATAGCGCGTTGCCGTTCATGTCTGGGAAGTCAAGCATTCTTACATTCTGGTCATAAATCCATGCCGGTGTGAATAAAAGCGTTGTCATGTTGAAATCACACTGAAGAATGGAAAAGCCCGCTGGTTTCAAATCTATGACTTCACTGCCCTGCCGGTGTGATTAGGAGCGTTGTCATGTTGAAACCTCCACTGCAGGTTTGCAAAAAAAAAGCACGCGGAAGAATAGAAAAGCCGGCTAGAGCACACACCTATGTAGCACACCGTCATTACACGTGTCTTCGCGGGTAAAAGGAAGGCCAGTCCCCTTCAAGGCTAGCAGAAGCCAACTGGATATTTCCACTATATTTCCAAGGGAATCAGTAAAGCCCCAGAGTTCAGCTATTTGTCTTTTTAGCCTTTTAGCTGTTCTCTGACTGATTATTGAGGTTGGTCCTTTGGGAGTATTGTGGTGGTTGTGGTTTCGAGGCCCTCGTTTAAGTTGTGTGGGTCGGATCATTCACAATGAACACAATGAATGTTCCAGGTCCAGTGAGCATGAATGCCGTTGTGTTCTTTATTTTTATTAATCTTCATGCGTTCTGGACCAGGAGTTGGATAGACTTTCCAACTCCTGTCCAGGACACATGTCTAGCATGCTCACTGGACTGGATCATTGACTTAGGGTGTCATTAACCGTGAAATGATCCTGGCCACCATAATAACCATTATACTGTTATGGGGCCGCGAAGCTACAGCCACCACGATACTCCCATATAGGGCCAACCTCAATAATCAGCCAGAGAACAGTTAAGTGTCTAAAGAGACAAATAACGGAAGTCTGCGGGTCACTGATTCCCGTGGAAATAAAGTGGAGTTTCCAGTTGTACCCCTGCTGACTTCAGGGGACTGGGCTCCCTTTTTCCCCTGTGCACTGTGTCTAGATAGTCGAAGTTCTGCTCCCGGGGGGAACTACGAATGACTGGAGGATATATAGGATCCGCCAAATAAATGTTACTCGACCGCGTACAGGAGAGGGCCAAGAGGCTCATTGCTGACAGTAGGGTATCCAACTCTATTAATTCTCTAGGGCATCGACGCAATGTGGGATGCATTTCACTGTTCTATCGTTACTACAATGGTAAGTGCTCTAATGAGATTAGGGAACATGTTCCTGATACTCGCACGTTTTTACGTTTAACTCGATTTTCGATGAGAGCACATCCTTTTGTGGTTGATTGGCCAATGAATCGCACTACGCATTACAGGGAAAATTCGTTTTTCAGCATAACAGTCCGCATGTGGAATAAGATCCCTCGGAAAGTCTTTCCTGTCACTTTCAATCTGAAAAAGTTCAAATCGAATGTCCACAGACACTACTCCCTCTTTCCCCCTTCCCGTAACCTAATTTCTTAGTTCTGGCACAGTGCATTGCATACATAGGGGTCATCCCCTGAGTGCTGGTCCTATTAAAAAAAAAATATTCAAGTGATACTTTGGGACATTTTTATACTGTTTTTATTTACGTTTGCTGTTGATAAACGTTCGTGGACCAACATTATTTCTACAGTTAAGGGAGTTTTGTGTACGACATATTGACAAGCGTGTCAACAGCTTGATTTGTTGGAAAATGATAGTCATTGGGAACAAACACTTGCAGATGCAGCAGTTGTCGCGCTCATCATTATCGAATTCGTATTTTGTTTGCAATTATTTTTTCTGCCTGTTGTTTTCCGTCGAATCTATCTGAATTGTGGACATAATTTCAAGACTGTCTGTCGGGAGATATTTTGTTTCGAGTGGGTCAAGAAAATCGTAATCCTTCAATGGATTTCATGCCGGAAATTTACAATGAAGCATTGATTTGTATTGAAGATTTCTGTTTGGCGATTGCTAACAAGACATTATCGCAATTGGGAATGCCATCTCACCTAATCGCGCAATGCATGACATTTTTGAGTTAGAACTGCAAAGTGAACAACAATACGATCGCAACGAATTAAATGCTTTTGTTCACGAAAATCTTTCGGCATTGAATGCGAAGCAAAAAGAAAAAAATGCGTACGATATTATTATGCAAGCTGTCAATAGTGCAGCCGGTGGATTTTATTTCCTAGATGCACCAGGAGGCACCGGAAAAACGTTTTTAATTTCATTGTTGTTGGCAACGATGCGGTTCCAGAATAAATTTGCATTGGCGTCTTCTGGCATTGCAGCCCCTTTGTTAGATGGTGATCGGACAGCACATTCTGCTTTGAAATTGCCACAGAATTACCAAGTTAATGAAACTCCCATATGTAACGTTTCCAAAAAAAAAAACATCTGAAACGGCAAGATTATTGAAACGTTGCAGTATCATTATTTGGGATGAATGCACTATGGCGCATAAGAAATCTGTTGAAGTTTTGGAAAGAACTATGAAAGATCTCCGAGATAATTCAGAATTGTTTGATGGTGCGTTGATTTTATTGTCAGGCAATTTTAGGCAAACATTGCCCGTCATTCCTAGATCGACATATTTATGGAGATTTGTTAAAATATTGAAACTCAACGCCAACGTTCGTGTTCAGTTGAAGAATGATCCATCTGCTAAAAAGTTCTCTAAGCAATTGCTGAAAATTAGGAATGGTGCAATGCCTGTTGATGACATTGGATTGATAACATTGCCAAATGATTTTTGCCGTTTCGTACAGTCAAAAAAAAAAGGAATTGATTGAATGTGTTTTCCCTAACATGGCATGCATGGTTGAGTGACAGAGCAATTTTATCGGCAAAGAACAAATTTGTTACGGAATTAAAAATGGCTATACAATCAAAGATTCCTAACGAATTGGTGTTATACAAATCTGTGGATACTGTTACCAATGAAGAAGATGTTGTGAATTATCCAACAGAATTTTTGAATTCGAATGATTCCGTCTGATATGCCAATTGAATTGAAATGACTTGAGTTTCCTGTTCGCCTTGCGTTTGCGGTTACCATAATAAGGCGCAAGGCCAATCCTTAGGAATTTTTGGAGTGTATTTAGAGTATCCAGTTTTTTCACATGATCAGTTGTATGTAGCCTGTTCGCGTATTGGGAAACCATCGGTTTTGCATATTTACACCGAAAATGGAAAAACAACAAACGTTGTTTACCACAGAGCATTACAATAAAAGCAATTTATCACTGATTTTAATGAACTCGAATTTATTTCTTATTTTATTTTCTGCACTACGAAGTGTGCTGGGGGTTCGCTAGTATTTGTACACAAATTTTGAGTGATTGCGAACAAAATCGTTTTTGCATTCGAGGCGTTTCTTTTTTTGTAAATTCGGTTTAGTTTTATTAAAGGGATTATTTAAGTTCATTGTTTACATTAACCCGGCAATTCCCAGTGTCACCTACAGCTGACAAAGATTAAAGGAATTTTTGAACATACATACAGACATCACTGAAAAATATAAATATTAATAATATATAGACAACACCCTGTTGTGTATCTGATTTTATTTTGGCAACGCTGGCATTATTTAAACTAGGGGATTTTTAAACACTTTTAGACAGTGGTTTTGATTTTTATATACTAAGGTGTCTTGTGCTAAAAAAAAATTTTATAAAAATGCCAAAAGGGTAAGAATTCAAAATTTTTTTATTGTTTATTATTATGAAATACTCACTTTAATTATGTAATATGAAGTTAGTAAAAAAAATGAATTAGCTCACCTAAAAAATAGCAATCCACACCAAGTGTCACTTGTAGGTGACACTGGGTATTATTAGTACTTAATTTCTTCATACTATAAATATATTTGGTATACTCATATGCTAAATTAGACATTAGGTGAGATTGCCGATATGTTGAATGCCGTTGAAGACGTAGGTGATATTATTTTACTTCCACCTGATGATGGTGAAGTGACTGATGAAGACAGTAGTGATGAAAACAAAGCGAGTATTAGTCATTTTCCTGGTCGCATGCTTCGATCTAAAGTAGAACTTCAAAATACGCGCATATGCACAGAAAATAGTGTAGAGGAAGAAGATGAAATGATCGAAATTTTGCCCAAGAAGAAAAAGAAGAACAGCAGCACTATCAAAATATGGAAAAACACTATCAACAATACTTCATTTGCTTCTTGTGGCAAAGGAGACTGTGACGAAGAAACCTTTACTGACTTACAGGAAGGGATGACTGCCGTGGAATGCTTTGAATTACTTTGTAGCGAAAATCTTGCCAAATTCATATCTGATATGAGTAATTTTTATGCTTTACAAAGAAATCATACACTAAATGTGACTGTTGATGGAATTAGAGTTTATCTCGCAATACTATTGCTTACAAGATATTTGACGCCAAAGTATATGAGAATGTTTTGGGAAGTAAGGAGTGACACGCATAATGACCTAGTAGCATCCAGTATGAGGCGGAACAGGTTTTTTGAAATTCAGCAATATCTCCATCTTGCAGACAGTACGTCCTTGCCGTCCAACGACAAATTTGCTAAAGTTCGAGAATATTTCACGCAACTAAACGTGAATTTCATTGAAAATTTCAAAAAAGCTGGTTCTTCTCATATCTCCATAGCTAAGATATGAGTACCATACTTTGGAAGACATGGTACTAAATAGCATAAACACGGAAAACCAATAAGATTCGGTTACAAACTCTGGTCTGCAGCTACTCGCCATGGCTATTTAGTGAATTGTGAACTATATCAGGGTGCGTCGGAACCAGGTCTAAGGATGGAGCCCGAATTAGGCCTAGGAGCTGCTGTCATTTCAGAGCTCCACTCAAGACTGCCCCCAGATATGGGACCTTACAATTTATACTTCGATAATTTTTTTACCGGTTTGCCATTACTAAAATATTTACGCAGGCAGAATGTTGGGGCAACTGGTACCATAAGGGAAACCCGTATGAAGAATTGTAATATGCCAAGCTCAAAAGAAATGAAAAAAGAACAAAGGGGTAAGCTTTGTTATAAATTTTCCGAAGAAATTATTGCAGCTAAATGGCATGATAATAGTTTTGTCAACATTGTATCAAACTGTCATGCATTGGATCCTATCACTAAAGTAGATCGGGTTGGATTTATAAATAAAAAGCGGGCTAAAATTCAAGTTGACTGTCCAGCACTCGTACGGATGTACAATAAGTACATGGGTGGAGTAGATCGTTTTGACGAAAATGTTGACTCTATGAGGGTAGCTCTCCGCGGAAAGAAATAATGGTTTTCTCTTTTTGCTTTCGGTTAAGATGCAGCTTGCCAAAATGTAGCAACAACATACCTGCAAAAATATGGCAAGCCTCCAATCCGAAATTCTGCTTGTGGCGTTCCTATGGAGCTAAGAGTGCCTATCGAGGTAAGAAGCGGAGGAACTGTGTATGACCACATGCAGGTCTATTGCCATCAACGCACTACAAAAATGTGTGCTAAGTGTAATATCGGTTTGCATATAAAATGTTGGTACAGCTTCCACAATAAATAAATTTCAATGTTTTCTTTCAAATAAATATGTATTATTAAAAAAAATATTGTTTTATTCCTACGAAAAGAATGGAAAAAAACGATATTTTAAACCATTAACTTTACACAGTGCCCAGTGTCACCTGTAGGTGACCACCCTTAAAAAACAAAATTGGGCGGGTTTATTTAGAAATTTTATATTTCTTATTTTTTATATAACACATCTAAACCCTTTCAGCCAAAAAGAAAATCAAAATTTTTATTGCGTTCACTATGGGAATTGAAGAGTTAAAATGACACAAAATTTTATTTGCTTAGAGTACAAAACGCCGTCACCTACCTTAATCTTATTTTGTTAATTTTAGTTTTCTTTTTCTGCTGACTGTTGCTTGGCAGTTGTTCCCAGAAATTTAGGAGCTGGAATTATTTTCGAAATGAGTTTTCTTTTAAATAAACTAAATTGAAGTTTTTGTTTGTTATGTGCTGTGGTTGTTGTTGGTTTTTTTTTCAACATTTAAAAACTCTTATTTTTTTTTTAAATTATTGTTTGTTGATTTTTTCCTTTTTTAACACGCCAACTTGCATTTTAAGCATTTGAACGAGTTTCCACTTGAAAAAAAAAGCAAAATTATTTTTTGCTTTTCCTTGGGTTTAAAAATAATTATTTTTTTAACGTTTTTTGTGCTCAAAACGGCACCTCAAAAATAAATATTTAATTTAAGAAAAAAAAAAACTAAAAGTTAAAAGCCAACTTTGTTTACATTTTGTTTAATTTATAGCTTATCGTAATCAAATCCTTTTTGTAAAGTTTAACAACACCGAGTACTGTAAGCTTTTAATTTATATCTTCGTTATGATCGTGTAACGCTCTATTATCGAATTAAAATTAAACTAAAGTTTTAAAACGTTAGAGGCCTTAACTTATAGTTAAAGTAATAGAAATTGTATCGTATCGCATCTCTCTCTCTTAGATGTGAACATAATTTGTACGATGAATAGTGAGCAAAAAAAAAAACATATTCTCTCTCACGGCAAACACTTCAACTTTACTTCAAACCAAACTAACCAACCTTTTCTTGTTGGCCATTTTGACAAGCAGAGACAAACTTAAACCAAATAAAGTCAGACATCGCAAACAAGGGAGTCAGTCAGTTAGTCTCCACCAAAAAACAACTTAAAGCAAATCATGCCAACTTAACTGACAATTTTATTTTTTTTTAACAAACTTTTGTTGTTAATGAATCTCGTCTATTCATCTTCAACTATAATAAATTCCAACTTGTGTGCTCTCATTGTAAATACTTTACTTTGGGCTTTAACACCAAATAAACGTTTTGTCATTAATTCTTTTTGTGTTTTATCTATGATATACAATTTTTTTGTTGTTGCTGTTGTTGTTGTTTTTGTTATTGTAAACAAAAGGCGTGATTTACAAGTTAAGCCCTGCTTGTTGATATTTCCAAACATTTTTTTTCGCACCCGCTTCAATGCTTAATGTTTAATTTGTTGTGCCTGCCACAATTTCATTTCTGGAAAGAAAAATATAAATTTATGCATTGTTCGCTATTTCTTATTCTATTTTTCATCAATTAGCACTGATATTCAGAAGATACTGCATGCCGAGAATAGGGTAAAAGACATTCCCACTGCAGTATTTTGCTATTATGTCCTGCTCCGTTGTGCCACATGGAGTCCAGTGTTATTGTTTTGTATTATTGCCGGTGCCTGGCTTAATACTTAAAGCAATAAAATAAATTAGAAACTTCTAGATTTTAAATTTATTAAATAAAGAATTACACCCATACCTCGGTTTGCGTCGCTAATTGGGACCGGAGAAATGAGACGCAAACCGAAACGACGCAAATCGAAGCCGAATTTTTAAGTTTTTTTTTAGTTTCATTCAATTAGTTCAGGTTTTAAAGATTTTAGCTAAAATAAAAGATTTTTCAATGAAAATATTTTTTTTTATACATTTTTTTAATAATCTTTAATTAACATATAACAATTAATAAACAATATTTGAAAAACATAACAAAAATACATATTCATTTTAAAATTAAAAATAAAAAAATTCATAGAATTAGAGCAAAAGTCTATAAAATCGTGTTAATTCTTTACATATTCTGAGCTCGAGTCAACCAAATCGATTACCATTTCTGTGGATGGATTTGTCAGTGTTGCAGAATTTTTTATAAAATTATCTAAAGTTGTTTGAATCGTAACAGACTTTTTTTTCATATAAAGTTCTTTATAACAATTTATAGCGTTATTCACACTTCTAGAAACTTTTGAGCTGCGATCTTCGTCTGGGTCATTGCTTTCAAAAATTTCCATTGCTTGCGCTATCAACTGCATCCCTTCCGAAATTTTAGTAGCAGTAAGTTTTTTTTTTCTTCTGCTTCGACTTCTAGTGGAAGTTCTTCATCGTCTAGCGCATATTTACTTTGAACTTCAATCAAAGCTTCGTTATTCAGGTCCTCGTCGTATAACAAATGTTCATTAATATCTTGTTCTTCCATTCCATAAAAATTATTATTTTTGGCTGTGTCCGCAAGCTCTTTACATATTAGTGGAATGTCGTTAATGGCTTCTGTATCTTTGAGAACACATTCAGGCCACAATTGGCGCCAAGTTCCATTCATGCATGATTCTTTCACTTCTTTCCAAGAAAGATTTATATTTTCAATAGCCATCATGATGTTGTAACTTTTCCAAAACTCATTCATGGAGTGCAAATTATCTCCATCAGTTGCTTTTAGAAGCTGACTAACAGTTCGTCGTAGATAATATAACTTGAAATTAGATATAACACCCTGATCCATCGGTTGTAACACGGATGTGGTATTTGGGGGCATAAAAGCAACTTTAATATTTTTCGAATAATCGTCGGAAAATATTGGGTGACCTGGTGCATTGTCAAGTAACAGTATCACTTTGAACTCAATATTTTTTGAAGAGCAGTAAGCCTTTATCTCGGGAGCAGCACAATTTTCCATCCAGTCTCTAAATAAGGTAGCGGTCATCCATGCTTTTTTATTTGCACGCCAGTGGACTGGAAGTTGACTTTTTTCAACATTCTTCAAAGCTCTCGGGTTTTCAGAATGATAAATTAAAAATGGCTTAAATTTAAAATCACCAGCTGCATTTCCTCCTAAGAGAAGTGTAAGTCTATCTTTACTACATTTATGGCCAGGAGCAGATTTCTCGGATTTGGAAATATACGTTCGCTCTGGCAAACGCTTCCAAAAAAGTCCCGTTTCATCAGCGTTTAAAACTTGCTGCGGGGAATATCCACCTTCCTCAATAATCGCTTTTAGTTCAAGTTTAAACTTTTCAGCAGCTGAATTATCTGCACTAGCGGCTTCTCCTTTTAATAGAATGCTATGCAAATTTGCGCGGGTCCTAAAACGATCAAACCAACCTCTGCTTGCTTCAAATTCCTCAGCACTTTCGGCACATGATAAAGGATAATTTCCTTTACTCCTCAAATATCGATCGGGCTTTATTTCGAATTACCATTTGGCTTAAAGGCACTCTTCGCTGATTTTGATGTTTTATCCAAATCATAAGAAGTGACTCTGTTTTTTCTAATAGAGGTCCTCTGATTTTTGTAACTCGTTTGTGTTGCAGCGATGTTGCGGATTCAGCAATTTTTTTAATTTTTTCGGCGTCTCGGGAGCAAATAGATTTTATTGTGGAAGGGGCTAATCCAAGGTTTCTCCCAATATCAACAGACTTTTCCCCTGATTTAAAACGTTTTCAAATGTCCAGCTTTTGTTCCAAGCTTATCTGCTTTCTTTTTTGGCTCATTTTTTTAAATTTTAAGACCGAACTTAACCCCACCACATGAGTACTCACGACGTTCAACATGCATACAACGTGTACCTGCAATTTTATATTCAACTTAAACGGGAAATCCCCTTTTTCTGTTTTAGCTTTGTAAAAACATTTCTATTTCAGCGACGCAAATCGAAGCACATGCGACGCAATATCGAAGCCATGCGACGCAAACTGAAACAAAAACGACGCAATATCGAAACCTCAGAAATTTCCAAACGACGCTATATCGAAACGACGCAAACTGAAGCGTCGCAAACCGGGGTATTGGTGTATTTTCAGTTTTAGTCGACCTTTTTTTATTTCTATTAAATCTTTATCTTTTAAACGGTCTTTTAAATTATAATGATTTATTTTTTTCTCAATATTTCGCTTTCCGGTGGAAAGCTTCTTCAGGAAATAATTTTTTATATTTTTCAAAAATAAAAATTATAACAATTTGAAAAGAAACATTTTTTGAAAAACATTTGGCAAAACATATAAAATAATTTTCTTCATCTCTAAAGGTGTTAAGGGCAGTAAGTAGCTTTAGCATTGTTGATAAACACAAAACATTAATTAATTCAATTTTGCCAGAATACAGCACTAATTTTTCAGCTGAATTAATAGCAATTTACGAGTCTGTCAAATATGTTAAAGGACGCATGGGGAAATTTGCTATCTGCACTGACTCTCTCTCTCTCTCTCTCTGCACTGGATGCCATAAGGAACTGCAATAATGATCAGTTTTACACAAAAACCATAAGACAATTTATTATTGAAAGTCAACCTGACATTAAATTCATCTGGATCTCCCAGGTCATTCTGTAATAAAGGGCAATGAGGCAGCGGATGCTGCCGCAAAAGCTGCTTTATACGCCCCTCTAGCAACTACACCTAACCTATTTTCGGACGATATTAAAACATTTATAAAACACCAACACAAAAATTAACGACAATTGGGGGTTAACTACTGACTGGTACAGGAAAATTAACCCTAACAAAATTAACGCCTACATGCTGCTGAAAAATATTAATCACAACCTGCTACCAAGAATAGACCAAATTAAAATAATAAGACTAAAACTAGGTCACACTAGAATCACAAATGCTCATATGATTGATAAGAATATACCAAAGCAATGTCCTTTCTGTAGTTTGATCCCTATCACCATTGACCATCTTTTATTTAGCTGTCCCCACATTAATACATTTAAAAACCTATGTTGTCTTAATAACGAAATTACTCAACTAATGAACAGTACTATGAGCGATGATAACATTAAGACCCTTTCTAATTTTTTAAAAAAATGTAACCTTTATAATTTAATTTAAAATTATTTATAATATTGAGCTTAAGACCATCGCTGTCATAGCTCTCCTCCATTACTCTTATAATTTACTTGTAAGTTTAATATGTTAATAAAAAAAAAAATTTTTTTCTTCATACATACAAACATACAAAAATTAAAATTTCAGATATTTAAACATACAAAAACAAGGAAACGGAAACTAAATAACAAATTCTTTCTTATGAAATAATTATAACAAATTATGTGTCTTTTGTATTAAGTACCTATAATTCTGCGCTAAATTGTCTGTGTCTGTTTTGAAATTTATTCTCCTGACATTTGGTACATTAACAATTTTTTTTTTCTTTTCAAATTGTTATAGTTTTTGTTTTTGAAAAATATAAAAAATAATTTCCTGAAGAAGCTTTCCACAGGAAAGCGAAAATTCGAGAAAAAAATAAATCGTTATAATTTAAAGGACCGTTTAAAAGATTAAGATTAAGATTTAATTTAAATAAAGAATTTTAAAAACAAAATTATTCCAGTCTAAAATCTGAAATTTTTACAGCCGTATGCTTAAAAAAACGCTTACTTGAGCTTTAAAGTGCACGTTAGTTAACAAACACTTTAAGACTAACAGACGTTTGTTAAAAAATGGTGTTCATAAACAGCACTTTAGCTAATGTATGCTTTAGTAAAATTAGTATTTTGATTCTGGCAATGCCACTATTTTCAGTTGTCACGTTGTAGTTAACGATGTATAAAAATGAATATTATTTATCCGGGTAGTTAGATCAATAAAAAATGTTTTTATTGTTTTCAGCAAAATCACCATATTTTTTTTTTGTTTTTTTATTAATCTTTTTAATAAAAAGCAAAAAAAAAACCAAAAAAGGTTAATTTGCAAGGCTTACGAAGAACTTACAAAGAATTTGTTCATATTAAAAAAATAATTATTCGGATAACGAGCTTTGTTTTGATTATATGTACATCAATAAAACTTTTGTTTAAAATAATTAATTATTATTATATTTTTGTTAAATATAAAATAATGATGTAAAAATGTTTTATATTGAATGGCATATTATATTTTAGATTTTATTATTATTTGTATACTACAATTTGTTTTTAATAAACATTTTAAAAAATTTTTGGAATAACAAAGTATAATTGTCAATTGAGCCGTTTGCATTGAAAGTGGCATAAGTCACAACTGAACAGTTTCTTTTTTTTTTCATTTTTAATAAATTTGATATTAATAAGTTAAGAAGTATTGAGATTTGTTTGAGAGGAGTGTTGATAATTAACGGTAAAACAAAAATGTTTATTTTGAAAATGGCGTTAGTCGCTGTACTTAGGAAATTAATTACGGAGCTTCGTGTGAAAGAAATGGAAACATGTACTAAGTGTATGTGAAGTATTGTTGTGTTTATTGGACTTATTTTTATTAGTTCGAAAGAATAGTGCAGTTTACTGAACTATATTATAGTGATATCTAATATACTACACATAATTAGCATTATTTTTATTATTCTCAGGAAGTTGCTTCGTGTTGTATAAAATATCTAAGAATGTGACTTATGACTTATAACTAGTGACTTATGTAAAGGACAAAATAGTAATAGTAGTAATAGCCCCCTGTCGAAAAAATCCTTCACAGTACACAACATGGAGAAAAAAAATTTTATTTCAACACAATCATTACATAAATCCGTTTCAGAAAGAAAACTAAATACAGACTAGTTAAAATGGCTAAAAATTAAAACGTTTTATTAACTAATTTAAAATAAAAAAGATGACAATAACAAAGTAACTTATGCCACTTTTAAAATAAACGGCTAGGTTTATTGTAAACACAATTTGTTTTGGTTTTGAACTTTCAATAATAAAATTGAACTGTCAATTTATTGTAGGTTTAACGTAGGTTTTTCCAACTTTAAAGTTAACAAAGGTATTTAAAGGTAAAAACGTTTTTTGAATACAACTTTAGGAAATTGTGCTTAACAACGGCCGTTAAACCTGCTTTAAGTTTTTATGCATACAGCCGTTAATATTTAATATAAAGAAGTTTCCCATTAAGGGAAACCCCCATTTAAAAAAACATTTTCGATTTTTCACCGTACGGTAGGGTTGCCAGATCGAAATTACCAAAAGTCAGGATTTTTTAAGAGAAAAAGACAAAAAATCTGGAAAAATCTTGACTCAGCCATTGAAAAAAACTGCCAATTATTTATTTTTTTACTTTTTTTTTGTGTTAAAATGGTATAGATACATAAAACTAAAAACAATGTTAAACTAAACAAAAAAAAATTGAATGTGTAGTTTAAAACCACACAAAATACAAACAACAACTTTAATTTATTTCAATAAGGTACCAAAAATACATTAAGAAACTAAAACAGGAACGGTTATTCAGTCTTGATAATTTAAAATCAAATTCACACATTAAATATATTTACCCAAGTTCTTGACAACAGCCGCTAGCTCATAAAAAGTTAGCATTTATTTATATTAAATACAATAGCAGTACTATTTTTGGTTTTGCCACATGTATTTAGTATTTTTCTGCATAGAGGTAACCAAATCATTAGCTTCAGCAGTTTTTAAAAACTTGTGAAAATCTAAGCAATTTTCCTCCAAGTACTTCACTTCTAATAAGGTCAAATGCCATTCTATTTCTTTCTTTGGAATACAAATTTTTATTAAAATACTAAATGTTCTCTCACAATATGCATTACTTAAAGGAATAGAGAGTGTAAATGAGATCAATTAAAAAAGATTTTCTAAATCTTCATTGCTTTTCTTAAAAAAAAATAAGACCAGATTTTATCTGTTGGAATATCTTTGGGTAATTCGTCATATGCTTCGCGAAGGCAACAATAATTGGAATGCAAATCATCCATATTAATCATATTAGAAATTTGTAAAATTGAAGGAATTTCAGATAAAGTGTTCCAAGACAACAAGGATGTCTTAAGATCTAATGAAGATAATACTTTATAAGTTGACTTGTTTCCCAAAATCAAAACGATTCTCTAGATAATGAATAGCTTTTTTAAAAAAAGTATTTGCTTCTGACTTAAACTGGCTTCTTTCTTAACGGTGACAGTGCTCAGGGGTGGCATGTTTATAGCGAAATCCAAATTGATAATCAGGTATTATGTTTTTTTGTTTTGTCTTTCTAAAATTGCCATTAGGGTACTGAAGTAACATTCTTTTTCTTATTAAAATACCCGGAACAACAGATATGCCCCCTTTTTTTTAACCAACAACTCATAATTGAGTTTTATTTGTTTATTTTTTATATTCATTCCCAGAATTGTGTATATCCGCTTTGAAGCTTTTTTTTTTGTCTTTCTGTTTTTTAATAAATTTGTTTGTTCTTCATTTTCATTAAGTATGACAGTAATTGGTATTTATAACATCTGCTCTTGTCTGTCATGCTAAATTATTAAAATATTTTAATGATTTTATTACTTTGTGGGCGGCATTACAAAAAAAAATAATTTAAAATTTCAGACAATAAATAAACTAAACAAAATAATTAATTGGCTGCTTTAATAGCTGATGTTCTTAAATTTCAATTATATACACTCCGGTTCACTTATTTAAAGACACTAAAACATTCCATATTCAACACTCTGTATCTTTTAAAATTTTTTACCGATTGCCGAATTTTAAAATAGAAATGGATGTTAGACATCTTGAGGTATAAAAAAAAATATCATGACAATAGTGGTTTCTTAACTAAAGAACTTTCTTTAAGCAATTTATCACAAAAAAAAAAGTCGAAAAATGTGCTAAAGGGTCCGCCATCTAACTTTTTTTTTTAAACTAGTGCTTATTTCGTGAATGGTAACAGTTAGCTCATGTTTTATTTGACAGATAATCAGTTTTATCCTTCCGCTGAACGGATATGGTTGTGTATACGCTTGAACAACGCTTCGCTAAGTGGACCAGCGATCGACTTTGCAACCGATTTTGCAAAAAAAAAATCATCTTTTCAGATAAAGCTCACTGAGCTTGGCGAGTATGCAAACAAGCAAAATTGTCGTATTTGGGGCACAGAAAATCCGCACGCATACATTGAAAACCCGACTTACCCAAAACGAGTCACTATTTGGTGAGGATTTTGGTCCAGAGGGATAATTGAGCCATTTTTCAGGAGTGGCCGTTACAGTCAATGGCGATCGTTATCGGGCCATGCTGAACGAATTTTCGTTCATAAAAATTGAAGAGAAGGATATTGGCAACATTTGGTTTCAACAGGATGGCGCTACGTGCAACACAGCCAAAGCTGTGTAGTTTTGTTTATAGCATTTAAAACAAAAAAAAAAGTTATTTGGCGAACCCTATATTTTTTCTGGTTCACTTGAATAAAGGCACTTTTTTTATTTTTAAAGTAAGCGATGAGTTTTTTGTAAGGGAGCGTTTGGGTGCCACCTGGGATTGTTTCCGTTCACAAACTAGCCCGGCAGATGGCACTGCAGTCGGTATCCAGGGTATTCAATTTAATTTTTGTGTGCGCTGTGTTTTGATATTATAGGATATCGCATATTGAGCGTTGTTTACTTCAAAAATACACACACGCCATAAATTCGTCGCCAGCCGATAACTGCCTCCAGTGTGTCTTGGCGAATGACGGTGAAAAGTTCAAAGTAACATGGACTCGATTACTGCCGCCGCCGTTAAAACAGTCGCGGTGGGCATCGAACTTATTTGTTTGCGTTTCTTCTTTGCGATCTCACAAATACGTTTTCCATGGGTCAGCTAGTAATTCTATATTTTTTTTATTTTGAAAATTTTTTGCAGCAATTTTTTTTTAATTAGTACAAGCAGCGTTGCCAGAAGCTTTGAGAAGAAAATCATCATATGCCGAAAAAAATATCATTTTTTATGGAAAAAAATCATCATTTTTTTAATACAACATTTTATTTAAAAATAACAATTAATATATATTAACATATGTATTTAAATTATTATTGTTTAAAGAATTTATGGCGAAACGTGTACTTATGTTTATATGGTGACAAACCATAATTGCGCTAGCTTTGTCGTCATTGATCCAACAAAATCAGTGAAAATAAGCAAACAAATAGAAAACTTTGCAAAACACTCAACTGATTTTATTAAAACAATAACGGTGTGTATTTATATAAATAAATATTTTTTTATTTAAGAAAGCTTGAAAAAAAATTTAGATTAAAAAGCACATGTCCTATGAAAAAGTTTTATGAAAAACTATTACTATAATATATACAGGGTTTCACATTTTTAATAATTTCTTGGTCTATTTTTAAATTATAGCAGTAACAGTTTCTTATTGCATATAAGATGCCTTCGAGAGTGCTGTTGTCTAATCTATTTCTATATTTAGTTTTGTTTAAATTGACTGTTGAGAATGTTCGTTCAATATTTGCTGAAGAAATGGAAAGGCATATTAAGTTTTGAACCAAATTTTGACAGCACGGGAAAAGCTGGAATGTTATCAGCATGAGTTATTTTTATTCATAAGCTTTGAGCTAGAAATCTTTTGTTAAACAAAAAAACACCCAGATAGACTTCTTCGTTATGTAGAAATAGACTTTTGCTTTCAAAATCAAGGTCGTTATTGAGACTCATGTTCATAAATTCTGTTTTTTTTCAAAATTGTCTAAAATTTCTAAGTAAAGGCGTTGCAGTTCCTCATACATTCTATATATTTCACAGGATGAGCTTGGAAAAATTGTAAATACTTTAAAAAATGGTTAATCGTGCATATAACTCGAGAACCCGTACAACTACAGACTCCAATGATAACCACCTGAGAGGGTCGCAAAAATATTTTTGGTATTGCTAATTACGTTTTGGACTATTCCCAATGTAATTATCTACTTCAGGTGGAAGCTTAAGATAAGCATTAGAAGAGCAAAGCGCAATTGAATGACAAATACATTTGACAACAAATAAATTAGAAATTTCATACTTAAATAATCTGGCAACGGAATGATTTTTGCCTGTCATATTTGGAACACCATCTGCTCCGAATCCTATTAAATTTTTTTTGTACAGTATTTTGTGTTTTTGAAAATAACTTTTTATACAATTAAATATTGTTAAAGCTTCACCACCAGAGTAGCGAATTGTTCACTCACTGTTCATGCATGTGTGAATATGTACATTTCATTTTTTAGCCGCTTCTTCTCATACATGTGTGAGAGACTACAAAATATTTTGTGTTTTCTCATTTGTGAATGCGACGATTTATTTTTTTCTTTCTATTCATAAGTGAAAAAATGAGAAACACACAAGTGTTCATTTTTGAATATTTACAATTTTGATAATTTTTCAGAAATGAAAAGATCGTAAAAATATGTGCGTTAAGCATTCGCGTATATAAACGCACATATTTGGTAATGTGCAATTGTCGGCGTATGTAGAAAAAAATGTTTTTTTTTTATTTCTTTTGGAACATATTGCAAAATTGTATTTTGCGTTAATATGTACCCATGTGTTTTTACTACATTTAACGGTAAACTGCGATCGTAGGTAGAAAATTTTTTCACGTTCATTTATGGGAAATTTTATAAAATTTCAACGTTCATAAATGAGCATATACATTTATGAAAAAGAACATTAATGAGAAGAAGCTAAATTATCATTCATCACATATGAATAAGACTAATAATTCTTGTTGTTCGCTTTCATGTATGAACATAAGCAGAACATTTTTTCTTGTTCGTTTGTGAACGTAAAAAATAAATATAAAATTTTAGATTTCTCATTTATGAAAAATATCATGAATGTTGATTTTTGAATGTTCATAAATGAAAAATCTGAACCCTGTTCACCACTCTCCACTTCAATTAAGCTAGAAAATAAGTCTTGTACTCTATAATTTATAGTTTCCGGATTACTAAACAAAGCCATTTTTTATTGCTTATGGCAGAAGACTCATTTACACATAAGGAAAATTTCTACTGATTCAGTATATTGCAAACGAATTAAAATTGGGTCTGGCCAGAAAACGGTTTTAATAAGCCACATAGTTTTTGTTCTGCCACATGCAAGATGAATCAGAAATGGAGGATTTTAGAAACAAAGTTAAGTGAGCCGTACACAAAAATGTAAGGTTGTGTTCTGCAATAAACGCACTTAATTGGAGTTCTAAGGTTTTTACACTCCTCAAATCATCTGAAGGTAAAAATTGTGATTCAATTTTTGTTTGGCTGTAACTTATACAATTCGCTCTGCTTATGTGCTTTTGGGTTGATTGATGTTTTACTAGATCCGCTCTGCCAAGAATCGAATTGCATATTGTATAAAAAATTTCCTCCTCACCTGATAAACTTGTTTTTATTGTAGTACAATTACAATGAAAGTAGTACACACTTGAAATAAAAAAAATCATAATTTTTATAAATCAGAAATCATAATTTAAGAAAAAAAATCATCAAATCATATTTTAGTTCAAAAATCATCAAAAATATGATAAAATCATCATTTTGGCAACGCTGAGTACAAGTAAAAAAAAAATTAACATTTTCCTATTAATAATTTTCTTATTTCCCAATACATTTTGAGTAAATAGTTTTATTTCTTCACATTTGTTTTCCTACCACAAAGCTCATGGTTTTACTTTAATATTTTAATGAACAAATCATGATTTGAAAATGAATACAAAACAAAAGAAAACCAAATCATTATGATTTGTAATGGTTGCGCTTGGCTGACCAGAGTACAAAAAAAATCTATGAAACTGGGTAAAATTAATTTTCTTTTTTTTTTCTTTCTGGTTTTTAATTTTAAAATATTTTAGCTAATCTATTGTAACCAGGCATTTTGAAACAGTAGTTGGAGCAAATATAAATTTTCAATTATTACAATATCTATTTTTTTAAGATAGATTATGAAAAGAATATTGACAAACAGCGTAGGTTCAGTAGAAGAATATTAATTTGCAAATGTTGAATCAAGCATAGATGCAATTTTACTTTTTCTGCGCTTAAAATATTCGAAACGAAAATTAGCGAATTGCTAATACGATAATTAGAAAACTAATTATAATAATATAATATAATATTTTGCCACAAACATTTCGTTACAGTTCATAAAACTTACAGAGTTGCATTTGAGTGATATAATTTTTAAATTATTTTAATATAAATTACTAATAACATGCTCATGCTCTGCTATTACTATTGGTTAATCTCAACCCTTTGTTTGCTTATTTAATTTACAAAGACCTAACAACTGATCATAATTTATATTTTGAGCTTTATCCCATATAAAACACTGCACATAATGATAACGACAATATAAGTATATTGTGTCATCATATCATATCAACCA
Source organism: Trichopoda pennipes (assembly GCA_030448955.1). Taxonomy (NCBI): domain Eukaryota; kingdom Metazoa; phylum Arthropoda; class Insecta; order Diptera; family Tachinidae; genus Trichopoda; species Trichopoda pennipes. The sequence goes on from JASKUP010000040.1 coordinate 5,038,321, forward strand.
ACTAAATAAAATTATTGGATTTAAAAAAAAAATCGCTTTTTAAACTACTTAACACTCAGGTGTAAATTGTTATCCAATGCACTTACTACTTATTCACAGATTAAATTAAAGTTTTCTTTTTCATTTAATTACTTAAAAGTTAAAAAAGTCAGCATTTGAAAGTGCAATTTTAAATAAAGTAATTATTCAGTATTAACAGAAATCATTTGAAAAAAATTCTAAATAAGTTGTTTGAATTTTTTCCGCCATAGAGAAGAGATGAAGCAGGTGCTGAAAGTATAAGGATAGTTACGGAAATGAACTGTCGTATATAAGACAGCTTAGTGACCAGTGACTATGCCTTCATCGCTGGACAGCCCCACCGACAGTCAATTTTTATTTTTGTAGTTAAAAAAAAACCAAGGTCTTCGTTGGGAATCGAACCCACAACCCCCACACTGACAAGCTGGTACACTACCTATTAGCCTACAGGGGCACCCAATATGAAATACTGTAGTTATTTTCTTTTCTCTTTTCTGGCTGTTGTTCGTTCGGTGTAAATGGCGAGCGCTGTCGATGTGGAGACATAATCGTACTGGAATATAATTACAACGAATTGTAACACGGCTTAAAAATGATGCTGGGGGTATAAGGGAGCCCAGACCCCTAAAGGCAGCAGGGGTCAACTGCAAGCTCTACGTTATTTCCACGGGAATCAGTAAGCCACAGAGTTGCGCTAATTGTCTCTTTAGACTTTTAGCTATTTCTCTGGCTGATTATTGAGGTTGGCCCTTCGGGAGTATCGTGGTGGTTGTAGTTTTGCGGCCCCCGTATGAATTTGATTATGGGAGCCAGAATCATCTCGCCCTTAATAACACCAACAGGTGAATGATCCGAATCCAGTGAGCATGCTAGTCATGTGTTCTTGACCAGGAGTTGGATAGTCTTCAGCTCTTCAGCAAAGAGTAGTGATTTGCAACGCTACCTTGGAACCGCTGAAATTGCAACTAGGAAAGACCTGTTGCTGGAATTAGTCCTCAGCTTCCTAGGGCGTGAATGACATTGCTTTTCATTCCCAGTGGTTTGATTATGGCTTACGGCCAGGTGCAGATGTCAATCTTATCACGAAAGCGATCGCCGTTTATACTGAACAACAGCCAGAAAAGACGGAAGAAAATAACAACAGTACTTCTGAATAACTTTTCTTTGGGTACGGTTTTCCGTCGACCCTCGTCCAATTTGCTTTGTGAGCAAACCGGTTTCGGCTATTTGCCATCTTCAGTGTTCTCTTTGTACTCTACAAGTAACGAAATGCATCTTAAGTAAAATTGTTCTGTAGTGTCAATTTGTTTGAAGTTAAAGTAAATAAATTTGTAATTAATTTAAAAACTCTCTAATCTGATGTTATTTATTTTGCGATAAAGAACTCACAACAAAACGTTTATAAAAAAAGGTATAAACTTACAATATATTTGAAGAATAATTAAAATTTGTATCTTTTAAACACACTCATGTTATTTATTATTTTTTTCTTCTCTTTTAAGTTTCCTGGACGACTTGGATCGGTTAGGTGCCAAAGATTATCAGCCAACCGAACAGGATATTTTGCGCACTCGTGTCAAAACAACTGGTATTGTCGAAGTGCACTTCTCCTTTAAAAATCTAAACTTTAAGTAAGTTTTGTATTTTCTTATATTATTCTTTATAATTTTAATTAATTTTATTTATATTATTTTTAAATTTAAGACTTTTTGATGTTGGTGGTCAGCGTTCGGAACGAAAGAAATGGATTCATTGCTTTGAAGATGTTACTGCGATTATATTTTGTGTTGCCATGTCAGAATATGATCAAGTTTTGCATGAAGATGAAACTACAGTAAGTTTTTGTCTTTTAGACAAAAAAATAATTTTATAAAAAAAAAAAAAGGTGGGGGTGAAAGTAATGTTATAAAGGGTCCGCCAAATAACTTTTTGTTTTCTTTTTATATGCTATAAACCCCAGAACCAATTGGACTTTGTATGGCGTCATACCAAGGTCTTTAACTGTTCCCTGACTGATTATTGAGGTTGGCCGTTTATTGGAGTATCGTGGTGGTTGTGGTTTCGCGGCCCCATATCAGGTCTTTTGTTTAATATGTTGGCCAGGATCATTTCGCCGTTAATGACACGCTAGGTGAATGATCCAGTTCAGTGAGCATGCTAGACATGTGTTCTGGAAAGGAGTTGGAAAATCTCCAACTCTTAAGCAAGGAGTGATGATTTGCAGCCCTGTCTGGAATCATCGAAGTTGCAACTAGAAAGTTCTGTTGCATAGAATTATGGCTTCGGCTTCCTAGGACGAGCATGACGTTCCAAATTATGCAGTGGTTTGATCCACCATCTGATTAAGGCTTCATGGCCAGGCGCGGATATAAATCTAATCACACGTTAGATGGCGGACTCTTTAAATAGTATAAAACTCGCTAAATAGTGACATTTATGTCGTTGTACCATTTTGAATGTAATGTAAATAACAATTAATGGCAACTTCCCTTTAAGGGAAAAAAAATTGATAAACTGGGGAATGTGGGAATAACGGGGGAGACGGTCTCTTTTGACGTAGGGGACTTGTATCCATCAATTCCGGTAATGGATACATTGGGCATTGTTCATAGGACAGTGGGGGACAAAACGGAGGTCAAGGAACTGGCAAAACAACTTACAGGCACACTAAAGGCGACACTAGGACGGAATTACTTTAGATTTGACAGTAGTATATATGGACAGACAACAGGACTAGGGATGGGAAATCCAGCAGCTGCCACCCTCATGGGAGTATTTATGCGGAACTTGGAGGGGGAATACGTAGGGGGATTAGGGACCAACTTCGGAGTAGTATTCTACGCGGGATGTGTCGACGACGTCATATGTATACTGGAAGGAAATAACGATGGGCAGATTCTGGATTACTTGCATGGAGGACACGGGAACATGGAATTTACAATGGGAAGGGGAGAGGAGGGGAGGATTAATTATCTAGACCTAACGATCAGAAGGAACATAATCTCGAACGGAATCGAATATGGAATATACAGGAAACCAACAGCAACGGACACAATAATACACAACTCATCAAATCATCCCCAGCAACACAAAAACGCAGCAATCAGGCAGTTAATAACAAGACTCGAGAGAACACCACTATCACGGCAAATGTATATGAAGGAAATGGAAACAATATACACCATAGCGGAAAACAACGGATACAAAAAGCGCCACGTAGATAACATCAAGAAACAAATTAGAACGAACAAAGAACAGGAGAATGAAAGGAAAAAATGGGCTACATTAACATATATGGGAAAATCAACGTACAAACTGGCGAAATTCTTTGGAAAACACAACATCAATACCGCACTCAGAACAGGAAACAACCTAGGCAGAATACTACGGAATAGAACAACCGAGGCAAATATACTAGGCAGACGAGGAGTGTACAAATTAACTTGTACATGCCATTATAGCTACATCGGCCAAACAGGACGAAAAATTAAGACCAGATTTAGGGAACACATTAGAGACTACAACGAAAAACTACGGGGACCGAAATCAACTCCAGAATCAAACTTCGCGAACCATATATTTAACAACAAATGTACACCAGGACATATTAAGACAACGGTTAAACTGCTTCACACACAGCACAAAGGAAGGAGACTAAATGTATTGGCAAACATGGAAATATACAAACAAAAAACATTTGACGGACGAATAACAAATGAAGAAATAAACACTGCTTCGGACAGAATATTTGAACCCCTGAAACATTTTTACAGGAAAACAAACACTACACCAACACAAAAACGTTACGTAGGTGCGCAAGACCAAGGCAGTAAAGAACATCATAAACGTACAATTACAGATTATTATGTCACATAAAAGAGGGAAAAAGAAAAAAACCCAATGGGTTCACACATAAACAAAAACGGACAACAAGCATGATCGTAAAAGAATTTAGTTAGGAAAGAAGACGAATGAAAAAGGGAGCGACAAATTAGGTAAAAAGAGAAAAAAGGAGAGAGAAATGTAGGCAAAAAAGACAGAAAGTGACGAACGCAATAATACGAAGGGAGACACGAACTATATAAACACAACTGACAATAGAACGCAACTAGTACGAAAAGAACACTGAAGATGGCAAACAGCCGAAACCGGTTTGTTCACAAAACAAATTTGACGAGGGTCGACGGAAAACCGTACCCAAATAAAAGAAAAAAAATTATTGTTGCCCCAAAGTTACCACAGCTAGATATCCAAGACAGCAGTGCAAAAAAATTTACACTTCATCTTAACCAGCCTTCTGTATGTTCGCAAACTATCAAAACGTATTTCTTCATGATGTTTTGTCTGCAAAACAAGTCCACTACTCATGTTATGCTTGAGCTTTACATTTTGTGCGGATAAGCTATGTGAAGAAAAGGTATCGATGTTTATGTTCTGTCTGAGCATAATTATCTGTTTGTCATTGTCGTTATTTCGATGTGTTTAGCAAAGCAAAAAGGATAAGCCAAAGTTCGAATTCTTCGAAATTTTGTCTGACCAAATGTTGTAACAAAACAGTTTGAACAAAAAATTATGGGATGGCTGAACAGTCGGTAGCTCGTTAAGAATGTATGTTGGTTTTCTGTGATGGATTAATGTTTATAGACTTCCCTGACATATTTATGTAATTGGACATCAAAAGAATGAGGCACAGTATCAAACATTAAAGAACATAGAAGGCAATATCTATTTTATTAGTTATGGGCCTAAAAAGATTTTATCCGGAGCACTGGAAAATAATAGATGCTTTTTCAAATTCACTATCATAATTAAATGTCATTAATGTTCTATAACTGAACAAACATTTCAACACAATAAAAGCGAATTTTTGTTAAAATATTACTTTAGCCCCAACACCTACTACGAATACTTTAGCGCACGTTAATTTTTTTTTTGTTTTTAAATTAATAATTAAAATATTTTTTTTTTAATTTAGAACCGAATGCAAGAATCTTTAAAATTATTTGACTCCATTTGCAATAACAAATGGTTTACGGATACTTCAATTATTTTATTCTTAAATAAAAAAGATTTATTCGAAGAGAAAATACGCAAGAGTCCATTAACAATCTGTTTCCCAGAATATACAGGTAAGAAATATTTCTTTTTTTATTTTAGTATTTAAATATTTACAAAAATTAATTGTGTCATATTAATTTTATATCAACTTTGTAAATGTTTCTTTATTAACATTTGATTAGAAAATCTTGAGGGGAATGCCTGCAATCCCTTTTTTTGCATCTACAAATTCATTAGAGGAAGCATTGATAGATTTTTGTGTTTATTGTTTTTACATGGAGTTTCTTCTCTAAATTAAACAAACAAAAAATAATAAAAATTAGAAATAACAAATTTTCCTTCTCTGTGGATAATACACTACTCGCCACCTGAATAATGCGTCTCTTTTTCTATTAATTGATGCTTTAATAAATTCTAAACTACAAAAGATGCCACCTAATTTTAAAGCACATTTAATACCCCTGTAAAAGGTAGCAATCATAATTTTTTGTCTTGCCTCATGCCGAGCCAAAAATAGAACACCCTCTGAAAAGAAACGATTTTCACAATTTTGAATGAATTTAAATATTTTGCTAATGATATTTCCTGTCCTAACTGGCTGGTTTGTAGTCGAAGGCGAGCGCTTTTGATGCAAAATCATCATTCTCAAGCCGCGTTGTGGCTTGTACTGGTGAGTAAGTGTTGGCCTTCAGGCAGTTCTGTTGTTAGGTTCGTATCTATTCAGGTAAGCAGAATTCCAGTCACCTGGCATATTTATGCAAAGTAAATTTATCGTCTTTTATTATTATCTAGGCACATGTGTCCGTCTAAGGGCGTTTTTCGTTTGGCCGATTGCATGAGTAGCTTTAATGGTGTAAAAATTGTGTCTGAGGTCGTGTTTACCTGTGCGTTTGTAATGTCATTGAAAGAATTTCTTTTGTAGATTTCTGTATTTTCAAGAATATCTAGTCTTCGTCTATTTTTGCTATTATGCAGTAAAGACATACACTCATCTATTTCCCTTAGTAAGTGACCATGAGTGTCAAGATGTCATGCAAAGTTGGAATCTTCTCTTTTCCGTTTGTATTGTTTTAAGTATTCATCTAGTTTGCCCTATATAAGTTTGTTTGCAGGTACATGTAAGTCTGTATACCCCACTGGAACTAAATTTATCATCAGTTGTTTCTGTCGTTGTTCTGAGATTATGTCTCAAAGTGTTGCCAGTTTTTAATATTTTGTTTAACATTTTACTAAATTCTAACGGCTGTATGCCTAAAAAACGCTTACTTGAGCTTTAAAGTGCACGTTAGTTAACAAACACTTTAAGGCTAACAGACGTTTGTTAAAAAATGGTGTTCATAAACAGCACTTTAGCTAATGTATGCTTTAGTAAAATTAGTATTTTGATTCTGGCAATGCCACTATTTTCAGTTGTCACGTTGTAGTTAACGATGTATAAAAATGAATATTATTTATCCGGGTAGTTAGATCAATAAAAAATGTTTTTATTGTTTTCAGCAAAATCACCATATTTTTTTTTTTGTTTTTTTATTAATCTTTTTAATAAAAAGCAAAAAAAAACATAAAAAAGGTTAATTTGCAAGGCGTACGAAGAACTTACAAAGAATTTGTTCATATTAAAAAAATAATTATTCGGATAACGAGCTTTGTTTTGATTATATGTACATCAATAAAACTTTTGTTTAAAATAATTATTTATAATTATATTTTTGTAAAATATAAAATAAAGATGTAAAAATGTTTTATATTGAATGGCATGTTATATTTTAGTTTTTATTATTATTTGTATACTACAATTTGTTTTTAATAAATATTTTTAAAAATTTTTGGAATAACAAAGTATAATTGTCAATTGAGCCGTTTACATTGAAAGTGGCATAAGTCACAACTGAACATTTTCTTTTTTTCAGTTTTAATAAATTTGATATTAATAAGTTAAGAAGTATTGAGATTTATTTGAGAGGAGTGTTGATAATTAACGGTAAAACAAAAATTTTTATTTTGAAAATGGCGTTAGTCGCTGTACTTAGGAAATTAATTACGGAGCTTCGTGTGAAGGGAATGGAAACATGTAATAAGTGTGTGTGAAGTATTGTTGTGATTATTGGACTTATTTTTATTAGTTCGAAAGAATAGTGCAGTTTACTGAACTATATTATAGTAATATCTAATATACTACACATAATTAGCATTATTTTTATTATTCTCAGGAGGTTGCTTCGTGTTGTATGAAATATCTAAGAATGTCACAACTCAAAAGCATATTATTGCACATAGTGACTTATGTAAAGGACAAAATAGTAATAGTAGTAATAGCCCCCTGTCGAAAAATTCCTTTACAGTACACAACATGGAGAAAAAAGATTTTATTTCAATACAATCATTAGAAAAATCCGTTTCAGAAAGAAAACTAAATACAAACTAGTTAAAATGGCTAAAAATTAAAATGTTTTATAAACTAATTTAATATAAAAAAGATGACAATAACAAAGTAACTTATGCCACTTTTAAAATAAACGGCTCAGTTTATTGTAAACACAATTTGTTTTGTTTTTGAACTTTCAATAATAAATTTGAACTGTCAATTTGTTGTAGGTTTAACGTAGGTTTTTCCTACTTTAAAGTTAACAAAGGTAATTTAAGGTAAAAGCGTTTTTTGAATACAACTTTAGGAAATTGTGCTTAACAATGGCCGTTAAACCTGCTTTAAGTTTTTATGCATACAGCCGTAAGTGTTCTAAAGCAATACCAATAATGTGTTGAGCCAACTTTTTTTAAGGATTACTTCGTAAAACGATTTGGAATGGAGACGTATAAAAGGATTTCAAATAATCATGGAAAATAGAAAACCAAACAGCTTTGATCACTTCAATAAGTTCCTCTTTGGTATCATACTGCTTAACCGAAATGTAAACCTTTCGAGCTAGTCAACCCTAAACATTTTCTATAATATTTATGTCTTGGAAGTATTGTGGCCAGTCAAGCGTTCTTACATGCTGTTTACAAATCCTTGACTTAACTATCCTGACGGTGTCCGTAGGAGCGTTGTCATGTTGAAACCGCGACTGCAGGTTTGCAAAAACAGCACGCTGAAGAATGGAAAAGCCCGCTACAGCACATCCTTTTGGCACACCGTCATTATATGTGTCTTCGTGGGTAAAAGGGAGCCCAGTCCCCTTCAAGGTTAGCAGAAGCCAACTGGACAATTCCACTATATTTCCACGGAAATCAGTAAAGCCCCAGAGTTCAGCTATTTATCTTTTTAGCCTTTTAGCTGTTCTCTGACTGGTTATTGACGTTGGCCCTTCGGGAGTATCATGGTAGTTGTGTTTACGAGGCCCTCGTTTGAATTGTGTGGTTCGCATCATTCACAATGAACACAATGAATGGTCCAGGTCCAGTGAGCATGAATGCAGTTGTGTTCTTAAATTTTTTTAAGCTTCATGCGTTCTGCACCAGGAGTTGGATAGTCTCCAACTCGTTAGCAAGGAGTGAGTGGCTGCGGCCTGCTTCGGGCTCTTGATGTTGCAACTAGGAGTGACCGGAGGATATACGTTTTTGAAGGCCTTCTAGGGCGAGGATAATGCTACATTTCATCACCACAGTGGTATGATTCACCGTATGGTTATGGCTAACACAGCTAGGTACAGATGTAAATCTTATCACGCTCACCCCTGTAACAATTCGCATTCATTTTAGTGGTCAAAAATTGCAACTTACAGGTGCAATAATAAGGGACCTCCTTCCCGACTATGTTGACGATTCAAATTATGTACTTCTTTCCGCAAGTTGTGAAAATAATAATTAAATCCGTCTGCATCCTCCAAGTTACAATTTTTTCTTCTGAAAAAACGGCAGGGTACCACTCATTACTCCATGTAATATGACTGCGAAAGTATGACAAACGTATTTCCTTGCGAACCTCTGCTTTTTTTATTAATTTTAGTCGCTTTTAATGTCTAGCTTTGGAAATAACACGCTGTACAGTTCTCATACTGGCGAAAACATCGGATTTAGCTGGTATTTGGGATACAGTCTCGTGGAAATTAGAATCTAATTTGAGAATAGCTCACTTATCAGCAGGTGAAGGCACACTTTTTGTACGGCCTTTCATATTTTTTCCGTAGTTCATTCATTATTTTTTATAAAATTAGACACAACATGGCGACTTCTATCAATTTTTTTGGCGATTTGATTAACAGAATTTCCGGAATCATTACAAATTTGTATTTTCTTGTTTATTTTTTCTACTTCGGTCAGACACTTCTGTATGCAGTTTTATTTTTTACTTCAAAAATCATAAGTTTAAAAAAAAACAAAATTTTTTTAACCACCACAAGTGAACTCTTAAAAAATCAATACCGCATTCAGAACAAGGAACAACCTGAGCAGAATACTACGGAATGAAACAGTCGGGGCAAATATACTGGACAGACAAGGAGTATACAAATTAACTTGTACATGCCATTATAGCTACATCGGGCAAACAGGACGAAAAATTAAGACCAGAGTTAGGGAACACATTAGAGACTACAACGAAAAACTACGAGAAACAAAATCAACTCCAGAATCAAACTTTGCGAACCATATATTCAACAACAAATGTACACCAGGACATATAAAAACAACGGTTAAACTGCTTCATACGCAGCACAAAAGAAGGAGACTAAATGTTTTGGAAAACATGGAAATATACAAACAAAAAACATTTGACGGGCGAATAATAAATGAACAAATAAACACTGCTTCGGACACAATATTTGAACCGCTGAAACATTTTTACAGGAAAACAAACACTACACCAACACAAAAACGTTACGTAGGTGCGCAAGACCAAGGCAGTAAAGAACATCATAAACGTACAATTACAGATTATTATGTCACATAAAAGAGGGAAAAAGAAAAAAACCCAATGGGTTCACACATAAACAAAAACGGACAACAAGCATGATCGTAAAAGAATTTAGTTAGGAAAGAAGACGAATGAAAAAGGGAGCGACAAATTAGGTAAAAAGAGACAAACGAAAAAGGAGAGAGAGAGAGAGAGATGCAGGCAAAAAAAGACAGAAAGTGACGAACGCAATAACACGAAGGGAGACACGAACTGACAATAGAACGCAACTAGTACGAAAAGAACACTGAAGATGTCAAACAGCCGAAACCGGTTTGTTCACAAACCAAATTTGACGAGGGTCGACGGAAAACCGTACCCAAATAAAAGTAATTTTAACCCCGTCGGAAAATCCAAGCACATATCTTAAAAAATTCGCATCAACTAAGACTGTTCTATTCAAGCGGCGCGAAAAATCGCAAGAATTTTGATCGTCTATTAAAGAAACCCGTTTTTTTTTTTTCAAAAACATTGAAAAATGGCTCTTAGAGAGAACAAGTGTAATTTACCGAATCAGAGAACAAAAGAAACTTAGAAAAAAATTACACGCTTTTATTCTTAAGCAACTTTTTACGAAAACTATTAGGAGTGCCCTATTCAAATGGCGAGGAGTGTATATCACACCGTAATTAACTCGTTGAAAAATTTTTCTTTCATGAAATCAAACTATGCTTTCAAAACCACAGACTTTTAACAAAATTCAGATTTTTTTTTATAATTTTTTACAAACATCAAGTCGATAGTTTAAACGTTTGAAATAGTTTTGTAGCTCTGAACGCAACCATGTTGGTTTTTATTACAGCTGTGTAAGAAATTTTATATATCCTGCATTGCAGTGGATACGAACTCTTAGGAAAACCGTAGTGAATGGCACACCTTTGAATGTACATTTGGATTTAAAAAAAAATTTTTTTTTGCCTTTAAGTAAATAATGCATTTAATTTTATTAATTTAAATAACTTTTTAGGTGGACAAGAATATGGTGAGGCAGCTGCATATATCCAGGCTCAATTTGAAGCGAAAAACAAATCAACCTCAAAAGAAATTTACTGCCACATGACGTGTGCTACAGACACAAACAACATACAATTTGTATTCGATGCTGTCACTGATGTTATCATAGCTAACAATCTCAGAGGTTGCGGTCTCTACTAAAAACCAATCCCATTCAAACACACACACACACACTTACACTTTTACATTTATTTTAACAGCAAATTTATTTATATATTTTATTCAAAATAGCAGCAGCAGACCCCAAAAAAAAATATAAAACAAAATTATTTTAAATAATTTATTTAGAATTAAACCAAACAAAAATACTGATAAACATCTACAAAAAAGCAAAAAAAAATATGAGAAGAAAAAAAAACAAACAAAACCCACCATCTTCAAAGTAAAAAATAAAAATGAACAAACAAAAAAAAAATTAAAATATTAGCAAACAAATAAAACAAAACTAAAAGATAAATATCATCTTTAATTATCGAAATTGAAAACTGAAAATTCATTTTGTTTAATTGTTTTAACAATACATATTTAATGTTCATTAATTGATTCATACATCTTCAATAGAAATTTAACAAAAAAACAAAAAAATGTAAATGTAATTCTCTCTCTCTCTCTCTTTTCCTTTCTCCTAACTTCCCATCTTCTTTGTTAACCTTGATATTTACTGCTCACATTTTTTGTGTAAATTTTTTTTATAAATATTTTATTTTATTTAATTTTAATATACATTATAAGTATAAATAATATTGTAGTTTCTGAGAATTTTGAAATAATTCCTTTCATTTCATTTAGCATTTAATTAGTTGCAATTTCTATAAATATAAAAAATATAATTCTTTATTATAAACTAAATGTATTATTAAATATAATATTTATAATTATATCATATATATATATTTACATGTGTATATATATATTTATAAATTTTTTTTATACACATGTATATTTGTGTATGCATGTATGTAGTATGTGTGGGTATGTTAACTAAAGGACTATTTTTTTTGTTTGTTTTGTCTTTTAAACAATAAAGTCCTTATAACTACTACAACAACAATAAAAAACGTAAACATTCTTAGTCAAACTCAAGCAACGTAAATATTTATAAATTTTTTATTTAAATTTATTTTTTTTCTGTTCGCTTTATAAATATTAAGTTTTCTGTATTCTCTTTTGTATTTTTTATAAACCGGAAATTATGCTGTTACCCACTTGTCCTTGTACATTTATTCTTAGCCTCTTCTTCTATGAATTGTTATTGCTTTTACATTTTTACCATACATGTGCGGCTATAATTGTCCTGTTAATAAAAAAAAATCTTGAAAATTATATTTTTTTCCTTTAAATTAAATCATATTTATACAATCATATATAAATATATGTGTATGTACATATTTAATTCTAAGAAAGTTCAAACAAATCGAAAAAAAAACTTGAATTAAACTGTATTGATGGGCGATGGTGCTTCTAAAATATTTAATTAATGATATTTTTTAATTTCTCAATTCTCCATAATCCTGGCCACATATGGAAGTTTTAATTTATAGTTATTATCACAATCATTAATAATAATAACAATGCATACTTTCTTATTTTAACTGTGAAACCCTTAAATAGCGACTAATAATTTCTTAATATTTTTAAAACTGAAGAATTCTGTACGAATTGTAAAGAAAAATTTTCGAAGGTTTTAAAGGAATTGTTTACAATTCTGAGCAATGTCTGGCAAAATAATGGATAATATGCATTTCTGATTGTTAGAAAAAAATTGAAACAATTGTTAAAAGCCCAACACACAAAGTGCAGAATAGTGTGCTCAGAAATATTGACAATTTTTCAGTTCAATATTAGTCAAGTATTTTCGGCAACTGAGATAATTGTATGCCAAAGCATAAGATTATTTTTAATTTACTTCTGGTATAACACATATCAAAAACAAATAATTTGCTGGATAATTACTGGTTATTTGAAATTAAATAATGACTATGCTAATAATAGAGTTTCACATGTACCGAGCTAGAGTATAAGAAATGTAAAGGGCCAAATTGTTGGACAATTAGTTAAAAATTTATTTTCAAATTGTCAGTTGATGCCGCATAGAAACATTTAGCAAAAAAATAAAAGGCTTTTTAATTATATCAATTATAGTTATTTGACCTTTTTAATATTTTTTAGTAGTTATTTATTAAGCACTAGATCATTATTTAATAAAACAATTTTTTAAAACTTTATTTTATATTATTTTTTCAATATTTCGCGAAACCATTGGTTGGCATCATCAGGATAAACAAAAAACAAAAATATATAAATAATTAAACAAAATTTAAAAAAAAAAAAACCAACCAATGGGCACGCTAGTATTTTATAGAAAGTACTTTTAAACAAATATGCTTTTAAGAAAAGGCTTTTTAAAAATGTACTTTTTAAATAAATGTACTTTCAATAAATTGCTTTTTGATATAGCACTTTTTATAAACTGCTTTAAAAATGGTACTTTTTACAAAGTACTTTTGCAATTGGTACTTTTTACAAAGTACTTTTTTCAAATAGTACTTTTTACAAAGTACTTTTTTAAAAAAAGTACCTTTAAAAACTAATAACTAATTTTTTTCGACAGGTTTATTCTTTCTTCTGTAAATATCCTCTAAGAAAGACGTGTCAGACATGTTTTTCTTTGAAATATATTAAAAAATTTATATTTATGTATAATAATGACCCTTTAATATTTTTTACTAGTTTATTATTAAGCACTAGGTTATTATTTAATAAAAAAAATTTTACACATTTTTGTATACATTCTTCTTTTTGTTTATCCTGATGGTGCCAACCAATGGTTTGGCGAAATATTGAAAAAATAATAATAAATAAAGTTTTTAAAAATTTTTTATTAAATAATGACCTAGTGCTTAATAATTAACTATTAAAAAAAGGCTTTTTAATTTTATTCATAATATTATAAAATGCAAGATTATTGTATATTTTTTTTATTAATTAAAAAGAAATAAAAATTTTCTTAAAACTTTCATAATGTAACCACGAAGTTTAAGTCAAAATAATTTAAAAAATTAATATTGAGTTTAATATTTTCAAGATTTTTTTAACAAAACAAATTTTTGTATTAATTTTAGAAAATTGACAGCGTTTTTATGGTGTATTTCCTTTTTTTGTTTTCTTAAATAGTCTCTAAAGCCTTAAACTTGCCATATTTTTATTAATTAGAAATTATTTTTTTTTTGTTTTAATTAAATTCAAAATTTTTTTACTAAAATATAAAACGCACAAATTTATTTATTGTTTAAATTTGCAATAAAATAATTTATATTTAATATAAGTATATAAACATGGAAATATCTTAAGAAATAATTTTTTAAAATTAAAATTATTTTTTTTAAAGTTCCGTAAAGTATTATTAATATTTTTAATAGCTTATTAATTAATCTTTCTTATGTTTACGCCGCATTGTCTGTTGATAAACAAGTTTGAATGAATTCTTAAATGAACTTTTTTTGTGTTCAAATAATCTACACAAGTTTCCTAATTTTTAGCCGATTGTTTTCGTCCAGAAAACAATTTGAAAATCATTTGGGTGGTTGACAAGAAAGCGTAACGTAATTTCTGAGAAAATTCTAACATTTTCAATTTTTCGTTTTTTACAAATCTGAAAAAATTTTTACAATTCCAAGCAAGTGTTAGAAAGTAATCAAATAAGCATTAAATTTTTGATCATAAACTGTGCTCAGAAATAGTTGAAACTTTTTGGTAAATATCAGTCGGATATTTAGGGCAACTGAGATAATTGTCTGCCAAAGTATTAGAATATTTTTAAATTTCTGCTAACATCATTCCGGCATATCGGAAAAAACTGTTTGGTGGGTAAATACATGTAGAGATGTTGATCAATTATTTTTCTGTAATTACTCCTTCTTATGTGTGGATTTTCAATAAAATATTCTCGAATAGAGTGAGAACAATGAGCTATGCCACTAACCGAACAAGAGATTGAAAACTTTGAGTTTGACTTTCTTCCAACAAATGATCGAAGGGAACAAAAACAACATTCGAATTTGATTAAAAAACCTAAAGTGAAGCTAATAAAAGGTGTTAATAATTTAAAATATATATCCGTTATGTTAAATATTTAAGATTGAATATCGAAAGCATTCTTAAGAAGTTTTAAAGAGTTTAACATCATAGTGTTTTATATCCCTAGAAATCCAAAAATGTTGGCTTAGACCTTATGTAAAGATACATGAAAACCCAGCATTTGGATTATTTTAATTTTTACGGCCACAACAAAGAAACTTAATATTCCATTATTAAATATTATTAAATATTTAATAAAAATTTTGTATTAAAATCAAATTAACAGCAAATGTTATATAATTATATAATATTATTTTCAGTTTTATTCGACCTTTTTTTATTTATTTTTATTAAATATGTATTAATCTTTTAAATGGTCTTTTTAAATTAAATTTTAACGATTTATTTTTTCGATATTTCACTTTCCTGTGGAAAGCTTCTTCAGGACATTATTTTTTTTTTTTTTTTTTGTAAAATATAAAAAATAATATCCTGAAGAAGCTTTCCACAGGAAAGCGAAATATCGAAAAAATAAATTGTTAAAATTTAATTTAAAAAGCCCATTTAAAAGATTAATACATATTTAATAATTATATAATATTTGAAAAATCCTTTTAATACAGGAATAAATATATTCCTTATTGAGGAGAATTTGTTAAAATTACAATTTTAGAAATTTAAAAAACTTATTTCACATAATGAATTTTTGTTACCAGAAAATTTTCTTAAATCTTTAGGCTAATGGCTAGTAACAGGCTACATAAAATCGAAACATTTAAATTATGACTTTCTTTCTTTTTGTTATTCCATAATCATCTCTATTTATTGTTCACATTCTCCTTGCTAATAAATGGCATCATCGTCTTCGTAATATTTTCATTACAAAAATTTTTGAATTTCAAAAGTTTTTTAAATGTTTTGCAGAAACGAAATTAAATTTCAAAAGTTTCCTATATAAAAAAAATTCTAACAGGGAATTTAAAAAAAAACACAGCACAACACACACAAGTACAATTAACATTTTTAATTCATTTATTACTTTTATAAATTAACAAAGTATATTTTATTTGTATGCGAAAAAAAAATGTATAAAATAAAAACTTATTTTTTTAACAAAAATAATTTACAAAAAAAAAAAATTCTATATCTATGTTTAAGTAACTTGATTGTGTATGTAAAATATGTAACTTATATGTATTTTATTTTTATAAATATTTCTTATTTTAATTATGTATTTCATTTAGTAAAATGGCATTTAATTTTGGATTTACAAAAATAATTACAATCCAGGAAAAATTTCGATATTAAAGTTTCGAAACTGGTGTCAAGGCACAATTATTAGAATGACTGACATTTGAAAGAAATAATTTTTATATAGAGTTTAAATCTATTGCTTTATTGAGGTTATTACCTTAACTAAAACTTTATACAAGTTATTTAAGTTTACTTCTCTATTTCGATATGATTTTACGTCAGCCCGCGTCAAATTTGGTTTGTAAACAAACCGGTTTCGGCTATACGCTATCTTCAGTGTACTCTCCATACTCCTCTAGTTTTCTAGTTCAACAAAAACTCATGATTAGAAAAGTTTTACTTTGGAAAAGTCTTAAAAGAACTTATCAATTTTTTTTTTAATATTTTTTTTCGTTTTATCCAGCGAAATTTCTTCTTTAAGAAACGTTTAGGAAGACAGCTAATTACAATACCAACTAAAGCAATTATGCCGCATTTTCTATAGATAACTGATAACTAAACATTTTGTGCCGAATGTGTTCAAACAATCTACACAAGTTTCCTAATTCTTAGCCGATTGTTTTCGTCCAGAAAACAATTTGAAACTCATTTGGGTGGTTGACAAGAAAGCGTAACGTAATTTCTAAGAAAATTATAAAGTTTTCAATTTGTTTGTTGAAAAAATCTAAAAGAATTTTTACAATTCCTAGCAAGTGTTAGAAAGCAAACGAACATAAACTGCTCAGAAATAGTTAGAGCTTCTTGGTAAATATCACTCGGCTATTTAAGGCAACTGAGATAATTGTCTGCCAAAGTATCAGGGTGTTTTTAAATTTCTCCTAACATCATATCGGCACATCATTCCGGCATATCGGTAAAAATTGTTTGATGGGTAAATACATGTAGAGATGTTGATGAGTTATTTTTCTCATAGAGTTCATTAAAATTTCAATAAGCAAAAAAAAAAATTAAGTAACAAGTTTGCCCGACACTGATACTGTCTTGCAAAAAAGTAGAAGTTATAATTACAATAACATTAAAACTTCAAAAGTAGATGTCTAATGTTTTGCAAACATTTTGCCAAAGAAATTTAAATTTATTTCCTGAATTTATTTCAAATTTTAAAAAAATAACTTATCAAACTCAAATAAATCGCTATTAATACTTTCCATAAAAAGTTTAAAAGTTCGGATTGCGGAATAAATAAACCCACCCTTGTCATGGGGGCTTAATAAATAAAATTTTTAAGGAAAATCGTTATAAAACTTTTATTAATATAAATGATTTTTAAGGCGACTGTATAACTTTGTAGCATTAAATGTGTTTTCACGAACATTAGTTGTACCACTTCGTTTATAAAACTGATTACAAAACATGACAATTGCCATCTATTGATATTTCAACATTAAAATTATTTTCCTGTTTAACAGCTTCAGCTCAAGAAAGACAGCACGAGTTTGAACAAATTTCCTTGGTGCTTAAAAAAAAGAAGAAAAAAATATATAAAATAAAAAATTTTTTATGCACAAAGAGCGCGGTTAATATTTGTAAAGAAAGATGAAAGCATAATAATTAAATAAAACTATTACAAGAAAAGTCAAGTGTTTATTTCTAAGAAATTTTTAAGCTGATCTTTATATAAAAAATTACAAAAAATATCAATTTATTTAATAATTATATTATTTTAAGTTATGAACTTAAAAAATAAATAATTTCAGCACAAATATACAACAAGTCCCTTTAATGCTTAAAACACTAAAACAAACAGTTTTTAGTTTTTCATTCAACAAAAGCTCTCTATTTCTAATAATTTTATTTTGTATTTTTTTATTTTTTTTTTAATTCTAAGTGAAAGTGTTAAAATAAAAGCATACTATTTTTTCCAATTTATTATAATAAAAATTTTATAATCGTATTTAAAATATATAAATAAAAACTAATATATTATTAATAATATTAATAATTTTGAAACTCTAATAAGTAAATATTTTTTAATTTAAAAACTAAACAAAATACAAACTTTTTTTAACATTTTTTGTTGTTTTTATGTTTTTTTTTCCTTACAACCTTTAAAAGAAAGTATTTCTTATGTGAAATTAATGTAACTAACAAAAAACCAAAAAAAAATTTTTTTGTAAAAGCAACCTTAAACTTAAATTTTAAATACTGCATATTTATTTAAATCTATAATAAATAAAAGTAAAAAAATATGTATTCAAATCTTTAAAGATCTTTTTATAGTTTCAGTATTTTTCAAAAGCATTTCTTAATGAAGTATAAGTAAAACTTAATTTATTTTTGCTGTAAAAGATGTTTTCTTCTGCTAGAAAAAATCGAAAAAATTTTTCAAATATTATTTCGAGTAAGCAAGCAGCTAATGCCTTTAAATTAATTAAATATTTTTGTTATTATTAATGTTTTTTTTTTAGTTTTAATGCAAAACTTAAAATAACGACATTCAAACGCGATTCATATTTTAATACAATTTAATTTTTAATTTTGATCATATAATAATTATAGTTAATTGACCTTTTTAATATTTTATAAATAATTTATTTAAGCGCATATATAAAAATTGAATAAATTTTAAATTTATTTTCAATATTTCGTGGCATCTTCAGGAAAAGAAAAATGTATAAAACTTTTTTATTCAGATTTATTGATTATTTAATAAAAACATTTTTAAAACATTTTTCTTTTCCTGCTGATGCCACTAAATGGTGTAACTAAATAATAATAATAAAAATAAAATTTATTTTATTTTTATATACAAACCTTGGGCTTCAAAAAATTATCAATATGGACTTATGTGTCTGCATTGAACTTCATCACACACTTCTACATTCGCTCTGCAGACGCTGAGAAAAAAATAACCCGATAAACATTTTTATTAGCCATGTACCCAACCATAAAGCTATATTACAGATGCACAGTATTACCACATGCACATTGAAATTTTAAAAGAAGTTTAAAAGTGACTTAATCAATTTTTAAATAAAATGAAATATTTAAAAAAAAATTTATTTAAGCCATCTTTCTGACGTAACTTCAAACAAAATTATTTTGTAGAAATGAATTTCTAAAAAGCTTTTACTATTGGGATCGTGTTAAAACGTAGACAATATAGTACTGTACTGCAGGAGGCAAATTTCCCTATTAGATATCGATCAAATTTTAATAAAATTGAAATGAAAATTTCGATCGATATCGAATGCCGTAAACATTCTTCTCCGCCATCGCTTCAAGTAGGTAAACAAATTCTAAGATTCTCTCAAGAGAGACGTAATAGAATGATAATTGAGGCACTGTCTTGAAAAATCCGACTGTATTGCATTTTCTTCGATATGACTGACCACTAACGCAACAAATGGTCGAACTGCACCATTTATTTAGAATGTGTGGAGCAGCAGTGCTGAGTACATTCTTTCAGACTTAGGCTCCAAAAAATATTTTATTCAAAAACGATCCTCAGTAATTGTAATCAATAGACTTAAACAGTTTGTTGTAATGGTCTTAACAATTGTAGATAATCGGCTTTCCTGATCTTTCCATGTTCTGTTTGTTTTTGAGTTTTAGCATTTTTTTGTTTCGACTCATAGTTTTGAGCCACTTTGAATGAAGCAAAGCTTGCTTTGCGCCCTGATTTTGATTTTTTAGTTATTTTATTCTTTCAAAAAAAAATAAAATATTTAGTTGAATAAAATTGATTTGTTTGCTGGGTTACTTTTGATTGCCGTAGAAAACTATAGCTTTAATAAATGAACAGATTTTTAAAGATTCCTCTTATGAGACTTTTTACCTAAACATTGTCCGTCTGCAGATAAATTTTAATAATTTTTTTTTATAAATTTTTTATAAATCTTTATAAAGAAAAATACTTATTTATTAAAGAAGAAAAAAAGGGTCAAGGAAAAATAATATTCAAAAATATTTTTTTTTTTAAATCTAAACACTTATTTTTTATCCAAATCGCTTGGGCGGTTTTGGAGATAAAATTCATTAAAGGCAGAAAAATGTGATTTTGTTAAGGAATCAGTACATCACGCATTAATTTTTAATTGTAATTTCGAAAATTAGCGGAAATCGTCCCATAAAAAACACATGATTTTTTTTTTATTAAGATCAGGGTTATGTCAGTTTTCTGACGTAACTGCTATAATATATTTTTGAACATTTTGCTGCTAAGGGCGAGCTATTTTTTTAATTCTCTCGAGCAATAAATCGAAAAGTATTTTTTTTTTTATTTTTCATGTTTTTAAATAATTTTATTGTTTAAGAGGGAAAGAATTACTTATAACTTTTTACAAACTAAAATAAAATATTTTTTGTCAAATAATAAAAACTAAATTATACGCATTTAATTAATTTTTTCAATACTATTTATAAAAGTCATTATTACTTGCATCAAAATAATTTTATTTTCGCACAAAAACTATTTTGTTTAAACAAAACTATAAAATACATTTACATAAAATAAAATAAAAAATGCATAAATAAATTTTTTTCTCAAAATAATATAAAACCACAAAAAATCAACAACTTCTACAAAATATTGTATTAAAAAATAACTACAATTAAAAACAAAAAACTAAAACTAAGGAGAATATAAAAAAAATATATTATTTTCTTTTCTTTAACACTAATTCACAATTTTTATAAAAGCAAAATTAAAAATAAAATTAATAAAAAAAATCTATAACAGGCATCAAAATAATAAAAATTAATTAATGAAAAAAAAATCTATAACAGGCATCAAAATAATAATAATAATTATTATTTTTTTTTTTTTATTAATAAAAATTTTATAAAACAAATTTCCCTACAAAATTTGTTTGAAAATTCCTTTATAAATTTAATCATTTTCCTGTCTAATGAACATTAAAATTTTAAAAAATTAAAAGAAAACAAACAGAATACTCTCTGAATTGTAACGTTTAAAATTTTGTGTTTAAATATTTTTGTGCGTCTGTTAAAAAAAAAATAAAATTTAATTGAAATATATTAAAAATATATATCAAGTTAGTTTTATTTATTTTCTTTTTTCGCACATGTCAGAATTAATGTTTATAAATTAAAAAACTTATTTATATAAAAAAACAAAAAATTAAACAGAAACTTATAATAATAAAAAAATATTTCAAAGTGACCATTTTTACAAAAAAAACTCATAATAAAAAACAAATAACATTATAAAACACAAAAAAATAAAATCTCTTAAAACAAACAAATTAATTGTAATTATATTTATTAAAGAAAATAAAAATCATTAAAAAAAATAAAACAACAAATAGAATTAATACTAAAATAAAAGCATTTTCATCAAAATAATAAAAACTAATAAAATAAAATGTAATTACGAATGTTATTAAACACAAACAAAAAATCATTAATTAATAATAATAAAAAAAAAGAATTAATATTAATTATTACAACAAAAACTGTTTACATTTTTTCACTTAAACAAACAATAACTACAACAGCTTTTATTGAAATCATTTTGAAAATAAATTAAAAATAATAATTATAGTTATTTGACCTTTTTAATATCTTATAAGTAATTTATTTATTGTTTAAGCATGAGGTTTTTATAAAAATTAAGTTAATTTTTATTTTTAGAAAAAAAAAGCGAAAAAATTTAAAAAAATCAGTTAATTAATGAACAATTGTTGATTGTTGAATTTGTTTGTCAACCCATTTTCATTTATTGACTGATTTTTCGAAGATATTAAAAAGAAATTAAAAATTATCTTAATTTTTTTTTTACATAAAAATCTTGTCCTTAAAGAATAATTTACTTATAAAATATATTAAAAATATTAAATTGAGAGAATTTTTTATTGAAAGCATAGCAAAGAAAAAGTTGCATATTTAAAGCAAAAAATTACAAACAAATTTTAAATATTTAAAAAAAAAATATTTTAGAAAAAAATATTTAGGCAAAAAACACTTTTTTCTACTTCACTTTTTTAAATCAAAAGCGGCAAAATATTGCATGCTTTTTTTAATTAAATAATTAAAAACTTTTACTAATAATTACTTTGTTAATTGGCCATTTTAATAAATTAAAAAAAAAAATAATATACAGTTAACAAAAAAAAAACTCAGAATAAAAAAAGGTAATTAATAAAAATATGCGAAGAAAGAAAGATTTATTAAATACAAATTAAAGCTTGAGATCCATATTATAAACGTTCATCGAAATTGTTTTTGTAATGCTTACATATAACGAGCAAAATAACAACAATAAAAAATGTCATTATTCTTGGACAAAAAAAACTTGTACAGTTAGAATAAAACTTAAAATTACAACAACAAATAAAGAAATATTAGGTATTTTAGTATTTTTTATTTGACATTTAGCTTCTTTAACGGCTAAGAGTCTTTTTGTCATTGAATGCACTAGATTTTTTGTTACATCTCCAGGAATAGAACTCTATATATCCCTTAAGGCAATTTTTAGGGTTTTTTTGCTACAAATCCGGTAATCCTTTAGTTTAGTTCTCATATATGATGACCACAAATGCTTTATCTGGTTTAAATCTGGGCTTTGTGGATAATGAGGCAATACTTTTTTTAGTATTATAAAGCAGCGATTACTTTACTACAAGGGCTGAGTGCTTTAGATCGTTATCTTGGACAAATGCAAAGCTATCACCCAAACCAATTTTTTGAGCAGATTGAGCCAAATTGTTTTTTAAATATGTAATAATTCATTTTGTTCCTGTTTCCTTCTACAAAAAGAAGGTTTTCCACTCCATTCGCACTTATAGAACCCCAAACCATTATATTTCTACCACCGTGTTTAACAGTATGTGTTATATTACGTGGATTCAAAGCTTCTTTCTCCTTTCTTTCTCCATACAAATTTTCGTCCGTCACTGCCAAATATATTAAATTTAGATTCGTCTGTAAAAATAACGGTATCCCAGAAAGCATGCGGTCATGTTCTCACAATCGCAAGGTTTTTAAATCGCCAGGCAACTTAAAAACGCCAATTTCAATTTTAGACGTTTTGTAAATCTACGTAGTAGAGTTTCTCTCTTCCCCTATTCTCTTTGCTCACATTATTTACAACAACAAATTACGAGTTGCAGCGACAAAAGTTGCACAATGTAAACTGGGTAAAATTACTGTTCATGCATGTGTGAATATGTACATTTCATTTTTAAGCCGCTTCTTCTCATACATGTATGAGAGACTACAAAACATTTTGTGTTTTCTCATTTGTGAATGCGACAATTTATTTTTTTTTTCTTTCTATTCATAAGTGAAAAAATGATAAACACACAAGTGTTCATTTTTGAATATTTACAATTTTGATAATTTTTCATAAATGAAAAGATCGTAAAAATATGTGCGTTAAGCATTCGCGTACATAAACACACATATTTGGTAATGTGCAATTGTCAACGAATGCAGAAAAAAAATGTTTTTTTTTTATTTCTTTTAGAAATTGTATTTTGAGTTAATATGTAACCATGTGTGCTTACTACATTTTACGGTAAACTGCGATTGTAGGTAGAAAATTTTTTCACCTTCATTTTTGAGAAATTTTATAAAATTTCAACGTTCATAAATGAACATGTACATTTATGAAAAAGAACATTAATGAGAATTAGCTAATTTGTCATTTATCACATATGAATAAGACTAATAATTTTTGTTGTTCGCATTCATGTATGAACATAAGCAGAACATTTTTTGTTGTTCGTTTATGAGCGTGAAAAATAAATATAAAATTTTAGATATGAAAAATATCATGAATGTTGATTTTTGAATATTCATAAATGAAAAATTCTTAACCCTGGATCTCAAGCTTGAGTTTGTGTTTAATAAATCTTTCTTTCTTCCCATATTTTTATTAATTTGATTTTCTTTATTCTGGGATGGAAACTGTATATATGGTATGGTATATATATATATATATATATATATATATATATATATATATATATATATATATATATACAATATATAATATAAAAATATTCCTAAAGAAATTTAAAATTTCGTCTGAATCAATAGTGGAAATAAAAACAAAAAGTTAGATTTTCATGGTCCGCGCATTTAAGTTACGCTTTAAAATTCAATACAAAACTTAAGCATTCCTAAAAATAAACGTTTAATACAGTTAATGACTAAATCGGTATTAGGTTTCATAACAATGTGCTAAATTGTTGCTGGTAAATTTTAATTCTGACGCCGTTGATATGAAACCGTAATGTGATTCAAATCGTCTTTTAAAAAGCAAAAACAAAATAAAATACAACCGTTTGTATTTCATACTTGCATGTATTTACAGCAGAACTCAAAAGTTGTTCTTTTAATACAAGTTGGTTAAATTCGACTCAATGAAGGAAGCTTCGTTTATATTTAAAAGATTTTGCAAGTTTTAAATAATTCCCATCAGCAGCTTAAATATTTCCGTAGCGTCTACACAGAATGAAGATATATAAGAGGCCAATTTTTAAATACTTTCATATAAAATAATTATTTTTTTCTAAAAAATATGCTAAAAGTTTTGAAAAAATGTAATTGTAACCCATTTAAAAAAACAACATCATTAAAGGAAATTATAATAATCACTGTTTCATTAAAAAAATCTCTCAATTTATAAACTTAAATATTAATAAAAAAACCTAAAAAATAAATTAAACACTTGTAAAATACGACTCTTTATTAAAGATAAGAAGAACAAAAAAAAAACATATTCTTTATCACATAAAGACATTCATAATTTTTTTCTAATCTAAAAAATAAAAAAACACCTAAATACACACACACAAATAATGGCAGCAAAATAAAAACAAAACAATAATTCAAGCTAAATAAATTTTAAGAAACAAAATAAGAAGATATTTAAAGTTTTAAAAGAATTATCTAGGGAGTGGCAAATAGGCAACACAAGCAACTAAAGTTGAAACACTGACAAAAATTAAAACTAAGTAAAGGCTTCAACATAAAAGAAACCTGAAGCAGTAACTACTGTACAGAGCACTGTAATTTACTTAGTAATTTGTCCGGCAAGTGCAAAAGCGGCGTTTGTTATGTTAAATGACGTCTTAAATATGAAGAAAGTATGTATACAAGGTAATCAGCTGTCTAGCTGCACTCGCCTGATAAACAGACAGTAACTCTTATCAAAAGTCGGGCAACTAATTATAGAAAAGTTCAGCAGCTTTAAAATAAATAAATACTTAAACTTTTCCAAAATATTTCATTAAAATATTTATTTTGCACATAATAAATATAATAAAACAAAAACTGCGAACTTCAGCCTTATAGCAATAGAAGTAACAAAAAAGCAACTAAAAAAAAAAACTTAAAACTATAATCACACTGAAAGTCAGGCTGTCTTTAAATTCATTTGCTTACGCACTAATTAATATTTCGTTGCATATCCTTTTTGATTATCTACAGCTTTTAATATTGTTGGAACACGTTTCACTAATTTTTTACACCCATCAGGCATTATTATTAAGGTGCCCCTGTAGGCTAGTAGGTAGTGTACTAGCTTGTCAGTATGGGAGTTGTGGGTTCGATTCCCAACGAAGACCTTGGTTTTATTTTTCACTACAAAAATAAAAATTGACTGTCGGTGGGGCTGCTCAGCGATGAAGGCATAGTAACTGGTTTTCGACTATCCTTCTACTTTCACACCTGTTTCACCTGTTATATCGCCCGTTGCCCATACAAGATTAATAATACAATTCATATTTAATAATAGTAATAACTGTAATAATTTTAATGATTGTAATAATAATAATTGTTTAATAATAATTGTTTATTCACATTTGTTCTTCTCTTATATACTATTAGTTTAGTGCAGTGAATATGTGTGTCATTGTCTCTGTCGACTGAGAGGGTGTCAGTTTCGTTATGATGTATTTGAAAAGTTATCGGATACCCGTTGTGATATCAATAATATGTGGGTCACCTAAAAGCATTGTTTATTTATTGCCGACACATGAGAAGGTTTTAAGTTCTCATGTGTGGCCTTGTACATTGGAATATTTGGGTTAGTTTACCAAATCATTGTGACATACATATGTTGTTCACACATGTTCACTACACACCTCTTCTCTATCCCTTTCCTAAAGAATGTAGCACGGTACTTGACTAAATACGCATTGGAAGTGCTACCTAGTTCTCTTTAAAAAAAAAATATTTGTCTCTATTCCCCCTGTAATGCTGTCTTAAGCTAGTTAGTATTACTGCATAAGCTGTTTTGCATACGACATCCAAGTTCGTCCCATACGTGCTTGATTACGTTATATTTAGAATTTGTGCAGCTATTTTAATAACCTTTAGGGCAGTTGTTGTTTAAAGTTTTGCAAAATATTTCACTAAAATATTTATTCTGGGTAACTAAAAAAGTTAGCTACTTCAGCCCAGAGTAAACCCCCAACTATAATATGCATAAGCTCGCTCGAGCTAATGTCAAAAATTGAACGAAAAATGTGTCAAATGCTTAAGCAAGACATTGAAGACTTTTAGGTGGCTATAATGTACTTACATGAATATAGAAATTATTGTGCATAGTTGCACATTTTTTTTATTCACACTTTTGCAAAAAAATAATTTCTTTCGAAATAAATGAAATTTATTAACAAAAAGATGTTTAATAATCAATATTTTGTATACTTAATACTATCCTTATATAAATTTATTATTTTTTTTAACAGTTTTAAGAAAATAACGAAAGAAAAGTTACACATACATATATCGCTGTATGTATTATTTGGGTCAAAAGTACTAAAAAAAATGCAACTGTGTGCATCATTAAATTTATAAACAATAAAAAATTAAATTTTATTGCAAATTGTGTGTTAAAAAAATGGAAAAGAAGATAAAATATTTTAAGGCCCTCGTTCCTTTGAATTGCCGTTATAATAAAACGCGTCTCTTTTGTCATATAAGCTATTGTTTCTCTGTAGATTTTCTATTAAATTTTTTTTTTTGCCCTCCATTGGAATTTGTTTACTAATGTATCTATAATATAATACAAAATCAGCTGTTTCCGTACGGAATGTGCGATCAGTTTCGTACTTTGTTTAAGCAATTGATATTGAATGAAACTTGACGAAAAGTTTTGTTAAGTATATTATAGTTTGCCACATATGATTATTAGTGTAAGTTGGCTTAAGCCAGGTTATGCATATCACAGTTGGGCCTTTATATGTCTCTATTCCTCCTGTAATGCGGTCTTAAGCTGGCTTTTATTACCGCATAGGCCATTTTGCATACAACACCCAAGTTCGTCCCATTAGTGCTCGATTACGTTATATTTGGAATTTGTGCAGTTATTTGAATAACCTTTAAGGCAGTTGTTGTTGTTTAAAGTTTTGAAATATTTTTCACTAAAATGTTTATTCTGAGTAACAACACAAAAACTAGTTACTTCAGCCCAGAGTAAATATTTGTTAACTATTATTGCTCATTCTTGTATCATCACACAGAGATTATCTGCTGTGTTTCTTAGTTTTTCATCGTTCATGTGTGGCTGTTTATGCTTTTTGTCTTCTTCATTAAATGATATTTTTTGGTTTTGCACATGAGCGAAACTGAGTGTTGTATAAGTATAATAAAATACTGTTGTCATTTCTTTGTCTTACTCGCTGTTTGTTTGGTACGATCGGCGAGCGGCTTCGATGCGACATCATCATTCAGATAGTTCTCTGTATTATCGAGAAAAGGAATGACAACAGTTTTATATTTTCTTTCAGCTCACATGTATGAGAAATGTGGACATAATTTTGCTCATGAGCAAAAAAAATATACACATCGAGCATAAGTTCTCAATTACGTTTATATCTCGTCTTTATTTAGGTGTTTTGATGACTTTACGGTAGTTGTAAAGCAACCAGTTCTTTACTATCAGTGATATGTTCTTAGACTTGTGTCTTGATAAAACTTAAAATTATACGCAATAACCAAATTTCGCATACTATCCTTAACATTAATTTAAAAAAAAGTGTCAATATACATGTTCTTGTCCATGATACCTTCTATAAATAAAGGCTTCCAACACCTAAAGCTGTTATGTAGCCTCCTGTACAAAAAATCTTCATAGTGTTTATGCCACACATAACGGCGACCATCGGAAGCAAAAAAAATTAATATGAGGATCTATGCAGCACTGTTTTCTTAGTTTTTTTGTACAAAAATTCTTCATAGTGTTTATGCCACACATAACGGCGACCATCGGAAGCAAAAAAAATTAATATGCTTGCATCCATAAAAAGAGCCTGTAAAATAATAAAATATTTATAGGAAAAGCCAACATAAAGTTGCATCCCCCCCCCCCTCGGGGCCACATTGATATGTTTTAACGAAATCTCACCGTCATTACATGTGTCAGCGGGGGTAAAAAAGAGCCCAGTCCGCTTCAAGGCTAGCAGGAGCCAACTAGACAATTCCACTTTATTTCCACGGGAATTAGTAAAGCCTCAAAGTTCAGCCATTTGTCTTTTTAGCCTTTTAGCTGTTCTCTGACTGATTATTGAGATTGGCCCTTTGGGAGTATCGTGGTGGTTGTGGTTTCGAGGCCCTCGTTTGAGTTGTGTGGGTCGGATCATTCACAATGAATGGTCCAGGTCCAGTGAGCATGATTGCGGTTGTATTCTTAAATTTTATTAAGCTTCTTGCGTTCTCCAACTATTCAAGGAGTGAATCGGGCTTTTGAAGTTACAACTAGGAGTCACTGGAGGATATACGTGTCTGAAGGCCTTCTAGGGCCAGGATGACGCTACATTTTATCTACAGTGGTATAATCCACCGTCTGGTTATGGCATACACAGCTAGGTACAGACGTAAAACTTATCACGCATAAAGTCTTGTGCAAAGTCCAAGCGATCTTTGCTATTTTTGACATCGATTTATGGTTTCTTTCGAGCCACCTTGTTTGTTTTCTCTTAAAACTCTTTTTATTGCTACCGCTTGTGTATTTCATTGTGGCAAGTTTTGGAGCGGATATGAACGAGCCATTTTGTACTTCCCAAACTATAGAAGCTTCATTTTTACAAGTGCGCATTGTTTACTTGTAATTCTGTTATCTCTTTTGTGTCACATAATGATATCGTACACAATTGATTTGTTTTTATTAACGATACTTGCGATTTCTTGATGAATTTTAACTTCTAAATAGTTAATTAATAACTATTTTCGCTCTTCCAGGGTAAACGTAGACTGTTTGAGTGATTTTTAAAAAAATTTTAAAATATTTTCTTACTACGAAAGCAAATTTTCAATTAACCGTTAATAATATAAAAACAATAAAAAATAAGCAAATATAACGGTAATTGATATGAATTTTTTGCTTTGCCCGATTTTCAGTGTAACCATATTTTTAGAATTTTTGGAAATTAGTTTTAAAGTACCGTGTTCTTGTTACTGTTTTTACTACAAAATTTTATTGTGTAGTCAATGCCAAGACATATAAAGATCTCCAACAATTTATCCGTGTTTCAATGTGAGCCACTGTACCTTTTGCTTATCGCTAAATTTTTTTAATAAAAAATTAAAGAAATTTGAATTTTTTTTTTTACATTTACTATTTCTAATAACAATTAATTCCAGTAAACTTAAAATTTATATAGTTTGATTATATTGTTTAAAACAACTACAATTAATTACTTTATATACGTCCTTTTTTCAAGGATAAAATGTCTAGTCATGTTTTTTTCTCTCCAAAGGACCTCTCTCAAATTAAATAAGCAAAATACAAATAAGTAATAAAAAATTTAAAACAAAATTAAACAAAATCATTGAAAAATTATTAAAATACATAAATAGTTAGTAAAAAGGAAACTTTAGATGTTAAAGCAGTTTAGTTTTTCTTTTTTCAACAAAACACAAAATAATAACAACAAATATTTATATATAACGTAATTTAAAATTATTTTAGAATTTTGGATATTAAATTTATTACCAGGTCTTTAATAAATTTTTATTTTGGCTTATTAACAATAAAGAAACAGACAAACAAACAAACAACAAAACTTAATTGCTTTAGTTATTAAAATCAAATTAAACAAAAGGAAAATAAAAGAAAACTAAAATTATTTAAAATATTATTATACATGAATATCTTAATTACACTAAATACAATACAATTAATAATGATTGATGAAATACAATACAAATTGTTAATTATGATGATACAAATTTGTTTAAGCTACAAATTTTTTATAAAATATTTTGCCTTTAATTTTTTTTTTTATTTTTATTTTCATTTTAATCTTTTGATACGTAAATGTTTTTTTTTTTTATATAAAAAATATCTTTGTCTTATTTTTTTTTTTTAATTATAAAAAAAAAAATTATTAAAACAAACTTTAAATTTAATTATATTTATAATAAGTAGCAAACAAAAAACTACTAATTATATCTGAAATAAACATTTGCAAAATAAAGAAAAGAAGAAAAAAAGAAGAGTCCTTTAAAAACCATATTTGTATGTAAAACTAAAAGAAAAATTCTCCCAGTGTTAGAGAGAGAACATCTTAAATTAATATAAAATTATATATTATATAATAAAAATTATAATTAATAAAGAAACGAAAAAAACAACAACTGATTATATTTCCTTTAAATAAACAATTAAACGAATGAAAGGTAATAACTGAACCGTTTCGGATCAGCACTCAGGGGATGACCCCTACATATGCAATGCATTGTGCCAGGACTAGGAAATCAGCTTATGGGGGAGGAGGAAAGAGGGAGTAGTGTTTGTGAACATTCAATTTAAATTTTCCTACATTGAAAGTGACAGGAAAGACGTCTGGAGGGAGTTTATTCCACATACGAGCTCTTCTGCTAAAAAACGAATTTACTCTGTAATGCGTAGTGCGATTCACTGGCCAATCGAAAACAAATGGATGGGTTCTCAACGAAAAACGAGTCAAACACAAAAACGTGCGAGTTTCGGGAGCAAGTTCCCTAATTTCGTTAGAGCACTTACCATTGGAGTAACGATAAAATAGTGAAATACAACCCACATTGAGTCCATGCTCTAGGGAATCAATAAAGTTCGATACCCTACCGTCCCCAATGAGCTTCTTGGACCTCTGTAAAATTTGTTAAGTCCATCGCACATCACACTGAATTTTCATGCCAAGAACATGAAGAGCTTCCAATTCCGTAATATTTATATCACCCATAGTAACAGATAAAGCACTATTTCTCTCTCTCTTACGGGCATTAAAATCGTCTCTATTCGCAAAACCCCATTCGTAGATCGCCCCGAGATCTTCACTGAGCGTATCATTCATGTTCCGCCTTTTGGAACTCACCTCCATCTCGTTCGGTCTATTACTAAATAAATACGAATGACAACTGGTGTTGTCATCTGCGAAAGAGGTTAAAAGTTTGACAAAAGGAGATCATTTAGAAAAATAAGTAATAGGGTTGGAGAACGGAGTCTTGCTATATCCCCGAATTAATCTTAAAGTCGTCTGATGAAATCCCATCTACAACAACTCGTATAGTGTGATTCTTGAAAAAACACGATATAAATCTGGAAAAATTATCACCGTCACCAAAAGCAGCAAGTTTTGACAGAAGTGCCACACTCTATGAAAAGCCTTGGAAATATCTAGAGCCACCAACTTACTCTCTCCGCAATGATGTATGAAGTTGCACCATTGTGCCGATAGGAAAGCCAGCAAGTGGCCCTTAGAGTACCCCTTGTCGGTCGATAAGTAAGCTCAGGTCCAAAAAAATATTTATAGTTTTTTCGAAAACATGGAATTAACGAAAAAGCAAAATATGAAATTCCATTCAAAAAAAAATTGTATTTTATTTTGGTTATTTAAAATTAATTATTGAACAATTTCATAAATTCAGAAACGATTAAAAAAAAAAAAGCTCATTTTTACCGAGTTCCTGATTTTAAAATGGAAGAAATGAAGAAAAAAATCAATAAAATTTCACTGAAGAGTATTCATTTTATATTATGTTCACACGGTTAACAAATATCAAGGTTCGCGACCGAATCTTGATTGAAACAACATGGTTCGCCATACAAAAATATGAAAATGAATCTTGTAGGTTCATCTTGAATCTTGTTGTGAACCACAATAAAATACTGTCTTCTCTAATTTTAAAGTTAGTATATCTGTATTATTTGTCAAAAACTGTAAACAATCGGCCTTATTCTGTTTGGCTACGGCAACATCGTCGTCGATTTTAAGGCGACACCACTTTAACACAACATTAATACTAATTTGGTATTCCCTAAGGCCCCTTTCAGATTATGCGACTCAAATATCAGATATGTGTGTTATATTTTACTAAAATGATCGCTGAACTGGCAACGTCGTCATAAGACTGTTAGGCCCCTTTTAGATTAGGCAACTTTAATTGCGCAAGTCTTGTGTTTGTGGGTCTTTCCCCTTCACACCGACTTTTCCTGTCACACCCCACAAACACAAGACTTGCGCAATTATTCATTTTAATATGTCAAAGTATAACGGATGACGGATCCTATGTGCCCCGGCCTATAATCTATGATTTATACAACAGTGCTGACAACAGTTGTAAACCATAATCGCTTTTTTAAAAATACTAAAATTACAACTGTTGTAAACCGTAATCGGGCCCTTAATCATTTATTATTATCAATTTAAGAATTAATATTACTTTTTGGTGGAAACATTTAATTAATCCTTGTTGTTCTTCATGTTTTTATTTTGTTTATTTTCCCATCTTCTTAAAAAAGCACTTTATTTGTCCCTTTCTTGAGAAGTTTGAGAAAACTTGATTTAATTTTTTCTGTGTGCCATTTTCTTCATGAGGTATATATCTTTGCCACTAATCTTCTTAACGGCAGTCCACCCTCTTTGGACCGTGTGCCGGTAAATGGTGTGCGGAGGTATCTCTGGGCTAGATACCATGTATCCACAGTTAGTCGACGAGGGAAATAGCCAGATGAGCGAAAATTGTGCAGGGTAATAACAGCTAAAACACAATTTAACGCTGCTAAGGCCACCCCAAGTAGCGACGGTAGACACAAACCCGGCTGGGTAAAAACCACTGCACCAGTTTGTGACCTCACCGGTGCTGTCTGTGGTATTAGGAGCACTATTATTCATAATATATATAAATGATATGCCAAATATACTACGGAAGTGCGAGATAATTCTATATGCGGATGACACATTAATCTATTCGGAAGGAGACACAGATGAACAATGTAGGGAGAATCTGATGCACGACATGAATAAAATAAATAAATGGCTGAAAATGAATAGATTAAAACTTAATGAGAGTAAAACTAAGTTATTGCAAATGAATATGGAGACTGAGATGATAATTAAAATTAATGATAAAGAAATAGGAAAGGTAAATGAAATTAAATACCTCGGTTTTATAATCGATAAAGACCTAAAGCTAAAGGAACACATCGATTATATATGTAAGAAAATTGCTTTCTTTAAGCGAATTAGAGATGGAATATCTTAAATAACAGCAATACATATGTATAACAAACTGATAAAACCCTACTTTGAATTCGGCTCCACAATTTTATACACATGCTGTTCAACAACACAAATAGAAAGATTGCAAAAACTACAAATCAAAGCTATGCGTTCAATACCAAAATGCAATATATACACTCCAATTAAACTAATGCTGGAAACACTAAAATGGTTGAATATTCATCAAAGACTGGAATTGAACACACTCCATTTCATTCAGAATATGAAAATGGGAATCGCACCGGATTACCTTACTGAACAACTTGGCTATGTGAGGGAAGTACAACTATACCATCTTAGGAACACTGAAGATTTTCGACTACCAAGGGTAACAACAACAGCAATGCAACGATCTCTGTTCTTTAAGGAACTTAAAGTATACAATTTGTTACCGAATGATATTAAAACGGAAAGAAATATTAATATAAGTAGAAGAAAGATAACACAATTTGTAAAGAATAACATAGTAAATCATATTTGGTAGAGAGAAAATAATTATGTATGTGAAATTTGTAAAGTATTATAAATACTACTAAATAAGTAAACTAAACTAAACTATTAGTGTCAATTATTAGAAAAAGGCTTGTTATTTAAACATCCCTATCATAGATAATAATTGTTAAAAATTTACTGTGCGAGTACTTTTCTGCTTGATATGTCTTAACATTTTATATTACTATTCTAACAGCAACTCTGTTCATATTACTTTGCATAAAGGTGGTAGCCTTGTTTTGCTCATTTCTTTTTTCTAGTTGTTTGACATTTGGCCAATTAATTTTCATTTATTTGGCGCCTTCTGTTTTCATCATATTTTTATGTTTGAGTAAATTTGAGCTTATATTTTTTTAATTTATTGTCTGCATTAAAGAATATAAAATAATAAACGTGAAAAAATGAAATGTAAAATTCCCGAAATCTCATGGCACAATCGTGATCCCGTCTTAAGTGTTGACATTCAACCCAAAACGAATGCCACTAATAATTACTATCGTTTGGCTTCAGGCGGTACTGATGGCCATGTTTTAATTTGGTACATGAAATTAACCTCGTCTGGAGAATTTCGTGATATAGAATTAGATTTAGCTGCTGATCTCACACGCCATCAAAGAGCTGTTAATGTAGTTAAATGGTCACCCAGTGGTGAGTTTTTGGCATCGGGAGATGATGAAAGTGTAGTTTTTATATGGAAACTAAAATCAGATAGTGAACCTTTAAACATTTTGGACTCTACAAATGAACAAGATAAGGAAGTATGGATTATTTTTAAAATCTTGCGTGGGCACATGGAAGATATTTACGATTTAAGTTGGGCGCCCAATTCATTATATTTGGTGACCGGTTCTGTTGATAATTCGGCCATGATATGGGATGTACAAAAAGGCAAATCAATAAGTATTTTAAATGATCACAAAGGATTTGTGCAAGGAGTGGCCTGGGATCCTAAAAATCAATATATTGCTACGCTAAGTACAGACAGGTAAGTAAAAATTTTACATATTTTTCATAAAAAGAAAATTCAGAAAATGTTGTTAATGCCCCGGGGGGACAAACCACATGCTCTAAATTTATATTTACGCAACAACATGTTTACATTTCAATATTTAAATATGATTCGAAAATGTAACCATTAAGCATAAGGATTTGATTGTAACCTTTACTTCTGTTATTAGATACATGCGCGTTTTTGACATACAAACGAAAAAGGTGCTTTATCGTGTAAGCAAAGGATCTTTGCCAGTGCCTAAAGATAATAATCTACATGGAAAACGTATGCGTTTATTTCATGATGATACCCTGCAGACCTTTTTCAGACGTTTGAGTTTTACACCCGATGGTAAATTATTATTAACTCCAGCTGGTGTTACTGATTATGACGGATGCACTAGACCTTTAAATACCACATATGTCTTCAGTCGTTACGGTTTCCGACAGCCAGCTATAGTGTTGCCTTGCCCTGATCAATATACTGTGGCGGTTAGATGTTGTCCTTTGCTGTATAAGTTGCGACCTTTTAATCCAGAAACAAATCCACCAGTTGTACCTTTGGCCTATCGCATGATATTTGCAGTTGCTACCAAAAGTTCGGTATACTTTTATGACACTCAACAAAAGCAACCGTTTGCTTTAATTTCAAATATACATTATACTCGCTTGACCGATATCACTTGGTCCAGTGATGGTCGTATTGTTGTTATCTCCAGTACAGATGGTTTTTGTTCTCTTATCACTTTTGAGAAGGATGAACTAGGTGAGGAATATGAACATTCGGAGGCAGCGCTGGAAGCTGCATTAGCGCAAGTAACAAAGAAAACGAAAAAGCAAAAGGACGGTGAAGTTGCAGCAAAATCAAGAAAACCTTCAACAGATGAAGCTGCTTCTGCTGCTGTACAAAAACATATTGAGCCTTTGCAAAAAGAACCAAAATTGGCAAGTGTTTTAGAAGAAGACAAAATAGAAACACCTGCAAAGAGCAACAGTACGGAGAAAACAATAGATGCTATTGAATCAGAATCTGCCGAAGAAAATAATATGAAAACAGAAATACCTCCTGAACAAGAACTAAAAGATGAAAAAGAAAATATAGAAACACAAGTAGAGACAAACTGCATATTCGCAAACCATGCGAATATAACGGAAGAAAAGAAAGTAACAGACGACAGTGAAATAAAAGAAGATGGTAATAAACCAAAACCAATAGCCATTAAACGTAAATCCGAGCTTGTAACCGAATCAACAACTAGTACTGCTATAGAAAAACTCGAACAAAAGGCTACACCTATCGCCATAAAACGTAAGCCAGGACCTGCTATAAACATCGATGATAAAAAGGAAATATCCCTTAAATCCATAGAAGTTTCGACCACCCCTCAGAAGTCAGTTGTTTTACCGGCCAAAGTTTTAGCTGCTGAAATCATTATGGATAAGGAAATCTTAAGTTCAGATGAAAAATTCGAATCGCCAGAGAAGAAAAGTCGCCCTGTTACGCCCATAACTGTAAGGAGACATCCGCGTACACCTAACAGTTTGCCACAAACACCCACCTCAATAAAAAACATGCTGAAAACACAAAAGGAGCCTAACAACTTATCCCCAATATCGTCATTATCCAAAGAAAATGCGAGTACATCTTTTCAAGATAAAAAAGCTAAACCCATAGCTGTTAGAAGAACTCCAAGAACTATTATAACGACACCCTCTGTTGTTAATACAACCTCACTGGTAGAGGAAGCCATGGATGCCTGGCCATTAGATAATCAATCAAATGCGCAAACCACAAAGGAAACTTCGGAAGCTATTAAAACACCCATTAAGGAGTTTGGCATAACACCATTGCCGGCAAGCGAAGCCACCTGCGATCGTACCGAAGATATTCGTTTAGTGTATGAGGAAACAAATGAGGAAGCTCCTGTTAAAGAAACTTTGCCAAAACTGTCAAATGTTGAAGAAAAAAATCCCGAGAAAGATAAAGACTCTGTAGACTCTTCAAAATCCCAGACACCAAGTGGCAATAAAACACCCAGACGAGTTGCCTTAAAAACAATATCTACGCCAAAATCAAAGAAGAAGTTATTAGATTAGCCATGATTACAAAAATTATTTTTGCTTTTAATAATTATTTGAAATATACTTTGCTAAGATTAAAGAAATTTAATTACTAAAAAATAATGAAAAAAAAACTCCCCACTATAAGCTACTTTAATTAGAAAACTGAAAATCATTTTGTATTTTATATTAAAAATATTGAAATTTATAAAAAAAAAATTATTATGATTATTTAAGCGCATTTTATTTACTTTTAATTATGACGCATATTACCGCCCATGTTTTGGGGCTGTGACTGCTGCTGTTGTTGCATTTGTTGCTGCTGCTGTAAATGTTGTTGAAGCTGCTGTTGTTGTAGCTGAAACTGTTGTTGCTGATGCAATTGCTGTTGTATTTGCTGTTGCTGCAGTTGCATTTGATGCAACTGTTGTTGCTGCTGACTTAATTGTTGCGATTGTGGCTGCTGTTGCTGTGTTTGCAATTGATTGGCAGTTTGTGTTTGAGCACCAGAATTACTTGTTATATTTTGCATAACTTGATGTGCCTGTTGCTGCTGCTGCTGTTGTTGAGTCGGTATATTTGAAAAATTTTGTTGCATTGTATTCGCTTGAAATTGCATTGTCTGTGGAGCCATGGTCGACTGAATATTTGCTGTTGTTGTTGTTGCGGCTGTTTGATCAATAGGTTTTTCAATATGTTTATCTTCAATATTTAAATGACTGATGAAGCGTAAACGCATTTGTAAGGCTGGCCGCAAGCGTTTAATAATCGCTTCCGATTCGTTTTTAATTATATTGCCAACATGTATGTACTTGATGTGATATAGAAAATCACATATAGGATCCATATATTCCAAAGGACCAGGACCGTGTTGTTTATCAACCACTTCTAACATTTCATACAAAAGAATGGCTATACCGGCTACAGCGTTCGGTTTCTCCTGTTCAATACGTTGTAAAAATGGGCCAAAGACATGACACAAAAATACTAACTGATGTTCTGTAACAACACGTGGCTTAAGTGTTTCCTTAATGTATCTAAAAAGAAAAGGATATATATTTTGATTTTTCTTTTGTTAGGTTAACAGCTTTATAAACACTTACTTAGTCATTGTAGCTAATTTAAAACCTCCCATATGATGAAATATTGAATGGGCAACAGCTAAGACAACAGCAAATGTTTTCTCTACCATTGCTTCACGCACAAGTTTAAAATTAAACATTTCGAAGGCATTAAATCTATAAGTCCAACGTAACATATTTGGTAAATTTAAAACATCTTGCAATCTTTCGTAAATACCACTCCAATAGGTCTCTGGCAGCTCAGCCATAACTACACCCACTGCATTGATGTAAGAATGTACTTCTTTTTGTGGTATCAAGGCATAACCCTTAACAATAACATCAATTATATTATTCGCCACTATTTGGGGGGCAACTGGCAAACTTAAGAGCTCAACACAAGTGACATACATGGCATGGGCAGGAGCATTCGAAAATTCATTGAAACGCCAATCAGTATTAAAGAAAACATTTTTACCACTTATAGCTAAAAAAAAATAAAGTTTGATAAAAATTATTTTCAGTTTTATTCGACCTTTTTTTTTTATTTTTTAATTTCTATTAAATTTTTACCTTTTTACACGGTCCTTTAAATTATAACGATTTATTTTTAAATTTCCTGAAGAAGCTTTCCAAAGGAAAGCGAAATATTGAGAGAAAAAAAGGAAAATAAATCGTTATAATTTAAAGGACCGTGTAAAAAGATAAAAGTTTGATAAAAATTATTAAACTTTTATAAAGAAAAAGCTGTTTATAAAAACTTATTACTCTCAGCTAGACGTTTTATCAGATTCATATAATATGACAACTCTGGATTCCATAAAAGATCGGGACTTTGTAAAAATAATTTATACTGTTCACTGACACACCAATTAGGTGGTCGTATGTCACAAAAAGCTCCAGTGACGGCGCTAACCTAAAATTAAAGTAAATTTTTTAATTTATTTTATAAATTAATTTTTTTTTCAAGCACAAGGTCTTTATATAAAGATTCATTTGTTTATACCCTTTTTTTCCCCAGAAGATTTCACACAAAGGTGTACCGAAATATTGGGAATAAAAATAAAATTTATTTGATTTTTTTACAAAGACCTTGTGCTTAAAAAAATTGTTAATGAAATATTAAAAAAGTCAAATAACTACAATTATTATTAATTTTGTCAGCGTTTTAAGGCAGAAATGCCGTTTACTTTATTTAAAGAATGGTTTTTTTAAATTCTACTTTTTTTGTTTAAATTGAAATATTAAAAAATATTCTTTACCAATTTCCGTTTCAAGGAAGGGCGATCCCTTAAGATGTGTTCATAGAAATGTAAAGTATTGTATAAATAAGTAATGGGACGATCTGAAAGTATATATCAATTATTAACCAAAAATATATAATTTTTGAATGCACTCCATAAATTACCATGAAATTTATATAAAATACTTAGATGATCCAAAATGACTTCCAGAATTTGATGAACATGTTGCAAAGGCATTTCAATAAATCGATGCATTACCACATCCAATACTGGCAAAAATCTTAGACATACATTAGAAAAATATACTGGCAGTGGAGGATGTGAAGCGGATTCATCGGGAGCAAATTTCTCAGGATATTTTTGGTGAAAAGATACATGTTTTTCATGACTTATTAAATTAAATTAAATAATAAACAAAAGCATCATTCAAATTGTTTTTCTTCTTTTTATATAAATTAACTCACCAATTTATTTGTTTCCAATGATCAGGATTATTTTCTTTACAAAATTCGGTAATACGATTTCTTAATTCAGATGTTTTAAGCAATAGTAGTTGTATGATCAAGAAACAGACTTGAGCTTCACTGCCCTCCATGGTACGCAAAGCCAAGCATAGAACAACACGATCAATTGTAACAACGTTATATTTCCAAATCATATTATTAATGGAATCAACACTTTTATGTATGAACTCTTTGCCATTCGAAGACGCCACTTCGCTTATTAAATAATCACAAAGTTTACGCAAATTCGCCGACAAAGCTCGAGCACTAATGCCCTCCAAGATTCTGTTTTGCAAAGAAACACACATTTTTTATATGAATTTATAATGGATGGACAAATTTGAGGTTAGAAAGTAAATTGGCTTAAAACACAACTTTTTTTTGATAATTTTCGTTTAGTTTTTCAAACAGCCAATTTGCAAGGGTTCGGTGCAAACAATGGTCAGTAGGATTTAATTCTTGAACGAGTTAAACTTTGTAAGAGTGAAAATAAAGTTTTTTATACAAAATTTTGCGCAAAGTGCCGCAAGTAATACCCAACTGTTGCGAACGTCAACGAGTTGATATTACACACTAATTCTCAACACTGCAGTACAGCGGCTATGTTTACATCACTACCGCCACTATTATCGTACTGTTTTGGTCTATTGTCACCAACAATAACATGAACCTCGATAGATTAGATTACCTACAGAGGGGCACATTTATCAGTCTTTATGGATTACTCGACCATCTAGACTTGTGCTGTTCGGGGGTGTAAGGGAGCCCAGTCCCCTGAAGGCAAGCAGGTTGTCAACTGAAAGCTCCACGTTATTTCCACGGGAATCAGTAAGCCCCAGAGTTCAGCTAATTTTCTCTTTAGCCTTTTAGCTATTTCTCTGGCTGATTATTGAGGTTGGCCCTTCGGGAGTATCGTGGTGGTTGTGGTTTCGCGGCCCCCTCGTGAATTTAATTAAGGGGTCCAGGACCATCTCGCCTTTAATAACACCAACGGGTGAATAATCCGGATCCAGTAAGCATGCTAGTCATGTGTTCTAGACCAGGAGTTGGATAGTCTCCAACTCTTCAGCAAGGAACAGTGGTTTGCAACCCTGCTTGGAACTGCTGAAATTGCAATTAGGAATGACCTGTTGCTAGAATTAGTCCTCGGCTTCCTAGGGCACGAATGACGTTGCTTTTCATTCCCAGTGGTTTGACCACTATCTGATCAAGGCTTACGGCCAGGCGCCGTATCTTATCACAAAATTACTAACAGCGGTTTCAGAAGGAAAAGCTCGAATTTTCACCATTTTAAAATTCTTTGCTCAAGAGCGTAACGTCCTGTGCTTAAAATTATGCAACTTTTTACTAAATAAATGTCCAAGAATGACAGCTCAATTCTCAACATTTAATCATTTACCAAACAATTTACTTTCTAACCACAAATATGCCCAGTCATTATTTTAAAACTGAAATGTCTTTCAAAAAGAAAATACTTACTTATAGGCCACCGGATTAATGTTATCAGTTTCCCATATCATTTTATAGAGAAGACACAAAAACAATGGACTTGTATTGGGTTTTATAAAATGATTAATAATATCATTTTCATTGGTCATTGAAGACCAGTTGCGATATTCCTCTTCTACAGATTTTTTTAGCAGCGCTTTATTTTCGATGGGATGATTATTTTGAGCAAAAAATTCAGCGAGTGCTGATGGAAAACAGGCCAAGGAATGTGAAGCCCAGGCATGAGGTGTATTCTGCATTATGGCTGATAACAACTCCTTGCACCAAGTTTGCATATCTTCTCCACAGCCAGTAACATGCATAGCACGAGCCAATGTTAAAATTAAAACACGATTCAATTCTTCACTTTCTGTTGAGGTCACTGAAGCAGGCGGTTTTTCATTAAAATAACGTGACAGTTGAGGTTGAAATTCTACCGAGCCCATGCCATTAATTAAACGCAGAGATGTTGATTCAAAACTATTAAAAATTTTTTTATCAGCATTTTCAATTGGCGTTAAGTGTTAAGCAAACTAAATTTCGAAATAGTTACCACAAATTTAATTGCATTTTGTTGGTTTGAGGCAAAGCCGCCAAAGAATGTAAATTTGACAGTAATTGTATTCTATAGTGGGTTGGTATATGATGCATTTTATAGGAAAACATTTCTAGTAAAATATGTAAAATTCCCCAAGCTTGATGTTTATAAACTGCCGGAAATAATTGCACTAGAAAACAAGAAATAAAAATAACTTAGCTTAGCTGCATATCTTGCGAAAAAGAAGGAACGGAAACATTTTTAAAAACTTACACAACAATCCCTTAATACCCAAAGATTCTATCTCTGTGTATACTAAAAGTCGAGCATAAGTCTCTATTAAAGCTGGCGTGGGAACAGATGTTTTTGTTTGAGCTTGTTTTATCATTTGTGTAACAAATCTAAAAAAAAATATTTTATTAAAAAATTTATAAAATTTAATAGGAATTTATTTCTTGCCCGTGTATTAGCGACATTTTACTGTGGACTGTCAAACTATCTAATACCACCATCGAATATGGTAGAGGTTGTATTGGAGCTCCGGTAGCAGATTTTGCATTGCCATTTAAGGCCTCGACCAGTATGCTCATGGGTCGCGCAAAGAATTCTTGATTTGTGGAGTAGGCATTACACACTAAGACAATGCGAAAATCATTACTCAAGCTCATAGACATCATTGTCGTGGGCAATATTAAATGTTGGAGAAAACTAAAAGAATAGAAGAATTTTTTAAATAATTGAAAATTGAGAAAAGGAGTAAATATTTGATATTTATCAGGGATATGATCGTATGATTTAGAAACGGACATCCATAACAAAAACAAACATTTTCGGAAAGTATAAAATTTTGTTTTAATTTTTTAAATGAAAGCAAACTTCAAATCGATTTTTAGGTTCGATCGATTTGCATCATATCCCTGAAGAAAGAGCATCTTTTTCTATGTAAAAGCAACATTATTAAATTATGAAAAATTAGCTTTAACTTACTCGTGATGATTTTTTAATGCTATTGGTAATGGGCGCGTAATATTCATATTTTCATTTCTTGTTTTCTTCATTAAATGAATCCAAATACATATAGGCGCCATCTGTTAAATCAACAACAAAAATTTTTAATTTATAAACAAAATGATTCTAAGTAAATTATTAATTTGTGAATTTTGCGTTCTTGTAAAACACAGAAGCGAAATATCCATGCTTGCTCTACAATAACACATTTCTTACATGTACATTTCTCATATATACTATAAAATATTTATTTTTAAATGAATCTAGCATATTTAACGTGGATTAAATTATCAAAAATTCAAATATCACCTGACGCAAT
Organism: Trichopoda pennipes; assembly: GCA_030448955.1. NCBI lineage: Eukaryota > Metazoa > Arthropoda > Insecta > Diptera > Tachinidae > Trichopoda > Trichopoda pennipes. Next base: position 5,081,799 of record JASKUP010000040.1, read on the forward strand.
GAACATGATTTATTGCAATCGGGTAATTGCAATGGTTCCTGTTCCGGATACAATAAATCAAACAACTTAAACATGGGTAAAAAGTTGGCAATCTAAAAAAAAAAAAAACAAAAAGACAAAAAACTTATTGATTGAAAACTACTTTAACGAATAAACAAATTTATGAATAGCAGCAGGACTTACAGGATTTTTCTGTATGCTGCCGGATATAAATTGCAATAAAATCCACATTAATTGATCACGGCCTTTACGTAGTTCTTTTTTCGACAGCTTTAAATACGGAAATTATCAACAATTTTTATTAATATTAATTTAATTAATAAATAATTAACTACCTTGTCGTATAGAGCCAACACAATATGAGTAAAACTAACAAAATGAAATAAAACAAAATAAATTAGTTGGGATGACAAATGCAACCAGATCCATTCATTTTGTGTTATTTGTTCTTCTGGTACATTGAAACTACTGCCAGCAATATTTTCATTTGATTCAGTCATTTCCATTGCACTTATAATTAAATTCACCAACTGATCTTCCAATGTATAACATCTTTGCTTTTGATGTTTTTGTAAATTTAACATTATTGAAATCATTTCTTTTGAATACGTTTGTTCCAAAACATAACGCAGCAATTGTGGCTGCTCTTCCATTAATTCCGGTTCATAGGGTAGATTACCTTTGAAATTAAATTTTAAAGTATTGGGATCCAATTTCCATGAATTCATCATATGATCAGCATAACCGAAATGTTCAACAATTGGTAACATATGAGTGTGACCAATTATAGATACCATTTGCGCTGTTTGCCGAAATTCTTCCACAACATCCGTCATTAATTTATTTAGTTTCTATTTTGCAACATAAGAAAAAACAAAAACTTTTGTATTATCAGATCATAAAAAATTTAAAAAGATCATCTTCTTACCCAGTGATAGGGAAAGGGTTTTATTATTTCGTTTGCTATAAAATAGGCCGGTAGTAGACAATTGTTACGATCGAATATATAACGTATAGTGTCTTCCAATGCCAGCAATTGTTGCAAATATGTAACATTAACATTTAGTGGAAATCCTTGAGCCTTATCGCGACATGCTTTCATTATTTCTCTTACACCCTTGTAGTCTACATGATCTATAACTTTTTTAATCAAACGAAAACTTTCAATCCAAAAATTCTTATTTTCATAACACAACTTGTCGCACAAGAGTATCTTGTCACAAAGCAATCTAATTTAAGTAAAAATATTAAAATGCTGTTAAAGTTATTCAATTTCTAAAATCATTAACATTTCTTACTTTGCCGTTATCAAATGAGCTTCAGACAATTTATCCAGGGCAGTCATTAAAACCTTTAACTGATTTGTATTTGTGGCCGAGGCAGCTTTTTCCAAATACTGACGAATTATACCCTCTTTGCTGTCTTGGGGAAGATTGCTGAATGATGTTACTATTAATTAATAAAACTTTTATTAAATGTTTTCCCAGCACAAACTTAATGTTTGCTTACCAATGTCATTGCAGAATTTTGTGGCTTTTTCTTGCTCGCCTTCCGGCCGGTAAACAATTACACTAAGAAAAGCCTCTTCAATGGGTTCGACTTTCTGAAATAGCGTTTAACATTTTAAACATTACCAATAGCTATTTGTTTTTAGCAATATTTTACCAAATAATTGTTAACACAATCTAAAATCTGTACATCCATTATTTCAGCTACGAAAAATTTGCACAAAAAATTTACAAGTGGACAGACCGGCAAACCACAAAAGCCCAGTTGGAATTTAACAAAATACTTTCGGTCTATTACAACAAAAGTGTGTTATATTTTACACTGCTGTCTTGTTTTAATAATCTTTCAATTTAATTACAATTTGCAGCAATTTTTTTTTACTTTATTTTAAAACCCATAAACAATTTCACTCTTTTAATAAACCACAAAACATAAACAACAGAGTTGTACAAAAACCAGAACAGTAATTACCAACACTGGTTTCTAATTAAAACAGAGTTGTTGTAAGTCAAAATGTAATTTGACATTTTACAGCACTAAAAAATCAAATAAATAAATTTAAATTCAAATTCGTAGTTAATTAACGCGTTATTTTATAAATTTTTTCCAATTAAACGTGAAAAATTACAAGTATTTTGTTAAATTTTTGTTTTATAAAATGAAAATGGCTAAAATTTGGTATAAACCGCTGCACAAAAGAAAAGTGGTAAAACCTTTGTTTGTTTTTGTATGTTAAATTATTCATTTTTGTTTATTTGTAGTTGGAAATGAATTATTGATTTTTTAATTTTAAACTATTAATTTCATTTATGTTTCTATATTTAGTGGAAAACAATGTCCTTATATGATAAAGCTATGTATTATTTGAAACCATTTATAAATAATTTACTTGAAGTTTGGCTACAACCTTTACCATTTCCTACTTTATTCAAAATTTTATATTCCTGCTTTTTAATGACGCTGATGTTGTTGCCTGTTATTTGTCCCCTTATTGTAATAATAAGTTATTATGCCATTATACAATATATATTGGAAAGGTAATTAAAAAAAAGGAAACTATCATAAAAAAAGAAATTAAGTCTGCGATGGAAAGAATTTTGAATTATTTTTTTTTTTTCTTTCTTAAGTGCACTAGGCATAGTCTATCCTAAGAGTTTGGATTTTACACGCTATATGATTCACCTATTCAATTTCGAAATAAAAAACGCCAGACATGTTGAGTTTATAAATTTGTATGTGGAAAGATGCCGTTATATTGCCACAGCATTTGCTTCATGTGTGGACTACGTGCGTTTAGCTTTAACATTTTTATTAACTTGAAATGCAATTAAAAAGCAAATTTTAATTTTTTTAAAAATACATTTAATGTTTCTTATTTTTATTTTATTTCATCTGTTGTGAATGTGTTTGGGTGTGTGTTTTTAAATGAAAAAAATTTTAATAATAACATTATGATACATGTAAATGTGTCCCTTGAATTTGAATAAAATTTTAATTAATTTTTAATTTAACAAATTATATATGTAAATAAATATTTGAAAATAAAGATATATCATTTTACAGTTATAAATATTTATTATATTGTTTTTTCTTTTACTATTTTGTATAAAATACTTTTACTTAGTTCGATAGTTTTTGAGGCTTTACATTTTGTTTAATCCTACAACTTGAAAAAAAGAAAGACAAAATTTAATTTTTTATACTGTTGAAGTTCTTACAATATTTATCAAATTAAGATTTGAAAATAATATAAGTGTAAATTTATATATTTCTATATCTATATAAAAAAAGAAAATTATATAAATAAATATTTATTAGAAAAAAATTGTTGCAGATAAATATTATTCCTCTGGTGGTCGAGCAGAGGGATCATCACGATCAATAGGTGGCGGTGAGGTCAGCACTTCGACGTTTTGTGTTGGCCCTTGAGTGAGGTAGCCTGCAGTAGGATTGATACCTAAATAACAACAACAAAAAAATATTTAAAAAATATAAAATGAATTTATTATTATTTTTTTTAATTATAAGAACCCGTTAGATATCCTCGTATATTTGTATCAGTTATAAATAGATCATGACGTTGATCTTTAAATTCAGACCATACTGGATGTTTAAGTAAAATTTGTGTTACACGATCACCATAATTAAGATTATGTGTCATGCCTTTGAGTGCAGCCACAATTTGTGCTTTAACAGCTGATGCATTGTTAACATAATCCAAACGACTATCTAGCAAACCTAAGAGAAAAGGTATAAGACCAACTTCCAAAGACTGACTTATTAAGGAATCCTGTTAAATATATTTATTTTTATTTATTTTTTTATCGATCAATCAAATATTAAATAATAAAGTTTAAATAACTTACATGCTGATATTTAAATAATCGACTTAGAGTTTCACAGGATTTTTCTATACAGTCGCGATGATGTTCCATGCATTTTTTTAAAGGCATAATGCATTCCGTTTGGGAAACAGCACTAACGCAAAACTAAAAAAAATATGTAATTTTTCAGTATGTTAAAAGGCAAATTGAAATATTGCCTACCTCGGATAATGCTAATTGATGTAGAACTGATAATGTATTCTTTGGTTGTATGGTTAATAAGTTAAACAGTTTAGGTATGTGACCCAACACTGGAATGTCATCAGCCAAATTTGGTTGAGAACGTAAAAGTTCAACTAAAGCGTTGGTAGATAAATCTAAAACATCTTTCTGTTAAATAATTTAAATAATAAATAAAAGAATTCAATGATTGGGTGAATGTGTGAATAATTTCTCAAACTTTACTTCTGAAGAACTTTTGCTTATGTGCTCAACTACAAAATCTAAAAGATCCGACAAGAATTGTTTGGGTTTTCGCAAGGTCCAGGCAGGATTTGCAACAAATAGCCGTAAATAAACACCTGCTACAACAATTTCATTTGACACAATATCCTTCAGCATTTCGGGATCCTTCCATAAATGTTTTGAGTTTAATTTTTGTGTGCGATAAAAACTGCAACACAAGCAATTGCTAATATTTAAGACCACAACAACAACAAAAAATGAGCCAAAAAATAACAATCACTATTTACCTTTCACACATATCACTTACAGCCTCAGAAACAGTGTAGCGAGTTTTGTCATTCCATATGAGCTCAGGATGTTCATGTATAGATTCAAATAATTGCACCGAAGTTTGAGGTGATTCTATCATGGCATCGACAAATAAAGCAGGTAAAAATTTCGAAATCGTTATACGCACCTTTACCCCAAATGATTTAAATTGAAAATTCATTAAAAAAAATTAAAAGTTAAAATCTTAGTTTTAAAAAAATCATACTTTAGGGCCACTTAAACGGTCGGCTGTCATTTTGGCCATTATTTCGGCACACATTTCTCGTATAAGTGGATTGCGTGAATTGCAAAACAGGTCTAATAAATATATGACAGCGCCTTTTAATTGAGCTTCTTTAATCATTTCTTGGACATTCATGAGACCAGACAATGTGTCCAATACTTTTTGTTGACTGGCTCTTAAGTCGGGATCTTTTAGGGCCACCAAAAAGTTGCCTAAAAGTTCACAGGCGGCAATTTCAGTGACGCAATCTTTGTTACGTGAAACCAAAGCTACAACTTCTAAGGCCACCGTTTTAACGACAGTATTCTGTAAGTAAAATATTTAAAGAAACAATTATTAATCTCTTGTTGTCTTAAAGTTATTCAAGTCACCTCGGCAAACAGATTATTAGCCAAAAATCCAAAAATCATATCAAAATTTCCTATACATTGGATTTCTACTTCATGATTAGCTTTAATGACCGCTATCAAAGACTTTAGTACCATTATGATGTGCTGCTCGACATTTGCATCATTGGCAAAATCATATTTATACTGCGTTTGTAATTGTTGCTGTTCCATCATGGTTTCGGTTTCTAATTTTTTAAGAGTTTTTGAACGATTGTAAGCATTAAGAACTTCATCAAATGTACTTCCAGTCTTATATTGCTTCAATTGCGGATGATTAGGTGCTAAAGTTGGCTTAAGTATACCATCCCCTGAACCACTTAAATTATTGAGTTCTGAATTCGTTATTGCATTTGAATGTTTTATCTTTGACATGAAATGATAGGCTTGCTTGAGATATTCCAATAAATCTAAAGTAAATTGCTTAGGACTAATTATAGGAAATGTGGGCATATCGTTGTATATTCTTATAAAAACGCCACCAATTTGTAATTCATCTCTGTTAAATAGAATTTAAAAGTTTTGCTAATAAATAATATTTAAATAGAAATTTTGAATTATTTTTCAACTTACTTGTGTGCATCGAATTCAAACTGTGCTACCAGCTCATGGACCTCTGCTATATTTTCAAAGGTTTCTTTAACAGATGCTGAACGTTGCTGCTCAAGAAAATCTAATAATTGAGCTCTCGTTCCATTATCCCATATTAAATAAGGATTGCGGGTATTGGAGGTGATTAATTTTAAAATCTAAAGATGGAAAATGATTTCGTTCCAGTAAATTTTGAATTATAATTTTTTTTTATACTTTTTGGGTGGGCAAATTTGAGGTTAAGAAGTACATTGACTTAAAGCACACGCTATTCTTTTACAACTTCAGTTTTATTGATACCAATGGCAAGTAGGAATATGGGAATTCATAATAGAATATGGTGTCATCCAAATGTTCACCTCTAGCACGTTGGCAGATGTCCGCTATTTTCCAAAAACTCTGAAGCACATTTTGCAGCAAAGCTTCGCTTATTTCGTCAATGCAGCGCCGAATTTTATCTTTAAGAACGTCTGTTTTTGTGGGTTGTTCACGTAAACTCAGTCTTTCCAAATAGACAAATCGCCGATTAGAATCGCTAAATCAAGAAATTACGCTTCCGGGAAATTTCTCCTATAATAATAATATTCCTCAGGTGACTTTGTGGCTTGTGGCACTGTCTTGTGCTGCTAAAGACCACTGAAGTCAACATTAGCCAATTGTGACCACAAATAATTTGTTATCACGGTTTGGTACAAAGTTCTCGGTGACGGTGTTTCTGTGCTTATTTTCGGGCCGATAATGCCTCCTGACCACAAACATTACCATACGGTCACTTTCTTTGGATGTAATGGTTTTTCAGCGACTGTTTGTGAATTTTGTAAGCGCCATGTGCAACAATTTTGTTTGTTCGGATAACCGCCTAACTGAAAGTTAGCCTCATCACTACAGATGCTTTTGTTGATTGAAAAATGCATTGTTTTTTCGTTTTTCAAACAGCCAATTCACAAACGTTCGATGTAAAAAATGGTCAGCCTGCTTTAATACTTGAACGAGTTAAACTTTATAAGCGTGAAGATGAAGATCTTTATGCAAAATGTTGGGCAAAGAGCCTTTAGTGATGCTCAATTGTGGCGAACATCGACGTGATGATGTTCCAGCGACTATGTTTGGCATCACTATGACGAATACGAGCATATTTTTAGTCAGCGAAAATACCGTGAGCCTCGAATTTAGCAATTCTTAGCATTTTATCATTTGACAGGCAATTTATATCCTAACCAAATTTGCCCACCCGATGTTAAATAGAAAAAAGATTAAAAATAATTATTAAATACAAAAAAAAAAAAAAAACAAAATTATATAATAGAGGCATACATAACATAAACTTGATAAATTTGGCAGAAGTGAGGTAGTTGAGCAATTTCTCCATATGATTTATCATACGGCCAGACAATTAAAATTATTTAAGATTACTTTACGACTATTTTTAGCGTCAAGGGTTTTGCAAATACTCTACTTAGTTTCGTCACTTTTGTCAAAACCATTCTAAACTTTTCTTATGCACACGGCTCAAATAAATTTACAGAAACTATAATTAATCAAGCTTAAAATTCCCTATGAAATTTTAAATTTAAAAAAGATAAAATAAAAGTTAACAAAATGTAGTTATTTTCGGTCACCGATATTCTGGCCTCAAATTTCTTATTTTCGTTTAAAAATAAGTTAACACACTTCGCAGGAAAAAAATATTAACTAAAATGAACTAATCACTTACCTCACTATCTTTTTCTTTTGTAAGTTTATTTGCAATATATTTCGTTAGCAAGCGATCCAGCACTTGTTTAACAACAGTATTCTGAGCATCAGAAGTTACCACATATTTTCGTCGCAACAGATCCAAAGTTTTAGCATTTTGATCAAATGTAGCATTATAAGATTTTTCACTAGACGTTGAATCTTGTTTACTAACAACATTTGAAGATGTTTTACCGTCCTGACCCGACGTTATTGCAAGCTGTTTGTTTAAGGGATTTTTAGCATTTTGCGTATATGCCGTTTTCGGTTTCGGTGGTAACGAGGGAACTTTGTTAATATTTGATACAGCATTGATAGCTGTTGGAGAATTATTTTCCGAAGAAACTAAAGACTTTGTTTCAGGCGTTGTACGTAATTCAAGACCATAGCCTGCTAAAGCTATACAAGCTAGTATGGCCATTTTAGCTAATGTATTGGCCTGTTGTTGTTGATTCGTTTTATCATTAGCTTCGACGCCACTTTCATCAAGCGTATAATCATATTCAAAGCAGAAGAGTAGTAGAGACCAAAGCACTCCATTGCAAGTTAGATTACATTGTAATTCATAGTTATTGGCAGCCAAACTTGTTACTAAACTAACGGATAGCGTATGTTTGAAATAAACTACTCGGCAAACGTCCGACATAAGACGCGGAAGTGTAATAATTTTTTGTTTACATTTCTCAAAATTACATGCAACTTCAAAGCAACGCGTTACATTGGAAATAACTTGATAGTGTAGCGAATCTGGTTTAGAATCAGCACCCATAATCGATACACATCTATCATAAGCTTCTAGCAAGGCTTCAATACCTTCTTCTCTTCTTAGTTCTTCAGCATTTAAGGCTGAACAATGAACGGTGTGATAGCAAAGTTCGGAAGCCGCTGTTAGCAATTGTGTTTCTTTAGAGAACAAATTATCATCTTTGGTCTCCAAGCGTATGGTTTTTATCAGTTGAGGGTATCCAGCATATTTATAAGGACGCAGTACTTAAATTATAGAAATATGAAAAAACAAATGTTACAGTTACTCAAAATAAATAACTTACTGTCTGCATAACGTTCAAATAAAATACTTTGTGTTCTCAATATTAATACAATATTATTTGGATCTGGTCCACCCGCACTCCAAACATTACGCGAACATAGAAACTCATAGGCTTGATTAACTTTTTCAAAAACTTCACGACCTTTGGGATTTTTATCTGGATGATACATTTGGGCTAAACGGTAATAACTTTTACGTATCATCGATTCATCTGGTTTGGGATGTTTAGTCAAGTCTATGCCCAAATCATTGTAGGCCTGTTGGACGGTCATTTGAGGGGGTTTCTTTTCCACTTCCTTGCGCCAGGCATCTAAAGTATGCTTCAACAATTGTACTGGATCCAATATTGGCCAGTTGGGAAACTTTTGAGTATCACAGAGATGTCTCAGATAATAAATATGACAAAATAATTCATTTTCCAGTTGTGGATAGCTTATAGCTGGTATGGCAAGATAGGGGTATCTGGAAGTAGAAGTTATTTTAATTATAATTTTATACTTTGATACGAAAGGCAGAAAAATAAACAGATTTTTTTGCGAAAATATTTTTCACTTTGTTTTTGATAAAACAAAATATGTTGTGGTTAAAAATAAAAAAAACTTCACCTGGCCATTGTATGACCTCTTAGGCGTGGCGTAAAATCTGCTATATGTGCTGCAATTTTCTCTATCAGCAATCTTCTCATTTCTGCACTCCATATCACTTCGGGTGTATCGAACTCGCCCAAAAAGATTTCGGCAAACTTTTCTGCACTGTAGTTTTCTAGAAAACATACCATAGCCTCGGGTAAAAGCTGACCCAATATGCTACGATGCATTATTCCCGATTGTGATGATTCTTCACTGCGGAAACCCTGTTTCATATGAGTCATTTTCAGAAATTTTGTAATGGGTAAAATATTGCTGCCACTGTACATCAGCATAAAATAGAAAACACCCGTCAAATATACTTTAGGCATTTCAGGATTGTCCTGCATAATTTGACACAAGAGTGTGGCCACACGTTCTAATAGACCGGGATCGTGTGTCAAGCATACTTGTACGATGTGTGGCAAACATATAAATTCAGAAAGTTTACGTGACAATTTGGGTCCCGGTATTAAAACTGCTTGACCATTTTGTGTTCGTGGCGGAAAAAAACTTGTACATTTAATAAGTATATCCAAGATCATTGAAGACAATTCTGTTTCATTGTATAAAGGTTGTCCTTTAGCTATAAGGCACCATTTCAGTTGTGGTATTTGTTGTAACGAACGCCAACCATCCATACCAATAGCCCAGCATCTAGTTTTCGGCGTTATTACACCTTTAGACCATAATTCTTTTAATTCCGAATAAGTGACAGGTCCTTGACGTTCTGGTTTTTGACCCTCTTTTTCGATATTATAATACCAATCTTTCTCTTCATATTGCTGCATATTGGGACCGGCTTCAATAACATTAGTTTTGGTATTTGGCTGAGCTCGGTCTTGATGCAGATGAGCCAAGGTTATGAGATCTACTAGACATTGTACATGATCGACTAAAGGACGACAATTGGATTTTTCCAGAACTAAACATGATATTAAATTTATAAGAGCATCTCTTAGGGATGGAGAAAAGCACTGGAATATAAAGAATGTTAAGAAAAAATAAATGAAAAGAAATAAAATCGTTTATTTTTTTAAACTTACTCTATCACTTAATTGCAAAATATATGACATGTCCCCAAACTTTCCAATTTCCTTATGATATCGTCTATACACCTTAGCCAAGGCTTGTAAAGATGTAACAGTTAATTGATCATCATTAACACGTTGTCGACATAAAACCCGTCGGTATAAAGCATTAAATAATTCGATTCTTTTTAAAAAAATATTCAATTTTAAAAAGGTTTCTTGATGATTAAAGAAGAGAACAAAAAATAACTTACGGATCTTTAACCAAATTTTGAGGCCAGTCATCCTTTTCCAATATCAATCGTATATAATAATCACCAATTTGAATTTCATCAGCCAGACACTAGATTAAATTATTAGAACCTAAATATTAATTGCTTTAACGAAAATTTCTTATTTTTCTTTTACCTGATATGTCACTTCAAACTCTTGATAATTCCAAGCAACAATCATATTGCCAGCCAAATCGCGATCATTTATGAATTGACGTAATTCATTTTCTAAACAGATGCGTAATTCCTCTCGAGTCTAAAATGAAATTAAATTTCCAGATACTTATTTATTCTGTTAAATTTTCTATTCACCTTATGATTCCATATTAAATTCGGAATGCTATGATCTTTGGAGAAATTATAAAAGAAATAGGGTAGATTCACTATCGATTCGCTAGTTTTTTTACGTTGGCGCCTATTGCGCAAAACTACTGGTCTATTTTTCAAAGCTTGAGCAGCAGGATCTTGTTGCTCAATTAAATTCATGCCCCAATGTTTTATACCCTGTAACAGAATAAAAATAAAAATAAAATTTTTCGATATTTTAAAACGAAAAGAAATTTAGCTTTAACCTGTAAATGCTTTTCAATTAAATTTTTTCGTGTTTTAATGGAATGTTGCATGGCAAATTTTAAATTGTCTCTAAAATTTAATTTATCTTCCTCCACATCAGTTTCGGGGACTGTATTTTCAGATTCCAGAAACATTAATAAACCAGCAGGCTTAAAAAAAAGGTTTTTTTTATATGATTTAAATTATTAAATTAATTTTTAAAACATAAACTTACAAATATGCGCTTAAATAGCTCCATGGCTTCAAAACTGTCTGTTATCCAAAGGCCTATTAAATGTCTAGATAACTGACGATGTGCAGTAAGAGTTGGATCATTAGAAGGTGTATACAAAGCTACTAGCAAATGTCTACATAAAGCAGCCTCATCCAAGGCCAAAGATTGCATTTGTTCGGCTACTTCTTGCTCACCCTCCTCTATGATAGCTCTTAATACTAAACCAGCGCCTTTAACAATTGCCAAAGAGGGATGTTGAAATAGTTTATATAAATAACGACCTCTTTCGGCTACCAATTCCAGCAATATATCAAATTGTTTGCCATCCGTTGTTTCTGAATAAGGCACACACAGAGCAAATGTAAGAAAATCTAACATCGCAGATAACACCAATGCTCCGCTGCCATGACTAACATGATTGGTCCACATATTAAGTAAAGTTTCCAAAAAAGATTTCGATGATAATATGGACGATTTATTTAACTGTTCTTGTTTTAAATCATGATCAGCATTTACTGAATGCATAAGTGAATTAATCATATCGATGGCTGAATAAGTTACGGCCAAATCTTTGCGTCTTAAGGCAGCTACAATTTTTGTGCCAATAATCTCTCGAAAACCAGGTAAATTTGTAAATGCAGCATAACCAGTTTTACTAGCTAACAGACGAGTTAGACCATGAAAAATTGCTTCAAGTTCAAGATTGGTTAACTGGGCTGTAGGATTGTCTACTTCTTTTTGAGCTAAGGCTTGGAGAGCGCTAAGTATTAGTTTTTCTTTATTTTCAGCAAAAAGACTCTGCAAGTTAATTAAAATACTTTTTGAAATTAATTCATAAGGACTTTATGCAAAAAAAATTTTCTCATTATTTTCAAAATAGAGAATTTTAATTAATTTTTTTTTTATTTCTTATTCATAAACTTTTTTGCAATGCTTCAAATTGTTATAAAAATAATTCACTGCAATGGCACAGCTAATTATTTTACAGAGTTGATTATTTTAAATATTTTAGTTCAAGTTAAACTAAGTGATGTAGTACTTACATCTTGGGTAACACTATAATTTAAACCACTATGGGGTACATTAGCATTAAAACGTTCTAAGACTTCATAACGTTTAGAAGGATTTTGAAAATTATTTATAACCAAACGTAAAAGATTTGCCTCAGTTTCTTCATCTACAGTACAGCTAAGAGGTACATAACGTTTACCACGTGGCGTATTTACGATACGTATATGAACATCTTGATTACCACTCGAACGTACAGCATCCAATAAAGTAGCTAAGAGAGAATCACGATCATTCGTTGTATAGGAGCGAACTATACCATTTTTATATTCAATGCAAAACTTTTGTAAATTATCTTTATCACGTATCAATGCAAAAACAGTTAAAAAAGGGCGAAGTGTACAAACACTATACGTCTGAGGATCACGTTCCAAAAGTGTAGTCTCTGTTAGGCAGAGTATACGTTTCACTGGATCCGGATGACGAGGTGTATGCTTGTGTACAGTGAATTCAGTCATAGAGGTTTGAAATTGATCGCCGCTAAAAATTTATTATATTTCTTATTTACATCATCTAATTACATAAAAGAATATTCGATTAAAAAAAAAGAAACTTACCTATATTTTCCAAATCTTTGTCTTTCAAATTGTTCCAGTGTTATTTGTGATTTAAGTATTTTCACCTCGATACCCAGAAATTGTGTTGATTTTTGCGCTATGTTTTGCACTATTTCATGATGGTTAAGAGCTTTGAATAGATGCAAACGATTGAAGCCACCATTGGCCATAACAATGCCACCTTCATAGTCAGAAATCCCTGCTTAATTCACATTTGAAGGAAAACATAAGATGAAACATACACATGTCAAATAAATGGGTTAGAAAAGCTAAAGTAAAAGCAAACGTAACGTAATTAGGTAACTATAACATCGGTTAGTATTTTTGTGCCAGATATGTTTGTTCTTGCTGCATAGTACAGTTGGTAGATGAAAACAAAGCAATTGTGGAAAATAAATAAAAGGAAATATAAAGTAAATTGTCGTGAGTTAAACCTAATTCACATCGAAGAGTTTAGTCCAAGCAACAAATGATGAAACCAAATTCCGTTTTTTTTTAATAATTTTTCTATTTCAAAATTAAAAAAGCACCGTCTCCTTTCTCTTGGTATTAAGTTAATATTATACTTTTAACTCTTTTAAAAAAAGAAATATGACTTTTGTAGAAGTTAAAATTAGTTTCAATACCCGCAAGCAATTTGTTTATTTAGTGCTTTTATGCTATAAATCTTTAAGGGATATACAAAATCTTTGCATTAATTATAAGAAATTTAATAACGACTCGTATGTATATAAAAAAGGCTTTCAAAGGGCCCCATTTGACCTACAGAAATATGAGGACCATCGACCTGTCTGTCAGCCAGACATCACTACATAAATGGTTGATATATTATAACAAAAAAAGGCAAGCTCCTCTATTTTCCTTGCGTTTTTCTGGTGTGGTTATTGTTTATTATTAAATTTTACATTGTATTGAAAGTTGGAAAAACTTGGATAACCAAAAATATTTTTTGAATCTTATCTCATACAATTTGGAATTGCATTAATATAACACACAATCACGAAAATGGAATGGAATCAAAACTATTAATTACAAATCATTTACAAATTAATTAAAATATCCTTGTTTCGCCAAAAAAAAAATTAAAAATCTATTTGCACAAGGAATTTTAGTTTTAGGTTGATCGCTGTCTACATCTATAAAATTTATTTTTAAATTAGAGAATTTTTTTAAATATTTTTAAATTTACTTAAAAGTTTCGGTGATCATATTAATTTTAATTTTATTGTCAGGGATGAATATTTTGTTGATATCTTTCAAGAAATAAGAATAAAAAGTGGTAAAAAGTTAGCTTCTTCGGCATATCTTAGCTTTAGTTTGATGTAAAATTTCAATTTTTTTTACAGATTAAGAATTAAGGAATACTTTTTCTTATGTAACTCTTCCACTAGGAAGTGTAAGATTAAATGCTAAAAATTTTCATCTTATCTCTTTTTTACCGTTAACCAATTTAACCAATTAAATTTAAAGTATAATCCGTTTCCAAACATATTTAAAGAGCATAAATTGGCCTCTCTATCTCTCTCTCTCTCTCTCTGTCTCTCAATCTTCGAAAAGACAATCAAATGGGCTTCAGTAAATCGCCTAAGGCCATTCCAACTCCTAAAGTATGCAGTTACAAATAAGATTAGATACAAGTTGTACAAATAATTTTGGCCATACTGACATTCACATAATATCAAAATATACTATCACCTAGTGGTGTTAATTTTATAATGATTAAACGATAGTAATAAAATAAAATTAATCAACTTTGAAAAATCATAAAAAGTGTAATACCTATTATGCCTTCAATATCCTTGTACATATAACTTGCTAGTATTTCATTGGTAGTGGGATCCAACTGATCTAATGAACAGGGTGTTACCTCCAACATTGTGGGTAAGCTGATGCCGGACCAATGATATTTATAAGCAGAAAAGCGCTAAAAAATAAAGCCATTTATTAATGAATTGGGTATATTAGACACTGGAATATGATGAATACATGAGCAAATCTTTATAAATCAAATATATAAATAAAAGCAATAGTTATTAGTTAATTACATACTTGAGAATTTTTAGGTTTATCAGCAAATTCTTTGTAGTATTTGAGAATGGATGTTAAAATATCATTACGATATTCCGAGCTAAGTTTTATTGAATCTAATTTCTTATCTTTTTTAACTGTTAATACAAATTCATTTGGAACCTGAAATGAAATAAATTATTGCATTAAGACAACCTGTAAATTTGTTTTACTTACATTTGAAGTTTTTGTAGGTGCTGCTGATACAATGTCAGAATATGACCATCTATTGGTTAAATCTAATTTGTCGGGATTATATGTTGAGACACCCACATTTCCAATGGCTATAATACGTTTATATTTCCCTTTCCAGGAATGTTTTGTTACCAAAAAACATTCCAAGTCAATGCTTTCCTTAGGAGGCACCATTTTGAATGCCTTCTTATAAAAGATGAAATTAATATTGAAGTTCACAATAAAATAATGTATTTTGCTATCAATCACTTTAGGGCTATTAATCTGCAATAAAGAAAAGAAAAACAAACAAACAAACAAACAAACAAACATACAAATAAAAATTTGATAAAAGCCTTATAAAGCAGCACACAAAAATGACCACCGTTTGAATCATCATTATTAAAAACATAATCTTAAACGCTCTACACACACAAACAGCAACAACAAAACACTCTTTCCATTTGATTCTGCTACAATCCAAAATTATAAAAAATATATATATTTCGTGCAACAATATTATTATGCTTTATTATTGTGAAGCTATGTTTTGAAATATGGCAATGGAGTCTTAAATTAAACTTCATTATTATGTTTGGAAAAAGGGGAGGAAACGTCATATATGCAGTTTTTTCGTGTCTTGGCCGCATTGAGCACACAACACTTGTATGTTTATTGCTAATTTCTTCGTATAAATTCACAATTTTTTATTTGATGCTTACTTTTTATAAAAAACAACATTTTCTTTAAAATAATTGGTTGTGTTATTAATTTTTATTATTTATTTTTCAGATATATTTCATCTGATAGGATTTTCTTTGTAAAAAATACAGCTCACACACAATAATTTTTTCATCACTTGTCAATTATTAGATGACATTTAATGTGTGTAAAGTTAACAAAAAAGAAGTTGCATTCCCGCGTTAATAAAAATGGGGTTTAAAAAGCAAGAAAGAAGTGTTTGTAAAAATTATTTACTTTAACTATCCCATTTTGCTACTATGATTTTTAAATTGTCAGCAAAATTTTTTTTAAGTTACTGACACGATGATATGCTTTTTGTAACTTATATACAAAATATTTTAAGATTCCAAAATAATTAATTCGAGAAACGCACAATGTACATTTCATGCTTATTATATGAAGTTAAGTATTCTATAACGCAATGTACATCCATTTCAGGTCCAATGTAAATTTTTTAATTATTAAGGTGGTGAGTTTTTTATATCTGATTGTAAAAACTTGTTATGAATTCGCCTTGCTCTAGCATACTTTGGGAAATAGGTGATATATTACATAATTTCTTTGCAAAACCCTATGTTAATAAGCCTAATCAAATTTCTATGCATTACATTACTCTTTCTAATTGATTCTTTGAAAAGATATACAATAAAATATTCTGTTCGCTAATTCTAACTTCGTGTTTTTGTGAGATTAGAAAATATCGGATTCAAAGCTTAATTGACGAAATGATAATTACATTTAATTTCTAATCTTAGAAATCACTGTAATAGTATAAAAATTATTTTTATATAAAAAAATATTCTACAAGTTTTGCAAGGATTGAGCACAAATAAAGTGAGTGCAGGCAACTCTGTAAAATTTATCGATGTTGAAATCCTACCCTATTTGTGCAATATAGAGTTGTGAGTGGTTATAAGTATTGTTGGGAATGATGCCTTTTTATTGATTTATTTACAAAGAGTGAAAATTGTCACACAAAGGACATTTAAAAGATGCAGAAGTATGAAAAATTGGAAAAAATCGGTGAAGGCACTTATGGCACTGTTTTTAAGGGTCGTAATAGAGAGACCATGGAAATAGTCGCCCTTAAGAGGGTGCGTTTGGATGAAGATGACGAAGGAGTACCATCGTCAGCTTTACGTGAAATTTGTTTGCTCAAAGCAAGTATTATATGTAATTTTTTTTTTAAATAAAAGTTAATACAAAAATTTTTAAATTTTTGGCAGGAACTGAAACACAAGAATATTGTGCGACTGTATGATGTTTTGCACTCAGAAAAGAAGCTTACCCTTGTTTTTGAACATTGCGATCAGGACTTGAAAAAATACTTTGATAGTCTGAATGGCGAAATAGATATGCAAGTGTGCAGAAGCTTTATGTTACAATTGTTAAGGGGCTTAGGATTTTGTCATAGTCGTAATGTTTTGCATAGAGATTTGAAACCACAAAATTTACTTATCAATAAAAATGGAGAGCTTAAATTAGCTGATTTTGGTAAGCGTAATTTTGCTGTCTACACACACACATGATATAAAAATATTTGTTTTAAGGCTTGGCTAGAGCTTTTGGTATACCTGTTAAATGTTATTCCGCTGAAGTAGTTACTTTATGGTATCGTCCACCTGATGTTTTATTTGGTGCAAAATTGTACACTACTAGTATCGATATGTGGTCTGCTGGTTGCATATTTGCTGAATTGGCGGATGCAGGAAGACCCTTGTTCCCTGGATCAGATGTTTTAGATCAGTTAATGAAAATATTCAGGGTGTTGGGCACTCCCACTGAAGAAACTTGGCCGGGTGTTTCTCACCTGGCTGATTATGTAGCCTTGCCTCGTAAGTATTTACAAACAAAATTTGGAACATAAATAATTTTTGTTTTTTTTTTAAGATTTTCCCGCTATTACTTCTTGGAGTCAGATTGTTCCTCGTCTCAATTCAAAGGGTCGTGATTTATTGCAAAAACTTTTAGTATGTCGTCCAAATCAGCGTATAAGTGCCGAACAAGCTATGCAACACCCATATTTTACCGATAGCCACTAGGTTAGAAATGTTTACACATTTCTAAAGTCAATTTCTTGTTTAAATTGCACCTGTTTCTAATTTGAGGAATTTCTCCTGGTACCAAAAAGTTATACGTATTTTTTTTTTTTTTGTTAATTTTCATATTTTTTTCATAAATCAAGAACTGTAAAATTTTTTTTAGTATATACGTAAATTTAGACTTATAATTAATTTATGATATTAGCCACTTACGATTATTTCAACCTCTGAGAACAATTTATCTACTTTACATTGTATGTAGTTTAAGTATTTAAAAATAAATCAGATAAAATACTATTTAAATTTCAACAATTTTAAAGTGGTTTTGAGCTTAAATATTTTTACTTTAGGTAAACACTGCAGTTTATAACTATTTATAACCTTGTTCCGTTAGAACAACTTATTGAACTTTTAGTACGGTTTTACACACTTCAACTTTTGTTGCTCAACTGTTGTTTTTTCCATTAGAAAGAAAAGACCTTCTAATGGAAAAAACAAAGGTTGAAGTGTGTAAAACCGCACTTAAGAATTAAATAATTTCATTTTACAAATTAATAGTTTTCTGTTTAGATTTTTGAAATTCAGTAGATTTAAACACGGCGAACATCGGCGCCAGGGTGAAAAATGATGAACTCGGTACTTAGGGCACGCAAAAATAAAATTTCGTTTGCAAGCATAAAAAATGTAAACACCAGCTAAATGGATTTTGCGCAGTTTTATTTCTAGATATTTTACACAAAAGTCAAGCCGGCCAAAACAAAATTTTTAGTATATACTCATTTGCCTATATACGCTGTATCAAACAACCACTGCCAAAGCTATAGCGAGTTTTATAAAAAATACTACATTAAATCTAATTCAAAGTGTCATAATTTTTCTAATATATATATTAATGAACTAACTACATGTAACAAAGTGTATTATTTGGATTAAATTTGTGTTGCTTTATTAAATATTTGTGGGTGTAAGCCTAAATACATTTTTTATTTAAAATGGCTTGGGGTTTTGTAACTTGTGGTCCAAACGAAGCGTTGGTAGTATCAGGTGAATAACTTTAAGTTCTCAAAATGTTTATATTAGGAAAAAATTTCCTATATTTAAATTTTTCTTCTAAATGATATCAACATAATGACGTCACTTAATGCATTTATCGAACTGCTGTAATTAAATTAGAGATGAGAATATTATAAAAAAAATAGTACTTTATTAAATATCAAAGTTGCTTGTAAACGGCGTTGGTTTTTTAAACGTTTGTAAAGTTGAGAAATTACACTTGTTGGCTTTATGTGTTTTTTTTTATTTATATTTATTTTATTACAATACAAAGCGACTTACAATGAGGTCGAAGATGTTTAGATAATATATAGCATGAATTTAAGGAAAGGAACTACAGAAATCATTACGAAGTACTGTTATTTTATATTTTTTTTTTATTCCGATTGGAAATTATTTAATAGACAAAATATGAAATGTGTTTTTAAAAGTTTTAGAAAAGTTCGAATTCGCTTTGGCTTAAAATTGTCAATATAATTTTAAAATTAAAACTTGTAATTCCTTTTCTATTTCAGGATGTTGCTATATGAAACCTTTATTGGTGCCGGGTGGCCGTGCTTTTGTATGGCCTTCCATACAACAAGTTCAAAGGTAAAAAAGAGTGTCACTTTTCCAGTAGCCAGATATAATTTCTATATATTTTTCTCAACTTCTTAGAATCTCTTTGAACACCATGACTTTACAAGTTGAAAGTCCGTGTGTATATACGAGCCAGGGTGTACCAATATCGGTAACGGGTATTGCCCAAGTTAAGATTCAAGGACAAAATGAAGATATGCTGTTAACGGCATGTGAACAATTTTTAGGTAAACCCGAATCGGAAATTCGTCATATTGCATTGGTAACTTTGGAAGGTCATCAAAGAGCCATAATGGGCTCTATGACCGTCGAGGAAATCTATAAAGATCGCAAAAAGTTTAGTAAACAAGTATTTGAAGTAGCCTCCTCAGATTTAGCTAATATGGGAATTACGGTGGTATCATATACTATTAAAGATATACGCGATGAAGAGGTGAGTGTGGAAATCGTTCATAATTTGGAAAATTTTTTTTGAATTGATACTTTCGTTTATTTTATTTTGTTTTTAATATTGTATTAAATTGAACAGGGAGAATCAAAGGTATGAAAAGTGATTACTATAATGAGTTTATAATTCCCGTTGTTTGTTATTGTTGCATATGTATGTATTTACATATTTTTTGCTTTTTCTTTTGGGAATATCTGTTACTTGATAAAAAAAAAGCTTTTAGTTATTGAAATATATTTTTCGCAATTTTAAGGGTTATCTTAAATCTTTGGGTATGGCACGTACTGCAGAGGTAAAGCGTGATGCTCGTATCGGTGAAGCCGAAGCACGTTGTGAAGCTACTATTAAGGAAGCTATAGCCGAGGAGCAACGTATGGCTTCGCGTTTTCTTAACGACACTGAAATTGCAAAAGCTCAACGTGATTTTGAAATTAAAAAAGCGGCTTATGACGTTGAGGTACAAACAAAAAAAGCCGAAGCCGAAATGGCTTATGAATTGCAAGCCGCCAAGACTAAACAACGCATTAAGGAAGAACAAATGCAAGTCAAAGTCATTGAACGAACCCAAGAAATTTCGGTGCAGCAGCAAGAAATTCAAAGACGTGAAAAAGAATTAGAGGCTACTATAAGACGACCAGCCGAAGCTGAAAAATATCGTTTAGAAAAATTAGCGGAAGCTAATAAAATACGAATTGTTATGGAAGCTGAAGCTGAAGCAGAATCGGTAAGATAAAATTTGAATTTGAATTAAAAAAGAAATAATTTAAATAATTATTAATTATTTTAAAATAATCGAAACAATATTTTTAAAATTCTTAAAAATGTCTAAACAAATTTATCGCATATTATATTGACCTAAATGACTTAATTGAAAAAAGATTCACTAAATATTTCGAAATACCATTCGAGTCAGAGGAGTAGAACTAAAACAATTTTTATAAATTCACTTGCAGAATGTCTTTAACTGTAATTAAATCGGCTGAGGTTAATAAAAAAATATTGCGCCAAACAACAAAAGACACCATAAAGTAACTTTACAGCATGACAGTTCTCTCTTGAAATTCTTCTAGCCTTAGATATAAACACATTAGAATAAGTCGTAGATACTTCCTACAATTATCATTTTTTATATTTACTATTTGAATTTTTCTTTAAACCACAAATTTAAAAAGTCGCGATGGGAAATAAATTTTAAAAATTTAAAAGTTTATAAAAAAGCATAGTGTAGTTGCCTGGTGTATTGCCTTGTACCATTTTTAACAGTATAGTACTTAAACTAACAGTGTGATTACACTCTGATAGTGCGAGACATTAAGTCAATGGTTTTACTGAAGTTAGTTTTACGCAAAGCATATAGAAAGTTTAAGATATGTGTGTGTGTGTGTGACCTACAAATGACGCACAAAAATCCTTTTAATCTTCAATTTCTTAATTGGTTTCAATTTAATTTTCCTGACCAGATTAAAATAAGAGGTGAAGCGGAAGCGTTTGCTATTGCTGCCAAGGCCAAAGCAGAAGCGGAGCAAATGGCGCAAAAAGCTGAAGCCTGGCGTGAATATCGTGAAGCTGCTATGGTTGAAATGTTATTGGACACATTACCAAAGGTAAATTAAATTAAAAATACAAAATTTTTGGAAATTTTACAATCTCCTTCATCTTAGGTGGCCGCTGAAGTTGCTGCTCCATTGTCACAGGCCAAAAAAATCACTATGGTCTCTAGTGGTCCAGGGGATATTGGCGCTGCCAAACTTACTGGAGAAGTTTTGCAAATAGTTAACAAAGTACCAGAGCTTGTTAAGAATATAACTGGTGTTGACATTGCTCGGGTACGTCCAAATCCAGCATTTATTTAAGACTTTTTTCAACAAAACTAAGTTTAAGTTAACCAAAGAAACAAAAGACTTAAAAGCAGGAATATTACAATCTTTCAACCAGCATTTTTATAAAAATTAAAAACAAAAACGAATTAATCTTAAAACATTTACAAAAATGTATATTTGATATTTTTTTAAAATAAATTATTTCTTTTTTATATTTTTTTCAGTCCCTGCATGCGGCTTAATTATTTTTCTAAATTGTGTATTGGTTTTTAAAACACAATTCAAATATTAAAATAGAGTGTAAAATAGAAAAACAGTTGCTACATTTAGACCAATGAAAAGTTTAAAATTGATTTACATAAAAAAGAACATATTTTTCTAAATACATATAAAACATTTTCTCTCTCAAATTGCCTCTTATAAATAAATAATTATTAATATTTCATAAACCACCATTGGTCTGAAATGTCAATAACGTACAATTTATTAAATTTTTGGAACGCACACTTTTCAATATTCACATTTTCGAATCTATTATATTTTTATTCATTTGTTTATTTATATTTGTTGATATTAACTTTTTTTTAAATATATTTGTTTATTATTTTATATTTATTAAATTTTTTTTGTATGTTTATTGTAAAAGTATAAAAATTTATATAAAAATACTTAAATGAAAACAATTCATAGATTTATATACAATTGTATTTTGTAATTTTTGGTGTACGAATTGAAAAAAATAAATAAATATTTAAAACGTAAAAAAATTAAATATAATTGTTGCCATAAACGGAACAAGAAAATTTTTCCAAGGACGCTAAAATTCTTAATAAAGAAGGAAAATTTTATAAGAAGAAATAATTTCTGGAGGGGACAAATTTGTTCTGGGTACAGTCCTCCCTAGACAGGTGTAATAAAGAATTCTCACGCACTTACTCTTTTACATAAACAAAAACCCAAAATAAAAGAAATACTTTATAATTTGTGTACACATCGGGGAAAAGTGAATGCTTCAGTGATGAGAATATCGTTTTAACTCGTTTGTCAGTTAGACATGTACACAACAGGCTTCTACTTCTTACGGTTTTCTCTTTTGTTACTTTTTCTCTTGACTACATGTGTTCGGATTTCACACAGGTACCGACTTCTACTCTTAGCTCCACAAATTTCTGCAACTTAATGTTTATACGGTGTGTGCCACAGGTATTAACTACACATCTGCCCTCTTTATTGAAAACGCTTTTTTTTGTAAGTTTAAATTTTAGCAATGTTAATTTATCTCTTCATTTGAATTGTTCTTAAATGTTTTTCAAAAAATTAGTAAAAGTTTTGGATTTAGTTGAATTTCCGTTTTTAGTGATAATCGATATTTTGTGATTTTTTTACTTTTGTTTGTTTGAAATTGTTTTTAAATTAAAATTTTTTATTCAATTTAATCTACGTTAATTTGTATTAGGCTCCTTTAATAAATGTATTTGAAATGTATTACTGCGGGGGAAAGCATATTCATATGGCCATTTCACTACTGCTCATATAGATTTTGTATAAAAAGTTCAAGAGTCTTATATCTTATTTATTAAGTCAGAGTTCTCATTGAAACAACACACCAAACAGACAACAAAACTCATAAACATATATTTTGTATCTGTCGAGTTTTCCAAATATTTTTCTTTTTTTATTGGAAAAATCCTTGCGATAAAAATCTTATTATTTAGTTAAATTACAGGATTTATGCGGACGATTATTCGCATTCATACACAAAAATACAGGATAGTAATTTTACCACTTCAAACAATGTAAATTCCTATATCAACTGTTGCGTCTTTTGGCCCAAGAGAGGGAGCCTTTATTACTAGAAAACTCGTAATTCTTTGCATCTACTACAAATGCCGCAGTCATCATTATTCAGTGTAGGTGTTTGTTTGTTTGTGTGTGTGTTTTCTGTTTTTTTATTGTTAATCTTAGTTCATGGAACTTTAATGTACCACGTTGTAGTTGTTTTGCGTTTAAAAGATTTCTTAGAAATTTCTTTATTTAAAAAACAGACACAGGAGGGCATTTCACTTTGCTTTTTTTAGTGATAATTATCTAAACTAAACATCAATAATACAGCGGGATTATTTTCTCTGTGGCCATTTGAAAGACCGGGTTAACGTGAGCAAGTCACAAACAACAGACATAGTGAAAAAGGAAACTTGGCACTGCATTGACAAGCTTTGCTGCAAAATGTGCTTCTAGAAGTGAACATTTGCCCGACATTATATTCGATTATTAATTCCCATATTTCTACTTTACATTGGTGTCAAAAATATTGATATTTTAAAAAAACAACGACAATTTACTTGCTAATGTAAAATTTGACCACCCAATAACAATTCGCAATTCTATGGAACTAACTAAATTATTTATTTATTTCATTTGACGTATTTCTTTTGAATTTACTTGTTAGCATTAAATTAAAAGAAGAAAAAAGTATAATTAAAGAAGCCGGTTGGTACAAAGAGTACATTTACCGTCCCTGGTTCAGAGATACTACAACTTTCGTTTCGTATTCTAAACACAGATTGACATAAACAAATTTTTGTTCACATTTCTTAAGACGATTTGATTTATTCGTGTACAAACAAGTGAATGTGACGCCTGGATGTAGACTTAATTAACGTAGTAAGATGTAGAGAATATAACAGACAAATTTATTTATTGTGCGACGAGTATTTATTTTTTAATTCAATATTTGTTTTGTATCAAATTAAAAAAAAAAACATTTAGTATTGAGATGAATGTGTAGAATACAAACAACCAGAATAAATAAGCGATTAACGAGTTTGACATTTTTTGAAAAATTTAAAATATATAAAAAAATGGTTACTATGTTTTTGTATAAGAGATTTTTTTGAATTTGTTGTCTTGCTGAATTTGTTGGTTGAATGAATTTGGCTTGAGATATAAAATTTTTGAGTTTTGTATACAAAATTTGTATAAAATCTACTATTGAGCTGCATAAGCAGTAGTAAAATGGTGATATGAATATCAATATAACACGAGAGAACCTTCTATCCTTTGAAGGGAACGGTTGCTGAAAGTTATCGATTGCTGATAAAAGCTTGCGGTCAACATGCACCAACTCAAAGAACTTATGAGCGATGATTTGTGCGATTCAAAAATGGAGATATTAACACAGAAAACAAGGGGAGGCCTGGTCAGCCGAAAAATTTTGAAGATGGGGAACTGGGAGCATTACTCGATTGTTGTCAAACGCAACAAGAGCTTGCATTACCATTGGGACTGACACAATGAGACATTTCCCTACGTATAAAAGCATTACGAGTAGATATGACTTTAGCAACAGAAGTAACTAAAGGCGAACACTAACTCACCAGTACTAATTGGATCACGGCTTGAAAATGATGCCTTCAAATTGAAAGCGTTCGCGGTTTACACCAAGCGAACAACAGCCAGAAAGGATAGAGAAAAATAACAATAGCATTAGAATTTATTCAAAAGCATGGAAATTGCGTATGAACTGAAGTTGAGAGGTGGTGAAAGGCGATTTTCCGTGTCGAAAATGATGCTTGAAAGCTACAAAAAGAAGACATTTTTGCATCGTATTGTTACTGGTGATGAAAAAGGGATATATTACAATAACATCAAGTGCAAAAAGTCATATGTAAAACCCGGCCAAACAGCCAAATCAACGCCAAAGTAGAATATTCATGATGCCAAGTGTCCATGTTTATGGACACGATGGCATTTTCGACGGATATAAAAATACTTTAAAATGCTCAAATTTACTGAATTGGTTTTTTTCCTATCTCTCTACATTAGGCCCAACAGAAGATAAGTCGTCACTCGCCAAGATGAAGTGCGTGTTAAACAGCCACAAAATCGTAAAAAGAAGCAAGACTCGGACATCTATAAATGCGTTTTGTGCAGAATATTTCATGCCTTGCGATTTTGTCGTAAGTTCATCAAAATGACGGTAGAGCAGAGGGAGAAAGTGGTTGAAAGATACAACTACTGTGAGAATTGCTTGGCAAAAAGTCATAATTTACGGGGTTGTTCTTCCATGGACACATGTAGGAAGTGTAACAAGTATCACCATACGCTGCTCCATCCTAAGCATCAGCGTTCTCAACAGGAAAACCGTATTAAGCGGAAACCATTGCGGAGACGTAAACAGGTCGCGATACAATCAGAACCGCATCAACCAGTTCGACAAGAGAACAATCCCTCTACAATAAATGCAACTCCCGATTCGAGAATACTTGCTGAGGCAATTCGCTCTCTGGCCCAAGTACTATGCAACACCGGGAGTTCGTCTTCAGTTGCCTAAAGCCGAGGCCGGCGCCATGTCCATGTTTATGGACAAAATATGCCACGATGGCAACACTGTCGCTGAATTGGAAAACTGACGGGTTTTTTCCAAAGGAAAAAACCGCAAGTTTTTTGGAGAATATAAAAGGCATAGCGGCGAGAAGAAGAAAGAGTCACCTTTTGGCAGCAACAATCGTTTAACCAAAACTATTTTTCTGGATTAAAATAAAATTTGTGTCAACATAATGCAGAAACTGGTCATTCGCCGAACTTAGAGAGCACAACAATACTACAACAAGAGAAAAATAAAAGGAAGAGATATACGATTGAAATGCTCCACATAATAAATACTCCCACAGAACGTAGAATTAACTTTAAAGTCGATATTGAGAATTGTGCGAATGCTTATAGACAAATTATAAGAAAATATGGACAAATAGGACGAAAAGAAAACAACAAGATTAGTCAGCAATCTAACCTGAGTGTTTAAAAAAGGGCAAAGTCCGGACTATATTTTTATTTTTGTATGTGCGTTATGAGAAGAATTTTTTAATGTGTTTTTGCTAATTATTATGTTTTCTTTTTTGTTTGTTGTGTGTAGTTCCTGAGGAAGGATACCAAAGGTATCCGAAATATCGAAATGTAAATAATTAAATAAATGGAAAATAAAAAATAACCAAAAAAATCTTTATTGAAGACCTAGAGCCTGAAAAAGAATAAAATGAATCATAATAAATATATACATAATGCAATTCAGTGAAGTAAACTATTAGAATTTAAACAAATAAAATTAAAAAAATAAAAAGTATTTAAAAATTAAACACCAAGGTAATGGGTCTGTATTTAGTGTGTATTATGAGCTGTTGAAAACAGATCAAACGATCACAGGGGACCTGTTCCAAAAACAATTTATTCTGATATGTGCGTATATTTGATTGGTGAGAGCAATCAACGAGAAAGGACCAGAATATGAGGCCATAATCTTCCACCATAACAACACTAGGCAACATATTTGCAAGACCAGAATACGCTTCACTTTAGAACAGGGCTGAGAAAATATATTGATTTATTCTTTACCTTAAAACCAGAGCAGTTGTCTTGTCACGGAATCCATATGCTACCAGAAAGATGGGAAAAAGTAGTGGCTAACGATAATGTCTCAACTGATTTTGTTATAACAAATGCATTTTTGAAGCAAAGAAATCGACGTTATTAACTTGTATACTTATAACATGTCTAACTGCTAAACGTATCTCCCTGGTTGTTGTATTCAGATCAAACAAAACTCGTTAAAAATAAAGTGAGAGGTCTATTATTATTTTTTCGTTTTTATTTTTTAAAGAATTCTAGGAAGTTGTTTAAAATTATAAAATCATTAATAACTTTATTTAACTGTTGATAAAAAACAACTGTCAGTCATAATGCACTTGTGTGCATATTTATCTTTTTTTTAAACTTAACGCCTGCCTATTCATTTATTGTTAATTACTCTCTAACTTGAACAGCAAGAGGGAAAATTAAAAAAAAACATGTTATAAATCAATTGTATTAATGAATTTTTTCCTTAAACCATTCAGAAAAGATATGAATCATGTGTAAATATGTAGTACAAATCGTCAGCAGAATTTTTTTTCCTACCTTTAAAACAAACAATATTTTGCTTACATTTGTGACTTAATTTTTTGGCAAAAAAAAAAAACGGCAGATTGTTTAAAAATATAAAAAAAATATTATTTAATTTTATTTTCTTTTTATTAACTCCTTATTATGCGAGTATAATCGAAAGGTATTTAACATACGAATTTTTTTGCTCAAAATGGATTTTTATCATTTTTTCTATATTTTAACATAGTTATGTATATCTCGGAATACCATACGGAATGTCTCCTTTGTAACTGAAGCACAATTGTAGATACTGTAGTCGGAACAAACCAATCCGAACAAAGTACATACGCTCAATTTTTCACCTTTTTTTTTCTCAATGATTGGTTTACAAATCCACAAATATTTGTTTGCTTTTTCCTTTATTTAATTTTATATTCCATGAAAATACAAATTCCGATTCATATTGCAGGTATTCCTACACAGAAAATATGAGAGTTTTATTTGTTATCTATACTCGTACATGGAAACAAAATTTTGAGCATTTTCAATCACTGTTACTGTTTGTTGTCTTCATATTCATGTTCTCAGTCTGCATCATCATCCTAGTTAGACATGATTTTCAAGGGTATGCTTTCTCCAGTGTGCTCGTGAATTTTAGTGTCATCTTTATCTTTGCTGCTTTCATCTTCAAACTGCATAATTTTTACGATTCATAAATTTATGGTTTTTGTTTTATAGCTTTATAGTTTTGTAAGAGACTTTCACAATTATGGGACGTGAACAGTCAGGCCACAAGAGGGGCAGTTGCCCCTGTAGGCTAGTAGATAGTGTACTCGCTTATAAGGTTAGGGGGTTGTGGGTTCGAATCCCAACAAAGACCTTGGTTTTTTTTCACTCCACAAATAAAAATTTGCTGTCTGTGGGGCTGCTCAGTGATGAAGGAATGGTCACTGGACAATGTGCTGTCTTATATACGACAGTTATTTTCCGTAACTATCCTTTTACTTTCACCAACTGTCTCATCTCTTCTCTATACCTTTCTTAAAAATAATGTAGCATAGTACTTGACTAAATAGGCATTGCCTGAAGTGCAGCTTCTCTTAAAAAAAAGAATATTAATAATTTTAAAACTCTGCAAACTACAAACCTTTGTAAGCCATACAACTGATTTGTTGCGTTTGAATCGCTTTCTCAATGGCATGGTAACCTGGTGGAACCTCTCTCCTTGTTCGTCTGATTTCTGAGATAATTGTGCCAAAAAGGTGTCAAGGTGAATATGCACGAAATGTAATTTTAACGCCATGGATGCATTGATTTTTCAAATAATACGGGAGCTTGTCCACTCGTGTCTGTATATTATCTCAGTCTATACGGATCTTCCCTAAAATAACTTTAATGACTTGTTTCATTACATCCCATACACATGGGATTGGTTCGAAAGCAATCCCATATTAACCACAATATAATCCATTTCCACTTGTGGTACCGGTTGTGATGCATTGTTTTCAAAATCATTCACATTGGCCTCTTTGGTGAAAACGGTTTTTACTTAAATATTATCCAGAGTCGGGCGTTTATGTGGATCGGCTACTGCAGTGCGTTATACTGGAAGTGTCACAGTAAAAGCTGGAATGTATACTTTTATTTAAAAATATTTTTTCTGTTTAATCAATAACCACAATTTATGTAAGCGTAACACCTGGACTAATCATATCCATTTAGGTATTGCATCCAAAATACTGGCTTCATTAAAGAAAACTGTACACCTTTTCCATGCATCCACATATCCAAGGGTATTATAACAACTTTTGCACACTGTGTTAGGGGCTAAATATGCGCCACTTACATCTGTTTTATCAAAATAATGACAATTAACCGTTTAAAATTCCTTAATTAACAAGTTTTTTTGTATTCCTTTTGCGTATTTTTAGAACGCTATGACCACAAATGTAATAAAAATCTTTTAATTTTCTTATTTTTCCTAATGAAATATTTAATGTTGTTGTGTTTTCGAAATGTAATTCTCTCTGAAGAAAAAGGCTGTTTATTCTACAGCGACTTAATTACTAAAGCAGCCAATTTGTCAAAACGAATGATGCAGAAAATTAACGTTCAGTTTAAATTCAAGAAACATGACCGAATTACAGGATAAGGGTATCTACTTCCAAAAAAAAGTCACGTTTTAGTGCTCCTTATGCTCTGGTGGAGTTTGATTAAAAAGAAGAATTTAGAACCTCAGCTGAGATGCATTATTTTTATAATACCAATTTCGCGGTAGTTATAAATTAATTAAAATTATTCTATAAAATTGTAAAATTTATTCCTTTTGTAAATATTTAGTTTATTGAGTTCTTTTATTGCAAAATAATTTCACACGATTTTAAGAGTTTTAAAGTTTATTTAGGCGAGTATTTACTTTATACACAGGTTATGGGCACGTTCACAATTAAACTTTTGCCCAGGAGAGGCAACCTTTATATACAGTTTTGAGCGCTTCTAAAATTTATTACAAAACTCTAATTCATTGCAGTGATTATAGATATCGTTTTATCATT
Organism: Trichopoda pennipes; assembly: GCA_030448955.1. Classification (NCBI taxonomy): domain Eukaryota; kingdom Metazoa; phylum Arthropoda; class Insecta; order Diptera; family Tachinidae; genus Trichopoda; species Trichopoda pennipes. The sequence continues at coordinate 5,112,151 of JASKUP010000040.1, forward strand.
ATTCACTGTGCTTGATATGTGCATATATTGTCCGACGGGGTTTGATTTATTTAGGTATAAGTTTACGTCAACCCGCGTCAACTTTTGTTTGTGAACATACCGGGTCGGCTATATGCCAACTTCAGCGTTCCCTTTTCACAGCATATAGTTAAACCGGTATGTTCACAAACCAAAGTTGACGCGGATTGACGTAAAATCATACCCAAACATGTTTTATTGTTTTGTATTCATAAGAATTTTTAGAAACTTAACTTACTTTTTATTTTAGTGATAATTATCTTTTTATAACTTAACAATATAAAACTTAAAAAAGGATTATGTAGTTTCACAGGCATCAAAATTGATCGTGTAAGGTTTATTCTCTGTGTACACACGGCAAGTCATTCAGTAATTCTCGTTCTGTTTATATTTTAAATTCCAAATAGCATAATAAGTTTGCCTGTGTGCCTTATTTCCGTTATCTATCACAAGAGTTGGGTAGCAAAAATTGCCGATAAAGGCGACTTACATTTTGTTCGTGTTTACACGCGTGCGTCACTTAAATAAAAGTTATTTATTTATGAATCAGTGCTAGTTGAGGAAAAATTAATTACGAATCAGTTAGAAATGAGACGTGAGAAATTTGTAAAAAAAACATAATAAATAATAATAATAATAATAGCACTAGTAATTTTTAAGCACAAGGTCAGGTCTATATAAAAATTAAATAAAAAATTAAATTTGTTTGACAAACAAACAAACAAATTTTCATTTATTGATTGATTTCGAAAATTGTTTATGCTTTTTATATTTTGTTAAAAATGCCACCCAATGATATTGATTTTTAATTCAATTTTAATTTTATTTATTATTTATTCTTACGAATTATTCTAAGATTAAAAAGTTTAAGAAGCGTTAACTGCAAAGGCTAATCGACTCTAAGTTAATAATTAGAAAAATTTTAGTAGTGATTTTTTTTGCTTTATTAAAAATAAGGTCCGATTCTTAGCTTGTAGCAGATTTTGTTGCTATTTGATGCGGATGGATTTTGGAGTAACCTAAAAATGTTTTACTTAGGGCGCTGTATGATGGGCACTAAATGAATATGTGTGATGTTGCTGTTGCATCTAGAATATATTTGTGTACTAGTTTTGTTAATTCTATACTCCTGAAAAATATAAAGTGCTCGTGGCGAAATTTTGAAAATATTTTTCTTTTATCGAATGTTGTTGTAGTAATGGCGGTGTTGTGATTAATTTTGCTTAGTTTAATTCTTAAAGGTTTTAAATATGGCGACGATCTTTTTTTTCCAAGTGCATTAAAGGCAAATTTTGCAGCAATGTCGCAGTTTTCTAATTTAATCATCGTTGTCAATGAGAATGTTTCTGATTTTTATAACTGTGATCCAGCGGCTGCTAGTTTTTATATAAAAACCTTGTGCTTAACAAATTATTTATAAAAAAAATTATATATAAAAAGTTCAATTAACTACAATTATTATAATCCAAATCATCTATTTAAAAATCCATTATATCGTCAAATTAAAGCAAAAAAGAAAATATGAAAACAATTTTTTTGTATATAATTTTCGTACATTTTGTCCTCCATTTAATAGAAAAAATATATAAACTTAATTTCAATTTTAAGCTTCGTAATGTTTTTATTAAAAACAGGTTTCTACAATAATTGTTTTTATTTGAATGTAAATAAATTTAATATGCCACCAGCAGGCAACATTGAATTAAAAAACAAGAATAGAGTTATTTTACATCTCTTGTTCTATTTGATATACAAATATTTTTTTACAATAGTGTGTGGTTTTTAGATGTAATGAATAAGTGTGTGTTGGGTTACTTGTTTTATTTAAGGCGGCTACCCTGTATTAGGATTCGAATTAAAACTCTTTCGAATAGAAACACAACGTAACTTTTGTTTAGAAAAAAGTTCGATTTAACCTGGAAGCTGTATAATAAGGCCACAAAATATATAACAATAATTTCCAAGACAACCATATCGAAAGAAAAATTAAGAAAATTAAAAATAATAAATATCTTTTTTCTTTTTTTTTTAGATCTTTTTTTATATATTTTTTCTTTTCAATATTTCGATTTCCTTTGGAAAGCTTCTTCTTCTTCTTCAAAAAAAAAAAAAAAAAAAAAAAAAAAAAAAACTATGAAAATTAAAATTTTATGCAGAAGAAAACCACTGGCAGCGCTATAGCTGCGACAAAGAGTTGATTTGTTTTTCAATGGAAACCAAACAACTAAATGGCATGTCCTCTATATTTTTTAATTGCTGATTTATTTTCTTTTCACAACAGCTGTTTTACTTTTCAGCTTACATAGTGCATAATTTTGAGACTCAATTCTAAGAATTTCGCATAAAAGTAAGCCCGAAATTAAGAACTTTTGCTTCATTAGTTTTGTAACGGTTATATCTCGTTATAACGTACGGAATATCTCTTTTGTGTTTAGAGCAAAGTTGTAGATATTAATTAGAAGAAAGAAAAACGAATTAAACCAACCTAAAAAAGTGCCTTAAGAATTGTAAAAATGCCAATTCTTCCTTATTTTTCACTACTTTTGCTCAATAACTAAATTACAAATCTACAAAAATGTTTTTTTTTTTAATATGTGTTTGGATTCTCCGACGGGGTAAAAATTTCCTTTGTTTGGGTACGGTTTTTTTCTTTGTTTTACAAGAAAATAAAAATAACGAATAATATTACAGCTCTATTCGTACACAGAAAATATGAGAATTTTATTTGTTATCTGTGCAGGAAAACAAAATTTAGAACATTTTCAATTGTTATTGTCAATATCCATCCCCGTTGAAGTAGAAGCTTGTGGTTCTGATAGTCTTATTTTTGAACAACCTTCGGTTCATATTCAAGTTCTGAATCTGCATCATCATGCGAGTTGAATTATAATATTCAAGAGCATGCTATTTTCAGTGTGTCCATCGGTTTCAGTGTCATCTTCACCTTTATACTGCATAATTTTAGAACTCCATCAACAAACCACCGCAAGCAGTGCAACGAATTTTTTGCCTTTAAATCGCTTTTCCACTGGCATAGTCACCTAGTGAAACCTCTTTCTTTGTTCGTTCGATTCCTGACAAAAAAAAATTATAAAAACCCACCCTCAGCAAAAAAATTCGTATGACCATTAAATTTTTGCTGCAGCAAACTTCACAAAACAAATGATTCAGAAGTTTTTATTTTTAGGGCTACTTTCATATGTAATTTTCAGAAATGAGTCTCAAATCAATGAGCTGGAAAATGTTGCACTGGGTAATTAACCTGTAAAAAATAGTTTGTGATATTGCATTAAAAACGAACATTTTTTTCACTACATTTTACTATCATTTAGTCAATTGTCTAGTTCCTAAACGTTTTTTGCCAAGCAAAATGCTCTGATATAATTAGATTTTGGGACGCAATCTAATTGATTTTGAAAATTTAAAATGATATAACTGTTATTCGAAATAATCCTTTTGAATATTTTCAGCGTTTCCAGTATCAAGCCATTTTTTCATTCATTCAAAACTGATTTAAAAACGACTCAAATTATTTCATGTTTGATAGGCGTGTATTTTTTAAACATTTTCTTTTTTTGTTTGTTACCTCCTTATTAAATTAAATTTAAAACAAAAAAAAATAATAAATAATAAAAAAGGTAGTTAAATAATCAACAACTACAACTACTGTTGCATTATTTCATTGTCTTACAAAACAAGTTGTTTATTTAAGAAACAAATGTTTAACAGAATAGCGGGTATAATTTTTCTATGATGCTAAACAAACAATACTGAACGAAAAACATTAAACTACTACAATTTAAAACAAAATAAAACCAAAATTGATTATTTAAAAAAAATATTTTTTTTAATAAAAAAGTTTTTACATCATTTTACATAAAAATTAGTCAAACTCACAGTAACTCGATATGGAATGCCCTCTGTAATAATTTTTCTACTAAATTAATTTGAAAGTATATTTTATTAATAAACAAATTAAGTCAGGCTTTGTCTGCTATTTGTTTTACCAAGAAAACTAAAACACTGTTTAAAACTGTTCACTCTTTATGGGGCGAGTGTTATGACATTTTAACTTTATATACAATTAATAAAAATGTAACAGACAAAAATAATTAGATATGCTATGTAATGTTTGTCTCAAGACAAGTTTTTACTAAATTGGAGTTTTTTCGATTGCAGTACATTTCGCCAATACACGACGTAATATCGTAAGTAACAGTTTTACCAGAATTTACATTTTAAATATGACATTCTGATAATTACAGTATCCATTATGTTTTTATATTCTCTTGTAAATTGAGTTGTCAGGGCATACAGACATTAGTAAAAAAAATTGACTTGAAAGAATAAAACAGAATAAACAATAAGAGAAAGTAAACTTTTCATTGGTGAAAAATTCTTGTCTTTTTTCCGAGTAAAATTTTTAATAAATCCGAGAAATATATTACACTTTACCCAATATGTCGTGCCCATAAGCTTTTTTGCGATAACCACCCTTGAAAGCAAATAGTTTAAACGCTGCCACTAGCATGACAATACAAAAACCATATAACAGCATACCCATACGCATATCCATATCCGAGAATACATTACTTATCATACGCTTTTGTCTTAAATTATCTAAAGTTGTATGTAACAGTTCATCGTTTTCCAGGCCATAACGTGATATATATTCTGGCTGATGAATATTTTTAAGGAATTGCAAGACATGTTTTTCATCCCAGTTTTCTTCTAAATTGGCGGTTGATTGAGAACCTGGCTGCTTATAACATTGGGGGCAACTGCTTTCTGAAGGAAATTGTATTTTAGGAAATTTAGGATCTTCTGTGGCATCATGTGCTAAACGTTGGTTAACCTCATTGTGGGCAGCCCAAAGCCAAAGAATAGCTTCATCTTTACTTTGTGTACTGTTCCATTTGCGTCTTACGGCCATTTCCTTAAATGTTAAATTAAAAATTATTGTTTTATTTTTTTATAGCAAAACTAAACAAAACAAAAGTTTAATTTTAATAACCCGAAAGTCGTGAAAAATATAACGTGCAAAAATCAATGGAAAAAAGTATAAAGAACAGCTAGATAAAAGGTTAATGACTTTTAGAGTTTCTTTTATTTACAAACAATATGCAAATAAGCACACTGAACGATGCAATATTTGAAACTTAAGACCTCCAAACCCCGTTAAATTCTTTTAATTACACAATTATCATTAATTTTAGAAATTAACACCAAATTAATGCCAAAATTCAGATTATTTACTTTATTCTTACAATTGTTTGTTTACGTTTGCACCTTCAAAACATTTGTTTTTGAGCCCATTTTATATTTTTCTTTAACTGAAAGATGATACCTACAGATGTGTCTCATTTTAAATATTAAAGAGTTTCCTCATACAATACACATGATTTGTGCATGACAATTGCCCTGTTACAATTTTGGCTAATTTGGTATTACTTTAACTCTTAATAACAGCAAGAAATGAAAAAATAATCCATTAAATTTAAGCCGTAATTTCAATTATTAATACGCGGAATGTAATCCACTATGTAATTGGGTGTACATATATGGATTTATTTATTTTTTTTTATTGTCTGTATTTTCTCACACGAACATACATATTCAAACAAAATAAGAAAACAAGTTTACGCATGCAAACAAAAAAAAAAAAATAAATATAGAAACAAATAACGAATCATTTAATAATGAATCATTTACAACTTTAATCATATATAAAGGTAAGTTTTGGCTTAGTAAAGTACTATTTTTGAAACTGTAAGTTGAGTTTTTTAAAAGAAATCTTTAAAAATTGGTAAAAATTTATATATTTTCTTAATTTTTTGGTTTAATTGAATCTCATTTATTATATTTATATGAATTCTCGGTATTATTGTGAACCTTAAATTTTTTTCTTGAATTCTGATTTTTGATTTTTTCGGAGCTTAAATTTTTAAGGTTCCTTTTATTTTAAATATGAAATTATTTTAGTCCGAAATATCGAAATAATATTTAATAAAATAACAAGAGACTTTTATTTAAATAGAAAGGATTCGCCTCGAGTGCAAATAAAAACAAATAATTTTATTTTTTGTGAAATATTTGTTTATATCTAAAATTAAGATTTCTTAGTAAAACTTCAAAAGCAATTTTCAATCCTAATAGCAATGCGAAACATATCTCGCATGAGTTTAAAATTACTTCGATAAATTTTACAGTGCAATTTACTTTTTTTCATATCAGATTCTTATTAAATTTACCTTTACTTTGTACCCTAATTTATATTGGCCTTGTTTGTTACTTTGATATGTACAATATTGCCAAAATCAAAAATGGAAATTCAGCACTTTTTTTTAGGAATAAAGCTATCAACAAAAACTATTTCGATCGGAATGTATAGATGCGCTGTCGTTTTTTGCAATAAAACAAAAACTATGATTTTGGCAATGCCCAATTTAATAGTCAAATAGTTGCATATAATTTCTCTTATCTCTTTCTATTAAATGCATCAATAATTCATAAAAAATTACATAAGACGCTTTAGAAAAGAATGTTTTTAAATATTTGAACATTTTTTTTTATTTATCATCTGTACATTCTAATCAATTGACACGTATAACTTTCGTTCCCTGTGTAGAAAACTGTTTGTTAATATTTTTAGGTAAAGAAATAAAAAAAAAAATGAACCAATTGTAGATAATCAAGTAATTGCTGTTGATCTATGTGAACGCGGGTGAATGGTTATGGGTTAAACTGATAATTCCATTAAATTTAAGTACATGCACGGGGGCGGGGGGAGGTGACGGGGGAGGAGAAAACGAGATTATAAAAAACAGAAAGTACAATAGCATACAAATTATTTCAATGACACAATAGTAGTTATTCACATAGAACTTGAAATATTAATACAAAAAAATTGGTAAAGGGAGTCAAGGTTAAAAAAAATACATTTTGTAAGAATATTCACTATTTTTAATAAAAATAGTTTTTAATAATTCGTTAGAAAATTAAATGATACGTTAACAAAAATTATAAATAATAACGAATTAAACATAATAAACATTGAAGAGGAATTGAAAAAGCAAAGCACAAATATATAAACAAAGCGTTTGTTAATAAGTACTGCAGTAAATGAAATTTTTATTTACCTGAAAATGTTCAGAACAATCCGTGCAGCCAAAAAAATATTTGATATAACCATGCATTGCGTCAAGAACCTCTAAAGGACTTTGACTTTTATTTGAATTTGCTGCCTGCACAGACATATAGTGAAATAGTTGCCACAAAGAGCAGGTGAAACCGCGTAAGCCTGGCTGAGATCCAGCGCAGCCAATATATTGGGATGAGTTGTAAATAGGACCATGTCGTCCTTCCAATTTCTTTAATTCAATTTCAAAGTCTTCACCCGATAATTCTTGATGTTCTTGCGAAACAAATGCGACCAGTTGCGTTATCAGAGAGTGTCCGGAAGGATTTAAAGGATTGTAACGCGCTAAAGCAGCTAAATATTTTTGAAGAGCTAAAAGTTTTTCGCCACTTATATGGGGCGATTTGGGTATTTCATTGTGAAGAGTGTTTCGTATAGCCATTTTAAGATCGGCTTCATAAACAAAATGTTTATTGCGTTTTACTTCCTCTATTATTTCCATTAATTTCCTTTTATCCTCTGAGGAATTTTGCAATGACTTGATGCTGGTGGTTTCATGTGTCGTATCTGGTTTTTCAGTTATATGCTGCGACATTAAGAAGGATTTTATGGTTTCCTTATAGGAAGAGGACATTTTATGCAGCGGAGCATATGGAACAATCGAGCCCTGGCGATCAATTGTGGCGATGCTATATTTGGTGTCATTTATTTGATATTTGGCTGCCAATTCAAGATCTGTTATCCTTTTTACAGCTATATGGGGATATCTTACAAAGTGCAAAATAGTTTCAACACCCACAGTAGAATTTTCTGGTTCATATACTAAAATTACAAATTTTTTTAAGCTGTCCATACCTTCAAATAATGATGAAGTGCTGCTAGTTTGAACCGCTTGTAAATCTGGCCATGAAGACATATTACTTGTTTTGTTTTCAGCAGCAATAAACTGGGCTAAGCTTTTTGTTATAACATCTAAGTCTTGCGATGTTATTGGCTTTCCATAATTGTTCGTTGAAGGTTGATAAGCCGGCCCAAAATATCTTAATGTAGGGTAAGCCATAATTTCATACTCTCGGCAAATGTCGTTATTGTCGTCCTCCGCACAATCGATGGCCGCTATAGGCAAAATTTCCCGCCAGTCATATAATATTTCACCTAGTAGCTTATAAGACGGGGCAAATTTGCGACAATGGCCACAATAACTATTATAAAATTCAACCAATATGGAATGATTTGTTTCCAATACTTGGCTTTTAAAATTGGCATGATTTAAAATTCTTACTTTATCAGTGGAATTATAAAGACCCAATTCTTCATGTTGGTTTTTTGTGGCGTTTCCATGATTCGAACGCGGTACGCCAGCACTGGTCCCTGCCACCAAAGTGATTAAAAGGAAGACTAATAAGTGTTTAACTGGTACCGTTATACACTCCTCCATTTTATTATTTTGTATTTTTTTTTCTACTATAATAGTATAAATGGTCGTTGGTTGATAGTTTAATTTAATTAGAGCGTTACTTTAAATAAGTCGATTTATTTGATTCTTTTATTTGTTATGAAAGATAAACAACTTTATTAATGCATCCGCTTTTCTATTAACCTCGTTAACATTAGTGAAAACTTCTCATAACACTGAAAGTACTACTTTATAATTAAGAATAATTTAGTTAGAGGCTGCCCATTAGTATTAAATTTTTATGCAAAAAATGTGGTAACTTTTCAGTAACAAAATAATAAAGTTAGGTAAAACAGTGTTGATAAGCGAATTGTTTTCAACTAAAACCCGTTAGACATTTTGTGAATTTCAAATGTATGTATGAATTTTCGTATTACTGAAATGAATGAATGAATAAATGTCAAAATGGGTCCATTTTAATAGTTAAAATTAAACATTTCGAAAATAATGATAAATTTTACATAAAAGGGAAATTAAACGAAACCTCAAAAAAATTTTACTTTTGCGAAAATTTGAATTTACATAATAATTATAGATTATAATTAATATTAACATAATAATTACAGATTATAATTAATATTAAATTAATATTAACATAATAATTATAGTAAAGTAATAGTATATACTAGACCAAAAAAAAAAAAGAAAAAAAAATAACAAAAACTTAAATATCACAAAAATAAATGAAAAACGATTAAAAAAAAAATTAGAGTTTCTTTAAAATGTTATGAAAAATGAAAATCTTGTCAAAAGCCAATAAGCTAAATTTCTTTAGTAAAATTTAATTTTAAAATAGAACAAAATTTCCCAAAGAAAAAACATCGAGGAGTAAATATGGCAAGAAACGGAGAATGTAAACGTCATAAAACGTCAAAATAACAGCTAGGAAAAGTGGAATATTAAATTTCTACCTTTTTCGAATATTAAGATATGAAAGCTTTTGTGTTTTCTTTTCCTAATTATATCAATAACAGGCTAGCAGACTTTAAAATTTTATATTCAAGCAGTGGCATATACTTAAAAAATATCAAAATATCTATCAACAAATGTTACCGCGTTTCTATTTTTATGTTCTTATTTATGTAAAAGCTTTAATACGCATCGTTTACAGGCAATTTGAGTTTTTACCATAAAAATCGCTTAATATATTATTTTCATCTGGCACCTCCAAAAGGCAATATTATTGGGGTTATAAATCTAATCTTGGAAGAAAATTATTAATAATATATTTTATTAGGAATCCCACTTTTTATTTTATTATGTATCCTTTAGGTTACGGTATTTTTACGACTCAAATTACTTACTTTGCTTCGTTTATTGTAAACTGTTTTTTATAATTCCTTAATGTCACCTACAAATTAAGTTTGCAGAAAGCCATAACTATGTACGTTAAAATAGTCTAACACTTTTATATTTATAATTGTGATTGTTTTATGAGTCATTAACAAAATGTTGATAAAGAAAATTTAAATGTTTGTTTATAGCAAATAACTATTAAATATCAATATTTATTTTGATTATTTTATTTTTTATTTTTACAACTACTCATTGGACAAACAATAACAGAGACCGGCAAAATTTACAGTTAAGCTCTTCTTACTCTTTGCTAAATAGACACAATTCTCAACAAGAGAATAAAAACGTTTTCTTTTAACAATTAAACTAAAATTAACATTCAAAATGTTGATGTTCTAGTAAAAAAACACGCTTAAATATTTTTTAAAATAAAATGATTGAAGTATTTTTTCAGAATGTTAAGTTGTAGTATTTTATTTAAAGCTTTTGCTTGGTAAAAAAACATGGACTTTTAATCAGTCTAAAAATAAATGTTGTCGTGAAAGGCTGTCCATGATAGTCCGGCGAAGTTGTGCGGTTGTTAATTAAAATAAAATAGCAGAGAAATTTAAAAACGAAAACTAAACAAAAGTTGACATTATTTGTTGTAAACAAAGATAATTTTTTATATTCAAATTGAAAGCAAATAACTCATTGATTAATTGCAAAAGAGCACTAAGTTTTCACTTATTACACAAAAGTGTTTAAATTTTGTAACGAAGTAAGCCTGGGTTAGCCTTTTTGTTTTTTAATTTAAAAAATGAAATATTATTGAGTTTAGATTATCGTTTGTAGCGCATCGTAAGCATTAAAATTCATATGATTTGTTTAAAAATGCAAGTGACAGCAAATAATAATTAAAAAATATTCTGGAAACAATGAAAAATGTTTAAAAAATGTTACATAAAAAACTTTAAGAGTTAAAAACAAGGTTGGTAAGTTATCAAAAATTGTACTATAATTTTTATAACATCCGTTTCCTTTGCAAAGTGGTGTTATCGATAGAGTAGTAGGGGGTTGGTTTTTTTCCGTGTTTTAAGGAGACTTCTTGAACACAGAAAGTTAAAGAAAACCAAAGATTTGAAAGTTTTTGTTTTAGAGAGTAAAAAAGAAATGAATACGGCTGGTATCTTTTTAAAATAAATTTCAATAACTTTTATGCACATAATCACTATTACAACTCCGCCAAAACTTTTAAAAATAAAAGCTTGTTCCTTTGCGTAATTCCTTATTTAATTGACGAATTAAAACTTTTTTTATGCCAAAAACTAAAATGTAAAAAGGGCGTGTTATGCGAGTGAGTGCACGTCCTCGAAACTAAGTACCTTCAAAGCAATTTTATTTAGTTTAAAATAGTACTTAGGAAGAAGATAATTTGCTTTTGAAAACTTGTTTCTACAATTTTTATACTTAACCTCAAGAAAGTAATAAATAATCGCTGTATTAATCAAATAAGTAATTTGTTTTCATATAACTTTTTGTAGTAATTTTATAAATGAAAAACTTTTGATACTAAAAAGCTCTGTTTGACCCTCTTTAAAATTTACAAAATTCTAAAATTACATTAGGAACTTTATTGTGAATTTTTGGAGCACTCTTGAAGCTTTAATAAATTTTTTTTTGCATCCACAGCATAACTGCCACCTATATAATGAATTGGCTTCAAGGGCCGCTATAGTCTCTATTAAAAGAGTTTATAAATAAAAAGTTGTTGTATTCCCAAAATTTCAGATTTTCGTACACAAAAGAATGGCATTATTTCTCGAGTTGGACCAAATGTTTTACAACAAATAGAATAAATTTTAAAATGTGCTTTTTAATAATCATTTTCGTTTGTCTTATTATTTTGATTGAGTTCATAGCTGAAAAACGCTTTTTTTACAAAAGCATCGCTCGTTACTGCACACCATTTCCATCAAGTTTAAAATGGCTCGCGGCAGTTTGCTTTGAGTATATTTAAATTATTTTTTATATAGATAGAATCATTTATTTGAAGCAAATTGCTAAAAAGTCTTTAAAAAAATAAATTTTGTGGGACAAATTTTAACAATTTTTTAAACAAAAATAAATATCTTCCCTTTTTTATGGCAAAAAAAGTACGAATCAAACTTTATTGTTTTATTAAACATGAATTACTTTTGTAATCGTTGTTTAATTCATTGACCGTTCGGCAATAAATGACTGGTCAATTAATGACGTACGTGTTTTAGGCAGGATAGCATTTGTCATTTGGCAAATCTATGCAATTTAGAAAGCCTATTGTCATCGTTAGATTTTTACATCCCCCTCTGTAAGCATTCTATATTTAAGAAGCCATCTACCCCGCATAAAAATATGAAAACTCTTTTCTCAGTTCAATTCTTTACACAGCACAACACTCAATTCTTAGAATTGCCCCAAAAATAAGAATTTCTGCATCATTCATTTTCTTAATTTGGCTGCAATAATTCAAGGTGGATTTTGATCACTTTTACTAAATTTTAACACGGTTTTATCTCGTTATACCATACGGAATATCTCTTTTTTGTTCGAAGTGAAATTGTTGATATTGAATTGGAATTGGAGCAAAAAAGCGGAAAAAATTCGAAAAAATTTCGATTCATATTACAGCTATACTTACAAAGAAAATATGAGAATATGATATTAGCTGCGTCAACGGAACAAAGTTTTTGAAAATTAGCTTGACGGTGTCGGTATGATGTTGCGCTGATATATTGCTCTGTGAGTATTTTTTTTTTCAATTCAAAAATGATTTAAAAAATTCTGAATTTTTTCGAAATAGCCCTATTTTAGCCACAATATAATCCATTTCGATTTATGTTATCGGTTGTGGTACATTATTTTCAATAGCGAGCATTTGATATGCATCAATCACATTGTTCGGATTAGTGGAAATGGTTTCAGTTTTCAGGGACATAATATCCAAATTCGGAAGTTTAGGTGTCCCAGTAAAATCGAAAATATATACCGCCAAATACCTTTTTTGTTTTAAATGCTATAAAAACTACACAGCTTCGGCTGTGTAGCACCGTCCTGTTGAAACTAAATGTTGCCAATATACTCCTCCTCAATTTTTGTGAACAAAAATTCGTTCAACATAACTTCGTTCGTTCAACGTAGCGGCCACTTCTGAAAAATGGCTTAATTATGCATCTGGACCAAAATCCGCACCAAACAGTGACTCGTTTTAGGTGCGTCGGCTTTTCAATGTATGCGTGCGGGTTTTCTGTGCCTCAAATGCGACAATTTTGCTTGTTTACATACCCGCCAAGCTCAGTGAGTTTTATCTGAAAAGATGATTTTTTTTGCAAAGTCGGCATCTTCTGTAAGTCGATCGCAGGCCTACTTAGAGAAGCGTTATTCAAGCGTGTAAACAACCATATTCGTTCAGTGGAAGGATAAAACGAATTATCTGTCAAATCAAACATGAGCTCAGTGTTACCATTCGTGAAATAAGCACTAGTTGAAAAATAAAAGTTAGATGGCGGACCCGTTATATATATTCGTAGTGCCTAAATTCATTACGACCAGTTAGGTTTTGCATCTAAATTACTGGCTTCATAAAAATAAACTTAGTTCTTTGTATTCACATATGCCGAGATATTATAACAACTTTTGAACACTGTGTTGTTTTAAATTCCTCAGTAAACAATTTTCTTCATTACTAGGTGCGATCCCGTGCTCAACTTTGGAATCCCGCGGGATCCTAATTATACATGTACGGCAAGATTGGGTAAGAAAGAGTAATTTTGAGAGAATAACATTCTTCTTCTACTTCTTGCGTGAAACAGCCCAAACTTTTCCTTTGTGAAAATTGGTAAATTTGCTTACAATCAGCTGTTTTTAAAAAAACAAACAAAACATTTGCTTAAGAAAAGTTGAAAACAATTTCAATTAAGAAAAAAATATTAATAATTTAAACCAAAGTGTTCAAAAATGATGTACATATGTACATACTTTCATACATACATATGCATATACAAATTTTAGTTTTTTCTGTTTAGTTAATTTGTATGTATGTATATGTATTTCTTACAGACTATTAATAACAGTAAAACTTTGACGTTTTATTTTGGAGTAAAATTTTGGTTTTTAGTGTTCCCGTATTTTTGGGATTTTTGTCAATAATTGAGAGTAATTTTAGTTTTCTCTCATTTTACCAAAAATTTACCCAAAAATTACGGGATCGCACCTACTGTTTGCTTATTTTTTGGACGATATGATCACAAACGTACCAATTTTGGGCACTTGTTATTTTCCATAGTGAAATTTTCAATATTCTTCTGGTTTTAACATGTAACCATTAAATTATTAATGCGGCCAATTAGACAAAATGAATGATGCAAAAGTTCTTAGTTTTGGGACAACTTTCACGTGCAATTCTTAGAATTGGGACTCAATCAATCAATGAAATGAAAAATGTTGTAAATGTTGTTGGGTGTTGGTAAACATTTTTGTAAACTGTGTTTAAAAAAATATTTTTTGTAATTTCCATAGTTTTTCGTTTGTTTTTGTTGTATTGAAAAACCACTTGTTTTCTCCAAATTCCAGAGAAGGGTATTAATAGAATAAATATGAATAAAGAAAAAATATCATTAATTCGTATCTGCAGCAAAATCTGTCTAATACATGTTTTATTAAGGTATATGGCGCCAGTGGTTTAATTTTTGTTTTTTTTTTTTTATTTTTCATATATTTTTGTACGTTTCTGTTTTAAAAATCATCATCCATTGAACTGATAATTAAGCAATTAAAAAATTATTTGCCAGAGTTTATTTTTTGTTTTGTTTTATTAATATTTTTGTGTATAAATTTTTTTTTTTTTAATATTTTGTTTTAAGATTGAAATCATTATTTGTTTTATTGTTTTTTATTTTAATTAATGTTTGAATAAGTTTAGATGTTGAGAACAAACACAAATTTCATGACAGTTAGTTAGACAAGCAACCGGACAGACATTTTTTATACTTGTTAGTTATCTACTCTCTTTCTGTAGTCGCCATAAGTAAATTAATTGAATATTTTTTTTTTGCTGAAACAACTAGAGAAGAAGTCACATTCAATTAACAAATTAAATGATTTCTTTGCTTTTGTTTCTTTTTTTTAAGTTTCTTGTCATTTATTTTTGTTTTAATTTGATTTGTTCAAGAGCGGCTTCAAATTTATAAATAAAAAAATTATTGTCTGTTTGTTATTTTATTTGAAAGTGAGAATGAAATTTTGTTTACACTCTTTAATGTGTTATTTCACAGTGGGTCGCTTTTAGAAATTTTCTGTACTCATTTGAAATTAACGACCGCAGAAGGAACTGCTTGTGTTAAATCCAGAGCTTTGGATTGAAAAGATCAAATTATAGGTTTTATTAAGATAAAAACAGATTAGAATTTGCGTCATTTCAGACAATCAAAAGGGCGAAAGTTTTTAATAATTATGGATGGATTCCATTATTAGCGGAGGTATCTAGAACGTGCGCAGAAATTGTATAAGACTTATTTCAGGCTGATCTCCATATTTTCGATAACTGGCCAAAGCAAGCAAAATTATTAAGCTCATTTCAGGGTGTTAATATTTTGCCGCAAATTAATATTTTCTGGGCGAATTGTGGAATATAATACTGAAATGGACAGTAGAGGTTTTTTCACTCTCTAACTCTCTTTTTCACTTTCTAACTCTCCCCCGGGGACACATTTATCGGTCTTTATAGAACTTCGACTATCTAGACCTATGCAACTGGGAGTATAAGGTAGACCAGTTCCCTGAAGTCAGCAGGGGTACAACTGGAAGCTCCACGTTATTTCCACGGGAATCAGTGAGCTCGCAGAGTTCTGCTATTTGTCTCTTTAGACATTTAGCTGTTCTCTGGCTGATTATTGAGGTTGGCTCTTTTGGGAGTATCGTGGTGGTTGTGGTTTCGCGGCCCCATAACAGGTCAGTTTTATATGGTGGCCAGGAACATCTCACTTTTAATAACACCTACCTGGTGGAATAATTCTAGATCCAGTGAGCATGCTAGTAATGTGTTCTGGACAGGAGTTGGATAGTCTCCAGCTCTTCAGCAAGGAGTAGTGGTTTGCAGCCCTGCTCTGTTTTCATTGAAATTGCTACTAGGAAGGACCTGTTGCTAGAATTAGTCTTCGGCCTGCTAGGGCGTGAGTGGCGCTGCTTTTCACTCACAGTGGTTTGACCACCATCTGATTAAGGCCCACGGCCAGGTGCAGATGTAAATCTTGTCACGAAATGGCCGTGGAACTTCCCCTCGGGGGCACATCTACATGTTTTGACGAAATCTCACTGTCATTACATGTGTCACCGGGGCTAAAGGCTAGCAGAAGCCCGAGAGTGTAAGAGACATAGGACAATCGAAGTCCGACCAGTGACTTAGAAACACACACTGGTACGACGGGAACCAGTTGCCCGCAGGGCTACGGCCCTGTTCTAGTTGTTGGTGAGGCCCCTCAGCGAGCAACGTGGTGGCTGTGGTTTAAAGCAGGCTTTGAAGAAAGCTCCGAAGAAGTGTTAACATCCAAAAAAATGCCCTAGTTGCGCTTGCAACAGGACCAAAAGTTGTATAGTCTCCAACTCTTAAATAAGGAGTGGGGGCACGGCAGTGCTATCCTGTACTCGAAAATTTTAACTAAAGCGTATATGCACCTAGTGTGTATGCGTTTTAGGGCGTGGGAGGACGCTTTTCCGGCACCCAGTGGTAAGACAACTATCAGATTATGGCCACATGGCTCGGTACCGATGTAAATCTTGTCACGTTCTGACCGTTGAACTTCTTTCGATATGGAAATAACAAAAACTCGCGTTGGCCTTGGAATTAATTTGATGTTATTTATTATTAAATCTACATATGTCGGAGTGTTATGATATGTTCCGTAGGTTTTGTGTGGACGATGAGCAGTAGCAATTAGCTTAACACTTTCTTTGCACTATAAAAGGGCAAACTCAAATATTGAAAATCTGAAAGCTCTATCTCTCTCTCTCTCTCTCTCTCTGAAGTTTCCCTTAAGAATTATGTTTGGTAAGTAATACGGGCATTCACAGTGAGCTTTCAAACCTCCTAAGGAACTTGGTACGTAGGTAGTTGATGGTATCAACTTGGTACGTAGGTAGCATGAGTCATGATTTGTCAATCAACAAATTGCATTAGACTTAATTTTTTTATAAAATAAATATATCCAGTTATAACTTTTTATAAAAAAATTTCATTAATTTTATTAGCTATAATTAAAAAAAAATGATTAGTCACAAGATTATCAAAAAAATTTCTTATAATTTTTCTAAAAAAATCATCAGTGTGAATTTAAAAAAAATTACATCAGGCATAATTATTCTATTAAAAAATTTTCATAAAAAAATTTAATTTTTATAAATTGAATTTCATTAGTCTCAATTTTAAAAGACAGTTACATAAAAATTTCATCAGTCGCAATTTTTCTATAAAAATTTCATCAGTCGCAATTTTTCTATAAAAATTTCATTAGTCGCAATTTTTCTATAAAATTTTCATCAGTCGCAATTTTTCTATAAAAATTTCATCAGTCGCAATTTTTCTATAAAAATTTCATCTGTCGCAATTTGTCTATAAAAATTTCATCAGTCGAAATTTTTCTATAAAAAATTTCGTCAGTATAATTTTTCTATAAAGAATTTCGTCAGTATAATTTTTCTATTATACTCAGGTGGCTTACATTTCTTTACTGCGCCTTAGGAACTAAAATTTATTTTAAAGACTGAAGGAATTATCTTATGAACAGTGGTTTCTTTTGTTATGCAGCAGTACGCTGAATGTGTAAATGTTTGCAATCATTCGAAAGGATACTTGCTGTACTCCGAGTTAACCAGCAGAAACCTGTCGTTAAATTTAAATTTTAAATTTTTAGATAAGAATTCGCCCAAGAGAAATGCTGTTCACTGATAAGCAGCATATTTGAGAACATAAAGTGTTTCCTAAAAGAAAAAATAAGAGCACAGAAATATTTGGCCATAGTCATCGAAGATGTTTGTTAAGCTAACGACGTCCTTTGAATTTTTTTTTTAAATATTAAACGTTAAAAGGAAATGTCTCAAAATACTGCAATTGTTTTGGGGAAATTTTACAGATCAGTAGATAGATTTAGAATTAGCGTTTAAGTTTTATTAGAATTTGAAATTGAACATAATTTGGAATTAATTGTCAGTCATTATGGTTCAGTAAAGTTTTTAAAGTCGTTAAACTATTCTTATTGCTATTCCATGGATTTTCTAGCTATTTCTTTTTATTAACATATTATTTATATCTTGCTAAAAGGATAGCGACATAAATAATTTTTCGTTCTGTTTTTTTTGTTAAGTAACTTATCACAATTTGCATATGGTTTTTAGTATTTCTTTACACACATTTAATAAATCTTTTCAAGAGCAGCACAATAGGACCGACTATAATTTATAAGCGACTAAACAACATGAAATTTTAACAAACGTTTAAAACATATAAAAACCCTTCCATTTGAAAGTAACAAAAACAAGAAAAAAAAAATAATTGCTGCTGTCTTCAAGAAAAAGTTAAGGTTGAGAGAAAAGTGTTTGTGGCTTTGAAATCCGTAAATGAATTTGGCGTCATACAGTCTGGTGCGATAGAAAAAACATTTATTTCAATTCCTTTTTTGTGTCTGTGATATTTTTAACAGGGGATTTTGATCATCTTCACAAGTCTTTAAATAGTGAACATGTACAAGCTTGAACATTTATTACGTTCGTCTGACCATTTGACTGACCTATCGCCAATTATACTCGATTATTGTACGTACCTACATACATACACATGTACATACTTGCATCTTTACATAGCTATGCATGTGTTTTTGTAGCCATGCACGTTTAAAAAAAAACAACAAGAAAATGTTACGTAGATTAAAAGAACAAGACCAAAAGGAATGATGAAAGAAATAAAAAAGAACCGACCGAATTGAACTCAAAAAAACAGAACAGAACAGAGATCAGCCCATTTCAATTCTACGCTTGCCATCACAATAATAACAATAAATCATTGGACATGCCGTAAGCCTTAAGGAAAAGCCAAGAAAAAAGGTTGATTTCAACATAACAACTCACATACTTTTTCATGATACAAAATTAAGGCAACAAAATAATACAACAAAATAATACACCGGTTGTTTTATAAATTTTTGGACTGATCTGGATTATTAATTTAGAATGTTGTCTATTACATTTTTTTATTAGTGATAAGATCAGGCTTTCTTCCTGAGCAAAAATGTACCCATATGCTTTTTTTCTCTCAAACCAGCACTCAGGGGATGACCCCTACATATGCCCTGCATTGGGCCAGAACTAAGAAGTTAGGTTATGGGGAGGAGGAAATAGTGAGTAGTGTTCAGTTTGAACTTTCCTACATTGAAAGTGACAGGGAAAGACCTCTAGAGGGATTTGTTTTGTTTTTAAGGGACTAAAACACAACATTACAGAACAGAACAAAAAAAAGGAAATAGAACAAACCATTGCAGACACAGAAGTCGCAATAGCGATGACGCCAAACGAAGAACAGGAGCAAGCCAGGCACGTCTGGAAACAGATAATAGAGAAAGAGGCCAGAGGACCAGACAAAAATTAAGGAGATTTAAAAAAAGGCAACGAGGATAATAAAACCAGACATATCGCACACATTAACAATGATGAACCCATCCGCACCATCTATGATAGCACTACCAAAAATACACAAGCCAAACACAATCTGCACCGGGCTGCAAACTTTAAAAATACATAAAGACAATAAAAGACACCTTGGACCTGGAATATAAGCATACAATAGCCAACACTGCAGAACTGATTAATAAACTGGAAAATGTACAAATAACAGAGAACACATAAAAGACTTGTATTCGTCCATTCCAGTAACAGATACATTGAACATTGTTCGTAAGACAATAAATAAATGTTTACAAACCAAATATGACGCGGGATGACGTAAAATTATGCCCAATCAAATCAAACTGCGTCGGACAATATACGCACATATCACCTCTAGAGGGAGTTGATTCCACATACGGACTGTTCTACTAAAAAACGAATTATCCCTGCAATGCATATTGCGATTTACTGGAAAATCAAGCACAAATCTATGCGCTCTCAACGAAAATCGAGTTAAACGCGAAAACGTTCGAGTAATGGGAACAAGTTCCCTAATTTCATAAAAACACTTACCATTCTAGTAACAATAAAATACATTGCACATTGCAACGATGCTCTAGGGAATCAATAAAGTTGGATACTCTACTACCCTCAATGAGCTTCTTGGCGCTCTTCTGTACATGGTCGAGCAACTCCAAAATAGATTTTGGGGCGCCGGCGCATACATAGAAGTCATATTCCATTTTTGGACGAAGAGTACGAAGATCGGATGGAGTAAAGTATCTCTTACACCGTCATAGAAAACCGGGGCACTTGAAAGCTTCTTTAGAAACTTGAAAAATGTGTTTAGTCCATCACACTGAATTTTAATGCCAGGAACATCAAGAGCGTCCGATTCCGTAATACCTACATTACCCATACTAACAAATGCAGCACCATTTCCGAGCACAAATCTATGCGTAAGCTTGCAACATTGTGTCTTACAGGCATTAAAATCGACTCTATTTACACGACCCCAATCCAAGATTGTTACAAGATCGTGATTGAGCATAACATTCAGGTTCTGTCTTTTGGAACTCACCTCCAAGTGGTTCGGTCTATTAATAAACCAATACGAATACCAAATAGTGTTGTCATCTGCGAAAGAAGAGGAATTAAAAGAAGCTAAATATCCTTAAGTTCAAATGTTCTCAAGCAACTGCAATCGATTGCGCAAGAACGTTCTCAGGTTCTTACGCTCTTTTATTAAAGTTTTGATTATAATTATAAGTATGTTAAGTACAAATTATTAGGTGTATTTAAATTTAAAATTTTATTTGATATTGAAAAAATTTTAATATTTTTTTCTGCGATATTAAAGACCCAAAAACTTATCACACACCTCTAATACTTAGTTTAACTGCCGGCCGGCGAAAAATTTTTTTTTCCAAATTTATAAAACAAAATTTCAAAAAGACAACAACAGTAGAATGCACTTGTGTAGAGACTCAGGTTTAATCTAAGCATATAGTTGGGCTGCCAGATCAACTAACTATTGCAAATTTTGGTAAATAGCCAAATCAATAATTTTCATTTTTTTTTTATTTCTTAAAAAAGAAAAATTATTTACAATTTTATGGGTTGATTTGTTTTTTAAATCATCACATTCTTTAATGCAGCATTTTCTGGGTCGTAGGTATGAAGTATATTATAGGACTTTAGATGAAGGCAGTAATTAGTAATACTAAATACTTAAAGCTAAATTATACCATTACGGCAGGTAACGATTATGCACTTGATGAAATCGGTACTTATAATACTACCGTAAATATGGCTTTGGCTACAGACAATGCACTCAAGAGGCTGCAAGCAATTAGTCGATTTTAAAAATCATTTATATGCTCACCGTGAATATCATATTCTATATTCATATATAGTCGACTCTTGATAATTTAAAACTCAAGTGACCAAAAAAGTTCAAATAATCGAGTTTTTATATTAACGAGACTTCAAAATATCAAAAGAAAGATAAAAAATTCAAATTAACAAGAGCTTATTTAAAATTTTTTATAGTGAACTTTCTTACAGTTGCTTACATACATACATACATATCTAGCATAAGAACAATTTATAATGAAAAAAAAAAAAAACAATTTATAATGAAAAAGTTCGTAATTTTTTTTTTGGAGTTAAATATTTCAATTTGTCATTGTCTAATGCATTTTCGATTGAAAAGAAATCATCACTTGCATTCGTTCTGAAAGCATAGGAGCGTAATGTGCTAAGACTTACCGTTGCTTGGCTTAATAACACTGGAAGTGTTGGTTGTTCATCTTCGTCTGCTTCATCTTTCTGATCCAAAGCAGTCAGATTCAACAGTTCAGCATCGGTTAGGGCATCTGAACATAGTTCTCAAAACTCACCTCTTCAGAGCTAGGTAGAAGTTGCCATGCAGGGCGAGAGTGCGTAACTGCTGGTGGCGCTGGTAGTTGAGCTGAAGATGTTAACGAAAACCCACCCTTTTTGAAGCAGTTGTAAATGATTGTAAAACTAACATTTTTCTAGGACTGTGTAATCATCATTCTGCGGTAGAGAGTTTTAAAATTTTCGATAATCCAAGACATTAACTAAAGGCTGCAACTTAGATGTTGTATCAGGCGGAAAATAAGTCAATTTCACGTGGCTTAATTGTGGTGCAGTTGTCCAAAAACAATTCAAATTATAGAGCGTAGAGCTACAAAATTCAAATTATAGAGAGTCGGCGATCAAAATTCAATTGAATTAATTTCAAATTATTGTGGGTACCAAATTACATAGATTTTTTTCAATATATTGAGTGTTTTTCAAGGGATCTGGAAAACAGTTCAAATTATCGCAAGATTCAAATTAACGAGTTTCAAATTATCAAAAGTCGACTGTATCCTATTATATTGATATTCTTTAATAAGAAAATATTTAAGAAAAAATATTTTAATCTTGATTTATATAGGTTTTTAGCCTGAATATTTATTTCATAAACTATCCTTCGTAAAACGTGGGAGACCATAAATAAATCTGGCAGCCCTGACATGTTGATCGTTTTTATATTTATATTTTTCGTATTACTTGCACTCATAAGCAGCAACACTACAGATAAATAAGAAAAGGAATAAAATCAGCCATCAAATGAACAAAGTTCTCGAAAAAGTGTGAGTTTGAGTACACGATATTTTTTTTGGTGGAATCTTAATATTTTCAATACAGGTTCTCATGCCTTCTTTCTTGCATGTTTTTGTTGTTTTTTGGCAATGCTTCTGCTGCTGGTGCTGCTTTGTCAAATAACAAGATGTTGAAGGCGGTTGGTTGTGTTTAACCTTTTTATTTTTTCTTTTAATTTTGGAGTTTTGTTTCTATTTTTCATATTGTTTTTGTATTCTTTTCATAAATTGGTGTTATCTTTTGTTTTTTTTTGTAAGTCAATAACTATGTGCATGAGTGTTAATGGTGTGTGTCTCTTAATACAATAAGCGTGTTCGTTGAAAGCAATAACCACTTGAAAGATACAAAGAAAGATAATTTGTTGTTGTTAAATTGCAGTGAAGTACGTTAAGCATTGTTGTGGTAGTACATATGAATACTATTCAATTTTTTATTCATACACACATGTTCAAATTGAACAGAAATACACACCTGAAAAAGCATAAAAAGGAAAGCACTGTTTCCAATGAAAATGTGTATAACAGTTTAAAAGTTCTTACGTTTACTTTAGAACTACGTCATTTTGTGATCGATTATAAAATTGTTTTCTTAATTTAAAATAAAAAATTAATAATAAAGTAAAAATATTAAAATAATAAATAATTTTAATACTGGATTAAAGCAAAAAAATATATGTGACAAATGTTCAATGAATAAATAATTTCTAAAATTATAAAGAATTTTCGTGAAACAGGTGCTGTGAAAGCTCTACATTCAGGAGGAAGACCACGTAAAATTACTCAAAGATAAGATAATTTAATAGCAAGAGAGTTTAAAAAAGAACCGAAAATGGCATCAAGAGAAGTGGGATTGGATATTAGCTCACAAAGAATTAGCCGAGCAGCCGAAGCTGGTCTTGGTTGTTATCGTCCTCTAACCTCTAATATTTTAAAAAAACCGCACTGCTCGTTTGAAATTTGCTAAAGTACACATAAATTAGTCTAGAAAGCGATGGAATACTGTCCTATTTTCCGACGAATCCAACTATAATTTAAGGAGGAATGAAGGAAAATATTTCGTAAGACGGCCAATATTAAAGAGACTGGATTCAAAGTATATTTGCAAAACTTTAAAATTTGGTGGTGACGATTTATGGTGTGGGATTGTTTCTCAGGGCAGGGAATAGATCCACTTCATGTTATAAAGGACACAATGATAGGTGTAGGCTATATATCGATTTTAAGCAAAATAATGTTACCATATGCAGAAGAGAACATGCCACTAACTTGAAGGTTTCAGCATGACAATGATCCACAACACACCTCTAGGGTTGTAACTGACTAGTTACGCTCCAATAATGTATGGGTTTTGAAGTGGCCTGCCCAATCCGCAGGTCGTAATCCCATAGAAAATCTTGGGAAATTGTAAATCGCAAAATAAGAGCTTATAATTACACACGGAAAGACGACTTATGCAATGCAGTGCTTAGTGAATGGCATAAAGTACCAAAGGACACCATTGATAAACTAATTGAATCAACGCATCGTTCTTGTGATGCGGTCATAAAAAATAAAGGATACCCAACAAATAATTGATCATTGATAAAAAGCTAGCAAAATTTATTGAAGTAATATTTAAGTTTCCGTTGTTTTTTTTTTCTATAATTCTAGAACTATGATACATTTTTGTTATTTAATTTTTTTCATCTTTCCCTAATAGAATAAAGAAGATCTTTCTAAAAAAATTTAAGTTTTTTCAAGAATTGTTCCTGTTGTTTTGACTTAAGAAATGAATAAATGAACTATGAGAAAAGTTTCTATTGAATTGTCCAGCACTGTATATTTTTCTATTAACTACGATAACTGTCTGCCCGTCACAGTATTTTAGATTTTTTAGTAAGAATTTTTTTGCAAGAATTTTTTAATTTAAAATTCTGAAAGGCTGAATTCAAAAACCAGATCACGACTGTTTTTAATATTTTTATTAACATCCTTTATTTCTTTATTATGACAAAGCAGCTTAACTCGTAGTAGCCTTTGATCTCTTTAACATTATTAAGTCCGTATAATAACGGTATGCTTCTGTGTAATGCCAATCTTTTATAATCCAAAGTCGTTCCCCCCGGGGGCAAATTATAAGTCTTTATGGATCACACAACCATCTAGACTTGAGTCTTGCGGGGGTAAAAGGGAGCCCAGTCCCCTTCAAGGCTAGTAGGAGCCAACTGGATAATCCACTATATTTCCACGGGAATCAGTAAAGCCCCAGAGTTCCGCTATTTGTCTCTTTAGGAACTTAGCTGCTCTCTGACTGGTTATTGAGGCTGGCCCTTCAAGAGTATCGCGGCGGTTATGGTTTCGATGCCCTCGTTTGACTTGTGTGGGTCAGATCATTCATAGTCAACACAATAAATAGTCCAGGTCCAGTGAGCATGATTGCGGTTGTGTTCTTAAATTGTATTAAGCTTCATGCGTTCTGGACCAGGAGATGGATAGTCTGCAACTCTTCAGCAAGGAATGAGTGGCTGCGGCCTGCTCCGAGCTCTTAAAGTTGCAACTAGGAGTGACTGGAGGATATACGTATCTGATGACTTCCTAAGGCGAGGATGACGGTACATTGCATCCACAGTGGTATGATCTACCATCTGGTTCGGGCTTTTGAAGTTGCAACTAGGAGTGACCGGAGAATATACGTATCCGAAGGCCTTCTAGGGCGAGGATGACGCTACATTTCATCCACAGTTGTAATGATATTGGCCCACACGGCTAGGTGCAGATGTAAATTTTATCACGTATTCCAAAGCCATTTTGGACATCTGTCCTGATATAAGTAAAGGGATGATAGTATACAACACGTTGTATTTATTAAATAACTGAGTTCCGAAGTATAAATGGCAAAATATTTTTAGTTACTACATTCTTAAGGCTTCAACACATTAGGCTAATGTGTGGTTGTTTAAGCTGTATCTGTTTTTATATTAATTAAGTATTATTCATTGTATGCCTGAGTTAACTAACGCAGAAGTTCTATAATTCCTCTTACATAAATCTACTACGTGCATGCTTCATATAATCTGCGATTAGGCAAGACTAACCTCAGATCATTCAGCCAGATCACAACTAGTATCCTCGATTTATTGCTGGTAGAATTAAATTTGTACTCTTTTGAACTCATCGCTTTTGTTATCAGCTTTAGCGTTATTAGTATTAGTCTTGTGTCAATGGAAACACATAATTTTGATTGTGGCTATTGTTATCATATGTATAAGATAATAAAATCTAGTTAATTTGATTCTCCCTTAATAAACAAAATATATAAACATTAAAAAAAAAATAATTATCTCTTATTCTTATTCCTATGGAAAGCTTCTTCTTAAATTGTTAATTTCATTTAAAAAGACCTTAAAAAAGAATAAGAGATATTTATTAAAGATAAAAAAGGTCGATTAAAAAAACTACAAAAACATTAAAAATAAATTATTGTTTGAAACGGTGTAACGCACAGATGGACATTTTTGTTGAATTATTATATGAACACCATTTTTTTATACCCTTCATTTCTTTTGATTTTTATTAAAAATGTTCTTAAAAGAAATTCTCTCTACACGTGATAATTTAAAGGTTTAAGGAATATTTGTATATAAATTGTGCTTTCTGCTGCTGTTCTTGTTGCTACTGCTGCTGCTGCTACTGCTACTGCTGCTCTTGTTGCACTGTAAACATTTAAGATCTGAAGCAACTTTGACTGGTCAGTCAGTCAGTGTTCAATGTATTGGTAAATATAATTTTTGTTTCTTGTATATTGTTTGTTGCTTTGTTATGTTTTGTTTTTGGTTTACAGACATAAAGATAAGATATGCCAGACGTAGTAGACATAGTGGCGACATGACTTTAGACTGGCTGTCTTCTCTGGTTGTTGCTGCCATTAAACCATTCAGTCAGCCATCCAGCCAGCTTGTCATGTTGTGTTGCATGGGCTCTATCTTAGAAAAAAATAAAAAAGCAAACAGGCAAGCAAGCAACCTTCTTTAAGTGCAATTGTTTAGAGTTGGCTTGCCCGGCCAAGCAGTGCAAGGCAACGAAAAAAGGTATTGTGGTATAGAGACAGACACATACAGACAGACTTAGAGACGACAACATTTAATACAGCCTGTTGTTTGTGCGTTGTGGTCGTCAACGCTACTTTTGTTGTTGTTTTTTATTTAATTTTTTTTTTTTTTGTTAATTTTTATTATGTGGTGGTAGTCAGAGTTGTTGTCTGCATCTAACAGATAACCAAGCAACAGGCTATGTTCGTTGTATTTTAGCCAATATTGGGTGTTTAAAATTATTTTAACTCAGTTGCGTTTCAATCGCTGTTTAGTTCACAGTGTTTGCGCGGCTTTTTATTTCAAGCAAAGCTACAGAACTTAAAAATTAAAACAAAAAAATATATATACAAAATTTATAAAATAAATGAAACAAAAAAGTTTTACAACTAAAATAAAAAGTATTGGCAAATAGTTTTTTTTTTATTTTTCTAACCATTTAAAATGTTGGCATAATAAAATTACTAACCATACACTTCGTTTAATGACCAACAACTTTAAACCAAACTATTTGTCTTAAGGTTTAGACAACTAACAATGTGTTATAAAAATTAAATGAAATCGATATTTTAAGTGTTTTATAATTTATTGTCTATAACTTCTTTAGATTTTGAAAAAAAATAAATACATAAAAGAATAATAATAATAAAAAAACCCGGGTTATAAATATACACATGGCTGTCAAATAGATAAAAACTATAAAAATTTAAATAAATGTGGATTAAACAAAACGATTTAATGATTTGAGCAAAATTAAGCAAAAAGTGGACAAAATCATCGTTAAAAACAAACTCAACATAAAAAATTGCAAGTGGAAAGTTTGGATAAAAAATCCTCTTGGAAAAATTATTAACTGTTGGTGCTGTTTATTGGTGGTTGTTGCTATTGCTGCTGCTGTTGTTACTAACATTTATTGCAAATTCTTTTTTTTTATTTTTTGTTTTATTATTTTATAAAACCACATAACACGACATTATGATCCTAAGAAGTGCTTTGGGTTTTGTTTTTGCAATATGTCTACATGTTGGATTAACAGCGAATTTACAACGTCAAGAGTTATCGGTAAGTACGTTCGTTTAATATAAATATATATATTTTTTTTATAAATGTTTGATAGTTTAAATATGAGTATTGAATTTTATAAAATTTCTTTTATTTAACAATTCTTACATTTATTTAAATGTACTTATGTATGCTGGGCATAATAAAACAACTCACGTATGCTTACTAGACATGAATTTGTAAAGTATGAACTCGAAATAATTTGATTTCATGCAAATATCGAGCCTCTGCTACAAGAACAACATATTACCAAAAAAAAAAAAAATAAAAAACTCGAACTGTGATAAATGCATTTAAAGCTTTAAATTTAATTTTAACTCTTTGTGGGGTATTACGATATTTTTATTTGCAGAATTCCCAAGTTTAAAGCTGACTAAAATATTGGTTTTTGGGTGATACAAATGCTAAAGAACATTCCTGTATGCTTAACTCAGAAGTTAAAAATTCTATGTTATGGCTCTCTTATAGCAGGGGCTGTTTCATAACTTATCTTTGTAAGAAGCATTTTATTCTTTTTCGTCTAGTTGTATCACTTGAGAGAAGAGAAGAAAAGTTTCCTTAAAAAAATTTAACATTTTGCTCATTATAATTTTTAATTTAAAGTCAAACAAGGATCATTATGATTAAAAATAGAAGAAGGTTTATTTGTTTCTTTTATAATTTTTTTTTTATAATCGGAAACATTTGTATGGTAACTTCTAGTTCTCATATACAAAGGATTCCATTCTAAAACCTTTTTTTTAAAGGGAAGTAACACTTCAGGCAACAATGGCTATTTAGTAAAGTACTGTGCTAAAGACAGCTCAGTGACTATGCCTTCATAACTGAGCAGCCCCACCGACAGTCAATTTTTATTTGTAATGAAAAAAACCAAGGTCTTTGTTGGGAATCGAACCCAAAACCCCCACATGTAAGCTAGCACCTACTAGCCTACAGGGGCACCTAACATTAATTTTTCTTGTTGCCTGTTTTTTGGTTGTTACTCTTTAAGTATAATTTTTAGTTATTTTTTTGCTATAATAGTTATTGGGCCATTAGGACTTGAGTAAGTCAGTTTTGCATATAGGAATTGGCAGCTTGTACAACGTAGTAGTGTGGGCTTTGGAAAAATAAAAAATAGTATCACTGCTGCGTTCCAAAAAATATTTATACATAATAATCACATATTTACGTATAGCGCACATTATTTTTTATACCTGCCTTAATAGCAAACGTAAGATTGTATACTCATAAGTAAATTCAAAGTTACAGCAAATAATAGTTTCGCAAATAAGGCTGTATAAATAAAAATTACATCTCCTTCGGGACACTCTTTACTTTTAAACGTTCTTTTATCAATTGTTTCTTTAGCGGTCACATTAGTTCATGTTACCATTATAAAAAATCGCTGCAAATGCATTATTTTTTATCGCTTTTTATGATTATCGATTAATAGCTTGTTTCCACGGCACCTGCTTCGCTCTCTATTCTTGCTTCACACCCCAATCATAAGCGAATCAACCTGTTTCGCCATACAAAATTTTGAGAACGAAGCTGGTAGATTCATATTGAATCTAGCTGCGAGCCAAGGAAAAATCCTCTCTTCTCTAATTTTTATCGTAAGTTTAGCTGCACTAGTTATCAAAATTAAACATTTTTGTAAGCAAAAACAAAATTACGAACAAAACAAAGTTAAAAGTGAAAACTTAAAAAATATAATTGTTTTGTGGGTGTGTTAATTAATTTTAATTTTATAAAATTAAAAAAAAAATGGATATGGATAGGAAAAAAATTATACTTAATGCTATCGCGGCAAGAAGGATATCTTCTGTTGTTTTTCAACTGTTGTTGTTGTTTTTCAACTTATGTTTTTCTGTTTAATAACAATTGTCAAATAAATGAGTCGTGTAAACAGCATGATTCCTAAATTTGCTTCAGAGAGTGAAACACGAGATTTAAAATGTCGTGGAAACAGGCTATTAACTGTCAAATGAAATTTTTCTTTTATTATTCCACGCGGTTTAAATAGCGAGCCATATTTATTACAAAAAAATCATACTTTATTCTTATAACATAATTATCCAAATTGATAAGATCGAGAAGTTTCGCTCCGAGTGCTCATACATGAAAAGAATTTTAACATTGCAGTACAAGACAATAAATAATAATTGTATTCTAAAAATCCATATACTCGTGTTTGTAAACTACAATTTGTTTACAAAGAGCTTGGGTAGCTTTACCCGTCCCCAGTACATCTTTTGTCTTATATATATACATATATCCTATGTATATACATATATACTACC
Organism: Trichopoda pennipes; assembly: GCA_030448955.1. NCBI lineage: Eukaryota > Metazoa > Arthropoda > Insecta > Diptera > Tachinidae > Trichopoda > Trichopoda pennipes. The sequence goes on from JASKUP010000040.1 coordinate 5,142,318, forward strand.
TCCGACAGATGGACGCACAGATAGACAAACAAACACTGGCAAGATAAGCATGGTACTCTGTTTATGATTTCGTGTCCATATAAAAAAACTAAGTGGGAAATAAATAAGAAATAATGTTTCTCTAGTAGTACTCTCTGTTTGAATTTGCGAAAAGTGTTGAGCAACATTTATTATTTCGCTTGAAAAATTTGCAAATAAGCAAGTTGTGACAATACTGCGATTTAAAAGAAAACTGTTGATTTTATTGTCTTTAAGTATGCAACATTGTTTCAATTATGTAAACAAAAAACATATGTTTGTATTTGATTTGTGAAAAAAATATTATTAACAAGATTCGTGACAAAAAGCAAGCAAAGATTTCGAAATAATGGAAAACACAATAATATTAGCAGCTTGTGCTGCTGCGCAACAATTAATACAATTTGCCACAGCAACCGACGAATTTTTTAAAATATTTTGAGTGGGCTGAAGATCTTCAGTGCTCAGCAGCTGTGAGGCATTGGCTCTAAAATCAAAATTTTTATAAGTTATGAAAGTTATAACAAGCAATAATATGTTATCACAATAACACTTACGTTCTTAATTCTGACGCCTCAGTGAGGAACTCCAAGTCCTCAGAAAACTCCCATGGATCTTGAGATTCCTCTGAAGAGAACTCCAAGTCGCATCCACTACCAGATTTTTTTGAGGCTTTATATTTTTGTTTGTAGTACCGTCTGCTGTCCAGAATACTCCTCCAGTTCTGCTTACATGCTTCATCTATGAAGAATATAAATAATATTGTAAAAGTTAAATCATACATATATACATACGTACATATATCTCATTCCTTACCGGGTTTTCCAATTTCTTTACTAATTTCTATCCACGATGTTTTCATGGCATTGCGGTTGCAGTGTAACTTATGGGATTTATCCCAAATATGATTCCTTTTCTTTATAGCACAAATAAGTTTACGCTTTTCTGCGTCACTAAATTAAAATTTTTCTTTTTCATTTTTTATTACATTTAGGCTTTTTTCCATTTTCTTTGAATAAGTTTTAAATTTCACAATACGTTTAAAATTAAAAGCACAAATAATAAAGTGATCAGCTATTGGTTACAATTCCGTGCGAAAAAAGTGCTGCTCATATTGTTTCGCAGTTCCATAAAAATGTTGCCAGAAACATTTTTCCGTTGGAAAAACACGCTGCTACAAACATTTTGTGACTTTTTCAAAAATAAACAGAGTACTAGTTCAGCAACATTATTTCTTAATTGTTTCGTACGAATTATTTTTATATGGGTTTTGACAGCATTTCGCACGAAATCATGAACATTTTTTATAATTTGTTTTTGTTGTTTATTTAGAATAATATATTATTTTATATTTCATTATTATTATATTTTTTTCCCTTTCAAAATCTTATTGTTCCGAAACTGCTATAATTCAATTTTTTCCGTGTACTTACATACATACGTATGTGTGCATCAAGTCTAAAACTGTATTTTTTGTTTACACAATTGATACAGCGTTGCATACTTTAAAGCAAAAACAACGGCAGTTTTCTTTTAAATCGCTGTATTGTCACCACATGCAAATTGTAAAATATTTCAAGCGAAGTAATAAGTGTTACTCAACAGTTCTCGTAAATTTAAACACTATACTAGAGACTATAGAAAAATTCTGTGCAGAAATAGAGTTGTATTTTATATGTTAATTTTCTTATTTGTTTTCGCGAATATAAAAAAAATATCTTAAACAGAATTTATTTTTTTATATTTCATTTATGAAATAAATTTCTTTATTCATTCGGGAATTTTGTAAATTATAATCATAAAAATTATGTAAAAAAATCCTTTCGCGAGCAATTAGTTTTCGAACATCTTTTTTGTGAAAAAATTAACTAATTATTGATGGACAGAAAATTAAATTACTAATGAATGCATTTATTTTATAAATACCCAAAATGTATTTTTTTAATGTCATTGGATTAATGAAAAACAATTTTCTTGCGTTTAAATGATTTCGTATACATACTTTAAAATCATGACTTAGTATCGACCATTAAATTATGCGTGAAAAGAAGCTAAAACGTTGACAACCATCTATGTACCTGCATACAAAAATTTGCCCTCGTATATTTAAAACAAACAAGCAAACTGTTTGTTTCTACTTCATAATCAGAAAATATGACAAGATTTATCCATTGACAAGTTTGCCAAACAGAATAAGTAATGATTTATTACAAGTTCTTTGTAGCTAAATTGAATTTAAATTAAATGCAGCGACATAATCTGTTTAAAAATTTATTTATTTATTATTGTTTTTAACAGAATTTTATTATTTATATTAATAAACGTGGATAGAGGGGGGGTTTCAATAAGCCTTTATAAAAACCTAGAAAAGTTGCTGCTATTTCTTCAGCTTTTATTAAAAATTCGCCATAGTTATTTATGCATCGCTTGACTTTTGAATCCAAAAAAAATGCACTAAACTTAAAAAATAAACTATAAAATAAACTATAATAAAAATAATAAACGAAAAACTTTAATCGAAAAACTCCAAACTATAAAAATTCTCATTAAGTTAATTCAACTTTAACAAGTCAGTAAAATAGTGTAAATTGCTTATAACCCGTATATATTTAGAAAATGCTACAGAATGCTATAAAACATTTAAAATTTGGACAATTTGCGTAAAAGTATACATTGAGGAAAAATGATATAATTCAAAAAGATTGAATGGAAAATGGGATATTGAAGCTACACAAAAGATCTTTTAGGCAACAAAAATTTATAAATTTAGAAAAAAGGATTAAAATTATAACTGAGGAAAAAAAATTTAATAATATAACCTTTAGTCAAAAAAACTCAAAGCGTTATGTATGGCAGGCAGGAAACAGGACTTCAATAATATATCGAATGCTTAATTGGTCAATGGCTGGAAGAAAACTAAACATTAACTCACATATACTATGCATTGAAATAAACATTTGACGGATACATATGCTCGATAAAGAACATGCGACATGACGAATATATGTCGCCGCTGATAGGTTATTCATTTAAAAAAGAAATTCTCAAGGTTGGAGTTTAAAAAATCCAGAAGAGTTTATGACATTATTTCTCCAGTGACAGTACCCCAAATTGGGTGCGTTTAAAAAAAAATAACTTTTGCTACCCACATCTCATAATTTACACTTAGCCCTCGATATGTTATCTGTCTCGACCTGTTCAGTGTTAAGTTAAATTTGTCATTTTCTTTCAAAGAATTTATATTAGTGGAAGGTGGTTAGTGATATAAAAGTGATTTGTCATAAAAATAAAAAAAAAATATGTGGATTTAAATTTTTTTTGCTATCATATTGAATTAAATCTAAAAAAGTTCAATGCCAAAATGAATTGGAATGGTATTTGTATAAAATCCAAATAATTTTCTTAACGATCAATATTGAAAATATATGCAACATTGCTGAAGGCTCTACCATATTTAGCCACAACTTCTTAAAACAAATATCACATGCATGGCTTAATGCATTGAGAAAACCAAGCAAAAAAAAAAAACAACAATAAAAAAATAAAGAAAACGGAGAAAAAAATAACAAGAAGTAAAAAAAAATACACCAGAAATATCCCATTTCAGAAACTGATTACAAATGTTTGCGGTCAATCCTTTCAGTTGTTGTTCAAATTTGTTGCTGCTGTTGCAAAAATCTTTTTTGCGAACGTTCGGTCGCATATGAAAAATGTCATGTGATGCCCAAATGAACATGGGAACTTCATATAAACTAAAAAAATATTTCAAAATGTTTTTCATTTTTTTTTTTTTGGTTTTTTTTTTTTGGCTTTTTTTTTAATATTTTTTTATTTGTAAAATAAAAAGATTTAAGCGGCATCTTCAGTTGTTTCCCCCCAGTCTGCACACTGAAAATTGTTGTATGTGTATGCTGTGGATGGTGTTCTTCCTTTCAGGTGTTAAAAAATCAACTGCCTTTAATATTAACTCTTCAGATAAAAATACACTCTTGTCGATTTAATTAGAGTCGCACTGTGTTTTGAAATGAAACTGTACTCAAACTGACTTCTTTAAATATGCAAACAGTATAAATACTGATCTTAGGCAGATGCTTACATAAAATTCAACCCATTCCAGATATACAGGGTGTCCACAAAAACTTCACACGACTGCTCCTGCATTGTAGCTACTTGAGTCTTCCATGGCTTGTAACTACCGGGTGTCCGGAAGGTATACTGCTTTGTTTATAATTTTTAATTAAATAAAAGAGAATGGATCTTATATTGATAAATATTTTATTTAATGTCGGTAATTATATATGGAATACAATATCAGATAAATGTCTGTCTCTGTTAGTTTCACAAATGCGAACCCTTTTGAGCAAATTTTTTATTACATTCACACACATTTCACGCGGTATTTCATCAATTTCATCACGAATATTTTGTTTGAGTTGCTCAAGCATTTTTGGTTTGTTTGTATAAACCTTGCTTTTCAGATATCTACACAAAAATAAGTACGGAGCGGTCGAATCAGGTGACCGTGGAGGCAAATCAACATCGCCATTTCTTGAAATAAGTCGTTGTGGAAAGAGGTCTCGCAGTAATTTCATTATAATCCTGGCTGTATGCGATATGGCACCGTCTTGTTGATACCACATGTTAATCAAGCCCAAAGCATGCAGTTGTGGTGTTAAAAAGTTTTATTTCATATCACAATATCGCTTTTTATTCACACGATGATTCCTCCTGACCAAATTGCACACTGGACTATCACTCTTAATGGTTGCCAAGGAGACTGTTGAATAATTTGAGAGTTTCTCAATCCCCAGAACCGACTATTCTGTTTATTCATATATCCATTGAAATGAAAATGTGCCTCTGAGTGACATTATGATTTTATCATGAAAATCGGGGTTGTTAAGGGCGAGCTGTAACATCTTATTGACATATGTAAGACGGCGTAAATGGTCTTGTGGAAGAAGCTTTTATGTCAGCTGAATCTTATATGAAAACAAATGCAAATCGTTGTGCAAAATTGTGGCCAAGGTTGTTCTTTGGAGACCAAGCTGCTAAGCACAGCGTCAAATTTTTTTTTTAAAGAAACGTAGCACTTCAGGTAACAATGCCTATTTAGTCAGGCACCGTGCTACATTCTTTAGGAAAGGGATAGAGAAGAGATGAAGCAGGTGGTGAAAATAGAAGGATAGTTACGGAAATTAACTGTCGTATAAGACAGTACAGTGACTAGCGACCATGCCTTCATCACGGAGCAGCTCCACCGATAGTAAATTTTTTTATTTTTGTAGTGAAAAAAACCAAGGTCTTTGTTGGGAATCGAACCCACAACCCCAAATCTTATAAGACACTACCTACTAGTCTACAGGTTGATGGATTGTTTTGAACACTTTCTTGAACAGCAGTATTGTTTTTAGCCGAACTTGCAGTACGTTGTGGTCCTATCACCTACATTCACTATACGATGAATAATGCGTTTTGTTGGCACGTTGTTGCTCCCAAAAATTTCACGTAACTTATTCATCGTCACAGTAATCGATTATTGATTTTGATAAAATGTTTTAACGATTAAAATGCGTTGGTTTATCGAATATTTTGCCATAATAAATTTGCCACGTGTCTACTTCACGACTGCCAAATATGAACTGTCCAGGCTAATGTTTACTAAAATAACGAGAAAACAAAGTAGTATACCTTTCCGGCGGACACCCTGTTTTAGACATCCTTTACTTGAATAGCTAATGATTTGAAACATAATTTCCGAATAGATATTAGATTAGAAATTTAATATGCTTCATTTGGCATTATACTGCAATTCTACTGAAGCCTCTTCTCTTTCATTTCACTTCTGTTCTCACTTCACCTCTTACTCTCCGAGTCTATGCTTAATAAATTGTTTGTTCTTTTCTTGACATTATTAGACGTGTTCTAAAACTGATTTCCAATTGAAAGTGTTTAATTTCACAATTTTTTGCGCAATAAAAGTATTTTTTAATTTTTGCGAATTTTCAGTTTACATTTATTTTGTATCCTTATTTAGATTAGCCTTGTTATTCACTTCAGTGTACACAATATTATTACATTAAAATTGAAAAGTGGAGAATTAGTCTTTTTAGGAAAACGAGTGTATAAAATCGATGCGAATCTGAAAAAGGTTAAAAAAATAGTGATCGAAATGTTTGATACCGACTAAAAATAATTGCGATCCGAATGTAGGCCAAACATTCACTATATAATGTGAATGTTTTTCTTTGTCATACCGTTGGACTGCCCATAAACCTAACCTTAAAATGAAATTTTTTTGCAATGTGAAAAAGCTAAAATCGAATTTCGATAAAAATCGCAAAATTGTGCTCAAATGAAAAAATTACATAAGAAGTGTTTGAAAGAAACTATAAGAGAAGATATTGAACAGCAGGACCAAAGAATATTCACGGAAAATTTTCGATTTACAAAAATTTTGTCGATAGCAATAGTCTAACAGTTCATTGAGTTGGCCATAGAAGAGGTGACGTGGAGGTAGTTTTTAATGATTAAAAAGTTATAATTTTTTGCTGAAATTTCTAAAATTCGATTTGAACAAACTCAATGAAAATTAGTGATATTTTTATGATGTGAGAATAGAAGAGCTGTTTCTTGTGTTATCGTCACAGCAAAATGAAATGCAATATTATGAATAGTGAACAACCATCTTACAGTGGCATACTATTAATCGAGCTTCTCGCACATTACCAAATCTCATGCTTACTGTTAAAGAATAAAGTGTTTCTTATCAATTGAATGGGAGTGTATGTGTGTGTGTTTGTGGTGTGTTGTGTTGTATAAAAATATCGTTTCTATCTTAAGTATATAACAATAGCAGACAATTTGTAGTCTTTTATTCTGCTTTTGCCATTTTGCTTGGTTGACTCGCTGTTTGGAATCACTTTTTATACCTGGAATATTAAAGTGTTTTCTTAGGATTTACACTTCTTTTTTTTATTGTTTGCAAGTTCAAATGTTGTTGTAGTGTTGTTGTTGTATTTTCATTCTTACATATTTAAGTCTTATCATTTTCACAGCTGTATAACAATTGTTGATAATTTACCACAAACATATAAAAAAGGTTGATTTATATCTTTTAGTATAATTATAATGTAAATATATTTATGGAAGTATAAATCTAAAAAAAGAGTTGACAAATAGGAAAAAAAAATATTTTCTATACTTAATAATAAAAGCTTAGAAACTAATTGAAAGGATATGGATTTTTAAACCAATTCAATGTACGCTGTCGGTCACCTGCAAATTTTCCTATTTTAATTTTGAATTTTTCCTTTTCACAGTTTTAGTGCTAAAAGTTTCCTATTGGTTTTGCGTTCTCTTGTTAAAAACTCGCCACGACTGCCTCTGAGTTTTACATGACTTGTAACTACCGGGTATCCGCCGGGAAGGTATACTACTTTTTTATTTGGGTGCGGTTTTCCGTCGACCCTCGTCAAATTTGGTTTGTGAACAAACCGGTTTCGGCTGTTTGCCATCTTCAGTGTTCTTTTCGTACTAGTTGCGTTCTATTGTTAGTTGTGTTTATATAGTTCGTGTCTCCCTTCGTGTTATTGCGTTCGTCACTTACTGTCTTTTTTGCCTGCATCTCTCTCTCTCCTTTTTCATTTGTCTCTTTTTACCTAATTTGTCGTCCCTTTTTCATTCGTCTTCTTTCCTAACTAAATCCTTTTACGATCATGCTTGTTGTCCGTTTTTGTTCATGTGTGAACCTATTGGGTTTTTTTCTTTTTTCTTCATGTGACATAATAATCTGTAATTGTACGTTTATGATGTTCTTTATTGCTTTGGTCTTCTTTCCTAACTAAATTCTTTTACGATCATGCTTGTTGTCCGTTTCTGTCTATGTGTGAACCTATTGGGTTTTTTTTTTGTTTACTTTGTTTGTTTATAATTTTTGATTAAATGAAAGAGAATGGAGTTTATGTTGATAAATGTTTTATTAAATGTCGGTTATTATGTATGGAGTACAATATCAGATAAATGTCCGTCTGTGCTAGCCTCGCGAGCCCTTTTGAGCACATTTTTCATTATATCCTTACACATTTCATACGGTATTTTATTAATTTCATTAGGAATATTTTGTCTGATTTGCTCAAGCGTTTCTGGTTTATTTCACCACGAAAATTAGTCCGGAACAGTCAAATCAGGGAAGTGTGAGCACCAATTAACATTACTATTGTAACGACACGTTCTCGCGTAATGCTGGGGTAAAGCTCGCGGCGTCCAGGGTTCGTTACAAAAAAAATGTTGCTTCACTAATATCACAAGAGACACTTTTGTTTAAAAAAAAAAATTTTTTTATTATAATTCACTCTTAAACTATTATACTACAGCATTACTGAGCACGCCAACGACGATCAACCGCTTTGTGGCCCTCAAGAGTTTTCGTCTCCCCTCTCTGCCGGCTAGCCTACTGCTTCTCACACTATAGCGAATAAAATTCTGGTCCAGTTTGAGCAGAACAGTTTGCCTGTCCACCTTTTTGACCTGTCGCGGTTGTCACGAATAAGATTCTGAGACAACCTTTCCACGTCGAAATGGGTGTTAGCCTTTTGACGATCTTGTCCGTCTTGTTCAGCTAGGGCGAATAAAATTCTGGCCTTGCTGCACAAAGCGTGGCCTGGCTCTGGGCTCCGTCACCTGGGCGAATAAAATTCTGGCCAGGTGAAGCAGCGACAGAACTTGCTTTGCCGTAGACCTGAACTATACTCAATTAATTCAAAGTCGAATAAAATTCTGACTCTGATTAACTGAGCTGAACCTATTCGCAAGACTATTTTAATTAAGTTGAATAAAATTCTAACTCACTTAAAAGAAGTCTTTCCCGGTTGCTTTCCCTCGGCCAACCCTTCTCAAATACGTAATTATCTCGCTTTTATATGTTTCTGCCAGGCACACATACACACCCATACCACTAAACTACAGCTGATTGCTACTGTTTAGGGTTGTGTTTAATGGTATGTTCTTCTCACGGATGTATCCTCGTGTTAATAGATGGCGCTTTTTAACGGCTATTATTTGTCTTTAAAATGAATACATTATGATTTAAAATATTTCATTAAGCAAATAATAAATATAATTTGAAAATATGACAAGTATATAATAAAATTCATTTGATAATCATAAAAGAACAGTAAAAAAATTAATAAATGTGAAAAATATATATAGAGTTTAATTGCCCGTGATCTAATTGCCATGTGATCCAAAAACAAGCCTGCCGACTTTTGGTCGTCACACCATTTCTTGAAATAACATGTTGTGGAAAAAGGTCTCTCAGTAATTCCATTGTAATCCTGGCTGTATGCGATGTGGCATCGTCTTGTTGATATTACATGTTAATTAAGCTCAAAGCATGCAGTTGTGGCGTTAAAAAGTTTTCAATCATATCACGATATCGCTTCCCATTCACAGTTACCGCTGCGCCGTTTTAATTTTCAAAGAAGTAAGATTCAATGATTTCTCCTGACAAAATTGCACACCAGACTGTCACTTTTAATAGATGCAAAGGTGACTATTAAATAATTTGAGGGTTTCCCATTCCCCAGGACCGATTATTCTGTTTATTCACATATCCATTCAAATGAAAATGTGCCTCGTCACTCATTATGATTTTTTGTACGAAAATTGCTGCTATCATGAGCGAGCTGTAACATCCTATTGGTATGGAGGCGCAAATGTTCTTGTGGTAGAAGCTCTTGTGTCAACTGAATCTTATATGGAAACAAATACAAATCCTTGTGCAAAATGGTGGCCAAAGTTATTCTTTAAAGACGAAGCTCCTGAGCACGACGTCGAATTGAGGTTGATAAATTATTTTGAGTACTTTCTCGATTAGCAGTAATGTTTTTAGGCAACCTTGCAGTATGTTGTGGTCCATGCTTGGGCCTATCACCTAAAGATCCTCTTTCTTCAAAATCATTCATAGTCTTTTGGAACCTACTATTCCATTTAGACTGGTGTCTTTGGGGTAAAAGGGAGCCCAGGCCCCTCAAAGGCTAGTAGGAGTCACCTGGACAATCCACATATTTCCACGTCCGCAGAGTTCACTATTTGTCTCTTTAGACATTTAGCTGTTCTCTGGCTGATTATTGAGGTTGGCCCCTATATGGGAGTATCGTGGTGATTGTGGTTTCGGACCCTCGTGAGAGTTTGTGGGTCGGATCATTCAAATTAACACAATGAATGGTTCAGGTTCAGTGAGTATGAATGCTGTCGTGTTCTTGATGAAAAAGAGCTTCATGCGTTCTGGACCAGGAGTTGGAAAGTCTCCAACTCTTTAGCAAGGAGTGAAGGCTGCGGCCTACTTCGGGCTTTCGAAATTGCTACTAGAAGTGACCAAAGGATATAAGTATTCGATGGCCTTCTAGAGAGTGGGTGTGTCCAATCATTCAATTGGTTTGACTACCACCTGATTATGACTATATAGTCGGTGCAGATGTAAATCAAATCACGCACTACCTACTAGCCTACAGGGGTGTGCTCAGATTGTTCTAAGGAAAATGCGGTGGTAGTCCAGCAACTATTTATAGATTTTTTTTATTTAATTGCATTTTATATAAACTTGTGGAATAAAAATTTCAATTTCAACGAATCCAAAAAAAATGGCCCACAAATGTGAAACTCCCAATTGCGGCAAAGAAGCTACACTTCAATGCCCAACCTGTTTAAAGTGGGGAATACCGGGTTCGTATTTTTGCTCGCAGTTCTATTTTAAGGGATTCTGGAAGGAGCACATGTTGATACATGCTTTAGCAGAGGGAGCTGCCAAGCCTAAACAGTCAAATGAAGAGTGTGGTTATAATCCTTGGCCATTTTACCGATTTACTGATTCACTCAGACCGTACAAAAAGACTCCGAAACGGAGTGTGCCCGAGAGTATAGAACGTCCGGATTATGCGGATCATCCTCAGGAAAGAGCTGCATCCAAAGAGGCCATGAGAGGCAATACTTCAATAAAAGTCTTAGATGATGAAGAAATTGAGGCCATGCGCATGACTGGCCGATTAGGTCGTGAATGTTTGGATGAAGCCGCAAAAGCAGTTGATGTACTTAGGTACATGAGGCCGCAATTGAAAGAGATTGTTATCCTTCACCATTAAACTACTACAATTTTCCGAAACCATGTTGTACAACATAACTTGCAACTCAAAGTTGGTTCAGTTATTATGATATTGCGTAATTTGAATCCACCGCGAGTTTGCAACGATACTTGACTTGCGGTGAAAAGACTTATGCCGAATTTGATTGAGGCAACCATTATTAAAGGAAAGTACGCAGGTGAAAATGTGTGTATTTCTCGAATACCAATGATTCCGACTGATCTTCCGTTTGACTTCAAACAATTGCAATTTCCGGTTCGCCTTGCGTTCACAATGACAATTAACAAGTCGCAAGGCCAATAGCTTAGTGTTTGAAGGAGAAATTTAGAAAATCGTTTTTTTTTTTCACATGGGCCGCTATACGTTGCGTGTTCACGAGTTGAGAAACCATCCGCTTTGTTTGTGTTAACGTCAGACCAAAAAGCAAAAAATGTGGTTTATCAGAGAGCACTTCAATGAAACGGATAAATTACGAACGCTTCGATTCAGTATTTACTTTGGATTCACTTTCATTTTTTACTTAGAGAAGTTCAACTAAATTCCACTTCATTTTTGTAATCGAAATGAAGTCATTACTGTTGCGCAATGAAATAAAATTTTTCCTTTTCAAATATAAAACAAAAAAAAATTATTTTTTTTTATCTTTTAATCGCCAAACGAAATGCTACAAAAAACGAAGCCATCTGGTGGCGAAACGGAGTTCGCCGGGTTTGCTAGTTGTTAATATGAATATGAGTGTTTTTTTTTTAACGCCACATACGACATGTTTCATAATTCATTTTGAAATATGCATCTATTAATCAAGTATAATAGTTTTAATTTGTATGCATAACAGCATGCGACTAAAATTTTCAATTCTAAAGCAGTTTAACATTCAATTATCACTTTGAAATATGGTTGAGAATTAATTGTTATAAAATAAAATAGTTTAAAAATTTGTTCTATATTTCTAGAGGTTTCTAAATTTGTATTATAAAACGCCCTTTTAACTATTTTAAAATACAAAACACACATTTCGAAATGGGACGGCTTTCTCTGTGAAACCCAACGAACAAAATGCATGAGGAATGCAAAATATAATTTATTGCCTGCAACTTGAGCTGATCGATATAAAATAAATTGAATAAGAAACCGTAAGTCAATCTGGTTTGATAAAGTTTTATTTATTTTTATTTTTTTCATTTTATTTACCACGTCTGCTGGAATGATTGTATGTATGGGGTATGTATGTGTACACAGCAGCGGCGGCGCCTCTTGACGCAAACTAAACTGAATGTTAATTTATTCAGATGTATTTTGTTTTTATTTTTTTTTTGTTTTCTATAATGTTGCAAGAGATCAAGAGCTAGATTAATATGATGTGCATTGAATTTAATTAAGTAATAAAAATTACTGTAGGTGTTTTAAACTATTTTATGGTGATATTTAACACGTTACAGACACGAGATATGTATGTATCATTCGTACAACAAATGAAATTAAAACTTTAATCATTTCAATTTATTGCATAGAAGAAATCAGCTATTAGGCCAGTTAATACACAATAGAATCATACTATTTGCTAAAATTTTAAAATTACCCAGCTGTAAAAATATACATTACATAAGCGATTACATAAGCTATACTTCGCTTACTTAGCCACTTGCATTTAACGTAGAAGTGTCATAGGCTGTTTAATCGGTGCGCTCTCGCTTACAAAGTAAGCGACGACGTCATCAAGTGCCACTACAATTCAGTTTACATCGTAAGTGGAGTAGTAAGCAACGTTGATTACAAATTTACTTGCGCATGTAAGGTATGGTTAACGTGTGGTGCCACACTTTGAAGTCTATATGTATAAATGTAGAATGTATGTGACCTAATAACATTTGTTATTTATTTTACTGTTAATGCATTTTATCATTAGGTGCATTTAATTTCTTAAAGTGCAATAGTACTTACCACAAAATCGCCCATATTACAAACCGAAAAGGAAATATTATATAAAAATATTTTAAAAAATATTTTTTGTATACTAATTTTATACATCGATTACAGCTGCATTACATAGTCAGTACTTAGCTGCTTCGCTTACGAAGTCATATGTACGTCATCGGTTATTGTCTAAGTACTTCGTTTCTTTTCCGGCTGGGTATTTATTATTATTTTATTTATTATTTAATAAGACTTCAAAAGTTGTCTAAACGATTTTCGAATCGATTTGTATGCTTTCAATTAATTTTCAAATATTTTTTTTTTGAAAGTCACAGTTTGTGAATGGCCCTAATATCGTACGTATAGCTTGTAATGAAATTAAAGAATCATTAAAATTATTGCATTTTATAGAATGTTTTAAATACTAACTGGAGTGGCTGGCTTTAAGACGGCTCATATGTCTACTGTTTGTAAAAGTTTGAGTGCAACGAAACGAGAGAGCGAGAGAGAAAAGGAATGAAACAGAATTTGTTAAATGGAATATCTTAGAGATGTCTTAACTGTCCACTTGATGTCATCAAAGTTAATTGCAATTTAAGTTTGACGTTTTTTATGCGCTCGTCTACAAATGTCTAGACACAACAACAACAACAACAAAAGTGTTAATAAAAACGTTTTACTGCATATAGTTAGAAATGACAAGATGTATATTCTATGCTTTCATTTAACCTAAGGTTTAGAAAAGTACAAGTTGCCAGCATGAACCAATATGTGAAGCTTTTAAAAAAAATCATTGCAAGCCACATGGCCCCTTTCATTATTATTAAATATCTTGAAAAGAAATTTTTAATTCAATGACCTTCACTTACTATTTGAAATCAATATTTTTATGTTTAAACAATTTAAAAATTTGTTAACATTCCACAACATCCACAAAATGAAAGCCACAAATGGAAATATTAAAGTTAAACTTTGTGGTTAATACGATTTAAATTTACCAAACAAATCATTATATGATCAATTCTTGGCGTAATTTATTAGTAAAAAATACGTGGGTAATTTTAGAATTTAATTAATTCATTTTTTATTCATGGAATTAAATTGTATTAAGAAATTGATTAAGTGGCAGCGTATTAATAATTTTATTAAATTTTTTAAGAAAAATATTTATAACTAGCGTGCCCGTGACTGCTTTGCAAATCATTTCTTTGACATTCTTCGATCGATTTTGGTTCGCGGTATTGAAAAACACAGCACGTGAACGTGTTACATATAATATTGCCATTTTCCGTCCTAACTGGCTGGTTTGTATTCGATGGCGAACGCTTTCGATGCGAATGCATCATTCTCAAGACGCGGTTTAGTTTGTACTGGTGAGTGTTGGCATTCAGGTAGTTCTGTTATTAGGTCCGTATATATTCAGGTAAGCAGAATACTGGCCACCTGGTATTTGTATGCAAAGTGAACTTAAAACCTTGTTTTTAGTGTTCGTCCAGTTTGCCCTGTATGGGTTCGTTTGCAGGTACAGATAAGTCTGTATACCCCGCTGGAATTAAATTTGTCAGTTGTTTCTGTCGTTACTCTGAGATAGTGTCTGAAGGTGTTTCCACATTTTAATGCTGTGAGTATTCCTTCTTTGTGAAAAAGGTTAGTTAGTCTGTATATTTCTGGTCCTGTGTAAGTAAAGGTGTGCCGTCGTGTTGTATTGTCTAAGTAGTTTATCGATGGTAGTGGTTTTGTAGCCGTCATTCACAGCTATGGCGTAGATTGTGTCGAGTTCCCTTGTGTACTTATCTGGAGTAAGTGGAATTATCCAAGCCTGTGTATCATATGTCTAAACGCTGCTAGTTTGTGTTGGGTAGGGTGGTTTGAGGTGTTGTGGATGGTAGTGTCCGTTGTTGTTGGTTTTCTATAGATGTCGAATGTTAAATAGTCAGTTCCTCGCGTTATAGTGATGTCAAGATAATGCAAATTTCTGTCTTGTTCTTTTTCAATTGTGTATGTAATCTTATCATGAATTGTGTTTAAGTTTTCTAGAATTTGTTCGCCGTTGTCTTGCTCGAGGATGCATATAATGTCATCTACGTATCTATAGTAATGAGTTATTTTGTGTTTTTCCATGAGTGTTTTTACGTGTAGTGATTCGAGATGTTGCATGAAAATTTCCATGAAGATTGCGGTAGTTGGGTTTCCCATACCGAGTCCGTCAGGTAATTTGTAAAAGTTGTTATTGAATCTAAAGTAGTTCTGTTTTATTATCGTTTTTGCAATATCTATAATATCAGCGATGTATTGGCTTTCGTACAAATTGTCTAGTGTGTTGCGCAGAATTTCTAAGGTTTCATATGTTGGTATTGAAGTATATAGATCCTTGATAACAAAGGAAACGAGTCGCGTGTTTTTGATTATTTTGATGTCCTTAAGTTTATCAATGAGGTCTTGCGTATTACGTATAGTATATGTGTTCTGTAAATTTATCGTTTCCTTAAGCACTCTGGTGAGGTGTTTAGCTAGGTGGTACGCCGGTGCAGGTCTGTAGTTTATAATGGGTCTCATTGGTATGTTTTCCTTGTGTATTTTTGGTTGTGCTTAGAGCGTCGATGGTCCTGGATTCATGTTCATGTACATGTATACTTTTCCGCCAGTAAAAGTTTTGCAGCGTTTTAATAGGTTGCGTATTTCCTTTTGGAAGGACTCAGTTGGGTCATTCCTGAATTTAGTGCTGTTGGTCTGCTGTATAAATTGTTGTGTTTTGTCTATATAATCTTCTTTGTGCATTATTACTGTCGTATTTCCTTTGTCAGCCTTTGTAATTATTAGGTCATTGTCCCGTAATTTTGCCCTTATCTGTTTAGCAATTTTTTGCTCGTTTGGATTCGTTCTTGCCTTATTGTGTTCTTTTATTGTTTTCTCGAGTATGTCGGCCACTCTGTGTCTCATGTGTTCTTGGCGGTCGGTTGGTAATTGAGCGATAGTTGCCTCAGCATCTACAATCTGTGTTTCAATCGTCTTCTGTATTCTGTCAAAAGGCAAATTATGTTTCAATCCTTTTTCCATTAGTTTTGTCTCGTTTTCATTGAATCGTATATCTGTGAGGTTTTTGACGCGTGAATGAAACTCCATCCTATTGTGATTGTCGGTTTGGTTTGTTAGCTTTGTAAATTTACGCTCCGTGCAACACGTATGAGGAATTGAAGCCATTTAAAATCAAACGGAAAATTTGGAGGAATCATAGGAATGCGTGGTAACAACACATCCTCGTCCTTATATTTTCCTTTGAAAATTATTGCTTCCATCACATTTTCATGACTAAATGTGTCCCATTGCAAAGTCGTGGCTGGCAGATATTTCTAAGCAAAATAATTGGTACACCAACTTTTACTTTTAGGCTGTGGGGCGGCAGTCCAGATAACTCAAGCGAATTTTAAAATTCGACTGGATAATTTACAACATCGTCTTGATTGGTAACAGAGTCAACCGAATTGTAAGTAAAAATTTCCCCGGGGAATGTCATTTAAAATTGTCACATTGATATCCGAAACATATGCATTTTTCGCAACTTAGCTCTTCTCCCCAACCAATCATTGTTTTTTAAAATTTTGTACAATACCGGGGAATACGTTTGTGACCAATTCTTGTTTTGATTGTGCAAAGTGGCAAAAATTATCTGGAAGCGTAATCATTATTGTGGCGTGGTCAATTGGAATTACGCCATTTCCAATATCTAACAATTGCTTTGAAAAACGTTCGGCTGATGGATCATTTTTGCAATTGAACATGCAAATTACACACACACACACATACACACAAAAATGCAACAGAATATGGAAAGTAAAATTCTCTATTTGTTTGCACATACACTTGCTATGAACATGGGCATATTTCGGTTTGTATCAGAATAGCGAAGTATTCACTCACTGTTCATACATGTATGAATATGTACATGTCATTTTTTAGCCGCTTCTTCTCATACATGTGTGAGAGACTGAAAAATATTTTGCGTTTTCTCATTTATGAATGCGACGATTTATTTTTTTCTTTCTATTCATAAGTGAAAAAATGAGAAACACACAAGTGTTCATTTTTGAATATTTACAATTTTGATAATTTTTCATAAATAAAAAGATCGTAAAAATATGTGCGTTAAGCGTTCGCGTACATAAACGCACATATTTGATAATGCGCAATTGTCGGCGTATGTAGGAAAAAAAATGTTTTTTTTTATTTCTTTTAGAATATATTGCAATATTGTATTTTATGTTAATATGTACCCATGTGGTTTTACTACATTTTACGGTAAACTGCGATCGTAGGTAGAAAATTTTTTCACGTTCATTTATGAGAAATTTTATAAAATTTCAACGTTCATAAATGCACATGTACATTTATGAAAATTAACATTAATGAGAAGTAGCTAATTTATCATTTATCACATTTGAATAAGACTAATAATTCTTGTTGTTCGCATTCATGTATAAAAATAACCAGAACATTTTTTGTTATTCGTTTATGAGTGTAAAAAATAAATATAAAATTTTAGATTTCTCATTTATGAAAAATATCATGAATGTTGATTTTTGAATGTTCATAAATGAAAAATTCTGAACCCTGGTTTGTATTGCCGTCGCATTCTGTGCAAGCACACACACATTTCATTTGATACAGAACATTGAGTCGTAGTATTCAATGGAAAAAAATTTGATTTTTTCGAAAAATTTGTCTTGCTTCAAGCAAGCACTGTGGACGCACTATTGTGCATAAACGCAAAGATATAAACCAGCGAACGACCATTAAGAAGGTACTGTAAAAATTTGGTGGAAATCCGACGACGCGTCTCGTCAAACACTGGCAACCAACGGACATCTATTTTGGGCTTAATTTTTATATATACAGATTATCTTTTATTCCAACATGTATATTTATCTAGGCTTTATAGTAAACAATTTTAAATTTACCCACCTACATTTAACACATCCGAAAATATTTGTATATAACAAAACATAATTGCAACCGTATTTGCATTTTTATATGTTATTATTTATTTATGTTTCTTGTTTCATGTTTAAAACATGTAGATACTGATACTGATATTCTGATTATTTGAATCCCTTCTGAGATTACAAACAAAAAAAAAGGAAAAGAAAAAAAACAAAAAGCAAAATTATCGCACGTATGTACATACCAACATAGAAGCATATACAGGGTGTCCGCTGAAAAGGTATACTACTTTGTTTTGCCGCCATTTGGGTAAACATTTGTCTTGACAATGAACTATATTTGGCAGTTGTGCAGTAGACAGGGGGCAAATTTATTATAGACAAATATTCGATAAACCAACGTGTTTTAATCGTTAAAATATTTTATCAAAATCAATCATCGGTTACTGTGACGGTGAAAAAGTTACGTGAAATTTTTGGGAGAAACAACGTGCTAACAAAACGCACTATTTATTGTGTAGTGAATGATTTCGAAGAAAGAGGGTCTTTAGGTGATAGGCCCAAGCATGGACTACAACGTACTGTAAGATCGGCTGAAAACATTACTACTGCTCGAGAAAGTGTTCAAAACAATACATCAACCTTTATTCGATGCCATGCTCAAGAGCTTGGTCTTCAAAGAACAACTTTGGCCACAATTTTGCACAAGGATTTGCATTTATTTCCACATGAGATTCAGTTCACACAAGAGCCTCTTCCATAAGATCATATACGCCACCGTACATATGCCAATATGATGTTACAGCTCTCCCTGACAACCACGATTTTCTTGAAAAAATCATAATGAGTGACGAGGCACATTTTCATTTGAATAAACAGAATAGTCGGTTCTGGGGAATTGGAAACCCTTAAACTATTCAATAGTCACCTTTGCATCCATTAAAAGTGACAGTCTGGTGTGCAGTTTGGTCAGGAGGAATCATTAAACCTTACTTCTTTGAAAATGAAAACGGCGTGACGGTAACTGTAAATGAAGAGCGAAATAATTGATTTTTACTTGGGTTCTGCACTGCGAGATGAAGTCTTGAAGATCATGCCTGTACAAAAGCAAACACGTGCCGGGCAACGTACTCGTTTTAAGGCTTTTGTTGCGATTGGCGATAACGACGGTCACATTGGTTTAGGTGTGAAATTCAGCAAGGAGGTTGCTACTGCCATTCGTGGCGCTATTATATGTAATAAAATAGGCAAACCCCACACTGTACCTTTGCAAAGTGGCTGGTAAATGTGGTTCAGTTTCTGTTCGTTTAATTCCTGCTTCCCGTGGTACTGGCATTGTTTCTGCTCCCGTACCAAAGAAGTTGTTGACTATGGCTGGTATTCAAGATTGTTACACCTCGGCTCGCGGATCTACTGGTACCTTAGGCAATTTCGCTAAGGCTACATATGCAACAATTGCAAAGACCTATGCTTACTTGACTCCCGATTTGTGGAAGGAAATGTCGTACCAATAGTATGCTGATTTCTTAGCCTGTCGGCTAACCTGGCTCCCGTCACATTGAAGCTTAAAAGTCTTTGCTATTGAATAAAAATCGTGAATTTTTAAATAAATTTTTAGTCTGTAAAAACAGCATTGAAAAAAAATCGTGATATGATTCAAGACTTTTTAACGCCACAACTATATGCTTGATGAACATGTGGTATCAGGTGTCCCTGTAGGCTAGTAGGTAGTGTACTAGCTTATAAGACTGGCGGTTGTGGGTTCGATTCCAAACAAAGACCTTGGTTTTTTTCACTAAAAATAAAAATTGATTGTCGGTCAGTGATGAAGGCATGGTCACTGTGCTGTCTTATTCGACAGTTAATTTTCGTAACTATCCTTCTACTCTCACCACCTGTTTCATCTCTTCTCTATCTCTTTCCTAAAGAATGTAGAACGGTAATTGCCTAAATAGGCATTGTTGCCTGAAGTGCTAAAAAAAAGCCACATCACATACAGCCAGGCTTTATAACGCGAAACTCTTTCCATAAGAAGTTATTTAAAAAAATAGTGAAAAATAGTTTACTGACCTCGACGGTCGCCTGATTTGACTGCTTCGGACTTTTTTTTGTGGGGATATCTGAAATTTAAGATTTTTATGCAAACAGACCAGAAACGCTTGAGCAACTCAAACATAATATTGGTGATGAAATTAATAAAATACCACGTGAAATCTGTGAGAACATAATGAAAAATATGCTCAAAGGGGCTCGCATTTATGAGGCTAACAGAGGCGGACATTTATCTGATATTATGTTCCATACATAATTGCCGACATTGAATAAAACATTTATCAATATAAAATCCATTTTCTTTCATTTAATCAAAATTTCAAATCTTCCCGGCGGACACCCTGTATTTATTTTTACAAACACTATTGCAGCGCTTGTCATGTTAACTAGTTTTTTAACCAGGTAGATGTAAAAATTTCAATTTGTATCAAAAAAATTTATGTTGTTCGGGTATGAACTTAAGGCCATCAAACGAATCACATGGTAAGTAGTGTAGTAGCAAACTGCAGCGTCCATTATTTTGGAAGTCTTCAAAAGTTATTGTAAATCGGCCGACATTTAATAAAACATTTATCAATAGAATTAATATCCATTTTCCTTCATTTAATCCAAAATTATAAACAAATTAGTATACCTTCCCGGTGAACACCCTGTACCTACTCTATATGTATGTAATTTTTTAACAAAAGCATTAGTGCAACTAAAACGTATGTTTTTTTTATATTTTTGTATAAAAATGTAGAAAAATATATTTTTTGTTTTTCTTTGCCTGTGCGTGTGTCCAATTACTCACTGAGTTTGTGGTTAAAGACGCGAGTTACATATACTAGAATTAGAAGATAACAACCCTCATTAAATTTGACGGGTATTTCCATAGATTAAGAAATAATTATTAATAAATAGAAAAAGGTCCTAAATAAACACGAACCATTGTCTGTGTCATTAGGAAACACATGTAGACAGTAATGTGTTTATTTAGGATCCTAATAAAGCAACAACAAGTTGCAATAAAATAAAGTAATTAGGAATAAGACATAAGAAATAAGAGATAAGAAATTAGTATTTAAGAACGAGAAAAAATTAATAAAGAGTTCAGTCTGAGTTCTCGATCCAATAAAGAAGAAACTAAAAATTTGAATTAAATAATAAAGCATTGTTAATTTTTTAGAAAACAAAATTAAAGAATAAAGACTAAAAATAAAATTAAATATTCTAAGAAATAATAATAAAAAAAATATAAAATTAAACGTTGTTTATTTTTAGAATAACTAAAATTAAATATTAAATAAATATAAATAATAATTAAAAAATAAAATTGGCGCAGTCGGTACTCCTTTTTTTTCTTTTATATAAAAGGAGCGTGAAACGAAGTGAATAAATATTAGTGCAGTAACGACACACGAAAAATCGGTGTACGAACCACAATATAATAATAAGAAAAATAAAAACGATAAAAATCTTGTGAAAGTGCAACAGACAAAAGTCAAAATTCGACGAGCAAGGCAGAGGCAATTTGACGAAAGAAGAATGGAGCAAGTGCAACATGAAGTAGCCAACGTGGATATCGTGGAACAGCTTGCAAGAAGGGAACAGCAGCTGGAACAACTCAGACTCGCTTATGTTGAGTTACAGGGAAGACAACGGCAGAATAATGACATTCTAGATAGGACGCTGAAAAATGTTAATCATCTCCCAGTGTTCACAGGACAGGGGCACGTAACCGTTAATTCATTTTTTAGCGGTGTAGAATACTTGATGTCAACGCTACAAGAGGAGGAACATAAGAAAGAGGTAGTTAGAGCCATATACTATAAAGTCATACAAGGTGAAGCAAAAGATTCAATTATCAACATCCCCGAGCCGGATAACTGGAAACTTATCAAAGACACACTAAAGTTGAGATACAAGCCGGACACCGAACCTCACCAAATTTACAGAAGAATTTCCAACCTACGAGTTAATACAGTAAGTGAACTAATTGATAAGATTCAAAATATTAAATATAAAGCGGATGAGCTTGTAGTATACTATAACGGTGAATTAGGCATAGATTTAACAAATATAGATAGTTTGTTAGTAAATACTATCAAAGAGATAACACAAGGGACATTGCTAGACAAGATTTATGAAGAGAGAGAACTTAAAAATATTTTATACATAATGAACCAAAGACGATTTGAAGATACGTGCATAAGGCCGGAATACAAGACATACTTGAAAGAAGAAAAATATAGAAATCAGTACCCAAATAAACAAAATATTGACAGGGCACATTATGGTAGCGAAGCAATTAATAAGCGACAGTATCAGGATAGAAATAAATGGAATCCAAACTTTTATAGACATGAAGAACAGTACGGTTTTACTAGAAATAACAATCATAGTAATAATAATAATTCTGGAAGATTCAAATTTCAAAACAATGTAAGGGATGAAAAATTTTCAGGACAATTTCAACAGTTAGGGAACTCAAGACCAAATTCCAATCAAGTTCGTTGGAGTCGTTATAAAAATAACCAACCAGAACCCATGGAAGTTGACAATGTAGAAAGAAATTACAATAATCCTCAGTTGGCAGGACACCCTAATCACAGGTTTGGCCAAAATCGCTTAAACCTGGGTAGGCAAAGCCTAGCAGGACCTGAAATTAATAATACAATTTTTTTTTACGAGGCAGCCACAGAATGCCTGCCAAAGATAAAACTAAATATTGAAAATAAAGAATACGTAGCACTAGTAGATACAGGTGCTAGCTTTAGTTTAGTTAGTAAAGAAATAAATGATTTTAAAATATATAAATTGAAATATCCAATAACATTTAGTACAATGACAAATAAAGATACGATAAATTATGAAATACACACAAAAAGTCCGGAGCAATTTAATTTGCCTAACAATGCCAGGATTCGTTGGAAGATCACCCCATTAATAGGAAGAACTTATGATTTCATCATAGGTATCGACATATTGAATATTTTAAAGGCACAAATGAATATAGAAAAAGGACAAATAACACTAAATGGAAAGGTATCCTATTTTCTCAATAACCAATACAAATTTAATCAAATTCACACGCTTGAAGCTGGTGAGCCTAAATTAGAAAAGCTTCAGTTAAATCATTTAAATAACGAAGAACATTTTTTAAGCAGATTGGAAAATAGTGAGGACACTATTTCAAAAAAGGAGGGAAATAAAGATTCTGATACTTTTTCAATTAATAATATCGAAGACGACGTAACTATGGCAACAATACACTCAGCACAAGAAAATTTAGGTGACCATTTTTTTATAAAAGAAGAAATCGTGAATAAATATAAAACCCAAATAATTTTAACAAATAATAAAACAGAAGAATGTAAGAAAATACATGGGAAGAGAATTATTTTTATCGCAGAATGCGATTTTGAACAAATGGAAGATATTTTTAGAAGATACATTTCCAAAGGTAAAATAGGCATTTATTCAGAGTTATCAGAGCATAACTATAATTTGGTGCAGCAAAAATTAATAAATATGTATTCAAATGATAGACAAATAAATTTCACTAAATGCACCATGAGGGCTCAAGACATAGATACAGAAGTAGAGGCAATTAAACAAATCTCGTTATATCACGTAAGAGAAAGTATGCATTCAGGCATCCAAGAAACATACAATCAGATTAAATATAAAATATATTATCCGAAATTAATGGAGTTAATACAATTAGTAATCAATCAATGTGACTTATGCAAAGAAGTGAAATATGACAGAAATCCAATTAAACCAAAGTTTTTAATCACAGAAACACCATCAGGAAAGAATGAAATAATACATATAGATACTTACGTAATGAAGGGTTTTCATTTTTTGACAGTTATAGACAAGTTTTCTAAATTTGCAGCAGCATATTCATTGAATGACAGAAATATTGTAACCATAATAGAAAAATTAGAAGAACACATTACAAAAATAGGAAAACCAAATAAAATAATAGCGGACAACGAATTTAACGCATTAAGAATAAAAGAATTTCTAACAGAGCAAGGAATAGAATTACACTTAACAAAACCAAATAGTCATACAGGAAACTCGGACATAGAAAGATTTCATAACACCATAGGAGAAAAATTCAGAATTTTATATCAAACAAACAGAAATTTACCAGTACAGCAATTAATTCAACGAGCAATAAGAAATTATAATGAAAGGTTTCACACTAGCATAAAATATACACCAAAAGAAATACAGGAAGGACGTGTAAATTTAGATCAAATCAAGCAAAATATAGAAAAATGTAAGAAAAATAATATTGATAAACTTAATATAAAAAGAGAAGAGTACATGGAAACTAGGAAAGAAGGATACATAAAAAATTATCAAGCACTAAGACATAAAGAACAACCGAAATATAGAAAAGCAAAATTGGAAAGAATACACCCTTGTAATATTAAAAGACCTTTGAAATTTACAGATAACTGCAATCTTCCTTTTGATAATAGCATGGACACTTCTGACTAAGGTAGAATTGACAACAAAACAACTTTACATAAAAAACCTTTGATAAAAAAAAAAAAAAAAAACAAAAAAAAAAAAAAAAGTATAAATGTATTGTTTTTTCTTTGGAATATGAATTTTAAAATAACACAAACTGCCATCATTCTATTCTAATTTAAATTTTGTTTAGTAAATAACTTATCTTTTTGTTTTAATTATAGTATGTTTATCAACTAAATAAAATCAGCTCTTAACACGTAATCAATGTCTAAACTTTGTTTAATTTTACATTAAAACAAAACAAAAATAAAAGAAATAAATTAAATATTTTTGCTATAATTAAAAACCTTAAGCTAATTATGAGTTTCTCTTTTATATATAAATACAAAAAAAAAAAAAAATACATGTATATTAAAAATAAAATAAAAATATATATAAATAGAAAAAAAAAAAATATAATTAACATAGATTAAAAATAAAAACTGTTATCAAAAACAAACTAAAACTAAAATTTTGCAAACTTTGTAAATTTAACTTAAATTTATAAAAGAAAAAAATATATAAACAATTTATATCATAAGATTTTTATTGTAAAACTTAAATATAGAACTTTATAAACTTTAAACTATATTATATAGAAGAATTCAGGAGAATTCTTATCTAAAGGAGGGAGAAGTTACATATACTAGAATTAGAAGATAACAACCCTCATTAAATTTGACGGGTATTTCCATAGATTAAGAAATAATTATTAATAAATAGAAAAAGGTCCTAAATAAACACGAACCATTGTCTGTGTCATTAGGAAACACATGTAGACAGTAATGTGTTTATTTAGGATCCTAATAAAGCAACAACAAGTTGCAATAAAATAAAGTAATTAGGAATAAGACATAAGAAATAAGAGATAAGAAATTAGTATTTAAGAACGAGAAAAAATTAATAAAGAGTTCAGTCTGAGTTCTCGATCCAATAAAGAAGAAACTAAAAATTTGAATTAAATAATAAAGCATTGTTAATTTTTTAGAAAACAAAATTAAAGAATAAAGACTAAAAATAAAATTAAATATTCTAAGAAATAATAATAAAAAAAATATAAAATTAAACGTTGTTTATTTTTAGAATAACTAAAATTAAATATTAAATAAATATAAATAATAATTAAAAAATAAAATTCGCGTGCTCAGCGAAAAACCTCAAGTAAACAGAAGACAAAAAAAAAATAAAATATTTTAAAGCTCGTACACTCATGTAATGTCATGTTAACATTTTTTTTGAGTTTAAACTGAAATTGAAGACTACGAAGGGGTATGCAAACAATACGAACAAATATTTTAAATAATAGAAAAGAATTCATTGTTGTTAAAACGAATATTGTATACCCTTCAACAACAATGAGTGAATATCAGGGGCAAAGATTTGAAATGAATCAAATAATTGAAGACATTTTATTAGAATTAACAATTTTAAAACAAATAAATTTTCGATTGAGTTTGGTATTAGCTTTCCTGGATATTTAACAGGATTTTAATTTAAGAGGGTTTTAGCCAAACAAAAGCTTAGCTATTTCTATTATGCAGTTCACTTACTTATATACCCTTTTCAAATGCAAATACTAGCAAAGCAAGTTAATTTTCATTTAACTCTTCTGTGAAACTTTATTAATGTTATAATTTTTTTTATTTCTTTGCTCTCTGACTACGGCTACATTCGTTTCCATGATAGCTTGTTCTAGCTAAACATGCGCTTTTTACAAATATACATAGCCAGCCATCCAGGTTCCATCAATATGTTTCTTTGAAAAAAATTCATACTACTTAATGTCGTAAATAGCAATCTAACGTATCTAAAATGCGGGAACATGCTGTTATTATTAAGGTGTTTCTCTCCTTTTTATCATACAAATATCTAAACAATCTCATATGTTGTTTTAATATACAAAAATTCTCACCAACTGAATGAGAATTTCCTCTGAAACCCAATGCAAAGAAAAATAACTATCTCTTAATGTAGATATAAGGCGTTAAAAATTACACTACAGTTACAATTACAATAGATATAAAAGTTTATAAAGTCGATTGTTTTGTTCGAAAAATGCATGAAACTGAAGCAGTTGATACATTATTCAAAATATTAGCCGTCGTTAGCCACTATTTCTTTGTGGTAGTATATGGGTTGCCATCTTTCTGGTAGTATATAGATGCCACGCTAAAAGAACTGCTCTGGTTATCAGGTAAAGAATGAATTAAGGCAATTGCTTATACCCTATACTAAAGTGAAGGGCGTTCTGCATCGATCGAAACAAGGGCAATGGTTATAAGGCGGGTGAATTAAAACTTCCCATCTACTGTAGCCGAGAGTTGTTTTGATGGAAGATTGTGGCCTCTTGTCTGGTCAAATATTCTGGCCATTTTTCTTTGATTGCTGTCTTTGATTGAATTAATTGTCCCCGATTTAGGTCCCCTGGGATCGTCTGATCCGATTTTAACAGCTCATAATGCAAAACATCGTTCTGATCCCACCAAATACACGACATTACCTTGGCGTCATGCATATTCGGTTGCGGCGTTGCCTTGGCTGGTTGATCGGGCCTTACATAAGACTTTTTGGACTTGGAGTTATCCTAATGTAAAGAGTCCGTCATCTACCGTTTTTTTTCAACTAGTGCTTATATCGTGAATGGTAACAACGTGTGATTAGATTTACATCCGCGCCTGGCCATGAAGCCTTAATCAGATGGTGGATCAAGCCACTGCATAATTTGGAACGTCATGCTCGTCCTAGGAAGCCGAAGCTATAATTCTATGCAACAGAACTTTCTAGTTGCAACTTCGATGGTTCCAGAGCAGGGCTGCAAATCATCACTCCTTGCTGAAGAGTTGGAGACTTTCCAACTCCTGTCCAGAACACATGTCTAGCATGCTCACTGGACTGGATCATTCACCTAGCCTGTCATTAACGGCGAAATGATCCTGGCCACCATATTAAACAACAGACCTGATATGGGACCGCGAAACCACAATCACTACGATACTCCCATATAGGGGCCAACCTCCATAATCAGTCAGAGAACAGTTAAATGTCTAAAGAGAAAAATAACGGAACTCTGCGAGCTTACTGATTCCCGTGGAAATAAAGTGGAGTTTCCAGTTGTACCCCTGCTGACTTCAGGGGACTGGGCTCCGTTTTTTCCCCAGTTGCACAGGCCTAAGTTGTTGCTATCTCCAAAGACCATATATGTATGTGCCCCCAGGGGGTCGTGAATGGTAACACTTAGCTCATGTTCGATTTGACAAATAATTAGTTTTATCCTGCCGCTGAACGAATATGGTTGTGTATACGCTTGAACAACGCTTCGCTTAGTTGGCCTGCGATCGACTTACAAAAGATGCCAATTTGGCAAAAATTTCATCTTTTCAGAAGAGGCTAATTGATCTTGGCGAGTATGCAAACAAGCAAAATTGTCGTATTTGGGGCACAGAAAATCCGCACGCATACATTGAAAACCCGACTTACCCAAAACGAGTCACTATTTGGTGAGAATTTTGGTCCAGAGGCATAATTGGGCCATTTTTCAGGAGTAACCGTTACAGTTAATGAAGATCATTATGGGCGCCATGTTGAAAGAAGTTTTGTTCACAAAAATTGAAGAGGAGGATATTGACAACATTTGGTTTCAACAGGACGGCGCTACGGGCCACACAGCCAAAGCTGTGTAGTTTTTTTTATAGCATTTAAAACAAAAAAAAAAGTTATTTGGCGGACCCTATATACATTTTTTATCACCAATAATAATACAATGCAAAATTGACTCCCATCTGCAGCGTTCAAGCATAATTTCCGACATGCAAAATCTTATTTTAGCGACCTGCAGCTTCAATTCATATTGGAACTAATTTCCTTGCTTTTGAATGAATTGCATTGCTTTTAAATGTAGGGAAATGGCTTGCGGTTGTGTGAGTTTCAATCATAATTCAAGTTCTTCTTGCGTTTGACAAAAATCTTCGTTGGCATGCCAGACAGACTTATTTTTCTGTGTGGAAATCATTACTTTTGAATCGCGCAAATCATTGTTCATAAGTTTTTTGAGTTGGCCATAAGCTTATAGCCACAATCGATAACTTTCAGCAGCCGCTTTCTTTAAATGAAAGAAGGTTATCAGACTTCCCTACAAAACATCTTGTTTAGGCACAAAATTCAACATTATAGTGTTTAAAAAAAAATGTGTAATTACACTTTGGTATGTATCGAATACTGAATTGTATTGACAGATGCTTACCCTCTTAAACAGCAAACAATATGTTGATCTAAAAAACAAAACCGCACTTACACAGCAGGTGTTTTCAGCACTATGGAATTTAAAATAATATCTCAGCCTCTTGTTAAGCTTTCCTTGTTTCTTAACACCCAAAGCAATGCCTACACTTCAACCACAGTTTAGGGTATTTTAAAATACTTCTCAAGCTTGAATCTAAACGAGCAAAAAATTGCTAAACAGATAAGGGCAAAATTACGGGACAATGACCTAATAATTACAAAGGCTGACAAAGGAAAAACGACAGTAATAATGCACAAAGAAGATTATATAGACAAAACACAACAATTTATACAGCAGACCAACTGCACTAAATTCAGGAATGACCCAACTGAGTCCTTCCAAAAGGAAATACGCAACCTATTAAAACGCTGTAAAACTTTTACTGGCGGAAAAGTATACATGTACATGAACATGAATCCAGGACCACCGACGCTCAAAGCACAACCAAAAATACACAAGGAAAACGTACCAATGAGACCCATTATAAACTACAGACCTGCACTGGCATACCACCTAGCTAAACACCTCACCAGCGTACTTAAGGAAATTGATAAACTTAAGAACATCAAAATAACAGAAAACACGCGATATCAAGGATCTATATACTTCTATACCAACACATGAAACCTTAGATATTCTACGCAACACACTAGACAATTTGTACGAAAGCC
Organism: Trichopoda pennipes; assembly: GCA_030448955.1. Lineage (NCBI taxonomy): Eukaryota > Metazoa > Arthropoda > Insecta > Diptera > Tachinidae > Trichopoda > Trichopoda pennipes. The sequence goes on from JASKUP010000040.1 coordinate 5,171,845, forward strand.
AATACATCGCTGATATTATAGATATTGCAAAGACGATAATAAAACAGAACTACTTTAGATTCAATAAAAACTTTTACAAATTACCTGACGGACTCGGTATGGGAAACCCAACTTCCGCAATCTTCATGGAAATTTTCATGCAACATCTCGAATCACTACATGTAAAAACACTCATGGAAAAACACAAAATAACTCATTACTATAGATACGTAGATGACATTATATGCATCCTCGAGCAAGACAACTTAAACACAATTCATGATAAGATTACATACACAATTGAAAAAGAACAAGACAGAAATTTACATTATCTTGACATCACTATAACGCGAGGAACTGACTATTTAACATTCGACATCTATAGAAAACCAACAACAACGGACACTACCATCCACAACACCTCAAACCACCCTACCCAACACAAACTAGCTGCGTTTAGACATATGATACACAGGCTTGGGATAATTCCACTTACTCCAGATAAGTACAGGAGGGAACTCGACACAATCTACGCCATAGCTGTGAATAACGGCTACAAAACCACTACCATCGATAAACTACTTAGACAATACAACACGACGGCACACCTTTACTTACACAGGACCAGAAATATACAGACTAACTAACCTTTTTCACAAAGAAGGAATACTCACAGCATTAAAAAGTGGAGACACCCTCAGACACTATCTCAGAGTAACGACAGAAACAACTGACAAATTTAATTCCAGCGGGGTATACAGACTTACATACCTGTACCTGCAAACGAACCTATATAGGACAAACTGGACGAACACTAAAAACAAGGTTTGCAGAACACATACGCTCATACAAACGGAAAAGAGAAGATTCAAACTTTGCATTACACCTTGACACTCACAGACACACACCAAGGAAAATAGATGAATGTATGACATTAGTATATCCTAGCAAAAAAGGACGAAGACTAGACATTCTTGAAAATATGGAAATCTACAAGACAAAAATATTCAACAACGAAATTATAAACGAACAGGTAAACACGACCTCAGACGCAATTTTCACACCATTGAAACTACTCATGCAAACGGGCAAACGAAAAACACCCTCAGACGGACACACGTACCTACATAGTAGTAAAAGACGGCGGTATCGATAACTTCACTTTGCATACAAATGCCAGGTGGCTGGTATTCTGCTTACCTGGATATATACGGACCTAATAACAGAACTACCTGAACGCCAACACTGACTCACCAGTACAAACTAAACCGCGGCTTGAGAACGATGCATTCGCAACGAAAGCGCTCGTCATCGAATACAAACCAGCCAGTTAGGACGGAAGATGGCAATATTGAATGTAAGTAACTGTCTCTTTTTAGGTTCGCAGAGTGTAACCACTGCAAAAGTGTATGTGTTGTGGAACACATTCTCTTGTTCCCTGACTGGACTTATGAGTCTTAAGAATTTTTAGCTTTAAACGGTCTTTCAAAATTCCACCACCTGAGTGGTTCTTTCTGAAGCTACTTTATGTGTTTTATCTCTTTAACTTAGAATTCCAATGTCTATCTCTTGCCAGTCTTTATTTGCTGTGTCGTTCCTCGTTCTATATTATTTGGAAACTTATTGTAGTCGAGGTAAAATAATCAAATAAATTTACTAACAATTTCAAATGACTGGCTGAACGATAGACAAACATTTTAGCCTGCGTCCATGTTATGAATTCTAATTTTAAATGATGCAATTAGAAATAAAAAGCAATAGACAAGCAAAAAAATTGATTTAAAAATCCATGAAAAATAAGTTAAGATTTGAATGGAATAAATTATTATTTTGGTGTTCGTTAAAGGGCGACGTTAAATAAAACGTTTTAGTAATTTTAGTGTTTTTATTTCTCTCAGTGTATACAAATAATGCTTGTCAGTTCAATACATAAAATAACATATTTTTTTTTTTTTTGTTTAAATTGAGTTGAGTTGTGTTTATGACATTTTGATTATTATTATTGTTATTGTTGTTGGCTTTTTTTAGATATCTATAAATCATTACATGAGAGTTTTTTTTGCAACGTTACTATACGAAGGTAATTCAGTAATTCACAATAATTTTAAAAATGCATATATAATAATTAAAGGTCGAATAAAACTGAAAATAATATAATAATTATTGTTATTTAACCTTTTTAATATTTTTTAGTAGTTAATTATTAAGCACAAATTTAAAAAAAAATTTTTAAATTTTGATTAATTATTTATATATTCTTCTTTTTTGTTTATCCTGATGATGCGAACCAATGGTTTGGCGAAATATTGAAAAAATAATAAAAAATAAAGTTTTTACAAATTTTTTTATTAAATAATGACCCAGTGCTTAATATTTAAAAATTTATTAATTTTCATTAAAAACTTTAAAGTGAGACGTCAAATTACATTATTGCAATCGTGAATAATAATCCTCTTGAAAAAAGTCTAAACAAATAAGAGAAAATTTAATGTTTTCTTTTGCGCCAAATGTATAATTTTTTTCATTTACTCCTTATACAGGGTGTCCGCCGTTTGTTTATAATTTTTAATTAAATGAAAGAGAATAGATTTTATATTGATAAATGTTTTATTTAATGTTGGCAATTATGTATGGAATACAATATCAGATAAATGTCCGCCTCTGTCAGCCTTACAAATGCGTGCTCTTTTGAATACATTTTTCATTACATTCTCACACATTTCACACAGCATTTCTTTAATTTTATCACCAATATTTTGTTTGTGTTGCTCAAGCGTTTCTGGTTGGTTTGCATAAGCCTTGCTTTTCAAATATCCCTACAAAAAGGAGTTCGAAACAGTCTAATCAAACGACCATGGAGACTTATCAACATCACCATTTCTTGAAATAACTTGTTGTGGAAAGAGGTCTCGCAGTAATTCAATTGTAATCCTGGCTGTATGCGATGTGGCATCGTCTTGTTGATATTACATGTTAATCAAGCCCAAAGCATGCAGTTTTGACGTTAAAAAGTTTTCAATCATATCACTATATTGCTCCCCATTCACAATTACTATTACCCCATTTTCATTTTTAAAGAAGAATAATTTCTTCTGACCAAATTGCACACCAGTGTGGCACTTTGAATGGATACAAAGAAGAATGTTGAATAATTTGAGGGTTTCCCATATCTCAGAACCGTTTATTTGTTTCCCAAGTGTTCATCCACATATTATTATATATTTGCGTGATTTGATTTTGCATTTGTACCTGGCAGTTTGCCCTAACTAGATGGTGGTCAAACCACTGTGAATGGTATGTAGCGCCATTCTCGCCTTAAGAAGCCGAGGACTAATTCTAGCAACAGGTCTTTCCTAGTTGCAACTTTAGTGATTCCAGAGCAGGGCTGCAAACCACCACTCCTTGCTGAAGAGTTGGAGACCATCCAACTCCTGTCCATAACTCATGTCTAGCATGCTCACTGGACTGGATCATTCACCTAGGGTGTTATTAATGGCGAGATGATCCTGGCCACCATATTAAACAACAAACCTGATATGGGGCCGCTAAATCACAACCACCACGATACTCCCATATAGGGGCCAACCTCAATAATCAGCCAGAGAACAGTTAAATGTCTACAGAGACAAATAACGGAACTCTGCGAGCATACTGATTCCCGTGGAAATAACGTAGAGTTCCCAGTTGACCCCTGCTGCCTTCAGGGGACTGGACTCACTTTTTCCCCCAGTTGCACAGGTCTAGATAGTCAAGTATTCTATAAAGACCGATAAATGTGCCCCCAGGGGGTATATTATTATGTATATTATATAGGACAAACTAGACGAACAAAAAAAAAGGACGAAGACTAGACATACTTGAAAACATGAAAATCTATAGGGTCCGCCATCTAACGTTTTTTTTCAACTATTGCTTATTTCATGTTTGATTTGACAGATAAGTAGTTTTACCCTTCCGCTTAATGAATATGGTTGTGTATACGCTTCAACAACGCTTCGCTAAGTGGGCCCGCGATCGACTTACAAAAGATGCCGGTTTTGCAAAAAAAAATAATTTTTTCAGATGAAGCTCATTGATCGTGGCGGGTATGTAAACAAGCAAAATTGTCGCATTTGGGGCACAGAAAACTCGCACGCATACATTGAAAAGCCGACGCAGCAAAAACGAGTCACTGTTTGGTGCGGATTTTGGTCCAGAGGCATAATTGGGCCATTTTTTAGGAGTGGCCGTTACAATCAATGGCGATCGTTATCGGGCCATGTTCAACGAATTTTTGTTCACAAAAATTGAAATTTGGTTTCAACAGGACGGCGCTACATGACACACAGCCGAAGCTGTGTAGTTTTGTTTATAGCATTTAAACAAAAAAAAGTTATCTGGCGGACCCTATATAAAACAAAAACTTTTGACAGCGACATTATTAACGAACAGGTAAACACAACTTCAAACGCAATTTTCACACCACTAAAACTAATAATAAACTCAAACAAAAGGAAAGCACCCTCAGATAGGCACACATAGCTGTACAATAAAAAATGACGAAAATACTTAAATTAAATTTATTTGATATTATCGATAACATATCGATGTCAATACAACAATTTTAGTTAATACTGATTTAACATCGAGACGATGTCGACGTAGACGTATTGACAACGAATTGACAAGACGGTTAACTATGACATTCAATATAGGGGTGCTTGTGTATGGAAACTCATGAGCATTGTTGTATTCCGCATCAGCCATACATCACCTCTATGAGCTAAAGCCAGTTCTATAATAAACAAATTTCTTTAGATCTTCTTCTAGATTCTTTTTTTAAATTTGTTAAACCATTTTGGCATAACGTTCAAAAATTAAGATTAAATAATTATTATAGAATGATTTTATAAGTTACGGTTTTATAGTTTTATAAGACTTCCATAATTATAGAATGGGAACAACCAGGTTACAGGAAAGGCAGCACGGCCAAGCGATCACTTTTTTCAGCATTCCCCCCGTATGAATTATTTAGACACCATCCAGCGTTTTTGTTTTCGATTTTATAAGTTACGGTTTTATAATTTTGACAGTTATAGTTTTATAAGACTTTCACAATTATGGGATGTGAAAAACCAGGATACTCGCACGTTTTTGCATTTGACTCGATTTTCATTGAGGGCGCATTCATTTGTGGTCGATTGACCAGTGAATCGTACTAAGCATTATAGGGAGAATTCGTTTTTCAACGCGACAGTTCGTGTGCGGAATAAATTCCCTTCAGAGATCTTTCCTGTCACTTTCAATGTCGGAGAGCTCAAATTGAATGTCCATAAGCACTATTCTCTCATTCCTCCTCCCCATAACCTAAATTCTTAGTTCTTAGGAGTCAACAACTGAGTACTGGTCCCAAACGAAAAATAAAATTATTATATACTGACGGTATATCTCTCTTTTACTTCTTAGTTAAGGTACCTCGTTTATACTTCATTAGGATCTAGGCTTTTTTCTTTGTGTCTGTCTAAGACCAAAGTGATTGATTGCAGTTTTTAAGGGCGTAGAAAATTTGTCAACCACTGCATCGATACACTAGGAATTTTTTTTCTCTGGCATAAGTTAACAAAAACAACCAATTTTTGTGTTAAGGTAAAAACTATTTATCGTGTTATAATTGAAACATTTGGGTTCTTAAAGATTTTATTATAAAAAATCTTAAACAAAACAATCAGATGGCAGCAGCTTTCGGGCTTTTAAGCCAAAAAAAAGAATCAACTGAAAAAGCTATGTTTTCTTAAAATTGAAAATCTAACCCTCGTACATATAAACAATGTATGACTAATTTTCAAGTAGAAACTCTAACGGCTGTATGCATAAAAAACGCTTATTTGAGCTTTGAAGTACACGTTAGTTAACAAGCACTTTAAGGCTAACAGACGTTTGTTAAAAAATGGTATTCATAAACAGTACTTTAGCTAATGTTTGCTTTAGTAAAATTAGTATTTTGATTCTGGCAATGCCACTATTTTCAGTTGTCACGTTGTAGTTAACGATGTATAAAAATGAATATTATTTATCCGGGTAGTCAGATCCATAAAAAATGTTTTTTATTGTTTTTCATTTTTTTCAGCAAAATCAACATATTTTTGTTTTTTTTATATTAATCTTTTTAATAAAAAGCAAAGCACCCAAAAAAGGTTAATTTGCAAGGCTTACGAAGAACTTACAAAGAATTTGTTCATATAAAAAAAATTATTATTCGGATAACGAGCTTTGTTTTGATTATATGTACATCAATAAAACTTTTGTTTAAAATAATTAATTATAATTATATTTTTGTAAAATATAAAATAAAGATGTAAAAATGTTTTATATTGAATGGCATGTTATGTTTTAGTTTTTATAATTATCTGTATACTACAATTTGTTTAAATAAATATTTTTTAACATTTTTGGAATAACAAAGTATAATTGTCAATTGAGCCGTTTACATTAAAAGTGGCATAAGTCACAACTGAACAGTTTTTTTTTCATTTTTAATAAATTTGAAATTAAGAAGTATTGAGATTTGTTAAGAGTTAAGAAGTATTGAGATTTGCTTGACAGGAGTGTTGATAATTAACGGTGCAACAAAAATGCTTATGTATTTTGAAAGTGGCGTTAGTCGCTGTACTTAGGAAATTAATTACGGAGCTTAGTGTGAAAGAAATGGAAACATGTATTAAGTGTGTGTGAAGTATTGTTGTGATTATTTGACTTATTTTTATTAGTTCGAAAAATTAGTGCAGTTTACGGAACAATATTATACTGATATCTAATATACTACACATAATTAGCATTATTTTGTTATTTTTTTATTTTCAGGCGGTTGCTTCGTGTTGTATAAAATATCTAAGAATGTCACAACTCAAAAGCATATTACTGCACATAGTGACTTATGACTTATAGTAGTAATAGCCTCCTGTCGAAAATATCCTTCATAGTACACAACATGGAGAAAAAAGATTTTATTTCAACACAATCATTAGAAAAATCCGTTTCAGAAAGAAAACTAAATACAGACTAGTTGAAATGGCTAAAAACTAAAATGTTTTAAAAACTAATTTAATTGAAAAGATGACTATAACAAAGTAACTTATGCCACTTTAAAAAAAACGGCTCAGTTTATTGTAAACACAATTTGTTTGGTTTTTGAACTTTCAATAATAAAATTGAACTGTCAATTTATTGTAGGTTTAACGTAGGTTTTTCCTACTTTAAAGTTAACAAACGTATTTTAAGGTAAAAGTGTTTTATGAATACAACTTTAGGAAATTGTGCTAACAACGGCAGTTAAACCTACTTTAAGTTTTTATGCATACAGCCGTAAAAATATAATTTCACACTTGCTTGCAGCGCCACATTAACCTACCTCACTCTTTGGCCAACTGACAACGGTTGCAAATCACTGATATTTATGGCTCCAACTCACATTTGCACAGACAAGGTTTATTTTATTTTTACACATTTAATGTCTTACTAATTGATAAACTTTTTTTTTTTTTTTTTATTTTTTTTTATAATTATTATGATATCAAATAATATAAAATGGGTTCATAAAATTGATTTGTATATGCAGGTTAGTTCATAAATTTGGTGTAGTTTTACACCAGGAGACCAAACATTTTTGCAGAGTATGCGGGTAAATCTCTTTTGATAGCCTGCTGCTTAGAAATATTGTGATAATGGATTGCTATATGGAATTATCATTACCACAAGATTAATTAGGGAATTAAGAATTAAAAATCACAGTTAAAGAACTGCAACACAATTCATGCAGTACATAAGAGTCTTATAATGCAGGTAGAGAGAACATGGCACTTGTTTAAATAAGACTTAACGAGACTTTTCCAATACGCAGACAGTTCAGCAATAATGTTAACTTTGGAGTGCCTTTGTTTATTACATTAATTTTGCATTTTCTTAATATTTTCCCATACATTTTTGTGGATTTAAATAAACAGTGGAATGACTCATGACTTTTTTTTATATCAATTAATTGTCTAATTTCGTTAACTTGGCAGTCTACTAACATCTAAAGATAGTACTGAAAACGATATAAAAGAAGACATAAAATGTACTCCCAATTAAGTTTTTTGGGAAACGACTTGACTACATCTAACAATCTTTGCATACCACACTGAATACCCAACACACGATACTGCTAATCGATTCTTGGTTAATTGTCTGTGAATAACAAATGTCTCCTTAAGTCTTGTTTAAACAAGTTCTACATTCTCTCTTTCTGCCTATGAATTAACCCCCTTACGTAATGTCGAAGTTCATGATTTTAAATTTTTAATTTTGTGATTAATCTTGTGAAATTTATTATTGCAAAAACAAAAAATTTACTACTTAATGATAACGTGTTACAGAAAGTGACATGCAGTGGCTTACATCGAAAGTCGGGCAACTAATTACAGAAAAGTTCAGCAGCCTTAAAATAAGTAATATTTAAAGTTTTGCAAGCTTTGAAAGTCCTAGGAATAGATTCCACTAATATTTGCTCACATCGGGCATTATTTGGCATCATTCCTCCTGTACTTCTCTCTTAAGCTGGTTTTTAATACTGCAATATCAGCTTTACATGCGACGTCTAAGTTTGTCCCATACGTGGTCGATTAGTTTACATCTGGGCTTGTGCAGGTGTTTTGCTGACTTTAGGACAGTTTTAAAACAACCAGTTTGTTACTATCAGTGATGCTTAGGACCTTTACCTTGATAAAACTTAAAATTATCAGCAACATCCAACTTGAACATACTTTCCTTAGCATTAGCTTTTAAAATAGGTGCTCCTGTAGGCTAGTAGGTAGTGTACTAGCTTGTCAGTATGGGGGTTGTGGGTTCGATTCCCAACGAAAACCTTGGTTTTTTTCACTACAAAAAAAACAATTTACTGTCGGTTGGGCTGCTCAGCGATGAAGGCATAGCCACTGCTCGCCGTGCTGTCTTATACGGCAGCTAATTTCCGACTATCCTTCTACTTTCAACACCTGTTTCATCTCTTCTCTATCCCTTTCTTAAAGAATGTAGCACGGTACTTGACTAAATAGGCGTTGTTGCCTGAAGTGCTACTTCTCTTAAAAAAAAAAATGTCAAGATACAGGGTGTCCGCCGGTAAGGTGCACTACTTTGTGTGTCTATAATTTTTGCTTAAATAAAAGAAAATGGATCTTATATTGATAAATGTTTTATTTAATGTCGGCAATTATGTATGGAATACAATATCGGATAAATGTCCGCCTCTGTTAGCCCTTTCAAACACATTGTTCATTACATTCTCTCTAATTCAAGCCCCATTTCATTAATTTCATCACGAATATTTTGTTTGAGCTGCTCAAGCGTTAGCATAAACCTCGCTTTTCAGATATCCCCACAAAAAGCAGTCCGGAGCAATCAACATCACCATTTCTTAAAATAACATGTTGTGAAAAGAAGTGTCGCAGTAACGCAGTAATTCCATTGTAGTCCTGGCTGTATGCGATGTGGCACCGTCTTGTTGATACCACATGTTAATCACCCCCAAAGCGTGCAGTTGTGGCGTTAAAAAGTTTTCAATCATATTACGATATCGTTCCCCATTTACAGTTACCAAATGACACACCAGACTGTCACTTTTAATGAATGCAAAGGTGACTGTTGGATAATTTGAGTGTTTGCCATTCCCCAGAACCGACTATTCTGTTTATTCACATATTCCTTCAAATGAAAATGTGCCTCGTTATGATTTTTTTATGAAAATCGGGCTTGTTATGGGCGAGCTTTAACATCCTATTGGTATATGTACGTCGGCGTAAATGGTTTTGTGTCAACTGAATCTTATATGGAAACAAATGCGTATCCATGTGAAAAATTGTGCTTAAAGTTGTTCTTTGACGACCAAGCTCATGTCCAGGCTTGGGCCTATCATCTACAGACCGCCTTTCTTCGAAATCGTAGTGAACGATAAATAGTGCGAAAAGGAAAAGCCAACATAACATAAGAGTTTATAGCTTTAAATTGTTCTAATATAAAAGTATCGGGCTGCTGTTTCCTTTTATTTACATTAAATCCTTTAATAGCTTCTATTCTACTTATGCAAAATGATCAATTAAACCTGTTGTGATGGGTAACAATTGCGAAGTATATTTCGTATAATATTTCAATTATAATTTTGAGTGAAGAAAAGCAATAAATATATTTAGAGATTTTTTTAAAGATAATTAAATATTTCGACTAAATTAAATTTTTATTTCCGTTTTTAACATTTTAGATACCCGAATGTGCCGCCAAAATGGGTGAATGTGATGAAAGCAAAGGGCGCCCGGTTTGTGGCACTGACAGTCAAACCTATCCAACACGTTGCCATTTATTAAGGGTACAGTGTAGTGGACATCAAGTTAGTATTCGTTATCGAGGACCCTGCAAAGGTAAATTAATATCTCACTTGCAAGAGGATTCATCATTTTCTATAAAAAAATTATCATTAATTTTAATTTTCTATAGAAAAATTATTATCAATAGCAATTTGCTATAGAAAAGTTATTATCAATAATAATTTTCTATAGAAAAATTATTATCAATAATAATTTTCTATAGAAAAATTATGACCAATAATATTTTTCTATAGAAAAATTATGACCAATAATAATTTTCTATAGAAAAATTATTACCAATAATAACTTTCTATAGAAAAATTATTACCAATAATAATTTTCTTTAGTGATAATTTTTCTAAAGAAATTTTTTTAGTGATTATTTTTCTATAAATAATAATTATTAATAATTATTATAAATAATAATTTTCTATAGAAAAATTATTACGAATAATAATTTTCTATAGAAAAATTATTACGAATAATAATTTTCTATAAAAAAATTATTACGAATAGAAATTTTCTATAGAAAAATTATTATCAATAATAATTTTCTATAGAAAAATTATTACCAATAATAATTTTCTATAGAAAAATTATTAGCAATAATAATTTTCTATAGAAAAATTATTATCAATAATAATTTTCTATAGAAAAATTATGACCAATAATAATTTTCTATAGAAAAATTATTAGCAATAATAATTTTCTATAGAAAAATTATTACCAATAATAACTTTCTGCAGAAAAATTATTACCAATAATAATTTTTTTTAGTGATAATTTTTCTAAAGAAATTTTTTTTAGTGATTATTTTTCTTTAAATAATAATTATTAATAATTATTATAAATAATAATTTTCTATAGAAAATTTATTATCAATAATAATTTTCTATAAAAAATTATTACGAATAGAAATTTTCTATAGAAAAATTATTATCAATAATAATTTGCTATAGAAAAATTATTATCAATAATAATTTTCTATAGAAAAATTATTACGAATAATAATTTTCTATAGAAAAATTAATAGCAATAATTATTTTCTACAGAAAAGTTATTACCAATAATAACTTTCTATAAAAAAATTATTACCAATAATAATTTTCTTTAGTGATAATTTTTCTAAAGAAATTTTTTTTAGTGTATATTTTTCTATAAATAATAATTATTAATAATTATTATAAATAATAATTTTCTATAGAAAAATTATTATTATTATTATTTTATTATTTCTATAAAAAAATTATTACAAATAGAAATTTTCTATAGAAAAATTATTATCAATAATTATTTGCTATAGAAAAATTATTATCAATAATAATTTTCTATAGAAAAATTATTACGAATAATAATTTTCTATAGAAAAATTATTAGCAATAATAATTTTCTATAGAAAAATTATTAGAAATAATAATTTTCTATAGAAAAATTATTAGCAATAATAATTTTCTATAGAAAAATTGTGACCAATAATAATTTTCTATAAAAAAAATAATCACTAAAGAAAATTTCTTTAGAAAAATTATCACTAAAGAAAATTTCTTTAGAAAAATTATAGCTAAAGAAAATTTCTCCAAAAAATTATAACTGATGAATACTTTTAATACAGCAAATATCACCGATGAGAACTTGTTACAGTAAAATTATCGCTAATAAAAATTTTGTACAGAAAAATGTTCAGAGATAAAACTTTTTTTATTCACTTACAGCATGTAATGAAGCACGTGAATATGCTCTTAAGCATCGTACGAAAAATCCTCTAAAATTTATACCACGATGTAAAAAGGATGGCACTTATGCACCCATACAATGTCTCACCGATAGCGGTTGTTGGTGTAGTGATATAACAGGAACGCCTATAGATAATACGCCTGTACGAACAGTTGGCAAACCTAAATGTCGAGAATTTAATAAGACCTACAAACGACGTTCGCCCTCACGCAATGCAAATGGTAATAAGAAAAGATCCTGTAGCCAAGATGATCGTGCCACCTTTAATACAAATCTTATTGGACTATTTCATAGTGAATATATGAGGATGGGATTTTCTTTAAATAAAAATCTTAAGACAGATACATTTGTGCCGCCACTCGATGAGACAGAGGTGCTTAGTTGGAAGTTTACCGATTTGGATGTCAATAACAATCAAATGTTGGATAAAAATGAATATCGTGAACTAAAGAAACTTGTCAAGAGAGTAAGTGCCAACAGTGAATATTTGCATATTTATACATTTTTAATGAAAATGCAAAATGCAATAAAAAAAACAAAACAACAAAAACCCATAATAAATCATTTTCAATTTATTTATTATGCTGCTCTTAAGGCTGTAAAACCCAGACGTTGCGGACGTGCCTTTGGCAAATTTTGTGATGTTGACAGTGATGCACGTTTATCACGTCTGGAATGGAATAGTTGTTTGTCCAAAGATGGCATTAATAGTAAGTTTTGCAATTAAATGTTTTAGAAATTTACAAAAAAAAAATTATAAAGACATTAAAGACTAAATTTGCATGTTTCTATTAATTGAAAATTGGCTTTTTTAAATTTTTATTTTAACCCTTGCAAAAAACAAAAACAAAAAACAAAAACATTAAATTAACCAGGACATTTAATTAATGTGGGTCGAAAATCTAATAACACAAAACATCGCAAAAATAACCAACATGCTTTAAATATCAACACGGCCTATCATCATACGTCCACCTCTAGTTTCCCCAATATCCAACAACACCACAACAATAATCATATACAAAATTCGAATCTAAATTCAAATCATTTTAACATACATCTTAACAATAATAAACATCCAAATCGTTTACGTCCAGATTCTTATGAAAATGAAAGTAATCCTGCCAATGATGATGATGATGAGGATGATAATAGTAGTCATATAGCTGAATATGATGATCCCTATTATGAGGATGTTGATGATGGTGATCATATGGCGTCAATTAATTCATCTACAAAATTTCCATCTATCAATATCAATAGTACGTACTCTGCATGTGAATTAATGTGATAAAATGCATGGCATGTTACTTTTTATGGGGTCGTTTAATAATTGAAATTTGTTTTTAAAAATTTTGGGAATCTTTTTCTAGTTTTAAGCACCAGCGCTAGCGTCAACACCAAGAGCAAGGATAATGAGCCCGATTATGCCGGTTGCTTTACCGACCGCAAAGATGCTCTCAATCAAAATGAAGAGAACTTAAAGGTACTCGTATAAACAAATCTCTCTTTATATTATTTTCTAATATACATAAATGTAAATGTATGTATTTACATGTGTATGTATATGTAAACTATGTATTATTTATAATTATAATGTATGTATGCATCATATAGAATGGTAAGAAAGTGGGTCATGTTCCCATTTGTACGCCGGATGGTCGTTTTCAACGTGTCCAGTGCTATGATTCGATATGTTGGTGTGCCAATGAAGAAACCGGTGAAACTCTTAATGGCACCAGTGTTAAGAATCGTGTACCTCAATGTGATGCTGTATACCCAGTGACAAGAGCTATGAAGGGTTGTCCAAATGATGTCAAAACAGTTTTTCTAAAAGATCTCAAAGAGTTTTTAAGGACCAAAATAATTGCTGGCTCAAATGCTAGGTAAGTGTTCATTTCAGTTTACAGATTTTCGATATAAAAATATTGGTTAAAATTTGAGGTTAGGAAGTAAATTTTCTGCCAAATGATTAAATGTCAAGAATTAAGCTGCCATTCTTTGATATTTATTTATTAAAAAGTTAGAAAATTTTAAACATGGAACGATATACTTTTGAACAAAGACTTTCAATTGTGAAAATTTACCATCACAATGGTAAGCATTTCACTTTATAAACTTCGCACAGCTTTTCCTTGTAATCAGGCTTCTTCCAATAACGCTATGCGAATTAAATCGCTAAATGCAAGGCTCACAATAAACCAAAACAATACGCTCATAGTGATCATAATGTTGAAAACATAGCCGCTCAACATCAACTCGTCGACGTTCGCAATAATGACGCATCACCAGAGCCACTTTGTTGGACATTTTGGATAAGAATATTCATTTTCATGCTTATAATAGCCTGTTTCCACGACAATTTGAATCTCGTGTTTCGCTCTCTGAAGCAGTTTATGAATCATGCTGTTTACACGACTCATTTATCTGCTTCGATTTGACAGTTGTTATTAAACAGAAAAACATAAGTTGAAAAACAACAGAAGATATCCTTCTTGCCGCGATAGCATTAAGTATAATTTTTTTTCCTATTCATTTTTTTTTTAAATTTTATAAAATTAAAATAAATTAACACACTCACAAAACAATTATATTTTTTCGGCTGTATGCATAAAAAACGCTTACTTGAGCTTTAAAGTGCACATTAGTTGACAAACACTTTAAGGCTACCAGACGTTTGTTAAAAAATGGTATTCATAAACAGTACTTTAGCTAATGTATGCTTTAGTATAATTAGTATTTTGATTCTGGCAATGCCACTATTTTCAGTTGTCACGTTGTAGTTAACGATGTATAAAAATGAATATTTTTTATCCGGGAAGTTAGATCCATAAAAAATCTTTTTATTGCTTTCAGCAAAATCAACATATTTTTCTTTTGTTTATTTATTAATCTTTTTAATAAAAATCAAAGAACCCAAAAAAGGTCAATTTGCAAGGCTTACGTAGAACTTCCAAAGAATTTGTTCATATTAAAAAAATAATTATTCGGATTACGAGCTTTGTTTTCATTACATGTACATCAATAAAACTTTTGTTTAAAATAATTAATTATAATTATATTTTTGTAAAATATAAAATAAAGATGTTAAGATGTTTTATATTGAATGGCATGTTATGTTTTAGTTTATATTATTATTTGTATACTACAATTTGTTTTAAATAAACATTTTTAAACATTTTTGGAATAACAAAGTAAAAGTGTCAATTGAGCCGTTTACATTGAAAGTGGCATAAGTCACAACTGAACAGTTTTTTTTTTCATTTTTAATAAATTTGACATTAATAAATTGAGAAGTATTGAGATTTGTTTGAAAGGAGTATTAATAATTAACGGTATAACAAAAATGTTTATTTTGAAAGCGGCGTAAGTCGCTGTACTCAGGAAATTAATTACGGAGCTTCGTGTGAAAGAAATGGAAACATGTAATAAGTGTGTGTGAAGTATTGTTATGATTATTGGACTTATTTTTATTAGTTCGAAAGATTAGTGCAGTTTACTGAACTATATTATAGTGATATCTAATATACTACACATAATTAGCATTATTTTTATTATTCTCAGGAAGTTGCTTCGTGTTGTATAAAATATCTAAGAATGTCACAACTCAAAAGCATATTATTGCACATAGTGACTTATGTTAAGGACAAAATAGTAATAGTAGTAATAGCTCCCTGTCGAAAAAATCCTTCAGTACATAACATGGAGAAAAAAGATTTAATTTCAACACAATCATTAGAAAACTCCGTTTCAGAAAGAAAACTAAATACAGACTAGTTGAAATGGCTAAAAATTAAAATGTTTTATAAACTAATTTAAAATAAAAAAGATGACAATAACAAAGTAACTTATGCCACTTTTAAAATAAACGGCTCAGTTTATTGTAAACACAATTTGTTTTGTTTTTAAACTTTCTATAATAAAATTGAACTGTCAATTTATTGTAGGTTTAACGTAGGTTTTTCCTACTTTAAAGTTAACAAAGGTATTTTAAGGTAAAAACGTTTTTTGAATACAACTTTAGGAAATTGTGCTTAACAACGGCCGTTAAACCTACTTTAAGTTTTTATGCATACCGCTGTTTAAGTTTTCACTTTTAACTTTGTTTTGTTTGTAATTTTTCTTTGTTTACAAAAATGTTTAATTTTGACAACTAGTGCAGCTAAACTTACGATAAAAATTAGAGAAGAGAGGATTTTTCCTTGATTCGCAGCTAGATTCAATATGAATCTACCAGCTTCGTTCTCAAAATTTTGTATGGCGAAGCAGGTTGATTCGCTTATGATTGGGGTGTGAAGCAAGAATAGAGAGCGAAGCAGGTGCCGTGGAAACAGGCTATAAAGTTCCATTTGTACAAGAATTAAAGCCAACCGAACATTGTTTGCGTCAAACGTTTGCCAATTGGCTGTTCGAAAAAACGAAAAAAAATGCAATTTTTTAATAAAATCATCATAAATAAACAAATAAAATTGTTTCGTATGGGGCTCACAAAAACCACAAAGTCCTCGAAAAAACATTACATCCCAATAAAGTGAGCGAATGGTGCGGTTTGTGGTCAGGTGGCATTATTGTCACATATTTCTTTTCGAAAATGAGTGAATTCTCTGCGCTAACAAACCATGATAACCAATTTTTGTGCCCACAATTGTCTAATGTTGACATTAGTCATTTTCGGTTTTAGTAAGACGATGCCATAAGCAACACTGCCACCCAATCAATTCAGTTATTGCATGAGCAAGTTTCCAGTAGCGAAAATCTTCGATTTGGCGATGTCAAGTTAGCTGCATTATGAATTTGTTGCTCGTATAACTTCTTCTAACGTACGGTATATCCTACAAAACGGTCATTTTTTCTTATTTTTGCTCAAATATACTGTTTTTTACAAAATTTAGAACATTAAATAATAAATTATTGTCAATATCCATGCTCGTTGAAGTTGACGCTTGTAGTTCTAATAATCTTGATTTCTTCGTACGTTGTTCATATTCATTTTTTTTTAAAGAGAAGTAGCATTTCAGGTAACAATGCCTATTTAGTCAAGTACCGTGCTACATTCTTTAGGAAAGGGATAGAGAAGAGATGAAACAGGTGGTGAAAGTAGAAGCATAGTCGGAAATTAATTGCCGTATAAAGACAGCACAGCGGGCAGTGACTATGCCTTCACCGCTGAGCAGCCCCACCGACAGTCAATTTTTATTTTTGTAGTGAAAAAAAACCAAGATTTTTGTTGGGAATCGAACCCACAACCTTCATACTGGCAAGCTAGCACACTACCTACTAGCCTACAGGGGCACCTATGTTCTAAGTATGTGTTATCATCCGAGTTAGACACAATATTCAAAAGTATTTTTTCTTCTTTGTATCCACCAATTTCAGTGTCGTCTTCAAACTGCATAATTTTAATAATAATAATTTTTAAGCAATGCATCTAAATTTTTCCATTGATAATGGTCATCCGTTAGTAACTTTCTTTTTTTTTCATCCGATTCCTGAGGTAATTGTGCCAAAAAGTTATCAAGATGAAAAGACATGAAATGTAATTTTAACATCATGGATGCATTGATTTTTTATTTTTAAATACGCAAGTCAGCAGCGACATAGTCCAGTAAATGAACGTGTTTGTTTTGTCAACGAAATAAAATTGCTGAAAATCAGCTTGGTGTTTTCGATATGGTGTTGTCAAGACTTTTTTGCTCTGTAAGTTTTTTACGCTTCAAAAATAATGATGAATTTTTTGTGATAATCCCATCTTAGCCACACTGAAATCGATTTTAATTTGTGGTGCATTATTTTCAATATCGGCTGTCTAATCATTTACATAGATTGGCTTAAAGGAACACAGTATCCAGATTCGTCAGCTTAGAAGGTAACATTAGTGCGTCGTACTGTAAGTTTATGCATGCGTAGCAATTGGATTCATCATATCCAGTTAGGTGTTGCACTCAAATTACTGGCTTCATAAAGGACAGTATACCTTTTCCATGTATCCACGTATCCCAGGGTATTTAACAACTTTTATATACAGTGTTTGGCGTAAAATTTGCACCACTTAAATCAGTTTCATCACAACAATGACAATACGCTGTTTTAAATTCCTCATTAATTAAGTTATTTCGATCCTGTTTGCCTATTTTTGGAATGATATGACCAGAAACGTATTTTGTTATTTCTCTCCGTCCTTTCTGGCTGTTGTTCTTTCTTCATTAAGTTAATAAATTATATTTTCCCCGTAAGCAAGCCAGGAAGGTTACACTTTTTAAGCATTTAAATAAAAGAAATATTTCTTCCCAGTGCTACGCGAGCTAGGTTGCAATTAATACAACTTACAATGGAAGCTGACGATAATGTGCCACAATTTCTCGATACATTTTTACAACGGTTAAAAGACTGGCTGCAATAAACGTGACAATTATTGAAGAATTACTTATAACTACTTCATTTTCAAGGCCTCCTAAGCCTGTTGTTATTTTTCTCTGCCCATTCTGACTGTTGTTCGTTCGGAGTAAACAGCGAGCGCTTCCGATGTGAAAAAATCATTATCAGTGTTCGCGTGTTGGTAGTTCCGTTAAGGTCTACCCCCCCGGAAGGCACATTTATCGGTCTTTATGGATTACTTGACCATCTAGACCTGTGCTGCTGGGGGTATGATGTGACTTGATTTACATCTGCACCGACTAGGTAGTCATAATCAGATGGTGGTCAAACCGCTTGAACGATTTGCAAACGTCATTCACGCCCTAGGAGGCCATCGAATACGTATATCCTCCGGTCACTCCTAGTAGCAATTTCGAAAGCCTGAAGTAGGCCGCAGCCTTCACTCCTTGCTAAATAGTTGGAGACTTTCCAACTCCTGGTCCAGAACGCATGAAGCTTAATATAATTAAGAACACGACGGCATTCATACTCACTGGACCTGAACCATTCTTTGTGTTCATTTTGAATGATCCGACCCACAAACTCTCACGAGGGTCTCGCAACCACAACCACCACGATACTCCCATATAGGGGCCAACCTCAATAACCAGTCAGAGAACAGCTAATTGTTTAAAGAGACAATTAGTGAACTCTGGGGCGTGCTGATTCCCGTGAAAATATGTGCATTGTCCAGGTGACTCCTGCTAGCCTTTGAGGGGCCTGGGCTTCCTTTTACACCGCAAGATACCAGTCTAAATGGAATAGTAGGTTCCAAAAAGACTATCATGTGCCCACGGGGGGATGCTGCTGGGGGTATAAGCGAGCCCAGTTCCCTGAAGGCAGCAGGGGTCAACTGTAAGCTCCGAATTATTTCCACGGGAATCAGTAAGCCCCAGAGTTACGCTAATTGTCTCTTTAGACTTTTAGTTGTTTCTCTGACTGATTATTAAGGTTGGCCCTTCGGGAATATCGTAATGGTTGTGGTTTTGCGGCTCTCCGGACCCAAATCCAGTAAGCATGCTAGTCTTGTGTTCTGAACCAGGAGTTGGATAGTCTCCAGCTCTTTAGCAAGGAGTAGTGGTTTGCAAACCTGCTTAGGAACCGCTGAAGTTGCAACTAGGAAAGACCTGTTGCTAGAATTAATCGTCGGTTTCCTAGGGCGTGAATGGCGTTGCTTTTCATTCCCAGTGGTTTGACCACCATCTGATTGAGGCTTACGGCCAGGGGCAGATGTAAATCTTATCACGTAATGATCCCCTGGAGTCTATTCCCCACCGGGGGCACATTTATCGGTCTTTATAGAATACTTAACTAGGCAACTATGAAAGACCTGTTGCTAGAATTAGTCCTCGGCTTCCTAGGACGTGAATGACGTTGTTTTTCATTCCCAGTGGTTTGACCACCATCTGATTAAGGCTTACGGCCAGAGGCAGATGTAAATCTTATCACGAAATATTAAGGTCTACCTATCTATCTATGTAGGCAGAATGCCAGACACCTGGTAATTTATGCAAAGCCAATCTCTCAATACCTCCGTCTTTTTTTTATCTAGGTAAGTGTGTCCGTCTGCGGGTGTTTTTCGTTTGTTCGTGTGTATGTTTTAGTGGTGTCGTTTTTTGCTAATGGATGTAGTAATGTCATACATTCACCTATTTCCCTTGGTGTGTGTCCTTGTGTGGGTGTCAAGGTGTAATGTAAAATTGGAATCATCCAATTTTAAACCACTTGTTATTTTTCATATTGAAATATTCAATGTTCTTCCGGTCTTCAAATGTAATTCACGCTGAACCAAAGCGTTATGGATTCCACAGTTATTAAATTATTAATTCTCAGAATTGAGTCCCAAATCAATGAACTGAAAAATGTTGCATTGTGAAATACAACGGTATTCACAAGGAGTTCGGAGCAGGGTAACAAAAAGTACCTTAAAAACTCATGCCTTGCAGTTTTCGTCAATCGCTTGCTGCGTAGTTATAACGTTTTAATAAATTACTGCCAGAAGAAGGCTTAGACATAATAATATCAATTAAAAATTTATATTTAATTATTTTTAGTACCAACACAACTCAATGGAGCTCGGAAGATGAGCGTATCGCTACCTTAAGTTTTGTGATATTGGATAAGAATAAGAATAAAGCCTGGGAAAGAAAGGAATGGAAATCGTTCAGGGAACTAGTGACTAACAATAGGTAAGTATTTGCTACAATTTTAAAACAAAATAACTTTCAATTCAATACAATTAAAAAAAAACAAAAACCTATTTTAGAACTTTGCGAAGATGCGGTCGCAAAATGCCTAGATATTGTGATGTTAACAGCGACAAGAAAGTAACCTTAAGCGAATGGCTTAGTTGCCTACAAACTCAACGAATAGAAATGAATGTTCAAACAGATTTTAAACCACCCAATCATATTTTGCTATCAAGTGAGTTTTAATAAAAATAAATTTTCGAATAAAAAATATTTTCAAATGAATTTTTTGTTTTTCTCAAAAATACAGATGACACAACATTTGCAAAACCACCCAAACTTAATGGAACGAATCCTTTGACTATATATTTGACTTAAAAAAATATCTAAAAACGTTTGTTTTTCTTTGTCCATGACGTCAATTTCAAAAGTGATTTTAAAAAAAAGCAAATAATTTTATAATTTAAATACGAGAAATTAATTTTCGATCATTTTCGATTTAAAATCGTTGAAAGTTGAATATAAATTATTTGCATTTCTATATATTTTTCTTAATTGTTAAAAAGTGCCATGTTGCAAGTTATTTTTATTTATATTATTTTTTATTTTTTTTTATTAACATACGAATTTTACGTAAATTTTGTGAAAATATATGTATTTGTTGTTTAATAGTGGAAAATTTATTTACTGAGATTATTAAGTTGTAAACTTGAATTTATTATATTCAGTTTATGTGTGTGCGTGTGTTTTTTTTTTTACTTTTAAAATAGTTTTGTTTTTGTAAATACAAATGCTTTTACTATTTAGTTTTATATTTAAAATTACTTTTTAAATTAGTTTTAGTTTTATCAAATACGTTTTTTTTATATTATATATACATCTATTTTATAATAATTGTTGTAAATTATAATAAGTATAAACTTTAAAATGTAAAAAAGTTATAATAAAAGCAACAAATTTTAATTTGCCTAGTGTATTAATTAGTATTTAAATGAATATTTAATAAGTAATATTCCGTTACTTATTCACTAGTGTTGTTAAATGATAGACATTTTGATTTGGTAATATTTTATCGTTTTCAAACACTGTATAGTACCGCAACAAAAACACTAAAACTTACACATTATTAATAACCAAACAAAACAAAAACAATTTCTTTTTAGAAACCATCATGTCGTTGGTTTTCTTTTAGTTTTTAATTTCAGAAATAAGAAGTAAATAATTTACACTACATTTCTAACGGCAATCTAATTTACAAGAGAAATACATATGTAAATTTTAATGTGCTGCCAACGTAAGCCAAGCGAGTTTACGAAAAATTATAAATGAATAAGAAAATTAAAATTAATCCGAAACTTCTATATGCTCGTTTGTATGAATGCTTTTGTAATTTTTATATCCAATGTTATAATATTTAATATTTAAACACCTGTTACATATACATATTTTTATTAATATTGGCCGAATTAATTAAGCTTTAATGCTTCGCTATATACTCTCAGGTCATTCAATGGTCTTATTATAATAGAAGACTTAAATATTCTTGTCAAAAAATGGAACTGTGGTCCAGCGCTTCGCTAGTCATTCAGAGATTTTGGAAAGGGAGAAGGAGTGAGCGGTCAGTTGTTTGTTATCATACATGCTCTTCATTTATGGTTGAGCCTCTCACTTTCACCCTTTCCTGCTATTTCATTTCTTTTCTGCAGGCGATTTAAAGGTATTACCCAGCGGGCTTAAAAGGGCAGATTTCAAAGCTACCATTATAACCTAACCATATGTATATATATATTATATGTATGTATATAATATATCGAAATGAGTCTATAGCATAAATGTATATAGAAATGCAAAAGATGACCCGGCTACGTAATAATATCGAAATTAAAAAATACTAATTTTCGATTTCTCAAACAATCCTGCAGTCATGTTACTATCCAAATTCAATAAAAAATTTTCTAAGAGCAACAAGCCTTTTTGTGGTAATTATTTCGATACCGGTTGAAGACGTACCCTATATCTAGAGTATAATAATAATACTAAATTTTATATACGTTCTTCTAAGACTACCACGAGTTTCAAATCAAAAACTCTGAGCTAAACACCGGAGGGAGATGTATTCCCCATACAAAGTTATTAAAATTTGACATAAATGGATGTCTCTATGGCTAACGAATGTTTTCGAGTAAAAGTTAGTGAAGTAGTTACTAGTAACCCTACATCAAGAACACATAAATGAAATTACAAATAAAGCAAAGTACATACACTGGGCATAATTAGTGTCATATCTTTTTGCTTTTGTAAATCCATTTCAGTTGTCAACACTTTGGTTCAACTGCACAAAATTTTAAAATTATTTGTGGCTGCCTGTTTAAAATGTTAACAAAGTGTTAACTAATCAAATATAAATAAATGATTAATAAAATACAAAAGCATATTTGAAAACAAAAGTAAATTTATTTAGTTTTTATTTAATAACAAATAAATATATTAAACAATATAAAATTTGTGATGAAAACAAATTAGTTAATTACACACTCAATTTCAGATAGAATTAGGCAATGTAAAGAAAAAACAAATACAAATTCAATAAATACAAGAAAATTATAAAATTATTTAGTTTTAATTAAAATTCTATCAGTACCATTTGCATGATTTATTTTTAATAAGAACTTAGCTAAATAAACAAATAATACTAGCACAACCGTAGTCACTTGCATAATAACGAAATGCGATATAGAAGAGCCAATTTCCAACCAAGATCCCTGGTTTTTTACCAAAAATAAAAAGTTCAAACCCATAACATCGCAAACAATTAAAACACAAATAAATATTTGTCGTTCATATTGTAAAGCGAATGGTGATAAAGCGAATATAATTGATATAATCAATAGAACTGGTATAATTAATTTCAAAATCACTAGAAACATTATCACAAACGGTGAAAATGTCGCTAAAAAACAGCGTATTATATTGGGATCAAATGAGCTAATTGAGGCAATGTTACCCGTTCCAAAGAAGGAAAAGAATGTGTAGAGTAAAATTCTAAGAGCCAAACGAAAGCATTGAGAAATATGCAGTTTGGCTGGATCTAAGATGGTGTGATAATAATTATTGTATTTCGAACAGTCAATAGATAAAATTAATTCGGATATTAGTAATAAAATGAAAAGGGATTCATAAGAAGTACAAAACAGACTATAGAGACAGCTTAAATGTAAAACAAATTTTTCTAAACGTTGCTTAAGTGATAATTTACAAGGTTTGATAAGAGAAACTAAAACATACAAAAGATAAAACCAAGATATAAAATAAGATATAACACTTACTCCCAGCTGTTGTGTATGCATGTAAATGGTAAAGGTGGCATTGAGCAGAGTTACAAATACTACAGTTTTATCTACTAATGAAGTAGAATTCTTTATTAGAAAAGATCTTAATAAATTTAAACAGATGCCAATGTAAAATAAAATGCTATTGGAATAACCCACTGACGGGGGCAGTAAAGGAAATATGCATAGGATCAGTGACAAAAGAAAACTTAAATAAAATTTCGTTTTTATTTTAAAAAATTCCATGGAGTTTCTTTCCTGCAGGTTAAATAAGAAAAATCCAACTGAAATTGCTCGACGATCGAAAAATGTGTAGACTAAGAGTTCAGCACACATAAAAATTAAAAGTAAATGGAATCTCGTAAGTCCCCATTTTCTATCAAACGCTAATATATGACCCTGCTGAGCTGAAAATATAATGCATACCGCAAATGGCAGAATAAGATATAATGTGATATTCCAACTAAGCTTTTGAAGCATGCAAAATGTTAAAGTTAAAGCAAGTAATACAACTAATAAAACATATTTGACTTTTACGGAAAAATCAAATCTTTTCTTGGAACGTTTGTCGGCTATGGTTGTTACATTACCTAACAGCTTTAATAAATAACCTAACCAGGCAATAAAGGTTACGGTTGTTGCTGCCAGCAAAATTTTGTAATAATAACTAAAATAATAGTCTATACCCTTTAAGGCAGAATGCATAAGTTTATAGCTCTGTTTTATAGCTAAATCTATGCTTTCATAGTTATTTTGAGTCTCCAAAAAATCTTTGTAATCTATATCCATTTTAAAAGCAGGCAAATATTTTGTAAATAAACCCTTTTCGTGCTGTTCCAAAAGAGATTTGTATTGATTATAAATTTGGTGGGCATTACCTTGGGTCGCATGCAATAAGTACAGTTGCGAGGCATTTATGATATCCATAGGTAAAATTCCAAAGTTATTCATTGGTGTGGCAATACCCAAAAGAGCCGATATTATGGGGGCTATTTGTGCCTGTTCTAACTCGTAAAAGATTTCTTTGTTTTCATTATACCTTACACCCGAACCCCAGATGAAAAATGGTGTTTCTGTTTCGTAATCAGCGCCAGCTCCATGGGAACCTAGTAAAAGATTGATAAATGTTTACTGCGCTTCCTTTTAATTTTAAAAAGAAATCTGTGTGTAAACGAAAATTTAATTAATTGTGAAGGTTGAATACTTTTCAAACATTTTTATAAAATTGCAACTAAATTGATTTAGAATTGAAATTATTATATCTTTTATATGATTTAAAAAATGAAAACACATTTTTAATTATTGACAATTGTAAAAACATTTGGCATCTTAACTCACCAGCATCCGTCATACCATGATCTGAAGTTAAAACATAAGCCGTCTTCCCATCGGTAAAGGTGTTTTCAAATAATTCATACATTTCTTTTATACCTCTATCAGTAAAGTTTAAATTTTCCAAAAAGAGGTTTGTATTAGGTTTATAAACATGGCCTGCTGTATCTAGTCCTAATAAATGAAGAAAATATATAACTTGACTTTCATTTTGCAAATCTTCCTTTTTTTGCTGCAAAAACTTTTTTACTTTATCGAAAACCCATTTATCTAATTCATACGATTTCTGTTGGCCCGAAAAATCCAATTCGTGATTATAAGTATCAAAAACTAAACGTCGTTCATCTTCCTTAGAGAGTCTAGAGAATATATGCAAGACATCATTTGCTCCCCAGGCATATGTTTTCCTGCTTCTATTAAAAATGGTATCAAAGTCTATAGGATTTTCCTTCCAGCCTTTAGTAACAGCGGAAGGATCCTCATACAGACCAGCTATAAGAGCGATATGCCCTGGTCTGGACTCAGTGGGCACACGAGTTTTTGATATGCCATGTACACCATTTTTAAAATCAATTAGGGATTTTATATGCGGCAGGTTTTTCAAATTATCATAGTAAAAAGATTCAGCTCTTAGACCATCAGTCACAAATAAAACTAAACGTTTTGCTGGTGGCTCTAGTGGAATATTTTTATACGGCTGGAGATTTGTAATGACCGGCGAACGAAAGTATATGACAAACACAGACCCCAAAAGTAAAATGTGTATAATTATTGAGTATACTATCCACATAGCTAATGCATATTAAATACAATTTTTTGTGAATATTTATATTTTAATTGAACATTTGAAAAATTCTGTCTTTTTTAATCATAAAATAATTTGTTTTCGTAGCACAACAGCTGTTAAAATGTCAAAACGGTATAAGCAAAATAAGTGTTGTAAAGTGTTTACTAATAAACTCATTAAAATTTCCTTTCTGAAACAGTGCTACCATATTTTAAACAGAGAAACCTTAGAGCAGAAAATTTTATTTGCGAAAATCAAATTAATATGATGAAAATTTTACCTTTTGTGATAAGGCTCCTTCTGACACCGCTGTAATTTAATCGCTAAATTCTAGGCTTTAAATATTGCTGCTGACAATAGAACAAAACAATACGCTTGTAATGACCATAGCGATGCAAACATATTCGCCGTACGGCACAGTGTTGAGCCTGGATTATCAACTCATTGCTGTTCGCAACAATTGAGCAGCCCTACAGACACTACGCTTATAAAGTTCAAATCGTTAAAAGATTAAACCCGATCGACCATCGCTTGCGTCAAACATTTGAAAATTAAATGAAAACAACGCATTTAAAAAAAAAAAATCATTTTTACGCATTTATGTTCTTGTGATTAAACGCCCCTGGATTAATTTCTCTGCAGCTATTTGAAAAATCGGGCTTATGTGAACCCAAATATAGCTGACCAATTGATTTGTTTATGAAAAATCATAAAATTTTTGGGGAAAACCCACAGGAATAAGTCGGCGATGCCATATTTTTTTTTAACATACAATTGCAATTTTAGAGAACAGGGCAACACCCATACCAATTGTAATTTTTTAACATAGCTGTCATCGGCTGTAGTAAGACAAAGTATGAGCCGAAAAATGTTACAATGTTGATCTCTGAAATATTTATCTGAAAAAAATCACCAAAAAATAAATAATTTTGTTATTAATTTTTTATTGACTTTAGTTATTTTCGGTGAATTTAAAGTGTCATTTGTTAACAAGTGCTTTTCTTAAATGATATCGTTTGTTTATCCTACTTTAACTGGAAATTGGAAGCCATTAGGTGTAAATTTTGCTGAGTTATTTGGCAGTGCTTTTTTCACTACAAAATTTATAGCAATTCATTACAAGTTTTGAAATTATTTTTTTAATAAACTTTCCTTAAGCCTTTCGAGAGCTGTGGGTGGTCTCTTGGTAATTTCTTCTAACACACACTTCTCTTCAGCTTCTGTTAAAGCTTTTGCTTCTTCGATTTTGCGTTGCTTTTGTAATTGACGATACTCTGTTGGTGTTAACATACCCCTTGAAATAGTTTCGTATGTAATAATAACACCTTTTGCTGACATTTTCATAAATAATTTCCAACATTCACGTTCCTTTAGACTGCGGACATATTCCGGAAATTTAAATTCCTCTTGCAGAGCTTTGTCCATTATAGTTTCCGATAAAGTATTGCTCGTATTAGTTTTTATATCCTCGAGATTATCTTCCATTTCTGTCTTTTCCATGTCATTATTCAATCCTAAGTTGGTCTCAGGCATTCCTTTACTAACTTTCTGTGTGATATTATAAAGAAAACCGGAGGGTGCCGTGGGTGGTCTGTTGAATGTAATACGTTGAGTTAAGGGAGCTATAGAGCCTCTTCTCAGCATATGAGAATATTCTTTAGAGGCAAATTGAAAAGTAGGTGGATAATTTTCTTGAAAAGAGACTAAATACAAAATCATATTGTTTTGAAAGTTGTGGCGATTAGAATTTATTAAAGAAACTAGCCTTACCTGACTTTCCGGTTTTTCTTAGACAGGGCGCTCTTTTTTTGGGACTAATTATGTGCACATTACTAGGTGTGGGAGACTTGTCGTCCTGTTCCGAATCTGACTCTTCCGAATTAATAAGTGACACTAAGGTTACAACATCGGGCGCCACGGACTTCGAACGTGTTAAAACGTTTCTATTTATTGTTGCCTTTGAGTCCAAATTTAAATTTTTCGTCGTTAAAATATCATACGAACCTCTGTCGCAGCTGAAATTTCTCGTATTAAATTTTTGCTTACGTGATTTTCGCTTTGAGCTTAGAAACGTTGTTGAACCTTTTGTAGTGTCTTCAAAACTACGTACTGGTGCCGACATAGCACGAACCAAAGGTGGACGTCTTTTAACGATTGTTGAAGAAGGGACGTTTAAGTTTTGAAAATTTTGTATGCCACTATTTAAAGCTGCAGTGCTGTTGTTATTACGATTGCAGGCCAAGTTCGTTGACAATTTGCTAGTTTGAAATAGAGCCCGACGTTGTTGAGCTGATTTTGTTATACCTAAGGATTTTGGTATGCTTTCAGTGTTTTTATTATCTTTCCGTTTGGGATAGGATGTCTGTAATATAAAATAATGGAAATCAAAAATCATGAAGTAAAAATCCGCTATTAAAAATAACTTGAAAAAATGTTATCATAATAGTGTGAACTCTCCTTCATGCACTCAGTAAAATCAATAAAAACAGAATTAAAATGTAAACAGATTCTGGAACAATAACAGGGAACTATTTGTTTGGCCAAAGTAATGTCCAACAATAGTACACACTGATTTCTATCACTTTGCTTAAAACGATTATGAGCCAACTTTTTAAAAAACTAAAAATGATCACATTTTCTAAATACCAGCATTCAATATCGGTAATATATGCCTGTTATCGTTTTATTTCTCCCAGAACAACAGTTATTTTTGTAATCATTAATATTCAACTTCGGTGAAAATGTTAGTTGTTGTTGTTTTTGAAGATGAATTTCTTTAATATTAACCTGTAAATTCAACAGTTTATTAGAGATTTTAGGAGGAAACAACAACTGTTAGCGTAACCATCTACAGCAAATGTAGCCTCCAAATTGAGAAGCAAAGTGATTGTACCGCAATAATGAATAAGCGCTTTTTTATTTAAGAATTTCTTTCTAACCATTTAAAGCACTATTTAAAATTTACTTAAAAGCTATTTTTTAAACTAAAATGATTTTTATCTTACTAGAATTTTGCTGCTACCAGTTGATGTGTAGACAATGTCTTCCTCGTCTACTTCTTGATCGCTTAATCCAAAATCGTTTTCTTCTCTTCCACAATTCAAAGTATGTGATAAGACAATGCTCAAGTTAACTTTATTGACTTCAGTTTGTGCTTGCTTGGGGCTTAATTCAGAGTTTGGTTTATCAGATATTGTTGCTGAATCAGATTTTGATTCAATTCTATAGAGAATATTAGAAATAATAGATATTTTCATTAATATTTATAATCGAAAATGATATTTTTTAAATTTATTAGTTTTAATTACGTAATTTAATTTAATTACGTGATTTATTTAAATTTGCTGCAATTGTTCATTCGCTAACGATTTTACAAGCAAAAACTTTACAAGCAAATCTAAATAATTTTCTTGAATGATATGGCAACTTTATTAAGAAAACAAAAGCAAGACTTTATCATCAGTGTTGCCGATTGTTTCAAGCATATTTTATCACAACAAACGATTATTTATAAAAGCATCCTACAAAAATTTGAATAATTTAAAAGCAACTAAGAAAATTAAATTAACTAAAAGAAATTGAACATAACTAGTAAATAACAAAATACAACTTCATTATTTTTGGCCAAACTATTTAGAGACTTGTAGTCACAGTCGACACTAATAAAACCGTTATACTCTCCGTCAAGCAAATTCTTATTTACTAAATTGCAAACAAAAAAATTATATTCATTTCAAAAATTATCCAATCAACAAAAATAAAATAATTTATGGCAATTTAATTTTCTTTGATATATATTCTTACATACATATATGTACATATGTAAATATATATATCTTGTAAGGCACGAAAGAAAAAAAGAAATTCCTTAAAAAAAGAATTTTCGTTTTTATAAATAAATATCAATATTATTGACAACTAGTTCAATAACCGCTTGTTAGTTTTCTTTTCAAAATCCCTGACATAAAAACATGTTAAATATTTATTAGCAATAAATAAAAGTTGATTTTGACATATAAATTTTAAAGCGTTTTTATTTTATTAGATTTAAAAAATTATGTAATAACATAATAATTTAAAAAATATCTCTTATTCTTTTTTACGGTCTTTTTAAATTAAATTAATAATATATATTTTTCTCCTTTTCGATATTTCGCTTTCCTATGGAAAGCTTCTTCAGGAAAAAATTTTTTTATTTTTGAAAACAAAAATTATTAACATATTATTAATTTAAAAAGAACAAGAGATATTTATTAAAGATAAAAAAAGGTCGATTAAAAAAAACTACAAAAATGATCAAATAATTATATAAAAATTTAAACAAATCAAAAAAAAATCTCAGCGGCAAAATTATTTAATTAAATTTATATTTTTTTCAGTAAAGCAGTTGAAAAAATATAAATAATCATCTGTTCTAGGAAAAACATTTGAATTTAATAAATTCGACTTGTAGAAAAATTCTCAAAAATGTGATATTTTTTCGTAATTTATTAGTTAATTGTTCGAAAGCAGCATAATATAGCGTCTATATCTGGGATAATAGCTAAGATTTTTGTTTCAACAAACGTCAAATTTAGTTTAAAAAAATAATTCTGTAACGCAGCTCTATTACATTAACGATGAGAGCATATTTCACCAAAATTATACAAAAATTAATTTCCAAAAAATGAAAATTTTATAAAAAAAAATATAAAAAAGCTTTTTCCAAAAAAGGCCTAAAATTTTATATTAGAATAATATATCGAACACCCTAAAATTCCATAAAAATGTCGCCAAAAGCTTCCACATGAAGTCTAAAAATTACATCTTCACAAAATCGACAAAAAAAAAACATTATACTAACGCCAAAGTTTTGTGACAAAAATTTTCCAAAAAAAAATTCCCCTAAAAACCGCTTAATAAGCAAAAAGTTGCCTCTTAATATTAAAATTCAACTCTAAAGCATCAATGAAATGAGTGGGAAAATTTGAGCTTAGAAAGTAAATGTCAAGAATTGAGCTGTCATTCTTTGACAATTATTTAGTAAAAAACTGTTGGAAAGTTTTAAACATGGAACATTACACTCTTGGGGAAAGAATTTTATTTCTGAAAATTTGCTTAAAAAAAGTTGTGAAAATTCTACTATAGCACTTGGTAAAATTCGAGAAGCTTTTCTCCGTGTAATCAGGCTCCTACGGATAAAGATGTGCGTAATTTAATAGCTAAATTATATAAATAGCTAATTCAAGGTTCGCGTATTGTTGCTGACAGTAAACCAAAACAATACACTCACAGTAGCCATAGTAATGCAAACATTGCCGCTGTACAGCAAAGTAATGCGAATGAGCCTCGAACATCAACATTCGCAACCATCGGGCATCACTAGACGCACTTTGCGCAATATTTTGCATAAATATCTTCATCTTTACGCTTACAGAGTTCAATAATTAAAGCCGATTGGCCATTATTTGTATCGAAGGTTTGTGAATTGGCTATTTGAAAAATTTAACGAAACTAACGTATTTTTGAACGAACTCATCTTTAGAGATTAGCTGGTTATGTAAACAAAAAAAAAAAATATCGCATATGAGTGTCACAAAATCTTCAAACGGTCCTCGAGAAAACCTTACATCCAAACAAGTGTGGTTTGTGTTCAGGCAGCAGCATCATCGCCCCTTATTTTTTTTTTTCAAAAATAAGCAGGGAAACACCATCGTTAATCCTCTGCAGTACCAAACTATAATAATCAATTTATTGTGGCCACAATTAGACAATTGAATAATGTTGGCTTTGACTAGACGGCGCCACAAGCCACACAGCGACCCAAGCAACTCAATTATTACATAAGAAATTTCCCGATTGCGTAATATCTTGATTTGGCGATGTCAATTATCCGCTGCGTTGTTTACCTGGGTGGTTTACTTAATAGCAGGTTCAGACGGCAAAATGAACCAGTTGTTTCGCTCTCTAAACCGCAATAGCGAACCGTGCTGTTCATACGAATTACGTTTTGACGTTTAACTATCACATGCACACACGTAAATTTTCGCGCGAATATCGATTGTTTAAAATAAATAAAAGAGATAAGTTAGTTATTCAAAAATATATTTCATATATTCATTTTTGAATATTCGAATGCGTACAATTTTGCGGCACAGCGCAACACTTTTTATTATTTCCATTTTTATATATACGGATATTTATTTTAGACTTTTTGTTTTAATTTTTTCATTGTTTACATTTTTTGACAAATAGTGCAGATAAAAAACGATGACTTGTTTTTAAAATTAGAGAAGGCAGTATTTTATCGTGGTTCACAACTAGATTCACAATGTACCTAGAAGATTCGCTCTCATATTTTTTTGTATGGCGAACGCTGTTGTTTCAATCAAGATTCGGTCAGTAACCTCGAATGGAAGAGTAAACCTCGATATTTGCTGCCCGATTAAACATAGTACAAGCAACCCACATCCCCCCGGGGGCACATGGATATGTTTTGACGGAATCTCAGCGTCATTACATGTGTCAACTGGGGTAAGAGGGAACCGAGACCCAGGAGCCAACTGGGCAATTCCACTTTATTTCCACGGGAATCAGTAAAACCCCAGAGTTCATCTTTTTGTCTTTTTAAAAGGCTAACAAACAAAAGCTGTTCTCTGACAGATTGTTGAGGTTAGCCCTTCGGGAGTATCGTGGTGGTTTTGGGTCGGATCATTTAGATCCAGTGAGCACAATTGCGGTTGTGTTCTTAAATTTTTATTAAGCTTCATGCGTTCTGGACCGGGAGTTGGATAGACAGACTCCAACTCTTCAGCAAGTGTCCAACTCGGGCTGCGGCCTGCTGCGAGCTCTTAAAGTTGCAACTAGGAGTGACTAGAGTATATATGTATCTGAAGGTTTCCTAGAGCGAGGATGACGCTACATTTCATCCACAGTGGTATGATCCACAGTCAGGTTATGGCTTACACAGCTAGGTACTGACGAAAATCTTATCACACATAAGCACCCCCACCACCGGGGGCACATTATAAGTCTTTATGGATCACATAACTATCTAGACTTGTGTCTTGCGGGGGTAAAAGGGAGCCCAGTCCTCGTAGGCTAGTAGGAGCCAACTTGAAAATCCGCTTTATATCCACTGGAATCGGTAAAGCCCCAGAGTTCTGATATTTGTCTCTTTAGGCATTTAGCTGTTCTCTGACTGATTATTGAGGTTGGCCCTTCGGAAGTATCGTGGTGGTTGTAGTTTCGAATCCCTCGTTTGGTCGTTGTGTGGGTCGGAGCATTCACAATTAACACAATGAATGGTCCAGGTCCAGTGAGCATGATTGCGGTTGTTCTTAAATTTTATTAAGCTTCATGCGTTCTGGACCGGGAGTTGGATAGTTCCTAATTCTTTAGCAAGTCTCCAACGCAGGCTGCGGCCTGCTCCGAGCTTTTAAAGTTGCAACTAGGAGTCGCTGGAGTATATACGTATCTGAAGGCTTCCTAGGGCGAGGATGACGCTACATTTCTTCCGGTGTTATGATCCAGAGTCAGGTTAAGGCTTACACAGCTAGGTACTGACGTAAATCTTATCACGCATAAGCAACCCCCAAACAACTGACGCTCCTAAAGATAAAATTCGACGCTGTATTGACGAGAAACTCAAAGCTTAATTGCAAAATCTATTTTAAAATTTTATGAAGAGAACGGACGTGCTAGAGGTGGACATTTGTCCAACATTATATTTCAATATTAATTTTCATATTTCTGCTTTACAATGGTATCAACAAAACGGATGCAGCCAAAAAAGTGTAGGTTTTAACCCTAACCTCAAATTGTCCGCCCTTTTTAAACCAGATATTAACAGTTTTTCGAAGAGAGTAAGAGAGAGAAAATTTTAATTCTCACAAAAGGTGCAGCAGCCATAAATTATTTTTTTTTAAGTTGATATATAAATATGACTTTGTAAAAAGTGTTAAGGATTCTTAACTCTTTTATCAATCAGGATTTGGCATAATGCATCTACTACTCATCATATTGTCATGTTTTTGTATAAATTATTTATCACTATAAATTGGAAATCTTAAATAACACTTACGTATTATCGTTATTCGCAATATCATTAATCGTTTTAACCTTAACGGCTTTACACTTTCCTACCGTACCATTCAACTGAGCCAATTCATTATCCAAAGTCTTTAAAATCGATGTAGTTGATGACCAAGCTTGGATTTTACGCGTATTTCGTAAAAATTCACCACTTTCACTATCACTTTGTTTGTTACACGCTATGTTTCTCCTTATTGTATGGCCCGTTTTTAAAGTTTCTTGAACATTTTTTCCATTATAATTTTGTATTGTAACGGAAGAATGTTTTTTTGGCACTCTTTTGCAATATGACGACGAACGCTGTTTATCATGAGATCTTTCTAGTAAAAGACCACGAGATAAATACGCACGTCCCGCATTACTCGTTAAAAGATTTTTATTAAAATTTAAAGTTTCTTTTATAGTCTTTTGTTTGTGTAACGGTTGAATGAGAGAATTTGAATGATGCTGATGATGAAGGCGTAACAAATTTGAATTCGCTGCTGT
This sequence comes from Trichopoda pennipes, assembly GCA_030448955.1. Classification (NCBI taxonomy): domain Eukaryota; kingdom Metazoa; phylum Arthropoda; class Insecta; order Diptera; family Tachinidae; genus Trichopoda; species Trichopoda pennipes. The sequence continues at coordinate 5,206,538 of JASKUP010000040.1, forward strand.
TACATCTGTGTTAAGATGCGAAACAGAATGCTGTTGTTGCGTCAACCATTTGTTAGTCAACGTCTGTTGTTTACTGTGTGTTGTTAGTGATAAAGGCATGGTTTCTAATTCAAATAAACTATGTTAATCGTTCAGCGGGAACTGTGTTATATTGAAATAATAATTTAGGAATTTATAATGTCTCTTTATTATTTGTGCCAGGCAATAAATGCAAAAATAATAACAAATCAATTGATAAATTACAAAACACTATACACACACACACACTCACTCAAGTCTAACAAAAAATTACAAATTTACATTTCTAGTATTTTTAACAATTTAACTCATTGATAAATGAGCTTTTTTATTTTTTTTATTTAAATAAATTTATTAATCGGCAAAAAATTTTGTCACGTTTTTCAATATCATGCGTCACGCGGTAACTGTTTTTGTGAATGAATTTTTATTCAATATATAATTTTTCTAAACAATTTTAAATTTTTCGCCAAGTTTTGTTTGCCTCTCGCTGTTTATGTGATAAACTCTCATTCACTGTCACAACTTATAAAACTTTCGTGTCGAAAACAATATTAGCTGTTATCAAAAAACAGCAAAACGTTGGAAACGAAAAAAAAAACAAAATTGAAAATAGTTCATAACCCCATCATTTGGAGTTCATTGGCTGATTTCCTCATCTATTGTTTTACTACTATCAACTATTACCATTATAATTATATACTCCTACTCAATTGTCTAAGTGTGTGTTTGTTAATAAAACAAAATAAACAAAAAAAATCCCTTTTACTTTCAGCTCAACGTCTACACATGACTTAACTTGTATTTCCGTTTTTCTTTCCTTTTGCACCTTTATGTTACCCTCAACCAATATATTACATGGAATTTATTTTACAGTTACATTAAACTTCTAACTCTTACTCTCCTTTGATGATTCTTGTTCTCTTTTTGTAGGTTTTCACCAAAAAAAAAAAAACAGACAAAAACAACAAAAACAATAAATACACTGAGCTAAAAAAAGTTCTTAATTTATAGTCATAGTACCCACATATAATTTAATAATTTCAGAATAAAAATTAAGAATGTTGTTACATTTATTCATTTAATAACCGTTTGGAAGAGTAAACCTCTTATTCTTTTATTTTTGTTGTACACACAAAATTAGACAATTGTAACTTTGAACTTTAATAGATATAACCTCTCCATCTGTAAAGAAAAAATCCCGGAGCAGACTGGGTAGACGTAGAATATAATAGGTTGAAAAATCGAATTTTCCTATCGGAACCCCCTATATGAGGGAACATAGTCGATGTGTGTATAAAACTCAAAATTCTCATAGAAAATTAATCCAAGATATTTAATCCTATCCGAAACATTAATTAGTTCATGGCCTATACGTCTGCCTTTGATTATAATAGCCTCTATTTTTTCCATATTTAAACGAAGCCGCCATTTAGCAAACTAGCCTTCCACTCCAGCCAAATAATTGTTGACCCTTCCGAGCGAGAGACCTTGAAGATTTAATGATAATATCATCTGCAGAAGATCACCGTTAAAAGGTTTGACTATATATATGAATAGATTATAGAGTACTAAACCATGAGCTCTTACACACTTCTCGCTAAATTGGTTGTTACCTACTCTAACTTCTAATGTTCCATTAAATAGAAAATTGAAGATGATTTTGCAAAAACTCTTTTCGAAGCCTATGTCTATCATTTTAATAATGCCATCCTTTCAGGCGGTATCAAAAGCCTTGGAAAAATTCAATTGCACATCATAATTGTAGGATGTCTCCTATCCCGATCGCTTGAGACATAATCAGAAAAGACCATCAAGGTGTGGGAAGACAAGTGGCCCCCTTCAAAGCCAAGTTAGCAGTCTGTAAGAATATTACGGTCAGTTATTGTGATCCTGATCGTTGAAAGTGCAAAGAATTTCAATAGCTTTCCAAAGGTTGATAGGTTAATAATTGCCGGTCTGCCTTGATTTGGATTTGAACTTCAGTATGTACTAACTTTTTTTTAAGAGAAGTAGCACTTTAGGCAACGATGCCTATTTAGTCAAGTACCGTGCTACATTCTTTAGGAAAGGGATAGAGAAGAGATGAGACAGGTGGTGAAAGCAGAAGGATAGTTACGGAATTTAACTGTCGTATAAGACAACACAGTGACCATGCCTTTATCACTGAACAGCCCCACCGACAGTCAATTTTTATTTTGGTAGTGAAAAAAACCAAGGTCTTTGTTGGGAATCAAACCCACAATCCCCAGTCTTATAAGCTAGAGCATTACCTACTTTTTTCTCATAACACTTATACACTTTTTTAGAATTTTCTAGAAAACTCGAATTCATCGCATTTACTACTGATACTGTAGTCATTATTCAGTATAAGTTGCTTGGTTGTGTATCTTCTTCCCCCCGGGGGTATGCAGTCTTTATCGATCTCTTCCCAATCTTGGCATGTGCCTTCGGGGGAAAAAGGCCCCCTGTAGGCTGGTAGGTAGTGTACTAGCTTGTAAATATGGGGGTTGTGGGTTCGATTCCCAACGAAGACCTTGGTTTTTTTCACTACAAAAATAAAAATTGACTATCGGTTGGGCTGCTCAGCGATGAAGGCATAGTCACTGGTCGCTGTGCTGTCTTATATACGGCAGTTAATTTCCGACTATCCTTCTTCTTTCACCACCTGTTTAATCTATTCTCTATCACTTTCCTAAAAGAATGTAGCACGGTACTTGATTAAATAGGCATCGTTGCCTGAAGTGCTACTTCTCTTTTAAAACAAAAAAAAAAAGGCGGCACCAGTCGAGCAACATGGGGGCTGTGGTTTAAATCGGGTGTTAGCGAAAAGAAAAGGCCACATGGCTCGATGCTAATGTAAATCCTATCACGTTATGTGTGTCTTCTTTTTGTATTTTTCTGATTATTAATCTTAGTTCATGGAGTTTGAATGTAACATGTTTTTATTGCTTTGCGTTCATAAGATTTCTTAGAAACTTCTTGATTTGTTATCTTTTTCAAACATCTTCGTAACAATATTATTGCTGCTTTGTCTTGGCCTATTCCATAAGTATAAAAATACTTTTGTCCAAATCAAACTAATTAGATGGTAGGTAGCTTTACATAATTCTTTCACTATAGACGTTGTGCTAGTCTAGTTGCAGTTACAACTGATCGTATGTGTCCAATTTAGAGTTGTTTTTTGTTTTTCTAAACCAATACCGTGTATTAAATTTCTTTATGTGTATCACTGTTGGAATCACAATTAGAACTTTTTCATATGTATTTTATTTTTTGTTTGGTCGCGCGACAGGTATTTTATTACAATGCCTTTCTCTGCAAATATTAAACAAACGGCAATAATGACTACGAAAAGCAAAACCATTTGAAGTTGCACACCCACCCATGAAAAGTTGTTTATTTCTGTTGCCAAAATAATTTTTGTTAACTTTTTTTCAAACCATCAAGCCAAATTCAAATTTTCTTTTGCCAAAAAAACAAAAAAAAAAACACAAAAAGATTTTCTATGTTTTTCTAATATTTGCAACTATTTCAACTCTTCTGTAACACTTTGAAATCGCTGTAAAATAAAAAAGCTTTTACGATTTCTTGTAAGTGGAATTAAAAGAGATTTTAATTTTAAAATTTATTACTGCTAGAGAGAAGCTTAGCTTTTCATTCGCAAATATTAAGCCTTTAGCCATTCTTTGTTAAACGTTTAATTAAGACAAGTCTATAGAAAGAGCACAACAAAAGACATTTTAATATTTTTTAATTTAGGGTTGAGTAAAAGCATTCTTAGTTAGACTCGAGTTCAGCTTAGTTATGAATATCTTTTTTTCAAATACTTTCCATAGTTTTGCTAGAAGTCTCTTGGGTCAGTGTTAATCTAATGGTTGGGCAAATTTGAGGTAAGGAAGTAAAGTATCTGCCAAATGATTAAATGTCAAAAATTGAGCTGGTATCCTTTGACATCTATTTAGCAAAAAGTTGGAAAATGTTAGGCATGGAGGGCTACACTCTTCAGCAAAGAATTTTAATTGTGAAAATTTACTATTTAAACGGTGAAAATTTCACTATATAACTTTGTTAAGCTCCAGCAGTTTTTCCTCCTAATCAGGCTCCTTTTGAGTCACTGTTCGTAATTTAATCGCTAAATTCGAGGCTCACGGTATTTTTTGTGAGAATAGACCAAAACAATACGCATAGCCGTTGTATAGCGAAGTGTTGAAAAAGAACCTGAAACATCAACTTGTCAACGTTCGCAATGATGTGGCATCACTAGACGCACTTTATGTAGCATTTTGGATAAAGATTTTCATCTAGAATTAAAGCCAACTGGCTTTTGTTTAAGTTGAAAGTTTGTGTTTTTACGATTCATAAATTTACGGTTTTATAGATTTATAGTGTTGTAAGAGGTGTCCCTGTATGCTAGTAGGTAGTGTACTAGCTTGTCAGTCTGGGGGTTGTGGGCTCGATTCCCACCAAAGGCTAATTTCACTACAAAAAATAAAAATTTACTCTCGGTGGGGCTGCTCAGTGATGAAGGCATAGTCCACTGGTCAATGTGCTGTCTTATACGACAGTTCGGATAGCATGGACCTTTTAGAAATGAAAGCTGCCGCGGTAGAATAGTAGGTAGTGTACTTAGCCTACCAATCTAGGGGTGGTTATTTTCACTACACAAGATAGGAGCTTGAAGGCTATGTAACTATCCTTCTACTTTCACCACCTATCTTATCTCTTCTCTATCCCTTTCCTTAAAAATGTATCACGGTTGTAACTAAATAGGCATTGTTGCCTGAAATACCACTGCTCTTTAAAAAAAAAAGAAAGTTTGTGAATTGGCTGTCTGAAAAACTAAACGACAACTAAAGCATTTTCAACAAAATTATCTTTACTGATGAGGCCTATTTTTTAATTAGGCGATTATATAATCAAACGTAATTGCTCCATATGGAGCTCACAAAATCCATAAACAGTCCTCAAAAAATCATTACATCCGAAGAAAGTGACCACCGCATGGTGCAGTTTGTAGTCAGGCGGCATCATTGGCACGTATTGCAAATGAGCAAGAAAACGCCGTCACCCTGAATTCTCTGCTTTACCAAACCATGAGAGACATTTTTTTCACCACAATTGGCTAATGTGTACATCAGTGACCCCTTTAGTTTAAGCAAAAGCAATACAGCCACTCAAAGAATTCAGTTATTTGCATAAGAAATTTCCCGGCCGCGTAATTTCTCAATTTTACGTGTCAATTGTTTTTATGATTCAAAGGCCATTCGAAAGATTGGGCTTACGTGAAGAACCCATAAGCAATTGACGCTCTGAAATATGTAATTCAGTCCTAATTGATAAGATAAGTAAAGCTTTGTTGCAAAATCTACTTTAAAATTTTTTTGAAAAGAGCGGTTACTTTTAGCACGTCGCACATTTTTCCGATATGATATTCCATTATTTATTCTCTTATTTCTGCTTTATACCGGTGTCAGTATAAAAAAGTGTGTGTTTTAAGTAAATTTACTTTCTAACCTCAAATTTCCTCACCCTTTACTTTTGTTTGGTGTGATTATTAAAGAAATTTTTCACTTAGAAGAGAAAAATAGACGTAATAGACGTGGCCTTAGAAATGAAACGTTTTGTTAAACTTCGGCTTTCTTAGGATTTAAATCAATATTGCTCGTTAAGTGCCATAAAATTTAATTTTCAGGGAAATTGCTAAAAGCTCAACTAAATCAGTTTCGATATATTTACGGCAAACCACTTTCCAGTTTTCTTTTTGGAGTAATTTTTAGTTTCACGTCAATCAATAATTGTATTTTTAAGTTTCTGCATGCACGCACTCCAGTATCATACGTTGTCTTTTCGTGCTCTCTTTTAGTCTTTTCTTCTCTGTGATCTGTTTAAGTATCCCTCTCCTTGTACTCTCTATTTTTCAGCTAATAGCCGTTGTAAGTCTGCAGAAATTATTTCATTGTATTCTTGTGTGTTATCGTCTCATTGTATGTTAAATAGCATAATTATTTTAATTAACTGACACCGAACAAGACGAGAACAAAAATTTAAATATAAAAAAACAATTCTAAAACAAGCTACCAAGAGTTGCGTATTAATATCTATACGATTTTCCTCGCCAATAAAAAAAATGCTAATGGCGAGCGGTATGGCAGTATTAAGCAATGCAAAGTGGTGTCACTTATAATTTCTACGTGTTTGCTTGGGGACCATTTTAGTTACGTTTCAGCTACGCAATATTAATTCAAAATATATGTTTAAGAAATAAAATATAAAATAAAAAATCATAAACAATGAAGTAGAAGCTGATAATTTTTTTTAAGATTATCTAATTGAATCTAAGGAGACAACTTGTAAAGTTAAATCACTGATGTTCTATTGACCTACATACTTACATTGGAAAAGATGTATGTTTTTTTCCTTTGAACATCGTGTGTTATTTTTATTTTTTGCTTAATATTTACTTTTTTGGAAGGTACAAGAAATATTTTCAAATTCAAACCGCTAAAAGAACTGCTGACTGATAAACAAATAATTATTATTGATGATTTTTCAAACCTTTCTATTTTGTTAATATTGTTTTCGTGCATGGTGACAATAAAATCCTTCGCATTTTAAGCAAATGAAAAACGAAATGCTTACAAATAACAATCAAATATGAAAAGGAGGACAAATTACTAAAATTCAATTCCATTCAAGGTGAATCATTGATAAACCACAAAAGTTTTAAACATTTTTTACAAGTCTCTTAATTTAATAATAAATTGAAAAGAGCTTGCAATACTTATGTACGTACATACAGTGACGGACTATATTTTTGGCACATTGAGCATTTATAAATAAAACAATAGAATCCTCCAAAAAACAAATACTATTGGCTCTAATTTTCTAATATATTGTTAACATAAATTCCTAACTATACAGGCGCGGAAAAATATTAAATAATTAAAAATTTTAAGAAAATCAATGAAACTTTTTAATTCCTATTTTAGGAGAAGAAAATAATTGGCACAACAAAAAAAATGATGGCAATAGTTTATTTGTGGCAATAGTTTTAAGATTCAATTTATATGGCATCACTTAAACTTGTAAACATTTGAAAAGGTCCGTTATGTTTTAAATGACGTCGTTTTTATAACGTAAAATATAGTGTGCAAATTGTAGAGTGAAGTTGCGATAAATTATTAAAATTGTGCTTAAAACAGAGAGAAACGACCGTAGCCGAACGAAAAATTATTTTGCATCTGCATTGTCAATAGAAATCTTTTGCAGAAATCGGAGAAATTATGAGCCGTACCCGATATACTATAAGAAATATTAAAAAACGTTTTGATGGTTCAACAAATTTTTCTAGCAAAAAACATACTGGTCGGCCGCAAATTCAATATAGGAGGGCAGATTGTTCGAAAGATCAAAAAGAATAACATTGGAAATACATTTAATTCTAGAAATGAAGGCTGCCCCCGTAGGCTAGTAGGTAGTGTACTTAGCCTACCAATCTAGGGGTAGTTGTCACTACTTCTCTATCCTTTTCTAAAGAATGTAGCACGGTTGCGGCTAAATAGGCATTGTTGCCTGAAATGCTACTTCTATTAAAAAAAAAAAACAAAACAAAAATTCGAAATTAACGTCTACTCTTGCTTGCTTCTGAAATTAATGAAGAATTTAGAAAAGTAATTCACGCAAAAACTGTACACAGAACATTACATAGTGCTAGGTATAAATCTAGAATATCAGGAAGAAATTATAGTAAACAGAAAAAAAATAATAAGTTATGCTCAAGAATTTAGAAGCAAGCACAATTTTATTTAAAATGGGGAAAAATCCCATTGAACTGTTATTCACTGACTCACATCATATGCACTAAAAAAATTTTGACAGATTTCGCATCAACTTTTAATATACTTTAATCCGATTCGTACAACATGCACAAGTGCTTTCTTATTTCACAACTTGTTATTCTCTCGTTGCTTTAAAATTCGCCATTTGAATAAAACACAAATATATATATGTATATATATTACATTTATACGGTCGTATAAACTGAAAATTCGAAAAGTATTTTACAAACTAACTTAACTGAAATTCGATGGAAAAAATAAATACTAAATTTTCAGAAATGATCTCAGCAAAATAATTTCATAAAATGGCTTGATACCTACTAGCGAAAATTAATCATGCTGGCGTCACAGCCTGCGTCAATGATTTTTACCTTTCCAAACGCCGTAAACGAAAATTAATCGGCATTAGATTTTTGTAAAATCTAGTGATGCCTGATGAAAATCAAGCTCTCATTTAAAAAATCTGCTTTCATTTTTTTTTGTAAATTTTTTTTGGCGAACAGTGTTAACAATTTATTGCTACAGTTGCCACAAATAGCAAATAATAGTTTATTTTACAGCATGTCTATCAAAATGGTGGATTAATATACACACAATAAAAATATTTTTACTTTAATATAATGTTAATTTTGTTTCGTACAATCAAGTGGCAACTTTGTACATAGTATAATATAATACCATATGATCAGTAACTTTCAAGCAAGGGAAATACTTATGACGTGGTTGCTGTTGTCGTGGCAATTTGACATTTGGAACTGTCAAACGAGAAAATAGCAAACAGAACTTAATATTCATTTGTCCTCTTTTTTCAATTTAAAGTAGAAAATTGAGCCCGTGTGTTGTTATTTAGTTACAAAAATACAAATAAAGTAGAAAAATGATTCAATGCTTAAATATTTTGTTACTGTGCTTCTGTGTTGCTTCTGCTTATGCCGGTAGTTGTACCAATCCCAAAGCGACTGCAACATCATTTAGCACACAAGATGCCACTATTCTCACACAACTGGCCCACATCGGTGAGTTTACTTTGAAATGTGGCAATGGAGCCAAACCCACATTGTTTGCCGAGTTACCTTGCGGCAAGGTAGTACCTGTTGCTCAAGTTGGCGAAGACAAATATCAAGTAGGAGACATATAATTCATTTAATGACAACACAGTTAAAATATATTTTTTAACAATTCAAGGTTAGCTGGATTGAAGAAATCAAGAAAGGTTCCAGTGGTAATGTTGTGGTGCGCCTATTTGACGAAGATGGATACTCCTATCTACGCAAAATTCAACGCGATGGCGGAAAAATATCAAATGTTAAGTCTTTAGTAGACATTACAATCAATACCAAGAGTGCGTATAAAGGACCCTGGGTAAAAGCTGAACTAGTTGCTGCCTTTTTAGTTGGCATAATTGCTTATTTTGCTGTTACCACAAAAAGCAAAGTACAAGCATAATTATCCATAGTTTTGTATTTTGGTGCAAGTTCTTGCTTTAAGAGATTTTTGAATGAAATTCATTCACCTTAAAAATTGTACATCATAGGTACATACTTACATACATATATAAGATAACGTGTCATCGTAAAACAACTGTCGCTGGATTTTATTTTTCGTAATTCAGATATTTTACTTATTCTAAATTGTTGGCGATAATCAGTAAATAAAAACAAAAACCTTTTACAAAAGAATGAAGCTATTGTTTTTTTGTTTTTATTATATTTTGGATCTTTTATTTAATTAAAAATTTTTTAAAGGCAACACTGCTATTTAAACTTCAGAAACCATTTCAAGTGCTTTTACAACAGTTTTTTTTATGATTTTAAAAACCTTGTGTTTCATCTTATTGATTTATAAGAAAAATTATACAATTTTTTTAAGTTTAAATACCATTAACTTGGTAAAATATCATTCTCGAGTGGTGAATCAGTCATCTTTCAATAAAATGTTCCGATAGCAGTGTTTCACTGGTATTTTGCACGGTGGTTCATTGATAATTTCTGCCGTTTTTTAATTTAAAGTTTTTGATGGCCTAATTGTTCAACTCTAGTTCAATATCGCTTATTATGCGCTTGCAACGCCTTTTTGCCAAGGCTTGTTATTTGGTTGGCATGGTATGCACTGAGTGTGCAAGACTTAGAAAAAATAAAGTATTTGTATCAAGATCACGATAAGCCTTTGCGTTCGATTGAACACTACTATCGCCGAAAAACCTGCTGCTCCATTCGCCGATAACCCGCTACTGATGATGGAGATACAGTTAAACATTCCATGTTTATTACTGAGATTCTAGCGAAGACTTTTTACAGTGTATTTTTGTAATGATGGGAAGATTAATACAATTCACCACTGTTTGGGATGCTTAGGCGTTATTGCTGGAAAAAAATATACCGAAGAACTTTTTGTGACCTTCTTTAGTGTATCAGCTGGAACATATGTATAGTTGGGATTTAATGGCTCTGGAAACCATAATTATCGACGCATTCATCTCAATTCTTTTCTAATAGCATTAGGGCTTCGTACAGTGTTTGTAGCTATTCTGGAAACTTTTCTAACTTAATTTTTAGAAAGGGTTTTTGGTCGATGTAAGCTTTTATTTTTAACATAATTTTCGCAATCTTTCAAATAGTTTTGTACTACACATAGCGATCGACTCAATTTTTGTGCAAATTATCCCATTCCCAATTGCTACTCAACAAATTTATCAATCTGGACTCTTTTCAAGTTCAGGCAAATGCTATTCCTCAAGTGAAATATTGTTTTGAAAACCCGAAAAATAAACACAAAACATTGATAACCGTTTATTGGTACTGACCTTATCATTCTGACCTTTATTTGTGATTCTGACGATTTTAATAACAACATACATACATAGTCCCAATTTACATTGGACGACTTTTGTCGCTGCAACTCGTAGTTTGTTGTTGTAAATAATGTGTGTAAAGAGAATAGTGGTAGAGTTACACTCTTCGTCCAATGTAAATTGGATCATACATAACATGTACATACATACTTTTGTTAGTGATGAAATTTAGGGCCTTTTATATTTGGGGTCCGATATGCTTAATTAGAAACACTCAATCGGTCAAAATAAAATAGGTTTTAATACATTCTTTTAAATTATAAGTAAATTTAAAACAAAAATAATTAAAATATATATACAGTTTAGAGAATTTAAGAGAGAGAGAGAGAGACAGATAGAGGGAATTAAATAAACGTGCATTCAATATTCTCCTGAATTAATTTCAATTATCAATTTGCATTAAATTAAAGGCAAAAAAGCCGGCCGCCTAGGAGGAAATAGAAAAAATAGATTTATTCAATTTCTATAGACAAAAATCTTTAGGTTTTAAAAAATTGTAAGAAAATTTCTGAACGTTTAGTTAGCGGCAGTGAAGTGGCCATCGAAAAGTGATTTTACCCACAATAATCAATATCGGAATATAGAAATTTTTTAAGCTGAATTTAGCACGATTATATTAATTATTTAAAATGAGTTGAAATACATATATAGTGGATGGCTCACATACGGGCATCATCAAGGGTAATATGCTGGGGATCGTTGTCCTTTTCCACTTCTTTTCTTTTAAGGTTTTATTAAAAATATTCTGGTAAACAGTTTTATCCATATTTCCGTCAATGTAAACCAAGCTACCAACTCCTGCCGCCTACATACCGCCTCACACCATCACCACCATAGTCTAGACTATAGTTTGAGATGAGTTTCTTTTTCGGTTTCTTCTAACAACTCTGCAGACAGCTTTGTGGAAGTCCTTTTTAATTTTTCGGACAGTAGTTCTTTCTTTGATGGTCGTTAACGAGGCCTACCATTATGCGGACAGCTTCAGAGATTTGCATAATTTTAAAAGCGTTTTATGAAACTATTTTCCAATTTGTGCACACAATTTTTTTGTTTATGCAGCTCCAATATTATTTCCCTCTCAGCTTTTATAGTTTGTTTCGTTTTTACTTTCGACCCACTAAATAAATTTTACAACTTTTTCAACGACCAATTGTCACAAATAAAACGTTCGTTAATTCAAAAGACGCCAACTAATAAATAACTGTTATTTTGTAAATAGCGATGCCATATTACATACAAATTATGATGATAGGATTAGTTAGTGGGTAATATTAAAGCCATTATTTTTGCTTGACAAACATTTTGTCTGTTATTATTTATTTTTAAGTAGGACGGAAAAAAATAATTAGTATGCAGAAAATTTTTTGGTATATAAATGCATTAGTAAGGAGATATGGTTTAATGAATTTATTATAATGTCATGTGTAAATAATTTTGTCCATTTGTTGGAAAAAGATTAAGCCGAAGTGAGTACCTAAGAATTTTTTAAAAATTATGGCCGATCCCAAGTTGTCAGAAAACCAAACCATTTTCAAGAGAAGTTTAGTTAGTAATCTAAAGAGAGCAAGAATTGAGAGACAAAATGAGGAAAAGTATTGGGCACATCATTGACCGATTACTCAACAGGATTTGCTTTTTTACTTTACACGTTTCGTATAATTAAATAAAATTTATTTTTCCTTTTAAAGCTTTTGTTAAGAAAACTAAAAATTTTATTTTTGAACTGCACGTTTTTCATGTTAGCCATCAACTTGTTAGACGATAGCAATGAAGTATGCAGGTTTAAAAGGATACATGTACTTGATCTGACCCTTAGAAAATATATATAAATAATGTTATTATGTTTTTTAATTTAATGTTAAGAAATCTTTTGTTATGTATGAACACTTTTGTCTACTCTTATAATTTGTTTTTTTGTTTTTTTTTTTTATAATCTTAAAAGAATAATGAAAAATTTTGTTTTCGTATAATAATTGAAATGTATTTGAATACTTTAGCTGTAAAACTTTTTCCCTGGTTCTCTTTGATTGACGAATATATGAAATTTGGGTATGTATGAAGACTTAAGTCCCTAACTGTATAATGTAAATATGTATTAATACAAGTACTGTTATTTTTACTGAGCTATTAAGCTCGACACTTTAAGTTATGTTTTCTTTTTATACATATTATATAATTTGCTTATTATTTTAAATTGTGTAAAATAGATTGCAAATAAAGAATGGAAACTGTTTAAAAAAACCTTTTTCCAGACAAAATTTATTGACAAGTTTTTTATTGGTGTTGCAAAAAGGTGTTAAATAATTCAACAATGGGACGAAATAACAATTATAATTAATAAATATATGTATATACATATATATAAAGCTCTTAAACTACTTATGGAATTTATATGAAACAAATTCCAGTTTGATGAAAAAATCTGAGCTTTTCGTTTTTAATTTGGAGATTTCCTGTATCAACATTTATTTACATACATACATAAAGTGCGGTTTTACACACATCAACTTTTGTTGCTCAACTGTTGTTTTTTCCATTAGCAAGAAAGAGAGAGCTTTATACCCCTACTCTTTCTTTCTAATGGAAAAAACAACAGTTGAGCAACAAAAGTTGATGTGTGTAAAACCGCACAAATATATAAATTAGGGTAATCACATGTTATATAGCGTGCTTGAAAGTTGCTGAGAAATAAATTTTGTCTGATCTTAAACTTACACCAACCAAATAGAAGTCCAAAGTCAATGTGAAAACGCGTTGTTTGTTTAAATAAATAAAAAATTTACAAGAATGCTGCATGTTATTTTAATAACAAAAAACTTTTTTAATTTTCCAATCAATTAATAAAAATCAAAAAATTAAAATAAATAAGTCAAAAGAATTTTGTTAAAAACGAATTATGTTTTTAAAATACATACTATGTTACAGTATCTGAAAGTAAACTAACACAGTATTTCAAAGGTCATCAATAAAATATAAATACAACAGAAATTTATAAAAGATGGTTTCATGAGAGCAGTTGATGATACTCTAACTACCAAACTATCAAATATAGGGAAATCTATTTTCTCTGCCCATAAATTTTTCAAACAAAAGTTTAATCGGCGGCAAAAAATCATCAGCGGATCAACTGTGTTTCTTATCTAGAATAGTTTAGACCTCTTTCAGACAGGCAAATTTTACTTTGACAAAGTTTTTTTAATTTTCTTTTAAACTTTCTTTGGTGTTCAAACACAAAAAGTTTTCTTTTACAAATTTTGTTTTAGTCAATGTAATCTGTAATGTAATCTGTGTATAAGTACAACTGTGTATAAGCGACGAAAGAAAAACAAAGCAACTTTGCGAGTATATCAAAGACCGCTTTCAGACAGGCAAATTTTACTTTGACAAAGTTTTTTTAATTTTCTTTTAAACTTTCTTTGGTGTTCAAACACAAAAAGTTTTCTTTTACAAATTTTGTTTTAGTCAATGTAATCTGTAATGTAATCTGTGTATAAGTACAACTGTGTATAAGCGACGAAAGAAAAACAAAGCAACTTTGCGAGTATATCAAAGTCTGTACTCTCAATCATGCTTTCTCCCTCGCTCTCACATAAAATCAAAACTTTGCAAAGTAAAATTTGCCTGTCTGAAAGGGGTCAAAGTCTGTACTCTCAATCATGCTTTCTCCCTCGCTCTCACATAAAATCAAAACTTTGCAAAGTAAAATTTGCCTGTCTGAAAGGGGTCTTATTAAGTAGCTGAATGTTAGTGTATTTTTGTATTGAAATCAAAAGCAGTGACTGACTGAAATAATATTGTACTCTGTGTTAATATATGTACTTAGCTTTTTTTCACTGAACTGGAGAGCGGTAAAAAAATTTAATTATAATTCATTCACAAATAATTTCTATAATTTACAAACTATACAATGAATTAAAAATTATAATATAGGAAGTTGTTTAAAAATTTTGTACATATAAAGAAATTTTAAATACACATGTATTTAGTTATTTATTATGGGAAGCAAAAATTTTTCAAGCTATAAAATATAAAATAAATAAGTCTTTTAACTTCGGTTTTTTGTTTAATATGCTTACCAAAGGTGCAATATTTACATATACATACATATATATAAAAACGTATGCATACTTGTATTTCCTGAAGATCAGAGCAAAATAATGAAAGACAGTGAGTGGTAAACAAATTTAAGACGATAATATCTGTAGGCGTGTCTAAACGCCTTTAAAGAAGGCAAATTCACAGCAGGTGAATGCACTGACTTCAAAGGCAATTGGCTTTGTGAAACCCGGCTTAGTTGTCAAAAAATTGCAGTGCAAAACATTTGCAAATAAAAGAAGATCATTATTTGTAGCTGATGCATTCATTTGCTATGGATTCACAACAAATACATTCTGTTAATTGTTGGTGGAAACAAAAAAAAGGAACACTCTCATCCTCTTTTTTTGCTCTTGTGATAATTTAATTTTTTTTACCGTAACAGCTTGGTGACTGTCCTTTCAGATGTTGTCGTGTTAAATTGGAAAAATAGGTCGTCATTCTCAATATAATACCCCTTATAACAAAAGCCTTTTTCACATTTCCCTTCAAATATTCGTTGCGATTTAAAACCATAAAAAGTGCATATATGCAGTCTCAAAACACTTGCGTTTGAAAATAAACTAAATATAGGTAGTTTTGAAAACTTTTTTTGCTCAATCCCACAAAGAAAATAAATGAATTAATTCAACAATTTAATATTTTCTCCTTATTTTTATTTAAAACTAATATATATTTTGAAACAATTTTAATCAAATGGAAATGGCAATCACAGAAACTTAATCGCAAGGCTTGAGCAAAATATTTGCTCTTAAAACTTCCTATGGCTTGCATAGGAAGTCGTGCAACTGATTACAGAAAATTCAGCAGCTTTCAAATAAATAATACTTAAAGTTTTGCAAAATATTTCATTAAAATGTTCATTCTGCATATTGGTAAATGTAATAAAACAAAAACAATAGAAATAATAAAAAAATAAACTTAAAACTGATCACACTGAAAGTTAGTCAGTCTTTAAAATATCCTTTTCGATTTTCTACACCTTTTAACCTTTCTTAACCTTTCACAATCTGTTTTGCACACACGTCCTAGTTCGTCCCTTAAGTCCTCGATTACGTTTATGTGTGGGTTTCGGGCAGGTATTTTAAAGACCATAAGCCATTTGTAAAGCTATCAGTTCTTTACTATCAGTGACGTGTGCTTAGAATCGTTGTCTCGATAAAATTTCAATTTTCAGCAATACAAAATTTCCATGTACTTTAAGATTAGTTTTTAAAAAGTTAAGATACATTGAAGGTTTCCGACACCTAAAGCTGCCATGCAGTCCCACAGTATCACCGTTTTCTTAGTGTTTTTGAGGATAAATTGGAGCCACTCGAACATGCAATTGATTTTTTTTTTAAATTCTTCTCATTGTTTCCGCATGTACTTCCTTTTGGTTTTAACCATTATGCCAGGTTCTAGTTAATTCTGTTGTCATTTTTGTATAGCGTAATGATGCAGTGAACAGTTTGCATTCTTCCAATATAGACTGTTTGATTTTACTTGGCGTTAAAATGAAAAATTTCAAATTATTTTCACACTACGAAAGCAAATATCCAACTGAACGCGTATAGCATAAAAATAATTAGAAATTAACAAATATAACGGTAATTGAAATGAATTTTTTGTTTGAATGATTTTCAGTGTGACCATAGTTTTAGACTTTTTTGAAATGAGTTTTAAAGTATCGTATTAGAAAATTTTTGGCAATGTTTTGACAACAAAATTTTATTACGTAGTAAATGCTTAATTAAAAGTATACACTTTGACATCTAAAATCTTTCAATGATTTGCCCGACTTCCAATGTGAGTCACTGTATATTTTTTAAATAAAATTTAATGTGCGCTTAAAAAAGTGTATTGAACAACTTGAAAACTTAAAATTAAAGAAATATGTGATTTTTGGAAAACACAATCTTTTAAGTTAGCGTTATTAAATTGCATGCAGAATTATAATTATGGACCTGTGACTGATTTGCGATGTGACAATTGTTTTACTTGCAGTTTTGTCAGTTGATTGATCTAATGATAAATAAATTACATTACAAATTATCTATTTCCTAAGTTTCAGAACGTCTATTTGTACGTCTACTTTCTTAACCTTATTTTTTATAAAATGAAAAAGTAGAGACTCATGAATATCTGCAGACTTGCCTACAACCTTGATTCGTTTTTGTTTCTATATTATTCTGACACTGATACAATTCTTATTAGCTTATTTACAATATTTCGAAATTAGTAAGTGTTTATAAAGTAACACTGTAATAATTATTTACACAAAATTATAAATTGCTTCATATGAAATTTGAAACATAATTTTATTTAATTGTTATTAGTTGGTGGATTCTCTTCGTCGGATGACAAATCAATCATACCTTCCACACGTGACGGTGACATGACATAAACAAAATGTTCCGATAGTGGCGTCTCAATAACATTATTATTGGCTACAGCCGTTGGTGGAGAATCTGAATCGTTTGTACAATATTTTGTATTTGAACTGTTATTAATGTTATCCAGTTCCATTTCAATGTCGCTTACTATGCGCATACATCGCATTTTAGCCAAGGATTGAAATTTAGTAGGCATAGATCGTACCGAACGAGCCAGACTAAGGAAAAATAATGTGTTGGCATCTAACTCACGATTGGCATTTAAAATTGCAGATATATCAATTTCAGCGGTTTTAAGTTTCTTTATGGGCGGTTGACCACCATTAATGCCATTTGTTGTTGTAGCTGTTATAGTAGTTGAGCCACCAAGAGATGACATAAAATTATTCGATAATGTAGAATAGCCATTTGCTTGATAGGATGAGAGGACAGATGAAGCCGAAGCTGATGAAGAGGGTGTGGTAGAAAAGCTTAAATTTATAGCTGATGACTGTGGTGACGGTTGCACCCGACGAATTTTTGTTATTAGAGGAGGATTCAGGCGATTTGCTATAGTTTGTGATGTTGCAGATACATTAGCACTAACATTTGGGTAAATTTGTAAACCTGAGGGTGTAATTTGTGGTGCTGAGGAGGAAGAATATATAGAAGCGCTACTGTTAAACTCTTTCTTGAATGTATCAGCTGAAGCGAATAGTTGTGGCTCAATGATAAGACAACCCACCGAACTGGCGGTATTGCTAGATGGCATTGGTATCGGTCCTTTGGCTGAAAGCTGTGGCAATGCAAAAACTTGTGAGGGCAGGGATGTCGTTGTAAGCGAAGCTAATGAAGCTGTAGTATTGTAACTATTTGAAGTACTACATATTGTGGAAACGGCTGCCGAGGCTGATGATGAAGATGTAGATGTTATGCTTGCTAAAATGGGCTTAGCTGTAAGTGAGGGCGGTAATTGTACGGTGGGTAATGAGGGTATCGGCAGCATAATAGTTCCCGATACAGAAGATGTGCTTCCTACTGCTCCTCCTCCCCCATTAGCAGCCTGTATTAAACCTGAGCTCTTTATGCATGCACTGCTATTATTTGCATAGTTTGGCAACATGTTTGCTAATGTGACTGCATTCAGAGACGCATTCTTTACACCATTATTTATAGAATTCTGTTTTACTTCCTCTTCGTCTGTTGTATTAGCTGTAGATTTACTCAAAACCTGATAACCCAAGTCGCATTCATTATCCTCGTCGTCTTTAAATATTGCGACATTTGTACTAGATCTATAATAAATAAAAATAAAAAAAGTTGAAATTTTTATTTGTAAACTTACCTTCCTGGGCCTTGATAGGGTTTCAAGAAATCCATATGTTCGGCATGAGCCCAAAATTGATATTTTTTTGAAGTTTTAGTACCAACACGAAATGATCGCAAATATTTTGTATAACTGTCACGTAAATTTTTCCATTTTCTCTTTGAGGCATCTGCAAAGGAATTCAATAAAAAAATTTTAATATACTTTTAAACACAATATTTTTATAGGTTAAGAGCTTGTGAACGGTAAATTGAAAAATAGAAATATAATATATATCAAATCACTTTGTGCTATGAAATAAAAAAAAACTATAGCGGGTTTCAAGTGAAAAGTTTTTATTAATTGTACTTTATTTGAACTAATGGAGGTTAGGAAGTAAACTGGTTGTCAAATGATTAAATGTCAAGAATTGAGCTGTTATCCTTTGACATTTGTCCAGTAAATAGTTGGGAATTTTTAAGCATGGAACGTTACACTATTGAGTAAAGTATTCAATTGTAAAAATTTGTTATTAAAATAGTGAAAATTATACTATAACAGTTAGGTACGTAAAATTCAAGCAGTTGTCCTCATAATTTGAGACGGCTGTGCGTAATTTAATTGCTAAATTTAAGGTTCATGGCATTGTTGCTGGCAGTAGATCAAAACAATATGTTCGTAATAAAGTGAGCATATTCGCTGTACAGCAAAGTGTTGAGTATGAACCTAGAAAATCTGGAAAATCAATTCGCTGACGTTCGCAATAATTTGGCATCCCTAGACGCACTTTGCGTAACGTTTTGCATAAAGGTTTTGTTCATCTCAAGGCTTATAAAGTCCAATCAAATCAATTAAGTTATTGCATGAAAACATTTACCGGTCACGTAGTTTTGTTGGTCAGTTGGTCATCTCCTTCTTGTAAATTAAGGAATATGGATTAATATTTTCTCTTGGGCTATTTGAAAGGCCGGGTTTACGTGAACAACCTATAAACGCTCTGAAAGAGAAATTCGGCGCTATATTGACGAGATAAGAAAAATTTTGTAAAAAGAGCGCAAGTCTGCTGACGTGCTAAAGGTGGACATTTGCCCGACACCATATTCCAATACTAATTATCTAAATAAAACGGAAATTGCCAAAAAAAAGTGTGTTTTTACTCAATGTACCTCATAACTTCAAATTTGCCCAGTCTTTATTATTACCATTTTGAAAAAACTTTCAAAAGTTTTACATCATTTATGGCTTCTATACTTCATATATGTTATCTGTCTGCGACACCTATTTTGGAAATTGAACTAAGGTATTGAAATATAAAATATTGCATTTTTCATATACTTTGTGTACGACATAAGTGTAAAATATATTTATAAGTATGTATGCATTTTATGGTATTGTTTTTGTAAACGCATGCTTCATATCTACATATTTATATAATACTATATTTCCAAAAAAGAAAAAGAACTAATTCTTCACAAATTTTATTCATTTGCTTAAGTCAGCTGTTTCGTTTTCTTTGGCGGCAATGTAGGATTACCATATTCTATATTTAAAAAAAATCACTCATGCGAGATTAAAGAAAACTTCCAAGTAGGCGCTTCGAATAAACTTCAAACATTTTTAATTAAAAATTTCTAAAACTTCAAACAAACCAATTTAGCAAAATATTCAGTTCACCTCAGTATAAACTTGTCGATTTTCTTGTTATTATAAATTGAAACACTTGAAGAAAAAAAATAAAAAACATTCAATCACATTTTAGTTGCGAAAATATCAACAGCATTGGCAACACCACTGATATGTATCTAAAAGCCCCACTGATTTGCAATTTTCTCTCACACTACTTTGTTTTGTTTTTCTCTTTCGCATTGTTTTTTATTTTTGGTTTTTAACGATTTTTTTATCATTTTTCTTTTTTTTATTTTTGCTGCAAAATATTCATTATAGTCAGATGAAAAGGTGAACAGAAAAATACTATTTAATATTAGTAGTTTTAAACAAAAAGTGTTTTAATAGTCAGTGTAATTTAGTTTTCTTTTACGCACAAATCATACAGATACACACATTTCAAACTTTGAAGTGCGTTTTCTTATTTTAGCAACATACCCACAGATAAACCAATTTCCTCGGCAATTTGAGTCCAAATTTTTAATTTAACTTCAACATTTTTGTAGTCCGGGTGATGAGTATTATAAACAATGTCATGTTTTTTTACAATTTCAATAAAATCCGTGGTATTATCGGATGTTGTAGACGATTGACTAATACCGCCGCGCAGTATTTTAATTGATTTCACAGGAATTAAGTTTGCATTGGTGTGGGCGTTGTTGGGGATGCTGCTAGTGCCACAACCGCTTAAGGAGTTAGTGCTTCTCGGTTCTTCGGAATCCATTATACAAGAAATGTAAAGTTGTTGACCGTATTTTTCAGGTAAATATGCAGTTCATTCTCGAATGTCTTGAATAGCAAGAGCCGAAGAGACCAACGTCTGATAGTGCAAATAATTTTTAGTGTTTAGTTTAGACCGCACATATACAAAAAATTGTTGTTTTTGTTTTTTTGCTGTAGTTGCTTTTGTGTGTATTTTTCTATCCCTGTTTATGGTTTTGTGTATTCGCTGATGATGGTAATGTGACGACCGCTCCGACAAAAGTTGGACACTTGAATGAGACGATTATAGATTTGTGAACTAACCAACAACCACCGCTTTGCAAATGTTTATACATCCAACGATGACAACGACCGCACCAACAATATAAACACCAGCAGCAGTAGCTGCAGCAGCAGCCAAATTCAACAACAACTATGACAGTGTTAGCTGGCAACGACTACAAACTAAGAAAAAAAAACAAATAATCGCGCGCACAAACAAACAAGTACACACAGTTAGGAAGAAGCACCATCAACGTTAACAGTCCCAACAACAATTACTGATGGCTGCCTAGCTGACTGTTTTGCAAGAGAGCACCATCAGCTTCATAGAGGAAGGGAGGGCATAGAACACAGCATGAACTGTAAAAGCAGCAACAGCGTTGTCAAATTGTTGAAGCGCAGTACGTTGTTTTTCGCCGTCAGTAGTTTGTTTAGTTTTTGTTGCTATTTTTTTTTTTTTTGGTTTAAGAGAAATTCTTTTACCGGTCGGTCATCTATTTTCGCTGCAGTTTGTTTGGGTAAATGTTGTTAGGTTTGTTGTGCAACAGTGTAACAAATTAATAACAAAATATATCAAACAACTTACTACGAGGGTAGAACGAAAATTTCTTATGTCTAATGAATATCGCTCGCAGATGATCTTCTGTCAATCCTTTTAAGATTTTAAATGTTAGTTTTTAATGTTTTTGGAAAAATGTTGTTCTTTAGACACGATATGAAAAAGACTATTATATTCGAAATTAAATATTCCTTTTCGGCTTATTCAATATACGCCTTTACTATATCCT
The DNA here is from genome assembly GCA_030448955.1 of Trichopoda pennipes. Lineage (NCBI taxonomy): Eukaryota > Metazoa > Arthropoda > Insecta > Diptera > Tachinidae > Trichopoda > Trichopoda pennipes. The sequence goes on from JASKUP010000040.1 coordinate 5,228,440, forward strand.
TGAGTTTTAATAAAAATTCTAAAAGCATTTTGTCGTAGATATCATTGTGTAAATCACGCTCATAATTTGCTTGCAGTAGCTCAGTTAATAGCTTTGCAATTTCTTTTTTCGTCATTCATGAATAATTTCATCCGTTTTTAGAAATCCAGAAAGGATTTTGAGAAACTAAATTTTTATAAGTAAAAGTAAATGTATGCCGAAAGCAGAATTAAAAATATCTGACAATGTTGAGTTGGACTAGCACCTAAAAGACTCTGTACAATGGATGGGCCACCCTTTAATTTAAATTTTTTTTAATTTTTTACATGGGACCTACTTGGGGGAGACCATCACATCTATTGGGACACTTTAATTTTGTATGTTTGCGAACTAGCAATATATTATCTGAAATAATTAATAGCCAATCGCGATTCAATAAATTGGGTCAGGTATATGGAAATCGCGCCACTATGGGACCACCCTTTATTTAATGTAAAATTAAATTTTTGTACTTGATTCTGACTTATTTTTATGGCTAACATATTTGTATATTCTCTGTACACATTCTAAATGCGTGCTAGTTAAAACCACGTCACTATAGAATCACCCTTTATAATTTAGCTTAAGTGTTTGTACCTGTTTTTATAGCGAGCATTAAGTATTTTCTAATGGAAATTCAAAACAAGATCATGTACTTGAAAATTACGTCATTATTGGGCCACCCTTTTAATTTAGTTTTGTTTTTCCAACTTATTTGTTTCAGTGCTCATAGTTTTACTGACACTGTGCATATATCAGTATGCCCATTATGTTACTTTCAGACATCCCTTGCGGGGTCTTAAAGTTACTAACATTTCGCGGGTAGGCTGAATTCACATCCCTAGTGGCAAGATAATTTCAGTTTTTTATTATCTATGTATTTATGCAGAATTAGAAAATCAAATTACATTTGTTTAAACACAAATAGTTTTAATTACTGTCGACAACAGGCAGAAGTTTTTTTTGTAGAGGCTGGTAAAAATAATACTTCGTTTAAAATTGATTTTTTATAGCTGTTACATATTCCTTCCAAAACTCCGAAAATCTAATTACTACTAATAACGGGTTGGATAATGTTTAATTCCACGAAATAGGACTTAGAAATAAAACACTTTCGTAAGTGTGACCCTTAGAGGTGATCTTTTCAAATAGTCCTTTTAATTAATTATGAAATCCTTTCAACGCATTGTGACATCATTATTTTACAATTTGTGAGCATGTAAGTATATACATATATATATATATATATATATACAGTCAAAGCCCGGTATAACAAATACTCAGTTTAACGAATATCCGATATAACGAATGGCCAAATTTTTACATTTACTACCTTATATAGCGAATGGCAAAAAAAAAATAATCCCGATTTAACGAATGGCAAAGTTACAGAAACGTTTAAATTTTGTGTGTGTTTTTGGCTTCTTTGCTTTATATTGAAGGAACAGGTGTGATGCGTTGCTTTCTTTAAAATTTGTAGTTAAAGTTTTTGTAGTTTTGTTTGGTTCATTATGAAAACGAGATGCCAAATCGAAAAAGATTCTCTTTTGATAAAAAATTAAAGATTTTAGAAGAATGTGAGAAAATCTTTAATATGTATGTAAAAAAGGTGAATTTCCAATGAAACAAGCATATACCCGTCAATGGAATGGTTTCAAAAGCAAAGGCATTAGAAATCCATAATCAAATATACGGTTCCGATTTCCATACAAGTGATGGCTAGCTATCACGTTTGTAGAAAAGATATGGAATGAGGTTGCTAAAGTAAATCGGCGAAAAACTTTCATCCCGACAAGATTTAGTGCAGCCTTTTAAAAATCATTTCCATAACATAGTAATCGAACAGAATTTAACAATAGATGCAGTTTTTAATGCGGATGAGACCGGCTTATGTTAGAAATTGCTGCCTGATAAGACACTTGTCCATGCAAGAGAATACAGTGCCCCTGGTAGGAAGTTATCCAAGAAAAGGGTAACAGTTCTTCTATGTGCAAATGCATCCGGTTCAAAAAAATTAAAACCGTTCTTAATTGGTAAAGAAAAAAAACCTCGTTCATTTAAAAACAGGGTTATTCCAACGAACTACACCCATCCAAAAAATGTGTGTATGAATTCAGCAATTTTTAAAATGTGGTTTTTTGAAATGATTGTTCCAGAGATAGGTTTTATGCTTAGATCTATTTTTCGTGATAGTATTTTACTTTTGTTTTTAATTTTTTTTCTAAGGTTGAACAATTTTTAAAACGCAACAATCTACTCATAAAAGCACTACTTATCCTTGATAATGCACCAAGTCATCCGCCCGCAGAGAAGCTAGTCAAAACAACCAAAGACGGAAAAATATGGATGCTTTATCTGCCACCTAAAGTAACACCGTTAATACAACCGATGGACCAAAATGCCATCCGAATTTTAAAACTGCATTACAAAAATCATTTACTTAGTAAAATTGTTTCATCAAAAACAGAAATTGTCGTTAATTTTTTAAAAAATCTTAATTTGTACGATGCCGCTTACATGATCCATTTGGCTTGGAAAAAGATAAAAAAGAGTGCTTAGAAAATTATTAAAAATAAAAACAATTCTTAAATAAACGTGAAAGTATTAATTAAAGTTTTATTTCTACACTAAATTATAAATACAATTAAATTTTTATGTTTTTAAATAGCGGACCACCGTTTTTTATAAAATTTTAAGTAAAAAAAATACTATTCGATATAACGAATATCTCGGTATAACGAAAGGTCTGAACATTATATCATTCGTTAAACCGGGCTTTGACTGTATATATATATGTATGTAAAATACTGTGGTTACTTCGTCATAACGGTGTTAAAAATTTTTGAGTGTAATCAAATATTTCAAGATTCAATGCAAATAAAGATTTATTATCAGCAATTATTCTTATTGTTGTTGCTGCATTAACAATTAACCGAAAGCATAAATGCGTAGCAGTTGATGATGAAATTTTTTAAAGAAATTTCAAAGTTTTTAAGAAATATTTTTGGTAATGCCAATATTATGTTCTGTGTAAAGCGTGCCTTCAAATTTGAAGACCATTTTCACAAAAACAAACTCAGAGACGAAACATTTCTGTGTGTTTGTATTAAAATTGATGTTTGAGCGAATGCCAATAATTCGCTTGTGTATTTTGTTCCTTCTATCACCATTGCCGACCAACATATCTTTTTATATTAAAATGATAGATAGATAGTATGTTTTAGTTAATAATGCTAAAAAAAAAATTCTTATAAAATTAGCTAGCTCCGTCTCTGATCTTTTTTTGAAAAGGCTTTCAGTTTATACTCGTAACTGATACACAGACGGCCGTTGACCAACAAACAAAAATTCTGCTTAACTATGACAGTTGTCTATCAGGCGAGCGAGCTAGTCATCTAGTCCACAGCAATAACAAGAAAAACAATAATTTATATATTCATTTGCTTTCTAACTGATATAAAATAAATGAGAAAGAGAGAGCGAGCGAGGCGGCATAAAAGAGTACAACAACAGCAACTACACTGACGACTTTTCAATATCCTCTTTGAAACTACAGCAACGATTGAGACCTAGCAGCAGGCAGCACAACCTTAGCACAAGTAGCAGTAGAAGTAGCAGCAGAGACTGTTGTTACAACTACAAAAAAGAAGAAGAAAAACAAAACAGGCAAACAGACAAACGCACACATTATCCACTGTACTCTTACTTTATAACAGTTGTTCTTGTTGTGTAAGTACCTACAATAACAACAGAAAAACAGTTCTCCCTCTGTTCTTGATTGCTGCCAGCTCGATTGCCTGGTTGTCACCTCCTTCCCTACACCGCACACGCACACACATCCGCATACATACACACACGCATATTCATATGTAAATAGTAGCAGAAAAATTCAAGAGAACAGAAGGAGTACGTGAGCCAGCACAGTGATGATGGAGGATTTTAAGGCCGCTTCTATGTTTTGTTGTTTTACGTTAATAGTACGAGTGTTTGTTTATGATGAGTAGATTTTTGCTAAAAATTCCATGGTTTTACAGGTAGTTACGATATGTTTGTACATATGTATTTTTTAAATAAAGACGCTTACTCTTACATGTACATATGTATGTATGCACTTCGGTGAGCGTTTTCTTTCTTACCGCTTGAATCAATATTTTTAAAATTATTATAAAAAGAATTCCTATCGATTTAGAGTTTGAATTAAAAAAAAACATGTTCGTTTTGTTATTGTTAAATGAAAGATAAATGGACATACAAATTTACAAAAATAAAGCTTTCCAGCAATTGATACATTTTTGATCGTATATTTCCCTTCTATTATGCTGCTATTTTTTTTTTTTAATTTATTGTTTGTGTCAGCTTAGCGATCGATTTTAAAGATTGAGCAAATTAAATAGCTAAAATATCAATAACATAACATCGATTGATTAATTGATTTTAACATAAAGTACTACGTTGTTTCCTTTCATATAAAATTTTTTCTAAGACGTTAAAAGTACTTTGACATTTGCTTTAGTACCTTACCGCCGAACAAAATCAAAAAAGGTGTAAAATACTAAATATGGAGAATATGCAGAATATTGTGTGTGTAGAGTCAATCTTTGCTAAATACAGCCGATTTTATTTTAAGGCAATGAATTTAAAAATATCGAGCGCATCGCAAAACTGTCACGTTTAACCTTGTTTTTTTTTTTTTTATTTTAACTGATTTGACCCTTCCTTGAGCTTCAGTGTGTGAAGAATCAATGTTATATTCATTTTCAGGAAGCAGCGCCAAACACTTCAGTGTTGTGATGCACCTAACAATAGTAAAATGCAATCAAAGGAGTTAATTTTATTTGAATGCCTTACTGTGCAAAGTCATGCTATTTTTTATGAGATTATGAGAGCACTTTTAAAAGAGATCTCTTTGAACTGTTTGCTGTCAAATAATTATACACAAGAGTTGTGATCCCATTAGTATCGAGTGTGATTTCAATTTTAGCGTTTAAGTAAAAGAAAATGATTTTGAGAAAATAACAAAATATTTCTTTGGGTTCATTGTGAAAGGTTGTGCGCACTTTTTTTTCTAATAATAATGCAACACAATTTAAGTACACATATCCCCCGTTTTACACGCTATTCGCTTTACACGTTTTCAATCTTAGACGGTTTTTGGAAAATAAAAAATTATTTTAACGAAATTTATTAATTTTACACGAAATTATAACACTAAACCATAATTAGCTTATATCTACAATAATATTTTCATTGTTTTACTGTCAAAATACAACACTACATAATGTGTGTTACAGTTACAAACTCTTAATAGTCTATGTCTATGATGGAAATAGATAAGATGGGATCTCCCTGGTTTAAGATCAAAACTAAATTTTGTTTGAAATACCACAACAAAGAGTATCATTGTTTTTAAACTTTCTTTTTAATTAGTGTTCATACATAATTGATAGCGTGAGCAAATAACAGAATTATTTTTTACAAAATCTATAATTTATAAAAATTTTTTTAGTCGACAATGACAAAAAGATAAAAATAAGAAACTAGGGAGTAAAAGAAAGTTTATATTTTTACAAACCAAAATTGAAATTTTGAACCGTCTCCGGAAAGAAAGAAAGAAGAATAGATCTTGCTAATTTTTATTCTAATAATGAAGCTACAATAAGAACGAAGACTCAATTAGAAAAAGTGTAGACATTCTACAAGTCCTACCACAGTTTCTCGTTGTAGAAATGTTGCCATGTAAAATATGGAGAATGCTTTGATAATCTGGCTAGAAGATTAAAATCAAAAACGACTTCTATCGATACTAACTCCATAATAATAATAAAATTTATGAGAAAATCAAGTATCAGTTGCGCCGTCTACATCTGCAAATCAGGTCACGTTCCAAACAAGTCATGGCTGGTTCGAACGCTTTAAGCAAAGACACTCTTTACATGGTCTAAAATTAAAAGGTGAGCAAGCATCTGCGGTTCAAAAATTTTCGGAAATTATTGCTAGACAGTCATACAGTCAGTCCTTTTGAAGGGATAATTTCTACATTCAAGACACTGTAAATTAAAATGTACATCGAACATATTTTTGATCATATCGGAACTGGAAAATCTTCTCGATTATTGATGCCTGGAAAAATTTTACAATCTTATATTGGATCCAGCATATAGGAATGTCATACATTGCAATCAAACAATCAATGCTCCATGCGTGTTGGAAAGCAGTATGACCTACTATAGTAAAAGATAACAATAATAAACAGTCGCTAGAAAATGAATACTCTCAGATATAGGCTTCGTAGATATGACAAAAGAAGATATGACTTTAAAGAAATGGTAGAAAAAAATACTGTTAATGAAAATGATAGTCTATCTGATATCAATGAAAACGAATCTAGTGCATTTACAGTAAATATCGTACGTAAGGGAAGGAATTTAGGCAACTATTTATTTTCAAAAACACGCTACGAATGTTGAACGAGCCCTTAAATTTCAACGAGATGTTAACCAACTTTTATCTCAATACGAAGAGGTACACGAAGATATGGCTAAAAATAAATCGCAATTGCTCATATCAGATGTTTTTACTGCAGAATCTAATGAGATGCTGTGGTCTAGCGATGAAAGAGGTATTGTACAAATTTCTAAATTCAATTAAATTCGAATGAAAATATAATGTCAAGTCTTATTTATCGCAATCAACTTAAATGAAATTCTAATTATAATTTTTATCTATAAAGAAAATGCAATATTTAAAATAGGCTTTTTTTATATTTGTTTTATTATTGAAATAAATTAATATTCTTATAATTTATTAAATGTGTTTGATATTAAATATATTAATATTTATTTTTTTACAATGTGTTTGTTATTCATCATATTAAAAACTGACAAAACGGGCTATTTTTCCATATAAGAGTGAATTTTTTAAGTTACACGGTTTTTTAATGGAACCTAACTTCCGTGTAAAGCGGGGGATAAGTGTAATTAAATTTGAATACATTAAATGTGCTTCTAAAATAGGTGAAGTAGACATATCAATGTTTCAAATGCTTTCAGATAATAGGCTATTTAATATATACAGTCGACTCTTGATAATTTGAAACTCAAGGGACCAGAGAAAAAGTTCAAAAAATCGAGTTTTCATATTAACGAGACTTTAAAATGTCAAAAGAAAGATAAACAAATTCAAAATAACAAGAGCTTATTTAAAATTTTTTATAGTGAACTTGCTTACAGTTGCATACACACATATCTAGCAGAAGAACAATTTATAATGAAAAAAAACTGTATTTTGTTTTTTTTTTTTTTTAATATTTCAATCTGACATTGTTTAATGAATTTTCAATTGAAGAGAAATCATCACTTGCATCCGTTCTGAGAGCATAGGAGCGTAATGTGCTAAGACTTGCAAGTGGTGGTTACTCATCTTCGTCTGCTTCATATTCCTGGTCTAAAGAAGTCAGATTCAACAGTTCAGCATCGGTTAGACCACCGTAGACACTGATGTTATTGTCTACCCGAACATAGTTCTTAAAACTCACCTCTTCAGAGTCAGAAAGAAGTTGCCTTGCGTAACTTCTGGTGGTTCTGATAACTGAGCTGAAGATGTTAACGAATCCCTGCTCTTTTTGAATCAGTAAATGGTTGTAGAACTGACATTTTTCCAGGCCTTTTTAATCATAATTGTAGCTCTTAAAATTGTTATGGTTACTTTCTCACCCTTTTTAATGCTATCCAACATTTTGGAAACAATTTCTCTGCGGTAGAGATTTTTAAAATTTTGGCATTATCTAAAGGCTGCTTTAGATGTTGTAACAGGCGGAAAATAAATCAGTCAATTTCACGAGGCCTAATAGTGGTGGATTATTATGCACTGTACAAAAACAATTTAAATTATAGAGCGTAGAGCTAAAAAATTCAAATTATAGAGAGTCGGCGATCAAAATTCCATTGAAATAATTTCAAATTATTGAAAACAGTTCAAATTATCGGGAGATTCAAGAGAGAAGTAGCACTTCAGGCAACAATGCCTATTTAATCAAGTACCGTGCTAAATTCTTTAGGAAAGGGATAGAGAAGAGATGAAACAGGTGGTGAAAGTAGAAGGATAGTCGGAAATTAACTGCCGTATAATAAGTGACTATGCCTTCATCGCTGAGCTGCCCCACCGACAATCAATTTTTATTTTTGTAGTGAAAAAAACCAAGGTCCTCGTTGGGAATCGAACCCACAACCCCCATACTCACAAGCTAGTACACTACCTACTAGCCTACAGGGGCAACTAAATTATCAAAAGTCTACTGTATTTGTATTTTGTAAACACAATTCACCATTATCCCATAAAAGCCGTAGAAAAGTCATGGCACCGCTTGATTTCTTAGCACTACAAAGTCCAAATTTCAAACTTATAAACTGACAGTTCAACAATAGGGCTAACAGAATTGTTTCCCAATTATTTTTTTTTTCTTACCAAATCCCCCGCAATGCTTATATAAATTTCTTTTATGTTTAAGGCATATACGCTCTCCATAATTTTCTGTCTAATGCTGTCAAAAGCCCTTTTAAACAACTTACTACGAAATAAATAAAAAATAATGTTGCTATAGGAGTATGTACTCTGTTAATATTGTTGAAATTTACGAAATGTTTCAGGCAACTTTTTTTTCCAACTGAAAAATGTTTCTGGCAACATTTCCCTATCAACGACGAAACAATACGTGGCGGCATTTTTCGTTCAGAATTGTAACTAACGCCTGATCAATACGTTACTTGTTTGTTTTTTTGGTAGAATTAAAAAAACTTTAAGCGCAATTTTTTTCAATGTACAGTGTCGGACAAAACTAGCAAAAAAAAGTATTGCATAATATCGATTTATACAACATACTTATGACATAACTATCACATCCCCCCGGGGGCACATTTATAAGTCTTTATAGATCATACAACAATCTCGACTTGTGTCTTCGGGGTAAAAGGAAGCGCAGTCCCCTTCAAGGCTAGCAAGGAGCCAACTGGAAAATCTACTATATTTCCACGAGAATTAGTAAAGCCCCAGAGTTCTTTTTAGCCTTTTAGCTGTTCTCTGACTGATTATTGAGGTTGGCCTTTCGGGAGTATCGTGGTGGCTGTGTGTTTCGAGGCCCTTGTTTGAATTTGTGGGTCGGATTATCCACAATGAGCACAATGAATGGTCCAGATCCAGTGAGTACGAATGCCGTCGTCTTCTTAATTATATTAAGCTTCATGCGTTCTGGACCAGGAGTTCGATAGTATCCAACTCTTTAGCAAGGAGTAGTGGTTTGCAACTCTGCATGGCGTGAATGACGTTGCTTTTCATTCACAGTGGCTTGACCAACATATGATTAAGGCGTTTGGTCAGGCGCAGATGTAAATCTTATAAAAAACAAATATGATATTTTGGTGGTTAAGCATCTGTCATCATTGTAATTTAGTATTCGATAGACGCCAAAGTGTAAACGCACCTTTTTCCAGTCGCTGAAATTATGTCGAATTTTGTGCCTAAAAAAGATATTTTGCGGGAAAAGTCCGATAATTTTCTTTGATTTGAAGAAAACGGCTGCTAAAAGTTATTGGTGGAAGCTTATGGTCAACATGCACCCATTCCAACAACTTGTGAGGGATGGTTTGCGCAATTCAAAAGTGGTGATTTCGACACAAAAAACAAGGAGAGGCCTGGCCTGGTCAGCCGAAAAAGTTTGAAGATGAGCAATTGAAAATTGCTGTTAAACGCATAAAGAACTTGCATTATCATTGGGAGTCACACAACAAGACTTTTTCCCAAGTTTTAAGCTTAGGGTTCAAAAGCAAGAAAAATGAGTGCCATTTGAATTGAAACCGAGAAAGATCTTGAAAGACGATTTTTCATATCGGAAACGAGACTTGAACGCTACAAAAAAGTAATTTTTGCATCGTATTGTTACGAGGGCTGCTATTTATATTTCTGGCCTGGTAACACAGGCTGTTGCTAGGCACCAGCTGATGTTTCCAGTGCAACCTTCACATTGTTAAACATAACCTCAACCAAAACATTTTGTCATTTTTATTGTTGTTAGTGTTAGTGATAGCAGGTTGAAAAAGTGATCTTAGGAGAAAATGGAATTAACTCGTGAACATTTTCGTGCAATAATTTTTCATAACTTTCGACGTAGCCTGACACGACATTCCTTATATGGTAATGAAGCACCTTCTTACAGCACCATTAAAAACTGGTATAACGCATTCAATCGTGGCCGACAATCACTCCAGGACGAATCCCGTAAAGGTCGTCAAACAACGGTTGTTGTGCCAGAAAACATCGCAGCTGTGCATGAGCTGATAAAGCATGATTGTCATGTAACATATCGCGAGATTGAGGCATCTGTAGGGATTAGTATGACAAGCATCAATAAGATCTTGCATGAACATTTGCATGTGAAAAAGGTTTGTTCACGTTGGATACCGCATAACCTGACAAACGCACAAAAGGATGCTCGTGTTGATTGGTGCAAGAAAATGTTGCAGAAATTCGCTCAAGGTGCATCAAAAGCAGTTTATAATATCTGCAAAGATGACGAATCATGGATATACTCATATGATTCTGAAACAAAACAGCAATCCACCGTATGGGTCTTTCAAGACGAGCGAAATCCCAACAAAGGTGTTCGTAGAAGAAGCACATCAAAGCAAATGGTTGCCTGTTTCTTCTGCAGTACCGGTCATGTGTCGACTGTGCCATTAGAGCAACGTAAGACGGTTAATTCGGCATGGGACACCACTATTTGTTTGCCAGAAGTCTTTGAGAAATTTCGGGAAAAGTCAAAGAAAAGACGCATTCATTATGCATCACGACAATGCGAGCTGTCACCGATCGGCTGAAACAATGAAGTTTTTGACAGGGCAAAACATTGAATTGATGGGTCATCCGCCGTACAGTCCTGACTTGGCACCTAATGACTTCTTTTTGTTTCCGAACAACAAGAAAAAACTACGTGGACAACGGTTTCCTACACCTGAAGAAGCAGTTTCTGCATTCAAAACCCAAGTTTTAGAAGTACCTAAATCGGAAAAGTGCTTTGAAAATTGGTTCCAACGCATGCAAAAGTGTATAAATCTCCATTGAGAATATTTTGAAAAACAATAAATGCTTGTGTTTTTATCCTTAGGCAGCAAATATAAATAGCAGCCCTCGTACTGGTGATAAAAAACCAAATACATTACGATAACCCCAAGCGAAAAAAGTTATATGTAAAGCTCGTCCAACCAGCGAAATTAACGCTGAAGCCGACATTCACGACGCCATTTCTGACTACCATTTTTTTTTTCAATTGATGCAGAATGTCCTTACTAGAAAAAGTAATGACTAATGATGATGGACAATAATTTGAATAAAATATCAACTCATTTTGTTGTTGCAATAAATGCATTTTTTAAGCACATTTCTTCACATTTTTCTATTTCGTTTTTTGTTTTGTTTTTGTTTTTTTAATGTAACCTTGTACTGCATATATAAATTCCTGATATATAAATATAGATGCCTAATTTCAACTTAATTTATGTTTTTGTTTTTCAGCTCTCTTAAAAAATGGATAATTTTAATGATGATTTAGAACAAATTCATCGTCAAATATCGATTAGAGCGAAAGATCGGCGACCATACACCAGAATATATGAAAATACTAAACAGTGGCTTATGCAAGAAATGTGCTATGCTGATCCAACATTTAATAGAATGTTCAAAGGAAATTGTTTATTTGGTAAGATTTGAATTTTAAATACACAGCAAACAGGTTGTAGACGTTAGTGAGTGGTGAGAAAATCAGAATAAATTTAGTTTCGAAATCTTTTATAGCTTCCATTAGTTTAATATATTTCTATTAACGATTTTTTTTTATTTTATTAAGAGGTGTATACTAGTTTTAATAATGTTGACTTTTTTTTTGCTTGAAAAATGCATCGCATCAACGTTTCTCGGCTTTAAGTCCCAATGTGGGACCCAATTCCCTTGCTTTTGAATTTATCCTAATACTTTTAAAGGTAGGAAAAAAAGCTTGTTGCGTGATAATGCAAGTTCTTCTTGCGTCTAGAATTGCTTTCAATTCCTAATCTTCCCACTTTTTCGGCTGACCAGACCTCTCCTCGCCAATTCGATAATTATAATGACAGATGTTTATGTGCGTATATAGAGAACACTGGAGATGGCAAATAGTCGAAACCGGTTTGTTTACAAAACAAATTTGACGAGGGTCGACGTAAAGTCAGATGTTTACCTTTCAAAATACGATATTTGTCATTATTGGCTAGCTATCATAGCCATATGTTGTCCAAGTCGACATTATTAACTTGTAAGTCTAGATACTATTTTATTATATGCAAAACCTTGTTGCAATGCTATGATAATTATGATTAGAATTTCCATAACAAATTTTATTAAAATGGATGGGTGGGCAAATTTGAGATTAGGTTGTAAACTGACTTAAAATACAAACTCTTTTTGACAACTGCAATTTTCTTAGTACCATTGGAAAATAATAAGGGAATATGATGTCAGGCAAGTGTCCACCTCGAAACACATTTTGAAACAAAGCTTTGATTATCTCGTGCAGCGCGAACTGCTCCGAATTTTATTTTTCAGAGCGTCAATTGTTTTTTCAACAGCCAAACAGCCAAATTAAATTAATAACGGAATATGATGTCAGGCAAGTGACGTCGGCAGACGTCCGCTCTTCGAAACACATTTTGAAACAAAGCTTTGATTATGTCTTTAGTGCAGCGGGAACTGCGCCGAATTTCATTTTTCAGAGCGTCAATTGCTTTTTAAACAGTCAATTCGCAAACGTGCGCAAAGTGCGTCTAGTGCTATCCAATTGTTGCGAATGCCAATTAAAATTTATTCGATTAAACGTTAGTCGATTAAACGTCATTCGATTAAAACTTTTTCGATTAAACCTTTTGCGTTTAAAACCTATACAATTAAACCTCATTCGATTAAACCTGATTCGATTAAACCTCATTCGATTAAACCTTATTCGATTAAAGATTGTGAATTAATTATATTAAATAAGCTGAAAAAAACAAGGGTTCTAGAACGGATTCTTGAGCCATTTCCAACTTAACTTTTTTAATTTAATTTAAAACTCTAAAGCACATTTTGCAACAAAGCTTCGCTTATCTCGCCAAGTCGCGCCGAATTTCATTTTTCAGAGCGTCAGTTGTTTTTTAAGCAGTCAATTCGCAAACGTGCGCAAAGTGCGTCTAGTGCTATCCAATTGTTGCGAATGCCAATTAAAATTTATTCGATTAAACGTCATTCGATTAAAACTTTTTCGATTAAACCTTTTGCGTTTAAAACTTATACAATTAAACCTAATTCGATTAAACCTAATTCGATTAAACCTCATTCGAATAAACCTTATTCGATTAAAGATTGTGAATTAATAATATTAAATAAGCTTAAAAAACAAGGGTCCAAAAACGGATCCTTAGCCACTTCCAACTTAACTTTTTTAATTTAATTTAAAACTCTAAAGCACATTTTGTAACAAAGCTTCGCTTATCGCGTTAGTGCAGCGCGGAGCCGCGCCGAATTTCATTATTCAGAGCGTCAGTTGTTTTTTAAGCAGCCAATTCACAAACGTACGCAAAGCGCGCCTAGTGCTGTCCAATTGTTGCGAACGCCAATTAAAATTTATTCGATTAATTGTCATTCGATTAAAACTTTTTCAATTAAACCTTATGCGATTAAAACTTATTCAATTAAACCTCATTCGATTAAACCTTATTCGATTAAACCTCATTCGATTAAACCTTATTCGATTAAACCTCAGCCGATTAAAGATTGTAAAGCAATAATACTAAATAAGCTGTTTTAGATATATTAAAAAAAACAAGGGTCCAAGAACAGATTCTTGAGCCACTTCCAACTTAACTTTTTTAATTTAAAATTCTAAACTATTGTGTATAATTATTTTTGCAATAAAAATAATGTTAATTAAAGGAATAAACGTAATAGAATGGTTTTGAAAATTTACTACAACACAATTAACTATATAGCAGTAATTTAATATATGAGTAAACGTTTCTCTTATTTGAGTTTTATATTAATTTCAATAATAAAATAATTTGGTTATTCTGCCCGTATTCTAATATATGTGTACATATGCACTTACAGTTTTGTGAAAGTAAATACCAACTTAGACATTATCTATTATCGGTTAACGTATGAACAATTTATAAGAACAGTAAACAATATTTTCCATAATCAGGTCAAACAACATTATAGCCAGCCGTCTGTGCTATAGTTAGACATCCTTGCAAGCAATATTCTGAAATAAGTCTTATTTTAGGAATTCGAAAAGTTTTAAATATGTAAATCTGATCAGTACTTTAAATCTATTCATTTTTTAATTGGTGCCTTGCCTTTTTGTTATTTACTATCCGAAATGAAGTTAGTGGTACAGAAAGCAGGAATAAAAGTAACCATTTTTTCGATTAAGAAAACTTTTTATTTATTCTGTTTTGTTTTTTTTTTTTAGGTAGCTATCCAAATCGTGTGCGAATAATTAAACCAAGTGAATTCGACGCATTCATTTTATTAAAATTTCCATTCGAACTGAGCCTAAGTACACATCTATCACGTCCAGGTTTTGTAAGGATCGCTAGCAAAAAATGGAAAAACATTGATAACTCTGAAATAAGAGAAACTTATAGACAAATGTTTAGACGTGGTATTTTAAAACGCAACAAATTTCAACAATGGATACAAGGAATAATTGAGTTTGTATTGTCCCACAGGGACTTTCCATATGGGTATGAGATTTGCTATACCCGTTGCAGTGTAGCACAAAATATTTATGTCACAGACAGTAGCAACCGAAAAGTTGCTATTGATTTTGTACCCGCAATTTTAATGGATGAAGAATGGGTTGAGCCATTGTTAGATTCCGAAGAATTTGAAGAGAGCTATTTAGAAACGTTTGTAGCAATTGGAAAATCTTTAAACGGACATGGATGTAAGTCGTCTAAACATTTCCAATTTCAACTTGTAAATCCCGTGGCGGAGAGGGAAATTATATGGGATAAACAAAATTTAAAAGTTGTATATCGTCTATTAAAATCTCTGCGCAACAATTTCAACTTACCACGTTTAAAAAGTTATTTTTTGACCGCTATCTTTTTACATGAAGTTGAAACGCGAGAACCGGAATTTTGGCATCACTCAATAGGATACATTTTTCTGCATGTAAGTAAAGGATATGTCATTTTTCTATTTTTAACTATGTTGTGTTACGTGATCTTTCCGTTTTGAAAAGTAAAGTTTACGCATCTTCATTCCCATGTAGCTGGTCAAAATCGCA
Source organism: Trichopoda pennipes (assembly GCA_030448955.1). Taxonomy (NCBI): domain Eukaryota; kingdom Metazoa; phylum Arthropoda; class Insecta; order Diptera; family Tachinidae; genus Trichopoda; species Trichopoda pennipes. Next base: position 5,243,804 of record JASKUP010000040.1, read on the forward strand.
CAATTAGCATACGCAGGCACAGCTAAATCTAAACTATACCTTAATCTAATGGTCGCTTCTGGAACGGTACGCACGTGTTGGCAAGGCCATCTAGTTCGGGATATGTGGGCGGGGATCTTGTCCCAGAAGTTCCTAGTACGTACAATTAAAAAAAAATCACGTGCGGTTTACTCTGCCCTTTTATATAAACACAAAGAAATTTCTACCAAATTAATTACAATCCTCAAAAAAAAATAACGAAAAGCTATGGGTGTTATCGCCGTTCTCGCCTCTTAACCCACCTCTGCTTTGGTTTTTCCAATGGTCAAAATTCTTTTGTGAAAAACCCCAATTACACTACACCATATCTTACCCCCAGAAAAGCTTTACATATTCAAAAAAAAATATTCAGTTCATCATATTGTTTTTTTCCTTCTCTCCTTAAGGATACAAAAAAATAAATTCAACGTTTATTCATTATTAGGTTATAGTGTACTATTTGTCTTTAGGGCCTTATAATTATCCTTAATTTATATACATAATCCTTTTTTTTCTTTTCCTTGAAGTAGAATAACTGTCTACAATGGGTTAATCTAATAGTAAGCTAAACTTGCAAATAAACAAAATTCAAACCAAAATGTCAATAAAAAAAAAAACTACGCAAGAATTGCAAGAATAAATAGTAGGTAGGTATGATGTGATTTGATTTACATCTGCACCGACTAGGTAGTCATAATCAGATGGTGGTCAAACCACTTGAATGATTTGCAAACGTCATTCACGCCCTAGGAGGCCATCGAATACGTATATCCTCCGGTCACTCCTAGTAGCAATTTCGAAAGCCCGAAGTAGGCCGCAGCCTTCACTCTTCACTGCGAGCGTACTGATTCCCGTGGATATATGTGGATTGTCCAGGTGACTCCTACTAGCCTTTGAGGGGCCTGGGCTCCCTTTTACCCCGCAAGACACCAGTCTAAATGGAGTAGTAGGTTCCAAAAAAAATATCATGTGCCCCCGGGGGGAAGTAGGTAGGTATGTATGTAAATTTTAACACAATGAACAGAGTTTTTATTAATGAGTATTTCGATCATGTAAACTTACGAACATGATCGACGTCCAACGCTGCTGAAGGCCTTCTGCTATGGTTGGTTTTGTAGGGTTTTTGATAAATGCTCGATCCGTGTTTTGTTTGTTTGTTTTGTTTTTGTTTTAATATGTTATTAGGTGTGATAAGGGTGGAAATTATTATGATTATCTTATTTATATTATTACTAGCGTGCCCGTGACTGCTTTGCAAGTCATTTTTGGTTTGTTTTTATTCTGCAGCGTTCTTTTTGTGTGCGCGAAAATATTCAAACATTCAAGAAAATTAATCAGAAAGAACACAATTTCTTGTTTTTTTGGTTTTTTATTTTTTTTTTAATAATTTTATCTTTTTCACAATTCAATATTTTTGTGTGCTTATATACGTCATATACATATACGACATTCTTCGCGGTATAGACAAACAGTTGGTTTATTAACACGTGAACATGATACATATTATTGACCTAATCAAACCGAAAACTCGGATTTTTGAATGCAACATTTCGGAAGTTTTAAAATTTTGATATTTTATTATATATTAGTGAGTTTTTTTTTTTAAATATCTTCGGAACTACATAACCGATTTAAGAGATTGATATCTCGTTTTGAAAAGCATAACAATGGCTTTAAAAAATAAAATAAAAAAGAAAAAAAAAATAATAAATATGTATATGTATATGTCATTGGTGGATTTTGCCACGCCCCTCCGCCCACAGACCGAAAATCAAAAATCGGACTTCACAGTGTCACCCGCCTGAATATTCTGAAGATTCTCTGAAAATTTCATCAAAATCGGCCCAGCCGTTTTCGAGTCCATTTCTTACATACATACACACATCCTCTTTTATATATATAGATTTACAAAATTAAGTTATTAATGAATATGTTTAATTAGAGTTAAGTAAATTTAGGATAGTTGTTAGAAATTTTTTCCTCTTTTTTTTTAACAGAAAAATGGGTAGATAGTCAAATGACAAAATTTAGTAACTTAATGGTTACAAATCCAAATTAATGGTCAGGATTATCCTCAATAATTATCCTAGTGGTTTGAAAAAAAAACAAAACATTGTTCTTCTTTATTTCCGCCTTCTTTTAAATTATCCGGTTGGTCAGTAGGGACGATGGTTTAGTTGGTTGCAACTAAAGGGCTAACAGACGTAACCTTACTGCAGTGATGACTTTCCATGATGAGGGCGATAGAGCCGTCTATTGGAGGGTGGAATTTTGTGACTGCCCGTTGTACCCTTTGGCACAATCCCTAATCCCATAAATTTATTGGCCTCTCGGGTTTAGCTACGTGTATAGAAATACTTGGGCTTCCTCTAATGTACCCGAGAGGCGTGAAGGTGAACAAAATGGCGTTTCCCTATTTAATGAAATTCGAAAAATTTAAGGTATATAACGTAAAGAAAAAAAATTAAAAATTACCTCTTGTTATCTTACCTCTTGTAGGATCTTTACGAATAAAATGATTAAAAGTATTAATTTAATCAAATTTTAATGGACTGTATTAAGAAACTAACACAACACAGCACGTCATTAATTTTGTTAAATTCTTTGTTTTTCCTGTGTTCCCAATTATTCGTGTTTCTTTGGGAACATCTTGTTTCTTGTACAGCCGAGAATGAAAAGACTTAACTCAATCACGTTGTCTATCATTAAGCCTTACTTTAAAACTCTTACTTTTGCAACATTACAATAATGTAAAATTGTAATTACCTACGAAAAATGATAAGATACCTATGTGCGAATAAAGAACGAATATGTGTGCAAGATAACAAAACCAGTATATTATCAGTGATGGATAAAGTTATCTTATTTTTAGTTCATCAAAATTTAAAGGAGAAGAATTTAAAATTCGTCAAAATACATTTAGGGACAGTTAGGTACTATTTATTTAGTACTATTTATTTGGTATGTTATTCCTTCAATGAAATGCAGCGATCTCGATCCAGCTGCAGAAAATGCCCGTTAAATCATTAGTGAACCACACCAAAAAGTTTTACAGTTGATTTTAGTCTTGCCAGTTTTAGCTCTTGGTTGCTTTCCCTCCAAACACAACTTCATTTCATTTGCTAATGAACCGCTTTTTAAGATCCATATTTGTGAAGCAAATTTCTAATGATTTCTTTCCCAACACCGAGTCAGACATAACTCCAGGTTTCGGAGAACCTAAAAACGGATTCGCTAGCCCCTGCTGCAGTGAATAATAAGCCTTTCTCTGTTCATTTTTTCACCTTCTTATAAATTTTAAAGCGCTTTATAATATTGTGTACCGTTGCATGGCTTCTGATTAAAATTTTTGAAAATTTCCCTATTCCTTATGAATTATTAAATGAAAAATTATAACTGCTGAAATTTTGTTTATAGAAAACTTATAGCAAACGAAATTTTTTTTTTGTAAAAAAACTATGACTGATGAAATATTTTTGTAGAAAATTTATGACTAATGAAATTTTTATTAGACAAACAAACATGACATGAAAAATTTTTGTAGAAAATTTATTTTTGATAAAAATTTTATATAGAAAAATTTGACTTAATTTTTTTTATCGAAAAATTTTGACTGATAAAATTTATTTTTAAGATATAATTATGACTGATACAATTTTTTGTAGAAAAATTATGACTAATGTGAATTTTCTACAGTAATAATTGGGTTAATGAAAATTTTTTATAGCAAAAAATATGACGGATGAAATATTTTTTATAAAAAAATTATAGCTGATGAAATATTTTTATAAAAAAATTATGATTGATGACAATTTTCTATAGAAAAATGTAAATTAGAGATTTTTTTATCGAAAACATATGATTGATAAAGATTTTTTTATGAAATTATTATGACCGAAGGATTTTTTGATAGAAAAATTATGACTGATGAAATTTTTTTTAGGAAAATTTTAATTCATAAATTTTTATTGAAAAGTTATGGCTAATAAATTCTTTTTAAAGAAATTTTTATGACTGGTAAAGTTTGTATAGAAAAATTTTTACTAATGGAATCTTTTTTATAAAAAATTTATGATTAATAAAATTTGTTTGACAAAAAATTATGACTGATGAAAATTGTATATAAAAAAAATTGAAAGTATTGAATTTTTTATTGAAAATTTAAGACTGATGAAATTATTTATAAAAAATGTATGACTGATGTAATATTTTTGAAAAAAAATTATGACTGTTGATATTTTTTTATAAAAAAAAATTTAACTTAATGAATTTTTATTTAGAGAAAAAATATGACTGATGAATTTTTTTTTATAAAAAATTTATGACTGATGAAATATTTTTAAAGAAACTTTATGAGTGATGACAATTTTCTATAGAAAAATTTAAATTGATAAATTTTTTATCGAAAAATTATGGCTAATAAATTTTTTGTAATAAAATTTTAATGACTGATGAATTTTTTATAGAAAACTTACGGCTAATGAGAATTTTCTACAGAAATTTTTTGGTTGAAGAAAATTTTCTATAAGAAATTTTATGACTGCTAAAATATTTTAAGGAGCAAATTATGGTTGATGAATTTTTTTCAATAGAAAAATTATAAACGATGGAACTTTTTATACAAATATTGTGACTGATAAAAAAAGGATGACTGATCAAATTTTTCAATACAAAAATTATGACGTGTTTAAGCTCTGAATGCGGAACTCTAAAAGGGACATCAACAGTGAATTATTGAAATTTTTTGATACTTCTGTGATTTACAGATTTTCCTAAGAAATCGAAAGAAAATCATTTTTTGGTTGTAAAAGAATTCTCTATCAGTTGAAAATTTATAAAAAAAGTAGGCAAAATCTCTTAGCTTTTCTAAACGCAATAAATTAAAGAAATAAAGACTGCAGTGAGTAACGCATTTTCAGTTCTCAGCTAAGACCTAAAAAAAGGATATATTCGAGTGAATGGCAGTGTAGACTACGAACGACATTTCAAATCTATAGAAAAAGCTTACAGTTAGAAAACGAGCTGCCTGGCTTTATCGCCTGGCAGGTGAAAAAATTGGCAATTTTCAAAAATGATTTTTGCCACGCACCGCAACTCCCTTCGTTAGGTTCTTCATAGCGGTTAGTATTAACAAATTTTCAGCTTTATAGGTCAACTGGTGGCCTCAGAAAGTTCTGGAAAAACAAAAAAAATTTACGGAACGGTTACATTATTAAGTAATTTAAGCATTAAAGGGAAGTTGACTGTACAAAACCTGACATATTTGCCAATGGTTTTTCCACCAGTTGAAGTATTTTAATTTTTTTAATTTAATAATGTTGAATGAATTACAATTTTGTTTTAAGCTTTCATTAGCTATATATATTCCCAATTAAAATTAATTTTGCTTTTTATTTTTGCAAAATCGGTAAATATTTATAAATCAATTTTGTTAACAATATTGTCTGAGTTTGGCTTGGAGTGATTGTATGTATATGGAGGATTAAATTGTTATACTATTATTTAATTTTCTTGCATTCATTTTACTAATTTTGTACTTAGACAGGTTAAAAAATCTTTTACCATTTGCCCTTACCAAGCCTAAGATATTATGTGGACAGTCTTTTTTTATAATGACAAACCAAAAGGTGTTGAAAAAAATTAATTCTTTCTTTCATTTAAAAGAGCAACGTATGACGACGACATCATATCTATACTAGAAGGAAATAACGATGGGCAAATTCTAGATTACTTGAATGGAAGACAGGAGGACATAAAATTTACAATGGAAGAAGAAGATGAGGGGAGAATTAATTATCTGGACCTAACGATCAAGAAGAACATAATCTCCGAACAGAACCGAATATGAAATATACAGGAAACCAACAGCAACGGCACAATAATACACAACTTATCAAATCATAAACGCAGCAATCAGGCAGTTAATAACAAGACTCGAGAGAACACCACAAACACGGCAAATGTATATGAAGGAAATGGAAACAATATACACCATAGCGGAAAACTACGGATACAAAAAGCGCCACGTTGATAACATCAAGAAACAAATTAGAACGAACAAAGAACAGGAGAATGAAAGGAAAAAATGGGCTACATTAACATATATGGGAAAATCAACGTACAAACAGGCGAAATTCTTTCGAAAACACAACATCAATACCGCATTCAGAATAGGAAACAACCTAGGCAGAATACTACGGAATAAGACAACCGAGGCGAATATACTAGACGGACGAGGAGTGTACAAATTAACTTGTACATGCCATTATAGCTACATCGAGCAAACAGGACGAAAAATTAAGACCAGACGAGAACCAAAATCAACTCCGGAATCAACTTTGCGAACCATATATTCAACAACAAATGTACACCAGGACATATAAAAACAACGGTTAAACTGCTTCATACACAGCACAAAGGAAGAAGACTAAATGTATTAGAAAACATGGAAATATATAAACAAAAAACATTTGACGGACGAATAATAAATGAACAAATAAACACTGCTGCGGACACAATATTTGAACCATTGAAACATTTTTACAAGAAAACAAACATTACACCAACACAAACACTTTACGCAGGTGCACAAGACTAAAGCAATAAAGAACATCATAAACGTACAATTACAGATTATTATGTCACTTAAAAAAAACCCAATAGGTTCACACATAAACAAAAACGGACAACAAGCATGATCGTAAAAGGATTTAGTTAGAAAAAAAAGGCGAATGAAAAAGGGAGCGACAAATTAGGTAAAAAGAGACAAACGAAAAAGGAGAGAAAGAGACACAGGCAAAAAAGACAGAAAGTGACGAACGCAATAACACGAAGGGAGACACAAACTATATAAACACAACTGACAATAGAACGCAACTAGTACGAAAAGAACACTGAAGATGGCAAACAGCCGAAACCGGTTTGTCCACAAACCAAATTTGACGAGGGTCGACGGAAAACCGTACCCAAATAAAAGTAATTTTAGCCCCGTCGGAAAATCCAAGCACATAACGGATGATGTGAGAATAAATTTGGTTGATATTTTTGGAAGTTCGTGGTTACCGTCAACCATAAAATCAATAAATTTCTAGTGCTTCTTCACGTTAAACCGTCCTTCCATAGATGGTACGCTGAATTATCAGTTTTATATATTAACCAAATTTGCACAAAATTGAAAATTCGAATTTATACCTCAGTTCGCTAGGACTTTTAAAAAATATTGAAACTGTTTATAATTCGCTCCACATTATACATTCCATCCCATTTAAGCCGAGCAACAGAAAATTTGCCATCGCAAGATCTAATAAAATAAGTACTAATTAGTACTACCATAGTGAATGAAAAATGAAAGCATCATCCTTTTCAGACTTCTAAAATTGTTGTACTCTTGGAAGTTTTATATTTTGTACAACAAACATCGTTAATACCCTTTTGTTTTTCACAAAAAACAAAAAAAAATTAATAATTTAAAATTTATTTTTTCGAATCATTTTTAAGTTAATCTTTGTTATTTGTGCTAGATTCTTTTAAACATAAATATTTTTTATTTTATTTGTTAATAATTTTTGTTATTAAAAATTATTTTTCCTGAAGTAGCTTTCCATAGGAAAGCGAAATATTAAAAAGATATATCGTTAAAATTTAAATAAAAAGATCGTAAAAAGATTAATACATATTTAATTAAAATAAAAAGATCGAATAAAAATAATAATCAAATAATAATTATTTTATATTTTAATAAAAAAAATATGTTTCTAAAAAAATATTACACAATTTGTCTTTTCAGATGTTAGAAAAATTGCTTACATATTTTGAAGAAGAATATTTACCATTCTATTGGGAGCCAGATTTTAATTTACTGTGCATTTTGAGACCCTGCGAAATTACAAAATATAGTAGAATTTTATTAAATGCATATAATAGGCTTGCGAAGATAGCACGCGGTGAATCGGTGTCCTATTCGGTGTATTCTCATTTCAAGGTAAATTAAACTTAAAATTAATATTACAATAATACACTGCTTTAATTTAGTATAATTAATAAATACAAGCAATTTTGCAGCTTTTGTTTATTATGGGAACTTTTTCGAGTTAATGAAAATTAAAAAAAGAAATTTGATGTGTCTATGGAAAGTAAATTTTTATTATTGTTAAGAACACACTCGGAATTTCTAAAATTATTTTTAAAGTTATGGCGCGCAGTGGATCATTTTACGAGAAGGCGGCCAAAAGTCCTTTATTTCATGGTTCCCAATTGTAAAATTTTAAAGTTCGTTCAAAAGTAGTGACTAGTATACCTCGGGAGCCAAAAAATTAAAACTTTATTTTAACTACATCACACTGAACAGGGTGATTCAAAATGAGCATTTTCAGTATTTTGCTAAAATGAGAAATTTCTTGGTAAATTTTTGATTTTTAAATATCTATAACTTTTTTGTTGTACAAGGTTTTTAAACGAAACAAACTTTGTATAATAGCACAATTTGTTAGCTATTAGTATAACAAAACTGAAATGTTTTTGATTGATTTTTGATTTTTAGATATTCATTTTTTTAGAGGTCCAATTTTTTTCTAAATTCTCTTACTAAATAGAGCATAACTTCTAAAGTTCGTTAGGGAATGAATGTAAAAGCATTAGCACTGTGTCATAGCCCTAAATGTCCCCTATACCCGGCACGATCCGACCGTGAGCACCAGCACAATTTTTCTGGCACAAGGTCGAAAAGTTTTTGCAAAATTGTTTTAAAAAAAATTTTTTTCCTTTTTGTTATTTTGTAAGCACTTTATTTATTTTTCAAATCGCCTGTATGAGAGACGTTGTTTACATGAATGTGCGTATTTTTAGAAAGAAAACAAAAATTTTTAGCCAATTTCAAAGTCATACACAGTTGGTCACAAAAATATTTTTGGATTAAAGTTAACTAAAAATTAGTACAACAAATTGCGAAAGCGAACGAATGAAAAGAGTTCTTGGATTTTCCCACAGTATAGAGATTTAGTCGCTGTTAAAAGAGAATGCCTACCTTCACAAACATAATAGCCTAATGATAATAGCATAAATAAAATTGCAAAACCTTCCTGAGCACACTGTCGAACGGTTGTTAAATAGGTTTGATTCTAACCGCTTAAAAAAACTTGGAAATAGCAGCATTACTTTAATTTCTAAATGGGGATGTGATGGATCCTCTCGTAAGAGGCAATACAGGCAATGATGTGATTTGATTTATCATAATCAGATGGTGGTCAAACCACTTGAATGATTTGCAAACGTCATTCACGTCCTAGGAGGCCATCGAATACGTATATCCTCCGGTCACTCCTAGTAGCAATTTCGAAAGCCCGAAGTAGACCACAGCCTTCACTCCTTGCTAAAGAGTTGGAGACTTTCCTGGTCCAGAACGCATGAAGCTTAATATAATTAAGAACACGACGGCATTCATACTCACTGGACCTGAACCATTCATTGTGTTCATTTTGAATGATCCGACCCACAAACTCTCACGAGAGTCTTGAAACCACAACCACCACGATACCCCCATATAGGGGCCAACCTCAATAACCAGTCAGAGAACAGCTAATTGTCTCAAGAGACAAATAGTGAACTCTGCCAGCGTACTGATTCCCGTGGAAATATGTGGATTGTCCAGGTGACTCCTACTAGCCTTTGAGGGGCCTGGGCTCCCTTGTACCCCGCAAGACACCAGTCTAAATGGAATAGTAGGTTCCAAAAAGACTATCATGTGCCCCGGGGGGAGCAATACAAGCAATGTAGTGCCAAAAATTTATCAGACGCTGATATATTTATGGTATCATTCGTTCCATTGCGATTAATAAAAAGTTATACCGAGTTAGAGCCGTCAACTAGTACAGCCACAGAAATTGATATATGGAAAAATGAAATACACTCGTCAACAAAAATATTGCAGACCAATAAAATTTACTTTCAAAAAAGAAACAAAAAATATCCTAACTGAAGAAGTCCGAAAAGTAAAAGATGAAATTAAAGACCTTCAACGTGTAATATTTACTGTTGATGAACAGGAAATCGAAGTAAATTTGAAAATGTATCTCACAATGATTGATGGAAAAGTTGCACAAGCTTCAACTGATACAAAGGCATCATTAAGCTGCATTATATGCAAATGGACATCAAGTCAATTAAGCCATCCAGTTGTAGAAGAAAACACTTTTAAGGCAGCATACGAATTTGGATTGTCCCCTCTTCATACAAGAATACATTTTGTGGAGCATATTCTTAGATTGGGTTATGATTTGGATTTTGGTCCGTTAGGCGAAACAGTGAGAAAAAATAAGGAAAATGAATAAAAAAGAAACCAAAAAAAAAAAAAAAAACAAATTCAAGAAAAATATTTAGAACAAGGCCTAATCATGGACCAGCCAAAGCAAGGGGAAGGGAACACTGCAAGAAGATTTTTTTCAGATCCAGAAACTGCAGCATCTATCACAGGAGTAGATTTGGAACTAATAAGGAGATTCAGTATTATTTTACAAGTACCAACATGCAGCAGAAAGAAAAATGCAAAAAAACTTGGAGATTACGCCAAAAAAAACAGCTATACTTTACAACAAAAAAATGGAGATGTTCCATGGGGAACAAATAATTCAACACAATATTCTACCAATAGGAGATTTATTTGAAGAGGCACAAGAAAAACTAAACAAAGACTATAGATTCTTTCGCGAGCACAACACAAGAAAAATGTCTATATATTTTACTAATGAAGACTTGTTTGTTATTTTATTATGCACATGGCAAAAATTGAAAACTACTTCTATTGAACTAGACGTAGAAGCCAAACGGCTTCTAAAAGATGAAAATTTAGGCTTTTTATAAGAAATATTTACTAAAATTGTTTAATTAATAATAATTTTTCCACACACAAGAGTTATCTGTAGGTATTTCATCATTTTAAAATTTTTTGTACATTAATAAATTATTAATCAATTTACAATAAAAGTTTACATATACGAGTAGTATTTGTGTTTTTTTTTTTGGACTTAAATACCTCCTTATATAAAGTAAATTTGAACCAATGCAATGCTACTTAATCAGCTAATTTTTACCTCAAATTGTTTCAAAAAACCAACCTTTGGCATTCCTATTAAAATTTTCACGGGGACCAAAACTTGGCGCTTTCTAACTAAATTTAAGTTTTTAATAAGTGTGCGTTCTAAACGTGACTCAAAATATAAGACATTATGTAAAACAAACTCCTTGAAAAAGTTTTAATACTTTACTTTTGTACCAAAAATCAGCTTAAACTTAGAATGTATTTTTAAACCTATCACAACTATTTTTCTAACTGGTCTATTTTAATTTTTTATATACCTTAAACGAAAGCCTACGATCTCACCTAGTAGACAAAAAAAAAACGCGTATCAAAATTACGATCCGCTCAAAAGTTATATTATTTTGACCGCCTTCTCGTAAAATGTTCCCACAGTGTGGCGGTATTTTGGTTTATTGAAAGTTTCTACTGCGAATTTTTCTCTCTTCAATATGCTTTTCAGACATAAAGAAAACTTAATAAAAGCTGTAAATCCATTTACATAAATAAATTAACATTATGATTGCTAAAATCGAGAAAACAAATCAAAATTGCTCGCATTTCTAGTTACATATATACTACACTTACATACATACATTTTGGCAAATTTATGGTTAGAAAATATATTGTTTGACAAATGATTAAGTGTCAAAACTTGAACTATGAAATTTATATAGTAAAAAGTTTTGAATACTTTAAGCATGGAACGTTACACTCTTGAGGAAAGAATTTTAATTGCGAAAATTTACTACAATTTCGAAATGCTGAAAATTTTACTGCCTCACTCTGAGCAGCTTTTACGAGCTTCTTTTAAAATCACTGAGCAGAAGAATTTAATCGCTAAATTCGAGACTTATGGTATTTTTGCTGACACTAGACTAAACAATGCGTTCGTAGTTGCTCTAGTGATACAAATATAGCCGCTGTACAGATAAGTGTTGAGAATGAACCTGAGAACCAATTAGAGTTACTTTACACGAAACATTTTACATAAAGATATATGTATGTCTTCATGCTAATATAATTCAACTCTTTCAATAATTAAAGCCGACCGACCTAACCATTGATTGCGTCCAGCGTTTGTGAGTTGGCTGTTCTAAAAACTGAACGAAAATAACGCATTTTTCAACAAAATCATATTTATTTAGTGATAAGGCCCATCTTCAATTACAAAATTATGGTAAAAAAAAAACAGAAATATGGCATATATGGTTCACGAAATCCATAAACAGTCCTGCAAAAATTATTACATTCAAAGAAAGCGACCGTTTTAAGCGATTTGTGGTCAGGCGACATCATAGCCCCTTATGAACAAGGAAACGTCGTCTTTGTGAGTTCGTTCACTGTGCTACCAGGCCATGATGCCCAATGTTTTGTAGCCACAATTGGCTAATGTTGATATCAGTGATCTTTCGTTTCAATAAGACGGCGCTACATGCCACACAGCCACCGAAGAAGCAGTTATTGCATGAGAAATTTCTTGGTCGCGTAATTACTCCTTTTGGCGATATCAATTGGCCGCCTCGTTCTTCTGATTAAATGCCGCTGGATTGTTTTCTCTGCGGTCATTTGAAAAAAAGAGTTTACGCGAAACACCCTACATACAAGTGACACTCTGAAAGATGAATTTCCGAGCGGCACAGCATTGATGAGATAAGAGAAATTTTATGAAAAGAGCAGACGTCTGTCCGAGATCATTACCCTATTTCTACTTTACATTGGTATCAATAAAACTTGTAAAAAAAATATGTTTTATGCCAATTTATTATCTAATCTCAAATTTGCCCACACTTTACATACCGTTACATAGTTACATACATATGTGTAAATATTGTTAAAATATTAATAAATATAATGCTTTACAGACAACAGCGAAATAAAAACAAAAATGTGGCAGCTCCCTTTTCTGATCTGTAATCGGAACGACCGTTATTTGACGCTGCAACGGAATATTTCAACATTTTTATTTCTCTTTTTTATTACATATTTTTATTAAAAATACTTTTACACAAGCGAAAATTCGCCGTACATATTATATATATATATATATACTACAACTTATCGTCTATATTAAAAGGAAATGGAAACAACACAACCACACTATGTCTACAAATATGCCCGCTGTACCAAACTTTAAAATAAATGCCGTTACAAAATCTACAGTTTTTAGTGTTATAAGAGTACATAGTGGAAGCAGCATTTTATTGTATCATATTTTAAATTTATTAAAACTTACCAAAGCTACAAGTTGTGAAAGGTCGAAAAAAGCAAATCTTGAATTATTCATATTTTATTTGTTTTCTTTAATTTTTGGTTAATACTTTTTGTTTAATTTGCGTTTTATGTCTTGCAACTTTTTGCAACTAAATTAGAATAATGAAAAGTTTATGGATTTTCAAAAGAGTCAATTATAAAAAAAAAACTCAATTGAAATGCTAAAATTCTATTCATGAATTAACACTTTAAGAGATCTTTCTTCCTTTTTATACTTACTTATGTTTTATAAATATTAATCCAAAAATAAAGTTGTATTTGAATTTTAATAAACGACTATATTCTTCTACTTAATAAGTATCGATTTCTAAATCGTCGAACCTATTTCTTTATCTTTCGATCCAGTAAGTCAAATTACCTTGTGTAAAGTCATTAACGTGAAAAATGATTACCAAAAATAATGGCTAAATAAAACCAAAAAATAGGTTGTGTAACCAATCTGCTTCCTCTAACTCGACTCTAAAGAGTAATTTTGGTTTTATTTGCTTTTGAATTTAAAACTATTATACTTTATATTTGCTTAATACAGAAAAATTATATTATTTGATTAATATTTTCAGTTTTATTCGGCCTTTTTTTTAATTTCTATTAAATTTTAATCTTATGTATGAAAAAATATTTTATATGTTTTTTGTCAAATGTTTTGAAACATTTTTTTCAATTTGTTAATAATTTTTTGTTTTCAAAAATATAAAAAATTTTTTCCTGAAGAAGCTTTCCAAAGGAAAGCGAAATATCGAGAGAAAAAAAGAAAAATAAATCGTTATAATTTAAAGGACCGTGTAAAAAGATTAAAATTTAATAGAAAGAAAAAATATTATGCAATATTAATAAAAAAATAAAAAATGTTCTACACAAATCAAATTTCCTTTTTCCAACCTATATTTATGAAGAAAGTTATAATTACAAAAATGTACCTTTATTTTCAATGTAAATATGCGAGGTAATCACAAATTCAATTTTTCGAAGAACCTAATATTTACAAAATCACAGAATTTTAAAGTTTTGAAGTAATGTTTTTAAATAAAAATACATTTTATAAAAATATTTATAGCTGATCACAAATCAAATTCGTACCGTATAAGTCTGGCCTTAGAATTAAATGTGACATTCATAAAGTAATGATAACATAATATACAAATTTATTAGCAAGGATGCCAGAATATCATATTTATTAAATGGAATATGTCAAAGTATTGCCATAGAGTACAATTCTGATTATTTTCCACCAGCCACACAAACGATTTCCACATGCACTTGTAGGTAAGTACCTGTAAACAAAAAAAGAAAAAAAAAAACAAATTGTATTATTAAAATATTAATGAACATTTCAATTGTAGTTAATATGTACCAATTTTTTTCCAGCAATGCTAACCACACAAATAGTTTCCATTTGTAGGTAAGTGCCTGTAAAAAAATCCTGCTCACAAGTTTGTTTGTTTACAAATAATCAAATCGAATTTAATTACCCATTTATATTTTCTCTTTTCAATAAAATGGTTAACAGCAAATGTTAAGTTAATATTTTATACGTCACTGTTAAGGAATCTGGTTATACCTGTGAAATTGTTCCACTTAAAGAACTTATCAAAAAATCGAAAATTTTAACCACTGTTCGAAAAAAAACTCTTAGGTACATACGCTACTTTAATGTTTAAGATTAGTAAACAAACATATTTTTTCCGAAGAAATAGAAATTGCACAATGTTTTTTAACGTTTTTGCATGTGTACGCAAACAAAATACTGATGAACACAAACAATAGCGCTCGTTTTGTCGTAACGAATTGATGTTTTTTCTTAGCGTACTTTAGTGAACTTTTAGTGGTTGCTTTGTGTTCTTTAGTGTTTGCGTGGTTTCCTTTAGCGTACTTTTGAGTGTTTGCGTTGTTCTTTGCCGCAATTTTTAACGATCTTTAGCTTACTTTTTAATACTTGTTAATACATTATTTGTTTTTTTTTTAACAACAGTGATTGTTTTCTACTTTATTGTATTTTCTCTAGTTTTTACTGTTGGTGTACATCAGTCAAGAATCGTTGTACCTTACACAAGTGCGTACACAAACACTAGAAGTAATATAATCGTTTGTGTTTTTTTAAACCAATACGCTATAATATCTTTTTTTATTTTAGTGATTTTAAGATTATATTTAAATTTTGTTAGCATAATTAAGTAAAGAAATCGCAACGTTTGACAGCTTTGTTGGTCCGTAGTTTTATTTTACAGCTAAGATTCTTCATGTATGTATATACAAAATGTAAAAAGTGAATTTAAATCGCGCGGCGTCACCGGCTAATAATTTTGACAGTGTATAAGGCAATGAAGTTGGCTTGCTGTTTGTTTTTTTTTTTTTTAATTCTTTTGTTGTTATTGAAAATTAATAAAAATTTATTTTCAGTGCAATCTTCCGGTTTTATCTCAATTTTTATTTCTATACAGTGAGTTTTTAATGTTTTAGCCCCAATATTATCGTTTTTATTTACCTGAACGTTAACAGCATGGCAGCTAGACGCTGGATTACGTTGCGTAGTTGTATGTATTAGAACACTTTCGGCGGCGCTTTTTTTTGAGGCGGCAACATCTTCTCGCCGATTATAAAATAAGCGCCTTCGTTCTCTTAACAAAACTGACAATTCAGTTTTTGTTTTCTTTTGGTTATAGAACAAAGCAGTGGGTTTCTTAATAAAAGATTTTTGTTTTAAAAATTTTAAGTTTGTAGCTGACATAAAACAGATTGAAAAAAAACCTTAAATAGAAAACTAAAAAAAAACGAAACGACGATATTTAATGAAAAAGTGCAACACAAATAATAAACATAATTTTTTAATCAAGTGAAGTGTGTTCTTATAATAATTTTATAACTACGTATGCATGTGTATGTGCATCCATACACCGTATTTGTTGAGTTTGAGTGGCGTGACGATTGAGTGTGGTATTCATAAAAAATCCTAAAAGTGAAAATTTAATACTAACAGTTACATTTGTAATGGGCTAAGCAATTTGTGTATTAAAAGTAAAGGACTTTTTTTTAACAAAAAGGCTTTATCATTAGGTTCCCTAAATCGTCATTTGTACATTACTGGATGTTTGTTATGGGAAGGTCAGTTTATTGCACTAGTGATTCACAATGTAGCTTTAGCGTATAAATCTAGGTGGAGACCATTGATATCGTCAACAAGTCGCCAGCAAGTCCATTTCGTAAATATTCAATGTAAGAAATTCTCCACTAGCGAAAAGAAAAGTCCAGATCAGATTGTGAAATTTTTTATTAGTTTGTTTGTTTAGTATTTCTAGTTTAGTAAGTCAAAAAAATACAACTATTAAGTAAGAAAACCGGCCAACAACTTTCAAATTACGTACTTCAAATATTTTTTTGCAAAATACATTGCTTGACAGTCCCTGTTTTACTTTAATCCTTTTATCATTCGCCATATATGCACTCTGTTAAAAATTAATTCCAAGAAATCAATTCTACATTCATTTGTCAATCTCTTATTTGTTTACGTTGTTAGTAAATTTTCGTATTGCCAGTAAAAAATATATGTTATTAATGTGAAATAAATAAATCTACTATTCTAGATTGATGTTACTACAGTGGCTTACATTGAAACTAGTCAAGTCATTGGCAGATTATTATCAACTATTTTAGATATCATAGCTTATTATTTTTGAAAAACTTTTGAATGCTTTTGTAGTAAAAACATTGCCAAGAATTTTCAAACTAAACACGACATCATAACGAGATACAGAATTACAAATAAACAACGGGTACATGTAAAAAGTGGGCTTTGTCCGAGTGATGAGACGTTTGTAGATTGCGATGTAGAAAATGAATCATCATTCATTCGGCTCCAAAACCTGCCACAATGGTGTAAAGCAATTTTGTAAAGGAAGTACATGCAAACACATTAAGAACAGCCTTAATAAAAATAAATAAATTTCATGGACGAGTGCCTCGTAAGAAGATAAGTCAGTGTCAAAAGTACAAAGGATCGCTTAGTTTTTAAACGAATATCGCTTTGGAGAAGAAGAAGAATTTATATGTCATGGCTTTTTCTATCACCTTTTTCAAATCTTATCTTTTTACGAACAAAAGCAAATTTAATTTGTTTGATTTCGATGGCTGGCGTTACGTATTGTATTTACGCCACAGTTTTTGCACAAAAACACTAAGAAAACAGTGAGGCATAGAGGCTTATTAGTGATGGTGTGGAGCTGCATGGCAGTTTTAGGTGTCGGAAACCTTCACATTAAAGAAAGTGTCATGGACAAGAATATGTATCTTGGCATGCTGCCCGACGGTTATCAAAACACCTGCAACAAACCCAGACATAAACGTAATTGAGCACTTATGAGACAAACTTGAACGTTGTATGCAAAGTAGATTCTGCAGTAATAAAAAATTACAGAGGAAATGCAGCTAAATAACCTCTGACATATGGAAAAAATTAGTAGAATATATTCCAAGGAGATTAATAGCTATAGAAAATAAAAAAGAATATGCAACCAAATATTATTTAATGCATAAACAATAGAATTTCTATATTTTTACTATTTTATAAGGCTTAAGTACCTAGTTTTCGTTTTGTTGTTATATTTACTAATATGCAGAAAAAATATTTTAATATAATGTTTTGCAAAAATTTAAATTTTCTTTATTTTAATGTTGCCGAACTTTCGTGTAATTAGTTGCCTGACTTTCAATGTGAGCCACTGTATATACTGGCGGTATTCCGTTTCAAGTCTTATTTAGGTTTGCATATAAACATTCTTGGAACTTCAACATCTTGTATAGTATATTTAGAACAACAGTTTCGCTAACGAAAGTAGTGCAGTAATTAGGTTGTAGTTTTATTTGAAAAACAATTTTTTTCTATAAATTTATAATAATCTTTACATAGATTACAAACTTTTAGAGAAATTTGTTCCAACAAAATGATCTTTAAAGCGATAGTTTTGTTGTTTGCAATAAATTTGCAATATTTTACAAGACGGTGGTGGCGTCTGTGCAACAAATATAATATTGTAAACACAACATTACTTTTTATTGTTACTTCAATGTTGGAAATGCCAAAAATAAAAAAGAAAAATACATGCAAACAAATGGCGATATAATAATAAAACATTAAAACTTTTGATATTTCGAACTACAAAGAACAATAGAAAGCTATGTTGGGTTTGTAATCATGTCAGCTGGAATGACACTACCACAAAGCATAACACTGTACGGTAAAATAAATTTATTTATCATTTTTTTTTATACGAGAAGTTTAACCCTTTATTATTGGAAGTTCGTCACACTAAAACTAATCAGAAATTGTAAAATTATGCAAAAGATTTATAATAACTTTGAACAAAAGGATACATAATATAATAAACAAAAAAGAAGCAGATTTTTAAGTTAAAAAAATAAAATCGACAAAAATGTTGGAAACACAAAAATTTAATCCGAACGACAGTTATGACGACGGCAGAACTTTTTCTTGGTTGGCAGACATATCAGGCCTTTCCGTTGATGTTGTAAGTAGTTTTATTTGTAATGTATTGAACCGCAAATAACTAACATAAGTCTTAATATAATTTTAACCCTCAGTCATTTTATCCTGAAAATATTTGAAACATTTGTTTTGTGACTTAAATTTTTAAAATTTCAAATTATGCATATTTTTAAACTTGAAAAAGTTTCAAAAGAGATTGTTCGTATGATTAGAAACTTTTACTAAATTTTCTCTCTTGCGTTGTGGCCAAAATTGGTGATACATTTTGAACCCTCCTAAATATGTCAGGTGTTGAAACTTATTAATAAATTATGTTATGAAATATAGCTTTTCTGTTGCAAAAAGATGTAAAAATTCCGCGAATTCCGGTATAATTTGAGTGATAAAGTTTTTCTCTAGAAAATTTATGTCTGATGACATTTTTCTATAGAAAAATTATGTTTGATGACATTTATCTATAGAAAAATTATGTATGATGACATTTTTCTATAGAAAAATTATGTATGATGACATTTTTCTATAGAAAAATTATGTATGATGACATTTTTCTGTAGAAAAATTATGTATGATGACATTTTTCTGTAGAAAAATTATTTATGATGACATTTTTCTGTAGAAAAATTATGTATGATGACATTTTTTTGTGGAAAAATTATGTCTGACGAAATTATCTACAAGATTATGTTTCTTTAAAAGAATTATGTCTGACGATAAATAATGTATGATGAAATTTTTCTATAAAAAAAATTATGTCGGACGAAATTTTTCTATAAAAAAATCTATGTCGAACGAAATTTACTGAATATTACTAAAGAAAAATTTCTATGAAAAAAATTTTATTGATCGAAAAATTCGATAGAAAAATTATTATTGATTTAATTTTCTATAGAAAAATTATTATTGATGAAATTATCTGTAGGAAAATTATTATTGCTGGAAAATTTTCTATAGAAAAATTATTACTGATGAAAATTTTCTATAGAAAAATTATTACTGCTGGAAAATTTTCTATAGAAAAATTATTACTGCTGGAAAATTTTCTATAGAAAATTTATTATTGCTGGAAAATTTTCTATAGAAAAATTATTACTGCTGGAAAATTTTCTATAGAAAAATTATTACTGCTGGAAAATTTTCTATAGAAAAATTAATACTGTTGGATAATTTTCTATAGATAAATTATTACTGCTGGAAAATTTTCTATAGAACAATTATTACTGCTGGAAAATTTTCTATAGAAAAATTATTACTGCTGGAAAAAGTATTACTGCTTCAAAATTTTCTATAAAAAAATTATTACTGATGAAAATTTTTCTTAGAAAAATTAAGACTGACCGACTCTAAAAGAAATAAGACAAAAATTTGACACATTTGATTAAAAATATTTGAGCCCACCCAAACTTTTTGTTTGGACGTTTGTTAAATTGTATAAGTTGTTATCTGCCGTATTATGATTTAAAAGTTGGTGCAGTTTTACACGCTTCAACTTTTGTTTTTTCCATTAGAAAGAAAGGGAAAGCTTTATAGCACTTCTTTTTCTTTCTAATAGAAAAAACAAAAGTTGAGCAACAAAAGTTGAAGCGTGTAAAACCGCACTTAAGATCATATACATGAGCAGCACTCTTTAATGTGAACACCCTTTAGTTATTATTTTAGTTTATTTTTATTGTTGCAGCGGTCATAATTATATAACTTCTTTTAATTGTCTAGCTTTTACGATTGCAGAGATTAGAGACCTGCGACAAACAGATAGACGAACAGAAAATTTAGCGAAAATAATTTGAGTACATAATTCAAACAATTGCATACATCCATACAAGCATTCATATATACAAATGTATGTATATACCGAATAATTCAGTGTTTAAAACTTTTAACTAATAAATCACAACTGAATATTCATTATTTTTTTTTATATTGTTTAAATGAATTTACTTGTTATTCATAATAAAAGTTTATTAATTAAGTAAATTAATTAAGTAAATGCTCTAAATTTTGTTTACATTTTAAGTTTTTTTTTTCACAAGCTATCACAATGTTTTTTATTTAATTTATGCAGACAAGCACCATGAATATTTTGGCATTATTTATTTATTTGAAATTTTCTCTTGATTTATTTTCACCAATTTACGTTTCAGTTCTATTTATTAATAGAAGTGCACTTTTAATGTATTCACGTAACTTTTTAAATTGTAAATAATTTTTTTGTAATTGCTGTTTGAAAAAACCTTTTGTTTTTTATTATTGTAATAAAATAATAAATGGGTGTCCCGTAGTTGAAGCATTTATAACCGCCTGCAATATGGCAACAATTTCAGTTAAATGTTGGCAACGCCTTAAAAAATATTTTACTGCTAAAGTGATAGATCAGAGTTGGTAAAAATAATTAATTAGTGGAATGGATTTTTTATCAATATTTTGGTATATACTTGCTACAAAATCAGAATTGGAGAATATTGATGTCCATGCCACATGGTTTTATTAAAACGATGCCCATGACATAGGACATGTGAAACAACTAAACTCTTACAAGACAGACTTTGTGTTTGTATGACTTAACACGATTGAATTTTTTTTTTCTGAAGATATTATTTAAAAGTTTGACACACCCTTTGATGAGGTATTTCCACTTCTGATTGAAAATTACTTTTCGTCGCATGTGTTTTTTATTTGAAAATGAAGGGAATTTTTATAAAATGTGTTGTATTTGAAACAGTTGTGCCGATGACACTACCCAGTAAAATACAAAAAACAACAACCTTGTGATCCATATACGAGGGCGGATCAATAAGTCCGATATTTTTTGAATTTCTATCGTAGTTATATGAAAGGTAACACTGTTCCCATCAAGTACCAGCTGTTAATAGACTACTGTGAAATTTTGAGCAAGTGTCGTCATTTACTTTGCGTTTAACAGCTGTTCAAAATATACAACCACATGTATTTTTCTAAAAATGGAAAAAAGTGGATTTCGAGTGGTAATTTTTGCGAAAAAAAAACATCAATCAAACCAAGGAAAAGCTCGATAAACACTATGGGGACTCTGCACCATTGATTTCAATGGTAAAAAAGTGGCACAAGTAAAAAAGTCACACAAGTTAAAATGACGCTAAACGTTCTGAACAGCCAATTGAGGTCAGTACACCCGAAAATATCAAAAAAAAATGGTCCACGTTATGGTGTTGGCTGACCGAAGAGTAACAGTGCGTGAGATTGTTGATGCCATAGGCATTTCATATGGCAGTACGGTTTCGATTTAAAATGATCAGCTGGATTTAAGAAACTTGTCTGCAAGATGGGTGCCGCGATTGCTCTCAATTGACTTTAAACGTAAACAAGTGGCAACATTAAAGGTTTGTTTGGAGTTTTTTAACCGCATTTTGCATGAGTTTTTGAGGCGTTTTGTAACTGCAGATGAAATATGGATTCATTACTGTACTCCGGGGACCAAGCAGCAGTCTAAACAATGGCTTTCTCCGGCTGAACCTGCTCCGAAGAAGGCCAAAGTAAGTTTCTCGGCCAATATAATGATGGAAACAGCTTTTTGGGATACACATGGAATAATCCACATCGATTACCTTCAAAAGAGAAAAACAATAAACGGGGAATATTATGCAAACTTAATAAACCGATTTAATGAGGATTTCAAAAGAAAACGGCTCCATATGGCCAAGAAAAAAGTTCCTTTTCATCAAGATAATGCATTCTCAATGGCAAAACTCTATGAATTGGGCTACGAATTGATACGGGATTTAGCCCCTAGTGACGACTTTCTATTTCCAAACCTAAAGAAATGGCTCGGTGAAAAGAGTTTAGCTGCAACGATGAAATTATTGACAATAAAAATGCCTATTTAAAGGATCTCCAAAAATCCTATTTTTTGGAAGGGATACAAAAACTGGAGAAACGTTGGTCTAAGTGTATTGAGTAAAACGAAGATTATGTTGAAAATTAAATTTTTGTTTTGCAAAAAAAATGGGTTTTATTAAAAATTCACGGACTTATTGATCCACCCTCGTATTCTTATTGATAATAAAATCTTTTAATAAAACTTTGAATACATGAAAGAACATCAGCGTTCAGTAGAAATGGAGAACATCAATGTATTGATGCTTTTGTTTGTCTGTTTATATTGTAAGCAATTAATTTATCATTAATAAGATTCTATTTAATATGAGCAAACCAAAAATGAGGTTTCAAACTGTTGACGTAAATAAATAATATTTAAAAATTAATTAAATAAAAATATGTCATTAAATATCAACAACACAAAAGTCCTACTCAAATCTTAAATGCCCTCTCATACACACACACACACACACATAAAAGCACATTCCACCACCAACGTAAGAAGTTTCTCTTAAGTGCCGTTTTACACGCTTCAACTTTTATTTTTTCTATTAGAAAGAAAGAGAAGGGGTATAAAGCCTTCTGATGTCTTCACATCAAAAGCGCTCGCCGTTTACACCGAACGAACAACAGCCAGAGAGAACAGAGAAAAATTTGAGAGAAGACTCTTCAAGCTTCAATATACAAGATTTGCACGGTCATAGGTTAACCGCGCTACTGTGCACAGTGACAGCTTTTGACTGTTATCGTTACAAACATCATAACTTTTAAAGTAATAAAAATGTATAAAGCATTTGAATGATAAACTCTTCCGCTTAAAAATAAGTAACCTGTATGGCCACAGTCCCAGTGCACAGTGGTTTTTCATTGCAGAAATCATTATATTTTTATTCTAATGGTTAAAAATCACTTAAATTTGAAATCTTTTAGTTTTAAAATAAGTGCTCCCGCATTTTGATAGACACTGTGACCTTTTTTGTCACAAAAATCTTATCCTTTGAAATAATGATATTTTTAAAATTTCAAAAGCCTTCAAATGATATTCTCATAAGGAAGTCCAGACGACAACCACTCTAACATATCGGAGCTATAATTATGTTCTTCCAAATCCTTTCGAGATTTAACATGTGTTCGTGATGAAATTAGAGGCTTTAAAGAGGCTGCCAACATTTTGAAAAAATTGCTAATTCTGTCTAATCCGTGAAATCTTGCAAGTATTTGTGTATCTAAAGAATGTTTTGTCTTTGTTTTTGGGCTTCTTTCGATTACTCTCCAAGTGGTAATCATTGATATTCTATTAGATTTTTACCATAAGCCAAAATCTTATGTACCGTAGCAGTAAGTTTCTTCTCAGGATACATTTGTGCCAAAATATGGGCAGTTTTTGATGCAAAATCATTAGACTTTGAACCAGTTACCATTTCTCTAGAGCTTAAACTATTTAGAATAACTGTCAACCTTTTTATAATATAGTAGTCGACCCTAGTAATTCGGGCCGTTACCTCATCATGTTCATAAAATGCTTTAAAATGGTTTCAAGTAGAAAAGGAACAAAAAATATTATCTTTATTTCTTGCAGCCAAGATTCTCCTTCTTTAGTTTCTTGTGTTATTACGACTTCAATGGTTTAGTAGATTAAGCAGTGTTGAAAAGCAAGAGAAATTGTTGCGATGATAAAATGGTCCCGTTGGAACTTCTGTGTACGGTACTTTAAAAACGCTGCTCCTTACCAAAAAAAAAAAATGGCGAATTGCCAAAAAAAAAAAAATAAATACAACGTGCAAAGAAGTGTTCATGTCAAAGGCAAATTTTTAGGTTAAATTTCTTTAAAAAAAATAAACAAAAAATAATTTTGTCTCTCAAAAGCGTATGGCTAATGAAAACGAATGTGTATCGGGTGGAATAATAATTTATTAAATAGAAAAAACCAAACATTGATTTTAAATATTGCTCTGTGAAATTCCTTTAGTTTCACTAGAAGCATCACGTGACAGCTAAAGCTTACGCACACGTTTGATTCAATTTTAGTTGAATTTTAGTCTTGGCATTGACCGCAACCAATTAAACGATCAAAATATTTCGAATGTTCACAAAATTTAGAAAAAATAAAAAATAAAATATGTTTCCATTTCAACTTATTACATGAGTATCTGTGTATTCAGCAAATGTTACACATGTATAATTGCAAATATATATGTATTTATTTATTTATCGCGTTATGGCTAATTTTAATAAAATAAATAATAATTTTGCTTGCAAATGTAGCGAAAAATGTTCTTTATTAAATGTCATTATATATTTGAAATATTGGTTGCCAAAATAATAAAGGGTGGTCCAAGGAAAATGCATGTTAATTGTAAATAAATCTAAGAGTTTTTGGAGAATTATTTGATTATTTTTTTTATGATGATGGAAGGATCTATGATAACTATGTGTGAAACAAACGGTTGTAGTGGCATACCTCTATCCCAGGGCCCATATTTTCAATGACTCTACGACATAATTGATATTAAATGCCGTTAATGGGCCGAATTATCTCATTCTTAAGCTCTTGAAATGTTCTTGGCTTAGTGACGTAAAGTTTTCCTTTTTAATATCCCCAAAGAAAGAATTGCAATGGTGTCAAACCACATGAACGTGGTCACGACATGAGATAATACGGCTCTTGAATATTTCACGCAAAAGAGCAATTGTTTCTTTGACGGAGTCCGCGGTGCGTTGTCATCTCGCAATAGCGAACGCCATTCACGGCAACTGTTTGACAGACCTTATTTTCGAAAAATTATAGCCCGTTGACGCTTCCTGTCTATAAGGCGCACCAAACAGTCACTCTTTGTGGCTGCATCGACCCAAATCTGGCAATTCTATTTGTTAACGAATCTACTAAGGTGAAAGTGTGCTTCGTCGCTAAAGATAATTTTCTTTATAAATTTAAACTGCTTGAACGTTCTGTAGGCTTCAGCACTTGAGTCAATTGAACCTTGTAAGCGTGTAAATTTAAATCTATTTAAAATTCGCTCTCAGGCTCTTCTGATACTTTATCTGCAAAATAACCTTTACAATCATAATAATAAAAATCTTAATCCGTGTAATTAGAAAAGTTTTCGTATAAAATAAGAGCTCAGTTGCCACGATTTTACGATTTATTATCATTTTGGCTATTTTATTTGGTGAAACTGACATGTTGAGGATTTAGTACTGCCACTTTTATAAATATGTGAAACAGTTAGTGCCATAATTTTTTTAACATTTCCTATAGATCTGGTTTGCTGAAATTTGCCCACAATTCTCCCGAAAAATGTCACAAAGTGCACGAAATAAATTTCGCCCGTTTTTGTAAAAGGTTTCAACAATCGTTAACACGCTGCTCAATTGTGTACCGTAACATGGTCGTGCATTATGATTGAAACACCCGTTAGTTGAAATTAATAGTTTGTCGAAGGTTTTATTGAAAATTTCGATTTGACTATTTTTATAACTTTCACCACAACTGCAGGTTTATCATTCTATTATTAATTTGAAAAATCGTAATTTCTTACACCATAATGGGTGTACATCTTTCCTCACCCCCCTCCCGGGGGCACATTTATCGTTCTTTATACAATACTCTACTATCTAGACCTGTGCAACTGGGGGAAAAAGGTAGCCCAGTCCCCTGAAGTCAGACAGGGAGACAACTGGAAACTCCACTTTATTTCCACGGAGATCAGTGAGCCCCAGAGTTCATTATTTGTCTCTTTAGACTTTTAATAGTTCTCTGGCTGATCATTGAGGTTGGCCCCTATATGGGAGCATCGTGGTGGTTGTGGTTTCGCGGCCCCATAACAGTCTATGGTTCCATGGTGGCCAGGATCATCTCACTGATAATGACACGCAAAGTGAATGATCCAGTCCAGTGAGCATGCTTGACATGTGTTCTGGACAGGAGTTAGAAAGTCTCCAACTCTTTAGCAAGGTGTGATGGTTTGCAGACCTGTCCTGGAATCATTAAAGTTGCAACTAGGTGGTTCTGTTGCTTAGAATTATGTCTTCGGCTATCTAGGACGCATGTATGACGTTCCAAATTATACGATAGTGGTTTTCCAAAGGCACTAAATGACGTAGCTTATTTATATTTCGATACATATTAACATCAGTACACAGCCGCATAGCTCTAACTAACGGTGGTCTTACGACTGGGTAAATACTATGTGTCTACCAAAGCTCATAAGGTGCATAACACACCCCAGGTGACAATTTTAGAAGCAGAGCAAAGAGGTCTGTTCCCTAACTTTTGTCCGTCCCCCAATAACAAGCGACATTCTTGTGCAGCCACCAAGTTAATAACTTAAGGATCTCTCCATTAAGCAGTACAGGGCAGTAGCCCTGTGAGCTAGTGGTTCCCGTGGTACCAGTTGGTAAGTCTCTGGTCGGACTTTGACGGCTTAGTTCTTTCAGTGTCAGGCGCTTGCAAGCCTAGGCGATTGCTGCCACCTTTTACCCCCAGAAGCATATGTTAAGGTGGGAAGGTGTCCCCCAAAAATGGTAATTAATACACATCTGTTATATATATTGAAATGTATATAAGACTCGGCACTTACTTGTGGTTTTTGTGTTTGTTTGCTTTTTATTAGAGAAGTAAAACTCAGTTATTAAATGCCTGCTAAAGAATTGTGTTGCTTTTGTAATAGGAGAGAGGTGGTGAGGAAAGGTGATAGGTAGGTAGAATGCTTTATTTTTCACAACCTTGCAATTACACGTAGTCGTTAAATATTTTTGGAACAGTGTTGCAGCACCTCTAGTGTTAACTAGGCACAATGAAACAGTTGTAGCTAAGCTTAACACCCCCCAAATAAATTAATTTTTTTTTATACGTTAGTGTCTTTTACAAGCCGTTCCATACTATTATTTATTTTATATTCCATTATTTTGTATATTTTCATTTTAAAATAATAGCCAGGTGTTGGTAGAAAATGAAATTTATATTGACAATGAATATATTATTTTAAAAAAATTTATTAATGAAAAACTAGTTTAATTTATGTCATCACTTATTTTTAAATTGTTTTTATGTCATGTTTATTTACATTTTCAAATACGTTTTTGTTTGTAATTTCGTAAACAAATTGTTTTGCTTTTGTAATCCGAATTGAACAGTGTTGGTAACAATGGAAACTGTTTACATGTTTTCGCTGTTTACTTTCGAATTGTACCGCAAGAGGTCAAACCGTTATTCTCACACTACTGATTAAAGAGTATAAAAATTAAATATTTGGAAAATATATTCTGTTGCTTTTTTGGAAATTGATTTTTACTTCTATTTCGTGCTAATCAGAATGCTGCATAATGTTGAAGCATAAAAGTGAAACAAATTTATATATCTGAGCCGATTCTCTGACAACATTTTTATCTATTGATTACGATATAGAGTCCCTAAATCGTTAGAAATCTGGCATTGTAAAACGAAGGTGTACAATGTTCAAGGCCAGACGTTATTTGCAATTTCATAATTTTAACAATGGCATAGCTATCACCAAACTATTAATAATAAAAAATGTGATATTTTGGAGGTTAGACATGTGTCATTATATTTCGGTATTCTATAGACGCCGAAGTGTAAACACACATTTTTTTCCATCGCTATAACGTTGAATTTTGTGGCTTAAAAAGATGTTTTGCGGAGAAGGCTGATCAATTGTTACACCAACTCAAAAAACTAACTGCTGAAAGTTATCGATTTTTAGTAGAAGCTTACGGTCAACATTCACAAATTCAAAACCCAGTGAACAATGGTTTGCGCGATTCAAAACTGAGAGCCGGTCCTGGTTAGCCGAAAAAATTTTAAAATATGAATTGGAGGCATTACTCGACGAATATTGTTGTTAAACGTAAAAAGAACTTTCAATACGTTTAAAAGCATTGGGGTTCATTCAAAAGCAAACAAGGTCCCATCTAAAATAATAGGTGACTTTACATGTCGAAAATGACGTTTGAACGCTACAAAAAAATAAGTTTTGCATCGTATTGTTACTGGTGATGAAAAATATATAGGTACATTGCTATAACCCCATGCTCAAAATGTCACATTTATAGCCCGATTAACCAGCCAAATCAACGCCGAACCCGGTATTCATGACGGCAAGGAACTGTTCTGTTCTATACTAATACAGAGATGGTATATAGCCGAAACCGGTATGTTCACAAACCAAATTTGAAGCGGGTTGACGTAAAATCATACCGAAATAAATCAAACCCCGTCGGGCAATATACGCCCATAACAACATATTATTTACCGTTATTTTAAAAAGTATTGTTTTGATAATTTATTTATTTAAATAGTTTAAAAATCAGCCTTGGCTACATCGAGTTAAGATCAGCGAAGATTTAAAAATCAAATCAATAAGAGATTTTAATACTGGATTAACCCAAAAAAATATTTATGACAAATATTCAATGAATAAGTCAGTAAATTAGGTGCCCCTGTAGGCTAGTAGGTAACGTACAAGACTGGGGTTGTGGGTTCGATTCCCAACAAAGACCTTGGTTTTTTTCACTACAAATACAAATTGACTGTCGGTGGGTCTGCTCAGTGATGAAGGTATGGTCACTGGTCACTGTGCTGTCTTATACGAAAGTTAATTTCCGTAACTATCCTTCTACTTTCATCACCTGCCTCATCTTTTCTCTATCCCTTTCCTAAAGAATGTAGCACGGTACTTGACTAAAAAATAGGCATTATTGCCTGAAGCGCTACTTCTCTTTTAAACAAAAAAAAAATTTGTAAAATTATCAAGAAATTTCGTGAAACAGGTACTGTGAAAACGTAACATTCAGGAGGAGGACTATATAAAACAACTCCAAGACAAGATAATTTAATAACAAGAAAAATTAAAAAAGGCCTGAAAATGGCATCAAGAGAAGTTAAGAATATTCTGTAGAACAGGCGAAGCTGGTCTTGGTTGCTATCGTCCTGCAATGAAAACTCTAATATCTCAAAGAAAAAAAACGCACTGCTCGTTTGAAATTCGCCAAAGAACACATAAATTGGTCTAGCGAGCGATGGAATACTGTCCTATTTTCCGACGAATCCAAGTATAATTTAAGGGGAAATGATGAAAGATCTTTTGTAAGACGGCCAAAAGGAAAGAGACTGGATCCAAAGTATACTTGCAAAACTGCAATTTTATGGTGTGGGGTTGTTTCTCAGGGCAGGGAATGGGTCCACTTTATGTTATAAAGCACACAATGATAGGTGTAGGCTATAGATCGATTTTAAGCGATATAATCTTACCATATGCAGAAGAGAACATGCCACTAACTTAAAGGTTTCAGCATGACAATAATCCAAAACACATCTCTAAAGTTGTAACTGACTGGTTAGGCTGCAATGATGTATGTGTTTTGAAGTGGCCCAGTCTCCAGATTTATGTAATGCAGTGTTTGGTGAATGGCATAAAGTTTGAATCAATGCATTGTCCTTGTGATGCAGTCATAAAAAATAAACAGATATCCAACAAAATATTGATCATTGATGAAAAGCTACCGAAATTTGTTGAAGGAAAATTTAAGTTTCCACTCTTTTGTCCACTTCCCAAATTTAACTACTTTTAGATTTTTTTCTATAAATCTAGAACTATGATACATTTTTATTATTTATTTTATTTTATAAATCTTTCCCTAATAGAATAAAGGAGATATTTCTAGAAAAATTTAATTTTTTTCAAGAATTATTCTTGTTGTTTTGACTTTAGAAATGAATAAATGAACTTTAAGAAAAGTTTTCCGTGAATTGTTCAGCACTGTATATATATTTGAAATGTATTACTGCGAGGGAAAGCATATCCATATGGCCATTTCACTACTGCTCATATAGCTCATCAGTGGATTTTGTATAGAAAATTCAAATGTCTTATATCGTAAACCAAATTGATTAAATGAGAGTTCTCCTAGTGTCACCGACTATTTGTAAACTAGGTGATCCGGCAAACGTTGTTTTGCCTTATAAATTATTTCTATTTCTAGATAAATTCTAGTGTAGACAAAAAGTAAATTTTTTTAGTAATTAATTTTAAGCACTAGGTCATTATTTAATAAAAAATTTTCAAACAACTTTATTTTTTTATTATTTTTTCGATATTTCGCAACACCGTTGGTTGGCATCATCAGGAAAAACAAAAATAATGAACAAACAAATTGAAAAAATTTTTTGATTAACAAATTCAAAATAATCAAAAAATTTTTCAAAAAACAAAACAAACGAAAACAATAAAAAAACGACAAATTGAAAAAAATTTTTTTTTTGTTTTACATACATACAAACAAATTTTCAACATTAAAAAATTTTTAAATGAAAAACAATTTTTAAAATACATAACAAATTTACAAAACAATAGTATCTTACACATATATTCTAAAACATAAATTTAATGACGAAAGGTTAAAAAAAAATTAAAGTATTAATTATTAATATTATGCAGATACAGAGTTTTGTTTTATAATTTTATGCACTAAATGTCTATAATTTTGAGCAACTTTCTCCGTATCTGCTTTAAAATTTATTCTTTTGGTTAATGGTACTTTAATTATTTGTAACATTTCCAACATGTAACGACGTTTATAATTATTTTCTAAATTTAAAATTGAAACATTTTCAAAATTAGAATTGTGATTAACTTTAGAGCAAGGCGAAGATAATGCTGTTTTTTGTAAACTAATATTATTCCTGTATTTTTGGTCTGACCTATGTCCTGCGATTCTAGTTTTCAATTTATTTTTTGTTGTGCCTACATAAACCTTATTACAATCTTCCTTATCATTACCGTTACAAGGAATTTTGTACACTACATTGGACATATTTAATTTTTGAATTTTATCCTTATTTTTACTAAACAACCTATTTAATGTATTTGTATTCTTATATGCCATTTTGTATTTATTTGTATCATACATTTTTGAATTCTCTATTCTTTCAGACAAGACAGGTATATAAGTTATCGATTTATATATTTTGGGTTCCGTTCCACTACTTATAACTCTTTTCCTCCTATTATTAAATTGATTAATTAACCTATTAGTTAATCGTAATGGAAAAGTGTTTTTAGTTAAAATATTTCTAATCTTTTCTTTGTTCTTTCTATGGAATTCTTTGTCACTAATTTTTAAAATTCTCTCTATTAAATTATTGGCCGTGTTAATAATAATAATTCTTTTATTTTGTTTAGAATAATAATTAATAATTCTACCTGAAGCAGTTGGTTTTTGGTACCAATCTATAACTAATTCTTTATTGCTTCTTATTATTAAAGTGTCTAAATATGGAAGTTTAGCATCACATTCCCTTGCAGTTGTAAATTTTATTGAAGGGTCAAATTCATTTAATGTTTCTAACATTTCGTTAATGGCAGATTCAGATATAATACAAAACAAATCATCTACATATTTTGTCATAATTTTTGGTTTAATATTTAATTTTTCAATAACATTATCTAATAATTTTTCCATAACAATATCTGCCACAATTGGAAAAGCTGGAGAGCCCATCGAAAGTCCTTTTTCATTATACTGAAAATATCTTTTATCTTCTATACAAAACTTAAGAATACGAAAAAATAAACCTTTCTCAATCTTTGTAAAATTTTCCAAAACATCCATTTCTTTTCTATTGTGTTGATCGCCAAATCAACAGGAATACTTGGAAATAACGATACTACATCAAAAGAAATTAATTTTTCATAATCCTGCACATGAAGGTTTTTAATTTTTTCTTTAAATTCAATTGAATCTTTTATATTATACGTAGAACCCTCGGTGATCTTTTTTAATATGTTAGTAACATATTTACATAATTCATAAGATGGTGAATTAACAAATGAACAAATTGGCCTTAAAGGATATTCCTCTTTGTGAATTTTTGGCAGTCCGTATAACCTAGGTGCGATAGCAATATTAGTTTTAAGCTTATTTCTTTCTGTAATATTGATAATTTTAAGTTTGAAAAGTTACTAAAAAAATATTAAAAAAGTTCAAAAAATTATAATATTATACACAAAAAGTAAATTACTTATTATAAGTGTGTAAGTATGTGGTATATGCGTGAAATGGGCATGGAGCGCTATAAACGATAAGGGAATATAAAAATAACAAACGTCAAACAATATTATTTTCAAGTTTTTATAGTTTATTTGTTAGAATTACATATCACATACTAATTACGACAGTTACACTAACAAACAACATCAACTCTAAACAAACTAGAGTATGCTACGTACAATTGCCCGTGTGAAACACATGGTGTACTCATATCTAAGCCACAAATAGACATCGTTTGGCCTTGAGATTTGTTGATTGTCATTGCAAATGCCAATCTAATCGGAAACTGAATTCGTTTGAATTGAATTGGCACATCTGTAGGTATGATAGGAATTCGTGGTATTAATATATTTTCACCTTTGAACTTGCCATTTAAAATGCTGGCTTCGAAAACGTTTTTCATCAATTTTCGAATAACTAATCGTGTACCGTTGCACAGCCGTGGCGGGTTTAAATTACGAACCAAGATAATTGGAGATCCAACCGTCAATTGTAAATTATGCGGTGAGTTCAAAAATTCCGTAGGAAAATTGACAGCTTCGTTGGCAACACAAACTGTATCAATAGATTTGTATGATACCAAGTTAACTGGCAATAACTGTGGTATCTTCAAATTAAAATTGTCAACGTCTGCATGTTTTGCTGCTAAAATAGCTCCTTTTGCAAGCCACTCACTCATGATTTATGTACTGTGTACGTATATTGGGAAATATTTGTTCAATGAGATTATCAGCGGATGGATCTTGAAGCATTTGAACGCGCATATTTACTTTCAGCTGTACTTTTTCAACATTACGCCACAATGGAAATGATTTTAAGCAAGCGTTGATCTCATCAGCGTATATTGAACGTGGAATGACGGAAAGTGTTTGTCTAAAATCACCTGAAAGCACCAACAGAATGCCGCCAAATAGTTTGTCGTTGTTTTTAATATCTTTCAATGTCCTGTTTAACGCCTTAATTGAATATTTGTGTGCCCCATAGTACATTCATCCTAGATGATAATTTTTACACTATTTCAACACGGTGGCCATGGACGATTGTTTTTTAATGTTACACACTGCGTCAGGGTTATATGATATGTAACATAGTTGCCGACGTCAGTCTCAAGAAGGTTCTAGTGATACTGAGACTACTAAATACTCACCGTTATTCTGTTTGGCGACGTCAATACAAGACGATACCGTTCTTTGTCGTTTGTGGTAAATCCGTATTCTCGTTGGCAATATTGTTATTTATGGATGACTGGCAATACATGTTTGGTATTCTGTAAGACAATTTGACGTTGATGTTGCCTTAAATTGCTGCTGATATTGTCGTCTGTGATTTTGGTGTCGTGCTGTTATAAACAAAAATTTAAAAAGATTGAAAAATTTTTAAAATACAAAATAAAATATGAAAGAGTACAAATAAAATAGAAAATGGAAAAAATTAAAATTACCAACGCCAACCAATTTGAAAAATTAGTGGAAGAATTGGGAAAAAATCTATCACTTGCCAGGGGATATCGAACAGGCAGTATTCCTGCTAACTTTAAGGAACAATGAAAAATGTTGCTACTGCTATAAACGCCCTTGGCCCACCAAATGGAACGATTGATGGATGGCAAAAGTTATAGTACGTAGTTCCTTACAGATACATGTTTGACAAAGTTCTTTTTTCAGATTTGGCGCGACTTAAAATTTAAAGTAAAAAAAAAAATTGTGGTAAAAAACAAAATGGAGTGCAAAACTACTGGAGGCGGCATATTTAGTCAACTTATACTGAGCCCCTTGGAAGAAGCTGTGGCAAATCTACTGAACATTTAGATTTTAATTTATTCTAGGTTCAATTTAATACAAAATAAGTATTTATTAAAGAAGAAAATAATGTCGAATATAAATAATAAAAAAAAAATACAGATTTTATTTTTTTACACAGTTTATAATGTTAATGAATACCAAAATAGTATTGATGTTGTGTTAAAGTGATGTTGCCTCAAAATCGACGACGATGTTACCGTCGCCAAACAGAATAAGGGTGATTGTTTGTAAATATAATGTTCTTAAATTATTAGTAAATAAAAAATAAATAAAAATAAAAAATTAGGAACACAATATGAGTACATAGAGTTTTGAACATTTCTAAAAGTTTTCATTCTGGCTGCCTGTCTGTCTGTCTTTTTAGTTTATCTTTATGAATTAATAAACATTTATTTTACACAATGCAATGTGTTTAATGTTAATGACAAATGTTTACAAATGATTAACATTTTCCTAATGAAAATTAGTTAAGCAAAATTTTTATACGACCTTTAAATTTTATATAAACAAATCGGAAGCCAATTAACTAATTTTATAAAAATTATTTATCATTACGAAAAAGCATAGCAGATGTGAAATTATGACGTAAACAATTTTCTTATCTAAACATTCTTTGGCGAATTCCCCTTAACAATTTAAATTAAAGACATAAAGTTTATAAATTTAAATATAATTTTACTTGGCCATTTAACCAAGTTCAGCTTTAAAACTTTTTAGAAAAAAGTCAATATTTATTAAAAAACAAAATAAAGAAAAATTTAACCTTTTTTGTGCTCTTTTTAATAATTGTATTTATTGTATTTGCAATGATTCATTCAAATTTTATAATGACTTCTATTTTATTTTTTTTCTATTTAATTCATAATTTTTTCAATAGTGTGTGAGGTTCCAGTGTATTTAATTAATGTTAAGTCGGACGTAGTTTATAACTGAAATCGTCAAAACAAAACTATATTGAGTTGTTTGATTTGTTTTCTCACCTTAAGTGGTTTTGCAACACGTTACATCACGTTTTAAATATATACAGGGGCATACATTGAAAGTCGGTCAAATATTTTATTTGTCGTAGTTTATTATTTTTGAAAAACTTTTGAATACTTTCACATAAGCTTTAACTTTTACGCAATAACATTTTGTTAAAAAAAACAAGAATTTTTTAAACGGTACTTTTTAATTAATTTCAAACAATTCTAAAATTATGGTCACACTGAAAGTCGTGCAAAGCAAAAAATTCATTTCAATTACCGTTATATTTATTAATTTATTATTTTTATACGGAGCATAAATATAAACGCAGTCTAAATTTGCCCATATATTTATTATTCACAATGTAAAATACCGTTAGATTTCTATGAAATAATAGAATTTAGAGAAGAAGATGAATAAACAAAAAAATAGCAGCAACCAATCACAGTAAGTACCGTTATTTACATTTGATGGAATTTAGGCGGAACATAACTATAAATGCAATAAGTAAATTACGATTAGTTTGGTTTATCATCTATTGATAATAACATCAATCTAACGAGAATTTATTTGAACGTTGTTCCTGATACCGACGCATTAAAATGCCGCCAGGTAAAGGTTTATCTGACATCGAAAAAGGAAAAATTATTGCTTGTTTTGAAGGAGGCTATAGCAAGCGTGCAATTGCTGAAAAGCTGAAGCGGTCTGACGCTGTTGTTCTGAATTTTTTACGTAATCCTGAGGAATATGGAAAAAACAAAACAGGGGGACCAAAAAGCAAGCTTTCAGACCGAAATAAGCGTTGCATTATTAAAAGGGCAAGCAATTCGATGAAGACCGCTGCACAAATCGCCCATGATTGTGGACTAAATGTGTCTAAATGGACTATTCACACAGTACTCAAATCCTCTGGGCATATTTGTCGGCAAAAATTGAAACCGGCCCCTCGTCTGTTAGCACGCCACAAAGCAGCAAGACTTGAATTTACCCGAAAAAATATGCAAACCTACTACGCCAAGGTCATTTTTTCTGATGAGAAAAAATGGAACTTGGATGGTCCAGATGGTTTTGACACATATTGGCGTGATTTGCGAAAGGATCCCCATTTTTTTCCAAACTTAATTTTGGTGGAGGCAGTTTAATGGTTTTGGGGAGCTTTTTGTGCTGACGGAATGTTGGAACATGCGTTCCCCAGAACTCACGTAAACTCAGAGGAATACATCGATGTGTTACGAATGAATTTATTGCCATTCATACGAAGAAAAATTGCTGACTATTGGGTTTTTTAGCAAGATAACATGAATACTGGATTCATGTTAGTCGCGCGACTAATTCTTGATTGAATCACAATAGCATTCAAGTTATGATATGGCCAGCTTGCTCTCCAGACCTTAACCCCATAGAAAATATTTGGGGACTCCTAGCAAGAGATGTTTAAAAAGATAACCGGCAGTATGACAACATTTAGCAATTAAAAATTGCTGTTATTGAAGCCTGGGATAATTTCGATAAAAATACAATATCAAACTTAGTAAAAAGTATGCCAAATAGATTATGTGATGTAGTACGTAATAAAGGTGGTGTAATAAATTATTAAACTTAAATTTTGTTTGATTTTTTGTATTATTTTATCAAATTCTGTGCTTGCGTTTATAGTTATGCTCCGGCTAAATTTCAGCAAAGTAAAGATAACGGTACTTACGGTCATCAGCTGCTTCTAATTTTTTGTTTATTCAGCATCTCTCTAGTTCTAAA
This sequence comes from Trichopoda pennipes, assembly GCA_030448955.1. Taxonomy (NCBI): domain Eukaryota; kingdom Metazoa; phylum Arthropoda; class Insecta; order Diptera; family Tachinidae; genus Trichopoda; species Trichopoda pennipes. Next base: position 5,281,101 of record JASKUP010000040.1, read on the forward strand.
AACTTGTTGAATAATAATAGTATTTTACATTGTAAATAATAATAATATGGGCAAATTTGGACTGCGTTTATAGTTATGCTCCGTACTGTATAAGCGATCAGTTGGATATTTACTTTCGTAGTGTGAAAATATTTTCAAATTTTTTGATGTAACGCTGCGTACAATCACCATATGAAGGCGGAAGTCAATAGCTTTTTGGATGTTGCATGTCATTAAGCCTTTCAGAAATCGGGAAGTCGAAGATGAAATTAGTATACTTAATTTAAAAAAATCACCAGGTTATAACAATATAAATACCAAGATTCTTAGAAACTAACCTAAAAAAGCTATTATATTCCTTACGGTTATATTTAATGCCGTTTTGCGACTCTCATAATTTCCTAAAAAACGGAAACATGCAAAAATAATAATGATTCTATCGAAACTTACAGACCCATCAGTTTGCTACCAGTTTTATCGAAACTAAAGGGTCCGCCATCTAACGTTTTTTTTTTAACTAGTGCTTATTTCGGGAATGGTAATACTTAGCTCATGTTTGATAATTAGTTTTATCCTTCCGCTGAACGAATATGGTTGTGTATACGCTTGAACAACGCTGGGAAATATTACGACATTACTTTGAACATCATGGTAATGTTGCAGAATGTGTGCGAAAATTGCGTACGGATTTTGGAAGAAGAAAAGCACCGTCGTCAGCTCCGTATGTTCGTTATCTTGTGAAAAAAGTGAAAGAAACGTGGCATCCTCATCGATAAACCAAAGCGTGAAAAGCCAAAAACAATGCGTACGTACACCCGAGAATATTGCTGCTGTAGCATAAAGTGTGTGTGTAAAGCGCTATCTACATCAATTCACCGTCGTTCTCAACAGTTGAACATTTCAGAGACATCATTGAGACGAATTTTGCATAAAGACCTTGGTATGACGCCATACAAAGTCTAATTGGTTCAGGAGTTGAAGCCAAGTGACCATCCAATGCGTTTTCGCCTCGCTAAGTGGGCCTACGATCGACTTACAGAAGATGCCGATTTTGCAAAAGCAATCATCTTTTCAGCTGAAGCTCATTCTGATCTTGGCGGGTATGTAAACCAGCAAAATTGTCGCATTTGGGGCACAGAAAAGCCGACGCACCCAAAACGAGTCACTGTTTGGTGCGGATTTTGGTCCAGAGGCATAATTGGGCCATTTTTCTTCGAAAATGAGCAAGGAGTAGCCGTTACAGTCAATGGCGATCGAATTTTTGTTCACAAAAATTTAAGAGGAGGATATTGGCAACATTTGGTTTCAACAGGACGGCTCTACGTGCCACACAGCTGAAGCTACACTTGATGTTTTGCGTCCTATTTTTGAAGATCGCATTATCAGCCGCAGAGCTGATGCCGTTTGGACACCTCCACGGAGCTGCGATTTGACACACTATTATTTGTGGGGTGCCGTCAAAGATAAGTGTTACGCCGACAAGCCAGAGACAATTGACGCTTTAAAGGGCAATGTTCGTGAAAATACAGCTGCACACTATCGATAATGTGCTTACAAATTGGACCGAGGCAGCCATTTGAATGAAATTATTTTCCATTATTAACCGCAAGGATTGTATTTTTAAATAAAAACAAAAATGTGAGAAAATATTCAGTAGTTTTGTTTATAGCATTTAAAACAAAAAAAAAGTTATTTGGCGGACCCTTTATTTAAAAGACTTTTTTCAAAAAAGGTTATTGCCGGCATTGCAATCTCTAAGAATAGTGCCTGACCACCAATTCAGGCTTCGAAGCAAACATGGGACTCCCGAACAGTAAGAGACGATCTGGAAAACAAAAGCTTGTGTTTATCAGTATATCTTGATGTAAAACTAGCATTTGACAGAGTATGGCATTAGAGGTCTTTTATATAAATTAAAGCATTTGCTACAAACTCCGTTTTACCTTCTACTTAAGTCCCATATCAGTAATCGTAGTTTTCATGTAAATATAAAGGACAAAGATTTTGAAATGGTGCTCACAAAAGCTGGTACACCGCAAGAAAATATATTGGGTCCAACTCTGTACACATAATTTACCTGGGATATGCCGTTTAATAACCATCTATAAAATTACTTGCAGAGACATAGCGACCATCAAAACATTCTTGCGATAACGCTTTTAGACAACAGTAGCGAAGTTAGACGGTTACAAAGAATGTACATATTAGATCTCTCCTTACGCATAGATCTGTGTTTGGAAGTGGTGCCAAGGATCAAACCTTAGACCACTCCCTTTTTTCTCTTCATACTAATGATTTACCTAAACAGTTTTTGCACTGGAAAATCCATATACAGAAGAAGTACAACCGTATTTAAGCAGCCCAGTCATTTCCGTTGCGAAAAATATTTCAAAATTTAATGAAGATCTGAATGGACTTTATTTAAACCCTCACAAGTCAAAGTGTATTATAATTCGTAAGAAAACTATTATTCATATTAACGATATTGATGTTTTAAAAAATGGAGAAAAACTCACTATTGTAAATGCTGCCACAAACTAACAATAATTAATAACAGTTTTAGTTGGACAAGCCATGATAACTCACTTGTGGGTCGGGCTTACTCAAGCCGAGGCTTCTGTGTTCGGAAGTGATGCTCCACCTCTTACTATAACTGATATAGGCTCCCTCCGGAGGCACATGATAGTCTTTTTGGAACCTACTATTCCATTTAGACTGGTGTCTTGCGGGGTAAAAGGGAGCCCAGGCCCCTTAAAGGCTAGTAAGAGTCACCTGGACAATCCACTATATTTCCACGGGAATCAGTACGCTCGCAGAGTTCACTATCTGTCTCTTGAGACAATTAGCTGTTCTCTGACTGGTTATTGAGGCTGGCCACTATATGTGAGTATCGTGGTGGTTGTGGTTTCGAGACCCTCGTAAGACTTTATGGGTCGGATTATTCAAATTGAACACAATGAATGGTTTAGGTCCAGTGAGTATGAATGCCGTCGTGTTCTTAATTATATTAAGCTTCATGCGTTCTGGACCAGGAGTTGGAAAGTCTCGGGGGCACATGATAGTCTTTTTGGAACCTACTATTCCCTTTAGACTGGTGTCTTGCGGGGTAAAAGGGAGCCCAGGCCCCTCAAAGGCTAGTAGGAGTCACCTGGACAATCCACTATATTTCCACGGGAATCAGTACGCTCGCAGAGTTCACTATTTGTCTCTTGAGACAATTAGCTGTTCTCTGACTGGTTATTGAGGCTGGCCACTATATGTGAGTATCGTGGTGGTTGTGGTTTCGAGACCCTCGTGAGAGTTTGTGGGTCGGATCATTCAAAACGAACACAATGAATGGTTTAGGTCCAGTGAGTATGAATGCCGTCGTGTTCTTAATTATATTAAGCTTCATGTGTTCTGGACCAGCAGTTGGAAAGTCTCCAACTCTTTAGCAAGGAGTGAAGGCTGCGGCCTACTTCGGGCTTTCGAAATTGCTACTAGGAGTGACCGGATGATATACGTATTCGATGGCCTCCTAGGGCGTGAATGACGTTTGCAAATCATTCAAGTGGTTTGACCACCATCTGATTATGACTACCTAGTCGGTGCAAATGTAAATCAAATCACATCAATAGGTATTACGGAATCTGAAGCTCTTGATGTTCTTGACATGAAAATTCAGTGTGATGTTCGATGGACTAAACACATTTTTCAGGTTTCTAAAGAAGCTTTCAAGTCCCGCGGTTTTCTTAAACGGTGTAATAGATACTTCACTTCATCCAATCTTCGTACTATTTATATCACCTACATCCGTCCAACGATGGAATACAACTCTCATGTATGGAGCGGCGCACCAAAGTCTATTTTAGAGTTGCTCGACCGCGTACAGGAGAGGGTCAAGAAGCTCATTGGGGACGGTAGGGTATCCAACTCCATTGATTCTTTAGAGCATTGACGCAATGTAGATTGTATTGAAATTGTAACGAAATTAGGGAACTTGTTCCCGTAACTCGCTCAATTTTGCGTTTGACTCGGTTTTTGTTGAGAACGCATCCATTTGTGGTCGATTGTTCAGTGAATCATACTACGCATAACAGGGAAAATTCGCATTTTAACAGAACAGTCCGTATGTGAAATAAATTCCCTCCAGAAGTCTTTCCTGCCACTTTCAATGTAGGAAAATTCAAATCGAATATCCACAAACACTACTGCCTCTTTCCTCCTCCCCGTAACTTAATTTCCTATTTCTGGTACAATGCATTGCATGAGTAGGGGTCATCCGCCGAGTGCTAGTCCGCACGAAAAGAAATAAAGAAAAAGGAAAGGTTTCTCTGCGAAAGACATAACGATCTTAGTATTTAATCAATAGCACAAAATATTTCAATTTGTTTATTCTGTCTTTTCTTGTAGAATAAATGACTTCATTTTACAAACGAAATATTTTGCAACAGTTAATGACATTAAAAAGGAATTCTCGCAAATTGCTTTTCAACTGATAACAATTCAAGTTGATAGCAACGTTAAAGCACAGATATTTATAAACAAAAGAAAATCATTATCTTTTATTATTTTGATTTACTTAATGAAAAAATATGTCATAATAAATAAAGTCATTAAAATCTGCTTGAAATTTATTAAAACAATTTGTGTATGTTTTGCAGTATTTTTAATTAAATTAAATTCAAAATAATAAAATTTTTTTCTTTATATTTCTTCGACATGGACTATTTCTTTTAAAAGCGCAACATTGTACTCTGCAAAAAATAGGCATATGGCCCCTTCAAAATTTATCACAGGGTCTCTTTCGATTACTCGATTTTCAAAAGATACAAATTATTATTATTGATCGAATGAAAGGATCGAAATAAAGGAGCTGTGATTTTTACAAGACGGCCCAATACGTCACACAGCTCGCAACACAATTGAAGAAAACGTTTACTAACCGCATAGTTTTACGTTTCGGAATTGGCCTCCAAGAAAGTGCAATTTAACGCCGTTACACAAGTGAGTTATCATGGCTGGTCCCAGTAAGACTGTAATTGATTATTGGTAGTTTTCGGCAGCATTTACAATAGTGAGTTTTTCTCCATTTTTTAAAACATCAATATCGGTAATATGAATAATAGTTTTCTTACGAATTGTAATACACTTTGACTTGTGAGGGTTTAAATAAAGTCCATTCAGATCCTTTTTAAATTTTGAAAAATTTTCCGCAACGGAGATGACTGGGCTGCTTAAATACGGTCGCGCATCGTCTGTTTAGGTAAATCATTAGTATAAATAAAAAAAAGGAGTGGTCCAAAGATTGATCCTTGGCACCACTTCCGAACGCAGATCTATGCGTAAGGAGACATCTAATATGTGCATTCTTTGTTTAGGTCAATCCTTAGCATAAATAGAAAAAAAGGAGTGGTCCAAGGATTGATCCTTGAGGCACTCCCCTAGATAAATGTAACACTGAAAATTGAAGATTGTTTGCTACCGATGACAGAGGAATGCAAATAGCAGACACGTACCAGTTAAAGAAAAGTAAAAAAAGGTGTCGACGTTTCATGCAAAAAATGTTTTGATCAAGCGATCAAAAAACATCAGCAATTTTATTTTTCCTTCATCAAATTTACGTCGCGTATCTTAAATAAAGCACAAAAACCCATCCATAATTTTGGCGAAATAAATTACTTTTGATTATAGAGAATTTTTCCAAAAGCCTTAGATAAAAAGCACAAAATGGCAATTGACCTTAACTCTGCGTCATTTTTAGTAATTGGCACAATTTTTGCACATTTTTATTTCGACGGAAAAGTTTGACGAATTGGTTGAAAAGGGATTGCTTGAGAAATGCTTGATCTCCCCTTTCTACTAACCCTAATCTCGTGAATGTATCCTCAAGTTTTAATGTATTTTCAAGTTTTTTAATTACTTGCTTTCTAGTATATGAAATTTTGTGGAACTTTAGTAGTCCTGAGCTATTCCCACAATGCCGGTGACCCGATTCATGTCTACTCTAAATAGCCGATATTCAAAATATTAATTTTTCCAAAAAACAACATTTTCAAAAATTCATATCTCCGGTATCGAGCTGAATCCAGACATAGATTGTATACCGTTGGAATTTAGTAGCCCTGAGCTACTCCCCCTATGTCGATAACCCGTTTCAGGTCTTCTCTATATATCGGCTTTATCCACTTCAAAATACCCTATTTTTGCTTATTATTTTTTCCATAAAGCAAAATTTTCCAAAATTCACTATGACTGAACCCAGTCATAGATTATATACCACTGGAATCTACTAGTCCTGAGCTGCTCCCACTATGGCGGTGACCCGATTCAGGTCTTCAACAGAGCTGAAAATATAGAAGGCGAAAACGGTGATGAAGAAGAAACTGGTTTAGAAGAGTGTGTCAATGAGGAGCGGTCAATTGTTGACGTTGCCTCTTTTAAAGGGAGGTGTGCTCAAATAATTTGGAAGCAAAAAGATTTTGATACTGACACAAATACGAACTTTAAGGGAAATGAAAGTCTTCCAGAGCAATTTTAAAATTTGAACGGGCCCTATAGCTATTTTGCACATTTTTTTCCGACGATCTTCTAAAGTCAGTTGTGTATCAATCTAACTTATATGCTTGTCAAAAAAATCCAGAAAGCCGCGAACAAATGGATGAACAAGATTTACGAAAATTCCTTGCAAATTCCAAACAATCGACGTTATTGGGCACCAATTATCGGAAATAAATTAATCCAAGAGACAATGTCTCTAAATAGATTCGAAAAAAATAAAGTCAATGCTGCATTTCAATTATAATGACGATATGAAGCAAAAAGATCATCCAAATTTTTAACGGCCTTTTTTAAAATTAGACCTGTTGTAAATCATTTGATTGAAAAGTTCAAGTCGGTCCGATATGAAAGCTGCCTTTCGGTAGATGAACAATTATGTTCTACGAAATGCAAATCATATTTAAATCATATTCCAATGAAACCACATTAGTGGGGATTTAAGCTTTATGTGTTAGCTGGTGTGTCCGGATACAATTATAATTTCGAGATATATACTGGTCAAGAGAATAGCCCCATACATAGACTTTCAGAAGAACCGGATTTAGGAGCTAGTGCGAATATTGTCATAACACTACTGCGGGATGTTCCCTCCCAAAACAACTACAAAGTCTTCTTTGACAACTTTTATACATCCATGCCATTAATGCTGACTTTAGCCAACCGCGGAATTTATTCACTTGGAACTGTACGGCGGAATCGTATACCAAACTTTAAATTTGTAGACGATAAAGTTCTTATGAAAAGATCACGTGGGGAGTCCATTGAATACGTTACCATGATTGATAATTTTGATATATCTGTTGTTTCTTGGAGGGATAACAAAATTGTGAACTTAATGTCAAACTATTGTGGAAAGAATCCTGAGTCAGCAGTTGAAAGATTTGACAAGAAGTTGGGGAAAAAAATCGCGATTGCCTGTCCAAATATAGTTTTAGAATACAACAAATTCATGGGTGGAGTGGATTTATTAGATTTCTTCATAGGACGCTATAAAATCAAAATTCGCTCCAAAAAATGGTATTTGCGTCTCTTTTACCACTTGTTGGATACCTCTTTGGTCAACGCTTGGCTTTTATATAAACGCGTTGAAGCGCAGAAAGGTAACACTGTCAAGGAAACTTTGGCAGATTTTCGTTTAAAAGTGGGTGAAACCCGAATGATATGTTGAATACAGTAAGCTCAGTCCACCTTTTCTTATTATATATAATACTAGCGTGCCCGTGACTGCTTTGCAAGTCATTTCTTCGACATTTTTTGATCGATTTTGGTTCGCGGTATTGAAAAACAAAGCACATGAACGTGATACATATAACTGACCGTGCAAAAAACATGGATCATTGAAAAGCAACAGGTATGGGGAACTGAAGCCATTTAAAATCAAACCGCAAATCTGGAGGAATCATAGGAATGCGTGGTTTCAACACATCGCCCTCATATTTTTCTTTTAAAATTTTTGCTTCAATCACATTTTTCATGACTTTTTTGACTACTGAACGTGTCCCATTGCAAAGTCGTGGCTGGCAGATATTTCTAAGCAAAATAATTGGTACACCAACTTTCATTTGTAGGCGGTGGGGCGGCAGTCCAGATAGCTCAAGCGAATTCAACATTTCGGAAGTTTTAAAATTTTGATATTTTATTATATATTAGTGAGTTTTTTTTTGTAAATATCTTCGGAACATTTTTTTGTAATTAATTTTAAGCACAAGGTCTTATTTAATAAAAAATTTTTTAAAAAACTTTATTTTTTATTATATTTTCGATATTTCGCCACACCGTTGGTTGGCATCATCAGGAAAAACAAAAATAATAATGAACAAACAAATTGAAAAAATTTTTTTAATCAAAAAATAAAGTTTTTTAAAAATTTTTTATTAAATAAGACCTTGTGCTTAAAATTAATTACTAAAAAATATTAAAATAAAAGGTCAAAAAATTATAACTATTATATATATCTTCGGAACTACATAACCGATTTAAGAGATTGATATCTCGTTTTGAAAAGCATAACAATGGCTTTAAAAAATAAAATAAAAAAGAAAAAAAAAATAATAAATATGTATATGTCATTGGTGGGTTTTGCCACGCCCCTCCGCCCACAGACCGCAAATTAAAAATCGGACTTCACAGTGTCACCCGCCTGAATATTCTGAAGATTCTCTGAAAATTTCATCAAAATCGGCCCAGCCGTTTTCGAGTCCATTTCTTACATACATACACACATCCTCTTTTATATACATATATAGAAGATATACAAAAGTGTATGTAAGTGAGAAAGTTTATATGTATTAACATATATATGTGAATAAAATAATTTCAGTTTATAAAGCTTCAATTGTTTAATTAATTTCCATTTTTAATTATTCATAAATAAAAATTTGAATTCCAATAAAATACTGGACAGAAAAAAATTTAAATTTGCCAATTTTGCTGCATGAACTTGCATATATGATGTTTCCTAACTTTTTTATTAAAACTCTGAATCAACCAAAATTTTATTTTTGGCATCCTAACTCTATTTCCAATAAATACAATATACAAAAAAAATTTTATTCTCAAGGAAATTTAATCATGCAATGAAGGGTTCAAAACTTTTAATGAAGTCGACAATATTATTTTATACAATTTTTAAATATTTTTTTTAATAGAATTTGATCACATACAGCAATAAAGTTTATTTTTAATGTACATTTCATTTTAACAGTGCAGTTTGCAGTGTGTGGAACGCATTTAAAATTTGTGAAGGCCGTATTTAACTGACGTATTTATCTGCACACCCTTTCAATGTAATTGGGTTTGTGTCTTTGACCTCTAGCGATAAAGTAAAAACTGCACGCCAAATTTAATTTATCGTAGGAAGAACAAGATAAAAAACAAATTTTATTAAAATAGCATCAGTTCAAAAATAACAACAAAACAAAATTTTATTTAATGTCTATAAAAACAAAACAAAAAGTTATGAAAACACATATTTTTAAAAATATTTTTTATTACCTAACTAACCAGAAAATTTAAAAAAAATCAACGAAAATCGCAATAATAAATAAATCTTTTGGGGTTTCAGGTGAACTTCTTAATCTGCCAAATATCCGCAATCTTCCTAGCATCACTATTTCGTTCAGTTTTGCATCCCTCTAAAGTGTCTTCATCAGTTCGTCATATAGTGGCGTTAAGTATTGGTCTAATATTTGGCTATTTTTGTTTCGGACTACAAGCCATACATATTGCCGGTCTTCCAGCTGCATGTTATTTTGTTATACGCACACAAAGTCCTAAATTTGTACAAAGGTACGGCCCACTAAGCATTTTGTATAGAGCATATATCTTTAGCATTCTTTTAAAATAACTAAATAAATTTTTGTTTTCTCTTTACTTTCAGAGGAGTCATGATTGTTGCTATGACCTATTTGTTAAGCATACATGTCCTACGACAGATCTATGATGATGGTTCACATACTTTAGATATTACTGGCCCACTTATGATAATAACACAAAAAGTAACTAGTTTGGCCTTTAGCATACATGATGGTTTTATCAGACAAACGAAGGTAATCACTTAATCCTATGGCTGCTTGTTTGTTATCCCTTAAAGAAAACATATAACACGTACTTTTGTCCTTGTTGTATATCACAGGATCTTACCAAGGCCCAACAGTATCATGCTGTTAGTAAACTGCCCTCAGCACTAGAATACTTTTCATATGTTCTACATTTTCAAAGTTTAATGGTTGGTCCACTGGTATTCTACAAAGACTATATTGAATTTATCGAGGGTTACAATCTGCTGAAGCCGACAAATACAAATGTAAGTAATTGCGCACAATGACCAAAAATAATAATAAATTAATTAATCATATTTTTTTTTCATATCGTTTATTATGAAACATTTTAGGGAAGTGTGGAGAACAGCAAGTTGGAGTTCGTAGTTGAACCATCACCAGTGAAAACAGTTGTGAAAAAGGTTATCGGTAGCTTTCTATGCGCCTTTATCTTTATAAAATTTACTAAAATGTATCCAGTGAAAAATATGAAAGATGATGATCTTATTGAGAACACGAACGTTGCATATAAACTTTGGTATGCCATTATGGTAACCACCGGCATACGTTTTAAGTATTATCATGCCTGGCTATTGGCCGATGCCATATGCAATAATGCGGGCTTGGGCTTCGCGGGTTACGACAAGGATGGCAATGCCAACTGGGATCTCATTTCGAATATTAATGTTTTAAGTTTTGAAGTGAGTGTGAAATTGCAATAAATCAAGGAAACAAAATTTGTTAACATAAATAATTTTGCCATTAAGAGACCATTGTTAATCGCATAACATAATAATAAACGGAGAATGGTTGCTGTTAGCATATCACTCATTCCAGCTACTGTTAAGTGACTAACAGTGCTCTGTTAACTGCAAAATTATGTTTGCTAAAAATATTGATTTAAATTTCTGTTACTTACATATGAATTTATCTTCATAGATATACAAATTTAAATGAATATTACAGTCAAGTAAAATATATTTTAATTTTTAGTTTGCCACAAATATGCGTGATGCAATTAACAATTGGAATTGTGGCACAAATCGCTGGTTACGTTTTATCGTTTATGAACGTGTTCCTAAAAAATATGGCACAATTTTAACATTTGCTTTAAGTGCGGTATGGCATGGCTTTTATCCTGGTTACTATTTAACATTTGCAACTGGTGCTCTAGTTGTAACATCAGCTCGCATGGTAAGTTTGGCGATAAAAATATTTGACTTGTTATATTTTCTGAATATTTTGAAATTAGCGGCGATAGTATGATGGCAGGCACAGGATTAATAATTATTAAAACTTTACGAACTTTATATTTAACGCTTACAGATACGATTCGCAATACGCTACTCTGTGAATCGTCCTAATAGACAAAAACTGGCTATAAAGTTGGCAGTATATTTACATATCGATGGTTTAATATAGAAAAGGCGTATCTACACTTTTCGTTACTTTGCAGAAGAATGAAAAAACGGAATAAAACCTTAAAAACTTAAGTTACAAAAAACATTTATATTGCAATTTTAATTCAAAACAAGCAACAAATTCAATTCTGGTTAAATTTTTTTATTATTTCTAATTTCTTAGATAGGGCTTTTTGATATTAATTTTTCTGAAAATAAATGTGAGTTAGGGCTTTTTGTCGTAATTTAAAATTAGGAAAAACTAATATAATAATTCATGTTTAAAGTAAAAAAAATAAACAATCTATATATATAAAAGAGGATGTGTGTATGTATGTAAGAAATGGACTCGAAAACGGCTGGGCCGATTTTGATGAAATTTTCAGAGAATCAGGCGGGTGACACTGTGAAGTCCGATTTTTTATTTTCGGTCTGTGGGCGGAGGGGCGTGGCAAAACCCACCAATGACATATAGATATACATATTTATTATTTCTTTTCTTTTTTATTTTATTTTTTAAAGCCATTGTTATGCTTTTCAAAACGAGATATCAATCTCTTAAATCGGTTATGTAGTTCCGAAGATATTTACAAAACAAAAACTCACTAATTTTAAAACTTCCGAAATGTTGAATTCGCTTGAGTTATCTGGACTGCCGCCCCACCGCCTACAAATGAAAGTTGGTGTACCAATGATTTTGCTTAGAAATATCTGCCAGCCACGACTTTGCAATGGGACACGTTTAGTAGTCAAAAAAGTCATAAAAAATGTGATTGAAGCAAAAATTTTAAAAGAAAAATATAAGGGCGATGTGTTGAAACCACGCATTCCTATGATTCCTCCAGATTTGCCGTTTGATTTTAAATGGCTTCAGTTCCCCATACCTGTTGCTTTTCAATGATCCCTGTTTTTTGCATGGTCAGTTATATGTAACACGTTCACGTGCTTTGTTTTTCAATACCGCGAACCAAAATCGATTAAAAAATGTCGAAGAAATGACTTGCAAAGCAGTCACGGGCACGCTAGTTAAAACTAAAACACGTAATTCAGGCAGATGTTAGTATACTAAAATTAGGTTTTATAAGGTAAATTATCATAAATTATCAATCTGCTGGTATGAATTTTTTTAGACCTTGCAAGTCGTCCCACTTTTTTTAGATATGGCTATTTTATCTTTATAAAGACAATCGGGGGACACATTTTCAATCGTAGACTTCGATCTCTGTGGGAGTAACTGATATTCATCTGTTATATTTGTTTTAAAATAAATTGATCCTGATGAGTCATATGCCAAGGCTCGAAGCATGTTTACTGTATGATCTCCAATGCTTCTGCCTGAAATTTTAGAAAAGTTTGATTATACACATCTAAAGAGTTTTTTCAGTGTGCAATATTTTACCTGATCGTATGGATGTGTAAACCTTTGAAATATTTGCGATTTTTTAAAAAATAATCATAACGCAAATGGTGCGCTTGTAGAGGGGCTGGAACTTTTCTAGCTTCCTTAATTAGTTGAACAAATTGAGACGGCAAGTATATTTGTTTTTTATTTATTTTTCTCTCTATAAGGGAATGGGTTGCATCACATTTGTTATTTCGGTTTTTTTTTGGAAAAGTCAACAAGGCGTTAGACAAAACAGTATTACGATTTTGGTGAAAGCAGCCATCCGAGTAAATAATAATGTGATGGGTTTCATCCGATCGGGCATGAAAATTCCTTAAGTGCATAATAATACCTGTAGCAAAAACGGAAGAGACTAGATTTCCTTCCGTTTCGTCCCATACATAATTATCTGATTCATGCGTTACAATATTATAGACAGTAAAGTTATGTAGTTGAAGCTTCATTTTATAATATGCAGCGCTCGCGTTTAGTTGAGGTACTAATTTAACTGCCTACGCATCCATACATAATACATACATACATGCACATAGACCGGATTCAGCATTTTTTATATCGTTTTGCTTTTCTAAACGCATTTTTTCGATTTCTTCTCTATGTTTTTCGTATTGCTCATCCGAAGCATTATTAGCTTTATGTGATACGCATAAATTGCACTGATCTTTTCTAGGCTTAAAAATCGAATAATTTAATTTCTTTATTAATTGCGCAAATATTGGGTACGACAATTTTAGGTCCCCATTTTCTTTTTCGGATTCACACTTGTCGACATAAAGCTTGTAAATCTCCTGATATGAGGAAAAATCCGATTCGAAGTACAATAATGGGACTTCATTTTTGGCAACTCCTCTAGCCATTTTTTTAGAAAGTCACGTCGTTTTTTATTGTGCTTACCTGTTACTGATGATCGTTTACCATCGCACCGACGAAAGCAACGTAGCACAGAAACTATTTTTGTGCTAGACAAATTCGGGGAAATCCCTTTTTTAAGTAAATGCAAAAGCAAAACCATAAGAACAGCTTGGCGAATTTTTGAGTACCATAGAAAATGTATGGCAATTTCTTTTTAGTTGTTTTTAGTCTACTTTAAATTCAACTTTAAATGACTTAGGGCTTTTTTCTTTAAAAAAAAAACTTCGAAAGAGTTAGGGCTTTTTTTTATAGGACTATAAATCCGTTATTTGCAATCATAGCCCACTATGTTTTTAGGGAGGGTATATTTGACAGTGGTCTACCAGAATACATTAAAAACGCGATTTAAAAAAAAAATGTAGATACGCCTTTTCTATATTAAGCCAACGATATATACATTTTCGTTTGAAAATTTCGAAGTACAGTGAACTCGCAGAAACGTGAACATCCAGTAACATGAACATCCAAAAACATGAACAGTTTTTTTCTTACATTGACTACTCTAAAACGTGAACAAAGGCTGAAGGCTCTAAAACGTGAACTTTTTATCGAACGTTAAAATTCAATTTTGTAAGCTTATTTAAACATTATGGGATTCCCCGCAGAAGAATCTCGTAGATTGTTTGTTGTAAACAACTTCTGTTGCAGGGTACTTACCAACTTCTGTTTTGGTATTACCGCGGCAGTTCTACTGGGAGCATCTCTCTGTGCTGACTATGCATATAAAGAATATAAACAAGTGATCTCTAAAAATATTGTTATTGAAAATGTGTCTAATAAAAAACCAAAAGTATTAACTCTTCAAGAAAAGTCAGATATTTTAGAGCTTATATGGAAAGGTTCACCTGTAACTGGTTTGTCGAAAAAGTATAATGTCGTCAAATCGACGATTTGTTCAATAAAAAACAATGAAGATGCAATTTCGAAATGTGTTAATGGAAAACGGAAAACACTGCATTCTTCGGAGCTTCCAAAAATGGAAAGATCTCTGTACTAATTTAGAAATTAGTATCTTAGAAACCCTTTTGCAACCCATAGTAGCATAGTACATATATTAAAATATGGCAGGAACTTACAAAAAGTAGAAACAAAACATGTCTCATAGGTGAAAAATAACGTACTTTATTTTAAAAGATAAAAAGAGACTAAAATATGTTATAGAAAAATGCAAGCTAAAACGTGAACACCCTCGGTAAAAATTAGTTCACGTTTCTGCGAGATCACTGTATCAATTTCGTCAAACATACTCGCTGTTTACACACGAGAGCCACATACAAACACACCAGTTTGAGTGAAGTGTTTTACTATTCCTATATTTCTAATTACAATGATATTAAAATAGCACTTTTCAGAGTCAAATTTTGGCCATAAAAAGAATTTTGAGATTGCATAGTTAACATATGATACATGGTGAGGGTATTCGATTCTCTACCGATTAATTCCTTTTTAGGTGTCTGTAGAATATCTAAATTAATTTAATGTATTTCAAGTATCTATTAAAGATGTGGAGAGACATTCGAAAGTAAAGCTTTTCTTGCTGTCAGGGCCTTTGAACCAGAAGAAAGATTAAAGTTTTAAATGTGTCAGATCATTTGATAACACATATTAATTAATTTTGTTGTGAGTTCTTTATTGCGAAATAAATAACAGCAGATTTTAGAGTTTTTAAATTATTGTTGTTCACTAGAAGTATAGTAAAATTAAGAATCTTCTACTCCATTTGTATCACAGTGTGTTGTTGTTGTTATTGTTATGTTATTCATTCAATATATAGGCGATAATGTTTTTTCCTAATTGTGGTTGTTTTGCGTATATAAAATTTCTACGCAGTTTGTAACTAGAAAGTTGTTGTTGTCTTGCGTGCATAAATTTTCTTAGCAAACTACGCAGTTAGTAAACAGCATACCCAGTTGCTTACTTTATTATTTAATTATTTTCTTTAAAAATTTAGTGAGTGATATCTCTCTGTTCTTTGCAATATAAAATCAAAATAAATTTATAAGTAAAGTATTTTTAGACAGCGTAACGAATATTGCCAAAGTTAACGCAAACATTCTTTTGTCGATATGAGCAAAATTTCTATTTTCAATAATTCCTGGTAGTGATATATTTTATAGGTAAAGATGCTCTAATGGACTATAAAACACACTTCTCTCTGTTCTGTAATCCAAATAATTTCAATATATATTTACATTTTTTGTAGGCACGTCATATGTTCCGTCATCGTTTTCAGCAAACACGCATGACACGTATGCTATACGATATTTTGACATGCCTGACAACTCGTATTGTAATGGGTTACGCCACATTCCCATTTGTTCTGCTTGAATTTGTGGTAAGTAAAAATAAAAAAAAAAATTTTAACACGAAAATGTAATTTATGCTTTCTTTATTAACAGCAAATTTATTTTCTAAACTTTAAATATATTTATTATTTATTTATTTATTTATAACACGTTTTACAAGTTAATTTGTAAAATAAACTCGCATACTACAAGACGCTGGTAGCTAGACTTTAAACGTTTGTATTAAAAATTATAATTATTATCAAAAGTAGTATTTACACATTATACATACATACATACACATAAGCATACACATATATACAAACCTTTCAATTATAAGAAACAAACCATTTCATTTGGCATTTGTTTTCGATTAAGTAAGCGATGACGATTAACCTGTTTGTTTGTTTGTTTGTTTGTTGCCTGTAAGACAAAAGACATGTGGAAAAACGTCTTGGCTTTCTTTTAGAAATTTTTCTATTCCTTTTTTTTACTTCAACCTCATATATTTTTAACGTTAAATAGCACAATACAGCACATGATTTTGGTACTAAATTCTGAGAATTGTCCCGAAAATAAGAACTTATGTATCATACGTTTTGTCTCAAGCTGGCTGCATTAATAATTTAATGTTCATGCGAATTTATTTGCTCAAGGGGGATTTTGATTAATTTTTCTATATTTTAACACGGTTATATCTCGGCATACCATACGGAAAATTTTTTGTTTTGTTTCTGAAGCAAAGTTTATAGAACAAACCTTCCCGAAAAAAGTGAAACCTCCACTTTTTACTATTTTTGCTTCAATTCAATTTTGCGTGTTTATTATAATATTAAAAATTTTTACATTTGTCTTTTTAAGGCAAAGAGTTTAGGAACTACGTTCCTCTTCTACTTAATTGTTATTTTAAATATTTATATTTGTGCATTTGGTGTTGTTTTATTTAAGGAAGGAACAAATTTTATAGAATGCTTTTTGAAAGTGGGTATATGATAAAAACTTAAAACTAGGAATGTAAAAAAAAAATAAAAGTTTTAAGATGAGATCAGATCATTTATGTTTCCATACCGGGAAAGTCAACATCTTGTATGGAAATTTGTTGTTAGCCTCTCAATTTTATCGTAGGTGAGTTCAAAGTTTGCTAGAGTATGAAGACGTTGGGTGGAAAAGTGCCAAGGCAGCTTAAAAATCAATTTTAAAAGTTTATGCTGGGCAACTTGAAGTTTTTTCAGATGACATTTTGCGGAAGTGGACCAAGCTGGAGCGCCGTAAAATTGTTTTGATAATTAACTTTTTGTTATTTATATTGAGTTCTGATTTTCTATTTATAATAGGATATATAGAATTGTCATTATTTTGATTTTTTGAAGCAGATAAGACATGTGCTCGTTGTAACAAAGTTTGGTATCAAGGATAATACTAAGATATTTGACTTTATTCTCCCAATTAATGTTTTTATTTAAAAACTGAAAAGGGTTTTGTGCCGTCCTTCTTCTTGTAAAAAATATTGCTTGTGTTTTCTCAGGGTTAACCAGGATATTCCATTTATTAAAATACTTGTCTAGTTCAGCTAATTGTAACTTAGTTACAATATTAGTGGCGTAAGTATCTCGGAGCAGATTATGGAGGTGCCGGCTGCAAATATTGAAGTGATGCAACTTGAAAAATAGGGAATATCTGCCGTAAATAAGTTATACAAAACGTGTGGCAAGCAGGAACCTTAAGGACAACCAGCTGGAATATATGTTTGCTGAGAGCGCGTTGTGCCTACATATACCTGGAATGATCTAGTACATGGAAAACTGCGTATAATTTTTAATAAATATGCTGGGATATTAAATTGTTATGCCAAACAGAATCAAAGGCAGCCCTTATATCTAAAAGGACCATTCCTGTGGATTTGCCAGCTTGAAAATTTCTTTTAACTAGATTTCTAATTTTTTTTTCTTTCTTTGTTTCTTTATAAACTTTATTTTACATGGAAATAAAAATTCCAATTCATACAACAGATATTCTTACCTAAAAAATATGAAATTATTATTTGTTATCTATGCATGGAAACAAAATTTAGAAAATTTTCAACTATTGTAAATACCAATCCTCCTTGAAGTTGGCGATTGTGATTCTGATGATTTTGTTTCGCAAAGTATTTTAAACGTTTCCTTCGTAGTTGTGCTGAATTCCAATGGAATGTAGTGGACGGTTTTTTCACTTGTTTTCAAACCTGAAGCTGAACTGCCGATTAAAAGAATGCAAGCCGCCAGCGATATAATTCATTCCTATAATTTTCACTTAACCTGGGATATCATGGTAGTAAGTGAACGTATTTGCTTCGTCAGCGGAATAAAATTTCTGAAAATCAGCTTCAGCGTTTCGGTCCCATCTTAGTCACAATGTAATCCATTTCGATTTGTGTTATCGCTTATGGTGCTTTTTTTTCAATCTGGTATTCAATCTGCATGATTCACATTGGTCGGAATGGTGATAATGGTTTCGGCTTCTAGGGGCACAGTATACAGGCTCGGAGGCTGAGGTGGATAGGTAACAGCAGCTGGTTGTACTGGAAGTGTCGTGGTAAAAGCGTATGTTTTTGTTTTCAGTTTTTTTCCTGCTCAATTCATGACCGGAATTTATGCATGCATAGAATCTGGATTCATCATGTCCAGTTAGGACTTGCATCCAAATTGCTGGGTTCAGAAAAGAAAACTGTACACCATTTCCATGTATCCACATATCCAAGGGTTTTATAATAACTTTTATACATTGTGTTCGGCGTAAAGGTTACACCACTTAAATCTTTTTCATCACGGTAATGACAATACGCTGTTGTAAATTCTCCAGTAAACAAGTTTTTCGAGGCAAACAGTAACTATTTTTGGGACTGTATGACCACAAACGAAACAAAAATCTGGTCTGGTTTTAAAATGTAATTCACTTTGAACAAAAGGATCATCTACTACACAGCAATTAAATTATTATGCAGTCAACTTGACAAAACGAATTCAAAATCAAGTCCCCATGTACTGTGTAATAATTACAAAGAACTATTGGAATTGAATCAATTTATTAATTTAATTTTTTTTATTTTTATTTTTTTACTCCCTACAGAGCAGTATTAGATTGTACCTGAAAATGTATTTGTGCCTTCACATTGTTGCACTCATTACCATATTTGTTTTACCGAAATTTATACGCGGCGACAAACGATCACACCCACCAAAATCATCCTCTAAAACAACATTGTATAGCGAGCAGGAAAAGTTATTAAGGCATAATACCAACATTGATGAAATGGGTGAAGTGAAAGAATCCATAATACATAATAAAGCAACAAAAAACCACCAGCACACCTCCTTAACAGCCAATAAAGATGAATTAGAACACACAAAAACAAATGCAATGCCTAAATTACATCTTGAAAATCCTGGACGGGATGCAGTAAGTGTTCCACACGATCAATGCGAAATGGATCAATTTTCTATAAAGATTAAGGAAAAAATCGATGCCGAAACTAAAAACATTGAAGAGTTTATTGATAAAACTGTTGCGGAAACTGTTACGGGAATAGTGGAGTTTAAAAAGGAGTTAATGCGCGATTGCGAAATACCCAAAGGGTTTCGCAAACGAACAGGTTTGGCTGGCAATGTAAGTGATGTAGTTGCAAATAGCAATGGCAAGTTATCCACCGATGAGAGTGCTGCTTTCCTTAAAAAAGAAATTAAAGTAATTAATGCTGTCGTTCAACAGACCAACGTTATACCAGCCGTTTTAAGTAACGGTCATGCAAAATAAAAACTTTACACGAATACAGACATCGCCAAAACAACTCTTTTAACTATATAATTATTTTATTTAAACAAAAACAAAAAAAAACAAACGTTATTATTGCTTATTGATAATAACGTTTAAGAACATAAATTTACAACAATTTTATAATAAATTTATTTACCAAACAGAACAAATACCAGCAAAGAAATTTATACGAAACGAAAAACGAAAAAACAAAAATTTTACTATAATTGTTCATGTTGCTTTAAAGAATGAACTGAATATTTATTAATCACAAACTAAAGTATTTTTTTTTATTCTTCATCATTATTATTATTTCGTTTGTTTTCTTTTTATTTTTCATTAAAATCAATTTTTTGCTTTTGTAATCACTATTGACCACTTTAAACAAAATTTGTTGTGCCGACACAATTTTGTTACATACAACACGCACACATGCACATTAACACAAAAAGTTAAGAAAAAAAAAATCATAAACGCACACAAAATCCTTCCAAGAAGCATTTGATGTTTACAAAAAAAAAAGAGAACAATCTTCCCAAATAGTTTTAAAGCAAAATTCTAAAAAAAGTTTTTTTTTATGTATAATAATTATAGTTATTTGACCTTTTTAATATTTAATTAGTAGTTCTTTGTTGTCTTCATTTTAAAAAAAATGTTAACTTTATTTTTTATAAATTTTTCTTTTTTCTTTTTTTCGGCTTAAGGTCTTGTTCAATAAATTAAAAATTAAAACATTTGTTTAAGTTTAAAACAATTTATCGTTATTTTTTAATTTTTCGAAAATTTTTCTATTAAAATCCAATATTTCGGCCAACTTTGTTGGTCATCCTCAGGGCTTTTTTTTCTTTTCTCTTCTCTACAATAAACATTAACAACAATAATTATAACTAATCAAAAACCTTAAAACACATATCACAATGAATATTTACATTTTAAAAAATTTTTATGTTAAAAACTTTTGAGTACGTTACTAAACTTTGTCACATACTGTTTACTAATAATTGGAAAATTTTCTTTTTCCTTTTTTCTTTTCAGTTTTGTGTTTGTTAATTGTATGTCGATATATATGGGCACAATTGTCCGTATCAGTCTTGTAGTTAATACGTTTCTCTGTTGGGATATTTATTATGTGGAGCATCTCTTGCATGTATCTCTTTGCATAATTATTTTCTCTCTCTTACTCGTCTTAATTCTGGTTTATGTCCCTTTGTTGCACAGTGGGCTGTAAGTGCAGTTTTGTGGTTTAATGCTTTGTTGTTTGTTTTTAAGTCTGACTTATGTGATGCCAATCTTGTCTTTAATTTTGTTTTAGTTGTACCAATATATACTTTTTGGCATATATCGGCGTCGTCTCCATTACATGTTATTTCATAGATTATATTTGATTGGTCCATTTTGTCTAATTTAGACTTCATGTTGTTGAATAACGTCTTTGTTGTGTTATTTGTTTTCATTGCGAGTATGTATTTATCTCTGTCATAAATATCCGAGTAATTAACTCTTTCCGATAGTTCAGGAATATAGTCTACTGATTTGTAGATTTTCGTCTGTTTTCCAGCGGTTTTGTTATTATCGATTTTTATTCTTTTTTGTTCCACATGATTTATTAAATTTTTAATAAGAATGTTCGTAATTTTTTCTTTATTTCTTTGATAAAAGTGTACATTGCTGATATCCAACACTCTGGTAATAAAGTTAGTAGCTGTATTAATGATTATATTGCGGGGATGTTTCGAATAATAATTAATTAATCTTCCGGATGACATAGGTTTTTGATACCAGTCTAATTTTAGTGTTCCTCCATTTCTTATAATTATTGAGTCCAAATATGGTAGTTTTTTGTCAACTTCCTTTTCTGCCGTAAACTGTATTTGTTTATTAAATGTATTTAGGGCATTTAGTGTTTCTTTAACTCTACTAGTTTTAACCATCGCAAAAAGGTCGTCAAAAAAAAAAGCCCTGAGGATGACCAACCAAGTTGGTCGAAATATTGGATTTTAATGGAAAAATTTTTGAAAAATTAAAAATTAACAATAAATTGTTTTCAACTTAAACAAATGTTTTAATTTTTTAATTTATTGAACAAGACCTTAAGCCGAAAAAAAGAAAAATTTACAATAAAAAAGGTCTACAACTTAAAAAGAATCTTTATTTTTTATTATATTTCAATATTTCGCCAAACTAATTTTTATTAGTCAACAATTTTTTAATTTTTTGATTATTTGTTCATACCTTTTTGTTTATCCTGAAGATGCCAACCAATGGCTTGGCGAAATATTGAAATATAATAATAAATAAAGTTTAAATTTTTTTTATAAAACAAAGATCTAGTGCTTAATAATAAAAAACTACTAATTAAGTTACTTTTTTTGTTGTTAATGAGTTCATGTGTAGACACCTGCATTATTTTTAATTAAAATAAATAACAAACAAAATATTTACTTAACATAAACTTATTTAAAAAAAATTAATAGAAAAGCCAAGCCCCCAATAAATGCAGTGGCTGACTTCGAAAGTCGGGCAACTACGTACAAAAAAGTTCAGCAGCTTTAAAATAAATAATACTTAAACTTTTGCAAAATATTTCATTAAAATATTTATTTTGCAAATTGTAAAGGTAACAAAACAAAAACTGCAAACTTCAGCCTTATAACAATAGAAGTAATAAAAGCGAAACTCAAAAAAAAAGAAACTTAAAACTATAATCACACTGAAAGTCGGTCTGTCCTTAAATTCGATTGCTTACGCACTACAGCTTTTAATGTTCTTGAAACATGTTTCACTAATATTTTACATCCATCAGGCATTATTTGGCTCTATTCCTCCTGTAATGCCGCCTAAAGCTGGTTTTTATTAATGCATAAGCTGTTTTGCATACGACGTTCAAGTTCGTCCTATGAGTGTTCGATTAAGTTATATTTGGAATTTGTGCAATTGTGTTAAAAACCTTTAAGGCAGTTTTAAAATAACCAGTTTTTTACAACCAGTAATGTGTGCTAGGGTCGTTGTCTTGATAAAAAATTATCAGCAGTACCCAACTTGTGCGCACTTTCCTTAACACGTTCGCGGACGCTAATGCTATATCATTCATTTTCATAGTGATGTAAAATGACGTAAATGCTAAAGCATTCAAATGTTAAAGCCAATTTTTATTCATTTAATTTTATACAAGCTTAAGTTTTTGTAACTTGACCAACCGGTGGGTCATTAGTTAATTTCATATTATTTTATCTTTTCCTTAAGCCGACACATTGAGTAAACTAGAAGTGTAATCGTCGTGGATGCTATAGCATTCATTGTATAAAACGGTTAAAATACGATGTTCTGATTACTCTTACAATACATGTCTAATCAGATTTCGGATATTACATTTAGTTTCAAAAATAATTGCCTGTATATTTTTGCAGCTCTTTGGAAATTTTAGCGTCCGCGAACGTCTTAACATTCGTTTTTATACTGTCAAGATACGTGTTCCTGTAATGTGATACTTTTTATAAAAATGTATTATAGAATGTATCCACATATTATCGCTGAAAAGCCTTCATGCTTCACTGTTTTCTTAGTGTTATTGTGCAAAAGTTCTTCATTGCGTTTACGCCGCAGGTAATGCCCGCCGGCCATCAGAATCAAACAAATTAAATTTATTTTCATTAGTAATAAGAACCTGTAAGATATTAAAATGTTGTTAAGAAAATGTGGGATATTAATTTTACCGTATTCCAAAACGATAAACCTTTCGATATGTACTTTGGTCCAAAATCCAAGCGGACCTTTGCCACTTAACAATGTTATTTTTTTTTTTTTTAACTCTTCCTATTGTTACCCCATGTATTTCTTTTTCAAAACTGGTTTTTAACATTGTGGCAACTTTTGGAGCGGAGATGAATGGATCATTTTGTATTTCCCACCTCTCGGTTAAAAGCTTCTTTTTACGGGTGCGCATTGTACGTCTAGGGAGACAAATTTATTAAAATTCCCGGAATGTGTTGCAGATTTCCGGGTCCACTGCCTGTCATGTATAATGTGTAATGGCAGGATCGCCATGTAATGATTTATTAAAAAGGAAACAGGCAGGATCGCCATGTAATGCTTAATGTTTTTATATTAAATTTTCCTTATAGCCCTCGTTTATGTTTATGCAGCTGTCGAGGAGAGCAGCTAAACTAATAGGCGTTCAAAAGAACTGCCAACAGATTGAAGAAATAAAGGGAAGCCTAGGCACGTGAGTGCCGATTAATGTTCAGTTTGAATCTTGTTTTATTTACGAATTAACCTAGCTTATATACTATTGGATTATTATCTAAAATTGTATTTAAATTTACAAGTGTCAGCAATATGCAAGCGGACAGCCACAAAGTAAATTATAAATATTTTAGGAACTTGCGACTTTTGTTCTATTTAATTTGCTGGTTAAGCTGGCATGTACACACTTACATGTCTCATGACACTTTGGGTACACTACACATGCACTCTCAAATCATACCCAAGACGCATCCATGCTTTACACTTGGTATGATATTTTTTAAGTTGAAGCTCAGAATTCTTTTGTCGCCGTACCATCTGGTTTTCGTATGAGACAAACAAGTTAAATAAAACATAAACAAGCATTTTTAAAAACTCTATTCTATTTTAAAATTGTATACCCAAAAATTCATTTCTTTAAGCAGGTAAATACCCGCTTAACTGAAAGGCATTTTACTGAAATGTTCACTTTGCTAATTAACACAATCACCATTAACTTTAGTAATATGATTTAATAAATCACTAAGTGTTTTGTAGCCTTTGCAACAAAACCTAACTGCCTCTCAAATTTATCTTTCTTCTTTCTCTGATACCTGTTATACGTGCTATACGTTCGTAAATTTCAGCCAAAATTTCTTCAAAATTACTTTAATAAAATGTGTTATTCTATAAGGGTAAAGCTTGTGATAAGCTACAATTTAATTGCGGTAGCATTCCTCGCTCAAAAAGGAAGGTTGATAGATAACCTTATTCTACTTGTCTTACATTCACATTAGAAATTTCATACAACAGAGCTTCTGTTTCTGGGTTGACGTAGATATCCTATCCAGCTAACTTTTTACCATTTCGATAAGTTTGGAAACACCGAAAATCTTTTTTTTTTTTTGCTTCTCTCAGTATAAATGTGTCATCCCTTTTTTGAAAATGCCTTTTTAGAAACCGTTTTCTCTTTATTTGCGATTCTAGGGTCTCTTGTAAAACGGTGAATGGTGTGGTTGAAAAGTAACGCGACTCTTTTTGACCATCTTTATACAGTTTAATTACTAATTTTCTAATTTCAATAATACTTTGCCATCCCATCTAAACCAATTGATCTTTTAAATACACATAAACAATAAGAAAAAAAAACATTTACCTTTATTTGACACAAAAACAAAATCAAGTAAGTGGTGGCTCACTTGCAGTGTGACTTGCTTTTAAAAGTTTTCTTGCTTTTATTTTTTTTTTTTGAGATTAGAAAGTGAATACTTTCTAATATAATATAAAAAAATATGCAATAAATGAATTTTGTAATGAATTATTATAACAAACATTTTTAAAGTTGTATGTTTTTAACTAAGAAACAAAAAATATTAAATAAATAATTTTTTTTAGATACAAGAAAAATATTGAAACCCTTGTGTATGGAAACTAACAAAATGTTTCGTTTTGAAACATTTAAAATCTTTTCAATCGTTTGGAAACATGAGCAAAAGCAATAGAAAAATAATTTTTTAAATAACAAAGAGCCCAAAAATTCTGCAAGTTAAAAACAAATCCTGATATTTTCATAAAGTTTTTCTCAAATTCATTTTTATCGCTGGCTATTAAAGTGTGTGTTTTCATATTAAGCAGGTACTTAAAATTTTCTGGCTAATTTTATTTAAAAGAAAATTATAAAAATGTGATTTTATAAAAGCATTTTAGGGTCTGTTCTAGTACAAAGGTCAATACATATGGTAAAAAGTTTTAAAAAATATTGCAACAAGTTAATTTAACTTCAAGAAAAAAAGCTAAATAAAACTCCATAATCAACTTTTCTAATTTAGGACTCAATGCATAGCAATAATTACAGCTCACTTTTTGAACGCTTGTAGATTCCGCAAAGCCGCTAAATCATTCTAGTTTCAATTTATTTTTTGTCCCTAAAACATTTAAGGACATCTACATATTGACTTTCAAGGCCAGAGTTTAGACATATAAATATTACAACCGAATGAACTATTAGTATACTAAAATAAAAACCCGACAAACAAAATAGTAAAAAACGACATTTTCATTTAGAATCAAGTCCATGAATTATGTGTATAAGATTTTATTGTAAATAAAAAACAAATTGATATATTTTTTTTGTATAAAACCAGCGAGCATAATAAATGTTTAATTTTTTTTATTAACTACTGTATGTGTGCTTGAAGCAGCAATTTTACACAATTAAATATTTTTTTGTTTATTATTTTTTTTCTTTATTCTTAATTTATATTTATTTAATGTTTTAATTCTTGCATATTACAATTTCACCATCACTCTCTTTAAAATTTAAATATTTTGTTAATTTTTGTTTTTTACTTTTAAACTTAATTATTACTTAACTAACTATGTTAGAAAATAATGTATTTTTCCTTATGACTCTTAAATAAAAAAATTCAGTGTTTTGAAATATCGATTTGAAAATTAACAAATTCCCACCTAATTCATTATATTAAAACGACTAAAATCCTAAATATACTTCCTAGATATGTCAAGATATTAAAAAGTGATTAATTTTTAAATATTATATATATACATATATTTTTTGTTTAATCTTGTTAAAACATCAATAAATCTAAAATTTTATAAAGAGCCAGCAAGTAAGGACAGACTTTTATTTGTATATAATGAAAATTGCAAAAAAAATTTTTAATTTACTGTTTGGAAATATTTTTAAATAATATAATGAGCATATCCATGTGGCTACTTCACTACTGTACAATATAACACAATTACTGTATGGTAGATGATTTTGTTTTTAATAATTTAAATTTGTTAACCCTATAATAATTTGAATTCTTTTCTAGCCTGCTGGCACTTTTGATAGTAGATAAGGATTTCCCTATAGTACACATAAGGACGAAATAATTTTCCCGTTATCAGAGATCAGCCTAGGTATCCTTGATATATATTTGAACGCCAAAAGTGAAATCAAAGCTACCAAAGATGAAATAAAAGGACATTGGCGGATGAATGGCAGATAATGTGGATTCATTTTAAAGCAAAATTGAAAAATAAAAGAAATCTTTAAGATAGCCAGTGGTGGGCCATCTTAAGAAGTGTCTTTATTGCCATTGAACACGCGGCAGCAGACTTAATACAAATTGGTTTGGCTTTAAATCAATTTGGCAACCTTTTCGGCGTTATAGAGACATTAGATGTAGAGGAACTATTTGAAATCCCATTGCAAATTGGTTTGACTGTAAATCCAATTGGTAAACTTTTTGACGTTATAGTGACCTTAGATGTAGAGAAACTATTTAAAATCGATCCAAATATTGAGAAGGAACACCAAAAAGATTGTAAACAAATTAAAACAATCAAAGTACACTCCACCCCAGAAAGAGATTTAAGATTGGAGGATAAAAAAGTAGATCTTCTTAAAGAGCAATCATCTACTCACAGTGAACATGGTAATTCGAAAGGGACAAGAGTTATGCTTTAAAAAGTAATTAATGCCCTCTTCTTCAAAAAAATAGTTTGACTGAGCTTATTATCACTACATATAAAATCTCTTCCTGTTAAAATTTATGTTACCGCCGCCACTGTATTACTTAACTTCTTTATTATTTATGTACCTAATTTTTATTCCTTTATTACTTACCCTCTTTAAATCAACTTGATGTAATTATGCATGTACATACGCACATATTCGCATACAGTTAATGTGGATTGCATGTGCGTACATATGTACATACATACATATTTAAATTATATATTTTGCATAACGGCTCTATCTGCTGATGTAAAAATTCTTAAATACGATTGTAAGAATAAACTTGAGGCATTTTAAACGGGTAGATCGGGTGAGGTCAGACAAATTCTTTTAAAGCGCTAGGCTAAGTGTAAAAAACATTGAAATAAAGAAAAGTATTGTGCTGATAAAATTTGTTTTCTTTTACTCGGTCTAATATGGGCCAACAATTTACTTTTTTGCTTTAAAACGTTTAATTGTTTTCAAATGCTTTAGTTGCTAAAACTTTAAAATAAAGTTTATCGGTAATTTTGTAGCAGCTTGCGTACGTAATGTTAGTTGCTCACAAAGCAATTGTACTATTAATAATCAAGCCATTATTTTACTTTTACTGTTCGGGGGAACAGCGAGGGATGAGAGAAAGAGAGAGCGTAAATGAACTGTAATCGTATAAATTTACATGTAAAATAAAAGTTTTTTTTACTCAGACCTCTAGATTGAATTTATACATCAAGGCGAATTGCAATTTCGCCGTTATCAAAATTGTCAAAATCCATATAAAATACAGAATAATTATATATGCGTTTTGATAATAATAAATAAAAATAATATACTTGCATAAATTCGATATTTTATTTTACGATTGTTTTTCACTTACGCTTAAAACATTAAAATTTTAATGAATCTGTGATTTTATAAAAAGCACTTCTATCCTTATTTGCAGCGCCACAAACGCATAATACCAATTCATTGCACTGAACAGAACCAAATTCAAAATTGCCCCATCGCTTCAATATTTCACGGGCATCAAAACTTTTTTTATCCGAATCGCAATAACGAATATTCATAACAGTCATATGAAGCTTTACATAACCCCGTTCGAAATCATCGAAGCCAAGTCTGCTTTGATTGAAACGCTCAAAACAACGATTAGCAAACAGTTGAAGTTCATCTGAGGCAACCACTGGGGCATATAAAACCCGAACAGAGCTGGGATCATCATTCATTATTTCTAAGCCAGAAACGTGTACATTAAATGGAGGTTTCAATTCTTGGATTAATTCCCTAAATTTGAATAAGTTTATTAACGCTTTTTGAAAAAAAAATATTTTGTAAGTATATTTACCGACAACTTTGCAATATTTCGGCTGCCCGTGCTCTCTCACGTTCGTCCATTAAGACACATGTGCCAAATGTCAAATGTATACGATTTTCGCCTTGAAATATTGACTCTTCAATACCAGGCAATTCAGCGGCCATAATCTGATTTTTTAAATCTATAAAGTTTTCCCGAATAACACCAAAATTCAAAGCTACTCCATAAAAATGAGTGATTTTCATCCTTTTACGCATTGATGTCACCAGCAGGAGAATCTTACGCCTTGCCAAAAACACATTGTTTCGTATTTTCGCTTTAATAATTAAATTTGAGTTTGAATTATTTTGTGCGCTTCTCTGTGGTATAGTTATGTCACATTGTGCTTCGGATTCAATGCGTCGTTTTGTTGAACCTTTTTGGCCAATAATACCGCCATAAAATGGTCTAAATAATTGTATAATTAGCATTAGTTTTACGTAATATACTTAGATATGTACGTCTTAAACTTACGAGGCTACATGCATAGCTAGTTTAAACGTGCCACTGCCAACTTCTTCAACTAGGCTTTCTACCTCAGCATCCAATTCATCATTATATTCTTCTCCATAGAGATCTAAATAAAAGGGTAATCGTATGAAGTGGAAGGGAAATGCTCAAAAACTACACATCGGAACGTAAGTGTTTCGCATTTAAAAAAAAATTTTTGGAGAATCTTTTCGAAATGAAATAGAAAAAAACCCGAAGTGTCAGTAAAGCTTTGTTTGATACATGTTAGATATGTACGTGGCTTTTAATAAGGATTGGATGCAAATTTTTCACTTTACTTTTTTTTTGCTTAAAATTGTTGCATTTACACCCCCTAAACAAATTTGTTCTTTTTCTTGAACATTTCCATTAAAGTAGAGATCTTCCTCAATCTAAAATATTAACAAATTTACCGCAAACTTTCAGCAGACATTTATGCTGATTCTAAGAATTGTTATTTTACCTTCTTCGGCATAATTTCTACTGGATCCTTGCTGAGCTTTTACATCAACCCCACTTTGGCTAGCAAAGTCTTCGTGTACTACGTTAACGCGGTAACAACGATTTGGTTTCATTCTCATCAAAGGCGGCGCTAAGACTTCACGACTCATCGTCAAACAAAAGCTGTAAATATTAAAGAAGGTTAAATCATCAAAATTGGAAATAACTCTGGGAGCACAATCAGATTATTTTTAAAATGGAGATTTTTTCACAGAAAGGCGGTAAAAAGTTCTATTTGTGGTTTAGGGTTTTCGCTAGGGGCACTTTTAAAACTTGAGGAAATTTTCGGTTATCTGTATGCATACATGTAATTACTTTAAATATTGTTGCAACTTCGTTAAACATGTTATACAATTTCATTTGTAAATATTTTGGTGAAACAGCAAAAATATGTAAATAAAATAAAAATCGATTAATGATAATACTTCCAAATATAATCGGAGAAATATGTAACATTTTAATTGTATTACTTGCCTTAAGATTCACTATATGTTATTAAAAGAGAAAAATACATGAATTTAATTTTGGAATAAACAATTTCTATGTAAACAGTTCGTTCGATTTTAAGAACAAAAATTTTAGGACATTTTTTTAACAGCAACTTTTTGTACCTATTAAAATGTCGCCAAAAGACTAGACAGAACTGGTGTGTAAAATGCCTTTCACCGACAAGCCATGGAAATAAAAACAAAAAGACAATTATTATAGGCTTCCAAAATAATTGCCAATTAGTAGCAGAATTATCAGGGGTTAAACTCGATTTAAAAAAAAAAAACTTAAGAACTCTATATTACAGCTGTTTCTCGGAATTGCCATTCATTTGCATAACTATCCAATAACAACATGATAATATTTGTTGTATTTTTATTTTTGTTTTAATGAGCAGTAACACGTGCAATTGAAAATTAACAATAACAAATTATTTTTGAATATAATTCTGGAACGGATAATCGCTGCAAAATGATTTCGATGACCGCAGCAAAACCCAATGAAGTGCAAAAATCATGGAAAAAAATCAATGAGGAACGCAAAGCAATAAGGAAACAACGAAAACAAGAAAAACTGCTGAAAGAATTGGAAAAAAAGCAGAACATGGAAAAAGAAAGTCAGGAGGAAGGAATGGTGACAACTTTAAACAAGTCAGATGAAAGCAAAATCAATCCATCTACCATATCTATAGCAATACCTGGTTCCATATTGGAAAATGCTCAGTCGGTAGAGTTGCGAACGTATGTGGCAGGCCAAATAGCCAGAGCTGCGTGTATTTTTAGGGTAAATGAAGTAATTGTGTTCGATGATATTGGCTTGGCAACAGCGCGAGAGACCAAGCGTAACTATGATGCCGATCAGGATAAATCCCAAACAGTTCGTAGTAGTTGTTTGCAACTGGCTCGCATTTTACAATATTTAGAATGTCCTCAATATTTGCGCAAATTTTTCTTTCCGTTGCATAAAGATTTAAAATATTCTGGCCTATTGAATCCTCTTGATGCTCCCCATCATCTACGGCAGCAGAATATATTTCGTTATCGCGAAGGAATTGTTACCGAAAAACAAGCAAAACCAGGCCATTCATATGTGAACGTTGGTCTGCTGAATGATGTTTTAGTTAATAAAGCTCTAACATTTGGATTGAGAGTCACTGTTAAATTAGATAGTGCTGCAGGTAAGCAAATATATGCTTAATGAATATATAATAAATAAATATCTAGGCAATTCTATAGAAAATGTACGCAAGCAACGAGGAACAATTGTTAGTCCAGATGAGCCCAGACTTGAAGCTGGTGTATATTGGGGCTATAATGTACGAATAGCACATTCTTTATCGGAAATATTTACTAAATCTCCCTATCAGGGTGGATATGATTTGACTATTGGAACATCTGATCGCGGTAAAAATATTCAAGAGATGCCACCAAAATCCCTTCAATTTCAACATATTCTTTTCGTATTCGGTGGCCTACAGGGCTTAGAGTCAGCCTTATCAAATGATACTAAATTGCAAATTGATGATCCCGAACTGCTATTCGATCACTATATTAATGTATTGCCTAAACAGGGCTCACGTACTATAAGAACGGAGGAAGCCATTTTAATTGCTATGACAGCTGTACAAGAAAAGTTAAATCCACAAACTAAAGACATAGAGGAAGAAACTATTAGAGATGCTTTGCCACGCAGTGAGGATACAGGTGGTATATTACCACGTCCTAGTGACACTAAGGTGTTAAAAAAAATAAAACTTCAAAGCGTTAAACCAGAAGAAATCAATGAAGGTTTGCCAAAACAAATACAGCGGGAAAATAAAACAGCCCACACGATCGAAGATATTCCAGCCTTTGAAGAATCTACAGTTAAAATAGAAAAGAAACCTAAGAAAAATCCATTTAAAAAGGCACTAGATATTACGGCTAATTTTGAATTAAAGAATTCAGAAGTAGCAAATGATGATGTAGATTTTGAAGTTGTGGCACTTAGCAAATCAAAACTTAAAAGAAAACTTTCTGCAGATAATTTAAGTAGATTCGATTGAATATTTAATTGTACTCTTATTGGTGTTTTATTTTAATTTTAAATAAAAAGAAAAGTCAAGATTAAACAGCTATCGGCGTTTTCTTGCACATTTATTGAAATTCATTCAGTAGACTTTAAAAAACCTCGTCAATTGAACAATGAAAAATTCATAAATTTGTTAATTCAATTTGTTAAAATTTAGTATATTCAAGGATGTAATGAAAATCGATCGATATAAAAATAATTATTTATTTATTTATTATATATATTTTCAGACATTTTTGTTATTGGTTGGCTTGTGTGCTAAAATCGTTTGGAATTCAACGAACATTTTGAAATATAGGTCGACGTGCATGTCGCACGATCTCAAACTACATCTGCGGAATCAAATCCAAAAAAATCCAGCATCGTAGCGATTGACACAACTTCCATGTGATGTTGTACGAGACATGGAATATGGTACACTTAATTAGGGCTGTGAAATTGATTACTGCCTTCATGAATATATTGGGGGAATGACGGTAAAATTTCCACATTATAAAGCAGCCAAATTTCTATGTAATGCCACTGGCATGTGTTATAGTAACGACAAAGTGAAATTGCCACCATTTGAAACTCCACCCGACCCAGCATTTTTTTGCTTATATTCAACAATACAATATGTCTGCTAAAGTGCTAGAGAAGTAGACAATTGCCCAGCATAATATTCCACATTTGCCCATTAATAAAACTAATATTAAAAAAAATGTGTGCTTGAAGCCAATTTTTTTCCTAACCTCAAATTTGCCCACGCATTGTATTATAATTTTGTGGCTGTGAAAATGCAAATTCTTTTGTTTGAAAGTCAAAAAATTTCGCTGTGCTTAAAAACTGAGGGAAAAGTTGAGTGAATCAAGAATTCGTTAACTTAAGAAATAACTTCAATACCTTAATTACCTTCAAAAATAAACAGATGTGTATTCGATTTTGCTATCTTTGCCTACTTGGGAACAAAATACGCTGGCAAAGTACATTGCATTGAATAGTGATGAATTTTCGTTTAGAAAACAGT
Organism: Trichopoda pennipes; assembly: GCA_030448955.1. Classification (NCBI taxonomy): domain Eukaryota; kingdom Metazoa; phylum Arthropoda; class Insecta; order Diptera; family Tachinidae; genus Trichopoda; species Trichopoda pennipes. The sequence continues at coordinate 5,314,585 of JASKUP010000040.1, forward strand.
TATTTATTTATGTATTGGGGGAGAAGACTGTCATGATGGCAAAGAAAAAGTTCTCGATTAACGGGGCAGCCTTATTGCCATCAGCTTTTGCATATTAAATTTTTTATATAAAATTTAACCATCTCAATCAAGTGATGTCGCCTTTCCCTCTTGAAGTAAACTAGTAAAGTAGTTTAGGCCTTTTTAACACATCGCGGCCACTCTAAAATGTATTGTGGATTTTAGCGACAATTCCAAAGTACAGTCGGGTCTCGATCATCCGTGATCTGGTTAAACGGGATGGCCACAAACGTTTTAAATATTGAGGGACAAAGTTAAAATAATTAACGAGAATTCCAAAAATAAATGTGAGTGTTAAACTGCTAGATCGAAAATACAAAGTTGGGATGACATTATAAAAAAACAAAGGCAAGCTTTATTAAGTCTTGTGCAGACACTGATTTGGTGTTGGATTTTTTCGTAACCGAAAACTTTAAGGAAAGGCGAAGAGCCAAAAGTAGATTTAGCACTTTACGAATGGTTTAGATAAGAGCGTTTTAAAGGCACAAAACTAAACATTCATTCTGAGTGTAAATACTCCAACGGGTGGTTGCAAAATTTTAAGAATAGGCATGGAATAAAAAGACTTAAAGAGAATTGATATCAACGGAAAAGTCTTACCAGTGAGCACGAGACGGGCCTTTTTTGGAAGTGTTTGCCCGACAGCAGTTTGGTATGTCATAATGAATGATTCATAGATGAGTATAAGGTGTCAAACAATAGTTTGCTGCTGGTACACACAAGTGCAAAGCTTTAGTTTATTGGTAAAAGTGCTCATCGAAGAGCCCTAAAAATATATATACGAGCGTCCAGTAATTTATAAGGCCAATTCAAAAGCATGGATAATGCAGCAAATATTTTTAAAATGATTTAACAAATACTTTGTGCCTGCGGTAAGAGAGCATTTTAAGAAATTCGGTCTTACGGTCATTAGACAACTGTTCAGCACATTCAGACATTCACTATTTTAGAGCTAAAAACGTTATTGTGAAAGGACATATATAAATATGTCCTTGATTCAACCGATAGATCAGGTTGTAATATGGAGTTTTAAATTTCATTATCGTAAAATTATACTAAAAAAACTAGTTCCGTTAAATTGTAACAGAGTAAATTTTAAGAAAAACTCTAATATAATAATAATGCTTGGAACGCTGTTACTTCTAAAGTTTTGAAAAACCCAAATAATAAAATATTTTCATGCAAAAATTTATTGATTTTTGTTACAGGTATGGAAATATCGAATACGAATACACAGAGGATATAGAGACATGACTTAAATGTGATGAAAATGCCTTCCAATTTGCTGTTTTGTCAGATAAAGAAATTATAAGGATGGCAAACAGTAACTCAGAAGAACCTAAGTGAGATAATGGATTGGAAAACACTGATGAAGACGATGTAATTGTTTCAGAAACCACTTTAAAAAAAAAAGCTATAGAGGCATCTTTAGCACATATATGAATATTATGGATAGTCCTGGTTCTTCCGGAATTATAGAGCGGGATAAAATTTTAGTTTATCGCATTCAAGAAAATTATAAGTAGAAAAATATTAGACAAACAACATTACAACTATTACAACTGTTATTCGATTAACCGTGAAAAAAGGTTATCCATAATGCTTCTGATCCCGATCATCACAGATAATCGAGGCCCGATAATAATTCAAACAATCGCTTGAATAAAAGATTTTCAATGAAGTTCAAAGTTATCTTACCTAAATGGCAATCTGGGCAGCACTTTTTCATGTTTCCAAGATATATAATCCAGCAACAAATTTATTTAAATTTAGACAGGACTACGTCCATCGTTGTAGCTAGTAGTAGTTAAAAAAAGAATTGTTTTTCTGTCTTTATTGGAAACTATGGAGCCAATTAAATGTCATCATTTTTAGACTCGCTTTAGTCCGCCTGACAAATGCTGGATATTGAATTCGTTTTGTAGGTGGGGTAGGTAAGGAATTTACTATTTCAATTAGTTGCTTTTCAACAAATTTATGAGCTTTTTCAATAACAAAATACTTAACTATAAAATATAATTTTTCATTTAAAATAGTTTTCAATTAAATACATTATCCATCATATCAGATTGCACAAGCATTATCAAATATCATTATAATAAAAATTTATTTCCTGATTGTATTTAATTTGTATTAACTAAATACATACATACTAACACTTACATACTTATACTTTTAAATTTTAGATCTATATATGTATATAAAATAAAAAATAATACTTGTAATTATAAATCGCATTCACTTATTAACAGATTTCAATACAGTTTTCTTTTAATATTAATAAGAAGAAATTAAAAAAAAATTCTTTTAATTTTTATAATGAACATTGAAGCAGTAGGGATATTATACTTTTTTTTTATTTATTTTTTGTTTTTATTTAAAAATCAAACTTCTTAAATATTTTATCTATATAAAAGGCTGTTTTCTAATTCTAATTGTTTTTTATTTTTGTTTTCATTTTTGCACATATTAGGTTTTTATTTTCATGAGGTATTAATTATATACAATCTATAACAAATGCTATTCTCAAGTCAGTTTTCTAAATTTTTTCTATAAGAAAAAATAAATAAATAAAAAAAATTTATAAAAAATTTTAACTTAATTTGCTTTTGTATATACACATACACACACTCATTATTAACATAATCTTAACTACATACATATATGTATGTGTAAATATATGTATACATATATGTACAGCATTTTTGGTGTCTGTTTTTCTAATTCAACATTTATATATATATTTATATATACGTATATATTCAAATGTAACCACCAATATATATAAATATTTTTTTTTTTGTAATACAACAATGCGTAAATCTATTTTCCTTTTCTTTATATGTTCTCAACTTTAGCCAGTTTTAATATTAAAAGAAAAAACTCTTAAAAATCCAAAACTTTTATGTTTCGTTAAATAACATTTCTATATACATATATATGTATAAACTAAAGAACCATTTTCTCTGTAGTATTTTATAATCATATTACTTTGATCATATATAATAGGTGGCTACATTATCTTCTATAAATATTAACTATGGTATAATGCTATCGTGAAATCTTGTCTCAGGGAATACATCAGTTTCATCTTCCATATCAATGCGTGTGTCTCCATGATGACCCAATAATGTTTCCGTATCTTCTTCATAGTGACGCATGGGATAACTCATGCCATCGCCAAAGCTACAATGATTTTTACAATATTTTATTTAGCAACATCTCTATGCAACTAAAAAGTATAAAATAAACACTTTAACTAATAAAGAAAATTAAATAACAATTTTTAACAAAATAAAATCTACAACTTATTTCTTTTCTTTTTTTTTTGGCAAATTAAAAACTCTTTTTTGTTGTTTCAAAATTTTTTTTTGTTTGGTTTGTTTTATTTAAAAATATTTAATTTCAAACATTAACAAAAAATAATAATAAAAAAATAATTTATCTGTTGGCTTAAATTTATGTTTTACTACGACTAAGCTATTGCTAAAAATAAATTTTTAAACATGCTTTTTAATGTTTTTTTTTCTTTTGTTTTATTGTATAAAAAGTGACAATATTAATTTTTGATAAACTGCTAAATATTTTGTTTTTTGTTTATAAATAATTTATTTAAGCACAAGGTTTTAATATAAAAATAAAATAAATTTTATTTTCATTATTTCCATTGTATGACATCTTTAGGAAAAATTTTTTTTACAATAAAAAAATTTAGGTTTCTTAATCAATTTAAAATTATTTTTTTAATTAAAAAAAAAATACTTAAAAAATAAAAAAAATGTCTATACAAATTTTAATAAAAAATTAAAAAGGAAAAAATAAACAATTTTTTTAAGTTTAAAAAATTTTGTAATAACATGTTTAAAAAAGAAAAAAAATGTGTAAAATAATTTTTTAAAAAAGTAAAACAGAATTATTAGATTATATTTTAAAAAAATATTAAAAAAAAATTAATTTAAACAATTAAACTTTAATAAATATCTTTTTTTTCTTTTTAACGATCTTTTTTATATATTTTTTTTTAATATTTATTTTTTTTCCTGAAGAAGCTTTCCAAAGGAAAGCGAAATATCGAAAAAAAATATATAAAAAAGATCGTTGAAAAGAAAAAAAGATATTTATTAAAGATAAATAAAAAAAGATCGTTTAAAAAAACTATAAAAATTAAACAATTCAAAAAAAAAATTGTGTAAAATAATTTTTTAAAAAAGTAAAAAAAATTTATAATTTTTAAAAAATAATAAAAAAAAATTAATTTAAACAATTCTTTAAAAATAAAAAAGGTATAAACAATTTTTTATAAAAAAGTCATTTATTATTCAAATAATTTTTTTTTTAGAAGAAACTTTTAATTTGAAGCAATTAAAAAAAATATATAACCCATTTTTTCAATTTTTAAAAAAGAAAAATGTATATAAACCATTTTTAAAATATATTTTAAAAATTAAAAAAAAATTGTAAACATTTCTTAAATTTAAACAATTTTGAAAAAAATGAAGAAAAAATGTATAAACAATTTTTCTTGTTTAAATTTTAAAAAAAAATTTGTAAAAAATTGTTTATAAATTTTATTCTTTTTTAAAAAATTTTTATAATAATGTTTGTATATATTTTTTTCTAAAAATGCCACCCAATGTGTGTTACGCAATGTTGAAATTAAAAAAATGTTTATTTAATTTTTATATATTAGCTTAAAAAACCTAAAATATAAGCTTTTTAAAAATTGCTTATTTAAAAGAAAAAACAAATAACTACTTATGAAAAACAAAATATATAAACAAAAATTTTTTTTTAAATTAAAACAATAAAAAATTGTTTATACACTTTTTTTCCTGAAGATCTCATCCAAAGGTGTGGCGAATATTAAAAATAAAATTTATTTATTTTTTAATAGAAAGACCTTAAGCTTAAATAAATTATATTTATAAAATAAAAAGAGGTCAATAAACTATAATTATTATTTGTTTTATCTATAAAAATAAAAACAAGTACTTTTGTTTTGGTCCCCAAAACAATTTCACTACAATTTATTTCCGCAATTTATAAATTTTACAATGTATAAAAATATTATTTAAGTATAGTAAAACTCTGCTTCTTCTTGTTCTTTATGAAATGACATTAAATATATATTAAATCTTAATTATAGTGAAATGTTTTTTCCTTTTTTTGTACACAATAAACATTTTTTTTGATAGAAAATGTTAAGAAAAAGTTATTTAAGAGAAAGAAAGTACTCTGAATATTAAAAAAAAGTGAACAAAAAATAAAAAACGTATAAGTGAAATTTTAAAGCATTTATAATTATTTTAAGAAGAGACTTATTAAAAAATTAATATTTCGTTTTGTGTTTTTTTTAGCAAATAGTCTAGAACGCTGTTTTAGTATTTTTACAAAATTATTACAAAAAATATATTTTCTGTATGTCTGTCCATTTTAAATGCACACTGGATAGATTCCTTAGGGATATTCCTTTATATATATATATATATATATATATATATATATATATATATATATATATATATATATATATATATATATATATATATATATATATATATATATATATATATATATATATATACATATATATATTGTCATTATAATTTTATATTCATGTTGTAGTATGAATTTCAACAATATTGTTTACGTCTGTTATGTTACTATTTTGATCAGCATTACAAGAAGATATATTATTGGCATTTAATAAATCCATATTAAGAACAGTATTGCCATTTGGAGTGCAAACTGTCGTTTGAGTAACGGTACCAATACCAAGCCCATCACCATCGCCACTTGATTGGTTTAAATTATCATGATTCATATCAATAACTATTGTTGATACATGATCCTTGTCATTAGGAAGCGATAGTGCATCTCCTGTTACAGTATTAATTAATTTGTCTGTAGGCTGAAGTTCAGAACGGTTTCTTGTATCATCCATTGATTGGTATGATGCTAAATTTGAAGTATGTTGATTTAACGTTGAATATTGCAGACCATCACCCGTACTGTGTTAGAGAAAAATTAAAGGAAGAGACGTTTTTGGGAAAATTGGTAACAGTGTATCAGTTAGTTTGGTGTTAAGCAAGAAAATGTATCTCATTTAATAAAAAAAAAAATAATTCATTTTATTTTTTATTTATTTCATTTACGTTATATAAATTTAATATCTGTTGTTAGTTTTAGAAATAGCCAGAGTTAAATATTAAATAAATTAATATTATTACCATACATGGGGGTTGTATTTTATAAGGACTAAAATGATTTTTAATGCTATAAATTGCTAATATTTGTTTATTTTTGTTTGGTTTATAATTCAAATCACAGTACATAATTTTTATTTATAGATTAATCCGTATTGGAATGTTTTCTTATTTATTAAAACGAAAAGTCAAAAGGAAAAGTTAACAAATTTGTAAAAAAAATTTAACAAAATATTTTTAACGCTTTTTTTTAAATTAATTGTTTTTAGCATATTATTTTTATATACAAATTTTTATAACTTTTGCTTTTATTTTCGATATTTCGCCACATCACTGAAGGGCATCGTCAAAAGCATAAAAAATATCTAATTTTTTTAAATAAAATAAATATCTTAAATAAAAAAATTTTTCTATTTGTGCTTAAAATCTTAATTATAAAATACTAAAAAGGTCAATTAATAATAATAATTATATTCAACGTCAAAAATATATAAAAACGCCCATTGTGTCTCGTTAAGGTCACGGATTTTGTTTGGACTTACAGAAGGCCAAAAATATGTTATCGGTCGGACTGACGTGAACAACTCAAACCAACTTTGTTGTAAAATGCACTTTAGAATTTTATAAAAAAAAAAAAAAAACTGACGTCTGTCGACTAGTATCGTGGGATTTTTCCCGACATTATATTCCATTATTAATTTCCAAAGTTCTTTTTTACATTAGTAGCAATAAAACTTAAGTTGTTAAAAAAAAGTGTGTGTTTTAAGCGAGTTTATTTTGTAACCTTAAGTTTGCCAAAATGGCAACGTTTTTGAAAAATATTCATACGAAAATTATTTACATTAACTTTTGTTTCTTTCTTTATATTTTAATACGTAAAACTCCCACGTATGGTTTTTTTCATTTGTTACATTTGAAAATTTTGCTAAAATTTGAATTATTTACAGTTTAGTGATAATTAAATAGAAACTTCGTTTAAACTACCAATTTTAACAAGTGCTTTTAATTTGCCAAAAACAAAATTAATTTATCTTAAGAATAAAAATAAAAGCAAACAAGAAAGGATACAATAAATATTATAATAAGAGATATATATCGTATTCAGGTAAAGTCAAACTTCAGAATAAAATTTTATTTGCCAATATCCCATTTTCAAAACCGAATTTTTTAATTATATTTATTCGATATTCCTCTTTTAAAATTATTTAGTTTTTAAAAATTTTTAAAAATTTCAATTTGTCCTTAAGCGATTAAAGCAGTAAGTTAGTCTTGATTTTTATAAACAAAAAATATTGAAATTAATAATAAAAAAAAAAAATAGAACATTCACCATATAATTGCATACAGTAAAACCATAAAATTAAATGAAAACATTAACAACAATAAAAGGGGTTTTTGTTTTTAATTACCTAGTGTAAACTGGGAAAAACCACAACTTCCAGTTGTCACCAAAAACTTCTTGAAAGTTGGCATATTTTCCTAAATTAAAACCATTTTTATCCTGACCTCCATTACGAAATATGGGAGCACGAAAGGCTTCTGTAAGTTATACAAAAAAAGATATATAAAACTTTTATTAATGAAGTCTATTAATGCTAACCCAATGTAGTGCGATTCATCAATACCAGGTAAATGTGATAACCAAATAAGCTGACCAGGCTGATGGCAAACATTAATGAAACAAAGAATAAGAATAATATATGAAAACGGCCCATGCCAGTGGTCAATTCACCCTGTTGATCAAAGTCCAACTTTATATTATTATCAATATTTTATTATTACAAATATATCTACTTTTTTGTTCTACATACCCTCCAAAATCGTATAAAGTACGCCAACGATGTTAAGGCCACATACAGGCAGTATAGTAGTGCATAACCGAGGAACAATACAAAATATTTATAATTTGTAAAATTAACACAATTGTTCACCCATGGACAGTGATGATCCATTTTAAGAACACATGTTCCGCAAACGCTACAATGATGAGCACGGTCCGGTTTGATGATCTTACATTTATCACAAAATCGTACTGAACCATTGAGAGTACTAGAGGAAATAACAAAATATTACACAAACATTCAATCTTTTAAGACTTGTAGCAGGAAGAAATCTATTTTAGTGAAGCTTTATGTATATGGGCCATAATTTTTTTAACTTTTCATGTTTTTTTTCAATTTACTATTTCCCTATTCGATGAAAATTCACTAAACTAGATTTAAACTTGTCCAACAACAACCATAATATTTGCTTTTGTTAATAAATTTTAACAATAAAATTTAGTACATCTTAATTCATACCGATTTGTTACTGGTAAATCTTTAGCAAACATTTCAAGAACTCTTTTTTGTTGCTCTTGGTTTTCTGCTCTAAATAGTCTTTCTATTTCTGCCTCTGGTATACGCCACTGCAAAGCAACAAAAACAGATCAATAAACAAAGTTAATTATTAAATAAATAATTATTGCTTTTTCTTAAGAAAAAATACTCATTCCTATCAACTGTTATCTTTTTGTTTTTTGTGTAAAAATTACTTTGTCTGATCATAGTGATTCACACACTCATAACTATTGCTTTTTTGTACACTTACATTTGAAGGCACTGTTCCTACTGGTGTAAATACTGTTATCCAATAGGACCAAAAGAATAACGCACAAATAATATGATAGAATATGAGAAAAACGATTTTTTCAAATGTATTTTCAATGGCAACTGAAAATTGTACGAAAACAAACTGATCATTATCATTTTATTAACAACGTGTTTATATAGTCCCGACTTACGAATACATAATTGTACTACATAGGCATAGTAGGACCAGACAATAACGGAAGCAATAAATATGACTGGTACCCATTTAATGGCCTGCATACAGCCTGCACAAGGCGTTGATTTCTTACGTTCATAATTGCTCATGGCCGGCAAGATCACTGAATCTCTTTTAGAATCTTTTTAGTGTTGTCCTGATATAGCGGGGCAGTTAAATGGATATTGTGATTTTTACAAGAAACACTTTAAAAAAATGTTAAAATAAAATCTAAAAAAACTCAATGATTTATATGATGCAAATGCGATTATAACTTCTAATTGCTGCATTAAAGTCTTTATTGCATTTGATGCAAATGTTTATTATAACTTGCACTTCATTTTTTAATTTTTATAAAAAAAATATATATTTATGATAATATTATATTTTTTAATCTACTTTTCCTCATTAAAACAATTTATGTTGATTTTAAACTACAATTAGTAATATAGATTTCGTTAAATTTGCAAATTTCTTATTTTTATAAACTGCACATTAAAAGTATTTATTTTTATAAAGAAATATGGCAGAGTTGTATTATTTGGCAGTAGATACCAGTTCAATATTAAAAACAATGTCAAAAGGTGTCAAGATACTGTGTAGCTTTCTATTAAAAGCGTTTTCGTATTTTAAAATTTCTGGCGATTTTACGCCATTCTATAAAATCAATGAATATTAGTAGACATCGATAGTTAATGCGTATAACAGCAAAGACTGTAGTGATTAAGATATGTTTTGACGGATAAAAATGCTCTGGCAGGGAAAGAATTTTTTAAATAATACCCAAGCAACTCTAAGAGCAACGCCGTATGTCTATTGAAAATATCTTATTGGTGACATTCTCTCAAGAATTGGTGTATAAAATTAGTGGAGATGTGCTAGATATGCTATTTTAATTTCCCACATTGACATAAATAGAAGAAAAACCTTTAAGCATATAAGAATTTTAAGGTTTAATTTGATTATATTTTTGAAATATGAAATTTTCCTCAAAAACGTTTTCTTTACTACAGACAGTGGCGCATTGATAGATTTTTGTTAATTATCATTGGTGTCATAGTTTATTATCCTTGAAAAACTTTTAAATGTCTTAATTAATCACTAACAACCCAATAAAATTTAGTATTAAAAACATTGTCCAGAACACTGTATTTTAAAAATAATTTCAAAAATTCTAAAATTATGGTTATACTGAAAGTCGGGCAAAGCAAAAAAAAAAATCTTTTTAAATACTGTTATATTTTATATTTCATTTTATTGCTTGTTCTGAGAGCAATAAGACGATGATAGGCACATGCTGTCGATTATAAGTAAGCATGAATATGCTCGGCTTCATATTGAGTTGCAAAACTTCATATTCGCCTTAGTTCCGTATGTTCAAAATTTGGGGTAAAATTCACTGATGAGCTATATGTGCAGTAGTGAAATGGCCATATGGATATGCTTTCCCCCGCAGTAATACATTTCAAATATATATGTTTTTTTGTTTTGAATAATATATATTTGTTGAGAATATCATAAAATATTTATTAAAGGAATCTAGCATATTGTTACGTTTGTACCTTTTATAAACGTTTTGTTTTGAGTTCTGTATTGCAAAATAAATAACACCAGGTTTTAGAGTTTTTAAATTAATAACAAGTTTATCTACGTTAACTACACACAAAAATGACACTACAGAAAAATTCAATTAAAATGTACGTCTTTACTTCATGAGGTTTATTTTTCAACTCACTAACTATATATTTAAACACTGCCTTTAATATTTGTCCGCTAAAGGTCTAGAAAAATTAAGAATCTTCTACTCTCTTTGTATCACATTTTGTTGTTGTTATGTTATGCATTCAATGTATAGGCGCCTGTAAGTCTGTGTGTATTTTTGTTTTTATGCTGATAAAGTTTCTTTCTGGATATGTAAGTAAGTTTTATCAGCAAACTGCGCCGTAAGTAAACAGCATACTTAATTGTTGTTGTTTTGCGTGTATAAAATTTCCACGCAGTTAGTAGTAAACAGAAATTTGTTGTTATCTTGCGTGCATAAGTTTTGTTAGCAAGCCACGCAGTTAGTAAGCAGCGTACCCAGTAGTTTACTTTATTACTTAATTATTTTCTTTTAATAACTAAGGACTAACTGAAGATTGAAAGTTAAAAGATTTATAGTTAAAATTGTGCAAAACAAAAAAAGCATGGCATCAAACTTACAACTTCAGTGAAAAAAATGAAATGGATAATGGTTGGTCACTTTATCTATAACATTGCTAACAAAGTATTGCTCTTATCATGTGGCAGCGCTGTTTTGTATTCTCATCTAATTGGTTGTTTTATTTTTGAATTTTCTCTTTCACTTCTCAGTCGTAGAGCAGTCGTTGAGCGAGGTGGTTTTTAAGATTTGGTATTCGTACCAGTTAAAGAGTAATCGTCTACGAATATTAAATAAAAAAAAGCTAGAAAGTATGTGTATTTGCAATAAAAAAATATATCTTAACTATGTGTGAATATTAAATAAATTATTAATAAATAAAAATTTAAACAATTTGCACAAGTTTAGTAAATATTTTAAATAAAATTATGGAATATAAAAGTTATTAATTAAAAAAGAGTAACAAATGGCAATGATGATTGATTACATGTTGGTTGTGAAGTAGAAAAATTATTAAAAAAAAAAAAACAAAATAAAATGTGTACCTAACTACCTGCTCCCTCAACTAAGAGTAAAACAATCAATATTCTTTTGCAACTACATATTGAAATCATAAAACGTTTCGGTTTTTCTGTGCAATTGTTAAGCAATTTACATATGTATAACGAATTGTTTTAAAAATGAAACATAGGCAAATTAACTTCTTAACTTTTCAACTATTTTGTATTAATGTATTAAAATTAAAGAAATTATTTGTCAATAATTTATTTTTATTGCTGTTAATTATCATTGATTGATGATTGTAGAGGTTCTCGTGGTGTGGTACCTGGTTGCTGTTGTTTTAATATCTAAGTATATGAATGAAATCTGAAGGCTATAACCTCCAAATTATTTCGATTAAAACTATTATTATTATTATAGTGAACCGTTATATTGTATCATGTGCAGCAATCAGGGTCTGTTCTTTTGTGTTTAAAAAATAAAAAATTTAAAACTTTATTTTTAAACAAAATAAATAAATTGAAATTGATATGAATAATAATTTCTAACAAGAATGTTAGGGATATGTATGTATATGTGCTCTAGTTTTATATATTTTCTAATTGCTTTAATAGCAATAAAGATTATTTATTATTTATGTTAAAGTAAAAGGGGTTAATAAAATTTAATAGTCAATAGCTTAAACACAAAACATTGCTAATCCATAGATAAATTGTAGGCATTTGTAAATACACTTTAAAAAGTTTTTGTGTCCAAAATTCTTTAACATTTAAAAAGTACCCAAAAGTTTTCAATACGAATAGAAACTAGAGCAAATGTTAACAGTATTAAATTGCATCATATGCAGCAGCATTCAGGGCCTGTTGGTGTTTGTTCATAAAACAAAATTAAAAAAAAAACTTTTGATGTGTAGAAAAATTTCAAACAATAAAAAATCATATTTTTTTTTCGTTTGCATATTTTTTAGTCATATTGAATGAAAATAACACTCATTTATGTTAAGTAATACATTTTCCATCAATCTAAATTTCTATAGATTTAATTTTGATTGATTCAAATTAATAATATTTATAAAAATAACTTTAATTAATACTTGATAATTTTCAAACAATTTTTTATTTTTATTAATTTTTATTTGATATTTTTAATTATAAATTTTCTTAACATGCTTGAGTTTGTATTTATTTAAAATTTAAAAGAAAAGAAAATTGAAATTTATTGTTCTATATACAGTGGCTCACAGCATATTTCGTACAGATGCAAAATACAACTTAAAATGCTTATAGCAAGAAAACTGATGATTATATCAAAAAGGCATTTTTTTAATAAAATTTTCATTTTTTTAAGTGTATACAAAAGTAATTTTGAAGAAAACTTTAAATATATAAAAAAATTCAGGTCACAGCTTATTTCGTGCGCTGCCAGCAGCTTAAAGAAATTTTGTTGGAATAGCGTTTAGCATTTGGTATGGTCTTCCTTTTGCTTAATTGCAACGAGGCAACAAGTTTGTGAGTAGTTTTACTGGGTATCTCTTTTGCCATTCCTCAAACAGAGCAGTTTTTAGATTACTAATGTGCCTTTTCCGTATCGCCAAATTCATAATTGCCCAGAAATTTTCTATCATCTATCATTCTATCTATCATGTGAACAGCTCCATATCAGCCATGACTGCACAATTCCCGATTTATGCTTTTGATCATTGTCTTGACAATACCGAAAGCGATCTCTTATACCCAGAGCATTGGAACTTTGCAACGAATTGTCTTTCAATATATTTAAATACATATTTTTGTCCATTGTCAACTCCAGAGGCAGTCATATAAGCCCAAACCATCACACTTGTGCCAACGTGTTTATTTTGGAGCTGTGTATTGGCCTTACGCCACACGTAATTTATGCCACCCGAACCAAAAATATTGAATTTTGACTCGTCAGCAAAAACAACGTTTCCCAGTACAGGCATACCTCGCTTAACGCTACCTCGTTTAGCGCTGTTTCGTTATAACGCTCTTCAAAAAACAATTTTTTTGTCGTTATTTTTTAACATTTTTTGTCATTTTTCGAAACATAGTCGTCATAAAAAGCAGCAGAATTTGAATTGAATTTTTTTCCATACGTTTTTTTTTAAATAAAAGTAGGCTAAAAAAATTCCCTAATTCTCGGATTTCCCTATAATTTTGAAAGGTCCTGCGCGATAAAACAGAAAATAACGAACACTTTATCACCCTACACGGATTTATTAAATGAAAAAAGGAAACACTCAAAGCAAACAACCTTAGACTTGTATTTAACAAAAAATAATTAAATATAAAATTTAATAATATATTTACTTATTTTATATATTACTTATCATTTTATTTGTGTTTTTATTGCAATATTGTTATTTTGAATTATAATTTAATTTCTAATTTTAAAATGAAGTACACATTAAATAAAATATATATTTTTAAATAAAATACCCATCTTATTTGTCATTTTTTACTTCAAACACTAAGCCGACTTAGTCTTTTTTTTTTAAATGGAAATTTTCGAGCTACTCGACCGAGGAACCTATGTTCCCGCAGAACACGGCACGTCATACCTTACCCACTTCCTTTTTAATCTCTACCACCAATTTTAAAGTATGTACCTAGCTGTGTAAACCATAACCAGACGGTAGATCATACCACTATGGATGAAATGTAGCTTTATCCTCGTCCTAGAAGGCTTGTAGATACGTATATCCTTCAGTCCCTCCTAGTTGCAACTTCAAAAGCCCGGAACCTTCACTCCTTGCTGAAGAGTTGTAGACTATCCAACTCCTGGTCCAGAACGCATAAAGCTTAATAAACTTGCTCACTGGACCTGGACCAATCATTCATTGTGAATGATGCGACCCATACAACTCAAATGAGGGCCTCGAAACCACAACCACTACGATACTTCCGAAGGCCCATCCTCAATAATCAGTCAGAGAACAGCTAAAAGGCTAAAAAGACAAATAGCTGAACTCTGGAGCTTTACTGATTTCCGTGGAAATATAGTGAAATTGTTCAGTTGGCTCCTGTTGGCCTTAAAGGCGACTGGGTTCCCTTCTAACCCCGGTAATTACGGGAAGATTCCGTCAAAATCAATCAATGTGCCCCCAGGGGGTTTAGAGTCGGTATTTTAGGATTATATTTAATTTTCGGGACAAGTTTTTCTTTTTTCAGCATCCGTAAAAATTTAGCGCATTTTTGCCCTTGTCCGCCACTCGATTCTCGCGTATATATCACTATATAATATATTGCACTGTACTGGTACTCAGTCCTACCAGTTCTACGATTTTTTGCTGACTTTGTGCGTTAGCACCAATTCTCGTTTTTCTAAACTTATCCATTTGCCACACGTGCGTTACTCATTTTTGAATGCATTTAAAGAATAATTATACTCAAATAAACAGCAGAAGTGAATAAAGTGAATACTAAACAAAATAAAAAGTAACGGTATTCTATGGCCTAAGTATGTATTTATACCGAAACACTACTAAAAGAAACTGCACGAAATAAACTGTGACCTATTTTTTCTAAAAAAAACAATCTTTTTTGAAATTTTTAAAAGAAAGAATAAATTTTTAAAATTTTCTTTATTACGCAATATTGAGTTAATAATGAACGTTAAGTGCTTAGATTCTCCGACGGGGCTACTCTTATTTGGGTACGGTACAAACCGGTTTCGGCCGGTTTGTTCACAAACCAAATTTGACGAGGGTCGACGGAAAACCGTACCCAAATAATAATGTACGTTAAGTTTTTTTTTCGAAATTAGTCATTAGTTTTAATTCTCTAAGATTAAAAAGTTTTATTCTGCATCTGCACGAAATAAGCTGTGAGTCACTGTAAAATTCTAGAATTTTTTAAATACAGAAATAATAAGGAAAGAGTAAACAAATAAAACTTATTTAAGCAACAAAAATAAATTTAAAAAAAAATTATAAAGTTCACTATCTGTGTTTAGGGTATCGATTCCCGCGTTTTAAAAATTTAGAGACTTAAATTTGTTACAAAAAAGAGCAGTGAAACTATCTGGAAAAAAATTATTTTTAATTTTAAAAAAATATTTTAAGTGTTTTTAAGTTCTAATCTTTAAATAGAGTAAATATTTGCAATTGGAGAATTTCTGAATTTTGATACCATTTGCGATTGCTTAGTTTATTTCAGAAATTATCTAAATTTTGCATTTATTTGTTTTATATGTGTTCTAAGAAATAAAATTCTTCTCTAAACTTTCTATTTTATAATTTCGTTAAAATTATGGACATATAAATTAAAATGTTCTAATTCACAATAAATTATGTATATAAAAATAATACAAAAACAAAAAATTCCACAAAATATCGAGAACAACAACAAGACAAAAACTTTATAAAAACAAAGAAACAAAAACATTCTTTAAAATATAAATTTTTTTTAAAAATTCTTTTAGCCATCGTTTTTCTAACATAAAAAACCAACATAAAACTCACACCTACACATATACATATTTATACACAGATGCATTAAGAATAAACAATAAATAACATTTTTATTCTTCTGCATTTCTTTTTTAAAATTATTTTGATTCACACTAAAATTAAAATTTAAAATACAAACAAAACAAACAAAAAAAAAAAAACAAAATAAAAACTAAAAACCAAAAAACAAAAAAAATAGTTAATCGATGGATGGTGGTGCATTAAAGAAAAATTAAAGGAAATTCACAATAACGTGTTTTATGTGGCTTTAAAAGGATTCCTTTTTTAATTTAAGTATAATTGACAAAAGTGTTTAAATTACTAATGAAACAAAATTCTCCTTTCGCTCTCTCTCTCTCTCTTTTACTGTTTAAATTCAAACACGTTAGTAAAATAAAATAAAATAAAAAAAACACGCTTAGAAAAAGAAATAAATAAAAACAAATAAGACAACGTTACAAATAAAACGGCAATTTGTTCATTATTTGCATCCATCAAGTGGGAATACAAGTTTGAACAGGGTAAGTTTTTATTTTTCTCTAACTTTATCTTTAACTTTCCACAAACATGTTTGTATGCATATGTATACAAACTTTGCTGTTTGAAAGCTAACAGTAAAAATTACTTGGCCAGTTGATTTTACATACAGTGGTGGCCACGAATTTAAAGACAGCACTTTTCACTGACGTATTTCAGTTATTTGTGCATTTAATGTAAAAAATTTATAATCCATTTTATTTTTTTTTTTTAATTCTACTTATATTTGGTTAGGAACTTTTTTTAACATATTACGCATATCGCTGCAATTTTTAGCCTGATCATGAATTTAAGGCATACGCACAATAAAAGTGAATTCACTTAATTAAAGCTAGAGTTTATAAAAATTCTTAATATTTGGTGAGGGCGCTTCTTTTTTTTTCGTTTCGGACCAGCACTCAGGGGATGACCTTTCCACATGCAATGCATTGTGCCAGAACTAGTAAATCAGGTTATGGGCAGGATAAGACAGGCAGTAGTATTTGTGGACATTCAGTTTGTACTTTTCTACATTGAAAGTGACAGGAGAGACCTCTGGAAGGAATTTTTTCCACATACAGACTGTTTTGCTAAAAAACGAATTCTCTCAGTAAAGCGTAGTGGCCAATTAACGACAAATAGATGTGCTCTTAACGAAAATCGTGTTAAATGTAAAAGCGTCTAAGTTTCGGGAACAAGTTCCCTAGTTACGTTAGAGCTCAAAGCAATCCGCAGCCCTCACTCTTTGCTGAAGAGTTGGAGACTCTCCAAACACAACTGCAATCATGCTCACTGGACCTGAACCATTGATAACCATTCGGTGGATCATACCACTGTGGATGAAATGTAGCGTCATCCTCGCCCTAGAAGACCTACAGATACGTATATCCTCGGTCATTCTGGTTGTAACTTCAAATGCCCAGAACAGGCCGCAGCCTTCAGTCCTTGCTAAAGAGTTAAAGCTTAATAGAATTTAAGAACACAACGTCATTCATGCTCACTGGACCTGGACCATTCATTGTGTTCATTGTGAATGATGCGACCCACAAACTCAAACTAGGGCCTCGAAACACACAGCCAGCACGATACTCCCGAAGGGCCAACCTCAATAATCAGCCAGAGAACAGCTAAAAGGCTAAAAACACAAAAGCTGCACTCTGGTGCTTTACTGATTCCCGTGCAATAAATAATAAAATGGAATTGTACAGTTGGCTCCTGCTAGCCTTGAAGGGGAGTGGACTCCCTTTTACCCCCGTTGACAGATATAATGATGGTGAGATTCCGTCAAAACATATCAATGTGCTCCTGGAGGGGGGGCTTAACATTGTAATAACGATAAAACAGTGAAATACAACCCACATTGCGTCGGTGCTTCAGAGAATTAATAGAGTTGGATACCCTACAGCTTTGGCCCACTGCTGTATGCGATCGAGAAACTCCAAAATAGACTTTGGAGCACCGGTCCATACATGAGAGTTGTATTCCATCGTTGGATGGATATAGATGGTGTAAATAGTACGGTGATCGGATGGAGTCAAGTATCTCTTACAACATTTTAGAAAACCAAGGCACTTGAAAGCTTTTTTAGAAACTTGAAAAATGTTTTTAGTGCATCGAACATCACACTGAATTTTTACCCATAGTAACAGATGCAGCACCATTTCCGAACACAGATCTATGCGTAAGCATGCAAAATTATGCCTTACGGGCATTAAAATCTACTCTATTCACACAACCCCATCCCGACTTTTGGAATTCACATTCAACTGGTCCGGTCTATTATTAAGTGAATGCGAATGACAAATGGTGCTGTCATCTGCGAAAGAGAATATAGGGTTGAAAGTTTGACAAAGAAGGTCATTTAAAAAAATAAGAAATAGGGTAGGGGAAAGAACGGAGCCTTGCGGTACCCTTGAATTAATCTGGAACTCATCTGATGAAATCCCATCTATAACAACTCGTATAGTGATTCCTGAGAAAACTCGATATAAATCGGCAAACTTTCAGCTAATGCCGTACAATGTTCCTTTGGAATGTCATACCAAATTTGTAACCTTTACCAATCGCACATGCCCCTCAACATAATTCCACCGGTTCTCAATATGATTGGAGATCCGGCGATCGAGCTGGCTATTTCAGAACAGTAATACTGTTTCCGTGAAGTGTTCTTAGGGTCATTATAATGCATAAATTTCGACATTACAGGCGTGTTATCATCAGCGAATGGTATCATAATTTGTTTTTGTATATGTGCTGGACCATTTTAGTGACAATCTTGTGATTAGGACCTACACGATGTCAGAAAAATGATGCCCACACCAAGACATTCCCACTGCCATGCTTAACAGTTTTAAGGGTGTACTTTGGTTGATGTTGCGGGTTTGGAAGACTTCAGAACCGAAATTGTAAAACTCGAAACTCGTCGATCCAAAGAATGTTTTTCCAAAATGTCCTAGATTTATTTATATGTTCTTTTGCAAACTCTAGCCGAGAGTTAATATTTTTTCTTGCCACAAGTAGTTTACGTTTGCCAATGAGGCGCCTTGCTATTGTCCTGGAAGGTACATTTATACGCAAATCCTCTGTAATATCTATTTTAATTCTATTTCAGCTTTTGAAAGGATATTTAGCAGCTGTTTTAAAAATTAAATTGTCCTCCCTGGGTGTCGTTTTTTTTTTGGCTCTAGGCTGTTTTCTAACATTTTTGGTGATTACATGCTGCCTGATGTGCTCCAGGGCTTAATAAATCTTGGATTGCGTCAAATGTCAGCAGCTGTTGGATGAGTTTTCGATAGACATCCGAACTCCAAGTACCTCTGGCCATCTCTAAGTAGATATAATACAAATAACAACAAAACGAAAAAAAGCAAAAGCAAATAACGGTGCTTTTACTTAAAATTGCAGAGTGTACTAAAAATACACAAGATTCAATTTTGTAAAACTGATCATAACTAAAGTCGTTACATGCCGTGTCTTAAATTCATGGCCACCACTGTATTTTAAAGCTTAAATCAATTTATGAGTTGAATTTAACAAATAAAAACATGATTATGCGCAGTAATATGTGTTTTTGAAAGCATAAAATTATTATGTATTTGAAAGAAAATTAATTCAAATCAAATGAATATCAAACCATAGAATTAGTTTAATTCAAAAGTTTTTACTGCTGCCTTTACTTGAATGTTTTAAAAAAATTGTTTACACATCAAAATTTTGCTTCTCTTTTGACTCTCTTTGTATGTTATTTCTGTCTTTTGAAGATAAACTTACGGTTTTTTTCTAAGAAAGAGGTTTATCAATGTACAAGATTTATAGGCCTGATATAAATGAAAATATCTTTTTGTGTAAAAGTAGGTATTGTAGAATTTCCCATAGACGGCTACTATTGCCAGGTATAAGTAACGTTCCATAAAAACATTGCACTTGGTCCCGTTTGAATGAGCTTTTTCATGAGTCGACGCGGACACCGCTTGATCAAATAACTTTAGTTGTACGGAATTATTATTATTATGTGTTTTGTATGTATGGCTGTATTTAGCCAAGGTAGACGCTTTGCCAAAATTGCCTTAAAACTCGGCTTTTGTGGCAAAGTAATACACGAAAGAGATGTTAGTCTCCCTGGACCATTTCATGTGTTGGCCTTTTTGTTGGGGCGCGGCGGGGCCAGCATTAGGAATGCTTAGGCCTTCATCTTTAGGTGGGTTAATTGTAGTCGCCATGAGTGGTGCAGCGCCACACCCTCTACCACGTTTTGGGGGGAGCTCCATTGATCTCCACTGGCACCGAAATCATATTTCCCATACCAGCCCCAGTGCCAGAAGCTCGAATCTTTTTAGATCTTCTCATGTTTGTTTTATCACCGGGTAAGATGTGGAGCAAAAGCATCCTCCACCAATTTCCCAGAGCCCATTAGCTTTCCGGACAGCTGAACCAGTTGGTATACCAGTCAATTACCGAAGGTTCCCAGGCCACACCACTAGGGAGGAGGGGTGGAAATTCTACGGCCTTTATTATTATTATTAACTTATTGGATGTTAATGGCACCAATTTAATGCTGAAATAGTGAACCAAAATATCTTTGGAGATGATCAGTGTACAAATTTTAACTTAAAGGTTAAGATAACAGTTTTGGAGTCGAGAGTACCATTAAACAAACAAATTCCTGAAGTTAAAGAATTTTTTTGGCTACTCAACAAAGAAAATTGACCAAATCAAGAAGTATTATTGATCTTTATTATTATTTTTTTTTTAAAAAGAGAAGTAGCACTTCAGGCAACAATGCCTATTTAGTCAAGTACCGTGCTTTATTCTTTAGGAAAGGGATAGATAATAGATGAAACAGGTGGTGAAAGTAGAAGGATAGTCGGAAATTAACTGCCTTATATAAGACAGCACAGCGACCAGTGACTATGCCTTCATCGCTGAGCAGCCCCACCGACAATCAATTTTTATTTTTGTAGTGAAAAAAACCAAGGTCTTCGTTGGGATTCGAACCCACAACCCCCATACAGGGGCACCTATGTCTTAAAACTGTTGCAATAATATAAAATTGTGTTATTGGACAGCTCTTTTTTACATGATTAAATTTGGTGCCAAGTTTCCAGTTTAATTTAGTTTCTTTTTATCTCTTTTTGCAAATGAAATATCTTCTGAGATAAAATGCAACCGAAATATTAAGCCTGATAAGGCGGTACCTTTATGCAAAACGATATTGAAATTTATACAATAATTTTTGCATAATGCGTACACAGACTCTGACAGACAGAGAGTGTGATTTGTTTTACATCCGCGCCTGGCTATGTAGCCTTAATCAGATGGTGGACAAACCACTATACATAATTCGGAACGTCATGCTCGTCCTAGATAGCCGAAGACATAATTCTAAGCAACAGAACCAGCTAGTTGCAGCTTGAATGATTCCAGGACAGGTCTGCAAACCATTACACCTTGCTAAAGAGTTGGAGACTTTTTAACTCCTGTCCAGAACACATGTCAAGCATGCTCACTGGACTGGATCATTCACTTAGGGTATCATTAACAGTGAGATGATCCTGGCCACCATAGAACCATAGACTGATATGGGGCCGCGAAACCACAACCACCACGATGCTCCCATATAGGGGCTAACCTCAATGATCAGTCAGAGAACTATTAAATGTCTAAAGAGACAAATAACGAACTCTGCGCCTCACTGATCCCCGTGAAAATAAAGTGGAGTTTCCAGTTGTCTCCCTGTCTGACTTCAGGGGACTGGGATCTTTTTTTCCCCCAGTTGCACAGGTCTAGATAGTCAAGTATTCTATATAGACCGATAAATGTGCCCCGGGGGGGGGGGGGGACTCTGACAGACAGATAGAAACACTAAAAACTGGTGCTTTGTATTCTAAATAATTTACTCTCTGCAGTGCAAAGAAAATTTTGAAATTTCCTGTATTAGCGTAGATAGGCCTTACCGGGAAGGGCTAAAAAATTTCACAAGAAATTTTCAGTTGTTCCCTCAAGAAATTTCCAATATAGCACACGATTCATTGGAGTTGATTCTCAATTTTCTCTGTCTGCAAGAAATCGATGTAGGTACAGTGGTCATATTTACTAACTGTAAAAACCTTATAAAATGTTCTCTACTCGCCAAAAACAAAACCCAGTTGCATCTCTCTTCTTGATATAAATGTAGCTTTAAAGATAACATTTTTTTGCCTCTAGTGGGGGGGCAAACCATTTTACAAGAAATTTACAGCCGTTCTCTCAAGCAATTTCCAATATAGTAGACGATATTTTTCCTTTTATTTGCAAATTATAGCCGCCTCTAGAGAAATTCTCTAACACTAATGATTTCATATGCGAACACGATTCTGCTACAGTTTTATTGTATGTGTAGATATAGATTAAAAATGTAGGACTAGAAATAGTTATTAATATAATAATAAATATGCTATAATTTTTTTTTTTTAATTTAATTATTATTATTAGCTATTCCAATTTTTTAAGCATTAATTAATTAATTTTTATCTCTAAAGAGAATCAACTATAAAAACGATGTACGTACGTACAGTGGTCTTATTTACTCACTGTAAAAATCTTACAAAATGTTCTATACTCGCCAAAAACAAAACCCTGTTGCTTCTCTCTTTAAAGAAAGCCTTAAAGAAAACAGTTTTTTGTCTCTATTGAAAATTTGTAAATTCGGACTTAATTTCCTTTAGAGGATTCCGTACAATTGTACTATAAATATAAGAAAATACAGATAATAAGACATGAATACAAGATAAGTCTTGCTATACAGTAAATGAAAATAATAATAAAATAAAAAAAAAAACGATCTTTTTTATCTTTAATATATCTTTTTTCTTTTTTTAGATCTTTTTTTATATATTTTATCTTTTCAATATTTCGCTTTCCTTTGGAAATTTTTTCCTGAAGAAGCTTTCCAAAGGAAAGCGAAATATTGAAAAGATAAAATATATAAAACAAAAAAAAAAAAAAAAAGACCTAAAAAAAGAAAAAAGATTTATTAAAAATAAAAAAAAAATTTATAATTTCATTTTTATAAAAAATTTTTCAATTTTATTTTTTATATTATTTTATAATAAACTATAATTATTATAATTTCAATTTTATAAATGAAAAGCTATCGATTTAAAATTTAATGTTTAAGTTAACACTCTTAAAAAAAACTAAAGTCTTATTTATTTGCATTAAAAGTAGAATTTTACTTGAAAGTGATAGACACTTATTTTCTCAGTGTTCCTCTATTCCATTCTGCCTCTTTTTTCGCTTTGACAATTTAATTTTATCAAATTCCACATTTGCGTAGTAAAATATCAAGAACACCAGCAGCAGCAGCTATAAAACATCAAATATAAATGAAATTCTAATTCATAAAAATATAATTAAAGCTTTTGGTTAACTACCAAAGATAAGCATCCATGTATTTGATATGTAATCAGCTTATGGATGAGCCTTATTAAATACATTTCCAAAGAAATATACTTAACAAGCACGTACAGTGTTGCTCAAAATATTTTAGACAAACAAAATTGATTTTATTTGTTTTTAGAAAATAAAATACAATAGAATAGAAATTTTAGAATTTGTTGTTGTACGAATCGAAAATCGCATAAGTATTCAAAAAACATTTTATCAGCAAAATCTCATGAATATGTGTTAAATGCAGCTCTGACTATTATTAATGATTTTTAGTAATGATTACACTTTTATTCGAATACTTAATTATTTTTTAAAAGTTACAAAATACTTATTAGCAACAACGCCTTTATGTTGACTGCAATAAACGAAAAAAAAATTTTTTTTTAAATTTATTTTTAAATTTGTGGTGATAAATTATTTTAGACTCATCTCCAAAATCAGTAGTTTTTATTTGGGAAAATCCCCAAAAGGCTGCTTATTTTATCCCCAGTTTATTTTATTGCCAAAAATCTCTAAGAAATAGATTTTTGTATCCAAAAAATATCTAAAAACAATTATGGGATCCTTAAAATCGACAAAATGCTGTTTATTTTATTTCCAAAAATCCCTGAAAACAGAAACAGATTTTTGTATCCACAAAATCTTTAAAAACAATTATCGGATCACTAAAAATCGCCAAAATGCTGTTTGTTTATAACCAAATCCCACAAAAATAGTTTTTTTATCCGCAGTTTATTTTATTTCCAAAAATCTCTAAGAAATAGTTTTTTGTATCCAAAAAATCTCTAAAAACAATTATGGGAGTCCTAAAAATCGCCAAAATGCAGTTTATTTAATTCCCAAAAATCCCTAAAAACAGTTTTTTTAACCCCATTTTATTTTATTCAAAAAATCTCTAAGAAATAGATTTTTGTATCCAAAAAATCTCTAAAAACAATTATGGGATCCCTAAAAATCGTCAAAATGCAGTTTATTTTATTCCCAAAAATCCCTAAAAACAGTTTTTTAACCCCATTTTATTTTAATTCCAAAAATCTCTAAGAAACAGATTTTTGTATTGACAAAGTTTCTAAAAACAATTATTAGATTTCTAAAAATCGCTAAATCTTATTTTCTATAATCAAAAATCCCTAAATATAGTTTTTTTATCTCCAGTTTATTTTATTCCCACAAAACTCTAAGAAACAGATTTTGGTATCCACAAAAATTCTAAAAACAATTATCGGATCGCAAAAAATCGCCAAAATGCAATTTTTATATTCCCAAAAATTCTTAAAAGCAGTTTTATTATCCCCAGTTTATTTTATTCCCAAAAACCTCTAAGAAACACATTTTTGTATCGACAAAATCTCTAAAAATAATTATTGGATACCTAAAAACGGGCAAAATAGAATTTATTTTATCCCCAAAAATCCCTAAAAATAATTTATTTTTTATTCCTAAAAATATGTTAAAAATAGTTTATTTTATCTCCAAAAATACCTAAAATGCAATATTTTATACCTAAAAACTTTAAAAAATAGTTTATTTTATCTCAAAAAATTTCTAAAATCTAGTTAATTTTATTCCATTAGATTCCTAAAATTTAGTTTATTTTATCCCTAAAAATGCTCAAAACTTAGTTAATTTTATTTACCAAAATATCTTAAATACAAGTTAACATCTAAAAAAACTCCATGAAAATGATACTATTTTGATTAAATAAATTTGAGCATTGAGCTCGTAGTTTCACAAACTAAACAATTATTTACAATCAAATACTTTGAATTTTAATAAAGTTTTAATATCATTTAAAATAATGTAAAATACAAATCCTGGAAAAATCTACCAAACAAATTAAAATTTTCCTTAAAAAAATTTTCAATCTACAAACAAGATTGTGTATTCCCATTTTCAAATGAAAACCTCCATTTTGGGAGCAAACTCCCATATTTGGTAATACTGCTTTTCTAATTAGGAGATTAAAGCGTAACAAACCAACTTAGTCGTACTTTCGCATTTTTAATACAAATTAATCAACAACACCACCTCTTTATTATTTAGTTATTATTGTAATTTTAATATTAAATAAAATGTTCTTTCAAAATCAGTCTATAAAGTAAAGGCTGATGAATGGATATACTATTTCCAAAACTTATTGTCTCTGAAATTTTACTTCACAATATATTTTTTTGTTTGACATAAAAATTTAGCATTTACTTTTGGTTGAAATGAAAATCATTTGCCGACTGCGGTGTCCCAAAAATTTGCTCATAATAATTTATAGTACACTTTAATAAGGTGATATCAATAATTTATGTTAACTTATAAGGCTCATAAATATTAAACAACAAAATACATTTGATGTAAACAAATATAAATTGTGTCTGGCTGTCTGTATGTTGGTGTACTCATATTCTAGTTGATAAAAACTAAAATATTCAATTAATCTCTATTTATGTGTGTCACAAAAAAGCTTAATTTTTCGTATAATTAAATTGCCAATTGTAGTTTTGAAAAAAAAGTTTTAGTTGCTTAAGCGTGGCATCACTGTTCATAGTTTCGTGCCATATAAAAAAATATATAAAAAAATACTTAGTGCTAAATAAATAAGAAATAATGTTGCTGTAGTAGTATTCTGTTCATTCTGTTAAAATTCGCAAAATGTTTCTGGCCACATGTTTACAACTGAAAAATGTTTTTGGCAACTGCGAAAAAATATGGCTGACACTTTTTTCGTGTGAAATTGTAATGTACAGCTTATAATTTATATTTACAAATTTCTGCTTTAAATTGATTGTGCCAAAAATTAAAAAAAGCATGAAAAACTAAATAATATATTAAGTTCCCTTCAACATTTCTTGTTGTCCTAATTCTTCTGAGACAGAATTTTTTCCATATACATATATATGTAAACATGTTTTCTGTTTACACAATGTAAACAATGTTGCATACTTAAAGGCAAGAGCAAAGGCAGTTTTCTTTTAAACTGCTGTATTGACGTCAACATTAGCAAATTATATGATATTTCAATCAAAATGAATATTGCCAACGAGAATACGGATTTACCACAAACGATAAAAAACGACGCCGTCTTGTATTGACGTCGCCAAACAGTTGGTGTTAAAATTCACAAAACATGTTTCCAACTGAAAAATTTTTTTCGCAACATTATTTTTCAACTGCGAAAAAATATGGCTGACACTTTTTTCGTGTGAAATTGTAATCTACAGCTTATAATTTACTTTTAAAAATTTCTGCTTTAAATTGATTGTGCCAAAAATTAAAAAAAAGCATAAAAACCTGTAAATAATGTATTAAGTTCCATTTAACATTTCTTGTTGTCCCAAATTTTATAAGATACAATTTTTTTCATATACATATGTATGTAAACATATGTTTTCTGTTTACACAATTTAAACAATGTTGCAAAGAGCAAAGGCAGTTTTCTTTTAAACTGCTGTATTGTCGTCAACATTAGCAAATTATACAATATTTCAAGCGAAATGTTGCTCAACAGTTTTTCAAAAATTTACGTACTTCTAGACTTTAAAAAAAATAAGTATTGTCATTAATAATGTTACTCACTGTATGCAAATTGAATTTTATATATCTTATTGCTTCTTATTAATTAAATTCGAATAAATTGCTAAACGAGTATGTGTATCCAGCGAATTGGAAAATATTTTCTTACAACTACGAGCTAAATTTGTATACGCACGCACTCATAAAATATTTTATTTTTATTTTCTTTTAATGATCGCCTAATGCCTGCTTTTAACACCATATTGTATCTCGCAATTAAAAGTTTACATACATACGTTTGTTTTTTTTTATATTTTACGCGTATTGGTATGTATACAAAATTATATTTTATGAAACAAAAGAAGCAAAAAAAACTTGTATTTTCAGTAATTCTTTTTTTTATTGCAATTATTTAAAAATCTTTTGATTTTGCATTTGAGGTTTTGCGAATATTTTCTAAAAATAATTTAGATTTTAATGACTGTCTTCTTACTTCTTTTCCATATTTGCTGTAGAACTAGAATGATTGAGCCAGTTCACATTGGATTAGTTGTGCTGGCAGTTTGTTGGCATTTTCGGTGAGGGGGGTAGTTTTTGGTTGAAACAATTTTTCTAGCAGCTTCAAAGCCGCACAACGAAATCAAAACTAATACACATGCATTTATGAAAACACAGGTCTTGTGTGTTTTTTTTGCAGAGCGATTTTTAGTCTTCAGTTGGCTATTGCCTTGTCATTTAAGTATGAATGCAAAAGTAGAAGGTGGTTGGTCGCGGCAACTAACATTAAAGTTGATAAATCTGTATAGACAACAAGTGGCGTTGTTTATGCTATTTGTTTTTATCATTTTTACCTGTAACCTGAACAAATCACAATTGAAGTCAAGTTTTTGTTATAATATTTTTATATTTTACAGAAAATTAAATATGTGTTAATCTTTTAAACGGTATTTTTAATTAAATTTTAACGATATATTTTTTCAATATTTTGCTTTCCTATGGAAAGCTTCTTCAGGAAAAATTAATTTTTAATAACAAAAATTATTAACAAATTGAAAAAAATTTTTTTATTTAATTAAAATAAAAAAGGTCGAATAAGAATAAAAATAATTTTACAGAAAATAAAATTAGAAACAAACTTTTCATCATCACTTACAGCCATATTTATTTTGTAATGCGTATACTGTGGTGTATACCGAACGAAAAACAAACATGAAATGAATAAAAAACACTAATACACACAAAGATGTGTATACGTATAGAATTTTGTGCTAAAATAATTAGTATAGTGTGTTTTGGAAAGAACTAAAGTTGTGCAAAACAAATATTAATCCAATGTGAACTGGCCCATTAATTTGAAAACTGTGTAAAATTGACAATAATTGTAACAGGGTTCTCCAGTTTTCCATATTCTAAATATGTTTAGAAAGTGTAAAGAGTTCCGTTAAAAGCCTCTTTTAAAACCAAAATTTTTTTCTTTTTCTTTATCTTTATTTTAATTAAAAGCAAAAAACTTCGAATTATCTTCGACTTAATACTAACTTGCAATAGTTTACTGCAACAAAAACAATATTACCAAATTGCAAAACATAAGATGAAGGGATTATCTTTTTGTACAGGGTGTCCGCCGGGAAGGTATGCTACTTTTTTTGCCACCATTTTGGTAAACATTAGTCGTGAAGCTGAAACGCAACAAATTTATTATGAAAAAATATTCGACAAACCAACGCGTTTTAATCGTTAAAACATTTTATAAAAATCAATTATCGATTATTGTAACGATGAGAAAATTACGTGAAATTTTTAGGAGAAACAACGTGCCAACAAAACGCACTATTTATCGTGTAGTGAATGATTTGAATGAAATAGGGTCTGTAGGTGATAGGCCCAAGCATGGACCACAACTTACTGCAAGATCGGCTGAAAATACAACTGCTGCTCAAGAAAGTGTTCACAACAATCCATCAACCTCCATTCGACGTCGTGGTCAGGATTTCGATGTTCAAACGACAACTTTGGCCACAATTTTGCACAAGGATTTGCATTTGCTTCTATATAAAATTCAGTTGACACAAGAACTTTTTCCGCAAGATTATTTACGATGCCGTACATAGGATGTTACAGCTCGCCCATGACAACCCCGATTTACACGAAAAAAAACATAATTAGTGACAAAGCACATTTTATATTTAAATGAGTATGTGAATAAACAGAATAGTCGGTTCTGGCGGAATGGGAAATCCTAAAATTATTCAACAGTCACCTTTGTATACATTAAAACTGGCATTCTGGTGTGCAATTTGGTCTGAAGGAATCATTGGACCTTAATTCTTTAAAAATGAAAACGGCGTAACGGTAACTGTGAATGGGGAGGGATATCGTGATATGATTAAAAACTTTTTAACGTCACAACTGCATGCTTTGGGCTTGATAAACATGTGGTATCAACAAGACGGTGCCACATTGTAGACAGCCAGGATTACAATGGAATTATTGCAGGACCCTCTTTCCACAACAAGTTATTTCAAGAAATGGTGATGTTGATTGGCGTCCATGATCGTCGGATTTGACTGCTGCGGACTTCTCTTTTAGGGATATATGAAAACAAACCACAAATACTTGAGCAACTCAAGTAAAATGTGTGAGAATGTAATGGCTAACAGAGGCGGACATTTATCTGATATTGTATTCCATACATAATTGCTGACATTAAATAAAACATTTATCATTATAAGATCCATTCTCTTGCATGTAATCAAAAATTATAAACAAACAAAGTAGTATACCTTCGCGGCGGTAACCCTGTATTTAATACAACAGAACCAAAAATCTAAATCTTTTAATCACCATAATTTTATATGAATATTAACCTGTTTATTTTTATATCGTCTTTTATTTCGTTTGTTCTACAAACCAGTAGAAATATAAAAATAATTTTAAAAATAATTTTTTTAATGCCAAAAATTTGATTTGGAAAAGTAAATAAAAAAATAGAAAATAATTTAATGTTATAAAATGTAAAATTCATACTGCACAGATAGATAGAGAGAGAAAGAGAGAGATAGAGATTGATAGAGAGAGAAAGATGGATTGAAAGATAGAGAGAAAGAGAGATAGAGACTTCGCATTTCATCAATTATATTCAAACAAATACCAGAAAAAAAATTTCACTCTTTGAAGTATAATCAATCAGTACAGAAGTTTTACTACGAAAGGCATATAGTATTCAGGAAATTGATATGGATGAAGGCGGATTTGCTTGAATTGCACCCATACTGCTAGTGGTTTCATTTTTGCGCAACTGCGCTAATGATCACGGCAACCTTTGGCGTGCTAACAGTTTAAATATTAAAAAACGGAAACTAACCTTTAGTTAAAGCTGAAGTGGTGAAAAATTAAAAAAAAGCTTAAAATCCATTCAAATGACCATGATTCCATTCTACTAAAAGTAAAGGACATTTACTCATGACTTGTATTACTTATCGCCAAAATAAAAAATCGACTCTTAATAAATCTGTCAAACCTGTTGTGTCCACGTCATCAAAATGTTTAAGGGCCCAACTATATTATGCATATGCTGTCTTAAGGCAAATACCTAATAATCATATGTGGCGAACTATAATGTGCTTAACAAAACTTATCGTCAAATGTTATTTGCTTAAGCAAAGTACGAAACTGATCGCACATTCCGTACGGAAACAGCTGTTTTGCATTTACTTTCTTTTCTATTTTTTAACACACAATTTGCAATAAAATTTAATTTTTTATTGTTTATAAATCCAATGATGCATACAGTTGCATTTTTCAGTACTTTTGGCACAAATAATACATACAGCGATATATGTGTAATTTTCTTAAAAATATTAAGAAAAAATTATAGATTTGTGTAAGGATAGTATTACGTATACAAATTATGATTATTAAACTCCTTTTTGCTTATAAATTTCATTTATTTAGAACGAAATTATTTTTTTGCAAAAGTACGATTAAATCAAATGTGTAACTGTGCATAATAATTTCTATATTCATGTAAGTACAATATAGCCACGTAAAAGTCTTCAATCATTCGCTTTAGCATTTTACAGACTTTTCGTTCAATTTTTGACATTAGGTTAAGGCAGCTTATGCATATTATAGTTTGACCTTTATATAGAACAATGTTATTATGTTATTTGCTTAAAAAGTACTACTGTGAATTGTCGGATTATGCCGTCAATCCTTCTCTTTGCCTGCTATTTGCATACGTATTTTTGAAAGCGCTTCCATCTGGGTCTTAATGAATTATAAGTGAAACTTTTGCTTGTAGTTAGAGAAAATGTTCGAATTTTCCTTTGATTTTAAAATTGGAAAAAATTTTTTATATTAAAATAAAATTCTTCAGCATGATTTGTTAAATATGAATTTTTTTATAAAAATCTTTTAGGCAAAAAGTTTAACTTTTTTTTAAAATTTGAATAAATGTACACTTTTTTTAATAAGTTCTCCTATTTTGTTATTTCCCCACAACGATTCCCAGAAAAGCACGGCATTCTCAGTATTTCGGTTAAAATCCTATTAAAAAAGTAGTGTAAAAGAAATAAAAGATAATGTTGTTCATATTGTGCAAATTCCGGAAATGTTGCTGGCATCATGTTTACTTTGAGTAAATTTTTTCTGGCAACAATTTTTTCCAACTGAGAAGTAATCACCCTTATTCTCTTTGGCGACGGCAACATCGTCGTCGATTTTAAGGCAGCATCACTTTAACACAACATCAATACTATTTGGGTATTCCCTAACAGTCTTATGACGACGTTGCCAGTTTATCGAACATTTTAATAAAATATAACACACATATCTAATATTTGAGTCAGCTGATTCATTTGTGTTCTATAAAATTGTTGTGAAGAAAATGTAAACTGTGTGAAAAAAAAACAATATTTTTTTTATTATTTATATTCTATTTATTAAATAAATTAAAATCAAAATGTTCCGCAGAAGAAGCTTCTTCCACAGCCACAGCTTCTCAGTATAAGTTGATTAAATATGCCGCCTCCAGTAGTTTTGCATTCCATTTTGTTTTTTACCATCTTTTTTTGACTTTAAATTTAAAGTTGCGCCAAATCGAACTACATACTATAACTTTTAAAATCCACTATGAAAATGGTGTTTCTGTTAAAGTTACATTTCGTAAAATTCGTAATATTTTCGGACAACATAATCGTCTTTTTTAAACCATTATAAAGAAGTTGGTCGAAACAAAAGGTGCGAATACCACTTGTTCTATTTGGTAGGCCAAGGATGTTTAGATACTTTCCTATTGTTCCTTAAAATTAACAGGAACACTGCCTCTTCGAAATCCCCTGGCAAGTGATGGATTTTTTTCCGAATTCTTCTACTAATTTTTCAAATTGGTTGGCATTGGTAATTTTTTTTTTTCATTTTCCATTTTATTTATACTTTTTTATGTATTTTTCAGTTTTTTCAATATTTTTAAATTTTTGTGTATAACAGCACAACACCAAAATCACAGACGACAATATCAATGGCAACTTAAGTCAACATTAACGTCAAATTGTCTTACAGAATACCAAACATATATTGCTATTAATCGATAAATGGCAACATTCTCAACGAGAATACGGATTTACAACAAACGATAAAAAACGACGTCGTCTTGTATTGCCGTCGCCAAACAGAATAAGAGGGTGAATATAACCTGAACCTATATATATGTTATGAGAAATTGTAAACAGAAGTAAACAATGTTGCATTTTTTAACGCCACAAAAATAACAATTTTCATTTAAATCATGATATTGACAAATCGCTAACAGTTTTCGAAAATGTGAACAGAATTCTCAGTTTCTCAATCCATATCTAAATCAATAATAATATGCTTAATTCTCAGCAAACAAATCAATCGAATTTTTGTATTGTAGGTATCACACAAAATATCATCCGGCTTTTTATTCGATTATTATAATTAAAATCTTAAAGAAAAGTGAACCCTATCAAATGAACAAATATAGTTGACTTATTTAAGTGGTTGCTTCCACTATCAATATAAACATAAGGATGCTTTTATATCCTAAAGTAAATGAACACATCAGGCGCAGAACGACGGGACAAAACAGCAGTTGCATTAAAATGAGAAAGTACTTAAATAAAACAAAAAAAAAATAATTATATTTTAACCTGCCATATCTGGCATACAAGCATACAAATATACACACAAATTTATGTATGTTGTAAATTTCCTTGCATAAGGTTGTGGTTTTAAGTTCAAATATGCAATAAAAAGTTAAGTGAAACTTGCACAGTGCAATAATTTAGTTAGAAACAAACACGCTGGGAAGGGCAAATAACAACAAACGAACATGACAACAAAAACTACATATGTTTTTATACTTCAAATGCTAACATGTATATGTATATGTATCAATAAAAACCACATGTGTCAATGTGTGTACTCATGTGACCATTTAATATAGCTTAAGGCGTCTCATTTTTATAAAGAAAAATATATGTTTGTCAAACATTAGTATGCTCTAAGCTAAGCGATTAATCGATCGCATTGTAAAATAATTAAACAGTTTTTTCATAAGACATACAGAATTTTCACGTATCCTTCAAAATTAAATGGCAAACACTCCAAATTTTCAAAAAGTGGCTTTAATAACAATAGTGAAAGGAAAGAAGTTGAAAGTTAAAGGGGGACCATAGAAATAAAAATTTCACATGTGTATATTTTCAACTCTAATACACGGAAATCATGTATTGTATATATAAACAAAGGGTTTTCCAACAAGAAGTTTGTGTGCTAAAACAAATCTAAATTAAGATGATTAAAATTTTTTTTGTATTACGAAGAGAAAAGTTCGGCAATTGTGAATGAAAAATGATATGTTACAAATGTCCTCCACGATCACGCTAACAGATGTTGATTTTTTCATCAAAGTTTTCAATCTATTTTTGGCAACATGGCGGTCCTATTTCGTTAATCAAATCATGGCTTTTGAGGTTAAAGGCTGAAATCGATCAAATTGGCTTCGTATAGACTCTGTCCTTAACTTAGACCCGCAAAAAATAACCCAGTGGTGTTAAATCACACGATCTGGCTGGCTACTTAACTGCTGATTGCCATGAAATTATGCGATCGGGAAATTTGGATTGCAATAAATTGATCATTTCATTGACCGTGTGACATGTGGCACCGTCCTATTGAAACCACATATTAGCGTTATCCACGTCGTCAATAACAGGCCAAAATTGAGTTATCATCTCGCGATAGCGTAATGCTAATATTTTCAGCCAGACCAGACCAGACCATATAGCGCACAATACAGTAACAAGTTGATTCATTGATCGTTAATGCATTTCAATCCTCAACTTCGAAAAAAACGGCCCAATAACGCCTCCAAACCACATAGCGCACCATACAATGACACGTTGAATATGCAAGGGATTCTCAATAATCTCTCTAGGATTTTCAGAAGCCCAAATGCGGCAATTTTGCTTAAGATACCTTGACAAGTGAAAAAAGGCTTCATTTGAAAAAATTAATTTTTCAAATAAACCATACGGTTGTTACTGAGTGAATTAAGCTAATCTACGGCGATGTGAATGGTCGGTCGGCTTTAATTCCTGCACCAGTTGAAACTTGTAAGGCTTCAAAGTCAAATCCTTACGCAAAATTCGGCATGTGGTGGTTTTGGATAACCGCAGTTGTTGATAATTTCGAGGAATTGAGAAATTTGGAGCTGTTTGGAAGTTTTCAGTTGAACGACCCGGTTAAAGATGCGTTGGTGTTCGCATATTTTGTATCGAGCCTATCGACTTAAAGTGATGGCCAAATTGATGGCCAAATTGATGGCCTTAATTTTTTGATCTGTAGCAGATAGGAACTTCAAATTTACACAGATTTTTGTTTGCAAGTTAGTTACTTTTGAATATAAAAGCAAACAACCAGGAGGGCAGAAAAGGAGGAAACTGAAATTTTTTATACTTTCGAGCCGATAAAGAAAATCACAGCTAAATCGGTTTTAAGGAATTTCGAAACATAGATAGGTATTCACATAAATGGTTCCATACGCTATATGTTTCTTTAAAGCTCAGGTGAGAGAAAAATATTAGAAACGGACATTTACTGCTTCAAAACTTTCTACAAAATTTGAAACATACATATTTCGATATTTTTTGAAAAAATCATGTGAAAAATCCATATAATATTAAAAAGCTCAGGTTATTCCAGTTTCTAATGTTATTTTACATATCTCGCTATCATGGGTCCATAAAGTTTTTATTTAGCATGTTGGGCCAGCAGTTCCTTCATTTTGCTGCAATGGTCACTAATTCTCTTAAAATATAAAATTTCAACTACTGTTAAATTATTAACATTGCTCTGTTAACTAAAAAATGAACTATGTTAAGGAATTTAATTTAAAGGCTGGAGCACATAGAATCCATCATCCGTCATACGTTGTATTTTTCAACTGACAAGTAAGTTGAAATACACGTTTTCCTATCAGCGTTGTCACAATCAATACGTCTCCGTCAACGCAAAGTACGAAAATTGGCCAACTTTTAACTTTTGACGTACGTTGAGTACTTTGACATTTTTCATTCGCTTCTTCTTCTTCTTGTTTTTATTTTTTTTTTCGCTCTATCGTAGTAAAATATTTTTAAAATAAATTATAAATAATAATAATAATAAATAATGGAATAAATAGTACGAATTACCATTAATAGAAAGTCTAAGATGTCGTCTAACTCCATTTCAAATGTGCACTTTAATAAAACTGTGCTGCAAAAAAATATAAAATTAGAAAAATAAGAAAAAAACAGCTGATTTCTTATCCGTCAACAAAGTACTCATTGTAACAACCTAATCCGTCGTTACTTTGACCTCAGTTGAATACGTCAAAGTATAACGCATGACGGATTCTATGTGCCCCGGCCTTTAGTCTCTGTTCGCTGAGTTCGAAATGATTTTCACATAAATTCATTTCGTTCAATAATACAAAACAAGCAAACAGAGAAAGAAAACTCTTTTCAATTCAAATATAAAACAAAATTATTTGCAATCGAATTCGCCGCGCCGTTTATTTTAAAATTATGCTACATTTCTACTTTTAAGCTTGTATAAATTTTCAAGAACTTTAATTAGCATACAAAATGGTTAAGATAAACCATAATATGTTTGCAAAGCCATTGTAACTGGGATTGAAATGTTACGTTTTAATTGAATAGAATTAACTATTTTTGCAATATTTGTTTTATTCCAGAAACACAATATGAATTTGAATTTCAACTCCTTACATTCCTTAATTATATCGCATTATCTTATATCATCAATACGATTTTATAGATGCTCACTCCAGATAACAGAATCTTAACTGATATCACTAGAATTTTAGTGCGACCTTTTTTGAGACTCTAACATTTTTATCTCCATTTTTATGACCGTCAACATTTTTTCTTTCCAACAACAAAAAAAAAAAAAAAGAAAAAGATATAAAAAATCAAGTGCTGTTTTTATAGATTTGACCTCTGGTGTTTGTATTCGTCATGCCTTATTAATGTTTGTAAACACATTAACGAAAAAATCAATTAAATATTTTTACACACACTAAGTTAGTATAGTCACTCTCAAATGTCTTTAAGTTGGTGTTCGCCGCGAAGGTATACTACTTTTTTTTGCCGTGATTTTGGTAAACATTAGTCTTGACAGTTCATATTTGGCATTCGTGAAGTGGACACGTGGCAAATATATTGTGGAAAAATATTCGATAAACTAACTTGTTTTAGTAGTTAAAACATTTTATCAAAATCAATCATCGATTACTGTGACGATGAGAAAGTTACGTGAAATTTTTGGCAGAAATAACGTGCCAACAAAACGCACTATTTATCGTGTAATGAATGATTTCGAAAAAAGAGGTTCTATAGGTGATAGGCCCAAGCATGTACCACAACGAACTGCAAGATCGGTTGAAAACATTACTGTTGCTCAAGAAAGTGTTAAAAACAATCCATAAACCACAATACGACGCTGTGCTCAGGAGTTTGGTCTTCAAACGACAACTTGGGCCACAATTTTGCACAAGGATTTGTATTTGTTTCCATATAAGATTCAGTTGACACAGCAGCTTCTTCCACAAGATCATTTACGCCGCCGTACATATGCCAATAGGATGTTACTACAGCTTTCTTATTACAACCCCGATTTTTATGAAAAAATCATAATGAGTGACGACGCACATTTTCATTTGAATGGATGAGTGAATAAACAGAGTAGTCGGCTGCGGGGAATGGGAAATCTTCATATTATTCAACAGTCACCTTTGCATCCATTAAAAGTGACGGTCGGGTGTGCAATTTAGTCAGGAGGAATCATTGGACCTTATTTCTTTAAAAATGAAAACGGCCCAACGGTAACTGTGAATGGTTAGCGATATCGTGATATAATTGAAAACTGTTTTAATGCCACAACTGCATGTTTTGATTAACATGTAGTATCAACAAGACGGTGCCACATTGTATACATCCAGGATTACAATGGAATAACTGCGAGAATGGTGATGTTGATTGGCCTCCACGATCACCTGATTTGACTGCTCCGGACTTCTTTTTGTGGGGATATCTGAAAAGCAAGTAGCACGGTACTTGACTAAATAGGCATTGTTGCCTGAAGTGCTACTTCTCTTTTAAAAAAACAGTTTTGAGACAACACTTTGATAAAACTGAAATCTGGCAGTGGCAAACTCTTTCATTTTCGCCGTCGCGTGAAACGTTTAATATGTGTAGGAAATCTGTAACGAGTTTTTAATATGAAAACTGATATTTCGCAATGGTATAGCTTATGATTAATGCCACTCTGTGCACAAGAGGGTGATTAAATATTTTTTTAAGAAACTTCCCATTATACTTTCAGACTTTTGAATGAGCTGCCGAAGTACCCTCGTACACACTATAATTTATGTATCCAACAATTAAATATTTTCCCAAAACGTGTATTTTTTAGAATTCTACATAATTTCTTCTTTACATTATAAAATTGTTTGTTGCCAAATCTAATTTAATCGTGTGCTTCATTAAGATATACTACGGCTTGCGTACATACGTACAGTGGTGGACATTAAGTTAGCACATTTCATGTATGTTGCATTCAAAAACGTTTATTTTGTTCAAGGTGTGAAAATTAAGTAAACATTTTACCCACAACTGTTGTATATGGGGTGATCGTTATGTACAGTTATATTTTTTATTCCCTTTTGCCCTTTTTATTTAAATTTTTGGTTTATTGCAACAAGTGTTTTATCTGAGCTGGACAGTTATTTAGCACATATTTCTAAATTCGATATTATTTGGCTTTACAATTTAAATCGATAAGCTTCGTGCATATTTTAATTTTCTCACACAGAGGAGCAGCGTAAGATTATCCATCAAATGAAATCGGGAGGAAGCAGCGTTTGTGATATTGCTTCAATATTAAAATGCTCCAGAAAGATGGTGTATACCGTACTATATCATATTCAAACCAATGGGAGACACAAATATATTCTACAGCGTACAAGGCCTAGAAAGAAAAGAACACTGAAGATGGCACATAGCCGAAATCGGTATGTTTACAAATCGAATTTAACGCGGGATAAGCTAAAATGATACCCAAGCCTTTAAAAACTTAACGTAAAGAGGACTCTCTTATTTAAAGAGCTTCAGTTGAGGACCCCTTCAAAACCTCAACTGAATTTCAAAGGAAGTTTTAACAAATTTTAATCTTTTCACTCGGTCCTTTAAATTAAAACGATTTATTCTTCTTTTTTTCTCTCAATATTTCGCTTTCCTTTGGAAAGCTTCTTCAGGAAATTATTTAAAAAAAAAAAAAAAATAATTTCCTGAAGAAGCTTTCCAAAGGAAAGCGAAATATTGAGAGAAAAAAAGAAGAATAAATCGTTTTAATTTAAAGGACCGAGTGAAAAGATTAAAATTTAATAAAAATTTAAAAAAAGGTCGAATAAAACTGAAAATAGGAAGTTTCAACAAAATTTGGTATTCACGTCTCCTCACGAACAATTAGAAGACGACTAAATAAAAAAAAAATGTATGGATGTATTGTACAACATAAGCCACACGTGTCGGAGAAAAATTTTAAGTCTCGAATTGCACTCGCCCGTGAACACATGGACAAGTCCCTGCTTTTTTTTTTGAAAAATATCCTATGGAGTGATGAATCCAAATTTTGACGATTTGGATCTGATAGAAAAAGTTATGTATGGCGTTTTCTAAACATACCACAGAACCCCAGGTACACCTCAAAGACCGTAAAGCATACTGTTGGAAACGTGATGGTTTGGGCTGCACGGTGGTTGGTCCTATAATCAAAATTGATCGGCGAATGTATGTTTACAAGAATATAATTGCATGCTTGCCAGTTAGATGGAGTTTCATGCACGACAATGATTCAAAACATACCTCATGTGAAGAGT
This sequence comes from Trichopoda pennipes, assembly GCA_030448955.1. Lineage (NCBI taxonomy): Eukaryota > Metazoa > Arthropoda > Insecta > Diptera > Tachinidae > Trichopoda > Trichopoda pennipes. Next base: position 5,354,181 of record JASKUP010000040.1, read on the forward strand.
GAAGATATGCTTGGAACAAAGTAGCATTGATGTTTTAAAATGGCCAGCTCAATCACCGCATCTTAATCCCATTAAAAATCTTTGGAACGATATACAGCAACACATAACCGCTGCTAAACCAAAAAATTTAAACGAATTATGGTCCGAAATACAAAAGTCTTGGTATGCTATACCTGAGGAACGCAATACGTCGTGAAAGTAAATCTAGAAACTGTGGCATATATCCTCATTATAACCTACATTAAGCCTACAGGGGCACCTGCCCCTCTTGTGACCTGTTTGTTCAGAACCCGTAATTCCGGAAGTTTCTTACAAAACTATAAAGCTTAAAAATTATGTAGACCTGTTTATTGTATAACTTTCCCATTTGTCCAAACAAGTTTGAAATGTAGAGCTTCCAGAGAGCAAAAATTATACAAGATTTGCATCGTTGGCTACCAATGACCTCCACTATTCACAAGATGTTAACTCATTCGAAGCAGGTTATAGAGAACACTATACCGCCAATTGGTGTTTTTGGCAAATCGGCAGCTGAATCGCGCTACAAAAATTACAAATCCAACAGATTGCATCATGCTCGCAAAACGGCAGAACTAACAGCCTTCTGAACGTACATCCGATTCAATAATTTCGATGAAGAAAACCACTACGAACAAGGCGAATAAAAAAATTACGTATACTCTTGACAGCGAGAATAACATGTTAAGATATAACAATGATTAAAGTCATTCATATGCAAAAAAAAATATTTACAATAAGTGCTAAAATCGTGGCCACCACTGTATATACAGGTACATACATGCTTACAAGCATTTATTTATTTATGAAATGTTTCACTCTGACTGGAGTAAATTACCTTTAAAATTTTGTTGTTGCTTAAATTTTTTATCGTTTGACATAGAAAACTAAATAAAACTTGATAAAAAGCTTTAGAATAAATACACACAAAACGAAACAAACAGCTTGAGGAACAAAATTTATATATCAAATCTCTTTGTGTTGCTTTTGTTGTTGTTCTAATTTTTTTGTGTGTCATAAATTTTAGTTGCACATGCTTCTAACAAAGTTAAACTTTACAGTTTATTGATTTTATTTCAAGCATCAAATGAAAAACATAAAAATAAAGAAGAATGGGAGAAGAGAGCTACAGAGAGGGAGTGAGACAGAGAGCGCTAAAGAGATGCAGCAGATTTAAAATTACATCATTGATTATTTTTTTTTTTTTAATTTTCGGCAAACAAATTCAGAACAAATAAATGTGAATAAAACAAAAGCAAAAACAAAAAAAAAACATTTTAACCAACTGTTGTTTAATAATAAATTAAGTGTGAAACAAACTTAAGCAACAATAAAAACAACAGTACAGATATGTGAAGGTCAATTAACGTGACCAACTGTTGTCGTCTAATGTTGTTTACATTCTCATACAAACAATAAACAACAAGCACATGATCATATTTAAAAAAACACATTTTTTTATCAGAATAATTTTTTTAATATTTTTTGAAGCTTTTTTTATTTATTATTTTTTTTTAAATTGTGTTTAGCTTTTTTTTCTTTCTTTGTAATTTAATGCACATGATTTAGTATACTCTACATGCACACATATTTTTACTTTTTTTGTCACAGATTTAATTTCATTCCAAAAATCGTAACCTTATGAGTTGTTGTTTTTTTTTGTTATTTTAAATTTAATCTGGTTAATTCATGCAGAAGACACTTTGTAAAATAACAGTACTGAGAAATTAAAATTTTGCTTCTTTTTTTGCTGAATCTGTGCATTTTTTTTATTTTACATATTTTCCATTATTATTTCTTAGAAATAATTTGACATTTTCTTTTTTAATACGAGGTAAATACGAGATAAAGTAAGGAAATTTAAGTAACATGGGAAAAATATAAATTTGAAGAGATTCTTTTAAAGCAATCTCTACAAAAAGGTTAAAAAATATGAAATAAAAAGAAAAGATTTTGAAAGAAGAACTTAACGAAAATTTTACAAGCAGATTGCAAATGAGCCTAATAATCGCAATTTTTATTTACTGTAAATTTGTACATTAATAATTTTTGTTTTACTTTAATAAACATTATATTTGTATCACTCTGTAATTTAATTATTTAACTTTTCTTTTGCTTTGGACCAGTACCAGGTAATGGACCCCTACAGATGCAATGCTTTGTGCCAAAACTAGGAAATTAGGTTAAGGGAAGGAGGAAAGAGGGAGTAGTGTTTGTGGACATTCAATTTGAACTTTCCTCTGGATGTCTGGAGAGAGTTTATTCCTCATATGGACTGTTCCGCTAAAAAAACGAATTTTCCCTGTAATACGTAGTGCGATTCACTGGCCAATTAACCACAAATGGATGTGCTCTCTCCCTAATTTCGTTAGAGCACTTACCATTGTAGTGACGATAAAATAGTGAAATACATCCCATATTGCCTCGATGCTCCAGAGAATCAATAGACTTAGATATGCTGCTGTCCCCAATGAGCCTCTTGAACCTCTCCTGTATGCGGTCGAGCAACTCCATAATAGATTTAGGGGCGCCGGCCCACACATGAGAGCTGTATTCCATCTTTAGACGGTTATAGATGCTATAAAGAATTCGGAGATCAGATGGAGTGAAATATCTCTTACAGCGTTTTAAAAAACCTAGGCACTTGATACCTTCTTTCGAAGCCTGAAGATTGTATTTGGTGGATCGAACATCACACTAAATTTTCATGCCAAGAACATAAAGAGCTTCCGATTCCGTAATACTTATATCAGATGCAGCACCATTTCCGGACACAAATCCACCTCCAACTGGTCCGGTCTATTACTAAATAAATACGAATGACAAATGGTGCTGTCATCTGCAAAAGAGCATATGGGATTGAAAGTTTAACCAAGAAGGTTATTTAGAAAAATATGAAATAGGGTAGGAGAAAGAACGGAGTCTTGCGGTACCCCTGAATTAATCTTGAACACGTCTGATGAAATCTCATCTATAATAAGTTGTATATGTGATAGGATTTATATCTGCACCGAGCCATATGGCCATAATTTGAGGGTGGTCCTACCAGTGGGTGTAGGAAAGAGCGTCCACCCACTTCCTAAGACGCACACACACTAGGAGCGTACATGCCATTTTTGAGTGCACTCGAAAACTGCTACTATCTTGCTTAAGAGTTGGAGACTATCCAACTCCTAGTCCTGTTGCAAGTGCAACTAGGACATTTATTTGGATGTTAACCTTATCTTCGCATTGACACATCTTCGGAACTTTCTTCAAAGCCTGATTTAAACCACAGCCACCACGTTGCTCCCTGAGGGGCCCACCCACAACCAGATTAGGGTCGTAGCCCTGCTGGAAACTGGTTTCCGTGGTACCATTGCGTGTATATAAGTTACTGGTCGGACTCCGAAAGTCCTACGTCTATTCCAGTATCGGGCTCCTGCTAGCCCAGGCGACTGGTACCGCCTTTTACCCCCGAAGGTATATGTCAAGTTGGGAAAGAGAGCCACCAGGAGTGTGTACTCCCGGGAGGAGGGAGGAAACAAGTCGTTTAGTGCGTTTCCTAGAAAACTCGATATAAATCTGAAGAGATTATCAACGACACCAAATGCAACAAATTTTGACTGCTTCATGCAGCACTCTATCAAACGCCTTAGAAATATCTAGAGCCACCACCTTAAGTTAACAATAGCAAAATAAATAAAATCAAACCGCTTGTACAACAAAACAAACAAAAAAAGTAGAAGGAATTTTATTAGTCCGCAGAGTATGAGTGCCAAAAAATCCTCCTGTTTATTCATAACAGCGATTATACTTTTGTTTTCGTACAATTCGAACTTGAAAAGTAGAATAGTACGCCTTTGGCTACAAATGAATGAATTTTTGATTATAATTTTGGGTTTAACGGCAGCTCGCTGGGCAGCGCCATCTGTACGTGGTGGCGACTGATAATGAATGCAGCCACCAGCTGTTTTATACAACAGCTGTGGAGATGGTAGATCTCTGTGTGTGTGTACTTGTATGTGGCGACGAATGGGTATACAAAGAAGAACTTTATGACCAAAGAGGAAGTTGGTACGCAGTTGGTCGACACATAATAAGTAATATTTTGACTAAAGTGTACCGCCCGAAAAAGTTTCTAAGTATCTTCGGTAAATGCTGTGAGGTCACAAACTAGTACAGTGGTTTTTACCCAGCCAGGTTTGTGTCTACCGTCGCTACTGCGAGTGACCAGAGCAGGGTTAAGTTGTTTTTTAGTGGTTATTACCCCACGCAATTTCCGGTGTTCTGGGTATTTCCCCCGTACGCTAACTATTATCTCGTGGTGCTGGCCATAGTAGCACTGGTGTGGTCACAAACTAGTACAGTGGTTTTTACCCAGCCAGGTTTGTGTCTACCGTCGCTACTGCGAGTGACCAGAGCAGCGTTAAATTGTGTTCTAGTGGTTTTTACCCTTCACAAATTCCGGTGCTCTGGGTATTTCCCTTGCTAACTAACTAGACCAGAGATACCTCTGCACAAAATTGCACTGCACACGGAGCAAAGAGGATGAGCTGCAGTTCAGGAGATTAGTGGCAAATAAAGTTTGAATATTTATACCGAATCAACCAACCGCCTTTTAATTAAACATTGTCACAACACAACCTGGACGTCGTTGAAAATACCCCAGCAACCAGGTTAAACGTGTCGTTACAATATGACTTGCCAAATTTCACAGTACCAAACACATACATGAACAAATTGAGACGTTAACTTTTTAAACGTCGGATAACATCAATTAGCACTCTATTTTATTTTGACATCAGCTGTTTTCAGCACAAATTAGATTATCCGAGACGTGACGAGCAAAAATTATAAATCGTCTGTTAATTAAGATTTTTAACAAACATGCGAAATTACATTTATACTTTTAAACTGGCAGTCATTTGTGTAAAAAACCATGTCGTCTGAAAGCTGATTAAGTAAAATTAAAAAAAAAAAAAATCGTTGTGTCACACTGTGCTACAGATATTGTCAAACATTAAAATTAATAATTTTTTATAAAAAATAAATCTAAAAAAAAGCAAAAAATATATTTCAACTTTCGAATTTTGTTTTAAATAAAAATCAAATATTAAAAAGAAATATGTCCACTCCTTTAAGTACTACAAGTGAAAATGGAACGAATTCTAATACCGATTCTAATGCTACTCCCGATGACGAAAAACAGACATCAACTACGTAAGTTCTGGTTTTTGCTTTTTTCTTGTTTTTTTTTGCGTTGTAATGATTTCTCAGATTTAAGAGCAGAATGATTTAAGTCTGAAGTCAATGCCAAAAACTAAGAAAATATTGACCATCTAAGAATTTTAAGATGTCTTTAGTTTTATTTATTTATAGTTTAGTAGTTCTAAATTTTAACAGTTTTATTTTGAAATAACGAAATTTTGCATTAAACGAAAGGATTTTTAGACAGCTTTAAAACGTTTTAAATATTGAGTAGACTAAGCGGTAGTTGAAGAAATTGGGGAAAAATCGAAGCGACCTTTTTTTTTTAAAGGGTGCCTTTTACGACCCCCTTCCCTTCTCAATAATTGTAGGCAAATCGATTTATAATTTACAACGAATTTTGCTTTCATTGAGTCACGTGCTATAACAAGCCTTTTCTCTACATTAAGTGATTTACGACTATCGACTGGTAATTATTGGCCTTCGTTCTCATCATGGAGTTTTTAATAATTGCTAGCATTTGTCTAAGGCTTAGTTAGATCCTTCATGACATTTACATTTAATAAGCTTCTGTCTAGGTAAAGGAATGCAAAGTTTTTGGGCGCAAAGGGACGTCTGAAGCAGAACCCCCAACTTCTTCCTTGCCGAAACATTGTGGAAAAATTTTGCTTCCGGGTACTTTCTACGTAAGATGCAAAAGTTCAAAAACACAACTAGTGTAATCGCTTCTATGAAGCAAGTGTACAACGAAGCAACACTTTTAAAAATTAAGCATTTTGATATATGGTTGCATACTGTCATAACTCGCTCCATCAGCCGCAACATGTACTAAGAACTAGTGAACTAGTGACTAGTGGTGCCATCACAAAATGATATGGATGTCCGTCATCATATTCATTTCCATTCAATCCAAATCATTATAAAGGTTAAACCTATTACTGCTAGCAAAACACGACATAACCATGTCAAACACTTCTCAGGTTCCCCCTGGTGCAGCCAGTACGCCATAAGGATAACAGAAAATTGTTTTGCTGCAGAATACACAACACCCATTTCTTGTCACTGACCACATTTTGATAACTTTACAGTTAATGTGGTTTTGGTATTTCGGGTTTATTCTGTTCTAAGATTTTGTTAGATGAATGAGACCAAGTAAAATGCATAATTGTGATTTGTGTTTTGTAACGCAAATTACCTACAACAAATAAACTATTGTAAAATAAGCTTACGACAAACAATATAACGTGATAATAGCAAATATCAGGAAAATATATAATAACTAAGTCCTAGTTAGAACTATATTTTATAAAAAAAAAAATTTAGTCATAATTATTTCTGTGACAGACTACTTTTGTTAAGGACACTTTTCACCTTAATATTGTATGTATATGTCTCTGTTACTGTTCCATAAGGCATTCAAATTACAATTCTTTTAGAATTTATAACAAGAGAATAAACATTTTTTTGTCTTAACACTGTTGTCAGTCTGTTGCTGCTTTGGCTTTGGCTGCTTTGTCAATTTCTAATTACATTTTACTATGAAATTCCTTTGAGGGAATTAATGCAATTATAAACAACATTGAAAGGACATACATATTTACATACATACTCGTATGTATGTTAGCTAAACTAATTGCCGGTGGGGGGCTCTGGAATTATTAAAAAATAAAACAAAAAAAAAATAAAACAAAAATGAAGAAGTTTTAAAACTTTAGCACACGGATCCTATTGGTGGTGGTGATGTTGTATGTATGTAAATGTCTCAAACAAGACGATGTTCTTACGATGGATGACTGCTTGGATTTTCAATTACTTTTGCATCTGTAATAAAGAAGAGAAATGAATATTTCTTGCCTTTAAAGTTATAAATCATATTTTTATTTTTTTTTAAACAAGTTCGAAAAGAACATGAAGTTCGCCGTAATACATCGTCCTCTGTATGTATGTTTTTGTTTGTATGTTTGGCTTAACTGAGTTTTATATTTTTTTATATTTTTTAGCAGGAATCTCATCTTAATGTACTTGGAGCCAAGAGATAGAATCTCTAGCTGTATTACTTACTCTCTTTGTTATTGGCTCTTCTCATAGTTACATCGAAGTATAATTCTGCTGCAATATTTGTTGTATGAAAAACATATTTTGTTTCTTGCTTTATTTAATCAAGTCATACGTATGCTCAGGGCTGTATATGTTTAATTGTATTTCATTTAAATTCACTTAAAATTACACTATTTTTGTAGAAATAACTAGATACCAAAAACTAGCGATCTATCGTTTTATTATTATTATTATTTGAGGATTTTTAATAAATAAAATAAAAAAATACAGGGTGTCCGCCGGGAAGGTATACTAATTTGCTTGTTTAAAATTTTCTATTAAATGAAAGAGAATGGATATGTTCTATTGATAAATATTTTTTTTAATGTCGGCAATTATGTATGGAATACAATATCAGATAAATGTCCATCTCTGTTAGCCTCACAAATGGCAGCCCTTTTGAGCACATTTTGACACATTTCATGCGGTATTTCATTAATTTCATCACGAATATATTGTTTGAATTACTTAGGCGTTTACATAAATCTTGCTTTTTAGATATGCGCCTAAAAAATAATCCCGGAGCAGTAAAATCAGGCGACCGTGGACCATTTGTGGAAATAACTTGTTGTAATTTGTTGTTGCAGTAATTCCATTGCAATCCTGGATGTATGCAGTGTAGCATCGTCTTGTTGATACCACATGTTTATCAAGCCCAAAAGCATGCAGTTGTGGCCTTAAAAAGTTTTCATTCATATCACGATATTGCTCCTAATTCACAGTTACCGTTAACGCAAGGTCCAATGATTCCTCCTGACCAAATTCTATACCAGACTGTCACTTTTAATGGATAATTTGAGGGTTTTCCATTCCCCAGAACCGATTATTCTGTTTATTCACATATTTTCATGAAAATATTTTTATGAATTGATTAATCGAATATTTTTCCATAATAAATTTGCCACGTGTCTACTTCACGACTGGCAAATATGAACTCAAGCAATTAAGGCAATACTGGAATTCTTACCGTCGGACTCATCCATTAGGTTGGTGGGCATGTCAGCTTTGCACATAAAGAAGAGCAAAAATCGGACATAAGAATATTCTGGACCCAGCAAGCACGGAGGTTAGGGAAACTCAAATTTGAATCGATAGGCTCGATATAAAATGTGCGAACAACAACCGCGTCTTCGACTGGGTTGTTCATCTGAAAACATCGCAGCTGTGAGTCAAAGTTTTAAAACATATCCAAATTTGTCAATTCCTCGACGTTCTCAACTTATCTAAACTATCTAAAACTATCACATGGTGAATTTTGCGTAAGGATTTAACTTTGAAGCCTAAAAGGTTCAATTGGTGTAAGAATTGTAGCCGATCGACCATTTACATCGCCATAGATTCGCTTAATTCAGTCATTTTTTCAAACGAAGCCCATTTTCACATGTTTCAACAAGCAAAATTGCCGCATTTGGATTTCTGGAAATCCTAGAGCGATTATTAAGAAGCCCTTGCATGCTCAACGTGTCACTGTATAGTGCGCTATGTGGTCTGAGGGCGTGATTGGGCCGTTTTTATTTTTTCGAAGATGAGGCTGGATCAATGGATCACGCTATCACGAGATGTTAACAACTAAATTTTGGCCTAATATTGACGACGTAGATATCTCTGATATGTGGTTTCAATTGACATTTGCACACAATCAACGAAACGATTAATTTATTGCAAACCAAATTTCCCGATCGCATAATTTCACTACAATCAGCTGTGAAGTGGCCAGTCAGATCGTGTGATTTAACACTACTAGATTATTTTTTGTGGACCTGTGTTAAGAACAAAGTCTATACGAAGTCAATCGAAATGATTTCAGCCTTAAAATCCGTGCGGTGATTAACGAAATAGGTTCGCCATTTTGTTTTTTTTTTTAAGAGAAGTAGCACTTCAGGCAACAATGCCTACTTAGTCACAACCGTGCTACATTCTTTAGGAAAGGGATAGAGAAGAGATTAGACAGATGGTGATAGTAGAAGGATAGTTACATAGCCTTCAAGCTCTTATTTTTGTAGTGAAAATAACAACCCCTAGGATTGGTAGGCTAAGTACACTACCTACTAGACTACCGGGGCAGCTTTCATTTCTAGAAGGCCCATGTTATTGGAAATTAACTGTCGTATAAGACAGCACAGTGACCAGTGGCTATGCCTTCATCACTGAGCAGCTCCACCGACAGTCAATTTTTATTTTTTGTAGTGAAAACAGCCAAGGTCTTTGTTGGGAATCGAACCCACAACCCTCAGACTGATAAGCTAGTACACTACCTACTAGGCTACAAGGGCACCTAAAGTGCCAAAAAGTGATTAAAAACTTTGATTTAAGAATCGACATTTGTCAGCGTGGTCGTGGTGGACATTCGTCAGATATTATTTTTCATTCATAATTGCCGAACGTTTCTCTTTGTAAAGCAATAAAAGTTTGAAACTTTTTAATCTAAATTTTTTGTTTTATTTTGTTTTAGAAAACAAACTTTTAGTTATTACACGTCCGTAGCGGTATTATTTCTGGCAACACTATAAAAGGCGTTTTTTTTTTGTTATACTTTTATTATACTTCATACGAGTAGTTTAAAAATCTTAAAGAAAACGGATTTTTGCTACAATATATTGCAGTCCAAACTTATCTGTAGAAGATATCTTGGTTAAAACTTGTTGTTATATTTGACTATTATAAAGAAAATTATGCTGAATAATTGTTTTTGCTTTTTTTTGTGTTATCTAATAAAAATGGTATTTTAGGTTTTTGAACGTCTTAGTAACTCAAATTAGTAGTTTTTGTTGTTTAAAATTTTTAAAAATATTTTTAAATTTAAATCTCTCTTTTTAAAGATAATTTGTGCATAACAATTTTTAGTTAAAAATATTTTAACACAATTTGATTTAGTTAGCACTATTAGCATGTTCAATAGTCTAAACAATAAAAATTTTAAATTAAAAATGTCACGAAATTTGCTATTTTTAAAAAATTTATGACTCGTATTTTAAATAAATTATAATTTCTTAGACGTCATTATAAGTTATAATGGGTGTGTGTGTGTGTGTGTGTGTGCGTTTTTTCAAAAATAAAATATCGATTGTAATATTTAACTAAACGAATTTTAATTACAGTAACTTGTAACGAAATGTTTTTTTTTTAGTTGTTTATTTATTTATTTATTCTTTTTTTAATTTTATACAAACAAAAAAAAGGTTTGCAATAATTTTTATTTTTTTTTTTTGTTTAAAATCTATTTGTGTTGTATTAACTTTTGTTTATGAAATCGCATTCTCACTTTGCATTCGCATTTCATTTTCATCGTGCTGTATTTATTGTAAGCCAAACCACCTTGACCCATAAGACCACTTAAAGGCCATTTGCCTATATGTTGTTGTACTACAAAGCTCAGTGAATACATGTTGACTGATTAACTACGCAACTGGCTGAATGACTGACTAACAGACAGCCAAGCCAGCAGACGCATTGCATTTCTGAATTTCAATAGTATTTTGGTTTATATTTCTGTAGCTACTTCAACCAACAAGGTGCTATTGGTTGTGTATAATATTATCTCTTTGCATTTTTAAATGTTAGTATCTTGTTTTCTCTCTCTCTCTCTCTCTCGCTCTTTGTTTATGGTCTTTATACAAACATGCTTGTATTCATTTGCTTATTATGTTTGCAAAGTCTATTCATGACAGACGACGCAAAAATAAGTGAAAATGAAAGTGACAAAAAACATTGCCAGCCAACATAAAGTTTACATAAATGCTTCTATCGCCCGCCTGGCTGCTTATCGACCTACCTGCATGTCTTAAGAGTCTATTTGACTACGTAAATAGTTTCTTCTTACTTGCATTTATAATAATGATAATTTATATTACAAATGTATGACGAAAAATAAAAGCAAAAACAAACATAAAACGTTATTTTTGAGACATTTCAAAAATCGATATGACTTTTGGCATGAGCGAGCACGTTTCTATTTTTACTTTAAACTAGTTATTTGAGTTTTATTGCTCGCTTTTCTTTGTTGTTTTTTGTATTTTTGTGTTGTTTTAATTGGCAACAAAATGGTGCCAAATAATCATTTTTTACGACCACCACACATTTTAGAGAATAAGTAGGCGCAACTCTTTACTAAGTAAAAAGTTATTTGGAATTACATTTATTCGTATTACAATTGATGCGGTCTTGGGTTTTTAATTACTATCGATTATTCGTTTGAAATGTGTGTGGAGAAAACAAAAAAAAATATATAAAGTTATAAATACTCTGACGTAAATGGTTACGTTACGTAACACATATGCACAATGCGATTAATGCAATGAATAGCAATCAGAAGCAGTAAGCAATTTAATAATGAACTTTTAAAAAACTGTGCACAATGGAGAGAGAGAGAGAGAGAAAGATCTGCAAAAATATATTTGCATACGTTAAGTATACGCGCAGCTGCAAAGTGGCAATAAACTAAATTTAGCTTTTCGCATTCGCTGCTTTTAAGTATAAACTACCGCCGGGAAAATATACTTTTTTGTATGATTATAATTTTTTAATAACAGGATAGAGAAGGGATCTTGATATTGATAATTGTTTTATTGAATGTCGGTACGCCTCTGTTAGTCGCACTAATGCGAACACATTTTTCATTACATTCTCACACATTTCACGCGGTATTTTATTAATTTCATCATGATTTTGTTTGAGTTTCTCAAACATTTCTGGCTTGTTTGCATAAACCTTGCTTTTCAGATATCCCCACAGAAAAGAAGTCCGGACGATTAGTCAAATCAGGCGACCGTGGAGACCAATCAACATCACCATTTCTTGAAATAACTTGTTGTGGAAAGAGGTCGCGTAGTAATTCCATTGTAGTCCTGGCTGTATGCGATGTGGCACCGTCTTGTTGATACCACATGTTAATCAAGCCCAAATTATGCAGTTGTGGCATTAAAACGTTTTCAATCGTATTACTATATAGCTCCCCATTCACAAATTGCATACCAGACTGTCACTTTTAATGGATGCAAAGGTGACTGTTGAATAATTTGAGGCTTTCCCATTCTTCAGAAGCGGCTATTCTGTTTATTTACATATCCATTCAAATGAAAATGTGCGTCGTCACTCATTATGATTTTTTCATGAAAATCGGAGTTGTCATGGGCCAGTTGTAACATCCTATTGACATACATATGTATGGCGGCGTAAATGGTCTTGTGGAAAAAGCTCTTGTGTCATCTGACTTTTATATGGAAACAAATGCAAATCCAAAGTGAAAAATTGCGGTCAAAGTTGCTCTTGGAAGACCAAATTCCTGAGCACGGCGTCGAATTGATGGAACACTTTCTGGAGCAGCACTAATGTTTGCAGCCAATCTCGCCGGGGCGTATCACCTATAGACTTATTTTCACATTTTTATTTTTTAATCGACCTTTTTATTTCTTAAATAAATATCTGTTATTCTTTTTAACGGTCTTTTTTAATTAATTTAACAATATATATTTTTATTTCGCTTTCCTATGGAAAGCTTCTTCAGGAAAATTAATTTTAATTTTATTTGTTAATAATTGTTAAAATTAATTTTCCTGAAGAAGCTTTCCATAGGAAAGCAAAATATTGCAAAAAAATATATATTGTTAAATTAATTAAAAAAGACCGTTTAAAAGAATAACAGATATTTCTTTAAGACTTTTTTTTCGAAATAATTCACTACATGATAAATGGTGCGTTTTGTTGGCACGTTGTTTCTCACAAAAATTTCACGTAACTTTCTCATCGTCTCAGTAATCGATGATTGATTTTGATAAAATGTTTTAACGATTAAAAAACGTTGGTTTATCGAATAGTTTTCCATAATACTTCACGACTGCCAGATATGAACTGTCAAGACTAATGTTTACCAAAATGGTGTCAAAACAAAGTAGTATCTTTCCCGGCGGACACCCTGTACAAAATACTAAACTTTTTTTTGGCCATTTTGTTATAAAAAATATAGTAGAACAGAAAAAAGAAGTTTTTAATATTTAATTTTTTAAAGGACTTGATGTTCAAATTTATTCCTTTAAGCCTTCCCAACATTTTCTTAATTTTACAAAATTATTTTTTTTTATTAAAATGCGTGTAAAACATCATTTGCAGAGAAATGCACCAAAAACCCATGATTGACGTACAAAATTTGAACGTATAGTAGCACTTTTGATGACATGTTGAACTCCATACAAAACACAACATTAAAACGCCAATTAGAGCTACTCGCACTAGAACTGAAGAAATGTATCCTAAAATTTTGAAAACATTTCAGAAACTAGAAGTTTATTTTTGTAATTATCGCAGTGTCGAAATATGTATGTGCGCAAGTATGTATGTTTGTATGTATGCATGTATGTATGTATGTATATATATGCATGTAGAAAACACCCGCAGGGTAATTTTTACTACCATGTTGAATGTGCACATTTTCAAATTGCGGGATTAAAATTAATTTTTATAAATTCTCTTTACAGATGTGCCCTTAATTATGAAAGTGGTCTAAGTTATACAATTTCTGTTTCGAGATATTTACAGCCGTATTCATAAAAGCTTAAAGCAGATTTAACTGTTGTTGTTAAGTAAAATTTCTTAGAGTGCCTTTCTTTTACCTTAAAATACCTTTGTTAACTTTAAAGTAAGAAAAAATCTACTTTAAACCTACAATAAATGGAGCCGCGTATTTTAAAAGTGGCATAAGTCTGTAGTGTACTACACAAGTCTACAATGCATGGCACTATGCATAGAGCAATATGTTGTTCTTGTACTAAGGAGATAAAAGAAAAATCACTTTCATAATTTTTTCTTAAGGGTAAGGGTGTAGTGTACCCCACAAGTCTACAATGTATGCACAATTCATAAAACAAATAATTAATAATAAACAAGAACAACACACTGTTCTATGCATAGTGCCATGTATTGTAGAGTTGTGTGGTACACAGTTAAATCCACTGATGATCTATATGAGCAGTAGCGAAATGGCCATATGGATATGCTTTCCCCGGCAGTAATATATTTCAAATATATTTTTAATAATAAATATTTTATGAGAATATCATAAAATGTTTATTAAAGGATTCAATCACAAATTAACGTAGATTAAATTTAAAATTGATTAAAAGGTCCGCCAGCTTAAATTCCTGCACCAGTGGAACCTTGTGAGGCTTCAAAGTCAAATCCTTACACAAAATTCGTCATGTGGTGTTTTTGGATAACCCCCCGGGGGCACATTTATGGCCTTTATAGTACGTAACAGCTATCTAGATCTGTGAAACTGGCGGAAAAAGGGAGCCCAGTCCCCTGAAGACAGGCAGGGAGTCAACTGAAAGCTCCACTTATTTCCACGGGGATCAGTGAGCCGCAAAGTTCATTATTTGTCTCTTTAGACAATTAATAGCTCTCTGACTGATCATTGAGGTTGGCCCCTATATGGGAGTAACGTGGTTGTTGTGGTTTCGCGGCCCCATAACAGTATAACGGTTACTATAGCAGCCAGGATTATCTCATTGATAATGACACGCAAAGTGAATGATCCAGTCCAGTCAGCATATTAGACATGTGTTCTGGACAGGAGTTGAAAGTCTCCAACTCTTTAGCAAGGTGTGATGGTTTGCAGCCCTGCCCTGGAATCATTAAAGTTGCAACTAGATGGTTCTGTTGCTTAGAATTATGTCTTCGGCTTCCTAGGACGCATGTATGACGTTTCAAATTATGTGTGGTTTGTCCACCATCTGATTAAGGCTACATAGCCAGGTGCGGATGTAAAACGAATCACACTATCTAACCCCAATTGTTGAGAACGTCGAGGAATTGACAACTTTTGATCTGCTTGAACACTGCGGCTTACGGGTGCGATTTTTTTAGGTGAATGATCCGGTTGAACATAATTCTTCTTGGTGTTCGCACATTTTATGTCATGCCTGTCGACTCCAATTTAACTATGTTGTCCAAAAATATCATGAATTTTACGAAATGTAACTTTAACAGAACCATCATTTTCATAGTGGATTTTAATTATTTTAAAGCGATTTTCGCGCGAAATTGAAATCATTGTAACAATTGCCAATGCGTCTACTACGGATACGTCAAAAAACTAAATTTGAAAACTATTGTTGTTGGTGTTGCCACAATTGAAAAACTAACTGCTTGTTGAAAAGATCGATATTTGAGTATTTATTTTTCAATTACATTTTCTTATAATTAATACGAATTCGTAGAGGAACCAAATACGAAAACTTTGAGATTTATCACTTTAATACTTTTATTAGAATTTTTGAAAACTAAAAATTATAATTTTAAATAATTGTTGACTTAGTCCATTTTCATAATTAACACTAAACAAATTTTATTTAATTCCATTTTAATGGTTTCTTTTTTATTATATAATGAAAATAAAATTCAACCAATTTAATTTCAAGAAATTGGTCGTTAAGGAAATAATAAACTATTAATTAAAATTTTATTTTGACTTGGAACACTTTCAAAACTAAAGGCATATTGAAACTTCTCCTTTCCTGAAGTAGATTATAAATAACTCCCACCGTTTAGCAAAACATAAGACATTATAATTACATTTACCATATTTACTTTGATATCACAACATTATTTTAAAGATCTTACGTTATCGTACTATGCAAAGGCCTTAATAAAATAGTACGACAACAGACGCAAGAGAAAAATTATTCTGCCCGTAACTTATAAAACAAACAATTCCCATGTGGGAGTTTTAGAATT
This sequence comes from Trichopoda pennipes, assembly GCA_030448955.1. Lineage (NCBI taxonomy): Eukaryota > Metazoa > Arthropoda > Insecta > Diptera > Tachinidae > Trichopoda > Trichopoda pennipes. The sequence continues at coordinate 5,370,213 of JASKUP010000040.1, forward strand.
TTTACTACAAATTAAAAATTAATGGCAAAAAGCACAAACAAACAAACGAACACAATTAATAATTGTTTCATGAATTTGCGAGCACTTAATCAAAAGCTTCTAAAAGAATGCATTTAAATCGATGTAGTTTTATTTGAAATGTCTGACACAAAACAAAAGAAAACAAAAACAACGACAGACAGTTGATAATATCAAAATATTTAAATATGCATGAATACAATTTACTAAAATGATATATTTTTATTCATCACGTGATATTAGTTTAATAGATTTAAAACTAAATTTATGAACAAATCAGATACGAGTAAATAATCGTAATTTATAGCCATTTTAATTCAAAACAAATAAAAAAAAAGCTAAAAAATCGTTTACACCGTTTGCATGAATAATAATTTTAATAAAATATTTATCACAGAATAATCTACTACACACAGCCTATTTATAAATTTTGTTGAATTTAATATTAATTTTTTAATTTAATAATTTAATTTAATTTAATTTAATATACAATTTTTTTTTATTTTAAAACTTCTTTAACAAATTGAGAGTTCTAACCAAACCAACAGTTAATAATAATTATATTTTTTCTTATTTTTTTCGGAAATGAGTTCAATTAATTGTTGTGTACAAGCCAAAGACAAAGTGTAAATAAATGCTCACTGTGAAAAATATTATATTTGATGCGAGACGTTCAAATAGTAGCGTTTGAAATGGGAACATATCGATTTTGTTAATTGACTTAAGTTTCACATATGTACTGGGTGTCCGCCGGGAAGGTATACTACTTTGTTTGTATATAATTTTTGATTAAATGAAAGAGAATGGATCTTATATTTTATGCGATGTGCCATCATCTTAATGATACCACATGCTAATCAAGCTTAAGGCATGCAGCTGTGGTGTTAACAAGTTTTCAATCATATCACGATATCGCTGCCCCTTCACTGTTACCGTTACGCCGTTTATATTTTCAAAAAAGTAGGGTCCAATGATTCCTCCTGACAAAATTGCACACCAGACTGTCACTTTTAATGGATGCAAAGGTCACTATTGAATAATTTGGGAGTTTCCTATTCCCTAGAACCGACTATTCTGTATATGAATCTTTTTTGAAAGTCGGGGTTGTCATGGGCGAGCCGTAACATCCTATTGGCATATGTATGGCGGCGTAAATGGTCTTGTGGAAGAAACTCTTATGTCATCTGAGGTTGATGGATTGTTTTGAACACTTTCTTTCTTCGAAATCATTCATTACATGATAAATAGTGCGTTTTGTTGCCACGTTGTTTCTCCAAAAAATTTCACGCAACTTTCTTATCGTCACAGTAATCGATGATTGGTTTTAATAAAATGTTTTAACGATTAAAACACGTTGGTTTATCGAATATTTTTCCGTAATAAATTTGCCATGAACATGAACTGTCAAGAATATGAACTGTCGGATCCACAACCCCCAGACTGACAAGCTAGTACACTACCTACTAGCCTACAGGGGCACCTGATTTTTAATTTAATTTGATTTTTTAATTTAATTTAGATACATTTTTTTTGGGTAGATTATGGGGTAATAAACTCGTTTCTGGGAGTTTTTGAGAATAAAATAAAACGTTAATTTGAGAAGTTGACTCGTAAGTAATCTGAAAATTTTCACATAATTAAAGTAAGCTGGGTGCCCGAATTTCCCTAAAATCTCGCGATAAGGATATATTATGTATTTTAATTGCCATAATCTAATTTATCACCTAACAATGGCGTAATTTGATTTACATCTGTACCTGGCAGTTAGCCTTAACCAGATGGTGGTCAAACCACTTTGAATGATTTTAAAACAAACGTCATTCGCGCCCTAGGAAGCCGAAGACTAATGCTAGCAACAGGTCCTTCCTAGTTGCAACTTTAGCGATTCTAGAGCAGGGCTGCAAACCACCACTCCTTGCTGAAGAGCTGGAGACCATCTAACTCCTGTCCAGAACACATGTCTAGCATGCTCACTGGATCTAGAAACATTCCACCAGGTAGGTGTTATTAAAGGTGAAATCAACCTGGCCACCATATAAAACTGACCTGTCTGTTATGGGGCCGCGAAACCACAACCACCACGATACTCCCGAAGGGCCAACCTCAAAAATCAGTCAGAGAAACAGCTAAAAGCGGAAACTCTGCGGGCTACTGATTCCCGTGGAAATAACGTGGAGTTCTTAGTTGACCCCTGCTGCCTTCAGGGAACTGGACTTCCTTTTTCCCCCAGTTGCACAGGTCTAGATAGTCAAGTATTCTATAAAGACCGATAAATGTGCCCCCGGGGAGTTATCACCTAACAAGTCCAATACGTACAATTAATTACTTTATAAATGTTTTTCTAATAAGTAAATTAAGTGGATCGATCTGTTATATTCCGACAATAAGCCAGCAAGATATATGGCGGCAAATTAATCTTTATGCCTTTTTACAAATTAAACTTTTTAAAGACAATGTCATTAGGGCCTAGCCTTACGGTGCTTTTAGTCTACCAACGACGTCGGAGTGCATAGTGTCAATCAACTTTAAGAGCGCGGCAATTAGGGCCGTTCGCCCACCACTTGCTGGAGCAGCGGAGACGGTCTTACCTCCACCGCACCATACCTTTGACGACATTCTTCTGAAGATGCAACAGCACATAGAATAAGAACAAGCTAATTCTTTCCATGATTGGAGTTTAAACTACAGTCATAGAAACAGGGACCATAGGCCCTGCGAACGATCGGCCTACGTAGTAACAGTAGTTGTCACTGGTGAAGATACTGCGAAAGACTGTAAAGGTACTTTTTTTCAGTGTCGGACTCCTGTTAGCCTATGCAACTGGTCTGGTACAGCATTTTACCCCCAGAAGCGATAACGTGAAGGTGAGGAAGGTCATGTAGACTGTCCCCAGGGGTTAATTTGGAAGACAGATTATGATACAGACTATCGTCAGTACTTAGCAGTGTGGCTCTAACTTGACGTAAGACTTACCACTGGATGAATATTATGCATCTACTAATGTCCCCAAGGTACATTGTACACCCCAAGTGGCCATTTCAGAAGAAAAGCCAACAGAGCCGTGCTGTACTCCTTACTTTGGAGCCGGGTACTATATGAACTGCTGCAACGCAACAGTTACACCTTGCCGCGATTTGCGCTTAAAACACCGCCACCACGTTACTATCCGAAGGACCTCGTCAATAAGCAGTACAGGGCTGTAGCCCTGTAGACTACTGGCTCTCTTGGTACGAGTTGATAAGTCACTAGTCGGACTTCGAAAGTCCAATTCTTGCAGTTTTAGGCTCCTGCTAGCTTAGGCCACTGGCGCCGCTCTTTACCCCCAAAAGCATAAGAAAAGCTGTTCACCAAGACTGCGTGCCTCCGTGGGAGTGGTTTTGAAGACGTATGAAACAGTTATTCCTGCGACGCAAATGACTTGATAATTACTTGCATTGGGAATGTGACAATTCTGCAATTGTCAAACAAAAATTAAGTTAAAGAACATCAGCATCAATATTCAAATGCAATTTCAGTAACTAACAAGTGTTACTCTAGCGTGAGTGTTCAACTGTCTATCCAACGGTCAGCTGTTACATCGGTTGTCAAACTTAACGATAAAGACATTAGTTATTAGACAACTAATTTTTTTTAAAGAAAAATGAAAAATATTTATTTACTTATTAGGGCATTAAAATAAAATAATGCCATAACTAATATACGAGTAATAAGACGTTTGAAATAAAACACATTTTTTTTTCTTTTGTATAAGAAAATCTACACAAGAAGGGCGGACATTAAACGAATTTCATCTTTATAACTGTTAACGGTGTAATGATATACAACTGTATTTTGTATTATATGAATCTATAAGTTGTCATAAATAAATATCAATGATAATTTATTATTGTAAATGACATTTTACAAGGTTGCTGCTATTTTATTCGATTGCTTTGATTAAAAATACAAAATGTAGAGCAAGTGTCAAATCAGATAAAAATTCAATCAGATTCTAATAAAAAACAAAAAAATAGAAAAAGCAATACAACACAATACACAATATACAATACAATGCGCACAAAGTATTTTTGAAAAGTGTTAATCATAATCATCTTTGTAAAATCCCATTAAACATTTTTGAAATGTCATGAAAATATTTGAAATTTACTCACATTTCACATTTAACATTTCATTTTGTAATGAATAATTTTTCGAAAAATATTTTAGCATTTTAAAACTTGTGATTGTGATGTCGTTGCTATGTTTATTAGCATATTAATTATTTTTGTTGGACCTTTGCCACATTTCATTTCAAAAAAAAATATTTAAAAAATGTACACGCTTTTTGTGAAACAAAAAAAACAAAAACAAAAAAGGGATCAAAAGTGTGACTGACTGAGAATGATTTCTTTGTGTTATCATCGTTTTAAATAAAATTCCTTTTTTGGTAAACAAATTTAAAAGGGTTAAAGTTATTTATTATTTACTAAAATAGATTTCGGTTTTGTTTATTGCTCAAAGTCAATTGTAGCCAAACGATTTTCCTCTTAAGGCTGTTAATATTTTTTTATCACGTAATCTGATGAAGAAAATTTTTGCTTCTCGCAATATCACGCAACATAAACATTTATTGTGTCATCGGCTTGCATGTTCTCACAACGTTATCGTTTTAAAATACTTCTTTAAAAACTCTAAGCATTTCTTTCTACTCCCGCTAGGGATGCTATTTGGTTATAGTTTTAAACTTACAGTGAAATGGTGTATTAGAAGCAGATACGGCTCTGATCATCCAGAGTTGTAGGATTAATATTCTTCGATATGTAACAAAAACATATTTGTTGATGTTTTGCTTGAAATCTGCATTTTTGATACACTATTCAAAACATTGGTCTTCGTTAGCAACTACTTTTTTTCCATTTTTCTGGTACCTTTTACATTCCGCGCTAAAGAACTGCTCCAGTTTTGAGGTAAAGATTGATACGGCTCTGATCATCCAGAGTTGTAGGATTAATATTCTTCGATATGTAACAAAAACATATTTGTTGATGTTTTGCTTGAAATCTGCATTTTTGATACACTATTCAAAACATTGGTCTTCGTTAGCAACTACTTTTTTCCATTTTTCTGGTACCTTTTACATTCCGCGCTAAAGAACTGCTCCAGTTTTGAGGTAAAGATTGAATCAAGATAAATTCTAATACCCTGTTTTTAAATAAAGCGTATTCCAATAACGGTGTTCTACATCGATCGAAGCAAAAGGTACTTAGTAGGTGTAAGGTCTAGGCCATAAGGCGTGTGAGCCATCCATCCAGTGTTTTCCAAATAAATTTTGACCGGTCTTCCAACATGTGGCCGTGGACTGACGAAAGATTATAGTTTAATATTTGGTAGAATAATCTAGTCATTTTTCATTGATTTCACTCTTCAAACGAATCAATTGCCTTCGGTACAGGTCCCTGGGATTATCTGACCCGATCTCAACAGCTTATAACACAAAATATCTTTCTGGTTCCACCATATACAGAGCACTACCTTGGTGTTATGGATATTCAATTTCGGCGTTGATTTGGCTCATTGGCGGAGCTTTACACATGACTTGGGGTTATTGTAATGTATCCATTTTTCATAACCAGTAACCATATGATGCAAAAATGACTGCTTCTCTTCTTAGCTTCAAAGCTTTCAAAATTTATTTCAATGTCTCTCGGCTTCAATTTATATGGTATCCAATTTCCTCGCTTTTGAATGCGTCCCAATGCTTTTAAATTTAGGGGAATGGCTTGTTATATACCTCCCAGTGATGCGTGATAAGATTTACGTCGGTATGCCACAACTCGACGATGATCAAACCACTTTTGCGATATGATGCGTGCGCCGCGCCCTAGGAATCCAAAGACTAATTTCTAGCAACAGGTTATTCCTAGTTGCAATTTCGGAGGTTTCGAAGAGTTGGAGACTATCCAACTCCTGATCCAGAACACATGACAAGCATGCTCACTGGACCTGGATCATTCACCCATTGTTCTCAGTAAAGATGAGATGATCCTGGCCCCTTAATCAAATTCATGTGGTCCGCGAAACCACAACCACCACGATACTCCCGAAGGGCTAACTTCAATAATCAAACGGAGAACAGCATTGCATAGCTGAACTCTGAGGCTTACTGATTTCCGTGGAAATAACGTGGAGCTTCCAGTTGGTTCTCTGCTAGCCTTCAGGGGATTAGGCTCTCGTTTTTCCCCCGTTGACACATGTAATGATGATGAATTTCCATCAAAACATATCAATGTGCCCCGGGGGGGAGTACCTCCCAGTGATAATGCAAGTTCTTCTTGCGTTTGAAAACAATTTTCGTCGGGTAATGTTTTCAATTCCTCATCTTCAAACTTTTTCGGCTGACCAAGCCTATCCTTGCCTTCTGCGTGGAAATCACTACTATTGCATCTTGCAAACCGTCGTTCAAAATTTTTTTGAGTTGTCGCATGTTGATCGTGAACTTTTATTACCCATCTATAACTTGTAGTAGCCGTTTCGTCAAATAAAAGGTTATCACACTTTCCTGCAAAACAATTCGACATTATTATAACGATTGAAAAAATGTGTGGTTACACCTTCGCTATACTATCGAATACTGAATTATAATGATAGAAGTTTACCCTCCAAAATACCATATTTGTTTATTATTGGCACAAACCATATGTGATTGTTATGTCACATGGTGGCCAAATCGACATAATTAACTTGTACCAGTAACCAGTGGTTTTTATAGTTATTAAAAGAAAATACCAAATTATTTTAAATTATCTAGCAAAAGCATAATACAGGGATGGTAAACGAAACTTTTTATTGTACTTTTCAAACTAAAATTATACTTAACAGATTTTCGATTTGGCCTAAAAATGAGATCAAGTGAAAATTACTGCCCAATTGTTCTGCACTTTCTGGAAAATATAATTAATTTTCATCCTTTTTTTATTAAAGAGATGTAGCACTTCAGGCAACAATGCCTATTTAGTCAAGTACCATGCTACATTCTTTAAGAAAGGGATAGAGAAGAGATGAAACAGGTGGTGAAAGTAGAAGGATAGTTGGAAATTAACTGCCGTATAAAAGACAGCACAGCGACCAGTGACTATGCCTTCATCGCTGAGCAGCCCCATCGACAGTCAATTTTTAATTTTGTAGTGAAAAAAAGCCAAGGTCTTCGTTGGGAATTGAACCCACAACCCCCACACTGAAAAGCTAGTACACTACCTACTAGCCTACAGGGGTAAGGTATCTGGAGTCCAACAGCTTACTTAGCGACCGACAGTATGGTTTCCGTAGGGGACGCTCTACGGGTGAGTTGCTGGCTTTCCTTTCGGAACAATGGTTTAATTTCATACATCATTTCGGAGAAAGTAAGGTGGTGGCTGTAGATATTTCGAAGGCGTTTTATAGAGTGTGGCACAATGCACCTCTGTCAGAACTTGCTGCTTTTGGTGTTAGTAATAATTTCTGCAGATTTGTATTGAGTTTTCTCAGGAATCGCACAATACGCGTTGTAATAGATGGATTTTTATCAGACTAGTTCAAGATTAATGTAGGAGGACCGCAACGCTTTTTTCTTCTTCCTACCCTATTTCTTATTTTTCTAAATGACCTTCTTTGTCAAACTTTCAACCCCATATACTCTTTCGCAGACGACAGCACCATTTGTAATTCGCATTTATTTGGTAATAAACCGAACCAGTGGAAGGTGAGTTTCAAAAGGCGGAACATGAATGATACGTTTAATTACGATCTTGCAACGATCTTGGAATGGGGTTGTGTGAATAGAGTCGATTTTAATGTTTGTAATACGCAATGTAGCATGCTTACGCATATATCTGTGTTCGGAAATGGTGCTGCATCTGCTACTACGGGTGATATAGTTATTACGGAATCGCACGCTCTAGATGTTCTTGGCATAAAAATTCAGTTTGATGTTCGATGCACTAAACACATTTTTCAAGTTTTTAAAGAAGCTTTCAAGTGCTTTTGTTTTCTAAAGCGATGTAAGAGATACTCCACTCCATCTGATATCCGTACTATTTATACCACCTATATCCCTCCAAAGATGGAATACAACTCTCATGTATGGGCTGAAGATCCACAGTTTATTTTTGAGTTGCTCGATCACCTAAGGGAGAGGATCAAGAGGCTTATTAGGGACAGTAGGATATTCAACTATGTTGATTCTCTAGAGCATCGCAGCAAAGTGGAAAGAGACGTGATTTGAAGCCTCAATCAGATGGTGGTGAAGCCACTTTGCATAATTTGGAACGTCATGCTCGTCCTAGGAAGCCGAAGCCATAATTCTATGCAACAGGTCTTTCCTAGTTGCAACTTTAGTGATTTCAGGAGCGGGGCTGCAAACTACCACACCTTGCTAAAGAGTTGGAGACCATCAACTCCTGTCCAAAACACATGTCTAGCATGGTCACTGGTCTTTATCATTTACCTAGCGTGTCATTAACGGTGAAATGATCCTGGCCACCATGGAACCATAAACTGTTATGGGGCCGCGAAACCACAACCACCACGATACTCTTATATAGGGGCCAACCTCAATAATCAGCCAGAGAACAGTCAAATGTTTAAAGAGACAAATAACGGAACTCTGGGGCTTACCGATTCCCGTGGAAATAAAGTGGAGTTCCCAGTTGGACCCTGCCGCCTTCAGGGGACTGAACTCCCTTTTTCCCCCAGCTGCACATAGTAGCTCTCCATAAAGACCATATATGTGCCCCCGGTGGATCGAAGCAAAGCGGAATGTGTTTCACTGTTTTATCGTTACTAATGAAATTAGGGAACTTGTTTCCGTTACTCGAACGTTTTTGCGTTTAACTCTATTTTCGCTGAGAGCGCATCCATTTGTGGTTGATTTTCCTATTAATCGCGCTACGCATTACAATTCTCCCCTTTCTTTTTTTAGCAGAACAATCCGTTTGTGGAATAAACTAGAGGTCTTTCCTGTCACTTTCAATGTAGGAAAGTTCAAATTGAATGTCCACAAACACTACTCTCTCTTTCGTCCTCCCCATAACCTAATTTCCTAGTTCTGGTACAATGTATTGCATTTGTAGGGGTAATGCTCTAAGTGCTGGTCTGAGAAGCAAAAAAAAAAAAAATTAAATGACTTACCACGATATCGATTTAATCAAAAATGGCCTAAAAAAACATGAAAGTGACTTTTACTTGCTAACTGTAAATTCAAACTTGTATGTGGCTTTTACAGTGATTTTAAGTTCCTAGAGCTTTTTATCATCTATTTTGAGCCAAAAATATTTTTAATATTGTCTCAAACCATTTCAGCGTAAAGTAAACTTCATCTATAGTCAGCTGTATGCTTTATTACGATTTTTGTTTTAGAAATGTTTTCCTTTTTTTCGCTAATAAAGCTTGTCAAGGATTTTCCCAGTTTTACCTTGTAGACATCATTCATGTTAAAGTTCATTTACTTTGGAAACTAAAGTTATAACACCATGAAAGCACAAAGAAAAAATATAAAATTTTGTTTTATAAAAGCAACAACAACAATAACAACTTTGGCAGACATAATTTCTAACTGAAATAACAAGCTTCATTAATAAATGATGAGCCTGTTTGCCGAATGTATCGATGTAATGGTTTGCAAAAATAAATAAATAAAATAATTTCAAATGCATTTTTTATTACTCAGCATTTAGAAAAAAATGTTTAAACTTAATTTTGTTTTATTTTATTTAAGAATGTTTTAATTTTATTTCATTTGATTTCATTTTTGTAGAGATCCAGAGCACAAGCACAATAAAAGCGAAATGACTAGCGAACAAAAACAACGCATACAAGTGCCCGATGCACTAAGAGAGGTACTTTTGGAATTCTCCATTGCCTTTCTGCTGGAACAGCCAGGTGATGTTATTAACTTTGCCGTCGAATATTTTACAAAACTACAGGAGAATCGTCGAAATGTCACCTTTACAGCAGATAAGAGTTCCATTGACGGTAGCGGGTCCCAAGATGAAGATGGTATGTTGAAATATTATATTTTAAATATTTTGTTTTCTTCTTCTTCTTCTGTTTAATTTTTATGCTGTCCAATGAAAAGAAAACAAACAATTCTGAAAATAGATTAAGACTATTAAAACGGGTGATTAGTCCTCAAAATAAAAAAAAAATTAAGGAAAATTGCTTATTTCTTCTCTTCTTTTCATGAAAGATTGCCTTCTGGCTACGTCTGTTATACCCAGTATAATTAAAAAAGCACAAGTATTGAAAGTTTAAAGAATAGCTTAATCTACTTTTGGATAATGTATGTATATAAAATAATTTTTGCCGCCTAAAAGTATGCTTGAATTTGGATTTTGCTTATTTTATACAGGGTGTCCTGTGATTAAATGAAAGAGAATGGATCTTATATTGATAAATGTTTTATTTAATGTAGGCAATTATGCAATGGAATACAATATCAGATAAATGTCCGTCCGCCTCTGTCAGCCTCACAAATGCGAGCCTTTTTTAAGCACATTTTTCATTACATTCTAACATACTTCACGCGGTATTTCATTAATTTTATCACGAATATTTTGTTTGAGTTGCTAAAGCGTTTCTGGTTTGTTTGCGTAAACCTTGCTTTTCAGATATCCCCACAAAAGGAAGTCCGAAGCAGTTAAATCAGGCGGCTGTGGAGGACAATCAACATCACCATTTCTTGAAATAATTTGTTGTGGAAAAAGGTTTCACAGGCAACACAAAGTAGCATATCTTCCCGGCGGACACTTCGTCTATGAATGTTATTGCGCTTACCTTAGCTATCTTTGTTTATTTTAATATATGTTGCTCTTCTGTGTACCCAGTAGATTTCACAAAAAAATGACAGAAAAAATTCGCTCCTCCTGATTTTTTGTAAAGGGTGTTTTTATAGAGGTATGGAACTTTGTAATGGAATAAAAATATGATGAATTTCTTAAAATTTACACGAAATTTACTTTATTTCAAATATAATTTTCTGGCATTAAATATGAGCATTTAAACATGACTTCAAGCATATGACCGACACGGCTCCAATTTTTGGTGACTTTTTTTAAATTTATGTATCGGCAATAGCACGGCGAATGTTGTGTTCCAAATTGTCAATTGTTTCATGCTTATTGGCGTAGACTAGCCACTTCATATATTCCATAGAAAATAGTCTAGCGGAGTTGAAACGCTCGATCTTATAGCCCAATTCAAAGCCAATTCCGTGAAGCTGTGCGACTACCACGCGTTACCCTCAATAAATCAATTGTGGCATGAGCTGTGTGACATGTTGCGCTGCCTTGTTGAAGCCACAGTTTCCGCACATAATGGTTGTTCAATTGATGATAGCAAAATACAGTAATCATGGCTCTATATCGGTCACCATTGACGGACTACGGACCACCCCACAAAGCACAGCATAATGTAAGGGTGTATCGGCATATACTTGAGAAAATTCTTTACTTCAAATACAGCAGTTTTGCTGTTAACTTAATCGCTAAATAATAATTCGCTTATGAAAATGTTGTTTCGAATCTAATTTGGCGTTTTGGAAGCGTTGTCCAGACGTCAGTCTATTTATGCTGAAGTGCCAAACCAAACTAAACATAAATCACTTCACAGCTGACAAAATTGTCAATAGTTAAAAAAAGTGTTGCCAACATAAAGTCCTATACCTCTATATAAATATAGATATATATTCCATTAGACAATAATTTTACAAAATAATCTTTGAGTGAAATTCGTTGTTAAAGAATATTTTTTATATTATTTTTTCGCACAGTGTTATTTCTCACTAATTCAATCGCTATATGAACTCGACTATTTAAAAGACTGACGTCAATGATTTTAATTGTATTATTGTTACATGCTAATGATAAAAAAGAAAAAATGGCAAATAAAAAAAAGAAGAAAAAGAAAATAAATGTAAAATGAAAGAATCAAAAACACACATGTGTTACGCACGTTTGGGAAGTAAAGAAAATCAGTCTGTGCAATTTTTTTTCACAACAATTGCGTGTTGTTCTGTGTGACGCTCTGACAGTTATTGTTATTCGGTTTTGTATTTTTTCATTTTTCCATTTACTTATGTCAAGTGTTTGATAAGCAACACACAACTTATATCACTTTCTGTTTATAATTATTTTTTTTTTTTGTTTTTTAGTTTTTAAATTTCAAATTTTAGATAATTTTATTTTAATAAGTCATGCACAGTAGTGCAGTGCGCTTTATATATTTTTTTAAATGTTCTTACATTTTATAAAAAGTCTTCGAAAATGTATGGGAGATGATTTTATGGCTTTGTTAAGAGTTACCAACTCTATGGAGAAATTAATTAATTACCGAAAAATAAAGTTTCAATGGAACTTGAATGTCACTGTTTTATTATCGAGAACAAATTCATCTACTTCGTTGGCATCATTGGTTTGTTTACACTTTTAAAGCTAAAGCATTACATCATTAGCCAAAACTTTACTGGATAAAAGTTTCATAATTGCTGGCCAAAAGTCGAATATTTGTGTCCATTTAAGCATATATTGAGTGGGCAAATTTAAGGTGAGGTAGTAAATCGTCTGGCAAATGATTAAATGTTAAGAGTTAAGCTGTCATCCTTTGACATTTATGTAGTAAAAAGTTTCGATATTTTAAATGTTACACTCTTGAGCAAAAACTTTTAATTGTGAAAATTTACAATTAAAATGATAAAAATGTCACTATATTACTTCGTACAGGTTTTCCTTGTAATCAGGCGTCTTATGGGCCTTAGAAGCTCATGGTATTGTTGCCAACAATAGAACCAAACAGTACGCTTGTATGGCGGAGTGATGCAAACATCCGTTAAACAACAACGTGTTGAGAATGAGTCTGGAACATCAACTCGTCGACATTCTCAACAATTGGGTAGCACTGGAAACAATCCCCCGGGAGCACATATATATGGTCTTTGGAGATAGCAACAACTTAGATCTGTGCAACTGGGGGAAAAAGGGAGCCCAGTCCCCTAAAGTCAGCAGGGGTACAACTGGAAACTCCACTTTATTTCCACGAGAATCACTGACCCGCAGAGTTCCGTTATTTGTCTCTTTAGACACTTAACTGTTCTCTGACTGATTATTGAGGTTGGCCCCTATATGGGAGTATCGTCGTGGTTGTGGTTTCGCTTCCCCATAACAGTCTATGGTTATATGGTGGCCGGGTTCATTTCACCTTTAATAACACCTACCTGGTGAAATGTTCCCAGATCCAGTGAGTATGCTAGACATGTGTTCTGGACAGGAGTTGGAAAGTCTCAAATTCTTAAGCAAGGAATGATGATTTGCAGCCCTGCTCTAGAATCATCGAAGTTGCAACTAGAAAGTTCTGTTGCATAGAATTATGGCTTCGGCTTTCTAGAACGAGCATGACGTTCCAAATTATGCAGTGGTTTGATCCACTATCTGATTAAGGCTTCATGGCCAGGCGCAGATGTACATCTAATCTCACAGCACTGGAAACAATCCCCCCCCTGAGGGCTCATTGATATGTTTGGGTGGAAGTCCACCATCTTTACATGTGGCAATGTGGGAAGAACGAGGGCTCAGTCCCCTAAAGGCTAGCAGGCAGTCAACTGGAAGCTCCACGTTATTTCCACGAGAAGTAGTAATTGCCAGGGTTCAGCTATTTGGTTCTTTAGCCTTTTAGCTGTCCTCTGTCTGATTATTGAGGTTGGCCCTTCGGGAGTATCGTGGTGGTTGTGGTTTCGTTTGTGTTGTGTGGGTCGGATCATTCACAATGAACACAATGAATGGTCCAGGTCCAGTGAGCATGACTGTCGCTGTGTTCTTAAATTTTATTAAGCTTCATACGTTCTGTGACAGGAGTTGGATAGTCTCCAACTCTTCAGCAAGGAGTGAAGGCTACGGCCTACTCCGGGCAACTAGGAGGGACTGGAAGATATACGTATTTGAAAAGATTTTTTGGTGAGGACGACGCTACATTTCATCGACAGTGGTATGATCCACCATCTGGTTATGGCTTACGTAACTAAGTACAGATGTTAATCTTATCACGCATCACTAGAAATACTCCCCCTCGGGCGCACATTGATATGTTTAGAATGAAATCCATTATCATTACATGTGTCAATGAGAGCCCAGTCCCCTGAAGGCTAGCAGGGAGTCAACTGGAAGCTCCACGTTATTTCCACGAGAAGTAGTAATTGCCAGGGTTCAGCTATTTGGTTTTTTAGCCTTTTAGCTGTTCTCTGTTTGATTACTGAGGTTGGCTCTTCGAGAGTATCGTGGTGGTTGTGGTTTCGCGGTAATCAAGAATTGGATTAAGAAGCCAGGATCATCTCACCTTTGCTGAGAACAATGGGTGAGCATGCTTGTCATGTGTTCTGGACCAGGAGTTGGATAGTCTTCAACTCTTCAGCAAGAAGGGGTTGGCAGCCATGCTTCGAAACCTCTGAAATTACAGCTAGGAATAACCGGTTTGCTACAAATTAGTCTTCGGCTTCCTAGGGCACGGCGCACGCATCAAATCGCCCAAGTGGTTTGATCCACCAGGTTATGGCTCACATAGCTAGCTACTAATGTAAATCTTATCACCCATCACTAGAAATACTTTGCGCAACATTTTGCATAAAGATTTTCATATTATCGCTAATAAAGTTTAACTCATTTAATAATTAAAGCCGATCGACCAGTGTTTGCGTCGAACATTTGGGAATAGTCTCTTTAAAAACCGGAACGAAAACCAACGTATTCTTTTAACAAAATTTTGTAAACAAACAAAATTGTCGCGTATGGAGCTCACAAAATCCGCAAGCAGTCTTTAAAACACCATTTAAACCATAGAAAGTGACCGTATGGTTACTTGGCGTTACCACACCATCATTAATAGGGCATGTTATCGTTAATAAAAAAGAAAACTATAGTCTGGTGGACACGTGTCACACAGCATGGAAAATGTTATGATAACATTTATATTTTAACCCTAAGACCTGTTAAATAGGCTGCCCATATCGTACAGCTTAATATTCTTCCTACATGTATTATATTTGTTTGAAACACGTGGTATATCCGGTGTTTAAAAATTTTAAATTCCGCTTGCCAAGATTTACTGGTCGGTCTATGTTTATAAACACGTTTAACGCTACATTAAGCACTGTGTACATATGCATGCCTAATTTGCTTTCATAATACAGTTACAGTCTCCGTATAATTTAACACATAATGAAATCTTTAATTATATTCATAATGCCACTTACCTTATTGTCAAAGGTGATGCGGTGGGGTCCTTAGTTATTTACACATTCTTTAACATGTGTACATATCTGTTATCCTGTTTTACTGTTGTTTCACATTTTTTTTCAATTATTCATTTTGTTTTTTTATTCTCTTCTCATTTAAATAACAAAACCTGTTTCAGTTTATCATATATTCAACATCAGTGAACAACGACAAAATAAGCACGCGCCCATACATATTAATACATATTTTGTGTGTGTGTGTGTAATTAAGTATTTATATAAAAGATTTTATAAGAAGAAAAACGCCATTACCTTTACCAAGCTTAAAGAGCTAAACTAGTGTAGAGTTTTATAAATATAATAAGTATCACGTGATATGCACGAATTTTAAAGAGCCCAGTCAGGTCCCCATCTAGTGTTATAATAGCTATACAAATTAATAATATCGATTGTTTTGCTTTTATCATAATAACAAAATGAGTTGATATATTATTCATAGTATTAACTGTCGTTAGCCACTCACTATCTTTTCCCATCTTTCTAGTAGCATATGGATTCCGCGCCAAAAGAACTCCTCTGGTTTTGAGGTAAAGAATGAATCAAGACAGCCTGTTTTGAAGTGAAGAACATTCCAGTAAGGGCGTTCTGCATCGATCAAAATAAATTGTAGTCAGAAAGAACAAGGTTTGGGCAGGTGAGCCAAAATTTCCAAACTACTGTTTTCCAAATAGTTTTTGTCTGATCTTACAACATGTGGCCGGGCATTGTCACGATGGAAAATCATGGCCTCGTATCTAATTAAATATTATCGTAATTTTTTGTTGGCCCTCTTCACACGAATCATTTGTCTTCGATACGGGTCTAAGCCGATTTCAACAGCTCATAATACAAAACATCCTTCTGATCCTGCCAAATTGAGAACATTACCTTGGCATTATGGATATATGATTTCGGCGTTGATTTGGGTTTTACATATGACTTTTTGCGCTTGGGGTTATCGTCATGTATCTATTTTTCATCAACAGTAACAATGCGATGCAAAAATTAATTCAACTCTTTTCAATGTCTTTCGGCTTCAATTCATATGGGACCCAATTTCCTTGCTTTTGAATGCATTCCAATGCTTTTAATTGTAGGCAAATGGCTTGTTATGTGACTCCCAGTGATAATGCAAGTTCTTCTTGCTTTTTAAAAGCCATCGTCATCGAGTAATGCCAATCTATATCCAATGCCTTATCTTCAAACTTTTTCACGTGGCCAGGCCTCTTTCTACTTGTATTCTGTGTCGAAATCACCACTATTGAATCACGAAACCATCGGTCATATTTTTTTTGGGTTGACGCATGTTGACCATAAACTTCTATTAACAATCGATAACTATCTTTAAATGAAGGAAGGTTATCATTTTGATTTAACGGAAAGTTTAAAGAAACTAGTTCCGTCCGTTTCCTTCATTTATCGTAAATGATCGACAAGCGAGAGAACCACAAACTACATCCAATTTCATCTGTCGAAACGATTAACGATAAAGAAGCAATAGTTCTTTTTATTAAATCGTTCAACGACACTGAATAGTTTGGAAAAGAGCCAAGGTACTCTTAAAAATGGACTTATATTACAAAGTTATAAAGCTTAATCTATTAACTAAACCGCTGCAGTTTTTAGCTAACTAAGAAATCATGTTAACTATAAAAAGATGAAAGATCTTAGCCTGAATGCTGTAGCTTAAATGATTAGTAAGTGTGGCGGTCTAGATTCATATCCCAGCATTAAATGGTCGGCGAAGTAAAAAAGAGGAATAAAATATACACCCTTAAGAGCAAATGCATTCTAAAACGGCTTTAAAAATAAATTATAAAAAGTGCAATTGCAGAGTTGTTGAAAGTGAAGCTTTGTATCAGTGTTCCTCGCTTCCTTTCTCCTCTATTCTGATTACTTGCCACAGAAGGTAACCATTATTTAGGACGCATAATTGCCTGTAGACCCTAGGCAATATATAGTTTTCTGATAAATAATATTAACTTTGTTTGGGACGTACCATGGTTACTGTTTTTTTCCATTCCTTTGTAGGTTCAGCTAATGTTCCTTAATCATTTTGTCGATTTTTTTTGCGAGTAAAATAGCAATAAAGTGATAAAGTGGTTTATCACTTTATCAGCAATAAAGTGATAAAGTGACTTGCTAGAGACCCTATAATTATTAATTTCTTTGTATAAAACGAACTTATGTTTACTATTCCTAAATACAATAACCAAACAACCTCTTCACAACTTATATATGTTTGATACAACACTTTCATGTGAAATCAATAAAAAATCTTGAAAACATAACAGAATACAACAGTTTGAAAAATAATAAAATACGGCAACTACGACCGGATGCTCAATGAAACACAAATACACATTACACTTCAACAAATAACATACATACATACATGTTTCCATATCAATGTCGATTAATATAAACTAACACTAAAACATTTATGGTTTAAATAAAAGAACTGGCAGACAAACATCATGCTGAGTTAATGTTTAAGTCATTTTTTGTTGTTGGATAAAAATATCAGCAACAGAAATCGCAACACATCAACAACACTTATGCAACCAAAGAATAAACTTGCATTCTTCTTATGTTGAGTTGAGTCGAGTTGTTGATTTAGTAACAACAACAGCACGAAACGAAAAGAAAACAAAAACAAAAAAAAAACACTCATCGTTTCAAAAACAAACAAAAAATTCTTCGTTGTTTTTTGTTGCTTTTGTTTCATTGAAAGCATGTTTTTTTTTGTTTGTTTGTTTGCTTGTTTACTGAAAGTTCTATATGACTGACAGTTCGTACTTAACATGTTTAAACAGATTAATACAATATAAAACCAAACACAATGTCGCAAATGTGGACAAAAACATTTTTAAAGACTGTTCCTAATTTCACGCAATATTTAAAGTTGCCGCTTTTGAAGTGTGTTGAAGACCGTAGCGAAGTCATGTGCTAATTGTGTTGGCTAATTGGGGATATTTGTTGTCTAAATGGGTATAAACAGTTTTTCTTGTGTACTGAGATCTTTTTTTGGGAATTCTATTGCCAATTCCTCCTCTTAACATCTTTCCTCGCTATTTCTTCGCAAATGGCGAGCGCTTACGCTGTGAATACATCATTATCCAGTCATGTTCTATCATGTACTGATGAGTCAGTATTTTTGGTGCAGGTATTATTTATCTTATTTTTATTGTGTTTCTTTATCGTTTTCTCGAGTACGACGGCTACTTTGTATCTCATGATGTGTTCTTGTCGGTCCTTTGGTGATTGAGAAATGGTTGCTTCAGCATCTACAATTTGTGTTTCACTTGTTCTTTGTATCTTGTCAAAAGGTAGGTTATGTTTCGGTCCTTTCTCTATTAGTTTTGTTTTGTTACCATAGAATCTTATGTCTGTTAGGTTCTTGATGAGTGAGGGGTTTGGTGTGCGTGTCGGTTCGTTTTGTTAGATTTGTAAATATTCGATCCATTCTGTCGTATTTCCCACTCATCTGGTTCCGTACCCTATCACATAGTTTGTCTAAAAAAATTGTTGAAATATGTGGTATAGACCATGTCTAGTCAAAATGTTCGCTACCTCCTAATGAGTCCCATATATATCCTTATTTAGTTTTTCCTTTTTGATGTAGAGTGAACGTATCTTAGTGCTATACTGTTGTTAGGCGTAGGTTTGGGTGGGGATGTTTAATGTTGCGTAGTGCGGCGTGATGTTGTTGTCAAGGCAACATAATATGTTCGCAATCGTCCTGTGTATCTGCAGAGCCCTAGTCGTCAGCCTATTTATACATTATTCTAGCTCGACTAGCCATCTCTGGTATTAAATTGTTCGGGTTTGTTCCGCCAGTGAATGAAATACTGTTGTCAATTCCTCCTCCTTAACATCTTTCCTGGCTGTTTCTTCGCAAATGGCAGGCAGTTTCGATGTGAATACATTATTATCAAGTCGCATTCTAGCACGTACTACTGAGTCAGTATTTTGGGAATATTTTAAGTTCCTTTTTGTTAATATACGTAAAGTCAAGAACAATGTTTTTATTTGGGTACGGTTTTCCGTCGACCCTCGTCAAATTTGGTTTGTGAACAAACCGGTTTCGGCTGTTTACCATCTTCAGTGTTCTTTTCGTACTAGTTGCGTCCCATTGTCAGTTTTCCTTTTTCATTTGTCTCTTTTTACCTAATTTGTCGCTCCCTTTTTCATTCGTCTTTTTTTCTAACTAAATCCTCCTACGATCATGCTTGTTGTCCGTTTTTGTTTATGTGTGGGTTTTTCTTCCTTTCTTCTCTTCTTTATGTGACATAATAATCTGTAATTGTACGTTTATGATGTTCTTTATTGCTTTGGTCTTGTGCACCTGCGTAACGTTTTTGTGTTGGTGTAATGTTTGTTTTCCTGTAAAAATCTTTCAACGGTTCAAATATTGTGTCCGCAGCAGTGTTTATTTGTTCATTTATTATTCGTCCATTAAATGTTTTTTGTTTGTATATTTCCATGTTTTCTAATACATTTAGTCTCCTTCCTTTTTGCTGTGTATGAAGCAGTTTAACCGTTGTTTTTATATGTCCTGGTGTACATTTGTTGTTGAATATATGGTTCGCAAAGTTTGATTCTGGAGTTGATTTTGGTTCTCGTAGTTTTTTGTTATAGTCTCTAATGTGTTCCCTAAATCTGGCCTTAATTTTTCGTCCTGTTTGCCCGATGTAGCTATAATGGCATGTACAAGTTAATTTGTACACTCCTTGTTCGTCCAGTATATCTGCCTCGGTTGTTTTATTCCCTAGTATTCTGCCTAGGTTGTTTCTTGTTCTGAATGCGGTATTGATGTTGTGTTTTCCAAAGAATTTCGCCAGTTTGTACGTTGATATTCCCATATATGTTAATGTAGCCCATTTCTTCTTTTCATTCTCCTGTTCTTTGTTCGTTCTAATTTGTTGCTTAATGTTATCTACGAGGCGCTTCTTGTATCCGTTGTTTTCCGCTATGGTGTATATTGGTTTCTGTTGCATAGAATTATAGCTTCGGCTTTCTATGACGTGTATAACGTTCCAAATTATACATAGTGGCTTGACCACCAGCTGATAAAGGCTATGTAGCCTTTATCAGCAGGTGCGGATGTAAATCAAATCACACAATTGCTTGTATTGCCTCTGACGAGAGGATCCATCACATCCCCATTTAGAAATTAAAGTAATGCTGCTATTTCTAAGTTTTTTTGAGCGGTTAGAATCAACAACTGTTCGGCAGTGTGTTCAGGAAGGTTTTGCAATTTTATTTCTGCTGAAGTAGAAATGACAGTTATAACGGTTTGTGAGGGAAGGCGTTCTCTTTTGACAGCGACTAAATCTCTATACTGTGGAAAAATCCAAGAACTCTTTTCATTTGTTCGCTTCCGCAATTCGCTGTACTGATTTTGAGTTAACTTTAAATCCACAAATATTTTTGTGACCAACTGTGCACGACTTTGAAATTGACTAAAAATTTTTGTTTTCTTTCTAAAAATACGCACATTCATCTAAACAACGTGTCTCATAAAGGCGATTTGAAAAATAAATAAAATGCTTACAAAATAGCAAAATAGAAACAAAAAATTTTTTTATGTCCATTTTGCAAAAACTTTTCGACCTTGTGTCAGAAAAATTGTTCTGGTGCTCACGGTCGGATCGTGCAGGGTATACAACTGTGTGATTAGATTAACATTTGCGCCTGGCCATGAAGCCTTAATCAGATGGTGGACCAAATTACTGCATAATTTGGAACGTCTTGCTCGTCCTAGGAAGCCGAAGCCATAATTCTATGCAACAGAACTTTCTAGTTGCAACTTCGATGATTCCAGAACAGGGCTGCAAATCATCACTCCTTGCTTAAGAGTTGGAGACTTTCCAACTCCTGTCCAGAACACATGTCTAGCATGCTCACTGGATCTGGGAACATTTTACCAGGTAGGTGTTATTAAAGGTGAAATGAACCCGGCCACCATAGAATCATAAACTGTTATGGAGCCACGAAACTACAACCACCACGATACTCCCATATAGGGGCCAACTTCAATAATTAGTCAGAGAACAGTTAAATGTCTAAAGAGACAAATAACAAAACTCTGGGGCTTACTGATTCCCGTGGAAATAACGTGGAGTTTACAGTTGTACCCCTGCTGACTTCAGGGGACTGGGCTCCCTTTTTCCCCCCAGTTGCACAGGTCTACATAGTAGCGCTCCATTAAGACCATATATGTGCCCCCGGGGGGGGGTGCAGGGTATACAATGGGATATAGGCGTATAGGGGACATTTAGGGCTATGACACAGTGTTAATGCTTTTACATTCTCTAACTAACTTTAGAAGTTATGCTCTGTTTAGCAAGAGAATTTAGAAAAAAATTGGATCTCTAAATAATTAATTTCTAAAAATCAAAAAATCAATCAAAAACATTTCCGTGTTCTTATACTAATAGCTAATTTTTCGGTCGTCTTCTCTCACTGATTAAAATTAACGCTCCGGTCGCTTATTAACTTTTTTTTGGATGAAATTGTTTTAAGTTAAAGCGGTTGGAAGCAAATCCACAACCGCTTGCGTATGATAGAATGAAATTTCGCCATATTTATGCAAAATATGTACATTCAATGATAACCCACTAATCTACAGAAAATAGTTTTTTAAGTTTTAATTCTCAAAGGACTTGTAATTTTAGGACACCCTTTATATTAATATTAAGCTTAATATTGTTTACAAAGTACTCAATAATTAGGAAAATAGGACAATTAGTAACATTTCCCATCTGGGTTATTATTATTTTATCTATTTTTCTCCTTCCTTTCCAACAGTATTTTTATCGTTGATACTCTCAATTACAAACACACTTTAACACAGACACACACACAACCACATTTCGTTGTAAACATGACGTTTAATAAGATAAAAAAATGCCACTCAATCAAATTTTCTTTTTGTTCGTTGCTTCAATTCCTTTGTTTTATATTTCCTGTAAAGTGTAAATATTTATTGTAAAAGTGTGTATGTATGTGTGTGTGTGTGTGTGTGCGCGTAGCTATTTGTGTATGTTATAAATATCCGTTTTATAATTTTATCGTAGCAGAGGTGGAGAGTTGATTGAAAAAGTATCGTTCTATTTAAAGCTTTTTTTTTGCTGTTAAAATGTTGAACATTTTCTTTCAGTTGATCAAGCAGAAAATAAAAGACACATTTCGTTTTCTTTCCTTTTTTACAAATTGCAGCGTTCACACTTTAATTTTTTATTTTTTTGAACTAATAACAAAAATGAAAATAGTAATAAAAATCTTCAACTTTGTATTAAATGTTTCAAAAATTTAAAAACAAAATGATTTTGCGTCTACAACAAATAAATAATAAAATAATAACAAATAACAAGAGTTGTGGCAATAAATTAATTTTGCATATGTTCCATTATGGTTATTAATTAGGCGGAACCCATAAATTTCAAGGACTAAACGGGCTAAACATATTTAAAAAAAATTTTTTTTATAGCAAAAAATTTGCTCTCTTTTTGATACTTTAAAAATACTTCAGAAATAACAGAAGTCTTCACATTTGGCAACACTACTACCATTCCAAAATAAAAAAAAAAAACATAAATATTCATTTAAGGTTTGTTACCTGTTATTTCTTATAATAGAAGAGTTGCTTTGAATAAAAACCTTTTAAACAAATGGGTTTGGTGGCTTTAACGTTTGTGTCCGGCTAGCTTTGTACCTGGCAATAGTGGTTCTCAACCCATTTTATTCAGCACATAAACGTATAACCTACTCTTCAAATTACACTACCAAAAAATAAGAGTAAGCAAATATTTAGTAAAAAAGTATTCAAGAAAATAATTTCATAGGTCATGAAAAGATCTAAGCCATGTTGGGAACACTTGTTCCCTCCCTTATTGTCAACACCTTTGACAACTTGTATATCCTTAGTTTCTTTCTCTTAGTTGCCTCTAACAATACGTGACTTAATTCATTACACAAAGCAACCTACTATTGTTGCCAATTACTTAAAATTAAACTAACAAGAAATCATATTTACAAAGTCATATATTTTTAAATAGCATATATGCACTTAACATATTTCGTGGAAAACCTTTGTAGACGTTTTAGATTTTTTTTTACAAAAAATATGCAATTCATATATTTGCAATAGGAAATATGGACGGCATATATTTTCTTTCAAAAATCTGCAAATATACTTTCTATAGCAATTAAACATCAGGTCATATATATTCTAAGGAAATATGCTTCTTATATATTTTAAGTGGCATATATGCATAATATTTGTCTATTGGAAACAAGCACTTTATATATTTTATATAAAAAATATGCACACCATATATTATCTAATATGCTTCTCATTTATTTTCAGTAGCATATATGCACGTAACATAATTTGTGGAAAATTTATATTCACGTTTTGTATTTTTTTTATAAAAAATATTCAAATGTTTACGATAGGAAATATGGACGTCAGATATTTTCTTAAAAAAATGTGCAAATATATATTTTGAGTGGCATATATGCATATTATTTGTATATTGGAAACAAGCGTTTTGTATATTTTCTATAAAAAAATATGTACGCCATATATTTTTTATAGGAAATAAATACCTTCTATATTTGCTACAGGAAATATGTACTTCATATATTATCTATACGCAATATGCTCATTTATTTAAATGCACGTAGTATAATTTGTGGAAAAAACATATAGACGTTTTGTTTTTTTTTTTTTTATAAAAAATATGCAAATCATATATTTGCGATAGGAAATATAGACGTCATGTATTTTATTTTAAAAATCTGCAAATATATTTTCTATAGCTTCTAAATATTTTGAGTGGCATATATGCATGTATTTGTCTATTTGGCACAAGCATTTCATAAATTTTATATAAGAAATATGCTCGCAATATGTTTTCGTGTCATATATTTTATATAATAAATTGCACGTCATATATTTTCTGTAGATAATAATCAATACATATGAGTACATTATATATTTTCTATAAGAAATAAGCACTTCATATATTTTTTTTTCATTTCTATAGGAAATATGCTCGTCATATGTATGATCGTTATATATTTTGATAGCATATATGCTTGTTATATATTTTCTATAGGAAATACGATTCTGTAGGAAATATGCACGTCATAAAAGTTTCTATAGAATATATGGACGTCCTATATTTTTTGAAAAAATATTCACATATATTTGCTATACATATTTTCTAAAGAAAGAAGGAATTTTATATATTTATTGTTTATAGGAACTATGGTTGTCATATATTTTCATGTCATATATCTTATATAAGAAATTTGCACAAAAATGAGCACTTCGTAAATTTTGTATAGAAAATGTGCGCCGCATATATTTTCTATAGAAAATAAGCACTTCATATATTTTCTTAAAGAAATAAGCACTTCATAAGTTTTCTATAGGAAATTAGCACGTCATATATTTTTTATAAAAATTTCATACATTTTCTATAACAAATATACATGTCACATATTTTCTATAGGAAATATATACATTCATATTTTCTAAAGGAAACATCTACTTTATATATTGTATTATCTATACCACCATATATATTATCATGTCATATATTTTATATGAGAAATATGCACGTCATATATTTTGCAAGCAACTCTCATATTTCCCTAAGAAGTACGTCTGATATATTATTTGAAAAAGAATAAAACACAATTTAAGAGAAATCGATAAAGAAAGAATTTTTTTGGAACATTTTATTTACAATCTATCCAGTCAAGGATGATAAGTAAATGTGATAAAATAGGATAAAATGTGATAAAATAAAAATAAAATAAAAATAAAATAAAAAATTAAATAACTAGCAATTATGAGATCATATATATATATATATATATATATATATATATGTATTTATATATATATATATATATATATATATATATATATATATATATATACCAGTAATTGAATATGTAATAAATTACACATTCAATTACTGAATTACATGTAATTGTAAATTTTCAATTACAACTACATTGAAGTTTTGCAATTGTAGTTGAGTTTTTTCAATTACACATTACATGTAATTTATAATTGAAAAAATACAATTGCAATTACTTGTAATTTGTGACTAGAATATTCCAATTTAAATTAATTGTAATTTTAATTGAAAAAAATCAACTACAATTACATGTAATTGAAAATTTTTAATAATAAATGTCTTATTACAATTACTTGTAATTTGTAATTAGAATATTTCAATTAAAATTACTTGTAATTGTAATTGATATTTTTCAATTACAATTACATGTAATTGAATATTTTTTAGTAATGAATGCCTTAATACAAATACAATTACTTTTAATTTGTAGTTGAACTTTTGCAATGACAATTGCCATTGAAATTTTTCAATTACAAATTACAAATAATTTGTAATTAATTTTAGTCACTAATTTCAATAACAATTACTTGTTATTAGTAATTGGAAATTTTCAATTACTTATTACATGTAATTGTAATTAAAATGTAATTGAATTCCCCCATGTCTGGATTACACCTTCAAATGGTTTTATATATTTGACTTTTAAATAGGTCCCAAAAATATATGAAATAAAATTTGCTTATTTATATATAATAGTTATAGTTTTTTGATCTTTTTAATATTTCAACCATCATTAACCTGATGATGCCAACCAACGGTGTGGCGAAATATCGAAAAAATAATAAAAAATAAAGTTTTTTAAAAATTTTTTATTAAAGTTGACCTAGTGCTTTCTAATTAACTACTAAAAAATTGCTTATTTATTTTAAATTTTACAATGAAACTGTTGTATTTTAATATGACAATACAACTAATATAATAAAATACAAGAGTTGAGAATTTTTATATTTTATTAGTTATAGAAATTTTTTAATATTCAATGTGAAACAATTAAGGAATGTAAAAGCTTTGAACAGCATGATGAATTTGTTGTTGTATAAAAATATGACAATACAACTAATATAATAACCTTAAAGTTTTAAGAATTGTAACAGTTTTTGGAATTTATAAATTATAGATAATAGATTAAATATTTTTAGTATTTAATGTGAAATAATTAAAAAGATAAAAAGCTTACAATTGCATTTTTAATAATGAATTTTTAGTAATGAATGCCTTATTACAATTACAATTACTTGTAATGTGTAATTGAACTTTTCCAATTACAAATTACAAATAATTGTAATTGATTTTAGTCTCTAATTTCAATTACAATTACTTGGAATTAGTAATTGGAAATTTTCAATTACTAATTGTGTGTAAATGTATGTGTTAAAGTACTCTTTAGAATCGGTTACATTGGCACTCCATATGTACTGCGTTTTTGCTGGGCCTTCTTCTTAAAGATATTTTCTCCTTGTTTCACCTTTTTCATCTTATTCTTGTTTTTAAGAGATATTTCCATACGATAGCAGCAAGCATTAATATCACCTTCATTATTTATGAATTGTGCCATTAATATGAGAGTAATACGAATATGAGAGCCTTTTTTGGAATGAAAACTTTTGCCATCATCTTAGTCTCTTTGGTATTATAGTATGACCTTCAACTTTTCCTTGTATTTGTAAAGTGCCGTTACTATTACATTTCTTTTAGTTCTTTGCAGAACATTAATTCTTTTCTTTTAAAACAAAGTTATATATTTTTCTTCTTCGAAAATTGGGGGTGTGCAGAGAATACTTAATTTAAGAGGAAAGAACTTAACACCATTGAATAATTTCGTCATGCTTTTTTAAACAAAAAAACTTGTCTTAGTATTCTGTTTTAGCAATTTGTTTTAAATTTTGATTAAGAATTATTAAATAAAAAAATTGTTTTTTTATCATTTTACATAAAAAGGATTTCCTGTTTAATATACTAAATTTTATGTTAAAAAACAACAAAAAAAAAAAACAAGAAAACAAAAATAGTCTCAGTACATCAGGCATTTAATAGTATAAGTAACAATGTGACCTGCATTTATAATGGTTTTGACTAAAATCGATATTTCCTTCTGTTACTTTGTCATGCACTAAATGAAATAGTAAAAAAAAACAAATTATGTAAATTATGTTAAAAGAAATATAAAATAACTGTTTTGCTATTTTAAATTCTTTAAACCAGCATTTTAAATTTACCAAATATTTTTTAAATTACTATGCGCACAGAGTGAGGGGAATAAATTTGCTGAAATTACTGGCCTTAGAAAGTCAATTTTATGGCAGGGTTGGAAAACTTATTACAACTGTTATTATTTTAGTTTATTTTAGGCATAAACTAACTAAAAAATTTACCATTTTTTGATCCTTCAAACTTTAAAAGTTTTTTATTATAAATTTTTGCGATTTAAAAATAAAAGAATAATTTCAATACTTAAAAAGGGTGGCTTTTAGAGCCGTTAAGAATTTTGAAATGAAATCAAATAAAAATGATGTAATTTATTCGTTAGATAATCTTCTAGCACTATAACATAAATATGACTTCTGGCATATGACCGCTAAGACTGCTGCGCACAACCATCTTGTGCAATTAATTATGGAATCCAACATACATTTCTTGGGCCGAAGGGTACCAAAGTAATACGCTCGACCTTCTTCTAGCTTCACACCGCCCAAAGTATGAAGTAAGCCTTTGTGCTAATTCCGAACACTGTAGCATCTCCGCTTCCTTTTCATATTCAGGACTTCGAAATCAGTTACTAAACGTTTAAAATATATTTATTAGAACGCTCGTTGGGATGAGCTCATCAAAATTTTAGGCAATTCAATTGGAAATTATGTTTCTTGGACAATAATGTCGATGCCATAGCGGAAATGGTTGCATACACTATTTTGTTTGGAATGAAAACTTTTATTCCATCCAAAAAAAAATCGATTAAAACCAGATCAAAGTCCTGGTTTAATTAGACGTCCGAAAATGCAGTCTGATCAAGAGAGGAAGCATTCAGTATCTGGCGTAGAAACATTACTGATTCACTACACAAAAGGGCAAGGTATTCATGTGCTAATGTACTCAGGCGCGCCTTCGGGCCAAAGTTCTTACTACTCCCAGGGGTAGCAAACGCTTTTGGTTATTTGTTTGGTCATTGCTACTCCTTGGGGTAGCATTTGTTAAAAAAGTAAGGGATAATTCTAGTTCTTCAATTCCCACTAAAGAATGACCAAATATTCACTGACTCGGGTGATAAAGCTAACCTTTTATTTGCAAATAATTCTTATCTGCCGGAAGTCAACCAGCCACCGCCCGAGCTAGACGGAGTATCCGTTACCATGCCGAAGATATTTTTTCTAGCTCGAGCGGTTAAAAAGGTTTTTGCAGACCGCAACACCAACAAGTCTACTGGGCCGGATGGGATTCCAGCACTGGTCTTTAAACAGTGTTTTTCTACGCTATCTCGTCCGATAGCAGTCCTTTTGGAAGGTTGCTATTGTAATGCCGATCTCCAAAAAGGTGAGACTAACAGCCCTGACAATTAGCAATCTGCACTTTCTAAAATAATGAAAAGTATGATTAATTTTCATCTTGTGAGGTACCTGGAGTCCAACAGGTTACTTAGCGACCGGCAGTATGGTTTCCGTAGGAGGCGCTCTAGGCGTGATTTGATGGCTTTCCTACCGGAACAATGGAGCAACTCCATACATCATTTTGAAGAGAGTAAGGTGGTGGCTATAGATATTTCCCAGACGTTTGATAGAGTGTGTGTGGTAAAAATTTCTCTAGATTTATATCGATTTTTCTCAGGAATCGAGTTGTTATAGATGGGATTTCATCGGACGACTTCAGGATTAATTCAGAGGCACCGCAAAGCTCCGTTCTTTCTCCTATCCTCTTTCTGATTTTTCTAAATGACCTTTTTTTTGTCAAACTTTCAACCCTACATACTCCTTCGCAGATGACAGCACCATTTGTCATTCGTATTCATTTAATAATATACCAGACCAGTTGGAGATGGGTTCTAAAAGGCAGAACCTGAATGATATGCTCAATCACGATCTTGCAACAATCTCGGAGTGGGGTCGTGTGAAGAGAGTGGATTTTAATGCCCCTAAGATGCAATGTTGCCTGCTTATGAATAGATTTGAGTTCGGAAATGGTGCTGCATCTGTTACTATGGGCGATATAGGATATTATGGAATCGGAAACTCTTGATGTTCTTGCCATCAAAATTCAGAGTGATGGTTCATTTTTCGGGTTTCTAAAGAAGCTTTTAAGTGTCTCGGTTTTCTAAACCGGTGAAAGAGATATTTCACTCCATCCGATCTCCGTACTATTTATACCACTTATATCCGTCCAAAGATGGAATACAACTCTCATATATTGGCCGGCGCCCCCAAAGTCTATTTTGGAGTTGCTCCACCGCGTACAGGCTCATTGGGGACAGTGGGTTGTTTAACTCTATTGACTCTTTGGAGCATCGATGCAATGTGGGTTGTATTTCACTGTTTTATCGTAACTGCAATGGTAAGTGCCTTAACGAATTAAGGTAACTTGTTCTCGTTACTCGCACGTTTTTACGTTTAACTAGATGTTAGTTGAGAGCACATCCATTTGTGGTTGATTGGCCAATGAATCGCACTACGCATTACAGGAAAAAATTCATTTTTTAGCAGAAGAGTCCGTATCCCCCCAGAGGGCTTTCCTGTCATTTTCAATGTAGGAAAGTACAAATGGAATGCCCACAAATATTATTCCCTCTTTCCTCCTCCCCTAAATAACCTGGTTTCGTAATTCTGGCACAAGGCATTGCATGTGAAGGATAATCCTCTGAGTGCTGCTCAGAAAAGAAGAAAAAAAAAAAACATTTGCTGCCGCATATTGGCAATAACCCGGCGAATGTTGTTCTTCAAGTAGTCAATCGTTTCGGGTTTATCACAGAAATCTTAAATCTTAGAAATTAAATCTTGCGGTTACTAAACATTCCCTTCACTAAAAGAATTGTGGCAAGAGGTGTGTGACATGCTGCGCCCTCTTGCTGAAACCACAGCATCTGTACATAATGGTAGTTCGATTGCGAAATGAAAGAGCCAGTACCCGTGACTCTATAGCGATCATCATTGTAACATTCTGACCATCATCGTTTTAGATGAAGTACGGAACAACAAATTTGTCGGCCTATACAGCTCACCAAACAGCCAGTTTTTCTATATGTAACAGTGTTTCGGTAAACACTTGAGCGTTATCATCAGTCCAAATACGGCAGTTTTCTTTATTGGCATATCCATTTGAATAAAACCGAGCTTGATCGCTAAACAAAATTCGCTTTTGAAAGCGGGATCAACCTCGATCTTGTTTTGGACCAAATTTGCACTATCTGTCAGTCAGTCTATACATGTTGAAATGCCAAATTAAACAAAACACAAATCACTTGAAAGCTGACAAAATGGACGCCAGTTCCATTGCCTTTAAATGGATAGCATCTATAATTTTTTTCTCCCAAGATTTTTCCTTTAGAACGTTGAAGCTTTAAGCTTTTCTTGAAAGCTCCAGGGTATAATTAAACATTTTTTTCCATTCAATATGTGAATTATGTTCAATATTTTTGCCAACTAAAAGTTCTATAGCTCTATTTTTTTTATTAACTTTAATAGAAGCCTAAAAGTATGCAACACATCGTTGGCCAGTTTTTGCTATCTGTAAGGGAATTAGCAATCATATTCTAATTACGGAAACTACTTGCAAATCTGAACTGTGAAAACGATATCGAAGGAAATTGTTCATGATCCATTATTATGGCCATCGATACGGCATACTTAACCAGTTCAGTAAAGAATTTTTTTTTGTTTTAAATTTTAAACCAACTGAACTCTTCTACGACATAATTTTAACGTTACGATTTTTTTTCTATTTGAAATTAATTATTTTATTTATTAAAATCCATAAAAATATTCCTTAACTTTTGCTTTTTTTTTGCATATGTATTTTAGGCCAAGAATATCATGAGCTGATCACAGGTCGATAAGCCACTAAAATGATATTTTGTTGCAATGTAAATTGTGTGCAATTATTTTCTACATTAAGTCATCCAGGTCATCCAGTTATTAAAACTAGTTTAACTTAACATGTGCTTTATTGTTAATTAATTATTTAGCAGCAAATTTAACTGAAACAACTTTAGTGTGTGTGTGTGTGTGTGTGTTTAAGAGTTCAAGCATTATTTAATAATGTATTTTATAGCATAACAAATATTTGTGTATATGTAAAAATTGTTTGTTTACAAAAATGAATTGAATAGCACTAGATATTGTTATCGTTATTGTTATAAATAATTTCTTGTTTTAAAATTGTCATCTTTTTTTTTCAAACGGTACTTAAGTACACATTTTTAAAGAGTGAAAAGTATTTTATAAAAATATTTGAACTAACTCTTTTATTTAAAGAGACCAGTGTAAAATTGTGTGTATGTGCGCGTGCGTGTGTACTTTTTCAAAAGTTTTTAAAAACATTTTTATATTCTAATGGTTTTTTGTAAAAAGTCCCTTTTTTAAATTAAAGAAGTATTTTGAAATACAGGGT
Organism: Trichopoda pennipes; assembly: GCA_030448955.1. Classification (NCBI taxonomy): domain Eukaryota; kingdom Metazoa; phylum Arthropoda; class Insecta; order Diptera; family Tachinidae; genus Trichopoda; species Trichopoda pennipes. Next base: position 5,402,037 of record JASKUP010000040.1, read on the forward strand.
TTTTAAAACAAGAAGTTTGTTTTCTAAAACAGAACAAAAAACTTAGATTAAGAGGATTCATATTTTAATTGTTTTACGAAGAGAAAAGTTCGGCAATTTTGGATGAATATGTCCACCACGATTATGCTGACAGATGTCGCTTCTTTTATTAAAGTTTGTAATCACTTTTTGCCAATATGGCAGTCCTATTTCGTAAATCACATCACGAATTTTGAGTCTTAAGGCTGAAATTGATCCGATTGGCTACGTATAAACTCTGTCCTTAACATAGTTCTACAAAATATAATCCAGTGGTGTTAAGTCACACGATCTGCCTGGCCACTTACTGTTGATTGTCGGGAAATTATGCGTTTAGAAAATTTAGTTTGTAATAAATTGTACTCTTCATTGGCTGTATGGCATGTGGAACCATTCTGTTGAAATCATATGTGTGATATCCCCGTCGTCTTCCTCCCCGGGGGCACATTGATATGCTTTGACGGAATCTCACCATCATTACATGTGTCAACAGGGGGTAAAAGGGAGCCCAGTCACCTTCAAGGCTAGCAGGAGCCAACTGGACAATTCCACTTTATTTCCACGGGAATCAGTACGCTCGCAGAGTTCAGCTTTTTGTCTGTTTAGCCTTTTAGGTGTCCTCTGACTGATTATTGAGTTTGGCCGTTCGGGAGTATTATGGTGGTTGTGGTTTCGAGGCCCTCATTTGAGTTGTGTGGGTCGGATCATTCACAATGAACTGAATAAATGGTCCAGGTCCAGTAAGCATGATTGTTATTGTGTTCTCAAATTTTATTAAGCTTCATGCATTCTGGACCAGGAGTTGGATAGTCTCTAAGTCTTCAGCAAAGAGTGAGTGGCTGCGGCCTGCTCCGTGCTCTTAAAGTTGCAACTAGGAGTGACTAGAAGATATACGTATCTAAAGGCTCCCTAAGGCGAGGATGACGGTACATTGCATCCACAGTGGTATAATCCGATGCCGATGACAGCGCCATTTGTCACATATTCATTTCGTAAGAGACCAGGCCATTTGGAGGTTAGTTCCAAAAGGCAGAACATGAATGATACCCTTAATCACGATCTCGCGACAATCTTGGAATGGGGTCGTGTGAATAGAGTAGATTTTAATGCTCGTAAGACGCAATGTTGCATGCTAACGCATAGATCTGAGTTCGGTAGTGGTGCTGCATCTGTTACTATGGGTGATATAGATATTACGAAGTCGGAAACTCCTGATGTTCTTGGCATGAAAATTCAGTGCGAAGTTCGATGGACTAAACACATTTTTCAGGTCCGAAAATGGAATACAACTCTCATGTATGGGCCGGCGCTCCAAAGTCTATTTTGGAGTTACTCGACCGCGTACAGGAGAGGGCCAAGAGGCTCATTGGGGACGGTAGGGTATCCAATTCTATTGATTCTCTAGAGCATCGACGTAATGTGGGGTGTATTTCACTGTTCTATCGTTACTACAATGGAAAGTGCTCTAATGAAATTAGGGAACTTGTTCCCGATACTCACACGTTTTCGCGTTTAACACGATTTTCGTTGAGAGCACATCCATTTGTGGTTGATTGGCCAGTAAATCGCACTAACAGTCCGTATGTGGAATAAAATCCCTCCGGAGATCTTTCCTGTCACTTTTAATCTGGGAAAATTCAAACTGAATATTTACAAACACTACTCCCTCTTTCCTCCTTCCCGTAACCTAATTTTCTAGTTCTGGCACAGTGCTTTGCATATGTAGGGATCGTCCCCTGAGTGCTGGTCCGAAAAAAAACCAAAATCCACCGTCAGGTTTTGGCTTACACCGACAGGTACGGACACGTAAGTCTTATCACGCTTCCCCGTCGTCAATAATAGGTCATCTCGCGATAGCATTATCCATTGATCGTTAGCGCATTTCCAGCCTCATTTACGAAAAAAAACCGGCCCAATCACCATACCTCCATACCTCCAGCGCACCATACAGTGATATGTTGAGCATGCAAAGGCTTCTCAATAATCGCTCTAGGATTGTCAGAAGCCCAAATGCGGCTTCGTCTGAAAAATTGATTTTCACAGAAAAATCAGCTGGTTGTTACTGAATGTATTGAGCGAATCAAAGGCTTCAGCTAAGCAATTGCCTAATTTGAGAATACGATTTATTCTCGGACGCAAATTTTTTTATTAGTTCACGTTTTTTAGTGAAACAATGCTCTTCGCGACCCATAACTATATAATTTTTATAAAATATTTATAGAAATCATACTAAAAAATTGTTATTACCTGTCTGTACTTTTCTTCACAAAATTTTCTAAACAAAAATTTCAAAAAAGCCTACTGGTGCTATTTTAATAACTGCACGAAATTATAAGTGTTGGTAAGATAGCAGAAACCAATAGAAAGAAAATTCTTTCATTTATATTAATTTTCGTTCAGGAACTTAAGTAACCTTACATTTTACTATTTTTAAAGTCACTAAGAAACCATTTTATGACTCCTCCTTACTTAGAATAACACATTGTCGAAAAGGCTCCAACAAAAAAAAAACAAACTCTCAAGGGCTTTTACCAAAAATAAAAAATAATTTAATTAAAAAACTCTTAAATTTCCATAAAGTGGTTAAAAAGTTTTATATTCCGTCAACGTCAAGCCTACTTTCTGTTTGTGTTTGCGTGTGTTTTTGATATCTTAACACTGAATGATGTGTCCATGTTAAGCATGTGCCTGAGTGCTTAAAGGTTGACATTTTTGGTAAGTTACGGTCAGACGTGGCAAATGTATAAAAATTTAATAATTTAGCAAGTGTAATAAGAATAATAACTGAATGGTACATGACAGGGCATTCAGTCAAGTAACCAATTAACCGAATTGTGTTGTCGATTAAAAAAAAAAAGAAAAAAACTAATTTATTGGTTTTCTTTAACTAAAAATTTTTCTTTTTTGCTTTTGGCACTTTTTTCAAATTCAATCTCAAATCCAATAAACCATCTGCAACAGGAATCAGATTAATTGAATATCCGAAGTTATTTTACCTAAAAAAAAAACATTTGCAGTTTTTATTCATGCTTGAAAAACATGTGCTTTATTTTTGGTAGCAAGCCGGGCAGGAAAGCAGGAGCAGATTAAGAAAACTTTAAAGATTTAAGTTTGTAATTTTGTACTAAAGGGTTTTTCAATAAGAAGTTTGTTTTGTAATAATGTGAAAATTTTAGATTAATAGGATTCAAATTTTTATTGTTTTACGAAGAGAAAAGTTCAGCAATTATGACTGAAAAATAATATCTGGCAAATGTCCATCACGACTACGCTGACAGATGTCGCTTCTTTCATCAAAGTTTTTAATCACTTTTTACCAAAATGGTGGTCCCATTTCGTTAATCACATCACGGATTTTGAGTTTTAAGGCTGAAATCAATTCGATTGGCTCCATATAGACTCTGTCCTTAAAAAGTATTTCAGTGATGTTAAGTTACACGATCTGGCTGGCCACCTAACTGCTGTTTTTTGTGAAATTATGCGATTGACAAATTTGGTTTGCAATAATTGATCGGTTGTGTAACATGTGACACCGTCCTGTCGAAATCACATGTCACTCATACCCACGTCGTCAATAATACGCCAATATTGTGTGTGATTAGATTTACATTCGCACCTGGCCATGAAGCCTTAATCAGATGGTGGATCTAACCACTGCATGATTTGGAACGTCATGCTCGTCGAAGCTATAATTCTATGCAACAAAAACCTTCTAGTTGCAACTTTAATGATTCCAGAGCAGGGCTGCAAATCATCACACCTTGCTAAAGAGTTGGAGACTTTCCAACTCCTGTCCAGAACACATGTCTAGCATGCTCACTGGACTGGATCATTCACTTTGCGTGTCATTATCAGTGAGATGATCCTGGCCACCATAATAACCATTATACTGTTGTGGAGCCGCGAAACCACACGATACTCCCATAAAGGGCCAACCTCAATAATCAGTCAGAGAACTATTAAATGTCTAAAGACACAAATAATGAACTCTGCGGCTTACTGATTCCCGTGGAAATAAAGTGGAGTTTCCAGTTGACACCCTTCCTGGGTCAGGGGACTGGCCTCCCTTTTTCCCCAGTTGCACTGTATCTAGATAGTGAAATTCTATAAAGACAATATTTATGTGCCCCCGGGGGGATGCCGGGGATACATTGATATGTCTTGATGAAATCTCACTATTAAGATATATGTCATCGCGGGGTAAAAGGAGTTCCAGTCCCCTAAAGGTTAGCAGGAGCCAACTAAGCAACTTCCACTTTAATTCCACGGGCATCAGTAAGCCCCAGAGTTCAGCTTCTACTATTCTCTGACTGATGATGATGAGGTTGGCTTTTCGAGGAGTATCGTGATGGTCGTGGTTTCGCAGACCCGCAGGAAATGAGTAAGTGGCCAGCATCATCTCGCTTTTGACCAAGAACACATGATGAATGATTCGGATCCAGTGAGCGTGCTATGTCATATGTTCTGGACCAGGAGTTTGGTAGTCTCCAGCTCTTCAGCAACTAGGAATGACCTGATGGATAGAGATATCCATCGGCTTCCTAGGGCGTGGGTGCACAGTACATATCACCCAGTAGTTTGATCCACTATCAGCATGTGGTCACATGGCTCAGTATTGATGTAAATCTTATCACGAAATCTCATAATAGCGTGATCCATTGACTGTCAACGCATTTCTTGTGCCATCTTCGAAAAAACAAACGGTCCAATCACGCCTCCTGACTACATAGCTTACCATATAGTGACACGTTGAGCATGCAAAGGCTTCTCAGTAATCGCTCTAGGATTTTCAGAAGACCCCATGCGATAATTTTGCTTGCTGACATACCCTGACAAGCGAAAATGTGCTTCGTCTGAGAAAATGATTTTTGCAAAAAATACAGCCGGTTCTTCCTGAATGAATTGAGTGAATCTACGGCGATGTGAATGGTCGGTTGGCTTTAATTCCTGCACCAGTTGAACCTTCAAAGTCAAAATCTTACACAAAATTCACCATGTGGTGATTTTGGATAACCTCAACTGTTGAATACGTCAAGAAAATGAAAAATTTGGATCTGCTTCAATACTGTGGCTCATGGCTGCGATGTTTTCAATTGAGCGACCCGGTCGAACACGCATTGAGACTGTCGAATCAAATTTATTAACTAAGTTCTTAATAATGGTCTCAGAAGAACGATTACATTGTCCGAAAATATTACAAATTTCACGAAATGTAACTTTAATAGAATCACCATTTTCATAGTGAATTTTAATTATTTTATTGGGAATTTCGTGCGAAATTGAATTCATTTTAAAAATTTTCAATGCATCTATGAATATGTGAAAAATTCAAATGTCAAAACTATCATGTTGTTGGTGTTGCCACAAATTTCTTGTTTAAAAAAATCCGATATAAATCGTAGCATGTTGGTAACACTTATTTCTCTAAATCGTTGCCTTATCTGTACGTCTTTTAGTTTACAGTCTATGTAAGTAATGATGGTAAACACAATGTTAAAATTGAAATTGACATGAAAATCAAAAACAAAAACAACGACAACAACATACCCATATCATTGGCGCTCTATAAGTTAAATGTTTGTTAAACATTGCCAGCTGCTGTCATTCAATGGTCGCATGATAAATATTTAATATCAATCAATTGTGTAACTTTCTTTAATATATTTCTGCAAACAAATTGGTAGAGGGGGGGGGGGGGGGATGTTGTAGAAACCAGAATTTGTAGCAGTCGAACCAGTATCTGTTGAAGATTTCGAATGGAATTTTCTTTTTTCTATTTTTTATTTGTTTCAAATTGTTTTTGGATGTATAATTTGGGTGTTAATGTGTGGCTGTAAACCATTGTTGAAAGGTTGAGAGGTTGGAAGGTTGGGAGGTTGAGAGGTTTGACTGCTTCTACTTTGTAGACTCTTTTAGAAAATTAAGTGTTTGTGTGGGAGCTTAATATGACTGATTTATTTCTTGCTATTTTGCATAAACTGCAAATGACTTGTTGCATCTTTGTTTTTGCTTTTTTTTTTGAACGCCTGTTTGTTTGTTTGTTTATCATCTGTCTAATGTGTTGCATATGTAATAGTTTCATGGGTTTTTTAAAGAGCTTTTATATCTTTGATCTAGTGAACAGATTTTAGTCTACATTTGCTATTCTGTGTTGCCAGTTTTCTAAACACGGTTCGTTATTGTGTTCTTTTCGTGTTGCATTTTTTTTTATCATTGCGATTAAAAAGTTTTAATTAAACTGTGTCATTTCTTTTTAACAACAGTAAATTTACTTTAATTAATAAAATTTTGCAATTAAAAAAATATTTCGTTCGTTTGTTCGTTACTGACTTTGAGTAGCTGAAATAACTCAACTTATTCATTAGTGAAAGACTTGTCACACGTTAAATTTTATTCATTTTTTTTTCAAGAAAATAAAATAAATTAAAAAAGTTTTTGTTACATTTAACTTGTCCTACTTAATTATGTGTGTGGGTTTTTTGTTAACTTTTTTGATATTTCAATTAAAGTAAATGTATCCGTTTCCATTTTTTTTTGCTGGTACATCACTCCCTTAAATTGCTGAGGTCACCCAAACTAAATAAAAAACCATCACAAAAAATAAAAATGCAGCAATTAAAAAAGAAAAAAATAAAATGAAAAGTATAAACCGAATTTTTTTTTTAAAATTAAATAACCCAAAAACAAAAAAAAAATTTAAAAAAAACTTAAAATCTTATGAAATGATGTAATTTAGTTTTGTTCTAATTGCAGCAGAAATTAATTATATTTATACTAAAGAACATGAAGAAAGTATTTAAATCTATTTTTAAATTTAATTGTGACTGAATATTGCTCATATTAATACATTAATTTATAAAATTAAATTTGTGTTAGGGAAAAATTACTAACTTATAATGGCTCTAATTTCAAATTTAATCAAGAACTTGAAAATCTGAACACCAATGAATCGTTAGAGAGCTAAAAATGTTATTTAAATAAAATGCGTTAAGAAAATATGCACCCCTTAAATCCATTACTTCTTTACTACACTTTTTTAGGAAAAAAAATTCTTCGCCAAAAAAAACCCTTTCTGAAGTGTTTCATTAGTTCATAGCTTTTCTAATTTTGTACAGGTGGCGGTTGTTTCAGTAATAAATTCTGCACTCGAAGCAAAAAATAATCTGTGGCCCTGTCAAGCCAGAATAGCAATTTTCATTAAGCTAATGCGCTTAAAATCCCTGCTGATTCTGTTCAACAGAGATTTTTTTCCAATTAAATGTAGCCGTTGGGTCAATAAACTCGACGCCCATTTAAAAAAAGGAAACAACTCACACATTCCAAAAGATAAAAATCTTGTTATAAAATGAAATAAAATCTTATTCAGTTTTCGATCATTAGCGTTCGTAGAGAATTATTTTAGAGAGGGTTCATAGTCATATAAAAAAAAACAGACAAATTATTTCATAAAAAAAAAAAATTCCATAACAAATTAATTTTGGGAAGCTAAATAGCTCCTACCGGTGGCTTAGAAAGCATAAATGGCTAATGCTAAAGAAATAAATTTCGTATACTTTGTTATGCCGATTTACAATAACTTTTGAAGACTTCCAAAAGAATACCTGCCAAAAATGGACGCTGCAGTTTTCTACTGCACTACTTACCATGTGATTGGTTTTATGGCTTTAAGTTCATACCCGAGCAACATACATTTTTCTGACACAAATCAAAACTTTTATATCCACCTGGTTAAAAAACTAGTTAAAATGAAAAGCACTGTCATAGTGTTTTAAAAATAATTACCGGGTGTCCGCCGGGAAGATTTGAATTTTTGATTAAATGAAAGAAAATGAATCTTATATTGCTAAGCGTTGTATTTAATGTCGGCAATTATGTATGGTATTCAATATCAGATAAATGTCCGCTTCTGTTAGCCTCACAAATGCGAGTCCTTTTGAGCATACTTCACGCGATATTTCATTAATTTCATCACGACTGTTTCGTTTGAGTTGTTTGCATAAAGCTTACTTTTTAGCTATCACCACAAAAAGAAGTCCTGAGCAGTCAAGCGCACCGTGTAGGCCAATCAAACATCACTATTTATCGAAACAACTTGTTGTGGAAAGAGGTCTCGCAGCAATTCCCTTGTAATCCTGACTGTATGCGATGTGGCACCAACTTGTTGGATGCCACATATTAATCAAGTCCAAAGCATGTAGTTGTGGCGTTAAATAAAAGTTTTTAATCATATCACGATATCGCTCCCCATTCACAGTTGCCGTTATGCCGTTTTTATTTTCAACGAAGTAAGGTCCAATGATTCCTCCTGACCAACTGACCAAATTGCACACCAGACTGTCACTTTTAATGGATGCATAGGCGACTGTTGAATAATTTGCGGGTTTCCCATTCCCCAGAACCGACTATTCTGTTAATTCACACATCCACTCAAATGAAAATGTGCCTCGGCACTCATTATGGTAATTTTTCATGAAAATCGATTGTCATGGACGAGCTGTAACATCCTATTGGCATATGTATGGCGCTGTAAATGGTCTTGTGGAAGAAGTTCTTTGTCTACTGAAACTTATAAGGAAACAAATGCAAACTTTTATGCAAAAATGTGGCCAAAGTTGTTCTTTGAAGACCAAGCTTCCCGACCACGGCGTCGAATTTTAAACACTTTATTAAGCAGCAGTAATGTTTTCGGGCGATATACCATCTTACAGACCCCCTTTTTTCGAAATCATTCACTACACGATCAAAAGTGCGTTGCTTCTTCAAAAAATTTCACGTAACTCTATCATCGTCACAGTAATCAATGATTGATTTTGATTAAATGTTTTAACGATTAAAACACGTTGGTTTATCGAATACTTTTCCATAATAAATTTGCCCCGTGTTTACTTCACGTATGGCGGTAAAGTAGTACACCTTCCCGGCGGACACTCTGTATAAAGTTAAATTACTTTTAGGATTGCACAATAAGTGAGCCATTCTATCACTATTCTTCTCCATTTATCTTCTGTACACTATGCCTTTGCATAGAAGGCAACACAATTAATTATTAGACATTATTATGCCTTTTGCCGCATATTTTATCAGCAGTGATGGAAAAAGCCACAATTCTGGTCCGTATGGTTATCAATTCTGGCTGGCAGTGGCAACATTGAAAGAAATTACTTTCGCTCTTAACCAACATATATACAAATACATAATTATAATTTTCATAAACTTTTAAATGTACAAGAATTTTATTTTTAGCTGGTTGTTTTCACTTTCTATCGAAAAAAAAACGTTTTATTTATATTATTAAGTGGGTTAATTTTTAAAAACTTTATTTTTTGTTGCTGCAAAAGAAAAAAAAATTACTGCACAACAATTATCAGATTTAAATAAATTTTTACATAAAAAAAACAATTTTTGTTAATTTTTGTGTATTTGTATTGTGCTCGCAGTATTTTAGTTTTTTGTTATCGTCTCTAACGTCACGTTTTATTGTTGCTTGTGTCGCTTTGATAAATATGAGTTCACAAGTGTCTGGATCTTTAGCTGTTGGTAAGCGCTCTTTATTTAATTTTTTTTAATAATTATTTTATGAACATAAAATTTTTAAAAAGCTTTCCATCTTAATATTAATTAGTTTGTCTGTGTCAGACATGCTATTTTCTAATGACATTTGTTCTAGATGAGGCAGATCTTAGTTAACTTAAAACCTCTAATAAAGTTTTAACTTCTTTGTCTCCAAACATGAGAAAACCAATTAGTTTTTTTTGATAAATTATTTTTAAAAAAAATTAACACCCTTTTAGAATTTAGAGAAAATTGGCTGCAGTTTAAGATTAATATATATAATAAGATTAATAATATATAATATATACCTGGGCAGAATACTACGGAATAAAACAACCGGGGCGGATATACTAGATGGACGAGGAGTGTACAAATTAACTTGTACATGCCATTATAGCTACATCGATCAAACAGGACGAAAAATTAAGATCAGATTTAGGGAACACATTAGAGACTATAACAAAAAACTACGAGAACAAAAATCAACTTCGGAATCAAACTTTGCGAACCATATGTTTAAGAACAAATGTACACCAGGACATATTAAGACAACGGTTAAACTGCTTCATACACAGCACAAAGGAAGGAGACTAAATGTATTGGAAAACATGGAAATATACAAACAAAAAACATTTGACGGACGAATAATAAATGAACAAATAAACACTGCTTCGGACACAATATTTGAACCGTTGAAACATTTTTACAGGAAAACAAACACTACACCAGCACAAAAACGTTACGCAGGTGCGCAAGACCAAGGCAATAAAGAACATCATAAACGTACAATTACAGAATTTTATGTCACATAAAAGAGGCAAAAAGAAAAAACCCAATAAGTTCACACATAAACAAAAACGGACAACAAGCATGATCGTAAAAGAATTTAGTTAGGAAAGAAGACGAATGAAAAAGGGAGCAACAAATTAGGTAAAAAGAGACAAACAAAAAAAGGAGAGAGAGAGAGATGTAGGCAAAAAAGACAGAAAGAGACGAACGCAATAACATGAAGGGTGACACGAACTATATAAACACAACTGACAATAGATCGCAACTAGTACGAAAAGAACACTGAAGATGGCAAACAGCCGAAACCGGTTTGTTCACAAACCAAATTTGACGAGGGTCGACGGAAACCCGTACCCAAACAAAAGAAATTTTTACCCCGTCGGAGAATCCAAGCACATATTTAATAGAAAACTTTGTTGTAAAAAAAGACAGCTCTATAGGAACATTCTTTAATTTTTAATTGTTGTAACGAACATAACAATGCAACCTCTGTTAAAATTTCAACTGTCTACGTCTTACGCTTCCTCAGATAGAGTAACAGAGGTACAAAAAACAGTTCCTAACCAAAATGTGCTGATGCCGTGCAGATTCAGAACTATGCCATAATGGTGTAACGCCAAAAGTTCGATGTCGTTTTTGGCAAAACAAATGACTGATCGTCGGCAGGACATACTCCTAAGAATTTCTGTTTGTGTCTATATCGGTATCTTTTATATCAATTGCTATTTTATTTACAATAATTATTATTTCTATTTTAAGAAAATAATGTTTTTATTTTTGTTCATTAATTGATTTAATCTTAAGTTAAATGAATTATTGTTACAGTTCAAAATTAGTTGTAAGATTAATGAATTATGTTCACATTTTATAATAGTTTTAAGATGGGCAACGCCATCTGGCAGGATGGTATAACTAGTGGCTGGTGGCAAAATAGCCAACAGCTGTTTTAGGCAGCAGCTGACGGTTGGTGGTGAACACAGCCGTCGGCTGTTGTGTACATCTACTGCCGGCATGGCGTATGTGTGTTTGTGTATAGATATGTACTGGCAAAAAAGGGCCACCATCATGAATAACAATATTATTTTAATATTTCGGCCTGCTTAGTAAGAAAGTCAGGTTATAAACAAAGCGGAGGTATTAACCCAGCCGACTTTGTACCCTGAGACACTACCTGGAGTGACCAAGGCATTGGACAGTTGAGCGGAGGTCTTAAACCAGCCCGACTTACAGTGTTTTGGTTATTGCCATCGGACATGGTCTACTAACTGTGGTGCGGTCATAAACGAAGCGGAAGTCTTAACCCAGCGGAATTTGTGTCCACCGTCACCATAGTGGATGATCAAAGCATTGGACAGTTGAGCGGAAGTTTTTGTAATATGTGGTGTGTGATAGGATATTTAGGAAAGATAATTTGGGTCCTGTTATTTTTGAGCGACTAGGACAAATCTGTTTGGCGGCGAGCGCCTAATATCTCTATATTTATCCGGCGGAGATACGTCAAATGGTCAGCGTCTTGCGCTTATTTACCTTTATCTTTATACGGCCAAGTTCTGTCAATTATGTTTTGAGCTTTCAGAATATAAATGCAGTGGTCACGAATAGAGTTTCTTATCAATCTTCTTTCTTTATTTAAACAAAAAAATCTTCAACTTAAAATTACAATTTAAAAGTAAATATTGCCAATTTAGCATTTATTTCCATGGTCAACAATTGCATTCACTTGCTATGTAATTTAAAACTTTTGTTGACAAAGAATGCAACGATCGATATGGAAAGAGCGTAACTGTGTATTATTGCTCGGCATGGATAAATATAATTGAAAAAGAACATTTAAAAGTATGATGTATGCTACACCCTAAATTTATAGTATATTTAAATATGTAATATGTATGCTACATTTTAACCCAGCCCAACTTACATTGTTTTAGTTGTTTCTCTCGGACACTGACCCGTATACGTAGGACCAAGACAACGGAAACCACACACCAGTGTACAGTAGGCGGGGTCGAGAAACGAGCTGCCGTCAAGCGGAGGATTAGTGACAAATAAAGGCTAAGTTATAAACAAATCAACTGAAGCCTTTTATTTATCCCACGACCATAAACGCCGCTGAGTATACCCCAGCAGCTAGAAAAAGCGTGTCGTTACAACGGTTTTTGTTTATACAATTTGATATTGGAAATAAGAATAAAACAAAATTTATTTTATTTAGAATACTATTTTTCCTTGTTTTCTTTTTAGACCCACATTCTCTCCTTCTCTCTCTCTCTCTCTCTGTCCCTCAAGAATGTTACCAATATTGAAGAAGGATCTTTAATTTAGAAGCAGACGTTTTGCGAGTAATAAATCAAAATCGCTTAAAACGAAGAGAATGTACGCATCAGATAGATACACCTTTTGATTTCATTAACTTTACAGCTTTAAATAAACTGTTGTCATTTTCTTCGCTTGTCTTTGTCTCATCATTACGGCAAAAGAATACAAAAAAAAAAAATAAAAAGAGTTATTTTTTAATTTTAACGCTATAATTTCCATTTATATAAAGCTTAAATGCCATGGTAAAAATTAAAATTTAATTTTAACTTGATTCTACATTTGTGCCCATAATTGTGAAAGTGTGCTAAGTCAGTTATATCTTCAATTGCATTTGACATTTTTACGTCAGTCTTGAAGGAATAAAACTAAGGAAGGATAAAACTAATTATCTGTCAAATCAAACATGAGCTAAGTGTTACCATTCACGAAATAAGCACTAGTTGAAAAAAGAAAGATGGCGGACCCTTTATAAACTATTTGCCGCCGGTAATTCGTTCTGTTAGATGAAAAGGAATAAATTGCCGTTTTAATGGGTCTTGTATATAGTTCAGAAAATCAACTTAAGGGATCCACTCTCTATTTTCAAGATATGGGGTACTGGTTGCTCTAAAGACATTCAATTTAATATTTAGAAATTTTTAGTAGTGGCAAAAAGCAGTGGTATTCGAGGAATACATACATTTTCACCTGCGTACTTTCCGTTAATAATGGTTGCCTCAAACAAATTCGCCACAAGTCTTTTCACCGCAAGTCAAGTTCCGTTGCAAAGTTGCGGTAGATTCAAATTACGCAATATCATAATAACTGAACCAACTTTGAGTTGCAAGTTATGTGGTGGAAATCCTGGTAACTCCAGATAGTTCGGGATTTGTTATGGAATCAACGAATTTCTATGTCACCAAATCGCCATCGATTTCTGATTGAATAGTGAAATTCAGTGCGTGTACAACATCATTATTCTTTGGGGCGAAAATTGCTCGTTGACCTAACCAAGCATAATTCTGATAATTCTCACTAATGTTTGGGAAAACATTTTCAATAAGAGCTAATTGGGAGTGTACAAATCAGCAAAAGTCGTTGGTAAGAGTAATTAATCCAGCTGTCGCATCAACTGTGACTTTTCCATTTCCAACAGCTAACAATTGTTTGGAAAGTTGTGTAGCACTTTGATCATTTTGAAGTTAAACTATCATATTAGTGGTTAGCGATAATGTTTTTACGTTATTTCCCAAAGATGATGCCTTCAGGCAAGCATTCAATTCATCTGCAGGCGTTGCACGGAGAATTACTGGCCTGAAATCGCCTGCCAACAATATCTTTCTTCGATTAAGTAATGTGAATACGATGTTCGGCCAATGTTCGCACGTCGTCCTCTCGGCATTTTGGTGACTGGTGAATTTAACCTCAAATGCACGATCCACATAATTTACACAGTTCAACTTACCACCTTACGGACAAATACCTGCTGTTGAAGTTGAATAAAATTTTGCACAATACGCGTGATTGATTTGATGGTTTCCAATTGAACCGTTAGGAAACGAATAACTTTAACCTCAATTTCACGTGCGCATGACTAGCTGTCAAACAATGTATCATGCACCGGCGCCATCTACCTAAAATGAAACGTACTTATTTTCGTGAGGGATACTCACACACCACGTACTGGTGCCGTTGTAGTACATGCTATGTATCAGAGATGGCGCTGTGGCGATGTGAAAAATGATTTTCCCTGTTTTCTGCTTTTCTCTTGAAATTTTTCCTGAATTTTCTTTGCAATAAGCCTTATGGACCTTTCCAACCAATGCAAAACCATGGAAATCGGTTCGTGCGCTCTGGAGTTATAGCGTCAGGAAGGAAATCCCGACTTATTTTTAGAAGACTACAAAAATTAAGAATTTTCTACTCCCTTTGTATCACATTTTGTTGTTGTGTGTTATCCATTCAATGTATAGGCGCCTGTATGTCTGTGTGTTAATTTTTGTTTTTGTTTTTATGCTGATAAAGTTTCTTCCTGGAATTTATTTTAAGATAATTGTTGTTGCCTTGCCTGCATTATATTTCTCAGACAGCCACGCAGTTAGTAAGCAGCATATCAAATTGTTGTTCTTTGCGTGTATAAATTATCTACGCAGTTTGTTGTTGTCTTACGTGCATACGGTTTTTTAGCAAGCCACGCAGTTAGTAAACAACATAGCTAATAGATTACTTTAATGCTTAATTATTTTCTTTTAAAACTTAAGGAAGACACATCCGTAACAATATTATAATTATTTAAATATTTGATTTAGGTCACTTTAATAATTAACACTAAATGACTTTGATTTAATGTGGACATGTTAAAATTATAACCACCATCTAATGGTTTATTATTTTACGATATCGTTAAAGTTACATTGAATAAAATTTATTTAAATTCATATGTTAAATGAAAAATTGTTATCGGAAATTTTGTCTTATAATCACTTTTATAATTATGGCAACATTTACTTTTTAGAACTTCCTACACCAAGAGTTTCTACGCGTCGTAAGTCTGTTTTTGCTGAGGCTTATGATCCCGAAAATGATGCTGATGACGATGAGGGGGCCACTGCCATATTTCCCAAGTCAGATGACCAGCGCGCCCGTTTAATAGAATCGGTTAAGAATGTTTTGTTATTCCGTTCCTTGGAAAAAGAACAAGTAAGTTTTTGCTACTTGTTGTCATTTAAAGTTATTTTAATCATTTGAATTTTTTTCTTTTTTGTTTTTTTTTTTTTGTTTTTTCGTAAAGATGAATCAAGTACTGGATGCCATGTTTGAAAGAAGAGTTCAACCCAATGAATATATAATACGGCAAGGTGATGATGGTGATAATTTTTATGTTATCGAATCGTAAGTATTATATACTTTTTATATATTATTTAATAGTAAATAGTTACACTCATTTATTTGAAGTATGTGTGGCGTATGAGTGTTAGTTTTATTTCCATGTTGCTCATACGTTATGTATGTTGTTACTCGCTTTTCTATTTATTTATTAAAGTTTTTGTTTTTGTTCATTTTTACAGCGGCACATATAAAGTTATTGTGAATGACAAACATATACACACATACTATGATAGTGGTATATTTGGCGAATTGGCTTTGCTCTACAATATGCCCAGGTAAAATATTAAATCCAAATTGATTTGTTTTTTTTTTTGTTCTTTCATAAAATATATTTTATTTTATTTTTACTGTTTTTAATATTTTTTGTTTTATTTTTTGCTTTTTTTAAGAGCTGCAACTATACAGGCGTTAACAGAAGGTTTATTGTGGGCAATGGATCGTCAAACTTTTCGTCGTATACTATTGAAGTCTGCATTTAAAAAAAGAAAAATGTATGAATCATTGTTGAATAGTGTACCGATGCTTAAAGCCTTGCAGGTAAGTGTTAATAAAGTTTTTATATTAAAATCGATTGGATATTCACATTTTTAAATTTTTTGTTGTTTTTAACAACGAAATATAAAATTAAAAAAAAAAAAAAATTAATTACAATACAGAATTATGAGCGCATGAATTTGGCTGATGCTTTGGTTACCAAACGTTTTGACAAAGATGAGAGAATTATAAAACAAGGTATTATTTTTTAAATATCAACATTTTATTTAGTTTTTATTATTAAAAAAAAAATAATTTCTTTAAAAAAAAATTACTTTTATAAAAAACAAAATTCGTTTATATCTGTAATATAAAAATAAGTCGGGTTTTCCTTCCTGACGCTATAACTTCAGAACGGATGAACAGATTTCCACGGTTTTGCATTCCTTGGAAAGTTCTCGGGCTCCGTGAGGTTTAAAATTCAGGAAAAATTTCAAGAAAAAAAGCAGAAAAATAGGAAAATTCATTTTACTACAACGGCACCAGTACGTGGTGTGTGAATATCCCTCACGCAAATAAGTACGTTTTGTTTTAAGTAGATGACGCCGTGCGCTAGGTCGCATGTATACTGTTCATCCTAGAAATGACGAATGTTTTTATTTGCGACTGCTGTTGGCAAATGTACGTGGACCAAAATCATTTGCGCATTTGAAAACTGTGAATGGCCACCAATGCCAAACATATCGAGAAGCATGTCAACTATTGGGATTTAACACTTGCGGGTTCAGTTGTTTCATCAAATGCGTACCAAATACGAACGCTGTTCGCTATTATCATCACCACATGTTTCCCTTCATAACCAATTCAGTTATGGAACAAATGCAAAGACGACATATGTAAAGATATCTTGCATCGCTTGCGCATTCGAACGAATAATACCGACATGCAAACAACCGATAAAATATATAATGAAGGATTGATACTGATTGAGGATCAATGCTTGACTAATGCAAACAAGCTACTGATTAAGGTAGGAATGATTGCGCCAAATCGATCGATGCACCATCCACTCAACCAAGAATTTAATCGACAGCTGCAATACAATGTTGATACATTGCAGGAATTCGTTTGAAATAATGTGCCGTTGCTGAATGAACAGCAAAAACAAATATACGAAACACTTATGCAAGCGGTGGACAATAATACTAGTGCTCTATTCTTCTTGGACGCACCTGGAGGAACAGGGAAAACATTTGTCATTTTATTGATTTTGACCACTGTTCGATCAAGATGTGACATAGCTTTGACGTTAGCATCATCTGGAATTGCGGCGACTCTTCTATATGGCGGTCGTACTGCACATTCTGCGCTTAAGTTCCCATTCAATTTAAACACAATTGATACTCCAATGATACTATTGTACTACAATGGGAAAATTGTTAATGCAATGCAAGCTCATTGTTTGGGATGAGTGCACAATGGCACATAAGAAATCACTAGAAAAACTTAACTTCACACTGAAGAATCTTCAACTTCAAAATGATCAAAGTGCTGAACAATTTTCCAAACAATTGTTAGACTCTCAATTAGCTCTTATTGAAAATGTTTTCCCAAACATTAGTGAGAATTATCAGAATTGTGCTTGGTTAAGTCAACGACCAATTCTCGCCGCAAAGAATAATGATGTTGTACATGCACTGAATTTCACCATTCAATCAAAAATCAATGGCGATTTGGTTACATACAAATCCGTTGATTCCATAACAAATCCCCATGATGCAGTAAATTATCCAACGGAGTTTTTAGTTTCCACCACATAACTTGCAACTCAAAGTTGGTTCAGTTATTATGATATTGCGTAATTTGAATTCACCGCGACTTTTTATTTATTTTTATTTTTCTTTATCTTTTAATCGCCGAACGAAATATTCCAAAAACGAAGCCATCTTCTGGTAATAAATATATAATTCTACTGTAGGTGTATTGTGACTGAACTCCTCCTAAACGGCTGGACCGTTTTGCGTAAATTTTTTTGTATGCGTTTGGGTGGCGCCTCGGGTGGCTTAGATTTACAATTCGGTCTAAACCATAAATTAAAAATCTATTATTTCTGCTCCTGATAACGGTATTTGAACAAAATTTGGTACGTCGTTTGGTGTGCATTTTTGAAGTGCTGCTGCAAATATGGGCAGAATTGGACAATGGGCCGTAGTACCTCTCATATAAACCACAAATTAAGAATCCAATATTTCTGCTCCTGTTAACGGTATTCGAACAGATTTTGGTATTTCCGTTAAGTGAACATATTTTAAGTTCTGCTGTAAATATAGGCGAGATTTGATAAGGACGCGTGGTACCTCCCATACAAATTTTCTTTATGTATATAATTCTACTGTACGTGTGTATGTCACTGAATAAATTTAATTGCATGCGTTTGGCTGCCACTTTGAATGATTAACATTCACAAACCAGCCCGGCAGATGGCGCTGCAGTCGGTATCCAGGTTATTCAACTACACTGCAACTACACGACTGGATCGTATTGAATGAATTTTTGTGTATTCGTTCATTCAATGCATTTAATTTTTTTTGTGCGCTGTGTTTTGATATTATATGGTATCGCATTTACGTAAATATTGAGCATTGTTTACTTAAAAAAAAAAACACACACACACGCTATAAATTCGTCGCCAGCCGCTAACTGCTTCCAATGTGCCTTGGCGGATGACGGTGAAAGGCCCAAAGCAACATGGACTCGATTATGGCCGCCGTCAAAACAGTCGCGATGGGCATCGAGCTTATTTCTTTGCGTTTCTTCTTTGCGATCTTACAAATTCGTTCTCAATTTTGTTTATAAAAAACAAAATTCTTTTATAATAAATTTTTTAAAGTTTTTAAGTTAAATTAATTAATTTGTAATTTTATTATAATTATTTAAATTCCACTACAGGCGATGCTGCTGATGGAATGTATTTCATAGAGGAGGGTACTGTGATTATTAAAATGGATCAAAATGGTACAGAAATAGAAATTTCTCAACTAGGCAAAGGTGAATATTTTGGTGAATTGGCTTTGGTGACACATCGACCACGTGCTGCCTCTGCTTATGCAGAAACTGAAGTTAAAGTGGCATGTAAGTTGGCTTTAATATTAAAAAAAAAAACAAACCAAATATTATATTCAATTATTGTAAAATGTTTTTATTTTGGCTAAAAGTAGAACCTTTGTTGTGTTGTCTTTGGAAAGTATTGAAAGCTAAGAGTCATTTTCATTTTTAAAAATTTTAAATGTGTTCCTGCCGCTTTATATATTTTGTTTTTATAAAATTTTATTTTGTATACTTATACTTTTTCCTTTCCTTTTGTTTATTCCTTTCTTTAACACATGCTTCTTTTCTTCACACCTCATCAACCCCTAAAAACGCCCACTCAATTGATACGAAAAATTAAATATGGGGTTGCTTTTATTTAAAATAATAATTGAATCTTTTCTTTTTTTTTCGAATACATTACAATCATTTTATGGAAAATCTTTAAATTTGAATTCAATTAAAATAATAATAAACTTATTCGCTTGAAAACAAATTAATTCATTGCGCCTAAAAAAAATCATTTGCATTTTCATTATTTGTATGCGCTTTTCTTTTGTAGTCTTAGATACAGAATGTTTTGAACGTTTATTGGGAAAATGTACTAAATTGCTTCAACGTTATATTATTGAATATCCTTATTTGGATGATGATTTGCGTTCTTATTTCAAGCAAACAAATCAAAAGTATCACTAGTAGAGCGTTTTGCTTCTCTGCTTTGCTTTACCTGTTATTATTGCTCTTGTTTCTTTTTCTTTTTTTTCATTAAACATTTCAAGCTTTTATGCATTTGATTTAAATAAAATAATTATTCATTTAATTGTGTTTTTTTTTTTATTTAAAATTTAAGTTTTGGAAACCGAGGCCTTTGAAAGAATTTTAGGTTTCCTTAAAAATATAATGAAAAGACGTGTGATGTATTATGAAAATCAGTTAGTCGAGTTATCAAGACAATTTTCTTGAACTGAAAGTTTCTTGAGCAATTAAAAACAAAAAAAACAAAACCAAATATTTTAACAAATTGTTAAAAAAAAAATAAAAATAATTGGAAGAAAAGAAATGCAAAATACAGGCATACACACAAACACATTTTTTTAGGTAAATCCTTTCACTATGGAGCTCGAAAACTTTTTATCCAAATTATTATTATTTGTTTTTTTTATGGTAAGATAAGATTGGTTTAAAAACGCAAAATTTCCATATTGTAAAAAAATTGTTTTAACTCAATAATAATAATAATAAATAAAATCAATTTACAATAGCATGCACCACCTGACTTATTAAGTTATTATTTAAAAGATTTAAAGGTTTTAAATGCTATAAAAAAATACTCCGATCTACATATATTTTAAATTTTATTTTTTTGTAATAAAACTTAATCTGGTGATGGTTACAGTAATTTTAACAAAATATTTTTTTTTGTTTTTTTCCCTTGTATTAAATAATTTTTATATACAAAATTTTTTTTTATTTATATTAAAATGTTGGCAATGTGGTGGGGAATGCTTGAATATTAATAAAAAAAAAAAACTTTAATCGACATATTTTTTTTAATCCAGCTGTAGGTGCGGTTTTCCGCAATATAATTTCGGTATTACACAAAATAGATAATAGAAAAAATATTTTATATCTTTCTTAATTCCTATAAAATTTGTTTTTAAGTTTAAGAGCTTAAATTTTGAGATTTTAGTCAATTAATTTTAATTTATCAGCATAAAGACTTTTTTCGAAATTTGTAAAAAATTCACTGATTTAGTTTAGTAAGCTGTAGTGATTTGACAATATGTGAATACATTTTCACAACTGTGATATTGATTTATTATTGTCAGCCGCTGGCAATAATAGCCAGAAACTATTGTTTTTGCCAGTGCCCTCCCGCTATTTTTAAGAATTTTCTAAAGAATTTTTTTGTAGATCCTCTAATCATTATGGAACACTCTGCTTTAAAAATATTTTCAATATTTTTTTTTTTAAATTTTAACTTTTCTTAAATCTGGTACTCTGGTTGAATATGTGGAACCTCTTCAGCAACATTGATTATTTCATGTGTAAGTTTTTACTATAGCTAAACTATTTGAGAAAATTGTTACTGATCACCTTTCCCATCAAGTATCGTCGATATTGGTTCCAGCTCAGCATGGTTTTAGAAGGGGTTGTTCAATCGTTACTAATCTTTTGGAGTTAACAACAATCGGGGTTTTGTTCAACGTAAACAAACTGATGTTATTTACACTGACTTCAGTAAGACATTCGATAAAGTTAACCACAAACTTCTGATAAAGAAACTTGACCTTATGAAATTTACAACCAGTTTACTTATGTGGATTAGTTTATATCGTTCAAACAGAGGTCAAAAAGTTCATTTTAAAACGCTACCGCAGGGTAGCCATCTGGGTTCTTAATTACTTACATTGTTTATTAATGATCTACCCAATGTCATTAAATACTCCAACGTTCTATTATATACAGACGACGTGAAGATATTTCGAATATATAATCGTCACGATAAACATATTCTCCTGCAAAAGGACTTGGATTCATTTAATTCATGGTGTAATATTAATTTTGTGGAGTAAAACATTAAAAAGTGCAAATACAGGTGTTTCTTCCCAAGATGTCATACACACGTGCAGTGAACTTGAGAAACTAAATGTGATTTCAGATCTTGGTATTTTACTGGATGCCAAGTTAAATTTTATACAGCATATTTCATTGGCCACTAACAAAGCACGTGCAGTTCTTGGATTTATAAAACGCTGGTCGAAGGAGTTTAGTGACCCATATGTCACAAAACATCCATATGCTTCTCTTGTCCGACCTGTAATGGAATATGGCTCAATAACATCTTTATACTTCTATTGTCAGAGCTGTTATGGAATATCACTCAATAATTTGGGATCCAATTTATAAACCGGTGCAAAAGCAGTTTTTGTTATTTTGTCTTCGCCGTTTACAATGGCATCCCTTAAATCTACCATCCTATACTAGTAGACTTGCTCTAATAAAGTTGCCAACTCTATTCTGCCGAAAAATAATGTTAAATGTCACGTTTGTTTTAAACTTTAAAGGAAATGTCTGTTCAGATTTTTTGCTTAGTAATATTTCATTTAACGTTCCATTTCGTCCTACGCCCTTTTTTAAATCCACTTGCAATTAAAGTGTTTTAAAAGCATATTGATTTTTCTTTGGATGTTAATGTTGTTAAATGTCGTCCTATTTTTTAGAAAACTATCATTCTTGCCACTGTATAAATAAAAAGCGCTTGCCAGTACCTACCGAATACTGAGACAGAAATATGTCATTGCTGCTTGAGAAAGAGTTAGATACTATTAAAACATTAAATCCAGCACTTTGTTGCAAAGTAAGAGTACATAGGGCCCAAGTAATCCCTGTCGCTATTTAGGTTTTCGCCAAAGCCACCACATGACTTCTAGAAGAGTATTACCAATAATCAATGTAGATATCATGATCTCTGCAGGCATTGTTTGGTTCGATCTAGTAAGTTCTTATCTCCCAGTTTTACGTCATCATAGGTCCAGGCGTCTATTGCTACCTTATAGCGGTAACAGCATCAAAAGGTTGGGGTCTCGATAACAAAAATACTGGCAGTGGAAACATGTTTTCTCCACTGCAATATTGTTATTTTTTTTGTAATAAAATTGCTAACTTTTTATTAATTCATTTGCTTCATTTAAAGGTAATAGGCCACTAGGCTTTTAACTTTACTTAGTTTTTAATTATTGTATACAAACAATTTTGTTATACGATGTTTTGGTTAATATTGTTAAACCGCTTGCAAAAGCATTTTCCATTTATGGGCGATTTAAAACGTCTAGATTTTTTAATATTGGAAAGATCTGGCAATAGGTCACTAGGCTCTTAACTTTACTTAGTTCTTTATTACTATAAACAAACAATTTTGCCGTAAGATGTTTTTGTTAATATTTTCAAACCGCTTGCAAGAGCGATTTCCATTTATAGGCGATTTAAAACGTCTAGATTTTTTAATATTGGAAAGATCTGGCAGCTCAGTGTAGTTGTTTTTTCATACGTAATGAAAAATCCTTCTTATGTGAATCAATTTCGCACTTTGGTGATATATATTAATTCATGCAAATTGCATTATCCTTGAAAGCATTTAAATATTAGTCAATATAATATCGGTGGGAGGAGATGTCACGTTCACTAAATATATCAAAAAGTTTTAATCAATGCATAGTTTTTTTAAAAAGCAATCATAAGTGTAACTAACAAAAAAGAAATAAAATTTTATTATTATATCTTAGAAGAGCTAATTTTATTCTGGGGTGGCTTAGCCCTTCCCCAGATGTTAACATAAGAAGCACTATATACATATATGTCAATTATAATTTTTTTTTAAATCGAGAGGGCATTTTCAAAATGTTAGTATTGACATTTGAATAAGGAATAAAATTAATTGCAAAATTTTAAAAGTTGTAAAAATGCTAATAAAATATTTCAAGATTTTTCTGAAAAAGTGGATTTTTCCTTCAATTATCTTGGTCATACAAATAATTAAGCATTTTTTAGTTAAAGTTATTTTGGTTAAGTGTCACTTAGTTACATACGATGAAGTCATAAATATATTTTTAAAAAATAATTATTTCTTCTCTTTAAGAAATTATTGTTTCAATTAATTTAGAAAGTTTTTTGTTGTATGTGACAAGTATTGTGTTCCAATTCTCTGCATGAAAATCTATAAATGTGTGTGTGTGTGTAACTAGCAAAATAAACAATATAATTTATAAATTTAATAAAAAAAAAATAAACAAAACAATAATATTTTTTGTATAATTTTTTAATTTCTTAAATAGTCCTAGAGGTTGAGGCATTTGAACGTTTATTGGGTCCATGTATGGATATAATGAAGCGTAACATTGATGATTATGAAACACAATTGATAAAGATTTTTGGCAGCAAAAATAATATCACCGATACACGATAAAAAGTCTGATGTTAAAAAAAAAATATTTTTAATAAAAAATATAAACCAACAACAACCAACAACAACAACTTTAAAACATGCCATGTATTAACACACAAGCAATCAAACAAATGTGCATATGAACGTACATTAACATTCAACCTTCTTATCCAAAAATAAACATGAGTGTAGCAGGCAGCAAAATCTATATAAAAAAGCAGAACATAGATAGAAAACAGCAATAACAACTGCAAATAATAATTTTATATTAAAAAAAAAAGAAAAACAAGATGCAAGATACTTTCATTAAAAAAAAGTTTAACTTTAACATTGACAACAACTTAGCTACAAACAGCACAATTACAAAAATAAAAACAAACAAAAAAAAATTCCACAAATACCATCCATTTATAAAACTAAAAACGCTCCAAAATATACAAATAATCCTGTTATTAAAAGTTGGCTCTGAAGTCCTGGTAAATATTTTTTTGTTTTTTTTTGTGTTGAAATATAAAAACAACTTGAATCATTTTAAACCAGACAACAAAACCAACAAACAAAATGTGTTAAACTAAATTAAGAAATTTAAATTTATATTGAAAAACAAAAAAAAAACTTAGATAATTTGATAATTTTACAAATAAGAATTTAATTAAATCGCATAAGAGAACAAAAACAAAACATCCTCCCAAAAAAAAAAAAAAACAAACAAAAGGCAACAACCCAAAAAATAAGTTACAATCAAAATTTAAATTAACTTATATATATAAAATAAAAAAAAAATACATATTTATTACAAAAACAAACAACAAATTCTAAATGTATTTGTAGTACATTTTCAAGCTCAAAGTGTAATTTTACAAAACAAAAAAAAAAAAAAAAATAAAAAAAATTAAATATAATTATTGTACTAATCATGATGAAAAATAATATCATTTATAATATGGACCCTATCTTCTTCCCCTTTTTATTTGTTATCATTATAAAACTGCTAATATTTATTATACAAGTTATTATAACAATTTAAGTAACTTTAACAAGTTGTTACAATAAGAAAAAACAAAAACAAAAAGAAAACTAAAACATTTTAATTTATAAACATTTAAATAACAAAAGCAAAAATAATAACCATTAAATGTTAAGATATTTTTTTATATATATGCATGTATTTATGTGTATGTATGTATTTAAATTAATTTAAATTTATTATAAATCAAAAAATTTTTTTTTATAAAAATTTTAATTTTGTTATTAATTTTATTATTATTTTTTGTTTGCTTAAATTAATTATTTAGTTAATTTCATAGTTTTTAAAAGTTTATATATGTTTAAATTAATTATATTTAATTATTTTCAATTTTCATATGTTTGCCATTAATTATTAATACGATTTATTATTTTATTTATATTATATTAATTTTTAAATTTTATTTTATTTATGCGTTTAAATAGATTATTTGTTTTTGTTTTTATTGGTTTTCAAAATTCATAATAGCTTGTGAATCCTTTTTTGAGAGTTTTTCGAAAGTAGAGGCTCTTTAATTATTGAAACGTTTAAAATTATAGCGATTAACTTATTATTTTTTTTTTTTGTAAATTTCATTATGCAAAATATTAGTAATTAATATTTTGATCAGTCAAAAAGTTTTAAATCGAAATTGGATTTAAAAAAAGTAAAATTTTGTTTATATTTAAACTTGAACATCATATTGAACATAATTTTTAACAGGCATTTGTTTGCATCTGCATACATATTTTATTTATTTAATAATTATAAATAACTCTAGGCAGGCACATTCATACCGATCTAATATTTTTTTTATAATGATAATAAAATTCGTTGATAAAAAATGATCCACTCACTGAAACTTAATTGGAACAAAAAACAAAAAAAATCATTAATACATTTTTTGTTAATATTTTTTAACTTGACAAAAAGGACGCGCTAATGCATTAACAAAAACGATTTAAAATAAAATATATTTTTTAAAATATTCGCTATACAAGTTAATAATGTCGATTCGGACAATATACGACATCACTATCACATATGGTTCGTGTCGATAATAACAACAAATATGGTTATTAGTGGTTCTGGTTGTATTCCGACAGACGTCAAAATGTAAACTCACATTTTTTTTCCAAACGCTTTAAATGTCGCGCGGAAGTCTAGTAATGTTTTTTCATTTGAAGAAAACGGCTGCTGAAAGTTATCGATTACTGATAGAAGCGCACAGCCAACATGCACCAACTTAAAAAACTTGAGAACGATGGTTTTGAGTCGCACATAAAAGTAGAGTTTCTAATGCAGAAAACAAGTGAAGGCCTGATCAGCCGCAAAAGATGAGGAATTGAAAACATTACCCAACAAAGATTTATTATTTGTTTTTTGCTTGTTATTTCATTTCATCTTTTACTATGATTATAAGCATCATAAAATTTATTCGTCCCAGATTGACTTTCAGCCTCCCCCGGGGGCAAATTGATATGTTTTGATGAAAATCCACCATCATTACATGTGTCAACGAGGGAAAAAATGGGAGCCTAGTCCCCTAAAGGCTAGTAGAGAGTCTACGTTATTTCCACGGGAGATCAGTAAGCTCCAGAGTTCAGCTATTTGGTTCTTTAGCCTTTTAGCTGTTCTCTGTCTAATGATTGAGTTTGGCCCTTCGAGAGTATCGTTGTGGTTGTGGTTTCGCAGCCCTAATGAACTTGATTAAGGGGCCAGGATCATCTCACCTTTACTGAGAACAATGGGTGAATGATCCGGATCCAGTGAGCATGCTTGTCATGTGTTCTGGACCAGGAGTTGGATAGTCTCCAACTCTACAGCAAGAAGTGGGGGTTGGCGGCTCGGCTTCGAAACCTTCGAAATTGCAACTAGGAATAACCTGTTAGTCTTCGGCTTCCTATGGCGCGGTGCATGTATCATATCGCCCAAGTGGTTCGACCATCGTCGGGTTATGGCATACACACGCTAGATACCGGCGTAAAACTTATCACGCATTGACATAATTCGCAAATTTTAGTAATCAATATTTTTATAAACATTTTTCAATATTCTTTTATAATTTCTTCCTTCTATATCTTTTGAGTAAGCAATGGCAGTCACTGTCATACTATTTATATATTTATGCGATGCATTTTTTTTTTACAAAATTTGCAAAGAAACAAATCGGGCAGGAAAAATAGTACGATATTAGTGTTAAAGCAAAACTTTTTAAAACTTGCTTGCTTAATATTTTGTCGAGATTTATTTTAACCGTTCCGTACACAAAGTGTAAACGTAACATTGTTGTTACTTCAATGTCTTGACATCTGTCCAGATGCTACAACAACAAAAACTATAATAAAAAATTAAAGAGCATTTCCAAATAATTATTATTTTCATGTTATTTTTGGTATTGTAGTTTAAACTGTTTTAGTCAGATATCTGAAATTTATGTGAAATTAAAAAAATTGTGTGATTTAAAAATCGCAATACGTAATTTTTTATTTCAAATGTTTTTGACAACGTTGTGCTTCTGGTTTAACTCGCCAGCCAGTTGTAGAAATCAATATTTTTTTTAAATATTTTTTCTTTGCATAATTTTTGGCGTAAAAGTTAGACACTGTAATACGAGCAGAACTTTAGTTTTTTTTAATGCAGTTTGTTTAAGACTTATTGTCTTATTTATTTATTTCCTAAATGTTGTCCTATACAAGATGTGGCTTCTACTGCCAAAAATATATTTTGAATGGCCTTAATCAAATTTTGAAATTAAGTCCGAGTGTGTGCCTGCTGTAACAAGTAAAAAATATTAAATTAAAACTTTAATAGTGACCAAATGGAAAATTTGTTGTTGATGTATATTGCGTTTCTATCTTTGCAACTTAAAATTTTCAACAACAATTAAAAATTAAAGTGTAGACTTAACTTGATGGCCCCTTCTCTATGAGTAAGTTAGCTATTATTATAAAAAAACACCCTAAATGGCACCTGCCATATTTAATTCATTTTATTGCTGTTTGCCACACCCTTGCAGATCCTTCTTTAGTATTTCTTACACCTCATGTAAACTTTGTGTCGACTAATTATATATAGATGATTAGTTTTTTCGCTTTCATTTTGTTATAAATTTTTGTAGAAGACAGCGTCTTTGCGTCTGGGAGTTTTTACAAGGGAGTTTTCCTTCTAAAGTTTCATAATAACAGAAATATGAATAAATGAAAGGTGGAACAGGTTCTCAGCAGTTTTCAGAAGGTTAAGACCGTTTAAGATATCCTTTGCCTGATTTTTAAGTCTATTTTTGTAAATTATAACGATTAAATTAGAAATAATCCTAAACCATGGATTTATTACACTTTGAAAAATTCTTTTTAGGAGATAAACGAGGGCTATTTAATTTTTAAATCCTTTCAAAAATTACTCTATTTAAACGTCATTTATGAAATAAATATTTTTTAGTTTAAATTAATTTTTTTTTGTGTTAAGCTTTTAATTTTTAGTTAAAATTTTAAAGAAAAAACTATATTAGTAAATATTTTCATTATTTATTATTAAGAAAACAAAATTAAAATAAATTCAAATAAGAAATAAATTAAAAAAAAAAAACTAAGTTTAAAACAAAAAAAGTTATGGAAACCAAATATCAAAACCTAATAACTATTAATTAAAACTAATTTATTAACAAAATTAAGCAAACAAAAAATAAAACTAAATTGTTTTGTTATGAGACGATATATCAACATAAAATATGCTTCAATAGTTTACACATCAAATTTATAGCAACAATAATTAATAACGAGTGTGCAAATTTTAGGTTAGGAATCAAATTGACTTCAAACATAATTTTTTTTTTCAAAAACAGCTTTATTAATATATCAGTGTAAAGTAGAAATATGGGATTTAATAATAGTATATGATGTCGGCCTAATGTCCATCTGCAGCATGTTCTCTACCAGACGTTCACTCTTTTCAACAAATTTTGAAGCACATTTTGCAACAAAGCTTTGCTTATTACGTCAATTTCATATTTCAGAGCATCAGTTGTTTGTGGGTTGTTTACATAAACCCGATCTTTATTATGGCCCCAAGCGGTGTTAAATCACAAGAACGAGATGGTCAATTGACATGGCCAAGTTCAGAAATTAAGTGACCGGGAAATTTCTCACGCAAAAACTAAAGTGTTTGGGTGGCTATGTGGCTTGTGCTGCCATCTGGCTGCAACTAAAGTTCACTGATGTCAACGTTAGGTCATTGTGGCTACAAAAAATTGGTTATCATGATTTGGTAGCATAGAGATCACAAGCGTCGACAAATTGATGTTCCAGGTTCATGCTGAACAAAGCGGCTAGGTTTGCATCAGTACAGCCACTATGGGCATATTGTTTTGCTCTGTTGTCAGTAATAATATCATAAGTTTGTCTCGCGAATAATTAAAAGACAGCCGTTTTAGAAGGAGGAAAGGTTGATCGAATGTTATGTTGTGATATAATAACATTT
Source organism: Trichopoda pennipes (assembly GCA_030448955.1). NCBI lineage: Eukaryota > Metazoa > Arthropoda > Insecta > Diptera > Tachinidae > Trichopoda > Trichopoda pennipes. The sequence continues at coordinate 5,431,571 of JASKUP010000040.1, forward strand.
TCACAATTTTGATGGTAAATTTTCGCAAATTAAAATTCTTTGCTTACGAGTGTAAATTTTCATGCTTAAATTTTCAACTTTTTATTAAATAAATGATAGCTCAATTCTTGACGTTTAATCATTTGATAGAAAATGTACTTCCTAACCTCAAATTTGCCCACGCATTATATATTTTTTTAAAAGCACAACAGACACACACACAGGCATGTCAAAGATTGTGTTAAAAATTTATAAAATAACATTTACTATCCCCAAGGATTTTTTAGTTTTCAATGAAACCAATTAAAGCTATTGAAATGATTTTTTTGCATAGCAGCTATGATTCTAACGTCGCTACGCTGTAATTATGAAAATTATTCTAATGAAATTTTGATAATAGATAAATATAAAGCTTATTGTTGATTAATACTAAGAGTACAATTCTTCCAGCATTTTATACCCCTTTTACGGTTTACAACTCAACTCAGTTTGGTTGGCTGAGAGACAACTCAACTTTCATACAACCAAACTCATTTTTCGTATTATGAATTACAGCTGCCTTTTGGTTGAAATTGTTATGGCGTTACCAGCTTAAAGTGTCAAATTTGAGTGAACAATTAGAGTATTGAAGAGCAGATTTCATTACCTTTAATCTGCGCGTGCCTTACATTATTCACCAGAAATAGCTACACAAATTGCCTAAACTTTCGAGTGATAATTCCTGAAGACATGCCAAACGCTTTTAGTAGAAAATTAAGCAATGAAAATCAAAGCATTGAAAGGGAAGATAAAGATGGTGCTAGAAGAATTCGCAAAAACATAATGTTATCCCTTTAATTGTTTCAATATACGAAATCTTTTATTAATAAAGTAAAAAAAAAAAATAAAAAAAAAACATAATTTGCTTTAGACAACTGCTACTAATCAGTTGTAATTTATTGATACTTTTGACAAACGCACTAACCTAGAGTTGTAAACGGTAATACCGCAACAACGTTGTAACACAATCTGAATTTAAATCAAAAATTGTTGGCAGGCTGAGGTGTAATTCATAATACCAAAATGAAAAATTTCAACTCAAGAGCAGTTGAGTTGTATACCGTAATAGGGCGGCATTAAATCTTGAGCAGTCTTAAAAGTGTAAAAATAAAATGCAAGCATACTTTTAGGCGTTTGAATAAAAAAACTACTTTCATATTTAATTAATAATAAAATAATTAATTAATAATTATATAATTAATATATAATTATAATTAATACAAAATATATCCTATGACGCCAGGCGGGTATTTAATTATTAAAGGAGATTTAAAAGAATCTTGATATATTAACGATCACAAAAGTTAGTTAATAAACTTTTGACGCTGAAGAATAAATATCACTCTAGCTATGCTGTGGCTAAATGGAATAACTTTGGCTAGATGCAAAATCATGTATTTAACCAATAAATATCAAAATATGTAGTTTGTTTTATTGTTGCAGAAAGATACATTTTCATTTAACACACAAAAATCAATAGAACACATTTAAGATATTTCCTTTTTGTTAGTTACATGGTTAGTTACATTTTAGCCAACGTTATACTTATAGTCAAGCAAATAAATAACATTATTCAGAAATAAATTAGATTATTTACAATGTTATTTATTATTATTTAGAATGTTATTCATTCTATTAATTACAGCTGCATAAACAAACAAATGCGTTTAGAGCAGGATTTACAGTTTAAAAAATTACTTTTGGCTAGGAAATTAGTAACAAAGTTTAGCTAATGGTTAAAGTGCCAGCTTAAAAATTAAGTAGTTCAAGAATAATAAATAAATAACGAGGAAATGTAAATTTGATAGCCATTAGAACGGCAATTTCCAATGCTTTCGCCAAAGGAAGAAACACTTTTTTTATTCTAAATACTAAAAGTTCGTCCCATAAAAACATTTAAAATAAAAACAAATTATTATAAGATAGTCGCCAGCCCTCGATATGGGCCCTACTTGCTGTGCTTCTGAAATTGCCACCTGGGAAGTGTAATGTACTTTGGGACGTTAGTAGACACTAACATTAATCTGTTGTCATTAAGTAAAAAAATAAATTTTAAGCACTAGGTCTTATTTAATAAAAAAATTTTATAAAAAACTTTATTTTTTATTATATTTTCGATATTTCGCCACACCGTTGGTTGGCATCATCAGGCAAAACAAAAATAATAATGAACAAAAAAAATTGAAAAAAAATTTTTTTTTTCAAAAAAAATTATTATTTTTGTTTTGCCTGCTGATGCCAACCAACGGTGTGGCGAAATATCGAAAATATAATAAAAAATACAGTTTTTTATAAAATTTTTTTATTAAATAAGACCTAGTGCTTAAAATTAATTACTAAAAAATATTAAAAAAGGTCAAAAAATTATAACTATTATGTAAAAAAATAAAATATTCCTCAAATGTGTGACGTCAGCAGTCTGGCTGAAACCAGCATTTCGTTCAAATCTTTGACCTCTCCCTGAGGCCACCAGCACTCCGCTATCGTGCTTCTGTTACGAATGCCCTTCACAGTCACTGCAACTTTGGTCTCATTTTTAAAACATGTAAGAACCAATCGCGTCGTCTGATCAAAATCCATATCAATTCGGTAAGTTAGCGTGCAGGAGTCTTACTGTGTCTTTACAGTTTTTAAGCACTTTTGGCACGCTAGGCGCCCTTTCTAAAAATATTTCGAAGCCTGTGAGTTTTTAATAAGTTTTCAAAATTATAAAACGCTTTTTAGAATTAAATTAAAATATACATATGTATATCAGTTGGCAAACTGCAGAGTTGCCACTTGTACAGGATATCCACCGGGAAGGTATACTACTTTGTTTATAATTCTCTATTAAATGAAAGAGAATGGATGTTATATTGATAAATGTTTTATTTTATGTCGGCAATTATGTATGGAATACAATATCAGATAAATGTGCGCCTCTGTTAGCCTCACAAATGCGAGGCCCTTTTGGGCATATGTTTTCATTACATTCTCACACATTTCACGCATTATTTCATTAATTTCATTACGGATATTTGAGTTTGAGTTGCTCAAGCGTTTCTGGTTTGTTTCCATAAACCTTGTTTTTCAGATATCCCCACTAAAAGAAGTCCAGAGCTGTCAAATCAATCGACCGTGGAGGCTAATCAGCACCACCATTTCTTGAAATAACTTGTTGTGGAAGGAGATCTCTTAGTAATTCCATTTTAATTCTGGCTGTATGCAATGTGGCACTGTCTTGTTGGTACCACATGTTAATCGAGCCCAAAGCATGTAGTTGTGGCGTTAAAAAAAGTTTTCAATCATATCAGGATATCGCTCCCCATTCACTGTTACCATTACCCCGTTTTCATTTTCAAAGAAGTAGGGTCCAATGATTCCTCGTAATCGAATTGCATAGCAGACTGTCAATTTTAATGGATGCAAAGGTGACTGTTGAATAATTTGAGGTTTCCCATTCCCCCGAACCGACTATTTTGTACATTCAAATGTAAAAAAGTGCCTCGTCACAAATTTCACATAACTTTCTCATCGTTACAGTAATTAATGATTGATTGTGATAAAATATTTTAACGATTAAAACACATTGGTTTATCGAATATTTTTCCATAATAAATTTGCCACATGTCTACCTCACGACCGCCTAATATGAACTGTCAAGACTAAAGTTTACCAAAATGACGGCAAAACAAAATTGTATTCGCCTTCCGGCAAACCCCTGCACAAAATTAATGAGACTACATTTAAAAAAGAAATTCGCTCTTATTGAGACAAAGTTTAGTTTCGCAAATCTCATTGTTTTAATTTAAAAATTAAAACTGGTTTTCGTTCAAAAAAATGGTATTTTTTATGTTAAAAGTAACTAAAGGGGAATTAATTTCTATGACCTGCCTGCTATTGTTGTGGTATTAAACTTTCTACAAAAAAAAATATTTACTAAAATAAATATTTGTAAATGTTTCGTTTTAAGGAAATTACTATAGTTAGATAAGATTAGATGTCATGTTATTTCTATCTAAGTGATTTGTAAAACAAAACAAAATTTAAAAAGAAATATAAAAAAACGCTTAAATTCAATTAAAAGAAATCAACAACAAAATACTGCAACCCTTCACCCATGTTTAGCACGCTAGCGTTTATTAAATCGCAATGACTTTGAATAAAATACAGTCTGCTGCTAAGGCATTGCTGCGCTGCAGCAGATACGCCAACATCATAGTACAATACAAATCTGATTCTAGGGGTGATCTGTTTTTAATTGCAGCACATTTTGTATGACGCAGTTGAGTTACAGTAACATTTCAGTTAATTTTAATATACACTTGTCCCCCACAAATTCGTCTAATTACTAATTTTACATTGCGATTTTATTTTATTAATTGCAAAGTTCTAGCGATTTTTGTCATAACATGGCTCACAAAAACAAAATTTACAATTAAAATAAACTAATAATAATAGTTAATTGAGCTTTTTAATATTTTACAAATAATTTTTTTTTAAGCACAAGGTCGTCTTTATATAAAAAATAAATAAATTTTTTTTTATATTTAATATTTTACCACGCGATTGCGTGGCATCTTTAGGAAAGGTGTATACAAAATTTTTAAATAGTCAACAAATTTGTTGCTTTAGCTGGTGGGGAGTCAAACTTCCAAAAAGTTATCTCTGAAGTAGCTCAAAGAACCGTTCTATATTGTTACTTTTATTTGGGTACGGTTTTCCGTCGACCCTCGTCAAATTTGGTTTGTAAACAAACCGGTTTTGGCTGTTTGCCATCTTCAGTGTACTTTTCGGTTAATATTATTGATTCACAATTTTCGATTAAAAATTATTTAATCGCATAAATTTTAATCGAGTAAGATTTAATCGAATAAGGTTTAATCGAATAACATTTATTCGAACGTGGTTTAATCGATTAAGATGTAATCGAAACCTTATTCGAAATCTTTCATTAATAAAGTATGTACTTGAAAAAAATTAAAAAACGTAATTAATTTGCTACAGACAACTGCTACTAATCAGTTGTAGTTTATTGATACTTTTGACAACCGCACTAACATAGAGTTGTAAACGGTAATACCACAGCAAAGATGTAACACAATCTGAATTCAGATCAAAAATTTTGCACAGGTTGAGGTGCAATTTATAATACCAAAATGAAAAATTTCAACTAAAGAGCAGTTGAGTTGTAAACCGTAAACAGTCTTGAATGTGTAAAAATAAAATGCAAGCATACTTTAAGGCGTTAAAAAATAGTTTCATATTTCATTAGCTTTAGCTATGACAATTTTTAAGTTAATGATTAATACATAATATATCCTGTGACGCCAGGCGGGTATTAAATTATTAAAGGAGATTTTAAAGAATTTCGATATACTTACGATTACAAAATCGCTGACGCTGCAGAATAAATATCATTCTAGCTATGCTGTGGCTAAAAGGAATATTGTTGGCTAGATGCAAAATTATGTATTTAACCAATAAATATCAAAATATGTAGTTTGTTTTATTGTTGCAGAAAGATACATTTTCATTTAACACACAAAATTCAATATAATCGGATAAGGTTTAATCGCATAAAGTTTAATTTTGACATGGTATAGCTATTTATATTCGTATTATTATGGCTTTATTATATACATTTATAATATTATAGTAAGTCGGGTCCCAAAGCATGTTTTGTTATAAAGTTACAAGCCTCTCTCTCAGAGTGCAAAAAAGTGAACAGATTATTAAAGCTCCATCTTTTGGCAACACACTCTGTAAAGGATTTGATAGCTCGCAGTTACTATTCCACGGTGGCCAGTTTTATGAAAAAAGAAACAATGTCTTTGATTCACAACCTTTAATCGAATAAAGTTTAATCGAATTAGATTTAATCGAATAAAGTTTAATCGAGTAAGGTTTAATAGAACAAGGTTTAATCGAATAACATTTATTCGAATGAGATTTAATCGCATGAGGTTTAATCGAATAAAGTTTAATCGAGTAAGGTTTAATCGAATAACATTTATTCGAATAAGGCTCAATCGAATAAGGTTTAATCGAATAAAGTTTAATCGAGTAAGGTTTAATAGTATTATTGATTCACAACCTTTAATCGAATAAGTATAATCAAACAGAGTTTAATCGAATAAGGTTTAATCGAATAAAGTTTAATCGAGTAAAGTTTAATCGAACAAGGTTTAATCGAATAACATGTATTCGAATAAGGTTTAATCGAATAAAGTTTAATCGAGTAAGGTTTAATAGTATTATTGATTCACAACCTTTAATCGAATAAGTATAATCAAACAGAGTTTAATCGAATAAGGTTTAATCGAATAAAGTTTAATCGAGTAAAGTTTAATCGAACAAGGTTTAATCGAATAACATGTATTCGAATAAGGTTTAATCGAATAAGATTTGATCGAACAAGGTTTAATCGAATAACATTTATTCGATTGAGGTTTAATCGAATAAGATTTAATCGAATAAAGTTTAATCGAGTAAGTTTAAATCGAATAACGTTTAATCGAATAAAATTTAATCGAATAAGACGTAATCGAACATAATATTAAAATTTTTGGCGAAATATTAAAAATAAAGAAAAACAAAATTTAGTTAATTTTTATATAAAGACCGTGCATGTACTTAAAAAAATAATTTTCATCAAACAAAATACTTAAACGAAAATACATATTTTCAAAAACCCTGGAATTATTTAAATTGCAATTTAAAATTAAACAAAAATTTGTCTTTTAAAAGTCGAATAAATTTATGGGAACACCGATAATAATAATGAAATGCAGAAAACTAAATTAAAAGCATATAGAAAAATAACTTAGCACAATCATAATAGTTACATACATAATATATCATTAAACTTTACTAATAAATTAAACAAAAAAAAGAAAAACAAAACTTTTTAATGAAAATACTTAAATCTTTTGATTATGAGAAATTTTTCATAAAAGCAATATTTTATTTTGTTAATAACAAAAGAAAATAAATTAAAAAATAATTAAATAAAATTGAAAAAAAACAAATTCAGGAGGCTATTAAAGAAAACTGTACTTTTTCGTATTGTTTTATTTTTAAAAAAACATCTCATCCTCCATTTAAATGAGCTTATTAAACTTTAAAATTATTTTAAAAGCAAACTAAATTTTAACAACTAAGAAATTTCAAAACAAAAAAAAAAATAAACAAGTAAAAAAAAAAAATATAAACAAAAATCAGAAATTAAAAAGGAATTTTTCTTCTAAAATGGTGCAAAATCTACTCAATTATCAAAAAATTTCTCTTAAATAAAATTTAAAAAAAACTTGTGAAATTTATTTCTTGAATTTATTTTATATGTGTTCTTAAAAATTTAACACTTTAAAAAATGTGAATGTTTAAACTTAAGTAATAATTAAAAAAAAAAAATTTAAAATAATTATATTAATGGAATTTATTAAATCATAATTAAACATAAAACACACTCTTACGCACACACACAGACACACACACACACAAGGTATGAACTCTTTATAGCTGCTTCCGTATCAAAGATAAAAGCTTAAAATTAAGTCTGTCTTAAAAAATATATTCACTAAAAGACTTAAAACAAATAAACTGCAGCAAATTTAAAATTAATTAATAAAATTAATTAAATTATCATGATAATGAAAGTGCTGGACATTTTCTTCATTTATAAACGTCTACAAATACAATATCTTAAAATACACATACACACACACATATATATATACACACATATGTATGTTAATATAACCAAGTTTAAAGGTCATATAAATTAAGCCTAAATAAACTTATATACACTTTCCTACATAAAAAAAAAATAATTTTTTTATTTGTAATAAAAAAAATTTTAATTTTTTATTTTAACCTTAAAGAAATATTAAATAAAAAACAAATTAGTTATTTATATAAATTGTTGTGTTGTATGTGTAAAACTATTATATAAAAAAAAAATAAAACAAAATGTAGTTATGTAAGAGCTAGCCATGCACAATGCCACTTTAATTTATATAAAAAAAATTAATTATATATAAAACAAAAATATATAATTTTTAGAAACTATTTACAAATGGCCTCTACTAACATCCATTTTTAGTTTATTATTTTTATTTTTTTTTTCTTAATTTAACAAAAACCATATTGTTGTTCAACTTATTATTACTACATTGTCTTGGCTATGCAAAACAAAAAAAAAACAAATAAAAACAAAACAACAAAAATAAACAAATTACAATTAACTATATCAAACACTGCATCATTTATAAAAAAACAAAACAACAAAAAAAAAAAAAAATAAACCAACACATACATTTAAAAATAATTCGTATTTATAGAAAAAAGCAAAATAAAATTAAATTAAAAAAAACTTTTACGCTAATAAATGACGACGATGACACGACGGCAATGATGATTTAAATAAAATTAAAGAACAAGAATTAGCATATAAATATTGATTTTTAATCAAACAAAAAAATATATGTAATTAAAACAAAAAAATAAAAAATAATTCATGTTTTAAGAACATAACCTAAAAATCACGGAAAAATTCAGCAGAATGAAACAAGAAATAAAGCAAATTATTCAACAAACACAACTATGAACTTTGAATTGTTTTATTTAAAAAATATTTATTTTATAAACAATGGCTTAAGGCAGGCAGTTCTCAAAAAATATTAAATAATTTGATTTCTATATAATTTTAATCTTTTCACACGGTCATTTAAATTCCACAGGAAAGCAAAATATTGAGAGAAAAAAATAAAATCGTTATAATTTAAATGACCGTGTGAAAAGATTAAAAGTTAATAGAAATTAAAAAAAAAGGTCGAATAAAACTGGAAATTAAATAATTTGTTTAAGATTTCAAAAAGAATTCTCTTTCTCTGTAAAAACCGTCGTTACTGGCTGGATGTTTGGTACCATCGACTGCGCTTTCGATGCGATGGCATAATTATCAAGCCGTGTTTTTTTAATTTTTCGTTCGGACCATTACCCAGGGGCTGAGCGCTACTCATGCAATGCATTGTACCAGAAGTAGGAAATTAGGTTATGGGGAGGAGGAAAGGGAGAGTAGTGTTTGTGGGCATTCGATTTGAAGTTTCCCACATTGAAATTTGTAGATGATCCCAAATTATGCTTATTTTTGCGAAATTCCTCTTGTTTACGGGGATACAGCCATTTTAAATTTTTAGCTAAATTTTCATATAAAAATCGATTTTTTATAGGTGATCCCAAATTATGCTTATTTTTGCGAAATTCCTCTTATTTACGAAGATACAGCCATTTTAAGTTTTAATTTTCATATAAAAATCGAATTTTTGTAGGTCATCCCAAATTATGCTTATTTTTGCGAAATTCCTCTTATTTACGGAGACACAAGAAAGAACTCTGGGTGTTTATTCCACATATGAACTGTTCTGCTAACAAACGAATTCTCCCAATCTGGCCAATCGAACACAGTACAAATCGAGTCAAACACTAAAACGTGTGAGTTTCGGGAAAAAGTTTCCTAATTTCGTTAGAGCACTTACTATTGCAGTAACGATAAAATAGTGAAATTACAATCTACATTGCTTCGATGCTCTAGGGAATCAATAGAGTTGAATATCCTACCGTCCCCAATGGGCCTCTTGGCCCTCTCCTGTACGCAGTCGAGCGACTACAAAATGGACTTTAAGGCTTCGACCCATACAAGAGATTTGTATTCCATCTTTGGACGGATATAGGTGATATAAATAGTACGAAGATCGCATATAGTGAAAACCGAGGCACTTGAAAGCTTCTTTAGAAAACTGAAAAATGCGTTTAGTCTATCGAACAACACACTGACTTTTCAGGCCAAAAACATCAAGAGCTTTCGATTCCGTATTACCTATATCACCCATAGTAACAGGTGCAACACAGATCTATGCGTAAGGATATCACATTGCGTCTTACGGGCATTAAAATCTACTCTATTCGCACGATCCCATTAGTAAATGCCGCGAGATCGTGATTGAGCGTATCATTCCGCGTTTTAAAACTTGCCTCCAAATGGTACTGACATCTGCGAAAGAGTAAATAGGATTGAAAGTTTGACAAAAAAGGTCATTTAGAAAAATACGAAATAGGGTAGGAGAACAAACGGAACGGATGAAAATCGTATAATGCAAATTCTGAGAAAACTCGATATAAATACAGGTGATAACCTGTACCAAAAGCAGCAAGTTTTCATAGACGTGCAACATGCCACACTTTATCAAACGTCTTGGAAATATCTAGAGCCACCATCATACTCTCTCCGAACAATTTTTTACATTTCCCCATATTAGAATTTTCTTTTATACAGGGTGTGTTTATAATTTTCTATTAAATGAAAGAGAATGGTGCTTGATATTGATAAATGTTTTATTTAATATCGGCAATTATGTATGGAATACAATATCAGAAAAATGTCCGTCCGCCTCTGTCAACCTCACAAATGCGAGCTCTTTTTTCATTATATTCTCACACAGTTCACGTGGTATTTCATTAATTTCATCACGAATACATATTTTGTTTGCGTTGCTCAAGCGTCTCTGGCTTGTTTGCATAAAGTTTGCTTTTCAGATATCCCCACAAAAAGAAATCCGGAGCAGACAAATCAGGCGATCGTGGAGACCAATCAACATCACCATTTCTTGAAATAACTTGTTATGGAAAGAGGTCTCTTAGTTATTCCATTGTAATCCTGTCTGTATGCGATATGGCACCGTCTTATTGATACCACATGTTAATAAAGCCCAAAAGCATGCAGTTGTGGAGTTAAAAAGTTATCGATCATATCACGACATCGCTTCCCATTTACGATTACCGTTAGGCCGTTTTCATTTTTAAAGAATTAAGGTTCAATGATACCTCCTGATCAAATTGCACACTATACTGTCTGTTTTAATAGATGCAATGGCGATTGTTGAATAATTTGAGAGTTTCCCATTCCCCAGAACCGACTATTCTGTTTATTCATATATCGATTCGAATGAAAATTTGCCTCGTCACTTATGATTTTTTCATGAAAATCGGCTTTAGTTATCATGGACGAGCTGTAACATCCTATTGACATACATATGTACGACGGCGTAAATGGTCTTGTAAAAGAAACTATTGTATCAACTGAATCTTAAATTGAAACAAAATACAGATCCAAAGTGAAAAACTCTGTCCAATGTTGAGATGATGGATTGTTTTCAACATTTTATTGAGCAGCAGTGATGTCTTCAGTCGATCTTGCAGTACGTTGTGGTCCATGCTTGAGCCTAATACCTACAGAACCGCTTTCTCCGAAATCATTTACTACACAATAAATAGCGCGTTTTGTTGGCACGTTATTTCTCCCAAAAATTTCACGTAACTTTCTCATCGTCACAGTAATCGATGAATGATTTCGATAAAATGTTTTAACGATTAAAACACATTGGTTTATCAAATATTTTTCCATAATAAATTTGTCTACTTCACGACTGCCAAGACTAATGTTTACGAAAATGGCGGTAGAACAAAGTAGTATACATTTTCGGCGGACACCCGTTACATTTGCGATCCCATTAAGTCCATACAGTTAGGAAGAATCTATATGCCCTTAGCGTCCTCCCCGTGGGCACATTGATGTCTTGGCGGAATCTTACCACCTAGGGCGAAGATAACGCTACATATCACCCAAGCGATTTGCCACCATCAGGTTATGGCCTACACAACTAGGTACCGATGTAAATATCTTATCACGCATGACCCTTGCGATAATTCTAAGACATTGACAGAGATGCGATTATATAAACTCGATGTTTCGATTGAAAATTTCATCCAGAAATATGTTCTCTAAAAACTAGACAATTCAGCAAAAATCTGTTTGGCAGTTAAATCGAAATATATAAATAACGGAAAGAAAATATCGAAAAAACATCCGTTTCATGTTACCCGTTTGCGAATGTTTTTTTGTGAAGGCAAAGGTAACTCAACAAATTTGTTAAATTTTACAAGATATTTATAGACTTCAACTCTGGGTTTTAGGTTGTTTCGACGACACGTTCTAACCAATAAAAAGAGACATCATTTAGTTTGGTAAATTATTAACGAGTTCGCCAAAATCATAATGAGTATTAATTTCGTTAGGAGCTGTTTTTTTAATGTTATTTAAATGTATTTATTCTTCATATACAATATTAATAGAATAGAAATATCTTTAAGAAAATGTTTCTTGTTCAAGTTTAATTTCTATTTAAGTTTCATTTATTGATGGAGCGAGAGAGAGATAGAGAGAGAGATTGAGACAGTCCAATACAAGGTAAGAAAGAGAAAACTGTCTTATTTGTGATTTCTTCTTGATCTTTTCAAATATAAGTTGAATGACGTTCGTGTTTATTTTACTTGCAAAATGTTTTTTTTTAAATGATTTATATAAAAAATTAAAACTAAAAATCTAACTGTATAAGTCATCATCCCCATTATCTCCGGGTGGATTCGCTGGTGCATTTGGACCAGAGCCCTGCTGTATGTTGGACTGTCCAGGGAACCTTATAAAAAAAATTTATTACTTAAGAAGTCAATTTCCTTTCAGATCAAAATTTAAATTTTACCGGAAGTTTTGTCCAAAGCCACGAGATTGTTGTAATGTTTGGGCAAACATTTCATATTTTCTGATATCGTTATCAGATACTGAACGACGTGCAAATCTCATGGCTTCTTCAAAGTGAGCACGTGTAATTTCTGGTACTGGATCATCTTCATCCATCTAGGAATAAAGCAGAAGGAAGATATTGATTTATAACAAATAGATTCTTGGCAATCGTTTAAAAGGGAAAACTTACGTCCATAGCTGAGTTTTGATTTTCAGATCTCTCTTTTTCTCGTTTAATCTCTGCTTCAATGGCCTGACGAATGGCCAATTTACAAGCACGCTGACATATTTCAGTTAAATCAGCACCTGAGAAGCCTTGTGTTACCTTGGCAATGTAATTAAGATCGACATCCTTGGCGAGTGGAGATTTTCTTAAATTTGCCTTAAGAATAGCCTCACGTGATTTGTCGTCGGGAAGTGGAATATAAATAAGTTGATCTAAACGGCCAGGACGTAAAATGGCTGGATCAATAATATCCGGACGATTGGTGGCACCAATAATAAAGACATTCTTCTTGGCACCCATGCCGTCCATTTCAGTAAGAATTTGATTAATTACACGATCTGCAGCACCGCCAGCATCGCCAACATTTCCGCCACGAGCCTTGGCGATGGAGTCTAATTCATCAAAGAAAAGTACGCAGGGCGCAGCCGAACGTGCTTTGTCGAAAATGTCACGGACATTAGCTTCAGACTCACCAAACCACATTGTAAGCAGTTCGGGGCCTTTAACGGAAATAAAGTTAGCCTGACATTCGTTTGCAATAGCTTTGGCTAAGAGAGTTTTACCGCAACCAGGCGGCCCATAAAACAACACACCACGACTGGGCTGCATGCCGAATTTTAAGAACTTATCGGGATGTTCAACTGGATACTGAACCAATTCTTGTAATTCCTTTTTAACATTCTCTAAACCACCGATATCCGACCAAGTAGTATTGGGTACTTCGACCACAGTTTCGCGTAATGCCGAAGGACTTGATTTGGTCATGGCATAACGGAAATTTTCCATAGTTACAGCTAAAGAAGCCAATACTTCAGCATCAATTTTATCGTCTTCCAAATCAATCAAATCCATCTTTTCACGAATTTGTTGCAAAGCTGCCTCCGAACACAAAGATGCTAAATCAGCGCCAACATGCCCATGAGTTTCGGCGGCAATTTGTTCCAAATCAACATCATCAGCCAATTTCATGTTTTTAGTGTGAATACGCAACACCTCCAAACGGCCGGTGGCATCAGGAATTCCAATATCGATTTCACGATCGAAACGTCCAAAACGACGCAAAGCAGGATCAATAGAATTTGGTCTGTTAGTGGCAGCCATAACAATTAGGTGAGAGCTCTTCTTCATGCCATCCATAAGAGTGAGCAATTGCGAAACAATGCGACGTTCCACTTCTCCATGAGTTTTGTCACGCTTAGGAGCAATAGCGTCTATTTCATCAATGAATATAATAGCTGGTGAATTTTTTTCGGCTTCTTCGAATGCTTTACGTAAATTCGATTCAGATTCTCCAGCCAATTTAGACATGATTTCGGGACCATTTATCAGGAAGAAAAATGCACCAGTCTCATTGGCAACTGCACGAGCAATTAAGGTCTTTCCAGTACCAGGCGGTCCATACATAAGAATACCACGTGGTGGCTTAACGCCAATCGCTTTGAAAAGTGATGGATGTCGCAACGGCAATTCAACCATTTCTTTGATTTGCGCCAACTGTTTCCGGCAACCTCCAATGTCATCATATCCAACAGCATTAAGAGATTCTTCTTCTTCCTATTAAAGTAACAACAGTTAAATAAATATGAGGGAGTCTTGTTGGAAGATACATCATTAAGCTGCGAATTTGAGCAAACAAAATGAAAATCTATTTTTTTTTGTTTTGTTCTGTTTTAATTTTAAAGACCAAATGATTCGTATAGAAGGCAGAGACACAGAAATAATGCAATTGACAAAATATTGCGATGGAGATGATTAGTTATTTAAATATTTAAGACTTTTGCAACGTTGGAAATATGCGTTTTTTGAACCCTTAATTTCAACAAAGACAATTGCTAGAATTCGAAATTTTTTCATGAAGTTTTTTCAGTTTAAACAATTTAAAGCGCCCTGTGATATAGAGTGCTATTTCAAATTCTAATCTATATATATAAAAATGGTGTAATGAGAACGGCTGGGCCGATTTCTGTTAGTTTTTCGTATATTCGAATAGAAGGTTTTTACGGAAGAAAATTTTGGAAAATCCCTCCGGAAAAGTCAGAAAATCAAGTTTCGGTATGAAATTTTGTGTGGAATTATTCCTTAAATAAGCGTTGACTTAAGATTTTGCGCAATCTGTGTCATTTTGGCATTGTAATTCTCTACAGTAAAATTGCTCTTTTTCTTGCTGCAATTTATACGAGTTTTGTGCATTGTGAAACTGATGCCGGATAGTTGCACATCACGCATTCACGTAAAAGCATTACAATCAATTAAAATTCAATGCAATACTTATCAAAAATCCTCAATTACTTTTCAAATGAAAATTGCGGAAAAATGTGAAAAAACTTAATTTTTCATTTCCCTAAGTTTTTTATTTTTCGATCCTCTTTTTTTTTATCACACGTTTCGAGCTCGATTATATGGATTTTTTCGGTTCGCTTCGTTATTCGTACCGTGTTAGAAAACCGTCTTCGTTCACATTTAAATTTTAAATATTTGTGTTCGCCGGGTCCGCTAGTTATATATAAAATTAGATTCACAAAGTAGATGTCAAATATATTTAAAATATGTATTTTGGAATGCTACATCAGAAGTAATAACAAAAAGAGTGATCTGGCTAAACAACATTCAAAGGCTAATTAATTCCCGACTAATTTTTTTCATACATATTAATAAAAAAAATACGTAAATCTCTTTAAAATGTTACTTACCTCTCGTTTAATTGGATCACCATCACAGAAGATAACAGTTTCTGGTGCAACAATACAATATGGTTCAGGATCTGTTAGAACAACCTTAAATTCAGTAGCACGCATAGCAGCGCGTACAATAAAGTTATCACCCATATGAATGGGTCTATATGCTTCCAAAAAGTAGGGCTTTAAAAAAATCTCAAATAAATTACCAACCCAACCTTCAGTGGTGTCATCAATAGGCAAAATACGAACGCGCTTGCCATATTGAACATCCGGACAGGGATGAATAGAAACAACATCAGAAAGATGAACACATAAATTATTACGTACAACACGATTCATACGAATTTTTTCATCGGGGCAAGTATCATCAAAAAGGACAATACAAACAGTTTCTTTGCGCCGCTTACCCTTAAGAATAACCGTATCACCACGGAATAATTCTAGTTCATCCATTTTAGCCTAAAAAAAAAAAAAAAACAAAAAAAGTGTGTGTTTGGACAAAAATAAAAATTATATTTATAATTTTGAAAATAAATTAAAGTTTAACCTGTGACAAGGAGACCACAGAGTTGTCATCATTGGTTGCTTCTTCTACTATCAAACGATTAGGACGATCTTTACGCTTAAGAATAGCTGTTGCCAAATCTTCGCTGCAATTAAAAAAAAAAATATCAATAGATTTAATTTAGTGTTATTTATCGCTTAACGATATCAACCGTTTTTCGTTTGTGGCCACATGTGGCTGCTCAACATTTCCAGCCGATTTATGTGGCTTTTTTGAAACATCATCATTTCTCTTATTATATTTTTTGGCCTCACTAATTTTACTATCTATATCACTGTCGTCGTCATTGTCATTGTTAGAGTCTGAATTCCGGCTGTAAAAAGGTCTATGCTTTAAAAAACGATTTAAGCCACTACTACCACCTTTTCGTCCACTACTACCGCCACCACTCGCCATTTTTATTTTCACTTCAAAATGTTTTCTTTTTTTTCTTTCTTTGCTAAATTTTTATTTTGTAATTAATTGTGGACCAACTACGATTTTTTTTATTTTTATTTTATTTTTGCTTAATTTTTCTGTCTCTTAAAATTTAACATTCAGGAAAATTTCAAATATTGATTTATAAAATAATGCCTTCTAAAGTTTTCAAAAATGTGTTGTTCAAAATAGTATTGCCATTTGATTGAGTTCCACAAAACCATGGCTTAATTAAAGCGTAATAAGCATTTATAATTTTTCGATTTGATTAAATAGCCATAAATAAGTGAAGCTGGGAGAAAAGTAGTTTGAAACATTTGTCCGTCCAAAAGGCTTTATAAACAACAATAGCTACATACTTGGCAAATATTCACTTCGTTTTGTTTTTTTTTTTTTTTTTGTTTTTATTTTGATAATTCGTAAAATGTTCCATTTCTTGGATTAAATAAATAACATTTAATATGAAGACAAAACCAACTTAATATTCAGAAAATATTTTATAAGCGCGGAGCAGACTCCAGAGAAAAAGTATGTGTACGAATTTTTTGTTATTCAACTGTTTACATAAAGTGTGTAATAATAAGCAAAATGACCTACTGTGCAAGTTTATTTTAAATAAGTTTTAAATTAAAAGGAAATAATTCCTGTTCAAGATGCTATACTCCTGATGAAGATTATTAGTAACTTTCTTTTGTTACTTAAATCAAGGAATTTATAAAATTTCAATTGGTTTTTTTTTTACCATCGTTAAACAAGACTTAACGCAAGTATTTCAAAATACATAAATATGTCTGTAT
This sequence comes from Trichopoda pennipes, assembly GCA_030448955.1. NCBI lineage: Eukaryota > Metazoa > Arthropoda > Insecta > Diptera > Tachinidae > Trichopoda > Trichopoda pennipes. Next base: position 5,448,891 of record JASKUP010000040.1, read on the forward strand.
AAAGTGTAGCACAAAGTGGCCTAAATAAGTTTACAATTCTATACATTCTTTACTACTGTTATTTGCTATTTGTTGTTTCAGCTCAATGACAGGGCATTATTTGAAACAATTTTAAAAGACATCGTTGTCTCCTCAGCAACATTTTCTTCTTATTGTCGGCTTTTTTCATCATCTAACATTTAACCTTTTTTATTAGTGTTATTAGACTTACCCTTTTGATTCTGCCATGTTTTAGATAATGTTTGTTAAGCTATTTACTTAATTAATATTAATTTAATAAATTACACGTAAAACTTATGTTATTTATTAAAAACTTAAATTTTGCAATATTCACTATTTCCACACCACGAACGTACTTTAATTACAAAAAAAACTACTTTTCGTACCAAAAGCTGACTCGTTGCAGTACTGACAACATTGACACAACAACAATTTGCAGTATTTCGTTTTTTGACATTGTCATTACAGAGTTGCATGGATTATGTATTTTACAGAGTTGTATCAGCAGAATTGTTGATAAAATTCAATTAATCGATATCATTTATTTATTATAGCAAAAAGTAAGTTCCCAATAATTTGTTTAACTTCAAATTTGATTTATTCTTTATAATTTGAATTCCGGCATTTAATTAAACAATTGTTTTGCTTTTTCTATATTAAGTTTCCAATTTGAAAAAGAGTTTTAAGCGGAAGTGATGTAGATAAAAATTACAAAAAATTATAATAATTACGTTTGGTTTTGTGAGACATTTAAATTATCGAAATTTTTAGCCAATTTTTTTGTGTGGATAATAATTTTTATTATAAACTAAAGCGAAAGTGCAGCTATTTGATCGTTACTTTTTCATTGTGGGTGGGGACTCTTTCCGAATTGATGTATGGAGTTGGACCACTGTTTAGATAGGAAAGCCAGCAAGTTAACCGTAAGGCATCTCCTACGGAAACCATACTGTCGGCCGCTAAGTAAGCTGTTGGACTCCAGGTACCTCACAAGATGAAAATTAATCATCACTTTGGAAAGTGCGGAACAAACTACAATTGGTCAGTAATTTTCAGAGTTGGTAGCCTCACCCTTTTTGGGGATCGGCGTTACATTAGCAACCTTCCAACACTTTGCAAATTCCCCGGCATGATATACATATCGTGCTGAAAAGGGCGGCTTACGGACGCTCTTGCTACCCCGAGGAGTAGCAAAACTTAAGCATGAAGGCGCTCATCGTACAGATTTTTCTCCTGCCTTAGTACATTGGCACATAAAGATCTTGCTCTTTTGCGTAGCGAATCAGTATCCGCCTTTTTGTTTCTACGTCAAATACTGAATGCTTCCACTTTTGATCTGACTGCATTTTTGCACGTCTGATTAAACCCGAACTTCTAAATGGTTTTAATCGAATTTTTTTGTTTTAATGGAATACAAATTTTCACTCCAAACAACATGGTGTTTGCAAACGTTTCTGCTATGGCATCGACATTATTGTCCATTGTCCATTATTGTCGTTGAACTCGTCCCAATGAGCCTTGTCATAAATATTTATGAGTTTAGTAGCTGATTTCGAAACGTTGTGAAGTTTTGAATATGAAAAGGAGACGAAGATGGTGGACAACGTTCACACTTAAACTGCTTTATTAAATGTTGTGTCTTCACTCGGCAACGTTCACACTTAAGCTGAGTGAATTTATTCAAGACGAAGCTTATGTGACTTGAACGTTATCACATATAGTTGTTGTTGTTATAATTATTTAGTATAAGAGTGTGTTTGGTTGTGTGCCATCTTGTTCTGTATTAGTTGTTTTTATTTTCTGGTTATTGAATTTAGTTCGTGGAATTTTAATGTAGCCTTCATGCAATCTCGCCAGAAAATTAGCTCTGCACCGACAACCTGCATGGACTCCACAGTAAGCCACATCACTCTTCCTCTACAAACAAGGTAAACTTTATCCCAAAAATTGTTCCTATTCTCCTGAACAAAGGTCCTCTACACCGTCTCCTTAACCTGTTCCATACGTCTTTTATAGATAGCTTAACGCGCAGCTAAATCGTCAGTTCCGGTGCGCTTGGCCCTGTGGAACAACCTCTTCTGAGTCGTCTGACGCCCCTTCTATCGAATTTGCTCCACCTGCTGATCCATCGTCATTTCGTAATAAGATTTACATCTGCACCTAGCCGTAAGCCTTAATCAGATGGTGGTCAAACCACTGGGAATGAAAAGCGTAAAACGTCATTTACGCCATTCATTGTGTTTATTGTGAATGATCCGACTCACAAACTCAAACTAGGGCCTCGAAACACACAGCCACCACGATACTCCCGAAGGCAATTAGCGGAGCTCTGGGGCTTTACTAATTCCCGTGAGAATAGAGTGGATTTTCCATTTGGCTCCTTGTTAGCCTATTAGGGGACTGGGCTCGCTTTTACCCCCGCAAGACACATGTCGAGATGGTTGTGCGATCCATAAAGACTTATAAATGTCTCCCCGGGGGGGGGGGGGGGTCCATCGTCAGAGTGTGATTCGTTTTACATCCGCACCTGGCTATGTAGCCTTAATCAGATGGTGGACAAACCACTATTGTATAATTTGGAACGTCATACAGGCGTCCTAGGAAGCCGAAGACATAATTCTAAGCAACAGAACCACCTAGTTGCAACTTTAATGATTCCAGGGCAGGGCTGTAAACCATCACACCTTGCTAAAGAGTTGGAGACTTTCCAACTCCTATCCAGAACACATGTCTAGCATGCTCACTGGACTGGATTATTCACTTTGCGTGTCATTATCAGTGAGATGATGCTGGCCACCATAATAACCATTATACTGTTATGGGGCCGCAAAACCACAACCACCACGTTACTCCCATATAGGGGCCAACCTCAATGATCAGCCAGAGAACTATTAAATGTCTAAAGAGACAAATAATGAACTCTGCGGCTCACTGATACCCGTGGAAATAAAGTAGAGCTTCCAGTTGACTCCCTGCCTGTCTTCAGGGGACTGGGCTCCCCTTATACCCCCAGTTGCACAGATCTAGATAGCTGTTACGTACTATAAAGACCATAAATGTGCCCCCGGGGGGTAATACAATCGTACAATGAAATTTTATCCAACTCATTATAATCACCTTAAAGTCTAATACCACGTTCACACGTACAGCAAATATCAAAATATGGTTTCCAGCCAAATCTTGATTGAAATAATATGGTGACGGCAATAATATTTCCTGAATATCTCTATTAATGTCTACAAGAAAAACAGGGTGTCCGCTATTTGTTTATAATTTTTAAAATTAAATGAAATTAATGTTCGCAATTATCTATGGAATACAATATCAGATGAATGTCCGTCTCTGTTAGCCTCACAAATGCGAGAGCCCTTTTGAACAATTCGCGCCGTTTACCCGCCATCTTCGTAGAGACGAGATCGCGTCTGTTATATGTGACTGATTGTGGTCACTCTCACTACCATTGTCACGTACTCTCCACCTAAAGATATAAGATGCCCCAGTCGCATCATTTACAACTGTATCATCTATATCACTAGCACCATTTTGACCGTCAAAAGTGTACTGGCCTCACAGTGCACAATGGCCTCGTTTAACACCGAAGCACCTTTAGCGAACAACTATTCACTAAGCATGACGCCTCGCACGTAGTTTGAATACGTCCTGAATTCATTAGATTTCTTATAAACTTGTTAATTTAAAAACACACAATAGGTCTCTTCATTTACTTATTTTTTTTAGTGATAATTATATATTTTATATCTTAAGTTTAGTTTCGTAACAATATTGGAGAAGAGCAAAATTAAAATTGACTTGTATTTGCAAAGTAAAAAAGCGTAGTGACAGAAAATTTATTTTTCATTTTTTTTTATTTTTTTGTTTAGTTTAATCAGAACAGGAATTTTCTAGAAATCTGTGTGTTATTTAATTGATGTTTTATTTTATTGTATGTAGTGTTGACATCAGAAATCCTTCGGTTATTTACATGTTTTTTAAATTAACATTTTCTTTGCTAATAAATAACACAAATTAGTTGTACATTTTCTTCTAAATAACTCACGTTAACATACAGAAGTATGTAATGCACCATCGTTTAATTTGACCAACAAAGCGTAACATGATGTCACACACAAAGGAATGCGCATAACAAAAAGAAACAAAAAATGCAAAATAAAAACGTAAAGACGTGTAAACAGAGTGTGTATTTGAAAAATACTTCCCTTAATTAATTTAAAATTTATTTCCTTCCTTGTCATTGCGACAATAATCTGTTAATAAACACAAGAAGCGTAGACGATTACACACCAATTCAAATGGATTACAAGTGTAGGAACCAGCGACGGACAGACTGACTCGCCGACATAAAAAATTTGTAACGAAGAAATTTGTAGGAAGAAGTTATCACAACAATAAGAAATTTTAAAACCAACTAAAAAAGGTTCATTGTAATATAAGATCAGAGCACTTAAGGTATAAAATCATTTAAAGTGTTTTTTTTTTTTATTAAGGGATTTTATTTTTTAAATTATTTGCTGTAATGCTGATCTCAACACAAACAAATCTTCTGGGCCGGATGGAATACCAGCAGTGGTCCTGACACAGTGGTCTTCGACGCTAGCGCGTCCGTTAGCAGCCCTTTCCAGTACATAGTACCATGCGTGATAAGATTTGCATCTGCACCTAGCCGTGTGGGCCAATATCAGATGGTGGATCATTACCACTGTGGATGATATGTAGCATCATCCTCGCCCTAGAAGGCCTTAGGATACGTATATCCTCCGGTCAGTCCTAGTTGCAACTTCAAAAGCCCGAAGCAGGCCGCAGCCTGCACTCCTTGCTGAAGAGCTGCAGACTATCCAACTCCTGGTCCAGAACGCATGAAGCTTAGTATAATTAAGAACACGACGACATTTATACTCACTGGACCTGGACCATTCATTGTGTTCACTGTAAATAATGCGACCTACAAACTCAAACGAGGGCCTCGAAACACACAGCCACCACGATACTCTTGAAAGGTTTAGCTCAATAATCAGTCAGAGAATAGCTAAATGAAACTCTGGGGCTTAACTGATTCCCGTGGAAATATAGTGGATTGTTCAGCTAGCCTTGAAGGGGACGAGGTCCTTTTTACCCCCGCAGGACACAAGTCTAGATGGTTGTGTGATCCATAAAGACTTATAATGTGCCCCCGGGGGAGCACATTGTACCATGTCGGAGAATTTCCGAGGTGCTGGAAGGTTGCTTATGTAACGCCGATCCCCAAAAAGGGCTCCCCCTAACAACCCTGAAAATTAACGCCAAATCGCAATTTGTCTTGTACTTTCCAAAGTGATAGAAAGTATAATTAATTTTCATCTTGTGAGGTACCTGAGTCCAACAGCTTACTTAGCGATCGACAGTATGGTTTCTGTAAGGGGCTCTTTACGGGCGACTTTAAAGCCTTCCTGTCTGAACAATGGTGTAACTCCATACATCACTTCGAAGAAAGTCCCCCCGCGGGCACATAAATATGGTCTTTATAGAATTCCACTATCTAGACACAGTGCAACTGGGGAAAAAGGGAGCCCAGTCCCCTGAAGACAGGCAGGGAGTCAACTGGAAACTCCACCTTATTTCCACGGGGATCAGTGTGCCCCAGAGTTCATTATTTGTCTCTTTAGACATTTAATAGTTCTCTGGCTGATCATTGAGCTTGGCCCCTATATGGGAGTAACGTGGTGGTTGTGGTTTCGCGGCCCCATGACAGACAGGTCAGTTTTAATGATGGCCGGGTTTATTTCACCTTTAATAACACCTACCTGGTGAAATGTTCCCAGATCCAGTGAGCATGCTAGACATGTGTTCTGGACAGGAGTTGGAAAGTCTCCAACTCTAAAGTAAGAAGTGATGATTTGCAGTCCTGCTCTGGAATCATCGAAGTTGCAACTAGAAAGTTCTGTTGCATAGAATTATAGCTTCGGCTTATTAGGACGAGCATGACGTTCCAAATTATGCAGTGGTTTGGTCCACCATCTGATTAAGGCTTCATGGCCAGGTGCGGATGTAAATCAAATCACATCAATTTCGAAGAAAGTAAGGTGCTGGCTCTAGATATTTCCAAAGCATTCGATAGAGTGTAGCATGATGCACTTCTATCAAAACTTGCTGCTTTTGGTGCCGGTAATAATTTCTCCAGATTTATATCGAGTTTTCTTAGGAATTAAGCTATACGAGTTCTTATAGATGGGATTTCTTCAGACGGGTTCATGATTAATTCAGGGTTACCGCAAGGCTTCGTTCGTTCTCCTAACCTATTTCTTATTTTTCTAAACGAACTTCTTTGTCGAACCTTCAAACCTATGTATATATTCTTTTGCAGATGATAGCATCATTTAACATTCGTATTAATTTCATAATAGATAAGGCAATTTGGAGGTTAGTTCCAAAAGGCAAAACATAAATGATACGCTTAACGACGATCTCGCAACAATCTGGTAATGGGGTCGTGTGAATAGAATAGATTTTAATACCCGTAAGACGCAATGTTGCATGCTTATGCATAGATCTAAGTTCGATAATGATGCTGCATCTGTTATTATGGTATTACGGAATCGGAAGCTCTTGATGTTCTTAGCATGAAAATTCAAGGCGATGTTCGATGGACTAAAGACATTTTTCAGGTTTCTAAAGCAGTTTTCAAGTGCCTTGTTTTTCTGAAGCGGTGTAAAAGATACTTCACTCCATCCGATCTCCGTACTATTAATAACACCTATATCCGCGCAAAGATGGAATACAACTCCCGTGTATGGGCCGGCGCTCCAGAGACGGTAGGGTATCTAAATCTATTGATTCAATAGAGCATCGACGCAATGTGGAATGTATTTCACTGTTCTTCTATCCCCGCGGGGGCACATAAATATGGTCTTCATAGAACTTCGTTTATCTAGACACAGTGCAACTGGGGGAAAGATGTTTAATATGGTGGCCAGGATCATTTCGCCGTTAATGACACGCTAGGTGAATGATCCAGTCCAGTGAGCATGCTAGACATGTGTTCTGGACAGGAGTTGGAAAGTCTCCAACTCTTAAGCAAGGAGTGATGATTTGCAGCCCTGCGCTGGAATAATCGAAGTTGCAACTAGAAAGTTCTGTTGCATAGAATTATGGCTTCGGCTTCCTAGGACGAGCATGACGTTCCAAATTATGCAGTGGTTTGATCCACCATCTGATTAAGGCTTCATGGCCAGGCGCAGATGTAAATCTAATCACACACAGTTGCTACAATGGTAAGTGCTTTAATAAAATTAGAGAACTTGTTCCCGTTACTCGCACGTTTTCGCGTTTAACTCGATTTTCGTTGAGAACGCATCCATTTGTGGTTGATTGGCCAGTGAATCGCACTACGCATTACAGGGAAAATTCGTTTTTTAGCAGAACAGTTCGTATGTGGCAAAAAAATCCCTTCAGAGGTCGTTTCTGTCACTTTCAATCTGGGAAAGTTCAAATTGTATGTCCACAGACACTACTCCTTCTTTCATCCTTCCTCTGGCACAACGCATTGCATGTGTAGGGGTCATCCCCTGAGTGCTGGTCCGCAAAAAAACAACAAGTGACTTGATAAAAGATTTTTTTCACAACTTAAAAGTAACGAATTATTTTTAAACATTAAGTTTTCATTCATTTAAATAAATAAATTGCAATTAAAAGTATAACAATTAAATTTAAATAAAATAAACATTAAAGTGATAAAAAAAAATTCATTTGAATTAAAGTTTGTTGGCAGATTTTGTATTAAAAAGAAAAAAAAACGCTATAAGACCATTTACATACTTTAACATGACCATTAACTGGCGGCCGCCAATTAATCTTTTCCGGCATTTTGTTTTCTTTGTAATAAATAGAAATAAAAAAACAACTTAAGGGAGAAGATATTTTATATATAAAAAAGAAAACATAAATTAAGGTCATTAAAAAGGTGTCACAACATTTAATTAAATCCAGCAAATGTTTGCATCAAATTAGCTACAGATGTCGTCAAGCGATAAGCGATAAAGACGCTAAATCTCCATTAAATGTTGATGTTAATTGTTATGTGCGGCCTTTTCCTACATCTTAATTTTTTCTTTGGTGTTTTGCCGATTTGAAAATGAAATTGCCCGGCTTCAATTCAATGCTAAATGGCTTCCAAACAGTAAAATCAACTTTTGTAAAATATGTTCGGCTTTATTATAGAGTATGAGAATACGCCCCTATTTAATGCTATAGGAACTGAAATACTATAACTAATATGTGAAACCGAGTATTTAATGATTAGGGTTATGACTGACTATCCTATAAAATCGTACAATGAAATTTTATCCAACTCATTATAATCATCTTAAAGTCTAACACCACGTTCACACGTACAGCAAATATCAAAATATGGTTTCCAGCCAAATCTTGATTGAAATAATATGGTGACGGCAATAATATTTCCTGAATATCTCTATTAATGTCTGCAAGAAATACAGGGTGTCCCCTATTTGTTTATAATTTTTGAGATTAAATGAAATTAATGTTCGCAATTATCTATGGAATACAATATCAGATAAATGTCCGCCTCTGTTAGTTTCACATATGCGAGAGCCCTTTTGAACATATTTTTCATTAGATTCTCATACATTTCACGTGGTATTTCATTAATTTCATCACGAATATTTTTTGTTTGAGTTGCTTAAGGGTTTCCGTTACTTAGGGTACACCTTACTTTCTCATCGTCACAGTAATCGAAGATTGCTTTTAATAAAATGTTTTAACGATTAAAACACGTTGGCTAATCGAATATTTTTCCATAATAAATTTGCCACTTGTGTACTTTACGACTGCCAAACTGTCAAGATTAATATTTACCAAAAGGGCCGCAAAACAAGGTAGTATATCTCTCCGGCGGACAGTCCGTATACACGGCACTAAAAAGCACTTTGTAATGCGTGATAAAATTTACGTCAGTACCTAGCTGTGTAAGCCATAACCTGACGGTGGATCATACCACTGTGGATGAAATGGAAGCCGTCAGATACGTACATCCTCCACTCATTCCTAGTTAAAACTTCAACAGCTCGTAGCAGGCCGCAGCCACTCACTCCTTGCTGAAGAGTTGGAGACTATCCAACTCCTGGTACAGAACGCATGAAGCTTAATAAAATTTGAGAACACAATCGCAATCATGCTCACTGGATCTGGATCATTCATTGTGAATGATCCGACGAATAATCAAACGAGGGCCTCGAAATCACAACCACTACGATACTGCCGAATGGCCTACCTCAATAATCAGTCAGAGAACAGCTAAAAGGATAAAAAGACAAATAGCTGATCTCTGAGGGAAAATAGTGGAATTGTCCAGTTTGCTCCTGTTAGCCTTGTAGGGGACTGGGCTCCATTTTACACCCCCGCGTTGACACATCTAATGACGGTGAGATTCCGTCAAAATTTATCAATGTGCCCTCCGGGGGGGGGGGAAGCACTTTGTAATACCCACATTGTAAATAATTGAAACATTTTCAGGTATTGCATAAGTAAAAATGCATTAAAAAATTGCCGGAAAATTACCGAAAAAAGCCATGTTGTGTGACTTACGGCGGATTATTTTGAAATTTCACCTCTTAATTTTTAGATCTTTAATTAAAGGTAAAATATTGCTGCCCTTTAATTATGGTTTATGGCACTTTTCACACCTCAATCCTCTTAAAATGCGAGCAGGTTTTCATTGAGTCTTAATGGCTTTGTGAGGTAAAATTTAGATTTGTGTGGTTTTGTTTTTCTCGGACGAGCACTTAGGAGATGACTTCTAGACATGAAATTCTTTGTGCCAGAACTAGGAAATTAGGTTATGGGGAGGAGGAGGAAAGAGTTAGTAGTGTTTGCGAGCATTCAATTTGAACTTTCCTACTTTGAAAGTGACGGGAGAGACCTCTAGAGGGAGTTTATTCTACATACGGACTGTTCTGCTAAAGAACCAATTTTCGCTGTAATGCGTAGTGCGATTCAGTGGAATTCCAACCACAAATGGATGCACTGTCAATGAAAATGGAGTTAAACACAAAAACGCACGAGTAAGGAGATGGCCTTTGCCATCCATCGCGCATGGTGGAGATGACCAGATTTATAGTCGTAAAATTGCGTTTCTCAGATAGTTGTCTTAAAAATATCAAAGGGATTTCTGTTCATCCACAAATGGATGCACTGTCAACGAAAATAAAGTTAAATGCGAAAACGTTCGAGTAATGGGAACAAGTTCCCTAATATCATTAGAGCACTTACCATTGTAGTAACGATAAAATAGTGAAATACATCCCACATTGTGTCGATGCTCTAGATCAGTGATGGGCGAACTTTTTGGTTGGCGGGCCAATAAATTAAAAAAATCTTGCGCCGGGCCATTAAATTAAAAAAAAAAACATAGAGGGTCATTCATTAAAAAATTATGGGGTTGCGGTTAAATTAAAAGTTCGGTTTAAGCTATATATTTATTAGTCCCCCCAGGGGCATATAAATATGGTCTTTATAGAATTCCACTATTTAGACACAGTGCAACTGGGGAAAAAGGGAGCCCAGTCCCCTGAAGACAGGCAGACATTTAATAGTTCTCTGGCTGATTATTGAGGTTGGCTCCTATAGGGGAGTAACGTGGTGGTTGTGGTTTCGCGGCCCCATAACAGTATAATGGTTATTATGGTGGCCAGGATCATCTCACTGATAATGACACGCAAAGTGAATGATCCAGTCCAGTGAGCATGCTTCGCATGTGTTCTGGACAGGAGTTGAAAGTCTCCAACTCTTTAGCAAGGTGTGATGGTTTGCAGCCCTGCCCTGGAATCATTAAAGTTGCAACTAGGTGGTTCTGTTGCTTAGAATTATGTCTTCAGCTTCCTAGGACGATGTATGACGTTCCAAATTATACAATAGTGGTTTGTCCACCATCTGATTAAGGCTACATAGCCAGGTGCGGATGTAAAACGAATCACACTTGTTATTTATTAGTTATATTACGTAATATTTTAAAACAATATAAAAATTTTATAAAATACGGTTTATTATGATTTTAAGATTTTCCAGATGTATGGGAAGCATGGATCTGTTTCTGACTTGACATAATTTCCTCAAAATCTGGTTTCAGCTGGGAGGATGCGACTTTTAATAAATTAAATAGACCCTCGTCTGACAATCGGTTTCTTATTGAATTTTTTCTGCCTGCATTTCATTACTGAAAAGGCCTGTTCACATAAATATGAGGAAGCAAACATTACCATAATTTTCTGCGCATGATTAATTAGCTTTGGAAATTCATCTTTCCATCTTATCTGTATTTAAAAATAGCTGTTTTAAATTATTATTACATTGCAATTCTATAATTTCCAATTGTAGATCAGATGAAAGATTCTCAGGATTAACATTAAAAGGCATTGAAAAACTATCTAAACATGGTTGGATTTTTTTAAAGTCAGCAAATCTGGCCTCAAATTCTAAATACAGTTTTACTAAAGATTGTGAAAAGACTTTTAACTTCTCTTCACTAACAGGCCTCAAAGAATTAACGTCTTGGAAAATGAGTCAAATTATTTTTTCCCAAACATTTAGAAAATATACACAATTGAGTTTTAGAAGACCTCAATTTGCCCCAAGTTTCATCTATAAATTGATTTCTTCCCTGTAATTTCTTGTTCAGTTTATTATAGTGCTCGAGTAAATCCGTGAAAAAAGCAAACTCGATGCACCAATTCTCCAATCCAATCCTCTAATATTTCCCACTCATCCCAAATTTCAGTTTTGGTTTTTAGAAAAACTTTAATTTCTTCGAGAAGACTCCAAACTCTCGAGAAGGCATGCCCACAACTCAGCCACCTGATCTTTGTGTAAAAAAGTACATCTGAAAATTCTGCATCAACTTTCGATAAAAACTCTTGAAATTGTCGATGTAACAAACCACGGGCTCGAATGGTATTAATTAATTTTAAAATAATATCAAGTACGTGGTTAATATCCAAGGCAACCTTGCAAAGAACATCTTAATGGATTATACAATGTAAAAAAAAATGTTTCGCTTTCAGGATTCTGACTTTTATAAACGCCTGCAAACCCCGTATTTTTTTTTCACCATGTTAGGTGCTTTATCAGTTGTTAAATTAATTAATTTGGAAATTGGGGCACTAAGAGATTCCATCGCCTCTCTAAATTCATCATCAATTATTTTTCCTGTCGTCTTTCCTTTCAAAAATCTCAAACAAGCAAGTTCTTCGGTTATAACAAAGTTTTCATTTATTCCTTTGATAAAAATTAGAAGTTGGGCTGTATCGCTCCTGTCAACACTCTCGTCCATAGTGACTGAAAGATATTTCAACTTTTTAAGACGTCCATCGAGTTGATTGGTTAAATTAGAAGAAATCGCTTCAATTCTTTTTATGACCGTTCTATTTGACAGCCCTATAGATTCGAAAACTTTTACCTTTTCTGGGCATAATACTTTTCCAATGCTAATTAACTTATCCTTAATAAATTCTCCTTCGGAAAACGGTTTGTTACTTTTTGCTATTTTATAGGCAACAATGTGACCAGCTAACTTAAAGGATCGCTGGACACTTTGATTTTTAAAAAATATTTGCTGACTAGATATTTTTCTTTTCAATTCCTCTGAATGAACTTTCTTGTCTTCATCTGTCATTTTATAGCACTTCGACCCAAGATGTTTTGAATTAAAGTGCCTAGCGAGATTATAATCTTTTAGTACAGCTTGGCAGATAAGACAAATAGGTTTTTGGTTTTATTCCATAAAGAAGTACTTCCATGTCCACTCTTCTTGAAATTCTCGACATTCCTAATCAATTTTTCTGTTTCTATTTTCGATTGACATTTATGGGGGTAAAAGACTTAGAATATTTTACTATTGCACTTATATTTACAATACACTTTATTATTTTAATTACACAAATAAAACTGTACGTTGGCAACTTTATAATTTTACTTCGCAATTTATTCTTTACGTCACGAGATTTACAATTTTACTGATTGCTGATTAATCCATCGCTAGCCCTTTTATATTTGTTGCGCATGTTGTCTCGAATATTCAAGAATCTTCTAGATCTCACATATAATAGTTGTTGTTATGTTATACGTTCAGTTTTCTATATTAGTTGTTAGTGTTTTATGATGTTTATGTTTCTTCTTGGAATATTGCATCAGAAAGTTGTTGTTCTCTTGTGTGTACAATATTTCCCAGAAAACTGCGCAGTTTGTACACAATATAATATGAAAACATCGTATTTTTTTGCTAAAATTGTCAATTTATATCTTTTTTAAAACATAATGTAAATTTATTTTTTGGGCATAATTTTTTAATAGATGATTAATTTTTTTTTTTGAAAAACGCTTGGCGGGCCGGATTGAATCCTTTCGATATGGCCCGCGGGCCGTAGTTCGCCCATCACTGCTGTAGATAATCAATAAAGTTGGATACCCTACCTCTCGCAAATATCCTCTTGGCCCTTTTCTGTACGCGGTCGGGCAACTCTAAAATAGACTTTGAGGTGGCGGCCCATACATGAGAGTTGTATTCCTTTTATGGACGGATATAGCTGATATAAATAGTACAGTGGTATAAATAGTACATTGCGGTAGTAATTTACTGTCTCAAAAAAGTGTAAATGTTACCTTTTTACTAATATTTTATTTTGTTATTTGGATAAAAAATTGTTTAACAAGCAAATTAATACGAATAAGAGTTTTTAATTTTATTATCAAAATTTCAATTTGTTTCTAAGCGGCCAACATTCACATTAATTATTTGATTGATAATAAATTATATAAATCTTACTGTAATGAAAACTTAACAATTTCGTTAAATTGACAAATTGATGATCATCGCTCTCTTTCAGCTGTCAAATTAAATTCGATATTTTTGCATAGAGAAATTCAAACAAAAGTTAACAAATCACCACAGGCAGCATGATTATTTAAATGGTTTCCGCTTGTTTGCCTTTAAAATTGTTTCTTTTATACATTTTGGTACCAGCGTGTTTGTATACATTTGTGGTAACAGGGAAGAAAAATGGACCCCATTTAAATTGTTTTCTTTTCAAATTTTTTTTTTATTTAAAGTTGTTGTAGGTCTTTAGTGTAATTATTTAGATTTATAAGCAAAAAGTATAATTCAATGTTGATTCCAGACACCTGAAACATTTTTAAATCACCTTGCCACTCACTACCTTCCTTACGTCCAGCTCTCTTTCCTATTCATTTGTAAATGTTACATAATGAATGAATGAATGGATGTAATTTTCTTAAATTTGTTTTGTAAAATTTTAACAGACAATTTCTCTTTGCGGGTGTATTAAATATGTGTGAGTATTAGGGTGACCCTTACTTATAAGGCGAAATATTTTTTTCCATTTATTTTTACTCTCACCCTTGTTCAATGCAGCAAATTATAAAAGGCAAAAACAATAAACTCCGAATTCGAAAATTTTTGAAAGATTTTGTTTTTATTGCAGCCAGAATACAGTCCTTCGCAACCTTTATTTTCTCCTACTTTCTTTTATCGAATATTTTTTCATAACGAATTTGCCACTTGTCTACTTCACGCCTGCCAAATATAAACTGTCTAGACTAATGTTTACCAAAATGGCGGCCAAACAAAGTAGTATACCTTCCCGGCGTATACCCTGTATTTATCGCAAATCAGTTTCTTCTCAATTTGCTCAATTTCATTTCGAAATAAAAATATTTTTTTTTTCTTTTGGACCAGCTCTTAAGGGATGACCCCTAGACATGCCAGAACTAGGATTTTAAATTATGGGGAGGAGAAAGAAAACAGGGACTAATGCTTGCACACATTCAATTTGAATTTTTCTACATAGAAAGTGGTAGGAAAGACTTCTGGATCAGCATTTAGGGGATGACTTCCACACATACAAAGCATTGTGCCAGACCTAGGAAATTAGGTTAAGGGCAGGAGAAAAGAAGGAGTAGTGTTTGTGGAGATTCAATTTGAACTTTGCTACATTAAAAGTGACAGGAAAGACCTGTGGAGGAAGTTTATTCCACATACGGACTGTTCTGTTAAAGAACGAATTTGTGCGATTCACTGGCCAATCAACCACAAATGTATGTGCTCTCAATAAAATCGAGTTAAACGCAAGAACTTGTGGGTAACGAGAATAAGTAAAATAGGTACCACTGAAGTCTAGTAGGTAGTGTACTAGCTTACAAGATTCGGGGCTGTGGGCTCGATTCCCAACAAAGACATTGGTTTTTTTCACTACAAAAATAAAAATTGACCGTCGGTGGGGCTGCTCAGTGATGAAGGCATAGTCACTGGTCACTGTGCTGTCTTATACGATAGTTAATTTCCTTCTACTTTCACCACCTGTCTCATCTCTTCTCTATCCCTTTAATAAAGAATATAGCACGGTACTTGACTAAATAGACAATTGTTGCCTGAAGTGTTACCTTTCTTTAAAAAAAAAGAAAATAAAAATGTGGCAATTTTGCTTATTAGCATGCCCTGACAGGTGAAAATGGACTTGGTCTGAAAAAATGATTTTTTCATTAAAACCAGCCAGATTGTTCCTGAATGAATTAAACGAATCTACGGTGATATGAATGATCGGTCGGCTTCAATTCCTGCACCAGTTAAACCTTGCAAGGCTTCAAACTTAAGCATAATTCGTCGTGTCGTGGTTTTAGATAACCCCAACGTCGAGGAATTGACAAATTTGGATCTGCTTTTACACTGTGGCTCACGGATATGATGTTTTCATTTGAACGACCCGGTCGAACATGCGTTGGTATCGAGCCTGTTGACTCAAATTTAACGACCCAATTCTTAATAGCGGTCTCAGAAGGACGATTATGTTGCTGTAATATCCTATTGGCATTTGTACGGAGGCGTAAGTAGTCTTGTGGAAAAAGCTCTTGTGTCAACTGAATCTTATATGGAAACGATTGTTGCCTGCAGTGCTACTTCTCTTAAAAAAAAAGAAACAAAGATAATTAATGGTATATATGGCTTTCTGCATGGCCAGGTTTATAAATCGTAGTCTTAAAATTGCGTTTCTCAGGTAGTTGTCTTAAAAATTTCAATTGTGTTCTCTTGGTAATTTTTCTTTGAGAATAGATGGAGCAAAATTTCTAATACGACTGGTTGAATCTTTAACATGATTTTTCGTTATTTAATCATTTATTCTAAATCGAAACTTTCTTAAATTCAATTTTGGTCAGGTTTGTTTTTAAAATCAAAATCCATACCTTTTATATGGTCCTGAAGGTCCCATTCCTGGTTAGCATTACACACAGCTAATGTGTGTTCTTCTACTTTCTAAAGCAGGAACTTGAAATAACTTCTCCCTACCTACCATCCCAATGCAAGCGCATTTCGTTAAAAAAACAAAATTTTGCTTAAGCAAAATTTATCTGGTTACGATGATGATTTGTTCAAAGTTTTCAAAGAAAATTAAACGAAATGATCTATTGTGTGTTTTACAAACTGTGTACTTTTCTTAGAAATCTTATACACACAACAGACAACAACAATATGATTTTAAGAAATTCCACGAAATAAGCTAAACAATAGAAAACAAAAACAAAACACACAGCAAAACAGGCGACAACACTGAATGAATGATAATAACAACAACAATATGGAGTGATGTTAATGTAGAATATTCGTGTATGTGCGTACATTTTCCGACGGGGTTTAATTTATTTTTATTTGGGTCGGGTTTTATGTTGACCCTCGTTAAATTTGGTTTGTGTTCTCTTTATAAAGAGAACACTGAAGATGGCAAATAGCCGAATTTGGTTTGTTCACAAACCAAATTTGACGAGGGTCGATGTAAAACCCGACCCAAATAAAAATGGAATATTGTTGTATATGCAAGAACCGCTTATAACAACTATATAAATATCACTAGCTGGGGGAAATGAATTAATTTTATCAAAATGAGTCATCGTTGAGTAAAAACAACAACAACGTTACCATCGTGTTTATTTTGTGTGTATTATAACAAAATAAATCGTTTAATTTAATTTAAAACTCTAAAGTGCTGTGTTTTTATTTTGCAATTAACGAACTCAATATAACAAAAGGTCTATTAAAAGGAACAAATGTAACAATATACAGGAAAACGTTGTTAAAATAAAAAATTGTTGAAAGCTTCATAAGCAACAATTTTCTCTTTAGCATGTTTTTTTTTTGTGAAATAAAGAGTTTTAAATTGTGTGGATTTGTTCCGCCAAAAAAAAAAAAATGAAATACAGTTGTCATTTTCCTCGCTGTAGACCATCCTACGAAAGAAATGAAAGAACTACCTAAGCTCAAACACTGGCTCACCAGTATAGTCTAGAACACGGCTTGATAATGAAGTCATCACATGGCAAGCGCTTGACGGTCATACCAATTGTATAACAATCCTTCAAAGTCAAAATGTATTGTCCTCTCGAAAGCTAGAAGAACTCTGGTTAACATTAATATGAGAATTTGCCGGAAATGTGATCTAATTGGTAGAATCGTCTTCTAATTTGGGTGTAATTTTTAACAATAGAATGACCTGGACACACATCACATAACCTTTGTCGTTGGCAAAGTTTACAGTAAACTTCGCACCCTAAGGTCGTTAAAGGACTCTAAGCCGTCTGCTATTCGCATGCTTTTGGCAAGGGCTTATCGAATCCCTTCACTTCTTTACGGCTGTTAAATCTATGCCAATTGTGACACTACGGATCAGCGCAGACTGAGAAAGTCCCATGAAACCATATTTTCCGTTATATATTTCAGAAAGACCGTCGTGATCATATCTCATCATGCTCTAATTTAATTTTTGGAATGACATTCGATGATCTTCTAAAATGTAGGGTGTCTAATTTTCTTGCACAAGATCATCATCTCGGAATGACCATCATATCTATTTGATAGGATAGCTTTTGCAGGATCTTATTGTGGTAGGAATACAAGAGCCTGTTATCTCAACGCCAGTTTTTCATAAATGCAATCAGTCTTTGGATGTTATTATCTTGTTGTGCTAGCTGTCTAAAGAATAAAGAAAAAAGAACATACAGCCAGCAATGATGGTTTACACCGAGGGAAATGACAACAATTGTTTTGGACTTATAAGACAAAAAACAGATTTTTTTGGTTGTTTCCAAATTTGAGCGGGCTTGCCCAAGTCACATGGAATTTTTTGAGGATAAAAAAAAATCTGATCTTTTTTTAAGGGCCACCCTAATAAGTGTGTGTGTGATTGTGTAAATGAGCAGTTCATTTTTATGCGATCACTAACCTACCAGACTACAAACTGGTTGATCTCTTCGCTGACTCGGTCAGTCAGTTACATTAAAATTGAAACAGAGATTTAATCATCCCATAAAGTGATTCTTAATGAACTTTACTAAGTTGGCATGTTGTTTTTTGTTTTTTGTCTTTTGTCTTTGATTTTTAAATTTTGTATTTAAAAAATATACAAACAACAATAACAACAAAAGCTTACTTTCCTATATTTTGCTGTCACTTTTCTTTTTTTTTGTTTATTAATTATTTGAGGCCTGTTTATATTTAATCTATCAAATTGTTTAAAAAACATTTATTTTTTTTTATTAAATTAATATAAAAATAAAGTGATTAAAATACAATTTGTAGAGTTTTAAATAAATTGTAGTTAATGAGGGTTTTTTTTTCAACTTATAAAAATTATTTAAAAATAAAGTCATTTAACGAGAGAAATTTTTTTTAAATAAAACTTTTTGTTTCTTTTTGTAAATTTTTTTTATAAAAATAATGTGTTTTTTTAAATTAATCTGAACTTTGTGAAATAAATAAAGGGTTCGCCAAATAACGTTTGTTTTTTGTTTTAAATGGTACAAACAAAACTACTGAATATTTTCTCAAATTTCTTTTTTTATTTGAAAGTACAATCCTTCCGGTTAATAATGGAAAATAATTTCATTCAACAGGCTCGATATCAACGCATGTTCGAACGGGTCGTTCAAATGAAAACATCACAGCCGTGTGAAAGCAGATCCAAATTTGTCAATTCCTCGACGTTGGGGTTATCTAAGACCACCACATGACGAATTTTGCATAAGCATTTGACTTTGAAGCCTTACAACGTTCAACTGGTGCAGGAATTGAAGCCGACCGATCATGCATATCACCGTTGATTCGTTTAATTCATTCAGGAACAACCGGCTGGTTTTAATGAAAAAATCATTTTTTCAGACGAAGCCCATTTTCACTTGTCAGGGCATGCTAATAAGCAAAATTGCCACATTTTTATTTTTTTTTTTTTTAAGAAAGGTAGCACTTCAGACAACAATGCCTATTTAGTCAAGTACTGTGCTACATTCTTTAGGAATGGGATAGAGAAGAGATGAGACAGGTGGTGAAAGTAGAAGGATAGTTATGGAAACTACCTGTGGTAGAAGACAGCGCAGCGACCATGTTTTCATCAGAGAGCAGCCCCACCGATAGTCAATTTTTATTTTTGTAGTGAAAAAATAGCTAAGGTCTTTGGGAATCGAACCCACAACCCCGAGACTGATAAGCTAATACACTACCTACTAGCTTACACGGAGCTTCTGAAAATCCTAGAGCGATTATTGAGAAGCGTTTGCATGCTCAACGTGTCACTGTATGGTGTGCTATGTGGTCTGGAATCGTGATTGGGTTCGTTTTTTTTTCAAACATGAAGCTGGAAATAGCTCACGCTATTGCTAGATGATAACAACTCAATTTTGGCCTATTATTGGCGATGTGGATATCACTGACATGTGGTTGCATTAGGACGGTGCATTTCACACAGCCAATGAAACGAGTTCCCGATTGAATAATTTGGCGACAATCAGCAGCTAAGTAGTCAGCCAGATCGTGTGGCTTAACATCACTGGATTATTTTTTGTGGGGTTATGTTAGGGACAGATTTTATACGGCGCCAAACAAAACGATTTCAGCCTTAAAATTTAAAATCTGTGTAGTGATTAACCAACTATGGCCGCCACTTTGCCAAAAAGTGATTAAAAACTTTGATGAAAGAAGCGATATCTGTCAACGTGGTCTCGTGGTGGATATTTGCCAGATAAATTTTTGTTGTATTTTGTTTTAGAAAGCAACACTTCTGACAGCTGATTTAAATTTGACTGAACCAAAAAATTTAATCATTTAAAAAATAAACTGAAAAACTTTATAAAATCAAAAAAATTTTAAAATAAAATAATATTTTGTATATATTTTTATTATTTAATATTTAATTTGATTACTTTCATTTGCCATATTTTAAAAGAAGAGTGAATATTTTAATTTTAATTTATACTTTTAAATTTAATTGAACTAAAAACATGAATGAAATTCATTAAAATTTAAAATTTTATTTTAAGCTTTCAATTACGCAAGTAAAAAGTTGAAAAGTTAAATGTTGAAAATAATTTTATCCCTAAATTTTCCCATGCTGCCTTTAAAAATTCCATAATAAAAACAAGAGACTTCAATTCGGACAATTTCCTTTGACCATTTTCTGCTTTGACATCAACAAATCATGACATCAATTTTGGCATTTCTTTATGATTGAGCTTTTTAATTTTTTTTCCTTTTTAAAAAATTTTTGTGTTTTTAGTTTTATTTTTGATTTTTTTTAAATTGAAATATAAACTATATAATCTATTGTCACTATCATCATCATCATCATTATCATCATCGTTATCGTTAACCTCATCGTGGTTGTCGTCATCATTACAATCATGATTGTTTTAACAACTGAACCATTTAATCAAAATTGACGAAAAGAAATTACAAAACGAAACTAAGACAATATACGAGAGTATACTTTACTTTGACACATAAATTATTATCTATTCGTGCTACTTAGTTTATAATTTTATAATCGAATAATTGCTTTGTCATATTTTTGCATTCGTTTTCAGTTTTCGTTTTTTTATTATTTCACTTTAAGTTGGTTAAGAGTAAATGAAAATAATGGCAAACTAGATTTTTGCTTTTATTTTTAAGGGAACGGCATCACTTTTTTTTTAAACTATATAAAATACGAGGTGCATATCTCAAATATGGGTTAATTATAGATCAACCAAAACAAGGATCAGGCAATACAAACGATGGCAATACCGCAAGAAGATTCTTTTTGGATCCCGAAACTACATCTGGTATAACAGATGTTGATATAGATGTTATTTCAGGATTTAAAACAATTACTGAAGTACTTGCGTGCAATGAACAAATGAATGCTAGAAAATTTGGTGGTTATGCCAAGGAAACCGTTGCTATATATACATCCAAATAAAATTATAGCAATATGTCAGCAATAGTGCACAAAGTTCTTTACCATGGAGAATATGTTATTAAGCTCCACTTATTACCAACTGGAGATTTATCAGAGGAAGCCAGGAAAAAAGAAATAAGGATTACAGATTTTACAGAGAACATAATACCAGAAAAATGTCACCAAGTTCTACAAATGAAGATTTATCTCAAATTTATTGACATTCATCTCTAGCATTCGAAATCAATGGAAAGTGAATCATTTAGACCTACATGGCGAAGCTAAGGTATTGCTACAGGACAGAAATAATAAAAAGCAGAATATAGAATATTTACAGGAAATATTCTAGCAAAATGAATAATAATTATGATTTGCATTTAATATTTGAATGAAATAAAGTATACAAATATTAATATTAAATATTTATTTATTTATTTATTTACAATCTATTTTTGACTATAAATTAATAGATAATTATAAATAAATATATAATTAAAGAAAAATTAAGTTACACTGCTTATTTTAAAGTTGACCAATAACTAGAAAATATGTAAGCATTGTTATGCATAATTTTAAATGCAGCGCGCTCTACCGACCTTAATAAAACCTAAACTCGATGAAAGCTTAAGATGTTATCTATTGACTAAAAAAAGAATTTCTAAAAAATCTTTGTTAATTAAAAAGTTACAGAGTTTTGGCCAATGAAATACGATTCTGAGCCACTGTGCGGCGTAAGTCACACAACATGGCCATTTAAGGTAATTTTCAGGAACTTTCTAATACATTTTTGCTTATGCAATACCGGAAAATATGCTTTCATGGAAGCTCACCGTCATTACATGTGTCAACGGGGATAAAAGGGAGCCCAGTCCCCTTCAAGGCTAGCAGAAGCCAACTGGACAATTCCACTTTATTTTCACGGAAATCAGTAAAAGCCCAGAGTTTAGCTTTTTGGCTCTTTGGTCTTTTAGCTGTTATCAAACTGATTATTGGGATTGGCACTTCGGGAGTATCGCAGGGGATGACCCCCCTGAGTGTTGGTCCGAAAAATAAAGTTTTTTTTTATTGTTTTAAACTAAAAAAAATATTATTTCATACTCCACATTTGATATTCTGGCTGTTTGAAACTTCTTGAGTGTTTTAGCTGAGGTCACTTTTGTCAGTTGGTCATTTTAATCTACAAACTGATGTGATGGCTGAAGTGATTGCATACAAAAATACTTAATTCTTTTTGAAAATTTCGTTTGTACAAAATTATATGTTGTTTTCAAAGTTGCTTTTATTGCCGGCTTTTGATCTTTGTGTTGAGGCAGAATAGCTGATTTTTTAAATGTGACCAATTTGTTGTTATGCAACAAGCAAATGAAAAAAAACCATGCAACACGATGCTGCTAAAGTGTTTTTTTTTCTATTTTGTTTTGTTTTGTTTTACATTAAATATTACGCACGAAATTTAGACAAAAATTGAAATAAAATAAATAATAAATATAAAAAAAAAATACTAAAGAAGATTATATTTTAAAGTTGGAGAAAAACAAAAAATTGTTTCGTTATTTTGTGTGAATATTGCACGAAACTAAACCAAAGTTATTTATTTATTTATTTAAATTCGTTTCAAGTGATTGGTGTTGGCTGATGGTTGCAGACAAGAAATTCAATTAATTTACTTTAGTTTGGCAATATATATTTTTTTTTTGGTAAAAGAACTTTGACTTTTTGAACAACATAAAATACTTTCAAATTTTGCAGCAACTTTATTTACAAACATGTGCTATAGAGCCTCACCATCATCACCATCATCATCATCCTCATGTTTAGAAGCATTTTATCAACCTCATCGTAGTCATTAGTTTGAATTTTAAGATGATATTTTTTTGTTTACTTTTTTATCCACTTGTTTCCTTTCTCTTTCATCTTCAACTGTATTTGCATGTCTTGAATTTTTTTCCGCCAAACATTTTAGCCAACTTAATCGTTGTCTGTCTGCTGGTTAATATGGATTTAAAAGTAAATATACTTAAGTTATAATGTTTGATGCTGCTATCGTAACCTTGATTTGATTTCACAGTCTCTTTTGCAATTTCTGTTATTATTTGAATTAAGCGTTATTTGATTTAGTCATACTTTATTGATCTTGTGATTATTAGTTACACACAAGAGTTCAATGAAAACTTTTGCAAATCCATGTTAATCGTAATCGTTACTTAGATTATCATTGAATGAACGTCTTCAATTGTAACGAGTAGTTTAGATGCAATTTAACAATAATTATAATTATTTCTTCGAGTTAAATTTCGTAAAGATTTTTTAAAATATATTTTGAATTTTTGTTATTAAATTTGAAATAAGTTTTCACAATTTTTAAAATTATTTTTAGACAAAAACAAGAACAAGAAATATGAAGATTAAAAAAGTTTCATTCGTTAGTAGAAGTAAAAAGCAAATATTTAAATGTAACGATTAAAAGGGAAAGCAGAAAAAGAAAGAAATAGTAACTTATAATGAGACCCTTCTGATATACTCTTTAAGTAAATACTGATATTATCTTCCTAAACTAAAATATGCTTAGCGGATATATGGCCCTATGGCCCTATAGCGGTTATAGACACACAATTGTATTGTTAAATCTTCTATAACTAAAATGTAAAATTTAAAACTGAAAGTTAAAGGGTGGCCCCAGTAAGTAATGCAATGCAAGTAATGAACTTTTATATGTTGAATCGTTATTGATAGAAAATTTTAATTAAGAGAAAGTGTGAATTGAAATTTTTTTTTCATATTAAATGACCATCTGCTCTGAGATTGGCATTTTCACAAGAATAAATTTTGATCAGACTTGAGTTTATGTAATTTTTTTTTTTTTAATTAAAAAATATATATGTTTCCAAATGAGGTGCCAAATTTTACAGAAAGCAAAAATTATTTTATTCAATAGCAGCAAATGTAGCATTTTCGAGAACGCACAGTGGTTTGAAAACGTTTTTTTTTTCGGAAAAAATTCGGTAGCTCATGAACCACATAAACTGTCTTAATAAACAGAGGCCAAGCAATCTGAGTCAACTTATGCAGGATAGGCCCTAAAGGGTAGAGAGGGGCTACTGGGTATGGCCCCAAAGTTGGGTATCTCGGTTATAAAATTTGTTAGAAATGTCATAAAAAAATTTATTTATTGCTGATATGTTACGAGTTTTTGAACTTAAGTAGGACCTTGAGAATATCTACATAAAATGTGCTTACATGTCTAAGTTGCCTCTTTTAGTCTGGGAGAAAATCGGGCTAGAACATTTTTTTTTTAATTTTTGGCCGAGCTTAACTGAGTATTTTTTACGTCGTTTACTTATTTACATTCGAATTAATTAATAAATATCTGCTAATCTTTTTAACGGTCTTTTTTAATTAACAATATATATTTTTTTGTCGATATTTCGCTTTCCTGTGGAAAGCTTCTTCAGGAAATTATTTTTTATATTTTACAAAAACAAAATATCGAAATATCGAAAAAAAAAATATATTGTTAATTAAAAAAGACCGTTAAAAAGAATAGCAGATATTTATTTAAAATATAAACAGGTTGATTAAATAAATAAAAAAATCATTCGAATTATTATTATACAATATAACGTCAGTACCCAGCCGTATGGCCCAACAAGCCGAAGATGTGTATCAAATCTCAGGTGACACAACAAGCAGGGCCGTGCCTCCACGGCCTTTCTTTTAAGTCTCCTGAGATCCGGAGATTACCTAAACTCCCGTCGTCCCCAGCATAACGATATTATGTTGAAAATGCAAATGCACATCAGATTTTGATTTAAACTACAGCCACCACGTAACTTTCAGAAGGGCCTCACCAATAACCAGTACCGGCCGTAGACCTGCAGGCTTCTGTTTCCCGTGGTACTAGTTAATAAGTTACTGGTCGCGTCTCAAATTTCTAATTTTTCTTCAGTTTTCAGGCTCCTGCTAGTCTAGGCGACTAGTGCCACCTATTAACCGCTGAATCAAATATCAAGATGAAGACTGTGTACCCCCAGGGGAACTTTAACGATACGAATGGATCTTTTTTAATCATGTGTGTTATTGCCTGGTCATATGTGGGCATATACTGTAGCCAACGATCTTGAGGAATGTAATTGGCTTATAATTCTGGATATAAAACTGTGATTAATACCGAGTTCCATAGCCAACAAGCCTGAGTATTGAAAAGTGCTTATAATGCTGGATATAACACTGTGATTAATAACGAGTTTTGTTACAATGGACGTCACGGAGTCACTTGGTTAAGAATTTGTTTGTTTATACTTTTAACAAGATTTTAACTGCCTTCCTTCGACAGGCCGATCTTTAAATTAATTTTATTTGGGTACGGTTTTCCGTCGACCCTCGTCAATTTTGGTTTGTGAACCATCTTTAAATGGTGCTTGTAGCAACAACTAGTGATAAAAGTGTATCAATGGATCTGCTTTAATCTTGCGTATGGTCATTTCGTTTGCTTGTTTTTCTCTTATAACTGTGGTAAGTATTGTTTTGATAGCAGGTTTCGTTAAAAAGTTAAAGCCCTCCGAATTGAAAAAATATAAAAATTGCTGTTTTCTTTTAAGGATTTTCCCCAAAAAGGAGGTATAGTTTTTTGCTTATAAAATTGAAACTTACTTTGCTACTGGTAAATTTTTTTTTAACTATTTAAAAGACAACGTCTAGCTAATGCGAATAAAAGAAAAATTGTGTTAAAAATTATAACGTTTCACTCTTCAGCTCTATTCAAACTTAGCAAATTTTAAAACAAAATTTATAATTTACCCCAAAATTCCTCAGAGTGCAAAGCAGCGATTGAACAATTATAAACACATTATTAAAGCTCCATTTCTTGGCTATATACTCCAAAAAGGATTAGAAAGTCCCGCAGTTAATTAAGTCAAAATAACCAGTTTTATAAAATAAAACAATTTTGTTAGAACATTTTTCCCCGTTTAAGATATTTATGTGTTAAAATAAAAAAAATTAAAATTTTATTTTACCATTTCATTAAAGGCTCTTTTGTTTATTATTTTTCAAAACATTTTCAGAATATCTCGATCTGTTAACATTTTACAGCAGTTCAAAGTCTGCATTTTATTTTCCACACAATCACTTTAAGGTGAAATTTACAGTTTGAAAGGAAAATTACATGTAAAAAATGCGACGACTGAGGGAGGTT
This sequence comes from Trichopoda pennipes, assembly GCA_030448955.1. NCBI lineage: Eukaryota > Metazoa > Arthropoda > Insecta > Diptera > Tachinidae > Trichopoda > Trichopoda pennipes. The sequence goes on from JASKUP010000040.1 coordinate 5,475,360, forward strand.
CTTTCAAACTAAAAGAGATATGTAATTATATTTTAGGTAGATATTCTCAATGTCTACATAAGTTCAAAAACTCGTAACATATTTTTATGACATTTTTAAAAAATTTTATACATGAGATACCCAATTTTGGGGGCATATCCCGAAGCCCCCTTTACCCTTTCAGGCCTATCGCCTGTTCGTTGACTCAGATATACCTCTGCTTAGCCTCTGGGAAATTTCATTAAAATAGGTTATGCGGTTCATGAGCTACTGAATTATTACAAAAAAAAAAAAAAACGTTTCCAAACCACTGTGCGATCTCGAAAATGTTACATTTGCTGTTATTGGTTAAAATAATTTTTGCTTTCTGTAAAATTTAGCTCCTCATTGGGAAACATTTATATTTTTTATTTTTTAAAAAAAAAAATTACATAAACTCAAGTCTGACCAAAATTTATGCTTGTGAAAAATGCCAATCTCAGAGCAGATGGTCATTCAATATGAAATAAAAATTTCAATTCACACTTTCTCTTAATTAAAATTTTCTATCAATAACGATTCAATATATAAGTTCATATAAATCCAATTGCATTACTTATTAGGGCCACCCTTTAACTTTAAATTATAAATTTTACATTTTAGTTATAGAAGATTTAACAATACAACTGTCTGTCTATAACCCTTCAAAATATAAGACCATATATCAACTGGGCATATTTAAGGTTAGGAAGTACATTGTTTGCCAAATAATTAAATGTCAAACCTTGAGCTGTCATCCTTTATTATTTGTTTAGTAGAAAGTTGGAAAATTTTAAGCATGAAACATTTCGTTCTTAAACAAAGAATTTCAAATGAAAAAGTTTACTATCAAAATGGTGAAATTTTCACTGTATCACTTCAATACAATAGACTAAAAAAATGCGCTCGTTGTGGCCATGGGACAGTAAAGTGTTGAAAATGAGCCTGCAACATCAACTCCTCAACTCGTTTGCAACAATTGGGCATTTTATACAATATTTTGCATAAATATTTTCATCTTTTAACTTAGTTAAAGTTGAACTTGTTCAAGAATTAAATCCTTCTGGCCATTGTTTGCATCGAATCTTTGTGAATTGGCTGTTTGAAAAACTGTAGGAAAACAAAGTATTTTTCAATAAAATCATGTTAAGTGATGAGGCTCATTATCAATTAGGCGTTTATGTAAACAAACAAAATCCAAAGAAAGTGAGCCTATAGTGCGTTTTGTAGTCAGGCAGCATTATTGGCTCATGGTTTTTCGAAAGTGAGCAAGTAAACCATGATAACCAAATTTTTGTTGCCACAATTGTTTAATGTTGACATCAGTGACCATTCGTTTCAGTAAGACAACGCTATTTAGTAATGTAAAGTGGCCGCCTCGTTCTTGTAAATTAATGCCACTGGCTTGTTTCCACTAGAGCCGTTTGCAAGACCGCGTTTTCGTGAATAACCCATAAAGAAATGACGCTTTGAAAGATGAAATTCGGCGTGGTGTTTCAAAATTTTATAAAAATTACTATGAAAAAGTTGTACATTTTGAAGTGGTAAAAGTCGACATTTAGAGAAGACATGAATCGGTTAATTGTTTTACTGGGAGTAGGCCAGGACCAGTAGATTCCAACGGTATATAATCTACGTCTGGATTCAGCCCGGTGTTGGAGATATAAATTTTTGCAAATTTCGCCTTTTGGAAAAATTACTATGAAAAAGTTGTACATTTTGAAGTGGTAAAAGTCGACATTTAGAGAAGACATGAATCAGGTAACCATTTTACTGGGAGTAGGCCAGAACTATTAGAATTCAACGGTATATAATCTACGTTTGGACGCAGCCCGGTATTGGAGATATATATTCTTGAAAATTTCGCCTTTTGGGAAAATTACTACGAAAAAGTTGTACATTTTGAAGTGGTAAAAGTCGATATTTAGAGAAGACATAAATCTGATCACCGTTTTACTGGGAGTAGCTCAGGACTAGTAGATTCCAATGGTACATAATCTTCGTCTGGATTCAGCCCGGTCTTGGAGATATAAATTCTTGAAAATTTCGTTTTTTGGGAAAATTATTATGAAAAAGTTGTACATTTTGAAGTGGTAAAAGCCGATATTTAGAGAAGACAAGAATCGGATCACCGTTTTACTGGGAGTAGCTCAGGACTAGTAGATTCCAATGGTACATAATCTTCGTCTGGATTCAGCCCGGTCTTGGAGATATAAATTCTTGAAAATTTCGTTTTTTGGGAAAATTATTATGAAAAAGTTGTACATTTTGAAGTGGTAAAAGCCGATATTTAGAGAAGACATGAATCGGGTCACCGTTTCACTGGGAGTAGGCCAAGATTAGTAAATTCCTACGGTATGTAATCTTCTTGTGGGCTCAGCTCGGTATTGGAGATATAAATTCTTGAAAATTTGGCTTTTTGGGAAAATTACTATGAAAAAGTTGTACATTTTGAAGTGGTAAAAGTCGATATTTAGAGAAGACATGAATCAGGTAACCATTTTACTGGGAGTAGGCCAGAACTATTAGAATTCAACGGTATATAATCTACGTTTGGACGCAGCTCGGTATTGGAGATATAAATTCTTGAAAATTTCGCCTTTTGTGAAAATTACTATGCAAAGGTTGTACATTTTGAAGTGGTAAAAGTCGATATTTAGAGAAGACATAATTCAGATCACCGTTTTACTGGAAGTAGGCCAGGACTAGTAGAATCCAACGGTGTTTAATCCACATTTGGACTCAGCTCGGTATTGGAGATATAAATTTTTTAAAATTTCGCCTTTTGGGAAAATTACTATGAAAAAATTGTACATTTTGAAGTGGTAAAAGTCGATATTTAGAGAAGACATGAATCGGGTAGTCGTTTTACTGAAAGTAGGCTAGGACTAGTAGAATCCAACGGTATATAATCTACGTTTAGACTCAGCCCGGTATTGGAGATATAAATTCTTGAAAATTTCGCCTTTTGGGAAAATTACTATGAAAAAGTTGTACATTTTGAAGTGGTAAAATTCGATATTTAGAGAAGACACCGTTTTCTTGCCAGTGTTCTAGAGATCGACATTTGCCCGATATCATATTACACATTTAATTTATGTAGTTCTACTTTACATTGGTATCAAGAAAATTGAAATTGTCCAAAAAATTTTCAATAAAATTATTTTATTTAATTTAAATAAATTTAATTAAATAAATTTTTCTTATTTTATTTAACCTAAAAATAAAATCTCTGCAAATTTACTTGGAAGTTTTATGCTTATAATAAAATTAATATATTTTCAATTAAAACTAAAAACAAATTTTTAAAATTAATGGCACTGTTACATTTGCTTTAAAATTTTTCTATTGATTTCTTGTGTGTCGAGAGATAAAGAGTGACTTGAAATGAATTTTGAAATTTGTTTTATTTGTTTGTTCAAAACGTGTTTCAAATGTTAAAGATCAACTAACTGTGTTAGTTCAACACGAACATTGTAGGAAAACGAAAGTCTGTTATAATTGATTAAAATAATAAAAATAACATTTTAAAATAAACTATAATTAAACTTTAGTTTAAATTCAATATTTTTTCTATAAAATTTTTTTTATATTATTTTTTATTATAGTTTTTTAACACATCAACAGACATTTGTATAAAACAAAAAAAATTTAAAACCCATTTTAGCTAATAAACATTTTAAGCGTAAAAACTGTTTTTAAGAAATTATATTTATTTTCAGTTTTAGTCGACCTTATTTTTATTTCTATGAAATCTTAATCTTAATCTTTTAAACGGGTTTTTAAACTATAACGATTTATTTTATTTTTTTTTATTTTTTAAAAATAAATCGTTATAATTTAAAGGACCGTTTAAAATATTAAGATTAAGATTTAATAGAAATTATATTTATAAATAGCATTTTAACTAAAAACCTTTTTAATTTATTTTAAAGTTTGGTTGGTACTGGCAATACCATAATATTTTATTGTCTAATGATGCAAAAACAATGATTATCAAGTTATAAGTATTCACAACTTGAAAACGTTTTTGTTTAGTTAAAATCAAAAAAGTGATGAATTGTGTCAATTTATTAAAAAAATTATTAAAGAAAAAGTAAAATGATATTTCTTAATAAACAAAAAAAAATATACAAAAGTATTTGAATAACGAGTATCAATTTATTTGTTTTATTTATTAATACATCACTAAACTATGTTTTACAATTTTTATTTACAAAGCGAAAATTGCAGAATACAGTTTTATAAAATGAATCATCAATTTAAAATTAATAATCAATTTAAAGGATATGGACCTGAAATTAAATTGTTACTTATAACCTGAGTCACCAAGCAAATGGCCTCTGAATTCCCTGTTTTCGAAACGATCTTTCAGCTTAGACTCATTAAATATGTGACCGTCCTGAGCACTATCCATCCACCGTGCTACTACATCCAACATTTTTTTTAATTAAGTAAGGCATCGCCAACCATCTGTGTAACAATTAAACATAAAAATCGACCATTTCACTTTTAACTTATATTCAGGGAGTGTAATCGATTAATATAATATTGTGCTAGATCCCCGCCCGTTTTTTTTAAATTATTATCTGAGTCCCATTATTGGCATTAATCACTCCAGGGATGTTACTGATTTTTTAAAACTGTTTTGCGTTTTTAATCTCCTCCTCAAAAGGTTTTGGCATTTTTCTAATTTCCTTTGGCGTGTTGTGCAAGCACACGTAAAATTTTTGCACAAATTCTGCTGACCGTAGATGCCTTTAGACCAAGAAGGTCACCCTCATTATCCTGAAACTACGCCTACATATATTACAGCGTTATAATTGTTAGTGCCAAATAGAAATCCACTTACATCTCTCCTTACTCAACAACGCAAGGCCAATAAAACTTAAAGTTCTGGGGAAGTTTCACATTCTCTACGGTTTACAGGTCACGGTTTAGGAACATTGGTTCTATTTTTTTCGATTTCAGTACTAGTTGCGTATTTATTGTGTAAATAAAAAATGTTTGGCCTCTAATTTGGTGTATGGCACCAAATTAGGCAAACTCGCCAAACTGCAAAAGAAATTGAGAAACTTTGAGGCCCCAGTGGTACGTGATAACATCTTTTAATCGTGCTCAATCTTGGGCATTGCTAAAATCTGTTAGAAAGAAACATTTTAGGAGGTATCCTTAGTTTGTTAATTTTTTAAGGGCCAACCTCAATAATCAGACAAAGAAACAGCTAAAAGTCTAAAGAGACAATTAGCGGAACTCTGGGACTTACTGATTCCCGTGGAAATAACGTGGAGCTTCCAGTTGACTCCCTGTTTGCCTTCAGGGGACTATGCTCCCTTATACCCCCAGCAGCACAAGTCTAGATAGTCAAGTATTCTATAAAGACCGATAAATGTGCCCCCGGGGAGGCACTTGTCAGGTTATGTCAATAAGCACAAATGCCGCATTTGGGCTTCTGAAAATACTACAGCAATTATTGAGGAGCCTAAACGCGTCACTGTATGGTGTGCTATAAGGTCTGGAGGCGTGATTGTTCGGTTCAATGGATCATGCTATCGCGATAGATAAGCCGAAATACACCAATACCCGGCTTTGCGACGTTTCAGTTTGTGACATTTCATATTGCGTCGAAAAAAAAAATTTGCGAATTTTTTTTGTTTGCTTTCACAATACATACAGTGTATGTATTGAAAAACAGGTTCGTGACAAAGTTCCACTAACTAAAAGCATAATTCAAGAAAAAGCAAATAAATTGTATAAAGATATTGAAAAACAATCGTTGTCAAATAATATGGAGGACAAAAATGCTGATGCAAGGCAACCAAAGTTCTCAGCGAGCCGATAGTGTTGCAGCTGCGAAATTGCCCTATGTTTTAAAAGCCATTCTCCATATTAAAGGACTTACTTCTAAGCAAGTTTTCAACGTTGACGAGACGGGATTGTTTTGGAAAAGGCTCCCGAGGACAAATTATATATATATATAAGGCAGAAAAATCTGTTTTAGGACCTAAGTCAAGCAAAAATAGGATGACTCTTCTGCCGGGCGGAAACGCTGAAGGAGATTTCAAAATCAAACCATTTCTTATTTATAATTCAGAAACTCCGAGAGCAATGAAAGGCTTTAATTAAAAAGATTTTCCCATACATTGGCGATCAAATCGTGGATGACGTCTGAAATGTTTAAAAGCTGGGTTTGTGAAAGAGCTATTCGTGAAATAAGATCTTATTGCTCTAACGAAAATTTGGATTTTAAAGCTTTGATCGTCATAGATAATTCTCCAAGTCATCCTATATACATTAATGATTTGACAGACAATTTGAAATTTTTATTTATGCCACCAAACACCGCTTCACTTATCCAACCAATGGATCAAAGAGTAATTTCAACGTTTAAAAGCTACTATCTTCGAAGAACATTCAAACAGCTTATAATAAACGTTATTGTTGATTCTGAAAAAAGTAGCACAATTCCAGAATTTTGGAAAATATTTAACGTACTGGATGCAATCAACAATATTTCAGAATCCTGGAATAAAGTTACACCCTCCTGTATGAATGGTGTATGAAGCAAAATATGACTAGAACGTGTTCATAAAAATCTTGACTCTAGTCATATTGCAGATGTTGATGACACATCTGCAGCTTGTACTGAAATTGTAAATCTGGCAAAGAAAAATGAATTTGAAGGAGTGGACGAAGATGGTGTGAAAGAGCTCATTTTAACGCAGAATGAAGACATAAGCAATAGTGATTTGATAGATTTGGATATTGAATTGGTGTACAAAGACAACCAAACAGAAGTTTTAATTGAAAGTCCTGATCCAAAAATCCTTACTTCAAAACAAATTAGCAAAGCTATGGCCCTACTTGACGAAGCAGCTTCCATGTGTAAATAAAATGATCCTGACGAAGAAAGAAGTTCAAAAGTTGTACGATCTTTAACTGATCGGTTAAGTTGCTGCATGGAGATTTATTTGCAACAAAGAAAGAAAACGATCCAGCAAACTTTGGAAAAATATTTACAGCCATTAGCATCTACGTCTACAACGTCCAACAACAATATCCAATATAGAATCCCCAATAACGCCAGATTCGATTGTTCGTAAACATTAAAAATTCTAGATTCTAACAGTATGAATGTCCTTTTTTCCAATTTCAATCAATTTTTTGTTTTTTTGAATTCCTAAGTTTTTTAATTTCAATGAATTTGTTTTTTTAATTTCCAAAATCTATGGAATTGTTACGTTTTTTTTTTTTAATTTGTATGAATTTAATGAATGCATTTTTTTTTTTTCGAAAAATAAAATTTTTTTTATTTAAAAAAAGCTGTTGTTATGTTTTATATTAATTTTTGAATGAATTTTTTGATTAACTTCGATAAAGTAGAACTAGTTTAGTTTTTTTTTTTTAATTTTAATGATTCCTTTAATTTTTTATGTTTTAATTTTTTGTATTAATAAATATATTTATAAGAAACTTAAAAATGCTTTGCTTTAGAACTGCAACGTATCTTAAATATTTCAGTGCAATTCCATACAAACAAATTTTTTTTTTTCGAATTGCGACGTTTTGATTGCGACGAATTTATTTAAAACCAATTATCGTCGCAAAGCGAGGTATTGGTGTATAAAAAAATTTTTTTAACGGCTTCAACTTTGTAATTATTCGAGGTGCCCTGCTTTATAGCAATGATTTTCGTTTAAATTTAAAACTTGAATGGGATTGAAATTTTAACATTTTACAGCGTTTATTTTTAAAATCATTCTCCCACTGACTGTGCGTTATATAAAATTATATAAAATAGTGTTATATTAGATTTTCAAAAAAGTAATGATGTCCAATGATTCCTCCTGACCAATTTGTACACCAGACTGTCACTTTTAATGGATGCAAAGGTGACTGTTGAATAATTTGAGCGTTTCCCATTCCCAAGAACCGACTATTCTGTTTATTCACATCTCCATTCAAATGAAAATGTGCCTCGTCACTCATTAGGATTTTTTCATGAAAATCGGGATTGTCATGGGCGAGCTGTAATATGCAATTGGCTTATGTACGGCGGTGTAAATGGTTTTGTGGAAGAAGCTCTTGTGTCAACTGAATCTTATATGGAAATAAATGCAAATCCTTGTGTACAATTTTGGCCAAAGTTGTTCTTTGAAATCCAAGTTCCTGAGCACCGCGTCGAATTGAGGTTGATGGTTTGTTTTGAACACTTTCTGGAGCAGTCGTAATCTTTTCAGGCGATCTTGCAGTGCATTGTGGTCCATGCTTGGGCCTAAATAGTGCGTTTGGTTGGCACATTATTTCTCCCTAAAATTTCATGTAACTTTCTTATCGTGACAGTAATCGATGATTGGTTTTGATAAAATATGTTAACGATTAAAAATGGGCAGAAAGTTTTTCATATTTTCAATATACATGTGTTCATTTCTCATGTTTGCTGCCAGTAATTTAAGGCGTCCTTTATTCCATTAATATCCAAGACTAAAGAAATAAATGAAATTAGTTGGAGAAGAAATAGGCTTCCGAAATTCTGTGTTTCCCTATTTATAACTCGCGTGTAAATATTTATAAAGTTCATTTCCATAAAAATCTAATAATGTTCGCTTGCATAACATCGAATATTCATAACGTCAAGAGCAGAGAAATGTTAAATATGTTTGGAATGTTATAAGATTTTAAAAATATTCGTTAAAGCAATTATGTATTTTAGACCATTTTATATTTAGTTGTTAGTTAAAAAATAAAAAGCCGCCGCAGTTATTGAAAAAATTATTTTTTTTTTTTATTTTAATTTGCCTAAATATGTCGCTTTAATTTATAAATATAACAAACTGCTAAATTTAAGACTTCAGCTTTTAACCATTTGGTCTTTTCGTTCACTTAAAAATAAAAATAAATTTTATAAAATTTGCAACTTAACAAAATATAAAACGCGGATGTGTGGAGGTGTTAAATTTCATTTTTAGTATCACAATAACATCAAACTATGTGATGACAGTCATATAAATGTTGATCATTTTTTAGACAGAGTGAATGCCGCCAAGACGTATTTTTTTATTACCTGCCATTAGGTTAGAGGACTTGTTTTTCATTTTTCGTTGAAGAGGAAGTGGAAAAAATATAAAACTATTCCAAAAGTACACGTAGATGGAGTTGGAGAGTCTAATTTTTTATGATGTGAATTAATTTTCAATGAATATTTAATTATTTACAATTTTGTGTCATTCATACTTCAGTTAAGTTGCTTGAGATAAGTTTTGACTGTTGACGCTTAAAATACCAAAAAACTTTTCATGCTTTTGCATGAACTTGTTAAGTTTAGCAGTTATAGATACATAAATAAAGCCATAGAGATTTTCGAGTAGTTAATTTTTTTTAAGGTAAATGTTCTCTATTGGTGGTAAATGTGACTCATGTTGTAAAACATTCATAAATTTACGGTTTTATAGCTTTATAGTTGTGTAAGAGACTTCCAAAATTATGGGATGTGCAGAATCAGGTTACAAGAGGGTGCCCCTGTAGGCTAGTAGTGTAGTAGCTTATAAGACTTGGTGTTGTGGGTTGGATTCCCAACAAAGAGCTTGGTTTTTTTTTTCATTACAAATGAAAAAATGGACTGTCGGTGGGGCTGCTCAGTGATGAAGTCATGGCCACTGTGCTGTCTTATATGACAGTTAATTTCTATAACTATCCTTCTATTTTCATCACCTGTTTCATCTCTTCTCTATCTCTTTCCTAAAGAATGTAGCACGGTATTTGACTAAATATGCATTGTTGCCTGAAGTGCTACTTTTCTTAAAAAAAAATTGCTTTCTGAAATAAAAGAGACGTACGATTTTAACGTCACGGTTATCTTGGCTGCTGGGATAGGTTCAACAGCGTCCGGGGTCATGTTGTGCTAATGTTTAATTAAACGGCGGTTGGTTGATTTGACATAAATCTTAAGCCTTTATTTAACACTAATCTAGTTAACGGCAGCTCACCCTCTTTGCTCCATGTGCGGAGGTATCTCTGGGCTAGACACCAGAGTTAACATTTAGTGGACGTATTAACAGTTGTGTAGAGTAAAAACCGCAAGAGCACAATTTAACGTTGCTCTGGTTACCCTCAGTAGCGACTGTAGGCACAAACCGGGCTGGGTACAAAACCACTACACCAGTGCTGCTATGGCTAGCACCACGGGATAAGAGTTAGAGTACGAGGAAAATAGTCAGAACAGCGAAAGTTGTGCAAAAAAAATCATTAGACTAGAATTTAACGCTGCTCCGGTCACTTCCAGTTACGACTGTTGGCACAAACCGGGCTGGGTAAACACCAATTGTGACCTCACGGGTGCCACAATGGCCAGCATCACGGGGTAAGAGTTAGTGTACGAGGAAAATACTCAGAACACCGGGAAAATACTCAGAACACCGGGCTGCATAAAAACCAACACAACAGTTTGCGACCTCACAGTATTTGGCGAACATACTCAGGAAGGAGCAATACACTCCTGTTAAAATATTACCTATTATTTGTCGACCGGCTGTACACCAACTCACTCTTTGTTTATAAAGTTCTTCTTTATATACCCATTCCCCGCCACACTCATGTACAAACACACACATACCCCATCTTCCCAGCTGATCTATGAAACAGATGGTGGCTGCGTTCATTATCAGCCACCAGCTGTACCACCACATAAAGATGGCGCTGCATAGCGAGCTACTGTTAAACACAATATTATAATTAAAAATTCATTCGACTTAAAACTACAACTAAATAATAAAATAAATAAATATAATTATAAATTAAAATAATAATTCATATGATTATAAAAGAAGCTGCCTGTGTCGCTAAAAACGACCAGCAGGACTTTTAACGTTACACGTTTAAGAAGCACGTAAATATCTGCGTATAAGTGGGAATAGTTGCTTTGTAAATTACTACTCTGCTAGAGTTGCTGGTTTAACAAAGAGGAAGAAAAATGTGGAGCACTTTATACGGCGGTTAAAGAGCAAGCACCAGAGATGAATGTCCAGAAGAGATATTAGTTATTAATTGAGATATTGGTTATTAATTGCAGGTTTTATAAATAGTTAACTGTGTGCTGAACCACCTGCATAACACAGTCAAAGACAGCTAATGAATCGAAAGTTGGAAGATATCGATAGGCTAGAGGATAGACTTGAGTCATTAAAGGTTAAAAATCTCATTCAATCCTACCAACCCTTATTAAGTATGAGAAACTGAAACAAAAGAAGACATGTCAAAGGAGAGACTGCAAACAAGCAAATAACGGCACTACAGTGGAAGTTCGTGATCTTCAAAACATTAGGTCAACCAAGCATTTCAAAAACTAGCAGCTGCAGTCTGGCAGGCACTCATAATAAACAGCAGGCATAGTATTAGAGTGACGACGTACAGACCGGGTCAAAGTAGCAGCGGCAATTCAAAAAGCGTGCGAATGTGGATGCTATTTTATGTTTAAAAATTACACAGTACAACATATGATTTCGGGACTCAAGTCTGAGAACTGTAAGAGAAATTAGCCCTCCCAAAAAAAGAATTTCTGCATTCTTCGTATTTTTGCTCGAGCTGAAAATTTATCACCTTTTCTATATTTTAACACGGTTATATGTCGGTATACCGTAATTGTGTGTGATTTTGATAATCTTGTTGGCTGTTAATGTGTAAAGGAGGTGATGAGTCTGCATCATCATCCGAGTTGGACATAATATTCCAGAGTATGTTTTTTCTGTGTGTCCACCAATTTCAGTGTCAGCTTAATTTTCGGTGCTGTCATCTTCAAAATGCTTAATTTACGAACTCCACTAACAAAAGTCCGCAAGCAATGGATTTATTTTTTTTTAATTTGAATCGCTTTTCCATTGGTATGGTCACTTGGTAGAACCTTTCTCTTTGTTCGTTCGATTCCTGCGGTAATTGTGCGAAAAACAGGTATCAAGGTGAAAATGCATGAAATGTTATTTTAATGCGATGGATACATGATTTTTTCAAAATAATTCAGCAACTTATCACCTCGTGTCTGTATGACATTTGGCTGTATACGGTTCTTTCCTTAATCGGGCTTCTCCGACTTGTTTCAATACGTACCATGCATATATTGGGTTACAATGGTACAAAAGCGTATTTGTAAAAGATTCACTTTTCACTAATTGGTGAAAACGGTTTCGACTTGCAGAGATATAGTATCCAGATTCGTAGGGTAGGTGGTTCACTAAAAGCAGCGCGTTGCACTGGAAGTATTCCAGTAAAAACGGGAATTTAAGTTTTTGTTTTCAATTTCTTTGTGCTCAATCCATAATTCGAATTTTAGCATGCGTAGCACCAGGATTCATTAAATCCCTTTAGGCCTTGCACTCAAATTACTAGCTTCACAGAAGAAAACTCTACACTTTTTCCATTTACACAAACATTTAAGCGTATTAAAATAAGCATATTATAGCATATCTAAGCGTGTTATAACAACTTTTGCACACTGTGTTCTGCGTAAAATTTGCACCACTTAAATATGTTTCATCAAATGAAAAAACGTTGCTTTAAATTCCTCAGTGGCATAGTTTTTTCGATCCTGTTTGCTCACTTCTGGGACGATGTGATAAATTATCCAATTTTGGGCATGTGTGATAAAATTTACCTCTGCACTTAGCTGTGTAAGCCATTACCAGATGGTGTATCATACCACTGTGGATGAAGTGTAGCGTTATCCTCGCCCAAGAAAACCTTCAGATACGTTATCCTCCAATTACTCCTAGCTGTAATACCAAAAGCCCGGATTAAGCCGCAACCCTCACTTCTTGCTGAAGAGTTGGAGACTATCCAACTCCTGGTCCAGAACGCATAAGCTTAATAAAATTTAAGAACACAACTACAATTATGCTCACTACCTAGAACATTCATTGTGTTCATTGTGAATGATTCGACCCACACAAATTAAACAAGGGCCTCGAAACCACAACCACCACGATACTCCCGTAGCGCCATCCTCAATAATCAGTCAGAGAACAGCTAAATGGCTAAAAAGACAAATAGCTAAACTCTGGGGCTTTACTCATTCCCGTGGAAATATAGTGGAATTGTCCAGTTGACTGCTGCTAGCCTGCCTTTTACCCCCGAAGACACATGTAATGACGGTGGGATTCCGTCAAAACATAAAAATGTGCCCCCGGGGGGGGGGGGCAATTTTGGGCACTTGCCACTTTCGATATTGAAATATTTAATATTCTTCAGGCTTTAAAATGTATTTCATTCTGAATAAAAAACGGTTGCTTATTCTGCCGCCATTAATATTCGATAAACCGAATGATGAAAAGCTTTTATTTTTGGGATTACTTTCACGTGCATTTCTCAGAATTGAGAGCTAAAAACTGTTGTACTGTATAATGCTGAGGGTTTTTATAAAAAAAATCGACCGCCTTGACTGTAAATTAAAAAGAAACAAAATATTAATTTTTTGCACACTTGGAACATTATGTGTCCTCCAGTCGTTAAATGTTAGCATGTCTCGTTAATTCACTATTTACCATGTTAAACAAAATCTTTCAATGATAAACAACAAAAATTGTGTTCTACACTGAATATTTAAACGATTAACATGTTTACAACGTTAACAAATTGAGGACATGAAACTCCGTTAAACATTTTTAACTTTTAGTTGACTGTAGAAATGTCGGTGAACATCATGTGCTCGCATTTGATTTTTATGGAGATTTTTATTCTCTTAACCGGGATTGAAGGGACTGAGAGACTAATGAAAAAAATACTTAACACTAAACAGGAGATGCGCCATAAAACTCTAGTAAAATCCTTTGTAAATCTTTTAGCGAGACTTAATGGCGAACTTCATTACGACTATATTTTATTTGTGAGAGGTGTGACAAAGAGAAGTGACTGCATATTTGAAGAATCGATTGTTAATGTTATTAAGCCCATTATAATAGTTGCTGAACTAACTGATGCAAATGTATTGCAATGGCAGCAGGCGAGCAATTTTGTGTTAATAACATGTTCTATGCACTACTTAAATCGAACCAGCATCTTTAATACAGTGTATCAATATGTGCCACATATAATTTGCTTGGAAACATATGTGACATATGAGAATATGCTTAAATTATGTTCAAATATACATATGATGGGTTATTTTCAAAATTTAATAATTACACCACACAATTTGAGTGATGTATATGAATATTTTAATTGTGATTTTCAACAAAATTTAAAATCAATTGTGCATAGAATTTTCATCAATCCATTTCAAAATATGCAGGGATATTTAATCACCACAGAAGCTGATCAATTGCCACCACGCAGCATATTATTTTATGATGAATTTGGACAATTAAAATTGACAGGATTTGTGGCAAATTACTTGCGAACTTTTGCTGAAAGATATAATGCAACTTTAAATATAGTGCCTCCTGTCGGCATGGGTGTGACTGTGCACTATTCTAAGTTGGCTAATAAAACTTTTAAAGGAATTTTGGATATAGCAGCTGTAGTAGCACCTTTTAAAGTCACTGCTTTAGGTGAAACCTATTCGTATCCGGTGGAATTAATGGAATATTGTTTTATGATACCATTGCCTCACTTGCGACCAGCATATCATGTATTTTTTGATATTATTAAAGCTGAAATTTTGTTAATTATTTTTATTTATTTTATAATAATCGCCATTTTGCTTAATATCGCCCAGGACAAGAACATCAAGCATTTGAAAATAATCAATGTTGTGTTAAACGACAAAAGTTTACGTGGCCTATTGGGACAATCCTTTGTAATGCCTCGCAAGACATCAGGGTCTATGAAGTACATTTTATTTTTATTGTGTTACAGCAGCATTCTTCTTTCTACCAGCTATCAAGCCTATTTACAGTCTCATCTGGTTCATCCATCACTTGAAAAACGCATGGAAACATTTGATGATATTCGTAGAAATAAGTATAAAATTATTATACACAAACAAGAGTTTTATTATGTGTCGCAAGATTTACAACAACATCAACATGATTTATTTGTGGAATTGGATAATTTTTATAAATTTCTTAAATTACGTGATAGCATGGATACACGGTATATATATCCCGTCTCTCAAACACGTTGGTCTGTGTTTCATGAACGCCAGAAACTGTTTCAAAGAAAACTCTTTTATTACTCCTCACAATTGTGTTTAAATCAATTGGTGCTACTTTCTTTTCCCTTGCGGCCCGGTTTACCCTACAAAACTCAATTCGATCAACATTTGTTGGATGTTCGTGATATGGGTCTCTTAGACTGCTGGCTGGAGCATAATTTTTTGACTATGGTGCGTTTAAAGCTTTCATCTTTTAACGATTTGAGTGTTGCTGATGAATATGGGCCAGCGCTGGATTTAAATGATTTAATGTGGATATGGCTTCTATTTGCCATCTGTATTTTAATTTCAATCTTAATGTTTATTGGAGAATTATTGTTAAATAAAATTAAGGGCAACTAAGTTTGCCGTAGTTTAAGATAATTCGTTAATTTTTTTTGGGGAGCCTAACTGGTGTCCTCGTTATATGCCATGGACGACTAGTTAAACACCATGTTAATAAGCAGTCGATCCTAAATAAAATTAAAGGAAAATAAAAGGTTGATCATCTAAAAAATGTCTGCTATTTTTAGGGCTGTCTGTCTGTCTTAGAATTCTAACTAGTTACATTACCATTTTAGAAAGGAAAAAGTCGTATTAACTGCCTTTACACTGTAAACAAAAAAAAAAAAAACAATGAATTTTTGTAATGTCTAAACTACCGTTTATACTTAACGTAAATAATAATAAAATAAAAAATTTCATCGTTCTAAATGAAGGTCCAATTAAAATTGTAATTAAAATAAACAATTTTCAGAAAATTATCTGAATATTTTTTTTTAGGACCTAAGACAATTATGTTTACAACAAAATATCGGCCAAATGTTCGCCACAGCTTCGGTGGCATACCCCTATCCGATTGTTTATATTTTTAAAGACTTTGAGACAGCGTTGAGTTTCACGAACTTAAGACCGACTAAATATTTTTAATTTTTACTAAGTTCAAAAATGAAATCCCCAAGTACGGTTTGGATTTATGTTGTTGTTAAAAATTTAAAACGTTTAAAAATATTTGACGCAAGAGATCAAAATTATTTCAAAATTATTTTGGATATGAGAGTATTCTTTAAGTTATAGTTTTATGTTGCCTATACAGTGGGCATATACTTTGTGTAATGAGCCAAAGTATCTCACGCTTTAGCTCTCAATTATACGTGGCTTAGTGGCATTCACCTTTTCTTTAAAATATCACTAAAGAAAGATATCAAATGGCATTGATCATTTTCAAATGCTTGATGTTGTTGTTGTCCTGGGCGATATTAAGCAAAATGGCGATTATTATAAAATAAATAAAAATAATTAACAAAATTTCAGCTTTAATAATATCAAAAAAAAAAAAAAAATGATATGCTGGTCGCAAGTGAGGCAATGGTATCATAAAATAATATTCCATTAATTCCACCGGATACGAATAGGTTTCACCTAAAGCAGTGACTTTAAAAAGGTGCTACTACAACTGCTATATCTAAAATTCGCTTAAAAGTTTTATTAGCCAGCTTGGAATAGTGCACAGTCACACCCATGCCGACAGGAGGCACTATATTTAAAGTTGCATTATATCTTTCAGCAAAAGTTCGCAAGTAATTTGCCACAAATCCAGTCAATTTTATTTGTCCAAATTTATCATAAAATAATATGCTGCGTGGTGGCAATTGATCAGCTTCTGTGGTGATTAAATATCCCTGCATATTTAGAAATGGATTGATGAAAATTCTCTGCACAATTGATTTTAAATTTTGTTGAAAATCATAATTAAAATATTCATATACGCCACTCAAATTGTGTGGTGTAATTATTAAATTTTGAAAATAACCCATCATATGTATATTTGAACATAATTTAAGCATATTCTCATATGTCACATATGTTTCCAAGCAAATTATATGTGGCACATATTGATACACTGTATTAAAGATGCTGGTTCGATTTAGGTAGTGCATAGAACATGTTATTAACACAAAATTGCTCGCCTGCTGCCATTGTAATACATTTGCATCAGTTAGTTCAGTAACTATTATAATGGGCTTAATAACATTAACAATCGATTCTTCAAATATGCAGTCACTTCTCTTTGTCACATCTCTCACAAATAGAATATAGTTCATTCGCCATTAAGTCTCGCTAAGAGATTTACAAAGGATTTTACTAGAGTTTTATGGCGCATCTCCTGTTTAGTGTTAAGTGTTTTATGCATTAGTCTTTCATTCTGTTTAATTCCGATTAAGAGAAAAAAAATCTCCATAAAAGTCAAATAAGACCACATAATCTTCACCGACATTTTTACATTCAACTAACGGAGTTTCATGTCCTCAATTTGTTAACGTTCTAAACATGTTAATCGTTTAAATATTCGAGTGATTTAAAGTTAAAAAAAAAATTGCTTGCGACTTCTATAAAGCTTTAGCTCATTAACAATGACAATCGCCCTGTCCCTGCTATTAAAATTATATTTAAGATATAATTTTTTTATATAAAAATTAAATATTTTTTTTTTTATTTTCAATGTTTCGCCACAACATTGGGAAAAAAACTGTATAATTTTTTTTTGTAATAAACAAAAATCATTTATTGATCAATAATCATTTATTGGTTATTGAAAAAATTGTTTATAGACTTTCTTTTCCTGAAAATGCCACCAAATGGTGTGGCGAAATATTGCAAGACTTAAAAAAATTATTTATAAAATATTAACAAATCAATTAACAACAATTATAATTTAAAAATTATCTTTATTTTTTTTTTATTTTTAATGAATACAACAACAATCAACATACAACAACATAAAGACACGTTGATTTAATTAAGTTAAGACAAAAAATTTATTTATCTTAAATTTGTATGAGTTGTAATTTAATTTAATTCAATTTAATCTTCTTTTACTCTACTGCCAGCAAATTGAAAAATTTCATTCTACTTGAATTTCCATTGAAAGTATTTAACACAGTTATGAATAATTATTTCAGCTACAAACGCCAGCAAACTTATAATTAAACCAATTGAGAGTATCTTCCACACAAATAAAAAATCATTTACTGTCAAATCGTCATAAGCTTTAGGTCGACTTCGATCACGAAATGTGATTGATTTTAATTTTAAAAGATCACCAATAACTTGTATTTTCCAGATATGGGGCAGGCCACTGGCATGAACTTGATGTACCAAATTGTTAAAGGGCTCTTTAAATTCGGAATTCATCTGCAAAGGCATACCCAATAACATCAATTGGTAAATATTCAAATTGTCATTGGTACAAAATATTTTCTGGCTGTAATAATCCTGGATATAGGCAAATAAATCCCAATGAGTTCCAGTAACAGCATAGCCGTAGTTTGTATTAAACTCTCTTCGATATTTATGAAATAAAGTGGCATTGTCGATGAATTCGATGGCTCCTTTAACTTTCTGACGAATCGTTAATTCGTGTCCACTCTGCTGCTCCACATTCAATTTTAGAAAAAGAACTTTTAAATTATAGCGCTGTAAATCTCGAAAAGTTCGTAATCGTTTTTGAAATGGTGGGCTGGTGATAAGAGTTTGTAAATGAGCCGAAATTATTGTGGTCATTAAGAGACCCATTACAAATATTAAAATATAAATGAAGCGGAGAGTTAATATTTTATATTTTTTTAAAGCAAAAGATTGTCCCAATAAGCCCGGTATTACTTTATCACTCATCACAAGATTGAGAGTCATCATTTTTCGACAGAACAATTTCTCTATTACGGTGTGAACAAACGAGAAGACAACAGAGAAACCGAAGAGCATAAAAAATACCTCCGAAGTAAATGTAACTGTATGAAGATGATAAACATTCATTCGTTTAGCACAGGGTACCATAACTAACCATCTGGTTAATTCTACTGGATAGGAGAAATGAAGGACTCTTTCAAATGAGTTAATAGGACAACAAGTCATTGGCATGTCCAATTGGCCTTGTAGAGTGATATTTTCTAGGAAACTAAAGGGTAAGACTTTACCAATATTTGGTTGATAGAGAAGTTTCCAAGTGCCATTATGAACTTTAGCAAATAAATCAAGAACCTTGAAGGAAGTGCCACTAAATTGTAGTCGATCCTTTTCATCTTTATACATTATGGAACGTGGTTCATTTTGTCCGGGCAAAGTTGTTATTGTTTTACCTTTTAAATTTAAGCGTTCGTTTGTACGAAAATATTTTCCTACACCATCAAATTGTTGCAGCTGCAAATGATATTCAGGATATGGTGACACTAATAAATATTTATGTGATGGCTTCTCCTCCTCATTAGACGTATTCAGGAAATGAAGAATAACTGTTGTAGTTTTAGATTTATTACAATTAATCAAAACATTGTGTTGCAGTGTCTCGTTGTTGATGGCATTAACGAAAATCATGAGAATTCTTATTTGTCGCATATAATTTAAAGTTTGCTCCAACAGCTGCCATAAATCTATTTGGAATTCGTATTCCATTATTATCACTGCCATTATTTCACTATTAAATTTTCTTTTGTACAACAAATCCTTATCGGTTGTTAAAATTATTTTTGGTATTTTCAATGTATAAATCGCTTGTAGTCTAAGATCCTGTACCTGAGTACGTTGTACAATTAGTAAACCTTCATATGACTGTTGTTTCTCCATTTCCTCTAAAAGTTCCTTGTAAAAGTTTATATTATTTTTTTCAAACGTTTTTGGAACATTTTTCAACAATTGTTCCCTTGTAAGGACTCCGCACAAAAGTATGACAAATAAACGATTTAAGTTGCACATTATGACTGTTGAAACATTTATGGAAACATTCTTAATTATAGAGATTTATTTCGTTCCTTTTCTTATGGTTAACGTTTATGTTAATTTTAATATCCAGGTGTTAATGACATTTTGTTTTCCTTTTCCTTAATTAGTTTTAACACCATGGAAACAAATAGGGAAAATCTTCTTTAAATTAAAGTGTGTTAACTTTTGGAATCCAATTTAGTCAATCATTTTATTTAAGTAAAATTTAATTCTTCTGCAATTAGGGCTTTAACACATTATAACGAAAATAAAAAATATTGGACTAGATGTAGCTAAGAAATAATAAAGCTGAATAAAATATTGCTGATCACCACTAAACTGTGTGGTATAACAAAATTTAAAAAAAATAAAATAAAATCTTACAAAAAATATTCTTCACATACAAAAGTATATTTCACAGACTTCCTACATCTAAAGAGTGTGTGGTTCAGATCTTATCGTGAGTCATTTAAAATGCCGCAGTTATTGAAAACAACTTTTCCAAGGATGATGAAGGAAAACTAAGAATGATATCATTTATCGTTTGTCAATTTGGCACCTGATTTCCTCCATGACATCAATCAGAGTAGTAATACAGCTGTAGTTTGCTCTAAATCCAGACTGCCCATCATGTTACAGGGAGTTTGTATTCAAGAAGCAACTTATTTGCCCGTGAGTTAATTTCTCATACACTTTTGATTGGTCGATAACTCTTATCAGATTTCGGTATCGGTATAATCTTAACATGTTTCCATTCATACGGGAACATAAACATTTAGTTATGAGAAATGAGTTAACTGCGTTAATGTATGTGGAAGACTAAGCTTGATAAATTTTATGTGAGAAGTACTTTGTTTTGCCCAAAAAATACGATAATGTTTGCATGTATTGATCTTTTGAATAAAAATAATTTTGATTAAAATTTGGTTCTGGGGTAATTTTTTACGGGCTTAAATGCCTGCGATAAAAAAATATTATCTAATTTAACACCGTAGACAACTTTTATCTGTCCTTTACGCATACATATTTTTCAAAGTGAGTCAAGTTAATTTGTTTCTTCATACACGTCAAAAGGAAAAGTGCATCATAACTCATTGTCTCTATAATTTTGCAAACTTCATTTTATAAAAAATATATTTAGACTTTTATCTCTCACTGTATTTTAAAATCTATTTAATGGATGAACACTTAAACAATTAAATTGGCATTTAATAAAAAGTAAAAAAAAAAATATAAAAATAGCCAACACTATCACTTCTATTGAATGCAATGGTGACTATTGACTAAATTGAGGATTTCCCATTCCCCAGAACCGACTATTCTGTTTATTCACATATCCATTCAAATGAAAATGTGCCTCGCCACGGATTATAAGCATGACAACTATTCATCGGGGTTGTCATGGGCGAGCTGTAACATCCTATTGGCATGTGTATGGCGGCGTAAATGGTCATGTAAGGTTGTTTAAAAGAAGCTCTTAAATCCTTGTGCAAAATTGTGGCCATAGTTGTTTTTAGAAAACCAAGTTCCTGAGCACGGCGTTGAAGTGAGGTTGATGGTTTGTTTAGAACACTTTCTTGAGCAGCAGTAATATTTTCAGCCCATCTTGTAGGACGTTGCGGTCCATGCTTGGGCCTATCACCTGCAGATCCTCTTCCTACGAAATCATTCATTACACGATAAATAGTGCGTTTTGTTGGCGTGTTATTTCTCCCAAAATTTTCAAAAAATTTTTTAACGATTAAAATACGTTGATTTATCGAAAATTTTTCTGTATTAAATTTTCCATGTGTCTACTTCACGGCTGCCAAATATGAAGCGTCAAAACTAATGTTTACCAAAATGGCGGAAAAACAAAGTAGTGGTAAGAGGGATTAGTCAGGGTCTTGGATAAAAGGCGAGCGAGCCAAATAGTCAAATAGTCTTTGACACGTCGCCGAAAGGTGTCATGATGGAAGATTATGACTTCATGTCTGGTCGAATATTCGGTTCGTTTTTTGTTGATTGGCCTCTTCAGGCCATTAATTTTTCGGTTTGTTTATTCCCCAGCCATTAAACTATTAATATAGCCAACTTACCAAAGTAGAAGTACTTATTTTTGGAGCTACGTTCAGTTGTTATACTCAGAATTGAGCCCGAGAATCATGTGCTGGTTGTACTGTGTTCAATGAATTTCTAACATTTTTAAAATTTTAACAAATTTTAAGAAGGTCATTCATTTCCTTTGACGTATTTAATACAATTGAAATAGACACTTCAGGCTAAAAACCTCAACGTTAGTGTTTATCCTCAATTAATTTAATAGTTTCAAATAGAGTTTTATCATTTAAAAACCATTAACATAATAAAAATATGCTCCAAGTTATCATCCCTTTGTTTGTTGATTAATGAACAACTGACTGCCTGCTGTTTGGCTGTCGATCAGTTAACGATTGTTTTCTTAAGTTTTATTATCGATAATTCATATTCAATTCAATTTTAGTTTTATACTTTTCGACCTTGTTCGATTTCATAGAATTTTTAAACAAAAAAACAAAAAAATATATTTCGTAGGGAGATTCCAGTGTTTGGGGCAACATTAATGCGGTGGCAAACTAAAGAAAAGTGTCTGCAATTACAAATATTTGTTTGGGTTAAATTATGTAATTTGATAGTTTTTATTAACCTTTACCTTTGGGGTCTGCATTTATCTTTATTCGTAACCATTAATTTACCACAAAACTATTAATGCATTTTCATTACAAAAAGATCATTTACGAGGTTTTATTATTTTGTTTGTTTGTTTGTTTGTTTATTTTTATTTTAAGGAGATTTATGATGCTCTTTACATGTCAGTCATTTCATATTTCAGTTATTGTTTGCTTTTGTCTGGGGTCATTTAATAAAATATGTTGGCGATTTTTATATTTTTTTTTTGTTTTTTACTTTTTGTTAAATGCCATTTTAATTGTTTAAGTGTTAATCCATTAAATATATTTTAAAATACAGTGAGGGATAAGAGTCTAAATATATTTTTATAAAAAAAAATTACAATAGAGACAATTAGTAATGATGCAGTTTTTCTTTGGGCGTATGTGAAGAGACAAATTAACTTGACGCACTTTAAAAAAATATGCATGCGAAAAGGATAGATAAAAGTCTTCTATGGCTTTCAATTCCTTCTCTTAACGTCCCCCCTGAGGCACATGTATCAGTCTTTATGGATTACTTAACCATCTAGACTTGTGTCGTTCGTAGGTGTAAGGGAGCCCTGATGGCAGCAGGGAGTCAACTGGAAGCTCTACGTTATTTCCACGGGAATCAGTAAGCCCCAGAGTTCCGCTAATTGTCTGTTTAGCCTTTTAGCTGTTTCTCTGACTGATTATTGAGGTTGGCTCGTCGGAAGTATCGTGGTGGCTATGTGTTTCGCGGGCCCTCATGAATTAAATTAGAGGGTCAGGATCACCTCACCTTTAATAAGACCAACGGGTGAATGATTCGGATCCATGGAGCATGCTAGTCAGGAGTTGGATAGTCTCCAACTCTTCAGCAAGGAGTAGCGGTTTGCGAGTAGCGGTTCTGCTTCGAAACCGCTAAATTTGCAACTAGGAATGACCTGTTACTAGAATTAGTCCTCGGCTTCCTAGGGCGAGAATGACGTTGCTTTTTATTCCACAGTGGTTTGGCCACCATCTGATTAAGGCTTACAGCCAGGCGCAGATGTAAATCTTATCACGCTCCTCCACTTAACGTCCTTCCTGGCTCTTTGTTTGCAAATGATATGAATACATCATCTTCAGGCAACGTTGTATCAGCTACTGGTGAGTCAGTATTTCTGTTCCAGGTATTTATCCCATAATCGTCGGTGTTCTACGGTGTTAATATGATAATATTCTTTTACCTCAGGCGTTTTAAGCCCTTAAAGGATGTGCTTATAAGCTCGATCGAGGTTAAAAGCGTAATAAATTACACCAGAACCAAATTTAATCAAAATTATTTTTATTCAAAAGATAGATACTTCCGAATATTATCGTATTGTTACGGATGTGTCTTGCTTAAGTTTTTATACACGCAAACAACAACAATTTCATATGCTGTTTACTAACTGCGTGAGAAATCTTATGTAGGCCAGACAACGATAAATATCTTAAAATAAATTCCAGGAAGAAACGTTATCAGCATAAAAATATAAATACACATAAAAATACAGGCGCCTATACATTGAATGGACAACATACAATAACAAAAATGTGATACAAAGCGAGTAGAGGATTCTTAATTTTTATAGACTTCTAGTGGACTAATATAAAAAGGCAGCGTTTGAATGGATAGTGAGTTAGTGTGAAAAATAAATCTCATGGAGTAATGACGTGCATTTTTAGTGAATTGTTCTGTAGTGTCAACTTTGTGTGTAGTTAAAGTAGATCAAATTGTAATTAATTTGAAAACTCTAAAATCTGGTGTTATTTATTTTGCAATAAAAAACTCAACAAAACGTTTATAAAAGGTATAAACGTAAGAGTGTTTTTTGAACACTTCTGATAATATACAATGAATATCACGTATAATGTTGGCCAATAAAGCATCAATTGTTGATGGTTACATAACATATGCGTGTCTTGAAATGAACTTACAGAAAGTAATAGAGCGTTTTCAAATCGCACAACCTTTAAAGCCAATTGAAAGATTAATTTTTCGAAATGCACATTTCGCCAAATTTTGATTTCGTTATGTCACCGTATGGCATCAGAGCATTTCCATAAATGTAATAAATTCTGAAGGATCTGTTGTGTATTATCTTTAAACCAAAAATGATCCTTATAATTGAACACATTGTGGGTTTATAAGTTGCGTGAATTAATGGCTAAAGTTCAAAGTAAATTGATACCATATGTTAATCAAGACCAAAACATGCAGTTGTAACGTTAAAAAGTTTTCAATCATATCACAATTTAGTTCCCCATTCACAGTTACCTTTACACCATTTTCATTTTCAAAGAAATAAGATGCAATGATTTCTCCTGACGAAATTGCACAAAATTGACTGTTAAGTAATTTGAGGATTTCCCATTCCCCACAACTGATTATTCTGTTTATTCACATATCCATTCAAACAAAAATGTGCCTCGTCACTCATTATGGTTTTTTCATGAAAATCGGGGTTGTCATCTGCGACCTGTAACATCATATGTATGGCTTATGTACGGCGACGTAAATGGTCTTGCGGAAGAAGCTCTGGTGTTAACTGAATCTTCTATGAAAACAAATGTAAATCCTTGTGCAAAATTGTGGCCAAAGTTGTGCTTTGAAGACCAAGCTTCTGAGCATGACGTCAAATTGAGATTGTTGTAAACTTTTCAGCCGATCTTGTTTATTACATACAGACCCTCTTTCTTTGATCATCTTCTTTCATCATTCACGTAACTTTCTTATCGCCACAGTAATCGATGATTGATTTTGATTAAATGTTTTAGCGATTAAAACATTTTGTTTTATCGAATATTTTTTCATAATAATTTTGCCACTTCTCTGCATCACGACAGCCAAATATGAACTATCATGACTAATGTTTACCAAACAAAGTAGTATATATTTCCGGCGGACACCCGGTACTATTTTAGCATAAGGGCGTCTTTGCCGGTTCGTCTACCATGCCAACCGCAACAATTGTTTTTCTATTTTAAGTTTTAATATTCCAAAAAACTTGTTGGAGAAGTTGTTATCAATACTTTCGGCATTTTAAATAACTCGTGTGTGTACTCACATTAATAATAAGATCTGGACCACACACTCTTTAGATGCAGGAAGTCTGTGAAATATACTTTTGTATTCGAAGAATATTTTTTCTTAGATTTTATTTTATTTTTTTAAATTTTAAGACTTCAGTATTTGTTACACCACACATTTTTAGTGGTGATCAGCAATATTTTATTCAGCTTTATTCTTTCTTAGCCTAGATGTAGTCCAATATTTTAAGGGGACAGAAAAAGCCTGTGCTGCTGTTGATTTTTATGCCAAATGTTAAAGCCCTAATGGAAAAAGAATTAAATTTTACTTAAATAAAGGGTCCGACATCTAACGTTTTTTTTCAACTAGTGCTAATTTCGTAAATGGTAACACTTAGCTCATGTTTGATTTGGCAGATAATTGGTTTTATCCTTCCGCTGAACGAATATGGTTGTGTATACGCTTGACGAACGCTGGGAAATATTGCGACATTACATTGAAAATCATTGGTAATGCAGCAGAATGTCTGCGATAATTGCGTACGGGGTTTTGGAAGAAGAGAAGCATCATCAGCTCCGTATGTTGGTTATCTTGTGAAAAAAGTGAAAGAAACTGGCATCATCGATAAACCAAAGCCAAAAACAGTCCGTAAACCCGAGAATATTGCTGCCGTGGCAGAAAGCGTGCGTAAAGCGCCATCAACATCAATTCACCGTCGTTCTCAACAATTGAACATTTCAGAGACATCATTGAAACGAATTTTGGATAAAGACCTTGATATGACGCCATAAAAAGTCCAATTGGTTCAGGAGTTGAAGCCAAGTGTCCATCCAATGCGTTTTGGCTTCGCTAAGTTGGCCTGCGATCGACTTACAGAAGATGCCGATTTTGTAAAAAAAAATCGTCTTTTCAGACGAAGCTCATTTTGATCCTGGCTGGTATGTAAACAAGCAAAATTGTCGCATTTGGGGCAGAGAAAACACACAAGCAGACATTGAAAAGCCGGCGCACCCAAAACAAGTCACTGTTTGGTGCGGATTTTGGTCCAGAGGCATAAAGGGGCCATTTTTATTCGAAAATTAGCAAGAAGTGGCCATTGCTGCCAATGGCGATCGTTATCGGGCCATCTTGAACGAATTTTTGTTCACAAAAATTGAAGAGGAGGATATTGGTAACATTTGGTTTCAACAGGATGGCGCCGATGCTACACTTAATGTTTTGCGCCCTATTTTTGAAGATCGCATTATCAGCCGCAGAGCTGATGTCGTTCGGCCATCTCGGAGCTACATATTGACACCGGTGGACTATTATTTGTGGGGTGCCGTCAAAGATAAGTATTACGCCGGCAAGCCAGAGACAATTGATGCTTTAAAAGGACAATATTCGTGAAGCCATTGGTAAAATACAGCTGCACACAATCGATAATGTGCTTAAAAATTGGACCGATCAATTAGGCTACTGCATGGCCAGCCGATGCAGCCATTTGAAAGAAATTATTTTCCATTATTAACCGGAAGGATTGTACTTTCAAATAAAAGAAGAAATTTAAGAAAATATTCAGTGGTTTTGTTTGTACCATTTAAAACGGCGGACACTTTTATGATTAAATTGGATTCCAAAAGTTAGCACACTTTAATTTAAAGAAGATTTTCCCTATTTGTTTCCATGGTGTTAAAACTAATTAAGGAAAAGGAAAACAAAATGTCATTAACACCTGGATATTAACATAAACATAAACATTAACCATAAGAAAAGGAACGAAATAAATCTCTATAATTAAGAATGTTTCCATAAATGTTTCAACAGTCATAATGTGCAACTTAAATCGTTTATTTATCGTACTTTTGTGCGGAGTCCTTACAAGGGAACAATTGTTGAAAAATGTTCCAAAAACGTTTGAAAAAATTAATATAAACTTTTACAAGGAACTTTTAGAGGAAATGGAGAAGCAACAGTCATATGAAGGTTTACTAATTGTACAACGTACTCAGGTACAGGATCTTAGACTACAAGCGATTTATACATTGAAAATACCAAAAATAATTTTAACAACCGATAAGGATTTGTTGTACAAAAGAAAATTTAATAGTGAAATAATGGCAGTGATAATAATGGAATACGAATTCCAAATAGATTTATGGCAGCTGTTGGAGCAAACTTTGAATTATATGCGACAAATAAGAATTCTCATGATTTTCGTTAATGCCATCAACAACGAGACACTGCAACACAATGTTTTGATTAATTGTAAAAAATCTAAAACTACAACAGTTATTCTTCATTTCCTGAATACGTCTAAGGAGGAGGAGAAGCCATCACAAAAATATTTATTAGTGTCACCATATCCTGAATATCATTTGCAGCTGCAACAATTTGATGGTGTCGGAAAATATTTTCGTACCAGCGAACGCTTAAATTTAAAAGGTAAAACAATAACTACTTTGCCCGGACAAAATGAACCACGTTCCATAATGTATAAAGATGAAAAGGATCGACTACAATTTAGTGGCACTTCCTTCAAGGTTTTTGATTTATTTGTTAAAGTTCATAATGGCACTTGGAAACTTCTCTATCAACCAAATATAGGTAAAGTCTTACCCTTTAGTTTCCTAGAAAATATCACTCTACAAGGCCAATTGGACATGCCTATGACTTTTTGTGCTTTAAACTCATTTAAAAGAGGCCTTCATTTCTCCTATCCAGTGGAAATAACCAGATGGTTAATTATGGTACCATGTGCTAAACGAATGAATGTTTATCATCTTCATACAGTTACATTTACTTCGGAGGTATTTTTTATGCTCTTCGGTTTCTCTGTTGTCTTCTCGTTTTTTCACACCGTAATAGAGAAATTGTTCTGTCGAAAAATGATGACTCTCAATCTTGTGATGAGTGATAAAGTAATACCGGGCTTATTAGGACAATCGTTTGCTTTAAAAAAATATAAAATATTTACTCTCCGCTTCATTTATATTTTAATATTTATAATGGGTCTCTTAATGACGACAATAATTTCGGCTCATTTACAAACTCTTATCACCAGCCCACCGTATCAAAAACGATTACGAACTTTTCGAGATTTTCAGCGCTATAATTTAAAAGTTCTTTTTTTTAAATTGGATACGGAACATCAGAGTGAATACGAATTAATGATTCGTCAGAAAATTAAAGGAGCCATCGAATTCATCGACAATGCGACTTTATTTTATAAATATCGAAGAGAGTTTAATACAAGCTACGGCTATGGTGTTACAGGAACTCAATGGGATTTCTTTGCCTTTATCCAGGATTATTACAGCCAGAAAATATTTTGCACTAATGACAATTTGAATGTTGACCAATTGATGCTATTAGGTATGCCTTTGGAGATGAATTCCGAATTTAAAGAGCCCTTTAACAATTTGGTACATCAAGTTCATGCCAGTGGCCTGCCCCATATCTGGAAAATACAAGTTATTGGTGATCTTTTAAAATTAAAATCAATCACATTTCGTGATCGAAGTCGACCTAAAGCTTATGACGATTTGACAGTAAATGATTTTTTATTTGTGTGGAAGATACTCTCAATTGGTTTAATTATTAGTTTGCTGGCGTTTGTAGCTGAAATAATTATTCATAACTGTGTTAAATACTTTCAATGGAAATTCAAGTAGAATGAAATTTTTCAATTTGCTGGCAGTAGAGTAAAAGAAGATTAAATTGAATTAAATGAAATTTTTGCCTTAACTTAATTAAATCAATGTGTCTTTATGGTGTGGTAATTTGTTTGTTGTTGTATTTATTGAAAAATAAAAAATATATAAAGATAATTTTCAAATTATAATTGTTGCTAATTGATTTGTTATTGTTTTATAAATAATTTTTTTAAGCACAAATTAAGCCTTGCAATATTTCGCCACACCATTTGGTGGCATTTTCAGGAAAAGAAAGTCTATAAACAATTTTTTCAATAATCAATAAATGATGATTGATCAACAAATGATTTTTATTACAAAAAAATTTTATACAGTTTTTTTCCTTTAAGATGCCACACAATGTTGTGGCGAAATATTGAAAAAAATTTTTTTTTAATTTTTATATAAAGCCCTGGTGTTAAAGAAAATTATTTCTTAAATATAATTTTAATTGCAGGGACAGGAAGATTGTTACTGTTAAGGAGCTAAAGCTTTATAGAAGTCGCAAGCAATTTTTTTATGAACTTTAAAGCACTTGTTAACAAAATTACTAAAAATAATTAATTACAAACATTAAATAGATTTTTATTTGATTAATCGTTTTGAAGGATAGCCAAAATCAAGAAACAAAATCTAAATAATTAAGGATTTATAAAATTCTTGCATTCTAGTGATAAATTAAATCGCCTTGTCGCTGTCATTATTTTCCTCCCTCTCTTAAAATAATAATAAAAAAAAATGTTCTTTCTTTAGCGGCGACAAGGGTATGGGGACAAGAGTGGTTAAAACTGACATAAGCCTACAGGCTAAACAGAACATTGGGTGCAACAAGGACACCGATAACAATACTACAATGAAACAATGTAGTTTACGGGACAATGACTGCAATCTAGTTACATTGGCACCACAAATGTAAACAGGCAGGTGTTGGGGATGGTATTAAATTGGCACAAAGCTAATGTTGATGGGAACGGAGGAAACACAGCATTATCTCAACATATGGCACAAACAGCACAAGAGCCTGATTTTGACACTATGGGAATACTGTATAAAGTAGACGATGAAGGAAGACGATACACAAGTTTAGGACTATATTGATACGTGATAGGATTAGCATCAAAACCTAGTCGTGAGGCCTTAATCTGACGGCGGTCTTATCATTGGTGTCTACCTGTGATCTAAGCTGCATATATCCCTAAATGCATATACGCCTTGGTGGCAATTTTTAAGTGCACGATAGAAGGGCCGTGCCTCAACTCCCGGCTGAAGAGTTACAGACTATTCAGCTTCTAGTGCTGTTGCATTTGCAAGGTAGAATATTGGATATTAACTTTTTTGTTAAGCTCTCTTTGGAAATGGTCTTCAAAGCTTAATTAAACCACAACCACGACGTTACTCCCCGATGGGCTTTACTAATAACTAGAACAGGAAAAAATGTAAATTCTTGTGCAAAATTGTGACCATAATTGTGTTTTGAAGACCAAGCTACTGAGCAAGGCGTCGAATTGAGGGTTGATGGATTGGTTTTGAACTCGTTCTTGAGCAGCAGTAATATTTTCAGCCCATCTTGCAGTACGTTGTGGTCTATGCTTGGGCCTATCACTTATAGATCCTCTTTCTTCAAAATCATTCACTACACGATAAATAGTGCGTTTTGTTCGCACATTGTTTCTCCCAAAAATTTTACAAAATGTTTTAACGATTAAAACACGTTGATTAATCGAATATTTTTCTGTAAAAAAATTTCCCATGTGTCTACTTCACGGTTGCAAAGTGTGAACTGTCAAAACTAATGTTTACCAAAGTGGCGTGAAAACAAAGTAGTGGTCAGAGGAGGTAGTCAGAGTCTTGAATAAAAGATTAGCGAGATAAAACTTTCCATCATCTACTGTTTTCCAATGAGTTTTTGACACGTCGCCAAGAGTTTTCATGATGGAAGATTATGACGTCTTGTCTGGTCGAATATTCGGGTCGTTTTTCATTGATTGCCCTCTACAAGCGATTAATTGTTCGGGTTGTTTAATCCACAGCCATTAAATAACTAATGCAGCCAATTAACCAAAACGATGGATCTGTTTTTTGGAGCTACCTTCAGCATTGAGCCCGAGAATCATGTGTGGTACTGTGTTTAATGAATTTCTAATATTTTTAAAATTTCAATAACTTTTAAAAAGGTAATTTCCTTTGACGTATTTACTACAATTGAAATAGAAGTTTCACGCTAAAAACATTAACGTTAGTGTTTAACATCAATTAATTTAATACTTCCAATAACTGGAACAGGACCCGTGTTATCAGTGTGATTGTGTGTGGGTCTGTGTGTGTGTGTAAGAACTGACTGGTCGGATTTCGAGATCCCTATGTCTCTTCCAATTTCTGGCTCTTGCTAATCCAGACGGCTAGTGCCGCCTTTTACCTCCGAGCGCACATGTCAAGATGGGCAAGAGATCCATCAAGTTGGCGTGCCCCCGGAAATGGTGTTGAAGTACAACAGAGAATAAACAGGACGATTAACATCAAAGAGAACACAGATAGTTTAAGTGCCAATTATAAGCACCCAAATATTTTTTTTATAAAGAGAAGTAGCCCTTCAGGCAACAATGCCTATTTAGTCAAGTACCGTGCTACATTCTTTAGGAAAGGGATAGAGGAGAGAGGTGAAAGTAGAAGAATATTCGGAAATTAAATGCCGTATCAAGACAGCACAGCGACCAGTGACTATGCATTCATCGCTGAGCAGCCCCACCGACAGTCAATTTTTATTTTTGTAGTGAAAAAACCAAGGTCTTCGTTGGGAATCGAACCCACAACCCCCAGACTGACAAGCTAGTACACTATTACTAGCCTACTAGCCTAAAGGGGCACCTTTGAATTGAAGTGAAATATTATTATTATTATTATTTTCAAATTTCAAAATTCCTCTAAATTAAAAAGTTCATAAAATCCCGAAAATTCGCTAA
Organism: Trichopoda pennipes; assembly: GCA_030448955.1. Lineage (NCBI taxonomy): Eukaryota > Metazoa > Arthropoda > Insecta > Diptera > Tachinidae > Trichopoda > Trichopoda pennipes. Next base: position 5,507,573 of record JASKUP010000040.1, read on the forward strand.
AGAATCGAAGTTTCATAAATATTCGAAATTTCACAGAAAGCCTTAACTTTACATTTAATAATATCTCAGAATTTGTCAAGGACCTTTATAAAATAAAAAAACAATTTTAAAGAGAAAAAATTGGAAACCTCCCAAAGTTTTTTGCATGTGACAGGTGTTCTCATTTGAAGTCTTCTAGAGATACTTCTGAAACGTTTGGAAGTGCTATAGCTATATAGCCTCACTGTGAAGGTCTCCTTAGAGCCAGGCAAGAAATCGAAAATGGTAAATAAATAGGAACAAACCAGTTTCTTTTAGTTTAAATAACTGTGATCATCATAGAATAGATTTAAATATCTATGATCATATAGGTATGATGTTTCGTCAACCCGCGTCAAATTTGGTTTGTGAACAAACCGGTTTTGGCTATATGCCCTCAATATTAGAGAGAACACTGAAGATTAAATCCCGTCGGACAATATACGCACATATCTATGATCATCATTTTATTTTTGGTCACTGTGACTGTCTTGTTCTACCTCTCGCTTTTTTTCTCGCACTATCTCTCTCTCTCTCTCTCTCTTTTAAAGCTCAGCAATACTGCAGATTTAACGATAAGTATGAAAGCCAAAAATTTCCTATTGTCAACTAAAGAAGTTTAAAATGAATCTGAAATTTCAGTGGTCTGCTTATACATCTCCTTTAATCCCTTGTTCTTGTAACTTTAGGCGATGACCTTGTTAATTCTATACTATTGATACGTATAACTTGTGTAATAATCTCGTTCGAAGGCTGAGTTAAATTTTTATTAACAGCAACAATTAAAGTTAAAGACGACAACATCTCAGATTTCTTTCCATGCACTACAAAATAAAGTGACAACTAGGCTGCTGCTGCTGCCTGGAAACTACAAGCAGCAACAACAAAATTCAATTTTTGGAACAACTTTAAGTTTTTATTTTAATAAAAATTTTGGCCAAAAATTGTTAAAATTAAAAAATATGTGTTTTTGTTTTTGTTATTGTGTTTTGTTTTTTGGTTTTTCTTAAAACGAAAGGCAGTTAGTTGTCTGAAACAAGTTGATGCTTCTTCAAATCGTCTGTGTATATTATTTGTTGCTTGTGCCAAGCAGCTGTGTTCGCCATCAAGCCAACAAAATAAAAAAATAAATAAAGAAAAAAAGACAGACGCCTCTTTGCATTTTCATTTTATTGTTGTTGGTTTTTGGCTGTTTTTTTTAATGTTTTAAGCCTTTTGTTAATGCGGTTGTTGCTGTTGTTGGTGCTGTGTGTTAAGTCGCCTAAGTCTTCAAATCATGTTCAACATTGGCTTGACGGAAATTTTAGTTTCAATAAATTTAGTTTAACTTAAGCTTCACTGACGTTCGGTCGCGTTTTTAATCTTTAACGAAAACCAACAAACAAACAAGCAAACACAAAAGGTGTGCGAAACGAAAAAGAAAATAAATTTGAAAATAAAAAAGAAATTTTTTTTAAATCTAAATTTTTTTTGTGGATTTTATTAGCCACAGAGTCATACTCTCAAGCTCAACATTGTACAATAATTAGTTCACTTAGAAAAAAAAGAGAAAAATAAAAATTTAAATTGTTGCAGTGGGTGCAAAAGTTATTGGCTTTGTACAACAACGTTTGATTTTAAATTTTTTTTAAATATAAAACCAAAGAAAATAGTTAACGAATTTACATACAATAGAATAAAATAAAGTTAAACAAAAATAAAGAGAAAATAAATATTCGCTTAAAAAAAAAATAAGAAAAACATAAATCATGTTTCAAGGGATAATTTCTCAGAAATAATTAATTTAAAAATTATAAAAAAAATTATTTTTTTCTACAGCTAAAAAATTATTTTTATTTTATTTTAAATTTTTATTTTTTTTTTTTGAATTTTCATAAAAGGATTTTTAAGCATTTCACATCAATTCAAATTGTTTGAATAAATATTTTCTTAAAATATGAGGACTACACAGCTGTTGGTAAGTTGCAAAATAATATAACGAATTAAAAATTTAATTATTATATAAAACATTAAGAAGAAGAAAAAACATGTCGTAGAAACATAATTTAAAAAATAAATTATTTAATTTTAGAATTAATTGCTTAAATAAAAGTTCTTGAAAATTTTTTTTTAAATATAATTTTTTGTTTCCAGATTTTACCACACCTTTGGGTGGTGGCATCGTCAAGAACAAAAAATGAAAATATATACAATTTTTATTTTAATAAAAAAAATAAAAACATTATATTTTGTTCAACTTTTTTTTATTTTTCCTTTTAAATTTATTTCATTCCGTTTTGGGCATTTTCCTTTAGGGCCCCCTACAAAATAAAATTGGGGCGGGTTTTAAAAATAGACTTGTAATGCATCTCTGCACTTACTTACTCCTTTTAATTACAGTTGAAACTGTACACTTTAAAAATATAAAATTTTATGGGATTTGAACCTACAGAAAGATTTTCATATAGCAGCAATCTTAAGCGCAAATCGTTAAATAAAAATTTATAAATAACAGTTAGCAAAAAGTAAAATATATATAACAACTAATAAGTAGAACGACAACAATAACAAAAACATATTGACTTGTAGATTTCGTTTTCGTATGAAATAATTTCGGAAAACGGAAAACTAAAATGAGATAAATGTGAAACATGCTGATGTATCGGGTAGCTGATCAATTTCGCTACATTAAGAAACTCGAATAACTTTTTGTAAAGTTTATGTAATTACTTTTTTAGTAAGTCTTTTGAAAAATAATACATTTTTATTAAATTAAAATAATTGATTTCAAATGGCCAGGACATGTGCGACATCTTATCAAAAAGTTATTCGTTATTGCCTGCAGTGTTGCAGCGGGAATTGCCACAATTACCGTTCAAATGGATTGCTTTACATCATCCAAATTTATTGGGTTTCTTTTGTAAACTTCTTGTTTGCAATAACCCCATGAAAAAAAATCAGGTGCAGTGAGGTGAGAAGACCTGGGAGGTCAACGAAAGTGGAGTTTATTGAAGGCCCCTGTAGGCTAGTAGATAGTGTACTAGCTGTACTAGTTGTGGGTTCGATTCCGAACGAAGATCTTGGTTTTTTTCACTACAAAAATAAAAATTGACTGTTGGTGAGGCTGCTCAGCGATGAAGGCATAGTCACTGGTCACTGTGCTATCTTTTATACGGCAGTTAATTTCCGACTATCCTTCTACTTTCACCACCTGCTTCATCTATTCTCTATCCCTTTCCTAAAGAATGTAGCACTTGACTAAATAGGCACTGTCAGGCTACTTCTCTTTAAAAAAAAAAAATCAGTTTATTGGGGAATTGTTGTCACAATTCTGTCATAACAGGCGTGGCTGTGTGACAAGTTGCTCCATCTTGTTGAAACCAAACAAAGTTGGAAGGCATTCTCTTTCAGCGTAATTCTGGAAAGAATTACGGTCTCCTTTCTTTGAAAAATTAAGGTCCGACAATGAACTTTGAAGAAATTGCACACCACACTGTGACGCGTACTGGATTTAATTGCTGATAAAGTATCTGTGGATAAGATTTACTTCATATTCGATAACATTGCCGTTCAAATCAAAATATGCCTCGTCAGACATAAAAATGCATTTCAACACATTTTCATTCTCTGATGTCATTTGAAGGATGTTCTCGGAATTTTCCAAGCGAATCGGGAGGTCTCTTGTGTTCAGTTTGTTAGTTAATTGAATCTTATATGGAAATAAGTTTAAATCTTGGTGCAAAATTGTCTGCAGTGACTGTCTGCTGACACCCATTTGAGCAGATAAGCTCCTTGTAGAAACTCGAGGGTTGGATTGTATGGCAGCAGCTGCAGCAGCGCTAGTTTCTTGCTTTCTAACTGAGGGATCTCGATGATAAGGCCTTCTTGCGATTGTGCCACGCTCAGCAAAATTCTTTACGAGCCTTATTGTAGTCCATCTGCTAGGAGGAGGGCCACCAAAAATGCTCCTATATTCTCATTAGCCGGAAACTAGGGACTCTAAAGCGTGAAAGCTTTGCACTATATAAAGTCTCGTTTCATTGTCCCAATTCTCCATTTTAGTTAAATTTAAAATAAAATAAAAATGGAACAGGTTGGTTACACAGAAAATAAGTTATTACGTTATTTTTTTTTTTTTTTTGGTAACAGCTTTAATCAGCCTCCGTTCTTACGGACATCGATGCAAATAAACATTACTGTGCCTGTTTCAGTTTTCACGAAGCTCTTACCCTCAACAAGAAAATTGTTGACGAAGAGGACGAGTCGATATCCACCTCAGTGAAATATAAAAATTCATCACCATAAATAAAAAAAAAAAAATATAAAAAATAATTTCCTGAAACAGCTTTCCACAGGAAAGCGAAATATCGCAAAAATACATCGTTATAATTTAAAAGACCGTTTAAAAGATTAAGATTTAATAATTCATCACCACTTAACTCCATCGGATTAATGACAAACAAAATGGTTGTGCAAATACATTGAACTTAATTTCAGCCAATACTTCAAGATCGCTTATATCTCATCATAGTGTTATGTATGCCCCCAAATGTTTAGTTTTAGTATCACGTCTCGATTATGCGGAAACGTTTAAGAATTGTCTTGGTACCATTTATATGGGGTATATAAAAAATTTGTCATACGCATTAAAAACATTAATTGGTAATATATTGGGTTGCATACAGGTACCACCGGTCGGTGGGCCGCAAGTTCGTTTTTTAATTGATGCTTGTGATAAACAATCATTGCCGGGTACATCGGTATACTTTTTATTTAAACAATTGGGTAAGCTTAAAGAAAAACTACTTTTTTAAAGTACTTTTTATGGTACTTTTTTAAAAGTACTTTTTGTGGTACTTTTTTAAAAGTACTTTTTGTGGTACTTTTTAAAGGTATTTTTTTTGTACATGATTTTTTAAAGACTATAATTTTTCTATACCTCTTTCTCCAAAGTTTTAAGGTATTAAAAACGTGTTAATTTTGCTGTGTGCAGTAATGACTGAAAACAAAATGCTCTTTCATTCGAAAAGCTATTACCACCTAACGGAGAGTTGTAAGGCCTTAGTGGCTCTAATGTATTCCTTTTGTTATACACATGTTTACATTAAAATATTACCGGCACCTCTAACGGAAGTACTCTCAACACCCACAGCTTTCATAATGGGCATTCATAGTTTTCTACAAACTGAAATTACAGACTTATTAGATGTGATTGCAGTCGATTTAGATGGTGGTTTAGTAACCATACCAAGCTCACTCATACCAATCGTACCCATATCATTCTCACCATTGTGGGAACAAACTTAGGAATATTATTGAGAATGATATTATTTCCAAATTTATCGCAATCGGATTTAGCATTTCCATCACAAGAAAAGCCGACAAATTATCCAAAAACTAATGCTGTCACCGATAAGGAATTACGAGCAATTTTTATGTGTCTTTTACAGGGTTATCGTTTTTGTTTGACTTTCATACACTTTACTGCCATGTAATTTTTCATGTTTATGAATGAACACTAACACAAGTTAGTACAAGTTAATAATGTCGATTTTTTTTTGCTTGAAATACTTATTTATTAAAATAACAAACAGAGTTGTAACATTATTCCAAATATGCTTTTTTTCATCTTTCTGGTAGCATCAAAAGAACTGCTTCGGTTTTGAAGTGAAGAATGTGTTAAGCCAATTTTTGATATCGTTATAAGGTGAAGCGTATTCCAGTAAGGTTGTTTTGCATAGATCGGTCTGGTTTATAAGGCGGGTGATCCTAAACTTCCCCTCTACTGTTTTCAAAACGGTTTTGACCGGTGTTGCAACATGTGGCCAAGCGTTGTCAAAATGGAAGGATATGGACATATGTTTGGTCGAACATTCTGGTTGTTTCTTGTTGATTAGTCTCTTAAAATGAATCAATTGTCTTCGGTACTAATCCCCTGTGTTCGTCTGACCCGATTTAAACAGCTCGCAAAACACAAAACACCCTTGTAATCCCTCCATATACAGAGCATTACCTTGGCATCATGAATATTCGGTTTCAGCATTGATTTGCCTGGTTGAGCGAGCAAAAATTATGTTAAAATTAGTTTTTGTAGCGTTTAAGCATCATTTCCTATATAGAAAATTGCCTTTTAAGGCATCTCGGCTTTCCCGCAAATCATTCTTTTTAGGCACAATATTTAGAGAGAAAATATAGAGGGAACACTGAAGATGGCAAATAGCCGATACCGATTTGTTTACAAATCAAATTTGACGCGGGTTGACGTAAAATCATACAAAAACACAAAATTCAACTTTATTATAGCGATTGGAAAAAATGTGTGCTTACACTTTGCTGTCCATCGAATAATGATCTATAGTAACAATACACTATAATATACAATATACTATAATTGTTATTATTTGACATAAACCGTATGTAACAGTTATGCCCCATATGTTATCCAAATCGACATTATTAACCTGTATGCCAATTTAAAATTCTTTTGTATGATTTTTTATATTTTATTTTTGTTATAAAAGTAATTTCTTGTTACTAAGGGACTTTGAATCAAAAATTATTTGAGGTTATAAGATACAAGTTATAAAAAAAATGTTTTTTTTTTTTGAAATACCAAATAACAATTAAAATATTTAAATTATATTAACACGCAAGCAAATGAATGAAAAAGAAACTCATTTAGCCAAACGACCCTACAGGTAATATTTTAACACATAATTTAAAATAGAAAATTTATAATTAATTAATGTTGAAAAAGGTACCAAATCATGATGACATTTTAATTAATGAGAAATAGAAAAATATCAGTGAGCTTAAGCATACAACAAATTTTTTAATACTTTAGATGATATTAATACATGTTGCATTTAACTGTTTTACAACCTGCCTTTCTATCGTGTAACCATGATGTAAAAAACAGTAAAAAACTAATTTTTATTTTATAAGTTATGAAAAAATTAATGTTATATTGAATTAGTTGTGAGAGCCAATTATTGATTTCTGTGAAAATAACTTTCAAACAATACTTGGTTACAAATAATATCAAATTATTAAGCTAAAGATTACACCAGATTTGAGGGGATATTAATTATAGTTTGTAATTAATTAAACATTTAATTACTAAAATACATGTAATTGTAATTGGCAATTTTCAATTACAATTACATTCGAATTTTGAGTTTCTTATTTACACATTACATGTAGTTTGTAATTGAAGAAATACAATTACTTGTAATTTGTAATTAGAATATTTCAATTTAAATTATTTCTAATTGTAATTGAAAAAAATCAATTATAATTACATGTAATTGAAAATTTTTAGTAATGAATGTCTCATCACAATTTTAATTACTTGTAATTTGTAATTGAACTTTTTCAATAATTAGTAATTGAAATTTTTTATTACTAATTACAAGTAATTATAACTGATTTTAGTCCCTAATTTCAATTACAATTACTTGTAATTAGAAATTGGAAATTTTACATTACTAATTACGTGCAATTGTAATTGAAAAAATTCAATTACAAATTACAAGTAATTGTAATAAGGCATTCATTACTAAACATTTTCAATTAAATGTAATTGTAATTGATTTTTTTCAATTACAATTACAAGTAATTTTAATTGGAATAACCAAATTACAAGTACTTATAATTGTATTTTTTCAATCACAAATTACATGTAATGTGTAACTGAAAAAACTCAATTACAATTGCAAAATTTAAAAGTAATTGCAATTGAAAATTTCCAATTACAATTACATGTAATTCAGTAATTGTATGTGTAATTAATTAAAAACTGTAATTGAATCCCCCAGGTCTGAATTACACCTTCAAATGGTTTTATATATATTTGACTTTTAAATAGGTTCCAGGTGTGGGTGGATGGCAGTAACACACGAAACCAAAAATATATGAGATAAAATTTGCTTATTTATTTTAAATTTTACAATGAAACTATTGTATTTTAATATGACAATACAACTAATATAATAAAATATAAGAGTTGAGAATTTTTATATTTTAAAATTTAAAGAAATTTTTAATATTCACTATACAACAATTAAGGATTTAAAAAGGCTTTAAGCCGCAAGATAAATTTGTTGTATTAAAATATGACAATACAACTAATATGATAACCTAAAATTTTTGAGATTTGTAACAATTTTTCTAATTTATAAATTATAAATAATAGATTAAATATTTTGAATATTTAATGTAAAACAACTAAAAAGATAAAAAGCTTTAAAAAGGAAAATGAAACTGTTGTATTATAATATGACAATATGATCAAAATAAGAAGAATGGAAAATTTGTTTAAATTTAAATTGTTTAAATTTATGAATTATAGAAATTTTAAATTCTTTTTAATTTTCAGTTTCACCTTGTGTTTGTGCTCTGTAGCCATGATGTATAAAGCAATTATGTCGTATCTCTGGAAACTCTTATCCCATTTGAGACTCATGTAAAATTTAATTTAAAGTTAAGGTTTGTTTTTTTTAGCAAACATATGCCTTGCTGTGACTTCTGTAAGACTTGAGATCGCAAACTCTTTTGTCCAAGAGCACATCTTTTAGCCCACTCAGCTACGACTGTTACATCCTTTAATATGTTGTTGTGTTTTTGTTTTGATCCCTTGTTGTTATTGTACGATTATTATTAAATATTTTTTTTCTATTAACATAATTACAAATGATTAATTTAATTACAGAGCTCTTAACTTTGGTTGAAAATAGTTATCTTAGACTAAAAAATCATATTTTATACTACGTGAAATTTGTTTATTATCACTTGGTCATTAAAGCATGCAAAATATTATTAAAATTGCCTTCGAGAATTTAGTCAGTTCTGGTCTAACTGGTCTCTACGCAACGCTTAAAATTGTTTGTGAGAAATTTGACAGCTGGGTTATGTCCCAGCGAACATTAATCTAAGATCCATCGTTTTTAACACGGGGAAAATTTTTTTTAAAAATTTTTTCCCGACAAATTTAATTGAAATTAATTTTAATTTTAGTAAAAAAGTAAAAAAAAAATGTAAGGTAAATTACAAAAGTTTTACAATTCCCAGCAAAATTTTAAAAATTCCCAAAAAATGGAATTTTTTAAAAATTTTGCTAGGAATTATGGGAGTTAATTTGTATTTTTTATTTTTCGGTTTCAATTGAATTCTTTAATCGATAAAAATAAATCTCATGAAATGTTTAACTAACAATTATTCACAATTTTGTATGTCACAAAATTTTTCTAACCCAAAAAAAAACAACAACAAATAAAAACTTTAATTAAAATAAAATACACTTAAAATAACTTTTACAAACTCAAGTAGTTTTGAGTCATGTGTATTTTCAAATATCATGACTTTTGTTATTTACGACAACCAAAATAAAAATGAACTCCACTGAAATATGGAAGCACGTTTGATCTTCTTTTGATTTCATAAAGACAATGATGATGTCGATCTTAACATTTTATTTTTTTGTTTTTCGTTTTTTGGCTTCATTATTTGAAGAAATATTTGAAGAAATATCAGCGAAACTAGAGTAAAGATTGCATTAAAACTAAAAAAAAAAGAAAAACATCATTGACTTCATTTACAAATACTTTAGTTGAAGGTTAATTAAAAGTGTTTAACATGATTTCGTTTGCATTCAGCTGAAACCTCTTTGGCCAGCATCAATTTTAAATTTTGCAAAAACCATAAAAAATCATTTAGGTTTTAAGTTAATGTCTTAAGATTGGTAAACTTTATTTAATTAAATTGTGTGCTTGACGAAATTTTTAAGTAAAAATTTTTAATAATTTAAAAATTTTGTAAAAAACAGGGGATAATTTTTTTAAAAAAATATTTTTTTTCCAGCAAATTTAATTGAAATTTATTTTAATTTTAGTAAAAAATTATAAAAAAAATAAATATTAAGGTAAATTACGAAAGTTCCACAATTCCCAGTAAAATTTTAAAATTCCCAAAAATGCAAAATTTTTATAAATTTGCTAGGAATTATGGGACTTATATTAATTGTTCAATTTTTTCTCGTATTGTTCAGCTTTTTCTCCTATTTGTATTATAAAAATAAGAACTAGATTAAAAATTTTAATTTAATTTATTTAAAAGTATTATTTTTCAGCAAATTTAATTGAAATTGAATTTTATTTTAGTGGAATAGTAAAAAAAAAATAAATATTAAGGTGAATTACAGTTCCACAATTCCTAGCAAAATTTTAAAAAATCATAAAAATGGAAATATTTTAAAAATTTGCTAGGAATTATTTTAGTTATATTAATTGTTGAGCTTTTTCTCCTATTTTTCAACTTTTTCGCCTACTTTTCTGCTTTTTCTCCCATTTGTGGTATAAAAATAAGAAGTAGGTTAAAAATTTTAATTTCACGGTACTTTTTAAAAAGTACCTTTAAAAAGTACTTTTAAAAAGGTACCTTTAGAAAGTACTTTTAAAAAGGTACCTTTAAAAAACTACCTTTAGAGAAGTATTTTACAAAAAGTGACTCTTTAATGAAAGTACCTTTCCAAAACTGCCTTTAATACAGTACTTTTTTAAAAAAATTCCTTTTAAAAAAGCCATATTTTTTGACATTTGCTTTAACGCTACTATGGACTTAGAATATTAAAAAATATTTGCTAGGAACAAAAAAACTTTCTACACTTGTCATAAATTTTTATTGAAAAAAACTTTAAAAGGTTTAAGGGATTTTGTTTTATTAAATTTAATTCATGAAAAATATCCAAAGATGGACTTTTTCGGCAAGCTAGCGTACAAATTATTGAGCGCGCTGCAGATTGGTATAAATAAATTTTAAGCTATCGGAATCATTCGTCTTTAACAAATCCGTAACCAATAAAATGGCCATGGCTTTTAGCATTTTCTAACTATTTTAAAACATGAAAACCAATTAATACGTAATATTTTTATCGATATTAGGCTAAAAAAGAAGAAGAAGAAAAAGAACTAAGCAGAGCCACATAAAGGTTAAAAAACTATTCATTTCTCTTCGAGAAAATACTCGGGTAGAAACTTATTGGTAACATAGCTGGAGTATTTAAAAAAAACTTACTTACAAAACCTTACGACATACGATACAATTTAACATAAGTTTTTTCCATTACATGCCTTAAATGTCTGCTATTATTAATAAATTTTTAAACACTGTCGTCAATTGCTTCTCTGTTGCGCTTTCGATGTGAATATATCTTTATCAAGTCACGTTCCATCACGTACTAGTGAGTTAGTATTTTTGGTGAAGAAATTGATTTTAGTTCACATCGAAAGCGCTCGCCATTTAGGAACAAACAGCCTGGAAAGACGTCATATGGAGAGGGAATTGACAACAGTATTTCATACTGACTCACTAGTACGTGATAGACCGTGGCTTGATAATTATGTATTTACATCGAAAGCGCTCAACATTTGTGAACAAACAGCCAGGGAACACGTATTATGGAGAAGGAATTGATAACAGTATTTCAATCACTGGCGGAACAAAACCAAACAATTTAGTACTTTTTAAACATTTTAAATTTTTTTAGTTTAATTTTTCATTTATTTTATTTTAATTTTAAATCAAAAATTATTATGGTTCTATAGACGGTATATAAATTTTCACCGAAAACAAAAAAAAAAATAAATTAAAATTTTTTGTTTTTTATTTTTATTTTTTTTATTATTCATTTTTGTTGAAAACAAAAAAGTAAATATAAAATTTAACACAGTTTCAATTTGAATAATGTATAAGAAATTTATTGTAATTTATTCTGTGTTTCAAATTGTTAATAATTATAATTTAATATTCCTGTCACATGCAAACTGTCCATTTTTAATGTGAATTAAAAAGAAACTGTTGGTAGAAAGTGGGTGTATTTATAAAATAAAATAAAATAATTTTAACAGAAAAAATGAAATATGTGTGCCATTTCAGTTATCGTTGTAACTCTTCAATTAATACAGGAAATAAATAATTATAAATTTGGAATTTCTCTATTGGCTGAAAACACAAAGAGTGTGTGTGTGTGTGGTTGATTGTAATAAACATTGTTGCAATTTCAATTTCATAAAGAATTTATTAAAAACATAAAATAATAAACAACATGAGTTGGCTTAACTATTATCACTATTTTTTATACTTTCAATTAAGGAGGGCTGTGTAAAAAGTTTATGAAATACTTACGACTAAAAATTTTACGGCAAAAAAAGAAAAACTTTTCAATGTGTTACATTGTCCGATGTGGAAATAGACATATGACAAGAGCGCGCCAGATTCTGATTTAACAATTTAGAAATAAAAAATAATAAGAGCAAGGATTGCCACTTGGGTTAACACTTGTTAACAAAATACGGTGAAGTGAAATCAACGATCTATAGTCCGCCAATTGCTACTCAGATGCTCACGATAAGTCTACTTTACTCTACTCACGGTACCAAGAAAAAGTTGACGAATACTTTATTGGGGGATAAAAAAAAGTAAAGCGAACATATTTACGAAATGCTTCTGGAACGTGAAAATATGCTGTTGTTCCGAAAAGTAAAAATTTCAAAATATTATTGAACGGTAATGAAAACATATATGAGAAAAGTACCAAATATCTTAGAGGATATTTTAATAAACTTTTGAAATTTAACAATCACGGTTCTTAAAATATGGACGAGACTAATCAGGTAAAAGAAGCTTCGGCCTCATTGTTCCACAGTAAACTTTTGCCAGTGAAAACTAAACTTCTTTTATAGAAAGAAAGTATTCTTTATATTTTTATTTGGGTACAGTTTTCCGTCGACCCTCGGCTGTTTGCCATCTTCAGTGTTCTTTTCGTACTTTTTTACTTTATATGGTTAAGCATCACAAGAACAATGATGAAAAGATAGGAAATTTTCAAAAAGGTACCTTTAAAAAGGTATTTTTAAGAAATTTTTTTGATAAAATTACGTTTTAATAAAGTACCTTGAAAAAATAACTTTAAAAAGTACTTTTTAAAAGGTACCTATAAAAAGGACCTTCAGAGAAGAGAACTTCAAAGAAGTATCGTTTTAAACAAGTAACTTTAAAAATATATCTTTAAAACGCAACTTTATAAAGGTATCTTTAAAAAGTACTTTTAAAAAGTACTTTTATGAGGGTATCTTTAAAAAGTACTTTTAATTTAATTTTTTTTTTAACATGACGTTTTAATAAAGTACCCGGAAAAATAACTTTACAAAGTAGCTTTTAAAAGTACTTTCAAAAAGGTACCTATAAAAAAGTACTTTCAGAAAAGAGAACTTTAAAGAAGTAAATTATACCTTTAAAAAGTACTTTTAAAATATTTGTCTGAAATTGCTTGACGTTTCAATAAAGTACCTTGAAAAAATAACTTAAAAAGCTAGCTTTAAAAAGTACTTTTAAAAACGTACCTAAAGTACCTTCAGAGAAGAAAACTTTAAAGAAGTATCGTTTTAAACAAGTAACTTTAAAAATGTATCTTTAAAACGCAACTTTAAAAAGGTAGCTTTAAAAAGGTATCTTTAAAAAGTACTTTTATAAAGGTACCTTTAAAAAGTACTTTTAAATTTATTTTTTTTTTTTTTTGTAAAAAATGACGTTTTAATAAATTAGCTGAAAAATAACTTTAAAAAGTAACTTTAAAAAGTACTTTTAAAAAGGTACTTATAAAAAAGTCCGCCCAGAGAAGAAAACTTTAAAATATTTTTTTAAAATACTTTTCTGAAATTCTTTCAATAAAGTACCTTGAAAAAATAACTTAAAAAACAAGCTTTAAAAGGTACTTTTAAGAACGTACTTATAAAAAAATACCTTCAGAGAAGAGAACTTTAAAGAAGTAACGTTTTAAGCAAGTACCTTTAAAAATATATCTTTTAAAAGCAACTTTAAAAAGTATCTTTAAAAAGTACTTTTGAAAAGTACTTTTATAAAGTAACCTTTAAAAAGTACTTTTAGAAAGGTACCCATAATAAAGTACCTTCAGAGAAGAGAACTTTAAAGAAATAAAATGTACCTTTAAAAAGACTTTTAAAATATTTTTTTTAATTTGCTCGACGTTTTAATAAAGTACTTGCAACAATAACTTAAAAAAGTAGCTGTAAAAAGTACTTTTAAAAAGGTATCTTTAAAAAAATACCTTCAGAGAAGTACTTTGAAAAAAGCGACTCTTTAATTAAAGTACCTTACAAAACTACCTTAAAAAAATACTTTTTTTTAATTTCTTTAAATAAAGCCATATTTTATTTGCAGTTGCTTTACAGCTACTATGGACTTAGAGTATTAAAAATATTTGCCGGAAACCAAAAAAAAGTATCTACATTGGTCATACATTTTTATGTTAAAGTGCTCGTTTTGTATTCTACTTTGTGGCCATTTCTTTTTTAACGTTTATTTTGAATTATTTATGTAAATTAAAAAAATAGTCAGTCTTAAGTGCTCTTCAAAATTTATGTTAACTGGTTAAAAACGAAACTTGAGCATACTTTTAGGCTTTCCGAAATAATTTTATATCATTGTAAACGAAATGTTTTGAGAACTTTTTGAAAATAAAGGCCCGACTTGTATATATTTACAACGTGAGGGATGACGATGACCAAGACGCCTACATAAAATATTCTAATCATAACGAACTGTAAGCACAAAGAAATATTTATCTTAAAAAAGTACTTATTAGGGAACCCGCTACAAAAAAGAAAAGGAAAAAACCTATTGACATTAAATTTCATTTATTTGATTTTTGAATTTCCCACTCGACATGACATGTTTACCTATTTGTATATTAAGTGTAAGCATGTTTCATTAATTTTGTTGTTGTTTTATTAAGAAGAAGTTAAGCCAAAATATAAAAAAAACATTTACATGCGAAAAGACTTGTTGTAAAAATTAAAAATTTACGGCATGCTTCAGGATTTTGATAAATATTTATTTATTTTAATGTCTCGTTCAATCACTGCTGGTAGACATTCAAACATATGTACAGATATGCATACATATATTTATACATGCATTAATATGATACAACTTTGCATGCTTCTGTGGCTTTTGTGTTAACAACATTTATGTCCATGTGAAAATAACAAAATCGTTGTGGGTCCATTAAAAACGTTAATATTTACCGCATGCAATAACCGTTTAATTGTAGGAAAAGTCATCATCACTTTTCGTACTTAAACAGGTTTTTTTTAAAGAATTAAATATTTTTGAAAGTTTATTTATAAAAGGTACTTTTAAAAAAAATATTGTTTTTTTTAAGTTTAAGGCACAGTTATTTGTATAAAAAATACTTAACAAAAAGTGGCCTTTTCTGAGAGCATTCATCTATAAAAGATTTTATTTACAGTAGGAACTTTTTATACATTAATATTTTCAAAAAGTACTTTTTAAAAATCATATTTTTAAAAGTTAATTTCTACTAAAATTAAATTTTAAATTTAATTTAAAAAATAGCATGTATAGAATCAGTTACAAAAGATAAAAAAAAGAAAACTTGGGACTAAAAACTGATAACCTTTAAAGAAAAAATAAAGGTCTTACAACAATTTGTTTAACAAATAAAGAAAAGTTGCTAATGGTCCTTTAAAAAGTATTATTAAAAAGCATCTTTAAAAAGTACTTTTAAAAAGTACCTTTAAAAAGTATCTTTAAAAAGTACTTTTAAAAAGTACTTTTAAAAAATGCCTTTAAAAATAAATTTAAAAGATTTACGTTTTAATTAAGTACCTTTAAAAAAATCTCTTTAAAAAGTACTTTTAAAAAGGTACCTATAAATAAGGTACCTATTGAAAAAAGTGACTCTATCTTACAAAAACTACCTTTAAAAAATAATAGTTTTCTTTCGACACTTTTAAATGAATTAAAAATTTTTAAAAGTTTATTTGTAAGAGGTACTTTTTAATTAAAAAAATATTTTTTTTTTAGTTTAAGGCCAGTTATTTGTATAAAAAGTATCTATTAAGAAGTGGCTTTTTGTAAGCGCATTCATATATAAAAGATTTTATTTACAATAGGAACTGTTTAGACATAAATATTTCTAAAAAGTACTTTCCACAAAAGTACCTTTTTAAAGATTATATTTTTAAAAGTTAATTTCTACTAAAATTTAATTATAAATTTAATTTAAAAAAAAATAGCATGTAAAGAATCAGTTACAAAGGAAAAAAAATGGAAACTTGGGACTAAAAACTGATAACTTTTAAACAAAATTTAAAATACTTACAGCAATTTGTTTAACAAATAAAGAAAAATTGCTAATGGTCCTTTAAAAAGTACTTTTGAAGTTGTACCTTAAAAAAGTAGTTTTAAAATATATACTTTTTAATTAAGTACCTTTAAAAAATATTTTTATAAAGTGCCTTTAAAAAGTACTTTTAAAAAGTACTTTTTAAAAGGTACCTTTAAAAAGTACTTTTAATATATATACGTTTTAATTAAGTACCTTTAAAAAATAAATTTAAAAAGTGCCTTTAAAAAAGTACCTATTAAAAGTACTTTCAAAAAGGCAAATAAATAAAAGATGCTAATGGTCCTTTAAAAAGTATCTTAAAAAAGTACTTTCAAAAAGTACTTTTGAAATATTTACGTTTTAGTAAAGTACCTTTAAAATATATCTTCAAAAAAGTGCCTTTAGAAAGTACTTTTAAAAAGGTACCTATAAAAAAGTACCTTTAGAGAAGTACTTTGAAAAAAGTGACTCTTTAATTAAAGTACCTTATAAAAACTACCTTTAAAAAAGTGTAGTTTTCTTTCGACACTTTTACCAAAGGTATTTCCAATTAAGGAATTAAACATTTTTAAAATTTTATTTGTAAGAAGTACTTTTTGATTAAAAAAAATGTAAATATTTCTAAAAAGTACTTTTTACTGAAAACCTTTTTATAAATGATATTTTTAAAAGTTAATTTTTACCAAAATTTAATTATTATTATAAATTTAATTAAAAACAAAAAAAAAAACATGTATAGAATCAGTTATAAAAGGAAAAAAATTAACACTTAGGACTTAGAACTATTAACCTACAAGCAAAATCGTAAAGTACTTACAGCAATTTGTTTAACAAATAAAGAAAATAAAAATTTAATAAATACGAATTTACCATGTTATTTTCAATAAAATGTTTTATAAACTAATTTTATTTAAAAAAAGATGACTTAAAAAAAGGACTTATTACACTTTGAAAATAAACGGCTGAATTTATTAGAAGTTTAAAGTTGATTTTTTCTACTTTAAAATACTTAAAGTTAACAAAGGTTTAACAAAGGTGATTTTAAGGTAAAAACGTTTTATTGAAAACAACTTTAATCAATTTGGCTTATTAACGGCAGTTAAGCCTGCTTTAAGTTTTTATGCAAACGGCTGTTGTTAATCGAAAAATCTGGTATAAAAACTTAAAAAATTTGTAAAAGTCGCAACAATTGCAACATTTCGATTCATAATTAATATGAAATATTTATAAATTTATTTTAATAGTTTGTGTTAAAACTTTTGCGGAAGCATGACTGGAAAATTAACTTGTACACAAGAAATACAAATACAAAATTTTCTTGTTTGCACACAAAATTATTAAATGTTTAGCATGTTGCATTTAAGAGGAGGAGGATACAAAACTGCCAAATAAATATAAAAAAATTTTAAAATAAAATTAAGAAAAAAAAAAAAACAAAAACTTGAATTTAACAAAAACATTTAAGTGACATGCATCCGTGAGTATTTTTTTTTTGTATATAAATATGTGAGTTTTATATTAATTTCGTTGTATCATTTTCTAGGTAGAGTCGTCATTTGGCTTAAAATTGACCATTCAAGCGGTTTTCTTTACAAATGTTTGTGGTTCATGAGATTAGCAGCAACGTGTTTGATATTTTTCTTTCAAATTTCAAATGATATTTTTGCTTTGAGTATTTTTATTATCTCTTGTCTAATTTTTATTGCGACTCATTATTGCAACATGTAGCACAAATAAAAAAAAGCAGTTAAAATAACAAAAATTGCAATAATAATTCATTCCAAAAAAAAAAGAAGATGAAATAAACTCAAGTAATGCCCAGATAAAACAATAAAATTTTTTACAGTGCATAACTTGTTTTGGTTTTTTGCAATTTGTGCAGAGGAAAAAAACCTTTCACTTTGTGTCAAGCAAAGTTTGTGCATCGTTTTCTTGGGATGGCTTCTTTAAAAATATTTTTAATCCAAAGAAAAAGATAAAACTAAAAAAAAAAATTATGCGATTTGAGTGTGGTAAAGGTTTTACTTTCGATAATGTGGCAACTACAGTAATGGAGCACATAATAGCACTACTTTTTTTCATTTTTGTGAAGAGAACATTTTTCTTAAAAATACTTTTAAAAAATATTTTTTATTTAATTTTTATTTATTTTTTTAAGCCTAAAAATATACAACAGAACACACCAGCTATATACAAAGCATTCGCCGGGAAGCTATACTGCTTTGTTTGTTTACTGTTGATAAGTCCGAAACGTTACGACTACTTGGAGGAAAACATTCCCTGCGTTATTGCCGATATAAGGCCGAATATGTTAGAAAAAACCAAACAACATAATAATAGAAGAATCTTTTTAAAAAGTATCTCTAAAGGGTAATTTTACATAGTAATTTTTTTAAAAAGCTTTTTTTTAAAGAATGGGATTTTTTTAAGAACTTTTATTAAAAAACTTTTAAAAGTAGTTTAAATTGGTACCTTTAAATAGTATATTATTTAAAAAGGTTTTTTTTTAAAACTTAATTCAACAAGTTTCCTAAGAACTTTGTTAAAAATGGTTCTTTAATAAATTAACTTTAAAAAAGTGCTTTGTTAAAAATGGTCTTTTAATAAATTAATGTTGAAAAAGTACCTTTGCAAAGGCGTCTTTAAAAAAGTAACTATAAAAAAAAAGCTTTAAAAATGTTTATTTAAAAAAGTACCTTTAAATAAGTACCTTTAAAAAGTCTTTTTAAAGAGGTGTTTTTAAAAAAGTGTCTTTAGAAAAGTACTTCCATAAAAGCAGCCCTTTAATAAAGCATGTTTCAAAAAGTACCTTTTAAAAAATACCATTCAAAAAGTACCTTTTAAAAATCTCTTTAAAGAGGTGTTTTTAAAAAAGTATCCTTATAAAAGTACTTGCATAAAAGTGGCCCTTTAATAAAGTATGTTTCAGAAAATACCACTCAAAAAGTACCTTTCAAAAAGTACCCTTTAAAAAGTACTTTTAAAAAAGTACCTTTCAAAAAGTACCTTTTTAGAAAAGCGAATTTTATTTGCTGCTGCAAAAAAGTTTCTACAAGCCTACGGGCCATAAACTTGTTTTGCTTGTTTTTTGTTTGCCTTTGCAATCATTTCATCTTTAAAATAAATGCATTTTTTCACTTTTATTTTGAATTATTGTCGCCACAATGTCGGTGCATTTGTGGTAGTAGCTTTAAAAATGTTTATTTAAAAAAGTACCTTTAAATAGGTGCCCCTGTAGGCTAGTAGGCAGTGTACTAGCTTGCCAGTATGGGGGTTGTGGGTTCGATTCCCAACGAAGACCTTGGTTTTTTTCACTACAAAAATAAGAATTGACTGTCGGTGGGGCTGCTCAGCGATGAAGGCATAGTCAGTGGTCGCTGTGCTGTCTTATACGGCAGTTAATTTCCAACTATCCTTATATTTTCACCACCTGTTTCATCTGTTCTCTATCCCTTTCCTAAAGAATGTAGCACGGTACTTGACTAAATAGGCATCGTTGCCTGAAATGCTACTTCTCTTAAAAAAAAAGTACCTTTAAATAAGTCTCTTTAAAGAGGTGTTTTTAAAAAAGTATCTTGAGAAAAATACTTGCATAAAAGTAGCCCTTGAATATAGCAATTTTCAAAAAGTACCTTTCCAAAAGTAACTTTTAAAAAATACCTTTCAAAAAGTACCTTTTAAAAAGTCCCTTTAAAGGGGTGTTTTTAAAAAAGTATCCTTAGAAAAGTACTTGCATAAAAGTGGCCCTTTAATAAAATATGTTTCAAAAAATACCCTTAAAAAAATATCGTTCAAAAAGTACCTTTCAAAAAGTACCCTTTAAAAAGTATCTTTCAAAAAATAGCTTTCAAAAAGTACCTTACTAAAAGTTCCTTTCAAAAAGTACCTTTCAAAAAGTACCTTTTAAAAAGTACCTTTTAAAAAAAATTCTTTTAACAAAGCCAATTTTATTTGCTTTTGCTTGAAAACTGCCTTTGGGGCACCATAAACTTATATGTAAAAGTGCTTGTTTTTTGTTCGCCTTTGTAATTATTGCATCTTTAAAATAAATGCATTTTTTCACTTTTATTTTGAATTATTGCCGCCACAATGTCAGTGCACTTGTTGTTAAGTTTTTAGATGGTTTTTTTCACCATCATTCACCAAAATGATGGTTATTTAATAGCCATCAAAGTTATTTTACCATCAGGGTAATAAGGATGACTCAACTTTAACGTTTTTAATAAGAATTTGAATTTTATTTTGGGGATTTTATATGAAATTATGATTTACGTCTTAAGGATATTGTGAAATATTGTGTGACTAATCCATTTTAATATAATTATGTTAAAAAAAAAGAAAAAAATGCATTTTATATATTTTATGGTCATTAAAAAATTCACTTTAATCTTGTTGTTGTTGTTTACGACATCATCTTTGCTCTGATAAGAAATTTGTTGCTGCAACATAAAAATTTACATAATTTAAGTGGTCACACTGTGCTTAATTAATTATTTTGAGGAGAGATTTTTTTTTCTGGTTATCAAGAAAATGAAATATGAAAACAAGATAACAAAATAAAGTTTATGATAAACGACCTTGTGTTTTAAATAAAATGAAACTTAACTGCAGTTAAACTAAAGTTATAAAATTTATAACTTTATTTTAATAATTTAATAATTTTATTAGCGATCGATTGTTTTTGGGGTTATTTATTGAAAATTTATTTCATTTATGTTTTGTATGTGAAACTTTTGTTTGTTGGTCCTTTTTATCTGTCTGCCACTGGTTGAACTACAAGTTTGGCTACTTTCTTTCTTGCTGTCATTCAAGGTACAAGTTGATAAATACCGGTTTTTTTTATTATTACAACATCATATCCAATGAATAAAATATTTTATTATTTAATGATTCCCCTCCTCCCCTCCTCCCCTTCCCCCATACAAAAAGAAATTCTTTTTATAGAGAAGACTTTAAAAGAAAACAAAATAAAGTAAAAATGGTATCGTTTTTAATTCGTGCTGGCCTCTGCCACACATACACACAAACCATTTGACACTTACACTTATGCAATCAATATATTTGTTTAAGCCAACATTTTGGCGGCTGGTGTTATGGGCCATTATTTATTCGCTTTTTATTCGGTTGGCTGTTGTTTTCGCTTAAACTTTCGTTTTCATTACAATTTGTGTTTTTGCAAAAAAAACAACGTCAGCAGCAGTTTAAGATTTTTTATGTTTTATTTTTTTTTTGGAAATTTTTAAAATATTTTTTTAACTTCGTTTAACTAAAGATTTTTTTTTTTTTTTTTTTGGTTCATTTCTGTCATTTTTTCTTTACTTCCGCTTTTGAAAGCATTAAACGTTTTATGCATTTTGTTAATGCAGTGCAGTGCAGTGTAGTGCAGCATAATGCCTTGTTGCTGCAGTTAGGTTTGTTTGCGTTAAAGAAATTTTTAATTTAAAAAATGTAACAAATATTAACAAAAATCAGTTTGCAATAAATAAAAAAAAACAGAATTACAACAAACAGGAACAAGTTTTTTTTTTTTTTATTTTTAAGGAAATGTTTTTGGTATAATTTTATATTCAACAGGATGTTTTTGGCCTTAAATATATAAATGTCTACGTTGCGTTATAAAGTTGTTGAAAAATGATTTAAAGTGCATTCGATAGCACTATTTAAGTGATTTATCGTTAAAGTGAACCAGTTTCTACTTTCGCTATTTTTATCCCCAAATTCAATAATTTGTAACTTTAAAAACCAGTCGGAGTATATTTCCTAGCAATTAAATCGCTTGTTGAAGATTTTTTTTTTATTTTTATTAAAAACCATATTTCTTAGAAATTAATTAATTAAAGTCGCCTTGAGAATTGTATGCTGCTGCAAACACAATTCAACCGGAAGTAAGATGCTGTTTTTCAAAATCTTTATAATTTATTTTTATTGATTTGTTACTCTTTCGATTGATTATAATTTTTATTCTGTCATTCTAGTATTATAAAGGGTTTTTTTAAACAAGAAATTGGTTTTCTTAAACAAAATAAAACAAAAAAATTTAGATTAAAATGATTCAAATTTTTATTGTATTACGAAGAGAAATGTTGGAAAGATCTATAACTGGCATTAACATCTGAAAATTATTGCAGGAATATTGCTAAAAGGAATGTCCTTGAAGAAGCTCAGTTCAATTTGAAACCGTGAAATAAAAAAAATCGTTAAAAACTAAATTAAAGCATACTTTTAGGCGGAAAAATAAATAATTTTTTAATGTTAAAAGTACTACTCTGACAGCACTACGGTAGAAGATATTAAAATCAGTAAAATAACTAAATAAAGCATACTTTTAGACGTAAAAAAAATTTAAAAAATTTTATATAAGAAACTATATGATAATTTTTATTGTTTTTTTAACCGATATTTTTTTTATTTATCTTTAATAAATATCTTTTTTCCTTTCTAAGATCTTTTTTATATATTTTTTTTCTTCACGATATTTATTAAAGATATGTATAAAAAACTTTTATATTTTTTTAAAATATAATAGATCATAATGATGCCTTCATGGACAGAGGCCCGTAATTTCAAAAATGAAATCAGAAGCAATGGGGCCAAATCTATTGCTTTATTATAATAATACAACTGTATAACTAATGAGTCACTAGTATTGAATTTTCAGAAAAAACTGTAGTTTAATGGGCAATAAAAATCTTTAAAAATAAAATTAAAGCATACTTTCAGGCGCCAACAATAGTTATAGTTTTGATGTAAAAAACACAACACTGGTAGAATCAAGAAACTATATTTTAATATTGAGTATCCAGAAGGAAGTGTAAAATCTAGGAATTCGAAAATCACTAATCAATATTTGGCCAACACTACGGCGGAAGGCATTATAATCAGTAAAAAACTTAAGCAAGCATACTTTCAGGCGTTAAAAAATTTTAATTTAAAAAAATATGGAGACAGATCTATTGCTTTATTTTAAAAACTAAAACAACTATTAAAATATTAGCATAAATATTTATTAATAACGGGTCCGCCATCTAATGTTTTTTTTCAACTAGTGCTTATTTCGTGAATGGTAACACTTAGCTTATGTTTGATTTGACAGATAATTAGTTTTATCCCTCCGCTGAACGAATATGGTTGTCTGTACGCTTGAACAACGCTTCGCTAAGTGGCCCTGCGATCAACTTACAGAAGATGACGATTTTGCAAAAAAAAATCATCTTTTCAGATGAAGTTCATTTTAATCTTGGCGGGTATGTAAACAAGCAAAATTGTCGCATTTGGGGCACAGAAAATCCGTACGCATGTATTGAAAATCCGATGCACCCAAAACGAATCGCTGTTTGGTGCGGATTTTGGTCCAGAGGCATAATTGGGCCATTTATTAGGAGTGGCCGCAACAGTCAATGGCGATCTCTATGGGGCCATGTTGAACGAATTTTTGTTCACAACAATTGAAGAGGAGGATATTGGCAACATTTGGTTTCAACAGGACGGCGCTACGTGCCACACAGCCGAAGCTGTGTAGTTTAGTTTATAAAAAAAAGTTATGTGGCGGACCCTGTACATAAAAATAAGAAAAGGAAATAATTTACATTTTCTAAGGCAGACAATGTTCGGTTAATTATTTATTTAGGAAGTGTGAGAAATTATTAAATTAGTTTCTTGTTTTGCATTTTACTAAAATATTAGCTAATAGCAATTTAAGTAACATGTTATTAGCACTAAAGTATCCGTGAATTTGTTGTTAAATATACTGAGAATTTTGTCTGAAACTTTGTAAAAAAATATAATTTTTATTTCGTTTGTTCCCATGTTTAATAATTTTAGTAACACAATAACAAAAAAAAAAAAAAAATAAAATAAAAATAAAACAAAATAATGAACTATAAATTTGTAGTTAAAAAATCTCATTTTAAATGCAGCAATAAAATTTAATACACAACATACGAGTATATTTTAATCTCATGACATTAATTTTAGACAGATACAAGACAAGATATTTTAAATAGCAATAAAACAATAGCTGCAGCTGCAACAGTAGCAGTAGCAGTAGTAGCAGCAGCAGCAGCATCAACCAACAATAGAAAAATAATTATGGTACAACTAAATATTTATGAAAATGATAACATGAGAACGCACTACAACAATTTAGACATCAACAAAAAACAGTTAAGAAGATAAAAATACATATTTGGCTGTTATGAATGCAGTTAATGTTTGAAAAAATAAATAAAATACAATTAAATGTTGCTATTGTTTGAATAAATTCAGAAATCAAAAACAAAACAAAACAAAACAAAACAATCAACCACTTGATGACAGCACAAAGTCTGGGTTGTAAACAAATCAACGAAATTTAATTATTGTTATGACATGTTATTTACCGTAACATTTTACTATAAGGAAAACAAGAGTCTAAAAAACTGGCAAAGTCATGCTGAAAATGGCCATTTCCTGCAAATACTCTTGTAAACTAAATTGTATCATATGTTGTAAAACATTTAATATACATTTTTTGAAGTGAAATGAAACTGTTAAAATTGTTGTATTTATTTAGGAAATGATTTTTCATATGTTATTTTTAATTAAAAAAAAATTTTAAAAACGTATGTTTTAATTTTGGTGTAAATAATAAATTTTATCTTCAAATTTTGTACCCACTGTTAGCTGGTTTTTAATTTTAAAGTCTAGTTTAACCTCAGACCGCATGAGAAATAATATTTTGTAATCGAAAGAGAAATTTCGGAAGGACCATATTAAAAATCTCAAAACAGGCACCACCTTTCAAATTGTATTAAAATCGGTGTTGCTGTAAATATACGTTTTCTCGCTCTCTCCGTCTCTTTCTCTCTTCTAGCTTTTGATACGGACACAACCTATTTTTCGAATTACCTTAAAATCACTTTATTTTCAAAACATTAAAATCAATGAAATATGCTAAATATAACTGAACATGACAGCAATCAAACTTTGTTGTTGTAATTTCGTGATAAGATTTACATCTGCACTTGGTCATAAGCCTTAATCAGATGGTGATCAAACCACTGGGAATGAAAAGCAACATCATTCACGCCCTAGGAAGGACTAATTCTAGCAGCAGGTCTTTACTAGTTGCATTTCAGCGGTTCCAAAGCAGGGTTCCAAATCACTACTCCTTGCTGAAAAGCTGGAGACTATCCAACTCCTGGTCCAGAACATATGACTAGCATGCTCACTGAATCCGGATCATTCACCCGTTGTTGCTATGAAAGGCGAGATGATCCTGGCCCTCATAATCAAATTCATGCGGGGGCCGCAAAACCACAACCACCACGATCCTCCCGAAGGTACAACCTCAATAATCAATCAGAGAACCAGCTAAAAGTCTAAAGAGACAATTAGTGGAACTCTGGGGCTTACTGATTCCCGTGCAAATAAGGTGGAGCTTCCAGTTGACCCCTGCTGCCTTCACCCAGCACAGGTCTAGATGTTTAAGTAATTCATAAAGATCGATAAATGTGTCCGCGGGGGACTTTGTTGTTGTAATAAAATACTTCCAGAATGGGGTGGAACGAGCAGTTAACATAATGTTTTCCCATTCCCTTTTTAGAAAACAACTCCGAAATGGTTCGCCATCATCTTCGGTTGCTGGTACTAAAAGAATCACGAAATAAAAAGAGGGAACAATTAAATTAAAAGGGTGTTTTTATAGAGGTACAAAACTTTATGTTGGCAATAATTTTTTAACTGGCGGTTATTTTGTCAAGCTATCAGGTGATAACTTTAATTTGGCATTTCAACAAGAATAGACCGATGTGTGAACTAAGCTTTCAAATCGTGCAAAATTTACTTTGATAACCATGCTTCTATTGGAAATGCGTGTCGGGCACAAGGTCCATTTTACGATCAATGGATCAAAAGCCCATCTGCACAATGAATTCGATTATCTAGGGTTTGCTCTAAACGATAACATGATAGAGACGTCATAAAAAGCGTACAGAAGAAGTTAATGCTGCTGTATATCGTAGCGTAGAGGAATACCCAAATCAGTCTATCCGCTATCGTGTACAGGAATCGTTAATGTGCCCATATGAAAGATTTCGCGTAAAAACCTTGGTTTGAGTGATTATAAAATCCAACCCGTGCATTCTTGAAGCCACCACTATCAGCTAGCAGGTCGTAGGTTCGGTGAGTGGACCCAAACACGGTAGCCCGGTCCCGATCGAATTGTGTTTAGCGATAACGTTCACTTTTGTTTGAATGGCTATGTCAATAAACAAAGCTGCCGTTTTTAGAGTGGTGATATTCCGCAAGAGTATGTTAAGATGTTTTAACAATAAAAAAAAACTGACGGTTTCGTGTGGTTTGTGGACTGGTACAACCATTGGTCCGGACTTTTTTAAAAAGTCATGCTGATCAATGGTAATTGTTATAGAGCCATAATTACTGACTTTTTCATTCATTAATTGAACAATCATGATGTGCAGGAGCTGTGGCTTTAACAAGACGACACAATATTTCATACAGATCGTGAACCATTTGACTAATTAACGGAAAGTTTTGGTAACCGTACAGAGGCACGTTTCGGACCCGTGAATTTGCCTCCAAGATCCTGTGGAAATATGTGAATATGTTAGGCCTGAAACTAATGACCACTTGGAGGACAACATTCGCTGCTTTAATGCCGATATACGGCCACAAATGTTGGAAAAAGTTATCGATAAGTGATATCTGGCAAATGTCCCCCACGATCGCGCGGACAGATGTCGATTCTTTCATCAAACTTGTTAATCACTTTTTGGCAAAATTGCGCACTATTTCGTTAATCAGATCACGGATTTTGAGTTTTAAGACTGAAATCGATTTGATTGGTTCCGTATAGACTCTCTCCTTAAAACAGCCCCACAAAAAATAATGCAGTGGTGTTAAATCATACGATCTGGCTGGTCACTTAACTGCTGATTGTTGTGAAATTATGCGATCGGAAAATTTGGTTAGCAATAAATTGCTCAATTCATTGGCTGTGTGACATGTGGCACCATCCTGCTGAAATCGTATATCAGTGTCATCCACGTCGTCAATAATAGATCAAAATTGAGTTACTAGCATCTCGCGAGAGCGTGATCCACTGTTACCGCATTTCTAGCCTTATATTCTAAAAAAAACGCCCTTATCACGCATCTAGACCACATAGCGCACCATAAAGTGACACGTGAGCATGCAAAGGCTTCTCATTATAAGCTCTAGAATTTTCAGAAGCCCAAATGGGGCAATTTTAATTGTTGCGATACACTGACAATTGAAAATGGGCTTCGTCTGAAAACATGATTTTTTTTTAGAAAAAGCAGCCGGTTATTCCTGAATGAATTGAGCGAATCTACGGCGATGTGAATGATCGGTTGGCTTCAATTAATACCTCATCTGAACCTTGTAAGGCTTCAGAGATAAATTCGTAGGCAAAATTCACCATGTGTTAGTTTTGGTTAACCCCAATTGCTCCAGTCTTAACGGATTACGCAACCATCTAGACTTGTGCTGCTTTGAGTATGAGGGCAAGCGGGATATCAACTGGAAGCTCCACATTATTTCCACGGGAATCAGTAAGCCCTAGAGTTCCGCTAATTGTCTCTTAAGCTTTTAGCTGTTTCTCTGACTGATTATTGAGCTTGGCCCTTCGAGATTATCGTGGTGGTTGCGATTTTGCGGCCCCCGCATGAATTTAATTTGGTAGGCCAGGATCATCTCGCCTTTAATAACAACAACGGGTGAATGATTCGGATTTAGTGAGCATGCTAGTCATGTGTTCTAGACCAGGAGTTGGATAGTCTCCAGGTCTTCAGCAAGGAGTAATGGTTTGCAATCGTTCTATGGAAACGCTGAAATTGCAACTAGGAATGACCTGTTGCTAGAATTAGTCCTCGGCTTTCTAGGACGTGAATGACATTGTTTTTTATTCCCAGTGGTTTGACCACAATCTGATTATGGTTTACGGCCAGTTGCAGATGTAAATCTTATCACGAAAAACCCCAATTGTTGAGAACGTCGAAGAATTGACAAATTTGGATCTGCTGCAACACTGTGACTTACGGCTGCAATGTTTTCAGTTGAACGACACGGTCGAACACATTTTGTATGGAACCTGTCGACTCAAATTTAACAACCAAATTCTTAATAGCGGTCTCAGAAGGACGATTATCTTGTTCGAATATATCACGAATTTAACGAAATGTAACTTTAACAGAACCCTCATTTTCATAGTGGATTTTAATTATTTTAATGTGATTTTCTTGCGAAATTGAATTCTTTATAACAATTGTTAATGCATCCACTACGAGTATGTCAAAAAGATAAATGTCAAAACTATCATATTGTGATGTGTTATCACAGTTGAAAAACAAACTTCTTGTTGGAAAACCCCGATATAAAAATTCCTCAATTTTTGAACTTTTTTGCTCAAACAATTTTGTACCAAACATTAGCCGTACCTTTACACTAGTCACATATTTTATGAAAGTCGACATATTTTGTCATACATTTTTTCACAGTGACTAATTGCGAAGACTTTCTTTTGAAAGCGCGTCAATTAAAATTTGTACAAATGAATAAAAAGAAAATTTATTTAAATCAAGTTTTGAGGCATTCGATCGATGATATGTATGGATGGATGTCTGGGAATGTAAAGAAATATTTTGAGAAATATTTTATGCAACAGACCGGTTAAACTTTTATTTTTCTATATTAAGCCAAGTTAATATAAATTCTCCTAAAATCCATATTTTTTTATTTCTTATATTTTTAACGTTTTTTTTTGTTTTTTTATTATTTTGTTGGTTTGTTTAGAAAATTGCATCACACATTGATGGGGTTGTATAAACACCATTAACACACAGACTGATGTGCATTCATAATTTGTTGCAAATACATGTTTTTGTGTGTGGGGATCTTAAAATGAGCTGAAAGTTAAAATAAGATTTTAGCACAAGTTATTTACGTTAAAAAATAAAATAAATTTTTATATATTTTGTTTTTTTGTTTGTTTGTTTTATTAACACGTTTTTTCATTTCGGTAGTGATGATGAGCATTTTTTCTCTAAATGTTTTCGCTTTATTGCATAACAAAATCGCAGTGTTAACACTTTTTCTTTATTAGTTTTACAAAATTTACGATAAAATTTAAAACATAAAAATTAAAAAAAAAAATTATTTTTAATTTTTAATACAGAATTTACAGTTTATTAATTCGCAATTAAAAAAAATAATTGTTTTTCTAAAACAAAATTTTTCCAACAGATTTTGTTAAGGAAGACAATTCATAACAATCAATTCATTTCATTTTTATTGGGTTAGTGGATAAAATGTATTATTTGCTTTTTTGTTTATAACAACTTTAATTGATGACAGGAAATATGTTATTTGATTTATATTTTCCTTATACTTTTCTAATCCTGTTAATTTGAAGATTATGTAAGAAAACACCACACCAACAAAATAAAAGCAAACAATCAAAATAACTGTAACAACCCATGATTACAGTTTTGCAACATTTTTATTAGGGCGATCACTTTTTTTTTGGAAATATAAAAAACTGCCTTTTTAAATTATGAAAAAAAAAACACACACACACACATACATACATATACACTCCCTAAATTTAATTTCCAAAATGTTTTTCAGTTAAATTATTTTTTTTTATAATTTCGGTTACGACTTTTATTTTGCGCAAAAGCCATGCCACTCACTTCAGTTATAAAAAAGTCTACTCTAATATTATGTAGATTAAATCAATAATGGCTTCCTTACACTCTCTAAAAATATTTGCAAGACTGAAATTATTTTTTAAAACAAACTAACGGGTGGTGCAACCATATTCAAAATAGTCACGCCTTCATGCCAACTTGTTTTTCCAACTTAATTTGATATTTCTTTGTTGCAGTGTTTGACAACTTCAGCCATGGAGAGGTACACAATAGAGCTTCGCGTTAAGATTTTTGAAGCATTTTACGAATAGATGGGTGCTCCTGTAGGCTGGTAGGTAGTGTACTAGCTTATAAGACTGCGGGTTGTGGGTTCGATTCCCACAAAAGTGTTTTTTCACTACAAAAATATAAATTGACTGTCGGTGGAGCTGCTCAGTGATGAAGTCATAGTCACTGGCCACTGTGCTGTCTTATACAACAGTTAATTTCCGTAACTATCCTTCTATTTTCACCACCCGTCTCATCTCTTCTCTATCCATTTCCTAAAGAATGTAGCACGGTACTTGACTAAATAAGCATTGTTGCCTTAAGCGCTACTTCTCTTTTTAAATAAAACCAAAATAAAAATGGTTTTCGTATACTTGGTAATCGATTAAATGTGTCCATAATTGACAGAATTTAATCTAAATTTCAGCAAACTGGACGTGTGAAAAAATACCTCTTGTGCACGCCAACTGGACGATTGTTGTTCGCGATATTATGGCAGAAGTGCCGTCAGCCTCAACTCGTTGTCACGCCCCATAAATTAAAAGTCTTACAAACATAACTGATGAGAATTCTGGAAAAAGATTTTAATTTACACGCTTACAAGGTCAAATTTTCTATACGGCGAATTCGTCAATACGCCCAATAGATAATTATCTTCTGCGATGAGGCTTACTTTCACCTCATTGGATTCGTTAACAAGCGGAATTGCCTTATTTAGGCAATTAAGAAGCCATGAGCGATTGTTGAAAAGCCAATGCATCGACACAGAGTGAACGTCTGAAGTGGATTATGGGCTGGCGATGCCATTGACACGTACTTTTTCGACGACCAGACTACACAAGCAGTTTACCGTAAATGGTATTCGTTATCGTGAGATGAAAGCGGGGTTCTTGTAGCCAAAAATTGAGAATATGGACCTGAACGATACATGGTTTCAATAATATAGTGCCACTTGCCACACACAGCCCACCCTATTTCATATTTTTCTAAATGACCTTCTTTGTCAAACTTTTAACCCTATTTACTATTTCGCAAATGACAGCATCATTTGTCATTTATATTCATTTGTCAATAGACCTAACCAGTTGGCGGTAAGTTCCAAAAGGCAGAACATAAATGATACGCTCAATCATGATCTCGCGATAATCTTGGAATGGGGTCGAGTAAATAGGGTCATTTTTAATACCCATAAGATGCAATGTTGCATGCTTACGCTTAGATCTGTGTTTGGAATTGGTGCTGCATCTGTTACCATGAGTTATATAAGTATTACGGTATCGGAAGCTCTTGATGTTTTTCGCATTAAAATTCAGTGTGATGTTCCATGAACTAAACATATTTTTCAAATTTCTAAAAAAGTTTTCAAGTGCCTCGGTTTTCGAAAACGGTGTAAGAAATACTTCCCTTCATCCGATCTCGGTACTATTTGTACCACCCATATCCGTCTTAAAAATGTAATACAACTCTCATGTATGGGTCGGCGTCCTTAAGTCTATTTTTGGGTTGCTCGACTGTGTATAGGCGAGGGCCAACAGGCTCATTGGGAATCCATATCTATGGATTCACTAGATCATCGACGTAATGTGGATGTATTTCACTGTTTTATCGTTACTACAATGATAAGTG
Source organism: Trichopoda pennipes (assembly GCA_030448955.1). Classification (NCBI taxonomy): domain Eukaryota; kingdom Metazoa; phylum Arthropoda; class Insecta; order Diptera; family Tachinidae; genus Trichopoda; species Trichopoda pennipes. Next base: position 5,539,340 of record JASKUP010000040.1, read on the forward strand.
CTCTAATTAAATTAGGGAACTTGTTGAAATTTGCACGTTTGATACGATTTTCGTTGAGAGCTCATTAATTCGTGATCGATTGGCCAGTAAATCGCACTACGCATTACAGGGAAAATTCTGTTTTTAGCAGAACAGTTCGTATGTGGTTTATTACACAGAGGTCATTCCTGTCACTTTCATTGTAAGAAAGTTCAAATTGAATGTCTCCAAATACTACTCCCTCTTTGCTCCTCTCCATAACCTCATTTCTTATGTTTTTCACTGTTTTATCATTGCTACAATGGTAAGTGCTCTAATGAAATTAGGGAACTTGTTTCCGATACTCGCAGGTTTTCTTTTTTAACTCGATTTTCATTGAAAGCGCATCCATTTCGGGTTGATTTTCCAGTGAAACGCACTGCGCATTACAGGGGAAATTCGTTTTTAGCAGAAAATTCCGTATGTGGCATAAAATTCCTCCAGAGGTCGTTCCTGTCACCTTCAATTTAGGAAAGTTCAAATTGAATGTCTACAAACACTACTCCCTCTTTCCTCCTTCTCTTAACCTAATTTCCTAGTTCTGGCGCAATGCATTCTATGTGTGGAAGTCATCACCTGAGTGCTGGTTCGAACAACAACAAAAAAAAGAAGCCAACGAGACAATGGTTATTTTGAGAGAGAAATTTAATGGCCGTATTACTTCATATGGTAGTGATGCTAATTAGACGTCACAAGCATGTGATTTGATACCATTGAACTTATTTATTTGGAAATATTTTAAGGAAAAAGTGTGCAACAATAAGCCAAAAACAAATCAATTGCTAAAGGACGAAATAATTCAATATACTGATAATGGATCTTAATAATGTCTCTAAGTCATTGAAAATATGAAACATCGCGTAGAGGTATGACACTGAAGTTGTGATATGCATTTGGTCGATTTTTCAGAGATTTCCATCATAATGAAAATTATTTAGATAATTATCTGATAATTCTCTGATTTGTTTCATTTACAATTTACAGAGTGTGTTTTAGTTGGACTACCCTTTATGCTTATATTTTAAACATAATTATGGTTATATTTTATAATGTTTGTAAGGTATAATTTTACAATACAATTGACAATACTTGCGATGTTGGCTGCAGGTGGCAATATATTGATTGGCCAATGGGCTTGAAGTTTGTTATGTTATCGTTGAGTGGTCATCAGCCAATCAGCATCGCGCTTCTATAGTTACGGCGCCACTCTTAAATTTTTCTATGGGCGGCAGATTATTGCAAGTCAGACCGTGTAGAAGTAAGGATACAAAAAATAAAAGCCTTACAGCTCAGGTGTAGGGTACGAATCTACGCTCTCTCTTGGAAACCAGTCTTTGACAAATATATGATTCCAATAACAATGTTATTATTATTTTATATAATTCATTACTAATATATTGCTTTAAGATTATGGTTATGGTTATTTCTAAGCGTATGGTGGCTTTTATATAACACTGTATCATATGTTTCATTAATAATAATTTTTGAGTAGGGTGTTATTAAAATTAAGTGTCGTAATAATAAAAAAATTAACTGTGGAATTTCAATTATGAAATTGTTTGATGTCAACTCCCACCAAATAAAAAGAAAGAAATAGATTAAAAATACAATCCTACTGACACACAAATATTTATGATATAATACATAATAATCATATGGCTAACGGTTAAAGAAGTGCACAAAAACACTTCATATTATGACATACACACACACACACACATTTCACTTAGCCATTTTCATTTGAATATTCATTCACTTGTCTTTCTCCACTTTTAGCTTTTATTTCTAAAAAAAATATGATGCTGTTAAAGCTTTTTGTTGTTGTTGTTATTTTCTTTTATTTCTTTTATGACCAAATTTCTTTTAATGTTACAAAAAAAAAAACAAAAAAAATATATTATTAACACAAACTTGATATTATTTAAGAGGAAGATTGCGAACAAGTCATTGAAGAGTGTTGAATAAATGAATGAATAAAATGAGGCAGCAATCAAAATAGTTTTCTCTTCACAATCACAAATAACACATACATTCATACATACATACATGTAAACATATAGACGAGTACAATTATTCAGTGTAAGCAGATTTACACAAATGCCTCCAGACTTTTTTTTCTTATAACAGCATCAGCATCGGCATCATCTGTTTAACAAATTGTCAAACAAACAAGCAAACAATCAATACACCTATCCCTCGTTTTACACGGTATTCGTTTTACACGTTTTCCATCTTACACGGTTTTTGAAAATAAAAAATTTTTTTAACGAAATTTATTAATTAATTTTGCATTTAGACGAAATTATAAACACTAAACTGTAATTTACTTATATCTACGATAATATTTTCATTGTTTTACTGTCCAAGTATTTTACTGTCAAAATTACGAATTCTTAGTAGTCTGTGTCTATGATGGAAATAGATAAGATGGGAACTCCCCGTTTTATGATCGAAACTAAATTTTGTGTGAGTTTGTTTGAAATACCAAAACAAAGAGCATCATTATTTTTAAACTTTGTTTTTAATTAGTGTTTATATATAACTGATAGCGTAAATTTATTCAAGATGAGCAAATAACAGAAATATTTTTTACAAAATCTATAATTTATAAAAAATTTTATAGTTCGACAATGGCAAAAGATAAAAATAAAAAACTAGGGAGCAAAAGAAAGGTTTTATCTATACAAAACAAAATTGAAATTTTGAACCGTCTCCGCAATAATGAAAGAACAATAGATGTTGCTAATTTTTATTCTATGAATGAAGCTACAATAAGAACAATAAAAAAAAAAAGAACGAAGACTCAATTAGAAAAAGTATAGACATTCTACGAGTCTTACCACAATTTCTCATTGTAGAACTGTTGCCATGGAAAATATGAAGAAGTCTTTGATAATCTGGGCTAGAAGATTAAAATCAAAAAAGAATTCCTATCGATACCAACTCCATAAAAAATAAGGCCTTAAAAATTTATGAGAAAATCTAGAATCAGTCGCCGTCTACATTTGCAAATCAGGTCACTTTTCAAGCAAATCATGGCTGGTTTGAACGCTTTAACCAAAGACACTCTTTACATTGTCTAAAATTAAGAGTTGAGCGGATTTAAAAGCTGCACAAAAATTTGCTCAAAAATTTTCGGAAATTATTGCTAGACAGTCCCACAGTCTTTCTCAAGGGATAATTTCTACATTCAAGGCTGTGTACATTAAAAAGTCTTTCGAATATATTTTAGATCAAATCGAAACTGGAAAATCTCTTACGATTATTGATGCTTGGAAAAAATTTACAATCTTAGATTGCATTAAGCATATAGGAATGTCATCATACATCGAAATCAAACAAGCAACGCTCCATGCATGTTGGAAAGCAGTATGGCCTACTATAGTAAAAGATAACAATAATATATAGTCCCTAGAATATGAATACTCTCAGATAATTGAGATTGAGGTCATACGTTAGGTAGAGAGGGCTACGTAAATAAGACAAAAGAAAAAATTCCGAAACAATGGATGATTATGAATTACATGAAGATGACCGGATAGAAATGATAGAAAAAAATACTGGTAATGAAAACGATAGTCTATCTGATATCGATGAAAACGAATCTAGTGCATTTACAGCAAAGATCGTACGTAAGGGTCTTGCAATAGGAAGGAATTTAGGCAACTATTTTCAAAAACCCGATACGAATGTTGAACGAGCTCTTAAATTTCAAACGAGATGTTAACCAACTTTTATCTTAATACGAAGAAGTATACGAAGATATAACTAAAAATAAATCGCAATTGCTCATATCAGATTTTTTTTACTGCAAAATCTCACGGAAGTTCAAATTCTATGGAGAAAGACATCTAATGAGATGTGAGTGTGGTCTAGCGATGAAAGCGATATTGAAGTGATATACTTCTAAATTTAATTAAATTTGCATGAAAAATAGAACGTTAAGTCTTATTTATCGCTATCAACTTAAATGAATTTCTAATTTTAATTTTCATCTTTAAAGAAAATGCAATATTGAAAATAGGCTTTTTTTATATTTGTTTTATTATTGAAATAAATTAATATATTTATAATTTAAAAAATGTGTTTGATATTAAATATTTTAATATTTATTTTTTGTTCAATGCGTTGGTTATTCATCAGATTAAAAACTCACAAAAAGGGGGTTTTTTTTTTGAGTGATTGTCGTTTAGCACAGCTTTTCCATATAAGTATGAATATTACGAGTTACACGCTTTTTTATGGCACCTATCTTCCGTGTAAAGCGGGGGATGGTTGTAATTGAAAATAAGACAAAAAAATCGTTATATAACTCTATACACGTATACACACATATGTAAAAATATAAAATTAAATAATAAAAACAAAAGCAAAAAACAGGCGTAAATTTAAATATTTTATTGAAAATCTTATCGATCAGTAATAACTCGTTTAAGCAAGTTTTAGAAGAGAAGCGAGAAAGATAGCCGTTGTAATAGAAGCCGATATGTATTGCATTAAGACAACAACAACACAATTAAAAAATGGAAATTACACATCATATGATTATTAACCCTCTCAGTTGCCCTAAAACTAGGAAAACAGTTAAATAGTGTTCCAAAGAGTGATCCAAAAACTTTAGACTGCCTCATATCGTAATCAATTAAATTTTATAAATCTTTGTAACGTGTTCGGAAACGGTGCTGCACCTCTTGCTATGACTGATATAGTTATTACAAAATCGGAAGCTCTTGATGCTCTTGGAATGAAAATTCTGGGTGACGTACAATGGACTAAACCTATTTTTCAGGTTTCTAAAGAAGCTTTCAAGTGCCTCGGTTTTGTAAAATGGTGTAAGAGATACTTCACTCCATCCGATCTTCGTACTATTTATACCACCCATATCCGTCCAAAAATGTAATACAACTTTCATGTATGGGCCCCTGCACCAAAGTCTATTTTGTAGTTGCTTGACCGCGTACAAGAGAGAGCCAAGAGGCTCATTGGGGACGGTAGGGTATCCAACTCTATTGATTCTCTAGAGCATCGAAGCAATGTGGGATGTATTCCACTGTTTTATCGTTACTACAATAGTAAGTGCTCTAACAAAATTAGGGAACTTGTTGAAACTCGCACGTTTAATTCGTTTTTCGTTGAGAGCTCATCTATTTGTGGTCGATTGCTCAGTAAATCGCACTACGCTATTCAGGAAGAATTCGTTTTTTAGCAGAACTGTTCGTATGTGGAAAAAACTCCTTCCTATCACCACTTTCAATGTAGGGAAATTCAAATCGAATGTCCGCAAACACTTCTTTTTCTTTCCTCCTCCCCATAACCTAATTTCCCAGTTCTAGTATAATGCATTGCATGAGTATAGGTCATTCCATGAGTGCTGGTCTGAACGAAGAAAAAAAAAATAATTTAATATAAACAATAATCTAAAACGAAAGTACTTTCAAGAGAGAAAACAAATTTGAAAAGTACATTTTAAGAATTGAAATAATTTTTAAAAATATCATCAACTATTTTTAATTTAAGGTTAGGCTGCTTCAGAAGGAGTAATTAAAATTGAAACAAATAAGAATATGTATCATTTAAAAGCTGCCGTTCATAAAAGGGAAAAATTTGCTTTATAAAAGTACTTTTTAACAACTAGAAATTAAGTTAAATGTTTACTTAAAAAATGTTTTTTAAGAAAAGATGGTTGTTAAAAAATTCAATAAAAAGTACATTTTGAACAAAAAAAAAAAATTAAAACGCATTTATTGCTAAAAGAAATAGCTTTCCAGAAATTGTATTTCTAAAAAGTACCTTATAGAAAATGGTGGTTAAGAAGAAAAGTACTTTAAAAATACATTTTAAAATTTATACCTTTAAGAAAAAAGAACTTTTCATAAAACATCAAATGCTTACTTAAAAAAAATTTTTTTTTGAAAAAGTACTTATAGTACTTTAAGTAAGGATCTTTGTTAAAAAGTTCCATAAGAGGTACCTGTTGAAAAAAAATTTTAAAACGTAAATATTTCTAAAAGAAATAGCTTTCCAGAAATTGTATTTCTAAAAAGTACCTTACAGAAAATGTAGTTTGAGAAGAAAAGTACTTTAAAAGTACTATTGAAAATTTTTACCTTAAAGAAAAAAGAACTTTTCATAAATCTTATGTTACTTTTTATTAAACTGCATTTTAGAAAATAACTTTATAAAAAAATGCTTAAAAATAGCATTTAACAAAATTACTTTATAAAAATTTTTTAATAAAATCTTTTATAAAATAATTTTTTTCTTAATAATTTTTTCTTGAAAATTATTTTTTCCTTTAAAAAGTACTTTTCTAATAATACATAATAATATTCATTTAAACGTTTCTTTTACAACTTACCTTGAAAACTTTACACTTTAGAAATATTTTGAAATAGTTTTAAAAGCTTTTTAATAATGCCTTAAAACGGTACCCTAAAAAAGTACTCTAAAAATCACCTTTAAAAAAAATTAAAACACAAATATTTTAAAAAAAAATAACTTTCCGCAAATTTTATTTCTAAAAAGACCTCACAGAAATGGTACTTTAAAAAAAAAGTACTTTAAAAGTACTATTTATACTTTTAAGAAAAAAAAAGAAATTTTCATAAAATGTTTGCTTTTATTTTAATTTAATTTAAATTTTTTTATTTATTTAATTTTATTTAAATTTTTTCTTAAGCACACATTTTTATTTTTCCCTTAAAAAAGTACTTTTCTAAAAAACGCTTCTTTTACAACTTACCTTCAAAAATGTATGTATTAGAAATATTTTAAAATAGTTCTAAAATCTTTTAAAACGGCTTTTTAGATAAATAACTTTAAAAAAGGACTTTTTTAAGAAACTACATTTAAAAAAGTTTTTTTTTTTAACAAAAATTCATAAATCAAGTGGTAGTAAAAACTGCTTAAAAAATATTTAAAAAGTAAATTAAAAAAAAAAATAAAAAAGTACTTTTATATATTTAGTACTTTTAAAAAGTACTTTTAAAAATTTCTATTAGGTGAATTATTCTAGGTGAATTTAAAAGTTGCTTTTAGTCTTTAAGCAGAACTTGTTAAGAAAAAAGTTGTAAAACACCCTTATAAGTACTTAAAAATCGGATGCAGGTATTTAGGCAAATTTTAGCAAAAGTGTATTTTTAAAAAAAAATGTTTAATAATTAAACTATTAAAACTAACTACAACGTTACACAAAGTTACTTTTACAGAAAATTAAAGTTTTATATAACAAAAGTACTTTTCAGGAAAAGTACCTTTTGAAAAGTACTTTTTAAGAAAATTAACTTTTCAAAATCAACGTCTACTTAAAACTGAAAAAAAAACTTTTAAACAAAGATTTTTTAAATTATGATATGGGTGCTTTTCGCTGACTACTAACCTTATGAGTTCCTTTTTTTCTGTTTCTAATTGTTGTTTTCAAGGCACTTTTAGAAGCTTTAAGCAAATCGAATTTATATATTTTCAATTACAAATTCAAAGGTAATAGATTTGAAAAGTGATTAAATGACCTCATTAATATATGATTATTATATTTAGTACCAAAATCAGTTAAGGGTTAAATTTAATATTGAATTTTTATATAATAATTTTTATGTTATAATACAAAATACATGTTACATAAAATTGTAATTTTTTTGTTTTAAAGAGAAAACAAAAAAATTTCACATTCTTGTAACTGACCTAATACACAATATCATCATGATCATCAATCATTCTAATTAGTATCATTGTGTGTGTGTGTCATCATAGGCAACCTTTTATTAATGACTATGGTTCACACGCAATAGTTAACTGTGTTTATTGAAATGCCCCGGCAACAAACACATTGTTTTTAGGAAATTTTTTTTTAAAATAAATAAATTATTTTATTAATTAATTATTTATAAAAAAAACCTATACGTACATACGTGCATAGGTATGTGTTTAAATAATAAAAAAAATAAAACTTTAATTATTGGAAATTAAAAAATTTATTGGATCTTAGGCTTATTCCAATCATAACGACTTATTCAAATCAAATATTGAAAGTTTAAAAATAATTAGTGAAAGTTTTCTCTTTTCTTTTCTTTTCTTTGTTTGTCGGGTTTTGGAATTCATTCCAAATTTGAATATCCAACCAACAAATATATGTTCAAAGACATGCTAAAGTCTTAATGTGATATATTTTGGCACCTGTCCATTTACTCACTTTTTTCAAATGTGGAATTTTATAGGTTGTTTATGCTGATTTCCCTGTTACTTTTTATTAGCTGAAAGTGAGTTATAGGTGGTTATAGTATTAATTGTTAACCTAAAGTGATTAATTATATTACTTGAACACTACAATTAAGAAATCATGACCTTATTTAATGTAAAACTATTAAAGAAATCCAGTGCAGTAAAATTAAAAATGCGATGCGCTACAATATCTAGTCTAGTTCATTGTTTGTGGTGTGATTATTTTTTGTTAAAGTTTTACATTTAACGCTGCTCACGCATGATTTGAGTGTGACGCTATTTATTCATTTCTTTTAAAGTTCATACAACCCATTTTTTCTTGTCTGCAATACACATTAGGGTGGTTACAAAAAAAAATTTTTGGATTTTCTACCGGCGAGAAAATCAACCTGGCAAAGTTTCAATTTAATCTGATAATATTATGTTAATTATATTATATTAGATTATATTATAATCTATTATATTATATTATATTATATTATCAGATTGAACTGAAACTTTGCCAATCTCATTTTCTAGTCCATTGGAACATGGCTCATCTCCAGTGGAAAATTCAAAATTTATTTTTTGTAACCACCTAAGGGCCCAACTATATATGCATAAGTTGGTTTAACTAATGTCAAAAATAGAACGAAAAGTCTGTCAAATACTTAAGCAAATCATTGAAGACTTTTAGGTGGCTATAATGTACTTACGTGAATATAGAAATTTTTATATACAGTTGCACATTTGTTTTATTCGTACTTTGGCAAAAAAATAATTTCTTTCTAAATAAATGAAATTTATTAACAAAAAGGCCTTTAATAATCTTATAATTGTATACTTAATCAAGAATTGTATACTTAATACAATCCTTATAACAATTTATATATTTTTGAATAGTTTTAAGAAAATTACGATAAAAAAATTACACATATTTTGCTGTTTGTATTATTTGGGCGAAAAGTACTAAAAAATGCAACTGTGTGTATCATTGAATTTATAAAAAAAAAAAAATTAATTTTGTTGTAAATTGTGTGTTAAAAAAAATGGAAATGAAATTAAAATGTTTAAAGGCCCTTAAGTTTTGAAACTCCAAATTTGAGTCTAGTTATCGCGAGTACTACAAAATAAAGATTCACATTGTAAAAAAGTAAAAAAATATTTAATATAAATGCTTATACCGGCGGCATGCGAGAGAGCTTTTCAAAAACATCATAGGCTGCAATAGTGGACATTCCTCAATATTGCCCATTTCACTGCCTGATAGAGCTTCCATCCACTTCATTTCCTTGCCGAAATGTTCCCGTAGTTACTTCCATCTGTGTTTCCACTCTGCGACTTTATATAATTCATACCAGGTATTGCTTATCACTTTTACTACATTTTTCAGCTACTTCTTTTAATGCTCGTTGCTTTGAGTTGCGGTTATAATAAAAAGCATGTTTTTTGTTATATAAGCAAATTTTTCTTTGAAGGTTTTCTATTAAATTCAGATAAAATATTTTTTCGCTTTCGTTCTTCATTGGAATTTGTTTACTAATGTTTCTATAACACAATGCAAAATCAGCTGTTTCCGTATGGAATGTGCGATTAGTTTCGTACTTTGCTTAAGCAAATGACATTTGACGAAACTTGACGAAAAGTTTTGTTAAGTACATTACAGTTTGCCACATATGATTATTAGGTATTTGCAGAGTTGCTTAAGTTGGCTTAAGCCAACATAAGCATAATATAGTTAGACTTTAATACATATGCATATGCATGTGCTTTATAAAGTAAATTTTGAGTTAAAGTTAGCGTTGGAGTCTTCTTTTTTAGCGACAAAGTCTGATCAAGTAGAGATTGAAATTGATAATCGCTATCGCATTTAATTAGACAACCTGTGGAAAACAATATTTTCTATAAAGCTAAAATCTTGAGTAACTTCTGTAACACCCTTTATGTTTATTTGCCACATGTTCTTTTGTCTACAAGCATCGGTGTTTAAACATTTAATATATTGTAGTTCCTTTAAAATAAAAAAAGGAGGCTAAGGAAAAGAGAGAAAGAAAAAGAAAGAGAGAGAGAGAGAGAGTGAGTAAGCTAAAAAATAACAAGTAAATAAAAAGTTGTTTAAATTACACGCACAATAGAAAAGGAATAAGACAGAAATTTATAATATATTGACATCATAATAACACGAGGAGGCGACACTACCATCCACAACATCTTGAACCACCCCACCCAATATAAACTAACAGCATTTAGGCAAATGATATACAGACTTAAGATAATCCCAGTTACTCGACACAATTTACACCATAACTAAAAATAAGGGCTACAAAGCCACCACCCAACAACAAACTTCTTAGACAATACAACACTGAAAACAGAAATAAAGAAGACAAAAAGACAGTAGGCTCACCTTGACTTACACGGAACCAGAAATATATAGACTAAATAAACTTTGTTCACATCATTTCGAATCACTACACGTAAAAACACTAGTGGAAAAATACAAAATAACGAATTACTATAGATACGTAGATGACATTATATGTATTCTCGAACAAGGCAACGGCGAACAAATTCTAGAAAACTTAAACACAATCCATAATTAGATGACATACACAATGGAAAAAGAACAAGACAGAAGTTTGCATTATCTTGACATCACTATTACACGAGGAACCGACTATTTAATATTTGACATCTACAGAAAACCAACTACGACGGACACTACCATCCACAACACCTCAAACCACCCTACCCAACATAAACTAGTAGCATTGAGACATACATGATACACAGACTTAAGATAATCCCACTTACTCCAGATGAGTACAAAGAAGAACTCGACATACTTTACACCACAGCTATAAATAACAGCTACAAGATTACTACCATCGATAAACTTCTTAGACAATAACACTAAAAACAGAAATAAAGAAGACAAAGAGAGCACACCTTTACTTACACAGGACCAGAAATATACAAAATAACTAACCCTTTTCACCAAGAAGGAATACTCACAGCATTAAAGACTGGCAACATTCTTAGGCACAATCTCGGAACAATGACAGAAACAACTGACAAATTTAGTTCCAGCGGAGTACACAGACTTACCTCTCCCTGCAAAAAAACTTATATAGGGCAAACTAGACCAACACTAAAAACAAGGTTTACAAAACACATACGCTCATACAAAGGGAAAAGAGAAGACTCCAACTTGGCTTTACGCCTTGAAACTCATGGACGTACGCCAAGGGAAATAGATGAATGTATAACACTCAAACATCCTAGCAAACAAGGACGAAGCTTATTAGATATTCTTGAAAACATGGAAATCTACAAAACAAAAACTTTTAACAGTGACATTATAAACGAACTGGTAAACACGAGCTCAAATACAATTTTCACATTACTAAAACTACTCATACACTCGAGCGAACGAAACGAAAAATCACCTCAGAGGGATGCACGTACCTAGATAATAATAAAAGACGGCATTCTACCTATATGAGTAGATACCACCTTAATAACAGAACTACCTACACGTGAAACACTGACCACACACCATTATGAATTGGATCAAGTTTTTTTTTTTGTTTACAGAGAAGTAGCACTTCAGGCAACAATGCCTATATGGTCAAATACCGTGCTATATTCTTTAGAAAAGGGATAGAGAAGAGATGAGAGACAGGTGGTGAAAGTAGAAGGATAGTTACGAAAATTAACTGTCGTATAAGGGCAGTACAGCGACGAGTGACCATTTCTTCATCACTGACCACCTCCAAGTACCTATTGTATAGATGACAGTACCATTTGTCATTCGTATTCATGTGGCAATACAACGAATCATTTTGAGGTGGGTTCCAAAAGACAGAACATGAATTATACGCTCAATCATGATCTCGCAACAATCTCAGAATGGGGTCGTGTAAATAGAGTTGCATGATTACGCATAGATTTGTGTTCGGATTGTTACTGCATTTGTTTCTTATTTTTGTTTTTTTTTTTTTTTGTTGGGAACCGAACCCACAACCCCCAGTCGTTTAATAAGTTAGTACACTACCTACTAGCCTATAGGGACTTGAAAATGGTGTCTTCCCTTCGAAAGCGCTCGCCGTTTACATCGAACGAACAACAGCCAGACAGGATAGAGAAAAATAACAAATAAAAAATTCTTTAAAATCATTTATCTTCTAGAATCTAGATCATGTTTTACAGATTTAAATTAGTTTCAGCTCTGTTGCTAAGCGTCAGCTGAAAATCTAGCGTTAATAGAATAATTGATATTTCGCTTAAACCGTTCAACTTTTTTAAATGTCATCCGTGTAAATTTTATTCTTTTTAACACTTAATTTATGCAAATTCCATTACAAAAACAATTTTCATTAATTAAGTACCTTCACTGTTGTTCGTTGTTCAAAATTTTTCACATTTAACTGTAACACGACAGAGAATGAAGCACTTTTTTGTAGATTTGTGAAATGTATCAAATATGCCGGTATTTACTCTTGTTTCTGACTAAAAAAACTTCCCACAACGTAAAAATAAATTAAATAAGCAAACGAAATAAAAATAAATAAACATGACTTGAAAATTATGAATTTATAATAGAAAAGCAACAAAAATCATAAAAAATAAGCAACAATTAATGTTTGAGTGTACGAAGAAAAAGTAATTAAAATGCACAACAGCTGGCGAAGAGAAAACATCAAAAAAATGAAAAGATTTGAAAGTGATTAATTTGTTTGTTTGTTTGTTTGTTTTCTTTTTCTCTCTTTTAAATTCTTTTTAATTTGATAATTTTAGTAAACTGGCAAAATATTTATTTTAGATTCGACATATAATAATTGCGAAAAAAAGTACCTATTGTATAAAACAACAGTACCATTTGTCATTCGTATTCATGTGGCAATACAACGAATCAGTTGGAGGTGGGTTCCAAAAGGCAGAACATGAATGATACGCTCAATCATGATCTCTCTCAAAAAAAAAATCACGTAATGGGATTCTGTTAAAAGAGTAGATTTTAATGCCCGTAAGACACAGTGTTGCATGCTTACGCATAGATCTGTGTTCGAAATTGGTACTATGGTTGATATATGTAGGTATTACAAAATCGGAAGCTCTTGAAGTTCATGGCATGAAAATTCTGTGTGAAGTTCGATAGACTAAACTCATTTTTTAGATTTCTAAAGAAGCTTTCAAGTGCCTTGGTTTTCTAAAACAGCGTAGGAGATAAATCACTCTATCCGATCTGCGTACTATTTATACCATCCAATATCCGTCCAAAAATATAACACAGCTATCATGTATGGGCTGGTGCCCTAAAGTCTATTTTGGAATTGCTCGACCGCGTACAGGATAGAGTCAAGAGGCTCTTTGAAGACAGTAGACTATCTAATTCTATTGATTCCCTAGAGCATCGACTCAATGTGGGAGGTATATCACTGTTTTATCGTTACTAAAACGATAAGTGCTCTAATAAAATTAGGGAATTTGTTCCCGTTACTCGCACGTTTTTGCGTTTACCTCGATTTTTGTTGAGAGCACATTCATTTGTGGTTGATTTTTAAGTGAATCGCAATACGCACTACAGGCAAAATTCGTTTGTTTTGCCAAAACAGTCCGTATGTAGAATAAACTCCCTCCAGAAGTCTTTCCTGTCACTTTCAATGTAGGAAAGTTGAAATTGAAATTTTGTTGGGTATGATTTTGCGTCTCCCCTTACAAGTATGGTCTCCCCAGAACAGTGAAGATGGCAAACAGCCGAAACCGGTTTGTTCACAAACCAAATTTAAGGCGGGTTGAGATAAAATCGTACCGACATAAATTAAACCCCCGTCGGAGAATATACGCACATATTGATATTGAATGTCCACAAACAATACTCCCTCTTTCCTCCTCCCCATAACCTGATTCTCTAGTTCTGGCACATCCCCCGAGTACGAATGGTACGAAGCAAAAAAAAGTAACATTTCAGAAAACTCTCTTGTTTAAACTAGAAAAGTTACTTGAAGCAAAAATGGCTCTTACGTTTTGGAAAAGGTACCTCCAGAAAACTTTTCTGTTACAAAAAAGTAACTAAAGTTACAAACCTTTTTTACAATGGGATACATTTTATTTTTTTATTTATTAGGGAATTGATAGCAATATATATGGTGGCCTTTTACAAACAGTACTACAGTAATTTTTGCAAATAGTACCTTGAAATTATAAACATTGTTTTTAAATATTTTATTTTAAATCATTATCCGTTATTGAACAAAGCTGACACATTTTAAGAAAAGTACTTACTAGCTTTTCAAAATGATACCTTTTCGAAAAATATCTTTAATAAAAACAAAGGCACATCGAATTTTTAACCAAGAATTTTATAAAACAAACCCTAAAAAGGGTACCTTTTCCTTAAATATAGAAAAATAAAAGTTTTTCATATATAGTTTTATATAACCTTTAAGAAAAGCAATAATTTGTAAGAAACAATTTTTAAAAAAAGTACCTTCTGCAAAAAGTACTTTTTAAAAAAGTACTTTTTCAAAAAGTACTTTTCGGAAATAATTTTTTTAATTATATTATTTTAATTTAAGACAAAGACCTTTAAGAAAGGTCACTTCTAGCAAAACATCTTATTGAAAAAGTAAGAAACTTTTTGAAAAAGGTATCTTAAAGATAAAATTAATTAAATATTAACTAATCTTTTTACGGTCTTTTAAAAAATTTAACGATTTTATTTTTTTCGATATTTCGCTTTCCTGTGGAAAGCTTCTTCAGGAAACTATTTTTTATATTTAACAAAAACAAAAACTTATAACAATTTGAAATTTTTAATTTTTTCTTTTCAAATTGTTATAATTTTTTGTTTTTGTTAAATATAAAAAATAATTTCCTGAAGAAGCTTTCCACAGGAAAGCGAAATATCGAGAAAAATAAAATCGTTAAATTTTTTAAAAGACCGTTAAAAGATTAGTTCATATTTAATTAAATTTAAAAAAAGGTCGAATAAAAATATAAGTTAAAGATAAAATAAAATATTTTTTAGATAGAAACAGTGATGCACGTTAACAAAAAAATTTTTCTCAGTGTTACTTTTACAGTGTTAAGGTACTTAAAAAAAAGTATTTTTAAGCTTTTAGAAACGTTATCTTTTAGAAAAATAGCTCTAATATATAAAAAGTAACCCAAGGAAAAACACACATTTAATTTTGTTCAAAATTCACTATCACTAATTCTATAAAAAGTACTTTTTATTAAATATACCTTTAGAAAAACAAGAGTTCTTAAATACATTTTTTATTAATATTTTTAAAATATGAGAAAAAATCACAAAAAGTACCTTGTGCAAAAAGTACTTTTACAAAAAGTACTTTTACAGAAAGTACTTTTGCAAAAAGTACTATTCTGAAATAAAATTTTTTATCAAATTGTTTTAATTAAACACATCGTGTGTACATTCAACTAAAATATTTAGTTAAAAAAAGACGTTTTAGAAAGGTACCTTTTAGCAAAACATTTGATGCAAAAATGAAGAAAATTTTTGAAAAAGATACCTTAAAGTTAAAAAGATGTCTTTTAGATATAACAAATGTTACAACGTTAACAAAAATATTTAAAAGAAGATTTTACAGTTTGAAGTTAACATGATAAAATATTATTTCCAACTGTTATATTTCCTTTAACAGCTTTAGTGTTTATGATGAATAAAATAATTATTATAAAATAAAAATAATTATTATAATAATTAATTTAAAAGAATACTTTTTCTCTTTTTTTAGTTATTTGGGATACTTATTACCCTCACAGTAGCTACTGCCACAAAAACTGAACGTTCGTTTAAGAATTCAACAGCGAAAGCGATCGTCAGTGATCTTAAAACTTCCTCTTCAAAGTCAGCTAAGTCCGCAACCAACTCTTCAACTGGACGTTCCAGCAAAGCTTTGAAAGCTGGTAAGCTGGCGGAGAAACGTGGAAAACGTACTTTATATGACTTCTATAACCCAGCCTTGTTATATCCTCAAATATCTGCTAGAAGAGCGGGTTATGATACAGAGGCCAGATCAGCTTTTAATACAGAGACTGGTTATTTTAATGGACAAAATGCTATTGGTTTGTGAGATTGAGAAATTAATTTACAACTTTCATTTACTTTTCTATATTTCCAGCTCAATTTCCAAGTGATTACAATCTAAACTATTCGCCTTATCCACAGTATTTAGAAGCACCTGAACCAATTATTGAAATTATTATTAAAGACGCTAATGAGACTTTGCCCGGGACAAATGTACAACCTATAATTCCCAAAAATAAAAAGAAGAAAGAAAAGGTACATGTTTTCTATGTCAACTACAAAAAGGATCAAAACAATAAGTTGCACTTGGAAAGTCCCATAGCCTCTCTGAACAATGATGAAACCGATGAGGATGAGGAGGAGGAAGAAGAGGAAGAGAATATTGTTAATTATACTACAACACCTTTGCCACCAGTCAAATCAACAACCTTGAGAACAATAATTCATCCAGACTCGGAGAAGTATCACAGTAATAGTGGCATTCACGTAACATTTGGTTCGGAAGAGAAATCACAAAAGGGTCATGTTTTAGAAGAACATGATGCAGAAAGTGTTCAGCGTCAGGTGGTTGCAATACCAGTACCTCAGAATGGTATAAAACCACAATATCAATTCAATGCCCGGAACGATTTTCATGGTGAAGCCAGATCACCTTTTACCAGCAGCTTTTTCCAGTCTTCGGCCCCTTGGCAATATCAAGCTCAACAGCAAAAACAACTGTTTCAAAGTCAGCAGCAGCAACAACAGCAGCAGCAGCAACAACAACAATTACCTTATCAACATTCGAGCAACTACTTTAAATCGCCTACACAACAACATATTCTGCAGCAGGCTCCATCACAACATTCAACTCAGCACCACTCCACAACTTATCAAAAGGAACCATTTTACCAACAAAATCAACAGCAGAAACCATATTATACTCCAAATTCGCAACCTTCTGCACCTGCCACAGGTACACAGCAGAGTCAGCGTAAACCTTTAAGTCAAATTCATCAACAATTACAACAACAGTCGCAGTACTATGTAAATCATAACCAGCTGTATCAGCAGCAAACACAACCCCAACAGCCTGCACAACAGCAACCTTATCGCCAGCAACAATCAAGTTTACCAAACAATCCATACTACAATGCGCTATCGCATAAGCCTACACAGCCTCCTAAATCCTCATTTGCCTTTCCCACTGCACCACCAAAAAGCCAAGAATTACCTGTAAGACAAACTGCCCAACCCTACCAACCAATTAAATTCCGACCAACACCGGCGCCTGTTCCACAACAAACGAAACCAACACCAATAGCTGCAAAGTTGGAAAATACTCAATATAATTCGAAGCCGTATCAATATCAAAAACAGCCACAATTCATACAACATCCAACCTTCAGCGTTGCAGCACCCAGCCAACAGAACTATAAAAACCAAATTCAATTGCAGCCACAACCTCAACAATATCAGCAGTATCAAACTCAAACTCAACAGCAACAACGTCAACATCAATATCAAGCACAGCCTCACACACAAACCCAACAACAACAACAACAACAGCAGCAACAACAATCCCATAATTTAGCTCATACGCAAACCAATTCCAATTATTACACTCACCACAAGACCCAACAGCAACAGCAGCAGGCGCAACTGCAACTGCAAAACACTAGATATCAAACTCAAGCCACAAATCAACAATCTGCTGTGAAGCCTTCAAACACCGATTTGAGTTGGTTGGACATCAAGCCGTCTAGAGAAACTGAATTGTTGAAATCTATACCAAAATTTGAGCAACATATCACAGAGACGGTGCAAAATAATTACAATTCCAATCAATACCAAACACAGAATCAAGTAATACACGATATACCAGCACCAAATTTGGGTTCTCAACAACAACAACAACAGCAACCTCAAAGACAACCATTGCGTGGTAATTATATAACAACATCTTCATTCACCAACCAACCACTAGTGCAACAGCAGCAAAAGTTCACCAATTTTGTAACGGCATCTTCTAACCAGCAACATGTTCAACAATATGATTCTACCACAGAAACGCCACAATTTGGGGAAGCTACGGATGGACAGAAAATTATGATTGTGACACCAATGCCGCCAAACATCTATGAACAGTATCAAGCTGCCCATTCCTATCAAACATCTCAAACATCAAGCAGCAATCAACAACACTCTACGCAAATAATCAATAGTATACAGCCCTCCCAAGAGCATTTTAACAATTACTATCAACAACAGCCTAGACAGGGACAATCGGTAACTCAGGTCCAATCAGCTCTTTTAGACAACAACTCGCCATACAGTGTTTCCAATTATCATTCGGATGTCTTTAAGGAGCTTGAACAAAGAAACAGTCCAACAAAAGATAATCAAAATGCTTATGTAACTCCAACAACTAGCGCTCCCTCTACTATAGCTGCTGCTTCTTCGACGACAATAAATCCTAAGACTCTGTCCCAGTTACCCGACGAAGTACCCGATGAACTGCGCCAACAGTTGTTGTCTTCAGGCATCTTAGGAAATGCCGACATTTCCGTTTTAGATTACGATAAAGAAGGAGATATTGCTTTGGAAAATTTGCCGGCCGAACATTTGCAGCACTTTTATGGAGCTGGTGGTGGAGCACAGATCTCCGAATCGAAAAATGTTTTATCTGTTCTTAAGCCGAACGGTGATAAAGTTTCGGTAGACGAAAAGGAAATTGAGCGTGTAAAGCAAGACAAATTAGTGGCACGCCACAAACAAACCGATGTAAAGATAGTACGTTTCGATGGTCAAAAATCAGAAAGCTCTCAGGCACCCTCACAATCCACCGAAGAACGCCAATATAATAGATATTTGCCACTGAAAATAAGTGGTGGTAATTTTCCCAAACCAGATAGTGAAGAGTTGCGGGGCAAAATTATACAAAGTGTTGTTGTATTGGCTCCTGTGGATACACCAACCGGCCAAGATGCTGGCTGGGCGGAGGATAGTAAAGAAGTTAAATTTTTGGGCGGTGATTTAATTAAGACTTTAGTTAAGAAACCCACCAAGGAAAATTTCAAAAGATGGCTTGACAAAGAAGCCAGAACAGATGTAGAACTACAATCCGTCGTGTTGTTAGTAGCGAAGTAAGTAAAATTTGAATTTGTTATATAAGACGGAGGCCTTAACCGATTTTGATTTTGTTTTGATTGATTTTTAAGGGCTTCCTCGGATTCCTCGGAACAAGACATCTTTATGTATGACATAACAACCAAAGAAGTTAATAAGCTAAATGGTGAACTTTCTAGTAAATTTGTAAGTGTAGCTGAAGAGAATGCCAGCACGGAAGACTTGGAACATGGCTCAACTTTAGATCCCAACTTTATGGAAACAATGATGCAACCAGCGTCTAGTTAAATATGCAATTGTCTCCATTTATACTTCTTAGCTGAAACAAAAACAGACTGCTTGAATAATTAATGAAAACTATAATTCGAAAAGATTATCACTGCTACACTGAACAAAAAGTGCCACGAAAAGAATTATAAATGAAGGACCCCTTTAAAATAAACAATGGGTCTTGTAAGAAAAAGCTTGCAAACGATAATACATTTGACGCCATTTATTCTATCAATTCTTTTTAGTTCTTTTTATTTCTTTCGAATATTTCTCTTTTATTGAGTTCTAAACTTTTTATTTGTTATTAAAAGAAGAAGAAGAAGCAGACACAATATCCACCTCTAAAGTTGTGGAATATGTCTTCGTTTTTAGTTTAATTCTTTTCAATGCACTTCGATCATTTTTCATTTCCAACTGTCTCTCTTTCCAACTGCCTTTTTTTTGGTCTCTCTCTCTCTCTCTCTCATTACACCGTACAACATTTTTCAGCTCATTGTTTTGGTACTCAATTCCAAGAATTGCACCTGAAAGTAGCCGCAAAATAAAGAACGTCTGCATCCTTCGGTTTGTCTAAACAACTCTTTTGTTTATCGTGTGTTACAATTTAATACCCGAAAAACATTGAACATTTCAATAGGGGAACATAAGAAGTGACGTTTGTGGTCCCGAAAATAGGCAAATAGGAACGATACAACTTGTTTACTGAGGAATTTAAAACAGCGCTGTATCATTCTTTTCATACAACAGATTTAAGCCTGTAATTTTCAACGCCTAACTGGAAATGCGTGATAATGTTTACACTAATACCGACCGTAGGTCATAACCTGGTAGTGGCCGAACCACTGTGGGTTATTTTAGCGCCATCCTCGCCCTAAAAGGCCTTCAGATACGTATATCCTCCGATAACTCCTAGTTGCAGCTTCAAAAACCCGAAGTAGGCCACAGCCTGCACTCATTGCTGGTCCAGAACGCACGAAGCTTAATATAATTTAAGAACACGACGGCATTGATGCTCACTGGACCTGGACAATTCATTGTGTTCATTGTGGATGATCTGACCCACACAACTCAAACGAGGGCCTCGAAACCACAACCACCACGATACTTCCAATAAGCGGACCTCAATAAGCAGTCAGAGAACAGCTAAAAGGCTAAAAATAGAAATAGCTGAACTCTGGGGCTTTACTGATTCCCGTGGAAATATAGTGGGTTGTCCAGTTGGCTTCTGCAAGCCTTGAAGCGGACTGGGCTTCCTTTTACCCCCGAAGACATATGTAATGATGGTGGATTTCCCTCAAAACATATAAATGTGACCCCGGGGGACCACGATACTTCCAACAAGCGGACCTCAATAAGCAGTCAGAGAACAGCTAAAAGGCTAAAAAGAGAAATAGCTGAACTCTGGGGCTTTACTGATTCCCGCGGAAATATAGAGGGTTGTCCAGTTGGCTTCTGCTAGCCTTGAAGCGGACTGGGCTCCATTTTACCCCCGAAGACATAAGTAATGATGGTGGATTTCCAAATTTAAAAAAAATGTACACATTTTCCCGCTGTTACTATATAACTTCCAGTATAACGCGCTGCTGTTACCGATCCACCGAAAACTCTGAGTCTGGATTAATGCATCATAAAGGCTTTAGAAGAAGCTTGGAGCTAAACATTAAAATAATGATGCAAATATTCAGCTTCAATATTTTTTTTTTAATGCAAAAAAGACAGGATTAACTGTGGTTTCAGTTTTAACCTCACTTTTTCAGCACATGATCTAAATGGAAATTCTTTTGATATTTCGGAAGAAATAAAACTTCCAGATCAGATTAAGGTATTATTTTGCCAGGAAATATAAAGTAATGACCGTTTTTTATAATTTCTATGTTTTATTGAATGCATTAGAAATGCCGAAATCGTTTTGTGACTGATACAGATTGGATACCTGATATTGAAAATAATGCAACATAACCGGTAATACCAATCGTAATGGTTAGGACTATCACACAACAAAAATCATTTCTGAAGTGTAAAAAATACACAGAGCAAAATGTCAGCGCAACCTCATACCGAAAACGCCGAGATAATTTTCAGAAAGTTTATTCTATTGACGAAGCAAATGCGTTCACTTACTGCCATGATAATCCAGATTTAGTAAAACCTATAAAAATAGATTACATCGCTGGTGAATAGCGTTTATTTTAGATATTGAGCAGCACTTGTGTGTGGAATAAACTGCCTTCTGCACAGGTCTTTCCTGTCACTTTCAATGTAGGAAAATTCAAATCAAATGTCCACAAACACTACTCCCGTTTTCCTCGTCTCTATAATCTAAATTCCTAGTTCTGGCAGAATGCACTGCATTAATATGGGTCTTCTCGACAGAGAGAAGATGCACTTTTTCCGGGTAGGCTTGTGCCGATTTTTATCTCTTATCTCGTTATCTTTTTATCTCGTTAACAACAACTTTACTTCAGACACAAAAGCAAAATTTCGTACGATATACCGAAGCGTTACCGTGTTCAAATATAGAAAAAGTGAAAAAAAATCCACACATTTTGGAAAAACATTCTGATGGCCAATAAATTATTAATGCAGCCAACTTGACAAAAACAATTGATGTAGAAGATCTTAACTTGAAGACGACTTTCACCTGCAATTCCTAGAATTGAGTAACAAAATCATGTGCTTTACAGCGTTACCATATGCGAAGAAACAATTTCTTAGCTGTTTTCAATTTAGTAACGATTTTTAAATCGCCAAGATTGTTGCCTGGTTTTTTTTTAAGTTTTATTCATTATTTTTTTTTATTTTGTTTTATTTTAGTTTTTAACAAAAAATTGTAAAGACTGTGCAACAATCTCTGGGGTACGACTGGCAGGTTTTTCTTTTCTTTTAAAATTAATTTTAGTTAATTTTTCCTTGTTATTCATTAACTATTTCTTTATTATATTTGATTTGTTGTAAATATATGAAAATTACATTTAAATTACGTTTATTTTTTAGTTAAGAAACAAATTTTTAATAAATTTATGTTAAAAGAAAAATGTCGTCAATAACGCAAGCTTAAAGCTTTTTTTGGCTTCTAATTTAAATTTGGCTTAAAAAGCTAAAGAGTTTAACAGCTACACTCAAACTTATTGAAATCTAGTGTGATTTAAAATTCCTAATGGAAACTATTGGCATCACTGGAATACAACTTTTAAAATGATGCGATTAACAATGCACTGTGGAGAATTTGTTAACAAAAAAATTGAATATGTTCTATAGTTTCTAAACGGAAAGTTTATTGTGACTTAAAATTTTATTCTTAATCTGGGGAAATTTTTCATTTAAACTATTGGCATCACTGGAATCTTAAGAGCAAGCGATATACTGTGGTTATTTTGAAACGTATAAAGAGCAATTATGACCACGATTGAGAATACACTGTGAGGAATTGGATAAAAAATTGAATTTATTCTATAACAAAATTTCTTCGAAAATTGATATGTTTCGTAAGGCATTTTTGAACTTTTATTTTTTTAATAATATTTTAAAAAGAAATATAAGTATACTAAACCGAATACCCACAGCTAATAATACCCATTTGCACAACATATGGCATAACTATCACACAAGGTTTGGGTGAATAATAACAAATATGGTATTTCGGAGGGTAGTAATCTATCATCACAATTCAGTATTCGATAGATGCCGAAGTGCAAACACACATTTCTTCACTTCAATCACTAAATAATGCCGAATTTTGTGCCAAAAACTTTGTTTTGCGAGGAAGTCTTATAACCTTCTTTCATTTGAAGAAAATGGCAGCTGAAAGCTATCGATTTTTGTTAGAAAAAAAAACGAATAATTGAACAAAAGCGAAAGAATAAGGAAACATGTGCTATAATTAAGCACATGGTTCTTTTAAAATATAGGACGTTTTTCATAATATATTGCTTTTAGAAAAAATAAAAGGTTTACAACACCAAATTTGCGGGTAAGTTGATTTGTGTTAAAATTAAAAAAAAAAAAAAACAAAATTGGCGGGTAAGTTGTTTGAAAGGTAATGTGCCGAAAACTGAATATCAGAAAATGGCTTGATTAATTCTTTAGCTCAAAACCAAAGCAGATCTTTTGGTGCCGAGAATCCATATGCTTCCAGAAAGATGGAAAAAAGGAGTGGTTAACGCTGTACAATATATTTAATAGTAATGTAAAGACGCGTTTACCCCGATTGCTAGAGTATCCTCAGCGGCGTCCAGGGTGGTATTGTGCCAATGTTTAATTAAAAGGCGGCTGGTTGATTCGATATAAATCTTCAGCCTTTATTTTGGCACTAATCTCCTTAACGGCAGCTCACCGTCTTTGCTCGGTGTGCTGTATAATGGTGTGCGGTGGTATCTCTGTTTTGGGTAACACGTATCCACAGCGAAAATTGTACAAGGTAAAAATCAATAGAATACAAGTTAACGCTGCTCTGGTCATCCCCACTAGCGTCGGTAGGCACAAAACGGGCTGAGTAAAAACCACCACAGCAGTTTCTGACCTCACCGGTGTTACTACGGTCAGCACCACAGGGTAAGAGTTGGTGTACGAGGGAAATACTTGGAATATTGGAATATGTGTAGGGTAAAAATCACTAGAACACAATTCAACGGTGCTTTGGTCACTCCCAGTAGCGACGGTAGGCACAAACCGGGCTGGGTAAAAACCACCACACCAGTTTGTGATTTCACAGTATTTGCCGAAGATATAAGAAATATTTTCGGCTGATATGCTCCTAGCAAAACAATTACTGTTATCTGTCGGCCGGCTACGCACCAACTCACTCTTTGTTCATAAAGTTCTTCTTTATATACCCATTCGCCGCCCCTCTCGGGAGCACATTTATATGTCTTGACGGAATCCCATCCCAGGGAATCCCAGGGAGCCCTGTCCCCTTCAAGGCTAGCAGGAGCCAACTGGACAACTCCACTTTATTTCCACGGGAATCAGTAAAGCCCCAGAGTTCAGCTTTTTGGCTTTTTAGCCTTTTAGCTGTTCTCTGAACTGATGATTGAGGTTGGCCCTTCTGGAGCATCATGATGGTTGTGGTTTCGCGGCCCTCGTTTGAGTTGTATGGGTCGGATCATTCACAAAGAACACAATGAATGTTCCTGGTTCAGAGAAAATGCTTGCGGTTGTTCTAAAATTTTATAAAGTCTGCATGTGATGTGGACCGGGATTTGGATAGTCTGCAACTCTTTAGCAAGGAGTGAGGGCTTTGACCTGCTCTGACCTCACGCAGTTGCGACCAGGAGTGACTAGAGGATAGAGATATCCGAAGGCTTCCTGGGGCGTGGGTGACGGTTAAATCATTTATAGTGCTTTGATCCACCTTCAGGTTATGGCTTACACAGCTAGATAACTGACGTAAATTTTATCGCGCATACCCGATCGCCGTAACACACACAAGTAGACGCACACACATACATCATCTGTACACCTGATGTATAAAACAGCTGGTAGCTTTGTTCATAATCAGCCGCCAGTAGTACCACCACGTAAAGATGGCACTGCCCGGCAAGCTACCGTTAAACACAAAATTATAATTAAAACATTTATTTGGTTTAATACTGCAACGTTAAAATAAATATAATTATAAATTAAAATAATAATTCATATAATTATGAAATAGGTTGCCTGTATCGCTAAAAACAAAAATCAGGACTTTTAGCGTTACAGTGTATCAACTCATTTTTTTTTAAATTTCCCATTCCTCACTTGTTCTTTCAAATGAAGAACTGCTCTACAGTAAATTTAACATCACTGGCTTTTTCCACACTTACATATAACCTATAACCACACTTATAATTTATAACCGCCGTAAGTTGTACACAAACTAGCCACAAAGCCTAAATTTGTGTAAAACTCTTCTAGATATTTGCACTCATCCCTATTTTATGTCAAATAGTTTCATATCTCCAACATGAAGAAGAATATTCATCTGAACTTCTGACTTTTAGTACCCTGAAATACTATGCGTTATTGAATATAACTCTTTAACTCTAATTTCCAAATGGCTGCACTGTTTGTGT
The DNA here is from genome assembly GCA_030448955.1 of Trichopoda pennipes. Classification (NCBI taxonomy): domain Eukaryota; kingdom Metazoa; phylum Arthropoda; class Insecta; order Diptera; family Tachinidae; genus Trichopoda; species Trichopoda pennipes. Next base: position 5,565,041 of record JASKUP010000040.1, read on the forward strand.
CTCGACTAAATAATAAAAAGCAGGGCTTTTTAAAAAAACTTTTACACTTAGTGAATACTGCAACCCTAAAAGTTTCCCACAGATTTTGCTTGAATAAATTTATTCATAGTAGCCAGACTGTTAAAATAATGGGTTAAAAAAACGGTTACTGAGATTTAATATTACAAAAGGCAAAATTGTATTCAATAAATTCGGTTTTGCTGCTAATATCGTTAAAATATAAGGAAAACCTTGAAATGCTTAATAAATCAAATAAATATTTTTGTAGTTAAATGTTATCTGAAATCGACTAATTTAACGCAATAAATAAAAAGTCTAACAAAATGGAATTTTAATGTTATAATTTGACTTATTTTAAAGAAATGACTCTTGCAGAAAGTACAATGAATAGTTGTCAAAATAATTAAACTCATTTACCTGGAAGCTGTTCATTAGTTGAGATGTGATATATATATAGTAGTTATAGCGCTAACAAGAAAGGTGAAAGTAAGCAACTTGGGGAAACAGGCATGGTGATGTAAGCAAGAAACTTTTTTTAAATAAGAGCAGAAGCCATTTAATTTCTGCCATAGAATTCAGTTCATCTAGAAACTGCATAGAGAGATATATGGAATTGATATTCCTGAAGCTGTAAGAAAATTCCGGAGTTACATCCTGTAATCTGCTTATTTTATATGCAAATAAGTAATAGGAAAAATATGTTTGCATGAGAATTAAAAGCTGAGGAATGTAAATAGATCTGATAGTCCTTAGGCCTGATAGTCCTCAAACGAGTTATCAAAAGGAAGTCAATTCCTATATGGATATGGAATTTTTGTAGCTCACTTACTTGCAGCGATCGGAATATTATTCATGTAAGAACTGGGTGATTGTGTGGCTGGTGACACCAAAGTTCGCTGAAGCTAAGATTAGTCACTAAATTGTGATGACACAAAAAAATTGGTTATCAGGGTGTCCTTGCTCAGTTTCGAAAAAAATTTGGACGATGACGCTGTCTGATCACAAACCACACTACACGCTCAGTTTCTTTGGAAATGATTCTTAAGAGATGATTTTGTTGAAAAATACGTTTTCTTTGTTCAGTTTTTCAAACAGCCAATTCAGAAACGTTCCACAGAAACAGGGGTCGTTCGGCTTTAATTTTTGAACAAGCTGAGGCCCAACTATAATATGAATAAGCTGGCTTAAGCGAACATCAAAAATTGAACGAAAAGTCTGTCAAATGCTTAAGCACATCATTGAAGACTTTTAGGTGGCTATAATGTACTTACATGAATATAGAATTTATTATATACAGTTGCACATTTGTTTTATTCGTACTTTGGCAAAAAAAAAATAATTTCTTTCTGAATAAATAAAATTTATTAACAAAAAGGCGTTTGATAATCATATAATTGTATACTTAATCAAGAATTGTATACTTAATACAATCCTTATACAAATTTATAATTTTTTTGAAAAGTTTTAAGAAAATTACGATAGAAAAATTACACACACGATTCGCTGTTTGTGTTATTTGGGCCAAAAGTACTAAAAAAATGCAACTGTGCACATCATTGAATTTATAAACAATAAAAAATTAAATTTTGTTGCAAATAGTGTGCTAAAGAAAATGGAAAAAGAAATTAAAAAGGTTAAAAGTCCTTAAGTTATTAAACTCCAAGTTTAAGTCTAGTTCTTTAACGCTATCACCAGTATTACAAAATGAAGATTCACATTGTAAAAAAATAAAAAATATTCAATATAAATGCTCATACCGGCGGGATGCGAGAAAGCTTTTCAAGAACATGATAGGTTGCAGTAGTGCCTATTCCACTGCCTGATAGAGCTTCCATCCACTTATACTAAGTTCTCACTTGTGTTTTTGAACGTGTTTAAGCAAAATGTTTTAAAATATAAACACAGCCGTTCACACTATAATTGAGATGTTTAAGGCTGATGTTTTATCAACTTTTTTTACCTTAAAAATGATTTTTTGTAGTGAAAACAGCCATTTTAGTTGGGATTTAAACCCAAACGCCAGACTACTACCCTACAGGAGCAAAAACGCACTTAGCACGTCCAAAAATTATATGAAATTCAGAGTTGTATTGGAAATTTACGTGTTTAGCGACGTGTTTAAATCAAAAACAACTCATTTGAGATGTTTAACAGAACACGTCAATGTATGGTAAAACACCTCAAATTCGCCGTGTTTAATGTTTAAACACGATTGAGATGTTAAACACGCTAGGTGTGAACATAGTATTAATTTCCTTGCAGAATCATTCCCGTAGTAACTTCTATCTGTGTTTGCACTCTGCGACTTTATATAATTCATACCAGTATAAAAATGAAAAACGCAAAAAGTGTTCTACTTTTACTGAATTTTTTTGCTACTTCCTTCAATGCTCGTTTCTTTAAATTGCCGTTATAATAAAACGCGTCTATTTTGTCATATAAACAATTTTTTCTTTGAACGTTTTCTATTAAATCCAGAAAAAGTATGTCTTTCTCTTTCGTCCTCCATTGGAATTTGTTTTTACTACTGTATCTATAACACAATGCAAAATCAGCTGTTTCCGTACGGAATGAGCGACCAGTTTTGTACTTTGCTTAAGCAAATGCCATTTGACGAAACTTGACGAAAAGTTTTGTTAAGTATATTATAGTTTGCAACATATGAATATTAAACTTAAAGTCCATACCACGCGTTCTACGCGTACACGCTTTATACGCGTCTGTCAAAAGAAGTAGAATCAGTGTAATTGTATGTGACAAGTTACACAGCACATCGCATAGAATGCTTATGACGCGTCGCAAGCGCCATGAAAAACTGTAAGCTGTTTTTGACGTTGTATCATTTCTGTTATTTTGATTCTTCAAACGTTGCTGCAAAAAAAAACCACTTACTTCCATTTCCCAAAAAACAAAGGACGCATCGAAAAGCGTCTTCTTTTTATTCTTGAAGTTTTCCATAGGTCCTCATTACACAAAATATCATATGCACAAATTCAATAAATTCTGTAAATTGTTGAAAAATTTCAATTTCAGTTTTCATTTTTGCAAAAATTTTTTTATTAGATAAAATAAGTTACACCACAGCTGATCATAACAAATAACTTGGCGCATAAAAAGCGTTGCACGTTTTAAAAGCGTAGAACGCGTAAAAAGTAGCAAACGCATAGAAAGCGTGTGCGCGTAGAACGCGTGATATGGACTTTCAGCTTTAGGTATTTGCACAGTTGCTTAAGTTGGCCTTTGAACTTTACAAGCGCAAAGGTGAAGATATTTATGTAAAATGTTACGCAAAGTGTCTCAAGTGAAGCTCAAGTGTTGCACATGTCGACGAATTGATATTCGATGGTCATTCTTAACACTTTGCTGTACAGCGGCTATGTTTGCACCATTACGGCTATTACGAGAATATTTATATTGATCTATTGTCAGTAACAATATCGTGAATCTCGAATTTAGTGACCAAATTACACACAGTGGTCTCGGAAGAAGCCAGATCAAGAGGAAATGCTGCTTAGAATTGTACCAAGTAATGCAGCAAAAATTTCACAATTTTAATAGTAAATTTTCAAAATTAAAATTTTCTTTGCTGAAGAGTGTAATATTCAATGCTAAAAATTTCCAAAAATTTTTAATAACTAAATGTCAAAGGATGGCGGCTCAATTCATCACACATAAACTTTTGACAGACAAATTACTTTCTAACCTCAAATGTCCTCACCTTTTGTAAAGTTATGCTTTTACTTCTTACAATTTATCAGTAGAAATATTTTCTTTCTAACAGTTACTAACTACAGTCTACACTGACATAAATAACTTTACGGTTTCCACAATTATTTTACTTCAATAACACGAAAGTGTTAATTAATTAAGGCCGTGTCAGATAAAACTTTTGCTTTGCGTTGGGTCAGAGTTTCGCTTTGACATTTGAGTTAAAATGTACGTAAATGTATGAAAGTTGCCACATAAAGCACTTCTGACGCAAAGCAAAGCGAAAAGTTAACCAACATTCAACTTTTTGCGCGCTTTGACAAACAACTGGCTTTTATTATTTGTGTTTGTGTGTTTGTGTGTGGGCGTAAACAAAAAATTCATGAGTGTTTTCAAAGTTTATTGTGACATACACCACTTGATTTACGCTTTTGCTTTAAAGCTTCAAATGTCACGCAAAGCAACAAAGTTTTATCTGACACGGCCTTTACATTGCGAAAATCTGAAATGTCATCATCATCATCTCTTCTCTCTTTAACAATAAGATGCTTTTCCACATTGTTGTTATTTAAAAACATCAACCAGAAATTCAAACAAAGACTACTACAACAACAATGTAATAAAATCACACAGATCACAACACAAGTCCAAACAAACAAACAAACACACAGCCAAGAGAATCCACGAGTTGAACGTGACTGGAGGCGCGTGCTTTCATTTTTTTTTATAAACTAAAACGACAAAATATTTTCAGTTGGTTCATGTGACGTGTGATAACTCATCTCTTGATTGCAAATTTAGCCGATTGCAAATTTATTACTTTGAGAGAGTATTTCAGAGAAGTTGGAGTATAAAATTTATATTACATATGTGAAGTTAAGAGGCAAATAGTTGCCACCTGATTAAAAAAAAACTTAAGGTGGTAATTTAGAATTTTAACGATTTTTGGTGGTCTTTTTTGTGAATGAAAAAGTTGTGTGACTATTTTCAAATAATTTTATTAAAAAAAAAATAAAGGGTTTTTCAACAAGAAGTTTGTTTTCCAAAACAAAAAAAAAAAAATAAACAAAAAATTTAGATTAAGAAAATTCTAAAAGTTCATCAATTATGAATGAAAAATTACCACAATCACGCCGACAGATGTCGATTCCTTCATTAAAGTTTTAAATTACTTTTTGGCAAAATGACGGTCCTTCCTCATTAATCACATCACGGATTTTTAGTAATAAGGCTGAAATCGATTCGATTGGATCCGTATAGACTCTGTCACACAAAAAATAATCCAGTGGTGTTAATCACACTTTTGTCAACACTAGTTGCTGTTGGTGTCGTTGATAAAATCTCCAGATTTATATCGAGTTTTTTCAGGAATCACCTTAGACGAGTTCTTATAGATGGGATTTCGTCTAATGAATTCAAGATTATTTCAGGGGTACCACGAGGTTCCGTTCTTTCTCCTACTCTATTTCTTACTTTTCTCAATGACCGTCTTTGTCAAACTTTCAAGCCTTAATACTCTCTTGCAGATGACAACATCAATTGTGATTTGCATTCATTTGGTAATAGACCGAACTAGTTGAAGGTGAGTTCCAAAAGGCGAAACATGAATGATACGCTCAATTACGAGATCACGCAACAATATCCGAATGGAGTCATTTAAATGGAGTCGATTTTAATGTCCGTAAGACGCAATGTTGCATGCTTAAGCAGAGATTTGTGTTCGAAAATGGTGCTGCCCCTGTTACCATGCGTGATATAAGTATTACGGTATCGGAAGCTCTTGATGTTATTGGTATGAAAATTAAGTGTGATGTTCGATGGACTAAAGACTGAAAAATGTAAAGAAATGCCTCGCTTCTCTAAAACGGTGTAAGAGATACTTCACTGCATGCGATCTCCATACTATTTATACCACCTATATCCGTCCAAAAATGGAATACAACTCCTATGTATGGGTCGGCGCTCCAAAGTATATTTTGGAGTTGGTCAACCGCCTACAGGAGAGCGTCAAGAAGCTTTCTGAGGATGGTAGAGTATCCAACTCCCTTGGCTCTCTAGAGCATCATATTTCACTGTTTTACTAATTTTTCCAATATATAAAATTATTGTTACTATGAGTGATGTAGGCATTACAAAATCGGAAGTTCTTGATGTTTTTGGCATGAAAATTTAGTGTGATGTTCGATGGACTAAACACATTTTTCAGGTTTCTGAAGAAGCTTTCTGAAACGGTGTAAATGATACGTCACTCCATCCGATCTCCATACTATCTACATCACCTATATCCCTATAAAAATGGAACACAACTCTAGTGTATGGGCCGGCGTTCCAAAGTCTATTTTGGGGTTACTCGAGCGCCTACAGGAGAGAGCCAAGAGGCTCATTGGGGACGGTAGGGTATTCAACTCTATTGATTCTCTAGAGCATCGACGCAATGTGGAATGTATTTTACTATTCTATCGTTACTACAATCGCAAGTGTTCTAATGAAATTAGGGAACTTGTTTCCGATACTCGCACGTTTTCGCGTTTAACTCGATTTTCATTGAGAGCGCATCCCTTTGTGGTTAATTGGTCAGTGAATCGTACTACGCATGACAGGGAAAATTCCTTTTTTTTAGCAGAACAGTCCGTATGGGGAATAAAATCCCTCCGGAGGTCTTTCCTGTCCCTGTCAATCTGGGAAAGTTCACATCGAATGTCCATAGATACTACTCCCTCTTTCCTTCTTCCTGTAACCTAATTTCCCCATTCCGGCACAATGCATTGCATGTGTGGGAGTCATCCCTTGAGTGCTGGTTCGAAAAAAAAATTGCTTTTTGTTTTTAATATTTTTAGTTTTTTGCCTTAAAAGCGTTGAAAATATTGGCTTATAATCTGGCAACACCATATCGCTGAAATAGCAATCAATAATTTCATTGCTTTAAAACCGGCTTATTTTTCATTAGTGTTTTAGTGCAAATAATTATATAAATAGCTGATAGTTTTAACTATCTAAATTTGTTTTAAAGTCACCCAATTATCGAACAACTACCAACAGCAACAATTTCACATTTTTGTGTGTTTTTTGTTTGTTTTTTTTTTTGGTAACAGCCAACTTTCAGCCTTATGAATGCCATTCAGTGCAACAGTCTGTCCGTTTTTTTTTTCTGATTAATTTTTATTTATTTATAAGCAATGAAAAATATTTTTTAATTTTTTTTATTTAATCTGTCTTTAGAAACTGGGGAAAATGTGAATGTTTGGAAAGAATAAAATAAAAAACGAAGAGTTTTTGAAACATTTTTGTTTTTGTGACAGAAAACTTTTGTGAAATTTTGTATAAATTGTTATTGAGAAGTAAAATATTGTTTTTAACAAGAATTAAAGTCAATAGACGTTTTAAATATTTTATAAATAAATAAGTATTAATCTTAATAACGGACTTTTTTTTAAATAAATTTAACACTGTATTTTCAATATTTCGCTTTCCTTTGGAAAGCTTCTTCAGGAAATTAATTTTTATAAACACAAAAAAAAATTGTTAATGTTTGTGTTTATAAAAATTAATTTCCTGAAGAAGCTTTCCAAAGGAAAGCGATATATTGAAAATACAGTGTTAAATTTATTTTAAAAAAAAGAGGTCGAATAGAAATAATAATATATTATAAATAATTTTTTTCTTCAAGCTTAAGGTGTTTATATAAAAATTAAATAAATTTTTGAAGGTGTTTTCGATATATTGCCACACCATTGGGTGGCATCTTCAGGAAAAGAAAAGTGTTTAAACAATTCAATAAATCAATCAATAAATGCAACATTGTTGATAAACAAGGTAAAAATAAAAAATGATGGCTCGCAATTGGCTTAATTTTTATATAAAGACCTTGGTGCTGTAACGACACGTTCTCGCGTTATGCTGGGGTAAAGCTCGCGGCGTCCAGGGTTCGTTACAAAAATAATGTTTTCATTAATCACAAGAGACACTTTTGTTTTTATAAAAAAAAATTTCTTTTATTATAATTCACTCTTAAACTAAGTTATAATTAAACTGCACCACTACTGAGCACGCCAACGATGATCAACCGCTTCGTGGCCCTCAAGAGCTTTCGTCTCCACTCTCCGTCGGCTAGCCTACTGCTTCTCACACTGGAGCGAATAAAATTCTGGTCCAGTCTGAGCAGAACAGTTGGCCTGTCCACCAATTTTTGACTTGTCGCGGTTGTCACGAATAAGATTCTGAGACAACCTTTCCACGTCGAAATTGGTGTTAGCCTATTGACGATCTTGTCCGTCTTGTTCAGCTAGGGCGAATAAAATTCTGGCCTTGCTAACCAAAACGCTGCCTGGCTCTGGGTTTCGTCACCTGGGCGAATAAAATTCTGGCCAGGTGAAGCAGCGACAGCACTTACTGGGCCTGCCAATGACGATCAACCTCTCTGTGGCCTATTGACGATCTCGTCCGTCTTGTTCAGCTAGGGCGAATAAAATTCTGGCCTTGCTGAACAAAGCGCGGCCTGGTTCTGGGCTCCGTCACCTGGGCGAATAAAATTCTGGCCAGGTGAAGCAGCGACAGCACTTACCTTAGCGAGTCTCGCTTAATTCAAAGTCGAATACGATTCTGGCTTTGATTGAGCGAGCGAAACCTATTTGCAAGACTATTTTAATTAAGTTGAATAAAATTCTAACTCACTTGAAAGAAGTCTTGCCCGGTTGCTTGCCCGTGGCCAACCCCACTCAAAAACGTAATTATCTTGCTTTTATATGTTTCTGCCAGGCACACATACACACCCATACCACTTTACGACAGCTGCTTGCGACTGTTCAGGGTTGTGTTTAATGGTATGTTTTCCTTATGGATTTATCTTTATGTAAATAGGTGGCGCTTCTTAACGGCTATTATAATTTCAAATATTTCCTTAACAAATAATAAATGTAATTATAAAATATAATTATGAATTATATATTATGAAATTCATTAAACAATAAATATTCAGAAATGTAAAAAATGTAAAAATTTATGAAATTCAGTAACAAAAATTAAAAAATTTTAAAAATATCTATATAGAGTCTAATTGTTTGTGATTTAATTGCTATGTGATCCAAAAACGAGCCTGCCGACTTTTGGTCGTCACAGTGCTTGAAGAAAAAAATTATTTATAAAATATTGTTTTAAGGAAATATTTCGAAAACGTTCGATCTTGGAACTCTCATAAATACTGATGTTTTCGATGCAAAATTCAAAATAAAGTTGAAATAATAATAAATAAGATACGTTACGTAGTAATACAATCAAGATAATGGAAGACATGCGACTCGTTTCCTTTGATATCTATATACCTCAATACCAACAAATAAAACCTTAGATATCCTACGTTACACACTAGATTAAATTGAAATATTAATTTTATATTTTTCAAGCCAAAAGACTGCCAGCAGAAATTGCTGTAATAAATTCTTTATTTGCTGCGTGTTGAATGGCGGCATATAAGGCCAAGGCCTCAGCTGTAAAGTAAGTTATCCTAAAGTTTCGTATAGACTGGACTGTTGTAGTCATCAGTGAATAAAAATTTGCTTTAAATTCATTAGTTAAATTATAAAACACCTGTTTCTGAACACTAAGAAACGTTGAGATGGAGATGAAGACATCTCTAGACGTCATGGAGATTGTTGTTGTTTTTTATATAAATTTGGCTAAACGTTTATTCTTCAGAAAATTATAATTAAATATTGAATAAATAATAGTTATAGTTTTTTGACCTTTTTAATATATTTTAGTAGTTAATTATAAAGCACTAGGGTAATGATTAATAAAAAATTTTTAAAAACTTTTATTTTTTATTATTTTTTCGATATTTCGCCACACCGTTGGTTGGCATCATCAGGAAAACAAAAATAAAAAAAAAAAATTTTATTAAATATTGAACTAGTGCTTTATAATTAACTACTAAAAAATATTGAATAAATAAAAAATGAAAATAACTTTTCGTTTGCTATTCTTTAAATTCGAAAATATCTTATAAAATTCTAATTTTAGTTGCCTGCAACAATTCCCTCAAGATGCTGAAAAATTTGGCAAAAGATAACTAAAATTAAATGATTCCTGGCAAACGATAAAATTGTTATCACAAGATTTAAGCAAAAGCTTAAATTAACGAATTGCAGTGTCATCAAATTAAATTTGTCATGTCAATCTGGTTTTTGAAAAACAACAAACAAAATTAGAAACAGCATTGAAAGCTGCTTGATGAAAGACGATTTTTTTAGTAAATTTGTCAATCATTTAATTGCGGCATTTGGTTTTTAGTCTTAAACAGATGTTGTTTAAAATTTAAAAAATTTCTCTAATAAATAGGTTGAGAACACAAGGAATTCCCTATGATAATGCTACATACGAAAAACCTACTAATAAGAGAGAGAGAGAGAGAGAGAGGGAGCATATGGAGAGAGCAACAATTTTAATTTGTAAAAATTACAAAAAAACAAAAAATATATTTCGAAAGATCTTTACATGACATTAATATTTGAAAATGATTTCAAGCATATTGCTAAAAAGGATATCCTTGGCGAAGCTCAGTTTAATTTTGGGTCAATTTTTCAGGCCCAACTTATTGTATATCATAAATAACACGAACAATATTGGTCTCGAATTTCTCAACTACTGTTGGCTTATCAGCATTAACCAGTGGAATTACATACGCACGATCTCGAAGGCCAGTTGTCAATTTAAAGGCCTATTTTTCATCGCCAAATTCTGACTCCATTAAAACAGTTGTTGCAGTAGTCATATGTCATAAATATAAGGGCAGCAGTAACTCGAAGTATGATGCAAAGTGTACTTGTGTAAAATATATTGGAATTACACAAAATTATATTTTGTAAAAATTGGAGTTGGTGCTCTTCTATATGAGATCAACGCTCTGCTTGTATGTACCGTTTGGAAGAACTAAACTTGAGGACGAAAGTAAAGTTATATTGATGCTATAATTCTTATATAAAATGTATGTTGTAGCTTTGTTATTGGCATTTTCTTAAAAAGAAACTTACATTATCGAGAAATTTTCTATAAAATATTTAACTTTACTATATAAAAGCTATGTTGTCGATAACTTCACTATACAAAAATAATATTATTTGAAATTTTTCACTAGAAAATTAATTAAAGTTTTCTATATTTTTATTTTTCGTTATCGTTTTACTTTTTTAATAATAATGCTTGTTATCGATAATTTTTTTTTAAATAAACCTTATGTGATCGATAAGTTTTCTATATTTTTAGTTTTCGTAATCAAGCTACTTTTTTAATAAAGTTTGTTATCGATAATTTTTTTTTATGTAAAACTTATGCTATCAATAATTTGTATTTAAAAAATTTATGCTAACGATAACTTTTCTGTATAAAGCTTATGTTATTGATATATTGTATATAAAAAATATACGCTATCGATAACTTTTCTACATGAAGCTTATGTATAAAGTTTTTGCTATCGACATTTTATATATATATAAAATTTTCTTAATCAATGATTTTTCTATATGAAATTTATGTTATCGATAACTTGCATACATAAAATTTATGGTTATTGAAAACTTTTATTTATTAAATTTATGCTAACGATAACTTTTCTATATAAATATTATACAATTGATAACTTTCTATTTCGATAACTCTGAATTTATGCTATTGATAACTTGTATACATATACAAAATTTTACGGCTTTAGCTTTTCTATATAAAACTTATACTATCGATAACTTGTATAAATAAAATTTACCCTCTAGATAACTCTACTATATGAAATGTATTCTTATACTATACTATATACTATATAATGTATTCTTATATTATACTTATACTATCGATAACTTGTATAAATAAAATTTACTCTCTAGATAACTCTACTATATGAAATGTATTCAATCGATCAGTTTGTTTTATAAAATTTGTGGTTACGATAAGTTTTCTATAAGAAACTTATGCTTTTGATAATTTTTATGCAAAAAATTTACGCTATCGATAACATTTCTATATGAAATTTATACGTTCGATGACTTGTGTATATAAAATTTACTCTCTAGATAGCTCCACTATATGAAATTTGCTATCGATAACTTTTATTCATGAAATTTATGCTTACGATTAGTTTTCTACAAGAAGGTTAAGCTTTCGATAACCTATATGCAAAAAATTTTCGCTGCCGATAAGTTTTTGATATAAAATTTATGCTATCGATAACTTACATATATCAAATTCATGCTATCGATAACTTTTATTCATAAAATTTACGCTAAAAATTACTTTTCTATATGAAAATTATGCTATCGATGGCTTGTGTAAATTAAATTTACTCTCTAGATAACTCCTGTGTATGGGATTTGCTATCGATAACTTTTATTTATTAGATTTATGCTTACGATTAGTTTTCTATAAGAAGGTTATGCTTTCGATAACTTATGTGCAAGCAATTTACGCTATCAGTAAGTTTTCAATGTGAAATTTTTGCTATCGATAACTTACATACATAAAATTCATGCTATCGATAACTTTTATTCATAAAATCTAAGCTAAAGATAATTTTTTCATATTAAGCTTTTGCTATCGAAAACTTGTATACAGAAAATTTACGCTACCGATAACTTTTCTATATGAAAATTATGCTATCGATGACTTGTGTATATAAAAATTACTCTCTAGATAACTCTGTATGAAATATGCTATCGATAACTTTTATTTTTAAAATTTACGCTACAGATAAGTTTCCTATATGAAGTTTACGCTTTCGATAAGTTTTTGATATGAAATTTATGCTATCGATAAGTTGCATATATCAAATTCATGCTATCGATAATTACTATTCATAAAATTTATGCTAAAGATAACTTTTTTATATGAAGCTTAAGTATCGATAACTTATATATAAAAAAATTACGCTATCGACAACTTTTCTATATGAAGCTTATTTATCGACAACTTGTATATAAAAAATTTACGCTATAGATAAATTTTCTATATGAATATTATGTTATCGATGGCTAGTGTAAATAAAATTTACTCTCTAGATAACTCCTCTGTATAAATTTGCTATCGATAACTTTTATTTATGATATTTATGCTTACGATAAATTTTATATATGAAGTTTATGCTTTCGATAACTTATGTGCAAACAATTTACGCTACCGATAAGTTTTTGATATGAAATTTATGCTATCGATAACTTACATATATTAAATTCATGCTAAAGATAACTTTTATTCATAAAATTTACGCTACAATTAAGTTTTTTATATGAAATTTATGCTGTCGATATCTTTTATTTGTAAAATTTGTGTTAAAGATAACTTTTTATATAATTGTTATGCCATCGACAACTGGTATATGAAAAATTTACGCTATCGATAACTTTTCTATATGAAACTTATGCTATGGGTAACTTGCATGCATAAAATTTATGCTTTCGATAATTATTACTTTTTAACAATCGTCCATAATATCTATTTTCAAATTGCTAGTAGCGGACTCTTTGGAAAAATTTAAGTATTTGAAAATGCCCCTAAAATTTTTTTATTATGTTTTGTGTATTTATTATTGTTTTATATATTTCAGTCAATATTTTAAGAATTTAATTATCAGATGCTTAAACTTTACTCAGTCGTTGGCCGCCTTAAACTAAAAGAATTGTTTCTCACAACGTAAAAGAAAATGTGAAAACCCCATTTGAAACATGTGGGGTCTGTCTATTTATTTAACAAATTAAAACAGATAAAAACAAGTTGAATGTTTATTTTTAGTTTACAAATTAATCAAAACAAGTTAAGCTTGCAATTGTATAAAATTGTATATATTTTTGTAATCGTTATTGTATTTCTTTTTTTTGCCACCACCACAAAAATATAAAATGCTGCTATTTATAGATTATGTTGTAAGTAAATTGCAGATCTTTGATCACGTTTACTTAAAAAAAGTTAAGCAAAATAAGAAAAATAATATTTATGATTGCGAGTATAGTGAGCAGTGAGTGAGTGCAGCAGTTACAATTAAACCAAACAAGGTTTAAACTAACCGCTACCAACTTCATGTTGTTTTTCTTGAATCAAAAATGCATCATTAAAAATATGCTTGCCGTTGAGATGTAAAATGAACGAAGTACATAAATAGGAATAATAAAAATATTAAATTCGTAGGGGGCAACATGTGCTCGAAGCTATTTAGTTTTAATTGAAGCATATTTTAGTTTTATTGATTTTCTGTTTTTTTCTTTATTGATGGCATCACTGGACTTTATTTCTTTAGTCGGCGTTCGCTTTGTGGCCGATGCAAATTGTTACAGCACCATGATCAATACTTTTAGAAAGAGATAAATGGTACAACGGCGGCTGATGGTTGATTTCGAATAATCTACCTGTAAATTGGCCTTCCGGGTTATAATAAGTGAAAAATTAAAACATTTTTGTGATTAGTTTGAATTTGTTTGTCAACAGTTTTTCATTTATTTTTCTTAAGGCTACCACCCGATGGTGTGGCGAAATGTTGAAAATTTTGTGGCTGAAGAAAAATTATTTATAAATTAAAACATTTATTTTGACAGTTATTGTCTTTAATACACACAAAACTAAATGATGGTAACTTTACCACTGCAATGCCTAAAAGCTGCTTTATCACCTTTATGTCTTTAGTCGACAGAACGTGACAAGATTAATATCATTACCTAGCCCTGTGGCCATAATACGATGGTAGTCTTACCACGCATATACACTAGTTGCATATACGCCTTAGTTGCAATTTTCGAGTACGCGTTAGCAGGGCCGTGCTCTTTCTTCTTGTTTAAGAGTTGGAAACTATCCAACTTGCAAGCGCAACTAGGACAATTTTGATATTAATCATTTCTTTTTGTTAACACCTCTTCGGAACTATCTTCAAAGCCCGATTTAAACCACAGCCACCACGTTGCTAGCTGAGGGGCCTCACCAATAATCAGAACATGGCCGTAGTCCTGCGAGCAACTGGCTTCCGTTATACCAGTGTGTGTTTTTAAGTTACTGCTTAGACTTCGAGAGTCCTTTGTTTCTTCCAGTATCGGGTTCCTGCTAGTCCAGACGACTGGTGCCGCCTTTTACCCCCGAAGGCACATATCAACATGGGGAAGAGATCCATCAAGACAGCGTGCCTCCATTGGGTTTTTACTCTTGAGAATGTTTCCTCATGAACTGCTCTCTTATCTAACAGAGAGAGCTTAAAACTTCTATTTCGAGCGGTTCTCGCTTATACAGGGTATTCGCCGGGAAGGTATACCACTTTATCTATAATATAAAAATCTATAATATAAAAATAAGTCGGGTTTTCCTTCCTGACGTTATAACTTTAGAACGCACGAACCGATTTCCACGGTTTTGCATTCGTTGGAAAGTTCTCGAGCTCCGTGAGGTTTATAGCAAAGTAGGTGATCCCAAATTATGCTTATTTTTGCGAAATTCCTCTTATTTACGGAGATACAGCCATTTTAAGTTTTTAGTGAAATCTTCTTAAAAATAGGTCGTGTTTTCTTTCCTGACGCTATAACTTCAGAACGCACGAACCGATTTCTATGGTTTTGAATTAGTTGGAAAGGTCTCGGGCTCAGGAACATTTTCAAGTGAAAAGCAGGAAAACAGCGCCATCTCTGATATATAGCATCTACACTACAACGGCATCAGTACGTGGTGTGTGGTATCCCTCACGAAGCGAAGCCATCTATCTGGTGGCAAAAGTGGCGAACGGGCTGGGTTTGCTAGTTTATTTATAATTTTTATTAAACGAAAGAGAATGGATCTTATATTGATAAATGTTTTAATTTCGTCGCATCGTTTTTATTTTCAAAGAATTTTCAAATATCCCCACAAAAAAAAGACCATCACCATTTCTCGAAATTTCTTGTTGTGGAAAGAGATATCGCAGTAATTCCATTGTAATCCTGGCTGCATGCGATGTGAAACCATCTTGTTGGTTTGTTATGTTAATTAAGCCCAAAGCATGTAGTTGTGGCGTTAAAAAGTTTTCAATCATATCACGATATCGCTCCCCATTCACAGATACCGTTTAGCCGTTTTCATTTTTAAAGAATTAAGGTGCAATGATTCCTCCTCACCAAAATCCATATCAGATTGTCACTTTTAATGGATGCAAAGGTAACTGTTAAAAAATTTTGAGGGTTTCCTATTCCCTAGAGCCGACTATTCTGTTTATTCACACGTCCATTTAAATCAAAATGTGTCTCGTCATTCATTATGATTTTTTCGTGAAAATCGGGGTGACTCGTGGTCGAGCTGTAATATTCTATTGGAATAAATGGTCTTGTGGAAGAAGTTCTTGTGTCAAGTGAATCTTATATGGAAACAACTGCAAATCCTTGTAAAAAATTGTGGCGAATGTTGAATTTCAAGCATCTGAGCACGGCGTCTAATTGAGATTGATGGATTGTTTTGAACAGTTTCTTGAGCAGCAGCAATATTTTCAGCCGATCTTACAGTACACTGTGGTGTGTGTGGGTATGCCGCCTACAGAGAGCCTCTTTCTTCGAAGTTATTCACTATACAAGAAATAGTGCGTTTTATAGGCACGTTGTTTCTCTCAAAAAATTTCACGTAACTTTCTCATCGTCAGAATAATCGATGATTAATTTTTGATAAAATGTTTTAACGATTAAAAGACGTTGGTTTATCGAATAAATCGAATAAATTTGCCAGGTGCCTGTTTTACGACTGCCAAATATGAACTGTCAAGACTAACGTTTACCAAAATGGCGGCAAAAAAAGTAGTATACCTTCCCGGCGGACACCTTGTTTAAGAAAATTCTACTTCAACATTGATACATATTAAGTCGTTTCGATTAGTTCCTCAAAACAGTGAGATTATAATCGAACAGGTTAACACGACCTCGGACGCAATTTTCACACCACTAAAACTACTTATACACTCTAACCAACGAAAAACTCCCTCAGACGGACACACTTACCTAGCTACTAATAAAAGAAGCAAATATTAAATTAACCACGCACAAAATGCCGGGTAGCAAGCAATTAACTTACATAAATTGATACGACCCTAATAAAAAATAAACTACTGACTCTCCAGTGTTATCCGAAATGCGGCTTGATAATGATGTCATCGCATGGAAAGCGCTTGCCACACGCACCAAACAACCAGCCATTAACGAAGGTATTGTTGTCATTTTTTCTATCTTTTGTGGCTGTTTGTTCGGTATAAACGGCGAGCGCTTTCGATGTGAAGACATTATTTTTAAGCCGCGTTCTAATCTGTACTGGTTCCAATCTGTACTCATGTAGGTAGAATGCTAGCCACCCAATTTTCAATATCTCTGCCTTTTGGTATTATCTAGGTATGTGTGTCCATCTGAGCATGTTTTCCATTTGTTCCGTTGTTCGAATGAATGAGTTCGTGTTTACCAGTTCGTTTATAATGTCACTGTTAAAAGTTTTTGTTTTGTAGACTTC
This sequence comes from Trichopoda pennipes, assembly GCA_030448955.1. Taxonomy (NCBI): domain Eukaryota; kingdom Metazoa; phylum Arthropoda; class Insecta; order Diptera; family Tachinidae; genus Trichopoda; species Trichopoda pennipes. The sequence goes on from JASKUP010000040.1 coordinate 5,582,216, forward strand.
CAAGTTTTCAAGAATTTCTAGTGATCTTCGTCCATTTTTGCTAGGATCTATAAATGTCATACATTCATCTATTTGCCTTGGTGTGTCTCCGTGAGTATTACGGGGTAATGCAAAGTTAGAGTCTTCTCTTTTTCGTTTGTATAAGCGCGTGTGTTCTGTAAATCTTGTTTTTAGTGCTCGTCTAGTACAAGTAGGTCTGCATACTCCGGTTTTCACGGGAAGCTATGGCAACATTAACACATATGGTTGTTGTTATCATTATTCAGTGTAGGCGCCTGTTCAGTTAATGTTCTACGTTATTTGCTTATCTGTTTGTTTACTTTATTTCATGGTATTTCAATAAAGCATGCTATTATTGTCTTGTGTCTATAAGATTTCTTTGAAACTTCTTAATTTGTAAACAGACACAATAGGTCATTTCATTGACTTTTTTTGTTATAATTATTTTCTTTTATAACTTATAAGAGTATGAATTACATAATCAAAATAAATTGTCATCATTAATAGGCGATGATTACCCTGAAATTATAGCTGAGCGGAGACTTTTGTAAAGAAGACCGAAAGACGACGAAATAAAATGCGAAATTCGGTACAATTTTATTATTTGTGTTATTTTTTTAAAGTTCTAAGGGTTTCAAAAAAATAAATTTTTATTCGGAACCATAATGGACTTGACCTCTTGACTATACATGTTTAATAAAATTTTTCTTAATATTTTAAATGCATTCAGAAACCTTACCTCTGTTAGATTCCTTTCTCTAATAAGCTTTGAATTATCGAGAGTCTTAACGTTCAAACGAAATAAAATATCTTCAAAACGTAAGAAAATAAACAAAAAACGATTTAAGACAGTTTTGCTACTCAACGGATGACATGTTGAGGCTGCCTTTATAATCAATTACTGGGTATTTATGATATTTAGAGTTTTTAACTTGTTGCTAAGTGCACAATTGGACTTAAGAAAATTTATATAAATTTGGTATTTTTGTTTTTCTCTTTTTTGTTGTTGTTGTTGTTGCAGCAAACGTCAATAAATTTATAAACAGTTTTTTGCTTAATTTTCAGTGAATTAAACGCCTTGTTGCCAAGTTTTTTTTTATCGATTTTAAATTTTTTGTCATATTTTTTAAAAATGACTGCAAATGTGGGTTAAAGTGTTTTTTTAGACATTAAAACTAATGAATCACCCATCAAGGCAGCAGAATTTGGAGTTTGTGTTTTCGTTTTGTGTATGTTTTAATAAGTTCCAACAAAGGCTTTGTGCAGAGTCTCGTTAAAGTTGAATAATTTAAGGATGAAATTGAAAATTTATCACAACAATTGCAGACAGATGTTTAGCAGTGAAATTAAAACACAAAAGAAACTAAACGTTACAAGAACTAGAAGTAACGTTTTTTTTATTCTGTCTTTGTTTTACAGATTAATCAAGTACAAAGATTTATTTGTTTGAAAAGAGAGATGGAGAGAGAAAGATGCTTTTTAGAGAGCTTGCACAAGAGAGCTTTAAGCTGAATGTACTCTTTCTTTACAATATTATGTTGAAATGAAAAATAGAGTTTTTGTGTTATTGTTAATTTTCTTAATATTTTCAGCTGTATAATAATACAGGGTGTTTGCCGAGAAGGTATACAACTTTATTTTGCCGCCATTTTGGTAAACATTAATCTTGACAATTAATATTTTTCATTCGTGAAGTAGACACATGGCAAATTTATTATGGAAAAATATTCGATAAACCAACGTGTTTTAATCGTTAAAATATTTTATCAAAATCAATCATCGATTACTGTGACGTTGAGAAAGCTACGTGAAATTTTTGGGAGAAACAACGTGCCAACAAAATGCAGTATTTTTCGTGTAGTGAATAGGCCCAAGCATCCACCACAACCTACTGCAAGATTGGCTGAAAACATTACTGCTGCGCTCAAGAAAGTCTTCAAAACAAGCCATCAATCTCAATTAGACACTGTGCTCGGGAGCTTGGTCTTCAAAGAACAACTTTGGCCATAACTTTGTACAAGGATTTGCATTTGTTTTCATATAAGATTCAGCTGACACAAGAGCTGCTTCCCCAAGACAATTTATGCCAATAGGATGTTACAGCTCGCCCATGACTCGCTTCGATTTTTATGAAAAAATCGTAATAAGTGACGAGGCACATTTACATTTGAATGGATATGTGAATAAATAGAATACTCTGCTCTGGGGAATGGGAAACCTGCAAATTATTCAACAGTCACCTTTTGCATTCATTAAAAGTGCCATTCTGGTGTGCAATTTGGTTAGGAGGACTTTACTTCTTTGAAAATGAAAACGTTAACCGTGCATGGGAAGCGACAACGTGATATGATTTAAAACCTTTTAATGACAAAAATCCACCGTCATTTCTCGTGTCTTCCCTTGAAGTTAATAAGGGCATATTTAACTTAACGTTCCCTCGTGTGTAGCAATGTTTCTTGTACTACATATCTTGTTGCCCAAAAAATATACAAAATTTGTTGTTGTTATTTTCCTCTGTCCTTTCTGGCTGTTGTTCGTTCAGTGTAAACGACGAGCGCTTTCGATATGAAGACATCATTTTTAAGCCGTGATCCAATTCGTACCGGTGAGTCAGTGTTCGCGTTTAGGTAGTTTTGTTGTTAAGGTTGTATCACCCGGGGGCACATTGATATGTTTTGATGGAATCTCACCGTCATTGCATGTGTCAACGGAGGTAAAAGGGGTCTCAGTCCCCTTCAAGGCTAGCAGGAGCCAACTGGACAATCCCACTATTTTTCCACGGGAATCGTTAAAGCCCCGGAGATCAGCTATTTGTCTTTTCTGCCTTTTAGCTGTTCTCTGACTGATTATTGAGGTCGGCCCTTCGGGAGTATCATGGTGGTTGTGGTTTCGAGGCTCTCTTTTGAGTTTGCAGATCGGATAATTCGCAATGAACATAATGAATGGTCCAGGTCCAGTGAGCATGAATGCCGTTGTGTTGTTAAATTTTATTAAGCTTCATGCGTTCGGGATCAGGAGTTGGATAGTCTCTAACTCTTCAGCAAGGAGTAGTGGCGTTGGCCGGCTCCGAGCTCTTGAAGTTGCAACTAGTAGTGATCGGAGGATAAACGTATCTGAAGGCCTTCTAGGGCGAGGATGATGCTATACTTCATTCGCAGTGGTATGATCTACCGTCAGGTTTTGGCTTACACAGCTAGGTACTGACACGTAAATCTTATCACGTATGAGTCACATCGCATTTCGCCAGGTTTACATTGAAATTACTGTGAGACCTTTTTTTACAATGGTAATGTTGATTGGTTTCTACTGTCGCCTGATTTGACTGCTCCAGACTTCTTTTTGTGGATATATCTGAAGAGCAAGATTTATGCAAACAAATCCGAAACTCTTGAGTAACTCAAACAAAATATTCGTGATGAAATTAATGAAATACCGCTTGAAATTTGAGAGAATCTAATGAGAAAAGGGCTCTGGCATTTGTGAGACGAACAGAGGCGGACATTTATCTGATATTGTATTCCATACATAATTGCCAACATTAAATAAATCAAGATTATCAATATCAAGTTCCATTCTCTTTTATTTAATCAAAAATTATAAATAAACAAAGTAGTATACCTTGCTGGCGGATACCCTGTACAAAGATTAAACAAGACTTAGCTGGCATGAGCATGGCCCGTAACCGTTTTATTATTTATTTATTTGTTGTTGTTTTATTTTGTTTATCTTGTCGACAGCCGCCAACCGCTAAATGGTTAAAACTTCCATCACCTCTAGCCATAATTATATTTGCTGCTTCGTTGGCTGGCTGGCTGTTCGTTCGACCATCTGCTTTAGCTGTTAACCAAAAGCTAAGATCAATCAGTTGAAATTGTGACTCGATCGCGAACAGTTTGTTGATCGTTAATGTGAAACAAAAGTTGTGCAAAAATTATAAAAAAGCAAAAGAAAACCGAAAAAGAAGAGTATTAAAAATAAAGAAAAAAAGAAAAACAAAAATGAAGTAAAACGGCATTCCATATGCCCTCAAGCTGTTTAGCCAATATGTGCGTTAAGAAGATGATGAATAATAGATTTAATAAAATTTTAAAATTCTGCTTAGAAGCGCAAAGTTGTGTTTAGCGGTCTGCTTTTGAGACGTAGTGAAAATTTTTAATAAAATAAAAATTTATTTATTTAATTATTTTTTTTTTGTTTTTGATAAAGAAAACACATTTTTCATTTGCATATTTTGACACGAAATGCTTTAAACAGTTACAGTGTGCACAATTGGCGTTTTTTTTTAATTTGTTGTTTTTGTTTTATTTGTTAAAGAATAAAAATTTATAAAATATAAAAATATCGAAAAGCAATTGCAAAAATTGAAGTAGCGGTAAAATAAAAGACTTAAAAAAAAAAACAAAATGGTTACAACGAAAAGCAACAACAAAAGCAGTAACATTTCCAGCTGCTGTAACAACAGTGTTACCAGCAGTAAATGCATTTGCAATTTGTATACCAAAAATTTAGAAAATTTCAGCATTAATTATGCCAAAACGAAATATTTTGTCAACACCCGCAACAATACAAATGACAACAAAAAGTTTAATTTAAGTTTAGTTATTGGAATTTGCTGCCTTTTACATTGTATTGCTGTTATACAGGGTGTTGCCGTCTATACAAGTACGTAACAATTACATTCACTTATAATTTTATTTCATAACATTTGGCCGGATTTTCTATTTATATTTTTTAAGTTTATGACACTTTTAAGGAAAACTATTTTTTGTTTTTGTTTTTGATCTATTAAGACCGGTTGTGCGATTGGTTGGTTGGTTGTTTAGTTGTTTGTTTGTTGCATTTTGTTGTTCGAACCGGCCAAAGTCAAGAGTTTCTGTTCATAATTGTCTATTCATAATTGTTTTGAAATTTATTTATAGTTTTTTTTACAACTAATTCCAATTAAACTGGTTTTCACCTGTATTTGATCAATAACGCCATCACAGGCCAACGAAGAATCGTCGTGTAAAAACAAAAAGCACCACTGCTATCGTCCACTAAAACTAAAAAAATTGATTTACAAAACCATTCAAAAAAATTATTATTCAATCAATGAATTTATGTAAATTGATGAACCAATTAAATTAAAAAAAAAAAACAGAAAAAAAAGTTGCTAATACGACTGCAAGTCAATAAAAATTTTAAAAATTACAGAAAAAGCACTAACAGGGACTTAAAACTTTGAAACTGTAAAAAAAAAATTAAAAAAATTTACAAAAGCTTTTTTCATAAGAATTCTTGAAAATTAAAAAAGGCCCAGGTATTTAATTTTGTGCTCCTGCTGTATAGCTGATCTCGTTTTCTTAGCAGCTGAAATTATATTTAGTCAAAGCAAAAAAAAATTTATTCCCAAAAAATTTATTTTAACCTTCCCCAATGTGCAAAATTAAAAGACGATCGAATTTTTTTTTTTAATTTTTATAAATTTTACAATACGTAAGACCAACGTAAGCTTAACGTAAGCCAAAAGGCAGGCGCATTACTATTCAAGACTTTCCACAAATGGATTAATCTCTAATGACGAACATGGATAAAATTACGGTAATTTTGCAAGGAACAAATTGGGTGGTTATGAGAAAGTTTCTGAACAGATGGCTGCCGCATTACGAAACTATTGTATTTTTTTTTAAAGAGAAGTAGCACTTCAGGCAACAATGCCTATTTAGTCAAGTACCGTGCTACATTCTTTAGGAAAGGGATAGAGAAAAAATGCCACAGGTGATGAAAGTAGAAGGATAGTTACGAAAATTAACTATCGTGTAAGACAGCTCACTGAGCAGTCTCACCGACAGCCATTTTTTATTTGTAGTGAAAAAAAACCAATGTCTTTGTTGGGAATCGAACCCACAACCCCCAGTCTTATAAGCTAGTACACTACCTACTAGCCTAGAGGGGCTCGATTTAATCAAAAACAGCTGATGCTGATGAAAATGATTATGGAATTCAAAATAAGCCATTTTAAATGACGGCACTAATATACCTGAGTAAAATAAACTGTCTGTCCTTCTAAGCCCTTCTGGGATACGAGATAAGATTAACGTTTGTACTTAGCTGTGTAAGTCATAACCAGACAGTGGATCATACCACTGTGGATGAAATGTAACGTCATCTTTGCCCGAGAAGGCCTTAAGATACGTATATCCTCCAGTCACTCCTAGTTGCAACTTCAAAAGCTGGGAGCAGGCCAACGCCGCCACTCCTTGCCAAAGAGTTGAAGACAATCCAACTCCCGATCCAGAACGCATGAAGCTTAATAAAATTTAAGAACACAACCGCTATCATGATTACTGGACCTGGACCATTCATTGTGCTCAATGTGGGGGCCTAGAAACCACAACCACCACAACCACTACGATACTCCCGAAGGGTCAACCCCAATAATCAGTCAAATAACAGCTAAAAGACTAAAAAGACAAATAGCGGAACGCTGGGGCTTTACTGATTCCCGTGAAAATATAGTGGAATTATCCAGTTGCCTCCTGCTAGGCTTGAAGGGGACTGGGCTCCCTTTTACCCCCGTTGATACATGTAATGACGGTGAGATTCCGTCAAAACATATCAATGTACCCCCGGGGGACCCTTCTGTGATTTCGATGATGAATTTAAGTGACTGCAAAATAACAAAATATTAAGAGGAATGAGTTCTATATTTATTTTCAGCTCTTGGTTAATTGGCTTTCTTTTCATGCGGACAAGCTTTTAAGAGATAACCCCTACTCAAGCACTGTATTGTACCACAACTAGAAAATTAGGTTAATGGGAGGAGGAAAGATTTGAATTTTCCTACACTGAAAGTGACAGGAAAGACTTCTGCAGGGAGTTGATGCCACATACGAACTGTTCTGCTGAAAAACGAATTCTCCCTGTAATGCGTAGTGCGATTCACTGGCCAATTGACCAGAAATGGATGCGCTTTCAATGAAAATCGCAAAAACGTAGGAGTAACAGGAACAAGTTCCCTAATTTCATAAGAGCACTTACCATAGTCACGATAAAACAGTGAAATATTACCTACATTGCATCGAAGCTCTAGAGGATCAATAGAGTTGGATACCCAACCGTCCCCAATGAGCCTCTTAACTATCTAGTGTACCCGGTTGAGCAACCCCTAAATATACTTTGGGATGCCGGCCCATACATTAGACTTGTATTTCATCTTTGGACGGATATAGGTGGTACAAATAGTACAAAGATCGAATGGAATGAAGTATCTCTTACACCGTTTGAGAAAACTGAGGCACCTAGAAAGCTTCTTTAGAGACCTAAAAAATATATTCAGTCCATCGAACATCATACAGAATTTTCATGCCAACAACATCAAGAGCGGAAGCTCCATAATACTTATGTCAACCATACTAACCAGTGCAACACCATTTCCGAACACAGATCTATGCGTAAGCATGCATGTTTTATGGATGGCTCTGAAATTATGAATAAAATAAAAGGCGGCTCCATGCCCTGCGAAGAGCCAAAATGATTAAAATGATATGCAGTAATCAAATATAGATAAAAAATATTTAGGAAAAAGTAGAAGCCAATGCTTATGGACACTATTACGGGTCATAAAATATTGAACGTACTACATATATATATAAAGGGTTGTTCAACAAGAAGTTTGTTTTCTAAATCAAAGTAAAACAAAAAATTTGGATTAAGATGAAAGTTCGGCAATTATGATGTCCGGCAAATGTCCACCACGACAATGCTGATAGATGTCACTTCTTTCATCAAAGTTTTTAATCATTTTTTGGTAAAATGGCGGTGCAAATTCCTTAATAACATCACGGATTTTGAGTTATAAGGCTGAAATCGATTCATTTGGCTTCGTATAATTCAGTGGTTTTAAGTCACACGATCTGGCTGGCCACTTAACTGCTGATTGTCGTGGCACCATCCTGTTGAAACAACACGTCGGTGAGATCCACGTTGTCAATAATAGGCCAAAATTAAGTTTGTTAACATCTCGCGAAAGCGTGTGGTCCATTGTCCATTACGGCATTTCTAAAAAACGTACCATTCATGACCATGCAAAGACTTCTCAATAATCGTTTTAGGATTTTTAAGAGCCTAAATACGTTAATTTTGCGTGTTGACATACATACCCTGACAATTGAAAATGGGCTTCGTTTGAAAAAATGATTTTTTCAGAAAAACCAGCCGGTTGTTCCTGAATGAACTGAGCGAATCTGCGGCGATGTGACTGGTCGATTGACTTCAATTCCTGCACCAGTTGAACCTTGTAAGGCTTCAAAGTCAAATGTTTACGGAAATTTCGCCATGTAGCGGTTTTGGATAACCCCAGTTATTGACAACATCGAGGAATTGACAAACTTGGATCTGCTTCAATACTGTGGCTCAAGTCTGCGTTGCTTTCAGTTGAACGATACGGTCGAACATATGTTGATGTTCGTACATTTTGTGGCGAACCTGTCGACTCAAATTTATCGAACAAATTCTTATTAGCGATCTTAGAAGGACGATTATGTTGTCTGAAAATATCACGAATTTGACGAAATGTAACTTTAACAGAGCCACCAATTTCATAGCGAATTTTAATTTTTTTAATACGATTTTCGTGAGAAATGAAATTCATTGTAACAATTGTCAATTCATCTACTACGAATACGTCAAAAAAGTAAGTGTCAAAACTATCATGTTGTAGGTGTTGCCACAATTAAAAAAGAAACTTCTTGTTGGAAAATCCGTACCCGGGCTATGTTAGTAAAAAAAAGTCTACGAACTTGTGTATCGATGACAATTCATAGAAATTTTGTTCGCGACAAAAAAATGGTTGCTTGTAAAAAGTTTCATTTTGAGGATTTAATATCTTTACACAACGGAAACGAAGAAAAAAGGACAAAGTTTGTTTAAAAAGCGTAATGCTTTCGGCGCTTATAAAAAGCACCTTTTAAAAGTAGAGAGAGAGAGAGAGAGGGTGGTGAAGAGAGAGGGAGAGGGGGAGAGAGAGAAAAATTTGTTTGGTTAGTTTATAACCGCACGTAAAGAAGAAATATAACAGACACATTAAGAATATGTTAGGAGATTGTTCCACAATATAAGATACTAGTCGATTAAAATCGCCTAAAAATAAAAATTGCAATTGGCATTGTTAAAACTAAAATCGAACAAACAACCTTACGCTACATTAAAGGAAGCTATTTTTGGAAGTCATTTTCTTTAGAATTAAGAGAACCTGATGAATTAATAACACAATAGCAACTTTCTAAGCACCTTTTAAAATTGTAACTAGCTATATTCAAATAAGAGATTATAGGGAATTGAAGTTATGAGAATATAATATTAAAAAGTAATGTTTGTTCAAGTTCGATTTCAAAATTCAAAGATTTTCAAAAACATAAAAAATGTAAATTAAATTGTGATTTATTTATATCTATTTTATTGTTATGTTATCATGGTAAAATCTATTTTTACATTTATATACTTTTATATATTTTTTATACATTTTTTTAATGTTTTTATTCCAATCACTTAAAGCCAATTGATAATTTCTAATTTAATAAAAACAAAAACAAAAATACTTTCTGAATTATTTAAAATTTGTTTCTCCAAATTCACTTGGGAGCAATTAAACTTAATTTCATTTCTACTGATTTCTTTACTGTAAACGGGTTTATTTTATTATTTTTTGTTTGTTTTTATTTTTTGTTAATTATCCAAATAACAAACAAAAGGGGATTAAAAAGTTCATAGAAAAAAAGAAATATATTTGGGTTTTGTAGACGCACATATTAGGGGCTCAATAAATATACTTTAATTGATGTCTGAACTCTGTCTGTCTGTTTTTATCTATCTATCTCCCTCTTTTAATTTACGACTACTTTAATGAAAGATAAAATTATTTTACAAATTTAAATTCACACAAAACGTAATTTTCGTTTTATATTTAGATAATCAAATACATCAAACTCAATTTTAAAAAATATTTAATTTAATCAATAAAATTTACTTGTTGAAAAAAAATTTTTTTCACAGTGATAAACAAATTATTTTATTTATTTAAAAACAATTTATCAGGAAAATGTTTCAAAACATTTCAGAGTCTCAATATGAATTGCTGTTGATAAAATTTATATTTTTTTAATTTTAAGGATGTAGGATAGTAAATAATTTTGCTGTAAGGAGCATTTTTTGACTGTGTATGTTTAGATCCTAAAAGTTATTCAGTTATAATTAATTAAAAATTAATTACGCATTCTCTATTCTTATACCTGTAGGATATTATTTGCAAAAACAGCTTAATTATGCCCCTGTTCGCTGTGCTGTCTTATAAAGCAGTTAGTGTACTAGCTTGTCAAGTCTGGGGGTTGTGGGTTCGATTCCCAACAAAGGCCTTGGTTTTTTTTTTACTACAAAAATAAAAACTGACCGTCGGTGGGGCTGCTCAGTGATGAAGGCATAGTCACTGGTCGCTGTGCTGTCTTATACGGCAGTTAATTTCCGACTATCTTTCTACTTTCACTACCTGTTTCATCTCTTCTCTATCCTTTTCCAAAAGGATGTAGCACGGTACTTGACTAAACAGGCATTGTTGCCTGAAGTGATACTTCTCTTTAACAAAACAAAAAAAATATATAAACAAGTTTTAATGCTTTTAGTTGAAAACACGCTTTATTCTTAGAAAGATATCAGCATTGTGTAGTTCTATAGATAAAGCCGCTGGCTCTCCCACATCGCCAAGCTGTTTCTTGAAAAAGTTTATGTTAAAAATTAGTGCATGCGAATATCTACTTTCTTTAAAACCATCGAACTCCTTCGAAGGGCCCCATAATGTAAAATAAACAGGCAAATAACAAATAAAAGCAAAGATATATTTTTGTATTTATCTGGTTGTTTTTATAGAGGTACAAAATTCTAAGCTGACAACACTTACTTTAACTGGCGCTTACTTTTTTGGCTGTCAGGTGATTTTGGTCTATTTCGTTTTCAATATGAGTTTCCAAATTTTCTGCAAGCTCTGCCCAAAATACGATTGCTATTGATCACGGTTTTCATTTTTGTTTTGAACTAGCACTTAAGGAATGACCCCTACATATACTAGGAAATCAGATTATAGGGAGGAGAAAAAAGGGAGTACTGTTTGTGGATAATCAATTTTAAACTTTTTCCCACATTGAAAGGGACAGGAAAGACTTCTGGAGGTGGAGTTTATTCAACATAGGGACTGTTTTGCTAAAAAAAAGAATTTTCCCTGTAATGTGTAGTGCAACTCCTTGGCCAATCAACCACAAATGTGTGTTAACATGAAAAAATATGCGAATAACGGGAACAAGTTCCCTAATTTCGTTAGAGCACTTACCATTGAAGTAACGATAAAACAATGACATACATCCCACATTGCGTCGATGCTCCCGTAAATCAATAGAGCTGTCACCAATGCGCCTCTTGGTCCTCTTCTGTACGCAATCGAACAATTTTACAATAGACTTCAGGGCGCCAGGCCATGCATGAGCGTTATATTCCATCTTTAGATGGATATACATAGTTGGTATAAATAGTACAGAGATCGAATGGAGTGAAGTATCTCTTACACCGTTTTAGAAAAGCGAGGCACTTGAAAATCTGTTTTGTAGCCTGAAAAATGTGTTTAGTTCATCGAACATCACACTGAATTTTCGTGCCAAGAACATCAAGAGCTTCCGATTCCGTAATACTTTTACCCCCACGGTAACAGATTTTCGTTTTGTTTAGCAATGAAGCTCACTTTTGTTTCAAAGGATAATACGTCAATAAGCAAAACTGCCGCAGGTGTATGTTGAGACAGTGTTACAATCTCAAAAATTGGCTTTTGCTGTGCATCATTGGTCCATAGTTTTTTAAATATGATGCTGGCCAAGAGGATTGGTCGCTATAAAACTATGATTATTCCTTTTTCCCTTCACCAACTGAAAAACTACGATATGCAGGAGCTGTGATTTCAACAATTGTTTTCTTGAAGGAAACGTTTGCTAAACACAAGGTTTTACGCTTCGGACCCGTGAATTATTCTCCAAGATTGTGCGATTTTATGGCGCTGGAATAATTTCTGTGAGAATATGTGAAGTCGTTCGATAACACCGATAAGCCGGAAACGATAGACCACTTGGAGGAAAATATTCTTCGCATTATTGCCGATATAAGGCCGCAATTGTTGGAAAAGTCATCAAAGTTTGTACCTCCAGATTTTTTTACGACCGAGCTAGCCGGTCATATGCCAGAATCTAAACTATAATGTCTTTCGAATCCTTTGAATAAAATTAATTTCATGAATTTCAAAAAATTCATCTTTGCTTTATTCCATATCAACGTTTTATACCTCTTTTAAAAACCCTTATTATCTATACAGGGTGTCCGCCAGGAAGGTATACTACTTTGTTTGTTTATAACTTTTGATTAAATGAAAGAGAATAGATCTTAATATTGATACTCGTAAATGTTTTATTTAATGTTGGCATTTATCTATGGAATAAAATATCAGATAACTGACCCCCTCTGTTAGCCTCACAAATGTGAGACCCCTTTTGAGCACATTTCTCATTACATTCTCACACAGTTTACCTGATATTTCATTAATTTCATCACGAATATTTTGTTCAAGTTGCTCAAGTGTTTCGGGTTTGTTTTCATAAATCTTGATTTCAGATTTCCCCACAAAAAGAAGTCCGCAGCAGTCAAAATAGGCGTCTTGTTGATACCACATGTTAATCCAGCCGAAAGCATGCAGTTGTGTCGCTAAAAAATTTTCAATCATATCACGATATCGCTCCCCATTCACAGTTACCGATACACCCTTTTCATTTTCAAAGAAGTAAGGTCCACTGATTCCTTCTGACTAAATTGCACTCCAGAATGTCACTTTCAATGGATGCAAAGGTGACTGTAATATAATTTGAGGGTTTCCCATTCCCCAGAACCGACTATTCTGTTTATTCACATATCCATTCAAATGAAAATGTGAATGGTTTTTTCATGAAAACTGCGGTTGTCATGGGGGAGCTGTAACATCTTATTGGCATATGTACGGCGGCGTAAATGATCTTGTGGAAGAAGCTCTTGTGTCGACTGAATCTGTTATGGAAACAAGTCCTTGTGCAAAATTGTGGCCAAATTTGTTGTTTGAAGACCAAGCTCCTGAGTACGGCGTCGATGGAATATATTACATTTGTTCATAATGAGAATGAATGTTTGTACGATTGCAAAGTTGTTTGTTTGTAGTTTACAGGAGGCATAACGCCAAGAATTATTTTTTAAACCGCCTTATCTAACAGGGGAAATTCAAACAGGCTAAAGGAATTTAATTTAAGAAAACATACCCTTCTCCATACAACGTAATTATCACTAATATGACAATGCTTTTTTTATAAAAGCGGGAAGATGGGTAACCCTTTTACAAAGTTATTTTTAATTACACTAAATAATTTGAATAAAAATTTGAGGAAGACGGATACTGTTAAGCAAGTTATTAATTTTATATTCTATGCCTGTACAGAAACTCTCTCATAATTTGATATAGATTATTCGGATTAAAAGTTTATTTTTTAAGCGCAATTATGGAGGTATATACTCTTCTGTGGTGAAATGAGCTCGCCTCGTTAAAAATAATTATTTATTATTCACTATCTTGAGATCTGTGAGATTCTGTAAATTTAAAGAAAAGTATTGTTAACCCAAAGTACATTTTCCAACAAAAAGCTAAAAGATATAGCAGAGGGAAAGATGTAGCGGAGTCAGTGGTTCTTCACCGAACAAAGAAAATAAAATTTTTAAAAATGATGCTTTAATCGTTGAAACATTTAATTAAAATCAATTATCGATTACTGTGACGATGAGGAAGTTACGTGAAATTGTATCAAAATCAATTACTGGATATTGTGGCGATGAGAAGGTTCCGTGAAATATTTGTGAGAAACAACGAGCCAACAAATTGCACTATTTATCGTAAAGTGAATGATTTCGAAGGAAGAGGGTCTCTATAGGTGATAGCCTCAAGCATAGACCACAATGTACTGGAAGATCGGCTGAAAGCAGTACTGCTGCTCAAGAAAGTGTTCGAAACAAAATAATCCATCAACTTCAATTCAACGCCATAATCGGGGGCTTGATATTTAAAGAACAACAAGGTGCCCTTGTAGGCTAGTAGGTAGTGTACTACGTTATAAGACTGGAGGTTGCGGGTTCGATTCCCAACAAAGACCTTGGTTTTTTTCACTACAAAAAAAAAAAAATAAAATAAAAATTGATTGTCGGTGGGGTTGCTCAGTGAAGAAGGCATGGCACTGTAACTATCCTTCTACTTTCACCTTCTGTCTCATCTCTACCTATAGCACGGTACTTGACTAAATAGACATTGCTGCCTGAAGTGCTACTTCTCTTGAAAAATAAAAAAACTTTGACCACAATTTTGCACAAGGATTTTAATTTGTTTCCATATAAGATTCAATCGACACAAAAACTTCTTCCATAAGACTATTTACGTCATTGCACATATGCCAATAGAATGCTACAGCTCATCCATGACAACCCCGATTTTCATAAAAAAATCATAGTCAGTGACGAGACAGATTTTTATTTGAATGGATATGTGAATAAACAGAATAGTCGGTTTTGGCGAATGGGAAACCCTCAAAATTTTTCAACAGTTACCTTTGCATCCATTAAAAGTCACAGTCTAGTGTGCAATTTGCTTAGGAGCAATCATTGTAACTTACTTCTTTTAAAATAAAAACGGCGTAATGGTAACTGTAAATGGGGAACGATATCGTGATATGATTGAAAACTGTTTTAACGCCACATCTGCATGCTTTGGGTTTAATTAACATGTGGTATCAACGAGAAGGTGCCACAATGCATACAGCCAGGATTACAATGGAATTACTGAGAGACCTCTTTCCACAATAAATTATATAAAGAAATGGTGATGTTGATTAACCTCCACGGTCGACTGATTTGACTGCTCCAGACTTCTTTTCTGTGGGGATATCTAAAAAGCGAGATTTATGCAAACAACCCAGCAACGCTTGAGCGACTCAAACAAAATATTTGTGATGAAATTAATGAACTACCGCGTGAAATGTGTGAGAATGTAATGAAAAATGTGCTGAAAAGGGCTCTCGCATTTTGTGAGGCTAACAGAGGCGGACGGACATTTATCTGATATTGTATTCCATACATAATTGCCGAGATTAAATTGAACATTTATTAATATCGAAATCCCTTCTCTTTTATTTAATTAAAAATTATAATTAGTATACCTTTCCGGCTGGCACCCTGTATAACACTAATGTTATACATATAAACATAACATTTTCTCATAGCGAGTTTATAAAATTATCCAAATTTTAAACTTAAAATTAGGGAGACATATTCAGGCAGCATATTTCTGCAGTTTCTTTCAGAATGCTCGTTAAATAGTCATTTGAATAAATTCATTAAAGAAAAAAAAAACAAACATTATGGTGAAATAGACACACGATTAAGTCATCAAAATACTATTTGCTGTTTCTGTTTTCTGTTTTCTGTATAAAAAACAAAATATATTTTTCAGCTTTTAATTCCTAATTGTCAAGCAAAACGTGTTTAAAGATTAAAACAAAATAAAAAATTAAATTAAAAATGTTATAGAAAAACAAATATGTTTATTATTCTATTAACGTTAAAACTTAACAATTTAAAGAAACTTTTGCAAATCCTTTTAAAACCACGATCTAAATTTAATTTTTTTGCTCACCAAAAAAAAATTTTTTTTTTGTTCACCAAATTATAAATTGTGTTCACATAATTAAAAATGATTTTGTGACACTCCCAAAAATTCAAAAAAAATAATTTTGAATTATTCTTTTTAAATTAAGATTTTTCAAATAATTTTCATAATATTTTCCTTTTCAATTATGAAATAAAAAATAGATTTTGTTTTTTTATTATGTATTTTATTTAAATTTTTTAAGTCATTTTATTTTTTAATTGATTCTTATTCATTTAAAGTAGATTTTAACATAAAATATGTTAATTAATGCCAATAGGAATTTAACTCGTTTTTTTTTGGATTCAAATCATTGACCGGTTTGATTTTATTTTCATTATACAGATGTGCCTAAAAATAATGGCACCCGAGTACGCGTGCAAATATTGTTGGTGTAAAAATTTTGTTGATCAAACACGTTGAAGGTTGTGTACAGTTTTATGCTATGAACTTTTATTTATGTTTTTAATTTGTAAATTTTTGTTTTTAAATTATTATTTAAGAATTTATTTATTTAGCTGTTTTTGTTAGAAACTGAAATAACTCGCTTCAAGACGTCATAGTTCTACATTTAATTTAACATTTTTTAAAATAATAAGCATTTTAATAAAACAAACAAACAAATCAGATGTTGGAAACAATGTTAAGTAATGGAATCGATTGATTTATAATTTCTTATCTTAAGAGTTTAAATAATTTTAAGGATTTTTTTACTAATTATTTCAATCTAATTTTAAGAATGTTTTAAACTTGAACTTTTTTTTAAAAATTATTTAAAATTAAAAATGAAACTAAATGGCCAATTAGTAAATAAACAAAAAATTCAATCCATCAACCTCAATTCGTCGACGCACAGTGGATCATTTTACGAGAAGGCGGCCAAAAGTACTTTTTTTTCATGGTCAGCAATTGTAAAATTTAAAAGTTCGTTCGAAAGTAGATACTAGTGTACCTTGGGAGCCAAAAAAATTAAAACTTTTTTTTAACCATGTCACACTGAACAGGGTGATTCAAAAGGAGCATTTTCAGTATTTTGCTAAAATGAGAAATTTCCTAGTAAATTTCTGATTTTTAATGATCTATAACTCTTTTGTTGTGCAAGGTTTTTAAACGAAACAAACTTTGTATAATAAAGCAATTTGTTAGTTATTAGCATAAGAAAACTGAAATGTTTTTGATTGATTTTTGATTTTTAGAAATTATTTTTTTAGAGGTGCAATTTTTTTATAAATTCTCTTACTAAATAGAGCATAACTTCTAAAGTTCATTAGGGAATGAAAAAAGCATTAACACTGTGTCATAGCCCTAAATGTCCCCTATACGCCTATACCCCATCGTATATCCGGCACGGTCCGACCGTGAGCACCAGAACAATTTTTCTGACACAAGGTCGCAAATTTTTTGCAAAATAGAATTAGAAAATGGATTTAATATTTTGTTTTTTGTTTTACTATTTTGTAAGAATTTTATTTATTTTTTAAATCGCCTTTACGAGAGACGTTGTTTAGATGAATATGGGTATTTTTAGAAAGAAAACAAACATTTTTAGTTACTTTCAAAGTCATGCACAGTTGGTCAACAAAATATTTTGCCTACTTAAAACAACGTAAATTTATATGATTTAGGTCACAAAAGTACTTTACTTTTTAAATTAATTTGCACTGATTGTAAAATAGTTTTTTTTTCTTTCAAATGGTTTAATTGCTTGGCTTTGGGCCTGAAAACAAACCATTGATATTTATCGAACGCTCTTACTGGTTGAAATACAAAATCAAAAACGATCCGAAAAATAAAAGATGAAATTAAAGACCTTCAACCTGTTAATATTTATTGCAGATGAATAGGAAATCGAAGTAAATTTTAAAATGTATCTCACAATGATTGATGGAAAAGTTGCACAGGCCTTATCTGATACAAAAGCATCATTAAGCTGCATTGTATGCAAAAAGACATCAAGTCCATTTAGCCATGCAGTTCCAGGAGATGACACTTTGAAGTCAGCATATGAATTCGGATTGTCCCCTCTTCATACTAGAATACGTTGATTTGGATTTCACGGGGGTCAATGCTTGGCCCTAGCTGAATAAATTTAAGTTTTTAATAAGTATAAGTTCTAAACGTCGCTCAAAATATAAGACTTCATGTTAAACAAACTCTTGGAACAAGTTGTAATACTTCACTTTCGTACCAAAAATCAGCTAAATCTTAGAATGTATTTTTAAACCTATCACAACCATTTTTCTAACCGGTCGATTTAAAATTTTTATACCTTAGACGAAAGCCTATGATCTTACCTAGTAGACAAAAAAAACCGCGTATCAAAATTATGATCCGTTCAAAAGTTATATATTTTTGACCGCCTTCTCGTAAAATGTTCCCACAGTGCGACGTGCTTGGAACTTCAAACAACAACAACTTTGGCTGCAATTTTGTACAAGGATTTGCATTTGTTTCCATATAAGATCCAGTTGACACAAGAGCTTTTTTCACAAGGACATTTATGCCACCGTCCATATGCAAATAGGATGCTACAGCCCGTCCATGACACGGAGTGACGAGGTACATTTTCATTTGAATGGATATATAAAAAAACAGAATAGCCCGTTCTGGGGAATGGAAAACCCTCAAATTATTCAACAGTCACCTTTGCATCCATTTAAACTGACAGTCTGGTGTGTAGTTTGAGTTACTGCGGCACCTCTCTCCACAATAAGTTTTTTCAAGAAATGGTGTTGTTGATTGGTCT
Organism: Trichopoda pennipes; assembly: GCA_030448955.1. NCBI lineage: Eukaryota > Metazoa > Arthropoda > Insecta > Diptera > Tachinidae > Trichopoda > Trichopoda pennipes. The sequence continues at coordinate 5,600,737 of JASKUP010000040.1, forward strand.
CCACCGTGGACCCCTTGAATTTTTTTATGGGGATATCTGAAAAGCAAGGTTTATGCAAACAATGATCCAGCAACGGTTGAGCAACTCAAACAAAATATTTGTGATGAAATTAATGAAATAGCGGGTGAAATGTGTGAGAATGTAATCAGAAATGTGCTCAAAAGGCTGACAGTGGCGGACGGACATTTATCTAATATTGTATTGCAAACATAATTGCCGAGATTAAATAAAATATTTTTTAATATCGAAGTCCATTCTCTTTCATTTAATCAAAAGTTATAAACAAACAAAATAGTATACCTTCCTGGCGGACACCCTGTATATATATACATATAAAGTCTGTTTTTATAGAAATATGGAATAAAACAAATATGAGTGTTTTTTTTTAAATTCATGAGTTTAACTTTATGCGAAGGGTTCGAAAGACATTATAAATTAGATTCTGGCATAGGACCACTACGGCGGGCTCTGAAGGTCCAATCTTCGATGCCTTTTTGCAAAATTTGCAGTAGCATATCGGCAATAAAGGGGTAAATGTTGTCCTCCTAGTGGTCATCATTTCGGGCTTATCGGCATTGACTAGCGACTTTACATATCCCCACAGAAAATATTCTAGCGGCATTAAATCGCGCAATCTTGGAGAATAATTCACGGGCCCGAAACGTAAAACTATGTGGTTACCAAGCATTTCCTTCAAAAAAAAAATTCTAGAATGAGCAGTGTGTCATGTTGCAAGGTCTTGCTTAAACTATAGCTCACGTACATCATGGTTGTTCAATTGATGACCAGCATCATATTTAAAGAAGTATGGACCAATGATGCACAGCAAACAGTCATTTTTTGTGGTTGTAACGCTGTCTCAACATACAACTGCGGCAGTTTTGTTTATTGACGTATTATCCTTTGAAACAAAAGTGAGCTTCATTGCTAAACAAAACGAAAATTTGTTACTGTGGGTGATAAAAGTATTAAGAAATCGAAAGCTTTAGATGTTCTTGGCATGAAAGTTCTATGTGATGTTCGATGGATTAAGCACATTTTTCAGATCTCTTAATAAGATTTCAAGGGCCTCGGTTTTCGAGATACTTCACTCCATCCAATCTCGGTGCGGTAATCCAAAGATGGAATATAACTCTCATGTATGGTCCGGCGCCCCAAAAATCTATTTTAAAGTCACTCGACTGCGTACAGGGGAGGGCCAAGAGGCTTATTGGAGACAGTAGGACTCTATTGATTCTCTGGAGCATCGACGCAATGTGGGATGAAATTTACTGTTTAATTGGTTACTACAATGGTAAGTGATCTAATGAAATTAGGGAACTTGGCAGGCTTAACTCGATTTCCGTTGAGAGCGCATCCATTTGTGGTTGATTGCCCAGTGAATCACATTACGCATTACAGGGAAATTTTTTTTTTTAGCAGAACAGTCCGCATGTAGAATAAACTCCCCCCAAAGGTTCCTGCTGTCATTTTCAATGTTGGTTTTTGGTGTAAAATTCAATAATGCTTAAGAGAATAATATTCTTCCTTGATTCCTTGAACATAAATATTTTATGATATTATCATAAAATATTTATGTTCAAGGAATCAAGCACAAATTAACGTAAATTCACTTAAATAATATAATCATAAATTATAACTTCTATATAACTTCTTTTCTACAAAAAACACGTATCTTAATGGAGCAAATAAGTACCTTCGAATAGTGTTAAAAGAAAAAAAACTTCAGATTCAAGAAACAGTGCAGCCAACCTAACAATACAATTTACAGTTATTCTCTAAAAGTATTGGAAAATATTAAAGGTATTCACATCATCAGCTACAAAAATGCGAAGGTACAAAAAAATAAAATTTTTCAGTGATTGAAGAAAGACGAGAAGAGAGAGAGAAGAGATGAGATTTTTTAATTAGAGTCAGCTGTTAATACACACAAATAAATTTCACTTACAACATAAAAAAACATGATAAAATTTTTCTATTCAATTTAAAAAAAAAATGCTAAAAAGAAAATTAGTTAAGGAGTTTTGATTAATTTCCTAATTGTTGCATCCATCATTTAAGAAACTAGAATTTTTTGGTTGGTACTTTTTTATGCAAAAAAATTTTTTTTTCTATTTTTAATATTGCCAGCACAATTTGTAGTGACAATGAGTAGAACATCTGTTTTGTGAGAACAGATTTTACGCTCTTGGATATAAGTGCAAGTGCAAAATTAATTTCTATATGGTTGTTGTTATATTCGAAAAAAGTTGTGTACTTTTACAAGGTTAAAATTAGTGACGTGAGAATACTAACAGGGTTTAATTGTAGATTTAATAGATAGGTTGGTTTTACCCAACCCTAACGCATTGTGACAGCATTCCGGCGTAGTACGAGAGGAACCGCAGGCACAATACTTGTTCGAGAGAACAGTGTTATGACGTGACGTTTGTAAGATTATACCTGAAGGCCTTTAAGATCGTACCCAAGCTAAACCATTTAATGTTTGTCTTTGGTAAACAACAATTGATTGTGATGTTAATCTTATTTGTGACATAGCAAGAGCAAAAGGATATTAAAACCAGGACGACGCGCTAGTTACTTATAACAACATTATTTTATATAATAATAATGCCCTCAGTTAATACAGTCATTTACACCGATAAAACCGTTGTGTTAAATTTGTTAATTTAAAAATATTTGCCAAGGTTAATTATTATTTATCTGAAATATAAGAAACAAAGAAATTTATTTATAAATATACAGGGTGTCCGCCGGCAAGTTATACTACTTGTTTGCTTATAATTTTTGATTAAATGAAAGATTAAATCGTAAACGAAATTTGTTTAAACGATATACCTTTGCGTGAATATGGTTTCTAGGTAACAATATAATAAAAATTTATTTTCATTTTATTTTTTCGCTCAGTGTGTCATCACTGAAAGTTCATAAAATTATTTTACGAGTAAATTATTATATGACCCACAATTAAATACCGTTAATGGGAGCAGTGTCAAATTTTAAAATTGTTAAAAAAAAAACGCACAGTATTACCACAATAGCTGATTAAGCTGTTAGCTGCGAGTAATTATTAAATTTAATTGATACGAAAAATCAATAGACAATAGACAATAGACAAAAATAATTTTGTGCTTTTACATGCAAATTAGAGCGTGAACAATTTTTTTAAGAGAATTAATTTCAACGCATGTTTATATAAATTGCTTTTGTTATTATTATTATTAATTTTATTATTCAATATGTTTTAGTATACGTACAACCAAATGAAAAATTTTTAGAAATTGTAAAAGACAAATTTTATTGCAAAAACGAACTTGAGCTTAACTAAAAGTGTTAGATGTAGCTCGTGACTTGTAAAATCCAAAATGGTTTTTGCGCAAAATTTGATTATTTAAAAAAGATTATATTTTCTATAGAGAATTTCCGCTTTAAAAATCGCGAGTTATTTTAAATTGGACGACAAATTTAAATTTAAAATAAGCAAAAGTATAAATTTCGAAAGGGAATCATTAAAATTAAGAACCCGCTTAACTTTGAAGAAGGATTTTTTTAATTCTTCTATTCCATTTGATTTGGTATACAAGGGCACTATAAAGTTAGTAGGTTGGATGCTATGCGGTCCAGTTGCGAGCACAATTTCTGTAGTGCTTTCAGTTAGTGCCCAATTTGTTAGAACCACCTGCAGCAAAAATTTCGCAAAACTCATAGGTCTCATTGTTAAGACAGTTCAGGCTTTATAAGAATTTTATATTATTGTGAAACCGGAAGGTGTTAAGCTGACTTTTTCTTCTCCTTACTCACACAGCTTCTTAGCAGGAAAGTTTTCTAAACTCTGCCACCTACAATGAGTCATATAGGAGCCCATTATCATGGCCACTAAAAACGATACTAAAATTATTCCTGAGGGCCGGATTTCGCGGAAAAAAGTCAAATTGTCAACATAGTCTTCATGCAATATGCAGTGATATTTCAGTATAATAAAATTGATAAAATAAACTCTGCAGAGACTTAAGTGTTTTTTTTCTAGTTTGTTTATTTTTTTGAACATGTAACAAAAATCCCTTTTTTCTTCAAACATTTGGACCTGCATTTACTATACTTTCCTACAGTTTTGAGGTCACTACTAATACTTTGTCTGATATCTGTTTTTACATTTTTTAATCAATTGCAAGTGCCACCAGGTGCTACCTCTCAATTTGTTGCATTACGCAGTACAACATTTTTCAGCTGATTGATACGCGGCTCAATTCTGATAACGCCATTTTGTTTAACATAACTCAAGAACCACTAGTCGGATTTTGCTTAAATAAATTTAGAAAAATCAAGAATTATTTTCATCTGTTCATATAATGTTTCGCTACATAAGCAACAGTTTCGCAGTTATAAATAAATGGTATGAAGAGAAAAAAAAAATATATTTTTACCTTAAAAAAATTATTTTTTTTTAAGTCATAAAAAATCCAAAACGGTAAAAAAGTGTCAAGTCGTTTTACTTTCACGTAAATTCGTATAACCTATAAACAAAATGAGACATAAATCATAAAAATCGATGAACGCGTTCAGGTAGTAGAACCTCTGCAAGATATGTTGGAAGAGTCCTAGAGACAAAGTCAGTTAAGAAAGTAAATAAAATTGAAAGCGGAAATCTAACAATGTACTATAAATGGTGATGTGATGGGGTATCTAGTCAAAGCGACTATCAACAGAGGTTTTCAGATGATCAAATTTCTTACCCTCAATTATAAGTGACACCAGTTGTACCACTTAAATTATGATTAAGTATGGAACAACATTGAACCTTCTTCCACACAGTAATGTGGATCACTACATTTTGCATACGTTAAAAAGACACCTACGAGAAGAAAAGAGAAAAGTCGATAAGGAGATATCTCAACTAAAAGAATTTGAGTTAACAGTAAATAATCGTAACTTTAAAGTAAAACATGAATTATATATTTTACAATGATTGACGGCAAGACAGTATAATCAGTAACAGTAACACCAGCACAGTATCTTCTTGTTTTATTTGTGGAGCCACAACATTCAAGATGAATAAAATCGAAGAAGTTGTTGCTATGCCCGTTAATGAACAAGCCCTGCAATTTGGTATGTCACCACTTTATGCGCGAATTAAGCTAATGGAGTGCCTTTTGCATGCAGCTTATAATATTGAATTTAAACATGGGAGAGCCGACTCAAATAATCGTCAAATAAAAGAAGCCCGAAAATATATGAAAAAGCGTGAACTTAAAGAGAAAATTGGAATACAAGTTGATACTGTTAAGCAAGACTCTGGTACGATAAATTCAGGAAATATGTCGCGAAGATTCTTTGCCAATCCTGCTTTGATTTTGCGAAATCACGGGTGGAGATGAAAACATAATCAGGAGGTTTCAATAATTCTCGCAGCTATAACAATCACCGAGGTAGTAGTAGATCCCAAAAAATTTGTTAATTTTTGTTTGGAGACGGCAAAAGATTTTGTTGTACTGTACGAGTGGTACAATATCCCCCAACTACACTTCACAAAATTCTGCCTCATAGCAAGGATATAATTGAAAAGTATATTTTTCCTGCAGGCCTACTATCCGAAGAGTTTCAGAAAAGTTGTAACAAAGACTATACAAAATTTGGGTATGATTTTACGTCGACCCTCGTCAAATTTGGTTTTTGAACAAGCCTTCTTCAGTGTTCTTTTTATACGCACATATCACTATAAAAAATATCGCCTTAGACACTCCAGAAAATGCAGTCGAATTACCACGAATTAAGATATTATGCACCGAATAATGGCAACATCAGATCCCATGGTCTCACAAGAGCTTTAGCAAATTTTCAATTTATTTGTAAAGTCAATTAAAGGATTTTTGCTTTTAAATATGCAACATTGTTTGCTGTTGAAACAATAAGAACTGGACGAACACTACAAAGAAAACTTACAGAACACATACGGTCATACAAATGGAAAAGAGAAGACTTCAACTTTGCATTACACCTTGAGAGTCACGGACACTTACCAATGCCAATAGATGAGTGTGTGACTTTATTGTATCCTAGCAAGAAAGGACAAAGACTAGACATACTTGAAACAAAAACTTGTGACAGCGACATTATAAACGAGCAGGTGACCCCAATCTCAGATACAATTTTCACACCACTTAAACTAATTATAAACTCAAACAAACGAAAACCACCCTCAGACGGACACACGTGCCTGGACAATAGTATTGGGATTGATCCCCACATAGATGCCCCTGTAGGTAGTGTACTAGCTTGTCAGTATGGGGGTTGTGGGTTCGATTCCCAACGAAGACCTTGGTTTTTTTTTCACTACAAAAATAAAAATTGACTGTCGGTGGGGCTGCTCAGCGATGAAGGCATAGTCACTGGTGGCTGTGCTGTTTTATACGGCAGTTAATTTCCGACTATCCTTTTACTTTCACCACCTGTTTCATCTCTTCTCTATCCCTTTCCTAAAGAATGTAGCACGGTACTTGACTAAATAGGCATGGTTGCCTGAAGTTTTACTTCTCTTTAAAAAAAAGAAGCCAGATGGCTGACATTCTAGCTACGTAGGTAGATATGAGGATTATTGGATAAATACCTGGACCAGAAATATTGGCTCAACAATACGTGATAGAATGTGCTTGATAATGATGTATTCACATTGAAAGCGCTCACCATTTGCAAACAAACAGCCAGAAAAGACGTCATAAGGAGCAGGAATTGACAGCAATAAGAAGTTCAGTTCATATTATTTCTCAGTTGCAGAAAAATGTTGCCAGAAAGATTTTCCAGTTGAGGAACATGCTGCCAGAAATATGATTTCGTCTTAAAAAAATTAACCCAATTATTAGTTTTATTCACTAGCGCTGCATTTATTTTTTGTGCTTCGGCTTTTGACAGCATTTTACTTGAAATTACTAAAAAGAGAATCATGTTTCTCTAGGCTTGGAGAGCCCCAATATGTGAACTGTTTTGAAAAACCTGACTAGATAATAAATAATTATATTAGGCAGCTGGTGTACGAAGCCAGATAATCAAATCAATTGCATGCTAATTAGCCAAGCCTACATCAACTAAAGCAAGGTACTCTTTTACATTTTTTGACAAATATATTTTTTCCTCACCTCTATACAAAAAAATCCCCAGTATGGGCCGCTATCTCGACGCATCCTTTTTCAGTAATGGCCAAGGGATTTTAATGGTTTCTTGAGTCGGCAAATACTTTTGATCCTGTAGTAAGATGATGACTTACAAAGTATCTGCCTTAAGTGAAAGCTTTTCAACAGGCTTCTAAACTTTTAGACATACAGAAACAATTTTTGTTTTTGAAGTGACAAACATTTGAGTCAATAATTTATTTTATTTATTATTTCGTTTTTATAATTCTAAACTATTGAACTATTTGCACTTGTGGTCAAGTTATTATTCGTATTAGCAACGAGTATCTAATAGAACGGGTTTATTTTTTGCGTATGGTAATTTTGTGTATTTTTTTTTTTAAGTCAAAGGGTTAATTTAAATTAATCAAATGGTTATTTTGTTTGCTGTTCATTGATCAATAGCTAAATTGTATGGTGGTTATTGCTTGACTTTTACATCCAATATTGCACATCTATCAATTGCATTCATTAAATATGAACAAATTTTTACTAAAAAATAATTTTTATTTTTATTCACATTTTAAATTTCTAATGGATAAAAATTTAAATGGAATTTAAGAAAATTATTTATTCAGAAAAGAAAAGAAAAAAATTATGACATTGAAATTTCTCTTGTGTGGAATAAGCAGACTTTAAATGAATGAAATAAAAGTTTTCAGGTTTTTTTTAGTAATTTTTTAAGTACTTTTTTTTAGTAATTTTTTAAGTACTTTTAAAAAAAATTTTTGAAAGCTTATTTAAAGTCTGTTATGTAAAAAATAACTAAATTTAATAAAACTGTAACATGTAAACTACAGGGAATTATAAGTTGGATCTGGTATAAGCTTAAGAACAGTTTAGGGCTGTCTTTATTCCATGCCATTTAGTACTTTTTGTGTAAATTTTCAATTTGCTATTTATACTTATTTATTAAAACGTCAAGCTTTTTGAAGAACGCCATAACTTATACACTTGATCAATTCTTTAAAAATCATGCAACACTAACAGAACAGGTTTTATTTTATTCTTTTTTTTGTTTAAACTGGCGAATTACTCCGCTATTGTACTTCTAGTATAACGCAAATATTTATGAAAAGAGTGTAGTCTGATAGCTGATAGCTTTATATGGAAAGTTTTTAATTCGAATATAAATTCTGCGCATAAGATTAATTATCGAAAGTTCTTAATGTTCCGTACAATAAATACAATATGTAAGTTTCAAAAGAAGTACAGCCATCCCCTGCTTTACACGGAAGATAGGTTCCCTAAAAAAACCGTGTAACTCGAACATATCACTTTTATATGGAAAAACCCTGCTAAATGAAAATCATTATAAAAAAGCCCTTTTTGTTAGTTTTAAATATGATGAATAACCAACGCATTGAACAAAAAATAAATATTAATATACAAGAAATGAATTTTTATTTTTTATTGCATTATTGTAAACTCGCCTGCTAAATTTGAAATTATGTTTTACGGTGTTACACTGATCAGTCATACATAAAACATAAGAATACAAATTATTGAACTCTATGCAAATTATTTCACAATACATATATATTTTGGCAATAGCAGAAAATATACAAACAGTATTCGGAAAATGAGTAATTTAAATAGCACAGATAATCGTAGATTACTAGATGTTTTTCTAGAAGGCTGGGAAATTTATGAATTTCTAGATGAAACGTCTATTGATACAAATGGCGTTGAATTTCAACGCAAAGTAAAATTAAGCATGGAACTGCTGGAAATGGCCCCTACCCTTGTTAGCCAAACTGGCATGTTTAGCTCCAATGAAAAGATTGATGAAGTTCCAACAGAATCATTGCAGTATCTACTGCTTCCATATTTTGTAGGAAAATTAGCATTGCAACGTAGAGAACAGGATCGTACAGATGCGTTACGTGTTGCTGATATTTATTTCAGAGACTTTCTTCAACGCTGTCATGAATATGAACTTTGTGATGCTCCACAATCTAAAAATGATGATAATGAATCTGGTAAAGCCAGCGCTTGCATAGATACTCAACAGCAACTTGTAGCATCTGCCATAACACGCAATAATAAAATCACTCAGTATAAACGAAAAAAGGAGCCAGGGGCCCAAATCAAACAAATGAAAATTGCTGTTAAAAGCGAAAGTGTTGATGATGAAGTTAAGAGAGATTTTTTTATTAAATACATTAACAAAAGTATTATTGATGCTAATGAAGAGCTGCAAAATGTTGAATTGGAAAAGGGTGTTGTTGAAATGAGAAAGCAACGACTGGCAGAATTTGGTACTACAAAAATGGATGACTTCGCAAAACCACCTTTAAATAATAAAGAATCCGAACCTGAATCAGTTCAGTCAACTAGCCGTGGTCATAGCCACTCACATTCACACGGGGCACGACAGCCATTTATTATAACTAAAGATGCTACCCAAAAAGCAGTATTTGGTCTCGGTTATCCTAGTCTGCCCATTATGACTGTCGATGAATTTTATCAGCAACGTGTTGAAGAAGGCATATTTTCAGATGCAGATAAAATGGCCTATGTTAATGAATAAAAAGCTATTGCTTCTGCTCAAGATCCAGAAATTCAAGAGGAGGAGGAAAAATCCGCAATTGAGCAGCAAATTGAAAACGACGATCCTGAGTATATTGCACGCATGAGGCGTATGGATGAGTATAAGGATATGGTGAGGCGTGGTGATGGTAACCGCTATAATCGCAGTTAAAAACCAATTAATAACTCCAAAAACTTTATCCAGTGTAACACCGTAAAACATAATTTCAAATTTACCAGACGAGTTTACAATTATGCAATAAAAAATAAAAATTCATTTCTTATATAAAATAAAATAAAAAAAAAAAATATTAATATATTTAATATCAAACACATTTAATAAATTATAAGAATATTAATTAATATTAATAATAAAAAAAAATATAAAAAAGCCAATTTTAAATATCGCATTTCCTTTATAGATAAAAATTAAAATTAGAAGTTCATTTAAGTTGATGGCAATAAATAAGACCTAACATTCTATTTTTCATTCAAATTTAATTAAATTTAGAAATATATCACTTCAATATCACTTTCATCGCTAGACCACACTCACATCTCATTAGATGTCTTTCTCCATAGAATTTAAACTTCCGTGAGATTTTGCGGTAAGAAAATCTGATATGAGCATTTGCGATTTATTTTTAGTTGTATTTTCGTATACCTCTTCGTACTGAGATAAAAGTTGGTTAACATCTCGTTTGAAACTTAAGAGCTCGTTCAACATTCGTATCGTGTTTTTGAAAATAGTTGCCTTAATTCCTTCCTATTGCAAGACCCTTACGTAGGATATTTGCTGTAAATGCACTAGATTCGTTTTCATCGATATCATGTAATTCATGATCATCCATTATTTCGGAAATATTTTCTTTTGTCATATCTACGAAGCCCTCTCCACCTAACGTATGACCTCAATCTCAATTATCTGAGAGTATTCATATTCTAGGGACTGTTTTTTATTAATATCTTTTACTATAGTAGGCCATACTGCTTTCCAACATGCATGGAGCGTTGATTGTTTGATTTCGATGTATGATGACATTCCTATATGCTTGATATAATCTAAGATTGTAAATTTTTTCCAAGCATTAATAATCGAAAGAGATTTTCCAGTTTCGATTTGAAGCAAAATATATTCGAAAGACTTTTTAATGTACAGTGCCTGGAATGTAGACATTATCCCTTGAGAAGGACTTTAGGACTGTCTAGCAATAATTTCCGAAAATTGTTGAGCAAATTTTTGTGCAGCTTTTAAATCCGTTCAACTCTTAATTTTAGACTATGTAAAGAGTGTCTTTGGTTAAAGCGTTCAAACCAGCCATGATATGCTTGAAAAGTGACCTGATTTGCAAATGTAAACGGCAACTGATTCTAGAGTTTTCTCATACATTTTTAAGGCCTTATTTTTTATGGAGTTGGTATCGATAGGAATTCGTTTTTGATTATGATCTTCTAGCCCAGATTATCAAAGCCTTCTCTATATTTTCCATGGCAACATTTCTACAATGAGAAACTGTGGTAAGACTTGTAGAATGTCGACACTTTTTCTAATTGTGTCTTCGTTTTTTTATTGTTCTTATTGTAGCTTCATTCATAGAATAAAAATTAGCAACATCTATTGTTCTTTCGGAGACGTTTCAAAATTTCAATTTTGTTTTGTAAAGATAAAACCTTTCTTTTGCTCCCTAGTTTTTTATTTTTATCTTTTGCTATTGTCGAACTATAAAATTTTTTAGAAATTATAGATTTTGTAAAAAATAATTCTGTTATTTGCTCATCTTGAATAAATTTACGCTATCAGTTATACATACATATGTATATAAACACTAACTATAAATAAAGTTTTAAAACAATGATGCTCTTTGTTTTGGTATTTCAAACAAACTCACACAAAATTAAGTTTTGATCATAAAACGGGTAGTTCCCATCTTATCTATTTCCATCACAGACACAGACTACTAAGAATTCGTAATTTTGAAAGTAAAATACTTTGACAGTAAAACAATGAAAATATTATTGTAGATATAAGCAAATTATAGTTTAGTGTTTATAATTTCGTCTAAATGCAGAATTAATTAACAAATTTCGTTAAAAAGTTTTTTATTTTCAAAAACCGTGTAAGATCGAAAACGTGGAAAACGAATACCGTGTAAAACGGGGGATAGGTATACTTAGATAGTTTACTTGATCTGTGGAGGAAGAAATTTATTGCATACTGAAGAGTATTCAATTGTAGTGATGCATCTACACAATGTGGCCTGTGCATTGCTGTTTCTTTGTAAGAAACGAAACAATGAGCTCTTTTTACAGTGTCGGAGTGCATTTCTTTACAGCTGTGTTTGAGGTAATGTGGGTACCTGCAACGATGACACAACCCCCATAGTGTTCTTAACATCGAATGAAATCAATACGATCTCAAGGATTAAAGCATTTAATATTTTATAATCATAGTCGGCAGGCTTGCTCAAGATCTGGAAACAATTTAAACTTATACCGCATTGGGATGTAAGCCCCAGTTATCGTATTATCTCCACTACTCCCCCCACGCAGTCTAAGTGGATGTCTTTCCATCTTGATATTTACCTTGGGGGGAAAAGGTTGTACGATACTGGAAGAGGCATAGGACTCTAGAAGTCCAACCAGTGAACTTATTATACCCACACTGATACCACGGGAACCAGCTGGCCGCAGGGCTATTGCACTTTTTTTTTTTTTTTAAGAGAAGCAGCAACAAAGAGTAGGCAACAATGCCTATTTAGTCAAGTACCGTGCTACTTTCTTTAGGAAAGGGATAGAGAAGAGATGAAACAGCTGGTGAAAGTAGATGGATAATCGGAAATTAACTGCCGTATATTTTGTTTATTGCTGAGGCCCCTCGGGGATTTATGTGGTGGCTGTTGATTTATTTGGTGCTTTGAAGAAAGTATCCGACGAGATATTAACGCAGGTTTAACACCCACCATAGTTGGCACATAAAACAGTACAAGGTGTTGAATAGTCTCTAACTCTTCAATAAGGAGGGGGATACAGCCCTGCTGCTTACGGCGCGGGTGGTCGTTTTTCCTGCACTCAGTGGTAAGATTAAATTTAAGGCAGATTACGGCAAAACAGCCAGGCGCTGACGTAAAAAATGGGACTATAGCCTCTTTAAAATACAAGTTTGTGTGGTGGGACATTAGCTGGCCAGAGGTTAAAAGTCTCTATTTTTTATTTTGGATCCTTGTGTCAGTGCAGACAACAAATTATGTCCTACAACCCCGAAGCTGTAACATCAGAGAGTCGGGATCTTTTAGGCAAACATTTGAATTACCAGTGAAAAAGCAAAATTCTGAATAGTTCGTTTCAGTCAAAACTTTCTACGGCAGGTCCTTCCTGCCATTTTCCCGGAAAAACTTGCATTAAATGTTAAAAACCCTAAATCAATCAATTAAAATTACTAATTCAATAATAATAATTCTACCGAAAGCTGCTGCCACTAAAGACTCAGACTTGAAACCTAAAGTGATGAGTTTTAAATTTTGAAAAATTTTAAAATGTTTTTTTAAAAAAGTTTTTCTTTTTTAAAGTTTAATTCCTAAAATTAATATGAAAAATTAATTAATAATATTCTATCACATTTTTTTGGAAAATTTTTGTAAATAAAAAAAAATTAAATTTAATTAAAAAAGACCGTTTAAAAGGTTAAAACATATTTATTTAATATAAATAAAAAAGAGGTCGAGTTAAAATAACAATAAAATAAAAAAAAAGAAAACGAAAGAAAGTAAAAACTCCTAAAGTTCCTAGAAAAGTCTGTAAGGGTTTTAGAAAAAGCATAACATTCTGTTAATAAACGACATATTTACTCTTCTTCTTATTTATCTGCTTAAAATTATTAATTCATTTTAGTAAAATAAAATATTTCATTAAAAAAATATTGAAATCATACCTTTAAGCAGCTGGCTATTACTTTTAAAATACAATTTAAATTTTAAATGATGTGAATAGTAAAGCTATAATAAAATAGGGCATTTAACCCAACAAAGGGGCATAGAGGAGGTCGCTGAACTTGTTCAAAAAAAAAAAAAAGATTAAAGTCATTGAAAATGAAAAAAAAAATAAAAAACGCTGCAAAAGAGTAGAAAGGCAAAGCAAATAAAAGCAATTATAAGCAAAAGCAAACTTCAGATGAATGAATAAAATAAATTCAATTTAATATTTTTTTATTTAATAAATTAACAACAACAACAATAAAAAAATACAATTAACAAAAGAAACAAAGTACGAGGGAGTATTATTTGTTGTAACGATTCCATGGCTGAAATTGGATGAATGAAAGATTTTGAAAACAGAAAAATAAATTTAAAAAAAAAATATAAATTTACTACCGGTTTCTGTGTAAAAGAATATATATTTTTTACACTATTTTGTGGTTGTAACTGTTGTTGTTTTTTTTAAACTGTTTTTCGCCGTTGTTTTACATACTCAAACACACCTCTATTTGACAACCACAAGCAGCTAAAGCAACCGACCGACTTCACCTCCCACATGTCATGAACAAACAAAAACAAAAAATAAAAAAATTAAAATTAAAACCGCAAAGCCTTTTCAAAACGGTTGCAAATAAAATAAAATAAAATAAAATAAAAAAATTGTTTATCATTTGTCGAATGCTGCAACGTGATATTTATTAACAATGTTTTCTATTCTATTTCGTTTCTCTTTACACTTCTCGCCATTTTCTGGTTATTGTTATTGTTTTTGTTTCTGTTTTTTTTTTTGTTCGCTAATAATTGATTGCTAATAATTAAAATAAATTAAATGAAAATATTTAATTATTTATGCATAGCAAGTAGCGCACTTACGCACGTTCGTTACAAACGAACGTCTTAAACGTTGACTATGACAATGAGTGACACCCCTTCATTTGGTGGCTTCTTATGAAAAATGATTTGACAATTGTTGAAAAATATAACGTTACTTTTAGCTGCACCTCAAGCATGAATCCAGAATTAATCTACGTTAATTGTGCTAGATGCCTTTAAACTTAAATATTTAATCATATTCTCTTCAGATATTTATAAAGGGTCCGCCATCTAACGTTTTTTTTAATTAGTAACTGGTAACACTTAGCTCATGTTTGATTTGACAGATAATTAGTTTTATCCTTCCTTATGGTTGTGTATATGCTTGAACAGTACTTTGAAAATCTTGGCAATGTTGCAGAAAATGTGCGAAAATTGCGTACAGATTTTGGAAGAAGAGAAGCACTGTCACCTCCGTATGTTAGTTATCTTGTGAAAAAAGTGAAAGAAACTGGCATCCTCATCGATAAACCAAAGCGTAAGAAGCCAAAAACAGTGCGTACACCCGCGAATATTGCTGCTGTGGCAGAAAGTGTGCATAAAGCGCCATCTACATCAATTCACACATTCACAATTCACATTCACATACAAAGTCCAATTGGCTCAGGAGTTGAAGCCATCCATTCATCTCTTCAGATGAAGTTCATTTTTATCTTGGCGGGTACAAATAGAATTGTCGCATTTGGGGCACAGAAAACCCGCACGCATACCTTGAAAAGCCGACGCACCGAAAACGAGTCACTGTGGATTACACAACCATCTAGACTTGTGTTTTGCGGGGGTAAAAGGGAGCCCAGCCCCCTTCACGGCTAGTAGGAGCCAACTGGACAATCCACTATATTTCCACGGGAATCAGTAAAGCGTCAGAGTTCCGCTATTTGTCTCTTTAGGCATTTAGCTGTTCTCTGACTGATTATTGAGGTAGGCCCTTCGGGAGTATCGTGGTGACTGTGTGTTTCAAGGCCCTTGTTTGAGTTTGTGGGTCGGATCATTTACAATGAATGGTCCAGGTCCAGTGAGCATGAATGCCGTCGTGTTGTTAATTATATTAAGCTTCATGTGTTCAGGAGTTGGATAGTCTCCAACTCTTCAACAAGGAGTGAAGGCTGCGGCCTACTCCGGGCTTTTGAAGTTGCAACTAGTAGTGACCGGAAGATACACGTTTCCGAAGGGCGAGGATGGCGTATCCATCCACAGTAGTAATGATCCACCATTTTATTAAGGCCCACGACCAGGTGCAGATGTAAATCTTATCACGTCACTGTTTGATGCGGATTTAGGTCCAGAGGCATAATTGGGCCATTTTTCTTTGAAAATGAGCAAGGAGTGGCCGTTGCAGTTAATGGCAATCGTTATCGTGCCATTCTGAACGAATTATTGTTCACAAAAATTGAAGAGGAGGATATTGGCAACATTTGGTTACAACAGGACGACGCTACGTGCCACACAGCCGAAGCTACACTCTATGTTTTACGCCCTATTTTTGCAGATCGCATTATCAGCCACAGAGCTAATGTCGTTTGGTCACCTCGGAGCTGTGATTTGACACCGTTGGATTATTAGTTATGGTAAGTGTTACGCCGACAAGCCAGAGACAATTGACGTTTTAAAGGACAATATTCGTGAAGCCATTGGTGAAATACAGCTGCACACAATCGATAATGTGCTTAAAAATTGGACCGATCATGTAGGCTTCTGCATGGCCAGCCGAGGCAGCCATTTGAATGAAATTATTTTCCATTAATAACCGGAAGGATTGTACTTTCAAATAAAAAAAAAAAGAAATTTGAGAAAATATTCAGTAGTTTTGTTTATAGCATTTAAAACAAAACAAAAGAAGTTATTTGGCGGACCCTTTACTTCAACAAGAACTTGGTTTTTCAATTGTGGAAACACCAACCATATGCGCCCTCCGGGGACACATTTATCGGTCTTTATAGAACTTCGATTATCTAGACCTGTACTGCTAGGGGTATAATGGGGCCCAGTCCCTTGAAGGCAAGCAGGGAGTCAACTGGAAGCTCCACGTTACTTCCACGGGAATCAGTAAGATCCACAGTTCCGCTAATTGTCTTTTTCGACTTTTAGCTGTTTCTCTGACTGATTATTGAGGTTGGCCCTTCGGGAGTGTCGTAGTGGTTGTGGTTTTGCCTCCCCAAGTATGAACTTATTATGGTGGCCACGATCATCTCGCCTTTAATAAAACCAACGGGTGAATGATCCGGATCATGCTAGTGTTCTGGACCAGATGTTGAATAGTCTCCAGCTCTTCAGCAAGGAGTAGTGGTTTGCAGCCCTGCCTTGGAACTGTTGAAATTGCAACTAGGAAAGACCTGTTGTTAGAATTAGTCTTCAGCTTCCTAGGGCGTGAAAGACGTTGGTTTTCATTCCCAGTGGCTTAACCACCATCTGATTAAGGCCTACGGCCAGGTGCAGTTGTAATTCATAACACAAAATTCGTAGTAGATATATTGGCAGTTGTTACAATGAATTCCAATTCGCACCGAAAATCGCATTTAATTAATTAAAATTCATTATGAAAGTGGTGGTGGAAATTCAGCAAGTCGCCCATAAAGCGCCCCCCTACGCAAACCATACTATCCGTTGCTAAGTAAGCAGTTGGACTCCAGGTACCTCACAAGATGAAAATCATTGTTTCCATCACTTTGGAAAGTGCAGAGCAAATTGTAATTGGGCGTTTATTTTCAGGGTTGTTAGCCTCACCCTTTTTTGGGGATTGGCGTTACATTAACAACCGTCCAATATGTTTTTTTCTTGTTTTTTTTTGTTTTTGTTTTGTTAAAGAGAAGTAGCACTTCAGGCAACAAGGTCTATTTAGTCAAGTACCGTGCTACATTCTTTAGGAAAGGGACAGAGAAGAGATGAAACAGGTGGTGGAAGTAGAAGGATAGTCGGAAATTAACTGCCGTATAAGACAGCATAGCGACCAGTGACTATGCCTTCATCGCTGAGCAGCCCCACCGACAATCAATTTTTATTTTTGTAGTGAAAAAAAACCAAGGTCGTCGTTGGGAATCGAACCCACAAACCCCAGACTTACAAGCTAGTACACTACCTACTAGCCTAAAGGGGCACCCAATGGAAATTTGCCGGCATGATACCACTTGCTGAAAAGGCGTATTAACGGACGCACTAGCATCGAAGAGCACTGTTTTAAGGCCGGTGCTGGAATCTCATACGGCTCAACATAGTAACAGATACTCTATCGAGTTCGGTCGGTGGTTGATTGCTTTTCGGTTAATACGAATTATTTGCAAATTATTAGCAGCCATATGGTTAGCTTTATCAACTTAGTTGATATCACTTGATTGCACCTTGGCTTCACTTAACCATCGTTTACGCAGTTACACAAAAAACGTAAGCAGAGACTTATGCCACATTTTACCGAAGCATTATTTTTTTGCTTATGGCCTAAAAGCAACCAAAGCGAATTGAATTTATTACGGAACCATCGTGTGTGTAAAAGAAACTAAAACAAAATGCCGGTCTGTTGTTGTCAGAGCTTAAAGCGCCAAACAAAGTTTTTAAAGTTTAAACTTCAAATTTATTATTTTATTTTAATTTGAAAAGTTTATGTTTAAAAAAAACCATCTCATAAAATGTTTTACAATAACGCAAAAATAACAATAACAAAAAACCAAAAAATACAAATGCTGGTGAAGGTTTCGATTGATTTGTTGGTGAAGGTAAAATTTAGATGCACAAATAATTGCATTAGTTTCACAGTGTATGTATGTTTGTGTGTGTGATAAGTGATAATAGACATGTGACTTTTAAACATTGCAGCATGATTTATGTATATTTTACATTTTACATTATTTTTACAATTTACGCTTAGTCACACAATATTTTATTTGTTTGCAATTAGTACAAGACCTTGTTTTTAATGACAAATTTCACAGTTAATAAGCGAATAACAGCAATGCTATGGTCGACTGTTTTACATGCTACAGTTAAAAGAAAGGAACTATTTGCGACTTAATTATACGTAGTGTCGTAAAAACAATATTATATAATATAATGAATATAATATCGTATGCTTTCATTAACGATAAAGACGGCCAGCTGAAATCTTTAAAACAGACGGTTTTAATTCCAAGCTGCGCCAGCGATTGCTATATTCTGTTGGAACCAATAATGCTCATTAGCTAATGCTTAGTATCTTAAGTCTTAAAAAGAGGACCGAACGTTAGGCCAACTGATCTAAAAGGGTCGAGTAATTAATACAAACCGAATGTACAACATTTTATGTGTTTACAATAAAAACCCTAATAATAATATTAACATCATCATGATCATTATTTTACACATGTCATTTACTGTAGATATTTGTGTTTGTAAATATAATTTGTATTAAACGTTTTGTGAAAAACTATTGACCCACATTTTTATCAATGAAAAGTACAAAAAAGTCACAAAAACATCACACGCAATACACACCCCATGATTTGAAAATAAACAAAAAAAATTATAGAAAAAAAGGTATTACACAGAATTTCAAATATTCAATGCGATAACAATAACAACAATTATTTAACAACAAAATAGACAAAAGTGGCGATTATATGACTTAATTTTAAACCGCCAATTTGTCATGAAACCACAACTATTAATTGCTGACCAGCAATGATTTGTGTCTATACACAACCACACATTACAGTCGTGGTCAAAATCGTTTGTACTCAAAAAAATATTAATATCAGATATAATTTTTTTTTAAAATCATATTTTTATCAGTTCTAATGGTTCTGTAATTGTTCTGTTATATAGAAAGTTCTTATCAGTTACAATTTTTATATAGAAATGATCAGTAGTTATAATTTTTCTATGGAAAAGTATCAGCAGTAAAAATTCTTCTATAGAAAATTATCAGCAGTAATAAGTTTTCTATAGAAAATTATCAGCAGTAATAATTTTTCTATAGAAAATTATCATCAATTATAATATTTCTATAGAAAATTATCTGTAATTATAATTTTTCTATAGAAAATTATCAGCAATTATAATTTTTTTATTATCATCAATTATAATATTTCTATAGAAAATTATCTGAAACTATAATTTTTCTATGGAAAATTATTAACAATTATAATTTTTCTATAGAAAATTATCAGCAGTTAAATTTTTCTATAGAAAATTACCAGCAATTATAATTTTTCTATAGAAAATTATAAGCAATTATAATTTTTCTATAGAAAATTATCTGTAATTATAATTTTTCTATAGAAAATTATCTGTAATTATAATTTTTCTATAGAAAATTATCTGTAATTATAATTTTTCTATAGAAAATTATCTGTAATTATAATTTTTCTATAGAAAATTATCTGTAATTATAATTTTTCTATAGAAAATTATCTGTAATTATAATTTTTCTATAGAAAATTATCTGTAATTATAATTTTTCTATAGAAAATTATCTGTAATTATAATTTTTCTATAGAAAATTATCTGTAATTATAATTTTTCTATAGAAAATTATCTGTAATTATAATTTTTCTATAGAAAATTATCTGTAATTATAATTTTTCTATAGAAAATTATCTGTAATTATAATTTTTCTATAGAAAATTATCTGTAATTATAATTTTTCTATAGAAAATCATCTGTAATTATAATTTTTCTATAGAAAATTATCTGTAATTATAATTTTTCTTTAGAAAATTATCTTAATCTATAATTTTTCTATAGAAAATTATCTGTATTTATAGTTTTTCTATAGAAAGTTATCTGTAATTATAATTTTTCTATAGAAAATTATCTGTAATTATAATTTTTCTATAGAAAATTATCTGTAATTATAATTTTTCTATAGAAAATTATCTGTAATTATAATTTTTCTATAGAAAATTATCTGTAATTATAATTTTTCTTTAGAAAATTATCTTAATCTATAATTTTTCTATAGAAAATTATCTGTAATTATAATTTTTCTATAGAAAATTATCTGTAATTATAATTTTTCTATAGAAAATTATCTGTAATTATAATTTTTCTTTAGAAAATTATCTTAATCTATAATTTTTCTATAGAAAATTATCTGTAATTATAATTTTCTATAGAAAATTATCTGTATTTATAATTTTTCTATAGAAATTTATCTGTAATTATAATTTTTCTATAGAAAATTATCTGTAATTATAATTTTTCTATAGAAGATTATCTGTATTTATAATTTTTCTATAGAAAATTATCTGTATTTATAATTTTTCTATAGAAAAATATCTGTAATTATAATTTTTCTATAGAAAATTATCTGTATTTATAATTTTTCTATAGAAAATTATCTGTATTTATAATTTTTCTATAGAAAATTATCTGTATTTATAATTTTTCTATAGAAAATTATCTGTAATTATAGTTTTTCTATAGAAAATTATCTGTATTTATAATTTTTCTATAGAAAGTTATATGTAATTATAATTTTTCTATGGAGAATTATCTGTAATTAAAATTTTTCTATAGAGAATTATCTGTAATTATAATTTTTCTATGGAGAATTATCTGTAATTATAATGTTTCTATAGAGAATTATCTGTAATTATAATTTTTCTATAGAGAATTATCTGTAATTATAATTTTTCTATGGAGAATTATCTGTAATTAAAATTTTTCTATAAAAAATTATCTGTAATTATAATTTTTCTATGGAGAATTATCTGTAATTAAAATTTTTCTATAGAGAATTATCTGTAATTATAATTTTTCTATGGAGAATTATCTGTAATTATAATGTTTCTATAGAGAATTATCTGTAATTAAAATTTTTCTATAGAGAATTATTTGTAATTATAATTTTTCTATGGAGAATTATCTGTAATTATAATTTTTCTATAGAAAATTATCTGTAATTATAATTTTTCTATAGAGAATTATCTGTAATTATAATTTTTCTATGGAGAATTATCTGTAATTAAAATTTTTCTATAGAGAATTATTAGCAATTATAATTTCTCTACAGAAAATTATCAGCAATTATAATTTTTCTATAGAAAATTATCAGCAATTATAATTTTTCTATAGAAAATTATTAGCAGTTATAATTTTTCTATAGAAAATTATTAGCAGTTATAATTTTTCTATAGAGAATTATTAGCAATTATAATTTCTCTACAGAAAATTATCAGCAATTATAATTTTTCTATAGAAAATTATCAGCAATTATAATTTTTCTATAGAAAATTATTAGCAGTTATAATTTTTCTATAGAAAATTATTAGCAGTAATAATTTTTCTATAGAAAATTATCAGCCATTATAATTTTTCTACAGAAAATTATCAGCAATTAAAATTTTTCTATAGAAAATTATCCTTTTTCAATAAAAAATCATCATCAGTTATCATTTTTCTATGGAAAATCATCATTAGCTATAAATTTTTAACAGAAAATTATTGTCAGTTGTAATTTTTCTTTGAAAAAATAAAATTCTTAAAAAGTTAAAATATTAGAATATGGTTAAAAATTATATTTTCTATATAAAAAATTTATACAGTTATGATTTCTTTTTAAGGTACGAAGTCATTCTTAACATATTGTAAATTAAAATATTCGAACAGCAGCAGACAGTGAGAGAATTAGACAAAAGGCAACAAAATACAACAAATATTTACTTATTAACAAATAACGGTAACTTATTTTGTTTGTTTGTTGGTTTTCTTCTTTTTATAATTCCATTTTAAATTTCTCTTATGCATTAAAATATTCTTTGAAATTTTAAGTTTGTTCTGTGCTATTTATTTCACAAACAATAACGTGACCGACCTTTAATGAGTTCATCACACAAAAGCAGAGCTGCTTTCTAGTTAATGCTGAATTTAAATAAAATTTTTTATAATTTGTAGTGCCACTGTAGGCAGTTTGTTATCATAGAAAATTATCTTTAACTGACACTATTTAGTGCATAACTGTCTAGTGAGTGGAAAGTCAGAAATAGTTTTCTTTTAAACATAAATTAAATTTATTTACAATAAGCAATTTTACAAATTAACATACGAGTAAGAGTACATTAGCGCACACATTGTACATACATACATAGATTATACTCACATACACATATACTCATATACATACATTCATATTTCAATTTTCTTTATTATTTCTTTTTTCCCTTTAAATGATTTGTTACAGAGAAATTTTGCTTATTTTTTAAAATCAGTTAACAAACAAAAATTAAAAGAGAAAGTTTTAAAATGTAAAAGGACAAAGTTCATTCTCTTCTATTGATGTATATGTGTATGTGTAATGTGTGTATATTTTTGTGTTGTTTAAACTAATTGTTAATCGCAAATATTTATTTCGGCACTCCATTGCACTTCGCTGCACAAAATCGTATAAAATAAAAGAAAATTTATTTATTTTACTTTATAAAATTATAAAATTATAGGTATTTATAGGGCGCGCCCACTGTGCCAAGCTTAACATCGTTATCCACGACAAAATGCATTAGTTGACATAGAAATTTTACCGGTTTCATGTTCAAAGAAGTTAGGCCCAATGATTCCCCTGACCAAATTGCACGCCAGACTTTCACTTTTAATGGATGCAAAGGTGGCTGTTGAATATTTCGCGAGTTTCCCATTACCCAGAAACGATTATTCGGTCTATTCACATATCCATTGAAATTAACATGTGCCTCGTCACTTATTATGATTATTTCATGAAAATCGGGGTTGTCATTGGCGAGCTGTAAAATTCTATTGGCATATGTATGGTGGCATAAATGGTCTTGTGTAAGAAGCCTTGTGTCAACAGAATCTTATATGGAAACAAATGCAAATCCTTGTACAAAATTGTGGCCAAAGTTGTTCTTGGAAGTTTAAGCTCCTGAGCACGGCATCAAATTGAGGTTGATGAATTGTTTTGAACACTTTCTTAAGCAGTTGTGATGTTTACAACCGATCTTGAAGAACATTGAGTGACTATTGACATTGAGTGACTATTTAGACCTGTGTAACTGGGGGAAAAAGGGAACCCAGTCCCCTGAAGTCAGCAGGGGTACAACTGGAAGCTTCACGTTATTTCTACGGGAATCAGTAAGCCCCAGAGTTCAGTTATTTGTCTCTTCAGACATTTAACTGTTCTCTGGCTGATTATTGAGGTTGGCCCCTATATGGGAGTATTGTGGTGGTTGTGGTTTAGCGGCCCTACAACAGACAGGTCAGTTTTTGTATGGTGGCCGGGTTCATTTCACCTTTAATAACACCTACCTGGTGAAATGTTCCCAGATCCAGTGAGCATGCTAGACATGTGTTCTAGACAGGAGTTTGATAGTCTCCAACCCTTCAGCAAGCAGTGATGATTTGCAGCTCTGCTCTGGAATCATTAAAGTTGCAACTGGAAAAGACCTGTTTTTAGTATTAGTCTTAGGCTTCCTAGGACGAGCATGACGTCCCTATTTATGCATAGTGGTTCGACCACCATCTGATTAAGGCTTCATAGCCAGGCGCAGATGTAAATCTTATCACGTAGTACATTGTAGTTCATGATTGGGCATTTCACCTACAAATCCTCTTTCTTCGAAATCATCTATTACACCGATAAAATAATGCGTTTTTGTTTTCATGTTGTTTCGCCCAAAAATTTCACATAACTTTCTCATCGTCACAGTAATCGATGATTGATTTTAATAAAAAGGTTTAACGATTAAAACACGTTGGTTTATCGAATAGTTTTCCATAATAAATGTGCCAGGTGTCTACTTCACGACTGCCAAATATGTTTAACCCGTCGGACATCCTGTATTATGGAATTTTAAACTCCTTTCCTTATTATTTGGCATTTACCTTCGCGCTATCACATTTTTCCAATTTAGCAGTTCGATAAATTTTAATATACCATTATATATCCGGGAGCGGTCTTTAAACAGTTCGAGCAGAGTACATAGCTTCAAATATAACGGCGCGAAATGCACTGTCAACCTTACCAAAACCTTACCGGCGCTGTTGACCATTTGACCATTTGATTGGTTTTTCGATTGAAATAATAGTCACGGCAGGGAACAAACATTCTTCAACATTTTTGAGGCAAAATAAATAGAAAAAAATTAGAGATTTGTTTCTAATATTTGTTGTAAAGAGTGTTGCCATTAACTACTTGTTTTGCGAAAAGCTAAAAGCTATTAAAAAAATATATGTATGTCGGGTTTTTCAACCAGAATTTGTTTTTCAATTGTGGCAACACCAACAACATGATAGTTTTGACAGTTAGTTTTTTAACGCATTTGTAGTAGTTTAGGTGCCCCTGTAGGCTAGTAGGTAGTGTACAAGCTTGTCAGTGTGGGGGTTGCAGGTTCGATTCCCAACGAAGACCTTGTTTTTTTTTTCACTACAAAAATAAAAATTGACCGTTGGTGGGGCTGCTCAGGGATGAAGGCATGGTCACTGGTCGCTGTGCTGTCTTTATACGACAGTTAATTTCCGACTATCCTTCCACTTTCACCACCTGTTTCATCTCTGCTCTATCCCTTTCCTAAAGAATGTAGCACGGTACTTGAATAAATAGACATGGTTGCCTGAAGTGTTGCTTCTCTTTAAAAAAAAGAGAAGTAGCACTAAGACCGCTATTGAAAATGCAGTCGTTAAATTTAATGCCGGCAGGCTCGATACAAAATGTGCGAATACCAAAGTAGGTTCGACTCAGTCGTTCAATTAAAAACATTGCAGTCGTGAGTTACAATGTAAAAGCAGATCAAAATTTGTCAATTCCTCGACGTTCTTAACAATTGGGGTTATCCAAAACCACCATATGACAAATTTTGTTTAAGGATTCGACTTTGAATTCTAACAAAATTCAACTGGTGCAGCAATTGAAGCCAACAGATCACTCACATCACCGTAGATTTGCTCAATTTAGTCAAGAATAATCGGCTGAAAATAATTTTTTTAGACGAAGCCCAAAATTGCCTCATTTGGGCTTCCAAAAATCGTAGAGCGATTATTGAGAAGCTTTTGCATGCCCAACGTGTCACTGTTTGGTACACTATGTGGTCTGGAGGCGTGTTTGGGCTGTTTTTTGGGCCGTTTTTTTCGAAGATGACACTAGAAATACAGTAACGGTCCATGGATCACGCTATCACGAGATGTTAACAACTCAATATTGGCCTATTATTGACAACGTGGATATCACTGCTATGTGGCTTCAACAGGATGGTGCCAATTGTCACTTAGATGATGAAACGAATAATTTATTGCAAACCAAATTTTCCAATCGCCTAAATTCACGGCAATCGGCAGTTAAGAGGCCATCCAAATCGTGTGACCGGATTATTTTTTGTGTGGCGCTATGTTAAGGACAGAGTCTATATGAAGCCAATCGAATCGATTTCAGCCTTAAAACACAAAATCCTTAATGTGATTTGAGAGATAGAAGCGCCATTTTGCCAAATACTGATTAAAAACTTTGATGAAAGAATCGACAGCCATCAGCGTGGTCGATGATGCACATTTGCCAGATATCATTTTTCATTCACAACTGGCGAAGTCATCTTAATCAAAATCAAACTTCTTTTTGAAAAACCCTTTAAAATTTTAATCTAATAAGGAAACACGATTCAAAATAAAATTGTTGTAAATGGGTTAGTGTCTGAAGGTATATGTAAAGGGTGTTTTTTTAAGCTCGATAGAACTTGAAATTGTAAAAAATAACACAAAAAATTAAATTGTAATCAAAATTTCTTTTTTATTCGAAGGATCAATACGTGACATTAACATTTGAAAATGATTTCGGGCATATGGGCACCGCGGCTGTTTTTGACGAAGCGCATTCTGGACGTCCAATTTTGGGCCACTTTTTCGAGCACTGCTGGGCGTATGTCACGAATAACACGAACAATGCTGTCCTCCAAGGCGTCAATTGTTGCTGGTTTATCAGCATAAACCAGTGACAGGAAATAGTCGAGTGGTGTCAAATCGCACGACCTTGGAGGCCAATTGACAGGTCCATTTCTCGAAATCAACTTATCGCCAAATTTTGATTTCAATAAGTCAATGGTTGCGTTCGCTGTATGGCACATAGCGCCATCCTGTTGAAACCACATCTCGTCCGGATCAATGTCATCCATATTTTCAAACAAAAAATCATTGATCATGGTGCGGTAACGATCTCCATTGACCGTAACGCGAGCTCCGGCCTCATTTTTGAAGAAATAAGGTCCGATGATGCCACCAGCGTGAAAACCGCACCAAACGGTGCATTTTTCTGGATGTAATGAAGTCTGTAGGGTCTGTTGTGGATTCGTCTCACTCCATATGCGGCAATTTTGCTTATTAACAAACCTGTTAAGCCAAAAATGCGCCTCATCGCTGAACACAATTTTGCGATAAAACAACGGGTCATTTGCCAACTGCTCTAGAGCCCAATCGACGAAAGAACGACGCATATAATGGTCTCGTGGCTTCAATTCCTGCTTCAGCTGCATCTTATACGGGTGTAGGCCGAGATCTTTGCGCAAAATTTTCCACGTAGTGGACGGAAAGAGCCCCAATTCCTGCGACCGACGACGAATTGATAAATTTGGATCTTCTTCCACACTTTCGTTTACAGCGGCGATATTCTCTTCAGTACGCTCATTCCTTCGACGTGTTGGTGTTATTGCATCCTCTAGAGAGTATGTGGTACGAAATCTATCGACAGTTCGACGAATAGCTTGTTCAGATGCACGATTATGTACGCCATAAAAATGACGAAGTCGTCTATAAGTTGCGCGAATCGACGACTGATTTTCAAAGTAAATTTGGATAATTTCGTAGCGTTGTTCAAGCGAGAGTCTATTTATGATGATTTGTCAGAGTATACTGAAACAAATAAAAAAAAATGTTTCATCAAAATTTCATTTTTTGTGTTACTTTTTACAATTTAAAGTTCTATCTAGCTTAAAAAAACACAAAGAAATTTTTGACCTGAAAATAGCACTTTTGTAGTCGAAAAGCAAGTTGTGTTCACAACTCATGGGTATTTGCCCATATTTTTTGAGGACAAATAGGAAGCAAATTACAGCACCGGATATCAATAAAAATTATTTTTAAAATCTAGTAAAATTTTTATCTATATCGAACGCCCTACTTTGAGTGGGCCCAAGATTTTTTATCGATTTATTTTGGGATTTTCGAGGCTTTTGTGATTCATGGTACTGGCTGTACCTAACCTGGTACTATTTTGATTTTATTATTAAGGATATGATGCATTCATTTTATAATGAGTTTTATGGTGATTGTAGTTTTATACTGATTGTTGGGTCTCATTTTATTTCGAATTTTTGGTGAATATTTGATATGGTACTCATTCGGCTGATTGCGTGGAGCGGTACCAAAATTACCCGAATAAATGTAAGCTATAGAAGTGAAAATTAGAAGTTCTTTACTTAATATGCGCAGTTATAGATCAAACTTATCTTGATAGAGTATACTATTTCTGCAATTAACTGGTGATAACCTTAATGTGGGTCATTTAATCTCAAAGCCAAAAATATACTGCTTTCACTGAGAGTTTTTCGAAATTCAGTTTTTGTTTTTGTTATATTTCACTTTATCGTATTTTGATTAAAGCCTACTAAACTTTTGATAAATAATATTTAGCACAGTCTATCGTTTCTTTTACGTATTGAAAAAAATATATTCTTCCTTTGATTAAATTAAACTTTATGACCACTCATGATCACAATTTGCACAAAAGACAAAAAAGGGAAATGTGTCATTATTCACTTAGAATTTTAAGCAGATTCCATTTTGAAAGTGTGTCAAAAAGAAAAGTAACAAAATTAAATCACTTTTGCCAATTGAATACTAATTATTTGATGGATTTAAATATTTTAAAAATAAAAAAAAGCGGCGATTTGCAGATTTCAAATAAGACGTCAAACAAGTTTGAAAGAAAGCAAAGTTCAGTGGTACAGAAATACGAGAACTAATTTAAAAAAAAAAAAAACGTGTTGCGGCATTAAAAAACAATTGAATAATTTTAAAAAAGAAAAAAAAACAGCAACAAAAAATAATCAGATTTATTTATGCATGATTTACTTTAAGTAATTGTTCTTTAAAACAAACAAATAAATAAAAATTAAAGTAAAAAATGTCATCTTGCAAACTTATTTAGGTAACGAAACTTAGTTGGAAAAAGTGCCAAGTCCATTTTTTCTCGAAATTGAGATTTTGTTGCAACTTGTTAGTATAATACAAAATACACCATTTACAAGCGAAAATAATATCATTATGTTTGTTTCTTCTTGCTGGTATGCAGTGGTAGGCAAATATGCCAACTCCAAAAAAAATATTTCGAAAAGTTAGAAAATACGCCGAAATGCCAAAATTGTTTTTTTTTTTTTTGACATAGACTTATAAAGAGTTACAGCAATTTGTCAATAGCTACAATATTATATATCTACTTTGTATCCCCCTCGGGGGCATATTTATCGGTCTTTATGGAATACTTGACTAGCTAGACCTGTGCTGCCGGGGTTATAAGGGAGCCCAGTCCCCTGAAGGCAAGCAGGGTGTCAACTGGAAGCTCCACGTTATTTCCATGGGAATCAGTAAGCCCCAGAGTTGCGCTAATTGTCTTTTTAGCTTTTTAGCTGTTCTCTGACTGATTATTGAGGTTGACCCTTCGGGAATATCGTGGCGGTTGTGGTTTTGCGGCCCTCGCATAAATTTGACTATGGGGGGCCAGGATCATCTCGCCTTTAATAAGACCAATGGGTGAATAATACGGATCCAGTGAGCATGCTAGTCATGTGTTTGGGACCAGGAGTTGGATAATCTCCAGCTCTTCAGCAAGGAGTGGTGGTTTGCAACTCTGCCTTTGAACCGCTGAAATTGCAACTAGGAAAGACCTGTTGCTAGAATTAGTCCTCGGCTTCCTAGGGCGTGAATGACGTTGCTTTTCATTCCCAGTGGCTTGACCACCATCTGATTAAAGCTTACAGTCAGGAGCATATGTAAATCTTATCACGAAACAAATATCTACTTTGCATTTCATAAAACTCATTATATCAAAGTGATAAAAGTTTTAAATGCTATTGTATGCATTAAGAATTTTTGGTTATTTTCACTTCGAAATACCATAGTTATACAGTTTCTTTTTTTTTTGGCGCCAAAAGTAACAATTTATTGCAACTGGAAAGCCATTGTTAATTATAAATTTTGTTAGATATTTGCCATGGACTCTGCTAAGAAAAATAACTACAATTGTAACGATTATGGAATTGAGTCGAATGATGGATGGTTCCCTAAGGGCTTAACAGTGATACCGATGTTTCGTATGAAAGATTATCGCCATTGAAAAAACGCAAGAGGAGAGATATGTAGAAAACCCGGCTTGCTTTGCGCCAAGAAGTAAAAAAAAAACAAAGAGAGAGAAAGAGAGAGAGAGAGAGAAAAGTTATTTGGAAAGGCAAAAATTAGGCAATAAATGGACTTACGATAAAAGGAAAAATCGAAATAGATGAAAATGTAAAATATATGTAAAATAAGGTGCATACCGATCACAGATGATGAAAGATGCAAAATATTTTTGGAATTTTGGAAAATATCATGGTTCGAAAAAAGGGGCTTATGTTAATAGTTTGATAAAAAATTGTTCCACCTCGAAAAGACCTCGAAATCGAAAAGTATCCGATGAATCCAAAAGATGTCGAACGTGCCAGTATTATTTTAGAGTAAAAACCATAAACATTCGAATATCCAAGACATTTTCCTAAATATTTTAAACATTGGCAGGCAATCTGTTTTTAAGTTGATGAACAAGCCTTTTTTTCGCTCGGACCAGCACTCAGGGTATGGCCCCTATTCATGCAATACATTGTACCAGAACTAGGAAATTAGGTTTTGGAGAGGAAGTAAGAGGGAGTAGTGTGTGTGAATATTCAGTTGGAATTTTCCTACATTAAAAGTGACTGCAAAAACCTCTGGAAGAAGTTTATTCCACATACAAACTGTTGCGCTAAAAAATGAATTTTTCCTGTAATTCGTAGTGCGGTTTACTGGCCAATCGAACAAAAATTTATGCACTCTCAACGAAAATCGAGTCAAACGCAATTTTGTAGGAGCACTTGCCACTGTAGTATGGAGTTGCATCATTGTTCAGACAGGAAAGCCAGCAAGTCACCCGAAGAGCGCCTCCCTAGAAAAACCAATACGGTCAGTCGCAAAGTAAGCTGTTGGACTGCCGGCACTCTACAAGATAAAAATTAATCATACTTTCCATCCCTTTGGAAAGTGCAGAATACATTACAATTGGGCGGTAATTTTCAGGGTTGTTAGCCTCAGTCTTTTTTGAGAATTGGCCTTACATTAGCAACCTTCCAACACTTTGGAAATTCGCCGGCATGATACAGCATGTTTAAAAAAAACTTCGCAAGAAGAAAAGAATTCAACAGCAGAAAGGCAATGCTTGACATCAGCAAGGAGTGGGGGCGTTAGCCTGTTCCGAGTTCTTCAAATTACAACTAGGAGTGAGCGGAGGATATACGTGTCTGAAGGCCTTCTAGGACGAAAATGACGCTACATTTCACAGTGGTATGATCCACCGTCTGGTTATCACGCATAAGCTTTTTTGATTACAGCGAATACTGCTGCAACGAATTATGCTTTATAAGGAACAAATTCCAGAAATAAAAGAAAATATATTTAAGAAAAATATAACAAGTCCCTACTAAAATATGCAAATGTGCTAAGTCCAAAAAACCGCTATAAGCTCGCAAATGGTTTATTTTAATTCAAGAGGATGGACTTAAGACAAAAACTGCATATATAGATTTTCAAAAAGTCTACTAAAAAGCTGAGACAGTTTTTTGTTTCTCCTAAATAATTAAAAAAAATTGACTTAATTCATTTGATGTTGGACGTGCTACAAACTTTGTTGCGACAGATACAATTTTAACTGCTTGGTTAAGAGCAAAACTCAACAGCAAAATTTACTAAATATAAAAAATGCGCCCGCAACATCTTAAAAACTTTTCGCCGCTAATGACTAAGTAAAGTGCGCCGCAGGAGTCTGGTTTGGAAAGATGCTCTGCATGTAGAAAATGAACAGCAAAATAAAAACAATTTTAAAATAACAAGCGGTAATTAAATGTTTTTCTTTAATTAAATTACTTAAGTGCCGTTAAGTTGGAAAAAGATTTTAATCACAAAGATTTAAAAATAATGACACGTTTTTTAAAATTGCAAATAAAATAAATAAATTTCTGTTTTGATGATAAATAAAATAAATTTTTCTCAACACGACATCGTCATTTCTACATTTTAGTTTGAGATTTAAGAAAAATAAATCATCATCAAATACATATGTATATACACATACATATGTATTCATACATATGTTTGTATTTGTGCAGTTTTAAACAATAAAAAATGAAATTGATTTAAACTCGTATTTTGGACAATACATACAAATGTATCTTAATAAAACAAAACGAAGTATATAGCTATAACCGGTGTGCTACGCTACCCAAATGGGTAAAATCACAAGTACTATTATTTATATCATTATGTTGTATCAGCGGCACTATGCCCTTAGTTCTATTCCAGATATCGATTTTATAGCTTCTTTTAGCTCATCTTTTATGCAAAATTGCCTTCCTTCGCTCTCATAAACTTTTTCCTGTTAGCCACCCCCAAACATTTTCGAGAATATGGTGTCCATGAAAATATTTCAACTTCCAGCTTTTTACAATGCGAACAGTGTGCATGGGGTCATTGTCGTGTTGAAAAATGAAAGAAAGGCGACCAAAAATATCGCTAAACTTTACAAACCCAGTCTGAAGCAAGTTTTTGTAACCATCTCCAGTCATTCGCTTATTTACAACAACTAAACTAGCAGCCCCATAATACGTTATAATGCCCCAGATCATTACGGCTCTCTCTCTCTCTCTCTGCCATGGTGACGACTTAAAATGTTTTCCTCTTCCTGATTTTATGGAAATAATAATAATAAAATGGCCATCAATATTACAACGCTTTTCGTCTGAAAAAATTACTCTTTTCCAGTCGTTCTCTTGATGCCATTTTTAAACTACCCACGACATGTTGTGGTCTTTCGTAAATTTTAATCTCTGCTGCATATGTACATCAGTGGTGTCTGTTTTTGAAGTTTTCAAAGTTTTAGGTGTTCTGAGCTTTTTATCACATTATAAATTGTAGTTTTATTCGCTAGGACACTGGCAGCGGAGATGCTTAAACTCATTGTTGAATTCGAAGCAACTTGGAGTATTTTGCGTTTATCCCCAGCTGAAACTATTTTCTACGTCTTTCCTTTTTACCATTTATCGTACTTCGATGAATTTTTGAGATAATTGTTTACAACTTGGGGACTTTAGCTAAGTTTTTTGGCAATAGTCCTTGATCATGGTATGCGTATCAACGCGACATGTTTCCCCTCGAATCCAAACGATTTTTGGGTTAAGTATAGGTATGACGTTTGCATCGATTGCGCTGTCAAACTTTGACTCCTACACTACACATAACTGTTGAAATTTACAATGACACATTAATCATGATATGTCCTATCATGATTAGTATGTCATTGTACAGGGTAAACATTAGTCCTGACAATTCATATTTGGCAGTCGTGAAGTAGACACGTGGCAAATTTATTATGGTAAAATATTCGATAAACAATCGTGTTTCTGCTGCTCAAGAAAGTGTTC
Source organism: Trichopoda pennipes (assembly GCA_030448955.1). NCBI lineage: Eukaryota > Metazoa > Arthropoda > Insecta > Diptera > Tachinidae > Trichopoda > Trichopoda pennipes. The sequence continues at coordinate 5,633,938 of JASKUP010000040.1, forward strand.
AAAACAATCCTTCAACCTACCTCAATTCGACGACGTGCTCAAGAGCTTTGTCTTCAAAGAACTACTTTGGCCACAATTTTGCACAGGGATTTACTTTTTTTTTTAAAGGAAGTAGCACTTCAGGCAATAATGCCTATTTAGTCAAGTATCGTGCTACATTCTTTAGGAAAGGGATAGATGCGGCAGAGGGTGAAAGTATAAGGATAGTGACGGAAATTAACTGTCGTATAAAACAGCTCAGTGACTATGCCTTCATCACGGAGCGGCCCCACCGACAGTCAATTTTTATTTGTAGTGAAAAAAACCAAATTTTTGTTGGGAATCGAACCCACAACCCCTAGTCATGTAAGCTAGCTCACTACCTACTAACATACAGGGGCACCTAAGATTCCATACAAAATTCAGATGGTGCAAGAGCTTCTTCTACAAGACCCCTTACGCCGCCGTACATATGCCAATAGAATGTTACAGCTCGCCCATGGTAGCCGTGATTTTCATTAGAAAATCATAATGAGTGACGAGACAATGACAGTCTGGTGTGCAATTTGGTCAGAAGGAGTCACTGGACCTTACTTTTTTGAAAATGAAAACGGCTTAACAGCAACTGTGAATGGGCAGCGCTATCGTAATACGATTGAGAACTTTTGAACGTCACAACTAAAAGGTGTTTTTTTAAGCTAGATAGAACTTTAAATTGTAAAAAGTAACACAAAAAATGAAATTTTGATGAAACATTTTTTTTATTTGTTTCAGTATACTCTGACAAATCATCATGAAAAGACTCTCGCTTGAACAACGCTACGAAATTATCCAAATTTACTTTGAAAATCAGTCGTCGATTCGCGCAACTTATAGACGACTTCGTCATTTTTATGGCGTACATAATCGTGCATCTGAACAGGCCATTCGTCGAACTGTCGATAGATTTCGTACCACACACTCTCTAGAGGATGCAATAACACCAACACGTCGAAGGAATGTGCGTACTGAAGAGAATATCGCCGCTGTAAACGAAAGTGTGGAAGAAGATCCAAATTTATCAATTCGTCGTCGGTCGCCGGAATCGGGGCTCTGTCCGTCCACTACGTGGAAAATTTTGCGCAAAGATCTCGGCCTAAACCATATAAGATCCAGCTGGTGCAGGAATTGAAGCCACGAGACCATTATATGCGTCGTTCTTTCGCCGATTGGCTCTAGAGCAGTTGGCAACTGACCCGTTGTTTTATCGCAAAATTGTGTTCAGCAATGAGGCGCATTTTTGGCTTAACGGGTTTGTTAGTAAGCAAAATTGCCGCATATGGAGTGAGACCAATCCACAACAGACCCTACAGACTCCATTACATCCAGAAAAATGCACCGTTTGGTGCGGTTTTCACGCTGGTGGCATCATCGGACCTTATTTCTTCAAAAATGAGACCGGAGCTCGCGTTACGGTCAGTGGAGATCGTTACCTCACCATGATCAAAGATTTTTTGTTTGAAAATATGGATGACATTGATCCGGACAAGATGTGGTTTCAACAGGATGGCGCTATGTGCCATACAGCGAACGCAACCATCGACTTACTGAAATCAAAATTTGGCGATAAGTTGATTTCGAGAAATGGACCTGTCAATTGGCCTCTAAGGTCGTGCGATTTGACACCACTTGACTATTTCCTGTGGGGCTACGTGAAGTCACTGGTTTATGCTGATAAACCAGCAACAATTGACGCCTTCGAGGACAGCATTGTTCGTGTTATTCGTGACATACGCCCAGCAGTGCTCGAAAAAGTGGCCCAAAATTGGACGTCCAGAATGCGCTTCGTCAAGAACAGCCGCGGTGCCCATATGCCCGAAATCATTTTCAAATGTTAATGTCACGTATTGATCCTTCGAATAAAAAAGAAATTTTGATTACAATTTAATTTTTTGTGTTATTTTTTACAATTTCAAGTTCTATCGGGCTTAAAAAAACACCCTTTACATGCTTTGGGCTTGATTAACAAGATGATGCCACAGCGCATACAGCCAGGATAACAATGAAATTAATGCGAGATCTCTTTCCACAACAAGTTATTTCAAGAATTGGTGATATTGATTGGCCTCCACAGTAACCTGATTTGACTGCCCTGGTCGTCTTTTTGTGGAAATATTTGAAAAACAAGGTTTATGGAAACCAACCAGAAACGCTTGAGCAACTCAAACAAAATAAATATTCATGATGAAGTCAATAAAATACGGCGTGTAATGAAAAATGTGCTCAAAAGGCATCGCATTAGTGAGGCTAACAGAGGAGGACATTTATCTGATATTGTATTCCATATATAATTGCCGACATTAAATAAAACATTTATCAATATCAAGATCCATTCTCATTCATTTAAACAAAAATTATAAACAGACAAACAGGCGGACACCCATTATTTGTTAGCGGCAAGTAAATTATTGTCGGTGCTATTTAAGGACACTCCAATTAACAACTTTTTGCAACAAGATAAAACTGCAAATGTGTTGTCGTAGCAGTTGCTAGACGTTTTAAGTGGTAAAGTCTCAGTGGATATCTAGACCGGATTCATGACATTACCCACATTTTTCTCTTACATCACAGACTCACAGAGAAGCTTATTCAGCGTGTTTTTCCAGATATAGCGCCTACGTAAATGAGCAATATTCACAATTTTCCTCCGAGACAGTTTGTGTCCTTTAAAGCAGTTGACACCGTTATAAATCAGGATAACGTAGTCATATATCTGACTGAGTTTAAACTCACTAGAATTGCCTGAATTATAACCTCACAATTTTCAGTTAAAGGTACAATCAGTTGTTGTCATGTGCAATGGAACGAGACTGGCTGTGAATAAGCTAATGAATAACATCATTGAGGTAACTCTCATTAAAGGAACATACAAAGAGAAGAATATCTTGAGCTCGTGTATACCAATGATTCCAACGGATTTACTTTTCGATTATAAACCCAATTCATATTGAGAAAAAAAAAAATTCGATTTTCTATTTATTAAACAGTCAGCATGTGGTCTGCCGGGTCATCTAGTCTTGTATAAAAGTAATTTGTACTTGCATAAGAAAATGTGTTTTTGCCCTGGAATCTAATGGTTTTTGCCCTCTAGCTGGTCGGTCTAATTTATATGCGACCACTAGAGCGGTAACAAGTTCCGTAACGTTATTTATTTAAATGCTTTTTTTTATTATATTTTCATTTTTGGTTTTGCCACTTTAATCACTAACTACTTCTTCTTCGTCTTCTTTTTCTTCTTCTGGATTATTTGTTTTTGTTTTTGTTTATTAGATTGGCAAACAACAAGCAGATAAATAACGAAATAAAAAAAAGAAAAAAATCTGAAACCGTTAAATAATATTTTTGTTTATTATTTGCTTGTGTCTCTCTTTATGCACATCTTGACGTGGCAATTGTGTGGAAAATGAATGAATTGGCGTTTGAGTGGGGTGGGCAACTGAAAGATAACAAAAAAAAAAATGTTGTGTTCCTTGTTATTGTGTTGTTGGTTGCAACATTATTTTTTTTTTAAAGTTATTTATGACTTATTGTTAATGTAAACAGTCTTAAATAAAAGTTGTTGCTGTGTTGTTGTTGTTGTTATTGTTGATTGCCACAATCTTTTTTGACCCATTAAATTGTAAATTGTGCAACTTATTCTAACCGTTAGAAAGTTGATTTCTTTTTTCCGCCATTGTTTTGCCACACTGACAGACAGTTAGTTAATGGTAAAAAGGAACTGGCAGATAAGAATATGATTGTGTAGATGCAAATAAGAAAATAGTTGGACAAGTAATTTGTCCAGTTGCTGCTGTTGTTTTTGTATTGAAGCAGATACAAAGATTAATCAAATCGTATACTCGTGCTAGACTGGTTTTTATTATTAAACTGTTAAAAAAAAAAATAGAGAGAATTATTGTATTTTAGTTGTTTTGGGCAAAAATCAAATTCTAGAAATATGAATCTGTTGGGCAAAAGTTTCGTTTTGAGATCAAAATTTATAATAAATATTTTTTTTCTTTTTTAAGATCTTTTTTTATATATTTTTTCTTTTCAATATTTCGCTTTCCTTTGAAAAGCTTCTTCAGGAAAAAATTTTTTATATTTTTGAAAACAAAAAAATTATTAACAAATTGAAAAAATGTTTCAAAACATTTGACAAAAACATATAAAATATTTTTCCATACATACATACAAAAATTTTAAATTTTCAAATATTCAAACATACAAAAACAAGGAAACGGAAATAACAAATAAATAACAAATAACAAATTCTCTCTTATGAAATGATTATAACAAATTATGTGTCGTTTTAATTAAGTACCTATAATTCTGCGCTAAATTATCTGTGTCTGTTGTGAAATTTATTCTCCTTACATTTGGTACAATAACAATTTCTAACATTTCCAACATATAACATCTTTTGTAGTTTTTTTCTATATCTAATACTGATGTTTCATCAAACTTTGGATAACAATTATATTTCTTACAATGTGAAGATAAGGATGTCTTCTGTATTGAAATATTCCTATATTTTTGGTCACATCTATGACCAGCTAATCTTGTTTTAAGTTTGTTCTTTGTTGTGACAATATAAACTTTGTCACAGTTCACCTGGTCAATTCCTCCACATGGTATCCTGTATGCTACATCAGATAGTTCCATTTTTCCTATTTTATCCTTCATACTGCTAAGTAATTTATTTAATGTGTTATGTGTTTTGTGTGCAATTATATATCTATCTGTGTCATATATTATAGACTTTCTTAATCTTTCTGATATTCCAGGAACATAAGTTAAGGATTTATAATTTCTTGGCTCTGCCGTAGAATTTCCTAAATTATGCCTATAACTACCATATTGTCTAATTAATCTGTTAGTTAATTCTACTGGAAAATCATTGTCATTAAGTATAACTCTTATTGTATCCCTATTCTTCAAATGAAATTCTCTATCACTTATAGTCAATATTCTGTCTATCAAATTTTTCGCTGTGTTAATTATCATTTTTCTCGGATGTTTTGAATAAAAATTAATAATTCTTCCTGAAGATATTGGTTTCTTATACCAATCAAACACTAACTTATTTCTCTTTCTTATTATCAATATATCTAAATATGGAAGTCTAGATTCTAACTCTCATTCAATTGTAAAATTATTATCCGAAGATTATCACAAAATATGTAGATGATTTATTTTGTATAACTTCGGAAGATGCAGTGGATGATATTTTGTCAGAATTGAATAGTTTTTTCATCCGGATATTAATCATATCATATTTCATCTGGCAACATACATGCCATATCAATTAAGCAACATTTATACGCCCCTAAAAAAATTTATATACATGTTGCGAGATCTTTTATAAACATTTGTCTTCATTGCAACATTGTTTATCTTATTAAGAGCATTCAAAACATTAAAAAATCTATTGTTTAAATAACATTAGAAGACAGTAAGAAGACGATATAAAATTAAAAAAAATAATAAGATTTATTTAACACAAAACCAGTTGCTGCAACGTACGAACGTGTGAACGTAAAAAATATGAATAGAAAATGTTTATTACACACGTATGTTAACGCTGTCGTAAAATGAGATGTTTGAAGTAGTTCCTCTTGTCTCACTAAGATATACAACCAGTGACGTACCTAGATGGGTGCGGTCCGCACCGGGCGCCACTTACGGCATTTTTGATATTTACTTATAGTTTTGAAAAGCAACTTATTCATTTCATATTTATTTTCTTTCTTGAATAAAAAATGATTATTATGAATATTATAAGTTTAACATTTGATTTATATAAATTATGATTAGTTAATCATTTCGAATATTATCCTATAGTATAAGTTAACGACTGAAATAAATTGGTTAACTGTAAAAAAAATTATCAGGCAATCATTTGTCTCCTCTGTGCAAAATTCTTTCTTGACTGTCTTTTTGGAAACCTTGAGACTGTACCAAAATAAGAGCGTCACGAATTTTGTTGCTGACACAGGAGATGGTGATTGGTCAGGACTGGTTTTTTCAAATTTTGCCTAATGGCGAGAAGCTCTTAAGATCGTGGATGGTATATTCACCATCAAAGAAAAGTATTTATTGTTTCTGCTACAAACTGTTTGATAATCTTTGTCAAGCAGGTTTTAGTAGTGAAAATGGTTTTAACAAATGGTGGAAACTTAATCCCGAAATTAGTCAAAATGAGGTGAGTCCACTGCACATTCGATCATATTCCAAATGGAGGGAATTAGAAATAAGACTTGGACGTGGCGCAACTATTGACAAACTACAACAACAGAATATTGATAAAGAAATAAAAAATGGAAGGAAATTCTAACAAGAATACTTGATATAATTAGATTCTTAGTAAAACAAAATTTGGCGTTTCGAGGACAAAGTGAAAGTGTTCATCAGGAAAACATCGATGCAATGGAAAATAGAGGAAATTTTCTTGAGCTTGTTGACTTATTGGCTAAGTACGATCCAGTATTACGAGAACACGTAGTAAAAACTAAGATGGGTAATAAATATGGTGTCTCTTATTTGTCGCCGAAGATTCAGAACGAATTCATAGAGCTATTGGGAGGCGCAGTCAGAAAAACAATTATGGATCAAATAAAGCAGGCTAAATACTTTTGTATTATATTTGACACCACTCCTGATATTTCACACAAAGATCAAACCAGTCAAATTATTAGATATGTAGTTATTGATGGTAGCGAAGTTAAAGTTGTAAAATCGTTTATTGACTTTGTAGAAACTAAAGGAAAAACTGCTGGTGAAATCACAGATATGATTTTAACGAAATTAGAAAATGACGGTTTAGATATAAAAAATTACAGAGGACAGGCTTCCGATAATGCTGCCGCCATGGCAGGAAAGCACAGCGGTGTTCAAACTCGTATTAAAGAAACAAATCCAAATGCAGAATTTGTAGCATGTACAAATCATTCTTTAACCCTGGCATGTTTACACGCAGCTTCTACGGCTATCAACTCCATCACATTTTTTGACTTGTAAGAAAATATTCGTGTATAATACCGTGTAACCTACTAAATGAAGAATTTGAATGTCAAATAAATGACTTGATTGACATTGATAAAGAACAGTTCTATATTGAACAAAAAAGGATCCAGGTTTTTATGGCTGTACCTACACTAAAAGAAGAGACAAAACATTGGAAAAACGGAGAGAAGGGCCCGCTTGATCTGCTAAATTTATTCAGCAGTATAGGTTGGAAAATTCTGTTCCCAAAATTGTAATTTTGCTAAGAATTTTTTTAACAATTTTAATCAGTGTCGCTAGTTGCGAAAGAAACTTCTTAAAATTGAAGTTGATAAAAAATTATCTTCGTTCTACAATGAGTCAATTAAGACTACAAAATCTTGCAATATTTTCAGTAGAACAAGAAATTACAAATAATATAAATTTTGAGAGCATTATACACGATTATTCTAGTATGAAAGCTAGAAGAGTAGATATTATATAAATATGTTTACGAGTGCATACAAATATGTCTAAAAAAATTTACTCTGTGTAATTAATATTGATTAAATAATTTAATAATTTATTTATGTGTATTAATTTATAAAAACCACTATTTGATTGACTTATAATAGAAAGGGCGGCAAACTGGAGATCGCTCCGGGCGGCAAAATTTTTAGGTACACCACTGTATATAACACAACAATTATATTTGTAAGAATAGATAAGAAAAGATGTTATTTGAAATACATCATTTGACATTAAATTTTAATAAATTCATGCATGTAAATCAATATTCGAAATATAAATATTTTTAATATTCGGTTAATGACTTCTACTGTCAGTAACATTAGCCAAAAGCAGAAAGTAGATTGTGGGAGAGAGAAAGCTTTTGGTATCGTTATTTTTAAACCGAATATAAACTAGGTGTCGAATAAATTTTCTTTATGGTTGATATTCATATAAGTATTCGCATAAAATAACAATAACACACATGTTAAAAGAATTAAAAACGATTATAATCGAATATTGATTTTAATTTACTCGGGTCTTGATGCTAAAAACTGATGCTAAAAAAAATACCTTAAAAGCTTTGATCATGCTTTTGCCTTTTTTTATTTGCTCTGACTCAAAAATTCTCATTCAGTTTGTAAAAGATATAACAGCTATTAACAGTTTTAAGTTCTATTATTATGTTAAATAATTTTTTATATCCTATTTTTGTTTCTTTTTCTTCTAGATGTTGATTTTCGTTCAAATCCAACATTTGAACCGATTTGCAATCTTCAGGAGGAACATTTCATTGAAAGCGAGGGCAAAGAATCTAGTCTTATATTGGAATTTAATAAAGCCGTTACGGCAACACAATATAAATCGTGCACACGTATACTATCATCCCCACCTAATTATGGTTTCATTATACGTTTAATTTTACCAAAAATTCGTCACAGTCATCATCATTCTAGTACAAAAATAGAGAATAAAGAAAACGATGCTGGCCATGGTGGTGGCGGTAGTGTTAGTAGTAAAGCCTCAACATTTATAAATCAGACAAATGGTTCGAAGACCGGCTTAAAACTAGAACGCAGTTGCCCTCTAAGTATAGTAAGTAATTTTTTTTTATTATTTAAATCTTCATTAAATCACTTGATTAAATCACTTTTTACATCGGGTGTAAAGTCTTAAGTAAGTCATTATTTATCTTCTTTGAATTTTTAAAGTGTGAAAGAAAAAAAGAATAAGAAAAGGTTATCCCCTGCAAGCCATTATCTATTCAGTGAGATCTCATACAGTTATAATGCGGCACAGAAATTTGAGTACAAAATACTGCCAAAATAAGAGGACGATCTTTTTGATACGTCCACACGAGGGAATATTAAAGTTAATAACGGTATATTTAACTTAACGTTCCCTCGTGTGTACCAATGTTTCTTGTTGAATACCGTACTTCATATCTTGTTGCCTAAAATATACAAAATTTGCTGTTGTTATTTTTCTCTGTCCTTTCCGGCTGTTGTTCGTTCGCTGTAAACGGCGAGCGCTTTCGACATGTAGACATAATTTTCAAGCCGTGATCCAATTCGTACTGGTGAGTCAGTGTTCGCGTTTAGGTAGTTTTGTTGTTAAGGTTGTATCCCCTCCCGGGGGCACATTGATATGTTTTGATGGAATCTCATCGCCATTACCTATATCAATGGCGGTAAAAGGGAACCCAGTCAAATTTAAGGTTAGCTGAACAATCCGCTACATTTCCACGGGGATTAATAAAGCCTCAGATTTCAGCTAATTTGTCTTTTTAGCCTTTTAGCTGTTCTTTGACTGATTATTGAGATTGGCCTTTCGGGAGTATCGTGGTGGTTGTGGTTTCGAGGCCCTCGTTTGAGCTATGTGGGTCGGATCATGCACAATGAACACAATGAATGGTCCAGGTCTAGTGACCATGATTGCCGATGTGTTTTTATATTTTATTAAGCTTCATGCGTTCTTCACCAGGAATTGAATAGTCTCCAACTCTTCAGCAAGAAGTGAAGGCTGCGGCCTGCTCCTCTTTGAGGTTGAAACTAGAAGTGTTTGGAGGATATACGTATCTGAAGGCCTTTTAGGGCGAGGATGACGCTACATTTCATCCACAGTGGTATGATCCACTATCTGGTTAGGGCTTACACGGCTAGGTACAGATATAAATCTTATCACGCATGTCAAGGTTGTATCTACTTATTTAGGTAGAACGCCAGTCACCTGGCACTTTATGCAAAGCTAAGCTTTCAATATCTTCGTCTTTTACTATTATCTAGGTACGAGTGTCCGTCTGAGAGTGTTTTTCTTATGTTCGTGTGTATGAGTAGTTTTATTGGTATGAAAATTGTGTCTGAGGTCGTGTTTAAATAAAAATAATATCACTAATCGGACTTTATAAATTCTCTCTCTCTCCTTCTCCACCCCCCCCCCCCCCCCGCTCTCTCTCTACTGTCTCTCTATCTCCATAAATCCATTTTATTGTGATCGTAATCGGGATTTGAAATATTAAAAATAACCTTTATATTTCTTTCTCTCTCTCTCTCACTCTCTCTCTCTCTCTTATAATGTAAGTACCTTCACGTGGTGCTTTTCCTTTTTAACTAATTTTGAAAAAAGTTTTAACGATTTTTATGGTTACATCATATTCATGGAATTGCCCATATGCATTTATGATTTGATTTTCTTTTAAAACCATCTAAAAGTGCTTTCAAAACTTTGTTTTGGAATTTGAAATTGTTCTGTTTCCTGGTGAAAAACAAAAACGAGTGAGTTATCGACAAAGTTATCAGTGCAACCTAAAACCTAATTTAAGATCATTTTACAATCAAACTTTGTAAGGATATTTAAAGAGAAAGAAATGTCCACAGAAATAAATAAAAGGAAGAGACTTCAAAATAAATTTTTTAAATTTAAATTTTATAAAATTCAATGACTTTTTCGTTTGTTTATAGAATGGTTATGCATGCGCGATTTCACTGATTGCAAACATTATAATTTTTTCTATTTATTTTTTAAAAGGAAATTTAGCGTGTCAGCCATAAATTAAGTAAATTTTTTCTATAAAGAAAATTTTATTTTTAAAAGATATTTTACAGTGATTCATTTATTTTTTATTTTTTATATTTTTTTTTAACAACTGACGAATTCATCATGTTTGTTGCCGCTATCAGGTTTAATTTTTTCTTACACCCTGTTTTTTATACAAGTATTGTCATGGTATTCAGCCAGCCATGGCTGATGCTTTTTTTATATTAGCGGCTTTTTCCATTTCCACTGTGCTTCATTGCGGTCCGTCTACAAGGAAGTGAGTTGATGAAGTATTTAAGAATTCACATGGTTTTTAGCACTTGTAATTATTGAATAAAAAAAAAGTGACGATATTAAAATAGTGTGTGTATGTGTAGTGTGGTGTTACTTAAAAAATTAGCTTTCTTGGGGCTTTAACAGTTTTTTTTATTTTTTATTTATTTAATGTCTACTAAAGAACACATAAAGTGTTTAAGGCAAATAACTAAGAAATGGCTAAATTTGTAACTTGTGATTTCACACCTTTTTGACGTCTTTTTTTAAATAAAAATTCTTATTTTTTTTATTTGTTTTTCGAATTAAATTTATGTTTTATAATAATTCATAATTTTAAATTTGTTTTAAAACAGCAACACAATGGCCAATTAAAGCTTTTTGTTTGTCTCTTAAAAAAAAAATAAAAAAACAAAAACCCCATATAAAAACATATTTTAATTAAAAGAATATTTAATAAAATATTTTTTGTTTAATGACAAACTATTCTAAATTGGAAATTGATATGAAACTAGTTTTATGACTTTTGCTTTATGACACAAAAATGTTTCTGCTTAGTTGGGGGCTAAGCAGCGTCAGAAATTTATGACTTAATTTTATTGTTTTATTCATAAAACTTGTATAAAAATGATAAACAAAACAAATTTGTTTTTAAACATTAAAAAAATTTGTAGGAAATTTAAGTTTAACAGCCATACATGGACATACATCTGTGTGACCACGTCTGAATTTAAAAGTATACGGGCGGATATCAAACTAGATAACTAACATTTTTAGTATTTTTGTTAAACTGATTTTATGATACTTTTTTATATGCAAAATATTTCTCCCAAATTAAAGGTTCCCGTAAACCTCATTCCAGCCAGAGCTGGATTTTAGGATACACTACTAACTGCTGAGCAAACCTCCAGCAGTAAACATCGTGGCATAATAATAATGTTAATAATTATGATTTAAGGTTTCCAAGTTCTGACATTATGCTGGCATATTTGCTAATAATTCTTATTTTACGGAGAGCAATCAATCACCGCCCGAGTTCAACGGAATATCCGCTACTATGCCGAAGATATTTTTTCGAGCTCGAGAGGTTAGATCTCAAAACCAACAAGTTTCCTGGGCCGGATGGAATCCCAGCACTGGTCTTGAAACAGTGCTTTTCTAACACGTCCGTTAGCAGCCCTTTGCAGCACGTTGTATCTTGCCGGCCGTTTTCCAAAGTGTTGGAAGGTTGTTGTAATGCCGACACCTAAGAAGACTGAGGCTAATAACCCTGGTGCCCCTGTAGGCTAGTAGGTAGTGTACTAGCTTGTCATTATGGGGGTTGTGGGTTTGATTCCCAACAAAGACCTTGGTTTTTTCACTACAAAAATTAAAATTGACTATCGGTGGGGCTGCTCAGCGATGAAGGCATAGTCACTGGTCGCTGTGCTGTCTGATACGGCATTTAATTTCCGACTATCCCTGTTTCATCTCTTCTCTATCCCTTTCCTAAAGTATATAGCACGGTACTTGACTTAATGGGCATTGTTGCCTGAAGTGCTACTTCTCTTTAAAAACAAAACAAGGTAATGGAAAGTATGATTAATTTTCATCCTTTGAGATACTTGGAGTCCAACAGCTTACTTATCTATAGGGGGCGCTCCACATGTGACTTGCTGGCTTTCTTCTCAAAACTATGCTGCAACTGCATACATCATTTCGAAGAGAAATCTCCCCGGGAGCACATTTATATGTTTTAATTAAAATCCACCGTTATTACATGATTCTCTGGGGGTAAAAGGGAGCCCAGTCCCCTTCAAGGCTAGCAGGAGCCAACTGGACAATCCACTATATTTCCACGAGAATCAGTAACCTCCCAGAGTTCAGCTATTTGTCTTTTTAGCCTTTTAGCTGTTCTCTGGCTGATAATTGAGGTTGGCCCTTCGGGAGTATCGTGGTGGTTGTGGTTCAGAGGCCCTCGTGTCAGTTGTATGGATCGGATCATTCACAATGATCAGCTATTTGTCTTTTTAGCCTTTTAGCTGTATTCTAGCTGATTACTGAGGTTGGGCCTTCGGGATTATCGTGGTAGTTATGTGTTTCGAGGCACTCGTTTGAGTTGTGTGGATCGGATCATTCACAATGAACACAATGAATGGTTGGTCCAGGTTCAGTGAGCATAAATGCCGTCGTGTTCTTAAATTTTATTAAGCTTCATACGTTCTAGACCAGCAGTTGGACAGTCTCCAGCTCTTCAGCAAGGAGTAGTGGCTTGCAACCCTGCTTTGAAACCACTGAAATTGTAACAAGGGATGACCAGTTGCTAGAATTAGTCTTCGGCTTCCTAGGACGTGAATGACGTTGCTTTTCTTTCCATTGGTTTGACCACCATCTGATTACGGCTTACGGCCCGGCGCAGATGTAAATATTATCACGTAATTTTGGAGAGAGTAAGGTGCTGGCTCTAGATGTTTCCAAGACGTTTGATAGAGTGTGGCATGTGGCACTTCTATCAAAACTTGTTGCATTTGGTGGCGGTGATAATTTCTACAGATTTATATCGAGTTTTCTCAGGAATCACACTATACCTGTTGTTATAGATGGAATTTTATCACACGATTTCAAGATTAATTTATGGGTATCACAAGGCTCAGTTCTTTCTCCTGCCATATTTCTTATTTTTCTAAATGACCTTTTTAACACTCCCAACCCTGTATACCATTTGGCAGATGACAGCACCATTTCTCATTCGTATTCATTTGGTAATAGATCGAACTAGTTGGAGGTGGGTTCGATAAAAAGGAACATGAATGATATGCTCAAATACGATCTCACAACAATCTCAGAATGGGGTCATGTCGATTTTAATGCCCGTAAGATACAATGGCTATTATTTCATGCTGGGGTTTCTTAGTAATTTCTTTTGTTTTATTTCAGAGGCCTATAAAATAGGGAATTCCTTGGTAGTCTTTTAACTCTACTGAATATTTTGAGTTGACTCTCTTTAAAGCAACCAGTACGAAATGTTGTGACCATTTACACTTTAATATTATTATTTCCATCAAAATTATAATTATTTACTATAATTATTATTTTGTATTTCTTATTTCTTTGTTAAAAATAATTAAATATTTTTAAATTATTTTTTTTACAACGATAAAACAAAAACATGATTGAAAAAGTCTATAATGCACATGGCATACTAATTTCAGTGCTAAATGTTTTGAACACTACTGTAATACACTATTTTAAAATATATAAAATACTTAATCTTATTCATACTTTTATTAAAACAAAAAACAAAATAACCAATAATTCTTTTAGTGCAGTTCTTTTTCAACAATTTTTATTTGTTTGTTTATCTACGCTACACTAGACAGCAGTTAACACAACCACTGAACCAACAACAACAGCAGAATAACGTTAAAAGTGGTTTTAATAAAATTACACAAAACAAACCGGTAAAATAAGACTTCTTTGTGTTATTATTGTTTTTATTTTAAACATTTACACAAACCATGAAATACAAATTAATTAAATGTGTTTGAAAATTTATATATAGGGTTTTTCAACAGGAAGTTTGTTTTTCAATTAGGGAAAATTTTGACGTATTTGTAGTGGATGCATTGGCAATTGTTACAATGAATTCAATTTTTCACGAAAATCGCATTAAAATAATAAAAATCCACTATAAAAATGGTCGCTCTGTTAAAGTTACATTTCGTAATATTTGTGATATTTTCGGACAACATGATCGTTCCTCTGATACCGCTATTAAAAACTTGGTAGCTAAATTTGAGTCAGGGGACTCGATATTAAATGTGCGAACACCAACCCGTGTTCGTCTGGGTTCTTCAATTTAAAATCAGTATCCGTTAGACATTTTTTCAATTGCTATAATAATATCGAATTTTGTGCCTAAAAGGAATGCTTTTCGGGGAAGTTTGATAATGAAAGATGTGTAAATTAAAAAAAAATATATAGTGCTCTTTTCATAATACAATCGGGTTAGTAAAAGTTAAACGTACAAAATACCAAATTTGCGGGTAAGTTGATTTTTGTTAAAATACAGAAAACAAAATTGGCGGGTAAAATGCTTGATTTTTGTTAAAATACAAAAAACAAAATTGGTGGGTAAAATGCTTGGATTTAAAAAACTAAAATGCTTATGCTACACATGTTTGCATACCGCGGTTTCAAAATACAGAGATCGTCAATACAGTTTTAAAAAGACAAATAGAAATTACAGGGTGTCCTATAAGAAACATGATATTATTACGTTCCGAAATATACTTTAAACTGTGAAAAGCGAACTCTTGAAATTAATACAGCATGCGTATTACTGTTTTGGTGGCACAGCACAAAATTACTAAAAACCGAAATTCTCAATTTAAAGGGTGCTCTATACTTTATATATTTGACTTTGATGACTGTGTAATTCTTATTCAAACTGTTATACAAATAACGATAGTAATTTACACAATTATGGCCACTGCAGAAAATTTTAAAAATAAAATAGAAATTAAAGGGTGTCCAAAATTGACGATATTTTATAATATATCATATTAATTTACAAATTAAAAAAGGTAGGTGCTCGATTTGTAAAAAGTTGTAAAAAGTAGAAACATGAAACTTATACAGAGGGTGTCCCATACAACACATCATTTGGCGGTATATTTGCTTTATATTTTAAATGGGAATCATCTGAATCTCTAAGTATTCGCGAAGTATGTGCATTACTATATCCCTTGGACAAAGATCAGCTAACGATGATGATAAAATAAGTTTTCTGAACTGAACGTTTTCTTTGGCATCAGAATATAGAAAGCGCTCCATTTTATTTGTACGACTATATATATATATATATATATATATGACTATGTGTGTGACTATATCCTATATAAAAATATTTATACTTAGATATAAATTTTAAGGGTGTCCCATGCAATATGTGATTTCTATGAATATTTTATGTTGGAAAAATTAGAATAATATTATTATTATTAAAACTTATAACGTTTGTATGATTATATTCGATATGAAAGTAATTATTGGTAACATACTTAAAGAGTTTCCTCATAGAAGAAGTGATTTTCACATATATGGCCTTATCAATCAGGTCGCAAAATGCAAAATTGTGAAATTTAAAAAGTGTGTAATTGTCACAGCAAGAAAAATATCAGAAATTAGTAAAAACGTAATATCGGGTTTTTCAACAACACCAATAATATGATAATTCTGACATTTAGTTTTTTGATGTATTCGCAGTAAATGCATTCGTAATTATTATAATGAATTCAATTTCGCACAAAAATCGCGTTAAAATAATTAAAATCCACTATAAAAAGGGTGCTTCTGTTAAAGTTAAATTTCGTTATATTTTCGGACAACACAATTGTCTGTCTTCTGAGACCGCTATTAAAAATTTGGTCGTTAGATTTAGGTCAACAGGCTCGATACAAAATGTGCGCACACCAACGCAGTTGTAATCGGGTTATTGAACTGAAAATATTGCAACCGTGAGCCACAGTGTTGAAGCAGATCCAAATTTGTCAATTTCTCGACGATCTCAACAATTAGGTTTATCCAAAACCACCACATGGTAAGTTTTGGTTTAGGGTTTGACTTTGAAGCCTTACACGGTTCAACTGATGCAAGAATTGAAGAGGAATTACGCAAAAATAAGCCTAATTTGGCATCGCCTACAAAAATCGATTTTTATATGAAAACTGCACTAAAAACTTAAAATGGCTTCATATCGCCGCAGATTCGCTTAATTCATTCAGGAACAAGCGGTTGGTTTTTCATTCGAAGTCTATTTTCACTTGTCAGGGTATGCCAACAAGCAAAACTTTCGAATTTGGGCTTTTGAAAATCCCTTGCATGCTGAATGTGTCACTGTATGGTGAGCTTTTATGGTCTGGAAACTTAATTGAGTCATTTTTTCGAAGATAATGCGAGATGCTAACAACTTAATTTTGACCTATTATTGACGACATGGATATCACATGTCAGGTTTCAATGGGATGGTGGCACATGTCACACAGCCAATGAAACAATTAATTTATTGAAAACCAAATTTCCCGATCACTTAATTTCACAACTGTCAGCAGCTTAGTTACCAGTCAGATCTTGTGCTTTAACACCACTGGATTATCTTTTGTGAGGCTGTGTTAAGGACAGAGTCTGTACAGAGCCAATCGAAACGATTTCAGCCTTAAAACTTAAAATCTGTGACGTGATAAACGAAATAGCACCGCCATTTTGGAAAAAAGTGATTAAGAACTATGAGGAAAGAATCAGCATCTGTCGGTCGTGGTGGACATTTTCCAGATATCATTTTTCATTCATAATTGCCGAACTTTTCACTTCGTAATACAATATAAATTTGAATCATCTTAATCTTAATTATTTGTTTTATTTTGGTTTTAGAAAATAAACTTCTTGTTGAAAAACCCTTTACATTTCCAAATACACACACGAATCCATGCAAATCAACTACTTCGTTCATGTGCATTGCATGGCTTTAAGTAAAGTTTTATGAAGAGAGAGAGTGAGAGAGAGAGGGAGAGAGAGTGAGAATAGATCATACCCATATCAGGGATGGTAACATCTATTTGTAATTTGTACATTGTGAAGTCAAATTGTTTCAAATATAATTTTTATGAATTTTTATTTTAACTTCTATCGAATTAAAGGAAAAAATAACACATCAATTTGCTATAAAAATATTTCATTAATATTTGCTACAGTTGTTAGAAATTTTTTTTTAATAACCTTAGAATTACCTTCTAAACAACAGTTATATTTGATTAGATAATTGTTGTTACGTAGATAATAGTTACAATTAAGATGTTAACTGTTTAAAACTTAATGCTTAATTTATTATACATTCAAAATATATTTCATATTTTGTGCTAAAAAAGGACTACCGAAAAAGTGTTGCATGTAACAATGTTTTAAGATTAGTTATCTGTTGTAACTTACAATACAAAGATTACTCAAGTATGATAAAAAAATTGTTAAGTAGCTTTTTCCGACTCTAAAAGAGACTAAAGAGAGCACAAAGATTTAACGTGCTTATTCTATTTGCAAATATTACACATAAGATTAGAATTTTGTGATTAAAAATTAATTTTTAATATTTTAGAAATAATATATATAAATTTTTTCTTTTTTAAGATCTTTTTTATATATTTTTTCCTCTCGATATTTCGCTTTCAGGAAAAAATTTTATATTTTTGAAAACAAAAAATTATTAACAAATTGAAAAAAATGTTTTTTTTTTTATATGTTTTTGTCAAATGTTTTGAAACATTTTTTTCAATTTGTTAATAATTTTTTGTTTTCAAAAATATAAAATTTTTTTCTGAAGAAGCTTTCCAAAGGAAAGCGAAATATGGAGAAGAAAAAATATATAAAAAAGATCTTAAAAAAGAAAAAAGATATTAATTAAAGATAAATAAAAAATGATCGGTTAAAAAACTATAAATATTTTAGAAATATTTTTTTATTTTTAAAAACTTTTTATTTTAAAATTTCTTTAAAAATTATTTTCCCACAAGTTTTTAACAACTCAAAAATTTCGAGCAAATAAACGTTTTATAACAGGTATGATATAGGAGTATATCCAAATGGGATAAGCTATTTTCAAGAAGTTGTAAAATACATCAGGCTATTCCACCTGTTTTTGTTTAAAGCTAAGTCTAGACGATATGTTGAATCAACATATTTATGCTGAAAAATTCGATAGAGGAGCAGCATATCGTGTAGACGCAAAATTTTTTTTAGCATACGTATGCTTACAACCATTTGCTAACAGTTTTTTTAACAATTTCAACAAACGTATGTTGGCAATGTTAACATATCGTCTAAACAAAATATTGTTAGTGTTTGACAAATTTCCAGAGCGTTTGGAAAGCTACAGCGATTGAATACACCACCGTCAGAAAAACGTCCATTACGACCGACGTCAACGTATATAAACTTGTATTCAGCATCGGCAACTCCCATTAGTACAATGCTGTGCCAACCTTTATAGTTATAGTAAATGCTTCCTGAATTCGGTGGCGCTACCATAACCACATGCTTACCATCTACAGCACCAATACAATTTGGGAATTGCCAACGCTCATGAAGTGAATCTGCTATAGCTTTCCAATCTTCTGCACTTGTTGGCATCTATAGCAGGGAAAAAATTTTAAGACACAAATACAAAAACTATGATATACCTCTCCTACCTTCATATATTTGTCTACAAGCACTGTATAAATTGCATCCAGCACATTTGGGATGATTGTGCTAATAGTAGACTTTGGAATTCTGAAAAGATATTGCAACGACGAGAACGAATTACCAGTGCTAAGAAAACGTAGCGTCAATATGAGTCTTTCCTTTAAAGTAATGCTTTTGCGCATAACCGTGTTCTGTTTAGTAACTATTGGGGCTATTAAAGAAAGTAAATGGTTGAACTGATGGATATCCATATCTTCCGCCAAATTCTGCGTCTTTTTGGTTTGAAATCTGTTTCGTCCTCATCAAAAACTACCATGGTCAAAGCAATAGCCAATGGTATTTCCTCTGACAACATTATAATTTTTTTAATTTTTGATAATTCTTAAACTTCAAAATTATAATATTAAGTGTCACTTGACAAACATACGTTGATACGACTCAGCATACATATATGTATATCACCATATAAAATTCAACATATCGTGTAAACACAAAAATCGTATGCTGACTCGTATGCTGACATTTCATTTGCTGACATATGTTGACATCAAAAAATTTGTATTTAAAACTAATTTTTCAAGCTTAAAGGTTCATCAATTATTTTATATTTTAATAATTCAAATTTTCGGTACGCCTCTGTGTACCATCTTCAGGAAAAAATGTTTATAAATTTTTTTATAACAAAAAACACAAATTGAAAAAATTAAAAAATTTTCTTGTCAAAATGAATTTAAAAATGAAGTTAAAAACAAAATTATGAAAAGTAAATAACAAAAAATAACAAATACATATAAAAAAATTTTAACAAAAAATTAATTATGTTTGTCAATGTTCATTAAAAGAATTATGTAATTTTTTGTATTAGGTGTCTGTATATATGTGCAACATTATCAATATCCGCTTTAAAATTAATTCTTTTCGTCATTGGTGTGTTAACTATGTGTAACATTTCTAAAATATAACGTCTCTTATAATTCTTTTCAATACTTAAGACTGAAGCATTTTCAAAGTCCGGAATGTGACCCACTTCAGAGCAATGGGCAGATAATGCTGTTCTTTGTGAATTGACATATCTTAAATCAGACTTATGTCCGGCTAATCTGGTCTTAAGTTTATTCTTAGTTGTTCCTATATATACTTTACTACAAATCCCTTGATCATTTCCGTTACATGGTATTTTATATACTATATTAGAAAAGTCAAATTTATTAATTCTATCTTTAGTCCTACTAAATAACCTATTCAATGTGTTATCAGTCTTATAGGCCATATTATATTTATTCCTATCAAAAATATTTGATTTTTTTAAACGTTCCGAAAAACCTGGTACATAAGTTAAAGATTTATAAATCTTAGGTTCCGTCACAATTCTATTGTTAATGTTATTCCTATTCTTAAACCGATCAATCAATTTATTTACCAATCCTTTAGGAAAACTATTATCATCTAGTATGTCCTTAATCCTTCTAATATTCTTTAAATGAAATTCCTTATCACTAATAGTTAAAACTCTATCTATTAAATTCTTAGCTGTATTAATAATAATACCTCTGTTATGCTTAGAAAAAAAGTTAATAATTCTACCTGATGCAGTTGGCTTCTGATACCAATCCATTAGCAATTTACTACCTCTCCTTATTAATAAAATATCTAAGTAAGGAAGTTTGAAATCTTTCTCCTTTTCCATTGTAAACTTAATATTATCACTAAAAGAATTAAATATTGCCAACATGCCATCAATTGCATTATCTGAAATAATGCAAAACAAATCATCAACATATTTAGTAATTATTTTCGGTTTAATATGAAGCTTTCCTATGCAAACATCCATAAGTTTCTCCATAACAATATCTGCAACAATAGGAGATGCTGGAGATCCCATTGGAAGACCCTCTTTCTGAACATATAGTTCATTGTTAAATTGAAAATATCTGTTATCCTCAATACAAAATTTAAAAATGCGGAAAAATAAACATTTTCCAATTCTGGTATGTTGTCTAATTATATCCCATTTTTCCTTAATTATATCAGTTGCTAAATCAACTGGTATACTAGGAAATAGAGAAATGACATCTAAAGAAACCAATTTTTCATTATTATCAATACTAAGATTATTTACCTTACTTTTAAACTCTAAAGAATTTTTAACATTATATTTAGAAAATTCCGTTATTTTTCTTAAGATATTTGTAATATACTTACATAATTCATATGAAGGTGAATTAACAAAAGAACAAATTGGTCTTAATGGAAAATCTTGTTTATGGATTTTTGGAAGTCCATACAACCTAGGAGCAATAGCAGTGTTAGTTTTTAGTTTATTCTTCTCAAAAATAGTAATAACTTCTAATCTAAAAAGTTCATCTACTAAATCATTGTTTAACCTCTGTAATTTATTAGTCGGATCCCTATTAACTAATTCATATTTACTAGTATCTTCTAAAATGTTATTAATCCTAAAATTGTAATCATTCTTTGTTATAGCTACCGTGGTATTACCCTTATCAGCCATAACAAAAAGAATATCTCTATTTTTCCTTAAAAAAATCTCTGTGTTCTTAACTTTATTTAAGAAAAACTTATCTCTATTGTCCAATTTCATTCTATTAAAATGGTTGTCTATAATTAAAGACAATTTAGTTCTTGCTACTTCTTGTTCCTCTTTTTTTTCCAAAGTTTGTACAAAATCTTCACCTTCAGTTATCAATTTAACAACAGGAAAATTTTTCTTAGTAACAGGAAGTGCATGCTTAGGTCCTAAAGAAAGTACAGATTGTACTTCCAAAGGAATATCTAAATTTGTTTTATTAATAAACCAATTATCTTTAAATTTTATACCTAACTCTTTTTCTTGCAAAACTCTAAGGCAGTTATATTTTTTACTATGTATATTTTTAACTTTCTTCTCAAGAGAAGCTGCCATTATATCTTCAAATTTTAAAAAATCAATCATCTCACTATCTGTCAAATACATTCCTAAATTACTCTTAACCATTACTAACTCACTTTGAAAATGCTTCAATAATTGGTGATTGTCTTTAATAGATAATCTTAGAATTTTGCAATTTAAATCATTTATGTACGCACCAATTGTACGTTGAATTCCAATTGAACTTCTTATTTTAAAAATATTTAAAATATCTTTCGTATAGTTAATAATGAAATTAGGAATAATACCCGAATTTCTACATCGTATAAGAAACGTTATTTTACATTTTAATTTTATAATTTTATCCCTCACTGTCTTAAATCTATTAACTAATCTTCTTGTTGTGTTATTCCTTTTAATTTTAAAATAATTACTCCTTGAAAATTCATGAACCTGTTGAAAACCTTGATAATGTAGATAATTTTGATGATGGATTTGAAAGTTATGATGAAAATGATACTTATAATCCTGTTGATCTTGAAAATTTTGAAAATATTGATAATTATGATAGTTTGAATTTTGATGAAAAAAATGGTGATATTCTTGTTGATCTTGAAAGTTTTGAAACTATCATAATTATCAATATTTTCAAAATTTTCAAGATCAACAGGATTATAAGTAACAAGAAAATTTTTTAATTTTTTCAATTTGTGTTTTTTGTTATAAAAAAATTTATAAACATTTTTTCCTGAAGATGGTACACAGAGGCGTACCGAAAATTTGAATTATTAAAATATAAAATAATTGATGAACCTTTAAGCTTGAAAAATTAGTTTTAAATATAAATAAAAAAAAAGGTCAAATAATAATATTAAGTGAATATCAAAAAATTTGGTAATTTCAGCATATCGTGTAAACACTTAGCATATAAAATATGCTGACACAGTAATTTGCTGCTATTTTTAAGCAAATGGATGTCAGCATATATATGCTGATTCAACATATCGTCTAGACTTAGCTTAAAGAGAAGCTGCTCTATAGAAGCGAGTATTTAGTATAGAATTTGTAAACGATTTTAGTGAACATAAAAATATCGTTTGATAACTTGGGAATTAACTATCCGTCGCTTAGTAGTAACTGTTTTTTTTTTGAACAAGGAACATCATGCTGGTAATCTGTTATATATTAATGAGTTTTTTACTTTAAATATCGCATAACGTATTTGTTAATTAATTATATTCCTAGTGCTGAAATAAGCTGCTGCACTTACCTTTCAAAGCACCCGATATGCAGCACCAGCTAATATGCTTTAAGGTTCTTATAAACTTAATTTATTTTTAAGCGTTAAATTAAGTATTTTGTTTTTGTTTTTAATAGTATGAATTGAGTGAAGGGTACTTCACAGTTTAAAAATGTTTTCAATAGTTTTCCATTTCATCAACTTTACCATCCCTGATGAATTGAGAAGAGAGTTAAAAGGAATGGAGATTCATTTATGTTTTATAGAAAAATGAGGGGAAGAGTAAAAATTGTTTTCCCAAAATAATAACTATTAAGTTATCGAAATAAATTCGTATTTTAGAACTTCGCATCCTCGGCTTCTCTAGTACCACCCACATACCTTTTTTTAATAAAAAATTTGTTATTGTTTGTGTTTTTTTCTTAAAGAAAAAGTGAAAATCAATTCGTTCCCATTGTATGGGAATTTATGTTTGCAGTTTATCAAAGTTGATAACACTGTGCAAAAAAAAAAAAAAATATTTGTAGATAATGTAACAACATTGTGTCTAAGCGAAATTTTTGCATGCCTGTGTATGTGTAGTGCAAAAACAATTGTGTGAATTTTAATAAAATTTTGTATGGAGGTACTTTAATCTTATTTGAATATTAAGCGATATCTGTTTTCCAAAAAAAAAAAAAAATTAAATTAAATAAATTGGTGTTATGACATTTTAACCAATTAAATGACATTGGGAACTCGGCAACACTTTTGCTACAAACATCAGCTTTCATTAATAAAATTGTTTACTTCTGAAATATTTTAAATATATTGTTACGTTTATACCATTTTATAAATGTTTTATTGTGAGTTCTTTATTGCAAAATAAATAACACCAGTTTTTAGAGTTTTTAAATTAATAACAATTATTTTATTTACTTTAACCACACAAAGTTGACACTACAGAGCAATTTACTTCACCAAATTTAATTTCACACTGATTGACTATCCACTCAGACGCTGCCCTATTTATATTTGTCCATTTAAAGTCTAGAAAATTTAAGAATCTTCTACTCCCTTTGTATCACATTTAGTTGTTTTATGTTGTTTATTCGACGTATAGGCGCCTGTATGTCTTTGTGTATTTTTGGTTTCTGCTTGGGATTTATTTTAATATATTAGTTGTTGTCATTTGTAGAAAAGGTTTCTTCGAAAACTACGCAGATCGTAAATAGTATACGTGTTTGTTGTTGTCTTTCGCGTATAAAATCTCTACACAGTTAGTAAACACAAATTTGTTTTTGTCTTGCATACCACGCAGTTAGTAAACAGCATAACAAATTGTTGTTGTTTGCGTTTATAAAATTTCTACGCAGTTTGTAACTAGAAATTTTGTTGTTGTTTTCTTTAGCAAGCCACGCAGTGCGTAAACAACATACCCAGTAGTTCGCCTTATTCTTTTATTGTTTTATTTTAAAACCTCAGCAAGATACATCCGTAACACTATTTATATATATTTGAGAGCATAACATACTAATAAACTTGTAATTCTAGAAACTTCGTCTCTGGGATTTTTGACAATGGATGAAACTATTTCATTACTAACTTATATTCTGTAAGTTATTTTGGAACGAAAATATCAAAAGAAATTATTTATGATTTGTTTCAACGAATTACTTCGCCGAAAATTTATCGACTTGATAAAAACGTAAACTCACATTATGGGATGATATTGTATTGAGTATGCAAGTAAATAACATATGCATAACTATCACATATAGTTTGTGTCAATAACAACAAATATGGTATTTTGGTGGGGTAAACATCAGTATTTATTAGATGACGTAGTGTAAACATACATTCATTTATTATTATAATAACGAATTTTGTGCCTTAAAACAATGTTTTGCGAGGACGTCCGATAATGAAAAGTGTGTATAGTAAATAAAATATAGGGCTTTTTTTGCATAATACAATGGTGTTAGTAATAATTAAACATTCAAAATACCAAATTGATTTTGGGTAAAATACAAAAAACAAAATTGGCAGGTAAGTTGCTTGAATTTAAAAAAAAAAAACTGAAATGTTTATGCTACACTATTTTACCCACCAATTTGGTTTTTAATTTTAGTATGATGAACACGAACTTAAAGCCTTTTCAGATATAAACTATTCCACATTTGATTCATACTTTTATCCTTTATCGATCGTATAAAGCGTTAAAATAGTTGTGAGCCGAAGCCGCAGCCGAATATCTATAACGCCATATTATTATTATTATTATTCATATTATTATTATTTGATGGGATCAGAAGGGTGTTTTATATTATAGGCTGTTGAAGATCATAGAGGATCTGTATCGAAGATAATTGATTCGTTTGAGGAGTTTAATCAGCGAAAAACCACAATATTTGTCTAGACACGAAGCCATAATCTTCTATATATTACAAGACCAATTAAAAACTATTTCAAAAACAGTGGATGTCAAATTTTGGCTCAACCTTGTCCCTTCTAACTAACATTTGTTGCGATCAGTACAGCAAGCCCTTACTGGAATACGTTTCACTTTAAAATAGGGGGTATTAAAAATTGGCTTGAGTCATTCTTTAGTTCAAAACCAAAGCAGGAACCCTTATGCTATCAGAAAGAAAAGTAAGCTACTGCTTATTTCGAAAAAAGTAAATTATTGCTGTTTTCTATCTTTCCATGGAAAACATATTTTAAATAATGTTTCAACTCAATTTGTTATTACAATAAATGAAGTTTTCATTCCTATTGCTACTATCCCATTAATATTGCCACAGGTTCAAATATTCTAATTTTTAAGGAAGTCAAAAATATTACACCAAATGAGAATTATATTAGAGAAACAATACAGAAAAATTTAAGCTTTAGCGAAAGCACTATTAGGAAAAGGTTATGCTCTCTTCAATCAGCATACAGAGTTGGCTTTTAACCTATAGGCGTGAGTGCTACAAGCAAACGATCAAATCTTTCATGACTCGATTAAAAATGTGCGGTGTTATTCTTGTAATAGCATCCCGGGTATTGTTTTCGAGTTCGCCTAAAATAAACGCCCATTTGATATAACTGTCAAATAGCATCAGAGATAATAATGGAGGTGTTAGGGAATCAGAAATGGAATAACTTTAATTTAACTGCAAATCAAACTCGCTTTCAGTTTGATGTAATTATAAGACAACAAAAATTAATAAGCAGCTATCGGCCGCTATTTTTGTTGTTGCATGGTGCAATTATTTCATTATTAGTGTTATTATTTCTTTTTTAATTTTCGCGTCACTACTGTTTTCTTTATGCAAATTTGTACGCAAATAAGTACGCAAGCACACATGTGATAATTACGCCGTAACTGAATCTTAAATCGAAAAGAGACAAAAAGCAAAGAAATCAAGGTAATTATGACATCATACATAATTATGCTTTTATTTGTTTAAACAGTAGAAATAATTGTTTAACATGTGTTGTTTTTGCAATGTTTTTTATTTAAAAAGAAAACAATATCTTGTCATTATCATTCGTTTATGAATGATTAAAATTGAATTCATTGTTCGTTTTGCCATTAAAATAAAAAGTTTTGCTCATTTTCAAGCTGTTGCAATTAGAATTTTAATAAAAAGTTACAAAAAAAATATTTAAAATCAAAAGTGTTCACAAACACCTTCAAGGCGTTTGTGAACACTTTTATACTTTTAAACGAACTTCATTTAAAAGGTGTCTCCAAACAAAAACAATGATTTTGAAAAGAAAGTAGCGAAAAAGTAAACTTTTAACTTAAGGAGTTAACCAAGAGAATTAGTTAGATAATGTTAACTTTTGAACCATTATGTCTGCTATAAGAAAGAGTAAATGAAATAACATATCGCACCCTAAAGACAAAAGGGTTACAACTGGGGCTGTGTTAAGGACAGAGTCTGTACAGGGCCAATCGAAATGATTTTAGCCTCTTCATCATCTCAAAATCCGTGATGTAATTAACGAAATAGTAAAGCCATTTTGCCAAAAAGTAATTAAAAACTTTGATGAAATAATCAATATCTGTCCGCATGGTCGAGGTGGACCACAGATCAGTTTTCATTTATAATTGCCATACTTTTCTCTTCGTAATACAATAATAATTTGAATTATTTTAATCAAAATTTTTTGCTTTATTTTGTTTTAGAAAAGAAACTTCTTCTGGAAAAACCCTTTATATAATTTTATAGGGTATTCCATTACAACTCCGATTTGGCCAATTATGGTTTTATGTTGCCAACTGCATTAGACAGAATTTTTTAGAATTAGAAAGACTTTCTGTGGGCTTGCTTGTCTGGCTAAAGTTGTCCTTTTCCCTAGATAAATTTTATGCGCAGAAAGCTGTATCGGATTTTTGTTTCGGATACTAAATTTTATTGTTGTTTTGTTATTTGAGAGATTTACGAATATTTTTTTTTAATATCGATTATGTCTTTTATGTCCCTGTTACTTGTAAAATATTTGTTTGTCTTTTTATTACGTTTTAGTTTTTTGTATTGAAGGTTAAGGCAAATAGTCCAAAATGATATTTTTGCCAATGAGGTAACAGTTGACATTGACATAAATATGACT
The DNA here is from genome assembly GCA_030448955.1 of Trichopoda pennipes. NCBI lineage: Eukaryota > Metazoa > Arthropoda > Insecta > Diptera > Tachinidae > Trichopoda > Trichopoda pennipes. Next base: position 5,661,645 of record JASKUP010000040.1, read on the forward strand.
GTTTATACCACAACTTTGTTTCTTTGTTAAATAAATAACTGAAACCGGTCTTCATTTAATTGTACATTAAAATTTAAATGCGAATTAAAAATCAATATGAAATAAAAAGCCTTTAACAATTTTCAAGGGTAAAAGGCGAAAGATTTTTTTTTTGTTTTCGCTACCACGCAATTATTCTACGACGTTTAATATCTTTGATAGCCACTGTTTTGAAACTAAAACACGCTAAGTTAAGATGCCAGGTGATGTTCTTTTTGTTTTAAAATTTATTTATTAAAGGTACTTAAGTTTCTTAAAAGCCAGTTAAAACTCAAACGTGTTTATTGGCTTTTATAGCAAAATAATCCAGGTTTTTTTTTTTTTTTACACAATCAATATTGACTTGAAGCACAACTTCTTAAGGTGACATTGAACTTGTTGTCTTTTTTTGCAGAAACAATTGATAAAAATAAACAATTATTTGGCATTCGTTATGTTTTTTTAACATTTATTTTGATGATTTTTGTAATTAATTCATGGTGACTCATTAAATGTTAAGATGCCATAAATATTGATTCTCAATATCACCAGGTCTATAAACTAAAAGAGACTTTAAGTAACTTATTTATAAAGTCTTAATTATTTAATCATATTAACATGAGTGTGTTATAATAATAACTATAATTATATTTAGAAGCTTTAAAAAACATCACTATTTTGCCGTGTATTTTGTTTTCTTTCTCTTTCTTACTTTTAGGTGACACAAAACCTTGAAAAGTTTTAATGAAAATATTAAAAAAATGAACCAGGGTATCGATCTTAGCCCAGCATTAATTCTTTTTCATTAAACAACAAATATGTCATTAGAAAAGCTTTTTCAAAATAAACTTTCCAATTTAGCGTACATTGTGATTCTGTTTGTCTCATTTAGGCTCGATGCTTTCAGCACCTATTTCTTAGTCAAAATAAAGAGTTTTTTAGCAAGAAGTTTGCTTTTTTAAAACAAAATAAAACAAACAATTTAGATTAAGATGATTCAAAATTTTTTTTATTGAGAAAAGTTCAGCAATTATGACTGAAAAATGATATCTGCCGATTGTCCACCACGAAAACGCTGACAGATAACGATTATTTCATCAAAGTTTTTAAACACTTTTTGGCAAAATGCGGACCCTATCTCGTTAATCATAACACGGATTTTGAGTTTTAAGGCTTAAGGTTTTAATCCAGTGGTGTTAAATCACACGATCTGGCTGGCCACTTAACTGCTGATTATCGTCAAAATATGCGCTCGGGAAATTTGGTTTACAGTAAATTGTTCGTTTAATTAGCTCTGGGATATGTGGCACCGTCCTGTTGAAACCACCTGCCAGTAATATTCACATCGCCAATAATAGGCCAAATTTGAGTAGTTAGCTTTTCGCGATGGCGTAATCCATTGACCGTTACCGTATATCCAGCCTCATCTTCGAAAAAAAAAAACGGCCCAATCACGCTTCCAGGCCACACAGCGCACTACACAGTGACATGATTAGCATGCAAAGGCTTCTCAATAATTTTTATGAATCCCAAATGGGGCAATTCTGCGTATTGACATATCCTAGCAAGTACACCACCTCCCCCCCACCCGAGGGCACATTATAAGTCTTCATAAGTCTATCTAGACTTGTGCCTTGCGGGAGTAAAAAGGAGCCAAGTACCCTTCAAGGCTAGCAGGAGCTAACTGCACAATTCACTATATTTCAACGGGAATCAGTAAAGCCCCCAGAGTTCCGATACTTGTCTCTTTAGGCATTTTGCTGTTCTCTGACTGATTATTGAGGTTGGCCTTTCGGGAGTATCGTGGTGGTTGTGGTTTAGAGGCCCTCGTTTCAGTTGTGTGCATCGTATCATTCACAATGAACACAATGAATGGTCTAGCTCCAGTGTGTATGAATGCCGTCGTGTTCTTAAATTAAATTGAGATTCTTGAGTTCTGGACTAGGAGTTGGATAGTTTCCAACTCTTCAGCAAGGAATGAAGGTTGCGGCCTGCTTCGGGCTTTTGAAGTTGCAACTAGAAGTGACCGGAGGATATATGTATCCGAAGGCCTTCTAAGGCGAAGATGATGCTACATTTCACGAACAGTGGTAATGATCCACCATCTGATATTGGCCCACATAGCTGGGTGTAGATGTAAATCTTACCACGCATACCCTGGCAAGTGAAAAATAGGCTTCGTCTGAAAAAATGATTTTTTCAGAAAAACCAGCCGATTGTTCCTGAATAAACTAAGCGAATCTACGGCGATGTAAATAGTCTGACGGTTTCAACTGCTGCACCAGTTGAACCTTGTAAGGTTGCAAAGTAAAATGCTTATGGAAAATTCGCCATGTGATGATTTTGGATAACCCGCATTATTGAGAACATAATGGAATTACCAACTTTGGATCTGCTTTAATACTGTGGCTCACGGCTGCGATGTTTTCAGTTGAACGACCCGGTCGAACTCACATTAGTGTTCCCATATTTTGTATCGAGCCTATCGATTCAAATTTAATGACCAAATTTGTAATAGCGATTTTAGAAGGACGATTATGTTGTCGGAAAATATCATGAATTTTACGAAATGTAACTTTAACAGAATCAGCATTTTCACAGTAGATTTAAATTTTAATACAATTTTCGTGCGTAATTAAAATCATTGTAACAATTGTCAATGCATCTTCTAGCAATGCATCAAAAAACTAAATGTCAAAATTATCATAATGTTGCTATTGCCACAATTGAAAAACAAACTTCTTGTTTAAAAACCCGATATTTTTCACCCCAGCATACCTTAATAACAAAGAAAATAAAATTTCCATTAACGCAAATAATTTATACACCCTCCTTTCGACAATTTAATGTCATAAAAATACGACACCATCCTTCATTTACTGGCAAATATCGAAAATACGCTGCGAAAATCTATCGCACATCCATCAGATATTTAACAGTAAAATTTTATAGAAAAATGCCTTTTATGCGATTCTTGTTTTGATTAAAACTACGTGGGTTTTGTTGTTGTTGTTGTAAGAGTATACATTTCATTTGAATAATTGATGTCACATTCTATGATGAGAAATCATGAATTTTAAAAATGTTGTAAAATGACAATAAAATATTTATTTCGAAATTGTGGAGGGGGGGCTGGAAAAACAAAGTATGGAAGAGTTCTGAAAGAAAACAGGTTAGTAATAAATAAAACAAAAAAAAATTTCGAAAACCATAAATTAAAAAGCATTGAGATAAATACAAGACAAATAATTTAATTTAAATTTGAGGTTATGTTTTTTAAACTGATATCTTGAGAGGAAGTTAAAGAAAAACTTAAAAAGTAGAGAACATTTTTTTTAATTATTTTAATAATCCATAGTCATACTTTCGTTTAGCAGATGATAAATTTTTTGACGCTCTAAAAATAATTTCTTAACACAGCTTTTCATAAATCTTTATTATCCCTTGTTTTCCATATTATATATTAGAGTTTGAATGATTCAATATTTTTGCGCCACTAAAAAGTGTGGTATGCGTGCAGAATAAAAGAAAAGTTAACAGGTTGAGCAGTCTCGTTGGCTCCGCTGGAATATATTTCTGCTTGTTTGTTAAAAAACCAAAATACCACAAGTTCGTATCCCAACAGAAATTAAAAGTATAAGGAAAAATAATACGTGCGAGGTAGTGGTTGGGTTTCACATAACGCAAATACACATTAAAAAGCAGTTGAAGTCTTAGCACAGTCTAAAGTTAAAAAGAAAAACAATTGTTGGGCAATCACAGTGCCCAACCCCCCGCGGACACGCAGTGTTAATGAACAACTTCCCGTCTTGTCACTTTCTTCTAGGAGTAAGAGGCGGTACCAGTCGCCTGGGATAACCTATAACTGGAAGAATTAGATACCCGAGGTTCGACCCAGTTGGTACATGGGTGATAAGATTTACATCTGTACCTAACTGTATAAGCTATAACCAGATGGTGGATCATACCACTGTGTATAAAATCTAGCGTCATCCTCGCCCGCTTGGAAGCCTTCGGATACGTATATCCTCCAGTCACTCCTAGTTGCAACTTCAAAAGCCCGAAGCAGGCCGCAGCCTTCACTTCTTGCTGAAGAGTTGGAGACTATCCAACTCCTCGTCGAGAACGCATCAAGCTTGATAAAATTTAAGAACACAATCTAAATCATGCTCACTGTACCTGGACCATTTATTGTGTTCATTGTGAATGAGCCTACCCACACAACTCAAACGAGGTCCTCGAAACCAAAAAGCACCCCGATAATCCCGAAGGGCCAAACTCAATAATCAGTCAGAGAACAGCTAAAAGGCTTAAACGATAAATAGCTGAACTTTGGGGCTTTACTGATTCCCGCGGAACTATAGTGGAATTGTCCAGTTGGCTCCTGCTAGCTTATTAGGGGACTGGGCTCTCTTTTACCCCTGTTGACTCATGTAATGATGGTGAAATTCCATCAAAAATTATCAATGTGCCCCCGAGGCGAATCTAGTTGGTACGTGTGATTAGATTTACATCCGCGCCTGACCATGAAGCCTTAATCAGATGGTGGATCAAATCACTGCATAATTTGGAACGTCATGCTCGTTCTAGGAAGCCGAAGCTATAATTCTATGCAACAGAACTTTCTAGTTGCAACTTCGATGATTCCAGAGCAGGGCTGCAAATCATCACTCCTTGCTGAAGAGTTGGAGACTTTCCAACTCCTGTCCAGAACACATGTCAAGCATGCTCACTGGACTGGATCATTCACCTAGCGTGTCATTAACGACGAAATGATCCTGGCCACCGTAGAACCATAAACTATTATGGGGCCGCGAAACCATAACCACCACGATACTTCCATAAAGGGCCAACCTCAATAATCACCCAGAGAACAGTTAAGTGTCTAAAGAGACAAATAACGGAACTCTGCGTGTCACTAATTCCCGTGGAAATAAAGTGAAGTTTCCAGTTGTACCCCTGCTGACTTTATGGGATTGGGCTCCCTTTTTCCCCCAGTTGCACAGGTCTAAGTTGTTGCTTTCTCCAAAGACCATATATATGTGGCCCCGGGGGGTACCTAGTTGGTACCACGGGAACCACTAGGCCGAAGGAATACGGCCCTGTACTAGTGAGTTTCTTCGGAAGTAATGTGGTGGTTGTGGTTTAAACCCAAGCCGCGAAAAGGTTTAGCTTTTTCCTATCCAGTGTGCTGTTCCATTGCAATAAAATGCCACTTTGCTGGAGACGACGGGAGTTGATATATTCTCCAGCTCTCTAGCAAGAAATGGGAGCACAGTAATGCTTGCGGGGCTTCTGAGATTGCTATCTAAGGTGTATTATTTGTTTTGGGGGCGGTGGTAGATGCCTAGTATTTCACCAAGTGATAAGACCACCGTCAAATTAGGGCCATACGGCCTGGTGCCGAATCTAAGTATAGTCCCATAACTCTTAGATAATGTTAAGTCGAGTGCGATAGCCAATTTTATGTTTGAAAGAGAACTCATTAGGATCAATAGAGAAAGACCCTAAGTTTACCCTCGGTAGTAAGTAAATGCGGCAAACATCTAGCCGACAACTTTTACTCTGGAGAAATCGAAATCTCTGACCCATGTGATATCAGCTTATACGATGATTGAAAAAACCTGCTGCTGAACGTTGTGAACGAGAGTCTACTTTACCAGGAACTTCTTCCTGACTTCTTCTTCTTCTTCTTGATTTTCTTTCAGGGCTATTTTTGTTTGTTTAAGAAGAGTTGCTGCATAGCAACTATTTGTTTCTTAAAGCCACTCATTTGTTAGAAAAATACTTATTAAACTACCCTCGTAACATAAAGTTAAAATTTTTAAAGTATTTACTTCAATTTACTTATCTGTTTTATTTTCACTAACAGTTCAGTTCCCATGATCCACATAGGCCACAATGGCGTGTGGATCCTTGCCAGCTGGAGGACACTGCACCTGAAATGGAAGATCCTGTTAGATTGTTTCATGGAAGAGTGCTTATAGTATGGGAACATCACAATCATACTCTCAACTCTAAACTGATGGTAACAGTTTTGGGAAAAGGTGATGAGTGTCGCAGTGAAAAGAAGCATCATTGCTTAAGAATAGGGTGAGAGATGTGATACTTTTCACTACTTTTACTATTTTTTTTAGAAAACAATATTTATTTATTTATTTCTTAAATAGTGATGATCCCATTTTGTGCATTTCCAAAGATTTAATATGCGATGGCATACGGCATTGTCCCTACAGCAATGAGTATGACAGCGATGAGGATTATGCTATGTGCTGGAAACGTAGTCGCTTAGGCGAGCCCATACCACCTGCAATGGAATCCGATATATTTGAACATTTTGCCATTGAGGTGTTTCGTAATTTATTTGCTTTCGATGTGCCGACTATAACGAAACCCACTAACAAGCCACTTCTACAAACGAATGATGGTGATGGTGATGTAGCGGAGAAGACCGTTAGGAATAAAACCATGTTGCATAAGGTTGAACAGGGTAAAGAATTTGTTAAGTCTCTTGCGGAAGAACAAGATTCAGAAAAAACAAATACAACCACGACGCCAAATGGCAAAAAGGAGAACACTACTAGTGCTACAGGGGGACAACACAGACGCAATTCAACACGCCATGGTGTCAATTCTGATCTATCTAAATACGGTCCTTGGGGTTATCTCATGCTGGGCATGTTGCTATGTGGTGGCGCATTGCTGATTTGTGGCTTATGGGGTAAGAAATTAATAAATTTTATCTGATTATATGAATAATAACTTCACAAAATTTTTAACCATTTTTATCCTTAAATCCCAAATCTCCTTCCTGCCTTTTATACCTGTTCGTATGTATTTTGTATATTTTTTTTTTTATTTTTTATGCCTGGCCTTAGTTTGGAGTTTTCGCTTTAGCTATCACACTCAATTCATGCCTTCATTTTCAGCCTCCGCTTCCCAACATGCGGCCAATAATGAACGTGAATCAGCCTTACAGTCGGCCAATGCAGCCGCAGCTGCAGGACAAGATAATCATTCTACTGCTACAGCGCCTCCAAATTATGAAGAACTGGATCCTCCACCAGCATATTCTGTGCTATTTCCGAATCAAAAAGCTGCATCTTGCAACTCTTTGAATACAGCAGACGGAACCAACACGCAGCCTTCTATACAACATTTACAAAACTTGCAGTTATCGCCCTCGGCAGCTCCCAGTAGTAGATCTATATCAAGGGTGACATCTGATTTGGCCAGTGGCAGTAATCCTACACCAACTTCCACTACTCCGAATCAAACTCACAGCACCCACAGCAATAATTAATAATGTGTTCTTTTTCATAGTTTAATTAGCTTTAGAATCTCTACTTCGAAAAACAAAACAAAAACAAAACAACTCTCTATTTCGATAAGCTTGACTAGTAGAGCAGGGATTTTTTTTATTTTTATTATTATTCTTTTATAGAATTTCTATATTTGAAAATGTGTGTAGAATAACAACTTTTTGTGGTTGTCGGAAAACGGTACCATTTTCTTTACATCAATCAAACAACAGCCTTAACAAATGACTGACTTAAATTTTAGTTTTTACGAGATGATAAATAAAACGGAGTTTTGAACTTTTTAATGTTGGCTTAACTTGAGTTTATTTCAAATTAGCATAAATAACTAAAATAGTTGTGAAAGTGTTAAAACTTTCGGTTCATAATTCTGTTGTGTTCTGTTCTGTTTTGAAGAATAAATTGAAATGAATGAAATAAATGGTTTTGCCTTAAAGTTTGTTTAAAAATTAAACTTATACCAAGGCAAAGCTTTCATTCTAAAGCTTTCGTTTAAGTTTTAGAATAGAACAAATAATTATACCTGGCTGTACTTTAGAATACTTTACTATACTTTAGTATATTTTTGTATAATTTAGTATATTTTAGTATGCAATATATGCTATACTTTGGTATACTTTACCATACTTTAGTATACTTTCGTATATTTTAGGATACGTTATTATACTTTAGTATACTTTAATATATTTTAGGATACTTCATTATACTTTAGTATACTTTATTATACTTTAGCATACTTCAGTACACTTTAACACAGTTTGGTATATCTTAGTATACTAAAGCATACAGTATACTTTAGCATTCCTTAGTATACTTCAGTATACTTTAGCATAACTTAGTATACTTTAGCATACTTAAGTGTACCTTAGTATACTTTAGCATACTTTAGTATATTTTAGCATACTTTAGTATACTTTAATATACTTTAGTATACTTTAGTATAGTTCAGCATGGTTTAGAATAAACTTAGAGTTCAAGAAATTAATGTCAATAGAGCTGCTTCAGTTCGAATATTAAACAAGCTCCATTAATACTAAAGTATAAAATATGTATTTTAGTATATTATATATACTGTACTTTACTATACTTTAGTATATTTTAGTATACTTTATTATACATTAGTATACTTTATTATACTTTCGCATACTTTAGTACTCCTTACCATATCTTAGTATAATAAAGAATACAGTATACTTCAGCATTCCTTAGTATACTTCAGTATACTTTAGCATAATTTAGTATACTTTAGCATACCTGAGTATACTTTAGCATATTTAAGTGTACTTTAGTATACTTTAATATACTTCAGCATACTTTAGTATAGTTCAGCATAGTTTAGACTAAGCTTAGAGTTCAATATAATAATGTCAATAGAGTTACTTCAGTTCGAATGTTAAACAAGCTCCATTAATACTAAAGTATATTGTATATTTTAGTTTACTATATATACTGTACTTTTCAATACTTTAGTATGCTTCACCATACTTTAGTATACTTTTTTATACTTTAGTATACTTTATTATATTTTAGCATACTTTAGTATACCTTCGCATATCTTAGTATAATAAAGAATACAGTATACTTTAACATTATTTAGTATATTTTAGTATACTTTAGCATAATTTAGTACACTTAAGCATACCTGAGTATACTTTAACATACTTAAGTGTACTTTATTATATTTTAGCATACTTTAGTATACTTTAATATACTTTAGCATACTTTAGTATAGTTCACCATAGTATAGAATAAACATAGAGTTCAAGATAATAATGTCAATAGAGCTGCTACAGTTCGAATGTTAAACAAACTCCATTAATACTAAAGTATATAATATATTTTAGTATATTATATATGCTGTACTTTTCAATACTTTAGTATGATTTACCATACTTTAGTATACTTTAGTATATTTTAGTATACTTTATTATACTTTAGTATACTTTAGTATACTTTATTATACTTTAACATACCTTAAAACACCTTAGCATACTTTGGTATATCTTAGTATAATAAAGAATACATTATACTTTAGCATTCCTTGGTATACTTCAGTATACTTTTAGCATAATTTAGTATACTTTAGCATACCTGAGTATACTTTAGCATACTTAAGTGCACTTTAGTATACTTTAATATACTTTAGTATACTTTACTATAGTTCAGCATAGTTTAGAATAAACCTAGAGTTCAAGATAATAATTTTAATAGAGCTGCTCGAGTTCGAATGATAAAACGTAAACCATTATTAAGCCGGCATTTTAAATTTTCACCGATATTTTTGCTAAATTTAAAATATTTTTTTAATTTCTCTATTGAAATTTTAATATTATTTTCCTTTTCAAAACAAAATTTTTAAAATTTTCGAATTATTTAGCTGCAAACGAGTTTTCCTTTAAAATTTCACTGACTTAATTTTTTGCTATATTTTCTATTTTGTTTGTTTACAAAAAAACTGCTTTTGTTTACGCTTAAATCAATTTAATTTATTTGTTTAAAAGTTGTTGACAACATTTAATGTACAATAAAAATGGCATAGCTGTCTCCTTTTTTAATTTTAATATAATTTAAAAATTTATTATTATTTTTTTTTTGTTAAACAAGTGTTTAGTGTTTTTTAATTTGCAATTTGATTTGTAGTATTTAATTTAACTTAATTTTATTTGTTTGATTAAAAAGCACTATAACAGATTTTAAGTAAATAGTTTAATGCAAAAACAAAGTAAAACAAAATATTAAACAAGTTTACAAAACAATAAAAGAAAATGTTAATTTATACTATAATGTGATATAATTTAAATAATAAATGCAAAAATATGTAATAATACGTCCACTATGTTAAAATAAATTGTTAAGTAAAAAAATAAATAAATAAATAAATATAAAAATATATATAAACGATTTTTTAAACATATTCCATGAAATAATTTTACTACTTTATAATGAAGTGTTATATAAAAAAATTAATGCCTATTTTTAGGCTGGATACAATAACAGGTAGTGCGGCCAAATTAATTAAAAGTTTTATATTTGTCGATTTTGCTTTTCATAAATAATATAATTATTAATTTAAGTATTTAATTTTGAAATTGTTTTACTGTAATGTTTTCGCTGTCGTCCTTAGCTTAAATCAACTGTATAAAATTAAAAACTGGAAGAGCCACACTTGTCCTAGTTAAGTTGCTGAAAGTATCTTTCTTGCACTGAAGACTGGCCGGGATTAAATGGATCATTTACTCTAAATGCATTTGATAGTAGTAATCATTAAAATGATAGAAACAATGATATTTTAATCTTCATAAGATTTTCGGGTCAAATTTGACCCATTTGGGGTTTTTGATATTTTATGACTTTTATTTAATTTTAAATGTTAATCGCTATTTTTGGTTTTTACAAAAATATATTGTCGAAAAAAATGTATACAGCTTTTAGCACTTAAGATCTTAGGGTCAAATTTGGGCGGAATAAAATCGTTGAATTTTTTTTACGCGCAGTTTTGTTAAAATAATTTATTTGTCAAATGTCTTTTACACTAATATGAAAAGTCTAAATATCTGTCTCCTTTCTTCTCTTCATTGCTGCTGAAAAACGGGAATCTCCATGCAAAAAGCAAAACCTGTTTAATTGACGATTTTACGTCATCCCAAACAAAATTTGATGCTGGATAACGTAAAATTTAAATGACGTAAATTTTAAATAAGTTTGCACCGATATGTGAGTTATAGAATATGTGGGTTGAACTATAGCCCAAACTTTACAATCCATTTCCACATGTTAGACTCAAAATGTCTTACCAAAAATGATTTTATTGAAAAATGCATTTTTTTCGTTCAGTTTCGTTCAAACAGCCAATTCAAAAAAGGTTTGACCCCAATAATGTTCTGTCGGGTTTAGTTCTTGAACGAGTTAAATTTCATAAGCGTGAAGATCAAGATTTTTATGCAAAATGCTGTGCAAAGTACTTGTAGTGATGCCCAATTATTGCGAATGTTGATGTTCAACGCTTCTTCTCAACAAGTTGCTGTACAGCGACTATGTTGCCATCACTACGGCCACTACGATGGTATAGTCAGCAATAGAACTTAATCCTTGAATTCAGTTAGTAAATTTCAAAGAGTGATAGCTCAATTTTTGACAGCACTATCATTCGTTAAGCAACTTACTTTTTAACTTTAAATTTACCCATCGATTATAAAACAATTTTTTTGTAAAGGATTTTCCAACAAGAAGTTTTTTTTTTCTAGAACAAAATAAAATAAAAAATTTAAATTAAAATGATTAAGATTTTGAGTGTATTACGAAAAGAAAAGTTTGAAATGAAATTTGGCAAATGTCTACCGCGACCACGCTAACAGATGCTGATTCTTTCATCAAAGTTTAAAAAAAAAATTTTTTTTGGCAAACTGGCGGTCCTATTTCGTTAACCATATGAGGGACTTTAGGTTTTAAGACTGAAAACGATTCCAGTGGCTCCGTATAGACTCTATACTTAACAGAGCCCCACAAAAAATAATCCACTGTTTTTAATCACACTTTTGTCGAAACTAGTTGCTGATGACTTACATTCATCTCTACATAATATTTCTGGCATATACATTCTTAAACAAAGCATATTATTCAATTACAAATTATAACTGTTTAAATAGACTTCAAATGTTATACTACCATGACGTTCGAAACTAAAATTTGTATTTATAGGCGACTTAAAACGCCTATATTTGATGGAGATTTCTAGCAATAGTTTTCAATCATTGCTATAATATTGGCTATTTTCCAAAATCGTGGAAATCGGCCCTCGTCGTTCCGGTGCTGAAACCCAGATCGGATCCTGTGGTATGTGGAAGCTATAGACCCATTTCTCTTCTATCTGCTTTTGGAAAGTTGTTTGAATTCATTCTTCTGGCAAAGATATATGACGTTATAATTGACAAGGACATTTTAAAAGACTCCCAATTTGGATTTAGAACTGGACTTTCGACAACGCATAGAACTGACTGGGACTGAATAGAAAATGCCCAACAATAGCTGTAAGTCTGGACTTTGCCAAGGCGTTCGACACGGTTTTGCATGACGGGCTTATATTCAAGATGATGGATATGGGATTTGGTGTGGGCCTTTGCCGCATAGTGGACAACTTTTTAGGAAACCGATCATTTCGAGTACGCGTGGGTGATGTTCGGTCAGACGAGGGTTCGATTTCTGCTGGAGTGCCACAGGGCTCGCTACTGGGGCCTGTGCTTTACAATATCTTTGTCTCTGACATATCACAACCGCCACAGGAGAATCTTTTAATTGTAAACGCCGATGATATCCTCATTGCCTCTTCAGGTGCTAGAGCAAGAACCACTAATGACCGACTAAATTACTATTTGACGATACTGACAGACTATTTTACAAAATGGAAAAACCGTGGCCGTAATGTTTAAGGGAAGGCGGAAATATATTTACCCAAATTGTAGATCGTACAGACCTTGTTTGACTCTCGGACGAGAACAGATTGCGACTTCGGACAGGCTTAAATACCTGGGTGTCACCCTTCATGAAAACTTTGAAAGTTATCGGCACATTGACGATATTTTGCAGCGAAGCAAGAGAATTTACTCCGCGTACCAGGGAGCCCTTAAACGTAGAGGGGGTCTTGATAAGAGGGTGCGTCTTCTTGTGTATCGCCAAATTATCCGCCCTGTCATCTCCTACGCCTTTCCGGCTTGGTTTGGGAGACTTAGGAGATGGGAGAGACGGGTTTTGGTTGCTTGTCTTGGACTGAGGCCTTATAGAGGACCAAGTGGCGTGTTCCGCAGGCCATCATGTAGTTCAATCTACAACGCAATTGATTTTGCGCGGGTGGATGTCTATATGATGGAAATGGCTGTGAAGTTCCTGGAGGGCGCACGTTCTTTAGGTAACTCCCTGGTTGCGGGGTGCTTTTCTGCGTCGCGTGATTTGGAGACTATTCGGATGTCCCGGTATCTCTGTCCAATGGACTTATTAACTTTGAAAGAGGCTGAAATTCTTTACCGTGTATAATACCGCTCAATAGTTATAATTTTGTTAATTGTGAATTCATTATTTGTCTTTACTTTGAATTTGTTGTTATTGTTTTTTTTTGTTATTCCGTGTTTTTTTTTATTATTTCTTGTGTTTCTATTGTTCTTGTTTTGTTTGTTTTTGTTTAGTTATAAGTTTTTAGTTTTAAGTGTTTCTTATTTTTAAGTAGATTCTATTGGGAAATTAATTCACAATTTTAATTAATTTTTGCGAGAGATGACCAAGAAAATGTGTCAATTGTATTTAGAATAAGGAAGTCTTTGAAAATTATTTTTGTTATGTAAAGAACATTTTGTTAAATTTTTGAAGTATTTTTTGTTAATTTTTGAATACCCTTTGTAAAATTTTTTGGAAAATAAATTGACCTCTGAAATTTTGAAAAGCGCCTATATTTGTATAAATACAAAAAAAGATCCGGCAACTTTTTTCAATGGTTTTTATTTGATTTTATTTTATTTATTTTTATATGACTATGAGTCACCTCCCCGAAGGCACATTTTTAGTCTTTATGGATCACACAACCATCTAGACTTATGTCTTGAGGGGGTAAAAGGGAGCCCAGTCCCCTTCGAAGCTAGTAGGAGTCAACTGGACAATCCACTATATTTCCACGGGAATCAGTAAAGCCCCACAGTTCCGTCATATGTCTTTTTAGGCATTTAGCTGTTCTCTGACTGATTATTGAGGTTGGTCCTTCGGGAGTATCGTGGTGGCTGTGTGTTTCGAGGCCCTCGTTTGAGTTTGTGGGTCGGATCATTCACAATAAACACAATGAATGGTCCAGGTCCAGTGCGTATGAATGCTGTCGTGTTCTTAATTATATTAAGCTTCACGCGTTCTGGACCAGGAGTTCGATAGTCTCTAATTCTTCAGCAAGAAGTGAAGGCTACGACCTTGTCCGGGCTTTTGAAGTTGCAACTAGGAGTGACCGGAGGATATACGTATCCGAAGGCCTTCTAGGGCGAGGATGCTGCTACATATCATCCACAGTGGTAATGATCCACCATCTGATTAAGACTTACGGCCAGGTGCAGATGTTAATTTTATCATGTCATAGCCCCACAAAAAATAGTCTAGTGGTGTTAATTCACACACTCTGGCTGGCCACGTCATTGCTGATTGTCGTGAAATTATGTGATCGTTTCCTTAGTAGTGACATGTGGCACCTTCGTCTTAGGTAGATGAAAAGAATTTTCAGGATGATCAGAGTACTAACGTTAATGGACAACCAATGCACAATTTGGGAAGTCAGGCTATTTTACTGCCATGTTTGATTGAAATATCAATACTTCATTGTTTGAAAAAACTAAAATTTTCCTATAAGAGTGGACCTGACAACGTTCCTAGTTGCATTCTTAAAAACTGCGCAGAGGATTTTGTAACTCCTCTTACAATTTTATTTAATTACTCAATTAAATTTGGTATATTTCCCGCAATATGGAAGACTTGTCTTGTTACTCTGGTGTTTAAGTCTGGTAAAAAAATGATATTAGAAACTACAGAGGAATTGCTAAACTGAGTGTTATACCTAAACTATTTGAAAAATTAGTTACGGATCATTAGTGCCATCAAGTGTCTTCAATATTATCGTCTAGCCAACATGGCTTTCGTAGAGGCTGTTCTACTGTTACTAATCTTTTACAACTCACAACTTTGGTTAATCGTGGTTTTTTTCAGTAAAATGCAAACTGACGTTGTTTATACGGATTTTAGCAAGGCATTTGATAAGGTTAACCATAGACTACTTATCAGAAAACTACATTACATACGATTCACACAAAATTGCTTAAAATGGATAAATGCATACCTTAGTAACAGGAAACAGAATGTTGCTTTCAAAAATGCGATTTCTAAGCCAATCTCCGTTTCATCTGGTGTTCCTCAAGGGAGCCATCTTGGACCCCTTCTTTTTTCATTATTTCTCAATGACTTACCTGGCGTCATCAAGAATTCTTTTATACTAATGTATGCGGATGATGTTAAAGTATTCTTTACTTATAATAAATATGATGATCACATGCTGCTACAAGCAGATTTAGATTCTTTATACTCTTGGTGTAAATGGAACTCAATGAAATTAAACTTCGATAAATGTAAATATATGTGCTTCTTCCGAAGGAACCATTTAAATGTTAGATATTGTTTGGGTGGCAATGAGCTGGAAAATGTCTGCAGGATCACAGACCTTGGAGTTATACTTGACCATAAACTAAATTCCATTCAACATATTTCTCTAATTGTGGGCAAGGCAAGATGTCAGCTTGGTTTCATTTAACGTTGGGCAAAGGAATTTGAAGTTCCTTATATCACGAAATATCTATATATGTCACTAGTTCGTCCAGTTCTGGAATATGGGTCAATTATATGGGATCCACAGTACAAAACTTATAGTAACGCAATTGAATCTGTTCAAAAACAGTTTCTTATATTTTGTTTACGTAGACTACAATGGAACCCGCTCTGTTTACCATCATATAAATCTAGACTTTCTCTCATCAAGTTACCATCTCTGGAAAGTCGCAAAACTATGCTTAATGCTATGTTCATCTTAAATATAATTAATGGGAATACTTCCTCTAACTTCTTAATTGAAAATATATCTTTTTGTGTTCCGTGGCGACCTACTCGATACTTTTATCCATTGGATATTCAATATTTTAGAACGAACTATGAAAACTCTGATCCTTTCATTAGATGTTGTAAACACTATAATAAATTATACTATTGTATTGATTATACCTTAAATGAAAATCTGATAAAACGTAATATTTTGTTCTCATTAAATAATTGCATATAATTGTCATATTTTTTCTTGTTTTTTTTTCTCTTTCATTAGTTTTATATATATATATATATATATATATGTATATATATATATATATATATATATATATATATATATATATATATATATATATATATATGTAAATAAATTAAGTACTAATAGTCTGTAAGGATCATAAATTCATAGACTTAAATTAAATTAAATAAATAAATAAATAAATAAAGCCACATGTTAGAGATATCCATGTCGTCTCAATAATAGGCCAAAATTGAGTTGTTAACATGTCGTGATAGCGTGAAATATATACAGCATTTCCAGCTTAATCTTCCAAAAATACGGTCCAATCACGCCTACAGATCACATGGCGCACCATACAGTGACACGTCAACAACAAAACCTCAAGCCTTGAATTCAGCTAGTAAATGTTGAGGGATGATGCCTAACGATTATAAAACAATTTTATTTGTATTATTTTAGATTTAAAATGGCTATGTTAAATAACCAAAATAACTACAAAAAAATTAAAACACTTTTTATTTAATTAATTTTTATTATTATTATTTTTTTTACTATTGGAAAAAAGTCATTGAAGACACAGTGGGTGTAGAACATTTTAATAATTCTCGTTTTGTATTTTTTTTTGGTTTTTAATTTTTTCATAATGAACAAATGAGTTTATTTTCGTTTTTATATCCAGTTGTGAAATACATTTATTTAATTTTTATTTTTTTTTAATTTATGTGTTTTTTTACATACAATTTGC
Organism: Trichopoda pennipes; assembly: GCA_030448955.1. Lineage (NCBI taxonomy): Eukaryota > Metazoa > Arthropoda > Insecta > Diptera > Tachinidae > Trichopoda > Trichopoda pennipes. The sequence goes on from JASKUP010000040.1 coordinate 5,678,578, forward strand.
TTTTTATTCTTTAGACTGATTTAATTTGTTTAATTCATTTTTTTCAGTGTATCTTTTTTTAATTTAATTTATTTTAACATTTATATTTAGGATATTTTTGCTTATTTTTTTTTTGCAAGTGTTGCACATACAAGTGAGTTTTGTTTTGTGTTTTTTTAAAAATCATTTTTGGAATTTTTATTTCACACAAATACACTCAACTATTATTATTTTTTTTTTTAATTATTTCCTAAAATTGTTTAAAGTTATTTAATTTTTTTTTGTTTTTATTTTTTTTAATAGAAATGATAAATGTTTTAGGAAAAAGAGGAAATTAAAGAATATTTTTGTTTAATAGAACTTGTATGCAGAACATTAAACACAAAACAACAACATTGTGATATGATAACGAAATTATTCTTAAACAAACAATTTTATTTGCGTTTTCTTTTTTGTTTTCATTAAAGTAATATGGACTGCTTGCGTATTTTTTTTTTGTTTTAAACTAATTTATAATAATTAATTTTATTTTTTATTTATTTATTTTTTTTGCGAAAATCCTTAACATTAAGTGCCAATTTAAAGCATTTTGTTCGTTTTTTTTTTGTTTTTATTTTGGGTTTTTTGTTAATAAAATAAAGGAACTGTTGATTCATTCCTAATAAAAAATTTACTTTTGGAATGAATGTTCCTTTGGTTGTTTTATATAAATTTTTACTCATAAGAATTGGGCGTTTCTCTTTGTTTAAATTGTGTGTGAGTGTTTTTTTTCTTCTCTCTCTGTTTCTCTCTTAAATTTCACACATTTTAAGTTATAAATTGTAAAGATAATAATTTTTCTTGTTGTCTTCTTTTTATTTTTATTTAATTAATATTTTGTTTTTGTTTTGGTTGTTGTTAAAACTTAGATTTATCTACATTAACTTACGGCTTTAACAATAACATTGACGTTTATATGATTTATTTTAACTTCAGACTTGGGAAACAATTTTTTTTATGAACACTAGAACCTTAGAAAAAATGACTGAAAAACGTTCCTAATACTAATTTGAATTTTCTCAATTTCGAAAAATTATTTTACTGAAAAATATTTAAAAATTACCGGTACAATTGAATTTAAGTAACAAGCGCAATCTATCTGCCAGAAATGTTAGTGTAAAAAATGAATAAAGCGAACCTAATTAGCTTAACAAATTGATTGCCTGTCCGTTCGCCTTTAATAATAGGTGGGCAAATTTAAGGTTAGGAAGTAAATTGTCTATCAAATAATTAAATGTTAATACTTCAGCTATCATCCTTTGAACATTTATTTGGTAAAAAAGTTGTAAAATTTAAAGCATGAAAACTTATACTCTTAAGCAAAGAATTTTTATTGTGAAAATTTAGAAAATGGTGAAAATTTCACTTCGTATAATTCGAGCAGCTTTTCAACGTAATTAAGCTCTTTCTGAGACCGCTGTGCGTAATATAAAAGCAAAATTCAAGATTCACGTTATTATTACTGACTATAGACCAAAACAATATGCTCGTAGTGACCATAGTATGCAAACGTAGCAAACGTGCAACATCAATTCGTCGACGTTTGCAACAATTGGGCATCACTAGAGGCATTTTGCCCAATAGTATGCATAAACATCATCAAGCTAATAAGGTACAACTCGCTCAAGATTTAAAGCCTGCGGAGCATTATTTGAAACACTGCGCATTTTTATTTCTTGTGATGAATTTCCGCCAAATTTCTTTTAGGCGGTAATGTAAGCAAACAAAAAGAGAGAAGAGAGACGTGATAAGATTTACATCTGCACCTGGCCGTGGGCCTTAATCAGATGGTGGATCGTTACCACTGTGGATGGTATGTAGCGCCATCCTCGCCCTAGAAGGCCTTCGAATACGTATATCCTCCGGTCACACCTACTAGCAACTTCAAAAGCCCGAAGCAGGCTGCAGCCTTCACTTCTTGCTCAAGAGTTGGAGAAGAGAGACACGAGCAAGACGAACTATATAAAGGCAACTGACAATAATATACAGCTAGTATAGAGAAAACAGAACACTGAAGATGGCACATAGCCGAAAGCGAGCTGGATGATGTTAAATCATATACAATTAATTCAAACCCCATCGGACAATATACGCAGATAGTATAAACAAAAATGCCTCATATTGGCCTCGCAAGATCCACAAACAGTCCTCTAAAATCTATTACATCAAAAAAAAAGTGACCGGATTGTGCGGTTTGTGATCAGGTGGCACCGTGTATTCTCTGCATTAGTAAACTATGATAATTCATTTTTGTAATATAACCTTTGGTTTCAGCAAGACGGCGCGACTAGCCACACAGCCATCCAAACAATTCAGTTATTGCATGAGAAATTTCCTGCTCGTGTAATTTAACGATATTTCACGGCCGTCACGTTTTTATAATATTTTGGAGGTCATTTGACAGAGCCGGTTAACATGAGCAATCCATAAATAACTGGTATTTTGAAAAATAAAATTCTGCGGTGCATTAAGGAGATAGGCGAATCTTAAATGCACAATGCGTTTCAAAGTTTTGTGAAAACAGCGAACATCTGGTGACGAGGTAGAGAGAGAGACATTTGACCAACATTATATTCCAGTATTAATTCCCTATTTTCTGTTTTACATTATTATTAATAAAGGTGAAGTTGCCGAAAAAAAGTATGTGTTTGAAGCCAATTTGCTTTCTAACCTCAAATTTACCCAGCCTTTATGTGTGGTTTTTGTTGAAAAGTGATGACAATTTAATTTTTTTTTCACAGCAATCTGGCGATTTTTTCCACTTTTATTTTTTATTAATATAAAAATTAGTTTTTACGATAAAGTAGTGACGCTCTCATTTTGCTGCAACATTTCAAGGTAAAAAATCGTTAGTTCTGCTGTTGCTTGTTGTTAGAAAATTAACAGTGTGGCCAGATTTAAGTAAAATATTTTTTAAAATTATTTTAACTAAATTTAAAATCTTAACAGCAGCTAAAACTAAAATTCGTTGGTGCATTAACGAGATAAGCAAAGCTTAAATGCACAATGCGTTCAAAATTTTGTAAAAAGAGCGAACATCTGGCGACGTGGTAAAGAGAGAGAGAGACATTTGTCCAACATTATACCCTATTATTAATTCCTATTTTTCTGCTTTACTTTAATATTAATAAAAGTGAAGCTGCCGAAAAAAGTAAGAGTTTAAAGCCAATTTACTTTCTAACCACTAATTTGCCCAGCTATTAAATTTGTTTTTTTGTTGAAAAGTGATGACAATTTAGTTTTTTTTTCACAGCAATCTGGCGATTTCTTCCACTTTAATTTTTTAATATTTCAACGTAAAAGATCGTTAGTTCTGCTCTTGCTTGTTGTTAAAATGGAACCTTGTAGCGGAAAATTAACAGAGTGGCCAGATTTAAAAATCATTTTTTAAATTATTTTTACTGAATTTAAAATTTTAAAAGCAGCAGTTTTAAGTAATACCAGAGTTCATATATTTTCATAATTTTTTTTGTTCAAAAAATAATTCTGTCCATTTTCCCTATGTTTTACTGTTCATCAAAATACTTTGCTGTTGCTTAAGTTTTTAAAAACCATTTAAACGTATCATTTTTTTTAATTAATTAATTAATTTAGCCTACAAATATATTAAATTACATTACTTTATCGTTTTAATAGTTTAAGTATTTTAAGTGTGTGACTCTCTTATTGTTATCAATTGTACAAGAGATTTGTTTATGTTTTCTCTTTTGTAAATTTTCTCTTATATAATCGTATGCATTAATGTAAGTGATATTTTTTGTTAAATGTTTTATTTTTATTTTATTATTTTGTTTTTATTGCGTTAATAATTAATTTTTGTTAAAAAGTCTAAAAAAAAAGTTGTTGATTTCAGCTTTGCAAATATATTTACTAAAAAGGCAAAAGGGAAATATTTAGGAGTTGTTATTTGCTAGTGTTATATTTTATTACTTTAGTTAATTATTTTTCATTATTTAATTTTTAATATTTTATTGTTTATCTTGCTTAGTTCTATTTTAATTTTAAATTATTTATTTAAAATTAATTTTTATTTTTATATTTTTATAAATATTTTTTTGTGTAATAATTTCAGCTCAAGATTCTCAATTGTTCTACTTGTATTTATAAATTTTGTTTGTGTCAAATTAATAATTTAAAAATTTTTAATACATTTATTTTATTTTAAGATTTTCTTAAAAATATTTTTTAATTTCTATTATTTATAAAAATCCATTAAAAATCATAAAAAAAAATTTCTAAAGCTGGCAAATAATTCAAATCTTCCATTTTTACCTCAATTGCATGTCTCTTATCTCTGTTATTAAAGTTGATTGGTTTAACATTTCAATATTTTGTTTGTTTGTGTCTGTGTGTGTGTGTGTTTGTTTGTCAAGTAAATAAATTCTTATAAATTTTGTTATTTTTAAGATTTTTTTTTTAATTTTTTATTTTAAATAAGGCCTGTATATTTCATAGAAGATAAAATTGATTTTTGAAAGATATTTTTTATTTGTTTTTTATTTATTTAAAAAAGCGATGCTTTCTATACTCAGATCAATTCTGTGGGTTGCCGCCAACTTTAATTGCTCGTTAGAAGTGGTTGATTTTCCTCTACGTTCTAAACACCTTTGAAATTATCGTAAGCAAAAGCTAAAATTAAATCACAAATGTATAAATTTTGCTTTTAAACAACAGAAAATAAAGAGATTATTTGCTCTTTGAAGTATTTATAAATAAAATACTCTTTTTCTCTTCATTACTCCATTGGAGTGAGTAGAAAGCAACGGAGCTGCTGTTGTAACATGTAGTTTTTGTATTCAAAAGGTCAGTAAATGTTTTTTTCAACATGTTCTATATTCATGCAATATGTTTCTCTCAACATTTTTTTAATACTCAATTTAAACCCATACACTTTTCTGGCAACAAGTCAAATGTTTATGAGAGAAAACTACACAAATAAAATGAATCGCTTGTTACTACTGTTCTACAAAAAGAGATTTGTTGCATTAAAACTTGATGCGTGTGAAACGGGTACAAATGCGTAGTTATAAAAGTTAAATTTATTTTTAGGGAAATTGTTCTTTTAAATTATGGTTTATTAGCATCACTAATTAGTTTTCGAATTTGCCAAGAGAAATAGCTAAATTGCTCAATTTTTTTTTTTGGTAATTTGACCTGAATAATTGGATTGGAGCAAAAAATGTTATCGCTTTGGTACATTCGCTTATATTGTGCAGCTTAAAACTTAAATGGCTTCAAAACCTGCTCCAGTTTCTTAAAAATTGCTAACAGGTAACATGATAGGGAAACTTAACATAAAATTAAAATATAAAATTTTCCGTAATTAAGTTACAAAAAGCAAACAATTTTAAAAGCAGTACTTTTTCTGGTACTATTTTTAAGAGAGCTGCAATTACCGTAAACTAAAGTAATTAAAAAAAAAATATAAAAATTTTATATTCAAAGGCCTTTTTTTTAACGGTTTTTTTAAAGCGAGGATTATATACTTAACCAAAAGAGTGCTTTTCTTTTAAAAGTTCCTTTAATAGAAACTAATTATTTTAAAAATTTCTTTTATAAAAAGTAATAAGTTCTAAAATCCGCTATTTGCCTATAGTATTTTGAATATAAGATTTTATTCATTCATGTTCCTTTTTTAAAAAAGTCCACAATAATACAAATTATATTAAAAAAAAATATTAAAAAGTACCTTTCTAAATAGTACTTTTGCATAAAGTACCATTACGAAAAGTACCCTTGCAAAAAGTACCTTTTCAAAAACAACTTTTTAAAAAAGAACCTTGCAAAAACTATCTTTACAAACAGTACTTTTGAAAAAGAATTTTACAAAAAGTACTTTTGCAAAAGTACTGTTTGTAAAGATAGTGTTTGCAAGGTTCTTGTTTAAAAAGTAGTTTTTCTAAAGATACTTTTTGCAAAGGTACTTTTCGTAATGGTACTTTGTGAAAAAGTACTTTTTATTTTTGTTTTTTTTTTTTTAATATAATTTGTATTATTGTGTACTTTTTGAAAACAACGAACATTTTTAAGCATATCTTTGTTAAGGGGCTTTTGAAAGGTGGATTTTGTGGTTATCTAAAAAAGGTACTTTATTAAAAAGATCCTTTAACAGAAACTAGTGATTTGAAAAAATGTTTTGATAAAAAGTATTAAGTTCTAAAAGCTGCTATTTGCCTATAGTATTTTGAATATAAAATTTTATTCATCCTAGTATTGCTTTAATTATAATACATAGTACTTTTGCAAAAGTACTTTTTGTAAACTTCTTTTTCAAGAGTACTGTTTGTAAATATAGTTTTTGCAAGGTTCTTTTTTAAAAAGTAGTTTTTGTAAAGGTACTTTTTGTAGGGGTACTTTTCGTAATGGTACTTTGTGAAAAAGTACTTTTTGTAAGGATACTTTTTGATTTTTTTCAATATATTTTTTATATTATTGTGTACTTTTTGAAAAAACCAACATTTCTAAGCGTATATTTTTATATTTTAATGGCCTTTCTTTGTTAAGGGGCCTTTGAAAGGTGACTTTTGTGGTTATCTACATAGGTACTTTATTAAAAAGATCCTTTAATAGAAACTAGTTATTAAAAAATTGTTTTAATAAAAAGTATTAAGTTCTAAAAGCTGCTATTTGACTATATCATATTGAATCTAGGAATTTATTTCTCCTCGCATTGCTTTATTTTTAAGGCAAAATAATAAAACAATTAATGGAAATAATTAATTAAACATAAATAATTGTTTGCTGAAGAGTAATATTAAGAGAAAAACTATAATTTGCAAAAGAGATTTCAATAGAGCAAAATTAAATTTTCAAAGCGAAATACAATTGAAAACCTTTTTATGTAACTGATACTTTTTGTAAAGGTTCCATTTTAAAAGTACTTCTGGCGAAGTGGATTTTGTAAAGGTTCTTCTTCAGAAGTATTTTGTGTAAAGGTTGTTTTCGCAAAAGTACTTTTTGTAAAGCCTCTTTTTTTAAGCGGTAGTTGCTGCAAAGGTATTTCTGGTTAGGTACTTTTTGCAGAAGTACTTTTTGTAAAGTTTCTTTTTTTAAATGCAGTTTTTGTAAAGGTAATGCTTTCAAAGCTGCCTTTTGTAAAAGTACTTTTCGTTATGGTACTTTTTTGTAAAAGTACCTTTCGTGAAGGTACTTTTTGTAAAAGTACTTTTCGTTAAAATACTTTTCGTAAAGGTACTTTTTGTAAAAGTACTTTTCGTTAAGGTACTTTTTGGCAAAGTACTTTTCGCTAAGGTACTTTTTGGAAAAATACTTTTCGCATAGGTACTATTTGCAAAAGTACTTTTTGTAAAGATACTTTATGGAAAGTTACTTTTTCATTTTTTTGTTACTAAAATTTTTTCGAACTTAGTATTTGCAAGATCGCTACATCTTGCAATGTTTCAAATATTTTTAGCTATTATTTTCTTTCTTTGTTTTTGAGAACCAAAAATTACTTTTTAATTTTACTACTTAAAAGTAGAAAGCCTGAAACTAGATGAAAGCAGCAACCCACTTAACATTTAAACACACACTTGCTGCGTATATATTTTATTTATTTGCATTATTTGCCTAAATCATATTTATAACAGTGAAAAGTGTGCTTCAAAATTTATATTTTGTTGATATAATTTAGTGCGTTGCTTTTTAATTTAAATAACAAGAAAGTTCTGAATGGATGTATAATGTTTCTTGAATTTTTGTTTTCTCATGCGTTAACACTGCTTAAGTTCTTCATTTTTCTATTAATATTTCTATTATTATTTTCTATTGTTTTATAAAAATAAAAAAATATTTTGTTTGAAGAGCAAAAATATTTCAAATTGAGTAGTAAAAGAGTTTTTTATTTTTATTTTAAATTTTCATTTTGTTAAATTCAATTTTAAACTTGTGGATATATATTTTTATTTTTATTTATATTTATTCTTAATTTTTTTTATAAATTTATTTTAGTTGATATTTTAGTTGATGGTATAAAAATAGAAAAAAGTATTTGAAAAATTTCTCGAAAAAAAACTTGTTGGTTTAAAAAATTCCATATATTTTTTTTAAAGTATTTTTTATTTATTTTTCTATATTAATTTTTTTGTTGTTGTAAGACTTTATTTGGTTATTTGATATTGAATGTTTTCAGTTACATTTTAGTTAATTTCATTTTAAGTTGTTAAGAAAACGACAAAAAAATCAGTTTAATAAATAAGATTTCGTGTTGTTGTTGTTGTTTTTTATGTTTTTATTTCTTAAATAATATTTTTAATACTATTTGGTTGATTGTTATTTTTATTTTTAGTTTAATTTTAAGAATTGGAAAAATTTGAGCGTTTTGTGTTGTTGTTGCTGCAGTGTTAGTTGTTAACGATATTGGGATGATTCGTTTTTAAAGTGGCTGCTCTTCTTCTTTTTCTTTAGTGTCGAGAACAGACCATTTTTATTTAGTTTTTAGTTGTTTCGTTAATGTTTTTAATTTGTTAGTTATCGTTAATACTTGGAAGGATAGAGATGGATTGTTATTAATTTTGTCTTACTGAGTAATAAAACTTTAAATTTTTGGATTTTAGTTATTGTTGTCTCTTTTTAATTTTTTCTTTATCAATTCATTTCCAATGGTATGTTTTCTTCGAGTTTATAAAGTCTCTTTTGCTTAGTTTGTTTCATTTAAAAATATATTTTCACCTCCATCATTTCACTTCTCACATTTCATTCTTAATTCCCTAAATCCAAATTCAGTATTATTTTTTGGGGAGTAAAAAGTGACTTAGAATGAGGAAAAATAAAATTTCAACAACATTGTTTAGAACTCCGGTAAATTCATACAATTCCAAATTAATTCTCTTATCCTGAGATAAAAAGAGTGTGAGAGAGAGATAGAGTGATATGCAAAATATTAACAAAGAATTTCTATTTCGAAATGAATTTTATAACTTTAAATTAAAATTTTAAATAATAGCAAATAACGTTTAGTATAAGTACATGAATCTAAACAATGTTTATTATACATGAATCTAAGCAATGTTGCTGTAATCTTCTTTAATAAGAGAAATTGAGTTTGATGTATATTGTATTCTTTTAGGAGAAGAATTTAATGGCGTCATTATGATTTCAAAGAAACGTTTCTAGTTATAAAAAGAGTTTTTGATCCCAGGAGTTGCTAATGAAGATATTGAGATAAATGAAGCAAATGATAATGTTATTTATGATTTCTATTTTGGTGCTGTTCTTACACATCTATTTACAATTCCAAATTAGTTGAAATCTAAATAGCAGCGCCATTTGTTGTTGTTTTGGTTATAATAAAAATTTTAGTAAATACTAGCAACCCCCATACCACGGAAATGTCCAGCACCATCAGTGTGGAAGCATTAACGGTCGTGCTGTACTGGTCAGCTTCAGTCGTGTTTGTTGTGGTTGTGGCTTATTTTCAAAATGGTCATAATTGTAGAACGGTGATATTTTGAGACCCGTTTTTTCGGGTATGATCTTAAAGTGGGGCTGTTCGGTACTAACAATTAGCGGACGCTTCATTGAGTGCATATACTCAGAATGGGGTGCACCTAAGGGACGTCTAGTGCTGGGTACATTCATTTTTTTGCAAGGCTCGGGTTTTGTTTCATTGTTGTTGTTGTAGTGACAATTTTGGGCAGCATATTTGTTGGGCTTATAGATCGAGAAGATGTTATTGATAAGATTCAAAGCTGAATGGCCACCGGCTGCAGGATGGTGGCCAGAACTAGTAGGCTGTTGGGTATGGACATTGCGAGTTTCCGGGTAAAAGTTGTTGTATTGATAGGAAGGCAGTGTTTCGGCTGCCGGGTAAACCTTGTGGCCATAGTTGAAGGAGCGGTGCAGGGGCGAGCCAGCATGTTCAAAAAAATGAAAACTACTTGAAGCATTGTTAGCATTTGTGGGCAGTGATGAGGCGTGCGAGGAGTGATGTTCTACCTGAGGTGGTGATGGCATACCCTCTAAAAGTGACTTTTTAATCATCATGCGTTCTTGTTCGCGATCATGCAAATCGATTGGTTGGCCGTTATTGTAGCAGCCAACATTGACATTTTTCACTTTTAAGTTGCTGTGCATATTTCGACGTTGCATGTCAATGTCGATGGGACTGGGAGGTTTTTCCAATTCCTCCCAATACTTTTCCAGATCAATATTGAAGTCTTGTAAATCCATTTCAGTAGTATCCGAGCATGAATCTTCATCATAACGGCTGGGTGGGTGTACTTCTAGAAGCGATTTGCTTCTAGTGGGTCGTGGATAACAATTGTAAGCTGTACGTCTAGGAGCTCCTGAGGATAAGTATCGTTCGTCTTCGTCCAAAAATTTGTCTTGCATCATAAGCCTTTCTCTCTCGTCGCGTATAAAATGATCTAAATCTGTGTCATAGGCCACAGCCCGACAGTGTAGGTGTTCTTCCTCTTCGGCAGCTGGATGATGTCCTGGGCAGTGATAACGTGATCGAGGTGGTAGTTGGGGTTGTTGCTGCTGCTGTTGCTGCTGTTGGGCCAAAGATCTGGCCAAGTGGTACTGTTGTTGGCGGTGGTAGCAATAGTCATCGGCGGCACAGCAACATATCACCGTAGGTGGCGGCGGCAGTGGCTGCTCACGTTGACTTCCCCCCGATAGCAAAGAGTAGCGAGAAGCCGTTGCCACCCGATGATTCGTGCTTCTTCCATCCTCCCACCAGTCCAAATCTTGCAGGTTTCTGTTGCTACCGCCACTGACACTAGCACCATAAAAACCAGACAGTGACGAAGTCGAAGGAGCAACTCTGCGCCATGTTGGTCGTCGTGGCACAGAGTCAAACCCTTCCGTATAGATATCATCCAACAAACACTTGGCGTTGGTACATTGTTCTCGGGCGCAACACGTGTGTGCCTCATGGCCTGGCAATAAAACTGTGTCATCTAAACTATTATTACTACAAGGACAGGCCATAGATTTGTGAAAGGCATCATGTCGATCTCGACGTAATTTGCCAACTGAAGGTGGAACCTCGTAATCCATAACATCAAATGGTGTAGTCTTAGTTGAAGCACTAAATGAATATGATTTTGGCACATTGGCTTTCTTAAGTATAGATGTAGTAGGCGGTGCAGTAGGTGCGGGGGGAGGTGGGGAATTTCGTAAGCCCTCCTCAATAATTCTTTCGGCAAATGTACAACTTTGTGATTTGGGATAATGAAATTCCTTACAACTAATAGAGCGCTGCAGACCATAACTGGCAGAACCCTCGCCCTCACCTCTTCTCTCTGTAACTGAACCACCCTTATATTCAGCCCCTATCCCAGCACCCACAAAATCATCTTCCACAAATAACTCATCATTTTCCCTTATATTTCTCAATTTGCGATAATTGCTGGCATATTTAATACAGTCCGGTATATAGTCATCGTCTAGATCTTCGGATTTATTGGAATAAATATTGTCGGTGTACCAGGTCGGATCTAATTGTCGTGGTATGGGTTTAGGTGGATGCATTCTATCCTTTTTCGATTGACGATAACTCTCAAAGCAAATATTTTTCATACGTTCCAATTTCTGTTCCCTAATACGCTCCCAATTTTCCCAATTCTTATCATTTTTACTACGACCGCTGCCGTCGAGAGCAAACGTTAAAGTTTTTGTCAAATCATATTCACCGTTATAATCGACATTTGTATTTTTCGGTTCAATTTTATTATTTTTGCCCGTAAAGTTGTTGTAATTTGTTTGACCGCCACCGCTGTCGGTAACGACAATTCTTATTTTACGTTTCGACTTATCGGTCAATTTCGAGGACAGGGATGATTTGTGTTGTGGCGGCTGATCATGTTCAAATTTTGTCTTTTCGGGCTGTCACACCTCTTGCAAGTATTTAACAGGACAATAGCCCTGACGATTGTCGGCTGAACGGACCATAACCATACCGTTAACTTCATCACCGGTCTAAAAATTTAATAGATAAATAAAAATATTTCGGGTTATAATATTTCTGACTTTAAATAAGAATGGAAATAATTTACCTGAATAACAATTTGATCCCTTAATAAAGTCATATTTTCTCCTCGTTCACCATCCGATACCTGCAGATTGTGTGTTACTTGCAGCGGCTTCTCGTTGGCATTTAAACGCACACAATATTTAGAGGGAAAATAGCCAACTCGTCCCAATACTTTACCCTTCCACCAATCAGGATCTGAAGTATCAATAACAGTAACCTGGACACAGGTGAAATAAAGGAATAAGAGGAAAAATTAATGACTGAATATTGATTTTTATGGCTGCAATTATATCAATCCTGAATTTGTGTTCTTAAGAAGAACATGAAGGATATAAAGGACACAATTATTAAACGCCTGAAAATGATTGCTAAAGAATTCTGATGTTTTAAGAAAAAAGGTGCAGCGTATAATTAAGTATTGACTCACTGACACACTGAATGAATGCAATGTCGATGTGTAAGTTCGGAGAAATTCAAGTGGCCATTAGAATTTCCATTCTTATTGTCCCGTTTCGAATTTATCATTTGAATTGTTTTGTTTTTCTCAATCATTCACTTGCAAATAATTTCCATTACAAAGTTAAAATTATTATTATGTGGGTGTATATTAGTGCGCCAATGTGTCTGAGTGTGGGTGAAAATAATAATTGTCCACCAGCCCACCAACTGAATGGCAAGTGAACAGAGATTCCTTCATAAAATGTTAAAGACACAAACAAAATCAACGTTAAAGAAACAAAACCTGAAATTTTAAAAGGAAATGTCCAAATGGGGTTGGATGGGCTGGAAAAGTACCGTGCCATCCATCCATCCATCTATTCATCCATGTGTACATCCATTCAACCAACCATTGCATACGTGCCAAAGAAATATTTTCCGATGCAATTTAACATTTTTAGTGCTGGTTTTGCAATTTCAGTCTCCTTTATTGCCTTAATGCGGGCTTTCTGTACTTTTATTTTTGGAACTTCTGTGTCTTGCTGTTTAAGAAGAAGAAGAAGAAACAATGTAGCGAAAGAGCACAAAATGGTGACCAAGTTAAATTACAATGAAATCTTTTAAAAAGAAATTTAACATGACGTGATTGCGTAGTTAAAGCATTCACCAGATAAAATGTCAATTGTGCCTTTAGTTACGATTATTTCTTGTTGTATTTCTTTTCTTGTTATTGCTATTGTTGTTGTTGTTGTTGTTGCTGCTGTCTTTATTATCATGTACGATTGTGTATATTTTTACCTTTTTTTTGTTCGTTACGTTTCAAAATGTTTGCAAACATTTAAAAAAAAATAGCAGCGACACAAAAATCAAGATTAATTTATTAGGCTGCATCGAATCAGTTTTACCCTTCATTCGAAATAAATAAACATTTTTGCAATTTATATAAAAGACGTGCTGAATTGTGCACTTAATATTTTTGTGACTTTTCTACAAAATAAGCAAATATTTTGTTACAAAACTTATTTTAATCTTTTTAATTTATTTCAGTAAATATTGCTGAAATTCTGAAATTAAATTTTTTTAAAATAAAATATAGAAAAATTGTGATAATGATTTTATTTCGCTATTGTTTTTTATTTTTTTTTAAATTTTATATAAGCGATTTTTTATGCTTTTTAGTGATTTTTTTACTGCACTTTTTTGATGCCTTTAGCGTTATTTTGAATTTTTTTTATAAAAGTGTTTTTTTTACTCTCAGCGATTTTTTGATGGTTAAAAATTTCTGGTTGTTTAAGAGTAATAAAAAAAGAGCCCTTAACTTAACTCTCTTTTAAGATTTTTTTTGTTATTTTTTTAACTTAATTTTAAGTTTTTGCAGCTTTTTTATGATTTTTTAGGATTTAAAAATTTTTTAAAACTATTTTGGCGATTTTTTGCGTTTAATGCTTATCACTGATCTGTCATTTAGACATAGTTTTGAGTGACCAACGATGCCCAACATTTTTGGATGTTTTAGTTATTAAAAGCAGCGCTTAATACGCGATCCTTATGAAGTATGCATCGTTTAATGGTATTTCGTGATACGATTTACATCTGCACCTGGCCGTAGGCCTTAATCAGATAATGGTCAAACCACTCGTAATGAAAAACAACGTCATTCACGCCCTAGGAAGCCGAGGACTAATTCTAGCAACAGGTCTTTCCTAGTTGCAATTTCAGCGGTTGCAAAGCAGGGTTGCAAACCACTACTCCTTGCTGAAGAGCTGGAGACTATCCAACTCCTGGTCCAGAACACATGACTAGCATGCTCACTGGATCCTGATCTTTCACCCGTTGGTGTTATTAAAGGCGAGATGATCCTGGCCCACAAAATCACTTCATGCTTAGGGCGCCAAAACCATAACCACCACGATACTTCCGAAGGGTCAACCTCAATAATCAGTCAGAGAAACAGCTAAAAGTCTAAAGAGACAATTAGTGGAAACTCTGGGGCTTACTGATTTCTGTGGAAATAACGTTGGAGCTTCTAGTTCACTTCTGCCAGCCTTCAGGGAACTGGGCTCCCTTATACCCCCAATACTTGACTATTTAGACCTGTGCTGTCTAAATAGTCAAGTATTCTATAAAGATCCATAAATGTGCCCCGTTTAATGGTATTCAAGAGTAAATTAATTCGTTTAAATTAATCAGTAACTCGTTCAGAGCCTCACCTTACCGGAACTAATAGCTATTCAACTTCTTCGCTAATACACAATTTCAGGTGAAGTATAAATTTATTGCTATCAAAACAGCAAAATTTTAGTAATAATCAAGGCCATGTGATGAAGACAGTCCTAAGGAACCATAGATTGTAGTAAATTCAACTGGTTAAATTTATTCGGACATTTTTTAGAGTTACCAACGTCGATAAATAAAATAAAAATGGTTTTTTGAGGTTAGGAATTAAATTGTCTGTCAAATAATTTAATGTCGAGAAGTGAGTGGCTATTTTTTGAACATTTATTTAGAAAAATGTTTGGAAATTTTAAATATGGTACTTTACACTCGGGAACAATGAATTTTAATTTTAAAAATTCTTTATAAAAATAGTGAAAGTTTCACTGCATCACGTTGCAAAATTCGTGCAGATTTCCTTGTAAGCAGGCTCTTTCTGAAGGCGATATATTCAAGGCTAACGATATTTTTGCTGATAATAGACGAAACGAAAACTTTCCTAGTCACCGTAGTAGCCCAAACATAGCCGCTGTACAGGCAAGTGTTAAAAATAAGCCTGAAATATCAACTCGTCGACGTTTGTTAATTCTCTGCGCTACCAAACCATGGTAGACAATTTTTTTGTGGCCAAAATTGGCTAATGTGACCTTCTGGTTTAGCAAGACGTCGCGAAAAGCCACATAATAATCCAAAATATTCAGTTATTGCATCAGAGATCTTCCGATCGCTTAATTCTATGATTTGGTGCAATTGGCAATTTGTCCCGCCTCGTTCTTCCGATTTTCCTTCACGCAACAATGCCCATTTAGTCAAGTACAGTGCAACATTCTTTTGGAAAAGGATAGAGAAGAGATGCGACAGGTGGTGAAAGTAGAAGGATAGTTACGGAAATTCACTGACCAGCGACCATGTGACCATGTGACCATGCCTTCATCACTAAGCAGCCCCACTGACAGTCAATTTTTATTTGTAGTTAAAAAAACAAAGGTCTTTGTTGGGAATCAAATCCATAACCCCCAGTCGTGCAAGGTAGCACACTACTTACTAGCCCACAGGGGCACCTTATTTGATCTTAATTAATCTTGTGATTTAATATCGCTAGATTATTTTCTCTGGTATCATTTGAAAGACAAGGCTTATGTGAACAACTTATAAACAACTGATGCTCAAAAGGATGAAATTTACTAATGCCTTGCTGAGATAAGTGAAGCTTTAGTACAAATAGTACATAATATGCTTCAAAATTTTGTGAGAAGAGCGGACGTCTGTCGACATATTGTAGGGGGATTTTTGCCCAACATCATATTTTATTATTAATTTCTATATTTGTATTTTTATAATGGTATCACTAAAACTAAAGTTACCCAAAAATGGTGAGCTTTAAGCCAATTTATTTCCTAACCTCAAATTTGCCTATCTTCAGTGATTCTAAATCGCTGACCTGTTAACTTGTTTCAGGGTAGCCAGATCTTAAAAATTTCAAAATGTTTGACATTCACAAGAAAAAAAAGAAAATATTGAATCTGTATAAGGCAACAAAAATGGTAAAAGAGGTTGATTTGATATTAACCAAAATCCCTTGGGCTTTTTTATAGAATTACTTGTGATGAAATTCGATCGTTTTAAAATTAATCGAGTTTGGTATTTGTTTTTATTTGTTTTGGTTTGTGTTTTAAAATTGATTATGAATTTTCATATGCTATTAAAGCGACCGTTTACAAATCGAGAGATTTCTGTCTTCTAACTGAAGACATCTAATTTGTGTCTTTGACATGTAAAACATTTTTTCTCGGTTCTGACGCCCTTTTAATCACACAATCTAATGTGGCATATCTGGTCCGTATTGAAAGTTTTTAAAATTACTGTTTTCTTCACTATATTTTCGACATAACTTCTTAAACTGATTTTTAAAATAAATTACTTTATATTACGTTGATGGGTTTATCAAGTTGTTGTAGTTAAATTATTCGGATATACGTCATAACAATGGGTAAGTTAAGTGAATTGTAGTATAACCGCTAAAAGCAATAGTAAAATTTGTAGCGTAACAAATGTACTATATTTATTAAGCTCCATTTACATTTGTCCAAGATGTTTTTCTTGTTTGGTATGTCTACCATATCTCTGTGTACTATCTTAAAGTGTCATGTTAGCATGCCAAGTGTATGCCCCATGTAATCATTAATCACTATCTTCTTTCATTCTCATTTTTGGCTGACCTAAATTTTGTTTCGCTCAAATAAATGTGAAAAAAGGAATGCAAATTTATATACACAGAAAAAAAAAAAAAATGATTCCACCCATTAAAAATTTAATTGGCTTCAAATAAATAATTAATTGATTCAATAAAATTCGTTTAAAAAAATTAAATAAATATTTTTTATTATAATAAAAAAATTTTATCAATTAAAGGTTTTATTAAAAAATAGCAAAATTCTAATCTAATAAAAATAAAATAATAATAATTAAGTAATTATTTATATTTTTGTATAAAATCGAATAAAATTTTTAGCACGTGAAAACCTATTTTCTGTGTATTAAATATATATTTTAATTAAACAAAACAGGTTTTTATATAAAAAAAATTTCTTTAGATTATTAAATACAACGTCCTATTTTTATTTGGAAGTTTCTTTTAAACTGCAATTATGGTTTTTTAATATTATTTATTATTCCATATTTCAAAGACATTTCATGGTGTTTTTCTATTTTTGAAGTCATTTATTTTAAATAATTTTATTTTTATTATTTTTCCCATATTTTATTTTACATTTTTCAATCGCCTAAAGCTTTCACGTGCTGGTTAAAAATATTTTATATAAAAATAATAAAAAATATTTTAACGCGTATTTATGTCAATTTGCCTAAAAAAATGTTGTTTAGATTTTGGCTAAATGCTGCTAGCGGCATTTGTTTACAAACATGTGTTTTTGGCATTTTGTTGCCATTATTTTTACATTGTTTTGTATACGAAAAAAGAAAGAAAAAAGAAATAAATAAATAAAAAAAAATCACCCTTATTCTGTTTGGCGACTGCAACATCGTCGTCGATTTTGTGACAACATCACTTTAACACAACATCAAAACTAATTTGATATTCCCTAACAGTCTTATGATAACGTTGCCAGTTTATCGATCATTTTAATGAAATATAACACACATATCTAAAATTTTGAATTAGCTGATTCATTTGTATCCTATTATTTTTGATAAAATTGTTGTGAAACTGTGCCCTGTAGGCTAGTAGATAGTGTCTAGTATACTTGTCAGTCGGGGGTTCTGGGTTCGACTCCCAGCAAAGACTTTAGCTGTTTTTGTTTTCACTACAAAAATAAACATTGACTGTCGGTGGAGCTGCTCAGTGATGAAGGCATGGTCACTGGTCACTGTGCTGTTTTATACGACAGTTAATTTCCATAACTAACCTTCTACTTTGATCACCTGTCTCATCTCTTCCCTATCCCTTTCCTAAAGAATGTAGCACGGTACTTGACTAATTAGGCATTGTTGCCTGAAGTGCTATTTCTCTTAAAAAAATAAAATAAATTAAAAATCAAAATAAATCTTCCTGAAGAAGCTTTCCACAGGAAAGCGAAATATTGAAAAAATATAGTGTTAAATTTATTTAAAAAAGACCCCAACTAAAATTAACAATTATTTATTTAAAAAAAAGAGGTCGAATAAAAATACTAATCAAATCAAAATAATTAAATCAAAATGTTCAGCAGATTTGCCACAGCTTCGTCCAAGGGCCTCAGTATAGATAGTGTGATTCGTTTTACATCCGCCCCTGGCTATGTAGCCTTAATCAGATAGTAGAGAAACCACAATTGTATAATATGGAACGTCATACTTGCGTTCTAGGAAGCCGAAGACATAATTCTTAGCAACAGAACCACCTAGTTGCAACTTTAATAATTCCAGGGAAGGGCTGCAAACCATCATACCTTGCTAAAGAGTTGGAGACTTTCCAACTCCTGCCCAGAACACATTTCGAGCATGCTCACTGGACTGGATCATTCACTTTGCGTGTCATTATCAGTGAGATAATCCTGGCCACCATAATAACCTTTATACTGTTATGGGGCCGCGAAACCACAACCATCACGTTACTCCCATATAGGGGTCAAACATAATGATCAGCCAGAAAACTATTAAATGTCTAAAGTGACAAATAATGAACTCTGGGGCACACTGATCCCCGTGGAAATAAAGTGGAGTTTCCAAGTGACTCCCTGCCTGTCTTCAGGGGAGTGGGCTCCCTTTTTCCCCAGTTGCACTGTGTCTAGATAGTGGAATTCTATAAAGACCATATTTATGTGCCCCCGGGGGGAAGGGCCTCAGTATAAGTTGATTAAATATGCCGCCTCCAGTAGTTTTGCATTCCATTTTGTTTTTTTCCCATCCTTTTTTTATTTTAAATGTTAAGTCTCGCCAAATCTAGCAAAAGAAAATTGTCAAACATGTATCAGTCGTTCTATTTGGTGGGCCAAGGGCGTTTAGAGCAGAGGCAACACTTTCCCATTCTTCCTTAAAATTAGTAGGAACACTGCCTCTTCGAAATCCCCCGACAAGTGATGGATTTTTTTCCAATTCTAACACTAATTTTTCAAATCCGTTGGCGTTGGTAATTTTAATTTTTTTCCATTTTATTTGTACTTTTTTATATTTTATTTTGTATTTTTAGTTTTTTTATTATTTTTTTTTAATTTTTTTTTATGACAGCACGACACCAAAATCACAGACGACAATATCAACGGCAATTTAAGGCATCATCAATCTCAAATTGTTTTACAGAATACCAAACATGTATTGCCAGTCATCGAATAATGGCAATATTGTCAACGAGAATACGGATTTACATCAAACGATAAAAAACGACGTTGTCTTGTATTGCCGTCGCCAAACAGAATAAGGGTGAATAATTTACAACTTTATGGTGATGTGCATTCTTTTGCTGCTAAAATAAATACATTTTCTTAAGAGGGAAATTATGACTTTTGCTTGTCCTTCAAATCATTACTCACACTGAACTTGTGAATAGTATGACAGTAGCAAAAAGACTATTTTGGAGGATATGAAAAATTTTGAATTTTAATCAATCAATTTATGTTTTCTAGGTTCCTAATTTTTTAAATGTTTTAATTTCTCCTTCCACAAGTAACTTAAATTAAATTTAAATTTATATAACAAATTTTCATCATTGAAATGATATTCACTGTAATATTCTTTACAATTTGCAATTAAATTTTAAAAATTATTTATTAAAAAAAAAAAAGAAAATAAATAAATTAAATGAACTTTTGGTATCATTTTGAAAATAACCACAAATTTTCTATAGAAAATAATGATTGTAAAATAGAGTGAGTGTAACTTGCATACAAATGTATTCTATTTACACAACTTGTTTTTGCTAAAGATTAGAAAATATATTTTATTGAGCTCAGCATGATAACACTACTGACACACCCACACACGCGAAAACAAATAGTCACATTAATAAAATGTAGTTAAAAATAGGGTCCTTTATGTGGACACAGAATGGCAAAAGGATTTTATTTTTTTTTATTATTTATTTATTTCATTTATATGAGTGTATGCAGTTAAAGGAAAGGATGCACTTCATTAAATAAATATACGAGGATGATACTGAATTTTTAAAAAAGTAACCGAATTTTAAATATGGAAAAATTGTAGCTTTTATATTTGGTGAACTGTAGGTTAGCTGAGCCGGCTTGAAAGCTTTGGCTAATTTTGGCAAAGGATTTAGAATCTGTGGAATATATTTTTTTATGCTCAGCTTAATAACAAAAAGTATGGCTTAATAGCCAAACCGTTTAACTCCACTTTTTTATCTGCAAATATAAATTTCAAAATATTTTTGAAACGTTTAAAAATGTTTGTTCTAAAGGAAAATTTCCCTAAATAAATGTTTAAAACTTTTTTATAATAATTTTTAATTAAAATTTTATAAATAATTTTTTTTGGTTCGGGGTCTTTCTATAAAAATTAAGTTAATTTTCCATTTTTTGTTTTCAATATTTTTTCACACTATTGGGTGGCGTCTTCAGAAAAAGAAAATTTAATAACTTTAACATAAAGACGCTTCTTTCTGCGTATATTGACACACGAAGATCCCTCCCTTTTCAGTAGCAGAGCAGTATTTGAAATTTTTTTCTACGCCTCTGCATTTTAGCACGTCTGATTAAACTAAAACCTGCTTTTATCGAAATTTTTCTATAGATGGAATAAAAGTTTTCATTCCAAACAAAACAACTATTTCCGCTAAGGGACTGTAGGCTAGTATGTAGTGTACTAGTGTAACAGTCTGGGGGTTGTGGGTTCGATTCCCAACAAAGACCTTGTGTGTTTCAGAACAAAAAATAAAAATTAACTGTCGGTGGGGCTGCTCAGTGATGAAGGCATGGTCACTGGTGGCTGTGCTGTCTTATACGACAGTTAATTTCCGATAACATGGGCCTTCTAGGTATGAAAGCTACCCTGGTAGGGGTGGTTGTTTTCACTACAAAAATAAGAGCTTGAAGGCTATGAAACTATTCTTCTACTTTCACCACCTGTCTCATCTGTTCTCTATCCCTTTCGTAAAAAATGTAGCATGGTTGTGACGAAATAGGCATTGTTGCTTGAAGTGCTACTTCTCTTAAACAAAAGAATATTGTTTAAGGAACATAATTTTTCAATTAAATTGTCTAAAAAATGCGTTGAGCTCAACCCAACGAACCTTCTCATAAATATATTTCGGAACGTTGTGAAGCTCTGAATATGAAAAGATGGTTTCAGTGATCGGAGTTGCCGAGAGGTGCATAAATGCTAACCTCATACTTTTGGGGGTGTGAAGTTAGAAAAAGATCGAGAGTATTAATTTGAAAAGCTTTAACACCAGGAATATGTGTGTGAGCTCATTTATAAACTGCGCGAGGTGGTTGTGCACTGCAAATAACTCGATATAGTGGCCTGTTAAAGTTGTATGGCTTGAATGGTGAAGTCAATAACATTTGTACACATTAAAATCACCAGCAACAACAATTTCACTGTTCGGGTGACTATCGAGAATGTTTGCTATGAGGGTGCCTTTCCGCGTTTACACTTCTGTAAAGAAAACCGAAATGCAAGAAATGTTACTTGATCCTGAGTTTAACACACAGACAGCTAATTTCAGGATCACATAATCCGAGGGATTGCTTTTACTGCTGAATAATTTCATTGTATATTTACAGTGCAAGGACCCGATGGAATTTAAAAAGTGATGGTAGATGATATCAAAGTAAGTGAAAGTCTTGTAGATCTGCATTTTTGAATACCTGAGTTTCACATAAGGCGAAAATATGCGACCCATGGAGACAAAAGTGATTAAAAAACAAAGAAAAAAAACGCTCTTAACAATTTTGAATCGTCCTGTCATAACAATAGTTAAGAAATTACAATTTGATTGTCTATTTTACTATACTGCATCCAATGCAATAACTTCTGCTTTTTGTATCACTTATTAACCGGTACCTGGTGTGCATTACTAATAGTTCAATAACAGTTAAAACATTGACATCAATACAGAACAATTTTAATTTCAAGAGAAAAGGAAAAAGGTGCCCCTATATGGTAGTAGGTAGTGTACTAGCTTACAAGACGGGGGGTTGTGGGTTCGATTCCAAACAAAGAGTTTGGTTTTTTCAGTACAAAAATAAAAATTGACTGTCGATGGGGCTGCTCAGTGATGAAGGCATGGTCACTAGTCACTGTGCTGTCTTACACGACGGTTAATTTCAGTAACTATCCTTCTAATTTCTACACGGTACTTGACTAAATAGGCATTGTTGCCTGAAGAGCTACTTCTTTAAAAAAAAATTACCTTAAAAGAGGGCCATAAGGACCCTTTGATTTGTTGAAGCTGCCATAATTCTATTTCCATCCTCGTATATATAGATTTAGGTCATATTTAAGCTCAAGTATAAATATAATAAATAAAAATATTTGCAATTAAATTATACTTACTTTATAACCCGCTTTCAAATCCAACTCATCAGCATGTCTGGCTTTAAAATTATAGAGAATAACGTACAAATTGGTAGGCAACAAACGATGAGATTTCTAAGAGAAAAATGTAAAAAAAAAAAAACTGCTTTAAAATCCAAACGAAAAATTCATTATTTTTAAAGAAAAAAAATATATAAAAAAAAACCAAAAACGTTAATGAAGTTACCCAGTTTCGTTGTTAGCAGTCATCATTAATATTTAGTTGGAATATGAAACGTAGCAAAATAAAAACAAAAGTTAAAAAAATACCTGAAAATATCTTACTGGGGAGGGACATGGTGAAGTACTGGCTGATGATTGAGATTTTTCCATTTCATCGGGTAAATCCACACTACCGCCACGCATACCACGACTGGCATACAATAACTTGCGACCCTGATGTGAAGGACTAGAGGGTGCTGTAAAATTTTTTTTTTTTTTTTGTAAAATATTTACATTAATTTTCATCTGCCATCAGTAATCAAATTAAATCAAGTGCTAGATATGATACTAGTATCCTTGATTGAATTGAAATAAAACGTGCTTAGGATTTGTTATAAAAATTTAAAGGATTTTATTGAATCAGAAAATCATAGGAAAATGAAAACTAATAAATCAATGTTAATCAGAAAATGAAAAAAAAAAAATACACAAAAAAAGGGAAATAAGTTTTCATGCATTAAATTGTATACGAAAAGAACTCAGGAAGAGATATAAACGCAAGAATAATTTCGTAAAGGAAAGTTTGTCAATGGCTGATAAAAAAAACTAAAAATTAAAAAATGTTATTCAATAACTTTAATTTGATTTCAAAAGTTGAAAATATCTGGGGGAAGTTAGAAAATGCTATTTTGATATTTTGAAATAAAACATAACAACTGTTAAACTTTCAGCTAAAATGCAGCAACATTCTAAATACAAATTATGTTTATGTACACAACAATTGTTGTTTAAACAATTTATATTATTTTCAAAAAAATTTTGAACAAAATAAAATTTTAAAAATTTCTAGAAACCTTTGAATAAAGGAATAACAGAACAACTATTCAAATAAAATATATGATATTGAATAAATTTTGCTAAATTAAATAAATATGTTTATAAAAATCGTATAAAAACTCAATGTTGCTGAAACATGTGGAACCAAGCCGTTTTTATTAGGAAGCAATATTTATTATTTAGCTTAATAAATTTAACAATTTGCTAGTGATATCGATATATAGTGGTTAAGAAGAAATCTGCCTTCTTTAGTGGCTTTATGTAATATATGGAAACACTTGATGCGGGACAACAAAAATTTTGGAATGGAAAATAATTAATTCTTTACAGTTTTTCCAAGTAATGAACATTTTTTGGCACAATAAATTTAAAACACAAAGTTGTACAAAATTTATGCTGTTGGCTACAAATCCGTGACAAAAAACAATGCTACTACAGAACAGACTTGGGGGATGTTAATTACTGTTTGTAATTAATTACACATTCAATTACTGAATTATATGTAATTGTAATTGGAAGTTTTGAATTACAATTACATTAAAATTTTGCAATTGTAATTGAGTTTTTTCAATTACTCATTACATGTAATTTGTAATTGAAAAAAAAATACATATACAATTATAATTACTTGTAATTTGTAATTAAAATATTTTAATTAAAATCACTTGTAATGGTGATTGAAGAAACTCAATTACATGTAATTATAAATGTTTAGTATTGAATGCCCTATTATAATTACAATTACTTGTAATTTGTAATTAAACTTTTCCAATTACAATTACATGTAATTAATAACTGAAATTTTCAATTAATGATTACAAGTAATTGTAATTGAAATTTTTCAATTACAAATAATTGAAATTGATTTTTCGCCTAATTTCAATTATAATTGCTTGTAATTACTAATATGAAATTTTCAATTACTAAGTATGTGTAATTGAATCCCCCCATGTCTGCTACAGAAACATTATTTCTTATTTATTTCGCGTTTAGTTTTTTATATGGGCTTTTGACAGCATTTTACATGATATTATGAACGGAGTACCTTCTCTTAGTTGGCTAATTAGCATGCAATTGGTTTGATTATCTGGCTACTTACACTAGCTGCCTAATATACCGTAGGCAGTTAGTCAGATTTTTCAAAACAGTTCACATATTAAAGCTCTCCTAGCTTAGTCAAACATGATGCTCTTTTTAGTCATTTCAAGTAAAATGCTGTCAAAAGCCTAAACACAAAAAATAAATGCAGCGCTCGTGAATAACACTAATAATTGGGTTAATTTTTTTAAGATGAAATAATATTTCTGGCAACATGTTCCTCAACTGGAAAAATCGTTCTGGCAACATTTTTCTGCAACTGAGAAATAATATGAACTGAACTTTTTATTGCTGTCAATTCCTGCTTCTTATGACGTCTTTCCTGGCTGTTTGTTTGCAAATGGCGAACGCTTTCGAGGTGAATACATCATTATCAAGCACAACTGTATGATTAGTTGTACATCTGTTTTACATCAAACCACTGCATAATTTGGAACGTCATGCTCGTCCTAGGAAGCCGAAGCAACATAACTCTCAAGTTGCAACTTCGATGATTCCAGAGCAGGGCTGCAAATCATCACTCCTTGCTTAAGAGTTGGAAACTTTCCAACTCCTGTCCAGAACACATGTCTAGCATGCTCACTGGATCTAGGAACATTTCACCAGGTAGGTGTTATTAAAGGTGAAATGAACCTGGCCATTATAGAACCATAAACTGATATGGGGCCGCGAAACCACAACCACCACGATACTCGCATATAGGGGCCAACCTCAATAATCAGTCAGAGAACAGTTAAATGTCTAAAGAGACAAATAACGAACTCTGCGGCTTACTGATTCCCGTGGAAATAAAATGGAGTTTCCAGTTCTACCCCTGCTGACTTCAGAGGACTGGGCTCCCTTTTTCCCCCAGTTGCACAGGTCTACATAGTAGCTCTCCATTAAGACCATATATGTGCCCCCGGGGGGTGATTATCAAGCACATTCTATCACGTATTGTTGAGTCAATATTTCTGGTTAAGGTATTTATCCCATAATTGTCGTATCAACCTACGTAGGTAGAATGTCAGCCATCTGGAAGTTTATTTAAACTTTCGTCTTTTAGTGTTGTCCAGACACGTGTGTCCGTCTGAGGATGGTTTTCGTTTGTTTGAGTTTATGATTAGTTTAAGTGTTGTGAAAATTGTATCTGAGCTTATGTTTACCTGTTCATTTATAATGTTGCTGTTAAAAGTTTTTGTTTCAAGTACGACTAGTCTTTATCCTTTTATGCTAGAATGCAGTATTGGCATTGGTAAGTGTCCATTACTCTTAAGGTGTAATGCAAAGTTGGAGTCTTCTATTTTCCATTTGTACGACCGTATGTCTTCTGTAAATCTTCTTTGTACAGGGTGGGCCAAATAAGACCCACTAATGTTAAGCAGAAATAACTTTTTTATTTTTTGACATATTTATTTTTCTCTTTTTGTAGGTTATAATTAAATTGTTGGAAATTTATTATGGAACTCTACACTACAACACAACGCGTTAAAATTATCGAGTTTTTCTATTCTTGCCAACGATCAATTGTTTTAACGCAGCGTAAATATCACATTTCCATTTAAATGGTTATGTCAACAAACAAAACTGTAGATTATGGGGCTCTGAAAATCCAAGGGCAACACACCAACCTCAGTTGCACCCATCTAAATGTACTGTTTTGTGCGATGTTATGGCCACTAGAGTTATCGGTCCACATTTCTTCGAAAATGAGGATGAAACGCCGGAATCGATTTCAGAAGCTTCTTACAGAACATTGATTGAAACTTTTTGCGACCAATGGCAAAGCAGTATTCTAATTTGTGGTTACAACAAGATGAAGCAACTGTGCATATTGCTAAGTAAACTACGGACCTGCTGCGTGAAATTTTTGGCGAACATTTCATTTCCAAAATTTCAGATTTACCTTGGCCACCTCGTTCGCCAGATTTGACTGCGTCCGACTTCTTTTTATGGGGATATTTAAAAGACAAAGTGTATCTTAATAAACCAAAGACTATTAGACACCTAAAGCAAAATATTCGAGACGAAACACTGAACCTTCAACCCGAAATATTATGTGGTGTAATGGAAAACGCGTTAAAAAGAGATAATTTTTGTATCGAGGAAAACGGTGGACATTTGTCTGATGTAATATTTCATACATAATTTCCATAAAATATAATCAATGTATAAAAACAATTAACCAAACTAAATAATTATTGCAAAAGTTATTTGTGTTTAACATTAGTAGGTCTTATTTGGCCCACCCTGTAGTTTTCATCCATATCTTATTGTTTCAACAGCAAACAATGTTGTATATTTAAAAGCAAAAATGCTTTAATAAAAATGCTAATAATAAAATAAAATATTTTTTATTTCGCAATTATTTCCTTGCATGGAATTTTGACCGCAGTTTACAGAAAAAATTATGATTTGAAAAAAAATTTTTGAATACTGTTTAATGCCTATTTAAGGAAAAGCACTATTTTGAAGTTGCTTTATTTAGGGCAGCGTCCTGCTTTTATATGCCCTCTTTATAATAATAGAAACACAGTTATATTAAAGGAATGAAATGAATTCATGATATTAGCGGTTAAGATTTCAACATTTTGTTTAGTTATTTAAAAAATACATTTTTAGAAATAAATGTTTTATGGAACACAGTCACATTACAGCCACTATTTACTAGACATTAGGGAATATTTTTAAAAATAATCATATGTTCACAAAATAGCACAGCATGAATGAAAATATTTAATAATTTTCCAATATATTTTTTTAAAAAAAAAAATAATATTTGTACAGAGCCCCACTAAAAAAGGTGGCATATGTTTGGTTCTATTAGACGTTAATTCTATTCACATATTAAATTGGGTAAATATTTTATAGAAGTACATGTTAAATTTATTATTAAGCTAAGGTTTGTATTAATACAAATAATTTTATTCATATATGTTGCAGAAACATATTGTATCTGTATATTGCAATCAACAAAATTATCAGCAACATTGAATAAAAGAAAGTTTTTAATTACAAACAAAAATATGTCTTTGAAAGAATTAATATCCAGATAAATTTGCAATAAATTGTAAAAAAAATGCAATAAAAATAAATTTAATTAAATATTCTATTTGAACTATTTTTAACAAAACTATATAAAGCATTTTATAAATATAAAATTCGAACATACTTATATAAACACACACACACATATATATATATACATATATATATATATATATATATATATATATATATATAGATATATATATATATATATATATATATATATATATATATAGAGACAGAGAGAGAGAATTTTATTGAAACAAATGTATTATAATGAAATGATTAAAAAAACTTCTAAAGGTACTAAATGCACTGTTCGATAATATTTTAAGAGTACTGCTCTGGTACAAAAGGACATACATAAGTATTTGTTATTATCCTCACTTAATTAAAAGAATCTTGCAGTTTAAATTTAAAATTAAGAGAAGAGATTTAGAAATAAATGAAGTTTGAAAAGGACGATTTTCTTTCACAACATCAATAGTTAGCAACAGTGCTGACAATTAACACACAAAAAAAACGAGTGGGGTAAAAAAGAGTATTATTTATTTGTCTATTTTATTTGCTTTGGCAGCAGGAGTGAGAGTGGGGTGAAAAAAAATTATTGAAAGCAATTACTTACAATGCAAACGACTATTATTGGAAGGTGGTGTACTGTGCTCTAAATGGCTACCCGAACCTCCAGGATAATAGCTGGTTGAGGCACCCGCCGCCGTAGGACCGACAGCCGGTTGTCTACGTCTCATTTGTCCATGTAATTCTGATGATTCAGGTGAATCCAAACTCAAGGATTTCATGCGTAAATTTAACTTTTGCCTTCTTGGTGAATGGGGTGCTATATATTATTCGGGGTGGGGCATTCATGATATTTAATAGTTTCCACCCATTTAAAATATTTTTTTTATTTTATTTTATTTCATTCAATGTGATGTTTGGTTGTTAAATAAATTTATTTTTTATTATTTTAATCAAATATTTTTTTTTTATTATGATGATTGATGATGATTTAATTGATAATGAGCAGCAGTTGGTTTTTGTTGTTGGGTTGCAATTTGTTTTTTGTTTATTTTTTTTTTTTTTTTTTTAAAAATTAATGCAATAAAAATGAAAATGTTAATATAATTAATTTTTTATTATTACTATTATTTTAATATATATTTAATTAAATTTTAAAATTAATAACCATATATAGAAAGTCAATCATAAAGAGCATTAAACTACATTTAATTAAATTTGTTTTTTTAACATTATAAAACAAATAAATCTTAAAGTATAATTTTATTTTTTAAAAGTTTGCAAAAATAGAAAACAAATTGATATTAGAAACAGTAGTGTGCTAACAGATAGTTACGAAGACCAAAAAAGGGGAAATAACACCAATAAATAGTTTTGAATTTTAAAATTAAAACAAGTGTTTACGTAGAAAAATAGTGGTTTAAGTGTTTGTAGTGATCCAACCTTCAAACGAAATCATATCTACTGCCAACAATTAAATTTAAATACCAAGTGTATGTCACACAAAATATTGCCAGATTGTTTTACAAAAAGTATTTAAACTGAATAATGGCAGTGGTTATCGTAACATTTGCAACTGAGCTGAAATGACCATGTGAGTGTCACACCTTAAAAATCAGAATTATTCATAAAATATTTTTGTCGTTTGCTTACAAGGGAAGTATGATCTTTTCAAGTACAATACCAATTGCTAATACCTCTAAGCTTATAAGCTGCTAAATTGAAAGTTTCCTGTTTAATTAAAGTGTTTAATATCACTTAAAAAATTTAAGAAAATAAAAATAATAAAATAAAAATTTTAAGAGAAATCTCGAATTTTGAAATTTTTTTTTTAAATCAGGGTGTGATAATAAACCAAACATTTCGCAAACGTTTCATTTAAACCAAAAAAAAAATTTTAAAAATTTGCGAAAGACTTGAAAATATGAAACTTATGACTTTTTCTCATTTAGAAATCTACACAATACAAATTTGTCCTGTTACATCTCCTACCAAGGAGATGGTAGTTTAGACACAACAGCAGAAGTTTAGGATTTCTACAGCTTTACTTTTCCGTAGTTCAAGCGGCCTACTTTTATTTACGTAGAAAACTATATGCTCGTAGTAGCTGTGGTGATGTAAATACAGCCCTGTACAGTAAAGTGTGGAGAAGGAGCCTATAACATCAACTTGTTGATGTCGGCATCAATTGGGCATCACCAGAAGCACTTTGCGCAATATTTTGCATAAACATCATCTTCATGCTTACAAAGTTAAGCTCGTTTAAGAATTAAAGACGACCGAGCATTATTTGTGTCGAACGTTTGTGAACTGAATCGAAAACCTGAACGAAAACAAAGCATTTTTCAACAAAATCATTTGAAGTAATCGGGCCCATTTTCAACAAGGCGCATGTTGTATCTAAAGAAAGTGATCGTATGGTTTATGGCGGTTTATCATCAGGTGCCATCATTGGCTCTTATTTTTTAAAAAATATATTCTTCGCACTACCAAATCATTACAACCAATTTTTTTGTGGCCACAATTGACTAATGTTGACAACAGTGGCATGAGAATTTTACCGATCGTGTCATTTCTCGATTTGTCGATGTCAATGGGCCGCTTCGTTCATGTAATTTATCGCTGTTGGATAAATTTTCCTAAGGTCATTTCAAAGACCGGGTTTATGTGAACAACCCATAAACAACAAACGCTCTGAAAAATGAAATTCCATGATAAACCGACGAGATAATTGAAGTTTTATTGCAAAATGTGCTTCAAAATTTTGTGAAAAGAGCGGAGCTATGTCGACGGGCTAAAAATGGATACCTACCTGACACTATGTATCATAACCAAATAACTTTGTTTTTGTATTGGTATCAGTAACAGTGAGGTTATTAAAAAAAGTATATATGTTATATTATTTTACTTCCTAACCTCACTTTTTATGTTTCTATGTAAATCTGTTGTATTTTAGCACAGAGAAAAAGTATTTGTTTTTACAGGTTGTCCTCCGGGAAGGTATATACTATAGGGTCCGCCAAATCACTTTTTTATTGTAATTTTATAAACAAAACTACGGCTGTGTGCCACGTAGCGCCGTCCTGTTAAAACCAAATATTGCCAATATCCTCCTCTTCAATTTTTCTGAACAAAAATACGTTCAACATGGCTCGATAACGATCGCCATTGACTCTAACGACTACTCCTGAAAAATGGCCCAATTATGCCTCTGGACCAAAATCCGTTTTGGGTGCGTCGGCTTTTCAATGAATGGGTGCGGGTTTTCTGTGTCCCAAATGCGACAATTTTGCTTGTTTACATACCCGCCAAGGTTAATGAGCTTCATCTGAAAAGATGATTTATTTTGCAAAATCGGCATCTGCTGTAAGTCGATCGCAGGCCCACTTAGCGAAGCGTTGTTCAAGCGTGTGTATAACAAACATATTCGTTCAGCGGAAGGATAAAACCAAATATCTGTCAAATCAAACATGAGCTAAGTGTTGTCATACACGAAATAAGCAGTAGTTAAAAAAAAAAACGTTAGATGGCGGACCCTATATTTTATTTTGGCGTCATTTTGATAAACATTAGTCTTGACAGTTCGTATTTGGCAGTCGTAAAGTAGACACGTGGCAAATTTATTATGGAAAAATATTCGACAAACCAATGTGTTTTAATCGTTTAAATATTTTATCAAAATCAATCATCAATTACTGTGGCGATGAGATGGTTACGTGAATTTTGTGGAAGAAACAATGTGCCATGAACACGCACTATTTATCGCGTGGTCAATGATTTCGAAGTAAGAGGGTCTATAGGTGATAGGCCACAGCAGGGACCACAACGTACTTCAAGATCGGCTGAAAATATTGCTGCTGCACAAGAAAATGTTTAGAAGAATCCATCAAACTCAATTCGAGCCATGCTCAGGATCTTGGTCTTCAAAGAACTACTTTGGCCACAATATGCAGAGGGATTAAATAAAACATTTATTAATATAAGATGCAATCTCTTTCATTTAGTCAAAAATTATATACAAAAAAAGTAGTTTACCTTCTCGGCGCACAGCCTGCATTAGAAAGTGAAGGAAGCTTTGTATGCAAAGCAAAAATTTTTTCCATTTCGATGTCTAGTTTAAACTCTATAGACGAGAGACAATTTTCGTGTTGAATGAAGATAAGAGCATATCTGCATGGTTAACTGAGATATTTTTGAGTTATTTATTTATTATATTTTTTTAGTTTCTCTAAAAAAATTTTATTAAATACGAAAAAGAAATTTAAAATTTTTATTTTTGTAAAACAATTTTTATAACAAACAAAAGGTTGAAAATTTAAATTTTAAACGTTTTATTTCATTTATTGCTGAACATTTTAAAGTTTCTATTTCAAATTAAATTTAAAGAAAAATATTTATATTTTTTGAAACATAAGTTTTAAAGGAAATTAATTTTTCAAATGTTTTTTTTTAATACTCTGGCATTTCAATTTTAAAATGGGCCCCGGTATCATACTTCCCGTATTAAAAATGTATTTTATTTTTTGTTAGTATTTCAAATTAAGTTGTACTGTTGTTTGTAGGTTTTTTGTTAAAAGGTTTATGGAATAAGCAACAAACAACAAAAAAGGAATTATTTGCAACATTTCAAAAAAAAAAAAAAAAACAAAAATTTTTATGATGCAGATGCTTTCAATGTGTTTGTCTCTTATGGATGAATACAGAAATATCAGAAAAAAGAAGATAGAAAAAATAAAAATAAAAAATAAAATTTTATCAAATAATAGATTTATAGAAAATTATTTTTAAATTACATTAAAATTTATTATGCAAAATACTGAATACATTTATAAATATTTACAATCAACATTTTTATTAAAAAACAAAAAAAAAAATAATAATAATAAATAAAACAATATAAAATATAAAAATACAATAAAATTTATTAAAATAAAAAAGTGTTTGAAAACAATGGAACCACATACAAAACAGGAAAAATCTTATAAATAAACATTTATAAAAAATAGTTTTTATTTTCCATAAATATTAAAAGGATAACAATTATAACCATAATAAAAGAGTGCTAAATTATTTATTGTTAACATATTAAGTTGCATAGATAACAAAAAATAATTCAACAAAATAACTTTTTAAGCTCTTAAAACAGTCATAGAGCAAAAACAAAAAATGAAAACTTCAATGATTCAAACATTAGAATTAAAATTGAACACAATATTTTATAGAGTTTTATGAGATGAACCCAACAACATTTTTTTTTATAAAATAAATAAAATAAAATAAAAAATTTCGACTGCCTATAACTCCGAAAAATCTGATTTATGTTAATAAAAATATAACCACTCTTTCCAACAAAAAAAAAAAATACTATGGAGCCCCCCTCATTTATTCTTCGCCAAGCAATTAAATGACTAAAAAATAACTCTTCATTCCTCTTAAATTCCTACAGGCCCACATGCTTTTATTTTGTAATAAGACGGACTTGTGTTATTTCTTAGTGGCAACAGAAAAAATTCTTCTATTTAAGGTGCAGACTAACACTCTCAAGAGTGAATTTGAACTATACGATGGTTTCCATATAAACTTTTTAGAATCGTGTATGAATAAAAAACATTATTTGAATACAGCGCTCAGACGGCAGGACATACAGGAAATCTACATTTAGTTGAAAGCCCACAAATTAATAATTTAAGTTGTAACTTAATATAAAAAATAATCCGCATTTTCTGCTGCTTTCATTATCATAAACGAAAAAAGAACCTTTCTCGAGTATTCTATACAAAATACATAATCACAATAAAAGAAACACCCTATTTATCGTGTGGTGAATTATTTCGAAGAAAGAGGGCTTATAGGTGATAGTACTGCTTAAGAAAGTCAATTCAAAAGTCAAAGAACCACTTTGGCTACAATTTTGCACAAGGATTTGCATTTGTATCTATAAAACAATCAGTTGACAAAAACACTTCTTCCAAAGACCATTTACGCCATCGTACATATGCCAATAGAATGTACAGGTCGTCCATGACAATCCCGATTTTTATGAAATATAATAATGAGTGACGAGGATGTGTTAATAAACAGAATATTCAACAGTCACCTTTTATCCATTAAAAGTGACAGTCTAGTGTACAATTTGGTCAGGAGGAATCAGTGGATCTTACTTCTTTGAACAAGAAAACGGCGTAACGGTAACTGTGAATGTAGAGCGATATGGTGATGTAATTGAAAACCTTTTAATGCCACAACTAGTATTCTAGTTTAATTTTTTTTTTACTAAGAAAGTTAAATTTGCCCCACTACCCCTTAAAAAATTTGCATGTGAGAAAAAAAGTTTTGATAGCTTTTCAAGTTTAATTTTTTTTTTTTTTGCAGAACAGTGTAATAGAAATATTTGTAGTTACATGTTAAAAATTTCAAACCCTATAACTCCACAAAATCTAATTTTTTTTATATAAGAATATGACCTGGTCTTTGGAACAAACAAAAAAAAAGAAAAAAAAACACATGTATATGGAGCCCCCTAACTTTTACGTCGTCTACAAATAAAAGACTAAAAAATAACTCTTCACTCTTCAAATGCCTATTGACCGACAGCTTTTTATTTTGTAACTTATATCCAAGTGGCAAAATAAACAACAAAAAAATTCTCCTAATTTGATTCAAACATTTGAACGTCTATCACGGGCTTTCAAATTTAAAAAACAAAAAAGCAAAGTTGTTGGGTTTTATAAAATGAAATATGAAATTGCTAAATATTTATTAAAAAAAAACAACGTATTAAAGAAAAATTAAAATACTTATTTAATTAAAAAACAAAAGAATTTCAGCTAAAATAAAAATAAATAAAATAAATTGATTAAAAAAATCTTTTTTTTTTTTTAATTTCTCTAATTTAATTATTTTTTAAAAGAACGATTTAATCTGAGGCTTGTTTCTCTTTTTGAAGGGGTGGGTTATCTCTCTGCTCTGCTAAACATTGAAACTTGGACGTTATCTTTATTTAGATAGAGCATTGATACAAACAGGTATTACAAAGGACACTCAAAAATGGGAGTGGGTTGTTTTGTAGGAACTCATCAAGTCTTTAATCGAAATTCTTTTACAGGTATTTTTATCGCTTTCGTTTTTATTGTTGTAGGCTGTTTGTCTGGCTCCGATGCCGTTAGGTCATCTTTAAATTTAATTATATTATGACAGCTGCTGCCACTCGTTGGAATCTGTGCTGATTTGGAATTTAATAAAATTTTTTTTCGCAACATTAACGGTTCCCCAAATGGCCTATTTGAATCTTGGTCAGCGGCAGCTAAAAAGTTTTTTTAAGAAGAAATTTATTTTTCTTTATTGATTTTAATCTCAAAGTTTTCTTTGGTAGTTAGAGGCAAGTTTTTACGATATCTTGTGTACTTTAGTTAATTTTAAGAAATTAAATTTTCGTTTGTTGTTGTTTTTGTTAGCATGCTGTTATTTTGTTAGTTGCTATCAAATTTCTCTTTAAGCATCATTGCGGAATTAGTCACAAAACTTTTGGAAACTGTTAGAGGGTCTATACAACTTGCAGTTAGTTTTTAATAATTAAAATATTTTATTCTTATGAAAAGGTACGACATTAAAAGAGATTCATATTCATTTTAAAGTATTTGGCATTAAAGTTCCTATGTTTTCAAAAGGCACTTTAAAGTAAAAGGTACTTTTTTTTATTAAATGTCTATTTTTGCTCAAAAAGGTGGTTTTTAAAAACATTTTACTTAAGGTACTTTTTCAGAGGTACTTTTTTAAGGTACTTTTTTTAAGGTACTTTTTAAAAAATATATATTTTTTTTGTTAAAAAAATAGCAATACTTTTTGAGATGTGCAATATTTATTTTTGAATTAAAGTTCCTATGTTTTCAAAAGGCACTTTAAAGTAAAAGGCACTTTTTTTTATTAAATGTCTATTTTTGCTCAAAAAGGTGGTTTTAGAAACATTTTACTTAAGGTACTTTTTCAGAGGTACTTTTTTTAAGGTACTTTTTTAAAAAAATATATTTTTTTGTTAGAAAAATAGCAATTTTAAATAAAAACTTAGGTGCTTTTATTTCTATGGTACTTTTTGAGATGTGCAATATTTATTTTTGAATTAAAGTTCCTATGTTTTCAAAAGGCATTTTAAAGTAAAAGGTACTTTTTTTATTAAGTGTCTATTTTGGCTCAAAAACGTGGTTTTTAAAAACATTTTACTTAAGGAACTTTTTCAGGGTACTTTTTAAGGTACTTTTTTAAAAATATATATTTTTTTTATTAAAAAAATAGCAATTTTAAATAAAAACTTGGGTGCTCTTATTTCTAAGGTGCTTTTTGATATATGCAATGTTTATTAGAAGCGTGTTTTTAGTAAAGTTATGTTTCAATATATTTTGTTTATGAAGGCGTTTTAACTAAAAAGTACTTTTTTTTAGCTGGATACTTGTTGGATTCTTTATACTATATGCTGCTAAGAACGGACTTATAAAGTAACAGCTTTTTTTATAGAGATACTTTTCAGTAGAGCATGTTTTTCACAAATAGTACTTTCGCAAAAGGTCTTTTAAAAAAGAAAACATTATTACAAAAACACTTTCAAGTTAAGAAAATTGTTTTGGATAAAAATTTAGAACTTTTCAAATGTTGATTAAGAAGAAATCATTAAATTATTATTTCTGTTGATTCAGAGCTTTTGATTGTGCTGTAACAATAACACAATAAACTAAAGCAGAATAAAAAACAAAAAATCCTTAAGACAAAAAACGCCAGGAAACATAACAAATTTGCTAAAGATGAAAAAGAAACTGATAAAATTATACAGCAGCAGAACAACAATGAAAGAAAAGATAAAATAAATGTGACAAAATGAGATACAGTCAGTCCGAAAAAATACTCGGCATCTTCATTATCATTCATTAATTCATGAATAATAAAAAACAACGAGTAAAAAAATGTATACAAACTTCACAACTGAGCGATGAGCCAGAGCGAAACCTAAGATAAAACGTTGAATATGGACCGAAAACGGCAACAAAAAATTCTTTTAAAAACAATTACAAAAACAGAATTCTAATTGTCTTAAAAAAGATTGCACGAAGAGGCATTATGCCTCAAAAAAAATAAAAAAAAAAAAAATAAACCACACTTTGTGCAAACAACATCAACCTCATTATCTTGTGATCATCATTATTCTTATCCTGAATTTAAGTTACGCTGGCAACACAACAAAATGTGAATGAACTAAACTGACAAAACGAAACAACAGAAGTGAAAAACTAAAACTTGTACACAGTTAAAAAACAATAGAACACAACGAAATACGCAACAGAAACGGTAGTTTAGATTTATTTCTACAACAAGATGACTCAGATTTATTTTTTTTTTTGTTTTTACTTAATCTTTATAATGATGATAAGCATAATGATGAAGATGATGATGTTCGAGCAGAGAATAAGTAAAAGGGATTTATCAAATTTATTTTGAAGTGTGCTAAAAAAATATTGAAATGTGTTCACATTTAATTAATGAAATTTACATTTAAAACTACTGATGTATTTAATAATATTTTTTTCAGTGTTTTTCTTTTTAATTTAAAACTTAAAAATATTCTCAAGCAGCAAAAGATATAAAAAAAATCCCAAATAAAGTTGCCTTTAAAACACAAAGCATAAATAAATCTTAAAGTTATGCTGGCTCATGGGACAAAATTTTTCAGCATAATTTAGGACCAGTATTTCTTGTGCAGCAAAAAAAAAAAACATTCAGCAATAAAAATATCAGCTTTTTAAGTTAAAATAGCAGCGGTTTTAAAAGAAACATTTTTCTATAGTAAATCTTTAATTTAAAAAAATTTTGCAAGTTATAATACTTAATGGTACTTTTTGCAAAAGATTCAATTTTCTAACATTTTTTCCTTTATAAAAATAAAATTTTCTAAAATATATAGTATGTGAAAAATTTTTTAACGGGTAGTAAGCTATTGCAAAAAGTAATTATTTAAAGGGATTTTTAAATAAAACTGTTATTAAGTAGAAGGTACTTTTTTTTTAAGTTTTTTTTTTTTTTGTAGAAGTTTCTAAAGCATCTCTGTTTATAATAATTTGTGAAAATTTATTTTTCTAGTGTTAGCTTTTTATATGTGGTACTCTCTGTAAAGAAAAATTTTTAATCGGTACTATTTGGCAAAACGCACTTTTGAAAGGGAATATATTTCAACGAATTTTTTAAAGGCAATTTAAAATTTTTTCCATACATTGATCTTATCTTGAAACTTACTTTAAATAAGATATAGCTTGCCTTGAAAAAGCAAACTACTACTAAGACAAACTATATCTTAAAATGGTACCTATTTTTAAGTAAAAGATATTAATTTAACAAATCATATTTTAGTTAAAAATTTATTTATAAAAAGGGACACTTTCGTATACGTTTTACTCCTTTTAAAGTTGTACCAATTGGTAAAGGGCAATCGCCGAAACTTTTTCAGTAAATTTTTAGAATGTGTTAGTGCTTAAATTTATTACTGAAAAAGGTTTTTTTTTAAATAATTAGGTAAAAGGTACTTTTTTAAAGGAACTTTTTGCAAAAGCTTCTAAATTTTTTTAAAATTAATTGTGTTAAACAGCACTTTTGAAGAGGATTATATTTTATAAGTGAATTTTTTCTACAGCAAATTTATAAATTTTTAAATACACTAAAATGTACTTTTTTGAAACCTACTTTCTTGTGAAAAGTACCTTTTTCAAAAGATGCGAAATTGTTGAAATTATTAGTGCAAAGAAACAGTAATTATGAAAAAGGGATTTTTTTGGGGAAAACTATATTTTTAAAAGGTACTTTTTTTAAAGGAACTATTTTGGAAAAGCTATTAAGTGGTTTAAGCATATTGTAATTAAAAATTAATTTGTAAAATTTAATTTTAGTGAAAAACACTTTTTTATACGTGGTACTTTTTTTAAGTGGGCAGAAATTTTAACAGTAAATTTTTAGATTTTTTTAATACTTAGGAAGGTTTTTTTTTTGCAACAGCTGCTGCTGTGGAAAAGTACTTTTTTAAAAGTGCTGTTATTGTAAAGCGTTTTTAAAATAAATTTTGAATTTTATT
This sequence comes from Trichopoda pennipes, assembly GCA_030448955.1. Lineage (NCBI taxonomy): Eukaryota > Metazoa > Arthropoda > Insecta > Diptera > Tachinidae > Trichopoda > Trichopoda pennipes. Next base: position 5,717,505 of record JASKUP010000040.1, read on the forward strand.
TAATAAATTTTAGAAATAAATAGTGCTTTTTGCAAAAGGCATTTGGGAAAACGATTTTTTCCGGGTAAAGTTTAATATTCTGTGAAAAAAAAATATTTTTTTGAAGAAAGGTACTTTTTGAAGGTACTAATTTTTTTAAGAAGCTACTATTTGTTAAACCATATTTAAATTAAAAATTAATTTGTTAACATAAATCTTTGAAAAGATTACTCTTTTTAGACGTGGTACTAGTTTCAAAAAATTTTTTTAATGGTACCATTTTTTTATACCATTTTTTTTATTATTTTTTATTCATTATTATTAGATTTTTTTTAAGGACATTTGAAGGTTCTTTATACCAAGATGTTTTTTTTTCAAAATGGTTCTATAGGTAAAAATAATCCTTTTGAAAATTTGTTTTAGAATAATCTTTTTAGAAATTAAATTTAAAGGTACCTTGAAAGACTTAGTAACTATTCCAACCCGCTTGCTATTATTTTACTAGATGATAGCGAGGAAGTTCATAGGCTAAAAAGGCATCATGTGCTTGACCTTCCCTTCAGAAAATAAGGATGTAAATATTTAAAATAGCCATTGCAAATATGTAAATATAAAAAATACATATAAACAATTGCATTCCTAAAACTATACTCAGCTTAAAGAGCACTAATGTAATATGTCTCATGTGAATATTTATTTTTTTTTAAATTAATTAATTTGCTCATTATTGAGAAATAGATTGCAAATAAAATCATGAGAAACAAATTTTTGTTTCATTAATAAATAAAAAAATATCAAACTAGAAATTTTTAAAATTGAATTTATTTAGCTGATGACATGTTGAAATTATTTCTAGATTAAATTTAGCGAATTTAACCTCCTCGTGTGACTGAAAGTTAGAATGCTTTTTAATTTAATTATCTCTTCATGTATTTTAAGACGAAGAAATATAAAAAATAAAAAATTAAAAAGAAGAAAGTTTGAAAAACATTTCATCATGTATTTTTTCAAAACTATACGAAACTGAGGGACATTAAACTAGGTTAACAACTAATTGACTGTGCTTAGTAGGGGACAAAATAAAAAAATAAAAAAAAATATTCTTTGCCAAAGTTATCATTTATCGTTAATGTTTTTTTTTAATTTGTTAAGCTTTAAGAAAAAAACAGAAAAAATATTGTTAAAAATTTCAAATATAATCAGTAGTGCGATTCAGTAACTTTTAACGATTCGATACCATGTTAATGCTTTCTACACATTTGACTGCTTGCAGTAGGGATGATAGTCGACAACAACATTGAAAACAAGTGGCATCTCTGTACATAAAAAATCCGCCAAATAACTTTGTTTTTGTTTTAAATGCTTTAAAACAAAACTATTGAATATTTTCTCAAATTTCTTTTTTTATTTGAAAGTACAAAATCCTTCCGGTTAATAATGGAAAATAATTTCATTCAAATGGCTGCCTCGGCTGGCCATGCATTAGCCTACATGATCAATACAATTTTTAAGCACATTATCGGTTGTGTGCAGCTGTTTTTCACCAATGGCTTCACGAATATTGTCCTTTAAAGCGTCAATTGTTTCTGGCTTGTCGGCGTAACATTTATTTTTGACGGGACACCACAACTAATAGTCCAACGGCTCAAATCGCAGTTCCGAGGTGGCCAAACGATATCAGCTGTGTGACTGATAATGCGATCTTCAAAAGTAGGGCGCAAAACATCGAGTGTAGCTTCGGCTTTGAGGCACATAGCGCCGTCTTCTTAAAGCCAAATGTTGTCAATATCGTCCTCTTTTATTTTTGTGAACAAAAATTCGTTCAACATGGCCCGATAACGATCGGCACTGACTGTAATGGCTACTCCTGAAAAATGGTCCAATTATGCCTCTGGACCAAAATCCGCATTAAGCAGTGACTCGTTTTGGGTGCGTCGGATTTTCAATGTTTGCATGCGGGTTTTCTGTGACCCAAAAGCGACAATTTTGCTTTTTTACATACCCGCCAAGATCAAAATGAGCTTCATTCGAAAAGATGATTTTTGTTTTTGCAAAATTGGCATCTTCTGTAAGTGGAACGCAGGCCCACGCATTGGATGGTCACTTGGCTTCAACTCCTGCACCAACTGGACTTTGTATGTCGTCATACCAAGGTCTTTATGCAAAATTCATCGCAATGATGTCTCAATGAAATGTTTAATTGTTAAGAACGACGGTGAATTAATGTTGATGGCGCTTCACGCACACTTTCTGCCACAGCAGCAATATTCTCGGGTGTGGGCACTGTTTTTGGCTTTTCACGCGCTTTAGTTTATCGATGAGAATGCCAGTTTCTTTCAATTTTTTTTTGACAAGATAACGAACACACAGAGCTGACGGTGCATCTCTTCTTCCAAAATCCGTACGCAATTTTCGCACACACACTCTGCAACATTACCAATGATTTTCAAAGTAATGCCGCAATATTTCCCAGCGTTGTTCAAGCGTATACACAGACATATTCGTTCAGCGGAAGGATACAACTAATTATCTGTCAAATCAAACATGAGCTGAGTGTTACCATTTACGAAATAAGCATTAGTTGAAAAAAAAAAACGTTAGATGGCGGACCCTATACACAGAAGGCATAAAAAATAAACACAATTGTCGAAGAAATAAAGGGCGCTGTATCAAAATTTTTTAATTTTTTTAATTTTCTTGTACAGGGTAAGTGAAAAAATGTGTTTGTATATTTTATTTTCTTTGTTTATTATTGTTTTTGTGTTTTTTTTTTTTTAGAATGGAAGCGAAAAGTGCACAGAAACGAAGCCGAGCATCAGCCGAACAGCTAAGTAAAATGACAGATTTTATGCTAGAATATCCGGGCTTAGCTACAAGCAGGTTTCATAAGTTACACGGCAAATATGCGAACGACAAAAAGTGGGGTGAGTTGTCAACAATGCTAAATAGCTGTGAACACTGTCAACCAATGGCACACGGTGGGTACTTACTTACTTATTTTTTCTTGTTTAAATAGGTATGGAGAGATTTAAAAAGCCATAATAGTCTGAGAGTTCGTGATAAAAAAAGGCAGCAAGCACAGACCGGGAATAGGACGATTAATCAAGAGCCTATTACTGACCTAGAAAGTTGCCTTATTTCCTTGATTGGAAATGAATACATCGAAGGCCATGCAGCAGTCCTTGAAAATGTGCCGATGGAAGTTGAAGTGAGTTGAATTAAAATTAATGTTCTTTAAGTGATAACCTTAAAAAGTTTACCATTTTTAGGAATTTAAGCTGCACCTTGCAAACGCAGGCAGCTACACACTCTTCTTTAATATTTCTAGAGCACATAATTGTGGAAGTTATTTGGTTTCGATTTCACCTTTTTTTGTTTATTTGATGTTAAAATGAAAATTTATTTATTTTTCAGTGTTGTCGACTGTTATAACAACCTAAATTGAATGTGAATTGAATTTTTTTTATCATCAACAACAGTGACTTAACAATAACGAATGTTATTTTAAAAGTTACTAAATACCTAAATCGACAATTTTGTGCTTAAAATTTTATAACAATGACAATTGTCGTTATAACATAATAGTGAAGCGCACCACAGATCGAATATGATCTCTTTTAAAAAAACAACTTTTAATCGAATATTTCATAAAATTAACAGATTTCACTTTAGTGAAGACAAGTGTATAAAGACGCGCTAAAAAATTAAAAAAGGAAAGAATAAATTATAGAATAAATTTAACATCAACAAATAGACGTATGCTTGGTGGACTGATTGGCGTTTTCTAGTGAACAGAAAAGTAAATAGTGATAAATTTGGTAACAATTCTATTAAAAATTACTTTGATTATTCATTTTATTTATCATGGTCCTTTCTAGTTTATAGATAATGATGACTGAATTGGGTGGAGATAAAATGAAAATAAAAAGAGAATAAAGTAAAATGGTGTCAGCTGAATGCTTTGAAGTATCGTGGTACTTTCACCAGTAAATTAAAATTGTTGGTGGCTGAGAGATTTCTATTATTTTTTTCATATTTGTAATAATACAGAAATTTCTCATTTTTCTTTGAAATTAAAGTGATAATAAGAAATAGTGATTATGAAATAGTTTTATGTAGTGTTTGCTATCACTTTTAGTTCGAAAGTTTTATAAATCATGCTTTGAGACAACAAAATTTTCAACAACCATATAAAATAAGCAGGGCATTCCATAATTGCTTAAATTTGTATTTTAACTAAATTAAAAAATTTTGTTTTTTTTGTTATATAACTAAAGCTTAAAGTTTGATATTTTTTAATTTTAAAATTATATTGTTTCAAAAGTTTTAAAATTAGTAGCATTTGTCTTAAAAAGCTCGGATTTTTTTTTAATAGTTTTTTGGAAAAAATCATATATTTAAAAATGATTTAACTAAATATTTATTTATTTTAAATATTTTTCCTAAAGCTTTTCAATTCATTTTCTATTTTAAATATTTATTTATTTATTTTAAATATTATCCGAAAGCTTTTAAATTTATTTTATATTTTCAGCTAAGAGAAACTGCTCGAAATTTTTCATGAAACTTTAAATATAGAAAGCAATAATATGTTGTTTAAATTTACAAAAAAAATTTATAAGAAATTTTAAATCTTAAGCAATTTAAATATAAATGTAATTCTGAATTAAGCTTTTGACCTGAATAGGATTTAAAAACTTTTAAGGAAATTTATAGAATTTTTTTTATTAAGCTTTTCTAAACTCAAGAAAACTTTACTTTTAAAATAAAGCTTTTTGGAATATTTTAAAACTATTTTAAGATCCGCTTAGGAATATTAAAAATTTTATTCGACAACACAGATTAACACATATTTTTCACGTGATTCGTTAGATCCCAATATTTTTTCACCATGATAAGATTGGAGCTTAAATTTAACTAACAACATTAACACGGTTTATTTATAACATAAAAATAAGTCGGGTTATCCTTCCTGATGCTATAACTTCAAAAAGCACGAACCGATTTTCACGGTTTTGCATTATGGAAAGGTCTCGGGTTTCGTGAGGTTTATAGCAAAGAAAATTCAGGAAAAATTTCAAGAAAAAAGCAGGAAAACAGAAAAATTCATTGTTCACATACAGCGCCATCTCTGATATATAGCATGTACTACAACGGCATCAGTACGTGGTGTGTGAGTATCCCTCACGAAAATAAGTACGTTTAATTTTAAGTAGATGGTGCCGTGCACTAGGTCGCATGTATACTGTTCATCCTCGAAATGATGAATATTTTTATTTGCGACTGCTGTTGGTAAATGTACGTGGACCAAAATCATTTGCGCATTTGAAAACTGTGAATGGCCACCAATGCCAAACATATCGAGAAGCATGTCAACTATTGGGTTTGCTGGAGAACGATTCTCATTGGGATTTAACACTTGCCGACTCAGTTGTTTCATCAAATGCGTACCAAATACGAACGCTGTTCGCTATTATCATCACCACATATTGCCCTTCACAACCAATTCAGTTATGGAACAAATGCAAAGACGAAATATGTGACGATATCTTGCATTGCTTGCGCATTCGAAAGAATAATCCCGACATGCAAATAATCGATGAAATATATAATGAAGGATTGATTCTGATTAAGGCTCAATGCTTGATCAGACGTCAGACCAAACGGAAATGAAAATGAAACGGATAATTTGCGGATACGTATAACGCTTCGATTCTGTATTTACTTTTATTTTTTACTTAGAGAAGTTCAACTAAATTTCACTTTATTTTTTGTAATCGAAATGAACTCATTACTGTTGTTCAATGAAATAAAGTTTTTCCTTTTCGAATATAAAACAAAAAAATATTTTTTTTTCTTTTAATCCCAAAACGAAATGTTACAAAAAACGAAGCCATCTGGTGGCAAACGTGGCGAACGGAATTCGCCGGATTTGCTAGTCTATATATATATATATATATATATATATAATTCTACTGTACGTGTGTTGTGACTGAACTCCTCCCAAACGGCTAGACCGATTTGCATACATGTTTTTGTATACGTTTGGACGGCGCCCCGGGTGATTTAGATTTACAATTCAGTCCAATGGGACAAAGATGCGTGGTACCTCCCATACAAACCACAAATTAAGACTCTAATATTTCTGCTCCTGCTAACGGTATTTAAACAGAATTTGGTATTTTGGTTGAGTCAACATATTTTAAGTGCTGCTGCAAATAAAGGCGGGATTTGATAAAGACGCATGGTACCTCCCATACAAATCTTATTTATGTATATAATTCTAATGTATGTGTATGTCACTGAATGCATTTTTTTGCATGCTGCGTTTGGCTGCCACCTTGGATGGTTTATATTCAAAAACCAGCCCGGCAGATGGCGCTGCAGTCGGTATTCAGGTTATTCAACTACACAGCAACTACACGACTGGATCGACTTGAAAGAATTTTTGTGTTTTCATTCATTCAATGCATTTAGTTTTTTTCTGCGCTGTATTTTGATATTATATGGCAGCGCATTTACGTAATTATTGAGCGTTGTTTACTTCAAAAATACACACACGCCATAAATTCGTCGCCAGTCGCAAGTGCCTCCAATGTGTCTTGGCGGATGACGGTGAAAGGCCGAAAGTAGCATGGACTCGATTACTGCTGCCGTTAAAACAGTCGCGGTGTTTTCGAGCTTAATTGTTTGCATTTCTTCTTTGTGATCTCACAAATACGTTTTCAATGGGTCAGCTAGTTATTTATATATAAATCGTGGATTTATGCCATGATCGTTGTGTAAATTTCAATGTATTGGATGAAAAGAATTAGAAAATGTTTAATAAATCAAGTTTAAAAAACTGACAGCTTTTTTGTAAAATTTTACGTGGTTATTTTAGAAAGTTGTCTTTGATGAGTGTTAAGCGCTATTAAAAAGATTTGGTGAAAACTGCATGTCTAAAATTGACTTTATTTTTTTAATAGATATTTTTGTTGTTTTTTTTTTGTTAATTAAATTAAGAAAAAAAAAATATTCAATTCATTTGTTTCTCTATATTTTTGTTACAAATACTGAAACTATGAAGTGCCCTTATAATTCTTCGCAAAAACAAGAAAAAACAATTACAACCAAAAATCTGACAAATATAAAGAAAGGAACAACACTTCAACATATATAAATTAAAAAAAAAATACATATAAAAATATATACAACAATTATACAACAACGTCAACAAGTATATTTTAAAATAAATATTAACACTTAACACATTTCTCTTAAATAAATCATGGAGAAATTAACTGACTGAGGTCATAGAACTTAGTTAAGAATTACAAAACAAACAACATTGAGGCGAGCTGACGGACAATCATTCACACAATTTAACAAATTTTTTTGTTTGGTTTTTTTTTTGTAGAAAAGTTTCAAGTGCTTATTTTGGCAACAAGTAGTGAGTGGAGTTGCATACAGGCCACTTAAAAGAAATTTGTAAACGTGTTGATGTTTGTAGTGGTGGTGGTGGTGGTGGTGGTAGGAAACTAAAAAGAACTTTTGAAAGTGCATTCACGTTGTTTCTTAAGTTTTATTTTAGTTTTATGCAAAGAATGATGGCCACAAATTAAGATTAAGAAAAGAAAAAGATTTAAATAATAAATAAAAGAGGTGTATACACACACACACGCACACACAAAGAGTTGCACAAAGATTGCTTGAAGAGTGAGAGTGAAAGAGAGAGAGAGAGAGAGTGGGAAAAAGAAAACTTTTTTACAATTTAATTACTTTCAGGCAACGATATCGAACGATGCTGAGACGAACGCGAACGTATTCGACCAAAACCAGACATGGGACGAAAACCAGCAAATAAACGTCGACGCTGGCCCGAATCAGCGGGCAACATTTGCTGTTGTTGCTGATGGTATTGTTGCTGTGTTAATAACTGCTGTTGCTGTTGCAATGTGAGATAAGGATATTGTTGCTGTTGTGGCAGCTGCTGGCAGATAGTAGCTGCCAGTGCTGTCGAATTGGAGGATGATGTAGCAGCTGATGTCGCAACTAAAGGTTGCTGCTGTTGCTGCTTATTCTGTGATTGAACTGCCATCGTTTGGGCTGTTGGCAACATGCTAGCTGAGGTTGCATAATAATTAATACCAATACCACTACTCAAGTAAGCGGCAGATGTCATATTTGCCACAGACGGCATTTGCGCCATGTGTAATAAGTGGCAATCTTTTCTCAGGAAAGTACGAATGTCAAATTATTTTTTCAACATTATGATGAGGAATTAAAGGATAACGGCACCGTTGATGGAGATTGATAAGAAATTATAAGACACAAGTGTATGAAAAATAACATTTTAAAATTTTTCCTACAGATTCAAACGAATTTTCATGTAAAAATTTTCAGATTTTCTAATCACCTCAAAAAATCTATTTATTTTTCGGTATTTTCTCCACAAAAAAAAATAAGACGAAACATTTTTCATACCGCATATTTTTCTTTAAATAGAAAACTGTTATTTTTAACTTATTTAGCGCTATTCTTATTATTGTTATTGTATTGCTTGCTATTCTTATAGTTGTGTTGTGTTGCAAGTGTTTGTTAAACAGCCTCTTCAAACCTCAAGTATGTACCCCTAACACTGTCATTGTACTCATAGTCCATTTGGTGTAGTCTCGCCTTGCTAATAATTGTTGTCGTAGTAGTTTCAAGTTACTCTTATACTCTATTAGTTGGCACTATTATTTGCTAACAATTTTATTTAGACCACAAATTGTGGCCATGATTTGCTAAAAAATACTTTAAGCCAGTTAAATAATGACAGTAAAAGCTCTTAGTTAAGGATATAAAAGCATTTACAAAACTATATAATAGTAATAGTTTCGCTTTTTTAAAAGGTACTTAAAAAAAATAGTACTTTTGTGAATGGTACCTTTTGTCAAAAGTACATTTCTAGTTTTTTAGCTTCATTTAGTTTTGGTTAGTAAGCACTCAAATAATATTTTCTTAGGAAAAAAAAAATTCCTTAAAAGGTACTTTTTGAAAAGGCATTTGTTTTATCAATAATCCAGGTAAATAAATATACATGTGATGTTTAATATTCAACGAAAAATAAATTTATATATAATATATATATATATATATATATATATATATATATATATATATATATATGTATTATTTAGTATTTGTTTCGTTTTCGGAAAGAGGTATTTTTTTAAAATGGTACTTTTTTGAATGGTAACTTTTGTCGAAAGGTAAATTTATAGTTTTTTTGACTTAATTTTTTTTGGGTTAGTAAGCTGTCAAAAAATATTAAAAAAAAAAATTCCTTAAAAGGTACTTTTTGAAAAGGCACTTATTTTTATCAATAATCCAGGTAAATAAATATGCATGTGATGTTTAATATTCAACGAAAAATACATTTTTTTATACATCGTTGTTGAATCGAGACGTAACATGCATAACATTGTTAAAGCGAATTATTGTTAATTTATTTAAATAAATTTTGGACATTGTGGATTCTTTTTTCGTCCTAAAATAAATAGGGGTTTTTTTAGCCCTTAAAAATGATCAAATGCCGCGAATTTTACAGACACGCATAAAAAGCTATGAAAACTGATTACTTCAAAATAGTTATTCTCTCTGCTATTTGGAACGTACTCGTTCTAATGCATGTGATGTTCATTGTAAATCACTCTTATTCACTTTAAAACATCAATATTGATTTGATATTCCTTAACAGTCTTGTGACGATGTTGCCAGCTATGGAATCATTTTAATTAAATATAACACACATAACTAATATTTCAGTCAGCTGATTCATTTGTGTACTATTTTTGATAAAATTGTTGTGTAAAAAATATGAATTGTGTAAAAAAAAAAGAAATAAAATCGGTATTAAATTAAAGATAAAACAAACTAAAAGTCAAAGTAAATTAAAATCAAAATGTTCAGCACATTGTTTTTTATTGTCTTTATTTTTTTACTTTAAATTTTAAGTCGCTCTAAATCTGTAAAAATAATTTTCTCAAACATGTATTTGTAAAGGACTTCATATTGTATCTTTTGCCATTTAAGGGCCAAGGGCATTTAGAGCAGTCGCCACACGTTCCTCTTATTCCTTAAAAATAGTAGGAACACGGCCTCTTCAAAACCCCTGGCAAGTGATGGATTTTTAACCAAAGCTTCCACTAATTTTCCAAACTGTTTGGCGTTGCTAATTTTTTCTTTTTTTTCCATTTTCTATTTTATTTGTCCTTTTTTATATTTTATTTTGTATTTTTTAGTTTTTTTAATCTTTTTAAATTTTTGTTTATAGCAGCACGACACCAAAATCACAGACGATAATATTAAAAGCAATTTAAGGCAATATCAACCTCAAATTGTTTTATAGAATACCAAAAATGTATTGCCATTCGTCATTGATAAATGGCAATATTGCAAATGAGAATATGGATTTACAACAAATGATAAAAAAAAAACGACGTTGTCTTGTGTTACCGTCGCCAAACAGAATAAGTGTGAATATCTTCATTAGTTTCAATTATTACCTGTACATGCTTAGATATATATTTACACAATTGTTAACGCGAATTTTTGTTGTTTATATGTTTTTTACTAATTTCGGAGAGAGAGAGAGAGAGAAAGAGATTAGGTAAATACCGTATTCAGTAAAAACGAAAAGTTTAAAAAAAAAAAAACAAAATCTGGGTATGATTTTACGTCAACCTGCCTCATATTTGGTTTGTGAACATACCGGTTTCGGCTATATGCCATCTTCATTGTTCTTTTCGCTCTGTACGATACTATATAGAGAGAAAAGAACACTGAAGATGACATATAGCCGAAAGTGGTATGTTCACAAACCAAATTTGACGCGGGTTGACGTAAAATCATACCCAAATAAATCAAACCCCGTCGGACAATATACGCACATTAAACAAAATCCTTTAGAAAATCTCTAGGGTTTGAACGGTCTAACCATGTTCAAAATGCTTCATATCAAACTGATGTACGTGTGCTGAATTTCTATATAATTTTGAATTTATGTATCAACGCCTTCAGTAGTACTTTAAAAATGTTTGAATGCGCTTCGTATGGCATTCCAGTCAATTAAAATATATTACCGTCATTATGAACTGTTTGCGTCCTAAAAAGCCAGCAGTGTAAACGCTGCAGACATTAAATTCTAAGATATTTTTTTATAACTTTAGTGGCAACCTTACAGCTTAAAATTTTGTTTAAAATGAAAAATTAATACGTGTTCGATGTACAAAAATAATGAAAACTTCAAAATGTCTAATGCAGCATGCCTTGAATTTTTTGGTTTTCATCCAGCATCGTCTGCGACGTAAAAAATACTAATACATTTTCACAAATACCATCATAATGCTGGATAAGTATTTTGATCTTGTCTAGATTAGTTAATTTCAAGGTTATTTATTCTAAGTTAAAAATACATTTTTGTTTGCAAAGGTACTTTTTAAAATGTACCAATTTTAAAAATGTACCAATTTTGAAAAATACCTTTGTAAATGGGAATATTTACAACTTAAATTGCCAATTTTTCTAGACATTACTGTAACACTGCCAAAACAGTTTTATTTCTTTAAAATGTTGGTCAAATAAGCTACCATCAACCTGGTTGTTGCCAGCCATACACTCATACACATTTACCTATACATCTGTAAACAAATAAAAAAATAAACAGTAATAAGGTACAGGAAACCTAATACTTTCTAAAGCAGTTACTCCACTTTACATTTTCCCTCTTTGAAACATGGTATATTGAGTTTATTTTCCAGTTATTAGAGATAATGTTAATAATGAATAAGAAATGTATTAAGCGAAGAATATTTTTGGTTATAGAGACTACCGCAGCACTAAGAAAAAGTCGTAAATCATGATTCTGATAAACATGACCACAAAGAAAGAAGAAAATACAAATCCCTGTAGGTATTGTCACAGATCTGCAGACTGAGGCTTATCAGTGAGAGTGTGAGTGTGTATTTGTGTTCATGGGCGGTCAACAAATTTCTTATTACTTTTAAATTACTTAAATGCAATCATACACACTCAGACACATTTGAAATCCTAGTCTAGTCCTAGTCATATAATGCTTGTTTACCACAGTGTCTAAGCATCTATTTTTATATTGGTTTGCTGGGTGTGTGTGTGTGTGTGTTTTTATGTGTATGTGTGTGGTAACATTATGCTGTAGAAAAGCAATCAAATTATGGCAAATGTTGAAAAGGGTGCCTGCCATAAGAATAAACTATTAAAATTTGTCTCTTTATATTATCACAGCCAAGCACATTTGTCCTATCGGTGTAGTTGCATTCATTCGGAGTATTTTCCTTCTTTTTTTTTAAACCTTTTTATAAACATTGCAGCACACTTATGTATGTATGTGTGGAATATAATAAAAAAAGAACATCATGTTATTACACTAAACATAATTTTCAAGAATGTTTTCTCATTCATGTTTATTTTATGGACCCATTAAAACACTGCTTATAGCCATAATAGTGATAGTGGCGTTATTGAAAAAGTATGGCTTAGACCAGTGATGGGCGAACTTTTTGGGTGGCGGGCCAAATGTATGGGAAACATGGATCTGTTTCTGACTTGGCATAATTTCCTCAAAATCTGATTTCAGCTGGGAGGATGCGACTTTTAATAAATTAAATAGACCCTCGTCTGACAATCGGTTTCTTATTGAATTTTTTCTGTCTGCATTTCATTACTGAAAAGGCCTGTTCACATAAATATGAGAAAGCAAACATTGTCATAATTTTCTGCGCATGATTAATTAGCTTTGGAAATTCATCTTTTGGTAAGGATTTATAGAACTTAAGCTTATCTGTATTTAAAAATAGCTGTTTTAAATTGTTATTACATTGCAATTCTATAATTTTCAATTGTAGATCAGATGGAACATTCTCAGGATTAACATTAAAAGGCATTGAAAAACTATCTAAACATGGTTGGATTTTTTTAAAGTCAGCAAATCTGGCCTCAAATTCTGAATACAGTTTTAATAAAGATTGTGAAAAGACTTTTAACTTCTCTTCACTCACAGGCCTCAAAGAATTAACGTCTTGGAAAATGAGTCAAATAATTTTTTGCCAAACATTTAGAAAATATAAACAATTGAGTTTTAAAAGACCTCAAACTGCCCCAAGTTTTATCTATAAATTGATTTCTTCCCTGTAACATCTTGTTCATTTTATTATAGTGCTCGAGTAAATCCGTGAAAAAAAAGCAAACTTAATGCACCAATTCTTATCCTCCAATATTTCCCACTCTTCCCAAATTTCAGTTTTGATTTTTAGAAAAACTTTAATTTCTTCGAGAAGCCTCCAAACTCTCGAGAAGGCATGCCCTCAACCCAGCCACCTGATTTTTGTGTAAAAAAGTACATCTAAAAATGCTGCATCAACTTCCGATAAAAACTCTTGAAATTGTCGATGTAACAAACCACGGGCTCGAATGGAATTAATTAATTTTAAAATAATATTAAGTACGTGGTTAATATCTAAGGCAGCCTTGCAAAGAACATCTTGGTGGATTATACAATGTAAAAAAAATTGTTTCGCTTTCAGGATTCTGACTTTTATAAACTCCTGCAAACCCCGTTTTTTTTCCCACCATGTTAGCTGCTCCATCAGTTGTTAAATTAATTAATTTGGAAATTGGGGCACTAAGAGATTCCATCCCCTCTCTAAATTCAGCATAAATTATTTTTCCTGTTGTCCCTCCTTTCAAAGATCTCAAACAAGCAAGTTATTACAAAATTTTCATTGACTCCTCTGATAAAAAGTAGAAGTTGGGCTGTATCACTCCTGTCAACACTCTCGTCCATAGTGACTGAAAAATACTTGAACTTTTTAAGACGTCCATCGAGTTGATTGGTTAAATTAGAGGAAACCGTTTCAATTCTTTTTATGACCGTTCTACGTGACAGCCCTATAGATTCGAAATCTTTTACCTTTTCTGGGCATAATACTTTTCCAATGCTAATTAACTTATCCTTAATAAATTCTTCTTCAGAAAACGGTTTTTTACTTTTTGCTATTCTATAGGCAACAATGTGACCAGCTAACGTAGAGGATCGCTGGACACTTCTTTGATTTTTAAAAAATATTTGCTGATAAGATATTTTTCTTTTCAATTCCTCTGAACGAACTTTGTTGCACATGTTGTCTCGAATATTCAAGAATCTTCTAGATCTCACATATAATAGTTGTTGTTATGTTACACGTTCAGTTTTCTATATTAGTTGTTAGTGTTTTATGATGTTTATGTTTCTTCTTAGAATATTGCATCAGAAAGTTGTTGTTCTCTTGTGTATACAATATTTCCTAGAAAACTATGCAGTTTGGACACAATACAATAGGTCTATATTAGTTGTTTTTGTTACATGCTTTTTAAGTTTCTTCTTGGAATATTGTATAAGCAAGTTGTTATTGTCTTGTGCGTACAATTATTTCCAGAAAACTACACAGTTTGTACACAATATAACATGAAAACATCGCATTTTTTTGCTAAAATTGTCAATTTATATCTTTTTTAAAACAATGTAAATTTATTTTTTGGGCATAATGTTTTAATAGGTGATTATTTTTTTTTTTTTTTGAAAAACGCTCGGCGGGCCAGATTGAAAACTCTCGCGGACCGTAGTTCGCCCAGCACTGGCTAAGACGAAACAAAATTAACACATAAAAACACAGACACACACACACATATACGCACAAAATTGTATTCATTCTTTTAGTTATTTATTAAGCAAAAAAATAACTCTAGTTTATGCCATTGAGCTTTAAGCTAAATGCTCCAGCAATGGAAATTAATGTGGTTTAACTACAAATGTAGTTTATGTAAGCGATAGTAGAGTTGATATAACAGCTGTAGCAATTAGCAAGGAGTTGAATAATAAAATTTAATAAATGGTTTTTGTTTCACTAACTTGAAAAATTCTTAAGCTTTTGTGTTATTGTTGTTGTTGGTGGGTTTTTTTTTTCAACAAGTGAAACACCTTTTGCGGTTAAACACAACAGATGTCCATAACGATAAATAACTCTTTTGCAAATGTGTAAGAGTTTCTTTTGTAGTTATAATATTTAAAGGAAAAATATTATTGTTGTACAGGTATCTGTGCATATCAGTATACTTAAGCAGCATATTATATTTAAAAGGCATGACATATGGTTTTTATGTTGGGAACAGATATGGCCAACTGTTTGTTCTATTTAAACTGGCTTAAATATGTTAAAGCTTGTTGGCTTACAAGAAATAAAGAAAACGACTGAATAAATATTCACTGTAGACCAGGTGTAGATTCGCTTCACAAAAAAAAATATTTACTTTTAATTGTTTTCAGCTAGAAATTTCATTAAATTTTTAATTGGCTTAATTAAATATTTAATTGAAAAATGCAATTTTTTAATTAAATAATTAATAAATATTTATATAGTATTTATCTTTATACTAGCGTGCCCGTGACTGCTTTGCAAGTCATTTCTTTGACATTTTTTGATCGATTTTGGTTCGCGGTATTGAAAAACAAAGCACGTGAACGTGATACATATAACTGACCGTGCAAAAAACAGGGATCATTGAAAAGCAACAGGTATGGGGAACTGAAGCCATTTAAAATCAAACGGCAAATCTGGAGGAATCATAGGAATGCGTGGTTTCAACACATCGCCCTTATATTTTTCTTTTAAAATTTTTGCTTCAATCACATTTTTCATGACTTTTTTGACTACTGAACGTGTCCCATTGCAAAGTCGTGGCTGGCAGATATTTCTAAGCAAAATAATTGGTACACCAACTTTCATTTGTAGGCGGTGGGGCGGCAGTCCAGATAATTCAAGCGAATGCAACATTTCGGAAGTTTTAAAATTTTGATATTTTATTATATATTAGTGTGAGTTTTTTTTTGTAAATATCTTCGGAACTACATAACCGATTTAAGAGATTGATATCTCGTTTTGAAAAGCATAACAATGGCTTTAAAAAATAAAATAAAAAAAAAAAAAAATAATAAATATGTATATGTCATTAGTGGGTTTTGCCACGCCCCTCCGCCCACAGACCGAAAATCAAAAATCTGACTTCACAGTGTCACCCGCCTGAATATTCTGAAGATTTTCTGAAAATTTCATCAAAATCGGCTCAGCCGTTTTCGAGTCCATTTCTTACATACATACACACATCCTCTTTTATATATATATATATAGATAGGTCATATAAATTCAATATTTCACTTTTTTTTGGAAAGCTTCTTTAGGAAATTAATTTTTTTTAATAAAAAATTATTTACAATATTAATTAATTGAATTGATTAAAAATTTATTAAAGGTTTTAACCAAAATAAATAAAAGTTTTAACAGGTGTTACGACTGGGAAAAAAATTTTGAAATCTTTTGGAGGTTAATGATCATCTGCTCTTTAAATGGCAAAATCTTTAAGATATGAGTCCTTATACTTTTTGAGATACTCAAAAGGTGTAATATAAACCTGTTATGCTAAAAACATATTTCTTAAAACGCATTATTTGTTGTTTGTTAATATGAAGTGTTCGTCAACTTTTATTTAAATTAGTTTAAAATTTTAATAAATTTTTAATTAATTTAATTAATTAAAAATTTGTATTTTTCAATTAAATATTTAATAAAGCCAATTAAAAATTTAATGAAATTTCTAGCTGAAAACAATTGAAAGTAAATATTCTTTTTTTGGGAAGCGAATCTACCCCTGGGCTACAGTGAACATTTATTCAGTCTGACTAAACTAAAATCAGCTTTTTTTATTTTTTGTTAAGAAACTAAAGAAACTTTTTTAAATTATGTAGCTTTTAATCATTCAAATCAAATATCCTGCCAAATACGAATTTAAATCTCTGCATAAATATTGTCTCATCTAATTTCAAAGTTTTTAATTCGATCTCTTAATTCTATACATTAAGACCTCTCGTACCAAACTGTAAAAATTTATGAGTCAGATTGTCTTGTAAAGGAAAAATGAAACACATTAAGCTCTGCCCCAACCGCTAACAGCTTAAAGAAATAAAACCCCTACCAAATGGAAACACAGACCAAGTGGATACCCTTGATAAATAGGTCGTGTTAATGCTAACGATATTGAAAGGCAAAAGAAAGTTGTCATTTAAATACAGTAAATTTTAAAATTATACCGAGACCAGCTACGACTCTTAACTAAAGAGTGCAGAAAATGAGAGTAAAACTGAAGAGGAAATTATTGCAAACAATTCTTTTGCTAATGAACAGAATAAAAATGAGTATTAAGATTTACTCTGTCATACAATCAGTCTTTTAAAAGAGATGCATTTTATCACTTGTTTGCTTTATTTATTTGAATGAATGAATTGAATTATTAAAAAGGAAACGGAAACACACATTTATTCTTTCGTTTCCTTTCTTTTCGTAAGTGTTTGTGGGCCTTTTTTTATATTTTTTCACATTATATTAAATAAGCATTGGATACAATTCTTAGGCCAGCTGGTTACTTAATGTTTATGCTTGTGTTTTATCTAATTATTTGTGTTTAGTTTTATGTACGTAAGAGAGTGTGAATTTGGTGGCTTTTATATGCTTCTGAGGCTTATAAAAGCTTTTTAATTTTTTTTAATAATATCCTTTAGGGTGATGATCTTATTACCAACATAAATTTATTATTTTAACGATTCTTCTTTGAAAAAGCAGTTTTGTGTTTGGCAACTTGCCTTATAAATAAATTTGTTTGAATGTATGCAAAGGCTTGTACACATACATATGTGTATATAAAACTTTCCTTATTATACCGACTCTGGTTTAAAATATTTTTCCATATTGCAATTGTGGAAAAAGGTTTAAGGCTAAATTGTTTAAGGCCAAGATTTTCTGTTGCAATTTAAGCTGATTTTAGTTTTTCAATTTGTTTTTATTATTTTATATTTTTTTAGCAAAAAACCACTTGACTCCTTTAAAATGTCAAATTTAACTCAAGGCATTCATTATTATTTTCTTTGCCTTAACAGACACTAAAAATAATTTGAGAAAAGTGTTTATGTGTTAAATAAGATTTTTATACAAAATGAATTAGTTAACATAATGAAAATTTAAAAATAAAACTAGAATGAAAATAAATTTAAACAATTTAAACTGTTTTAAATTATAATAAATTACAATAAAAATCAGCATAATCTATAGGGGAATAATTTATATAATAATATGTTATCATTTGTTATTTAACTTGTCACAAATATTTTCAAATCTTCTAAAGTATAAACAAATTTATGGTTTTATTAAAAATGTAATATTAAATATATTTATTTAGTGTTGAAAATAAAATTTAATTAATTTAAAATAATTTAATTTAAAAAAGTGTATACTCAAGCATTAACTTTGTTAACTAAATTTGCTTAGAACAAATAAAGAAAAACAATTTTGGTAATATTTAACTTTTTTAAACAATATTTTAACAAAAGAGTACTTTTAAGCCATTTATAATTAATATTATTAATGGCCCAAAGTTCCTTTATATAAAAACATTTATATAAAATCTCTCCTCTGAAAAAAACTAATTTTCCCCAAAGTATTTCCAAAAAAAAGTAACTTTAAAACAGGACTCTAGCTAAAAGCATTTAAAACAAAAATTTATTTTAAAAAGTACTATTATAAAAATGTTCCTGTTTAAATATGGCATTTTTTACCCCTGGATAATTATTTTTTCAAAAAAATATTTTTTTTAAAGCTATAAAAATAATATATAAAAGTTTTTAAAAAATTTTAAACTATATTTTAACAGGAATACTTTTGTGCTTCTTTAATTAAAAAAACATTTTTTAGTATTAATTTTGCTTCTTAAAAAACACTTTATTTGTAAATACCCTTTAAAATAATAAAATTGTAAATAGCCTTTTAAATAAATACCTTAAAAAAATTCATGTTTTCTTAAAAGAAAATTTTAACAAATGTTTCTTTAGGAAACCATGTTTATAAAAATAATTTTTTATAAAGTGACTAAACAGACACCCTAAAGAATATACTTTTTTTATATATTAACAAAGTATCTTTTAAAACATATACTTTTATTTTATTACAAGAGCACCATTTAAAAAATTTCTTCTCAAAAAAGTGTCTTTTAAAAAATCACCTTTTAAAAAAGTACCCATTTAAAAAGTACCCTTAATAAACTACCTTTAAAAAGAACGTTTAAAAACACTTATTTTAAGATTGAACGTTTAGAAAAGTACCTTTTAAAAATTCCTTTTTAAAAATGTCCCTTAAACTTTAATGTGCTCTAACAAAATGCATTTTTTATATTCCTGTTTATAAAGTAGTCTTTAATACGTTTTTTTTTCATAAAGTACTTTGATAATGCAGTCCGCTAAAAAAAACTGTTTGGAAATAGAAGAGTTTAGAAGAGTACCAGAGCTGATAGTCTTAGCAGCTAGGTCTCCTTAAATTTGTTTGTATTAGATATATAATTTATTATGGATCTAACAAAGAATAATAATAGAAGAGTACCTTTCAAAAAATTACCCTTTAAAAAAAGTACCCTTTAAAAAGTACCCCTTATAAACTACCTTTTAAGAAAGAACATTTAAAAACACTTATTTTAAGATTGAACGTTTAGAAAAGTACCTTTTAAAAAAGTAGTTTTATAAATGTACCCTTTAATAAGTACCTTTTAAAAATTCCTTTTTAAAAATGTCCCTTAAACTTTAATGTGCTCTAACAAAATGCATTTTTTATATTCCTGTTTATAAAGTAGTCTTTAATACGTTTTTTTTTTCATAAAGTACTTTGATAATGCAGTCCGCTAAAAAAAACTGTTTGGAAATAGAAGAGTTTAGAAGAGTACCAGAGCTGATAGTCTTAGCAGCTAGGTCTCCTTAAATTTGTTTGTATTAGATATATAATTTATTATGGATCTAACAAAGAATAATAATAGAAGAGTACCTTTCAAAAAATTACCCTTTAAAAAAAGTACCCTTTAAAAAGTACCCCTTATAAACTACCTTTTAAGAAAGAACATTTAAAAACACTTATTTTAAGATGGAACGTTTAGAAAAGTACCTTTTAAAAAAGTAGTTTTATAAATGTACCCTTTAATAAGTACCTTTTAAAAATTCCTTTTAAAAAATGTCCCTTAAACTTTAATGTGCTCTAACAATATTTGTATTTTTATGTTCCTATTATAAAACGGTCTTTAATAAGTTTTTTTTTTTTCAAAAAGTACTTTGATAATGCAGTCCGCTAAAAAAACTGTCTGGAAATAGAAGAGCTTAGAAGAGTACCAGAGCCGATAGTCTTAGCAACTAGTGCTCCTTAAATTTTGTTTGTATTAGATATATAATTTATTATGGATCTAATAAAGAACAATAATAATAGAAGAGTACCTTTCAAAAAAGTACCTTTCAAAAAAGTACCCTTTAAAAAAAGTACCCTTTAAAAAGTACCCTTTATAAACTAACTTTTAAAAAAGAACATTAGAAACACTTATTTTAAGACTGAACGTTTAGAAAAGTACCTTTTAAAAAAGTAGTTTTATAAATGTATCCTTTAAAAAGTACCTTTTAAAAATTCCTTTTTAAAAATTTAACTTAAACTTTAATGTGCTTTAACAAAATGTATTTTTGATGTTTCTGTTTGTAAAGTAGTCTTTAATAAGTTTTTTATTTTTCAAAAAGTACTTTGATAATGCAGTCCGCTAAAAAAACTGTTTGGAAATAAGCTAATATTTTAAAATAAACATTAATAAGAGTACCTTTTAGTAGCTTGTTTTAATAATGTGTAAGAAAATAAGCTGGAAAATATAATTTGCAACTAGAAAAAAACTTTAAAAGTACCTTGAAGAAAAAGGACCTATAGAAAAGGCCTTTAGAAAAACTATTAAAAAAATATGTTTCTAAGAAAAATACCTTTTCCTTTCCAAGGAAATTAGTTTCTTTGAAATAGGGTACTTTTTGCAATATTTTTTAAAAAGTACTTGTGCAAATTATAGTTTCCGTAATTATTTATTAGAAATTTTTTTATTTTTATTTTAATTCATCTTTTTAGAAAAACTCATTTTTAATAAAATTATTTTTTAAAAAAAGTACTGTTTATAATAATTTATGTTAAAAGAACACTTATGGTTAAGCGAACATAGCTGAGTCAAGATGATTGTTTTTTTATTCCCTAGTTTAGGTGAGGCCTATAACGATTTTATTACATCACCATTATCACTCATTTTAGAGGCGAAGCTATTTTCAAAATGAGTAATCGCATAAAAGGAAAATTTAAAATATTTTGACTGTAAGTTTTAACTTCATAAAATAAATTAAAATTTTAAAATAACTTTAAAAATAATTATAGTTAATTAAAATGTGATAGTGGAAAATATTGGTTGAGTGACTTTGTGTGTAAACGTTTGTGGCTAAGTGGGTGATAAATAGTTTAATGGGAAATTTCAAAAGGCATTGTAAACAACTAACTACTCATATCATACTAAGAAGCAATAATGACTAAACTAAACTAAGCTAAGCTAAGTAACTAACGCATTAGCTAATAATTAATGGTGTTTTAAAATAGATTGTGATTAAATAGAAAACAAATACAATTTTTTATTTCTATGAACAGCAGCAGAAAAACAAATACAGAATGATAGAAAAAAAACTTTTAAAACAGGACGGGGTGGGGAATATTTTCAACTTTACATTTTGTGTTGTTGTTTTTTTCTTTTTTCTGTTTTTTGTATTAAATTGTTTTTTTTTTTTTATAAAAAATAATTAAAAAAAGTTTTATTTTTATTCTAATGAAGAAACTGTTTAAACTGTGTTTAATGAACAGTGTGGTAATAAAAAGATGAAAAATTAAGAGAAAAGCAAGAGATATAAAGAGAGAGAAAGAGAGGGAGTGTACTTTATAAATAATATTGTGAAAAAAAAAATTCAAGATGAATCTAAAGTTATCAAAAAGAACTAAAAATAGAATACAACAGGCAACCCAAGTAAAAAGTTTAAGTTTTTTTTATAACAAAATGAATAAAAAAATAAAAATATAATTTTCTTTTACTTGGCCCATAGTGTTCTTGAAACCATAAATAAAAAATTAATTAATACCGAGAAAAAAGTAGTTAAAATAGCAAAATATGTATTTGAAAAAAGTGTAAATGAAATGAGTTTAATTCTGATTTTTGTTTAAAAAAACTAGATTGAAACAAGAAAGGTGAAACGCAAACGGAAACGGAAACGTAAACGCTAAAGGTAAAAGGTAACGCAAAGAAAATAAGAGAAGAGTAAAAAGTAGTAAAACGAGTAGAAAGAAAGAACAAGTTGAACAAGTAAAATTCTAAATGGCGGACCTGAACTACTAGATATGTCTTGTGTAGGCACTGGCAATGCTGCAACACTTCTTAGTTGTGCCAAATCCACTGGCAATCCACCAACACTTCTTAGCGATAGTTCCTGTTGTTGCAGTTGAACTCCCAATATGGGCATAGGCACTGGCGGTGGTCGAACTCCACGTGCAACACGTGTTGCTGTAGAGCCACCCGTCGCGGTGGGCCGATCCGAACGTTCAGGACATTCGGGTACATTCACAATGGGTATATCGGCCTGACCATTTCCTCCTTTGCCGGCTGCATTTTGGACGGATTTGTCAGCTGCAATAGTGGCGTTTTTAAGTTCGCCAGCTTGTTTTAAAACCCGATATACTTGATCGATATCGGTTAGTTCTAATACATTATGAGATGAATTTAGTTTTTGAATTTCGTGGTGGGGTTGTTAAGTGAATTGATTCGATTTGCGGATAGTTAATTATTTGAGAGGGAGTTTCAGTAAATTTTATGCCAAATTTCATATGCCGATTTATTTATTTTTTTGGTTATTTGTATTTTTATGATTTTTATTTGTCAAATTTTTTTACGAGGATTTCAAATATTAACGAGGGACGATTTTCATAGAATTTAAAATGAAGGCATTTATGTATTAAAATAATATTTCAGATTTTATGAAGAATAATTTTAAAAAAAGTGTAAAGTAAGATGTTGCTAAACTCAAGGGCGCTTTAAATCGCTATAAATTGAATCATATCTTAAGGATTTTCTTAAATTATTTTTATTAATTATAAAAAATTTTTAGCTTAAATAAAGTTTTACAATTCTTATTTTCGAAAGGAAATCACAAGTTAAATAAAATGCTTAACGTATCAAGCAATTTATTTGACATAACCAAAAATTTCTTAAAATATGTTTCAATTTGCATAAATATTATTTTTTTAAATATTTAAAAAAATTATTAATTTTAAATTCAATATGTTTAAGTAAATATTAAAAAAAAATTATAAATTTTAGTATTAAAACCCATTTTTTAACAGTATTATATGAATTTATTTTTTAATCCTCTTCGTATATATGGTACATTTAAGTACACATGTACTAAAATACCTATATTTGTTTGTACGTGTTAAATTAAGTGTAAAATTTCTTTGGCTTTACTGGAATTATGAAAATAAAAACAGGAAAATACACCAAAAAAACAAAAAAAATATTTACTTTTTAATAACCATCGTGATTAAATTCTACCAGAGCGCCTAAAAGTATGCCTCACCTTCTAAAGTGCATGGCGGAGAGGCATACACATTCTCCATCGCACACTTACACACACACATACACTTATACACATTCACTCGTAATATTTTTTTTTTAGGATTAAAATGTATTGTTTTTGCTTGATGTTGGCTGCAAAAACGAATAATGAGGCTGAGATTTATGAAAACGGTTTTCATTTCATTGACTTTTAATTTTACTAAATTTTTAACACATGCTCCACTAATTATTTTATTTTTAGTTTAACATTTTTATTGTGATACTCATCCCTATGAAAGGCAGAGAGGAAATTGTTTTAAAAATTATAGAAAAAATAAATAAATATTTTTGTTTGTGCCCAGTATAAAAAATAAAATTTTATTTCTTTCTCACTCTCCCTTTCATGGTGAAGATGTTTAATGAGAGTGTATTATTATGTTTATTTGTTATATTAAACTTAAGTGTTAATTTGTGATTTTGTGAGATTTTAAACTAAATGAGAATTTTAAAAATGCTTGCGTTGTGTGTTTAAATAAAGCAAGCAGTAAATGATATCTTGAGATACAAGCAGTGGGGGGGCATGAAAGTAGTTTTTTGTTGGTAATATTATGTTATTTCATATGATTTCATAAGCCAACGATTGGAGTTGCGACCACTGAGACTAATTAATATTTTCTGGCTATTAATACTAACTGAAACTAATCTATACACAATTTTGGGCTATTTTATATATGCAAAAGCGTAATAGCTTATGGAGTTGCCATTTTGTTATTTTTGCTATTTAGCGGATTTTATATTTCTTTTTGCGTTTTAATTTAAAGTTTTGGCTGCTGTTTTTATATATTAAAAAGAAAATATTTTGTAATTAAATCTATTCCAAGGATCAAGTTAAATTTACATTAAACTATAGAAGAAAACAGTGGTAACTCTGTTTGCTATAGAAATCACATACTAAGAAAAATTTCCGCTGCCTGCTTTTCAGTTTGCTTTTAGGCAGAGAATACGACTGAGATAGAATGCGTGTGAGGCAAAGACCATTATTTTTATCAACAATGAGATTGACATTATCTCCCAAATGACCGGTTAAAGAGAGCAACAGCCAGATAAGATGAGAAATGATAACAGCAAAGTACTTTGTTGTTATAGGATAGACTTGTATAACACTGTCAAATCGTACTTGCGTTATAATCTTAAAAATTAACCGATTAAATTTTTCTCCCTTAGTGCTCGCGATCGAGGGTCAATGGTAACCCCGGTCTTGCAAAAATAACATTCCTACAGTGTCTGAAACTGTGTTTTTGTTTTAAAATTGTAACTTTTGCTATTTTTGATTTTCCCCGCTAAATGTCAAATAAAATTCTTTAAGGAACTTTTTAACGAGAGGCACTGGATTTTAAGGAATTTTTCCTGAAGCACTTAACTAAGACTTTAATAAATTACAATATTGACTCAAAATAAATATTGTTATAATGTCTTAAGAAACTTTTATTGCGCCCCAATTGCTAGCGATAAATGAAAAAAAAAATAAAAAATAAAAAATAAAAAATAAAAAAAAATAAATAATAATAAAAATAAATAAAAAAGGAATGTAGTGAATTTAATATTTTATAACTACAGAATTGTAGTTTCTAAATTCTAATTATTTTTTTTTTTTGGTAATTTTTTAATGGATTTTTTTTTAACAATAATTTACTAATAATTAAGCATTTTAATTTAATTAAAGCAAAAATACATTTAATTTATTTTGGTTGGCAGCAATAAATAAAAAATTAAATATAAATATAAAAATACAAGAAACTAAATTTTTTTGTTTCATTATGAGCCTCTAAATACCTAATTGAGCGATGCGTTCGATGAATGGTGTCTTTTGGCGAAATTTTTTAGCTGGTAAAATTGCTGATAACGATGGCTCTTTTTCATTTAAAGACGACATCTCAGTATTGTCCTCATCTACAAATTGATCACCATATTCCAATTTATACAAAAAAACAAAAAAAAAATTACATACACAATCATAAAAAAAAAAATACTTTCATACGAACACTCTTTGATTTAAAAAAAAAAGTACAAGCGCTTAGTGCACAATTTAAATATTTTAATAATTTAAAAAAAAAAATTTTTTTTTCTATAAAGTAAGTTTTTATAGTATTAAAGTTGTATATAGAATTATTTTTTTATATCAGTGTTATTGTGCTAGCAGCATAATAATAATATCCTTAATCTAATAATAATACCAATACACAGTCATTCATTCTTTTATTGTTTGTTAACAAACCGATTTGGTTACATCCTACAAAAGTTATAAAGATTTTTTATTTCTATTATTATTTTCTTTTTTGCCATTTTTATTTATTATAAATATCTTTATTTTTATTTTCTCTTTTTTCTCCTTCATATGTTTTTTAGTTATCTAATAAAATCAATATTTAATAAAAAAGAGTGTTTGGAAATAAATGTCTTGAAGCAATATTTTTTTTTTTGTTCATCAATATAAAAATGCTTATCCAGAGCGAAAAACTTTAGTGACTTTTAATGTTCAATTTTGTTATTTCAGATGTAATTTTAGTTGTGAGAGAAATTTTAGGATTTTTTTTTGTTAAATCTAGTTTTATTTAATTTAATATTTATGAGAAAATGTTCACATGACCCGACAAGAAAATAAAATTTATTAGTTAATGTTATAGTCAATTTAGAAGAATAGAATAAGACAGTTTTGAAATGCTTACATGCAATATATGTCTTTTGATAAAAACAAAAGTGTTAAAGAAAATATTTAAGTAAATAAAGGCGTTAACTTGCTGTTAGTTTTTCTTGCAAGTCCTTGTAGTCAAATATACCTCGACGTATATTTCTACAGAAAAAAAAAAAATTTAGGTGATATATGTTTGTAGAATTTTGAACACAACAGCCAGTTACAGCCAGATTCTGCCTATCGATCGTATAAATGTGGAAAGATAAATTTATCGAATCGTTTTTAAAGCTTGAAATTTTGTTAAAACATTTCTGAGAAACACTTTATTGTCCTTTTTAAATGGGTTCGCAAACTTTTTCTCACAATTTCTGTTTTAAGTTTTATTGTATAATTTTTTTTTGGAAATAAGCATATGTTTGATAAGGAATGTTATGCCATATGTCATGTTACATGTCATGCCATATATTATGATTTTTTTTTAATTCAAGCTTTTAAAAAATTTTTTAAGTTGTAAGTCACTTTGTTAAAAAAATATTTTTTTTTATTTTACCATTAAGAGAATACGCATACAAATAAATAGACATATACATATGTATATATTATTTTAATTTTTTTTAATATTGATTTTATTAGAAGGAAATACATACACTCACACAAACTGTCAACTATTCTAAATACAAGTGAGTTTTAACATAAGTAAGAGTAAATAACTAAAAATTATAAGTGGTTGAGTATTAAATATATAAAAACAAATAAAAAACAACAACAAAAGGTTGCTTTAGATTATAAGAAATAAAAAAAAAAGCTGTTAGTGGCAGTTAAAAAAAATTAATTAAAAACTAAAAAACAAACGAAAATTTATTTAAAGTTGTAAAAAAAATTTTTTTTTTTTTTTTATTTTCTTTACTTAATATAAATTTAAAAATATGTTGCGTTTTATTTTTATTTTTAGCATTAAAATCTGGCTGTTAATTGATATTTTTGTTTAAATTTTCTTTTTTCTTTTTAATTATTTTTATTTTTATAATGTTGTTGTAAGTAGACTATTCAAATGTAATTGTCAAAAAGGGTTTTAAAACAAATACTCACTTTCTTCCTCGATATCGATACGATTTTCCAATTCCGAAGTGCTTTTTTGGCGTCTCAATAATTTTTGTTTGGGCTGGCAACGTGGCAGCTGAGAGGCACAATCGCCATGAGCATTAAATTTACAAATACGACAACGCAAACCCTGACGTGTATGACCTGCAAATGATACAATTATTTTTTGAATTTGTATATTTTTAAATTTAATTAAATTAATTAATTAATTTATTTATTAAAAATTAAATAAAATTTTAATAACCTCTTAATATTTGTGAACACACATCACAAGCTGTTATCTTTTTGTAAGTATACTCCTGTAAGTGATGGCTGCCATCTTCGTTAGGCCGCAATGGCTGCGATGAACTGCCAGCGGCTCCATTACGTCTAAGAGAGAAATAAAGATAACACTCAAATGTATTATTTTCTTATAAAATCAAATTGTTTTCTAAACTTAAATATTTACAATATAAGTTACAACAACAAAATAAAATTAAATAAATAAAAAAAATGATTTTAGTCACATATCAAACTTTTAACTACTTTTAATTTAAATATTGTCAGCTATTTGAAATTATTTATATATTTTTTTATCTTTAAATAAATAATATTAATATTTTTTGATTTCTCTTAGTGGTCAAGGGTCCAGGGAAAATAAATAATTTATTTAAGCCATTTATCACTGTCAATTTTTGCACTCATTTTGTTTTTATTTTTTGGTCTAAATAATTCGCATCACTTGTGATTGCAATCAAGTGAAACTACCCCCAACTCCCCAAACAGTTGGCATTTATAATTCTAAAGGCCAAAATGAAATCTGAAAACACTAAACTGACACTTGCAAAATAAATATGTAGTTATATTTCCATTTTTATTTTTTTTATTTTTACCTGCTCATTTCATTTTGTTTTTAATCTTTTTCATTAAATCAGTTGTTCATGTTCTGCTCAACTCACATACAAATTAAGATTTTACTTTTAACATGGCTGCAAATTTGTTAAAAATGAAACTTATCTTTTTATGGCTGGCTGCTGGGTTTTTGGTAAATATCCAACTTGTCTTCTACAGTTTTATTAGTTGCTATTATTTTAAATAAAAGCTGTTTAATGTTGCAATATGATAAAGAAAGAGTAGTTTGCATAAACTTGTTTATGTGAAGAATTCAGTGATTGTTCAAACTATCGTTTATTGGTGTTGGCTGTGACAATAAATTTTTCAGTTTTCTTTTTCAGGTTAAACTTAAAAAGCCGAAAATATTGATAAAAAGCCACATAAAGTAAAAACTTAATTTGTTTTTGTTAAAATTTGATTTACGATTTAATAAAAATTTTTTGCAGAACAAAAAAATCTTTTAAAAAGTTTACTTTTTTAAAAAAAAAAAGAGAAACTTATTACATTTTTAAAGAAAAATTACTTTTTAAACCATAAATTTTAAATATGTACTATTTTAAAAAGGTACTTTTTTAAAAAAGTACTTTTTTAAAAAGGTACTTTCTATTAAATAATATTAAGAAATTTTTCTATTTATTTATTTAAAAAAAGTACTTTAAAAAAATATTTTTTAAAACCAAAACACTTTATACTGTACCCTTTTTTAGCAGGTACTTTTTGTTTAAAAATATTAAGGCGTTTTTTAAATCATATCATATCATAAAATATTTATCTTTAAAAATATATATTAATTTATATTAAAGTAAGTATCTAAAAAATTACTTTTGTAATACCTAAATTTTGAATATGTACCTTTTCAAAAAGCTGTTTTTACTAAAAAAATATTGACAGTTTTCTTAATCATAAAAATGATTTTCTTTAATTTTTATTTTTTATTTTTCTTTAAATACATTTTTGTTTATTTTTAAAAAGTACTTAAAAAAAGTACTTTCAAAGGAGTACTTTTTTAAAGCCAACATTTAAATTCTTTTCCAAAAGATACTTGTTGTTAAACAATATTAAGGCATTTTACTTAAAAATAAATAATGTTTTTCTTTTAAAATATATAATAATATTAAATCAGCTACTAAAAAAAAGTACTTTTTCAAAAAATTAATTTTAAATAAGTACCATTTTTTAAAATGTGCTTTTTTTAAACAAAATATGGTAAATATTTAATGTTATTATTTAATATTTTATGTTTAAATAAAAATATTTTTGTTTAAAAATATATTTAAAAAAAGTACTTAAAAAAAACATTTTATATAGCACTTTTATTAAATTGGTACTTCTTATCAAAAGTTTCAATTTAAGTTCAGTGTGCTATATAAACTTTGCCTTTATATTTTCCAAAATATATCACAGATTTTGAAAGAAGGAGGATGAGCGGAAGCATATTAATTGTGTCTGGAATGGGAGATCTAAACCTTGGTCAACTGCTAGCAATTACTAGAGGTTGCATGAAAAGATAGAAGACCGACGATAGCCAGTCGATAGTCGGAAATCACCAAGTCAAGAGGAAAGGCTAGTGATTACACGTGATTTAATAAAGCAAAGTTGGTTGCAAATTACTAACTGATTTGCTTATAATTCTTGGGGACATAAGGGGGACATAAAAGCACCCATTTAAGTAGCGATTGCTTCGATTACGCCCCCGCCATACCCCCACCAGCCCTACGATAATTCTAAAAGTAGCTTTATTAAAATGCATCTATTAAATAAATTTATCGAATTCACGATAGTGTGTTAATAATTTCAGCTTCCGTATCATAGAGATTTTCCGAATGTTTGGAAAATATTGTGGAAACAGGTGTCTTAGTAATTCTATTGTAATCCTGGCTATATGCGATGTGGCACCGACTTGTTGATACCTTATGTTTATCGAGCCCAAAGCATGCAGTTGTGGCATTCAAAAGTTTTTAATCATATCACGATATCACTTCCCATTCACAGTTATCGTTACGCCGTTTTCATTTTGAAAGAAGTAAGGTCCAACTGTTCGTCTTGACCAAAGTGTCTGCCACACTGTCAATTTTAAAGAATGCAAAGGTGACTGTTGAATAATTTAAAGGTTTTTCATTTCCCAGAAAGATTCAAATGAAAATGTGCCTGGTCACTCATTATGATTTTTTCATGAAAATCGGGGTTGTCATGAGCGAGCTCTAACATTGTATTGGCATATTTACGGCAGCGAAAATGGTCTTGTGGGAAAAGCTCTTATGTATTATATGCAAACATATGCAAATCCTTGTGCAAAATTGTGGTCAAAGTTGTTCTTTGAAGATCAAGCTCCTGAGACGGCATCGAATTGAGATCGATGGATTGTTTTGAACACTTTCTTAAGCAGCAGTAATGTTTTCAGCCGATCTTGTTGTATATTCTGGCCTATGCTTGGGACTATCACCTACACAACCTTTTGTTCGAAATCGTTCACTACACGATAAATTTCATGTAACTTTCTCATTGATTTTGATAAAATATTTTAACGATTAAAACACGTTGGGCTATCGAATATTTTTCCATAATAAATTTGCCGGGTGTCTACTTCACGACTGCCAAATAAGAACTGTCAAGAGTAATGTTTACCAAAATGGCAGTAAAACAAAGAAGTATACCTTCTCAGCGGTCACCCTGTATTTAAATTAATTGATTAAGATTTTTAATGAATTATTGATTGTCTCTTCTATTACTTCCTACTTCAGTCATGTTTGTTGTAAAATGCAAATAATGGCATATTTTTAATTATAAAACAATTAAATTGAAAGTAGTTAAAAGCAAATATATTTAATACTTGTAAATAAATAAATAATAATTTAAAAAATATATTAATAATTCAAAACAACTTTATTAGGAATTATTAGAAATTAAAAATTTATACACTAAAATTTATTGAAACTTTTAATATAAAAAATAAAAGAATCATTTTTAATTAATAGCATTTATTTGTTAGCGCTTATTTACAATAAATAATAAAATATGACATTAACATTTATGTTATTATTGTTGACTTTTTAATTTTATTTAGTTGTTTTGTTTTATTTTTAGTTGTTATTAGTTAAACAATTTATATTAGTGTTATTATGTTATTTATCTACTGAACGTACACAACTTTGTGCCATTTATTAATTATTAGTGGAATATTTTGTTATTTCAAAAGTGTTTTTAAGCGAGTGTTAAAGCTGTTAAACTGATTTAATATTAAATATAATTAGGAGACTGCGGCTAAAATGCTTAGAAAAGTTGTGTGAGAATACAGTGGTGACTAACATTTTCATTCAAACAATTTTTGTTCTTTTTTTAGAGTAAAAAACATTAACAAAAATCCTAGAGCTAAAGAGAGAATATTTCCCAAAACTAAGTTATAAATAAAATATAAATACTGGGTGGCACAAAAGTAATGCTATACTATGTTTTAAATTTGCAAAAAGTTTATCGGAAGAAGTTTATACGGAAGAATTCTCAGCTTTAACGAAAAGTAAATTGGTAAAATTGAGTTAAAATTGAATTTCTTCTTCTTCATTCGGACCAGCACTAAGAAGATGAACCATATTCATGCAAAACATTGCACCAGAACTAGAAAATTAGATAATGGGGAGGAGGAAAGAGGGATTAGTGTTTTTACACATTCGATTTGAACTTTCCTACATTGAAAGTGACAGGAAAGACCTCTGGAGTTTATTCCATATGCGAACTGTTCTGCTAAAACATGAATTTTCCTTGTAATGCGTAGTGTGATTCACTGGCCAATCGACCACAAATGGATGGGCTCTCAATGAAAATCTAGTCAAACCCAAAAACGTGCGAGTTTCGGGAACAAGTTCCCTAATTTCGTTAGAGCACTTACCATTGTAGTAACGATAAGACAGTGAAATATAAACTACATTGCATTGATGTTCTAGGGAATCAATAGAGTTGGATATGCTTCCGTCCACAATTAGCCTCTTGGCCCTCTCCTGTATGCAATCGAGCAATTCCAAAATGGACTTTAGAGCGCCGACCCACACATGAAAGTTTTATTCCATGTTTGGACGGATAAAGGTGGTATAAATAGTACGAAGATCGGATAGAGTGAAGTATCTCGTAAATCATTTTGGAAAACCGAGGCAGTTAAAGGCTTCTTTAGAAATCTGAAAAATGAGTTTTGTTTATCGGATATCACCGCAATTTTCATGCCACGAACATTAAAAGCTTCCTATGCCGTAATACCTATATCATCCATAGTAACAGGTGCAGTACCAATTCTGAACACAGATCTATGCGTAAGCAAGCAACAGTGTGTCTTACGGGCATTCAAATCTACTCTGTTAACATGACCCCATTCAGAGATTGTTGTGAGATCAGGATTGAGCGTATCATTCGTGTTCCTTCTTTTGGAACTCACCTCCAACTGATTTGGTCTATTGCCAAATGAATACGAATGACAAATGGCGCTGTCATCTGTGAAGGAGCAAATAGGCTTGAAAGTTTGACAAAGAAGGTCATTTAGAAAAATAAGAAATAGAATAGGAGAAAGAACGTAGCCCTGGTGGTACCCCTGAATTAATTTTGAACTCGTCTGATGAAATCCCATCTATAACAACTCGTATAGTGTGATTCCAGAAAAAACTCTACTTTCTTCGTACTTTCTCCGAATTAAGGGTTGCACCATTTTTCCGAGAGGAAAGCCAGCAAATGACCTGTAGAGCACCCCCTATCGGGAAAGTATGCCTGGTTCTTGGGTCTGTATACATTTCGAATAGCTTTGCGTCATTTTTATTTCCATGTAAGTATCCCAATTCAATAATCATTTTCACAATTTGCAAATCGAAAACAACGATGACTGTAAGGGCATAATTTTGGCTGCTTAGAGGTGCAGGCTCAAAATTAGCCTTTGCAATATCTCTATATTCTTTATATGTGTTTGTCTCTTTTGAAGTCGATTTTACAATAATCTGTGTAGTTTTTAAAAATACAAAGTTGCATCCTTCCTTCTGATTAGCAGGCAAACAGGGAATTATTTACGTATTTATTTATGTGGCAGTCAGAAAAAATGTAAATGAATGTCACTTGTTGAGCTGACTTAGAATCGTAATGACAGCACTTTATTACTGCATTACAAATCTGTAATAAGTAAGAAATAAGGAGAGATGCCTTGTGTATACTTGATCCAATATATCAAGTCTAAACCACAAATGGGAGCGTTAAACCTGCTCAATTTAACATCATTTACAGGAAAAGCATTCAAGATAATGTGAGGATTCTTTTTCACAAGACCGTCACAATATAGACGCTTATTTATGTTGGTGCTCTTCTTTATATAGGATTGGCAAATTTGTGGTTAGAAAGTAAATTATCAATTAAATGATTAAATGTCAAAAATTAAGCTATTATCTTTGAGAAAGTTGAATAATTTTAAGCTTGGAGCATAATACTCTCCAGCATAGAATTTGAATGGTAAACATCTATTATCAAAATCAATCATTTCTGTATCATTTCATAAACTTCAAGCAGTTATTTCCTTGTAATACGGCTCCATCTGAGAATGTTGTGCATAATTTAATCATTAAATTGGAGGTTCACGGTATCCTTGCTGACAATAAATCAAAACAATATGCTGTTAGAGGGTATAGTGATGCAAACATAGCCCTTGTATAGCAAAGCGTATAGAATATGTTTGGAACTTTAACTCGTCGGTGTTTGCAACAATTTAGCATAGCTTATGCTTTTAAAGTTCAACCAGTTCAAGAGTTAAACCCGTTCGACCATTATTTGTGTTGAACGTTTGTGAATTGACTGTTTGAAAAGCTGAAGAAAAACAACACATTTTTGAACAAAATTGTCGTTAATAATGAGACACATTTTCAATTAGGCGTTTATGTAAATAAACAAAATTGTCAAGTATGGATCTCACATAATCCACAAACAGTCCTAAAAAAAGTGACCCTAAGACGCGTTTTGTGGTCATTATCGTCTCTGTAATTTTTCCGCAAATGAGTTAAGGAATAAACAATTTTTTGTGGCCACAATTGGTTAGTGTTGACATCAGTGATTTCAGTGGTGTCAGTAAGACTACACAGCCACCAAAAAAAAGTTCGGTATTTTATATTAATTGGCCGCCTCGTTCTTGTGATTTAATGGCGCTGAATAATATTCTCTGTAGCTATTTGCAAGACTAGGTTTACATGGACAACCCACAAGCTAATGCTCTAAAAGACGCAAATTGACGCTGTTTAAGCGACGAGATCAGCGAAGCTTTGTTGTTAAATGTGGTTTAAAATGTTGTTAAAAAAATCAAACGTTTACTAATATGCTAGTGCTGAATATTTACCTCGTATGATACTCCAATATAAAGTCCTGTTTTCCTACTTTTCACTCGTATCAATAAAACTTAAGTTGTCACAAAAAAGTGTATGCCTTAAGCCAGTTTACTTTCTAACCTCAAATTTGCCCATCTAAAATAAAATTACTTATTAACAAACCCGTAAGAAAATTAAGGTCGCTCTTATTTAGTAACGGTATCAAAGATAATATTCTTTCTTGAATTTGTTTAAAACCTGTGTGAGATCAGCTATAATGGTAAATCTGACTTTAACTAGAAGCTAGTTCTTTTCTTAGCCTGATGATCACCTTTAAAAGATCTATTTAATGAATTTCTTTTTGAAATAATGCTCGGACTCTGATCACAGGTTTCTAAAGAAAAAATGAAACCAACAAAAAATTTAGTTTAAGGTAATAAGTAACCGAAATTTGTCTCTTTCTCTCTCTCTTTGTCTTTTCAAATCTCCTGCATTTAAGCATGTGTTGATGAAAGTTCAAACTTGTTAAAATTTATAAAATTTCTACTATTTGTTCATTTATGATATTTATAAACTTTGTTTAATATTGAAACAAACAATTTACTTACTCACACCTGTTAGTTATTACATGTCATGTTAATTTAATTTACTAAAATATTTATTGTTTCTATTTTTATGTACAAAATAAACAGAGTCATAAAACAAATGAATCTACTAAATAAATGGAGATTAATTAAATAAAATGATTTTTCTACGAGCGTATGCACACTTTTGTTAGTAGGAATGACATGGGGGAGAAGGTAAACACACACACACATACACACAAGCTAGATTTAAATGGGAACGTTTAAAAAAAAATAAAATGGCTTTTTAGAGGATTACAACAATTTTAAAATATAACACTTAAAGTAAATAGCCCTCAATATTATTGTTGAAATTAAATTTTGTATTTGTTTTAATTGTTAGAATTTTTGTATTGAAACAAAGAAGTTTTATTTCAGTTGTTTTCTTGACACAAATAAAACATGCAGTATTACAATTTGCAGTTGGCTAATTTTTTTGTTAATAATAAAATTGTTTTCCGGAAATAATAATCTTTTCTTAGTACTGAATATTTAAAAAGATTAAGATTTTTTAGAATTTAATTAAATATGAAATAATCTTTTAACGGTCTTTTAAATAATTTAACGATTTTATTTTTCTCGATATTTCGCTTTCCTGTGGAAAGCTTCTTCAGGAAATTATTTTTTTATATTTAACAAAAACAAAAAATTATAACAATTTTTTAGAATTTTTTTTTTTATATTTTTTATTTATTTCATTTATTTATTGTCATTATTATTATTATTATTAATAATAATATTTTTTAGTATTTTTTATTATTATTATTTTTTTTGTTTTATTGAAAAAAACTTATTAAAATAATAAAATAAATGTACACTGTACGTCGTCAAATTAAAAAAAAAATGGTTACATTTAAGTAAAAAAGCCTATCTAACTCTGTAGTGCCAACTGCGCTGCAACTGAGAGGAAATGGAGTATGAGATTTCAACTAAATTTTTATTACAGTATTTCTTGTTTTCTTTGTTGAAAAGTTTTCTACAGCAGAAAAATTAATTTTATTTTTGCAAATAAATAATATTTAAGGCAGCCCGCCCGGTAAGCAAAAACTTTTTTGTTGTTCTCCGGTTAAGGTACAAAATGTAAGGTATACTTTTGGGGGCGTATTTATTTGCTCTACAAATGCAAGCATTAAAAAGTTGACGAAGAAAGAAAGTTAGTTCTCTGCTGTTGGGGATGTAATTGCAAGAAGTTGCAAGTTGGCATCATTTATTTATTTCATTTACACCGACTTGTACAGATGTAGAGGCAACAATTTTACATGAAGTGATACTTAGATAGCAAAAGTTGCTCTTTTATTATTATTGGCTTAATGCAACAGCAAAAGCGTAAATATTAAGCAGAGAACAAAGTGTATGCATAGCAACATCAAATTAAAGAAAAAGAAAAAAAATTATCCTGCAAAAAAAAAAACAAAAAACAAAAAGGAATTTTTCAAATGGAAAAACTTTTGTACATTTTTTGCGTGTTTAGTTTGTAGTTTTGTCTTCTTGTTTTTTTTTTCTTTCTTCTTCCTTGTTCCTCTTTATTGTTATTAGTGTCTATTTGTTTGATTGCAAGAAAGAAAGTTTTTTGTTTATTTTTTCTTTAGTTTTTATTTGATTTTTGCCAGTGTGCATGAACATTTATGAAAGAGTTCAAAAATAAATTAGGAACGAAGACTTTAAATAACTTTCGTAGCAAACATAAAGAATAAATTTATGAAAAAGTTTAATTTAAATAAACATGACTTTTACGTTTTGAAATTTTTTCCAGAAAATCTACTGAGGGATTCAATAAGTCTATGCAAGTAAAAAATTAACTACTTTAAGGATTATGTATTTTATTTTTAGAGTAATAACGCCACTCCTTTGTTTGCATCATAATATCTCTCTAACTCCCCATTTAGCAATCTTCACAGAAGTAACAGAAACGATAAGGATTCTCACACAAGTGTTATACACATGTATATGGTCTCATCTTTTAAACTATTAAAGAAAAATTAAACCAATTGGCGGCGAATTGGTTTTTATTATTAAAAATAAAAAATAAAAGTTACAGGGTGCCCTCACAGAAGACCTAATTTTTATATATATTGTCTTATCGCTTGAAGTCTGTTTTAACGTTTTAAATTTTAACGATGACCCCTACAAGCTAAACTATGCTTCATTTTTAAGTACCACCCACTTTTGGCTGATTTATTCCATATATATTTTTTTATAAAAAATTTTTCTAGGCTGTTATTCTGTGACGATGGCTGAATAGTTTACCTTTTAAAAATAATTATAAAGGGTCCGCCAAATAGCTTTTTTGTTTTAAATGCTATAAAATAAAACTACTGAATATTTTCTTAAATTTCTTCTTTTATTTGAAAGTACAATCCTTTCGCTTAATAATGGTAAATAATTTCATTCAAATGGCTGCCACGGCTGGCCATGCAGTAGCCTACACGATCGGTCTAATTTTTAAGCACATTATCGACTGTGTGCAGCTGTATTTCACTAATGGCATCACGAATATAGTCCTTTAAAGCGTCAATTGCCTCTGGCGTAACAATTATCTTTGACGACACCCCTCAACTTATAGTCCAACGGTGTCAAATCGCAGCTCCGAGGTGGCCAAACGACATCAGCTTTGCTGCTAATAATACGATCTTCAAAAATAGGGCGCAAAACATCGAGTGTAGCTTCGGCTGTGTGGCACGTAGTGTCGTCCTGTTGTAACCAGATGTTGCCAATATCCTCCTCTTTAATTTTTGTGAACAATAATTCATTCAAAATGGCCCGATAACGATTGCCATTAACTGTAACGGCCACTCCTTGCTCATTTTCGAAGAAAAATGGCGCAATTATGCCTCTGGGCCAAAATGCGCACCAAAAAGTGACTCGTTTTGGGTGCGTCGGCTTTTCAATGTATGCATGCGGGTTTTCTGTGCCACAAATGCGACAATTGTGCTTGTTTACATACGCGGCAAGATCAAAATGAGCTTCATCTGAAAAGATGGTTTTTTTTTGCAAAATCGGCATCTTCTGTAAGTCGAACGCAGGCACACTTAGCGAAGCGAAAACGCATTGGATGGGCACTTGACTTCAACTCCTGAACCAATTGGACAAAATTCGTATCAATGATGTCTCTGAAATGTTCAATTGTTGAGAACGACGGTGAATTTTTGTTGATGGCGCTTCACGCACACTTTCTGCCACAGCAGCAATATTCTTGGATCTACGCACTGTTTTTGGCTTTTCACGCTTTGGCTTATCGATGAGGATGCCAGTTTATTTCAGTTTTTTCGCAAGATAACGAACATACGGAGCTGACTGTGCTTTTCTTCTTCCCAAATCCGTACACAATTTTCGCACACACACTCTGCAACATTTTCAAAGTAATGTCGCAATATTTCCCAACGTTGTTCAAGCATATACACAAACATATTCGTTCAGCGGAAGGATAAAACTAATTATCTGTCAAATCAAACATGAGCTAAGTGTTACCATTCACGAAAGAAGCACTAGTTGAAAAAAAAGTTCGATGGCGGACTTTTTATTATGAAAGTGTTTATTATTTTATAATTTTCAATATTTATTTCCGCTGAGTAAGAGCATTTTACTGTAGGTAGTTATATGCATTGGAGAATATATATGCAAACGAAGAAACATTTTTCTGGGTGATTAAATTTGTTCCTTAAATTGTCTTCTCCAGACAGTTTAACTACGCCAAGGTTTGCAAATGTAAAAACAGTGTTAATATATAATTAATGGTTTTAATTGACCGTAAGACGCTATGTGGGATGCCTACGCATAGATCTATGTTCGTAAATGGTGCTGCATCTGTTGCTATGGGTGATATCGGAAGCTCTTGGCGTTTTTGGTATGAGAGTTCAGTGTGATGTTCGATGGACTAAACACATTTTGCAGGTTTCTAAAGAAGCTTTCAAGTCCCTCGGGTTTCTAAAACTTAACTTTATCCGACCTTCATACTATTTATACCACCAACATCCGTCCAAAGATGGGATACAACACTTATGTATTGTCCGGTGCCGCAAAGCCTATTTTGCAGTTGCTCGACCGCGTACAGGAGGCTCATTTGGGACGGTAGGGTATCCAACTCTGTAATGTAGGTTGTATTTCACTCTTTTATCGTTACTACAATGGTAAGTGTAAGTAAGCTCTAACGAAATTAGGGAACTTGTTACCGAAATTCGTACATTTTTGCATTTGACTCACTTTTCGTTGAGAGCGCATCCATTTGTGGACGATTAGCCAGTGAATCGCATTACGCATTACAGGGAGAATTCGTTTTCTTAGCAAAACAGTTCGTAAGTGTAATAAACTTCCTCTAGAGGTCTTTCCTGTCACTTTCAATGTAGGAAAATACAAATCAAATGTCAACAAACACAACTCCCCCTTTTCTCCACCCCATAATCTAATTTCCTAGTTTTGGTACAATGCATTGCATGGGTAAGAGTCATCCCCTGAGTACTGTTTCCAAAAAAGTTCTATTGTAAAGCACATAGTTGATGGAATGTGAACTCAGTGTATGCTTAATTGTTAAAGTGTTGAACTATTTAAAATACAGGCACAGCTTTAAAATCCCCATCTTCGTTTACAGAAAATTATAAGATCCAATAAAAGATAACATTTATATTTCTCTGAGCTTATTGATTTTATTCCTGCGATTTTGTCACACACTTCAAAAAAACTGCTGTATCCAAGAACGCATTTTAACTAAAAAATCCCTAAAATATTTAATTAAATTTTTTTGTGCATTTAATTAAACAAAACGACAAAAAAAAAACAAAAATAGAAAAAGAAGAATAATAATAAAACCATAAAACCAACCACATCGTTATCAACTGTAAGTAAGAAGATTCTTAAGAACAAAAAAACACAAAATAATTTTTACGGTTCCATAAATCTTAAAGTGCAATTAAAAGTTTTTCTTTTATGGTTTTTTATTTAAGATTTATTTTTTTTGTTTGTTTTTGATTCATTTTTTATTTTGTTTTTATTTCTTTTTAATTCCACATGCTTGTTTTTCGTTTGGTTTGCTCCTTGTTCTCGAAAGGAAACTTTTGTTTGTACTTCCCTGTTTTTGTTTTCTTTACAGACACGCAGACACAAGAAATCATAAAAAAAATTTAAGTGCTTTTTTTCTGTTTGTTTTGGGGATTTTATTATTTTCATCTGTTGTTGCTGCTGCCCTGTTTAACTACAGGAGATGACAATAGAGATCATTTTCATTATTATTAGGCGTTGAATAAAATTAAAAAGAAAAGTAGGTAAAAACGCGCATGGATGCACGCCACTTTTTTATTAGCCACCTTTCGCCATTAATTCTTCAGCTGCTGTGTTTAATTGTGTAATATGACTGTTGTTTAAAACAAATTGTCCTCTTCAAGGAGCTGATTGTTTCTAGAAAGTCTTAGTTAATTCCTACATGCCAGTAACAAATTGTTAATTGCATAATTGACTTGAATGAGTCATAATGTCAATCTCTTTTCATACTTAGCCCCTGTAGGCTAGTAGGTAGTGTACTAGCTTGTAAATATGGGGGTTGTAGGTTCGATTCCCAACGAAGACCTTGGTTTTTTTCACTACAAAAATAAAAATTGACTGTCGGTGGGGCTGCTCAGCGATGAAGGCATAGTCACTAGTCGTTGTGCTGTCTTATATACGGCAGTTAATTTCCGACTATCCTTCTACTTTAACCACTTATTTCATCTATTCTCTATCCCTTTGCTAAAGAACGTAGCACGGTACTTGACTAAATAGGCATTGTTGCCTGAATTGCTACTTCTGTGTAAAAAAAAATAAATAAAAAAAAAATACCTATAAACTAAAGGTAAAGGACGACTCATAAGCTTTCACTAACTAAAGATTCCTAGCCAAGCAGTGCAGTAGAGCAGAAGAGATGATGCAGGTGGTGAAAAAATTATTACTTAATCTACAGGGAGTACGGCTGTACCCGATATAGTTTTGTTTATTCCAAAAATACAGGTCATGAATTGTTTAAAAGCTTTAAACCTTTTTTTTAAGGTGCTTAGGTTGGTTGTTTTGAAATCAGTTTCTTTATAAAAATCTTTTATTTTCAAAATAAAACAAATTTGCAATACGGAATAGAATAGTTTTTATTTTTATAGTTTTTTTTTTTTACAAATATTCAACTTGAATGGGAGTGAAAAACAAAATAACAAAAACAATGGAAAATGATTGTATGCAGCACATGCTTGCAGCAATCGTGAAAGTGTTTTTAAAAATTTTTGAAACTTTAATTTTAAGACAGAAGAATAGATTTCAGGAACTCTTTTAACAAACCAAAATTGTTTAAAAGGCTTCAAAACCTGCTTCATTAATTTAAATGCGTGATTAGTGATGCTTCCAGAACCGGAGTTGAGAAATTATTTGTAAATAAGCACAGGTTTCAGATTTTGTGTTTTACTGGCTGGGAAGATTTATTGCCGACATGAGTGTCTTTTTTAACTAAATAAATCTGATATGTGCTTAGATTTAGCGAAGGAGCTAGCTTCACTCTTATTTGGGTACGGTTTTCCGTTAACCCACGTCACATTAGAGACTATAACAAAAAACTACGAGAACCAAAATCAACTCCAGAATCAAATTTTGCGAACCATATATTCAACAACAAATGTACACTAGGACATATAAAAAAACAAGGAGTAAACTTGCACAAAGGAAGGAGACTGAATGTATTAGAAAACATGGAAATATAAAAACAGAAAACATTTGACGGACGAATAATAAATGAATAAATAAACACTGCTTCAGACACAATATTTGAATCATTGAAACATTTTTACAAGGGAATAAACATTACTCGGACACGAACACGTTACGCAGGTGCACAAGACCAAAGCCATAAAAAACATCATAAACGTACAATTACAGATTATTATGTAACATAAAAAAAAACAACCCATTAGGTTCACACATAAACACAAACGGACAACAAGCATGATCGTAAAAGGATTTAATTAGGAAGAAAGACGAATAAAAAAGGGTGCGGCAAATTAAGTAAAAAGATACAAACGAAAAAGGAGAGAGAGATACAGGCAAAAAGGAGAGAAAGTGACGAATGCAATAACACGAAGGGAAACACGAACAAGACGAACTATATAAACACAGCTGACAATAGAACACAATTAGTACGAAAAGAACACTGAAGATGGCAAACGGCCGAAACTTGTTTGTTCACAAACCAAATTTGATGAGGGTCGACGGAAAACCGTACCCAAATAATAGTAAATAAATATGAGCTGGTGTCCTTGTTTAACATACTATAGCCCTACCAGCCAGTTAAGAAATCTGTTACAGATTACAACCAAAAGTTTAAAGTTTATTATTAATTAGCATATTCTTACATCTACAAACTCGGTCGTGTAGATATTTTATTTGGTGCCAGTCTGTTTTTCGAACTTATATATGTGGAGCAAAGCAAATTCCTCTTAACAAAAATCAACCTATATTACAAACATTTGTTTTCGGATGGGATATATCTGATGGCAAATAGCTCATCTCTTACTACAATATGTCAATATAATAATGGTGAAGAAGAAATCAAAATCTTAAACTTCGAAATCGAAAAGATTTTGTGAAATAGAGAATAATTTTGCTAGCTACTTTACATATACAAGTGATGAAATCACATGACGTCAATTTCTTCACAAGCTTTTAAAACTAAGTGTTCTTTTTGATGGCTCATCAATATGATGATGATGATGTTTTAAATTTTTAGACTTTCTGCTTTTAGTAGACTATGACAGCAAGAAATTTATTTTCTTAAATATTGTTTAAATCAGGGTTCAGAATTTTTCATTTATGAATATTCAAAAGTCAACATTCATGCTATTTTTCATAAATGAGAAATCTAAAATTTTATATTTATTTT
Source organism: Trichopoda pennipes (assembly GCA_030448955.1). NCBI lineage: Eukaryota > Metazoa > Arthropoda > Insecta > Diptera > Tachinidae > Trichopoda > Trichopoda pennipes. The sequence goes on from JASKUP010000040.1 coordinate 5,760,531, forward strand.
TTACACTCATAAACGAACAACAAAAAATGATCTGGTTATTTTCATACATGAATGCGAACAACAAGAATTATTAGTCTTATTCATGTGTGATAAATGATAAATTAGCTACTTCTCATTAATGTTATTTTTCATAAATGTACATGTTCATTTATGAACGTTCAAATTTTATAAAATTTCTCATTAATGAACGTGAAAAAATGTTCTACCTACGATCGCAGTTTACCGTAAAATGAAGTAAAAACACATGGGTATATATTAACTCAAAATATAATATTGCAATATATTCTGAAAGAAGTAAAAAAAAACATTTTTTTTCCTGCATACGCCGACAATTGCGCATTTTCAAATATGTGCGTTTATGTACGCGAATGCTTAAGGCACATATTTTTACGACCTTTTCATTTCTGAAAAATTATTAAAATTGTAAATATTCAAAAATGAACACTTGTGTGTTTCTCATTTTTTCACTTATGAATAGAAAGAAAAAAATAAATCGTCGCATTCACAAATGAGAAAACACAAAATAATTTGTAGTCTCTCACACATGTATGAGAAGAAGTGGCTAAAAAATGAAATGTACATATTCATACATGTATGAACAGTGAGTAAATACTTCGCTACTCTGGTTTAAATTTTTTATTTAAGTTTAAATCCTACACAACAAGAAATGATTTTATATTTTAATCTATATATATAAAAATTATGTAAGAAATGTATAGTAATTCTTAAAATGAGAACGGCTGGGCCGATTTTTTTGCCAATTGTTCGTGTTTTCGAGAAGAAGGATTTTATGGAAGAACATTCGAAAATCGAGTTTCTGTATGAAATTTTGTGTGAAATTATGTCTGCTAGTTTAATATAAATAATTTTTAATTTTTATTATAAATTAAGTTAAAATGGCAGATACATATTAAAATAATTTGTAACAATAAATTAATTATATAATGAGAAGATTATGATTTATGATTTATTCTATGGAATAAAAATTTAATTAAAGCTTTTTCTACTGTCCTTAAGTTTTTTTGTTTAAAGAGGAACATTCCAGGAACGCGATGGATATATGAAAAACGGCTTTTCAGATAGCAGAGAACAGCGTAAAGGCATAAAAATCTTTTTATCCCTAACTGATATGGCAAACCTGTTTTTATTAATAAAATATTATAGCATTTCTTAAAAAAAAAATGATTTTCTGAAGAAATAAAAGCACACGACATTAAGGAGGTTATTAAGTGAAACTTAATATAGCTTTGAGGTAAATTTGGAAACATGATCATGTCCTTTTATACCGTAGATGTATTTAATGTTATTGCTGTATAAAATGTTTAGCTTTCGTCTACTACTAGAGTTATACCCAGCAAAAGATAAGATTTTGCAAAAAGTGAGTAGTGATGTGACGAACTCAGCTTTTAATAAATCCGACCCACAAGTGAGTTAAAATGGTTTGTCCAAGTAATACTGTTATTAATTGTTATTCCTATTATTCCCAGGCTTGTGACAGCATTTACAGTAGTTATTTTTTCTTCTATCAATATCGGAATATGATTAATAGTTTTCTTACGATTTATAATACACTTTGATTTATAAGGGTTTGAAGCAGCAGTCTTGTGGAAACTAAAGGCAAGTTAAAAAAATGCCGTCATCAACGGTGTCAAAGGCTTTATGGTGGTCAAGAAGTACCAGGAAATTTACAGATACATCTTAAAAAGCAATAACACAGCCCTGATTTTGGTGAAAGCCTGACTGCCTGTTACACAAGAAAGTGCTATTTTCAATATAACGTGATATTTGATGATGAAGAATTTTTTCAAAATACTTAGATAAAGAGCACAAAATGACAATTGGTCTGAACTCTAAGCAATTTCTAGAAATTGGCATAATTTTTGCGTACTTAATTTCTGCAGATGGCAGCACCATTTGCCATTCCTATTCATTTAGTAATAGACCGAACCCGTTGAAGGTGAGTTCCAAAAGGCGGTATATGACTGATACGCTCAATCACAATATCGCAATAATCTCCGAATGGAGTCGTGCGAATAGAGTCGATTTTAATACCTGTAGGGCGCAATGTTGCATGCTTACCCATAGATCTGTGTTTGAACATAGTGCTGCACCTGTTACTATGGGTGATCTTGAAAGCTCTTGATGTTTTTGGTATGAAAACTCAGTATGATGATTGATGGAATAAACACTTTTTTTTTAGGATTCCAAAGAAGCTTTCAAGTGCCTCGGTTTTCAAAACCGGTTCAAGAGATACTTTACTCTATGCGAACTTCGTAGTATTTATACCATCTATATTCGTTCAAAGATGGAATACAACTTTCATGTATGGACCGGCGTCCCAAATGCTATTTTGGAGTTGCTCGACCGCGTATAGGAGAGGGTCAAGAGCCGTGTATAGTAGGATATCCAACTCTATTGTGTCCCTAGACCATCGACGCAATGTGGGTTGTATTTTACTATTTTATCGCTACTACAATGGTTAGTGCTCCAACGAAATTAGGGAACTTGTTCCCGAAACTCGTACGTATTTGCCTTTGACGTACGTATTTGCGTCGAGAGCGCATCCATTTGTAGTCGATTGGCCAGTGAATCGCCCCACGTATTTTAGAGAAACATCATATTTTAGCAGTACAGTGGAATAAGCTCCCTGCAGGAATCTTTCCTGCCGCTTTCAAGGTAGGGAAATTCAAATCGAATGTCCAAAAACACTACCTTCCCTTTCCTCCTCCCAATTTGCTTGTTATGGTACCATGAATTGTAGGAGTAAGGGTCATTCCGAGCGAAAAAGTATCAAAGGCAAGATTACAGACAACAATATCCTTATAAATTAATGGTGTATTAACAACCTGCTTAGGGTGTATTGGTAACTTACACTTAATCCACTACATTTGACTTGATCAACTTTCAGCTAAAATAGACTTCATATTTGCTGACACAGCCTAATTGAAATGGATTGTATACGTTGTCGCTTAAATTAAGGTTATAAGGAACAATATCCTTACAAATTTAGGGTGTTAGTAATCAAAGCTCACTGCATTTGACCTGAAAAAATTTAAGCTTAAATATACCAGATATTGGCTTACAAAGCTAATACTTGAAAAGTTCTTGGCTTTAGAGGTGTATTTGTGAAGGTTCTATTAAACTCTTCAACATCGACTTGATGACCGCTTGAACTCTTTTTCTACTAACTCTAATCTCGCGAGTATATCTCCAAGTTGCCCTGGAGCCTATCGCCGAGTCTAGAATAATACTAAATTTTGTGTTTCTAGTGTTAATATTATCATTTCATCTTGCAGTTTTAAATTAGTATTCAAGCCTGAAGTTCTAAATCGCTTCGACATTGAACTAGGACAGTCTCTTATAGCAGTTATATGATTGATATTGACAGACAACTAAGGCTTTATTGAATATAATATTTATATTATATTTATATTAAAAGGTTCTCCCTGTTTATAAAGTGTTTAGTTTGTTTAATAATTAAATTAGAGAGAACAAGAGACAGACAGAAAGAGAAAAAGAATTAGAGAGATAAAAATGGAGACATTGTATTTGTTTTTAAATTAATTTTAAAGGCATTTTCTGCCTGCCCCTCTAGATTCACAACTGGCATATTTTTATGTTTTGATCTTTGCAGGAAATATATTTTTCTCTAGTCGGTTTTTAACTTTAATTTTACATGTCAGTGGATTTAAAGGTGTTTTCTTTTGTTTATGTTTTTAAAGATTTGTAGGAAAATAAGATGAAGGAAAAAACGAGAAAAAGCAAGTAAATTTTTGTAAAAGAAATTGCTTTGACAACGCTTGAATTGTTTTGCGACTGAAGCAAAGTAAAAATAATTTTTAAAAATATTAAACAAAAAAATAAACTTTTTTTCCAATAACTTTTTTAATGCTAAAACTATTTGTATGAATTTAAACAGGAAGTTTTAAATTAAAAGTGGAGTATACAATAAGGCGTAAGATGTTAAAACTTACAGTGAAGTATAAAATTTATACACCATATTATCCTGAAGAATATATACAATTAACTAAGGGAATTTGAATTTAGATTTTATATACATTTTTGTAGTTGTTAAATTAAGGGATATTTAACTACGGGAAAAAGTAAAATAGTGCGTGGTACTTTTTTTATTTTAATTTTATATACAAAATTATAATGTTTTATTTTTAAATAATTGTTAGTTTAGCTATTTACTTTATATATAAATATTATTATTTTATATAGTTCTACAAAAGTTATTGTTGCTGTTTTTGTAGTTTTACCTTAAAGTTAAAACGGTTGAGACGGCGTGATACATTTGATTAGAGCGAGGTTGACTGATTTTATTTAAATAATTATTTTTTGTTTTTTTTTTTTGTTAACAATATGCAGGGGAAAAACAATTGAAATATTTTATAATGAAAAAATAATATATATTAAATTTTTTAAAACTTACAAAGCTTAAAAATATTAAAAAAAAAACAAAAAAAGCAAATATTCAAACAAAAACTTATTTAATTTTTTTTTTTAATAAAGAAAAGGAAATTAATTTAAAAATGTTTTATATTATTTAACATAAACTAAAACTCATAATGTTAATTAGAATTTTCTTTTCTGCTAAATATACAAAACCAAAGTGGCTTTTTTGCGGCCAGTAAAAGCCTTGTATTCTGTAGTTTTAAATATTGGAAACTATTTTGTTTGATTTATGTTTTGCTTTGCAGAATGTTTACTTTTAATTAAAAAACTTAAATTTCTTAATTTTGATTTTTTTTGCTTCTTATTATTATTTTTATTTATAACACAGATTCCATCTCTAAAGACCAACCAACACTCCTCTAGTTGACCAAAAGAAAAAAAAACAAACTTTTCAAAAACATTTACTTTTTTGTTCGTAAGTTGACTTTATGCTGTATCGTTTTTACAACAAATTCTAACAACAAAAAATATTCTTGTTTTTGTATTATTATCTACAATATATTTGTAGTTGTTTTATTTAGTGCAGACCATAAAGTTTTTGCCAGCACAAACGTTTCAAATTTGCGTTTGGTTGGTTGATTGTATTCTACCGGTTTAAGTACCATTTATTTTCTTTGGCTTCACCACTACTTAAATAACCAGCAGAAAATTTAGTATAAAAAATAATGTTTTATATCTGACTAAAAGACAGACACTGTAAAGTGGACAGTACTTCTGTGAGTGTAGTGTTTCAGTAAGTGCCGACATCTTGTTTGCAAAACTTCTGAAGCGTTTTAAAATTGGACAACATTTTTTTGTTGTTGTTTTGTTCATTATAAAAAGTCAAGTTGTTATAGCAGGGTGATCTATCAGATATTTTATGTGAACGCAATTCAAATCAACAGAAATATCAAATAAATCGGGATATATGTATCTATATATATATATATGTTCCAACTTTACTAAATGAAAAACAAAAACCAGGGGTAAGTCCAGTCCTAAAAATGATGAACTTAAAATGGCGGTGGTTTCATTCGATATCCAAAAATAGTTAAAGATAAAATAAATAAATTATTTGATAGTTTTTATAGTTTTTTTAAACGATCTTTTTTTATTTATCTTTAATAAATATCTTTTTTTCTTAAATATTAATCTTAATCTTTTAATTATAACGATTTTTTTTTATTTTATTATTTTCAGATTTTTTGAATCAGCATAATTCAAAAAAAGGATAATAATACGAATATGGGGAATACAATGCCAACAAAAATCCTTTCCCCTCATTGTACTCTTTATTAACCCTAAAAAGATAACGTTATTTTTTAATACGGTAAACATAACGTTACGTTTGAAAGAGGTATGGTTTCTAACATTCTTTTAAGGACTTAAAAATATAAAAATTGGCATAGGAGCTATGTAGATCATTTATTTATTGAATTTTCTCTTTGATAACTATTAGCAAGCTACTGAGATTAACTGAGAAGACTCTGCGTATACATTTTCTCTCACTACAAACCGCAGAGATGGAGTAAAAATTTAAAAAGGCATACGTCTGCTAGACGTAACTTATCTATGCAGGGCTAATAAGCGAAAAAGTGTAAACAATTTACTACTTCGTAATAGACTTCCAACATCACATTTACTATAATTTAGATGGAAACCTACTGAGCAAACCTTTCTTTTGTAAAATGTTCTATCATGCAGAGAAACTTTCACTTAGCGCTCATTTTTTCTCATTTATGATCACTGTACTTTGGCAAAGAATAGTGAATAAAATTCTACACTGGTACAACGCTATCAAATCTTCTAGATTTCCCTTGAAAATCAATCATAAATTTGTCAATTTATTGACTACTTAGCAATTTTAAATACGACTACAATTATGTATTTGAGAGAGACATTTATTAAACAGCGCCTGGATTATATACCTCACGCTCTCTAAATGGTGCAATAATTTAAAAGAGAATAAAGAGAGCTGCTCCGCTGCAAATGAAACTGCGAATAAACAGAAACTCTAAATTTATATACTCGTGGCCGGCTATGTAAATTGAGGCCCTGTCTGGCCACTATATAAAAAAGTATTTCGTGATAAGATTTACATCTGCGCCTCGCCGTAAGCCGTAATCAGATGGTGGTCAAAACACTGGGAATGAAAAGCAACGTCATTCACGCCCTATGAAGCCGAGGACTAATTCTAGTAGCAGGTAATACCTAGTTGCAATTTTAGCGATTCCAAAGCAGGGTTGCAAACCACTACTCCTTGCTGAAGAGTTGGAGACTATCCAACTCCTGGACCAGAACGCGTGAAGCTTATTCTTATTATTAAGAACACGACGGCATGCGTGATTTGATTTACATCTGTACCCGGCAGTTAGCCATTACCAGATGGTGGTCAAACCACTGTGAATGGTATGTAGCGCCATTCTCGCCCTAGGAGGCCTTCGAGTCCGTGCCCTCTCCGGTCATTCCTAGTTGCAACTTCAAAAGCTCGAAGTAGGTCGCAGCCTTTACTCTCTGCTAAAAAGTTGAAGACTATCCAACTCCTGGTCCAGAACGCATGAAGCTTAATATAATTAAGAACACGACGGCATGCATACTCACTGGACCTGAACCATTCATTGTGTTCATTTTGAATGATCCGACCCACAAACTCTCACGAGGGCCTCGAAACCACAACCACCACGATACTCCCATATAGGGGCCAACCTCAAAGTATTGTGCAAGGATCGTATTCTTTAAACGTATTTGATCGAACAGCTAGAGAAATTTCCGCCATGAGAGTATCATGTGCGTTACTTTTTCGCCGATTGGCCTCTAGGACAAACTAATGCGATAATTATCATGAAATTGTGCTCAACAATAAAGGTGATTGTAGGGTTTACGAGTGTGTTAATAAACAACATTGTCGCTATCCACGACAGACCCCTAAAAATTTTATTACATCATCTAGAAGGAGTGCTATTTTGTTCGGTCTGCATGTGGTTGGCATTAGGGGTCAATTTAAAAATAAAGCTAAACCACGAGTTCTCACTTTTATGTCAAAACTTATAGAACATTTATTTAGATGGAATGTGAGATCGAATGAGTTCTTTAAATAAAAATTTTTCCCATAAGATCATATTGGGAAATTTATTAACTGACCTACAAGATCATAGTATTTGACCCCTGTTGACTGATGCCTGTGAGGTCACGTGAAGTTTCTGATTTGTAAGCAGCAATTGTTATTTGTCACGTACGACCATTTATGCTTGATAAAGGGTGTTAAAATTGAGCTTTTATAGCACGATTGGTCAAGAACAGCTCTGAAGAGCAGAAAACAAAAGTAGTTTTTTAAGATGTATTAACAGCTATTGGTTTTCGTTCTTTGTATAATTTTCTACAATGGACAACAAGCTTCTCTCGAATTAGAAGACTTGATGGACTATTAAACAATTTCCGAAAATTTTTCTGAGGTTAATATAGTTTAATTGTGTTAGAGTCCTTAAAACATTCTTATGATATTCTAATAAAAAATGTATTATTCAACAATTGAATATGGAAAGCATTTCCATATGGCCATTTCAATGAGATTTACCCAAATTTTATATAGAAAATTTAAGATTAACTTAAAAATGATTTTAATTAAAAATTTTTTATATGTCTGAAGTGTTATAAAAAGGACAGAAAAGCCAACTCCAAAGAAAATTTAAAGTTTGAAAAATATTAACAAGCGCCATGAAATAAACTGGCCAAAAATAGTCGAAGTGAAAATTTCTTCATAGAATCTTAGTATTCATTCTCTAACGATTGATAAGTTTTATTGCACTATTTCCAGAAAAATATTTACATTTTGTATATAATATAATATAATATAATATAATATAATATAATATAATATAATATAATATAATATAATATAATATAATATAATACAATAAATATAATATAATATAATATAATATAATATAATATAATATAATATAATATAATATAATATAATATAATATAATATAATATAATATAATATAATATAGTATAATATAATATAATATAATATAATATAATATAATATAATATAATATAATATAATATAATATAATATAATATAATATAATAGAATATAATATAATATAATATAATATAATATAATATAATATAATATAATATAATATAATATAATATAATATAATATAATATAATATAATATAATATAATATAATACAATAAATATAATATAATATAATATAATATAATATAATATAATTAAATATAATATAATATAATTATTATTATAATTTCTTCTTTCATCTAGATGGCAATATCTTTAAAATAATAATACAGATAGAGTATATAACTGATCTAAATATAATTTGCCTGCACAAAGGTTACAAATTTGCATTTGGTTGGTGGTCGATTGTATAATTTAAAATATTGAATGCATATTTAAAATTTATACTAAAATATAATTTTTAGTATAAAATTTATTATAGAATTTGTTATACAAAATTATCTAACTGCTGCATATTTTTGTGTAGGGTAGCCTTTAACTTTTATTAAGTGAAACTCATAAATATTATTTCAAATTTTTCATCAGCAAAGGAAAAAAAAGAGACTAAAAAGAATATTGAGTAAAATTTCCTTAAAAAAAAAATATTTTTTTTTACTTATTCTAACATTTGTTTTAAACCTGAAAATACGCTTTAGTGTATTTGTTTTTTCACTAAAAAAAAAATACGAAATGACCGCAAGATTTAATAATTTTAAAAGCATGTTTTTCACGTTTATTTCCGACTACTTTTTTTTGCATAATTCCTCTGACAGTCAAATGGCTAAAAAATAAAAATTTCTCTGCAGTAAGTTTTTTAAAAAGCATATATATACTATGTAGGATAGTGTGTATGTTTTAAGGAATCTGTGTTTGTAGGTGAATGATTGTTATAATTAAAATTCGCCTTTTTCCTTTGACCAACTGCAGCCACATCAGCCAGGGAAAAAATACTTATAAAAACAGACAAATGTAAAACATTTTCCTTTAACTTTTTTTATGAATTCGTATTTGATTCATGGTATAAATCAAAAGTTTTATTTTTTAGATTTTCGTGAATAATTTTACACGTTCCTTTGAACTGTCTTCAAAGTGTGGGCTTGGTTGTTTGCAAGAGTTGACTAATAACTTTAATAAATTTTAAACTTTAAACTTTTAAAAATAATAAATTGTGATTTATAATGTGTTCTCTTTTCCTGATAATCGATTTTCTAGCTTGGCAATTAAAGTTACGGTATAAAATTATTTTATTAAATTTATTTAAAAAAAAAATATGTTTAACATTTTTAGCTGATCTTCTCTTTCGTTTTTTTTTTCTTTCTTTTACAGAAAAATTTATTTTATTTTATAAATAATTTTTTCCAGCACCAGGTCTTTATAAAAAATGTAAATGAATTTGAAATTTATTTTAAATTTCAATATTTCGCCACGCCATTGGGTGGCATCTTTAAGAAAAGCAAAGTTTATAAATAATTTAAAAAATCTATCCAAGATCTTGTGCTTGAAAAAATTATTTATAAATGATTAAAAAAATTCAATTTACTATTATTATTATTTATTTATTTTATTATTAAAAATTAGAAAGAAAAACTGTTATATTAAAAAATCTAAAGAACATCGAATGCAGTGCTCTTCAGTGAAAGTGAAATCAATTAAATTTACTTTTTATATAACTAAAGGAGCGTTAAGAAAAACACTCAACTTCTGCTTTAGAACTTCTAGAGCCATTGATTATTAATTAAAAAAAAGATAAGCGGTTGCTTTAATCTAAAGCCTGTATCCACAACAACAACATCAAAATATTAATTAAGCGGTAATTACGAGATGGTGTACATTTCGTGATAAGTGAATGAAAAGTAACGTCATTCACATCCTAGGAAGCCGAAAACTAATTCTAGCAGCAGGTCTTTCCTAGTTGCAATTTCAGCGTTTCCAGAGCAGGGCTGCAAATCACTACTCCTTTCTGAAGTGCTGGAGACTATCCAACTCCTGTTCAGAACACCTGACTAACATGCTCACTGGATCTGGATCATTTACCAGGTAGGTGTGATTAAGGGCGAGATGATCCTGGCCACCATTATCATTCATGCTTGGGGCCGCAAAACCACAATCACCATGATACTGCCGAAGGGCCAACCTCAATAATCAGTCAGAGAAACAGCTAAAAGTCTAAAGAGATAATTAGCGGAAACTCTGGGGGTTACTGATTCGCGTTGAAATAACGTGGAGCTTCCAGTTGTACCCCTGCTGACTTCAGGGGACTGTGCTTCCTTATACCCCCAGCAGCACAGGTATAGATAGTCAAGTATTCTATAAAGACCAATAAATGTGCCTCCGAGGGGGGGGGGGGGCGAGATAGTGTACATCAATATGATGCTTAACTCATTTTTCAAATGATGGTTATAACTTATTAACTTGTGGACTATAGTAAGCATAAATACAGGTTGCCCACTGGGAAGGTAATATACTTTGTTTTGCCGCCATTGTGATAAACATTAATTTTGACAGTTCATATTTGCAGGCGTAAAGTAGACACGTGGCAAATTTAATATGGAAAAATGTTCGCTAAACCAACGACTTTTAATCGTTAAAATATTTTATTAAAATTTAATATCGATTACTGTGACGATGAGAAAGTTATGTGCAATTTTTGGCAGCAATAACGCGCCAAAAAAAAAACGCACAATTTAAAGTGTAGTGAATGATTTTGAAGAAAGATGGCCAGTGGGTGATAGAACCAAGCGTGAACCACAACGTACTATAAGATCGACTGACAACATTACTGCTGCTTAAGAAAGTGTTTAGAACAATCCGTTAATCTCAATTCGATACCGTACTCGGTAGCTTGGTCTTTAAAGAACAAATTTGGTCACACGAATTTGCGTTTTTTTCCATATAAGATTCAGTTGACATAAGACCTTTTCTACAAGACCATTTTCGCTGGCGTATAAGTGCCAATAGCATGTAACAGCTCGCCCATGACAACTATTATTTTCATGAAAAATAATAATGATTGACGAGGCACATTTTCATTTGAATGGATATGTGAGTAAACAGAATAGTCGGTTCTGGGGAATAAGAAACCTTTTACAAGAGTCACTTTTGCATCCATTAAAAGTGACAGTCTGGTGTGCAATTTGGTCAGGAGGAGTCATTGGATCTTGCATCTTTGAAAATGAAAACGGATGTAACGATAACTGGGAATAGGGAGCGATATCGTGATATTATTAAAAACTTTTTCACGCCACAACTGCATGCTTAGGCTTGAGTAACATGTGATATCATTAAGTCGATGCCACATGGCATATAGCCAGGATTACAATGGAATTATTGTGAGACCTTTTTTCACAACAAGTTATTTCAAAAAATGGTGATGTTGATTGGGCTCTACAGTCGTCTGATTTGTCTGCGCCGCACTTATTTTTGTGGGGTTGTCTTAAGACATGTTTTATGCAAGGACATCAAGAAGCGCTTGGGCAACTTAAATAAAATATTTGTAATGAAATTACTGAAATGTTGCGTGAAATGAAAAATGTACTCAAAAGGACTCGCATTTGTAAGACTCAGAGAGATGGACATTTAACCGATATTGTACTTCATACATAATTGCCGACATTAAATAAAATATTTACCAAGATATTCTCTTTCATGCAATCAAAAATTATAAACAAATAAAGTAGTTTACTGTCCCGGTGGACACCCTGTATTTTATTGACTTATTTTATGCATAAGAGCAACTGATTACTTAACAAGGTCTATAAAATATCAAACCATAGAGTTAGTTAAAATTGCTAAGTTGTGCTTTTTACAGAAGAGAGAAATAGCAAATAAATTAGCTGATTGAAACAGTAGCTCTTCATTCAGTCATACTTTTCCATACTCCTACACTTATATAATCATATCTGCAATTCCGTAATAACACACACACACATACACAACTAATTCTTTTTCCTAGTTTTTGTCATTGAAAAGGCGAACAAGAAAGTAAGAAAATTCATAAATAAAATTAAAAAGAATATTTTACATTTCATTGATTGCAGAAGTTGTAGATTTTCTTTAACAAAATATATATTTTTGCTGCTTGAAACTTTTTGTTGCCAAATACAAATAAAATGCTGGCAATATTTTTTATCTCTTGAAAAATAAAACCATAACTTTGTCTTATTACACGGTCCTACATTACGCTAGACTTGCTTAGAAACAAAGTAAAATAAAAAAAAATAGAGAAAAGTTGATATCAAAAATAATATTTGTTAGTATAAAATATAGAAAACAGAAATGAATGCAAGGACACTGAGGTTGTTAAAGTGAAGAAGGATGAACAATATAATGCTATTCACAATTCTCCAATGTATAACATACAAGTACAGTCACACAGATATTGGTTTTAGTTATAAAAAAAAAAATATTATAAAAGGCACAAAATTGTATACTCGTATTAGCTGGCATCATGTGGCGTGTAAATACTTCTTGCCCAAGTATGTGGAATACACAAATATTCAAATCATTATTATCACAAACATCGTTATCATCCTACGCCATTTTTAGCATTTGATTGCAAAAAATGCAATATTGTTTCATACAAGAGTAAAAAAAATTGTTTCATCGCAATGGAGCTGAAATTGGTTTCAGCTATTTTGGTGTGATAAGAAAGCATCAGGGCAATAAGAGGCCGTACAGCCCAAAGAGGATAACCAATATGTTGCCAATCATACAGCAGAGGCATTTTAGTTTAATATAAAATAAGTCTCTACGATATTAGAAAATTGTTAAGAGTGTGAGTTAATATACGAAATTTTGTGTTAAATAAAATAAATAATTCACATAAGGAATTTAAAAATCAGTTTATAACGAATGGGGTTGGATGGTTGTATGCTGTAGAAGTTGTTAAAAATACTGATAGCCTAAAATGTAAGAGCCTTTTATAATAAAAAAAACAAAAAACATAATAATTGTTCCAATCGCATTTAACAAAAAAATGTTCATAAGAAATGTTTAACAAAAATGAACAGCAATTTGTTTTCACAAAACAATTTTTATTAAAAATTTTCGTAACAAGAAATTTGCTACACTTTGTAAAAATTGTAATCCAAATTTTTATCAAAACAATTTTATTAAAATTTTTATAATAAAGTACAAATTACATAAACATTTTTCTAAAAAAAATTTATGAAACTCTTTAAAAATAAAATTTTTAGAAAAAGAAATTTATTTAAAAAAAAAATTCATTAAAAAAATTCTAAAAATTTTTTGGTAAAAGCAGATTTAACAAAAAAATTATTTTTAAAAAAAATTTTCGAATAAAACATCGAAAATGTTCACCAAAATTTTTTAAACAAATTTGTTACAAGTTTAAAAATATTTTGTTTAAAACAATTTTATGAAAATGAAATTTTCCCAAAAAATTTTAATATAAAACTAGCTTATCAATATATGAATATATATATAATATAATAAAAAAAATTCTTGCCAAAAAAATTGTCTTATAATTTTTATTTAAAACAACTTTAAAAATGAAAAGAAACAAAATTTAATAACCAAAACAAAATTATTAAAACAAAATATTAAAAACTTTTTCACAAAAATCAAAATAAAAGAAATAAAGAAGAAAAAAATTAATAAATAAGTTATACCAAAACAAAATTTTATTAAAAAATTGTTAACAAAAAATGAATTATTAAAAAACTTTTGTTAAAAAAGTACTATTCAAAAAAAATTATCAAAATATATAATTAAAGATGTTAATCGAAAAATCTTTAACAACATTATTTTATTTATCTGATTTATTAAAAAATTTTAATAAAAAACTTTTTTTCCAAAAACGAATTTATCAAATTCAAAATTTTAGTTTTATAAAATTTTTGCTGCAAAAATTTATTTAAAAACTTTTAATCACAAAAAATATTATTCAGAACTTTTAATAAATAATGTTTATTAAAATTAATTTTATAAAAAAAGTTTTGTTAAGTTTTGTTTTTTTAACTTTTCAGTACAAAAAATATAACTTGAATTAAAATTTTATTATCAAAATTAATTTTACAAAAAAATTATTTTAGAAAATAAATTTTTATAATTTTGAAAAAGATTTTTTTAACTTTTGAGTACAAAAAATATTACTCAAAACTTGAATTAAAAATTTTTTATCAAAATTAATTTTACAAGAAAATTAATTTAGAAAATAAATTTTTAAAATTTTGAAAAAGTTTTTTTTCAGTACAAAAAATATTATTCAAAACTTCAATTAAAAATTTCTTATCAAAATTAATTTTACAAAAAAATTAATTTTAGAAAAAAATTGTAGAAAATAAATTTAAGAAAAACATTTTCGTAAAAAGTTTTTTTTTTCAAAAAAATGCTGCTAAAAAAGATTTAATGGCAAAACTGAAATTTTTTAAAATTTTTGCTGAAAAAATTTTGATATAAAAACTTTTCGTCACAAAAAATATTATTCAGAACTTTAATTAAAAAATTTTTATCAAAATTAATTTTAGAAAAAAATTATTTTAGAAAACAAATTTTAAAAATTTTGTCTAAAAAAATTTTTTTTAAACTTTTAGTACAAAAAATATTACTCAAAACTTGAATTAAAAATTTTGGTAAAAAGCGTTTTTGTAAAAAAAATGCTGGTAAGAAAGATTAAATGAAAAATAAATTTTCTAAAATTTTTGTCAAAAAATTGTTTAAAATTTTTTCAAAAAATTGAATACAAAACTTTTTATCACAAAAAATAAAAAATTGTTTTATCAACATTTAGTTTACAAAAAAAAAATTTTTTAAATTTTATAAAATAAATTGAATGAAACAAAGTATATTCATAAAAAGATTTTAGCAAAAAATTTATTTTACAACAATTTTAACGGAAAAATTTTCCAAAATTTTTTTTTCGAATTTTCATAAAAATTAAGCTTCCCACAGTGCATTACTTGCAGTTCTCTAAAAAAATATAAAATACCATTACACTTCTCGTTGTTCTATTTTTTTTTTTAAATATTTTACACAACTGCATAACTTTTTTGCCTGACTGTATCAACTAAAAGTTAAACAAGCATAAAATTTGTCTGTCAAAGGAGAAAATTGCAGCAACTTGCAGTGTTGCTGCAGAATAACACAAAATAGTTTCCAAAATTTATTATTATTACTTAATAGTATTAAAATATGTGTATGTGTTGGGCTATAAAATAAATAAAAAACTTAACTTGCTATAAATTTAAGATTTAAATAACAAAAAGAAAAAAGTTAAAATTTTCTTATTTTTTAACAAATAAAGAATCTTAAAATACAGTTATAATGTTGCTGCATTTTTAGTGGGTTTGAAGTTTTTATATAAAATAAAATAATAAAGTAAAGGATGTAGAAGAGTTTTATTCATTCACCTACCTGTCTGCTTGTGCTGCTGATCCAGAAGCCGGTTTTAGGCTTTTAATTGCTTTCAGCCACTTTGTTTTCATCGATGGCGCAGTGGCTGCCGAAAATTTACGTTCGCCGCGCGGTGAACCCGGGTCAACTTTACTCACAAATAGTTCTTTCTGTAATGATTAAAAAAAAACAAAAAAATTAAATTTAAAAGGCTGTAACTACAAGGACATTTATGAATATATAAACATTTTTTGTTCGTGCTAAAAGTGGGTGTCAATATAAGCCAAAAAACTTAGAGTGGGTAGTAAATTCATTTCGTCGAATTTTTATTATTATTTTTCTTAATGAGTCTTTAAGTTTCGCCAAAAAAAAAACTATTAAGTAATTTTTGTTCTCTTCTTACTTTCTGCAATATTTGTCGAACATTATCATGAATGTGGATAAAGTGTAGTTTACCAACCCTCCAAAAATATAAAAAATTTTTTATAGATGGAAAAAAAAGAGAACTCATTATAAAATTATGATTATGTTTTAATATCTCTCTTAACATTAAAAAAGAGACTACACACACACACACACACACCCATTGAGGCAAGCGGAAGGGCATTAAGTTATGGACTTAATTTTTTAAATATTCATTAAATAAATTTCCAATAAATCAGTTTTAATTGCAGTTGTAAATTTGTTTCTAACGGCTTTATTATTGACCCTCATAAACTACATCACGTATGAGCAATAATGAATTATAATTAATGTTACTTATACGTTTAGGTGTACAAATTAAACAAGAGCCAACACTCTTAAGCCTAATTAATGAAGTGTCATTACTAAAGATTGTTAATTGCTAAAATTGTTAGTTACATCGTTATCAATTCCGTTGTTGTAGCAGCGGTTATGCACACAATTTTCATAACTTAAGATGAACACAACGATTATTTTTGATTCGTTTATTGGGACAATTTATAAACTTAAATTTACAAGCGACAAAGGCAGAAAATTTAATGTCACGTGACAAAGTGGTGCGTGGCTTTATAAATATAAGTCAGTAATTTATACTATTAAATCATGCCAGTGGCTGGTATATTACTAATTATACGTGCTGTATAAGATGTAGAGAATTAATAATGTTACAAAGAAATAAAAATCTGGTATTATGTTGTTTATCTTCCCTCCGCCAGTAAATGAAATACTATTGTTATTTCTTGTCCTAGCTGGCTGGTTTGCAGCCAAATGCGAGCGCCTTCGATGCGAATGCATCATTCTCAAGCCGCGTTGGGGTTTGTACTGGTGAGTGAGTGTTGGCAGTTCCGTTGATAAGTTCATATCTATTCAGGTAAGCAGAATGGCATTTTTATGCAAAGTGAATTTATCGATACCTCCGTCTTTTATTATTATCTAAGTACGTGCGTCCGTCTGAGGTCATATTAACCTATTCGCTTATAATATCACTGTTTTTGTTTTGTAGATTTCCATGTTTTCAAGAATGTCTAGTCTTCGACCTTATTTTTTGCTAGGATGTAACAATGTCATACATTCGCCTATTTCCCTTGGTATGTGTCCGTGATTGTAAAGGTGTAATGCAAACTTGGAATCTTCTCTTTTTCGTTTGTATAAGCCTATGTTTTCTGTAAACTTTTATTTGGGTACGGTTTTCCGTCGACCCTCGTCAAATTTGGTTTGTGAACAAACCGGTTTCGGCTGTTTGCCATCTTTAGTGTTCTTTTCGTACGTGCTTGTTGTCCGTTTTTGTTTATGTGAGAACCTATTGGGTTTTTTTCTTTTTTCCTTTTTTATGTGACATAATAATCTGTAATTGTACGTTTATGATGTTCTTTATTGCTTTGGTCTTGTGCACCTGCGTAACGTTTTTGTGCTGGTGTAGTGTTTGTTCTCCTGTAAAAATGTTTCAACGGTTCAAATATTGTGTCCGAAGCAGTGTTTATTTGTTCATTAATTATTCGTCCGTCAAATGTTTTTTGTTTGTATATTTCCATGTTTTCTATTACATTTAGTCTCATTCCTTTGTGCTGGGTATGAAGCAGTTTAACCGTTGTCTTTATATGTCCTGGTGTACATTTGTTGTTAAATATATGGTTCGCAAAGTTTGGTTCTGGAGTTGATTTTGGTTCTCGTAGTTTTTTGTTATAGCCTCTAATGTGTTCCCTAAATCTGGTCTTAATTTTTCGCCCTGTTTGCCCGATGTAGCTATAATGGCATGTACAAGTTAATTTGTACACTCCTTGTTTGTCTAGTATATTTGCCTCAGTTGTTTTATTCCGTAGTATTCTGCCTAGGTTGTTTCCTGTTCTGAATGCGGTATTGATGTTGTGTTTTCCAAAGAATTTGTACGTTGACTTTCCCATATATGTTAATGTAGCCTATTTCCCCCTTTCATTCTCCTGTTCTTTGTTCGTTCCAATATGTTTCTTGATGTTATCTATGAGGCGCTTTTTGTATCCATTGTTTTCCGCTATGGTGTATATTGTTTCCATTTCCTTCATATACATTTGCCGTGTTAGTGGTGTTCTCTCGAGTCTTGTTATTAGCTGGTTGATTGCTGCGTTTTTTATGTTTCTGGGGATGATTTGATGAGTTGTGTATTATTGTGTCCCTTGCTGTTGGTTTCCTGTATATTTCATATTGGATTCTGTTCGAGATTATGTTCCTCTTAGTCGTTAGGTCCAGATAATTAATTCTCCCCTCCTCTTCCTTTTCCATTGTAAATTTTATGTCCTAGTGTCTTCCAAGCAAGTAATCCAGAATTTGTTCATCGTTATTTCCTTCTAGTATACATATGATGTCGTCGACATATCTTGCGTAGAATATTACTCCGAAGTTGGTTTTTAATTCCTTTACGTGTTCCTCTTCTAAGTTCTGCATAAATACTTCCATGAGGGTGGCAGATGTTGGATTTCCCATCCCTAGTCCTGTTATTTGTCTACATATATTATTGTTAAATTTAAAATAATTCTGTTCTAGGTTTCTGTAAACCTTGTTTTTAGTGTTCGTCCAGTTTGTCCTACATAAGTTTGTTTGCAGGTACAGGTAAGTCTGTGTACCCCGCTGGAACTAAATTTATCAGTTGTTTCTGTCGTTGTTCTGAAATTATGTCTCAGTGTGTTGCCAGTCTGTAATGCTGTGAGTATTCCTTCTTTGGGAAAAAGGTTAGTTAGTCTGTATACTTCTGGTCGTGTGTAAGTAAAGATGTGCCGTCGTGCTTTATCGGCTGTCTCTTTGTCTTCTTTATTTCTGTTTTTAGTGTTGTATTGTCTAAGAAGTTAATCGATATTAGTGGCCCTGTAGCCACTAATATCGTAAATTGTGTCGAGTTTTTTGTTGCACTTATCTGAAGCAAGTGGGATTATCTTAAGTCTGTTCATCATGTGTCTACGTCTCATTCTAAATTTAAGTAAATTTTTATTACTTTTTGTCACAGTCATGCTTAAAAACATATAAGAGCAACAAATAAAACATAATTCTTGATTTAAAAGCCATTTTAATCCAGGGCAATAAAAGATCGTTCTTAAGCTTAGAGAGCAGAGCATCTGCAGGTATCTAATTATAACCACTAGCCCGAATGAATTTCAGTACGAATTACAAATTTTTGTAAGTGTAGAAATTTGACCATTGAAGAAGCATACATCTTACGCAACGTAATTTTTTTAGATTTTTGTTGTTATTGTTATTATTATTTATTTCAGATAGTAGGGACTTGGTTAAAATTGATTGCTTATGAATTTTTCGTTTTGTTAATTTGATTGACATGATTTTGCCATCAGGGGCAAGTAGGTATGAAGAATGCTGACCAATGTAACGATCAATAAAATATTATATTACAATCTGTTAGCGCCATGTCTCTTTTCTAGTTTCTTTTTTTTTCAATTCAAATAAATTTTTAATTAATTCAGTTAATTTTATAATTAAATTAATATTTCAATTAGATAGATATTGAAACGAGTTATATAAAAATTTATTAAAAATTTCAATTTGTTAACAAACAAATGCATAAGAAATATAAAAAAATTCTATATAATAGTTATAATTTTTTGACCTTTTTTTTTTAATATTTTTTAGTAATTAATTTTAAGCACAAGGTCTTATTTAATAAAAATTTTTTTTTTTTTTTTTTTATTTTGAATTTGTTAATCAAAAAATTTTCTCAATTTGTTTGTTCATTATTATTTTTGGTTTTTCTGATGATGCCAACCAACGGTGTGGCGAAATATCGAAAATATAATAAAAAATAAAGTTTTTTAAAAAGTTTTTTATTAAATAAGACCTTGTGCTTAAAATTAATTACTAAAAAATAAAAAAATTCTATGTTAAAATAATCAGAAAAATAGTAGCAGTAATAGCTAATTTTAAAATTAAAAATATTAAAATTTGACTGCTCTTTAAAACTATTTTAAGGGAGTAACACTTTTATATTAGTTAACTTTTCTTTGTGCTAATAACCCGATTTTATTTTTAATTTTTAAATTCATTCTTATTTAAAACAAACTCTTATTTTAGCAGCAGAAGAAAAAATAACACAGTTATCCGGGCACAAAATTATTAATTTATATAAACTGCCTGATTAATGTGTTATGCAATTTAAAAATAATTAAGTTAAACAAACAGTAATTAAAACATCAAGAAAATTTATTGGACACTTTTCAATTAGCTCGGTGGCTTTTTTAAGTCCAGCCAACAATATTTAAGCAGCCAGTGTATAGCGGTTGCTACCACAAAATGTTATTATTAATTTAAGCATTGTTGTGTTTGTATTCTTGTTATCCTTACAGCTGTAGCTGACTATACACCCAACTAATGAAGTGATAAATAAATATTAATTTATCAGAAACACAACACACACTTACACTTACACAATAGCATTTAATCACACTTTAAGTCATATACAAGCTACACGTGACAGCTGCAACATACGAGCACATACATTTACAACTTATTTATGTTTATAATAAAGAATAAACGATTACGCATACATTTATACAGTCACTAATACATCAAGTAACACTTTTGGTATAAAACGATTACATTTACTCTGATTTATTTTCTTACTTTCTCTCTCTCTCTCTTTCTTGCTGTCTCTTTCTAACTCTATCTTTCTCTATGTGTGTGTGTATGTGTGCATAAGTTTCAAATATGCAGTTTACTGGCAGTTAGCATTTTTAAAACTTTTACAGCAACAATATGTTACGTGTTAAATTGTACACAAAGTTATAAGCTTCTGATACTAATAAACACACACACACACACACACACACACATACACATACAAACCTGCAAATAAATATTTGTTAAAATTTTAATAAATTGCACGTAAATTATGGAACAGAGTTGGGCTAACAAAAATCACCACTGCTGAGAGTTCATGAAACAGGAAGAAGTGTTACACTTATTAATTTTCAATTCAATATATACATATACATTTAAACGTATATACATGCATACATATTTATTATTAATATTTTAATTTATAGTTCAAATTAATTAAATCCACTCACTGCACTTGTATAAATAAGAGACTAAAGACATTCCCATGAAATTTTGAAAAATCATGTAGATTTAATGCTCAAGCAAAGTCGGTTTATGTATGTATATGTGTGTGTGTATGTGTGTGTGAGTAATGCCCTGAGTATTTTGAAGGCATGACACAGTTATTTACATGCTTTTATGCATGCGATTGCATTATTATTTTTATGTATGAAAAAGTATTCATATTTTTTAATAAGATGAACCCACTTTTTGTGAATTAAAATTAAAAAATTTTTATATTTGAAAAATATTGTCACGGCTGTGTCTTGCTTAAGTTTTAAAAGAAAATAATTAGGCAATAAAGTAAACTACTGGGTATTTGGTTTACTAACTGCGTAGCTTGCTAAGAAAACTGAAGCACGCAAGACAACAACAAATTTCTAGTTACAAACTGCATAGAAATATTATACATGCATAACAACTACTATTAGATATGCTGATTACTAACTTGGTAGTTTACTAAGAAAATATATGTACACAAGACAACAACAACTATCTTAAAAAAAATCCAAGAAGAAAGTTTATCAGCATAAAAACAAAAAGACACAGACCTACAGGCGCCTATACATTGAATAAACAACATACAACAACAAACGGTGTGATACAAAGGGAGTCGAAGATTCTTAATTTTTCTAGACCTCTAGTGGGCAAATATAAAAAGGCAGCCGGGCTGAGTGGATAGTTTGTTAGTTAGTTGAAAAATAAATCTCGTGAAGTAAAGATGTGCATCTTAAGTAAATTGTTCTGTAGTGTCAACTTTGTTTTGTTTTTTTTAAGAGAGGAAGCACTTCAGGCAACAATGCCTATTTAGTCAAGTACCGTGCTACATTCTTTAGGAGAGGGATAGAGAATAGATGAAAAAGGTGGTGAAAGTGTAAGGATAGTCGGAAATTAACTGCCGTATATAAGACAGCACAGCGACCAGTGACTATGCTGTATGAAGAAAAAAAATATGTTTTGCCTAAAAAGTTAAGTTTTTTTTTTAATTCATAAAAAATTCAAAACGGTAAAAAAAGTCAAGTCCTATTACTTTCACGTAAAGTCGTATAACCTATAAACAGAATGAGACATAACTCATGAAAATCGATGAAGGCGTTTTGCTTTTGTACACAATTAAGTAAAGGTATGACTTTTAAAAAATTTACTCGAGGTGCATATCTCGAAAAAAAACATTGGTTTTTTTTATGATTCTCAGAATTAAAAAAAAAATAATAAACAAAAGGTTTTTTGAATTTTATGATTGCAGTAGCAAAGTAATAAGCGTTAATAAATTTACGTGCACAATTAAAAGGAAATAAGGAAAGTGCACTTTTTTAATTATTTAGGGTTTTTCGTTAGTTACCTGCATGGCTTTTTTACAGAAATTGCACCCAGATTTATGAGTGCTTTGGAACGTTTCGAAGTATGCACCCATTCAGAAGTACCTGTCAGTAAAATATTGAAAAATACGTAGTATTTATAGGTGCCCCTAAATGAACAAGCACTGCAATTTGGTATGTCATCACTTCATGCGCGTATTAAGCTGATGGAGTGTTTTTTGCATGTAGCTTATAATATTGAATTTAAACGTGGGAGAGTCGACTCGTCCGATAAACGAAGTCCGAAAATGTTTGATACAGCGTGAACTTAAAGAGAAAATAGGAATACAGGTTGATACTGTTAGGAAAGGCTCTGGTACGACAAATTCAGGAAATACGTCACGAAGATTTTTTGCTAATCCTGCTTTGATTTCCGCAATCACGAGTCTAAATGAAAACATAATAAATAGGTTTTCAATAATTCTCGAAGCGTTAACAATCACCAAGGTAGTAGATGCAAAAAAAATTTGGTGATTTTTGTTTGGAGACGGCAAAAGAGCTTGTTGCACTATACGAGTGGTACAATATGCCACCTATACTTCACAAAATTCTGATTCATGGAAAAGATATAATTGAAAAGTGTTTTTTTCCTGTAGGCCTACTATCCGAAGAGGCTCAGGAAAGTCGTAACAAAGACTATAAAAAATATCGCCTTAGGCAGTCCAGAAAATGCAGTCGAATTGCTGCGAACGAAGATATTATGCACCGAATGATGGTAACATCACATCCCCTGATTTCACATTTGACGCCTTCATTTAGCAAGAAAAAGCATAGTGTTACAAGCGATGAACTTAAGGCTCTTTTAGAATAACAAATAAAAAATAGATTGAAAATAAATAATAAATTAAAAGTTAAACAAATAATTAAAATTTTTTGATAGTTATGACTTTTACGTTGCAGGTAACGAACGACATTTCTTTAACTCTCTTTATTTTGATTACTTTTTTGTATTACTATATAAATAACACTAAATTTGTAATGAAATCACTACATTTTTTGACAAATATATATGTTTTTCGTCGCCTCCATACAAAAATCCCCAGCGTGCGGCATCGCAATTACTAAACAGTTCACATCCACTCATCAAAGTTGGAATCAAGTATGCCTTGGCGAGCAAAATTTTTATACGTAATGGAGTGAAAAACTGTGTGGTCTAGAGAGTCCGTAACTTCATATACACTTGTTCGACTAAAGCGTTTACGTGGTACGACCATGTCAAGCAGTTGTTAAAAATTATGCCTAGATTTTTTGCCTTATTAACAATTTCAATATTCTCCTCATTTACAACAATGTCTCCTGAAAAAGTTGTTGCTAAACTTTTTCTGCCTATTACAATGCACCTAGATTAACAAGGGTTCAGGCAAAGTCCGTTTGCACAAGCCCAGTGATAAATTTCCCCTAACTCATTACTTAAATGCAATAGACCAGTGGCAGCAATAAAGAAATCACCACAAATCGTTTATAAAAGGTACAAACGTAACAATGCATTTAATAACATGTAACAGATCTAGTATCATAGAAGACTTTAAAAATTATTAATTAAGAAAACATACTTCAACACCTTTTTAAAACACAACCATACACTAAGGCCTCCAATTTTAAGCAGCATTTGGTTGTTTTCTTTGATAGTATTGGGCACAGAATAGTTGAATATATGGCAGTCGTTGTTCTTAGATATTTTCAGTAAATAATTAAATTTTTATTTTAAAATAAGAATTATAATCCTTAAAATTATAATTTTTTTGTGCTATAATATTGGGAGCACCCTAATAAAATTTAATTTCAATTACAAACCCATGTTAACTGTAAAAATGAAGGAACGAACATGTTGCGGCAGCAACATTGAAAACTAAATTGTTGAGCTATAATAAAACGCTGGTTATAGTTTATTGAATCGTTGGTTTTATTATCTAAAAAAATTATTACAATTATTTATTTTATTTAATTGAAAGAAGCAAACTATAAAAATGACTTACTTAGCTCTCTTCTGTTCGGCGTTGTTTCTAGTATTGACGTTATTTTAATAAAAAAGAACAAATTTCAAACAATTACTTCAAATGTAAAAAACTCAATATCATAGTAACCCGATTCTTAAATGTGAAGTGTTTTTTTTGCACAAAAATAATAATATTACTACTGAACAATCGAGTTATATAATAAAAAAAAAAACAAAAATTAATAATTTCAATTTAATTCTCAACATCCCACCACCCGTGAGTTGATCAGGGAGACTCACCACCAACATCAAGAACAGCCAACTTAGATGAGGGGCGTCGTAAGATTCCAACCGAAGTCTTTACCATTGCTGAACGAACTTGCCCATCAGTTGCTGCAAAAACGTCTACCACAATGCCTTTCTTCCATTCGCCACGTGCTTCATTATCGTCGCAAATTATCACAACATCTCCAACTTTTAGGGGATTCACCGGATAGTACCACTTGGTACGTCGTATTAGGTCTGGAAGGTATTCCAGCACCCACCTTTTCCAGAACGTTTGCTTAAGTTGTTGCAAGATGTGCCATTGTTTTCTAAGAACAACTTTTTCGCCAACAGCAGGAGTCTGAACAATATTTGGGCAGCCAAGTAGAAAATGGTTTGGTGTAAGAGGTTCAGCTTCCGAGCTTTCCAAAGGAAGGTGAGTCAGCGGACGTGAGTTCACTAAATTCTCCGCTTCTATCAGCAAACTATTTAAAGGTATCGACTTGCGGTGACTTTTCCTTTAATGTGAATGATAACACATTTTTAACACTGCGAACCATACGTTCCCACGCTCCACCCGCTGATGGGTTGGCTGGGGTATTAAATACCCATTCAATTCTACGTTTTGTGCATTCATCTGCTAATCTTTCTTCGTCTAAAATAAACTCTTCTTTAGCAGCCCCTACAAAGTTTGTTCCTCTATCACTTCTTATACGAATTGGCACCCCTCTGCGATTAATGAAATTTCTAAGGCACAAAATAACGGCATCAGTTGATAAGTCTTTTGCTATTTCTAAATGAATGGCTCTCACTGTAAGGCAAGTAAAAATAGCTACCCATCTCTTTTCACAACGACGACCAATCGAAATTGTGAAAGGTCCGATATAATCCAATCCTGTATACGTGAACGGTCTAACATATGGCGTAAGCCGATCCACGGGATGTTGACCCATTAAGGGTGGCTTAGGAACAACGCTCCTATTTTTACATTCCTGACAATTATTCTTAACGGACCTCACGAGTTGACGCAAAGAGGGAATCCAGAACTTTACACGAATTGCTGCGCATATAGCTTCTTGATTTTGATGCCTAAAATCTTTATGGTATTGCATCACTATTAGCTTTGTTATGAGGTGATCCTTTGGCATTATTATAGGTTCTTTTGTTTCTCGTCTAACACATTGCGCATTATTTATACGGCCAGAGACTCGAATCAATCCATCCAGACCCAAAAAAGGCGTTAACTTAAATATAGAGCTTTTCCTACTTACGGCGTTATTTAATTTTAATGAGTTATATTCATCAGCGAATTTATTTTTTTGAGCAATTTGACACCAGAATTTTTCTGCTTCCTCCATTTCTTCTACGGTTAAGTACGAGTGAAATTTGAGTACAGATGTTTTATGTTCCGATCCGTAACTTTTGAATATTTTGGCAGCACGAGCCAAAAACATCTAATTCTTAGTAACTTGTAAAAGCTTGATTTTTCCTCATACCGAATCAGCGGAACTACCTCTGATGTTGTGAACAAATATTTATGTCGCATTTCTGAATCGATGTCATGTACCTCAATATCATCAGGCAGCTTCGGCCACTCGGCAGCGTCAGATTTTAAGAACTGTGGACCATTTAACCACCGAGAGCCTGAAGAATTCTCTGAGAAATGCTGTGGTCGTGTAGCATCATCGGCAGGGTTATTTAAACCAGGAACCCATCTCCATTGTTTTGCCTCTGAGAGTTCTAATATTTCGGCAATACGGTGAGAAACAAATTGTTTATAACATCGGCTATTTGAACGAATCCATTTTATAACTGTTTTGGAATCAGACCAGAATGTTATTTTCTGTGGCTTTAAATCGTGACTAGAGACGATTGCGTCCTTTAACCTAGCGCCAAGTACAGCGGCTAGTAATTCGAGTCTTGGAATGGATAAGGGCTTTATCGGTGCGCACTTTGATTTACCCGCAACGAATGTTGTACTAATATTGCCTTTATAATAAATTCTCCAGTAACTGACAGCTGCAAATGCTAACTCACTTGCGTCTACAAAAATGTGTAGTTCGACGGTTGCTAGAGAATCACCAACGTATAATCCATAATATCTTGGAATTCTGATGTACCTGACATTTTTAAGTTCGGTATACCACTCATACCACTTTCTGTATACTTCATCCGGAATTGGGGAATTCCATTCCACATCATGTCTCCACAACTCCTGAAGCAGAATTTTCGATCTTATCACCATATTTGCCAAGAAACCAAACGGGTCAAATATAGACATCGTCAGGCTAAGTACTTCACTCTTTGTAGGTCTTCGCTTTCCATTCAAAACTGATTCAGGAACTTTGGCAAATTTCAATATAAAACAAAATGTGTCATCAGTAGGCGACCAAAACATTCCTAGGATTTTTTCGGTTGTCTTTTCATTTCCAGGTAAACCAGTTATCTTCAAGTCATTATTCACACTATCTTTCCCAGTAATAGAACGTAAAAAATCGGTTGAATTTGACACGAAACCTCTTAGCTCAAAACCAGCTTGTGCATGGATAGATATTACGTTTTTGGCGACTGATACTGCCTCATTAATAGTATTAAAACTGTCCACGTAGTCGTCCACATAGTGGCACTCAACAATAGCCTTATAAGCCCTTGACTCGGAATCGGCATGAGTTTTCGCATTGAGATTTTTGACATATTGGGCAGAACATGGTGAACTAGCCGAACCAAAAATCATGGCTTGCATTACATAAATTTCAGGGGGTTTTGAACTATCCCCATCTCGCCATAGAAATCTCTGTGCCGTCTGATCTTCTTCACGAATTCTTATACGATGAAACATTTCCCGTATATCTGCACAAACTCCGATTCGGCACTGACGAAACTTAAATAATATTGCTAAAAGTGGTTTCGGCTGATATTTAGCTGGACCCTTTAATAGTCTGGAATTAAAGGATTCGCCATCAACTAGTGCGGCTGCGTCGAAAACAAGTCGTCGTTTATTACCTTTGTTGGCATTGGTAACAACAAAATGGGGTAAATACCAAGTACAAGCATTCTCAATTGCAGCTTCTTCAGGAAATAATTTTCTAGCGTAAGATTTTGAAACGTATTCATTAATTTTTTCTTTGTACCAATTAGCCAAATCATCATCCTTCTTCATTTTTGCTTCAACTCCATGAAGACGCTTTAATGCTATAGAAAAGCTGTCTTTAAAGTTAAAATCGTTTTGTTTCCATAAAAGGCCAGTCTCATAATGCAGATCAGTTTTTACAGTCGTCCTTGCAAGTATTTCTTCAGCTCTTTTATCATCTTCGGATATGACAGGGTCAACAGCTTTCATGCCAAAACTCTCTAGCGTAAAATATTCGGAAATTTGTTGTTGTACATTATCAAAGTTTTTAAAATCAATTACAGCTACAGTTGTTTCCACAGATTCTTCATTAGAACCGAACAAAGTATTTCCCAATTTAGTACGATGTACAGAAAAATGTTCATCCAAATTTATAATACTTAAAGGGCGCACGAGGCTTGCATGTGGCAGACCAATAAGCAATTTAGGAGTGGCATCAAAATAATCACCTATTACAATTTCATTTAATATAGGAAAACTGCTTTTAAATTTTTCAATATGTAGACTTTGCGATGGAAGCAGAAGGTTTTTTGTTGTTCTAACGTTTTTCATTTGGTATGTACATTTATTTTCATCCATATTCATTATTTCTAGATTTACTTTAGCCGACATTTCATTTGAGGTTTTACCTCCAATCCACCCTAATGATAAATTACTTTTTGGTCCCTGTAGTCCAAGTTGTCTCACAACCTTTTCTTCTACAAGTGATATTTTCGATCCATCATCAATAAATGCAATAACATTTACGAAACCCTTCGGCCCTTTTAATTGCACTGGCAAAAATTTGAATAATGTCCTTTTATTTAACTCATGGCCAATAATTGTCGTTACGGCCGTTTTATATTTGCTACCATTTGTATCAACCGTTTCCAAAGTCCCATCATTATTAACTTGACACTGTACAATATTCTCATTATTAATGTTTTTGGTAATTGGATTTTTATTTTCATGTAAGAAACGATTGTGATATTTTGTGCACTTCATTAAACCACATTGGCGGCGGTTGTTGCAGTTTAATGTATTGTGTCCGGCGTGCAAGCAACTAAAGCAAAGACGGTTGTCTTTTACAAATCGCCATCTTTCTTCTGTAGAAGAATTTTTAAACTTGGTGCACTGGTTCAAGTAATGGTTCTGCTTACACTTTAAACAGTTTGGCTGTCGATTCTGATTTGTCGTAATGGCGAAGGATGATTTGACCTTATCGCGTTTGGCACTGCTTGATTCAATTTTATTAATATCAATTTCTGCTGCTAAAGATATATACATAGCAACTTCCTGCAGCCACACACCAAATTCTTTCACACTCGGATACTGGCCTAAATTACTGTAAGAATATTTCATCCATTCTTCACGTTTCGCAAGAGGCAGTTTATTTATCAATTCGTCCAGGAGAGTTGGATTGGACAAATGTGGCGTCGCCCCAGCATTTTCCAAGAAAACAATCAGGTTTGTTACCATTGAACTAAAATTGGTAATTTGGTAAAGTTTATTTATGGGCGGAAAAGCACGCACCTTAGAAATTTGAGTGCGTATCATAATTTGAGGCCGGCCGTAGTGGAATTCTAATGTTGACATCACTTGATTTACGTTTTCCGGATGAATTAAATAAGCTTCCACTTTAGCTTTAGCATTACCCTTTAACGCCTTCTGTAAACGGGTCAAATTTTCTAAATTTGTGTAGTTGTAATTTTGTGTAGTCTCTCTATATGATACCGAAAACATAGGCCATTGCTCAGGTTGGCCATTAAACTCTGGCAAATCATGTAACTTTCGTATGGGGCGATATTCATTGAACAATTGGGTGTTGGGAAATGGCGTGGCATGGCCGGCACTAGAAAATGTTGATGTTGTACCTGAAGTTGGACGCGTCGAAGTTGACGTAAAAGTTTGGGTTGACTGAGGTGGCATAAAATTTTGTATGCACGATAAAGACGTATAATTTTGCAAAGATTGTGACGGTAAAGGGTTGTTGTGTGCAGACGACAATGGTCTGTATGCTTGTGTACTATGTGGCGGCATATATGTATGTGAATAATAGGGCAAGCTTACATTCGGAATATATGTATTGGATATAGTTTTATCAATACTTATCTTGTTACAGTTCGGCGGCATAAATACATTACAAGGGGCTGTAGTCGGCTGTGGTGTGACTGAATGTGGCATATCAACGGATTGATGTGACAAAGGAGCTTTCGCTGATGGTGACAAACTTGTCCTTTCTAAAAGCATCTTATAGGCTTCTTTAAGGCTACGAATTTCTTCCTTCAATTCATCAACTAAGGAATTTTCCAGAATTGCTGTATCACCTTCACTTACGCTGGCGTCGCATTCGGAATCTTCTTCTATTCCGTCAGGCTTGTTGACGGGATGGCATTCGGAATTTTCTTGCTTTTTGTCGGCCATGTTTTTATTTCGCAAACGTTCGCTTTGGCGTCTCATTGATACCAGAAAATTGTAATTGAACAGCTAAATAATAAAAAAAATGTTGCGGCAGCAACATTGAAAACTAAATTGTTGAGCTATAATAAAACGCTGGTTATAGTTTATTGAATCGTTGGTTTTATTATCTAAAAAAATTATTACAATTATTTATTTTATTTAATTGAAAGAAGCAAACTATAAAAATGACTTACTTAGCTCTCTTCTGTTCGGCGTTGTTTCTAGTATTGACGTTATTTTAATAAAAAAGAACAAATTTCAAACAATTACTTCAAATGTAAAAAACTCAATATCATAGTAACCCGATTCTTAAATGTGAAGTGTTTTTTTTGCACAAAAATAATAATATTACTACTGAACAATCGAGTTATATAATAAAAAAAAAAAACAAAAATTAATAATTTCAATTTAATTCTCAACAGAACATATTTCATTATAATATGTTAAGTTGTATTTGTGTAGGTGTCAGGGGAAATTTGTTTGTGGTTGTTTATACTCAGCTTAGATTTTTATAGCATCTCTGTCGATTCCCAATATAATTAAAAGATTTTACCTAATAATTTTACATCAAAATTCTAAAAGTAAAATATGTTATGGATTTTAAATATTTAAAGCAAGTAGTTTAAAGGGAAGTTATAATTAGTATTATATAAAATAAAAATATTTTAATTTAATCTTTAAGAGAAAAATCAAATCGAAATCTCATATCAATTAAGTTTTCCACAACTAAATTAAAATATAATTATATTTGGTAATTTATTTCACTTAAATTTTCCGGGCTGGTTAAGCCAAACCAGTGGCTGTTATTAAATCGAATAAATGGTTTATAATAAACATCTTTTTTCTTTTTTAAGATCTTTTTTATATATTTTTTCTTCTCGATATTTCGCTTTCCTTTGGAAAGCTTCTTCTTTTTTTTTTTTTTTGTTTTCAAAAATATAAAAATTTTTTCCTGAAGAAGCTTTCCAAAGGAAAGCGAAATATCGAGAAGAAAAAATATATAAAAAAGCAAAAAGATGTTTATTAAAGATAAAAAAGATCGTTTAAAAAAACTATAAGAATAAATGGTTTATCTTAACCTAAATATAAAACTGTATAAAATAGCGATGGCTGTTTTAAAAAATTGTTTAGGCGAAGACGGTTAACTGCTGCTGTCTGTCTAACCGTATATTTTAACCAAACGCCAAAGTTAAATTTTCTAAATATTTCTTTGATGTTTCCAGCTTAATCGCAGGAATGTTTTAAGCCAAACTTTTTGAAATCGACTCTTAACCCTTTACGGCGCCATGTTGCATTTCTGCAACATACCATTCAAATAGAGCTTGTAATCAGAGTAGCGAAGTGTTCTCTCACTGTTCATGCATGTGTGAATATGTTCATCTCATTTTTTAGCCGCTTCTTCTCATACATGTGTGAGAGACTACAAAACATTTTGTATTTTCTCATTTGTGAATGCGACGATTTAGTTTTTTTTCTTTCTATTCATAAATGAAAAAATGAGAAACACACAAGTGTTCATTTTTGAATATTTACAATTTTAATAATTTTTCATAAATGAAAAGATCGTAAAAATATGTGCGTTAAGCAGTCGTGTACATAAACGCACATATTTGGTAATGTGCAATTGTCGTCGTATGCAGAAAAACAATGTTTTCTTTTTATTTCTTTTAGAATATATTGCAAAATTGTATTTTGAGTTAATATGTACCCATGTGTTTTTACTACATTTTACGGTAAACTGCGATCGTAGGTAGACACTTTTTTCACGTTCATTTATGAGAAATTTTATAAAATTTCAACTTTCATAAATGAACATATACATTTATACATTAATGAGAAGAAGCTAATTTATTATTCATCACATATGAATAAAACTAATAATTCTTGTTGTTCGCATTCATGTATGAACATAAGCAGAATATTTTTTGTTGTTCGTTTATGAGCGTGAAAAATAAATATAAAATTTTAGATTTCTCATTTATGAAAAATATCATTTTTGATTATTCATAAATGAAAAATTCTGAACCCTGCTTATAATACAGCAAATGCTTATAAAGCGACTTTATTTAGTGTTGTACATTGGCAAGATAGCATTCTAACGGTTAAATAACAGATTTGTTTATTTTGTTGCGTCAAATTCATAAGTGTTTCATTAAAGTGACGTACAAGCATACCAATTTTTGTCTCCTTGAATTAGTTACAAAAAAAAAAATTATTTACTAATGAAGTACTTATATTTTTCTACTGAAATTGGTGTGAGTAAAAGGTAAAAGGGTTTATTTCAATAGTAAAAAAATTTTTTTTAATATTTTTTATTTATTACTATTTTTTCCACTGATGCTGGTATGGCTACAAATTTGAATTATATTGTGGAGAGGAAAACAGATGCTCACTCGGCGAGCCCGATTTAGGGGCATCATTTAAATAATGTTGTTGCTCGCCTTACTCGCGATGTGCCTAGTAATCAGAATTACCGGTTATTTTTTGATAATTACTACACCTCTATCCCGCTTATAGAATACATGTCTAGTAGAGGCATTTTGGCTTTGGGGACTGTAAAAAAATGCCCGTATTCCTAACTGCAAGCTGCCAAAAGAAAAACTTTTGAAAAAAGAACCGCGTGGTACGTCAATGGAACAGGTTGGTGACTGCAATGGAATTGATATAGCTATAGTCACATGGAGAGATAATAAAGTCGTCACACTAGCATCAAATTTTGCAGGAAAACACCCAACCTCTATAGTACAAAGGTGGAACAAGTTAGAAAAGCAGTACACTTTTGTTGAACGTCAATTGATCATCGCAGAATATAATCGACATATGGATGGTGTGGGCCTTTTAGACTCTGTTATGGGTCACTAGAAAATTAAATTGCATAGTAAACGTTGGTATATACGAATCTTTTACCATTTCTTGGATATGACTTTGTGTTTAATCCTGGCTTTTATATCGAAGAATAAACGCTGAAAAGGACAGTACAAGCAAAACCCTTAACTCGGCTGAATTCAGAGTTTCTAAAGCAGAGACTTAATGCAAATATAAAACTGATATTGAATGTCTTAATCAAAATAAAAAAGGAAAGGTCCCTCTCAGCACGTTCCCACAAAAGTTGTAAGGTTGGACCAATGTGGACACTGGCTAGTTTAGCTGGAAAACTCATGAGGTGCACATTTCCGAACTGCAAGGGATATACACAAGCAACCTACGATAAATGCGGGATTAGTTTATGCTATAACAAGCAAAATAACTGCTTTAAAAATTTCATGCTTCTTAACTCTAATATTTAGTAACTTTAAGCCAATGTTGCATATCTGCAACAGATAGTTTTTTGAAAATTAAACCTACTTGCTTGATTCCTTTAAATAAATATATCATGATATTCTCATAAAATATTTATTACAAAAATTTTTATTAAAAAATAAACATTTTATGATATTCTCATAAAACATTTATCCAAATAAAAATAACAAATAAATTTGAAATGCATTGTAATGGGGGAGAGCATATCCATATTGCAATTTCACTATTGCTCACATAGCTCATCAGTGAATTTTACTCCAATATTTTATTGAAAAAACCTAAGAGTCTTATATCCAAAGCCAAACTGATTTTATGAGAATTTTTCATTTAAACAACATAGCATAGACAGCAAGACTCAAAGACACTTCCATACAAACACTACAAAACATTTCAAAAAAAAAACAAACATTTCAAATTTATTTTTTATTTTTATTTGGATAAATGTTTTATGAGAATATCATACATTGTTTATTTTTTAATAAAAATTTTTGTAATAAATATTTTATGAGAATATCGTGAAATATTTATTTAAAGGAATCAAGCACGAAATAAAATTGCGCTTATATTGGCAAGGATTCCGGATAATTATGGATTACCTAAATATATTTGAATATTTTTTTTTCGTAAATAACACCACATTTTGTAACTAATTTGAGATATAAAACGAAATCGATGATCTTACGCCATAAAGGGTTAAATGAGTTTGAACAAATTTTTATTTTATTTTTTTTATTCTTTAAAATTTTTTTTTATTTTAAATATTTTTTTTAAAGGTTAAATTACTTTTTTTTTTAATAAAAAAAATATTAATTTTCACTTCAGTTTAAAAGCACAAATTTATTTAAATTTAGTTTTTATTATATATAATAATTATTAATTTTTTTTTTGTTTATAAATTTAAAAAATTGTAAAAATTTTTCAAATTAAGGGCAAATAAATACGTTTTTCCAAACAATCATGCACAAAGTTTTTCTTTTTTTTTGCTCGTTTATAGAATATTAGTGGCAGCATTATAATTCCCTTATCTTTATTGAACTTGATAACAGAATACATTTGTAAATTAAGTTGACATTTGATACAATTTAAAAAGATTTGAGAAAAGAAAAGAACTACAGAAAATAAAATACCGAAATTATTTCAATTTTTTGTTGTTGTAGTATGCAAATGTAATCATATTTATTTTTTTGTGTTATGCAGGATATTTCTTGTTCTTGATTAAATAAAACTCATTTTCGTACAGTTCATTTTTCTAACATCTAAAATCTAGGTGAACTTTCTCTCTGACATGCCAAGATACACTTGTACACTTATCAAATTGCTTTTTGAATTGTTGTATCTCATTATGCCAACTTTAAGATGCCGAACATATTTTTCTATTCAAACGTTTTTTGTTCTATTGTTTTCGTTGTTATCTATTGCTAACTGCTTTTGTGTTCTATGCAAATATTCACATTTAATTTTGTTAAGTGAGTTTGAAATATTTGGCATTTAACCGATTATGCAGCGACAAAGAAAATGTCTAAGTTCAATTTTATGTACAAAAGTGCAGGCAGTTGTAGAGGGAGTTAAGAAAATATAAGAATTGATATTTGAAAAGTATTCTTAAAAGGCCAAACAATATTTCTAATGATTCCCTTCTAACTTTCATGAAGAAATAATATCTTTGTTTAAATAATTTAACAATTACGAAAAGTGTTTCCCAATATTCGAATGATAGCTAGCATTTGTTCTTTGAATATTTTTTAAATTTAATATTTAAATACATAAAAGAAACAATCACATTAACTCAAATTGTCTGAAATATCTTTAGAATTTAAAATATTAAACAAATAAAAATACAATAAAAATAATTGGATCTCTTACGAACACTTTAACAAGAAAGAAACAAAAAAGCTTCATGCTCCTCCGTCTTAAGCCATATTCCAATCTATTTATTTTATTTATTCTTTTACTTTTGTTTTCTCTTCAACTGTAATCATTTTCATTTTATATTTTCAACAAAAAACAAATAAAATTTAAAAAAAAATGATTGACTCCTTCTCCCTAATTTGCAAGCAGAAAAATACGAGTATTTGTTAGAAAAGCAAACTAAGAAAACTAACGACTACAAAAACAAATCTTTTACTTTATGAAAAATCTGTTAAAATCTTATGAAAATGTCAGATTTTATTAACCTTCTTTTTAACAATTGAATGGGTTGGGATGTGTATTGAGCAACATTTACGAGTTGAAAATTTGTTATCTTTAAAAGCATTTGTTACACATAATGATAGAAAAAAAAAGTAAACGAGATTTAGTATCTATGAATGCACTAGCAGAAACATGCACGAGCATGTTTAGGGGGAGATATAAAAATAGTTATTCAAGTATCTTCGCTTTGCTATTTTCAGCATATTTTCTTTGCTCATTGTTGCTATTGTAGCTAAATTATATTTAAACGTTTCAACTTAAAAGTTTTCACAAACAGTTACAGGGTAACAAAAAAATGTTCAAACAATTTTAAAGATTTATTATTTCATATGTAAATCGATTTCTAATGACGCTGTATAAATTCACATACAAAAAAAATGAACTTCGTATTGTTGAAAATTTTAAACTTAAATTAAAATTTAATACTTTTTCTTGATTTAGTAAATATTAATTTCTTAAACCTCTGCAGAATCTGTACTTATATGTGTCTAACTGCTAGCCGTGTTAGCTAGACACTTAAAATTTACACAAATATTAAATTATTATTGGCCTGTCCTTAAAGACAGAAAAACATAAGTTTAAAAATAAAGGGTGTCCCCATAGTAAATTAAAGGGTGTCTCCTTGGTAACATATAGTTTTTTAAGTAGTAATAAGCAATTATTTTTAAATAACAGAGTATGTAGCTTTTTATCCGTTTAACTTACAAGTATAAAAAATAATTTTATAAATTAAAGGGTGTTCTTATGGTCTCATATTTTTTCTCTGTAACATCACGTTTCCGTTATTTGCTGTGGTATGTTCAAACAGAGCCCAGGGTCGTCAAAAATAAAAAGTAAAAAACCACTAGATTAACATTATAATCCGCTTTATTACTCTAGTGGGTAACGTACTGCCCTCAATACTTTTTGCTCTCTGTCTCTCTCTCTCTCTTTCTCTTATGATGACCTCGTGTGAGAGCTGTTTTTCAATTCTTAGTAAGAGGTGCACGGCGACAATTACCCGGTTAACGGTTACTCATAGGAGTTGAAAGGCAGGAGTTGTGTCCAATGAACGAGAAGAGCTATTCCCATCATTCCTCAAACACCGAGCTGTCCTAAGTTATTACACTGTGGCCGTTTTACCGTGGAAGCCGGCGAGCAATATTTTCTCTTGCAGGTGTATTCAATGAAAAGAGTTGTTCCTGTTACTCATCAACAACGAGCCACCCTAAGTTTTGCCAGAGGAGGTGTGTAATGGATACAGATGTGATGTGATTTAATTTACATCTGCACCGACCAGGTAGTCATAATCAGATGGTGGTCAAACCACTTGAATGATTTACAAACGTCATTCACGCCCTAGGAGGCCATCGAATACATATATCCTCCGATCACTCCTAGTAGCAATTTCGAAAGCACGAAGTAGGCCGCAGCCTTCACTCCTTGCTAAAGAGTTGGAGACTTTCCAACTCCTGGTCCAGAAAGCATGAAATTTAATATAATTAAGAACACGACGGCATTTATACTCACTGGACCTGAACCATTCATTATGTTCATTTTGAGTGATCCGACCCACAAACTCTCACGAGGGTCTCGAAACCACAACCACTACGATACTCCCATATAGGGGCCAACCTCAATAACCAGTCAGAGAACAGCTAATTGTCTCAAGAGATAAATAGTGAACTCTGGGGCGTACTGATTCCTGTGGAAATATGTGGATTGTCCAGGTGACTCCTACTAGCCTTTGAGGGGCCTGGGCTCCCTTTTACCCCGCAAGACACCAGTCTAAATGGAATAGTAGGTTCCAAAAAGACTATCATGTGCCCCCGGGAGAACAGAGGAGGTGTTGTAGATTTTAATTTTTACTACGTTTATATTATTAGCGGAACTGTCCAACAACTAATGGGGTTTTTGCCGCAGCGTGAGCTGCCGGCCAAATTAATCGCAGTCCAGGATCGTCACAATGGCGCTCGAGCGCTTAAGCATATCCCTGCAATCAGCGGAAAAGTGTTGTTACAAGTCTTTAATTTTAAGTCCTCAAACCAAGTTTATATCTAGAGGATAAATAAAAACAAAAATTAAAGGGTGGCCCTGCAGGATTATGATTTTGCGCGAATTAAACAATATACGCCTACAATTTTAAATTGTTCAGGATATTTCGCATCAATAATTAAAAGTTAAGCTCGAAAAAAAAAAATAAAATTAAATTTAAAGGGTGTCCCTGTAGTATTATGATTTTTCAT
The DNA here is from genome assembly GCA_030448955.1 of Trichopoda pennipes. Classification (NCBI taxonomy): domain Eukaryota; kingdom Metazoa; phylum Arthropoda; class Insecta; order Diptera; family Tachinidae; genus Trichopoda; species Trichopoda pennipes. The sequence continues at coordinate 5,798,728 of JASKUP010000040.1, forward strand.
AAATTGAACATCATATGCAAAAAGCTATAATTAACAAAGTATATAATTTCCTTTATAATGACAATAAAAAATTAAATTAAAAATTAAGGGGTGCCCCCATAGTGACATATAATTCTTGTTAATTGCCTACTTTTTAATAGAAAGCCATTTACAAGATTTAAAAACTTTTTATAAAAATATAAAATTTTAAATAAAAGATTGACTCCTAGGTGGCACTCGAACTTGGCTAATTTATTTAAAATGTGAAGAAGAATTTTCTCGCAACATTTTCCAATAAACTTTTTACAAATGTTTTGTTGAGTGTTCATTTACTGTCTTCGTTACTCTCTAGTCAAATGCTTTATATTTAGTTTATTTTAGTTAAAACTTTTTCAGCAGCAGTGAACATTTAACAATTGAGAAGCATCCAACAAACGTTATCATGGTAACCCAACTTAAATCTTCTACTTGATGTAAGTTTTTTATTTCGTTTATATAATTTTTGTTTATCGCTTGCAATCTAACTATATATCTTAATGTCTGTCTGCTTAATGCACATTTCATCAGCTCATTAGAAGTAGTAAAAGTAGTGGAAGGAGCAGCAGCAGCAGCAGTAGATGAACAAAAAATTTTCATTGTTATTAAACTTAAATGCTGTTGAAATCCCTTTCTTAACTACGAGTATTTAAAATAAAAGCTTCACTTGTAATAGTATTTCTGGGTGAGTGTGAGTGTATGTGTTTGCATTTATTTTTTATAGATGTAAGTGTAAAAAAATTAGTAAAAAAATGTAAGTATTTGAGAGCCTTTGTTTGCTTATAAACTGACAATGACAATGTACATATTTGACAACATTAGCAACCGTTTTATGTTCTTCTTAACGTTAATTTCATGCAGCATAAGAAAGGAAAGGAAAATAAAGAAGAAAGAAAAACCTGCCAGTATTTAACTATATGGTGCACTTTTTGCAGTCAAAACAATAAAAAGTGTAGAAAGCAAGAAAGAAATAAAGAATAATTTTTTCAAAAAGAGGGGACAAGCGAAAACCCAGTAAGTTGAAATCGCCAATATGTACATCACTATAAGTTTTTACACTTTTTACCCTCTGAATCCTAAAAGCACTCGGTTACTCAGCAGGATTTTGATAGCGCATGATGCATGTTAGCAAATGTTTTTACATCGAAAGTATTCTGATGATCGGTTAATAATCCCAAAGAATTAGACATCAGAACTTTAGGGTTAATAACGAAAATGTTTGCTGATATTCCCGCAGTCCTTTTTTTTAATTATTTATGCTTTGCTGCTATTAACAGCAGTTTAAGTTAATCCTAGTTGCTACAAAGTCACTTTCTTTTTTTAAATCAAATGTGTCAGCAGGTAAAGTCGATTTGCCTTTTTTTTGTAGACTAATTGCTTTAAGGCCGTTGATGTGAGTTCAAAACAAAAGCAGTTTTGTGAAATTTAAGTATAAAAAGTTGGATTTCTTTCCAACCACTTCATGGAAATTAAATTCCTAAGGATCATGTCCTTCTGTTTACTGCCAATCAGTTTTTTGTTTTTTTTTAAGTATGAACAATCCAAAAATGTCATGTTTAAACAACAACTTTTTTATTTGCCAAGATAACTTTTGTAGCTTTTAGACTGGACTTTTTAAGAGCTGTTGTTTATTTTACGGCAAATACACTTACGCATACACCTACACATACTGTTGCATGACTCATAATTGCTTACTACTTTTGCTCTAGGCAAACATGCTATTTCAAAATCTGTTTGTTATCTTTTTAGTAAATTTTAAATTAAGCGAAAAAATAAAAAAAAAATTAAAAATTATTTTAACGCTTATGAAAACAGTTAACGAACTTTCACATAAATTATTACAAAAACATTTTTAATTTTAATTAAATCCGAAAAAGAAATATTGGAATTGCTATTTAAAAGGAATTTCTTTGTGTACAGTACAGTAGCTATTTGAATGGTATTTTAATTAATTTAATCATTACTATCAATACCTATTTTTATAGGTGAAACAAGAAAATATAGTAGTAAAATCTCTACTACAAAGTTTAAAATTTAGTTCTGTTGTCGGTTAAGAAGATTCTATTCCGGAACACTAACAGGACATGAAGGCTGGAAATAGTTTCCTCTTATGATTTTATCTTAGAGGAGCTTATGATTTTATCTTAGAATTAGTAGAAAAATTAGTAGAACAATTCAATTACGGATTTTTTAATATTTTAGTCCTTCTATTGTTTTAAATTATTTACTTACACTTTTGAAAAAAGCTGCAGTGAATATGAGTCGTAATTCATATGTTCTCTAATTTGAAAAAGGAAGACTTGCTTATAGGTATCTCCTGATATATTTTGTTATGTAGTAGTAATGGTACTCAATAGTAATAATTAATCGAACACATTTTATGTTATTTTATTCTTTGCTTTTAATCAAATATTGTATTTTTTTGCGTGCTGTTAATGGTTATAAAAACCAATAAGACTGAGGACATTGAGGATATTTCACTCTTAACTATAGTATTAACTTTAGAGTTTGAGAGACTTGAAATTAAAAATTAAAACAAATATGTCCCTCTTCCCTAGGATATCTGCTAATTTAGCATGAGAAATAATTAACAAAATTATGGGATACAATTTCTTAAAATACCCAAAGATTTATTTTTCAACACAATACTTATAAAGGAAAATCGATATTTAAAAATGCATAATAATCAAAAAATATATAACCAATTAAAGGGAATGTTGATGGGCTCTCCAGCATCGTCTGTTATTGCAGACATGGTAATGGAGGAGTTACATTAGATTGGAGCATAACTCAAAAGTGACTTGCAAAAATATGGATTTGTAAATCACCTTTGGGTTTGTGAAGGACACTCGAAGTCTTCAACAACTTTTACAGATGCATACAATATACGATCGAATTAGAGAAACATAGAAAACAAGCATATCTAAATTTATTGATCATAAGACAACATAGGACAATTATTATATTTAAAACGAACCAACATAACAATGTTTTCTTGTTGAGTTTTCGACAATAATTAATTTTATTTTTATTAATATTAATCTTATATACTATTGGTTAAATGTAGCGAATGCATGTGTCATTGTTTCTGTCAATTGAGAAGGGTGTCGGTTCACAAAAGAACTGACCTATACCGTATTGTGACCCACTTAAAGTGACATCGGATATTCTCTACGAATCGTTTAATATAGAGAATAACCAAACATTGCAACGATATTTGGGTCAATTAAGTGCATTGTTATTCATTGCAGACATATGAGAAGGTTTTAGGTTTGTGTATTAACAAACAACTGATTCATCATGTGTGGCAATGCACTTTAGAATATTCAGGTTAATGAAATTGTTATAACTCATGTTGTGCACATACACAACATACAACGACACAATATCAAGGGATTGGTATTTCGTGATAAGATTTACATCTGCACCTGGCCGTAAGCCTTAATCAGACGGTGGTCAAACCACTGGGAATGCAAAGCAACATTATTTACGTCCTAGGAAGCCGAGGACTAATTCTAGCAACAGGTCTTTCCTAGTTGCAATTGCAGCGGTTGCAAACCACTACTCCTTGCTAAAGAGCTGGAGACTATCGAACTTCTGGTCCAGAACACATGACTAGCATGTTCACTGGATCCGAATCATTCACCCGTTGGTGTTATTAAAGGCGAGATGATCCTGGCCTCTATAATCAAATTCACGTGAGGGCCGCAAAACCACAACCATCATGATACTCCCGAAGGGCCAACCTCAATAATCAGGCAGAGAAATAGCTAAAAGTCTAAAGAGACAATTAGCGAAACTCTGGGGCTTACTGATTCCCGTGAAAATAACGTGGTGCTTAGACTGGGCTCCCTTATACCCCCAGCAGCACAGGTCTAGATAGTTGAGTAATACATAAAGATCGAGTTTGCAAGGGATTGATATCAAATTTTGACTGCTTCAGGATGTTTTATCAACTTGTATTCGAAAAGAAAACTTTAAGAAAATTATAAAAATGTTAGAAAAAAAATGTTTCTCTTACAGGATGGCAATGAACATAGGAACATCATAAACAATGCTAACAGGGGTCTAAAGTATTAAAACAGAAAAAAATTTTCAAATCTCTGTTGCATATTCCATATGTCTTTAGAGAAAATTAATCGATCAAATATTTAAGACAAAAAAGCAAAAACCTTAACCTGGCACTAAAAATAGACCAACCACACTTTATGGATATTGTTTTTAAGCACTAAAACGAAAATTGATAAATTGGACTAAGCAAACGTTACATAAAAATTATCTTGTCGAATGATTCCTAACAAATACATGTTGCAACGACAAAGTTCGACTTGTTATTTTTCATATAAAAATATCCAATGCTCTTATGGTTTTAAAATCTATTTCAGTCTGAAGAATATAGTTATTTATTATACACTGCTTCAAAAACAATCATTTGGGGCTACTTTCATGTGCAATTTTCAAATTTAGGTCCCCAATCAATGGTCTAAAACATGTTATACTGTGTTATACAAAAAATCTGTTTCATTTACTTAGGATTCAATATAATAATTTGCCACTGAAATAATGTTGTGATCTGATTCTGCTTAACATTTTATTTTATTATGAATTGACGGTGATGAAATTCATCAGTTTTATTCCATGTATCAGCTTAATATTTTAATTAGCTATTCATCAGGATAACAGACCAAAAAAGGAAAAAATGTAATGGTACTTGGCAATTAAAATTTGAGTTGAGTCAACTTTACTGACTGAAAAAGATCCCATAAGAAATGAAATATTTGAAACTCTATCTACTCTCTCATATGAAGTTATTGTGGAATAGAAGACACAAGCCTTCTGTTAATAGTGCTTAATGAATTACGATCTCATTACGATACTTTCGTGTATAAGCAGCAATAAAGAGCAATTTCTTACGAAGGAAGTTAAGCTAACATATGAATTTGAATAAAATGCCAATGGCGCTTGTTTATTCTAAACTTATCTCGCTTGTCCGAAAATATTTCTTTAAAAAAAATTGTCCATTTATTGACTTACATTAAGTCAATATTAAGAAAAGATGATTGTAATTCAAGCTTTTTTTTAATAAGCTCTCTTTGGGAAGCTATTGTTGCATTTAAAAACGCGGATGTGCAAACAGACAATTGACAACACAGAAACTATAACCTTATGATTTTTCTTTTAAATGGTTTCGCGTATTGTGACTTTAGATATATAAAATTTCTCTTGTAATAAAACATAAATATGAAACTAATTTGGTTAATAAAGAAAAATACAAATTTATTATCAAGCTAAATTCAGCAAAGCATTCAACACTTTGTAAACTCAGCGAAAGCTTATACCTCCTTAAAGTTTTTGTTAAATTTCACAGTAATTTTCAAAAAACAATTTACAAGTAGTTTGCTTTCATGTGGTGGTTGCTTCCTTAAAATATTTTCCTTATTTCTATTTATATAAATTTTTTCAATTCTAGTTGCATTTTTTTTTTGTTTGTGAATTAAATACCATATTTTGTACAGATTTGCTTAATGACATTTTGAAGAAGATTAAATTAAACATATTTTATTTCCTGCCGTAACACAAATTATTAACTTTCGCAACCATAATTTATTATTATTTATCAAATTAAAATTATTTGATTTGTTCATTATAAATAAAATTTAATCCTTAATTATCATTAAAATAATTTTTTTTCACATCAAAAAGCACATAAAACAAATTAAATTGAATTGAATAAAATTTTAACAGATTCACATAGACACACATACACACACACACACACACTCTCACAAGCACTCAACAACACGCCAGCATATTTGATAGAGATTTAATTAACACACAATTAAAAATAATTGAACAAATCAAAAATAATCACACACATACGCGTACGTATGAACAAATTATAAAATTCTCAATACACACACAGACACTTTCATACATCATGTGGTTGATACAAATATATTTTCCTACATATTTCTATACATAGTTCTATGCATGTTTATATACATATTTGTATTCCAACTAATACACACATTTAACAGAAATACACAAATAAAAAATATTATTTTTTGTTTACAATTCTCATTCAATCAGAAATATGTAAGAGTAATTCATGTTATGCTCTATTTATTTAATTCCCATGTGTGTGTGTGTGTATGTAAAGATATTTAAATACAAAATTTTCAGTTTTATATTCTCAAGTGTATATTCTCAAGCTTGCAACGGCAAGGGCGAATGAAAGAAGTATATGTAAAACTAGGACGACAAACTGAAGTAAAATAGAAGACCATGATGTTCATCTTTAAGCCAAATTAAAAACAATACCCCTTTATCTCTTTAACCGTCAAAACCACACTTAAAATTTCATAGAAAATCGCTACTAACAAAGTATTTCCATAAAGATATGATTTCCATGTAAATAGTTTTCATTAATGTGAAGTTCACACAGAGTGTAAATGACTACATCTGCATTATTTACAAGTATAAAATATGATAAAGGGTATTCCTAACGAAGAAATTATTAATTGCTTTCCCAGAAGCATTTTTTAATTTAAAGAATACTTGACTATCTAGACCTGTGCTGCTGGGGGTATAAGTCCCCTGAAGGCAGCGGGGGTCAACTGGAAGCTCCACGTTATTTCCACGGGAATCAGTAACCCGCAGAGTTTTCGCTATTTGTCCTTTTACAGATATTCTTTTATGGTGGCCAGCATCATCTCACTTTTAATAACACCCACTGGTGAATGATCCAGATCCAGTGAGCATACTAGTCATGTGTTCTGGACAGGAGTTGGATAGTCTCCAGCTCTTCAGCAAGAAGTAGTGGTTTGTAGCCCTGCCCTGGAACCGCTGAAATTGCAGCTAGGAAGGGCGTATTACTAGAATTAGTCTTGGGCCTCCTAGAGCATGAGTGGCGCTGCTTTTCACTCACAGTGGTTTGACCACCATCTGATTAAGGCCCACGGCCAGGTGCAGATGTAAATCTTATCATGAAATATTATTAGAGCCATTTTGCTAGTTTTATTCAAAAATGTATTATTTAATACATCAAAAATAACACCTCTAATACCTTTCACCTTTCATTCTGCGAATTTATAAGAGCCGAAACTAGTGATTTACTATCGTCAAAGCAGAAACTTTGGAATTGATGAAAATAAATTAGAGAATGATAACTGCAACAGATCCCAAGTATCGGACTCCCCAAACCCTCCTCATAAACTCGTTGGTTGTGTTGGCTATTTCAAAAGTGTTTCAAAAGAGTTCGTATTTGTTCGTATCTAAAAAACAATAACTTTTTTCGCTTTAGTTTAAATAATTTTCTGTCCCATTTTTTGTGCAAAAAATTTTTAATATTGTAAAATGATTCTAATTGAACGAGAAAATGCTTTTTTTTAAAGAACATTTTGAATACTGTTGCATTTAATTTTAATGTTGCCGTGGTGACTTTCATAATCATAATAATATACACGGTGGCTAATGAAAGCTGCTACCAAAAAAAACAAAAAAACAAAAAACCTAATAACTTATTTTCCGTGTAACCAACCTGTTCCACTTTTATTTTATTTTATAGATAATGAAACACAAATTTATATAGTGCAATGCTTTAACACTTTAGAGTCCGTAGCTTCCGTCCAAAGAGAATATAGGCCCACGTTTGGTGGCACTCCTCCTAGCAGATGGACTATAATGAGGCTCGTGTAGAATTTTGCCGAGCGTGGCACAATCACAAGAAGGCCTTATCATCGAGATCCCTCAGTTCGGCTGCAGGAAACTATCGCTACTGTAGCTGCTGCCATATAATCCAATCCAATCCTCGACTATCGACAAGGAGCATATTTGCTCAAATGGGTGTCAGCAGCCAGTCACTGTAGACAATTTTGCACCATAATTTAAACTGATTTCCATACAAGATTCAATCACCAAACAAACTGAACCCATGAGACTTCCCGCTTCGCTTGGAATTTTGTGAGAAGATCATTTAAATGGCATTAGAGAATGAAAACGTCTTGAACTGCATTTTTATGTCTTAAGAGCCATATTAGCAGACAAAATTGTCGAATATAGAGTAATTCTAACCTACAGATACTCCATCAGATGCAATTACATCAACTTCGCGTCACAGTGTGGTGTAAAAATTCTTCAAGGTTCATTGTCGGGCCTAACTTTTTCCAAGAAAACGGTCTTCTTGTTACGGTCCATAGAGACCGTTACTTAAAGATTTTCTTTCCAGAATTATGCCCAGAATCCCATTCACGTCTCTTTGCTTTCAACAAGATAAAGCAACTTGTCACATAGCCACGCCTGTTAAAACAGAATTGCGGCAAAAAATTCCCTAATAAACTGACGTCAAGAAAATCCACATTCCTTTGGCGTCCTATGTCTCGTGACCTTACTGCACCTGATATTTTTTGTGGGGTTATAGCCAAGAAGAAGTTTATAAAAGAAACCCAACAAATTTGGATGATTTAAAGCAATCCATTCGAACGGTAATTGAGGAAATTGCCGCTGCAATACTCCAGGCAGTAATTAATAACTTTTTGATAGGATATCGTACATCTGTCACCAAGGGTGGAGGCCAATTGAATACAATTATTTTCAAAACGTTATAAATTACTTTAATAAAAATGTATTATTTTTCAAAAGAATCACTAAATTACATAAACTTTACAAAAAGTTATTTGAGTTTCTTAATGTAGCAAAATTGATCAGCCACACGATAGTTATCCGAATGGTTTTAAAATTTCCCCTATCGACAAATAAAAATTAAACAAATATTAATGCATGACCACCTGAAGGAGGCATCAAACGCCTTTATTCTAAGTTAAAACTGTATCATATGAAAACATCATCGAGGCCTAGACCTGTAAGGTATTTGTTGAAAGAGTCTAAAGGTACGGTCACACTTATGAAATATTTTCATGAAAACATGAAATATTTGTTTGCTGTAATGTGACCATAAAATATTTTGAGGGTGAAAACATGTTTTTGAGAAAACAAATTTATTTCTCAACAAATAAAAGTTTCTGTAATGTGACCACCCTATGTGAAATATTTTCCAATGTTTTGAGCAAACAATTGTTTGCTCGTACAAAGCTTTTTGTACGAACAAACACTGGCAAACATTTAAAAATAATTTAATAAATAGAATAATATTAGAAGTAATAATAGAATAAATAGAATAGAATATTAAATAGAATATTGAGTCCAGCGTAGAAGGTGATTTAATGGATGTGACTATGGAGGTAAGTAAATAAATATAATAAGAAGTAATGCAGAATTCTAGAGACAACGGGGATCATTCAACTCCTAAAACATTAAAAAAAACAAAAATCGTGATGGACTGGGGGGATGAAAACATATACAAGCTTCTTGCACTTGTTGAAGCAGAGAGGTGTTTGTGGGATGCTTCAGATGAAACATATCACAACAAAACTGCAAGGGATTCCGCATGGCGAGGCATTCAATTCAAGGAAAAGTTTGCGGTTGCAGACTTAAATGCCAAGTGGACAAACTTACGGATTCAATACCGTGGATATTCAGCCAAGGCCAAAACTAAATCTGGGCAAGGCGTTGTAGGCACTCCTAAATGGAGGTTTTACAACGCATTGACTTTTGTGGGACGTGCTGAGCAGAAGCACACACAGCAGACTGTCTCAAACATTGTTTTCAATGTGGATGAGGAAAATAGTTGCAAGTATATTGATAAATATATGTAAATAATAATGATTTTTAAGTATTTTAATACTTGTATCATTTAAAAGCACCAAAGTCCTTAGAAAATGGTTATAAATCATCATCATCAGCCAAAGGGAAGCAGCCTACAACACCAGCCACGTAGATAGCTGAAAGTATGCGGAAGGCTGTCAATGCAATGAAGCAGCAAAAGTAAAGGGTTTTAGACCCCAATGTTGCTTTCGGGAATTACATTGCTAGCGAGCTGAATACACTTAAGACGGAGTCTGTGGCAGAGGTGCGCAAGCGTGTCACAATGTGTTTTTTAGAATGTTTGGAAGAAGAACGCATGAAGGAACATCCGTAGGTTTGTCTACTTGGCATTTAAAGCTGCAATCATATATTTTTCCTTAAATTGACATTTAATACCTCGCCAGCGCAATCCGTTAAAGTTTTGTTGTGCTATGCTTTCTTTCTCTCTGCTTCAACAAGTGCAAGTAGCTTGTGTATGTCCTCATCCCCCCAATTCATCAGGTTTTTTGTTTTTTTAACGTTTTAGGAGTTGAATGCTCCTCGTTGTCTCTAGAATAATTTTTAAATGACTACAATTTTTAAATGTTTTACTTATTATTTGGATGTTATCCTTATGTTTTTATTGAAGTAAGGTTATTTTGTTTTGTTTTATTGTTATTATTTTTGTTGATGAAAAGGAATTAATAAACAATTTTTAAACTTAACATGACGTGAATAGTATTTTATTATATGTGTTTATATTGGAAATTAACTTTCCACTCTTCTACAAAAAATCTTGAAAATTCATTTCTTGCTGCTAAAGTCTCATTTGATGTATATGAAAGACATTTTTGTACATTTTGCAAGCCTTTTGCGTCGTTACCATTGCGCCACTCGCCTGGAACTAATGTACCGTCTGCAGTATAGTGGTCAACTAAGTTTTTGGTGTAATATAATGAGCTTTTGCGGCTCATTAAATAGTTGTGCAGCACGCAGCATGCAAGTGTTACTTGCATTGTTTTTGTTGGATTAAGCTTCATTGGGCTGCGCATTACACGGAAACGTGCAGACAAAATTCCAAAAGCATTTTTTATTACTCGCCTTGCTCTTGGGAGGCGATAATTGAAAATTCTTTTAATTGGCATTTAAATTTCTATTGCCATAAGGCTTCATAATATTGTTACTTAATGCAAACGCATCATCCGCAACATGAAAATACGGCACTGGTGCTTTTGTGGGTGAAAGTGGTTTTGCACTAGGCAAATGTAATTTATTATTGGTAAGAGCTTCATAAAAGCTACACTTTTTGAAGACACCACTATCAGATATACGGCCGTTAGAACCAACGTCGATATATAAAAACTTATAAGATGCACTTGCGATAGCCATGAGCACAATGCTATGCGTTCCTACAAAAATGTTCAATGAAGGAAATTTTTAACAAATTATATCCAACATATTTATCACTTGAGTTTATCCTTAAGAAGTTTCTGTACAACTGTGGACTTTCACAACGTAGCTCCAACAGTAATTTTGCACAACATCCCTCCTCATTTCGGCGTTGAACCCACTTACGCACCCATTGCCTTTTCTGTTTCTTGTTTTTTTCCTCTTCCTCCACATCTAATAAAGCAGCTGCTCCACAATTCAATAAAATAATGTTTCGCAATCCTCCATATCAATTTTGTATTATAGCACAAACTATTTTTTTTTACAGAAATTTATAGTTATTAATGTTTTTGTTTTTAAGAAAACAAAAGTATACACATTGACTGTTTGCTGAAACAAATTACTATAGAAAATATTTGTTCAAGTGTGACCGCAAGAAAAACATGTTTGCTCGTATTTTGTTTCAAACTGTTTCACAGCTGTTTCATAAAACAAATTTTGTGAAATATTTTGTTCTAATGTGACCATGAAACAAAAATAGAAAAATTTTAAGGCAAATATGAGCAAACATGTTTCATGAAAATATTTCATAAGTGTGACCGTACCTTAAGAAAAATTCTTACAATTGATAATCAGTTATAAGTTTTCATTGACCATAATTTTTCTGTAAAAGTTTTCCGCAGAAATAAATTTTCTATACAAATTTCAACAGTCTAAATTTTTTTTTTAGAAAATTTTTATCAGTCATATAATTACGTTTATTCCTTAAACGCATGCTTTGTGTAATAAGTTGCCATTATTGCAGAACAGTTATACACAACTTTTTGAGTTTTAATTAAATAACACGATTAAATAGACGATTATTCGCGCTTATACACAAAACTGCACAAAGGAGATCTCGTGTTGTCTGTTGTATTCACTTGATCACCTTCACCATTAGAATGCCTTTTGCCCACAAGTGAGGTAGCAGTTAAGTACTCTTTTAGGCGGTTCTATATTTTACTTGAAAACTCTAAATTTTTGCATTTACTACAGGTACTATAGTTATCATTTTTCAGCGTAGGTGTTAATTTGGTTTTCGTTTTTTTCTGATTTGTAATCTTAGTTCATGGAATTTTAATGCAGCCCATTGTTGTTATTTTGTGTTCATGAGATTTCTTAGAAATTTCTTAGTTTGTTTAGAGTTACTATTTTTGTGATAATTATCTTTCTAAAATTTAAGTTAAGCATCTTTATAAATGTATTTTTCAATAAAAAATATTCGTGCTCAAATTTCGATGTCATAATTTTTCATGGATCGTCATTTTTTTATTTAAATATTTTCATTGGTCAAAATTTCATTATATAAAAGTTTTAATAAGAAATACATTTTTTATAGAAATTATTAACAGTCATATTTTTTTATAAAAATTATTTGTCAGTAAAAATTTGTGTATAAAAAATATTCATGTTCAAATTTTAATGTCACAATTTTTCTAGAAAAAACGCTCTCATCGATCATATTTTTTTTTCATCGGTCGAAATTTCATTATATTAAATTTTTAATCAGAAATACATTTTTTATAAAAATTTATAAAATCAGTCATATTTTTCTATAAAAAGTAAGTGTCAGTAAAAATTTGAGTATAAAGTTAATTATTTTTTAAAAATATTTATCGGTCAAAATTTGTATATAAAAAATTTTTGTGTTCAAATTTCGATGTCTTAATTTTTCATGGATCATCATTTTTTATTAAAATATTTTCATCGGTCACAATTTCGTTATATAAAAGTTTTAATCAGAAATAAATTTTTTATAAAAATTTATAAAATCAGTCATATTTTTCTATAAAAAGTAAGTGTCAGTAAATTATTTTCTAGAAAAAACTCTCTCATCGGTAACATTTTTCATTAATAAAAGATTTAATCAGAAATAAATTTTTTACAAATTATATAAATTGTAATTATATAAATTATATATATTGTTCTTAATATATTATATAAATTATATAAATTAATATTTATTTTTCTATAAAAAATATTTTTAGCAGTCCAAAAATTTTTCTATAAAATATTTTATGTCAAAAGTTTTCTGTAAAAAATAATTTTATTAGTACTAATTTTTGTATAAAAAAATTTCCATGAGTCACAATCTTTCTATAAGAAATTTCATCAGCCAAAAATTTTAAACCCTCCTCACCGTGTTACTACTATTTTTAAAGTACTTATATAAACTAAAAAGTCCTTGAAGGGGTTCATTATTTGTAAATTTTCGATAGTAATAAAATCCTATTTTTGCGATTCCTGTATTTTTTAATTTGCTTTTTTAATTTATTTTTATTATTTTTCAATATTTCGCCAAACCATTGGTTGGCATCATCGGGATAAACAAAAAGAAGAATATATAAATAATTATTCAAAATTGAAAAAATTTTTTCTGCTAAAAAATATTAAACAGGTCAAATAACTATAATTATTATTTATTTTTTTAATTATGTTTCCTTAAATATAATATTGAATAGACAAAATTTTTTAATTTTTCCACGGTTTCTGTTATTAAATTTTCAATGAATTAAATATCCATAAATCTTAATTCTGTGAAAGCACTTTATTCGTTTACTCTGTTTTGAATTTTAATAAAATATAATTGCAAGTGTCGTGTGGCTGTTACTTTTCCTAATTGAACGAAAAAAAATATTTTTTCCAACTGAAAGATTCTCACACAAATCCTTCTCTTAAGTGATAGAATTGCAGATACACTTACAATAACAATCATGTTCAATTTACACATACTTATGCTTTGGGAATAGACAGCGTACGATAAGTGAGCATAAGTGTGTGTGTGTGTGTGTGAATTTTTCACAAGAAAGCAGTCATTTTCATTTAGAGAAATTGAAGAGAAATGAAGAAAGTGAGAAATTGTATGTGAGTGAGTGTGTGTGTGTGTGTGGGTGTGTGTGTATGAAATTAATTGTATTGTTGGTATGAGCAAGTGATTGTGTGAAACTAACAATAAATATCTTTTAGTAGGAATTTAGTTAAAGTGTTAACAAACAACACATCTACTCAGATTAAATTTATCATCATGTATTTTGATTTGCTATAACTGCTTGTTATCTTCCTTTGAATTTTAATAATGTGTGGCAGGAATTTTTGTTTCAAATAAATTCTAATCACAAACAATTTTAAAAATTTTATTTTTTTTTAGATTTCTTTTAGGTTCGTTGATAGTTTTGATAAATTATAAAAAGAGAACTTCTTCTTTCTTTTCCTTGTATAAGGATTAGCATGTATCACTTCATTACTTTAAACATTTTAAACTCTTTTTTTTTTGTTAAGTTAAGCATTTTTTTAGAGAAAAATGTAAATTCTCAAAACCTCATCAAACTCATCAGCACCCCTAAAAATTATTTTTATAAAACTTTTCATTAGAATTCTTATGAAAGTGGCTGAAGATTAAATCTTGTGTTGACCTCATTTCATAAAATTCCTTTCTTCTCGATTTCAATTTAATTTCTTATCCTTCGTGGCAAAACTAAATTCTTAAATCTATTGAAATTATTTCTATTGCAAAATACTTGTTATTGAAAATTTAGAATTCACCACACGTAAATTTTCTTACAAATTGTACGCGGTTTTTTTCATTAACGATTTTATATAAATATATTTTTGTTGTTGTTGTTGTAATTGAAATGTTGGCTTGAGGGTATTTCTCTTTCTTTCTCAAAACAAAAGCACAATAAAATAGTAAACGTATTGAAAAGGAAAAAAAAGGAAAAACTTTATATTACACACGTCACCCACATTCATATATTTGTTAGCATCATCATCATCATCATCAGCATCATCATCAGCATCAATATGTTGTATGCATGTTTACTATGAATACGCTTTTACGATTTTACAAATACCCACATTGCAGTAATTGTTTGTTGGGGGGTATTTATTTAAAAGCTTTACTATGTTATACGTAACACGACTCAGTAGTTATTATGAAATGCTATAATAAGTAAAAACAAAAACAAACTATGCATGAATAGTTTTTCAAGTTGTAATAATCATATATATCAGAAATTATATAGAAAAACCCATGTTTATTTTTGCTAATTAAATTTAAATTCTGCTCTTTCTTTTTCCTGAAATAAAAACTTAATATGTAATTTAATACCTTTACATATCTGTTATAAAAAAGCTTAAATTTTGTATTACAAAAGGAGTTAAATAAATTAAGACTAATGAAAGATCTCACTGTTATCTGTGAGAATATGTTAAAATTGCCATAGCATTATGTAAAAGTAATTAATAAGACCACAAGATTCCGTTAGGTATTAGAAACCTATACAAATTGCTCGAAGGTCATATTCTTGTAAAAATTTATGGCAGTTTATGTTTCACTTCACCTTGATTTGTGAGTTATATTAATGAAGTTAATTGTTAAGATTGTGCCAGTAGTAACAATATAACAATATGAACAAAAGCAGAAATTTTATGGTTTGTATTTGCAATAAAATGAATAATATTAAAAACAACTTTTTGGCGATAAAAAATGTTTAAAATTTAAATTAAATTAATGTTAAAATTTTAAAAAATTTTTATAATTAAAAACGTTGCGTAGTTTTTAGAATATTTTATGTAAAAAGGTGAATTATGCTTTTAACAGGTGGGTAATTTAGCTAAACAAAATAAAACACAAATAATCACAAATTTTTTCAAATGATTTCAAACTTAATACGAAATGATTACAAAGTTAATCGTGTGTGTTCTAAAAGTTAATCACAAATAATCGCAAAGATAATTACCAATGATTGCATAGTTAATCACAAATGATCAAAAAGTAAATCGCAAAGTTTATCACAAATGACTACAAAGTTTATCATGTGTGTTCGAAAAGTTCGTCACAAATAATCGAAAAGTTAATGACTAATGATTACATAGTTAATCACAAATGATCACAAAGTAAATCACAAATGATTACAAGGATAATCATGTGTGTTCACAAAGTTAATCACAAATAATCGCAAATATAATCAATAATCATTACATAGTTAATCACAAATGATCACAAAGTAAATCACAAAGTTTATCACAAATGATTACAGAGGTAATCGTTTGAACACTAAAAAAAATAATTAACATATTTTTGATGAATCTTGAATTTTAAATTTACTATTGAATTTTAATCATGTTCTATGTTCTCGATACCCATATATAAAAATCGCATATTTATCGCTATTAAACTTGTATAAGTTACTACACTCTTTTCGGAACTTATTGCTAAAAGCTACAAATGAAATTGTAGTTTTTCACTTTACATATAAGAATACGAAGTTGCCATATTATAAGTCTTGTATTTAAACCTCACTTACGATCTAACCTTTGTTGAAACTTTGTTTTGTTCAGTCAATTTTGTTGTAATTTACATTACATTATTTTAAAAAGGAAGAAATTTAAAACAATTCATATATCTACCACACTAACGAATGTAAAGGGAATTACTATAAAAACGTACCAGAATTATAGAATTACGTATCCTTTTTTATTCATTCCCATTACCCTTTAAAGGAAGCGAGATAAGTATAAGCTTTACCTAAAAAGTTTCACAAAGTTAATAAAAAACAGTCGCAAAGTTAATCACCAATGACTACATAGTTAATCACAAATGATCACAAAGTAAATCACAAATAACCACAAACTTTATAACAAATGATTACAAAGTTAATCATTTGTGTTCACAAATTTAATCATAAACAATCGAATAGTTAATCTCTAATGATTACATAGTTAATCACAAATGATCAAAAATTTAAAATGAAATAAATGTAAAGTTAATCACAATGTTAATCACAAAATATCCTAAATAAAAACTAAATAAAATAATCCTAAAGTTTATCACAAGTGATCACAAATTTAATATAAAATGATTACAAAGTTAATCGTCATTACATAGTTAACTATAAATAATCGCAAATGATTACATAGTTAATCACAAATGATCACAAAGTTTATCACAAATGATCAAAAATTTCAAATGAAATAAATGCAAAGTTAATCACAATGTTAATCACAAAATATCCTAAATAAAAAATAAATAAAATAATCCTAAAGTGTATCGCAAATGATCACAAACTTAATATGAAATGATTACAAAGTTAATAGTCATTACATAGTTGACTATAAATAATCGCAAAGTTAATCATAAATGATAACACAGTTAATCACAAATGATTACAAAGTTTATCACAAATGGTCAAGAATTTAAAATAAAATAAATGCAAAGTTAATCACAATGTTAATCACAAAATATCCTAAATAAAAAATAAATAAAATAATCCTAAAGTTTATCGCAAATGATTACAAACTTAATATGAAATGATTACAAAATTAATCGTGATTACATAGTTAATCATAAACAATCGCAAAGTTAATCACAAATGATTACATAGTTAATCACAAATGATCACAAAGTAATCGCAAAGTTAATCACCAATGATTGCATAGTTAATCACAAATGATTGAAAAGTAAATCACACTTCATTACAAAGTTTGTCACAAATGATCATAAATTTATTATGAAATAAATGCAAAGTTATTCATAACTGATCACAGTGCTAATCACAAAAGTTCACAAATGATTACATGGTTAAGCACGTATGCTCACATAGTTAATGATAAATTTTAACAAAGCTAATTATAAATGCTTACAAAGCTAATCACAAATAATCCTAAAGTTAAGTATAAATGATCATAACGTCAATCAAATATGATTACAAAATTAATCATAATTTACTTTATTAACCTTGTACAGGCCATCAAATTGGAATGGTCCCTACTAAAATCTATGATAAAAATTGCAATATAATTTTAAATCAAGGTTATTAAACAAAATAAAAAAAATTTATAACTCTTCTATTTTTATAACTAATTTTTAAAACATGTATAACCATAAAGATAAAATATTAAGTATCTTCAAATGTAATACAAGTATGACCAAATAAAATCAAAATGGATTTGCTTTTAAAAATACTGTGATCTTACTTTTGGCTTTGATGTGACAATATTATGGTTAGCTCGACTATGTTCTTTATTTGCTTGCTTCTTGTTTAGCTATTTTCAAAAGCAGTGGAATTAATGTTGTTGTATTTGAAACTCTCTGAAATCTTATTTTGCAAAGAGCTAAATAATTATTGAGAGAAAATGGAGGGAGCAGTAAAACAAATTTGATTAAAAATGGAATTTTCCAATACTCCAAACAAGTAATTCAAAAGCCAAAATACGTACAGGTTGGCTGGTTGAGAATGTGATAAATTTTATGCTAAAAAACTCTCTCAAAAGAGCAACAGTTTTGTGGTAAACATTTTCAATTTTAATAATATCAGCTGTAGCACAAATCATTAGTATTATGCGGAAGTTTTGGATTGTATGTTATGTACAACAAATGCAAAAACTTTCCTAAAAACTTATCGTCGTAAAAAATTATTTCAAGTTTCACTAAGGAAGTTAGTTTTAGGAAAAGTTTGTTATCGTATTTTAGTAAAGAAATTGTCTTACATAAATTCTATTTACATTATTTTCGTAACTATTCCAACAGCAACAATGTGAAATTTAATGGTTGCAATATTTACTTCTGCATACACCCTACTACATACAGTATTGAATAAACGGATATCGAAGCATTTCTATAAATTTCAATTTATTTGTTGCACCTTTCTGATTTACGTCAATTTGAAAATAAAATAAAGTTAAGACTCCGCAACATATAAAATAACAAACTTATTATAACTTCAAATAATTTATAGTTCAAACTACTAATACCAATATTGCTATTCTTATTGCTTCTCTTAATATTGTTGCTGTGCTGTTTCTTTTTTTACTATTCGTTATATTGTTTTAGTTTCAGTTTCAGTTCCTTTTTCAGTTATTTTTTTTTTGTTTTTGTAACAACAACATTCATTTTAAACATATTTGCATTGTTCATGGTTCGTATGCAGTTTTACATTTAAATAAATATTCTTTAGTGGTATTTGTGCAATTGTTCGAATTGTCAAATGGAAATTCCTATTTCTATTAGTAATGCACACTTGCACATACACATTCGTACACCTACTAAAATTTGTATATTTTTTATTGGATAAGAATGAAAAGATAAATCCCCAGAAAATTAAAAAGTGATATTGAACTGTTTTTCAATATAAAAAAAAATTTCATTAGATTTTCATTAGCGATAATCAATGGCAATTTTTTTTGGCAAAGCTTGCTCAATTTTTTTTTAACTAATGGAACTCCATATTATTACATTTGTTTCAATAGCAGCTTCTCTATATATAGGGTGTCCGACGGGAAGGTAATATTTTTATTTAATAATAGAGAATGAATCTTATATTGATAAATATTTTATTTAATGTCGGCAATTATGTATGGAATACATAATAGAATCAGATAAATGTCCGCCTCTGTTAGCCTTTCAAATGCGAACCCTTTTGGGCATATTTTTCATCACATTCTCACACCTCGTTCTCATTTCACGCGGTATTTCATTAATTTTCTTACGAATATTTTGCTCAAACATTTCTGGTTTATTTGCATAAACCTTGCTTTTCAGATATTCCCACAAAAAGAAGTTCGAAGCAGTCAAATCAGGCGACCGTGGAGGCCAATCAACATTACCATTTCTTGAAAAAACTTGTTGTGGAAAGAAGTCTCGCAGTATATCCTTTGTAATTCTGGCTGTATGAGATGTGTTAATCTAGTCCAGAGCATGCAGTTGTGGCGTGAAACAGTTTTCAGTCATATCACGATATCGCTCCCCATTTACATTTCGTGATAAGGTTTACATTAGCACAAACCGCGAGATCATATCTGATGGTGAACTGAACTACTTTGGGTGATATGTAGCGTGATAAGATTTACGACGGTACTTAGCGTGTGTATGCCATAACTCAAAGGTGCTCAAACTACTTGGGCGATATGATGCGTGCGCCGCGCCCTATGAAGCCGAAGACTAATTTCTAGTAACAGGTTATTCTTAGTTGCAATTACGGAAGTCTCAAAGCAGGGCCGCCAAACCCCACTCCTTGCTAAAGAGTTGGAGACTATCCAACTCCTGGTCCAGAACACATGACAAGCATGCTCAGCGGATCCGGATCATTCACCCATTGTCCAAATTCATGAGGGCCGTGAAAACACAATCACCACGATACTCCTGAAGGGCCAACCAAAATAATCAGCTAACAAGCTAACGAGCCAAATAGCTGAACTCTGGGGCTTACTGATTCCCGTGGAAATAACATGGAGCTTCCAGTTGACTCCAGTTCCTTCAAGGACATGTGTAAGAATGGTGGATTTCCATTAAAACATATTAATGTGCCCCCGGGGGGGGGAGGGCGAACACGGTGATATGTAGGGTGCACCCACGCCCTAGAAAACCGAAGCATAATTCTATCCAACAGACAGTTCCTAGTGGCAATTTCGGGATACGGAACGGAACAACCCCACTCCCTGCTGAAGTGTTGGAGACTACCAAGTTCTGATCCAGAACACATGATATAGCATGCTCACTAGAGCCGGATCATTCATCATGTATTGTTAGTCAAAAGTGAGATATTCTTGGCCCCTTAATCATTTCATGAGGGCCTGCTAAACCACAATCACCAGAATACTCCCCGAAGGGTCAACCTCAATAATCAGTTAGAGAACAGCTAAAGCTAAACTCTGCGGCTTACTGATTCCCGTGGAAATAAAATGGAAGTTGCCCAGTTGGCTCCTGCTAGCCTTTAGGCGACTGGACTTCCTTTTACCCCCAGATAACATATATCTTAATGGTAAGATTTCAACAAGACATATTACAGTTACCATTCCCCCTGGGGGCATATAAATATGGTCTTTATAGAACTTCGACTATCTAGACACAGTGCAACTGGGGAAAAAGGGAGCCCAGTCCCCTGAAGTCAGCAGGGGTACAACTGGAAACTCCACTTTATTTCCACGGGAATCAGTAAGCCGCAGAGTTCGTTATTTGTCTCTTTAGACATTTAACTGTTCTCTGACTGACCCCCCGGGGGCACATTTATCGGTTCTTATAGAATACTCGACTATCTGGACCTGTGCAACTGCGGGAAAAAGGGAGCCCAGTCCCCTGAAGGCAGACAGGGAGTCAACTGGAAACTCCACTTTATTTCCACGGGGATCAGTGACCCGCAGAGTTCATTATTTGTCTCTTTAGACATTTAATAGTTCTCTGGCTGATCATTGAGGTTGGCCCCTATATGGGAGCATCGTGCTGGTTGTGGTTTCGAGGCCCCATAACAGTCTATGGTTCTATGGTGGCCAGGATCATCTCACTGATAATGACACGCAAAGTGAATGATCCAGTCCAGTGAGCATGCTTGACATGTGTTCTGAACAGGAGTTGGAAAGTCTCCAACTCTTTAGCAAGGTGTGATGATTTGCAGCCCTGCTCTGGAATCATCGAAGTTGCAACTAGAAAGTTCTGTTGCATAGAATTATAGCTTCGGCTTACTAGGACGAGCATGACGTTCCAAATTATGCAGTGGTTAGATCCACCATCTGATTAAGGCTTCATGGCCAGGCGCGGATGTAAATCGAATCACACAGTTACCATTACACCGTTTTCATCTTCAAAGAAGTAAGGCCAAATAAGAATTGTAATTTTTAAAATAATATCCTTTTTATCCTTTTCGGGATGCTTAGGCGGCTTAAAGATTAAACTGTTTTCTGGCTGGAGTGCTTAGCTGGCTTAAAACACAGACAACTGAACGCTTTACGAGGTAAAGAGATTAATTTTTAATTTTCACAGCCGACGCCACAGATTAACGCCGATAGAATACAGTTTCGAACAGGCTAGGGATTAAAAAATGTTGGTGCAATAACAGAAATTGTGACAAAGCGCCAACAACACTACTCTGCCACTAAACGAGCCAGTGCAATTAAAATGAAATTTTACTGAGAATGTATTTTTTAAATTTATTTAAATTTATGTACACAGAGTCTGGACGCACCGTATTCTGGACATTGATTTTTGGGGTGTGTGGCTCGAAAAGCTTGAAGAACTGTTGTACAACATACAAAATTGACCTTACGTGTGTGATGAATGTGGCATTGAAACAACCATGGGAGGTAGATATTTCAGATGATCCCGATTTTGGATAAGTTGATAAACACTACTTAACGTAGACACGGCTAATTTTGGAAGTACCTTTACAATATGAAAAAATGGAGTACTTTCTATTCCATTTACGAGGATGTAATAGATGACGTTGAACACACTTTTTTAAGTATCACCGTTGGTTTGAATACTGCACCGAGTTGGTGGCATAAATTAGACAAACAAGGCCTACGAATATAGTCGACAAAAATGATCTGCAATCGCGAAAAGTGGACTGCTGTGGCGAAATTTGTGGAGAGTGTGCTGTGCAAAAAGATACATGACCAAGAACTAACACTGATTAAGCATTTAAAGTGGGCCTAAGCTCAGGTGAATAGGGGCACATTGACCAAATGGAGATCGTCCTCGAAATATTCCGGACTTAACGTCGACTTTTAGTCGGTAACCGTAACGGCGTCCATCATACGCAGTTCCGGACTTAAGGTGGGTTTTTATCTGGCAATCGTAACATACGGCGGAATGACGATTCTCTCTGGATGAGTAACGTACTTTTCTACCTTAAGCCCAAAACACAAAAAAGAAAAAACAAATGATACTAAAACAGCATCTACTTTGATGCTAAACAAAATTATATTTGTTGCTAAACGTCGCGACGTCGGTTTGTAGAAAGTAAGTATAACTACTTCATATGTGATGATTTATAAAGAAAACAATGGATAAAGCTTTGTTTTGTGTGTGATAAGATAATTAATATTTATTGATTATGACTATTTGTCGCATTCTTACTATAAAATTAGTCGCTTAAAAAGATAATGTTTAAAATGCACACAACCTAAACGAGCAAAACAGCGACGAAAGCTGATGATGGATATAGTGATACCGAAAATGCTGGATTACATTCTACTGGCGACTAATTTTTTTTTTTTCAAAAATTAACGTAAAATTTTTAAAATAATTTTCCGTACTTAATAAATTTAAATATACACAAACTTAAAAAGCATCAAAGTTATTTATTTCATTATAATTCTCAAATAGTTGGAATAATTAATTGTTTGAAAAATTGTTTAAAATTATAATATAATAATCGTTTTATATATTTTTCGTTCAAATGAAAATGCAATTTACGTTCATTACGTTCGATGTTTAAGGCCTAATGCCGTAAGCTAAACTTATCGTATCACTATTTCGAAATAACTCCGGCTCTAAGCCAACACCAATAACCCTAAGTTTTGTACGCAAATTTTTTTTTTGCAACATAACGGCTGTATGCAAGTATTTTACTTTTATTTTCATTTACAAACACACATACACATGTGTTTTTTGGTATGAATGAATGTGTAGGTGTGGGTACGTGTGTATATCACATATTCGTAAGTATTAAATACAAGAATAAGAATCCATTTAACAATCAACATGTAAAGTAGCAACAATAACAACAACAGTAACAACAAAATGCCTATTGGGCAATGAGCCACTCATTGTTTTTTTTTGTTTTGTTTTTTGTTTGTTTGTAACTGTAAATAATTTCAATAATTTCAGGGACTAATAGTGCGGAGGAGTTTTGTTGGTTGCCATTGCAGAGAGCATTTTTATGTATACAACAACTATAAAATTATATGATTGTATGACTTTCGTATTTGTTTGTGTACATGTATGTGTACGTGTATGAAAATGTAAATGTTAAAGTAAGTATTTACATTAATATTCATCTCAATTGTACTCGTTTGTTTGCAAGAGTTTATGTTGTTCTAGGGGATTGTATTCATTCTGTTTGCTTTGCTCTGTTGTTAACAAATGCTCAATAGCAAATAAATAAAATGTTAAAACCGATAATGCAACCATTAGCAATCAACCAGCCATTAAAACCATCAGTGAAATTAAAAAGAAAAAAAAAAAAAAAAGAACAGAAAACAATCCGAAAGAAAATACAAAATCAAAATAAAATGTTTTTATATAAAAATTCAGTGCAGCATATAGAAATTATGTCAGAATTATTTGAGAGTGAGAGAGAAGAGAGAAACAGAGATATAAGCACCTGAGTTTGTTAAACGCATTAATTGGGATAAATTCATATTTAAGCTCCTACAAAATAAAAACCATAATTTTTATGTTTTAATAAGTTCTTGGAAAATGATAAGCCGGTAGATATTAAAAGAAATATTTTTTTAAATATTCAGAAATATATTCACACAAAGGCTGCTTCCGTAGCCTTTTTTTTTTTTTTTTTTATAAAGAGAAGTAGCACTTCAGGCAACACTGCCTATTTATTCAAGTACCGTGCTACATTCTTTAGGAAAGGGATAGAGAAGAGATGAAACAGGTGGTGAAAGTAGAAGGATAGTCGGAAATAACCTGCCGTATAAGACAGCACAGCGACCAGTGACTATGCCTTCATCGCTCAGCAGCCCCACCAAGGTCTTCGTTGGGAATCGAACCCACAACCCTCATACTGACAAGCTAGTACACTACCTACTAGCCTACAGGGGCAGCTAATACCTAAGCCTTAATACCTTTTGTTATTTAGGGGCTTTCTTTATTTGCAAATCCCCTCAATACGGAGATTCCATTTGTTGTGCCTTGAAAATATAATTTGCCGTAGCTATAACAATTATCGTTTTGTTTTTCGAAACGAAACGACAGTGTGATTTACAGTGCCGCGAAGCTATTAGTTATTAGCAGAAGCTTAACAATTTTTTTTATAATTTACTGGGATTTGAACTTGTGGTATTTTATTTTACAAACTGTTCAACTCTTTTTTTTTATAGAGAAGTAGCCCTTCAGGCAACAATGCCTATTTAGTCAAGTACCATACTATATACTTTAGGAAACAGATAGAGAAGAGATGAAACAGGTGGAGGATAGACGGAAATTAAATGCCGTATAAATACAGCACAGCGACCAGTGGCTATGCCTTCATCGCTGAACAGCCCCACCGACAGCCGATTTTTATTTTTGTAGTAAAAAAAAACCAAGGTCTTCGTTGGGCATCGAACCCACAACCTCCATACTGACAAGCTAGTACACTACCTACTATCCTACAGAGGTACCTAACTCTGTTTATTGAAGACACGATCCAATATTTTTACAGACAACTTTAAGCTTTGTTTGTTGGCTTTGATATTTGGGACGGTTTCAAAACTTTTTTCATAACGTTATTTTATTATCCTGGTTTTAAGTCACGTTATTTATTTTCTTGTCTATCTATAACAAATAATAGAATTTAAAGATTTTGTGCTAACTTTTGTAAAAGTCATAGAGAATATTTTTTTATAAGTAATCTTACGTGAGGTCTTAAATGGTTCCTGCTGCGAGTTTTTCAAGGCATCTTTTTGCTTTTACTAAATTATCCTTTATTTTTTAAACACCAAAAAAAGTTAAGATGCCAAAGGTTAGGTGAACGGACACATTAAAGATCCTCTACCAAGTGACAGGCTGTGTTCAGTTCGCTAAATGGTGCCTAAATAAGACTTCTACCTCTAGCAATTAATCTCTACAATTCATGGGATAATGGCAAGCAGATGTACAATTTTATTGAAATGAAACTAAAATTAGCAAGAGACAATAAAATAGCTGTGCTATAAAAAGAAAACATCGCAATTTTCAATTTGTGTTTTATTTTTTCTTTTATTTTTTTTTTGTGAAAAATTTTTTTAAAAATATTTTATTTATTAAATATTTAAATTCTTTTTTTTATTTTTTATTAATAATTAATTACAATAATACAATTATAGTACCTAACATAGCAAAAGAGTACTAGCTACTAAGGCTTTCGTCTCATAAAATTAGATAGTATTTATAACTTGTAAAGAAGATTACAATTTAATATGAATTTATAGAAAATTTCAATGTTGTGATCGTTAATATTTTGTAAACAGCTTGATGGTTGAATAAATTGGAACAATTTTGTTCTAATAATGTGAAATGGTTGACATTCGTCCAAAATATGGGAAATGGTAAGTTGCCTATTGCAGGTGGAGCAAATAGGACGTTGGAACTTATCTATTAAATATTTGTGAGTTAATCTGCTGTGGCCAATTCTCATCCTAACTATAAGGTTGGAAATCTTCCTAGGGCAGTTTTTAGGGGAACTTGGTCGTTTTCCACTTGGATTTAAATTTTTGCAAGCATGCTGGTAGTTGGACCACGCCATGTCCATGCTTGTATAGAAGTTTGAAATTAGATTTAAAATATTATGATTCTCAAAAGTCTGGACATAGTGTAAAGGTCTATACTTTTCTTACGCAGCCGCAGCGTCGGCCCGTTCATTACCTAGTATTCCAACGTGCGATGGTACCCACATAATCTTGATCTTGTTAGGACTTTTTAGGCAAATGTTTCAAATTTTGGAGATCAGAGGAAAATCGTATAAAGTATTGTTTATCGCCAAAATGCATGACAGACTATCGGTGGCTATAAAAATTTGGTTTTGGTTTTGGCTGCTTTATATATAGCTAACCCTTCGGCCGTGAAGTTGGAGCAGTAGTTGTGAAGTAGACCGTGTCCGATGATCATGCCATTCTCGTGAACAACAGCAAAGGAAGTCATGTTATTTGATCTTGAATCATCGGTGAATAAAATTTTCCATCCAAGATTTTATGTAAACTTTTTTTCGCCGGAGATGGCCGACATTACTACATATTTTGGGTCTGACTTTCTTATAACTGGTAACTCAGGAAATATTTCGAGGGGAATTTGTTCCATGCGTTTCTTTTGATCCCGGGGGGGGGGGGGTTCGCTAAAATAGAGAAGCGGTTATACCCCAAGCTGGAAGGAACCGACGTCGCAAAACAATGAAAGTTAAATGTCTGAATGCGAACTTTTGTTGGTCTATAAAACAGCACAAAAAACTTAAAGAATAATTCACATTTTCTTGTTTAATTTTTATTATTTTTTCTTGTTCAATCAAATTTTTTTAACAAAAAAAAGTTCACAGTTAAATTATATTCAAATTATAAAATTATCACAATAATATTAATTTTCAATATAATTCTGACAAGAAAAACGCAGCCGTTCACTTCTAAATCCAAAACTCTGAATGTCATTAACATTTCAATTTTTAATTAATTACTAAGAAAATAAATTGTTTTTATTAAAACAAAAAAAAAAAAACATTAAAATTTATACGCAAAGTTCCGCGCATTCAGACTTTCTTCACAGAAAATACTGGGACAGTATTTAATATAATGTGAGAAAAATATATGAAAAAAATGTCATTCGTTGGGGAATCAATAAAAACCAGGGTGCAAGAGCATGAATTTTTCAAAAATAGTTAACGTAATAAAAGGAAAGAATACTATTGTTATTTCCCGTCTTATCTGGCTGTTGTTCTTTTGCTAATATTAATGGCGAGCACTTTCGATGTGAAACCATCATTCTCAAGCCGTGATACAATTCGTACTGGTGAGCCAGTGTTCGCCTATAGGTAGTTCTGTTGTTAAGTTCGTATCTAACCATGTGGTATAATGCCAGCCACCTGGCACTTTTATGCAAAATAAATCTCTAAATATTCCCGTCTTTTATTATTATCTAGGTACGTGTGCCCCTCAGAGGGGGTTTTTCGTTTATTCAAGTGTATGAGTAGTTTTAGTGGTGTAAAAATTGTGTCTGTTGAAAGATTTTGTTTTGTAGATTTCCATGTTTTCAAGAATGTCTAGTCTTCGTCCTTGTTTGCTAGGTTGTAGTAATGTCATACATTCATCATCTATTTCCCTTGGTGTTTGTCAAGGTGTAAAGTTGGACTCTTCTCTTTTCCGTTTGTATGAGCATATGACGTAATAAGATTTACATTTGCACCTGGCCGTAGGCCTTAATCAGATGGTGGATCATTACCACTGTCGATTATATGTAGCGTCATCCTCGCCCTAGAAGGCCTTCGGATACGTATATCCTCCAGTCACTCCTAGTTGTAACTTCAAAAGCCCGGAGTAGGCTGCAGCCGTCACTCCTTGCTGAAGACTTGGAGACTATCCAATTCCTGGTCCAGAACGCATGAAGCTTAATATAATTAAGAACACGACGGCATTCATACTCACTGGACCTGGACTATTTATTGTGTTAATTGTGAATGATCCGACCCACAAACTCAAACGAGGGCCTCGAAGCACACAGGCACCACGATACTCTCGAAGGGCCAACCTCAATAATCTGTCAGGGAACAGCTAAATGCCTAAAGCGACAAATAGCAGAACTCTGGGGCTTTGCTGATTCCCGTGGTAATATAGTGGATTGTCCAGTTGGCTCTTACTAGCCTTGAAGGGTATGGGCTCCCTTTTACCTCCGAAAGAGGTAAAAGCCATAAAGATTTATAATGTGCCCCCCGGGGGGAGGGGGGTTTATGAGCATATGTGTGCTGTAAACTTAGTTTTTAGTGTTCGTCCAGTTTGCCCTTTGCCCTATATAAGTTTCCTTGCAGGTACAAATAATTCTGTAGACTCCGCTGGAACTAAATTTGTTAGTTGTTTCTGTCATAGTTCTTATATTGTGTCTCAGAGTGTTGCCAGTCTTTAATGTTGTGAGTATTCCTTCTTTGTGAAAGGGGTTAGTTAGTCTGTATATTTCTGATCCTGTGTAAGTAAAGGTGTGCCATCGTGCTATATCGGTTGTCTCTTTGTCTTCTTTATTTCTGTTTTTAGTGTTGTATTGTCGAAGAAGTTTATCGATGGTAGTGAGTTTGTATCCATTATTTATGGCTACGGTGTAAATTGTATTGTGTTCTGTGTTGTACTTATCTGGAGTAAATGGGATTATCTTAAGTCTGTGTAACATTTATGTCTCAATGCTGCTAGTTTATGTTGGTAATTGTGGTTTTAGATGTTGTGGATAGTAGTGTCCAAAAGGAAAGAGCTGACTTGGTCTAAGGAAATTAATATTAGTTGATTATAAATTATTCCTTGTATGCTCATTTTTTAAATTAGTGGCTTAAATAAGTGATATTTACATTTTACTCAACCTCAAGCAAGCACCTACGGCAACACCTGATAATGTGATCACATAAACGCTTTGTTGCTGTCTGACGATGTTTCATTTTTCTTATTTTCCTTAAAAACGAACACAAATTTGTGTATATAAATTAATTTTTCATAAATTTAGAACGTAAACCTAAGCTGGATTAATATAATTCATTTGGGATTAGATTTAAAATATCAAAATATTGTTAAACACTACAATGGATCACACTTAACATTTCATCTTAAGTAAATATTTAGATTACAAAAACAAAAATTAATTAGTAAAAAAAATCTGTGCTTAAACAATTAATGTTTTATTTGCGTTTTTTGTCTTTTCTTTTTATTTTAATTTAACAAACAAAAGAATAATTTTTTGAAGAGGCTGAAACAATTATCGTTGTTCCACTTCATTCCATTCAATTCTGAATTTTAATTAAGCGCTTATAACAACGATTGCACTTCTTCTTTAGTTTTATTCATTTTCTCATTTCTTGTTTTTGTTTTTTATGTACTCATAATGTGAGTGTTTTGTGCCTGTGCTTGTGTTTGTGTTTGTGAAGTGAAATTTAGTTTTTTTTACAAAAGGCTGCTGAATGGTTTGTTAATGTGAAAGTTCCTTTTGCGTTAATTGTTTTTGTTTTTCTTATTGTTATTTCCTAGAGCAGCATAAATTACTTATAGTTTAAAGCTTTAAATAAGAATAAAACTATAGTTACACACTAACACAAATACACACGCACACATACACACACACACTTACAATTACACTTATACACCATAAAACCATTCGACCAACATTAATGAAAAAAGATATTTAAAACTCTTTAACTTGTTACTTTGGAACAAAATGCAAGTAAACAATACATTGCACCCGATGTGTTCATTGCTTCTTGCAACATGAACATCATCATGTTGCTGTTACGGACAAGTTTTTTTGGAGTTTTTTTGTTTGCTCTTTTTTGCTGCAGCTGCAAGTTTATAAAGTAGGAAATGTTAAAAGCTGAGAGTGCCCCTATTTTACTTTTGTTTTATGTTTTTTTTAAAGTGCCAACAACAACAACAATAACTTTACTTAACATGAAGTTAATGGCTGCACTTTGTTGTAATTTCTTCTAGGTTTTTCCTTATTTTTTTTTTTTTGTTTCACTTAATTTTGTGTTTTTATAAAAAAACATTTTCAATTGCTATTTAAACAAGAAATAGCAACCAAAGTTTTCTGTATGCGAGGGTCTGTTACTATGGCTTTACCAAAATTTTGAAGAAGCATATCGAATTAGACGAAAAGAAATTTTTGAGTATTATATAGGTTGAAATATGGGTAAAGTTTTAAATTATAGGATTTTCAACTCAAAGACTTTAATTGTGGGCCTAGTAACTTTGCTGTAATAACAGCCCTTTTTGGAGCTTATCTGTCACTCACACTTTGATAGCCAAAGTTTTTAAATAGAATAAATTATTATCATTACTATACAAGCATATTCTAAAATAAATTTAAAAGTTAATCGCCTTATGTCTTCTTTAATGATGAGACTCCTTTTAGGCCCATATTAAGAATTATTATTTAAGGGCGCATACTATGGAAAAATATTTATAAAAACTAAATTAAAATTAAAAGGTGTTCCTATAGAAGACCAGGCATATTCTGGATAACAAAAAAAAAATAAAAAAGCATAAAATAGAAAATTAAAGTGTGAGAAGAAATCTCTCATGTGAAAGGCCAACAAATGCTTGGGGTAGATATAATGGGTCCACCAAATAACTTTTTTTTGTTTGTTTAAATGTTATAAACTCCTGAACCAATTGGACTTTGTATGGCGTCATACCAAGGTCTTTAGGCAAAATTCGTCTCAATGATGTCTCTGAAATGTTCAATTGTTGATAACGACGGTGAATTGATGTTGATGGGGCTCGACGCACACTTTCTGCCACAGCAGCAATATTCTCGGGTGTACGCACTGTTTTTGCATTTTCACGCTTTGGTTTATCGATGAGGATGCCAGTTTCTTTCACTTATTTCACAAGATAACAAACATACGGAGCCGACGGTCCTTCTCTTCTTCCAAAACCCCGTACCTAGCGTTGTTTAAGCATATACACAACCATATTCCCTTAGCGGAAGGATAAAACTAATTATCTGTCAAATCAAACATGAGCTAAGTGTTACCATTCACGAAATAAGCACTAGTTGAAAAAAAAAAAACGTTAAATTGCAGACCCTATATTAAATTATTTTGTTGCACAAGTTTTCACAAAATATATTGAGCACCCTTAAAACTTTATTGTGTAAATCTTATAAAGAAAGTTTTAAATAATATTTCCGAAAGTTAAAAACAAATTTATATTTTTCTTTCAGCTGTAAAGTAATTGTGCATTCATTTCGTTATGAAATTGATTCTTGTTTTGGTTTGCTATTGAACTGTCATTATAATTATTATTTTCTATGCATTCAGTAAAGAACTTTAAATATGAGTGATGGTGATGGTCATTAAAGCTGACCCATATTTTAGATAAGCAACAATAATCTATATTTTCTGCATTAATTTTTGTTCATCCAAATTTTACACTGATTAATTCCACTTTATCATAATCAACATCATCATCATTAAAAACAATTAAACAAGAATAATTAAGGAGATCCATAGGAAGTAAAAATACAATGACAACGTCAGCAAATATTTTATATATTTTTTTATAAATCTAGTTTTTCTTTTTGGTTTTAGGAAAATATTTCATTCGAATGCAAGCAACTCACTCACTAATTCCAGAAAAAATTGCCAATAACGAATAGCGTTAAGGGATAAGTTGATTGCTTCTTAAATATAAAATAATTAGGAACGAAAATTATGACATAAAAACGCAGCAATTAAATTCTTCTCGTTTAAACACAAAGTGGTTGCCATATAACAAACATCTCTCTGTTACTTCAGTTAAACATTATAAATAATCAATAGCAAACTGCAACAATTAACGTAGTTACTTGCATAAGAGATACATAAAAATACGACCTTATAGACGTTTTTGAAAAAGTCCCACTAAACACAAGGAGCTTTTCAAGAGTTACCTTGAAAAAGTACCATATAAATAATAGTTACAAAAACACATATTTTCAAAAAAAGCATTTTTTAAGCAATAATAATAAAACTATCTTAAAAAAATCATATTTAGGAACATTATTTAAAAAAGTAATTTTTAGTACTTTCAGTAAAAGTACTTTTAAGAACAAAACATGAGTAGATTCTATGATCGCACAAAAATATGCTTAAGTGTTTATATTTTTAGTAAATTGGAAAAAGTATTTTTTTAATATGTACCTTAAAAAAGGTACTTTTAAAATAGCATTTATTCTTTAACAAAAACTACTTAAAAAAATTTGCTTTAAAAAAGGTACTTTTAAAACAAGTTTTTTTTAACTTACTTTAAAGAAAAGTGTACTTCAAATAGTTTTAAAATATTTTAAAAAATAGTTACTTTCTAAAAAGGTACCTTCTAAAAGTACTTTTAAGGAAAAAAACCAAACATGAGTAGATTCTGTAATGGCACACAAGCTATGCTTAAAAGTTTATATTTTTAGTAAATTAGAAAAAGTAAATTTTTAATATGTACCTTAGAAAAGGTACTTTTAAAATAGTATTTATTCTTTAAAAAAAGTTACTTAAAAAAATTGCTTTAAAAAAGGTACTTTCAAAACAGGTTTTTTTCAACTTACTTTAAAGTGTACTGCAAATAGTTTTAAAATATTAAAAAAAATACTTTGAAAAAGGTACCTTTTAAAATCAATGTTTTTAATAGCAGCATTAAAACGTATTTTTTTTAAATTACTTTAAAAAAGTACTCTAAAGAAAGCTACTTTTTTAAACCATTTTTTAAATATCTTAAAAAAAACAAATTTAAATAAGTGCTTTTTAATACCTTTAGTAAAAGTACTGTTAAGAAAAAAAGAAATGGAAAAAATACACTTAAAAGTTTATATTTTTAGTAAATTAGGAAAAGTAAATTTTTAATATGTACCTTAGAAAAGATACTACTAAAATAGTATTTATTTAAATGGTAATTGTAAATATTTCAATTTGTTGTAATTTTGTGATAATGTTTTATTGGTGATAGTGTTATAGATCCCCTGAAGATGATCAACGAAGTTGATCGAAATATTGGGAGAAGTCAATAAAAAAAGGAAAAAAAAAAAAAAAAAAAAAACAAAACTGACCTTAAGCCGAAAAGGAATAAGATAATAAATATAGTATTTATTCTTTAAAAAAAAGGTCACTCAAAAAAATTTACTTTAAAAAAGGTACTTTTAAAACAGTTTTTTTTAAACTTACTTTAAAAAAACGGGTACTTCATATAGTTTTAAAATATTTTATAAAAAGACGACTTTACAAAAAGGTACCTTTTAAAAACAATGTTTTTAACAGCAGCATTAAAAAAGAGGTTACAAAAAAAAGTACTATTAAAAAGAACTTTTTTAAAAATGCCTTTAAAAAAGTACTCTAAAAAAAGGTACCTTTTAAAGCCATTATTTTTTAACATTTAAATGTAAAATTAAAGTTTCACATTTAATTTCAAAACAAATTCAACAAAAAAGTTACGTTTAAAAATAAGCTATCAAAAGGCACTCTTAGAAAAGTACTATTTAAAAGGGAAGCAAAAAGAAGAAAATTAAAGATTGACAATACGGCGTACTTAAAACTTTATCAATGTATTTTTAAAGGTTAATTTATAATTCAAAGAGATAGTATGTTACTTTATAAGCAGCTCATTTGTTAGAGTGCTGCGCCTTCATTTGATAAATTATTTAAATATGGATGATTACTACTGATGTGTTGGCAAAAACCTAAGCTGATATATTGTAGAGACAGACATATTCAGACATCAGGTTTGCAACTTAAATGTCCACTTCAATGCGTAAAATATATAAATTAAATTGTACATTCATACACTCATTTTAGACTGAAAGTCGTTTTGTGGCATTCGTACTATTAACAAAAGTTTTACTTGTATTTATAACACCAATACATCATTTGCATGCATGTGTGACATAATGCTAAGATGTTAGTGTTTAAAGTGTATTGGTAGATTATCTCCTTGTTTCTGTTTTTTTTTTGTTGTTGTTGTTGTTTGGGATAAAATGCATTTGGCAGTTGCCTTTAACAAAATAAGAAAAAGATTTCTTACGAAATATGCAAATGTAGCTTTTTTGTGCTATTGGATTTGGCAAAGCTTCTTAATAACCCAATTAGCCGACACTAAATAGTGTGGTCTTGATCAGTGTTCGAAAAAAAATAAAACACTAAAATATGTTACATTAGTGTTCTATATTGTAGATTTTCAAATCAGTACAATATGCACTATTTTGAACACAAATAATAAAATAACGTACTGATCTTTTTTATAACAAACTAGCAAACCCGGTGCCACGTTTGCCACCAGATGGCTTCGCTTTGTGAGAGATACCACACACCACATACTGGTGCCGTTGTAGTAGATGCTATGTATCAGAGATGGCGCTGTTTTCCTGCTTTTCACTTGAAATTGTTCCTGAACCTCACGGAGCCCGAGACCAGTCCAACTAATGCAAAACCGTGGAAATCGGTTCGTACGTTCTAAAGTTATAGCGTCAGGAAGGAAAGCCCGACTTATTTTTATATTATAGAAAACTTTAGTGTACACAGTACACATACATAAAAAGTTCACTAAACTATACGTTATTTTAGTGTTTGTGTTCATCAGCCAGCAATCATTGTGTATGATGTTTTGTTTACGTACACATACACAAACGCTAAAGCCAAGTTTGTATTCTTTGAACAGTATGCTAGAATGGGCTTGATTATCTTTTTCAAAATATCTTTAGGTAAAAATGTGGGGAATGATAATGGCTTCCAAATGGCCATCTTCACCCAAGCAAGCAAAACAGGAACCACAAGTAATAAATTTTATTCACACCGATTTTTAATTAAAGTAAATTTTTATATTTTGCTGGCGTGAAAAATCCGATTTAATTACACCGACAAAACGAACTTGAAAGCCTATAAAAAGGAACTCGAATAGCAAAAGTATAAAAAATTTCTTAACGAATTAAAATCTCGATGATTACATTGCCACTTAGACATCAGTAGCTTTCAAAAAATGAGCCAGGGTTGGAGATTTTGGTTTTTAATATTTCAACATTAGGTGATTTCGTAATTTGTGCTGCATATTTTAAGGGGTCAAATATTCAAGTTTATTAGAAAGTGCTGATGATGATAAAAATGATGTAATTATGTAAATGATGTCGGGGTCCTCAGCTAACGGGGTGATCTCCACGTGAGTTAGGTTTTTCTCGGGGGTTGGTTGTTTCCTAAAATATTGTTTGTTTAATTCTCAACACGGCTCGAAGGACCAGAAATGATTTTTTTTTTAGGAGAAGTAGCACGTCAGGCAATAATGCCTATTTAGTGAAGTACCGTGCTACATTCTTTAGGAAAGGGATAGAGAAGAGATGGACAGGTGGTGAAAGTAGAAGGATAGTTAACGAAATTAACTGTTTTATAAAACAGCATAGCGACCAGTTACCAGAGCAGCCCCACCGGCAGTCAATTTTTATTGGTAGTGAAAAAAACCAAGGTCTTTGTTGGGGAATGAACCCACAACCCCTGGTCTTATAAGCTAGTATACTACCTAGTTGCATATAGAGGCTCTATTTTGTTAATCACATCACGAATTTTAAGTATTCAGGCTGAAATCAGTTCGATTGGCTCCGTATAGACTCTGTCCTTAACATAGAAAAAACTAAGGTCTTTGTTGGGAATCGAACCCACAATTGCCAGCCATGTACTAGCACACTATAGGGGCACTTATTGAATAGTAAGCGTGAAAAATTTATTAAATATAAAGGCACAGTTTAATGGGGGTTTAACAATTTATTTATGTATATGCTGTACCCTACTCTTCGGGGGGTGTGTACTACAATTGAATTGATTTTAAGCGGTAAAAAGCAACTAGAAGTAAAAATACTGGTTTAAAGGCAGGATAATTAAAATACACGCACTCGCCTTAACTTTACGCTTAAACAGAAAGAAAGAGCAATAAAAGATTTTCTTAACTAAACTAATTTTGATTGATTTTGAAAATTTATTTTTAATTTCGTTATTTAAATAAATATGGTTTACAACTTTAACTAGACAGAAGATGCTGCATTATGAGCTGCTAGTGTCCAACATTTCATATTTTCTGTAAAATTAATAAAAAAAAAATTACAATATAAATTAGAAATTAATATAAATGTGAACTTAAGCTGTATTAAAAATTATTCATTTCTAATAATAAGTTTGTTCAAGAAACAGCTTTGAAAAATATAAAAATATCGAAGAATTTTATTTGGTGAAAATTAGCATCTTAACTTTGTTAACTTTCTAAGTGACAATGTAATGAGACAATTAACTTTTAATTGTTAAAAATTTCTAGCGAAATATACTTGATAGTAATGCGAGCACAGTTATTGAAGATAGTCCTCTAGCCATATATTATACTTCCTATCATTTAAGGATACCCAGACGCTGGTCTGGTTATTCTCTAAAACCATTTGAAACAGCAGTAAGAAGGTAAGGACGTGGTGGTATAAAAAAGTTTAATTTTCATTTCTAGAGTATTTTTGAGTATCGATTATTCTCAGCTTTTTCTTTATTACTTTTTCATCTCTGTCGACGATTTAAGAGCAAAAATAGAACTTTCTTGTCAGTAATTTTAACAGTTGATAACGATTTTATCTTTTGTGTTTTTCATGCATTACATTTGTTATTTTAAAGAGATGATCAACTGGGTTGTAGTAGTTACCGTGTTTTGTTTTATGTAAGAAAAAATTGCATGTGCATTTACGTATGTGTGTGTGTGTGTGTGTGTGTCAGTGTATATTTTGTGAAATTAAAAGTTCTTCGTTAAGTCAATCACATTGAGTGTCATTGTTTTCAAAATAGTATGTTTTTTTGTAAATTGTTGTTGTTACTGCTGTTGTTTGTGCCACTTTTAAAGTAGTTTTAAAAGCCATGACACTGTGGTCGGCAACAGCAATTAAAATTGCAATTTAAATTTCTGTTGTTACAAGAACAAAACAAAAATAAAAGTCAACAAAAAACTAAAGTACAACAGCACCAAAATGAATGTTAAATTATCAGCAACAGCCAAATAAAGTCATTTTTTGTATATCCCTTCTATAGGAAGATAAAAAAAATTATATATATAAAAAAGCTTTCAAAGAGAGAGAGAAAAAGCCACAACGTGTTTGCATTTTTTAAAAAATCCATTTAATTTTAAACAAAAGTTCAACAATAATGAGTAATTAAATCCCAATAGTCTCGTAACTAATTTAAATAATAAAAAAACATTTAAACGTTTAAACGCAAAAAGCAAATATAGACAACCCAATTACAAACCAAGTTAATAAGCAGTTAAATGCAACATACAAAAAACAACAAAATATTTTTATTTAAAAGGCCAAAATAATTAATTGCTCTCAAAGTGTTTTTAATGTTATTTTACACTACAAAAAAATACTTCATCAAAAAATGTAAATTGCTTAAGAAATGTAAGAAAAAAATTAAAGTGCTCCCAGCTTAAGTGCTTCACTCAAGTTAAAAAGATTCTAAAGATTTTCTACTTTAACAAACAAAATTATCTCAAAAATGCTTCAAATTTGTTTAGATTGTTAAGCGTTTGTTAATCTGTGCAAACTAAAGGGCTTCTTTGAAATCAGACTTTTCAAAGTTTAAATTTAAATTTGTTAATTAAGAAAATTATGAATATAGAAAAAAAGGGCAAAATTATATAATGCGTGTTTAAAATAAGAGAAATGATTTATACAAATTGCAATATAATTAGTCGCTTAATAAAGCACCTGCTGCTTTACTGCTTTTATAAACCTGGTGGCTGGTGGCTTTACAGGTTTTGAAATTTAAAATTAAATAAAAAGTTATTTCTAGTCTTCGTCTTAAATTGATATAATTAAAATTCTATGACTTATTAGCAAAAATTTATGTTATGACGTTAATTTTGCACCAGCAGGGGTAGGGGAATTTTACGATTTTTTCTAAAAAAAAATAAAAATAAAAAGACGCATAAAACTTATTATTAAATCCTCCAGCTTTACATTATTTACTTGAATCAATAACTGAAATTTATTAATTTTGACTTAAGAGACATTTTCTCAACTATACGATAGTTTCTTATGAATTAGCGTTTTTAAATTCTCTGGAAACTAAGATTTCAAAAGAATATTAATTTGGTATTTTTTTTTTACAGAAAATAACTCTTGTTCGACTCCAATTTACATCCGCTGAGCGAGCTATATAATTTGGAAAGCGAAAAAACCACAGGCATCAATTAAATACGTAAAAAGTTAGAAACACCAGCGACACAATTTTACCATAAAAACTGCCGGATTAAGCGCTAGAGCATTATTTTAATCGAAAATCATATTTTTACATAGAAATTTTAATGCTTCTTTAAAATTTTACATACAGAGGTGTTCTCTATATCGACTAGGTTTTTACAGCAGTAGATGTCTAAAAATAAAGTGTCTAAATTGGTGTTCTCAAGCTATTTTATATTGTATTTTTTTAAGTTGTAAAAGAAAATAATTATCAGTAGAAAAGTAAACGAAATAACCTATTGTGGCTTTTACAAACTGCCACACAAAGCAACAACAACATGCTTATTATAAATTTCAGGAAAGAAACTAAAGAAACACAAAACATTAAGCCAAACAGGCGTCTACAGTAGAACTGCTTAATACCGATATATAAGCACCATCGGCTAGCAATAGAGTTAATTCTAATTAAAACATCGTTGAAAAAAGACAAAACAAATAATTAAATATCATTTAGGCGTTACAGTGGTAAACTTGTCTACGTGTTAATTTTCTGGGTATTTAAAGTGATTAAATCGTGTAATGTATTTAAAAAGCTCTGGAGTAATGTGTTATTATTTTGCAATAAAAGAACTCAATATAACAAAACGGAATTTCTAAGAGCTGCTTAGAATGGGGCATATTTCCAAATTCATGGAAACGGCAGAGACTTGTTCTCATTAATAAGGGAAAGAGGAACGTGGCATCGCCCTCCGTTGTGCATGCTGGACACAGCTGGCAAACTGATGCAGCGACTGATAAAGTGAAGAACAAGCCATCATCGCGGGAGGAGAATTATCAAGGAGGCAATATGGATTTCGTCCGGGAAAATCCACCATAGAAATCATGAAGGAAGTGACAGATTCATTCATGACAGCACAGCTGAAGAACTGCCATAGCAGTACCGTAGTTTTTTTGGCCACTCTGGACGTGATTTTAAGCTGCCAGAGTACGTTATGCGGATGATTGTGGACTATCTTAAGGATAGAATGCTGATCTACAGCACCACTAGTGGCATCAAGAGAATGGAGATTACGTCGGGAGCTGTGCAGCGCTCTATATTGGGCCCCGATCTATGGAATGCAAGCTACGATGGAATATAGAAAATGGAGATGTCTGAGGACACATTTTTAGTCGGATACGTTGACGATATTGAGGCAGTCATACAGGCGAGGACCACAGAGGGCACTCAACGTAAACTGCGACAAGTCATGTTGAGAACTAAGACATGGCTTGACTCACATTATCTGCAACTTATTGCTCATAAGACGGAGCTTCTGCTGCTCACCATGCGGCAAATTCCTGCCGGAATAGATGTCCCGATTGATGATATGGTTCTGCGTACTATGAGGATGGTGAATTACCTAGGGGTAAGACCGAATCTAAAGCTGACATACTGGAATCAGATCCAACACTCAATATCAAAAGCGGCGAAGATAGCGACACAACTCAGCAGATTTCGCCAACCCAAGTAGGCAAAGGCTACTTTTGGAGGCCAACAACAGTATTCTTCTATATGGGGGTGAGATATGGGCGCAGACATTGAGCGTCAAACGCAAGGGCAAAGGCGTTACTGTCGGTGCAGAGAACAGCGGCATTGCGGGTCGCTTCTGCTTACCGCACTGTATCCGCTGGCCACACCTTCCTTACCGCGCATAAATGGACGCACAAACTGGGTGAACGACAGTTACATATATAGTGAACAAAATGGTGAGCAGTCTCGAAAACTAGACTGCCGCGGTGAATTATATGAAGCGTATACTCAGCATGAAGAAAACTAACGTGGACATGGTGACGATGAACCGGCGGTGATTGAGTGCTCAAAGTGGATACCTGGACCTAGGCTTAGTGAAACTGGGCCATACTGGCAAAATAAGGAGGTCAAAATATCCCGGACATAAGGTGGGTTTTAAGCCGGTAACTGCAAAGGAGTCCGGCATACACCAGAATGGCGATTCTCGCCAGATACGTAACGTATTTTTCCATCTTAAGCCCAAAAAAAAAAAAAAAAAACAAAAAATATAACAAAAGATTTATTAACAGGAATAAACGTAACAATATTATAGAAGTTAACTTTGAATTAAAATATTTAAAAATATTTTAAATTATATAAAAAAAATATATCGCCCAAGTTTAGTTGAGACTCACTTCCGAACTGTTGCATATATAGCATATCTTTTAAGTTGTTGCTTTTATAAATTACTGTTAAAATTTTAATGTGTTCCAATATTAAGGAGCAAAAATACAAAATCAATTGTATATGGAAAACCCCTGTGAATTTTAATTAAAATTTGTATACTTTTAATTATAAAATTCTATGTTAATTTGGTCGTGTTTCGACTAGTAGGCTTAAAGACTCATAGGACTTTACACTGGAAAGCCTGTATGGTGACCTTTCTTATGGAGTAACCTTTAATAATAAACTTGATATTTTAGTGCTCTTCCTTAAAGCTTTTTAAAATATGAGTCCAAAAGAGTGAAATGTTCTTTTTTGGAGACACGCTTCAATTTTTCATTTCATTGTTATCGTAACAATCTCAATTGTATAGCTATAACGATTCCAGAGATGGGCCCACCTACCATGCTATTGGATTGTCAGATATTGTAAAGGAATTTTAATGAAATACTACTCGGAATTAGGAACTATTATATATGTGAATGTGTACTTTGTGATATTCTACCTGTACTAATTATAAAATATACTAAGTGGGTTTTGTTTCTG
Source organism: Trichopoda pennipes (assembly GCA_030448955.1). NCBI lineage: Eukaryota > Metazoa > Arthropoda > Insecta > Diptera > Tachinidae > Trichopoda > Trichopoda pennipes. The sequence continues at coordinate 5,839,959 of JASKUP010000040.1, forward strand.
TTTTGAAGTTTTGAAAATAAAAATAGAGATAGTCTTCGTAAAACCTTTGATAACAAACGTAGTTTTATTATTAGCAACTTTACGTTTGGGGGCTCAACCTAAAGACGGATAAGACGCTATAAAGACGGAGAAAATAAACGTTTAATTATGGAGAATGAAAATCTTCTGCTTTCTGTAGTTGACAAGATGTCGATAAGTCAACTTAGGGAAGAACTAGAGAGACGTAAGGCTTCAGTAATTGGGTCGAAAGCTGTTCTTAAATTTCGGCTAATGAATATTGTGGCGAAAGAAACAGAGAATGTTGAAGATGAAGTCGAAGCAACGGAGGATGAAGAGAATGAACCTTCTGCAATCAGGGTTCAGAGGAAATTGGTGAGCAGAATATACGTGAGAATCAGTCAATGTCAGCAATGTTTCCGGGAAGGGGATCGAATTGTTTTTTAAGTTTTAAGGATGTTGAAGGCTTGGTGGAAACGTTCAATGGGGAAGATTTTGGGGTACCTGTTGAGAGCTGGTTGGCTGCAGTAGATGATATGGTAAAGATGTGTAAATGGTCTGATCAAGAAGCAATATTTTTTGCACGTAGGCAATTACGTGGAGCGGCGAAGACTTACTTATTGAAACAAGCCAATATTTATTCATGGTTAATGTTTAAGGAAAAGTTAATTAATGAGTTTCGTTTACAGGTCAACAGTAAGAGTGTGCATGAAAAGCTTCGAGGTAAGAAGAAACTGTCCACTGAATCATGGAGAAGTTATTTTTACAGTATGACCGAACTGGCAGTTTCAATAAATTTGGATACGTCATCTACAATTGCTTATATTGTCGATGGTATTAAAGATCAATCAATTGAGAAGATGGTACTGTATGGAGCTACAAGCCTGGAACAACTTAAAATTAAGTTTGTTGAATACGAACATTTGAAAGCGTCTAGAGCTGGTAACAAATTGCAAGGAAAATACTTTAATTGTGGGATGGATGGTCATAATGCAAATAAGTGTCGAAATGCAAATCGAGGTATAAAATGTTTCAAATGTAATGTTTTTGGACATATTTCAAAGAATTGTCCGGTGGTTAAATCGGATGGTTTTAAAAATGGTAGTGTTTCTAATGTGAATATGGTTTCTAGAGACGACCCTGTTGTTATAGCACAGATACAACGTTGTCAGTTTAAGGCATTGGTGGATACTGGTAGTTGCGTTAATTTATTGAAAAAGAAAGTATACTGTAATATTGGAGAACCAAGATGTGTTGAAACTTCTCGAACTTTTGTTGGAATTGGTCAGAAGGAAGTTTCTCCGGTGGGGCGGTTTGATACTGAAATGAAAGTTGGTGAAGGAAAGTACAAAGTTGCGTTTTACGTTATGCCTGACAACAATATGTGCTACGATGCTATTCTGGGAAGAGAATTTTTAAAACAGTGCGAATTGCATATGGTTAATGGAGAATTATTCTTGAAGCAAACGCCACAAGTAAAGCCTCAAGGTTGTGGTAGATTATTTCTTGATGGAATTAATGTTGTAGACGATGGGGTTGAATTAGATGTGGATAGTCGGTTCAAGAGTGTAGTAGGTGACATGTACAGTAATTACATTCCAAAGAAATGTATGAGTTGTCCAAAAAAAACTCAGCTTATTTTAAATGATGAGACGCCAATATATCAACGAGCAAGAAGATTATCACCTTTAGAAGCAAAGGTTGTTTCAGACCAAATTGAGGAATGGTTAGAAAATGATATCATAAGTCCGTGCGAAACAGAATTTTCGAGTCCAGTTGTAGTGGTGAGGAAAAAAGATGGTGGCTATCGTTTATGCGTGGACTATCGTAAACTTAACAAGGTAGTACAAAAGGATAGATTTCCTATGCAGAGAATTGACGATCAGATTGATATATTGGTTAATGCAAAAGTGAAAAATGGGTTTTTTCACGTTCCGATGCATGAAGATAGTATGAAATATACTGCTTTTTCGACTACTGATGGGCAATACATATTCAAGAAAACTCCATTTGGTTTGTGTAATTGTCCATCAAGTTTTAATAGATTTGTATCCCATGTTTTTTCGGATCTTATAAAGCAAGGAGTTGTTATTCAATATGTAGATGACATAATTATACCGTCGAAAGATTACGAAGAGGGGATTTTGCGGCTAAGGAAAGTTTTGGGAGTTGCAGCTAACAGTGGTTTGGAAATAAATTGGAAAAAATGTCAGTTTTTAAAAACGACGGTACAGTACCTTGGGTATACCATATCGGACTCCCATATTTATCCTTCAGTGGTAAAAATTGAAGCTGTGAGAAATTTCCCAATACCTACAGTCGGAAAACAACTGCAAAGTTTTCTTGGATTAACTGGGTACTTTAGAAAGTTTGTAAAGAATTATGGCGTGATTGTTGCTCCACTAACTAAGCTGTTAAAGAAGGGCGCAGTGAATATAATGTTTGACAGCGCACAGCTGAATTCATTTGAATTAATAAAAGAGAAACTGTTAAGTAAACCTGTTTTGCAAATTTATGATCCTTTGGCTATAACAGAACTACATACCGATGGAAGTAAGGTAGGGTTAGGTGCGATTTTGTTACAACGGCAGTATGAAGGTGAATTTCATCCGGTATATTTTTGGAGTAAGTGCACAACAGATGCCGAGAAGAACTATCATTCCTATGAGTTAGAGGTTTTGGCAATTGTGGAAGCGGTGAAAAAACTAAGACCTTATCTGCTGGGTGTTAAATTTAAAATAGTAACAGATTGTGCAGCATTTCAAAGAACTATTAATAAAAAAGATATTCCGCCGAGGGTGAGGAGGTGGACGTTATATCTGAAGGAATACGATTACATAATGGAACACAGAAAGGGAGAAAGAATGAAGCATGTTGATGCTCTCAGTCGAAATCCAATTAATGTAATAGAATCAACATTAAGAGCATTTATAAAGAGAAAACAGAATGAAGACGAAAAAATTATTGCTTTAAAGAAAGTTTTGGAAAGAGAGCCTTATAATAATTATTTCGTGTGTGATGGAATTTTAATGAAAGGTGAAAAGAGTGGAGATGTTTGTGTTGTTCCTGAGTTGCTACAAAGAGATATTATCAAAAGATCACACGAGAAGGGACATTTTGGTGTCCAAAAGACTAAAACCATTTAACTCGCACAGCGGAATTATTTCATAAAAAGATCTAATTTTGGATTGATTTGGTCACCTGAATTTTAAGAGAAAAACAACTGAAGTTGGATGTTAATAATATCTATAGATGTTTCTTGAGGCAGTTTGGTAGCAAAAAGATTTATGATTAATTATAAATAATTTACTGCTTTTAGTTATTAAAACAAAAAAAAATATATATATATATAAAATAATTTTAAAGGAAATCTTCACGTCCCACAGTGTTGTGAGCGCGGCCATATATAGAAAAATCCAATTATGGATTTTTAAAAAATAGCTGATGGCATTTAATAAAAGACACTTTTACTAATAGGCGTAAAAAAAATCTGAGTAAAATAATAATTTTTTCTAAAAATATGACTCTTCAAAATTGTGATTTAAAATAACTGCAATTTTGTATAAAAAAGGAATAAAAATGAGCATGAAGTTCATGGGGTTAAATAATTGAATTTAATTGGCAAATGAACAAAATTGGTACTAGATTAGTTGTTGTGTTATGTATTAGGTATATAAACGGTATTTTTAATTACATATGTCGATAACAGTGTATGCATTATTATAAGAATGATATTAATAACACAAAACAAAACAAAAGTTGTTGTGATAAGCAAACATATAATAGTGAAGAAAAAAAAATTTCAAGTATTATCGAGATATTTTTTCTTCATTTTATAACAAAAAGTATGTTAAGTTATAAAAATAAAAATTTAGCTGCGCTTAAGTGCGCCAATTTAAATAATTGTTATTTTTTTAGTGTCGACTCAAATGAAAATGCGACACTTTTTGAATTCTAAAACTGAGTGAAAGGAAAACAAGGATGCAGTTAAAAAATTATTAGAAATTGTGAGAGCTCGAATAGGGAAATCTTTGGAAGCAAAAGACGTTTAAAAAGTATATATATGTGGTCCAATTGCAACTGAAAAACGAACAGGTTCGAGTGTTAGTTCTGTGACTGCCTAAATACCGCTTTGTTAATACACGAAATAAATTTGAGTAATGTTTGTATTTTTTTAAAGTATTTACTGTATTTTGAGTGCTTTTAATAGTTTTATTATTTTTCGCTTTTGCTTTCTGGAACCCCAGTACTAGCCATAGTCGTGGTAGACCTTTTGTCTTTTGAGTGTTTACTTTAACTGGGTAATAAAAGCTTATTTATTATAAGTCCATTAAAGATGTAACTGCATAGCTTTAGGAAAACTTGAGTCCCAAAATGTTGAGGATTATAATATAGAAGATATATATTTTGAAACTGTATCACTGCATAGTAAAGATATGTATAGTTTAAGCGAATCGTAAAGTTATAATAAATCTGTTAATTATTTTTAGATAGATACATACGTTTAAAAATATATTGAAGGTAAGGGCGTCCATTATCTAATTTAAAAAAATATCTGCGTTGTCTTCCCAACTAATTAAAAAAAAATTTATTTAATTTTTAATTTTTTTTTTATTTTTTTAAAAAATATTTATTTTTTATCCTAACGTGGGCCTTATCTGAAATGAATCAAATTTGTTCAAATCATTAAAAATATCACATCCAATTACTGTAAACATAATTTCATAAAGTTAGCATTTTTTCTTACTTTTATGACACTTTTAAATTTCAGGATACACGGGAAGGACACGAATCCTTGCTCCGATTTTTTTTTTAATTTTAAATTTTGCTAATTTTTGTCAAGCTAAATATATGTGCCAAATTCCAGCTCTTTACAATAAGTTTTGCTATTTATGGCCACTCGTTATATGAAGTCACGCCACTGTGCGTCGTTACTTCCCCTTCAAAAAAAATCTTTTTAAATAATAAAAAGAAATTAAATTAAATTTAAAAAAAGCTTAAAGGTTCTGAAGTTTGAATTCCTGAAGGTTTAGCAAACTTTTTTTATTTATATTATTTTATTTTTAATTTTATTTTTTTTTTTTGCATAAATACATACATAAATATGTACAGAAATTTTATTAAAAAAATGCCATTTCGAAAAGTTTTTCTCGGTATCAAATAACAGGCTAAAACATATAAAAATTTTATATTTTTTTTAATAGGCATTTTTAAGAACTGGGTCAAAAAGCTGTGACATTAAATTCAAGTTGAAATGTACAAGAAGCAATTGAAAGTAAAAAAAAAAAACAAATAAACAAAAACCCACGAAGAACAAGAAGAAAATAAATATACAATTAATAACGCTTTTCTAAATTTATAAGTATTTGTTGTTTTTGTTTTGTTTTTTTTACTTTCTCGTTATTTAATTATTTAAAAGTATATATTCACAATTTATGTGAGTGAATAAATATGTATGTGTATGAGTATGTGTGTGTGTGTGTTGAATGTGTTAATTATTTTACACGCTGTTAAACACTTTTATTTGGGCTTTATTTTATGAAAATGTCATGCAATTAAAACAGAATATTTATATTTTACACGTACGTAAAATGCGTATATTTGTGTAGATGTGTATGTCCTTGTACAGGTACAGTTGTGTAACAGAAGTCATGTAGCTATTTTATTTATTTCATTTCTTTTTTTTTATAATTTTATTTCCATTTTATTTTTATGATTGCCTGCTTGTAACAGTTTAGACAAAAAACTGTTAATAAATTTATTAAATGTAATAATAAATAACGCACATTAATAAACGTTTGAGTGTAGAATAATGCCAACAGCAGCAATAGTCTTTTTCATACAAAATAATTAAGTGTGATTTTTATATATTTAAAGGCAAATAGTTCATTTAATTAGAAGGCCATTTTATGGGTGCTGGATACCAGTAGGACCCTTAAAATTGTAAAATCTTGATTTAATTAATTTATTATTTTTTTAACATTTTTCTCACCTTTGGTAATTATACACTTCACTTTATATGAATTGGTGTAGAGTTTCAGCAATAATTTTAAGCTTGCTGCTTTTCAGAAGATTATTTGGTACTTTTTACTAAAGGTTTTAAAATTGCGAAAAAGAATGTTAACAAAGAAATGTCGAACAAGTTCCATTAAACTTGATCTGTGCTTCTTTTTATAATTTGTCAAAAAATATGTGAATTATTTTTGCGTCACTTGAATAGTTGCATAACGAAAGAAAGCATAGAACAGTAAGCAAGAAAAAAAAAATAAATAAACACGAAAACGATAAAGTTTTTTTTTACTAATTTAATTTTTTAGAAACGTTTAATTATGTGTACTTCCCCCTTTCGAAAAAATTGCCTTATAAATTCTATTTGAAAGCGAGTTATATAGTTGCGATAAACATTGTAGGGAAATTTGCGACCATGGCGATTTTATTGTAGCAATTAAAGATTGTGGATCATCAATTTGCCGTCCAGACTCGTATATTTTCGTGGATGGGGATGGTTCCCCACACGTTTTCCATTATGTTTATGTCCGGGAAGTATGGTGGCCAAAGTACAATATCGCACCCCGGATCATAACACCATCTACTCGACTATGGCGATGGGCTAAAAAACATTCCTCCTTCCTAAAATCATGGAAATAGTAATGTGACGACCAAAAGGCGGCAGGCTTGTTTTTGGATCACATACGATAATCAATTCAACTGTATAAATTCTTCACATTTCTTAATTTTTATTGTTTAATGAATTCCATAATTTTTTTTAAAGAGAACATTATTATTAAATGATTTCCATTATACACTTTCCATATTTTATAACTACATTTTTTATTTGTTTAACGAAATACTTTAAATTATAATGTTATTATTTTTTAGACCAAGAATAGCCGTTAAGAAGCGCCACCTATTGACATGTAGAGGATATATTTGTAAGAAAACATACCATTAAACACAACCCTAAACAGTCACTAGCAGCTGCCATTTTGTGGTATGGGTGTGTATGTGTGCCTAAAAGAGACCTATAAAAGCGGTATACATGAGTATTTGAGAAGAGTGACACAAGGGCAAGCAACCGGGCAAGACTTCTTTTAAGTGAGTTAGAATTTTATTCAACTTAATTAAAATAGTCTTGGGAATAGATTCAGCTCAGTTAATTAAAGACAGAATTATATTCGACTTTGAATTAATTGAGTATAGCTAAGGTTTACGGCCAAGCAAGTTCTGTCGCTGCTTCACCTGGCCAAAATTTATTAGCCCAGGTGACGGAGGCCAAAGCAAGGCCGCGCTTTCTTCAGCTAGCCCAGAATTTTATTCGCTCTTGCGTGAAAAAGGCTAACACCAGTTTGGACGTGGAAAGCTTTTTTCAGAACATTACTCATGACAACCGCAACAGGTCACAAATTGGTGGACAGGCATTACATGATAAGATTTATATCTGCACATGGCAGTGAGCCTTAATCAGATGGTGGTCATACTATTGTAAGTGAAAAGTAGCGCCACTCACGCCCTAGGTGGCCGAAGTCTAATTGTAGCAACAGGTCCTTCCTAGTAGCAATTTCAATGATTCCAGAGCAGGGCTGCAAACCACCACTCCTTGCTGAAGAGTTGAATACCATCCAACTTCTGTCCAGAACACATGTCTAGCATGCTCACTGGATCTAGGATCATTCCACCAGGTATGTGTTATTAAAAATGAAATGATCCTGGCCACCATATAAAACTGATCTGCCTGCGAAACCATAACCACCACGATACTACCGAAGGGCCAACCTCAATAATCAGTCAGAGAAACAGCTAAATGTCTAAAGAGACAAATAGTGAAAACTCTTTGCGGGCTACTGATTTCTGTGTAAATAACGTGGGGTTTCCAGTTGACCCCTGCTGCCTTCAGGGAAAACTGATCTGCCTGTTATGGGGCCGCGAAACCATACCCACCACGATACTACCGAAGGGCCAACCTCAATAATCAGTCAGAGAAACAGCTAAATGTCTAAAGAGAAAAATAGCGAAAACTTTTTGCGGGCTACTGATTTCTGTGTAAATAACGTGGGGTTTCCAGTTGACCCCTGCTGCCTTCAGGAAACTGGGCTCCCTTATACCCCCGGTTGCACAGGTCTAGATAGTCAAGCATTCTATAAAGACCATAAATGTGCCCCCGGGGGGACTGTTCTGCTCAGACTAGATCAGAATCTTATTCGCTTTAGTGTGAGAAGCAGTAGGCTAGCCGGCGTAGCGTATAGACGAGAACTCTTGAGGGCCGCGAAACGCTGAATCGTCGTTGGCGTGCTCAGTAGTGCAGTAGTATAATTTTAACTTAATTTAAGAGTGGATTGTAATAAAAATGATAAGTAAAAAAAAAAACAAAAAAATCACTTGTGTTATTGGAAATACAAAATTTTTTAACGAACCCTGGACGTCGTGAGCTCTATCCCACCATAACGCGAGAACGTATCGTTACAGTAGTTAAAACCTTTAGGTCCATCAAAATTGAACTTTTTCTAATCTGAGAAAACTACTGCAATTTAATTTATTTTAAGTGTTCTGCTGCATTTATTACCCTTCTAACGATAGAAACAGCAGCACTGGAACCACATTTTGCTTTGATTTTTGCACTTGAGTCACTAGATTTGGAGGCTATTCTTACGATGTTTCGCCTTTCCATAGCTGTTGTGGCCATTGTTTGTCTTCGCTTCATGTTTTTGAAATATTTTCCTTTATTTCTTAAGTAATTTCACACACCCTTAGCACTTTTTTTTAACTTTTATAGAAAATTCTTGGCCGGAAAGAACTTGATCACCATAGGCATTATTTTTTGCCTTCTCTTCCACCGTTAATAATTTACCACGACCCATTTTCAAATAAAACCGATAGAAAATTATTTAGGATTTAATGTTTTTTAAAATTGCTGAAATTAATACAAATGACCTCACAATCAATTTTTAAGCAAATTATAAAAAGAAGCACAGATTAAATCGAACGAAACTTTTTTCGATTTTTTTTGTCTATATCCTTTTTCGCAATTGGTACACCTTTAAAAAAATTACAACATAATCCTCTCGATGAATTATCTAGAGAGCAGCAAGCTTAAATTAATTGCTAAAACACTGCTCCTATTCATGTGAAGTGAAGTCTATGTTCCTTAAATTAATAATTTTTAACTTTTTATAATCAAAATGTTATTTATTTCTTAGTTAGAAACGCTGGTATCTAAACCTATTTCATTGAGTCCTTAAATCACCTCATAAAATTTTCCAAATTTTCCAAGTTCAAAAATATTTTCCTTTTAGTGCAAAATTATTCTCTCTTAAATTGTGTCTGTACATTTTTCTATATCCTGCATTAGTTTGAAAACAGCTCGACTCTAGTGCAGTTAAAATACAAAGAGAAAAACACAAACATTAAACCGATCAGAAAGTAAAATGAACTAAAAAATTATCTTTATAAAATTTAATCTTTCTTAAGTTTAACGCTATTTAAACTTATTTTTTTTTTATTTAACCACTTTACAATAATTGTATATAAAGTTTTATTTCATAATTAAGTTATAAATTTCTTTATAAGGATATAAACTCCTTAATAAGGATATAAACTTTTTAGCCAACATATCTTAAGGCTGCTTAGATAGACTTTGTTTTATTACACTTGGATTTTTGTTTTTCTTTTCATAAGTTTAAAATTTTAAGGCCTTCAGTTTTCTGCTGACTACAATGTTTCGAGTGTTAGAATGTGTATGTGTGTGAGTCATGAAAATTAGTAAAATTTTTTGTTTATTTTTTGTTGCTTTTGTTAATACCTTGAGTTCGGGCAAGGATTCTCTTATGCGTGATCATAGAAAAGGCTTAAATGACTTGTTGTTGTGAATTTTAAATAAATTAAGGTAAAAAAAGTAACAGTGTTGCCATTTTAGTCTGTTCTTATTATTACAAATTTATGTAAAACTAAACGGTGTACCAGCCGTAACTTTTTAGTGTATAACTTTACTTTTAAAGCCGCAATCCAGTTGTTGGGAGTTTTAAATAAATTAAGGTAAAAAAAGTAACAGTGTTACCATTTGGTCTGTTCTTATTATTAAAAATTAATGTAAAACTAAAGGGTGTCCCAGCCGTTACTTTACTTTTAAAGCCGCCAACCGAGTTGTTGTTAATCGTACATAAATTAAAGTAAAAAACAGTAACAGTGTTGCCATTTTAGTCGGTTTTTATTATTAAAATTTCATGTAAAACTAAGGGTGTCCCAGCCGAGACTTTGTATATCACTTTTCTTTTAAAACCGCCGACCCAGTTGTTGTTAATCGTAAATAAATTAAAGTAAAAAAAGTAACAGTGTTGCCATTTTAGTGGGTTCTTATTACTAAGAATTAATGTAAATGTAAGGGTGTTCCGGCCGTGATTTTTATTGTATCACTTTACTTTTAAAGCCGCCAACCCAGTTATTGTGAATTTTAAATAAACTAAAGTAAAGAAAATAACAGTATTGCCAGCATATTCACAATAACTGTTCATATTATTAAAAATTAATGTAAAACTAAGGGTGTCCCAGCCATGACTTTGTATAACACTTTACTTTTAAAGCCGTCAACCCAGTTATTGTGAGTTTTAAATGACGAGATAGAAAAATGTAACAGTGTTGCCATTGCAGCGTGTTCTTATTATTAAAAAAATAATTTAGAACTAAAGCGTGTGTAAGGCTTTACTTTTAAAGTCGCTAGTCAGAGGCAATTGCAATTTACTCAAAATATGTAAAACTATTTGCTGTATAATTAGAAGTATAAGCACGAAATAATTGAAATTAAAGGGTTCCCCATATAAAAATTAAGTCCTGTTGATATGTGCGTATATTGTCCGACAGGGTTTAATTTATTTGGGTATGATTTTACGTCAACCCGCGTCAAATTTGGTTTGTGGATATACCAGTTTCGACTATATGGCATCTTCAGTGTTCTCTTTATACTATAGAGAGTATATACTGTAGAGAGTAAATATTACAGAGAGTATAGAATGAACACAAACCCTATTTGACACCGGTTGACGTAAAATCATACGCAAATCATCTGCATGGTATTGTAACCGCAATAGTCCTTTAATACTTACGCAGATAATATGCTCGCTTTAACTATAAAATTTAAAATTAAAGAGTAAACTCATAGCAGCATAACTTACAAATATAATTTTAGAATTTTCATTTAAAAACACTTGAAAAATTTACTCACAGCAAGTGGTACTCGAACCACTACCTTGAGAAATATAAAAAAATAAAACGAGAAATTGAAGACCTGAGTTAACAGGCAGTTGTCATATTTTTGAAACCACGATAGCACGCGACACATAATAATAATAGGAGTGGTAAATAAGGGTCTAAAGAGTAAACCACTTATGGTATGGTATGCTTAAGGTTGTGAGCCCAACTGGTATATAGAGGAAATCATTAATTTTTTGTAAACTGTTTTTATTCCGAATCTCTTAATAATTTATAAAAATGTATAATCAGCGACTTAAAGTAAATTTCTATTTCATTTAGATTTTTGTTTGGAAATATTTCAGGTGCAGGATATAATTTTTTGTGTAAGTTGGTAGTGAGAATATCCTTTTTTCTCTTATATTTGAACTGCTGATTGCACAACCTTAGTGTAGCTTTTAAATACCTTTGAAAAAGTGGAATAGTCTGTAAGTTTTGAAAAATTAGTGACCTTTTTATTTGTTATTTCTTTAGTATTACCTGCCTTTTTTATCTTCCTTAAATAAGGATATAGAAAGTTTCATTATTCACTATTAGTTAACTCCACTTAAAGTTTGATTTAGAAAATTGTTTGCCTTTTTTACTTCTAAGTAAATGCGTTATTGTTTTTAAGCTAGTATAACTATTTAATTTATCATTATACATCGTTAAGGATGCAAACAACAATATTTTGATATAAAATCGGCAAAGCTGGAGACATTAAATTTATCAAATTGCAGAAGCTGAAATACAGGCACGCGCCAATAAACAAGCCACATGCTTAATAGCCACTATGCTTACTCCACCTCCCATTTAAATTGCCCCTCAAACATTTTTAATTATTCAAACAAATTTTTAGGCCTTTTTGTTGAGTGAATTTGTTTTTTAGCTATTGGCAACACTGATTGCAGGTTGTTACAAAATATATATTTTTATTACATAATATGGTTTCTTTCCATAATAAAAATATGTAAAAAAAATTATAGTAAGTAATACTGAAAAATAAAATTTTATGTGATTTTTTTTTTGAACACACCAACAGATGAAAATACATTTTTCCATTAAAATCTCAACATGTGTTTTTAATGGTGGCCTCTACACTTGATTTTGAGAGTTTGAATGAAAATGTTTGGTGTGTATTTTTAATATTCTTAACACCCACTTTAACAATTATAATCATAACCAAGTGCTGTTATACATTTTTACGGATTTATAACAATTTTATATAAAGCAAAAAAAAAAGAAATAAATAAATAAATAAAATTATTTTAAAATGTATGAGTTAAAGGCAGCAGTGACAGGTATATCAAATGTGACATTTTTATCAAGAGGGTAAAAAATAAAATTCATTTCTTTATCTTATAGACAATTTTATTATCGCTTTTACTTTTCTCCAAAAAAAAAAATAAATAATAAATCTTAAATATTGCTATCAATTTGACCATTAATAGAATAAGAGATTCTATTTTTTTGTTATTGTACCAGTGAAGGCAAAATTAATTGAAGGTAACATAAAATAAGACAACACCGAAAACAAACTTTAAAGTGTTTTAAATAGATTTTTCTTACATTTAAACGGTTTTTTAAATGAAGGTTGTTTAATTTTAATTTAAATTTATTAATTTATTTTATCTACATAATGAAACTCTTAAAGATAGATTACTTTACAATTTTAATAATAATGTTTGCATAAAAGAAGCTTGAATATATTATAACTGACATTAAAATTTAAGTGTGAATTAAAAATATTTCATAATTTTAAGCATCTTTCAATCGGCGTCTTCTATTATGCGATTGTTTCTCAAGTCCTTAGGACTACTATATAGCGTAAAATAATTTTTAATTTGCCAGATAGTATATTATAGACAAATAATAAAGAGGAGCAAGAGCTACAATCCTCTTAGGACTGTAAGCCTAATATTTTCCTTCTAACATCATAGGAAGATAGTTCATGTGGCCAAATCAATTTTAAAGCAGTCTAAGCAAATGTCTCCTGAATACGTTAGTAGTAGTATGACTTGATGGGTCCAAATGACTTGGATTCCAAACAATGGAACCATACTCCAAGATACTTCAAACGAAGGAAATGTATAAAGACTTGAGGGTGTACGCATATGTCCAACCTAATGTTTGTACACATAATTTTCGATAGAGTTACTAATTACATTTCCTTTACTTATTTATATTTACCTTTGAAATGTTAACGATAAAGATAAGTATACGAATCTTTATTATTATAACGTAAGAAAATTTTGAATGATAAAGAAAAGATTTCCGTTTTTTGAAATAAAGTTCGTATCATCGCTTGAATCGCACACGAGTTTTTCTTCTAATCAAGAAGTTAAACTGAAAATTGGTTGTATAATTTTATTTAATATTTTATATCATTAAATTATTTATATCAAGAGCTTATAAATACCGCGCACAGGTTCAAGTTTACATAATTAAACAATAGCCCTAGATTGTTCACAATTTACAATCTCTAGAGTTATTCTAATGACAATAATTTTATAACGTAATGCTCAGACCAGCTTGTTATCGCTACAATAGTGCAACAAAAATGAATGTTTCATTAGATTGATTAATTAAATTCTAAACAAAATATAATCCTTTTCTTGCGTTTAGTGATATGTTTAATAAAAAGCTGAACTTTTGATTTTTTTTTATTTAATATAACTCTGCCATTATATTTGTAGAACTTTTCACAAGCAATTGATATCTGCATTTCGTTAAGTATAGTGCCACTCTGCCCCACAGATGCAGATAAAAGGAAATGGAGATAAAAGGCCTTTTTCATTTTAAAGATTTTGTTTGTTCTCAGCTTAACATTTAATTAAATGTTATACAGATTCTTATTATTATGAATTATAAATTCATTAGTTTTCTTTTTAAAATAAATATTTATTTAAATCAATTTATTTGAATCAATTAAAAATTTAATTGATTCAATTAAATCAATTTCTAATTAAATGAGTTTAAAATTTTATTGAATGAATTATAAATTTAATTATTTTCTATAATTGATTCAGTCAAATGTTTTATTGATGCATTAAATTTTTTTATTTTACACAATTACATTTTTAATCGATTTAGTTAAATTGTTTTCTCATTCATTTAATCTTTAAGTCGGGTTTTCCTTCCTGACGCTATAACTCCAGAACGCACGAACCGATTTCCACGGGATTGAATTACAGCAAACAAAATTCATGAAAAATTTCATGAGAAACGCAGGAAAACAGGGAAATTCTTTTTTCACATACAGCGCCATCTCTGATACATAGCATGTACTATAATGGCACCAGTACATGGTGTGTATATTCACGAAAATAAGTACGTTTCATTTTAAGTAGATGGCGCCGATGCGTGATACATTATTTGACAGCTACTTATGCGCACGTCAAATTGAGGTTAACGTTATTCGTTTCTTAACAGTTCAATCGGAAACCATCAAATCAGTCACGCGTCGTGTTTACGAGTTGGGAAACCATCCGCTTTGTTTGTGTTAACGTCAGACCAAAAAACAAAAAATATGGTTTACCAAAGAGCACTTCAATGAAACGGAAAGTTTGCGGACACGTATAACGCTTTAACTTTCATTCTTTACTTAGAGAAGTTCAAATAAATTCCACTTCATTTTTGTAATCGAAATTAATTCATTAACGTTGTGCAATGAATTTTTTTCTTTTCAATGAATTTTTTTCTTTTCAAATATAAAACAAAAAAAATAATTTTTCTTCATCTTTTAATCCTCAAACGAAAGGTTACAAAAACGAAGCCATCCGGTGGCGAGGCGGGTTTGCTAGTTAATTAATAAATATATTTAATTTAATTTTAATTATACAGTCGACTCTTGATAATTTCAAACTCAAGGGACGAGAGAGTACAAACAATCGAGTTTTCATATTAACGAGACTTTAAAATATCAAAAGAAATATAAAAAAATTCATTCATTTTCAATTGTGATTAGAGCTGAAAAGAAATCATCACTTGCATCCGTTCTGAGAGCATATGAGCGTTATGTGCTAAGGGTGTTGCTCATCTTCGTCTGCTGCATCTTCCTCATTTAAAGAAGTCAAATTCAACAGTTCAGCACGGTATCAGTGCACGGTAGATACTGATGTTATTGTCTACCTGTACAAAGGTCTCAAAACTCACCTCCTCAGAGTTAGGTAGAAGTTGTCGTGCTGGATGAGAGTGGGTAGCTGCTGGTGGCTCAGGTAGCTGAGCTGAAGATGTTAACAAAGCAGATATAAATGGTAGTAGAACTGACATTTTTCTAGGTCTTTTCAATCATAATTGGAGCTGCAAAATTGTTATGGTTACTTTCTCACCCTTTTCAATGCTATCTAACATTTTGGAAACTTGGATGTTATATTAGGCGGAAAATAAATCAATTTCACGTGGCCTAAAAACAAAAATTATAACAATTTGAAAAAATTTTTGAAAACAATTTTTCAAAACAATTTGAAAAGAATTTTTAAAATTTTTTTAAATTGTTATAATTTTTGTTTTTATAAAAAATAATTTCCTGACTGCTACTAAGATTAATAATTATAAATTTTAAAATCCTTTCTTTAAAAACTTTAAGTGAATCAAATTTAAAACTGAAAAAATGTCAAGCGGAAAATGGATTGATGAAAAGAAGGGAGTTGTTTTGATGTGAACAATTTTTTAGGGTATTTTTATTCATGATTGAAACTTAAAAGAATATTTCGAGGGGTACAAAACAGTCATCACCCCTTGCTGTTACAGTACAACAGTATATTATTTGCTGCCTGTACAAATGCCATTAATTCATTACAAAAAAAGCTGAAAAAGCACATGAAAACCCCATTGCAAGTTTGTCTTGTTTTATTTTTAAAAATTTTTTAGTAATTTTTAATTTTATTAATAATTTTAAATTTTAAACTAAAAAAGTTGCTTTTTTATAGTTAAATTTTTTATTTAGAAAAATTTCCTAAGAGTTCGCTTCTTAATTGAAGTCAAGAATTATAGAGTTTTTTGAACAAAATCAGGCATAAATAGCTGTTACAATAGACTAGTTATTTTAGTAACTGTATTCATTTTTTGTTCTATGTTTGTCCTTCAAACGGGTATGTGTGTGTGTGTGTGTGTGTTTTGCCAACATTTCGTTGCAGCAAAAATAACAAAAACACATTCACTAAAAAACCAAAAGCGAAAAATCCCATAATTTATTATAAATGTAATTAATGTTTATATGTGCGACTGACATTGCAACACAAATAAGAAGCAGCAACGAAATAAATTGTACGCAGTTTCCATTGTGCAACTAAATAGTAAAACATGTAACAGTGGTTTTACTACATAAAACAAGAACAAGAATGTATCATGTTGCAAAAAGATACTTGTATTTTTTGTTTATATTTAGTAAAAGTGCCTATGTGTGTATGTGTGTGTACATGTGTGTGGCATTATGCTCGGCTCGTTATGACTGATGTTCACAAAAAAATAAACAAAATAAACAAATAATAAACTGGAGAGTTGTTTTAAATGTATGTACTAAAGCGTATGTATGTATGTTTGTATGTGCCCCTGTTTGTATAGAAATGTAATTTTATTTATTTTCTTTTATATAGTGTTGTTGTTGTTGTTATAATTGCTACAATTGTTTTATTTCATTTGCCTTGCTTTCATAGCATTAATATTTTATCCCATTATATTTTTATGTCTTTATGTTGCTTGTTATTTTATTGTTTCATTTTATGTGTGTGCCGAGTTATTGTCTGTGTCATTCATTGTAACAAGTTAATTTTGTAGTGACAAATACTGACAGATTCTAAAGTCATTGTTAAAATAAAGATCAGATAGCAATAATAAAAATTAAATAAAAATTTACAAAATAAGAAAAAGTTTGCAAAATTTATTTTGTTATTTAATGTTATTTTCTATTTTCTATTTAAGAGATTTAACACAAAAAGCTTTTAACTAAACGAGAATTTTTTTTCCATTTCATCAATTGTAAGTGGCCTTGAACACCAGGATTTAAATCATATTAATAAGATATGAACTTTCATGTAAATATTACAGTGTTTGTCTATCATGTTTTCAATAATTATACGTCAGTTGGTGCCAGAAAGTTGAACATGTTTGTCATGCAGCTTGTTAATATTTAATTTATCTAACTGCAACAGTCATATTAAATATTAAATAACCCCAGCATAGACTTGGAAATAATATAAATTTATTCTTCTTATTTAACGGTAAAAAAAGTCTTTTGAAATTGTTAAAAAATTGTTAAGCAACTTTATTTAATTCCTTTAAAAAAACCGGTTGCAGTTGCGGTTACACAACCGCAATTTATTAGGAAATTTCACTTTTTATTCTTTTTAAATGCGAGTGACTTTTACTTTTTGCCACAACAAATTTTTAAATTAAAAATTCAAATACTTAACTGATCAGCTGTTGCTCACAACTTCATGCGAAAAAAGTGCTGCTCATATTGTTTCGTAGTTGAAAAAAAATGTTGCCTGAAACGTTGTTCTTTAAGAAAAACATGCGGCCAGAAACATTTCGTGACTTTTTCAGAAATACACAGAGTACATTATTTCTTATTTATTTCGTATGAATTATTTTTATATGGGCTTTGACAGCATTTCGCACGAAATTATGAACAGAGTATCGGGGTTTAGGTGGAACAGAAGACAGAAAGTAAAACCAAAATATGCTGCTAGCATCAGCTCTATCTAATAACATAAATTTTATTAGTCGAAAAAAAAAATATATTTAACGAAAACTTCAATCTGCTAAACAAAAAAATAGAAGAATCCTGACTCTGTAAGCGGCAAGCTCTACAAATTTATGATCATAGACTTTTGATGGCCTTCAATGGAATATATAAACTCGTATAACATTAACACTTTCATAGTGATAAAAACTGGCTACATACTAGAGAATGCGTTTTAAAGACAATTCAGGTTATTTTATACTTTAAGTTTTGGTATTGTGATGAATAAACATTTCCAAATAATGATCAATCAATTGTTAGGTACTTTCTTATTGTGTTATCTTTTCGCCATACATTTCAAATATACCCAAGTTGCACTAGTTTTATAATATTATATATATCGATATAGAAGCTATAATATTCATTGTATATAGCGGCTAAAATACGATGTTCAGGCAAGTCTTCTATAAGTTCAGACGGGTTTCTCTATTTATTTTTTAAAGTTACTTTCATGTAAAAAGGAGAGAGAGAGAGAGAGAAAAAGAGAGGGAAACGGGGATACTAGCATAAGCCTTAGCTCTATGGCGAATTTTTATTTATTTATTTTGTAAACTGTTATCCACAGGAAAAAGCTGTTAATATAAATTTTGAAAACTTCATAAGAAACAATTTTATCTTTTACATCACCCCCCGGGGGCACATATATGGTCTTAATGGAGAGCTACTACGTAGACCTGTGCAACTGGGGGAAAAAGGGAGCCCAGTCCCCTGAAGTCAGCAGGGGTACAACTGGAAACTCCACCTTATTTCCACGGGAATCAGCGACCCGCAGAGTTCCGTTATTTGTCTCTTTAGACTCTTAACTGTTCTCTGGTGGATTATTGAGGTTGGCCCTTTATGGGAGTATCGTGGTGGTTGTGGTTTCGGGGCCCCATATCAGTCTATGGTTCTATGGTGGCCGGGTTCATTTCATCTTTAATAACACCTACCTGGTGAAATGTTCCTAGATCCAATGAGCATGATAGACATGTGTTCTGGACAGGAGTTGGAAAGTCTCCAACTCTTAAGCAAGGAGTGATGATTTGCAGCCCTGCAAATACACTAAATACACTACAAAATACTAAAATACACTAAAATATACTAAATTATAATAAAATATACTAAGAATATACCAAAGTGTACTAAAATACAATAAAATATATTAAAATACCCTAAACTATACCAAAATACCCTAAAATGTATTAAAGTATACTAAAATATACTAAAATACAATAAAATATACTAGAGTACACTAAAATGAGTTGCAACTAGAAGGTTTCTGTTGCATAGAATTATAGCTTCGGCTTCCTAGGACGAGCATGACGTTCCAAATTATGCAGTGGTTTGTTCCACCATCTGATTAAGGCTTCATGGCCAGGCGCGGATGTAAATCTAATCACACAGTTATCTTTTACAATTATTTCATTACTATTTTGTTTCAATAGTTTTGAACCTAAAATGTAAAAAATTTTAACTTTTTGTTTTTCCGCATATTTGAACGAATTTTTGGCACTTCTTAACCCCAACCGATTCACGTGAAAATTTTCCAGGAAAATGTTTTTTATGCTAATTTACCAAAACTACGGGAGTATTAAAATTGGTGGCAACTCAATCTTTTATTTAATAACTAACAAATAATTCACGTTCTTTATTTAATATTTCACATATACAAGACCTTCCAATACATTATAAGAATACACAAATTAACGTGTGTTTCTGTTGGTTGACACAATGCAATTGCTCTCAATTATTAACTGTATTTATGAAGTATCAGCGTAACTACATGTTTGTACATATGTATGTAATTTATGATTTGCCTACAAAGAGAGTAGAATTAAATTCCATTTGCAATGTGGATCCAGTACTTAACAGCGAGAGACTGGAAAAACTATGATTTTTTTTAAGGGTCATCCTAGGAGGTACAACTGTATTTT
This sequence comes from Trichopoda pennipes, assembly GCA_030448955.1. NCBI lineage: Eukaryota > Metazoa > Arthropoda > Insecta > Diptera > Tachinidae > Trichopoda > Trichopoda pennipes. The sequence continues at coordinate 5,859,831 of JASKUP010000040.1, forward strand.
TTTTTGCGAAAATGTAAACTTTTTACAGTGAGTAGATATGAACACTGCATCCCGATTTCTTGCAAACAGCAATAAGTCAAAAATTCTGAGTTGACTCTCTTTAAAGGAACCAACAAAATATCCTCAATTGGAATTCAAATATCGCAAGTACAGGCCGGCAAGAGATACTAGTTTGTTTTGCCGTCATTTTGGTAAACATTAGTCTTGACAGTTCATATTTGACAGTCGTGAAAAAGACACATGGCAAATTTATTATGGAAAAATATTCGTTAAACCAATGAGTTTTAATCGTTAAAACATTTTATCCAAACCAATCATCGCTTACTGCGAGGATGAGAAAGTTGCGGGAAATTTTGGAGAGAAACAACGTGCCAACAAAACGCATTATTTATCGTATAGTGAATGATTTCAAAGAAAGAGATTATGCAGGTGATAGGCCCAGGTATGGACAACAACATACTGCAAGATCGGCTAAAAACATTACTGCTGCTCAAGAAAGTGTTCAAAACAATCCACCAACTTAAATTCGATGCTGTGCTCAGCAGCTTGGTCTTCAAAGAACAAGTTTGGCAACAATTTTGCACAAGGAGTTGCATTTGTGTTGATATAAAATGTAGTTGATACAATAGCTTCTTTCCCAAGACCATTTACGTTGCCGTGCATATGCCAATAGGATATTACAGCTCGTCCATGACAACCCCGATTTTCATGAAAAAATCAAATTGAGTCACGAGGCACATTTTCATTTGAATGGATATGTAAGTACACAGAATAGGCGGTTTTGAGAAATGAGAAGCCTCCAAATTATTCAACAGTCACCTTTGCATCCATTAAAAGTGAAAGTCTGGTGTGCGATTTATTCAGGAGGAATCATTGGAGCTTTTCTTTGAAAATGAAAACGGCGTAAAGGTGACTGGGAATGATGAGTGATATAGAGATTTGTTAAAAAAAGTTGTTAATGCCACAACTGCATGCTTTGAACTTGATTACCATGTGGTATCAACAAAACTGTGCCACATCGCTTACAGCCAGCATTACAATAGAATTACTGGGAGACCTCTTTCCACAGCAAGATATTTCAAGAAGTGGTGTAGTTGATTGGCCTTTAAGGTCGCCTGATTTGTCTGCTTCGGACTTCGTTTTGTGGAAATATCTGAAAAACAAGTTTAATGTAAGCAAGGTTTATGCAATGAAAAGTGTACTCAAAAGCGAGCCCTTTGTGAGGCTAAGATTGTGAGGAAGATTGAAGTGTACCACAATATGTAACACACAAATACACCAAACAACCACTTACCAAAGTGCAACATGTGTCCACTCAAATGCAATTGATCTATGACAAAAATTGAGTGGCATCCTTTTTGGTTCCATATTTATTTGAGTAATTTTATTTATCATGCATTTGATTCGTCACATGAATCAATGAATCAATACTGCATGTTATTGAAGTGAGATAAATATGTGTTAGCAATAAGTTATAATAAGTTAGAAGGGCTAAGCAGAAAATGTAAATTAGTTATAAAAAAAGCTGCGTGCCACTAATAAAATAAGATTTGAATAACAAAACTTAAAAAGGCAACAACTGCCTTTGTCTTTGAATTCTTAAGCCTTCACATTGGACTGTTTTCCAAAACGCCTGCGTTCTAGCTGAATCCCCTAACAGCTGCTTAAAATAAATATATGGGCTACAGGGCTTTTTGTCATCACTTTGCGGTAATTAAAACTTTACAAGATATTTATCTGATTTGTTACTCCATACATAATTGCCGACATTAAATAAAATATTTACCAATATAAGATCCATTCTCTTTCATTAAGGCAAAAATTATAAACTAACAAATTAGTATACACCTCCCCCTCCCCCGCGGATACTCTGTAATTTTAAGAAATTTAGCCTGTATATTTTTGCAGCTCCCTGACTTTTTGTGGTGTCCCCGAAGGCCTTCAATTTATATAGAAACGACAGTTCACAACAGATGTAAAGCAAAAGCGTTAGAATAAGGTATTGCCATGTTGGAATAAATAAATAATGGAAACGTTTTTTTACAGCTTCGTATACGCAATGCTTGGCTCGTATCAATTATTTTTTAGATTGCATTTTTTATTGAATTTTTAATTCGTTTCTAAAGTTTTGGTTCAGTTTACATATTTTTACAATCATATTCTTCATTTATATTACTTGGCCAATCCAGAAATTTTGTGTTGTTGATTTCATAAGCTTTAGCTAATCAGGCCTAATATATTTGTGCCAATAAAAAAAAACAGATTTTTATCTCACTTTTGCCCAACGTTTCGTCAATTTTTTGTTGACTTCCTCAAGGGCTTCATAATAACAGATGGATAGATTACAATATCGTGAACAGCGGTTTAAGGGAGAGAACAAATATTTCAAGGAAAATTTATGAGAGCAATTATTAAGTTTGGAGGGAATGAAAATTTCATAGAAATATAAAAATGTTTAATTTTTCTTAAAATGCCTAAAAACATGATTTTTCCAATTTAAACAATTTTAAAACTGGTTTTAAATATAAGTCAAAGAGATATCTCAAATATTCAATCTAACGTAAGATTATTAAAGTTTATTTTTATTCACATTAATCAAATGATTTGAAAAGCAAAAACTTATCGACTTCCTGCAACAAATTTATAATAATAAAAGAAACACTTAACAAAACCACAACCAACATAAAGTTCTTAATTGTAAAAGTGGTCTGATGTCAAAGGAAAACTTAAGTTAAAAACTATTGCAGCGACCAAACGTAGTTGAAGTTAACCACTGACTATTAAACTTTGTTAAGATAATTTCTTGTAAAAATCGCAAATTATCCTACAAAGTTTAATTTAGCAGAAATTCTTTTTTTTTTCAGCCAAATATCCTTGAAACAAAATTTAGTTTATTTAATTTTTTATTTTATTTTCATGATTTAAATCATTTGTTTTGAAGGTTGTTCGCAGAGAAGAAGAGTAAGGCAAAAATTCTTTTTTTCTTTAAATTTATAATGAATTTAATATGAAGATTGTTTATGGCATTAAATACAGCATGCTATATACACACACACACACATAAATACATGTGTGCATACACACACACTCCAACATTAATTGCTAACATAAACACTATAATATTGAGGTTAGGTTAAGTTAAATTATGTAAAGTTTACACAATGTAAAATATGTAAAGTAAACATATTGTAACAAAATAATACTCTCTACTTAGTTGTATACACTTTTCCTTCACAACACTTTTCTGTGTGTGTCTGTAGGACTCTTTTTTTCGCTCTATATAATGTAATGTATATATCGCTCTTTATCTCACTCTCTTTCTCTGGTACAATTGTGTTAAATTATGTAAATTATCTTTAATAAAAAGATAAATTTTTCGAGTGCATATGAAGAGGCTGGAAATAGATTGTGTTAGTGTTTGTGGGTTGTTAGTGTGTTAACAAAGTAACTGTAACTTAAGCCAACAGTATCCGTTACACAAAATTAATGCAAAAAAAAAATAAAGGAATCTACAATTTTGTTTCCCAAAAATACATTTACAAATTGAGTCATTCTTAATGTAAATAAGCTGTGTTAAGGATATTAAATAGGCAAAAGTTAGGTTTTGTTTTCGAAAAGGACTTATGTGCATAAATTAAGTATTGCAACAAAATTGATAAAATTACTTAATAACATAAGTTTTTAATATGAATATGATAACAAGCTGCATCCAAAATAATTGAGTCTAACAAAACATTTAAATAAATTTGAGTTGAAATATTAAAGCAAAGCTGAGTCAGATGAAGCTAAAATTGGCTCAGATACATTGGCTCATTTGTAGAAATTCTACCCTGAGTCTGGATTGCAAACTATTATTGTACAAGTCTCTTTTGAAACCATCGAATCCAGCTAAGGGGCACTGCATCAGCTTCTAATGTGGAAAAGATCCTACGTAGACAAAACACAATTTTGCGCCTAGTAACATCAGCTCCATGGTACGTCAGAAATTCTAACATCCATCGGGACTTAAACATGCCACTAGTGACTGCTGAAATAGCTAAATACGCAGGAAAATACCTAACAAGACTCGAAACCCATCCTAATACACTTGATCGCAATATATTGAACTTTATAGGTCACATTCGCCTGAAAAAGAGGGACACTAAGGATCTAGTTGTCAATGCTACAGATGAAGCGTCTTGAGCATCATTCATTTTCCGCCACTAGGTTTATGTCTGACATTGGTCGGGCTTAATGATTATTTCTAGATTTAAGATTTGAAAACTTATTGTTATTTCATTTCATATTTTGAAGATTCAATTAATAACAAAAGCAGAAAAAAAAGAAATATGTGCTTTAAAATTTAAAAAACATTTTTGGTTGGATATTTTGTTTTTAACTTTAATAATTATTATTTAAAGCAAAACATTGGAACCATGTTTCTTAAAAGGTTTTTCATAACCTGGATTTCATACCTGCAAGCAAGCGAAGTCATCTTCTCCATAATAATTTTATTTTCGTGACTAAATCAGCACTTTGCTAAGCGGTTTTCGTGGATCTAAAGTCTGCTTTATTTTTTTGTTGGAATAGTGAGTAAATTACAAAAATCTTTGGAGGATTTTCATCACAAGATAAATTTTTTTTTTAGTTAGAAGCATCCTTTTTTTATAAAGAGAAGTAGCACTTCAGGCAACAATGCCTATTTAGTCAAGTACCGTGCTACATTCTTTAGAAAAGGGATGGAGACGAGATGAAACAGGTGATGAAAGTAGAAGGATAGTCGGAAATTAACTGCCGTATAAAGACAGCACAGTGACCAGTGACTATACCTTCATCGCTGAGCAGCCCCACCGACAGTCATTTTTTATGTTTGTAGTGAAAACAAACCAATGTATTCGTTGGGAATGAATCCACAACCCCAATACTGACAAGCTAGTACACTACCTACTAGCCTCCAGGGGCACCTAAGTCTTGATAGTCTGCTGCCATATGTTTTAATGCAGATAAGATATAAATTCTAGCTGTGTATACAGAGTAAGTAAATCAGGGCCTGAGGAAAACAAAGGTCTTTCCAGAGAAAATCACCTTAATAATCATAAGTCGAAGTCGGTTTTAAGCTAGCGATTTCAACAGACGTTTATTTTTAGGGGTGGTTATTATTAATTGCTAACTGATATTTTTCAATAAATAGTACATTTATTGCAGTTTAGATGTACTGTCCCTGCTATGTCAGATTAAACGCTTTTTATTAGCAATAACTCCTCCATTAATATAACAAATTTTACTGGATGGAGCCATCGGGAAGGAATTTTTAGTTTGCCTGTTAAGGTCAAGTTTAACAAGCATAGTAGTAGTGCATTGCAGTAGTCACACAGCATGTATAGTGTGTGCCAGCCAGCACAACTCATGTAGGGTGCTTACAATAATTCTATTGTAAATATGCTGACACATTTCCAGGTATCAAATTCATCAATACAATGTGTTTTGCATGTGTTGTGCTGTTGACCGCTTGCATGTTGTGGACACACTTACAATACTTTCAATATGTTTTTAATGATAAAATTTAGTAACTTTAAAAAACACTCAATTCCAGTTTGCAAGTTAGATTTTCATAAGTAGTATAAAAGCTATAAGAATAAGTAAATAAAGCAGACTTTTGACTGAAAACTAAAGCCGGCAACTTTGCCTTGAGATATAATTAAAGTCTCTTTAATTCTGGCAGTTCATTTAAACGCCTATAAACAAGCTGATACCCTTTACAGCTGTCAAAACATATAAAGAGTCATAGGGATCACGCTGTCTAAACTTTAGTAGGAGATCCTGTTACTTCTCTAAATGATACCAAAGACACCACATATGAGTAAAAATGGAAATAAATCCTTCTTACGGCTATAGTAGAGGTCTGAACGAGTGTAAATTTTTAATTTGGGCATTCAACTGCTTATAGAGCTGATACCATGATGCCTTAAGCTGAAAACCATTTAAAAACTCTCACAGATTATGGAAGTTTTACAGTCTGTTTTCAAGCTCTGAAACTTTCATTTTTTTTTTTATAAATCTCTTACTATGTGATGCTTTAGGATATTGGTATTATATCTATATATATAAAAATTAAGCCCAAAATAGGTGTCCGTTGCACATAGAGGTATTTCAACGATCTGGGCGGCCAAAATTATTTTTGTGCTTAAATGCACATATCTTGTCAAGTACAACAAGACTGTGTCGTTGAAATTTACGGGTAAAAAACAGGGTTTTCTGCCCTTTTGCACATATAAGCTAGTAACTTTGTTGAATATCAACCGATTTAGAATTTCTCAGTGGATTTAGAAAGAAGAAACTAAGCCATTTCGAAAATATGAAAATGATACTTAAGTAATATTGAGACATCTGTGTGTATTCCTCAAGCAAACTAAGTTTTGCAAAAAAAAAATTGGGTATTTTTCAAGTTTGGAGATGTTTTTACACATTTTTTCATTTAGGAACCGTATAATTTAAGACTGTAATATAAAAGTATGTTTATTTATGAGTAAAATGCAACTTTGGGTTAAAACATCCGTTGAAAATTGACTGAGTTAATGAACTTTTAATAAAACCAAAATGCTGGAATAAATACGTACTCAAAAGTAATGAATAAAAAAAAAGAAATGGTATGTTAATGATGAGATACAATGATAAATAATTTCTTTTTTATTTTAATAAAACAATATGCACACGAACTCGACATAGACAACAACGATTTCTTTTTATTTTCAAAGTTAGTTTTATTATTTGCAAAAACTCAACTGACAGAAAAAAAAAGCTTTTGAGATCCAAAATGTTTAAAGTGTCAAAAAAGTGCTTATCCGGGACTATGCGGGAAACATTTTTTGCTACTTCAATAAAGGAAGGATTGAATAATGCTAGACAAAAAAAATTATTGCTTGATCTACCTTGATAACATATCAAAAAGCATCTTGAAAAAGAAATTCAACAAAAATTTACTACAAAAATAACCTTACTTTCAATCAATAAAAAATCAGCATTGATACGACTAATTATATGTTGTAAAATGATTTTTCATAAGTCCATTATCTGAAGTACTAGGATCCATAATTTTTTCCTTGTGCGATTAACTTGTTTTGCTAATATTTACGATGAAAACCGGTTGTTTTGAAAGGGAACCCAGTTCTATTATGAGAACTCTGTGAAACACTCAACTTTCGACTGCTCGTACGTGCGCGTGATGCGCGGAAAAAAAATTTTGGTTGTTGTCTCATGTTCTTTGGAATGTCTTTTAACGCAGTGACTATTTTTTTTCAATATTATTCCTACTTTGACTTTTGGGGTTTTGGCCGCCCAGATCGTTGAAATACCTTTATGTGCGTTGGTTGCCCGTGTTTGAGAAGGTGCGCCGTCGGAATTTTTACTGTACCTTCGTAGTGGTCGTTTGCTGGTTTGTATCTTTGTTTCATGCGTTTACGCACAATAGTGCGTCCACAGTGAGCGTTTGAAACAAGGCAAATTTTTCAAAAAAATCAAAAATTTTTTCCATTGAATACTTCGACTCAATGTTTTGTACCAAATGAAATGTGTGCTTTCGTTTGTACGTTGCTCTGTGTGTGTGTGTGCTTGCACAGAATGCGACGGCAATACAAATCCAAAAATGCTCATGCAAATAGCAAGTGGATGTGCAAACAAATAGAGAATTTTATTTTTTCATATTCTGTTGCATTTTGTGTGGGTGTGTGTGTGTAATTCACGTTCTCAGTTGCAACATGATCCATTAGCCGAACATTTTTCAAAGCAATTGTTAGATATTGGGAACAACGCAATTCCAATTGACCCCACCACAAATATAATTACGCTTCCAGATAATTTTGCCACTTTGCACAATCAAACCAATAATTGGTCCTAAAAGTATGTCCCGGTATTGCACAAAATTTTAGAAACCATGATTGGTTGGAGGAAAGAGCTATCTTAGTTGCGAAAAATGCAAATGTTTCGGATATCAATGTGACAATTTTGACTGAGAAAATTTTTACCTACAAATCGGTTGACTGTGTTACCAATCAAGACGATGTTTTAAATTATTCAGTCGAATTTAAAAATTCGTTTGAGTTACTCGTACTGCCGCATCACCGCCTGCAAGTGAAAATTAGTGCACCAATTATTTTGCTTAGAAATATCTATCAGCCACGACTTTGCAATGGACACGTTTAGTAGTCCAAAAAGTCATGAAAAATGTGATTGAAGCAAAAATTTTAAAAGGAAAATATAAGGGCAAGGATATGCTGATATCACGCATTCCTATGATTTCGCCAGATTTGCCGTTTGGTTTTAAACGGCTTCAGTTTCCCATAAGTGTTGCTTTTGATCACGCTCAATTATATGTATCATGTTCACGTGTTAATAAACCAACTGCTTTGTTTGTCTATATCGCGCATCAAAATCAATCGAAGAATGTCGTGTATGTAAAAGCATTGCAATATAATAAGTCATATTATATAGGCACACAAAAATATTTAATTGTGAAAAAGATAAAATTATTAAAATAAAAATGAAATGAAATGAATGTTTTTTCTGATTAATTTTCTTGAATGATTGATTTTTTTGATGCACACAAAAACTAACGCTGCAGAATAAAAACACACCGCAAATGACTTGCAAAGCAGTCACGGGCACGCTAGTTATTTATATTTTTCCGCCAGTAAGTGAAATACTATTGTTATTTCCCAAATTATTTGGCTGTTGTTCTTTTTGTTGAAACGGCAAGCGCTTTGCAGGTGAAACCATTATTGTCAAGCCAAATACAATTCGTACTGGTGAGTCAGTGTTCGCGTTTAGGTAGTTCTGTTGTTAAATTCGTATCAATCTATTTAGGTAGAATTCCCGCCACCTCTCCATCTCCGTTTGAGAGTGTTTTTTGTTTGCTCGCATGCAAAAGTAGTTTAAGTGGTGTGAAAATTGTGTCTGAGATCATGTTTACCTGTTCGTTTACAATGTCACTGTGGAAAGTTTTTGTTTTGTAGATTTCCATGTTTTCAAGAATGTCTTGTCTTCGTCCTTTTTTGCTAGGATGTAATAATGCCAAACATTCAACTATTTCCCTTAGTAAGTGACCATGAGTGTCAAGGTCTAATACAAAGTTGGAATCTTCTCTTTTCCGTTTGTATGATCGTATGTGTTCTGTAAAGCTTGTTTTTAGTGTTCATCCAGTTTGCTCTATGTAAGTTTGTTTGCAGATACAAGTAAGTCTGTATACTCCGCTGGAATTAAATTTGTCAGTTGTTACTATCGTTGCTCTAAGAATGTGTCTCAGAGTGTTACCAGTCCTTAATGCTGTGAGTATTCCTAGTTAGTTAGTCTATATATTTCTCAAAGCACAACAGAACAGAGTTTCGAATACAGGCTATTTTTTCCTAATTCCTTTTAGTTGCTTCCCAATCCTTACTTTTTTGGGTAGGAAGGAATTCAGTCGGAAACATTACAACCCAAACAAAGAGATTTTCTTTGTAATGGAAACCTTAAGGACTCCGTGGCTTTTAAAAATCTTATGGTCTAAAACTCTTATCACATCCATAAAAGCAGAATGAGCTGCTTAAGTCATAAAGGATATCAAAAAAATTAATTATATATTATATATTTTATGTAAGGATACATTAACAAACAAAAGCAACTAGAACCAGAGTTTGCATTTAATTATGAAATTTAGTTAACTTAATTTCAAATAAAAAAAGCATTTATCCTTGACCCATTTACACCCGCTTTCTTGTCTCAAATAACAATAGTTACAATGAAAAAATAAAAATTATATAAATTATATAATTTTTATTATTTCATTGTTGTTTCATACATAGAAAAGATATAAAAGAGAATAAATTATAAGGAAATTGTAAACACTCAAAATACTCATAAGCAAAGCAGTTTAGTTATTATGAATTGGATTTGTACATCAAAAACGTTATTAAAGGGGTTAAGAGACGAGTACACTAAGAATATATAAGTGCGTTAGTAGACAAGAGTCTTAAAAGCTTAAAAACTAAAAAGACATGATGATGATGATGATGATGATGACTTTAAACATAAGTAGGACGCTTAAATATTTTTTAGTTTTGCAATCGTTCAAGCTCTTTATTCAATGAGTTTTTATTTATGAAAATATTAAATAAAAAATATTTAAAATATTTATGTAAATAATTTTAGGGCACTTGTAGTTTAAAACAAAAAAATTAATTTTTATTTTATTTCAGTTAATTTTTTTAATATTTTTTTTATATTTTAATTTGGCAAAAACTTTTTCCAAAAAAACAAAAAGAAACTATTTTCAATAAAATGTTGGCCACATCACACCATGCCACAGTTACATGAATTATTTTCTAAACTATTTTCTAAATTATTATTCTCCCGTTTTTTGCTCTCTTTACAACAATAAAATTTATGTATTTTATTTTTGCACGAAATAAATACACAAAATAAATAAATAACTAAATATTTAACAAATATTCGCATAACAAAGAAACAAGGAAAATATATTTACAAATTTAAACGCCAACATTTCCTTCACAAACATGATTTTCCCCTCATTCTCTCTCTCTCTCTCTCTCTCTCTCTCTTCTGCACGCTGCTTAAGGCAGAGTACACTTCACCAAATGCAACAGAATCCTTAACACTATTTTGAATAGTTTTGCATTTTATCTGTTCTATTTACAAAACTATAAAGTGGGAATGATAACGTTGTAAATATAGAACAGAAACAAAAAAAAATAACAGTAAAAAATAATGTAAATTGCATTTGAAAACACTATAACAACAACAATGCCAGCAATTTAACGGTGTTAAAATGTTTTAAGTTTGTCAAAGAAATAATAAATAAAGAAATAAGAAAAAAAATAAAAATTAAATTTTGTAAAAACTGTGTTGCAATATTTTCTGGTTTCTAGAAATTTTTAAATATTGTTGTTGTTGTTCGAGTTTTTCCTTATTTGGTTTTTCATCTTTAACAAGTATATTGCCAACAGCTTTTTAAGAAGTTTAAGTAAATTTTTAAGTAAATTGCAAAAGCAATATGAGAAAGTATAGAGGACACTACTATTCAAAGGATCCCACAATCAACACATGCATGTTTCAAAATTCTTAACGTTAACTTTGACAACAATTTCTTTGCATATGACACTTTCAGTAAAAAAATAATTAAAAACAATTTTTTTTTGCATGAAATAAATAGAAATTTAAAGAACACTTAAAGAAAATTTCAATTTTTTCGAAAAGTTTTCTTATGTAAAATTAATAAAAATTAAAAATATTTCATTTAAATAACTTCTCTCCAGCTTGGCGATAGTAATGTGATATTTTGAATATTACAATATACGTTTTCGTGATTTTGAAATCCCAAAGCCCTGGCTTGATGACAGCAAAGTTTAGGACGATTTCTAAGCTATTTTCACATAACAGCCTGATACTTACTAACTTTCCTTATATATCTTATGTGTTTTCCAAATTTATGTCAAATAATAATAATATTTAGCCTTGTTATCATTTTATGACACTACATTTGCCCCTTTTTATGCTATAGGAAATATTCAAAAATTAAATTTAAATATTTTTTAAACGTACTTTTTCAGTTTTAGCAAAGATAGCAATTTAAAAAAAAATTTATAAAATAATGATTTTAAAATATTCACAATAACGAGATTTTTAAGTATTCTACTAAGTATTCTTTTAGTACTTTAGCATAAGTCATTCGCGTTATAAAGGCTGTTTTTGTTCACGTTGAGAACTTTAATTTTTTTTTGTAACTGGCGGCTATTTTATCAGCTGTCCAGTGATTTCTGTTTAACACTTTCCCAGTCATATGTTTTGACGTAATCTCGCCTTTATTACAAGTACCAATGGCGGTAAAAGGGAGCCTAGTTCCCTACAAGGCTAGCAGGAGCTAACTGGACAATCCACTATATTTCCACGGGAATCAGTAAGGCCCCAGAGTTCGTCGTTTTGTCTTTTTAGTCTTTTAGCTGTTCTCTGAATGGTTATGGAGGTTGGCTCTTCGGAAGTATAGTGGTGGCTATGGTTTCGAGACTCTCGTTTGGGTTCTGTGGGTCGGATCAAGCGCAAGGAATAATCGAGGTCCAGTGAGCATGGCTGCGGTTGTGCTCTTAAATTTTATTAAGCTTCATGCGTTCTGGATCAGGAGTTCGATAGTCTTCAACTCTTTAGCAAGTAGTGAGAGGCTGCGGCCTGCTTCGAGCTCTTGAAGTTGCAACTAGGAGTACCTGGAAGATATACGTATCTGAAGGCTTCCTAGGACGAGGATGGCGCTACATTTCATCTACAGTGGTATAATTCACCGTCAGGTTATGGCTTACACAGCTAGGTACTGACGTAAATTTTATCACACATATCTGATCTTGATTTCATAAGCGAAATTCTTTTAGCGATGAAACTCACCTTTCGGTAAACGGATGTGTCAACAAACAAAACTGCCATATTGAGAGTCATACTAATCCTTAAGGGCATTGTCATGTCCCGAAAACCTGCCAGCTTAGTGTGTTTTTTAGGCTGGTGGATTCATTGGTCTGTACTTCTTTAAAAAAGAATCGTAATTTTTATAGAGCTATGGCTACTGAGTTTTGATTCATGAATTGAACAATCATGAAGTACAGAAGCTGTGGTTTCAACAATAGGCGCAACAAGCTACAAAATTGAATTATTTCCAAAAATGTTTGGTAACCGCATAGTTTTATATATTTCGGAACCGTTTTTTCGCCTCTCAGATCGTGCGATTTAACGACGCTAGACTCTTTTCTGTGGGGATTTATAAAGTCGCTAGCCAACGATGATAAGCTCGAAACTTTTGACCACATGAAGGATAATATTTATTGCGTCATTGCCAATATATGTCCTCAAGTGTTGGAACATTCATTATATATTGGACCTGCAGATTAGATCACATCTAAGCCAGCCAAATCGGTTTATAGTGTTACAAGATTATCTTTCTAATAAAGTAAAATTTATATCAACTTAAAAAAATTGTATCTTGTTTTATTGCATTTCAAAACCTTGTACCTCCATAAAAACACCCTGTAAATTATTTTTATGACAAATATGTCAAAATTTTACTCGAAATACCCTTCGGATTTTTAATACTTTTTATATTGTCTTATTTTACATTTGAACATTTATTCATAAAGTAACCAGAATTTTTTATTAATTGTGATAAATTGTAAAGAAGACAGTAAAATTAATATATGAGCCAGAACTATATTTTAAAAGACATCATTTATAATTCATATGTGCCATTGTATTTCTGATTAAATAGTAAAATTCAATGGCTTTTTCAATAGTTAAAAAATTTATTATTTTCAAACAGCTAGAGATGTGAGCAAACAAGTGTTTGGAAAGCTATTAAATCATATTTCATTGTCCTTCACTTCTTTCATTAATTTATTTGCGGAGTAATATTAAATCAAAGGCTGGGCATATGATTAATTTGTTTTTTTATTTCGATATTGCTCATACGTTACGAATCAATTTAACATGTTAATAAGCACTGTTTGAGGTTAAAATTATAGGGGGCATTACGATGAATAGTGAATACAGCAAGTACTTTAAAAATTATTGCCAAAAAAATTGGTTTTCCAATACAATAACGAAAAATACGTATTTTTACTTTATTTACGCAAAAGAAATCTTTAACAAGTGGAGCATATCTGCTCTATTTAAAATAAAAGTAAAAAACAATGTTTAATGATTTTATGAAAAACGAAGAATATATAATAAAATCCTTATGATAAGTAAAGCAAGAAGATATAATTAATAATTGCTAATAAAATTAATATTTTATTAAATATTATAAACCAATTGATAAGGCTTCCCAAGTTCATAATCTGCAAATCTGCAGTAAAAACATGTGGAAACTTCTAAGAGTTTAGTGTCCTGACGTGCGGAAAAGTTTTTGCCAGAAATATTTATTTAACATGAATGATACACTAAATACCGATCTCGCAACGATCTCTTAATAGAGTCGTGCGAATAGAGTCAATTTTAATGCCCGGAAGACGCAATGCTACATGCTAATGCATAGATCTGTGTTCGAAAATGGTGCTGCACCTGTTACTATGGCTGATATGCATATTACGAAATTGTTTTTGGCATGTGTGATGTTCGATGATAGATTAAACACATTTAGGAGGTTTCCAAAGAAAGTTTCAACTCCTTTGATTTTCCAAAACGGTATACGAGGTAGCTCACTCTATACGATCTTCGTACTAGTTACACCACCTATATCCGTCCAAACATGGAATACAACTCTCATGTATGGGCCAGCGCCCCAAAGTCTATTTTGGAGTTGCTCGATCGCGTAGGGTATCTTACGCTATTGATTCCCTAGAGCATCGACACAATATAGATTGTATTTCACTCTTCTTACTAATATGGTAAGTGCTCTAATGAAATTAGGAAATTTGTTCCCAAAACTCGCACGTTTTTGCGTTTGACACGATTTTCGTTAAGAGCCCATCCATTTACAGTCGATTGACCAGTGAATCGCCCTACGTATTACAGGAGAATTCGTGTTTTACCAGAACATTGGAATAAACTCCTTCCAGAGATCTTTCCTGTCACTGCCAAGGTAGGGAAATTCAAATCGAATGTCCGCAAACACCACTCCCTCCTTCCTCCTCCCCATAACCTAATTTCCTAGTTCGAACAAATAAAAAAAATATTGAAGTATTAATTTATACACAGATCTGAATCTAGATTATCTGAAATATGGATAATCTAGATTATATTTTCTTTAAGAAAACCTTGTACTATAAGCTGCTATCTTACGCCAAGCTTCTTCGTTATAACAGTTTTAATTCTTCAATTAAAAGGGAACTAGAGAGAAAGATACAAAGATAACGAACAGCATATTAATACTGAAAAATGGGAAACAATATTTTTCACTTAAAGAGAACTTTAGCCATCCTCTTGAAAACTAATTAGCTTTAATTTAAAAAAAAATCCATTTACTTCTATGATTGATGTAAAAGGCTAGTTTTTATTTAATATTTTTTTCGTATATTGGATGGTTAAATTTTAAGGGTCGACCTTGAGTGTGAGGCACACTTAAACTTCAAGTTTCTTTCTGCATTTCATTTTACATTTCTCAATTTTAGACTAACTCAATTTAAACCATGGAAAGATACACAATCGAGCAACGCATTAAATGGCTGTTCAAATCAAAATGCATATCGTTCACTTCGTGATATTTTTTGTCAATTTAATCGCCCAAATATGCGTACAGGTGGAACAATCATTTGAACAAACCGTGTTTGTAGGAGATGTGAAAACCCCAGTGCATGCACTGCTGGGGTACAGTATAGCTGTACTGCAGAAAATATTGCTGCTGTTCGCAAAAGTGCGGCTGAAGAGCCGTCAACCTTAACTCGTCGTCGTCGCCAACAATTGCACCTCTTACGTTCGTCGTTGATGAACATTATGCATAAAAACTTGCATTTAAACGCTTAAAAGGTGCAATTAAGTCAAGAACCAAATCCTCTTGACCATTCCAAACGTCGTCAATAGTCAACAATGGTGGCAAGAAATGGCAACGATGGATAAACAATTTTCGAAAAAAATCATGATGAGGCACATTTCACCTCAATGGACTCGTCAATAAGTAGAATTGCCGCATTTGGGCGAATGCTAATCCAAGACTGATTGTCGAAAAACCAATGCACCCACAAAGAGTGACTGTTTGGTGCGGCTTAGGGATTGGCGGCATCATCGGTCCGTTTTTTTTTATAATAAGACCGGTCAGGCAGTAACTGTGAATGGTGCTCGCTATCATGGGATGATAATAAACTTTTTATGGCCTGAGTTAGAAGATATGAATGTGAACGATATGTAGTTTCCACTGCACGGTGCCACTTGCCACACACATAACGAAACAATGGTTCTTTTGTGCGACAAATTAAATGGCCATGTTATCTTAGGTGGTGGCGATGTCAATTGACCGCCAAGATCATGTGATTTGACACCGTCGGACTTTTTTCTTTGGGGTGATGTGAAAGAAAATGTGTACGTCGACAAGTCAGCAATACTACAACAGCTAAAGCGTAATTTGATTTACATCTGCACCGATTATATAGTCATAATCAGATGGTGGTCAAACCACTTGGTTGATTGGACATTAACCACGCCCTAGAAGGCCATCGAATACGTATATCCTTCGGTCACTTCTAGTAGCAATTTCGAAAGCCCGAAGTAGGCCGCAGCCTCCACTCCTTGCTAAAGAGTTGGAGACTTTTCAACTCCTGGTTCAGAACGCATGAAGCTCTTTTTTGACAAGAACACGACAGCATTCGTACTCACTGGACCTGAACCATTCATTGTGTTAATTTGAATGATCCGACCCACAAACTCTCACGAGAGTCCGAAAACACAACCACCACGATACTCCCATATAGGGGCAAACCACAATAACCAGTCAGAGCACATCATTGTCTAAAGAGAACAAATAGTGTACTCTGGGGCAACTTATTCCCGTGGAAATATGTGGATTGTCCAGATGACTCCTACTAGCCTTTGAGGGGCCTGGGCTCCCTTTTACCCCGCAAGACACCAGTCTAAATGGAATAGTAGGTTCCAAAAAGACTATCATGTGCCCCCGGGGGGAACTACAACAGCTAAAGAATGAGATAATTTGGCACATTAACCGTATAGAACATAATTATGCCTCAACGTAATCAAAAATTTGTACCATCAGATAGAGGTATGCCGCCGAGGTCGCGGCGATAATTTGCCCGATATTTTGCTCCATACATAATTGAACCGTACCATATTATCACAATAAAAATAAATGACAATAACTTCCTAAATAATTTGTGTTTTATTTAAAATATAACACCCTATTTAAAAACAACTATTAAACTCAGTAACACAATGAAAAAGGTTTTTGATGAAAAATGTTACATGACTATTTATAATAATTCATATAACAATAGCAGTTCTCATGAAATATATATTTCTTATGGTCATTTCACTGAGTTCATATAAGACATCAGTGGATTTTACCCAAACTTAAGAGTCCTATAACTTAAGACAAATTGATAAAATAAGAATTATATTCAATCAAAAAAGCAAAAGGATATAAAAAATCTTAATTATAATAATATTTTATTATTTTAACTAAATTAAAAAAGCGTTTTCCATATAGCAAATGTTTCTTTAAATATGTATTATTATTGCAATTACAAGATAAGTCTTAACCGATAACGATTTAGTATTTTAAAATCTGATATTGACAGCGTGCTGGTCACAGTATTTTATTTAGCATTTCGTCACTAAAGAGCCCATTTAAAAATAAATAAAAAGTAATATTGTTGAAGATATACTTTAATCTTTTTGTAGAAAGTCGCGAAATGTTTCTAGCTTCATGTTTATTTCATATTTTCCAAAATTTTGCGTTATTATTTATGCTTTAAACTTGATGTCAAAAGTTTGTACCAGCGAAATGAGCTGCTTGTTTATTCGATTTAAAGCTCACGTTTTCGATTTGTTTATGTTTTTCTAACCTTTTCTTGTATTTCTTGTTTAAAAATAGATTTTTCAAAAAACAAAAAAAAAACCAAGTAAAACGTGTTCCAGTTTCATGTCATTTTAAACACGTTGCTTTACCATAGCAAATTCAGCTAATTTTTATGCACTACATTAGCATTATTTTCGCATATACTTTTGCTTGCGAAAAAGAAAAATAGCAACAGCAAATTTTTTTGTTTTTTTTTTTTGGTTTTTACCAATTATTCACCACGTACTATCGGAGAGGTTTAAAGTTAACGTGCCACATTACATGCAATTGTAAATTGATAGACATTAAATAGTATAACATCCATTTAAAGTAGTCTACTCGTGAAGGTTGTGTGGCAGTACCATCAAGAGCATTAAGCAAGCTGTCAGGCATACGAATACATACCATACAACTTTCGATTGAAGGTGTTATTAGGTGTAAGAGTGTTAGTGTTTTATAGCTTTGAAGCATTTTAAGTCAATTCACTTGAAAATCTATTCGTTTGCTCATGGTACGAAAAGTACCATTTTCACCAAAAAAAAATTGTTTTTTTGGGAAATATATACAGCCGTGTAGATGAGTGTAAGTGTTTAGGTGTGGGAGAGTTAATGTTAAAGTTTTATAATTCAGTTTTCAGTTTGTGGAATATTATCTATATGCTGTATGAATTTATAAAACTTTTAATAAATTATAAAATTAAATTAAAATTGTTACTTTTGTTTTAGTTTTATTTTAAATTTATTTTAAATTTAATTTAATTATATATAATAATTATAGTTACTCGACCTTTTTAATATTTTTTTGTAGGTAATTATTAAGCACTAGGTCATTATTTAATAAAGAAAATAAATTTAGAAACTTTATTTTTCATTATTTTTTCAATATTTCGCCAAACCATTGGTTGGCATCATCAGGATAAACAAAAAAGAATGATCATTTTTGAATTTGTTAATCAAAAAAATTTTTTTCAATTTTGATTAATTATTTATATATTCTTCTTTTTTGTTTGTCTTGATGATTATTTGAAAAAATAATAAAAAATAAAGATTCTAAAAATTTTTCTTTATTAAATAATGACCTAGTGTTTAATAATTAACTACTAAAAACTTAATTTAATTATAAAAATATTTGAAGTAAATATCTGTTATTCTTTTCAACGGTGTTTTTTAATTAATTTAACAATATGTATTTCTTTTGATATTTCGGTTTCCTGTGGAAAGCTTCTACAGGAAATTATTTTTTATATTTAAAATATAAAATATCGAAAGAAATATATATTGTTAAATTAATTAAAAAAGACTGTTGAAAAAAATAACAGATATTAATTTAAACTATAAAAAGGTCGATAAATAAAATAAAAAAATTATCATTTAAAAATATAAAAAATGTTAAAGATTTTTTTTAAGATATTTTTATTTTATTGTTCTTTTCGATGAGTGTTTTTATTATATGGGATTGTTACAGATTTTATCCTAAATTTTTTCTAATTAATTAAAGTGCTGCATAGTTAGTTAGTTAGTTTTCCGTTTGGAAAACTTTCGCTTTTCAATTTAACTTACCGAGCACATCAAGGTAGATTGCGTCTCATTTTGTGATATTTCTTTCACACAACTACTTATTGCATTTTAATTAAAGTTTTCTCAATTGATTCTTCAACAATTTTAACTTATTCTTCTTTTAATACCCCCAAGATTATCTCTGTATTTTAAAAACTTCTTTTGCGATGCAAGAAAAAAAATGTGCTTATAAATTCTATCGATCTAAGTGAAATTTAGTTAAAAATCCATATGGTAACTATTTATCATATTTTGCATTCTCATCTTTTTTTTTAGGTTTTCTTCATACTTGTTCATTTAATTTTTAAGTAAATTTATATATTTTTTTTCCACTTGCTATTACTTGCAGGAAAATCCTCTTATATCTGTTCAAGTACGTGTGGAAAAATTGTTTTGCATTGCAAGTTAAAATAAAATATTTTATAGTTAGAATTTATTTACTTTCAAACAGATGGCAATTTAGTTTAGTTATACTCGTTTATCAATGTTTATACATGCATATGTTTGTATGTATATATGTAAATTTAGGGAGTTTCTACTGCAGCGTTCAGTAGTTCTATTTTTTTTTGTGTTTCTGTTTCGTGCTCGTCACCGTAACATTAAAATCAAATTGATTTTCAATACATGAGTGATTTTTGATAGAATATCTGTTTGGTTCAATGGATTTTGCAGTGATGACAGTAACATGTTTTTGCATTCCCCTTTTTTACTTTCACTTTTATTTTATTATTTCATTTAAATTGATACGAATTTTTTTTAATGTTTTTTTTTTTGCTGGTATAAAAATCATAATGTGATGAGAATATTTCAATATTTTCCATGAATTTTATTTTTGATGTTATGAAAACAGCTTGACACTTCGTTTTAATCAATCAGAATTTTTATTCTTGTATTTTATTTAAATATTGTCAAATATTTGTTTAATTAAAAACCATTTTTTTTTGTGGGTTGGTATTTTAACTATAAAGGGATAATTTAAAATTATAACTAAAAAAAAGCAATTTAATTGGATGAAGTTTAAAATAAAACAGTATATGCGGGAAGGCCTTTTTATATTTTCATTTATTGATGTAAGCAATTTTTTTTAAATTAATTTATAAAAATAGAAAATACTGTTACAACAGTATAACATAAAAACAATGTTTTAAATTCTCCTTACTAAATATCTGATTAAATCCCATCTTGCAGACATGATGTCATATTTTCATTTATTTTTTTATTTAATTTTTTTTTTTATTTTTAATATTTTTTTAATTAATTTTAAAAATATTTTTGTTCTTTCTTTTTTACCAATAACGTGTATCACGTACCTGCACTATGAAATGAAGACTCAGTGTTGCTGTTTAGGAAAAGAGGGTATATAAATAAATAAATTTTAGTAAATCTTTGAGCTTAAAAAATACAGTCACAGTCATATATATATTTACACAAATTTAAAATATTGGGATGATTCCAAAGGACGCGAAATTACGCAATAATATCAATTAGTTTTTAACTAAAAATTATCTTTGCTTGCTAATTTACATCGCAAAAAAATTTTCATCTCTGCTTTCATAATTATTAACCCAAATTTATTTTCTTTTAAAAGTTTTTACACATTTAAAAGAAAAAGCATCGAAAGCACTGGGAACTTTGGAAATTACTTCCAATACTTGATTGATTAGCTGCTTTTTATTCTTCACATATAAATATCAACGAGAAAGTCTACAATAAAATCAGGGAAATTGTGAAAATAATAGAGATTCCAATCGAGACGCGAGTTGAAATCGTAACAAAAATTTAAATCGGTATATTAGCAATGGAATTGACAAGAGAGTACAACCCCGTGCCGAAAAACAGTCTATAATTTAGTCAAAAATAAAAAAAAAACTCATGGCAGTCTACAAAATAGTGATACAAGTGGTCAAAAATGTACCACAAATAAAATGAAAGATCGTTCAATTCTGAAAATATTTCCAGAAAATTCTGTCTCAATTTCAGCAAAAGTTGCTTCGGCGATAAATGGCATTATTGGAAAACATGTAAGTGAGTCCACAATTCTGAGAAGGCTAAATAACTTGTGCTTAATAACAAATAACTAAAAAATATTTTTTAATTTTCATTTTTTATATATAATAAAATATAAAATAAAATTATTTTAAAATGGATTTTTGTTAAGTAAATTGATGCCTTTAAGGACTTTTAATCTTACAACTCATATATTAATAAGGAAATAATTAATACTCTAGTATACAATTAAAGCTACATAAATTTACATATACATACATACCTCCATGCATGTCTAATGCAAAATTGTATAAAACACATACGACAACACAAAGTTTTGCTTAAATGAAATTAATGATGTGATGTTGGGAATCTGTAAACTGCAGACATCATTAACTGTGAATGTAGAGTAAATTATTAACTAAAGAAAAATAACACATTTTTCTTTTTTTTTAAAGCGTTCTTAGAATTGAGTCAAGCAAATCAAAACTATAAATTGAGCCCGAAAGTTCTTTAGATTTCAATATTGAAAAATATTTTCTAAATTTGCTTTTATTTTCCTTCAATAAACAACAAAAAAATTTATTTATCAGAAAATGTTCTTTAGAATTTAAAGTGTTATCTCTGTTATGTTTTGTAAGTTTTTTCTTTTTTTTTGCTTTTCCTTTTTTTTGTAAGAAAGTGGAATATTTTTATTTATTTTTTCACAACTTGGTGAAGTTTGTGTGATTTCATATAGAAGTTTTCTTTCTCAATCTATAGCTAAAGAAATATTTTTATTTCTTTTTAATCTTGTTTTAGGTTTTCTATTTCTTGTTTTTCTTCAATTTTCTTATTTTTACTTCTTGGACATTTTTTTTTTTGGCAAATAATTTATCTTTGTCAGTTGAAAAGTTTTTTATCATTTAGTTTTTCCATTGAACGAAATTAAGCGTTTTCTTGCATTTTTATTTAAATACGATATTTAATTATTTTTAAATTATTATAAATGTAAAAGCTTCAAGTTTTATAAAAAATTATGGTTTTTTATATATTTTAAATAAAACAAAATCACAAAATAATTTCATTTATAAATTTAATATTCTTTTTAAAATCTATTTTTAAGTTTATGCGCCAGGATAATCACTGATTATTTTTTCATCAAAACGTTTAACAATATTATTTTCCCTTAAATATCCTTTATAAAGCATTTCTATGAAATTGATTTTGTTCTCTTGTAATATTCTGCACTTTGCAAATCCGTACTTAATGAAAATTTACACCCACTCACTATTTGGCTGCAACAATTTTCCTTTGCAACTTTATTAAAAGAAAACAAAAACTAAAAAAAAAAATACTTAAGCACAAATCTGTGGATTTAAAACTTTAACACTAAGCTAAAATAACATACCTAAAGTTAAATTTACTTTTATTTTTTTTATATAAAAAGAAACTTGATATTAATTTTTGTTTTTATTTTTTATGAACACGTGCAAATCTTACAATATTTTATTACAACAACAAATCGCCTTGAAAAGTTGTTATTATTATCCATTTGTTTACACTCAATCATTTCAACTTTTATACACTTTCACTCAAGTGTGCTTACAACTGTGCTAAAACGCTAAAAAGTTATTGAAAACTTTGATCCTTTGAAAAAAAATTTTTTCTTAAGTTACAATTGATTTTTTCTTTAGCGTATAACGGAAGCCCTGCAGGGTGAAATAATTGAAAAAAATAACTAGAAATAAGTTATCTACACACGTGTATGACTTATATTTCGGTAACAGATGAAATGCTTAAATAAATAAATGCAATAAAATAAATGCACGCAAAGCACAGTGGTATTTAATTAGTAGAAAAAAATCATTGAGGCCCATATTTAATGGTTATTTTCTTGAAAGAAGTTAAACAAAACTTAAGGAGTAAAATATCATTTTTAATTGTCGTTAATTTATTAACTGCTACTTGTGCTGCTGCTTTAACGTTTTCTATAACATACATTTTTAACATATCAATTAAATATGGTTATTTTCCCAACATTGTGAAGGGATGCATTTATAATTCCATTGTTTAAATCTGGCTGTAAAAGTAATATCGCAAATTATAGGATCATTGCTAAGCTTAGTACTCTGCCTAAACTTTTTGAAAAAATTATTACGGATTAAATTTAACATCAAGTCTCATCAATTGTATTGCCTGCTCAACATGGTTTTCGAAAAGGTTGCTCAACAATTACAAATCTCTTACATTTTACAACAGTTATTAATCGCGGATTTGTTCAAAAAAAAAGCAGACAGATGTTATATGCACCGACTTTACAAAAGACTTTGATAAGGTCAATCATAAGCTTTTATTACCCAAGCTTAATTGCATGGGATTTATACTTGACTCTTTAAGATGGATTTCCTCTTATTTGTTGAACAAAAAACAGAAAGTTTCCTTCAGGAATCTGACATCTAAGCCGATCCATATTAAATCTGGTGTGCCACAAGGTAGTCGTCATCTTGGACCGTTGTTGTTTTATTTGTGTATCAATGATTTACCAACGGTAATAAAGTTTTCAAATATCATTATGTAAATTAATATTTTGTTGATTTCGTGGTTTTAAGCACAAAATGCTTAGGATCATCTAGAGCCTTAGCCACTTTTAGCACGACATCCATTTGAAGGGTAATAATACAAAAGTCGGATATTTGGTTAAATATTAAAATTTATATGTTCATTTTATTTAGTATTTCAATTTATGTTTCAATATGTTCATTTTATTTAGTATTTAAATTTATATTTCAATATGTTCATTTTATTTAGTAGGTATTTAAATTTATGTTTCAATATTATTAAATATTACAATTCATAATTCTATTTTATTAAATATTAGATTTTAGATTTCTATTTATTTAAATAAGTATACCGTTTTTCGTTTGCTATCTATTATTTATACTTTTTAGAAACAATTCAATATTTAGGTTGTGTCCAGCAGAGTATCCACTATTTTCCACATACGTTATTAAATAATTAAACAAAAAGACTATTTTCCACTTTCTTTCATAACTCGTGAACATCTTTAATTTATTAAATTATTTTCAGCAATATTACGTTGTGAAAAATATATAGAAACTTCAATAGAACTTTTCTTTTATTCTTTTTATTAATTTCACAAATTTTTATTTCTTTAAATTTTTACTTTAATCAATTTCAAGTTTATGATGCCGTTGTATTTACGTTTGCAAGTGTTATTTTTTAAACATTAATTAAAGATTTTCTTTCTTTATTTATTAAAAACTTAAATAACACCAGCATTACAACCAACACGCGCTCTTTTTAATGCACAACTTTTTGTAAGTAATATTATGGAAAGGTTTAATAAATTGTTCAAAAAAGGGTTTTTGTATGTTCACGGTTCAACAGTTAAAACGAAAGTGATCGCTGTCATGAAATGCAGAAAATTCTTAAGCTCTTGATACTATGTACCAACTGAAAAAAGCTCATTCTATATTCCATGAACAACGGTACTTTTTATTATCAACCAATCACGATCTCCCACGTCAGCAACAAAATGTGACGCTCTTATTTTGGTACAGTCTCAAGGTTACCAAAAGAATTTGCACAGAGGAGATTAATGATAATAATTATTTTCTTTTTTACAGTTACCGAATTTATATATTCGTTAACTTGTATGCTGATGATGTAAAATTTTATTTTTAACTTATAATTATTATCCGGGTCATATTTTCTTGCAACAAGATTTGGATGCGATTAGTTCCTGGTGCAAAATTAATCTTATGCAGCTCAATTATAAAAAGGACAGCAGTATGTGTTTCTTTCGTAGAATATCTTTTAATATTGATTATATGCTGAACGATGGAATATTGAACAAAGTTGAAGCAATTTCTGATCTGGGTGTCTTACTTGAGCCTAAACTCAATTTTATACGTCATATATATCATTTACGGTGAATAAAGCCCGATCTGTCTTGGGATTTATAAAACGCTGCGCTAAGGAATTTACTGACCCTTATATAACGAAGCAATTGTACACATCTTTAGTTAGACCTATTCTGGAATATGGCTCTATAATTTGGGACCCAACATACAATGTTCATATTAATACTGTTAAATCTGTTCAGACACAACTTTTACTATTTTGCCTTTGTGGTCTGAACTGGAATATGCGAAATCTGCCGTCTTATAACAATAGACTTAATTAAATTTTTAAATTAAATTAATTAATTTAATTAAACTTCCGACGCTTAAAAGTCGTAGAACAATGTTGAATGTTACTTTCGTCCTTAAACTTAGTAAGGGAAATGTGTCCTGTCAATTCTTAATAAGTAATATATGTTTTAATATTCCATCACGTTCTACACGTTATTTTATCCCGCTATCTGTACAAGTGTACAGAGCAAACTATGCTAACTTTGATCCGTTATTGAGGATTTTTTCTGAATTTAATAAATATTATAGATTTATTGATTATTGTCTGAACATACATACTATTAAGAAAAATATTGTCTTCTTTTTTGAATATTTAATCCTGTGAAAATGTATTATATATTGTTATAGTCTGTAAGGTTATTAAATCTATAGACAAAGTAAATAAATAAATAAATAAATATATTGTGCACTAATGGGGGTAGATAATAAAGAGAGATAAAAATTCAGCCATTATAATTTGTACCTACGGGAAGAGAAGAAATTTCATTTAAAAGCCTTTATTTACTAGCTTAGTTTTGTAGCCTAAGTTCATGCGATTTAAATCAAAAATAATCACGATAAAACTGACTTTATGTAATGCACGTGAATTTATACTTATCACTTAAATGATGCCAATCTATAATAGTAATTAGTTTAACCATAGGAAATAAATTTAAAACAAAATTTCAAACTTGAATGCTGATCCCTTCAGCAACGGCGTTAACCAGTAAGAATAAAGTGTAGACGTACAGTGCCTAACTATATTTTCTATAAGTTATTCACACGCTGATCTGTCTCATGTATTATTATTTCATACAAAAAAAATTCAATTACTGTCATCCACACTACCTATAATCTAGTCCAAAAAATGTACGAACTAAATAAAAAAATAAATAAAAAAAATAGGCTTTATAATGCTTATGGATTAGATATGATTTCGGCCAACACATACTTGAAACTCTCTTTATTTCGCGCGTACTATTCAATCATTACTTTCACATTCTATCTCTTCCTTTTTTATTGCCGCAAAAGAGGAACTTCACTTACAATTAAAGAGAATAATTTTATGCGTTTAGGGTGCTTGAATCGGGCATGATCATGACGTTAAAGGAAAGATCGATTCTAAACTGTGAGCACTACATATGAGCAGGACTATTGAGTTATAAAAAATTAAATAATCATGCCTCTGTATAGCATTCATAGTTAACCGAAATGCAACACTGTAACGATCAAAAATCCAAGGCCGTTTTTGGACACAGAAGAAATTTTAAATTAGCAGTCATGTTTAAATTTCTGTGTATATTCTCCAATGTATTTACTTATATACGCACATATTTACTTATAGATTTAGCTATTAAGAAATCTGAAACAAGAATTTATGTTTACGTAAGATTGAGTTCTGTAAATAGTATTTCATTATTATTATTGTAATAATTAGCCAAGAAGGCATACGATTATTTTAGTTATTACCATTTACATTGTGACGACCAAAAGTCGGCAGGCTTGTTTTTGGATCACATAGCAATTAAATCACAAGCAATTAGACTCTATATGTATATATTTTTAAAATTTTTTAATTTTGTTACTGAATTTCATTAATTTTTACATTTTTTATATTTCTGAATATTTATTGTTTAATGAATTTCATAATTTTTTTAAAAGAGAAAATTATTATTATACACTTTTCATTTTATATAATTCATAATTATATTTTATAATTACATTTATTATTTGTTAATGAAATATTTGAAATTATAATAGCCGTTAAGAAGCGCCACCTATTAACATAAAAATACATCCGTAAGGAAATTGGCTAACACGAATTTCGACGTGGAAGGGTTGTCTCAGAATCTTATTCGTGACAACCGCGACAAGTCAAAAACTGGTGGACAGGCAAACTGTTCTGCTCAGACTGGACCAGAATTTTATTCGCTCCAGTGTGAGAAGCAGTAGGCTAGCCGGCGGAGAGTGAAGACGAAAACTCTTGAGGGCCACGAGGCGGTTGATCGTCGTTGGCGTGCTCAGTAGTGATGTAGTATAATTTTAACTTAGTTTAAGAAGTGGATTATAATAATAAAAAAATTTTATTAGTAAAACTAAAGTGGCTCTTGTGTTATCAGTGAAGCCGCGAGCTTTACCCCAGCATAACGAGAGAACGTGTCGTTACAACATTGTAAAACTGGCTGCAGCTCGGTGGTGAAAACAGCCGTCGGCTGTGGCTTATTTACTGCCGAAATAACGTAGGTGTGTTTGTGAATTGGTGGGCGACCGGCGGCAGGATCAAAGGTTAATATCTACTTCTATTTTTATTATTTTTGGACTAGTAGTCAGGGTATAGATAGAGCCGTTGTAATACCCAGCCGAATTTATATCCTGAGACAGGACAAACTGCGGCGTAGCGATCACAAACAGAGACGTGGTTATACTCAGCCGAGTTTGTGTCCGCAGGCGCCAGCGACAGTGACCAGGTAGTGAACGGTTGCGCCGTGGCAATACCCAGCCCAGCCTACAGTGCCTTGGCGCTTGCGGCGTACAGACCTATTTCGACGGAGCGATCACAGATAAAGCCCTGGTAATACCCAGCCGAGTTTGTCCCCGCTGTCGACCTAGACAGTGACGTTCGTCGAATACTGACCGCGTGACGTAGAAGAGATTTTCCTAAACCGCCTGCACACACACCAGTGCACCAAATACGAAGCCCGAGCTGCAGTCAAATAGAGAACCAGGAATAGGGAAATCCTTTCCTTAATACAGAACCAGATTGTAACCAAGGTTTTGTTTTTGTTTTTTTAATCTACACAACACGACCCTGGACGCCGCTGAGCATACCTCGGCTACCAGGAAAAACATGTCGTTACAACACTTGATATCGTTTTCAAAGTTATATGCATCATAAAGCAAAACGTCTGCTCCTCTGGCTCCTTTTAGCTATAGATTATGAGATTATTTTTAATTTAAATACAACTTTGTTTGTTAACTTATCCCTAGATCTAGAAGTGTATTTCATCGCGGAGTAAAGTTTTTATGAAAAAACAAAAATCAACATAAATTTCGCTAATGGGCGAAATTAGCAGCACAAATGATGGAAGATTGTCTTTACTTGCTTCTTTTGATGGAAATCCACCATCATTACAGCTGTCAATGAGGGAGAAAAAGGGAGCCCAGTACCCTGAATGTTGGCAGGGAGTCAACTAGAAGCTTGAAGTTATTTCCACGAAAATCAGTAAGACCCCGGTGCCCCTGTAGGCTAGTAGGTAGTGTACTAGCTTGTAGGTGTGGGGGTTGTGGGTTCGGGGACCTTGGTTTTTTTCACTACAAAAATAAAAATTGACTGTCATTGGCGCTGCTCTGCGATGAAGGCATAGTTACTGATCCCTGTGCTGTTTTATATACGGCAGTTAATTTCCCACTATCCTTCTACTTTCACCACCTGTTGCATCTATTCTCTATCCCTTTCCTAAAGAATGTAGCACAGTACTTGACCAAATAGGCATTGTTGCCTGATGTGCTACTTCACTTAAAAAAAAAAAAAAAAACCCAAGACCCAGAGTTTAGCTAATTGGTTCTTTAGCTTTTTAGCTGTTCTCTGTCTGATTATTGAGGTGGGCCCTTCGGAACTATCGTGGTGGTTGTGGTTTCGCGTATCTCATGAATTTTGATTAAGGGGCCAGAATTATTTTACCTTGACTGAGAACAATAGGTGAATGATCCGGATCTAATGAACATGCTTATCATGTGTTCTGGACCAGGAGTTCGATAGTCTCCAGCTCTTTAACAAGAAGTGGTAGTTGGCGACCCTGCTTCGAACTGTGTATAACCTAGAAATTAGTCTAAGGCTTCCTAGGGCGCGGCGCACGCATCATATTGCCCAAGTGGTTTGACCACCGCCGAGACTTCCCGGGGGCAAATTTATCGATCTTTATAAAAGGCTCGACTATCTAGACCTGTGCTGCTGGGGTTATAAAGGAGCCCAGTCCCCTGAAGTCAGCAGGGGTACAACTGGAAGTTCCACGTTATTTCCACGGGAATCAGTAGCCTGCAGAGTTTCCGCTGTTTGTCTCTTTAGGCATTTAGCTATTTCTCTGACTGATTATTGGGTTGGCCCTTCGGGAGTATCGTGGTGGCTGTAGTTTTGCGGCCCCAAACAGATCTGTTTTTAAGGTGGCCAGGATCATTTCACCTTTAATAACACCTAACTGGTGGAATGATCCTAGATCCAGTGAGCATGCTAATCATATCACGCATTTACTTGCTCATCAAATTGAATTATAATTTTCCACATGTTGAGAGAAAAAAAAACAGCTTCAATAGCTGAGAATAACGACAATGTAATAAATTTAGTAAATTCCTCAATACTAGGTTAACAACGGATATCTCTGGTTTTTTGTACACTATATGGTGTCCTAAAAGATGTGAGTTATTATTGAAAATAATTGTGGGATGAAAACGATCTGTTGTTAATCGAAATAGCCAATCTAATGAATGATTATAAATTTTATGAATACAAAAATTGTTTCGTAAAAGGTTTTGAAAGCTTCTAAGCGATGGTGAGTCTTAAGTTTATGCGTTACTAATAACCAACACAACACGATAATTGCTTAACGAGAATAGCAGACAACTGAAAAAATACAAAGTGTGAATATAAAACAGCCAAATAAATTAGCTGGACGAAGGATTCATTATTATTGTTAGTGGAAGACCATAGTTTAGTTTTGATTTTCTTAATGTTATTTTTTGTTATCTATACTATTAAGTGTCTGTCTACGGTGGTATAAAATCAAGTATGGCAACATATTTTCATTAAAAATATTTGTTTTTATTTATCCTCTTCAGCTAAGTGGCTAACAAATAAAATGTCTCTATGGCAAAACCCCTTAATATTTAAAACTTTCAAAAATTACCCTCTTCTGCTCCACTGTACTTGTATTTAGTTTTCTTATTGAAAAATATATAGCCACATAGTTTGTAATAGTTTTCTTTCTTGTTAAGTTTTTTACACAAAATACTTTAATATCAGGAGAATAAAAGCCAATAGCTATTTCCTTTGGCTTATTCGATATTTTATTTATCTACGAAATCCTTTTGATATTCCAATAGTAAAACAACAGAAATAAAACTGAAGAAAATCAAAAAAAGAAAATACACTATTGCACGTAGTACTATACAGCAGCAACAATATAAAAAAAAATGTTGTAATTATTTTAAAAGTGTGAATATTATGACATCATTTTATTGTATCCCACATTCTACATGTGGGTAGGATATAAATATACCAAAAAAAAAAGAAAAAAGAAGAAGAAGCAAGAGCAATTTTCATATTTTAAGAAATCTGCATAAACATCGCCTTCTTGTTTTGATTGTTTATATTTTCCTCGACGCAGCAAATTGTTTTCCGCCTTTTTATTTGCAACCACATTTCTTTACCAACAACAGCTACAACAAATGCAAATGTAGTTAAGCAACTGAATGTATTTTGTATCCTTAAAAAGATTGTAAATGTTTGAGTGCTAAATTTTCTAACTATTGCAACAATATTCTGCCACTGACTTTTTATTGTTGTCTATTTATTTTTTTTTTAATTTATGTTTTGTTTTTTCTATTGTCTATATAAAAATTTTGCCTTCCGTCATGAAAAAATAAAAAATCTCGTATAAACGCAGACACCATACACATATGTGTGGGTTGACATCAATCTGTGCAGAAGGACTTACAAAAGGATTTTTTTTACAAAAAAACGTAACAAATTTCATTTAAATACATCTTATCCTCAATACAATGAGACCATAATGATAATAATACAGACCATAAAATACATTTCACATCAGAAGAGAAACAAAAAAAAACAAAAAAAAAACCAGAAACGTGATACAAAAATCTCATTTCACCTGAGGTGAATATTTTATTGTAAAAATTTAAGTTTCTCTTCCTCTCTATGGCCTTGTTTAACACATTTATTTACTAGACAATAACGATAGAAGCAAAATGCATTTGATGTTGTTATTTACTCGTGTGTAAAATAAGAAAAAAGAAAAAAATTCAGCTAAAGGGCTTAAAGTTTTAAAAAAGTACTTTTTAACGTACTTTTTTTTCTTAATTACTAATATATTTGTTTAAATTAGGTTTTAGAAGGTATTTTTTTCAGAAGGCCTAAGCTTAAAGGTGTTTTGAGGAAAAGTACTAAAAAGTAGAATTTGTAAAAAGTTATTGTCTTAAAAGTACTTTTCGAAAGGGACTTTAGTTTTAAAGTGACTTCTAGCTTTTAAATTGCTTTATAATTTTTCTTACTTTCAAAATAAATCTCTTCAATATTTTTTTATCTGAAATTATATTGCTTAAAGATTTTCCCTCCCTTTAAAATCTAACACTCGAAAGAATTGTACTACGAATTTTCATTTTTCCAAAGGTACCTTATTTATATGTATTTCTTTTCAATTATTTTTTATAGAAATTTTATATTTAAAGCTTCTATTTCAATAGTTCTTAAGAGGAAATTTGCTAAACACCATTTCTCTTTTTATAAGAATATTTTATAAAATCTAATTTTTAGCTTTCAAAGAAGGTTCTGCTGGTATAGGTACTATTTGTGCAGAACTTTTTTGACAGCTATTTTATTTGCATTTCTTAAAAGAAGTCTTCTGCAAATAATTTAAAAAATCTAAAAGTACTATTTCTGCAGAACTTCTTTGACAGGTGTTTTATTTACATTTCTTAAAAGGAGTTTTCTGTAAATAATTTTTAAAAAAATCTATATAAAAAAAGTAGTATAATAAACGTCAAATAGTACGTTTATTAAGCTACTTTTGCAACATATATTTTTTCCTTAAAAAAGTACTTATAGCATAATTGCTATTTGAAAGGGAATTTTATAAAAGTTAAAAGAACGTGCCTTCTGAAAAAGTTACTTCTAAAAAATGTAATATTTTTAGGTTAACTTAAGAAAAGTACTATTATCAGTTACAATTTTTTAAAAATAAATTTTTCAAATCTTGATTATTATGCAAACGGCATAATAGATAATATCTAATTAAGTTTGCTTAATTAACACCCTTCTAAAAGGTTTTTTTAGAATTGTTTAAGTATTTGTTTCTCCAAAGGATTGTTCACTGAAATGTTCATTTCGAATACTTTTAAAGAAATATAATTTAGTATTACTTTTTAACTACTTTTTTGAAAAGTACTTTTTTTTTAACTACTTCTGCGGTAGTTATAGAAAATCTTTTATTAGGAAAGGAAATTTTGCTAAAATCTTTCCTTAAAATATTGTGTTATAAAAGTTAATGAATTTCCTTTTCAAAAAAGAAGTACTTTTGGTAAAGGTACTACATATATTGAAAGCACTTTTCTAAATGTCGTTTTTTTTAAATGTAGTTCTTAAAAGTTTTTTAAATATTTTGCTTCAAAACTGTATTTTAACTAACTTTTGAAAAGAAACTTTTAGAAAAGGTACTTTTTAAAAAGTACCTTCTGAAAAAGGTACTTTTGGAAAAGGTACTTTTTGAAAAGTACCTTCTGCAAAAGGGTCCTTTAGAAAAATTAAATATTTTTTGGTCATTTTAAAAGCAGTTATAATTTTTAATTATTTTTGTTTTAAGTGAATTATTTTTTTAAGAATCTTTTATGCAATTTATTCTATAGAGAATTTTTTTTCGAAATCTTTATTATTATAATATCGGTATATATCACCATATCATCATTATAATGTAATTAAATTCTTTATAAAAATCTGCTGAAATTGTGATTGCTTGCTTTGCTTTGTTACTTCTTTTACGACATATAAGCCCTTAAATTATGTCGGCTACCAGCAGAATCATAAATTCTCTCTATAATTTTTTTTCGCTGGAATATTTTAGAACGTATTTTTCTATTCTTTTAATTGTGATTTATGTTTAAAGTTTAATTAATTTATGATTTAAAACTAAAATTTTTTTGTTAAATTATCCATCCTCCCGAACATTTTAAATACGCTTGTTTGATGCATGTTAAAAAAGCATCTTAAAACCAGAATAATACTCCTTTATTTAAGTCACTGATATGAACTGTTTGTTTATAGAAGAATAGATAAGAGCAAAATATGTTTATTTTTGTTATAATTTCCATATTATTTGATCATAAGCTTTTAGTAATAAGATAATTTATGCTTCATATCAACATTTTAACAAGTAACACCCACATTTCTTTAAGCTTAAAAACACAATTCAACATTTTAGCACACAAATGAACAC
Source organism: Trichopoda pennipes (assembly GCA_030448955.1). Lineage (NCBI taxonomy): Eukaryota > Metazoa > Arthropoda > Insecta > Diptera > Tachinidae > Trichopoda > Trichopoda pennipes. The sequence goes on from JASKUP010000040.1 coordinate 5,893,276, forward strand.
TTGCTGCCAACGGGGTATGAGAGCAGATATTTTATATTAAAAATGAAGAAGAAATTTTTGTAGTTGCAGCCACTGAAAGTGTTTGAGTTGTGCAAAACTCATAACAAGTATATTTTTATTAAATCTGGCTGAGTGTGTGCGTATTCGTATGTGTGTGTGTGTGGCGTGTCCAAAAAAAAAATATTAAAATGAATGAACCCTTGTTATTTCCGGCGATAGTTTTTATTTTATCTTTTTACCCACACACACACACGCAGACACACACATGACTGCTAGATTTTGCTGCATGCATTCATTACATTCAAGTTGTCGTGTTTGGGTTTGATTGCATTTGTAACAAGTTGTGTTCATTTTCATTTAATTTTTTTTTGTTTTTGTTCTATGACTATGATAACCAGTGACTATCTCCAAATGTATGTTATGTATGGGTTTTTAAAACTGTATGCATATTTTTGTCTTAAATAATTGTGTGTAGTTTCGTTAGTTCTTTTATTTTTTCTTTTTTTTTGTTTGGTATTTTTTTAGACTCGCGGGAGTTTAACACCATAAGCTGGCAGAATGTGTTGTGGCTTTATCAGTTACAGTGGCTAAAGGTGCCACCATTTCCTCTTCTCTTTTTTTACTCTTTATTCTCTATCCTTTTTTTTTGGTAATTTTTAAATAAAAACATGTTTTAACTTTTTCTTGCGATGGTTGCAGTTTTCAGTGGAGTGCAGAATTTTAATATGTATATTAAATGTATTTTTTGTTGTTGTTGTTTTTGTTGATGTTGATGTCCAGTAACTCTCAAAAAAAAAAGTTAAAAAGCTATTATATTTTATCTCCCATAACGACAAAATTTAATCAAATACAATGACTTTAGAAAATTATAATTCTCTGAGCTTCTGTTAACCAAATTAAAAGGAGTTTAAAAATTTAAATTCCTCCCAAAAATATTAAACAAAAATTATGAATTCTTAATTTTAACTTCTAGTTCTTTTGATATGTCTCTATTCAAATATAAAAATGTTTTTTTTTCCATTTTGAGTTTTTTAAGAGCAATAGCAACAAATTTTTAATTAACTCTTAGTTATTCGTGAGCTTCGATTAATACATTCCGCTTTGATTGTTCAAGTTAAGAATCTGAAGACTAGAAAATTTTCGTCGCATTTTATTTTTAAGTGTTAATTTGTCAAAGAGAATTTGAAAGTTTTTAGAACTAAAAACTTTTAAACTTTTAATTAAATGTAATAATTATAGTTATTTAACCTTTTTAATATTTTATTAATAGTTTATTATTAAGCATAAGGTCTTTATTTTATAAAAAAATTTTTAACTTAATTTTTTATTATTTTTCAATATTTCGCCAAACCATGGGTTGGCATCTTCAGGATAAAATAAAAAAAATTGAATATCATGGTGACCTGCTTAAATTAATGCAAGACACGAAAGTATTATTTGTAGCATAGCCTAGGCTGGGTATCTGGGTCACAAACTATACACAGACGCGACACGACGCACTATATATACTGTGATATAACTTTCTCTTTTTCGCATAAGTTGGAGTCGCGAGTTTTGTTTTGATTATGTGTTTCTAGCGCAAAAAGGAATTACGTGAACAAATAAAGGTAGGTTTTTTGTAAACTTTACAAAATTTTTGAAAAATAATTAAATATTTATTAATTTATTTATAGGCACAGTCTAAGTTAGAGTGTATAGTTTGTGTTTATAGGATAAGGCTGTAGTTTATATAGAATAATTTCACCAGATAAATACAAGCTTTTTTCTAACATTTTCTTTTATATTGTTTGTTAACACACAATGTATTTCCGTCCCAGTGCACCATTTTTGCGTTCATAAAACACTGCATGTTTCATAATATTTTTACTTTTATATGTTTTACTTCACGCATGAAACCAATTAAAATCATATTTTCACTTAATTTAATCATTTACTAATATAAATTTAATAATTAATATTACATTTTGGTAGAACAATTTTTTAATTCTTATTATTCTTTATGTTTTTGTTTTGTTTATTTTTCCATTTTCTTAAAAAACAACACACTATATTTGTCTCTTTCTTAAGAACGTAGAAAAAACTTGATTTAATTTTTTCTATGTGCCAGTTTCTTCCTGTCGGCTTAGACTGTGATCTAGGTGGCTGTACTAATTAAAGCTAAACTTTTGCTCTACAAAATATTGCCTGATTCAAGTCACTCTATAAAATGACCTACTAATATAGTTTATGCCAGACAATTTATGAAACCTGTCAGTATAAATACTGCCACTGTAGAGAGTAAGTAATAGTACGAGCACAAACAGAGAATAAATAAAGTGACACAGACAACTAAAGTAAAAATTGATCTGGTGGTATTTGTGGGCATAAGAACACAACCCATTTCAACACTATTTTTATACTAACAGAACTTTTACTAACTTTCCACTAATATATAAAACGAGGCTTGCTAATGATGTCATCGCATCGAAAGCGATCGCCGATTGTACCAAATATGTTTATTCTTTATTTAACCCAGTAACATCAATAAATATTGCATTATCTTATGGGTTTTCATTATTATGTCCAGCCTCTTTAAGGTTATTTATTAATTTGAGTCCATACGTTGTCAGGAATTACTTTTTTTAATTCCTCTCTTCTAACAAATAAACAAAATAATCTATAACCACATTCAATTTAACGCGTTGTTACGAAGCAGTCGTTGAACTGCAAGATTTGGCAATTAAGATCAATTTCGTTAACATGAAAATCAGAGAAGCGAGATTTTAGAATACCCTGGAAGCCCTTCCTTGACGGAAGGTGCCCCTGTAGGCTAGGATGTAGTGTACTAGCTTGTAAATATAGGGGTTGTGGGTTCGATTCCCAACGAAGACCTTGGTTTTTTCACTACAAAAGATAAAAATTGACTGTCGGTGGAGCTGCTCAGCGATGAAGGCATAGTCACTGGTCGCTGTTGCTGTCTTTATACGGCAGTTAATTTCCGACTTTCCTTCTGCTTTCACCACCTGTTTCATCTCTTCTCTATCCCTTTCCTAAAGAAGGTAGCACGGTACTTGACTAAATAGGCATTGTTGCCTGAAGTGCTACTTCTCTTTAAAAAAAAAAAAAAAAAAAAAGGAATCTCACCGTCTGTACATGCGTCACCGGTGGTAAAAGGCAGCCCAGTCCCCTAAAGGCTAGCAGGGAGGCAGCTAGACAATTCCACGTTATTTCCAGGCAATTAGTAAGCACCAGAGCTTTTTGGTTTTTTAGCCTTTTAGCTGTTCTCTGACTGATTATTGAGGTGGTGGTTGTGGTTTCGAGGCCCTCATGAAATGATTAAGGGCCAGCATCTTTTTACTGAGAACAAATGGTGAGTATCCGGATCCAGTGCATACTTGTCTTGTGTTATGGACCAGAAGTTGAATAGTCTCCAACTCTCCTAATAGGTGTAGGGATTGGTGGCCCTGCTTCGAAATTTTCGAAATTGCATAGAATTGTCTTCGAGTTCCTAGAGCGTGGAAGCACGCTACAAATCACCCAAAGTGGTTTGATCCACCGTTGAGTTATGGCTTACATAGGTACCGACGTAAATCTTATCACGCTTACCCTGAAAGCCTTCTCCACTAATAATATATTCCGTTATAACGACTTACTTTTCCTTTAAACTGTTTTTAATAGTGAACTCGGACCTAAAGAAAAACTGTTCATCTATTTGCTTTTGTAATTATTACAAATATTTACTTCTTTTTATTGACAATTCCATCGCCACCATTGTGTTTATGAAAGGACCTGTGTTTAAGTGACTTTTGATAAGGTTTTTCATGGTGTCTGTTAAATTTCCTTTTCGATTCGATTGTTTGCCCATCTTGGTGCACGATAATCGTAAAACGTGCATAAACAAACGTGGTGTGTTTAAGAAAATTGAAATGTCAAAACAGTTTGCTAAGGCGAATAGATTTTTTTATACGCTTAAGATAAAGTTGATTTATTATTCTGGCAATACTTTACAAGTTAAATTTACAAAAAATACCCCTGTAGGCTAGTAGGAAGCTTATCAGTATTGGGGTTGTAGGTTCGATTCCCAACAAAGACCTTGGCTATTTTCAGTACAAAAAATAAAAAATTGACTGTCGGTGGGGTTGCTCAGCGATGAAAGCATAGTCACTGGTCGCTGTGCTGTCTTATATACGGCAGTTAATTTCCGACTATCCTTCTACTTTCACCACCTGTTTCATCTCTTTTCTATCCCTTTCCTAAAGAATGTAGCACGGTACTTGACTAAATAGGCATTGTTGCCTGAAGTGCTATTTATCTTTATAAAAAAAAATAATAATAGGGAAGCAGTTTCTCCCTTCTCATGTCTTTATAATTTTTACACTATGCATTTACATATTTATATATATTTCTGTATTTTACGAAAATAATTTCAGCAGCACCCAGGTAAATGTTAACAAACATTTAGTCACAACATAATGCAATACAATATTAATGTTTGCCTACAGCAGCTTAAATTTAGGGATTTATATGATTGCCTTGTTGAAATAAATGGACATGTCCATTTTTATAAGAAAAATATATATATTTGACCTATAAAATTTTTACGCTATTTATTTTCTCATCATTTACTGTCAATATTATCTTCTTTATAAAATATTTTCATTTTATTTATCGACAGGTAAACCATTTTTATGCCAAAAATATTTAATATTCGTAATAAAATACAAAGACTTTAACTTTGTTAAATTTTTATTATTAAATATCTGAAGTCTATAAAAAAGAAAATAATTTATTATGCTGTTCTCTATAATAAATATAGGAGTATGATCATGTTTTTGTTGTTGTTGTTTGTGTGCAAATTATTTGTTATATGTTTCTCCTTTTGTAAAAGTAGCCATTGCCAGGCACACATAAACACTCTTATGGTTTATGGTATTTGTTTGTTTATTACAAATGAATACTTTACGAGAGAGAACAATAAAGTATGAACATCCATGTTAAAGTGCCTTAACAGAGTCTATAAATATAAAATAGTTGTTATAAAAAAAAAAACAACAAGAAAAAGAAGCATAAATAAACTATAAATCAGGTGCATGTAAAGCTGCTCAGACATCATAGTTAATTTCCCATTGCAGGCCACAAACAACTATTTCCCTCTTGGCCTGCCATACGCCCTTATCAGTTTAGTATTGTTCTTATCATAGATAAAATGGATTTTATTTCTCTTCTGGCGGTTCTTAAATTTTTATATATTTTTTTTTCGTTATTTTAATTTTATCCACATATTGCAAATGCGAATTTTTGTGACTACGTGGCTAAATTTTTAAATTAAATAGAAACTGATAGAATAATAATTTTCTTGATACAAAGACTTGGTACACTGACACCAGTATACACTCTGTATAACATAAAATCATTGAAGTTTTAAATTTATCAATTCTTTATTTAATGTACTAGATTTTTTATTAAATACATGAAAACAGCAAGCCGTCGAATATTTTAAGTTACTTTTAAATTAAGCTACCTTTGCTATCCCTACAAAGAAACACTAGAGCACACAAAGTTTTATAAAAATTCAAAAGGCTGAAAAAACCAGAATATATAAATTTTTATTTAATTTGTTTTAATGTTAAAATTATGCAAATTTTTATTTGCTTACGGGCCAAATGTTTGTTTAAATTTCTCACGTAAATTTTCCTACACCAAACAAACAACTTAAATAAAAAGCAGAAGAAAATAAAGAGAAAAGAAACTAAAAATAAAAATAAATATAAAAATGAAAGCTGAACAGGAAGAACTACACAAAAATTTTGAAACATGGCTAAAATGAGCAATTAATTTATTGTTGTTCCTCGTTTGTTATGTTTATTTATGCCAAAAATCTCACAAATAGACTTTTCAGCTAAATAAAGTTATTTTCTTTTTCTTATTATAATTATTTGTTTTTCTTGTTTTTTTAAGAGATATGGAAATTTTTGTAGAAGTCATAATTGGCGTAAGAACACAGCATTTGTTGTTTGCCCACTGTTTTGAAAATAATTTTTTGTAATAAATTTTTGTTTTAAAAGTTGCAATAATTTAGCAGGCAGAACAAGAGGCAATTGTTGTAAAACACTCCTAAATTAATTGTGATTATTATTTTTGTGTTTCTATTTAGTTTGAATACATGAAGTAGTTTAATCCTTTGAGGGCAGGCAGGTAAATAAAAATGTAAAAAAAATATTTTTTTTTGATATTTTTTAGTAATTAATTTTAAGCACAAAGTCTTATTTAATAAAAAATTTTTTAAAAAACATCATCAGGATGATGCCAACCAACGGTGTGGCGAAATATCGAAAATATAATAAAAAATAAAGTTTTTAAAAAAATTTTGTATTAAATAAGACCTTGTGCTTAAAATTAATTACTAAAAAATGTTAAAAAAAGGTCAAAAAATTATAACTATTATATTTTTTTTGCTTTTATAAAAATTTTTTATTTAAATATCTGTTATTCTTTTCAACGCACATAGAGGTATTTCAACGATCTGGGCGGCCAAAATTATTTTTGTGCTTAAATGTACATATCTTGTCAAGTATAACAAGACTGTGTCGTTGAAATTTACGGGTAAAAAACCGGGTTTTCTGCCCTTTTGCACATATAAGCTAGTAACTTGAATAGCAACCGATTTAGAATTTCTCAGTGGATTTAGAAAGAAGAAACTAAGCCATTTCGAAAATATGAAAATGATACTAAAGTAATATTGAGACATCTGTGTGTATACCTCCAGCAAACTAAGTTTTGCAAAAAGAATTGGGTATTTTTCAAGTTTGCAGATGTTTTTACACATTTTTTCATTTAGGAACCGTATAATTTAAGACTGTAATATAAAAGTATGTTTATTTATGAGTAAAATGCAACTTTGGGTTAAAACATACGTTAAAAATTCACTGAGTTAATGAGCTTTTAATAAAACCAAAATGCTGGAATAAATACGTACTCAAAAGTAATGAATAAAAAAAAAGAAATGGTATGTAAATGATGAGATACAATGATAAATAATTTCTTTTTTATTTTAATGAAAACAATATGCACACGAACTCGACATAGACAACAACGATTTCTTTTTATTTTCAAAGTTAGTTTTATTATTTGCAAAAACTCAACTGACAGAAAAAAAAAGCTTTTGAGATCTAAAATGTTTAAAGTGTCAAAAAAGTGCTTATCCGAGACTATCCGGGAAACATTTTTTGCTACTTCAATAAAGGAAAGATTGAATAATGCTAGACAAAAGAAATTATTGCTTGATCTACCTTGATAACATATCAAAAAGCATCTTAAAAAAGAAATTCAACAAAAATTTACTACAAAAATAACCCTACTTTCAATCAATAAAAAATCAGCATTGATACGACTAATTATATGTTGTAAAATGATTTTTCATAAGTCCATTATCTGAAGTACTAGGATCCATAATTTTTTCCTTGTGCGATTAACTTGTTTTGCTAATATTTTCGATGAAAACCGGTTGTTTTGTAAGGGAACCCACTTCTATTATGAGAACTCTGTGAAACACTCAACTTTCGACTGCTCGTACGTGCGCGTGATGTGCGGAAAAAAATTTTGGTTGTTGTCTCATGTTCTTTGGAATGTCTTTTAACGCAGTGACTATTTTTTTTCAATATTATTCCTACTTTGACTTTTGGGGTTTTGCCCGCCCAGATCGTTGAAATACCTCTATGTGCAACGGTCTTTTTTAATTAATTTAACAATATATATTTTTTTTCGATATTTCGCTTAACAATTTTAAAAATTTATTTTTTTCCTAAAGAAGCTTTCCATTGGAAAGGAAATATCGAAAAAAAATATATATTTAATTTATTTAGAATATAAAAAGGTTCATAAAAAAATAAAAAAATTATAAAATTTTTTTAATAAATATTTTGTGAGAAATATTTATTTGAAGGAATTAAGCACGCATGAAAATTGCTTAAATTAAATATGATTCCAATAAATTATAAATTACTTATTTCCTTTGCATATGCTCGTTGCTTTATTGTAAAATTATTTACAAATATTTTTTATTTTCTGTAAATTCAAATGGAAACCCTGATGTAGAAATGATTAAAAATAAACAATGTTTTTTTTGTTGTTTTGTAAGGTTTGGCTGTGTTTGTGTAGAAGTGTTTTAGACTCTTGCTGTTTATGCTATGTTGATTTTATTAAAAATTCTCATAGAATCAGTTTGGCTTTGGATATAAGACTCTTAGGTTTTTCTATACAATATTGGGATAAAATTCACCGAGAAATAGTGAAGTTGCCATATGAATATGCTCTCCCCCGCAGTATTTCATTTCAAATATTCTTAGTTGATTGTTATATATAATTAGTGGATCCGGCGAAGTTCACTTCACCCCAATTTTAGCGTTCAGACAAACTTTAGAATAATAATACAATACAAATATTTAAATTTTCAATGTGATTTGTTTGAATGGAATCAGTAGAGAGGCATTTGATGAACAATGTTTTTCGATTTGTTTTCCGTCGCAAAAACAAATAACCAAGACGGTTTCCTAACATGCAAACAGGCAACGTACTTAAGACATTTCAATGCAGTGAAGTCCGACTACGCTAATCAGTTTTTTTTACAATTGAAATAATAAAGACAAACAAACGATACTTTTTTTAAGAGCAACAATTCCGATTTAGTCAAGTACCGTGCTGCATTCTTTAGGAAAGGCATAGAGAAAAGGTGAGATAGATGGTGAAAGTGGAAAGAAAGTTACGAAAATTAACTACTGTATAAAACTGCACAGTGACTATGCCTTCATTACTGAGCAGCCCCATCTACAGTCAATTTTTATCTGTAGTGGAAAAAAATCAAGGCCTTTGTTGGGAATCGAACCCACAGCCTTCAGTCTTGTAAGCTTGTACACTACCTACTAGCCTATAGGGGCACCTAACAAACGATACTGGCGTGGAATGAGGAAATGTACGTAAATAATTAATCGTGTTGTCACTATATTACGAATAACGTAACGAAGCGAAAAATATCCATATAATCGAGCTCAAAACGTGTGATAAAAAACAGGCCCGATAAATAAAAAACTTGAGAAATAAAAATTAAGTTTTCTGATATTCTTTCGCAATTTTCATTTGAAAAGCGATTACGGAATAATTCCATGCAAAAAATCTATTTTCGACTTTTTTTTTAAATATTGCACCAAATTTCTATTAATTGTAACACTTTTACGTGAATACGTAATATACGACTATCCGGAATCAGTTTTACAATACACAAAACTCGTATAGATTGCAGCCAGAAAAATAGCACATTTACTGTTGAAAATTACAATGCCAATATGACCCCTGTGTCAGATTGCGCACTAAGTCTAAGTCCACGTATAATTAAGGAATAATTTTGCACACAAAATTTTACACAAAAAATCCATTTTCGATTTTGCAAAAATTACAACTTTTGCGAAGAGATTTTTAAATTTTTCGCATTTCGCACAATCCGCAATTTTCCATGATTTACACTAGGAACTTTCTATTTTTTTAATTTGAAAAACCATTAAGGTATAATTTGTAACGGCACGTTCTTGCGATATGCTGGAATAGAGCTCGAGACGTTCAGGATTCGTTACAAAAAAATTTTGTTTTATTACTAGCACAAGTGACACTTTTGTTTTACTAATAATTTTTATTATAATCCACTCTTAAATTAAGTTAAAATTATACTACTGCTCTACTGAACACGCCAAGGACGATTTACCGTTTCGCGGCCCTCAGGCTTTTCACACTGAAGCGAATAAGATTCTGGTCCAGTCTGAGCAGAACAGTTTGCCTGTACACCAATTTTTGACTTGTTGCGGTTGTCACGAATAATATTTTGAGACAACGTTTCCACGTCTAAATTGGTGTTATCCTTTTTCAATATCTGGTCCGTCCTGTTAAGCTAGGGCGAATAAAATTCTGGCCTGGCTAAACAAAGCATGACCTTGTTTTGGCCCCCGTCACCGTCCGTTAACCTTAGCTATACTCAATTAATTCAAAGTCGAATAAAATTCTGACTTTAATTAACTGAGCTGAACTTATTCGCAAAATTATTTTAATTAAATTGAAAAAAAAATTCTAACTAACTTAAAAGCAGTCTTGCCCGGTTGCTTGCCCGTGGCTCATTCTTCTCAAATAGTCAAGTATACCGCTTTTATGGGTCTCTGCTAGGCACACATACACATCCATACCACTAAACGCCAGACTTGTGACTGTTTAGGGTTGTGTTTAATCGTATGTTTTCTTATAAATGTATTCTCCACATGTCAATAGGTGGCGCTTCTTAACGGCTATTCTTGGTCTTAAAAATAATAACATTATAATATAAAGTATTTCATAAACAAATAATAAATGTAATTATAAAATATGGAAAGTGTATAATGGAATTCATTTAATAAAATTGTTCTCTTTTTAAAAAACTATGAAATTCATTAAACAATAAAAATTATGAAATGTGAAGAATGTATACAGTTTAATTGATTATCTTATGTGGTCCAAAAACAAGGCTGCTGACTTTTGGTTGTCACTAATTTCACACAAAATTTCATATAGAAACTCGATTTTTCCAATTTTCTGCCTTTTTCGGAACAACTGATAAAAAGAAATTTACAGAAATCGGCCCAGTTCCCGTTTCCATTTTATGAATTACTATAAATTTTTTACATCATTTTTATTACATACTAGCTGGATCTATTGGGAACGAATTTCGCAAAGAAGAAACGCAAACAAAAAAGCTCGATGCCCAATGCGGCTGTTTTAAGGGCGGCAGTAATCGATTCCATGTTACTTTGGGCGTTTTACCGTTAGCCGCCACATCACATTAGGGAAAGTTGGCGGCTGGCAACGAATTTATGGCGTGCGTGTATTTTTGAAGTAAACAACGCTCAATATTTACGTAAATGCGCAACCACATAATATCAAAACAAAGCGCACAAAAATATTAAATGCATTGAACGAATGAATACGACAAAAATCAAGTCAATCCAGTCGTGTAGTTGCAGTGTAGTTGAATAACCTGGATACCGACTGCAGCGCCACCTACCGGGCAGGTTTGTGAATTTATTCAAAATTTGTTCAGTGACATACACAGGTACAGTAGAATTATGTACGTGAAGAAGATTTGTAGGGGAGATACCACGCGTCTTTATCAAATTCTGCCTATATTTGCGGCAGAACTTAAAATATGTTAACCGAAATAGCAAACTCTGTTTAAATACCGCTAGCAGGAGCAGAAATATTGGATTCTTAATTTGTGGTTTGTATGGGAGGTACCACGCACCTTTATACAATCCTGCCCATATTTGTAGTAGCACTTAAAAAATGCACAGAAATAATCGAAATAATAGATTTTTAATTTGTAATTTGTATAGAAGGTACCACGCCCCTTTGTCCAATTGCACCGAATTGTTAATCTAAACCACCAGGGGCGCCACCCAAACGCAAACAAAAAAAATTTATGCAAATCGGTCCAGCCGATTAGGAGGAGTTCAGTCACAACACACGTACAGTAGAATAATATATATAATTATTTTTATTAATTTTTAATAAATATCTTTTTTATATATTTTTTCCTCTCAATATTTCGCTTTCCTTTGGAAAGCTTCTTCAGGAAAAAATTCTTTTTATTTGTTAATAATTTTTTTGTTTTCAAAAATATAAAAAATTTTTTCCTGAAGAAGCTTTCCAAAGGAAAGCGAAATATTGAGAAGAAAAAATATATAAAAAAGATCTTAAAAAAGAAAAAAGATATTTATTAAAGATAAAAAAGATCGTTTAAAAAAACTATAAATATTAATTTTTAAAATATTTGATAATTTTTATAGTTTTTTAAACGATCTTTTTTATCTTTAATAAATATCTTTTTTCTTTTTTTAGATCATTTTTAATATATTTTTTCTTTTTCAATATTTCGCTTTCCTTTGGAAAGCTTCTTCAGGAAAAAAAAATAAAAAAAAAATATTTTTTTCTTTTTTAAGATCTTTTTTTATATATTTTTTCTTCTCAATATTTCGCTTTCCTTTGGAAAGCTTCTTCAGGAAAAAATTCTTTTTATTTGTTAATAATTTTTTTGTTTTCAAAAATATAAAAAATTTTTTCCTGAAGAAGCTTTCCAAAGGAAAGCGAAATATTGAGAAGAAAAAATATATAAAAAAGATCTTAAAAAAGAAAAAAGATATTTATTAAAGATAAAAAAGATCGTTTAAAAAAACTATAAATATTAATTTTTAAAATATTTGATAATTTTTATAGTTTTTTAAACGATCTTTTTTATCTTTAATAAATATCTTTTTTCTTTTTTTAGATCATTTTTAATATATTTTTTCTTTTTCAATATTTCGCTTTCCTTTGGAAAGCTTCTTCAGGAAAAAAAAAATAAAAAAAAAATATTTTTTTCTTTTTTAAGATCTTTTTTTATATATTTTTTCTTCTCAATATTTCGCTTTCCTTTGGAAAGCTTCTTCAGGAAAAAATTCTTTTTATTTGTTAATAATTTTTTTGTTTTCAAAAATATAAAAATTTTTTTCCTGAAGAAGCTTTCCAAAGGAAAGCGAAATATTGAAAAAGAAAAAATATATAAAAAAAGATCTAAAAAAAATAAAAAGATATTTATTAATTTTTAAAGTAAAAATAATTTTTTTTTAAATCATAAAAATTGATTTTAAAGTTAGAAACTTCGTGAGAAATAAAAATGAGTCTTAAGCTAAAAATTATAGTTAATGAGTGATATTTTATTGGCAGCTCGCAAAGTGTTAGACATTTGCATTTGTGCATATTTATGTTAATGCAGTATTTAGAGCTGTTTAGCTGTAATTAAATAAAAATTTCCAACACTTCTTTCCACAGCCACAAACAAACGCACAAAAACATAAGAAAACTGCACCCATAACCAGCACAAATAACAATTATTTTTTAAGTCATGAATTTATTTTTATATCAAACACAATTGTTGTTGCTAAAATTATTTGTATTTTATATACTCCATATAACTAAAGTATATTGAAGAAGAGAGAGAGAGAGAGAAAATACAAAAAAAACCATGTTGCTTTCTGTACATCTGTGGGGAAATCATAAAAACCATTAAAGTCTGGTATTAAATTTCTCAACAATTCATACAATTTATGTTAATGTAGACACTTGTATCTTTTTTATCATGTATATTTATGTGTGGCACATATGTGTGAGTATTTCTGTGCGAGTGAGTGCTTCAAATGAATTTTAATGTTCTATGTATTCTATTCCACAAGTAAAAGTACAAAAACATAAAACTTTACTAAAATACTAAAACAAACTCATGCACACCATTAATTTAATGCATGTATGGGTGAGTAGATTTAATGTTTATGTGTTTGATATGATACCCAAACTAGTGAGCACACACACACACACATATATCACACATATTCATTAAACAATTATTTACACTCTTAAGACATCATTTTCTACTTTGCTTTTAGTTTCATTTTCGTTTCTTTTTTTGTTTCAGCTTATTTCTCTAAAAGAAAATTTCACTATCGGATATAAATACGAGACAGGCAGGGGTTTATGAGTATGTGATTGTTTGCAAGAGTTTTGTAACTAAATCTTCATAAGTGTATTAACACTTAAACAAGGTTTTATCATCAGTATAACCAAATGATTTCAAGAATTGTCTTCTCTTCTGTGTGTGTTTTTTTTGTGCAAAAAAATGAAAATATATTTCTCCGGAAGTGTTTTTTTATATTTATATTGATTTTATTAATGGACTGAAATTTAAATATTTATTTAATATGCCAACCTTTTGTTTTAATTATTTATTGGCAATTAAATGGATTTTTATTGTTCATTTTTATGTTTGTTAAACATAACGACTGCTGGAAAAATTTATTTAATAATAAAATTTATAGTTCAGGCAAAGAAAAATAAAATCATTATTCGGGTCGTTTAATTTAAAATTTAATTTTTGTTATTAAAGATGAAAAGAAATATTTTGCAGCATGACTCTTTTTTCATCTTTTTAATGTACTGATGTTGCGACACAAATATATCTAAGTGTATCTTCTATAATCCCCCCGGGGGCACATTGATATGTTTTGACGGAATCCCACCGTCATTACATGTGTCTTCGGGGGTAAAAGGGAGCCCAGTCCCCTTCAAGGCTAGCAGGAGCCATTTGAGCAATCCACTATATTTCCACGGGAATCAGTAAAGCTGAAGAGTTCATCTATTTGTCTTTTTAACCTTTAAGCTGTTCTCTGACTGATAATTGGGATTGGCCCTTCGGGAGTACCGTGGTGGTTATGGTTTCGAGGCCCTCGTTTGAGTTGTGTGGGTCGGATCATTCACAATGAATGGTCCAGGTCAAGTGAATTTTATTAAGCTTCATGCGTTGAATAATCTCTAACTCTTCAACAAAGAGCGAAGGCTGCGGCCTGCTTTGGGCTTTTGAAGTTACAACTAGGACTGACTGAAGGATATACATATCTGAAGGCTTTCTAGAGCGAGGATGACGCTACATTTCGTCGACAGTGGTATGATCCACCATCTGGTTATGGCTTATACATTTAAGTACAGATGTAAATCTTATCACGCATATCTTCTACAAATACTAAGTGAAGGTTGCAGTTTAAAAATGAAATCTTTCAAAATTTGAATTTTTTTGCAAGAAGATTTTTTTTTTTTTGTGTGAAGAAGTGAAGCAGTTTCTATAAAAACATAATGACTGATTACAAATTTTTATTGGCAACAAATAACCTCCTGATTTTAGCAACAAGTTGCTAAAATATCTTGGCTCCCAAATTTTCTTAATTTTCTATATAGAAAAAGTAAGACCGAAATTTGGTTTTTTGTAATAGTCAGTGAAAATGCCAAAACTGAACCTTTAAAGTCCCACTACTTTTTAAAAAAGAATTTAACTATTTTGTAAATTTTTATTAAATTATTATTTTAATTCGAACTCTTTTTTATCTTGTTAAATTTAATTAACAAGGACCCTTTACAAGATTAATACATATTTATTTTATATAAATTTTTATTAATTCGAGTACTAAAAACCTGCGAGATCTTTTAAAATAAATTTTTATAATTTATTTTTTTTAATGAAAATTTACAAGTTTTATTTTAGCGGAGAGCCTAGCGACTATAAAAATTATAATTTTTTTTTAATTAATATTGTTTTAATAAAAAATTTATAATTTTGGTAAAGTTAAGTTTTAATTTTTTTTTTATTTTTTGTATTAAAAAAATAAAAAAACAAAATAATAAAATAATTCATTTATTCTTTTATAATAACAACTATTTTTGATATTTATTTTTTTATGGATTCTCAATTACATTTTGTAATTAATTCCACATAATACACAAATTTAATTGTGCATTATTTATCCCTTTAAAAGCTGACGGTAATTTTTTGTCACAAAAGAAAATTTAAAATATATAAATAAAAATTTAAATATTTGTTAACTAGATTGTTAAGCATAATTAAAATAGAAAAACAATTCAACTAACAAAATTAATTCATAATTAAATTAATTTTATAAATTATTATTATAATTATATTTATAATAAAAACTCATTATTTTTGTTTATCCTGATGACGCCAACCAATGGTTTAGCGAAATATTGAAAAATAATAAAAAATAAAGTTTTAAAATTTTTTATTAAATAACGACCTAGTGCCTAATAATTAACTACAAAAAAATATTGAAAAATGCCAAATAACTATAATTATTATAAATAAAAACTTAAAGTATAATTGGCTGTCTATCGATCTAAGAATAATATAAAAAATCCCTTTTCCATTTCTCTCTTATCTATAACTTTAACTCTATAACTTGAAAACATTTTGCCAGATTAAGCCTTAAGTGTAACTTAATAGATATCAATTTTACTATATCATAATATAATTCATTTTAACTAATGTAAATTAGTTATTTTTAATGCATCTGTTTGTAATGAATAATTATACAAATAAATAATAAAAACGAAGAATCAATAAATTCTTTTATAATCCACAGTGTTAAACAAAGATGTATGTAAATTTGAAATTGTTATCTTTATTTTATAACACACTTAGCAGGGTTATAAATTTTTTTCTTTATTAAAGGTAAAAGTTATAGATTACAAACTCAACAATATCAATTTTGTATTCAATATCTAATGCAATAATTCTTCTATTGTTTTATGTTAATATGGATTATTGTTATTGCAACAACAATGGCTAATGGCAACATACCTAAACAAAAATATTCCCAGCTATGTGTGCTCTTCCTTTGTATTAGTGTTTATACTTCAATTTCTTAGAAAGCTTTTTGCAACAACAAGAAAACAAAATGTTTATAAAAAGAGCTACAAAGGCGTGTTATCTTTTATCCTTCTCTTTGTTTTTATTTGTTTTTTTTTTTTTTTTTGCTTACATGTTTGCAGTTAAGCGATTGCATCTTCTGTTCTCCAACTATAACAACAACAATAAGATAAATAGAACAAAAAAAAAATATATAACCTATAGAACACTCATACACTCTTGCAACAATAATTCTTTTGTTTCGAAACCTGCTGCATAAAAGAAAACAAAAAGAAAAAACTCTAGGGAATAATAGAAAAAGAAAAAAGTAACCCTGAAAATATGCAACAATTTTCAATTTTTTTTTGTAATGTTGTTATTGCTGTTATTGCTTTGTAGATAAATATTGACTCTAAAAGGATAATACTTAAATATATGAGGGCATTGCAATTCTATTAACATAAAAACAATTTTCTTTCAAAGTAAAACAAAAAAGAAACAGAATATTGAAATTATGTTTTTGGTTATTTGAATTCTGCTTGCACAAGCATTTGCAAATAAATGCAAAAAATTTTAAAATTTCGTAAGAGATTTAGTTAAACAAAAATATATTGTTCTTGTTGTTTTGTATGCAGGTGGAAGACATGAATATATTTTACTATAAACCAGTTAAATTTATAAGAAAATTATATACTGCATTAGCAGGCATAAGCCATCCATCGTTTTCATATTCTAGCTTAACACATAAGTTATTTAGATTTAATAGATGACTTTTTAAAATATAAAATAGTGTGTCTTACTATAACAAATAGCACTAGATATACATATAATCAGTATGTTAAAATGAATAGTAGTGAAATATTAATGTGTGCGCCATCTAACCTTTTATTTCAACTGGTTCTTGTTTCGGAACGGTAACAATTAGCTCATGTTTGATTTGACAGATAATTAGTTTTATTCTTCCGCTTGAACAACGCTGGTAAATATTGCCTGCGTTCGACTTTTAGAAGATTTTGCAAGAAAAATCATCTTTTCAGATGAAGCTCATTTTGATCTTGGCGGGTATGTAAACAAGCAAAATTGTCGCATTTGGGGCACGCATATATTGAAAAGCCGATGCACCCAAAACGAGTCACTGTTTGGTGCGGATTTTGGTCCAGAGTCATAATTGGGCCATTTTTCTTCGAAAATGAGCAAGGAGTGGCCGTTACAGTCAATGACGATCGTTATCGGGCCATGTTGAACGAATTTTTGTTCACAAAAATTTAAGAGGAGGATATTGGCAACATTTGGTTTCAACAGGACGATGTTTTGCGCCCTATTTTTGAAGATCGCATTATTAGCCGCAGAGCTGATGCCGTTTGGCCACCTCGGAGCTGCGATTTGACACTATTTGTGAACTATTATTTGTGGGGTACCGTCAGAGATAAGTACTACGCCGACAAGCCAGAGACAATTGACGCTTTTAAGGAAAATATTCGTGAACCCATTGGTGAAATACAGCTGCACACAATCGATAATGTGCTTAAAAATTGGACCGAGCCGAGGCAGCCATTTGAATGAAATTATTTTCCATTATTAACCGGAATGATTGTACTTTCAAATAAAAAAAGAAATTTGAGAAAATATTCAGTAGTTTTGTTTACAGCATTTAAAACAAAAAAAAAGTCATTTGGCGGACCCTTTATTTATAATAAATATTAATTATACGCTGCCAAACTAAAACAAGGCGGCAACGTAGTCATGGTATGATGTTAAAAATTTTAATTTATTTATTTTTCTCGGCTGTTTGCTAAAAAAATTAGTAATTCTTCCAGAAGATATTGGTTTATTATACCAATCAAACACTAACTTTTATCCCTTTATAAGAAATATATATCTAAATATGGAAGTTTAGATTTGAACTCTCTTTCACTTATAAATTATATATCCGGATGAAAACTATTCAATTCTGACAAAATATCATCCACTGCATCTTCCGAAGTTATATAAAATAAATCATCTACATATTTTGTGATAATTTTCGATTTAATATGCATTTTACTCATACACGAATCTAGTAATTCCTCCTTCACAATATCAGCTATAATTGGTGATGCTGGAAAACCCAGAGGGAGGTCCTCCTTGTGCAGATATATCCTATTATCAAATTGAAAATACCTCTTGTCTTCAATGCAAAACTTAAGAGTACGTAAAAATAATTCCTTCTCAATATTCGTATTTTGTTTTATTATCTGCCATTTTCCCTCTATAATTCTCAAAGCTAAACATACAGGAATACCTGGAAAAATGGAAAACAACATCAAATGAAAACAATGTATAATTATCTTGTATACCTATTCTCCTAGCTTTATCTTTAAATTAAAATAAATTCATAATATTATATATGGATTATCCTGTTATTACCTTAACAATATTCATTATATGCTTGCACAGTCCGTAGGCCGGGGAATTAATGCAAGAGCAAAAAGGTCTTAAAGTAAAATTCTGCTTACTGATGTTAGGTATTCCATATATTTGATACATTAGTCTTAAGTCTATTCCTCTCCATTATTGCAATGATATCAGGTCACAAGAGGGGCAGGATCGCCAGGTGTTCCTGTAGGCTAGTAGGTAGTGTACTAGCTTGTCAGTATGGGGCTTGTGGATTCGATCCCCAACGAAGACCTTGGTTTTTTTTCACTACAAAAATAAAAATTGACTATCGGTGGGGCTGCTCAGCGATGAAGGAATAGTCACTGGTCGCTGTGCTGTCTTATATATGGCAGTTAATTTCCGACTATCCTTCTACTTTCACCACCTATTTCATCTCTTCTCTATCCATTTACTAAAGAATGTAGCACGGTACTTGACTAAATATGCATTGCTGCCTTTAAAAAAAAATATGTTTTAAAAAGTTGATCAACTAAAATATTGTTCATTTTGTTTGAATTTAGTATTAGAATCCTTATTAATATTCAAAAAGTTATAATGAAGTATAAGGTTAAATCAATTTTATATCCATTGCTTGGCAATTGATAAGTATAATAAAGTGATATAACGTAAAATTTTTAATAGAAAATTTTGTAAGAGATTTACTTTTGTGTTGTGTGTAAGCTTTTATGCCGCCGAATATTAAAAACTATAGTATAAAGAGCTTAAATTATTAGTTAAAATTTTGACTCACTTAAACTTATCACTAATTTTGGAAATATCACAAAAATATATAAAGTATTTTGCCACAATTTTGAGAAATAGCAAACGTACGTAGTCTCTCATTTCCACCACTTTCACGAATTGTTATGCATAATTTGCAAATTGGACTCTTTCTTTTAATTCTTTCAAAAATTATGGATATTCTCCGCTCCTTTTCTCTCGTTGTAAAAAGCGATTTTTCCTCTTTTGAATTTAAATTCACTTTGATCTCACTACATAGAAAAGATCTTATTTTATCGCTCTCTTAGGCCAAAATTGAAATGAGCATTTTAACTTTATTAGAGATTATGGTCAATAAGTCCATGATTATTTGAATTTCCCATCTCTTAATTGAAGTAGCAACACTGCTACTGGCAACAAGCAGCTGTCATTTAAGTCTTGTCTAATTTCGACCAAACTGCGTCATTTTGTTTGTGCTGGCAAACCTTAATAGCAAGTTATGAAAAAAATTTAATTACATCCTGCTTGGTCTGCGATGTCTTTTAGTAGATCCACGCAATATCAATTAACTTTTGTATCGTTTTATAATAATAGCCAAAATATAATTTATTGCGTTTGTAATAAACATGATTTTGTAAAGTATTTCTCATAATTTTTATTTAATCCTTCCAAGTAACAGCTAAAATTTATATGTTTTTAATAAAAATTATTTTTTTTCTTAATTTTATTTATTTAAACTGTGACGATGCTTTCTTATCGTTGGGGTATAACTCGCCGGTGTCCAGAATTCGTCACAATACAATTTCTTTAATCTTTTGTGAGCCTCGAAAAGAGAACGGAAAACGAAATTACTTTGTTAAAAATTCCTTTTTTTTTAAACGAATTTACATTCGAATTAAAATTAAACTTAACATTTAATTAGAAATGCCACCGGAGACAAACACGCTAAACTTTTACGTCACTATTCGTTTGTAGGCTATCACCTACAGTAATTCTTCTCGTTGGGGAAAATCGGACTACGTATTTAAGTATTGGATAAGCGCCAACAACCAGCGGGATACTACCAATAATCCCGGCCTTATCAATTCAGTCGCCCAGTGTATCAATTAGTTGACAGCGGGATACCACCAAAAACAATTAAGTCACTGCTTAGCGTCTCAATTCCCGTACTACTGGTAAGTCTATAGTACGGGTTAATCAGAGTAGTCAGTGGGACACCAGCAACAAGCTCTGTTTAGCCTAGTACTATAACTCAGGGCAATAAATTATAAACAGCGGCATACCATCGAATATAATTGTCTTACCCCTCCTTGAGACTTTCCTAACTATTTGTTAGTTATAGGAGCTGGTAAACAAAATGGTCAGCGGGACACAACCAACAACTTTATTTAGCTGTACTATTTAATTTTAGATAATAAATTATAAACAGCGGGATACCACCGAATATAATTGTCTTACCTACTTAAGCTCTGCTCAAAGAAAGAGCCCCCTTCTTCTTTTATAGTGATTTTCTGCTGTAAATTACAGTTGTAGTATTTGGTACTTATTATCACTCCTAGTTGTATTTTTTTTTTGGTGATGGGTTTTTGGTTTAGTTGCAAGTTCGAAATAAAGATGGCGTTGCTTAAGACAACGAACTGTTAAATTCAAATTAAATTATAAAGACAAGTAATTCAAACAAAATAAATCTAATTATTCATGAATGTAAAAAAATAAAAATAAGTTGTAGATAATAATAATTATTAATAATAAAAAATAATAATACTAGTAGTAATAGAAATAATAATAGCAAAAAAAAAAAAAAAATTTCTCCATTTGTTGCGGCAAAAACAAGGCACGCACAGACTTTTGCCGTCACAAAACTATTTAGCTGTTCACAACATTTTTAATCTTGATCATTTTTGATAACAAATTCCCTTACGATTTTCTCATCAAATTAACTAAATGAAATTTATCTACTTACAGCTATTAAATAAACCATCAGGTACTGTTTTAACTTGCACAACTGTAAGAACCCTTTAATTTTCAAATTGGTGTATTTGGCTGCATTAGATCCAAAAATAAGTTTTAAAGCCCCATCAAAATATTGCTTTATAAGGGTCTGCGCTTTAATATTTAATTAAAATTTTTATAGCCAACACAGTTTTAAATACTCTCCCTCATATTCTTTGACTACAAAGGTTTAATAGACAGGACCACATACATGGAAACCAAGTCTTTGTGAAGACATTTCTCAATTTTCAATTCCTTCAAGTGCTATTTTAATTCCTTCTCTTAACGTGCCTTTGCTATTTTGAGTACAAATTAAGAGGGCTGAGACAGTTATAAGTTAAACAACTCAGCTGCTATTACAAATGTATCAGCCCACATAATACAATAGTTGACATACAACATACAACACAAACAATAGTCTGTCACATAAATAAATACTTTGCTGAATTACGAGTATTAACTTAAAATTCAATAAACAAAAATTCGAAAAAAATTTTTAGTGACTTATATAAGTGAAAAAAATCCCTAACGCGCCCACTAAAGCAGTACAACACTTTATAACAAGTCTTTGTAACAAAAAGTCACTCTCAGTCATTAAAGGGATAAATAATTATCAGCAATGAGCTGGCTGGGATTAAACGATAAACATTTTACAAATGTTACTTGGTTTTTTCTAATTTAACAATTGTATTTGTATGGTAGCATTTAACAACAACAAAACACTGACACACAAACACACACATACACCCACGCACAAACACTACAATTCATTATTATTTCAATTAATTATCATGTTGCTGTTAACGTTAAGTATGCGAGTGTACGTTCGCTTTTTTATTTTATCCCAACATTTATCTGTCTTAATAACATTGAATTAATCACTTTAAATTTTGTACAATTGAAATGTTGCAATAAAATAGTTAAAAGCGAAAGCAAAAACAAAAGCAAAACAAGCAACATAAAACTGCTTAATGTTGTTTGTAAGCTTACAAAGGGAAGTGTTGTAAATAGTAAAAAAATACCAATAAAAAATAGAACAAAAATAGCAAACAACTTTATTATTTTTGCTTTCATCACCAACAATTATTTATCACTTTTGGGTCATGTCATATAAATCGACAAATCCAATTATACATTATTTAAAACGACAGTGCCACAGCTATCTATATAAAATCACATGGGCAGCCAAACATTTGTATGAAATGTGAGGGTAAAAAAAGAACTCAGATACATTAAACTAAAATTATATTTCATTATATATATATATGGGGTATTTCGTAGAGAAACAAACTATGTTTTTAGTTTATTTTTTTAAGGATTATGGTTGCCCGGTAATCCGACTCTTTCTCCAAACTAGAAAGTTTTTTTGGCTTATAATGCCCAACAACAAGAGAGTTGTTACTTTTGCGCTAAAGTTTCATTTAGTATGTAAGGTAGCATGCCCACTGCTGCGTATAGAAAGAGACACGCCACGCCCATTTAAAATATCACAAAAACAATGCGAACATTTAACCCAGAAAATCGTTAGTAATCGTTAGCTGGGAAAATAAGATCAGTTTATTGGTGTAAGCAGCTATAGCCTTCCAGCATATCAAACATATTTTGATTTTTATATATGCGAAGAAGATAGATAGTAACAAGAAGAAGATAGGAGCAGTATTACAACATTAGATGGAGAATATTACAACCCAAAAACTTTTAACAGTGACATTATAAACGAACACAACCTGAGACACACTTTTCACACCACTCAGACAGACATACTTACCTAGATGATAATAAAAGACAGAAGTATTAAAAATTATCCTTGCAAAAAATGAAGGGTAAACGACTAACTGATTTTCGTATTTGATTAATATAGAGAATGTTGAAATTCTAAATTTTAGTACGACCTTAACAACAGAACTACCTAAATTCGAACACTGACTCACCAGTACAGATTACAACACGAGTTGAAAATGATGTTTTCACAGCAAATGCGCCTGACGTTCATACCAAACAACCAACCAGAAAAGAATGACAATAGCAAATAAAAATACTTTGCCAATTTCGGCATTGAGCTGTTAATTGATAAATAAAATGAAAAGAAAACCTTTGACCATTCTTGGGAAACTTAAAGCATATTTGAGGACACAACAGAAACGATTTTTTTTCACGAATCATTTTTCATCCTTATAATAAAATATTGTTACTAATACGTCTTGCTTAAGTTTTAAAAGAAAATAATTCTATAGGCCAATAAGTTTACTACCGACGATTTCTAAATTGTTCGAAAAATTACTCATGATAAAGCTGACTCCCGTACTAAATGCTATAGAATGTATGTCCAAACCATCAATTCGGCTTAAAGGCTAAGCACAGCACCATTGAACAAACACACAGATTAGTGAATGTCATAGGAAAGTCTTTTGAAGACAAAACATATTGCTTAGCTCTCTTTATTGACGTTTCTCAAGCTTTTGACAAAGTGTGGCACGACGGCTTACTTCACAAAATACAACTAAACTTGCTAACAAACACCCACAAACTTTTGGAAAGTTACTTATATGGTCGCCAATTTATCATTAGAGAAGGAGACTTTACAAGCCTCCCTCCCTCAGACTATTAAAGCAGGAGTCCCGCAAGGCAGTATACTGGGTCCTACCTTGTATTTAATTTATGCGTCTGACATGTCAATATGATCCCAAAACCACACCTCAACTTTTGCAAATGCTACTGCATTTCTTAGCGAAACATTTACATTATGCAGGACAACATGCTTGCCAATCAAGACTAACAATCAAGTAATCCTGCAGCACAATGAAGTCAAGTACCTTGGCATTTAACTTGACCGCCGGCTTATGTAGAAGTCTCATATTGATGCAAAACTGACTCAGATGAAACTAAACGCACTGCAACTGAATTGGCTTATTGGTAGAAACTCTACCCTGAAATTAGATTGCAAACTTTTGTTGTACAAAGCGATTTTAAAACCAATCTGATGTTATGGAATTAAATTATGGGGTACAGCTTCAGCATCAAATATTAAAAAAAATGCAAAGAAAAAGAAACAAAATTCTCCGTATGATTACAGCAGCTCGATGGTATATTAAAAACTTCCATATTCATGAAGGCGTGCTCTTGGTAATAGCAGAGTTCACCAGGTTCGTGACTAAGTATATCGACAATCTTGATACACACATTAACCCACTCGCACGTAACATCCTTAATTTTGGCGGCCATGCTCGGTTGAAAAGGAGGGATACCCTTGCTATCATTCGAGCACAAGACAGATCACTTTGCAGATTTAGCACCCGTTGGAACATTACTTTGTTGCTTCCCCCGGGGGCACATGATAGTGTTTTTGGAACCTACTATTCCATTTAGACTGGTGTCTTGCGGGGTAAAAGGGAGCCCAGGCCCCTCAAAGGCTAGTAGGGGTCACCTGGACAATCCACATATTTCCACGGGAATCAGTACGCTCGCAGAGTTCACTATTTGTCTCTTTAGACAATTAGCTGTTCTCTGACTGGTTATTGAGGTTGGCCCCTATATGGGAGTATCGTAGTGGTTGTGGTTTCGAGACCCTCCTGAGAGTTTGTGGATCGGATCATTCAAATTGAACACAATGAATGATTCAGGTCCAGTGACTATGAATGCCGTCATGTTCTTAATTATATTAAGCTTCATGCTTTCTAAACCAGGAAAGTCTCCAACTCTTTAGCAAGGAGTGAAGGCTGTGGCCTACTTTGGGCTTTCAAAATTGCTACTAGGAGTGACCGGAGGATATACGTATTCGATGGCCCCGTAGGTCGTGAATGACGTTTGCAAATCATTCAAGTGGTTTGACCACCATCTGATTATGACTACCTAGTCGGTGCAGATGTAAATCAAATCACATCATTACTTTGTTGTCTAGCATTGACTAGCTTCAAATAAATTTTTAGTATTAAGATTTGTATACTTATTGTTAGTCCATATTTGAAGATTCAATAAATAAATAAATGCATTAAAAAAAACAACAACAAAAACAAAAATAAATTAAGTAATAAAGTAAACAACTTGATATGCTGTTTACTAACTGCGTAGTTTTCTAGAAAAAACCTATGTACACAAGACAACAACAACAACTATCTTAAAATAAATTCCAGGAAAGAATCTTTATCAGCATAAAAACAAAAACCATAATACACACAGACCAGCAGGCATCTATAAAATGAATAACAATGAATAACGAAACACCAACAAAATGTGAGACAAAGGGAATAGAAAATTTTTAATTTGTCTAGACCTCTAGTGGACAAATATTAAAGCCAGCGTCTGAGTGGATAGTTAATTAGTTGAAAAATAAACTACGTGAAGGATAAAAATGCATCTTAAGAAAATTGTGCTGTAGTATCAACTTTGTGTGTAGTTAAGGTAAATAAACCTCTAAATAATTTAAAAAATCTAAAATCTGGTGCTATTTATTTTGTAATAAAGAAGTCACAGCAAAACGTTTATAAAAGGTATAAGCGCGACAATACCATATTCTCTCTATTATTTATAAAAACATATATTTTGGTTAAAAAAAAATTTTTTTTTCCCAAAAAAACAAAAAATATATAAACGCTGTGATATGAAATACCCCTTATTTTATTACATTTACAAACTACTGTTTTTAATTTTATTAAGCCCTTTTCGCATTTATAGCACGTTTTAATAATAAAATGTTTTAATTACATTTAAAAAAACATTAAATTTTATATAAAAACACATTCACAAACATTTAAATAGATATTTGAACGTTAAATCTCATGTTGTATTTAAATTATTATTTAATTATATAATTAGCGGTCTGCATAGAGTTTTAAATATAAAAGATTATAGAGAAATTTCAAAAATTGCTGTCAGATAGGTTTTGATATGGAAAAAATGTAAAGAAAGAAGTAAAGAAGTTTTGGTCAATAAAATACGTTGCTGCATCACTCCTTCCTTTTTATTGTAAGCCACGTTATTATAAAAATATTTTTATAAGAACAAATATTATTTTTATATATAATAAGTTAACTAAATAAATTTTTTTTATTTGGGTACAGTTTTTCGTCGACCCCCCTCAAACTAATTAAAACGATATGAGGGCAGGGTAGAACACCATACCTGTCTCTAATGGAAAAGCTTATTTCTATTTCTTAGTGATTAGGTGGGCCAGCAAAAATTACACTGGGTTTTATGGAAATGTAGGCGCTTTGAAAATATTTTTACACATAGGCACACGCTCAAGTACGGGAGTAAAAAAAGGCAAAACGATTCCTAAATTGCAAAATTCAATAAAATTTTAATATATTTAATTTTAATAAATTTTTAATTTTCACGTCTATAAAAATTTTCACAATTTTTTGAAAAAGAACATTTTCAAAAAATGTGTTTTAAAGAAAACAGCAAAAATTAAACAAAATCAGAAAGTATAGAGCAGATTCTGAATAGATGCAATCGTTATGAAAATTCTTTACATTTATCTGCTTCAACAGACGTCATCCTAAAATAAGAAGAACAAGTTATACAAAAGGTATAGAGAGTCTAAGCCAGGTATTTTGTTAGTCGTACTTAATATAATTCGATTCGATTCAAATCGAAATAATTTTAAATCGAAAACAAGAAGTTGTCAACTCCAAGAAAAGATCAATGGCATTTCCCTCTGCTATGAAGTATGAAAATTTTGAACCTGTTCTACCTATTCTGATAAAAATATTGATGAGGTGCCATATTGGGCTACATCAACTCCATTTTTTGATGAATCGACAGTGTTAAGCTATTTAAAAAAGCTTAAATTTTCGTATAAATATGGCCCGAATGGTATTCCGAGTTGCATACCTAACAATTGTGCTCTGGCACTGGCAAAACCTCTGACAATAATCTTCATTTTATAATTGAAGTTTAGTTATTTTCTTAAAACATGGAAAGATTCTTTTATTATTCCATTGTTTAAATCTGGTTGTAGGAATAATTTAGCAAACTACAGAGGTATTGCTAGACTCAGCGCTATACTTAAAATTTTGAGACAATGGTTACTAATTATCTTTCCCATCAAGTATCGTCGATATTGGTTTCTGCTCAGCATGGTTTTAGAAGGGGTTGCTCAACTGTTACTAATCCTTTAGAGTTAACAATGCTAGTCAATCGGGACGAACTGATGTTATTTACACTGACTTCAGTTTCAGGCATTTGATAAGGTTAACCACAAACTTCTGATAAGGAAACTTAACCTTATGGAATACACAATAATTCATATCTTTTAAACAGAGCTCAGGAGAGTCCAAGGAAATTATCGTTTCATCTGCTGTGCCGCAGGGTAGCTTTATTATTTATATTGTTTACAAATGATCTATCCAATGCCATTAAATACTCCAACGTTCTACTATATGCAAACGACGTCACGCTAATCAATACTTTCAAATATAAAGTTTATAGTAATAGCATGGAATCGGTGCAAAAGCAGTTTTTGTTATTTTGTTTTCGCGGTTTACAATGGAGTCCCTTAAATCTGCCATCCTACACTAGCAGACTTGCTCTAATTAAGCTGCCAACTCTAATAAAGCCGAAGAATAATGTTACATTTTAATTTCAGAAGGAGATGATTTGATTCAGACTATAAAAGAAAAAGAGGACCAGGAAGTAGCGCGGACAAAACTAACAATGATGATTGATAGGCACATTAGCAATATTAGACCTACAGCAAGGGATATTTTTATATTAGATAAAGTAAGAAGCGCTAAAAAATTTTTGAGTACTAATAGGAACATATTAATTGTTAATGCTGATAAGGGTAATGTTACTGTTGCTATGAGCAGAGACGATTATAATTCGAGAATAAATGACATTCTTAACGATTCTGCTAAATACTCAATATTGAATAAGGATCCGACTACTAAACTGCAAAAAACAAACAATTTTTTAGTTGATGAACTTTTTAAAAAAGAAATCATTTCAGTGATGGAGAGAAATAGACTTAAGACTAATGTATCAAATTCTCTAAAGCTGTATGGAGTACCTAAGATCCATAAACAGAATTTTCCTTTAAGGCCTATTTGCTCTTGCATTAATTCCCCGGCCTATGGACTGTGCAAGTATATAACGAATATTCTTAAGGTGATAACAGGACAATCAATATATATTAGAAATTCGTTGGAAATTAAGGATAAAACCAGGAGAATAAATATACAAGATAATGATAGATTGTTTTCATTTGATGTAGTTTCACTTTATCCAAGTATTCCTGTAGGTTTAGCTTTATGTATTATAGAGGAAAAATGGCAGATAATAAAACAAAATACGAATATTGAGAGGAATTATTTTTACGTACTCTTAAGTTTTGCATTGAAGACAAGAGGTATTTTCAATTTGATAATAGGATATATCAACAGAAGGAGGGCCTCCCTATGGGCTCTCCAGCATCTCCAATTATAGCTGATATTGTGAAGGAGGAATTACTAGATTCGTGTATGAGTAAAATGCATATTAAACCTAAGATAAGAAGAATTATTAATTTTTATTTAAAACATCCAAGGAAAATGATAATAAACACAGCGAAAAATATGATAGACAGAATATTGACTATAAGTGATAGAGAATTTCATTTGCAGAATAGGGATACAATAAGAAATATACTTAATGACAATGATTTTCCAGTAGAATTAACTAACAGATTAATTAGACAATATGGTAGTTATAGGCATAATTTAGGAAATTCTACGGCAGAGCCAAGAAATTATAAATCATTAACTTATGTTCCTAGAATATCAGAAAGATTAAGAAAGTGTAAAATATATGACACAGATAAATATATAATTGCACACAAAACACATAACACATTAAATAAATTATTTAGCAGTATGAAGGATAAAATAGGAAAAATGGAAATATCTGATGTAGTATACAGGATACCATGTGGAGGAAATGACCAGGTGAACTGTGACAAAGTTTATATTGGGACAACAAAAAATAAACTTAAAACGAGATTAGCTGGTCATAGGTCTGACCAAAAATATAGGAATATTTCAACACAGAAGACATCCTTATCTTCACATTGTAAGAAATATAATCGTTATCCAAAGTTTGATGAAACATCAGTATTAGATATAGAAAAAAACTACAAGAGACGTTATATGTTGGAAATGTTAGAAATTGTTAATGTACCAAATGTAAGGAGAATAAATTTCAAGACAGACACAGACAATTTAGCTCAGAATTATAGGTACTTAATTAAAAAGACACATAATTTGTTATAATCATTTCATAAGAGAGAATTTGTTATTTGTTATTTATTTGTTATTTTCGTTTCCTTGTTTTTGTATGTTTGAATATTTGAAAATTTTAAAAATTTTTGTATGTATGTATGAAAAAATATTTTATATGTTTTTGTCAAATGTTTAGAAACACTTTTTTCAATTTGTTAATAATTTTTTGTTTTCAAAAATATAAAAATTTTTCCTGAAGAAGCTTTCCAAAGGAAAGCGAAATATCGAGAAGAAAAAATATATAAAAAAGATCTTAAAAAAGAAAAAAGATATTTATCTTTGTTTTAAGGTTAATAAAAGAAAATGTCTGCTCAGATTTTTTCATTAGATCCATTTCGTCCTACGCGCTATTTTAATCCATTTGTAAATAAAGTATTATGATCGAATTATGCTAAATGTGACCCCTTTTTAAGAATTTGTGCTGAATTTAATAAATTTTACAAGCATTTTAATTTTTCTTTGGATGTTGATGTTGTTAAATGTCGTCTTATTTTATATTTAAATAGCTAAACTTAAGTTTTATGTAATATTATTGTTTGCTTTTTCAATGTCTGTAGGGATCTTGAATCCATAGACTAAATATAAAATAAAAAAATAACACGAATAATTTTCCTAAATAGACCTAAAGCGGCTCCCTACCCCAGACTTTTATGTTGTTTAGAAATTGTCACATATATTTTTGCTTGCTTTCTGATAATACAATTTATTTAATTTTATATTTCGTTTTACATTTTTTTTCTTCACATCACAGTTGCTGCTATTTCTGTATCATTCAGCGATTTTTTATAGAAGAAGCATGACTGCGCGGTGCCTTGTGTGTAATTTATTCATAAATTTTTTGAAATTATTAGTCGAACTATTTTAGTATTAAAATGGTCCACAGTATCACTGTCTAATGGAGTGAAACTGTTGTTTCTATTTCCATCGAAGCTCACCAAGCACTGCTAATCATGTTTTAGCGATATCTACTATCATATTTATGGAAAGCTATGCTGCCAAAAGAGTCATAGCAAAATGTTAAAATGAGTAATTTTAAAAATGATCCAGCATTTCATTACTTCCCCGTGATCCAACATGGTTAAATATAAAACGAAAAAAAGTTCTTGTGAAGAATTTTTAGTTTCCCAGCACTAAAAAAACAATATATGTATATTGCAATTCTATTTCAGTTCTTACTAAATATATAATTTAGTTAAGTTAAAGTTCAGTTATAATTCAAATCTAATTCAATTCTTCTTCATTCCACTTAATTTCTAGTTTAATTCTTGCTGCATTTGGTGGCGGTGATAGTTTTTCCAGATTTATTTTGAGTTTTCTTATGAATCGCAGTATACGAGTTGTTATATAAGGGATTTCATCAGACGAGTGCAGGATTAATTCAGGGGTACCGCAAGGCTCCGTTTTTTTTTCTACTCTATTTCGAACTCCCAGCCCTATTTACTCTTTCGCAGATGACAGCACTTGTCATTTGTATTCATTTGGCAAAAGACCGAATCAGTTGGAGATGAGTTCCAAAAAACGGAACATGAATTATACACTAAGTCATGATCTTGCAGGAATTGCGGAATGGGGTCGTGTGTATGGAGTTGATTTTAATCTGTTACAATGGGTGATAGAGGTACTAAGGGATCGAACGCTGTTGATATTCTTGGCATGAAAATTCAGTGTGATGTTCAATGGAATAAGCACATTTTTTTAAGTTTCTAAAGAAGCTTTCAATTGCCTCGGTATTCTAAAAAGGTGAAAAAAAGGAAAAAAGAGAGAGACAGACAGAGAGGTAAAAACAAACAAACGAAAAAGAAGAGAGAGAGAGAGTACAGACAAAAAAGAAAAGTGACGAAGGCAATAAGCATAACACGAAGAGAGACACGAACAATACGAACTATATTAACACAGCTGACAATAAAATACAACAAGTATAGAGAGAACACTGAACATGGCATATAGCCGAAACCGGTTTGTTTACAAACCAAATTTAACGCGGATTAACGTAAGATCATACCCAAATGTAAGAAAAACATCACTTTGTCCGATCTTCGTACTTTTTATACCACCTATATCGATCAAAAAATGGAATACAACTCTCATGTATGGGCCGGCGGCCCAAAGTCTATTTTGAAGTTAGTCGATTGCATACAGGAGAGGGCCAAGAGGCTCATTGGGGACAGTAGGGTATCCAACTCTATTGATTCTCTAGAGCATCGATGCAATGTGGATTGTATTTCACTGTTTTATCGTTACTAGAATGGTAAGTGCTCTAATGAAATTAGGGAACTTGTTCTCGTTACTCGCACGCTTTCACATTTAACTCGATTTTCGCTGAGAGCTCATGCATTTTGTGGTTGATTTTCCACTGAATCATACTACGCATTACAGGGAAAATTCGTTTTTTAGCAGAACGGTTCCTAAGTGTAATAAACTCCCTCCAGAGGTCTTTATTGTCATTTTCAATGTAGAAAAGTTGGAATTCAATGTCCCCAAACACTACTCCTTCTTTTCTCCTCGCCATAACCTAATTAACTATTTCTGGCACAATGCATTGCATGTGTAAAGGTCAGCCCCTAAAAGCTGGTCCGAGAAAAAATAAATTCTATTTGGGTCCTTGTTTTATTCGGTTAAAATGCTAGTGTTGTTTTAAGTCTAGTAAATTTAAGTTGAGCTCAACTTAAGTTCTTGCACTGTTTTTATAGTGTTGAACAGTATAGTTCTGTGTTAAGTTTGTTTGTTGTCAATTCTATCTCAGTTATACTTCTCTTTTCGCTAAGTTCGTGTGCAGCTATAATTATTTTTAAAATAAATATATAAATAAAGTAAATAAATTAAAATACATGAAATTAGATTTTGTGAAATGTACCCATGCTTAAGAGAGCAAATGTCAAAATTCATTATAAATTTAATTTCGCTTTGAAGCAAAATTAAAAATGAAAAACCCTCCTACTCTTACATCCCTTTGTACTTTCTGGCATTTTGCTGATTCATCTTTCTCTATTGTGTTTAAGATGACTTTTTATGGAGGTCATTTACAATCAATTGTGCCCTGTGTTTAAGTGCATGAATACGACAAACGACGACTGAATTGCAATTGTTTGTCGTTTTCCCCCATTTTTTTCTTAGTTTTTGCGAAATTGCAGAGAAATGTAAGTTGTAAATTTTCTAACGTCAGACTTTAATAAATCTGATCACATACATTAAAAGTTTCACCAGCACATGCTTGCTGTCAACCACAAATACACACACACACTGACAAGCATTCATAGACGCTTAAAGAAATAATGGAAAAAACTAAAGAAATTATATAAGATTCTGGATATAAGAAGCGGCGGACAAGGACTTCAATTTTAAGAAATGGAAAACTTATAAAAAAAAGAATATTTATATAAAAAATTTAAAAGAAAAACTAGTTTTAGTTCAATTGATAAAATGGCAGCTCAGAAAAAATTTCACCGCTAAATGCACTTTTCTTGTCACTCTTTCTTTTCTCCTTTATAATTCTCAATCTCTGTAGGTTTTGAATAAATTAAATTATTTACGCGCTACTGTATCCCCTTTACTCTTGACACTCTGTAATTAATATTCCACAATATTTAATTAAATTTCAAGTATTTTTTGAAGTTTGGTTTTTGGCATTCCCCAATCTTTGGCGCTAGATTTGACTTACCTAAAAAGAAAATAGAAATATAAAGAGAAAGCGAATTATAATTAATGAATTAAAAAGTTATTTTTAATATTTACAAATATAAAGTAAAAAATACAAAATATATAATAAATATTTGAGCTAACAAGCAAAGAAAACACTACCGCATTCACAATAAACTACAGTCATAAAATGTAAAGAAAAATTCTCATTTAATCAAAATAAAATTGAAAAGAAATTAAAATATTTCACAGCTATCGCATATGCCGATAACATGTTTGGATTTATATAATGAAAACAAAGTAGTTTTTGTTAGTTATGACTAACTTGATAACAGCATCAAATTAACAAACCAGAGATCTAGTAGTTTATATTGCGCCCAAGCTCTAATTTATGGTATTTATTTTTCAGCTCGATTTGCAACACAATTCTAAAAATTTCTTGTGAGAGTGGCACAAAAATTTAGGAAAATCTGCATCATTTGCTTTGTCAATAATTTAATGGCTGTGGAATAAACAACTTTTTTGGTTAGTGCTAATAAGATTCTAAAACCAGAAGAACAGTGAAAATCTATTTCAATAGCAGGTCTCTGCGACACTTTCAGTACAAAATGCGGCTCCAATGATAGCAAAGTAAAGTAGAAATATGGGTTTTAATCACGGAGTATGATGACGAGCAAATGTTCACATCTAGCACGCCGCCAGACGTTCGCTGTTTTTGGAAAATTTTTAAGCACGTAATGCAATAACGCTTTGTTTATCTCGTCAATGCAGCGCCGAATTTCATCTTTCGGAGCGTCACTTTTTTTTATGGATTGTTCACGTAAACCTGGTCTTTTAAATAGCTCGATCGGAAAATTACCCATACATAACTAATCATTACCGCCTAATTGAAAATGACGTTCATCACTGAAGATGATTTTGTTGAAAAATAAAACAGTCAATTCACCAACGTTAATCGACGAGCTGATTGCTCAAGCTCGCTTGCATCGCTATGACCACGAAGAGCAAAATGTTTTGGTTTACTATCACCAACAATAAAGTGAGACTCAGATTTAGTGATTAAATTACGCACAAAGGTCTCAGAAGGAGTCTGATTACGAGGAAAAGCTGCTCGGATTTTCGGAAAAGATACAGTAAAGTTTCGTAATTTTTCTCAATTAAAATTCTTTGCTCAAGAGTAAAACGTTATATGCTTAAAATATCTGAACTTTTTGCTAAATAAATAACAAAGGATGACCGCTCAATTCTAGATATTTAGCCTTTTGAAAGACAATTTACTATTTAACCTTAAATTTGATCACCCCATAATTATATTTGATGTAGGATACCTAAAATTATCAAAGGCACATAATACAATGCAACATATCATTTTGGGACTCAATTGTAAAAATTGCACGTGAAAGTAGTCCCAAAAATAACAGCTTCTTCATCAATCATTTTGTCAAGTTCGCTGCATTAATTATTTAAAGGACTTGCGAATTTTTTTTTTTTTTTTTTTGTTTAAGGCAGAATTTTTTCAATTTTTCATTTTTTCTATATTTTAACATGGTTATATCTCGATAAATCATATGTAATATTTCTTTTGTCTCTGAAACAAAATTGTAGATATTGAATCGAAGGACAAAAAAGTCAAACAAACCTTCCCGAAAAAACGTCATTTAATGCCCTAAAAATCGCAAAAAATGCCCATTTTTCCCCATTTTTTTCCATTTTTTACTGTATAAATTTTAGTTTGCAGGAAAATAAAAATTCCGATTCATACAACAGTTTTTATTTGATATGTGCCTATATTGTCCGACGGGGTTTGATTTATTTGGGTATGATTTTACGTCAACTCGCGTCAAATTTGGTGTGTGAACAAACCGGTCTATATAAAGAGAACAGAGAGAACACTAAAGATGGCAAATACCGGAAACCGGTTTATTCATAAACCAAATTTGAAGCGGGTTGACGTAAAATTATACCCAAATATTTATTAATCTACACATGGAAACATCATTTAGAACATTTTCAATTATTGTCAATATCCAAATACGTTGAAACTGAAACTTGTGCCTCTGATGATCTCATTTTCTTTGTAGATTGCTTATTTTAAAATTGTGAGTCTGCCTCATCAACCGAGTTGGATACAATGTTCAAGGTCACGTATTTCAGTGTGTCCACCAATTTCAGTGTCAGCTTTAGTACTTCCATCTTCAAACTGCACAAACGCAGAACGCCAGCTATATAATCCATTCCCATATTTTTCACTAAACCTGGGTATCACAGCAATACATAAATGAACTTTCATCGTCAATGGAATAAATTTTCTGAGAATCTGTTTACCGTGTATTGTATGATGTTGCACTCACAGTTTTGCTCTGTGAGTTTTGTACGCTTCAAATATCCTGTCAAAAATACTGAATTTTTTATAACAGCCACAATATAATCTATTATCTTCGAAATGTGTTATCGTTTCATTATCGGGTGTCCAATCTGCTTCATTCACACATTAATCGGGTTCGGCTTGCAGGGACACAGTATTAAGATTCGGAGGTTTAGTTGGATCGGTAACAGCAACGCATTATATTGGAATTATCGCAGCAAAACCGGAAATGTATGCTTCTGTGTTCAATACGTAGCCGCAATTTACAGGTCTTGAACCCAAATTATTTGCTTCATAAAGAGTCCGCCATCTAACGTTTTTCTTTTCAACTAGTGCTTATTTCGTGAATGGTAACACTTAGCTCATGTTTGATTTGACAGATAATTAGTTTTATCATTCCGCTGAACGAATATGGTTGTGTATACGCTTGCACAACGCTTCGCTAAGTGGGCCTGCGATCGACTTACAGAAGATGCCGACTTTGCAAAAAAAAAAACCATCTTTTCAGATGAAGCTCATTTTGATCTTGCCGGGTATATAAACAAGCAAAATTGTGGCATTTGGGACACAAAAAACCCGCACGCATACGTTGAAAAGCCGACGCACCCAAAACGAGTCACTCTTTGCTGCGGATTTTGATCCAGAGGCATAATTGGGCCATTTTTCAGGAGTCGCCGTTACAGTCAATGGCGATCGTTATCGCGCCATGTTGAACGAGTTTTTGTTCACAAAAATTGAAGAGCAGGATATTGGCAACATTTGGTTTCAACAGGACGGCGCTACGTGCCAAAAAGCCGAAGCTGTGTAGTTTTGTTTATAGCATTTAAAACAAAAAAAGCGGACCCTATAAAAGAAAACTATTCCGATATATTCTAACAAGTCGAAATTGAGTCGTTAGCATCTCGATGTACCGTGATCCATAGACCATTACCGCATTTTCAGATTCACCTTTGAAAAAAATGGCCCAATCATGCATCCAGATAACATAGCGCACTACAACATAAGACGCTGTGCACCCAAAAGCTTCTTAATAATCGCTGTAGAATTTTCAGAAGCCTAAGTGCGGTAATTTTGCTTGTTGACATAACCTAACAAATGAAAATGGGGTTCGTCTGAAAAAATGAAAAAATGATTTTTTTAAGAAAAACCAGCCGGTTGTTCTTAAATGAATTGAGCAGAATCTAAGGCGATATGAAGAATTTGCATGAACGTATATTCTCCGACGGGGTTTGATTTATATGGGTGTGATTTTACGTGAACCCGCGTCAAATTTGGTTTGCGTATTCGAACGAGCCGTCTTTATAGAGAGAACACTGAAAATGGCAAATAGCCGAAACCGGTTTGTTCACAAACCACATTTGACCCGGGTTGATGTAAAATCATACCCAACAGATTTGAATGAACCTTGTAAGGCTGCATTGTCAAATCCTTTCCTTATGCAAAATTCGCTATGTGGTGGTTTTCGATAACCCCATTTGTTAAGAACGTTGAGCACAAATTTGGATTTGCTTCAAATATAAATATTTTTAAGGCGATTTTTGTGCGAAATTGAATTCATTATAACAATTGCCAATGCATCTACTACGAATACGTCAAAAAACTAAATGTCAAAACCAGATATTACGACAAAAAATCCAGGCACGGAGCCACATAAATAATTTAAGACAAGAACAAAACTTATAATTTAATAACTGAGCAAGTATTTTTATAATATTGCCATTTTCCGTCCTAACTGGCTGATTTTCACTCGATGGCGAGCGCTTTCGATGCGAATGCATCATTCTCAAGCCGCGGTTTTGTTTGTACTGGTGAGTCAGTGTTGGCGTTCAGGTAGTTCTGTTCTGGTAGTATTTTTATTTTCTCAACTTTCAAACAATAAATTTTTAATATATAAAAATTTATTTCAAATTTATTTAATTAAAAGAAATTCGAAAATGAAAATAATAAAAAACATAAAAAATTATGTCACTGCATGCTCACATTGTCAACTAACTGGCTTATAAACGCAACAATAATTTTATTTCTCGAATGATGTGGTTTAATTTTCATTGCTTATTTATTATAATGAACGCTAAAGCATAATCATTTAATATACAAGAGGGCTATGGATGTGTGGCAGCAAATATAATTATTTGCCTTTTTATAACGCAAAAACGAAAATCTCTTTAACACTCGCACATGATTATGTCACTCAATTTATGGCAATATTTAGAGCTCTAGAGTGTTATATGTATGAGAGTGTGTTGATGTGTTATTTAAATGTTTTTCAAACCCCATGGAATTTTATTAATTTTGCACATGCAACATGACAACATTTACATTGTTTTACAAAAATGAATATGCAACGAAATGTTGATCAATAAAAATTTTAATTTATTTTGAGGTTTTTAATTGATATTTCAATCATTTTAAATCAAATTTATAACATACATTTTAAAATAGTTTAACGTTCTGCTTTTAACGAAATCAAATCATTTTATTGTTATTCTATAAGTAGCTTAAATAAATTATTAAATAAAAATAATAAAAACAAAAACAAATTAAGAAGAACAAATACAATAGCATTGATTTAAAATAATTTTATTACGCTAATAATCACACACCTTTAAACAACATGAATAAAAGTATAAAATAATATTAACGATGCACTGTGGCTCTGAATTAATTGTCATTGGCCAAAACCTATATTTTTTCTTTACATAGATTCTTAAAATTTTTATGTTATCGGAAAGGAAACAGATCAAAACTTAGGTAGCCGAAAAATGTTGTCAAAATATTCGCAGTAGCAAGAGTGGCATGCTGCTAAAAGCACAGAATTTAAGTTAATTTAGAAATAAAAAAAAATTAATATTTGATCTCATATTAATTACGATTTCCTAAAAGTAAAGTATTATTGATAATAGGCTGCGGTTTTTTTTTTATTATGTTGGTTGAACTATTGTTTTTCACAAATGGTATTTGGGCACCCTGTATAATTTGTAGTTAGGTTGTTATGTAATAAATTTGAAACCACCATTTTTTCTTAAAATTTGAAGTTTAATAGTGTTAAAAAAGCAAAAAATTGAAAACTGTTTAAAGAAAGGGCCGGTCCCGCCCGTAGAATATTTTTTTCTTATTTTAATGAAAATACTCAAAATTTTTACAAACCAAAATTCTATCAAAATTGCTATTAAATTTACCTAAGAACCATTCACTGCCATAAATTCAAATTGCAGATACCAAAACGTAGGGAGAAATAGAGGAAAGATATTAGTGGATTATCACCGCTACATACGAGGATAAGATTTATGGAACACATACTGAAAATTAGTTGGACTTCGGATCTTCAGGATCAGTAAGAAATCATGACACCAACAAAGAGAAAAGAAAATTAAAAAAGAAAGAAGTTCAAGATGCCTTTTTTAAACACGGGTTAATTATAGATCAACCACAACAAAGATCAGGCAATACAAACGATGACAATACCGCAAGAATATTTTTTTTTTTTTTGGATGCCGAAAATACATATGATATAACTGGTATTGATATAGATGTTATTTTAAGATTTGAAACAATTACTGAAGTACTTGCGTGCAATGAACAAATTAATGCAAGAAAATTTGGTGA
Organism: Trichopoda pennipes; assembly: GCA_030448955.1. NCBI lineage: Eukaryota > Metazoa > Arthropoda > Insecta > Diptera > Tachinidae > Trichopoda > Trichopoda pennipes. The sequence goes on from JASKUP010000040.1 coordinate 5,932,535, forward strand.
TTATGCCACTGAAAAGATCCAAATACAATTATAGAAATATGTCAGCAACAGTACACAAAGTTCTTCTTTATCATGGAGTAGATGTCATTAAGCACCAGTTATTACTAATTGGTGATTTATCAGAGAAAGCCCAGGAAAAAAGAAATAAAGATAACAGATTTTACAGAGAACATAATAACAGAAAAATATCACGAAGTTCTACAAAAGATTTATTGATTTCATATATTATTGCCAACGTCAGATCCCTTTATCTCTAGCATGCGAACTTAATGTAATGTGAATCATTCGGACCTACATGCCAAAGCTAAGGTATTGCTACAGGACAGAAGTAATGCAGAGCTAAATATAGAATATTTACAGGAAATATTGCAGCCAAATGAGTAATAATTATAATTTGCATTTAATATTTGAGCGAAATAAAGCAGACAAATATTAATATTAAATGTTATTTTATTTATCTGCAATCTATTTATGACTATAAATAAATATATAATTAAAGAAAAATTATGTTACACTGTTTTATTTAAAATTGACCAAAAACTAGGAAACATGTAAGCATTGTTAAGCACAAAGTTAAGTGCAGCCCAATCTATCTATATCTTTTGACTAAAAAAAAACTTCTATAAAATTTTTTTTTTTTTTTTTTTTAAAGAGAAGTAGCAATTCAGGCAATAATGCCTATTTAGTCAAGTACCGTGCTACCTTCTTTAGGAAAGGGATAGAGAAGAGATGAAACAGGTGGTGAAAGCAAAAGGATAGTCGGAAATTAACTGCCGTATAAAGACAGCAGCAGCGACCAGTGACTATGCCTTCATCGCTGAGCAGCTCCACCGACAGTCAATTTTTATCATTTGTAGTGAAAAAAAACAAGGTCTTCTTTGGGAATCGAACCCACAACCTCCATATTTACAAGCTAGTACACTACCTACTAGCCTATAGGGGCACCTGTTACAGAAAGTTACAGAATTTTGACCCAAGAAAGACGATTCTGAGCCACTGTGCGATGGTCATTTTGATAGTCTCAGACTATAATGCACAGACTCTACTGAATGTTATAATATCAACTTACTAACACTTAAATTCATATCCCACTACACCTGCAGGCACACAGACATAAAATTGTTGCTGATGCTTGACTACGTTTTAACTTTTATTCTTAACTTTCCATTAAGGTTTGGCCAATTAAATTGAATGTACGACTACACACATACTATCACATGACTTAAATGCCACGATACCCAGCAAACTATTAAATGAGTGCTCTGAAAAAATGGTTTATAAAAGGCAACAGTTACACAACGTTTTCTAAAATGGCTCACGCTAAGATATTTTTTTTTTTTTATTTATTAAAATTTAACATATTTATAGTTACATAACATAATGATTACTTAATGGTCTCAGCGCCACTAGGGCTTTATTTGAGACAGGCTTGGCAACTTTGATCTAAATTAGAATTTTGTAATAATTAAGGCACACTAAAAATAAATTTTAATAAATTTGTACGTATGTAGGTATGTAAATACAAAGCAATACATTATAAATTTATGAAATTACATTAAAAGCATATCAATATTATTTAATAAATAAACTTTTAAAAGGTTTTTAATAGAAGATATTGACATATTTTCTTTTAAATATTGTGGCAAATTGCTGTATTCCAAAGCACCGATATGTTCAATTCTCTGCTTGGTGGTTTTTGACCGACAAAGAGCAATTCTTAGATTTGAATTGTTTCGTGTTTTAAAAACGGTTTGGTTTGTGTTAAAACGAATTGTATGGTGGTCTACTCCATGTAGCACTTTAAAAACATATATTAAGAGTTTTTGTTTATAAATTCCATATATTAGCAATACATTTTTGGCAACTTCTTTATAAAGTAACAAAGTGGAGTGCCGGTTGTGTAAATAAAATACAGCTTTGAGGGATTTGTTCTGGATAATTTGAAGAGATTTTAAATCACTGTTTTTCTTTTAACCATAGACAAGTGTAAGGTAAAAAAGGTGACTTTGCACAAGAGCTTGAAAAATTAAAAACTTAGTATTTGCATTTAATCTATATCTTAGCTTAAAGAGGATACCTTGAGCCGGTGATATTTTCGAACGAACATATTTAATTTGGTTTTGCCAACCCAAATTGTTCTGAAGATAAATTGCTAAACAGTTGATCGACTCTACCTCAACAATTTTTTCTCCATTTAGCAATATTTCGCAATACGAAAAATTACGAGTTGGTTGAGGCCTAAATCTCATAAATTTTGTCTTATTTGGGTTCAACACTAATTTGTTTAATCTTGCAAACTCTAAAATAAAAGCTGCATCCCTTTCCACATTCATTTTTAAAACTAAATCCCCTTTGTAAGGGTAAAGCAAACATAAGTCATCTGCATAGATAAATATTTTGCCATTTAAACCTAGATTAGCATTATCATTAAGATATATATTGAACAACAAAGGCCCTAATACACTTCCCTGTGGAACTCCAAGTTTGACACTTACTAATGGGCTCTCTGAACTATTTATCTGGACAAATTGCTTTCGGTTTGATAAATTACTTGTAAATAGTTGTAAATTACATCCTCTAACACCATAAAACTCCAACTTTTTAATTAATACTGTTATATTTTGTTATATTTTGCATTAAAAATTAAAAATAGATTTCATAAAAGAAATTTTTTGTGCGTTACTAATTACAACCAACAGCTTTTCAGAATGTGCAGTTATTTGTGCACAGTTCTGACAGAAGCTAGAACATTTTGTGCTAAGGTGCGTGCTCTAAGAGTAGCTGGCAGAAAATAAACGTGATTGTGATGTTATTTAATAAAAAAATTGTCGTTACCACCTGTTCGTAACTAAACGCGGCCATTTTAACAACAAAATTATTAAAATGATATTGTTACGGATGTGTCTTGCCTAACTTTTTAAAGAAAATAATTAAGCATTAAAGTAAACTACTGGGTGTGCTGCTAGGAAACCTTATGTACGTAAGACCACTACAAATTTTTAGTTACAAACTGCGTAGCAATTTTTTACACGCCAAAACAACAACAATTAAGTAAGCTATTTACTTACTGCGCAGTTTACTAGGAAAATGTATGCAAGCAAGCTAACAACAAATTTCTGTTTACTAACTGTATAGAAATTTTATGCACGCAAAAAAACAACAAATCTGTATGCTGTTTGCCATGTGCATAGTTTTCTAAGAAAACTTAACTACACAAGACAACAACAACTATCTTAAAATAAATTCCAGTTAAAAACCTTATCAGCATAAAAACAAAAACAAAAATACACACAGGCGTCTATACATTGAATAAACAACACACAACAACAACAGCAACATATGATACAAAGGAAGTAGAAGATTCCTAATTTTTCTAGACTTCTAGTGGACAAATATAAAAGGGCAGCGTCTGAGTGGATAGTTAGTTCATTCAAAAATAAACCTCGTGAAGTAAAGGCGTGCATCTTAAGTAAATTGTTCTGTAGTGTTAACTTTGTGTATAGTTCAAGTAAATAAACTTGTAATTAATTTAAAAAATCTAAAAATTGGCGCTATTTGTTTTGCAATAAACAACTCCTAACAAAACGTTTATAAAAGGTATAAACGTAACAATATTCTTTACATCCTTCCATCTTTTAACAAATAAGTGATTATTAGTCCAAGAAGTGAGAACTAGACTTATACAGTAAGTGATCAATGCCACGTATGGAGAACATCTTAATTTTAACCTAAATTTTAAACTTTATCAAAGGTACAATCTGATGACAGATTTTAAATGTTTGTCCACAAAATATTTTTAAATTTCTATTTTAAAAATTTTAAATTTTAAATTTCGTTTATTACTTTTATTTTTATTCGACCTTTTTTTTAAATTTTATTAAATATGAAATAATCTTTTAACGGTCTTATTAAATAATTTAACGATTTTATTTTTTTTTTTTTTTTTATTATTTTTTTCAATATTTCGCTTTCCTTTGGAAAGCTTCTTCCAAAGGAAAGCGAAATAATGAAAAAAATAAAAAAAAAAAAAAAAAAAAATAAAATCGTTAAATTATTTAATAAGACCGTTAAAAGATTATTTCATATTTAATAAAATTTAAAAAAAAGGTCGAATAAAAATAAAAGTAATAAACAAATAATAATATAATAAAAAACCAAAATTTAAAAAAACAATCAAAAAGAAGAAAAGAATTCAAGGGAAGAAGCTTTCCAAAGGAAAGCGAAATATTGAAAAAAATAAAAAAAAAAAAAAAAAATAAAATCGTTAAATTATTTAATAAGACCGTTAAAAGATTATTTCATATTTAATAAAATTTTAAATTTCTCAATTTATTTGGAAAAATAATTTTTAAAAAATTTAATAAAATTAGTTTTTAAAGAAATAGGCATTATTGCTTTTATCTATTTAAATAAAAAGGTATAAGAGAAATTCAATTTTACCTTAAATGTTTTAGATTAAAATATTAAATTTAAATCTTCTAAATTCGAACAGAAATTACTTAAATTCTTCGGCATTGACTGCAGTGTTGCTTAAGATTATTAAATATTTTTCTTTTAAGTTTGAAAAAAATTCTGAATTATATTTTCTTTTTTTCCGGAAATTAGCAAATAATACACAGTGAGGAAAAAATAAATTATTTAATAAAAGAGATAATTTTCAAATGGCTGCACCAAAAAAAAAAAAAATCACATCCTGCTCCCAACGTATGCTTTCATTTTGCAGCAGATAAAATGCATCCCGCTGTGTATTAAAATAATTTTCCAAAGTGGTCTTTCAGCATATTTGATTTTAGATCTTTGAAGCTTTCTCTTTAAGCGGACATTACTCCTCATAATATGTGTAAGAAAACATGCCTCTACATGTAACCGTTTAAACTATTAGCCTGGAAATGTAAACATCACGTCTCTCTATATGTTTACTTTTTAGTTTCTCTACACTGTGAAATTTCTTGTATCGGTGTATAGTGGTTAAAAATTATAACGCTCTACAAGTAAATATCGAGCGTTTGCCAAGATGACGACATTACGGTGAACATCACGTTTAATATTTTACTCAATTTTGTTATTTTCAGTAGTAACCATATATATTATTTCTAATAAAGAGTTAGCTAATGTGGTTTCAGAAACCTCACCTAATGATACTCGGTTAGACCGTCTATCTCCAGATCACTCTCTGCCAAGATGACGACATTACGGTGAACATCACATTGCATGGACACGACTTTAAGTTTAAATTTTTACTTTATATTTTTGTTTTCTATTGCAATATAATAATTTCTAATATAGAGTTAACTAATGTGGTTTCAAAGACATCACCTAGTAATAGCCGGTTAGACTGTGTACCTGACCGATATGACACCTAATAATTTTTAAATTATAATTTTTATGAAACATTATAGTTATTTGAATCAAAAGACTAATGATTTTTTTCCGTCAATAGAAAATAACTGGAATAAAAGGGATTTAAAAACATTCGACTGGAAGGGAATAACTTCAGAGAAGTCGTGTGTACATGCTATCAAATGGATATAGCGCTCAATATAGCAGTAAATTCAAAATCAGTAAATGCCTGAAGAAATATGGTTTTAAAATTTATAAAAATTTTATTATACCACTTCGGTATAAAAGGGTTCAGATAGCTAAGGGCACAAGAAATAAACAAATAAAAAATTAAGTATTTCTCCACACACCCTAACCTTCATTTTTTAAGCTGATGCAGCCAGATGACAGTCCGTATAGAGCAAAATCACATGGAATCTAGAATTTTTTTAACAGAATGGTTTAAAATATTTTCATTTATAAAGAAATCGAAATTATTTGGTTATAAATTACATGTGGAACGGCACATTTTCGAAAAATGTCAAAGGTTGGTCCACTAACTATTAAGCCGATAGATATATGGTTACTAAGTTCAAAAACCAAAAGTCGAAATACCACCAGATAAGAAGGGGCGTGAACTGTACTTCCCTATATTTGTACTCTTTAAAATTTATCTACGCAGACGATGATTCCACTTTTTATTCATTTAATATTAAAATCGCCGCCATGATTGCCACCGTCTTGGAATGTATACTTCAGCTATTACCATGTCTAGGGGAAATATGAAAGTAAATATCAAAAATTATTTTTCTTGCCTTAAAGCAAAAAAAAGGAAAACTCAAAAATAAAAATTTTTGAAAATACTCCTTTAAAGCCAGGAAAATTCTTTTTGAAGGAGTATCCAAACTCTTTAATATGAACCACAGGCATAAAATAAAGCACTTAAATCACAAATGATTCTGCTTTATTTTTTTTTTTCAGGCAACAATGCCTATTTAGTCAAGTGCCGTGCTACATTCTTTAGGAAAGGGATAGAGAAGTAATGAGACGGGTGGTAAAAGTAGAAGGGTAATTAACTGTCGTATAAGACAGCGCAGTGACCAGTGAGCATCACTGAGCAGCCCCACTGACGATACAATTTTTATTTTTGTACTGAAAAAAAACCAATTTCATTGTGGGGAATCGAACCCACAACCCCCAGTCTTATAAGCTAGTACACTACCTACTAACCTACAGGGGCACCTATAAACTCTTAATGAACCTCAAAGAGCCGATAACGTATACTTTCAGTTTCATGATGTTTTCTGGGTGCTAACAAGTGCGAGAAATTGACTGTGTTGGTTTATCGTTACAATTTTAATAACTCTGTAGGCAAAAACATAAAACTTGGACTCATTTTATCACTAAAACACATCCAAATGTGTGTGATTGTTGTTATTTTTTTTTTGTTTTGTTTTTGTTTTCTGCCAAGCCAGCAGGCTGTGTGCGTAAAAGTGTTACATTTAATGGAGTAAATAAAATTCAATTTCATGGAATGTAAATTTTTTTCTATTTTTGTTAAAGTTACAGTTTAAGTGTATTTGTGGAAAATATTTATTTGTTTTTTAGTTAATGAACAGTTTGGTACATTTATTGCGATAATAAATGGCAAATGGACAAATGAAGTGTTAGAAATTGTTTTGATATTTTTCCTACAGAAATGATTAATATTATGAAATATATTTCAGTTTTATGGCAAGAAAACTTTTTATAACTAAAGTTACTTATATAACATGTAAATAATAAACAAATAAATAATACTAAAAATTGAACGTTTTCATTGTCGCTGACAAAAGTTAACCAGCAGTTAAAAAAAAAGAAGTATGAAACATCAAAGTCAAAGAAATTGCCAACAATCATTTTGGTGATTTTATTTTAAAATAAATTTGGATTGTTAGCACACTTATAAGTTAACATCAAAATCATTTTAATCAATTTAAGTTAAATATAAAATTTTATAGCCAAAAAAAACACTAGTTTCTCAAGCATCACTAATTTAGAGTGTCCGCCGGGAAGGTATACTACTTTTGTTTTGCCACCATTTTAGTAAACATTAGTCTTGACAGTTTATATTTGGCAGTTGTGAAGATAACACGTGGCAAAATTATTAGTGAAAAAATATTCGATTAATCAATGTATTTGAATCGTTAAAATGTTTTATCAAAATCAATCATCGATTACTGTAACGATGAGAAAGTTAGGTGAAATTTTTTGGAGAAACAATGTGGCAATAAAATGCACTATTTATCCTGCAGTGCAATCATGGACCAAAACGTACTCTCCGATCGGCCGAAAACACTACTGCTGCTCAAAAAAGTGTTCAAATCCATCCACCATAATTCGAATAACTTTGGCCACAATTATGCACAAGGATTTGCAATTGTTCCCATATAAGATTCAGTTGATACAAGAGCTTCTTCCACAAGATTATTTACGCTACCGATAGGATGACATAACTCGCCCATGACAATCCCGATTTTTATTAAAAATCATAAAGCACATTTTCAGTTGAATGGTTGTATGAATAAACAGAATAATCGGTTTTGAGGAATGGGAAACCCTCAAATTATTCAACAGTCACCTTTGCATCCATTAAAAATGAAAGTCTGATATGCAGTTTATCATATTATTTGCCGCTTGCTAACTTCTGACTCATAGATATCCAAAATTTTACATTTTTCGAGGTGTCGTCGTTAAATATTCAAGAAAAATTATCAGCCAGATAATAAAATTTAGTTCGTGGGACTTTTGAAAGTAAGCAGAGCAGTACTGCTCTGCACTCTTTATTGACATTTCGCAAGCATTCGACAAAGTCTGGCGCGAAGGACTTGTGTGTAAAATTACAACACTGCTTCCCGAAAACGATCACAATCTCCTCACAAGCTATTTGGCAAATAGATCTTTTGTGGCAAGATCAAAAAGTACATATTCATCGATCAAAAGAATTTCAGCTAGTGTCCCGTAGGGGAGTATACTAGGGCCATTCATATACTTATTGTATACCGTGGATTTGCCTACTCACACACACACACACACATATCCACATTTGCTGATGACACAGCGTTTTTAAGTGTCCATAAACGCCCAGAAGTAGCATCTCAACATCTTCAAACCCACATTGCTGATTTGGAGAAATGGCTGCACAAGTGCAAAATAAAGGTCAATGCCTCGAAAAGCGTTCACATAACCTTTACGTTAAGACAGTGAAATTGTCCACCCATCTCAATAAATAGAGTAACAATTCCAGAGCAAAGCCAAGTTAGGTGCTTGGGAGTATACGTCCACCATATTGCTGCCAAAATTACACGGCTTAAAATTAAAACCACCCAGCTTTATTGGCTAATTGAGTCACACTCTTTATTAAATTTAGACCTTAAAGTACTCCTATATAGAGCAGCTTTAAATCCAATATGGTATTATGGTATCCAGTTATGGGGTGCTGCACCCGCACCAAATGTTGAAAAGGTACAAAGAAGACAGTCAAAGATCTTGAGAATGATTATATGCGCTGCTTGCTATATACGAAATTATAATATCCACAAGGACCTTAATATTCCTACCTTCCGAGAAGAGATTAAAAAGTCGTGCAAGAGCTACATGGCAAAAGTAACTGATCATTCCAATCAACTTGCGAGAAACTTATTTTTATTTGAGGGCCATAGGCGCCTCAAAAGGGTGCAAACTTTTGATTTGGCAGGATAATATACTTTTTTTATCTCTCGCACTAAACGTTGAGTGCTTCAGTGGCAGTACCACCATAAATATTCTTAGGTTAAGATTTTAATACTTATTACGAATGTCCTACAGACAGATTCGATAATGAAATAAAGTAGTTTTTTTTAGATAATAAAAGATGCCCAGCTAATGAAACTTCGGCAGGTTTAATTAATTAACAAAAAATTTCCTTGAAAACCAACAGTATCAACAACACGCAGCTTACCGGCTGCCAGATTTTTATATTTATATAAAAAATATGCATCTGCAAAACTTATTGATAAAACAACATATCGGTTCAGATAAAGTAAAGCAATTTGTTTGTCTTTTATAAATTTTAGTAATTATTACTTTTACGTTTTATCTACTCTTTTCGTTGTAACATAAAATGGATTGAGAAATTTTACACTTCGTTAATCAACTCTCTACAGCCTTATTATCAACAACATTAAGCAGCATTTAGCTTGCTATTTTTAAAATTGATTAACTTCACACTACTCACAACTGCTATTTCTATTTATAGGCGAGTTAAACATCTAGATTATTGCAAGAGTGAAAAAAACCTGGCAACTTTTGTTAGTCATTTTTTAATACTTGTATTTATGTGTGCCAACATATTGTTTATGTGTAAGAGACATCACGTGATAAGATTAACATCTGCACCTGGCCGTGGACCTTAATCAGATAGTGGATCATTACCACTGTGGATGGTATGTAGCGTCATCCTCGCCCGAGAAGGCCTTCGGATACGTATATCCTCCGGTCACGCCTAGTTGTAACTTCAAAAGCCCGGAGTAGGCCGCAGCCTTCACTCCTTGCTGAAGAGTTGGAGACTATCCAACTCCTGGTCCAGAACGCATGAAGCTTAATATAATTAAGAAGAACGTGTGTGATTAGATTTACATCCGCGCCTGGCCATGAAGCCTTAATCAGATGTTGGATCGAACTACTGCATAATTTGGAACGGCATGCTTGTCCTAGGAAGCCGAAGCCATAATTCTATGCAACAGAACTTTCTAGTTGCAACTTCGATGATTCCAGAGCAGGACTGCAAATCATCACTCCTTGCTTAAGAGTTGGAGACTTTCCAACTCCTGTCCAGAACACATGTCTAGCATGCTCACTGGACTGGATCATTCACCTAGCGTGTCATTAACGGCGAAATGATCCTGGCCACCATAATAACCATTTTACTCTTATGGGGCCGCGAAACCACAACCACCACGATACTCCCATATAGAGGCCAGCCTCAATAATCAGCCAGAGAACTATTAAATGTCTAAAGAGACAAATAATGAATTCTGCGAGCTTACTGATTCCCTTGGAAATAAAGTGGAGTTTCCAGTTGTACCCATGCTGACTTCAGAGGACTGGGCTCCCTTTTTCTCCCAGTTACACTGTGTCTAGATAGTCGAAGTTCTATAAAGACCATATATATGTGCCCCCGGGAGATAATAATTAAGAACACAACGGCATTCATACTCACTGGACCTGGACCATTCATTGTGAATAATCCGACCCTCAAACTCAAACGAAGGCCTCAAAACATACAGCAACCACGTTACTCCGGAAGGGCCTGCCTCAATAATCAGTCAGAGAACAGCTAAATGCCTAAAGACACAAATAGCGGTATTCTAAGGCTTTACTGATTCCCGTGGAATTATAGTGGATTTTCCAGTTGGCTTCTACTAGCCTAAGGAGACTGGGCTCCCTTTTACCCCCGCAAGACACAAGTCTAAATGGTTGTGTGATCCATAAAGACTTATAATGTGCACCCGGGGGGGAAACGTGTGTAAGAGACAAAGAGAGTTTAAGTAGAATTTATTTCTAAAATAAATGTATAAAATTTGTTGCCCTTAGCTAAAGTTAGCTAATTTAATGGGTCCGCCAAACAGTTTTTTTTTCAAACGCTATTAGCTCCTGCACCAATTGGACTTTGTATGGCGTCATACCAAGGTCTTTATGCAAAATTCGTCTCAATGATGTCTATGAAATGTTTAATTGTTGAGAACGACGGTGAATTGATGTTGATGGCGCTTCACGCACACTTTCTGCCACAGCAGCAATATTCTCCGGTGTATGCACTGTTTTTTGCTTTTCACGCTTTGGTTTATCGATGAGGATGACAGTTTCTTTCACTTTTTTCCACAAGATAACGAACATACGGAGCGGACGGTGCTTCTCTTCTTCCAAAATCCGTACCATGATTTTCAAAAACTTCTTTAAAAAAAAAACAAATAAAATAATCTGTACGCAATTTTCGCACACAGTCTGCAACATTACCAATGATTTTCAAAGTAATGTCGCAATATTTCCTAGCGTTGTTCAAGCGTATACACAACTATATTCGTTCAGCGCAAGGATAGAACAAATTGTCTGTCAAAACAAACATGAGCTAAGTCTTACCATTCACAAAATAAGCACTAGTTGAAAAAAAAACGTTAGATTGCGGACCCTTTAGTTAAAATATAAAAATTAATTTAAGATTAGAAATTTTGTTTTTAATTATTATTATTATTAACTTCAATATTACTTTATTTCAGCTAAAATAATTAATTATTTTTTGACATAAAAACTAATAAAAATTTAAAAAATAATTTTATTTATTCCTGTTAATGCTTTCGCGGTGGATTAGAAAGAAATCTTAAAATTTCAAAAAAAAAGCCGGTGACAATTTCTTTAAAAATCTTTATAACTTAACAAGCATATGCACTAAAAATATTTTATAATCGTTAAAGTAAATTAAATAACACGCAGCTACTGCTGGATTAAAAATTTCATCATTTTTGTTTTTAAGCAAAATAATGAAAGAAAATTATTTTGCAAATTTTATGTGTTCGGAGAATGAATACTTAATCTATGATGAATATCCCTTTTTTCCTTTTTACTATACTATTACTATACTATTTGAACAATGAATAACTTGATATTTACTTTGAACCATATTAAAATTCAAAAATCTTTTTGAAACAAAATGCTATTCCGGGCTGCATAAAAGCAGCATAATTGTGTTTTTTCGGTGAGAGTGTAAGTGGGTGTGTGTATAAGAGAAACTTTCATGCAAGCAAGTATGTGTGTAATTAATTTATATATGCATTTATATATGTGTTTATGTAAGTATATTTCTTGGTATATAGTTAGCATTTCTGATAATATGTCTGTATGATATTTAAACTTTTATGAAAAATGAATTATTTTCCTTGTAGTGTTTCATTTCAGAGTATTAAAACGAGGTCGTCTTTCTTCATTACACTTTTCTCAAGTGTTATGTCTCTTTTAATGTATGTTACTGCAAACGTGTTTTATAAGACAAAAATAAACAAGTACATTTCTATTTACAAGCACACCCACACACACATACATATACATACACATACACGTAAAAGTATGTATGCAGTTGTATTTACTTGTCACTTAAATATTTATGTTAATGATAGTGTCTGTTGGTGGGGATTGTTTGCAAAAGCTTAAAATTTAATTCAGTGCAACTGCACTTATAATTTCTAAACCTTGAACTGTTGTTAAAGCAGCCAAAAACCAGGCTAAAAACCATGATAAACTAACTAAACTGAACTGAACTAAATTTAACTGATATTGTTTTGAAAAAAAAAAATATAAATAAATTCACATTTTTCTACATTTATTTTTATTTTTGTTAAACGTATACACACACACACACACACTCCTACACATACACACTTGTAGCTACTTTTACAGAAAAATGCAGAAACTTAAAAAACCTTGACAGTTACAATGATAATTTTCTATCCACTTATTTCCTATTCCACTCTCAACGTGGATTTGTGCTTGCAAAAAGGAAGAGAATTAGACACACAAAAAAAATACTCACAATGATGACAAAGAAACTGACAAAGACATGGCAACTGCTCTAGAATGTAAAAAACGTTTACATTAAAATATTTTACTTTAAAACTGAAAACAAAAAATAATGGAATTTTATTTTTTTTTTCACATAATTTAATTTTTTAATTTTGTGTGCAGGATAATGAAAGAAAAGTGGAATTTTTCAGATCTCCCTCCTTTCTTATCGATTTTTCTGTCGGTTCGTGTGTCGGTTCGTTTATCAAGTAGTGACTTTAACTTGAATTCTTTTATGTGCTAAACACAATATGTGTTATTTACACAGATTACAAATTTGGTATTCAATATCACCTTCTAAGTTATCGTACCGAGTTTATTATTAAAATTCCATTTTTGAGACAAAGTCACTTTACTATTTCCTTTGCAACAAAATACAACTTTTTTAAGTATAAATTTAGTAAACAAAATTTTGTCAATTTGTTAATACTGAATGTATTAGCACAACTCTGAGCCGCCGGCTCTTAAACCATGATTATTCAGCTATTTAAGGAAAGAAAATTGTACAGAAAAATTGTACAGCAAAAAATTGGCTATCAACCAAAGATCACCTTCAACTTGCTCGCTCATTATTTGGCGTTTTAGACTCAAACTATGAAACCCAAATGTCATCATAATTTTTCTGCTTAGTACTTTTAATATCATACTCGTTCAGTGCAGAAACAAATATTAAATTAAAAAATAAAAAAAATTAAATATTTTTTTTATATTCCTAGCAGTTAACAAAATGTTTCATGACTCTTTTCATTGCTTTTGTTAATGTTATTAATGTTGTTAACTTTTTCTTTTGTGTCTATTATAAAGACATTTATTATTACATTTTTTAATTAAATATTTACAATTTCCTTTCACTAATAACGCGTCGTAAAAATTTAGTGAGTGAATTTCAATTGTTTGTCATGTGTTGTCTTCTTGCTTAGTCAGCTAATAATTTGCTATTATTACTTTTACATACAAGCTCTCATTATTGTTATTATTATTCATTATTGTTACACTACATGAAACTACTATTTCTATTTATAGGCGAGTTAAAACGCCTAAATTATTGGCTGAGTGAAAATCTGGCAGCTTTTTCTAATAGTTTTTTAATACTTGCAAGAGTTTTTACTTTCTAACAAACAAATGTTCCCCCCAGGGACTCATTTATTTGTCTTTATAAATTTCTAAGGGATTTATAAGGGAGTCAACTAGAAGCTCCACATTATTTCCACGGGAATTAGTAAGCCCCACTGTTCAGCTATTTGTCTCTTTAGCCTTTTAACTGTTCTCGGTCGGAATATTGAGGCAGGCCCTTCGAGAGTATCGCGGTGGTTGTGGTTTCGCGGCCCTCATGAATTTTGATTATGGGGCCAGGAACATCTCGCCTTTACTGATAATAATGGGTGATCCGGATCCAGTTAGCATGCTTGTCATGTGTTCTGGACCAGAAGTTGGATAGTTTGCAGCTCTTCAGCAAAGAGTAGTGGTTGGCGACACTGCCTTGAAACCTCCGAAATTGCAACTAGGAATAACCTGTTGCTAGAAATTAGTCTTCAGCTTCCTAGGGTGTGACGTACGTATCATATCGCCCAAGTGGTTTGACCACCGTCGAGTTATGGTATACACACCCTAGGTACCGTAACGTAAATCATATCACGCATAACAAACAAATATATTAAAGTGATTTATGTCAACTTTGGTTGGGCGTTTACTACGAATAGACACTTTTAAATTGTGGAAATTGGTACTAAAACAAAATTCCCATTGAGCCAGATTTTCCTAAGCAAATTTTGTTTAGCGATAAAACTCACTTTTATTTGAATGTATACTTTAACACAATAAACAAAACAGCCGTGATTATAATCCTCAAGTTTATGTTGAGCCACCATTATACACTTTGAAAACTGACTGTTTTATGTGCTTCAAGGATTGGTGGAATTATTGGTCCATCCTTTTTTCAAAGCGATGATAGTGACAACGTTACAGTCAATAGTAACAGTTATTGAGACATGACTACTAACATTTTAGTTTATCACTTGAATAACCATGATGTGCAGAAGTTGTGGCTAACATTTAAATAGCTCGTGTCACAATTGCTGTATTGAAAGCAACGTTTGGTAAACGCATAATTTCACGTTTCTAACCCACGAAATGAGCTTCAAAATCTTGAGATTTAACGCTGCTAGAATATTTTTGTAGGGATATGAAAAGTCACCAGTCTAAGCTGATAAACTGATACGACTGACCAAGTGGAGGACAACATTCACCGCATTATTACCGATAATATTGGAAAAAGCCATCGAAAATGCACCTCCAGGTAAGATTACTTCCGAGCCAACCTTGGCGATCATATGCCAGAACTCATATTTAAAATGTAATTAGCAAAGGTTTTTCTTTCGAATAACGTTAATGTTATGTCAATTTAAAAACTGCAATTTTTTTTATTCCATTTCAAATTTTTGTACCTCCATAAAAAATACCCTTTATAAAGATCTCATGTGCTTAATAAATTATTTTAAAAATATTTTGCAATTATTTGGCCATTTTGTTAATTAAAACAAAAATAGCCTATCTCAGGCGTTAGCGGGTGGATTAGCTGCACCATAAATGCAAACAATTCTGCTTTTTAACCTGGTCAAATAAACATAAATCAATTCAGCATCAAACAAATTTTTTTTCCATAAAATCCCCATTGGAAAAAATTTTGATTTAGCGCGCTTAAAGGTTTTGCCAAAAGTAAATACTCGCGACTCTAACTAAAATGGGTTCCTTCTCAATGCTATTCGGTGTTCTTCGCTGTTATAAGTTCCATGAACAGAATTATTATATTAAAAACAATTTACAAATTAACAATCCACAATTGATATGCAAATAACTACAAAATAACTGCAAGCTATAAAATCAGTTTTCAAACAAAACAGTGTTACCAGCTCAAAGAAATAAACGTCTAAAAAACCGAACTTTATAAAAACAAAGATAACTTGGCCGTTTAGAAAAATTTATTGGGAATTTACTAAATTAGAAAAGTTTTTTGGAATAAGATCGGGTTTTTCAATAAGACGTTTGTTTTTTTAATTGTGCCAACACCAAAATTTCCTACGACAGTCACATTTAAATAATTAAAATCCACTATGAAAATGGTGGTCCTGTTAAAGTTACATTTTAAAAAATTTCGTGATAATTTCGGACAACATAATTATCCTTCTGAGACCGCTACTATTTCGATAAAAAATATATGGAGGTCAAAGCGTGTTCGGCCGAGTCGATCAACTGAAAACATCATAGCTGTGAGCCACAGTATTGAAGCAGATCCAAATTTGTCAATTCCTCGACGTTGTCAACAGTTGGGATTATCCAAAATCATTACATAGAGAATTTTGCAAAAGAATTTGTCTTTGAAGCCGTGCAGGAATTAAAACCGACCTACCATTCACATCGCCGTAGATTCGCTCAATTCATTCAGGGACAACCGGCAGGTTTTTATGAACAAATAATTTTTTCAAACGAAGCCGATTATTGAGAAGCCTTTGCATGTTCAACGTGTCACTGTATGGTGTGCTATGTGGGCTGGAGGCGTGATTGGGCTGTTTTTTTCTAAGAAGAGGCTGGAAATGCGGTAACGCTATCGCAAGATGCTAACAAATCAATTTTGACCTATTATTGATGACGTGAATATCACTGACATGTGGTCTCAACAACACGATGCGATATAAATAACAGACAAAGAAACGATCAATTTATTGCAAATCAAATTTACCGATCGTATAATTTCACGACAATCAGCAGGTAAGTAGCCAGCCAGATCGTGTGACTTAATGCAACTGGATTATTTTTTGTGGGGCTATGTTAAGGACAGAGTCTATACGAAGTCAATTGAATCAATTTAAGCCTTAAAACTCAAAATCCGTAATGTGATTAACGAAATAGGACCGCCATTTTGCCAAAAAGTCATTAAAAACTTTGATGAAAAAATCGAAGGATCGAAGATGTCACGGTCGACACTTGCCAGATATAATTTTTCATTCATAATTGACCAACTCTCTTTTTCGTAATACACTAAAAATTTATTAGTTCTATTCTGTTTTAGAAAGTAAACTTCTTGTTGAAACACCCTTTATTTAGAAAAACTAAAAATAATAAAATCTTTTAATAATAAAATAATAAGTTTCACTTACATCTATAAGAGTAAAAAAGAGGTACAATATCAGATATTTAAAGTTTAAAGCGGCATAGTAAAATGCTATCTTATGTCTAGTAGGGAACAACACAAAGTCAGCGCTACACCATTTTAAAAATGTGCACTTCAAACTTGATTAACATATTGATTTTTTAAATCTAATGTGACTTAATATTTTAAAATGATTTGTGTAGTATCATAAGCAGAGTCAGCTATTGCTTCGTTACTTATTAGCAATTTGTCTGCAGTGAATTTAAAATTCGTTATTGCCAGGTGATATCTAGCGTCTATTGAAGTAAACCTACTCAAGTGTCTTTTGAACTACAACAAAATAATATAAAGGAATGAACTTAGTTTTTTCTTTACTATTATTCTACTATTATTTTTTTTTTCAAATTGGCAACTATGCAGTTTTCACAAAATTATTATATTTCCTGTGCACATAACACTTTCTTAGAGTTGTCAAACCATCCGCATTCCTCTCGCCAATAAATATTTAATTTCATAAATTTTCCAAGCTATTGAAAGATTTTGGACGTGACACCTGACAGTTACTAAACAAAAAAAAAGCCAACTGTCATTTATTGCAAAATAGCCATAAAACGCACCATAACACAAATAACAACAGCAACAACAACAACAACAAAGTATACAACTGGCAGATCAAATTTATCTTTTAACCTTTAAAAAACAGAAAACATGAAATATAAAAAGAAAAAAACTTTGCACAGGCGATGTTAAATGGAAAACGAAATGTTGAGGTTAAATGCATGGCATTCTATCGTACGTGTTCTTAAGTACAGAATTACAAAACAACAACTACAAAAACAACCAAAATAACAAGCTAAAAGAAGATGAACATTATTTTTTCTTTCTTAAATTTGTCATACATGAATTGTAGTCATCTTTGCTGAGGTAAAACTTTCACTATGGTCCAGAAGTAAATATTTTTTGGCAATTTTTTATGTGACTTTATTTTGTCAAGTTGATATAGGACGATAGCCATGCCTACTTCCCCCAACTGTAATTTTTAGATGTCATAACTTGGACAAATACTTTTTGTATTTTAATATAAAATTATTTATAAATTATATAAGATCACTCAAAAAGTAGGCAGAGTGGGCATGGACTTGAAAAAAATATTAATCGATTTTGCCATAATTAGGCAGGCAGAGTTTTTTTATAAAATTATATCGATAAACTATAAAATGGGCAAAGTGGGCGTTGAATTAACCATATCACTGTAGCTTAAACAAATGTTAAACAATTTTACAGAAATTTACTACACAGAAACTATTTATGAAAATAGAGCGATCTACCTGAAAGTGGGTTAAGTGGGCGTGGCAAGCAACATATTGCTGTAGAAATATTTTGCACCACTAAAAAGTGTGGTGTGCGTGCAGTAAATAGAATAGAGAAAAGTTAACAGGTTGAGCAGTACCACCGGCTCCACTGGAAGATATTTCTGCTTGCCTGTTACAAAAAAGGATCACGAGTTCATATCCCAACAGAAAATTTTTCTTGGGAGACGCCGGCTGAACTTTATATTTACAATGCAAATACATATTAAAAACCGGTTGAAGTCTTAGCGTAGTCTAAAGTTAAACAATTGTTGCACAATCGCAATGTTCAACTCCCCGCGGATACGCAGAGTAGGTGGACAACCCATTTTCTCACGTGAATCTGGGGGTAAGAGGCGGTGCTAGTCGCCGGGCCTAGCAGGAACCTATAACTGGAAGAATTAGATACCCGAGGTTCGACCCAATTGGTACATGCTTGATAAGATTTACATCTGTACCTAGCTGTGTAAGCCATAACCAGATGGTAGATCATACCATTGTGGACGAAATGTAGCCTCATCCTCGCCCTAGAAGGCCTTCAGAGACGAATATCCTCCGATCACTCCTAGTTGCAACTTTAAAAGCCCGAAGCAGGCCGCAGACTTCACTCCTTTCTGAAGAGTTGGTCCAGAACGCAGGCAGCTTAATAAAATTTAAGAACACAACTGCAATCATGCTCACTGAACCTGGATCATTCATTGTGTTCATTCTTAATGATCCGACCCACAAACTCAAACTAGGGCCTCGAAACACACAATCAGCACGATACTCCCATATAGGGGCCAACCTCAATAATCAGCCAGAGAACAGCTAAATGTCTAAAGAGACAAATAGTGAAGTCTGCGAGCCTACTGATTCCCGTGGAAATATGTAGATTGTCCAGATGGCTCCTACTAGCCTTCAAGGGGCCTGGGCTCCCTTTTACTCCGCAAAACACCAGTCTAGATAGAATAGTAGGCTCCAAAAAGACT
This sequence comes from Trichopoda pennipes, assembly GCA_030448955.1. NCBI lineage: Eukaryota > Metazoa > Arthropoda > Insecta > Diptera > Tachinidae > Trichopoda > Trichopoda pennipes. The sequence continues at coordinate 5,951,953 of JASKUP010000040.1, forward strand.
ATCATGTGACCCCGGGGGGAGGGGGAAGTGGCATGCAAGAAATTGCTGTAATAAATAAATATTATTTAATTTGAAGGAGAGTTGGCATGCTAATAGAGTTTATGTCATTATACCGATACACCAGAAAGTAGGCAAAGTGGGCGTACACTTTAAACGAATAATAACCAAATTTGGCAAAATTAGACATGCAGACTGAGATTATGAAATTATGACGATAAACTTGAAAATGGGCAAAGTGGGCGTAGCTTAGACAAATAGTGATCAATTTTAAAGAAATTTAATACGTAAATTCAGTTTATGAAAACAAAACGGTCTACCAGTTAGAGGGTATGGTGGACCTGGCAAGTAACAAATTGCTATAGCTTGGATAAATATTAGTCGATTTTGAATAAATATTAATCGATTTTGATAAAATTTTTTATGCAGAATTAGTTTTTTAAATTATAGCGAAACACCTGAAAGTGGATAGGGTGAGCGTGGCATGCAATCAATTGCTTTAGCTTCAATAAATATTAAACAATTTGAAGCAGACTTTGTATGCGGATTTATCTTATGTAATTATATCGATACGCCAAAATGTGGACGAAGTGGGCGTGGTTTTTAACCATTGGAATTAGCTTGATCAAATATTGATAAACTTTGATGAAATTTAATATATAAACTTGTTTAATAATTGCTCATAGTTTTCAAAAAAAAAAAATACGGAGTGGGCGTGGTACTATAGAAAATACAAATTTTTGCATTTGAATTAAATTAGAATTCGTGATTATCTGCCATTTTAGTAAACGTTTTTTTTTTGCAATATGAATAATCAAAGAGATTTTTGTAATGATAGCACTGCGGAAGTTTCCGCTAGAGCTACTCCATTAGGTTGACAGGAGTTCCTTGCATTTTAATAATAAGAATAACATCATGTTATTATGCTATCTTTTGCACAAATAACAATGCAAGAGTTTCTTTTGGAGTGAGCGAAACTATTTTGGTTTTTTTCAGAAGGAAAAAAATTTAATTGACATATGTTGCATTCAGGATGTCGCGCTGTTTTTAAAGTTGCTAAATCGCTGTTATTTGATATTTTAGTCGAAAAAGTAATAGTTTATGAATCATTAAAACAACACTGTGGTCACTTGCCGACTTCTTTAAAGCGAATTTTTTTGCCAGTGTGTTGAACTTAAGCCGTACTACTTCACTTAAAGACAGATTTTCTAAAATACTGCAATTAATTCCAATGATGGTATTTCCTAAAACCTATCGGTGGTATTTTGCTACTAGTCCTCACATATAGGATGAAATTTTGCACTTTGTTTTAATTCAGCACTTTTCTAAATTTAAATCATTATTATTAATTGTTTAGAAACTAAATAAAACAAAAGGATTAATTTTACAACCGCCTTCTTGCCAAACTATAAATGATTTTTTATGTTGTTTAAAGTTAGAAATACAAACCCATTTATAGAAATTGTTTTAAAGGACAGACGAAAATATGTTATAAATATTGGGAACGATAAAAGATATAATATATGCAAGCTGTACTTCGACATAAGATAGGCAAACACCAGAGTTAAATTTTAAAAAAAATTATTACACGACACAGCATATCTTTATACAATAAACCAGATTTATTTTTATTTATTACAGCCCCATTTAAATCACTTTTTATTAATCTCCATTGTCAATTTATCAACATATTGCCTTTAATAATTTTTTCCATATTTTAAGTCCCAACTATATTATGGATATGCTGGCTTAAGGTAACTTAAGCACCTATGCAAACACCTCATAATTATATGTGGCAAACTATAATGTACTTAACAAAACTTTTCATTAAGTTTTGTCAAATGTCATTTGCTTAAGTAAAGTAGGAAAGTGATCGTACATTCTGTAGGGAAACAGCTGATTTTGCATTGTGTTATAGAAACATTAGTAAAAACCAATTCCAATGGAGGATGAAAGCGAAAAATATTTTATCTGAATATTTTATCTTAACATGTACACAAGAAAAATTGCTTATATGAAACGAGTTTTATTATAACGGTAATTCAAAGGAACGAGCGTGGAAGGAGGTAGCAGAAAAATTCAGTAAAAGTGTTAAGTAATACCTTGAACAATTTTCTTTGCGTTTTTCATTTTCATGCTGGTATAAATTATATAAAGTCGCAGAGTGCAAACACAGATGGAAGTTACTACGGGAACATTTCTACAAAGAAATGAGGAAGATGGAAGCTCCATCAGGTAGTGGAATAGACTATATTGCGGAATGGACACTATTGATAGTCTATGATGTTTTTGAAAAGCTCTCTCGCACCCTGCCGGTATAAGCATTTATATCGAATTTTTTTTTACTTTTTTACAATGTAAATCTTTATTTTGTAGTACTCGTGATAACGTTAAAGAACTAGACTCAACCTTGGAGTTTAATTATTTAAGGACCTTTAAATATTTGAATTTCTTTTCCATTTTTTTAATAAATATCTGTTATTCTTTTCAGCGATCTTTTTTAATTAATTTAACAATATAAATTTTTTTCAATATTTCGCTTTCCTATGGAACAACAAAAATTAAAAAATTAATTTTTCCTGAAGAAGCTTTCCATAGGAAAGTGAAATATTGAAAAAAATATATTTTGTTAAATTAATTAAAAAAGATCGCTGAAAAGAATAACAGATATTTATTTAAGATATAAAAAGGTCGATTAAAAAAATAAAAATAAAATTTTCCATTTTTTGTTAACACACAATTTGCATTAAAATTTAATTTTTTATTGTTTATAATTTCAATGATGCACACAATTGCATTTTTTAGTACTTTTGGCCCAAATAATACAAATAGCGAAGCGTGTGTAATTTTTCTTTCGGTATCTTCTTAAAACTATTTAAAAAAAAATAAATTTGTATAAGGATAGTATGAAGTATACAAAATATGATTATTAAACACCTTTTTTTTAATAAATTTCATTTATTAAGAAAGAAATTTTTTTTTTGCCAAAGTACGAATAAAACAAATGTGCAACTGTGCATAATAATTTCTACATTCACGTAAGTACAATATATCAACGATTTGCTTAAGCATTTGATAGACTTTTCGTTCAATTTTTGACATAAGCTTAAGCCAGCTGATGCATATTACAGTTGGGGCTTTATACTTCTGGAATAAAATTTTTTCTTAGGCTTTCTCTAATTTTTAAATTAAATATTTTTGAAATTTATTTTTATGCGACCTTTTTTTTTTGCTTTAATAAATAAGTATTAATCTTTATAAAGGTCTTTTTAATTAAATTCCTGAAAATTTATTTAAAAAGACCTTTATTAAAATTTTTTTTAAATTTATACAAAATATTCCATACCATAGTGCATATCAATGAACCATGGAGCATTTTTAATAAATTTAAAAAAAAAAAAAATAAAACATAAACAATTCTAAAACCAGCAGCAGCTATGAAATGTAACAAAAATTTATACCACAATGACATGTCTTGCATGTCAATGTAATAATAACATTCTATAGTTTAACATATGACTAGTCACATATACAGCAACACATACATGCATACATGCAGCAACGAAAACATTCTTCATAAGTAAAATTCTATTTAAAATATTTAAATATTAATGCCTCAAGTGGCTTAAAACGAACAGGAGAAATCTTATCACATTTTCTGGAAATAACCAGCAGCTTGTTCATACTTCAAAAGCAACAACAACAGTATGTATACGCCCATAGAAGGTAAAATATAATACAGCATAAGCACAAACACACACATACACACACTAAAATGTAAAGTATGTCTGTTTTTGCAACCAACAAAAAAAACAAACAAACAAAAAAATTATAAATGACACATTTTGTGCCTGCCTCTCTAACTCTCTGTTGATTTTTAGTCTCTGTACCTGTCTATCCATCTATTTTTCTAGCTGTCTTTTATTATATTTCAGCCAGATCTTACAAATGAGTTCATTTTCTACAACACTTGTTCCCACTTCATGCTGAATTCTTGTCAATTTATTTTAAAACTGTAACAACAACAACATACATTTTCTTTGCAGGCTAAAATGAAAATTTTCAAGCGGCGCCCTAAACTAAGTGGCTTTGATAGTGGGAAAGGTCGTGCTAAAGTGAGATAATGGAAATATAACACGTGCATTTCAACACACAGCAACATATATTAATTATGTAAGAACAACTTGTTAGAAAACAGCTGGTAACACCAAAAAAAAGAAAATTGAGAAAAATTCAAAGTAAAAATATTAAAGAATTTGAGTAGAAGCTGGAAGTGCAAAAAGGAGGTTCAAACGGGTAAGGAATTGGAAAATCAATCTCAAAATCCAAGAAAAAAAACTGTAAAGTCAGCAGCAACAGTGATTAGAAATATATTTTTGGAGTACATCGAATTCACTGTCTCAGTTAGCTAAGATGAGTTTGTATAGTTGGGTGGTACAAGTTACATGAGATAAAAATAAGTGATTCTATCTTTCGGCTCACCCCACCTAAAATGTGCCAATTGACTAGAAAATGAAATTGGCAAAGTTTCAGTTTAATTTGATCATACTAACACGTACCGCTTTCAGGTTTAGTTTAAGAAAAACAGTGATTTTTCCAAAAAAAAAAATCCTAGTTTTTCATCCTTAAATCCGAAAATATTTTTTTTAGGACTCTAGTTTTATTTATAGACTCTTGTCTTATTTAATAAGAAATTTTATTCTTATTAATTTTAAATTTAATAATTTTAAAATTTATATAGATTTCGTATCAGATTCATTCATTTTAGAAATTATTACAAATTTCCCTTATAACGTATTGTTACGTTTTTTAATACACCTTTTGTTTTGGTTGAGTTCTTTATTGCAAAATAAATATTGCCAGATTTTAGAGTTTTTAAATTATTTGCAAGTTTATTTACTTTAAATACACACAAATTAAACACTATAGAACAATTTACTTAAGATGCAGGTTTTTACTTCACTTCAGATTTATTTTTGAAATAACTAACTCTCCGCTCAGACGCTGCCTTTTACATTTGTCCACTACAGGTCTAGAAAAATTAAAAATTTACTATTCCCTTTATAACACATTTTGTTTTTTGTTATATTACGTCAGAGACACCTCCGACTCCACATAAATTAAGTGAAGATTGGGAAAAATAGCAAAGAGGTCAATTGACCAACCAAAGTTGTGGAATTGACACACTTTGCAAATTCAACACTTCTGGTAAGACAACAAAGCCACTGTACTATTTTTCAATAACCTAATTACACTTCCTTAGTTTAAGCCAATTCAAATAATAAGCAATAAGCATTTTTAGCTAAATAAAACAACAACAAATTAATCAATAGAATAAGCACTTTTAAGTTTAATAGTTAATTTTAAACCTAGAGTAAAATTGTAACAGTTAGTCCAAACTTAAATAAATAAAGTGTAAAAGTCTCAAAGTAGAAGCTTTGGATTTTTTATTTATTAATAATTCATACAAAAAACTTAACTTGCTCGCCTGTAGCTCTGTGTGTATTTTTTGTTTTTGTTTTTATGCTGATAAAGTTTTTTCTTCAAATTTATTAAAGATAGTTGTTGTTGTCTTATGTACATAAGTTTTCTTAGAAAACTACGCAGCATACCCGATTGTTGTTGTTTTGCATGTATATTATTTCCACGCAGTTTTTAACTAGAAAGTACCAAGTTATTAACTTTATTACTGAATTATTTTCTTTAAAAACTTAAGCACGACGCATCCGTAGCAATATTAAGATGGAGGATTATTCTTATTACAGGCAATTGAACAAGTTTGAAAAGGCTAATTACTAATTTCAAAACATTTTTCTATAAATTATTATTGTTATAAATATGGATCTATCATCAACTTTCAGAGTATCAAGGCAGAGAGATGGTCACATGTCTCATCAAGCAAGTGGCTGTAAATTACGTAACTATCAGGTCTTACGTAGTTGATTTCATAATATGCGTCAAGTGAAAAGAAACTACTAGTCTTGCACCAAAGAAAGTTCTTCTTTTTTGGGAGTAAGATAGAATACCTAATCAAAGATGTTCAACAGTGTGGCGCAAACCAGAAAAAACTGTATGATGAATGGGAAGGAATTCCGGCCAAAGCATTCAGATCAAACTTTCACGACCTATTTGACGTTACTCATCAATATGCTCTTGACAAGACTGCTTAGGGAAACAGAAAATTTCTGTTACTCCAGAGAAAAAAGACTGCCCTGGCTGCATGGGAGGCATCGACGTGAAATCTGCTAATGCAGAATGGCGAAGAGAGATGGCAAAATATATATATATATATATATATATATATATATATATATATATAATATTAGCAACATTAATATTGTTACGTTTATACTTTTTATAAACGTTTTGTTGTGAGTTCTTTATTGCAAAATAAATAACACCAGTTTTTAGAGTTTTTAAATTAATTTCAAGTTTATTGACTTTAACTACACAAAGTTGACACTACCGAACAACTTTTTTAAGATATACGTCTTTACTTTACCAGATTTAATTTTACACTGACTGACTATCCATACAGACGATGCCCTTTTATATTTGTCCATTAAAAGTCTATAAAATTTAAGAATTTTCTTTGTATCCCATTTTGTTGTTGTATGTTGTTTATTCAATGTATAGGCGCCTGTATGTCTGTGTGTATTTTTGTTTTTTTTTTATATACTGATAAAGTTTCTTCATGGAATTTATTTTTAAAAGATTAGTTGTTGTCTTTTGTAGAAAAGGTTTCTTAGAAAACTACGCAAATGGTAAACAGTATACACGTTTGTTGTTGTCTTGCGCGTATAAAATTTCTACGCAGTTACTAAGCAGAAATTTGTTGTTGTCTTGCATGCCACGCAGTTCGTAAACAGCGTATCAAATTGTCGTTGTTCGCGTGTATAAAATTTCTACGCAGTTTGTAACTAGAAATTTTGTTGTTGTACCAGAAGTTTTATTAGCAAGCCACGCAGTTCGTTAACAACATACCCAGTTGTTCGCTTTATTGCTTATTTATTACTTTAAGAAGGTGAAAAATTTGTAGAACTGAAATCTACAACAACCATTAGCAGCACATCAGAGAATTAGCAGCCGATGGGAGAAGATACAGACACAGATTCAGAAGAAGGACCAGAAATAAAAAAGCGAAGGCACTGTCGAGGTACCGAAGAAATTATTATTGGGAAATTGTCTGTATTATTTGATAGATATACTATTTCTGATAGAGATGCAAGGCGAATTATAGCAGCTACAGCAAAAGCATTAGATAAAGACCCACAAAATATTTTTATTACCAGAAGTGCCATACAAAACCGCAGACATCAGTTTCGGCAACAACGAACTAATTTAATCAAAAATAGATTCAGAAATTCCATTTTAGATCATGCTGCTATACACTGTGATGGAAAATTGCTTCCAGAGTTTTTGAATAAAGAAAATGTAGAGCGGCTAGCAATTTTAATTACTTGTGGCGATGAAGAACATTTGATAGGAATTCTATTTCTTGAAGCTACTACGGGGATTACTTAGACAAAAGCTGTTTTATCAGTAATTGAGGAGTGGGGAGCAACGGCACAAATTCACTGCTGTAAATACAGCTGGCCATAGAGGAACCTGTATTGTATTGAAACAATTATTAAGAAAAAATTTCTTTATTTAACATGTCGCCACCATATTTTAGAAGTTGAATTAAAGGATCTGAAACCTTGCCAATCACAATTTCTAGTCAAATGAGCCGGTGGAAAATCTAAAAATTATATTTTGTAACCATCCTATTGTATAGTCTCCTTCTCTTAGGGGACATATTTTGTGGTAATTCCTGGATGTGAATTTTATTAAATTCATTGTTTGCTTTTAAGAAAGTGGATCAACATATTTTTTTGTGTTCAAAGTTTTTGCCAACTTTGTTAATCAATCTGTAATTTATCTAACAACAAATTGATGTTGCGAAATAAAACCTCTCTCTCTCTCTCTCTCTTCATCTTTCTCTTTCAGAAAAGAATGTTCTTTTGTTACTAATGATTTCTCGAAGGTCTAGACATATTTGCCAAAAGATTTATACTTTTTTTTAAAGAGAAGTAGCACTTCAGGCAACAATGCCTATTTAGTCAAGTACCATGCTACATTATTTAGGAAAGGCATAGAGAAGAGATGCGACACGTGGTGAAAGTAGAATGATAGTTACGGAAATTAATTGTCGTATAAGACAGCTCAGTGACCAGTGACTATGCCTTCATCACTGAGCCGCCCCACCGACAGTCAATTTTTATTTGTAGTGAAAAAACCAAGGTCATTGTTGGGAATCGAACCCACAACCCCCAGTTTTGTAAGCTAGCAAACTACCTACTAGCCTACGGGGGCACCTTCCATTCCATGCCATTTTTATACATCACTCATCAGATATATTTTCCCTTCTTTGGCATAATAATATCTACATTAGAATAAAGTACGTGTTATCTAAATTTTGTACCTAACTGTTTTTTTTTGGTTTTTTGGAAAGTACTATTTTAAAAACAATTTCATTCTACGAAAACTAAAACTGTTCACTTTTTATTTTCAGGCACTTGAGCTTAGATGAAAGCAATGATTTATTTAGTTAATCACTTTAAACATTCTCTGCTATACTTTAGAGAATATCATGTTACTTTTTGAAAATTTAAATAAAAATTACATGTTAAGAAGATAAGAAAGTTAAAGAACAAAAAATAAATTAAATTAAAAAAAAAGAAAATAGAAAATAAATTTAGTAAATATTTGTTGTTAAAGATGTCACAAATTGAATGAGAGCTTCTGCCTCTCCATAATCAATTTAATACGCAGGGCAGAGAGACTATTTAAAGGCCAAACTATATTATGCATATGCTGGCTTAGGGTAAGTTAAGCAACTGTGCAAATACCTAATAATCATATTGGGCAAACTATAATATACTTAACAAAACTTTTCGTCAAATGTCATTTGCATAAGCAAAGTACGAAACTGATCGCACATTCCGTACGGAAACAGCAGTTTTGCATTGTGTTATAGATTACATTAGTAAAAAGAATTCCAATGGAGGATAAAAAATATTTTATCTGAATTTAATAGAAAATGTACAAAGAAAAAATAGCTTATATAACAAAAAAGATGCGTTTTATTATAACGGCAATTCAAAGAAACGAGGGCCTTTAAATATTTTAATTTCTTTTCCATTTTTTAACACAAAATTTGTAATAAAATTTATTTTTTTTTATTATTTATAATTTCCATGATGCACACAGTTGCATTTTTTTAGTACTTTTGGCCCAAATAATGCACACAGCGATTTATGTGCAATTTTTCTTTCGTAATTTTCTTAAAACTATTAACAAAAAATTATAAATTTGCTTAAGGATAGTATGAAGTATACAAAATATGATTATTAAACGCGGTTTTTGCTAATAAATTTCATTTATTTAAAACGTTTTTATTTTTTTTTTAAAAGTACGAATTAAACAAATATGCAACTGTGCATAATAATTTCGATATTCATGTAAGTACAATATAGCCACCTAAAAGTTGGCAATGATTCATTTTAGCATTTGACAGACTTTTCGTTCAATTTTTGACATTAGCTCAAGCCAGCTTATGCATATTATAGTTGGGCCTTAAAACACTTAACCCTAAATCCAAGCAATATAATACTTTATCTCCTGCTTTAGTTCTCCTTCACCTCTGCTATTACGTATGATTTATATTCTTTGAATTGATTCTTTTAAATATCACTCAGACGTCTTTCCCAAATATTATACAAAACAAATTTGTACTCTTCTTGTTAATTAAATAAAGAGATCTTTCATTAAACAACTACAATTCTAAAAATATAGATTGGACCTAAAAATATCTAAGAGTTAAAATTATTAAATAATTTAGCCTTTTATAATAGAAAAACTTAACATTCTCCAAAGCTGCTTATTAGTCCAGTAAACCCTTTAGAACTCTTGTCACCTTAACACACAACTTGTAACTTGTAAAGTCCCCATGGCCATTCTTTTAAGTCTAATGAATTATTATTTTATTTTATAATTATATATTTGCAGTTTAAAGTCTAAAAAGTTTTTAATTTTGTAGTTATAATTTTAATATTGCGTTTTTTATTGTAAATTTAATGGCAGCTCGCTGGTCAGCGTAATTTTTACGTGATAGTGCTACTGGCAGCTGAGAATGAATTCAGTCACCAGCTTTGTATGTGTACGCCTTCCCTGGGGCACATTGATATGTTTTGACGAAATCTCACCGTCATTACATGTGTCAACAGGGGTAAAAGAACCCAATCCCCTTCAAGGCTAACAGGAGCCAACTGAACAATTCCATTATATTTCCGCGGGAATCAGTAAAAGCCCAGAGTTTAGCTATTTGTCTTTTGAACCTTTTAGCTTTTCTCTGACTGATTATTGAGGTTGGCCATTCGAGAGTAGTTGTGGGTTCGAGGCCCTCGTTTGAGTTGTGTGGATTGGATCATTCACAAAGAACACAATGAATGATCCAATGGACCAGTGAGCATGATTGCGGTTGTGTTCTTAAATTTTATTAAGCTTAATGCGTTCTGGACCAGGAGTTGAATAGTCTTTAACCTTTCAGCAAGGAGTGAAAGCTGCAACCTGCTTCGGGCTTTTGAAGCTGCAATTATGAGTGACCGTAGGATATACGTATTTGAAGACCTTCTAGGGCGAGGATGACGCTACATTTCATCCACAGTGGTATGATCTACCGTCTGGTTATGGCTTACACAGCTAGATACAGACGTAAATCTTATCATTCATGTGTGTGTGTGGCGGCGAATAGGTATATAAAAAAACTTTGAACCAAGAGTTATATTTGGATCCACAGATAACAGATAATATTTAAAAAGAGGCATATCGCCCGCAAATATTTCTGAGTATCTTAGGCAAATATTGTGAGGTCGCAAACTGGTGTGGTGGTTGTTACTCACTTCGGTTTGTGCCTAGAGTGACCAGAGCAGCGTTAAATTGTAGTTTAGCGGTTTTTTCTCCCCAGTGTGCTAGGTATTTTCTTCGTACATTAACTTCTATCCCGTGGTGCTGGCCATAAAAGCACCGGTGAGTATCGAGCAGTAAATTGGCTGTGGCGACGGATATTTTATACAGGGTTTTTGAGACTTAAAATATCTGGTGCGCCTACAGTCACTCCTGGGAGTGATCGGAACAGTGTGAAGTTATGGTCTAGTGATTTTTACTCTGTACAATTTTCGCTGTTCTGGCTATTTCCGTCATCTACTGTTTCTCCCAGGGGCATATTTATCGGTGTTTATGGATTACTTAACCATCTAGACCTGTGCTACTGGGAGTATAAGGGAGCCCACTCTTGAAGGCAAGCAGGGTGTCAACTGGAAGATCCACGTAAGCCCCAGAGTTCCGCTAATTGTCTCTTTAGACTTTTAGCTGTTCTCTGCCTGACTATTGAGGTCGGCCCTTCGGGAGTATCGGGGTGGTTGTGGCTTTGCGGCCCCCGCATTAACTGATTTAGTCGGCCAGGATCATTTCGCTTTTAATAACACCAACGAGTGAATGATCCAAATCCAGTGAGCATACTAGTCATGTGTTCTGGACCAGGAGTTGGATAATCTCCAGCTCTTCAGGAACGAGTAGTGGTTTGCAAAACTGCTTTGCATCCGCTGAAATTGCAACTAGAAAAGACCTGTTGCTAGAATGAATGACATTCTTAGTGGTTTGACGACCATCTAATTAAGGCAACCATGGACGCCGTTGGGCATATACTAGCAACAAGAGAAAACGTCTCGCTACAAACTTATTTCAAATAATATCATTTTCGAGCTTCAATAATATTGGCCACAATAAAATGGATACAAAAATTCATCTTGTGGAATTCATTTCACTACACTAAACCAAATTTCAACGGTTATAATTAATTGCAAAAAAATTATTAAAATCTTAACGATAAAACTAGTTAAAGCAGAATAACTTTTATTTAAATCTACACCTGCTGTATTTAATTTATTAGACACTTTTATAAAAATTCTCACTATCTTTGAGGTCTTGCATTAAAAAAAACATCTCAGCTAATTTTTTTCAGTTTAAAAAGTCACCCTGTATTTGCCATTTGTTCTCATGTTTCATTAGTTTCGCACTATTTTATATTATATTTTATGTGATAGGCTATCGACATTGAATTATTATCCCTTTAACAATAGCCTTCTTCGCACATGTCATAATATAATAATATAAAATAATGAGCTAAAAAAAGAAAACAAAAAACAAAACTAAAGAAAATCCTACAAAGAATTCATTTAATTCCAATTTGCATTGATTTTTGCATTATCTTAATCTATTTATTGTTTGAATGCAGTTTTTCGCATTTTGTTTGATGTCATGAAATTTGATTTGTGTTAAACAAAACAAAAAATTGAATTTTAAATAAAAGTATAAATAATTAACGACTATTTGTTTTGAAATTTAAGCCAACAATCTTTGTAATTAAAAATGTTTTATATTTTGTTGTTTTTACATTTGTATACTCACAATCATTTAAGTTATAAAGTTTAGATGTCTTAACCTTTATTCGACAAATATTTCCTAGAAATATTCTGCGGATTTCTAACAGAAATTAAAAATAAATAAAAAAAATTCAATTCTGTACCCAATATTCTCAATCACGCCATTTTAAAGTAAAGTATTAGAAAATGGCAACGTAAAAGAATACAAGTAATTGATATTCATACAACAGAATTCATCACATTTACTTTAGTTGATTCGTACATGCAAATAAAAATAGAATTGATTTTACATGACCAAAATATGAATTCCACTGTAGAGATTTAGAATTTATATGAAGAGTTTTAAAAAAAAAACGGCTTCCAAAAGCCACGAAAACGAAATATTTATCAATTTCTGTTTTTCCCATAACAGGGTTTTCAATAAAGACAAGTAGAATGAAAAAGGACAGAATTGAATTATAAAACAGAGCATAAAGTTGAAAAAATTACAGCATACTAAAACAGAGAAATATAGAATACAATGGAATAGAATAGAATAGAATGAATAGAATAGACAAAAAAGAATAAAGAATAGAATATGGTTGAACAAAAACAAAAACAACAGAACAAAATACAGCAGAATACCATAGAATGGAGTAGAACGAAGAATAATAGAATGGAACAAAATGGAAAAGAATAGAATATAGTAGATTGGATTAGAATGGGAGAGAAGCGAATAAAAAATAAAACTATGTATAAGTATAGAACTTGGGAAAATAGAATACAACAGAATAAAATGGGTTAGAAGGAAACACAATAAAGAGAGAACAAAGGAAAACAGAATTAAAGAGAATAGAATGGAATAAACTAGAATACAATAGAATGAATAAAATATAACAGAACAGAATGGAAATAAAAATAAAAGAATGGAATATAATAGAATAGAAAATAGAATAGGAGAGAATAGAAAAAAAATGGAATAAAAAATAGTAGAGAATAGAATATAGTGGGACAAAAACAACAGAACAAAATCCTACAGAATAACATCATAGAATGGAGTAGCACGGAGTATAATATAATGAAAAAAAAACGAAAAAGAACAGAATAGAGTAGATAGTACGGAGGACAACAGAATGCAATAGAAAAAATGGGCTAGAACGAAACAAAATAGACAGAGAGAATAGAAAAATAGACAGAGAATATGGTAGAACAAAAACAACAGAACAGAATACAGCAAAACAACGTAGAATGGAGTAGAACGGAGTGCAATAGAAAGGAACTAAATGGAAATAACAGAATAGAGTAGATTGGAATGGAATGGGAAAGAAGAGAATAACATTTAAAATTGTGTACAAACACAGAATACAATAAAAACAAATGGGTTAGAACGAAACCAAATACGGAGAGAACGAAAGAAAACAAAAGGAAAACAGAGAATAAAATGGAATATAATAGATAAAATAAATGGAATATAAATAGATAAATAAAAAATGGAATTGAATGGAACAGAATAGAATAGAAGGAATAGAATATAATTGAATATAATAGAATAGCGAAAATAATGTGTTTGCGGAATAAAGTAGATTGGACTAGAAAGGAATAGAATAAAACGGAACACAATGAAAAAGAACAGAATAGAGTAGATTGTAATGAAATGGGACAGAGGAGAATAAAAGTTAAAATTATGTACAAAAGTATACTACGGAAGACAACAGAATACAATAGAAAAAAATGGGCTGGAACGAAACAAAACAAAGAGAGAACGAAAGAATACACAATAAAAAAACTGAGAATAGAATGAAATAAAATAGAAAGGAATAGAATTGAATAGAACAGAGTAAAGTAAAATAGAATAAATAGAATAGAATATAATGTAATAGTAAAGAATAGAGAATAGAGAATAAAATATGGTAGAACAAAAATAACAGAACAGAATAAAGTAGAAAGGATTAAAATGGAATAAAATTGAACGAAACAAAATGGTAAAGAACAGATTAGTATACACTAGAATGGTATGGAATGGGACAGAAGAGAATAAAAGAGGATAAAACTGAGTACAAAAGTATTGTACTGAGGACATAAGCAAAAAGGGTTAAAACGAAACAGAAAACAGAGAGAACGAATGAAAACACAAGAAAAAACTGGGTATAATATAATAAAATAAAACACAATAAAACCTAAGAAAACAGTGAAAAATGTAGTACAACAGATTATAATGAAATATAACAAAATAAAACAGAGGTCAAAAGAAGAGAAAAAAAGAAGAAAAAACTATGTTCAATACAGAGCAAAACAGAATAGAACAAAATAGAATAGAATTGAATAGAAGAGAATAGAATAAAATAAAATAAAATAAAATAGAATATAAGGGAATATAATTAAACTGAAAAGAATCGAGCTAAATTGTATGAAGAGATTAGGGTATAATAAATAGAAAATAGAGTATAAGACAAAGTATAACTTTATATAATAGAGTAATATAACATAAAGCACAAAATACAGCGGTATAGAATGAAATAGAACCAAAAATAAAGAAAGTATAAATTTATACAGGATAGAACGGAGCATAACTGATAGGAATGCATAAAAAAATGTAATAGAGCAGAACGGAATGGAACGGAACTAAGCAAGTCACAAAATAATAGAACAGGTGCCCCTGTAGGCTAGTAGGTAGTGTTCTAGCTTGTGGGGTGGTGGGTTCGATTCCCAACGAAGACATTAGTTTTTTTCACTACAAAAATAAAAATTGACTGTCGATGGGGCTGCTCAGCGGTGAAGGCATTCATAGTCACTGGTCGCTGTGTTGTTTTTATACAACAGTTAATTTCCAACTATCCATCTACTTTCACCACCTGTTTCATCTCTTCTCTAACCCTTTCTTAAAGAATGTAGCACGGTACTTGACTAAAAAAACAAAACTGAAGATACTTAAAATGATAACATTAAATTAAGGGTGTAGTGTGGATTAAAGCGATTTTTAATGTCTATTCTACACTTAGATTATGTAAAAAATATTTTGCAGTAAATGATGCCTTGCATTATACTATATATATACTATATATACTATATATATATATATATATATATATATATATATATATATATATATATACTAGTTATCTGATTTAATTGCCCAAAAAAAACTTAGTTATAGTGTAGGATAATTTATCAAACGATTAATAAATCTTCTTGAAAAAGATTATGTATTAAAATAACATAAAATACTTTTTATCAATAAAATATAAATATTCCAAGTATTTTAAAGAGAACCCTTTTTATTTAAGAGCAACAAAAACTCAAATCTAAAAAAAACTACCCGATACCTAGTGAAAAACTCATTTCCATAATGCGGTAAAATAATTTTCGGCCCATCCCTTCCTTTAAAAATCAACTGAATTTTAAAATAGAATACCATGAATCACGAAAATCTTAAATAAAATAACAGAAATGTATAAGATGAGTTTAAAATTTTATTTTATTCTTTAAGCTCAAAGAAAAAATGATTTAGCAATTTTCAATAAATGTAGATTGAATTTGTTATTGCAAATAATTTATTATTAAATAGGATAATGCAGAGCAAGTGTTTGGTTTAGAGTAAAATTATATTTTTTTATTCTTTTTATCAGGTACGAGGAGCAGTCAAAAATAAAAAATATATAATTTTAAAATGATTTTTGTTTAATATTTAAAATATTTCATGATTTTCAAAATTAGGTTTTTTAAAGGCAACATTTTCAGAGGCATGTTAAATATTATTGAGATGGCATTCTAAGATAAAGTGTATCCTTAAAGAGAATATTAAAAAACTTTATAAATAATAAAAAAAAAATTCATTATATATAAAGAAAAGAACACAATACTAAAGTATAATTTAAAAAAAATCTAACGAAATACATAAAATGCCAGCCATTTCTAAACATTTTTAATGATTTCCATTGTTCCCACTTTTTGTTTAACCAGGCCACTTCCTTGGCAATAATAAAAAAAGAATAAGTTTTATTTTTGATTTTTCAATCATGACAATTCACAAAAATAAATAAATGAAAATAAAAAATATTAAAGCAAATGTACAAGTCATTATTTTAATAATATTTTGTATTTTTTCTCTTATACTTGCACGCCTTCAAAATAAAAATTGCTGAATTTTAGTTATGAAATGAATTCCAGGAAAGGAATTTTGTTATTAAGTGGATTTTATTTTTGTATGGAGTTTATTTGTCATAACAAATTTTTAATTTCACCTTTAATTTAATTTAATTTTAATTTTTAAATAATATTTGATTTGGGTGCTGGATTTACTACTTTAACTTCTTCCTTTATTGTATTTAACAAACTTAAGAAACGAGATAATTTATAATGCATAACGCAATAGAAATGTAATAGTGTTGAAATAAATATGTTAACAATTTGTGATATAATTATTACTGTAATCTAATGGTGTTAACATGGACTTTAACTTCTTTTGCATAAATTGGGCCCGCTGGGTTTCACTACAAATGCTCTTAAATTTATTCCATCATATCTAAAAAATACCACTTAGAGAGATATCTCACTTTTATCTGGAGTACCCCAAGGCAATTGGACCAATTTTATTTTCCCTTTTTATTAATGAGCTCTTAGTTATGTCAATCTATTGGATCAATCATTCATACAATCTGTGTGATATCCACTACCTTTCAGGGAAACATCAGTTGTGATTAATGGAGAACACTTTAGATTTGGTAATTGTCATGGATACCAAATTAACTTTTATCTCTTATATATGCATGACCATTACTGAGGCTAAATATATACTTGCATTCATTTAAAAAATCGGTAAAAGAGTTCACTGAGCCGTACATAACAAAACAGTTATACACATCATTTGTGAGATCAAGTTTGCAATATGGTTCAGTCATATGGGGCCCACAATATAAGGTGCATAGTAGCCATGTTGAATTTGCTTGGAAACAATTTCCAAATTTCTGTTTACGAGATTTAACATGGGCAGTTTGGAGTTAATCTTCCATCTAATTGTTGCCGGCTAAGATTAATCAGATTGCTACCGCTGAATAGCTACATGACAATAATTTATGTATCTTTTGCAATCAGTATAGTCACTTGAATAATTGCAGCTGAATTTTTGGTTTCCCACATCCTTTTCAATGTACCGCTTCATTCAGCGACTCTTCTTACAGTTCTTCCGAAATGATTATCCAATTCAAAGAATTTGTAAAGATTTTAATAGTCTATATAAATTTATAGATTATTCTTTATCATTAAATGTTGCCAAGCGTAATATCGGGTTCTTTAACAAGAACCTTGTTTTTCAATTGTGGCAACACCAACAATATGATATGAATTCAATTTCACACAAAAATCGCAGTCAGATAATTAAAATCCACTATGAAAATAGTGTTTCTGTTAAAGTTATATTTCCTAAAATTCGTGATATTTTGGAACAACATAATCGAACTTTTCAGACTGCTATTAAGAAATTGGTCGTTTAATTTGAGTCGATAAGGTCGATACTAAATGTGCGAATACCAATACCTGTTCGACCGGGGTATTCAACTGAAAACATCGTAGCTGTAAGCGACAGTATTGAAGCAGATCCAAATTTAACAACTCCCCGACGTTTTCAACAATTGGGGTTTTTTCGCAACGTCATTAATACCCTAGAAAGCCGAGGACTAATTCTAGCAACAGGTCTTTACTAGTTGCAATTTCAGCAGTTCCAAAGCAGGGTTGCAAGCCTCTACTCATTGCTAAAAAGCTGGAGACTATCCAACTCCTAGTCCAGAACACAGAACTAGCTTTCTCACTGGATCCGGATCATTCACCCGTTGGTGTTATGAAAAGCGAGATGATCATGGCCCCCATAATCAAATTCATCACAACCACCGCAATACTGCCGAACGGTCAACCTCAATAATCAGTCAGAGAACAGCTAAAATTCTAAAGAGACAATTAGCGGAACTCTGGGACTTACTGATTCCCGTGGAAATAAGGTGAAGCTTCCAGTTGACACCCTGCTTGCCTTCAGGGGACTGAAACACAGTATTCCATAAAGACCGATAAATGTGGGGTTATCCAAAACCACCACATGGCGAATTTTGCATAAGAATTTGACTTTGAAGCCTTATAATGTTGACCTGGTGCAGGAATTAAAGGCGGCCGACCATTCACATCGCCGTGGATTCGCTAAACTCAGGAATAACCGGCTGGTTTTTTTGAAAAAACTCATTTTTTCAGACGAATCCCATTTTTACTTGTCTGGGTATGTCAACAAGCAAAATTGCTGCTTTACGGCTTTTGAAAATCCTAGAGCGATTATTGAGAAGCCTTTGCATGCACAACGTGTTACTGTACTTATTTTCGATGATGAGGCTGGAAAGGCTGTAAAGGTCATACGAGATGCGCCACATGCTAACAACTCAATTTTCGCCTATTGCTGATGACATGGATATCACTCACATGTGGTTCCCCCCTTCGGGGCACATTTATCGGTCTTTGTAGAATACTTGTCTATCTAGACCTGTGCTGCAGGGGGTATAAGGGAGCCCAGTACCCTTAAGGCAGCAGGGGTCAACTGGAAGCTACACGTTATTTCCACGGGAATTATTAGCCTGCAGAGTTCTGCTAATTGTCTTTTTAGACTTTTAGCTGTTTCTCCAACTGATTATTGAGGTTTTCCCTTCGGGAGTATCACCTTTATTCACCTTTACCTGGTTAATGATCCTAGATCCAGTGAGCATGCTAGTCATGTGTTCTGGACAGGAGTAGGATAGTTTCCAGCTCTTCAGTGGTTTGCAGCCCTGCTCTGGAACCGCTGAAATTGCAACCCGAAAGACCTGTTGCTATAATTAGTCTTCGGCTTCCTAGGACGTGAATGACGTTGCTTTCACAGTGGTTCGACCACCATCTGATTAAGGCCCACGGCCAGGTGCAGATGTATATCTTATCACGAAATCACTAATATGTGGTTTCTGCGGGACGGTGCCATATGTCACACAGCCAATGAAGCGATCAATTTATTACAAACCAAATTTCCCGATCACATAATTTCATGACAATCAGCTGTTAAGTGGTCAACCAGATCGTGTGATTTAACGCCACTGGATTACTTTTTGTGGGGCTGTATTAAGGACAGAGTTTATACTGAGTCAATCGATTTCAGTCTTAAAACTCAACTTCCGTGATGTGATTAATGAAATAGGACAGCCAGTTTCCAAAAAGTATTTAAAAACTCAAGTGAAAGAAACGACATCTGTCAGTATGGTCTTGGTGAACATTTGGTCAGTGGATCACGCTACCACGAGATGTTAACAAGTAAATTTTGGCCTAATACTGATTACGAGGATATCATTGATATGTGGTTTCAGTTGATATTATCACACAGCCAACAAAGCGATCTATTTATTGCAAATCAAATTGCCGGATCTCATAATTTTAGGACAATCAGTTATTAAGTGGCCAGCCAGATCATGTGATTTAACACCACTGATTATTTTTGGTGGGGCTTTGTTAGGGACAAAGTCTATACGGAACCAATTGAATCGATTTCAGCCTAAAAACTCAAAATCGGTAATGTAATTAATGGAATAGGGCTGAAATTTTGCCAAAAAGTGTTTAACAACTTAAGCGACATCTGTCAGTGTGGTCTTGCCAGACAAAATTTTTTCATTCACAATTGCCAAACTTTTCTCTTTGTTATACAATAAAAATTTGAAACATCTTAATCTAAGTTTCTTGTTTTATTTTATTTTAGAAAACAAACTACTTATTGAAAGACCCTTAATAATAGTTTATTTCAACGACTAGTTTTCGGTTTAAGTAAAGGATACACGTTATAGTCTATAAGGACTACATCTATGGACTAAATCAATAAATAAATGGCTCTCGCTATTTGAGCATATTTTATTAGCACGATAATGGTTTTTCAATATACCTAAAATCATATAAATGATTTTATAAATTTTTGTTAAGTTCATAAAATGATTTTTTTCTTAATTTTCCTTATGTTACCTTAGGCTAGAGCTTTCAGAAATCATATGAAAAATCACTGCCTTGGCATAAAAATATATTTAACTTAAAGCCTTAAGGTAGTTGAATATTTCTCTAGAATTTAGTTGTAAATCCAACTAAAAAAATATTTTTCTGGGGCAGCAAATAATGCAAGTCATACCTAACTGATTAAATGAATATCCTAATTAATATAATAGTTATAATTTGTTTGACCTTTTTTAATATTTTTTTGTAATTAATTTTAAGCACTAGGTCTTATTTAACAAAAAAAAAATTTTAAAAAACTTTTTTTTTATTATATTTTCGATATTTTGCCGAAATATAATAAAAAATAAAGTTTTTAAAAAATTTTTTATTAAATAAGACCTAGTGCTTAAAATTAATTACAAAAAAATATTCTAATTAATATTAATATTTGTATACACATATTCTTTTGTGCTCTTGCTTCGCTAAAACTCTTTAATTTTAAGCTTCAAACAATGCACGGCTACAAAAGCCCATGGCTGTAATTATTACGGTGTAGTCATTATATTTAATTATACCAGCAATGCTAATAACAATATATGAAGCTGATGAGTTTTTAACCCTTAACTAAATACCAGAGCTTTAGTACTTAATATTTATTTTAATTTTATTTATAATAGATAATAAATGAAATAAAACTCTTACTAAAGAACAATTTTTTTTTTAAATTAATTACTTTTTAGTTAAGCCTAACTCGTTTTAATTAATCATAATGAAATTCACTGTTTAACCAGCTAAAAAATTGGTTATCATTCTTTAGAAGTGCAGAGAATTCATATTGACGGCCTTTACTTGCTCAGTTTCCAAAAATTATGCGAACGTGATGTCGTCTGACCCCCAACCGCATCATACCATCACTTTCTTTGGATGTAATGATTTTTCTTCTACTATTGATGGGTTTTTTTAAGCCAGATATGTGACAAATTTTGTTTTAACATAATCGCCTCATCACTATAGATATTTTTGTTGAAAATTGCGCTGTTTTCGTTTTTCAAACAGACAATTCACAACCGGGTTCGACTTGTTCAAGAATAAAAGCCATTCTTGAACGTGTTGAACTTTTCAACCATGAAGATAAAATACTTTATAAAAAATATTGCGCAAAGTATTTCAAGTGATACTTAATTGTTGCCAACGTCGCCGAGTTGATATTCCACGACTCAATCTCAACACTTTACTGTACAGCGGCTAACTTTGCATCGCTGCGGCCATTAGGAGCATATTTTCTTAGTTTATTGTCAGCAACAATATCAGTAGCCACGAATTTAACAATTAAATTATCCACAGCGTTCTTAGGAGGAGCCTGATTACGAGAAAAACTGGCTGGAGTTTTACTAAGTTCTACAGTGAATTTTCACCACCAAAATTCTTTATTTAAGAGTGTTACGTTCCATGCTTAAAACTGCTCAACTTTTTACTAAATAAATGTCAAAATATGATAATAAAATCATTTGACAGACATCTTGTTTCCACATAACCTCAAATTAGTGTAACCTAAATCTTAAATATATTTATTTTTCGATGAGCTTAAATTTTAAGTCTGTTCGACTTTTAAATTCTTAAATGGCCAGTTTAAGCCAGGTTGGTTTCTAACTTTAAAATATAAAAATATTTTAGTACGAAAGGACTTAGTATTTGAGAATTTATTATCATTACATTATCTTAGCAGATCAGCGTAGTAAATTTAGGATTTATTTATGTAAACTTTTACAAATAGTACTTGTTTTTTATAAAAAATTTATTGATTATTATTTTTATTCGACCTTTTTATTTAATTAAATATGTATTAATCTTTAAAACGATCTTTTTAATTAAATTTTAACGATATATTTTTTCAATATTTCGCTTTCCTATGGGAATGCTTCTTCAGGAAAATTAATTTTTAATAAAAATTAAAATTAATTTGCCTGAATTTTTAAAAAAATTAAAGTTAATGTTCTTGAAGAAGCTTTCCCCTAGGAAATTTAATTAAAAAATTTATTATTTATTATTTGGAATATTATTTTTATTACTCATTTTTGTATTAGTCAGAGTTGCCTTTTCAAGTTTATTATAACGAAAAGTTTTAGGTTATGTTCAAATCCGAAAAGGTTCTAATAAAGTAGGTATTATAGGAATTCCACAGCCTTTTTGTTATGCCATTAAATTATTTACTAAAGAACAAACTTATCTAAGATTATCAAACTTATGTTAGATTAAATTAGCAATTTGATTTTTGGTGGCAAAGCTAGTTTCTATGATCATTTCATTGACTGGTCAACTAAAAAATTACTTTCAAAAATTTATATTAAAAATAAAAAATAACACAAATAAAATATTTAACATGTATTGGCAATTATTTTTTTAACTTTTTTTATCTCCGAAATCTGATTAGATATATCGCAGAGGTTTCTTTAAAGAGAGTTAATTCGAAATTTGTTAATTTACACTTCTTGCAAGAAATCGGTGGAAATCATCAGATCTACTCTTTTGCCAAGAAAAGTACAGTTTTATCTCTCTCTCTGTATTTCCTTCTTCAGTAGCTCTACTGAAAATTTATACATTTTGGGTTGCCTCTCCTTAGAGCGACCAGTGTATTAAGAGAGTAGTCTGTATATGAGAGAATGTTGCAGCACCACGTCGTAGTTGATGATCTACATATATGAAAATTAAGCTCAAAATAGGTATATAACTGATTGCCAGTGTTTGAAGAGATACGCCGTCGGATTTCCACCAAATTTTCACAGTACCATCATAATGGTCGTTCGCTTGTGTTTACGCACAAAAGTACGTCCACAGAAAACCAGACAAATTTTTCCTCAATGTTTTGTATCAAATGAAATGTGTGTTTTCGTTTGTACGTTCCTGTGGGTGTGTGTGTGTGTGTGTGTGTGCTTGCACAGAATGCGACGGCAATACAAATCGAAATATGCTCATGTTCATAGCAAGTGGATGTGCAGAATTTTGTTTTCTATATTCTGTTGGGTGTTCAATTGCAAAATGATCCATCAGCCGAACGTTTTTCAAAGCAATTATTAGAAATTGGGAATAGAGCAATTCCAATTGACCCCAGCACAAAAATGATTACGCTTCCAGATAAGTTTTGCCAATTTGCTCAGTCAAAACAAGAATTGGTCACAAACGTATTTCCCGGTATCGCTCAAAATTTTAGACACCATGGCAGCTATCTTAGCTGCGAAAAATGAAGATGTTTCGGATATCAATGTGACAATTTTGAATGACATTCCCGGGGAAATTTTTACCAACAAATCGGTTGACTCTGTTACCAATCAAGACAATGTTGTAAATTATCCAGTCGAATTTTAAAATTCGCTTGAGTTACCTGAACTGCTACCACACCGCTTACAAGTGAAAGTTGGTGTACCAATTATTTTGCTTAGAAATATCTGCCAGCCACGACTTTGCAATGGGACACATTCAGTCATCGAAGCAAAAATTTTAAAAGGAAAATATAAGGGCGAGAATGTGCGCATTCCTGTGATTCCTCCAGATTTGCAGTTTGATTTTAAACGGCTTCATTTCCCCTATACGCGTTGCTTTTGCAATGATTCCTGTTTTTCGAATAGTCATGTTCACGTGTTAATAAACCAACTGCTTTGTTTGCCTATACCGCGAACTATAATTAATCGAAGCGTGTCGTATATGTCAAAACATTGCAATAGAATAAGACGATTTATATAAGCACACAAAAATATTGAATTGTGAAAAAGATAAAATTATTTAAAAAAACATAAAAACGAAAAAAAAGAATTTCTGTTCTTTCTGATTAATTTTCTAGAATGAGTGAATTTTTTGGCGCACACAAAAAAGAACGCTGCAGAATAAAAACAAACCACAACTGATTTGCAAAGCAGTCACGGGCACGCTAGTATTTGAATATAACATTTAAATACCTAATGCATCGATTGGTTATTTTTACAAAACAACTTTGAGTTTTATAAAACTAAATTAATAAAATTATGCTTAAAAATTTAAATACTTTAGCATTGATGTCATTAGGCATTACTATGAATAATAGCATTATTTTTATAACTGTAACATTCGAGAACTTGTTAAGAAGTTAAGTAGAATCCAAAGAAAATTCGGTGTCTGCTTGAAAGCTTAACAGACTTAAATAAGAAAAGCTTTTAATTCATTTATAAATTTTTTAATAATTTTCATATTACGATTTTATATAAATTTCTTTTTATCAAATAAATAATAAAAAAAATATGATACTGACTTTTTATTATTATTATCATTTTATTTTATGTTATCTTATCTTATTTTATTTAATTTCTTTCTATAAATAAAAAATGCTCCCTGAAGTATGCTTCAATATTTGAAATACTTAAACATTTGCCAGGAGAGTGTAATAAAAAGTAAATTAAATTCCAAATTTATATATTTGATTATTGTATTTAGTACCCAATTTAAAATAACAACAACAAATAAACCTTTTACTGTGTTCTTTATACTTTTAAAAGCTTGGAAAATAATATTAAATGCTATTCTCTGTAATATGGCATTTTAAAATTAAAATACTTTTATATGTTGTTGTATGTTGCACAAATAAAAGAACAGGGAACAGAAAATTTAACATAAAAATTTATTCTACCAAATATTTATTATTTTAGGTCGAGACTGCAATAAGAAAATTTACAATAATATATTTTGTTTTAGTTTATCCGAATAAAATTAGGAGTTATATTGAAAGAAAAGCACAACAAAACGAAAATTGACCAGGGGGTCTAGTATAGAATTAATGCCTGCAAGCTTAAATTGTATATTAAATGGAATTCTTTCAACTGGCCAACAGGGCCGAACATCATAAGGTTTGCTAACGAATTTTACTTTTAATTTATTTTATTTTAGTTTTTTTTTTTTTTTTGTATAACAAGAAATGCTATGTAATTGTTTATTTATTTATACATATTTATAACATTGTCACAGTTGTAAAATAAGTTTAAATTTAATATTTGCAAAATAATGTCATGCAACCTTCGTTTAGTATATTTTTGAAATTGAGCTCTACATTGTGCCACATAAATTTTTGTTTGTTTAGTAGTTAAACTTACACAATAGTTTTTATGTTAACATATAATGATTGTTTTGTTATTGCAATAAAGACAACAATAACACCAACAACTGAAAAACTTAAACATGTAAAACTACAAAAATATTTTTTTAAACACTTCGTTTGGACATTGCTAAGACTTTGGCCATTTGATGACAAGTGTCATATTGCCAAACAAAAACTGGGGAAAAAAACAAACACCACACAAAAGTGAAGCTGAACAACGAAACTAAACAAAAATACAGCAATATGTACTCGTATTCAGGTACCACCGACAAAGTTTGTAATGAAATGTAATTAATATGCAAAAAAATATATAATCTGCCTAAAATAAGGTAGAGTAGAAGTATTTGTTGTCCTGAGAAAGATTGTGCTGCTGACAAAAAGAGCGCAACAAAAAAATTTTAAAAAGATAGACAAAAGTAAAATCTCTTTTTTGCATTAAATAAAACCAATTAAAAAAATAAATTTAATTTAGCACTAAATTGGAGTTTTGATTTTATGAAGAATATTTTGTATCAAAAACTGATAATAACATTTTTCAAATTTGTCCTTTAGGTTAAAGTACTTTTTAAATGCGACTTTAAAGAAAATCATTATTTAAATTAGAATTTTTAAATATAACACTTTTTCAACAACATTTAACAAACATTTTGAAAATAAATTATTTAAAAAAATTATCTTTAACAAACTATCATTTGAAAAAGTACCAGCAAGAAAAGCAATTTTCGCTAGGCAATTTTCCAAAAAAGTATGCTTAAAATAAAGTCAATGCTTAATGTTCTCTATTAAAGTGTGGCTTTTCAAATCCACATATATATTTCTCTTAAGAAAAGCAATTTTCAAAAAGTACTTTAAAGCAACATTAATTTTTTTATTTTATTAAACAATATGCTTGTTGGAAAAGAAGTTTTTTAAGCTTTTAAAAATATTTCTTTTTTTAATGCTATTAAGAAACATATATAAAAGTACCTTTTGAAAAAGTACCTGTTTCAAAAGTACTTTTTTAAAATTGCCTTTTTAAAAAGTACTTTTTTCTTAAGTATTTATTTCAAAAGTGTCTAATGAACAACTAGTTCTTAATATAAAATATATTATTTTACAAATTATCTTTTTATATAAACTTTCTAAAAGTACATTTTTGTTAAGTACTTTTTAAAAAAGTTTCAAAAGAATAGCTAATTCTTAAAATAAATTATTATTTTAAAAATTACCTTTCTAGAAATATTTCCTAGTTAAAGGTACTGTTTTATTATAGGCTTTCTCAATAAGTGCCACAAAAATAAATAAGTCCTAACATAAAATATTATTGAAAAAAGTACCTTTTAGAAAAAATGCCTATTAAGAAAGTACTTAAAAGCTGCCCTAATATAAATAATTCTTAATACAGAATATCATGTCAAAAAAGTAACTTTTTATATAAATATTTCATATTTTTTCCAAAGTAAGTACTTTTTTGTTAAGTACTTTCTCAAAAAGTACCATTAGATGAAATCATTTTGAATAAAAAAGATGTTTTTTGAAAAATTATCTTTCACAAAGTACATTTCAAAGATTTTACTGAGTGAATATGAAAAATTCAAAAGAACTAATTTAGCAAAAACAAGGGCCATAAAATAATTCACATTTTCAAAAAAAATACATTTAGGAAAAATGTTAAAAAAAGTCAATTGTTATACAAGTTCGCATCCAATCAAAATAACTTTTCATGAAACATGTTATAAAAAAAAGTTGTTAAAAAAGAGTAATTTTTATCAGCTACTTTTTTTTTAAATATTCTATAAAAGCAAGCAATTTGAGAAAATAAGTTGATTTAAAACCTAAGTGTTAATGAAAAGTACTTTAAACAAAATAATTTTTTACGTAGCATAGGTATATACCGAGACTTTTTTAAGAATAACTTAAAAGTACTTTTATAATGAAAATTCTTAATCAAATATTTTTAAAAAAAAGGTAACAAAAAAATTGATTAAAAGTTAAATTTATCAAGTTATGCTTAAATCGTTAAATAAGGACTCTTCCTTGTTCTTTAAACAAAACGTACACTTAGAAAAATTGCCTAACAAAAAGTACTTTTATTCACAAAATTTATACTGCATTAAGTAAAATAGTTCTAAGCAGATAATTCTAAGAAAAAGGGGATTTTCGTACTTTTCTAAAGATGCTTAATCAGTGAACAATTTATTTAATCCTCAAAAGTACTTTTAATTAAAACAGAATTATTAATTTATTATATTACTTTTTAATTTGTTTTTATGAGGTCAAATTTTAAAAAAAAATAGTTTTTATCTGCGCACAAAACGATAAAACAAGTACCCAAAAAAAAGAACAACATTTTTTAAAAAGTACGTTTAAAAAAATACCTTTTAACGAAGAAAAGTAAAATTTAAATAGGGACTCTTCCTTGTTTTAAAAAAAAAAACGCGTCCTTAAGAAAATTGCCTGATTTAAACTGCATTAAGTGAACTAATTCTAAGAAAAAAGCGATTTTCGTACTTTTCAAAAGGTGCTTAATGAGTGAACAATTTATTTTATCATTAAAAGTAATTTTTATTAAAACAAACAGACTTAATGTTTATTGTTTTATTGAAAAATATTTTATTATATTTGTCTTTAATAAATATCTTTTTTTCTTTTTCGCTTTCCTTTCAAAAGCTTCTTCAGGAAAAAATTTTTAAAAGCGAAATATCGAAAAGAAAAAAATGTGTAAAAAAAGATCGTTAAAAAGAAAAACAGATATTTATTAAAGATAAATAAAAAAAGATCGTTTAAAAAAAAGTATAAAAATTATTATAATATTTGGTAATTTGTTTTAAAATAAAACAAGTACCCAAAAATAAAGAACAATACAGCGGTGCTTTCTGTAGATGTATTTGTAAAAAAGATTATTTCACTTTTAAAAAAAAATTAATTTTTTTCAAAAAAAAATTTTTTGTTTTAAATTTACATAAAAAAGTACTTTTTAAAAAGTACCTTTTTTAAAAAGTACCTTTTAACAAAAGTACTATTTTAGAAAATTAACTATGTTACATTATACATTTACAGCTTTTGTTTTCTATTTTGATTTTTTTAAGTTAAAAATTTTCAGAAGTTTAATAATACCAACCTACAACCATCCAAGTTGTATTTTTACCGATCTACAATTTATAATAAGTTGTAAAGTAATTATATTTTTAAAAATTTTATAAACTAATAACAAATTCAAAATATTTTAATCTTAAAGGTTTAATTGGTACTTTTTTTGTTAATAAAATAATATTATTAAGACGCGGGTTCGTATTTAGTCGTATTTTATTAAGACACGGAAATTTTTTTTAACAAATTTTGTAAAATAAACAGCCTAAGCCGAATTATTAATTATTATTTTAACTATAGCACAATCATAGTTCAACTAATAATTTATTTTAAAGTTAAATCTACTAAAAAAAATTTAATTTATTTCTAAAAGATACAACATTTTGCCAAATGCATAAAACTTTAAGCAAATAGTGCTTTTAATTTTACACTTACAGCTCTGCACACTAATGCTAAAAATAATAGAATGAATGTTTATAAAATCCTCTGACGGCTCCATTTTAATCTTAATTTCAAATAAGACAGACAACCTATTTTGATTTTAGAAGTTGCACAAAACGAAAATTATCCAGCAGCCATTGCGGCAGTCATGACCTTCACTTACATTTCAAAAACTTCAATTGCATTCCAAGAGCATCATCATTCATTTTTGCTGTTGTTGTTGTTTTTATATATTTTTCTAATATTTTTTTTTAAACTCTCACAGTTGTTTATGTGATAAGAATATAAAAAATTACTCGGTCATACATTTAGCTGCAGGTAGTTTACATTATTTTTTTCAGTTGTGTAAAATACATTTCTAGGGAGTGGATGGATGTCATTTTTTTGTTAACGTTTTCATTTTTTTACTTTGAAAAAGGTCAGTTGTTAAGTAACTTTTGTAGGTTTCTGAAATGTTTCATTTGTGGTGTATAAATTGTGTAAATAGCCTAAAAGCTCGCTTTAAATTTTCTCTATTTTATACAGTGTTATACAATGTCATAAACAATAAATTTGAAATGAAATTTCACCTCTCAGGCAACCATTCAAAGTGGTGTGTGGACACAAAAAGGCCTTCAGAGGCAAATGTTTTACGTTGTGAAACAGAAGTGAGAGTTCTGTGTAGCTACTTGTGATAACTCAAATATGACATTTAATAATTTGTTATTTATGAATTTTTTTAAGTATAAACGTTTTTTTGTAGTCAAAATATCCCCGTAATTAAGTGAGTTTAAGAATTTGGCCAAATTGCATTCCAATATTTATAAGAAACAACAAACTCTGAAGAGAAGTAAAAGTAGTTTTATCTGTGAGTATAACATTTATAAGAGAAAATCTAAGAGATATAAGATTTATAACTATTGCATTTATAACTATTTTATTTTGAAACATCAGAATATTAGAGTTTGAAAAACTATTAGAAATTATAATTTTTTAAAAACTTATCTCTGTCTATTATAAATTAAACATTTGAAAAAACAATATTTTCTAATATAAACAAGGAGGTCCTTCAGAAGTTAGAAAACCCTTAAGAATTTCATATTTTCCGAGAAACAAAAATTTAAAGAGTAGGAAAAGGCTCTCATATGAATATTTATGAGCATAGAACCTGTGAGAAATAAACATGTAAAGTTTCCTTTCTGATTTCAGTGGTTTGTTGGGTAATAATTTTTTATGATGAACATAATTTGTCTTATTTTTATTAAGCCTTTAAAGACAGTACTTTAATTGAGGCACGGAAAGAATTTTTATAAGCAATTGCCACTCTTTGTTTTTTATCAAAAGTTTTTGAAAAAATTTTATACCAACAAATTTTTTCTCACATTAACGGCAATAATTTACTTTCCAGTATGCAAAATCTGGTTTTCGTCAGAACCATAGCTGTATTACTGCTCTTGCAAAAGTAATAGAGAACATACGACAG
Source organism: Trichopoda pennipes (assembly GCA_030448955.1). Taxonomy (NCBI): domain Eukaryota; kingdom Metazoa; phylum Arthropoda; class Insecta; order Diptera; family Tachinidae; genus Trichopoda; species Trichopoda pennipes. Next base: position 5,982,479 of record JASKUP010000040.1, read on the forward strand.
GAACTGGAATGTTTTTTAGTGCTTCTAGACCACTCTAAAGCATTTGATACCGTGGATAATGACATATTTTAAGGATATTAAAATTTTTTTCAGATTCTCAGACACATTGGCCAAGCTAACTAATTTATATACATCGAATCGCATACATTCGGTTTTTGTAAATAAAGTATGGTCGAGCACTTATCAGAGGCGTGCCACAAGGGTCTATTCTTGATCCACTATTATTTTCAATATATGTGAATGATATGTCAAAAGTGCTTTCAAAATGCAACATCCACCTATACGCAGACTATGTGCAACTTACTCTAGGTACCCCAGTTGAAAATGCTACCAATTGGCTTTGGCATTTAAATAGTGAGTTAAAAAGAATTTATCACTGGTCTTGTGCAAGCGGACTTTGCTTGAACCCTTGTAAATCTAAGTGTATTATAATGGGCAGAAAAACTTTTTCAGGTGACATTGTTTTAAATGACGAGAATATCGAAATTGTTAAAAGGGCAAAAAATCTAGGCATCATTTGAAACAACTGGTTGACATAGTCGAACCACGTAAACGCTTTAGTCGGACAAGTGTATTGGAAGTTGTGGACTCTCTGGACCATGCAGTTTTTCACTCCACTACGGATAAGAATTTTTCTCGCCAAGGCATACTTGATTCCAACTTTGATGTATGGATGTGAACTATTTGGTAATTGCGACGCCGCACACTGGGGGTTTTTGTATGGAGGTGAGAAAAAAAATATATTTGCCGAAAAATGTAGTGATTTCATCACAAATTTAGTTTTATTTATATAGTAATACACAAAAGTAATCAAAAAAAAGAAAGTTAGAGAAATATCGATCGTTACCTGCAATGTAAAACACATAACTATCAAAAAATTTTAATTATTTGTTTAATTTTAAATTTATTATTTATTTTAAATCTGTTTTTAATTTATTATTCTAAAGGAGCCTTAACTTTGTCGCTTATAACACTATGCTCTTTCTGGCTAAATGAAAGGCGTCAAATGTGCGATCATGGGATCTGATGTTACAATTCGTGACGCACCGAGTGTGGCGGTGACACATTATTAAAAAGGCTATTAAATTCAATTATTTTCAAAACTTCATGTTTTACTTAATTAAAAATTTAATGAATTATTAAAAAATAAATTAAATAAAATTTACAAAAAGTTATTTGAGTTTCTTAATGTAGAAAAATTGATCAGACACCCGATACTTCTCCTGTCAGACCTATTCTGGAATATGGCTCAATAATTTGGCATTCAATTAATAAAGTTTATAGTAGTAAAATGAAATCGATGCAAAAGCAGTTGTTGTTATTTTGCCTTCACGGCTAACAATGGAATCCCTTAAATCTACCATCGTATACTGCTCAAATAAAGTTGCCAACTCTAAAAAGCTGAAGAATAATGTTAAATGTCATGTTTGTTTAAAATTCAATAAAAGGAAATGTCTGTTCAGAGTTTTTGATTAGTAATATTTTATATAACGTTGTGGTTTCGCGGCCCTCATGACTTTGATTAAAAGGGGCCAGGATCATCTCACCTTTACTGAGAACATTGGGTGAATGAGCATGCTTCAGCAAGGAGCGGTTCGGCCACCACCAGGTTATGACCAACGGTCGGCACTGGTGTAAACCTAATCACGCATAACAGTCGATTCCCCCCGGGGGCAAATTGATATATTTTGATGGAATACCACCGTCATTATAAGTGTCAACGGAGGTAAAAGGGAGCCCAGTCCCCTAAAAGGCTCAATTCTACTTTATTTCCGCGGGAATCAGTAAAGCCCCAGAGTTCAGATATTTGTCTTTTTAGCCTTTTAGCTGTTCTCTGACAAGATATTGAGGTCGGTCCTTCCGGAGTATCGTGATGGTTGCGGTTTCAAGGCCCTTGTGTGAGTTGTGTGAGTCGGATCATTCATAATGAACACAATGAATGGTCCAGCTCCAGTGAGCATGATTGGGGTTGTGTTCTTAAATTTTATTAAGCTCCATGCGTTCTAAACCAGATTTGAGATAGTCTCCAACTCTTCAGCAGGAAGTGGAAGAGTTGGCCTGCTTCGAGCTCTTGAAGTTGCAACTAGGAGTGACTGGTGGATAGACATATCAGAAGGTTTCTGAGCGGATGAGGATGACGCTATATTTTATCCACAACGGTATGATCCATCGTCAGGTTATCGCTTACACAGCTAAATACTGACGTAAATCTTATCACGTATAATGTTCCATTCCATCTTATTCGCTATTTTAATACACTCTAAATTAAAGTATTCAGATCAAATTAGGCCAACTCTGATCCGTTTTCAGAATTCGAAAGTTTAGTAAATTTTATAAGCATATGATTCTTCTTTGAATGTTAATGCTGTTAAATGTCATCTAATTTTTTTTTTTTCGTTTGGACCAGCTCTCAGAGGATGACCCCTACTCATGCAATGCATTGCACCAGAACTAGGAAGTTATGTTATGGGAAGGAGGATATTTTATATTTAAATAGGCTAATTAAAATTTTAGATTTTAATCTCCCTATGCATCTTGAATCCATAGACTGAATATAAAATAAATAAATACACAATGAACTATTTTTGTTATTATTAATTATTAGTTTTAATAAAAAATTAATTTTTTGTTTTATTTTTCTTTTCCTTTTATTTGCTAATAATTTTGCATTATTACAAACTCATTGATGTAAACATTTATATTACAAATTTTTTTTCATATTCTTTTCTATTTTGAATTTTCATTGCCTTTTTTTTGCTGCAAAATATTTCAAATCATTAAGGAAAAACCAATCAATCGTTGAAAGGCATAAAAACAAAATGAATCTAAACACCAACGGCCAACAAAAACTCTTAAAACAGAATTAAAACAAATAACCATAAAATTGAAATAATGGGGGAAGGAAAAAAAGTGGGCCATAATGATGCCAAATAGTTGTTGCATTCACAGAGAGGCACATAAATATGGTACAATTCAAATTATATATACATATACACACACACACATACACACATATATACCAAACATATAAATACGGCACAATTATAAAGGAAGTCGAATCGATATGCAACAATGTTTTCTCAATGATTTTATAAAAATAAACAATAAACCAACACAGAAATACATGCATACTTAAAAACATACATACATACACATATATGTATATAAACCGGACACTCATACACACAGACACACACACAAACGTATTTACTTATAGTTATTCACAAAAGCCATTTGATTGCTGTAACAACAATCGTACTTTTGCAAGCACACTTTTGTGTGATTGTAGTGGTTAATAGGAAATAATCGTTAAACTAGATTTTATTTAAAAAAAGCCTTAATTTTTATTACAAAATTAGTTACAAAATAGAGCAGAAGAAAGGAATTAATTTAATTTAAAATTATATTCTTTAAATAAGACTTTTTAAGAATTTCTTCACTTTAATATGTTAACAAGGAATTAAGTTTATTTTATTGAAAAAATAAAATTAAGGAAATAGAACATAATTTATACTATTTCCAATAGTGTCTTATAATTCATTTAACGTCATCAAAATAGTTCAAAAGTCAATATTAATTCAAAAGGCATAAATATGACAGCATATTTACATACTCACACTTACATAAATTTTCTAACACAAAAAAATTTTTTAAAGGAAACAGAAAAGATTTAAAAAACACTCTTCTACTTGGAAGAAAAGAAAATAGGGCCAAGGAAAATTTTAAAATATTTCCGGGAAAAGCTACTCATTTGGTGGGACCAGAGGAAAATCTTGTTTATTATATTCCCAAACATGTCTCTTATTATTATTTATTACCCTTCAGGCTTTAAGAAAAGTTTATTTCTTTCTTCCTCTCTCTCTTTCTCCGCCCCCTCTATCTCTATCTTTCCCCTCTCTCTTCTAATATTAAATCCATCGTTTAATTTAAAGTCTCTCCCCACTCTCTCCTCCTTTCTCCCTCCCTCTCTTCCCACTCTCCATCCCACCCTCTCCCCTCTCTCTCCCTCTCTATCTCCCCTCTCTCCCTCGCTCCCTCTCTATCTCCCCTCTCCCCCTCCCTCTTTCTTTTTCACTCCCACTCTCCCTCCCTCCCTCTTTCACTCTCACTCCCACTCTCCCTCCCCCCTTTTTCTCTCTCTCCCTCCCTCTCCCACTGTCCCTCTCTCCCCTGTCCCTCTCTCCCTCTGTCCCTCTTTCTCTGTCCCTCCTTCTCTGTCCCTCTTTCTCTGTCCCTCTTTCTCTGCCCCTCTTTCTTTGTCCCTCTTCCTCTGTCCCTCTTCCTCTGTCCCTCTTCCTCTGTCCCTCTTCCTTTGTCCCTCTTCCTCAGTCCCTCTTCCTCCGTCCCTCTTCCTCAGTCCCTCTTCCTCTGTCTGGTTGATTCGGCAAAAAATCCTTAACATTTATTTGCCATCAACCTTCTTAACGGTAGCTCAACCTCTTCGCTCCTTGTGTTGTGCAATGGTGTGCGGAGGTATCGCTGGGCTGTTATGATGTGATAAGATTTACATCTGCACCAGCAGTGAGCCATAATCAGATGATGGTCGAACCACTGTGGATGGTATATAGCGACATCGACGCCCTAGAAGGCCTTTAGATACTTATATTCTCCGGTCACTCCTAGTTGCAATTTCGAAAGCACGGAAAAGGCCGCAGCCTTCACTCCTTGCTAAAGAGTTGGAGACTATTCAACTCCTGGTCCAGAACGCATGAAGTTTAATATAATTAAGAACACGACAGCATTCATACTCACTGGACCTCGACCTTTCATTGTGTTCATTGTGAATGATCCGACCCACAAACTCAAACGAGGGCCTCGAAATACACAGCCACCACGATACTCCCGAAGGGCCGACCTGAATAATCAGCCAGAGAACAGCTAAATGCCTAAAGAGACAAATAGCGGAATTCTGCGGGCTCACTGATTCCCGTGGATATATAGTTGATTGTACAGTTGACTCCTACTAGCCTTGAAGGGCACTGGGCTCACAAGACCCAAGTCTAGATGGCTGTTGTAGGATCCATAAAGACCATCATGTGCCCCTGGGGGGAAGCTGGGCTGTTATCACGTATCCACAGTTAGTGGACGAAAATTGTGAAGGGTAATAACCACTAGAACACAATTTTACCATGATCTAATCACTCCCAGTAGCGACCGTAGGCACATACCGTGCTGGGTCAACACCACTGCCCAATTTGTGACCTCACTGGTGCTATTATGGTAAGTACCACATGATAAGTTAGGATACGAGGGAAACACCCAGAAATACCGAAAATTGCGCACTGTTAACTGCCGGCCGGTTGCGCACAAACTGACTATTATTCATAATGTTCGCTAAAATGTTTTTCAGAATTGCAGAATTCATTTCGAGATACTAAACCGCAAAAAAGCGTTATACGATTTGTCTCCTTTATTTTGCTGATATTGTGAAAGATATTTCTATATTATTTCGCCCACAAAGATGTTAAAGATTTTACGAAATGATCAATTGGGATGTGTGCTGTAGACGAGTCCATTAAAATTTAATAATAAATTCTAAAGCTTCTAAAAATATAAAACTAATGCGCGCATCCATAAATTTTCTTTAATTCACACACATCTAATTGCACAAAGTCTCTCTCTATTCTGTATGATGGTTCTGCGGCCAGCTTTTAGTGTATTTTTTGTTAACATTATGTTTGTTTGCATATGTGTGTGGTACGAGGTGGTTTATATCAGTTTGGTTATTAACAAAATAAAGCCGTTTTCGTTTTTTATTCTATTTTTGTATTTTATTGCGAAAACATTTATAAGCCACCATTGATGGATGAGTGTCCAAAAACAATAAAAACAACAACAACACAAATAGTAATCCATATATAGCTTTATTAATTGCTTTGACAAGTGTTCTTAAATTGCCAATATTGTTATAAAATCTGTCATGTGTTTGTGTTAGTGTGCGAGTATTTGTGTGTCTTTTTTATTTGAATTTCCATAAACTGTGTTGGCATTGTTTTATTCGTTAAGTCGTCTGTGGGTTTTAGTATTCTCTTCCCCCAAATCTCTAGCTACATTTGTTTGTTTGTTCGTTTGTGTTGTTGTTGTTAATTTCTCTTGTTGTGTGCTTTTTAAAAGGTTTTAGTGTGAAAGCATTTTTAATCGGTTTTTCATCTTAAACATTATTATTTTATGAATAAGGATTTTTATACACTTTAAGCTTAGTACACTGAACAAAATTGTCGTATGTTGAAATGGCGCTCAGAAAGAAAGTCGAATAGTTGAAATATATTTTAGTTAAGCGTTCTCCTTTATTATAGATTTATTTTGTTTATTTCGTAGTGCTACTTTTATTTCTGATTTGCTTTCAAGCATTGAAATATCAAGAAAGCGCGGACTTTGAACTGTTTTACATTACAACTTTCTTATTAAAAAATACAATTTGATTTTAGTGTTATTTAGATAGGGTAACACTTAAAACAAACACAAAATTTATAATCCTTTTTCATTGGGTGACCAGCATTTTTATAATGGAAAATTGTGTTCGTTTTAAATTAAACGAGAGAGGGGAGGACCAGACATAGAGGGGGGGAGGGAGAGAGAGAGAGAGGGAGACAGAGGAAAAGGGTCAAAGGAAGAGGGACAGAGGAAGAAGGACAGAGGAAGAGGGACAGAGGAAGAGGGACAGAGGAAGAGGGACAGAGGAAGAGGGACAGAGGAAGAGGGACAGAGGAAGAGGGACAGAGGAAGAGGGACAGAGGAAGATGTACAGAGGAAGAGGGACAGAGGAAGATGTACAGAGGAAAAGGGACAGAGGAAGAGGGACAGAGAAAGAGGGACAGAGGAAGATGTACAGAGGAAGAGGGACAGAGGAAGAGGGACAGAGGAAGAGCGACAAAGGCAGAGCGACAGAGAAAGAGGGGCAGAGAAAGAGCGACAGAGGAAGAGCGACAGAGGAAGGTGGACAGAGGAAGAGGGACAGAGGAAGATGGACAGAGGAAGAGGGACAGAGAAAGAGGGACAGAGAAAGAGGAACAGAGGAAGAGGGACAGAGGAAGAGGGACAGAGGAAGAGGGAGAGAGGAAGAGCGACAGAAAAAGAGGGGCAGAGGAAGAGGGACAGAGTTGACACGAAACGACCCTGGACGCCGTTGAGCATACACCAGCAACCGGTGGAAACCGTGACGTTACAATGTATCAAATCCCCTTAAGATTGACGGTAGCCAATTTCAGCACTATGCATTAAAACCTTGCTTTTGGAAAATCGTCGAAGTCAAAAGGAAAAAATATTAATAGCTATTTCGTGATGCGGGAATGAATGTCCTTTGTTGGTTACAAATCATGGCTTGGAATGACTTTAATTGAAAAATTAATATAAATTTTATATGAAACACTTTGTTACGCTTCTTTCCTTTCTTAAATTTGGTCATTCAATTTTCAATCGCAGCACTTCTATTTTATTTATACTTAAATGGAACTTTACATTTATTTCTATACTGTGACTCTGGGCAGATATGTATTCACAATCTGCTCTTCAGCGAACTAATGAAGCCATTTATACATAATACTTTGTAAATCCAGAAGGAATGGTGCGAAGGCTTGTGAAGCTTTCGTCTTTAGTCAACCTAGTTATCTAGTCTGAAGGGCACTGAAGTTGTGAATGTTACTAAAAGTCAAGACATTTTTTACACCACTCAGGCCCTCACTGTTAGAACCGAAATACGCCATTCTATTATTGTTTGTTAGATACTCAGTTAAGGTACCATTGAACTTGGGACTATAATTTTCTCCTGTTACTTTACGAGAAACTTATGCACTCATTTGATGTTGGCAGAGATACACAGGCTGTTCTCTTCTTCTAATTTTCCTATTTCACTATACAACCGCCATAATGAGTTCAGGTGCTCTACAAGCAAGCCTTCATCAAATCTATTGTACAAGCGTCTTCAACTCATCTATTGAAGCTAAAAATCATTTGGTTTTCCTAAAGTTTTTTGTTTTGATTAAAAAATTTTTTTGGAAATAATAAGTTAGCACACTGAAATGTGTTTTTAAAAAAGGTAATTATTTCCTAATGGGATTTGAACTCAATGCTCGTGATTTTTGCAGAGCAAATAAGACAATATTTCTACAAATACAGTCGCTTCATATCTGCAACCTTATTTTTCTTATTCTATTCACACACACAGTCATATACACACCACACTTTATTAGTGGTAAAAGTAAAAACTTATTTAGCTTTGCTGTTTACCATGTATGCACTGAATTTAACAAAATTACAGGTTTTCTTTCCAAATACTCGTATGTAAACAATTAAAAAAAATTATAATTAAAATTATAATTAATTATAATTAGTATAACAAAATTATGTTTACAATTTCAAAAATGTACAATAATTCAAAATTTATTTGTTAGGAGGAATAGCTGGTATCTAAATTTATTTAGTTTTTTTTAAACCTTCTTTGGTTAAGTCAAGAAATTTCAAGAACAGAATGAGAATTCTTGTAGAAGCATAAGCGAAGTATTTAATTTTTGCTGAATTATCAGGAACAAGAATAATAAAATTTATTTATTGGCGAGAATAGCTGGTGAATTTAATTGTTGACTTTCAACAAGTTAAATTTATTTCACTGACTGAAAAAATTTAATTCACTGAGTGAAAAAATTAAATTCATTGAGTGAAAAATTTTAATTAAAAGAATGAGAGTTTTTATTGAAGCGCAAATACTATTTTAATATTTTTTGCATACATTTATGTTGTGTTTGAAAATATTGTTTAACTACTATCAACTCTCTGTATTATTCAAGAACAGAATGAGAATTCTTGTGGAAGCATAAGCGAAGCATTTAATTTTTGCTGAATTCTTAAAAACAAGAAAAATAAAATTTATTTATTGGCGAGAATAGCTGGTGAATTTAATAGTTGACTTTCAACAAGTTAAATTTATTTCACTGACTGAAAAAATTTTACTCACTGAGTGAAAAATTTCAATTAAGAGAATGAGAATTTTTATTGAAGCTCAAATATTATTTTAATTTTTTTTTTACATACATTTATGTTGTGTTTGGATATATTGTTTAACTACGAGAAACTATCAGCTCTCTGTATTAGCCAAGCCGAAAGTTATAGCGGCAAATATTTTTTTTTGTTTTTACAAACAGCAGCAAACTTCCCTTTGCGTAAATTTTAGGACACCATTTAGGAGACAAATGTATTATAAAAAGTCATTAACGATGATGTTTTTGTTCCAATGTGCGTTTAACAAAATAGATTTTGAAGAAGCTTTCGAAGTTTCTTCTTCTTCTATTGACCTACAAAGTCCAATTTTTGCTGTCACAAACAAATATGGGGCATCAGACAAAAATGACAGAATAGACTGGCTGTCTATTACAACAAAAAAATGCTGATCATATAAAATGAAATAATGAATGACATATTTAATTGACAGCCTGTTCAAAGAGATTCTAAATATTTTTTCTCATGACTGCAGCTGATAATAAAAATTAAAACAAAAACAAAATATTTATAAATTCATAAATTTATACAACATATGTAGGGATGTGTGTGTGTGTGTGTATGTTTGAAAATATATTTAATAAACAATATTCTATCTATTTCAAACCAACTTTGTAAGAGTGATGATACTGTGATACTTTGCTGAGTATATTATGGCATTTAAGTTTGAAGAGACACACACACACACACATATTCGAACCAAGTCAAGTTAGATGAAATTGTCTATATTCATTTAATATTATGACATAATCTTGGACAATAGCCAATTTCATGTTATCATGTTTAGTTAGTTACAAAATGTTGTGGCTTTTGATATTAAGATTGCTGTTATTGTTGTTGTTGTTGCTATAGCTAATATTATTCTACTTGTATCTTAAATTGCACTAAACGTAGCATCATCAACACTATCAGCATTAAAGGAAAAAATAATAAAATAAACATCAGTAACACACAGACGCACATACAAACAGATTTAATACTCTCACTGTCATCAACATTCAAAATAAATTCTCTGCTGTTTTGGACACATGGATTGAGATTAAAATTTTAGACGTCTCTCTAGGTTTATATGAGTGTGTGTATGAGTGTGTGTGCTCTTCTAATGACAACCAAATAATGCTGCTGCTGCTGTTGCTGTTGTTGTTTTTGGCTTTTGCCAATGTGTTGCAGTTATCAATTAAAATGGTTTAGTACTTAACAAAGTTAATTATCTTTAATGTTGGCTATTGATTTCCCCTGTCACTTTTGGCTGAAAACTGTGTCACTATTTTCGTTCTTCTTTATATTTTCAATATACTTTATATGTACTTTCAACTGTTGAAAATTCTTCTGAATAATTAATTAAAAAGTTCAATAAAATTAAAAATATAAGAAATATAAGAGATTTATTACATTAAAGTATATAAGACCCTTTTTGGTTTTATTGCCAGTTGTTTTACAGAAAATCCCCGTTTCTCTTTTTTACTTAATTAGCCGCTGGGTAAAACACACTATATATATTTTTATTTTCTTTTTTTATTTTAAACTTTTTAATTAAAACCATTGAAATCTTTTTTTATTTAATAATTGAAAATTGCGCTGAAGCCCCCTCAGACTTTGTTGATTTCCAGCTGAATATTTGGGGTGAAAATTTTTTGCAATTCGTTTGGCTGAGAAACTAAAGTGGGGAATGTTATACGAGGATATGCTTTAAGGTATCCAAAGTTATACCCACAAAGTTTTTACAGCAACAATTTGGTGTAAATACTATTTTGAACAGCACTAACCCTCTAACGCTTTTGTTAATAAATTGATAAAAAAATATAGCAGTTAAAAAAAATTTTTGTTTTTAGCAAAATCAATTCTAACGATGAATTTGTTTTCTAAAACTTAAAAGGGGAGTTTTGGGAGTTTTTCAAAAAAAGTTAGGAATAAAAATTTTTCAGTGGCAATATATAAGCAGCACTTGCATTTAAAAATTTTCAATCATTCTTTTCTTTATTTTGCCGTTAAGAACGTGCCGTTTTTCTAAAACTTTAGTGGGGAATTTTGGGAGTTTTTCAAAAAAATATAGGAATAAAAACTTTTCAGTGGCAATATATAAGCAGCACTTGCATTTAAAAAATTTCAGTCATTCTTTTCTTTATTTTGCAGTTAAGAACGTGCCGTTTTTTTCTAAAACTTTAGTGGGGAATTTTGGGAGTTTTTCAAAAAAATATAGGAATAAAAACTTTTCAGTGGCAATACATAAGCAGCACTTGCATTTAAAAAATTTCAATCATTCTTTTCTTTATTTTGCCGTTAAGAACGTGCTGTTTTTTTCTAAAACTTTAATGGGGATTTTTGGGAGTTTTTCAAAAAAAGTTAGGAATAAAAATTTTTCAGTGGCAATACCACCTTATATAAGCAGCACTTGCTTTCAAAAAATTTCAGTCATTCTTTTCTTTGTTTTGCCGTTAAGAACGTGAGATTGAAACTTGACGTTAAAAGTGGCATTTTGATTACGATGAAAAAACGATACTGTTCAAATAGGCTGTGTAGTTTAAAAATCTCCGAATTCAAGCCACACAGGCAGATTTTTGAAAATGATTTCTAAAAATAATTATTCTGTTTATTTTCACAATAGCCAAAATTTTTTTTCCAGAAAATGAGGTACATGCTCCTCAAAACCGAAAATGGTGATGAGTAAGTATATTCCTGAGCATAAGTATCAATTACTATTTCGAAAAGGGAAAACTAATAAATAGACCACAATCTTATTATGAGACCGACTAATATAACATATGCTGTTCAGTTTTAAAGCTAAATAATTTTTTATTATGATTAAATTATACTGAAAACTTTTTCGTGGCCCGATTTTATAAATTAAAATTTAGCGAATCTTTAAATTAATTCTTTTTTCCAAAAACTTGTTTGCGTAGAGACTGTTTTAATTATAAAGAGACGAATCTACGTGATAGAACGTGGCTTGATAATAATGTATTCATATGGAAAGCACTCGCCATTTGCGAAAACACAGCCAGAAAAAACGTTAAGAGGAGAAAAATTGACAACAATCTAAAGAATATTTATGAATATTTTAATTAAATAAATTCACCAAGTGAAAACTAAACTTCCACCGCAACGCTTTTGTAACACGCTTTTAAAATTTATATTTTCTGTTTTTCCTTTTTTTTTATTAAAAAGGCAAAATGCCTGTCTCTTATGGTTCAATAAAATGAGGCAATATATATTTATGGCAAAAGCAGGCTTTATAGGAACACCCTTATATTTATAATTTTTTTTCCAGAATTTTGTTTTTAAAGACCTCACTTACTAAGTGTTAATTTAATATGCATTTATGTGCTTGAAAGGAAAATTCACTTAAGGATCACTTCTTTAGGGGACACCCTTAAAATTTTTTTACTGCATTTTCAATTTTGTTGTTGTAAATTTCTATGTTAATTTATGCTACTACAGAACAGTGAAAAAATAATAAGAGAATTTATAAACTTTTTTCAACTTAAGGTTAATTAACGCAAGGAAACCGATTACTTCGAGTACGCGTGGGTGATGTTCGGTCAGACGAGGGTACGATTTCTGCGGGAGTGCCACAGGGCTCATTACTGGGGCCTGTGCTTTACAATATCTTTGTCGCTGACATACCACAACCGTCACGGGAGAATCTTTTAATTGTATATGCCGATGATATCCTCATTGCCTCTTCAGGTGCTAGAGCAAGAACCACTTATGACCGACTAAATTACTATTTAACGATACTGACGGACTATTTTATAAAATGGGGTCTAACTTTAAACATTGCGAAGACCGTGGCCGCAATGTTAAAGGGAAGGTGGAAATATATTTATCCAAATTGTAGATCGTACACACCTTGTTTCACTCTCGGACAAGAACAGATTGCGACTTCGGACAGGCTTTAATACCTGGGTGTCACCCTTCACGAAAACTTTGAAAGTTGTCGGCACATTGACGATATTTTGCCTACCAGGGAGCCCTTAAACATAGAGGGGGTCTTGATAAGAGGGTGCGTCTTCTTGTGTATCGCCAAATTATCCGCCCTGTCATCTCCTACGCCTTTCCGGCTTGGTTTGGGATTTCTTCTCACCAGATGGAGAGACTTAGGAGATGGGAGCGACGGGTTTTGGTTGCTTGTCTTGGACTGAGGCCTTATAGAAGACCAAGTGGCGAGTTACGCAGGCCATCATGTAGTTCAATCTATAACGCAATTGATTTTGCGCGGGTGGATGTCTATATGATGGAAATGGCTGTGAAGTTCCTGGAGGGCGTACGTTCTTTAGGTAACTCCCTGGTTGCGGGATGCTTTTCTGCGTCGCGTGATTTGGAAACTGTTCAGATGTCCCGGTATCTCTGTCCAATGGACTTATTAACTTTGAAAGAGGCTGGAATTCTTTACGAGGATGCAGACCTCTTATTTTATCATAGAAGGCTACGTTCTCTGAGCATTCAGGACACCGTGTATAATACCGCTCAATAGTTATAATTTTGTTAATTGTGAATTCATTATTTTTCTTTTCTTTGAATTTGTTGTTATTGTGTTTATTGTTATTCCTTGTTTTTTTTTATTAATTCTTGTGTTTCTATTGTTCTTGTTTTGTTTGTTTTTGCTTTATAACCACAATATACTTTGTTAAAGTTATCTATAAGTTCTTACTTATAATTATATTTTTTTTATATATTTTTTTTTTGTAATTAAGAGAAATGTATTAAATTTAGTATGCATATGCAGTACCCTGCATATTATTAAAATTTTTTTATACGAATAACTTGACTTCTAAAAAATTAGCATTTTGCTATTGTATGATTTTTTTTTTGTTCACTTAACGATAATAACGAGAACACTGCAGATGTAGACGAGGGTCGACGTAAAACCGTACCCAAATAAAAATAATAATGAATGTATATAATGAACTAATATACATATAATACTGAACTTTGGCCTAACTAAAAATTATCAAATCATTATTTATAGTATCTTTTGCAAACAAGGAGTTCATACCCCCTAATGAATATGAGTATTTGAAAAAAACACAATTGGACATTAAATATTGTTACTGTGCTATGTACAATTATATACTATTTAATTTTAACTCTAGGAAGCTTAGTTTACGACTAAAATTAGGTTAAGGTTAGTTTTTCATTGGCATAGGTGTCCCTGTAAGCTAGTAGGTAGTAAACTAACTTACTAGATCGGGGGTTGTGGGTTCGATTCCCAACAAAGACCGTGGTTTTTTTTTTCACTACAAATAAAAATTGACTGTCGGTGTGGCTGCTCAGTGATGAAGGCATAGTCACTGGTCACTGTATTGTCGTATACCGACAGTTAATTTCCGTAACTATCCTTCTACTTTCACCACCTGTCTCATCTCTTCTCTATCGCCTTCCTAAAAGAATGTAGCACGGTACTTGACTAAATAGACATTGTTGCCTGAAGTGCTACTTCTCTTTAAACAAAAAAAAATCTTGGGCAAAAAAAAAAAATTATTTAGATTTTTAAATGATCACAGGATAACAAAAGCTAAACTCCTTAGAATCTTTTGAAACTTAGTCAAACAAACGATTTCAATTATTATTCCAAGTTTATATTTCATTAAACAGAAAAACTAATTCAGTTTCTTATTTTAATCTTTTGTTACCGTTTTAATAAACATTAAATTGTCTGAAGGCTGTCTTCCTGGTTGGAAAGCGGATATTATAATTTTAATATCCGTTACACAGTTGCTGCGCGGCTTATAAAACGTTTATAAAAGAAAAATCATTTAAAGCGACTTATTTGGTTGCATTGCCTTAACACCACCCTTTTGCATAATAAAAAAGGCAGCAATGAAATTTTATGAAACTATAGTTTCTTTACTAAATTTTAGCGTTTTTTGCCGTGGTTAAAATGCTTAATTAAAGTCGTTATTGATGGCTTCTATTATTAAAAATATAATTTAAAAAAAATGTTTGCAAACATAAATATTTGAAATTTACACTCCTTGATAACAGAAAGCAGTTATCACAAGTCTGTTTTAAAAATTTCAATATTTTGCTTAAAATTATTTTATAAATAGAATTTCGATTTATTTAAATAATTCTTGCAAAAAAAACCGCTTTCTTAAGCTTAAATTACGTCATCTACAGGGATGCCCTTTAATTATTAAATTAATTTTTTTATAAATTGTTGTTATTTGCGGCATTTTTAAAATTTTATATGGGCTGTAAAGGGTTTTTCAACAAGAGGTTTTTTTCTAAAACTAGATAAACCCAAGACGGGACATATAATTTTTTATAATTGACATGAAGTTTGATTTTATATAACAAAATTTTTATAATTGACTCTATATGTTTCCAGCTTTTTACCTCTACCCGAGTTTAATTTTACTCAATTTAATTTTTTTTTTTGCTAATAAATTTTCAAAATGTTGGGAAAAAAATTCTAGAAAATATTTTCTAAAGATTAAAAATTAAAAATCAACTTCAGGACAGATTTAAATGAAATCAAAACACTTAAGGCCGTGTCAGATAAAACTTTGTTGCTTTGCGTGACATTTGAAACTTTAAAGCAATAGCGTAAATCAAGTGGTGTATGTCACAATAAACTTTGACAACACTAATGGATTTTTTGTTTACGCCCACACACAAATACACAAACACAAATAATAAAAGCCAGGTGTTTGTCAAAGCGCGCAAAAAGTTGAATGTTGGTTAACTTTTCGCTTTGCGCTGCGTCAAAGGTGCTTTATGTGGCAACTTTCATACATTTACGTACATTTTAACTCAAATGTCAAAGCGAAACTGTGACGCAACGCAAAGCAAAAGTTTTATCTGACACGGCCTTTATTTCGAATACTACAATATATCTTTTCTTATCTCTTTAGAAGATAAATGACGCTTACAATGTCCACACCTAAAAAGCTGTCAGATACAAGACGGAATGAGCCTACGCAGAAAATACTGCATTTAGTTCTAATTTTTACTATTGTCTTAAAAAATTAACACAAAGATTTCTAGGTAGCTTTTTAAAAATTAAAATTTACGAACTTAAGCCGCATTAAAATTATTCATTTGATTATAGTACTGAAATATTTCGTCTAAGAAGAAATTTCAAAAACAAAAATCTTTTTAAAATAAATTATTATATTTTAATCTAAGAATTGTCCTTAACATACCAAAACATAGACTTGCTTATAGAGGGTTTCTCAACAAGAAGTTTGTTTTTAAAACCAAAAATAAAGCAAAAAATTTAGAATAAGTTGACTAAAAGTTGTGTTGCATTATGAAGAGAAAAGTTCGGCAATTGTGAATGAAAAATGATATCTGGCAAATGTCCAACACAATCACACTAACAGATGTCTATTCTTTCATCAAAGTTTTTAATAATTTTTTGACAAAATCGCACGGATTTGAAGATTCAAGGTTGAAATCGATTAGTTTGGCTCCGTATAGAATCTGTGCATAAAATAACCCCACAAAAATTAATCCAGTGGTGTTAAATCACATGATCTGGCTGACCATTTAACTACTGCTTGTCGTGAAATTATGCGATTCTTTCGTTGGCTGCATGACATGTGGCACCGCCCTGTTGAAACGACATGTCAGTGATAACCACATCGTCAATAATAGCCCAAATTGAGTTGTTATCGTCTCGCGATAGCGTGGTCCATTGAACGTTACCATATTTCCTCATCATCGAAAAAAACCAGCCCAAATACGCCTCCATACCACATAGCGCATCACGTTGAGCATGTAAAAGCTTCTCAATAATCGCTTTAGGATTTTCAGAAGCCCAAATGCGGTAACTTAGCTTATTGATATAACCTGACAAGTGAAAATGGGCCGATTGTTTCTGAATAAATTGAGTGTATCTATGGCGATGTGAGTAGTGGGGCAACTTCAATTCCTGCACCATTTGAACCTTGAAAGGCTTCAAAGTCAAATCTAAACGCAAAATTCGCCATATGGTGGTTTTAGATAACCCAATTGTTAAGAAGGTCGAGGAATTGACAAATTTTAATCTGCTTCAACACTGTTTCCCATGGCTGCGATTTTTTAGTTGAGCGACCCGAACGAATACATATTTTGTATCGAGCCTGTCACTCAACTTTTTAATAGCCGTCTCAAAAGGGCAATTATGTTGTCCGAAAGTATCAATAATTTTACGAAATTTAACTTTAACAGAACCATCATTTTCATAGTGGATTTTAATTATTTTAATGCGATTTTCGTACGAAATTGAAGTCACTGTAACAATGCATCTACTACGAATACGTCAAAAAACTTAATATCAAAACTATCATGTTATTGGTGTTGCCACAATTGAAAAACAAACTTCTTGTTTAAAAATCCGGATATAAGGACAGTTTTAATTATTAGAATAACAATATCTTTCAATTAAAAGACAATTTTAATCTGTTGAAGGATAAGAATTTTCGCAGAAATGCAGATGGATTGATAATTTTCTGCCTTTTTTGAAATCGGTTTATTAAAAAATTTTCTTTTAATTTTTCTTAGCTTAAAAGCTTTTATAAAATTATTATTTTATAAATAAGTAGCTGACCCATGGAGAACGAATTTGTGAGATCGCTAAGAAGAAACGCAAGCAAATAAGCTCGATGCCCAGCGCGATCGTCTTAACGGCGGCAGTAATCGAGTTCATGTTACTTTGTGTCTTTCACCGTCATCCGCCAATGCATATTGGAGACAGTTGGCGGCTGGCGACGAATTTATGGCGTGTGTGTATTTTTGAAGTAAACAACGCTCAATATTTACGTAAATGCGGTACCATATAGTATCAAAAGACAGCGCACAAACAAATTAAATGCATTGAATGAATGAAAATACAAAAATTGTTTCAAGTCGATCCCGTTGTGTAGTTGCAGTGTAGTTAAATAACCTGAATACCGACTGCAGCGCTATCTGCCGGGCTGGTTTGTGAATGTAAACTATCCAAGATGGCACCGAAACACATGCAAAAATATTTATTCAGCGGCGTACGCACGTACAGTAGAATTATGTACATGAAGAAGATCTGTATGGGAGGTACCACGCGTCTTTATCAAATCCCGCCTTCATTTGCAGCAGAACTTAAAATATGTTCACTCAACTGAAATACCATTACCAGAAGCAAAAATATTGGATTCTTAATTTGTGGTTTGTATGGGAGGTACCACGCTTGTACAATCCCGCCCATATTTGCAAAAGCACTTAAAAAATGCACACCAAACCGACGTGCCAAATTTTGTGCAAATACCGTTATCTGGAGAAGAAATAATAAATTGTTAATTTGTCGCTTGTATGGGAGGTACCACGCTCCTTTGTCCAATTCGACCGAATTGTAAATCTAAACCACCCGGGGCACCACTCAAACACATACAAAAAAATTTATGCAACTCGGTCCAGCCGTTTAGGAGGAGTTCAGCCACAGCACACGTACAGTAGAATTATATATATAGAAAGATTTATTGAGCCACAAGGTCTTTGTATAAAACTTATATAAAAATTATTTTTATTTTCAATAATTCGCCACACCATTGGGTGGCATCTTTAGAAAAAGAAGAAAGCATAATTTAATAATTTTTATAGTTTTTTTTAAACGATCTTTTTTTATTTATCTTTAATAAATATCTTTTTTTCTTTTTAACGATCTTTTTATTTTTATAACAAATTTTATAAAAATTTTTTCCTGAAAAAGCTTTCCAAAGGAAAGCGAAATATCGAAAAGAAAAAACTATATAAAAAAGATCGTTAAAAAAAAGATATTTTTATTAAAGATAATTTAATAATTTTAATTTATCAAATAAATTAAATCCAATTAAACTATTTTATGTAGTTTAATTGAATTTAAAATCAATTTATTAAATTGTGTATACACTTTTCTGTTCCTGCAGATGCCACCCAATAGTATGGCGAAGTATGGAAAATAAAAATAAATTTTATTTAATTTTTATATAAAAAAACTTGTGCTTGAAAAAATTATTTATAAAGGAATAAAAAGGTCAATTAACTCTAATTATTATTTGAAAATAATTATTTGCCTGTCTTATTCTTATAATGAGAACAAGTTTGATTAAATAATAAAACTTTTTTAAAATTTATTTTATGTTACATAATTTTAAAAATTTAGTAAAATAAAATAATTTTTGATCAATATTAAACACTTTTATTTTTCGATATGTGATATGGAGTACGAAAAGAACACTGAAGATGGCAAACGGCCGAAAACGGTTTATTCACAAACCATATTTGACGAGGGTCGACGGAAAACCGTACCCAAATAAGAGCCTTTTATTTTTATTAAATTCCAAAAATTTTTAAAGTTTTTTAAAGCAACAAAAAGTGTTCTCCCAAAATTTTGTTCATTAATCTATTACTACTTTTTAATATAAATTTCTTTAATATTTTCCAAAAATTATTACAACTCACGCAACTAGACTGCTTCGTGCTAAATTAAAAAAAAAGGCTCACAAAAAATGTCTAAGTTTTTTAGCCGCTTAACTAAAATCAGTGTATGTAAATACAAGAGTTTTATTTTCTTTATGCAACATTGTAAAAGATTTATGTGCCTCAAATGCAACAAAATTAAAGCAACAATGATTTTATAGAGATTTAAAAGCATATTTTACAAAATAAATTTTAATTAATTAAACACAATAAAAATAAAAAAAAATGGCAACACAGAGTGAAAAAGACTTAATGAAAACCGACAGCAACAGCCAGCAACAACTTCAATGGTAAAATATTTACAACATCTATTACAGCAGAATGTACGTACGTACCTAACATCTCTCACTTTAATTTTCGCATTCACTCATGCTCTTCTATAACAACAAACACATTTAAGGAAGCAGTTGCCAGCATAAAATTTATTAGAAAAGAACAACAACTAAAAAGGAGTAAGGAAATTGTATTAAATAACACATACAACCAGGTATTTACAATACATTTACATTACAAACGAGGCTCAGTTACTTTATAAAGCTTAACACACATACATCCACAAATACTCTATAAACGTTTATATGATTTTACACATACAAATATATAAAAATTCTTATATTGTATGTTGGTGTTTGCGGCAGGAGAACTTTAGAAATTTCCTGGCAAATGCCAACACAACGCTTTGCTGGAATAATTGCTGATGTTGTAAGTTGGTGTGTATATGCCTGAGTGTGTGTGTGTATATGTGTCTATGTATGCCTAAAATGTTAAAAAAGCGGTAAAATCCTTTTGATGCTGTTGTAAACATCAACATAATTTTTATTGTTTTTGTTTGTTATTTTCGCGTGAACAGAAAAAAATTCACCAGTTGAAAAAAAAGGAAAGAATTTTAATTAAATAAAATGCGGGCGTACTTTGTAAGAACAACACAACACAATTCATGTTTGCATGTGTGTGTGTGTATTATGTGTATATAAAATTTTTCATTCACCACCTATAAGAAATGCATAACTTAAATTTGTTAACAAAATTTAATTATTGACAGCGTTAAAGGTTTTAATTTAAGGATCATCATAGGACCAAAAAGGATTCGTAATTAAAAAAAAAAGCTGAAGTCATGAGCTGAAATGACTAGAGACCATAAGCTACGATAGAAATATCCAATCTAAATTTGATGATTAATTATATCCAATATCAACAAAGACAGAATTATAATGATATTTAAAAAGGATGGAGAATATGTTATTCAGGAGTTTTCATTTCAAGGTGTCTTAAGTGTAACTAAGTTACACACAAACATTAACTTAAAGATAAAAGCCTTTTTGGAATATAATTTGAATTTGACGAAAATTATATAGTAAAAATTATTAAGCTTCGAATGGGCAAACAAAATATTAAAAAATAATTTTCTAGTCCCACAAAAAGGACTATTTTGATACACACAAAAATATATGTTTGTGGTAACCAGAATCTAAGAGAAACATAGTCATTGCGCATGTATTATATGGGTATATTCGAATCATATTATTTTTATAAAGGGTCTACCATCAGGAGGAATCATTGGACCTTACTTCTTTGAAAATGAAAACGGCGTAATGGTAACTGTGAATGGGGAGCGATCTCGTGATATGATTGAAAAGTTTTTAACGCCATAACTGCATATGGTATCAACAATAGCATGTCACATTGCATAAAGCCAGGACTACAATAAAGGATTCGCCATCTAACGTTTTTTTTTCAACTAGTGCTTATTTCGTGAATGGTAACACTTAGCTCATGTTTGATTTAACAAATAATTAGTTTGATCCTTCCGCTGAACGAATATTGCTGTGTATACGCTCGAACAACGCTGGAAAATATTGCGACATTACTTTGAAAATCATTGGTAATGTTGCAGAATGTGTGCGAAAATTGTGTACGGATTTTGGAAGAAGAGAAGCACCGTCAGCTCCATATGCTCGTTATCTTGTGAAAAAAGGGAAAGAAACTGGCATCCTCATCGATAAACCAAAGCGTGAACAGCCAAAAGTAGTGCGTACACCCAAGAATATTGCTGCTGTGGCAGAAAGTGTGCGTGAAGCGCCATCAAAATCAATTTATCATAGTTCTCAACAATTGAACATTTCAGAGACATCATTGAGACGAATTCTGCATAAAGACCTTGGTATGACGCCATACAAAATCCAATTGGTTCAGCAATTGAAGCCAAGTGACCATCCAATGGGTTTTCGCTTCGCTAAGGGGGCCTGCGATCGACTTACAGAAGATGTCAATTTTGCAAAAAAAAATCATCTTTTCAGATGAAGCTCATTTTGATTTTGGCAGGTATGTAAACAAGCAAAATTGTCGCTTTTGGGGCACAGAAAATCCACACGCATACACTGAAAAGCCGACGCACCCAAAACGACTCACAGTTTGGTCCCCCCGGGGGCACATTTATGGTCTTTATAGTACGTAACAGCTATCTAGATCTGTGCAACTGGGGGAAAAAGGGAGCCCAGTCCCCTGAAGTCACACAGGGAGACAACTGGAAGCTCCACTTTATTTCCACGGGGATCAGTGAACCCACAGAGTTCATTATTTGTCTCTTTAGACATTTAACAGTTCTCTGACTGATCATTGAGGTTGGCCCCTATATGGGAGTATCGTGTAAGCATTTTATAGGCATTTATCTTTTGCATTCTTTTTAAATAACTAACTAAATTTTTGTTTTCTCTTTGCTTTCAGAGGAGTTATGATTGTTGCTATGACTATGCTATGTTAAGCATACATATCCTGCGACAGATCTATGATGATGGTTCACATACTTTAGATATTACTGGCCCACTTATGATAATAATACAAAAAGTAACTAATTTGGCCTTTAGCAGACATGATGGTTTTATCAGACAAACGAAGGTAACCACATAATCCTATGGCTGCTTCTTTGTAATCCCTTAAAGAAAACATCTAACATGTACTTCTGTCCTTGTTGTATATTATAGGCTCTTACCAACAGTATCATGCTGTTAGTAAACTATCTTCAGCACTAAAATACTTTTCATATGTCTTAGACTTTTAAAGTTTAATGGTCGGTCCACTGGTATTCTACAAAGACTATATTGACTTTATCGAGAGTTACAATCTGCTGAAGCCGACAAATACAAATGTACGTAATTGCGCACAATGACTAAATAATAAATAAATTAATCATATTATTTTCATATCGTTTATTATGAAATATTTTAGGGAAGTGTGGATAACAGCATCTTGGAGGTCGTAGTTGAGCCATCACCAGTGAAAACAGTTGTGAAAAAGGTTATCGGCAGCCTTTATTTTTATAAAATTTGCTAAAATCCAGTGAAAAATATGAAAGATGATGATCCTGTTGAGAACACGAACATTGCATATAAACTTTGGTATGCCATTATGGTAACCACCGGCATACGTTTTAAGTTTTATCATGCCTGACAAGGATGGCAATGCCAACTGGGATCTCATTTCGAATATAAATGTTTAAAGTTTTGAAGTGAGTGGGAAATTGCAATTAAACAATGCAACCAAATTTGTTAACGTAACTAATTTCTCCATTAACAGTCCATTGTTAATGACAGTTTTTGGAATTTTGACCTCGGAGATAATAATGGTAAAGTTGAAATAAACGGAGAATGGTTGCAGTTAGCATATCACTCATTCTAACTATTGTTAAGTGATTATCAGTACTCTGTTAACTGCAAAATTATAACAATACGATCATCTGCTTATAACTTTATTTACTGAAAATTACTAAATAATAATTTTATGATCAACATTTTGGAATGAACCTAAAGCTTACTAACACATCATTGAACTAATAGAAAGGCATGCAGCCAAATTTAAAAGGAAAGTATTTTTATAAATTAACAATATATGTTTCTCTTTAATCATATTATTATTAGCATTAAAATAAATTCAATATATTATGTTTATAAATACCATAGTATGGTTATAAACACCTTATTATTTTATGATAGTTGTAAAACTTTAATTGTGATAAGATTTTTCGCTAAACTTTAAACTTTACTTTAAACTAACTACACAATGATCACATGCTAACAAATTTTGTTTATCATGATTAATATATTGTTGAAAAATATTATAATTTAATTAGTGCAACGATTCTTCCGATTATACCTCTAGGAATTTTCTGAAAAGTTTGTTTCTTCAAAATTTGAAAAAAAAACTTTCGCAATGATCAATGATCTGATTTCTTAAAATTTAGATTTTTTTTGTAATCATGAATTATTAATAATATTTATTTATCTTTCTGAATGAATTATTGTTTGCTGTGATCATATGAACTTTTGAATTATTAGAATTTAAGAGAAAATATATAAGATTAGTATAAGAGAATCAACCAGAAAGAGTATAAACTGGTTGTGTATTGGTGAGATTTTTAGTCTCAATACTGCATTGGTAGTGATTGTTTAATGGTTGGTGTGATTATCACTACAACTTCAGTTGTGCTTGCGCCGTCTTGGTGGGCGAACACTAATGCAGGTTATTACAGCCACGATAGAAGAAGGTCACTAAGACATGCAAGTCGACTAAAGGTAGTGGTAGAGGGTTTCTACTTGTTATTGTAGCCATAGTCCCTAGACCAAGTAGTAATAGTGGTAGAGGGTTTCTACTGATTTTTATAGCCATAGTTGCCAGACCAAGAAGAAGTAGTGAAGTGGGACACTACTAGTTATTACAGCCACGGGTCCTAGTCGTTGTGAGAACTAATACACTAACCATCATTCAATCAAACCATTTTTTAAGAAAGAAACAACGGTCATTCAGTATCCTACCTCGAAGTTGAAAACACGTCATATGGGTAATTTGCGTCAGTCTGGTTAGGGTCATTATTTTTAAAGTCCAGCACATTCTGGTTGATTTTGTTCTAAAAATTATGAAATATAAGTACTCGTTTTAATTATATAAAGATACTGTATAGGAAAGATTAAAATAAGTGTTTACTTCTACTACTGGACATGCCCTGAGGACTACCCCAGCAACGTACGTTATAAATTGTAACAAAGTAACAAAATAGCATCCATTACATCGCTCTTCTCACTTGTTGTAATGACATCAGATTTTCATATGAAGCCACCAGTTTTGGGGTTACTTCTCTTAGCGCTTCCTTATAAGCTAATCAAATTTGTTTTAAAGTTAAAGGTCAAATAAAATATGAAAAATTATAATAAATATTTTTTTTTTAATTATTTGAGACATATAAAAGATCATATAAAACATTTTTTTATCAATCCTTTATCAGTCTCGCATGATAGCACAATCAATTTTTATGCTATTGAATAATAAAAGTAAAAATATTTATTTTAATATCTTTTTACACAACGACAAACTTAAGAGTTTTAATATCCCTCTTTTATTATGTAAAAGAAAAAATATATAAAAGTGGTTAAAATGTTATAACAACATCTAATGTAGTTCTTTGTTAGCAAAAGATCAAGATAAAAATAATACACTTCTAAGAGGAGAAAAATGGCTTCGTAAATGGTTTAAGCATCTTAAGAACACTTCAAATTTATATCACAAATATGACAGATTTAAAATCAATTGTGTGAAAAGAATAATACCAACAAACTTATTTTATTCGCATGTATTTTAGAACAAGCCCAAATAAACTAAAATTAAATTCCTTAAGAGCTTTTATTTGTCTTTGGTTTAGTTGTTTTTCTCTTTTTTTTTTTTTTTTTTTGTTTTTTCTACTTTAAAATTCTCTGCAAAAACAACAATACAAATATGTGAAAAAATTTTGTGTCTTCTTAAATAAAAAAATAGACACAAACCAACAAACTTTAAAAAATTTATACAAAACATGTACAATGTCTGTGTGTGTGTAGTAGTGTGTGTCTGTGTGTATGTGAATATTTATGTCTGCGGTGTTATAAGGCTCAGTGACATGGGAAACAAATATACCAAACACACATGAAAACAATTATAATTTAAAGGATTTGAACTGCCCAGCAGTTCTTAGAGCTAAACTTCGATTAAAAAATTTATGTCTTTTAAAACATCAGTAGAACTTTAAGCAAAAATCGAATATTTTAGAGATTAAAATGTTTTTTAATCTTCTTACGAATGAGATATAGCGGGTGTAGCAAATACCCGCGCTGAAGCCATATATTTTATTAAACACTTGTTATGCGAATACTGATAGTTTAAAAGGGCTTAGCATGACACTAAATGTATCGATTGGCTAGGATTAGCTCTAGGATGCTTAGTTTATGAGTAAATTGACTTTAACGATTTTTATTAAAAAAATTAATTTTTTTAAGGGATCCCAGGATTTTGCTATTTAAGCTCTAGGACGCTTAGTTTACGAGCAAATATTCTAATATTTGATTATCTGATAAATTTAAAAAAAGTCGACACAGAATGGGTTGGGAATAATTATTTATTTAAAATTTTTATTTTCCACTTAAAGGTATTTATAAGTAATCGAATAACAACCGGTTAAAAATTTTTTATTCGGTTAAGCTAAACATAAATAAAAAAATTATTTTAAATATTATAAGCTATTAGTAAGACGACTATTTAATAATTAATCTGGGTTGCTATTTAATCGATTAATAATCGGTTACATATAAATTATTCGAGTAACCGCTTAATCAAAAATATGTAACTAAAAAAAACTACCAGCAAATAATAGTAATTATTCTAGCCCAAAAATTAAAAAATAATAAAGTTAATATTTAATCGATTATTACCGGATGGGAAAGTACGTTACGTATCTAGTGAGAATCGTCATTCCGTTATATGCCGGACTCTGTTGTGGTTACTAGCTAAAAACCCACCTTAAAACCGGGATGTTTTGCAATTCCCGACACCGCTGTCGCATGACCTCGGGGAGAATCCCTATTTGGCCAGTGTTACCCTGTTGCACTAAGCATGCATTAAGGTACCTTCTTTGAGCACCAAATCAGTGCTGGTTTATCATCATCATGTCCAGGTCACGTTTCTCCGTGCCAATTACACCCTCCATATATTTCTACACAGCAGTCCAATTTTGGCGACTGCTGCTAACCCTGTTTTTATTACCGATTAATATTGGTTAATATTCGATTATTCGATTAACTAATAATTTTATTGTTGAGGCAAAAAAAATTTTGCTCTTAATTGACGTAATTTTAACTAGAATAATAATTAAATATTTAATCATAATTAATACTTAGTCGATTAATAATCGTTTCATAATGATTTATTCCGCTGTACGATAAATTTAAATTTTCTAATATTATTGTTGAACCTTATTGTTAGATTTTTGAAAATGTAGTTATCGCTAAAGTCACCTAATAAATAATTAATTGTGGCCAATTTTTTATCGAATAATAACCGGTTCATAACGAATCATTCGGTTACTCGATTAAGGAAGATGTTACTAAAGTATTTATTTTTTTTTAACAAAATTTCATGTTAAAATTAATAATTGATCAGCTGGATATTTATTCGATTATTAACCGATTAATAAGAGATTATTGGCTTAACAAATAAATTCAAAATTCAACGAAGAAAAATTTTTCAAAAATTTTTTTAAATTTATATAAAAATTAATTAATAATAAATCGATGTTGATATTAAATCGATTAATATCCGATTAATAACCTATTAATAACCGGTTTGCGAGGCGCTTTGGGGAAAATTGATAAACTAATTAAATGAAAAAACAGGTGCATTAAGATTTTCTGTTCATTGTCTGTTTAAATAAATTTTCAGATTTAATTTTGGCTAAAAGAGAATATTTCTAACTAAAATAACGGTAAATAATTGATTCTTTGGTGAACCGATTAAAAAAGGTTTTAATTATAATATTTGTTCAATTAGTATAATTAAATGATTTTCTTATTAACACTAAAAAATGAAATACTTATTATTAAAATTAATAACATTTATTCGATTAATAACCGGGTAGTAATGGATTATTTGGTTAGCTGATCAATTTGGCTTTAATTTATAATGCGGGTAAAATATAAATTATCATTTAATGACAAATATTACTATATCATTTACTTACTGAATTAATTCATGTTAAAATTTAATCGATTAATAACCGGTTAATATGGTTTATTCGAATAATCGATAAATTCAATATAACAAACTAATAGATAAAAGCTTTGTTATGAGACCGGCCATATTTTAGAAAGTTTTAGATGCTAAAGCATATATATACATTGAACGTCTGAAAGCTGCTAGTTTTCTTTCAATTATCCTTGCAGTAGTGACAGTACGAAATTTATGTTTACCACTTTTAAAAAAAAGCGAATTAGAATCGCTGTAGTGACAATACCAAATTTATGTTTTTCATGTCTCTATCAATTATTAACTAACTAATATCAATTAAAAAATGTTAGTTTTCATTAGAATCCTTTTAGGTTTTAGAAATCCTCATTCATAAAATATTTTTTTGTTCCTTATATCATTAAGTACAGCTACTTATATTGACTTGTCATCACAAATGCAAAGGATGTGCCGGATTATACAAAACTAGAGACTGTCAAAGAAATGTTAGAAATTTTGATGGCTGAAAGGATCAATCATTAAAGAATTCAAAAACTGCTGAAAGACGTCCTTTAATAAAAAAAATATATACAAGTCTTTATACGTTTACGTGTGTGTGTTAAAACACTTAAAACAACACAATGACAATATTAAAAGCAATTTAAATTACAACAATAAAAACCTGTAGACACAACAAGAAATGTAGAGGAGCAAAACCACAAGGGTTAAATTTTAAAATACTTGAGAATTTTCATACACACCAATAAACAATTATGTATGTGTGTGTGTGTGTAAGAAAAATATTTATAGATGTAATTGAGAAAAGTTCAAAATTAAATTATAACCATACGTGGTCAATCTCCAAAGTAGCTTCGAAGATTTTTCTGTCACATTAAATTCAATGAAATGAGATTATTTCAAAATATGCAGTGACTGCAGTGACTTGTGTGATATTGAGAGCTTCAAGCATCCAGTGACGAAACTAAAGCAGCGAAAATATTATTCTTAAATTTCGTTAAAAATATTTAAAGGACTTTTTGTCGCTCCCTCGCAGTTGTGTTTGTTAACATATAAAATATTCGTAAAATATCCTGCTTGTAGATCATGTTGTGCGAATTTGTGTGTCATTAGTGAATGTGCTTAAAATGTTGTTTTGTCTCTTTGATTTCATATTTTGGAGAGACATGATGTATGTAGATGCGTAAGTATGTGTGCAAGTTCTGTGTAATTGCTTTTATGAAATCACATGGCAACACATGCCTGGTTGGTGGTCTTGTCATATAATTCTGTAGTACATGTAGTGGTGTAGGTGTTGTTGTTGTTGTTTGCGGTTGTGTTTCTCACTACACCTACCAACTGTTGGCAGCTGGTTAACAAAAGTGTTTGGCGTTATTAATATCATGAGTGACATAAAATTTTTATTTTATTCATGTGCATCTGTAAATTGTGTATGTGTGTGTGTGTGTGTATGTATTCAGCTTTACGTTTCTTAAACAGTTTCCTTTTCCGTTTTAAGGTCGATAAATTTAATAAGAAGAATAAATAGATTTTGTATTTATTTTTATTTGTCGAAAATAAAGGCAAATACAAATATTAAGAATTGCTGCTTTAGAAATAACACACAAAATATTATTTTATTAATATTCTTGTTATTTGATTTTATCGTAAATTATTGAGACAACAAAATGGAAAAGAAAATATTTACTTGTTGCTTAAAGTGGACAACTAAATAAAGTGTTTTCTTTCTTTTTTTAAAAGGCCAAGCGGAAAATACATTTTTTTTGTAATAAAATTGAAGAGACTGAATTCAATAAAATTTCGAAAATTTTTTTTAAAAATTTTAAAAAATTAAAAACGAGGGCTGCTATTTATATTTGTGGCCTAAAACTGAAAACACAAGCATTTAAAGACAAAATCTATTTTATTGTTTTTCAAAATATTCTCCATGAAGATTTATACACTTTTGCATGCGTTGGAACCAATTTTCGAAGCACTTTTTCCACTCCGATTTAGGTGCTTCTAAAACATGGGCTTTTAATGCAGAAACTGCTTCTGCAGTTTCCGCATTCACGTTGTCCACGTAGTTTTTTCTTGATGTTCGGAAACAAAAAAGAAGTCATTAGGTGCCAAGTCAGGGCTGTACGGCGGATGACCCATCAATTCAATGTTTTGCCCTGTCAAAAACTCCATTGTGTCAGCCGATCGGTGACAGCTTGCATTGTCGTGATGCAGAATGATGCGTTTTTTCTTTGACTTTTCCTGAAGTTTCTCAAAGACTTCTGGCAAACAAATAGTGGTTTACCATGCCGAATTAACCGTCTTACGTTGCTCTAATGGCACAGTCGCCGAAGAAACAGGCAACCATTTGCTTTGATGTGCTTCTTCCACGAACAACTTTGGTGGGATTTCGCTCGTCTTGATTGGTGGATTGCTGTTTTGTTTCAGGATCATAGGAGTATATCCATGATTCGTCACCTGTGCAGATATTATAATTTGCTTTTGATGCACCTTGAGCGAATTTCTGCAACATTTTCTTGCACCAGTCAACACGAGCATCCTTTTGTGCGTTTTTTAGGTTATGCGGTATCCAACGTGAACAAACCTTTTTCATATGCAAATGTTCATGCAAGATCTTATTGATGCTTGTCATACTAATCCCTACAGATGCCTCAATCTCGCGATATGTTACATGACGATCATGCTTTATCAGCTCATGAACAGCTGCGATGTTTTCTGGTACAACAACCGTTGTTGAACGACCTTCTAGGGATTCGTCCTGGAGTGATTGTCGGCCACGATTGAATTCGTTATACCAGTTTTTAATGCTGCTGTAAGAAGGTGCTTCATTACCATATAAGGAATTAAGTTCATCTGTGCACTGTTGTCGTGTCAGGCCACGTCGACAATTATGAAAAATTATTGCACGAAAATGTTCAAAAGTTAATTCCATTTACTCCTAATATTACTTTTTTAAGCTGCTATCACTAACACCAACAACAATAAAATGACAAAATGTTTTGCTTGAGGTTATGTTTAACAATGTGAAGGTTGCCCTGGAAATATCAGCTGGTGCCTAGCAACAGTCAGTGTTACCAGGCCAGAAATGTAAATAGCAGCCCTCGTAAAGTGTAAACAAAAAAAGCAGGCTAAACGAACACACGGCTATAACTGCCGCTGGCTACCAATGTCGCCGCGTAGTCAGCTACTTAATTATTTTGAAAGCGGCAGCTACATTATAAGCAGCTGTGTTGAAAAATGTATGAAAAAAATTTCATAAATTTTGTGCAAACTATTACTAAAATAGTGCAAACAACAACCGAAGATGGTGGGTCCGATCAGTGAATATAAATCGAAGCGAAGCAGGGGTTTTATCAAACATGTGTGCGGCAGATAAAAGAAAAAGATGAGTAACATTTTTTTTAAAGCAACTCGCATGTCTGTACCCAACTTTAACTTATTGGTCTGTCTGTTAAAAGATAAAATGTAACGATTTTCCAACAGAAGACCAATAGATGTCAAAACGCATTTGACGGTAAACATGCTTTCGAGTCGTGAGCTTTATAAGGTTAAATACTTGCACTTTCAGTTACTTTTCACAAGGATGCAATATTCATGTTCTTGCTTAGCCGTTCAAATTGGTGATATTCAGAGTTCGTAAAATTATTTACGACACTTACTAAACAATTTGTGATGAGCTGCATGGTGTTAATATGTCATCTCCGAACATAAATGACTTTGTGAGCATATCTGACAAGTTCTATGTGAAGACAGGACTGGCAAACTGTTTAGGAGTCATTGAAGGCAAACATATCCATATAGTTTGCCCAAGAAAAAGCGGTTCTTTGTATTATAATTATAAAAAGACGTTCAGCATTGTATTATTTGCAGCTTGTGATGCCAACTACGTTTTCACATACGTAGGCGTTGGAGCTTTAGGTAGCTAGAGCGATGGGGGAATAGTTGCCACGAGTAAATTTGGGAAAAAATATTTAAACGAAACTTTGAAAGTCGCAAAAATGCGACAATGAATATAATAAATAAATATGTATATGTGTTTGGAACCTCCCTAAACATATACATACAAATTTAGAAACGCCAATAAATCTTGTGATTTTTATTTTATAATACAAAATATTTCTAAGTACTGCTTTGCTCTAAACATTGTTTTTGTATTGTAGTCAAAATAGAGAATTTGACTACAACGACAAAAGGCAGCCCAAACAACTGACTGCCGTGCTGTCGTCAATATAATCATTCTCATATACAAGTGTGTATTTTATTTTTAACATATTGTAGCTCGTAGCTTGCTGCCGTCTATGTATTTATAGTCTTAATGTTAGTTGCTCAAAAATGAATTTCAAATTTTTCCTCCTTAAAACGAAATATTTTGCATCCGAAATGTTCTTAAAAGAAACTCATTCGCCATCACACTCCTTTTATCACACTGAAATCGAAAACATATTTCGATAAATTTATTAACAACAGTAGAAGCGACCCTCTTTGCATCCTTTTTATAAATAAAAAAAACAACGCATTTTCAGATCGCTAAAAGGAAAAAAATGTCAAAAATTTCTTTCCATTCAGTGTGCACGTGAATGTACCTTGTTTAAGTTCTTTTCAGTTTAGGTCGCCTCAAGAATTTTTGTTTAAAGTTGGCATCTACAAATGGCCCACTGAACCCAACTATACGTCTATACGGTTTCATGATCATATAACGTGATAGCACTTGGAGGGGAATTTCGTTAAAACAATGGAAATAATTTTGTAGTTTCTAAACAGCTAAAAACTTCACACGTCTACAGTTGTGGGGGTGAAAGGTGTGGATTCTTTATATTGATTTATTCCCTATAGCCCTTATTAATGTTTAAACAGCTGTTAAGGTACCAGCTAATAGACAGGCGTCCAAAGCAACTGTGAACGTACATATTCATTAAAAGTTCTATTAGATCTTTCTACTGTTGCTAACGTTTGGTGGTGATGAGCTGTTGAAGTCAGCTTTTCAATTTTAAGCACTTTACATAATTCTGTCAGTATTGAATTTTTATATTCTGGCCCCATATCAGAAATGAATATTTTCATTGGACCATAGGTCAGTTTAAAGTTTTCAAAAATTGCTAAGACTTAAAAAAGAAAGGCAGGCACATTAGCGCCGATTGAATTCCGTGTTAAGTCTAATTTTATTTGCAATTTATCCTAGCTTATATATTACTTAAGAAAATCTATCTTATCATCTATTATTGAGTGACTTCTTTCTACCTTCACTCAATATTTAGTTTCCACAATATAATTATGTTTACAGAATAATATATGATGTCAGCAAAGTAAATTTAAATACTCCAAGAATTTGATATTCGAATTTAAATTTATTTTGTTTGCTTTTTCTCGTCACACTTCAACATTTATAATTCAAATAGCTGTTGCGCTACAATGTTGAAATTGGCAATGTACACGCTTAACATGCAGCATGACGATATGCTTACACTACACAGTAGATATGTAGTCAAAGTTTCAAACGCAACACCAACAACATGATAGTTTTGACATTTAGTTTTTTGACGTATTCATAGTGGATGCAATGGCAATTGTTACAATTAATTCAAGTTTGCACGAAAATCGCATTAAAATAATTAAAATTCACTATGAAAATGATGATTCTGTTAAAGTGACATTTTATAAAATTCGTAATATTTTCGGACAGCATAATCATCCTTCTGAGATCGCTATTAAGAATTTTGTTTTTAAATTTGAGTCGACAGGCTTGATACATAATATGCGACTACCAACGGGCGTTCGACCGGGTTGTTCACCTAAAAACATTGCAGCTGTTAACCGCTGTGTTAAAGCAGATGATAATTTGTCAATTCCTCGACGGTTTCAACCACCACATGGCGAGTTTTGCGTAAGGATTTGACTTTGAAGCCTTACAAGATTCTGCTGGTGCAGGAATTGAAGTCGACTGACCATTCACATCGCCGTATATTCGCTCAATTCATTCAGGAATAACTGGCTGGTTTTTCTGAAAAATGTATTTTTTCAGACGAAGCCCATTTAACTTGTGAGGTTATGACAACAAACCAAATTGACGCTTTTGGGCTTGTGAAAATCCTAGAGCAATTATTGAGAAGCCTTAACTTAAGCCTTGCTTAACTTATCACTGTATGGTGTGCTATGTGGTCTGAAGGCATGATTGGGCCGTTATTTTTAGAAGATGAGGTTGGAAATGCGGTAACGGTCAATGGATTGCGTTATCGCGAGATGCTAACAATATATATTTGACCTATTATTGACGACTTGAATATCACTGCCATATGGTTTCAACAAGATGTTGCCACATATCACACAGCCAATGAAACGATGAATTTATTGCAAACCAAATTTTCCGATCACATAATTTCACAACAATCAGCAGATAAGTGGCCAAGCAGATTGTGTGATTTAACACCACTGGATAAGTTTTTGTGGGACTATGTTAAGGACAGAGTCTGTACGGAGCCAACCGAATGAATTTCAGGCTTAAAACCCAAAATCCGTAATGTAATTAACGAAACACGACTGCCATTTTGCCAAAACGTGTTTAAAACCTTAAGTGAAAGACTCGAAATCTGTCAGCGTGGTCTTGGTGAACATTTTCCGCACATCATTTTTGACATTCACAATTGCCGAACTTTTCTCTTCGTAATACAATTAAAATTTCAATCATCTTAATCTAAATTATTTGCTTTATTTTAGAAAGCACACTTCTTGTTGAAAAACCCTTTATAAGTTATATCGTTTAGGGAACTTTTAAGGTGAAACCATACTCGAATTTTAAAAATTTTCAATTCCGGTTTAAGTCAAATTCTTAGAAAAGTTTTTAAATTATATTCGGTTCTAAGACTTAAAAGGGGTAATTTTTGACTCCGCTTTTCTCTAATACATTATTTGCAGCCATTTAAACTTCTGTTGGCATTTCTAGTGGTAAAAGTGTTAATTGTAATCTTTTCTGGGTGAAATGTTATAAGAAACTAAATTGAAAACCTTTTTTGATCTGCAATATTTTAGCTTAGCAGTTACATCGACCTTAAATAGAACAATTTTTAAGGAAAAATCTTTTTTCAAACAGATTTTCTCTTCTAGATCCAACGAAATGCAAAACAAACTGTTTATTTCTCAACTCGCTTTAAAAAAAAACAACAATTTAATATCCCGTTTTTGGGATTTTTTTAAAATTTTCTGGGAATTGTGATTTTCATAAGCAGAAAACTATTAAAATTGTTGGGCCTTAAGGAAAGAAATTAATTTTAACAAACAAGCCACCGTTAACACCATCTCTGTGTTGCTTTGATGGGATTTGAACATGCAATCAATTGTTTACCAATAAGATGCTTGAAGAAGCTCAGCGTAGATTCCTACATACTAGAGCGTTATTTTTCTACAGTATTAATCCCATTGGATGGCTATCTTAGTTAACTACTTTAACGTAAACAGAATATAATACTTTTGTTTTTCTTCTTAGACTTTTCCATTGACTTTTAAACTTCTTCCATCACTTCTATCCAACAGCAATTCTTGTTCTCCGTTTTGGGTTTGAAATCATTATCTTCTTTTTATTTATTTAACAATCAAGCAGGCTTAGTAATGAACTGACGTAGTTAAAGCAGCTACTTAACATATGTTTTTCCCTTCCACCTTCAAAATACACACACTCACACATACACACTAATTGGTGTCTGATAATTGACAGCTTATTTCAACATCTGGCTTTTCACTTTATTCTTCCTTATATTTTAGTATTTTAAATAGTTTATTTTTTGCTCCAAAAACTTTTATACATAGTTTGAAACTTTAAAAAGAATTTTTCTATACCCTACTTTAAGCTTGATTGTCTAGCCCTTAAATCAAATATTGTTGAAAGCTTTATAATTAAAATTTCCAACAAACTTAATTCTTAGACAAATTATTATTCAATTTCTAGTCATCTCTTAAATTTTGCCTGCCTGTTTTAAGCTGCATTTTATAACTTTTAATTTTGACCCTAAAAATTAAAATGTGAAACAGCAGAAATACCAACGATAGCAGCAGCAACAGCAGTAGCAGCAGCAGCAGCAAATATATTTATAAATAAATATTTATGCTTTTAGTATTTAATATTTTACTAAACACACTGTAAAGTGAAAAACAACAGAGAAGGAAGGAGAGTAAGAGAGAGAAAGAATGAAAATGTATTGGAGAGAGACGAAATAAGTTGTAAGAGTAGAGTATCATGATTTTAATGGTAAAATATTGCATTAACAAAATAACAACAACAACGAAAAACAATGACTAAAACAAACAGTAAAAAACACCAGCAGCAGCAAGAGTAGAATTGTAAACACTGGCAACAGCATCGGTAACATGTAGTTACATATCACACAAATGCACCAACACACACACACACAAGAAACTACTCTAACGAAATCATAAATATAAATCTATGTTACAAAATGCATATATGTGTGCATGTATGTATGTATGTATGTATTGCCATGAACATACATAAATGGTTTTATGTATTTTGAAAAAGATTTAGAGAGCAGCGGCATCATATGTTTTACCAACACATAAATAAAATATAAACTTGCACAAACTTGTTTGTAGTACGAAATACGTGTTTTACTAAATATCCTTATGTCCACATCCACGTCCATATCGATGTCCATGGCGGAATGTGTGTGCATTTTGCAGCTTTTTGCTTTTAAGAAGAATTCATAAATTGCTTCTTCCAGCTGAGTGCGTGTGTTTGTGTGTTTTTGTAATTGGAAGAGTGAGTAAAAATTTGAGGCAGCTAATTCAAATAAACATTTTGATTTAGATGCATGTGTGCATGTGGACATGTGGATACGTGGGTACGTGTGTGTTTTTGTGAGTGTGCAAATTTTAGGGAAATTTTAAAACAAAGAAATTTTTATTATTTAACATGTTGTTATTATTAACAATGTTTGTTATTTTTTATTTTTGGTTGATTTTTTGAAAACCGCTTTCTAGCACATCATTCATTTTAAATTAATGCACATGAATGATTCATATTTTTATGATTTTTTCACCTTCTTTTATAAAATTCTTTTTAAAAAAAGAGTGTGTTTTATCAGTTAACCAGCGTTTGAAAAATACATCTGTTTATATAAAATTACACCCGCAATTTTACAAATTAATTTATTGAAAATATTGGTTTTTTCAACAAAAAGTTTATTTTTTTGCATTGTGGCAACGCCTTTCACAAGATAGTGTTGACATTTAGTTTTTGAACATCCCCTACATTTTCCCGGGTATCTTCGTAGTAGACGCATTGGCAATTGTTACAAAGAATACAATTTCACATGAACATCGCTTTAAAATAATTAAAATCCACTATGCAAATGGCGGTTCTCTTAAAATTCGCGATATTTTCGAACAACATAATCGTGTTGCTGAGACCGCTATTAAGAATTTGGTTGTTAAATTTGAGTCGACAGGCTCGATATAATAAGTGCCAATAACTCCCCCCCCCGGGGGGCACGTTTATTGGTCTTTATAGAATACTTGACCATATAGACCTGTGCTGCTGGGGGTATAAGGGAGCTTAGTCCCCTGAAGGCACGCAGGGAGTGAACTGGAAGCTCCACGCTATTTTCACGGAAATCAGTAACCCCAGAGTTCCGCTAATGGTCTCTTTAGACTTTTAGCTGTTCTCTGGCTGATTATTGAGGTTGGCTCTTCGGGAGTATTATGGTGGTTGTGGTTTTGCGTCCCCAAGCATGAACTGATTAATGGTGGCCAGGATCATGTCGCCTTTATTAACATCAACGGGTGAATGATCCGTATCTAGCATGCTAGTCATGTGTTCTGGGCCAGGATTTGGATAGTCTCCAGCTCTTCAGCAAAGAGTAGTGGTTTGCAACCCTGCTTTGAAACCGCTGAAATTGCAACTACGAAAGACCTGTTGCTAGAATTAATCCTCGGCTTCCTAAAGCGTGAATGACGTTGCTTTTCATTCCCAGTGGTTTGACCACCATCTGATTAAGGCTTACGGCCAGGTGCAGATGTAAATCTTATCACGAAATGTGCGAACACCTAGCCCCCGGGGCACATTGATATTTTTGACGGAAATCCACCTTCATTACATGTGTCTTCGGGGTTAAAAGGGGGCCCAGTCCCCTTTAAAGCTAGCAGGAGCTAATTAGGCAATCCCCTATATTTCTCCGGGAATCAGTAAAGCCCCAGAGTTCAGCTATTTGTCTTTTTAGCCTTTTAGCTGTTCTCTGACTGATTATTAAGGTTTCCACTTCGAGAGTATTGTGGTAGTTGTGTGTTTTGAGGCCCTCATTTGAGTTGTGTGGGTCGGATCATTTACAATGAACACAATGAATGGTCCTGATCCAGTGAGCAGTCGTATTCTTAAATTATATTAAGCTTCAGGCGTTGTGGACCAGGAGTTGAATAGTCAGTGTCCAACTCTTCAGCAGGGAATGAGGACATTGTATTTAAGAGTGACCGAAGGATATACGTATCTTAAGGCCTGTTGTGGGCGAGGCTGACTCTACATTTCATCCTCGGTGGTATGATCCACCATCTGGTTATGGCTTACACAGCTAGGTACAGATGTAAATCTTATCATGCACGTAAAAACACCACCGCATTTTTGACCGATTCGTTTAACTGAAAACATTGTAGCCGTGAGTCAGAATATTAAAACAGATTCAAATTTGTCAATTCCTCGACGTTTTCAACAATGAGGGTTATCCCACTTGAAGCCTTACAAGGCGAATTTTGCGTAAGGATTTGACTTTGAAGCCTTACAAGGCAGTAATAGAAGTCGACACACCATTCCTATTATCGTAGATTCGTTTGAATCCTTACAAGGTTCAACTGGTGCAGGAATTGAAGCTAACATGATCCGCCTTAAATTCACTCAATTCATTCAGGAACAACCGGCTGGTTTTTCTGAAAAAATCATTTTTTCAGACGAAGCCCATTTTCATTTGTCAGAGCATATCGACAAGCAAAATTGCAACATTTGAGCTTCTGAAAATTCTAGAGCGATCACTGAGAAGCCTTTGCATGCATGGCACTTTATGGTGCGCTATGCGGTCTGGAAGCGTAATTGAGCCATTTGCCTTTTATCGAAGATGAGACTCGAAATGCGGTAACGGTTAATGGATCATGCTATCGCGAGATGCTATTGTAACAATTCAATTTTGGCCTATTATTGATGACGTGAATAACACTGACATGTGGTTTTAACAGGACAATGCCACATATGACACAGCCAATTAAACGATCAATTTATTACGAACCAAATTTCCCGATCGCATTATTTCACGACAATCAGCAGTTAAGCGGATGGGCTCTGGATTATTTTTTGTGGGTTTATGTTAAGGACAGAGTCTATACGAAGCAATCGAATCAATTTCAGCCTTAAAACTCAAAATTCGTGATACGATTAACGAAATAGGGCCGTCATTTTGTCAAAACGCGATTAAAAACTTTGACGAAAGGATCGAAATCTGTCAGGTAAATATTTGCCAAATATCATTATTCATTCAAAATTGCCAAATTTTTCTCTTCAAAATACAGGGTGTCCGCCTACTACTTTTTTGTTTATAATTTTTGATTAAATGAAAGAGAATGAATATTGTATTGATAAATGTTTTATTTAATGTCGGCAATTAGGTTTGGAATACAATATCAGATAAATGTCCTTACGCCTGTGTTAGCACCAAAAATGCGAGCCCTTTTGAGCACAATTTTCATGCATCCATTCTCACACATTTCACGCCGTATTTCATTAATTTCATCGCAAATATTTGGTTTGAGTTGTTCAAGCGTTTCTGGGTTGTTTGCACAAACTTTGCTTTTCAGATATTCTCACAGAAAGAAGTCCAGAGCAGTCAAATCCAGCGACAATGGAGGCTAATCGACATCACCATTTCTTGAAATAACTTGTTGTGGAAAGAGGTCTCGCAGTAATTCCATTATAATACTGGCTGTATGCGATGTGGCACCGTCTTGTTGGTACCACATGTTAATCAAGCCCAGGGCATGCAGTTGTGGCAGTTAAAAGTTTTAAGTCGTTGCACAATATCGCTTCCCATTCCCAGCTAAAGGTAGCTGGTTTCGTTATCAAAGAAGAAAGATCTAATGATTCCTCCTCAGCAAATTGCACACCAGACTGTCACTTTTAATGGATGCAAAGGTGACTAATTTGAGTGTTTCCCATTCTCCAGATCCGACTATTCTCTTTATTCACACCCATTTAAATGAAAATGTGCCTCGTTAGTCAATATGATTTTTTCATAAAAATGGGGGGTTGTCACGGGCGAGATCTGACATATTTACGGTGGCGTAAATGATCTTGTGGTAGAAGCTCTTGCATCTTATATGGAAACAAATGCAAATCATCAGGATGAAGCTCCTGAGCACAACGTTGAATTGAGGTTAATGAATTGTTTTGAACACTTTCTTGAGCGGCAGTAATAATTTCAGCCGATCTTGCAGCACGTTGTGGGCCATGATAGGGCCTATAACCTGCAGACCCTCTTCCTTTGAAATGCAGTGTAATCAGCACAATAAATAGTACGTTTTTTTGGCACGTACTTTCTCCCAAAAATGTCACGTAACTTTCTCATCGTCACAGTAATCGATAAGTGATTTTGATTAAATGTTTTAACGATTAAAACACGCTGATTTAATGAATATTTTTCTATAATAAAGTTGCCACGAGTCTACTTCACGACTGCCAAATATGAACTGTCAAGTCTAACCAAAGCAAATATCCTGCCCGGCGGAAAAATTTGAAAAATTAATTTTTAAAAATAAAACATTTTTTATTGTAAAATTATTTTAAATAAAAAATACTGTTTTTTTATTTATTTCTCTTTTTAAATTAAAATCAATAACATTTTGAATATTGTAAATAATCGTATATTAGTTATCAATTAATAATTGTTTTCCACTTAAATGATCAGATTAGACACATAAAAAATTAAAATTAAAAACAAATATGTTTTGCAAACAAAATTAAAAAACAATTTATCTGCAAACAAATGAAAAAAAAACAAACAAACACATCCCAAAGAGAAATTGTTGGCTTTGTGTGTGTTTAAAAACACACACACACACTCATGCCAAAAACAAACATAAAATATTAAAATATAAAAAAAATGAAATTTTATTTTTAATTAAAGAAATAAAAATTAAATAGCGCAAAAGTTTTAATATTTATTTATTTCTTTTCCTTTTCCTTTCCTTTTACATTCAGTAACTCATCCTGCATTGCCTCTTGTCTTTGTTCTGCGAAGAAATAATGCTTGAGGCCCATAAAGACTGAAATATAAAACTCTTAGCAAATATGGGCCAAATATATAAAAACCAGAAAAAGTATAACAAAAGTACAAAAGTATTTTTGCTATTGTTGTCCTAACAAAAAAAAAATTGTAGAAAAACTTTTATGACCATAAAATTGAAGTCACATGCAGTAGTTGAAACACAAAAAATAAATAGAAAAATAGAAAATGGAAAAATTGTCACAATCAATGTTTTGTATTTTGTAATAATGCTGGGCCTTAAGCGCCTTCAATTGAACTTAATGTCATGAATGGTGGTAATTGACACTTTTCGACTTTATCCGCAGATGGACACTATACTGTTTTTGTTCTTATTTTCGCTTACACTGGGTTAAAGCAAATTTCTAGAAGCTCCTTTGTTTAATATGTTTTATCTACAGTTCATTTCGCTGCAATTTAATTTCATATAGAATAGATTCAAAAATAATTTTCGGCAAATTACTGATAATAAATGAATAAAAGTGAAAATGGAAATTTCAAAAAGTACTTTTTAAAAATAGGTCAAAGAAAATACCCTCAAAAAAATAGTATTTTATTTAAAATTAATACTTTTAACAGAAAACCTTTAAAATAAATTGTTTTCTAATAAAACATCACCTATTTTTAATAATTTAAAAAAAGTACTTTTTAGCCATGACACAGTTGAAATAAAAACAAACGTTTCAAAATAAAGAGCAGTAAACGTTTATTTTTAAAAGGAGGCCATTTTTCTTAAACAATGGAAAAGTACCTTTTAAAAAGCACTTCTTGAAATCTTTAAATGAGTT
This sequence comes from Trichopoda pennipes, assembly GCA_030448955.1. Classification (NCBI taxonomy): domain Eukaryota; kingdom Metazoa; phylum Arthropoda; class Insecta; order Diptera; family Tachinidae; genus Trichopoda; species Trichopoda pennipes. The sequence goes on from JASKUP010000040.1 coordinate 6,024,015, forward strand.
TCTTTAAAAAAAAAGAACAGTTCTTATTTAATTTTTTTTAAGTACTTTTTAGGCAACATACGGTTGCAAAAAAAACGTTTAAAAATTAAGAGCAGTAAACCTTGTTTTTGAAAAGAGTTCATATTTTCTCAAAACACTCACTCGAAAAATTGCACCATTGCATCCCTCAAACAAAAGTTTAAGAAAAGTAATTTTGTGAAAAGGTACCTTTTAAAAAAATTTTTACGAAAAAAGTACCCTAAAAATTATGATATTAAATTGAACAAAACTTTCTAAAATTTTCAACACTCTATGAGCCTCTAAGTTAAAAATGTGTTAAAAATGTGCCATTTTGTGAAAGGCCATTTGCCAAATGGGATTTTTAGAAATATCGCTTTTGAGAAAATACTAGAAAATTTTTTTTATGATAAGGTAACTTTGAAAAAGTACCCTTTTTAGCAAAACGTTTGAAAGAGTATCTTAAAAAACATGCTTTTAAAAAAGATTCAACAAAAGTTTCTAAAGGCCACTATTTTTTAAGAAGCTGTAAATTAATAAGAAAGTACCATTCAAAAAAAAAGTACTCTTAATAAAGTTATTTAAAAAAATTTAGAAGAAAATCTGCTACAATAGATAAATTTGTAGAAGTTCATCTTTTAAAAACACATGAGTAAGCAAAAAGTTTTCTCGAAAAGTATTTTTGTGAAAAAGTACCTTTTAAAGTAAAAAAGTATTTTAAGAATACCTTTTGACGAAAGTACTAAAATATATGCTTTTATAAAATAGTAAAATACTAAAAGCCATGACATACTATGACGTAAATGCCAAAAAAAAGTACAATTTGAGAACTCTTCCTTTAAAAATTCTTCAAATTCTTAAAAAATTACTTGAAAGAGAACATTTAATAAACGATGCATTTTTGTAAAGTATCTGTTAGAAAATATTTTTAAATAAATAATATTTCCGTAAATTTCTATAGCTGTAAGCCAAAAATTTTTTGGAAAAGTGTTTTTTTTTTTTGCGAAAAAATACCTTTTGGAAAAAGTACCTTTTGAAAAAAATTTCTTTAAAAAATTAGTATATTTATAAAATAATAAAACACCAAAAGCCATGGCATACTATGATGTAAATGAAAAAGAAAAGTACAATTTGAGAAACTGTTCCTTTAAAAATTCTTCAAATTCCTAAAAAATTAATTGGAAGAAAACAATTTTAGAAAAGTATCTTAGAAAAATTATTTTAAAATAAAAAATATTTCTTTAAATTTCTATGGCTGTAACCCAAAAATTTTTCTGGAAAACTGTTTTTTGTGAAAAAGTACCTTTTGGAAAAAGTACCTTTTGAAAATATTTTCTTTACAAAATAAGTAGATTTAAAAAATAGTAAAACACTAAAAGCCATAAGGTGCTATGATTGAAATGAAAGAAAAGTACAATTTAAGAAAGTGTTCCTTTGAAGGAAGCTCCTTTTAAAATGCACTTGGAAAAGAACATTTAATAAACAATGAATTTTTAGTAAAGTATCTCTTAGAAAAATATTAAAAAAAATTCTTTAAATTTCTATAAGTTTTTCTGGAAAGTTATTTTTTGTAAAAAAGTACCTTTTGGAAAAAGTACCTTTTGAAAAAAGTACCTTTTGAAAATTTTTTCTTTACAAAATAAGTAGATTTAAAATATAGTAAAACACTAAAAGCCATGAGGTGCTATGATTTAAATGAAAGAAAAGTACAATTTGATAATGTGTTCCTCTGAAGGAAGGTTCTTTTAAAATTCACTTGGAAGAGAATAATTACTAACCGATGCATTTTTGCAAATGTCCTCTTAGAAAAATATTTTTAACTAAAAACTATTTCTTTAAATTTTTATAGCTGTAAGCCAAAAATTTTTCTGTAAAGGTATTTTTTGTAAAAAAAGTACCTTTTGAAAATCTTGTCTTTAAAAAATGAGTAAATGAAAGAAAAGTACAATTTGATAATGTGTTCCTTTGAAGAAAGCTCCTTTTAAAATTTTTAGTAAAGTATCTCTTAGAAAAATATTTTTAAATAAAAAATATTTCTTGAAATTTCTATAGCAGTAAGCCAAAAAATTTTTTGTGAAAATGTACCTTTTGGAAAAAGTACCTTTGGAAAAAATTTTCTATAAATAGCTAGTACATTTATAAAATAGTAAAACACTAAAAGCCATGTTATGATTGAAATGAAAGAAAAGTACAATTTGAGAAAGTGTTCCTTTGAAGGAAGCTGCTTTTAAAATGCACTTGGAAAAAAACATTTAATAAACAATGAATTTTTAGTAAAGTATCTCTTAGAAAAATATTCGAAAAAAAATTTCTTTAAATTTCTATAGCTGTGAGCCAAAAAGTTTTTCTGGAAAGTTATTTTTTGTGAAAAAGTACCTTTTGGAAAAAGTACCTTTAGAAAAAATTTTCTTTAAAAAATTAGTAAATTTATAAAATAGTAAAACACTAAAACCCATGACGTTATGATTGAAATGAAAGAAAAGTACAATTTGCGAAAGTGTTCCTTTGAAAGAAGCTCCTTTTAAAATTCACTTGCAAGAGAACATTTACTAACCGATGCCTTTTTACAAATGTGCTCTTAGAAAAATATTTTTAAATAAAAACTTTCTGCAAAGGTTTCTTTGTTTTTATTGAAAAAGTACTTTTTACAAATTCATCATTTAAAAAAATTGTCTTTAAAAATTAAAGTTGATAGAACTAAGTTATTTCCGATAAGATTTTTGTGTAAAGGAATAGCGCAATTGTGTTAATGAATCCAAATATCTTAATATCCCAGCAAACAAATTTTAGTTGTATGAAAGTACTTAAACCTAAAATAGCGGCAATTTATAAAATGATACCACCTTAATTTTAGGTACGTTACACGTTACACGTTACTTGTCGTCTTATGAAAGTAAAAATTTCTTTGCAAAAAAAAAAATGGAAAATAACACTGTTTTTTGTGCTATTTTTTTACTAATGCTCTTTTTGTCTTTATTGTTCTTTTATTTTCAACACTATTGTTAAATTATTTATACCAAAAGTTTTATATAAAAAGTAGTAAAATTCTTTCTAAAAATACAAAATTCATATACATACACACACACATAAACACACTTATATACATCGAAAGCATAATGAAATCCTTCTCATTATGTTCGCGCTTAGGGGATTAATAAATGTTGGTGTGAGTATGAGTGGGAGCATTTTTGCTGTATTGTGTGTGCAATTTGTGTATCAGTGCGAGAGTTCCATTTCATAATTGTATTTGGAATCTGCAGCAAAATGGTCATAATGTTGTTAACAAAAAAAAAAAAAAAAAACAAAAAAAAACTAGGAATTATTCGATCCCTAAGAATGACAACAGAGAGGAGCTAAAGCAAGGAAGGAAGAAAAAATTAACTTGATTTAAAACAAGTGAAGTAAACTCATCAAAGTTGAATTATTGTAATTATGACAGTTTTCATTAAAAATAAAATTATAACAAAAAGTATAAAAAGTTACTGGAATAATTCATTTAAAAAGGCTGTTTCATCAGTGATAATGAGTTATTTGATTTTTTTTTTGGTCGTTAAATAAAAGTTGTTCATTTAAAACGTTTCCTATGATTAACAAATGGTGTCCATACAGCTTTGTTAGGGTTTGCAAAATTAATTGTTTATTGTTTAGATACCGGGTAAAATCCAGCTTTTAAATAAATAAACTTAGTGGCTAAGTGTCCCAAAATAAATTATTCTTCTCTGTATACTTACGAAGGTTGGTATTCAATAAAATTATTCTACTTAAATATGTCACAAAGTTTTAAAAAGATTTTTAACAGTAGAAAGCGAGAAAAAATAAATTTTAAAAACTTTCGAATTCAAAAGAATTGTACAGGGTGTCCGCCGGGAAGGTATACTACATTTGTTTACTACTTTATTTATTCGCTTTCATTTAATCAAAAATTATTAAATGAAAGAGAATGGATAAATAAATGTCTGCCTCTGTTAGTCTCACAAATCTGGCACGTTGTTTCTCCCAAATATTTCACATAAATTTTTCATCGTCACAGTAATCAAAAATTCATTTTGATAAAATGTTTTAACGATTAAAACACGTTTTATCGAATATATTTTTATAATAAATTTTCCACGTGTCTACTTCACGACTGCCAAATATAAACTGTCAAGACTAATGTTTACCAAAATGGCGGCAAAACAAAGTAGCATAACAAGTAGTCAACGGTAATTTAATTCTCAATTCGATAAATGGATCAGATATTTAATCTTCTTTTTGATACCTACGAATAATTGTTTTAACAAAACTTATTGATTGTGTTTTAAAAACTTCTTTATAAGCCTAAACTTAAAGATACATTGTAACACCACAAACATCATCAAATCAATATTGAATTTCAAAAACATATCATAATTTACGATCAACGTTCTCAAAGCGATCATCATGAATGCTAAGGTGAAAAGGTTGTGTAGGATTAGCTGCCTTGCATAGCCCCCAAAGCAGCAATGTACAACTTATACTCATACTTATACTTCTACTACTACTCATAACAATACTAATACTACTCATAGTCATACTACTACAAATACCGCTGGTCTAGCAAATACCACTACTGATATCATCCCTCAGGTTGGGGAAAAACGAGAATCAAAGCGCTCATTCATACTGAGATTATTGAGTTTTTCTATTGTGGCAACACCAACCACATGATAATTTTAACATTTAGTTTTTTGACGAATTCGTAGTAGATGCATTGGCAATTGTTACAATAAATTCAATTTTGCACAAAAATCGTATTAAAATTATTAAAATCCACTATGGAAATAGAGATTTCGTAAATTTCGTGATAATTTCAGTCATAATCAGACATAATCGTCCTTCTGAGACCGCTATTAAGTATTTGGTCGTTATATTTCAGTCGACAGGCTCGATATAAAATGAGCGAATAGCAACGCGTTCAAATGAAAACACCGCAGCCTTGAGCCACTGTGTCGATTCCACGACGTTCTCAACAACTGCAGTTATCAAAAACCACCACATGAAGAATTTTGCGCATGGATTTGACTTTTATGCCTGACAAGGTTTAACTGGTGCAGGATTTGCTTAATTCATTCTGGCTGTTTTTTCTAAAAAAATATTTTTTCAGACGAAACCCATTTTCACTTGTCAGGGTATGTCAATAAGCGAAATTGCCGCATTTCGCTGCTGAAAATCCTAGAGCGATTATTGAGCAGCCTTTGCATCTTCAATGTAGCACTGATGTCTGATTAAGGCTGTTTTTTTCCTTCGAAGATGAGGCTGGTAATGCGGTAACAGTCAATGAATCTTACTATCGCGAGATGTCACACCTAAATTTTGCCTATTATTGACGATGTGGATATCACTGATATGTGGTTTCAAAAGGATGGTGTCACACAGCCATTAAAACGATCAATTTATTGCAAACCAAATTTCCCGATCACATAATTTCACGACAATCAGCGGTTAAGTGGCCTGTCAAATCGTATCATTTAACACCACTGAATTATTTTTTGTGTTTTGGACAGAGTCCATACAGAGCCAATCAAATCGATAGGAAGTAATGTTATTAAAGTTTCAAATATAAGAATTTTTTGTCTTTGGACTATACGAGAGTAGTGCTTGCTTTTCTGTCTTAATTGAATATTGAACCAACAGTGATGTGTACCGCAGATTTACTTACAAACTCAATTCAAATTTCAATTAATTCAATTGAGTTGGTAATGAATTAGTAATTATTTTTGTCTAATTGCTTTAAATTAATTCAAAATTAATTCAATTTAAATGAACTGGAAATGAATTGCAATTCATTCTTAAAATTCATTTAAATTGGAAATGAATTGCAATTCACTTTCAAAAATTCATTTAAATTGGAAATTATCTTTAGTTAATTAATTTGAATTAAAAACGTATCGCATTTCATTCTACAATTTCTTTTGAATTGGAAATGAATTCCATTTCACTTTAAAAAATCAATTAAATTAGAAATCAATTGCAACTCCTTCTATAAATTAGTTTGAATTGGAAATAGATTGCAATTCATTCTACAAATTTATTTGAGTTGAAAATAAATTGCAATTTACTTTAAAAAAATTCATTTGTTTTGAAAATGAATTGCAATTCACCTTAAAAAATTAGTTAAATTGAAAACTAACTGCAATACATTCCTAAAATTCTTTTAAATTGGAAATGAATTGCAATTCAATTTCAAAAATTCGTTAAAATTGGAAACATATTGCTATTCATTCTTAACAAAAATTTATTTAAATGGGGAATTCTCTTTAATAAATTCATTTGAATTGGAAATAAATTGCAATTCATTCTACAAATTTATTTGAGTTGAAAATAAATTGCAATTCTCTTTAATAAATTCATTTGAATTGGAAACATATTGCAATTCATTCTACAAATTCTTTTGAATGAGAAATGACTTGCAATACACTTTCAAAAATTCACTTTCAAAAATTCATTTGAATTGGAAATGAATTGAAATTCACTTTGAAAGATTTATTTGAATTAGAAACAAATTGCAATTCATTTAAAAGTTCATTTAAATTGAAAATAAATTGCAAATCACTTTAAAAAATTCATTTCAATTAGAAATTAATTGCAATTCACTTTCAAGAATTCATTTGAGTTATAAATGAATTGCAATTCATTTTTACCAAATTCATTTGAAATGACTAAAATTTCATTCAAATTCGCTTATGTGTTAAAATAATTAATACAAAATTTGTTAAGTCAGTGCATGAATGTTTCACCTATTAATTCATTCATTTATATCTCTGATTCTCAAGAGCTGAAATTGTTAAGAAATCAAATTATTTAAAATAGATAATTTTCTGAAAGTAAATTTTTAATTCATTTTAATTAAATAGCAATAAAAATATTTATAATATAAAAGTGCATATAATTGTATAGTAGTTGCTAAATAAAAAAAAGAAGAAGAATAAAAAAAAAGGATAAAAGATGCATCCCACTACTACAACCAATTTTTGAGTATTTTTTTTTATTACAAAAAGAGATTTAATTACTGCATTTATAATTTGTTTGTTTAAATATTTTTTGATAATAAAAATTATTATACTTTTGTTGTTAAGTTATTCGTATTTACAATATTATCCACTTATTGTATTTTGGTTATTTTAAATAGCATTTGTTTATAATGGCAAGATCGTTTTGTTTCATTATGTAAAACTAAAATGGGTTTTTATTTATTTTTTTTTTTATTCTTTTAAATATTTAAAAATTTTTTAGAAAATTTGAAATATTAAACATGCACTAATTTGTTTTTTAATTGTTTTTGTTTTTGTTTTTTTTTTTTGTTAAAAATATATTTCTGACAAGACAAGACACTATTTAGAAAAAAAATGAAATATTTTATTAAAAAAATAAATCATCTATTAAAAAAATAAGAAAGTCTAGCAATTTCTTTTTTTTGTGTAAAGAAAGTAAGAAAAATCTACTTGTTGTTGTTGTAAAGAAAAATTAATTAATTCTATTTATGAATTATTATGTTCAGACATGCCTGTTTTCAAATATTCAAAATGCTGCAATATATTTGAAATGAGTTAAAACAAGTTTCTTCTATTTACGTTGTTGGCTTTCTCAGCTTAACGGTTTATCTTGAGCTCATTAGCTTGAGGAGAGTGAGTTTTGCTTTTGCTTTTTTGTTTTTGTATTTTAACTTTTCTTTTCTTTGTTGCTCTCAGTTGGTTAACTTGTTGTTAATGTTTTAGTTGATTGATTGATTGATTGTTTGATTGGTTGATTGGTTGATTGATGTGGGTGTGAAATTATCATCAAAAATTGATTGCATTAGGAGGAGTGTGGACGTGGATTTACAGTCACAGCAATTATAGAACCACAATTATTATTATTATTATTAATTTGTTTTTTTTTTACGGAAAAAGACAAATACAAAATGAAACGTGCATTTATTATAAAAAACATCAACAAAATAAAAAAACATATTTTTTTTGTTATATTTATTTCTTTTTCAATTTTGATTTTACACTGAGACAAAAGAGTTTGTTTAATTATAGATCAGCCTAAAACTGACCTTTTTACCATATTATACTAAATTTTAGAAAGTTTTTATATGCTCACAAATCAAGCAAATGATGCAATGTTGCATGCTTACGCCATAGCTCTGTGTTCGGAAATGGTGTTGCATCGGTTTTTATGGAGGATTTAGGTATTACGGATACGGAAGCTCTTGAAGTTTTTGCCATTAAAATTCAAGTGCAGCTTTTAAGTGCCTCGGTTTTCTAAAGCGATCTAGGAGATACTTCACTCCATCCGATTTTCGTACTATTTATACTATCTCTGTACGTCCAAAAATGGAAACAACTCTCGTGTATGGGCCGCCGCCTCAAAGTCTATTTTGAAGTTGCTCCACCGCGTACAGGAGAAGACCCAGAGGCTCAAATTCAAAAGAATTTGTAGAATGAAGTGCAATACGGTTTCAATTCAAATGAATTTATTAAAGAGAATTTCCAATTTAAATGAATTTTTTAAAGTGATTTGCAATTCATTTCCAATTCAAATGATTTTTTAAACTGATTTGCAATTCATTTCCAGTTCATTTAAATTGAATTGATTTTGAATTAATTTAAAGGAATTAGACAAAAATAATTACTAATTCATTACCAACTCAATTGAATTAATTGAAATTTTAATTGAGTTTGTAAGTAAATCTGCGGTACACTTTACTGTTAGTTCAATATTCAATTAAGACAGCAAAGCCAGCATTACTCTCGTATAGTCCAAAGACAAAAAATTCTTATATTTGAAACTTTAATGGCATTACTTCCTATCGATTTGATTGGCTCTGTATAGACTCTGTCCAAAACACAAAAAGTAATTCAGTGGTGTTAAATCATACGATTTGACAGGCCACTTAACCGCTGATTGTCGTGAAATTATGTGATCGGGAAATTTGGTTTGCAATAAATTGATCGTTTCAATGGCTGTGTGACATGTGACACCATCCTTTTGAAACCACATATCAGTGATATCCACATCATCAATAATAGGCCAAATTTAAGTGTGGCGTCTCGTGATAGTAAGGTTCATTGACTGTTACCGCATTACCAGCCTCATTTTTGAAGGGAAAAAAACAGCCTTAATCACACATTAGTGATACACTGAAGATGCAAAGGCTGCTCAATAATCGCTCTAGGATTTTCAGCAGCGAAATGCGGCAATTTTGCTTATTGACATACCCTGACAAGTGAAAATGGGTTTCATCAGAAAAAATAATTTTTTTAGAAAAACCAGCCAGAATGAATTAAGCAAATCCTGCACCAGTTAAACCTTGTCAGGCATAAAAGTCAAATTCATGCGCAAAATTCTTCATGTGGTGGTTTTGGATAACTGCAGTTGTTGAGAATGTCGTGGAATCGACACAGTGGCTCAAGGCTGCGATGCTTTCATTTGAACGCGTTGCTGTTCGCTCATTTTGTATCGAGCCTGTCGACTGAAATATAACGACCAAATACTTAATTGCGGTCTCAGAAGGACGATTATGTCTGATTATGACTGAAATTATTACGAATTTTACAAAATCTCCATTTCCATAGTGGATTTGAATAATTTTAATACGAATTTCGTGCAAAATTGAATTTATTGTAACAATTGCCAATGCATCTACTACGAATTCGTCAAAAAACTAAATGTCAAAACTATCATGTGGTTGGTGTTGCCACAATAGAAAAACCCAATACTTTCAGCATGAATCAGCGCTCTGATTCTCGTTTTTCCCCAACCTGAGGTATCATATCAGTAGTGGTATTTGCTTGACCAGCGGTATTTGTAGTAGTATGAGTATGGGTAGTAGTAGTATTAGTATTGTTATGAGTAGTAGTAGAAGTATAAGTATGAGGTTGAGTTGTACTCATATATAACGACCAAATACTTAGGGAGTGTAGGGTATCGAACTCTATTGCTTCTCTAGAGCATAGAAACAATGTGGGATGCATTTCACTTTTTCATCGTGCTCTAATGAAATTAGGGAACTTGTTTTCGTTACTCGCACGTTTTGGCCTTTAACTTGATTTTCGTTGAGAGCTCATGTGTAATAAACTCCCTCCAAAGGTCAATGTACGAAGATTCAAATTGAATGTCCACAAACACTACTCCTTCTTTCCTTCTTCCCATAACCTAATTTCCTAGTTCTGGGACAATGCATTGCAGGTGTAGGAATCATCAGCTGAGTGCTGGTTGCGACAAGAAAAAATATCGTAGAGGAATAAATCTCTAGTCTAAATAGATTTTAGACTTTCAAAATGAATAAAACATACCCTTGTCAATTCCTTCTCCTTATGACGTCTTTTCTGGCTGTAATGACGAGCGCTTTCGAAAGGCATCACATGGAGAAGGAATTAACAATGGTATTTCCTTCACTGGCGAAACAAACCCAAACAATTGAATAAAACATAACCTAATAATTCAAGTCATCAAGAGTTATCTGACGTTTTTAATTTTATATACTCTAAGATAGAGAACATTATAATTTTGTAATGAGATTTCGACTTTTTTTTTTTGTTTAAAGGCAACAATGCCTATTTAGTTAAGTACCGTGCTACATTCTTTAGGAAAGGGATAGAGAATAGATGAAACAAGTGGCGAAAGAAAGTAGAAGGATAGTTAGGGAAATTAACTATCGTATAAGACAGCACAGCGACCAGTGACTATGCCTTCATCGACGATCAGCCCCGCCGACAGTAACATTTTTTTTTTGTAGTGAAAAAAAAACCAAGGTCTTCGTTGGGAATCGAACCCATAACCCCCATATTTACAAGCTAGTACACTACCTACTAGCCTACAGGGGCACCTGTAGGAAGTTATTGGTTTAATATCGTCATTTCTTTTTTTTATTGACACGATTTAACTGGTCTCTGTGGGATCTCTCCAGAAGAGTAACCATTTCATTTGTAGCCCATTATAAAGGCTTACGAGCTACTGCTCGCTGATCAGGATAGAGCTAAAAAAATTTATTATTTCCATTAAGAAAGTGTTTTAAAATTAATAAAAAAATCTTATACATCATTTGTCTCAGTGTATATTAAAAATTTTATTTTTTTTTTGTGTCTTCAAACCAATTTTTTTAAAATTTTTCAAATTTTTTTTAGAAACGAAATAAATAAATTTTAAATGTTTTTGTTTTTGGTTTTTCTTAAATTTTTAGCTTACTTTTGCCAGTGACTTTTTTGGTGGTACATAAGTGGTGGCAGTGGTATCACGTGCTGAAGCAGTTGGTGTGCCGCGTTTATTTGAGCGATTCTTTTTTAACACTATAACACGCATTTTCGTTTACAAATTAATGAATAATAAATGCAAATAATACACAGAGAAAAATAAATTGCAAATTTTATTTTTCCTTTTTTTTTTGTATAGGATAAATAACGGTGATTTCTTTTTAAAAATTTTTTTTTATTTTATTTTTTTTGTATTTTATTTTAATAAAAATTGCACTACAAATTTATATTGTTTTAGAGGAATTTTAATAAAATAGAATAGAATTTATTTATGAGATTCGAGTTTAGCTATTTTATATAACACATACATGTATATATATTATAAGGTTTCTTATGTATATATATATTTATATTTATAGCTATATATTTATATATATAAATATGTGTGTTGTTTATTTAATATTTAAATTACATACTCAAGCATTTACAATGTGAGCTGTGGCTAGAGTGTAAATCGTGATGGCGCAAGCAAAATTAATTCATGTTATTTTTTTTAATTCGCAATGTTTTTTCTTTTTTCTAATTACAATTTTTATTTTTATCTATTTTAAATTTTTTATTAAGCATGTTTATTAAATGTTTTAAATTTACATTAAGTTTTAGCAGAATTATCTCTATAAAAGATATTTAATAAATTTAAAACGAGCAGTTTAATGCAGTTTATAAGAGATATAAGAGTTTTTGTATCTTTCTTTCTCTCTCTTGTATTTACACAGACTGTGAGTATTAAGTAGACAATACAATTTTTTACACTATTTTTACAAAGAGGGTCAAATTTACTGATGAATTAAAAATATTAAAATTAAAAAAAAAATAAAAAAACTTAAATTAAATAAAAATTGTTGAAAGTAATCACGTTATTTTATGGATATTTTCATTGATTTATAAAAAAAAAAATTTAAATCTTAAAAATATACTTAACAAAATAATAATAAAAATAAAATTTAATTTAAATGAAACATTTTTTTTTGGAATTTTTTTAGAAGGTTTATTTTTTTATGTCTTCTAAAATTAATTTTTTATTTTTGCTCTCTGGAAAATTGTGTGACACCCGCAAACATTTCCATTTCTTAGACAAGTTTCTGTGTTTAAAAAATCGTGAAAATTTATGAAATTTCCACTCTAAAACACAGATAAAGTTAATTCGGCAAAGTCTCTTTTTGACATTCCTCTGCAAAAGTCGCTAATGTAAACAGCATATGCCACGTTTTGCTCTTAATTGGACTTAGCTTTCAGGGAAAGACGCCTCCTCATGCAATGCATTAAGCCACAACTATGAAATTAGTTTTTGGGAAGGACGTTAGAGGGAGTAGTGTTTGTGATTATATGTTTTGAGTCTTTGCATATTAAAAGGGACAAGACCGACTTCTGCAAGAAAGTTTACTCTACGTACAAACAGTTTCGTTAAACAAAAAAAATTTACTCTATAATATCAGTATAATTCGTAGACCAGTCGCCTACAAAGAGAGAGGTTCTTAATGGAGAACATATTGTAAGCAAAAAGTTATGATTTGGTAAAATAGTAAAACCCCTCTCACATTGCTATCATCATAAAAACATTAGAACTTTAACAATCCTATCAGGTGCCCCTGTAGGCTAGTAGGTAGTATACTAGCTTATCATGCTTGGGGTTGTGAGTTCGATTCCCAACAAAGACCTTGACTGTTTTCACTACATAAAATAATAATTTACTGTCGATGGGGCTGCTCAGTGATGAAGACATAGTCGCTGGTCACTGTGCTGTTTTATACCGACAGTTAATATCTAAAAACATGGGCCTTCTTGAAATGAAAGCTACCCCGATAGGCTAGTAGGTAGTGGTTGTTTTCACCACAAAAATTGGAGCTTGAAGGCTAAAATGACAATCCTTCTATTTTCACCACCTGTCTTTTCTCTATCCCTTTCCTAAATGTATGTAGCAGGGTTGTGACTAAATAGGCATTGTTGTCTGGAGCGCTACTTCTCTTTAAAACAAAACAAAAATTATCAAAATTGATTTTTTGTTTTCGGTTTGGATCAACACTCAGGAGATGAAACCTACTCATGGAATGCATTGTAGCAGAACTAGGAAATTAGGTTATAAGGAGAAGGAAACTGGCAAGAAAGACCTCTGGAGGGAGTTCGTTCTGCTAATCAAAAATTTTCCCTGTAATGCGTATTGCGATTCACTGGGCAATCAACCAAAAATGGATAAGCTCTGAACGAAAATGAATCCAACACAAAAACGTGCCAGTTTCGGGAACAAGTTTCCTTGTTTCGTTAGAACACTTACCATTATAGTAACGATAAAACAGTGAAATATAAACTACAATGCGTAGATGGGCGATGCTTGTGGTTATGATGATCTTGCTTTCTTTGTTCTGAATCTACATCATCATCCGAATTAAACATAATATTCAAGGACATGTTTTCTTCAGTGTGTCCACCAATTTTAGTTTGGCCAGTAAATTATAAATGCAGCTAAATTTGACAAAACGAATGAAACGAAGTTCTACCTTTGGCCGCTAGGTTCACATTTAATTCTGTGATATGCATTTATGGGCGATATAGCTCTAGAAATCTCACCTTCATAACATGTGTCACCCGGAGGTAAAAGGGAGCCCAGTTCCCTAAAAGGCTGGCAGAAACCGACTGGACAATTCCACTTTATTTCCACGGGAATCTGTAAAGTCCCAGAGTTTAGATTTTTGTTTTTTTAACCTTTTCGGTGTTCTCTGACAGATTATTGAGTTAGGCTGTTTGGGAGTATCGTGGAGGTTGTGGTTTCGAGTCCCTCGTTTGAGTTGTGTGGGCCGGATCATTCACAGTGAACACAACGAATGGTCCAGGTCCAGTGAGCATGATTGCGGTTGTGTCCTTAAATTTTATTAAGCTTCATGCCTTCTAGACCAAGAGTTGGATAGTCTCCAACTCTTCAGCAAGGTGTGGGGGCGTTGGCCTGCGCCGAGCTTTTGAAGTTGCAACTAGGAGTGACTGGAAGATAGACATATCCAAAGGCTTCCTAGGGCGATGATGACGCTACATTTCATCCCCAGTGGTATAATCCACCATCAGGTGATGTCTTACAAAGCTAGGTACTGACGTAAATCTTATCACGCATAGCTCTAGAGCGTTTGGAAACTGAATCCATCTTTTATGGTAAAATTATTCTCAGCTATGAAATGAATTTTTACGAAACGGTTTTGTTAATAAAGAAAATTGTTGTCTATAAAGTTAGACATTAGACTCCATTATAGATGGGATTTCATCAGACGGGTTCAGGATTAATTCAGGGGTACCGCAAGGCTCCGTTCTTTCTCCTACCCTATTTCCTATTTTTTTAAACGACCTTCTTTGTAAAACTTTCAATCGTACATACTCTTTCGCAGATAACAGCAGCTTTTAATAATAGACCGAACTAGTTGGAGGTGAGTTCCAAAAGGCGATACATGAATGATACGCTCAATCACGATCTCGCGGCCATCTCCGAAAAGGGTCGTGCAAATAGAGTCGTCTTTAATGCCCGTGAGATACAAAGTTTCATGTTTATGCACAAATCTGTATTCGAAAATGGTTTAGCACCGGTTACTATTAGTGATTTTCTTGTCATGAAAATTCAGTATGATGTTCGATGAACTAAACGGTGTAAGAAAATACTTTACTCTAACCGATCTTCATACTACTTGTACCACCTATATCCGTCCAAAGATGAAATATAACTCTTATGTATGGGCCAGCGACTTCAAAGTCTATTTTGGAGTTTTTCAACCCCATATAGGAGAGGACCAAAAGGCCGATTGAGAACGGTAGGGTATCCAACTCTATTGATTCCCTAGAGCATCGACATTATGTAGATGGTATTTCACTGTGTTATCGTTACTACAATGGTAAGTGTTCTTATGAAATTAGGCAACTTGTTCCTCGAAACTCGTATATTTTTGCGTTTGACTCGATTTTCGTTGACAGCGCATCCATTTGTGATCGATTGGCCAGTGAATCGCACCACACGTTACAGGAAAAATTCTTTTTTTTAGCAGAGCAGTTCGAAATCTTTCCTGTCACTTTCAATGTGGTAAAGAACATTTTTTCATTTAGTGAGATTTATATGGTGGGGACTTTATGTAATCGAGAACTAAAGCCATATAATAACCAATGATTTTTTATTTGCATTATTGGATGGCATTAGCCCGAAAGAGAATTTTTTTTTAATAGACGGGCGAAATGTATCATACGGCAATGGCAATTGCAGACACAGACTTATGGAAACCAAAATGTGACAATTTTTTTCCCCTTCTTAAAGTTCTATAAGGGCTCATAAAAACGTTTATGATAAATTTTTCTTAATAAAAGGATCCTTATTAAGTAGTGCCTGTCTTTAAAGGCTGAGATACATTTTTTTAAATCAATTGTTTAAGCAGCAACAAATGTGTATATTGGTCTTATTCAATATGAAGAAATGTAACTTTACAAAGAGGGAAAGCGAGCTAAGATTTATTTATCTTAAGCTTTATCCTTAATTACATTTAAAGTTAACAAAAAAACTCCAAGGACTAAATTATTCTTTAAAGAATTTTGTTAAAATTTCTAATGTTTGCTCTGCTGCTTTTCTCATAACTTTTCTAACAAAACAAGAATATTTTAAATAATAAAAAAAAAAATTATCAAAAATACAAAAGTCAATAAATTAATGACAAAATTGTGTATAAAAAAATTTAAACTTTAAATAAAAAGTTGAAAATAATAAGTGACAGGTGTTAGAATTAATAGAAAAATATTAGAACACGAAAGCTATACAACATTGAGTTTAGCTGACTTTTTTTACATTTTCAAATACTTAATAAAGAAAACAACATAAAACAGAATATTTTACTTTCAGCAGAATAAGAAGAAGAAGAGTTGAATTGTTATGTAGAGATTGATGAAGTGCTTCTATATATTATTTTTTAGTATTTTTTATTTATTTATTTTTTATTTTTATTACTTTTTTTGTGATATTTTATTTTTGAAAAATTTTTACTTACGCAAAAGCAGGAAATTGATTTTATTTTTAATAAAGAAAGAAATCAATTCACAATAATATTTCGTTTGATTATAATTAATTATTTTCGAGTTTGTATTAATAGAAATTTCGTTTTAATAAAAATTCAACAATGGCTGTTATTTAAATATTTTTCAATACATTTTTAATTTTTATTTTACGTTTATTAATTAGGGTTTTCTTTATTTTATTTTTTTTTTTTAGTTTTAATTTTAAAGGCTTAAAATTGTTTTTTACTTTGTTTAAATTTAAATTATTAGTTTAAAAATTTTAAATTTTGCTTTAATTGCAATTTAAAAATAAAGGCTTTTAGTGAAATTTGTGCGCTTTAAAAAATATTTAAAATTCGTGTTAAAAAAATTTTAATTAATTTTTTCAACCAAATAATTTTCGTTTTATTTGGTTAATTTTTTTTTTGTAAAGGCCTTTTTGTATTTAAGAAAATATTTTATATTTTCCGTTGTTTATAGTTATTTAACAAGACCTATGGCAATAATTTTTAATATCTATTTTTGTTGCCTTAAATCTTTATTTAAGATTTTTTTATATATTTCATTATAAAGGCGCTTTCCGTTTCCTGTTGGTTTTTTTTTCTTATACACTCACACATACATATACAGCAATAATTTCATTCATTCATTTTTAAATCACCGAAAATTCTCTCTCTAAAAAAAACACTTTTGTAATAATTTGGGCAAATTCCTACAGCCAGACAAAGTAAAAACAATAGAAACAACAAGTTTGTGTAAAAACACAAACAAACAAGAAAACAGTTTTAAAACAACAAACAAATGATTATTGTTGGTTGTTTAAAATGCTAAATATACGACAATTTTATTAACGCTGTTTTATTGAAGGATGATTTGAACTAAATTGTTCCTATTTTATTAAAAAATTGTTGCGAACTGTAAGCGCGCTTCAAGTTGTTGTCGATGTAAAACCAGCACGTGACTGACTTGATTTAAAACATTCGCAGGACTTTTATTAATTTTCTATGAAAGCACACTTATTTGGCTTTTTCTTTAGCTTCTTCCTTAACTAACACACACAGTGGCAATTGGAAATAATTACACCTTCTAACATTCTACATATTTTTCCATTACTCTCTCTCTCTCTCTCTCTCTCTCTCTTTCTCTCCACATTTGCCTTAAATATCTACTGTTATTATTACAGCATTCATTTTATTATTTAGCTGAAATTCCTTTCCTCTCTCTTTTGCTCTCTTTCTCTTTACTCAAATTCATATTTACAATTCTGATTTTTCTTGTTGTAAAACAAATTCACCTTAAGGCAACTTGTAAGGATATAACAATAATGTTTGTTTGTTGTTTTTATATTTAATTTTTTTGTAAAAATTATATTTATAAATATAATTTAATTTCTTTAAAAAACATTTTATTAACAAATTATATATTATTTATTTAATATTGTGCGCTTTTGTTGATTTATTAAGGCGTTTTCGTATATTCTAAATTGTAACACGATAAAACACTCAATTTTACGTTCACTTGCACTTGTTTAAAGTCCTTGGACACATAAAAAAAATAAACTGTGAGTTTGCAACAACAAATTACAACGATTTTTTTGCTTTTCATGAGATTTAATGCCCAAAATTTGAAGTCTACAATTATTTTTCCTTTAAATCCTTATAAAATTAAATTATTATTTTTCTTAATTGTTCTATTTATTTGTGTAAAAATGTTATCTATTATTAGCAACAACTTTTCTTAAGCATTTCTTTTTTTTTTAATTATTTATTTTTATGACTGACTTTTCACGCGCTCACTCGCCACTAAACTAAATTACAGACAGACTCCCAAAAACAAGCCTGCTTTTCTATACATTTATTGTGTTAACACTTCCAAATTTTAACAGTTTTCTCTTTCCTTCTTTTTTTTCTAATTTTAAATCACACTCAAAAAGAAGGGCACATGCTCTTTACAAGCTGTCACATTATCAGCTGTTTTCATTTTTTTTTTTTGTAATAATTGTCATTAAATTCAAAGTTTAAATCCATACAATCAGCTGTATAGTAAAAATTTCCTATAAACAAAAACCTGTTGCTCTTTGCTTTGATAAATAATTTACAAAAGCTTTCTGGTTACTGCTTTTACTCCTAAAAGCTTTCAAAGCTTCTAAGCTTAAATAATGTTAGCCCTTTACAGATTTTAAAAATGTTATTAGTAAAAAAAATAAAGCTTTTTTTTAGCATAAGATTTTATGCTACAACTAAGGTTGTTGTCTTGACTATATTTATATTTAAGCAATTTCACAAGTGTCTTCAATAGAGCCCTTTCACACAGGCAAATTTTACTTTGACAAAGTTTTTTTAATTTTCTTTTAAACTTTCTTTGGTGTTCAAACACAAAAAGTTTTCTTTTACAAATTTTGTTTTAGTCACTTGGTGCTTTATGCAATCTGTGTATAAGTACAACTGTATATAAGCGACGAAAGAAAAACAAAGCAACTTTGCGAGTACATCAAAGTCTGTACACTCAATCATGTCTTCTTCCTCGCTCTCACATAAAATCAAAACTTTGCAAAGAAAAGTTTGCCTGTGTGAAAGGGGTCATATTCTTGCTACCAATTCCTTTCAAAAGTATAATTTTTTCTTTACACAAATTTTGTGATAAGTGTACTTTAATATAACAGTGCAGTCTAACAAGGTTGGCTGCAGCCACACAACATGTTTGAGAGGATAGCAAAACAATCAATACTTTGTGATTCCATAAAATAGACATATACAGTATCGGCGAAAACCTAAAACCGCTTAATAATTTATTTGGTAGCCATTTGAAAGACCTAATTTACGTTATTAACTCACAAACGACTGACGCTGTGACAGATGGTGTTGACGAGATAAGCCAAGCTTTATTTTAAAATATGCTTATAAATTTTGTGAAAAGTGCAAGCTTCTGCCGCCATGCTACAGAAAAATATATGCCCAACATCATCACCATTATTAATTCCCACATTTCTACTTTGGATTGCTATTAATAAGAAAGCAGTTGTCAAAAAGAATGTATGTTTTAAGTCAAATTACTTTCTAACCTCAAATTTGCCCGATATTTGAAATTACCCAAAAATACACATGGAAAAAATATAGACCAAACATGGGAACAAATCCTAAACATAGGTTAGGCATGGATTAGACGTCAGCAAGTTTAAAACTATATAGAGATTAAACACAGACAAGCAGCAGATTGGATATAGACCAGACATAGGACCAGACCACAAGGTATGGAGGGGATATAAGCTATTCTCTTCTTTTTTCTCGCACCAGCACTTAGAGGATGACCCCTACACATCCGATGCATTGTACCAGAACTAGAAAATTATGTTACGGAGAGGAGGAAAGAGGGAGTAGTATTTGTGGGCATACAATTTGCACTTTCCTAGTGAAAGGAAAGACCTCTGGAGGTAGTATATTCCACATATGGACTGTTCTGCTAAAGACACGAATGTTCCCTGCAATGCGTAGTGCGATTCATTGGAAAATCAACCACAATTGGAGGGGCTTTCAACGATAATCTAGTTAAACACGCAAATGTGCAAGCAACTGGAACAAGTTCCCTAAATTTATTACAGTACTTATGTGATAAGATTTACATCTGCGCCTGGCTAGGGAGCCTTAATCAGATGGTAGTCGAACCACTATGCATAAATAGGAACGTCATGCTCGTCCTAAAAAGCCGAAGACTAATTCTAGCAACAGGTTTTTCCTAGTTGCAACTTTAATGATTCCAGAGCAGGACTTCAAATCATCACTCCTTGCTGAAGAGTTGGAGACTATCCAACGCCTGTCCAAAACACATGTGTAGCATGCTCACTGGATCTGGGAACATTTCACCAGGTAGGTGTTATTAAAGGTGAAATGAACCCGGCCATCATATAAAAAATGACCTGTCTGTTATAGGGCCGCGAAACCACAACCACCACGATACTCCCATATAGGGGCCAACCTCAATAATCAGCCAGAGAACAGTTAAATGTTTAAAGAGACAAATAACGGAACTCTGGGGAGTTGTATTCCATTTTCGGACGGATATAACTATTCTTTAGACATAGCCTGTGCAGGGACTGAATGCATAAACAAGGGCACAGGGCACAGGGAAAGGAGTTAACCAAAGAATACAGACAGGTTATAGACTT
Organism: Trichopoda pennipes; assembly: GCA_030448955.1. Lineage (NCBI taxonomy): Eukaryota > Metazoa > Arthropoda > Insecta > Diptera > Tachinidae > Trichopoda > Trichopoda pennipes. The sequence continues at coordinate 6,044,436 of JASKUP010000040.1, forward strand.
GACATAAAACAAGATTTTTCTTTCCTATAGACATTAGACATCAGAATTACCGTGAAGATATAATGTTAAAAATTGCTGTAAAGTTAATGTTATAATGGCCAATCAAATATTCTCATATAGTGCATGATTCTGTTGAGCATCGAGTGTTAATTAAAATAATTTATATTAATTTATTTATTATTTTATTAATGCAAATGTGTTTTAGACTTAAAATTTCTTTATAAAATTTAATACATTCGTATTCATTTTCTTAACATGTTTTCGAACATGTTAAAGCATAAACAACATATGTTATAACATTACAGAGATTAGTCATTACAGTTCAAATTTACATACTGTTAAAGTTAATGTTTCTCAATTCATATCTAATGTAAGCCAAGACAGTATTCCTCTTCGAAATAAATCTTCTATTCAATATACTAAACTGCAGAATCTTATTTTACAATATTTAACTAAATTTCCGAACGACTTTTATTTAATTATTTGAAAAGGCAAAAAGATATTCATTGGGCCTGCCTTTCTTACAGAGTTAATATTAAAAAGGAAAGAGTAATGTATAAAAGCCATATCCTGTTATCCAATTTTATAAATAATTTTAAAGCATCCAGCAACTCAAACCATTTAAAATTATTGTTGGACATAAATATGTACACAAGTCAACTTTACAACAATGCCAGCGCAACAAGGACCTAAAGGGTTTTTGTGTGTTAAAAACAATTGCACTTGAAAATACTTTGAACAAATAAACTTAACAACAACAAAATACTCTACTTTATTGGGTTTATCTGTTTGTGAAATGGATTCGATTTTCTTACAGCAATGTTAAGCCCCAAATTACACTTCAACAATTCTTTTTTCTTTTTAATTTTTGGCATTTTAAACAGGAAATAATTGTAACAAGAATTTATCACTTAATGTGGGTGATTAATTTAATAAAATAAGACTTCAAGAATAAATGAAAAAGATTAATAATTTTATAAAATAACTTTTAGTTGACATTGTTTTGAAGATGCTTAGTTTAAGTTATAAAAAGGTAAGTATCGCTAAAAAAAGTAAGTGAAATGACCTATTGTGTCTGTTAATAAATTAAAAAGTTTGTAAAAAATCTTATGAACATAAAACCCCAACAACATGCTAGAGTAAAATTCCATGAACTAAGATAAATAATCCGGCCAATAAAAAAAATTAACCCAAGACTTCTAGTTAAAATTGATGCAATTCAAGAAAGCTCTAGAGCCAGCACTGATAAAATCTATGTTGAATTGCAGCTGTAGAGCAAAAACGCTGCTAAAATTGATTACACAAATGCAAAAATTGTAGATAAAACTGATCCAATACAAGAAAACTCTACACCCAAAGGGGCAAGACTTTTACAGGGTATCCGCCGGGAAGGTATACTAAAGGGTCCGCCATCTAACATTTTTTCAACTAGTGCTTATTTCGTGAATTGTAACACTTAGCCCATGCTTGATTTGACAGATAATTAGTTTTGTCCTTCTACTGAACGAATATGATTGTGTATACGCTTGAACAACGCTGGGAAATATGGCGGCATTAGTTTGAAAATCATTCGTAATGTTGCAGAATGTGTGTGCTAAAATTGGGTACGGATTGTGGAAGAAGAGAAGCACCGTCAGCTCCGTATGTTCGTTATCTGGTAAAAAAAGTGAAAGAAACTGGCATCCTCGTCGATAAAGCCAAAGCGTGAAAAGCCAAAAACAGTGCGCACACCCGAGAATATTGCTGCTGTGGCAGAAAGTGTGCTTAAAGCGCCATCAACATCAATTCACCGTCATTCTCAACAATTGAACATTTCAGTGACATCACTGAGACGAATTTTGCATAAAGACCTTGGTATAACGCCATACAAAGTCCAATTGGTTCAGCAGTTTATAGCATTTGAAACAAAAAAAAAAGTTATTTGGCGGACCCTATACTTTGTTAATAATCTTTGATTAAATAAAAGAGAATGGATCTTCTTATTGATAAATGTTTGATTTAATCTCGGCAATTATGTATGAAATACAATATCAGATAAATGTCCGTCTCTGTTTGTCTTTGCGAGCACATTTTTCCTTACATTCACACTCATTTCACACGGTACCTTATTAATTTCATCACAAATATTTTGTTTGAGTTACTCAAGCATTTCTGATTTGTTTGAATAAACCTTGTTTTTCAGTTACCCCCGCACAAAAAGAAGTCCGTAGCCCATGACAATCCCGACCGTGGATTCTAATCAACATCACTATTTCTTTAAATATCTTTTTGTGGAAGGAGGTCTCGCAGTAATTCCATTGTAATCCCGGCTGTAGGCGATGTGTCACCGTCTTCTTGATACCACATATTAACCAAGCCCACAGCATGCAGTTTTGGCTTAAAAAGTTTTCAATCATATCACCATATCGCTACCCATTCACAGTTACCCTTACGCCGTTTTCATTTCAAAAAACTAGGGTCTAATGATTCCTCCTAACCAAATCGCACACCAGACTGGCACTTTTAATGGATAAAAAGGTAGCTGTTGAATAATTTAAAGGTTTCGCATTTTTCAGAACCATTTAAACGAAAATGTGCCTCGTCACTTATTATGATTTTTTCATGAAAATCGGGATTGTCATGGGCGAGCTGTAACAGCCTATTGGCATATGTAGGGCGGCGCCAATGGTCTTGTGGAAGGAGCCTTTGTGTCAACTGAATCTTATATGGAAACGAATGCAAATCCTTGTGCAAAATTATGGCCAAAGTTATTCTTTGATGACCAAGCTCCTGAGCATGGCGTCGTAATATTTTCAGCCGATCTTGCAGTACTTTTTTGGCGATGCAAAGGTCTATCACCTACAGAGCCCCTTTCTTCGAAATCATTCACTATACGATAAAAAGTGCGTTATGGTGGCATGTTGTTTCTCACAAAAATTTCGCGTAACTTTCTCATCGTGACAGTAATCAATGATTGATTTTGAAAAAAATATTTTAACGATTAAAACACGTTGATTTATCGAATATTTTTTCATTATAAATTTGCCACGTGTCTATTTCACAACTGCCAAATATGAACTGTCAAGACTAATGATTACCGGCGGTCAAGAGCAAGAAATAGCAGAGGTTTTCGACAAACGAATGAATGCCGTGCACACAACATTTTCGAGTGAGTGTCAACATCACTACAAACATAATACATTAGCTCCCTCTGTTGGTCAATAACATAATTTTAAATGTAAACATTAGCGACTAAAGTCACAGCACTGCAACACTGTTAAGATAAAATTAATACAGCAGCTTTTAGGCGTTAAAGTGATAAAATTGCCATTGTGTATTTTTATATGTATAAAATCTTTTAAAAAAATCGCCTAATTTAATTAAAAACTCTAAAGTGCTAAGTGTAATTTAGTAATTAAAGAACTTAATAAACTAAATGTTTATTAAAGAAAGAAACGTAACAATATTATGAAAAGAATTTGTAAGCCAACTCAGTATTAACTGTGGCTAAAGAGTGAAATAAAAAGGTGGCTTTTAACTCTCTCAGTTTAATATTTATTTTTTACTATTGCAATTACATTTCAATATTATACTTTCCTGCTCTTGTGGAATAAAAATTAATTATATAGACCTTTGTTTTTTTCTAGCAAAAAGACGGGATGGTAAGGCGCATTCTGATTAACGAATCATGAGTGTGCCTTAACCATAAATTAATTTATGTCTGAGAACTATTACAATTTACAGATCTACTGTCTGAAGGCTTATTGTTGGCAATTTTCAAGTATAGAATGGCAGTAGTTAATTTTTTAAAATGACTTTATTAGCACGACGCTGCTTAATTTTGTTGATAACTCTGTTAAACCACACAGAAATCATTTTAATGTCTATCGTAGTTGTTTTGCAGTAATAAAGCATGAAATAGAGATTGTTGCTTATAGATGAGTAAAAACGCCTAGTTTCATCTAATAGAAAAAAAATCTGGCAGGCTTTTTTTTCTGCTGTTTGTTTTCTACTTTTATCTAAATACATGTAGGTATAAGCCAATCAAAAGATTTCTATAGCAACAATAAAATGAACTTAACTACTTTGCTTATTAACGTTGTATGTGTGTGTTTGTATGTGTTTGTGTATATGTGATTTCTATAAACTTATATTTAGCATTTTGCTTCAGTTATCTAAACATATTTAATCTATTTTAGGAACCACAAATTTGTGTTTGTCATTAAACCATCTGTTCAGTTTTCATTTCCCCATAATTTAATTGCTTTAACAAATAGAAAAAATTTTTTTTGAGTTCTATTTCTGTACTAAAGAAAAATAATACAATTTGAAATAAAAGGTGTTTTTTTAAGCTAGATAGAACTTTAAATTGTAAAAAGTAACACAAAAAATGAAATTTTGATGAAATGTTTTTTTTTTATTTGTTTCAGTATACTCTGACAAATCATCATGAATAGACTCTCGCTTGAACAACGCTACGAAATTACCCAAATTTACTTTGAAAATCAGTCGTCGATTCGCGCAACTTATAGACGACTTCATCATTTTTATGGCGTACATAATCGTGCATCTGAACAAGCCATTTGTCGAACTGTCGATAGATTTCGTACCACATACTCTCTAGAGGATGCAATAACACCAACACGTCGAAGGAATGTGCGTACTGAAGAGAATATCGCCGCTGTAGACGAAAGTGTGGAAGAAGATCCAAATTTATCAATTCGTCGTCGGTCGCAGGAATTGGGGCTCTGTCCGTCCACTACGTGGAAAATTTTGCCACGAGACCATTGTATGCGTCGTTCTTTCGCCGATTGGGCTCTAGAGCAGTTGGCAACTGACCCGTTGTCTTATCGCAAAATTGTGTTCAGCGATGAGGCGCATTTTTGGCTTAACGGGTTTGTTAATAAGCAAAATTGCCGCATATGGAGTGAGACCAATCCACAATAGACCCTACAGACTCCATTACATCCAGAAAAATGCACCGTTTGGTGCGGTTTTCACGCTGGTGGCATCATCGGACCTTATTTCTTCAAAAATGAGGCCGGAGCTCGCGTTACGGTCAATGGAGATCGTTACCGCACCATGATCAATGATTTTTTGTTTGAAAATATGGATGACATTGATCCGGACGAGATGTGGTTTCAACAGGATGGCGCTACGTGCCATACAGCGAACGCAACCATCGACTTATTGAAATCAAAATTTGGCGATAAGTTGATTTCGAGAAATGGACCTGTCAATTGGCCTCCAAGGTCGTGCGATTTGACACCACTCGACTATTTCCTGTGGGGCTACGTGAAGTCACTGGTTTATGCTGATAAACCAGCAACAATTGACGCCTTGGAGGACAGATTTTTCGTGTTATTCGTGACATACGCTCAGCAGTGCTCGAAAAAGTGGCCCAAAATTGGACGTCCAGAATGCGCTTCGTCAAGAACAGCCGCGGTGCCCATATGCCCGAAATCATTTTCAAATGTTAATGTCACGTATTGATCCTTCGAATAAAAAAGAAATTTTGATTACAATTTAATTTTTTGTGATTTTTTACAATTTCAAGTTCTATCGGGCTTAAAAAAACACCCTTTATAATCTCCTCTTCCATGGAATATATATAGATTATATATATATATAGATTTCAAACAGATATTTAAGCAGCAGTAAATTGAGTACAAGTGAAATTGTCGATTAAATTGCTTAAAGTATAAAAATCACATTTCTAATGAAAGCGGTACGTGAAGCAAACCTCGATTAACTTTGTAGATAAAATTTTTGTTGTAGTTGTTAATATCGCTAACAAACCTAAAATATCCCTTTTCTTCTTAACAAAGGTCCTCGCTGTAAAGCAAGAAAATCCCTATTAAATGACAATAACGTTAAACTTGTTAAATGTTGCTTTAGGTGATTATCATTGTTCTATTAGCTCACAATAACAATAGCAAAAATAAATCAAACTGCTAAGTTGAACCAGATAAAAAAAACGTGATTTAATAAAACATAACAAAAAAAAAAAGAAAGAACTAAAAACCATTTTCTATATAGAAAAGGCAGTCAGTCATTTGTGATTAAAGCATCCCACTTACCTGGGCACGTATTGCAGCCAGATGAAGTTGTTTGGCGCGTAAATCAAATTTATTCATTAACAGTTCTTCCTGTGTTTCGTTGACTTTATTATAAAGTTGTCCCTCTATGCCGCGCACTTGATTGCGATTTAAAACATCAATTGTATCCTGTAAAAGGATTGCAAATGATGAACAATCTTAATAAAAAATTTATGTTTAAAAATACCTGCAGCTGACGTATTTGCATTTCCAAATCCATCGCTTCCCGTTTCAATGATTCCATAGCCAAACGTAATGATACGGAGGAATGACGATCAAATACCAACTCATTGCGTAAAATTGGTGTCATTTCCTATTTGAAAACGTGACAAAAACAAAATTAAGCAAAAATATCAACAGAAGTATCACGAAGACAATGAAAATAAAAGCGATAAAGAGAAAATTAAATACAGTAATGTTTAAAAACCTAGCACAAATTCATATATGAAACATTACAAATTAACATATCAAAAACTTTTTATTAAAAACAACAACATGTTGAAAAATTTTCCCTGATAAATATATTTTATATGATGAAATTCTTTAAACATGTTTAAGCAAGATTTTTAAAATTATTTTTTTCACAAAATTTATCTATTTTGTATAAAAAAATGAATTTATCCCAAAAAATTTTTCCAAGGTACTTTTTCAATAGGTACTTTTTCAAAAAGTACTTTTTTAAAATATACTTTTTCGAAAGGTACTTTTTTAAAACCTAGTTTTTTAAAAAGCTACATTTTCAAGGGGTATTTATTCAAAAGGCACCACTTCAAAAGTACTTTTTTAAAAGGTACTTTTTAAAAGCTTTTTATTCAGCAGGTACTTTTTCAAAATTTATGTAGTTTTATACAAAAATTTATTTATTCTTTCTCAAAAAGTACTTTCTTAAGAGACACTCTTGTTTTCCAAAGGCACTTTTTTAAAAGCTACATTTTTAAAAGCTATTTTTTCAAAAAGTACTTTTTCAAAAGGTATTTTTTCAAAAGACACTATTTGAATATAATTTTTTTTAAAGTCACTTTTTTAAAACCTTCTTATTCAACAGGTACTTTTCCAAAATTTATCTATTTTTTATACAACAATTAATTCATTTCAAAAATATTTTTAAGGTACTTTTTCAATAGGTTCTTTTTTTAAAAAAGTACTTTCTCAACAGACACTTTTCCGAAAGGTACTTTTTTAAAAGCTTCTCATTCAAAAGGTATTTTTCAAAAGCTATTTTTCAAATGACTTTATTTCAAAAGTACTTTTGTAACAGCCTCCTTTTTAAAGCTTCTTATTCAACAGGTACTTTTTCAAAAATTTATCTATTTTTTAAACAAAAATTAATTTATTTCAAATATATTTTTAAGGTACTTTTTCAATAGTACTTTCTCAACAGACACTTTTTCGAAAGGTACTTTTTTAAAAGATAGTTTTTTAAAAGCTATTTTTTCAAAAAGTACATTCTCAAAAGGTATTTTTTTAAAAGACACTATTCCAAAAGTACTTTTTTTAAAGCTACTTTTTTAAAAGCTTCTTATTCAACAGGTACTTTTGTAAAATGCATCTATTTTTTTAAACAAAAATTAATTTATTTAAAAAATATTTTTAAGGTACTTTTTCAATTGGTTCTTTTTTCAAAAAGTACTTTTTTAAAGACTACTTTCTCAAAAGCTACTTTTTTAAAAACTACTTTCTCAAACAGTACCTTTTGAAAAGGTATTTTTTCTAAAGCTCTTTTTTCAAAAGACACTATTTCAAAAGTCCTTTTCAAAGGCCACTATTTTAAAAGCTTCTTATTCAACAGATACTTTTCCAAAATTTATCTATTTTTTTATACAAAAATTTATTTCAAAAATATTTTTAAGGTACTTTTTTATAGGTTCTTTTTCAAAAGGTACTTTTTCAAAAGCTACTTATTTAAAACCCTGTTTTTTAAAACTTATTTTTTTAAAAAAGTATGTACTTTTTCAAAAGGTATTTTTTCAAAACACACTATTTCAAAAACACTTTTTGAAAAGCTACTTTTTTAAAAACTTCTTATTCAACAGGTACTTTTCCAAAATGTAACATTTAACAAAAATATTATTACCTGTAACTTTTTCAAAACCTGTTTTTCAAACTAGTGTTTTAAGCACACTTTGAAAAAAAAATATTTTTAGAATTTTTTTAAAAAAATGTACTTTTTCAAAAATGTACTTTTTTAAAAATGTAAATTTTCTTTTATAAAAATAAAATATTTACATTACAACACATTCCTAAAAAACCCTTTCTCAGATTATTTTTTAAGATAATTTTTCAAAAAGTACTTTTTTAACAAAATATTAATATATTAAATGCCACTTTTCTACAGACTCTTTCTAAACTTGTATTTTTTTCATTAAAAATTCAGAAAACAGTTTTATAATTGTAATTTCTGGTACAGATTCTGTTTTCTTTAGTATTTCTAAGGGAAGACAATTCCTTGAAAAAGTACTTTTTTGCTATATACATATTTATAAAGACATTTGTGTAAAGTTATTTTCAAAGAAAAGTTTTAAAAGTTACTTTTTAAAACTGGAAAGGGTATGTTTTGTAAGAACTTTTCCAAAGTACTTTTTTGACATATAACCTTTAAAAAGAAATTTTTTTTAAAGAAATACGACTTCAAAGGTATTTTTTTAAATATTGTTTTTCGGTTCTTTTTGTTTTAAGATTTTTTTTAACAAAGTATTTTTGTATCATACTTTTCAGTTTTTCTTAGGAAGTAGTTATTGGAAACTGCTAACTTCAAGATACTTTTTTAAAACCATTAAACTGTCCTTTTTTAAGATTTTTCTTTAAGATTTTTAACGTTCTCTTTTAAGGCGCCTTTTCAAAAGTGATCGTGTTTCAACAAATAAATTATTTAATTTATCTTAAATTTGTATTTATTTCAATTTCTAAATTTTTATCATTAAAAGGTACTTTTTTTAAAAGTACTTTTTTAAAAGGTACTTTTTTAAAAGGTGCTTTTTTAAAATCCTCAATTTACCTGTTACTTAAAAAGTAGATTTGCGACAAATTCGTTTAAATTATAATTCCCTGATATTTAATTGTTTAGCACAACCTTTTGCTAGAGCAAAGTACTATTTAATTCTTAAACTATAGTTTGTTAAAAAGGATTTTTTTAAAGCAACAGTGTAGGATATGATCACTTAAAAGAAAATTTATTAAAACACAAAGAGTAAAAGGAAAAGTTTAGTTAGAACTATTTTTTAATATGCCATTTTCGAAATAAAAGAATTAGAAAAAAAGTACTTTTTTCAAAAGTAACATTTGCCAAGTTCTTTTTTATTTTTATTTAAATAAGTACTTAAGTAAGTACTTTTTAAATTAATTACACTTTTAGATAAATTTAAAATTATTTAAAAAAAAAAATTATTGAGTCCTTTTTATCAGTCTCTATCTCGATTTGATACTCACATTAAATTCAACACTCTCATCATGTTCACCTGCCGCTGGCTGGGGTGGTGCATACGGCCTTTTGGTTACCTTTTGCAGCTGTGTCGCAACGGGTGGAAGAATACGAACAAAGTTTGTTAAATCCTGTACAGGAGAAATCGTTGTGCATTGTGCTGTCAGGCTATTGTAACGTTTTGCCTGATCTGAAGCCTGAAACAAAATTTTCAAATCAGAATGCAGAGAGATTCAATAAATAATGAAAATGCTTTTTTTAATATAGATTGGCTCTGATGGTATTAATAATAATATAGCTGAGTTCTTGTGTGTGTGTGTGAATATGTATGTGAATGTGTACATTTATGTGGGTCATAGACATTATTGATAATTTCATTAAACAAAAGTTAAAAAGGATATGAAACACCAATTAATTGTTGTTTGAGCTTTCGATATTAAAAATTAGTTTCTATTTTTATAAAATGCAACCCCAAAATTAGAGTTTCCCAAAAAGGAAAAATTTTTGTTACCAGTATTGTAACGCCAAGATTTCCCCGTTTGCTGGAATAAGCTCAACGGTGTCATGGGTCGTGTTGTGTCAATGTTTATTTAGAAGGCGGCTGCTTGATTCAATATAAATCTTCAGCCTTTATTTGCCACTAACTTCCTTAAAGGCAGCTCACCCTCTTTGCTCCGTGTGCCGTGCAATGATGTGCGGAGGTGTTTCTAGGCTAGGTACACTACGTGATAAGTTTTACATCTGCGCCTGGCCGTTAGCCGTAATCAGATGGTGGTCAAACCACTGGGAATGAAAAGCAACGTCATTCACGCCCTAGGAAACCGAGGACTAATTCCAGCAACAGGCCATCCCTAGTTGCAATTTCAGCGGTTCCAAAGCAGGGTTGCAAACCACTACTTCTTGCTGAAGAGCTGGAGACTATCCAACTCCTTGTCCAGAACGCATAAAGCTTAATATAAGAACGCGACGGCATTCATACTCACTGGACATGGGCCATTCATTGTGTTCATTGTGAATAATGCGACCCACAAACTCAAACGAGGGCCTCGGAACACACAGCCACCACGATACTCCCGAAGGACCAACCTCAATAATCAGTCAGAGAACAACTAAAAGTCTAAAGAGACAATTAACGGAACTCTGCGGCTTTACGGATTCCCGTGGAAATATAGTAGATTTTCCAGTTAGCTCCTCCTTAGGCTAAGGGGACTGGGCTCCGCAAGACACAATATAGATGGTTGTGTGATCCATAAAGACTTATAAATGCGCCCCCGGGGGTGTCTGGGCTAGGTACCACGTATCCACAGTTAGTGAACGAGGGAAATAGCCAGATGAGCAAAAATTGTGCAGGGTAATAACCACTAAAATACAATTTAATGCTGCTCTGGTCACTCCCAGTACCGACTGTAGGCACAAACCAGGCTGCTTAAAAATCACTGCCCAATTTGTGATTTCACCGGTGTTACTAGGACCAGCACCACGTGATAATAGTTAGTATACGAGGGAAATACCCAGAACACCGAAAATTGTGCTGGGTAATAGCCACAAGAACACAATTTAAAGCTGCTCCGGTCATTCCTAGTAGCGGTCATTCCCAGTACGCACAAATCAGAGTAGGTAACTTCACAGTATTTGCCTGTGATCTGTCGGCCGGCTGTGCACCAACTCTACTTTTGTTCATTAAGCTATTTTTTATATACCCATGTGCCGCCACACACAAGTACACACACACACACACATACACATACATCATCTCCACAGCTGATGTATAAAACAGCTGGTGGCTGCGTTCATTAACAGCCGCCGGTTGTACCATCACGTAAAGATGGCGCTGCCGAGTCAGGTGCCATTAAATTTCAAATATAAAATAGAAAAGTATAAATCTAATTATAATATAGTTAAAAAATGTAATTATAAAATAATTATAAAATAACAATTTATTCGCCTTAAAACCTATAAAGATATCGACAGAATAAAAATAAGTATTTTTTGAATATGTGCGTATATCGTCCGACGGGGCTTGATTTAATTGGTTACGATTTTACATCATCCCGCACCAAATTTGGTACGTAAACAGACGGGTTTCGGCTATGAGCCATGTTAAGTGCTCTCTTCTCTCTATATAGAACACTGAAGATGGCTCACAGCCTAAACCGGTCTGTTTACAAATTAAATATGATGCGGGATGACGTAGAATCATAACCATTTATTTTTTAATCACAGTAATAACGAATTTCTCAAGTAATTGACTGTACTATGACCAATGAGAATATTAAGAAAACGCTTGAAGCATTTAACTTTACACAGAAGGATCTTTGGCGAAATAACAACATCTTTGGCGGCTTGATGACATTGTTGGCAGGCGATTTCTGGCGGACGTTTCCAGTAATTCCCCATGCAATGCCTGCAGATGAATTGAATGCTTGCCAGAAGGCATCACCTCTGTGGAATAACGTAAAAACATTATCGCTAACCACTAATATGAGAATTCAACTTCAAAATGATCAAAGTGCCGCACAATTTTTCAAACCATTGATAGCTGTTGGAAATGGAAAAGCCCCAGTTGATGCGACAGCTGGATTAATTACTCTTACCAACGAATTTTTTTTTAAAGAGAAATAGCACTTCAGGCAACAATGCCTATTAATCAAGTACCGTGCTACATTCTTTAGGAAAGGGATAGAGAAGAGATGAATAGGTAGTGAAAGTAGAAGGATAGTCAGAATTTAACTACCGTATAAGACAGCACAGCGACCAGTAACTATGCCTTCATCGCTGAGCAGCCCAACCGACAGTCAATTTTTATTTTTGTAGTGAAAAAACACCAAGGTCTTCGCTGGGAATCGAACCCACAATCGCCATACTGACAAGTTAGTACACTACCTACTAGCCTACAGGGGCATCTCCTACCAACGACTTTTGCCGATATGCAGACTCTCAATTAGCTCTTATTAAAAATGTTTTCCCAAACATTAGTGAGAGTTATCAGAATTATGCTCGGTTAAGTTAACGAGCAATTCTCGCCCCAAAGAATAATGATGTTGTACACGCACTGAATTTCACCATTCAATCAAAAATCGATGGCGATTTGGTAATATACAAATCTGTTGATTCCATAACAAATCCAAGGGAGTTTTTAAACTCTCTGGAGTAACCAGGATTTCCACCACACAACTTGCAACTCAAAGTTGGTTCAGTTATTATGATGTTGCGTAATTTGAATCTACCGCTACTTTGTAACGGTACTCGACTTGCGGTGAAAAGACTTATGCTGAATTTGATTAAGGCAACCATTAATAACGGAAATTACGCAGGTGAAAGTGTATGTATTTCTCGAATACCAATGATTCCGACTGATCTTCCGTTTGACTTGAAGGCATCCAATTTCTGGCATTACTGTGACCATAAAAACAAGTAAATTGTACAAAAAACAAAATTAATTTCTTTTTTAATTTTTTAAAATCTCTTTTTATTTTCCATAGAAACTCTAGCGCTGCATAACCTGTTACTTAAATTTTTTTATGGATTTAAGTCATTTTTAAAAGTAACCATACCAAACAAGCAGCCACTTCTTTGTATTTATTAGTGGGTGGTAAATTTCCTAAATAACTAGAAAACTAAAAGAAAATTTGAATGGAATTTTCTGCAATTTATAGTTAATAACAATCGATTATTCTCTGATTTCCAACAATGAAAATAACTTTCAAATTACTGAAAATTGGCTTTTGTTTAAACAGGTAAAATTACCATGTAAATATTTGTGGTCAATTTATATGAGACCAATGTATACTACAGTGAGTGGCTAAAAACCACATCCAACCACATTTTACTACTCACAAACACACATTATAACCGCATTATTGTATTAAGTTACACTAACTTCTGCAACAGTAATGACGACAGCAGCAACTATAACATCTCTTTCATTTTCTAAAGTATTAAGTTGATATCAGCTTCAATAATCAGTCAGCACTGTTTAGTGTAGAATAACGATAAGAACGACATACAGATTTTGCAGGGTTTAGGTAGTAAACAAGTTCGTATCCTTAAGGAATTTAAAACTTTTATTCCAGGTTCAAATATTATTTAATTTGTTTCCTTTTTGCTAATATCACAAATAATACTAAAAACAGCATTCAAAAATTATACAAATGTAGTCAATGGCAAACTAAGAATTTATCTTGAATGTTGGTATTTTTGAGTCGTCCTGCTCAGTAAACAGTCAACCAATACCTGTGGATTAATGAGAATAAAAGCAATTACCGTTTTACTCTACGTAATGTGCTATAGGCATAACTAAAATATTGCTTAAAACAAGCATCATTTGTTCTCTTTATACTCTACATTCATGGCATAGAAAAACAACACAAAATTAAACATATTATGTTTGTTAATAATATATTATGGTTATCAATACTACATTATTTTGGGGTAATTAAAAAGAATGTTATTTTGGCAGACAATAAATATTTACCACAAACCAATCATATTATATTTTTAATTGGGTTACAACCATTTAATGATGACGTATTAAAAGAAACATGTTTGCTAACATTTTTTGTGTATGATTTACGTCAATCCGCGTCAAATTTGGTTTGTGAACCTACCGGTTTCGGCTATCTGTCATCTTCAGTGTTATCTCTATACTGCTGACTGTTTACAGCAATCATAGGTTTTTCTTGCCACAGCTATATAATTTTTACAGAGATCATTATATGGTTCTTGCGACCATATAATAACTATATTTCTATTTTTTTTCTCCGAGTAATTATACCATTGCTCAAAAGGATTTTATATTTTCTGCCAAAGTCAAAGAAATATTAATGCTTTAAATGCTACCTCCTAAGTACGTAGTAGGATCTTTATAGATTAAATAATTAGATTTAAGAATAAATTTATAAATAGATTTGATACCTCATGCCTCACCTACTAAAATGTTGTCTCTGGATAGCAAGCACAAACAACTTAAATTAAACCTGATTAATTTCAAAATAAATAGCCAGATATTCGCCGAGAAGCTATACTACTTTGTTTGTTTTTGATATTTTTAAAAATTTTATTTAATCTCGTCAATGGAATACAATACAAATAATAGATAAATATCCGCCTCTGTAAGCCTCACAAATCAGATTCCTTTTGAGTACAGTTTTCATTACATTCTCCCACATTTCACGCGGCATTTCATTAACTTCATCACGAATATTTTGTTTGAGTTACTCAACTTTGCTTTTCAAAGATATCCCCACGAAAAGAAGAGTCCGGAGCAGTCAAATCAGGTGACCGTGGAGGCCAATCAACATGACAATTTCTTGAAAAAACTTGTTGTGGAAAGAGGTCTCTTGGTAATTCTAAAGGGCCCGAAAAATAATTTTTTTTGTTTTAAATACCATAAAGAAAACTACTGAATATTTTCTCAAATTTCTTTTTTTATTTGACAGTAAAATCCTTCGGGTTAATAATGGAAAATAATTTCATTCAAATGGCTGCCTCGGCTGGCCATGCAGTAGCCTACACGATCGGTCCAATGTTTAAGCACCTTATCGATTGTGTGTAGCTGTATTTCACCAATGGCTTCACGAATATTGTCCTTTAAAGCGATCGTCAATTGTCTCTGGCTTGTCGGCGTAACACTTATCTTTGACGGCACCCCACAAAATATAGTCCAACGGTGTCAAATCTGGGAGTTCCCAGGTGGCCACACGACATCAGCGCTGCGGCTGATAATGCGATCTTGAAAAATGGGGCTGAAAACATCGAGTGTAGCTTCGGCTGTGTGGCATGTAGCACCGTCCTTCTTTAATTTCGTTCAACATGGTCCAATAACGATCGCCATTGACTGTAACGGCCACTCCTTACTCATTTTCGAAGAAAAATGACCCAGTTATGCCTCTGGACCAAAATCCGCACCAAACACTGACTCGTTTTGGATGCGTCAGCTTTTCAATGTATGCGTGGGGGTTTTCTGTGCCTCTTATGTGCGACTTACATACCCGCCAAGATCAAAATGAGCTTCTTCTGAAAAGATGATATTTTTTGCAAAATCGCCATCTGCTATAAGTCGATCGCAGACCCACTTAGCGAAGCGAAAACGCATTGGATGATCACTGGCCTTCATTTTCTGAACCAATTGGACTTTGTATGGCGTCATACCAAGGTCTTTATGCAAAATTCGTCTCAGTGATGTCACTGAAATGTTCAATTGTTGAGAACGACGGTGAATTGATGTTGATGGCGCTTCACGCACACTTTCTGCCACAGCAGCAATATTCTCAGGTGTACGCCCTGTTTTTGGCTTTTCATCACGCTTTGGTTGATCGATAAGGATGCCAATTTCTTTCACTTTTTTCACAAGAAAACGTACATACTGAGCTGACGGTGCTTCTCTTCTTTTAAAATCCGTAAGCAATTTTCGCACACATTCTGCAACCATGGTTTTCAAAGTAATGCCGCAATATTTCCCAGCGTTGTTCAAGCGTATACACAGTCATATTCGTTCAGTGGAAGGATAAAACTAATTATCTGTCAAATCAAACATGAGCTAAGTGTTACCATTCACGAAATAAGCACTAGTTGAAAAACAAAAAAAAAACGTTAGATGGCGAAACCTTTATTGTAATCCTGGCTGTATGCAATGTGGCATCCTCTTGGTGATACCATATGCAGTTGTGGCGTTTAAAAGTCTTCAATCATATTACGATATCGCTCGCCATTTACAGTTATCGTTACGCCGTTTTCATTTTTAAAGAAGTAACGTCCAATGCTTCCTCCTCACCAAATTGCACACCAGACTGTCACTTTTAATGGTTTCAAAGGTGACTGTTAAATAATATAAGGGTTTCCCCTTCCCTAGAACCGACTATTCTGCTAATTCACATATCCATTCAAATGAAAATGTGCTTCGTTACTCATTATGATTTTTTCATGAAAATCAAGGTTATCATGGGCAAGCTGTAACATCCTATTGGCATATGTACGTTGGCGTATATGGTCTTGCGGAAGAAGCTCTTGTGTCAACTAAATATTATATAGAAACGAATGCAAATCCTTGTGGAAAATTGTGGCCAAACCATTTGTGGATGAAGCTCGTATGTCTTGTATGAAAACAAATGCAAATCCTTGTGCAAAAGTACAACATCGAATTGAGGTTGATGGATTGTTTTGAGTACTTTCTTGAGTAGCAGTAATGTTTTCAGCTGATCTTGCAGTATGGAGTGGTCCTACTTGGGCCTACTACCTGCAGAACCTCTTTCTTCGAAATCATTTACTACACAACGTTTTGTTTATTGGCATGTTTTCTCGCAAAAATTTCACTTAACTTTCTTATCGTCACAGTAATCGATGATTGATTTTAACGATTAAAACACATGTTGATTTATCGAATATTTTTCCATAATAAATTTGCCATGTTTCTGCTTCACGACTGCCAAATATGAACTGTCAAGACTAATGTTAACCAAAATGGCGGCAAACTAAAGTAGTTTAACTTCTCGGCGGATACTCTATGGGAAATTTTAAACAATTAAAATCCCCTTTTCTATAAATCTCAACGGAAAACCTTGCACAGGAAAAAGAAATTATTGCGTAGCCTGAACGAATGAAGTGATTGATGGCGTTAAAATGGAAAATTGTTACTGAAAGAAAGTAAAACTAATTTGAACAACTTGTGACTTTAAATTTTATCGCAGAGCTTCACGAAGAAATGGTTATTAAAGAGCAGGTAAAATAAAAAAATCTATTTAAAACCTCTCTGAAGTCTTAGAGATGAATCTAACGAGAGAATATTGTGTGGCAGATGTTTGAGCGCACTTGTTTGATAAATTGAAAGTTTAAATATCGAAAGACTTCATTATTTCAGGCAGCGCATATTTCGTGATATGATTTACGTTTGGCAGTGAGCCTTAATCAGATGGTGGTCAAACCACTGTGAGTGAAAAGCAGCGCCACTCACGCCCTAGGAGGCCGAAGTCTAATTCTAGCAACAGGTCCTTCCTAGTAGCAATTTAAATGATTACAGAGCAGGGCTGCAAACCACTACTCCTTGCTAAAGAGCTGGCGACTATCCAACTCCTGTCCAGAACACATGACTAGCATGCTCACTGGATCTGGATCATTCACCAGTGGATGTTATTACAGGCGGGATGATCCTGGCCACCATAAAAACAAAGGGGCCGCAAAACCACAACCACCACGATACTGCCAAAGGGCCAACCTTAATAATCAGTCAGAGAAACAGCTAAATGCCTAAAGAGACAAATAGCGGAAACTCTGCGGAGTACTGATTCCCGTGGAAATAACGTGGAGCTTCCAGTTGTACCCCTGCTGACTTCAGGGGACTGGGCTCCTTTATACCCCCAGTTGGACAGGTCTCCTTTATACCCCCAGTTAGACAGGTCTAGATAGTCAAGTATTCTATAAAGAGCGATAAATATGCCCCCGGGGGGTAAAGCAGCGCATATTAGTTGGAAAAGAATAAAAGAAACGAAATAAGGAAATGACTCTTAGTACATTTCAGGCAAACAAGAGAACGTCAATTCGAATGTAGCTAAAGTCACTGAGAATCGATAAGGTGCATTTGAAGCAAACAAGGAATCGGGAATGCTTTTCCAGGCGCTAAAAAAATTGAACAATGTGAAAAATGCGTGTGTGTGTGTGTGTGTGTCTGTTATTATTAGGATCACTATGTTTGAATCCTAAATAATGCAACAAAATTTATACAAAATAAAAACTTTATTTTCTGTATGCTTTTGGTTTAACACAACACAACTGTGTTTAAAATTTTGGGAAAATGTTAATAAACCCCAAACACACACACACACACACACATACACCAATACATAAACACCCACTCAAAAACATTCCAACTTCACAACATGCAATTCAGCCAACCACATTATTATTACATTAAGGACACAACCACAAGTGAGCCAGCCAACAATGTTGTGATTACAAATCAAGAAACCATATCCTTAAGATAACATCTAAAATTAACTTTCTATGAAAGTGTGAAATGAATGATGCGGTTTTTGGCGCTATTACGCTCACTATTATTGTTGTAATGAACTTCTTCTTACGACATTGAAAATAGAAAAAATATCCGCAAGTCATGAGAAAACTTAAAGCTGAAAGTTTTCTAAAACGAATAAATAAAAACAATCCATATGTTCACATTTGCATAAATTTAAGCAAACGACATATAACACACAAAAGCAACAAGAAGACAAAGAAAATTTTATAAGACGAGAAAATATTCCCAAAAAAAAAAAAAACAGTCAAGGATATGAATGGCAAGAAAATGATTTCTATACACGCATCTCTTTATTACCTTCCAAAAAAAAGGGCCATCAAATTTGTTTAGGGACTAGTAACACATTACCTTTTTTTCCATAACACACACTTGTATTAAAATGTTTTCTAGACTGGATATATGCTAAATAGAATGAATGTTCTTTACTTTCACATTTGTATAAATTAAATTAAATTGATCCCTAAATAAATTGGCCTTTATTTTGTTTTTTTTTAAATAATGGAAAAGTTGTAAAAACAAATTTAAGAAGTCATCCAATAAAGACGAAATTTCTATTTTCCAGAATCATGACTTTTATGTGCTAAAATTCCATTTACAGATACTTAAAGTATTTAAGCAAATACTTGTATATTAAATTTATCTTAAAGGTTGTTTAAGGATAAATAATACAAAAGTTAATTTGGCTCTTCTCTAAATATTAACGATATTTAATTTTAAGTTGAATAAGGCTCTTTATTTTATTATATTATATATATATTTTTTTTTTTGCTGAAACCGTTTCATAAAAAGTACCGACTGTAAAATAAAAAAAATTTATGCAGATTTTAAATAAATTTTTCGCCCAAAAATATGCAAAAATTAAGTACCCGGTATCCGCCGGGTAGATATACTACTTTGTTTGATAAATATTTTATTTAATGTCGGCAATTATGTAGGGAATACAATAGGGATGTATTCGAGGATATCCGAATATCCGTTTTTGGTTCCTCTGGATCAATTTAAAGCTTTTGGACACCGTCGAGCGTAACCTTCTCTGCTACAAACTTCATAACTTCTTCCATTTCTCATTCTCCGCTGTTAGGTTTATATCATCTAATCTATCCAACAGATTCCAATATACGCAAATAATACTTGATAAAAACTCCAGCCCTAAGCCTTTGTCCAGCGGTGTTCCGCAGGGGTCAATTGTTGGTGATCGTTACTGATTTCAATGTAATCCACTGATCTTCCCGGCATATTGACAGATTGTAAAATCAGCATGATTGATTGTAAAATCAGCATCAAGGCTGACGATGTCCAACTATATAAAGGGTCCGCCAAATAACTTATTTTTCTGTTTTAAATGCTATAAAAAAAAACTCTACTGAATATTTTCTCAAATTTCTTTTTTTATTCGAAAGTACAATCATTCCGGTTAATAATGGAAAATAATTTCATTCAAATGGCTATCTCGGCTAGCCATGCAGTAGCCTACATGATCGGTCCAATTTTTAAGCACATTATCGATTGTGTGCAGCTGTATTTCACCAATGGCTTCACGAATATTGTCCCTTAAAGCGTCAATTGTCTCTGGCTAGTCGGCGTAATACTTATCTTTGACGGCACCTCACAAATAATAGTCCAAAACGGTGTCAAATAGCAGCTTCGAGGTGGCCAAACGACATTAGCTCTTCGGCTAATAATGCGATCTTCAAAAATAGCGCGAAAACATCGAGTGTAGCTTCGGCTGCGTGGCACGTAGCGTCCTCCTGTTGAAATCAAATGTTGCCAATATCTTCAATTTTTGTGAACAAAAATTCGTTAAATATGGCCCGATAACATTCGCCATTGACTGTAATGGCCACTCCTGAAAATTGGCCCAATTATGCCTCTGGACAAAAATCCGCACCAAGCAGTGACTCGTTTTGGATGTGTCGACTTTTCAATGTATGCGTGCAGCTTTTCAGTGCCCCAAATGCGACAATTTTGCTTGTTTACATACCCGCCAAGATCAAAATGAGCTTCATCTGAAAAGATGATTTTTGTTTTGCAAAATCACCATCTATTGTAATTCGATCGCAGGCCTACTTAGCGAATCCAAAACGCATTGGATGGTCACTTGGCTTCAACTCCTGAACCAATTGGACTTTGTATGGCGTTATACCAAGGTCTTTATGCAAAATTCGTCTCAATGATGTCTCTGAAATGTTCAATTGTTGAGAACGACGGTGAATTGATGTTGATGGCGCTTCACGCACACTTTCTGCCACAGCAGCAATATTCTCGGGTGTGCGCACTGGTTTTAGCTTTTCACGCTTTGGTTTATCGATGAGGATGCCAGTTTCTTTCACTTTTTTTACAAGATAACGAGCATACGGAGCTGACGTTGCTTCTTTTCTTCCAAAATCCGTACGCAATTTTCGCACACATTCTGCCAATGATTTCTAAAGTAATGTCGCAATATTTCCCAGCATTGTTCAAGCGTGCACACAATCATATTCGTTCAGCGGAAGGATAAAACTAATTATCTGGCAAATTAAGCACGAGCTAAGTGTTAGCGTTCACGAAATAAGGACTAGTTGAAAAAAAACATTACATGGCGCACCCTTTAGATGTTATAATATTTGTTATAGTAGAGCAGTCCATAACTTCGCTGAATCGACAATTGCATGGTATTAATACATGGGTTGCTGCAAACGGCTTGACTATAAATCCCTTCAAGTCTATATCTATCGTTATGCAGAAGACCCTTTCACGATTCATAATTAGACCTGACATTTATATAGAAAATCAGAGAATTGAAATAGTTACATACGCTAAGAGTCTGAGTGTTTTCCTTAATAGAACTCTCACTTGAGATGGTCTGACCATATCAATTATGTATGTGATCATTCAACATCCATGCTAAGGACCATAATGTCAGCACGGTATTTTACCCCATTGAAAATTAGAATACTGTTTGCAACAACGTATTTGATCCCTGTATTGTTATACGGATGTGAACTTTTTGCCAGCTGCGACTCGGTCAGTAAAAGGAAGCTAATAGTTACTATTAACAATGTTGTTCGATATGTGTATTGTTTGGACAGACGTTCTATAGTTTGCATGTTCCAGTCAAATCAGGCGACCGAGGAGATCAATCAACAAAATCATTTTTTTAAATAACTTATTGTGGAAAGAGGTCTTGCAGTAATTCCATTATAATCCTGACTGCACGCGTTGTGGCACCGTCTTGTTGATACCACTTGTTAATCAAGCCCAAAGCTTGCAGTTGTGGCGTTAAAAAGTTTGCAATCATATCACCATATCGCTCCCAAGTTACAGTTACCTTTACGCCGTTTTCATCATCACAGAAGTAGGGTCCAATGATTCCTCCTAACCAAATTGCACACCAGACTGTCATTTTTAATGGATGCAAAGGTGACTGTTGAATAATTTAAGGGTTTCCCATTCCCCAAATTCGATTATTCTGTTTAATCACATACCCATTCAAACCCCCCGATTGGCACATTTATCGGTCTTTATAGAATACTTGACTATCTAGACCTGTGCTGCTGGGGGTATAAGGGAGCCCAGTCCCCTGAAGGCAAGCAGAAAGTCAACTGGAAGCTCTACGTTATTTTCACGGAAATCAGTAAGCTCCAGAGTTCCGCTAATTGTCTCTTTAGACTTTTAGCTGTTCTCTGACTGATTATTGAGGTTGGCCCTTCGGGAGTATCGTGGTGGTTGTGGTTTTGCGGCCCCAAGCATAAACTGATTTATTGTGGCCAAGATCATCTCGCCTTTAATAACACCAGCGGGTGAATGATCCGGATCCAGTGAGCATACTAGTCATGTGTTCTGGACCAGGAGTTGGATAGTCTCCAGCTCTTTAGCAAGGAGTAGTGGTTTGCAACACTGCTTTCGAACTGCTGAAATTGCAACTAGGAAAGACCTGTTGCTAGAATTAGTCTTCGGTTTCCTGCGCGTGAATGGCGTCGCTTTTCATTCCCAGTGGTTTGACCATCATCTGATTAAGGCCAGGTTCAGATGTAAATCTTATCACGAAATATCACCAATTGATCTGTTGTTTTCATTTTTAAAGGAGTAGGGTCCAATGATTAGTTCAAATCGCACACCAAACTGTCACTTTAAATGGATAGAAAGGTGACTGTCGAATAATTTGAGAGTTTCCTATTCCCCAGAACAGACTGTTCCGTTTATTCTTATATCCATTCAAATGAAAATGTGTCTCGTTTCTCATTGTGAGTTTTTAATGAAAATTGGGGTTGTCATGGGCGAGCTGTAACATCCTATTGGCATGTTGTATGTATGGTGGCGTAAATGATTTTATCGAAGAAGCTCTTGTGTCAACTGGAAACAAATGCAAATCCTTGTGCAATATTATGGTCAAAGTTGTTCTTTGAAGACTAAGCTCCTGAACATGGCATCGAATTGAGGTTGCTGGATTCTTCTAAATACTTTCTTGAGCAGCAGTAATGTTTTCTGCCGATCTTGCAAAAAGTTGTCGTCCATGCATGGGCCTATCACCAGCAGAACCTCTCTCTTCGATATCATTTATTGTACGATAAATAGCACGTTTTGTTGGCACGTTATTTCTCCCAAAAATTGCGTGTAACTTTCTCATCGTCACATTAATCGAGGATTTTTCTTTTTAAAAAGAAGTAGCACATCAGGTAACAATGCCTATTTAGTGAAGTACCGTGCTACATTCTTTACGAAAGGTATAAAGAAAAGATGAAACAGGTAGTGAAATATAAGGATAGTCGGAAATTAACTGCCGTATAAGACAGCACAGCGACCTTCATCGCTGAGCAGCCCCACCGACAGTCAATTTTTATTTTTCTAGTGAAAAAAATCAAGGTCTTCATTGGGAATCGAAACCACAACCCCCATACTGACAAGCCAGTACACTACCTACTAGCCTACAGGGGCACTTAATTGACTTTGATAAAATGTTTTAACGATTAAAATATATTGGTAGATCGAATATTTTTTCATAATAAATTTGCCCGACTGCCAAATATGAACTGTCAAGATTACTGTTAAACAAAATTGTGGCAAAACAAAGAAGTATACCTTCCCTTCTTTCTTATTATTATATTTAAATAAGGTGAATGCAGGCACCTTTAATCGTTTAGTAATAAATTCCATTGTGTCTCAGACAACTTTCATCACCTTTTAATATATTTTCCATTCCATTGTGTAATTTTACAAAAGAGAATATTTTTAATTAAAAGAATTATAAATCAATATGTGACACATGTAGCCAACCAACAAAGTTCAATCACCAACATTCAAATTCACTTTCGTCCTTTTTGACTCATTTTTATTCGAACATAAAAGTTCTGATGAAGCGAAAAATCAAAGAAATTTTCTTTCCTTTTAGTATTGTTAACCAGAGTACTGTAATGACAGGGTTTGTTAAGAGATAAAGAGCAATCTGTAGAGAAGCATTAATAGAACTGACGTATTAATTTCTTGTTTTATGTCTTCCATATATTTAACATGTTGTCAGGCCAGCAGGTGAAGGATTAAAGGCAGCCAACTTAACAAAAATGGCCAGCCAGCCAGACAACAGTATTAAAACAAAAACAACTGCAATGCAGTGACATCTAGGAAAGATGTCAATAGTCTAATAAATATAAATTTAAGGTCACATTAAATCCTTAAATAAAAAAATTAAAATAAATGTTAAAAATATGAAACAAATAGGAAGAAAGAGTGAGAGTGTCTGTGTGTCTGTGTGTTTTTTGTTAATTTATTTTTATTTAAAATCAATAATACAAATATTTAAAGGTAACTAACTCACCTTACTGCAAATAATGTCAGCACCCTGTTGTATTGAATCGGCAATAATACTGAATAAATCGTTGTGTATTTCTTCGAGTTCTTGCATTAACTGTGGCACCGTTTCACAATGATACGATTCCAACATGGCATTTGTGGCATGCAATTGTTGCACGTACGCATTATGAGCATCTATATATTCGGTAAGTGAATGTTGTGTGGGATTTTGACGATGCGACATATAACATTGCTTATAGTCCAGACGACACTAAACAATAAATGCGAATTTACCATCACGTTATGAGAAAAGTTTTATTTCCATAAAATGAAATGAAAAATAAAAAATAAAAAAAATAAAAAGAAAAAGAAAAATATTTTAATTTTCTAGTTTTATAAACGAGGAAAAGGATAAAATAATTAAGTAAACATTTTATTGTTTTCCATACTCCCATTGGCTTGGACGAAGCCAATAAAATTAAATTTAAAAAAAAATGTTCTTAAAGCTTCAAAGCAGAGCATAAAAAATGGTTGCCATCATGAATTAATGATTTTTAAAGTTCTGAACAAAAGGTGTTACACTTGGACATTTATTCTCATAATTAAAATAGACTAGTGAAGGACTAGAAATTATTTCTCAGAATACAAATGAAAGGATGTTAAAGGATGTTATAGCAAAATACCGAGAAGATAGGAGATACCCAGTAGACAGTAACATAAAGATGATATAGAGCAAAAAAAATGAAATAAATGTAGACTGATAGTGGACCTGATATAAATAACAGATAGACTATAGTGACAAAAAACCAATAATAGAGCATGGTCCTCAAGTTATATATCTATATACACAAAAATAAGTGGGGTTTTCCTTCCTGACGCTATAACTCTAGAACGCTCGAACCGATATCCACGTTTTTGCAAAGGAGTGGAAAGGACTCGGGCTCCGTGAGGTTTGTAACAAAGAAAATTCAGGAAAAATTTCAACAGAATATCAGGAAAACAGGGAAAATCATTTTTCACATACAGCGCCATCTCTGATATGATGTGATTTGATTTACATCTGCACCGACCAGGTAGTCATAATCAGATGGTGGTCAAACCACTTGAATGATTTGCAAACGTCATTCACGCCGTAGGAGGCCATCGAATACGTATATCCTCCGGTCACTCCTAGTAGCAATTTCGAAAGCCCGAAGTAGGACGCAGCCTTCACTCCTTGCTAAAAAGTTGGAGACTTTCCAACTCCTGGTCCAGAACGCATGAAGATTAATATAATTAAGAACACGACGGCATTCATACTAACTGGACCTGAACCATTTATTGTGTTCATTTTGAATGATCCGTCCCACAAACTCAAACGAGGGTCTCGAAACCACAACCACCACGATACTCCCATATAGGGGCCAACCTCAATAACCAGTCAGAGAACAGCTAATTGTCTCAAGACACAAATAGTGAACTCTGCGAGCGTACTGATTCCCGTGGAAATATGTGGATTGTCCAGGTGACTCCTACTAGCCTTTGAGGGTTCTGGGCTCCCTTTTACCCCGCAAGACACCAGTCTAAATGGAATATTAGGTTCCAAAAAGACTATCATGTGCCCCCGGGGGGAGCCATCTCTAATATATTGAATGTACTATAACGGCACCAGTACGTGGTGTGTGAGTATCTCTCACGAAAATAAGTACGTTTCATTTTAAGTAGATGGCGCCGTGCACTAGGTCGCATGTATACTGTTCATCCTAGAAATGATGAATGTTTTCATTTTCGATTGCTGTTGGTAAATACGCGTGGATCAAAATCATTTGCGCATTTAAAAACTGTAAATGGCCACCAATGCCAAACATATCGAGAAAAGCATGTCAACTATTGGGATTCTCATTGGAATTTAACACTTGCGGGTTCAGTTGTTTCATCAAATGCGTACCAAATATGAACGCTGTTCGCAATTCTCAGCACCACATGTTTCCCTTCACAAGCAATTCAGTTATGGAACAAATGCAAAGACGACATATGTGAAGATATCTTGCATCACTTGCGCATTCGAACGAATAGTCCCGACATGCAAATAACCGATGAAATATATAATGATGGGTTGATTCTGATTGAGGATCAATGCTTGACTCTTGCAAATAAGCTACTAATTGAAGTAGGAATGATCGATCGATGCACGATGCCTTCAACCAAGAATTAAATCGAGAGCTGCAATATAATATTGATACATTGCAGCAATTCGTTCGAAATAATGCGCCGTTGCTGAATGAACAGCAAAAACTACTATACGAAACATTTATGCAAGCGATGGACAATTATACTGGTGGTCTATTCTCCCTGGACGCACCTGGAGGAACAAGGAAAACGTTTGTCATTTCATTCTATTCAATCAAGATGTGACATAGCTTTTGCGTTAGTATCAACTGGAATTGCGGCGACTCTTCTAGATGGCGGTCGTACTGCACATTCTACGCTTAAGTTGCCACTCAATTTAAATACAATTAATACTCCAACATGCAATATTTCCCAATCTAATGCAATGGAAAAATTGTTGATGAAATGCAAGCTTATTGTTTGAGATGAGTGCACAATGGCACATAAGAAATCACTTGAAGTATTCAACTTCACACAGAAGGATCTTCGGCGAAATGACAACACCTTTGGCGGCTTGATGATATTGTTGGCAGGCGATTTCAGGCCAACGTTGCCAGTAATTCCCCATGCAATGCCTGCAGATGAATTGAATGCTTGCCGGAAGGCATCACCTTTTTGGAATAACGTAAAAACATTATCGCTAACCAATAATATGAGAGTTCAACTTCAAAATGATCAAATGATCAATTGTTAATTGTTGGAAATGGAAAAGACCCAGTTGATGGAACAGCTGTATTAATTACTCTTACCAACGACTTTTGCCGGTTTGTAGACTCTCAATTAGCTCTTATTGAAAATGTTTTCCCAAACATTAGTGAGAGTTATCAGAATTATGCGGCAATTCTCGCCGCAAAGAATAATAATGTTGCACTGAATTCACCATTCAATAAAAAATCGATGGCGATTTGGTGACATACAAATCCGTTGATTCCAAAACAAATCCCGATGATGCAGTAAATTATCCAACGGAGTTTTTAAACTCTCTGGAGTTACCAGGATTACCACCACACAACTTGCAACTCAAAGTTGGTTCAGTTATTATGATATTGCGTAATTGCAATCCACTGCGACTTTGCAACGGTACTCGACTTGCGGTGAAAAGACTTATGCCGAATTTGATTGCGGCAACCATTATTAACGAAAAGTACCCAGGTGAAAGTGTATGTATTCCTCGAATACCATTGATTCTGACTGATCTTCCGTTTGACTTTAAACAATCGCAATTTCCGGTTCGCCTTGCGTTCGCAATGACAATGAACATGTCGCAAGGTCAATCGCTTAGCAGGATAAATTTAGAAAATCTTTGTTTTTCACATGGGCAGCTATACGTTGCGTGTTCACGAGTTGGGAAACCATCCGCTTTGTTTGTGTTAACGTCAGATCATAAAACAAAAAATGTGGTTTACCAAAGAGCGCTCCAATGAAACGGATAATTTGCGGACTAAGGGTAAGCGGAAATTTAGGATTATTTTATACCCTAAACACTTGAACATCTAAACTTTTAAGTAGTTCAAGTTTTTATTTTCTCCTCCGGGGCACGCATTCAAGGAGACTGAAACTGAAAGAATTGAACACTCGAGGTCCGACTATTGAATTAACAACTGATGTGTGATAAGATTTACGTCGGTACCTAGCCGTGTAAGCTATAACCCAACGGTGAATCAAGCCACTGTAGTTGATATGTAGCGTCACCCACGCCCTAGGAAGCCTTCGGATATCTCTATCCTCCAGTCATTCCTGAAGAGTTGGACACTATCCAACTCCTGGTACAGAACACATGCAAGCTTAATAAAACTTCAGAAAACAACTGCAAGCATGCTCACTGTACCTGGTTCATTCAATGTGTTCATAATGAATGATCTGGCCCTTACAACTCAAACAAGGGCCGCAAAACCACAACCACCACGATGCTCCCGGAGGACCAACCTCAATAATCAGTCAGAGAACAGCTAAAACGCTTAACTCTGGAGCTTACTAATTCCCGTGAAAATGACATGAAGCTGTCCAGTTAGCTTCTGCTAACCTTTAGGGGACTGGGACTTCCTTTTAGCCCCGGTAGCACATATAATGATGGTGAGATTCCATCAAGACATATAAATGTGGGGAATGAAAAGCTGATACCAGGGCTAGTTATTGGTCCTTCAGGGAATAATGTGGTGACTGTGTTTTAAACCGTAACTGCGGGAAAGATTGTCTTTTTCCTAGCCGGCATGCCGTTGCGCTAGGTGCAACTGGAGTTTATAGAATCTCCGCCAAGGGGTGAAGGCACTCACTGCCTACTGTGCTCTTTAAATTGTTAGCTGAGGTGTGTTATGTAAATATGTATAGACGCATAGTATTTCACCCACACCATCGCTAGATTTGGGGCTATACGGCTAAGTGCTGACATTAATCTGTATTACGATCTGTGGTAGTCGGATATTGTTGTACCTCTTTTTACAGATTCCATTTAAAAGAGGATGTGAAATGTACTACGAAGGTGAAAAGGAACTTGCTATCAATTCGAATGTCCACTGGAAAGTTCTTTAAAAGAAATGATGGAAACAAATAGGGAAGAATTCAAAACCTTAGCATTTATTCCAGAGGAATGAGAAGGCAAAATATTTGAGAAGAACCGAACCCCTAACCACGTTACATATGAATTAATAGAGGTGAAACTAGGCTGAATTTAGAAAAATCTGCATATGTAGAAGCCGGGGTGAGTGAAGTAGAAAAATCTGGATATACTAGTAAATAAACTTCAGTTCCTACTAATGCAAAATTGGTATCGGGGTGGGTGTTTCTGTGTCGAACCACTATTGACAATGCGATATTATTACGACCAGAAAATAAAAAAATTTTACTGGGTATAAACTGAACAAAGACTTAGAAGGATGTAGCCCTGGACTAAAGATGGAGTTGGTATAGTCTGTATACAGACTATACAGGGATGGAAAATGCATTAGACTCATACAGACTCGACATGTAGTGTATATTGTTTAATTAAAGACTAAACATTTGCTAGACTTAACGAGTTATAGACCAGATATATACTTTATAAAGAGTAAACATGGGTTCGAGACAGAAGTTGCATAGAATGCTTGTAGACTAAACTGCCCATAAGTTTAACACCTCTTGTTGAAATACCTTTTTATTTTGCTAATACTTCAACTTTAATACGGGTATATGATGATATTTTATTTAATTTATTTTATGTATGGAAAAAGTAATATAAAGGTAATTTTCCTGCTCCTTTTTCGTATCTATCCTTGTTTGATTATTCATTACATTTATGTTAATATATATTTTCTTGTTGTTGTTGTTTTTTTTTCTTTTTTTTATATTTTATTACTCACCTTTGATAGTTTCTCTTCAGTCTTTGCAATAATGGTCTCAAAGGATTCCCTGTGTGTAAATATTTTTCGACTTTGAACTTTACGATGAAAGGATTTATCGAGCATTGGTCGTGACACCTAATAAATATGTATAAGAAAAGAGAGAGAGAGAGACAAAAGGAAATTGTTTTAAATTTAAGTTGCCTCCAGGAAATCAATGGATATAATATTTAAATAACGAAAAAAATTAAATAAAATAAAAATTCATTTTAAGTAAAAATCAAATGTTTTTTTTACAATTTGAATTGTGAAATGTTTTTGTAACTTTGTCCAGTATATGGTTTAATATATCCTTTGTGTGTGTGTGTGTGTGTATATTTTCAATTGTAAATCTATGAGACCATGACATTTAAGAATTGTTGTGTTGTGATATAAAAGCAAAACAAAAAAGGAAAACTTTTTAATCAAATTGTTTTGGTCGATGGAAGAATAAATGTCATGTCCATGATTTCAAATCTAATATTTACAATGATACGAATTTATTGTGTCTGATTGGATATCGGAAGAGAAAGTTTACTTTTGTGAGTTTGAATTTAAGTTTTCTCTTCCTTTTTTTTCCGCTTTAAAATTTTATCAGCAGCAGAGGATATAAGTTCGTTTACAAAATTATTTTCAATTTAACTGAAAATTGATAAATATTTAAAATTTTTGAAAATATGTAAGTATGTCAATGTATGTCAATATATATTTATTAACTCAAACTTACTTTTTAATTTAAATTATTTTTAACTGAACAAATTATGCTCAATTAGAAATGCGGCTTAAAAATTTATGGAGTATTTTATTAATAATTAAATTATTATTTTTAGTTTTATTCGACCTTTTTTTAAATTTTATTAAATTTTAATCTTTTCACTCGGTCCTTTAAATTAAAACGATTTATTTTTCTTTTTTTCTCTCAATATTTCGCTTTCCTTTGGAAAGCTTCTTCAGGAAATAATAAAACTTTAACTTAAATAATATGAACATTTAATACAGGGTGTCGGCCGGGAAGGTATACGACTGTAAAGTATTCGATTTCTATGTTTAAAAATACTTCATTTATTTGTAATTCAATTTACATTAAAACTATAGTGACGGAGAAGAGGAATAATATGTATGTATATGCACGAGCGGGAGTGTGTAATGTACAAGAGTTACTTAAGTATATCTAGCATGGTAGTATAAAATAGTAGTAGAATATAAATAGGCGTGAAGTTAACACACCATCTTCTCAACTACTTTGTTAATTAAATAAAAAAAAAATGGACCTTGATATGGATAAATGTTGTATTTAATGTCGTCAATTATGTATGGAATTAAATATCAGTTAAAAGTTCGTCCGCCTCTGTTAGCCTCACAAATGCGACCCCTTTTGAGCACATTTTTCATAACAGTATTTCATTAATTTCATCACGGATATTTTGTTTGAGTTGCTCTAGCGTTTCTGGTTTGTTTGCTTTTCAGATATCCCCACAAAACAGAAGTCCGGAACACTCAAATCAGATGACCATGAAGGCCACTTAACATCATCATATCTTCAAATCACTTATTGTGGAAAGAGATCTCGCAGTAACTCCATACAGCCAGGATGTATGCGATGTGGTAACGTCTTAATGATACTCCTTGTTAATCAAACCCAAAGCATGCAGGTGTAGCGTTAAAAAGTTTTCAATTATATCACGTTATCACCTCTCCATTCAGAGTTATTGTTACCCTATTTTCATTGTCAAAGAAATAAGATCCAATGATTCCTCCTAACCAAATTTCACATACCAGACTGTCACTTTTAATGGATGCAAAGGTGACTGTTTAACAACTTGATGGTTTCCTATTCGCCAGAATTCATTATTCTGCTAATTCACATATCCATTCAAATGAAAATGTGCCTCGTCACTTATTATGATTTTTTCATGAAGATCGGGATTGTCATGGGCAAGCTATAACATGCCATTGGCATATGTAAGGCGGCGTAAGTGGTCTAGTTGAAGAAGTTCTTGTGTCAACTGAATTTTATATGGAAACGAATGCAAATCCTTGTGCAAAATTGTGGCCAAAGTTGTTCTTTGAAGACAAAGCTCCGGAGCATGGCATGGAATTGAGGTTGATGGATTGTTTTAAATACTTCCTTGGGCAGCTGTAATGTTTTCAGTCGATCTTGCAGTACGTTGCAGTCCATGCTTGCGCCTAAAACCTACAGAATCTCTCCCTTCGAAATTGTTCACTACACGAAAAAATTTCACGTAATTTTCTCATCCTCAAAATAATCGATGATTGATTTTTAATAAAATGTTTTAACGATTAAAACACGTTGGTTTATCGAATATTTTTCTATAATAAATTTGCCAGATGTCTACTTCATGAACTGTCAAGACTAATGTTTACCAAAATGGCGGCAAAGTAAAATAGTATATACCTTCACGACAGACACCCGTTATAAATTGTAATAATTTTAGTTAAATTTTTATTGCAAAAAATATGTCATTTCCTGGGAATAATAAATAATTAAATTTAATTTAATAAATATCTTTCTTTTTGTTTAAACAAGCCACAATTAAATGAAACTAATGATTATTTATTAAGTCTTAATTACCAACATTGGCTACAATATAAAATAATAGTGTATCAATTATGAATAATATCTGGCAAAAGCAAAAAACTCAATATAATCAGATTATTTTACATACAATTCACACACTAAACACCAAACGAAACTGACATATTGATTTTCATAGCAGGGCCGAAAGAGCGGTTAATACATGCAACATACAACTGCCCATCATAATCACTTAATTTGCCTTCATTTAATGCAATTTTAAATTTAATTTCATTCGTTATGAACAAAGTAGTTTAGTGATACAAAAAAACATAAATCTAGTGACACATTTAAAGCGATATACAATTTAATTGACATTTATGGAATTATAAAAAGAGAAGCACCCCACTGTGACTTAAATGTGTCAAAAGTAGGCAAAGAAAGATTTGTCGTTTAAAGTACTTGTTTTGAGGTTATAAATGAATGCTCTAGTTTCACCTTGTTTTCGCTTGATATTTTTTTGAGGGGTTTCCATACGAAAAAGCTAAAAGCATCAACTATTTTAAAATTATTCTGCCGCTCTGGCTGTTATTACACAGTTATATCTGATACTATAATAGCAAAAAAATTGAGCGTTTGGTCTCTAAAGCAACAAATAATACAACAAAGTCACCTGTTGTGAGAACACATCAATGTGATTTCATTTTTTCGTTTCTATACCTCTAATTTGCATCGTTATAGGCTGTCAATTAAATTGAAAATATTTTAGAAGTATAAAGAGCGACGTATACTATGGAGATAAATACAAAAATATAAAATTTTAAATAAAAGGGTTTCCCCGTAAAAGTCGTGATTTTAGATTTGTAGTTCATCAGCAACAGAAAAGCGTTTGAGACGTCAAGAGACTTTACGTTTCCGACATAATCACAACTAGAAAAACTAAAAAAAAAATTAAAATAAAAATTAAAGTTAAAAGTGTGTTCAATAGACTACCGAATTTTGACAAATAAAGGGTCCGCCAAATAACTTTTTTTTCTGTTTTAAATATTATAAACAAAACTACTGAATATTTTCTCAAATTTCTTTTTTTATTTGAAAGTACAAAATCTTTCCGGTTAATAATGGAAAATAATTTCATTCAAATGGCTGCCTCGGTTGGCCATGCAGTAGCCTACACCATCGGTTTTTTTTTATAGGACCAGCACTCAGGAGATGACCCCTACCTATGCAATGCATTGTGCCAGAACTAGGATATTAGGTTGCAGGAAGGTGGAAAGAGGGAGTAGTGTCTGTGGACATTCGATTTGAACTTTCTCAGATTGCACACCACCGGTGCAATTTTTAAGCACATTATCGATTGTGTGCAACTGTATTTCATCAATGACTTCACGAATATTGGCCGTTAAAGCGTCAATTGCCTCTGGCTTGCTGGCGTAACACTTATCTTTGACGGCACCCCAAAACGGTGTCCAGTCGCAGCTCCGAGGTGGCCAAATGACATTAGCTCTGCGGCTGATAATGCGATCTTCAAAAATAGGACGCAAAACATCGAGTGTAGCTTCGACTGTGTGACACGTAGCGCTGTCCTGTTGAAACCAAATCTTGCCAATATCCTCCTCTTCAATTTTTGTGAACAAAAATTCGTTCAACATGGCCCGATAGCGACCGCCATTGACTGTAACGGCCACTCCCTGCTCATTTTCGAAGAAGCCAAATTATGCCTCTGGACCAAAATCCACACCAAACAGTGACACGCTGTAGGTGCATCTCGGCTTTTCAATGTATGCTTGGGGGTTTTCTGTACTCCAAATGCAACAATTTTGCTTGTTTACATACCCGCCAACATCAAAATGAGCTTCATCTGAAGAGATGATTTTTCTCTTAAAAATCGGCATCTTCTCTAAGTCGATCGCAGTCCCACTTAGCGAAACGAAATTGCATTGGATGGTCACTTGGCTTCAACTCCTGACCCAATTGGACTTTCAATGGCGTCATACCAAGGTCTTTATGCAAAATTCGTCTCAAGGATGTCTCTGAAATGTTCAATTGTTGACAACGACGGTGAATTGATGTTGATGGCGCACTTTCACGCACACTTTCTGCCCCAGCAGCAATATTATCGGGTGTACGCACGGTTTTTGGCTTTTCACGCTTTGGCTTTATCGATGAAGATGCCAGTTTCTTTTCCTTTTTTTTCAAGATAACAGACATACAGAGCTTACGGTGCTTCTCTTCCTCCAAACTCCGTACGCAATTTTCGCATACACATTCTGCAACATTACCATGATTTTCAAAGTAATGTAGCAATATTTCCCAGCATTCTTCAAGTGTGTACACAACCATATTCGTTCAGCGGAAGGATAAAACTAATTATCTGTCAAATCAAACATGAGCTAAGTGTTACCATTCACAAAATAAGCACTAGTTAAAAAAACGTTATATGGCGCACCCTTTATCTTTAGCTTTTAAAAAATGTGTCTGCCCTCTCACTAGGAAGAAAATATAAATATTTACCAAATCCTAGCAAAAAAGGACAGGGTTCGATTCCCAAGGAAGACCTTGGTTTTCTTTTTAAATACAAAAATAAAAATTGACTGTCAGGGGGGCTGGGGCTGCTCAGCGATGAAGGCATAGTCAGTGGTCGCTGTGCTGTCTTTATACGACAGTTAATTTCCGACTATCCTTCTACTTTCACCACCTGTCTTCTCTATCCCTTTCCCAAAGAATGTAGCACGGTACTTGACTAAATAGGCATTGTTGGTCTGAAGTGCTACTTCTCTTAAAAAAAAAAGAAAAAGCAAACGAATAACGCCCTCAGGCGGACAAACGTATCTGAACTTTATTAGAATTAATCCCCATATAAAATGCCAAATGGCTGACATACTGACTACGTGGTAGGATACGAAGATTATGGACCAGAAATATTGATTCACCACTACGTGATAGAATGTGGGTTGATAACGATGTATTCAGGAAAGATATCATATGGATAAGGAATTTACAACAACAAATATTTACGCTCATGCAACGAAAATCCTTTTTTATTTAAATTTTTAAAAACGCTTTAAGCTCCAAAAATTGTCTCTTAACTTTTTCTAAGCCCTTTAAAAGTGATACGAGGAAACTTTTCCTCCTTGTAGTTACAAGAAAAGAAATTATTTTAGTTCGGCTTAAGTTCGCCAAAAAATAATTCACAATATTTTTTATTGTTTCCTTAAATTAATTTTTAAACACAAAAGGAAAGTTTACACACTGGGATAATGCAATGTAGCATTCATTTAACCCTCTCACTGAGAAGCGTTCGTCAGTTTTAATTGCCACCACAAAAACAAAAAATTCAATTATTCAATAGTCATCAGCTTATTTCGAAATGAATAATAACAACAACAACAACACATTCGCACCTACCAACTAAAAATATAATTTAATTAATACTCATATTGAATTATCACCAAATAAATAACGCAATTATTCCTTTAAAGAGAGTCAACTCACAAATTTTTTTAATTTTCACTTCTTGCATTGAGTCAGTGTTGCATCGTTTACTCTGCTCTTTCGCCAAAAAAGAATTGGAAATTTATTTCCCTTTTTGATGTAAAGGTAATTTAAAAAATAATTTTTTGCCTCTTCCGAAAATTTGTAATTTTTGAATTTACTCTCTTTAATGGAACTTGTGCGATAATGTGCTTATCCTTAAGATTCCTTATCCTTCAAGTCTTGCTAAGGCTAAATATATAAAAATAATGCATTAATTCATTAAATATTACCTGTCTATATAGAACATTTGCCACATCATTGGATGCTTGAGAATCCGTCTCGACTTCTTGTAGGAATGTTTCCCATGCTTGGAAAATTGACAAATGACAGGCGGGTCTAGAGATGCATAAGAAAAAATAAATAAAAAATTTAGTTGTTATAAAATAGATTTTAGTTAGTTACAGGTTCACTTTCATCTGATAACTTTTATTTTGTTAAAAAAGGAATTACATTTGTTTTTAGTGGATAATTTTTAACAGTGACAGGGATGGGATAAAACATGAAATATTTGTGAGAACCTTGCTCAGTCAGAAATTGCACTTATTTTTCTCGTGTTAAACAGAAGCAACCGTTTTCACAATTGTTTTATTTTCACCATTCTGCTAGCAAAAAAAATTATTTTACTCTCTCTCTCTCTCTCTCTCTTAATTACAACCCGATTTATTTTGCAGGGTGTCCGCCATTTTGGTAAACATTCGTCTTAACAGTTTAAATTTGGCAATCGTGAATTAAATACGTGGCAAATTTATTATGGAAAAATATTCGATACCCCAACGTGTTTTAATCGTTGAAACATTTAATCAAAATCAAACATCGATTACTGTGACGATGAGAAAGTTACGTGAAATTTTTTAGAGAAACAACATGCCAACAAAACGCTCTAATTAGCGTGTAGTGAATAATGTCAAAGAAAGAGGGTCAAGTAGGTGATGGGTCCAAGCCAATCTTGCACAACGTACTGCAAGACTGGCTAAAAAAATTACTGCTGTTCAAGAAAATGTTGAAAACAATTCATCAACCTTAATTCGAAGCCGCGCTCAAGAGCTTGATCTTCAAAGAATATTTTTGGTCACAATTTTGTACAAGGATTTGTATTTGTTTCCATATAAGATGAGGGTGACATAAGAGCTTCTTCCACAAGACCATTAGCGCCGTCATACATATGTTAATAGCATGTTAAAGCTCGCCCATGACAATCCCGATTTTCATGAAAAAATCATAATGGGTGACGAGACATTTTTTCATTTGAATGGTTATGTGAGTAAGCAGAATAGTCGGTTCTGTGAAATGGGAAACCCTCAAAATATCGACAGTCACCTTTGCATCCATTAAAAGTGACAGTCTGGTGTGTGAATTTTTTTTTTTAAAGAAAAGTAGCACTTCAGGCAACTCTGTCTATTTAGTCAAGTAACGTGCTACATTCTTTAGGAAAGGGATAGAGAAGAGATGAAACAGGTGGTGAAAGTAGAAGGATAGTCGGAAATTAATTGCCGTACAAGACAGCACAGCGACCAGTGACTATGCCTTCATCGTTGAGCAACCTCGCCGACAGTCAATTTTTATTTTTGTAGTGAAAAAAGCAAGGTCTTCGTTGGGAATCGAACCCACAACCCCCATAGTCACAAGCTAATCCACTACCTACTAGCCTACAGGGGCACCTGTAGGTAAGTTCTAATGATTCCACGAGGTATCATTAGATCTTACTTCTTTGAAAATGAAAACGCCGTAAAGGTAACTGTGAATGGGGAGCGACATCGTCATGTGATTGAAAATTTTTTAACGCCACAACTTTATGCTTTGGGCTTGATTAACATGTGGTATCATTAGGACGTTGCCATATCGCATACAGCCAGGTTTACAATGGAATCACTGCGACACCTCTTTCCACAACAACTTATTTCAAGAAATGGTGATGTAAAGTGGCCTCTTCGGCCGCCTGATTTGACTACTCTGGACTTCTTTTTGTGGAGATGTCAGAAAAGTAAGGTTTAGCAAACAAACCAGAAACGTTTGGACAACTCAAATAAAATTTGCGTGATAAAATTAATGAAATACCGCGTGATATATGGGAGAATATAGCGATGAAAAATGTGTTCAAAAGGGATCGCCAACAGACATTTATCTGATATTGTATTCCCTACATAATTGCCAGCATTAAATGATTCTCTTTCATTTAATCAAAAATTATAAGCAAACAAAGTAGTATACCTTTCCCGGCGGACACCCTGTAGATAATTTCATACTTATTCTAGTCACTCACCTTTCTTTTCTAAGTTCTGCATTCTTTTTACGAAAATTTGTAACAAAGGCTTGTAGGGCAGTTGCATGTTCCTCATACAAATGGGAAAGGGTTTCGGTAAAATCGGAAACTACAAATAAATAAATTAATTAAAATTTTAAAATTTTTAGAATCAATAATTAATGTTTTTTATATAAAATTTTGCGGTTTTTATTTAAATCACAAATTTTAGCTGCAAATCAATAAAAATAAATAAATTGTAAATTATGATAAAATAGAAAATAAGTTTAAAAATGTTTGCTTAAATTTAAAAAAATAAAAGGGAAAAATTAAACATCACAAGAATGTTAATAAGCTCTTTCTAAATATGAGGTTATGTACTCTCTTTGAGGTTATGTACGTTGTAAATGTCATCTGTTTATCCATTTAATTTTATGATTAAAATTTCTTGGAATTTCCGTCATTAATCAATAATAATTTGGTTGAACGAAGTTCACAAAGCTCTTTTCCTTAACCTCTTCATTAGTTAAGACATCTTTTTGTTTGGGTATGATTTTACATCGACCCTCGTCAAATTTAGTTTGTGAACAAACCGGTTTCGGGCATTTGCCGTTTTAAACCCCATTGGAAAATATACGCACATATCAACATATATTTGTTGTTGCTGTCCATAATCATCGCTTTATTTTTCTACACTACTTTTCTTTGCATTACAGTGGCTTTTGAAGCATGAGTGCGTGGTGTCTTTCATATAATTAAATAATTTTCTAATTTCAAAATTATAAAGCATTAACGTCTTGCATAAGATGGAGAGTACAGCCTTTAAAGTAACTCTAGATTTTAAACAAATAAGGCAATAGGAGACCTAATTCTTAAACAGATTTAAGCATTAATTCTGGACTCCGTGATGAGGAGGAATGCCCAATCGAGAGTGTAAAATCATGATTAAAAATTTATGAGAGCATAAGATTCAATACAAGAAAATTAGTAAAGCAGAAATCATTATGGAAAAAAAAGCAGTAGTGAAAACAGAAAAGTAAAATGTTTATTGGGCTGCTTCATTTGCCCTTCCCTCACTTCCCCGCATTTATATATTTTGTTTTATAGAAATTTCTCTATAATAAATAAAGAAATTAGTTATCATGGTTCGCTAGCGTTCACTATCCACTGTAAACGTTCTGCCCAGCATAGTTTTTTAAGAAGCACGGACCAATGATTCCATCAGCCCACCATCAGCATACCATATAGTCTGAATGTAACGGTGTCTCAACATAATTTTGAGAATCATTATCACATCAAGAACGGCAGTTTTGTTTACTGAAGCTACCATTCAAACAAAAGTGAACTTTATCGCTAAACAAAACTCGTTTATAAACATCGGAATCAACGGCCCATTCACCGAATCTCCTGTGTCTGGCTAGGTGATCGTATGGCTTCCATTCTTCTACTACTTGGATTTTGTAACCACTCATACCGAAATCTTTTCGCAAGGTCTTTCACAAAGTAGATGGACACATAGCCATGATGGCGGATGGATTGATATCGGTCTTTCTCTAAGTAATGCTCAACAGCAGTAAAGACTTTTTCTATACACACTGCACGACGTCTCTGTGGAAGCTTATTATAATTTAGAATAAACGTGGTGTAAATACCTTCCATATTGGGCGATAATTATTTCGCGCAGAACTATGATTTTCAAAAGAAATTTGCACAATTTGGAAACGTTGTTCGGGTGCC
Source organism: Trichopoda pennipes (assembly GCA_030448955.1). Lineage (NCBI taxonomy): Eukaryota > Metazoa > Arthropoda > Insecta > Diptera > Tachinidae > Trichopoda > Trichopoda pennipes. The sequence goes on from JASKUP010000040.1 coordinate 6,084,272, forward strand.
AGTGTATCCATGCTTAAGTCCCAGAAGAAACTAAACATAAATCACTTGACAGGTGACAAAAAAGCAGTTAAAAGAATATTGCCAATTTTTATAGCTTTATAGTTTTGTAAGAGACTTCCACAAATATGGGTTGTGAACAACCAGGTCACAAGAGGGCCAGGACCGCCGTCAGCTGCCCCTGTTGGCTAGTAGGTAGTGTGCTAGCTTACATGACTGGTGGTTGTGAGTTCGATTCCTAACAAAGACCTTGGTTTTTTTTACTACAAATAAAAATTGACTGTCGGCGGAGCTGCTCAGTGATGAAGACAGGGTCGCTGGTCACTGAGCTGTCTTATCCGACAGTTAATTTCCCTAACTATCCTTCTGCTTTCACCACCTATCGCATCTCTTTTCTATTCCTTTCCTAAATAATTTAGTATGGTACTTTACTAAATAGGCATTGTTAGTGCTATTTTTCTTTAAAAAAAAAAATAAAAAAAAAAACTTTAACTTTTATACCTCTATAGAATTCACCCGATATTACAAAAAGTGTACATTAACATCATTTTTTTTTTTAATTTGCCTATCTCACATTTGCCAAAGCATTTTAAGCATTTATGTTTATTGTGTGTGCAGAATAAAAAATTTATTCTTCAAAAGTTGAAAAATTTATAAATTCAGAAATTGTTGGCATGAACTTGAAATTGTATAACTTGTTAAGTATATAATTCCGTAGTCAAGTATTGTATAAAAAAATACGAATACAGTAAATTCATAAATATGCTTTTGTAGTCAAATGTACTTTTGTATACAAAAGTAATATCCATCAGTTTATTATTAGGGGGAATCACCGTACAAGAAGAAAAAATATTTATTTTATTTGCCGTACACAGTACTCTTTAATCTCCTCTCTCTCTCTTCTCTCTCTCTCTCTCTCTCTCTCTCTCTCTCTCTGATAACATGTGATATATTATATTCAATTAATTTCTTTGGTTACAAAATCCATTCACCAATTGAGAAATTTTAAATTTACCACTTGTAAATATTTTTTATCTAACTCAGAGTACGACAACTTGCTTTTCCCAGCATTTTAATCGCTTTTCAGCAATTAATTCATTTTTTGAGGCAGAAGTAAAACACGTCTTACTATTATGGCTTTTACGAACTCAATTGAAGATACAGGTCCGCGATAAGAAATCACCAATCACATACACTTAGTCTAAAATATTTCAAAATTCACCTTTTTTATTAAACACATTTCGTAGATATTATTTGAATGACAGTTGCTGAACTTACCTAAACAACAAAAAACTTATAAATAAAAGCCATCTCCATTTATTATCTTGCTCCCGCAATTCTTAAATGGTTTAAACAAATTTTCAAGTGTGGCAACTGCACTTATGTTAAAATACAATACAGAGACATATCGGTTTTATGGCATTTAACACACCAACAAATATAAACAACAACTCCAATGACAGTAAAAAAAAATCCTTTTTATTTTATTATAGTTAACTAAATTGTATTTGTTATTGCTTGTTGTTGTTGTCGTTTCTAGTGTCATCCTATAAGTTTAATCGAATGTTAATATAAATCTTCTTAAATGTCCCAATACGTCGAAAAACTTTTTAATACGACACAAACAAACAAACAAACAAACAAATGTCCTTTACAAAGTTGTTCACACGTCTATCACATTAAAATATTTAACGACTATCGAATGGACATGTACGTGGCCAGTTTTTAATTTACAGCTGCTCCAAGCCAATATTTGAGCTTTAAAATAAATTTATAAATAAACTTTAAATTGCAGTTAATTTAAATTTAAAGAAATTAAAGTTTCTTTATAATTTGACGCTATCCATTCATTAGATCGAAATAATAATCCTTAACAATCTCTTTTAAATGAGCGATTCCCAAGGCCTTTTTTTATTTAATAACAAGAAAAATGTTTTGTACGGCGCTCTTAAAAAAAACAAGAATTTATTGCCTGGTAAAAAAAAAACATTCCCCTTATGTTAGTTAACAGTGGGGCGAGAAACAAAACATTAGCTAAAAAAGTATTCACGTATTTCAAAAATTACTTAAACTATGCAACATGCACCTTATAACCAGCAGTGGTCGAAAGAACAAATAAAATATTACAAAATTCTGTTAACAATTTTTACAACCGGAAAATGTAATTTCAGGAGCATGCAGTAATGCCATAATCTCGTAAATAATTATAATTTTTATATATATTTTTTTAAATAAATTATAATATTTTTATGCACAAAAGCTTTAGCCATCTGTAGCCACATAAAATCTATAAAATAGCCAAAAAAAAGGTGAACTCATTTGTGAGTTAAAATAACACAGCCAAATAAAATTTTACTTCCACTACCAAAAAGTGTGGTGTAAATATATATATTAAAAACGGCAAGTTACCCAACACATATCGAGCAAGAATCGTGGCTGCTTAAGCAGAGTGCACTGCTTATTTAAAAAACGTCAAAGTTCAAATCCCAACCCAATACACATTGCGTTTTTCAACAAGAACTTTGTTTTTCATTTGTGGCAACACCAACAACATGATATTTTGACATTTAGTTTTTTAACATATTCGTAGCAGGTGCACTGGAAACTGCTACAATGAATTCAGTTTCGCACTAAAATCGCTTGAAAATGATTAAAATCCGTTATGAAAATGGAATTTTCGGACAACATAATCTTCCTTCTGAAATCGCTATTAACAATTATGTCATTAAGTTTGAGTCGACAGGCTGGATACATTATATGCGAAAGCCAACGTGTGTTCTGCTGTGCCGTCCACCTAAAAACATCGCAGCCGTTAACCATAGTTTTAAAGCAGATTAATAATTTAACAATTCCTCGACGATCTCATAAATTCGGGTTATACAAAATCACCACATTGATGTGATTTGATTTACATCTGCACCGACCAGGTAGTCATAATCAGATGGTGGTCAAACCACTTGAATGATTTGCAAACGTCATTCACGCCTTAGGAGGCCATCGAATACGTATATCCTCCGGTCACTCCTAGTAGCAATTTCATAAGCCCGAAGTAGGCCCCAGCCTTCACTCTTTGCTAAAGAGTTGGAGACTTTCCAACTCCTGGTCCAGAACGCATAAAGCTTAATATAATTAAGAACACGACGGCATTCATACTCACTGGGCCTGAACCATTCATTGTGTTCATGAATGTGATCATGAATGATCCGACCCACAAACTATCATGAGGGTCTCGAAACCATAACCACCACGATACTTCCATATAGGGGCCAACCTCAGTAACCAGTCAGAGAACAGCTAATTGTCTAAAGAGACAAATAGTGAACTCTGCGAGCGTACTGATTCCCGTGGAAATATGTGGATTGTCCAGGTGACTCCTAATAGCCTTTGAGGGGCCTGATCATGTGCCCCCGGGGGGAACAAAACCACCACATGGCGATTTTTGCATAAGGATTTGTCTTTGAAGGCTTACAAGGTGTAACTGGTGCAGGAATTGAAGTCGACCGTGCATTCACATCGCCGTAGATTCGATCAATTCATTCAGGAACAACCGGCTGGTTTTTCTGACGAAATCATTTTTCAGACGAAGCCCACTTTCACTTTTCAGGGTATGTCAACAAGCAAAACTGCCACATTTGGGCTTTTGAAAATCCTAGAGCGACTTTTGAGCAGCCTTTGCATGCTCAATGTATCACTGTATGGTGCGCTGTGTGGTTTGGAGGCGTGATGAGACCATTTTTTTTTCAAAGATGACGCTGGAAATGTGGTGACGGTCAATGGATTACGCTATCGCGAGAAGCTAACACCACAATTTTGTCTTATAATTGACGACTTGGATATCATTGACATGTGAGGTTTCAACAGGACGGTGTGACATGTTACATAGCTAATGAAACGATCAATTTATTTTATATTAAATTTTATGATCGCATAATTTCACCTCATTCAGCAGTTGAAAGGCCAGATTATGAGATTCAACACCACTGGATTATTTGTGGGGCTAAGAACAGAGTCTATATAGAGTCCATCATATCTACTTCAGCCTTTAAACTCAAAATCCGTGATGTGATTAACGAAATCGGACCGCCGTTTTGCCAAAAGGTGATTAAAAACTTTGATGAAAGAAGCGACCTCTGTCAGCCTTAGTATGGTGGGCATTTGCCAGATAACATTGTTCACTCACAATTCGTTATAGATACATCAAAAATTTGTTAAGTTAAGTCGCCAGCCAGATCGTGAGGTTTAACACCGCTGGTTTATTTTATGTGGGGCTATGTTAAGGACAGATCCTATACGTAGCCAATCGTATCGATTTTAGCCCTAAAACTCAAAATCCGTAATGTGATTAACGAATAGGGGTGTCATTTTGTCAAAAAGTGATTAAAAACTTTGATGAAAGAATCAACAACTGTCAGCGTGGTCGTGGTGGACATTTGCCAGATATCATTTTTCATAAAAATTTGAATCATCTTAATGGAAAATTTTTGTTTTATTTTGTTTTAGAAAACCAACTTCTTGTTGAAAAACCCTTTATAATTATTTTTAAGTATCCATGCTGGACACTTGATGAGAATAAACTAAAAGCAGTAGTTTAAATCTTCAGAAATCTGTAATCTGGCTGTATATCAGAAATAAGTTCATAAGTTCAAATCCCAAAATTTAAAAAAATATATAATTATTTTTGAGTGGCCATGGTAAATGAGTTGTCATTGAGAAGAATAAATTAAAACAAGCAGTTCAAAGCTTCCGCAGTAGCGAATAAAAGCAGGGCTTCACACCACTGTGGTTGAAGTTGAAATTAGTGAAGATATAAAAATGAAAAAGCAGCTTTTAGGCGTTAAAGTGATACAGTTAACATCGTGTATTTGTGTGTGTATTAAAGTTAATTAAAAAAAATTCTAAAGTGTTTTGTTATCATTTAGCAATAAAATAACTCTCAATACAATAAAACGTTTATTAAAAAATTAAACGTAACCATACATTTATCTAGTGGTGGTAATTAAGTGATAAATAATTCAACGAAATTAAAATTTTTATTCTAAAATTACTATACAGAGTTCTTGATGATAATAAAAATTTTTTTGGATATTACAACAATAACTTGAATTGTTATTTGGCATCTCTTTCAAATTTTTCAAACTTTCGAACTGTGTGCTTCAAGCTGGTGTTTGATTATTTTTTACACTCACTGTGATGTGGAAAATATGTAAAATATTATAAACACATGAGAAGCAGTAGCAGGAGTAATAAAAGCTGGATTATAACGGCACTAGCAAAACAACTTGTCTACACTCAACACTTTTCAAGTGGGAGTGTAAACACAACAGTGCCATCGCCACTTACAGAATCATGATGGCTCACAGAAATAACACAAAAGAAAAATTGAAAAAATTTTTAACGTCAACAGCAACAACAACGTCGATAGAAATAAAGAAATAACACAATAACAGCATTATGCTGAAAAATGTCGGTAAAAATTGTTTTGTTGAAGTAAAAGAGAAGTCAGATTTCCTTGCCCCTTAAGAAAAACTGCAGCGATAAGTGGCGTTTCTGTGACTTTTAATGGTATTTTTACTTGTTTTTCTTTGTCACTTTTTTTTTCGTTAGAGTTACTAGTTTTGTTACACAGTTTCACATATTTAGTTTCATTTACAACTTTAAGTATTTAAGATTTCTAAGTCTCATTAATATTTATTGTTCTTTAACGTTTTTGTCAATTTGAGAGCGTTAATTTGTATCAATTTTAAAATATTCAACTATAGAAAAAAGTTCTTCATCCTTATTCTGTTTGGCGACGGCAATACAAGACGTTTTCGTTTTATATCGTTTGTTTTAAATCCGTATTCTCGTTGGCAATATTGTCATTTATTGATGACTGGCAATATATATTTGGTATTCTGTAAGACAATTTGACGTTGACGTTGTTGCTTTAAATTGGCCGCTGATATTGTCGTCTGTGATTTTGATGTCGTGCTGTTATAAAAAAAATTTAAAAGAGTAAAAAAACTAAAACTACAAAATAAAATAGAAAAAAGTACATAAAATTGAAAAAAATTAAAATTACCAACGCCAAACAATTTGAAAAAGTAGTAGGAAGAATTGGGAAAAATTTCCATCACTTGCCAGGAGATTTCGAAGAGGCAGTGTTTTTACTAATTTTATGAAACAAAGGGAAAGTATTGGGACTACTCTAAACGCCCTTGGGCCAATAAATATATTTGGCGCGACTTAAAATTTAAAGTAAACAAAAAAAGATGGTAAAAAACAAAATGGAATGCAAAACTACTGGAGGCGACATATTTAATCAACTTATACTGAGCGCCTTGAAAGAAGCTGCGACAAATCTGCTGAACATTTTGATTTTAAGTTATTTTAGGTCGAATGTAATACAAATTTTATTTAATAAATAAGTATTTATTAAAGAAGAAAAAAAGGTAAAAAAATACAGAATTTATTTTATTTTTTTTTTCACAGTTTATTTTTCTTCACAACATTTCCATCAAAAATAGTACACAAACGAATCAGCTGACTCAAGTAAGAGATATATGTGTTATATTTTATTAAAATGATCGTCACAAGACTGTTAGGAAATACCAAATTAGCATTGATGTTGTGTTAAAGTGATATTGCCTTAAAATCGATGACCATATTGCCGTCGCCAAACAGAATACGGGTGTTAACATTTGAACAATAATAGTATTTTAAGCTTCACAAATAAAATTTTTTAGTTCTAAAAATCTTTACGATAACAATTTAAGCCATCAGTTGAATTAAATTTCAAGTTTTAAGTTTATTTTTAAATTTACTTTTCTGTCTTTCAAAAAAAAAAAAACTTGAGATTAAAATTGCTGAAGGTTCAGCTTGATTGAAACAAAAACAGAAATTACTAGTGCTTTTGTTTTCTCCTTCTTTTTCTTCTTGTTTTTTTTTTTTCTTCTTTCAATCTTCGTTTATTAAAGTTAATAAAATCTGTCAGAAAAACAAAGAAAGAATAACCAGAATAATTACACAAAGCAAAACAATGTTGCAAATGAAGTTTTCTGAACAGACTTGAGTACACTCTTGTTGCTATTATTCGGTGACTTAATAAAAAAAAGCAATAATTTGCCACTAAAAACTCAATATCGAAAAGGAACTTAGCAGTATATGTATACTTAGATATAAAAGGTTTTTCAACAAGAAGTTTGTTTTCTAAAAGGAAAAAAAACCAAAAATTTAGATTAAGATGATTTAAATTTTTGTTGTATCTATAATGAATTGTGAGTGAACAGATAACAGGCAAATGTCCACCATGCTCAGACTGACAGAGGTCGCTTTTTTCATCAAAGTTTTTAATCACTTTTTGGCAAAATGGCAGTCCGATTTCGTTAATCACATCACGGATTTTGAACTTTAAAGCTGAAGTCGATATGATGGACTCTCTATAAACTCTGTTCTTAGCCCCACAAATAATCCAGTGGTGTTGAATCTCATAATCTGGCCTTTTAACTGCTGATTGAGGTGAAATTATGCGATCATTGAATTTAATATGAAATAAATCGATCGTTTCATTAGTTATGTAACATGTGGCACCATCCTGTTAAAACCTGGCATGTCAATGATATCCATGTCGTCAACAATAAGACAAAATTGAGTTGTTAGCATCTCGCGACAGCGTAATCCACATGACCGTCACCACATTTCCAGCGTCATCTTTGAAAAAAAAAAAATGGTCTCATCACGCCTCCAAACCACACAGCGCACCATGCAGAGACACGTTGAGCATGAAAAGGCTTCTCAACAATCACTGTAGGATTTTTAGAAGCTTAAATGTGACAATTTTGTTTGTCAACACACCCCGACAAATGAGAATGGGCTTCGTGTGCAAAAATGATTTTTTCAGAAAAATCAGCCGTTTGTTTCTGAATGAATTGAGCGAATCTACAGAGATGTGAATGGTCGGTCGGCTTCAATTTCTGCATCAGTTGAACTTTGTAAGGCTTCAAATTTAAATCCTTACGCAAAATTCGCCATTAGGTGGTTTTGGAGAACCCCGATTCTTGAGAGCGCCAAGGAATTAACAAATTTGAAACTGCTTCAACATCATGGATCACGGATTTTTTTTTATTTATTTATTTTTATAAAGAGAAGTAGCACTTCAGGCAACAATGCCTATTTAGTCAAATACCGTGCTTTATTCTTTAGGAAAGAGATAGAGAAGAGATGAGACAGGTGGTACAAGTAGAAGGACAGTTACGGAAATTAACTGTCGTATAAGACAGCACTGTGACCAGTAACCATGCCTTCATCACTGAGCAGCCCCATCGACAGTAAATTTTTATTTTTGTAGTGAAAAAAATTAAGGTCTTTCTTGGGAATCGAACCCACAACCCCCAGTCTTATAAGATAGTACACCAACCACTAGCTTACAGGGCTCTTTTCACTTGAACGACCTGGTCAAACACGCGTTGGTGTTTGCACATTTTCTATCAAACCTGTCTACTCAAATTTAACGATCAAATTCTTAATGGCGGTCTCAGAAGGACAGTTATATTATTCGGAAATATCTCCTGTGAAATTAAATTATCCAATTCTAGGCCCACCGTACGTATTCTCTATAAATTTGATTTTGTTATTACCGCATACTCCGGTCGATCTAATTATGCCGCAGCTAAGGAGTGCTTTCCTTTTTTAGAGAAATTAAAAATTCATTATGATTTCTAAATTTATAGAAGTCTCCTTTAAAAATAACTAATAGATCTAAAAACTGATATAAAGAAATGGTTTCTTAATGGTTTTGTCAGTTGTTGAGTTGTTTATAAATAAAATGAAGCAAAAACCATTACAAAAAGTTGCCACATCTTTTCGTATTTAAAAAATATAGACGTTTTAACTCGCCTAAAAATAGTTATTGTAGTTACAAGCATCATGGCAGTATAAATTCTGAAGTTTATTAAAGCAGCTATAATTTTTAATTGCATAGTGTGCCTTGTTTAACAATATTGTTAAAAATATTATATAGAGCTGAATAGAGGTTATCAGCATTTTTCGCCAGTTTAGGACGTATGTGCTTTTTTTGAGTTTTCTATACAAACTTTGCGATAAAACCTAATGATAAGCTATATGATCATTAATGAAAGGCCCATATGGATATGCTTTCTCTCACTTTAATATATCGAGTTTGTCAACCAGAAGTTTGTTTTTCAATTGTGGCAACATCAGCAACATGACAGTTTTGACATTTAGATTTTTGACATCAACTTAACACTGTGGCTCACGGCTGTGGCTGTGATATTTTCAGTTCAACGACCCGGTCGAATATGCGTGGGTATTGGCCTATCGACTCAAATTTAACGACTTAATAGTGATCTCAGAAGGACAATTATGTTGTCCGAATATATCACGAATATAGCACCATTTTCCTAGTGGATTTTAATTATTTTAATGCCATTTTTGTGAGAAACTGAATTCATTGTAACACTTGCCAATGCATCATCTACTACGGATACGTCGACAAACTAAATGACAAAACTATCATGTTGCTGGTGTTGCCTCAATTGAAAAAAGAAACTTCTCGTTGAAAAACCCTTTACAATTCAAATACCAAAAGAATATCATTAATTTACACTCAGAAAAATATATTGCAAAAACCAAACAGTAACAATCGGACATAGAATGAAAGTCGACAGCCTTAATAAACTTAAGAGAATTAAACAAAGAAAGAGAAATAAATAATCTTTAACACAACATTTCACAAGAAGTTTGCATATTTGTTTATTTTCATATTTATTCAGATTTTCTAGAGAGTCCGTCCTTCCTTATTAAAACTCAGAGTCTGCACTTGATCCCTTTGTGGTGTTTTAAAAATCAATTTGCTGCGGTTTTTCTTTTTCTTCCATTTCCATCAAAAACAGAACCTTTCCTTGGTTTTTACTATTTGCGATGGTGGCAAATATCAACCCAAAACCCACTTAACTATAATCCAATATGCAACATTGCTTTTCTTCACTCAAGTGCTTTACTTCTGAAAGAAAATTAACCAAAAAAAAAAGCACTTGAAAGTTGTCAAGTTTTTCTGTTTTTCTTTCTGGAAATTTTTGGTTTCCAAAACAGATTTTGTTTTTTTTTTCATTTTCTTGTGCTGCTTTTCTTTTTTCATAATTGAACTCAATGTGTAAAATGAATGGAAATTTTTCTCAGCCAATTGCCAATTAAGGAAAATTGTCATTTTGAAAGGAGAACAAATTTTGTTCGTATTTCATCAATAAGACCAGTAACAATTTTTAGCACTTTAGATTTTTGTACAATTTTAGTTTGCTTTAGCCATTAATTCATCAGACAATTGTAATGAATAGATTAAAATTGTAAAAATGTAAAAGATTTATATATTTCGTATTAATTTGACTTACTTGGTGCAGCCGATATTTTGTAAATAATTTTATTTTTTTTTAATTTTTTCAATCGACCTTTTTTATTTTAATTAAATATGTTTTAATCTTTTAAACGGTCTTTTTAATTAAATTTTAACGATATCGTTTTCAAGATTTCGCTTTCCTATGGAAAGCTTCTTCAGGAAAATTATTTTTTTTTTTTTTGGTTAATCATTTTTGTTATTAAAAATAAATTTTCCTGAAAAAGCTTTCCATAGGAAAGCGAAATATTGAAAACGATATCGTTAAAATTTATTTAAAAAGACCGTTTAAAAGATTAAAACATATTTAAGTAAATAGTTTTAGAAATATTTTTTTTCAAGCACAAGATTTAAGTCTAAAAATTAAAAAAAATTTTTTTTTTTTAATTTTATTTTCAATATTTTACCACACCATTGGGTGGTATATTCAGGAAAAAAACGTGTATAAACAATTTAACAAATTTATTATAAACAATTAATTAACAGTATAACACATGACACATTTTTAAATTAATCTATTTAATTATTTTTTTTAGTTTTTTGTCTCTTTGCTGTGTGGTTCAATAAAATTCTTATTTAATCAGTTTAGCTTCAGCTATAAAGCTATAAAACTCTTTAGTTTTCTATACAAACTTTGCGATAAAATGTAATAATGAGCTATATGAGCATTAGTGAAATGGCCATATGGATATGCTTTCTCTCACTTTAATATGTATATCGAGTCTTACAACAACACGTTTGTTTTTCAATTGTGGCAACACCAGCAACATCATAGTTTTGTCATTTAGATTTTTGACATATTCGTAGTAGATGGTGCATTGGCAATTATTACTATAAACTCAACATCCCACGAAAATCGGTTTAAAATAATTAAAGTTCACTATAGGTGTCGCTGTAGGCTAGTAGATAGTGTACTAGCTTGGCAGTCTGGGGGTTGTGGGTTCGATTCCCAACAAATACCTTGGTATTTATCACTATAAAAATAAAAATTGATTATCGGTGGGGCTGCTCAGTGGTGAAGGCATGGTCACTGGTCGCTGTGTTGTCTGATACGACAGTTAATTTCCCTAACTATCCTTCTACTTTCACCACCTGTTTCATCTCTTCTCTATCCCTTTCCTAAAGAATGTAGCACGGTACTTGACTAAATAAATAGGCATTGTTGCCTGAAGTGCTACTTCTCTTTAAAAAAAAAAAAAATTAAAATACAATAAAAAAATTGTGGTTCTGTTAAAGTTACATTTCTTAAAATTCGTGATATTTTCGAACAAGACAATCCTCCTTCTGAGTCTGCTATTAGAATTTGGTCGTTAAAATATTGTCGAGAGGCTCGATACAAAACATGCAAACACGAAGGCATGTTCAACCGGGTCGGTCAACTGAAAATATCGCAGCCATACGCCACAGTATTAAATCAGATCAATATTTGTCAATTCCTTGACGTTCTCAACAATTGCCGCTCCCCAAAACCACCAAATGCCGAATTTTGCATTAGGATTTGACTTTTAAGCCTTACAAGGTTTAAATGGTGCAGGAATTGAAGCCGACCTACCATTCACAACGCTGTAGATTCGCTCAATTCATTCAGGAACAACCAGCTGATTTTTCATCATTTTCACTTGTCAGGGTAGGTCAACAAACAAAATTGCCACATTTGGGCTTCTGCAAATTCTAGGGCGATTATTGAAAAGCCTTAAGGCCCAACTATAATATGCATAAGCTGATTAAGCTAACGTTAAAAAATGAACGAAAAGTCTGTCAAATGCTTAAGCGAATCATTGAAGACTTTTACGTGGCTAAAATATACTTACATGAATAAAGAAATTATTATGCACAGTTGAACATTTGTTTTATTCGTACTTTTGCAAACAAATACTTTCTTTCTAAATAAATAAAATTTATTTTATTTTGTATACTTAATGCTGTCCTTATACAAATTTATAATTTTTTTAACAGTAAAACTAGAAAATTACGAAAGAAAAATTACACACATTTCGCTGTTGGTATTATTTGCCTAAAAAGTACTTAAAAATGCAACTGTGTGCATCATTGAATTTATAAACAATAAAGAATTAAATTTTAATGCAAATTTTGTGTTAAAAAAATGGAAAAGAAATTAAAATATTGAAAGGCCCTTAAGTTATCAAACCCCAAGTTTGAGTCTAGTTCTTTAACATTATCACGAGTACTACAAAATAAAGATTCATATTGCAAAAATATAGGCGGGGTGCAATAGAGATTTTCCAAAACATCATAGGCTGCAGTAGTGCCCATTTTTCAATATAGCCCATTCCACTTCCTGATAGAGCTTCCATCCTCTTTATTTCCTTGCAGAGACCTTCCCGTAGTAACTTCCATCTATGATTGCACTCTGCGACTTTATATTTATAATTCATAATAATAATTCTTTAAGATATTACTTAACACTTTTACTGTATTTTTCTGCTACTCGCTCGTTCCTTTTAATTGCCGTTATAATAAAATTCGTTTCTCTTGTCATATAAGAAAATTTTTCTTTGTACGTTTTCTATTAAATCCAGATAAAATATTTTTCGCTTTCGTCCTGCATTGAAGTTTGTTTACTAATGTAGCTATAACACAATGCAAAATCAGCTGTTTTCGTACGGAATGTGCGATCAGTTTCATACTTTGCTTAAGCAAATGACATTTGACGAAACTTGACGAAAAGTTTTGTTAAGTACATTATAGTATGCCACATATGATTATAAGGTATTTGCACAGTCACTTAAGTTGACTTAAGCCAGCATATGCAAACTATAGTTGGGACTTTAGTATGCTCAACAAGTCAGTTTATGTGAACTCGAAACGTAACTGGGCCGTGTTTTTTTTTGAAAGATGTGGCTGGAAATGCAGTGACGATCAATGGATTACGCTATAGCGAGATGCTGACAACTTAATTTTAGCCTACTATTGACGACGTGGATATCACAGGCATGTGGTTTTAGCAGGACGGTGCCACATGTCACACAGCCAATGAAACGATCAATTTATTACAAAACAAACTTAACGTTCGGATAATTTTACGACAATCAGCAATAAAAAGGCCAGCCAGATCGTGTGATTTAACACCACTGGAATATTTTTCGTAGGGCTATGTTAATAACAGATTCTATACGGAGCCAATTGAATTGATTTCAGCCTTAAAACTCAAAATACATGAATTGATTAACGAAATGGGACCGCTATTTTGCCAAAAAGTACTTAGAAACTTTGATAAAAGAAACGACCTCTGACCACGCTGGTCGTAGGTCGAATGAAAGATGTCATCTTTCATTCATATTTTCCGAACTTTTCCCTTCGTAATGCAATAAAAATTTGAATTATCTTAATCTCAATTTTTTGTTTTATTTTGTTTTAGAAAACAAACTTCTTGTTGTCTTTTTGCTGGGTTGGTTTAATAAAATTCTTATTTAATCAATATGGCTAGAGATATAAGACTCTTGAGTTTTTTATCCACACTGTGGGTAGAAGCCACTATGATCAGTAGTGAAATAGCCATATGGAATATGCTTTCACCCACAGTAATATATTAAAAAAATTTTTTTTTTTATAAAATATTTATGCTTAAAGGAATTTAGCATAAATTAATGTAGATTAAATTAAAAATGATTTCATATAATAAAATTGTTTAAAATAAATTTATTAAAATGTTTATACACTTTTCTCTTGCTCAGCATGCCACCCAATGGTGTGGTGAAATATTGAATAAAATTAGAATACAATTTATATAATTTTTTTATAAAGACCTTGTGCTTTATAAAATATTAAAAAAATCAATTAACTATAATTTTTATTTGTAAATAGTTAATTTTTTTATCATAAATTAAGTTTTCATTTTGTGCAATTGTTGTTGTATTGTGTAGTGTAAAGTTTACAAAAGAAAAAAGCTTCAAAGCCCTTCCTCTCAATGCGACATGTCTCTTAATTCAATTGCTTGTTATTGTTCAGCACAATGATTTCATTTCGGCAAAAGCAAGTCAATCAATACAAGAGTATCGAAGGGTGTTCAAGTTTTTTTAAAATTTTACTCGGACAAACAAAAAAGGCAAATAAAAATATTTTTCAAGTATAACAGTAGATATCTTATAACATGTAATAGCATATACGAGTAAAATTAAAAATTGAAATCAATTTCTTTCTTAATAAAGAATAACAACTAAAAAGGGTGGTCCAAAAATACTTTTTTGATGTTTTGACTTTTTAGATTCTACACAGAATGAAGTTCTTTATAGAGCAGCTTGCAAGAAATATGGTGAACTGTTTCTTCTCTTAAGCATATCGCAGGAAATTTAGCTCCATTTAAAGGATGTTTTCTAAAATAAAATAAAACAAAAAATTTAGATTGAGATCATTCAAATTTTTATTCTATTGCGAAGAGAAAAGTTCGTCAATTGTGAATGAAAAAATGTTGTCTGGCAAATGTTCACCAAGACCACGCTGACAGAGGTCGCTTCTTCCATCAAAGTTTTTAATTACTTTTTGGCAAAACGGCGGTCCTATTTCATTAATCACATCACGCAGTTTGAGTTTTAAAGCTGAAATCGATTCCATTGGCTCCGTAAAGACTCTGTCCTTAACATAGCCCCCCAAGAGATATAATCCACTGTATTAAATGTCCCGATCTGGCTGGCCACTTAACTGCTAATTGTCGTGAAATTATCCGGACGGGAAATATAAATTGAAATAAATTGATAATTTCATTTGCTGTGTGTCATGTGGCACCGTCACACAGTGCTTTGTCCCCATAAAGTGAATCGGCAAAATTAGAGAAGTTAACGTAGAATAATGAAATTTGGTGTGCTGGTTCAAAATATGTCAATTAAAAAAAATTCGAAGTTTCGGAAAAATCGGTGCAAGGACATGACTACCTCCCATACATCCTTAAATTTAAAAATTTAATTTTAGCTATAATTGTGAATAGAATAAATCGAAAGTTAATATATGTCTTTTAGCTCAGTGGTTAATTTTGTTTCATTCGGTGCAAGGACATGATTACCTCACATATATAATTTTTCTCAAAAACTAAATTGTAACTACATTAGTGATCAGAATGCACTAAAAACTTATAACAACTTATAAAACTATATTTTTGAGCTCTCTGGGAAATTTCGCTTCAGTCCATACAAGGACATGACCATCTCCCATATATCCTTTTTCTCAAAAACTAAATTTTAGCTACATTTGTGATCAAAATGCAAATAATTAAATATTCCCTTTAAAATGGTCATAAATAAATTTGTTTCTAAATTTAATAAAATAAGATAATTTATTTTAATTGTAATTAATGATGTTGTCTTTCAAAATGTATTTCTCAATATCTTTGAATTCATCATTATTTTTTATGTGTTTTGTGGACCTAAGTGACGATAGTTCCTGATCCGACATTAATAATAAATGAGCCATTAAATCTCTATTTGTATTTTCTCTTGTCGTTTTTCTTGTATGGGAAAATCGCACATTCCTTATATTTTTATGACTGGCTTCTAAGGCTTCTTCGGACAAACACCGTAGAATAAAAGTAGTTTTAAAAAATGTGTAAAAGGTTTTTTTTAATATTTTATTACCTATTGGCAAGTTGAAGTATTCCAGAACATCGCACCCATGCACTAAAACCTTATGAACAGTACTTGGCATGTAATACCAGCCATACTGAATTAAATAAGAGTTCCTAGTAATATAAATGTTGTAACATTAGCCGGGATTCCGCAAGATAAAACTCTTAATATAATGCCAAAATTATCAATAAGACACACACATACGCAGTCAATAAAATTGCACAGCTTGCAAAATTTAATTGAACAGTGAACGTCTCTGGAGCCCTTTACTTGGAAAAAATTATATAATCATTTTTTTGGTCTTTGTAAAACTAAAAAATATAGACGTTTTAAAAAAATGCAAAATTTCAAATTTCCGGTTAAAAATCTAATTTTTTTTTTTTACTAGTGGTTAGATTTGTTAACAAAGTCTATAAATGAGAAATAAAAAATTGCCTACTTTTTATGTACACATTTTTAAAATTTTTTTAAAGTTTGCAAAACTTTAGGGTTTCCGCAAAAAAAAAAAAAAGTTCTTTCAATTTTTGGTAAGTTTTTGTCACTATTTAATAAAAATTATAAACTACATCAAAATTTGATTCATTTTTTATAGTAATAATAAAAACAAAAAGTTATAAACTATTTTTTTTTAATGTTGGCAGTACCACAAACTTAGGTCTTTGTAACTTTTTCTGCAACTTAGGAAACAAGTGATAAAAAAATTTTATCACTTTTACATTTCCGGGTGAAAAATCTAAAACTTCTTTACATATTCCATTAAAGCCCTTTAAAATGTACTAAAATCGCAAATCAAAAATTACCTATTCTTAAAAAAAAAATTTGTTTACTCTATCAAACTTTTGCATTTTAGTAATTCCAAATAAAAAATCGCAAAAGTTTTCGATGGCATGAACAACTTTTCCATAAAAAATATTAACTCAAAATAATTTTTATTTTTTTGTACCTATAGTAATAAACAAAACTGTTAAGTTTCAAAGGAACACAATAAAAATTGAAATTTTGACAATTTTTTTTGTAACACAGTAAAAATCGTTTTTCTGTTCAACAGTTTTACCTCAAACATTTTCTGACTTTAGCGCCCTCTACTGTTAACAAGAAGAAGAGATCATAAATTCTACTTACAAATCTATTTAAGGTACTTTGTTAGCTTTACAAAAATGTATATTACTTAAATATTCTATGCACTTTTTTTTATTTTAATTTTGCCTATGAGACAAAGCACTGTGCGTCATGTTGAAATCGCATGCCAGTGATATCCATGTCGTCAATAATAGACCAAAATTGAATTGTTAGCATCTCGCGATAGCATGTTCCATTGACCGTTACCGCATTTCCAGCCTCATTTTCAAAACAAAAAAGGCCCCATCACGCCTCCAGATCATATAGCGCACCACACAGTAACACTTTGTGCATGCAAATGCTTCTCAATAACCCCTCTAGGATTTGCAGCAATTTTGCTTGTTGACTTACCCTGACAAGTGGGAATGGGCTTCGTCTGACAATATGTTTTTTTTTAGAACAACCGACTAATTTTTGAATGATATGATCGAACCTACGACGATGTGAATGGTCGGCCGGCTTAAATTCAGTCACGTGCTCCTGTAGGCTAGAAGATAGTGTACTAGTTTGTCAGTATGGGGGTTGTGGGTTCGATTCCCAAAGAAGGCCTTGGTTTTTTTTCACTACAAATATAAAAATTGACTGTCGGTGGGGCTGCTCAGCTATGACGACATAGTCACTGGCCGCTGTGATGTCTTTATACGGCAGTTAATTTCCCTAACTATCCTTCTACCTTCACCACCTGTTTCATCTCTTCTCTAACCCTTTTCTAAAGAATTTAACACGGTACTTGACTAAATAGGCAGTGTTGCCTGAAGTGCTACTTCTCTTTCAAAAAAAAAAAATTTCGCTAATTGACCCACCCTGAAAGTGAAAATGGGCCTCGTCTGAAAAAATTTAGTTTTTCGAAAAACCAGCTGGTTGTTTGTGAATGAATTGAGCGAACCTACGGCAATGTGAACGGCTTCAATTCCTCCGCCAATTGAACCTATTAAGACTTCCTTAAGCAAATTTCGCCATGTGGAGTTTGTGGAATATCCCAACTAACAAATTTAGATCTGCTTCAACACTGTGGCTTACGACTGTGATGTTGTCAGTTGAATGAGCCGGTCGAACAGGCGTTGGTATTCGCACATTTTGTATCGAGCTTATCGACCAAAATTTAACGATCAAATTCTTAATAGCACTCTCAGAAAAACGATTACGTTGTTCGAAAATATCACCTGTGAAATTAAATTTTTCAATTATAAGCCCACCGTACGTATTTTCTATAAATTTTATTTTTTTATTACCGTATATTCCGGTCGATCTAACTATGCCGTAGCTAAGGAGTGCTTTCCTTTTTGATAGAAATTAAAAATTGATTATGATTTCCAAATTTATTGAAGTCTCCTTTAAAAATAACTAATAGATCTAAAAAGTGATATAAAAAGTTGGTCCCTTAATGGTTTTTTAGTTGTTGAGTTGTTTATAAATAAAATGAAACAAAAACCATTACAAAAAGTTGCCACATCTTTTCGTATTTAAAAAATATAGACGTTTTAACTCGCCTAAAAGTAGTTATTTTAGTTACGAGCATCATGGCAGTATAAATTCTGAAGTCTATTAAAGTAGCTATAATTTTTAATTGCATAGTATGCTTTATTTAATAATATTGTCAAAAATATAATGTAGAGCTGAATAGAAGTCACTAGCATTTGTCGCAACTTTAGGACGTATGTGCTTTAATATCAACTTAACACTGTGGCTCACGGCTGTGATGTTTTCAGTTGAACGATCCGTTCGAATATGCATTGGTGGTGGCCTATCGACCTAACAAATTTAACGACCAAATTCTTAATAGCGCTCTCAGAAGCACGATTATGTTGTCCGAAAATATCACGAATTTTACGAAATGTAACTTTAACTGAATCACCATTTTTATAGCGGATTTTAATTATTCCAAAGCGATTCTAGTACGAAATTGTATTCATTGCAACGATTGTCAATGCTTCTACTACGGATACGTCAAAAAAACTAAAAATCAAAACTATCACGTTATTCGTGTTGCCACAATTAAAAAACAAACTTCTTGTTAAAAAATCCGATAGATGATGCAGCATTCATTGTGTTGTCTACATGCTGATATTTTTTTTAATTAATTGCTATGACCCTGTTAAAGGCTGTCAAATGATGTTTAAGCACACAATCATAGAAACCATTTCTAATCTGCCAAATGCAGAAGTACACAAATAGGAAGTGACTTACGGTCTCGTTAGACGCACAAAATGAAATACAAAAATTGTTTTTATTTTTTTGTTAATCCCTCTTGTCGTTCTACGTTTGCCAATATCACGTAGAAATGTTAGTCAATCTGTTCAAAGGAGTTTGGTCTTTATGTCTTTGTGTCAATGACAAGCAAACAGTTGACATATGTTACATTCTGTTTAAGTAATATTCGACTAAGTCTTAAGCCTGTAATTGAAATATCAGAGTATTAAAAAGCCTGTATTACAGAGCGTGGAGTCGATTAGATCTATAGCAAACCGTTTTTGATTAATTTTTATTTGCGTAGATTTTTTAAATTTCTAATTGCGATAATTTCGGCGTATGATCAGGCGGCTAAGATGAGTCAAATTTGTAAAAATAATTTTGCTTACATTTGTCATATTCAAATGGTGGAAATATTTGCACACATGTTGTGTTTTTATGCTGTGACTTTATAATGACCACTTTCAAACTCACCAAACAAACCTCATCAAAAAAAAAAAAAAACAAGAAAATTATTTACTGGGTGAGAAGCAGTAACCTGCTGCTGCTTATATCACTGCCTGCAGATATTTATCACTGCCTACAGATATTTAATTGAATTAATGAAAATTAATTTCAATCAAGAAAGTCCCAGTTTAATGTTTAAATGTGTGTTTTATGTCCTTGTATGTATGTATGTGCATAAACTGCTTGCTGTAGAAAATAGTTACAAAGGATCATTTCATTTGGATTGATTTACACATTTTGTATCACAGCCAGCTGATTAATGAAATCATGGATATTCAATTAAGCCAACACCATTGATGCTTAAAGATTTCTTTTTTAATATTTTACAGACCCTTTAAATTTCTGTAACAATAGCAAATGTAATTTCGTTAAAAAAATATTGGATTGTAATAATATACGAAAAATAGGCAATACCACTAAAAAGTGTGATGTAAAAGTGATGACGAACTAAAAGAAAGAAAAAGTAAACTAACATATTGTTAGGTTTATTCCCTTTAAAACGATTTATTTCAAAATCATAACATTAACACCTTAGAGTTTTGAATCAAATTAAGCGATTTATTCACTTTCAATACACACAAAATAAGTACGATGGTAACTTCACTATTGTAACCCCTAAAAGATGCTTTATTTTATTGTTGTCTCTTCCTAAAGATATTTCAGCTTGAAGTCATATCTATTACAAGCAAGTGGTGTTATACATCTATTTTAAGGGGTTCTCACATATACAAAAATATTCTACTTTTATATCATCCCATGTTGTTGTTGTTATCATCATTTTGTATTGGCGCCTGTTTGGCAGTGTTTTGTTTTTTTTTCTGTGTTATTCTGTGTTGATTTTATTTTCTGTTGTTTAATTATTTGTTAGAATTTCTTATTAAAATGTTGTTATTGTCTTGCGTATATAAGATTTCTTAGAAAACTACGCTATTTGTAAAATACACAATAGGTCAGTTCGTGATAGTTAGTTTCTTTAAAAACTTAAACAAATCAATTTTGTAACAACCAAATGAACTTTTGGAGGTGTCTAGTCCTAGTGAGTCTTAAATTCAAAAACTCTCAGCGCTATCAATTTAGAAATAAATTATAATGATTGTTTAGCCGCAATAGGTAAATAAATAAAATAGGAAAATAGCAAATAGTGTCAGTTGATGTGATGTGGTAGCTACAGACACTTGTTTATTGAATTATAGAAACAGTCCAAGTTTTGAAGGATTTCTGATGAGTAAGAAAAGTTTAAATATAACACTATGTGACAGTCGTAGTTGACAAGGATAAAAGTGACTTTTTAGTAAAAGAGGAGATCATTAATTTGGGAACTTTGCCTGCTCTTAAAAGTGTTGTGAACTGATCTTTCTACAGGATGTGTTTGCATCAACAAAGCAATGCGTAAATTGTGTCTTCCATGTTTAGTACTAAAGAGACTAAGACTAAGACTGAATAAATATAACTAAAGCCAGAGAATAAATAAAAATAGAATATAGAAAGAATAAATACAGCGCAATGGCAAGGTAAAATAGAAATTGTCCTGTAATCAAGAGGAGCCGCCACTTTTCAAAAAAATTTTGTATGTAAGAAAACGAGAAAAATAAATTGCCCCATTTATTTGCCTTGAAAGCAGCAGTTTGCAAATTAAAAATGTGGCTCTTAAATAATGCTTTCTCGAAATTACAGTGAAAAAAATTATTTTTGTAAAAACCTTAAGTTCAAATAGTTAATGCTCTTACAAATGGCGCAATAAGAGATCTTCATTTGTACTTGAAACTCTGTAACTCTTTATTTTTACTCTTTTATCACAGCTTCACAATATCTGCCTACAAAGGACTGGCAAACATACACTCACCCATACATATATAATAATGAACATTAAATCTCTATTACGATAACTAGAATTAACAAAAGTTCCTGAAAACTCCAGAATATTTCTTTAAAAGGAAAAACATTTTACACTAAATGGAAAACCAAACATTTCCAGCTACAGCTACAGCAGCAGCAGCGACATGGAGTAATTTTCAAGTTAATTATAAAATTCACTGAAGCATATCTAAGGATTTGTATCCTGATTTCAGTTCATTTTGCATTTTGTTCTGTCATTGTGAAGGCATTGTTTTTTTAGATTTTGATTTGCAACCCTCCACTAGATGTTTTCCATTTAATAAGCGCAACGAACTGTGGAAACATAAATCGCAAAGAGTGTTAAAAATTTATAAATTTATAAAAATCTTTAAATGGATTTAAGGACATTAACATCACAAGTATTTGCGGTGCAAAAAATCAAAAGTGAAAGAGAATATTTTATTCAAGGAATTCTTTGCTCCTGAAACAGTTTTTGCAAAATTTTGCGGAAGCCTTTAAGAGCGTGCAAACTAAATTATTAACTGCAATACGTATATTTTTTCCTAAGGAAACTACAAATACAAATAAATGTGACCACGTTCAATCACGCTTGACAAGCAAAATACTTAGGAGGGGGGATGATGGCTAAATAAACGTGGCGGAGAGAAGTTAACAGCGGATATATGTCTGCAGTTTCTTAACTTTGGATATCAGAAATTTTCCATTTTAAATATGGAATTGCAAGAGTTATTTAAGCCCACCCCCCACCCCTCCCCGGGGACACACAGTTTTGATGGATCTCTTCCCCATCCTGACATGTGCCCACAGGGGTAAAAAGGCGGCACCAGCAGCCTGGGCTAGCAGGAGTTCGGTACTGGAAGAAGCAAAGGACGCTGGGAGTCCAACCAGTGACTTATAAACGCAAGTGGCATCAAGGGAACCAGTTGCCCACAGGACTATGGCCTTGTTTTGTTTGTTGGTGAGGCCCCTCAGGGAGCAACGTGATGGCTGGGTTTTAAATCGGACTTTGAAGAAAGTTCCGAAGAGATGTTAACAAAAAGAAAAGTTTAACATCCAAGTAAATGTCCTAGTTGCACTTGTAACAGGACCAGGAGTTGAAAAGTTTCCAACTCTTAAGCAAGGAGTGGGGGCACGGCCCTGCTACCATTCACTCGAAAATTACAACTAAGGCGTATGTATATACATTTAGCGTGTATGCGTCTTAGGCCTTGGGTAGATGCTTTTCCCTACACCCAGTGTTAAGACCACCATCGAATTATGGCCACATTGCTTAGTAGCGATATAAATCTTATCACACTTTGTTATTTAAAACATTTTTGCTCTTATATTAATGTGTTACAGATGTGAAAAATGTTGACTCGTAGTGCTCACAGCAGGAGATGAAAAGTGACACCTTGCTATAGGTGGAGTGATAATATTTAATATCAAGATCATGTTGCCAAAGAAATGGGGAAATCAGTGCAATTTTGCAGTAGAAATTCTGTTACAATAATAAAAACATGGCATGAACTAGAATTCGAAGCGTGAATGCGTGTAATATGGGCAATGCAGCGACAAAAGGAGATATAATAAAAGCACCTAGGCGATCCTAAACTCCTTGGAAAATAAGCTAAGCATTTAAAAAGCTCTAGTCAACAATATGGCACTAGAAAGGGCGAGCTAATTTTCTGGTAGTCATCAGGCAATTTATTCCTGGTAATTTATTTGAATTCCAAAAATCTAATAATATTTCACTTCACTCCACAATATATTCTGGCAACTTCGTGACACTCTATGACAAAAAGAAAACAAATCCATTGGCAACAATCATTAGTCCAAAACAACGTTAGTTTACTGGCACACGAAATATTGATGAGCATACAACTGCCTCTGTAAGCTAGTAGGTAGTGTACTAGCTTATCAGTCTGGGGGTTGTGGGTTCGATTCCCAACAAATACCTTGACTGTTTTCACAACAAAGAATAAAAATTGACTTTCGGTGAGGCTGCTCAGTGATAAAACCTGGCCACTGGTCGCTATGCTGTGTGATTCGATTTACATTCGCGCCTGGCCATGAAGCCTTAATCAGATGGTGGATCTAACCACTGCATAATTTGGAACGTCATGCTCGTCCTAGGAAGCCGAAGCTATAATTCTATGCAACAGAACTTTCTAGTTGCAACTTCGATAATTTAGAGCAGGGCTGCAAATCATCACTCCTTGCTTAAGAGTTGGAGACTTTCCAACTCCTGTCCAGAACACATGTCTAGCATGCTCACTAGACTGGATCATTCACTTAGCGTGTCATTAACAATGAGATGATCCTGGCCACCATAATAACCATTATAATGTTATGGGGCCGCGAAACCACAACCACCACGATACTCCCATAAAGAGCCAACCTCAATAATCAGTCAGAGAACAGTTAAATGTCTAAAGAGACACGGGTCACCGATTCCCGTATAAATAAAGCGGAGTTTCCAGTTGTACCCCTGCTGACTTCAGGGGACTGGGCTCCCTTTTTCCCCAGTTGCACTGTGTCTAGATAGTCGAAGTTCTATCAAGACCATATTTATGTGCCCCTGGGGGGATGGTCGCTATACTGTCTTATACGACAGTTAGTTTCCGATAACATGGGTCTTCTGGAAATGAAAGCTATCGCCGTAGTAGCTAGTGAGTTTTTCTACTATAAAAAAAAAATAAGAGCTTGAAGACTATATAAATATCCTTCTACTTTCACCACCTGTCTCATCTTTTCTCCATCCCTTTCCTAAAGAATGTAGCACGGTTGTGACTAAATAGACATTGTTGCGTGAAGTACTACTTCTCTTTACAAAAAAAAAAAAAATACTGGCTCATCGTACATCAATGTAAAGTCACTTAAACAGACTTTCAAGGATACTCTTTCTTTGTTATTTCCTGTTATAATTCTACTGCTAATTGAACACAATCACATGAAATAAAGTAAAGCACGCATGTTGACAGAACGAAAGACAAACAACTCCACTCAACTTTTTTATTTGACTTGATTTTCGTTGAGAGCGCATCCATTTGTGGCCAGTGAATCGCTCTACACATTATAGCGAGAATTCGATTTTTAGCAGAACAGTCCATAAGTGGTAAAAACTCCCTCCAAAGGTCTTTCCTGTCACTTTCAATGTAGAACAATTCAAATCGAATATCCACAAACACTGATACCTGTTTGCTCCTCCCGCTAACCCAAATTCATAGTTCTGGTACAATTTAGGGAATGAGTAAGGGTAATCCCCTGAGTACTGGTCCAAATAAAAACAAATAAAAATCATTCTGCAACAATATTTAAACTGAAGATAATTTTTTTTAATGCTTTACAGGACCCATAACCATTTAATTAATAATTTTTAAGCTGAATGAAGTCTCTTCGTTTAAGGCTCTAATTAAAATATTTAAATTTAATTAATTATTTTACAGGTTTCCTGTCCAATGTATCACATGTTATAATAAAAAAATTTTTTGTACCCTGCTTACAGCGTCCATGTATCATATTTGAACAAATTCATAGGTAATTTCAAAAACGTTTTTTTGAAAAACGCAGACGAACAATTTTTAGTTTTATTATGTGGACGTACTGAGTACAGTTCCAGTCAACCTACATTGATTTATTATTTTTAAAATTTTTTTTCTATTTTTTAGTAGTTAATTATTAAGCACTCGGTCATTATTTAATAAAAAATTTTTAAAAACTTTATTTTTTATTATTTTTTCAATATTTCGCCAAACCATTGGTTGTCATCATCAGGATAATTAAATAAGAATATATTAATACTTAATCAAAATTGAAAAAAATTTTTGTTTATAAAATAAAAAATAAAGTTTTTAAAAATTTTTTTTTATATTTTAATTTTTTTTTTATAAATTCATGTGCATTTTTGTTATAAAAAAAAATAATACAAGTTGTCAACTACTGAAGATTAAAGTAAGTCGCTTTAAAGTACGGCAAACAATAACCTTTTCCATATTTCACACACCCTGTGTGAACCTGCTAAGCTTTTGTTGGTTTTCCTTCGTCTTTGCTTGTGGCATAGCAGCTGGCACAGCGATGTCGAATAAGCTTTCCATCTCTGCGTTGTATATCAGAGAGAATATGTGTAGTTATTGGGAGATTTAATGATTATTTTTGTTGATTTTTGTCTACAACGTCGCCACGCTACAATAGCTCCGGGCTCACCAAGACCCTTTATAACTGCTCCAGACACCGCATGTACGAATTTTTATAACACATTTTATAAATTTGTATTCCATATTTGTGGCTTTCTGATGGATTATAAGTTTTTATACCAAATCGACCTGGATGGTTGATTTGTGATTCGTTTACGACAATGGTCACCAATCACCAGGCACATAAAGTTCACGAAACTTTGTATAAAATATCATCGTTGTACGGTTGAATATCTGCAAAATGCCAGCAACGTATCGTTTGTATGAAATCCCTATTTTGTGAATAAAGTTAGTATAATATTGTGGGTCCTTATTCCAATAATGCTGCTCTTTAGTGGGTTTTTTATCTACCCCCATATAGAGTATGATGGCGAAAAATTTTTCAACTCTTCTCTGTCGATATCGGTCCAACGTGCAATTCTCGTAAATCGTTTTTTACCTGCCATCTTCAAAAATTCAGCGTATGCATTTCTTTTTTTGCACCACTGTGTCAATAATGTCATTATCAATGAAGTCAAGTCAACTTGTAATCTTTGTAATACTGACAGTGCCTTCTTCATTTTAAATAATCTGTACATTTTGTATTCCAGAAATTTCAATGAATGTTTCTCTTCCCATTGGAAAA
This sequence comes from Trichopoda pennipes, assembly GCA_030448955.1. Lineage (NCBI taxonomy): Eukaryota > Metazoa > Arthropoda > Insecta > Diptera > Tachinidae > Trichopoda > Trichopoda pennipes. Next base: position 6,110,705 of record JASKUP010000040.1, read on the forward strand.
ATATCTGCTACCCAGTTTTCATTTTCTGCATTTCGAGTGCAGTCATGACAAGCTTCAATGTCTAGAGAATCATCCGCACTTTCTGGAAATTTTACTTCGATATCATTTTTAGTTTCATCTTGGTTCGCTTCTTCAGTTTCGTCCTCGTACTGAACTTCTTATGTTTTCTGCATTTAATGCATTGGCATGTCCTTCAGGCTCCTTTAACTAGCTTCGATTGTAGTCATTATTACCAATTGCCGCCATTATAACAAATTTCCCCCATCACGCTATTGACATTTTAATAGTTTCAGCCAGCCAGCCAGCCAGCCCTCCCCCTCATCTCAGCTGCTGGTGTTTAACTTCAATGTTTTTAACATAGAGTAGGAACAAAAGTTATGCCGTTTTTTTATTGCATTTTGTTAAACCCGTTGTGTGGGGTGTTTGGTGTGGCCTTGTGGGTGTGTGAGAATGAGTTGGGTGATTCGCAGGCATTGGAAACGAATAAAAAATTATTAAAATTGTACGCATGATTACTTTTAAAGGCTGTTGACTGCTGTTAACTTTCAAATTTGCAGTAACGAGCTCATTATCAAGTATTTTTTTTTTTTTTTGTTAATTTACATCTTCAACTTTCAAATAAAAATTTTTCGTCAATTATAACTGGCCTTTAGATTAAGCACTAAATAAAACTGTTTTATAAAAACTACAAATAAATTCATTTTTATAACAAATTATTCATCACATTAAATCACACAATAAATTTTCTACGAAATAAATTCAATTATTTTGTTCAAAAAGTATCAAAAGGACTAAAGGACAGCAAAGATAGTCCCTAGAAAAAGATAAAAGTGAGTTGGAAGACTAATAAATAATATAAAAAGAAATCATGGCATTGAAAAAAATCATGACATTGAAGAAAATTATCAAGACGCCCTTAATTTTTATATCCTTTTTCTTTACAACAAGTTATTTTCAGTGGCGTCGAAGAAAATAACTTCTCTTCTCTATAAATCTCATAGTGTTAAATCATTTCTTCCCTCTCAAAAATAATAAACAATAGCATAATATAAAATTCGTAGCCTTTGTTAGTTGAACTAGAACTTTGTTAAACAATTTCTAGTTTTTTGTGGTGTAGTGTAGTGTACTCATTCCTTCAAATCAATAACACTTTTGTGCAATAGCTGTGAATGATATTCGACAATAAATGTTTTTACTCTTTTCTAGATAATCGAGTTATGAAATGATATAGATTTTATTATAAGCAACTCCTTCGGATCGTTTATAAATAACGTCAATCATTTCATAAAATTTTTTATAATATTGTGCTTCTTTTAGTATCATTACCTATAATAACCATGTCACTTACAGTGCCTAGATGTGAAAATTTTCATAAAAAACTTATTGTTCAGCCTCAAGCGCTTTCATAATACGAACGTCTAATATCAACTCATTCATCATCTCAACGTTTTCATGTGTAAGAACCCCCTTTATTAGTCTAATCGTTTAGTATAAATATTGCTGCATTGTTTCATAATCACAAATAACTAAGGCGCTTTATAACTCTCATTCAATTTATTTTTAATTTGTTTTAATTGTTAAAACTTATTCACCAGTAGGAACACAGCATATTATTATAACACGATATCTTTCCATCAGTGTAGATGAACTGTAGGCCATTGTAAAATCCACCCCATATTTACTTGTGACCGTAGGTAATTTGAAAAATTTCCAAATATTCCTTAACTTATTTCTTTTAAACCAATTGGAGCAACACGCTTCTTACTTCTTACAATTTCATTATTTGAATTCGATTGCAAGAGTTCCCTTCTAGTTGCTTTACACATTTTAATACTTTAATAGTTAATTAAAACTTAAGTTCTTCGACACTTAGCTTTCTTAGTATCAGCACTACCCAACCATCCGTTGGCCCTCATTCATACGTGATAAAGATGCCATTCTTAATGGCCCCAGATATATGGTGCATAAATGCGAATCTCTAACAAGGCGGGGCATTATTATCATCATTTCAAAGTGACACTTATAAGTGCTCCTTAAGTTTCACTTTAGCGCCAGCTCATTAAATTCTTTCTACACATATAACACTATAAGACGCAGTTGTCTTCCCTCTCTTGATGCAAGTATTGTACAGCGATTTATATCCTTCTTTAGCAAACTCATTCTCAATAAAAAGAAAACAAAAAAAATTATCTGGGAGCAATTTTTGATACAAAAACTCCTTGAAATTAATTTTGTTTTAACTAATTAAAAAAAAAAATTATAATATAATTATAAATAAGTACAAAATAAGTATATAATAAGGAAAAAAAATGAGTATAAAATAAGCATAAAATAAGTATACAATAAATATAAAATTGTATAAAATAAAAATACAATATATAGAAAATACGGATAAAATAAGTAAACAATAAGTATACAATAAGTATAAAATAAATATAAAACAAGTATAAATAAAGATAAAATAAGAATACAATACATATATATATATATATATATATATATATATATATATATATATATATATATATATATATATATATGAAATAAGTTTAAAATAAGTATAAAAGATGTATAAAATAAATAAGTAGTAAACACGGATAAAAGAAGTATGAAATACGGATAAACCAAAGGATAAAATAAGTAAACAATAAGTGTACAATAAATATAAAATAAGTATAAAATAAGAAAAAATCAGTATTAAATAAGTATAAAATGCGGATTAAAAATAAGTATACAAAAAGTATATAAGAAAGGTGAAAAAAAGATCAAATATTCAAACAATAAGTATACAATAAGTATAAAATAAATACAACAGAAGTATAAAATAACGATCAAATAAGTATTGTATAAATATAAAATAATAATACAAAAAGTATAAAAATTGTATAAAATAAATATTCACTAAAGAGAAACCACGGATAAAAGAAGTATAAAATACGGAAAAAAATATGTATATAATAAGTATAAAATACATTAAAAAAAGGAAAATAAGTACACAATAAGCGTAAACTAAGTATAAAATAAATATAAAATAAGTATAACATAAGAAAAAAATCAGTATAAAATAAGTATAAAATACGGATTAAATATAAGTATACAAAAAGTATATAAAAAACAATAAGTATACAATAAGCATAAAATAAATATAAAATAATAATACAATAAGTATAAAAATTGTATAAAATAAGTATAAAATAGAAATAAAAAATAAGTATATAGAAAGTATAACATAAGTAAAAAAGTGGGTAAAATAAGTAAACAATAAGTGTACAATAACTATAAAATATATATAAAATAAGTACAAAATCAATTTTTAATAAGTATAAAATGCGAATTTAAAAGTATATAGAAAAGGTAAAAAAAGGATCAGGCAAGTAAACAATAAATAAACAACAAGTATAAAATAAATATAGAAGTATAAAATAACGACAAAATAAGTATACAATAAACATGCAATAAGTATAAAATAATTTTAAAATAAGGATAAAATAAATGTAAAATAAGTATAAAAATATATAAAATTAGGATGTAGTAAATAACAATAAACAATAAATATAACATAAGCTTGCAATAAAAAGGAAAAAATATGGATAAAATACGAATAAAATATGTATAAAATAAGTACATAATTAGTATAAAATAATTATATAATAAGGAAAAAATAAGTATATAATAAGCACACAATAAGCATAAAATAAGTATACAAGAAGTAAAAAAATTTTATGGGATAAATATACAATAAGTAGAAAATATATATAAAATAAGTATAAAATGTGAATCAAAAACAAGCATGCAATAAGTACAATGTAGACATAAACAAGATCAAATAAGTATAAAATAAGTATAAAATAAATATACAATAAGTATAATAACGATAACATAAGTATACAATAAATGTACAATAAGTATAAAATAAGTTTGCAATAAGTTTAAAATAAAGATGAAATATGTAAACAATAAGTATACAATAAGTATAAAACAAAGACAACAGAAGTATAAAATAACGACCAACTAAGTATTGTATAAATATAAAATAATTATACAATAAGTATAAAAATTGTATAAAATAAACATACAATAAGTAGAAAATGCGGATAAAAGAAGTATAAACTATGGATAAAAAATAAGTATATAATAAGTATAAAATAAATAAAAAAGGGTAAAATAAGTAAACAATAAGTGTATAATAAGAATAAAATATATATAAAATAAGCATAAAATAAGAAAAAATCAATGCTTAATAAGTATAAAATGCGTATTAAAAATAAGTAAAGAAAAATTATATAAAAAAAAATAAAAACGAATCAAATAATCAATAAGTGTACAATAAGTATAAAATACATATAACAGAAGTATAAAATAACGATCAAATAAGTATACAATAAGCATACAATAAACATAAAATAATTATAAAATAATTATACAATAAGTATAAAAATTGTATAAAATAAGTATAAAATACGGATAAAAAATAAGTATATAGTAAGTATAAAATAAATAAAAAAAAAAGGAAAATACGTAAACAATAAGTGTACAATGAATATAAAATAAATATAAAATAAGTATAAAATAAGAAAAAATCAATGTTTAATAAGTATAAAATGCGTATTAAAAATAAGTAAACAAAAATTATATAAAAAAAAATAAAAAAGGATCAAATAATCAAGAGGTGCACAATCAGTATAAATTACATATAACAGAAGTATAAAATAACGATCAAATAAGTATAAAATACGGATAAAAAATAAGTATAATAAGTAAGTATAAAATAAATAAAAAAAGGAAAATACGTAAACAATAAATGTACAATAAGTATAAAGTAAATATAAAATAAATATAACAAGAAAAAAAACAGTATAAAATAATTATAAAATGCGGATAAAAAATAAGTATACATTATTTAAAAAACTGCTCAAATAAGTAAACAAGTATAAAATAAATATAAAAGAAGTGTAAAATATCAAAAAAATAAGTATACTATACACATACAATAAGCAGAAAGTAAGTATAAAAATAAACATAAAATAAATATGCAATAAGTATAAAATGTGTATAAAATAAGTATATAAAAAGTATAAAATAAGGATAAAATAAGTATACAATAAGTAAAAAAAAAGTATACCATATTTATAAACATAATATATTAAATAAGTATAAGTATATATATATATATATATATATATATATATATATATATATATATATATATAAGTATATATATATTAAGTAAGTATAAAATGAGTATAAAATAAAAAAATACTGGGATAATTAATATCTTACCGGTTTTAATCAATTTAAAGTTGACATTATTTTGGGATTTAAAAGCCTCATTTAAACTACTGTGACCGTAATCCTTAAGTATTCCGGTATTAGACGCCATACTAGTTTGTGGGTTAAGGGAACCACTACGTGGTCCCCTCCACCCAAATATATTACGACTTTTTCGACCACTTGAAAATTTTCCCAAGAAACCTAAATTAAAATTTCACATTATTAGTTGAGGTTATAAAATCTAATTCTAAACAAATCAAATCATTCTAAAACAAACAAACAATTTTAATGAAAATAAAAAACAATTATTTGTAAACAAAAATGTTATTTTAATTATAAAGTTAGAAAGATTTTTAAAACAAAGCAAAGAAAAATTATTTTTAAAAGAAACGAAAATCATAATAAAAAATTTGAAAGATTATAACGAAATTTATTGTTGCATGTCCTATTTATATTTTTAATTTTTTAATTGTTTGTTGCCTTAGCAGGCCTAAACGGTCAAACTGTTTGTTACAACATTAACAACACAAGCTTATCTGAATCATATTGCATATATCTCTGACACGACTTTAAAGCACAAAAAGCAGTAGACTAGAATGGCTAGTTTCCAAACCCAAGCCTACTTTTGGAGGTTATAAATCAGATTATTTTATATATGGCAGTATTGTGGAGCTTTTGAATATTTTGTATATGGGAGAGTGTACTTAGTTTCATCTTCCACAGTGTTTACTGCTATTTTAAGCACATTTAATTATTGTTTTCATCCACTTTTTTTAAAAATATTTTAGTTTTTATTTTATTAATTTTTTTCCAAGTACGCTGTTGTATTTTCACTTCAATAAATGAGATTTATTGACACTAAAGGGCAGGTAGTTAAGTATCTTAAAGCATGGACGATGTCAAATAAGTTAAGAGAGATTTGTTTACAATCCCCAAAGGTAAGATATTGGAGGCAAAAGTAACGTTAGAAACATTTAAAATAAGTAAAGTTCAAAATACAGGGTGTCCGCCGGGAAGGTATACTAAATTGTTTTGTCGCCATTTTGTTAAACATTAGACTTAACGATTCATATTTGACAGTCGTGAAGCAGACACGTGGCAAATTTACTAATGCAAAAATATTCGATAAACCAATGTGCTTTAATCGTTAAAATATTTTATTAAAATCAATCATCGATTACTGTGACGCTGATAAAGTTACGAGAAATCTTTGGGAAAAACAACAAGCCAACAAAGCGCACTATTTTTGCGTAGTGCTACCACATTTCGTAGAAAGAGGATCTGTAGGTGATAGACCCAAGCATACTGCAAGATCTGTTGAATACATTACTGTTCCTCAATAAAGTGATCAAAACAATCCATCGAACTCCATTCGACGCCATGCTCAGTAGCTTGGTCTTCAAAGAACAATTTTGGTCACAATTTTGCACAAGGAATTGCCTTTGTTTCCATACAAGATTCTGTTGGTACAAGAACTTCTTCCACAAGACCATATCTGCCGCCGTACATAGGCCAAAAGGATGTTACAGCTCGCCCATGACAACCTCGATTTTCATGAAAAATAGCATAATAACAAACGAGGTACGTTTTTATTAGTATGGATGTGTGAATAAACAGAAGAGTCGGTTCTGGGGAATGGGAAGCCCTCAAATTATTCAACAGTCACCTTTGCATCCATTTAAAGTAAACAGTCTGGTGTACAATTTGGTCAGTAGAAATCATTGGACTTGACTTCTTTGAAAATAAAAACTGCGTGAAGGTAACTGTAAATGATGAGCGATATCGTGATAACCATTTAAGGCATCAACTGCATTCTTTGGACTTGATTAACATGTGGCATCATTAAGACGGTGCCACATCGCCTACAACCAGGATTATAATGGAAATACTGTGAGACCTCTTTCAACAACAAGTTATTTCAAGAAATACTGATGTTAATTGGCCTCCACGGCCGCCTGATTTGACTGCTCCTGAGTTCTCTTTGTGGGAATGTCTTTGAAAAGCAAGGTTTATGCGAATAACCCAAAAACGCTTGAGCAACTCAAACCAAATATCGCGTGCAATGTGGGAGAATATAATGAAAAATGTGCTCAAAAGGGCTTGCAGTGAGCAACTCTGGCAGGATCATCTTTGTTCAAAACGGCTTGCATTTGTAAGAGTGACAAAGTAGTATACCTGCCCGGTGGGCACCCGTTTTTTTTTTGTTAGTGGCAAAATAACAAAAAATAAGCAAGACAAAAACAAGTTAATTTTTAAATTTGTTCTTCACAAACTCAGCAATTTCGTATTTCGTGCGAAACAGTAGCAAAAGCCCATGCGATTTATTACCGTTGGACTTCGTTTTTTGGGAATATTTTAGAAGAAAAAAGTATATGTCACTTTGAGAAAAAACAATTCAAGAGCTATAGGATGACATAATTTGCGATATTAATGACATTAAACCTTAATTATGTCCTAAAGTCATTCAAAATATAGGTCATCTGATAGAGTTATGCAACCGCAGCAGTAGCAAATGTTTGACCACTGATGGATAATCGTCACAGATCCTTCCATCAGAATACAAAATAATGTGTGGGTTAATTTGAGGTTTCGAAGTAAATTGCCTGCCAAATGATTAAATGTCAAGAATTGAGTTGTCATCTCTCGACAGTTTTTCAGTAAAAAGTTAAGAAATTTTAAGCCTGAAACGCTACACCCTGGAGCAAACACTTTTCATTGTGAAAATTGACTCTTAAAACGGTGAAAATTTCTATGAATCGCTTTACAAAATTCGAGCAGGTTTTTCTCGCAATCAGACGCCTTCTTAGACTGCTGTGGGTTATTAAATCGCTGAAGTCGAGGCTCACAGTGTTGTTGCCCACCCTAGATCATAATAATGTGCTCTAATGGCTGTAGTAATGCAAATATAGCCGCTGTACAGGAAGGTGTTGAGAACGATTCTGTAACATCAAATTGTCGACGTTTGCAATAATTGGGCATCACTGAGGGCACTTCGCGCAATATGTTGGGTAAATATCTTTACAAATCCTCTGAATCTTGTGCAACTGTAGGCTAGTAGTTCGATTTCCAACAAAGACTGTCCTCGAAAAACTAATCCATACAAAGAAAGTGACTTTCTAGTCACGTGGCATCATCGGCGAGTATTTTTTCGAAACTATACAATGAAATGCCGTCACCGTGAATTCTCTGTGCTACCCAACCAAGACAACCAAATTTTTGTGCTCTAGCTTATGTTGCCATCAGTGACCTTTGGTTTTTGGCCAAACGACGCCACAGGCCACCCAAACAATTCAGTTATTGCATGAGGAATTTCCCAGTAGAATAATTTCGGGATTTGGCGACGTCAATTGGCCACCTGTTGCTTGTGATTTAACGGCCCTCAATTATTTTCTCTGAAGCCATTTGAAAGAACTAAAGTTCTTAAATATGAAATTCAACGCTGCATTGACGAGATAAACAAATCTTTGTGGCAAAATGTGCTTCAAAATTTTGTCAAAAGTTCGGAGGTCTGACGATGTGCTAGCGGTGAACATTTTCCCCACATTACATTCTGTTATTAATTTCCATACTTCTTCTTTACCTTGGCATCAATAAAACTGAAGTTGTCAAAAAAGGTGTGCGTTTTACGCCAATTTACTTTGAAACCTCAAATTTGCCCTGCTGTTATTAAGTAAACTTTCTGAAAATTGTTCTTTTATTTACAATTAATATTGTGCGTTTTAGTTGGACCACCCTTTACTTTAATTAAAAATATATTTACAAAATTATTAACAATATCGCTGAATTCTTTTCATGTAGCTCTATAGTGTTTGTAACTTTAAATTAAATTCTAAAATTATTCAAAAGCAAGACAAAACAAAACAAAGCAAAACAAAACAAAACAAATCAAAACTTAAAGAAAAGAAGAAAAAGAAGAAGAAGAAGAAGAAGACAAATCAAATAGAAATGTTAGCGGCATTCGTTTTACTTATTTTTCAAAATATTTAAAGAACAATTTTAAAATGTTAGACGAGATCACGATCCCTCACTTCACATCGAATGGCGAATGGAGCGCAATCAAGCAGGAGCAAGAGAGAGTGAGCACAAAAGAGTTTTTATTTTATTATTTTTTTTTTGTTTTTTTTTTGTTTTGTTTTTGTATATAAAAATACTTTGTCAAGCTGTCAAACTGTAAACAACGAGATTAGAATTTGAAAAAAGTAATATTTTTGGGGCACCTGTCACCTTTCTGGGGCACTCCACTACCACCACCACCTCCACTGCCACCACTAGCTACACTAGCGGAACCAGCTGTTGGACCCACAGATGAGGAGCGAGCATCTCTGGCAGGATCATACTGTTCTGCACTCTTGGAACGTGCACTTAGAAGTTTTTCCTGTTTAGGCGAACGGGCAAATAGGCCACCGCCCTTTGAGGTATTGCGGTTTTTATTTGGCGAACCATAAACACCAGCATAATTTTCTAGTGGTGGAAAACTAGCCCCCATTGAACTATCAGATGGTGCTGAGATGGGTGATTTTGGCTGCAGCCTATAGACAGGTTCACCGGAATCGAAAAAAGCATCAAAGTTACGTTGTCTTAAATTTTCCGTATTAAATATGGGATTTTCAACTTGTAATTCTAAATCTTCACGCAGTCTCTGAGATTCTTTATGATCGCTGGACGAGGAACGACCCAATCTACCCAGAGGTATATGAAGTTTGGGTCTTAACATACGCGATTTGCTTAAAGGTGATTTGTTGGATGTTGAGGGTTCGGGTGGAAATTCCATTGGAGACATGGGACGACCCCAGCCTGGACCTAAACGGGGTTTTGTTGGATCGGTGTCGGGTGGATCTATTATTATGCTCGGACTTCTTTCTCTGCTGGAACGTTCAAGAGCACCCGTCGGATATTGTATGGGCGGATAAAGAGTTGAACCCATTGCCATGCCCGGTTCATTATTGTATCTCGAGGGGTTATTAAAGTCATTTAAAGATTGTGAAGATGATGAAATTATTTGATGTTGTTGCTGTTGTTGATGTTGCTGATGTTGTTGGTGGTGTTGTTGCGATTGTTGTGAAGAGCGCATATTCAAATCATTATACATCGATTCGCCGAACTGTGAAAGTGTTGGTGTTGTTGTTGTTGTTGGTTGTTCAACAGCTGGTTGAAATCTACGTTGTTGCTGTGTATTGAATTGAACGGGTGTTGAACGTTTCAATGTTGTCTTGGATATGCGGCGATTTGAAATCAAAGGTGAAGCTGATGTTGATGTCGATGTTGCAAATGGAATTGGTGACACAGAAGGTGTGGGTGAAGGTCTCTCTACAATCGTGGGTAGTACAGATCGATCGTAATTGGAGTGTAAAAGTCTATGGGCAAGCGGTTCTCGTAATTGTACCGAACTCTGGCCAACTTCTTGGTCGACTAAATCAAGTCGTAATAGCTCTTGTTGTTGCTCTTGTTGTATTTGTTGTAGTTGTTCCAGCTCTTGTAATTGTTGTAACTGTTGCTGATCTCCTCTAAAGCGCGTAAAAATGCTTTTTGTTTTATTTTCTGTTGCTGGGAGTTCGATTGTTGTTGTTGTGGACTGTGGCTGTGTGAGAAATGATGTAGAGGGGGGAGGTAAACTTCGGGCAGGTATAACAATTGGTACTTGAGGTTCACGCAAGCAATCGAGTGTTGGTCGTGGACTTATACGAGGTATAGCAGCACCGTATGTCATCAAGATGAGTTCATCAGCTGGAAATATTACAAACATTCCTGGCCGCCCCCATGTGACATGGCGACTGCGTTAAATACAAACATAAATAAAATCACCTTTCAAAAGGTTTTTCTCTCTCTTTCTCTCTCTTTTTTTTTTGTTTGTAATGCTTTTCAGCTTAAGGAGTATCGGTCTCTTTCTCTCTCTTCTTATGGTTGGAATTTGTCTTTTGTTTTTTTTAGTTGTTGTTGTAGAAAAATAAATGAATACCACGTTTACATATATGGAAGTAATGTAAATTACACGGAAACAAAAAAATATGTTGTTGTAGAAAAGAACTTATAACGGTAAAAGAATATAAAACGAAATTAAATCAATAAAAATATAATTGAAGTGATTTTGTTGCTGCTGAAAGTTGAAATTTTTAATTTTCTTTACAGATTTTTAACGTACTTTTTGTGTTTTAGTTGGAATCGAAATAAAATCAAACCGACGAATATATCACAATTGGTTTTCTATACTATTTTTTCTGAGGAAAAAAAATATAGAATGAAACCTTCGCTCGCCTCACTGCTATCCCTTCTTCATCACTGGAAGAATTTTTCGATTTCTTTAATTTACGAACGTGATGTCATTTAGATCGCTGCATTTTGCTGAGTTGGACGCTTCTATTTTAAATCTGAAATAACAGAAAAATATAAATGATGTCAATTAGTACTTCAAAATATAACTGTAAATTCTAGAAAGAGAGCTGTGAGGCTTTCACTTATGCAAACGTAATAAATTTAAGCATTTCAATAAATGATTCCATCTGTTTTTACACTCAATGTCTATTTATTTTACATCAGCTTTAAGTGTCTCTCTCTCCCTCTCTCTCTCTCTTTTTATTTTCCCATCTAAGTTTTTGTTTATAAACAAAATAAAAACCGTTAACAGTTCCTTAAAGTCAGTTGCCATAATTGATTCAGTTGTATTCCAAAAAATGACGCTTTAATTTTCTCCTTTAGTTTTATTCGTCTTGTATTGAATTTTCCAAAAACAAAAATTTTACAAAAAAATTTAAAAAATTCTCGCACTACCCACGTATAAATGTATGAATATAAACATCTCATAGTAATTTTATATAAAAGTCGAATATTCATGTTATTTAATTAATTTTCCTTTTAAATCTGTCAAACACACTTGAAAAGGAAAGCATATTGATATAGTATATTTCATTATATAAAAGCTATTTTGGAAAAGAAAATAATGGGTGATGCAACCAAAACGTAAATAAAGCAAACAGTTTTCCAAAAATTATCTCAATATTTTATTATGATAGAAGAATTCACGACAATTATATGTGAAGCAAAATATCGATAAAATGCTCACCAAAATTTTGGTAACGTACCCTCTATTCGATGGTCCATATTTTCAATGACTCTAAGGACATAATTACAGTTCAATGTCGCTTAATGTGCCGATTAAGCTCATCCTTTAGCTCTTGAATTGTTCTTGAATTATTATTGACGAACATTTTTTCTTTGAAATATTTCCAAAGAAAGACAGACGTGTAACGGTGTCAAATCACATGATCATGGCGGACAATTAACACGGTCACTATGTAAGACATTCATTAAATTTCTCTCCCAAAAGAGAGAAGTGTGGTAAGTGGCAGCATCATGTGTACATATATGGTGTACACATGATGCTCCACGTCCATATACTCAATTTCTGGTTACAATAATTTCGTTATCATTTCGATATTAGCTAACACCATTCACTGTATCTATTTAGTAAACCTCATTTTAAAAGGAGTACATCCCAATAACGCGGATAAAGTTTATATACCACGTTATATTGGCTTTTGCTATCAAGGTTTAACCATTTTGCAGATTCTTTTTACGGATGAAATCAAATTCGAAGCACAATGAACATTTTTTACACAAAAGCCCTCATAAATTAGTAAATAATTAGGAATAAGATTTAATCGAATAAGGTTCAATCGAAAAAACTTTAATCGAATAAGTTTTAATCAAATGAGTTTAATCGAATAAGGTTTAATCGAATAAAATTTAATCGTATAAGGTTTAATCGAATAAGATTTAATAAAATAAAGTTTAATTGAAAAAGGTTTAGTCGAATAAGGTGTAGTCGAATAAGATTTAGTCGACTAAAGTTTAAAGTGTCAAATAAGGTTTAATCGACTAAGGTTCAATTGAATAAAATTTAATCGAATAAGGTTTATTCGAATAAAATTTAATCGAATAAGGTTTAATCGAATAAGATTTATAAAACAAAGTTAAATTGAAAAATGCTAAGTCGAATAAGGTTTAGTCGACTAAAGTTTAATCAAATAAGGTTTAAGCGAATAAAATTCAATAGAATAAAGTTTAATCGAAACCAAGAAGGTTTATTCGTATAAGGTTCAATCGAAAAAAGTTTGTGGCGTAAACACAATGAAGAATTTTTGCACAAAAACACTCAGAAAAACAGGGAAGCATAGAGCCTTACCGAATCAAATAAGGTTTAATCGAATAAGGTTCAATCGAAAAAAGTTTAATCGAATTAGGTTTAATCAAATAAGGTATATCGAATCAAGTTCAATCGAATAAGGTTCAATAACATAAAATTTAATTTAATAAGTGCTAATCCTAAAAAAAATTTAATAGAGCCAAGTTTAATCGAAAAAATTTTAATCGTATAAGGTGTAATCGAATAACGTTCAACCATATAAAATTTAATCGAATATGGATTTATGGATTAAAAAAGATTTAATAGAACAAAGTTTAATCGAATAAAGTTTAATCGCAACCTTATGCGATCAATCAACTAATCAACTAAAGTATAATTGAAAGTCGAATAAGGTTTACTCTGCTAAAGTTTAATCAAATAGGGTTTAATCGAATAAAGTTCAATCGAAAATATGATTGTGACGTAAACACAATGAAGAATTTTTGCACAAAAACACACAGAAAACAGGGAAGCATAGAGGCTTATCGAATCGAATACGGTTTAAACAACTAAGGTGCAATCGAAAAAAGTTTAATCGAATAAGATTTAATCGACTAATGTTTAATTGAATAAGATGTAATCGAATAAGGTTCAATCATATAAAATTTAATCGAATAAGTGTTAATCTTAAAAAAGATTTAATAAAATAAAGTTTAATCGAATAAGGTTTATCGAATAAAGTTTAATCGCATAAGGTTTAATCAACTAAAGTTTAATTGAAAGTCGAATAAGGTTTACTCTGCTAAAGTTTAATCAAATAAGGTTTCATCGAATAAAGTTCAATCGAAAATATGGTTGTGACGTAAACACAATGAAGAATTTTTGCACAAAAACACTCAGAAAACAGGGAAGCATAGAGGCTTATCGAGTCGAATAAGATTTAATCGATAAGGTTCAATCGAAAAAAGTTTAATCGAATAAGATTTAATCGACTAAAGTTTAATCGAATAAGATTTCAACGACTAAAGTTTAATCGAATAAGATTCAATCAAATAAAAATTAATCGAATAAGAGTTAATGCTAAAAAAGATTTAATACAGCAAAGTTTAATCGAATAAATTTTAATCGAATAAATTTTAATCGAATAAGGTTTAATCGAATAAGGTTCAATCGAATAAAGTTTATTCGAATAAGATTTAATCGAATTAATTTTAATCCTATTCTGGTTGTTGGTGAGTCCTCGCGGGGAGCAACGTGGTGGCTATGATTTAATCGAACTTTGAAGAAAGTTCTGAAGAGACGTTAATGAAAAGATAAGGTTAACATCGGAATAAATGTCCAAGTGGCATTTTTAACAGGACTAGTAGTTGGCTAGTCTCTAACTCTTTAGCAAGGAGTGGGAGCAAGGCCTGAGCATTTGAAAATTGCTACTAAGGCGAATGTATATGTACCTAGTGTCCTGCACTCAGTGATAGGAACATCATTAGATTATGGCCCCATGGCTCGGTGCTGATGTAACTCCACATCTAGCGCACAATTAACGTTGATTAACTTAAATTATAAATTATATTAAATATTTTGTTATCTTTGTATACTTTATCTTCCATTATATTATCAAATTTCCTTACAATCGAATTCTACTTCATAATTTCTTATGGCCCGAGGCCATCAACACAATTCGCCTCATGCTTGTCTTTTTCTGTGCACAAAAAAATGTTTTTATATTTCTTTGTCATTGTTGTTTAATCCTTACAGTCATTATAATAATTAACATGGCTACATACATATGTAACAGCAATAACAACAACTAGAACAATAATATCAACAATAAAAATGTAATAAAAACTCAATATAATAAAATATTTATCAGGTATTTTAAATATAATAAAGAAACAAAAAAATTTAGGTATAATATACAGTATTGTCGAAAATAATAAGTACGTTTACATAAATAAAAGGAATATGTGCTTAAACGATTGATCATTAGTAAAACATTTTTGAAAAATTTTTTAAATACAACTAAAATAAGTTGTCGAGTAAATTCTGCCAGTGTATGCTAGTGGAGCGAATAAAACTAACTTTTTAGTGGGCTAATAATCCAACTTTATTTATCAGTGAACTTTTAATCACAATTTAGAAAAGCTAAAAAAAGTTGCTTATTAAATTTAAAAACTCTTTTGACCAACTGAGAATTGAACAAAAATATCAATAAACGCAAAGAAAATTTATTGTTATTTTCAATGTGTGGCGAAATAAATGATTATTGATTGATTTAAAACAAATAATCAACAACTCCAATGATGTACCAAATCTTTTTATCTTAATACTTTTCAAATTTACTTCGGCTTGAATTGTACATGTTCAAATTAAATGAGAATTATATAAACTCTAAACAGATTTCATCGATTTAACATCAATCGATGAAACTCAACAACAAACTTACTTTTTACTCCAAGTGTCGAAATATGGAACAGAATCGCTCGTTAGCCTAAGAATTAACAATTTGTATTGGCAAAGCTATTCCTTTTAACGTTGTTATTACAAGCAACTGCATAAGTGTTTGAGATGCCCACTGCTAGTGAGTTCATCTGCGTGATCTACACTATTTAAAAACGTATGAGACTTCAATTCTTTTACGCATCATCTAATGTTACTGCCGCTGGAAAGTTAAACTACTTCGTTTTGCCGCCATTTTGGTAAACCTTAATCTTGACACTTCATATTTGGCTGTGGTGCAGTAAACATGGGGCAAATTTATTCTCGAAAAATATTCGATAAACCAACATTTTTTAATCGTTAACACATTTTATCAAAAACCAATCATCGATTACTACGACGATGAGAAAGTTATGTGAAATTTTTGAGAGAAACAACGTGCCAACAAAATGCACTATTTATCTTGAGGTGAAGCATTTCGAAGAAAGAAGGTTTGTAGGTGATGGGCCCACGTTACTTTCTTATGGTCACAGAAATCGATGATTGATTGATAAAATATGTTAACGATTAAAACAAGTTGGTTTATTGAATATTTTTCGAGAATAAATTTGAACCATGTCTACTTCACTACTGTTAAATATGAACTGTCAAGACTAATGTTTACCAAAATGGCGGCAAAACAAAGTAGTATATCCCTTCCGGCGAACACCCTGTTCACTATAGCAGTAAAAATTTTTCCTACCTCCAATAGAAAATATCACCTTTAAATTCTCCCCGGGGGCGCATTTAAATGTTTTGACGGAAATCCATCGCTATTGCATGTGTCTTTGAGGGTAAAAGGGAGCCCAGTCCCCCAATAGGCTAGCGGGAGACAACTGCACAATCCACTATATTTCCACGGGAATCAGTAAAGCCCCAGAGTTCAGCTATTTGTCTTTTTAGCCTTTTAGCTGTTCTCTGACTGATTATTTAGGTTGGCTCTTCGGGAGTATCGTGGTGGTTGTGTGTTTCGAGATCTTCGTTTGAGTTTGTGGATTGGATCATTCACAATGAACACAATGAATGGTTCAGGTCAGTGAGCATTAATGCCGTCGTGTTCCTAAATTATATTAAGCTTAATGCGTTCTGGTCCAGGAGTCGGATAGTCTCCTTTTGAAGTTGCATTTAGGAGTGACCGGAGGATATACGTATCTAAAGGTCTTTTCGGGCGAGGATGACGCTATATTTCATCCACAGTGGTATGATCCACCATCTGATTGTGGCCTACACAGCTAGGTGCAGATGTAAACCTTATTACGCATCACCTTTAAATATGAATTTTAAAAATGTAAAAAATTTCAATTTTGGGATTTATAATGCACTATTTAGGAATTACGGGATTCTTTGAATCCGCCAATACCCCCACGTACAAAATTTTATTAAAATAATTTTACAAATAAATAAGATGAACTTTAATTTCTGGAGTACTAATTTTATTCGGCCATTGTTGCACAGTGGGGTTTTTGATGGAAAAAAAGAAAATAATTTTGCAGTTTCTAACTGGATAGCACGATTCTATTAAGAATTTTTTTTAACAAAATGGCGGCAAAACAAAGTAGTATACCTTGCGGACGGACCCTCGGGGACTGTTAATGTTAATGTTAATTTTTATACAAATTTCTGTCGATAGATAGCATATTGTTTGCTATTTCTAAAATCCAAATTAAAAAAAGGATAGATGAGGGATAACCGTATCTTAGCTGGAATTTAAATAAAAATCTTTATATAAATTAAAAGATATTTTCAGAAGATTTTTGGTACTTAAGTATGCTTTCTTTAGCTGAAAACTTAATTTTTCCGAAAAGGATATATAGAAGTTACTCCTATCCTTTCTCAAAATTTTCTCCAAAAATGCTAGTATTTTTATAGCTTGATAATAAAACACTTTATGGCAACTTTTATTGTGCTTAACCTGTTCCTATCATTATCAAATTTTGTTCTATGTCAAAGCATTGTGCGCCATTGTGATAGTGGCTTTGGTATCGATTTGTTATCGTTTTAAAAATCCCTTTTAAAGGAGTTTTTTTATTTTTAGTTTCCCTGGTATAAGAATTATTATTCTCTCAAGTGTTCTTTTAATACATCCAGCACTGTAATTTCACTAACCATGATTCCATCTCATTTGCATTGTTGCACGATATAGCGAGCAGGCATACGTGAGTATAAATTATGTTTCACACGCTGTGAGAGAGAGGGGAGGAGGTGTAGAATAGCTGCAATGCAAACAAAAACTAAATAAAGTGGTTATAAAAGAGGCAAATGGAATATTGGAGTTAGCAGTAACAACTATAGTGAACGTTCTTTAAAACGATATTGAATCTCAGTAGAAAATAATAAAATAATTAAAAAAAAAAGAAACTCAATAATTTTTAATAAAAAAAAAACAAACAAAAAATCAAAAATATTGCAAAAGACCAAACGGCTGGTGAGGTGGCTGGCAGGGAAATGTTATTTTAGCATGAAAATAATGTTGGCATTTTAATGGCAACATGCCAAAAACTACTTTACAAAATTGCTAAAGCAACAACAACATCACAAAATAAAAATAAATAAAAAACAAACGAAAATATATTTAAATGAACACAATTTTATCATAATGAATAATTGAAAATGTTGAGTACATATTCTAGCTATTGTTTTTTATTATTGTTGTTGTTTGTTGTTGTTTTGTTGTTGCCACTTTTGCTTTTGCAGGGACTCCTTGCTGGGTTCAAGTCAAGTTAATAAAGTTCTTTTGCAATTTATTTATGCAAATGCTTTTTGTTTAGAAAAAATTAATTTTCTTTTTCTTTTTTTTGTGTTGTTGTTGCTGTTAACTTTTAGAAATACAGAAGGAGTACAACAACAATTAACGCCTGAACTTTTGAACTTTTTAAGAAAAAAATATAAGTTTCTTTAACTGTTTTATTTAGTTGTTTTGCTTTTAATATTTTTAATTACCGAATTTATTAGACTATTTTAATATCTTAACCCTTTCGAACCGGTCGGTACAATATATCCCCAAAAAAAAAAAAAAAACAAACATGAAAACCTTTTGGTAATATTTGCTTTAAAATATGCATTAGAATGTCTTTTTTCCCGTTTTTTATGGCATTGGAGCCATATGAAGATGGTGGATCAGAGTACAGAGTAGCAGCACTGAAAACAATCGACGCTCAAGAAAATCTCACTTGCGGAAAATCTATGGACGATCAATGGCAATGGCCAGAAAAGAAATGCCGGCAGAGTACATCCCATCGGTGCTATGTAACATAAATCATGGATCCAATTAGCTAGAAACGTTTATAAAATTATTTCTCCGATGTATACTCATATGCCCCCCTTTCCCCGGGGGCACATTTATCGGCCTTTATAGAATACCTGACTATCTAGACCTGTGCTGCTGGAGGTATAATGGAGTCCAGTCTCCTGAAGGCAAGCAGGGAGTCAACTGGAAGCTTCACGTAATTTCCACGGGAATCAGTAAGCCCCAGAGTTTCCGCTAATTGTCTCTTTAGACTTTTAGCTGTTTCTCTGACTGATTATTGAGGTTGGTCCTTCGGGTTTTGCGGCCCCAAGAATGAACTGATTTATGGAGGCCAGGATCATCTCGCCTTTAATCACACCAACGGGTGAATGATCCGGATCCAGTGAGCATACTAGTCATGTGTTCTGCACCAGGAGTTGGATAGTCTCCAGCTCTTCAGCAAGGAGTAGTGGTTTGCAACTCTGCTTTGGAACTGCTGAAATTGCAAATAGGTTGCTAGAATTAGTCTTTGGCTTCCTAGGGCGTGAATGTCATTGCTTTTCATACCCAGTGGTTTGGCCACCATCTGATTAGGGCCTACGGCCAGGTGCAGATATAAATCTTATCACGTCATTTCACGCATGACCCTAAAACATACTTTAGTGACATTACAAGTGAAACCCATAAGATCTACGTGCCATTTTCCTCACAATTGTGTGATTGATCTAGATTCTAGAAGCTTAATAACATCTCTTTTGTCACAAAGCAAGCAACTACAAATTGTTCTTTAGAAAAAAAAAAGAATCTTAAACTCTTTAATGGAATTAAATAGAAGAAGCTAAATCGACTAGCGACACATGGCCCTGGTATACAGAAAATTAATCACTTGGTATAAAAATGCGAAGTTTAATGGATAATAGTTAATCCACCCTGTCAAATTAGGATTTTTAATTATAACGAGCCCCCGGACTACTCATTCCATAAAATTTTAAAATCGAAATATCTGCACGTTTTGCTGGCCATCAATGACAATTTCCATGCTGATGGCCAACGGCCCACTAACAATGCCAACCGAATGAGCACTTCTTTTTGTGTCTATTTATTAGTTGAGTCCAATGCGGTGACAGTGTTTAGATGTTTATGCCTAAAATGACTGTCGCTATTAATACGAAGTGTGGGCGTAGGTACCTGTACTTCATTGGAGAAGTAAAAGCCACATCCATTACTCCTCACTTCTTCCGCCTGTTGATTCTAACAAATTTCATTTTGTGTAAAAGTTTATCCATGCGTTTGTGGGGAAAGGTGATGCCTTATTTAGATATTAATGCATCTTTATATTTTTCAAGAAGTAGTATATGATTTCAGGGCGAGCAGAGCTGCTTGACAATATCACAAAACTGCCAGGGGTTCTATTGAATAGACTACCACATGCCGCCCTAATATCCATTGGAGATTCAAATGGACTTTGAAGTACGGAATGAGACGCCTAAGCAGAGATCGTTTTGAAAAGATTCCTTTAATCTCTAAGTCACCTAATGAAGCAATTGCATCATAAGATAACATCGCGATAACTGCTTTATATAAGGTTCGCCATTTAACGTTTTTTTTTTCAACTAGTGCTTATTTCGTGAATGGTAACACTTAGCTCATGTTTGATTTGACAGATAATTGGTACTATCCTTCCGCTGAACGAATAAGTGGGCCTGCGATCGACTTACAGAAGATGCCGATTTTGCCAAACAAAAATCATCTTTTCAGCTGAAGCTCATTTTGATCATGGCGGGTATAAAAACAAGCAAAATTGTTGCATTTTGGGGCACAGAAAACCCACACGCATATTACGTGATAAGATTTACATCTGCGCCTGGCAGTTAGCCCTAATCAGATGGTGGTCATACTACTGGAAATTAAAAGCAACGTCATTCACGTCCTAGGAAGCCGAAGACTAATTCTAGCAACAGGTCTACGGCCAGGTGCAGATGTAATTATTATCATGTATGGATAAGCCAAAGTACAAATGAAAGGTTGGAGGGCATTGTTAGAAAACATCAATCAAAGAGCATGCAAAAAAAATATTTCTCGAAAGATTCATTAAACCGATCTGCAGCCAAGTTTTTTTAGGAATAGTGCTTATAACTTCCTACAACAGCCACCAAAATGCAAATTAATTGATCTAAAAGAAAGTCTGCTGTTGACAACGCATTGATAAGAGACAGCAAGTCTCGGGATCAATATCTATTGCTGCTCTTTAAATTTAACTGCAATTCTCCAGAAAAGCCCATTCATTGGCTGCTCAAAAAGTTTCTACATTGAAGAAGCAGTAGCTTGGCTACAGAAAGCATTCAATGCGTGTCGTGAAGACAGCTCCTTCCAATCATTGCATAAATCAATCCTTAAGTTCAGAAGACGGTCTTCCTTTCAAACCTATCAAACGTGGAATTAAAATTTCGGAAAGATTTGATTCATCTTCTGGGTATGTGTTTATGATTTCAATATATATTGGTGAAAAAGAAGAAACTGGACAACATGTCGACAACTCGACTTTGAGTGAAAGAGTAGTCTCGGCTTTGGCAAAAACTATCAAGCGAACAAATGTGGCACTTTTCTTTGACAGATTTTTTTCCTCAGTTTTTTTCTTGTTTTTTTTTTTTTTTAAAGAGAAGTAGCACTTCAGGCAACAATGCCTATTTAGTCAAAAACCATGGTACATTCTTAAGGAAAGGGATAGAAGAGAGATGGAACAGGTGGTGAAAGTAGAAGGATAGTCGGAAATTAACTGCCGTACAAAGACGGTACACCGACCAGTGACTTTGACTTTATCGCTGGGCAGCCCCACCGACAGTCAATTTTCACTTCGGCTTTTCAATGTATGCGTGCGGGTTTTCTGTGCCCCAAATGCGACAATTTTGCTTGTTTACATACCCGCCAAGATCAAAATGAGCTTCATCTGAAAAGATGATTTTTGTTTTGTTCTGTAAGTCGATCGCAGGCCCACTTATCGAAGCGAAAAGGCATTGGATGGCTTCAACTTCTGAACCCACTGGACTTTGTATGGCGTCATACCAAGGTCTTTATGCAAAATTCGTCTAAATAATGTCTCTGAAATATTCAATTGCTGAGAACGATGGTAAATTGATGTTGATGACGCTTCACGCACACTTTCTGCCACAGCAGCAATATTCTCGGGTGTACGCACTGTTTTTGGCTTTTCACGCTTTGGTTTATCAATGAGGATGCCATTTTCTTTTACTTTTTTTTCAAAAGATAACGAACATACGGAGCTGACGGTGCTTCTCTTCTTCCAAAACCCGTACGCAATTTTCGCACACATTTTGCAACCATGATTTTCAAAGTAATGTCGCAATATTTCCCAGCATTGTTCAAGTGTAAACACAACCATATTCGTTCAGCGGAAGGATAAAACTAATTATCTGTCAAATCAAACATGAGCTAAGTGTTACCATTCCCGAAATAAGCACTAGTTGAAAAAAATGTTAGATGGCGGACCCTATACAAAGCAGTTGTCCCGATTGCTTCATTACGTGATTTAGAGATTAAAGGAATCTTTTCTTTAGAGTCACATTTGCTCAGACTTTAATTTATTATTTTTTGAAGGAACTATTTTGACTAAACGTTCAAATTTTTGTAGTTCCACCGCACAACTAAAAGGAAAATATGAAATTTTCGAATTTTTCACCTTTTAAGGTAAAACCTTTACTTTTGCCAACCCTCGTACATTTAATCAATAAAAATTTAAAAGCTTTCTTAAATTCTACGATAATTTTCTAAAATGTTCTGCTACTGACGATTAGCATTCAAACGTTAATTCATCTTTCGACTTCTTTTATCTATTTGATATTGGTGGTTACCTTTCGAAGCATTAGAATTATATTAGAACTGCCATGATTAAGAAATCTTGTTTAATAAAAGCAAACATTATTTAAGCACATGCACATATTTCATTTCGATCTCATCAAAATACGGTTTGTTTTACGCGCTGCCAGATGCCATAACACTCGTCGTATTTTCTATGCCGTAATTGAATTGTTATGCTGTCATTTACGTCAACATCTACAAAAAAAACATTTTTTTAACACCCACATCAAGTTTTCACGCAGTCGACAATTTTCAATAAAATTATTAAAAAAAAAGTAAAGAAAAGTCTAAAAGAAAACTACAGAGAAAAAAAACAGCAACAAGAAAAACAGTGAATTGGAAATGATACAATTTGTATTGCGTACAGTGCACATTTCACTTTTCAAAGATCCACTAAACTGTTGCTATTCCCATTGCTGGACGGTATTTGTCAAGAAGTGTGTCTGTATGTGTGCCTGTGTGTATGTGTGTGTATGTGTATGCATTAGTATTTACATCATGATTGTCGCGTGCTTAGTTAAACATTCAGTTATTTACTTTTTGGAATAATTCAGTGTTTACATTTCATTCGTTTTCCTCCTCTTCTTCTTTTGTTTTCATGCATTCCACTGAGAGCAGTCAAAAGGTAAAACAAATATTGAAAAAACGCAAATAATATCAAAAGTACTTTTTATTCTATAATAAAAAATTTAAAAAAAAATTAGCAAAGGAAAATAGCAAATTTAACTCTCTTTGATTAAAATAGACAACTCTAAAAGAGAAGGGGAGCTATTGATATTACCAGAACTCTAGGGATGTGAATTCTAAATAAGAGGCACAGTGATGATAAAAATATTTTACGTATCAGGAAGCAACTACACTCAATTAAGTTCACTATTTTATATGCCGAACTTTTACAAAAATATTTTCATAAATTTCTTATATCATGGGTGATTGATACAAAGTACCTTTAAGAAAAGTACTTTTCAAAAAGTACCTTTAAGAAAAGTACTTTTTAAAAAGTACCTTTAAGATAAGTACTTTTTAAAAACTATCATTCAGAAAAGTACTTTTTAGTAAACTATTTTCAGAAATAAAAATCTTTAAAATATTTCCTTTTAAAAGATCTTTGATTTAGTACAAAATAAAAGTACATTTTTAGGAACTGTTAGGAACTGTTAGATATTCGTGGCATTATTATTAAAAGTTTTTTTAATAAAACATATGCTTTTTCAAACTGAATTTAAAAAAAAAAACTTATTTTCAGTAAAGTATTTTTAAAAAAAAAATTTTTTTAAGAGGTACTTTTTTTATATATTTTTAGCAAGCTACTTTCCTTTATATTTCCATAATTTATACGATTTATTAATAAAGTAAAGTATTTTTGTAGAAGGTATTTTTAAGTAGAGTATTTTTTAAAAAGGTACTTTTTTTAAAAACTAACTTGAGGGAAACTACTTTTTATAATACTTTTTTAGCACCATAAAGTTGCCTTATAAAAACTTTGCTTAATAAAAAAACTTACTTTAGGTAAAGTACTTTTTAATAATAAATTTTTTGAAACGTTTTTTTTTCAAAAGGTCCTTTTTGTTTTTTTTATTTGTTTTTTTTTAACGGGTTTTAAACATATATATGTTCAACCATATTTTATAACGCTTAAAAATGTTACCACTCAAAAACTGTTTTTTTAATACTAATTTGTATAAAAAATAATACTTTTTTACCTGCAGCCTTTTTTTAATAATTTTTTTAGGGCAATAAAAAACTTTTTAGAAAAAATTTTTATCAGCATAAAATTTTCAAATAATTTATTAAAAACGAAAAAAAATGTTAGGTACTTTTTTAGAGTTATCACATTCAAAAGGGTACTTTTTTTCAAATCTTTGCAGTTTCAAGGTGATACTTTCCAATGTTTTTAAAAATTTTATTTCTTTAAAGAAACATAAGAATTTTATTTTTAATATATTTTTGAAGTTTTTATTTAAAAAGATATAATTATAACTTTTATTTTATTTATTTTTATAAAAAAAAAGTATCATGGATGACATCAATAATACCAAGCGACTGAATTTTAATTTTAACAACAACAACAAAATTTTATTAGTGACATGTAAAAATGCAAAATAGAAAAAAGCTTAAATTTGAATGTGACATGAAATGTTTTAACAAGAAACTTCACTCTAGACTATAAATTTAAAATAATAATAAAAATAATAAGAATAATAAAAATAATAAAAAGAACACGCAGGCAGACGTACTTGAGAGTTAAAGCCTGTGAAAATATGTTTCCGGTATAAAATCTTTTTTTTTAATGTTTTTTATATCCATTTCCTTGAATGCATATTTTTACCTTAAGAAAACATGTTTATGTTTATTCTCTAAAAAAAAAATAAAGCAAAGGATAAAATTTATTCCTTTTTTAAAAGCTTAAACAAAAATTAATTTAATTTTCTTGATAATAGTCTAAGCAGTAATAAAGTATTTGCCATTTTCATTTTTCTTGGGTTTTATAAAAAAAAGAATTGAGTTGAAGGAAAAACTAAACAGGCAACGTTGCCATAATTTCTTTAACTTTTAAGTAGATTTTATTTCTTTGTTTTTTATTTCTTTAACTTTTTGTGTTGTGTTTAAGTTTATTGTGTTGATGTTCGTTCGTTCGTTTTTTGTTTAAAAATAAAAAATATAAATAAATTTATATGCTTTTGTTGTTATTAATGTTGTTGCTGTTGTAGCTGTTGTTGTGTTAAGTGAAAACTTTTATTTTGATTGTCCATTATGCTATTTTACTCATTCCCTTTACATTTTAGTGGTTCACCCAGCTGTGCGGTTCTTTCCTTTTTTTTTATCACATAAAAATATTAAAACAAAAAACGAAACGAAAAGTAAATGTTGTAACACCGGAAAAAGTTGCTTTACAGCTCACATTTACATTATTGTTGCAACATGCAATTGTATAAAATTAGAAAAAATATTTTTATTCACACACTTACACAGTGGCACAGTGGTGAATTAACTTTAAAAGTATTAATTTAATTAGATCTAGAACACGGCTTGATAATAGTGTCATCACATAGAAATCACTCGCCGGTTATATCAAACAAATAGCCAGAAATAATGGTTCACATCAAACGGAAATGACAAATACTTTAAAAGTTTTTAGCAACAATAATATGGTTGCAATAACCATACTGTTATTGTGTATAATAATAAAATGATTAAACTATAACCATAACATAATCATTATACAGTGCAAGTACAAGCAGCCTATAAATAAAATTTTATTTCTTTATATGCTCAAAAGTAGTTAAAATTATTTCCTGTTATCCAGTGTTCAATGTTAAATGATGTTGCCAGACTTCATTTCATATTTTTTTCATAAAACAAAAATAACGGTTTATTTATTTTTTTAGAGTAACAAAAGGCAGCTTGAAAGGCTATTAGAAGTGATTTGCCTAAATTTGTGATTAAATAGTAAATTGAGATTTTTTCAAAATTAGAATTGTTTTTTATTGTTAAGAATTTTAAAAAGCAGTGAAATGTCTTCTAATCGCAACGAAATTGTTATAGACGAAAAAAAAAATAATAATAATAAAGTTTGCGAAAAAAAGATAAATCTAACAGGGAAATTGGCCGCCTGATAGGCAGATCACACAGCTCATTATACACTTTAATAAAAACAAAAAACTTTAAAACAATGGGAATTATAACTTCAAAGCCTCGTACTGGTCGCCCTTCAAAGCTAACCGTCCGTGAAAGCCACAGTATTTTGAACACAGTAAAAAGAATTTCCCTCATGACTGCATCTAAAATTATCCGCGATGTACTGAAAAATTTTTCTAAAAATATATCCTTCGTTAATGCTCGCAGAAATTTAAGGCGACCTGGTTTTCAGGATCGAGTAGGGCGGAAAAAGGCTTTTATTTCACTAGTTAACAGTAAAAAGCACATAGACTTCGCAAACAAGTAAAGGGTACGCAATCTAACGTTTTTTTTTTAACTAATGCTTATTTCGTAAATGGTAACACTTAGCTCATGTTTGATATGACAGATAATTAGTTTTATCTTTCCGCTGAACGAATATGGTTGTGTAGACGCTTGAACAACGCTGGGAAATATTGCGGCATTACTTTAAAAATCATTGGTAATGTTGCAGAATGTGTGCGAAAATTGCGTACTGATTTTGGAAGAAGAGAAGCACCGCCAGCTCCATATGTTCGTTATCTTGTGAAAAAGGGAAAGAAACTGGCATTCTTATCGATCAACCAAAGCGTGAAAAGCCAAAAACAGTGCGTACACCCGAGAATATTGCTGCTGTGGCAGAAAGTGTGCGTGAAAGTGCGCCATCAACATCAATTCACCGTCGTTCTTAACAACTGAACATTTCAGAGCCATCATTGAGACGAATTTTGCATAAAGACTTTGATATGACGCCATGCAAAGTCCAATTGGTTCAGGAGTTTATAGCATTTAAAAAAAAAAGTTATTTGGCGGACCCTTTACTTCAATATGCACGATAAGTTTTGGAATAATGTGCTTTTCTCTCATGAGACAAAGTATTTTAGAATAAATATGAACAATGTTGCATAAAAAAAAACTTACTTTTAGTAAAGTACTTTTTTGTAAAGGTACTTTTTTAATATATGGTACAAAGGGGCGCAAATTCGTGTGGCGAAAGAAAGGCGATGCATTCGATAAATCCTTTCTCATATCAACAGTGAAACATGGTGGTGGTAATGGTGGCGGTGTTATGCTTTTGGGACAGTATGTCAAAAAGTGGAACGGTCAGCACGAAGCTTATAGAGACAACACTGGATAAAAACAAATATTTGGACATTTTAAAATGCAATATAAAGTCAAGTGCTGAAAAATTGCAATTAAATAAGGAATTTTTTCCAATATGACAACGAGATCCCAAGCACACTGCAGAAACGCCTCTGGTTATAACATAATGCTGCAAAACAGGTACACTCTCCTCCACAATTCCCAGCCTTTAATAGAGCATTTATGGGCTATTTTGGAATATAAAATTCGAAAACACACAATATCCCGCTTAAAAATTATAATATTGCATGAGTTGACTAAAATACCACCTGCAAAGACAAGAAAACTTATGTCTACAATGAAAAACCGCTGGTTGGAAGTCTTAAAGAGACACGGATATCCAACCCGTTATTGAAATACTGAAAAACTTTCTTTTTTATACACTTTCACAGTGACCAGTGACCATGCCTTCATCGCTGAGCAACCCCACCGACATGCAAATTTTATTTTTGTTGTGAAAAAACCAAGGTCTTGTTGGGAATCGAACCCACAACCTCTAGTCTTATAAGCTAGTACACTACCTACTAGCCTACAGTATATTGGATGAGTGGACTAACATAACATATGAATAGATGGGAAAACTTACGTCTACCATGAAAAACCGCTGGTTGGAGGTCTTAAAGAGACACGGATATCCAATCTGTTATTGAAATGCTGAAAAACTTTATTTTTTACACACTTTCTTCTTCTAATTGTAAGCGTTTGTAGACTTTTGATCATTAATTTTTTTTGAGAGAAGTAGCACTTCAGGCAACAATGCCTATTTATTCAAGTAACGTGCTACATTATTTAGGAAAAGGATAGAGAAGAAATGAGACAAGTGGTTAACGTAAAAGGGTAGTTAAGGAAATTAACTATCGTATAAGACAGCACAGTGACCAGTGACCATGCTTTCATCACTGAGCAGCCCCGCAGACAGTCAATTTTTATTTTTGTAGTGAAAAAAATCAAGGTCTTTGTTGTGAATCGAACCCACAACCTCTAGTCTTATAAGCTAGTACACTACCTACTAGCCTACAGAGACACCTTTAAGAGTTAACCAAAAGAGCCAATTGGCGTTGCAACTTTCTTATTTTCTGCTAAACTGATCAACTTTAACTCAACTGTAAATAAAGTTTTAAGAGATTTTGAGAGAATTACTCAAACAACAGTTATACTTATGGTATCAAGATGTCATTCCTTTTGGCGCTAACTGTCATTACTGACTGTTTTGAGAAAGAAACTTCAGAAGTTTTTGAAAGCAACAAATCGATGATCAAAAATATAAAAATAAAGAGTGGGAAAATTTGAGGTTAGCAAGTAAATTGTCTGCAAATTGATTAACCGTGAGGAACTGCGCTGCCTTCTTTTGACGTTTCATTGGTCAAAATTAGAGAAATTTCAAAACAATTTTTGACTCTTGAGCGAAAAGGTTTTATTCTGAAACTTAACTACTAAATTTGTAAAAATTTCACTGTAACACTACATAAAATTCGAGCAGCTTTTTCTCATCTTCCAGTAACTTCTAAAGCCGCTGTGCGTAATTTATTTGCTAAATTCGTCCTTCAAGATATTGTTAACATAATCGTCTCAGGCTCATGTCAATTGGCGCATTTTCAATTGGGCGTTTATGTAAACAAACAAGCACTCTTATTCTGTTTGGCGACAGCAACATCGTTGTCGATTTTGAGGCGATATCACTTTAGCAAAACGTCAATACTAATTTGGTATTCCCTAACAGTCTAATGACGATCATTTTAATAAAATATAACACATTTATCCAATATTTAAGTAAGCTGATTCATTCGTGTCACATTTTTGATAAACTGTGCCCCTGTAGACTAGTAGGTAGTGTACTAGCTTGTCCCAACAAAGACCTTCGTTGTTTTTTTTTTTTCAGTACAAAAATAAAAATTGTCTGTCGGGGGAGCTGCTCAGTAATGAAGGCATGGTCATGGTCGCTGTTGTGTTATATACGACCATTAATTTCCGTAGCTATTCTTCTACTTTCACCACCTGTCTCATCTCTTTTCCTATCCCTTTCCTAAAGAATGTAGCTCGATACTTGAATAAATAGTTAAATGTTGCCTGAAGTGCTACTTCTCTTTAATAAAAAAAAATAATAAAATTGAATCTAAAAAAAATTAAAAATCGCGCCAAATCTGTAAAAAGAATTT
Source organism: Trichopoda pennipes (assembly GCA_030448955.1). Taxonomy (NCBI): domain Eukaryota; kingdom Metazoa; phylum Arthropoda; class Insecta; order Diptera; family Tachinidae; genus Trichopoda; species Trichopoda pennipes. The sequence goes on from JASKUP010000040.1 coordinate 6,140,628, forward strand.
TGTCAAATATTTCTTTGTAAATTATGTCTTTTGCCATCCATCACTTATTCTATTTGGTTGGCCTAGGGCGTTTAGAGTAGTCGCAACACTTTCCCATTGTTCCTTAAAATTAGTAGGAAGACTGCTTGTTCGAAATTCCCTGACAAGTGATGGATTTTTCCCAATTCTTCCACAAATTTTTTTAAATTGGTTGGCGTTGATAATTTCAATTTTTTCCATTTTATTTGTACTTTTTTATATTTAGTTTTGTATTTTTAGTTTTTTTCAATCTTATTAAATTTTTGTTTATAACAGCACGACACCAACATCACAGACGACAATATCAACGGCCAATTTAAGCCAACATTAATGTCAAATTGTCTTACAGAATACTAAACATGTATTGTTAGTTATCGATAAATGGCAATATTGCCAACAAGAATACGGATTTACAACAAACGATATAAAACGACGTCGTCTTGTATTGCCGTCGCCGAACAGAATATGGAGTTCACAAAATACAGAAATAGTCTTTGAAAAATCATTCCATTCAAAGAAAGCGATCATATGGTACTCTTTCTGATCAAGCGTTATTATTGTAGGCCTTAATTTTTTAAAAATGAACAGCGAAACGCCGTCACCGTAAATTTTGCTGCGCTACCAAACCATGATAAACAATTCTTTATGGCCACAATTAACTAATGTGGACATCGTGATATTTTGTCTCAACAAGACGACTTCAGAAGCCACGCATCCACCCAAACAATTTGCATAAAAATTTAACGTTCGTGCAAATTCTCAATATGATGAGGTGAATTGGCGCCTCCTCGTTCTGGTGATTTATGCCGCTCGATTAATTTCTCTAGGGGTATTTGAAAGACCAGGTTTACGCGATTAACTCACAAATAGCAAACGCTCTGAAAAATTAATTCGACGCTGTATTGATGAGATAAGGGAAGCTTTGTTGCAAAATATATTATGAAATTTTGTGCACATAACGGAATAGATATGGATATTAATTCCTTATCATATTCCATTATAATTTCTATATTTTGCCATTTGCTTTTAGAAGTCAGCATCGCACCATTGAACAAACGCACGGATTGGTTCAAGTCACCAGAAGGACATTTTTTGCACAAAAGAAGTATTGTTCTGCTCTTCTTAGAGATGCGTCTCAGGCTTTTGACAAAGTGTGACATGAAGGCCTGATTTTAAAATTTAAAACATATCTGCCAGTCAATATTCTGAAGCTTTTGGAAAGCTATATTATTGGCCGGAAGTGTTAACTGTTACAGAAGGAAACTTTATGAGTCCTCTCGAATCTATCGCTGCCGGTGTGCCACAGGGCAGCATACTTGTGATATGCCTGTTAGTAGTAATATTCACACATCTACATTTGCCGATGATACAGCCTGTCTTAGTTAGCATAAAAAACCGCGCAAAGCATTTTAAAATCTCCAAGAGCATATTAGCCAGCTGGAAATATGGTTGAAATTATGGAGAATCCAGGTTAGTTAACGAACAAAAGTGTGCTCATATAACCTTTACCCTGCGAAGGGACATTTGTTCCCTCATTCGCATAAACAACCAAATTGTTTCGAAACATTCACATGTCAAATACTTTGGTATACATCTTGATGGAGGACTTACGTTGAAAAATCACATTGATGCAAAACTGACTCAGATGAAGCTTAAATTAGCTTGGATACATTGGCTCATTGGTAGAAATTCTACCCTAAGTCTTGTTGGTAAACTTTTATTATACAAGTCTCTTTTGAAATCAATATGATGCTACGAAATTCAGCTATGGAGCACTGCTTCAGCTTCTAATGTTGAGAAGATCCAACGTAGACAAAATACAATATTGCGCTTAATAACATCAGCTACATGGTACGTAAGGAATTCTAATCTCCATCGGGACTTAAATATGCCACTAGTGACTGCAGAAATTGCTAAATACGCAGGAGAGACCCATCGCGACCCAACCTTATCCACTTGCTCACAATATATTAAACTTCAATGGACACATCTGCTTAAAAAAAAGGGACACTAAGGCTGTAGCTGTCAACGCTACAGATGAAGAGTCTTAAGGATATTATGAATATTGGTATGATTACTATGTATCACTAAGTACCACTAAGCTTTTGTCTGGCATTTGTCGGGCCTAATAATTATTTCTAGATTTAAGATTTGATAACTTATTGTTGCTTCATATTTTGAAGATACTATAAAAAAAATAGTTTTACTTTACAGTGGTATCAATAAAACTGCAGTTGTCCAAACAAAAACAAGTATTTTAAGTCAATTTACTTCCTAACCTCAAATTTATCCACATTTTCCGAACACTTCTTCTTGAAATTCTTAACATTCCTGTTGTAATTTTCTAAATTTCCTTCAAAACCCAACGAATTTTAAATCAAATAATTAAAACAAAATTGCACATGGTTCTTTGAAGTCTCTCCCTGATAAATTTTAATGCTCAAAGAAATTGTTTTTTGGTGTTTCTATTTCATAAATAAATTCGCCCCCTTAAAAATCTTTTAATTTGTCTCACTGTCTCTTGTCAGTTAGTTGACTTTATTTCCCTTGTTTTAAAACATAAGTGTCCTTGTTGTTGACTTTCTTTTTTTGTTGATTTGTTTTTAGTTACAGTTTTTATTTGACTTTGTGTAACCAATTTCCTAGTGTAATAACTGGGTAAAAATTCTCTGGGGGCTTTTTGCGCTGTACAAACGAATCTATCAAATGGCATGAGCACAACCATGCAACAAAAACAAAAAACACAAAAACAATGTGTTTTAAACGAGCAGCAGGAGTAAAGACATTTTAACCATTTTTATTGTAATAGACTCATTCAGTTGTATGATATTTCCCCTTATAAAGGATGACATTACAAATTTAATGTAGCCACAACAAACACATGTGCACATCCTTAAAAATAAAATAAACAGGACAATTTTATACATTTGGATGGGGTTTGCTTAATCATGTCTAAACGACAGAAACAATTTCACTAACAAATTTGTATCACACAAAAATCTTGATACCAATTAATATATAGAAGCCTTGGAAGGTCTATTATATAGGTAAAACCTAAATCCAAGTATACTTTTAGGCGTCAAATGGAATTTATTTTCTTTTTAAAACGTCTGTCTCACAGGTGATTTTATTTTCTTTAAAAAAGATCGTCTGTCTTACAGGCGACTTTTTTGCTTTCAAAAATACGGTCTGTCTAACAGGCGACTTTATTTTCTTTAGAAAAGACCGTCTGTCTCACAGGCGACTTTTTTGCTTTAAAAAATACGGTCTGTCTCACAGGTGAATTTATTTTCTTTAAAAAAGATCGTCTGTCTCACAGGCGACTTTTTTTCTTAAAAAAATACGGTCTGTCTCACAGGCGACTTTTTTGCTTTAAAAAATACGGCCTGACTCACAGGCGACTTTATTTCCTTTAGAAGAGACCGTCTGTCTCACAGGCAACTTTTTTGCTTTAAAAAATATGGTCTGTCTCACAGGCGACTTTATTTTCTTTAGAAAAGACCGTCTGTCTCACAGGCGACTTTTTTACTTTAAAAAAACGGTCTGTCTCACAGGCGACTTTATTTTCTTTAGAAAACACCGTCTGTCTCACAGGCGACTTTTTTGCTTAAAAAAATACGGTCTGTCTCACAGGTGGCTTTATTTTCTTAAAAAAAGATCGTCTGTCTCACAGGCGACTTTTTTGCTTAAAAAAATACGGTCTGTCTCACAGGCGACTTTTTTGCTTTCAAAAATACGGTCTGTTTAACAGGCGACTTTATTTTCTTTAGACAAGACCGTCTGTCTCACAGGCGACTTTTTTGCTTACAAAAAAATACGGTCTGTCTCACAGGTGACTTTATTTTCTTTAAAAAAGATCGTCTGTCTCACAGGCGACTTTTTTCTTAAAAAAATACGGTCTATCTCACAGGCGACTTTTTTGCTTTAAAAAATACGGTCTGTCTCACAGGCGACTATATTTCCTTTAGAAAAGACCGTCTGTCTCACAGGCGACTTTTTTGCTTTAAAAAATACGGTCTGTCTCACAGGTGATTTTATTTTCTTTAAAAAAGATCGTCTGTCTTACAGGCGACTTTTTTGCTTTCAAAAATACGGTCTGTCTAACAGGCGACTTTATTTTCTTTAGAAAAGACCGTCTGTCTCACAGGCGACGTTTTTGCTTTAAAAAATACGGTCTGTCTCACAGGCGACTTTATTTTCTTTAGAAAAGACCGTCTGTCTCACAGGCGACTTTTTTACTTTAAAAAATACGGTCTGTCTCACAGGTGGCTTTATTTTCTTAAAAAAAGATCGTCTGTCTCACAGGCGACTTTTTTGCTTCAACTTTTATGTATTAAAAAATTATATTTTTTTAATACAAATAGTATTGTCTTGAAATTTATAAAAAAATTAACCCATGTTGTACGATTTTTTTTTTTAAATCAAATCTTTTAAATGAAAATTTTTATAACCAAAACTCCAGAAGCCAGCTTATTTTAACCCCCAAAAATATGTCCCTGAAAATAATAATTTCATTCAAAAATAAATTTAAAATTTTGTACATCTGTAATTCTCATTTAGTTGCTTATTTAAACTCATTGACATAGAATAAAATTAATTTTTTCTTTAGAAGAAAATGCTCTTAATCCATTGGTCTCTAGAAATTGGTCTGCACAAATTGGTCGCTACAAACTGTTCACAAAGTTACTCAACATTTTTGTTGTAGTTGCTTGCATGGAACCATTTATTTGGAGCAGATTTTTTGATAAAGTTTGAAAAACTTATATTTGATATGTGTCGTTGAAACCTTTTTTTGCAAATATTTTTTTAACCACAAAGACGAAACTGTATATCTATTTCTTATTTAAAATAATATCCTAAACGTCTTGGATCGAAAACAGTGGCGACAAAGCTTCATGCATTTATAGAAACCTTTATTAGAAACAGTACAAACTGAGTAGTAAAAATTAGATATTCACCCATATTCTGTTTGGCGACGGCAATACAAGACGATGTCGTTTTATATTGTTTGTTGTAAATCCGTATTCTTGTTGGCAATATTGCCATTTATCGATGACTAACAATACATGTTGGTATTGTGTAAGACAATTTGTTGCTTATGTTGCCATAAATTGATATTGCCATTAATATTGTAGGCCCACCAAATAGAATAAGGATAGATGGCAAAAGACATAATTTACAAAGAAATATTTGACAAAATTCTTTTTACAGATTTGGCGCGATTTTTTTTTTATTAAGGAGAACTAGCACTTCAGACAACCATGTCTATTTATTCAAGTACCCTGCTCGATTCTTTAGGAAGGGGATAGAAAAGTGATAAGACAGGTGATGAAAGTAGAAGAGTAGCTACGGAAATTAACGGTCATATAAGACAGCACAGTGACCAGTGACATGCCTTCATTTTGTAGTGAAAAAAAATCAGCGAAGGTCTTTGTTGGGACAAGCTAGTATACTACCTACTAGCCTACAGGGGCACAGTTTATATTTTCTTTACAACAATTTTATCACAAATAGTACACAAATAAATTAGCTGACTCAAATATTAGTTATGTGTGTTATATTTTATTAAAATGATCGATAAACTGGCAACGTCGTCATAAGACTGTTGGAGAATCTTTTCGTGATAAGATTTACATCTGCACCCGGCTGTAAGACGGTCAAATCACTAGAAATGAAAGGCAACGTCCTAGGAAGCCGAGAACTAATTCTAGCAACAGGTCATCCCTAGTTGCAATTTCAGCGGCTCCAAAGCAGGGTTGCAAAACACTACTCCTTGCTGAAGATCTGAAGACCATCCAACTCCTGGTCAAGAACGCTTGAAGTTAATATAATTAAGAACAGGACGGCAATTATACTCACTGCACCTGGACCATTCATTCTGTTCATTTTTTAATGATCCGACCCACAAACACAAACGAGGGCCTCGATACACACAGCCACCATTATACTCCCGAAGGGCCTTCCTCAACAATAAGTCAGAAAACAACTAAAAGTCTAAAGAGACAGTAAGCGGAACTCTGGGGCTTATTGCTTCCCGTGGAAATATAGTCGATTTTCCAGTTGGCTCCTTGCTAGCCTAAGTTTAGTCTAGATGGTTGTGTGATTCTTAAAGACTTATAGATGTGCTCTCGAGGGGACTGCTAGGGAATTACGTCATAAGATTTACATCTGCACCTGGCAGTAAGCCCTAATCAGATGGTGGTTATACCACTGGGAATGAAAAGCAACGTCATTCACACCTTAGAAGGCCTTCGAATACGTATATCCCCCGCTCCTCCTAGTAGCAATTTCAAAAGCTCGAAGTAGGTCGCAGCCTTCACTCCTTACTGAAGAGTTGGAGACTGACTATCTAACTCCTGGTCCAGAACGCATGAAGCTTAATATAGTTTAAGAACACGACGGCATTTATGTTCACTGGACCTGGACCATTTATTGTGTTCATTGTGAATGATTCGACCCTTGAACTTAAACTTGGGGCTCGAAACACACAACCACCCCGATACTCCCGAACAGGCGACCTTAATAATTAGTCAAAGAGCAACTAGAAGGCTAAAAAGAAAAATAGCTGAACTCTGGCGCTTTACTGATTCCCGTGGAAATATAGTGGATTTTCCAGTTGGCTCCTTGCTAGTCTAAGGGCATTGGGCTCCCTTTTACCCCGCAAGATACAAGTGTAGATGGATAAAGACTTATAAATGTGCTCCTGGGGGGTGGGGGATACTCTAAGGGAATACCAAAGATCACATCAATACTAAGATGTTGTGTTAAAGTGATGTTGCCTCAAAATCGTCGACGATGTTGCCGTCGCCAAACAGAATAAGAGTGATCATTTGATTGAACTATTATTTAGTCCAATGATAAGCAACTGTGTGGGAATGTGAATAAAACATCACACGAATGTAGGACTTTCTAGTTCATACAAAACAATTTATCAGCGTATGGGCATCATACGAACTGAATTGTATGTTCTACTCTCGAGAGCAATGTAAAAAGAGAGCTGGCCTTCACGGATCTAAAGACACGTACTATGATTAAAACTTTATGGGGGCAATTATGTTTGATAGACATCTCTCTAATACTTTTTCGTCTCCAGCAATAATTTAGGTGTCTCACTGACTTGTGGATAAAATCAATTAAAATGTTAAAAACTAATAAAACACAAAACTCCTAAAATTCCCCACAACTCCCCAAGAAAATATTCCAACAAATCTATTTTAAAAAAATCCCCATTATGGCTGCAAATCCCCCAAATCTAACAACTTTGAAACATAAGGAATTCGTTTAAAATTTTTGTTTGTTTTTGTAATGGAAATGGTGTATAAAGAAGTAATAAAGTAAATGGCTAATAATGACCCAAACAACATGAGCATGTAGAAAATAAATTAAAATAAATTAAATTAATTACACATATTCCCTGACATGAAATGCTTTTAATTTCCAAAGAAATATGTGTGTGTGTACGTGCATGTGCGTCTATGCGTATATGTGTGCATTTGCTGACATATCACGTAATTAACTTTTGTTTTTATACTCCATTTATTTAACATGTTCTATGTCGTCCATAAAATTATACGTAAAAACCTTTGGTGCCACATTAACTTTAATGTTTTCTCTTGTAAGTAAAACAACTGGCAGATTATTGAAGCTGGCTAATAAGAGAATATTTTCTAATATCTATGTTACTTCTATATAACTGTTAAATTTTATTTGCAACTTTTATTGAATGAGCCAAGATTTCAGTTTATAATTTTCTAATGAGAGTATAAAATGGAAATGGATCAATTCTACTACTGAGCCTACGGTGTTTTTTCAACTGAATTTTCTTTTAGGTGAAAATAGAATATCTCAAAAATATTTTTTTAATAATTTTAAATTTCGAAGTGATAAAAAAACATGTTTTTATATTTCCATATATTTCAAACAGGCTTCAAATAAATAAAAGCTTTTGCAATCGATTTGTAAATACGGCAGTTGCAAGAAGCAAAATAATTAATTTTGGAGATACTCCATTTTGTTGTACGACCAGCTCCATCTTTGATATATATAAGATATACTCCGGCCAGCAGTCAAAAGAGGCGATCGTGGAGGCCAATCAACATCTCCATTTCTTGAAATAACTTATTGTAGAAAGCGGTCTCACAGTAAATCCATTGTAACGCTGGCTGCATGCAAAGTGGCACCGTCTTAATTACGTTAATCAAACCCAAAGCATACAAGTTGTGGCCTTAAAAAGTTTTCAATCATATCAGGAAAATGCTCTCCATTCACCGTTGCACCGTTTTCATTTTCAAAGAAGTAAGGTCAAATGATTCCTCCTGACCGAATTGCACACCAGACTCTCACTTTTAATCGATGCAAAGGTGAGTGACTGTTGAATAATTGAAGGGTTTCTCATTCCCCAGCAACGACAATTCTGCTTATTCACATATCCATTCAAAAGAAAATATGCCTCGTCACTCGTTATGATTTTTTCCTAAAATCGTGGTTCTCATGGGCGAGCTGTAACATTCTTTTGGCACATGTACAGCGGCATAAATGGTCTTGTAGAAGAAACTCTTGTGCCAACGGAATCTTATATGGAAACAAAAGCATATCCTTGTGCAATATTGCGAACAACAAGCTCCTGAGCACATCGTTGAATTTAGGTTGATGGATTGTTTTGAAACCTTTCTTAAGCAGCAGTAATGTTTTCAGCCAATCTTGCAGTACATTGTGGTCCATTTTTAAGCATATCACCTACACGCCCTCTTTCTTCGAAATCATTCACTACACGATAAATAGTGCGTTCTGTCGGCAAATTGTTTCTCCCAAAAATTTCACACAACTTTCTCATCGTCACAGTAATCGATGATTGATTTTTTTTAACGATTAAAAGACGTTGGTGTTGTCACGTATCTGCTTCACAACAGCCAAATATAAACTGCCAAGCCTAATATTTACCAAAATGACGGCAAAACAAAGTAGGACCGACGCTACAACATAGCAGTATTTACTCTTTCTACCCTTCCTCCAATATACAACATCATCTTTGAATATAAATTTTCAAAATCTAAAAATTTCGATTTTGGGATTTATAATACATCATTTAGGAATTCCGGTATTCTTTAAATCCCGCAATACGCCCACTCACAAAATATCATTTAAATTACTTAATAATTTATCGAATGTTTATCGTTGAATATGAATTTTCAAATTCTAAAAATTTCGATTTTGGGATTTATAATGCATCATTTAGGAATTCCGGGATTCCTTGAATACCGCAATAAGCCCACACAAAATTTTATTTAAATAATTTTAAAAGTTAAAGAAGACGAACTATAGTTTCTGTAACACTAATTTTAGTCTGCCATTGTTGCACAGTGGGGTTTTTCATAGAAAAACAAATATAAATAATTTTGCAGGTTCTAACTAATTGTAATTCCAGTTAAGAAGAAGTTTTGACTTTATATATAAAAATTTTTATAATTTATTTTATATTCTTCAGTCTTTCTGCCTCTACCCGAGTTCAATTTTACTCAATTTGATTTTAATGCTGATAAATTTTCAAATATTGGGGAAAGAATTTTTGAGAATATTTTCTAAAGGCTAAAACTTGAAAATCAACTTCAGGTCAGATTTAAATGAAATTAAAATATCTATGCTATAATATGCCTCTTGGTATCTCTTTAGAAAGTGAATGACCCTTGCAACGTCCGCAACTTAAAGGAGTCAGATGCAAGGAATGCTGAAAATGGATGAGGTCATATAGAAAATACTGCATTACACTCTAATTTCTACTGTTGTCTTTAAAAATTAACATAAAGATCTGTAAGTATTTATTTAATTTAAAAATTGAAATATACGAACTTAAGCCGCATTAAAATTATTCATTTGATTACCGCACTGAAATAGTTTGTCTGAGAAAAATGTTCAAAAAACAAAATATTTAAAATATTAAATTATTATTTTTTAATCTAAGAGCTGTAGAGCTGTCGTTAATATACCAAACTATAGAGTTGCTTATAGAGGGTTTTTCAACAAAAAGTTTGCTTTCTAAAATAATATAAAACAAAAAATTTAGATTAAAATGATTCAAATTTTTGTTGTGTATTGCGAAGAGAAAAGTTCGGCAATTATGAATGAAAACTGATATCTGGAAAATGTCGACCAAGACCACGACTATGCTTATAGAAATCGATTCATTCATCAATGTTTTCAACCACTTTTTAGCAAATGGCGGTCCTATTTCGTTAACCATATTACGAATTTTGAGTTTTAAGGGAAAAATCGATTCGATTGGCTTCGTATAGACTCTGTCCTTAATACAGCCCCACAAAAAATAACCCAAGTGGTGTTAAATCACTGATCTGGCTGGTCACTTAACTACTGATTGTCGTGAAATTACGCGATCGGGAAATTTGGCTTACAATAAATTGATCATGTGACATGTGCCACCTTTCTCTCGAAGCCATATGTCAGTGATATCCGCGTCGTCATTAATGGGCCAAAATTGAGTTGTTGAGTTACATCTCGCGATAGCTGATTGTCGTAAAATTATGCGATCGGGAAAATTTTGTTTGCATTAAATTGATCGTTTCATTGGCTGTGTGATATGTGGCATCGTTCTATTAAAACAATATGTCAGCGATATCCACGTCGTCAAAAATAGTGAAATTGAGTTGTTAGCATGTCACGATAGCGTAATCCATTGACCGTTACCACATTTTCAGCCTCATCATCAAAAAAACAAAAAACGGCCTAATCATGTCTCGAGACCATACAGCGCACCACACAGTGTTACGTTGAGCATGTCAAGGCTTCTTAATAATCGCTCCAGAATTTTTAGAAGTCCAAATGCGGCAATTTTACTTGTTGGCATAACGTGACAAGTGAAAATGGGCTTCGTGTGGAAAAATGATTTTTTCAGAAAAACCCGACGGTTGTTCCTTCAATTCCTTTTTTTTTTTATTAAAAGAGAAATAGCACTTCAGGCAACAATGCCTATTTAGCCAAGTACCGTGCTACATTCTTTAGGAAAGGGATAGAGAAGAGATGAAGTAGGTGGTGAAAGTAGAAGGATAGTCGGAAATTAACTGCCGTATAAAAGACAGCACAGCGACCAGTGACTATGCCTTCATCGCTGAACAGCCCCACCGACAGTCAATTTTTATTTTGGTAGTGAAAAACCCCTTGGTTCGTTGGGAATCGAACCCACAACCCAAACACTGAAAAACTAGTTCACTATCTAGTAGCCTACTGGAGCACCTTCAATTCCTGCATCAGTTAAGCATTGTAAGGCTTCAACATCACATCCTTAGGCAAAATTCACCATGTGGTGATTTTGGAGAACCCCAATTGTTGAGAATGTCGACGAATTTGCATCTGCTTCAACACTGCGGGTCACGGCTGCAATATTTTTATTTGAACGGCCCGATCGAACACGTCGATATTTGGACATTATGTATCGAGCCTATCGGCTCAAATTAAGCCACGAAATAGCAGTTTCAGAAAGAAGATTATGTTGTCCAAAAATATTACGAATTTTACGAAATGTAACTTTAACAGAATCACCATTTCCATTAGTGGATTTTAATTATTTTAATGCGATTTTCATGAGAAATTGAATTCATTGAAATAGTTGGCAATGCATCTACTATGAATACGTCAAAAAAAATATCAAAGTTATCATGTTGTTGTTGGTGTTGCAACAATTGAATAAAAAAACCCGATAGCACACAAACGGCCTTAGTTAGGCAGTTTTATAAGAGGGAGAGAGAGAGAGAGAGAGAGAGAGAGAGGATTTGTGGCAGTAAGAAAACATTTATTCTCATATTATTAACATTTACTTTATTTATTTATATTTTTTTTTAAAGAAACTATAAAATTATTTGCACTTACTTCAACTAAATACCCACTGTGCTTTGGGAAATTTTAAATTAAAAATAATTTAAGGTTTTTAAACTTGGTATTTAAAATAACAAATTTATATTCTCGGATTTTCTGTTTATCTCCCTGTTACCTGTTGCAACACATTCTAAAACTAATAAAATATGGGGTTATTAGTTTTAACAGCACCTCGTATTTTATTTAAAAAGTACCGTAACGTAATTATTTATTAATTAAAATTAAAACCAAAGTATGTTCCTTGTTCTTCTTTTGCCCTTTTTAATAAATGAAACCACTTTCCGCTAGCAATTTGCAATATCTATTGCTGCTCTTATAAAAACAACAACGACAAAAACAAAATAATAAAAATTTTAAGCTGTTCATATTTTTGTTTGTGTGTTTGTTTGTTTGTTCAATTTGTTTAAGTTTTACTTTATTTAATATGTAAATTCCTTAGCTAAATTACCTGTTATTATAACTGAGTTCTCACTTCTATTAAGTATAGAAACAAAAACGACTTAAATGAGCTTAAGAGAATTGAATACAATACCCAGTCTAAGAGAACACAATTTACTTTAATAACTAAAAATATTCATAGAAATTTTAAATTTTAATTTTCATCAAGCTAAAAAAAAAAGAAAAAGATTTTATTAAAGACATTTGAAGTAACAAACTGTAGTTCAGGGACATCTGTGGACTAATAAAAATGCATTTTTATCACCAGTAACCAAGAACTATTTCAACTGAAGGACACCAACAAAAGATCACATTACCAAAATATTATCTTCTTATTTTTTAAACGTTAAAGTGATATTTAGTATGCAACTGGCATTTCAGCCAAATTAATATACGAAAAAAAAAGAATAACAAAGAACAATGTAGCAAAATAACAAGTAATAAAATCTATTATTTTCTTTATTTTTCTGCATAATAAAATTAAATTTATTAAAGAAAACAAAAAACTATCTAAAGAACATTTCAAATATTTCATTGTGTTAAAATTTTATTAAGCAAAAAAAAAAATTTTTAATTCAAGTTCAAACGGAAGCGTTAAAGGAAATGAAATCTTTTGTAAATACACTTGCTGCCAATATTGTTGTTGTTATTATTGTCGGTGGCAAAAGACACAATTCATTGTTAAAATATCTTAAAAAAAATAAAATATAAAAAAAAATAACCCTCAAATAGTACGTATTTTAATCTTAAATAAATTGCAAACAGCAAACAACAACAACAAAAATCATCGAACTGAAATTTTATCAGCTGCTTTTCCTCAGACCTTCTTTTATCGTAAATTAAAATGCACAAACAAATTTTTACGAGCTGGGTCTCAGAACGAGCGGTTAATTTTGTTCCTTTACAAAATTTCCCTTTTTTAAATCAAATATTTTTTTAAGAGTGTCTTTTAAGCTGTTAATAATTTTCAGTTGACAACACTGTTTCAATTGAAGACTACTTTTACAAATGACTTTTTTCGTGAAAACAAGCTTTTTTTGTGATCACCATTTTATCAAAAATCAATTTTTATATAAAAATTTGTTAAAAATTTTAAAATGGGCGTATCTCTGTAAATAATAGGAATTTCGAGAATTTTGTGTTCACCTATGTATTTTAAACCAATCAATTTTTATATGAAAATTTAGTACAAATTTTAAAATGGCCGTATATCTGTAGATAATAGGAATTTCGAGCATTTGTGATCACCGATATACTTTATCACAAATCAATTTTTATATGAAAATTTACTAAAAATTTTAAAATGGCCGTATCTCTATAAATAATAGGAATTTTGAGAATTTTGTGATCACCGATATATTTTATCACAAATCAATTTTTATATGAAAATTTATTAAAAATTTTAAAATGGCCGTATCTCTATAAATAATAGGAATTTTGAGAATTTTGTGATCACCGATATATTTTATCACAAATCAATTTTTATATGAAAATTTATTAAAAATTTTAAAATGGCTGTATCTCTGTAACTAACAGGAATTTCCTGAATTTTGTGATCAACTATATATTTTATAACAAATCAGTTTTTGTATTAAAATTTTAAAATAGCTGTATCTCTGTAAATAATAGGAATTTCAAACATTTTGTGATCATTTAGTAAAAATTTTAAAATGGAATTTCGAAAAAAAACAGACTTATTTTGTGATCACCTATATATTTTATAACAAATCAATTTTTGTATAAAAATTTTTTTCACATTTTAAAATGGCCGTATCTCTGTAAATAATAGGAATTTCGAGCATTTTATGATCACCTATATATTTTATAACAAATCAATTTTTATATAAAAATTTGTTAAAAATTTTTAAATGGCCGTATCTCTGTAAATAATTGGAGTTTAGAGCATTTTGTGATCACCTATATACTATCACAAATCAATTTTTATATGAAAATTTATTAAAAATTTTAAAATGGCCGTATCTCTCTAAATAATAGGGATTTTGAGAATTTTGTGATCACCGATATATTTTATCGCAAATCAACTTTTATATGAAAATTTACTAAAAATTTAAAAATGGCTGTATCTCTGTAACTAACAGGAATTTCCTGAATTTTGTGATCACCTATATATTTTTAACAAATCAATTTTTGTATAAAAATTTTAAAATAGCCGTATCTCTGTAAATAATAGGAATTTCAAAAATTTTGTGATCATTTAGTAAAAATTTTAGAATGGAATTTCGAAAAAAAAGACTTATTTTGTGATCACCTATATATTTTATAACAAATCAATTTTTATATGAAAATTTAGTAAAAAGTTTTAAAATGGCCGTATCTCTTTAAATAATTGGAATTTCAAGAATTTTGTGATCACATATGTATTTTATAACAAATCAATTTTGGCATAAAAATTTGGCAAAAATTTTAAAGTGACCGTATCTCTGTAAATAGGAATTTCAAGAACTTTGTGATCAAAAAAAACTTTGCGTGAAAAAAAAACAGACTTGTTTTGTGATCAACTGTTTTGTAAAAAATTGATATTTATATAAAAATTAAAAAAAAAATTAATTTCAAGAAAACAAGCTTATTTTGTGATCACCTATGTTTTTATAGTGGTCGTCACAGTTATCCAACAGAGCAGTACCTTCTCGATTTACGTGGGATCTTTATCACACCACATCCACATAAGTTGTATCAAACAAGCGCTCACCGCCTTACAGTGTTGTATTTAAGAAGGTATCTCTTAATCAATTCGATATTATTTACAGTTATTGTGCTGACACCCTATAAATCCCAAGTTGCATTTAAACCTGAGTCAGTTGAGTATCGGACAGGAGCGAATCAACTATTGCACAGAGCTCTACAAAATTAATTTCCTATTCATTCAGCAATAGGCTGAATCAGCTGGAGGTGGGATCCAAAAGACTCAATCACGATCTCGTCAACAATCTGCAATCGCTGTGTTATTAGAGTCGATTATTTTTTTTTTTTAAGAGAAGTAGCACTTCAGGCAACAATGCCTATTTAGTCAAGTACCGTGCTACATTCTTTAGGAAAGGGATAGAGAATAGATGAAACAGGTAGGGAAAGTAGAAGGATAGTTACGGAAATTAACTGTCGTATCAGACAACACAGCGACCAGTTACCATGACTTCATCACTGAGCAGCCCCACCGACAGTAAATTTTTATTTTTGTAGTGCAAAAAACTAAGATCTTTGTTGGGATTCGAAACCACAACCCCCAGACTGATAAGCTAGTACACTACCTACTAGCCTACAGAGGCACCTTACTAAACTATAAATCTATAAAACCGTAAATTTATAAATCGTAAAAACAGAGTCGACTATAATGCCTGTAAAACTCAATGTTGCAGGCTTACACCTAGGCGTGAGTTCGGAAATGATGCTGTGCATCTGTTATTATGAGTGACATTAAATATTAAGCTTTTGATTTTCTTGGCATGAAAATCCAGTATGAACGGCAAGCGCTTTCGATGTGAAGACATCATTTTCCAGCCGTTTGCTAATCTATACTGGTGAGTCAAAGTTCGGGTTTAGATAGTTCTGTTGTTAGGATCATATCTACCCATGTAGGTATAATACCACTCACCTTGCACTTTATGCAATTATTCAAATAATATTTATTCGAATAATTTTTTTATTCGAATAATTTTATTATTCGCATAATTTTTTTTCTTCGAGTAACCTTTAGTTTAGTAATTTTTATTTAAATAATTTATTCGAGTAACTTTTATTCAAATAATATAATTTGATTACAACTTTATATATTCCTCTATTTCAGTAAACATAAATATTAGATTTTACACTCTGCTAAATTAATTGATCAATTCTACTGCCACCCTCGCATATATATAAAATAAAAATATTATATATAAAGATTCTTCCTATACCTTTATCTTTAATATTTTAACAAAAAACTAAAAGACCTGTGAGAATGAAAAAATAAATGAATTCGTCTTGCCGTTGTTTCAGTTGTCTGTCGTCGATAGTTTGTTATTTAACACTCGTGTTCTCTTGTAAATGTTTGGCACATGTTTCCAAGACATTTTCTAAAAACTAGAATTATTAATAAAAGTGTTGCATATTGCTGTTGCATACAAGATATGATTTGTTTCTTTACACGTTTCGTCATCAGCTTACGATTGAATGCATCAATCTACACACACACATACACACACTGTTGCAAGGGCAAACATAATTTTTTTTTTGTGTTATTCATGCCTTGACAATGTACTTGACAATAATCCTATGATTTGCTTTATGCTGATAATAAGAAGAAAAGAAAATTCTATATTTTTAAATAGAAAAAAAAAAACATGCAACTTGTCTACAAGCAACATGCCAACATACATACGTATTTACAAACACTCTGCTCGTATGCATAAAAGCTGATCATCAATGCTTTCTTTCTCTCCCACTTGCTATTTCTCTAGAGTGTTTGTTGCAGTTGATCATTTTTTTTCTCTTTTTTTTAACATTTTGAGGAATTTATTATTTTTAGTTTTTTCTATTTATTTATTTTTAATGTTTTTAATTTGGCAATATTTCCTTTTTCTTGTTCTTCTACATACAGATAGCAGCTTTAAGCAACATTCGCTAAACTCATTGTTTTGCAAATGTATACAAATTGAAAAATCACAGCACATGACACAAAAAACTTTTTCTATTATCATTTTAAATTGTTGTTGTTGTTCTGTTAGAAAAATTATAAAAAAAATGTTTGAGAAAGTTTACAACGGAAATTCTTCGTAAGCAAAAAATATTTTTTGTTAAAAAAATTTAAAGTGGGAAAAAATGGAAAAACACATTTTTATAGAAAACTAGAGGACGAAAAATCTTTATATTTTTTACAACTTCTTAATTAATAAGCGGCATCGAAATGAAAATTGCTTAAAGGATAATAAAACTGTTTTTATTCTCAAATATATTTGAGAGAATTGTTTCAAATATTCCAACACTATCCTTAGAAAGACAACATTATAATTAATTATCAATTTTGATTTTGTTGCAATCATGGCACCCCTGAGCATGGTCACCGTATAATTAATATGTTTACTAACTCTTTTGAAAAGAAATTATATTGCTCTGTTATCCTGAAAATTAGAATCGTAATTTGACAGATTAAAAAATTTATTTAAAAAATTACTTATCAGCAGAAAATTATATAAAAAATAATTGTAAATAATATATATCGGGTGGGCAAATTTGGGGTTAGAAAGTAAATTATCAATCAAACTGTGAAATATCGAGAATTGAGCAAGAAATTTTAATTGTAAACATTTCCTATTAAAATGATGAAAACTTCGCCTGATTATTTCTTAAAAATCGAGTAGCTTTTGCTCGTCATCAGGCTACTTCTTAAACCGCTATTCGTAATTTAATTGGTAAATTCAAGACTTACGGTAGGTTTGCTTCCAATAAACCAAAACAATGTACAGCAAAGTGTTGAGAATGAGACTAAAACAGCAAGTCGCCAACATTTGCCACAATAAGGCATCATTAGAGGCACATTGCGCAACATTTTACATAAAAATCTTCAACTCATTCCAGAATTAAAGCCGATCAAGCACTGTATTTCACGGTTTTATCGTTACAACAATGGTAAGTGCTCTAATAAAATGAGGGATCTTGTTACCGTTACTCGCTCATTTTCGCATTTCGCATTACAGGGAACATTCGTGTTTTTAACAAAACAGTTCGTACGTGGAATAAACTCCCATCAGAGGTCCTTCCTGTCACTTTCTATGTAGGAAAGTTCAAGTTGAATGTCCACTCGCTCTTTCCCCCTCCACATAACATAATTTCTTAGTTCTGGCACAATGCATTGCATGTGTACAGGTCATCCCCTGAGTGCTGTTTCGAGAAAAAAAGTTCTTATGCCGACCCACTGAAATCTTTTCTCTGGGTGCCTTTGAAAAACCGTATTTGCGGGAACAAACCACAAACATTTAAGAGTTTATGGGTCGGATCATTCACAATGAACACAGTGAATGGTCCAGATCCAGTGAGCATGATTGCAGTTGTGTTCTTAAAATTTATTAAGCTTCATGCGTTCTGGACCAGTAGTTGGATAGTCTCCAACTCTTCAGCAAGGAGTGAGGGCTGCGGCCTGCTTCGGGCTTTTGAAGTTGCAACTATGAGTGACTGGAGGATATACGTATCTGAAGGCCTTCTAGGGCGAGAATGACGCTACATTTCATCCCAAATCGTATGATCCACCATCTGGTTATGGCTTATAGAGTTAGGTACAGATATAAACCTTATCACATATGTCCGCAGAGCCACCGTCCTATACTAGTTATTGGTGAGGCTCTTTGGGAGTAAAGTTATCGCTATGATTTAAAAAACCCAGAGAGAAAATCGGTTGCTTTTTTAAAGCATCCGAAGAGCTCTTGCACATGAAACATATATAACAGTCCGTCGTTTACCGGGGGCGACAATTAGTTTGATAGTCCACGTTTCTCGAGGAGTGGGGACACGGCCTACTTGCTATGCACTTAGAAATTGCAAACTAAGGCATGTATAATGCACCTAGATGTATATGCGCCTAAAGACCACCGTTAGTTTAGAGCCATACTTCCAGACACTGACATTAATCTGTATCCTGTAGTTGTATAAAGCATCTTTCCATCTCTGCAATAACAGAGAGGGATAAACTACAAAACTGACTTTCGTTATTAAAAAATTATTTGTTAGTTTGAATGTGAACACTTAGTATTATTTTGATAACATGGAAGTTCACCTAAAGCGAATGTTGTTGAAATAACAACTAAGACTATAACGCCACGTTTCCGCTGGGTGCTGGGGTAGTTCAGCGATGGCCAGTGTCAAAGTCTAATTTCCGTGTAGTGAAATAAAACGCGTTTTTTGCGGATAACTAGTAGTTCATTATATTTATTAAATCAATAAACTTAAAAGTGTTAATCACCGATACCGAGGAGCTCACAAACCTAAGTCTCGCTGAGTCTAACATTCATTGGTGCATCGGCTTTATCGTTTTAACAACGGTGCAGCCCCTGGGCAGAAAATGAAGAGAGCGAATAAAGCTCCAGCTGTATGACATACCTCTGGAGAGACCAGGCTCACGGTCCGCTAACTGCAAGAGGGAGAGTGCACCTGATTGTTGTATCCAAGCTGACCAGATACACCGTCGCTCCGTTAATTGCACTATTCACAAGCCTAGCCTCCGGTGTGTGATGGATCTGACCCCAAGCTGTTGTACCCAAGCTGGCCAGAACCACCGCCTCCTTGTTGCTCGTGTTTATCTGGATAACCGCTTTCTTCGCCTCCCAAGATCTGCTCTGCTCGTGGCATCTGAATTTCCCTAGCTTTTCTAATTTTCTTTCCTTTCTTTATAAGATAATTCCCTGAAATCAAATCCGGGCTGATTTTTACCTGTCCGCTTCTGAAGCACGCTGTCACACGCTGAAGGTCGAGAGGCACTGGCTGTTGCATCCAAACTATCCAGAGATTTTGTTCCTTCACCAATTTCTGCAACTGCTTAAGAAAATTTGGAACAAGTGGTGTTATCAAAGTGGTGTCCCTGCACTGATACCAACATTGGTTTAAGAATAATAACCTAAAACGCTTAAAAAAATCCTTTTCGTCCTTAATAAAGGGTTAACAATTTCCCCCCTATTTAAAACTTCTCTTACACAAAATGATAATTTGCATTTTCTCTCTCAATGATTTTGAGAATATTTTCTCTTTTATTTATTTATTGTTTTGCTTTCACATTAAGAGCAATTTCTTTTGGTTGACACATGTGACATCAATTGATGCGATTGTGGCACGAGGACATTTCTGTTATTGCAAAAGAATCAAAATGCATGAATCCAAAAAAAAAAGAATATTTATTCGTCTTTTATAAATCATTAATTTTGGTGACAAATTGTTTTTCTTCTTCCTTGTGTGTGTATGTGTGTGTGTGCATTATGAATAACAGTCGTATTTTGATTCATCATTATTTTTATTTGTGCATTAAAACATTGATGTTTGAATTAAATTTTTATTATTTACTGAAATTTATTTAACTTGATTCTTAACTAGGATGCGAGGGAGGTTAAAAAGTCCTTTTACAAATGGGAGATAATAATTTTTTTACTTGTCGTATTTTTGCTTAACCTTTGTTAAGACGTTCGCAAATTTAAAAGACTTCGGAAAATAAGGTTTTCTTTAAATTGCCTACGACGTTTTCTAATCGGATATTAATTTAAATTTTGCAAACTGAAAAAACAACAGCATTAACCCTGAAAGTCCTTAGCAAGGTTCAGTATTTGTAAATGTAGAGGAAGGTTAAACTTCATCACCATAATTGGAAAAATGCTTGAGTTCTTATGCAATTGTACTATTTTTCGCGTAACTCGTCTACGGTCCCTTTAAGTGTTTTATCTTGAGTTTAAAGTCGCCTCACGGAATTTACTCTTTGCGAACCGAAGTTCTATTATTGAAAAAATATTTGTCGATTTTTATTCCCCTATGAGGTGCGTGATAAGATTTACGTCGGTAACTAGCTGTGTAAGCCATAATCAGATGTTGGATCATACCACTGTGGATGAAATGAAGTGTCATTTTCGCTCTAGAAGGCCTTTAGATACGTATATCCTCCGGTCACTCCAACTTCAAGAGCTCGGAGTAGGCCAACGCCCTCACTCCTTGCTAAAGAGTTGGAGACTATCCAACTTCTGGTTTAGAACACATGATGCTTAATAAAATTGAAAAACACAACGACAATCATGCTTACTGGACCTGGACTATTCATTGTAAATGATCCGGCCCACACAACTCAAACGAGTTCCTCGAACCACAACCATCATGATACTCCCAAAGGGCCAAACTCAATGATCAGTTAGAGAACAGCTAAAAGGCTAAAAAGACAAATAGCTGAACTCTGGGGCTTTACTGATTCCTGTGCAAATATAGTGGAATTGTCCAGTTGGCTCCCGCTAGCCTTGAAGGGGACTGGGCTCCCTTTTACCCCCGAAGACACATGTAATGACGGTGGGATTCCGTCAAAACATATCATGGAAGGGTCACGCATAAAGTTTATCTTTATGTTCGATCTTTCTAAAGTACTTTGCCCTCAGCGCAAAAATGTTTAATGACAGCAAAAGATTTCTTTCCGCCATCTTTATGAATTTTTAAAAGTTTTAGGTCAATTAATGTTAGGCAAAAGCCGAGGTCCACTTCAATTAAGTCTGATAATTCATGTTTTCCAACAACACCTTTGGCGATATGACAAACGAAAGCACGTACTAGGCTAAAAATAAAGAAGTGAGTAAAAGGGAATTGACTGAAGATTCAGATATACAGTAATTGGAAAATAGAAGACATAAGAAAGGCGGGAATGAACCTGGTTATACAAAACATACTTTAATCCTGAGAAAGTGTATAGTGGTGCCATTTACTACTCCTTATAAATGAATGAAATGAATGTGTTCTATTTAAGCCAAGTGATATAACGGTGGCAGCCCACGAACCTCTGGCAGTTTACTAACACTCCTTTGCCAGACTTAAGTAGAACACAGCAGAGGCATGACCTTCAAACCTTCATCATTCCTAGAACTTTTTTTGGATCAATTTCACTTCAAGGGGTTGAAGGAAAAGCTCATGCTAAGAGCGTGATTCAGAAAATTTAAAGTACAACGTGTCTGTAGCCTAATTCTTTTAATTCCAAAAACCCTTCCAATCTTCTTCAACCAAGGAAGTTCATGGTAGACTATCTTACCCGGGCGAGAATGTTAATAACATCATTTTCGATCCGATTTTTGCAGAATGAAAGGAGAAATAAAACAAAAGATGAAAACTGCGTTATAATAAAGCATGACACCTCTTTTTCGTAGTATAACCGCAACAACGTTGCCTATTTAAGTTTCCCATCACCATGCCCACTAAATAAGGTGGCATCAAAATATTCCCTGTCACATTCAAAAATGTATGGCACTCTCCCACCGAAAATGCGACTTTAACAGAGATAATTATCTGCTGGCTGTTACTACAAATTCATTAATCTATTTTTAACTGAATTAAAGAGCATACCCTCGTATAATTTTAATATTAACTGTTATGAACTCAATAAAAACAGTAAATCAAAATAGAAAAAAAGTAAATAAATTTTTTTTTTAAATAAACAGGAAGTAAAATTAAACGTTGGAACTTATTTACTTGTTATCGATCAATAAGTTTTCTTGCTTTTCGTTTAAATAGAAAATAATTTGTTGTTTAAAACATCAAGACGGAAAAACTTTCCGGTTCAAGTGTCCTTATTTTTCAAATTGATATAATAATTGGCTTTAATGAGATGCATGACTGCAAGTAAACAGCAGTTATTTGTTGTTTTTGTTGTATTTGATGTTTTTAAATAATAAAAAAAATTATAAAAAAATATTTTAAATTTCAAATTGAAACTGCAATTTTCATGTCAGCTAAATTTGCCTTTCGTGATTTTTCTTTCTCACGAAAAGGTATTTCGTGATAAGATTTACATCTGCACCTGGCCGTAAGCCTTAACCAGATGGTGGTCAAACCACTGGGAATAAAAAGCAACGTCATTCCCGCCCTAGGAAGCGGAGGACTAATTCTAGCAACAGGTCTTTCCTAGTTGCAATTTCATTGCTGAAGACTATCCAAATCCTGTCCAAAACACATGACTAGTATGCTCACTGGATCTGGATCATTCACCCGTTGGTAATAATAAAGACGAGATTATCCTGGCCCTTTTATAATCAGTTCATGATGTGACCGCAAAACCACAACCACCATGATGCTCCCGAAGGGCAACCTCAGTAATCAGTCGGAGAACAGCTAAAAGTCTAAAGAGACAATTAGCGAAACTCTGGGGCTTACTGATTCCCGTGGAAATTACGTGGAGCTTCCAGTTGACCCCCAGCTTGCCTTCAGCGTACTGGGTTCCCTTATACCCCCATCAGCACAGGTCTAGATGGTCAAGTATTCCATAAAGACCGATAAACGTGCCGCCGGGGGGACCCTCACGAAAAGGAAAGGACGTGATAAGATTTACATCTGCACTTGGCCGTGGGCCTTAATCAGATGGTGGACCATTACCACTGTTGGATGTGTAGCGTCATCCTCGCCTTAGAAGGCCTTCAGATACGTATATCCTCCGGTCACTCCTAGTTGCAACTTCAAAAGCCCGGAGTAGGCCGCAGCCTACATATCTTGCTGAAGCGTTGGAGACTATCCAACTCCTGGTCCAGAACGCATGAAGCTTAATATAATTAAGAACACGACAGCATTCATAATCACTGGACCTTGACCATTCACTGTGTTCATTGCGAATGATCCGACACACAAACTCAAATGAGGGCATCAAAACCACAACCAGCAGGATACTCCCAAAGGGCCAACCTCAATAATCAGTCAGAGAACAGCTAAATGCCTAAAGAGACAAATAGCGAAACTCTGGGGCTTCAATGATTCCCGTGGAAATATAGTGGATTTTCTAGTTGGCTCCTACTAGCCTAAGGGGACTGGGCTCCCTTTTACCCCCGCGAGACACAAGTCTAGATGGCTGTGTGACCATTAAGAAATATAATGTGCTCCCGAAGGGATCTCAAAAAGGAACAAAATACTGAACCTGTCGACGAACATTAACGAAATGTGAACTAAAAAAAAGTGCACCTAGAAATTTCAACAAAATTTTTAAATTTTTAAATTTAATACATTTAAATAGGTCGATTAGGCTTAATTGCTTAATAAAATACCGGCCATAGCGTAGATATTTTAATTTGAACCTGGTGTTCAAGAGTTGTGATTGTATACAATATTAGATACAAAATATAACAACAAGTCTGGATGATTCTTTGCCATTTTCAAGCGATTGTCGTTTTTTGTATAAAAGCAAGGCCTTTGTAAAAGTTGATTTCATTTAATAAAGTTGAGCTCTTTTCTACCACTAACCAGGGTGATGTATATGTAGTAAGGAGACTTAAAAAGTATTTATTAACAACCATAATGTCTGCTTTAATTCAGATCCCTGCCTTTTTGGGGAATACAAAACAAGATCATGAGTTCAAATCCCAACGGAGCCTTCAGTAGAAATAAGAGAAATGTTTGCTGAGAATTTACAGTGGAATAGAAGTTTAAGGGGTCAAAGCCTTAAGTAGTAACATAACGCAGTCATTATGATGATTTAGTTCATTTGAGGTTTCTACATAACAAACTACAATTTGTAAGCTTAAAGTAGAAAAGAAAAAGCTTTAAGTATAAAAGAGTAAAATAATTATTTTCTAGACGCGGTGGATGCATTGCGGAAGCTGTGAAATCATCAAGATTTATGCTTATTATGGTACAGTTTAATTAAAATGCTTGTTTTTTTTTTTAATAAAATTTAAAAGCTCCAATTTCCCCGGAGCCGGTGTAATGACTTCATTGGTTCAGGTGTTAAAAAGTTATTAATGAAAAAAAATTATATCACACCAAATAAAACCCTGAGTTAGCAAATGCCGAAAGAAGTCCGAATAACTAAATAATAATTTGTTTATCATATTATGATCATATTTTATCATAATACGTATATACTTTCAATATAATTATGATCATATTTAACAATGTAATTATATTAAATAACAAAAGCAATACTCTTATCATTTTTAGCTCCGAGATACGCTTTCGTATCAGTGGATTCGTTAACTATCAAAATTGACGTCTTTGGGCAAATGAGAGTCGACGAATGGCTGTAGAAAAGCCGATGTATCTACAAAGAGTGACTGTTTGATGCGGTTACAGTGAAAGGTGTTCTCTATTGCGCAGTTATAACAGACTTGTTATGGCCAAAAATTAAGGTTATGGACCCTGAATGTTATGTGGTTTTAACAGAAAGAGACAATTTGCCATGCAGTCAACGAAACAATGGTTCTTTTGCCCTAGAAGATCAATGGCCATGTTGGGGTGATGTGAATTATCCACCCGTATCATATTATTTGACAACGTTGGACTTCTTTCGTTCTTTTTTTCTTTCTTTATTTCTTTCTTTCTTTGGGGATATTTAAAATAAAAGAAAAAATGTACGTCTTAAAGCCAAAAACAATTGAAAAGCTAAATAATTAAATAATTCGCCACATTAGTGACGAAGAATATCAATTATGTCACAGAGATATTACGTAGCGTGCATACACAGTCACTTGTACCGATATAGTGTAGTGTGAATTGATTGTTGTGATGGCCTATGCAATAATTAATTGGAAACAGATTAAAAGTAAGAATTAGTATACTCGTTTATGAAGGAATATTTAAGTCAGCAATAATCATAAGGAAGCGAGCTGGACTGCCAGCCCGCTAAATAAATAAAATTTTAAGCCGAAGTCTTATTCTCTTACAATTAAAATTTATAAACTATTAGATAGAGGTATACTATCGAACCCGTAGCAAGCATTTGGTCGATGTGATATAATTATCATAAATCTTTCTATTTATTATAATAAATAATATTAAGATAATAAAGGGTCCGCCAAATAACTTTTTTTTTGTTTTAAATTCTATAAACAAACCTACTGAATATTTTCTCAAATTTCTTTTTTTATTTGAAAGTACAAACCTTCCGATTAATAATGGAAAATAATTTCATTCAAATGGCTGCCTCGGCTGGCCATGCAGTAGCCTACACGATCGGTCCAATTTTTAAGCACATTATCGACTGTGTGCAGCTGTATTTCACCAATGGCTTCACGAATATTGTCCTTTAAAGCGTCAATTGTCTCTAGCTTGTCGGCGTAACACTTATCTTTGAAGGCAGCCCACAATCAATAGTCAAACGGTGTCAAATCGCAGCTCCGTGGTGGCCAAACGGCATCAACTCTGCAGCTGATAGGGTGATCTTCAAAAATAGGGCGCAAAAATAGGAAGCCGAGTGTAGCTTCGGCTGTGTGGCACGTAGCGCCGTCCTGTTGAAACCAAATGTTGCCAATATCCCCCTCTTTAATTTTTATGAACAAAAATTTATTCAACGATAACGATCGCCATTGACTGTATCGGCCACCCCTTGCTCATTTTCGAAGAACAATGGCCCAATTATGCCGCAGCTAACAGTGAGAGTGTAATTTGTTTTACATCCGCGCCTGACCATTAGTCTTAATGAGATGGTGGACAAACCACTTTGTATAATTTGGAACGTTATACAAACGTCCTAGATAGCCGAAGATATAATTCTAAGCAACAGATACCACCTAGTTGCAACTTGAATAATTCCAGGGCAGGTCTGCAAACTATCACACCTTGCTAAAGAGTTGGAGACTTTCTAACTCCTTGTCCAGAACACATGTCAAGCATGCTCACTGGACTGGATCACTCACCATGCGTGTCATTATCAGCGAAATGATCCTGGCCACCATAGAAAACCATAGGATATGGGGCCGCAAAACCACAACCACCACGATGCTCCCATATAGGAGCCAACACCAATGATCAGCCAGAGAACTGTTATAAGTCTAAAGAGACAAATAATGAACTCTGCGAGCTCAATGATCCCCGTGGAAATAAAGTGGAGTTTCCAGTTGACCACCTGCCTGTCTTCAGGGGACTGGGCTCCCTTTTTCCCCCAGTTGCACAGGTCTACATAGTTGAGTACTCTAGCTAACAGTGACTCGTTTTAGGTGCGTCGGCTTTTCAATGTATGCGTGCGGATTTTCTGTGCCCCAAATGCGACAATTTTGCTTGTTTACATACCCGCCAAAATCAAAATGAGCTGCATGTGAAAAGATGATTTTTGTTTTGCAAAATCACCATCTACTGTAAGTCGATCGCAGGCCTACTTAGCAAAGCGAAAACGCATTGGATGATCAATGGGCTTCATTTCCTCAACGAATTGGACTTTGTAGGGCGTCATACCAAGGTCTTTATGCAAAATTCGTCTCAATGATGTCTCTGAAATGTTCAATTGTTGAGGACGACAGTGAAATAATGTTGATGGCGCTTCACGCACACTTTCTGCCAAAGCGGCAGTATTTTCAGGTGTACACACTGTTTTTGGTTTTTCACGCTTTGGTTGATCGATGAGGATGCCAATTTCTTTCTCTTTTTTTACCACATAACGAACATACGAAGCTGACGGGGCTTCTTTTCTTCCAAAATCCGTACGCAATTTTCGCACACATTCTGCAACCAATACAAATGAATTTCAAAGTAATGTCGCAATATTTCCCAGCGTTGTTTAAGCGTATACACCACCATATTCGTTTAGCGGAAGGATAAAACTAACTATCTGTCAAATCAAACATGAGCTAAGTGTTACCATTCCCGAAATAAGCACTAGTTGAAAAAAAAAAACGTTAGATGACGGACGCTTTACTTAAAATAATAACTTGTTGTTTGATTTAAAATACACATTGTGCGCTTTAGTAAGACTACCCTGTATAACATTGTTACGTTTATAGTTTTTATATACGCTTTATTGTTGTTGAGTTGTTTATTGCAAAGTAAGTAACACTTGATTTTAGAGTTTTTAAATAATTAAAAGTTTATTTACTTTAACTACACACAAAGTTGACCCTACAAAACAATTTACTTAAGATGCACGTCTTTACTTTACGAGATTTATTTTTCAACTAACTAAATATCCACTCAGATGCTGCCTTTTTATATTTGTCCTTTAAAGGTTTAGAAAAATTAAGAATCTTCTACTCCCTTTGTATTACATTTTGTTGTTGTATGTTGTTCATTCAATATATTAGCGCCTGTATGGCTGTGTGTATTTTATACTGATAAATTTTCTTCTTGGATTTTATTTCAAGATAGTTGTTGTTGTTATGCGTGCATAAGTTTTCTTTGCAATCCACACAGCTAATAAACAGCATACCCCGTATTTCTACTTTATTGCTTAATTATTTGCTTTTAAAACTTAAGCAAGACGCATCCGTTACAATATGAATTGATGACAATCACTGCAGGTAAATATAATAATTTAGATTATGGTTATCTCAACTATGTGGTTTTTTTACAGATAATTCAACCAGAGTAACTGAAGCAATTTTAAAAGGCCATTAAACGTTAATTAAATATATTTAAAATAAATTTTTGCTTTCTTTAAAAAACAAAAAAACAATATCGTAAACGACAATCGCGTTAAACAAAAATTTCTCTCACCCACTTGAAAAAAAAAATTTAAAAATCAAAATGACATAATTTTTTTAAATTTATTTAAAAAAGCACTTAAAAACAAAAACAAAAAAAACAATAAAATTTTTAAAATATTTTCCCACAAGGTGCGTACGCTAATATGTTACTCGTTATCCAAAAATAAAAAGAAATCAAGCAAATGAATTTACCACCTGATAGCAAACAATAATTATTTGGATAACAGAAATCAAAACATTGGAAATGAGCTATGGCTCTTAACACAAATTAACAGAAGAATAACACAAATTTATAATTTTATTACTTAAACATTTAATCAGCGATGCATTAATATTTTTGTCCGCCCAAATTATTTGTTATCTGTCCATCACATATGCTGTGGATTAAATGAACAGCTCATTGAGTGAGAGAATCATCACAGCATTCGCAAGTTAAATGAACTCTATTTAACATTTATACACATACACACACACACACACACACACATATACATACACACACGCAAACACATAAATAAAAGAAAGCGTGTGTATGCTTTTATTAACACTTAATAAAAAAAACAACAACAACAATAGCTTTTCTTTTTTTTTTTTTAAATATGTGGATGTCGCCATTGGCAAATCAATATCAACATTTGGATATTGACGTCACGTTTTCTTTAATTTTGTGCAAAAATTATTTGCGACAATTCAAACTAGAAAAATATGTGAAAATCGTTGCTTTTGTATGAACGGACTGACGACCACCCTACAAAATAGTCACAGTAAATTGAATTTGTTAACAAAAGTTAGCACTTCATATTATAGACTATTTACGTGAGAAACGCATTATTTGCTTCCTTTTTCTTCGTAGCCTTTGCATCCTAAGGGCTTGTCTGCAACAGTATGTATTGTTAGGAAGCCGTTGTTAAGTGTTATTGCTCGTAATAAGGGAGGCAGGCAGTCAATCATTAGTGTCAATATTTTAAAACTTGTTTTTTTACGCTCGTAGTCGGGGATGACCGCTAATCATGCAGTGCATTATACCAGAACTAGGAAAATAGGTTATGGGGAGGAGGAAAGAGGGAGTAGTGTTTGTGAACATTAGATTTGAATTTTCCTCCAATGAAAGTGAGAGAAACGACCTCTAGAAGAAGTTTATTCCCCATTATTCTACTAAACAACAAATTTTCTCTATAATGCGTATTGCGATTCACTGAGCTCTCAACGAAAATCGAGTCAAACGCAAAAACGTGCGAGTTTCGGGAACAAAATCCCCAATTTCGTTAAGAATCGTGTAGAAAGATCGTGAAGAAAACCCTGCCTGGTTTGAGCCAAGATATAAAAACCGGAAAGAAAGAGGTAAATATTATTTGGGAAGACAAAAAGTATGCAATAGATGGACTTACGTTAAAAGAAAAGAACGGCTTGCCATAGGAAATAGATGCAAATGTAAAGGAAATGTTACTATAACGTGCGTACAGATCATAGACGGATGAGAGATGCAAAATATTTCGAGACTCTTGGAAGATGTTATAGTTCAAAGAAAAGGCTTATATCAATAGTTTGATAAATATTGTTCCAACTAAAAGACCTTGAAATCGAAAAGTGTTCGATGAATCCGAAAGATGTTAAACGTACCAGTATTATTTTGGAGTAGAAAACACAAACATTCGACGAAGCTTAAATATTTTGAACATTGGCAGGCCTTTGGTTTCAAAAGCATAATTAAAGAAAACTGCTGAAAAAGAAGACAATTCAACAGCAGAAAGAGAATGCTTGAATTTATTTTATAAGTCCCTGCCTTCAATAGAATCCATATATTATCGCGCTAAGAAAAGTATTTACCAGCGGAGTAGAGTTCAAAAAAGAAGCTCTACGATTTTTGTGTTAGTGACTGGTGCGCTAAAGGAAATATTCATTCTATTTCTACTGCGGCCTTTTATCATACATTCTATTACAAATATCTGGCTTTGTTTTCTCCTAAAAAAGAGCTACGCGAAATATATGCACGATTTTCAGTCGTATATACATATATCACAAAAAGAATATAATCTTCCCTAGAAGAAGAAAAAAAGGAAGAAGTCAGAAATGAAAAAATTAAAGAAACACATTTTTTCGCAGCCGTATTGCCGGCTCCAAAAAACCCAGATAAGCAGATGCACTACCACACGAAGCTGCAAGTCCACATCTTGGTTTCAATCTTAAAAACCCTAAAGCTTATTGCTTTATATGTGGAATGAAGTGGAAGGTGAATTAGGTGCTGAAGAATTTTCGAGCATCTGGATGTACGTCATCGAACAAAAGGTTGTTTGTGAAAACGAGAAGTCGAAAAATAAATATTGTTTATAGTGCCGGGTGTACCTAACGAAAATCGTAACACCATAATGAGCAATACCTTGCTGATGTCTTGCTGAATTCAGCAGTTCAACATAGCATAACGATTGAACAAAAAATCTTGGAAAGTTGCTTGTATTGAACATGCAATTAAAAGAATAGAAAAACTGCTGTCCCTGCTGAATAGATTAAAAAAGCCTAAACCATACGACATTACATATTTGGACTTTTAGTTTTTTAAGCATGTCAACACCTTGCAATTTTATAAAAGCATTCGGCCTGGACAAGGCAAAGGAGATCACAAGGTAACAGATATTCGTGCAAATTGTGAAATAAAGTATAAACTTCATTTCACCGAAGAGTGGAAAAAATTTACCTTAGAAAATAAATCAAAAATATAAAACCTATTCGGTTTTCGAAATTGGAACCCCTCTACAACGAAAGATGGAAAATAACGCCAAGAAAATATGAAGACCCACAATCGTTTTTATGATGATCTATCTCATCTATTATTTGCTTTTCTAAATATTCTGCACATATTCCCAAGTCCGCAAATGATTTATTTTAAAATCCTAAGACAACTGGTTATTTAAGAGGATGGACTAAAAAAAAACTGCATTCAAAGATTTTTTAAAATTCGAGTAAAAAAATTTGGACAGTTTTTTGTCTCTTCTGAATAATTTGCAAAAATGGACTAAGTACTTTTTCCAACAAATGTAACGATATGTTAAACACTGTTATCACTTCTTTTATCGCTTCCGATGAAAAACGTCATAACTGGCTGTTTTGTTTTTACGTGATTGGCGAGGAATTTTAGTGCGATAACATCATTATCAAGCCGCGCTCGCCTCCTACTCTTTAGAACGCGTACCAAAGAAACAGCCAGTAACGACGGTTTTCACCGAAAGATATAACAACGGTATTTTCTTTACTGGCAAAACTAATCCAAATAATATGTAAAACATATAATTTGGTGTATTCACAATCTGTCCATATTGTCATATTATTGTAACATTTTACAATTTTACAATTTTATAAAATTATTGTTAAAAGATTTTTTTTTTGCTTATAACTAATTATAGGAAAACTATTTACTATTAATATTTTTATACTGCCAACAACTATATACTATACTATACTAACAACAACTGAAATTATGTGATCCAATGAAACCACCCATTATTTTTAATAATAACTTGTAACGCTAAAAGTCCAGCTGGTCATTTTTAGCGGCTCAGGCAACTTATTTTATAATTATATAAATTATTATTTTTTTTTTTTTATTATATTTATTTCATAATTGTAGTTTTAAGTCGAACGAATTTTTAATTATAATTTTAGGTTTAAAGGCAGCTAACTGGGCAGCGCCATCTTTACGTGGTGGTACAACTGGCGACTGATAATAAAGGCAGCCACCAGCTGTTTTATACATCAGCTGTGGAGATGGTGTATGTATGTGTACTTATGTGTGGCGGCGAATGGGTTTATAAAGAAGACCTTTATAAACAGCGCAGCGGGCCGACAGATAACAGGATCGTATCACTCGAAAATATTTCTGAGTATCTTCGGCAAATACTGTGAGGTCACGAACTGGTGTGGTGGCTTTTACAGCCGCTACTAGGTTTGGCACAATTTCCGGTGTTCTGCGTATTTTCCTCGTACACTAACTCCTATCTCGTATTAGCATCGCTGAGGTCACAAACTGGTGTGGTGGTTTTAATCCAGCCCGGTTTGTGCCTACCGTTGCTACTGGGGGTGACCAGAGCAGCATTAAATTATATTCTAGTGGTTTTTACCCTGCACAATTTTCGCTGTCCTTGGTATATCCTTTGTCCACTGACTGTGGATACGTAGTACCTAGCTCAGAGATATCTTTGCACACCATTGTACGGCACAGAGAGAGTCAGCTATCGTTAAGGAGATTAATAGTAAATAAAGGCTGAGTATTTATACCAAATCCACCAGTCGCCTTTTAATTAAACATTGGCGCAACACAACCCTGGACGCCGTTGACTATGCCCCAGCAACCAGGGTAAACGTGTCGATACAAACTTTTGATAAAATGTTTCACCAGTTTTTTAAGGTTTTAAATTGTAAACGTAATGTTGCGTTAAGCCATGTGATAATTTTTAAAATCATTATTTTTTTTTATTATTATTATTTAAATTTTTCGAACTTCTTTCGAACTTTCGAAATATTCAATTTACACTGTAGAGTAAAACAGAATTCGTTTTTTATTTTAGATAAAATTTTTTTCTCTCTCTGTCAAATTTTTGTTTTTTTGTTAATTATAAAATAAAATAATTATTTTTAGTGCAATAAAATTACCTTGTTATGCGAGTATTTATATATTTTACAGTAGTACAACAACAACAAATAATCAGCTTGAAATCAACAACAAAGAACAGCAGTGAAACACAAAATCAAAATGATTTTAATTGAAATTAATTCTTTGCAACGCAGCAGTTAATGTTGAGTAGAAAATAATTGCATTTTTTTAGTTGCAAATAAAATATTTTTAAATATTATTTTTTTTATAAATATATTTTTTTTTCTGTTTATTGTTAAATATATTTTTGTGTAATTTTTTTTTAATAATTTTTATAATTTTTTTTGTTTCCTTTTTTGTCATATATTTTTTGTAGATATTTCTTGAGCACTTTTATATTAGCACGCACACATTTACACTTATGTTAGCTTTTAAAATAAATTAACTTTTTTTTTATCTAAATTAATTTTTTTTTAAATTAAACTCGTTAAAAATTTTCATTCAATTGCCTGCGTTTAATTCGAAATTTATTTTATTGATTATTTTTTATTTTTATTTTTTTTTGTGGTTTTTTTACTAAATTTTTGTGATTCGAATAACGCGCCTTGTTTGATGTTGGACCAACGAATTTTAACTAAAACCCCCAAAAACAAAAAATTCTTCTCACCATCATCTTGGCAAACAAAAGAGGCAAAAAAATCTTCCGCTTTATTAGATTATATTTGATTTTGTTTTTGCTTTAGGATTTTTTGCACAAAAAAAATTTATTTAAATATTTGTTTTTTTATTTTTATTTTATTTAAACATTTTTTTGAAATTTTCTATTTTCAGTTTTTTTGTTATTTTAATTGCAAAAAAACAAAAATTGTTTGACAGTTTTGTTTTTGGCGCTGTTTATTAAACCTCATTTTCATTCTCATTATTTTTGTTGTTTCTCTCTCACGTTCTCTTTATTTTTTTTTAAATTTGTCACACTTTTGATCTCAAATTGTGCACTTGTATTCTGTGTTTCTGATGTTACGTTTGTTGGCTTTTGTTGTTGACTGTCTGTTTGGCTGACACTGGTTGGTTAATTAGTCTCACAGCAGCCTGAAATATGCTTTGTTGTTATTGTTGTTGTCTTTAGCGTGGCTGATGAAGATTTGTTATTTGTTGTGTGCAGTGTTGTCACTTTGTCACCTAACCTTGCTCAATTTTTCCCCTCGAATTCGTATGTGTGTTTGTGTGTGTTCTTTTAGTTCCTTTTATTGAATATTTAATGACGTTGTCTATCTTAAAACAAATTTGTATTTTTTTTGTTGTTGCTGTTGTTGTTATTGTTGATTTGTAGCAGTGTCTCTTCATTTGTTCACCTCTTTTAATTGTTGTTGTACGCTTGAATTATGCTGTCTGGTTGTTAAAATTATTTTTTCTCTTTTTTTACTTCTGATGACGTACAATTTTTCTTTCAAGCGTTTTATCTCTTTTGCCTGACTGTGTGACAATTTGTGTGCTGCTCTGCCCATGATTTCACTGATGTCACTTATGTAGTGTTTTCTCAGAACAGTTTTTATCTGAAAAATTTAAAACCCCAATAAATTTTTAGTTTTTTTATTAAATATTTCTTTAAATTATTAAAGTCATAAATAAAAGTTTCTAAAATTAACAATGGAACCCTTTAAATTGGCTTCCTTATACACACACACACACACAAAATTACTCATATGATGGTAATGTTAAGTGCCACTTCATAACACTAATAATTTGCAATTTCCTTCCTTTTTCTTTTTGTATTTGCAGATGTGTGTAATTTTACGTTTCCATTTCTATTCATTGCCATTTGATTTACTCATGCAAAAGATTGACAGCCTGGCTGACTGTTCCTACACTGACAAAAAAGAAATGTATAATTCATACAAATGCCTACGAAACTTAAATATAGTTGGCGTTAAGACTTAGTTAAAGCTTTAAAAAAGTTCTGATGCCTGTAGGCATAAGATAGTCCAAGAATATATTGATATCGATATTGTGGATTGACAGAATGTCATGCTCTCTTAGCTGGGTTTGTTATGCCTTTTTATGCAACGAAGAAGGGGAGGCGAAAATTGTAGAGCAGAATTGTAATCATTGCCATGCGTTCTTCTTATCATATCAGCTTCTTTAGAAATCATTATAGAATATAAATAATATATTTTACTAAATATTTTCAAGCGTATGAGAATTATTTCTATTTTACTCTTCATCTACTCACTCTCTTATCAATGTACTCTTCTTACTCATTTTTCTCACTTTATGTAGCTTAACTTTCTCGATCGATTTTACAAAGGCAAACTTGTTTTAATGGTTTCTTTGTAAAGATTAAATAAAATAGCTAAAAATTTCAGGGTGTCCTTACACCTGTAATTCTTTTTTGGAAACTCCCTAAAAAAAGTCTTAAAGGATCTGCACATACAGATATAAATTTCAAATATATTATTCTGTTTTTTTATTGTAACGCTAAATAGTTTGACTGCCATTACAAATTTACACAACGTATACGCTCTACTATGTCTCCCATAATGATAAGCAAAAAAAAGTAAATAAAATTTCTGGGTGTCTCCATAGAAGAAATAGTTTTAACAATAAAATTCATACTTGAAGTCTGTTCCATGCAATTTTGTTGTTTGTGGGCAAATATGATCTTTTTTTTTAACCAGGCTTTAGCATCTAAATAAAACGTATATCAATATTGCCGCTACAGCAATAGGTGATAAAACATAAAATTTTAATTTGAAGGTTACTCCATATAAAATGTGATTTTAACATTTAGGGGTCATCGATTTCAAATAATAACTAACAAAATCTTAGAATCTTCAAAAATAACAGAGATTAACAATATTAACAATAAAAATAAGTATAAAAAATTTAAGGATGTTTCCATAGAAGACGTAATTTTGACTAATATGAGGCTATATTTTGAAACGTTAGCGATAGGGTCCTAAAATTAAGCAAAATGTGTATTAATACGACTATTCGGCAATAGATATTTAAAATAAAAAATTTTAATTTGAAGGTTGCTCCCTATATAATGTGATTTTAAAATTTAGGGGTCATAGATTTCAAACAATAACTAACAAAATCCTAGAATCTTGAAAAATAAAGGAGATTAACATTATTAACAATGAAAATAAGTTAAAAAAATTAAAGGATGTTTCCATAGAAGACGTAATTTTGACTAATATAACGTTATCATTTGAAACGTTAGAGATAGGCTTCTGAAATGAGGCAAAATGCATGTTAATATGACTATTCGGCAATAGATATTTAAAATAAACAAATTTAATTTGAAGGTTACTCCATATAAAATGTGATTTTAACATTTAGGGGTCATATATTTCAACCAATAACTAACCAAATCTTAGAATCTTCAAAAATAACAGATTGATATTGTTATAACAATGAAATTAAGTATAAAAAATTAAAAGATGTTTCCATAGAAGACGTAATTTTGACAAATATGAGGCTATCCTTTAAAACGTTAGCCATAAACTCCGGAAATTAAGCAAAATGTGTATTAATACGACTGTTCGGCAATAGATATTTAAAACATAAAATTTTAATTTGAAGGTAGTTCCATATAAAATGTGATTTTAACATTTATGGGTCATAGATTTCAAACAAAAACTAACAAAATCTTAGAATCTTCAAAAATAACAGAGATTAACAATATTAACAATAAAAATAAGTATAAACAATTAAAGGATGATTCCATAGAAGACATGATTTTGACTAATATGACGCTATTCTTTGAAACGTTAGCGTTAGGGTTCTGAAATTATGTTAATTTTGTATTAGTACAAACACTACAACATTAGATATTTAAAACACAAAATATAAATTTCAAGGTTGCTGCATATAAAATGTGATTTTGACGTTAATGGCCATATTATATTGTACAGT
The DNA here is from genome assembly GCA_030448955.1 of Trichopoda pennipes. Lineage (NCBI taxonomy): Eukaryota > Metazoa > Arthropoda > Insecta > Diptera > Tachinidae > Trichopoda > Trichopoda pennipes. Next base: position 6,177,579 of record JASKUP010000040.1, read on the forward strand.
AATAAGTAAAATTTTAAAATTTGTACAAAATATTTAAAATTAGATCAGCTCGGTATAAAAACCAAAATTAAAAATTATAGGGTGTTCCCATAATAGCTTAGTTTTGACCTATGTGATTTTATCGTTTTAATTGCAAGATGAATAACTGAATTTTAAAATAATTATTTGCAACAACTGGTGCCATAACAACCGCTAATAAATGTATAAAATTCAAAGTTAAAGCAGATTCCATAGAGAATTATACTTTGATGTATTAAGGCTTATCTTTTAAACTGAAAATTAATGTATAACCACCATATTGAGTATACAAATTAATAATGTCAATTTAGACGACGTATAGTATAAATATTACATATGGTTTGTTCCATTAATTAAAACTATGGTAATGTAAACCCACATCTTTTTTAAATGGCATTAATAATGTCGAAAATTTGTGTCGTAAGAAAGATGTTTTGCGAAGACGCCTAATAACCTTCTTCCATTTGAGTAAAACAGCTGCTGAAAATTGTCGATTGTGGGTAGAAGCACGACAATTGGTATCCATATCAACTGAAGCCAAGAGATGTTGAACGGCAATTTTGCATGGCAATTTTTCGGAAATGATGCTTAAACCCTACAAAAAGAAGTCTGGTGTTACTGGTGATGAAAAATGGATACATTATGATAATCTCAAGCGCAAAAAGCCTGGCCAATCAGTCAAATCAACCCCGAAGAAGAATATTCATGACCCCAAGATATTTTGCATTTTTTTTTTATCCTGAGCTATTGAAATCGGCATGGACGATCACAGAGTAGCTATACCGAAAATAATTGATTTCTTTAATTTCTTTTGTTTGGGTACGGTTTTCCGTCGACCCTCGTCAAGTTTGGTTTGTGAACAAACCGGTTTCGGCTGTTTGCCATCTTCAGTGTTCTTTTCGACGAAAAGACGAGGGTCGACGGAAAACCGTACCCAAACAAAAGAAATTTTTACCCCATCGGAGAATCCAAACACATATCGATTTCTTTAATCATCACCATCAACGGAAAATGATGAGAATATATAACAAGACACAAGACATGTTGCAGGACAGTTCAAAAATTACATGCAAAACAATGGATGGCAAGTTTTCTTTCAGCCTTATAGCCAAGCCCTTGTCCCTTCTCACTATCATTTGTTTTGATCAACATCAAACGCCCTACTGGAATATACCACACTTCACAATATAGAGTATCACAAAATTGGCTGGATTCACACTTTACCTTAAAACCAAAGCAATTCTTTTGGCGCTATGCTACCAGAGAGATAGAAAAAAGTGGTGACTAACGATGGACAATATTTTGAATAATGTATCAGCTAAACTTGTTATAACATAATACTATTAGTATAAATAATATCAATATATTATTTAAAGGGTGTGGCTTTTCTTTTAAACCGAAATTTCCCTCAAATGGATGAAACTATGTGAGAAAACTTTTGCTTACAAATTTTTGTTTTAAACTCAATTAGTGTCTTTTCAGCTGCCTGCTTAAAAGTATTTTTTTAAGTGTTTTTTACCACTTCTTTTGGTGGGTATATATAAATGTTTTAATTTATTTATTCCTTTTTCCATTTTCATTTATATCACGTTTCATAAATTATAGATGGCCAAGAGTATTTCTTTTAGGTGTGTAAGTGTGTGTGTGTGTGTGTGTGTTCGTTAATATCATGAATTATTATAACGGAATAAATATAAATTTTTCTTTTGCTACACAAATCATAATTAATATAACTCATACGTCTTGTATAACAAAACTGTGAATACAACAAGAAACGCATACGAATCAATTTGTGTATTTTTGTTCGTTTGCTTGATTATCATTGTCCAAGACATTCATTAGATGTTCTCGTTTTTTTTTTCTCTCTTTGTTGTTATTTTCGTATTTGTCTGCTCTTTCTTTGTTTTCGTTATTTTGTATCAATGCAAAAGAAAAATACACTCAGTCAAACTGATTCACAGACAGAAATTGCCTTCATGGTTTGATTAAAAATAAAAAAAAATCAAATTTAATTTTTGCATACACATTTTATTATTTATTTTAATAAATTTAACAACAGTTGACTTACAAGCATGAGTCAATTTTATTATTTGTCATTAAATTCTATTTCTTGTCGTTTTCAAAATTAAAATAACCTTGATCGTGATAATGATGATGATAATGAAACAAAAACACAAAAAAGGTATCAATGTCAATAGCACATTTATACTCTGGGCCATCGCACACTCACTTGTATACAATATAAAAGAGGACCTTAAACAAAAAATTTTGTTTATAGAATTTTGCACTAAGAAGAAAAGAAATAAGTGAATTTACACTGTTTTTTATTTTATGTTCTTAATAATGGCATTTTACCAATTTTATAAGCAAACTGTAAACAAATGGTGTGTAAACTCGGCTATTGTGCTAAAAACTTTTGACAACCATTTTTCTTTAATCAAAAAAAAATTGTTTTATTTGTTTTCTTTAAAAAAAAAGAAACTTAAACTTTTAAAATAAATTTTAACAAATATTTCATTAAGCCTGAAAATAAGTTAAATTTAATTTTAAAGTTTTTCAATAACAATCAGGTGAAGAGGCCAACAAATATAAAATTAGGCCTTTAAACTTGAACTGTACCTTAAGTTAAGCATACTCAGATTATTACAAATATATTTTTCCCTCTACAATAAAATTTTTAATATTTAAAGGCAGCCAGCCAGCTAAGTTAACAAAACGTGATAAAAGTTTTAATGTTTAAATGCGAATACCTCATAAAAAGTTCATTATTTACTTTTGCTATTTACATATGTCAAGAAAAAGATTTTTTTTTTTGTTAAAACATATTTTTAAAATGTATATGGATTAGAAAAGTTTGTCAGTTTATTTTTGGAAGGAAAAAAAATAAATAAAATTATGTGGAAAGGAGCTCACCAGTCTTGGGGTTGTAGGTTCGATTCCCAAAAAAGACCTTGACTATCGGTGAGGCTGCTCAGTGATAAATCCATAGTCACTGGTCGCTGTGCTGTCTTATGCGACAATTAATTTCCGATAACATTGGCCGTCTAGAAATGAAAGCTGCCCCGGTAGGCTAGTAGGTAGTATACTTAGCCTTCCAATCTAGGGGTGGTTGTTTTCACTACAAAAAAATATAAGAGCTCGAAGGCAATGTAACTTTTACTATCACCACCTGTCTTATCTCTTCTCTATCCCTTTCTTAAGAATTTAGCACGGTTGTGACTAAATAGGCATTGTTGCCTGAAGTGCTGCTTCTCTTTATAAAAAAGAAGCAATAGGTCAATCGCACAGTGGCTCTTTTTAATATAACAAGTGGCTAAAACTTCATTTGTTTTTTAGTACTCTTAAAAAATTTTAACTAAAATTAGCACATTGATATGTTTTGACGGAATTTGATCGTCGTTATATGTGTCTTGGGGTGTAAAAGGGAGCCCAGCCCCTAAAGGCTAGCAGGAGCCAATTGGACAATTCCACTATATTTCCACGGTAATCACTAAAGCCCCAGAGTTCAGCTATTTGACTTTTTAGCATTTTAGCTGTTCTCTGACCGATTATTGAGGTTGGCCCTTCGGGATTATCGTGGTGGTTGTGGTTTCGAGGCCCTCGTTGAGTTGTGTAGGTCGGAACATTCACAATGAACACAATGCATCAATGGTCAAGTTCCAGTGAGCATGATTGCGATTGTGTTCTTAAATTTCATTAAGCTTCATGCGTTCTGAACTAGGAGTTGGATAGTCTCCAACTCTTCAGCAAGAAGTAGGGGCGTTCGCCTGCTTCAATCTCTTGAAGTTACAACTAGGAGTGACTGGAGGATAAACATATCAGCAGGTTTCCTAGGGCGAGAATGACGCTTAATATCATCCACAGTCGTATGATCCACCGCCAGATTATGGCTTACACGGCTAGGTACTGACGTAAATCTTATCACACATATATGAGTTGTTATAGATGGGATTTCATCACACGAGTTTAAAATTAATTCAGGTGTATCGCGTGTCTTTTTTTTTTTTTAAATGCCCTTCTTTGGCAAACTTTCAATCCTATTTACTTTTTCGCTGATAACAGCAGCATTTGACATTCGTATTCATTTAATAATAGACCTAACCAGTTGGAGGAGGGTTCCAAAAGGCAGAACATGATTGGATCGTGCTAATAGGTTTGATTCTAATGCCCCTAAGACACAATGTTGCATTTTTACATATAGATCTGTGTTCGAAAATGATGCCGCTCCTGTTACTATGGGTGTTATAGGTTTTATGGAATCGGAAGCTCTTGATTTTCTTGGCATGAAAATTCGGTGTGATGTTCGATGGACTAAATATATTTTGCAAGTTTCTAAAGAAACTTTCAAGTACCTTGGTTTTCTAAAGCGGTGTAAAAGATACTTCACTCCATCCTATCTTTGTACTTTTTATACCACCTATATCCATCCAAAGATGGAATACAACTCTCCTTTATGGGCCGCCGGCTCAAAGTCTATTTTAGAGTTACTCAATCGCGTACAGGAGAGGGACAGGAGGCTCGGTAGGGTATCCAACTCTCTTGATTTTCTAGAGCACTGGCGTAATGTGAGATGCATTTCACTGTTTTATCGTTACTACAATGGTAAGTGCTCTAACAAATTTAGGAAACTTTTTCCCGAAACACGTACATTTTTGAATTTGACTCGATTTTCGTTGAGAGTGCATCCAATTGTCGTCGATTACCCAGTAAATCGCACTACGCATTAAAGGGAAAATTCGTTTTTAGCAGAACAGTTCGTATGTGGAATAAACTTCCGCCAGAAGTCTTTCCTGTAACTTTCTTTGAAGAAAAATTCAAATCGAATGTCCACAAACACTACTCCCTCTTTCCTCCACCCCACAACCTAATTTCCTAGTTCTGCTACAATACATTGCATGATCATCCTCTGAGTGCTGGTCCGAACGAAAAAATAAACAAGCGCATCTTATAGGTGACTAGCAAACCCGTTCGCCACGTTTGCCAACAGATGGCTTCGTTTTTTTTTAACATTTCGTTTGGGGATTAAAAGATAAAGAAAAATTATTTTTTTTGTTTTATATTTGAAAAGGAAAAATTTAATTTCATTGCACGACAGTAATGAATTCATTTCGATTACAAAAATGAATGAACTTCTCTAAGTAAAAAATGAAAGTGAATTCAAAGTAAATACTGAATCGAAGCGTTATACGTGTCCGCAAATTATCCGTTACATTGAAGTGCTCTTTGGTAAACTACATTTTTTGTTTTATGACGTTAACACAATTAGAGCAGATGGTTTCCCAACTCGTGAGTACGCAACGTATAGCTGCTCATGTGAAAAACAATGATTTTCTAAGTTCATACCGCAAACACTAAGCGATTGGCCTTCCTCAATCAGAATCAATCCTTCATTATATATTTCATCAGTTATTTGCATGTCGGGATTATGCGTTCGAATGCGCAAGCGATGCAAGATATCTTCACATATGTCGTCCTTGCATTCATTCCATAACTGAATTGGTTGTGAAGGGAAACATGTGGTGATGATAATAGCGAACAGCGTTCGTATTTGGTACGTGTTTAATGTAACAACTAAACCCGCAAGTGTTAAATCCCAATTAGAATCGTTCTCCAGCAATAGTTGACATGCTTCTCGATAGTTTTGGCATTGGTGGCCATTCACAGTTTTCAAATGTGCAAATGATTTTGGTCGACGTATATTTACCAACAACAGTCGCTAATAAAAACATTCATCATTTCTAGGATGAACAGTATACATGCGACCTAGTGCACGGCGCCATCTACTTAAAATGCAACGTACTTATTTTCGTGAGGGATACTCACACACCACGTACTGGTGCCGTTGTAGTACATGCTATGTCTCAGAGATGGTGCTGTATGGGAAAAATGAATTTTCCTGTTTCCGTGGAAATCGGTTCGTGCGTTCTGAAGTTATAGCGTCAGAAAGGAAAACCCGACGTATTTTTATATTACAGAAGATAATACCCAACAGCACAAATAAAATTGGCATCAAAAATCCATTGTCGTTTACCAAAGATGAACTTTAAATTAATTGCAATTGTCCCATATTTATCTTTGCAGTCCAGCTTGGCTCCAAGTTTGAAGGCATTCACCCGCATAAGAATTGAAATCAGGAACAGAAGGTTTTTGAATTCTTATTTACATCGAGCATTAAGTTTCTTAAAAGATGTTAGCTCTTCTGTATTTTCGCAGTTTTTATAAGCAGATAACACTATTCAAAATTAATATTAAATAATACGAACAATTCACTAAATTCATATAAATATTTATCCGATTTAAATTAAAAAAACAGAACATATTAAAATTTAATGTTAAAATCATAACATATTTTAACAATTGGATAGTATAACAGCATATGTTATCACTATTTTTTTTTAGTTTCATTTACATCTACATAAAATATATTTTACATTATTTACATTTACATTATTCTTTGTCATTTAAAACACGAACACCTTCAAAACTAAAGATCACGTTTTTGAATTGAAAATAAAAGCACGCATCTGCAGGTACAAAAAAAAGGGTGTCCTGATAATAATCTAATGACGGCGACAACAAAAATAATTTTTTTATTAAAATTACAACAAAAAGAATGACTGGTATGTGAATAAATTTCCTATAACAAGTATTTTCCTTTTTTTATTTGTTGGGGTTTAAGGCATTGAAATGCTTGGTAATTCGTCCTTTTTTCCATTTAATCCGTTGAACGTGTTTTTAATATTTTGTTTTATTTATGACAGCAATAATCACCATGGTTGAATTTTCAATAAAAAAAGGATGAATGGATGATGGTCAATATCATCGCTTTATTATACTAAATGTACTCATCTACAATGTTTTTGTTTCCTACATGTTAACGTGGGTTTTAAACTTTTATAACCCTTAAGAAAAATATTTATTTATCTCCAAGATACGTATTATTCATTTCAGCAAACTGAGGGATTCCGCCAGAAAGGTATAAAGGATCTTCTAATTGATAAATGTTTTATTTAATATCAGCAATTACGAGGGCTGTTATTTATATTTCTGGCCTGGTAACACTGACTGTTGCTAGGCACCAGCTGATGTTTCCAGTACAACCTTCACATTGTTAAACATAACCTCAAGCAAAACATTTTGTCATTTTATTGTTGTTGGTGTTAGTGATAGCAGGTTGAAAAAGTGATCTTAGAAGAAAATGGAATTAACTCGTGATTATTTTCGTGCAATAATTTTTCGTAACTTTCGACGTGGCCTGACACGACAACAGTGCACAGATGAACTTAATTCCTTATATGATAATGAAGCACCTTCTTACAGCACCATTATGCAATGCAAAACAAATAAAATTTTCGTGTCAAAAATCAGATGATACTTTATTTGTTTTTAATTTTTGATTAAATAAAAGAGAATGGATCTCATATCGACTAATATTTTATTTAATATCGGCAATTATGTCTGGAATACAATATCAGATAAATATCCCTCCACCTCTGTTATCCTCACAAATGCGAGGCCCTTTTGAGCACATTTTTCATTGCATTCTCACACAATTCACGCGTCATTCATTTCATCACGAATATTACATTTGAGTGGCTCAAGCATTTCTGACTTGTGTGCTCATACCATGCTTTTCAGATATCTCTACAGAAAGAAGTCCGGAGCAGTCAAATCAGATGACTGCGGAGGCCAATCAATATCATTACATTCCCACACATGCGGTATTTCATTAATTTAATCACGAATATTTTGTTTGAGTTTGTGACGACAAAAGTCCCAACAGGTCGTTTTTGTGTCCACATCAAAATATGAAGCAGAGGGAGGTCTCACTTAGTCAGTACTTGAATTTCGCATTTATGTTTACATCTAAGATCACATACATTGTTTTCTCTCTTTTATTAATATTTACTGGAATGAATTACTGTTTTGTTAGTCATAAGCATTGTTTTTCTCATTTACACCTAAGCTCGTCTCCATTGTTTTTTCTTTCTTTTACTTACTACTGGACGGAATTACCGTTTATTAGGCATAAGCATTGTTCTTAGTTAATACTGGAATTTCTCATGTACATATAAGATCATATACATTGTTCTGTCTTTCTCATTATTAATCCTAACATGTTTTTTTTTATATAGTTATGAGGTAAAGTAAGTGGAAGAAAATATTTGAGACGGCAGTCGTTTAGGAATTGCCAAGAGGGTAAGACATTATTGTTGACTAAGGAAGCGAATGTCGGTATCGGTTTAGGGATACCAATCTGATACCGCCATTCGTTCCTACTTTCTTGAGCGGCTGCAAGAATCGAGAGAAGACTCGAGTCACTGGAGAGCTTTTGGACACAACAACCAGTGACTCTCGGCTTTCCACGATTGGCAGTGAACGGCTACCGGTTAGGGCGTTTCTTAGAAAAGCGTTCTGATCAAGTAGGGAAGCGAGATTTCGAGTTTGAATCAAAGAATAAGAGTCTTTTGTTATCATTATTATTAATTAAATATAATTTGTGATAAGTGATGAAGAGATCAAATTGTTAATTTTATTTACATTTATAAGGAAAAAAAGTAACAAGAAAAAAAAAGAAGAATAAAAAGAAAAAATTAATTAAAGATAAATAAAAGTGTTTCCTTACCCGGAGAAGCAGGAGCCCATGGCCGTGCAAACACGCACAACTCGGTGGTGGTGGTTCTGGTCAGATTGGGTACAACAGTCAGACCCACCACTCACTGAGGGCCACGCGTGGGAGTACTGCAGCTAAGGAAGCGACGGTGAACCTGGTCAGATTGGATACAACAGTCAGGTGCACCGTCCTCCACCCTTGAGCTTGGCAGTCGAAGCCGGATTGGGTTCCTCCCCCCTCCAAGGAAATAGACTTCGACACTGGCCACCGCTGGGCTACCCCAGCAACCAGCGGGAACGTGTCGTTACAAGTTGCTCAAGCGTTGCTGGCTTGTGTGCATAAATCGGGCTTTTAAAAAATCTCCACAAAAAGGCGTCCGGAGCAGTCAAAACACTCGACTGCGGAGACCAATCAGGAAAGAGGTCTCACAGTAATTTCGTTGCAATCCTGGTTGTATGCGATATGGCACTATTTTAATTATGTCACGTGTTAATCGAGCCCAAAGTATGCAGTTGTGGCGTTAAAAAGTTTTCAATCATATCATGATATCACACCACCTCGCCACATTTTCATGAAAATTGGGGTTGTCATGGGCCAGCTGTAACATCCTATTGGCATATGTATGGCGGCGTAAATGATTTTGTGGAAAAAGCTCTTGTTTCAACTGAATCTTATATGGAAACAAATGCAAATCCATGTGCAAAATTTGAAGACCAAGCTCTTAAGCACGTCGAATTGAAGTTGATGGATTGTTTTAAACACTTTCTTGAGCAGCAGTAATGTTTTTAGCCGATCTTGCAGTACATTGTGATCCATGCGTAGACCTATAACCTACAGAATCTCTTTCTTTGAAGTCATTCACTGCACGATAAATAGTGCGTTTTGTTGGCACGTTGTTTCTCCCAAAAATTTCACGTAAATTTTTTCTCGTCACAACAATTGATAATGGATTTTGATAAACGTCGTTTTATCGAATATTTTTCCATAATAAATTTCCCACATGTCTACTACACGGCTGCCAAATATGAACTGTCAAGACTACTGTTTATCAAAATGGCGGCAAAATAAAGTAGCAAACCTTCACGGCGGATCATATTTCCACATTTTTATCTGTTTTTTGGTTCATAGATCATTTATTAAATTTTCGACTGTTTCGAGTATTTCGTAGCAGTCAAAGTAACAGCTTCACTGAAGTATTTTTAATTAAAATTTAAAGAAAATTTATTTTCTTTTGATTTTAAAAAATCTTTATTTGAATTCATATTATAAAAAAAATTCTTGAGGGGAACTATAAATGAACTTGGAAACTGCATCATTAATTCGTTGGTACATTCTATTCTTTCTTTCTTTGTTTTAATAATCGAATACAAGTTTATTGATCTTTTATTGCATAAATTGTTTACGAACCGGTTTTTACTTTTCACTCTATATGACTGTGACCGTTAGACAATCATTTTATTAAGTTCTCTCTTATGCGATTGGATTTGTTATTAAGTCTCGTTTTCCATACTTTTTCTTATTCCCAACGAGAATAAAACAACAAATAAAAAAAAAAGAGAAGAACAACCGTGTTAATAAAGTTTATGCGGTTGTAAAAACACAAATACAACAAAAACAACAAATGTAACCTTAAGTTTATAAAATATAGATTTTTTGTAATATCCCGTTATATAAACAAACACAATAACAAAGTTTTAATAGGATGTCACTCAATTGTAATTTAATTTAAGGAGATGGGGAGGGAGTGGGAGAGGGAGATTGAGAAAACTTTCAAATTTTAGTCGAATTTTTAATTCAAAGATTATATTCCTCTAAAGAAATTTAGGAATTCACCATCAACCATAATAGGCCCGTAGCGCTGCGGACAACTGGTTCCCGTAGTACCAGTTTTGTTTATAAGTCACTGGTTGGATGGCATGCCTCCCTTACGAACATCGTGCGTGGGTTGGGCACGAAATGATATCGAAAAAGATAATCTATTTGTCGAACATTTAAAAAAAGTCTTAACTCCAAATGTCTCAACTGAAATAGCTGAGCTGCCACTTGTAGATGTTAAACCGGCAGTTCCCCCAAAATTTGACCTTCGGGATATTAAAAGAGCAATAACGGATTTGAACTCTACGAAAGTGCTTGGACTTGATAAAACCAGTAACAGGATGTTGTACCCCCGGGGGCACATTTATATGGTCTTTATAGAACTTCGACTATCTAGACCTGTGCAACTGGGGGAAAAAGGGAGTCCAGTCCCCTGAAGGCAGCAGGGATCAACTGGGAACTCCACTTTATTTCCACGGGAATCAGTAAGCCCCAGAGTTCCGTTATTTGTCTCTTTAGACATTTAACTGTTCTCTGGCTGAATTATTGAGGTTGGCCCCTATATGGGAGTATCGTGGTGGTTGTGGTTTTGCGGATCCATATCATGTTTGTTGTTTAATATGGTAGCCAGGATCATTTCGCCGTTAATGATACCCTAGGTAAATGATCCAGTCCAGTGAGCATGCTAGACATATGCTCTGGACAGGAGTTGGATAGTCTTCAACTCTTCAGCAAGGAGTAATGATTTGCAGCCCTGCTCTGGAATCATTAAAGTTGCAACTAGGAAAAACCTGTTGCTAGAATTAGTCTTCGGCTTCCTAGGACGAGCATGACGTTCCTATTTGTACGTCTTGAATACTTTCCTTCGAATTGGAAGATTTCTTTGATTACCATTGATTCCTCAACAAGGAAAGGATCATACAAAAGTAGAATCATAAGCCTTTTATCAAACATATCAAAGTTATTCGAAAGGATTTTAATTTCTAAGATGAACCCAATTCTAGGCGAGATAGGATCGGGATACATTATATCTCGCGCTCAACAGCACAGTACAGCTGAACAAACACACAATTTAGTGAATTTGGTCAAAAACACGTTTGAAGAAAGAATATATTGTTCGGCACTTTTCATAGACGTGTCTCAAACATTCGATCAAGTCTGGCATAAAGGCCTGAAATATAAGTTGCAGCCTAATTTGCCTGGAAACTGCTATAACTTGCTAGAGAGTTATCTAACTGATCGGAAGTTAACTTTAAGAGAAGGAAACTTTTTAAGCTCTATACAGCTGATTGGGGCCGGAGTTCCCCAAGGTAGTTTTTTGGGACCTATCCTATACATACTGTATTCTTTAGACATGCCAGCTGATAACCAAGTACATACATCAACATTAGCTGACGATACGGCTTTCTTAAGCATTCACGAAAGTCCTCAAGTAGCATCACGACCACATAGTTAATTTGGAGAAATGGTTGAAGAGATGAAAAATAAAGATGAATGAACAAAAATGTACATACATAACGTTCACACTGCGAAGGGACTCATGCCCCCCTATTCGCATAAATAACCAAATAATACCACAAATTACATAGGTCAAATACCTTGGTATGCATCTTGATCGGCGCCTCACATGGAAAGGCCACATGGAATCCAAGTTAGCACAAATGATGTTGAAAGCCGTCCAATTAAACTGGCTTATTGGCAGAAACTCTACTGTTAGCTTGGATTACAAACTTCTACTTTACAAGTCGGTCCTGAAGCCAATCTGGTTTTACGGAATCCAGTTATGGGGCACTACCTCAGCTAGCAATATAGAAAAAATTCAAAATAAGATACTACAACTGATCTAAGTTACTCTCTAGTACATAAAAAACTGAAATATCCACAAGGATCTAAACGTGCCATCAATTAGGGCAGAAATAGTGAAACATGCAATAACATATTTAAAGAGGCTCGAAACACATCCAAATCTACTGGCCCGTAACATACTTAATGACCGTGTTTACATTAGACTGAAGAGGAGGGATGACGTGGTAAGGTTTACATCTGCACTTGGCCGTGGGGCTTAATAAGATGGTGGACCATTACCGCTGTAGAATGAAATGTAGCGTCATCCTCGCCATAGAAGGCCTTCGAATACGTATGTCCTTCGACCACTCCTAGTTGCAGCTTCGAAAGCCCGAAGTAGGCCGCAGCCTTTACTCCTTACTGAAGAGTTAGAGACTATCCAACTCCTCGTCCAGAACGCATGAAGCTTAATATAATTAAGAACACGACGGCATTCATACTCACTGGACCTGGACCATTCATTGTGTTCATTGTGAATGATCCGACCTACAAACTCCTCCTCCTCCGAGGGCCTCCAAACACACAGCCACCACGGTACTCCCGAAAGGCCTACCTCAATAATCAGACAGAGCACAGCTAAATGCCTAAAGAGACAAATAGCGGAAGTCTGGGACTCACTGATTCCCGTGGACATATAGTGGATTGTCCAGTTGACTCCTACTAGTCTTGAAGGGGACTGGGCTCCCTTTACCCCGCAAGACATAAGTCTAAATGGTTGTTGTAGGATTCATAAAGACTATCATATGCTCCCAGCGGGAAAATAAGAAGGGATTGGGTGATATGATTTACATCTGCGCCTGACTATGTAGTCTTAAATCAGATGGTGGTCAACCACTGTGCATAAATAGGAACGTCATGCTCGTCCTAGGAAGCCGAAGCTATAATTCTATGCAACAGGTCTCTCCTAGTTGCAACTTTAATGATTCCAGAGCAGGGCTGCAAAGGAGGGATACTGCTTCTCTCGCTCTCACATCAGGGGGATAACTCGCTGATAATGGCATTAAGCCTGAAGCATACAGAATTTTATCCGCCTCTGGCTGGACTTGATTTTTAGTTTTAGAACTAAGATATGAGTAATTATTGTTAGTTCGATTGCATCGAAGATACAATAAATGGAATAAGAGGAAAAAAAACTGGTTGGACTTCGAGGGTCCTATGTCTCTTCCAGTAACGCGTTTCTACTAGCCCAGGCAACTGGTGGGAAGGTATTTGTAAAGACTACGTTCCCCCGGGGGGAGCACTAGTGACGGCATATTTAGGATGGCATCTTTAGAAGCACAGCCAGCAGAGTCATGCCCGATATCTAAACTCCCGCCGCTCAATTGGTACCCTTCCATTGGTTTGGGTTTAATCCACAGCCACGACATTACTCCCCAAAAGGCCTTACCTAAACAGGTTCGTAGCCCTGCAAGCTACAAGTACCTGTCATACCAATTGATAAGTCACTGTTTAGACTTCGAAGGTCCTATACCCCAAATTTCAGGCTAATGTAGGCAATTGGTGTCGTCTTTTAACCCCAAAGCCTATAACGGCAAGATGTGAAGATAATCACCAAGACTGCGTGCACTTGGCGATGAAAATAGAAGAACAGGCGAAAAAACAAATTGACTGATAGACTTTCTCGCGGAACCCTAGAAATTAAACAAGTATTAACAAAAGGCTAATCTGAGCTGGATTATAAATGAAGTCAGCTGAGGCTATAAATTTTGGTGTTGCGCTATTTACTGCCATGAAAACAGATTTCATACCTTCAATTAAATTCCCCCCGGGGGCACATGATAGTCTTTTTGGAACCTACTACTCCATTTAGACTGGTGCCTTGCGGAGTAAAAGGGAGCTCCTCAAAGGCTAGTAGGAGTCACCTGGATAATCCACATATTTCCACGGGAATCAGTTGCCCCAGAGTTCACTATTTGTCTCTTGAGACAATTAGCTGTTCTCTGACTAGTTATTGAGGTTGGCTCCCATATAGGAGTTATGGGAGGTTGTGGTTTCGGAACCTCGTGAGAATTTGTGGGTCGGATCATTCAAATTAACACAATGAATGGTTCAGGTTCAGTGAGTATGAATGCTGTCGTGTTCTTGATAAAAAAGAGCTTCATGCGTTCTGGACCAGGAGTTGGAAAGTCTCCAACTCTTTAGCAAGGAGTGAAGGCTGCGACCTACTTCGAGCTTTTGAAATTGCTACTAGAAGTGACCGGAGGATATACGTATTCGATGGCCTTCTAGGGCGTGGGTGATGTCCAATCATTCAACTGATTTGACCACCATCTGATTATGACTATATGGTCGGTGCAGATGTAAATCAAATCACGCACCTTCAATTAAATGAATAAATTAATCAATTCTACAATAACAAATAAATATACATACATAAAGCAAACAAGTTTTAAAGCAATAACTAAAACATGGCTGCCCAGATGTTTTCGTATAACAAGAATTTTTACGTTTTTACTCGCCTAAAAACAGTAAATTGAGTTTTAAGCGAAGAGGGGTTATTTATCCATTTTACAAACTTTTTATAAATTTTAGAAAATATGCACAAAATATGTTCGACACTTTTTTGGATACAACAGCCAACAGAAGAAATATTGTGAAACATCATTCTTGTTAGAGGAATAAATGTATGAGCAGCATAATAAATCAATAGTTAGCTTTAAGACAAACAAATCTACACCTTCATACACACTAATAAAAAAATATTATATATAAAATAAATGAGATACAAGTTGCGTCCATTTGCAAATAAGAAACAGTGAGAAGAAAATATTCCCTGGAGTCCTACAATGGCACCTTTAATATTTCTTAATAAACTGTTACCTTAATTTACTATGAAAATGTAATAAACATAAAATTTATTATTCACTCTCTTTCTTCTTCTCCTCCTCCTGTCCATCTCCCTCTCCAGCTTCCTGTTACAACTTTCAAACAATTTTAACAAGAAAAATACAAAAAAAAATATTCCTTAACAAACGGCAACCTTCGCCTTCAATATCATTCTCCTACTCATTTAACATTTAAAAAATAAAAACAAAAACAAAACAAAAAATAAAAGAAAATGGCATAAAATTCTATTTGTCTGTCTCACTTACAGTCGTTGCTGTCAGCTACAACAATTTTTGTTTAGCAACTTTCAAAATACCAGAAGAAACAAAATATGATTAAGTGGAATGATACAATTACACCAAGACGTAACATTTTACTTAAAATTTTACTTAACTTTTGCCGTTGTTGCTGTTGTTGTTATTAGTGTGATGTTAAAAATGAAATAAAGTTCAAATTTTCTCATATTTCATTTGCTGATTGCAGAAGCGTACAGCCAGGAAGTCAGACAAAAACCTCAATTTGCTTTAGATTTATGGTCAGCAAAGGAATGAGGAGAAGCCATCAACAGCCCTAAAAGTGAAGAAATAAATGAGTGACTGCATGAATGTCAAAAATTTCTTAATGGAATGTGTTTTATGACAACCTGCATATGACCACACGGTTGATGATGACTGAAAACCGCATAAAAAGTAATTTTATGTTTTAACTTTTGCTCATTATAGCAACGACAACGATGATGATGATGATGATGAAATGATATTTTTTTTATTGTTGTTGTTCTTGTTGTAGAAAAGAGGAAGAAAATTTTTCAGCCCACAATTTTGGTATAAAATAACGAAACCAAATAAATAACAGTTTTGCGAACAAAAAATGTTTTAACCATATTATGTTTGCTGTTATAATATATGATTGCGGTAAACATGTTAAAGTTATTTTAAGCAATTAAATTGAATATGAAAAACAGGCTTTAAATTGGAAAAATTTATTTTTAAAGACTATAAGGTCTTAAAACGGCAGCGCAGTTGCTTTGAACTGAACACATTTCGCTCAAATTCTAACCACAACCGAATTTTTTTATAAATTATAAAGGGTCCGCCAAATAACTTTTTTTGTTTTAAATTCTATAAACAAATTTCCTTTTTTATTTGAAAGTACAATCCATCCGATTAATAATGGAAATAATTTTATTCAAATGGCTGCCTCGGCTGGCCTCGCAGTAGCCTACACGATCCGTCCAATTTTTAAGCACATTATCGATTGTGTGCAGCTGTATTTTACAATAAATATTGTGCTTTAAAGCGTCAATTGTTTCTGGCTTGTCGGCGTAACACTTATCTCTGACGGTACCCCACAAATAATAGTTCAACGGTGTCAAACCGCAGCTTCGAGGTGGCCAAACGACATCAGCTCTGCGGCTGATAATGGAATCTTCAAAAATAGGGCGCAAAATATTGAGTGTAGCTTCGGCTGTGTGGCACGTAGCGCCTTTCTGTTGAAACCAAATGTTGCCAATATCCTCCTCTTCAATTTTTGTCAACGAATATTTAAGCAACAATAGCTAATTTAAAAGAGCTCTAGCAAAAGGTAATTTAGAAAAAGTTTAAAAATCAAATAGAAGAATTAATTGCTTTTTAAAAGTTAAAGAAGAATTTAGACGTTTTTAATCGCCTAAAATGCCAAATTATTTACATTTCACATCGTTTTATTTTAAATAGAGAATTGAAATTTCTAATAAAATTTCTAATTTTTTTTAAAAACACCAGAGATGTTAATGATCTATTTTTGGTTAGCTGAAAGATATTTCGAAATAAAAAATTAAATTCTGCTAGTTTTGTCTATAATAAAAAATAAAACGATATTTAAGAGAAGCGAAAGAATCAACTGAGAGGGTGAGAAAAATATTTAAACAACAATTGCTAATTTGAAAGCCCTCTAGTAAAAGTTAATTTAGAAAAATTTTAAAAATCAAATAGAAGAATTGATTGCTTCTTAAAAGTTAAAGAAGAATTTAGACGTTTTTACTCGCCTATAAGGGAAATAATATTCCTAATAATTTGTGAGAATAATTATTTATTTCTAGTTTTATGAATGGTATTGCCATAAAACAATTAAATTCTGATATTTTTGTCTAAACCAACAATAGAAAGAGATAAAAGACAAGAGATAAAAAGAGTGAATCGAGTGAGAAAAACATTTGAGTAGCATTAGCTGGATTTAAAGATTTCTAGTAAAACTTAACAAAAAAAAAATTAAACAACAAATTGAACAATTGAACAATTGAAGGTTAAAAAAAAACAATTAAAAAGGATCATTTTGGAAAAATTAAGTCTTCTATATTTTATTTTTTTTAAGACTTATAGGCTTATCCTCGTATTATATTCGATGAAGACTGTAAAGATTTTTTTGTTTCTTTTTTAACAAAATCAATATTTTTTTAATATGAAGTGTAGGAAGGGAACAAAGATTTCCGTATTTTTGTTTCAAAACGTTAACACTGATTTTTTCATAGAATATTTATTTTATTGCATTGATGCACATAAATCCTGACAGTTATTAAAAGAAAATAAGTATAAATCTCTATTACATTTTTTTGTTTTTTTTTTTTTGGAATAAAAAGTCAAGTATATTTGATGTTTTTTTTTCTTTTTTTCATTTGAACGTGGAAAAAATAAATTTTAAATAGAGACTAAAGATGATGAAAATGTAGAAAACTTTTAAAGGGAAGAATTTAAAAGAACACATGTTAAGATATTATTTTTAATAAAAAAATAATTATCACAAAATTAGAATGTTGTGAGACTAGAATTCAAAGTTATTAGTCTAAATATAACCGGCCTATACGAAACATAGACACATAGAGAATGTCATTAACACAAAATTTTTGTGTTAAACCAAGTTGTCAGGATCTACAATATCTTTATGTTAATTAAGGACAAAGTTTTTAAAACGATATTATTGCTAATCTAGAATTCATGCAGGAATAAAATTAATCAAAATCTCCCTTTTAGAGTTCTCTAATCAACTTTTTGTTCTTGGCCTAAATCAAGTGCATGCAAGCACAACGAGTAACTGCAGTAAATTATTAAGAAGCTTTTTTTTCTTTTTTAAGAGTAACACGTCATTTCAATAAAATGTCATTAATATTATAAATAATACTTTAATTATTGCATGAAATATTTTTCGTCCCTCAAAAAGAAGAAAATGCATCAGTGCATCTACCAAATTTAGGAAAAATTAAAATTGTCACAGAAATCTTTTTCATCTAATCAAAACTCTTGTACTGTTTACTGCATTGAACAATAAAAATTAGGACTCAAAAAAAAAAAAAGAGAGAGAGAGAGAGAGTGTTATTAGCTGCATGGAAAAATTGTATACATTTTACCTTAATTTATGTTTATGTAAAGTTAAAGTTACATTTATGTAAATAATTTAATTTTTGTGTATTTTATATTTTTTTTAAGTTTTAAAGTCTACACGATTTTACTTTGGAACTGATGTTATTTTACGTGTATTTGCCTGAAAAACTTTCCTTAGAACACAATAACATGATGAAATTCCAATAAATTTAACAAATTTTGAGGTCACCGCATACTGAAAATCTCTAGCTTCAAAATTGTTCCGAAAAAAAAACAATTAATTTAATTGTAAATAAATCGGATAACACTTCAGACAATTATTTACAACCTAAATATATGTGTCAAAAAACAGATGAAGTGAAAGAATTTATAACGGGTGTCCGCCGGGAAGGTATACTACTTCGTTAGTTAATAATTGTTGATTAAATGAAAGAGAATGGATCTTATATCGACTAATATTTTATTTAATATCAGCAATTATGTATGGAATACAATATCAGATAAATGTCCGACCCCCTCAGTTAGCCACACAAATGCGAGCCCATTTGAGCACATTTTTCATTACATTCTCACACATTTGACGCGCTATTTCATTAATCATCATTACGAATATTTTGTTTAGATTGCTCAAGCGGCTATAGATCTCGACACAAAAAAGTCCGTAGCAGTCAAATCAGACGACCGTGGAGGCCAATTAACGTCAACGTCTCTTGAAATAACCTGTTGTGGAAAGAGGTCTCGCATTAATTCCACTGTAATCCTGGCTGTATGCGATGTGGCACTGGCTTAATGATACCACATGTTAATCAAGCCCAAAGTATAAAATTGTAGCGTTAAAAAGTTTTCAATCATATCACGATATCGCTCCCCCATTCATAGTTACCCTTACGTCGTTTTCATTTTCAAAGAAGTAAAATCCAATGCTGCCCCATGACCAAATTGCCTACGAGACTGCCACTTTTAATGGAGGCAAAATTGACTGTTGAATAATTTGAGGGTTTCTCATTCCCCAGACTCGACTATTCTGTTTATTTACATATCCATTCACAAGAAAATGTTCCTCGTCACTCATTATGATTTTTTCATGAAAATCGGGATCGTCATGGGCGAGGTGTAACATCGTATTAGCATATGTACGGCGGCGTAAATGATCTTGTGGAAGAAGGTCTTGTATCAACTGAATCTTTTATGGAAACAAATGCAAATCCTTATGCAAAATTGTGGCCAAAGCTGTTCTTTAAAGACCAAGCTCCTGAGCACTGCATCGAATTGATGATGAATTGTTTGGAACACTTTCTTGAGCACCTGTAATATTTTCAGCCGATCATGCAGTATGTTGTAGTCCATGCTTAGGTCTATCACCTTCATACCCTCTTTCTTTGAAATCATTCACTACACGATAAATAGTACTTTTTGTTGGTACGTGTTGCTTCCAAAAATATCCCATAACTTCTTAGCGTCACAGTAATCGATGATTGATTGTGATAAATTGTTTTAACGATTAAAACACGTTGATTTTTCGAATACTTTTAATAAATTTGCCTTGTGTCTACTACACGACTGCCAAATATGAGCTGATGTTTATCAAAATGGCGGCAAAAAAATTCATTTGGGTGCCCCTGTAGGCTGGTACGTAGTGTACTAGCTTTTCAGCATAATGGTTGTAAGTTCGATTCCCAACGAACCTCTTGGTTTTTTTCACTACAGAAATAAAAATTGACTGTCGGTGGGGCTGCTCAGCGATTAATTTCCAACTATCCTTCTACTTTCACCACCTATTTCATCTCTTCTCTATCCCTTTCCTAAGGAATATAGCACGGTATTTGACTAAACAGCCACTCTTACCTGAAGTGCTACATGTATTTAAAAAAAATATAATATATATATATAAGTTAACACACAATATTTTGCCCTTGTAATAGTTTATTGGCCCACTTGGTACACGCGCGTATTACAAATTGCAAGTGTGCAATTCTTGTGGGAAATATTCTGAAATATGAGACTCTGATTGCGAAATATTGCAAGTGGACAAGTTCCCACCAAATTAAGCCTACTAATCATTTATTATTAATTAGAATAAGTTTCTTTTATAATTATAAAACAATTATAAGTCAGTTCAATTCTAGGCTGACAATAAAGTAGACGTGTTTAAATAAATTAATTTTCGAGTGTTTATTTTAAAGAAAGGTAAGTTGGGCCCCATGGGTGGCCCAACTCTTAATTTTTTTGAACCACGGTCTCCACCGTGTTTAACTTATATTATTGGTAAAGTCTGCAAAAGCCGCTCTATAGCTTTTCTTGCAGCATTTTTCAGCCAGCTCTTTACCGCAACTGCATTAATAAAAGTGTAAAATACTGAAAGAGGTTGCCATATTCTTGCCTTTGATAGCAATTCAGGCGATTTAACTCGACTATAAATGAAAGTACCCGTTAACTTAGACAAATAATAAGGAAATAATAATTACATAGTTGTAAATGTATGTTAATCTATTTATAATCTATTTATGTATGTATACTTTTATAGTTATAATTTTGTGATCTTATGATTTTTTGTATAATAGGTTTTGCTAAATCATTTTCAAAGTCCTACAAAAAAGAGATATAAATTCCAGTCAAATATAAACTAACTCCTTCATTTTGTTCATCATAAATTATTTGATATTTTAAATAACAAATCTGTTAGCAAACTATAGGATTAGTTCAAATTGCACATTTAGCTCTCGAGTCTCTTTGAAATTGTTCTTGAATATTTTTGAAAATTAAAAGCTATAAATTTTGTCTAAAATTTTGTTATTTTGCAGTTGGGGCTGAAGTTAATTTTTATATTTTATTAATTAATGATCTCTCTGCTCTAAGAGCTCTCTTCTCTAAAAAAAAAGCAATCAAGACTTCAAGTGATATAAAATTGTTATTTATTCCTGGTTTTGTAACTCTTCAGCAAACATTTCAATAATTTTTAATAAAAAATAAAAACACAGGTATTTTTAAAAATTACCGAAAGAAGACACAGTAAACTGAAATCAAATAAAAATTAATTATATTAAATTAAATAAATAACATAAACGCATTTAATATATTAAAAACGTATTAATTAAATTATTCTAAGGTAGCAGACAATTAAAATAATTAACATTTTTTTTTTAATTTATTCATTTAATTTTCTTTTAATAAAATAATTTCGTAATGATTGTTGAATAATATTTGTTTCAACGACACAAATTTAACATCTGTGTGGCATAATTTATGGCTCAAGGGAATAAAATCATAAAATAAAAATAAATAATTTTTTAAACAAACAAATTAAAAAATAAATGCAATGTAAACAAACATAAATAATAAATTTTAAATATGAAATTAAAAAATCCCTTAAATATATTTAAAATATAACAAAAGATAAATTAAATTAAGCGCAAAATTTAATTTTAATTTCTAGAGTTTAAATTTTAGTTTTTAAAGGAGACGTATACAGTGATATTGTTATAAAATATAATGAAAATAGTTTGATATGTGCGTATATTTTCCGACGGGGTTTAATTTATATTTATTTGGGTACGATTTAAACGTCGAACCTCGTCAAATTTGGTCGTAAAAGGATTTAGGTAGGAGGAGAGACGGATAGAAAGGTTGGGAGGGAGGTACAAATTAAGTAGGAACGGACAAACGGAAAAGGAGAGAGAGATACGGACAAAGAGGTAGAAAGTGATGAATGCAATAGAAATAACACGAAGAGAAACACGAACAAGACGAACTATATTAACACAGCTGACAATTAAACGCAACTAGTATAAACAGAACACTGAAGATGACAAATATTCGAAACCGCTTTGTTCTCAAATCAAATTTGACGAGGGTCGATGTAAAACCGTACCCAAATAAAAACAAAATAGTTGCGTTATAAAAAATATAGAAAATTGTGCCTTTGTTTAGATGCATTTGAGAATTTGGAAAACTAACAAGTTGCAAGTTAAAATAGTGTCGATTTTTTGGCTTAAAACTAATAACAAAATGGGTTGATACATATTATTCAAAATAATTTCCATCTTTCTTTTAGTGTATGGATTCCGCGTCGAAATAACTGTTTCAGCTTTGAGATAAAAAATCAATCAATCAAATCAATTTCTAAAACGCTGTTATGATGTGAAGCATATTCTAGCAAGGAAGGTCCCTATCGATCGAAACAAATGCTCGTTAGAAATGAAAAGATGTGGACTATCGAGCAAGTAAGCCATATTATCCCGTCCACTATTTTCCAAATAGTTTTTGAACCGTCTTGTAACATGTTGCAGAGCGTTGTCATGATGGTAGATTATAGTCTTATATGTGGTCTTATATTCTGATCTTTTTTCGTTGATTGATCTCCTTTTAAACGAATCAATTATCTTCGGTACAGATTGCCTGTGATCGTTTGACCCTATTACAACAGCCCATAATACAAAGCAGTCTTCTTATCTTATAAAATACAGAACATAACCTTGGCGTAACAAAAAAGACCCGAAAATGGCATCAAGAGTGGTTAAGAATATTTTAGGATTGGATATTAGCTCACGAAAAACTAGCCCTAGAACAGGCGAAGCTGGTGTTGGTTGTTATCGTCTTGCAAAGAAACCTCTAATGTCCAAAAAAAAAAAAAAACGCACTGCTCGTTTTTAATTTGTCAAAGAGCACATTAATTGGTCTAGAGAGCGATGCAATAATGTCCTATTTTCCAACGAATCCAACTATAATTTAAGGGGGATTGATGGAAGATCTTTTGTAAGACGGCAAAAAAGCAAAGCGACTGGTTCCAAAGTATTTGCAAAACTGTAAAGTTTGGTGGTGCCAATATTATAGTGTGGGATTGTTTCATAGGGCAGGGAAGGGCGATAGATAAAAATTAAAAAGAAAGAACTTTTGAGTCAAAACTGACAGTTTGGAAAATCTTAGTTAATAATTTACAAAGTTGTATGCATTTGGGTCGGTAGAGTTGCATAAATTGCAACATTATGTTGTAAAGGACATAGATCTATGTAAAGCCTATAGATCGATTTTAAGCGACCACATGCAGAGGAGAACATGCCACTAACTTGCAGGTTTCAGTACGACAATGATCTAAAACACACCTCTAAGGTGCTAATTGACTAGTTACGTTGCAATGAGGTATGTGTTTTGAAGTGGCCTGCCCAGTCCCCAGATTTCAATCCCATAGAAAATCTATGGAAAATTATAGATTGCAAAATAAGAGCCCATAATTACACACGAAAAGACAACTCATGCAATGCAGTGCTTAGTGAGTGGCATAAAGTTTCAAAGGGCACCATTGATAAATTAATTCAATCAATGCATCGCCGTTGTGAAGCACAATGCATTGCATAGGTAGGGGTCATCCCCTGAGTGCTGGTCCTAAAAAAAAAAAAAAAAAAAAAAGGACGTCCAACAAAATATTGATCATTGATAAAAGGCTACCGAATTTATTGAAGCAAAATTTAAATTTCCATTGTTTTGTCCACTTCCTAAAATAAAATACTTGTAGTTTTTTTTCTATAATTCTCGAACTATAACACATTTTTGTTATTTATTTTTTTAATCTTTTCCTAAAAAAAAAATTTAATTTTTTTAAGAATTGTTTTTGTTTTCTTTTTGGACTTTAGAAACGAATAAATGAACTTCAAGA
This sequence comes from Trichopoda pennipes, assembly GCA_030448955.1. NCBI lineage: Eukaryota > Metazoa > Arthropoda > Insecta > Diptera > Tachinidae > Trichopoda > Trichopoda pennipes. Next base: position 6,201,703 of record JASKUP010000040.1, read on the forward strand.
AAAGTTTCCATTGAATTGTCCAGCATTGTATATATATATATATATATATATATATATGTGTGTGTGTGTGTGTGTGTGTGTGCGAGTGTATGTGTGTGGGTGTATGTTTAAGTTGTTTTATAGTGTATCAAGCCAAGAATTATAATTCCATGTTAAATTAAATATGACTGTTGGCATCTGTGTACGAACACCACTTATTTTGGTGTACATTTTTTTTTTTTTTTTTTTTTTTTGGTATACACAAAATTATTATTTTATATTAAATTACAAAATTATTTATACGAATTGTTCGTTTTCAATTCTTTTCGTGCTCACTTTACTTAAAGAATTGAATAAACAAGTTAAATCGTTTTTAGCTTATGAGTGTACTAAAAAGAGAAATTTACGATTTTTTATAAAGTTCGAATTCCTAAATTTTAGTTTTCATCCTTCTGTAATGAGAGAATAAATTTAAAATTGTAGTCTTAAGTCGAATTTAATTTTTCTTTCATATGGTAAAAACTCATTTTTCATAGCTGGCGAAAAAAGTGAAACACATGTCGTAAAATCGAATATCGTAAATCGCCTATAATTATTGTAATTTCGCAAAAATACTCTTTTTGTTTTCAACAATAGAGTGTTTAGATGTTTGTTTCATATTTAATAGACAAAAAAAGGAAAACATCAATCAATAACTCCTTTTTAAGGTTTGATTATAAAACTTGTTAAAAAAAATTGTCAATTTTCAGTTTGCTTCAACACAATATAATTTTGAACAATAACTTTAGAAAAAAATTAAGAAAATTTATTTTAAACTTAAAAGTTTAAAGTTCACAGGACACTTAGCTAAAACAAAATTGTACAAATTAATAAAACAATTTTAAGTTATATAATAGTTATAGTTTTTTGACCTTTTTAATATTTTTTAGTAGTTAATTATAAAGCACTAGGTCATCCTGTTGATGCCAACCAACGGTGTGGCGAAATATCGAAAAAATAATAAAAAATAAAAGTTTTTTAAAAAATTTTTTATTAAATTGACCTAAATTAAATTGCTCTTTGTAAAACAAAATATTTAAAACTGCCTTCCATTCAAGAATTAAAAATTAAACTCATTTGAAACGCTTTAGTTAAATGCAAACTCCATGGCGTATGATTGATATTATTCTTTGGTTGACAATAACGTATACGTGCTACTGGTTTTCGAAAAATAGTAACATGTAGATGGTATGCTAACACTGCTACTATAATTGTAATTTTACAACTCAGATAGGAGTTTTGGGTTCATTTATAAAACTGATTCTAATACAGGGTGTCCGCAGGGAGGGTATACTACCATGTTTGTTTATAATTTTTGATTAAATGAAAGAGAATGGATCTTATATCGATAATTATTTTATTAAATGTCGCAATTATATATGGAATACAATATCAGATAAATGTCCGTCCGCCTCTGTTAGCCTCAGAAATGCGAGACCCTTTTGAGCACATTTCTCATTACATTCTCACACATTTCACGCACTATTTCATTCATTTCATCACGATTATTTTGTTTGCGTTGCTCAAGTGTTTCTGGTTTGTTTGCATACACCTTCATTTTCAGATATTCCCACAAAAAGAAGAGGCCAGAGCAATCAAATCAGGTATCCGTGGAGGCCAATCATTATATCCATTTCTTGAAATAACTTGTTGTGGAAAAAGGTCTTCGCTGTTTGCGATGTGGCACTGTCTTAATGATACCACATGTTAATCGAGTCCAACGCATGCAGTTGTGACGTTAAAAAGTTTTCAATCATATCACGATATCGCTGCCAATTACCACAATTATCACAGTTACCATTACGCCGTTTTCATTGTCAAAGAAGTAGGGTTCAATGATTCCTCCTAACCAAATGGCACACCAGACTGTCACTTTTAATGAATGCAAAGGTGACTGTTGAATATTCTGAGAGTTTCCCATTCCCCAGAACCGACTATTCTATTTTGGCCCATATCCACTCAAATGAAAATGTGCCTCGTCACTCATTATGATTTTTTCATGAAAATCGGCATTGTCATGAGAGAGCTGTAACATCCTATTGGCATATGTACGGCGGCGTGAATGGTCTTGAGGAAAAAGCTCTTGTGTCACCTGCATCTTATATGGAAACGAATGCAAATTCTCGTGCGAAATTGTGGCCAAAAATGTTCTTTAAAGACCAAGCTCTTGAGCACTGCGCCGATATGAGGCTGCTGTATAGTTTTTAACACTTTCTTGAGCACCAGTAATGTTTTCAGCTGATCTTACAGCACGTTGTGGTCCATGCTTGTTCCTATCACCTACAGGCTCTCTTTCTTCGAAATCATTCACTACACGAAAAATAGTGCGTTTTGTTAGCACGTTGTTTCTCCTAAAAATTTCACATAACTTTCTCATCGTGCCAGTAATCGATGATTGATTGTGATAAAATATTTAAACGATTCAAACACGTTGATTTATCGAATATTTTTCCATAATAAATTTGCCACGTGTCTACTTCACGACTGTCAAATATGATCTGCCAAGACTAATGTTTACCAAAATGGCGGCAAAATAAAGTAGTATACCTTCCCGGTGGACACCCTGTGTCTAGGTTAGCCTAACAAATAGCTTGCTTTACTTGTAAAACACATAGAAATTACGTTGTAATTTAATTGTTATTTAGTTTATCAGTACACTGCGGCTTAAAATTTTATTTCTTTAACGAGCTGGCAGTACAGCTCGCTTCCCTGTGATTATTTTTGAGGAAACTATTCCTCCTTTTATACTAATTCTTACTTCTAATTTCATCACAGAAAATGCTTAAATTCATTATTCGATTCACTTACGAAAGCTTCTACCTCACACGTTCATAAATTATTTTCTTTACTAAATTTTGTTACGCGGTTCAATTTACCTACATTAAACATATAAAATACCTGAAATTCTCTTCATAGAAAAATTATGAAATTTTTTGTAGAAAAAGAAGAAAAAAATTTTTTTGTAGGGAAAAATTGTATTACGAAATTTTTTTTTTAGTAACTTGTGACTGATAAAAATTTTGTATAACAAAATCATAATATTTTGAATAGAAAAATTATGACTGACAATTTTATTTTTCTTTAGAAAAATTATCAGTAATAAAATGTATCTATGGAAAATTTATAACTAATGAAATTTGTTTATAAAAAAATTATGACCAAAAATTTTGTATGGAAAAATACGGAGCACCGAAAATTTTGTATGGAAAAATACGGAGCGCTAAAAGTTTTGCATGGAAAATTTTTCCATACATTTCCGATGACATTTTTTATAGAAAAATTTTACCCGATGAAATTTTTTTATAGAAAAATTGTGACGGATGAAATTTTTTTTATAGAAAAATTGTGACGGATGAAATTTTTTTTATAAAAAAATTGTGAAATTGGAAATTTTTTATAAAAAATTTCATGTGATATTTTGATATTTAAAAAAAAAATATATAAAAAAAAAAAACTTTTATTCTCACAGAATCTTCTTGTGTTACACCTCTAATGGCATAAAACAATATCCCAATTTCGAGAAAGTTACTTTAAATAGGTCATAAATCCATAGCGCAACTTACACTGAAAGTACAGGGGCATAAATTCATATAATTAAAAAAGAAAATTTAAGTTAAAAAATTAAGCATAAAACATAATTTTTTCAAAAAAGTCTACATTTCATAATAATTGTTTAAAAAAAATATACTTTTTTAAAGCGATTCGTTTCGTAAATAGTATAATTTATATAAAAAGTTGTCTTTAGAACAAAAACTGCAAACATGCAAATCATGAATAACATATACCATATTAGAAACTGCCATTTATAAAATTAGGGGTTAGAAAATTTCCATTTTGTAAAAGGTACTTTTTAGAAAAGGTACTTTTTATAAAAGTACTTTTTATAAAAAGTACTTTTACAAAATGTGTTTTTTTTTACATATTTAATATATTTTTATAGAAAATTATTAAATAATTTAAAAAAATCAAAAAAGGTACTTTAAAAATTTTATTTTATAAAAGCAGGCAGTTTTTAGAACAAAAATTTTTTATAAAATAAAAATTACAAATAAGATAACTTTTTTAAAAGCTGCCATTTATAAAAGTATGGCTTAGAAAATTTACTTTTTATAAAAGGTACTTTTAGAAAAGGTACTTTTTCAAAAAGTATTTTCACAGAATGTGCTTTTTTATTATATATTTAATATATTTTTTATAGAAAAGTATTAAATAATTTTAAAAAGTTTAAAAAACGGTACTTTTTAAATTTTATTTTATAAAAGCTACTACTTCTGGCAGTTTTTAAAGCAAAAACTTTTTATAAAATGCAAACTATAAATAACATATACGTTTTTAAAAGCTGCCATTTATAAAAGTATGCTTTAGTAAATTTACACTTAATAAAAGGTACTTTTAAAAAAATTTACATTTTTAAAAGATGCTTTTTAGAAAAGGTACTTTTTAAAAAAGTAATTTTACCAAATGTGCTTTTTACTTTTACAAAATATGTTTGTTTATTATATATTTAATATATTTTTTTATAGAAAAGTATTAAATAAATTTAAAAAAAGTTTTGAAAAGGGTACTTATTAAATATTATTTTATAAAAGCTACCTTTTCTGGCAGTTTTTAGAGCAAAAACTTTTTATAAAATGCAAATTAGGAATAACATACACGTTTTTAAAAACTTCCATTTATAGAAGTAAAGTTTAGAAAATTTATATTTTATAAAAGGTACTTTTTAGAAAAGGTACTTTTTAAAAAAGTATTTTTTATAAAAAGTACTTTTACAAAATGTGTTTTTTTATTATATATTTAATAAATTTTTGATAGAAAAGTATTAAATAACTTCAAAAAAAGTTTAAAAAAAAGTACTTTTTGAAATTTGTTTCATAAAAGCTCCTTTTTCTGGCAGCTGTTAGAACATAAACTTTCTATAAAAAGCAAATTATGAATAACATACATGTTTTTAAAAGCTGCCATTTATAAAAGTATGGTTTAGAAAATTTACATTTTAGAAAAGGTACTTTTTAGAAAAGGTACTTTTTAGAAAAAGTACTTTTTAGAAAAGTACTTTTTATAAAAAGCTACTTTTTAAATTTTATTTTATAAAAGTTGCCTTTGCCGGCAGCTATTCTTAGAAATAGTAATATACTTTTACTTAAAAAAAACCTTTTTCTATACATCTGTTTTTGCTTAGCGTACTTTATTTTGTTTATTTCCTTTTATTATTAAATATTTATATTTTGTAAACTATTTTTACAACGTTTCTGCACGTTATCAAAAGGTTAGCAAACACTTGGTTGCTCTCATTGACCCAGCTGTAGTCTTTAAATCCCTTATTGTTTTATCCAAGTATAACATCAGTAAACAAGTTAATATTTAAATAATGGAAGAATATACTCGGGGGGGACAGACAACCTTAACAAACTTAACGCACGAGTAAGCTTCAAAATAAAAAACAAAATACTCTTAAACAAAAACTTTTGACAGTGTTTGTCTTTTTTTTTTTTTATTTTGTTTAGAATATTGTTAATTATAAGACATAAATCAAGTTAAAAACAAAAGTTTAAAATTGTCCCAGCACCTACTCAGACTCAAATGTTTAACAGCTTTGGTTGAGTGCTTTCAAGCCTATTGAATAATTAAATGACACAAATAACTTGTGACTGGCTTGTTATCCTTTTTATTCTTTTCTTTTTAATTTCTTTGAAGTTTATTATTTAGTCGTGGTTTATTGTTTTATCATTTTATACTCAAGTCAAAATGTTTGAAGTTTAAACAGGAAAATGGAGAAAAGTTTTATTTCACAAAAACAACAGCCGCAAAAAGTATATTAAAGCAACAAATAAATAGAATGACACTAAAGTCACCCGGATGTGTCGGCATTTTAGTTTATTATGTCAAAACCATAAAATCCACAATTATAACAAAAAAATTCTAATCAATTTGGAATTCTTGTGTTTTATTAGGGGTGCTTAAGAATCAACTCACCGATATAAAGGACCAAAATGAGACTCTTCTCACAACAAAAGTTTTTACGGTAAATCAACATCAACATGAATTTCAAACTTCTACAATTTACCAAGGCAAATGGTGCTTTAATAGTCCCTTATTTGTTTAGAAGACCATTAGGAATGTATGAAGTAACAAAGTTAAAAAGAATAACACACACATAATAATATGTGGGATGGTAATATAGAAAACCATATGGAATAAAATAACCTGCTCCCAGATAATTGATAAACAAGGCCCCATTTAACTTTATGCCATAAAAAACCTCTTTTCTAGGTCGTACTCTCTGGCTCTGGCGCTGACTTTATGGCCATGAAATTGATAATAAAATTCAGTAAGACTAGTGCGCAGATATCAATGTGCTCGGGCCATACTGTTATTTTAGAAGGTGTATGAACTGTCCCTACTATAATAATTATTATTAATCATCAGCATCCGTGCGTGAAAGAAAATTCGAAGTATCAATGTTGGGCATCTGAATTGGCGTTTAAAGAGACGACCATAGGAAGTCGGCCAGACGTTTCGATTAATAAATTAATAATAATTTTTTCATTGCAAACTCGACACAGTGTTATTGAGACACAGAATTTGGCCATAAAAAGAACAGCGGGAGTTTTGAAATAATACAGGATATGTATCGATATCTTACAAAAGCAAAGACAGAGATGGCGACACATTTTACACTAGAATTATTATAGACAAGAGGGCATTCGGGGGTTGTCCTTTAAAAATAATTAAGAATGATTACGACAGATGAAGCTACGCAGGACTCACAATATAGATCCCACTTTGTTCTTAATACAACTGCAGCAGGATTGAAAGCCTGTTGAGGTGTTTTCAGAAATGATGGGCCTGCTAGAATGTTGTACTATTTATCCGCTGGCTTGAAATGATTTGTGCAGAAGTTGCTGGGTTGAGAAGTCAGAGGAGGAGGAGGAGAGGAAGATATTCTGGCTTGTCATTGAGGGTGTTCGTTTTAAATCAGTACGAGACTACAAAAGCTTTCAAATCTCTTAACCCGCCACTAAGAATTTTTTTACCTGTCTACCGCGGACATCAAAATAGGACCAATTGAGGTTGACTTTCCTATACACGAATCTGTAATCAAGGTAGCCTTTCCTAATCGTTAAAATAATTTTAAAAGTACTTTTTCAAAGTACTTTTTAAATTCTCTTTTTTTTAGTACCTTAAAAGGTACTTTTCGAAAGTACTTCTTAAAGTACTTTTCAAAAGTACTTCTTAATATACTTTTCAAAAGTACTTCATAAAGTAATTTTCAATAATTCTTCTTAAAATTCTTTTCAAAAGTATTTCTTAAATTACTTTTTAAAGTACTTTTTAAAGTACTTTTTAAAGTACTTCTTAAAGTACTTATTAAAGTACTTCTTTAAGTGCTTTTTAAAGTTTTTTTAAAGTACTTCTTAAAGTACTTTTTTAAAAACTTCTTAAAGTACTTTTTAAGGTCTTTTTTTTATACTTCCTAAAGTACTTTTTAAAGTACTTTTTAAGCTCTTATTAATATACTTCGTAAAGTACTTTTTAAAGTACTTCTTAATGTACTTTTTAATAATTCTTCTTAAAGTACTTTTCAAAACTACTTCTTAAAGTTCTTTTCAAAACTACTTCTTAAAGTTCTTTTCAAAAGTACTTCTTAAAGTACTTTTTAAAATACTTCTTAAAGTAATTTCTCAAGTACTTCTTAAAGTATTTTTTAAGTACTTTTTAAGGTCTTCTTAATATACTTCGTAAAGTACTTTCGTAAAGTACTTCGTAAAGTACTTTCCTAAAGTACTTCGTAAAGTACTTTCTTAAAGTATTTCGTAAAGTACTTTCCCAAGGTTACTTCGTAAAGTACTTTTCTAAAGTACTTTTTAAGGTACTTTGTAAAATAAGATACTTCTTAGAATACTTTTAAAGGTACTTCATAAAGTAGTTTTTAAAGCCCTTTTTAAGATAGTTTTTAAAGTACCTTTGGACGTAGTTTTTCAAATTACCTTTGAAAGCAATTTTTTAAGTACGAATCTGTCACCCTAAGCAACCTAAGATATCCTAACTTTAAGGTTACAATGTAGTTATCTGATAAAGGATAACTGAACCGCTGCTAATGGCTATTTTTATTTTCATTTAATTGAAAAAAGTTTATACCAGAAAAATGTAATTTCTATCAAGGATTTAATGGTTATAAAAGTAAAAAGCTTTTTATACAATAAAAAAATCTAAAAAAATTGCTTTTAAATGTAAAAAACTTTTAATGATTTTTATACTTTCACAAACTTCTAAATAAATATGCATTGCCAACAAATTTATGGTAGCGCATACAATAAACAAAAAAGGCTAAAGAACAAAGTCATTAAAATCTTAATGAAACCCTTTAATATTTAAGGATAAATAAAGGATATCGGTGAAGTTTACTATTGAGAAAAATACACAAGTGCATCGTAAATGAGGAACGTTTTCGTGTATTAAAAGTAATAAAGAAAATGGTGAGCTAGAGGACCTTTTTATTATTCCAAACACATGTTGCCAAGTGAAGTTGCTATATAAAAAAGTATTAATAAAAAGGATATTATAGATATTGCAAAGACAATAATAAAATAGAACTTCTCTAGATTTATTAACCAATTTTACAAATTACCTGACGGACTCGGTATGGGGAAACCCAACTTACGGAATCTTTATGGAAATTTTTATGCAACATCTCGAATTACTACATCTAAAAACACTGCGCGAAAAACACAAAACAACTTATTAATATAGATATGTGGAGAACATCATATGCATCCTCGGACAAGACAACGCCGAACAAATTTTAGCAGACTTAAACGCAATCCTTAATAACATCACATGCACAATGGAAAAAGAACAAGACAGAAATTTGCATTATCTTGACATCACAATAGCACGAGGAACTGACTGTTTAACATAGAAAAACAACAACGACGGAGACTATCATCCACATCACCTCGAATCACCCTTCCCAGCATAAACTATCAGCATTTAGACGTATGATACACAGACTTAAGATAATCCAACTTACTCCAGATAAGTACAATAAAGAATTCGACCTAATTTACACCATAACTAAAAATAAGGGCTACAAACCCACTACTATATCAATAAACTTCTTAGACAAGACAACACTAAAAACAGGAATAAAGAAGACAAATAGACAAAGAAGAAATACGCACAATATTAAAAACCAGCAACACTCTGAGACCTAATCTCAGGACAATGACAAAAACAACTGTCGAACTTTGTTCCAGCAGAGTATACAGACTTGTACCTGCAAACGTACTTATAAAGGACAAACTGGATGAACACTAAAAACTAACGGAAAAGAAAATACTCCAATTTTGTATTTCACCTTGACACTCACGGACACTTAACAAGCGAAATAGATGAGTGTATGACTTTACTGTATCCTAGCAAAAAAAGGACAAAGACTGGACATACTTGAAAACATGGCAATCTACAAAGGAAAAACTGTTAACAGGGACACTATAAACGAATAGGTAAACACAACCTCAGAAACAATTTTCACATCACTAAAACTACTCATACACACGAACAAAGGAAAAACACACTCAGACGGACGCACGTACCTAGATAATAATAAAAGGTGGAGGTATTGAAAGATTAGCCTTGCATAAAGTCCCAGGTAGCTGGCATTCTACCTATAAGAGTAGATAAGACCTTAACAACAGAACAATCTTAACGCGAACACTGACTCATTAATACGAATTGGATCACGGTTTGAAAATGTTGTTGAGCCTGTGGCCTCAAATTTAACGACCAACTACTTAATAGCGATCTCAGAAGTACGATTATGTTGTCCGAAAATATTACGAATATTACAAAATGTCACTTTAACAGAACCACCATTTTCAAAGTGGATTTTTATTATTTTAATGCGATTTTCCTGCGAAATTGATTTCGTTGTAACAATTGCCAATGCGTCAACTACAAATATGGGAAAAATTGAAATGTCACAACTATCATGTTATTGGTGTTGCCACAATTGAAAAACAAACTTCTTGTTGGAAAACCCGATATATGTCTTTAGTTCTTTAACCGTAGTAGGCAACTATTTAAAAATTATGTAAAATATGTAAAAATATGTTCGCCATAAAAATAAGGTGCCCCTGTAAGCTAGTAGGTAGTGTACTAGCTTGTCAGTATGGGGGTTGTGGGTTCGATTCCCAACGAAAACCTTGGTTTTTTTTTCACTACAAAAATAAAATTTGACTGTCGATGGGGCTGCTCAGCGATGAAGGCATAGTCAGTCACTGATCGCTGTGCTGTCGTATACGGCAGTTAATTTCCGACTATCCTTCTACTTTCACCACCTGTTTCATCTCTTCGCTATCCCTTTCCTAAAGAATGTAGCACGGTACTTGACTAAATAGACATTGTTGCCTGAAGTGCTACTTCTCTTTAAACAAAAAAAATAAGAACATTAAATTAAAAAATTTTAAGGGTGTTCCCATATAGGCCATGGTTTTGACAAAAATAACCGTATCTTTTGAACCGCTGCAGCTAAAGGCTTGAAAACTAAACGGAGTATATACTACTATATGTGTGCCATAGGCATTGGTAAAAAAATGAAATAGAATGTGAAAAAGGTTATTCCCATAGTAAAGGGTGTTTCACATAAATGTGTTAGATTATAATTTTAAGCATCATGCTGGGCCATCATAAAAGCAGGTATATCAAATCAACGTTAAAAGGCATCTCCATAGCATCTGCACTAAATATTCTATTTTTTCAATTTAAAGTGGTAAGTGCTCGAAAGAAATTAGGGAACTTGTTTCCGTTACTCGCACGTTTTTGCGTTTAACTCGAGTTTCGTTGAGAACGCATTTAATTGTTGTCGAATGGTCAGTGAATCGCACTACGCATTACAGAGAGATTTTATTTTTTAATTAAACCGTCTGTATGTAGAATAAACTCACTCCAATGTAGGAAAGTTTCCCCCATTCCATAACCTGACGTCCTAGTTCTGGCACAAAGCATTGCGTGTGTAGGGGTCAACCCCGAATTTGTATAAAATTAATATTTTTTTAATAAGTTTTTAAATTCCTTTGTGTGTTTTATAGAATACGAAAAAGGTGGTCAGTTCTAAAAGGCATCAGGCACTATAAAAGAATTTATTTTATATTCTACTAGTTAACATCAGCTATGCAGGTAGAGCCATACAGCAAATTGATTTCTGGATATTTTCACTTAAATAAATTTTAAATACAAATTTCCTATCCAACTCAAAGCCCTTTAACTACTCCCCCTGGGGGCATATTGATATGTTTTGACGGAAATCCACCATCATTACATGTGTCTTCGGGGATAAAAGGGACCCAGTCCCCTTCAAGGCTAGCAGGATCCAACTGGGCAATCCACTATATTCCTACGGGAATTAGTAAAGCCTCAGACTTCAGCTATTTGTCTTTTTAGCCTTTTAGCTATTCCCCGACTGATTATTGAGGTCGGCTCTTCGGGAGTATCGTGGTGGTTGTGTGTTTCGAGGCTCTCGTTTAAGTTTGTGGGTCGGATCATTCACAATGAAAACAATGAATGGTCCAGGTACATTAAGCATGAATGCCGTCATGTTTTTAAATTATATTAAGACCAGGAGTTGGATAGTCTCTAACTCTTTCGCAAGGAGTGAAGGCTGCGGCCTGCTTCGGTTTTTTGAAGTTGCAACTAGGAGTGACCGGAGGATATACGTATCTGAAGGCCTTCTAGGGCGAGGATGACACTACATTTCAACCGCAGTGATATGATCCACCATCTGATTAGGGCTTACACAGCCACAGACGTAAATCTTATCACGTATAAGGGATACGTGATAAGATTTACTACTACTAAAACTTTAAACTACTAAAACCCAATTATAAATGAATGCTGCCACCAATAACAACAATTCTGTTTTTCTTTTTTATATATAAAAAAGCGTAATTTTTCTACTATTTAAATTTATTTTATTGTTGTTTGGTCGCCTCCTAATTTTTATGGGACGCAGTTAAAACACTTTTAATCGCCACCCATTGCCATCGACTACAATAAACGACATGTTGTTGAAATAATGGGTGGGTGTAAAGTTACAGCAGTGTTTCACTATCAGATTTAAAATAAAATCACAATTTGTTTTTCGCTTATTATTACGCAGTTATTTGCCGTCCGTCCATCCATTCATTCATTCATTCATTCATTTTGGGTGGAATAAAATAATTCTATTCTATTAAAAAAAGTAAAAGCAAAAACAAATTAGATAAATGAAATGCACAGAAAATAGTTGCAAAAACATCTGAGACCAAGTTGACACGTAATTTAATTGATTTATGATTCTGTTCCTTTTTTTTTTTTCTTTGCGGAACTGCTTACTTCATTCCATTAATTATTGTAATAAACATAAAGGTCACAGGATACCCTGTAAAATGAAATTCTTATACGCATCATGCACAGTGACTGTGAATGTAACAGTTTGTGTCCAAATTCAGATTAAAACTATTTGTGACGTCTTTAATGGCCAGAACTATTATTTAAATTTTTTTTTGTTGGTTATGATTAATTGCCAGATAACACAATTAACTTTCTATTCTAGGGCATGAATAATTTAAAAATACCTTAACTTAAGCCCCCCTAATAATTTGTTCTTTTGTTTAAATTTGTAAAAAAAATAATAACTGGGCCACTGAATAAAAGACTTTAATCACAAATTTGATTTAGGGCAAATTCCTGTTTTTTTTTTAAATGCCATTTTAAATTTAAGTTTGTTAACTTTTATTAAGGAAAATCATTAATCGAGCTTTTTATTTATTTTATTAAAATTTGGTTTTTCTGGAAAAACCTATTTTAATTTTGCCTTTTTTGACACTGTGAAACTTGTTTAAGGGCTGATTTGTATTTTGAGGGCGATTTTGTGATTTAAAAACCAAAATCTAAAGGCAAAATTTTATTTTCCCTCTTCTATAAAAATTTCATTTTTCTAAGAAAATCCTTTTTAGTTTGCCTGTTTTGATAGAGCGAAACTTGTTCAAGTGCCAATTTATATTTCGAGTGCAATTTTGTGATTTATTAAGATTTTTAAAGGTTTTGTTGGTTTTTTAAAATAAAATTTTATTTACCTTTTTTATTAAAACTGCATTTTTCTAAGAACACCCTTTTTAGTTTGCTTTTTTTGGCAGAGCAAAGCTTGTTTAAGGGCCGAATTATATTTTAAGGGCAATTTTGTGATTTAAGAAATTTTTTTTGGTTTTTAAAGGCAAAATTTTATTTACGTTTTTTAATAAAATTGCGTTTTTCTGGGAAAAACCTATATTAATTTTGCCTTTTTTTTTTGGCAGTGTGAAACTTGTTTAAGAACCGATTTATATTTTGAGGGCAATTTTGTGATTTACGGAGATTTTTAAAGATTTTTTAGGTTTTTAATGGCAAAATTTTATTTACCTTTTTTTATTAAATTTGCGCTTTTCTAAGAAAACCTATTTTAGTTTAGCCTTTTTTTAGCAGTGTGAAACTTGTTTTAGGGTCAATTTATATTTCGGGGGCGATTTTGTGATTTAAAGGGATTTTTAAAAATTTTTTGATTTTTAAAGGCAAAATTTTATTTACCTTTTAATTGAATTTGCGTTTTTGTAAGACAACCTTTTTCAGTTTTGCTTTTTTGTCACTGCGAAACTTGTCTGAGGGGCAATTAATTCTTTGAGGGCAATTTTTGTGATTTAGAGAGATTTTTAAGAAGATTTTTTGGTTTTTAAAGGCAAAATTTTATTTAAACCTTTTTTATTAAAATAGCCTTGTTCTAAGAAACGCCTTTTTAGTTTTGCCTTTTTTGACACTGCGAAACTTGTTTAAGGGCCAATTTATTCTTTGCGGGCAATTTTGTGATTTAAGGAGATTTTTAAAAATTTTTAAGGTTTTTAAAGGCAAATTTTTATTTACCCTTTTTTATTGAAATTGCGCTTTCAGGGAAAAATCTATTTTAATTTTGCCTTTTTTTGGCAGTGGAAAACTTATTTTAGGGCCGATTTATATTTCGAGGGCAATTTTGTGATTTAAGGGGATTTTTAAATATTTTTTTTAAAGGCAAAATTTTATTTACTTTTTTATTAAAATTGCTTTTTTCTAAGAAAACCTTTTTTGGCAGTGAGAAACTTGTTTTAGAGCCGAGTTATATTTTAAGGCCCACTTTGTGATTTATGGACATTTTTTGAGAATTATTTGGTTTTTTAAGGTAAAATTTTATTTATGGGTGAAATAATTGTCGCCTTGTAGTAAAAGCAAAAGTCAAACAACGACCTGTTTTGGCTAAATTCAAATTTTAAGAATATCATCACGGTTTCTTAAAAATACGATTTTAAATGAGATTTTGACTTTTTCCACAATATTTAAAATTTTATTTTGTGAAGCCATTTTTTTTCTAGTCTCAATTTTTATTTAAATTTAGAGTTTGTGTAAAGTTTTCTTCTTTGACGTGAACATTTTCTCTTAGTTTATAAATAATTTTTTCAACCCCAATATCTTTCTATAAAAATTAAATAAATTTATATAGTATTTTTAATAATTCGCCACAACTTTGGGTGGTATCTTCAAATTCATTTCATATTTATTTGTTAAAAATTTTCCATTTATCGATTGACTAATTTATTAAATTTTTTACACACTTTTTTCTTTTCCTGAAGATGCCACCCAAAGGTGTGGTGAATTATTAAAAATTAAATTTATTTAATTTTATAAATAAAAAAATTATTTTAAAATATTTAAAGCTTAATCGAATTTAAATGCCTTAATTAAAGCACGATTTTTATGTAAACATTCTTTTTTTAGTGAAAACATGATTTTTTGTAAAAATATCAGGAATGTTTTTTTATGAAATTATCTTAAAAAAATCTTTTTTCTTTTGCCCCTTTCAAGAAATTTTACTAAATTCCGATTGTAAATATTTTTCCGTTTTCAAAGCGAAATATTTTAAATTGTGAAATATTTTAGTATGTGAAATTTCAATTTTTAGTGAAATCGTGACTTATCGCGACTTTTTAGCGAAATGAAAATTTTTTAATGGAATTGAATTTTTTTTTTTAATATTTTTGATAGTGATCTCTCATTTTATGTTTAATTTAAATTTTTACTCCAATTTCTATTTTTGATGATTTTTGGTTTTAAACCAAATTCTCGATTTTAAGTTAAGTAAATTATAAAAATTTAGTGATAGTTTTTTTTGTTTTTGTTTAATTGAAATATATTTTTGAAAGCAATTTTAATTTTTGGAGATTTTTTCGATTTTCAAATAATATTTCATTTTTTATAAAATCTGCAATTTATAAAATCTTAATTTCAGATTTTTCAATTTTAAAAAACAAACTTCTTGTTGAAAACCCCTTTATATCATCAGTGACTTTTTCTATTTTTAGTAAAGTTTTCACATTTGGATGAATAGAAAACTGCTCATTGAATTTTTGTTTACTGATGAAGTTAATGCCAGTTTTAAACTTATTAATTAACGGTTATAATCACCATCGGGGCTTATGGCGACATGTGGTTTTTTTGAAATTTTGAATTTTTTTTTTTAATTCGAAAATTAGCTAAAATCTCGAAATGTTGATGTATTTTAGAGAAATAAAATTTTTTGTTAATTTTTTAATTGATTTTGCAGAAGTTTTGAAATTTAAGAAAAAAAATCGAGTTTTGGCTGAAATCTCGGGTTAATGGACTATTTTTGAGAAATGCGTTTTTATTATTTATTTTAATTTATATTATGTTTTTTAGTAAATATCTTTTTTCTTTTTTTAGATCTTTTTTATATATTTTTTTCTTTTCAATATTTCGCTTTCCTTTGATCTAAAAAAGAAAAAAGATATTTACTATAGATAAAAAAGATCGTTTAAAAAACTATAAAACTTATGTTTTTTATATTTCTATATTTTATATACATTTTTTATTTTTTTTAAAAGTCTAGAATTTTCCAAAGAAATTTCACATACTTTCATGGAATGCCCAAATTACCCGGTCTGTCCAGAGCTACATTTTTACCCAACATAAGTATGAGACGCCTTAGGCTAGAGTCAAAATTCAGGCCTTTCATACGAATAAAAATTGAAAACAGAAATTACAAAAGAGATAAAAGAGAAAATCTTATAATCAGAAATTAAAATTGATTTTTCGATGGAATTGTTTTAACCGCCACTATATCCATATCGGAATATTATAATCACACAAATATTTAAGAAACAATTAAAAACATTTGTAATTTTTCCTCATAAAGTTGAAATCAAATGGCAGATAATTCTAAAACAAACAGAAAATAATTCCCATGGCTACAATAACTGAAGACTGATGAAGGCTACTGAAGAGAGGAAAAGAGCATTAAAAGCCAATAATTATAAATTCATACATTCATTTATACATTTACGCAAAGTATTTAGAAAAATATAATATTCTAACATGGCAATAAATGTGATTGTTATCTTTTTATTAATGAGAATTGCTGACAGTGATGAGTTTAATTGAAATTAAACTAAACAGAAATAAAACTAAAAATCTCATTAAATAAAACTTTATCGTTAGTCTATTCCCAGCCAGCATAATCGTATTATATTATCAAATAGAATAGTATAAATTTATTTTTCAACACAAACTAAATTTCTTGCAAATTATTTATTCCAACTAAAATATTTTTAAAAGCAGCGCAGAACAACCTGCATTTTATATCCCTTGAAATATTCAAAATAAATGCAAAAAAAAAATATTCAAATATCCATCCATCCGGCCTGTGTTAAGTAGAAATTCTTAAACATCAAAAGCAAACATTCGGTGTCATCTAACTGTCTGTGGCGGGCTGGCACAAATTTATAAACTACAGTTGACAGTTGACATCAAACATGTCATCAGCACTTACTTGTACGCGCACAAAACGACCACTTAAGTAATAAAATCTTTAAGTTTTTATGTGTATTAAGTTATACACAAGTATTTTATGTTTATTTGTATTTGTTTAAGACACACATACTTGACAACGCTTTATGGGAGAGTAAAATCCACTTCTGTTTAATTTTATTTACTTTATGCTATTTTCATAGCTGGTATTTTATACCAAATTGTTATTTATATCAAAAATTTTTTTGAACTTAATGAGAATTAATAACGTTTAAGTTCTTTTGCACTTACTGTACTTCTGCACTAACTGTTAGCAATGTTTTTTTCGCTGACAGCAAAGAGAAACGACAAGAGAATATAAACTGTTCAAAAAATACTTTTAAAAGTATTTTAAAGAACTACTTTAAAAAGTACCTTTAAAAATTCCTTTAAAAAGTACTTTAGAATATTCTTTAAAAAAGTACCTTAAAAAATTACTGTAAAAACCACTTTAGAAAATTCCTTAAAAAAGTACCTTAAAAAATTCCTTTAAAAAGTACCTTAAAAATTACTTCAAGAAGTACTTTAAAAAAATTCTTTTAAAAAGTACTTTAAAAAATTACTTTAAAAAGTACTCTAATCAAATACTTTAAATAGTACTTTAAAAAAAACACCCTAAGAAGTGCTTTAAAAAAGTACCTTACAAACTACCTTACAAAAGTACTTTGAGCAGTACTTTAAAATATTACTCTTACAAGTACTTTAAAAATGGGCTTTAAAAAAGTACTTTAAAAAAAGTGTTTTAAAAAGTAAGTTAAGGAGTACAATATAAAAGTACTTTAAGAAGTACTATATAAAAGTTCTTTGAAAATTATTTTAAAAAGCTACTTTGAGAATCATTTTAAAAAAGTACTTTGAGAAGTACTTTACACTAATTGTTGTAAATTGTTTACAAAAATGTTTTAGGAAGTACTTTACAAGAGTACTTCAAGCAGTACTTTAGGAAGTACTTTACAAAAGCACTTAATGAAATACTTAAAAAAAAGTACTTTAAAAACTACTTTACAAATTTACTTTACAAACTACTTTTCAAAAGTACTTTAAGAGCTACTTTAAAGAATTACTTCAAGAAGTGCTTTTCAAAGTACTTTAAAAAGTACTATACAAAAGCACTATATAAAGTACTATATAAAAGTTCTTTGAGAATTGTTTTAAAAAGTTACTTTGAGAAGCATTTTATAAAAAATGTACTTTGAGAAGTACTTTACAATAATACTTCAAAAACTACTTTACAAAACTACTTTAAGAAGTACTGTGCAAAAGTATTTGAAGAAGAATTTTATAAAAGCACTTCATCAAATACTTTACAAAAGTGCTTTAAGAAGTATTTAAAAAAGATCTACTTCACAAATTTACTATAAGAAGTGCTTTTCAAAGTACTTTAAGAAAAACTTTACGAAAGTACTTTAAGTACATTAGTACTTTTAGCAGAACTTTACAGAAGTACTTTAAAAAAGTGCTTTAGAAAGTGCTTTAAGGAGTTCTTTATTAAAACACTTTGAGACGTACTCTACAATAATACTTTTAGGAGTACTAACCACAACGCGGCTTTATAAAAAAAGTACCTTATAAAAGTACTTTAAAAAAGTACTTTAGAAAAGTACTTTAAAAAAGTACTTTAGAAAAGTACTTTAAAAAAGTACTTTAGAAAAGTACTTTAAATAGTACTTTAGAAAAGTACTTTAAAAAGTACTTTAGAAAAGTACTTTAGAAGAGTACTTTAAAAAGTATTTTAGATGAGTACTTTAAAAAGTACTTGAGAAAAGTACTTTAAGAAGTAGTTTAGAAAAGTACTTTAAGAAAAAACTAGTTTTTAAAAGTACTTTAAAAGCCATTTTACAAAAGTACTTTAGGGAGTACTTAACAAAAGTATTTTATACAGTACCTTGCAATAATACTTTTTGAAAGTACTTTAAGCAGTATTTTGCAAAAGTACAAAACAAACAATTATTACAAAAATACTTGAGAAGTACTTATAGAAGTACTTCGAAACCTACTTTAAAAAGTACTTTAAGCAGGACTTTAAAACTTTAAGAAGTTTATTTTGAAAAAAGTATAATAAAAAATATAAAATTTTTTGTTATTTTTAATGGTTATTACTAAAAGTACGTTTTTTAAGTGGGAAATTTTTAGAAAATACACTTAATTTTTTTTCTTTCATGAATGGTACATTTTTTCAATAAATCAGATTCGGCAACTTGTTGCAGAACATTTCATGTTTTAAAAACATTTAAAAATACTTTGTTGCCATATTTCAAAGGCGGAATGTAGGGCATTTAAATAACCAGAAATTAAATAAACATTTATTTATAAATTATCTTGTTTTTTTGTTTCCTTTTCCTCCTTTTCAACACATTTCTCTTATTTCACAGGAACAAGTTCTAATGTTTTTCTTTTTCAGAGTCTCTTAAGTGCCCGTATCTTACGCTTACTTGACGAGTATTTAACGAGTATCGCAGCATTAAAATAGAAAAAATAAAGGCACAGACAATCTGTCTGTAAATTGTTTAAAACATTTTTCATTCTATCAACGTCATTGTCATATTATGATATATAACAAAAAAAAACACTTTTAACACAATTCGTTAGTGTTGTTTTTGTTGTGTTTTCATTAGATTTATTTAATTTGCATATTTCCTGATAAGGAATATGAAGTAACAAATAAAACTGGAAAACAAGAGATTTTGAAAAAATAAAGCCTGTTAAGCAATTCTTAGTTGTGTTATTACAATAACAAGAACGTAATTGAATAATTACTTTAATTTTTTTTTAATACAAAAGGACAAATCAACAAGGAAATTTCGTGTTGTTTTTTAAAGATAGAAAATTATGAGTTTAATAAAGTTATTTACGGGACATTTTTTGGGGTTTTAAAATGTTTGAAAAAAATAATTTTTTTAATCATGATCTGGCAAGTTGCCAGATTTGCTAAAAGTGTTACAAGTGTTCAGAAAAATTTAAGGAATTGCAATTATCGGCTTTTATGTCACTGAAGAGGTAACTGCATGACTTTCACTTGATGCATCACTGCAAATCCTTTGCCAAATCATTGTTTTAAGAAAAAAATTTTGAATTTTTATAACGTTCAATTTCGTTGCCTAGCCTGCATAATTTAATTGAACTTAAGAAGAAACGATTTTATAATTAAAGTCCCTTCATCCAGAGAAATCATCCTTCGCATTAATTTTTTTTAAAGAAAATGTTCAGCTTGAGTGAACTCAGCAGTTTCGCGTTTTAACTCGCCAACACATATAAATGGCCACTGTGAGTGCTCCGGCAGTATTAACTCAAACAACTAATAAAGAAATTGTATGTTTAAATTGTAGTAAAAAATTCTTAATAAAATTATACAAAAACAATTGAGAGTAAATAAAATGAAATTAAAGCCGAAGTGTTTTATTTTTCACCAGAAAATTTTTAATAAAATTTTTACCAATTTTGTTGGATTCTCAAAGGCGAATTTTAAAAATCTCTAACTTAACGTTTATTGATAGGGCAAAACAACATTTTCTCCTGTTGGCAAGTTGCCAACGTTACTAGTAGTGAGAGAAATTTATGGAATTGTAATTATCATCTTTTATGTCAGTTAAGAGGTAATTCCATGCCTTCCATGAAATCTCGCCTTTCGAAGTCATGAAATAATTTGAAAGATTCTAAAGTTGTTTTTTATTACCGTGACAAATTAGGTGCAGTTGGAAAAATCAGTGATTAAAAGTGCGAGTTAGACTTACATATGAAGGGCCGCCTTTTAATTAAAACTTTTTTTCTAATTTAAAGTGTTCTTCTGTTACCGTTTAGAAGATAAAACAATATTCCCTAAAACTATTGGCATACCCTTTAAATTTGTCTTTTTTTACACTTATTTTTATAGAGATCACACATTCTACAAACTGCCTTAAATGGATCAAAATATAAAACCGGGATTTTCGACAAGAATTTTGTTTTTCAATTGTGGCAACACCAACATCATACTAGTTTTGACATTTAGTTTTTTGTCGTATTCGTAGTGGATGCATTGGCAATTGTTACAATGAATTAAATTTCGCACGAAAATCGCATTAAAATAATTTAAATCCATTATTGAAATGGTGATTCAGTTAAAGTTTTATTTCGCAAAAATTCGTAATATTTTCGAACAACATAATTGTCCTTCTACTCATTAAATTTGCGTCGGCAGGCTCGATACAAAATGTGAGAACACCAACGCGTGTTCGACTGGGTCGTTCAACTGAAAACATTGCAGCCGAGAGCCACAGTGTTGAAGCAGATTTAAATTTGTCAATTTCTCGGCGTTCTCAACAATTGAGGTTATTCGAAATTATTGCGTAAGAATTTGCTTTCGAAGCCTTACAACGTTCAAATGGTGCGGGAATAGATGCTGATCGACCATTCACATCACCGTAGTTTCGTTGAATTTATATAAGAACAACCGGCTGGTTTTTCTAAACAAAATTATTTCGCAGACGAAGCCCATTTTCTCTTGTCAGGGTACGTCAACATACAAAATACATACAACGTACAGTGAATCACACTACGCATTACAGGAAAATTCGTTTTTTAGCAGAACACTCCGTATGTGGAATAAAATCCTTCGGAGTTCTTTTCTGTCACTTTCAATCTGCGAAAATTCAAACTGAATGTTCACAGACACTACTCCCTCTTTCTTCCTTTCTGTAACCTAATTTCATAGTTCTGGCACAATGCTTTGCATATGTAGGGGTCATCCCCTGAGTGCTGGTCCGAAAAAAAAAATACCGTATTTGAGCTTCTGTGAATCCTAGAGCGATTATTGTGAAGCCTTTGCATGCTCAACGTGTCACTGTTAGGTGCGCTATGTGGTCTGAAAGCTCGATTGAAACATTTTTTTTTTTTTCCAAGATGAGGTTAGAAATGTGACGACGGTCCACTGACATGCGGTGTAATGGCGCGTTTTCCTTGGTTGCTGGGGTATGCTTAACGGCGTGCAGGTTCGAATTGTGTCAATGTTTAATTAAAAGGCGGCTGGTTGATTCGGTATAAATCTTCAGCCTTTATTTGCCACTAATCTCTTTAACGGTAGCTCACCCTCTTTGCATCGTGTGCCGTGCAATGGTGTGCGGAGGTATCTCAGGGGTTAGTACCACATATCCACAATTAGTGGACGAGGTAAATATTCAGATCAGTGAAAATTGTGCAGCGCGATACGCACCTGTCAAAATATCCTGTTATCTGTCGGCCAAGTGACCTTTTTGTTCATAAAGTTCTTTATATATCTATTCGCCGCGACACACAAGGTCACATACACACACACGCATACGCAACCTCCACAGCTGATATATAAAACAACTGGTGGCTGCGTTCATTATTTGCCGCCAGTTGTACTATCACATAAAGATGGCGCTGCCTAGCCAGCTGCCATAAAATTTAATATATTAAATACAAAACTATAAATCTAAATAAAATATATTTTTATAAAATAAAAAAAAAATTCTGCTTGAGACTTAATCGCTCTTGCATTAATTCCCCGGCCTACGGACTGTGCAAGTATATAACGAGCATTCTTAAGGTAATAACAGGATAATCAATAGATAATATTATAAAATAAATAAAGTAAAAATTTATTCGCCTTAAAACTAAAAGGTGTTTTTTTAAGCTAGATAGAACTTTAAATTGTTAAAAGTAACACAAAAAATGAAATTTTGATGAAACATTTTTTTTTATTTGTTTCACTATACTCTGACAAATCATCATGAATAGACTATCGCTTGAACAACGCTACGAAATTATCCAAATTTACTTTGAAAATCAGTCGTCGATTCGCGCAACTTATAGACGACTTCGTTATTTTTATGGCGTACATAATCGTGCATCTGAACAAGCCATTCGTCGAACTGTCGATAGATTTCGTACCACATACTCTCTAGAGGATGCAATAACACCAACACGTCGAAGGAATGTCCGTACTGAAGAGAATATCGCCGCTGTAAACGAAAGTGTGGAAGAAGATCCAAATTTATCAACTCGTCGTCGGTCGCAGGAATTGGGGCTCTGTCCGTCCACTACGTGGAAAATTTTGCGCAAAGATCTCGGCCTACACCCGTATAAGACCATTATATGCGTCGTTCTTTCGCCGATTGGGCTCTAGAGCAGTTGGCAACTGACCCGTTGTTTTATCGCAAAATTGTGTTCAGCGATAAGGCGCATTTTTGGCTTAACGGGTTTGTTAATAAGCAAAATTGCCGCATATGGAGTGAGACCAATCCACAACAGACCCTACAGACTCCATTACATCCAGAAAAATGCACCGTTTGGTGCGGTTTTCACGCTGGTGGCATCATCGGACCTTATTTCTTTAAAAATGAGGCCGTAGCTCGCGTTACGGTCAATGGAGATCGTTACCGCACCATGATCAATGATTTTTTGTTTGAAAATATGGATGACATTGATCCGGACGAGATGTGGTTTCAACAGGATGGCGCTACGTGCCATACAGCGAACGCAACCGTCGACTTATTGAAATCAAAATTTGGCGATAAGTTGATTTCGAGAAATGGACCTGTCAATTGGCCACCAAGGTGGTGCGATTTGACACCACTCGACTATTTCCTGTGGGGCTACGTGAAGTCACTGGTTTATGCTGATAAACCAGCAACAATTGACGCCTTGGAGGACAGCATTGTTCGTGTTATTCGTGACATACGCCCAGCAGTGCTCGAAAAAGTGGCCCAAAATTGGACGTCCAGAATGCGCTTCGTCAAGAACAGCCGCGGTGCCCATATGCCCGTTAATGTCACGTATTGATCCTTCGAATAAAAAAGAAATTTTGATTACAATTTCATTTTTTGTGTTATTTTTTACAATTTCAAGTTCTATAGGGCTTAAAAAAACACCCTTTATAAAAATAATTAAATAAACATAGAATAAAATAACAATCCATTCGACTTTGCCTATGTCGATAAACAAAAAGAGCATCGGGACTTATAGCGTTACAGATTATTCAACAGGACGATGCCACATGTCACAAAGCCACGTTTCCCGATCGCATAATTTCTCGACCATCAGCAGTTAAGTGGCCAGCCAAATCGTGTAATTTAACACCACTGTGTTATTTTTGTGGGGCTGTGTTAAGGAAAGAGTCTCTACGAAGCCAATCGAATCGATTTTAGCCTTAAAACTCAAAATCCGTGATATGATTAACGATATAGGACTGTCATTTTGCCAAAAAGTGATTAAAAACTTTGATGAAAGAATCGACATCTGTCAGCGTGGTCGTGGTAAACATTTGCTGGATGTAATTTTTTATTTTTTAATTGCCGAACTTTGCTCTTCATAAAACAATAAAAATTTTATTTTAATTTAAATTTTTTTTATATTAGTTTAAAAAACAAGCTTCTTGTTGAAAAACCCTTTATATTTAAAAAATAATGGTAATATGGGAACACCCTTTAATATAAAAATTTTTTGTTTTTATTTTTATAATGGCCGTAATAGTACAACTGCATTAAAGAAATTCACGTGTTTAACTGTTACGGTTTCAGAGGCAAAGGCCTGCCACAGTTGCACAGACGGACAAGCGAATAAACATTGTAACCAAAACAATATGGTTACGCCTTTATGCTTTAGTAACGAAATCCTTAAAATTAATTTAATATAAATTTTATTTCCTGCATAACAAATATGAAGCGTAAGAAAAACTCTTTAAGCGTTCATATTATTTTCGCCCAACACTGTATTTACCCTCAAAGTCAATAAATAAACAAAATAACAAACAAATTATTTTCTCTCATTAATTGTAATCAAAAACTTTTTTTGAACGTGTTTAATATTAGTTTCGTTTAACGCATACTGTTACTAAAAATCAATAAAAAATGCTTAATGTTTGCAACAAACCCGAACATCACCACCACCCTCCTCCTGCCCGTGCTCCAGAAAACTTTTAATAAGAGTGCGAACTAAAAGTAAATAAATAATTAAATAAAAAAATAAGAAATTTGTTTAATTATTTCCAGCTTATTAATCACAAAGTTTTTCTTCGTCTTCTTCTTCTTCTTCTTCCTCTTCTTCTTCTTTTTTAGTTTGTTTTTATTATTTATTATTGATCTAAAATCTTTTAGGGGAAATTAGACTAGATAAATAATTAGTATAAATAAAGAAAGTTTAAAAACAATAACACGATAATTTGTATAATAATTTACACGCGAATAAATCTCTTAATTGCTTTAGAAAAGCTAAGAGAGAGAATCATTAAATTTAAGGGAAATTGCTGGAACTAATAACAGGCTCCTTCAAATTTAAACAATTTCAATTTGTTTTATAATTATTATAATAATTTGATGATAATTATTAATTTAAATTGAGTAAATATTCCTCTTCTTATGCTCTTCAATATTGCACAGTGGGGTATTATAAAAATATTTTGCTTAAGCCTTTAAATATAGGAGGGTAAGAACTAATTAAACAATTTCCTGATATTGAGACTCTTTAAATTTGTTTAAAATTTCTCTGAGAGAAAAGTTCATATGCAAACAATAGAGCAGAGATATACGGGTGCTCGCCGGGAAGGTATACTACTTTTTTGTTTATAATTTTGGATTAAACGAAAGTAAATGGATCTTGTTATTGATAAATGTTTTATTTAATGTTGACAATTATGTATGAAATACAATATAAATGTCCTTCCGCCTCTGTTATCCTCACAAATTCGAGCCCTTTTGAGGCCATTTTTCGTCGTTACATTTCACGCGGTATTTCATTAATTTCACCATGAATAATCTATTTAAGCTGCACAAACGTTTCTGGTTTGCTTTTCAAAGATATCCCCACAAAAAAAGGTCCGAAGCTGTCAAATCCGTCGCCATCTGCTGAAATAACTTGTTGTGGGAAGAGGCCTCGCAATAATTCCATTGTAATCCTGGCTGTATGCGATGTGGCAACGCTCTGTTAATACAACTTGTTAATCAAGCCCAATGATTGCAGTTGTGGTGTTGAAAAGTTTTTAATCACATCACGATGTCGCTCCCAATTCATAGTTACCGTTAGGTTGTTTTTATGCTCAAAGAGGTAAGGTCCCATGATTTTTCCTAACCATTCCTAATGGATGCAAAGATGACTATTAAATAATTTAAGGGTTTCCTATTCCTCAGAATCGACTATTCTGTTTATTTACATGTTCATTCAAATGAAAATATGCCTCGTCACTTATCAGAATTTTTTCATAAAAATCGGGGTTGCAATGAGCGAGCTTATCTAACGATAACGATGGTTTCCATAATAAATTTGCCACGTGTCAATTACAAATTATAGTTGCTTAAATAGACTTTAGATTTTATACTACCATGACATTCATAACTAAAGTTTGTATTTATAGGCGAGTTAAAACGTCTATATTTTTTAAATACGAAAAGATCTGGCAACTTTTTTAAACGGTTTTTATTTTATTTTATTTATTTTTATATGGCTATGAGTCACTCAAAAGAACTAAATAACGCAACAATTAAAAACCACTAAGGTATTAACTTTTTATATCTGCTTATAGATCTATTAGTTCTTTTTAAAGAAGACTTCTATATGTTTAAAAATTATAATCAATTTTTAATTTCTGGAAAAAAAAACAGGAAAGCGCTTCTTAGCCATGACTTAATTAGTTCGACCGCAATATGCGGTTATAACAAAATCAAATTTATTGAGAATACGTACGGTGGGCCTATAATTGAATAATTTCATTTCACAGGTGATACTTTCCGACATTAAATTTGAGACGACAGGCTCGATACCAACACCAAAGCGTGTTCGACCGGGTCATTCACTTGAAAATATCGCAGTCGTAAGCCACAGTATTGAACAAGATCCAAATTTGTTAATGCCTCGACGTTTTCAACAATTGGGTTTATTCACATTTTGTGTAAGGTTTTGAATTTGTAGCCCTTGCAAGGTTCAACTGGTACAGGAATTGAAGCCCACAGATCATTCACATCGCCGCATTGAGTTGAATCGCATAATTGAGTGCGAACAGCAATGCGTGTTCGACTGGGTTGTACACCCAGCCGTCAAATGTCAATTCCTCGACGTTCTCAACATTTGAGGTTATTCGAAATTATTGCATAAGGATTTGTTTTTGAAGCCTTACAAGGTTCAACTGCTGCAGGAATTGATGCCGATCGACCATTAACATCGCCGTAGATTCGCTCAATTTATTCAGGAACAACCGACTAGTTTTTCTAAAAAAATGAATTTTTCAGAGGAAACTCATTTTCACTTGTTAGAGTATGTCAGCACAGAAAATTGCCACATTTGGGCTTCTGAAAATCCTAGAGCGATTATTGAGAAGCCTTTGGATACTCAACGTGTCATTGTATGGTGTGCTATGCGGTTTAGAGGCGTGATTGGGCCGTTTTTGTTTTTTTCGAAGATGAGGCTGGAAATGCGGTAACGATACATGGATTGCGCTATCGCGAGACGCTAGCAACTTAATTTTGGCCTTTTATTGACGACGGGGATATCATGTGGTTTAGTCAAGACGATGCCACATGTTACATGATCAATTTATTGAAAACCAAATTTCCCGATCGCATTATTTCACAACAATCACTAGTTAAGTGGCCAGCCAGATCGTGTGATTTAACTCTACTCAACTAATTTTTGTAGGGCTATAATAAGGCCTGAGTCTACATGGAGCCAAGCGAATTTATTTCAGCCTTAAAACTCAAAATCCGTGATGTGATTAACGAAATAGGACCGTTATTTTGCTAAGAAGTGATTATAAATTTTGATGAAAAAATCGACATCTCGTGGGGGACATTTTTTGGATATCACAAATGGTTCACTGATTTGTGATCTCTTATCTAAAATTATATGTATAAATATAGCGGCAAGGTGACAGCATGTGTGTAGATAATCAACTCTTAATTCAATCAAAGCTTGTTAAAGAGAACACTGAAGATGGCAAATAGCCGAAACCGGTTTGTTCACAAATCAAATTTGACGAGGGTCGATGTAAAACCGTAGCCAAATAAAAACTTGTTAAAAGGTTTAACTCCACCTCTGCGATTATAGACTTATCATTGACACAAAAGCAGTAAGTTCTTTCGGTTTTAATACCTGAATACCTTGCAGAAAAAAATCTCCATGGCATTACTGGCCGATCAGTAAATTTCTGCACTAGTTACTTGAGAGTATAATGAATTCACTCTTATTTGGGTACGGTTTTCCATCGACCCTAGTCGGCCTTAAAATAAATAAATGTTTTATAAATTCCAAATGATAACTAAAGCGTGATAGCCGCTGCACAGTGGGTGCGTTGATAACGAAAGTGGCCGTAATTTAATTTTTTTTTAATTTTTTTTTCTTTCAAATCGTTAGATATGTATAAAAAGGCATATTTTGAAAAAAAGATACACGGAAAAAAATTTTTTTACGATTTTATAGACATTTTTATTTTTTCGAAAATTATAATTTGTTTCAGAATTTTCGACGTAATTATAAAATGGAAAGTGATTTTTTTTTTAAAAATGAGAAGCAAACGAAAGCTTATGTTGTCTTCTTTCTAAAAAAATAAAAAAATAAATAAATATATATTTTGCATAAATATGAACATGAGTTTAATTTAAAATCTGAATTTGGGTTTTGAAGGATTTCGAGAATTTTACAAATTTAAAAAAAACGAAACGAAATAAATTTATATAATTTTTTTTGTTTATCAATAAATGTCATACGCTTAAAAAGAAACTATATTAAAAAAAAAATTTTTCCGTTTGGGAACATTTTTTTCAATTTTGTGGAAAAATTTTATTTATTCATGATTAAATAAAATTTAAAATTAAAATATATTGAATATACAGTAGACTCGCGATGACAAAAACACCACCTTACGTGAACACCGGCTAGCATGAACATAATTTTTTTTGACACTGACGACTCTGTAGCGTGAACACAGTAAGAAAGCCATATAAGGTGAACAAATATATAATTCATGCAACATAGAGAACGTTGTTTTCTTTTGAACATTTTTAAGCAATCACAACTTTTTTAAAAACTGAGAATTCCCGTAAATAAATGCTTATGAATATATTCTGGCATTTTGTGTATCGCGTATAAAGTGTGTCGTTAAAAATGTCGCAAAAACTAACAAATTTTTTAACTTTAAAGGAAAAGTGGATGTAATAGAAAAAATAAAAAGAGATCAAGCTCTTGCTTTACTAGCTTAGTAAAGCAATACAATGTTGCAAAGTCAACAATTTGCACTATAAACAAAAAACACGATAAAATTTTTAAAGAGCAAGGGTTACCCAATAAAGCTTTACTCTTAATAGATAACGCTCCATCTCATCCTCCAGAATATGAATTCAGATCAGACGACGGGTTCATAAATGTAATGTCACGCCACTCATACAGCCAATGAATTAAAAAGCCATGAGACTTACAAAGCTTTTCTATAGAAACAGTTTCTTGGCATCAATTGTAGATACAGGAAATTAAGTTATTGAAGCTCTAAAAAAATTAACGTTAAGGGACGCTGTTGAAAAGGAAACAATATGGAATTGCTGGACGAACATTTTAGCCTTTATAGGAGATGAAGAAGACGTTGAAAAGGATATTCTATTAGCTATTTTGAGAGAAAAAATTTGTGCACCAATTAACACCCAACAAGAACCCGCAATAGAACTTTTTAATGCAATTAATCCAGATGTTTGAACATTTTCACATGTCTAGTAATTCGCTTAACTTAAATTGTGTCTTCGCAGGTTAGTTTTTCATTTTCTGATATCAGTGAATGGACTGCAGATCTTCAAAACGTAACTGAAACGAACGAAATTTTGAGCAGTGATGAAATTGAAAGCGATTATAGTATTTTGCAAACAGCACGGACCAAAGTAGAACCTAGTGAAGCAATCAACATTTTCAACGTCTCCGAGAAAAGGTGGTGTTCAGCTTTTTGCAAAAAAAGAAAATGCAAAAAAAAAGATAATCCATTTTTTTTAATAATTTTAATATAAATTGTTTTTCTTAACAAAGCAAATATGAATTAATAAAAATTAATTAATAAAAAAATATATGAATTTGAGTTAAATGCATATGTCATTTAATTTTTAAGATGTACAAAATTACACCTTCGTAAACATGAACAACTTCGCAAACGTGAACACGCTCAGGTTTTAATAGTTCACGTTACCGCGAGTCTACTGTATTAATAAAAAGTAAAATTAGAAATAATATATACATACATAAATATTTCTACATTTCTACTGTTTGTCCTTACGACAAAAAAAATTTTATAAAATGTCAATAAAAAACAATATTTTAATTTTTTTATGCATTTTTTTTGTGTTTAAGAAAAAAATTATATATTATACACTAATTATTTTAACAATCTGCATCATAATCTTCCTCACCTTCATCATCATAATCTTCACTATCATTACTCTCACCATCATGTATATCTTGAGAAATAATAGGCGATAGCAAAAGCTGTAGTTCGGAATTTGATAATTGTTGCTTTTCTTTCCGCTCATTTTGCTTCTTTATACTAGATATGAATGGATCTGTAGTGAGAAAAAAAATCTATTGGACTTTTCTCGGCTGCAAAGTGTTCCCTATAAAATTTTAAAATCCTTATTTTTGGCTGCCTGAACTTCTTCTGAAAGTTCTGCAATCGGTAAAAGGGCATATTTTATGATTTCGGGATTACGAATTAAAAATTTATTGTAGGAGTCATACAAAACCATGGATATCTTTCAACAAAGTACTTTGCAGTGTTATGTTATGTTATTTTATGTTAGCAAAACAAAATACACGTTAGTTTTGTTAAATACATGACTTTGAAACAACACGACTTCAAACAGAAAAATGTTAATAGCAAAAAATAGAGCAACAACACCGCTTAGTAGTATTATCAAGCTAAGATTTCATACTTTTAGAAAATATATAATTCAAACCCCAAGCTTAACTAACATCAAAAATAGACCAATTTTAGACTGAAGTTGAAGGTTCCATTCTTAAAATAACACTTTGTTAAAAAATTGCAAAACAAATTTTTAAAAAAATTGCAAAAAATTTTTAAGTTTGACAGCTCACTACGGAGTCAGCTAACAAGATAGATGCTTGAAAATTTACATAGTGATATAGAATTTTATCTAGTTTTATCCGATACCAAATATTAATACAAAAACTTAATTTTAAAAATTCACTTTCGACCCATTTCAACCCACAGTGCGCTGGAGGAAACTGACTTTCTTTCAAACAACTTCATTAGAAAAATCTGCTACAAAAACAAAAAATAAATATAGACACGATTTTACCATGATTTTACCCTATAAAATGTTTTATAAACTAACTTTAGATAAAAAAACATGACTTACAAACAAAGTGACTTATGCCACTTTTAAAATAAACGGCTCATTTTATTGTAGGCTTTTTCTCCTACTTTAAAGTTAACAAAGTTATTTCAAGGTAAAAACATTTTTTGAATACAACTTTAAGAAATGTTGCTTAGCAACGATAACTGCCGTTAACCTGCTTTAAGTTGTTATTCATAAAGCTATTTTATCTTTTATATTTTAGTTATTTCGTTATTGTTTGATTTTCTTTTAATTCCCTCAATTAAAGGGATTTTTTGTCAACATTCCTTTTTATAAGTTACTGCCTTATGGAAATAACACATAATTATTAATTCTTTTTGTTTTTTGTATTCTTTTGAATAGCTAATAATGGAATTTAATTTCATAAAAGCAAATTTGTTTTATCGTGGGAATTTTATTTTTCCA
The DNA here is from genome assembly GCA_030448955.1 of Trichopoda pennipes. NCBI lineage: Eukaryota > Metazoa > Arthropoda > Insecta > Diptera > Tachinidae > Trichopoda > Trichopoda pennipes. The sequence continues at coordinate 6,233,361 of JASKUP010000040.1, forward strand.
AAATACTGAGCGCGTGCTTCAAATTTCTGTGAAATAAATGACAAGTGTTGTGTGTCGCACGTAAATTTTTTCCAACTATTTGATTTGATTTTCTCCAATTTGATTTTCATTACATTTTATTTTTAAATTTTTCGTCACATGTGTTCTAATTTTTTTTTAACAATAATGACAATAAAATATTTAAAATTGAAATACAAAAAAATTTTTTTTTTTAAATTTTTATTTTTCAATATATTAAATTTTCATATTATTTTTTTTTTTATTTATGAGCGTTTTTCTTAAGTTTTATTTTAAACATTTTTGTTTTTTTGATTTATTTTAAATTGTTTTTTATTCTTATATTTGCCTTAACATTTCCTTTCCTCTCTTTTCATATTGATTTTCCCTTTTTTTTGTGGCTGCCTTAAGAGTGCAAATCTATAGTTTTTTCGTTCCTTATATCATTTGGCAATTTTCATTAATATTATCTATCATTGTTATCGTTAATAATGTTGTTATTATTATATGTTTGGTTATAAATTATTTTTATTTCTTTATCATTATATTTTATTTTATTTTATTTTTTTATTTTTTCCAATTTGTCTTTGTCTGCTGTTCATTGAACAAAAAAAATATGAAATTCCATCTGTGGAAAATATATTGAAATTTTAATAGAAAAAAGAGTTTAATTTATGTTTTGAAATAAAACGCATAAATTATTTATACATTTTTGAGGACTACCGGTTCATTTAAAATCGAAATGCCAAAAATGTTTGCTTAAGTAAAATTAACCTAAATTAAAAGTTTTGTCTTTGTTTTGCCTAAAGCCAAATTATAAAATTGTGATTTTTTTTAATTTATAACTTTATAACTTGCAGTTATACACCCCTTATAAAGTAGTTATAAATTATTTTATACCTTCATAACTAAAACAGGGAACCTCTCAAATATAAGTAACCGGGTTTAAAATGCAGCAGAATTAATTTAAAAAAATTTATCTCAACCAAAATGTTTTTTTATTCATTTTTAATCATGCTTACAACTACTATTGTTACCTAGATGCTTAGTTTAAGTTATACAAATATAATTATCACAAAAAAAAATAAGTAAAATAAAATGATCTATTGTGTCTATTAACAAATTAAAAAGTTTCTAAAAAAATCTTATATACACAAAACAACAACATACTACATTCAAATTCCACGAACTAAGATTAACAATCAGCAAATAAACTGTCTTTTAGTAAACATGATTAAATGAGGACGCATTCAAATTCCACGAACTAAGATTAACAATCAGCAAATAAACTGTCTTTTAGTAAACGTGATTAAATGAGTACGCATTCAAATTCCACGAACTAAGATTAACAATCAGCAAATAAACTGTCTTTTAGTAAACGTGCTTAAATGAGGACGCAACAGTTAATACAGCAACTTTCTTTCGCCTAAGTAGTATTTTACAATAGAAGAACTCAATAAAATCAAAGTTTTATAAATGAATAAATTTATAAAAATTAGGATGTGGTGAAAATGTAAGCATAAATTATTTCGTAAAAATTATCCACATTAACAAATAACAAAGGATGACTGTAACATTATTGATATCATTTTTATTGCATATGCTTAGGAGTAATATCGTATTTAAACTGTATTTTATCCTCTTTTTTTCATTTCGCTCCAGCATGGATGACCTCTACCCATGCAATGCATTGTGCCACAACTAGGAAATTAGGTTATGGGGAAGAAAAAAGGGGGAGTAGTGTTTGTAGATATTGAAAGTGACAGAAAAGACCTCTGAAGGCAGTTCATTCCACATACGGACTGTTCTGCTAAAAAACAAATTTTCCCTGTAATGCGTAGTGCAATTCACAGGCCAATCAAATGGATGTGCTCTCAAATTAAATCAAGTTAAACGCAAAACGGTGCGAGCCCAGTGAAAATACAACAGTGAAATACAACCCACATTGCACCGATGCTTCAAAGAATCAATAGAGTTGAATATCCTCCTGAGCCTCTTGGCTCTCTCCTGTATGTGGTCGAGTAAATCCAAAATAGACTTTGAAGCGCCGGCCCATATATGACTGTTGTATTCCATCTTTGGACGAATATAGATGGTATAAATAGTATGGAGATCAGAGGGAGTCAAGTATGTATCTTTTACACCATTTAAGAAAACCGAGACACTTGAAAACTCCTTTCGAAACCTGAAAAATGTTAAGCATTTGTAGTTAGTGAACATAAAATATGTAGCGCTGGACTAATAAGGCAACTTCTAATTGGGTAACAAATTTTTTATTTTTTTTAGAAGAGTAGAAGCACTTCAGGCAACAATGCCTATTTTAGTGAAGTACCGTGCTACATTCATTAGGAAAGGGATAGAGTAGAGATGTAGATAGAGAAGTAGAAGGATAATAATTACGGAAATTAACTGTCGTACAAGACAGCTCAGTAACCATTGACCGACCATGCCTTCATCACTGAGCCGCCTCACCGCCAGTTAATTTTTATTTGTAGTGAAAAAAAAACCAAGGTCTTTGTTGGGAATCGAACCCACAACCCCCAGTCACGTAAGCTAGCACACAACCTACTAGTGTACAGGGGCACCTGTAAAACCTTTGTTGGACTGTTTATTAGTTTAATTTAAACGCCAAAAACCAAGCAACATAATTTATTACTATTTAAATTATAGTCACAGTAATTTATCACAAAATATAAAATATATTAATATTGTTAGCAATAGTTTTCGTACGCAAGCAAAAGCTAGGTATCATTCATTTCTATCAAGCACATGGTGTGGCTGCATTAAAACAGTAATCAATTTCTTATAAGAGAGAAGATCACCAAGTCATAAGTTCAATTCCTAGGTGCATCGTAAATTTACAAAAAATAAATTTTTGTAGTTTAAAAAGTTCTTAAAAAAAATATGCCAATGGTGATCATATTATATTGCCGGTGATCATGTTATAATTCTTATCACTTTTCCACAACTATAGTACAATTATATAAAATTCCCATGAATTGTAAATATATAACCATACCCAGTTGCTTTAAAACAGAATTTGTATTATCCTATTTTAAGGGTTAAATTGCCCACTGTGCAGTGTTCTTTTTAAGATGAATTGAAAAAAATTAGAAATTAAAATTAAACAGCAGGTAATGTAGCATATCTCTATGAAGCAAATGATGTGGCAGCCTTAATATAGTTATGATCCTCTTATAAAAGAAAAGATCATGAAGTCATGAGTTCCCAGGAAGCACCATAAATAAATTTACCAAAAAAACTTTTGTAGTTTAAAAAGTTGTTTAAAAACGGGTAGGCCCATTAACAGAAGAAAGTAACAGAAAAAACCTATTGGTAGTGGTCGGTATTGATTCACCATATTATATTGCCCGTGATCATGTTATGGTTCTTGTAAATTTTTCGCAACTATGTTACAATTATACAAAATCCACATGAATATTAAATATATATAATCATGCCTAGTTGCTTTAAAATAAAATTTGTATTAGTCTTTTTTAATGGTTAAATTGCCCACTGTGCAGTGTTCTTTTTAAGATGAATTGAAAAAAAAATTAATTTATAACATATAAAGTACATATATTAGACAACAGGTAACGTAATATATCTCTATGAAGCAAATAATGTGGTAGCATTAATCTAGTTATGATCCTCTTATAAAAGAAAAGATCATAAAGTCATGAGTTCAATTCCCAGGTAGCACCATAAATAAATTTATCAAAAAAACTTTTGTAGTTTAAAATGTTGTTTAAAAAAGGTTATAGCCATGAAAGGAAGAAAATAGCGGGAAAAACTTATCGATGGCGGTCGGTGGTGATTTACCATATTATATTGCCCATGATCATGTTATGGTTGTTGTGAATTTTTCACAACTATGTTTACAATTATACAAAATCTAAATGAATTTTAAATATATATAACCATGGCTAGTTGCTTTGGGACAAAATTTTTATTAGCCTTTTAATGGTTAAATTGCCCACTGTGCAGTTTCCTTGTGAAGATTAAATGAAAAAAGGAAAAAATTTATTAGACAGGAGGTTAAATATTTTAGCATGCATATGCATGTTTAAAAAACAAAAGGAATTTTATTTTAAACTTGATGGTTTTGCTTACAAATTTTAGGCAAAATCAAAAGCTCGCGTTTAAGCTTTTTTTTTAATTACCACTAAGTCCTGCTGTTAGAAAAATCATGCTGTGCAAGCACTCTCATTCAAAATTAATATCAAACAGAGATTAAAAATTATTTTGTTGGAATAAAATTTTAACTTTTTCTTCTTCTTTTTTTTCCCAAAATATATGCAGTTTTAGCCACAATTTGTATTTTTAATTCTTAATAGAAAATGGTGCGATTTCGGTTAATATATTTTACTTCGATAAAGTGTTATTATTTTAATTTATTTCTTAAGCATAAAATTTGAATGCATGCAATTGCATGCATGAGTTTGCTTCCACCTAAATCTCCATATCATTATGAAGGTAAACAAATTTTGAAAAATTTACATTTTTTTTCTATTTGTTTTACTGAAGTATTTAAAGTATTTATTTCATGAGTTATTTGTTATGAATTTTATTATTTATTTAAAGATTTCATGTTTTTCAATTTCATTTTTTTTATTCTTCCTGATGTTCATGTTCAATTTCTTCCATGCTTTTTTCTCATATTTTAACTGATAACGCATAATGTTTTATTCATAAAATAACCAATAGATTTATTTACATTATTTATTTATTATTTTTTTTATTATTTTCTTTATACCCGTACAAAAATACCTGTACAAAAATACTCAAAATACTAAATACCAAAAAAGAACAAAAAAAATTGACAACTACTACTGAATACCGGGTGTCTTTCGGGAAGGTATCAGATGTAAATCTTATCACGCATGTGTTACTATATTCTTCTGTTTCTTCTTCTTAAAGATCTCGAAATCTCATACTAAAGAACCAAAACCAAATACTGCTCTACTGCTATCGATATAAAATTTTGTTTAAATAGGTCTATCACTTCTTTAAATTGCTTAATTTTGTTTAAAAAAAATATTTTTTGTTTTTTTGGCCCACCATATGCATACGTCTGTAAAAAAAACATGCTTTCATGTAACACCTGTCAGTTATAGTTACCACGTCATAGTATTTTTTAAAATTTAATATTTTTCAAATTGTTTCTCTTTCGTTTTTCCAAATGTCAGCTACAGATTTCAAACAACTTCTTTCGTTATGTTTAATGAGGCACCGAACTTTCAAGACTTAAAGCCTTGAAAAATAAAACAAATTTTTAAATTTATTTATGTCACAAATCAAGCATGAATAAATAAAATTAAATAGTGTTTCCAAATAATAATTGTATTGATTAATCTGAGATATTTTTCAAGGATTTTTAAATTAATAAAAAAATATAGAAAAATATTTTATTTATTTTATTAATTGTTCACAAACCAAATTTTCTTTAATATGTGTTACGACCTTGAATTCACACTCATATGACTTTTCAAATGTCAAACTTCTTCAATTACGATGTTAATCTTTTTATTTTTATTTATTTAAAAACCTATTTGTTGGACATATTTTCTTCGGTTTAATGGCGTCTGCATACGCTTCGTAAAATATGAATCAAAAGTTTTGGCTTAGATGTTAAAAAAGCTTTCGCTGAGGCATCGTTGCAGTTTTCATGTGCCTCTACAATAGTTCTTTTAGTTTGTAATACCTATTAGCGACGCCAATCTGCTTTAGTAAGCAGCTCTGCGAATTGCTTTAAAACAGCGTAAACCATGGAGAAATAAATACTCTTGATTAACGGCTCATGGCTGCTCAAATCTCTGCCAGTATCGGTTGCAAATGTGCAATATAATTTTGAAACAGGCAGAGCTACAGTTTTCGTGTAACTGAACAAAGGTGCTTTTAATTTGTAATACCTGTTAGCGGAGCCAGTCTGGTTTAATTAGAAACTCTGCGAACTGCCCAAAAAGCGGAAGCCATTAAAGAAATAAATAGTGTTAATTATTGACCCAAAGCTGATCAAATCTCTGCCACTATCGACTGCAAGTGTACAATATAATTTTGAAGCAGGCAATTTTACAGTTTTCCTGTGCCTGAACAGAGGTTTTTTTAGTTACTGCTAGCGGACCCAATCTCATAGCACCTCTCCGAACTGTCCAAATAGCAGAAACCATAGCGTAATAAATATTCTTAACTAACGGCTCAAGGCTGCTCAGATCTCTGCCGCTATCGACAAAAACAGCCATGAAGAAACAAATACTCTTGATTAACGGCTCATGGCTGCCAAGATCTCTGCTACTGCCGACTGAAAGTGGGCAATATAATTTTGAAGCAGGCAGCGTTGCAGTTTTCATGTGCCTACACAGAAGTGCATTTAATTTGTAATACCTGTTGGCGGAACGATTCTGGTTTAATTAGAAACTCTGCGAACTGCCCAAAAAGCGGAAGCCATTAAAGAAATAAATAGTGTTAATTAATGACCCAAAGCTGTTAAAATCTCTGCCACTATCGACTGCAAGTGTACAATATAATTTTGAAGCAGGCAATTGTACAGTTGAACAGAGGTTTTTTTAGTTACTACTAGTGGACCCAATCTGATAAGCATCTCTCCGAACTGCCCAAATAGCAGAAACCATAGCGTAATAAATATTCTTAACTAACGGCTCAAGGTTGCTCAGATCTCTGCCGCTATCGACAGCAAATATGCAGAACAATTTTGAGGAAGGCTGCGTTGCAATTTTGGTGTGCCTGCATAGAGGTGCTTTTAGTTTGTAATATCTGTTAGCAAAGCCAGTCTGGTTTAATAACCAGCTCTGCGAACTGCCCAAAACAGCGTAAACCATGGAGAAAATAATACTCTTAATCAACGCCTATGGCTGCTCAGATCTCTGTCACTATCGACTGGAAATGTACAACATAATTTTGAGGAAGGCAGCGTTGCAGTTTTCGTGTGCCTACACAGAGGTGCTTTTAGTTTGTAATACCTGTTGGCGGAACGATTCTTGTTTAATTAGAAACTCTGGGAACTGCCTAAAAAGCGGAAACAATTAAAGAAATAATTAATTAACTACTCAAAGTTGCTCCAATCTCTGCCGCTATCGACTGCAAACGTGCAATTCTAAGGGAGGAATCGTTAGTATTTTTGTGTGCCTTCATAGAACTGCTTTTATTTTGTAATAGCTGCTAGCGGACCCAGTCTGGTTTAAAAAGCAACTTCACGAGCTCTCCAACATAGTGCAAACCAACGAGACATAAATAATCTTAATTATTAAACTGCTCTCATGGTTTCTCAAATCTCTGCCACTACCTACTGCAAGTGTGCAATATAATTTTAGAGCAGGCAGCGTTGCAGTTTTCATGTGCCTTCATAGAGCTGCTTTTATTGTGTAACGCTTGCTAGCGGATCCACTCTGGCTTAAAAAGCAACTCTACGAAAACTCTTCAAAGCAGTGTAAACCAAGGAGATAGATATATGTAAATAATATTAATTAATTAACGGCTCTCATGGTTTCTCAGATCTCTGCTACTATTGACTGCAAATGTACAATAAAATTCTGAGGAAGTCAGCGTTGCAGTTTTCGTGTGCCTGCATAAAACTGCTTTTGTTTTGTAATGCTTGCTAGCGAACCCACTCTGGTTTAAAAAGCAACTGTATGAACTCTCCAAAACAATTACATATATATAATTTAGAGTAAGGATATTGGTGATTGTCTATGAAATTAGGATATTGTTTGGCTGGCAACTAAAAAAATCTGGTTTTTTATTAAGTCACCATTGGTTTCAAAATGCTACTTAAGATGGAGCAGCAAGTCAAAATACAAAAACTAAATTTATAATGCTTTTTAAAGCTAAAGTTGTAGGTGATAAATCATCCGTGTTGATAATGAACCCTTGTGACTTCATAAGGGTATAAAGGTTTCCAAATTACAAGAATTTTCTCTTCTGTAGAAATAGCCAAGCGACATTTAATCCTTAACACATGTATGAATAACATCGAGGCTGGCCCTTCGTAAAATCAAAAATCATTAAGTGGGATGGCGAAATATTTAAAATGCTTCCTTTGTTTGATGCAGGACACCAAATAACGATCCTAATAGTTGGGCAGATTTATAATAAGGATTATTTATTTAAACTAAGTGGGAACTAGATAATTAATGAAGCAATATTGTTTCGATTTTAAGTTTGTACACCTTTTATAGTTTCGATTTTGCATATGGTGGCTTATAAGACTACGAAAGGCATAATTATACGAATATCAGGATTCTATTAATTTTAAACTCATGCTTGTTGTCTAAAACTTCCTTATAATAAATAAAAAAAGGAACTATCAGGATGAGTTAGATGATGAGACAATAACTCACCTTCTCTCATCTTGTTTTATTCCGGCTGGGCTGACAAACATCTGCAATTTCTGAAAAATTGATATTCTAAAGTCGAATTATCGGAGACACTCAGGCAACATTAGAGGATGAACCCACTACCGGATGTGATAACACAATATTCTATTACTCTTCTCCCTTAACATATCTAACTTCCGGCTTCTCTCATTTACTATATATCTTTCTCTTTCTCTCTTTTTTCCTATCTTTTTTGAGGAAGTAGCATAAAGGGATCTTTAAGTGGACCTAAGAAAGCCTGAAAGGCTGCCTATAATATAATGATGGTAAATTCAACAAAATTGTTTAGATGTCAATATATCATGGATAAGTCATTTCTACTCTTTTGAGAACGAAATTGCTGAGGCCATCATTATCATACATTTTTTTAAGATTAACAATTTCAACATCAAACCCATTCTTAACAGAAAATCTGTAGAACGCTTTTAATAGAAGACTCGTCTTTTTATTTTTTACACTATCACTCTTATTAATTATTACACTTACTTTGGAAACTTCAGCTTCATGTTTTTACACTCAGCAACTTTGTATTGTTTTAAAATTTAGTTAATTTTTATATTTATTTTTTACACTTTTCTAATGCAAACAGGCGTTTGAATGCTTGCGTTTTCTAAACTTTATATTTTTTATATTAAAAATTTATTACTTCAAAATGCAAAACGACGCAGGCAGAGAAAAAGACCTGTAATTAAATATACACACACATACACGCACACGTATACACATGTTTAGAATTACTCATTATAAGTTAACGCAGTTTAAATAAACTTTTATTTTCAATAGAAACACGACTTATTTTTTGCACCATGATTTTCATTTTACGCTGAGCCATGCACACTCATACACATACAGATACACACACATTAAAAGTTTGCAAAACTATTTAATAAATAATTTTTATTTGAATTTTATTTTGTGTGTTTTCTGTTGCTAAAAATAAATTAATTTTTTTTTGTTATTTTTGTACTACAGACTTCAGCAATTAATTTATAAATATTTTATTTTGTTGTTGTTGTTTTAATATAAATATATATTTTGTTTATTTTGAAAACTTTTTTTAAATAATTATTTATTAAATTTTTTTTTTTGTTAATTTTCCTTTTTTTAAATTGGGCCCTTATTTTTCATTCAGTGTAAAATGTGAAGCGTATTTTTGTGTAAGTTGTCAGACAGGATGAGTACGTTGTTGTTTGTGTTGCTGGAGAAGTTTTATTAAAGTTTTTGTTTAATATAATTTTTCCTTAAAAATCAAAAACACTTTAGGAAATAAAAGTAAAAAACCAAATAAAACAAAAAATAAATAAAAATAAATTGTTTTTTATTATTTGTTTAATTATTTTATTTTTAGCGTTTTTTAAGTGTTTTTTTTTTTAAATTTTTTTCTTTGAGGCCGTAGAAAAAAAATTTTTCACTGTTTTAATAAATTCAACCGTTCTGTTCTAACGCTAAATGTCTACTGACGACCGAGCTGTTTCAGTTTAAAATATAGTGTCTCTTCCCCCCGTAAGCAACTGTATGATGTTTAATATGAATTCTAGCAGTGCTAACAAATCCAGCAGTTCTTATTGGCTTATTTTATTTATTTTCACATTTCGTTTATGTTGTATCAGCTGAGAAGTGAATCAAGCAAGTGGTTGTTTTTTGTTTGTTTGGCAGTAAATGTTTCGTTTAATTCTTGTACTTGTACTGCTTGATTTTATTTTCTCTTCTTCCATTATTTTTATTTTTCTTTTTTTTTTGTTATCCGGTTTTGTTCTATATTCAATACTGGCACAATAACAAAAACATAAATTCAATAGAGTTATAACCTAGTGACACATACTGGCATAAAATACTCACACGAAAATGTGGAACAATTTTTAATGCGCCTGTGCCCTGGCAACACAGTGTTGGCTCGCAAATTTCCTTTGTGTTTTTCATTTAATATCTTTTGGATTTCTTACTTAAAAGCCAACAACGGTTTATTTAAAATTTTATTTTTAACTTGGAAAATGTTTAACGAAAACATTTAAATTATTTATAAAATTAAGTTGTGATTAAAAAAAAAAATAAAATAATTTTATTATTAAAATGCATAAATGTCCAAATCAACTTGAAGTGGAAAAACTTATTTTCATTATCTATTTTAATAAAATTGTAAATGGTTGTATTCTTGCAAGCTTAAAAAATTCAGAGCAGATTATTTTTAATGTTTAGAAATTCTTAAACACTGCCTTCTCTGCATTTTGCCTTAATTTTGTTTTGTTTCATTCTATCAGACCCGACCCACTGTGTTTAACTTTAATAACATCAATCAAGAGGTTAATTTTATTAATTTTTATTATTATTTAAGTTACAACACTTACTCAAAATATTAATTAACAAAAAAAAAATATTTTAATTAAATAATTAAAAAAAAGAAATTATCGATCATAATTTTGCGGCAGAAAAATGTTCATCAGTCATAAATTTTCCATAGAAAATTTTAAACAATTATACTTTTTCCATAAAAATATTACATTGAATATTATTTTATATTAAAGAATTTAGTCTATTATTATTACAATTTTTCTACAGAAAAATTAGATTACATCCATTATAATTTCTCTATAGAAAAGTTGCATTTCCTGCTTTAGAATTTTTCTATAGAAAATTTAGATTTCATCCATTATAAATTTTCTATAGAAAAATTAGATTCTTTCCATTATAATTTTTCTTTAGAAAAATTAGATTTCATCCAATATAATTGTTTACAGAAAAATTGGGGTAATCCATAATAATTTTTCTATAGAAAAATTAGGATTCATTCATTATAATTTTTCTATTGACAAATTAGGGTTCATCTATTATAATTTTTCTATAGAAAAATTAGGATTCATCCATTATAATTTTTCTATAGAAAAATAGATTTCATCTATTAAAATTTTTCTATAGGAAAATAGATTTCATCTATTATAAATTTTCCATAGAAAAATAGGTTTCATTCGTTACAATTTTTCTATAGACAAATTAGGATTCACCCACTATAATTTTTTCTATAGAAAAATTAGGTTTCATTCGTTATAATTTTTCTGCTGATAATTTTTATTTATTTTAATTTTTCTATTGAAAATTTTCATCTATTATAATTTTTCTATTGAAAAGAATTAATTTTCTATAGAAAAGTTGCATTTCCTGCATTATGAATATAAATTTTCTAAAAATAGATTTTATCCATTATAATTTTTTTATTGAAAGTATTCATCTATTATAATTTTTCTATTGAAAAAATTAATCTGTTATAATTTTTCCATAGAAAATTTACATCCATTATAATTCTTCTATTAAAAAATTTCATTCATTATAATTTTTTTTATTAAAAAATTCATTTATTATAATTTTTCTATTGAAAAATTTCATGTATTGTACTTTTTCTATTGAGAAATTTCATTTATTATAAATTTTCTATTGAAAAATTCCATTTTTTAAAATTTTTCTATTGAAAAAATTATAATTATAATTTTATAAATTATAATTTTTCTATTTAAAAATTTCATCAATTATAATTTTTTTATTAGAAAATTTCATCAAACATAATTTTTAAGTTAAAAAATTTCATCTATTATAATTTTTTTTTTTTTTAAATTTTCATTTATTATAATTTTTCTATTGAAAAGAATTAATTTTCTATAGAAAAGTTGCATTTCCTGCATTATGAATATAAATTTTCTAAAAATAGATTTTATCCATTATAATTTTTTTATTGAAAGTATTCATCTATTATAATTTTTCTATTGAAAAAATTAATCTGTTATAATTTTTCCATAGAAAATTTACATCCATTATAATTCTTCTATTAAAAAATTTCATTCATTATAATTTTTTTTATTAAAAAATTCATTTATTATAATTTTTCTATTGAAAAATTTCATGTATTGTACTTTTTCTATTGAGAAATTTCATTTATTATAAATTTTCTATTGAAAAATTCCATTTTTTAAAATTTTTCTATTGAAAAAATTATAATTATAATTTTATAAATTATAATTTTTCTATTTAAAAATTTCATCAATTATAATTTTTTTATTAGAAAATTTCATCAAACATAATTTTTAAGTTAAAAAATTTCATCTTTTATAATTTTTTTTTTGAAAATTTTCATTTATTATAATTTTTCTATTGAAAAATTTTATTTATTATAATTTTTCTGTTGATAAATTTGATTTGTTATAATTTTTCTAATTAAAAATTTCATCCATTATAATGTTTCCATAGAAAAATTACATCCATTATAATTTTTCTAAAAAAACAATTTTAGCCATTGAAATTTTTCTATTACAAAATGTCATCTATTATAATTTTTCTATTCAAAATTTTCATCTTTTTTATAATGTTTTTATTGAAAAAATTCTTCTATTATAATTTTTCTATCGAAAATATTCACCTATTATAATTTTCCTATTAAAAAATTTCATCCATTATTTTTCTATTAAAAAATTTCATCTATTATAATTTTTTTATCCAAAAACTTCATCCATTATAATTTTTCCATTAACAAATTTCCTTCATAATAATTTTTCTATTAAAAAATTTCTTCCATTAAATTTTTTCTATAGAAAAATTTCTTTTAGTATAATGTTTCTATTGAAAATTTCATTTGTTATAATTTTTCTATTAAAAAATTTCATCCATTATAATTTTTCTATTTAAAAATTTTATCCATTACAATTTTTCCATAGAAAAATTTCATCAATTACAATTTTTCTAAAAAAAAATGTTAGCCATTGAAATTTTTCTATAAAATGTCATCCATTATAATTTTTCTATTCAAAATTTTCATCTTTATAATGTTTCTATTGAAAATATTCATCTGTTATAATTTTTCTATTAAAAAATTTCATCCATTATAGTTTTTTTATTGAAATTATTCATCTATTATAATTTTTCTATTAAAAAATTTCCTTCATAATAATATTTCTATCAAAAAATTTCCACAATTAAAATTTTTCTATAGAAAAATTTTATTTATTATAATTTTTCTATTGAAAAATTTCATGTGTTATAATGTTTCTACTGATAAATTTCAATCATTATAATTTTTCTATTGAAAAATTTCATCTGTTATAATGTTTCTATTGAAAAATTTCATCTGTTATAATGTTTCTATTGAAAAATTGCATCTGCTATAGTTTTTGCGTATTAAAGTATCCAGATTTCGAACAGCCTCTCCCATTGAAATTTTATTAAAAAAATTTTATTATTTTGAAAGACCAATAAGTAGAACTCTTCGTGCCAGTGCCGTAAAAGAATATAAAGACAGATCTAGGATTTTCTATCCCTTCTTAACAGCCGCCGCTGCTGCACTTCATATTAATTAAGCAATTTCTTTTAAGAAATTTAATCATTTTTAAGAAATGTTAACAATTATTAAAGCAATTAAGAAGAAATTAAAGATAAAAATAAATAAAAGAAATTGTTAATCACATAATTTTGGTTTGAATATTTGTTGTATCACAATTCATAAGGCTGAAGGCATTTTAGCCAAAAGTAAAATAAAAACAATCCTCTATTAAGCCATTTCTTACTTTAAATTTAACTTATTTACTTGTATTCCTCCCTTTTCGTGTCTTTTTATAAAAATGTAATAAATTCGGCTTTAAATATTAGATTAACATTTAATGTGTAATTTACATGAGAGATAAACAAACAAACAAACAAAAACAAAATCTAAAAAGCTAAGCAAGAAAGCAAAGAGGAAAGAGAAAAAAAAAAGTAGACTGTCACAGGTAAAAATGAAAATTTTATCATATAAAACAAAAAAATATATTTACAAACACAACGCATTTAGAATAAGGACCATGTATAAGGATGTGTGTGTGTGTATGTATGTGTATAAGAAGTTATCAATACATATGTCGTTCATACTCCTGCTTTTAATGTCACACTCTTTACATGCCACACAATACAACATCAACTTGTACTTAAAAAATAAGTGTGAACTCCTCTTTACTAAAACTTTGGAGAGGGGTAAAAAATTAACATTTGTTAAAATATTCATACAGTGGGCCGTTGTGTGAGGTTAAGTTGAATAAAGTTTTAAAAGGCTTTCAAGTGCTTCGGTTTTATAAAACGGTATAAGAAATACTTTAATCCATTCGATCTGCGTACTATTCATACCATCTATATCCGTGCAAAGATGAAACACAACTCTCATGTATGGACTGGCGCCCCAAAGTCTATTTGGGAGTTGTTCGATCGAGTACAGGAGAGGGCATTTCATTGTTTTGTCGTAACTACAAAGGTAAGTGCTCTAACGAAATTAGCGTTTTGCATTTGACTCGATTTTCGTTGAGAGCGCATCCATTTGTGGTCAATTGCCAAGTTATTTGCACTAAATTGAGAACGTCGAGGAATTGATACATTTGGATCTGCTTCAATACTGTGGCTTACGGCTGCGATATTTTCAGTTAAACCATCCGGTCGAACATGCGGTTTTAGAAGGATGATTATGTTGTGCGAAAATATCACGAATTTTACGAAATGTCACTTTAACAGAAACGTCAAAAATTTAAATAGGAAAAATATAATATTATTGGCGTTGCCACACATCTTGCTGAAAAACCCCAATCCCAGACATTTTTCTCTAAATGACCAAAATTACCTTTAAAATAAGGAAACAATGCGTTAAAGCTTTTTTAAAAATTTTAATCATGAAGTTCTTTGGCACATTATGGAATATTTTTTTTTCCGCTGGAACATTAGAAATAAATTAAGACTTAAAATTTCTTAAAAGATTTATTTCGCATTTATTTTATCCTCCACAAAAGTGGATTTTAAGAGATTGGAATAAATTTATAACGCAATATATTGTTATAAAGGCCCGGTTAGCCGAACGTTCTCGTTACCTAATGTAATGTAATGTAATGTAAGAAACGTTTGTTTATAGCATATGAAAACAATGCAAATGCTTATGCAAATGAAATGTCACGTTGACGGAACGGCTGAAGCTGTATAAAATATAATTTGCTAACGTTTTTACGTGACATTTGTATAGCAGTGATGGGACTACTATTTTGTTGAGTTGTATTCTGGCCGAAATTCTCTTTCCGGTACTTTTATTGATAATGTATATTATTAAAGAATTTTCGAATTTTCAAAGTCTAAAAACGTAATGTTTTGATAGTAATTACTTTTTAAAAAACAATCATATACCATTGAATGCAATTAAAATCTCAAATTGAATTATATATCCAATTAGATGTAACAGTTAATTATTTTGAATAAAAAATTTAGCATGTCAGTTTAAACATACAAATTTGTTATTTTGGCACTAACATAGTACATATTTTTAAAAATATTGCAAATTTGCACGTCAAAAGCTTTGTTACGTATACATTGCGAAATACGTATTAATTTATATTCGCATAATATATATATGGACATACGTACGTATGTTTATTTTAAACTTCAGCTTTTACACGAATTTTTGAAAATATAAAATTTGTTGGTTAAAAAAGTACTTAGTATGAGTTTGGTACGTTTTGTGCATAAGCAGTAGCCCGTCCCTTATATGGGTTTTTTTTTTTTTCAAATATGATACGCATACCCTCTAATCTTGTTCGAAATGGTCTAGAAGAGCTAAATTAAAAATATTAAACCTTTTGGACAATGTTAACCCATGCCAAGACTCGGTCAAATTTTACATTTGGGGTCATATAAGGCTATATATGGAGTTTCTAAAAAAAAAAACTTTTGATAGACAAATTTAATAACAACATTATGATATATGATAATTATTATAAAAATTACCCATCTGTAGCCAATACTAACCCTTTCCTGGTTAACCTGGTCCTCAATAGTGAACTGGAATTTAGAAGACAGCGTGCAAATTTTGTGTTGCGATACAACGGCATCTAACACTGGTCGTTTTAAAGGTGCTTGCGTACAATTAGAACAAAAGTTGGACAGAGAATTATTATTCTTCGCTTGCCGTCATCATGTGTATGAACTTGTTCTTAAAAGTGCTTTTGAATGTAAACTCAGTGAAAATAAAGTCGGGCCCGACGTAACTCTTTTCAAAAAATTTAAGGAGAATTGGAGTAACATTAACAGCCGCAATATTCAATATTTTCCAAATGATATAAATAAACATTTTTCGCCTGAAAAAATTAAAGATCTTTTAATTTTTTATTCAGCTCAATTAAAAAAAAAACAAACAAGAAATGATTATAGAGAGTTAATAGAGTTGTGCATTATATTTATGGGTGGAAATACCGACAACAAACTAACAATCAGACCACCAGGAGCAATGCACCACGCACGTTGGATGGCCAAGGCGATATATTCGATAAAAATGTGTCTGCTTCAACCAGAGTTCAATTTAACAGACCAAGAAAAAGACGGATTACTTGCTTTGAGTTTGTTTATAGTCACAACATATGTGAAGCCGTGGATAACCTGTCCGTCAGCATTAAAAGCGCCGTACCAGGATTTATGTTTCCTCAAAACATTGAAACAATATGAAAACATCGATAAAGAAATATCGAAATCAGCTTTCGGGAAGTTTTGTCAACACTTGTGGTATTTGTCGCCAGAATGTGCTATATTTTCTTTATTTGACAATGATGTGGAATTGGAAACAAAGGCAAAGATGGTGGCAAACTTTAGTAAAGATAATGTTTCCAATAATATAAAACGCTACATTCTAGATGAGGACAGCACTGATTTTTTATTAAGTAAGCACATGTTACTATTTTTAATTGTATGTCTTTTATTAACTTTATTTGTCTTGCAGAAAAACAAATGTGCGACTTTATCAACAACAAAAGCAAAGATACTCTTATAAATTTGAGAATACCGGATGATTTTTTAACAGTTTCTCCCATTTTATGGAATGAAAACGCATTATTGATAAAGGCCAGAGAATTTATTTCTGATCTGAAGCCAATAAATGATGTTGCTGAGAGATCGGTAAAGCTCATGCAAGATTTTCACGGTTTGATCACTGCAGATGAAGAACAAAAACAATATTTACTACAATGCGTGCAGGAGCACAGAAAGTTGTATCCGGATTGCAAGAAAGACACTCTCAAGAGAAAATATCCAAACGAATAATTAATACATAACTTTGTTCCATTATAACCATAACAAACCCCCACGTGAGCGTATATCAAAATTTTAAATTCTGGCATAAATTAACGGTAATCATTTTGTTTATATTTCGTATTTACTTATGTGTAAGAAAGCATTAGAACACAATAAAAAACCCTAAATGTTATATGATTAATAGCAGTTTAAAAAAAATAATGTACATTAAATAAAAAACTGTATGTGTATGTAAACTGACAGTTTCTAAAATATGGGAAGTTTACCTTCTTTGTTGTATTATTCAAATATACGTGGGCCAGAAAGGGTTAGTATTGGCTACAGATGGGTAATTTTTATAATAATTATCATATTTCATAATGTTGTTATTAAATTTGTCTATCAAAAGTTTTTCTTTTAGAAACTCCATATATAGCCTTATATGACCCCAAATGTAAAATTTGACCGAGTCTTGGCATGGGTTAACATTGTCCAAAAGGTTTAATATTTTTAATTTAGCTCTTCTAGACCATTTCGAACAAGATTAGAGGGTATGCATTAGAAAAATTAAATTTTCATATATAAGGGACGGGCTAATAAGCATAAATTACGCGAAAATTTGTAAATACCATCTCTTTTATGCACAGGTGTTTTGAATTGAAAATTATTTTTATTATTATTAATTTTATTATTATTAA
The DNA here is from genome assembly GCA_030448955.1 of Trichopoda pennipes. Taxonomy (NCBI): domain Eukaryota; kingdom Metazoa; phylum Arthropoda; class Insecta; order Diptera; family Tachinidae; genus Trichopoda; species Trichopoda pennipes. Next base: position 6,251,491 of record JASKUP010000040.1, read on the forward strand.
TTATTATTTTAATAAATTTATCTAGTCTGAATTCTGAATTAATGTAATATATCTATCTACTTTTAATTATAATTGTTATATATAAAAATGGATCTCTTTTTGAATTATAAGCACAATATCTATCTCCTTTATTTATAAATGTAATAAATAACAAAAAATAATAAATAAAAATTTATCTAGTCTAAATTATAAAAAAAACTAAAATTCGTCTCGTTTGAATTAAATACATAAACAGTTAAATAAAATTTGGCTACCAATCAAATTGAAGCAACATTGGAGCAGAACACAGTAATCAATACAGTTTGTAGAGAAAGTATAATTGAAGGAAATTTGGGGATCCCAACTAAAGTCTACTATAAAAGACCAAATATCTCCACCTGGCTTTTAAAGAACACAATAAATTGTTTGCAATAAAAACATTTCGTGGAAAAAATTTATGTTTTACTATGTGCTATTAAATAATGCACTTCATACAAATCAATCAATATCATATTTCAAATAAATTTCACGTTTCTTTATATTAAAGTGATCAGACAAACCAATTTTCGGAATACACCATTCGGTGTTGGTATGAAATTGCCCCCTCATTTAAGAAGTATTGCGCCAATTTATCTCTTAAATGTAGCGCTGTTTGAGTAGATCTGCGGCTATGTGTTGCAAAAGAACGCATAGGCCTATCACCATTATTTCTGAGCTCCTGCCGCCAGCCTCCTTCTTGGATAGTACCGTCTTCAGCTTCTTGATCAACGTAACTTGAAGGGCAATACCAACGTTTTTGATCGTTTAGCATAACAAAGTTGTGTAACACGATAACCCTCCGAGCACGAGAGAGCATGTAATTTAATATTATTTTCCTTGCATCCAAATTTGACCCAAATTTGCAATATTCCTATAACAAATGTGGTTTACAATTTTTAAAATATGAAATACACTGGGATCACTACCTGCATCACTTTGGCTAACGTAGCTGCCCACACTCACAGATGTAAAAGTGTACTTCGCATCCTATGCACTTATCAATACCAAGCTAAAATATTTCTTGTAGTTGTAATAGATAGAGCCGGAATAGGGGGGCACTTTATAGCAACGTGTTTCCCATCTATCGCACCAACACAATTCGGAGTATCCCACATCGAAGAAAAATCTTGTTCAATATCTTGGTATTGACTTTTTGTTGGCTCACTCAGGTAGATTAGAGATAAAACGCGCCAAATTATTTCGCAGGTTTCCAGCACAATACCTCGCACTGTAGATTTGCCAATCTTGTGGCCCCAAGCTATTGACTGCAGTGAGCATCCATGCCCCAAATATCTACAAGAAAGGATACTTAATTATTTTCATTCCCATACAGCAGGGTGACTTCTAATCTCTCTTCTGCACCAATTCTTTGCCCTGGTCTTACCAGATCAGCACGTACTAGATTCAGCAACAAATCAAACATTTTACGATTCATTCGCGTATGTTTAAAAAATTGTTCCTCATCGAACTTTTCATTTTTAAAAACACTTTCTTATTGTAGCCCGCAACAATATAGTCTTTATTAATGGGCCGAACACCCCATCTTCAGCGGCGGCATACATGCTTTATTTTTCTTCAACATATACATTAAATTTAAGAAGCTTAGGTCAATAAATAAATCCTCACACTCCATTGCAAAATAAAATAAAATTTCACCAACAAAACGCGAATCACAATATCATTGTACAATATTCTATTTATATTTATTTTATTGACGTTAGACACGTTTTTAACGTTTCTATAACTACACTAACGTCCGTACGTTACAGTACGGTACGTTTTTAACGTACAAACGTTCGGCTAACCGGGCCTTAAGTCGCTATACAGATATCATTTCTGTAATGAAGGAAAAGGACTAAAAATACCCGTTTATTAAAAGTGTACTAAACATTGTTTGCCTAAAAATTAAAAGTACTTTTTAATACCTTTTCGAAATAAAAAATTTCTTAAATAAAAAAGTAAAATAAGATAATAAATAAATTTTAAAAAATATTTACCAGACTTTAAGGCTGGGGGGGGGGGTCTTTTTTCTTATTCTAAAACTCAATTAATTAATTTAAAATTATATTATTTCTCTCTTCTAAAGGTATTTTTTGCTCCACAATGTGTTCGAAAAAGAGAAATTAGTTGTTAAAGTATTTTTATTGTTCAGTTTTCTTTTAAAGTAATTAAAAGTTTTATTTTATAACGTTGCAAATTGCTTTCAGTTTTATAAAATCTTTTTTAATTTTTTAACATTTAAGTAATTGATATGAATGTTCATTTATTTCTTTTTAAAATTATTGTTCTAGAATAAAGTTTTGGTCATAGAAAATCGTCTGCAAACATAATTAAAACGACGAATTAAAAGCCAAATAAATATTTCAGTAAACTCTTGTTTTCCTATAAATAATGATTTGGGATAGGTTAGGATATGAACCTATGTCTCCAAACCAATTACAAACTTAGTTTCTTACACCAGCACTCAGGGGTTAACCCCTACACATGCAATGCATTGGGCCAGAAACAAGGAAATTAGGTTATGGGGAGAAGGAAAGAGAAAGTAGTATTTTTTGAGGACATTCAATTTGAACTTTCCTACATTGAAAGTGACAGGAAAGACTTCTGGGATGAGTGTGTTACACATATGGACTGTTCTGCGGGAAAACGAATTTTCCGTTTAGTACATAGTGCGATTCACTGGAAAATCAACCACAAATGGCTGCACTCTAAACGAAAATCGAGTTAAACGCAAAAACGTGCGAGTAACAGGAACAAGTTTCCTAATTTCATTAGAGCACTTACCATTGTAAATTGCTAAAATAGAATATTTACTGCAGATGCTATGAAGACGCCTTTTAACTTTTATTTGATACACCTGCTTTTATGATGACCAAGCATGATGCGTAAAATTATAATCTAACACGTGATAAGCCCTTGACTATAGGAATACCTTTTTTCACATTCTATTTCATTGCTTATGGCAGACATAGTAGTATATACTCTGTTCAAAATTCAAGCCTTTATCTGTAACGGTTCAAAAGATATGGTCATTTTTGTCAAAATCATGGCCTCTATGGAACAGCCTTGAATTTTTTTTAATTTATTGTTTACACTTATTTTTATAGCCAACATATTTTTACATATTTTACATAAATTTTAAATATTTTCCTACTACGATTAAAGAACTAAAAACATATATCGGGTTTTTCAACAAGAAGTTTGTTTTTCAATTGTGGCAACATAGCAATAACATGATAGTTTTGACATTTAAATTTTTGCTGTATTTGGAGTAAATGAGTTGGCAATTATTACAATGAAATCAATTTCGCAGGAAAATCGCATTAAAATAATTAAAATCCACTATGAAAATGGTGATACTGTTAAAGTTACATTTTGTAAACTTTGTGATATTTTCGCACAACATAATCGTCTTTCTGAAACCGCTATTAAGAATTCTGTCGTTAAATTTGAGTCGACAGGCTCGATACAAAATATGCAAACTCCAACGCCTGTGTACTTCGGCCCAAGATGTTTTGAATTAAAGTGCCTAGCGAGATTATAATCTTTTAGTACAGCTACCGCTTCATGGCAGATAAGACAAATGGGTTTTTGGTTATATTCCATAAAGAAGTACTTCCATGTCCGCTCTTCTTGAAATACTCGACATTCCGAATCAATTTTTCTCTTTCTATTTTCGATTGACATTTATGGGGGTATTTACAATACACTTTATTATTTTAATTACACAAATAAAACTGTACGTTGGCAACTTTATAATTTTACTTCATAATTTATTCTTTACGTCAGGAGATTTACACTTTTACTTATTGCTGATTAATCCATCGCTGGTCCTTTTATATTTGTTGCGCATGTTGTCTCGAATATTCAAGAATCTTCTAGATCTCACATATAATAGTTGTTGTTATGTTGTTAGTGTTTTATCATGTTTATGTTTCTTCTTGGAGTATTGCATCAGAAAGTTGTTGTTCTCTTGTGTGTACAATATTTCCAAGAAAACTAAGCAGTTTGGACACAATACAATAGGTCTATATTAGTTGTTTTAATTTTATGCTTTTTAAGTTTCTTCTTCGAATATTGTATAAGAAAGTTGTTGTTGTCTTGTGTGTACAATATTTCCCAGAAAAGTACGCAGTTTGTACACAATATAATATGAAAACATCGCATTTTTTTGCTAAAATTGTCAATTTATATCTTTTTTAAAACATAATGTAAATTTATTTTTTGGGCATAATTTTTTAATAGGTGATTAATTTTTTTTTTTTTGAAAAACGCTCGGCGGGCCGGATTGAAACCTCTCGCGGGCCGTAGTTCGCCCATCACTACTTTAAGCAAAGACACTCTTTACATAGTCTAATATTAAAAGGTGAGCAAGCAAGATTTGCTCAAAAATTTTCGGAAATTATTGCTAGACAGTCCTACAGTCCTTCTCAAGGAATAATTTCTACATTAAAGACACTAGACATTAAAAAGTCCTTCGAATATATTTAAGATCAAATCGGAATTGGAAAAACTCTCTCGATTATTGATGCTCGGAAAAAATTTACAATCTTGGATTACATCAAGCATATAGGAATGTCATCATACATCGAAATCAAACAATCAACGCTGCATGCGTGTTGGAAAGCAGTTTGGCCTACTATAGTAAAAGATAAAAATAGTAAACAGTCCCTACAATGCCATTCCTGTGAATATTTCTATAATTAGACGCTGGAAAGTTTGTGCGGCATTGAACGGGACGTTGTCTCGATTTTATGAAATATTGTTGATTTCGTCTTAGATCCACTTGGAGAAAGTTGGGTGATATCAGAAAATTCTGATAAAAGATTCGTGATTGGATCACTAATGTTGAATGTTTTAATGACGGCGATGTTGGTTATCGATTGTAGCGTAAGCTTAGAGTTGAAACCAGTGGTGTTATCAATAAGGCGGTTGCGACGTAGATCAATTAGCAGATCGTAAAATTTTATTAAATCGGAGCCAATTATAGGTGTTGTGACGTCAGCAACAATAAAAGACCAATCAAATCTTTCGTTGTAGACCAAGATCTACTTTAATACGTTGTTCACCAAAAACTTTAATGGAAGATCCATTTGCGGCATGAAGTGTAACGGCAGTTGGACGAACATCATTTGATTTTAAACCTATAGGTACCTCTGACACATCAGCACCACTATCGCCAAGAAAAGTTTGAGTTTTTTTTTTTTTTTTTTTTTTTTTTAAGAGAAGTAGCACTTCAGGCAATAATGCCTATTTAGTTAAGTACCGTGTGACCTTCTTTAGGAAAGGGATAGAGAAGAGATGAAACAGGTGGTGAAAGTAGAAGGATAGTTGGAAATTAACTGCCGTATATAAGACAACACAGCGACCAGTGACTATGCCTTCATCACCAAGGTCTTCGTTGGGAATCGAACCCACAACCCCCATACTGACAAGCTAGTACACTACCTACTAGCCTACAGGGGCAGGCGAAAAATTTGGCGTTTGGTGAAAGGATTTCCGCTGAGCTCCTCTACCGGCCTAACAAGTCATTTGGAATTTCGACTAATAGCCTGCACTTGTTGCTGCTTATGTTTGCGGGGGCTGCGGCATCTACGTGCATCACGGCCATATTTCTTGTGAAACCAACATTCGCTGTTTGTTACGTCGTTTTTGGCAGCGGCAGCGTTGCGATGCTGCGAACGTTGTCGCGTGACGGTATGTCCACGAGAACGAGAACGTGAGCGTGTTGAAAAATTTTCAAACTTCTTACCTAATTCTTTTATAGCTGCTCGTAGCTCATCAATTTCATTTTGTGACTCTTTTCGAAAATGACGGATATGCGATGGTGTTCCAGCCTCTGCAACTGAGTCGGCAATTTTTGTAAATTCTGCTGCTGGACCGATTGATGCTGCCACTACAGGCTGAGTAAACTCTGGCAAACGTTTTGCCCATAAAACTTTTAGTGCTGCGCCTCCCAATGTGTTGAGTGGGAAATATCGGAGGATAAGAATTGGTGCATTGAGTTTGGTTTTTTCACAGCTTTACTCGAGCACTATAATAAGCTGAACAAGAAGTTACAGGGAAGAAATCAATTTATAGATGAAACTTGGGGCAAATTTAGGTCTTTTAAAACTCAATTATTTATATTTTCTAAATGTTTGGGAAAAAATGATTTGACTCATTTTCCAAGACTTAATTCTTTGAGGCCTGTGAGTGAAAAGTTAACAGTCTTTTCACAATCTTAATTAAAAATGTATTCAGAATTTGAGGCCAGATTTGCTGACTTTAAAAAAATCCAACCATGTTTAGATATTTTTTCAATGCCTTTTAATGTTAATCCTGAGAATGTTCCATCTGATCTACAATTGGAAATTATAGAATTGCAATGTAATAGTAAATTAAAACAGCCATTTTTAAATACAGATAAGCTTCATTTCTATAAATCCTTACCAAAAGATGAATTTCCAAAGCTAATTAATCATGCGCAGAAAATTATGGCAATGTTTGCTTTCCCATATTTATGTGAACAGGCCTTTTCAGTAATTAAATGCAGACAGAAAAAATTCAATAAGAAACCGATTGTCAGACGAGAATCTATTTAATTTATTAAAAGTCGCATCCTCTCAGCTGGAACCAGATTTTGAGGAAATTATGTCAAGTCAAAAACAGATCCATGCTTCCCATACATCTGGAAAATCTTAAAATCATAATAAACTAATAAATATTTAGCTTAAACCGAACTTTTAATTGAACAGCAACCCCATAATTTTTTAATGAATGACCCTCTAAGTTTTTTTTAATTTAATAGCTCGCCGGAAGGTTTTTTTTAATTTAATGGCCCGCCACCCAAAAAGTTAGCCCATCACTGCTCTAGGCCCTCTTCTGTACGCGATCGACGTAATACCTATATCATCCATAGCAACAAGTGCAGCACCATTTCTGATTTATAAGTAAGCATGCATTATTACGTTTTATGATTATTATTTACACAAAACCATTTCGAGATTTTTTCCAGATCGTGATGGAGCAACAAGAGGTTTTAGAACTCAATTCTGAGAGCTGCACGTTAAAGTGCAAGAAATGTAAAAAAACTATTGCATCATCCTTTTTTTCAATTTGACTGCATTAATAATTTATTGGCTATACGAATTATTTTGCTCAAGGTGGACCCACCCCTTGGAACCTACCTTTAACTAGTCCGATCTGAGATTAAATGATTACGAATACCATTGTAGTAACGATAAAACAGTGAAATACAACCTACATTGCATCGATGCTCAAGAAAATCAATAAAGTTGGATACCCTACTGTCTCCAATGAGCCTTTTGGCCCTCTCCTGTACGCGGTCGAGCAACTCTAAAATAGACTTTGGGGCGCCGGCCGATATATATGAGAGTTGTTTTCCATCTTTGGACAGATATAGGTGGTATAAATAGTTCGCAGATCCGATGGAGTGAAGTATCTCTTACACCGTTTTAGAAAATCGAGGCATTTGAAAGCTTCTTTAGAAACTTGAAAAATTTCTTTAGTCCATCGAACATCACATTGAATTTTTATGCCAAGAACATCAAGAGCGTCCGTTTGCGTAATACCTATATCACCCATAGTAACAGATATAGCATCATTCCCGAACACAGATCTATGCAGATCTATTCACACAGCCCCATTCCAAGATTATCGCGAGATCGTGATTGAGTGTATCATTAATGTGCCGCCTTTTGAAACCCACCTGGATCAACTGGCTCGGGCTTTTGTCAAATGAATAGTAATGACAAATGGCACTGTCATCTGCGAAAGACTATATAGGATTGAATGTTTGACAAAGAAGGTCATTTAGCAAAGTAAGAAAGATAGTAGGAAACAGAACGGAGCCTTGCGGTACCGCTGCATTAATCTTGAATTCATCTAATGAAAGTCGATCTATAACAACTCGTATAGTAAGAACTCGTATTCCTGAGAAAACTCAATATAAATCTAGAGAAATTGCTAATTCTCTTAAGTATAAAAAGTAGTCTTGTAGTTTAGTATTATAATATGCTGTTTTTTTGTTTTTAGGCTACCGTACCGTAAAGTATAAAAACATAACCCCATTTTTTTTTTTTGCTACAACATCTTACCGTCTGATACAATGTTCTATCTCTGGAATCTAAATAATTAGATTCCTGAAATTTTTAGAGAGTTAAGTATAATTATAATAAGAAGAAAAACTTAACATGGGAATATATAGGACTCATTTGAAGGTAGGTAGCTGCCATTTTGATTAAACATAGTCTATACCACACATTTCAATCATTTTTAAGTAAAAGAAAAGAGAGAGTATCCCTATAGTAACATGATTTTATCATTTATAGTTTTAGTCCCTTAACCGCAAGAGGAAGACGCAGAATCTCCACGAATATGTTCGCTATATAGATACGTGTAAAAAGTAAATTAAATTAATTTCAAGGGTATTTCCATACAGCTCGTAATTTTGGCGAATAAGATCTTATCTTTTGAACCATTATGGGCAAATACTTGGAATGTGCACAGAGTATCTACTACTATGTTTGCTTTAATTACAATAAAAATAAAATTGAATACAGGGTGTCACGATAGTAAAGTGAATTTTGAATTTTAATAAGCCAAATAGTTCCGAAACGGAACCCTGCGTAAGTAATAAAGTTATTATGCTTTTTGTTAATACTCACTTACAATTTTTATTTAATTCTGCTTTCTGACTCGGTGAGTAAAAACTTTTTTAAAAGCTTTCATAATAAATATAAAATGCAAAAATTTCCTTTACTAGCTTTTTTGGTAATGGAATTAACTAAAAACCCATTTTGTCAAATAATTTTTAAATATATTTTTAATATTGTAATTTTCCATGGAATTTACAGAGTCATATGTAACGTGTGTGTAAAAAATCATTGCAATAAAATTTTATTTATAAAAATATTTTTAATAAATATTTTTTTTTTTTTTATATATTTTTTCTTTTCTTCTTCAGGAAAAAATTTTTTAAAGTTTTGAAAACAAAAAAAATTATTAATAATTAATAATAATTAATAAAAGAAAAAATATATAAAAAAAGATCTAAAAAAAGAAAAAGATATTTATAAAAGATAAAAAAGATCGTTTAAAAAACTATAAAAATATTTTTATTATGAAAATAATTTAAATTTTATTTTCATTTTATATGGAATATTTGTGTATAATTAAATTCAAAATATTTAATGTGTTTGGTTATCTAATCTATGCACGGTGGAGCAAACTATAAAATAATAATGATTTTTTTTAAGTAATTGGAATCTCATAAAATGTCTAATCGCTTGTTTGTCATGTTTTCACTTATTTTTCAAAGGGAGAATTTTTTAAAGAAATATGGCAACGCCATACATGTATATAATAAAAAAAATTTCCTTATAGTTGCCTATTCCACCACATAGAGTGCAGCTGAGTTTACTGTTCTAGTAGAGGCATCTGTATGTTTCTTTAAAGAAAAGATTATGGTTGTTGTCCTTACAGAGCTCATTCTCCTGGTGTTCTTGTTAAAACTAGTTTTGCTATTTTTATGCTTTTAGCATTAGTGAAAAGAAAAATTTTATTTAAGCTGATAAAAATAAAACAAGCTGCCAGATGTTTTCATATTACAGCAATATAGACGTTTTTAATCGCCTATCAAAAGAAATTTCAAACGTGTGTAAGTAGAACTAACTAATAGAGAATTCATTTGTGTATTACTTACAGTAAAGCGCATATATTTAATATTGATTAAATAAATGTATAATAAGGCGAATAGTAAATAGTAAAAAAGCCCAACGTTTTATTAAAAACATAATAATATTTAACATATCATATCCGGCAGTTAACAGACTGAGTTTATGACGACAAAAGTCACATTCGTTCGTTTTTACCCACAATAACGGAGGTAGCGTACTGACAGTATGCCGCAACAACGCGGCATATTCTCTATTTTTATATACCATTTTTCCTACTTTGTGAAAACACAACTTAAATTTATTTAAAAACAGAACACAGTCGTTGGGTAGTTGCTGAGAAGGTAAGAACGTTTATTGAAGTAAAGCAATAAAAGTTCGGCAAGGAAACAAATGTTGATATCAGTGCAGGGAGACCACTCTGATAACATCAATTGTTTCTAATTTTCTGGAGCAACTACAGAAATTGGTAAAGGAACAGAGTCTCTGGATAGTTTGGATACAACAGCCATTGATAGCGGGGGACCCCGTGCTTCAAAAGCAGTTAGGCAAAATCAGTTCAGATTTGATTTCAGGGAAATATCTTATAAGGAAGCAAAAGTAAATTAGTTAAGCTAGAGAAAGTCAGACGTCGCGAGCGGAGCAGATCTTGGGAGGCGAATGAAGTGGTTTTCCGGGTAAAAACGAGCAACTATGTGACGGTGGTTCTGGTCAGCTTGGGTACAACAGTCAGACCTATCTCACGTCAGATGCTAGGCTTGTGAATAGTGCAGTTAACGGAGCGACGGTGCATCTGGTCTGCTTAAATACAAAAATCAGGTGCACAGTCCCTCTTGCAATTGGCGGACCATGAGCCTGGTCTCTCCAGAGGTACGTCATATAGCTGGAGCCGTATTCGCTTTCTTCGTTTTCCTCCCAGGGTCTGCTCCATGGTGAAATCGATAAAACCGAGCTACCAACGAATGTAAGACTCAACGAGACTTAGGTCTTGTGAGTTCCTCGGTATCGGCGATTAGCACTTTTAAGTTTATTGATTTAATAAATATAATGAACTACTAGTTATCCGCAAAGAAAACGCGAGTTTTATTTCACTACACAGAACTTAGGCTTCGACACTGGCCATCGCTGAGCTACTCCAGCACCCAGCGAATTTAGGAATTTACAAGTTAAACCAAAAGCTAAATAACATTTTCAATATAAATAACATCTTTATAGCAATAACTAACAAATTTTATCACAAAAATAAATCAAGAAAATTCAAGGTAACATTTTATAAAAATACACATATCGTTACCTGAACTATAAAAAGCACCAAAAAGCAATCTTATTTTATTCATTGCAGTGAGCTATTTTTTTATACAGCAAAATTTAATAGAAAAAAATTTTTTCCACAATAACACAGTTTTTAATTTTAGCTAACGATATGTATTTTTCTATTTAAAAGAAAATACAATTTTATGCCACACGCAATTTAATAAAAAAGTTAGTCCTGCAAATAGCCTTAGAAGCTTTTGAGAAAATTTATATAAAGATTAAAGAATTTCAAACTTGAGTATTATTTAAAATCGAAGAAAAAACATTTTTTTTTAAGTTTTAGTTTTAATAACTTTTAGTAACTTTGATTTAATTTATAATACAACAACAAAAAATTTATATTTTACCTTCAAAGGCAAAAATGATGAGAAAATTTGATTGAACAGCAAATTATTTTAGTTCAAAAGCCATGACTTTTTTGTGCAGATGCTGATGAGAGGGATTTGTAGTAAAGGGTGTTTTTTTAAGACCGATAGAACTTGAAATTGTAAAAATAACACAAAAAATTAAATTGTAATATTTTCAGTTTTATTCGACCTTTTTTTAATTTCTATTAAATTTTAATCTTTTTACACGGTCCTTTAAATTATAACGATTTATATTTTTCTTTTTTTCTCTCAATATTTCGCTTTCCTTTGGAAAGCTTTTTCAGGAAATTATTTTTTTTATTTTCAAAAACAAAAATTGTAATCAAAATTTCTTTTTTATTCGAAGGATCAATACGTGACATTAACATTTGAAAATGATTTCGGGCATATGGGCACCGCGGCTGTTCTTGACGAAGCGCATTCTGGACGTCCAATTTTGGGCCACTTTTTCGAGCACTGCTGGGCGTATGTCACGAATAACACGAACAATGCTGTCCTCGAAGGCGTCAATTGTTGCTGGTTTATCAGCATAAACCAGTGACTTCACGTAGCCCCACAGGAAATAGTCGAGTGGTGTCAAATCGCACGACCTTGGAGGCCAATTGACAGGTCCATTTCTCGAAATCAACTTATCGCCAAATTTTGATTTCAATAAGTCGATGCTTGCGTTCGCTGTATGGCACGTAGCGCCATCCTGTTGAAACCACATCTCGTCCGGATCAATGTCATCCATATTTTCAAACAAAAAATCATTGATCATGGTGCGGTAACAAAATCCATTGACCGTAACGCGAGCTCCGGCCTCATTTTTGAAGAAATAAGGTCCGATGATGCCACCAGCGTGAAAACCGCACCAAACGGTGCATTTTTCTGGATGTAATGGAGTCTGTAGGGTCTATTGTGGATTGGTCTCACTCCATATGCGGCAATTTTGCTTATTAACAAACCCGTTAAGCCAAAAATGCGCCTCATCGCTGAACACAATTTTGCGATAAAACAACGCGTCAGTTGCCAACTGCTCTAGAGCCCAATCGGCGAAAGAACGACGCATATAATGGTCTTATACGGGTGTAGGCTGAGATCTTTGCGCAAAATGTTCCACGTAGTGAACGGACAGAGCCCCAATTCCTGCGACCGACGACGAATTGATAAATTTGGATCTTCTTCCACACTTTCGTTTACAGCGGCGATATTCTCTTCAGTACGCACATTCTTTCGACGTGTTGGTGTTATTGCATCCTCTAGAGAGTATGTGGTACGAAATCTATCGACAGTTCGACGAATGGCTTGTTCAGATGCACGATTATGTACGCCATAAAAATGACGAAGTCGTCTATAAGTTGCGCGAATCGACGACTGATTTTCAAAGTAAATTTGGATAATTTCGTAGCGTTGTTCAAGCGAGAGTCTATTCATGATAATTTGTCAGAGTATACCGAAACAAATAAAAAAAAATGTTTCATCAAAATTTCATTTTTTGTGTTACTTTTTACAATTTAAAGTTCTATCTAGCTTAAAAAAACACCTTTTATAACAGTTAGAGTATGTTATCATGCTTTTATTTGTTTCTTAATTTTAAGATTTTAAAATATATTTATAAAAAAGTATAAAAATATATTAAAAAAATATTGTTACGTTTATTCCTTTTAATAAACGTTTTGTTATTTTGAGTTATCTTTATATATAAAATTCTACTGTACGTGTGTTATGACTGAATTCCTCCTAAACGGCTGAACCGATTTGCATAAATTTTGTTGTATGCCTTTGGGTGGCGCCCCGGGTGGTTTAGATTTACAATTCGGTCGAATTGTACAAAGGGGCGTGGTACCTCCCATTCAAACCACAATTAAAAATCTATTATTTCTGCTCCTGCTAACGGTATTTAAACAGAATTTGGTATTTCGGTTGAGTAAACATATTTTAAGTTCTGCTGCAAATATAGGCGGGATTTGATAAAGACGCGTGGTATCACCCATACAAATCTTCGTTATGTATATAATTCTACTGTACATGGGTATGTCACTAAATAATTTTTTTTTACATGCGTTTGGGTCCACCTTGGATGGTTTACATTCACAAACCAGCCATGCAGCTGGCACTGCAGTCGGTATCCAGGTTATTAAACTACACTGCAACTACACGACTGGATCGACTTGAATGTTTTTTTGTGTATTCATTCATTCAACGCATTTAATTTTTTTGTGCGCTGTGTTTTGAGCGTTGTTTACTTCAAAAATACACACACGCCATAAATTTCTCCCCAACCGCCAACTGCCTCCAATATGCATTAGCGGATGACGATGAAAGGCACAACATGGACTCGATTACTGCCGCAGTTAAAACAGTCGCGGTTGGCATCGAGCTTATTTGTTTGCATTTCTTCTTGGCGATCTCACAACTTCGGTCTCTATGGGTCAGCTTGTTTTATTATAAAATAATAATACCGTGGTTTAGAGCTTTAAATTAAATTAAACGATTTATTAACTTTCAATACACCCAAAATAAACACGATGGTAACTTTATTGTCTTTGCTCAATGATGACTCAACTTAAATAAAATCATTTGCTCAGCAAATGTACCGCTTTAAGTGGTTCTCGCACAAACAAGACTATTCTACTCTAACATCACCCCATATTGTTGTTGTTATTATCACTCTACTTTGCTGTGTATTTTGTTTTGTTCTGCGTTAGTTGTTTTTATTTTCTGTTGTTTACTTATTTGGTAGAATTTCTTATAAGCTTTTTGTCTGTGTATATAAAATATCTTACAAAACTACGCACTTTTTAAAATGCATAATAGATCGTTGACCTTTTTTTCTTATAAATTAATTTCTTTAAAAACTTAATAATTCATCTTCGTAACAATATTTTATTGCCAGATCCTTCATAACGCTTAGCTAAACACCGTAAAATTAGTCAACACTCTTATATTATGAAATGAAAATCTATTTTAGACATAATCACTAGCCGCGATGGCGCACACCCGAATTATAGGCCTTCTACTCATCTTCCCTCAAACGAACTCAGCATTTTACAACTTTGGACAATTTTTTGTTATAAATCGATTTAAGAATAGTAGTTGAAAACGGTTACCGATTTAAGCAGAAGATGTAGATTTCGGACAATACATCTCCGTATGGAGTTCATCAAATGACAGTTCAAAAAGTAGCCAACGTATTGAGAATTTTGACTAAGCGCTCAGCATGTTCATGCCTCATTGCATGTGATAATATAAAACCGATGTGAGTTTCTTATTTTCTTACTAAAAGCGTCCAAAAAGCCGCTTAGCTTTCATTTACTCGATTAATATTTAGCTTCAGCCTTGAACTGTCAAAAAGTAGCCAGAAAATCGAGAATTTTGATTAAGCGCTCAGCATGTTCATGCCTCTTTGCATGTGAAATTTTTATACAGATGTGAGTTTCTTATTTTTTACTAAAAAGTGTCGATTAATATTTAATCGATAAAATATTTTATTGCGTAATATTTTAAATGTGATAAATACTCCTGACCTAATTTTAGATGTTTATTTGACATCCGTAACCTACGCTTACCAGAATAGAATTAATCGAATAGTAATTAAATTTGATATATCGATTTACTTTTAATCGATTAACATTTAATTGTTTAATATTTAATCGATTAAAAATTTTAGTAAATAGAATTTTATATATTTTTTATCACCGCTGGCTTAATTTTAGATATTTATTTACCATCCCTGAAATACGCTGATCAAATTAAGGAATAGAAATAATCGAATAGTAATTATATTTCATATACCAATTCACTTTTAATCGATTAACATTTATTCGATTAATATTTAATGGATTAAATATCTTATTAGGTAAAATTTTAAATACTTATTTATTATCACTGGACAACCATGGCAAATAATAACGCTAAAAAAATTCGAGTAAATTGTGAGTTCCAGCCTTAATGACAGTTCAAAAAGTAGTCAGAAAATCGATAATGTTAATGCCACATTGCATGTGATAATATTAAACCGATGCGAGTTTCTTATTTTCTAGCTAAAAAAACGTAAAAGAACGCATATCTTTAACTTAATCGATTAATATTAATATTTAATCGATTAAATATTTTAATATGTAAAATTTTTTATGTTTATTTATGCCTCCTGACCTAATTTTACATGTTTATTTGCCATGTGTGACCTACGCTTACCAAATTAATTAACAGAATTAATTATATTTCATATACCAATTGACTTTTAATCGATTAATATTTAATGGATTACATATCTTAGTAGGTAAAACTTTAGATATTTATTTATCATCTCTGGGATACCATGGCAAACAACAACAACAACAAAATTCCAGTAAATTGTGAGCTCCAGCCTTAATGACAGTTCAAAAAGTAGTCGGAGAATTGAAAATGTTGATTAAGCGCTCAACATATTCAGGCCTGATTGCATGTGATAATATTAAACCGCTGCGAGTTTCTTACTAAAAAGCAGCAAAAAACTTGCATAGTTCTCATTTAATCGATTAACAATCATATTTAATCGATTAAATATAAAATTTTAGGCGTTTATTTGCCATCCGTGGCCTCCGCTTACCAAATTAATCATTAAAATTAATCGAATAGTAATTATATTTAACATTTAATTGTTTAATGTTTAATCGATAACAATTTTCAGTAGGTAGAATTTTACATATTTTTTATTACCGCCGGTTAAATATTAGTTGTTTACTTACCATCCCTGATCTACGTCGAACAAATTAATGAATATAATTCATCGAATATTAATTATATTTAAAATAACAATTGACTTTTAATCGATTAATTTTTAATCGATTAACTTTTAATCGATTAATTTTTATTCGATTAACTTTTAATCGAATCATATTCAACTATTTTTAGTTATTAAGATATGAAATCGTCTTTGACTAAAAACTCAAAAATTTCGAAAGGAAATCTTTCAGAGTTCTACCCTGAAACATCTAAAAATTTTGCAAGCTTCTGTTCCCTACTCTGTACTTTATTGTAAAAAGTCCCAATCCCGTGCTACATGGGAAACAATTTTATTTTTTTTTCTTTGAAACCTGAAAGTATGCTTTAAATAATATTTTATATTGCGGTTAAGAACAATACAAAATTTTAACGAGTGAATTAATCCGTATAAATATTTTTCTGCTATCCAAATATCATTACATTAAATTTGAGCGTTTAGACATGATTTTTTTGAACATTTAAAATGTTTTTAACTTTCTGCAAATTATTTACAATTTAATTTTATTCAGCTGCTTAAGTGAGGGAATGTGCTAATTTTCATAATAATTTATCTTTTTGCCTTTATTCACCCTTCAGACGGTCGTGTCCCTGGTGTTGATGTTAACATTTATTACAGCTTCAGCAATATTTTAAGTTAATGATAATTTTTTATTTGTTTATTTCTTACTTTTCAAACGTTTTATATCATTTATTATTTCTGGCTAAAACAAGTGACAAATTGTAATTTTAATGGCAATAACAGCGATAATTAATTTTATTTTCTCTTCTGTTCTCTTTAAAATCTAAATAGATTTTTTGAATTATTTTTTGTTATTATTATTATTATTGTTATTATTTTCAGGAAAATTTTAAATCTATAAAGATATATAAAAAATTATCGGTCGACAGTTTCGTGATTAATGACTTTGCATGATAACATGTAATTTTGTTTATATACAAAAAAAACAACTGACGACTTCAATAACATGGTAAATACACGTTGTAGCGCATACTCATTGACAGCTGTCAGTGAGTAAATTATCCATTTGAATTTTTAAATTCTTTGGAACTACCCGGAATGAAAATTCATTTGTCTCACTTCTCTGCAATGGAACGAGACTTTTTGTGAAAACATTAATGCCTAATTTAATCTCACTGGCAACACAAAAGGAGAATTTGCACTGATACCACGGATCCCAGTAATACCAACAGACATGCCATTTCAATTCAAACGTCTTTAATTTCCCGTGCGTTTATCTTTTTCTATAACCGTCAATAAAGCTCAAGAACAAACGCTTCAAGTGTGTGGTGTGAATTTTGAGCAACCGTGCTTTTCTCACGGACAATTATACGGTTCATATTCCAGAGTGGAAGCACCAATAAATTTATTTCATTATTACTAAATAAAAAATAATTAATAAAAAAAACCAATGAATTTGATTCAATGTTAATATTCATGCGTAGCAAAACACCCCGGGATCCACTAGTTTAATATAAAAATACCTGTTGACTTTTATTTTATAAATAATTTTTTGTTAAGAAAAATTTAAGCTTTAATTTCCTGTTATTTGTTTGTTTTAATTTGTTTATCATCATTATTATCATTTAATGAAGTTACAATTATTTTTAATGAAAATTATCTAAATGATCATTATTAAAAAATAATATGACAAACACTGTGACTGTCTCTTCCGGTACCTCGTGAGCATTTTGTTTTTATTTAAAAACACATTTTTTTTTTAATTGTAACAAGGGAAAAAATATTCACAAACCAGGTTAATTATTTAATTGGAAAAAGTCCTCTGTGAAAGCAACTGGTGATTAATTAAATTGAACAAAAAAAACTTTGTATTCTAATCATTTTACTTTTCTTTTATCAATTCTACTATTTTTAAGATTTTGAATTTTAATAAAAGTGTGACATAAGCGATGCTTTAGCCAAGACATTATTAAAATGTCACATTGCTTCTATTTACAGTAAACAACAGGGAGTCAGGATTTTTTAATAAATTTCTAAATTATTTTTTTTTAATTATCTACTTAAAGTATCTGCTTATTTTAGTTGCATTTAAAATGTAATTTACGCTTATATCAGGCCTTCTACAGAGGCACTCTTTGATTTTTATTATAGTTTTAATTTCTATGCTTTTCATTATAGAGATCACGCTCTCTATTAAAATGTCATGTGGTCTTCTAATTGCAATTTGAAAGATGAGAGAAAGTAAAGTCTCTCTGAGCAGGCTCTTTAACTTGTAACTCAATTTTATTATTTGTTATTATGTATAGCGGCCCTAACGGTCTTCTTATTACTATTCCAGAAATAAAGGACAGACGCTCAAATATTTTAGTGAAAACAAATAGAGTTAAATTTATATCGTTTTGTTACAAAACCATAAAAAGGATCGATTTTCCTAAGTTTTTCAAATTTCCACGAAAATAAAAAAATCAATGCTTTAAATTACTTTTCAATTATTAATTATAATGCTGATCAATGCTTTCTCATTACAAAAACCGTTAGCTGACATTTAACGCCAGTGCCACATATCGCACTGATTCCTATAATTTATAAATGTTCAGTAGGTGCAAAAACTTGGCATCACAATATCAGACTTTAACAAAGGTTTAGCTAACGGGGTTTTCAACAAAAAGTTTATTTTTAAAACAAAATAAAATAAAAAAATTAAATGACCATGATTTAAATTTTAATTGTATTACGACGAGAAAAGCTCGGCAATTATAAATGAATAAATAATATCTGGCAAATATCCACCACGACCATGACCACACTGGCAGATGTCGATTCTTTCATTAAAGTTTTTTTAACACTTTTTGGCAAAATGGCGATCCTATTTCGCTAATCACATCACGGATTTTGAGTTTTAAAGTTGAAATCGATTCGATTGGCTCCGTATAGACTTTGTCCTTCACATAGTCCAACAAAAAATAATCCATGATCTGGCTGGCCGCTTAATTGCTGATTGTCGTGAAATTACACGATCGGAAAATTTGATTTGCAATAAACTGATCGTTTCATTGGCTGTGTGACGTGTGGCATCGTTCTGTGGAAACCACATGCCAGTTATATCCACGTCGTCAATGATAGCCGAAAGTTGAGTTTAGCATCTTCCGATAGCATTGACCATTACCGCATTTCCAGCCTCATCTTCGAAAAAAAATAGACCAATCACGCCTCGAGTCACACAGAATGCATCATACAGTGACACAATGAGCATGCGTGATAAGATTTACGTCAGTACCTAGCTGTGTAAGCGATAACCTGACGGTGGATCATACCACTGTGGATGAAATGTAGTGTCATCTTCGCCCTAGGAAGCCTTCAGGTACGTATATCCTCTTAGTTGCAACTTCAAGAGCTCAGAGCAGGCCGCAGCCCTCACTACTTGCTAAAGAGTTGAAGAGTATCCAACTCCTGATCCAAAACGCCTGATGCTTAATAAAATTTAAGAACACAATCGCAATCATGCTTACTGGACCATTCATTGTGTTCATTGTAAATGATCCGATCCACAAAAACGAGGGCCTCTAAACCACAACTACCACAATACTCCCGTAGGGCTAACCTTAATAATCAGTCAGAGTACAGCTAAAAGGTTACAAAGGCAAATAGCTGAACTCTGGGGCTTTACTGATTCCCGTGGAAATATAGTGGAATTTCCCAGTTGGCTCCTGCTAGCTTTTAAGGGGACTGGTCTCTCTTTAACCCACGTTGACACATGTATTGACGGTGAGATTCCGTCAAAACATATCAATGTGCCTCCGGGGAGAACACGTTGAGCATGCAAGGCTTCTCAATAATCGCTCTAAGATTTTCAGCCTAAATGGGGCCATTTTTACTTATGAAAAATGATTTTTTCAGAAAAACCAGCCGGTTGTTCGGCTTAATTTCCTATGCCAGTTGAAACTTGTAAGGCTTCTTAGTTAAATTCGCCATGGGATGGTTTTGGATAGCTTCAATTGTTGAGAACGTCGAGGAATTGACAAATTTAGATCTGCTTCTCTTTTGTATCTCACGGCTGCGATGCTTTTAGTTGAACGACCGGGTCGAAAACGCGTTGGTAATCGCACATTTTGTAACGAGCCTGTCGA
The DNA here is from genome assembly GCA_030448955.1 of Trichopoda pennipes. Classification (NCBI taxonomy): domain Eukaryota; kingdom Metazoa; phylum Arthropoda; class Insecta; order Diptera; family Tachinidae; genus Trichopoda; species Trichopoda pennipes. The sequence goes on from JASKUP010000040.1 coordinate 6,271,703, forward strand.
CTCAAATTTAACGGCCAAATTCTTAAAAGCGGTCCCAGAAGGATGATTATGTTATGTGACGACACGGTTTCCCTGGTTGCTGGGGTATGCCCAACGGCGTCCAGGGTTGTGTTGTGCCAACGTTGAATTAAAAGGCGGCTGGTTGATTCGGTATAAATCAATAGCGTTTATTTATCATTAATCCCCTTAACGGCAGCTTACCCTCTTTGCTCTGTATGCCGTACAATAGTGTGCGGGGGTATGTCTGAGCTAGGTATCACGTTAGTGTACACGTTAGTGTACAAGGGAAATACCCAGAACATCGAAAATTGCAGGGTAATAAGCACTAGAAAACAATTTAACGCTACTCTGGTCACTCGCAGCAGAGACTGTAGGCACAAACCAGGCTGGGTAAAAACCACTGCCCCGTTTGGGCCCTTACCGGTGCTACTATAACCAGCACCACGAGGTAATAGCTTGTTTATGAGGAAAATACCTAGAACTCCGGAAATTTTGCAGGGTGATAATCACTAAAAAACAATTTAACGTTGCTCTGCTCACTGCCAGCAGTGACTGTAGGCACAAACCAGGCTGGATAAAAAACACTACACCAGTTTGTGACTTCACAGTATTTGCCAAAGGTACTCGAAATATTTTCAAAATATTGCCTGTTATCTATCGGCCGGCTGTGCATCAACTCCCGTTTTGTTTATAAAGTTCTTCGTTATACACCAATTCGCCGCCACACACAAATACACACACACACAGACATAAACCGTCTCCATATATGATAAATAAAAAAGCTGGTGGCTGCGTTCATTAGGTCTGTCTGCGTACTTTTCCAGTAGCAATTATTCAGTCAATTTTTTTGGGAGAGTAAGAACAATGTAACTCTGTCGGCTGAGAAAATCTGAAAAAGTACGCAGACAGTATCCCGTAAAATTTTGCAAGAAAACAGCTGATCGATGTGTAAACAATTAAAATAATAAAGCAAAAGAATTGTGGGGCATGTGTACGGAACGTTGGAACGTTTCTACCATGAAATAAAATGTTTTGTTTATTATAATTTATTATAAACATTAAAAATAAACACATTTGTAACTACTTACCTCTGCCATTGCTAAATTTCAATTTTTATTTCACTTCACAACAATTATTTAATTCAAACATTATATGAAAACAGCTGTTCAAAGTAGTTGCAAAATCTTGCAAGCAGAAATTTCTCCAGTAACATTTTGCAAGTTCTCTGACTTTCAACTGTCAAAAAATTATCTTTTTAGCTCTCTTTTTGCTAGAGATTTCGAGTACGCAGACAACATTTTGCAAGATTTTGCAATATTTTGCACAAAATGATGGAAAATATGTGTACGCAGACAGACCTATTATCAGTCGCCAGTTGTACCATCACTTAAAGAGATGGCGCTGCCCAGCGAGCTGCGGTTAAATTTGAAATATAAAATACGAAACTATAAGGATAATTACAAAATAAAAATAAGCGTAGCATAAAATAATAATCCATTCGACTTTACCTGCGGCGCTAAAAACGAGCAGCGGGACTTTCAGCCTTATAGTTGTCCGAAAATATTACGAATTTTACGAACTGTAACTTTAACAGAACCGCCATTTCCATAGTGGATTTTAATTATTTTAATGCGATTTTCAGGCGAAATTTAATTCGTTGTAACAATTGCCAATGCATCTACTGCGAATACGTCAAAGAACTAAATGTCAAAATTATCATGTTGTTAGTGTTGCCACAATTGAAAAACAAACTTTTTGTTGAAAACCCCTATATATGTCGCCAAGTTTTTTCAATAATAAAATTTTAACAATACGTATTTTTGTTGTTGTTGTTCTTAATTTTAATTGGCTCTTGGCGCATAATACGACTAAATAATAATGTTGCCATGGCATTTATAAGAGTATCAGCTACAAGTATTCTGACTGGTTGGTATGTTTGAATGTTCAAATGAGATGTTGTGATGAGATGTCAATATAATAAAAATTTTAAAAAATATTTAATTTATTAAATCATCTTTAACAAGTGTCCTCCATTTAAGTTGCTTAACAAAAAAAAGATATCATTTGCTAAACTATAACGAGTATTATTTCAAATATTTTATATTTTTGTGTCTAAACTGTTTGTGCTTAAAGTAAATACATTTTAATTATTTGATTTATGTAATTTGCTTAATTGGTCTGAACAGCGCACAACAAGTCGTCCTTTTATTTAATGTTGTTGTTTTCTTTCTTTCTTTTTTTTTGTTGTAATCAAAGAACTTAAACTCATACTCACTTGGTTGCCATGATGATATAATTAAAATTGCATTAACTGTAGTTATTTTGTTGTTGTTGTTGGCTTTGTTGTAGTGGTGGTTTTTGATTTCGTTGTTGGTTTAAATTCGAAGGAATTTATATGTAAGTTATCCCTTTTTCATTAAGACTTTAAATAATTCATTTAATTTTAAGTAAACGATAATTAATATTTTATATCAAAATACACTCACACCTGTGCGAGTGTATGTATGTATGTATATTTGTTTGACTACTACTTACATATTAGTATTAGTGCTTGTAATGAGTGTTGATAGAAATTAAAAACATTCATTACATTTGTGTTATTTAATTTAGCATGAAAATCCTTTTGAAGCTGCAACTTTTTTAATTAATTTAACTGTTTTTTTGTAAAAAAAAAGGAAAACTGACAGAATTTGAAAGCTTATCAAATAAACTATTTTATACTGTCTCAAGCATGTGACAATAATACTTTGTCGTATTTTAGTTCTATGTATGACATTTGAGACCTTAAATAACCAAAAAGAAAATGTTGAAAAGTACCAAAAATATTTCGAAAATTGAACATTCTAAAAACTCACATAAAAGAAATTTTTAATAACAAAAACAAAGGTAATTTAAGGCTTGAAAGGACGAGGTAATAATCGTCAAATTTATGGCATCTATACAAGCACCCTTCTTTTTTAAACATATTGTTACGTTTATATATTTTCTAAGCTTTTTGTTGTTACTGAGTTCTTTAGTGCAAAATAAATAACACCAGTTTTTAGAGTTTTTAAATTAATAATAAGTTTATTTACTTTAACTACACAAAGTTGACACTACAAAACAGTTTACTTAAGATACACGTCTTTATTTCACGAGGTTTATTTTTACACTGACTGACTATCCACTCATTCGCTGCCCTTTTATATTTGTCCATTAAAAGTCTAGAAAATTTGAAAATCTTCTACTCCCTATGTAACACATTTTGTTGTTGTATGCTGTCCATTCAATATATAGGCGCCTGTATGTCTGTGTGTATTTTTGTTTTTATACTGATAAAGTTTCTTCTTGGGATTTATTTTAAGATATTTGTTGTTGTCTTGTTTAGATAAGTTTTCTTAGAAAACTACGCAGCTAGTAAACAGAAATTTGTTGTTGCCTTGCATTCCACGCAGTTAGTAAACAGCATATCAAATTTTTTTTTGTTTGCGTGTATAAAATTTCTATGCAGCTAGTAAACAGAAATTTGTTGTTGTCTTGCGTGCATCAGGTTTCTTAGTAAGCCACGTAGTTAGTAAACAACATACCCAGTAGTTTACTTTATTGCTTAATTATTTTCTTTTAAAACTTAAATAAGACACATCCGTAACAATATTGTTCGCACTTATTTTTATATAAGTGCGAACAATATACAGGGTGTCCGCCGGGAAGGTATACTACTTTGTTTGTTTATAATTTTTGATTAAATGAAAGAGAATGACTCTTATTATTGATAAATATTTTATTTAATGTCGGTAATGATGCAGGGAATACAATATCAGATAAATGTCCATCCACCTCTGTTAGCCTCATTTAGAGCGAGAACTTTTAAGCACATTTTTCATTATATTATCACATATTTCACGCGATATTTCATTAATTTCATAACGACTATTTTGTTTAAGTTGTTTAGGCGTTGGCATAAACATCCTTTTCAGATATCCCCACAAATAGAAGTCCGGAGCAGTCAAATCAGGGGACCGTGGAGGCCAATCAACATCACCATTTTTTTAAATAACTTGTTGTCGAAAGAGGTCTCGCAGTTCGATTGTAATCCTGGCTGTATGCGATGTGGCACCGTTTTAATGATATCACATGTTACTCAACCCCAAGCATGCAGTTGTGGCGTTAAAAAGTTTTCAATCATATTACGATATCGCTCCCCATTCTTAATTACCGTTACACCGTTTTCAAAGAAGTAAAGACCTGACAAAATTCCACACCAAACTGTCACATTTAATGGAAGCAAAGGTGACTGCTGTAATTTGAGGTTTTGCCATTCCTCAAAGCCGACTGTTCACATACCAATCCAAATGAAAATGTGCCTCGTCACTTAGTATTTTTTTTTTATTTTTTTCATGAAAATCGGGGTTGTCATAGGCGAGCTGTAACATCCTATTGGCATATGTTGTACGGCGCAAATGGTCGTGTGAAAGTAGCTCTTGTATCAACTGAATCTTCTATGGAAACAAATGAAAATCCTCGTGCAAAATTGTGGCCAAAATTGTTTTTTTAAGACCAAGCTTCCGAGCGCGGCATCGAATTGATTATTGATGGATTGTTTTGAACACTTTCTTAAGCAGCAGTAATGTTTTCAGCCGATCTTGCAGCACGTTGTGGTCCATACAGATCCTCTTTCTTCGACATCATTCACTACACGATAAATAGTGCGTTTAGTTGGCATGTTGTTTCTTCCAAAAATTTCACATAACTTTCTCATCGTCACAGTAATCGACGAATATTTTTCCATTAATAAATTTGCCACGTGTCCACTTCACGATTGCCAAATATGAAGTGTCAAGAGAAATGCTTACCTTAATGGTGGCAAAATAAAGTAGACACCCTGTATTTGTACATAGTCTAAGTTAATTCTAAATGGAAATCACTTTACTATATGGGCACCCTTTAAATTTTTGTTGTCATTTTTAGGATCTTAAACAAGGTATCTGTCTATTGCGCTTTAAAAGCATTTTAAGGTATGTGGAAGTCTATTTAATATTGCCTCACCCTTTAATTGAAAAATATAATTTTGGTACTTTTTGCTATAGTGCACATAGTTTTATCTGCATTGTGCAAATTGGATATGTCTGCCTCTCACAATTCAAAAAACTAACAACAGTTTAATGAATAACATGTCAATTTCGGAACACCTTTTATTTTATTGTTTTATTATTTTTTCTTTATAGCGGCTGTAGCAATGTGCTGTCGAAGAAGAATTTCCAAATTCTTGTTATTACTGTTCCAGATATAAAGAGCTGTGAGGGACGGACAGACAGATAGTCATTGTAAGAAACGTTTTTATTTTTTTTTTAATTCGCCATTCGATTGATTTGATCGTTTCAAAAAACGAATAATTGAAAATAAAATGTGTTTTCGCGCTATTCCCCTCTCTTAGAACATTTCGCCTCAAGTTTTATTTTCTAATTTCTCTTTACTTCGCTTTAAAAATTTTATTATTTCTTATCTAAAAAGGACAGCGAAACTAAAGTATGCTAAACTGTTATATAAATATTATGAAAAATTTAATAAAATTATTTGCTTAATAGCGGAGATACGGACTAAAAAGGGGTCAAACTCCCTTCCCTTTCTTGCATTTTTCCCATATTGTTTTCGATTCTTTCTTTCAAAATCCAACGAATATCTGCTGAATATCGCAATCCATTTAAAAAAAATCACATTTTAACAAAGTGTTACTAAAGAAACCTAAAAAATGGCGAATTCATCTAAATATTTCATTTCTACAATATAAAGAAATTTTACAAAATTGTTCAAGCAAAGAAATGAAACGTCTGCCTTAAAGTAAATTATAAGGGATTTATGATGCACTTAAACTTGTATGGTCTTAAATGAACATTTATGGTTGAATTTTAAGTAAGGAATACATTAGCATATCCACACACATACTACAGCTGCTTAAATACACAAACACAAGGGCATTCATTTCCATACACTTTACACACGTGAATGCAATTGAATTGTAAGAATGACATTCCTTCTGGCTCGCATTCAAATGAATTTGAATGTTGGACAAAGATGTTTTTGTGTATTTGAAGGGTTTCTTCGTCTGTCCAAAATAGTATAGGGTTGCCGGTCTAAAGAAAAAAAAAATAATTTTGAAATATTAGGCTCGAGTTCGTATTTTTAAAAATCATACAGAATTGTGTGGGCCCATTACTTAATCTTCGAAGTATAAAATCCATATTTGAAGTGGAAATATTAATTTAATCTACTTTAACTTTTTTTCATTTAGGACCAACACTCAGGGGATGACCACTACACATGCAATGCATGTTGCTAGAACTAGGAAATCAGGTTATGGATAGGAGTAAAGAGGCAGTAGTGTTTGTGGACATTCCATTTAAACTTTCCTACATTGAAAGTGACTGGAAAGGCCTCTGGAGGAAGTTTTTTCCACATACAGACAAAACCCGAATTTTCCCTGTAATACATAGTGCGATTCACTGGCCAATCAACGAAAATCGAGTTAAACAAAAAAATGTGCGAGTTTCGGGAACAATCTCCCTAATTTCATTAGAGTACTTACCATTATAGTAGCGTTAAAACAGTGAAATACATTCCACCTAGCGTCGATGCTCTAGTGAGTCAATAGAGTTGGATACCCTACCGTCCCCAATGAGCCTCTTGGTCCTCTCCTGTTCGCGGTTGAGCAACTCCAAAGTAGACTTTGGAGTGCCGGCCCATACATGAGAGTTGTATTCTATCTTTAGACGGCTAAAGGTGGCATAAATAGTACGAAGATTGGATAGAGCGAAGTATCATCGAGGCACTTGAAAGCTTCTTTAGGAACCTGAATAATATGTTTAGTCCATCGATCATCACATTGCATTTTAATCCCAAGAACATCAAAAGCTTCCGATTTCGTAATACTTTTAACACCCATAGTAACAGATGCAGCACCATTTTTGAACACAGGTCTACCGAGATTATTGCGAGATCGTTTTCCGCATTTTAAAGTCTACTTTCAACTGGTCCGCTCTATTATTCAATGAATACGAATGACAAATGACAAAGAAGGTCATTTAGAAAAATAAGAAATAGGGTAGGAAAAAGAAAGGAGTCTTGCGGTACCCTTAAATTCCCCCCGGGGGCACATAATTATGGTCTATATAGAATTCCACTATCTAGACACAGTGCAACTGGGGAAAAAGGGAGTCCAGTCCCCTGAAGACAGGCAGGGAGTCAACTGGAAACTCCACTTTATTTCCACGGGGATCAGTGTGTCCCAGAGTTCATTATTTGTCTTTTTAGACATTTAATAGTTCTCTGTATATAACAGTATAATGTTTATTATGGTGGCCAGGATCATCTCACTGATAATGACACACAAAGTGAATGATCCAGTCCAGTGAGCATGCTAGACATGTGTTCTGGACAGGAGTTGGAAAGTCTCTAACTCTTTAGCAAGGTGTGATGATTTGCAGCCCTGCTCTGCAATCATTAAAGTTGCAAATAGAAGGTTTCTGTTGCATAGAATTATAGCTTCGGCTTTCTAGGACGAGCATGACGTTCCAAATCCTGCAGTGGTTAGATCCACTATCTGATTAAGGCTTCATGGCTAGGTGCGGATGTAAATCGAATCACACAGGTACCCTTAAATTAATTGAACTCGTCTAATCAAATCCCATCTATAACAACTCATATAAATCTGGAGAAATTATCACCGACACCAAACGTTTCGGAAATATCTAGAGCCACCACCTTAATCTCTCCGAAATAATGTATGAAGTTGCACCATTGTTCCGATAGGAAAGCCAGCAAGTTGCTCGTAGAGCTCCCCTTACGGAGGTCATACTGTCGGTTGCTAAGCAAGCTGTTGGACTCCAGGTACCTGACAAGATGAAAATTAATCATACTTTCCATTACTTTAGAAAGTGCAGAACAAATTGCAATTGGGCGGTAATTTTCAGGGCTAACCTCACCCTTTTTGGGGATCGGCGTTACATTTGCAACCTTCCAATACTTTGGAAATTCGCTGACATGATACAACGTTTCCCCCGGGGGCACATGATAGTCTTTTTGGAACCCACTATTCCATTTAGACTGGTGTCTTGCGGGGTAAAAGGGAGCCCAGGCCACTCAAAGGCTAGTAGGAGTCACCTGGATAATCCACATATTTCCACGGGATTCAGTACGCTCGCAGAGTTCACTATTTGTCTCTTGAGACAATTAGCTGTTCTCTGACTGGTTATTGAGGTTGGCCCCTATATGGGAGTATCGTGGTGGTTGTGGTTTCGAGACCCTCGTTATAGTTTGTGTGTCGGATCATTCATAATGAACACAATGAATGGTTCAGGTCCAGTGAGTATGAATGCCGTCGTGTTCTTAATTATATTAAGCTTCATGCGTTCTGGATCAGGAGTTGAAAAGTCTCCAACTCTTTAGCAAGGAGTGAAGGCTGCGGCCTACTTCGGGCTCCCGAAATTGCTACTAGGAGTGACCGGAGGATATACGTATTCGATGGCCTCCTAGGGCGTGAATGACGTTTGCAAATCATTCAAAGTAGTTTGACCACCATCTGATTATGACTACCTAGTCGGTGCAGAAGTAAATCAAATCACATCAATGATACAACGTGCTGAAGAGGGCTGCTAATGAAGCATGTTCAACATGATACTGTGGTACAATTGGTGCGCTATGTAGTCTGGAAGAGATCACATTAGCAACTCAATTTTTGTTGTTAACCTCATCCTTTTTGGGGATCGGCGTTACATTAGCAACCTTCCAATACTTTGGAAACTCACTGGCATGGTGCAACGTGCTGTAGAGAGCTGCTAACGGAGCATGCTCAACGTGGTACTATGTGGTGCACTATTTAGTCTGGAGGAGATCAAGTTAACAACTCAATTTTTGGCCTATTATTGGCGACGAGGACATTACCGACATGTGGTTTCAACAGGCAGCCAGTGAAGCGATCAATTTATTGCAAACCAAATTTCCCGATCGCATAATTTCACAACAGTCGGTAGTTAAATGGCCAGCCAGATCGTGTGATATATACCACTGGATTATTATTTGTGGGGCTATGTTAAAGACAGACGGCTGTATGCATAAAAACTTAAAGTAGGTTTAACTGCCGTTGTTAAGCGCTTTTACCTTAAAATACTTTTGTTCACTTTAAAGTAGGAAAAACCTACGTTAAACCTACAATAAATTAACAATTCAATTCTATTTTTGAAAGTTTAAAAACAAAACAAATTTATTTTAAAAGTGGAATAAGTTACTTTGATATTGTCATCTTTTTATTTTAAATTAGTTTATTAAAACATTTCATTTTAAACTGCAATATTCTTTCGTACTAATAAAAATAAGTCCAATAATCACAAAAACACTTCACACACACTTATTACATGTTTCCATTTCTTTCACACTAAGCTCCGTAATTAATTTCCTGAGTACAGCGACTTACGCCGCTTTCAAAATAAACATTTTTGTTATACCGTTAATTATCAACACTCCTCTCAAACAAATCTCAATACTTCTTAACTTATTAATTTGAAATTTATTAAAAATGAAAAAAAAACTGTTCAGTTGTGACTTATGCCACTTTCAATGTAAACGGCTCAATTGACAATTATATTTTGTTATTCCAAAAATGTTTAAAAATGTTTATTGAAACAAATTGTATTATACAAATAATAATAAAAACTAAAATATAACATGCCATTCAATATAAAACATTTTTACATCTTTATTTTATATTTTACAAAAATTATTATTTTCAGTTTTATTCGACCTTTTTTTTAATTTCTATTAAATTTTAATCTTTTTACACGGTCCTTTAAAATATAGCGATTTGTTTTTCTTTTTTTCTCTCAGTATTTCGCTTTCCTTTGGAAAGCTTCTTCAGGAAATTATTTTTTATATTTTGATAATTTTTGTTTTTGAAAATATAAAAAATAATTTCCTGAAGAAGCTTTCCAAAGGAAAGCGAAATATTGAGAGAAAAAAAGAAAAATAAATCGCTATATTTTAAAGGACCGTGTAAAAAGATTAAAATTTAATAGATTTTACAAAAATATAATTATAATTAATTATTTTAAACCAAAGTTTTATTGATGTACATATAATCAAAACAAAGCTCGTTATCCGAATAATTATTTTTTTTAATATAAACAAATTCTTTGTAAGTTCTTCGTAAGCCTTGCAAATTGACCTTTTTTGGGTGCTGTAATTTTTATTAAAAATATTAATAAAAAAACAAAAAAAAATATGTTGATTTTGCTGAAAACAATAAAAACATTTTTTATGGATCTAACTACCCGGATAAATAGTATTCATTTTTACACATCGTTAACTACAACGTGACAACTGAAAATAGTGGCATTGCCAGAATCAAAATACTAATTTTACTAAAGCATACATTAGCTAAAGTACTGTTTATGAACACCATTTTTTAACAAACGTCTGTTAGCCTAAAAGTGTTTGTTAACTAACGTGTACTTTAAAGCTTAAGTATAAGCGTTTTTTATGCATACAAACGAGAGTCTATATGGAGCCAATCCAATCAATTGCGGCCTTAGAACTCAAAATCCGTGATGTAATTAATGAAATAGAACCGCCATTTTTGTTCTTATTTTAAAGAGAAGTAGCACTTCAGGCAACAATGCCTATTTAGTCAAATACCGTGCTACATTCTTTTGGAAAGGGATAGAGAAGAGTAGAAGGATAGTCGGAAATTAACTGCCGTATAAAGACAGTGACTATGCCTTCATCGCTGAGTAGCCCCCCACCGACAGTTAATTTTTATTTTTGTAGTGAAAAAAACCAAGGTCTTAGTTGGGAATCGAACCCACAACCCCCATACTTAAAGGCTAGTACACTACCTACTAGCCTACAGGGGCATCTTTTGCCAAAATGTGCTTAAAAACTTTGATAAAAGTGGTGGACACTTGCAAGATATCGTGTTTCCTTCACAATTGCCGAACTTTTCTCTTCGTAAAAATTGGAATTATTTTAATCTAAATTTTTTGTTTTAAAAAACAAGCTTCTTGTTGAAAAACCCTTTACGAAAATAGTAACTCCTGCACTTTTTCTGTCACAAACGTTTTATAGATCATTATAGAGAGGGCAAATAAGAACTTAACTTACAAACCGTACAAGCCCCATAAGATTCCTTTAGAAAAAGACGTCGACTATCTTGAAGTTTTAACTTAAGCCTCTAATGGATTTCATAGTCAGTGAATTTTTGGAAGAAAGTTATTTTTAGCGATGAAAGTAAGTATAATATTCTCGGCAATAACGGCCAAAACAAGGTTTGACGAAAACCGAACACTGCACTTGATATTAAAAATGTTATACCTACTGTGAAACATAGTGGTGGCAGTGTTGGTATGGTGTGGTGTGTGGGGAGGTATGGCGGCATCTGGAGTTGGTCGATTGATATTTGTTGAACGCAATATGGACTGAAGTCTTCTGTGGACAACTTTGGCCTGGGAAAGCAATGGATTTTTAACAAGGCAACGATCCTAAGCATATTGCTCAAGACTAACTTCATTATCTTGCCCCAAGACATCTCAATACACCTCCCTAGTCACCAGACCTTAATCCATTTGAACATATTTGGGACGTTTTGGTAAAATCTGCGCGCAAATATGATATCAAAAATCGTCCTTACTCGGTCATAATTGCAAATCGCTCCTAGTATTACGGAGAATTTGTTGGTTTATTTTTTTAATTTTTAATTTGAAGGCTCTACTATCTGGTTATCTGGTAATTTATACCCTTAAAATCTAGACACTATGAAAAAAAAAATGTACAGCCCTTAATGTAACGATGTTGGTAAACTAAATAGTGACCTGGATTAAGTAGAATAACATCATTAAGGACACTGAAATAAATAAAATTTCAAACTAATTAATTTAAAATCGAATTCAAACGCTGGGATATCGGAAGAATTAAATTGAAGTGAAATTAGAATATTTTTATACAAAATCAGCTAACTTTGATCAGCCATAAGATCATCAATTTTACAGCGTCTCTTAACAGTTTAACTGTTTAAATTTATATTTTTCTTTCTAATTTATTTAATAATTTAATAAGCAAATGCCCTTAAAAAGCAAAAGATATAAAAATATACAGTGAAGACTCCAGGACAAATTTTCTAGTATAAAAAGAGCTCTTTAGTTTCGCTATTTTAGCTGCCTGCTTAAGTGTGTCTTTGATACCAATATTTTATTTTTATTAGTCAAACAAAAAAAAATTGGAAAATTATAAACTTTAACTTAAAAAAAAAAGCTTTTTTTGTACAAATTAGTTTCGAAAGCACCTGCATATTTACTTAGCAACCAACCAACCAACCAACCAGCAAACACTCGAATCATACATTCACAATAGGAAAACATTATAACACACCGTAGAAGCAGACAGGCACGTTTATTTAACATAAGTTAAATATTTGTTATGACTGAAATGCGTCATATGTTTTAATTTAGTTGGCATTTAACTTTTTCCGTTTCCTTGACATTTTCCTGAACGCAAGTTTGTGGGGAAAACAGAAATATTAATTTGTCTTGCTGATGGGAAAATACCTTTAGGTCATCTTATAGTTTGTTACTTATCACACAAAATATGTTCCTTGTGTGTTAAGTATTTTCGGCTTCTTTTCCATTTCACATTTAAATTCATCATTAAATTTTTTCTCTTCAGCTCCATGGCGGTCCATTATTTTTAAATCTTTTATTTTAAAGCTTTAAGAAAAAAAAAAAAAACAGAAAAATTATTGCGTTTCTAGAATTTGTGCATCTGAATAGACATTTGATGGATGAACATATTTATGTACAGGGTGTGCGCTGGGAAGGTATACTACTTTTTTTGTTTATAATTTTTGATTAAATAAAATAGAATGGATCTTATTATTAATAAATGTTTCATTTGATGTCGGCAATTATGTAGGGAATACGATATGAGATAAATGCCCGTCCGCCTCTGTTAGCCTCACAAATGAGAGCCCTTTTGAGCACATTTTTCATTACATTCTCACATCCACCCGGGGGCACATGATAGTCTTTTTAAAGCCTACTATTCCATTTAGACTGGTGTCTTGCGGGGTAAAAGGGAGCCCAGGCCCCTTAAAGGCTAGTAGGAGCCATCTGGACAATCCACATATTTCCACGGGAATCAGTGAGCTCGCAGAGTTCGCTATTTGTCTCTTTAGACATTTAGCTGTTCTCTGGCTGGTTATTGAGGTTGGCCCCTATATGGGAAAATCGTGATGGCTGTGGTTTCGAGGCCCTCGTGAGAGTTTGTGGGTCGGATCATTCAAAATGAGCACAATGAATGGTTCAGGGCCAGTGAGTATGAATGCCGTCGTGTTCTTAATTATATTAAGCTTCATGCGTTCTGGACCAGGAGTTGGAAAGTCTCCAACTCTTTAGCAAGGAGTGAAGGCTGCGGCCTACTTCGGGCTTTCGAAATTGCTACTAAGAGTGACCGGAGGATATACGTATTCGATGGCCTCCTAGGGCGTGAATGACGTTTGCAAATCATTCAAAGTGGTTTGACCACCATCTGATTATGACTACCTAGTCGGTGCAGATGTAAAACAAATCACATCAATGATACAACGTGCTGAAGAGGGCTGCTAATGAAGCATGTTCAACATGATACTGTGGTACAATTGGTGCGCTATGTAGTCTGGAAGAGATCACATTAGCAACTCAATTTTTGTTGTTAACCTCATCCTTTTTGGGGATCGGCGTTACATTAGCAACCTTCCAATACTTTCGAAACTCGCTGGCATGATGCAACGTGCTGAAGAGAGCTGCTAACGGAGCATGCTCAACGTGGTACTATGTGGTGCACTATGTAGTCTGAAGGAGATTACGTTAACAACTCAATTTTTGGCCTATTATTGGCTACGAGGACATTACCGATATGTGGTTTCAACAGGCAGCCAGTGAAGCGATCAATTTATTGCAAACCAAATTTCCCGATCGCATAATTTCACGACAATCGGCCACGGTAGTGGCCAGCCAGATCGTGTGATTTAATACCACTGGATTATTATTTGTGGGGCTATGTTAAAGACAGAGTCTATATGGAGCCAATCCAATCAATTTCGGCCTTATAGTCTCCAACTCTTTAGCAAGGAGTAAAGGCTGCGACCTACTTCGAGCTTTTGAAATTGCTACTAGGAATGACCGCAGAATCCACGAATACGAAGGCCTTCTAGGGCGTGAATGGCGTTGCTTTTCATTCACAGTGGTAATGGCCACCATCTGATTATGGCTCACTGCCGGTGCAGATGTAAACCTTATCACATCATTACATTCTCACACATTTCATGCGGTATTTCATTAATTTCATCACGTATATTCAGATATCCTCTTGCTATTGAGATATCCACACAAAAAGAAGTCCGAAGCAGTCAAATCAGGCGACCGTGCAGGCCAATCAACATCACCATTTCTTGGAATAACTTGTTGTGGAAAAAGGTCTCGTAGTAATTCCATTGTAATCCCGGATGTATGCGATTTGGCACCATCTTAATGATACCACATGTTAATCAAACCCACAGCATAAAGTTGTGACGTTAAAAAATTTTCAATCATATCACGATATCGCTACCCATTCATAGTTACCGTTACGTTGTTTTCATTTTCAAAGAAATAAGGTCCAATGATTCCTCCTGACCAAATTTTACACACCAGACTGCCACTTTTAATGGATGCAATGATTTGACGGTTTCTCATTCGCCACTACCGACTATTCTGTTTATTCACATATCCATTCAAATGAAAATGTGCCTCGTCACTCATTATGATTTTTTTCATGAAAATCGGAGTTATCATGGGCGAACTTTAACATCCTATTGGCATTTGTATGGCGGCGTAAATGTGAAAGAAAGTCTTGTGTCAACTGAATCTGATATGGGAACAAATGCAAATTCTTGTGCAATTTTGTGGCGAAAGTTGTTCTTTCAGCCGATCTTGCAGTACATTGTGGTCCATGCCTGGGCCTATCGCCTACAGGTACTCCCTTCTTCGAAATCATTCACTATACGACAAATAGTGCGTTTTGTTGGCACGTTGTTTCTCCTAAAAATTTCACATAACTTTCTCATCGTCACAGTAATCGCTAATTGATTTTGATAAAATATTTTAACGATTAAAACACGTTGGTTTATCGAATATTTTTCCATAAATAAATTTGCCACGTGTCTACTTCACGACTGCCAAATATCAACTGTCAATGACTAATCCTTACCAAAATGGCGGCAAAACAATGTAGTATACCTTCCCGGCGAACACCCTGTATGTATGTATCTATCAATTTAAAATAAAATCAAAATGTGTGTGTGTGTTAAAGTTCTGTTTGTTTTATTGCCAAGTCACGCAAACTATGAACTTAATGGATTTTTCCATTTTGTACGTTTAGTTTGGTGTGCTAGAGAAGCTGGGGTGATGGAATCAATGACATATGAACAAATACAAGATGTGAAATTGAGTATATTGATATTTTGACAATCCCTCTGCCCAACGTGTTCGTCGTTTTTTTATACATGAGAGAATACAACACATGTTCTTTGTTGTTTGGACTTTTGTTTCTTTGGTGGCTTAGAAAGTTCTTGCTTTTTTTTCTTTTAAGTAACTTTCGCTCTTCTTTATGACGTTAGATAGTTGGGTATGATTTTACGTCAACTAGCGTCAACTTTGGTTTGTAAACATACTGGTTTCGGCCATGTGCCATCTTCAGTGTTCTTTTTTCTCTCTACTAAATCAAACCTCGTCGGACAATATACGCACATATCAACGTTAGATAGTTTTTGCACTAAAAGCGCAACAAATTTTTTGAGGTTAGAAACGGTTGAGACATGGTGGCGTATTACAGCTATCAAGCGGAAAAAATCATAATCAATCAGTCTAAGAAGTGGAATCAAAGCGAATCAAGATAAAACTTTCTATCCAAACTCTTGCACTGTTTCATCAACTTAAAATCAAGTGTTTAGACATTTTTATCTGATAGCATATTCTGGAAGTTCTTTCTGGATTGTTCACTTCAAATGGTGCATTTATTGTCTGTGTTGCCCTCTGCTTGAAATGCTAAAAAAGCAGTCCCACGGCCTCAGTTAATGTGCTAACAATATCAATATGATACCAAAAATGTTGTCTTATTGTTGTCAATTCCTTCTCCATATAACGACGTCTTTCCTGGCTTTCGATTTGAATACGTCATTATCATTATAGGTGCCCCTGTAGGCTAGTAGGTAATGTACTTAAAAGTGGGGGGTTGTGGGTTCGAATCCCAACGAAGACCTTGGCTGTTTGCACTACAAAAAATAAAAATTAACTGTCGGTGAGACTGCTCAGTGATGAAGTCATAGTCACTGGTTGCTGTGCTGCCTTATACGACAGTTAATTTTCGTTAACATTGGTCTTCTAGAAATAAAAGCTTCGCCGGTAGGCTAATAGGTAAAACTACCTATTACTACCTTAGTGTACCAATTTAGGGGTGGTTGTTTTCACTACAAAAAAAGAGAGCTTGAAGACTATGTAAGTATTCTTGTACTTTTACCACCTGTATTATCTCTGTTCTATCCCTTTCCTAAAGAATGTAGCACGATTATGACTAAATAGGCATTGTTGCCTGAAGTGCTACTTCTCTTTTTAAAACAAAAATATCAAGCCACGTTCTATCACTTATTGGTGAGTTAGTATTTCTGGACCAGATATTTATCCCATAATCGTCGTATTTACGTACGTAGTCAGAATGTCAGCCATCTGGCATTTTATGTGGGCATTATTCCCAATATTTTCGCCTTTTATTGTTGTCCACGTACGTGTGTCCGTCTAAGGGTGGTGTGCAAATTATGTCTGAGGTTGTGTTTACCCGTTTTAGTTTATAATGTCGCTGTCAAAAGATTTTGTTCTGTAAATTTCCATATTTTCAAGTATGTCTAGTCTAGTCGTGCTTTTTTGCCAGGATAGAGTCAAGTCAAACACTCATCTATTTCCCTTGGATAGAGTCAAGTCAAACACTCATCTATTTCCCTTGTGATTCTCAAGGTGTAATGCAAAATTTGAGTATTCTCTTTTCCGTTTGTATTTCGTGATAAGATTTACATCTGCACCTGGCCCTGCGCCTTAATCAGATGGGAGTCAAACCACTGTAAATGAAAATCAACGTCATTCACGTCCTAGGAAGCTGAAGACTAATTCTAACAACAGGTCTTTCCAAGTTGCAATTTCAGCGGTTTCAGAGCAGGGCTGCAAACCACTACTTCTTGCTAAAGAGCTGGAGACCATCCAACTCCTGTCCAGAATACATGACTAGCATGCTCACTGGATCTGGATCATTCACCAGGTAGATGTGATTAAAGGCGAGATGATTCTGGCCACCATAATCGTTCATGCTTGGGGCCACAACACCACAGCCACCACGATACTCCCGAAGGGCCAACCTCAGTTATCGCACAGAGAAACAACTAAAAGTCTAAAGAGACAGGTCTAGATAGTCAAGTATTCTATAAAGACCGATAAATGTGCCCCCGGGGTGGAATTTTTTCCGTTTGTGTTCTGTAAATCCTGTTTTTAGTGTTTGTCCAGTTTGTCAGTTTGTTAACAGGTACAATTAAGTCTCTATATCCGCTGGAACTAATTTCATCTGTTGTTTCTGTCGATGTTCTGATATTGTGTCTCAGGTTTTGCTGGTTTTTAGTTTGGTGAATAAATCTTCTTTGTAAAAAAGGTTCATTAAGTGTGCCGTTGTATTGTATCGGTTTATTTTTTGTCTTCTTTATTCCTGTTTTTAGTGTTGCATTGTCTAAGAAGTTTGCTAATAGTAGTTGGTTGGTTGGTTTGTAGCCGTTGTTTTTAGCTATGGTGTAGTTTACATCGAGTTCATTGTTTTATTTATCTGGAGTAAGTGCGATTGTCTTAACTTTGTGCATCATTTGTCTAAATGCTGTTAGTTTATGTTTAGTAGGGTGATTCAAAGTGATGTGAATGGCAGTATCTGTCGTAGTTGGTTTTCTATTAATGTCAAACGTTAAATATTTAGTTCCTTGCGTTATTGTGATGTCAAGATAATGTAAATTTCTGTCTTGTTCTTTTTCCATTGTGTATGTAATGTTAAGGATTCTGTTTGAGTCTGTTAGAATTGATTCGGTATTATCTTGTACGAGGATCTATATGATGTCCTCCACATATCTATAGTAATAAGTTATTTTGTCTTTTTCCATTAGTGTCTTTATGTGTAGTTATTCGAGATGTTGCATGAAAATTTCTAGGAAGATTGACGAAGTTGGGTTTTTCATACCGAGTCCGATAACTTGTAGAAGTGGTTATCAAACCTAAAGTAGTTTTATTTTATTATCGTCTTTGCAATATCTATAATTTCGGTAACGTATTTTTTGTCGTATAAATTGTCTAGTGTATCGTGTAGGATTTCTAAGGTTTGTAGTGTTGGTATTGAGATATACAAATCCTTAATGTCAAAGAAAACAAGTCGTATGTTTTCGGTTATCTTGATGCCTTTCAATTTCTCGGTAAGATCCTGTGTATTACGTACCGTATAGGTATAATGTAGATTCATTTTTCTTTAAGTGGGATGGGTGATATTCTGGTGCAGTTCTGGTTCTCATTGGTACTTTTTCCTTGTGTATTTTCGGTTGTGCTTTGAGCATTGGTGGTCCTGGGTTCATGTTCATGTTTTTGTATACTTTTCCGTCAGTAAACGTTTTACAGCGCTTTAATAGGCTGCGTATTTCCCTTTGGATAGATTCACTTGGATAATTTTTAAAATTAGTGCAGTTGGTCTGCTGAATAAGTTGTTGTGTTTTGTGTATATAATCCTTTTTGCACATTACATTGCTTGTACTCAAAAAAAGACAACTCTAAAATAAAAGAATTAAATATTAACGACAAAGTCATATTAAATGAGCAGGAAATCGCTAATGAACTAAATTCATTTTTTTACTAAGTGTGGAAGAAATAATAAAGAGCATATAATACGTTAAATATGAAAATCTAATAGAAAATACAATCAAAAATTTTAAATTCCTAAACGTTGATACAGACGCATTAAAAAATGCCATGAAGCAATGAACAGTAAAAAAGATCAAAATTTTCTCACAGTGAAGATGTTACTAAATAATTTTGATATTGTTGGCACACAATTGCAGCAGATCGTAGTATTGTCTCTTCAAACAGGAACATATCCCGAATGCCTCAAAGATTCTTGCAGAGTCCCAATACAGAAAGTTAAAAACACTATGGAGCCGCACGAAATGCGCCCAATAAATATGCTTCCAATTATTAGTAAAATATTGTAACAAGTTGTTCGATCCCAACTTAATAAATATTTCGAAGAAAATAACTTTTTACAGAATGTCCAGTCTGGTTTTAGAAATCAACATAGTTGTGAATCTCTTCTAAACTTGGTAACAACGCAGTGGAAGACTGAAGTATACAACAAAAGGCATATAATAGCAGTTTTTTTGGACATGAAACGCGCTTTCGAAACTGTCAATAGAGAAATCTTGCTTGATAAACTACGTAAGTATGGCGTAAAAGGAGTAGAACTAAGATGGTTTGAAAGTTATTTAAGCAACAGAAAGCAGAGAACAAAATGTGGTGAATTTTTTTCCGATAGTGTAGCTATTAATAACGGAGTTCCTTAGGGAGCGGTATTAGGAACACTACTTTTCTTAATATAAAGGGTGTTTTTTTAAGCCCGATAGAACTTGAAATTGAAAAACTAACACAAAAAATTAAATTGTAATCAAAATTTCTTTTTTATTCGAAGGATCAATACGTGACATTAACATTTGAAAACGATTTCGGGCATATGGGCTCCGCGGCTGTTCTTGACGAAGCGCACTCTGGACGTCCAGTTTTGGGCCACTTTTTCGAGCACTGCTGGGCGTATGTCACGAATAACACGAACAATGCTGTCCTCCAAGGCGTCAATTGTTGCTGGTTTATCAGCACAAACCAGTGACTTCACGTAGCCCCACAGGAAATAGTCGAGTGGTGTCAAATCGCACGACCTTGGAGGCCAATTGACAGGCCCATTTCTCGAAATCAACTTATCGCCAAATTTTGATTTCAATAAGTCGATGGTTGCGTTCGCTGTATGGCACGTAGCGCCATCCTATTGAAATCACATCTCGTCCGGATCAATGTCATCCATATTATCAAACAAAAAATCATTGATCATGGTGCGGTAACGATCTCCATTGACCGTTAAGCGAGCTCCGGCCTCATTTTTGAAGAAATAAGGTCCGATGATGCCACCAGCGTGAAAACCGCACCAAACGGTGCATTTTTCTGGATGTAATGGAGTCTGTAGGGTCTGTTGTGGATTGGTCTCACTCCATATGCGGCAATTTTGCTTATTAACAAACCCGTTAAGCCAAAAATGCGCCTCATCGCTGAACACAATTTTGCGATAAAACAACGGGTCAGTTGCCAACTGCTCTAGAGACCAATCGGCGAAAGAACGACGCATATAATGGCCTCGTGGCTTCAATTCCTGCACCAGCTGGATCTTATACGGGTGTAGGCCGAGATCTTTGCGCAAAATTTTCCACGTAGTGGACGGACAGAGCCCCAACTCCTGCGACCGACGACGAATTGATAAATTTGGATCTTCTTCCACACTTTCGTTTACAGCGGCGATATTCTCTTCAGTACGCACATTCCTTCGACGTGTTGGTGTTATTGCATCCTCTAGAGAGTATGTGGTACGAAATTTATCGACAGTTCGACGAATGGCTTGTTCAGATGCACGATTATGTACGCCATAAAAATGACGAAGTCGTCTATAAGTTGCGCGAATCGACGACTGATTTTCAAAGTAAATTTGGATAATTTCATAGCGTTGTTCAAGCGAGAGTCTATTCATGATGATTTGTCAGAGTATACTGAAACAAATAAAAAAAAATGTTTCTTAAAAATTTCATTTTTTGTGTTACTTTTTACAATTTAAAGTTCTGTCTAGCTTAAAAAAACACCTTTTACATTAATGATTTGGGAAAAATATTAAACAAAACAAAAATATGTATGTTTGCGGATGATGCCCTAATTTATATTAGCGGTACATATATGGTAGAAGGCATAAGGACACTGAACAATGAGCTGCTTAATGTTGAAACATATTTAAAAATGAACAAGATGAAACTTAATACGAGGAAGACTAAAGTAATGGTAATAAATGGTGATACTGATGAGAATATCGTGATTGAAGGAGAAATAATTGAAAAAGTAGAGATCATTAAATACCTGGGTGTCTTTTTCGATAAAAAGTTAAAGTTCGACTTGCACTTCAATTACATTAGTAAAAAGATTTCAAAAAAATTAGTATTTTTCAAACGAATTCGTAACAAAGTTTCTATTCTAACCTCGATAAAAATATATAATACTATTATAAAGCCTCACTTTGAGTATTGTTCTACTTTATTGTATCTTGGGACACAACAGATAAAAGAGCGACTTCAAAAATTGCAGAATAAAGGAATGAGAATTATATTAAGATGTCATAGATTAACACATATATATGTTATTTTAGACAAGTTGAAGTGGCTCTCAATCAACCAAAGGCTAGTAATGAATGTGCTAGTGTTTATATTTAAAATGAAGAATGGAATGCTGCCTGAATATTTACGTAACCAGTTATTGAACGTAGCGGACGTTCAACTATATTATTTGCGAAATGCAAATGACTTCAGACTTAACTTTAGTACAACGAATTTTTATCAGAACCTTTTATTTTATAATGGTCTTAAATTATTTAATTCCTTACCTCCAGATATAAAAACGGGGAAAAATTTTTATATATTCAAGCGTAGAATTATATCTTATGTTAAGCAAACTTTCTAAAGTCAAGCAATATAAAACTCTTTTGTGAAAAATCATAAATTGCAAAACTTCTGAAATGTAAAACATATTGCAATTAATAGCAAATCAGCTAAATAAATAAAACAAACCAAAAAAAAAAATTACAACAGTCGTCTTTTATTGCTAATATTGCTTTCAATAATTTGGATTTTAATATGGATTTTTATAAAGTGATGACTCCATTTCTCCATCTTCAAAATTTTGTGGATTTCTCATTCTTGTTCTTTATTCATCTTTTCACAGCCAAAACTAAAAAGCAGGGAAATTATACTCCTCTGTGTACCCAATTGATGTTGCTGACAAATGTCGAACATGTTCGATAAAAGCTACAAGAAATTTGGCTTTTTTCATTCAATGACAATCAACAGTGACATGTCAGTCACACATTTTTGCTTTACATTTTATATAGTGCGACTTTATGTGTATTTTGTATAAAATTCAATAAATAAGTAATTTTAAAGGATAAATACCAAACTTAAAAGTTACGTTAGTCCCTTGTTATCAGTTAACACTTCTTGGATGAAAAAAAAACCAATAAACAGCCAATTAACAAAATCTAATTTACTTCTTTATAAATGACTTAAGCTGGTCATGAATAAATAAGCGATTAATTATGCATATCAAGGGAAAGGTGTGCATGAAAATAAAATAAAACATAAATACATTGTCGGAGCATATTGCTGCATAGTTGCAACTCAAAATTTCAGCCAAGCAAGTTTTTGGTGGACTTTATATAAATTTAGAGAAATAGATAGAGAAAGAGAGAGAGAGGGAAAGAGAGTTTTGACTATAGAAACATTACTTATCTTGTAGCCAAGATAAATCAATCAAAAATCATAAAATTTAAACCGTGCTCTCTTACGAGGTACGAGGGCTGCTATTGATATTTGTGGCCAAAGGATGAAAACACAAGCATTTAAAGACAAAATCTATTTTAATGTTTTTCAAAATATTCTCCATGAAGATTTATACACTTTTGCATGCGTTGGAACCAATTTTCAAAGCACTTTTTCCACTCCGATTTAGGTACTTCTACAACATGGGTTTTGAATGCAGGAACTGCATCTTTAGGTATAGGAAACCGTTGTCCACGTGGTTTTTTCTTGATATTCGAAAACAAAAAGAAGTCATTAGGTGCCAAGTCAAGGCTGTACGGCGAATGATCCATCAATTCAATGTTTTACCCGGTCAAAAACTCCATTGTTTCAGCCGATCGCTGACAGCTCGCATTGTCGTGATGCAGAATGATGCGTCTTTTCTTTGACTTTTCCCGAAGTTTCTCAAAGACTTCTGGCAAACAAATAGTGGTGTACCATGCCGAATTAACCGTCTTACGTTGCTCTAATGGCACAGTCGCCACTTGACCGGAAATGCCGAAGAAACAGGCAACCATTTGCTTTGATGTGCTTCTTTCACGAACAACTTTGGTGGAATTTCGCTCATCTTGAAAGGCCCATATGGTGGATTGGTGTTTTGTTTCATGATCATATGAGTATATCCATGATTCGTCACCTGTGCAGATATTATAAATTGCTTTTGATGCACCTTGAGCGAATTTCAGCAACATTTTCTTGCACCAAATCAACACGAGCATCCTTTTGTGCGTTTGTCAGGTTATGCGGTATTCAATCTCGCGATATGTTACATGACGATCATGCTTTATCAGCTCATACACAGCTGCGATCTTTTCTGGCACTACAACCGTTGTTGGACGACCTTCACGGGATTTGTCCTGGAGTGATTGTCGGCCTCGTTATACCAGTTTTTAATAGTGCTGTAAGAAGGTGCTTCATTATCATATAAGGAATTAAGTTCATCTGTGCACTGTTGTCGTGTCAGGCCACGTCGAAAGTTATGAAAAATTATTGCACGATAATGTTCACGAGTTAATTCCATTCTCCTAAGATCACTTTTACAACCTGCTATCACTAACACCAACAACAATAAAATGACAAAATGTTTTGGTTGAGGTTATGTTTAACAATGTGAAGGTTGCACTGGAAACATCAGCTAGTGCCTAGCAACTGTCAGTGTTACCAGGCCAAAAATATAAATAGCAGCCCTCGTAAACGCTCAGGAATTATTTTGTCTCTTCTCCAAAATACGTCGCATCTTTTCCTAAAACAGAAATAATGATCATTAAAACCACGATTAAATCGATATTTATGCATCCCAAGTGCATCTTAAATGTCCGTTTGATTTCAATTTGCTTTTAATTTAAAGGCGGCATTGTAACTAAAACAGATCCTGTTCCTTATGATAGACGCAGTCCCAGAAGTTCTTTCCCACATAAGCTTAATGGCTGCAATAATGGATTGTGTTGGATTATGTGTGGTATATCCTTTTCCGACATCTTTGAAATTTCTTAATATCTCTTCTTATTTCAGGTCTTATACAGGGCATGATTGTCTTAGAGATTATGCTTTTGGTGTTTATGGCAGTAGCAGTCGTTGGAGCTTGAAAGTATCGGAAACTAGCAAAGAAGGACTTTCGCAGTCTGAGTGGTAGTCATTTTATAGCACTCCTGGAAAAATATTTCAAGTTTAATTTCTATATTTTGAGAACACTACTATCCGCCGAAAAAAGTAAAAATTCTGTTAAACTTTAATATTGGGAATATCCGTAAAATCATTCCATCGCTATTGAAATCGGGTGCTATGAAAAAAATCTTTGCTTTCGTTTTAGACAATAATAGTTATCGTCTCATAATAAGTTATTTTCATTTTGTTGTACAGTATAATTTAAAATCACTTCTAGTATAATTTCTTTTCGAATAATAATAATAATTCGAATCATTTTATAACCCGAAATATTTTCGATAGATATTTTTAAATCAATAAAAACAAAAGCTAACGGTTGCCGAAGTTACTTAAAAAATGTGTGTTAAAATATACAGGGTGTCAAGCGGGAAGTAGTATAACTTTGTTTGTTTAGAATTTTTGATTAAATGAAAGAGAATGAATCTTATATTGCGAAATGTTTTATTTAATGTCGGCAATTATGTCCCCCCAGGGGAGCCCAGTCCCCTGAAGTCAGACAGGGAGACAACTGGAAGCTCCACTTTATTTCCACGGGGATCAGTGAACACGCAAAGTTCATTATTTGCCTCTTGAGACATTTAATAGTTCTCTGGCTGATTTTAGAGGTTGGCCCCTATATGGGAGTATCGTGGTGGTTGTGGTTTTGCGGCCCCATAACAGTATAATGGTTATTATGGTGGCCAGGATCATCTCACTGATAATGACACGCAATGTGAATGATCCATTCCAGTGAGCATGCTAGACATGTGTTCTGGACAGGAGTAGGAAAGTCTCCAACTCTTTAGCAAGGTGTGATGGTTTGCAGCCCTGTCCTGGAATCATTAAAGTTGCAACTAGGTGGTTCTGTTGCTTAGAATTATGTCTTCGGCTATCTAGGACGAGCATGACGTTCCAAATTATGTATAGTGGTTTATCCACCATCTGTTTAAGGCTACATAGCCAGGCGCGGATGTAAAACAAATCACACTCTGTCAGCAATTATGTATGGAATACAATATAAAAAAAATGTCCGTCCGCCTCTATTAGCCTCTATTTTGAGTACATTTTTTATTACATTCTCACACATTTCATGCGCTATTTCATTCATTTCATCACGAATATTTTGTTTGAGTTGCTCAAGCGTTTCAGGTTTATTTTGCTTTTCAGATATCCTCACAAAAAGTCGTCCGGAGCAGTCAAATCAGGCGACGGTAGAGTCCAACCAACATCACCATGTCTTAAATTAACTTGTTGTGGACAAAGGTCTCGCAGTAATTCCATTGTAATCCTGGCTGTATGCAATGTGGCACCGTATTAATGATACCACATGTTAATCAAGCCCAAAGCATAAAGTTTTGGCATTAAAAAGTTTTCAATCACATCACGATATCGTTCCCCATTCACAGTTACCGTTGCGCCGTTTTCATTTTCAAAGAGCTAAGGTTCAATGAATCCTTCTGATCAATTTGCACACCACACTGTCACTTTAAATGAATGCAAAGGTGACTGTTGAATAATTTGAGGGTTTCCCATTCCCCAGAACCGGCACTTCTGTTTGTTCACATATCCATTGAAATGAAAATGTGCCTCGTCACTCATTATGATTTTTTCATAAAAATCGGAGTTGTCATGGATGCGCTGTAACATCCTATTGGAAGCTCTTGTGTCAACTGAATCTTATATGGAAACAAATCCTTGTGCAAAATTGTGACCAAAGTTGTTCTTTGAAGACCGATCGTTATTCTTTCAGCCGATCTTGCACTACGTTGTGGTCCATGCTTGCCCCTTTTACCTATATACCTCATTCACTCCCCCCTCCTCCCCCGGGGGCAGGGGGTAAAAGGAAAAACCACTATATTTCCACGGGAATCAGTAAAGCACCAGAGTTCCGCTTTTTGTTTCTTCAGGCATTTAGCTGTTCTCTGACTGATTATTGAGGTAGGCCCTTCGGGAGTATCATGGTGGCTGTATGTTTCGAGGCCCTCGTTTGAGTTTGTGGGTCGGATCATTCACAATAAACATAATGAACACGTTCTGGACCAAGAGTTTGATAGTCTCAAACTCTTCAGCAAGGAGTGAAGGCTGCAGCCTATTCCGGGCTTTTGAAGGTGCAACTAGAAGTGACCGGAGGATATACGTATCCCAAGGCCTTCTAGGGCGAGGATGACGCTACATTTCATCCACAGTGATAATGATCCACCATCTGATTAAGGCTCACGGCCAGGTGCAGATGTAAATCTTATCACGTCATACCTCTTCACTACAGGTTTTGTTGGCACGTTGTTTCTCTCAAAAATTACACGTAACTTTATCATCGTCACAGTAATCGATGATTGATTTTGATAAAATGTTTTAACGATTAAAACACGTTGGTTTAACGAACATTTTTCCATAATAAATTTGCTACGTGTCTACTTCATGACTGTCACAAAAAGAACTGTCAATGACTAATGTTTACCAAAATGGCGGCAACGTAGTATACCTTCCCGGTGGACAGCCTGTATTTTCGTGCACATTCTACACATGAGTTAACCACAACAACAGTAATAAAAGTGCCGGCACATTAAACTTAATTGTTGAAAATATCAATTTCAATTGAGCGTTAAATTGTTGACATGCCATCGTACAGTCATTCTTCAGTTTAAAGGAAAATGAAAAAGCAAACAAAATGTTAAAAACTAGCAGCTTCATTACACACAAATATTTTTTTTTTATTTTAACATAGACGTCAGCGAATGTATACTTTACAAACCTCTTATTTTCTACTTCAATACATGAAGCAAAATGCCATGAAAATTTTGAGGTTTAAGTATTTTTTGGCTAAAAGAAAAAATTAAAGACTTTCGTATTGACGCCAAATCAATTGAGGAAAAAAGGGAAAAACAGAATAATATTTTTCTGAAATCTTTACTTTTGAAAAGAAGAACAAGAAAACTCTTTACACAACTTTGCGTATTGAGAAGAATAAGGAAATTCTTGTTGGGTTTTTCTGTTTTGTATTTTTGCATTCAATTTGTTTAAAGTTGCAGCATTTTTCTAGAATTGTCTTCTACTTAGTAACGGGTGTCCGCCGGGAGGTTATACTACATTGTTTTGTCCCCATTTCGGTAAACATTAGTCATTGGCAGTTTTTATTTGACAGACGTGAAGTAGACACGTGGCAAATTTATTAATGAAAAAATATTCGATAAACCAACGTGTTTTAATCGTTAAAATATTTTATCAAAATCAATAATCGATTACTGTGACGATGAGTAAGTTACGTGAAATTTTTGGAAGAAACAATGTGCCAACAAAATGTACTATTTATCGTGTAGTGATTAATTTTGAAGAAAGAGACTCTGTAAGTGATAGGCCCCAGCAAGGATCACAACATACTGCAGGATCGGCTGAAAACATTATTGCTACGCTCAAGAAAGTGTTCAAAACAAGCCATCAATCTCAATTAGACACTGTACTCAGGAGCTTGGTCTTCAAGGCACAACTTTGGCCACAATTTTGTACAAGGATTTGCATTTGCTTCCATATAAGATTCAGTTGACAGCAGAGCTTCTTCGACAAGACCATTTACCCCGCCGTAGATATGTCAATAGGATGTTACAGCTCGCTTATGATAACCCTTATTTTCATGAAAAAATCGTAATGAGTGACGAGTGACGAGGCACATTTTCATTTGAATGGATATGTGAATAAACAGAAAAGTCGGTTCTGGGGAATGGGAAACCCTTAAATTATTAAACAGTCACCATTGCATCCATTAAAAATGTTAGTCTGGTGTGCAATTCGGTCAGAAGGTATCATTGTACTTGTCTTCTTTGAAAATGAAAACGGTGTAACAGTAACTCTGAATGGGGAAGCGATATTGTGATATGATTAAAAACTTTTTAACACCACAACTATATACTTCGGGCTTGATTAACATGTGGTATGAACAAGACAGTGCCACATCACTTACAGCCAGGATTTCAATGGAATTGCTGCGAGACCTTTGTCCACAACAAGTTATTACAAAAATTAGTGATATTGATTGGTCTCCACGGTCACCTGATTTGCCTGCTCCCGACTTCTTTTTGTGGGAATATCTGAAAAGCAAGGTTTATGCAAACAAACTAAAAACGTTTGAGCAATTCAAACAAAATATTACTGATGAAATCATTCAAATAGCGCGTGAAATGTAAGAGAATGTAATGAAAAACGTGCTCAAAAGGGCCTCCCATTTGTGAGGCTAACAGAGCCGGACGGACATTTATCTTATATTGTATTCCATATATAATTACCCACATTAAATGAAACATTTATGAAAATAAGATCGATTCTCTTTCATTTAATCAAAAATTATAAACAAACAAAGTTGTATACCTTCCCGGCGGCCACCCTGTATAAGTTTTTGAAGTTTTGTAAAATGAAAAATTATTATTATTATTATTATTGTTATCACTTCTTTTTGTTATTAAATAAACACTTAAGCACGTTTGTAGGTACACGAGCACGATAGCAAGCAAATTGAAGAGCGGGAGAGAGAGAAAGAGAGGGAGAAATTATTTGTTTATAAAAATACTTACAAGAAAAACTTCGAAACTGAATTGTTCATGTTTTCAATGTTAAACTTGAATTTTATTATTTAACGTCTCCCCTGATATTCTGTTCGTTTTATTCATTTTTATTTATCTTTTTTTCCATTAATGTCCACAAAAAGAGAGAAAAAATCATATAAAAAATATAAAAACTTTACTATTTGTTAGAAACCGAATGCTTAAGACACGCTAATTTGACTGCAAGACATCAAGTTTTGGTATGTTGGCTTGAGATGCTCCTTACACCGACAGACAGGAAAAGCATTTGTGATGGATTTGTATGTATGTATAGCTTCAAGTGTTTGCACCAGGTTTTAAGTTGCTTGCATATGTGCCCCCTAGAAGTATGTAGTCTTGGTGAACAGCTTACCACCTGGATATGTGCTTCTGGGGGTAAAAGGCGGCATTTGTCGCCTAGGCTAGTAGGAGTCTGAAACTGGAAGAATTTTACCCTCGAAGTCCGACCAGTGACCTACCAACTAATACCAGGACCAGAAATATACAGACTAACTAATTTTTTTCACAAAGAAGCAATACTCACAGCATTAAAAACCGGCAACACTCTAAAACGTAATCTCGGGACAACGACAGAAACAACTGACAAATTTAGTTCCAGCAGTTGTACCTCCAAAAAATTATTATTAAGGACAAGCTGGACGAACATTTTTTTTCCTACTCTATATTATTTATTGTATCTTCATAATATGAACTAACAATAAGTAAGCAATTCTTATATATCTAAATAGTAAATTAAAAGACTAGCCCTTGCCAGACAAAAAAATAATAGACTAGTTTTCAAATTTATCCATATATACTAGTAGTTCTCAATGGTTTCGTCCGAGAGCAATAGTGTCCTTCCTCTTCAATCGAGTGTGTCCACGATGCTGAAGAATACTTCGAGCAAGCGGATTCGGATGTGTTTCCAACTTATTTAAATATCTAGTAACATGTTTTGTAATCTCGGTTTTAACCGTTGGGACTTGAAGATCCTGATGAATGTTGGAGTTCTTAATGTACCAAGGAGCGGCAGTTATCATTTGAAGGATTTTGTTTTGCTGACGTTGGATTTTCTCAATATTGGAAGCGGAAGCAGTGCCCCATAGCTGAATCCCGTAACTCCACTTATGTTTCAAAATTGTGTTGTAAATTAAAAGTTTGCAATTAGGGCTGAGAACGGAGTTTCTGCCAATAAGCCAATGGATTGCTATTGTTTTCAGTTTCATCTGAGGTAACTTTGCCTCAATGTGACGTTTCCAAGTAAGTCTCCGGTCCAAGTGAATACCTAAGTATTTAGCGTAGACGTGTTGGGGTACCACTTGGTTGTTGATACGAATATGGGGACACGATTCACTTCGTAATGTGAATGTTATATGTACACATTTCTGTTCATTAACCTTTATCCCCCATTCTTTAGTCCATTCTTTTCCATTTCACTATTTGTAGGCAAGTCTGCTGTATAAATTAAATACAGGATTGGGCCCAAAATACTACCTTGGGGTACTTCAGCCATAATTGGTTGGGGGCAACTTGTATAAGCTCCATGTTTTATTATAAACTGGCGGCCCATAACATAATTCCGCAGTAGATTGTGAATATTCACTGGTAAGTTTTGTTTTATTTTAAACAAAAGGCCTTGATGCCATATCTTGTCGAATGATTGTGATACATCGATAAAAAGTGCCGAACAGTATTTCTTATCCTCAAATGCCTTTCTTATGACTTGTACAAGTCTGTGAGTTTGTTCGATAGTACTATGTTGTCTCCTAAATCCAAATTGGTGGTTTGGAATGCAATTATTCTCATTCAGAATCGGTGTCAATTTCACCATCAGTAGTTTCTCGAACAATTTGGATAGAGTTGGTAATAGGCTTATGGGCCTATATGAGTCCACCTTGGACGGATCTTTTCCCGGTTTAGGTATCATCCTTACCAGAGCAACTTTCCATGCCGGAGGGTAATATTCAAGTCGTAAAATGGCATTAAATAGGAAAAGGATTATTCGTTTAGCAACGAGAGGCATCTCTAAAAGCATTTTGTTGCTTGTTTTATCAAAGCCGGGAGCTTTCTTGGTTTTTAACTTTCCAATAGTGCTTAACAACTCCGGAAGTTTGAATAGGTGGTCTAGCAATAACTGGTGGGAGTTCAGTTACATCAGCACGTTTATTAGGATAGAATACATTCCTCAAATAGCTTACGAAAAGATTTCCTTTTTCATCATCGTTTTTTGCCTAACTACCGCCTGGCCCGCGCAAAGGAGGTTTAACGATTACAGGTCTTTCAATTTTTTTGGCGGCACGCCATAGGGAATAATTTGTCTGGGGAGTTGCATCCAGGCCCTCCACATATTCCTTAATAGAAGCTGTTCTTTGTGACTCTAGCATTATCCTAAGCTGTTTTGTACATTCCCTTAACTTTGCTTTAAGTTGTGGCGATCTGCGTTCCTGCCATTCTCTTCGGACTCTTCTTTTTTCAGCCAGCAGCTCTTCTACATCTACAGAAAAGATTCTGTTGTAATTCGTCTGGCGATATGTCGACGAAGCGTGTTCAACTGCGTTTACAACATGTTCGTTGAAGATACTAATACAGCCGTCTATATCTTCCGTAGTTCTAACCGGTAGTTTTTCCAAGCAATGAGAGCTAACATATTTTTTGAATTTCAACCAGTTAATCCGTGAAGCTAAATATTTATCGCCGGTTATAGTTTGTTGTGAGTTGCAGATGGTGGTTATAGAGGGAGTGTGATCTGAAGATAGCTCCAACGATGTGTCTACCTTAATTAGCTCCTGGCATATGCCCTTTGCCACACCAAAATCTATAACGTCTGAAATTTTCTGCTGATCAGTTGGCCAATAAGTTGGTTTGTCGGTTGATATAACATTTAATCTCATTCCAGTAATAGAATCATACAATACACGACCTCTAGGGCTAATGAGTCTTGAACCCCAAAAAGTATGCTTAGCGTTATAATCGCCAGCTGCTATAAATCGAGGGTCAAATGATTTAAAAAACTCATTGTATTGACTATTTGTTATTGAATACCTCGGAGGGCAATACAGTAAAGAAATCACAAGGTTATGAGAAAAATTTTCAACACAAACAGTAGCTGCTTGAAGATAATTTTCAGCAAGACCACACAATAAATTGTGTTTGATTCTCGACTTTATCAATATTGCCGAACCGCCGCATGATCTGTCTCTAGGATTGTTAGTATTATAAAAAGTATAACCACTCATTCTAAAACTGCTTCTTGACGACATATGAGTCTCCGAAATCAACATTATATCTACTTTATGTTTAATAAGAAAATAATCGAGCTCATTTTTATGTTGGCGTAAGCCGTTTGCGTTCCAATAACAGATTCTTAGACAGTTCATGGTTTATTAAGAATGGCCTGTAATAACGATGACTGCATCTTCTGCATTTCCTGCATCATGCCAGTCATACAAGTCATAAATTGGTTTACTGTTTGCACCATATTTTCAATTAGACTCTCTAGGCGACCAAAATCTAAGCCGGATGGGACTTTTGTAGTCAATTCCTTTTGTACTGTGAGCTGATTTGGCTTTAGTGTATCGGCATATGAAAATTATTTAGTAGCCAAGGGGGGGATAAATAGGAATAGGTGCCTGGGACGATTGCGAAGGAGCAACAACAGTTTTGTGGGCTAATGAGCGTTTTACAACCCCATAAACAGGACAACCCCTATAGTTGGCAGTGTGGTTTCCACCGCAATTACTGCATCTTTAAGCCTTGGAGTCGAACATTAAAAACAAGATTGACAGAACACATACGCTCATATAAGCGGCAAAGAGAAGACTCCAGCTTTGCATTCCACCTTGACACTCGCGTACACACGCCAAGAAAAATAAATGAATGTATGACATTACTACATCCTACCAAAAAAAGGACTCGTCCTTTTCATAGTGGATTTTAATTATTTTAATGCGATTTTCGTGCGAAATTGTCTTCATTGTAACAATTGGCAATGCATCAAAAGACTAAATGTCAAAACTATCATGTTGTTGGTGTTGCCTTAATTGAAAAACAAACTTCTTATTGAAAAACCCGATCTAACAAAGAACTTATGAATATTAAGAGTTAACGATATCAATGACAATTCAGTTATTGAAGGCAATCAAGACTTTATATTGATTTTTTTTTCTGTTCCCTCAATACCATTGAGGTTATGTATTGAGTTGTAAAATACAAAATAAACAAAAGTTCTAAAAAAAAATAATAAAAGACAAATAAAATAACATTTCATAACCATAATCTTCAACAACAAGTTAAATTTCATTTGTAGTTTATTTAAGGAATAATTTTTGTTTTTGTTTTTCTTTTATATTATTTCTGTTATTGTTTTCTTTTTGACTTTAAATGATTTGTTGTTGTTTCAACAGTAGTAAAAAAAAGTTGAAAATAAATTTCTATTGACTTTCATTATTTTCCTAATTACCCAACAAACATTAAGGCTTAATTTCAAATAGAGAATAATTTAAAAGAAAAAGATTTGAAAACAGTTTTTAAAAAAATAAAAACTTTTTTAGCAAATAAAAACAAACTTAAAATTGTCTTAAATGCCGTGAGTAGTTTATAACATGTGACTTGTAAGTTTTTTTTTTTAAAGAGAAGTAGCACTTCAGGCAACAATGCCTATTTAGTCAAGTACCGTGCTACATTCTTTAGAAAAGGGATAGAGAAGAGATGAAAGAGGTGGTGAAAGTAGAAGGATAGTCGGAAATTAACTGCCGTATATAAGACGCCTTCATCGCTGAGCAGCCCCACCGACAGTCTTCGTTGGGAATCGAACCCACAGCCCCCATACTGACAAGCTAGTATACTACCTACTAGCCTACAGGGGCACCAACCAAGCAAACGGAAACTTAATTTTTTATTTAAAAAATATACTTTTTGGTTTTATTATTGACAATTTTTATAATTTTTTTTTTTCTGCTACAATCGATTTTCTTTTATTTAAAAACAATTTTTTTGTTAAGTTTTATTTTTTTAAAAATTTTAAAAAACATAATTTTCATTTTCTTATCACTTCAAACCTTTATAAATTTTTACAATCAGGAAAAAATTACTTCTGAAATATCCTAAATCTTTAAAATTTTTTTTATCCGATCAGCGACGCGTTTACCTCCCTACTACCGCTTAGAGTAATTCGCCGATCTAGTAGTCCATGGTGATCTACTCCTATCAATCTAGTAGTCCATGATGACTACTTGTGAGGAAAAAAACTGATGGATGTGGATCATGCGATGATTACCATAAAATAATGCAAATACTCAACCAGATTGAGTATTCAATTCCACGTCTATATGTGGAAATGGATACATACAACATACCCATGCATCCGGATGATCGATCGATATGAGTTCGTGGTGATGTTCAAACTTTCTTGGAAAACGAGGACTAAAATTACAAACTGTTTTGTTAAACCTAAAAAATTTAGGCTTGCCAATCCAAATGTAAAATTTACGTTTTCGATTTAAACTTTCTGTGCTATCATTTGTGCGCCGAAGGCTTGAGGGAACACTGAAAATAGCATATAGCCGAAGCCGGTTTGTTCACAAACCAAATTTGATGCGGGTTGACGTAAAATCATACCTAAATAGATTGAAAGCCCCTTTAAGCGGAGTTAACGCTATTATCAATTACTCCAAGCCAGAAAATATTCTAAAACTTCAACTTGTGAGACTTTTAAATTTCTATAGAATCCAAGCACCTCTTTATAGTTTATACAACGAATCAATGAATAGAGACCACCGAAAATTTAAATAGACTCGAGATCTGAAGCATCCAAAAAGAGTTTGGCCAATGAAACGTTTTACAAATTTTTGAAACTCGATACACCACTGGCGTTGATTACAGATACAGAGGATTCAGTTGTAGGTGCTCACTCGGAACAGCTTGTTCAAGATCAAGGGAAGCTAATAGCATTCCTTTCTATAAAAAAAAAAAATTATAGTACATATGATAGTTAGCTTTTTTCAGTCTTCTAGATAGTCACAACTTTTTAGTGTGAATGGACCACAAACCGGTTAGATATTTCATTAAAATTAGATAAAAAATCACCTCGACGGATACCCCATTTCATTCATTGATCATTATACAACTGACCGTTTCTGCTACACGTTTCTGGAATGGAATATTTAGCTCCCCCAAGAAGACTGACATAGATTTAAAATGACTTCTAAAGAATAGTGCATCGTTAACGACTTCAAAAAATTTTACACGGATATTGAAATATACTGCGACACGTCAGCTGTGAAAATTTTCTGAAACAAAAAGTTTTTCTTTATTATTCCCTGTTATTTCCTGCCGCATCCGGGTAAAAGATCAACATTGAAGCAAATGCATAAAAAGCACATATGGCCAGCAATGAACCAAGAAAATAGTAAGAAAATGGCTACGCGAATGCTTAAGCTATCAACGGTCAAAATTTATTAAACAGACATATTCAAATCCTGAAAAGTTTCAAGAAGTTGATCATCGCATTGACCATGTCAACATAGATACTGCTTGACATTGATAGACCTATTTTATGGGCATAAATTTTTCCACTAAAGAAAATATCAACGAAAACAGTGGCTAAGAAATTTTATAGCTGCTAAAATTCAAGTTTTGGTTCACCATAGACAATAACTACCGACCAGGGAACCCGTTTCGAGTACGCTTTGTTTTCATCACTTTCTCGTTTGATTGGAGCACAACATCATACCATTCACCGTCAAATGGTGTGATCGATAGGCGCCACTGATCTTTGAAAGTAGTTCTAATTTGCAACATTGTAAGTCTGAGAGCACGCTTTAAGGCAGACTTAAATAACCATTCAGCTGAAATGTTATATGGCACCACAACTCTTAAGCCAGTTGGATATCTTTTAAATAGTAATGAAAATTCCGTCAAAATTTACTTTACTCTTTATTAAAGTTACTCAACTCACGCATCTGCCAACGTTTAGGAACGATTTGACAATTTTATTGTACATCAACTGATAAAAATGTATTAAGAGAAATTTGTTCTCCCCGCATCTAAGAACTTCCAAGAGCCAATGACTGATAGATTTATATTTTTATGAATTGAAGCTCTTCTCACCCCCCACACAGAAACTATTTAAGGTTAAACAGAATGAAGTTGTAATAAAAACTACTTCATCAAATGTATGTTTGCTGGGTAGAGGCATAATCACTTACGCTTTAACTCATACGCAACACAAACTCAAATGAAAACTGAACTAAACAAAAAACATGTCGTTTTTACTTCAATAACAAAAATTTGTTATAGAAGCATTATTGGTTATTTTAGGTAAATAACAACAACAACAACAAAAGTGCAACAATACAATACACAGCCTAAAAAGGAAATAAAGCATAATAAAGTTAGGCTAAACTGAAGAATTTTATATTTGTCACGAAAAGATAGAGACAAAATTAAAGAAAATTTTTCTCTTATTTGTATTAAAACAACTACAACAATGCATAGCAAAATAAAATAAAAAATTTTGGAAATATTTTCTTAATAAAGGGTCCGCCAAAGCACTTATTTTTTTTTTAAATGCTACAAACTCCTTAACCAATTGGACTTTGTATGGCGTCATACCAAGGTCTTTATGCAAAATTCGTCTCAATGTTGTCTCTGAAATGTTCAATTGTTGAGAACGACAGTGAATTGATGTTGATGGCGCTTCACGCCACGCACACTTTCTGCCACAGCACCAATATTCTCGGGTGTACGCACTGTTTTTGGCTTTTCACGCTTTGGTTTATCGATGCGGATGCCAGTTTCTGTCACCTTTTTCACAAGATAACGAACATACAGAGCTGACGGTGTTTCTCTTCTTCCAAAATTCGTACGCAATTTTCGCACGCATTCTGCAACATTACCATGATTTTCAACGTAATGTCGCAATATTTCTCAGCGTTGTTCAAGCGTATGCACAACCAAATTCGTTCAACGGAAGGATAAAACTAATTATCTGTCAAATCAAACATGAGCTAAGTGTTACCATTCCCGAAATAAGCACCAGTTGAAAAAAAAAAACGTTAGATTGCGGATTCTTTATTAAATAATTTACGTTGCTCCATCTCTGTAATTGTTTTTCATGTATTTATTTAATCACAATATTCAATAAATTAAAGCTCAGAACAGATACACTTCAAAGATTCACTATAAAATAGACGTCTATGTCTAAGCTATTCTATGGAATTTACTATAATTTTTTGTAATTTGTGATATAATCCTAAATAACTATAAGCATTCGCTCTCTCGTAGCATTCACATTCAATAAGCCACTGCCCATGATCCTTATCATAATGTCATTCACTACTGCATTATAGCACACGATATACGTCCCTGTCTTAGCGCCTTCTAGGTACAAATTAAGAGTTTCCTGAGTCCATTAAGCTTGCCTCAGGCAGCTGTCTCCCGACACTTTTTTCGCTTTATGAAATCACACCATTTTGCGACCACCGAAAAAGTGTGTCAGTTATGTGTCATGTTTTTTTTTTTTGTTCGAACCGCCATTTTTTTTTAAAGAGAAGTAGCACTTCAGGCAACAATGCCTATTTAGTCAAGTACCATGCTACATTCTTTAGGAAAGGGATAGAGAATAGATGAAACAGGTGGTGAAATTTGAAGGATAGTCAGAAATTAACTGCCGTATATAAGACAGCACAGCGACCAGTGACTATGCCTTCATCGCTGAGCAGCCCCACCGACAGTCAATTTTTGTAGTGAAAAAACCAAGGTCTTCGTTGGGAATCGAATCCACAACCCCCATACTTACAAGCTAGTACACTAGCTACTAGCCTACAGGGGCTAGTAGGGAATGACCCCTACACATGCAATTCATTGTACCAGATGTGAAGTTTCCTATATTAAAAGTGACAGGAAAGACCTCTGGACGAAGTTTATTCCACACACGAAATGTTCTGCTAATGTTCTGCGATTCACTGCCAATCGACCACAAATGGATGCGCTCTCAACGAAAAGCGAGTCAAACGCAAAATCGTGAGAGTTTCGGGAACAAGTTCCCTAATTTCGTTAGAGCATTTGCCATTGTGGTAACGATAAGACAGTGAAATACATTCCAAATTACGTCGATGCTCTAGGGAATCAATAGAGTTGGATACCCTACCATTCCCAATGAGCCTCTCGGGCCCCTCCTGTAGGCGGTCGAGCAATTCCAAATAGACTCTATCTCTATTTACAGGATCTCAATCCGAGATTGTTGCGAGATCGTGATTGAGCGTATCATTCATGTTCCGTCTTTTGGAACCCACCTCCAACTGGTCTGGTCTAATAATAATTGAATACGAAAGACAAATGATAATGTCGTCTGTGAAAGAGTAAATATGGTTGAAAGTTTTACAAAGACGGTCATTTAGAAAAATAAGAAATAGGTTGGGAAGAACGGAGCTTTGTGGCACCCCTGAAGGTTGAAAATTATCAACTCGTCTGATGAAATTCCATGTATAACATCTAACTTGATATAAATCTAGAGAAATTATCACTGACGCCAAAAGCAGCAAATTTTGACAGAAGAATGCCACACTCAATCAAATGCCTTGAAAATATCTAGAGCCACCACCTTTCTATCTCCGAAATGCGTGATAAGATTTACATCTGTACCTAGCTGTGTAAGCCATAACCAGATGGTGAATCATATCACTGTGGATGAAATGTAGCGTCATCCTCGCCCTAGAAGGCCTTCAGATACGTATATCCTCTATGATAGTTAGCTAGTTAGCTGGTTGCACCTTCAAAATCCCGGAGTAGACAGCAGCCTTCACTTCTTGCTGAAGAGTTGGAGACTTTCCAACCCCTGGTTCAGAACGCATGAAGCTTTATAAAATTTAAGAACAAAACGGCAATCATGCTCACACGACCTGGACCATTCATTGTGCTCATTGTGAATGATCCGACCCAAACAAGTCAAACGAAACCACAACCACCACGATACTCCCGAAAGGCCAACCTCAATAATCAGTCAGAGAACAGCTGAACAGTTGGCTCCTGCTAGCATTAAAGGGGACTGGGCTCCCTTTTACCCCCGAAGACACACGTAATGATAGTGAGATTCCGTCAAAACATATCAATGTGCCCCGGGGAGCGGGGACTCTCCTTGAAATGATGTATATTGTTGGTCGCTAAGTAAGCTGTTGGACTCCAGGTACCTCACAAGATAAAAATTAATCTTACTTTCCATTACTTTAGAAAGTGCAGAACCAATTGCAAGTGGGCGGTAATTTTCAGGGTTGTTAGCCTCATACTTTTTGGGGATCGCCGTTACATTAGCAACCTTCCAATACTTTGAAATTCGCTGACATAATACAACGTGCTAA
The DNA here is from genome assembly GCA_030448955.1 of Trichopoda pennipes. Lineage (NCBI taxonomy): Eukaryota > Metazoa > Arthropoda > Insecta > Diptera > Tachinidae > Trichopoda > Trichopoda pennipes. The sequence continues at coordinate 6,311,023 of JASKUP010000040.1, forward strand.
AGAAGGCTGCTAACGGAGCACTGTTTCATGCCTAGTGCTGGAATCCCATCTGATCCAGGAAATTTATTGAAGTTAAGCAAACCTTTGTAACCGCACGAGCTGGAAAAAATATCTTCGACATAGTAACGGATATTCTTAAAACGAGTCGGAATTGAACAACTAGAATTATCAATTACTTTTTTAACAAATGACCAAAAGCTCTATACCTAGGAGTAGCGCTCATCGTACAGATGAGCGCCTAAGTACATTGACACCTGCAGATCTTGCCCTTTTGCGTAGTAAATCAGTATCTACGCTTTTGTTTCTACGCCAGATTCTGAATGCTTCCTTTCTTGATCTGGCTGCAATTTTGCACGTCTGATTAAATCAGGACTTCGATCTAGTTTTAATTGGAATTTTTTTTTATGGAATAAAAGTTTTCATTCCTAACAAAATGATGGTTGTAACCATTTCCGTTAATGGCATCAATATTATTGTCCACGAAACCTAATTTCCAATTGAGATGCCTAAAAACTTCGTTGAGCTCATCCCAAAGAGCTTTCTCATAAATATATTTTAAAAGTTTAGTAGCTGATTTCGAAACGTTGTGAAGTTGTGAATATGAGAAGGTGCAGTGATCGGAGTTGTCGAGAGGTGTACAAACACTAACTTAATACTTTTGGGGGTGTGAAGTTAGAAAAAGGTCGAGCGTATTACTTTGGTACCCTTCAGGAAGAGGAATATGTGCTGGTTCATTCACTAATTGCACAAGGTGGTTGTGCTCAGCAAATATTGCAACATACAAGCCGTGACAGTTGTATGGCTCGAATGGCGAAGTCAAGAACAGTTGTGGACATTGAAATCATCAGCAAAAACAATTTCACTGATCGGAAACCTCTGGAGAATTTTCGATTTGATGCACAACGGCTATGTTTACATCACTGCAGCTATTATGAGAGTATTGTTTTAATCTATTATTATTAACAAGCAAGCCTCGAATTTAGCGTTTAAATTACCCAAAAAGAACAGGGTTGTGAGTAAAAGCTGTTCGAATTTGATGAAGGGAAATTTTCGCAATTTCGATAAAAAATTTACACAATTAAAAGTCTTTGCTCAAGAGTGTAACATTTCATGCTAAAAATTTTCCCACTTGTGACTAAATAAATGTCTAAGGAGACACGCTCAATTCTTAAGATTTAATCATTTGACAGGCAATTGACTTCCTAACCCCAAATTTGTCCACCCATTACAAATTTTAGAATTTAATTAAGAAAGAAAAATTATTAATATAAATTTCGTAAGCCGGATTAAAAATTATTAATTTGGTTATAAATATAATTTATTTATTTTCTTTGCTTAAAATACAGAAATGATGTTGCTAAGATCCCAGATAACTAACGAAGCCATCTCTGCATTAATAGAAACAATTAATGCAAACAGAATCATTTGTGTTCTGTAATACTTTTGCCATATGGAATATATTGCTGATTTATCGCAGCTGAAAATTATAACATAAATATAATTAATTAATTTCTTTAGCATTTTTATAACTTTAAAACAACGATATAACCGGCCAACAAGTCCCAGTTATTAACAACAGCATGTTGTATCGTAAAAATGCTTTGCTATTTGTGGTCATATTCTATTGCAACATTTTGTTGTTTGTTGTTGCTAATCTTTCTAATAGACCTATAAAATTTTTTTTGGCGCTGACATAACCGCCATTTACCACAAACTGTACACTAAATAAATAACTTGGTTTTTTCCAGAGCAATATTTTTTTTATTTTTTTTTTTTTTAATTTCATGCCATTTTTTCAACCTCAAACATTTAATCATATTTTCCAAAAAGGAAATGAGAAAAATCATAAATGTTTTTGTTTTTATTTTTAATAAGATATTGTTGTTGTTGTTTTTGTATTTTGTAGAATAAATTATATTTCAACATGAAAGTTGTGTAAAATTTAGTCATTTTTATTTTTGCCTTTTTTTCAAGTGAAATTTTAAGTGAGAGAGCAAAATATCCCAAAAAGAATTTTACTTTTTCATTTTTACAAGCTGCTGGTCGGTCTGTCTGTCGTTTGGTACCTATTCTTTCCTGTTAAGCTGTTAATCTGTCTGCTTGCCTGTGTATTATTTGCTCAGTTTATTGATAGAGAACTTTTAAATTAAATTAAGTAATAAATTTTAATTGTTATTTCTCTCCATCATTTCTGGCTGCTATTTGTCCGGTATAAACGGCAAACGCTTTCAAGCCGTGATTTAGTTCGTACTGCTATATCAGTGTTTAGGTTTAGATAGTTCTTTTGTTAAGGTCTTATCTACTGTTATAGGTAGAATGCCAGCCACCTGGCACTTTATGCAAGGCTAATCTCTCTATACCTCCGCCTTTTATTATTATCTAGTAGGTACGTGTGTCCATCTGAGTGTGTTTTTCGTTTGTTCGTTTGTATGAATAGTTTTAGTGATGTGAAAATTATATCTGAGGTCGTGTTTACCTGTTCGTTTATAATGTCACTGTTAAAAGCTTTATTTGTAGTTTTCCATCTTTTCTTCGTCCTTTTTTGCTAAGATGTAGCAGTGTCATACATTCATCTATTTCCCTTGATTTATGTCAGTCAGTGTCAAGGTATAATGCAAAGATGGAGTCTTCGCTTTTCCGTCTGTATGAGCGTATGTGTTCTGTAAATCTTGTTTTTAGTGTTCGTCCAGTTGGTCCTATATAAATATGTCTGTATTGTCCGCTGGAACTAAATTTTTCAGTTGTTTCTGTCGTTATCCTGAGATTATATCTCAAAGTGTTAATGGTTTTTAATGCTGTGAGTATTCCTTCTTTGTGAAAAAGATTAGTTAGTCTGTATATTTTATTATATCGGGCCCTGTGTAGAAAATAGTGTCCCGTCGTATTTTTTGTCTTCTTTATTCCTGTTTTTAGTGTTGTATTGTCTAAGAAGATTATTGATAAAGGTGGGCTTGTAGCAGGGTTCAGAATTTTTCATTTATGAACATTCAAAAATCAACATTCATGATATTTTTCATAAATGAGAAATCTAAAATTTTATATTTATTTTTCACACTCATAAACGAAAAACAAAAAATGTTCTGGTTGTTTTCATACATGAATGCGAACAACAAGAATTATTAGTCTTATTCATGTGTGATAAATGATAAATTAGCTACTTCTCATTAATGTTATTTTTCATAAATGTACATGTTCATTTATGAACGTTCAAATTTTATAAAATTTCTCATAAATGAACGTGAAAACATGTTCTACCTACGATCGCAGTTTACCGTAAAATGTGGTACATATTAACACAAAATACAATATTGCAATATATTCTAAAAGAAATAAAAAAACCTTTTTTTCTGCATACGCCGACAATTGCGCATTATCAAATATGTGCGTTTATGTACGCGAATGCTTAACGCACATATTTCTACGACATATATTTCTATAGTTCGACTTGTAATAGAAGTTAGATGTTCCCAGATTGAAATATGCCATAAATGTTGTTGAATTGATTTATGGAAAAATCGTAATTTCAATGCAATTCTGCCGAATCACGTTTTTCAGGAATTTTCCGAGTTTTCCACTAAGAGTTTTCTATTTTGCAATTCGAAAAGCTACAACGGAACAATTGCACACAAAATTCCATACTAAAAATTAATTTTCGATTTTTCCAATTTCCCGGCTTTTCCGTACGGTTTTCCCAAAATTTTCTTTCGTACTAACATTGTCCTGGCAATTACGAACAACTGAAAAAAAATTTGAGCCAAATCGGCCCAGCCGTTCTATCAGCAGCTCTAAATGAAGATGTACTGTCACGCATTTGCTGAAGCCGTGATTCGCGTTGTCTCTCCGTTTCTGCGGCTCTAGATGCCCTTTCACGATTTTCCTAAAGACGTGATTCGTGTTCCTCAGCTGATTCAGCGGCTCTTCTTGTCCTCTGCTGTCGCGTTGTGATGGTTTTTTTAGCAAGAGCTGTTTTTTAGGTGGCATTTTAGTAAACTGGAATAGTGCAAAAGGAACAATGATGTGTTTTGTTTTTTTACTTTTATAACATTTTATTATTGGTTGTTGGAACGACAGTAATCATATTACCTATTTGATGAATTGGCATTAAAAATAATTTGTGAAGTTATTTCACTATTGTAAATTTAAAAACACTTGTTATTTACTAAATTGATTTCACTTATAGGTTTCTCACTTATGAACACAAAACAGCAAAGTTTGTTGGATTGTACCGTTATTTTTTACCAGCGTAGCGGGGAATATGTTGTATTATATAGTAATGTAAATATTTTGTAAATATAAATAAACCGAAAACTCGGATTTTTGAATGCAACATTTCGGAAGTTTTGAAATTTTCATATTTTATTATATATTAGTGAGAGTTTTTTTTGTAAATATCTTCGGAACTACATAACCGATTTAAGAGATTGATATCTCGTTCTGAAAAGCATAACAATGGCTTTAAAAAATAAAATAAAAAAGAAAAAAAAACAATAAATATGTATATGTATATGTCATTGGTGGGTTTTGCCACGCCCCTCCGCCCACAGACCGAAAATCAAAAATCGCACTTCACAGTGTCACCCGCCTGAATATTCTGAAGATTATCTGAAAATTTCATCAAAATCGGCCCAGCCGTTTTCGAGTCCATCTCCTACATACATACACACATCCTCTTTTATATATATAGATTTCCGTTTCCTTGTTTTTGTATGTTTAAATATTTGAAAATTTAAATTTTTGCATGTATGTATGAAAAAATGTTTTATATGTTTTTGTCAAATGTTTTGAAAATTTTTTCAATATGTTAATAATTTTTGTTTTCAAAAATAAAACATTTTTCTCCTGAAGATGCTTTCCATAGGAAAGCGAAATATCGAAAAGGGAAAAAAATATATATTGTTAATTTAATTTAAAAAGACCGGAAAAAAGATTAAGAGATATTTATTATTAAATAAATAATTAAATCAATAAAAAATTTTATAAAATTTCAACCTGAACACAAATAAAACCTTTAATAAGGAGGCAATATTGGGTTTAAAAAATCTATTTGGGTATGATTTTACGTCAACCAGCGTCAAATTTGATTTGTGAACATACCGGTTTCGCCTATATGCCATCATCTCTGAGTATAGAGAGAACACTGAAGATGGCATATAGCCAAAACCTGTATGTTCACAAACCATATTTGAAGCGGGTTGAAGTATAATCATACCCAAATAAATCAAACCCCGTCAGACAATATACATCCGCACATATCGCCTAAAAAATCCTTTGTAAAAAAATAATCGCTTGAAAATCTTTCTAATTAAAACGTATAATCTCACAGTAATTAAACTAAGTGATGTGTTATTCATACCTCTTCTTGACAAGAGATACATTAATCATCAAAATCACTGTTGTGATTCCTCTTTCAGTGAAAACTGTCATTAATGGCTCTTTGTTTAATGCAATCGGCGAGCGATTTCGATACGATGACATCATTATCAAGCCGCATTTTAGATAGTACAGGAGAGTTAAGGCCGGGGCACATACGTTGTATTTCTCAACTGACTAATAATAATTTTTATTACAATCCACTCTTAAATTTAGTTTGAAATTTTACTACACTGCCAACGACGATTCACCGTTTCGCAGCCTTCAAGAGTTCTCATATGTCGACACCTACTCTCCGCTGGCTAGCCTACTGCTTCTTACACTGGGGCGAATAAGATTCTGGTCATATCTGAGCAGAACAGTTTGCCTGTCCACCAATTTTCGACTAGTTGCGGTTGTCACGAATAATATTCTGAAGGCCGGGGCACATAGAATCCGTCATACTTTGTATTTTTCAACTGACAAGTAAGTTGAAATATACGTTTTCTTATCAGTGTTGTCACAATCAGTACGTCTTCATCAACGCAAATTACGAAAGTTGGCCAACTTTTAACTTTTGACGTACGTTGAATACTTTGACATCTTTCATTTGCTTCTTCTTCTTCTTCTTCTTGTTTTTCGCTCTGTTTTAGTAAAATAATTTTAATACCGATGCAAATAATTGATAATTGCCTCCATGAGCTAAATAACTTTAAAAATGCAAAAAATTGTTAATTAAAAACAAAAAAAATACGTACATATAAAAATATTGCTTACACCAGCGTAAGAAAAAGTCTACACTTTGCAAGTATTGAAGGTCTGTTGGAGTTCTTATTAAGATCTTCCTTCACTAAATTAAAAAGCAAATCGAGCACAGCCTTATCCATTCTCACAGTTTTTTTAAATTGTTCTGGATCACTTTCAAACATTTTCTCAAAATTCACCGCAAAAAATCCATTAATATCTTGGTCTTGATAAAGCGGCCTGACCAAAAATCTTCTACCTCTGTTAATTATATCAAGGCACTCCCGCGCTTTATAAATTAAAATTAACATTAATAGAAAGTCTAAGATGTCGTCTAACTGCATTACAAATGTGCACTTTAATAAAACTTTGCTGCAAAAAAATATAAAACAAGACAAACAAAAAACAGCTGATTTCTTAACCGTCAACAAAGTACTCACTGTGCCAACCTCATTCCTCGTTACTTTGACTTCAGTTGAATACATCAAAGTATAACGCATGACGGATTCTATGTGCCCAGGCCTCTAGTATTAGATCTGTTAAAGAGTGTTGGATTTTAGGTTGCCGATCGTACCTAACAAACAGCCAGTAACGACGGTTTTCGCCGAAAGGAATGACAACAGTATTTTATCAAATCTAAACAACTTAATATCAAAATAATTATTAATTTTTTATATGTAAAAGATCAGAAACTGAGGTGAAAGAGAATATTAAAGATGTTTAAAATGTTTTGAAACATTTTTTTCAATTTGTTAATAATTTTTTGTTTTCAAAAATATAAAATTTTTTTCTGAAGAAGCTTTCCAAAGGAAAGCGAAATATCAAGAAGAAAAAATATATAAAAAAGCTCTTAAAAAAGAAAAAAGATATATATTAAAGATAAAAAAGATCGTTTAAAAAAACTATAAAAATATTATTATTATTATTAATATTATTTATAATTTATTTTAAAAATATTTTACTACGATAGAGCGAAAAAAAAATAAAAACAAGAAGAAGAAGCGAATTAAAAATGTCAAAGTACTCAACGTACGTCAAAAGTTAAAAGTTGGCCAACTTTCGTACTTTGCGTTGACGGAGACGTATTGATTGTGACAACGCTGATAAGAAAACGTGTATTTTAACTTACTTGTAAGTTGAAAAACACAACATATGACGGATGACGGATTCTATGTGCCCCAGCCTTAAGCATTAAGATATTTGTTAACCAAATTTTTCATTAGAATATGAAAAAAAATGTAAATTTTATGGTAAAAATTAAGAAAACTTTGCAACTTGAATTAATATATACTCTTTTATACATTTACATATGTATGCATTTACATGTATGTGTAAATATTTAAATAATTAAAAGAGAAGAAGAAATCTACAATTCCAAAATGTGCACATTTGGTTTCATGAATAAATGATTTTTATTGGTAAGAGATCTGGTCACTCACTTGTTAGTGAAGCTTACATGCACACACACATACATATTTATCTGCACCTACAATATATAAGCATATCCTGATACGGTGAGGTATATAAATAAAATAAAATAGAAGCCAAAGATTGTCTAAAATAAAGTTTTATAAATGCTTAAAATATGCATATAATAGCATACTGTCAGGTACGAGGTGTGTTCAAAAATGTAAGATATTTTTTATTACCTTGAAATAATGTATACGTGACACAGGAATTTTTATATAATTATCCACAAAATATATTTTTAATAACTAACTTAGATTTTTTTATCCATTTTAAAGAAATAAAATTCCCGCGAAATATATATATTTTTTTTATTATTCTTTCTTTGCAATCTATCTTAAGATCCTGATTAAGCAAATGTGCTCAAAATTAATACTTTCTACAAAATTAATATTATCTACATATCCTTGGTCTCATGTAGAAAGGCCCTAACTCGCATATTTGAAACTTTACAGCAGAAGGTAAAAACACATTTAGTTAACAAAAATTAACGTTTTTTTTAAGGACAAATTTGGTTTCCAAAAATTTGTTATATTTGTAAATATATTTATAAAAAACTAAATAGAGATAGGGCTTTTTGTAGTCTCTTTTCAGAGCATAAATGTAACTTAGGGCTTTTTTCTGTAGCGATCAAAACAAATTATATTTAGGAAAATTCATGATTAAAATTACTAGAAAATATTGTCATTGCTTAAAGATATGCGGCTGTATGCATAAAAAACGCTTACTTGAGCTTTAAAGTGCACGTTAGTTAACAAACACTTTAAGGCTAACAGACGTTTGTTAAAAAATGGTATTCCTAAACAGTACTTTAGCTAATGTATGCTTTAGTAAAATTAGAATTTTGATTCTGGCAATGCCACTATTTTCAGATGTCACGTTGTAGTTAACGATGTATAAAACTGAATATTATTTATCCGGGTATTTAGATCCATAAAAAAATTTTTTATTGTTTTCAGCAAAATCAACATATTTTTTTTTTATCAATCTTTTTAATAAAAAGAAAGAACCCAAAAAAGGTCAATTTGCAAGGCTTACGAAGAACTTCCAAAGAAGTTGTTCATATTAAAAAAATAATTATTCGGATAACGAGCTTTGTTTTGAATAATTATAATTATATTAATTTATTAATTAATATTAATTATATTAATTTATATTAATTATAATTATATTTTTGTAAAATATAAAATAAAGATGTTAAGATGTTTTATATTGAATGGCGTGTTATATTTTAGTTTTTAATATTATTTGTATACTACAATTTGTTTTTAATAAACATTTTTAGAATAACAAAGTAAAACTGTCAATTGAGCCGTTTACATTGAAAGTGGCATAAGTCACAACTGAACAGTTTTTTTTTCATTTTTAATAAATTTGAAATTAATAAGTTGAGAAGTATTGAGATTTGTTTGAGAGGAGTATTGATAATTAACGGTATAACAAAAATATTATACCGTTAATTATCACTATATTATAATGATATCTAATATATTACACATAATTAGCATTATTTTTATTATTCTCAGGAAGTTGCTTCGTGTTGTATAAAATATCTAAGAATGTCACAACTCAAAAGCATATTATTGAACATAGACTTATGTGAAAGACAAAATAGTAATAGTAGCCCCCTGTCGAAAAAATCTTTCACAGTACACAACATGGAGGAAAAAGATTTTATTTCAGCACAATCATTAGAAAAATCCGTTTCAGAAAGAAAACTAAATACAGACTAGTTAAAATGGCTAAAAATTAAAATGTTTTATAAACTAATTTAAAATAAAAAGATGACAATAACAAAGTAACTTATGCCACTTTTAAAATAAACGGCTCAGTTTATTGTAAACACAATTTGTTTTGTTTTTGAACTTTCAATAATAAAATTAAACTGTCAATTTATTGTAGGCTTAACGTAGGATTTTCCTACTTTAAAGTTAACAAGGGTATGTTAAGGTAAAAACGTTTTTTGAATACAACTTTAGGAAATTCTGCTTAACAACGGCAGTTAAAGCTGCTTTAAGTTTTTATGCATACAGCCGATTAAGTTCGAAAATAAAAATAGTGTTTATAATTTGTAAGACAACGTATCACAAAAGTTTTGGCAGTCTATAAAAGTTAATTTCTTTAGATCTTGCAACTGCTCCAATTTCATTTTCGGAATTGCTAATTTTTCTTTATGCGTTCTATGCAAGCTTTTGTTCTATGTGGAAGAAGTTCATATTCGTGCGTAATATTTATTTTAAAATATATGAGCCCTCAAGGATCGTATGCAAGAGCACGCAACATATTTACAGTACTAGGTTTGTTCCCGTATTCTACTTTGGGAGCCCGCGTGTTCCCAAATTTACCCAGAAGCGTTCCCGTACACAGAGTTTGGGCAAGTGAGAGAGAATTTGAGAGAATAATATTCTTCTTCTTGCTGCCCAAAACTGCCCGCACTTTTTCTTTGGGCTGATTTGGTAAGATTGTAATCAATCAGCTGTTGCATAAAATAAACAATAAAAATTGTTAGCAAAGAAGTTTTCTTTAGAGTTGAAATAAAACTTTTTATTTTAGAATGTTGAAAAATGTGAGTAAACGCTTGAATTTTTTATTTATGTATGTATATACTTATATATCTATGTATAAAAAACATACTAATGATATATATATATATATATATATATATATATATATATATATATATATATATCTACATATTTCCATGAACACAAAACAAGTAAATAATTTTGACATTTTATTTCGGGATAAAAATTTGGTTTTTAGTGTTCCCGTACTTTTAAACGTTTTAGTCTCTAATTGGGAGTATTTTTTTTTTTTTATTGCTCTCATTTGCCCAAACTTTACCCAAAAAGTACGGGAACACAGCTATTATCACCTGCCTTTTTAATTTGCAATTAAAAATCAAGTAATAACAACAATAATTTCTCTTATTACCTGGTCGAATTGACAAATATCGCTTCGGAAGTTTTTCAAAATCTAAGACGTGATGGATATTCCCTGGCTTCTTTAATAATTTGCACAAACTGCGAGGACAGATTTATTAGTTTGTTTTTTGTTTTTCTTTCTTTCAATAAGAGAATGAGTTGCATCACACTCCATCTGTGTATACATTTCGTTCTTCACAAAAGTAGAGAATACTATTAGTTAACGTAATGTTGCGATTTTGATAAAAGCAACCGTCTGAATAAATAATAATGCGTTACAATATTTAATCACAAAAATTTGCCTATTTTGTATTGCATAATTTAAGAAAACTCTATGCAACGTCACATAATTTGGCGAGATAGTGCTTTAAAACTATATTTTTTTTTTTGGAAATAAGTTAGGGCTTTTTAGAATATTACATGAATAACCGCTGTAATATTAAAATGTTTTTATTTTATTTATGAATTTAAACAACTGTTTGTTAGATACAAAAATAGTCTCTTTATTTTCTTATTCTTCTTTTTCTGACGTTGCTCAGCTAGGAGCAGTGTATATCCAGCTCAACTAGGAGTTAGGAAGATTGAACAGAGATTGGATTCCTTTCCTCAATTTCAGCCGTTTATATTCCGACTGTGTGAAGGTCTAGTATTTAGTTTTAATTCAATTTATTAATATACAAATATTATTATAAATATTATTGTCATCGCGAAAAGTGAAATTTGACCTGGTTCCTATTGCATTTATTTTGGGATTTCTTTCCACAAAATAAATATTTTTAAAAAAGTCTATTTAAAATTGTTCACAATATGTGACTAATTCAATTCTTATGCAAATGCATCAAAAATTAGCTTTATTTTTGTAAGTAAAGAAAAGACATGGAAATAGGTAATTTATGATCTAAATGGGAGATCTAAAACATGAACTCTTTTTAGTCTTCTAACTTCTTCACTATCATCTAATAATGATATGGCCAATGGATTAATGTGATCGCTAAGCCTTTGAAGGTATCGGCTGCTATACTTATTTATTTCATCTTTTTCATAGGGAATATCTAGGTCAAGGTCTAATGCTTTACCACGGTGCTTTAGCTATCATTTGTAGCGTTTTTAACTGAATTCTTTGGAGAATTTCAATATTCGAGTTGCTTGTGGTACCCCAAAGTTCGATGCCTTGGGTTTTGTAATACTCTTATAGAGAAGTGTCTTCTCTTCTAAATTTATTTCTGACTTTGTGCCAGCTAACCAATACATTCTTTTAAATTTGTGGTCCAACTGTATTCTTTTTGCTTTTATATGGGCTTTCCATGTTAAGCGGCGGTCTAAGTGCATGCCTAAATATTTAACACTATCCCTATTAGGGATTTACTAACCGTACGTACATAAATAAGATGGAGAATCACCTCGTCTAAAGTTTATCAATCTGCTCTTGAATTAGGTTGAACGCTTCTGATGCTGTCATGCTAGTTGCTAGAAATGCGTTATCATCAGCAAAAGTGGCCACTGTAACTTCATCTAAATAAGGCATATCTGTAGTAAATATGGTATATATTAGTTGTCCTAAAACACTACCTTGTGGTATTTCGGCTTCCATTTTATAATAATCTGACGTCTCATCATTAACTCTCACGTAAAAGTAGCGTTCACTTAAAAAAGATTTCAGTACCAAATAACAACAGGTTGCTGGTAATAGTGTTTTAATTTTGTAAACCAGGCCACAATGCCAGACTCTATCGAATGACTGTTGCATATCTAAGAATACTAATATTAGGAATATTTTTTATTTCAAGTGCTTCCGTAATTTATTTTATTATGCGGTGACATTGTTCGCGTGTGCCATGTTTGTGAAGCAATTCAAACTAATGATCCGGTAGAATAGATTAATTCTCTAAAACAGGTAGATACCCTTTTAAGGTTCCACCTGGCGGCACATTATAAGTCTTTCTGGATCACACAACCATCTAGACTTGTGTCTTAAGGGGGTATAAGGGAGCCCAGTCCCCTTAGGCTAGTAGGAGCCAAAAGGAAAATCCACTATATTTCCACAGGAATCAGTAAAGCCCCAGAGTTCCGCTATTTTTCTCTTTAGGCATTTAGCTGTTCTCTGACTGATTATTGAGGTAGGCCCTTCGGGAGTATCGTGGTGGCAGTGTGTTTCGAGGACCTCGTTTGAGTTTGTGGGTCGGATCATTCACAATGAACACAATGAATGATGGTGCAGGTCCAGTGAGTATGAATGCCATCGTGTTCTTAATTATATTAAGCTTCATGCGTTCTGGACCAGGAGTTGGATAGTCTCCAACTCTTCAGCAAGGAGTGAAGGCTGCGGCCTACTCCGGGCTTTTGAAGTTGCAACTAGGAGTGATCGGAGGATATACGTATTCGAAGGCCTTTTAGGGCGAGGATGACGCTACATTTCATCCACAGTGGTAACGATCCACCATCTGATTAAGGCCCACGGCCAGGTGCAGATGTAAATCTTATCACGTCATACCCTTTTAAGGAACAACCTTTTGAATAATTTAGAAAATGTTGAAAGCAAACTTATAGGTTTGTATGATGCAATACTGTTTTCCGGCTTATTTGATTTATGAATCATTATGACTTCAGCATATTTCATTGAATAGGGAAATGTTGAAGCCTTAAGATAGAATTGAACACCACTGTGAGAAAATGAATCCCTTTTTTTAGACAAGTTTTTAACCACTACAGGATCAACCTTAATATATCTTGGTGAGTTTTTTGTGTTTAAAGTTTCAATTTCTGCGCGTACTTCCGAAGAACTAAAATGTCTAATTGGAAAATGCATTTGACAAGCAACATCTAAGAAAGACTTAATTTCGCCATCATTTTGATTGAACGAAAAAGTTTTAAATATTTATGATTTGCTATTGTGATTCAGAGAACGTAACAGAGAACGTAACAAGTGGTACACTTTGGCGTCTGAACATGGTATTAGCAAATTAAAAACCCCAAAATCAGATGCCACAGACTCAAGTTTAATTTCTACTTATCACCATTTACGCATCGAAAGCGATAAAACATGTTCTCTTCCTAATGCCTTTACTAATCATCGAATGTTGACGCGTTTGACGTTCAGGATATCTATGTGTAGATGTTGATTTCGCAGTTGAGGTTTGGTTTGAGGTGTAAGAAATTAGGGAAAATTGATAATGATAATTCTCCGGCCAGAAATCAACTTAAATAGCTCATTATTTTAATAATCCAAATGGCAGATGAAGTTTACTGTGAGTTGAGTCACAAGATTATAATTTTAAGCTCATAGCCATGTTTTAAGTTAGTTAAACATTATTAGAGAAAAGCTCTACAAGCATCTAACATTTCGAGAAGATCATTTCAAAAGATAGCAAAGCTTCTCCCCCGACTAATTTTTTTTTTCAAAGATCATGTATAATATTTTTTATTCAAAAAGCTTTTAAGTATTTCCATCATCGATAAACTTTTATTATTATAATGTAAGAAAAAAAAATAATAATATTAGTTGTCAGGCATAAATCATCCGATGCGTCATATTTATAATACGAGCACATCTTACAATTTCTTCTTTGACACTTTCATAACTTTTTTTAAAAACTTCCTACCACTCGTAGGTAAAGTGTTTTACATCAAACATGCTAACAACCACCAAATGTAAAATTTAAATACTGGTTGTGTTTTCCTTATCTTCTCTTCCAAAAATCCTTCATTTATTATGCATCAGCATTTCTCCTCAATCTTTTACAACAAACTGCTAATAAAAATTTGATTTAAAACTTTGTGGATAAATAAAGTTGTCATATTTCGAATAGAAAAATATCATTTGGTGAATGTAGAAACATAACATGTTAAAAGGTGGGCATGTATGTATGTACATATCTGCATGTTTATGGCACAAAAAAAATTTAAAAAATTAAAAATAATAAAAAAATATTTAATATTAAAAAAATATATTTGAAATGTATTACTGCGGGGGAAAGGACATCCATATGACAATTTCACTACTGCTCATATAGATCATCAGTGGTTTTTACCCCAAATTTTGTATAGAAAATTCAAGAGTCTTATATCGTAAGCGAAATTGATTAAATGAGAGTTCTCTTCTTAAACAGCACAGCAAAAAAAACAAAAAACTCAAAAACACTTTTACACAAACACACAGTAAACATTTCGAAAACAACAACACTTTTTATTAAGGGATTCCTTTGGAAGCCATTCATAGGTAATTTGAAAATAAAAATTAAGTCCTTAAATTTGGGTCGATACAAAGTTTGGAAACACCAACGCGTGTTCGACAGGGTCGTTCAACTAAAAACATCGCAGCCGTGAGTCACAGTGTTGAAGCAGATCCAAATTTATCATTTCCTCGCCATTCTCAATAATTAGAGTTATCCAAAATCACCACATAGTGAATGTTGCGTAAGGATTTGACTTTAAATGTTCAACTGGTTTAAGAATTGAAGCCGACCGACCATTCACATCGCCCTAGATTCCCTCAATTTATTCAGGAACAACCGAGTGGTCTTTTCTGAAAAAATCATTTTTGCAGACGAAGCACATTTTCACTTGTCAAGGTATGTCAACAAGCAAAATTACCGCTTTGGGACTTCTGAAAATCTTAGAGCGATTATTGAAAAGCCTTTGCATGTTCAAAGTGTCACTGTATGGGATGCGCTATGTAGTCTAGAGGCGTGATCGAGACGTTTTTTCGAACATAAGGCTGGATATGCTGTAATGGTCAATTGATCACGCTATCGCGAAATGCTAACAACTCAATTTTTGTCTATTATTGACGACGTGGACGTTAAATGTGGTGCCGCATGTCATAGCCAATGAAACGATCAGTTTTTCGCAAACCAAATTTAAATGGCCAGCCTTTTTGTGGTGCTATGTTAAGAACATAGTCTATACGGAGCCAATCGAATCGTTACTGTGCTTTCTTATACGGCAGTTAATTTCTGTAACTATCCTTCTACTTTCACCACCCGTCTCATCTCTTCTCTATTTAACCAAATACGTATTGTTGCCTGAAGTGCTACTTCTCTTTAAAAAAAAATAGAGTCGCCATTTTGTCAAAAAGTGAGTAAGAATTTTGGTGAAAAAATCGACATCTGTCAGCGTGGTCGTGTTAGACATTTTCCCGACATCATTTTTTATTCATAATTGCCGAGCTTTTCTCTTCGTAATACAATAAATTTTGTTTTAGAAAGCAAACTTCTTTATTACAGGATTATTTTGTTATTTAAGCTCCAGGACTTCAAAGTTTATGAATAGGTTAAGTTTAAAGTTTTTCATTAAAAAAGTACTTTGAGCCAACATTTTTTTTTTATATTTGTTTTAGGATGCCTAGTTAACGAATAAATTTAGTATAAAATTTTTCTTTCAAAACAATCTTGGATGGAAAATCGAATTATTTTAAATTTTTAAATAATTGCAGGATTTTGTACAAAAATCTAGTTTCATAAAGTTTTTAAATGATCACAAATTTAAGTCCTTTAAGGCTTAGGACGCGAAATTTCGTAGTCGATTGGAAACACCAAACTCAATTTTATTTTGTACTTTCCGTTTCAAACTCATAAGTTACTCGCCAATTCAAGATATTGTAACGAATGTCTCTTGCTTAAGTTTTCAAGGAAAATAATTAAGCATTAAAGTAAACTACTGCGTATGTTGTTTACTAACTGCGTGGCTTGCTAAGAAACCTTATGCACGTAAGACAACAACAAATTTCTAGTTACAAACTGCGTAGAAATTTTATACACGCAAGCAACAACAATTTGATATGCTGTTTACTAACTGCGTGGTTTTCTGATAAATCGTATGTACGCAAGACAACAACAAATATCTTAAAATAAATTCCAGGAATAAACTTTATCAGTATAAAAACAAAAATACACACAGACATACAGGCGCCTATACATTGAATACAACAATAAAATATGATACAAAGGGATTAGATGATTCCTAATTCTGCTAGACCTCTAGTGGACAAATCTAAAAGGGCAGCGTCTGAGTGGATAGTTAGTTAGTCAGTGTAAAATTAAAACCTCGTGAACTAAAGATGTGCATCTTAAGTAAATAATGCAGTAGTGTCAACTTTGTGTAGTTAAAGTAAATAAACTTGTTATTAATTTAAAAACTGGTGTTATTTATTTTGCAACAAAGAACTCACAACAAAACGTTTATAAAAGTTATAAACGTAACAATATTATGAATTAGCGCATCTATATATGTACATTCATACATACATACATATGTATATACCTATAAACTTATTAAATTTTGTATAAATGTTACTTAATGACATAATCCAAAACTTCTTTTACACGTATGTTTTCTTATAAAAAAATTTTTTCTCAATGTATTCATTACACCACTTTAGTGAAGAATCTTTTCTTGGTGGCAGCATTTTTATGATAACAACATAGTAGCCGATATAGCAATTAATAAAAAAGTGTATTTGCAGTTTTAAGTAAATAAAAATAAATAAAATCAAAGATGGTTTAATCACTTTTATAATGGCTATTATATTATTAAAATATTAAAAGAGAAACATTTAAGAACAAGAAACAAATAAAAAGACGAACTATCGATAAAATCTCATCTTTAGACTCTTAAATCAAAAGTCTGCAATTTTTGAACAATTCATTCAAATAAAATATGGAAATTTTAATACCAGAACCAACAAAAGAAGAATCAAAAGCAATTAAAGCGATCCACAAAGACACTGTTCATAAAATTTGTTCAGGACAAGTATGTAAAAATAATTAAATTGTGT
This sequence comes from Trichopoda pennipes, assembly GCA_030448955.1. Classification (NCBI taxonomy): domain Eukaryota; kingdom Metazoa; phylum Arthropoda; class Insecta; order Diptera; family Tachinidae; genus Trichopoda; species Trichopoda pennipes. Next base: position 6,328,279 of record JASKUP010000040.1, read on the forward strand.
CTATAAATAAAAGTGAACATTTCCTTTTCCAAAAAGGTGGTTTTAAATTTGGCGGTAGCTGTAAAGGAATTAGTTGAGAATGCCATAGATGCTGGCGCTACCTTAGTTGAAATAAAATTACGTGACCAGGGCCTGGAATCCGTTGAAGTTAGTGATAATGGCTGCGGGGTCGAAGAGAAGAACCTTGAAGGAATGAGTGTGTAAAATTGCTTAGTTTTGTAATTTAAAATGTGTTTTCATTGTTACATTTAAAATATTTTTAGCCGCGAAATATCATACTTCAAAGCTAAGAGATTTTATAGACCTGCAGTCGGTGGAAACATTTGGTTTTCGTGGTGAAGCTTTAAGCTCTTTGTGTGCTTTAGCCAATATGTCGATAACCACACGTCACAAGTCTACAGATGTTGCAATTAGAATTGACTTGGATCACGATGGTAAAATTAAAAAAAGGCAACCTTGCGCACGTGGCATCGGAACTACTGTAACGCTTACGGATCTCTTTGAAACTTTACCTGTGCGCAGAAGAGATTTCGTGCGTAATATCAAAAAAGAGTTTACAAAAATGTGTCAGATACTGCAAGCGTATTGCATTGTCTCACGGGGAGTTCGTATTATATGCAGTAACCAAACATTGAAAGGTGCTAAGTCGGCGGTGATGCAAACTAATGGATCGCAAGACATCCTAGCCAATATATCTGCCGTATTTGGTAGCCGTCAAGTAAAGGATATTTTAGAACTTAAATGTCCTTTAAAAGACAGCAATGGTGCAATTATACCGGCCAATTTATTACTCGAGCAGTTGCAAAATGATTTAGGGGAGAGTTTTCCTTTAACAAAAGAAGACATAACTCGCTTGTACGACTCTCAATTTAGACTGGAAGGTTATATATCTAGTTGCTCTCATGGTAGTGGACGCTCCTCCAAAGATAGACAATACTTTTATGTTAATTCAAGACCATGTGATCCAAAAGATGTAAGAATTTGTTTCTATCAAAAAGCTTAAATGCTTTAAGTTTTTTGCCTTACAAAACTTTTGAACAAATAAAAAATAACAAGCTATTGGACATATAAAAGAGCATTTCTCCAATCTGCAGTTGTCCAATATTTTGATATCTTTATTAAAATGCAAATTATAAAAATTATTCTTTTCCAATTTAAAAGTATTAGTTATGCAAAATCACACGTTTTAAATAATTTAAAATTATCTTCCTACAGATTTCTAAAGTGGTCAATGAATGCTACCATCGCTACAACGTTAACCAATATCCATTTATTTATCTAAATATCATATTAGATCGCCAACTTGTAGATATAAATCTAACTCCAGATAAACGCCAGCTATTAATCAATAATGAAAAGGTTCTATTAGCTCTGATTAAAAAATCATTAATCACTACGTTCGACAATATTCCCTCAACATTTAAACTGCAAAACACTATCATATCCAACATGCTGGGCATTGATGAAGCTAACAAGAGTTTAAAACAGAATAAAGAAGATGAAATACAAGACGAAGTACCAATTTCATCGACCCAAAAATTTTGTGAAGTTTTAACAAAATGGAAGCACACGGGAGATACTCAAGTTGAAACAATTTTGCCAAAACAGAGAAAAAGAAAATCTATTGATGAAATAGCAACAAGAACATTAAAATTGCAAAAAATTCAAGCTTTTCTAAACAGAGAAGAGACATTTTTAAACACTAGCGACAATTGTGTAGCAAATTATAAATCTGAAAGTGATTCCGAAGAGGAAAGTAACTTGCAGAATAAGAAAACAGTAATAGAAGAATCCAGCGAACATGATAAAGAATCATCACAATACGTGGTAGAACGTATCGAATGCAAAAATGTAGAACCATTTAAAAGTGAACCAACGTGTATGGAAAGCACATTGGAAGATAGTCCTTTGAGAAATATTGAACTCGATGAGAGCAACTCAGAAAGTGAATTAAATGAACCAGTTTGTGGTGAAATGCACATAACTTTGGAGGAAATAGAAATTAATGTTAAAGCAGAAGAAAATATAAGTAAAAATGAACATAAAACCAAATTGAAGCGATTACGTTTTAAGAGCGAAATAACCCCAAATCAAAATAAAAACGCTGAAACCGAATTAGAAAAGGAAATCTCAAAAACGTGTTTTTCACGTATGGAAATATTGGGTCAATTTAATTTAGGCTTTATTATAGTTAAACTTGACTCCGATCTGTTTATAGTGGATCAGCATGCTACTGATGAAAAGTATAACTTTGAAACTTTGCAAAAAACTGTGCAATTACAACATCAATCTTTGGCAGTGCCACAACCTCTGGATTTAACTGCAATAAATGAAATGGTTTTAATCGATCATTTAACTACTTTCGAGAAGAATGGCTTCAAGTTTGATATAGATTATAATGGTAATAGTTCAAAAGTATATAAATTATTTTTAATTTTTTTTATATATTAAGCTCCTCCTACTAAAAAAATACATTTGCTGGGCAAACCTTTCAGTAAAAATTGGGAATTTGGTAAAGAAGATATAGATGAATTGATTTTTATGTTACAAGATGCCCCAGATGGAATATTGTGTCGTCCGTCACGTATACGAGCTATGTTTGCTTCTAGAGCATGTCGCAAATCCGTTATGATTGGCAAAGCCTTAAAAAAATCCACTATGGAAATGTTGATCAAGCATATGGGTGAAATCGAACAACCTTGGGTAAGTTTTAAAATTAAGGCGGAGAAAATCCGTATTTTTCAATACAATTCCTGAAATAAAAACAAAAAAAATTGGCGCATAATAATAACGATTTGACAAAAGACTTTTGCCAAATTACTTCAGAAAAGTTCCTAATTTCAGATAATGTACTCATTTTTATTTAATCCTATGATTTCTTTATTTTTTTAAAAAATCTGAAAATTTATCTGTTAGGCAGATTAAAGAATTTACTTATTTAACAAAACAAAATTATGTTAATTTATACCGGCTTTTACAGTTTTACCTTTGTTCTTTTACATAACAATAACAAATTAAAATTATATTTATATTTGTTAGCAGGGAAAATAGAATTTACACAATTATTTAATTTTAGATTTAAATCCTTTAGAAATTAAGGGAGACACTTGAGATGGAATGCGGCCTCTTGTTTCAGGTAAATAAAATTTTGTTAACAGAAACATTACAAAACATGTTACGGAAAATGGAAGAAAAACAAGAGCACCCCAGGCATTTTGTAGAGTGGGAAAAGTCATACCAATTATAAAATTACAACTCCATGATGATAAGCTACCCATTGACATGGCCACTGGTCTTGGTGATACCTCAAATAGCTCTGAAAATTTTGTACAATATGTAGTATAACAATAAAAAAGGAATAATTAGTAAACTCACCTGATCCAATAAAGAAGGGTATGGGACCAACGCCAAATTGAAAAAAAAATATGTATAAGAATATGCAAGCTATACATCCCTGTGCAAACCATTCAACGCTATCCTATAATTGTAAAATTAAAAATATTTAATTTTTATTTAATTCGTTATAAAGTGTTAAGAAACCTACTATAAAATTAAGCATTAAAGAGAAGCTTAGAAGAAAAAATGAACACATAATTGAGGACATTAGCATAAGAGGTCTACGATTTATTTTGGCCATAAGAATTGGTCCTATGAGTGATGTTGCCAAATTTAATGAACCAGCTCCTAAGTTTGCCCATTCTGCCGTCTGTGCTGTCATTCCAGCTCTATGAAATATTGATATAGAGTAATAAAATATCTAAAAATTAAATTAACATTAAAGTCATATTTTTATAATTCTATTATAACAAATAGTGATTTAAAAATTATGGACTAAGGGTCTGCTTCTCAAAACTACAATTTCAGTTCGCGAAATGACATTTTATTAAAATAATCAAAAATTTATTTTAGTAGCAGACAGAAGCTTAAAAAATGAGATTATAAACAATCTGTGTAATGGAATATAAAATTAAAATACTACCACTATAACCAATATCAAACTTTAAGCCATTCTTCTCGAAAGTTGGCAAATGATCGATTAAAACCATTTCATTTATTGCAGTTAAGTCGAGAGGTTGTGGCGCTGCCAAAGGTTGATGTAAATGCACAGGTTTTTTTTTCAAAGTTTTAAATTGTACTTTTATATAGCATCAGTATCCAGTTTAACTATAGTAAAGCCTAAATTAAATTGACCCGGTATTTCCATTCGTGAAAACCCAGTTTTAGGCTCACCTTTTCTAATTCGGTGGCAGTATTTTTATTTCTCTGTTGAAACGTAATCATTTCAATTTTGTTTAGCGTTGGTTTTTATTTACACCTTCTGCTTCCACATTAATTTCTAATTACGCCAAAGTTTATGCATTTCACTACAAGCTAGTTTATATTCAATACACTTTCAGAATTGCTCTCATCGAGTTCAACATTCTTCAATGAAGTATCTTTCAATGTGCTCTCCACATACAACGTTCTACCACATATTGTGATGACTCTATATCAGTCACACATTCTCCGGATCATTTTATAACTATTTTCTTATTGTTTTGGATTTAGAGTTTCCCATATATAACTGCCGCTGGCGTTCGAAAATTATTCTTTTCTGTTTGGAAAAGCTTGAATTTTTTGTAATTTTAATGTTTTTGTTGTTATATTTCATCAATAGCTTTTCTTTTACTGGCTTTTGGCAGAATTGTTTCAACCTGAATATCTGCCGTGTGCTTCCATTTTGTTAAAAGTTGTTACTTGTAGTTTTGAAAAACAGACCACAGCCCTTTAATAAGGTAAAGAATGATTTCAGAAACGATTTTTTATTTTTTGTGCAGAATAAGTAAAATATTTGAAATTTTCAAAAAAAAAATATGGTTGCGATGAATGTTGGGATTAATTTAGTTGTAGTACTAACTAATAATAGGTTAATTGAAATTATTATTCATAATTTCTGAAATCGTATTTACCTTAGCTAAAATAATAGACGGTGTCAATTGAAACAACAATAAATTACCGCATTTATTCCTGACAGCTGTTGGCCTCCTTGATAAACACAAACAATAATGAGTGGCATTAATAGATTAGGATCTTTCAAAACTTCTAAGAAACTGCTCGATTGACCCACTAAATTCAATTCAGTTTCCATTGTCTCCAGTTCTTTGGCTAATTCTTCTGCATTAATGTTTCCTCTTAGACGCATCAGTATCAATTGTGCTTCGTCTCTGTCTTTCTTAACAACGTACAGCCACTTTGGACTTTCCGGATATAAAAAAAATGGTATATAGCATATAACAACAAGTATGATGTATAAACTTAAAGCTATATGCCAATGTGACGCGCTACCAAATACGGAACGCAAGCTAAAGATTTGTCCAACGACTAAGCCTGCGGTTAAGCCTACTGCACAAAATACTCCTAATGTGCCGCGTAATGCTAAAGGGGCGATTTCACTCAAATACATTGGCAAACAAGCGGTAGTTATACCCGAGGCAAGACCTACAATAAAGCGGCCGATCAGTAAAATCTCTACCGATTTTGTCATACGGCAAAAGAAAAAGCATATTGCTCCCACAAAAAACAAGACTCCACATATAAAAACACATCCCTTTCTAAAATAAAGGAAATAAATTATAAAGTGATTGAAATATAATATTTCAATTGCAGAAGGCCAATTACCTGCCAAACTTGTTAGCCAAACCAGCGCCAGTCAGCGATCCAATGGCGCCACCTATCAGAAATATAGAAACTATAGCGGACCATAATAGTTCAATGGATGGTGCCGACAAATAAACATCATATCTTTGTATTAAAGTGATATTGCACCAATTTCGCATGTACTAGAAAAATGAAGAGAAAATGGAATTTGATATATCGTAACGTTTATACCACTTTATCACATTATAGTTACCACAGCTGGGCTATTCATTACACCTATACAATATCCTGCAGGTACTGCTGATCCCAAAGTTGAGGCATATCCGGCAAACACCAATAGTTTTGTCCACTAAATAAAATATATTGAATTCATTACACGATATTTTATTCTTAAATAATCGAAGAATAAGCGAATTTATCGCATCTATATTTTTTTCTATTACCACACTTCAAACGATTAGTTAAGCGCAAAGTAATTTACTGCATTTTGTTTCAAAATATTTTTAAAATATTCTAAATAAAACGGATGCTGTAAAATACTTGACTGTATTATATTTTTGTATTGAAATAAAATTTAAATGGAAACATTTAAACCGTCCAAACTACTGGTTGTTATTCAGATACGATATTCTTTTTTATCAATACTTTTAGTATGAGCAACTTCACTTGTATGTTAAATATTTGATAAAAGAATTTTTTGTTAATTGTTCTAAAATTAAAAATGCCTTAATAACAAAATTACCCCTGCTGTGGTAACATCTTGTTCTTTCTTAGCATTATAACTATAAGTTTGACGCGAAACATCTATTTCCTTTAGATTTTGTAACTCGTTATTTTCTGTCATACCAACACGTTTTTCAATGTCGATTGATCTGATTGAACTAATTTTTAAAATAAACTCACGTAGAAAGCAAACTATCCAGAGCTTATTTGAAGGAATATAAAAAAATTTAATATTTAGCTGATAACAGCTAAAGACAATAATTAGTGAAGTGTTGAAACACTAGATGCAAATATGCAAATACTAAATGATATCTATCATCATAGGTAGAGAGCAAAATCTTTTTCTCTGAAGGGTTTATTTACTTAAGCGATTGTATTTATTATGTTTAATTAGTTGATAAATGTAGAAAAAATATTTTAGTAGCAGGATTATATATTTAATAATATAAATCTTAACTTTATTACAGAATTGTCCACACGGTCGTCCTACAATGCGGCACCTGATTAATACGGCAATGCTAATAAACGACGACAATAACATAAAAGACGAAGAAGATTTCAACCTATAACTATTCGTAAGTCCAAAACGATGAAGGATCATTGTTGTTTACATTTTAAATAAAATAAATAACACATTTTTTTTAAACTTAATAAAGGAAATTATTTTTTTAAGTCTTAATTATAAGAAAATTTACTTTTTAAACGCTTATAGTACGGAATACATTAAAACCACTGTGAGCTGTAGACAAAATTACTCCGGGCAATTGAGGATGCCAATGTAATTCCTTAATTTCCTTTTGACCTTGATGTATAAACAATAGTTGGGGTGGCAATTTTTGAAGTTCGTCATTATTTTGTGCATCCACTTCTTGAGCTTCTTGATCAATGTCCGCTTCTACGGACAAATCCCACAAAGCAATTTGATCATCATCCCCACCAGATGCTAAAACAGTAGCATCTCTTGGATTCCATTCGACGGTGGTAATATGATCTGTATGGTGTTTAAAAGTAGCAATGGGTTTTTTAGTTTGAAATTGCCTTAAATCCCAAATATGTAAGAAGCCATCATCACCACCACTTGCTATAAAGGGTTCTGTACGATTCCATGATATAACATTTACATCACTTTGATGGGTATTTTCAGCTGTTAGCATGCAGGCCTTCTGTGGTGGAGCCCGTACATCCCAAATACGTATTGATTTGTCAACAGAACACGAGGCAATAACACTAGGTTCGTTAGGGCTCCATTGCAAATCTTCCACTGACGCAGTATGGCCAGCTAAAGGACGCTGATCAACTTTCCACGATCCGCCTTCAAGTGGAGTCCAAACATGAATATTTCGCCTTAAAGAGAAAAGAAAAATAAGACTTTCTTAGTTTAAGAAACTTGGCATAGTAATAAAATAAATACTTCTGAATAAACATGAGCTTACTAACTACTGTTTTGCACACAGAGTTGTTAGTGGTATACTGGGTTGTGACCCTAGAATACAAGTAGGACTTTCAAGACATTTTTTACTTTATTTGGGAATGGTGGATTAATTAAAATAACTATTGTCCGGGCGATGGACTCATTCGACCGATATTATCAATATTCAGGACCAATATCAAATAGAAAACCACGTTCTAATTAAAATATTTGCTGGATAGATATGTACATGAATTATGTATTATTTACCAATGCGATAATATCAATTTTAAACCCTTTATACCTTCCAAAATATTGCGAAAAACAGTTAAATATCTTTATACTGGAGATTAACAAATAATTCTAGGTTATAGTCGGTTTTTTTTAATTAGTTAAGGGAATACATGCCAGTCTCATGAAAAACTTGCACTCACAAGATTTGTATACCTACTTGCAATCGCCAGTCGCTAAAACACCATCGGAACAAGGGCTCCAGTCGACAGCAAATCCTTCGTGTTGATGGCCGCTAAACTTAAAAATGGGTTTGACAGCTGTGCTAGCTATTTCTCTTTCATATTTTTTTAATAGTTGTGCATCTTCTATAGCTTGTAATTGTCGCGACAAATTCCATATATTTACGTGTCCCAATTCACTCCAAGAGGCCGCATACACCACATTTCCAATACGTCTCGAACGTACCCGATTAACACAACCTTGATGTTTAATTAATGCACATGACATTTGAGGTTTCTTTAATTCATCTTTTTCACCAATATCATCTTCATCATCCTCCAATTCTTCCTCGTCTTCATCATCACTATCATCCGAGCCTTTAGTTTTATGTAAATTGCTCATTTTCATAACAATTAAATTATTAACATGAGTTTTCGCAGCCTGTGTACCAGCAACTATAAAAGCTGTCAAAGGAAATTTCTCTCTACACTCTCCCAATTCATCGGAAATAGTATCAAAACTAAGGCAAGGAGCACCAGTCGAAGCCTGGTGCAACATAATGTACGCTGATTCATCACATACTAATTCTTCATCGGCTTCTAGAGGCTTGCCTGGCAAATAAACTTTTCTTTTCTCAACTTTTTTTTCACCATCAGTGTCATCCGCCTCTATATCGCTTTCAGCATCCTGCGGAGCAACGACTTCCATGTCCGAATCCTCGTTATCCATATTTATTTAATAAAACTACTGTCACCTGTGCTACTGTGCCGAATTACACGTGCATGCAAGTGAAAATGCTTTCTGAATATGAATTAGGGTGGCCAGCTTTCTTTTTTTTTAGGTAACTGGTTGCTATAATGAACGAGTGTGCATTAAGAAGAGATAAATTTATTTTTCGTGCATTGATACGAAAAGTGTGGATTTTATCAAAGCACCGAAATATGAGATGGGAGTGCAAACTTTCTTCAATTCGCTATTCGTCTCGTTTTAATATTCTTCGCACACTAAAAAATAATTTGGCGATAAAGCGTAATAAAGTTTGAAAGAGAATTCGGTAAAATGTTCTATATTATCTTTTTCGCATCGAATTTCATACATACTATCAAACTGAAAAATAAATATTAATTTTTCATAATTTTATTAGATATGGATATCTGGTTTCCGAGACTTCGCTTTATTTTTTTAGTTTTTTATAATTTGAAAGTACAAACAAAGCTCCAAACACTGAAATGCCACGAACAGTGTGAATCTTTTCCCACATTTTATGTATAGAACACAAGTATAACAGGTTTATAATCTATGGTATAGAAGTCAGATGACAAAATTTCAAAACCTTGGTCTGAGAGAGCATATTACATCAGCTGCTGTTAACACTCCCAGTTATGTTAGATATAATTAAAAATGGTTCCTGTTGTATTAGGTTTTTAAAGGACTGGCAGGATCGCCAATGTATTGGTTTTTTTCTGTATTTTTATTTGTTTAACCTTAGTGCTCCGCGATTGTGTGTCTGTATTTATTTTAACATATATACTATACTATTATTGTATAATATACTATTATTATGTACTATTTGGTTGAGTGTGTTTCCAAATCGCACTCAACCTCTTATATCCATACTTAACCTAATTTGGGCATATCTTAACTTAGTAAAACATCAGGCAATCATGAATTTTGAGTAATTTTCAAAATTACTGATTGAGTGGAAATATTAACTATATTCTAATTATTATTAATTTTGGTTAAAATACAAATTAAAATAAATGCTGATCGTTGCATTATTTTAGATTATTTCAATTGCATATGAAAAATGTAATATGAACCTGTTGTCATTAATGCGGGTGTGTCGGCAATTAAGATTGTTAATTACAGTACTTGTGTGATGGTCACACTACCGATCAGTCACACTACACTGTAAACACAAAAATGTCAGAATGTAAAAAATATAATACAATGTCGAGAACAAATTAGTAAATTCTCATTTTTCCATCGTTTTTTAATTTTAATTCATTGCCGGTGATTTCTGTTAATATTAAATGCTTTTTACTCCAATAGCTATTAAAAAATATGGTGAAATCGGTCGATTGAAATTCAAAAATGTTAAAATTCCCATTAGTTTCCAAACACAAAAGAAAAACAAACGTTTTGAAAAAGTAATGAACGCGAGTAGTTTGTCTAGGTTTTTTTGTTCTAAAAACGTAAATTATTTGAAGTTTTAATTAAGAATTAAAAATTCCTTAAAATTTATAAATCATTAATTAATGTCAGATTTTTTTTCATTTACATTAAAAAGTTCTTTATTTGGCTGCATTTATTTATATACAAAAATACTTGCCTAATTTCATTTTAATTAAATTAATTATACTAAAAATTAATTATAATATTTTACACAGTTTTATTTTAAAGTTTCAAATACTCGTTTGATATTATTAATAAAATTGCATTATTAGTTTAAAATTGTAAATTATTTTTAAAATTTTTGTAATGAATAATTATTTTCAAGATTATTTTTTAAACTGTTTAATAGAATGGAAATAAAAAAAAACAAAACTAACGAGATCTTGAAATCAATAAAAAAGAGTTCCCTAAGATTAAATTAAAATATTGAAACAAAGTAGAACTGTATAAAGCTATAGTAGAAATCAATTTAAAAAAAGCTACAAAAATGACAAACAGTTTAAATGAATTAAATATTAAATAATCTACAAATTCTTAAGAGATTTGATGCTATCAAATATGAATGATAGGCAGCAATGAAGTTAATGAAATTTGTTATTATACTCAATTGCCCAACACGTGAATATCTTCATCTTGTTCCTTTTCACGTTGACGCACTGCTACAGCAGTTTCGACCAAGAGATACAAACACTTGAATTTATCTTTTCAGATGCCTAAAATGAAAACGAACTGTTCAAAAAATAAAAATTGCAAACGGAATGTCTATACCTTTGACTAAATGTGTGCTAGGTGGTATGACTTGTACACTAGAGGTAATTGTATTGTTGTTGTTATTGTTGTTGCTATTGGAAAGTGTATTACTATTGCTAAGCAAGCTGCTGTTACTATTTTTGGTAGTCATTAAATGTCCCGATCCAGGAGTGTTTGAAGTGACAACGGTGGCTTCGGCTCCAACACATGCCGACTCGGTAACTACTTCGCCCGTGGATAAAACAATATTGGCAGATTGTTGGGCGACAGCAGAAATACCTGTATTGCCTTTAAAAGTTAAGAATTGTATCATATTAAGCCTGAGCCGCCAATATCATTTAGATTAAAACAACCCTTACCTGCAGCTTGTGTAGTTAACGTGCTTTCATTTGAAGGCTGTTGAGGCAGGTGTGACAAATGGGGATGCGGCGCTGATGTCCAATATGTATTATTTGTGGCAGTAGGACTTGTGGTCGTCACTTCCTCGGTACTAAAAACAGTCCCGTAAAAATAAATGTTGAATAATCGCAATATTTTGATGATTTTGTTTTTATATTTGTTTGTGGTGTTTGGTTTTTGTTTCATTTTTTTTTTTTTGAAATTTTTCAAAAAGTATTAAATTTAAAACACAGGTGTATGAATGTGAATGCCAATTTAGAAAGCGTTGTATAGAAAATAAATGTAGAAAAGAAAAAATCAAAGAAAAAATATTGTTTAAAGAAGTAAAAAATGTTTTGAAAATTTTGATTGAAAGTGTAAAAATTGTTTTAACGAAAATGAATTTGAAAATACTTACTTCATAACTGACTGCCAAGCATCAGAGCTCTCAAATTTACCGCTTTCCTCTTCGCTTTGGGCCTCGCAGGTATCGTACTCATTAACACTATCATCCTCTGATCTGAATGTGATAAACAGAAAACATTGCATAAATAAAAAACATACCAAAGGGATGTTGATTTAAAAGAAAAAAAGTTAAATTTTAAAGTAGCACCTCACAGCATCTTGAAAGAGTTTTTTGCTAGACATATTAGTATCGTTTTGGATATGGAATATTTGATTTAGGGTGTGAGAGTAAAAGTAATTTGAGTTTCCGGGATATTGGGAATTTGTGGAGTTAGTATTGTCATTAGTACTGAAAGGCATTCTATTAATTGAACTGGAAAGATCTGGGCTTGAGTAGTTTTTCGGGTATTCGTATTTTACAGAAGTTTCTGCAGCGACTTGACGTTGTTTAGCAGCTTGAATTTTAGCTAAAATTTTGGCTTGAATTTGTGGATGCAAATTTTGAAAGCCTTGGGGATTAGATACAATTGCTTGTTGCCATCTTACATAGTTTTATAATGTAAACATTAAATGAAGTTAATTATTTTTCAAAAAATCAAAAACTCAATAAGGTCATTTAAAATAAATTTTAAGAGCAAATAGTTGCTTTACCTATATATAACACTGTCATCATATTCCATGTCAGGTTCTACCTTTACCATTTGTCCACCCGGCGTTTGTACAAAATGTCCCAAAGCTGTAAGTACATTAGCTACGCCATCATGCACCTCTTCTCCCTCAACCTCTTCCGTGGCTCCTACAATCTGTAAAAACAATTTAGAAACCAACTTTTGAATTTGTTATTCAAAAAGGTTGCTTATAGTTAATTTTCAAATTCTTTAACGCTTGAACCACATATACGATTACAGTGCGATTCCATTTACGTGATGCTGGCCAAAACACTTGATATATTCAAAGCAAGTGTTCTGCTAACTCGATTAGCCATACAAAACCTCTAAAATCACTTTATTTTTATTTTAAATCACGCCGAAAATAAATTTGTTATTTATAGATAAAATAACAGTGCTACCTCACAAAATTGAACATCGAGATCCGTTTTAGCTCAGCGAAAAGACTTTGAAGTGTTTTTCTCAAAACTACTATTAGGATATTTGAAATGGATTTTTTTAAATTGTCTAAAATAAAAATCGATATATATATATAAATCAATCGTCTTTAAAAATTTGTTTTCATAGATTCTGAAGATGGCTTAAGTTCGTTATTATTTACGGCAAATTACAACAGAACAGTAAAATGTAGATACCAGTAGAATGATATCAACTTTCTGGTTTGCTACAACCTTCTTCATTCTATGTATATGTCTACAAGATTGTTAAAAATTGTAAATTTTTCTTATTGTATTTTAAGACATTTCTTGCTCTACAGAGTTGTAATTTGTTAATAACAAGTGTTGAAGCCAAAGCAAAAAATGATTTTAAGAAATCTTTGGTTAGTTTGGAATTGCAGCACTTAGCTTGATCAACAAAATTTGTAGTGAAGATAATAACATACATATTTTACTTTTTGCGCAATAAAATTATAATACTCAGTATACAAAATTAATTTTGCTTGTGTAAAGAAAAATCATAACTCACCACTTCTGAGGCTGGACTACCGGTTATAGGATTTGGTGCACTGCCTAGATTGTTTAAGCTACTTGTTGAATTCATGGAAGAGTTCAGTTTTTTACCTCTACGCGATATAGTAAAGTGCAACGGGTCCTGACCTTCACGCCGTATCATTTCTGGCAGTATACGTCGACGAGCATTGATAAACCAATTGCATACCTGTGTATTTAATAATTAATGTATTTAACATTTTTGTTGTTATTTAAATATGTAATGCAGCTACCTGTAGCACAGTCAAATTTGCCTCTTGCGACAAGGTGAATTTTTCAGCATCACTTGGATAGGCATTATAGCGATGTTCATACAACCAACGTTTGAGTATTTTTACAGAATGTTTTGGCAAATTGCCTCTTCTTTTTCTTGGTATTCCGCCATCTTGGGAATCTATAACCATATCCTTAAAATCCTTCACATCATGCATGTCACCCAATTCATGTTCTGATATATCTTCTTCCACTATAGTCTCATGGTGATCGTCTTCCTCCACAACGCCCAAAACAGTAACCCCACCATCATGTTCAATGTCATCGTGTGCATCTTCATCGACACTGGAAGTGGACTGAAATCGGTCCCGTGCTGTGTTAAACAATAAGTTAATATTTTTCACTTAAATGGCCAGGTTTTTTTTTATTTATTGCAAATGACATTTCCAGAAAATCACTAATTTAAAATGCCATTTATTAAGTAATAACACGCACACCCTTTGTGCAAATTTGTATGTATACGTCAAATTATGTAATTTGACGTATAGTTAGTTGGAAAAACGAAAAATATGGCAGATAAATGACGGACGTTGCCGTCCGTCACTACGACAGCTTGGAGAAAAGTCATTGTTGCAAAATAAACATCAAAGAAAAACAAAACAAATTACCTTCATGTGCTATAATTTGTGCTTGAATTTGAGCTTCTTGTGCCATATCTTGAATATCCTGACGTATTTGTCGATCCAGGGCAGAGTTAACTTCTTCCTGATGGTGCAAAGTATCTGGCGACAGCATTTTATTATTAATATTGATTTTTTACTTTGAATACACGTATTTTTAAAGTACAAAAAAAACTTTTGAAAGTTTTTACAAGTTCAATTCTTCAGATTCACCACCGCATTGAGTTAATACGGCAATAAAACACAAAACTTTCTTATAACAATATATGCCTATCTCCTCCTTTTACACGTTTATTTTAAAAAGAAAAATCCATTGATGTAATGTGTTTAGAAAGCAAAGGGTATCTATATTTTTGCAAAAACGAGGAGTGAAGTGTTATTTTTATCGCTGATTGGAGACGTGAATTGTTTCCGCTTTTATTCTCTAAAAAACTTTAATATTTTCTGGTCTGCCTTCTTACGACGCCTACTTCACCGCGCTTGCTGTGATTTGATTTGCGCTGTATCGATTGTCAGTATTCTTTTCTCAAAGGCCTTTTTTATTTTTACTTTTCCTTCTGGCCTACTTTATTATTTTTTAATTTGTCAGTGGAAATTTTTTGTTTATATTTTTTGGTGTTAACAAATTGGCTAACTTGTTTGCGCCAATAATTTGACAGACGTATTGTCAATTTTTTGTTAGTTTGATTAATTAAACTTCAAAATTATATTTTGACTTTGTAGGTAAACTTCAAAATTGTCGTCAAATGAAAAAAAAATCCACTTTAATTTAATGACAGTTGCTGTCACGCGAGAAATCTGTCGCTAATTTTCTGGCAGCAGAAAAGAAAATGGCGTATACTTTTATATCACCATTCGCTAAGACGAGATGCCATATTTGAGTAAACATTTATACGAAAACCAAAAAAAATGTAAACATATCTGAAATGTTCCTTAATCATTTTTAATATATACTAGTTGAAAGCTCAAGAACTTTGTTTCTATTGCTTCTGTCATTAAATTAGCCTATCATTTTAATTGCAATTTAATTCTCATAAATAAAGAATATATACCAGATGTCAGTTGATTAAGTTTAAAGAAAAATTTGATAGGGAATTAGATACACTATAGAGTCACCTAGATGTCATATTCAAAAAGTGTTAATTTTACCAAAAATAATTTATTTCATTTAATTTTTATATTATAGATTACTGTCACATACTTTATTGGTATTTATACCAACTAATAAATTTTGTTAAAATTATTTTACAATTTTACTAATAAAGTTTACAAAGAATTTGTTAGCTTTTCAACGGTATGGTAGCATTAAAAGGCAACAACAATTTAATAAAAGAACCCAGCCAACTTGCTCAACAGGTTCTCAGAGTTGCCAGTAACAAGTGCTTCATACAACACAACACCCACAATAACCACGACGCAAATTACATTAAACAAAAGAAAAACATGAAAACGTAACGTATTTATTATAAGTAAATCGGTTTATATAAAGTGCATTGCATTAATGGAAAGTAACTACGATTTCATAGTAAATATTGTTAGAAAATTACAGAAAATCATTGTGAATATTCCACTTGGGGCACATTAAAGCCCCAATGGATTGTATAATTTGGCAACTCTTAAGCCAATAAAAATACCAATACACTGAACTTCTAAAGTGTAGTGTAGTTAAAAGAAGAAATCCAAATATAAACTTGTTGTGAGAATTTATTTGTTCGTTAGTTGGTTGATGGATATTGCTTTTGTTTTTCAAATTTTATTTTAAAATCGTGTATCAGAAGAAAAGAAAGAAGAACGCTGCATTTTAAATTTGTTGAAAACTAGTGATTTTATATATCGTTGAACGATTTTTACAATTGGAAATGATGTTCCAGCCATCATTTTGACGTAATTAACACGAAGAGTATACACAATTTTTTTCATTTACGATACTTCGACCTGTTTTTTCTTCTTGTATAAATACACACAAGAATGTCGTTGAGTAAGTCCAGCGCGAGTGACGACGCGAGCAAATGCAGCGTTAAAACGGATGACTCGACGTCGGCTGCAACGAAATCGTCAAATAATTTGGTTGTTCGTAATTATCAAAATTCGGATGAAAATTTACAAATATTATTTGACAGTGTTTTAAATCCGAGTGAATCGAAGCGACCATTGCAAGTGCCTTTACGTATGCGAAAATTGCCAAACTCATTTTTTACGCCACCAGCTGCCAGTCCCAAATCACCGACAGTATCACATTCTCGAGCAAATAGTGTGGATTCAGCATACGATTGTGGTTCTCAGCCCAATATAAATCAAGCATCTGTAGCAACTTCCCTCTCAGACTTACAGACTGCTGCTGCTGCAGCAGCAGCACAGGCGTCAGTACCACAACAGCCCGCAACGACGATTAGTGCTCAGCAGCCACCGCCACCACCAGCGGCCGCCGCACAAACAGATCAACCACGTTTACAAATCTGTCACTCCCGTGCCCATAGTAGTCCTGCTTCTTTGCAGCAATCTTATAATATACATGGAGGTAATATTGGCGAAGAAACAGCGGCTACTTTTCTGCAGCAACAGAGTGCTGGCGAAGTCTCGAATGGAGGTAGTGCAAATGGCAATTCCGGTCCAGGCTTTCCAGGTACGCTGTTAAGTTATAATGCTGCCGCAGCAGCTGCTGCAGCTGCTGCTGCCGCTGGGATAAATAGCAATAACATATTATCTTTGGCTGGTGGTACGGGCGGTGCTCCGTATCATATGAAACAACGTTCATACGATGTTATCAGTCCAATTCAATTACAAAATGAACTAGGTCCTCTTCCTCCTGGTTGGGAGCAAGCGAAAACTAATGATGGCCAGATATACTATTTAAAGTAAGTTTATTCATTACTAACGTACAATATTTAATCATCCTTATATAAGATACATATCCTTCATTAGTTTTATTGCTAATATAATAAATGTTCATTTAATTTTTATCCATGCTGCCGAAATTTGTTCTTGTAAAATTCAAGAATATTTTTGTATGCCTCGATGTAGTTAAAGGTAAATAAATGTTGGTGATATTATTTAGATTAGAATTACAAATTACATATATTGTTAAGTATATAAATTTTCTTATTAGACTCCCTTATACATGCATACAAACACAATTTTAATTGTGTTGCTGTAAACATTTTTTTAAATTCACAAACAGGAAGTAGATGCTAAATAACGTACAAAGATGTTTTTGTTTTATCTTACCAGGCTTTAAAATATCAATGTTTTTTTTTAATATTTTAAGTAAGAAACAACTATCGTTTGTATTAAATTATTACATACTGCTAGATTTCTTTTTTATTAATTTTTAAATATTTTTTTCGCAAATTTCCGTACAAACCCATACAAGAAGGACTAAAACGTGTTTTATAGCATTTACAATTCTACATTAAACTTTACATTTTGAAAATTTGAAGTAATAGATGTAATAAATATCTTTCTATATTATTATCTTATTTAGAACTTCAACAAACATAAGCCACGAGATGATAACTTTATTTGCTTGTTATTTGAATTTAAAAGTCGGAAAAATTAAAAAAAATTTTAAATATTTTACTTTTGATTAGATGTAGAACTATAAATCGAGATGTTTCGATTTATCCTACTTACGTTTGCAAATGTTAAAAAATATAAATTTTATCAAACTGATAAAGTAGGAAACAATTCCATATTTTTAAATTTTCTCTGTGGTAAATTATTGATTAAGTTTCATTTTCACACTCTTCTAATGAGTTTTTCTTTCCAGTAAGTTGGATGTTTTCATTAAAAAATTAAGATCCTATTTAGGAATGTAGCGTTATATAGAAAATAACGATTTGTTGTTTGATAGGCAGTCCGGCTTTCGCAAGAAGTAAACTTAATGAAGGAAATACAAATTTCCTGCTATTTATCTAAGGCGTTTGACGCGATTGATCATAGCAGTCTTTGCATGAAACTTCTCAATTTTTTTTTAACTTCTCTTTAACTTTCATGTTTCTACTACCGTCATACTTCTGTCTCAAGAATCAATCCTTGTACCTCTAATTTTTCGTATTGATGCAAATTATTTGCCTACGCATCTTCTACACTACAAAATCTATATGTACGCAGGCGATGTGCAGCAGTATTTAGTAGTCTAGTCATCTCCTTTGGTGAAAACAAGACTGAATGAGGATCTGCATAATATTTATTGCTGGGCAACTGCAAATGTATTTTGTTTAAACCCCAATAACTCAAAGAGTATTATAATTCCTAAGAAAACTATTAATCGTATTAACAATATTGATGTTTTAATAAATGAAGAAAAATCTTGGAATAATAATCGATAACACTCTTACTTAAACAACCCATGTTAACATACTTTGTAGGTCGAACTTACACAAAGCCGAGGTAATAGATATTTTCAGTATAATGAAAAGATATATATCCAGCAAAAAGGACTTCCGATGGGCTCTCCAGCTTCTCCAATTGTGGCAGATATTGTTATGGAAAAATTGTTAGATAATGTTATTGAAAAATTAAATATAAAACCAAAAATTATGACAAAATATGTAGATGATTTGTTTTGTATTATATCTGAATCTGCCATTAACGAAATGTTAGAAACATTAAATGAATTTGACTCTTCAATAAAATTTACAACTGAAAGGGAATGTGATGCTAAACTTCCATATTTAGACACTTTAGTAATAAGAAGAAATAAAGAATTAGTTTGTTTGTTTGTTTGTTTTATTTATTTAGCTGATTTGCTATTAATTGCAATATGTTTTACATTTGAGAAGTTTTACAATTTACGATTTTTCACAAAAGAGTTTTATATTGCTTGACTTGAATATATAAAAATTATTCTCCGTTTTTATATCTGGAGGTAAGGAATTAAATAATTTAAGACCATTATGAAATAAAAGGTTCTGATAAAAATTCGTTGTACTAAAGTTAAGTCTGAAGTCATTTGCATTTCGCAAATAATATGGTTGAACATCCGCTACGTTCAGTAACTGGTTACGTAAATATTCAGGCAGCATTCCATTCTTCATTTTAAATATAAACACTAGCACATTCATTATTAGCCTTTGGTTGATTGAGAGCCACTTCAACTTGTCTAAAATAACATATATATATGTGTTAATCTATGACATCTTAATATAATTCTCATTCCTTTATTCTGCAATTTTTGAAGTCGGTCTTTCATCTGTTGTGTCCCAAGATACAATAAAGTAGAACAATACTCAAAATGAGGCTTTATAATAGTATTATATATTTTTATCGAGGTTAGAATAGAAACTTTGTTACAAATTCGTTTGAAAAATACTAAATTTTTTGAAATCTTTTTACTAATGTAATTGAAGTGCAAGTCGAACTTTAACTTTTTATCGAAAAAGACACCCAGGTATTTAATGCTCTCTACTTTTTCTATTATTTCTCCTTCAATCACGACATTCTCATCAGTATCACCATTTATTACCATTACTTTAGTCTTCCTCGTATTAAGTTTCATCTTGTTCATTTTTAAATATTTTTCAACATTAAGCAGCTCATTGTTCAGTGTCCTTATGCTTTCTACCATATTTGTACCGCTAATATAAATTAGGGCATCATCCGCAAACATACATATTTTTGTTTTGTTTAATATTTTTCCCAAATCATTAATGTATATTAAGAAAAGTAGTGTTCCTAATACCGCTCCCTGAGGAACTCCGTTATTAATAGCTACACTATCGGAAAAAAATTCACCACATTTTGTTCTCTGCTTTCTGTTGCTTAAATAACTTTCAAACCATCTTAGTTGTACTCCTTTTACGCCATACTTACTTAGTTTATCAAGCAAGATTTCTCTATTGACAGTTTCGAAAGCGCGTTTCATGTCCAAAAAAACTGCTATTATATGCCTTTTGTTGTATACTTCAGTCTTCCACTGCATTGTTACCAAGTTCAGAAGAGATTCACAACTATGTTGATTTCTAAAACCAGACTGGACATTATGTAAAAAGTTATTTTCTTCGAAATATTTATTGAGTTGGGATCGAACAACTTGTTCCAATATTTTACTAATATAATAATATTAGTTATAGATTGGTACCAAAAACCAACTGCTTCAGGTAGAATTATTAATTATTATTCTAAACAAAATAAAAGAATTATTATTAATACGGCCAAAAATTTAATAGAGGGAATTCAACAATTAGTGACAAAGAATTCCATAGAAAGAACAAAGAAAAGATTAGAAATATTTTAACTGAGAATAATTTTCCAATACGATTAACTAATAGGTTAATTAATCAATTTAATAATAGGAGTAAAAGAGTTATAAGTAGTGGAACGGAACCCAAAATATATAAATCGATAACGTATATACCATTCTTGTCTGAAAGAATAGGGAATTCAAAAATTTATGATACAAATAAATACAAAATGGCGTATAAGAATACAAACACATTAAATAGGTTGTTTAGTAAAACTAAGGATAAAATTCAAAAATTAAATATGTCCAATGTAGTGTACAAAATTCCTTGTAACGGTAATGATAAGGAGGATTGTAATAAGGTTTATGTAGGCACAACAAAAAATAAATTGAAAACTAGAATCGCAGGACATAGGTAGACCAGAAATACAGAAATAATAGTTTACAAAAAACAGCATTATCTTCGCATTGCTCTAAAGTTAATCACTATCCTAATTTTGAAAATGTTTCAATTTTAAATTTAGAAAATAATTATAAACGTCGTTATATGTTAGAAATGTTACAAATAAAGTAAGTAAAGTACCATTAACCAAAAAATAAATAATAAATAAAAAAAATAATAAATTTTAAAGCAGATACGGAGAATGTTGCACAAAATTATAGACATTTAGTGCATAAAATTATAAAACAAAACTCTGTATCTGCATAATATTAATAATTAATACTTTAATTTTTGTAACATTTGGTCATTAAATTTATGTTTTAAAATATATGTGTAAAATACTATTGTTTTGTAAATGTTTATGTATTTTCAAAATTGTTTTTCATTTAAAAAAGTTTTTAATATTGAAAATTTGTTTGTATGTATTAAAACAAAAAACTTTTTCAATATGTCGTTTTTGTTTTTTTATTGTTTTTGTTTGTTTTGTTTTTTGAAAAAAATTTTTTGATTATTTTGAATTTGTTAATCAAAAAATTTTTTCAATTTGTTTGTTCATTATTATTTTTGTTTTCCGGTGTGGCGAAATATCGAAAAAATAATAAAAAATAAAAGGTTTTTAAAAATTTTTTTATTAAAATTGGCCTAGTGCTTTCTAATTAACTACTAAAAAATGGCATTTTCCTGTAACCTTGTAGCACAGGATTTAAATATAAATTAATAAGTCGAATAATTTACAATTGTTATCATGTTCAAAAAAATATTTCCTAGTTATATAAATATTATAAAAAGATCTACAATATGTTTAGAAAGAAAAACAAATACAAATATAAGCGTCGTTAATAACATTAATTTTTTTTTAAATTTCAGCGCAAATTTAGTTTTGTTTTTTTTTTTGTAAATCACAAACTATTTTATTATTTTCTTAAAATAACATACAATATAATTCGTTTTAATCCTAAATCCTAGATTCTGATTACCCGAACCCAGGAGCTAGGTTCCTAAACTAAATACAATAAAAAACTCTTATAGTTTTGTTTAAATAACAAGACCGCCATAGAAAATAAAACCAAAGACTTGAATTGATATTGGATATAAATAGTAAAATGTTGTTTGGTTTTTTAAACATATTAACAGATTTCATTAATACTATTAGTTTTTTATAAGTTATTTATTTTCAATTATAAATTACTACATTTATTTTTTTTCTGCCTTATATGTTTAACTAAATAATTATAAAATGTTTACTTTTTACTATTTTTGTTAAAAACTACTTATATAATTTTTTAAACGTTTTGAATTTTTAAATATTTACGGTCTTTCTAATATATTGCTAATAAACTTTTTAGTCACACTACAAAGACCACACAATGGGAAGATCCCAGAATACAGTTTAAACAGCAACAAGCATTAAATGCTGCTGGTAAGTGCTTAAATACCAACGACAATGCTTTTCAATGCGACACAAAAAAATGTATTTTATCTTTTATGTTAAAGCAAATGCAAGATTAAACAATAAAACTGCTGCAGGTGTTTTAAATGGTGATCTGGGACCATTGCCAGAAGGATGGGAACAGGCCTTAACAGAAACAGGTGAAGTTTACTTTATAAATCATATAGATCGTACAACGTCATGGAATGATCCACGAATTCGTAAGCATATAATAAAAACAGTATCTGTTACTTAAATACCTTCCATTAAAATAATATTTATATGCTTTATTTGTTTTTGTCTATTGTAGCACTTTTATTTCAAAAAGAAATAAAAGCCAAAACAGAAATGAGCTGGGTTAATGCAACTGAAATCGATAAAGATACAGATATATTTAAGCAAAAAGCAGGGCAGGTAAGTATATATACTGCAGGATATTTCAACAAATGGCTAATGTTTACATTCTTTAATATTTGTAACAGAAGTCTTTAAACAAACATAATGTTAGCTTACATATGGATCCATTTCTTTCTGGTGATAACCACGCTCGACAAGAATCGAGTGATAGTGGCTTGAGTTTATCATCAAATTCATTTGCAGTCAACCCAGATTTTATAACCCATATGGATACCAGCATGGATTGTATAAGTGGTATGCTAAAATCGATTTCTGTAATATATATATATATATTATTTTTTGTTCATTAACGCTTCCAACATTTTAAAATTTCAGAAAACGGCAGCATTATAGATAATTTGGACACAACTTTACAGCTAAATGACAACATTTGCATGTTAAACGATGTGCTCAATTCGCCTTCGAATAAGCCAGACAATTTGGAATGGTATAAATTAAATTAATTTATTTTTATTATATCATCGAGGATATAATTTAAAAATAAGCTAAGCGCGCATATAACTATTATTTCAACATTTTTAATGTTTATTGAAAAGCTAAAAAAAGTATTTCCATTTATCATAGGTTTAATTATATTTTTTGCAAGCAAAAAATTACCCGATTCAATCAATCAAATTGTGAAACAAGTTTTCAATTTTTTTTTCTTTTAAAAACAATAATTATTATAAAACAAGATAATAAAACAAAAGGACAGCTTAAATAAAGAAAACCATATTTTCTAAAAAAAAAGCATTTTAACCATTATCTTATTGTTTCGGAAAAATAAAATTTGGTTAGGGAAAGGAAGGGCCAAACACTTGTGTTTTAAAATCTATAGGCTTTGAAAGAAAATCCAAAGTAGACACTTTTTGCAATAATGTATTATATCTTGGTAGAACTGCAAAAATTAACAAATTTTATAATTGTTAAATATATATCTTTTTTTAAAAAAAAAAGAAAAAATATATAAAAAAAGATCTTAAAAAAGAAAAAAGATATTAATTCTAGATAAAAAAGATCGTTTAAAAAACTATAAAAATTATTGTTAAATATATATATTCTGCATCACATTTATGTGCTTCTCATTTCTGTTGTAACTGGTTTTTATAAATCGTGATTTAATATATCTATGGTAATTTCACCGCTGCCAATGAAAAATTGGAAAAACGCACCGTTGAAAAACTATTTTATTTTTCATAATAAAACAGAAATGAAACATAGCTATTTGACCTTAACAAAAAATATGAAAAATGAAATAACAAAAGTGGTTATGAAGATATAAAATTGTTACGATTAAATCATTCTAGGGGATTTTTTACATCTTCTGGAATGCTTCATATGAATTCAGCATATTTGTTGATTATCTTCTTAACCAAATTACTCTTCTGCAGAATGTAGTCTCATTTACTTAACTTAATAAATGTAAACGCTATTTACGATATTCCAGATTCATTAAAACTCCCACTTTAATAGTTTTGAAATATTGATTGATCTTTAAATTTTTATAATAGGGCAATTTTATAAGGAATTTTAAACTTTAATAAGGGAAATAGTATCTCATTATTAAAAACAATTTTTTAATTAATTGAAAAACTTATTTGCTAATCTTAAAACTTAGTGTTAAAGCCTGTTCCACAATATCGAACGTTATTGTTGGCAGCCTTTTCAAACGACAATCAGCTAATATGCGCCCCACCAACAATCAACAGGACGACAAGTAAAATAATAGCATAAATATAGTTTAGTAGGAATTTGTGTCCCAAAAAATATTTTTACTGCCATTTGTGCGAACAGAATCAGTCGCCCAGTTATTAACAAAAAGAAAAAAGTTTTTCGTTTTAAAAGTACTTTTTTTCAAAGAAAATTGACAATATAATTGATAAATAGCTAAATATATCACAAAATGTTTATTTTTTTATATTTTTAAAACAATTAACCGTTTAGTTAAAATTTTTAAAAGTTTAATATTTTTTTTTACTGTAGTCGAATACTCCATCTATAAATTAGTAAAAATATTTTTTATTAACTAATTCTGTACATTATTTGAAGTGTAGCAAATCATCCCTGATTTAATTGACAGTTTGTTTTTGACACCGGCTGATTTGTGAAATACGATTCTCTGTATGTTATTACATTTTTAAGATAAAATATTTTAAAAAGTTCTTTTTGAAATAAAAAACCTTTAACATGGATATGATATTGGCGAATGTTAATCATATCTACTTTAAAGTAGAAAAAGATCTAACAGAGCAAGTGGGTGCAATATCGTTACCTTTTTTTGGCATGGACAGTAAGTAAAAATAACAGCAAGCGAAAGCAACGAACGAAACGTGCCAAGGAATGATTTATTTTTTTTTAACGTTTTAGAGTCTGTTGCAGCAGTTTGTCAGTTTCTGAATTCAAAAAATGGTGTAGAATGTAGCAAAGGGGTCATGTGCCCTTTCCGACACATACGTGGAGATCGTACTATAGTATGCAAACATTGGTTGCGCGGCCTTTGCAAAAAAGGTGATCAATGTGAATTTCTACATGAATTCGATATGAAGAAGATGCCAGAATGTTACTTTTATTCCCGTTTCAATGCTTGCCATAACAAGGAATGTCCTTTTCTGCACATTGATCCGGAAAGTAAAATCAAGGACTGTCCTTGGTATGATCGAGGATTTTGCCGACATGGGCCCCACTGTCGGCACCGTCACGTTAGAAGAGTTTTGTGTATGAACTATTTGGCTGGATTTTGCCCAAATGGATGGAATTGCAAACATATGCATCCGCGATTTGAATTGCCACCAAGTGCCGATCTAAGCAAAGAAAACTTTCCGAAAAAAATTCCTACATGCCATTTTTGCGGAGAATTTGGACATAAAGCTTCTGGATGTAAAAAAAATCCTGAAAGCAATGCAGAACAACAACCAACAAAACCTGCTTCGAATGCTCGTTACCAGAACTATTGTGGCCCCAATAATTCAGGCCAGCCAAGCAATCAACATAAAGATACACAAGAAAATATAACAAATGACAGTGCCAACGATGAAAGCTCCGACACAACCTCAAATACAAATGCTACAAACAACAGTGGGCCGCCACCATATCCTAAAGTATCCAAACCACTGGATGAGATAACTTGTTATAAATGTGGTAACAAAGGCCATTATGCTAACAAATGTCCTAAGGGGCATTTAGCCTTTCTCTCTAACCATCGTAGTCATAAATGATAAAATATCTCATCATGTACATTATAATTTAAGGTTATCATTTCTCATATTAAAAAAACAAAATAAAAATTGCCTAGAAAAAGTATATTTTCAGGACAGAAATTTTAACAAATTTTATCTTATTGTTTTTCTTGTGTTACTGATAGATTTGTGAATAAAAAAGTATTACTACAGAATTTTTACCCATATTACGTTAAAAAAAATCCTCATTTTGGGGAAAATTCTGCAGCTGGCATCTGATAAATCTCCAAACAGAATTTTATGTCCCCATTTCGATTTAAAAAAAAATTCCCAATTTTGGGGATTAAACAAAACATCGTCACTGACTTGATGTATTAATATATTGTAGCTCAATAGTTATACCTGTGACTCAATAGACCCATTGCCGAGAAACAAATATTTTTGCCTGCCAATTTAAATTTGACAATCTTTTTGATTCAAGGTTGCTTAGAAAAAAGTTAAAAAGCCATTTCTTATTTGTATTTATTTATTAAAAATAAACATCAAATTTATATAACAAATTTAACTTGTTATTCTGTGTGAATGGATTTGGTTATTTTATAAATGAAAGAAAAGGCGCAGGATAACTTAACCATATTCGTCAAATATTTATATATGTATTTTCTAATTTTAAATATGTTTGTAGTTTTAATAAATAATTGAGACAAAAGCTTTGGTATTTGTTTTACCATATTCCATGTAATATTTTTGTTTTAGAGATGGCCTTTTTTATTTGTAAGTTACAGTTGGTAACATTGCTTAAAAAATAAACTGTCATCTGTCCTAACGTAGTAATAAAAACGAAGTTAAACTTGTAATTGATAAAAAATACATCAACTGAATTAGATAAATATTTAAAAAGAGGAATTATGCTAAAAAGTTATACAGATAAGAAAAGTTTTTGTTAAATTAAAACAAAAATTTTTAAGCCACTAAAATTTTTGTAGATTTCAAACTTGAAAACAACATTTTATTTTTTTATGAATTATTAAACGTTTATCAAAAAACAAAAAAAATGAATATTCATCCACCACGGGGAACATTAGCGAGAGCTATTTATACAAAATTTCATAATGATTTTTATCTGGATAAATATGATACACGATTGGTATGTAGTGCTTTTAATATGTGAAGTGTCTAACCTTTCATTTAATTTTGTTTGTATATTAATGCAGTGGTATAGTATAAATTCCGATCATCAATTTGCTTATAATAGCTCATTTGTACCCTTAGAGGAGCCTGATGATGTGACTTTACAATGGCTGGAAAAAGCGAAAGATAGTTCTACTAACATATGGTTACATTTATGGCATGCTTTTGCTCGTATAGCACTTCAATTATTTATGACGCAAACAGATATTAACGGTTTTTTAAAAAGAGGCTCAATGTTTATTTTATCGGAGCAGCAGTTTGCCTTACTCCTAAAGGAGGGTGGCTTCGACAGTGCTCGGCATGAAAAGGTGAGTGTTGCTTTTCGTTTTTCAGTCAAACGTAAAACGCTTCTTATATTTTAGATACGCTTTGTCGATGTAGGAGCAGGCGATGGGGAAATATCTTCAGTGCTGCTAAAAGCTCTTAAAATTTCAAGTCCTGATGTTGTAGTGAATGCTTTTGCAACAGAAGCTAGCTGGACAATGCGTAAACGTTTAAAAAATCTTAACTTTGAAGTACTGGAGTGTTTAGGTGAAATAAATGATGTTCAATTAGTTTCTTGTTTAAATGTGTTGGATCGCTGCATCGATCCTATTCAGCTATTAGAAGATATACACAAAATTTTAGCACCAAACGGTCGAGCAATTATTGCTTTAGTATTACCATATATGCATTATGTGGAAGGCAATTCTTCCCATTTGCCAATACGTCCTTTAATGTTACATTGGCCAGATAAGGCCAAACATTATTCCTTTGAAACGGAAGCAGCCATATTTTTCCGTGTGTTAGAAAATATTGGTTTTCAAATCGAAGCCTGGACAAAAGCTCCTTATTTATGTGAAGGTGACTTACGACAATCATACTATTGGCTAATTGATTTAGTAGTAGTGGTTTCGAAAAAGTCCTAGCTACATTTTTAAAAAAATAAGCAATTCATTTATGTAAACATGAAACAAATTTAAAGCACAATCTAAGCAGTCTACACTAGCAGTCAAAACTATTCTGTACTTTTTATACTATTACTATATAGTTAGTTATATGTATGTATATATTTTTAATGTATATTGAAACGCATTTAAATATTACTTAAACTGAATTTACATATACTTATAAATACAAAGATAACAAAACTCCTACATAAGCGCGTTTATATATACATATATGAAATTATATCACGGAAAGCCTTTGAAAAATATTTAACTAGTCTCCAAAAATGTTATTGCCAACTTTATACAAAAGAAATATTTTTAAAGTTGCTAAATATTATAAAAAATGTTTTCTTTAAAAGGGTGCTACAAACTGTCTACTTTAAAATTTTAATCATTTAGAATTAAAAATATAAATAGATCTCAAATAAAGTTGATATTTTAATTTTAAGAATTATTTACTTAAAGGTAAGAAATTTTTCGAATCCTTAAACTTGACGAAATATGAATAATTTTCAGCCGGTATTAAAATATTTGGATTTGTTCCGACATTAAATGAAACCGCTTTATTACTACTAGGGTTCGGGCAAAAATACAGTTGGTATTAATTTAATATTTCATTTATTCCTTAAATATTGAATAAATTTAAAAGGAGTAAGGACTCTTATGTATGTATTGAATAAAGACAGCTTTATAAAAGGATTTTCAATGACCGAATTTTTAAACAGAGTTTCTTTAAACAAAAATTCTCAAATCTAGGGCAAAACACACTTAATTAGCTACGCAGATTTTTAAAGCAGCGCAAAATGGAAGCCACACTAGAATTATAGAAATTTAAAATTACATTTCAAATAATACAAGATAGTAAATCATATTTGGACATGAGGTCTTGTGTTTATAAACAAATATATTGCTATTAAAAAAATTATCTGTTTTGTTGTACAAGCTATGTTCAAAATAGAATTAAGGACGTAGGATTTTTCTTAATATCAAACACATAATAAGTAATTGAGGTTAGCTAGGTTAACTAAATTAAACTACAGCTCAAAAATTAAAAACGAAACATTTTATATTGAAAAGACAATCTTTTTAAATTGATTATTATTTTAAAGCACCTACCAATAATAATAATTTGATAAAAATACGTAATACTATATAATACAACCGTGAGTGTTGAATGCTTGACAAAAGATAAAGTTGGTAAATCTATATGTCAAAAAATATAACATTTATTGCTTGAAACGGAAATCGTTGAAAGTGACACTCGTTGCTGTCTTTTTGTTTTCGGTTTTTCTGAAGGTGTGTAGAATTTGTGCACATGCTGTTTATATTTTATTAATTTTTGGTTGTAAAATTGTAGGTTGACACAATGCCGCCAAAGTTTGATCCTACTGAAGTTAAATTAGGTAAATTAATGTGAAAATAACCGAGTTTATGAACATGTAATAAATCTTGCAATTTGCCTAATTTATAGTATATTTGCGCTGTGTTGGCGGCGAAGTTGGTGCCACTTCTTCTTTGGCCCCAAAAATCGGTCCATTGGGCCTGGTAAGTTTAACTGGTGTAGTTATTAGAAGGAAGTTGTGTTTTAATTGCGCTTGTTTTCATGTTTTAGTCGCCCAAAAAAGTTGGTGATGACATTGCTAAGGCCACTTCGGACTGGAAAGGCTTGAAAATTACAGTATGCCTGACTATCCAAAACAGACAAGCTTCCATTTCTGTTGTGCCGTCGGCTGCGTCTTTGATTATCAAGGCATTGAAAGAACCGCCACGCGATAGAAAGAAACAAAAGAACAGTAAGTTATCTTCACAAATACTTATATTTTTTCTGGTTTATTTGCAACTAATCTTTTTATTTCTTGCCATATAGTCAAACATTCTGGAAATATTACCTTTGATGATATTCTTTCAATTGCTCGCACCATGAGACCTAGATCCATGGCCCGTACATTAGCTGGCACCTGCAAAGAAATCTTGGGTACTGCTCAGAGTGTAGGCTGCACTGTTGATGGCCGTCCACCACATGATATCATTGAAGAAATCAATGATGGCTCTTTCGAGGTTCCATCTGAGTAAATAGTTATAAACAATTTTAGTTTCGTATGAAAATTAAATAGAAATAAACAATAAAGATTGTTTTTATAAGATGGGAAAACATTTTTTATTTTAGCTAAAAGTCTAAATGAATGCATTTTTTTTGGACAGTGGTGGTTACTGCAAAGGAAGTTCGGAATGACAGTTTGAAATTTGGTGTCCATTTGTTTAGCTTAAAAAAGGTTTTTTATTGGTGATTGTGGGAAAAAGCAATTTCTGCTTTTTTTACAAATGTTTTTATATGAATGCGATAAAATATAGCAAAGCTATTGACCTCTAACGAAAAGTGAACAGGTATTAAAAATTCCAAAGCCTAAAATACGGATCAAGCTTGCTTTATTCCATTGGCGGCTAAATCTTTTCAGGTTGGAGAACCCTTGTAACAGGTTAAATGTAATCAAAATTGCATAGGAAGGAAAATATGCGGTTCGTTCATATATTTCGATTATAAAAGAAGTACTAAAATCCATTGTTGTAATCTGGAAACTTAGACTTGGAAAACTGCAAATCACAGCCGATATCATTAAGTTAATGTGGTTCTTCTATTAGACGATATGAACTGTTAGGCAAAACTTCATTGAGATAAGGAAATAACGGAAACTTATGTATAAAAAATTTATTTTGTTTGGTTTTCCCAACCATAAAAAATAAATATGTTGTAGTCAATCAGGTCCGAAGAAATACCTAAACCGCAAAACAAGTATGTTGCGCACTTAATTGTGAATAAAATCAACATTTTTGCATCGATTTTAATTATTAATGGGTTATTATTATATACCCAGTGTGCATAGCTTTGCCGTTTTTAAGTTTTTCACGACAAAAAAAAATAGTTTTTCATTAAATAAATTTTTTTCGCCACTAATTTCTGAATAACTTTGCAACAGTTGAAAATGGGAAAAAATTATGTTTGGCTTAAAGGTAACTTTATCCCGTATCTGGTGTTTCAATTATTCAAATCGAACAAGCCGTTAAAGAGCTATATTGAAATAAGTTAGCGTTGCTGCCTTGTTTAGGGGAAAATATTTTTATAGACCAGTGCATATAAAATAATATTGTTTTGTAAATTTGTTATTTTCAAAATTTTTATTAGAAAATTGTATGTATGTGTATATGTATAGTTAAAATATGTTTTTTCAATTTGTACTTTCTATTGTTTTTGTATGTTTTGTTTTTTGAAAAAACTTTTGGACAATTTTGAATTTGTTTTTCAATAATTTTTCATTTACTGAAAAAGAAGATGCCACACAATGATTTGGCAATTTATTGAATATAAAATTTATTCAATTTTTCTATTAACCCTTTCTGCTTTAAAAAAAAATTATTTATTAAATATTTCATAATGTTAATTTATGGAATATTTTAAATGGGCCAATTGCGCAGGAATAAGAACTTAAAATTACGATAAACTTACAATTTAATTTAAAACTATAAAACGAATAATTTAAGAGATTTGGTGTGAAATCTATGAATGTTTATAATTTAAAATGGTTTAGAATACATGAAGACAAAACAGTTAAGAAATTGAGGCATTTTAAGAGGACGTAACAATAAGTATATTGTTGCAAAGACTACACAAAACCGGGCCGCATATGCCGTAGTAATGTTGTGTCGTAAATAAAGTTTTTCCAATCGTTAAACGACCGAAGGTATTGCAATCCATGCGTGTGATATCCTTGTTGTATTTTTGGTTCACTTGAGAGAATTTAAAGCTGAAATTATACGGAGCACTGCTAAGTTATCACCCACCTTTGCGGTCTAATTAACAACCATACTAAAAGAAAATTCTGTTATTTTACAAAAAATTAAGTGGTTTCCATTTTATTAAAAAAAAAAACGATTTACAATTAGAAATTCATGTTTATGCTTTCTTTTTTAAATTAAATATGAATTTATTTTACTAAATTAAAAAAAAGGTGAAAAAAACATTGTTTTCATCAGAGCATAAGTTTATAAGACATTACACCTATTTACGAATATTAAGAACATTGTAACTATTTTGAGTTTTTTATGGTTATTGGGACGATACTGGTCGAGTTAGGAAAACGAACTAAATAACGTTGTAAGCGTAAAAATTTAATGGATACTAAACGATTATCGAACCACCAACCGTTGATTTCATTGTGAACAATGCCAGCATCTTTTTCGCTGGCACAACGAATGTAAACACAACAACTTTGGCGATCTAATTGAATATCGAATATTCGACATTGCTGTCCGACTTTTTCTAAAATAGATTCGATTATATTTTGTTTTAAGTCGGGCAAATTGGCTTCAGCCGCATCGAACATGTGACGTATTTTCAAGCAAGGCGTGGGAGGATCAGATATTTTGTTGACATTATCGAAAGCTGGACTTTGCCAATGTTTTTTTTTTATATGTTGATCGGAATTATCCTGCTGTAATAAAGATGTTGATGCATTGAACATTGTAGTCATAGGATTTACAGAAGCAGATAATGTTGATTCGACCCACTTCATAGTTCGAAATTCTTCACCATTTTGCATGATACATCCAAATTGTATTCGACTGTCGCCATCTTCCAGCTTTTTCAAAGCTGCATTCCAAGCCCAAAGAAGATGTTTACGTTTGTTTAGTGGTATTAACTTGTCTCTCAGGTGATTTATTATTATCTCACATTGACCATCATCTTTATGTGATGCACGTTGTATTAACTCTTTTATAATTTCTTTGGTGAAATTGTCAACTGTTTTGAATCGTAATTGCCTGCGTTGGTTCCAAAAGCGCCATATAAGGAAAAAAGCACTTATCAATACGGATATCAAGAATACGGTGCCAATTATTAAAAAAAATCGCTGCATTTTATTGAACAAAATACATTTTAAGGGCAAGTACGGCTTTAAAAGTTCGAAACGTACATCTTGTTTATAAATGTCGGAAAGTTGTTGATCTCCATCACGCTTACTGTTTACTTGAATTTTCCATTGAGGATTATGTTCTATAAGATAAAGAGCAGCGTGAAAGCTCTTTAGCAATTTGTGAGCATCTGTTGTGCGTTTTTTATATAGGTATTTCATAAACTCGGTTCCAGAAATTTCAGGACTAACAGAACGGTCTTTACAGTAGTGTGCTTCTGTGTTTTTCTGTAAAACTTGTATAAGTTCTTTATTTAAGGCAAGTGCAGTGCCTAACAATTCGTTGTCAATACAATTCAAAGAAGGCTTTGATATAGACGACATATGACCATTTAAATCTTCACATAATGTAAATATCGTGCTCTTTTCTAACATAGTACTCGGCATATCGGGTGGTTTAGTCATGTACAATACCGCTAGGACAAGAAAGAATAGTCCTAAACAAGTTATTAGCAAATATGGCACTGATGATTGCTTAAATTTGTTTTTAATATTAAGATGAGCCCATATATTATAAGCAGCCGAACGGTTTTGTCTCGTTTTGAATGACGTGGAATAACGATTAAGACTACCACTGTCTGAGTCTGAGTCAGATATGTAAACATTTTTTGGTGAAATTTGACTAATCGGTGTATTTGTGTGCGATCTTCCAATTGTTATATCTCTTAGTTTTAATAAACGGCTTACAACACTGGGCGATTCTTTACCATTTCTCAGAGGAGATCTCTCAGTTTCGCGTAAAGTACGAGTTGGATCCGACCATGAGGAATTAAAATGGTGCATGTCGTTTGATAAAATTGGAGGTGGGACATATATTTTCGGGGAGCTTTTATTAGCATACTTCGAGTTTGAAGAAGAAAATGAATTACCAGTATCACACATTGTTGAACGCGTACAATTACTTCTATGATTGTTGCAGTCCCTATTTAAATAGGATCTACCTTCATTAGATAGATAGTATTCTTTACTGGTGTTGTTAGAGACTACTGTCGCTGGCTGATTATGAACATTCTTATTGTTATTGTTGTTTGTATATGCAACAGTAGAAGCAATAGAATGAAATGTCTGACGTCGAGAAGGCGATGCATTTGATCGCCTACCAGGTGAAGAACTTTGTCTTTTTGAAACATTTCTTGATGACTGGAGACTACGTTTGTTGCTTGTTGTTGGCTTGTGTGCTGAAGAATCGCTTAGTATATGACTTTTTAGTTTTTTAATTAATAAACTCCTTGTTGTTTCAGTAACTGGCATATTAGGAAATCCATATCTCTGTAATTCCTGACGTAACTCCGCGTCATTAAGGTTGTCAAAATACGCATCGGTCATTGGGAATTACTTTGTTTGAACCTACAAAATAACAAATTTATTTTTAATATATCATGATATTTAACAAATTGAGTAATTCTAAAATAATGTATATAAGCGTATATGTGTGTGCGCGTGTGTTTTTAAATAATAATTGGACGTCATCTTTTTATAGTTAATTTTGTAAACTCAAAATAGATTGTTTTGATGAATTTTATAGTTCATATTAACATCATACTAACCAATTTATGTTAAATGTTTGTTATTAAAAAATAGTACTATTGTTGTACAAAATCGGCTTGTAGCCTTAATGTCAAACTGTTGGCTTCTTTCACAAGATTTTTTAATGTTTTAATTCTTGTTCCATATTCTTTTTTATTCAACAGCAAACCATCACTATATGTTAGATTAGTTTCAAAACAATTAAAATTTTTATTTCATTAAAATTAGTTAAATATTTTGTAATTAGTTTATTAAAACGCTTTAACCTAGCAAAATATTCTGAAGAATTCGTGAGATAGCTTGACAGTTAGTGTCAAGTTGAGTAACGAATATTTAGTGTTTCCTTTCTACCATTCCAAAACATAATAAATAAGTAATGCCAGGTTTGTTTGGCTTTTGCCTTCATTTTTATTTGAAGAAGCTGTATATGTTTATTTATGCTGTATATATTTTAAAATTTACAAAGCGGGATTAAAATGTGATCAGTATTACTAAAAATTATTTCAATGAAAATAAAGAAAAATGTTAATTGCATTTTACTTAAAATAAAAGACAATTCCACATATGATATAAATAATGTTTGAGATTGAATTGAATCCATCGGCAGAATCACAAATTTTAAATACTTTTTAAATAATATACGAGTAAGCACTACTAAAAACTATTGGTATTTATTAAATTTTCAGTTTTTAATGGTAAAATTTCACTTTATTGTTGCATGGTGTTGTAAACTTTCATTAACATTAGCTGATGATACTGATAATTTGCAAGTCTTTACTTTATACATAAATAAAAAACTTTTGATGTAGGATTAATAGAATATTAACGAACATTTAAACCTTTTCTTTTAATAAAAAAGTCCCTACAACAAAAACGCCACGGAAATATGATTTTAAGAACCCTTTAAAACCGTAAAGAAATGTTTAAAGTCCTTATTTTTCCCCCTTAGCCTAAGGTTAAGTAGAAATCGGGCAATATTAGGTTATTAAAAATGTTTTGATTTTTACCAAGTGGCGTTTAAATAACTTTTTGTAACAGTTTTAATTTTTAGAGTTTAAAAATATAACATTTTTATGCATATACATATTCTTAACAACTTAATCGGCATTAATTTAAGAAATCGGAAATAGTGAATTTTTTTCGAAGTACATCCTATTGTATACTAGCAATGAGTTCAAAGAACCATTGCATTTTCTTCCTTTGGATATTTGACTGTTTACAATAATGGGCTGTATGTTTTTACATCTGTGAAAGATCATATCGAGAGGCGATAGGTTAAGAAGTTTTCTTTCAACGGCCAAGCGGGCTACATGTGCCCTGTCAAGATTGTTACATACAATAGATCTATGAAATTTTAACTAGCAGAAACAACGTGAATATTAAGGAAATGAGAGAACTGGTCGTTGTTAAACTGTAATTAAAAAATTATGGACTGATTTTGATGCGAACCTATCTGCGATAAAAATACACGTTTTTTTGTGGCGAAATATGCATTTATTGTATTGATCTAAAAATAAACAATTTTTATTTAGAGTTTAATAAATAAAACGAAAATGACAGTTTAAATAAGTAAACAGTTTATAAGCACAGCATCAAACTAATTGTTACATGGTAAGAATTGAGTTATTGTTTATATTTAACAAATACATTTAAGCTTTAATCGATTATTTTGTTATTAGCGGTGCTATTGGCAGTGGTTGAGCAGCCAATTTTTGACGATACTGCCATTGTACCAGGTTCAACTATTGTGCTTGAATCAACCACTTCTAGATTTTGATCGGGCATAACTTTATCAACTACATGCTTATATACAAGACCGTTTTCTCCTAGATAAAAAATAGAGAAACCATCATACCAGGATTCCTGACTATCAAATACTCCTTTTAAATCCCACAATTTATATTTCCAAAAGTTTAACATAACTTTTAATCCCGAAATGCCACGTATGCGCCATCTTACTTTAATTGTTAGGTCCTCTGGATGTTTTGTAATCTTAAGAATTTCGAATTTCACGTAAGCATATTTCAAGTGACCCACTGTACGCAAAAGAGCAATCTGCTTAATGTAGTGATACAACCCAACCGTATGTTTTCCTGTAATATTATTTTGAAATTCCAAGTTTGGACTATAAATTGAATAATCTAAAGGCTGTATGAAAAGTTTGGGTAGCGTATCACTTAATACATTATATGCATGTTCCAAATCACTGACAGTGGGAGGTCTTCCTTGCAAAGAATCATTATTTTTTTTGTCTGTGCTAAATGCTTGCCGTGATTGAATGTTTAATAAAATTGCTACATAAGCCTTCCTTCCTTGAAAACGATTTTTTAACACAAGGGGAAGTTTTTGTCCATTAAAGGGAAAAGTTGGTTGATATCCTAACGATGAAAATCGTTTTATACGGGGTAATTGTTCAATACGATTCCAGTAGTCTTTTACTCTCACAGCATACCGACAAAATGTCACCGTGTTAGAATACATATAGTTCTTGTTTTTATTGAGAATATAGTTAATAAAAAATTGATTGATTGATTGTTGAATAATTTTCCAACTCTTATAGAACGAACAACAACAATAAAAAATGTGGAAAGTAGAGTTTCCAATGCTACATCAAATGACAACAGATGTTTTCTTAATAAGCGTGATGCCAGATTGTAAATTAGTGCCCCCCATAACGCATTGTAGCAGAAGCATTTTTAATATATTCAAAAGTATTTTTGTAAGCGGATTAATTTTATTTTAATTTTTATTAAAACTCAATACGAAAGTAACTAATAATTCTTATTTACAACGTTTAGTTTTAACTTTGCATTTTTTACATTCATATGTATAGTTGAATTTTATTGCGTTAACGTTAAATTGCCTTTTGGTTTTCATCAAAGTCCAATTTATTTAAAAGATTTTGACTGCCGTTAAACTCATCTAACTCAGGATCCGCATATTCCAAAATATTAAAATCATCACCAATTTCAGCTGTTAATGATTTAAGTATATCATCGTCGTCACCATCAGCAAAACCACCAAGAATATCCCCCAACCCAGCATTTTCATCGGCTTCTAATTTCTCAGCTCCACTTGTCATGGGATCTTTCGAATCTGTCAGTTTAGATACTGTTGGCCAATTTTTATCCGTTAAGAATATATCGTTACGTTCAGAGAGTTGTAATGCAGGGTCTGTTCTGTTGGTGTCAAAGACTTTAGATACTACATCCAATGACGACTGTGAGTTTTGGTGGTGAATTGTTTGATTTAGTGTAGATATAAAAGACGCTTCTTGTTGATTAAGTTGTGATAAAGACTTGTTTGTGTCACACGTTAACTGATTTGGCAATACCGAAGATATATTTTCATTACTTGTGCTCAGAGTATTATTCGACTGTAATTTGTTTTGCGGATTATTGTCGTTAAAAAGATTCATATCAAATAGAGATTGTTGATTTACTTTATTGTTTGAAATAGTATTTACGGGTGTGGATGGTTCAGAACGCGAGTAATCTCCCATAAATGCTGTAGAATAAAATAAAAATAAATAGATTGTTAAAATTTGTTGATAACTTATAAAAATTACCATTTTTATAAAATTTATTACTATATGTTTCCTTGTTTTTGGCTTGGTGTTGCTTCCACACTCTTTCTTGTTCTTGTTCTTTTAACGACTTTTGTTGAAAATACATTTTTTCAGGTTCCTGCAGAAACGAAAAAGAATGATAGTAATATATGGACTGTTTTAATCGAGCAAGCCTACCTGTTGAGATCTTCTCAATCTTAAAACGGAACGATTATCTTTAGCATGCTGTAAGAAAGGGGCCTTCATTTCTGTTGATAATGAACGCCACTTTTTTAAAATTTGTTTACAACGTTCATTCCAATTGGGATATAAATGTTTAAGTTCCGGATGTTGAGTATTGGCATACAACACGGCAGATATAGTTGCCATTTCCCCTAAATCTGTTGAAAAACTGTAGTCATGATGCGATAAAATTTTGATATATTAACTAACCTTCATCTTTTCTCATTTTTTCTGCAGTCTTTTGTGTACCAGCTACAGCTGCCTCTTTCATTGGCTCTTCATGTTGTGGCACCAATTCCTGAGAATCGTTTGATACACTTGCAGCTACTGCTTGTGGCAGCGATAGATCACTTTCGATTTTTACTTGACTTAACATTGGATCATCAGATTTTTGTGTTAAATATTGAGATGGCTGTTTATTTTGAATGTTCATTGTATTATAAGTTGTTTGTTGATATTGCATACGCTGTTGTTGAATTTGTTGCTGGTGTATTTGCTGTTGAATTTGTTGCTGTTGCAATTGCTGTTGTTGTTGCTGCTGCTGTAGTTGCTGAGGATTATTAATACCTGGCATGAAAGCCTGTTGCGAACTTTGGCTATTGCTTTGCTGCACATGTTGCATATTCAAGTTATTGTTATTTTGCATTAGGTTAGCATTGAATTGACTATAAGTAATAAAAAAATTTATTTAGAAAACTCTAGTTAATAAAATTAAATTTCTTACCTCATTTCCATTTTGATAGTATTTAATCCCATATTATTAGTTGAACTCGTTACGAATTCAGACGAAATCTAAAAGATTTCAAAATTATATTGTGTTTTTAATTTTTTTTAAGCCAACACCACTTACATTTGTAACAATATCTTCCGTTTTTAGGGTTTTTAATGTCTCTTCCATTTTAGAAGAAGATATTAAAACATTCTTTTGCATATTTTGTGAAAGCTCTGGATGTTCGGTTTCTAAAGCTGGAGCAGCATTTGTTGGAATCGATGGCTTGGAAATTATTTTTTGCTGACATGAAGGGTTATGTTGTACTTTTTGTAATAATGTTTGCTGCTGATTTTGAGTTACATTGACATCTTTAATGTTTGTTTTGTATATGTCAGTAGAAAAGCAGGCCCCTGTGTCAGAATCATCAGATTCATCAAAAGATATACGTGATGAATCTTTATTGTCTAATAGAGATTTGCCGAAAAATGCTTCTTGCAAATATGATGGATATGATTCAGACAATTTCGATTTCATTTTTTTCTTAATGATTTTCTTTTTCTTTTCATCTGTTAATGAAGGGTTTTCTAAGGTGCCCATGTAGAGCTCTTCATTTTCTTTACGTATGCCACGCATACGTACATTGAAACCACCGATACCAAGTTTTTGCAAATTTCTCTGGCGCTTTTTACGTAAAATATTTAAGCCTTCTTCATTAGTAGATATCGAGAAGCCTTCTGGTTGGCTGCCATCCTCTCCTAACCATACCATACCATCTTTATAGGTAGGGATGGGAGTTTTGTCGACTACAGTGGAGTTTCCTTCGCTGCCAACATCACCCGAAATAGAAGTTGCATTTCCAGTCATTACCGGGTCTATGGATGACACAATGCCAGATTCTTTTTGTGCAGCATCTGCGCGTAGTTTTCTTTTTCTTTTTATTTCTGTAGTAAGGGAACGTATCATATTGAAACCTTGTTCACTTACACACACTCCATCTATCCAAAATGTGTTCTCGGCTGTTTCGGAAGGTTCGTTCACAGCAAGATTTCCGGCCGCATTGAATGTAGTGGAATTATTGTTGTCTTGTTGAGTTTCAATTGTTGATTGTTTACTGTTTGCAGATTCCTTTTGGATAGGCTTTTCTGTTTGGGGCACTTTTGAAGTTAAAATTTTGGGTGTAGCTACATCCTTGCGACATGTTTTACAGTGGTAATCAATATCATTAAAGGTTTTCGCTTCATCTTCATTTTTTATGTTGTCACACAAGCAGTGTAGCCACCGTTCACAGCTGCTACACTGTATTATAAGTTCATTTTCATTATAAGATTGTCCGCATACAAAACAAGCAACTTGACTTGCACAAGGGCCACACTCCAAGAAGCCATTGAACCAAGGTGAATTTTTACCTGGTGAATTCCGTCCACATTTTTGACAAATCGCACACCATTTGCATTTCCAATTACCGTTTGGTACAGCGTCCAAAGGAGGGCTCATGCAGTAGATATGATAAGAAATATCACATTCATCACATAAAATTAGTCTGCTTTCGTCGTTTTTTTGGCCGCATCCCTCGCAAACTGTGCAGTCTAAACAGCGCCAACCTTTTTGTACCATTGTCTTTGAGAGACTGACATTCGCACAGTGCGGATGATAACATTGGCCACACTGAACACATCCGATTAAACATGCCTCTTGGTCTGTACCCAGAGCACCACATGTAACGCATATGTCTTGCATTAAAATAAATTTGTCTTTAGCAGAACACAAAACCATTTTCTTTTCTAATGCCATGTCATCTTCAGAGCACTGGGAACTGTTTACATCACTACTGGTTGAAGGCGTAGATGAAGAGTTTAACATTAACAATTGACGCCCCTTGCCACGTACACCACGTTTACGATTAATTTGACTGAGTATTCCTTTGCCCATAAATAGTTTACCCATTTTTCCACCACGATTTATCTCCTTAAGGCTAACGCGTTTTTTAGATATTTTTAATGGATCAACCATATTAGTAAAATCTGTTCCACTATCCTTATCGTAAAATTCTGCTTCCAAATCACGCGGAAAACCATCAACAGATGCAGTTAACGACTCCGCAGTGGCAAATGCCATTAAATGTTTTCCAGATTTGCAAGGCTGACAGACATAATCGTAATCGGGATTTGTTTCTTTTTTTACGTGGTATACAGTTAAGTCTGCTTCATCGTCACAAGTACTGTGAACAAACCTTAAATAAAAGACATTAACAAAAGTAGAGACTGGTATTTGTTTGTTTGATTGTTTGTTTTACTTATTACACTTGCTGCACTTGACCATTTCTTTGTGAGATGCGGCGCGATAAGCTTTGTGACAAATGGGACACGAAAATCCCTTATTACGTTGTTGATAGCAAGAGTCACAAATAGTATAATGACAATGCCATCTTGAAGAAGCGCCAGCACCAGGTGTGCGCGCACCGCAGTCGCTACATACACGACACCGCTAAAATAATTCAAAACGTCTGCAATATTTGTTTTTTTATTGATAAAACGAACTTACGTTACATTTCCAACCATATTTCGGTACCGATGATATCACAGGTCTTAAACATGTAGTGTGATACACTTTCTGACACTGCTCACATTTAACAGAACGATTTTCATTATTTTCAGTCTGACGGCAAATTAAACATTTACAGCACTGGGCACAACTCCATCCAGATCGAGAATCTGCCAAAGAGTGAAGAGTTGATTTTTAAGATTACTTTAAACTATTCATTATTACCTGGAAAATTAGCTAAACCAATACAATTAGTATGATAGTGAGCTCCACAGCTACAACACATTATAAGTTTTGATATATCTCCCAAACTGCAGCACTGGCGACACTCAATATTTGCATCCACGGCTAAAATTAAGTTTAAAAAATTACCTACTATCCAATTTATTTTCGCAGAATATTAAATACCTATATATGGAACTTGGCTTATGTGTTCTACACAAAAGGCTTGAAATGATTCAATTATAAGAAAACATCCTGCAGCAGCAGCACAAGGCAAATGATAGTTTTTTTGACAACTCATACGACAATTGATACTGGAACCATAACGCATGCAAAAGGAACATTTACGAGTTATACTTTTGGCTACCATTTCTTCAAAATTGGGCACATAATCCTCTTCAATGCGCTTCATTTGCAAAGACCACATAGCACACATGCTATGGATATAAGCGAAGCAACTTTCAGAAATAATATTGTCCAACGTAAGTATTTCATCTTGACCTACATTGTCCAATTCATTGACACATTCATTATTAATGGTGACTTTAGTCCTGGTCGTAGCCAATGACTTTTTACGAAAACTGTTATCAGTAGAATGTTCCAAATTTGTTTCTTCTGCAGCTTTGAGAAGTTCTAATGAAGCTGCTAAAGCGTTTTTTAGTGTTTCGACGTTAATTGTAATCTTCAGCATATCTCCCTGCCCAAGAGAACTACGTTCGCATAAATTACATAAACAACATACTTTACCGGGATATTTTTCAGTAAAATAGGGCAGCTCATCATTGTGAAAATTAGATATTAACAATGGTTTACTAGAAGACGTTGACGATTCTTCGGTAAACCCCATGTTTAAGCTATCAATCCCAAGCAAATTTAAACTTAATTGACCCGATGGATCTTTATAAAACTTTCTTTTAGTTTGCTGTATCTGTTGCTTGTTTGGTGCTCGAAATGTTATAAGTGGATTTTCCTTTCGCGGCCGTCCAGGTCCACGTTTCGAGTTGTTTAACGTCTTATCGTCTGCTATGGGTAGAATAGGATCATTTCCTGCTAGTGATGGTAATAAATTATCCGCAAAAAAGTTGCTACTAATGCTTGTACAGCCACTGCTTGTATTTGTAGTTGTATTGCACTGTTTGAGTATGTTATTAATATTATGTGTTTGTATTAGATCTTCATTTAATAGAGATGATGATGGTGACCCAGCATCTCCCAATTCTGATGTCGGTGCTATTTACAAAAATGTGCAGAATGAAGATATACGATATTTCATGAATAATTTACAAATGTACAAAATGCATTCGATATACATAAGTATCACGATGTTAAAACAAAAAATAAACAAAATTTATACAAACCCGACGATTGTTGATTACTGAAATTGGTCAATTCATACTCATCAATATCCAAATCTAAACCTATCTCCAAATCCATATCACATTAAATGCTTAAGGTTCAAGACATATTCCATCTGACATAAAAATGATAAATGCTCACTTAATAAACATATTTTGCTTTCAATGTATTAAGCAAAAAAATATTTATTATAGATAGTATGGCGCTTTTTTATTAGTCTTTTAGTTAACAATTTCTTTATATTATATTTCTTAATATTATAATTACAACGATAACCAGTTTATTTTTTTTTTGTTTGTTAAAAATATTTTTATTAAGTACTTTACAATTTTCTCTTAGTCAATTGTAGAAAAATTTTCAATGCATATATAGCGATTTAAATATCAAAACAAGCAAGTTTAGCGATTTGTGATTAGTGGCAAATTGGATTTACATCAGGGATGGAAAAGATATTGGTTTTACTCATTTTTAAAAATTTTTAAAAAATTGGTTGTTACATTTCAATTTATAGTTGATGCGAGGCTTAGGTGTCTTTAAAACAATTTTTCTATTTAGTTATTTGTTTTCGCTGTTCATGAATTAGATCAAGATGGAAAATATAAATGAAATAAAATTAAAAATGATTCCAAGTAAACAAATTTTTATAAAAAAATTTGTATTCTTGAAAAATTTAATTATAGAAAAATTATTTTTTTATTAATATAATTGAAGCAGCTCGGCATATGCTTATATTATTTATATATGAACTTTTATCTTGGATGTCAAACTACATATAAAATATTAAAAACAAATGTCAAAACAGCTATTAAATTTACCTTTCAGAATATTGTGATTTGTGCGGCTGTTTTTATTTAAGGTGTCATTACCCAATAATAAAACAGCTGTTGTAGTCGTAAATGTCAACTGAATTTTTATTTTCTACCATAACCGTGTATAGTTGAACTGATACATTAATTGTATTTTGTTTATCGTAACCTTTATCATGCCCGCTCCATTGTAGTAGTATTACTTTAAATTTTTGATGCGCTTCTTTTTAAACAAATGTCAATGTAAACAATAGTTACTATTCTATGACAGTAATTACAGTTACCGCTACGGCGTTACGTCGTATGAATCTAATTGAATCTTTATGGCTAGATACATTTATATCAGCTGTAGACCATATACAGAGCCGGAAAGATGCTTAAAGAATTGCAAACTTTATATAAATCTGCGTATATCTGTATTTTTAAAACTAAAATAATTTATTGACATCATTGACAAGTGCTTAGGTCGTTAGGATGTAAAAAATTAACATTTTTTTAACGGATTTAAGTTGTAATAATTTTTTCAGTAACTCAAAGTGATTATATGTAAGATACCTGGTACCGTGATATACATGTACGCATGTGAAACCATAATTAA
This sequence comes from Trichopoda pennipes, assembly GCA_030448955.1. Taxonomy (NCBI): domain Eukaryota; kingdom Metazoa; phylum Arthropoda; class Insecta; order Diptera; family Tachinidae; genus Trichopoda; species Trichopoda pennipes. The sequence continues at coordinate 6,373,018 of JASKUP010000040.1, forward strand.
AGGTCAAAAATGTTAATGACTAAAATGCTAGTGGGAAGTGATTAAATTAAAATACATTTTAAGATTAAAAATCAGTAACTCGAAGAATTTAATATATATATATAATATATAATTTAATATAAGATATTGTTAATTATACAAACCATTTTCAACAAGCTCTTTATTTTGACAATTCGTGTGTTTTTAACATTCCGTAGATTTGAAATATTGAATAAGAAAATATCCTTTTAAAAACATATAAGATACTAAATAGAGTTCTTTTAATAAGATAAACTTTTTCTATAACAATAAAATGTAAAAATATTTATAAATGTTCGTTGATATTTTTTTTATAATTGTACATTTTTACATTGATTATTTTTTTAACAATTTTTAAACAACCTTTTATTTAAGTTTATTTTAAGATTATTCCTATACAAAATATAAAAAAAGTTATTTTGAAACCTTGAGAATATAAAGCCAATGATACGCCATCGTTTCTGGAAGAACAACATTCAATTGCGAAATCAATTAGCTTTGGATAATATTCATTCCAAAAGCTAATTTTATAATTTTCAGCAACAGCTTTTACATTGAAATCTTCATTAATTTGTAAATAAGTTTGATTATTGATATTATACGAATTCCACTTAAGATATATATTTAATGATGTTGGATTGGAAGATTTTGCAAAATTTGCCCACAGTGTCATAACTATTTCGGAAATTTTTTTATCCGTAGCATTCCATCGATTTATAAACATATTATTATTCATATAAGGAACGCCCCATATAAATATTTGATCAAAATATTTAGGCACACTAATCCACGCTGGCAACGTATAAAATTCAGTAAGTGGACGTGTATTAAAATGGTATATATAAACATCTTCTTCAACGCTTAGTAAATTAGCTAAAAGAAATAATGGCGCTAAGTGCATTCTATCGGTGTGGAAGCCTATAAAATTATTTACTATAGTTTCTTGATTAACATTTTCTTCATTCTTGTACATCAGATTTATGGAATCTAAAATGATTGGGTAGTCTGATTCACAGAAGTCGCTTTGGTTACTTTTTCGCATATCATCCATAGCTACTTTGGAAGCAAAATTTTCAAAATCATCGGAAGTCATTAATGCTCCATTCTTTTCCTCGTCGTCTAATATTTGTAGAACGTCTTCCATGTCCGTTATACCCATCATTACGGCCACTTTATTATAATTTCCATTTTTTAAAAGCGTTGCTGGAAAATCTTCTATGAAGCCTTTTGAAGTATTGCTAAATCCTTTATCTATTACTGGGCCCCATGCTATTTCAGGTACATTATCCATTAAAAGTTTAGCATCGAGCCTCTTTAAACATTGTATCAGCATTGATGTAGGTTTTCGATTACATGCAAAAATGTGTGCCACATTGTCCAATAGAGGACTAAAATATTCAAATGTTCGTACTGTATCTTCAGTCAGTGGATTACCAGACATCATAATAACTTTGTGAAAAGCATTTTTGGACCAATCACCTGATGTTAAATGTAGTCCAGCACTAATTGCTCCCGCTGAATGTCCTATTATTGTTACTTGTTTTGAGTCACCGCCAAAATGTGCAATATTTCTGCTTATCCACAATAGGGCAGCTGATTGATCCATTAAACCAAAATTTCCTGGAGCTTCGGCATCACCAGTTGTAAAAAATCCTAATATATTTAACCGATATGCTACAGTTACCACAATAACCTTTTGTTTGAAAACCATTTGAAACGGATCAACATCGGTAGGACTTCCAGAAGAAAAATCGCCACCATGAAACCAAACCATAACAGCGTAACCATTTAGTCCAGGAGTGCCTTTAAATGATATTAGCATTCATAAAATTTGTATAACTAAAAACTTAGAACTATCTGAAAATTAATATACATATATGTAAGTATGTATGTATGTTGCAACAGGTTTCTTTATTTTATTTACGTTATACTGAACATCAAGCTTCATAAAAAAATAAAAATAGTGCTGCATGTCAAGCCTAGATTTAGGGTAATAACAATGATATTTTGCATAAGTACCTATACAACTTGTACTTTACTGCTTCTACTTTAATAAAAATGTATTATTTGCTGTTTGCAGCAAAGCTATCAAGCCTCGCGCAAATTACGTGATAACTTGACCTTCCGGGGGAGGATTGGAAAATTTGTTACAATTATTTACTTTTAGTTACTGTATGTAAGATGATTCATTTAAATATTTCGATTAAGAACTTGTGCGAATGACGAAATAAAAATAATATGAAGTATTTACAAGTACTAAAATCCATTTTCCATCTTCTATTTTCAGCTTTTACTCTCTCCCTCTCTCTCTTCCACAAACTAAATATTGCGACTTAAAAACAAACTTTCTAAACACCCCCTTAACTGTCAGTAGAGATGTTAAGCCGCAGTTAATTATTACTGTCTACAAAACGAATGATTTATGGGGCGTTATCGGCTTATTCATAAATATTATTTATTTACAAATAACTAAATTTTGATTTGATTATTTCGTATTAAAATGTTATTTTTATTGTTTTTCTAATAATAAACAACTTTGTAACATTCTCACAATATATCAAGCGAAATAGGTTAGATTGGATTATGCCTAACATCAAATTAGATTTATATTAAATCAATAAAACAGAAAACAGCTTGAAGAACTAGCTTAAGTGGCCACTAAAATACGTCTATTGATAACAGCTTTTTCATCTACAAATAATTGTTTTAATTATAAAACTTTATGGATTTTTAGCATAATATTTTCGATGAAAGAAATTAATTTTGTAATTAACGCCAAAATATCTTTATATGATTAATATTTAATTATATAAAGCTCATTTAGCAATTGAAAATATAAATAATCTCCAATAAAGTAGTCTTTTCAATAAAACGGTTTTTGAGTCACGTCGATGGAAATTATGTCATCGATTTTAAAGAAATTTTCCGATGAGTTAACAAATTCGTAGATTTTACATATCTAGGTGCTATTTTTGTAAGATATAAAATCATAAACGTTAAGGCGCAGGCGAACTATATAACATGCTTGAATGATCGTTATTGGATCGCAAAAAAAAATTAACAATCTTACCATCTGGTATAAAAATATTTAAATATAAGCATTCTTCATCGTAGCCCTCGCGGGAACTGCCGTTTATAGAATTTGAAGTCATTAATAACTCTTGTATTTGCATTGTTTGTTTATTCGTCTGTCCAATATTTTTTTGCCAACATTTAGGTCCATAGGATGTTGCGTTATAAATCATATTCCATTTATTCACTCTAATTTCCGGTGGTGCAAATCTCGGAGCTTTGGCATACTGAATTCCCAAATAAGCTTTTATATTTTGCGTTCGAAACATTTTCATATATAAACCCACCATAACACCCTGGCTGGGCAAATGCACTGTAGGCGCCTCGAGAGCCCATATTAGTTCGGTTTTCTGACTAAACAAATAGGCAATTAAAAATATCGATTTCACAAATATGATGTATTTGAGAGGAAAGTTTGGTTTAGCTTTTAACATCTTTAGACTTAATGAATTACTAATGGAATTTAGGCTAACTTTTTGGTAAAAACTATACTCTATTGTACATAATAATTTGCATTGCATGAGGGTGCGAAATTATGACTGGTTGTCATGGTGTTAAAATATAAAAAATTCGGTTGCCATGATATTTTTTAAGTGACACACAACTTTAATGCTTCTTGTACACAAAAGCAGTGTGAATGTGCAAAGGCATTAGGGTGGTGCTTTATTATCCAACTAAGAAATAAGAAAATTATTTAAGCCATTTACTAAGTTTTTCCATCCCTAATATCTATAGATAAATTAACATGTTGATGCAAAATTGAATATATATCGTATTTTTTGAATATTTAAAAAAAACGTTACAAATTGTAACTACTTACCTATTTTGAAAAACCAAACCAAACTCTCAAGAACCAAAAAGTGCATTTCATTCTGCTGATACAAATATCTAAATTTCTCTGTTTTTTTTATAACAAATTATATCTAATAACGAACTTAAGCCAAAATGATAAGCTATAATCTATCTAATAATTTTAAAATTTTAAGCTAAGTTTGCAGAAATGCCCTCCTCCGTCTCCTGTATCTCAAAAACCAAAACTTTGTCTTCAAAGGTGTAAATGCTATTAATAACATTGACTTTGAAGTAAAACGCAGTTATCTCAGTTCGAGTGTTTTTTTAGATATGCATGTCACTCTTGCAGAATATGCTCCATTCGATACAATTTTAAACCCGGCGAGTTAGTGTTATTATAATTTTAATAAAATTTAAACAAACCATTTGAATGGCATGATATGCTACTTACAGCACTAATAAAAAATTATTGTTATAGTAGCATATAACACTTCATATTATAATCCACCGTTTTTTGCTATTGCTCAGAACTTCTTTTTTATATGTGATTTGTCGCAACAGCTAATGTCAGATCAAACTAAAAACGTCTTAAAATCAAAATTTTGTACTTAGCTTTGTAATTGATTTCTACAGAAACAGTGTTTCAAAGATTTCAAATGGCATGTACAAATTTTACAGGGAGTAAAATCACCAGACAAAAAATTATTATATTTACAAGATGGCATTTATTTTTTCACAGGAGCCACTATTTATTAAGAGAATTATAACGAAATTATGCACTCATCATGTTCTATTTTTAAGACAGTTTATCTTAGGTTAACAAAGGGATAATAGTAATTTATACAATAATAATGTTAAATTATTCATCTAACACGCCATTACAACTGATACAAATTTGCTAAACTCCCCCAAAATATGCAAGGATATTTATAACCGTTAGCAAAAACTGACTTGCCCTATTTTTGTGGTGATGAGTGTAAGATTTGGGGGTGTAAATATTCTATACAAATTTTTACCTCTTATGAACTTTAAATAATACAAGACGACAACTATATAATATACATTTTTGTTTATTTATTAGCTTTGAAGTAGTCAAATAATTGCCCTTGATTTACTATTATCCTCAACAAATTGTAGCATTAGTGTTGAAATTAGTTGTAGTTGGAACATATTTTTTGTTCTTTCGTGTTATATATGTGATTTTTAAATTTCGTAAAAGTTACCTTGCTTTTAGTTTATATTTTATTTGACCTAATTTTATAAATGATTCTTTTTTAGTTTTGGCTTAAGTTTGTAATTAATTGTAAAGAGAATAGTAAAATATTAATTCCTGCTAAATGAACAAATGCTTATTTACACATTGCACTTTTTCCAAAGTGTTTGTGTTATCCTCTTAAAGATTTTCTTTTATAGCTACGTAATACGTAATGTATATCTCAAAAATATTAGGTCATCTCTTTTTCAACGAAGGCTTAGGCCAAAAAATGCTTACACATGGATATGTATGTATGTTAAAAAGAAATATATGCACAAGTATGATATTTATTATTACAAAAATTTATCTTTTTAATATTGCGTTAAAAATTGTGAAGTTGTGATGTAGAAAAATACAAGTTGAACAATTAACTTGAGAGCTCAAATTTCCGATTGGTCAAAACGTTTGTTTGAAAAACTAAAGATTGTGACTTCAGATCTAATTGCAGTTTTAGAGAATAAAGTTACATCACGAAGGTAACAATTATGACGTTTTTGTTTTAAGGCATTATCCATTTGTAACAACATTTGTATTCAAGTACATCCCCATTAGGTCGCACTGTCAATTTTATGAAAAGCAATAATTTTATCCATCGAGATGTTCTCTCAGGTTTCAGTTTATAATTTCCCTTTATAAAAGAAACAACGTACTTATTTTTTTGTAAGTTAAACAGGAGCATAATATCTGAAACAAGACACCCGAATAGACCAGGTTCCTAGGTGTTTACTTGAGAGAAAAATTTTCCAGTTTTGTTTTATTCGTAAAATTTTTTTGTAATTTAAATAGGAATTCACGTAAAAATTTTTACATTTTTTTGTTCTTGTCTCATTATTAAAATTTAAAACTTAAAAAGCCTCCTTCATGGGTTTGCATCTGTCAGTATAATTTAGTATTCGATAGACACTAAAGTGTAAACACACGTTTTTAAATAGCTATATAATAGAGAATTTCCTGCCTAAAACATAAGTCTGATAACCTACTCTTATTTAAAGAAAACGGCTAACAATTGTTGTCACCAGCTCACCAAATCAAAAAGTGTGCGAACGATCGTTTGCGCGATTCAAAAGTGGTGTTTTCGACTCAGGCGAGAAGAGGTTTGAGCCGAAAAATGTTTACTATAAGGAATTGGAAGCATTACTCCACGAAGACTGTTGTCCTATGCAAAAAGAATTTACATTCGAATTGGGAGTCACACACCAAGCCATTTAAAAGCATTGAGATTCATTAAAAAGCAAGAAAATTGAGTCCCATATAAATTGCAGCAGAGAGATGTCGGAAATAATGGTTGGACTCTACAAAAAGAATTCATTTTTGCGTCATGTTGTTACTGGTGATGCAAAATTACGATAACTTCAAGAGCAAAAAGTCATATGTTAGACCTGGCATAATATCCAAATCAACAAGGTCTGTATTTGGAGGGATCAGAACGGTGTTTTTTATTATGAACTGTTAAAATCAGGGTCAGACGATCACAAAAGATTTGTACCGAAGACAAGTAATTCGTTTGAAGAGAGCAATCAACGAAAAATGACCAGAATATTCGACCAGACACGAGGCCATAATCTTCCATCATGACAACGCTAGGCCACATGTTGCCAGACGGGTCAAAAACTATTTGGAAAAGAGTGGATAGAAAGTTTTGGGTCATCCGCCTTATAACCTAGAGCTTGCCCTTCTGATTACCATTTGTTTTGATCGATGCAAATCGCCCTTACTGGAATCCGCTTCACTTCAGAAGAAGGTATCTGAAACTGGATTGATTCACTCTTTACCTCAAAACCGGAAAGATGGGGGAAAGGCAATGGTTAACGATTGGTAATATTTTGAATAATGTATAACTAATTTTGTTAGTTAATGTTTGCTAGAATAAATGAATTTTTCACGGAAAATATCGACATTATTTTATTTATATATTTACATCTTTCGTGGGTGTATCTTATTTATTATTTTAAGGATTATTTTGGGAAATGAAAAATTTAATATTTTTTTACGACAGCCCCTTCAAGTGCCTAGCTATTGTTAGTGGCGATGCTTTGTGATGTAAGTTTACGTTATTCTACGTTTTCAAGTAAACGTAAATCATTCACAAATAAAGAAGTTCAAATGTAGGCGCGAAGACACGAATATTTTATTATATATAAAATCTTTTTTTTACTAATTTGAAATAGTTAACATTTATATATATATATATATATATATATATATATATATATATATATATATATATATATATATGCATACCGCATGCTTTGAGGACAGTTTTTCAAGCCATCGCATAGTTTGAGGACATTTGCATACTTTGAGGACAGTCCTCGAAATTTTATATGCCTTCCGCATATTTTGAGGACAAGTTACTTTGGGGACATTTTTTTAGCATTTTCCAATTGCACCGTCTATTGATTTGTTTATATATAAATAATATAAATTTAATACGCGTTTCCCTATATACACCCAATAAATGCCATATAAATTGATTTTAAAAAATTTTCATTAGGAATTGTGTTGCCATACTTATGCTAAAAGTTTTTCAAAAATAACGTTTTTTTATGTCTTTTGACGCCGTTACAAATTGGCATAATAAAGACTTTGTACTAATAAATGCGCCTTTTTTGCAATATATGTTTTTATATTTTTGCAGAAACACTTCTGCAAGAAAACAGAATTGTTGATGATGTTGACTTTTTTTGCGATTACACCTAACACTCTTTTAACACATATTTGATTAAACATTGCTGAAATGGAAAAATAAATGTCTATACAAAATATTTTAATTTAGCATAATTTTCAAAAAAAATTTCTACAAATTTTGTTTAGTATCAGGGTAGGGATACGCTGTCAGGGAAATATACATACTAGTCTATAAAAATACAATATGAATTTTTTATCTAATATACATATGTATATAAATATTGAATTGAAAAAGGTGTTTAACTTCATGCCGCAAAACATACTATTCACAATCGTGCCATTAAAAAATGTATTGTTATTAATGAGAAATTTGTGTCAATGTTTGTGCAATAAATTCTTAAGTTAACTCTAATTGGAGTAAATTTAATATTTTTATGGTCTGATTTCTGAAAAGGTGTAAAAAGAGGATTGTGTGTGATTCTTGAATTTAATTAAAATTCATCAAAAAATTAATAATAAAATGGTTATTTGGTAAAAATCGAATCGATTTTTACACCATCAATAAATTTTAAAAGGTTATACATATAAGTACATACAGGAAACTTTTGAGGAAACAAATTTACAAGTTGTTTTCCACTACATACACCTTTATTTTTTTATTTATTTTATACAATTTTCGAAATGAAAAATCTATTCATTGTACGACCCATGATTTTTATATAAAATTCATAGTATATTGAAATTTATAAAAGTATTATTAAATTAATTCTGGAGGTTAACTATGGTTAACTGCAGTGCAACCAAAAAATATCATGTATTTTTAGGGGCATTTGTTTAGATATGGAAAAAGTTTGCATTCTAATCCCACACATTTAGATGTATGTATATAGTGTGCTTTACATAATTCAATTTTTTTCCAAACAAGTAAGTAAAAATGCAAGATATATTTGGTTGCATCAAAAAAATATCTGCCATTAACAAACAAGTTTTAAGTCGACTTGGTTTTAGAATGATTTCTTAATTCTGGTGTACCCTTCAGTAAAATTGCAGTAAATTCGGAAAAAGTACTAAAGTTTGCGATAAATGATTTACGGAATCATTAAATTGCTCCGAACATAAAAGGTTACTAATCCATTAAAAATATTATCACACAAACGCAGAAAAATTAAAAAATATTACTACTAAATATATAATAATTATAGTTATTTGACCTTTTTAATATTTTTTAGTAGTTTTTTATTAAGCACTATGTCGTTATTTAATAAAAAATTTAAAAAGAAAAAAAACTTTGTTACATTATTTTTCAATATTTTTTTATACATTCTTCTTCTTTTGTTTATCCTGATGATGTCAACCAATGGTTTGGCGAAATATTGAAAAATAATAAAAAATAAAGTTTTTTTTGAAAAATTTTTTATTAAATAATGACCTAGCGATTAATAATAAACTGCTAAAAAAATATTAAATATATTTTTAGTGAGACTTCAAAATTTTTTTTCGAAGACTTTATATAAAAATTCCAATACCCGAGTTAATAAAACTTATGTGTCTATTCCGTATTCGAAATGGAATAAAAATAAAAAAATCGATATGATATTATGAATTTTAGATATCTTTTTACTATTTCGTAGTTGACTTTTGAGGTTTAGAAAATGCAAAAGCACATATTTTAAATAAAATATTAAACACACAAAATTCATTTAGTATATACATACTTATATTATTGAACAAGAAAATGTTGATGTAATCTAAAACTGATTATGAATAAAAAGAAATAAGGAATCAATTTCCTTTATTACTCGTTATTTCCAGTAACAATTGAAAACAACTTTTAGTTATTGATTGCTTGCGATGTTAATTACTTTATATGGATAATAAACTTATATAATTAGTGTATTTAAACTAACTTTAAGACAATCAATATTTGAATGGTTAACAAGGAAATAAAACTATATATATTCAAACAACTCTTCATTATTGATAGAACTTCGAATTTATATAGTAGATAATTACTAATAAAATTTTATTTTGTGGCTTTAATTTATTCATGGCTGAAATAATTTCAGTGCTTTTTTTTAAACTGCTAAAATCTTTGAAACAATTGGCATCTCTCAATTTTGTATCTATTTTTTAAACTATATAGCATTCATAGCATTGATTTGCCTTGAAATCATCGCCATCTTTAGGGAAACCCCATTTTTACATTGGACAATGCTGTCATCACAATAGCAATTCATTCACGAATTATCACTAATACACGCACACTTTTGCATTTGCCAAAGCAAATTTACTTATAAGGTATTGCTACTGTGCTGCCATACTACACTTTACAAAAAAGTTATTATGTCATTATATACATAGTTAAAATAAAATTGCGTGTTTCTCTGTGGAATGAAATTATTTTTGTAATAATGCAACACATTTTTGATGAAGCTTTTAGTTTTAGAAATTGTTGTTTTTTTATAATAATATAGGAAAAATTTGAACATATGTAATTAAATCAACATATAAGTTTTCGAAACATACCCAAAAGGAGTATGATTAAATATGTACTAATCTTTTAAACGGTCTTTTTAATTAAATTTTAACGATTTATTTTTTCGATATTTCGCTTTCCTCTGGAAAGCTTCTTCAGGAAAATTAAAATTTTAAAATTTTAATTATTAAAATTTAATTTTTCTGAAGAAGCTTTCCATAGGAAAGCGAAATATCGAAAAAATAAATCGTTAAAATTTAATTAAAAAGACCGTTTAAAAGATATAATACAAAGCAACGTCTTCAAAAATTTATATCTGATAATAAAATTTTTTGATTTATTAGATTATGGAAAGGCGAAAAAAATTATGTTCGATTGCCGAAAAGTAGAAATATATTTTCCAAAATTATGTTAAGTTTTTGATTTCCTCAATAACAACAAAGTCAATGTTATGTTATACCACAATATATGCTGAGATACCCTTTTCTAACAAAACTAAAAACCTTTTTAGTTTTGTGTTTTATACTGTATTTTTATACAAGAATTTTTTCCTCTATGTTATCACCAATAACATCTTCCCCCATTAAAATTTGTCACGTTTCAAATATTACCTGTAACAAGAGTTTTATACCTATCAATATATTTGAAACATATTATATCCTTTGATTTTTTAATGCATTTTTGGAAACACTAAACGAATCGAATTTAAAAAAATTTATTTGTATAAGTCTTAAACATGAGAAGTTAATAATAATTTTTAATTATACTTACAAAGTATAAAATCAATTATAACTATTGATATATATGTACATATATGTTCTTGAACTTTGAAGTAACGACTACGATTTTGTTATAAAAACTTCATTAATCAAAAAAAAAAATGTAGTAGGCAAACTTAAATTTAATTATTTAAATTTGTTGTTAAAAAAATTCGAAATTTAGTGTCACAAATCTCAGCGGATATAAATTGCAAGATATCGCTTGGTTTAAGTTAAGTTTACTGTCAGAGTTCAAAAATGAAAAAATCGATTTTTAAGCAAAACATGTCAAATAAATATAAATAATTGTTGAATTTTAGAAATCAGATGAATTATGAGAATTTGTTATTTAAAATTTTTTGCTTCAAAATCCAATAGCTAGCTACTTTTGAGCTCTGCCAGTAAACTGAGCTTATTCTTATTAGTGGCATTTTCTTTAAACTATTTTTAACGTAATATATTTAATAATTTTTTATCAAAGAGTTTTTCATGTTATCATGTTCATTAATGTTTTTCTTCTGCAGATCTAACAATACACAATTTAATGCTTCTGATTTTTCTTTATATTAAAAATTAATTTGACAAGATTGTTATTTCTGCAAATAACAAAAACAGCCATTGTTGCCTATAGTGCTGTAAGTTATTGAGATTTCAAAAAGATGTAATAAATTTTTATAGCAAGTTAAAAGGTTGTTATTTTTAATAGTTTTAAAAACGTAGGAACAATATTCGCATAAATCAAAAATAATAATAAGTAAATTTGTACAAATAAGAATGAATCCCAATTTTCAATGAAATGTAACCATTAAAATTTACTTATTTTTTAGCTTATACACATATGTACATGTTTTATAATACGATGTAGTAAACTTGTATTTGATTGTCATATGCATGTCATTTGGTTCAGTTTAATATAAATAAAATATATCTTTACAATTAAGATGACTTTTCAAGAAGAAAAAAATTTACTTTATTTGAACAAATAAAAACACTAAATGGTAACACTGATCATGTAGAAATCATCCCTTATTTTAACCTTTGCAGACAATGCATATCTACTATTAGTGTTTGTAACATGCTTGCAGATTTGATCTAATAGTGTTGACAACTTTTTACTTTTTTAAATACCCAAAAAACCAATTGATATTATTTACGCTAATTAATTAAACTTTTTGCGTTCACAAAATCAATTTTGTTTTTAAATTTATTAATAAAAGTTAAATATATTAAGAAAAATGTAAGGTTCAAATGAAATGCGTACTTTTATAGAGTTTTACAAATGGATACCTGAATTGTGGAACTGCAGAAATGAATATTATAAAAACAAAAACATTCACAATAATATTCGACAATATCTTTGGTTCAATGACTTCTTTATAAAATAAAGTTGTTCTGTGTGTGATTGTACGCAAGTTATATAATTTGTACACAAAACCCTCACTTGATTACCAACAGATCGCAACGTGTATGGCTTACATAAGAGTCGCTGCGGCGATATTGAAATTTTGTACATACGTATAATAGCTAACGTTTTACTTAAATCCATTACAGCATAATAAAATATTAATAAAGCCAGTTTTTTATGTATGCAAATATTTTTTATTAACAAGGAAATAATTTAGAGAAGTAATGGAATGTGAACTAAAATCCCAATAACATAAGGATTGGTTTCTTCTGCCATTCAGTTCCAATTATATAATTTTTTAATGTCGAAAGAAGAATGTGAATTACGACTTATTTAAGTAATTCAAAATGTTTCCATATATGTACAAAATAAGTGAATTCTTTACCACTTACTAATTTCAGCATTAAAAAATCATTTATGTTTTCTATTGTTTTAAATATATATTAAGTAAGCCAAATCCAAACTTAAGCAACTTTTATTTTGTTGCTATCGTTATAACTATATACGTATATCAGTGCTAGACAGTATTTAGAGGTATTTACAAATCCCTTTTTGCCCAAAACTTGAAAATTTACATTTATTTAATCACAGCGAAAGTAATAACGTTTCACAAGTTATTTCTAATGTAAACATCATAAACTAATAGCATTAAAGATATTTTAAAAAGTTAGTAAAAACCCATTTTTAAGAACAAATTTTAGAGTAATTTGTACCGTGTATTTAAATAATGCGATAAACTACACTATGCTACTTTTTTAAAAAACATTCATTTGTTTGGTAATTTGAAAATTCAATCAGTTCAAACTTTATCTTATTATAAATCACCAATTGAATTGCTGGTTACCAGTTAAATATATCGTTTTTTTCATATTTTAGCCATCAATTTTCTTGTGCTACATTTCATTGAAATCATTGAGTTTAGAATAACGATATTTTAATTAAGCTAAATTAGTTATAAATGATGAGACGATACAGCGTTTAGAATATTCACATTTTTCACAGAATATATTAAAAATATTATAATATTAACATTTTATTATTTTCAGTTTTATTCGACCTTTTTTATTTTTCTTAAATGTGTACTAATCTTTTTTTTTATAAAATGGTCTTTTTAAATAAATTTTAACGATTTATTTCGATATTTCGCTTTCCTGTGGAAAGCTTCATCAGGAAATTATTTTTTATATTTAAAATTTATTTAAAAAGACCATTTTATAAAAAAAAAGATTAGTACACATTTAATTATCATTTTATAGAATTAAAGTGAAAAAAGCAAAAATGTAGATACTATACACGGTAAATTGTAACCAATATTTCATAATAAAATATATTTATTATTATATATAATAATTATAGTTATTTGACCTTTTTTAATATTTTTTAGTAGTTTATTATTAAGCACTAGGTCATTATTTAATAAAAAATTTTAAAACTTTATTTTTCGCTAAACCATTGGTTGGCATCTTCATTTTTTATTAAATAATGACTTAGTGCTTAATAATAAACTACTAAAAAATATTAAAAAAGGTCAAATAACTATAATTATTATATATAATAATAAATATATAATAAAATTTCATAATCGCTATGGTTTTTTTTATAAAACACGTTGGCATTACTGAACAAATACATACAATCCTGACTGCAAAAATTGACGGCGGCAACAAATATTTGTAAAATTTACAAAACATCTGGCAATAAATTTTTACTTCTATATTGCGTATAGTATGGGGACATGTCCTCATAATATGCGCAAGCTTGAAAAGTGTCCTCGAAATATGCGTTAAATATAAGAATTAACTTTAAACCGATTTGAAGAGGATTTAGTGAAAAAATATCGGGATATATAAATCGATTTCTATGAATTCTGCATAATTATCTCAAAAAAAGTACATAATTTTTGTGTCCCCAAACTATGCGGTATGCATATATATATATATATATATATATATATATATATATATATATATATATATATATATATATATATATATATATATATTATATTTTGACGGGTTCAACATGCATATATTAAAAAATGTGAAAAAGATTTTTATTTATGAATAAGTGCGTTTTTATATCTATATAAATAAGAAGAACGAATTAAAAAAGAAAATTGAAGGCACACAACCTGCATGCAGCCCACTCTCACTTTTGTTTCACCTAAATGTTTTATTTGCAATTAACCATAACTTTAAAGATAAAAAAATAGTTTTCGGTAGACGTTTCTATATTTTTCTGCTTTAATATTTTTTTCTTAATATTAAAAATCTGTTTTATTAAAAAACCCATAATATCTTCTTTGTGTACAGAAAAAAATCATGCCGTTATGCTTGAAAAAATTTCAAATCTTTTTCGTGTTTTTTAGGCATTTTAGTTGTATAAAGTTATTTTTCCATCAGTTTTATCTTGGAGCTCTTAAATTACAAATCGAAATAAAATTAAACGATACACTTCATCTTGTAAAGAAAGTTTTTGTTTTAAGATGAGTGCCCTTGCTTTCAAGCTGTTAATTCACATTTGTGGTAAAGATGTTCAATAAAATAAAAATCCTTTAATCCTTTACACCCATTCGATAAGTGGACACAGCGAGTTAATATCTAAAATCGATAATATAATCAAATATCATATTACAAATAAAAATTATTCAATTTAACTCCTGTTCTATAAGATCCTAATAACGAATTCGAATTTTATTGATTGCAATAATTGTTACATACTTTTACATATATTTGCACATAAGTATGCATTAAAAGATCTTTAATAAAGTTTATATGTATATACAAAAAGGGTAGGTATTCATACATCTATCTCTCACAAAGGAGCTTGCAAAGGCCTAAAACCGCAAAGGATTACTAGTGGCAGTTCATTATAAAAACACAACGCATGTAAATTTCACAGCGGGAGATTCCCTGTCTTTCTCTCTCATACAAACCTGCTTACATGTGTGCTCAGTTTTTTACTTGATATGTAAAAATAACAGTACAATGTTAATTGACTTTGTTATTGTGACAATAAACGGCTAAGAGTTTTAAATAGCAATACAAAATTAAATGCCAGTAACAGTTTATAATTCGACTGTGAGAAAATTGTTTAACAGAGACATAACTGTTTTAAAAATATGTAAAAGAATTGCGTTATAACAGTTAGGAATTAAAAAAATTATGTTAAAATAAATATTATTACTAATAACCTTTTTTTGGCTTTCGGTAACAATTGCAATTGGAAAAACTATTTTTGTTTCTTTAACTTTTATATGTCGATGGATTCTTTACGTTAATCTATAAAACTAATTATGTTTAATAAAAATTATTTCACATTGCTCATAACTTTAATTTTAAATTAATATTTTTTATTTCGATCTATAGAATCAACGTAAAAAATATTTTCTTATATTAGATCGAGCAACTCTCTCCAAAGATGTTTCTGAAAGAATTTAATGTTTCCATATATGCCATTCTATATAAATGTGATGTGAATGAACGTTTTTCGAATTTTTCGGTTTTCAAATAAAAAACAACAAGGTGTCAAAGGAATTTAATATATAGACTCGTAATTTTTTTACCATGATAAAGAAATTTAATTTGTGTTTAAATAATTGTACTCGATTTTTATTAACCAAGCCAATTTTTTCTTGTTGAATTAAATTTGTTGGTTAATTTTTGCTTTTTAGTAAAGAACTGATTTATTGGCGAAATTTTACATCTTAAATAATTTTTTTTGTACAAATTTTGGGTTATCAAACTCGGCAAGGAAACAAGTTAGTCGGGAATCAATATAAACATCAATATTAACATTAAGAGTTAAAAAATTGGGGGTTGTTTTTTGTGTTTTAAATTCACATTCATTAATAATGCGAAAATGGCCTTACTTACTATCGATCCACATATATAAAATAAAAAAAAAGCTGAAATCTAAGGGTTACAAAAAATAATTTATGTTATTAACCTTCACCAAAATATTGTTTATTGCGAAAATTGTGTGTTTAAAAACATTGCTGTCTGTTAAGAGCACACATTTTATTAAAATTATAAACACTTGTTTGCGTTTAATCTTTCAACTCAATGGAAATATTTTTTTTTTAATTTTTTAGTATGGAATAGAATTTTGCAAGCAAATGGCATACAAACTCTGCGCTATCCACCAAGATTTGATAATAATGTATGTAAATATTACACTCCACACCATAAATGTTTAACTTATATTTTATATTATATTAGCAATGGAGATTTGGCAAGCGTCAAGATTTTTTAACAAAATCTCGACTTTTTGTATGGAAGCCAACATTTATTCCCGACAAATTATATCCCTTTGTTCAAAAACAAGTGATTCCACTCAATTTCAATGCTTATGGAATTCAATCCCGGCCCATTATGTCACCTATGCACCAAAGCTATGTGCTTGCAATACCAACTAAAGTTAATTATGCCGCTTATCACCCAATGAAAGAAATCGAAGAAAAAAGGTATGAACATAATATTTAGAATTTATTTTCTATAAGGTGTTTACTTAATTTGTGTTTATTTTAAATTGAAATTCTCATTTCTTCCTGCTTTTTTGCTACCAGAAAGCCGGGGAATTTGCATCACGTTACTATCATTAATGCCATAATGCCAAAACCATATTTGCCGACTGTACCCACTCACAACCATCAAGCTACAACTCTTAAAAGCTATAGGACAAATAACAAACAACTTTATTCTCAATATTTAAATAATTTCGGGCGACAAAACATGGAAAATTTTAATAAAATAAATGCACCCCAATTTCAATTACAACAGCAGCAGCCCCAACAAATTGTATATCCCTCATCTGCCTTGTCTTTACAAATGAATAATAAACCAACAATAGAATACACAAGCGTAAAGAATCTGAACAACAAAATCAATGATATCGAAAATAAGGGATACGAAATAAATTCTCCGATCTCGCAATGTGGCCGTCAAAATAGAGATGATACTAAAAATTCTGCTAGCGATGTTTTTTACTATTATTGCAATAATCGTATAACAAATTATAAAAATCCTACTCAACAATTAATTTTAACTCAGTCCACAACACCTTCAACATCTACATCCACGTCCACATCCACAACTACTACTTCAGAGACCCCAATAACAAAATCTTCACATATTGACTTAAGCATTTTTAAAACCGAAAAACCAATCTTTTTACCAACTCCAAATCCTCCCTTAAAGAATAGTTTCATTCCAATTACTACTGCAACAATATTAAATAATTCCATAGCTGATTCAGATAATGGAGATAATTTTAGACTCCAAAATAAATATAATTTCGGAAACCACGAAGAAGTTATGTTAAGAAATGAAAATATAAAACAACATCAACAATATACAACAGCAGCAGCGTATGACAGTGTGAAACTTCATAGTTTCTTTACCATTGAAGATGCTGTAACCAGAGCTCCTGAAATGCAAGTATTTAATGATCCATATCAAGCATATAGACATGCAATAAGGCAGCAAACCAACCTTCAAAGACAAACTTCAAGCACAACAAAAATGCCCAATACTCGAAAGACAACTAGTAAATCAAAATTTCGCAGTTTTTTTGATGACCTACTTGACGAAGATTATACAACTCCGAAAACATATACACATCTTAGAAAAAATCAAACCACATACCAGCGATATAATTCAGCAACAGCAAAAATACCCGAAACTATATCAATCACTATCCAACCAAAATTTAAAAATTTTTTTGATGATCTAGATAATGAAGATTATCAATTTCCAGAAGCCCACCAGTATGACTATCCGTTATTTAATGCCCCTCAAAAATCAGTTTTTCATAAATCGGAATTAGGAAGTGAACAAAAGTTTCCAAAACATAACCAAATTAAACAGCATACAGAAAAGAATGAAATAATTAATGGTGGAGAAATATTCGTAGGTAGACCAAAAATAAAAGAATCTAATTTTGAATTATTTGAATCAATTTTACCCACAACCTACGCGCCAACTGTTGCTACTACATATAAACCAAACGGCAAATTTAAGAAGCTATTTTTAACAACACACAAAATACCCTTTCCTACTTCCTACAGCTCGAAGACAATAACATCTGCTCCAACTTTTGACACAGTGTTGAAAGATCAGCAAGCAGTTATTGAAAATGAAAATTCTTCTTATATAAATCAAGTTAGTGCAACCACGAATCTTCCAATAACAACTACTGCAGGAAGAAAATTTGCCAAAACTACATTAAAGCCACCATTTATCTTAAGATCTTCCACAGTGTTTAAATATCCAAAGCAAAGAGTACATAAATCATATAAAAATTTAACTTCTACCACCACTAAAGCCACAACAACATTAAAAAAAGTGCCAAAATACCAAAGACAATACAAAACAAAAAAGTTAAAAAAACAATTTAAACACTTGTACACAACAACAAGCACAACCACTTCAACAACAAGCACAGCGATTCCGGCAACCATAGAAAGTCATACTAAGAGAGTGTCAGTAAGAATATTTCCTACAACCTCTAACACTGAAGAACCAATTACCAAAAAATCAGTTTTCTCAAGAATATATCCAACAACGGATGTTCCGAAAGAAAAGAATTTGAGACAGCAGCCATCCTCAACTACTGAAGTTACGAAGAGAATGATCAGAACTAGAACTCCAATTACTTCTACGATAAAAAACACAGATTCCTCAAATAGATTACGTTCGGCAAGAAGGGGAACAAAAAGAGCTAATATTGCTAAAAGTGAACAAGAAACGTCAGAAATTTCAAAATCACAATTTAATAACAAGAATATCCGGAGACTTACTTCTACATCGACAACTACAAGGCCCTTGATTACTAGAACTACTTCGGCTACAAGTGCTATCTCCCCTACTGCAACACAGTTTAGCTTAAGAACATCGTCTACAACAACAACAATTAAATCCATTATGAGAATACCCAATAGTAAAACTCGAAGAAGATCCAATAACGACATAAAGTCCACAACAAAGACTTCTACTGAAGTCAGTGATGGTAGGCAAATTTTAAATGGAAGAGTATCTGTAAAGACAACAACATCTATAATGGACACTATACCGCCATTGCCAATTGAAATATATTTCCAAAAAAGCCACAATTCTAAAATATAAATTTCTATTAATTAAAAAAAAATTATGTTATTAAAAATTTAGTTAAATTTTTATATTATAAATTAATAAAATAAATAAATAAAGAACATAAACCTTTAAGTAAGCACTTATGAAATTTATTTTTATAATCAATGAAGAAAAGTTGTTGTTCCATAGATTCCTAAATTTTATGACTTTTAAATGACATACAAAAGAATACATAGCATTTTTTAAATGTTTCTATTTTCGGAACGGCAGGTCAAGTGCATGTAGCCTTTTGTCTTTAGATATCGTTGCTATTATCTAATTTACTGTTACTAACACATTAGATTGATTAATTAGTCGATTTAGGTATTTTTAAATAAAGTTAGTAATCTCATTTTTTTTATTGTATGTTTTTGTTGCTGATAAACCATTGCACATTTGTTGAAACTTTGAGGGTTTTCGACTTGTAGTTGCCCAAAGTTGGATGGCATATGTCCATATCGGTTTTAGTGTTGTTTTCTGAAGCAGAATCTTATTTTCTAAGCATAAGCTTAATTATTGCCGCAAATAACCAAAACAGTTTTCTTGTTTTAAAATTGAAGTTTTATTTAAAATCTATTTTCCATATTTAAATAAGTTAACACCCTTTTGTTCTATATCTCTTATTTAATTTTTTCTCCCAATACTATATTCAAATTCGTTTTGTTGTTCATTAAATCGAAAGTAAGTCCTACAATTTTTAGCAAGTATTGGTCCCCTAACTTTTAGAGATCAAGAATTATAATTTCTTTTATAAATTCTTGAGTTAATTTACAGATGTTTGTCCATTAAGGTTGAAGATGAAATGTGTATAAGTAAATATGTTTATGAATCATGAATTTCGCTTATATACTTAACTTTAAAAAGTAATTTCGAAATAAAAGAGGTTGATGTTTTTGATTGTTTAAACGGCAAAACAATATATAATAAATTAAACACTTCATAAAGCGTCTTAGATAAAGCAGATAATTCTGTAGGAATAACTTCAAAAATTTATTTTTTCAGTGATGTCTTTGACTTAATTAGAGATTTGTTTACATTATTGCATTTTATTTGTTTCAAAATTTTAAATACATAATTAAACATGTAAATAAAAAAATCGATAAATGGTTTCTAGCTGTTAAAGGAAAATACTTGTTTAAATATGATTCGATATCGTTGAAGTAGACATATTTTTCTGAATCAAATTGAACTTTTTGTTATAGCAGCAGTTGCTAAATGTCTTAGCTGGTTATTAATTTTAATATCACCTCTTAAATCGTTTTATAGATATGTTATGTTATAATTTTTTAAGTTATATTCACCAGTATTTTGTAATCATTTTTTAATTTTCAATAAATCAATATTTTTCGTATTAAAAAATTCAATTACAATATTAAAAGAAAGACAATTTTTGTCCTACATATATGTCATGTCCCCTGAATCAAAGAATAGCGTAAATCGTTTTTGTGTAAAATTGAAAACTGAACGAAACACAATTTTTTATTTGCATATATGTACATATCTCAATAAAAATTATATTTAAGCTAACTTATGTATGAAGATACTAATTTTGAAGCATATGTACGTTATTTTAAATTAGATTTTCATTGACTTCACGAAATATTCAGGGGTAGCTTTTACACCATAAATAACAGAAATTTATTAGTCAAATAGAATTCGTAAAAGTTTATATTTTATCTGGTATTGAAGTATGAATACGTACTCCATGCATCTCTTTTATCTGCTCCTTAAGAATATTCGTTACTAATTTATGTTGCTTCAGTGTGTTCAATCCTTTGAATTCATGACTTTCAACAAAAACTTCAAACATAGCGCCACAACCACCAGACACATCATTTACTTTTACAGTTGCCTGTTTCAAGTTCAATATAAAATATACTATTAGAATTTTTAATTAGAAGGGGCTTTTATTTAATACACCTTCTGTACTTCTTCGTACGTGTACGCACCTGCGGAAAACGTGTTATTAGCAACCGGTGTATTGTTTGTTCCGCTCCTTTGGCAGTATTTAAAAAGTGGCGCAAATGTACCTAACGAAATTAATTTATGAATATAGACGATATTTCAACATTTCAACGATATACTCACAAAACGTCTAAGAAAACTCATATTTATTTTACGTAAAAATTTTAAACATAAAAAATTGTGATTAATAAGAAGAAGGTTTTACTGTGTTACCAAAGTTCTGCAAATTATATTTTATAATACATATTTTACTAAACATATAAATGCTTCTTTTTTATATGAAACGGTAAAGGTGAAATGTTAAGGATTAAAAGACTAAATTATTGCACAATAATTCATCAGGCCATATCACTTTTTACACATAGTTCAACATATGCGTTTAACAAATATTTTTATAAAAAACATGGTCACCTGCGGCACCTAATTCACCAAATAAATTAACTAGGATTGGGATAGATAACCGGTGGCACAATAATACATTAGTTAAGTCATTTGCTGTTTACTTCATAGTTTTACATCTATATTTAAAATTCGAATTTTTACATAAAGTTTTGGTAGCTCTTAACATAAAAATTAAAAACGGAGATTACTCCAAATTATAATAGACAATCTATGTCGTATATCGTATATTATTTTAATGATTTTAATATCTGATTTAAATAATAGCTCGTTTACTCTTCACCTAATAGTTTCTAATTGAAATATCAATCATTCCACGCTGATTACACCCAACTTTGCGTTAATGGTAAAGTAATAACTTATAAAATGTTTTATACTGAAAGATACAAGCTAAGTTAATGTCAGAACTAATATTTTTACTTTTTATTTATAAAATTATAATTTTCCTTTGAGTTTTATGAAAAATTAAAAATTCTTATGAAAAATGTAAATTTTATGTTTTATTTAAAGAAGTATCGTATGTATATAAATATATATATATATATATATATATATATATATATATATATTTATATAAAAAGTTTTAAAATTTGACTTTTTCGAAAAAATCCTCTACCGATATTTTCCTTTTCGGGAGAAGACTTGTAAAGAGTAAATATACTAATAAAATAATAATTTAGGACCACCCTGTGTTTATTTCGCTTAAGTTTCTTTTTAGCTTCTTGCCTAACATAAAAAGAAAATTGTCTAAAATTTTTTCGCTGTGTGGTGTTTGCATTTTTGCTGCTATTATATTTGAAAAAGAAATATTTTTTTAGTGAATAAAATAGGTGATTTGTTATTTAGCTGACAGTTATTGAATATAATAATTTAAGTATTTTGTATTAAGCAGGAAAAGCCATGATTATGCATGTGTATACCTATAGTAGAATAGTAAATAAAGAAAAAGAGCACTCATACATACATACACATAACATAGTACATGCAATACGACGTTAAATTACTAGTCTTAACAAATTCATTTCTATTACAATTTTTTTACAGGATTGAAATGAACTTTTGTTAGTTATGAATCGAAGAGGAATCAACGCAAACACAAATATAAACTCGCAAACAGTCATGGACGAAGCTAGCTGGAAAAACGTGAATGTGCCAGAAAATGCTTCGATGCTGGGTGGAAGCAACAACCCTTCCTTGAATCCGGATGCTTCGAATCAAGGAGGCTTTGCCCAAGGCAATATTCCTTACGGTGGTTCTAACACACCTTATTCACAGGCTGGTCAAAACTCACCGGCTGGCAATCAACCTTTAGTGTTTCCTAATGCCAATCCGACGGGCTCTAACACCCCACAATATACATCGTCACCTGCTCCTTCAGGCTCTTCAACGCCTGGGCCTGTTTCACAGCAAAATATGTCAGGACCATATCCGCAACCAGCAAATTCAGGAAATTTTAATGGTCCGGTTGGTGGACCCTTTGGCTCTCCTTCCTCTGGCATGGGGCAATTCAGTCGTCCAGCTAGCTCAGGTACACCCTTTAATAGTGGACAAGGAGGCCACTTTCCTGGGCAAGCGGTTTTTAATGTGGGTGGCCAGTTTAGCTCCATGCCACCAACATCTTCATTCGGTCATGGAGGCGGTCATCCTATGATGGGAGGTCCTCAAATGGATCGCATAGATCCTGGTTATAGGCGTCACAATTCGTATTTTAGTCATACAGAGCATCGTGTCTTTGAAATGAATAAACGTTTGCAACAACGTACCGAGGAAAGTGATAACTGTTGGTGGGATTCCTTCACAACCGAATTTTTTGAAGACGATGCGAAATTGACGGTACTTTTTTGTTTAGAGGATGGTCCAAAGAGATATACAATTGGGCGTACATTAATTCCTCGATTTTTTCGAAGTATTTATGAGGGAGGAGTATCCGACTTATATTTCCAATTAAAACACGCAAAGGAATCTTTTCACAACACTTCTATCACACTGGACTGTGACCAATGTACAGTTATTACCCAACATGGTAAACCGTTTTTCACAAAGGTATGTGCCGATGCCCGCCTAATTTTGGAGTTTATGTATGATGATTATATGCGTATCAAATCATGGCACATGACAATTAAAGGCCACCGAGAATTAATACCACGATCAGTTATTGGAACATCCTTACCATCAGACCCTATGATTCTGGAGCAAATTACCAAAAATATAACTAGGGCTGGCATCACCAACTCGACATTGAACTACTTACGTTTATGTGTGATTTTGGAACCTATGCAAGAACTAATGTCTCGACACAAGGCGTATGCGCTAAGTCCCCGAGATTGTTTAAAGACGACCCTTTTTCAGAAGTGGCAAAGGATGGTCGCCCCCCCGGGAAAAAAGGACCCGCAGAGGCCGGCGAACAAAAGGCGCAAAAGAAAAGGGTCAAACTCGGGCGGGGGCGCAAACGCAAACACGCCACCAGTGAGTAATCAAAAGCGTTCCCCGTCCGGTCCAAATTTTTCACTCTCATCACAAGATGTCATGGTCGTAGGCGAGCCCACGCTTATGGGTGGCGAATTTGGTGAAGAAGATGAGCGACTAATCACACGGTTGGAAAATACCCAATATGATGGCACCAATGCAATGGATCATGAAAATCACACTGGCTTCGGTCATTCAGATTCACCTATTTCTGGTGCAAATCCCTGGAATATCGACAGGTCAGGCGCAATACCAGCTAGTCCCGGCAGTGGGTCTTTACAGAATAATGCAAATATGGCTGATATAGATAAGAAAAGTCCAATAGTTTCGCAGTAAAACGTAAAAATATAAACAATTAATTTTAGCTTAGTTATATTAAGAAAAATTGTGTTTCGACAAAGCAATTATATATAAGAACAAGCAGACACTCATATAAGTACATATGCAAAAAAAATCTCCAACCTCAATCGAATGCAATCCCCACTCCCTATATAAACATCATTCTTCTTTTCTGTATTAATGTAAACAAAACCACAGACACTATAATAATTAATAAATAAAGCAAATAGTTTTAAAAACGAATTGAAAGTGTTACATTAAATCCTGATATCAGCTTACTGCGAAAATCGTCCCGCCGTAGGGGAACAGCACAATAATCCTGTTTAATTTTACTAGGCGCGAAAGAGTTCTACCCTCAATTACAATTTCCCATTAAGGAATACGTGACTTTTATTAAGCACAATAATTACTGGCCTGTATTACATATTTAAAATAATATTGAAATATTTAACTTCTACTATTTACTACTGTTGTTAAATCCCTTTAGATTATGCTTTAAACAATCCATTTTCTCCAACAAAAAATCTAAGTAAACATTATTAGTTTTG
This sequence comes from Trichopoda pennipes, assembly GCA_030448955.1. NCBI lineage: Eukaryota > Metazoa > Arthropoda > Insecta > Diptera > Tachinidae > Trichopoda > Trichopoda pennipes. The sequence continues at coordinate 6,398,269 of JASKUP010000040.1, forward strand.
TTTAAATAAAAACAAATTTATTTATGTATTACAATTCGTTAGCACTACATAAAAATGCATTTCATTGTAGCACAAAATTTACAACTTCAACTTGGTTCGTCTCCAGTGACGTCTTTTGGCATTATACCTAAAACACAGAAACAGAATGTACATAAAATAGCATATTCGCTTCATCAAGTTCTTTAACTTACCTAATTGTATTGCCTGTACGTAGACGAATCCATTGTGGTACAGAACGATTTTGCTTCAGTTTTTTTGCGAGCTTTTGCTTGATTCTAAAAGTTTTGTGAGCAGCCTAAAAAACAGTAATATGGAATTAAAAACAATATCCAAAAAACGGTTTAAATTACAATAGGATTCCAAAGATAATAACAGATTTTATAAAATTACACACCATTACGTCTTAATAGTATGAGAGAAAAGAGCTAAAGGAATGATTATTAAAGAAGGGTGAACATCGATAAATACCGCTATCGAATGTAGCATTTTCAATTTAGAGATGAGTATATTCTACATTTCGGCAATACGGTAGCGCCTTTTTATCAGATGATTTATTTTTGATGTACCCTGTGATCCTAATGTTAGAAACTAAGCTTATCGGCATCAATCTAAAAACATAATTGTATAAAATAAAGTTTCATATCATTGGGCCAGTTTACATTGGACTAATATTTGTTTCGCACAACTTTAGTTCTATCCAAAACACACTAGACTAATTATTTTAGCACAAAATTCTATCATCTATTCATCTTTGTGTGTATTAGTGTTTTTTATTCATTTCATGTTTGTTTTTCGTTCGGTATACACCACAGTATACGCATTACAAAATAAATATGGCTGTAAATGATGATAAAATGTTTGTTTCTAATTTTATTTTATGTAAAATTATTTTTATTCTTAATCGACCTTTTTTATTTTAATTAAATAAAAATATGAAATAATCTTTTAACGGTCTTATTAAATAATTTAACGATAAAAATAAAATCGTTAAATTATTTAATAAGACCGTTAAAAGATTATTTCATATTTAATAAAATTTAAAAAAAAGGTCGAATAAAAATAAAAGTAATAATTAAATAAAAAAAAATTTTTCAATTTGTTAATAATTTTTGTTATTAAAAATTAATTTTTCCTGAAGAATCTTTCCATAGGAAAGCGAAATATTGAAAAAATATGTATATCGTTAATATTTAATTAAAAAGACGTTTAAAAGATTAACACATATTTAATTTTCTGTAAAATATAAAAATATAACAAAAACTTGAATTCAATAATAAAAAAGATAAAATAGTAAAAAAGATAAAAATAAATAGCATAAAATCTATTTATCTACTTTTGAATTCATATTCATATTTACACTACAATAGCCAACTGAAGACTGAAAATCGCTCTGCAAAAAAAAAAACACACAAGACCTGTGTTTTCATAAATGCATGTGTATTAGTTTTGTTCTCGTTGTGCGGGGTAGAAGCTGGTAGAAAAATTGTGCCAACCAAAAACTACCCCCCTCACTGAAAATGCCGACAAACTGCCATGTTAGACCAGCACAACTAATCCAATGTGAACTGGCTCAATCATATCAATAATAAACAAATTTTGGTCAATAATGCTAACAGATATAATAATAAAACCTTTTGTTTTTATTAATTATTATTTAAATGTCTTAAAGGGTAGTAATTTTATATTACATTTAATCAAATAAGCAAACTAAAAATATTCAAGTTAATTTACATAAAATGTGATTGATTCTTTAACAAAATAACCTTTTATGATATTTAAATGAAATTTTGTTATTTAAAATTAAAAAATATCAAAAGTGAAAATGTGATATGTGCTGAGATAAGATCTTGACCTAGCTGCAAACCGTATGTAATCAAAATGTGAGCGTGTTTGAGTAAAAGTTTGAGTTTATTCTGACCTTTAAAATACAAATATTTTATTAGGACTAAATTTAGTTATAAAACTATCTAGAACGCAAATAGTTTTTAAAAATGATTAGTTAAATTTTACATCGCAATGGTTATATTTGTTCTTAAAAATTCTTCGACAAATTATTTGTTTTAAATTTTCTCTGGGTTTAAAAATGACGTTAAGAATTTAAATCCCTGATTTTTCTTATATGTAAACACTATGTAGAAATAATCAGCAGTCATTCCTATTAGCTGTTCTTTTCAGAGATGTTTCAAAATCTCAACAGTAGTAATTTACCTCACTTTGTTGTTTATTGATTATATTTAGTTACGGTATATTAATTTAAAAATATAAGTAAAAAATGAATTCTTCCAAAATTGAAGAAGGCAACGAACTAATAAAACAGGCTGAAAAGAGGTTTGATGTAATTTAAGATATTTTAGCAAGAAAGTTAACGAAAGGATAGTTTTACATTGTTACGTTTTTGAGGAAAAAAAGTATTGTATACCAAGTATATTCATACATATTTATTACTCACTCCTTCGTAAAAAATAAACATCATACTAATTCAGTAATACTCAGGCATAACAAACATATTTTAATATAAAAAACATTTTTCTAAGTAAGCTGCATTTTACAATATATATATATCATTTTGTAATTTTTTCTGATTAAGTAAGGAATATATTACTGTATTCCTTATAGTACCTGAAAAAAGTGACCTTGAAAAGTATGTTACATTGCAACTACAAACTTTACCGTGAAATGCGTAAAAACACATACGTACATACTGCATAAATTTCTTTAAAAATTAGGATTTTACTAAAATATATAAATATAATCATAAGTCGAAATACAATATAAAAAATCGAAATGAAAGAACTGAGTATTTATAAAAAATAGCAATAAGAAAATCCAGATCCCTTTAAAAATAGGCAAAACTAAGAAATAACATTTTACAAAAAAATCGCTACATACATACATATGTTATGTAGCAAAAAACCTGTACCTTATTTACAAATACTTACTATATATAAATAATATTTAAAATGAAAAATCACAACAAATTAAAATTTAAAAAAGAAGTTTTAGTTTCATTTAGAATTAAGGTTATTTATGGAGTTAATCATGTAAGTTTCAGGACCTAAGAGTGTATTTATCGTTTTTATTTTTCTTGGTGCAGAAAACGAAATATTCCTAAAAATCATTTGTTTTATTATGTGATTTTTATCTTGTTACAAAAAAATTGCTAAATTAATGTTAACTTAAATTATTAAAAGTTTGGCATGAATTTTTAAAATTAAATATTGAGAAGTATGAAAAATTCGCAAATCCTATTCGGGAGTGGGTGTGTAGGCAAATTGTAACCTCTAGTATATCAGTTATCGAAATGTTGGATACATGTTGTAACTGCTCCTAAATAAAAAAAAATTTTTCATATGTCCAAAAGCAAATACGAAAGTTCTTTTTATGCAAAAATCCTTAAAAAAACTACTTAAAGATTTCTTTATTTTCACACCCTTCCTAGGGATATATACAAAAAGCATTATATTAGAATCAATTTTTTCAACGTTAAGAAGTATGAAATAAGTTTATTATTTTCAGAGTATAATTGCCTAAGGGTCAAAATATAATTTATTTTCTTTTTCATTGCAGCATGAAAACCAGCCTACTCAAATGGCGTCCAGATTATGACATTGCAGCAGATTGTTACAATAAAGCAGGTAAAACATACACAAAATTTTTAAAATTTCAATTAAAATAAGTTAATTATTTAATTATTAACATTAATGCACATTAGCGACTGCGTTTCGAATAGGAAAATCATATGACCAAAGTAAAGAATGTCTTTTAAAGGCAGCTGAATGTCACAAAAACAACAGCTCTTGGTTCCATGCTGCCAAGTGTTATGAACAAGTAAAAAAAAATTTAAATATTGTAGTTTCGATATAATAATAACAGGTAGTGCTCGATCATTGGTTTCCGTTCAGTTTTATTTTAAATACTGGGCCAAAATTAAATCTTTAATTATGGCGAAGTCATGTGGCAGATGGTAGCAGTAACGAATTCATTTATTCTTGCCGTCGCTAGAAATATCGAATGAATTTGCCACTGATATCTCCTGGTAAATAATTCCGTTATGATTAAGATTTATTCTCATTACAAAACAAAGTTAACACGAACTTATTTAACCATTTTCTTTCTCCTTTTATTACCTTTACATACCTGTTATTATTGTATCACGATTTACTTGTTTAATTTAATAATTTAATGACCCTTTAATTTTAGGTTATTTTAATATGTAAAGAAACAAATAATTTGTTACAAGTCGAAGAATTTGCTAATAGAGCTTGTCACCTATATCAGCAACATGGTTCGCCAGAATCAGCCGCATCTGCTTTGGATAAGGCATCAAAAGTTGTGGAACAGAAACACCCAGAAATTGCCCTACGTTTCTACCAACGAGCCTTGGAAATAAGCATAGTAAGTATCGGTTATAAATATGCTGTTAATCTTTTAATTGTACAACTGATTCTTCACTGTATAAACACTCAACTGGATTTTTGTTTTAATTTAACACTCGTATATAAATCATGAAGATTGAGGATTCAACACGTAGTGCTGCAGAATATGCTTCAAAAGTTTCACGTATTTTGGTAAAACTGCAAATGTAATTGTTGTTTTTTTATTTTAACAAACTTATTTAAAGCAAAATGTTAAAATTCATTCGTTTTCATTGTTGCTTAAAGTGTCAAACTTTATAAGAAATGAATAATCCAAATTTTTTTTTATAACGAGTTAGATATTCTCGGCAGTGGCGAAAAATGAAAATGAATTCGCATGATACATGATTCAACATGATCTGTGACATTGTTATTCTAAAATGAAAATAAATTTATATATTTTGCTGTAAATAAGGCCGCAAATAATGAAACTCTTAAAATGTTTATATATTTCTTCTTAAACAGGTTTGATCAGGCAGCTGATGCTTTAAGACGCGAAATTGGAATAAACCAGCAAACTGAGTCCTATGGTCATATTGGTAGATTGGCAGTCGTTTTAGTAATGGTGCAGTTAGCTAGAGGCGATCAAGTAGCTGCTGAAAAAGCTTTTAAGGAGTGGGGAAACTGTTGTGATCCTCAAGAAATTCAAACATTAGAAATGCTGCTTCAAGCATATGACGACGAGGATCCTGAAACAGCTCAAATGGCTCTTAATTCTCCTTTTATAAAACATATGGATGTAGAGTACGCCAAACTAGCCCGACAAATACCATTGCCACAAGGCATAGCATCTTCCTCAAAAACTGGTGTTGTCCAAAATGCTGCACCTTCTTACACGTCACCTAATTTTGATGTAAGATAATTAAGAAGCTCTTAAAAATGTAAATTATACTTTAATGTTATTTCTTAATTCAGCAATCCAATTCAGACGCCGCTGGTGATGGAAGTTGTGTTAATAATAGCGATGAAGGAGACGAAGAAGGCGGACTCTGTTAATTATTATTATTGTATATTTTTTTTAGCTTAATTGTCTTAATGCAAGTTAATATGTAATTGCTGGAATCACAGTAATCCAATCTAAAAATTCCATTCCAAATATAAAGTTTTATGTCGTTAAATATGATAACCCTATTATCTTGCTGATTATTTATTACTTTTCACTAACTAAAATTCTAATTGAATTTAAATGACAGGTTGCATGCATTAAAGTATTCATGTAATAAAAAAAAAAACAACGTCCACTACTTGATAAGTTTGTACAAAATTTAGCTTCGTGAAAAATAAAAACTTACAGAGCTATAGACAATTTTTATCTGTGATAATTTTGTCCACAGAAAATTTTCATCGTTGATAATTTTGTCTTTAGGAAATTTTTGTCAGTAATAATTTTTTTGTAGAAAATGTTATAAGAATTTTTCTATAGAAAATTTTCATCACTGATTTTTGTTACCGTTACCTTGTTTATGTATTATTATTCAATTACTTACCCATAATATTTACATTTTTTTTTAAATATATAAAACTAGCGGACCCGGCGAACTTCCCCTCGCCCCATATTTGGCCTTCAGACAAACTTTAGAGTAATAATACAACACAAGCATTTGATTTGATGAAAAATTTTTTTCGACTTGTTTTTCGCCGCAAAAGCAAATAATGAAGACGATTTCCCAACACTCGAACGTGCAACGTACAGCTGACCGTGCGAAAAACATGGAAATTCGAGATAAGGGAAATAAAAAATTAAGTTTTTTCACATTTTCCCGAAATTTTCATTTGAAAAGCTATTAAAGAATAATTTCACACAAAAAATCTTTTTTCGATTTTTTTTGATAAATATTGCACTGAATTTCAATTGATTGTAATGCTTTTACGTGAATGCGTAATGTGTGACTACTCGAAATCAGTTTTACAATACACAAAACTCGTATAAATTGCAGCAAGTAAAATAGCATATTTACTGTAGAAAATTACATTGCCAATATGACGCCTGATAGATCGCGCAAAGTCTAAGTTAACGTATAATTAAGGAATAATTGCACACAAAATTTCATACAAAAATCTATTTTTATTTTTCCAACTTTTGCGGAGAGATTTTTCAAGATTTACACTAAGAACTTTCTATTTTTTGATTTGGAAAGCCATTAAGGAATGATTTCATATAGAAACTCGATTTTCGATTTATCCAATTTTTCGGAGGGATTTTCCAAAAAAAATATAATAATAATATATAATAGATATAACTATAAGTGTTCAAGAAATTTCTTTTCCAACTTGATAATAATTTTGAAGGGAGTCTTTCAACATCTTATACTATTTAATGCATTAAGAAGCATATAATTTATTGTCGCATAATTAAATCAAGCTTTTCAATAATACCTTTTTGAAAAAATTTAATATCCAAGATCTAGATGTACAATTTTGAAATTTAAATTTTGTTGCACCCTGTTAAACTTTGTCCGTTTGCAAGTCAAAATCGATAACGATAAAAGATTTCAACGCTGAAATAGAAAGTACTTTAATTTTTAAAGAAATTATTTTAACAAAAGCCATTTTTGTAAAAAAGTAATTATATTTTAAAATATTGAACGTCCTTGGAAATTTAGTTGAAAAAAAACTATACGAAACAATAAAATTTTTAAAATAGTACCCAAATAATCTTGTGTGTTTAAGTCAAAAATTGGCAACTATATTTTGCACATCTCTAGGAACAACGGTCAACCGTGTGCTACTTCTCTTTTTCTTTGCGGGTGTATCTCTGTGAAGTCGTGAAATTGTTGGAAGGTGAAGTTTCCAAATATATTTAATTTAAAATACAATTTTGCTTTGTTGGTAAGTCAATTGAAATATAATTGTAAAACGGGAGTTTAAATGTTAGCTGTTGTATAAATGACTATAAGTGTTGCAAACCATACACGTGGTTGTCTCTATTAAAGGATGAACAGTGTCTATTCATAGATGAATGTTCATACGCATCCACACATGTACATACATATATGTATTTATTGAAAAAAAATTTAATGATTATTGCTTAAAATATGTTCTAAAGTAATTGATTCGCAATTTATGTATATAAACTTTATTTAAATGAACTTCTCCAGCGTTAATTATCAACGTATTAATGGTAATATTTTATATATATAAGCATATATATATATACATTATGTGCATGTATGAATAGAGGCACACCACGCCATGATTTGGTTGGTAGGCAGACTACTTGTAGTATGATGATACATTTAAACATTCTTAAATTGTTCTTTTTGTTGCTTAGCCAATGTGTTAAAACTACGCAGTTTCGTGTGATTGATTCACTGAATTCTTTTTTTTAACATTTAGAAAAAAAAAATGAAATTAGTTCTTATTTATTTTAAGGATCAAACGGAAATATGACTGCTCCTCACGATGGTGAAGATACTGCCGAGTCTATGAATGAGGATGAGGAGAAAGGATTTTCATCTAACCAAATGGTGTAAGTTCGAAAAAGGGCAGATTTTCTTATTGGATAGGTAGATATTAAAAGAACATAAAGAAAGCAATTTATGATTACTGTTCAATTTACCGGCATTTCAAAACCGGTTTTGCATCTATGACTATGCTCGCATAATTTTTTATATATTTATATTTAGGCTTTTTATATATACATATAGACATGAATTCATACTCCTATGAATGTGTAAGCTCAGAAGAATAATTAATTAAAAACATTGAAGCCTTAATTATTATAAATTGCAGTTAAGCATATAAACACTTGAGTTTGAGTTGGACCCTCCATCTACTAAATATGCAAATAGAAATTAGATGATTTTTAAAAATTTAATAGATTAGAAAGCATAGTAAATATAGGTCAGACGATACTGATTTGAAAGTATGTATATAAGTATGTGTGTAGCTGTTTTAGCAGTAGTTACTGCGATTTATTTCCAATTTTTTTTTTTAGATCATTGTGTGTTGATTTTTTTCTTTTGGTGATGGAAACTTAATGTTACATGAAACATTTTGTGTATCTTCTGTCACCCTATGTGTGAAAACTGATTTTGGTAATATCGTTGATTTTATTGAGAATCCATAACTTATGATAAACTGTTTTTATGTTTATAAATTCTGGGAAGAGTCATAGTTTAACTACTTATTGTATAACTGAAGGAAATAAAATACTTTTAATAATTTTTACCCCAAAGTAGTTTTTTTTTTTTTTTTAATATTAGACTTCAAATCGCAAAGTTTTATAGCTTTTTCATTTTTTTGAGGGTTATTCCAAAAAAAGGCAACCACAGATTTTTGGCGAAATCACATTTTTAAATCTTTTCTATAGAATAATACGAGGATTTTAACATTTTTAAGAAAGAACTTTTAAATCGACTTGTTGTTTTTGAATTAAGGTAACACATAATGCGTTACCTATCTTTTCATATGTTTTATTTCTCAAGTATTTCACCTTGCTTTAATTTCCGAAACTATATTTATTTTGTAGAGGTTTTTTTAGGGCAAACACTAGATTTTAATAATTGATTTTTAAACATAACTTTACATTTTCAACCCATTTCTCGTCTCGCACCGAGCTTTAAAATTTGGTTCAACAATAAGAAAAAAATAAGAACCAAATATAAGAAAAAAATAGTCAATAACTTTTTCTTACAAGTGTTTTAATTCGCTTTTTGAAGAATATCCATAATATAAAGTAAAAGCAAAGTTATAACATATATTTTCATGTTATAAATTTTTCATTTTATTTCAATTGTACAAAATTTGCAGTTGTAAAACATTGTTTGTTTTTTAAGTAAAACAAAATTTAGCATAAAACATTTCAATATTTTATTAATAGGCCGGCGTATATGAACGCTATATTGCGTCGCCAATTTCTTCAAGAAATGGTTAAGAGTCTACCAGCTCCATTGCAAAATCGCATCACTTTTTTAAAGAATCTACAATTGGAACACTTGCAACTTGAGGCCGAATTTTTCGACGAGGTTTACAAACTAGAGAAAAAGTATCAAGAGAAGTATCGACCTCTGTTTGAAAAGCGAAAAACTATTGTTACTGGCGAAGTAGAACCGGAAAAGGTAGAGCCGAAGTGGAAGCCAGAGTCAGCAGAAGAAAACAGTGATGATTTGCCCGATTTTAGCAAGTTATTGACTAAAGTCAAAGAAATTCCTGAGGATACAAAAGGCATACCAAATTTTTGGTTGACTATATTCCGCAATACGGAAATTCTTTCTGAAATGGTGCAGGAACATGATGAGCCGGTTTTACAAAAACTTATTGATATTACAATTAAATATGATGATGAGGTACGTATTACAACGTTATTTTATTATTTTTATGAACAAATTTATAGTACTGAATTTTTTTTAGCATTCGTATACTTTGGAATTCCATTTTGATAAAAACGATTACTTTACCAACCAAGTGCTTACCAAGCAATACTTCCTTAAGTCTGCTGTAGACGAAGATAATCCTTTCGGCTTTGAAGGACCTGAAATTTATAAATGCAAGGGATGCAACATCAATTGGGAAAAGAAAATGAATTTGACCGTAAAAACAATTCGCAAAAAGCAAAAACATAAGGAACGCGGTGCAGTGAGAACTATTGTTAAACAAGTACCCAATGATTCTTTTTTCAACTTTTTTAATCCCCCTGAAGTACCAGAGGATAAGGAAGAAATCGATGAAGATTCTCAAGGCGTAAGCTTTTTAAAATTATTTAAAATTTTGAATTTAAAATTTTTATTATTTCTTTAGATTTTGGCTACTGATTTTGAAATTGGCCATTTCTTGCGTGCAAGAATCATTCCTAAAGCTGTTCTGTATTATACTGGTGATGTAATTGATGATGAAGACGAGGACGATGATTCCTTCGATGGAGAAGATGAGGAAGAAGATGAAGAGTCTGGCGATGACAAAGAACACAAAAGTAACAAAAAGAAACCAACACCTAATGATTGTCCAAATCAATAATTAAATTAATAAAATCTCATTTGATTAAAGAAATATAATTTCAATTTCAAAATGTGATTTTTAAAATAAAAGAAAAAAAAAACTAAAAATTATGTCCCTACAACATACATCATTCTTTTTTAGTTGTGAATAACTTTTTGAAAAAAAAATATACATTAATAAAATCATTTTTATTTTGAGAATAGAGAATGGCATTTCATTGTGTTGTTTCCGAATATTCGATTACACCTTTACTAATAATTTACTTTCCATTTACTAGCAGGGTTTTGCGATCCAAAGTGGAGCCCACAGCCATTAGTAATAAGGACATTAAAACGATAACAGCTTAAAAGGTGTTTAATTAAAAAAAATAGTTCAAGTTAAAACAATTGTAAAGAAGATGGTTTATTCTTACCACAATTAATATACAAAGGATTCATAGTTATAATTTTCCTTCTGAAGCGCTTTAAATTTAATGCAATTAGTAAGTGAAGAGCTAGAATTTCACGTTCTTTTATACATTTAAAAATACATTAATTTTAGATGATAAGAATAATCACGAAGTCGTGATGACTGTTTGGAATTTTAATTAATTTTTAGATTAACAAATATTTGGTAATATTCACTTCAAAATTAATATATTTTCTAAGTAATTTTATTATTTGTGCTTGATTCCAATAAATATTTCATGATATTCTCACGAAATATTTATTACAAAAATTTTAATTAAAAAATAAACATTTTATGATATTCTCATAAAACATTTATTTCAATAAAAATAAAAAAATATTTGAAATGTATTACTGCGGGGGAGAGCATATCCAAATTGCAATTTCACTTTCGCTCACAAAGCTCATCAGTGAATTTTACCCCAATATTGTATAGAAAAACCTAAAAGTCTTATATCTAAAGCCAAACTGATTCCATGAGAATTCTTCCATAAAATCAACATAGCATAGACAGCAAGACTCAAAAACACTTCTATACAAACACAGCAAAACATTTCAAAACAACAAGAAACAAAAAACATTGTTTATTTTCATGAAATATTTATTTAAAGGAATCAAGCACAAATAATAAAATTACTTAGATTAAAAATGATTCCGATGAATAAATTACTTATTAATATATTTTCTATAGTTTTTTTTAACTTAAGTAAATAATTTTTGGTTTTAGAAATATGTTCATTGTTTTCTGCAAGCATAACTGCACCGGGTTGTATATATACTTATATAAAATCAACTAAAATAATCAGTTCTTCTAAATATTAAGTACATTATTTTGCCTAATAATTCGCAATCGTAAAGTATCCATATCGACTCGCTTTACATCATCATTATTGTTTTTGACAATTCTTTGAGCAGGCAGCCTTTCAGAGATGATTCAAATATAATTTCATTTAAAAACAATAGAGGTAAATAAATTAAATTTGTTAGTGTTAGTGCCAGATGGACACAAGGCAACATCAAATGGAGCATGGCTCGAAACGTTTCTTTTTTTTTGGTAACAAGTACGAAGAACTCAACCTGCAATTGTTTTTATTGTATAAAGAAGAAGAATATTATCTTTTCAGGCAATATTTTCTCAATGAGATAGATGTGATTTTTTGTGTACGGTTGTTAGTTTAACATGGTTTTTGAATCATGCGGCTAACAGGTATTCAAATGCAATTTTCTAGCTGTATCTACATATAATTGTATGAATACTTTTACACAAAACAGACACCGTTTATTTAAAATATATTTTTATAATTCTGCTTAGAAATGAGGTTGCCAATAAACTTTGTATTATTGTTTATACTACTTCAGAAAATGTTTTTATAAATAAAAACAATTAAATTGTTTTTATAAAGATACAAAATTAATTTATTTACAAAATTACTATCATTAGAAAATAATTGAGTGAATCTGATTGTTTTTTAAATAAAAGAAAAAACGACTGAGCGTGGCAAGCAGTAGAGAAATGATAAGAATGAAATGTTTAACCTAGTAAATATTCTCTAATAGACGATATCCTATGAGAATGTAAATAAAAAGGAAATTAATAAAAGAAAAACAAAAATTTTTATTGCAAAAATGATCTTTTATAATTTTTTAAAAAATATTGTACTTAATATTAAAAATTAGATTATTGAGAAATTATATGTTAAATGTATTAAAATTAAATCTGTTTCACTATTTTTCTGCTGATATTCCCATTTATTTTTTCTCTTCTGTTGAATTGAAAAGATTTTAATGAAAAAACAAAACTGTTTTATCCAACTTTTTTTTGCTCCTGCTGTGTCCGATCAATTTGCGAACACCGATCTATTGAAAGCGTTGATAAATACTTCATTTGACCTTGATACAAGATATCCGAGATTATCTTTTCTGCATAAATTGCTTGTTTAGCATCCATTGTACGCAGTTTGTGTGCAACAATTTCCCCAAAGCTGGTAAAGTGATCAGAGGTGTTTTTTTGAAAATTCTTACAGGCCAGCGATAGAAGGTTTTCTATATCCAATGTAATATCACTTTTCGAAGTTTTTATGGGTGTTGTGGTGTCAGTTTCATTTGAGTGTTGTGATGAAAACGAGGAAGATCGTTTGCGGGATTTGTTATTAGATGACGGTTGTTGATGTTTTATGTGAGGTGTTGTGCTGGTTGTAGCGTTGGCGGTGGAAATATTGATTGGGTTAGAAGCGGTAGATGTGTCGACAATAAATACTTGATCTTTTCGAATAGGCGTTATAGCAATCTCTTCAATGTCTTGATTTATGGGTATTCCCTTTTCTGACATTACAGATATATTAACAGTAGTTGTTGACTCCTCGCCATCATCTTCTTGTTCATTGGCGTTTTCTTTGTGTATTTCTTTGCACAGATCTGAAAAAATATTATTGGGAACCTGTAAGGAATCTTCCACACCATTGGCAGAAGACTGCTTATCGCAATCCACTATCTCCAAAGAACTATTTTCCATCTCTGTGCCAAGTAAATTTCTATCTTTTTTGCCATTGCTACCTCTGGTGATGCTGGTTATTGTTATTTCGCTACTACTGTCTATTTTACTGTTATTGAGGATTCTCTTGTCTCGAGTCTCCTCGTCTTTAAGAAACATTAGCGATTCGAAATACTTGCGTTTGGGGCAGTAGGGTTCTTCCTTTTCTCCTTTAGTCTTAAGTTCATTGTACTTTTTGAGCTGATGACGGAAAGCGCAGCGTAAATTATTTATTTTTTGTTTGGTTCTTTCAACATTGTAATGTTCGCCATGTTTAGCGGCTACATCTATTAGTTTCATATAGGCTTCCTGGCGTTTAGTACGGTTCTTATAATTTGCCGAATCAGCCTTCCAAAGGCAAGGATTATTTCTGTATTCTTGTATAAAATCATCGATAAAATCCATAATTTCTATTTATTATTATTTATGGTGAATTTTGTTTTTAGTTGTTTCCTTCAATTGCCATATTATTGATTTGTAAATGTCACATCTCTAGTTAAGGTATTTTAATGATTTTTGAGATGTGTTATTTTTCGATAAAAAAAGCTAAAAAATGGCAAATTGAAGATTGTTTTCGATTTTTTTCTTCAACATTATTTTTGGTTTTCTTCCTCGTTACTTTCAAGTTTTATTAAAAATGAATTTTTAATGATTATTATTTTCTAACCTAAAAATTTTTTAGGGCTTCTTGTTTGCTTGTAAAGCATATACAAATATTTAAATATAAAGTTTGACATTGTTAGTTAAAGGTTTTCATCCAGACATGTAAGTGGGGTTTTATTGTTTTTGTGTTCTGTACTTCAGTTTTAAACTAATAAAATTTCCGCCCCGGACGTTTATCATATTTCTTTTCAACACTATAAGAAGCGATGGATTTGTAGCATGGCATTAACTTCTATGTGTTATTATCTTAATAATAATAATTATTCACTGTATAATATATCCAAATCAGAAAAACAAATATAGTAATCCTAACTATTTACAATAAAACTAAAAATATACACATTTATAATGTGGAAATTAAGTCATTAGTGTTATTTCGTATTTTTAAGGCTTCATTTGTGCAAAAAACCATATACTCCTTGATTTATATGATTAAATAAAATATTTGCAATAATTCTTTTTTCCTTAATAAAAGTAAATAATAATTATGGTAACTTGGCCTTTTTAATTTTTTATAAATAATATCTTGTTCAAGGACGCCACAAAATGTTGTGGCGAAATATTGAAAACAAAAATAAAAATTAAGCTAGTTTTTATGTAAAGACCTTGCGCTTGAACAAAAAACTATTTATAAAATAAATGAAATATTTTACAAACTTGTTTATATGTTTTATAAAAATAAATAGGTAAAAAAGTTTCTTTTAGAAAAATGCTTTCAATAAAAAAATAAATAAATAATTAAACAATCACGGTGAATTGAAACGTTTAATAATGTACTTTGCATTCACTTGTAATGTGTCTTGCTTGCCCTGTTTTTTCTAGGCTATTATTTTCCAGGCTATTAAACTAATAAAATTTCCGCCCCGGACATTTATCATATTTCTTTTAAACACAATAAGAAGCGATGGATTTGTAGCATGACATTAACTTCTATGTGTTATTATCTTAATAATAATATAGTAATCCTAACTATTTACAATAAAACTGAAAATATACACATTTATAATGTGGAAATTAAGTCATTAGTGTTGTTTCGTATTTCTAAGGCTTCATTTGTGCAAAAAACCATACACTCCTTGATTTATATGATTAAATAAAATATTTGCAATAATTCTTTTTTCCTTAATAAAAGTAAATAATAATAATGGTAACTTGGCCTTTTTATTTTTTATAAATAATTTCTTGTTCAAGGACGCCACAAAATGTTGTGGCGAAATATTGAAAACAAAAATAAAAATTAAGTTAGTTTTTATATAAACCCCTTGCGCTTGAACAAAAAATTATTTATAAAATAATTAAATATATGAAATATTTTAGAAACTTGTTTACATGTTTTATAAAAATAAATAGGTAAAAAAGTTTCTTTTAAAAAAATGCTTTCAATAAAAAAAATAAATAAATAATTAAACAATCACGGTGAATTGAAAACATTTAATAATGTACTTTGCATTCACTTGTAATGTGTCTTGCTTGCCCTGTTTTTTCTATGTGCTATCATTTTCAACTGAGTAACGCAGCGATAAAGAAGAAATTTGGATTTTTTGTCTAAAGGTTATTCTGCATAAATTTTTCCTATTTTTCCAAAATACATATGTCCAAAATGTTATCCGTTGTCAACGCAGGAAGAATATTATCTCGAGTAAGAAAAATATTGATAAAGTGCTGCTCATAAATAATAACTCTTTTTTATAGCAAATATTAAGTTCCAGCCGGCACAATGCTATTATCAATCAATGTAGGACCAAAACCTCGACACCAATGAATACCGTCGTTATGTTTGTACCACAACAAGAGGTAGAGTATAACCTAAGATTTCTTTTTTTAACACCAAACTGACCAATACCTCAGGTATTGTAATAAAAATTTACTAAATTTTATTTGTGTTCAACTTATCATTGATTACTGATGTAATGTCAAAATATTGTTCTTGTTTTTTAAGGCATGGATTGTTGAAAGAATGGGACGATTTCATCGTATTTTAGAGCCAGGGCTAAATGTTTTGCTTCCCATTATGGATAAAATTAAATATGTTCAAAGTCTCAAGGAAATTGCAATTGATGTACCCAAACAGAGCGCCATAACATCGGATAATGTAACTTTAAGCATAGACGGTGTTTTATATTTGCGAATAATAGATCCCTATCGTGGTATGTATTAATATAATTATATTAATATATTTCATTATTTAAAATTTTATCATGTAAACATAAATAATTTATGTTAAAAATATACCTATTAGCGTCCTATGGTGTTGAAGATCCAGAATTTGCTATCACGCAATTGGCACAGACGACTATGCGTTCAGAATTGGGCAAAATGTCTTTAGATAAAGTTTTCCGTGAAAGAGAATCTCTTAATGTTAGCATAGTGGATTCCATAAATAAAGCAAGTGAAGCTTGGGGTATTGCTTGCTTACGTTATGAAATACGTGATATTAGGGTAAATATGAAGTAGAAACGAGCAGTTTAAAATAAAAACATGTGTCAGTAGTTACCTTCTAGGGTGCACGAAGCGATGCAAATGCAAGTAGAAGCTGAGCGAAGGAAAAGAGCAGCAATTTTAGAATCCGAAGGGCAAAGAGAAGCGGATATTAATATTGCTGAGGGTAAACGTAAATCAAGGATTTTGGCATCAGGTAAATAAATATTTTTTTAATAATACATGATAATGCTAAATATCTACTTTGTAGAAGCTGAACGTCAAGAACAAATTAATAAGGCCAGTGGAGAAGCAACCGCCATGTTAGCCGTTGCCGATGCAAGGGCACGTGGTTTGGCTACACTGGCTAAATCTCTTGAAGATTTAGTAAGTTTGCTTTATTTAAATTAAAAACTTTTAGATAAATTTAAATAACATTATGTATATTTCTTACAGAATGGTAAAAATGCTGCTTCTTTAACTTTAGCCGAACAATACATTTCCGCTTTTAAACATTTAGCAAGAACCAATAATACCCTTATTATTCCCTCAAATGCTGGCGATATTTCTTCATTAGTAACTCAAGCTTTAAGTGTATATAAAACAGTGTCTTCACAAAATTTGGGTTCTACAACGACACTTTCAGGCGATGATATTTCTTTCAGAAGGGATACTTCAACAGGCAATGATGATACACAACCAAATTTCAAAAGTATACAAAAAATTCAAACTGGTACCAATGTATCGAAAATGGATATTGAATAAAATAAAATGTAATTAAAAAGTAGAAAAAGATAGTGAAAAATATAATTTGTATTTTTTATTACTATTCCGTGTAAATTTATGAAGCATTTTAAATTACACATGTTTAAAACTAATTTACTTAAAATTTTCAACACTTTTGTAGTATTTTTTTCTTGTATTTAGTTTGTGAATAATAATGTGTGCTTGAATTTAATGGTATAGATTATTTAGCCAAGAAAATATTTAACTACGCTAAAAGTGCTTCAGGGAGAAATGTCGGTCCATCTTTCTAATCTTCAAACAAGAAGCCAGATCTTTAACTGTTTATATTGATAATTATCACTAACAAAAAAGTAAAGTGAAATGACCAATTGTGTCTTTTTACAAATTAGGATGTTTCTAAGAAATCCTAAGCCAACAAGAGCATGCTTTAGTGAAATTCAATGAACTGAGATAAACAATTAGAAAATAAAAAAACTAGCATAAAACAAGAAGACACAACTAAACCAAAACATACCTATACTAATTAACGACGTTGAAGTATAGTGAATGCTAGAACCACTTCAAAGCGAATATATAAGCTTTCTTTTTTGGTCAACAACACAATTTAAGTGTAGAGTAAAGGCAAAAAGTTGATATTGCAGCTTTTAGGCATTAAAGTAGCAAAGTTACCATTGTATATTATGTACGTATAAATGTAAATAGCCCGTCTAAATAAATCGTGTATTAATTGTACAAACATACAGATCATTGAATTTTACAGATGGTAAGTAATATGTAAATGCTTGTAAACCGTTATTTTTGAAACAATAGCATTGCATTTTTGTGATGTGCTTTGCTTGGGCGAAATGTGTTGAAACCAATTCAAACATAATTTTGAAGAGCTAGACGTTTCTATATGAGACCAACGAAATATCAAGTGAAAAAAAGAGTCACCGCTAATATTTGCATTATGTTTTTTCCTTATTTTTCAATTTTCCATAAATTTGAAAACTTTGCTTTTAAAAAAATATTGTTACCTTTATACCTTTTATAAACGTTTTGTTGTGAGTTCTTTATTGCAAAATAAATAACACCAGTTTTCAGAGTTTTTAAATTAATAACAAGTTTATTTACTTTATTTACTCAGACGCTGCCCTTTTATATTTGTCTACTAGTAGTCCAGAAAAATTAAGAATCTTCTACTTCCTTTGTATCACAATTTGTTGTTGTATGTTGTCTATTCAATGTATAGGCGCCTGTATGTCTGTGTGTATTTTTTTTGTTTTTATGCTGATAAAGTTTCTTTTTGGGCTTTATTTTAAAATAGTTGTTGTTGTCTTGTGTAATTAAGTTTTCTCAGAAAACCACGCAGTTAGTAAACAGCATATCAAATTGTTGTTGTTTGCGTGTATAAAATTTCTACGCAGTTTGTAACTAGAAATTTTGTTGTTGTGCAAAAGTTTTTTTAGCAAGCCACGCAGTTAGTAAATGAAATACCCAGTATTTGCTTAATTATTTTCTTTTAAAACTTAAGCCAGACACGTCCGTAACAATATGTTTTGCCTTTATTTCGTAAAAGAGAGTGACATTATTAATGGATCAGTGAGTTTCCAAAAAGTGTGAAATGATTAAATTTGTAATGGCTACCAAAAATGAAATTGGCATCCATTTTCCAACTATAATCAAGCCTAAATAATTACCGCTTATTATTTTGTAACTAATGTGCTTATAATAAAATAACGTAAATTATTTTTAGTATATAACTTTTGTAAAATAGTATTTCAATTATTTATCAACGTTATATTATTATACACTTTGTAACATAAAAAATTGTTAAATATGAAAAAATGGCTAACGACTACATTAGACTTATAAATTAATTTTTGAAACACAATGTCATATTATAACAACCCTTAACAAAGTACATAACTGTTTTACTTATTACAATTATCGATTTTCATTAACTGCCAAATTTGGCAGCACTAGAAAACAGTAAAAGTTATTTAATGGTGAGAAGAAATTTTTGCATACATGCAGAAACATTAAGTTAAAATTTAAAAAAATTGTTAACAAGTTGTTAAGTAAGTATTAAGTATTTAAGAAGTATATAAAACTGAAATTATTAAATAAAAAAAGATAGCATACCTTTAGGCTGATGTAAATTTTCACTGAAAAATTTTCAGGCTTTGCTAAAAGGTATCACCGTATTTCTTTAGATGCATTGTAGATTAGTAGAACATTATGTCACAAAAATCTTGCATAGAACTTAACGAGATACGTAAATTGGACGAAATTCTACGTCAGTGTGAAATTTACGTATCTAAGAACAAACAGACACCTCTGCTTGAAACACGTAAAAAGAAATTTGCTCATCAGATTTTAACCTCTACCAAGCTGCAGAAATTTGTGGAACGTGAACTATTTTCCTTAATGTGCACAGCCAATAAAATGAATAAAAAAAGCATTTTTGTTTCCGACATTTTAATGAACTCCAATCTTTTATCATACAAAGATGAAAATGGAAAATATTTCTTACGTAACAATTTTCAAAAGACACCAAATAATTTTCGTATGTATCATAAGATAGTGAGGTCTAATATCGAAGATGACGAGGATGAGTTTATGTATCGAAAATGTGCAAAAAAGGAAAACTCTCAAAATTGCTTGGAGAATATAAAAAATTGTCGACACGAAAATCTAAAGCAGGGTAAAAAATATGGCTCAAACACTTACGAAGCCATACAACACAAACGGCAACAACAACAACAGCAACAACAAAACAAACAACACTATGAAGTAGAGAAACAAAAGCAGCGACAACAGGCATTACATTGTCAGGCCAACTCACAAGAACCACAACCTGCAGCGGCGACCTCTATAATACACACGCATTTAACACCATTAGAAAATTGTACTATGAGAACTATAAAGACGCCAGCGGAAGCTGCTGTTGGTGTTACAGCTGGCATATCGTGCGATAAGTGTGAGAAACAACGTCACAAAGCGGTATTTATACAGACCGGCTCCGATAATGTTAGTGAAAAAAGTCGAAAATTTAACAAAACAGAAGCCCCGTATGGCAGCAAGGAACATGGTTTTACTAAATCAATTGCTCAAAGTAGCTGTCAGACAACACCAGAAGAAAAACGTAAAAATCTCAACAACAATAGTAATAGTCGATATAAATTTTCTTCACAAATTTTCGGTCGCAAGCTATCTTCGAAACATGTTAGTGAACAGGGAGAGGACACATTAGATAAAGAAGCTTTATTGAGTCCAAAAATTGAAATAAAATTTCCAGATCCTGTTGAAACGGTGAGTTATTCGGGATTTTTTTTGCAAAATTAAATTTATCATTTTCTGCTTAGAATTTGAAAAGTTTTAGGTTCTAGTAAGATGAATGTTACACAAAAAACTGCTATCGTTTAAGGATCTCTTGCTTTCTTTATGCACATGTAATAGTAACCTTAGAGCAAATTAATCAATCAATTCTCACTATTTACCCGTTTTTATTTAAATGTACGCAATCTCTCTAGAAATTGAAAAACTAAAAAAAAGGAAAATGTTTGACATTTCTAAGGCTTGTTTGGGAGTTCCTTAAAAACTATTGAATATTGGCTTAAGAGAAAAATTTTGTAATAATGGGTGGAAAAATTTGAGCTTAGGAGGTAAATTGTCCTAAAACACATACTTTTTTCTAGACAACTTCAGTTTTATTAATACCAATGTAGAAATATGGGTTTTAATAAGGGAAAATGATGTTCGGAAAATTTCCACCTCTAACATTACGGCAAACGTCCGTTCTTTTCACCAGATTTTGCAACAACGCTTCGCTTATCTGGTCAACGCAGCGCCAAATTTCATGTTTTATAGCTTCGGTTGTTTGTGGGTTGTCCACGTATACTCGGCAGCCAATTGACAACGCCAAATCAAGAAGGGGAATTTCTTATGAAATAACTTAATTACTTGGGAGTCTTGCCAGCACTGATGTTTACATTACGCAATTATGGCCACAAAAAACGGTTATCATGGCTTGGTAGCACAGAGAATTTGCCGGGACGTCGTTTTCTTGTTGATTTTCGAAAAAATATGAGCTGATAATGCCGCTTGACCACAAATAACACCATACAGTCACTTTTTTTCGAGAACTGTTTGTGGATTCATGAGCCACACATTTATGGATGAAATTACGTACAGTGGCTTAAGAAGGAACCTGCTAACGAGAAAAATCTGCTTGAGGACATTGACATTTCCTAACCTCAAATGTCCAAACTCTTTTTAATAATTAAGTGCAATAGACATAGACACAATCGAGTATATTAGATATGAATGCCATGAATGATCTTAGTCCTAAGCAATTGCTAGCAATTACTTAAGGCTTTTTGGTGAAAAGCCAAATTAATTCGTGGTTGGCATGGAATTTGTTTATAAGCAGAAAAGGGGCGATACTGTCATTGCAAAATTCACAAAAGGTTGTGGTATGTTTCGGTATCCTCTGATATACTGTTTTGTCTAAATCAAGTACAATTTTCGAGGTATAGCAAAATAGTGATAGTACCATTTAAAGCTGAAAGTCCATACCACGCGTTATACGCGTATACGCTTTATACGCGTCTGTCAAAAAAGTAGAATCAGTGTAACAGTATGTGACAAGTTACACAGCACATCGCATAGAACGCTTATGACGCATAGAACGCATGAAGTAGGTTTACTTTTCTACGCGTCGCAAGCGTCATGAAAAAATGTAATCTGTTTTTGACGTTGTATCATTTCTGTTATTTTTATTTTTCAAACGTTGCTGCAAAAAAAACACTCACTTCCCTTTCCAAAAATAAGGGGCGCACCCAAAACCATCTTCTTATCTTTTGAAGTCTTCCACAGGTCCTCATTACACAAAAAATCATATGCACAAATTTAATAAATTCTATAAATTCTAGAAAAATTTCAATTTCAGTTTTAATTTTTGCAAAATAAATTTTATTAGAAAAAATTATTTACACCACAGCTGATCATAACAAAAAACTTGGCGCATTAAAAGCGTTGCATGTAACTTGAAGTTTGAAAAGCGTAGAACGCGTAAAAAGTATCACATGCGTACAAAGCGTGTGCGTGTAGAACGCGTGGTATGGACTTTCAGCTTTAGCCACAATTCAATTTGTGTTGTCGGTTGTGGTGCATTTTTTTAAATAACGGATGTCCAATCTTTATCGTTTGGTGCGGTAGGTGAAAATGGTTTTGGTTTGCAGGGACACAGTAACCAGACTCGAAGGTTTAGGTAAATCGATGGCAGTACAGCGTTGTGTTGTGCTGGAAGTGTCGCAGTAAAAGTGTGAATGTATACTTTTGTTTTCAATTTTTTTCTGTTCAATCCAGAAATTAGCTGGCATAGCACCTGGATTCTTCATATCCGGTTAGGTTTTGCACTCAAATTATTGGCTTGATAAAAGAAAACTGTGTATATCTTTTCCATGTATCTACAATATAAGGGAATTAAAAAAGGTTTTTGCACACTATGTCCGGCTTAGAATTTGCACCATTTAAATCTGTTTCATCAAAATAATGACAATACTTTGCTTAAAACTCTTTAGTAAACAAGTTTTTAGGATCCTGTTGACCTATTTTTGCAGCAATATGAACTAAAATCATCCAATTTTGGGCACTTGTTATCTCCCATATTGAAATATAGCAGAACATTGACATCTGGTTCAAAATGTAATTCATTCTGAACAAAAGGCCCGTTTATTCTACTGTTATTGTAAACTTACAATCAGAAACATCAGCAATAATTAAATTAATAAATTTTCTTTTTTCTTTTATTTATTTTTTGTCTCTTTAAGGTCTTATCATTGGGTGCAAATGTTCTTCCCGAACAAAAAAATATGGCTGCCAAAACTCATCGTTGGACAATTTTACATTATTCCCCATTCAAGGCTGTCTGGGATTGGATCATTTTGATTTTGGTTATGTATACGGCAATTTTTACACCATACGTAGCTGCATTTTTATTGGGTGAACAAGATTATCAGAGACGTACAAATAAGTATATAAACAGTGATCCTATAGTTGTTGTGGATCTTATAGGTAATTGGAACAAAGAGCAAAACTATAAAAAAAACCAAAACAAAAACAAAAATTGTATAAAATACACGTTAATAAGGTTTCTAACAACAAAATTAGACTTTCCACAAATATTTTCTGGAAAAAGGCAACATGGAAGCAAACTGAATATGCTAAATGTGTATCAAACGATTTTCCTACATCAATATCCAAAATTATTATAATATCCAGCTTTTATTATTCAAACAAATGTTGGGTGCAGAAAATTGTCATAATTTCTGTGAATTTTTGAGAAAACAACTTCAAGAAAAACAAATTTATTTTAATAATGTTCGAATTATTATGATTTATTTTCGTTATTAATCTTGCTTCATTCTCTCAGTAGCCTTATTTTATAATAACAGGCATTTTATGATATTCTCAGAAAATGTTAAAAGCATTATGCGTTACTTTGTAATTTCATAAATAAAACAGTTTTAATACTGTTGTTATTTCCCGTCTTATCTGGCTGCTGTTCTCCTGAAGTTAATGGCGAGCGCTTTCGATGTGAAAACATCATTGTCAAGCCGCGGTATAATTTGTACTGGTGAGTCAGTGTTCGCATTTAGTTAGTTCTATTGTTAAGTTCGTATGCCCCCCCGGGGGTCTTTATAGTACGTAACAGCTATATAGATCTGTGCAACTGGGGGAAAAAGGGAGCCCAGTCCCCTGGAGACAGGCAGGGAGTCAACTGGAAGCTCCACTTATTTCCACCGGGATCAGTGAGCCGCAGAGTTCATTATTTGTCTCTTTAGACATTTAATAGTTCTCTGACTGATCATTGAGGTTGGCCCCTATATGGGAGTAACGTGGTGATTGTGGTTTCGCGGCCCCATAACGGTATAATGGTTATTATGGTGGTCAGGATCATCTTGCTGTTAATGACACCCTAAGTGAATGATCCAGTCCAGTGAGCATGCTAGACATGTGTTCTGGACAGGAGTTGAAAGTCTCCAACTCTTTAGCAAGGTGTGATGGTTTGCAGCCCTGCCCTGGAATAATTAAAGTTGCAACTAGGTGGTTCTGTTGCTTAGAATTATGTCTTCGGCTTCCTAGGACGCATGTATGACGTTCCAAATTATACAATTGTGGTTTGTCTACCATCTGATTAAGGCTACATAGCCAGGTACGGATGTAAAACGAATCACACTATCTGTTAAGTTCGTATCTAATCATGTAGGCAAAATGCCAGCCACCTGGCACTTAATTCAAAATAAATTTCTCAATACTTCCGTCTTTTATTGTTATCTAGATACGTGTGTCCATCTGAGGGTGTTTTTCGTTTGTTCGTGTGCATGAGTAATTTAAATGGTGTGCAAATTGTGTCTGAGGTCGTGCCTGCCTGTTCGTTTATAAAAATTCACTGTTGAAAGTTTTTTGTTTTGTAGATTTCCATATTTTCAAGAATGTCTAGTCTTCGTCCTTTTTTACTAGGATATAGCAATGTCGTCTATTGGCCTTGGTGTGTGTCCGTGAGTGTCAAGGTGTAAAGGTGTGTTCTGTAAACCTTGTTTTTATTGTTCGTCCAGTTTGCCCTAAATTAGTTTGTTTGCAGGTATAAGTAAGTCTGTATACTCCGCTGGAATTAAATTTGTCAGTTTTTTCTGTCGTTGTTTTAAGATTGTGTCTCAGAAAAAAGGTTGGTTAGTCTGTATATTTCTGATCCTGTATAAGTAAAGGTGTGCCGTCGTGCTGTACCGCTTGTCTCTCTGTCTTCTTTATTCCTGTTTTTTGTATTGTATTGTCTAAGAAGTTTATCGATTGTAGTGACCTTGTAGCCGTTATTTATAGCTATTGTGTTTTATACTTTAAGGGTTATATTTCTGTCACCTATAATTGAACCTGAAGGGTTCTATCAGCACCAGGTTTCAAAAACTTACCGCGATTTTAAAATCTGACTTTAAATGTTGCAACCAGATTTTTTGGAAATTTTTCCGATTGGTAAAAATTTTTCATCGATTTATTTAAGTTAAACCGCAAATAATTATATATAATTTAATAACAGGGTTCCTTTTTTTTAAAAAAATAATTAAAACATTCTTAAACTATGAGTTCTGGTTTACGGTTTAAAAACTTATTTTAATTTTTGAATTTTTAAGAAAAATTTTTGTTTTTGTATGAAAATATGTGACCTTTTTCCAACGCTTTGAATATCGCATATAATCGTACAATTTATTCCCAAAAAAATCTGGTTCTCTCCTATTCAAATTAATCGCAAGAAAATGTGTGTTTAGGACAGATATGTTCCAAAATGTTTTCACAATTCTTATTTCAATATACATTGTCTCTTATAGATTTTGCCGAAATTTTGTTTAGAAACTAAAAACGCTTATGCCTAGTAAGCCAAACGTTACTATAACAGTCCGTAAAAATGAATAACAAGAGAATGAGAAAGACGACCCATTACAAAACATTCAGCTAACTATGCCATTAATTGATTGTATGAGAATTATAGTTAAACGAAGAAAAACACAGTACAACATATTAATTTGGGACTAAATTCTGAACAAATGCGCGTTTTGTCAAGTTGGCTGCATTATTACCTTAATGGTCGCACGAATTTTGTTTTGTTCAAGTTGGATTTCCATCGTCATCACTTTTTCTATATTTTAAAACGGCTATATCTCGGTATGTCGTACGGAATATCTTTTTTGTGTCTGAAATAAAATTGTAGAAATTGAATAGATGAAAAAAAACGAGGAAAAAATCTACCCGAAAAAAGTTTATCCAGTGCTCTAAAAATGACCAATTTTTCCCCCATGTTTCACCTTTTTTGATCAATAACTGGATAGCGAATCGACAGGTATGCTGTTTTTTTCTTTATAAATCTTATTTTGCTATTCTTTCACTGAAGATATGGAATTTTTATTTGTTATCTAATAAAGGAAACGCTTGTGGTTCTAATGATTATGTTTTCGTCGTAGGTTGTTAATATTAATGTTGTGAGTCTGCATCATCATTCGAGTTAACCATAATATTCAAGGGCATGTTTTTTTCGGTGTGTTCTCCAATTTCTGTGTCATCTTCATCTTCGGTGCTTTTATCTTTAAACTGCATAATTTTTGAACTCTACCAACAAACTTTCGCAAGCAATGCAACTATTTTTGGGGACAATATGACCACAAATGTAAGAAATGTCATTCAATTTGGGCTCTAGTTTATTTTCCATATTGAAATATTTAATGTTCTTCTGGTTTTAAAATATAATTCAGTCTAAATAAACGGGTTGGTTATTCCATAGCCATTGCATTTTTGGAGCTACTCTCACGTGCAATTCTTTGAGTTGAGTGCCAAATCAATGAGCTGAATAATGTTGTACTGTTTAGGGGAAGAACAGAATTCAAAACTTTTAAGTGGAATTTACAGTGATCATTAATTATAATTTTTATTGATTTTTTAATAATTAAATACAAATGTAAAATTTAATTTAAAATAAATTTTGTAAGGAATAACTGACGCAAATTTGGATGATATTTTGATTTCAACTCTTTTTGAAAGTTGAAGAATTTTCCAAATCTTATTTTTCCTTGAAATGGGTGTTCAGTTATTGGACAGTTGTTTTTTATTACTTTGTGTATAGTGTTAAAGCAACATAGCCAAACGTTAAGTTAACCTGCAATATAGGCTCATAACAAACTAGTTGTTAGTTTAAAGTTTTTAGCAGTTTTAGAACTGTATTCTGCAAAATATTTTCAATGTAATGCTTCTTCTAGAAGTTGACATTTGTTTCGAAATTAATTAGCAAGAAAGTATCACAAAGTTGCGTATAGCACACGAACTGAGTTATTCATTCCGTTGTTCATTCATTTTGTAAAATAAGTTGCCATACGTTTAACGTTGTTCGCGACGGTATTATACAAACTGATAGTCAAATACATATATCGAATAGAAAAAAAGTTGTTAGTGTTAAAATAGTATGTGACAAAGAAAGATACTATTGTGCCTAGATATGTTATTCAGATTTGTCTTTATTAAAAAAGGTTTAAGTAATTTTTAACCAAAAGGTATTATGTAGAAATGAACTGAGTTGTTTTGTCAAACGTTCACAGAATTGAGAGCGAACATTAACTTGAATTCAGGCTGGATATAAGAAACTCTCACTTTAAAAGCTCCAACGCTTTAAAAATAATTCCAATGAAAAAATTTATAAATACATAAAACATACGTCAAAATGAAGTCAATTTTAAAAGTCATGTAATTTTGCAAAAATAACAAATTCAACAAAATACAAATACGAGGTAATACATATTTCATGTGAAAGAAACAAGTAAACATTTTGGCTGTATAAGAATTTGGAAAATAAGGCAAACACACAAGGAAACAAACTTCCATTATTGAATGTAATTGAAAATTCAATTGAAGATCGAAAGCAAAATTATATTGGAAATAAAAAACTAAAAATTTATAAGAGGTTTAAATTTATAGAAACTAAATTTCGACTTTAAAAGTCCAAAGCCTCATTTGTACATCAAACAAAAACAACAAATTAATTGGAAACAAAGGAAGAAATGAATTGGCGCCTGTTTCAAATGATCACTTTCCTATGGTGGACTTAGTATTGAGAATAATGATTTGATGAATTAGTCTATTTTTGTGAAATGATGTAGTACGCGTCATTCTGACTTTTAATTGCCATCAAAACATACACAATTTTAGACTAATTTTTTGTGTATAGTTTTTCTAAATGGAAATAATATTCTATATAAATTTTGCCTACACTTCCTATCCTTAAAATCCATATACTTTATGGGGTCTCTGATACCTAATTCAAAATATATTTTTGAAAACTAAACCACGTTATTGATTGTCAAAACAAAATGCCGCCATTATATAAATTGTTTACACTGTCTTGTATATGTTACATTATTATCTTATGTATCTGTAAGCGGTGTAATCAAGTGACAATTTATTTTGACAATTAAAGCGGCTTAAACGTGCTCATTAAACAAAAGCTGTACGCCGAGGTAAGAAAGTATTATAGAGTTCAAATAAAAATGCTATTTTACTATGTAATTGCGATTTCCTATGAAGTCTCTCACTTGAAACAAACAATCAAACAAACAAACAATTAAACAAACAAACAGAACA
Source organism: Trichopoda pennipes (assembly GCA_030448955.1). Classification (NCBI taxonomy): domain Eukaryota; kingdom Metazoa; phylum Arthropoda; class Insecta; order Diptera; family Tachinidae; genus Trichopoda; species Trichopoda pennipes. The sequence goes on from JASKUP010000040.1 coordinate 6,426,588, forward strand.
AACACCACTGCTGAAGTTGATTCTGTTTAATTAAATTGATTTAAATTTGAATTTTAATAGGATATAAGTATGTGTTAACATTGAGATTAATATTATTATTATTATAGTACACACAACTGTAACTGTGCTTGTACATTCTCCACTTTAAAGATTTTGAAGTGAAAGTATTTCCTGATTAAAAAGTATCCACGCTAAAATAATATTCGTAAAATTATTACCTTTCCATTTTTGTAGTTGATGTCACATTTGTTGTTGATATATTAATAAATTTCCGTACTACTTTTGTTAATGGGCAAGATGAAGTCGTATCGCATCCAGGCCGTATAGCAGTTCATTATTTAAGTGGTTGGTTCTTAATAGATTTGGTAGCGGCCATACCATTTGATTTACTTTTGGTAGGCAGTGATACGGACGAGGTGAGTTTGATTCACGTTTGCTTAATTTTAATTTATTTTTTTTTATTTTTTATTTTTAATTTTTGTTTATTTTATTTTCGTTTTTAGTACAAAATTGAAACAATACAAGAGCATAGTAATTTATATTTTTTTGTTTTTTTTTTATAATTTTTTGGTCATTTTTTTTTAATAAACTAAATCGCTGTTCCTTAGAGGTTTTTCATTGCCTTTCATTTTTAGCCTACACAAAACTGTCAGCCTCTTTCAGGATAAACTTTCAAATATCCTATTCCGTGGTTTTCCATTTTAATCAGATCACATATAATTACTGTAGGCTGTTATCAAGTTTATTAGATAATTTTTAACTTTTCTATTTAGGCCAAGACTTTATAATTTTTTTTAACAATAGTTCGGTGAGTCAATCTTAAATTACGTTATCATTTCGGTATCGACTCTTTGCTAAGTAGGCAATAATACCTAATTAGTCACAACCGTGCTACATTCTTTAGGAAAGGGATAGAGAAGAGATGGATAGTTACATAGCCTTTAAGCTTTTATTATTATAGTGAAAACAACCACACCTAGATTGGTAGGCTAAGTACACTACCTACTGGTCTACTGGGGCAGCTTTCATTTCTAGAAGGCCAATGGTATTTTATGCTATTGGAGTTTCCGATGAAGAAACCGAGTAGGAGTAGGTTCGACTCCATTTTCTTTACAATCAGTCACTAACAAATTTTATGAATCTCATAGGCTAAGCTGTCGTTTTTCCTGAGAGACTTATTTATAAGTTTTCTTTTTTTTCGCTCATTTTAACGCAATAGAAGCCTAGATACTTCCCTCTTCGTTTGTTTTTATTATTATGTTCCTTGTTACCATTCCGAAATCATCTCTTCGCTCATTTAATGCTATCTAGTATTTCCAACATAACTAAAACTGAGTTATACCTTTCACTGTCCATTCTGGTTACACTTTTTCCCTTAAACGTTAAAAGAATCTCATAAATTAAGATCTCGCTCCTTGAGAGATTTTTTTCTTTCGATTACTACTGATTCTGCTATAGAACAGAAAAAAAAGTCCACCCGTGCAAGTAATACACGATTCAAGCAAACTGTTTACACGTCATGTTTGAATGACCAAACTCCTCTTAGTCACATTACCTTTGGTCGGTGTGCCTTTCACCTTCGAATTTCTGGACTTTCTTACTATTTAATTACAAGTAAGTCGTTCGCGGACCCATCTTTCTTTTTGTTAAACGTAAATATGTTTCAATTTTATAAAAGCTTTGAACTCCTTTTCAATGTAACAAAAAAAGTTTTTTTTAAATAGACTCAGTAATTAAGCAAGTCACATTTTTAGTTGTACCTTTTGTTTTTGACTTTAATTAAAATTGTTCTTTCTTAGTCCGATTATTGCAATTTTTTTTAATTTTTGAGATTTAAAACATCTAAAAAAACAAGGAAAATCGGACACTGTCAAGCCTACGTAAGTTATTTAATTTTGTTTTCTTAATTTCTTAATTAAAAAATATTTTTATTGGCTTTAAACGACTCTAAGCCTTTTCATGACGTTGACTATGTTAATAACAACAACAACAACAACAAAAACAAAATGATCAAAATTAAAACGTTTAGTTTAATGTTGTATTAAATTTATATTGAGCCTTACTATTGTAAAACGCTTTTACTCTTTTCTTGGAGTATTAAAGTTTCATTCTTTATTCCCTCTCCTTAAATTCTGTTTTGTTTTTATTTAAGTCATTTTATTACCAAAAAAAAAGAAAAAGAAAATTGTTGGCATAAGACTAAATAACAAAGTAGTAGGTTGCTGTGGCATTGAAAATTAAATATTTTGAATCTCACTCTCTCTTACTCTCTCTCGCCTTTAAAAATACACTTAGAAAATTTACAAACAAAAAAGAAAAAAACCACGTGTTTAAAGCCAAGTGTAAAAGTTTAATTTATGTGTGTGTGTTTGTTGTTTCGTTTTTATTTATAGTTTTTTGTTTCATTAAGTAGAAATACTTTGATTTAGAATTTCATTTTGTTTTACAATAGTTGGTTTAATATCATTTCTCAATTTAAATTATTCTATTATTTTTTACTTGTGCAAAATTCTTAGAATTAATCCGAAATAAGTATGTGTATCTATGAAAATTCTCGGCATTGTTTTCTATCCAGTACTAAATGGCAATGGGTCTTTTTTTGTCTAAATGGCTACCCCTACTTTATAGAGGCCTAAATTATATTTTAGCCGTCAATAGAATAGACGACAATATCAGAGACACTGCTCTAAATATTCAGTTTAAAATATCGAAAAATATTTAACTTCTATCTATTGTAAAACTCCTATGTTTAATTATAGTTTATTTAAAATAAGTTAAATACGACACGTTATTTATTTTTTCAGGTTAGAGATGTTTTTAAAATTTGTAAAAAGAAGTGTCAGCGGTGTCAGTTTTAGTGCGACAAATTTTTTTATATCATTTTTTTGTAAGATTCTTCTTCTTGTCGGTAGATTCTTCAGTAGTCTCTGGTTAACTTGAACATGATAAGTATGTGTAATAGTGCCAGCAGAACAACGGCATTTATTTGTTGAAATGATCAATATTAAGCGAGGAGTACAAGTACAGATAATAATCTAATGATATTTTATTATTACAGTTGGTCACAGTTCCTTTTCTTTCGGTTGCAAAGAATTAAAAATAAAATATATATATAATAATTGTAGTTATTTGACCTTTTTAATATTTTATAAGTCATTTATTAATAAAGCACTGGGTCTTTTTATAAAAAATTCAGTTAATCTTTATTTTTTATTTTAGTTCTCGATATTTCGCACAGCTTTTGGATGGCATCTTCAAAAACTGTATAAACAATTTATCAAACTAATCTGACAAATTGATTAATTTGATAAATTGATTAATTATATTTTAGTATAAAAATAAAAAAATAATTTTAATTTTGTATATAAAGACTTCTAGGGCCTAATTAATAAATTATTTATTAAATAAAAATATATATATTGTTACGTTAATACCTTTTATAACGTTTTGTTGCGAGTTCTTTATTGCAACATAAATAACACCAGATTTTAGAGTTCTTAAATTAATTAGCAATTGATTTACTTTAACTACACAAAGTTGACACTACAAAACAATTTACCCAAGGTGCACGTCTTTACTTCGAAAGATTTATTTTCACACTAACTAAATATCCACTCAGACGCTGCCTTTTATATTTGTCCACTAGAAATCTAGGAAAATTACCTTTGTATCACATTTTGTTGTTGTATGTTGTCCATTCAATGTATAGGCGCCCGTAAGGCTAGGTGTATTTATGCTCTTGTTTTTATGCTGATAAAGTTTCTTCTTGGGATTTATTTTCAAATATTTGTTGTTGCCTTGTGTAGATAAGTTTTCTTAGAAAACCACACAGTTAGTAAACAGCATATCAAATTGCTGTTGTTTGCGTGTATAAAATTTCTACGCAGTTTGTAACTAGAAATTTGTTGTTGCGTGCATAAATTTCTTTGGTAAGGCACGCAGTTCCTAAACAAAATACCCAGTAGTTTACTGTATTGCTTAATTATTTTCTTTTAAAACTTAAGCAAGACACATCCGTAACAATATATTATTTTTTCAATCACGCAAATTTCAATAACTTTTAATAAATTTGATTAATTTTTATAAAAAATATTTGCGCTATAAACAGCAAAAAACTTCAAAGGCGTTTATTTACAATTGGGAGTATTTATTTGACATCTCCCACTGAACATGTTGCACAGAGTTCACTCTGAAGTCTAAACAAGTTGTTGCTTGCTTTTAGAAAGTGTACCGGCAAGAAACCGAAAATTTGTTTTGTAAAAAAATTTTAGTCTTTTTAAAATTTATATTAAAAAAATTCCGTACATTTGTTGAAAGATATTCTCAGAACATTCTAATTGAATTTTTACACAACTCTGAATAAATACTGGTGCAGAAATTGTTGATCAAAATTAGTAACGACTGTTGTTGTGTTTAATGAGTGACGTAATTTTTGTTGTTTTTTTTTAAGAAGATGTTTAAAAAAGTGCATAACGGTAAAACAGAATACATCTTGCAACGTTTTTTTTATGTATTCATTGCTTGCAAATCCAAAAACTTACCATTTTTATTAAGAAATATTTTGTGTTATTCTAAATGCGAAAAAATTTTTCTTCTTTTGCTCAAATTTGCCGCTTTCACAACTAAACTCTGCCATTGAAAAAATACAGGGATGGATAAGATAAACTTGCAAATTGCTGTTAAAAACACTAAGGGCCGTTTTCATAAACTGTTAAAAAGAATTTGAAGTAAAATCTAAATTCTGTTTTATAGTAACAAACAAAATCGCTTTCTGTTGAGGCTGAGTATATTGAAAAACATCTTTCAGCTCGTTAATGAGAAATATTCGTCGTTTCATTTGAAATATAATAATAATCATTAAGTTTTTAAAATAATTGTATTCAAATGGGCTCCACCCTCGGTGCCACATGTGCGACATCTTATCAAAAAGTTATTCATTACTGCCTGGAGTGTTGCAGCAGCGGGAATTGCCTTAATTACCGTTCGAATGGATTCGTTTAAATCATCCAAATTTGTTGGGTTTCTTTTGTAAACATCTTCGTTGCAATAACCCCATAAAAAAAAACAGATGCAGTGAGGTCAGGAGACCTGGGAGGCCAAAGGAATGTGGAGTTTCTTGAAATTAGTTTATTGGGGAATTTTTGCCGCAATTCTGTCATAACAGGCGTGGCTATGTGACAATTTGTTTTATCTTACTGAAACCAAACAGAGTTGAAAAGAACTCTTTTTCGGCGTAATTCTGAACGAAAAATTCTTTCAACATCTTTAAGTAACGGTTTCCATTGATCGTAACAGTAAGACCGTTTTCTTCGAAAAAGTAAGGCCCACTGTGATGTCAAGTGGATTTAATTGCATCTAATGGAGCATCTGTGGGTTAGAATTATTCCATATTCGACAATTGTTAGTTAGTTAACATTGCCGTTTAAATCAAAATGTGCCTCTTTAGACATAAAAATGCAGTTCAAGACGCTTTTTTATTCTCTAACGCCATTTGAATGATTTTCTCACAAAATTCCAAGCGAATCGGGAAGTCTCTTGGACACAGTTTGTTTGTTAATTGAATCTTATGTGGAAATAAGTTTAAATGTTGGTGCTAAATTGTCTGCAGTGACTGTCTGCTGACACCCATTTGAGCAGATAAGCTCCTTGTAGAAACTCGAGGATTGGATTGTATGGCAGTAGCTACAGCAGCGATTGTTTTCTGTGTACGAACTGAGGGATCTCGATGATAAGGCCTTTTTGCGATTAGGTCACGCTCGGCGAAATTTTTCACGAGCCTCATTATAGTCCATCTGCTAGGAGTAGTGTCACCAAACGTGCGCCTATATTCTCTGTGGATGGAAACTACGGACTCTAAAGCGTGAAAGCGTTGCATTACGCAAATTCTTGTTTCATTGTCCCAATTCTCCATTTTAATTAAATTTAAAGATCAATCCATTAAATAAAATAAAAATGGAACACGTTGGTTGCACAGAAAATAAGTTATTAGTATTTTTGTTTTTGTTTTTTGTAGCAGCTTTCATTAGCCACCCGTATAAAAACCAACCTAAGGTGCATAGTAGATGTTCTTGTGAAATATTCTCCTTTTCGATTAAGGAACGTTTTCTAAAATAAAACACTGGGTTCCTTTTTAATGATTTTTAATTTTGATGTTTATTTTAATGGCACTTTAGGCGTGCGTTTTGGTTGACAGCTAGTGAACGAGAGCCCAAAAAAAAGCAAAATTCTTATGCTTATGTCTCGAGTTGAATCAAGAGAGAATACAAAGAAAAGAAATATAAGGTCAATGTTAAATTGACTGAACGCGTACTAGGGGTATTTCGTACGTAAACAATAGACAAACAATGTTCGTGTAGTACAGGTGAGAAATTTTAAACTCTTTTTCATTTAAATTACTCTCAATGCGGGTAGAATTAAAACTTATTTAGATGGGATTTTTGTTAACTTTTAGAACACTAATTCACGGTTAAATAATAAATTAATCTAAAATTATTAGTCTTTTTTTAAGATAATGTAGCGAAAGTAGGAAGCTGAACTAGTTTTAAAAAAAGTAGTCTATATAATTTTTTGTTTTCGCTAACGTTGCCATATCAAAAGTTTTTCCAGCAAAACGAGTTATTACCATTTAATGGATAGAAAACACTGCGAGTTTGACGTGTTACAACAATTAAGAGAAAAATTAAATAATAATTTGTTTTACAGGCGTTTGGAAATTATAACGATATCTTGCATGTTGTTTTTAATGTTTTTTTTTTTCACAAAAAATTTTAATATAAAATATTAATATTTACGTTAGGCCTGGTAGTAAATTTCCGATTTTACTCGTTTCTATTCTAATGTAATGTTCTTACTATTCTTAAAAAAAAACAATTATTTATTTTTGGTAGAATTTCACTTTTCCAAAATAATTTTACAAAATTTTATTAAAACAGTTTGTTTGTGTATTTATAAAATTTCTGAATTTTGTTTATTTTTTAAACTTTTACAAAAAAATAAAATAATGTCTCTGTACAACTTCATTGTGCTAAACAGCAGGTATTTGAATGCAATACAACTAAAAATAAAAACTAAATTGGCTTAAAGTTTTTGTTTATTATGATTTTGTTTAGTTCAAAACAATAAAACTATAATTTCTTTTGTTAACAAAAAAAAAAAAAAACACTCCCACTCCCACTTAAGTTTATTTAAGTTCATAACAATATTTCTTGTTAGAAAAAAAAATTATTTAAATGAATTTTAATACAAAAAACAATGTTTTAATTCAGAATTTTATTTTAACAAAAATATTTTACAGCTTGGCTTGGATAATGAAGAGGTATTAAAAGCCAGTTTCTACCTAAAAAAACATTAATATTTTTAAAACATACACGATTTATTTTGTTTTTTTTTTTTCTTTAAAATTTTCAATAATTTTTACTACTACTTTGCTAGAATATAAATATTCTATTAATAATATAATAATGAAAATAAAACATAATTTTGTTTAAATAACTGAATAAGAATTTGTACGTACTATTGAGGGTAATAGGTGGTAGTTAAAACTAAATTTTCTTTTGGCTCAAAATTCGAACTCAAACGCAGAATAATTTTTGTTTTCTTTTTAATTAGAAAATGCATTTAATTTTGAAAATTTGAAACAAATTTGTAAGTATTAGAATATTAAATTTGGCCAGATTGTATTGTATTGCCTGTAAATACAACAATAACAACAACATCAGCAAGAGCTACTACTCTTCTTCTTCTTCTTCTTCTATTACAATCTTAACAATAACCATGCACTATTATAAAAATATTAATTAACCAATTGAAAACTATACAACAACAAATTTCAGCACCTGTATTATAAATAATAAATACAATTTATGTTTTCTCTTTCTTAATTTCATGAAATACACACAAATGCTTTTAATTCTAGTATTAAGTGTAATAACTACAGATATGAACAGAAAATATGTATTTATTCATGATTTTAACATTTGTTGTTTTTCAATTATATTTTTTTTATTTAGCAATTAAAAACAATTTTAACATATTTTTTATCCCTCCATTTTATGTTCATTTGAATGGCTTGAATTTTAGGCTTTTTGAATTGAAATGAATTATTCCTTTTCTGTTCCTTAACTTTATAAGCAAATTAAAATTTTTTGTTTTATAAAAACTTTTGTTGCATTAACTTAATATTGTAATTAAGAATAATACGAGGGGATATTAATAAGTCTTTACAAAAATATTGAAGCTGTTGTTTTGATAAAAGAAAATAATTTTTATCTCGATATACTTCTTTATATGGCCTTTTCGTTAAAGTTAGGTTACGAATTGTGATTAACTTAGACATGATACGTAAAATAGCATCAGCAGAATTCTGGAATTCATTGAAATGAATATCAATGTAATGCAAGGAGAAGAAGTGTTGGAAGGTTGCTGATATAACGCCAATCCCCAAAAAGGGTAAGGCTAACAACCGTGAAAATTACCGCCCAATTGCAATTTGTTTTACCCCTTTAAAGTGATGAAAAGTATGATTAATTTTTATTTTGTGAGGTACCTGGAATCCAAAAGCTTACTTAGCGACCGACAGTATGGTTTTCGTAGGAGTCGTTCTACGGGCGACTTGCCGGCTTTCCTATCCGAACAATGGTGCAACTCCATACATCATTTCGAAGAGAGTTCCCCCCCGGAGGCACATTTATGGTCTTTATAGAACGCTCGACTATCTAGACCTGTGCAACTGGGGGTATAAGGAAGCCCAGTCCCCTGAAGTCAGCAGGGGTACAACTGGAAACTCCGCATTATTTCAATGTGAATCAGTGAGCCGGCAGAGTTCCGCTATTTGTCTCTTTACACATTTAGCTGTTCTCTGGCTGATTATTGAGGTTGGCCCCTATATGGGAGTATCGTGGTGCTTGGGGTTTCGCGGCCCCAGAACAGGTCAGTTTTTAATGGGGCCAGGTTCATTTCACCTTTAATAACACCTACCTGGTGGAATGTTCCTAGATCCAGTGAGCATGCTAGACATGTGTTCTGGACAGAAGTTGGATAGTCTCCAACTCTTCAGCAAGGAGCGGTGGTTTGCAGCCCTGCTCTGAAATCATGAAAGTAGCAACTAGGAAAGACCTGTTGCTAGAATTAGTCTTCGGCTTCCTAGGGCGTGAATGAGGTTGCTTTTCATTCCCAGTGGTATGACCACCATTTGATTAAGGCTCACTTCCTAGGCGCAGATGTAAATCAAATCACGTAATTTCGAAGAGGGTAAGGTGGTGGCTTTGGATATTTCCAACGCGTTTGATAGATGTGCCCTTCTGTCAAAACTAGCTGCTTTTGGTATCGGTGATAATTTCTCCAGATTTATATCGAGTTTTCTCGGAAATCGCATTATACGAGTTGTTAAAAATGGGATTTTATCAGACGAGTTCAAGATATCACAAGGCTAAGTTCTTTCTCCTACCCTATTTCTTATTTTTCTTTGCCAAACTTCCAACCTTACATACTTTCTCTCAGATGACAGCACAATTTGTCATTCGTATTCATTTGGCAATAGGCCGAACCAGTTGGAGGTGAGCGGGCACATGAATGATACGCTCAATCACGATCTCGCGGCGATATCCAAATGGGGTTGTGCGAACAGAGACGATTTTAATGCCCGTAAGACGTAATGTTGTAGGCTTATGCATAGATCTGTTTTCGGAAGTGGTGATGCACCTGTTAATATGGGTGATGATGGTATTATGTAATCGGGAGCTCTTGATGTTCTTGGCATGAAAATTCAGTGTAATATTAGAACACATTTTTCAGGATTCTAACGAAGCTTCCAAGTGCCTCGGTTTTCTAAAACGGTGTAAGAGATACTTCACTCAATACCACCTACCTTTATACCACCTATATCCGTCCGAAGAAGGAATACAACTCTCATGTATGGATCGTCGCCTCAAAGTCTATTTTGGGGTTGCTCGACCGCGTACAAGAGAGGTCCCAGAGGCTCATTGGGGATAGCAGCGTATCCAACTCTATTGCATCCATTTGTGGTAGATTGGCCAGTAAATCGCACTACCTATTACAGGGATATTTTTTTTAGCAGAACAGTTCATATGTAGAATAAACTCCCTCCAGATGTCTTTCCAGTCACCTTCAATGTAAGAAAACTCAAATTCAATGTCCACAAACACTGCTCCCTCCTTTCTTCTCCCCATAACCTAATTTCCTAGTTTTGGTATAAAGCTGGTCCGAAAGAAAGAATGAAAAGTACACTAAGTTATTTTCACTTCGGTAGTGAATAATTAAAATCATATAATCACACAAATTTGAATAACGTTAATAAATTTGACTAAATTTATTTAAAATTGTGGTCTATAAAAAACAAAAGCGTTAAACGACGTTTATTTGTAGTGAGGTGTGTTTATTTGACGTCTGTCACTAACCATTTTGTATAGAATTTGTTGAGAATTCTAAATAAGTTATAAGTTATGAATAATTTCGTACGGCTTCTGGAAAGAGAATATTCTTAGAAGAATGTTCGTACAGTGGACTCATCTCAAGAAATTCTTTTAATGAGACTTCTCATATCTCTCTATGTTCGTGCAACACTATTATATCCGGTAGGGAATTAAGTGCTTGAGATAAATATCTCAGATGTTATCGCAGCTGTAGGCGCTGTGAAAGCGGTTATTTAAATTAGAGAGCAGTAAAAAAGCCGCTATAAATAACTCTGGTGGTGGCAAAAATTCAACACTAATTTTCTCTTAATTGGCCTAAGATGATGATTAACATTCTCTATTTTTGTAGGAAATTGAATAGAATGACTTCGTTTACTATAGACTGTGGGTAAAAGCGGTGATTTCAGTAACTGCCTTCTCTGAATGTTCGGAAATGTTAACAGTTTTTGAATTTTTTTTTTAATTTAAAATAGTTAGTTTTAAACGTGATGTAGTGTACGTGTTATACGAATTTCGTAGTCTATAATGCTTTTGTACGGACTTATTGGCTTAGTTTTGCAATAATGGGTTACCTGATTCGTTTGAATCTTAAATTTGCTATTGTTGTATTAAAAGCGATAATTTCTACTAAAACATTTGTAAAGAAGTAATGCAGAACAACTGAGTCCTTTCCATACAAGTTTTCTTAGCCAATTTTATATTGGAATGAACGTATAAGTTATTTCGCTAAAGCAGAATTAAGCTGATATGTGAAAAATGTGCCAGAACCCCGTCTAATTTTTAGTTGTATCGCTAGAGGTTTACAAAGTGATATTTCTGAAAATTAAATGTTTAAATTCTTGCTAATTTATTTTTAATTGTTTTTTTTTACCATTTTATTTTGATTGTAAAAACCTGAAACTTTATAAAAATATTTCAAGGTAAATTTTGACTTGAGGTTAACAAATGTGGTAAAAAAATAGCAATTGAATTTATAAATTCATAGATTGAATAATAATTGGAGCCGGAGTAGGTTACAAATCCCAAGCTGTTGCAAGCCTATGTTTTGAAGCAATAAAATTAATATGCGAAAAGTAGTTTTACATGTCATGGGTATCTATTTACAGCTATTTACTATGTACAACTTTTGTAAAATTCGGCGATTTAGCACACAAACAATAGTTTGTGAGTTACACAAATGTTGTAATCCAAATTTTTCATTCTAAAAAGATCTTATGGTAATTTATTATTTATCTTATTTATTCTTATCGAACTTACGATAAAATTTTCTAGAATTCTAGCTCCAGTGGCTTAAGTAATTTCTTCAGTTTGTTTGTATTAAAGAAATTAATTTTTAGAGTTTTGTTCGCCATATTTTTCAAATTGAATTATAACTTTTTTTAAATTTCAGTTTTTTAATGATTAATATTTTATAAAAAAAAATTTTTTTAAATAAACGGTTTTTATATAAAAATTAATTGAATTATAATTTCAATATTTCGCCACCCCATTGAGTGGCATCTTTAGGAAATGAATAATATATAAACAGTTTTTTTAATCAATAATTTATTGATCAATTAATTATAATTTTTGTTTAATAATTTTTTATATAACAAAATTTTTATATAGAAAATTTTTGTTGCCAAATTTACATATCGCATCCTAAATACAAAAGGATCACAACTCGAAATTTTCTAAAACTCACTTTTTTCCCATAAACTAATTCAGAGTACACATCTCTAACAACTGCAAAATATTCTTTCACATCACTATCTTTTTTAACTGGAAAAATACAGTTATGTCTATTTTTGTGTTAACTGTGTTGCTTCTGCAGGATGAACTAAACAGATTTTTGTCTCTCCTAAAAATTTTAGTATTTTGAGTTGCGACCCTTTCGCATTTAGGGTGCGATATGTACATCGAATTTGTTGTTCCTTCGTAAGACACATAACACACTTAACTCTAATAAGTTTTTAAACATTGAAAGCAGTTTTAAATAGAAATTAATGTTTTATTTTTTCTATTTATTTATCATAACGATAAATTAATAAGATTAAAAAATGCTAGAATTGATCAGTTTAGAGCAGCGGCGAATTCATTTATTTTCGTTGTCGCTCAAGATATGAAAAAAACGTTTTAAAACATATTTGAGTCAGATCTTTGTTTAAGTTTGACATTTCAAGCAACCGCGAAAACGCCTAAAATCGCCATTATGGTTATTTATGATTTTGCCATGAATTCAATTTTTAAATAAATAAAATATTTTTAATAAAGTTTATTTCAAAATATAATAATTTGCTTATGGCAAAAAGAAAAAACCTATCACTCCATTAAGAGGTATCATTAAATTTTCGTAATTCAAAGAATTTTGATTTTGCTAAAATGTGTTTAGTGAAATATTTCTAGCTGTATGCTTTTGATTTTTAAAGTTAAATCGAGCCAAGCGATAAAGCGTGTTAAACTTTAACTGTTATTATCAACTGAAAAATTTTATTTTGACACATGTGGCCTAGGTTTTTCGCTCAATGCGACAACAAATATAAAATAATAATAAAAATAAAATCGAACGAATTTTCAAAACACTTGAATGAGAAAATTAGGCAGAGTATATAATTCTATGCACGCTATAATGTATTCAAAATATTGTTAAAAGTCAAAGGGCGTTTCCACAGAAGAAGTGATTTTTGTTTTATAAAGGTGTACAGATTTGTAATGGAATAAAACAAAGATGAATTTTGTAAATTGACATGAATTTACTTTTTTCGAAAGATAAATTTTTGGCATTATAATTTGACCGCCACTGGCTGACTCGGACGTAGTCTAATCTGGAGATCCTATTTTTGATAACGTTTTCCAACACTTATATACTGTATATCGACAATAACGTAATGTATGTTGTCCTCCAAGTGGTCAATCGTTTCGGGTTTATCGGCGTAGACAGAAAATAGTCTAGCGACTTTAAATCGTATGATCTTGAAGAGGTCAATTCATGAGTTTGTAATAAAAAACTATGCGGTTAGCAAACGTTTCCTTCAACAAATCAATTGTGGCATTAACTGTGTAACATGATCAATTGATGAACGAAAACGGCAGTAATCAGTCACCATTGAATATAACGTACTGGTGATAATCGTTTTTGAAGAAGTACAGACCAATACTTCCGCCAAACCATAAAGCACACCAAACAGTGAGTTTTTCTGGTTATAATGGTGTCTCAACATATAATTAAGGTTTATCAACACTCCAAACAGTTTTGCTAATTGACGTACCCATTCAAACAAAACTGAGCCTCATCGCATCAAAGACAACTTTGTTTTGGTCGCAAGTTTAACAGTTTAGAATCGTTGTTCAGAAGCCAGTCTATTTATACTGAAATGCCAAACGAGACTAAACATATTGTTACGTTTATACCTTTTATAAACGCTTTGTTGTGAGTTCTTTATTGCAAAATAATTAACACCAGTTTTTAGAGTTTTTAAATAATAACAATTTTATTATTTACTTTTAACTACACAAAGTTGACACAGAACAATTTACTTCAAATGCACGTCTTCACTGTAGAGGTTTAATTTACTGATTGATTATCCACTCAGACGCTTCCCCTATTTATACTTGTCCAATAAGAATCTAGAAGATGTAAGAATCTTCTACTCTCTTTGTGTGTATTTTGTTGTTGTAGGTTGTTTATTCGTTTTATCGGTGTCTGCTTGCCTGTGTGTATAGTTGTTTTTGTTTTTATGCTGATAAGGCTTCTGCTTGGGATTTATTTCAATACATTTGTTGTTGCTTTTATAAAAAAAAGGGTTTCTTAGAAAACTACGCAGATGATAAACACTGTATATTTGTTGTTGCAAAATTAGTTTTTGTCTTGCGCGTTTAAATGATAAGCAGCATGCCAGGCAGTTAGTAAACAGCCTATCAAATTGTAGTTGTGTGTGTGCGTATAAACTTCTACGCAGTTTGTAACCAGTAGTTTTCCTTATTGCTTAATTGTTTTATTTTTTTAACTTAAGCAAGACATATTCGTAACAATATATTACTTGATAGCTGACACTTGACAGCCGCCAGTTAAAAAAGTGTTGTTAACATAAACTTTTTTAATAAATATCTCTTATTCTTTTTTACGGTCTTTTTAAATTAAATTAACAATAATATTTTTTTTCTTTTCGTTATTTCGCTTTCCTATGGAAAGCTTCTTCAGGAAAAAAAATTTTTTTTTCTTCAACAATTATTTATTGTATCTTCAAGAAATTGAACTAACAATAAGTTTTAAAATCTTAAATTCTAAAAAAAAAGTTACATTAGTCCCGACCATGTCAGAACTAACCTTTCGGGTAAAAAAAAAATTGGAATTAAAAAAAAACAAAACAAATATTTCTAAGATGTGTAATCTGTAGCATTGAGGATTAAAGCTGCGGTATCCCTCTTTTTTAATCGACTATGTCCACTATAATTCAAGATATTGTGAGCAAGGGGGTTAGGATGGTCTTCAAGCTTCATTAAGTGTTTGCCTGCGTATTTGATGATTTCTGTAGTCACCAGCGGTATGTCTAAATCACTATGTATGTTTGAATTTCGGAAGTTATCAACCGTAAAATTTTATTTTGCATACGATGGATTCTATCCACATTTAAAGCTGAGGCAGTGCCCCAAAGTTGAATTCCTTAAGACCATATTGGTTTAAAAATAGTCTTATACATTAGAAGCTTACAATCTTGGCTAAGTTTTGAGTTTCTGCCAATAAGCCAATGTAGTTGTGTTAGCTTAAGTTTCATTTGTGTCAGCTTTGAGTCGATATGATGTTTCCATGTAAGGCGACGGTCAAGATGTATACCAAGATATGTATCTCACATAAGTATGGTGTGGAACAATCTGATTATTGATTCGAACGGGTGAACAATTATCTCTTTGCAGGGTGAAGGTCACATGAATGCACTTTTGAACGTTCACTTTAATTCTCCATAATTTTAACCACAACTCTAAGTGATTTATATATGTTGCTGAGGATTTATGGATGCTTGATGAGAGTTTTCATGCGAACTTAGACACGCTGTATCATCAGCAAACGTAGAAGTGTGGACAGTTTCACTTACAGGCATATCGGAGGTATATATCAAGTATAAAACTGGTCCAAGAATGCTACCTTGTGGTACGCCTGAGGAAATTGGTTTGGATACACTAACAAAGTCTCCTTCAACAACAGAAAATTTCCGTCCAATTATGTAGCTTTTTAATAGGTTGCTTATATTACAAGCCAAGTGAGCGTTCAGTTTCAGAAATATTTTTATTTTTTTTTCCTGAAGAAGCTTTCCATAGGAAAGCGAAATATCGAAAAGAAAAAATATATATTGTTAATTTAATTTAAAAACACCGTAAAAAAATAAGAGATATTTATTAAAGATAAAAAAGGTCGATTAAAAAAACTACATAAACTTTTTTATATTTCTGTAAAAACACCCGTTATGAATATCTTTTAAAATGGGAGTACATACATATATATGTATATATATATATATACACATATTATTATGTGCGCTCTAATAACAAATAAAAAATTAAATTTCAACTTAAAGTCGTGCCTTAGACACATGTCAATATGGAATTGTAAGGGCACCTCATCTCATATAAATTGTTGAATATTTTAAATTAATAAGTAACAACTAAAATGAGCAAATGAAGAAATTTAAACGAGGTGCACATTGTTTAAGATTAAGATTATTTCTTTTTTTTATTAATTGCAATTGTTTTTTTTTTTTGGTTTTTTTGTGAATTTTTTGTTCATATCTGTAATTTGTGCGGTAACTTTTGTCTCTTTTTTGCTACTGTATGAAAGAATATACATACATACATACTTTTTTAAGTTATACGATTTTCCTGTGAGGTCTCTGTCACCTAAACAATCTATATACTATCAATTGTTGCAACTAACCAAAATCTTTTACTAAATATCCGATTTCTATTTAAAAATATTAACTGAAAAATGGGCTAGACCACCAACACTCTTTCATTCTTCAGTCTCGTGAAAGATTCAAAATCGCATGATAAAATCTAAATAAAAATAAATAGAAAGCAAAAACAAAAACAAACATGAACTTGGTTAAATGGATTGAGTTTTAAAATTGTACTGTGAGAAAACGTCGGCGCTTTTTATGAATTTTTATATATACATTTTGCAGGTCTTGCTTGTGAAACAAACGTTCACAATAATAAGGATGATTTAAAAAGTATTCAAACAATCATTGGCTATTTGGTTCGTATATTTTGAAAATAACAAACAATATTTAGAACAGATCAATTTAAAAATACAAGTTTTTTTTTTTGTTGTTCCAATAAAATTTAAAATTATAAATTACAAATTGGGAAATAATATTTCATATTGAACGACTTGTGTGTCTGTGTCATGAAAAGATTTAGTGTCGTTTTTATTCTGAAACTTTAATTTTGTGTTTGTGTATGTGTATTTTGTTGATTAATTTTTCTCATTAAACTATAATATTTTTTTTATTTTATATATAATTTATATTTTCCTTTTCAGTGTTTAGATGCTTTTTAACAATTTTCAGTTATTTTATTACACACCTTTTCTTTTAGAAAAATAAAAATTAAATATAAAAAAAAATTAGTTTAGACAAATATTTTAGATGAGTTTGAATACAACACGTATGTTAAGCAAACCCTAGGTACAAAAAAATATATTTATATATATATATTTATATAATATAATTTATATAATTTAGTAAATATTTAGTTATATAGAGACTAGTGTTTAGAATGTAAAAAACAAAAAAAAAAAATAAAAAAAAATACATGAATGCTGAGATGAGCTTTTTTATTTAATACATTTATTTTATACAAACAAAATAACTTATTTAAATAGTTTAGGATGAAAACTAAAAACACATTTTTTTTTTAAATACAAAATGAATGATTACTATTGTAAGGAAATTAATATTTAATATTCTATTCCATTTCCTAGACAACAACATTGATTGGTTTATTGAAAACAGCACGACTGTTGCGTCTGGTAAGAGTTGCGCGTAAAATCGATCGTTATTCTGAATATGGTGCTGCGGTATTGGTTTTACTTATGGCTACTTTTGTCCTAATTGCTCACTGGTTGGCTTGTATATGGTAAAGTGGGTTTGTTCCAATTTATTTTTTTTTTTTTTTGAAACCATATTTTTTAGATTGTCTTGCCATAAAAAATTGTTGCTGTCACACTGTGAAAAATCTTTTGTAAGGAAATGTCAAAGTTTTCCAAGCATGCAAATGTTATGGTTTTTTTTTCTTTAAAGAGTATCCAATTCAATTCAATCCATTTCATTTTATAGGTGTGATACCATTATTTAAGAGAATGACAGTTAACATTTTTTTAAGAGGCAAGGCTCTCTAATTTGCCCATAATATTCAACATGTTATATTTATTATAATTTTTTTCTTGCAGTGTATATGTTTTCGTAATTTTAACATTTTCTTAGAGATTTTTCTTGCATCAAATATATCGCTTGTTAATTTTCTTCATGTGTAATTGCTATTAATTTATCATACAAAAAAAAAAAACAAAGAAACAAAGAAACAAAATGTGTGTAAATAAGTCTACATTAAAAGTCTGATGTTAACCATCTAAACTTAATTTCTAGTCCGTTATCAACTGTTAAAATTACCTTTTTTTTAAATTTCTTTTTCATAAAGCCCAATCTTGCTGAGTAAATTTGAATTCAAATAAATTTGTTTCACAACTCCATAAAAAAGAGTACATATTAAGTCTACAATAAACCTAACCCTCTCTTTGTATACATGGGCACAGAAAAGTAGTGTGATGTTGAAAGAAATTTTAAGACTTCTATCAAGACAAAATTTCAGTTTAGTGCATTTATAATCACGAACGCAGGTTGTTTGATAAGTTTTTCTTCTAATTATTTATTACATTATTTTGCTTAATTACATTATTTGGAATTTTATTAATAATAAAACAATAAAATTTGATGTACATTATAGAAAATTTAGCTTCCGGGGACAAAAATGAATTCTGTTAAATAGTCTGTTGTAAAAAAAAGAGACTAAAAATTTAACAAGTCTCTTTTTGAGTTGACATCTTTGGTAATCTTAATATTACACAGCAAATTTTATACTATAATTGGTTAATTAAATTTGATCAATAATCGATTAAAGAAAGGTGTGTGAATCCGGCATAAGACATCGCTATTTGTCATTGCTTTTAGGGCTCCATATAAGTGTAGCCAGTTGTAAAAAATGTAGTGCTAAGGATGCTTTTTTTAATTTAATTAAAAAATTTAGTGCTTTAATAATTACCCTCTTATCATCATTACAACTGCTTAATACTTGCTTAACTAGATTGTATCTTTGAAATATATTATTTTAGCAAAAATTATATTTTAAAATACATACTAAATATCTATATTTTTTATATTAAAATTATTATTAAAATTAATTACACATATAAACAATCAAAAAGAAAAGAAATTTTTTATTGCAAAAATTGCAGCGACTCCAAAACAGAGATGCCACCATACTGTACGCTGATGTGTACATTTTTTTGTGAGTTTAACTCGCACTTTATTTATATATGAAGAGTTTTGACAAGACTTTACACATAAAAATTGCTACGTGTACCTCGGCGAAGAAAAGAAATGGCCTACGAATATTTTTAATCTAACAGCGAATTAATAATAAAATAAACAGAGAAATGAATGTTAAACAATTTAACATGTTGAAATGCTCTTCTATACGCTAATTAAACAAATTGTGCTGCTTATGAGACAAAACTGTTAAAACGTGAATATTTTTTTTAAATTTTTTTTAAAATTTATCTTAACTAATTAGTTAATTGCAGAAATTTAACAGTGATTAGACAAAATCCTTCAAAACAAGAACAAAAAACAAAACTTTGATGATAAAACACAAAACAATCGCAACTTTCATCGCAAATCGTTTTGTAAGAAAACAGATCATAATATTTTGCTGCTTTTCGTTTTTAATATTTATCTCTTTCTAAAAAATTTCTAAATAGTTATTTCAAAATTTGTTTCTAACTAAATAATCATCAATATTTTTTTTTTTTACAAATAAAAGATATTTTATCCTATTTGAATGTCAAAGTTAACTACATTGATTTTTTGATTCGAACTTAAGAAAACTCCCTTTTAAAGCCCTGACAATTTTCAATGCCAATTCTTATTTTTATTTATTTTAATCACGCTCGCTCACGGTAAAAATAAATAGGATGGAAAATTTCCACAGGTTCCAAATGGAATTTTTTGAGAGCAGAAACCGTTTAAAAATCACGAAAACGATGACGTAAATCGAATATTCAATATTTTCTAGTTTTAGAGAGAGCATCATGGCCAAGTTTCTTAGGAATTCAAAAGAAAATCATTGTTTTAAGGCTAAGTGAGAAGAGCAAGTTTTTTTTCTACAACAAAAGAGCCCACTAAAAAATTTACCCTTTTACAATGTTGCCCGAAAGTAACAATATTGGACAACTCGCTAATCAGCTGTCATTGATTTGTTTAAAAACAAATTAAATCGTTCATTGGATTTATGTTTTCTCTGGCGAAAAATTGTCAATAGAAGCAATTTAAATTTAAAGTATCGAAAATGTATTATTGTGGAGAGTAAATAGTAAATATCAAACAAATAATGGTATACTAGAACAGTGGCTCAATTTTACTAAGATATTAACTTATTAAGCGTATTACAAAATTCTTGCTTCTACTTTATTATTATCTCACAACTGCTGCGTTGCACATATTTAACTTGTCAATTACCCTCGGAAAATATAAATTTTGATTACCTTTCATCATTAATCAAAGCAAGAGAAAAGTAATAAAAATAAAATAGCACTAAATACGATTTTATTATAAACAATAGTTTACTTGTCAAGCAACCTACGTTAACAACTATCAATCAACAATAAAATTTAATTTAAACAATTTTTTGTAATAATCAAGGCGAATTAACTCTACCGTGTAAAGGCAATAAATATAAAAAACGTATAAAAAAAATATGCATACAAAACAATTTACTTCTGACAAGATGATTGAAAAAACAAAGAGAGTAAAAACAAAAACAACAAAATAATAACAATAATCAGCTGTTTTTTCAACTGCATCTGGTAGAGCAAATTCGCCTTGAAACCAAGCAATATTAAAATTATAACGGAACATGGAATATGTTGGCTTTCCACTTTTGGAACACATATAGGGTGAAAATTTTCATTATTTCTTTCAAAATCATTAGATTTTTATAATTACTTTTTGTTTAAGAAATCTAATGTAATTGCATATGGAGAAGCAGTTTTCGATATTTATTATTGCAAATGCGATACAATATTTGGAGCCGCTAACTTGATTAGAAAATTGTGCTATTAAACAAAAAATAGAGAAAAGTTTAAATGCATACGTTTAAATATATAAATAATTTAAAGTTTTATTTTGAATGTTTGCGCTGGTTTTTTTTTTTTGTTTTGGAATGCTCAATGAATGAAACGCTGTTCAAATTGTGCTTAAAACATAAAAATAAAAATAATAATAAAATAAAATGATAGTAAATAAATAATCATGGGTGTTGTATTTATGTATGTTTGCACATATACGAAGTTACCAGACTGTATGTAATTCAGTTAAATTGTTTGTGTGTGTTTAAATAATTGAACCGGTTAACGGGCTTATAGTTTTTTCGTACGTAGTTGTTTTTGTAATGAATTTCCTCTTTTAGGTATGCAATTGGTAATGCTGAACGTATAATGTTATCAAAAAATATAGGCTGGTTACATACTTTGGGAAATGATATCGATGAACCCTATTTTGAAAATAAAACCGGTGGTCCTTCTATCAAGGTAAACAAACGAATCAAACATTCAAAAAATTATTTAAAAAAAAAAGATCTAGAAATATAAAAAAAGGGATGTAAAAAAATAGGGCAGTTAATCGAAAACAAAAACATTTTTACATTTTACAGTCCCGGTATATAACCGCGCTATATTTTACGTTTACATCCTTAACCTCGGTGGGATTCGGTAATGTGGCTCCAAATACAGATGCAGAGAAAATTTTTACAATATGTGTTATGTTGGTGGGATGTAAGTTAACTTTATTTTCTTAAGTAACTTTTGTAACCGTTTACAAAGTCTTCCTTGTATTAGCACTTATTGAATATACTAATTTCAGCCTTAATGTATGCTAGTATTTTCGGTAATGTTTCGGCCATTATACAACGATTGTATTCGGGTACAGCCCGCTATCATACACAAATGTTAAGAGTGCGAGAGTTTATAAGATTTCATCAGGTATTACAAAAACAAAACAGTCAAATCCTGGCTATAACGTTTTGCATTATAAAAATAAAAAATTTACAAATTAAAAAAAAAACACAGAAATAAAAAATTTAACGTTATAGTCACGTTTCGCTGTAAATCTGTTGATATCCTATAATAGTGTTGGCTGTGTGACATGAATTTATTTAATTTAGTAAAAAATCGCGTTTTGAGATTTTTATAAAAGTTTTTATTTCGTTTTTTTGTTTTTTTTTTTTGTAAACGTTCAACGATCATGGATGGCATGATAATAATATAACATCATATGATATCTTTAGTGATATCTAGTTGTTAAGCCAATGATCAAACGATTCAACTTCAAGTCACATAACCAGCACTGTTGTATATTTTCGTTTTCTTCTTTTATTTGTGTTGATAAAACCAAATGCTTTCCCTAGATACCAAATCCATTAAGACAACGTTTAGAAGAGTATTTCCAACATGCCTGGACCTATACCAATGGCATTGACATGAATTCCGTTTTAAAAGGCTTCCCAGAATGCCTACAGGCTGATATTTGTTTACATTTAAATCGTAAATTATTACAAAATTGCCCTGCGTTTTCCGGTGCTAGTCCCGGTTGCTTAAGGTACAATATAACTTGCTATAACTTATAAGTATAAAATATAAATAAATAAATATATATGTTTGGTTGGCTTCCAGAGCTTTGTCTTTAAAATTTAAAACTACACATGCTCCTCCCGGTGATATATTGGTCCATAAAGGTGATGTTTTGACTTCGTTGTTTTTTATAGCCAGAGGATCAATTGAAATTCAAAGAGATAACACAACTATTGTTATACTGGGTAAGAAATATCGCAAATAAATCTATTTAAATTTATAATTTGGAATTGTAGTGTGTAAAATAAAAGCTATAATTTACCTGTTTTCTATTAGTTGCTTGATGCTGTCTGTTGTAGTTGTATATAAACAATTTTCTTTTCCTTTTGTATTCTTTAAAAAAAAACTCTATTTTGTTATTCTTCTAAACTGTTAAGGGAAGTCCAGAGGTCTTTGCAAAAACGCCATTAACCTTTCTTATTTTTTACAAACTCTTCTTTATGTTTTAATCGTTGCTTTAAATTGCAATTTGCTCTGCACTTTCCAAACTGATGAGAAGTATGATTAATTTTCATCTTTTGAGGTATCTGGAGTCCAATAGCTTGATTAGCGATCGAGGGAATGGTTTCCGTAGGGGGCGCTCTACGGGCGATTTTTTGGATTTTCTATCTGAACAATGGTGCAACTCCGTACATCATTTTGGAGAGAGTAAAGTGGTGGCTCTAGATATTGCAAAGGCATTTGATAGAGTATGGCTAAATACACTTCTGTCAAAACTTGCTGCTTTGGGTGTCGGTGATAATTTATCTAGATTTATATCGAGTTTTCTCAGGAATCCCACTATATGAATTCTTATCCCTCCGGGGGCACATGATAGTCTTTTTGGAACCTACTATTCCATTTAGACTGGTGTCTTGCGGGGTAAAAGGGAGCCCAGGCCCCTCACCTGGACAATCCACATATTTCCACGGGAATCAGTACGCTCGCAGAGTTCACTATTTGTCTCTTGAGACAATTAGCTGTTCTGTGACTGGTTATTGAGGTTGGCCCCTATATGGGAGTATCGTGGTGGTTGTGGTTTCGAGACCCTCGTGAGAGTTTGTGGGTCGGATCATTCAAAATGAACACAATGAATGGTTCAGGTCCAGTGAGTATGATTGCCGTCGTGTTCTTAATTATATTAAGCTTCATGCGTTCTGGACCAGGAGTTGGAAAGTCTCCAACTCTTTAGCAAGGAGTGAAGGCTGCGGCCTACTTCGGGCTTTCGAAATTGCTACTAGGAGTGACTGGAGGATATACGTATTCGATGGCCTCCTAGGGCGTGCATGACGTTTGCAAATCATTCAAGTAGTTTGACCACCATCTGATTATGACTACCTAGTCGGTGCAGATGTAAATCAAATCACATCATATGAATTCTTATAGATAGGATTTCATCAGACGAGTTCAAGATTAATTCAGAGGTACCACTAGGCACGTTCTTCCTCCTACACTCTTTCTTATTTTTCTAAATGACCTTCTTTGTCAAACTTTCATCCCTATGTACTCTTTCGCAGATAACAGCACCATTTATCATTCGTTATCCAAAAGACGAAACATGCATGATACGCTCAATCACGATCACGCGATATATTTAGAATGGGGTCGTGCAAATAGAGTAAATTTTAATGCCCGTAAGGCGCAAGCAATGTTGCATGCTTACGCATAGATCTGTATTCGAAATTGGTGGTGCATCTGTTACTATGGATGATATAGCTATTACGGAATTGCAAGCTCTTGATATTCTTGGCATGAAAGTTCAGTGCGATGTTCCATGGACTTAACACATTTTTCAAGTTTCTAAAGATGCTTTCCAGTGCCTCGGTGTTCAAAAACGGGGTAAGAGATACTTCACTCCATCCAATCTTCGTACTATTTATACCACCTATATCCGTCCAAAGATGGAATACAGCTCTCATGTATGGGACGGCGCCCCAAAATCTATTTTGGAGTTGCTCGACCGCGTACAGTAAAGGATCGAGATCCAACTCTATTGATTCTCTACAGCATCGACTGAATGTGGCATGTATTTCAGTGAAACTTGTTCCCAAAAATTGAACATGTTTGCGTTTGCCGCTATTTTCGTTAAGAGCGCATACATTTGTGGTCGATTGGCATCGATTGGCCAGTGAATCGCACTACGCATTACAGGGAAAATTCGTTTTTTAGCAGAACAGTCCGTATGTGGAATAAACTCCCTCTAGAGGTCTTTCCTGCCACTTTTAATGTAGGAAAATTCAAATTGAATGTCCACAAACACTACTCCTTCTTTCCTCTTCCTCATAACCTAATTGCCTAGTTCTGGCACAATGCATTGCATGTGTAGGAGGGTCATCGACTGGGTGCTGGTGCGGGAAAAAAATTCGAAAGCATGAAAACTTACCTTACCTTTTCTTAACTTGATGGCATTACATTATTTGTGTCCGCCGGGAAGGCGGATTAAAAGAAAGAGAATGGATCTTATATTGATAAATGTTTTATTTATAGTTGGCAAATATCAGACAAATGTCCACCTCTGTTAGCCTCACTAATGAGAACTCTTTTGTGCACATTTTTCATTACATTCTCACACATTTAACGCGGTAGTTCATTAATTTCATCACGAATATTTTGTTTTAGTTGCTTAACCGTTTCTGGTTTGTTTGCATAAACCCTGCTTTTCAGATATCCCCAGAAAGAGAAGTCAGGAGCAATCATATTAGACGTCCTTGGAGGCCAATCAACATCACTGCTTCTTGAAATAACTTGTTGTGGAAAGAGGTCCCGCAGTAATTACATTGTAATTCTAGCTGTTTGCGATGTGGCACCGTCTTCTTGATACAACATGTGAACCCCAAAGCATGCAGCTGTGGCGTTAAAAAATTTTCAATCATATCAAGATATCGCTCCCCTTTCACAGTTACCATTACGCCGATTTCATTTTTAAGAAGTAAGGTCCACTTTTAAATGGATGCAAAGGTGACTGTTGAATAATTTGAGGGCTTCCCATTCCCCAGAACCGACTATTCTACTTATTCACATATCCATTCAAATGAAAATGTGCCTCGTCACTCATTATGATTTTTTCATGAAAATTGGCGTTGTCATGGACGAGCTTTAACATTCTATTGGCATCTGTACGGCATCGTAAATGGTCTTGTAGAAAAAGATCTTGTGTCAACTGAATCTTATATGGAAACTGATGCAAATTGTTGTGCAAAATTGTCGCCAAAGTTGTTATTTAAAGACCAAGCTGTATCAACTATGGGTGATTTAGATATTACGGAATCGGATGCACTTGTGCTCTTGGCATAAAAATTCAGTGTGATGTTTAAAGAAGCTTTCAAGTGCCTTGCTCTTCTAAAACGGTGTAAGAGATGCTTCACTCTTATTTAGGTACGGTTTTCCGTCGACCCTCGTCAAATTTGGTTTGTGAACAAACCGGTTTCGGCTGTTTGCCATCTTCAGTGTTCTTTTCGTACTTCACTCCTTCCGATCTTCGTTATATTTATACCACCTATATCCGTCCAAAGATGGAATACAACTCTCATGTATGGGTCGGCGCCCCAAAATCTATTTTGGATTTGCTCGACCGCGTACAGGAGAGGGACAAGAGGCTCTTTGGTGTCGGTAGGGTATCCAACTCTATTGATTCCCTGGAGCAACGACGCAATGTAGGATGTATTTCACTGTTTTATCGTCACTGCAAATGGTAAGTGCTCTAATCGAAACTCGTACATTTTTGCTTTTGACTCTATTTTCGTTGAGAACGCATCCATTTGTGGTCGATTGGCCAGTGAATCGCACTACGCATTACAGGGAAAATTCGTTTTTTAGCAGAAC
Organism: Trichopoda pennipes; assembly: GCA_030448955.1. Taxonomy (NCBI): domain Eukaryota; kingdom Metazoa; phylum Arthropoda; class Insecta; order Diptera; family Tachinidae; genus Trichopoda; species Trichopoda pennipes. The sequence goes on from JASKUP010000040.1 coordinate 6,452,754, forward strand.
AGTCCCTATGTGGAATAAACTCCCTCCAGAGGTCTTTCCTGGCGCCTTTAATGAAGGAAAATTAAAATTGAATGTCCACAAACACTACACCCTCTTTCCTCCTCCCCATAACTTAATTTCCTAATTCTGGTACAGTGCATTGCATGTGTAGGGGGGTCATCCTCTGAGTAGTGGTCCGATCGAAAAGAAAGCTCCTGAGCACGGTGTTGAATTGAGATTGATGGATTGTTTTGAACACTTTCTTGAGCAGCAATAATGTTTTCAGTCGATCTTGCAGTACGATGTGGTCCATGTTTGGGCCTATCACCTACAGAACCTCTGTTTTTAAAATCTTTAACTACACGATAAATAGTGCATTTTGTTGGCACGTTGTTTCTTGCAAAATTTTCACGTAACTTTTTCATCGTCGCAGTAATCGATGATTGATTTTCATAAATTATTTTAACGATTAACACTCGTTGGTTTATCGAATATTTTTCCATAATAAATTTGCCACGTCCAATTTGTCAAAACTAATGTTTACCAAAACATTATAGCATACCTTCCCGGCGGACAACCTGCATCTGCCTACGACAAAGTTGTAGCAGAATCAAAAGTGAAGCTATTTGGGAAAATATATCCATTATGCCCTCCTGTAAAATATATGACAACAATTTGTACCAAATAAATAATAATTATATTATTGTGCCAGCTTTACCAGCCCTGATTTGGATTCATCTAAAAAGAGCATGTATCCCACAGCCGTTTTAATTATTTCCTCTCTTTAATTGTTTCACTCTCTCTCTCTCTCTCTCTCTCTTAAATCTTTAAATACAACTGTTGTTTTTTCACAACACGTTACAGCCAGATTCTTCTCTATGTTCTTTCTGAAATTTCTGTTTCTTGCTGCCTGTCCCATGATGTCAGGAAAATTCCTTCTTTCGCAGCATTATATGGAAAACAAAATCAAATTTTTGTTTATTTGTACACTTCAGTTCATTTAAATAACAACAGCAAAAAATTTGTATGTTACTGCGGATTTTTAATCAACCAAGCAAAAGAAAGATATAACATTTTTTTTTTAGATATTTTGTTTTATTTTTTATTATTACTATTGACAATTTTTTAAAATTTTTGTAATTAAAAGTAATTAATTAATGTTGAAAAAAAACTTGCTAAAAAATTAAAAAAAAGTAGTTCATTTGAATAACAACGCAAAAAAAAGTTTGGAAAACATAAAAAAATATTCACAAAATTAGGTCTTATTGCTAAGAACTATTAAGTTTCACATGTTCTCTAACAATTAGTAAGAAGTGTTGCCACCATGGTGCTTTATAACCACAAATATGCGACTTGGAATGGAATCGTAGAGAGTTTTAAGGTAATCTAGGGAAATCTCGTCCCAAGCGGTTTCGATGGCATTGACCAATGATGGAACGTCTTCAAATTGTTTACCTCCTTCATAAACCTTCCGCGAAATCCATCCCCAAACGTTTTCCACTATGTTTAAGTCTGGTGAGTAAGGTGGCCATTCCATCAGCGTCACATTTTGGTCACTTATCCAGGCTTTTGTCGCTCTAGCATTGTGTATCGGAGCGTTATCCTGTTGGAAAATCCAACGCAAAGGTCCAAAAATGTTGCTGCATTCCTCAAAAGCTTTTTCTAGAATGTTTTTATATTGTTCTGTGTTCAGTTTTGTGGTTTTAAATTGCAGTTTAATACTGCCGTATTATGATATGGCACCCCATACCATAATTCCACCAATGCGACTGTGTCGACGGCTTAATATTATTTCTTCTTTTCTCAGGTCATGGTAATAAAAATTATACCCGTCAGGACCATCAAGGTTAAATTTTTTTTCGTCTGAAAAGACAACCATGTGCCATTCTCTTTTCCACGTCATGTGAACTTCAGCAAAATTCAATCGTTTCTCTTTGTGAATGGCTTTTACTGCAGGTTTTTTTTTAAGTTTCATTCTCTGAATATGAGGAGAATTTACTATCGAGCGCCGAACAGTCGAAATACTTGCTGAAACTCTGGCTTTCGCCTTAATTTTTGGTACGGAATCACAGGAATTAGACGGAATTCTTAAAACTACACGCTTGTCTGTTGGCGATAAAACACTTGCTGGTCTTCCTTTCATGTTTTTCCCATAAGAATCCCGACTTTTTACGTAATTGAAGACAACACGAGCACTTCTTCCGATTTTCTCTCCAATTTTTCTAAAGGACAACTTTTGTTCAAAATAGGCTTCAATTTTTCCTCTTTCTTCTAATGATAATGACTTTCCTCGTCCCATTTTAAAATTTTTTTTATTTATGAAGTGCAATTAGTCAAACTAAATAAGACTGAAAAATCTGCGCAGCCTATTCGCTTTAGAATATTAACAATTATCAACTGTTGTTATTCATATGAACTATTTTAAAGTAAATTTTTTTGCCATTCCAGTAGGCTTTGACCGCTACATTCGTAACGGGACTTTTTTCATTCTTTCTTTACCCATTTTCTTAAACCAGTGTGGTCACTTAATATAATATGAAAGCACATACAAAGCGATTTGTAGTACATTTATCTAAATATCAATTTTTCGTAATGACTATCACTGTTGTTATTTAAATGAACTGCAGTGTATTTATTTATTTATTTAATGTATTTTTAACATTATGGGACAGTTATTTAGTTTTTTAGAATCTTCAAAGGTAAGGTTTTTATACTTTATAGCAGGTCCTTCTTCACAGCAAATATTTTAATATTTCAGTTCATTGCAAAACGAATTTTTGAATGAAAACTATAATTTTTAAACATTTTGGTGTATTTTCCCTTAAGAAAAATAAATTATGAACTGGAATATTTAAGAAATTGTTAAATTCTGTTTAATAACATGTACATATGAATGTGTATGTATGTGCATGTATGCGTGTATACATATTATTTTAATTCTAGGTAAAGATGATATATTTGGAGAAAATCCTTGCATTTATCCAAATATTGGTAAATCAAATGCAAATGTTCGTGCCTTGACTTATTGTGATTTGCATAAAATTCATCGGGATGATCTTTTAGATGTGTTGCATTTATATCCAGAATTTTTTGACAGTTTTGTTAACAATCTACAGATAACGTATGTTATGAGAGATGTAAGCATTAGGCCCATACACCCGCCTATTTATGAATTATTTTCTTTAATACTAAAGCGGATTTATTTTATTTTAAGGAATTTACATCTGGCGTTGATGTAAAACATAAATATTTACGAGTCAAATCAATGGACAAAGAACGCAGTACAAGTGATATGAATTCAATAAGAATGTAAGTTGTGTAAAGGAATACGTCTTGTTCTCTTCGTTTATTTATTTTTATTGTTCATTTTATTCCCTTCAGTGTGGGTCTTCAATTTAAGGCCAATAACAAATCGTATGTGCGTGATGGTGCACAAAAGGATACACCTGATTATAATTTTTATGTTGGTAAAGATACTAACAATTACAAATATGCGGCACCCAAAAGTGGTTAGTGATTGAAATTTTGAATACTTACACACTCTAACACGTCGATCTTTAATTAATTTCGTTTTTATTTTTTCTAGATTATTTTTAATATTTAAGCAGTAAAGTCAATACAACATAAAATTAATTAAATAAAAAATATACAAATATTTTAAAAATCTAGCTAAATTAATTTGAAATTTCTAAACTTAAAACGCAAGAAACAAGCAAATAATATTTTATTATTTTACTAAAAAAAATATTTAACAAAATGAAGTGATTAAATGTAGTTAGAATTTTTATTTGTTAAATTTTTTTTAAGATTAATTAATATCAAAATAAAAAATGAACAAAATGCAATCATATGATAAAAATTATATCCTTTATAAAATAAATAAGTATTAATCTAAATAATGGTCTTTTTTAAATAAATTTAACACTATATTTTCAATATTTCGCTTTCCCTTGGAAAGCTTCTTCAAAAATTAATTAATTTTAATAAAAAAAAAATAAAATTAAGTAATTTATTCATCGGAATCATTTTCAATCTAAGCAATTTTATTATTCGTGCTTGATTCCTTTAAATAAATATTTCATGATATTCTCACGAAATATTTATTACAAAAATTTTTATTAAAAAATAAACATTTCATGATATTCTCATAAAACATATATTTCAATAAAAATAAAAATATTTGAAATGTATTACTGCGGGGGAGAGCACATCCATATTGCAATTTCACTATTGCTCAAGTGATTCCGATGAATTATAAATTACTTATTTCCATTGCATGTGCCCGTTGCTTTTTTGTACAATTTTGTAAAACTATTTACAAATATTTTTTATTTTCTAGAATTTTCAAATTACATATGAATGATTTCCAATGGAAACCCTTATGTAGAAATGATTAAAAATTAACAATGTTTTTGTTGTTTTGAAATGTTTTGCTGTGTTTGTGTAGAAGTGTTTTTGAGTCTTGCTGTCTATGCTATGTTGATTTTATGAAAAATTCTCATAGAATCAGTTTGGCTTTGGATATAAGACTTTTAGGATTTTCTATACAATATTAGGGTAAAATTCACTGATGAGCTACTTGAACAATAGTGAAATTGCAATATGGATGTGCTCTCCCCCGCAGTAATACATTTCAAATATTTTTATTTTTATTGAAATATATGTTTTATGAGAATATCATGAAATGTTTATTTTTTAATAAAAATTTTTGTAATAAATATTTCGTGAGAATATCATGAAATATTTATTTAAAGGAATCAAGCACGAATAATAAAATTGCTTAGATTAAAAAATAAAATTATTATTTTTTCTAATTTTTGAGTTTTAAAGTGTGAAATGTAAAAGTTTTTGCAATAAATAAATTCTTGTGTAAATATCCAAAACCGAAAAAAATATTTTTAAATATTTTCAAGATTTTTTTTCGAAGTTGTTTTAAAGAACGACAGCAGGGCCGATAAATAATTGCTGTAACATAATTCAATTAAAATTGAATTTTAGTAAAAAGTTAAAATTCCTTGCTGTTTTAATATTTAATAAAATATATTGCATGTTATTTTATAATTATGAGTTACAGTTTCCGCAATAAATTAAATACAAATATCAGGTTTTCTTCCAACAATTGTGAACGTTTATCACGTTCAGTGAAGACCTAAAAGTTTGATACAGCAGCTAACATTCGTTAAAGTGGTAAAATTACCCCCGTGAAACGAATTGTGTCTGTTAACAAATCAAGAAGTTTCTTGAACATAAAAGAGCAACAGCAGCTACATTTAAATTCCACTAACAATTAGAAAAAAATAGAATATAAACAACAAAATAAACATTTACACTAAATTAATGACAACTGTCGCATCTTTAGTAAATACGATGCATTGGAGTTTTCTAATAAATTCTACAATCGCTCAAAACAGTATATAAAGGCTCCCTCTCTGTGGGCAAAAGGCACTCTATTCGTGAACGTGATAACGTGAAGACATAAAAGTTTGATACAGCAGCTAACATTCGTTAAACTGGTAAAACTACCCCCGTAAAATGAGCTATTGTGTCTGTTAACAAATCAAGCAGTTTCTTGTACGTAAAAGAGCAACAGCAGCAACATTTAAATTCCATGAACTAAGAAGGAAAAAAAATAGTATACAAACAACAAAATAAATACCTACACAAAATTAATGATAACATCTATAGTAAATGCGTTGAATTGGAGTTTTCTAATAAATTCTACAATCGCTCAAAACAGTATATAAAGGCTTCCTCCTTGTGGTCAAAAGACAGCCTGATTGTGAACATGATAAAGTGAACATAAAAGTTTGATACAGCAGCTATCATTCGGTAAAGTGATAAAATTATTCTCCTGCATTCTAGTGTGTATAACGACGAAGATTCGCGTTTTTTAAACCGTGCTGTGCATATTTATTTTGCAATTTGAAACTCAACAAACTAAACGTTTATTAAAGCAATAAACGTAGCAATATTATTTTTAATTTTTTAATAATATTTTATTTCACATATTTATTTGATAAAAATAATTGTTTATCAAAAGTTCACAAATATCAAAAATGTGCAAGATAATCGACAATTGAACAAGAAATAAGAATGTGTATGAGTGTCAGCTTTAAAGTCGTGGTGTTGCCACATGGGCTTTTTACTCATGATTTCTTGTTTAACTACCATCTCGACCCTACAAGTTTTTTGTGCTTGCGGCGATATTCGAAGTGATGATCCCAATTCAGACCACAACATTTTTTTGGCTCGTCCTGATTTTAACTGACTTAGTTATTATAACTGCTTTATATTTTTATGTTTATAGATCTTGCTTCGGCTTTGATTTTCTGTTAGAACATTTAGGCGCTTTTATCAAACTTATCTTCCCCGTGGCTAATAAGAAATGTCTTTTCTTTTTCTTTAAAAGGCATAATCTGGCGCCTTAAAATAAACTTATCGGCACCACTGTTTTTTAATTATAAATACTCACGCCAACAAATGATTTTAGGGCTCAATTCTGTGAAGGTAACAGAAGCCCGTCTTATTAGAAGTGTCACAGTAAAAGCGACAAGGGTACTATAAAAATGTTCGGCGTAAAAATTGCACCACTTAAATTTGTGTCATCAAAACAATGTTAATACGCTGTTTAAATTGCCCAGTAAACAAGTTTTTTTTTTTTAAGAGAAGTAGCAACAATGCCAATTTAGTTAAGTACCGTGCTACATGCTTTTAGAAAAGGAATAGAGAAGAGATGATAGTATAAGGATAGTTACGGAAATTAACTGTCGTATAGGACGGCACAGTGACCAGTGATCATGCCTTCATCATTGAGCAGCCTCACCGACAATAAATTTTTATTTGTAGTGAAAAAAACCAAGGTCTTTGTTGGGAATCGAACCCACAACCCCCAGTCTTGTAAGCTAGTATACTACCTACTAGCCCACAGGGGCACCTATGCCTGGATCCTATTTGCTTTTTTTCGGGACGATTTGAATTGAGAATTGAGTTCCTTCAAATCAATGAGTTCAAACATGCTGTACTGTGTTATTTTTCTTTCTCCCAAAGCTCTATTAGGGTTGGAACTCAAGAATATATATTTTAATCGACTTTGAAACCGGTGATGCTAAGTAATGTTAGCTAATATTCTGTTATGTACCGTAACTCACCTTTTTTTTATTTACCGTTAACTTTACCTACTTTTATTTACCCAAATTTATCTAAGACACAATCCCATCTTTTAACAAAAAACAATAGCTTTAAGCTTTTTTATGACATAAATGTAAAGATGTTGAATTAAAAACAAAACAGAAAGCCTACGATGTCAATGACGATTTTCGTAACTTTTCAGCGCAGTTTACGGATTTGATTTGCCTCAAAAAAAATCTGTTTTTTTTCGCCATAACCACACTTTATAAATAAGCTCTGATAGCTTAATTTAAAAGTATAATTTGAAATTGTATTGAAATATTTAATCATTAAATAACGTAAACATGTTTGTATTTTTTATTTAATTTTTTTATTAAGGTTTTGTTTATATTAAACGACATATAAAAAAAATATTTGACAAAGAGATTATTGTTGAATTATTTAAACAAAATTTATTGAAAGAATTTTGAAAAGAAAATTCAATAAAAAAATCTGCTGATGTTACAATTTATTTTAAGAAGAAGCTTTTTAAATGAATAAAACTCACGCACACGACAATAAATGAGTTCCACAATTTTGTGTTTTTGTTGTAAATTGAACTTCATTGCCAGCTTTTTTAATTGATAACAGTTTAAAACATGCACTCATTAAACTGTTGTTCATCATATTGGAGCTAATAAACTTCAATGTTTTTTTGCTTAAAAAATTTATATAAACAATTGGCCTGAGCTGTCGGCTATGATTCGCCATTGATTTAATCTTTCTTCTTGCATGCCCCATCAAGATTATCTTCAAGACAAGACTAACTACCGTTTATTTTTGTGAGAATGAGAAATAAATATGTATGTATGTATGTATGTACTCCTGTATATTTGTTTAAGTGTAAGACTAAAAATAAACAAACTAATAATAAAAATTCTGACCTTGAAAGGTCTTGGTTATTTCAAAAGTAATAATTATTAAAGGGGAATGGAACAAAAAATAAGACACATTAAAAATGATTGTAAATTGTTATAAGTACATGTACATGTATATATGCTTATAAGCGTATGCATACATATATCTTACATACAAACATACATTTAATAAAGGGAGTTTAAATCATTAATTTTTACTCACACTATTTCCCTTAGATCATTCATACACTTATTTTACTCACTTATTCCTTCATGGTGTTTGATAATTCTTATAGTTGCTTTTACAAAGAGATACCTTGAATTTAAAAGGCAAACATATACACATACACATAAACACATATATTTATAATGGAACAATATGTTATAGATGAACATGTACTTAACTGCATGAAAATGTACTTCTTTGTTTTGGTTTCAGTTTTAAAGTTTGTCCTTCTCTCTCTCTCTCTCTCTCTCTTTTTCTCTCTCTTCATGTTTTCTGTTATTTTTTTTTAATTATTTAAAAAAATAGGAAAGAAGCCTTTCTTAATTTTATTAAAAAATATATTAAGTTTTTACAAGTTCTAATTGACATTTAAAGAAAGCTCTCATTTAGAAATCCGTTATGCAAAAACTTTAGGAAATTTTGTCAAAAAAGAAAAAAACAAGCAGAGAATTAATTTAAAATATTTGGGAATCACTGTTTTGCAAGTGATGGGATTAGAAAGGAATCAGCAGCTTTAAAAGTTAAAAATACTATTTTTCTTTGAGGTTATAGAAAAACTAACGATATTGAGTGCACCGTCTATACTTAACAATTTCAATGGCTGAAACAAGAAATAGTTAATGTTTAACAATTTCCTAGATTACAGCCAGTCAAGGGTTAAATATTGTAATTCTTATAATAACAAATTTAATATCTTTTTAGTTTTATTAAATTATGTTAATTTAGGCATTTTCGTAAAAAAATTTTAAAATACACTGAAAAAAAAACATTATGTTACATTTAAAATTTTCTTCAGTGAAAATTAGTCATCCTGTAGTAGTGAAGAGTTTACTCTCTAAAGTTGGTTTAGCGAAATGAACGCGCCTGTATTTGATGAGTTGTAATATGTTTCTGGGAATAGTTCGAAATCTCACTTAAAATTGTATTACAGCTGCAGCTAACACCTCGTTCAAATTTGACTAGGAAATGGTAATAGTATGCACGAAAATTTTGTTTAGCAGGGCGCCTTACACAAGTAAATGCGTGATAAGGTTTACATCTACGCCTAGCTGTAAGCCTTAATCCGATGGTGGTCAAACCACTGTGGAATGAAAAGCAACGCCATTCTTGTCCTAGAAAGCCGAAGACTAATCCTAGCAACAGGTCTTTCCTAGTTACAATTTCAGCGGTTCTGAAGCAGGCTTGCAAACCACTACTCCTTGCTGGAAAGTTGGGTACCATCCAACTCCTGGTCCAGAACACATGACTAACATGCTCATTGGATCCGGATCATTCACCCGTAGTTCTCAGTAAAGGTGAGATGATCCTGGCCCCCTAATCAAATTCATGAGGAGCCGCGAAACACACAGCCATCACGATACTCCCGAAGGGCCAACCTCAATAATTAGTCAGAGAAACAGCTAAAACGCTAAAGAGACAATTAGCGGAACTCTGGGGCTTACTGATTCCCGTGGAAATAACGTGGAGCTTCCAGTTAACTCCCTGCTGCCTTCAGGGGACTGGGCACCCTTATACCTCCGAACAACACAAGTCTAGATGGTTAAGTAATCCATAAAGACTGATAACTGTGGTCTCCCGGGTTGGCACAGTTAAATATCGAATTATTTCAGATCAAAAAATCTTCCTATATTAATGATGCCTTAACATCGCGACCGAATCATGATTGAAACAGCATGGTTCGCCATACAAAAATATGAGAGCGAACCTAGTAGGTTTATTTTAAATCTTGTGTTGTGAACTACGAAAAAATACTGTCTTCTCTAATTATAAAAACAAATTTTCTTTTTTTAGCTGCACTATTTGTCAAAAACTGTAAAGAATGAAAAAACCAAAATAAACAATGAAAAAAAAAACATCCATACATAATAAAAGATGTTGTGATGTGCCGCAGTATGCGTGCAAAGTTAAAATATTAAGAATATTCAAAAATTAATATATAAAATATATTTTTTAATAATTAATTTACCTTTTTTAAAGCGAAATAATAGTTATAATAGTTAAATGTCAAAACGAAACCAGAAACAAGTCATATAAACACCACGGTTCGCTATTATGGTCCAAAGAGCGCAACAAGTAGTTCATTTTGCCGTCTGAACATGGTATAAGAGGTCTTCTCCACCTTTCAATATCAATTATTAGTTTATCTTTGAGAAAGGAAAAGAGATAAAAAAACGCTGCCAAAACAGTAGTGCTGTGCATGTGGTAAAAAAACTATTAAAGCATTAAAGAAATATTTTCTTGTTCAACGATGCCCTAAGCTATAACGATCTAACAGAAAAGGAGTGGCAAATCAGAAAAAAGTATTAGTGTCATAGAAGTGATAAGAATGTAAAGGACTTGACTTCAACAATGTACATTTCTAACAACTTACCAACTCTGCTGGACAATTTTTCCTTTTTAATCTAATGTTTTATTTTATTCTTAATAATTTTGAATTATTGAATTTTGTGCAGCTTTTAAACAATAAATGCTCAACATAACTAAACTCAGAAGAGAAACCTAAGTATAAAATAACAATTTCTTAATCATAGTTTACTTGAAAAAATTACGTTTGCACTAACTTTTCCATGCCTGCTATGGATAATGGATACATTGGACTTACGCTCTCTTTTTCTCTTTGTCTTGATTGCTTTTTCATAGGGTTGTCAGAATTTATTTTTACTATTTCACCAAATTCATAGCAGCAATAAATCCCCATTATATATATTTTTATTTTGCAAATGATCTTCTGTATACAAAATAGGTTTTAAAATTTAGATTTTTATTTATTATATACATACTAACATACAGCGGTAAATCAATAAACGGTAAAAATCAACTGTCATGACTATGTAAGTAAGGCTCCAGAGAAAGAAATATGAATATGCTTGAAATTAAACAGCTTTACTATATAAATAAACGACTTTACCAACGTAATAAAGTATCGACAGAATATTGCTAAACGATTTTCAGTTAATAAAATTTTTCCAACTAAACGCTCTTAGAACAGTAGTGTACTTACTGCTTGCAAGTTAATTCGAGAAAAGCTAGTTGTATGTAGGGTAAAAAATTGACCTTGGCATTGTGAAACGGTAATAATATTGATGTAATGAGATTTGTCCTAAGAAGTGCTAATATGGTAGACAAAAACTAAATTTAATTCAATAAATTTTGTGCGTGGACTTTTAAAAAGTGATATTCCACTATATACAATTTAACGACAGCCAATAATGCAGGAGGCGCAATTTAATGTATAAGATAAGAAGCGACATTTTTAGAATATAATCATTTATTAGATATCATGTTTTTTCATAGAAGCTTATCTCGGGTTCAAATCGTTAAATATTTTATACTCTGAAATAAATATTGGGCAATACTTAAGCAATGCCCCATAATTTTTACTGAACATACATACATACAAACTGAATGAGAGAAAAAAGAGAAAAATAAAAATTATATGCAACAACAACACAAAATTTCTTTAAGTCTTTACATCTAATGAAAGAAGTTTGCATAGTTCGTTCTAAAATATTGAACATCCAATGGAGAAAAGTATAGGGTAGTTCGCTGCGGAACACAAAAAGATATATTTTCAATTAAAAATTTAGAGCAGGTTTTACCATTAACTGTATTTAAAATGAACATGGCATTGAGCATAGTTCTTTCCAGAGATGGTAACTTGAAAAAAGTAAGTCTAGATTTATACGATGGCAAACATAGCGGGTTTCATTGTAGTCTATGAAAACAAAATGTTAGAAACTGTTTTTGCACTGATTCAATGGCGTTGCTGTAAGTTTTTTACTGTGGATTTCATATAATAGACCCATATTCCAGAGCTGGACGAACCAGTGACGTAAATAGATGTTTCGTGATGTAAGGATATTCAAATTCCTTTGCTCAACGTTTGATAAAGCCAAGCTGGCATCTTGCCTTGCTTTTAATTAGAAAAAATATGTTGAATGAAGTTTAGTTTAGGGTCTGGTATAATTCCAAGGTCTGTGAAACTACAAACATTTTCCAGCTCATTGCCATCCAAAGAAGAAACACATATATTTACATTTATCGAAGTTCAATTTTATTAAGTTCCATTCACACCAGGATTATAAAGAAGAATATGTAGCAACATATGATCATCATATTTTTCATATGTAAAAAATATTTTAACATCATCCGGATACATAAGTATAAAAGAATTGTTGATGAGACCAGGTAAGCCATTGATAAATAATGAAAAAAGAAGGTGTCCGAGATGGCTCCCTTGAGGAACACCGGATTAAACGGAGATTGGCTTAGATATCGCATTTTTTTAATATAACATTCTTTTTCCTGCTGATAAGGTAGGAATTCATTCATATAAGGTAGTTTCTAGATAAGTCTATGGTTAACCTTATCAAATGCCTTGCTAAAATCTGTATAAACAACGCCAGTTGGCATTTTATTGACAAAACGACGATTAACCAAATTTGTGAGTTGTAAGAGGTTAGTTACAGTAGTTACAGCCTTTACGAAAGCCGTGTTGACTAGATGATAATATTGAAGACACTTGATGGCACAAATTATCCGTAATTAGTTTTTCAAACAGTTTAGGTATTCCACTGTAATTTCCAATGTCATTTTTTCTGTCATACTTAAATAACGGAATGATGATCGAAAGCTTCCATTATACTGGAAATATACAAAATTTAATTAAGTAGTTGAACAATATTGTGAGAGGAGCCACTAAGGCCTCTGCGCAGTTTATAAAAACGCAACTTGAAATGTTGTCAGGTCCACTCTTATAAGAAAATGTCAGTTTTTTTTAAACCGTAAAGTACAGATTTTTTTAAAGAGAATTAGCATTTCAGGCAACAATTCCTATTTAGTCGCAACCGTGCTACATTCCTTAGCAAAGGGATAAAAAAGAGATAAGACAGATGGTAAAAGTAGAAGGACAGTTATATAGCCTTCAAGCTCTTAGTTTCGTAGTGAAAATAATCACCTCTAGATTGGTAGGATAAGTACACTACCTACTAGCCTACCGGGGCAGCTTTCATTTCTAGAAGGCCCATGCCATCAGAAATTAACTGTCGTATAAGAACAGCACAGCGGCCAGTGACTATGCCTTCATCACTGAGCAGCCGCACTGACAGTTAATTTATAGTGAAAACAGCCAAGGAATCGAACCCACAACCCCCAGACTGATAAGCACTACACTACCTGCTAGCCTGTAGGGGCACCTGATAGCACTGATATTTTATCAAAAAATGGCATTAAAATGGCCTGACTTCCTAAATTGTGTATTAATTGTCCATTAAAGTTAATACTTTGATCATCTGCATAGGTAGATGAAAAGAATTTTGCAAATAGGTTACCAATTTCAGCGTTAGTATCTAATTCACATTCATTGAATTTCATAGAAGGCGAAAAGGTAGTAGATATATTTCAGCAAGCTAAAATTCTCAAAATTTCTTGGGAAAGAATAATATATCAGTGGTGGATTTTATGCCTTCCGAACTACTTACAATAACTTGTTGTGCCAGGAAATCATTAGTTTTCAGTTTAAATTCATAACAAATGACAGAATAAAAACTAACGCTCATAGAATTTAAAGCTCTTAATAAAGCGCCAAAAGTTGACATTGCAGACTACAAATTATAAAGAACAAAAGCAACGCTGTTTATTTTAATCTTAGAAATATAAACTTTCAGAAATGAAAATAAGCTCCACAAATTTAGCCAAGAAAATCTCCACACTAGTCGAGATATATTTGGCTTTGACAACCCTGTGCTTGCTAAAATGCTTGCTGCTATTCGACACCATGTGCAGAATTTAAAAATTCCAAAAATCAAGAAACACAAACTGACGAACATACACACGAAAATAAACAGAGAACAATCAGTTCAGTTATTCCATCGCCGCTGTATTTCATTATTGTTGTATCATCGTTGTCGTCGTCGTTTTTGTCGTCATTGTCGGTCGTGTAGTTTGTTTTAGTGTGTGCTTTAGATAAAGAGCAAAAGCCTGCCTGCCTGCCTTTTTGCGAACGGCGAATTGTACTTAGAATAAGTGAGAGTATAATAAATAATTATTAAATTGTGTCTTTGTTGGACTTGGCGCATATTTTCCTCATCATTCGAAAATTTTTGTTTTGTTTATATAGAAATTGAAATTGAAAGTTGTACCAACATTTTCATTTTTATTAATTTCAATTGTTAGACTCTGTGAAACAATTTAATTGAGGATTTAATTGAATAGAAAAATGCGTTTAAGAATTATAAAAAAACAAAATTTGCTGCAACAACTACAAGGAAAGAACAAAGAACAAGAAAATAAACCGCCCCACAAAAAAGCACACATTTAAAGAAGTTTATTAAATTGCCTGCCGGCCTGCCTGGCTGACTGTCTCATTTCAATTTCATTTTAATTAAAGTAAATAAAAACATAATTGTACAAATTTCACAACAACTTTTAACCAAAGAAAAAAATATAAAAATTAAATATTTATTGGATGATAAAACAACTTAATCAAAAACAAAAAAAAGAAAGAAAAAGCAGATCGTGTGTATTTCTTACAACTTTTTCAAAATTCTAATTGTGTGTTTTGTTGTTGTGGTTGTTGCTGCTAGTTTTTTGTTTGAAAATTTTATCAACAAATTGTGCGATCGATATTTGCCGGTAATTGAGAACTCGTTAAACAACAACAAACAGTTGCAAACTTAAGTAAAATGTCCGCATGTGTTTTAAATAAACAGTGAATGTGTTTTATAATTTTAATTATCATTAATCTAAAATATAATTAATAATTTATGTAATTTACCATATTAACTCATCAAGAAGTTTAACCAAAACGATATGGGTTAAATATTTTTAAAAATAATAAATGAAAAGAAAATAAACCAAAGAAGTTCAGTATAAGAAAATATTAATAAATTTTAATTCGTTTAAAACGCGATCTTTATAAATTAAAAATAAAATTTAATAAATTTAGTAAATAAAAATATATCGAGAATTCGTTGCTTCTTGAAATTAAAAGGTAATTGAAATTAATAATAAGAAATAATAAGAAAATTCAAATTCTATTTTCTGATCATCTTATTCTTTCCTTCATTTATTCATTTAATTAAGTGAAGGGAATTTTAGCATAAAATTTTATATTTTTTCCTTAAATTATATGAGTTTTGGAACCGATAATAATAACTATTGTTATAATTTAATTTATGTATCAGATTTGTAAAATAAAATTAAATAATATTTATAATTGACTTTTTTAATATTTATTTAATATTGTTTTAAACACAAGGAAGGTCCTTATATAAAAATTAAAAAAATTTTTATTTTTGATATTTCACCATCATCTTAAGGAAAAGTAAAATGTATTGGTTAAAAAAAAAATATTCAAACCAACCAATAAATGAAATTCTTTTTATAAAAATTGTTTTTTCATGTTTCTTTTCCTGAAGAGGATATGGTGTGGTGAAATATCACAAATAACATTTATTTAATTTTTATATAAATGGTATAACGATATGTTGAAAATCAATTTTAATTTCATTATTATTTTTATTCGACCTTTTTATTTCTTAAATAATTATATATTTATCTTTGTAACGGTCTTTTTAATTAAATTTAACAGTATATGTTTTTAATATATCGCTTTCCCTTGGAAAGCTTCTTCAGGAAATTATTTTTAATAATTTTTGTTTTTATTAAACATAATTTCCTGAAGAAGCTTTCCAAGGGAAAGCGAAATATTAAAAATTTATGCTGTTAAATTTAATTAATAAACTTAAAAAGATTAATACGTATTTATTTAATTTAAATATAAATTTTTTAAATAAAATAAATTTTTATATAAAATTAAAATTATATATTAATATAAACGTTGATTGTACTTGATTCCAAACGTTATTTTTAACATCAAATACTTTGTGACATTCTTACAAAATATCCATCTTTAATATGTTTATAAGCAAAGATATTGATTAATTGAGAATTATATTTAATCAAGATAAAGAAAACATAACAAAATGTAAAAAAAAAATTTAATAATTATTTCAAATATCTTACACTGTTTCCCCGAGAAATCGTGGTTTAAATATAAAAAGTTGAGTAGCAGCCTTTATCATGCTTAATAAAAACTATTTTCATTTATTTTTATATCACATAAAAATTGTATACAGGAACGTGACAAAAATAAAGTGGTTACGTTAATATACATATTTCATCATAACACGAAAACTTTTAATTTGAAAAAAGATAAATTAAAAAAACCAGAAAATTCAAGGTAAAAATATCTTTGCAGCTTAGTGTTATAACTTATTGCATTCGGCATAGCTTGGGTCAACTTTAACTAATGAGTTTTAGAACCTTTTTCACCATGTTCATCGGGTTGTGTGACAGCTCGTTCTTCATACAGTGTGAGTTGGTTAAAATCTTCAAGTATGACAAACATTAAAATTTTAGTTGACTGCATAAACTGAATTCTTATTCCTTTAACAGTGCTTTGTTATCATTTTAATAGGCTCTGTTAAAGCGTGTTTTAAATATCATTAGAATTAGTTAATCCATATAAAATGACAACACGATTTTATTCAAAATTTATAATGACTCATAAAAGTTTCATTTTACTATTTGGTTAAGAATTTACTACATTTTATTAAAATTGATGGAGCGACGCAAAAACTAACAAATTTACAAAAAAGATTTAGATTTTTGTAAGTAATTAAAATTAAAAATGCCACTAAATATAGAGTTGTTAAATATTAATTAAAATCCTATTGGACAATATTATGTATGTATTTAGCTATTCACAAAAATAATAATTTTTATTTTCCTTAGCAAAACACAAAGTTTATTATTTATGTCCAAATTCATTTTCCCTTTGATGTTAAAAACGATAGCGCTTGTGGTGTAAATACCCAAACACTTTTTTTTAATAAATTAAAAGTAAA
This sequence comes from Trichopoda pennipes, assembly GCA_030448955.1. Classification (NCBI taxonomy): domain Eukaryota; kingdom Metazoa; phylum Arthropoda; class Insecta; order Diptera; family Tachinidae; genus Trichopoda; species Trichopoda pennipes. The sequence continues at coordinate 6,469,892 of JASKUP010000040.1, forward strand.
TACACGTATTATATGATGGCTTCTGGATGCCATATGCTTCTTTGGTGATGGCAAAATTTTATTTTTGTTTTTGAATATTTTCCGAACAAAATTAACAAAAAAAAGCAAAATAAATTGTTCCAATATTTACATTTTTGGCGGTCATTGAGTTGGGTGGAAAATTGTCAGTTCTCATTATCATTTTAAAGGTCATTTTTGTTGTCTGTGTTGTATGTACAGATACACATACATAAAGAAAAGAACAAACTCTAGGATTTTTTGTACTGGGCGTTTTTTTCTTTTGTTTTTTTGTTTGCATATTTTGCTTTTTTTGTTTTTTTTTTATTATAAACCACAAGTGTGAATGGCTGTTTGTTTATGGAAGAAAATTAAAATTAAATTTAAATTGTATATTTGTTGTTCTAATGATCGCTTTATTCCTCAAATATAATGAATGTTTCTCTGCGACTTATGTTTGTACTTGTACAGTACAGCTGTACAGCTGTAAAATTGTCTGTCAGAATTAATGTCCAAGACTTTCATCTTTATGACTTTGTATGAAAGAAGTTCTTGTCTTTATATTTAGTATTTTATTTCTGTTTTTATTTCTTGTCCCATCGGAACGTATTTTACTAGTGCTGCTGCTGCTGCTGCTATTGCTATTGCCGTTTACTGCTGCTCTGTTTCTTTTGGTTGTTGTAATTATTATAGTAATAAAATATTTTATTTGGCTAACCATTTAGACCTAAATCTAAATACTAAATAACGTCATCAATACTGATTGTATTCAATGTATACAGTAGAAAATTCATTCGTAGTTATTACTCATGCGCTTTTCAAAACATTAGTTTTCGCATAGACGTTCGTCTGAAAAGTTGCCTTTATTATTAATAAAATTAAAAAAAAAAAAATCGGAAAAAAATTAACTGAAAAAAAAACGCAAAGTAAATAATACACAAATAGAATCATATCAAATGAAATATACAAAATAATAATAATAATAATAATAAACAAGATACATGCATACGTTCATAAATATACATACATAAATATATACTATATATGTATGTACATATGTATCCATGTATGTATTAAAAAAAATCCAAATAAATTCCATTTACTATACAAAAGGAACAACAGTGTGCCGAAATTAAAACTGTAAAACGTTACAAATTACAAACACTTGAAAATTTGAGAGTGAGAACAAGCAAAAAAAAAAAAAATAAACAAAAAAACTACCGTAAGAGTAAAATAAAAAAGGAAACAAATAAAACACTTATTCTATATGAAATAAACAATTAAAAAATAATTTATTTGCTGTTGAAGTTTCACTTTTGTTTGGTTGTAACAAGTAAGACTTGAACAAATTAGCCCAAATCATTTTTATTTAATTTAAATTTAAAAAAAAATAGATTTTTATTGTATTTATTTACAAAAATCATTGTTTTTAACACATATTTATTTTTATTTTTAAATTGAAGTGAAATAAAATGTTTTTATTTTCATTGCTGAATAACTACGTACACAAAAACACACACACACATGCATATTTATTTATTTGTCTGTCCAATTTTTTTTTAACAATTTCCATTAATTGAAATTAATCAAAAACAAATGTATATAACAAAAGAACATAAGGCGAACACGAAATAATTGCATAAAACAACAATAACAACAACAACAACAAAAAACAGAAACTACGTAAAGTCGCAAGGGTGCGAGTATTAATGAGCTAGACAAACTGTTCAGGCAAAATACTGCAACTGCATTTAACTTCTGAAAAACTTTTATTTATAATTCTATGAAATAAAAATAAAATAAATTAATAAATAAAAAAATCTTTTACCCACAATTAAATTACAAATTTCATTAAAAAAAATAAAGAAGAAAAATTTAAAAGAAAAACTTGCTTAAAAATTTCATAAAAAACAAATTATAAATTTCCTTTACACTTTCACGAATGTGCATGTTAAAATATTAAAATTTTAAAGCCTATTTTTATTTATTTAATTTTATAAAACTTTAAGTTCTTGTAATTAAATATTTACATTTCAAAATAATGATTAACTACTTCATTAGCTACTCGTTCTTTTATATTATTGTAACCTTTCACCGTGTATTTAAAAATTTCGCTATGGATGCTATAATATTCACTGTATATAACGGTTAATATACGATATTCTCATTTTTCTCTTGCAATACGAGTATATATCTAATGAGAATTCGAATATTACAGATAATTTCAAAAATTATTTACAGTCCCTTGATATTGTTCAAGTCCTCGAATGTGTTAAAAAATTTTATTTTTAAATTGACCATAAGAAATCACTGGAGGCAAAATACCGTATGAATTAAGAAAATATATATATGCCGACTGTCCGCCGGGACCATGTTTTGGCGCCATTTTGGTAAGCATTAGTCTTGACAGTTCATATTCGATAAACCAATGTGCTTTAATCGTTAAAACATTTTATCAAAATAAATCATCAATTACTGTGTCGATAAGAAAGTTACGTGAAATTTTTGGGAGAAACAACGTGGCAACAAATCGCACTATTTATCGTGTAGTGAATGATTTCGAAGAAAGAGGTGATAGGGCAGGGCCAAGTATGTACCACTGTGAGATCGGCTGAAAGAAAAAGTTCAAAACAATCCATCAACCTCAATTTGACGCCATGCTGAGGAGCTTAGTCTTCAAAGAACAACTTTGGCAACAATTTTGTACAAGAGTTTGCATTTGTTTCCATATAAAATTCAGTTGACACAAGAGCTACATGTACAAGACCATTTACGCCGCCGTACATATGCCAATTGGATGTTACAGCTCGCCCATGACAACCCAAATGTTCATGAAAAAATCATAACGAGTGACGAGGCACATTTTCATTTAAATGGATATGCGAAGAAACACAATAGGCTTTTCTGGAAAATGGGAAACCCTCAAAATATTTAACAGTCACCTTTTGAATCATTGGGCCATACTTCTTTAAAAATGAAAACGGCGTAACGGTAACTGTGAATGGGGAGCGATAACGTGATATGATTAAAAACTTTTTAACGCCACAACTGCATGCTTTAGGCTTGATTAACATGTGGTATCACCAAGAAGTTGCCACATCGCATACAGCCAGCATTAGAATGGAATTACTGCGAGACCTCTTTCCACAACAAGTTATTTAAAAATGGTGTTGTTGATTGGCCTTCACGACCGCCTGATTTAACTGCTCCGGACTTCTTTTTGTGGGGATACCTGAAAAAGGTTTATGCAAACAAACCAGCAACGTTCGAGCAACTCAAATAAAATCTTTGTGATGAAATTGATGAAATACTGCAGTCAGCTGTCATTTTACTGATTGCAAATATTTTATTACCTGAAAAACGTTTCCAATAAAAAAGACACACAAAATAAAGTAGTTAAAGGAATCTAGATTTTTACAGGGTATCCGGCGGGAAGGTATACTACTTTGTTTTACCGCCATTTTGGTAAACATTAGTCGTGAAGCAGACACGTGGTAAATTTACTATGGAAAAGTATTCGATAAACCAACGTGTTTTAATCGTTGTTACAGTTCGCCCATGATTTGATTCGCGTTCTGTATTTCTAATATTTTTTAAGAGATATATTTCATTTGTAGAGAACAGTGTAATTAATTCTTTAAAAACTTAAATAAAGAAAAACTTTTATTAAATCTTAATCTTAATCTTCTAAACGGTCCTTTAAATTATAACGATTTATTTTTTCTCTCGATATTTCGCTTTCCTGTAGAAAGCTTCTTCAGGAAATTAGTTTTTATATTTTTCAAAAACAAAAATTATAACAATTTGAAAAGAAAAACTTTTAAAATATCTTTTATCAAATTCTTGATTAAAGTTATTAATAATTTCATTTTTATTTAAAAAAGATTATTTTATTATGTTTTACATGTCAAGCGCTGTAGAAGTTATTTCTCGGGTCTATTCATTGCCATTTGGTACACTAAACAATTATTTTTTTGAATTTAATTATTGTTGCCTTGTAGTCTGTATAACGGCATCATGAGTTGTACACAAAAACTAAATTCAGTATTTTTCTAATTTATGAACCTATAATATGGGTCTCTCAATTCTTACATCAATCTTCGCAAGAAATTCTCAAAAATGACTGACATTCTTCAGATATTCTATCATCATGGGTGATTAAAAAAGTCCCTGAACCACCCCTTTGTAAGTAGTGTGTTATCCAGCCATTCTCCAGTTTTCCATAATGACTGCCAATTTGTTCAAAAATCAAAATGCCAACTACTTTCAAGCGATTAACATGTGTTAACTGCAAAGTTGGCCTCTGCTTGTTAAAGTCAAATTTTGTTACATCCGAAATAAGAAACTTTGAAACCAAAAATTATTTTAAACAATTTATCCATAAGATAGTATTATTTCTAATCCTATCCTTTTTCACAATTCTTCTTAACTTCTTGTTTATGCTGATACATATATGTATGTATGTAGAATATATTATGTTTTATTATCGCGTATTTGGTTATCTTAAACAACGTTATGGTCTCAAAATTTTTTATTTTAAACTGAACATTATATTACGTATTGACGTATTAATATTAAGATTTATATTAAATCTTTTTGTTTACTTCTTTTTTATTTATAACTTTTGTTTATTTACTTTTTATTTAAAAATATTTTACATTATAACATTTATATTTTGCATAGCATGTTCATTAGCCGCAGAGTTTTGAACAACTTATTAAACTGACGAAAAAGTCAGAGTTAGTTTTTAAATCCACTATTAAAAGTTAAGCTTTGGTTATACTTCCATTGCATTCGAACAAACTTATATGTTCTGTTTATTAAAAACAAATTATGGTTATAAGGATCATATTATTTTGAAGTTTAGCAAAAGTTATTTAAATCGATCTAATCTAAAGTGGTTTAAATGAATTAAACAGCTTCAAAATGGTTCAAGAGTTTTGTTGAAATGTACTATGTATATAAAGCTCTAATTATTTTGTAGAACTATTACTTAATAATCTAAAACGTATTCTGATTTGTTTATAATTGAATTAACATATTGAATTTCTATAGTTTTCTTTGTAATTAATCGACTTGCAGGTAACTATCGTTTCTGGTCTCAAATGGCGGTCATTATGAATTAATTTCGAACTTCAACTTAATGGAAAACCAACAGACCAAAATAAACTCAAAAAAAAATATACTATACTGTCACTTGCTGTATGCCTCGCAACATCGAAAGAAGTTATCTACTCTAATTATAAGTGCTGCATTTTGTATTAATAAGATTAAAATTTTCATTCTCAAGAGATTGCTGCCAATAAACTATTTATGTTTCCAGAAATAGTCATTTACCTGAAGGTTTCTAACCCATTTTTAACCATTATTATATAACAGCTTTTATATAATTCCTGAATATATAATATACATAATCGAAATACATACATATGTACGTCTATATATTTCAAACTCTCAAATTCATACACAAGTTGTAATTGTAATGCATCAAATGTTAATGAAAATTGGCTTATTACAGTAACAATAATATGATGCTTTTGACCATACCATTACCATGTTTTTTCTGCGTGCTTGTTTAACCCACAAACTCTAAAAATAAATAAACCCTTGTATAATTTTTAAAAGTATCATTTTAAAGTTTATCGGACATTTAGCTGGCTTTGCTAAGCTAGCGTTTACAATTTTATCTTATTTATTAGATTTATCAGTCTTAAGCTTTTAAACTAAAGTTGAGAAATGATTTTTTAGCTCTTTTTTAACTTTGACTAATTGATTTAATTTTTTAAGATGTGATCACACCGGTTGTGATTGAGATTGTACAGCCGTCAGGTTGGTAAACGAGAGAGACAACTTGTGAGCTTTAATTTCGCCGGAGAGTCATTGTTATTTGTAAATAAAGTTTTAGCAAAATTTTTGTCAAAACGTTTTATTTCTAAAAATTGGACGCATATCTCACCCGCAGCTGTAGAAAAGAAAGTAATGTAGGATGGCAGTCGTGATAGCTATAGTTAAGAATATCGCGAGTTGAGAACTTTCCACAGCAATAAATTAAAATAATAGACGTTACACAAATATACGAATCAAGTGTCCAATTATTACGATATTAACTGTATTTTTTCAGTTTATGGCTCCCAGTGATTTATAATTTCTACAAGATTCAAGAAATTAGGTAAGGGGAAATGATGTGCTTCTTAAAGCTTATTACTCCGCTGCCACAAAGGGCTTTCACGAATCGCAACATTAGTGGCATCGAGTTTCTTTAATGAAAAATTAAAAAAAAAATTAACTTCCTTTCTTTTTGATCACCTACTTATTTTATAAAAAAAACGATTTTTTACATGAAAATTTAGTAAAAATTTTAAATAATAAGAATTTCGAAAAAATAAGCTTATTTTGTGATTACCTATTTATTTTATAAAAAACCAATTTTTTACATGAAAATTTAGTAAAAATTTTAAATAATAAGAATTTCGAGAAAATAAGCTTATTTTGTGATCACCTATTTATTTTATAAACAACCGAATTTTTACATGAAAATTTAGTAAAAATTTTAAATAATAAGAATTTCGAAAAAATAAGCTTATTTTGTGATTACCTATTTATTTTATAAAAAACCAATTTTTTACATGAAAAATTAGTAAAAATTTTAAATAATAAGAATTTCGAGAAAATAAGCTTATTTTGTGATCACCTATTTATTCTACAAAAAACCGATTTTTTAAATGAAAATTTAGTAAAAATTTTAAATAATAAGAATTTCGAGAAAATAAGCTTATTTTGTGATCACCTATTTATTTTGGAAAAAACGACTTTTAGAAAATTTACTAAAAATGTTAAAATGGCTCCGTAAGTAATAAGAGTTTCGAAAAAATAGCGTTGAAATAGATGTTTACTAAATAAAAAATGCTAGAATCTAGAATATTGGCCATTTTTAAAAAGTTTATCTTTTTAATATTAATTTGTAATTTCATGAGTCTTACATTTCATATTTCGACTTAAAATTACAAATTTTATACGAACACAGTTTACACACACGTACATATGTATATACATAAATGAAAACAAACACACACACGCTTACAAATTAAAAAGTAGCTTTAGTTCCTCACGTTACTGTAGGCCAGTTATAGATTCTTTATCAGTAAAATGTAGATTTAATAGACGTTAGTAGCAAAATATGTATGTTTCATGTTAAACAAATGTACAAATTTATAAATAAAATAAATGATAAAAAAATTTAAAAAAAAGCAAAAACAAAGCATTAAAAACAAAAATAAAAAACATTTAAAGAATGATATAAAGAATTTTTATCAATACAATTTCCAGTTTGATTGAGTTCTGGCCTCTTATTCTTGTTTAGTCGATTGTACACCACTTGTTAACGATTTCTTTCTTTCTTTTTTTTAACTCTTGGAATTTTTGTGCAAACATACATACATACATACGTGCATTTATACATCCAGACATACTTGGGTTGCTCCAAAGTATTCGTAGATTTAAATGTTTTGTAGAGATGTAAATTTAAAGAACAATATCGACCAACAGTTTTTGATTTTCTATAGAGTTGTTGGGACTGGCGAACAACGCGTATCGAAATTGTCTTTTGTATGTGAATGAGAGAAAGCATGAATAAAATGCCTCCTTTTTTATTTTCTAGACAATGTAAATTGAGGTAAAATGTATAATTTTTGATTGTTATTATTTGCATACGGTTCCTTAGGGAGCAATTGAAACGTTTAAAGAGTCTTGTAAAGTTTTACTCTTTTAGATGTGGTGTAAAATAAACAACAACAACAACAAGAAAGAAAAATAAAATAAAATTAAATTGAAGTACATATAAATACAAAATAAATAAATATTTTTATTAAATGTTAGTTCAGTGATCTTTCTGCTTTTGTTTTAAAATCGTAATTGTTTTAAATAAAGTAAACAAGCAAACAATTGCAAACAACAATTGCAAATAGTAAAGTGTAAAAAAGCAAAATAAATTTTATTTTATTGCAATAAAACCCCTTAGGCTTAAATTAATAATTCATAAACAAAATAATAAAAATCCTTTATGGACATTAAAACAATTTTATTAGTGGAAAAGGAATTTCAAAATTCTATTCCATTTTACCCATATTGGTCTTAAAAAGTATATATTTTTTCTATATGTTTGTGTTATATTGGAATATTTTTTGTTTTTCATTATTATGCGATAATAATAAAAAAGTTAAACTTCGAATAAAAAATTAATCGATTAATTTTCCAAAAATATTCGAATAATTTTTTTTTATTTCTAATAATTTTTTAAGTAACATTATAAAATGAAATTATTAATATTTGTGTTAATACTGTTGTACTTTTTGTTATATTGTTGCGAAAAAGTGAGATTGCTAGCGCATAAAAGACGTAAAAATCTGTGGACTCCATTACTAAGCAAGATAATGTGAACTTTACAACCGAGGTTTTTAACTCGCTCGAATTGTCATCCGGATTGCCGCCACACAATCTTCAACTGAAAATCGGATCAGTAATCATAACACTGAGAAATATCAACCAACCACTTCTTTGCAATGGCACACGGCTGGCCATGAAAAAACCCAAGAACAACGTCATTGAAGTAACAATTCCTAAGGAAAATTATAGAGCAGAAAACGTTTTGATACGATACCGCGTATTTCACCACCCTCCGGGGGCACATTGATATGTTTTGACGGAATTTCACCGACATTAAAAGTGTCACCGAGAGTAAAAGGAAGCTCAGTCCCCTTAAAGGCTAGCAGGAGCCAACTAGACAGTTCCATTTTATTTCCATTTTTATTTAGTAAAGCTTCAGAGTTCAACTTTATGGTTTTTTAGCCTTTTAGCTGTTCTCTGATTGATTATTGAGTTTGGCCCTTCAGGAGTATCGTGGTGGTTGTGATTTCGAGGCCCTCGTTTGAGTTGTGTGGGTCGGATAATTCACAATAAACAAAATGAATGGTCCTGGTCCAGTGAGCATGATTGCGGTTGTGTTCTTAAATTTTATTAAGCTTCATGCGTTCTGGAGCAGAAAGAGTTAGATAGTCTCCAGCTCTTCAGCAAGGAGTGTGGGCGTTGGCCTGTCCCGAGCTTTTGAAGTTGCAACTAGGAGTGATTGGAGAATAGATATATCCGAAGGCTTGCTAGGGCGAGGATGACGCTACATTCCATCAACAGTGCTATGATCAACCGTCAGGTTACGGTTTACACAGCTAAATACTGACGTAAATTTTATCTTATTTCAATGACTCCGACCGACATGCCGACATGCCGAGGCTTGCATTAGCAATAATAATAATAAATTACATCAATAAACAATAAACAATTTGGTGTGATGATAATTATCAAATGTATGCATCATCAAACATGCTTTATGGACTATGGGAATCATTGGTATGGTACTTATTTAAAAACGGCGCTGGTCAGAAAGTTACAGTCAATGGGGACCGCTATAGGAGCACAATCAAATGATCAATCATGATTTGCAGGAGCTGTAGTTTAAACAAGACGGCGCAACAAGTCACACTGCTTGTACCACAATTGTTTTAAGTATACCTTCGGACCTGTGAATTGGCCTACAAAATTGTGTGATTTAATGCCGCAAGTCCAATTTCTGTAGGCTTTTGGAAAGTCATAAGTCTACGCACTTGGAGGACGGCCACAAATGTGAGAAAAAGTAATTGAAAATTGAACTCCCAGATTAGACTACGTCTGAGCCAGCCGAGGTGATCATCTGTGAAGTGGCTTATTTAAATTATAATTCCAGAAGATTATCTTTCGAATAACGTAAATTTCATGTCAATTTAAAAATCTCATCTTCTGTTCTACATGTGTTTGTAAAAAATAAAATTATTTTTTTTTTTAAGTAAATAAGTAAGTAAAGCATCCTGAATGCGTTTTCCATATGCCAAAAGAGGAATAACATAAAGCTTATCGTTCACATTATCATGAAATGTTTGTTTTTCATTTTGTTATCTGTAAAATCCGTATCTATTCAATCCAAACTGTTGTTGTATGTTCACCTAAGTAAGTAAATTAGTGAATAACGAAATTTCTTCAATCTTTATTATATTTTTCTTAATCGGCGTGTGCCTTTCAGTTTGAGGAACCATATTAAAATATCGAGTTTTTTAATGAGAATTTAGTTTCTAAATTATGGCAACACTTACAACATGATAGTTTTGACATTAAGTTTTTTGACGTATTCGTAGTAGATGCATTGGCAATTGTTACAATGAATTCAACTTCGCACGAAAATCGCATTAAAATAATTAAAATCCACAATGAAAATGGTGGTTCTGTTAAAGTTACATTTCCTAAAATTCATGATATTTTCGCACAACATCCTTCTAAAGTCTTTCTAAGACCGCTTTTAAGAATTTGGTCGTCAAAAGTGAGTCGACAGGCTAGATATAAAATGTGCGAACACCAACGCATGCCCGGCCGCAGTCGTGAGCTACAGTGTTGAAGTAGATCCAAATTTATCAATTCCTCGGTTTGAATACTGGTAAAAAAGCTAAGATTTTATGGTGTGAGAGGCAAGGAATTAAAACTTATAAAAAGCCATTTAGAAAATCGTCAGCAATATTTGCAGATAAATAACAATAGCCAACGTTGAGTCTGGAGTATCTCAAGAAAGTGTGTTCGGCCCCTTATTGTTTATTATATTTTCTTAACGATATTAAAGGGGAACATTTTTTTTATGCTGGCGATTTATGCTTACTCTATCCATACAGGGAGAATCTGATATTAAAAATTAATGCTGAACGAGATGCAGCACAAGTGTGTGAAGTTAGTTTTGAAAGTTAGCTTCGTTTTGCCAACGCTGTTATAGTTTACATAGCTCTTACTCATGAAATGTTAAGTTAACAGAGTTGAATTATTTTAACATTTTGGTACGAAAATGAAATAAATAATATAAAAAGCAAATATATTTGTAAAAATTGTAACTTTATTTATTCATAACAAAAGGTAAAAGTCAAAATAAAACAATTTAAGAAAAAGAGAGTGAAAAATGCTTGCATTTTTTATTTCTGTACAGTAATTGTACGGACATTTCAAAAATGCCCAAAAATAGGTCAAAATTGGAAAGGTGCTTCTTAGCGGACTATAGGGGGTGAAAGCCTTGGCATTGTAGATTTCAGAACTATACAGGTTATATTCGGAATTTGTATAGGTTTTTAGTAATAGAATTCGGAAAACTGTGAAAATATGCATTTTGGCATATGGGCATTTCAAAAATGCCCAAAAATGGGTCAAAATTGGAAAGGTGCTCCTTAGCGGACTATAGGGGTGAAAGCCTTGGCATTGTAGATTTCAGAACTGTACAGGTTATATTCGGAATTTGTATAGGTTTTTAGTAATAGAATTTAGAAAACTGTGAAAATATGCATTTTGGCATATGGGCATTTCAAAAATGCCCAAAAATTAGTCAAAATTGAAAAGGTGCTCCTTAGCGGACTATAGGGGGTGAAAGCCTTGGCATTGTATATTTCAGAACTGTACAGGTTATATTCGGAATTTGTATAGGTTTTTATGAGTAAGAGCTAATGTAAACTATAACAGCGTTGGCAAACTTCACACACTTATGCAGCACTTATTATGGAGTTTTCAAGTATAAATAAATTGGTTCTTAATCGACTCAGTCCCCAGTTAAATCGTAATGTCGACGACGTAGTTTTATTTGTGGAGGGGAAGGAAATTATGGCAGTAGATTCTGTTAAACATTTAGGAGTTTTTCTTCAAAGTAATTTAACATGGCAAAATCATATTGAATATCTGCGTTCCAAAATCTCTCCAGCACTTGGTATTTTATTTAAGCTTAAATATAAACTAAATCTTTTCTAATCTTTCAATTCCTAATTTAAAGTCCTCCAAATTACTTCAAAAGAAATGTTAATCTAAAATCTGTTCAAATTAAATCACTTAAGGCTGTACTAAAACTTCCCAGGTTGTATCCTACTTTATCCCTTTATAAAGATGCTATGAAAAATGTAATTTATGGAATTTATAATATGCCATTACTTTGTACATATTTAAAGTCCTACATTAAATTGGGCGCCACACAATTCGTTTTTCTATAAACCAATCAAACTTCAATACGCGTAATAATTCGAATCTAAGTGTTGCTCGAAGTCGTCTGGAAACGACCAAACAAAGAAAAACGATATTTTGGAATACAATAATCTGTCTCAACATTTAAAAGAATGTTTCTCTATTTCATCATTTAAGCATCGACTGAAAGGATTTTTTTCAAATAATATCAAAATGCTTTTCATTTCATATAATTAAATACAATAAAACTATTTTTAAATAAACGTTACATAATTTTCTTTTAAACTTATATTTAATATAATTATTGAATTTTCTGTTAAATAATTTTGGGATAATGCATCTTATATAAAAATGAATGTTTGTTGGTTGGTAAGTGATAAACTTCTACATCGCTCAATCGATCGTGATAAAACTTGACATGTATTAGTAATTTCTCATAGAATAGATTTTTAAACTAATACTTTTTCTGTAGCTCGCTACTAGATGGCGCCATTGAGCAATTTTTTTTAAAGCACTGTTCTATAACGCTGCGCACGCCTAAGTTCGTTAATTGTGATTCTATCAAAATATTGCAACAGCAGTGATACTGCAACATAGTTTTTGCGTTGGCCTTGCAATAAAACTGATTACGACGGTAGTAGAAAATAATTAGTGATTTTTACTGTCCTCAAGAATAACAAATTAGGATTGTGCTTTTGACGGTGATTAGTTATTGGTGAGTCGAATTTGAAATAGAGAAGCATTTCCATTCGAATTGTTTTCAGTGCTGGACGTCATAGTGCATATTTTTCGTTTGTTAACAGGCGCTGCATTATATAAAATTAAACAATTGTGTTTTATGCAGAGTAGCGAACTGTTCACTCACTGTTCATACATGTGTGAATATGTACATTTCATTTTTTAGCCGCTTCTTCTCATACATGTGTGAGAGACTACAAAATATTTTGTGTTTTCTCATTTGTGTATGCGACGATTTATTTTTTTCTTTCTATTCATAAGTGAAAAAATGAGAAACACACAAGTTTTCATTTTTGAATATTTACAATTTTGATCATTTTCAAAAATGAAAAGATCATAAAAATACGTGCGTTAAGCATTCGCGTACATAAACGCACATATTTGGTAATGTGTAATTGTCGGCGTATGTAGAATATATTGCAAAATTTTATTTTGAGTTAATATGTACCCATGTGTTTTTACTACGTTTTACGGTAAACTGCGATTATAGGTAGACAATTTTCTCACGTTCATTTATGAGAAATTTTATAAAATTTCATTTCATATATGAACATATACATTTGTGAAAAAGAACATTAATTAGAAGAAGAAGCTAATTTATCATTTATCACATATGAATAATACTAATAATTCTTGTTGTTCGCATTAATGTATGAACATAAGCAGAACAGAAAAATAAATATAAAATTTTAAATTTCTCATTTATGAACAATATCATGAATGTTGATTTTTGAATATTCATAAATGAAAAATTCTTAACCCTGGTTTTATACGCTCGCTACAGCGTGGCAGTAACACTGGTGAGTAATTTTGCGTGCGTGCGTGCACACGACTGCTTGGCGAGTGTTGACTGGGAACACTCATACGGAAATTCGAGAAAGAACAAAATATTTTATTCTGCATTCCATATGAAAGTTAGTGCATGAAAAAATGTTTGCGTTCACTGCGAATATCCATATGGAAATTTGAGAATGAAAAAATATTTTCTTTGCTGCGAATATCCATATGGAAATAATACGTACGCCAAAAATATAAAGTTTTTTATTTGGCAGCCAAATGTGTAGGAGAGATTGCATATGTATTTTGTTGCATTGTTGGTCATTGCCTTCTATCTTCTTTGAATTCTAAGACGTTTTTGAAATGCTACGAAAAAAACCAACATTGGAAGATCAATGAGAAATGTACGGCAAGTGGTCAGCCATTAGAGCTGCTGCAACACCCGAACAGCGAGACAGATAACGGGAAACTAAACCAGTTAGAGCGTCCACTTTAAGAGCTGTTGCAACACCCGATCACTCGGCTCGATCAAAAAGAAGGATCGTTCTAAAAAAAGCGGCGTTCAACTACGATGCATCGCGATGTCGTCATCGGTACAATGGAAAAAGTACTCGCGTTGCGATAGATTAGTTTTATTATTACAAGTTCCTTTCATCATGTAACAAAAATATTTTTCATTGATATTCATTAAAATATTGCTATTAATAAAATCATCTATATATTATTTCATCAATTCTTTATGACCCATCTCAAGTTTTCCCCAGCACATGCTAGATACTTGATTACATACACATACAGGCATTCATTTTTATATACATAGAGGTGCGTAGAAGCGTCTGTCTCAAGAAGGTCCTAGTGACGCTGAGACTGCTAAATATTATTTGTTAATATAATGTTCTTAAATTATTAGTAGATAAATAAAAAACAGAGACAATAAACCTTCACTGCATTTTTTATATTAAAATTTTAATAGATTTTTATGAAAGAACTAACTGATAAGAAAAGTAAATTGAAAAATTTCACATGTTTTTCTTTTCAATTTTTTTTTTTGTTTGCTTGTAAGAAATAAATATTAACTGGTTTTGTCTAGAAATTATCAATGGTAGGTGAATAAAATTCATACCATTTAAAATGCATTCGAAAGATACTCATACATCATACACACATACACTGCATAAAGCCAAGAAACGAACTTCATGAATAAATATTATGGAAACTTGTTGTGCTTCATTTTAAATGCCAAAGCAGCGAATACCCGTACAATGGATTATTTTCTTGTTTATTAATTTTCAATTAAAAGTAAACAAAAATTTTTGTTAAACATTTAATGTTATTATTTTTTAAGTATCATTTATTATTAAAGGCAAAAACACGGCATTCTTTTTTATTTATCACACAATGTAGTCAGTCGTTTTGTTTGTAATAAAGTAAGTTACTTTGTCAGCTCAAGTGGCATAATTTTATTGCAATAAATCTTTTGGCTTCTTTGATGTCAAAAGGCTATAAGAATAACGTATTTCTAACACATATTATATACATACAGCCATGCATAGAAATGAAATATGTATGCTGTGTGTAATTTAATTTGAAAGTCTTTCTGGGTATAATTAAGAATATGTTCCCTATCAATTTAAGCCATTAATCTTGCTCTCTTTCTTATTATTTTCTCTTATCTTGAAATTTTTACACAACCTGCTCTTATTTTAATAAGAGCTTAATAGTTATATATATATATATGTATATATATATACGTCTACATAAACATACATATACACTGACACAAAAAAATTTTCGCATACTATTTATTCAGCAGTTAAAAATAAGTTTTAACAAAATTTCACAGAAGAGAAATTAAAAAGAAATTTTACGAATAATTTCATTGATTTAAAAGGAACATTTTTAAATTTGCATTTTTCTAACTTACAGGGTGTCCGCTGTTTATAACTTTTGATTAAATGAAAGAGAATGGACCTTATTTTGATAATTGTTTTATTTAGTGCCGGCATTTATATAAGAAATACAACATCAGATAAATGTCCGTCCGCCTCTGTTAGCCTCACAAATTCGAGCTCTTTTGAGCACATTTTTCATTACATTCTCATATCCCCCGGGGGCACATGATAGTCTTTATGGATCCTACTACTTCCATCTAGACTGCTGTCTTGCGGGGTAAAAGGGAGCCCAGGCGCCTTCAAGGCTAGTTGCAGTCATCTGGACAATCCACTATATTTCCACGGGAATCAGTGGCCTGCAGAGTTCCACTATTTGTCTCTTTAGGCATTTAGTTGTTCTCTGGCTGATTATTGAGATAGGCCCTTTTGGGAGTATCGTGGTGGCTGTGTGTTTCGAGGCCCTCATTTGAGTTTGTGGGTCGGATTATTCACAATGAACACAGTACCCCCGGGGGCACTTATATATGGTCTTTGAAGAAAGCAACAACTTAGACCTGTGCAACTGGGGCAAAAAGGGAGCCCAGTCCCATAAAGTCAGCTGGGGTACAACTGGAAACTCCACTTTATTTCCACGGGAATCAGTGACCCGCAGAGTTCCGTTATTTTTCTCTTTAGACACTTAACTGTTCTCTGGCTGATTATTGAGGTTGGCCCTTTATGGGAGTATCGTGGTGATTGTGGTTTCACGGTCCCATATCAGTCTATGGTTCTATGGTGGCCAGGATCATTTCGCCGTTAATGACACGCTAGGTGAATGATCCAGTCCAATGAGCATGCTAGACATGTGTTCTAGACAGGAGTTTGAAAGTCTCCAACTCTTAAGCAAGGAGTGATGATTTGCAGCCCTGCTCTGGAATCATCGAAGTTGCAACTAGAAAGTTCTGTTGCATAGAATTATAGCTTCGGCTTCCTAGAACGAGCATGACGTTCCAAATTATGCAGTGATTTGATCCACCATCTGATTAAGGCTTTATGGCCAGGCGCGGATGTAAATCTAATCACACACACAATGAACACAATGAATGGTCCAGGTCCAGTGAGTATGAATGCCGTTGTGTTCTTAATTATATTAAGCTTCATGCGTTCTGGACCAGGAGTTGGATAGTCTCCAGCTCTTTAGCAAGGAGAGAAGGCTGCGGCCTACTCCGGGCTTTAGAAATTGTAACTAGGAGTGACTGGAGGATATACGTATCTGAAGGCCTTCTAGGGCAAGGATGGCGCTACATACCATCCAAAGTGGTTCGATCATCATCTGATTATGGCTCACTGCCGGTGCAGATGTAAATCTTATCACATCATTACATTCTCACATATTTCACGCGATATTTCATTAATTTCATCACGAATACATTGTTTGAGTTGCTCAAGCGTTTCTGGTTTGTTTGCATAAACCTTACTTTTCAGATATCCTTACAAAAAAAAGTCCGAAACTGCCAAATCAGGCGACCGTGGAGGCCAATTAACATCATCATTTCTTGAAATAATTTATTGAGGAAAGAGGTCTTGCAGTAATTACATTGTAA
This sequence comes from Trichopoda pennipes, assembly GCA_030448955.1. Taxonomy (NCBI): domain Eukaryota; kingdom Metazoa; phylum Arthropoda; class Insecta; order Diptera; family Tachinidae; genus Trichopoda; species Trichopoda pennipes. The sequence continues at coordinate 6,486,939 of JASKUP010000040.1, forward strand.
TCCTGACTTTATGCTATGTAGCATCGTCTTGTTGATACCACCTGTTAATCAAACCCAAAGCATGCAGTTGTGGCGTTAAAAAGTTTTCAATCATATCACGATATCGCTCCCCATTCACAGTTATCGTTACGCCATTTTTTTTTTCAAAGAAGCTTACTCCTCCTGACCAATACCCCTGGGGGCACATTTATCGGTTCTTATAGAATACTCGACTATCTGGACCTGTGCAACTGGGGGAAAAAAGGGAGCCCAGTCCCCTGAAGTCAGACAGGGAGACAACTGGAAACTCCACTTTATTTCCACGGGGATCAGTGAGGCCCAGAGTTCATTATTTGTCTCTTTCTTTAGACATTTAATAGTTCTCTGGCTGATCATTGAGGTTGGCCCCTATATGGGAGTAACGTGGTGGTCGTGGTTTCGCGGCCCCCCTTTTTCTCCCAGTTGCACAGATCTAGATAGCTGTTACGTACTATAAAGACCATAAATGTGCCCCCGGGGGGGATCTAGTGTGGCACACTGTTGACATTATTTCGAAATAGAAAGCCTGCCGAGAAGAAGGGATTTTAGTGTTTTCTGTGCTAACAAGTTCACTAATGGTGGCCATCTTATTATAGCGAAATATGCGTTCGTATGCATTGTCACGGTATAGCTTACTTAAAATTTTATAACGTTCATATAAAATTATTTACGATTAGAACATAATTAACCTGAACAATTATTATTTTTTTTTCTCCAAAGTATTTGGTTCCTTCAGCCATCACACTAACCCCACTGTATAACACCGTTAATTTTCACTCCATGAGCAGTATTTACTTTACATCACACAAATCATAACTTAGCATGTCATGCGAAAATATACCACTTCATTTCATTTCAATTAATATTTTTTAAATTTTAAGCGTCACTAATTTAAAAAAGTAAAAATCGAGGGTAATTTTAAATATTTAGAAATAGAAAATTTGTAATTTGCACTCGGCTACACCTCAAATTCTCTTATAATTAACTAATGAAAAAATCTTTGAATTTTCGAAACGAGGACAACAACTGTTTTTGAAAATAAAAATTTTTCTCTCCACTTCAATTTAATGCCCTCTCTTTTATAACATGACTTTAATAAGAATTTTTTTACATATTTTTTTTGCCAGTGCAAGGGTTAATGCTGTTTTTTCCGAAGTCTTAGTCGCTAACAGTACAAATATCACATCACTCTTTATCGTCTGTTGACTTAAGTCTTAAACAGACAAACAGAACAGAATGTCGTCGTTATTCGCATTCATGTCTTTATAAAGATACCACATTCTCGCATTGTCACCCCAATAGAATAAAAAATAACACACACACACACACACACACACACTCACATTTCTTAAAGGACATCAAATACATGTGTTTATTTGTTTGCTTGCTTGCCTACATGCAGGCATATGGACTTGTACATGTGTAGCAATGGGTGAATAACAAAGAATGCAAAGAGAAAATTACAACAAAAGCAAAAAAAATGTAAGATTTTTTTTGTATGGTAAATTGCTTTGTGTGTATTCATGTATGATAACAAATAACAAATGTGCTAACGAATTAAGACATTCTGTTACACAAATACATGCTTATCTGTGTTGAAAATGCAGTAAAATATATATAAAGACCCAGTTGACCATGAGTGTGAGACTATGTATAAATTGCTCTGACAATGAAAAGGCATTATTGTGAATGGCAACGTCGACGCAAAGCCAACTCAGCGGCACAATAATGACATCGATTACGATTGTGTAACGTTTGATATTTTTAAAAACGCTTTGAAGATCACATCGCATTTATTTGATTCTGTTTTCGGTCAACACATTCTTTGATAACAATTCGTTAATAAAAATTAATAAAATTACCAAATGTAAAATCTATTAAATATGAAAAAAAAAAGTAAAACAACAAGTGCTAAACAGTTTAAAACATTAATTAGGGGCCTGAAAATTAACCCAAATCTAGCAAATTTATTCCAGAGTTGCATATATTCAAACAATTACAAACAAGACTGATAAGAAATAACGTTGAAATTTAAATTCATCGGGCCACTAACAAACAAGTGATGGTTGGTAAAAGATAAGTGATAAAAATAGTTATAAAATATGGACACATCTCTTTCAAATTTAATGGAAGTAAATTATTTTTAGGTGGATCTAGTTTTTAAATGTTAAGCAAATAGCAAGGCAAAACTGAATTCGATGGGAGGAGGCATATATATGTAAATAAGCAATTAAAGTTACAAAAACATATGAACTCTGAAGTTCTCATATAAGGAATTTAATCTCCACGCTATCCAATAACAACAGGAAATCCTGTATTTTTAAATAACTTCAACTTTGACTCACTCTTCTTTGTGTTCAGCATTTCTCTTGATGAAGAGTGGACAGATTATTTCTCGTTAGTCCCAATTTACATTGGACGATTTTTGTCGCTGCAATTCTTAGTTTGTTGTAAATAATGTGTGTAAAAAGAATAGTGGTAGAGTTCCTCTCTTCCCCTATTCTCTTTACACACATTATTTACAACAACAAACTAAGAATTGCAGCGACAAAAATCGTCCAATGTAAATTGGGAGTATCTTTTCTAAAATAATAGAACAGGGGGTTGTGATAATCGAAGTTTAAAATCATTCCCAGTGATTGGTGTGCCAAGAACCTTGATTTTGCTGCCAGCTTTGATTTACTTAAACTCAATGTTAATCGTAATTTATTTTTCGTTAACCGCGTTCTATTTTTTCTAGAATAAATAAATCTGTCATAAATAATTATGTTTTATTAAATACCCACAAACTATTTTAATCATTTACTTACTATTCGATAAATTGAAAATGTCTGACTTTTGAATTTTAGATTTTTTCCTTCTTTCCTAGAACTTGTGCTGGAATCAGACATCAAAAACATTTTTTACACTATTGTTTCTATTCTCCATTAGATTATAGATTAGGTATAACAGAATTAGTTTTTGTTTAAATTATCGATAACATGTCAACGGCAACACAATTCTTTTAGTTAATAGTGATTTACCTTCAATGTAATGTCAACGTTGACAACGAACTGATGAAACTGTCAACGTTAACTGTCATAATAGCGATGCATTTTTTGGGATTGTCTTTTCTTTCTAAACAAATCACCTGTCACGAGTAGTGTTTTCTAGCATATGAAACCCTTTTGTATGTCGCACAATTAAAAACAATCACCTGCTTAAGAGTAGCTTACGGTATTATGTCACTGCTCGTGTTCCGGCCAGCTCTCGCTGTACATGATGACATACAGATTAACGGCAATACCTAGCCGTGAGACCACAGATTGATCTTTGAAAGTTTATTATTTGGTACCGTGAACCCCAGGCGATTATTGCCGCCATAAATCGATAGAAGCAATAACGTCATAAAGTTGAAATTCTATCGAATAGTGCATCCCCAACACAGATTCTTACATAACGTGCGATGCTATTGCAGACTTTTTAAGCCACATTCTTTTAGCTAATGAATTTTCGTTGCAATATGTGACCCTGGCTGTCTCACGCCGTATTTAAGAAATTATTTATATATTAAGTATCTACTAGTTTGTCCTGAGTGACCTCGTGTTCTAGGGACCAGGCTGTTGTTCAGTCCACTATTGCAGTGAGCCTTCTATAATTGGACTATATTATTACGTGATAAGATTTACATCTGTACCTGGCCATGGAGCCTTAATCAGATGGTGGTCAAACCACTGGGAATGAAAAGCAAACGTCATTAACGCCCTAAGAACCCGAAGACTTATTCTAGCAACAGGTCTCTCCTAGTTCCAACTTTGATGATTCCAGAGCTGGGCTGCAAACAACCACTCCCTGCTGAAGAGCTGGAGACTTTCCAACTCCTGTCCAGAACACATGTCTAGCATGCTCACTGGATATAGAAACATTCCACCAGGTAGGTGTTATTAAAGGTGAAATGAACCTGGCCACCATATAAAACTGACCTGTCTGTTATGGGACCGCGAAACCACAACCACCACGATACTCCCATATAGGGGCCAACCTCAATAACTAGCCAGAGAACAGCTAAATGTCTGAAGAGACAAATAGAGGAACTCTGCGACCTCACTGATTCCCGTGGAAATAACGTGAAGTTCCCAGTTGACCCCTGCTGCCTTCAGGGGACTGGACTCCCTTTTTTCCCCCAGTTGCACAGGTCTAGATAGTCGAAATTCTAGAAAGACCATATAATGTGCCCCCGGGGGGGGTGGCTGTCAAACAACCACATTTAATAGCTCATTTCATTTTTATTTCTTTATCCTTCTTTTACTTTACACGAGCTGCAAGGCTTAATACATACCGCTGAATGAAGTTAACGTTAAACTTTTCTAATATAAATAAAGCAGATTCCTTCCTTCTCTCAGCAACTGTTTTGACTGAAGGATTTCGGATATTAATTTTTATATCTAGTGCAAGGAATCATTGTCCGTCATTTGTCCATCCCATCCCACCATAACATCCGTCGTTACCCATTTATTTAAGAAAAAATGTCCACCTATATAGCTAAGCGTTTTAGTTATTTAAATAGGCCTGTATATAAACTGGAGATTGACTGGAATCCTTACACTAGAGACGACGAAGGCAAATAATCGAGCAAGCATCCTTGACTGAAAATGATATTTAAAAAATTCAGTTATCCTTGCTATGATTACTCTGTCAAGATCTTTGTGCCAGTACACATTAATGGTTTTCCTCCAGCTATCCATTATTCTATACAACAATTTGAACAATTGGGAAATTTAATTTAACACAAAAGAACATGTCAATTACATTTAACAATTTTTTTTATTGTATTCTATAATAAAATGCATACATACGAGTACATACGTTGTTGTATTTATTGTTAATACAAATATTTACGTACACATAATACGAAGTTAGTCCTTGATTTTATGCTATTCTAAGACTCAATACAAAAATTATTTATCGGCAATTAATTCCTTTTCTGAAAATTTAATTGGTAATAAAAATTACACAATTTCCTGAATTAAATAGATATTGTTGTTTGCGTGTAAAAGACTAAATGCTGAGCGGGTTAGAAAGTTAATCGACTCTATTCTGCGTTTCGATTAAGTCTCCGCATTCAGTTCCGTTGTGATCGAAAATTGGTATTCTGAAGAAAAACGGAATCGAAAGAAAAAGAAGAAGACAACAATGTTTACAAAATGAATAGCATCACTGTGAAATGTGCAAATGAAATAGCAAAATGCTTTGTAATAACGGATGATTGTGGCTTAAGAGGCATTAATAGATTATCGTCTTTAAGAAGAGTGATTATCTTCCCAATGGATGTGCGCGCTGCTGAGGGCTTTTGTATATTTTGCCAAAAGGTGTTGTGCAGCCCATCATTGGCTATTGTAATGGATCTTGAAGCCATTGCTACTGAGCACTTTTCAAGAAGGGATTTAAAATCAAGAAATCTGCCTCGAGTCTAAGTAGCCTTACCGGAGTAGGTCTCAGAAGACCCGATGCAGTTCTGTAGCACTTGTTTATAGCAGTGTTTAAGATGTTAACGTTCTTGTTTGACGTCCATCCATAAGGAGTGATCCCATGCCGAATGCTGCCCATAGTAAGAGATTTAAATAAGAAAAGAGCTGTCTCCATATGAGAGCCCTTACCTCGGCAGCATATCAGCTTTAAGAGGTTGTTAATTTTTGTCAATTGTAATTTAATTAAAAATCATTTTAAGTGTTATTTTGTCGTTTCTGAACATTTTATCTCATTTTCTACTTACATTTTTTTTAATTTGAAACTTTTTAACTAAAAAACACAGATAAAGAAAACCCCTCCGTTAACAAAAAAGCAACTGAGAAAAACGGAGCTCCGATCGTAATGCAGAATACATTCAATCGAAAGAAACTGAGCGGAATCGAAACGCAGAATACCAAAGCTGCCAGACGGAGAAAATATCGATTCGAATCGAAACGCAGAATAGCCCCAAATATGTTTTTATTTGAAATAATATATAACCAAATTAAAATTTTAATTTTGAATTATTTATCTCATTATTTATTTATAATTAATTATTTGAAGGCCTATATATATAAAAATTTTTATTAATTTTATTTTATTTTCGATATTTTTCAGTTTTTCATTTTTTTATTGTAATTTAAAAAAACATTAATAGAATTTCATTACTTAGTCCTGAAGATGCTACCCAATGGTGCGGCAAAAATTTATATCGAAAATAAAAATGAAATTTATAAAAAAATTTTATATAAAGACCTTGTGCTTAAATAATTAATTATAATGATAACAATAATTGAAGCTAATTGATTTTTTTAATATTTATTAAATAATTAATAAAACAAGCACAAGGTTTGTTTATAAAAATAAAATAAATTTTATTTTAATTTCATTTTCATATTTCGTCACATAATTGGATGCCATTTTTAAAATAAAATTAAAATAAAATTTATTTAATTTTTATATCAAGACCTTGTGTTATAAAATAATAATAATAATTAAATAATAATTTAAATAATAATCAAATAATTATAATAATTATAGTTATTTGAACTAGGTCATTATTTAATTAAAATTTTTATAAAACTTAATTTTTGAAAAATAATAAAAAATCAAGTTTTAAAAATTTTTTATTTAATATTGACCTAGTGCTTAATAATAAACTATTAAAAAATATAATAATAATTTTTATTTATTTATTTTTTTATCAAACTTTTTAATAATTTAATAATTAAATATTAAGGAATAAGAGAACATTTAAAGTATAATTAAAATAATATAATATATATATATATATATATATCTAGCGAGCGCGGCGCACTTCGCCTCGCAAATATTTAAATTTTCAATGTGATTTATTTGAATGAAATCAGCAGAGAGCGATTCGATGAACAATGTTTTGCGATTTGTTTTCCGGCGCAAAAATAAATAACGAAGACGGTTTCCCAACATGCGCACATGCAACGTACAGCTGACCGTGCGAAAAACAGGGAAGTTCGAGATAAAAAAGAGGTCCGATAAATAAAAAAAAACTTAGGGAAATAAAAAATTAAGGTTTTTCACATTTTTCCGCAATTTTCATTTGAAAAGCCATTAAGGAATAATTCCACACAAAAAATCTATTTTCGGTTTTTTTTGATAAATATTGCACTGGATTTCAATTGATTGTAATGCTTTTACGTGAATGCGTAATGTACGAGCAGCAAGTAAAATAGCACATTTACTGTAGAAAATAACAATGCCAAAATGACACCTGTCAGATTGCGTAAAGTCTAAGTCAACGTATAATTAAGGAATAATTGCACAAAAAATTTCATAAAAAAATTAAATTTCGAGTTTTTCAACTTTTGGGAAGATATTTTCCAATTTTTCGCAATTTTCCATGATTTACACTAAGAACTTTCTATTTTTTGATTTGGAAAGCCATTAAGGAATAATTTCACACAAAATTTCATACAGAAACTCGATTTTCGAGTTTTCCAATTTTCCGACTTTTCCAAAATTTTCTTCCATTAAAATCTTTTCCTCGAAAATATGAACAACTGACAAAAAAAATTTTACAGAAATCGGCCTAGACCATTCTTAACACTCATAGGCCATAATCGGACGGTTACAAATTCTACAAAGCAATACTTTACGGTTAAGGAATGATTTTTGATTTAGTAGAAAGAAGAAGAAGAAGTGGAAGAGCACTTATTAAGCAAAAGCCTTATTAAAAAAACAATAAGTTCCCTAAAATTACATTTTTTATGCATTGTTCTTCCTTAATATTTTCTGCATTTCTATGTCTTGAATAGAAAATTCTATTAAATGGGAATTTAAATGTTTGCGATTTTAAATTTTTCATTTTATATTTCCATTTTTGGAAATAATTTTTATTTTTATGATTGTTTTCTCAAGGTTTTTAATAATTGCATTTAAGACTTTTGCTTTTAAACAGTATCGTCTATATATATAGTGTTGCAGTTTGAAGTCCGATTAATATAAGTGAATGTGTACTTTATACTTGTTATGAAAAGTACTAAATAGGTTTGGTTTTTGTTTGGCAAATTTGAAGTTTTGAAAATAAAAATAGATGTAGTCTTCGTAAAACCTTTGATAACAAACGTCGTTTTATTATTAGCAACTTTACATTTGGGGGCTCAACCTAAAGACTGATAAGACGCTATTAAGACAAAATTGGAGGAAGAAGACGTTTAATTATGGAGAATGGGAATCTTCTGCTTTCTGTAGTTGACAAAATGTCGATAAGTCAACTTAGGGAAAAACTAGAAAGACGGGAGGCTGCAGTAATTGAGTCGAAAGCTGTTCTTAAATTTCGGCTAATGAATATTGTAGCGAAAGAAACAGAGAATGTTGAAGATGAAAAAAATGCAAATAATCAGGGTTCGGAGGAAATTGGTGAGCAGAATATGCGTGAGAATCAGTCAATGTCAGCAATGTTTCCGGGACGAGGACCGAATTGTTTTTTAAGTTTTAAGCATGTTGAAGGTTCAATGGGAAAGATTTTGGGGTACCTGTTAAGAGCTGGTTGGCTGCAGTAGATGATATGGTAAAGATGTGTAAATGGTCTGATCAAGAAGCAATATTTTTTGCACGAAAATAATTACGAAGAGCTGCGAAGGCTTACTTATTGAAACAAGCCAATATTCATTAATGGCTAATGTTTAAGGAAAAGTTGATTAACGAGTTTCGTTTACAGGTCAACAGTAAGATAAGACGTAGATTTATTATTATCAACTTTACATATATACGAAAAAAAAGTTTCAAAAATATTAAAAATATAAAAAATAATACAAAACTGAACCTCAGGGTACACCAGCAGGAAATTTGGATTTAGTAACGTTATCCTTTTGCATATAGATAGGATATTAAAATAATTTAAGCTTACAAATTAAATAATATTTAGAAATACTGCACCAGTACTCCTTTTGATATACTAATAGACCAATAATTCTTCGCAGACTTGACATCCTTGCCTGTTTTTATTATTGGCACAACTTTATTATATCTGAATATTTTTTTGGAAAATATTTATTATTAAAGCATCGTTAGAAAAGTGTTATTGTTATGTTAAAACATGTATCTGACTATTTTTAAGCATTATAGCATTGATGCCGCCTATTATAAAATAAAAGACACAAATAAAAAAACAAAGACATTTTTAAATTTAAAGAAAAAAACTAATTTTTAATCCGCCCTCGTATAAAGAATTTTTCTGATTTGTATGTGCATCATAATTTTCTTTTTTTTTTCTTTTTCTTCTGCAAGTCTGCATTTAAAGAATATATTTATTATTTAAGCTATAAAAAATCTACGCAAATTTTATTAATAATAAGAAGAAGAAGTCATTTATTTATTTTATCCATAAAATTTAATGTAAAATTACAATGCGATTATTATTAAGGCAGCTTTAAGGAGGACCTATTTTACCAGAATGCAAAGAGCGCTTTGCTGTAAATATTCGCAAATATAACAGAAAATATAAATTATAATATCCATTTTTTGATCCTTTTTATTATTCGGGCATGTTCTCATAATCGCAAGGTGTTCAAATCGCCAGGCGACATAAAAACGCCAATTTCAATTTTAGATGTTCTTCAAATCGTACGTTTTGCTGGCGATTTGTCTTTCTTTTTCTTTTTGATCTTTTGATCAGCTGTTTGTTCAAATCACCATTTTAAAATAAACAATTGACACAGGAACTAAACAAAAAAAGAACAATTTTAAAATTGATATTTTTAATTTAAATAGTGTAAAATTGTTTTAAATTTTTGTTGAAATAAAAAGAAAACATATTAAAATTTAATTGTGAACCATTATATTTTGTCTTGAATGTTTTGTATAAGCAAACTCAATCAGTTCACTTCAGTAAATGCTTGCGAGTTGAAATCGCAAAAATGAAGCGTTTAGCGTTTGTCTGAACACCTATTTTCGTCTTCAAAACGAAAACGCCAATTTTAAGCGTTTTGCGTTTTTGAAAACATGCCCGATTATTTAATAATTAATTATTTACGCATAAGGTTTTTTTTTTATTTTGTTTATTTTTTTTGATATTTTGCTACATCATTTGATAACAAGTTTGTTTAATAACAATTTTTTCATTTATTTGCTATTTAAAAAAAAAATTATACCCTTTCATTTCTTGTTCCTGAAGATCCTACCCTATAGTGGGAGGGTTCTTAGCCATCTTACGGCTTTAGCATGTGTGTTGAAATGTGTTTTGTGAAATTAAATTTTTTATCGGTTGTTTTTCCTAAAGATTTTTTATATCTGAGTTCTGTAATTCTAAGCCTTCAATAGATAATCTTATTAAAAAGGGGAATATAATTGTTTATGTTTTAAAATTGTTCATTATAATTGTTCATCTTTTGAAATAGTTTTCAGCTTTTATATTTTTTTTTTTTAAATGAAGTAACACTTCAGGCAACAATGTCTATTTAGTCACAACCGTGCTACATTCTTTAGGTAAGGGGTAGAGAAGAGATAAGACAGGTGGTGAAAGTAGAAGGATAGTTAGATTAGCCTTCAAGCTCTTATTTTTTTAGTGACAACAACCGCCCCCAGATTGGTATGCTAAGTACACTACTACCTACTACCCTAACGGGGCAGCTTTCGTTTCTGGAAGGCCAATGTTATCGGAAATTATATATTTATTAAGGAAATAAGGTTTTTAACAATTATATTTGTGGCCTCTCCAGTTGCTATTAGATCAGTGTCATCTATATTGCATACAGTGACTGTAGTTTGATCTCTTAATGGTCTTAAGTCCAATAAATATTTATGGAATAAAAAATTTAAAAAAGGAGATAAGACTGAGGTACACCAGTAGCAATTTTCCATTTAGTAGATTACTCGTTATCCATATTTACCAAAGAATTTTCTTTCATATAAAAACCTGCTTATCATTTTTTGCATGTAGACAAGTAGGTATCCAAACATTCAATTTTATAAATTAAATCATTAAAACACCGCTCCAGTGCTTCACTAACATGTTAAGGGGCCAATAATTTTTTGGCGACTTTTCATTCTTACCTGCTTTTAGTATTGGAACAACTTTATTATACCTGAATATTTTTGGGAAATATTCATTATTTAAGCATCAATCGAAATTTTGATTGTTATTTTAAAAATAAAATAATAAAATTAAATTTTGAAAATAAAAAACAAGAATTTTTCAAATTTAAAGGAAAAACTAATTTTTAAACTGCCTTCGTGCAATGTATTTTTCTAAATTGTATGTTGTGCACCATAATAATAATTTTTCTTCTTCTGCATTTAAAGTATATATTTATTATTTAACCTATAAAAAATATACGCAAATGCCTTCATTGTATTAATAACAATAAGAAGAAGAAGTCATTTATTTATTTTATTCATAAAGTTTTAAATAAAATTGCAACGCGATTATTATTAAGTGCTTTTGCCTCTGATTCTTCCTTACCTTACTTATATTTTTAATATTATTATTATTATTTAATAATGTTATTATTATTATTATTACGACGTTGCCGTTGAAATGGAAACATGCGAAAATTTTACCTCTGCCGAAGGCAAATGGCCCATACAGGCCAATTGCTATTCTTTGTGTTTTATCAAAAGTTTTTCAGAAAATTTTATATCAGCAAATGTTGTCTTACATTAACGACAATAATTTACTTTCTAATATGCAATCTGGTTTCCGTCAGAACCATAGCTGTTGTATTACTGCTCTTGCAGAAGTAACTGAGAATATACGACAGGAACTGGGATGTGGGAATTTATGTTTATTAGTGCTTCTAGACCATGTTGATCATGACATATTACTAAGGAAATTTAAATTCTTATTCAGATTCTCAAATACATCGGCCAAGATTATTAATTTATATATATCGAATCGCCCACAGTCGGTTTTTTGTAAATAAAGTGTGGTCGGACAAATTGCCACTTGTCAGAGGCGTGCCGCAAGGGTCTATTCTAGGACCACTATTATTTTCAATATATGCGAATGATTAGCCAAAAGTACTTTCAAAATGCAACATCCATCTATACGCAGACAATGTGCAACTTACGCTAGGTATTCATCCCAGCTGAAAATGCTGCCACTGATCTATTGCATTTAAATAATAAATTAAATAATGATCTATTGCATTTAACTCAATGATCTATTGCACTGATAATATCACTGGACGTGCGCAAGTAGACTTTGATTGAACTCTTATAAATCTAAATGTATTGTGAGAGGCAGAAAAAGTTTAGCAGCAACTTTTTCAGGCGACATTGTTTTAAATGACGACAATATTGAAATTGTTAAAAGGACAAAAAATCTAGGCATAATTTTTATTAACTGGTTGATATAGTCGGACCACGTAAACACTTTAGTCGGACAAGTGTATGCAAAGTTACGCACTCTCTGCATCACGCAATTTTTCACTCCTTTACGGATAAGAATTTTGCTCGCCAAGGCATACTTGATTCCAACTTTGACGTATGGATGTGAACAACTATTTGGTAACTGCGACGCCGTTAGTAAAAGAAAACTGAATGTTTTATATAATTATTATTATTTTATAATTATATAATTATTTTATATAATTATATTATTGTTACGTTTATACCTGTGAGTTCGTTTATTTGCTGGGAGTTCTTTATTGCAAAATAAATAACACCAGTTTTTAGAGTTTTTAAATTATTAACAAGTTTATTTACTTTAACTACACAAAGTTGAACACTTTACTTAAGATGCACGTCTTTCCTTCAAGAGGTTTAATTTAACACTGATTCATTATCGACTCAGACGCTGCCCTATTTATATATGTCCATTTAAAGTCTAGAAAATTTAAGAATCTTCTACTCCCTTTGTATCATATTTTGTTGTTGTATGTTGTTTATTCGATGTATAGGCGCCTGTATGTCTGTGTATATTTTTGTTTTTTGTTTCTGCTTGGGATTTATTTCAAAAGCTACGCAGATGGTAAACAGCATACATGTTTGTTGTTGTCTTTCGCGTATAAAATTTCTACGCAGTTAGTAAACAGAAATTTGTTTTTGTTTTGCATTCCACGCAGTTAGTAAAGAGCATAACAAATTATTGTTGTTTGCGTTTATAAAATTTCTACGCAGTTTGTTACTAGAAATTTTATTTTTTAGTAGTTAATTATAAAGCACTACGTCAATTTAATAAAAAATTTTTAAAAAACTTTTATTTTTTTTATTATTTTTTCTATATTTTATCAGACCGTTGGTTGGCATCATCAGGAAAACAAAAATAATGAATAATGATGATGCCAACCAACGGTGTGGCGAAATATCGAAAAAATAATAAAAAATAAAAGTTTTTTAAAAATTTTTTATTAAATTGACCTAGTGCTTTATAATTAACTACTAAAAATATTAAAAAGGTCAAAAAACTATAACTATTATATAGAAATTTTATTGTTGCACCATAAGTTTTCTTAGCAAGCCACGCAGTTCGTAAATAACATACCCAGTAGTTTGCTTTATTCCTTAATTATTTTATTTTAAACTTAAGCAAGACACATGCGCACAATATTATTAGATATGTTTATATGTTTGCGTAGATTTGACCACGTTTCATCTGTTTAGTTTTGAAAGTCTTATAAAGATCTGTACCCATAGATATGTGTTTGAAAAATTACGTTTTTCCCAATCGCCTAGAAACCGAAACATTATAATACCTCGAGATCAACATCTAGTGTCTGAGTGGTAATTTGATTTGTATGCTGCTCGCATTTGGAATAGTCATCCACCATATCAACAACACAGCAGCAACTCTTATCGCTTTAATAAATTTTTATTTACTTTTTTTAGATAATTTATATTTATTTATTAAACTTTATTTAAAAATATTTCATTTTTTTATATTAATTTTGAGTGTAACGCAATGCGTTCCTGTACTAGAAATATACGATTTAGTCTTGTTGTACAGAAAATAAACAAACAAAAAAAATTAAGGAAGACCTACTTTACCAGAATGTAAAGAGTGTTTTGCTTTTAATGTTCGCAACAATACAACAACAAAGTATATTCTAAATATGAAAGAAAGTGGCTTTTTGGGCAGATAATTTTATGTCATTGAAAGTTTTGGGTAACACAACTGTAGCGTTTAAAGCAGGGTTCAGAATTTTTCATTTACAAACATTTAAAAACCAACATTCATGATATTTTTCATAAATGAGAAATCTAAAATTTTATATTTAGTTTTTACGCTCATAAACGAACAACAAAAAATGTTCTGCTTATGTTCATACATGAATGCGAACAACAAAAATTATTAGTCTTATTCATATGTAATGAATGATAAATTAGCTTCTTCTCATTAATGTTCTTTTTCATAAATGTATATGTTCATTTATGAACGTTGAAATTTTATAAAATTTCTCATAAATGAACATGAAAAAATTTTCTACCTACGATCGCAATTTACCGTACAATTTAATAAAAACACATGGGTACATATTAACTCAAAATACAATTTTGCAATATATTCTAAAAGAAATAAAAAAAAAACTTTTTTTCTGCATACGCCGACAATTGCACATTACCAAATATGTGCGTTTATGTACACGAATACTTAACGCACATATTTTTACGATCTTTTCATTTATGAAAAATTATCAAAATTGTAAATATTCAAAAATGAACACTTGTGTGTTTCTCAAGTTTTCACTTATGAATAGAAAGAAAAAACTAATTCGTCGCATTCACAAATGACAAAACACAAAATGTTTTGTAGTCTCTCACACATGTATGAGAAGAAGCGGCTAAAAAATGAAATGTACATATTCACACATGCATGAACAGTGAGTGAACACTTCGGTACTCTGGTTTAAAGTACAATCACCAATAATTGGCCAAATGTGACGTTTCAAGTGTTCACTCGTTTCTGAATTAACGTAGTAGATATAGGGAAACTAGACATTTCCACGAAGAATTTAATCTAAAGGGGTTAGATCATGAGTTATTGATGAAAGAACAATAAATTAATTTTATTGTGCGCTGTATGGCACGTTGTAACTACCTGCCAGCAAAATTTGCTAAATTGTTAATGAAATATGATATAATAGCACTAGTTGTACAAATGTATTTTAATAAATAAGTTCCTTGTATGAGGATACTATTTTTTCCGATCGCTTTAAAAACATTACTTTGCAAATTTGAATTGAATTTTTTGATTGTTTTAAAAGTTCAGAAGAAAAAGTTGGTGTTGACTTTTGCCTTCCTATAAATGAAAAACAAACAAGTGAACTTTATTTATACGTACTTTAAAAAAAAAGTACTTTTTAAGGTTTATTTTAAGATGTGTTAAGTCATTCATTTGACATCCCGTACATAATTCATTTTTCGTTGATGTAAATATTGGAATGAAAACTCTCACACCTTTTTTGCAGTTTTGCAAAATGATAAACTCATTGTCTTGGCAAAAATTGTTTTTTGTGTTCCCATGCCCATTTTTGGGTATTTTATTTATAAGACTATTTTTAGGTACAGGTTAGATAGATACCAACAAAAATGAACCGAAAAGAGACTTTCAATGACTAGACTCGCTGAATGATAAATAAAGCAGTTACAAGGCTGAATTGATTTTCAATTTATTATTACGTTTCACAATTTGCTTATAGCAAGGAATAACCGTAAATTTTTTCAATGTACAGTGAAACACATTTATAACGAATACAAAGTGAAGTAATATTTGTGTAATGTCTATAGTTGAAGTTACAATTGGTTATTTTCTTTTCAATATCTATTTTAAAATACCTTAAACTACATAAACTAGTGTTCTTTTAAAATTAAGATGCACCTAGAGGTCTGTCTTGTAAAATTTCTAGTTTATAACATAAAACATAAAATATATGAAATTAGTTCTTTGAAAGCACCATTAAATGTAATTGAAATCTTTCATATAGATTTTAAATGAACAGCTTATTCTAATTAAAAAAAATTAAGCTTAAAAACTAGTTGCAGTTTAATTTAGAACAGGCAAATAATGGATGGTCCAACGCAATGCATTATGTGTTAATTACTAATCACGCCTTAATATTAAGTTTTTTGCCCATTATCTGACATTTCTCATTTACCCATGGAGAGGTACACTATTGAGCAGAGTTAAGACTGCTGGTCTTTTACTTCATGATTTTTTTTTCCCAGCATATTCGAACAAATGTGTCCTTAATCAGAAGAATTGTGCTCAAATTTCAGCAAATCGGATCTGCAGAACATGTGAATGTATGCATGCTCGTTCAGTTTGTTCTGCGGAAATCACTGCTGTTCTTGACTGTCATCGCACGCAATAATTCAACATTTCGCGAATTTTTCAAATTTATAAAAAGCTTTCACATGCCTCGGTTTTCTAAAACTGTGTAAGAGATACTTCACTCCATCCGATCTTCGTCATATTTATACCACCTATATCCATTCGAAATTGAAATACAACTCTCATGTATGGACCGGCGCCCCAAAGTGTATTTTGGAGTTGCTCGGCCGCGTGCAGGTGCGAGCCAAGAGCATCATTGGAGACAGTAGGTTATCTAACTATTGATTCTCTAGAGCATCGACGCAATGTGGGATGTATTTCATTGTTTAATCGCTACTACAATGCTAAGTGCTCTAATGAAATTAGCGAATTTGTTACCGTTACTCGAACGTTTTCGCATTTAACTCGATTTTCGTTGAGATCTTATCCATTTGTGGTTGATTTTTCAGTAAATCGCACTAGGCATTACAGGGAAAATTCGTTTTTTCGCAGATCTGTTCTTGTCTCTTTCAATTTAGGAAAGTTCAAATTGAATGGCCACAAACACCGCTTCCTCTTTCCTCCTTCCCATAACCTAATTTC
Source organism: Trichopoda pennipes (assembly GCA_030448955.1). NCBI lineage: Eukaryota > Metazoa > Arthropoda > Insecta > Diptera > Tachinidae > Trichopoda > Trichopoda pennipes. Next base: position 6,503,776 of record JASKUP010000040.1, read on the forward strand.
TTAGTACTGGCACAATGCATTGTATGAGTAGTAGGGGTCATCCCCTGAGTACTGGTCCAAGAAAAAAAAGCCCTGATACGAATTTTAAATAAAGATTTGAATTTAAAAGCTTACAAGGTTTAAAAGACTAAAAAGCTGAAGCCTACTGTTTTTTTTAAGCATCGTCAGTATGCAAAGTGTTTGGTTGAACACATACTAGTGAATGTTTACATGATCTTTATAAAGAAATTCATCTTTGGCGATGAATCACACTTTCACCTCAATAAATTCGTAACAAGCAGAATTGGCACATTTGGATAAATAAGAATTGAGTGATTTTTTAAAAGCTGATGCACTCAAAAGGAGTGACTGTTTGGTGCGGTTTTTGGTTTGATGGCTTCATCGGATCGTACTTCTTCGAAAATGAGTTCAGCAAAGCAGTCATCGTTAGTGGTATTTGCTATCGTAGGTTAGAGAGTTAAGAAATTGAGCACATAAACCTGGACGATATGTGGTTCCACTTGCCACGTTCTTTTATGCGAGAAATTTAATGGCCGTGTTAAATGGCCGCCCCGTCCATATGATTTGACACTATGGGACTATTTTCTTTAGGAATTTTTAAATAAAAGAGTGTGCGTCAATAAGCCAAAATAATTTAAGATCTAAAGGCTGAAAAAATTAGGTACGTTAACGACTTTGAACTTCAGTTGTTTCTCAGAGTCATTAAAAATGTGAACCATTGAGTGCCGTTGGAGTGACACAGCTATGCCACCAAAACGGGTTGCGAGTATTTGATCGATATTTTGTTTCACATATAATTGTCACAGATCCTTCTATTCTACTAAAAAAGTATAAGATAATTCAATGAAATTTTTTTTTAATTTGCAATTAACATCCAGCTGAAACTTGAGCATTTTTTACTTAAATAAAATTTAATTATATGAAATTGCTGGTATATTATGTTATATTTTACTAGCTGATCCACTGAGAACGAATTTGTAAGACCGCAAAGAAGAAACGCAAACAAATAAGCTCGATGCCTATTGGGACTGTTTTAACGGCGGCAGTAATCGAGTCCATGTTACTTTGGGCCTTTCACCATCATCCGCCAAGGCACATTGGAGGCAGTTGGCGGCTGGCGACGAATTTATGGCATGTGTGCATTTTTGAAGTAAATAACGCTCAATATTTACGTAAATGCGATACCATATAATATCAAAATACAACGCACAAATGCATTGAATGAATGAATACACAAAACTTCATTGAAGTCGATCCAGTCGTGTATTTGAATAACTTGGATACCGATTGGAGCGCCATCTGCCAGGCTTGTTAATGTAAACAATTCAAGGTGGCACCCAAGCGCATGCAAAAAAAATTTATTCAGTGACAAAACACACACGTACAGTAGAATTATATACATAAAGAAGATTTGTATGGGAGGAACTTAAGATTTGTAAGGAACTTAAAATATGTTCACTCAACTGAAATATCAAATTCTGTTTAAATACCGTTAGCAGGAGCAGATTTATTGGATTCTGAATTTGTGGTTTGTATGGGAGGTACCACGGCCCTTAGTACAATCCTGTCCATATTAGCAGCAGCACTTAAAAAATGCCCGCCAAACCGACGTACCAAATGGGCAAATACCGTTATCAGGAGCAGAAGTAATAGAATTTTAATTTGTGGTTTGTATGGGAGGTAACAAGCCCCTTTGTCCAATTGGACCGAATTGTAAATCTAAACCACCCGGGGTGCCACCCAAACGCACACAAAAAATTCTATGCAAATCGGTCCAGCCGTCCAGTAGGATTGCAGTCACAACACACGTACAGTAGAATTATATATATAAAGATAAACAAATATTTTTTATTTAACTGGTTGTTCTTATTGCATTAAATATTTGCCTAGTCTGAAATAAAGTCTAGCGGGACGTAAAAATATTCTTTATGTTCTTTGCATTATCTTCTTTTTGGTTGATTATTGAAATCACGATATTTAATTATTATGAAGTTCGTTTTAGCAATGTCTGACTGTTTCTTTTTTAGGTACAAAAGTTGACAACTAAAAACTTTTTTATACAAAAGCAGTTGCAACTTATTTCAACATGTTTTTTTTTTGTTAGAGATAAAACGATATTAGTTTGAATTAATCTAAAAGTTTTATTTCCATATCCTTAAATGTCCTTGATTGCTTTCAAAAGTCCTTTTTGTTCATTTCTAGAACCTGATAATAATATAAATAATTTAATTACAACAAACTCTTATTTTATTTATTAAATTTTATTTATTTTCTTTATCCTGATTGAAATCTAAAATGGGTGTGAATTTAAATTTCTATTAAAAAAAATATTTTGAAGGTACTCTTTGACTTTTTCTCAATTTAAAATTGGACTTAATTTTTAATTATACAAATTAAATTTAAATTTATTCACTTAGCGAAATTTGAATTAAAATTATAAAATTAAATAAAACAAAATTGTTGTATTATTTAAAAATTATTTTTTCTTATTTCAAAAGGTTGCAACCATTAACACATTAAAATGCCGGATAGGTTTAAAGTAACAAAGACTGATGAAAAAGAAGCAGCACCTGATTATCTGCTAGAGGAATCATGTACAGGAAAATTATTGAATGATATAGACGATAATGGTAAGCTTTTATATATTAAATTATATTAAGACATTTTATAGTACCAAAACAAAAAGTACTCTAATTTTGCAATATAAATCTTCAAAACTTAAGCAAATAATTTAATTTATTAGAGAGTAAAAGTGTAATTTTCTTAAAGTTCTTGAATTTTTCACAGAAATTTTTATTTATTTTATTTTTATGGACATTTCCTTATCTTATAATTACAAATTTTAAAATAAACTTAAAATAGGAAGGAAGAGCAATAGCAGCATAGGCCTTCAGCTCAGCAGGTGTTAAACATTATTTGCAATACACCATCACAGAAATTTTATTACAATGGGTGCTACAAAAAAAAAAAAAACAAAAAAAAGCAATAAAAATAAAAATGAAATGAACTTAAAAATTATTTTATTTCAAATGGTTTATCTCTTGAATAAGGAGACATTTAACATTTACACTCTCTATAATGGCAAAGGATAAACAGCTACAAAAAGAGGGAGTGTCCCATATAAAATGGTTTTTATAAGAATTGTCTTACCTTATCAACAATAAATAATAAAATAATAAACAATTTAGAATTAGAGGGTCACATACCGTCGGCTTATTTTTATTTTTTTATTTTTTACTTTACTAATTCAACCAATATAAGGTTAGAAAGAAATTGCCTTAAAATATGCAATTGTTTTGGCAAAAAATGAGAATTAATAATGGAATACGTCGGTTAAAAAATATCCAACTCTAACACGTCAGCAGATGTTGTCCCTTTTCACAAAACTTTGAAGCACAGTTTGCAACAAATCTCGGCTTATCGCTTCAATTGTTTGTTGGTTGTTCACGTTAACCCGATCTTTTAAATGGCCCCAGAGAATTTAGTACAGCGGCGTGAAATCACAAGAAAGAGGCAGTCAATTGACATCGCCAAATCGAAAAATTTTGCGACGGGAAATTGGATGGTTTGAGTAGCTAGGTGACTGTGCGACTTTTGGCACCACCTTGCTGAAACCAAAGGTCACTGATGCGTGATACGATTTACATCTGAACCTAGCTGTGCAAGCCATAAGTGGATTTAATGTAGCGTCCTTCTTGCCCTATAAGGCCTTCAGATACGTATATCCTGCAGTCTCTCCTAGTTGCAACTTTAAAAGTCCGGAGCAGGCCTTCACTCCTTGCTGAAGAGTTGGAGACTACCCAACTCCAGGTCCAGAACGCATGAAGCTTAATAGCATTTAAGAACACAACGGTAACCATGCTCACTGGACTGGACCATTCATTGTGTTCATTGTGAATGATCCGACCCACACAACTCAAACGAGGGCCTCGAAACCACAACCATAAAGATACTCTTAAAAGGCCAACCTCAATAATCAGTCAGCGTACAGCTAAAAGGCTGAAAAGACAATTAGTGGAACTCTGGAGCTTTACTGATTCCCGTGGAAATATAGTGGATTGTCCATTTTTGCTCCTGCTAGCCTTGAAGGGGACTGGGCTCCCATTTACCCCCAAAGACACATGTAATGACGGTTAGATTGCGTCAAAACATATCAATTTGCCCCCTGGGGAGATCAAAGCTCACTGATGTCATAAAAAATTGGTTACCACGGTTTGGTAGCGCAGAGAATTCACGGTGATGGCGTTTCATTGCTCATTTTCGAACAAATACTGGCCATATATGATCAATTTTTTTCTTGGATGTAATGGTTTTGCGAGGACTGTTTATGAATTTTGTGAACCCTTTATGCGATTTTTTGTTTTACATAATTTTGTTTATATACATAACTATATAACATACTAAGTGCCCCTGTAAGCTAGTATATCAATCTGGCGTTGTGGGTTCGATTCCCAATCTTGGCTTTTTTCACTACAAAAAATAAAAATGGACTGTCTGTGGGGTTGCTCAGTGATGGAGGCATAGTCACTGGTCGCTGTGCTGTCTTATACAACAGTTAATTTTCGATAGCATGCGCCTTCTAGAAATGAAAGCTGCCCTAGTAGACTGGTAGGTAGTGTACTTAGCCCACCAATCTAGGGGTGGTTGTTTTCACTACAAAAATAAGAGCTTCACCACCAGTCTTGTCTCTTCTCTATCCCTTTCCTAAAGAATGTAGCACGTCTGTGACTAAATAGGCATTGTTGCCTGAAGAGCTACTTCTCTTAAAATAATATAACCGCCTGAAAATGAGCCTCTTCACTAAAAATGATTTTGTTGAAAAATGCATTGTTTTCGTTCAGTTTTTGAAACAGCCAATTCACAAACGTTCGAAGCAAGCAATGGTCGGTCGGCTTTCATTGTTAAACGAGTTGAACTTTATAAGCATGAAAATAAAATCTTTATGCGAAAAGGTTGCTTAAAAAGCATCTAGTGAGGCCCAGTTGTTGGGAACGTCGACGAGTTGATGTTCTAGGCTCATTTTCGACATTGTGCAACGGCTACGTTTGCATTATTAGGGCAACTATGAGCGCCTTATTTTGTTCTATTGTGAGCAACAATATCGTGAGCCTCGACTTTAGCGACTGAATTACGCAAAGCGGTTTTAGAAGAGACATGATTACGATTGGTTACTAAATAAATGTTAATTCTTGACACTTAATCATTTAAAGATAATTTACTTACGAACCTTAAATTTGCCCACCCTACATGTATGTGTGTACATACATATGTATTTTATAAGTGCCTCGACTTTAGAGACTGAATTACGCAAAGCGGTTTTAGAAGAGACATGATTACGATTGGTTACTAAATAAATGTTAATTCTTGACACTTAATCATTTAAAGATAATTTACTTACGAACCTTAAATTTGCCCACCCTACATGTATGTGTGTACATACATATGTATTTTATAAGTGCCTCGACTTAAGCGACTGAATTACGCAAAGCGGTTTTAGAAGAGACATGATTACGATTGGTTACTAAATAAATGTTAATTCTTGACACTTAATCATTTAAAGATAATTTACTTACGAACCTTAAATTTGCCCACCCTGCATGTATGTGTGTACATATGTATTACATAAATGCTTTATTGTAGGAGCACGTAGAACCCCAACTCTAATTAAAAAAAAATTCAAAAGCTTTTCAGCCGATATAGCCAAAAATTTTCCAAATTTTTACGGCGATTGGATGTATGTATGGGTTTTGAATCTATCGAATACAAACAGACACACATTCATTTATATTGTTTTTAATGCAATAAAATTTCTACTCATGTACGTATTTCATAATGTTCATTAGCAACACCTGTGATCATTTTATTGCCCAATTTTATTTGCAACAAAAAACTATATCAGCGCTATTCTGGCTAAATTTCTCAGCTACGTGTACATACCTACGAGTACATATGTATATATATATATATATAGATATATATATATATGTCGTCCTGTTTATCGCTATTTGTTTTTTTTTTGTGTTTTTACTAATTCTTTCTTTCGTTTTTGTATTTGTTATTTTGGACTTACATAATTTAAACACATGTATTTTTTACAATTCAAACTTGTGCAATTTTGTAAGAGAATACAGATATTGTTTTTTTTTGTTTTATCGTATTCCAGATATTAAACGCGTGTGTGTTACTGACCTACTGCTCGGATTTTTTTTTGTTTTTTTTTTTTGTTCAACATAAATTTCTACTTATTTTCGTTTTCATTTTGGCTGTGTATTCGCATTACTGGCTGGAAGGTATTGTGGCTGGTTGCCTGAGTGCCTGCTTGACAAACTCTCGAAATAATTTGTTTCGGGCGGAATGTTGTTTATTTTTTTTTTTTACTTTTTGCTTCACTTATTTAGAAGTCTTTGTTAAAAAAGTGCTATAGATATACAAATACAGCAAATACAATTATATTTGTAAGTCTGTATGTGTTTGAATCTATTCTTCTATGTATTGAAACGTTATTTGTTGTTTTTCCCATTCTCACTCTCACTGCTTTTTTTGTTTTGTTACAAAATTAGTGCGTGTTTTTTTTGTTTTTAATTTTTTAAGCATCTCTTTTAGGTAAAATATCTAGGGATGCTTCAAAAGTGGTATTGGTCAACATTAAATAACTTACATAATTTCATACTAAGGAGTGGTTAAGCTTTTTTTATCGTGTACCAAAATAAAAGCTTTTTGCGCCAGAAAAAACCCTAGATTTTTGTTGAAATCACATTTAAGTCAAAGCTTTATCAGATGAGCAGTAATATGATTACAGTGCTGCCACTTATTTTACATTCCATAAACAAAATCCATGCTGATCTTTCGTTACAACAAAAAAAAAACTAAAGTAGCAAAATCTGCAGTTTTTTAAAAGCAAACTGATTCTTAGCACTCCAGGTTCTTATAGGAAGGGCGCGGTTAAACTTAAGTTTTGAATTCATTTCAATATAGTCCAAAAGAATAATCAATTAAAAAACTGTTTCCCAAAATGGTAATTTATAGTTCCCTTTTTGGCGGACTAAAAATTATAAAAGGGATGATAAAATTTTATAACAAAGGAAAAGACAGTTGAAAGTTGGTTTCTTCAATAAAGCTCTTTTGTGAGGGAGACTATAATTATCATAATGCAGTCACGCTACGCTTCCAACAATTTTAAATCTAAAACGAAATTTAAAAAAAATTCTATTCGTTAGCTCTTTATTAGTTCATTTCAAAGAATAAAATATTGCAAATTAAAGCTTCCTGCAAGTATCGTCATTTTTTGAAAGTTAAATTTTTTCGTTTGTTGTCAGAAAATATTCTGAACAAAAGAAAATGAAAATAAAAAATAAATAACATTATGTTTTTTAATCAAATACAACTCTGTGAGCAAAAGCTTGAAGGCAAATTAAAAATTTAAAATTGGTTTTCGGTAAACAAAATAAAAAAAGCAATTTGGCAACTCTGTTTTACTTCAGTGTTTTTTTTTTGGAAAAAAAACAGGCTCGAAAGCTTTTCCATGTACAGATGCACACATAAACACACACGCATACACTATATACAGACACAATTTGTCAAGGATGTTTACGAGATGCTGCTGTATAATTTACGCTCCATATTTTCTTAATGGTTCTTAATACGCAAGTCCTTGTTAAGATATGGACCTTCTCAATACGTTTTATAGCAGCAGCTTATACACTTTTCACTTTTCGGGAAAAATCAGTTCAGTTTAGTTTGAATTTTCACGAAGTAGCACAAAGTTTTATCTTCACAAAATAAATTTAAACGCCAAATACTTTTAGCTACTCGCAAACAAAAAGAAATAGAATAAAATAAAATTATACATAAATTGAACACTTGAAAAAAAAATACAAAAATGAAAAATTAAATTTGTTTAATAAGATTTTAAGCTTTTCCTTTAATCGCAAACACAAATTATAATTTTTGAACTTTTTTTTATTTTGAAAAAAAGATATTTTTATTTCGAATTTGTTAAAAAAAAATTGAAAATATAATTTTCAAAAACATGCATTTATTTATGTTTAAAAATAAAAATTAAAACCAACAACAAAAATTACATAAGCAATTCTTCATAATTCTTTGGTGATAAAACAAAAATTCACAAAGAAATTCTTGGACAAAAAGAAAAAAAAACTCAAAAGAAAATATTTTATTTGAAATAAAATTGTTATTTTTAAATAAAAAAAAAGAAGAAAAACTAAAACCAAAGAAACATGCAGACTTCAAAGGGTATGTTCCTTCTGTTCGCCAGAAAGAAAAATCTTAATTCTTAATGTTGGCTAAAAATACAATTGCATTGACAAAAATCACACAGCCTTAATTTCTTTAAAAAGAATTATAACTAACAAGTCCTGCTAAGAGTGTTAGCAGGACTTGGAACAAAAAGAAAATATTTATATACAAAATTTGTATTAAATGCAAATAAATCATGTTAAATTTATCTTTATTTTTCACTTTCTCTCTCCTTCCATCTCTCAAAGAATAAAAGTTTGTTTGTGTATTTAGTGAATTTATAAGCGAAGAAAAAAAATATATCAAAAGCTTTATTTAGAGCTAAAGTTATAAAAACGTGTTGTTTGAAGCAGAGGAATAGAAAATAGATTGTGAAAAAAAATCTGCTGCAAAAAAAAAGACAACAGCAACAATTTAGAGAATCCTTAGGTAAAGGAATTTAATAATTTATTTAGTCGGCAAGTGAGTGAGTGAGTGAGTGGAACACGTCTGGCATCCAAAATGACAGACAACAATTTAGGGGATGAAGCTTCCGAAATGGAAAATAATGTAAATGAAACTAATATTGAGTCTAATCAAAATGGTAAGTAAAAACAAAAACAGACATTCAATAAAATTAAATAAAAAGACAAGCAATTATTATGTTCATGCATGCATGGATGCATGCATGTGTGAGTAGAACATGTTCATTTGCAAGAAAAGTAAAGAAATGCAAAAAGAAAAAAAAAACAAGAAATCCATCTCCAACGGCATTTTAACCTACATTGGTTTTTCTTTTAGCACACAAACGCCAACAAACACACATATAAACATATATAAACATACCAACACATACATACACTCACTCACTCTTATAACAAAAACGAAAACTCAGAGATTTTAATTTCCTCTTTCTCTCCCAATAAAACCAATGAACCGTTGTCTGAGTTACAACTAAATTCAAAAACAAAAAACCAACAATAACAACATCAACTAAAATCAATTCCAATTAATTCATGCCCATCATTGATTTTATCTTATAAAAACGTCAAGTTAAACGACAAAACAACAACCACAACAACAACAACAATCATAGGCTACTTGTTTACTTTTTCTTGTTAATAATGAAAAGAATTTGAATAATTATAATAATCGCTGCTGTTGTGTTGTGTTTTAAGTACAATATTATAAAAATAAATAATATCATCTCCTTCGATTCGATACTCTTACGATAACAATAAGTGATAAATTTGTTAATTTATTGCAGAACACACTTGTATACAAAATTATTGAAAAATTAAAAAAACCCGCTAGTTCATTGAGGGTGACAGTACACTAACCTTTTCATTTTAAAAAAAAAAGTTTAATTATAAAATTAAAGCGAAATTTGTGATTACTGGGCTCAATCGGCTCTTTGATGTTACCATTAGGTCAACTGTCAATTATCACTTGTTTTGTTTAGTTGTCGCTTTAGGTAATAAGCATCGAAAGAACAGTGCAAAACACATCGCACAGGGTGTCGGTGTTGCCGTGCGTTCTATTCCTTAATACTAATCACTTGCGTTTCAGTAGCTCACAATGAAACTACCATCATCAATGTTAGAGTTGCATTTGCATTTGCGCACCACTGCAGGTATTTTAATTGTAACCGATTTTTTCTAAGTCTTCTTCAGGCTTGGTCTACTATTGAATGACTGCTGCAATTATCTGCAACAGCATTATACTTTAAATCTTTTGATTAAATGAAAGCGAAAGGATCTTATATTGATAAATGTTTTATTTAATAACGGCGATTATATGGAATACAATATCAGATAAATAACCGCCTCTATTAGCCTCACAAACTTGAGTTCTTTTGAGCACATTTTTCATTACATTCTTACACCTTTAACGTGGTATTTTATTAATTTCATTACGAATATAATGTTTGAGTTGCTCAAGCGTTTCTGGTTTGTTTGCATAAGGCTTGCTTTTCAGATATCTGCACAAAAAGAAGTCCGGAGTTGTCAAATCAGGCGACCGGTGAGACCAATCAACATCACCATTTTTTTAAATAACCTGTTGTGAAAAGGGATCCGGCAGTAATTCCATTATAACCCTGGCTGTATGCGATGCGGCACCGTCTTATTGATACCACATATTAATCAAGCCTAAGGCATGCAGTTGTGGCGTTGAAAAGTTTATCCTATCATATTACGATAACGCTCCTTATTTACAGTTAAGGTTACGCCATTTTCATTTAAAAAAAAATTAAGATCCAATGATTCCTCCTTAATAAATTGCACACCAGACTATTAGTTTGAATGGATGCAAAGGTGACTGTTGAATAACTTGAGGGTTTTCCATTCCCCAGAACCGACTATTCTGTTTATTCATATACTCCTTTAAATTGGCATATGTACGCCGTCGTAAATGGTCTTGTGGAAGAGGCTCTCGCCTCAACTGAATCTTATATGGAAACAAATGCAATTCCTTGTGTAAAATTGTGGCTAAAATTGTTCTTTGAAGACCAAGCTCCTGAGCACGACGTCGAATCGATTGTTTTGAACACTTTCTTAAGCAGCAGTTATGTTTTCAGCCGATCTTGCAGTACGTTTTGGTCCATGCTTACGACCACAACGAATTCATTCAGTGCACGATAAATAGTGCGTTTTGTTGGCATGATGTTTCTCCCAAAAATTTCACGTAACTTTCTCATCGTTACACCTATCGATGGTTAATTTTAATAAAATGCTTTAACGATTCAAACACGTTGGTTAATCGAATATTTTTTCATAATAAATTTGCCACGTGTCTTCTTCACGACTTCTAAATAGGAACTGTCAAGGCTAATGTTTACTAAAATGGCGGTAAAACAAAGTAGTATACGTTCCCGGCAAATACCCGGCAAAATTTTTCCATTTAAAATCGCACAGAACCCCAGCAAAAGCAATAATAATTATTTTCTTTATTAATCAAAAACTCCTCTGGTTTACTCGAGTTTGCAAAACTAACTGCTCAAGCTTTGTACATTTGGATTTTCGAAAAATATTATGGCATTCTTTCATAGTTTCTTGACCCATAGAAAACTTAAGGTTAAAATTGGTAATTCATTCTCTTCTGATATAATTGATGTCTATTCAGGTATTCCTCAGGCAACGCATATTGGTCCGTTACTTTTTATAATTTTTATTAATGATTTACCATTGAATTTTAATTTTTCCAGCTGTCTTTTATTTGCTGATGATTTGAAATTGTATTCTTCTATTGGCGATATTGGTGACTGCGAAAAGATACAGATTGATCTTAACAAACTGTCTGACTGGTGTTTTGAAAATGGCATACGTATTAATGTTTCAAAATGTTGTGTTGTCACATATGCTTATATTTCGGGTTCAATAAATTTTGATTATACTCTTGGTGGTTTCCTGCTTAAACGTGTAGCTGAAGTTAAGGACTTAGGAGTCATTTTTGACACTAAATTAACATTCTCTAAGCATATCGACTATGTTATTTCTAGAGCTTATAGTATGCTTGGTTTCATTAGAAGAAATTCTAGAGATTTTAAATATGCATACACCCTCAAGTCTTTATACATTTCCTTGGTTCGAAGTATCTTGGAATATTGTTCCATTGTTTGGAATCCTAGTCATTTAGGCCGATCAAATCGTATTGAACGAATTCAGAGGATATTCACTAAGACTGCTTTAAAATTGATTTGGCCACATGAACTACCTTCTTATGATGTTAGGAGGAAAATATTAGGCTTACAATCCTTAGAGGATCGTAGATCTTGCTCCTCATTATTATTTGTTTATAATATACTATCTGACAATATTGATAGCCCGGAAATTAAAAATTATTTTACGTTATTATTTCTCAAGTCCTCCTAGGGACTTGAGAAATAATCGCATGTTTGAAGAATGTCTTTTCAGAACGATTAATGAGCCGATTGCAAGATGCTTGCATTTATGTAATAGTTTTAACCCACATTTAAATTTTAATGTCAGTTATAATATGTTCAAGCTTCTTTTATTCAAACATTATAATTAATATTGTAAAGTAATCTGTAAGAATTTAATTCTGTAGATGAAATAAGTAAAAAAAAAATAAATAAATAAATAAATAAAAGCCTTTTACAATCTTTCCGATTCTTTTAAATCCAGATATGTGACCTATCCTATTTTATTAAAGATAAGTAAAGAGGTTTACGCTTATCTTCTTGCCAAAATCTTTTGGCAATGTCGCTCCTTTCTTTAAAGAATCACACATTATTTTTCGCATTTTGACTTAGCTTAATCTTCTTCGACTAGATGGGATCACTGCAGTAGTTCTTAACCGATACTTACACTTTCGGAGACATTGCTTCACACATCCATATATGCAAAACTAGCAGCTCTTTATAATGTTTTCGAAACTTCTAATTTCGGATATGTAACCTATCCTATTTCACTAAATATAAGTGAAGAGGCTAATCTATTGCCTCTTTGTCCGAATCTCTTGCCACTGTTGTTATTGTTTTCAAGGCTTACAAATTGTTATTAATGTTTTGACTGGATCACCCCTTAAGCTTCCGTAATTAGATGGATCACTGCAATAGTTCTTTCCCGATACTTTCATTTTTAGAGCCATAGCTTCTCAAATCTTAACAACGAAGTTATATTGGATATTGAATTTTGCTCTTTACGAGTCTGAAGTTAGCTCTTTCGGTTTATTCTACTTCAGCAGACAGAAAAAAAACATAAAACTAAAACGACAACCGGTTTTCTAGCAAAGTTTCACTGTGTCAATCTTTGTTTCGATCATCACAGTAACGAGGCATCTTTTGCCTTTTTGTGAATCTGAAGTACATCTCATTTGGTTTATTTCAGTCCATTGTGGAAGTACAAGTTGACTCCTATTTTTCTTAGACAAATCTGTATTAGAGCGGAAGTTCGACAGTTTTTCACAATCCACCGAATTTATTTCGCCTTTACTCTTAGCAGAGTAAGACAAGCTTGCTCCTTCCCAATAATTTCACTTTTTGAATCATCGTTTGGCTCTTGTTGCCAATGGGTTAATACCCTCTTTTGCTCTTTACGAGTCTAAGGTTTTATTTCTTTCAGTTTATTCCACTTCGCTTAACAGGAGGATAATTAAAGTTACTGTTTCATATGTAAGTCCGAAGGACGACTAGCTTTAATAGACTCTGTACATTTAGCAAACTTGTGTCTTATGAATCATCATTTCGAAAATCTGCGAATATTATCTACAGCAATTCCCGGTTGGTTCATTTTTCATAAGTAAATTAAGCTTGAAGGTCAATAGTTTGCAATAGACATATTTTGCCTGCACTCCTAGTAGAGGAAGGGAAACTTGCACCTTCCCAACAATCTCACCTTGTGAATAGTTGTTTCACTTATCTTTACAATGGAAATATTTTTTAGAATAATTTCCAACCTCTACAAGACTTAGGTCTAACCCACTTTGCAGAAATGGCAAAAACGAAGCATATACTACTTCCTGGTTAAATTTTTTTTAAACTAAAAGTTCGACTGCCTTGCATTGTATACCCGATAGACAAAACTTTGCTTCTAGAATGTGTTATCGATCCGTTTTTGTAACACGAACGGCGGTTTTGGAAAGATTTTTCATTAGTTTCTAAAATTCATTTCTAAAAATTTCTAATAAATTCTTAAAACATCAACTGAACTACGGGGCGATAATTATGTACCTCATGCAAAAGCCCACTTTTATGAAACCGCAAAAAACATACACACAGACACATACATACGCTCTATTATTCGTGTACTCGATACTCATTCTTACGTATATCAGAATACCATTTACACATACAACGATTTCCACTAATACACAGCATGTGCTTGCTGTTTATCCTAAAGTTTAGCCCCTAAACATGAAAATCCACTTATGCCACAATTGCTTTTGGGTTTACGGATATGTGTGTGTGTGTGTGTGTGAGTGGTGTGTATAATTCGGAATAACATTTGATTTAATTAATGCCAAACCATGTTAGTGTTCATTTTTTTATGTTTATTTGAAAAGCGTTCAATTAATAAGTTTGTTTATTGAAAAATATCTAGAACTTAAATTTATTCTAAAATATTGTAAATATGAATGGCTCTTACTTGTAAGCGGTCCTAAAAATTTACGGTTTTAATTAAAATAAACATAATAAACATAAAATAATAGGAAACAGCTTTAATTTATGTATTAATAATATTTGTAATCGATAAACTCGGATACCAAGTAACCAAATTATGTTTTTCCACTGTATTTTTAAATAAATAAGAACTAAATGTTTTACAATACAAAATTAAATAAAATATTGTGATGGAGGAATTACTAAATTCATGTATTAGTAAAATGCATATTAAACCAAAGATTATCACAAAATATGTGGATGATTTATATTTTGTCAGAAGTGAATAGTTTTCATCTGGATATTAAATTTACGATTGAAAGAGAATTAAAATCTAGACTTCCATATTTAGATATATTAATAATAAGGAAGAGAAATAAGTTAGTATTTGATTGGTATAAGAAACCAATATATTCTGGAAGGATTATTAATTTTTATTCAAAAAATCCGAGAAAAATGATAATAAATACAGCGAAAAATATGATAGACAAAATATTTGAAGAATAAGGATACAATAAGCGATATATTTAATGACAATGATTTTCCAGTAGAATTAACTAACAGATAAATTAGACAATATGATAGTTATAGGCATAATTTAGGAAATTCTTCTGCAGAGCCAAGAAATTATAAATCATTAACTTATGTTCCTGCAATATCAGAAAGATTAAGAAAGTGTAAAATATATGACACAGATAAATATATAACACATTAAATAAATTATTCAGCAGTATGAAGGATAAAATAGAAAAAATGGAAATATACAGGATACCATGTGGAGGAAATGACCAGGTGAACTGTGACAAAGTTTATATTGGGACAACAAAAAATAAACTTAAAACAAGATTATCTGGTCACAGGTGTGACCAAAAATATAGAAATATTTCAACACAGAAGACATCCTTATCTTCACATTGTAAGAAATATAATCATTATCCTCAGTTTGACGAAGCATCAATATTAGATATAGAAAAAAACTATAAGAGACGTTATATGTTAGAAATGTTAGAAATTGTTAATGTACCAAATGTAAGGAGAATAAATTTCAAAACAGACACAGACAATTTAGCTCAGAACTATTTATGAAATAATTATAATTATATATTATAATTATAATTATAATTATTAAATTTATATATTATAATAATTATAATTATGTATTATAATTATTTCATAAGAGAGAATTTGTTATTTTTTATTTATTTGTTATTTTCGTTTCCTTGTTTTTGTATGTTTAAATATTTGGAAATTTAAATTTTTGTATGTTGTATGTATGTATGTATGAAAAAATATTTTATATGTTTTTGTCAAATGTTTTGAAAATTTTTTTTCAATATGTAGTTTTTTTTAATCGACCTTTTTTATCTTTAATAATATCTCTTATTCTTTTTTACGGTCGTTTTAAATTAAATTAATAAAAAAAAAAAAGAAAAAAAAATATATATATATAAATTGTTAATTTAATTTAAAAAAAAACGTAAAAAAAAGAATAAGAGATATTATTTTTTTCAATATGTTATTAAATTTTTTTTTTAAAAATAAAATATTTTTTTCCTGAAGAAGCTTTCCATAGGAAAGCGAAATATCGAGAAGAAAAAAAATATATATTGTTAACTTAATTTTAAAAGACCGTAAAAAAGAATAAGAGACATTTATTAAATAAAATAAATAATTTCTAACAATTATAAGTTAAATCTTAAATCGTGTACACACTTTATTCCATTTATGTCATATTTTCCTTTTGGAACTGATCATTTCCATTGATTTCATTACATCTGTCATTTTTATTGTTTATATTAAGCACTGATGTCAAGTTTCTAATGACAAGGTACTCGAATTAGAAGCATATCCAAGACTAACTCTTATCTTAAACTTCGAACTTAAAATTAGTGCTTTTAGGGCAAACAATTTTGTGATAGAATAACCATCCCAAAGTGCTTAAGAGCTTTTTTAAATAGTAGCAACGTCGACAGCTATGGTATAACTACAACTTACATGCCACTCACTAGATGACAATCAATAAACTACTTTTTTGAATTTTTTACGGTAACGTTATCATTGAACCTACTTCTTTCAAAATATCGTTGTTGACGCCTTTTCCCTTCAATGCCAAAAACAACATTTCATTCAATAATTTGTCCCACTTTTAAGGTTGCTTCCTCCGCAAGCAAGCAGCCTTTAATACTTTTTCCACCTTGACGCTGTTGCTTCTGGCCGTAAAAGCTGTACCTGTCTCTTATGCTAGCAGGGGCCAGTTATTTAACTACTAGTACCACAGGCGCCGGAAGCCCGCAGGGACTACGGTCTCTGCCCCGATTATTTGTAAGGCCCTACGGGGAATATCGGCAATCGTATATCCAGAATTTAAGTAGTCTCCGACCGTTAAGCAAGGAGTGGGGGCACAGACTAGCTTGCTGTGTTCTTGAAATATCAACTTGTCTGCATGATGCATTGTCTTTCACTCGATGTTAAGAAGATCGTGGGGTTGGGCTATCATGCCAGCAGTCCACGTAAATATTGAGCATAGACAGTCCCACTTTTTAGGATGGGACAGATGCTAAAAGCTAAAAAAAGAATTTCTTTCTTTATAAATTTATAAATTCAAAATTGTTGAACTTAAGCCAGATAAAATGAACATTAACTTTTCATCTAAGAAATGTTAAGTTATCAAACTTATTCTATTGAAGAACTCGATATTTACAAAGCTACAGAGGTTCAAAGCTTTCAAGTAGTTTTATAAAAGTATTTTTTAAAATAAACATTATTCCAAGCAAGTTTTTCTTTTGTGCTTGATTCCTTTAAATAAATATTTCATGATATTCTCACGAAATATTTATTACAAAATTTGTATTAAAAAATAAACATTTTATGATATCCTCATAAAACATTTATTTCAATAAAAATAAAAATATTTGAAATGTATTACTGCGGGGGAGAGCACATCCATATTGCAATTTCACTATTGCTCAAGTGATTCCGATGAATTATAAATTACTTATTTCCATTGCATGTGCCCGTTGCGTTTTTGTAAAATTTTGTAAAACTATTTACAAATATTTTTTATTTTCTGGAATTTTCAAATTACATATGAATGGTTTCCAATAGGAACCCTTATGTAGAAATGATTAAAAATAAACAATGTTTTTGTTGTTTTGAAATGTTTTGCTGTGTTTGTGTAGAAGTGTTTTTGAGTCTTGCTGTCTGTGCTATGTTGATTTTATGAAAAATTCTCATAGAATCAGTTTGGCTTTGGATATAAGACTTTTAGGATTTTCTATAAAATATTGGGGTAAAATTCACTGATGAGCTACTTGAACAATAGTGAAATTGCAATATGGATGTGCTCTCCCCCGCAGTAATACGTTTCAAATATTTTTTATTTTTATTGGAATAAATGTTTTATGAGAATATCATAAAATGTTTATTTTTTAATAAAAATTTTGGTAATATATATTTCGTGAGAATATCGTGAAATTATAAATTACTTAATAAATATTAATAAGAGAATAACTCTAGATTATTATCATGAAAACTTTAATAATTACAATGTTACAGAAAGATTTTGATTTAAATACAGGGTGACCGCCGGGAAGGTGTACTATTTTGTTTTGCCGTTATTTTGGCAAACATTAGTCTTGACAGTTCATATTTGGCAAATTTATTATGGAAAAATATTCGATAAATCAACGTGTTTTAATCGTTAAAACATTTTTTTTAAATCAATCACCGATTTTCATGAAAAAATCGGAACTTTTTATTTGAATGGATATGCGAATAAAAAGAATAGTCGGTTCTGGAAAATGAGAAACTCTCAAATTATTCAACAGTCAGCTTTGCATCAATTAAAAGTAACAGTATGGTGTGCAATTTGATCAGGAGGAATCATTGGACCTTACTTCTTTGAAATTGAAAACGGCGTAACGGTAACTGTGAATGGGGAGCGATATCGTGATATGATTGAAAACTTTTTAATGCCTCAACTGCATTTTTGAGCTTGATTAACATGTGGTATCAACAAGACGGTGCCACATCACATACAGATAGAAATAAAATAGAATTACTGCGAGACCTCTTTCCACAACAAGTTATTTCAAGAAATGGTGATATTGAATGGCCTCCACGGTCGCGTGATGTGACTGCTCCGGACTTCCTTTTGTGGGGAGACTTGAAAAGTAAAGTTTATGCAAACAAACCAAAAACGCTTGAGCAACTCAAACATTATTTTCGTGATGAAATTAATGAAATATCACGTGAAATGTGTGAAATTATAATGAAAAATATGCTCAAAAGGGATTTTAAGTATTTGAAAGGCTAACAGAGGCAGACATTTATCTGAAATTATATTCCAAACATATTTGCCCACATTAAATAAAACATTTATAAATATAAGATCCATTCTCTTTCACTTAATCAAAAATTATAAACAAACAAACAAAGTAGTATATTTTCCCGGTGGACGACACCCTGTATAAAAATATATTTTTAAAACAAGTTGATAGAAAACCGTTTTGAAATAATTTTAAAAAATTTTTTGTATAAAAATATATTTTTTTAAATATTTATATGTATTTACTTATTAAAAGAACAAAGGTACTTTTTGCGGTACTACAAAATTTCGATTTTAATTAAAAAATATTTATGTGTTCACAAAACATGTTTCTTTTCTCAAATTTAACAGAGTTTTAAAATATTTAAATAATATTTAAAATAAAATTATTTAAAAATTATTTTATTATTATTTTAACGCGACCTCTTTTTTATTTATATTAAATAAATATGTTTTAATCTTTTATATATATTTTTTCAATTTTGGTTTCCTCTGAAAAGCTTCTTCAGGAAATTAATTTTGTAACAACAAAAATTATTAACAATTTAAAAAATTTTTTTTTGAAAACAATTGACGAAAACATATAAAATAATTTTCTTCATACATACATACAAAATTAAAATTTCAAAAATTTTAAACATACAAAAAACAAGGAAATGGAAATTAAATAACAAATTCTTTTTTACGAAATAATTATAACAAATTATGTGTTTTTTGAATTAATTACCTATAATTCTGCGCTAAATTATCTGTGTTTGTTTTGAAATTTATTCTCCTTACATTTGGTACATTAACTTTTGCTAACATTTCTAACATATAACGTCTTTTATAGCTTTTTTCTATATCTAATATTGATGCTTCCTCAAACTTTGGATAATGATTATATTTCTTACAATGTGAAGATAAGGATGTCTTCTGTGTTGAAATATTCCTATATTTTTGGTCACATCTAATCTTGTTTTAAGTTTATATTTTGTTGTCCCAACATAAACTTTGCCACAGTTCACCTGGTCATTTCCTCCACATGGTATCCACATAATGCTAAATAATTTATTTAATGTATTATATGTTTTGTGTGCAATTATATATCTATCTGTGTTATAAAATTAATTTCCTGAAGAAGCTTTCCAGAGGAAAGCGAAATGTTGAAAAAATATATAGTTAAATTTAATTAAAAAAGACCGTTTAAAAGATTAAAACATATTTATTTAATATAAATTCAAAAATTATTATTAAATTAATTAAATTATTATTATTATTTTCAGTTTTATTCGACCTTTTTTTATTTTTATTAAATCTTAATCTTAATTTTTTAAAAGGTCTTATAAATTATAACGATTTATTTTTTTTTCGATATTTCGCTTTCCTGTGGAAAGCTTCTTCAAGAAAAAAAATTATTATAAAGGTAAATCAAAAAATACCAAAAACTAAATAATCAATTCTTAAACAAAAATAATCTAAATGAAGCCTAAAAATATGCTTGAATTTAGTATTTATCTGTAACAGTAAAAAAATTCATCGTGTGAGTTAAATCGTACATTGAGTTAGGATCCTACATATATGTATGGAATGAGGATGCCAGGTGATTGGTTTAATTTTTTTAATTATTTATTTAATTATTTATTTATTACTCTTTTTTTCGTTTCTATTGCACTAAGCATATAACAAATAAATGAGCATACTGAGAATTATGAATATGCTCGTTTTCCTTTCTTATGGGCTTCAATGAGCTATTTTTGGGTTATGTACTTTTTTCACACTATGGCCAATATTTACTATTAAGATGATTTTAGATGTTCGGTCGCTGTTGCTCTTTATTAAGTTTGTAAAAGCAGATTAATATGGTCTGCAATAGATACCATTGGGCATTCCTGTAATAATCAGTAACAACAAATCGTTGGTATCATGTAGAAAGGCCCTAACCTGATTCCCATACAAGATACATCTAGCGGCATGATGTATCGCAGTTTAATGAAAAAGTATCAAAAGTAACGAATTTACAAGCATTTCAATTATTACAGTGGGATAAATACAACTTTTACCTTTTCCTGTAGAATTACAATTATAATAATATAGCGTCTTTCCACACGAGATCAAGTGAATGCTTAAGATATTGCTGCACATATGTTTAATAAAAATTGCTGAATAAGTTATTACTTTCGCCACTAACAGTGTATAGTGTCATTTAATTGACTATAATCAAATGTCTAATAAATGTTGAGCAGGCTGGTTAGCTGCGATGGATAAGGAGTCTGATTGTTGTATAACAGATCAGGGTCATGAGTCCATATCCCATCAGCGCCATATACGTAGAGAAACTTAATTGGTGTTGAGTAGCCGCGATGGATAATTTGCTTCAACGGCGATTAGAAAGAGGAAAACGGCAATTATCTGGCCATGTAGATGAAGGCATTCGTATGTTAGAAAACCAGATGAAATATTATTTACGTATTTTTCTTAAATACTTTTTAATTTTTTTATATTATTAGCTAAAATTATATACAGGGTGTCCGCCGGGACAGTATACTATTTTGTTTATTTATAATCTTTGATTAAATTAAAATATATTTATAAATGTTTTATTTAATGTCGGCAATTATGTTTGGAATAAAATATCAGATAAATGGCTGTCCGCCTCTGCCAGCCTCACAAATGCGAGCCCTTTTGAGCACATTTTTTAATACATTCTCACACATTTCATGCGGTATTTCATTAAATTCATCACAAATATTTTGTTTGCATAAACCTTGCTTTTAAGATATCCCCACAAAAAGAAGTCCGGAGCAGCCAAATCAAGCGACCGTGGAGGCCATTCAATGTTACATTCCTTGAAATAACTAGTTGTGCATAGAGTCATATGTACAGCGGCGTAAATGGTCTTGTAGAAGAAGCTCTTGTGTCAACTGAATTTTATATGGAAACAAATGCAAATCCTTGTAGAAAATTGTGACCAAAGTTGTTCTTTGAAGACGCAGCTCCTTAAGCATGTCATCGAATTGGGGTTGCTGGATTGTTTTGAACACTTTCTTGAACAGCAGTAATGTTTTCAGGCGATCTTGCAGTACCCCCGGGGGCACATATATATGGTCTTTGGAGAAAGCAATAACTTAGACCTGTGCAACTGGGGGAAAAAGGGAGCCCAGTCCCCTGAAGTCAGCAGGGGTACAACTGGAAACTCCACTTTATTTCCACGGGAATCAGTTAGCTCGCAGAGTTTTGTTATTTGTCTCTTTAGACATTTAACTGTTCTCTGGCTGATTATTGAGGTTGGCCCCTATATGGGAGTATCGTGGTGATTATGGTTTCGCGGCCCCATATCAGGTCTATTGTTCAATATGGTGGCCAGGATCATTTCGTCGTTAATGACACGCTAGGTGAATGATCAAGTCCAGTGAGCATGCTAGACATGTGTTCTGGACAGGAGTTGGAAAGTCTCCAACTCTTAAGCAAGGAGTGATGATTTGCAGCCCTGCTCTGGAATCATCGAAGTTGCAATTTGAAAGTTCTGTTGCATAGAATTATAACTTCGGCTTCCTAGGACGAGCATGACGTTCCAAATTATGCAGTGGTTTGGTCCACCATCTGATTAAGGTTTCATTGCCAGGCGCGGATGTAAATCGAATCACACAGTATGCTGTGGCGATGTGGCACCGTTTTGTTGATACCACATTTTAATCAAGCCCAAAGCATGTAGTTGTGGCATATGACAATATTGCTTCCCATTCACAGTTACGGTTGCACCATTTTCGTTTTTAAAGAAGCAAGGCTCAATTATTGTTCTTGACCAAATCGCACATCATACTGTCACTTTTAATGGACGCAAAGGTGACTGTTGAATAACCTAAGGGTTTCCGATACCCCAAAACCAACTATTCTATTTATTCACAAATCCATTCAAATGAAAATGACGATGATTTTTTTATCAAAATCGGGGTTGTCATAGGCGAGCTAATTTAACGATTAAAACACGTTGGTTTATCGAATATGTTTCCATAATAAATTTGCAGCGTATCTACTTCACAACTGCCAAATATGAACTGTCAAGGGTAATGTTTACCAAAATGGCGGCAAGACAAAATAGTATACCTTCCCGACGGACACCCTGTATAAATCTCGAATCCTTTAACTACTTTATTATGTGTGTCTCTTTTATTGGAAACGTTTTTCAGGTAATAAAATATTTGCAATCAGTAAAATGACAGCTGACTGCAGATATAAAAACAAATACATCCTGCCAATTTAAAGGATACCAATTGACAATCATGTACACAGCAACTTTTACGACGTATACAAACCTATTTGGATTTAAGCCATAATAAGAAGAAAATTGAAGTATTTTATTTACAAAATTAAACAAAAACTCAACGAAAACAATTCTCTCGTCTTGTGTTTTTTTTTTTATTTGTCGCTTTTCTTCATTTGAACGAGAATATATATTTTTTGCTATTTTGAATTTTGGCTAAAGGCAAGCATGCTTCTGTGCAAAATTATCTATCTATTATAATCTTCTTATAAGGACGTGAAAAAAAAACAAAAATAAGAAAACAGGAAAAGAAAAAGATAAAAGAAAAAATGTAAATGCAAGTTCTCTTATTTTTAACTAGGTACTCATTTGTGTTAATCATCCGTTACACACTGTCTCCAAAAGATAATTCTTAAGTAGTAAACACTGTTAAAGTGTTGGACTTTTAAATTCTAGTGAATTTTTTACCATCTGAATTGTAAACTAGCCTGGCAGACGTTTCAGATATTTCGCAAGACAACTAATACAAAGTACAGGAAACTGTGTTGGGCAGCAACTTTGGTAAATTTGAAAGATTAAAAATTAAACTGCAAATAGGTCTAGCGAGGGTTTAGCTTAAGCCGGCTTTAAGTTAGTTGACATAAATAATTTAAACTGCTGGGGAAGTGCAATTTATAATAAAGAACTTTTTTGAAAGCTGTTTCTAAAGAAATCTTTTTAAGAAATTAGCTATTTGCAATGTTTTAGTTGCTTCTTTGTAAGTTAAATTACAAAAAAATATTTTTTTTCAAAGTGATTTTAAAAAAGTTTTTTTTATAAAAAGTACTTTGGCAATTTTAAAAACATATTACTTTTTAAAATGGTTTAAAAACGTTGCTTTTTTAAAGCTGTTTTATCGCAAATGCACTTTCTAAGAAAAGTACTTTTTTAATAAGGTACTTTTTATTTTGCAAAAACAAGAACTTTCTTTATTTTTGGTGGTTTTGCGTATTTAAAATTTCAAAAAAATATTTTCATCAAACGTACTTTTAAAAATGGACACCTTTAAAAAATAAACTTTTTGAAAAGCTGCTTTGTTACTATACAAAGCTTTATTTTACAAATATTTACTTTACTTTTTTAAGATGGCTTAATAACGTTATTTGTTTTTAAAGTACTTTATTGCAAATGATTTCTTAAGAAGGAATTTTTTTTGCAACCAAGAACCTTCTTAGTTTTGGGTAATTTTTCGTAAGTTTAACATCGATAAAATATTGTTTTGAAGAGACTTTTGAAAAGGTACTTATCAAAAAGGTACTTTGGTTCTTTTAAAACGTTCATTTAAAATATATGTTATTTTTTAAATTGATTTAATAGCGCCGGGAAGGTATACTACTTTATAAATACAACTGACAATAGGACGCAACTAGTACGAAAAGAACACTGAAGATGGCAAACAGCCGAAACCAAATTTGACGAGGGTTGACGGAAAACCGTACCCAAATAAAAGTATACTACTTTGTTTGTTTAAAATTTTTGATTAAATGATACAAAATGGATCTTATAAAGGATAAATATTTTATTTAATGCCGGCAACTATGTATAGAATACTTTGTTAGCCTCACAAATGCTGGCCCTTTTGAGCACATTTTTCAATACATTCTCACATATTTTATGTGGTATTTTATTAATTTCATCACGAATATTTCGTTTGAGTTGCTCTGGTTTATTAACATAAAACTTGCTCTTCAGATATCCAAAAAAAGTCCGGAGCAGTCAAAACAGGCAGCCGTGGAGGCCAATCAACATCACCATTTCTTAAAATAACTTGTTGAGGAAAAAGGCATAAGTACGGCGGAGTAAATGGTCTTGTAGAAAAAGCTCTTGTTTCAACTGAATCTTGTAGGGAAACAAATGCAAATCCTTGTGCAAAATTGTGACCAAAATTGTTCTTTGAAGGCCAAACTCCTTAATGAATTAATTGTTTTGAACACTTTCTTGAACAGCAGTAATGTTTTCAGCCGTTCTTGCAGTACGTTGTGGTCCATGATAAGCCTATCACCTACAGACCCTCTTTCTTCGAAATCATTCACTACATGATAAATAGTGCGTTTTGTTGGCATATTGTTTCTCCCAAAATTTTCACGTAACTTTCTCATCGTCACAGCAATCAATGATGTATTTTGATAAAATGTTTTAAAACGATTAAAACACGTTGGTTTATCGAATATTTTTCCATAATAAAATTGCTACGTGTCTACTTCACGACTGCCAAATATGAACTGTCATTACCTATGTTTATCAAAATGACGGCAAATGTTCTTCCCAGCGAACACCCTGTACTTTATCGCAAATGTGCTTTGTAAGTTAAGTACTTTCTTTTTAAATACTTCCTTTAAGTATTTTTTTTGTGTGATATTGTGACATTTAAAACAAAATACATTTTTTAAAAGTTTTAAAGAACATGTAAATAAAACAAAACCTGATTAATAGGTGTAGTACTAGTGGCGATTGGGAAAATCATTTCACACTTCATATTAAAATGTTTCCAAAATTAAATTAGGTACTATTTCTCTTACAGAGTTTTAAAATCTTGGTATTTTTTCCATGTATTCCATTTTATTAAACAGCAAAAATTTCCTTTTAAAGCAAATTTAATGTTTCATACTTTTATTTAATGTTTTTTTTTTCTTGGAAACAGTGTAAGAAAGCAATAATTTAGCATCTTCATCAGCAACATTATCGTTTAACAAGTTTTATACAAAAGTGAATAAGTCTCAATATACAATACAGGCACACAGCTGCACACATACATTTATATTTTTATACAAAGAAACACAATTACACACACACACACACATTTAAGTGTGTACAACTGTATTCACGAATGAATAGCAAAACATCTGTGTGCGTTTGAATGTATAAGAGCTGTTTTGTGTACATGTATAGATGTATATGACCTAGGTTTAAAAATATAAAGTTGTGTGTCAGTATTACAACGATTTCAATTCAGAACAGTTTTTTTTTGTTTTTGTTTTTCTTTTTTTTCATATTGTGGCAGAATTGAAAACTGGAAAAAATATGTACTTTTGTTTTTTTATATATACAAATATATATATATATTTATATGTATATATATAACGGCTTATTTTTCGTGTATCTGTGTGTAGGCATGTGTATCACCTACTTAGAAAACTGTTATTCACACATCTACACAAAAGCATCACTTTAAAAAATAGTATTTTATTTATAAGATTTTTATTATCATCATTTTTTTTTAAATTTTATTTAAAGGATTGAAAATAATATACAAATAACACACATACACACACAGATTTACGTATATTTATATGTATGTTAATATTTATGTTATTTTTTATGATCTTGTTTTTAAATTTTAGTTTTTATACACACAGCATTTCATAAAATATTTATTTAATGTGATTTAATGCCACCATAAAGTTGAGGTATGATTAAGGAGGTGGGTGATATATTAAATCTAAAGGTAAACGCCAGTAAGGCAACCTGAGGTATTTGTCGTTCATATGCTTTTATGTATACATAATTCATAACAGTTTGTTATAAGCAAATGACTATAAATAAAATGATACACCAACCACCCACACACGCACACAGAAACACACACATACACATACTCGTATGTGCACACAAACATGCAAATGCTATAGAAATACCAACACTATTGTAAGTTATTTGTTAACATTACAGGTCACAGGTCTTTTGAGCTGTTTGCTTGCTTTTTTTACAAACTGTTTTGTTAGTGTGTAAATATAACACACACACACTTAGGCATACCAGCAAACATGCACAATTTGTATGGGTCGCATAGACGCAAATGTATATGTTTGTGTATATGGGCATCTACATATATATACACATTCAGAAATAATATTTTTGATCCTTAATAGAGCCCAACATTAAGGATTTATTAAACAAAAAAATAAAAAACAAAAATAAAAACAAAACAAAAAATTAAATATAAAATTGCAGATTTGATATATGTATGTAAGCACAAGTAGATTATCAAGCCAAGTAAGCAATTTAAAGTTTTTTTAGTATTTCAAGCCAGGAAATATTCTGGAAAATAAATTATTTTGCTTTTATTGCAATTATGTCCTTCTAGCCTTATAGGTAAATTGTACATGCATGCATGTATTCAAATAAAATCTGTGTCATCTCATATATAACAAAAATCTATATAATTATTTTAAGTCAAAGGAACGAAAAATAATAATGATTCTTTGGCAACTCCCCTGTTACGAAAATATCAAAAAGATTTATAAAATTAAAAAAAAAAATTTAAATATTCCCAAAAGCCAAAGATACAAAGTGTGGCACAAAAACATTTTTAAAACAATTTTTAATAATAAATAATGAAATGTAAAAAGTTATTCTCTAATGGTATAACACAAATTATTTTAAATTCAAGTAGCTTTTATATTAATTAAAGTTATTAAAAAATTAACAACTTAAAAAGACTATAAATAAATTTTAAAATATTTGCTTTAAATTAACGATTCAGAAAAATTTGGCTAACAAAAGTTAATCCTGGACAAAGAATACATATCGCGGCCTTATATATTATAAAGCCGAAAAGAAACAATTTTAAATGAACTTAGTTACAATTTTAAAGCGGAGTTTGCCATCCCTGGTCCTTTACAAGAAATCGAGTTAACGTTACATAAAAATAAATTTATTTAAATTGATTTAATTAAACTAGAAGAATTAAAGTCTTGTTTTTATTTATTAAAAATATACCCTTTATTTTTAACGCCCATCTCTGACCTACATGCAAATACAGTTTTTTGCACAATATGCTTGTGATAATTTTATATTTTTTCATATACAATTTGTTGAAAATAATCAACGTTGAAATTTATTACAAAGTTTTTTTTTTTTTTTTTAAGTTTTATTATTGTTATTTATGGCTGTTATGTGATAAAAGTTATGACTTTTTCTTTCATCTAGATTCGTGGCTTTTCACTGGTAACATTTTAATTCTTTCAATTATAGATATGAATATAATAAATCAACATCGTCATACCAGCCTGTTAATTATCTCTTATCTGAATAGAAGGCAAATAAGCGTAAAGTACTGGAGTGGATCATGGCTATGGAAACCAGAGTGCATAAATTTCAACAAACTTTTATGTTAAATTATTTTTTATAAAGTTTAAAACAGATTATAAATTTTATAGAATAAAAACTTATACGCATTCAAACTAAAGAGAAATCCGTTTTTGAAAGTAAATGTTAGAGACAGAAAAAAAACCAGGGAGAGAGAGAGAGAGAGAGAGAAACAAAAATTCAATAATAAAACTTTAAAGAATAATTTAATGCTTTATATTTTAATTAATAAATATAAAAATTCTGAAACGATTTTTTCATACGAAATTTAAACCAAATAAATTAATAATTGATTCTTTAAAATTATTAAAAACTTTGTATGTAAAAAGCTACGATTCTTTATTTAATGTGTAAAGTTTGTGCAAATAAATAAATTCGCTTGTGAATCTTTGCCATCACACTTTTTTATATGAAAAAATCTGTTTAAGGTTGTGATTAACTATTAGAGTTATTCCTAGATCTTTCAAGAATTGTTATATAAATTATAATACAGAGTGTCCGCCTGGAAGGTATACTGCTTTGTTTTGCCGCCATTTTGGTAAACATTAGTCTTGACAGTTCATATTTGGCAGTCGTGAAGTAGACACGTGTCAAATTTATTATGGAAAAATATTCGAAAAACCAATGTGTTTTCATCGCTAAAATATTTTATCAAAATCAATCATCGATTACTGTGACGATGAGAAAGTTATGTGAAATTTTTAGGAGAAACAATGTGCCAACAACAAACACGCACTTTTTATCGATTTCAAAGAAAAAGAGTCTTAGCATGGACCACAACGTACTGCAAGATCGACTGAAAACATTACTGCTGCTCAAGAAAGTGTTCAAAACAATCCATAATTTCGACACCATTCCCAGGAGCTTGGGCTTCAAAGAGGAACTTTGGCAACAATTTTACACCATTATTTGCATTTGTTTCCATATAAGATTCAGTTGACATAAGAGCTTCTTCCACAAGACCATTCACGCCGTTATACATATGCCAATACAATGTTAAAAATCGTAATGAGGTACATTATCATTTGAATGGATATGTGAATAAATCCCCAGTCGGTTCTGGGAAATGAGAAGCCCTCAAATTATTTAACAGTCAGCTTTGCATCCATTAAAAGTCACAGTCTGGTGTGCAATTTGGTTTTAATTTTTTGAAAATGAAAACAGCGTAATGGTAACTGTGAATGGGAGCAATATCGTGATACGATTGAAAACTTTTTAACGCCACAACTGTAAGCCTTAAGGCATGATTAATATGTGGTATCTCACATTGCATACAGTCAGGATTACAATGGAATTACTGCGAGGCCTCTTTCGACAACAAGTTTGTCAAGAAATGCTGATGTTGATTGGCCTACACGGTCGCCTGATTTTTTGACTGCTCCGGACTTCTTATTGTGTGGAAGCAGATCGCATAATTTTATTCCATTTTCAATCTCCTAATGCTAAGCAAAAAGTTCAACGCAAAATACGCATTTTCCTCCTTATCACCAGCTCTCTTGCTGATCAGTATTCATTTACTCCAGACGTGTGAATTCTGAAGATTATTTAATGCTTGGCCAGTTCCATTTTTATTATAAACTCCATTGTAATTGCCATCCTAGAATGAGTTCATGTTTTTCGTCGGTAGGACTTCGCATATTAATCGCTTGTTTTTGTAAATCTTTTATTCATTATGAGTTAAAAAGTCTTGTTTAATACGATGACTCTAAAGAGTCGTCCGCTTGCAAAACGTGTTTAATGAAAAACACGCATCTTAAACCACAGCAGCCAAACAGAATACAATATGCTGTGGTGCTAGTTAGACTCCAACTCACGATGTATTGTTTTATAAATCCATTAACTCAGTAATGATTGCTTTACACTATTGCTGCATAACTACTTTGTTCTTTAATTATTATACAAACACTGTTATCATTTGATCCTTTTACTGTAGTTAAGCAACAAGGCCCTATTGCTCGTTTTTTGGTTATTCGCTTTTAAATAATTTAGTGTTTATACTAAAGGCTCTCCTGAGTCTTTAACTTTGATGTTCTGTTTAATACACACACCATACTTTTTAGTGGTGTAAAAAAATCTGTTTTATTTATATTGACAAAAGCTAAACTGACTATTTTTAACGATCAATACTACTTTTTAATATTGTTATTGTAAACGTTAATAGACAAGCGTTAGTCAATTCTGTTGTTCATTATTCAGTTGTTGATGACAATTTACATGGCAAGTTATACGATTAAAATAATTTGTTAATTTTATTTAATTATTTAACAACTTTTTGTTTTTTTAAAATTTGCTTTCGTGCTTTATTTTTTATGTGCATTTTATATTCGGCTATTGTTTTGTACTGGGCATAAGCCTGATTTTAATGAAATCAGAGTTCTAGACAAAGAGTTAAAACTTAGCCAAATGTAAAGTCTACAGAAGTTAAAGAATTCAATAGAATACTAAAAGTGCATTAGCTAATGCAAGCTATATTATACTTTTATATACTTTAAGTATAGTAAAAAAAACTGTGATTCAAAGAATTAAATAATTAATTAATCAGAATCATTATTTAATTAATAAGGAGGCTTGGAATTATACAGGGTGTCAGCCGGGAATATTACTAAGTTTTGGTAAACATTAGTCTTGACAGTTCATTTCTAATAGTCGTGAAGTAGATACGTGGCAAATTTATTTTGGAAAATATTCGATAAAATAATGTGTTTTAATCATTAAAATAGCTCGCCTATGACAAACCCGATTTTCAACTACAGGCCTCGGGGCTTGATTAATATGTGGTATCAACAAGACGGTCCCACATCGTATACAACCAGGATTAAAATAGAATTACTGCGAGACCTTTTTCCACAACAAGTTATTTCAAGAAATGGTGATATTGATTGGCCTCCACTTTTTTTGTGTTTATACAAACAAACCAGAATCGCTCGAGCAACTCAAACAAAATAGTCGTGATGAAACTAATAAAATTTCACGGGGTAAATGTGTGAGAATGTATTGAAAAATATGCTCAAAAGGACTTGCATTTGTGAGGCTAACAGAGGCGGACAGACATGTATCTGATATTGTATTCCATACATAATTGGCGACATGAACAAAAAAACATTTAGCAATTTAAGATTCATTCTCTTTCATTTAATCAAAAGTTATAAACAAACAGAGTAGTATACCTTCCCGGCGCACAACCTGTATTTTAAATTAATATATTCAATTTTTGTAATTTTTGTAATTTTTGAAATTTTTTAAGAATTAAAAGTTTAAAGAAAAGATTATTTTGAAACAGAA
This sequence comes from Trichopoda pennipes, assembly GCA_030448955.1. NCBI lineage: Eukaryota > Metazoa > Arthropoda > Insecta > Diptera > Tachinidae > Trichopoda > Trichopoda pennipes. Next base: position 6,535,111 of record JASKUP010000040.1, read on the forward strand.
AATTTCTTTTTGCAGAAAAATGTGATGGCCAAACTGCAGATGAAAACAACGAAAAATCAAATATTGAACCAGGTTTATATTTATACGATGAAGAGGTTGAAACAAGGCCGCATATATCACAATTTATATCATCACTTGCCAATTATGAAAATACTATACCTGCAGCAACTGATCCAGATGCTAAAGCTCCAGCGCCCTCGGCGCGTATGGGTAAGTGTGCATGTGTGTCTATGTCTGACACCAGCTTCCTTAAATTTTAGCTTTAATTTCCATAAAATTTCTGCCAACGTCCAAATTTGGTTATTTGCCAATGGAATTTGAAACGAGCTTAACCTTTTTATTATATTTAATTTTTTTTATTTTTTTTTTTTATTTTTTGGTGATTAAATTTTTTGCCTTTTGTTTTTTGCTTTCAGGCACACTGATTGGTGTATTCTTGCCATGTATCCAAAATATTTTCGGTGTGATTCTCTTTATCCGTTTAACATGGGTTGTTGGTACTGCTGGTGCTATTTGTGGTTTTCTTATTGTTCTTACATGTTGTTGTGTGGTAATTATTCTAACAAAACATACAAAAGCAAAAAACAAATGCAAATAATTATAAAGTAAATGCAGAAAACAAAAAGCAAAAAGGGATTACAAAAACATGTAGATTGAATTAAAATCCTTTTTGCTCTGGTTGTGGTGTTTATCTTATTTTGGGTTAAATAAAATTTGCATGAGTTGCTTTTCATTTAAATGAGAAAAATGACCATGATGTTGGTTGTACTCACATCTCAATTTTAATGGATGTAAGATTGATGAGGTTAAGCGATGCATGAAAAATAAAATATGAGATTTTAAGACATTCTATTTTATTTTTTATTAACTTCCTGTGTATAATAACATGATAACCCAGCAAACATTAGGTATATTCAAAATTTAATCAGATTTAAAGAATTAATGGAATTTAATTATAATTAAAAAGAGTTAACTGATAATAAGCACAGATAGAGGAAGAGAGAGAGAGAGAGAGCGAGAGACAGAGAGAGAAAGAGAGGCGGGGTGGGGGTGTAGAGAGAGAAAGTTTTATTTATATTCAGAGAAATAGAACTGGTCTTACAAAGTAGATTACGAGAGAATTCAGTTTTAATAATATTTTGCCATTTGAAAACATTTTTTTATAATTTGTTTACAATAAAAATTTAAAATCTGGCTGCGCAGGGGCTTATCCTGTCAGCCCAGTTCACGAATTTTTTGAAAATTTATTAACCTACGTTGGTAAATTATTCGTATTGCGTTAGTACGGACCATACTGGATAATAATCGGTAAAAACGGGTCAAGTTTTCTCTTTTTGATTTATTTAAAAAGCAATTGCCGAACAAACAAACTTTCCAAATATAGATTCAACAAAATTTACAAGTTTCCCAGGAACTGTAATTTTCATAATTTTCCAAAAACTTTTATTATCAAGGCAACGAAATAATTACCAGAGTTTATAAACTGCATAACGTTCTCCTCCGAACACTAATTTTTCTAAATCTTCTATATTTACTAGACTATGTTAACGGCAATTTCAATGTCGGCTATTGCCACGAATGGCGTGGTGCCGGCGGGCGGTAGTTATTTCATGATATCAAGGTAACACTTGACAAAACAGAATACAAAATTTTTATTGTATACTTTGATTAATATTTAATTTATTATTAAGATCACTTGGCCCTGAATTTGGTGGAGCGGTAGGTATGCTGTTTTATACGGGCACAACTTTAGCTGCCGCCATGTACATCGTTGGTGCAGTTGAAATTGTTTTGGTATGTCGAATTTTATTTCATTTGAATTTTATTTTTAAATACAAAATAAAAAATTAAAATATTTAAAGACGTATATGGCACCTTGGGCCTCTATCTTTGGAGATTTTACTAAGGATGCTGAAGCTATGTACAATAATTTCAGAGTATACGGTACTATACTGCTAGTGTTTATGGGTAAGTATACAAATTTTAGAAATATTTATTTGTAAGAAGAGGATTTTAGTAAACAAATTTTGTTTTTATATTTCTTGCTGCTTTATAGGTTTAATAGTCTTCCTGGGTGTAAAATTCGTAAATAAATTTGCTGCCGTAGCCTTGGCTTGTGTCATATTCTCAATAATTGCTGTCTATGTCGGTATATTCGACAATATTAATGGCAATGAAAAACTTTAGTAAGTTTCTTTGGCAATAAATTAAAGTATACATTTTTTTTAACTATAAATATTTTAAGTATAAAACTAAAAAAAAAATGAAAACATATTTTAAAAATGTAGAGTAACATCAAAATATGTATTTTGGATAGTGGATATTTATTTATAAAAGCAAGCTCGTTGTCTTATTGGGCCGTTCTTTTAGTTATAAATTTTATTAAAGCAAAGTTAAGGTTTATTTTTATTAAATAACGTTTTTAACTAGATATATAACCAGCTTAAAAACTATGCTTTGGTTGGCGTAAAATCCCACAGTTGGCGTAAAATCATCATTCGAAACTACTGTTGCCTCACAAAATCTTATTTTTGAAAACTATTAAATATTTTAATCTTTGAAAACTTTTTTTGACGGAAAAAGGTCTTTCTAAAAGACTTTTCTAACGTTGTTAACTTTTTTATTCTTGTTTCGTGTTAGTTCTGTGACTCTGATTAGATTTGTTTTTATACACCCCGTGTTTGCTAAACCCGCATTTCATACTACAATATCCTAGAGCTTCTGCGAGATCTTAAACCACAGCTGCCAAGCGGACAATAACACGCAGTGCTTATTATTTTACCAACCGCCGGTCTTCCATCAACTCAATAATGACTGTCTAACACTATTGCTGTGTTATTACTTTAATTTTTAATAATTATGCAGTTGCTCATCACCAGTTCATCTATCTACTGGGACTACAAAATAGTGCTGTTAGCCCTATTCGCCTGTAACAAGTGCGAATTAAACACTCACTGTGGTTTAATAAGTAGGTTATACGATTAAAACGTTTCGTGTATACTCATAAGTGTTCGTTAGTGCAGCAATTTTACAAACGATTGTGATGAAATTATTATCAATAGCGGCAAGCACTACAGATAATTAAATGTGACTTCTGAGACAACAGAGTTCATAAACGATATTATACTTCATTGATTCAGCTTAATTTCAATAGCTTTCTGCTCTTAGTGGAAATTTCTCTGTTTTTTTTTATCTTTATAAAAATTTCATTAAAAGTAATAATTAGCAGAGAATAAAAGTCTAAAATTAAATCTTTATTTTTATTTCTGTTAACTTAAAACTATAGCATGTGCATCCTTGGCAAGCGTTTATTAAAAGATATTCCCATCGAAAATTGTACAAAAGATGATTCATTTCTAACGGATATTTATTGTTCCGAGGGCAAATGTGATGATTATTATTTAAGTAAGTAAAGTAAATATAGAAGTATAAATTCGTATGCTAAATATAATAACTTAATGCTTTTGAATATATTTCAGCCCATAATATAACAAAAGTAAAAGGTATTAAGGGTTTGGCCAGTGGTGTATTCTATGAGAATTTGATGCCCTCCTTTTTAGAGGTAACATTTGTGTGAAAGTAATTTATATCATGTCCCAAGTGTCACTAAATGAGATTTTTTTACTTTTGATTTATTTCAGTTGGGACAATTTATATCATATGGAAAGAATCCTGAAGATATTGATAACACAGCACCCTCCACCTACAATCAAGTTATGGCTGATATCACCACCTCATTCACTCTACTTATTGGCATATTTTTCCCTTCTGTCACAGGTTCATTTCATTTTTGCATTTTTTGTTTTTTTCTTATTTCTTTATTATATTGATAATTGTTTAATGTAATTGCAGTCTTTGTTTGTTTGTTTGTTTGTTTGTCCGTCCGTTATTTTATTAACATCATTTTATTTGCACTGTAAAAGCTTTTGGCTTTTGTTTATGTAGGAGGAGTAGATTTAGTTGTTTTAATTGTTACTCTAATGATACTAATTAATTGAATATTTTTTGTTTTTTTTATTTCTTTATTTACTTAACTCTCACCTCGCAGGTATTATGGCCGGTTCAAACAGATCAGGTGACTTGGCAGATGCCCAAAAGAGCATACCAATTGGCACTATTTGTGCCATTCTAACCACAAGTACTGTTTATCTATCGTGTGTATTGTTATTTGCCGGCACTGTTGACAATCTTTTGCTTAGAGACAAGTAAGTCAAACTCTGTTTTAATTATAGCTTATCGTCTATTTACATCAAAAATTTAAATGTGATTTTAATTAACAGCAATTAAATATTGAATAAACATTAATTAGTTCATTTAGCATGGGTGTATTATAAAATAAAAATTGCAGATATTTCTAATCTAAATTGTTTTAAATTTAACATAATTTTGTGTTAAAGTCATTTAACATGATGTTATTTTTGAGTTTATTATACAATCACGAAAATATTTTTTAATTAACAAAACAAAAAAAAATAATTATTCGAAACGTGCAAAATGTTTTTAATTTAGGTTAAATTATTTTTTTAATGGGAGAAGAAGTCAATGTGTTTACAATATAAATTACAAGTTAAAAAGCCCCTCCGAAGAAAGCTTTTTCTATTCTGAGCAAGTCAAAGTCCAACTCTTTAAAAAATTAAACACAAATTACTTAAAGTTCATAGGACATGACACATCTTTACATCACCTTTTTAGAATAGAAATATCGAAATTTTAGCTACAATATTGTTTTGAGTTATCGACGGCTCAAAGTAAGCTAGGCCATTCAAGGCCGCAGGTATATTCCATATATTTTAGTGTTGAAAAATTATATATAAATAATAAACACAGAAGTGTGACTGACTGCTTGGAGTAAGATTTTTTTTCAACCTTTTTGCAACAACAACCAATAAATAAATTATGGCCCTTCTACTGTGCCCGAATATAAAACGTTAGTCAATATAATAGATTTTATATTTTGTTAAGAAATTAAAGATAATAAAATATTGTTACGAAGACGCTTATCAAGTTAAGTGAAATGACCTTATGTCGGTTAACACATTAAAAAGTTTCTAAGAAATCTTATAAACACAAAAGAACAGCTTGCTATATTAAAAAGTTTACACCAAGCAGGCGTCTACCCTGGACAATGGTAAGAACATTATTTGCATTTGATGGGATAATTTAATGTTTTCGAGTAAATACTAGAACCGCTCTAAACAGAATATAAAGGATTCCTCTCGTGGTTAATACAGCCGGTCTAAGCGCAAACGTTGTCGAATGAAGATACAACAATTGAGAAGCAGTTAATTGTGAAACTGTCCACACTTCTACGTTTGCTGATGATACAGCGTGTCTAAGCTCGCATGAAAACTCTCATCAAGCATCCATAAATCTTCAGCAACATATAACTCAGTTAGAGTTGTGGTTAAAATTATGTAGAATTAAAGTCAACGTTCAAAAGTGCATTCATGTGACCTTTACCCTGCGAAGAGATAATTATTCACCCGTTCGAATCAATAATCACATTGTTCCTCACCATACTTATGTGAGATATCATCATATTGCCTCAAAGCTAACACAAATGAAACTTAAGCTATCACAACTACATTGACTCATTGGCAGGAACTCAAAACTTAGCCTAGATTGTAAACTTCTAATTTACAAGACTATTTTAAAACCCGTATGGTCTTACGGAATCCAACTTTGGGGCACTGCCTCAGCTTCAAACGTGGATAGAATCCAACGTATGCAGAATAAAATTTTACGGTTGATAACTTCCGCCCCATGGTACATCAGAAATTCAAACATACATTGTAATTTAGACATACCGCTGGTGACTACAGAAATCATCAAACACGCAGGCAAATACTTGATGAAGCTTGAAGACCGTCCTAACCCCCTTGCTCGCAATATCTTGGATTATAGTGGACATAGCTGATTAAAAAAGAGGGATACCGCAGCTTTAATCCTCAATGCTACAGACGATACATCTTAGAAATATTTGCTTTGTTTTTTTTTATGACAATTTTCTTTTTACCCAAAAGGTTAGGCGTGACATGGTCAGGACTAATGTAATTTTTTTTAGAATTTAAGATTTTAATACTTATTGTTAGTTCTTTTCGTGAAGATACAACAAACAATTATTGAGAGTTAAAAAAAAAAAATGTGAACGTCATCAAGTTAACACATACTAATTAATACAGCAGCTTTTTGGCCTTGAAGTGGTAAAGTTACCATTGTGTATTTTTGTGTGTATTAAAGTAAATAGATCGTCCAAATAAATGCTGTAATTTAATTAAAACTATAAAAAGTTGTGTGTAATTATTTTGTAACAAAATAACTCAATAAGCTAACCGTTTATAAAAAAAATAAATGTAACAATATGTTATAAATTATTTTGATTGACAACTTAAAAAATAATAAACAAATATCAGCTTTAAAGATTGGAATAATTAAATAAACATAGTGTTACGTTATTATTTACGTGTTGGGCTCCTTTGTTACGAAATTATGCATGTCAAGATATATATTTTTTTTAATCTCACTTTATTTACTCAGCTCTGTATATTTTTGCTACAAACACTAGTAAACAAACCATACTTTTCACTCACCTGTGCAGGCAATTGCTATTTTGTAGGCGAATTATAATTTCTAAATTGTTAGATTATGGAAAGATCTAGCAATTCATTACAGTGTTCTCTCATAGATATATGTATTTATGTGCCAACCATAAAAATGCCACATCAAGAACGAAGAAAAATTTGTTATTGTGAAGATCATCAAGAAGTTTACTAGAGTTTTTATATTATTTTAAAACTCTATATTTTAAGATGTTGTTGTTTTTGTAGCGTAAAAGTATTAAATCTTCTATCGCAATAAAAACATATTTATATATCATTAAAATTATTCCCAGTCGTATAAGCGATCAAACGGACTAACAAATAGGAAACCATTAAGAAACATTTCACATCGAAAGCGGAAAGATGAAATAAAAATAAAATAAAAGCCTACTTTTAGGTGTTAAAAAATAATGTTATTTGTATTGATTAAAATTTTTATTTGATTTTAAGTTTAAATTTAATTAAAATTTTAATTGGTTCGACTAACGAAGAAAAAGTTTTCTAATAAGTTTTCAATAAAGCTTTTAACGTACAAAAACTTTTTACCTGTGTGTGGGTGTATTTGTATGTATGCAGAAATCGACATCAGCTGAGGCTTTAATTTAATATTTTGGAATTTTTGGAAAATTTCAGCTTATAAAGGACCAACATTTTATGCTGCTTTTTTTGACAAATTTTGTGGTGCTACTAAAAATTCAGAATATTTATTTTGTTAATGTTAGGAAAGTTTCAAAAGTTTTGCAGATTTTTTAAATACGATGTTTTTTATGGAACTATAAAATTGTAAACTATAAAATTATCTGCTGAAATCAAAAAATGCATAAGCAAAATATTAAAAAAAATTATCCACCAAATTTTATTTTAAAAGGCTATTTTTTATAAAGAAATAAATAAATAGATTGAAATAAAATTACCTTATTCGAAACAAAAACTTGTGGCTTTTTAATTTAAATTCGACTTGTGGCATATGACCACTGCGGTTGACTAGGATTTAGTCAAATCTGGAGGTTCATTTTTCGATAACTTTTTATAACCTTTAAAGCGGCGAATCTTTTTCAAGTGGTCAAATGTTTCGGGCTTATCGGTGTAGACTGCCAACTTCACATATTCCTACATAAAACAGTCCAGCGGCGTTAAATGGCACGATTTCGGAGGCCAACTCAAGGATCTGAAATGTAAAACTATGTGTTTACAAACGTTTCCTTCAGTAAATTATTTATTTCATGAACTGTGTGAAATGCTGCGCCGTCTTGTTAAAACCAAAGGTCCTGCACATGTTGTTCAATTGTTGAACGAAAAATTCGATAATCATTAAATGTTACGTTCTGATCAGCATTATTTTTTAAGAGGTATTGACCAAAGATTCCACTAAACCCATAAAGCAAATAAGCCAGTTTTTCTATACGTAGTGGTATCTCAATATAAACTTGAGGATTTTCATCACTCCAATTACGAAAGTTATGTTAATTGACGAATCGACTCAAGCAAAAGTGAGCTTCTTAGCTTATTAAAATTCGGTTATTAAAATTGGGATTAACAGCAATTCTGTTATGGGGGTCAAATTTACACAATTTGGAGGTGTTGTTTAGGCGTTAGTTATTAATACTAAGATTCCAAACCAAACTTAACATAAATCAGTTGATAGCTACCAAAATGGCTACCAGCTAAAAAAGGGTTGCCAACTTAAGGTTCTATATCTGTGTATATAGGGTCGGCCAAAGAACTTTTTTTTTTAAATGCTATAAACAAAAATACATCGCTTCGGCTGTGTGGCACGTAGCGCCGTCCTGTTAAAACCAAATGTTGCCAATATCCTCCTCTCCAAACAAAAATTCGTTCAACATGGCCCGATAACGATCGTCATTGACTGTAACGGTCACTTCTGAAAAATGGCCCAATTATGCCTCTGGACCAAAATCTGCACCAAACAGTGAGTCGTTTTGGGTGTGTCGGCTTTTCAATACATGCGTGCCCCAAATGTGACAATTTTGCTTTTTTTTTTTGCTTCGCCAAGATCAATGAGCTTCATCTGAAAAGATGATTTTTTTTTTGCAAAATTGGCACCTTCTGTAAATTGATCGCAGGCCTACTTAGCGAAGCGTTGTTCAAGCATATACACAACCATATTCGTTCAGGGAAGGATAAAACTAATTATCTATCAAATCAAACATGAGCTAAGTGTTACCATTCACGAAATAAGCACTAGTTGAAAAAAACTATAGATGGCGAACCCTATATATACAATGAAATGTTTTTGTTTTCCAGGTTTCTTGCAAAAATTTTTCCCCTTTGCCTTTTTGTAAAATCATCATTTTTATTTACTCGATTTATAATTTATTTGCTAGATTTATAACACTTGCATGATTCTGTGATATTTATAAAAACCGCATAAAACATATGTTTGGGCGCTATTCTGAAACGTGACAAATGCAACCCAAAGTGCAAATTTAATCTTACAGAAACTATTATTTTTTAACAGATTAGAAAGCAGACAGACGCACATATACTGTCGCTATCACACCTATTCAATAATTTTTTTAAGATCCAACATCCTTACATAGTATTTTCTGGTCACTAAATGAGAGTTGATAAAAAGCTACAAAAGCTCACGCCTTTAACATTAAATCACATTTTATTTTTGTTACTTTTTCTGTGTTATTTAAATTTAAAAAAAAATAATTTTAAAGTGTAAAAAATACTCCTTTTTTAAGCGGATTATAATTAATTTATTTTGATTTGTTTTTAAAAAACTTGATAAACTAAAAATTACAAAAAAAAAAAAAAATAAATTATTATAATAATTTTTTATAAAAATAAGCGACTTTTACAGTGGAAAGTTATACAGTTCATATAGTCTAGACTTGATAAACATTTGAACAATTTCTGTAATTCTAATTTTATTTTTTTTACTTAAGATTTGGTCAGTCAATTGGTGGAAAGCTGGTCGTGGCTAATATGGCTTGGCCAAATCAGTGGGTTATTTTAATTGGATCATTTTTATCAACACTCGGCGCTGGATTGCAGAGTTTAACTGGAGCACCACGTCTTCTACAAGCCATAGCCAGAGATGAAATTATACCATTCTTAGCACCATTTGCTGTATCATCTAAACGTGGTGAACCCACAAGAGCTTTGCTTTTGACCATTCTAATTTGTCAGTGTGGCATTTTATTGGGTAGGCCGGCAATAAAAACAATGATAATAATAATAAAAATTATTTTTTTTTTTTAAATTAATAATTTTTTCAATTGATGTTTCAAAGGTAACGTTGATTTGCTGGCCCCATTATTGTCAATGTTTTTCCTTATGTGTTACGGTTTCGTTAATTTGGCCTGTGCCGTGCAAACTTTATTGAGAACACCCAATTGGAGGCCGCGTTTTAAATTTTATCATTGGAGCTTATCACTTATTGGTCTTACGTTATGTATATCTGTTATGTTTATGACATCTTGGTACTTTGCCTTAATTGCCATGGGTATGGCGGTTGTGATTTACAAGTATATCGAATACCGTGGGTAAGTTCAAATTGAAAATAAATCGTTTAAGCAGTTTAAAAGTAAAAATGAATTAAAATATTTATAGAGCTGAAAAGGAATGGGGTGATGGTATTAGAGGTATGGCTCTTACAGCTGCCAGATATTCTTTGTTGCGTTTGGAAGAAGGCCCACCACACACCAAAAACTGGCGACCCCAGATATTGGTGCTCTCAAAATTAAATGACAATTGTATGCCAAAGTATCGTAAAATTTTTGCATTTGCTACCCAACTTAAGGCTGGCAAAGGTTTAACCATTTGCGTGTCAGTTATACAGGGTGATCATACTAAAATTGGCAATCGTGCCATAGAGTCCAAACAGGCTTTGCGCAAATATATGGATGATGAGAGGGTTAAAGGTTTTTGTGATGTTTTGGTCGCTAAAGAAATTGGCGAAGGCTTAAGTTCTGTGTAAGTTTAAATTATTATTAATTTTTAATAAAATATTTGTTTAAATTATTTGGAGTTTCTTTAAACAGTATTCAGACAATTGGTTTGGGTGGCATGAAACCCAACACGGTAATTGTTGGCTGGCCCTACAGTTGGCGTCAGGAGAGTAAACAAAGCTGGAAAATCTTTATACAAACTGTACGCACCGTTGCTGCTTGCCATATGGCCCTATTAGTGCCCAAGGGTATTAACTTTTTCCCTGAATCCAATCACAAGGTAAGTGACGTTTTATATATTAAAGATTTTAGATTATTGTTGTAACTCAGCCTGAATTTAAGATTGGTGGCAATATTGATATCTGGTGGATTGTTCATGATGGTGGTCTTTTAATGCTTTTGCCATTTTTATTAAAACAACATCGTACATGGAGAAATTGTAAATTGCGAATTTTTACTGTTGCCCAAATGGAGGATAATTCAATTCAAATGAAAAAAGATCTCAAGACATTCCTCTATCATTTGCGTATTGAAGCCGAAGTCGAAGTGGTTGAAATGGTTAGATAAATAATATCAAATATTTGCTTTAGTATATTTGCAAATTAATTATTATTTGAACTTTAATTACAGATGAATAGTGATATCTCAGCCTACACTTACGAGAGAACTTTAATGATGGAACAAAGAAATCAAATGTTGCGTGAATTAAGATTGAATCGCATTGAAAAAACCAAAGTCGTATGTACATTTAACTATTCATTTAATATTTTTAGCATTAATAATTTATTATTAAAAATTTTAATTGTAAAAAAACAATGAAAAAATGAAAAGTTTCATTTAGTTAAACGAATATAATGGAACTTTTCAATTTTATACTTTGACACCAAATACAACAACAGATTCACTAACAGTGTTCTCCATTTAACAAATTCATTCATTGGTATTCATATTTACTTATATACTCACTCGCCCGCTCAATTACTTTTAATTTTAAAATTAATTTTTGTTTTGTTTTTATTTTAATTTTTGTTAAATTATTTAATTTATACTTTTTAGTTTTTTATTATAACACTTGTTGAGTTCGGTTTCGGTTGTGGTTTCTGTTCATGTTTCGTTTTCCTATTTTCTATTTTAATATTAATAATATTAATATTTGTTAAGTCTATTTATTTATTTGTTTATTACGAGTACATTTTTATATAAATATTTTCTTAATTGTCTAATTATATACATATTTGTTATATTTATATTTTAATATTTTAACACTCCCTACTTTTTTTTGTAATATTAACTTTAAAAAAATATCTAAAAACGTACAACAAACATAAAACAGAATTTAGTGGACAAGAAATCAACAACTGGGGAGGACAAAATGCCTTTGGTAAAATTTCTCATAACACCACTAAAATAAAAAAATACTCTTCTTTTCTCTCTTTCTCTCTCTCTCTCTTCTATTGTTTACGTTTTTATTGTTCTATTGTTATTAAATGTTTGTATTTTATAATTCATGTTCAAGTACATGATGGCTGTTGTTCCTTTCACCATTTTCATTCATATGGAAACTTGCATTGTCCGTCCTGACCACTAAATATAAGTGTGTTAAGGAACTCATTTTGTTAAATAATCAACTTTCAAATCATGTTGTCATTACATTCATTTGTATTTGCAAAAAAAAAAAACTTGATGGCATTTTTCATTTTTAAAATTAATGAAGACCTCTTCGATTTTCTTGTTTTGTAAAAATCATTAATTTAAAGACATTTGCTCCCACCTTTAACTGCATTCAATTCATTCAAATTCTTTGTATTGTATTTCTATTTTTTTTTTTTTATAAATAAACTTTTTTTTGTTTACTTTAATATGATTCGTAAAAACCATAAATACAGAATGTGATAATTTTTAATACAAAACAAAGCAACAAATGAATAGATATAAAGAATTCTAATTTATTTACTTGAGATTAAAACATAATTTTCTTTAATTAACAATATATTATTTTAGAAATATTTTTTTTAGCACAAATTCATTATATAAAAATTAGTTGAATTTTGTTTTTATTTTCGCCACATGATTTATTTTTAAAATTGTTAAAACACGCTTCTTTTTCTGAAGATGCACCCAAATAACTATTATTATTATACACGATAACGAAAAGAAATACATTTTTTTTAATTTAACGATTTTCAAAAATAAAACAAATCTCAGTGATTCTTCTAGAAGAGTGCAATTTTTCAATTTTTACTTTTTACAAGAAAGCGGTGTACAGTGGAAAAAATATTACAGTGGCTGTAAAACTCTAACATCATTTTCTCTACTGGTTTGCCAAAACAAAAATACAACTGTGTTCCTCATCTTGATATAAAAGCAGCTTTAGCCTCTACTTAAAATTTGTAACTTTGTCAATTTTGAGTTGATTTTTTTTACAACATTTTTCAGCTCATTGATTTGGGACTCAACTTTGAGAATTTCACGTGAAAGTAGCCCCAAAAATAACAACTTCTTAGTCATTCATTATGTCAGGTTGGCTGCATTAATAATGGCCATACAACTTTTTTGCTCAAGGTGGATTTCTATCACTTTTTTTGTATTTTAACATGGTTATATTTTGGTATACTGTACTTCACGAAATATCTCTCTTGTGTCTGATGCAAAGAAAATAAAAGTGGAAGACACCTTTTCGAAAAAGTGCATTAAAAACTTCCCATTTCCCCCATTTTTCACCTTTTTTGTTTAATAAATGGATTACAAATCCACAAAAATGCTGTTTTTACAGATATTCTTACAGAAAATATGCGATTTTTATTTGTTATCTGTGCATGGAAACAAATTTTAAAACATTTTTGATTATTGTCAATGTCCATTCTCATTATAGTTGACACTTGTGGTTCTGATGATCTTGTTTTCTTCATAGGTAGTTCATATTACGACTCTGCATCATCATCATCATCCGAGTTTGACATAATACGTTTTCATCAGTATGTTCTCCAATTTGAGAGTTATCTTCGGTGCTTTCAACTTCGAACTGCATAAGTTTAGAACTCTACCAACAAACCTCCGCAAGCAATGCATTTAATTTTCTGCCTTTGAATAGCTTTTCCATTGGCATGGTCGTCCGGTTCCTGAGGCAATTGCACCAAAAAAGTCATGGATGCGTTGATTTGTTAAAACTAATACTTGTCTGCGCGTCATCTCGTCGTAGACGCCACTTTCCTAAAACGGCTTCAACGAGTTGTTTCAATGCGTCCCATGAACATAGGTGTTTGTACAATGTTTCGAAAGCATATTTGTACAGATTCGCTTTTCTTTAATTTTCGTATAATTTAAGAGTTTGGTTTTTTTAACTACCTGACAGTAGTGTAATATTGTCAGAACAAAATGTTAGTTATTTTTAATTATCACATTCTGTAACAATTTAATAAATTATTTTTTTTAATAAATTATTATTAAGGAAGCATGTTAGTATGTGTTATTTAGAGAAATTATGTTTTCTATTATACATTTGTTTTTTTACATTTTAATTAGTTGCGCAAAGTTTTAAAATGTTTCATCTTATTTTTTTTTTATTAAAACCAACATAACTGTGCATACTTTATATAAGTGTTAAGTAATGAACGACCGTTGGTTTCATGTAGAAAAGTCTTAACTCGAAAATATGTGTTTTCTTGATTCCAATATATTTCACACACATACACCCCCGTTACAAAAGCTTAATGCGATAATATATAAAATAACGGTTTTACAGTGTTCGTATAGTTTGTCCAAAGAAACGTGGCTGCTTGAAAGAAAACATATCGTATCGTATTAACGGCAGCATGTGATGTCAATTACTTTTTGCATTTTTATAGACTTCGGAGCTTCAGTAAGCCAAAGTAATGGTGTCGTATTGGCAGGAAGTGATTTTGGAAGAAATTATTAAATGAAACGCATTCCCATTAAAAAAAATTATTGCGGTCATGGAATTAAGACAAGTTCTCAGAACTCAAGGAAAAAACTTCTCACTTGTTATTTTAATAAAAACAAAAATCTTTTCAGCCTTCTACTAGAAAATAGAAATTTACATAAGGAATTTACCAATTCAGTCTTAAGTAAATTAATTAGTTTTCATTTATTTGACAATCTTTGATGTACTAAGATCACTAACTTATTTTTCTATAGCCACCAGAAATAGAAATAAATCGAAGCTGGTGGGAACTGTAACGGCGTTCGTTAGGCGGTGCTCACGCCAAAAATAATTGTATCCATAAGAACGAACGCATTTTAATTTGGACAGATTTTAGTCGACAGACACCACTCCCCCCCTCCCCCCCCGGGAGCACATAAATATGGTCTTTATAGAACTTCGACTATCTAGACACAGTGCAACTGGGGAAAAAGGGAGCCCAGCCCCCTGAAGTCAGCAGGGGTACAACTGGAAACTCCACTTTATTTCCACGGGAATCAGTGACCCGCAGAGTTCCGTTATTTGTCTCTTTAGACACTTAACTGTTTTTTGGTTGATTATTGAGGTTGGTCCTATATGGGAGTATCGTGGTGGTTTTGGTTTCGCGGCCCCATAACAGTATAATGGTTATTATGGTAGCCAGGATAATCTCACTGTTAATGGCACGCTAAGTGAATGATCCAGTCCAGTGAGCATGCTAGACATGTGTTCTGGACAGCAGTTTGAAAGTCTCCAACTCTTAAGCAAGGAGTGATGATTTGCAGCCCTGCTCTGGAATCATCGAAGTTGCAACTAGAAAGTTCTGTTGCATAGAATTATGGCTTCGGCTTCCTAGGACGAGCATGACGTTCCAAATTATGCAGTGGTTCGATCCACCATCTGATTAAGGCTTCATGGCCAGGCGCAGATGTGAATCTAATCACACCACTCTCCCCCGAGGGCACATTGATATGTCTTAATGAAATATCACCATTAAAGGCTAGCAGAAGCCAACTGCACAACTTCCACATTATTTCCACGGGAATCAGTAAGCCCCAGAGTTCAGTTTTTGCTGTTCTCTGTCTGATTATTGAGGTTGGCCCCTTGGTGGTTGTGGTTTCGCAGGCCGGGATCATCTCACTTTTGACCAAGAACACAGGGTGAATGATCCGGATCCAGTGAGCATGCTATGTCATGTGTTCTGGACCAGGAGTTGAATAGTCTTTAACTCTTTAGCAAGGAGTGGGGGTGGCGGTCCTGCTCCAAGTTCCGGAAATTGCAACTAGGAATGACCTGTTGGTTTCCTAGAGCGTGTGTGTACGCTACATACCAGCCAAGTGGTTTGATCCATTATCGTGTTATGGCCACATGGCTAGGTAACGATGTAAATCAGCGGCAGCCTTCTTCGGGTGCATGGAGTCCTGATGGATCTTTTCCCCATCTTGGTATGTGCCTTCGGGGGTAAAAGACGGCACCAGTCCCCTAGGCTAAAAGGAGCCTATTACTGGAAGAGACATACATATGACTCTCGAAGTTCGACCAGTGACTTATAAACACACACTGATACCACGGGAACCAGTTTTCCGCAGAGCTTCGGCCCTGTTCTGGTTGCTGATGAGACCCCTCGGGAGGCAACGTGGAGACTGTGGTTTAATTGGCCTTTTATCCAAATAAATGTCCTAGTTGCGCTGGCAACAGGACTAAGAGTTGGATAGTCTCCAACTGTTTAGCAAGGCGTATATGCACCTAATGTGTATGCGTCCTAGAGCGTGGGTGGCCGTTTTACTACATCCAGTGGTAAGATCAACATTAGATTATGGGCCGATGGCTAGATGGTAAATAGGATGTAAATCCTATCACATCGTGTACTCGGCAGCCTGCTGTGTCGAATGTGTTTAACGCTAAAGCTAGAGCTAAAGCCTAGTAATATCACATAAAAGAATACCTGAATCGCTGTTCTATTAATAACCAAACTTAATCTATAGTGGAATATTTGGTGATATTAGTAGAGCATTTGAACTTGTTAATTAAAAAAGAGAATATGTGCAGTACAGTTACATTCTATTTTTATTCTCTCAAGTTTATAACAGCTTTCGATAACAGAATATTTGTTTTTGTTACTAAAAAATTGATTTGAATTTTTTTACTAATTGCAGAGTTTTTCAATTTAGCTTACGATATATTTTGAGCCATACAGGAAAAAAGCCATACAGTGTTTGCATTTCAATTAATACATTTTGACAAATACTGTTTGTGCATATTATGTTCTTAACTTCTCCTGCAAAGTTACCATTATAAGCGTTAAGCCTTTCTACATGAGAGCAACGATACTTACTTATTTATAAATATTAAAACAAAAAGACTCGTTCTTATAATTTGTTTAAAATTATTTGTATAAACAATTATTTAATAGAAAAATTTAGATTATTTTAGTTTTTTGACTTCATTTCAGTTATTTTGTCAATGTATTATGAAATTAAACAACAATTCAGTTTTATAAAATACAAATATTTGTTTGTGACTTTTAACTATTTGGTTATGGATTTGTAATTTATAAATTACTTTTATTTTTATTCGACCTTTTTTTTTAAATATAATTAAATATGGAATAATCTTTTAACGGTCTTTTAAATAATTTAACGATTTCATTTTTCTCGATATTTCGCTTTCCTGTGGAAAGCTTCTTCAGGAAATTATTTTTTATATTTAACAAAAACAAATTGTTATAATTTTTTGTTTTTGTTAAATATAAAAAATAATTTCCTGAAGAAGCTTTTCACAGGAAAGCGAAATATCGAGAAAAATAAAATCGTTAAATTATGTAATTTATAAATATTATTTTTTTTTCAAAATTATTTATTTATTAAAAAATAATTAAAACGTGTTTTTTTTTTCTTTTGTTTTTGTTTGTTTAAAGAAATTTATTATTATGATTTTTGTTTAATTTTATAGGTACAAACAATAATTGATCATCATCATGAAAGTATGAAAACATCATCCAAAGTCCGATTTGCAGATCCCACAGTAGAAGAAAAACACGAAAATGTCAGTTCTACTCAAATTAACAATGCAAAATTTCCTTACATTACTAACCTTCAAAAAAAACCATCAAATGTGTTTTTTTTTTTCTTCTTCTTCTTCTTCTTCTTTTTATTTCTCTCTTATTCTTGTGATCTGCGGTAAATGTTTGTAGGAGTCTAAAGATGATGATAACAATATCAGTAAATCGTATGAGGTTAATGAGGACAACAGAGGAAAGAACAAAGATGACGACGATGAAGACGGTGATGGCAGTAATGATGAATATGTGGAAAAGAAACCGTAAGATCTCGTTTTAACAGCATTAACAAATATATAAGTGTAGTAATTTAATTAATTTCATAAGTTAATCTTTTCTTGGCAAATTAGTTTGTCTTAAAGTTTGTGACATTTCTAAAATTTTTATTTCAATAATTATTTAAATTTTGTATTTTTTATTTTTTTAGAAATGAAATGAATGTGCGCCGAATGCACACGGCTGTTAAACTTAATGAAGTTATTGTAAATAAATCACAAGATGCCCAATTGGTTATAATGAATTTACCTGGTCCACCCAAAGATATTAACCCAGCACGTGAAAGCAATTGTAAATTTGTTGTCTTGAACCCACCAACACATACATACATATGTTTCTAATACACTCTTATTTTTCTTTTACTATAGATATGGAATTTTTGGAAGTTCTTACAGAAGGCCTGGAAAAGGTGCTAATGGTTCGAGGAGGTGGGCGTGAAGTGATAACTATTTACTCTTAAGCAGTTAAACCAACAAAATATTAAATTTAACACAAAAAAAAAGAAAAAATAAAGCAAAAACAAAAACACCACCCCAACAAACAAAAAATAAAAGAAAAAAGATATTAAAGAACAAAAAGAATAAAAAAAGTAAAAGAAAAAAGATGATAACAACAATTTTGTAATATTTGAAACTTAGGCAACTTTTTGAATCAATTAATATTCAAGTAGTAATTTTAGGTATTTAAATATAATAAAAAAAAGAAATTTAAAAAGAAAATGCAATTAAAACTATTTTAACTTAATTTTATGTAAAAAGATAATAAAAAAAAATGTTATAGTAAATAATAATAAAAAAATAAAAAACAAATTTAGTAAAATAAATAAAATTAAGGGAGTTTGTTATTTTAAAATTAATTTATTTTTTAAAGCTTTTGCTATTCATTGAAGCAGAAAACTAAAAGCATTAACTAGTTCTGCAACGTTTGTAAAAATTTTATATTTGTTTTTTGTTTATTAAAATGCAAATTAAAAACCAATCACACGTGCTGCTTGCTCGATACGACTGAGTTCACCTGGCTTCGAAATGTTTGTAATCATTTGCTGTCATAAAACTGTTATGACATATAGTGGCTCATATCGAAGGTGGGGCAACTAATCACAGAAAAGTTCAGCAGCTTTTAAATATTTAAGGTTTTACAAAATATGTCATTAAAATAAACGAAATTCACGCAAGATATAATTTTGACAGAAAACGCTGGTTTATAATTAAAAATTGTAAATTTTAGGGTTATGGCATGTCGGGTAAATGGCATCCACGACTTTGCTGGTATATACGCACTCTTTTGTTGAAATTTTCCAGGATTGTTTTGCATAAATGTGACTGAATTTCGTTGATACAGCGCTCAATTTCCTCCGTCAAGGTTAGCTTGTTGACATAAATTAGCATCAACTTTTTGTTCTTCCATAATCCATTCAACGAACTCTCATCGCTGTGCGTGGTCAGTAGGCTTGAGTTCTTGAGTCAATCAAACTTTGGAAAAATGCAAAACTTTCATGAGAGAACTTCTTGAAATGCCCAATTCTTGACCACGGCGCCGAATTGATGTTGCTGGAATCTCAGCAACACTCTCTCGAAGTGCTTCAATATTTTGTGTTGAAGGACGGCCAGACTGTTTAAGATTAACTAATTGATCTAGTCCCTCTAAATTTCTTAATTAGTCTCTTTACAGTTGAAGTTAAATCACTATTCCAATCATATTTTGTACGAAAATTGCGAACCGTTGCTGCCAAACTTTTATTGAAATGGTGCTCAACAATAAAAATGCGTTGTTCTTTTCTGTAACGCTCCATTTTTAATAACCCGGAACTGTCGGCTATCATTTTCAGCTGTATTTTTTTGTAAATGTAACAACACAAAAATTAGCTGCTTCAGGCTAATAACAATAGAAATAATAAAAAAAAAATTTTTAAAACTATGAGCACACCTTTACTATCAGTGATCTGTGCTTATGGACAATAGCAATACCCAACTTGTGCGCACTTTCCTTAACATTTGTTTTTAAAATGTCAAATTACTTGTGTTTGTCCATGACGCTGGTAAGCCTCCATGCTTCACTTCACCATTTATGTTTTCATAATTTTATTTTTTTTAGTAAGTTGTAAAGTACCGTATTGGAAAATACTTGTCAATGCTTTTAATTAAAAGTATTCAAAAGTTTTTAAGACTTTTAAAATTGTTGATACACATCTATCAATATAACCAATTTTTAAGTTTAAGTCTGTCTTTAAAAATATGTTATGTTCGTCCCATAAAGGCATCGAAAATGGATGAAGGCGAACAAGCACAAAGTTTGGTTTTTCGCTGAAATAAAAATATTACAAACTATTGCATCTGGCAACCATGCGTTGGGAAATTTTAAATGCGAAACCCCTATTATTTTTATAACAGCTGTTGCAAAATTCATGCTTTTGTTGATAAACACAATAGATTCATATTCATAAAATAAAGGAAGATCTCGAAATCAGGAAGAATTATTAATTTTGGAGTATAACCAGCAATATTTCGCCAGCCTCTGCAAAAGAAAAAAATATCGAATGTAATTGCATATATTGAAACAAATTAATACATACGCACATATATAACATTACTGAAATTAAATAAATGCAAGTTTAAAAAGTAATGGCTTCTAATAATTATCCTGCGCCTGAATTCTTTTCAATTGCTCCACCGTTAATGGATTTTGAGTCGGAACTTATTTGGTTTGACTTCACGGAATCGTTTAACGTTAAAATAGAGTACGACAAAAGTAATCGTATTAGCACAAATACCAGGGAACTTATGGAATTAGCATTTTCACAACCTCTAAATTTACAAGATCAAAAAATGTTGCTGAATGAGCTAGTTAAAAATCCGTTTTTTGTTTATCAGATACGCTTAACTCCTGACAAGGTAAGTAAGCAGCTAAATGCATCACCGACATTCAGCAGACCTAAGGTTACTTTCAAAAAAATTTATTTAATAACCTGAGTATATCGTTAAAGTTACCCCGCCTGGTTGAAAATAATCCAATGATATCTTTTGAAATATTGGTAAAACTAATGGACTCGCCCGAAATTACGGAATATTTTCATGTTTTGGTTAATATGGACATAACATTGCATTCCATGGAAGTAGTAAATAGGTAAGTATCTATTTGTATAGTTGGCTTTATCGTTAACTCGTTTAATATATATATATATATATATATATATATATATGTATATGTTTTTGATTAAAAGGTTGACCACATCTGTTAATTTACCCACGGAATTTATTCATTTGTACATTAGTAATTGTATTTCATCGTGTGAAAATGTCAAGGATAAGTACATGCAATCTCGTCTAGTAAGATTGGTGTGCGTTTTCTTACAATCTCTAATAAGAAATAAAATTATAAACGTGAAGGTAATTTAATTAAAAACAATAAATATCGAATGAAATGTGTAACAAATAAATATATTGTTTTGTTTATTCCAAGGAATTATTCATAGAAATAGAAACATTCTGTGTGGTTTTTAATCGTATAAAAGAAGCTGTGGCTTTGTATCGTTTACTTAAACATTTAGATATGGGAGAACCGCCACAAAATCCAACACCAACAAGCGGAACTGGTTCCAATACTACATCATCATCTTCAACATCTAGCAAAAGCGATAAAAATGGATCAAATAAATAATGTTAAAAATAAACCGAATAATCACGTCTTTTTGACTTTGCTTTAAATTCTCAAAATTAACAATTAAATAGTGGGCGCAATATGAAGCGAATTATGAAATGTACAAGCCGAAAAACTTCAAAAATGTGAGTGTTTCTTATTATGAGGCTTAGAACAAGCAAGTTATTATAAGTCATTGCTAGTAAAAGAAAACTTATTTTTTATTTTGTATCAAGTTTATATATCTAAATAATAATTATACTTTAATGCTTGTTAAGCTTATACGATACATTAGAAAGAAAGAAACACACTGATTAAAATTATTTAAAATTCACTTTCCATTTTCACAAGACGCTTTACGATTTTTTAATAGCCATGTTGTAGCATTATTGTCTGCAATACACGTTTTATTTGTGAATTTGTGTTGAGACGTGATTTGATGCCTAATGAAAATGAGACAGCCAATATTTCGATAGCATGTTCTTGCAGCAGTAGAGTCATTTCAGACAAGTTATCAATAGCTGTAGCCGCCACAGAGGGATTATCATCTCTAAGGCATTGTATGTAGGCATTCAGAGCGCATCGATTCACATCTGATCTACCGGGATTGTGTTTCAAATGACGTATCAGCAAAATATATGCATTCGATCTTATTTGAGCACTAGGAGAAAATATTAATTCTAAGAGACGATCAAATAATTCACTTAGAAAATTGAATCGTTTGGAAGTGAAGCTTTCAATTTCTTGTAGGGGTCCAAGAATTGATTCCTCTGCACTCGAATGTTTAACAATCTTTATCAGATTGGCAAAGTGGGGAGATATGGATGATGATTTATTTAAAGAACCCGATATGGCGAATGTTACTGCTCCACGACTGTTTATATCTAAATTTGATAGTTGATAACTGCTCATGGAATCTGATGAATCGGTCTCCATAGCGGTGGACAGCTGAGCATTTCGATTGTCCTGCGATGAAGTGTCTTCAAAGTCAAAATCTTGTTTTACTTCCTCATTATTCACCGCTGCAGTGGAAGATTTTTGCTGTAGCAAAGTTATACCCTGCACTAATTGTTGTAGTGATTGCAGTGAATTATAACGATTCGCCAAATCCATAAGAACATCAACATATTGCTCTAAGAACACCAAAGCGCTTGAAGGATTTGAATTTATGTAGCCTTGCAATAATTCAATTAGCTTAATCAAAATATGATATGATTCCTTTACATTATTGTATTGCTTAAAAAATGTAAAATAACATTCTAAAGCCGATTGAAAGTCCTCCTTGTAGGTATCATCGAAACAAAGGGGCTGCAGCAGTTCGAGAGTTCTCAATATTTGTATATAGCGATGCATATGATACTCATCTCTTATAACACGTAAACTAAGTTGGCCCCTTCCCTGTATCAGCGAAGATAAAACTCCCAATTGTCGCAGGAATAGTGCCGGATGGGAGGCGGCCATTTTACGTATTAATAATTCCGTATCGCTGGAAAATGTTTCAAAGTCTTTTTTTGTGAATAAATTACCTAAACAGGTGATTAAATTGTTGCACACTTTATCTGCTTGGCAGCCATTTAAATTTTGTAGTTTATCTGCGTACGAATCCAATTGATGACTGCGTATAAATTTAATGGAAGGATACATTAAATACATTTGCCTTAAAATTGTTGAACGTAATTTTTGCGAACAATCACAATCGAAAACGTACTCAATGAACTTTATTAAATTGGAAGTATTTTTTTTGCATACACGGAACAAAAGATTGATGCGGCAACACAATACAAACTCGTACTGAGTTGCTGAACTCTTTAACTCTGATTCTCCTTCTCTCAAAATAAACTCGGTAAACATTTTTAATTCTTTGTCTGTGATTGAAAACATGTTTTCTGTGGGATCCGCTTTTAAGACGCAACGATCTCTACCTTGCCACAACTTTGGATTATTTATTAAGGCTTGAACAAAATTTAAAACAGCTGAATAGTCTAGATCTTGCTCCTTGCATTGAAGTAAATACTCTAGAGTAGAAATAATTGTATCCCAATTAGTTTCATGGCAAATCCAAGATAATAAGTAGAACCGAAAGTCTCCCGAGGATTTTGAGAACAAAAACAGTAAATCTTGTTTATTAAAGACACAACACAGTTCGGGATCATTGTCCGAAAGCAAATCTACTAGCATGCCATCATTGTACAGTGTTCTTGTTTTATTAACGGATGACGATGTCATATGATGCCGAAATTGCTTTAACATTTGTTGTAACGTTAACCTTGAAGGTTTCTGTTGAAGTCCTGGTTTTGTGTTTTGCTGCTGAGCATTTCTAGTCAAAATTTGTAGACATGAAGTGAACAAGGCAGCCCTTGCACCATCTTTAGTTATATTTAAAAGGCAAGATTTTAAGAATTTTGCATTGTCGTTAATTACTTGGGGATTCATTTTAATTATAGCTCTCACTAGCGAAAAAATTTGTTTCGGTTCCAATATATTAATCAATAAATTCTCCATATTTACGTGGTTTAGAGTCTTTAGAAAACAATTGTGTAAGTTTAATGCATCCTCATTTAAAAGCTGATGTAGTAAAATTCGAAAGTCATGTTCACTAAATTCGTTTTTGTTTGAACATTTTGAAACTTTAAAAATCACTTCTTCCGCCTCTTTAGCATAAGCAGCAGGTTGAACAGATTTAATAGTATTGGTTAAATTAACTGGATCCGGAGTTAGTTCTTCCAATTGAATACATTCCAATATATCATTTTTTATTTTGGGATTGTCAGCCACAGTCTGGGAATGCGAATACAATCCCAAAGCTTGTACAGTAAGGTGTCCATTTTTGGCTCCTCTGACCTGTTGAATTTCTATTAGTTGTGCCAAATAGGCCTTATTTAATATAGCATTTTTAACCGTGTCGAATTGCTCGATAACAGCATGATCTAACAAGGCTAACAACTTGGACATCGAATTAATGGGAGTTCCGAAGTTTTGCACAAACAATACAATTTGATCTGGAGTCAATTCCCTGATAGCAGCCTCGATTAGTCTATCTACAGAGGAACGAATCATTTTCAATTTAAGCCAATCGGGCAACAATTGTACAGGTTCATGGGGCATGCTGGGTATGTAGGCTATTGGTGCATTTCCTCCTAAAGGAAACCAATAATCCAAAATTGGTATAGATTCTGGCATTTGATTACTAGAATGCGTCAGTAGAATTATAAAAGCATGAATAATGTTTAAGTGCAGTGGCAATTGGATGCCATCATTAAATTGTACCATCAACAAATCAGGGTACTCAGTCCATTGATATGTTTCATGATGATCGCGCAGCTTGAAAATGTAGTTGTTAAACATAACGACTAAACAATTTAAAGTCTGCAAACGATTCTCCTCATCCAGTTTAGAAACTTCATCATCCAACTTCGTCATTGTACCTACTGTTCCCTCCGGCAATGGAATGATATGCTGAAACATAGTGCTACGCTCAACAATCAATTGTGCCATATCCATTACATGATCCAACATATCAGTCACCGAATCCTCTAGGGTATTTGCTGCTATAAATTGAATATAAGCCATCACTAGGTCGGGTGAGTTCTCCACTTGACAAGCCGATCTCAACTGTGGTATTATAAATATACGTACATCATTAAAGTGGGGTATTTGAGGTATGGCACTTAAAAGCCATTCATTTGGACTTAATGTGGAACATTTAAATATAATCTTTAGGCCGCGCAGTGCTGATAAACGGGTCTGTTTAACCGTTGAGCACAAACGTCTAAATATATAATCTAAAATCTCGCATACGGTCTGTTTACTATACGTGGGATCCATAATGACGTTACGCAAAAAATTTACCAACTCGGCATCGCGACTATTTTCCTCGTTAATATTGTTAGCATTAAATAGCAAAAACTCACATAAACATTGGACAGGCAAATGATTAAAGTCGCCATCACTGTTTTGTACGAGATCTGAAAGCCATGGCATGGATTGTGTAGTTCCTTGCCTCTGGATAATGTCTAGCAATAAGTCCGGTTTGCGGCTACGACATAGTAAATGTCCAATTTTTAACGACTTGTTTAAGGTACGAAGCTGTTCTAATACACCACTTGGAACTCGCCGAGCTACGCCCATAGGATCCATTAACATTAGTTGTGATGTAAGTATGGCATTTTCTTCAGTAATAACAGCTTGAGAAGTTTGAGCAGCCAAATATGATTCAAATTCTACAATATGATCACGTTCTAGGGGCACAATCTGAAAATTCAATTTTTCAAAATATTGTAAAAATTTTTAATATTATAATAAACACACAAAATTTAATTAAATTTAAAATTGATTTAGCAGCAGCAGAATATCAAAAATCAAGCATCGTTACTTTGTTTAAACTTAAAACACTCACCTGTAATTCATCTTTAGTCATAACAGTTTCAATAAATTGATTTGTTATACACATTTCCATTAACATTTTCATTGTGGGATAATGATTCCAACAAAATGCTCCAAAGGTCGATGGATTATGAGCCGAAATCATTAACATTATTAACCATGCTTTCCAATACAAGACCGTTATTGCTAATTTGGGTGGTTCATAGTCTACGGGTAAATTAATATTTTCCGGATGATGATACTCCGCCATGCTAAAAAGAAAATCAATTATATCGAACTTATTCGCCTGAACCACTGGACAATTTGTAATTCGCATAGTTGAAGCTCTTTTAATCAATGAAATTATTATATCGAATGTATCGGGTATAGTAAAAGGTATTTCCTTTGTTATTCCTATTAAAATTATACGCAACAGGGTATCTTCGTGTATAGGAGTTTCCGATACTAAACGCAACAAAGTCGTTCTTTCGGGCTCAGAAGGCCATTGATCGTAACGTGAATATTGTTCGGCGCTTTCTAACAAAAGTATTTTGTGTAAACCTTGAAAAAATTCACCGGCTTGCAATTTGAAAAGCGACGGAACAATTTCATACATCCACGATACACAATCTAATTGTATTTGGCACATTTGATTATAGAACTTTAATAGAATAGCATTATTGGCTGCATTGTCTTTGGCTACTCTTAGGGATATGCTGGCTTCTCGCACTTGTGGCGACACAGACAATAGCATGCTAAGACATGTTAAATCGACCATGGAATGAAATATGCGATCTCGAAATTCGGAGCTTTCTATTTGTTTATTTAATTCGGGACGACCGCTTAGAAATATTTTGCAGAATACCACTAAATTAATATCGTTGCGTAGCATGCGAACCAATTCACGTAGAAAAACGCGCAGTGTACGCAAACAGTCATCACGTTGCAAAAGAAACTCTTTATAGATTTCAGCTAAATGTTTTGCCGAATCATCTGGTGCTGCTTGAAACATCGTAGCTGGAAAAATAAATTTACGTTATTAATAAAATTAAAAACATAAACATAAAACAAAAACCGTAAAAACAAAAATATAATAAATTCAAATTCAATAAGGAAAATTCTCACCTAACATTCCCATATTGTTTGGATTTCTTGTATTTGATAGTTCATTCTGTACCACCAATTTTAAAATAACATTTAGAATGCCGGGCTCTAAGCGTATCATTTCCTTAATACAGGACATATAAAAATTTATAAGTGGCTTTGCTTTCAATCTCATTTTCACTAAAATGGCCAGAACTTCATGATCTTTAAAATACTTGGTTCTCACATTAAAACAAATATATGACAGTAGTTCTTGAGCTAATTTAACCAATTTACCATTATGTATCCACAGCTCTAAACGTGATATACACATGTGACGAACCTCAACCAGGCCCGATGTTTTGCAAAGAAATTTTAAAAAATTTCTGGTGTAGCATTCCTGTTGTTGACGTTTATTTAATTGTTCCTTGATAGCATCGGTAACATATTTTTCAACAATCCGTTCAGAATCGATGTAACGATCCTTAACTTCGCAATACGACTCACAACCCTGTTTAAAGTCAATCGGTTTTGCTGATCCACTTGCTTCTGAATTGTCGCAGGAATCATCGTCAATATTTACGGGAGCAGTGGGTTGAGTAGGTGTCGTCGTTGTTGGTGTACCAGCCCCGCTTGTTGCACCTGATTCAGGCTGTAAATGGTTCAGTTGCGGAATTCGTGTTTTAAAAGCAGCTGCAATATTTTCTATAAACGGCGCACACAAACTATTATCAGACCAAAAGCGATCATTAATAGCATCTTCAATATAAATTCGCATAAAAATTTCTGGCCATTGTTGCTTATCGCTATAAGCACGAGCCAAAAGATTGCAAGCCAAAATATGAGAGCACGAAGTCTGTCTGATTTTTACATTAAAGTCTCTGCGTAAAATGTGTAATAGTCCCGATGTTATAATGTCATTAGCAAAATAATCCGGATGTAATTTGGCTAGATACAATATACCTAACATGGCCACCGTGTCTGGTTTCGATTTCGCATACGAGGATATGAGGTTTTTAATACATCCACATATGACCCTTACCAAAGTTTCGGTATCATGCTGTTCGGCAGCTGCAGTTGCTGTCTCAACAATATCTAGCGAATCACAATCCGTAGCCATCTGCTCCCATAATTCACTGGAAGGCGCCGAGTTGGTTGCATCACTAGTTATTCTAATAATGTTTGACAGTTTGGCTTTTTTAGATGCCATTATTGATGTTGTGGCCCCAGAAGGTTCTCTTTTCCGGTCCACTGATGATCCGCTAGATGTTTTGCTTATTGGGACAATTTTTGCCTTCGAATCATCCCTATAACCCTTCGAACCTAGCGCAAAAAACTCACTGCCAGCATGCGAAGATACTTTTTTCGGTGCTCTCTGTGAAGATGTGGACGGTTTATTTCGATCCATTTTTTTTAAGAATTCAAACCAATTAACTACAAAGTACGTGGACGTCTGATAAAATTTAAAAGATATTCTTCATTGTTTGTTATAAAACATTCGTAAACAATAAAATACTTGCACAGCTACACACTGGAATGAAATAGAAATTCATAACAATATGTCGTAGTGATTTTACTATAAAAAAGTCTCCTGTCATACACTTGGAAACAAATTTAATATGTACACTTTTAATTGTTCTACAATTGTTCATGCACTTTGCAAAAAATAATTTTCTGCAATCAGTCCTTCAATCTCTTTCAGAATAATTTGGCGAAGTATTTATTCTTTTTTTTCACCTTTCTGAATGAGTATGAACAAATTTCAAATTTAATTTTTTTATGTATAATCTCGCGTTGCTTTATGAAATTATAAATTATAGAGAGTTTATAAGTGAAAAATAAAACGAATATGGACAAAATATAAATACCAAAAAATTAATGAAAGAGTTGAAGTAATTTATATCGTTCACAAAACTTAGTGTTTATTTGTGCTTTAAGTGATTCACTCATGAAACACACAACTGTATTCTTCAACAGAATCTCTGAAATATTATAAAAATTGTCATTTGCAGCAAGAATGTTTTTGGTGAAAGGGAAAGGTGTGTAAATTTGCTATATTTATCTCTTCCTTTTCTACAGAAAATAGACCCATTTAATTTTACAAATTTAGATTCATAAATATTTTGTTATTAAAAATATTTTTAGTAGTTTATTATTAAGCACTAGGTCTTTATTTAATAGAAAATTTTAAAACTTTATTTTTTTATTATTATTCAATTTAAAATTTTTTATTAAATAAAGACCTTGTGCTTAATATTAAACTACTAAAAAATATTAAAAAGGTCAAATAACTATAATTGTTACTGAAAATAACAATCCCTGAAACACCCTATTGATTATACCTTTTTGCTTTTATTCTACAGCTGCTTTTCTGAACATCTTGCAACTTTCCTACTCTGTTAAAGAAGAAAAAGTCAATTTACTTGAAAGTAATTTAAAATAACTTTTAAAACTTATTTGCCCAATTGAGAAAAAGGATATATTATTTGCTAAATTTACTAAGAAACTAAAAGAATGGCAGATACAAGCAAAACACGTATGAATTTAGCGGCCATTAATAAGGTTGATCCCTATGCCAAGGACATAGTGGATACATCATCACATGTGGCATTCTACATTTTCAATTCAGATCAAAATGAATGGGAGAAGACTGATGTCGAAGGAGCATTTTTTATATACAGTCGTAATGCGCAACCATTTCACAGTATTTTTATAAATAATCGCCTAAACACTACTTCGTTTGTCGAGCCTATTACCGGCCATTTGGAACTGCAGGCTCAAGCACCATTTTTACTGTATCGTAATGAAAGGTCTCGAATTAGGGGTTTTTGGTTTTACAATAGTTTAGAGTGCGATCGTATAAGTAAATTGGTTAGTGAGCTAGTGCAGGCAGCTTGTACTCCAACTGAGGCTGTAATTACAGCGGACAACTCTGCCCAAGTGAATGATGCTAAAGAGAATAATAATGTTAACATATTTAAAATGTTATCAAACGCTCAGCAAGAATTTAATAACAGCAACCAGCAGCAGCAAAACAAAAACTCCACAACTCCAAATAACGTCAATAGTGTCCATATGACACAACATACGCCAACACAAAATATTGCTTCGGGAAATGTTTTAAAATTTTTTGAATCGGCCAAGCCAACAGCAGAAGTATCAAATTATACACCACGTATATTACCTAATACACTGTCAGTGGAGCAATTGGAAAAGCATCAACGCGATATTGCTCCAAACTCGCTACAAAGTACAGGTGGAGGCTCATCAACAATAGATGAAGGCAATAATTCTCTCTACCACAATCAAACGGAAAATGTAACAAATCGTTTATCTTGCTCTATATTGGAGAGTGCTACTTTGGAATCATCAAATTCAGTTTTTAATAAAACTGTGCCACGACCAGGCAGTGGCTCTGCGGATATAAAGCCAATTTTATCTCGGGGACCAGATTTTGGCTTTGCTAAAGCTCTGACAGCCGCGACCTGCACATCAGGCCAGTTACCAGGGGAACAAATTTCGTTAAGTAAAATATTTTCCAATCTTAATTTGCAACAAAGTTTGTCGCAATCAAATTCAGCCATTTGTAGTGGAGGAGGCAATGGTGAAGTTGTTAACAAACCGGCACTTATGCCACCTACAATGTTCGATAAACCGGCATCAGCATCTTCCATTGAGCTGTTAAAAATAACTCCCAAACAAGAGCCTCTAAACAAATTTCAATTTGTACAAGCTTTTAATTATCTTATTCAAAACGACGAAGATTTTGTGCAGAAACTACATGAAGCTTATCTTAAGACAGTTTCCAAATTTGGAACTTATCAATAAACCAGTAACAAATATATGTAAACAAAAATAGAAAATAATCAAAAGAATATTGAGAACATTTTATGTTTCACTAAAAAATGAAAAACTATAATATACATTCATGTGTATAACACTATCAAAAATTCCAATCGAAAATTTTTGAACATTTTATTTCTTACTCAAACTAAGTTTTATTAGATTTTATTATGCTGGCCACAAATTATTTAAAATATGACCTGGTTTTATTCACTCTCCGAGGAAGACTCGCTGGTATCATCTTCTTGTTCTATCAGGGCTTTAAAGTCTTTTACTTTTATCTTTTGTGGTACAATTTGTAGCAGAAATTCTAAATTATCTTCTTTTTGCACCAAATCGGCTAAATGTTCATATTTCAATGTGTTGGGTTTTTTCGCATTTTTATAAGATTCTGTACTAAAATGCTTAATAAACATTTCCTAAAGAAAAGCATTAATTGAACATTTTTATACATTTTAAATTTATTGCAGTTGCTACTTACAGTCGATTTTGTCATTAAATATAGCACTTCATTAGTAATGTTTCCCGTATCCAAAGAGCTTTTCATAATAGTGCGTATGCGGGTGTGTGGCAAAGCTGTTTCCATATTAGTGTATTTATTAATATTTGCAATTCTAAAACCTTCAGAAGGTAATTATTGTTTATACTTTTCTAGTATAAATGCGCGTTATTAGTGTTGTAAAAGTAATGTAAATAGAATACTCATTTAACAATAATCGTTTAGTTCAACAGCTGACTTTGTCCCAATTTACATTGGACGACTTTTGTCGCTGCAACTATTAGTTTGTTGTTGTAAATAATATAAGTAAATAGGGGGAGAGAGTAACTCTTCCACTATTCTCTTCACACACATTTTATTTACAACAACAAACTACGAGTTGCAGCGACAAAAATCGTCCAATGTAAAATGGGACTTTATTATTTTCTCGTTCACCTAGATAACGATAATGATGGATCCTAAAGTCTGTTTACACTAACGTATATTTTGTAATCTAATTTCAAATTGTCATAATATTTTAAAGACAGATTGTGCTGAACACAAAAATAAATATATTTAAATGCACAGGGAAAACTTATGAGATGGATGTAAAAGAGCTATTAAACATGTCTGGACCAAAGTAATTCTTTTGACCATTTAACAACACCAAAAATGTTCTTTAAAGAATAATGTCATGGTTTTAACTGTCCGAACAAGCGAGAGTAGATACTTTAATATGGGAAATTAGATAATGAGTTGTTGCGTTAGATAAAAGAAAATTTCGGAAGTTCAGCATGTTTTAGCTTCGCTTAATATAATATTTTACTCCCACTTGAAAACATTTATTTATTATGAAATGTCTACAGCTAGAATTAACTTTCGTATAATATGTGAGAGAACGTCGCACATTGGCACATTTCATGTGTTGGCGGTTAAAATTCTTTAACTTTTGACTGAATTGGAATATTTTAATGATTTTTTTTGTTGGCTAGAAGACATCTTAAGCTTCAATTTAGTATATTAACTTTAAAATCGAGCCTTATTAAAGTTATAGATTCAGTGTTAAAAATAATAGATTTGCAAATGTAGTAATTTTGCATTGCATTTTATAAATAGTAGCGGTAACTGAACTAAACAATTATTCGCTTAATTTAGCCGTCTCGCGGAACAAATCCAAACAACTTATATTTTGCAATGCCCAAATGTGGAATTCCAGCAACCTTAGGTTAAAAGTTGTTTAAATATTTTATAAGTAGGAAAACAAATTTATCAAATATTTAAAACACCAAAAAAGTTGTGCCCCGGTGAAGTTAAAAAATTTTCTAAAATATATTGAATTTCAGTTGTTTTTTAAAAAATGTTCGAAATAAAAACTTACATTTTGCATTTCGAGGTTCTTGTGTGTTTACTTTTGGCTGCCTTCTCGTAAAACGTGCCAATAAAAATCCCCAACAAGGTCAGACGTTATTGTAATCTTTTCTCGTCTTCTTCTGTTAAATAGAATTTTTATTTCTTTGAGCATACGAAATGTTTATTAAATTTTAAATATATTTACACTCTCTGAAAAGCAACAAACAAACAGGCCATTTCACGCAATTTTTGTGAAGAGATATTCAAGGATGTCGCTCTCATTTTAATTATGGTGCGTCCAAATATATTATTTTGATGTATACAGGTAATAAAATAATATCTGGGATAAATATGACGTTTGTGTAGGCAGAACTACTATCAAGTGTAGACGATGTTAAGCTCTTGTGGCAGCACTAGACCATCAGAGGGCTTGCTGTCAAATAAATTTATCTGTTTTTCATCAGTTCTTCGTCATGTGGCAACTTCGACGTATATGTGAATAAGAGAAATAAGTCAGATAATGGAATATTTTTAATCTGTTCATTGTGAAGTGAGAAAAAATTTAGAAAAAGGTGATACAGCTATAACACGAGCTATTTTTAATATGCCAATTTACAAGCTTCATAACGTAAACAA
Source organism: Trichopoda pennipes (assembly GCA_030448955.1). Classification (NCBI taxonomy): domain Eukaryota; kingdom Metazoa; phylum Arthropoda; class Insecta; order Diptera; family Tachinidae; genus Trichopoda; species Trichopoda pennipes. Next base: position 6,568,271 of record JASKUP010000040.1, read on the forward strand.
AAAGACAATCAAGTGAACATATTTGCACACGTATTTGGTGAAAATTAAAAAAAGTAAAACTCTAAGGAAAAGAAAATTAAAAAAAAACATTTTCGAAAGAAACATCAATCGCGTTTCTTCGTTCGGCTAGCTGTGTGGACATTACGATTTGTGTAATTAAATCAATTTTTTCTTTCTGTTGTTGGTAGTGTTGTGTATTTATCGTTTTTTTTTTGTATAGATTGACTTTGTATGTGCCTATCTTTTTTCGTATATATATATAATTTCTAGATATATATATATATATATATATATATATATATATCTGTACATATATATTTACATATGTATATATATTAGAGGGGAGAAACAAAGTCAACTTTTAATTTATATTTTGCTATATATTATATTTTCTTGTACATACACATGTGTGTCAAAGAGAGAGTGAGAGATGTAGTTTATTTATGTATGTATTTTGTGTAGCAGTTATATTTGCATTTTGTTATTAAAACATATATATTTAATATTGTACATAAGTATATGTATGTAGGTTCTACGTTTTTTAAAATAAAGTATTTTTAGTTGATTTACACTTTATTGTACAGGCAAATATGCAGAACCAACAACAGTCACCCAATCCAAACACGCAGCAAATGCAACAACAGGCCGTAACACAAACACAACAATTGATATTGCCGCATCAACAACAGCAACAACAGACACAATTGGTACAAAATCAAGGCAATACAGTGGGCAAGATCAATGACACTCAAAATTTATCATCTGTTGGTAAGTGCTTTCAATTAAAATGATTATCATTTGTTTCTCTATTTGTTTGTTTTTTCATAAACTGTATTTATATGATGCTAATGGAAAATTTTTTTGTTCTTTTGTGTTTGGCATGGTGGTGTTTTTTTCTCTATTTTTTGTATGGATGACACTAAAATAATGCTAGGGTTACCTGCTTACTTACTTATTAGTTAGAAGAGTAAAATTTATATGTGTTGCAAGTGATTATACGCTTGATTAGAATGTGCGTCCTAATGTGTGTTCACTACTACAGACGTGTCCACATGCTTTCATAAACAGATAAATAAGAGGGTTGCCAAATCTTTGAAAAAATATGGTTGAGAAGGAGAAATATATATTAAACGTTTACTTGTACAATATGGTTTGCGGGAGGCGTAAGTTGCTTTTTCACTTGTAGGCTGTCCGTCGTTTTAGAAAATGGAAGAACATTTTAACAATATTTTCATAAGCGTAAATTTCAATTTCAGATATATTTTTATTTAATAATGTTTTATGGATTGTTAAAAAATTTAAAATTAGGACTTATTTACAATAATTTATAAAACACAAAAATTAGGCTTCACATTATTCTCTTTGCTGTCTGTCAAACTCAAAAACAAAAGCACAATAAGAAAAGTTCTTACCCTTAAAAGTCAAATTTTTATGGTGCGTTTTGGATTTTTTACGTATATTTTCATTCTATATCACTGTAATGATTCGACTTCCTGTTCAATGTCATATTGTAATTTTTCATTACATTACATTATTTACATTATTATTTCCTTTTTTTCGTTATTTTCATATTATTCACGAATTCTAGGCTAGTTAAAAGAACTATATGATGTTACAAAACTTCAACATTGAAAGAAAAATTTCGTAGTTTACTGTACTCCATTTTATTTACTATTTTTATTACTGACCATCTAAGAAAATATTTAACCAGAAAATTTTTATTTATTTTAGTATTATCTAGTCTCAATTTCCGAATTAGATCACTACTTTATTGACTTAAAAATATTTTCAGGTCAATCTAAGTATGTATACTAGGGCGTAAGGCTTGAAAATGTCTTTTAAAAACAATTTCAGTCAATTTCGATTTTGAGTTTCAGTTCAGAAAATGTATCTTATGCCATACGTTTCTAATTTTTTTCACCATTTTAATTATGCTTCACTAAATTGGATTACATATCATTTATTGAAAGTTGTAATAAGAAAAAGAAGAAGAAAAAAGTTGCTTTTCTCTTATTAACCTTTGCTTATCGTTTTTTTATTATGCGTTTCCCGCAGGCAATTGGTTTTGAGAAAATAACATTTTCTCGTGTAAACGGCAAAAGCACTAGCTGGTTAAAAAGGAAGCAAAAAATTATATAATAGTTTTTGTGCTCGCAAAAATCCACCAAAAGTGCTTTATAAAAGTCTTTACCACAAAATAAATGAATTAGACTTCCTTTAATAGGCTAGAAATGTAAAAACATACAAAATGGCTGGGTTTGCTTTTACTGTTTCCGTACTTTCGAGAATAATTGCATTTTATTTTCACTTTACAGAACTTTACTTAAAAAGTACAGAATCGCCCGTACTAAATAACAACTAAGGAATTTCGTCATTTGCTTTATAGTATCCCTTTTATGTTAAAAATTATGTTTACATGGCATTCCTTATAATGTATTCATTCGCATTTGAGCTTGAGAATACTTGTTTGGGTTTGAGTATGTATGTATGTATGTACATATGTTTTACAATATTTTCCGATAATAGTCTATGCGCTGTGTTACTGTTGGTTTTCATTTCATCTCCTTTACCTTTTTGAAACTATTTCAGTCAATGTGTTGGACAAGCAACGAGATAATTTACAAACACCAATTATTTTTTTTTATTATACTTTTTGATTTTGATTTTAGTTGTCTTAACACCCTTCCTCTTAATTTGCAGTTGCAAACAAAGTTTAAAACCACAACTTATTGCCTTAACTGGTTAATAATAACTAAGGAAAGGATTTATAAGGATCTATAATGGATGTTATTTTCATAATATTTTAACTGGTTACATTGTTTCGTAAATTTAATGCTCTCTATGGACAAGCAAAGTATTAAGCGTTTGAACGAATATGGTTGGTGTCTTTCAATGGCTTTAAACACCATTTTTAAATCTAACTGTTTCGCAATCGATGCTAATTGAAAAAAATAAGTTACCTTTTTTTCTTTGGATCTTTTAATATTAAAGAGTCATTACTAAATGTTGAAAATTTATTTCAATTTATCAAAGTAATTTGACAGTGACGAAACTAAGCAGGGCAGGTGCAAATATGAGACCAAAAATAGTATTATTTTAAATGCCAGATAAAACACACTTAGACGCTACTCTATTTCTTTACTCATGCCAAACTTATTCTAAGTTTTTGTTATACATATGACTGAAATTCTTTATAATAATAATTAAATGATAAGGGTAGTTTATCGTTAAGTCCTTAACAAAACGGTTTTCCAAGAAAGTCAAATTCGCTTCGTTTCACCCTTGCCTTTAATAAGGAAAATATTTTCATTTAAGGAAAAAGAAATTTTTATAAAATCTTTAATCATTAAATTATATTTTCGTAATTAATTATTGATATATTTTGAAAAATAAAGATCTATATGTAAAACTTGACTCGTAAATATAAGGAGCGTAATAAGGTACTGGTGACATCCTTTTGTCCCGTTATTATATTATTCACATATACTTTTGATAAGATATCTTACAACCCAAAAGCGCAAAACTTTTATAGACAATGGTAATTACAGGAATATTTTATAAAATCGCTTGAGTTGGCAAAAAAAGTATCTCTTTGTTTATTATCGCGATTAAATTTAAATCAAACTTGTATGTTTTCTGGGATATTATTTGAAAATAGAGTGTATATTCACAAGGGTTGATGAAATTGGAAAAGGACAATGCTATGCTAACTGTTTTTCTTGTGCAATTAAAATATTTTACACTGTATGTAAATTATTTATGTATCAACTGATGAGAATCTGATTTCTTTAACTTTAAAATAGGCCACTGTTCCCGTTATATATTTTGTAAGTGCCTTAATTTGCATTAGGATCATTCTAAGTACTAGGTTAGGTTACCATTAAAAATTTGTTTCACCTAACAGCTTAGATTTCCCTAACTTGGCGTCCATAACGAAATTATAATAAAAATCTTGAAGTTCTATTTATATTATAATTATATACTGAAATCAGTTTCGATGAAATTTATTTTATATTGAAATCAGTTTTGATACAAATTATTAAACATTTTTTTTTTATTTTCTGAATCAATTAAGATAAATTTACATGTTATTGTTTTCCGAAACTCACTTCACTGAAAAAACTAATTAATGAGAAGTTCAAATCGTGAGATTCTATAATTTTTATTTTCAACTCAACTATATAGTTAATCTGCTGCACAGAATAACAGATGTCAAGATAATGGAAAATTCCAAATGAGGGCATGTACTTCTTGTGTTTCAATAGCACTGTAGAACGATTAACACCTCAATATAAAACATACATAGATTGCAATTTTATAAAATTATGTTCATACAAAAAACAATGAATTTAAATTTCGGAAACCACAAAGTTAATAGCACTTTTTAGCAAACATAATTGGGGTTATATACGATTAAGTACAAATAACAGGAATATGCCTGACAATATTAAAAAATAATCAAATGTACATATTAATAAATTAAATATTTAATATAATAAAAATTATACAATATAATATAATATTATATATAATATATTTTCAATATAATGAAAATTATACAATTTTAGAAATGTTCAAAGTATTATAAAGATTATTTAACAAATATTACTTCTTTATTATTTTACTACATGTATGTATAAACAACTTAATTGATTCACAATAATATGTGTTTAATACAATTTAGAGTTCATAAAGTACAATTGAAATAGTTTCATGGTACAATTTTTAAATCTTGGTTACCACACCTGGTAACATGCACGGTTATGTGTATGGATGTATGTGTGGATTTGTCGTTTACAATCTTTCTTTTCATTTATTCAAATTTGCTTTTTTGCTTTATGCAAAAGAACAAGATCGTATTTGTATATGCCACATACTAAACACATACACAGTTTAGTTTTGGACGTATGCGTGAGGGGTTTATTGCCTGTATTGCAAAATTTGCAGTTTGACGTAGTCGCCTTTTCGTCTACAATGTTTTGTGTATACAAATTTACCCTTGAGATGTTTGTAAAATATAGTCAGGGAACCTTGTACAATTCTAATGACTATATTTTTTTAATAATATGATTGAGTATGTATGTGTATGCAATTTCAAGCCTTTTTATAAAAAGAAAATTTTATTAACACGTTCGCGAACGCTTAAGATTTTAGGAAGCTGCAAACATACAGGCAATTATATTTCAAACAAGCTGTAATGTGCAAAATCTGATGGCATGTGTATGTATGTATGTACATATAGTATAAGAGTAACCGTTATGTACAATTAATGTTGTGGCATCCACGGCAAGGTTAATTATTACACTTTCAGTTTACTCACTGTGCCGGCGTAAGGAAGTTTGTAAATAGACAAATATTATTAAGTTTTATGAAATTAAATTATTGAAAAATGGCTTTAAAAATGGCAGCGAATCGACCATATGTATGAGAATATGCTTTCGCCACAGTACTGCACTTTTATTTTTATTTTAAAATCAATAATAATTATTTAATGATATTTTCATATTTGAAGGAAGCAACACAACAATTAACGTAGATGAACTTAAAAATTATTTAAATAATAAATTCTTATTGATTCATTTGAATATCTAATTGTTAAAAATATATTTGTTTAAATCTTTAAAATTCAACATTTCTTTTTAGGTCTTTTAGAATTAGCCCATCGTGAATATCAAGCTGTTGACTATGAAAATGCAGAAAAACATTGTATGCAATTGTGGCGACAAGATAGCACTAATACGGGAGTGCTGTTGCTTTTATCTTCCATACATTTTCAATGTCGACGTTTGGAAAAGTCGGCACAATTTTCAACGCTGGCTATAAAACAAAATCCTTTATTAGCCGAAGCTTATAGGTAAATAAAAACGATCCTCGCTGTCATTGTTATTTATTTAAAAAAACTAGCAACTGTTTAATTGAATTTTATATTTGTTTAACAGCAACTTGGGCAATGTGTTTAAGGAACGTGGCCAATTGCAAGAAGCTTTGGAAAACTATAGACGTGCTGTACGATTGAAGCCAGACTTTATAGATGGTTATATTAATTTAGCAGCGGCCTTGGTAGCTGCTAGAGAAATGGAAGCTGCAGTGCAGGCCTACATAACTGCTCTGCAGTACAATCCGGTATGTTTTAGTGTCAGTAATAAATTTTCTCAATAATTTTTAATCTGTGGACTTCTTTTTTAAAATTAAAGGATTTGTACTGTGTCCGCAGTGACTTGGGTAATCTTTTAAAGGCTTTGGGTCGCCTGGAAGAGGCTAAGGTATGGATTTAGTTTTAAAGTTATTAATAAGCTATTTTTTAATTATTATATTGTGATGTAATTTGCAGGCATGTTACTTGAAAGCAATTGAAACTTGTCCCAGTTTTGCAGTTGCATGGAGTAATTTGGGTTGTGTGTTTAATGCCCAGGGTGAAATATGGTTAGCCATACATCATTTTGAAAAGGCCGTTACATTAGATCCTAATTTTTTGGATGCTTATATAAACTTGGGTAATGTTTTAAAAGAAGCCCGCATTTTTGACAGGTAAACGCCAAAAGATAGATGATATTCAAAACGAATTGTTTTCTATTAAACAATGACTTCTTTACAGAGCTGTAGCAGCATATTTGAGAGCATTAAATTTGTCTCCTAATAATGCTGTGGTTCATGGCAATTTGGCCTGTGTTTATTATGAGCAGGGTTTAATTGACTTGGCCATTGATACATACAGAAGAGCTATTGAGTTGCAACCTAATTTCCCGGATGCGTACTGCAACTTAGCTAATGCTTTAAAGGAAAAAGGACAGGTAGTTAGTACAGTTTTTGTTTTGTTTTTGTTTTTTTTTTCTACACAATATTAACTTTTGTCATATTAAAATGTTTTTGTAAATATTGTTCTTATTTTAAGGTTAAAGAGGCTGAGGAATGTTACAATACAGCCTTACGTTTATGCCCTAATCACGCTGACTCTTTAAATAATTTAGCCAATATCAAACGCGAGCAAGGATTTATTGAAGAAGCTACGCGTTTGTATTTGAAAGCTTTGGAAGTTTTTCCTGATTTTGCGGCAGCTCATTCAAATTTAGCTTCGGTTCTACAACAACAGGGCAAACTTAAGGAAGCTCTTATGCATTACAAAGAAGCTATAAGAATTAATCCAACCTTTGCAGACGCGTACTCTAATATGGGTAACACCCTTAAAGAACTACAGGATGTCGCTGGAGCTTTGCAGTGCTATTCTCGGGCCATTCAAATAAATCCAGCTTTTGCTGATGCCCATAGCAATCTGGCTAGCATTCATAAGGACTCAGGCAACATTCCCGAAGCAATACAATCGTATCGTACTGCATTGAAATTAAAACCAGATTTTCCTGATGCTTATTGCAATTTGGCACATTGTTTGCAGATTGTTTGCGACTGGACAGATTATGAAGCACGAATGAAGAAATTGGTGAGCATTGTGGCAGAACAATTAGAAAAAAATCGTTTACCATCTGTACATCCACACCATTCAATGCTGTATCCATTATCACACGACTTTCGCAAAGCAATTGCTGCTCGACATGCCAATTTGTGTATAGAAAAAATCTTAGTTTTGCATAAGCCGCCATACAAGTTTACTCGCGAAATGCCGAATGGAGAACGTATTCGCATTGGCTATGTTAGCTCTGATTTTGGCAACCATCCCACCTCACATTTAATGCAATCTATACCGGGACTGCACGATCGTGCTGTGGTAGAAATTTTCTGTTATTCGCTAAGTCCTGATGATGGTACCACGTTCCGTTATAAAATCTCGCAAGAAGCCGAACACTTTATCGATTTATCGACGATACCCTGCAATGGTAAGGCAGCTGATCGTATCTATAATGATGGCATACATATATTGGTTAATATGAATGGTTACACTAAGGGAGCACGCAATGAGATTTTCGCCTTGCGACCGGCTCCTTTACAAGTTATGTGGTTGGGCTATCCTGGTACAAGCGGGGCATCATTTATGGATTATATTATAACAGATTCTGTGACGAGTCCAATGGAGCTGGCACATCAATACAGTGAAAAATTGGCGTACATGCCCTATACATATTTCATAGGAGATCACAAACAAATGTTCCCCCATCTGAAGGAACGTATACTCGTGGCTGATAAAACACAGTCTACCGTTTCAGACAATGTGGCGGTGATCAATGCCACAGATTTATCACCGTTGGTGGAAAATACGGGTCTCAAAGAAATCCGTGAGGTTATCAATGCCAATAAGCAAGTGGAAATTACCCACAAAGTTGCTGAGCTTCCAAACACCACACAAATTGTATCAATGATAGCTAGTGGTCAAGTGCAGACCTCATTGAATGGAGTGGTCTTGCAAAATGGTTTAGCCACAACGCAAACAAATAATAAGGCGGCAACTGGCGAAGAAGTGCCACAAAACATTGTCATCACTACAAGAAGACAATATCATTTACCCGACGATGCTATTGTCTATTGTAATTTCAATCAATTATATAAAATTGATCCTTTGACACTTCAGACATGGATGAACATCTTAAAAGCGGTACCTAACTCAGTGTTATGGCTGCTAAGATTTCCTGCAGTAGGAGAACAAAATATTAAAAAATCTGTAGAAGAAATAGGTAAGATTGGAGCGATGCTACATTTTCAAACAAAACAAAAAAAAGAAAATGTTAATCATTTTTCTTTATACTTTTTAATAGGAGTTGATCCAGAACGTGTTATTTTTTCTAATGTTGCTTGTAAAGAGGAACATGTACGTCGTGGACAACTGGCTGATGTTTGCCTTGATACTCCCTTATGTAATGGACACACAACATCGATGGATGTTCTGTGGACTGGTACACCAGTTGTCACACTACCTGGAGAAACCTTAGCATCAAGGTAGTAATTAAACAAATACCGCCACAATGATAACAATTGCATTTAATCAAAAACTAAAACATAATGAAAAATGTTGTTGTATTATGCATATTGAGTATTTAAAAGTATTAAAAACTAAAAGTAACGTTGCATTATTTTTATATTTAATTTCAGAGTCGCTGCCTCACAGTTGGCAACATTGGGATGTCCAGAATTAATAGCTAGTACCCGCCAAGAATATCAAGAAATTTCCATACGCTTGGGCACAGATCGTGAATATCTAAAAACATTGCGTGCCAAAGTGTGGAAGGCACGTGCCGACAGTCCTCTCTTTGATTGTTCACAATATGCCAAAGGTTTGGAAAAATTATTCTTGCGCATGTGGCAACGATTTTTAAGAAATGAAACACCAGATCATATTGCCGCAATAGATAATAAATAAATTTATTTATTAATTAATTCAGTTATCGTAGACCCCAACACATAAAAATATTATTAAAAAAAAAAAAAAAAAACAAAAACAAACATAATTTTTCATCAAATTTTTTGTTACGCTCGATTTCTTCAAAAACATCCAACTATTTTTTCATACGCAAATTTATGTAGTTCATAATTATTTTAAGTTTTCAAAAAGATTATAGAAGAAACCAAACAAACAATTATACCGTTTCATACTAAGTTCTGAGTTCTGAAACTATATTATGAAAAGTAAAGGGGAAAAACCTTAACTCTATTAAGTTTGTTGAAAGACGCCCAGCAAAAATTAAAATTATAACATTAGATTAGTTTTTAACAAAAATAAAAAAAAAAAAACAAATATATATTAATACATAATAAACAAAATAAACTGTTGCTGACCTCATGAATGATGTGTGAAAACCGAAAACCTTAGAATATTAAAAATCATATTCAAATTGAAATCAAATTTGAGAAGATTCATCATTCTATTGTATTTTTAAAGTGTTATAATTAAAAAACAAAAATTTGGCGACGCTATATATGCTAAATATAAAGAAAAACTTAAAGTAGAAAATACTTATTCATTTAGTAAAGCTTTGAAAATGAGTTTCATTTTCTCCTATAATCAATTGCTAGTTTATAAAGTTTCAATTTAGTCAGCAGGGTTGCAATGGCAGTGGATGCAACCGACGATTTTCTAATCACCATTTAGTTTAGTTTTTCTTTATTAATTTATTTTCTTTTTACTTAATGAAGTTTTAAAAAAAGAAATTATGCGATTTTAAGTTTTTAATTTCTTGTGTTTGTATGTAATGTTTCTGCTGTTGTATTTTAATTGTTTTTTTTCTGTAACTTCTTGTGGTAAACAAAATGAGAGCGATGAAAAAAATAATATTGAGTTTTAATTACATTAAATTTGTTTTTCTTTTTCCTCTTAGCTTTATACATACACACATATAAATATATATATATATTGATACCACTATACACAATTACTTATATAAAATAAATATAAAATATATATATATCTATACATATGTATGTATATGTATAAATATATAAATTTTATATTTATTTTGACTACTTTTTTTAGACTTAAGATGTTACTATTTTTAAAATAATTAAAGAAAAGAAAAAAAAAAAAATCAAAGAAAGAAAGAAAGAAAGAAGTCATTATTGTTAGTAAGCAATAAGTGAAAACAAAAACTCTGAAATAATTAAATTCGAATTAAAATTTTTCTTTTTTCAATTGTTTAATATGTTTTTGATTGAGTGATCGATTTTTTTTATTCATATAAAGTGGTAAATATATTTGTTCTTATTGTGTTTTAACACACACACTCATACACAAGCGTATATATATATATATATATCGAAAGAAATTATTTAACATTATTATTATTTTCAATAACAAAATATTTAAGATTTATTTAGTTTTAGTATTTCTTAATTAAAAACAAACAATCTCTAGTACATTTATTAAATAAATGCTTTAAATAGAATTATATTTTGAAAAAAAGGAAAAAATAATAATAAAAAAAAAACTTTGAAAACAACACTAGATAAAGTTAGTAAACAATTCGTTTAGGACAATTCTTCACTTGATTGGTGTTATATATAATAACTGGATACAGTTATTGTAAAAATATTCATAAAAAATTTTAAAGATTTTAAATTTAGAACAAAAATGAAAGAGCACTGTTATTCTTGTGAGATAAATTTTTATGAAAATGTAGTGTACCTGTTTACTTTGTGATTTGTGATAACTAATTTAAAACGTTCGTTCGGTTTAAGGTCGGTTTTGGATAAAAATAATAATAAAAAACATTATTATTATTATTTATTTCCAATATATAATATTTAAGTTTTCTTTTTATCTTTTTTGCAAATAATAATTGTAGTTAATTGACCTTTTTAATATTTTATAAATAATTTTGTTCAAGTCTTTATATCAAAATTAAATAAATAATATTTTAATAACTTAACAAAAAATTATATGTATGCAAAGCAATTTTTTTTCTAATGCTTTTTTTGTTTTTTTTTTTGAAAAAATTTTAATTATTTTAATTTTGTTGGTCAAAAATTTTCATATTTATTAATTGATTTACTAAATTGTTTATACACTTTTCTTATCCTAAAAATGCCACTCAATGGTAAGGCAAAATAAAACAGATAAAACAATTGTTGCAAATTATCAAAATAAAACTATAACCAATTATCTTAACTGATGAATTAAACACTACTATTCAACTTGAAAGAAAGTAGAGAAATAAAACACCAAAGGCAACTTTAAATTTGTAAACACATAAACTCCTTTAATCTACAAAAGGATGCCTAATTAGTTTACTATATTCTACTGCTCCAAAAAAGAGAGCATGGGAAATGAGAAGCAACAAGTCCAAACGACGACATCAAACAGAGTGCTATCACTGTATTCTGAACCTCATTGTGTAACTCCGTCCACAGATGTTGATAAGATATCAGAAAAATTGGTAGATTATTCTAAAGCTAGACATTTTATTTACCTTTAAATTGATGACATGCCAAATTCAAGTCTTCGGTAAATGCAGTTCTACCAAGAATAGTGCTAACAAATTTTGCTGTAGCCAATATTAGCACTGGGGTTGTTTCATCATTATGGTCAATGGGTTCTTCGTCTTCATCATCGCAGCAATTGCTTCCCACTTCACCACTCCAGACTCAGCAATCCCAACAGCCACCACATCACTATCAACAACAGCAGCATTAATTATGACAAGCACCTTATGTAAAACAGGCAGATAACACACCGACATATAAAAGTCGTGGAGGATATCCCCAAGTTAATCAATTAAATCAATTAAATAGTGAAATGGCATCGCCTATCTACAAACACATCACATTTGCCAAATGGGCGTCAAACCGTGTAGTCAGGGACTTCTGTTGAAAAGTCATACCTAGGGTCTCCTACCCCATCATCCCCTTCGTATTGGACAATCCATAATGATCGCTTTTCACAACCACCAATACCAAAACAACTGCAAAAATCATTACCACACAGAGAATGACATCAGAGAAATAGTTAACCATGTTACAAACACATTTTATCCTCCAAAGATAACGGAATAACAGTAACAATTACGTTTTTGTTTTTATTATTATTATTATCCAAAACCGAACTTAAGTTGAACAAATGTTTTAAATCATTTATCTTATATTTTTATATTTGACTTCTGTCACACAAATTATTGTAAGCACCGTGTAAGTGTTCAATAGTGTAAGTGTTCAAAATATTTCTTTTTCAATTCGAAGATAAAAACACTAACAAAATCCCCCAGGAATCTTTTTAAAATTTTAAGTGTCTGCTTGTAGTGGTTAAAAAAATGAGGCCAGATAGCTAAAATGCAGGCCTATAAAGGAAGACCCCTTAATTTTTAACTTCATTTTACTATTACGGCGAGCGTAATAATAAAACTTGTGTAAATATTTTCAAGTGTCTTATCTCTTACGGATTTAGATCTAAAATCTATACGCAAAGATTATGAGTTAAATGGAAATTTTGTCACAAGTCATAAAGTTATTTTTCGTAGTAGACGGCGCATTGGCAATTGTTATAATGAATTATTTTCGATTGAAAATCGCATAAAAATAATTAAAGTCGACTGTGAAAATGGTGGTTCTGTTTAAGTTACATTTCGTAAAATTCCTGATATTTTCACATAACATAACCGTCCTTGTGAGACCACTATCAATAATTTGGTCGTTAAATTTGAGTCGTTAGGCTCGATACAAAATGTACGAAAACTGAAAACATTGCAGTTGTGAGCCATAGTGTTGAGGCAGGTCCAAATTTGTCAATTCATTGACGTTCTCAACAATTGAGGTTATCTAAAACCACCAAATGGTGATTTTTGCGTAAGGATTTGACTTTGAAGCCTTATGGCTATATTACGGAAGGTAACCAAAGTTCAGTTGCTTTGAGAATTGGCAACGCCACTGAAGTTAAAATTAACATTACGTATGGCAACTTTTTTCAGTTGCCAAGAAGTTATCGATAATGACATCTAAGCAACTAAAAAAAGTAAACAAAGCTATAAGATAAAGCATTTGAAAATTTTAAAAATCAAAGTGTACAAAAACTAATTATTTATGATTAGTTCAGTGGTGAAGAGAATGAAGTGCAAAATGTGGCATCAAGTAGACGGCACTTGAGGGATAATTCAAATCCTACTCTAAAGTGAGTTCATGTTTTAATTGAATTTATTTCAAATAAGCATATTTTCGTCTTCCCAAAGAATCGGTATTTTATCTGGTGGATAATTTAAAAGACCAGAGAGCTACAACAATACTTCCGCTGTTAAAGGGGTGTGCTGCGTCAAGGTTTTCAGAAAGCATATGGTAATGATTTCAACCTAAGAATAGCACAATCACCGTTGTCGGTGGTTTTAAAAGAGGTGATCTATTTGATCGAGAATAAAATCTGTGGAATTTGGATAAACTCTAAAATGACAGAGGAAGAAAAAATAAAACAAGAATAGGTGCTATCCAAAAACCAAGTTTCCTGGCTTTGTGGACTGTGTGGATGGGACACACGTACGAATCCTAATACCTAAAAGCACGGACCCCACGAGCAACATTGGGCCTGGCTTCCATATCTTTAATTATAAGATCGAATTGTTGTCTGCTTGTTATTTTTACGATTTTGAAATCTGTTAGTTTAGAGCATTTTAATATTATTATTTCAATATAAAAACAAAACAATATTTTGCTTATCTATTAATTTTACTCGCTTTTTTGATTTAAAAACTACACAGCAACTAAAAATTTGTGGTTGCCAGTTTGGCAACTGAAATTAATAACTGTTAGTTATCAGTTGCCATACGTAATACCATTTCGGCAAATGGCAACGCAACTTAAGTTCGATTGCCATCCATAATCGAGTCATTACATGTTGGTATTGGTGCAGGAATTGAAGCCGATCTATCATTCACATCGCCGTAGATTCGCTTAATTTATTCAGGAACAACCGGCTGGTTTTTCTGAAGAAATCATTTTTTCAGACGAAGCCCATTTTCACTTGTCAGGAATGTCAACAAGCAAAATTGCCGCATTTGGGGTCTAAAAATTCTAGAGCGATTATTGAGAAGTCTTTGCATGCTCAGCGTGTCAATGTATGGGCCGTTTTTTTCGAAAATGAGGCTGGATCACGTTATCGCGAGATGCTAAAAACTTAATTTTGGCCTATTACTGAGGACGTAGATATCACTGACATGCGGTTTCGACAGGATCGCTTAATTTCACGACAATCAGCAGTTAAGTGGCCGGCCAGATCGTGTGATTTAACACCACTAGATTATTTTTTGTGGTGCTATGTTGGGGGGGCGCTAAGCAAACAGTCACTAGGACTGCTCCTGCAGTGTTTCGGTGAACAAAGTTTATTAAATATTAAATCTATTAAAGATTGAAAGTAAATTTGCTTTGTGATTTTTGTAGCGCAGCTTAGTACAATGACCCTGGAAAGTAAGATTAGATGAATATTGTTGAGAATCTTTTTATATAATGGGCGCTTAAATAAGGATGATATAAGTGGACTGTAATACATTAGGATTATTGTTTTTATGTTATGGTGACCTGCTTTCTCGACTGCATCCAGAATACTACGATCTGTCGTTTATTATTATTTAAAAGATTTTGCAAAATCATCGCTTCTTTCTTTCACTTTAAAAAAACTAAAGAAAGAAAAACTAAATTTTCTTAAAAAAAAATTTGCCATCACCATAAACTTACGTCCCTCAGCCGTTACGTAATTGGTTTTAAATGATTAATCTATTTAATAAGTAATTTTTTTAAGCAAAAAGTCTGTGTATATTAAAAAAAATTATTTTTAATTTCAATATTTCGTCGCGCCATTGGATAACATCTTCAGGAAAAGAAAAGTATAATTATTAAAAATAATTTTTTTTTTAATTTCTATAAAAAGTTCTTGTATTTAAAAAAATATTTATAAAATATTAAATGGTCAATTAACTAAATTAATCCATTTAAATAAAAATTAAATGCTCGTATAACTTGAGAAGGGTGTAATCGATTTCGTAATAGCCCGCAAAAGGTTTATATGGAAAGAAAGAAAAATTTAAAAAAACTTGCTTGGAAAATTTTCGAATGCCCAAGAAACTAAACTTGTATTTTTCTATGGAATTTTACATTTTTTATTATTATTTTTTTATTTCACTCAAACCTAGTAGGAATAACGATTAGAGTTCAGAAAATATACAGGTAAAAGCTTAATTAACTGGTCATTTTTTTTTGTTGTTTGTGTGTCGTGAAGAAGTTTTGAAATCAAGCAATTTGCAATTATTCACCCTAATTCTGTTTGGCGAAGGCAATACGAGACGACGTCGTTTATCGTTTGTTGTAAATCCGTATTCTTGTTGGCAATATTGCCATTTATCGATGACTGGCAATACATGTTTGGTTTTCTGTATGACAATTTGACGTTGATGTTGCCGTTGATATTATCGTCTGTGATTTTGGTGTCATGCTGTTATAAACAAAAATTTAAATGGATTAAAAAAAAACTAAAAATATAAAATGGAGAAAACTAAAATTACCAACGCCAACCAATTTGAAAAATTAGTGGAAGAATTGGAATACTTCCATCATTTGCCAGGAGATTTCGAAGAGGCAGTGCACCTACTAATTTTAAGTAACAATGGGAAAGTGTTGCGACTGCTCTAAACGCCCTTGGATGGTAAAAGGTATAGTTTGTATATAGTTATTTACAAATACATTTTTGACAAAATTCTTTTTACAGATTTAGCGCGACTTAAAACTTAAAGTAAAAAAAAGATGGTAAAAAACAAAATGGAATGCAAAATTACTGGAGGCGACATATTTAATCAACTTATACTGAGCCCCATGGAAGAAGCTTTAGCAAATCTGCTGAACATTTTGATTTTTAATTTATTTTAGGTTCAATTGAATACAGATTTTATTTATTTTTTTCACAAGAATTTTATCGAAAACAGTACACAAATGAATCAGATGACTCAAATGTGTGTTTTATTTTATTAAAAGGATCGATAAACTGGCAACGTCGTTAACAAACTGTTAGGGAATACCAATTTAGTATTGATGTTGCCTCAAAATCGACGACGATTTTGCCGTCGCCGCTTCTACTTTTTTGTTTCGAATTTCGTTCTTACAATCGAAGGGTAAATAAAACACTATTCGAATCTTTGTAATCTGAATTCAAAATAAAACATTCAGAATTTAAAAAAAAAAAAAATTTTTAAATAATCACAAATACATTAATTAAAATTTAGATAGGCCAACGTCTGCCGAGTCAGTTACTTTATTATAAAAATTTTCAAATATAAAATTGATTGAGATTTGTTTGGGCATAATCATAACAAGATAAATCTTTGTTATACTTAAATTAGAATCGTTTAGCTATTCCTATTAAATATAGACCACATCCAATTTTAGAGACACATATAACGTATTTTAACTGGCATATACCTCGCAAAGAGGGCGGGAATGTAGAAGTAAAGTGAAGTGTAACAACTACGACAAGAATGAGAGTGACTGCCGAATGAAATACTTTTCAAAGAATAAGTACAAGATTTGCAAGACAACCGTTTTAAGCAATGTTTTTGAGAAGACTTTCTAACTCATCGAAAATATTGACTTTATTCACACAATGATGAGGAGAGCGAAAATATGTTTTTTAACATTTAATAAACATTCTGAAATACTATTGCTATTTCCTGTCCTAACTGGCTGGTTTGTAGTCGAAGGCGTGCGCTTTCGATGCGAATGCATCATCCTCAAGCCGCGTTGTGGTTTGTACTGGTGATGAGTCGGTGTTAACGTTCAGGCAGTTCTGTTGTTAGGTTCGTATCTATTCAGGTAGGCAGAATGCCAGCCACCTGTCATTTTCTGAAATACCATTTTAATACAGATATTCCATTCAGAATAATAGTATACTGTGCATGAAGAAATGTAGCCAAACTGGCTTTCGCACCAATCATCAATTTTAATAATTTTGTTTAAAGAAAAATTTGGATTATTAACACACTCAGCAGTTAACTAATGTAAAATAATTACTCCCAAAACGTGTAACGTTATCGCTGTCAAAACGTTTCGTTTTATGGGGAACATAAGACTCTTCTAAAGACGGTTTAAAAGAAATAATTTCAATTGAATAACATTTAAGAAGTGTCTCATACTTTATTTATTTTTCTTTATTTATATATTTATTGAATGTATATAACTATTATTGTACATTGCCACTGTACTCTAACTGCCTTAAAGGGTTAATTTGCATAATATTGTTTTTTCTTTTTAACATTTTAACTTTTTAAATTTTGATTATAATTTTTGAATTAATTTGTTAATTAAGATTTGTAGGAAATAGATTTTTGTTTTTTGTTGTTGTTTTGAGTATATTTCAAATATATAAGTATGCATGTATGTAGTATATAATATACTAGCGATATCACAAATAAAAACTAAATACTATATATTTTTTAAAAAAATGATTTTTCTAAATTAAAGAATTATTCGAAGTAAATTTTTCTTTTTCGATATTTCTATTGACGACTAACTACCGTCTAAAGGCTAAATTATTGTTAATGCAATCATTGTCTTCGGATAGAGGTTAAAATAATGAATATGATTCGTAAGGAAATTTCCATGACTGTCTGTGAGTGAGTGAGTGAGTGAGTGAGAGAGTAAATGAACACACGAATTCTAGTATCAATTTGTGGTGTTTAAAAATTAAATTAGAATTATTCGGGTACACGGGCATTACAATTGCCGTGATACATTTTAATGCGACCTTTGCATGTGAAATATTTGTCAAAGACATCACTGTAGCCATGATCTTTCCACCACGTACATAGTTGGCGATTCCAAACACAATCTAGACGATAGATTAGATTGGGATACTCATAGCCAAGCAGAGTAAAAAAGTCCTGATCTCCCAAATGTCCTTTAAACATATACTTCGAGGTAAGTTTTCGAACTTCTGAATCACGTATCTGCTGATGGTATATCTGCGATTTGCGTATACGTGTTAGATGCAGCAAAACTACACCCGAATTAAGACCAGGATAACCATGCCTTAGGCTATGTCTTTCTGATTTTTTTAATTTATGCTGAACATGTTGATTCGCCTCATCAGAAACCAGGTTATGCATTTCATTTGTTGACATATAGAAAGGACTGCCAAAGTCGGTATTTGGATAATTGGCTCGATATCTGTAAAGAATGTGACGATAGACGGGTGTCAATTCTGGCGCTAAGCCATACAGATGATCTGGTGAAAATTTATCAAATTCATTAAACAAAAGACGAACATCGGTGCGGAAGACTATATCACAATCCAACAATATTGCACGTTCCATATTTTCGTCGGCAATGCGATGCAAGCCCAACGACAGGAAGAATAACGAATCACTATAGTATGATTTGGGTGTGGAGCTAAAGTAGGGCGTCATTGTACTGACAATATCAACAACTTCTTCAGCACACAAACGCATATTATAAAGACTATAAATAATGGAGCGTCTATAACGACGCACTTCAATTTCTAACATTTGATCAACAGAATGTCCACTCGTTTCATCTGTGAGTACGTGCAGATGCAGCAAAACTCCTGAATTAGCAAACTTTAACAGGCTTTTAATGAATAATTCAAATTTAACATGCAATTGATAGTTTTCTTTCGTATATATTACAAATATGTTGTAGTCGGAGCTGGAGGTTGTTGTACCAATTCCTGTACCTAATACTGTTGAACTTAAATTAAATATTTGCACCGATGCATTTCTGGTTGAGGGTGGCTTTACAAGTAATGTTTTCAATACCAAAGATTTGCGAGATCTTTTTCTGGTCGTTGTCGAGGTAACATCTTGAGATCTGTATCTGAGTGTGTCTTCAAAATCAGCTTTGTATTGTTTATTTTTTTGCACTTGTCGGTGGTCTTGTGGCAGTGTTGTTTTCTTATCAGCATTTGTAATAAATTCGCCAGCATATGAGGTGTCAGCCGCAACTATGTCTGCTGCATTTCGATTGCTAAGAAATAGGGCAAACAGTGACCGCCTACCAATTACGCTTGTATTTGCATAAAAGATTATAATGCAAACAATTGCGGATATGATTAAGAACATAACTTTGGCCATCTTAAGATGTCCCAATTTGCGTTTAGCACCACTTATTAATTTCTCTCCTGGAGACATTTCGGCCATGTTATGTTTAATCTTGCTTAAAATTAAAAAATAACTTCCTTTTAACTTAACTAATTGGAAAACAACTAATTGGCCTAAAAAAATACAAATATAGCAACACGGTTTCTTATTTAGGAACGACATGAAATGAAACAATAAAATCAATAACAGTAAACTGTGTAACAATAGTTTACAGTTATGAAAATGTTAAAAATTTAAAAGTTGATGTTATGTTACATTTATTTCGCGTGCAACATACCGTTGAATTTAACGGTTTCAAAGATTTTTGAAACTTTATAACAGTTTTTCTGGTTTCTTATTTTACTTAAGTAAAATTCCTTGATAATTCAAAGGGAAATGATATCATCAAAGCATTGTTTAATGCAAACAATTTTCAATTTATTGCTTGATAGTAAACTGTTAATGTTAACGTTTATATGTTAATAACATTGCTCATTTTGCAAATTGCGATAAATAAGAAATTGTTTTTTATTATTAAAACAAACTTAAAAAAAATGGTGTAAAAAATGATTAAGCTTCGATTTTAACACTTTTTGTGTAGTTTTCACTGCACCCTGTAATGTTAATGTTTTGTTGCTATTTGCATTATATATGTAACTGTGAAAGCGTGTATTTGAAGTTGGACGCGAATTTAAAACATTTATAAAATATCTAGTTTTTAAGTGATTTTTTGATATTATGAGAAGGTAAGTAATCAATAATTTATTCTATTTTATTGTGGGCTATATACAAATATTTACTTAGAGATGGCCAGAGATGGAGTTCGGATGCCGGACGAAAACTCATCCAACAATTGAATAGTGATGGAAAAATAATAATGGAGATCCAAGCTACTGATGATATGTACGCGATCCAAAACTTAAAACGCCCTGAAGCATGGAACCACCAAAAATGTTAAATAACAGCCTAGAGCCAGAAAAATGTTTAATTGGAAAACAGCTGCTAAAGATGCTTTCAAAAACTCAAATAAAATTAAAAGTGAAATTTCAGAGGATTTTGGTATAAATATATCTTCTGGGACAATAAGAAGGTGTCTCAATGAGAAAAATTTATGTGGGTGCATTGCACAACGTAAATCACTTGTGCCAAAAAAAAATATTAAGTCTCGGCTAGAGATTGCAAAAGAACATATACTTATTGAAATAAATTGATGACATTTTGGAAAAACATTATTTGGAGCTTCGAGTCGAAGTTTTATCGTTTCGGTTCTGACGGATAACAGTATGTATTTTGCCCTTCAAACCAAGAACATTAACCAAACTACACCCTTAAAACTGTTAAGCATGGCGGTGGGAATGTTATGGTGTGTACAGCAGCTTCCTGACATGGCACCTATTACAAAACATATTAACAAGTACTATAATACCATTCGCTGATGATAACATTCTATACCGGTACTATAATACCACTCGCTGATGATAACATGAATATTTATGCATGATAATAACCCTAAGCTCACTTCATGTCTAGTAAAGAGTTGGTTAGAGGAAAATGGTATTATTACATTATATTATATATTACATCCAATTGAGAACCTGTGGAATGTTGTTGAGGGGCAAGTGCGATCGGTAAAGCCAACAAATTTGGGAAGAAATTTAAAAAACTTGGCAATGACATTCCAAAGGAAAATTGTACGGCATTAGTTGAAAGTTTCCTTCCGGGGACACATAGATATGTTTTGACGGAATCCCACCGTCATTACATGTGTCTTCGGTGGTAAAAGGGAGCCCAGTCCTCTAATAGGCTAGCAGGAGCCCACTGGACAATTCCACTATATTCCCAGAGTTCAGCTGTTTGTCTTTTTAGCCTTTAAGCTGTTTTCTGACTGAATATTGAGGTCGACTCTTCTGGAGTATCGTGGTGGTTGTGGTTTCGAGGCCCTCGTTTGAGTTGTGTGGGTCGGATCATTCACAATGAACACAATAAATGGCCCAGGTCCAATGAGTATGAATGCCGTCGTGTTTTTCAATTAGTAGGACTAGGAGTTGGATAGTCTCCAGCAAGGAGTGGCGGCGTCGGCCTACTCCGAGCTCTTGAAGTTGCAGCTAAGAGTGACCGGAGGATATACGTATCTGAAGGCCTTCTAGGGCGAGGATGACGCTACATTTCATCCACAGTGGTATGATTCACCATCTGGTTATGGCTTACACAGCTATGTACAGATGTAAATCTAATCATGCGTTAGTTGAAAGTTTGCCGAGAAGATGCGCATCTATGCTATGCTGCAAAATAAAGCATTACCCACAAAATATAAAGATTTTTTATAAACTCAAGCTTTAATTAAGTGAATTAATTCACTTTTATTTTGCCTATGTCCTAAATTCATGACCAGGCTAAATCTTGCATTGAACTCGGGGGCTTGCCTAATCCCGTGGAGCTTCCAGTTGATACCCTGCTTACCTTCAGGGTATTGGGCTCCCTTATATCCCCAGCAGCACAGGTCTAGATGGTTAAGTAATCCATAAAGACTGATAAATGTGTCCCCGGGGGGGAAGCAAACAAGCAATATCGCATTTCTCTTAATATAAATGTTTATATTCAGAGAAATATGATATGATCGGCCGGCACAATGTCTTATTGTGCCGGCCACTGCCATTTTAAATATACAAATTTGAGTTCGTAAACTAGTTTTTTGTATTTTCGTACTTGTGCTATGCTCAAAATGAATGGCCTAATGAACATGCAATCAATATTTAACTCTTTAGTGTTAAATGAATTATTTTTAGTTCCAAATTGTTTTTTATGCTAATAAGATCTGTTTTATTTAAACATTTTTCACAGGAAGTTCATTGTCGATTTTTTGTACGATCAAGTAATTGATTGATCAACACACCAACAAAAAATGATTAATTAAATGCTTAAGCATTCAATATTGTGATTATTTTATTATGTTAATTGTATGCTGTTTATTCATTGTTTTTTATTTAAATTTAAATTAAAGCAATTATAGTTAATAATACATATTTTTATTTTTAAATGTTTATTATTGTTTTTTTTTTGTGGTAAATTATCATGGAAAATAACAATTATAGAACATTAAAAACTTTTTTGGAAAGTGCTTTTCCTACAGATATTCAGATGCTAAATTATAATGATGCGCTAACAAGCATGTTATACTTTAATTTAAAATAGGTTTATTAAATAATATGTTGTCTTAAAAATAAAATGTTATATTGCTTTTTACCTCATATTACTTATAAAAATATAAAATTATTATACTTTAAAATCACACTTGATAACAAATGAAATAAGCAAATTTGTAAGCAAACTTGCAGATTGTTTGAAATTTCAAATTTTTAGCATAAAATTTGTATTCTAATGTTTAGCCTGTTTAGTTTTAAATATGTAAGTATATTTGGTTTTTATTTATTTTTTTACTGTTTTAAACATTTATTAATAGTAAATTCTTTTAATTTTATGTTGTTTGATAAGTGAAAACAAAAAAGAAAAACATTTAGTTGAGACATTTAGGAACTGTAAAATAAATTTTTAGTGAAAACGTACATTTAATTGATTTGTTTTATTGCGCATAAACGCTTTTAAAACATGCTATTTATTATAAATCTATTGTTGTTGTTGTTGTAGTGTATTGAAATACATTTTAAGAAGATATATTTTAAAGTAATTTTTTTATTTTTTTTATCGACTTGATTAGTGAATAATTTAAATTTATTCCTTTTAAAATTAATTTTTACTTGTTTACTATTTATTTATTTATGTTTTATATTTCCTTAAAAGCATGGCCCAGACATCAGGATATTTTGTTTGTAGGAATGTTGTCAACTTCTGAGCGTTTTGTGCCTGCTGCGGTGAACAATTGCGGCAATTGCGTACAATTACCTCCGGCAAAGCCGCTAAAGAAATGTTAAAAAAAATAAATATAAAAAGAAAAATAATATTTTAAATTAATTAAAATTAAATATATGCAACTGGAGGTTTTAATGGCCAAGAGTGTGT
Organism: Trichopoda pennipes; assembly: GCA_030448955.1. Lineage (NCBI taxonomy): Eukaryota > Metazoa > Arthropoda > Insecta > Diptera > Tachinidae > Trichopoda > Trichopoda pennipes. The sequence goes on from JASKUP010000040.1 coordinate 6,591,781, forward strand.
TGATAGCGCCGAATTTTATGATCCTAAATACTAATGCTTTTATGTGATTGGTGGCTTTAATGGAACCGCTCGACTTTCCACCGGTGAACGTTACGATCCTGAAACACAAACTTGGTCGTTTATACGTGAGATGAATCATTCTCGAAGCAATTTCGGCTTGGAAATTGATCTACTTTTTTCAACATCTGATGGAAGTACAGACTAAGTGCATAACTGATCATAAAATAACTGATCCTGAAACAATATCATTTCTAATACCGATAGAAAAAGAAGTGAATAGGAGACTCAGAATAAATATTACCAGTTGGGAATATTATAGTAAAGATAATTTAGTTGAAATGCTGAGATATAGAAATTTTAACGACATGAATTATGGTACTATAGATGAAAAATTGGAAAACTTTAATAATGTAATATTAGAAATCATGAATAATCTTACTTATAATAAATGTGTCCATAAAAAAATAACACACCTTAATAGAAAGAAATATGATCTCTTTCACATAGCAAAAAGAACAGGAGTAAGGACTGAGTACTATCACCTCAATTATCAATAACCATTCCCTAGGAGTTTTTTCCCTATTCCCCTATTCCCGTGTTATAAATGAATTTCGAATTGGGAAATTCTTCCCTGGGAATAAAAGTAGGTATTACGAATGTTAATTAAAAGGGGAATAAAATAACAAAACTTGGGAAAATTCACGCCAACAAATTCAAAGGGAATTGTGCTAAAAAATGTAAGTATTAAATATTTAAAAGAAAAAATTGTGATACACTTGCTTACAGGGCTAAAAATACAAACGTAAAATTTAATTATAATATACATATTTATTCTATTTATGCATGTGATAACTATATTATCGTACCTGAGAATTATTATCATTTATTTGTTTTTTGTTTGTTCAATTTGTTGCTTGTTTTTGCAAAACATAAGTAATAATCCTGAATTTTTATTAGAACTAATCTTATAAAATTTATGTTTTAGAAAAATAAGAATGCCTACATACTTACCTCTGTGAATATTTTTATTACTTTTTATAATTAAATTAACAAATCTTTTTATGATAAAATCAACATGCATATATATTTTATTCGCAACAATTTACAGATTATTTCCAATATTATTCCTTATATTTCGAACAACCGACAAATATTGCGGTGAGGCTAAGGATATCACATCGCTGTGTTGAACGATAGATTCATCCAAAACTTCAATGTTGCTCACATCAACAGCACATTCAAGCTGTAGAAACCCTTTCTGTTGTAATATAAGTGTTTGTTAGTAGAAGGGGCAATTATGCGGACATGAGTTCCATCAACGCATCCTATTACGCTGGGAATGCCATGCTTAACATAAAGATATAAAGATATTTTCCTTTTTTCTTCTGCCGTTCGACAGAAATTTATCCATCTTGGGTACAAGTGTTCTTCAAACACATTAATAACTTCTGTTAGAACTTTGCTAAGACTACTCTGGCAAACAGATACATCACAATCCTTCCCTGTACCCGTTTGATACCCACCTTCGGCGAAGAAGCGTAAAGCTGCACTTAATTTAACTATGGGAGTAGCTGCAAACGACTTACGATTTGGCCGAATGTTGGTCGTTTATACATCCAACAGATATTTGAAGGCCGGTTTATTGACTCTGTAATACTTCTCAAACCTTCAAAATTAAATTTTTTTTATAAATATATAAAAAAAAAACAATTTTTTTAAAAACTAACAAAGCTTTTGGCAACTCATCCCGTAGATATCTTCTTTCTACCCTTTGTTCCGTGCTATCCATCTGCTGTACTTCAGTGTTTTCCATTTCAGCAACATTTATCATAAACGCTGTACTAATCATTTTTTTCTCTTTTTTAATATTTTATAGATCTTTTAAAACCTTTTTTGTTTGCTGTTTCTTTAAACTATTGGCAAATTTTTACACAAAACAACACAGCTGAAGAAAAACAGCTGACTTCGACTTTTCGAATTCCCTCTCCCTTTTTATTCCCTTCGAAAACTGTTTATAATAGGAGAATTTTATTTTTGGGAAAAGCGAGTATTGATAATTGAGGTGTATATGACAAAAAAATTGTATAAAAAGCTAATAAAAATAAAAAAGAAAAAATATATGGAAAATAAATTCATTATCGCAGGTAGAGATCAAAAACTAATGTGGAAATACTTAAAAGAAACGGTTAATATGGCACAGATAAATCAATCCATAAAGAAAATAAAAATAAATGATAAATGGACAGAAAATGAACCTGAATTAGCAGAGTCACTTAATAACTTTTTTGTGGATAGCATCGATAAAATAAACAATGAAATTGAGAAGATAGATTTTGATTTCTCGAGAAATACGAACTTAAATTACGAATTTGAATTCAAAGAAGTTGATACATTAAGTATAATGAATATTGGAAAAACTCTAAAGAATAAAATTGGTGACAAAAAACTTCTGTCTGAAGGTGTTATTAAAGATTCAATGCAATACATGGCGTATTTTTTCTCTGGCATTGTAAACGACTGCTTAAGGCATGCTCATGTTCCTGAAAAACGGAAGGTTTCTACAGTGGTGCCAATAGAAAAGATTAAAAACACAACACGTCCAGAAGAATTGCGACCAGTAAATACATTACCATCAGATGAAAAAATTATGGAGAGTGTGGTTAAAGAACAGTTGCTAAGTTTTTTAAATCAACATGATATCATTGTCTCTCAGCAGTCTGGGTTTCGAGCTAAACATTCATGTGAAACAGCGTTGAATATGGTGCTAGCTGATTGGAAAGATATGATGGCGGAAAAGCAAGCGGTAGTAGCTATATTTTTAGATCTGAAACGAGCGTTTGAAACAGTAGATAGGCAGATATTGCTGATGAAGATGAGCAGGATCGGTATTCGGGGGCAAGCATTGAAATGGTTTGAGAACTACTTGACAAACAGAAGACAGAGAACAGTGGTTGGAAGTGTAAGTTCATCGGAACGTAGTGTGGATATTGGTCTGCCACAGGGGTCGGTGCTCGCACCATTACTTTTTTTAATTTATATTAATGATATACCAAACTGTTTAAAATTTTGTAAAATAGTTTTATTTGCTGCTGACGCTCTTTTGTATTTTAATCACTTATATTTGAATAATGCGATGAATGCTGTTCAGACAGACATGGACGAGTTATATGTATGGTTATGTGGGAATAAGTTAAAACTGAATTGCGAGAAAACTAAATATATGATATTAAATCGGAAATTCTGATAATTGTGATAATGTCAAACTGAAAATCAAGGACTACGAAATTGAAAAGGTGATGCAGATGAAATATCTAGGTATAATTATCAGGGTTCAGAATTTTTCATGTATAAACATTCAAAAATCAACATTCATGATATTTTTCATAAATGAGAAATCTAAAATTTTATATTTATTTTTCACGCGCATAAACGAACAAGAAAAAATTTTCTGCTTATGTTCATACATGACAACAAAAGTTGATATGTGTAAAACCGCACTAAAATTTCTCATAAATGAATGTGAAAAAATTTTCTACCTACGATCGCAGTTTACCGTAAAATGTAGTAAAAACACATGGGTACATATTAACACAAAATACAATATTGCAATATATTCTAAAAGAAATAAAAAAAAACATTTTTTTTCTACATACGCCGACAAATTTGTGCGTTTATGTACGCTAATGCTTAACGCACATATTTTTACGACCTTTTCATTTATGAAAAATTATCAAAATTGTACACATTTAAAAATGAACACTTGTGTGTTTCTCATTTTTTCACTTATGAATACAAAGAAAAAAATAAATCGTCGCATTCATAAATGAGAAAACGCAAAATATTTTTCAGTCTCTCACACATGTATGAGAAGAAGCGGCTAAAAAATGAAATGTACATATTCATACATGTATGAACAGTGAGTGAACACTTCGCTACTCTGATAATTATTGATAATAAACTTAAATGGGATGAACATGTAAATTATATTGAGAATAAGATAGCAAAGAAAATAGGTTTTATGTATCGAACCTGCAAATATATTGATAAGCAGTACAAATTAGCTATATATAAGTCAACAATAGAACCTTATTTTATCTTTAACCCCACGATAATTTTTATGCTAAATAATACGCAAATAAAAAGATTACAAATACAGCAAAATAAAGTGATGAGGTTTATTCTGAACAGAAGGTACGATACGTCAACTTCTGAGATGATACGAAGCTTAGATTGGCTTAATATAAGACAATTAATAGCACACCACACTCTAAGATTTGTACATAAGTTAAGATTAGGGCTGTTACCAAATTATCTTTATGGGAGAATGCAATATAATTTTGAAGTACATATGTAGCTATAATACGAGACATAGAAATAACATTAGACTGCCTAAAATTAAGACTGATCTTCAAAAGAAAAGTGTATTTTTTGAGGGATTCAAGATGTATAACGAACTGCCAATAGAAATTAAAGACTGTCAGAATGAATATATATACAATAGATTAATAAAAACATATTGTAAAACATTATTTGTTATAGCATAATGAAATATAATTATAAATTTATATTAAGGCTGATAATGCATCTAGGTCATAAAGACTGTAATAATAAAAAAAAAAAAAATAATTGATGACATGATATTTGCAATTGAAGGTTTTAATGGGGTATCAACAGTATCGCTTACCGAGTGTTATGTAGCAGAAACAAACGAATGGATGTAAGCCACCGATATGAATGTTGTACGTTTAGCTTTGACAGCAACAACAACGTAGCTGGGCTGCCTAACAAGAGAGATTATATACACAAAGAACGTGATCGCTTAATGGAAGAGAGACGTCAACGATTGTTGGCCAGTGCGATCGTAACGATAATATTACAACATCAAATATGTCCGTGGAAACGCAGGACGCCACAATGGAATAACTATGACACACCCAACGAAGATGAAAATTCAGACGACGAAGAAGATGTACTACAAGATTTACCTCAAATTTAATATGGTCCACAAGAATTTAATGTCATACTCAATAACAAAAACATTGAGGAACAAAATAGAAGGTTTCGTTTGCGAATGACAAGTCAATATCCTGCTTCACATTACGATATAAGAAGACGGTAGTATAAAACTTAAATTGGTTATAACTTAACCAAACAGCACAATAAAGAATTGGCAAAGGTAAAAAGGCGTGTCAGAAAGGAAAATGTGTTATTTAATTAAATATAACAAAAGTATTTTTATTTTTATTCAACATATTTCTTTAAAAAAACTCTTAGTAAACACAAACTATAGTGAACATTTTTGAAAAAAAAAAAAATTAAAAAATAATTTTATGAAAAAAGAAAAAATCAAAATAATTAAACCATGAAATATAAATGTAACAAAAAAAAATTTTAATTAATAAAAAGAAAATTATAAAAAATTTAATTTCACTAGCCAACACTAAAAATGAAATCCATGTATTCAGCCTTGATTACAAGAGAAATACATGTTAAATAAAAGGCACAAACTGGGAAATAAATGCCTTAAAAGTTTTAAATTTCGTTTGCACTCTTTGAAGAAGATTGAAACGTTTCATTACCGCACGCTTAACTCAGAAATTAAAAAAAAATCAATTACGTTCCTCTTGCAGTAAAGTCTCGACATATATACGTATATTACGTATACGTATATTACGTTATTATATATAACGGGTAGGGAAATTTGAGGTTAGGAAATAAATTGCCTGTCAAATAATTAATTATGAAGAATTAAGCTGTCGTTCTTAGAATTTATTTAGTAAAAACTTGAAAAGTTTTAAACATGAAACGTTACACTCTTGAGCAAAGTATTTTACTGTAAAAATGGTGTATTACTTCCCAAAATTCGAATAGCTTAATCGCATAACTCCAGGCTCAAGGTATTGTTACTGACAATAGACTAAAACAATACTTTCGTAGTGAAGAAGTGAAAAACGGGATGGAGAAGCGAGATCCGTGGGACAGTTCTAATTTTGTAGAAGTGAATAGACGGAGAGAGCGTAGAAGTCAATTTGTACTTGACGCAGATGCTATGTGGACACATCTACTTTCGGAAGTACCTATACGATATGAGGAAATGCAGCACTTCCTTTTGCATATATGAAGGGCAGAATGTAGTAGAAGACGTTGCGCACACCTTTTTTAGGTGCCACTGTTGGTCTGAATAGCGCACGGAGATGAAGTCGAATATTGCTCGGAAGACGGCTACGAATACAGTCGATAAAATGGCAAGCAGCCGCGAAAACTGGGCTGCTATGGCGAAATATGTGGAGCGTGTGCCTCATTAAAAGAAACGTGACCTGGAGATGGTGATGATGTCCAGGCTTAGTGGAACGGGCCTACAGCGGCCTCTTCGAAGTCATGTCAGAGCGATGCCGGCGGAATACCCCGGACTTAAGGTGGGCTTTTAGCCGGTAGTCGCAACGGAATCCGGCATACAGCGATTCTCGCTTCCCATCTCAAAAAAAATTAACTATGATGCAAACATAGCCGCTGTACAGCATAGTGTTGAGAATGAGCCTGGAACATCAATTCGTCGACGTTCGCAACGATGGGGCATCACTAGAGGCACTTTGCGTAATATTTTGAATAAAGATCTTTATGCCTATAAAGTTTTACTCGTTCAAGAATTAAAGCCGTCCGACTATTGTTTGTGTCGAACGGTTGGACTTGGACTTGGCTGTGTGAAAAACTGAACGAAAACAACGTATTTTTAAACAAAATCAACTTTACTGATGAGGCTCAATTTTATTCAGGCAATTATGTAAATAAACTAAATTGTCGGTTAAGGGATTCATAACATCAAAAAATAGTCCTCGCAAAGCCATTAGATCGAAATAAAGTGACCGTAAGGTGCGGTTTGTGGTTAGCCGCATCATCGGCAGGTATTCTCTTGAAAATGAGCAAGAAAACGTCGTCATCGCGCTATCCAACTATGTTAACCAGTTTTTGTAACCACAATTGGCTAATGTTAACATCAGTGACCTTTAGTTTTAAGAAGACGATGCCACAAGCTATACAGACACCCAAAGAAATCAGTTTTTGCATTAAAAATTATAAGGCCGCGTAATTTCTAGGTTTGACCTTGTCGATTGGCCGCCTCGTTCTTGTGGCTTAACGCCACTGATACGTGATAACCCACAAACAACTGACGCTCTGACAAGATAAGCTGGATTGACGAGATAAGCGAAGCTATGTTCCAAAATGCACTTCAAAATTTTGTGAAAATAGTGAATATCTGCCGATGTGCTAAAGGTGGACATTTGCCCGCCATTATTCCAATTCTAATTTCCATATTTATACTTTACTTTGGTATCAAAAAAACGAGTGTGTTTTAAGCCAATTTACTTTCTAACCTCAAACTTGCCTTTAACGCAAATAAATGCAATTGTTTTTAAAATTTTAAAACTTTATTTTGAATAATAAATTTTGCAAATTAATAAATTTCCTAGTGTTATTTCGATAAGTTAAAATTTGACGTCATATTTATCTATGTTGCGTGTGTTTTGAAATTAAACAAAACAAAAAACGAAGGTTTGAAAACTCAAGAATATATTTCACACTTGACTAAGTTTGCCAGTCATTTATGCTTTTTTAATTAACAATAAATTGGCAACAAAAAAATTATTGAACTTCTAAAAAAGGTTTTAACAGGGGTTTAACGAATTTTCTATAAAAGAGCGTTTCTTTAATTTGTTTGTTAATGTAGCAGGAAGTTTTAGCAAGGACACGCTAATTCGCTGGCGGCCTTGCTTTATAAGAGTGCGGCTTACAATTAAAGTTTTAAAAGTTTCCCCATTTCACAAGCAGTGCTTGGTAAATCGAAAATCCCCATTCTTACTTTTGCCAGTTTTGATAACAAAATGTTAGTGTTTGATGTGATTTTCCTTATAAAATAAGAGGTGACCAGATACAAATTTTAGCAAAAGTAATTTGTTTTACTTAGACAATAGGTGGACTCACATCATACCAGTTTAAAATGAGAGGCACTGCTTGCTGTTACCGTGAATAAATACTCTATGCCAAACTAATGGCTTAAAAAATGATGTATGTACGTGAAAATAATGTATCTGTGAGAACAGGCTTTCATTTTTAAATTAATTTATTAATTGTTTTGTAGCAGTCATACGCAATAAAAATAAATATTTCAAGCTTTAACGATTCTAGAGATAGTGGCCCGTGAGAATCACTAGGACTAGGGCTAAAAATGGCCGATTAGAATTCAAGTATTTGGATTTTTTGGCATGTACATGATGTAGCCCCAGAGAAATTAATCGGTCATACGCTTATGACGCCTAACTGATAAAAGTTCTCTTTGCGGTAATTTATTAACTAAATTTCTGATTCTTTTTAAAGTTATAGTTTAGATATATTAATGTCTTTGGACTCTAAGTGCAAAAAGTCAGCTAAAACGACTAATAGGTACTAAAGGTTTTGTATTCTTCATTACACAACCGTCTCTAGGCCCAACTATAATATGCATACGATGCCTTAAGCTAATGTCAAAAATTGAACGAAAAGTCTGTCAAATCCTTAAGCAAATCATTGAAGACTTTTACGTGGCTAAAATATACTTACATGAATATAGAAATTGTTATGCACAGTTGCACATTTGTTTTAATCGTACTTTTGCAAAAAAATAATTTCGTTCTAAATAAACAAAATTTATTAGCAAAAAGCCGTTTAATAATCATATTTTGTATACTTAATACTATCCTTATACAAATTTATAATTTAAGAAAATTACAAAAGAAAAATTACACGTATATCGCTGTATGTATTGTTTGGGCCAAAAGTACTAAAAAATGCAACTGTATGCATCATTGTATTTATAAACATACAAAATTAAATTTATTTCAAATTGTGTGTTAAACAAATGGAAAAGAAAATAAAATGTTTAAAGGCCCTCGTTTCTTTGAATTGCCGTTATAATAAAACGCGTCTCCTTTTACATATAAGCTTTTTTTTCTTTGTATATTTTCTATTAAATTCAGATAAAATATTTTTTACCCTTCATTGGAATTGTTTTACTAATGTATCTATAACACAATGCAAAATCAGCTGTTTCCGTACGGAATGTGCGATCAGTTTCGTACTTTGTTTAAGCATATGACATTTGACGAAACTTGATGAAAAGTTTTGTTAAGTACATTATAATTTCCCACATATGATTATTAGGTATTTGCACAGAAGCATAAGTTGCCTTAAACCAGTATATGCATAATATTGTTGGGCCTTCTGTCTAGAGAGTGCTCTCCTTAAAATGTTGCCACCATGCGAAAGAATACCTGCATTCTGATGACCATGGAGTTTACGTGGCAGTTTACGTTGTATATTAGAAAGTAAACTCGAAGGAAATTGCAAAGCTATTTTGGTTTTAAAATGTCCAAATGCACTAAAATATATTAAAATATGCTAAAATGTACTAAACTATAATAACATATACTAAACAATGTTAAAATATATTAAAATACACTGAAATATGTTCAAATATACTAAAATATACTGAAATATATTAAAATATACTAAAATATATTAAATTATACTTAAATATGCTAAGACAAACGCTAAATATATTAAAATATACTAAAATATGCTAAAATTCACTAAAATATATTAAAATACACTAAAATATATAAAAGTATATTAAAATTTTTGTAGTTTTTTTATCGACCTTTTTTAACTTTCATAAATATCTTTTATTCTATAGGAAAGCGAAATATCGAAAAGAAAAAAAATATATTGTTAATTTAATTTAAAAAGATCGTAAAAAAGAATAAAAGATATTTATTAGTATATTAAAATATAATAAGACATACTAAAGTATATTAAAAAAAAAACGCTTAAATATATTATTATACATTAAAATATATGAAAATACACTAAAATATGTTAACATACACTAAAATAGATTAAAATATATTATAATACACTAAAATATATTACAACACACTAAAATATATTAAATATACTAATATATACAAAAATATGTTAAAATACACTAAAGTGTATTAAAATATGCTAAACTATATTAAAATATTTTAAAATATATTAAAATGCACCTAAATATATACTAAAAATACACTAAAATATATTAAAATACACTAAAATATATTAAAATAGAATAAAATATATTAAAGTACACTAAAATATGATAAGACATACTAAACTATATTAAAATTAGCTGACCCATTGAGAACGAATTTGTGAGATCGGAAAAAAGAAATGCAAACAAATAAGCTCGATGCCCACTTCGACTGTTTTAACGGCGGCAGTAATTGAGTCCATGTTACTTTGGCCTTTCACCATCATCCGCCAATGCACATTGAAGGCAGTTGGCAGCTGGCGACGAATTTATGGCGTGTGTGCATTTTTGAAGTAAACAACGCTCAATATTAACGTAAATGCGATACCATATAATATCAAAACACAGCGCACAAAAAAATTAAATGCATTGAATGAATAAATACACAAAAATGCATTCAGGTCGATCCAGTTGTGTAGTTGCAGTGTAGTTGAATAACCTGGATACCGACTGCAGCGCCATCTGCCGGGCTGGTTTGTGAATGTGAACAATCCAAGGTGGCACCCAAACGTATGCAAAAAAATTTTATTCAGTGACATACACACGTAGAGTACAATTATATATATAAAGAAGGATTTGTATGGGTAGTACCACGCGTCTTTATCGAATCCCGCCTATATTTGCAGCAGAACTTAAAATATGTTCACTCAAACGAAATACCTAATTCAAACACCGTTATCAGGAGCAGAAATAATAGATTTTTAATTTGTGGTTTGTGTGGGAGATACCACGTCCCTTTGTCCAATTGGACCGAAATGTAAATATAAACCACCCGGGGCGCCACCCAAACGCATACAAAAAAATGTATGCAAATCGGTCTAGCCGTTTAGGAGGAGTTCAGTCACAACACACGTACAGTAGAATTATATATGATGAAAAGATACGCTAAAATATATTATTATACACTAAAATATATTAAAATGTACTAAAATAGGCTAAAATACACTAAAATAATTTAAAATACAATAAAACGTACTAAAATATACTTAAATATGTTAAGCCATACTAAAATATTTTAAAATATATTAAAATACACCAAACTGTATTAAAAAACACTGAAATATTTTAAAATATATTGAAATACACATAATTATATACTAAAGATACACGAAAATATATTAAAATACACTAAAATGTATTAAAATACACTAAACTATATTAATATACACTGAAATATAACAATTGGAAAAGTTATTTTTGATTACCATCTGGTCACTCTAACTGTCAATGTGTTTTGAATGATCATTTAACAGCCGTATTTTTGCTGTTAAAAATTTTTTTTACTGTTTTTTATTTTACTGTTAAAAAATTCGTTTCGTTAAAAGGGTATTTTGAGACAAATTGAAGTGTTTAGTTGTATTTTCATATGTTTGCATATCCAAATTTTTGAATTTGTTGTTATGAACGATAACGTGATAAAGATTAAAATTGAAACTTCCAAAAAATCTTTACAAAAATTCGCACTATGGAATTATCTACTTTTTAAAAAAATCTGTATTCTGGATCTGAACTCAATTATCTTGAAAACTTGTTATATTGCATTTAAAGTTCCTCCACTGTCTTAATTACAGGTCACATACATACATACATACATACACACATAAATAAAAATTAAAATGTAAACAAACTCTAGACGTCATATTAAAAATTATGTATTCGATTGTTAATGCTGCAACTCGTGCATGCAAAATAAGTATGTATAAATAAAACTTTACATTCGTGCAATGGAAATTTAATATTTAATTTTGAAAAACTTTAAAAATTTTCCATTTCAACAAGTATTTAATAAAATGTTTTATTTAAATACAATAAACAAAAAACAAACAAAAAAAATAACTTGTTCTTATTGAAACTGCGTATAAATTTTGATTAATGAATGCTTGAATAAAAAAATCATGTATAAAATATGTATGTATGTATGTGAGTATTTATGTACATACTTGTGTTTTTAGATGACCTTTGTAAGATCTTTTGCAGAAAACATAACTGGGTTATTTAGGCATTACGAAAAAATAAAAATCTTTTAAAATTTAAGATTTACGAAAAATTTTCTAGTTTCTATATGCTGTTAAAGCAGGGGATAAGTGTTAACGAGTGTATAAATCATTGGACGTAGATAAGTAAATAAATTTTTGTTTTATAATTTACCTTTCAATTGTCGTCCTAATTGGTCACAAGGACTTTTTTCGAGAACGCACATTATTTGGCGACTAACAATGACCTGATTGTTAAGCAACTTATTTATGTTCTTTTCATCACAGTTCACCATCACAGTAGCAGAGAATAAAATAAAAATCATAAAGAAAATTACAATTCGCGTACTAATTGGTTTCATTTTAATTTTTGTTGCTTTTTTTTGTTTTTGCTGTTTTTTTTTAACTTTTTGCTTCCTGTCTGTCTGGCTGACTGACGTTATAGTTGCTGCTACAAGTGACTGACTGTCGTTGTCTGTATTCCTTCTTTTCTGTTGTTGTTGTTTGTATGGCTGACTAATTATTTTTAATGTGTTTGTTATTGTTGTTGTTGTTTTAAAACTAAAAATCAAAAGTAAAATATTAATTTAAATTCAAGTCAAAAGATTAAGTATAAAAAAACATTAATTGTTTTGTTTTGCTTAAATAACTTTTTTAATGGAATTTTTAATTAAATTTTATTTCTTGCCTACAACGTATGTCACACGCAGGCACAGAGCTTGTTGTTGCCTTAAAAATCACCAACTTTATGATTTTAAAAGTTTAAACTTAAATGGAAAAATTTTCACACTCGATGACAGAGTAAAAAATATAAAGCAAAATTTAAACATAACTCTACATGCGCATCAGACACTCTTTATGTATGTATCCTTTTCTTATGTTGAGTACCAGAATCTCAAACTGAGACAATAAGAAAATAGTACCAATCTGTTTCAGCTGTGACAGCAGCATGATGGTTTTGATTTAAACATATGTACATCGCCTTAATAAATTAAAGAAAATGATAAACAAAAACAGACCATGACTAATCAAATCATAGTTAAGGAAATTCAGTTTAAGCAAAAATTTTAGAATGTTATTATTTGTTTTAAATCATTTCCGTCTTATTTTCGAATTGCTTAAAATACATTTGAGATTTACAAAAATGTTCTAGAAAAATATGTACTTTTCAGAATAACTTAATGGCTGTCATTTAAATTGTAATAAAAACTTAAACTGTTTTATATTTCAGCGACTTAATTAAAAAAACAACTGATAAAATAAATAAATAACGATCACATAATTTAAAAACAATAAACTTTTGTTGTTGTTTTTTTTGTCACAAAATTTATACTAAATGAATATTAAATAACAGTTTCACATCCCGTTATGTAGTACATATTAATTTTGTTGGTGTTTGAATGTAGATGTGTGATTTTTAAGACTTGACAAAATCAAACAAACATCAGCCAGCTTGCATGAATGCGCTGATAAATTATATAAAGAAAAATGGTAGCAACTCTACTTAAAAACAATTTGTATTTAGTCAGAGACAATACAAGACTTGTGAAACTTGTGAAAAGTTCACTTTTTGACAGCTGTAAAATAATTCTAGAGCCCTTTAAAGGTGTTAAGCTCAAGCCACATTAATATTTATAAACAAAATTATTTTTTTTAATCTGATACCCTACTAATCAGAGCTGGACTTGTTAATACATTTAGGATATAAATTTTTTTTTTAATTTTAATGAAGTTTGCTACAGTGGCTCTCATGGAAATCAGGGTAAATCATTAATAGATTTTTATCAACTATTTTAGATGTCATAACATATCATTTTTGTTAAACTTTTAAATAGTTTTAATTGAGTATTTACTACACAATAAAATTTTGTAGTAAAAATATGGGCAAGAATTTTCCAACACGGTACTTTACAATTAATTTCAATAAATTCGAAAATTATGATCACACGGAAAATCACGGGTAAAGTAAAAAATTTTTTCAATTACCGTTATGTTTGTTCGTTTCTTGTATTTTTATATTTCTTTTTCTTACTCGGACCAGCACTCAGGGGATGAACCCTACACATGCAAGGCGTGGTGCCAGAACTTAGGAAATTAGTTTAAGAGGAGGAGGAATTTGAACTTTCCTACATTGAAAGCGACAGGAAAGACCTCTGGAGAGAGTTTATTCCACATACGGACTCTTCTGCTAGAAAAGGAATATTCCCCAATTTCATTAGAGCACTTGCCATTGTAGTAACGATAAAACAGTGAAATACATTTCACATTGCGTCGATGCTCTAGAGAATCATTAGACTTGAATACTCTACTGTCCCTGTCAATAAGCCTCTTGACCCTCTCCTGTAGGCGGTCGAGCAACTGTAACATACACTTTGGAGCGTCGGTTGTATTCCATCTTTGGGCGGATATAGGTATACACGATCTTAGAAAACCGAGGCACTTTAAAGCTTCTTTAGAAACCTGAATAATATGTTTTATCCATAGAACATCACACTAAATTTTCATGCCAAGAACGATTCCATAATACCTATATCACCCATAGTAACAAGCGGTTAGTTATAGATAACTATTTATAAGGTAAAACTCAATAAATAACTTCTATTAAGGGAAGTGAACTAACTCTTTGCAGGAAAATCAATGATAGAAAACAGCTGGTGATTTTCAAACCAGTACATTAAAGTGTGTGCAGAAATTCACAGACATTGAATGATGATTTTTGATCAAGAAAGTTCTCGGATGCTTTTTTTTTTGAAATAATATCTCTTTTTGATAAGGAAACTTTACCTTATGGAATTCGCGTGAATTAATTCATATTTATTTGATACCAGGGGTTTTTTATATCAGACTTTCAAACAAGTGAAATTTTCAATGAAAATGAACCATCTAAAAGGCCTGGTCGGTTGCAGGTTGCATCAAACAAAAGTAATACCTTAAATAGGTTATTTTGAAGATGTAGATCTAAAAAGGACGATGTCAGGATTTATGGGTTATTGACGAATTTTTGTTGGAATTTTCCTATTTGGTATTTTTCCTATTGGGTGTTTTATATCAAACTCTCAAACAAGTGAAATTGCCAACGTAAAAGGACCATTCAAAGACTCTGGTGTAATGGGTTAAAGATGGCAGGATCGCCATGTAAAGGTAGTTGGTTAGGATGATGGCAAGATGGCAGGATCTTATTGTAGCTATTGTCCCTATAGCCCTTTCTATATTTTAATAGCTATATAGGGTGTCAGCTGGTGGGTTAGGCGTTCAAAGGAACTGCCAGAAGACTGAATCTATAAATGAAACAAGGCATATACTGCCAGCTAAAGTTATCAAGTAATAGTCTGTTTTTATTTAATTTTCTCTGGCTTATATACTACTTATGCAAATCTAACTTATAATCTAGAATTGAGTGATTTCTAATTCCACTCAATTTGTAACATAAACAAATAGTATTAGCAACATGCAAGCGGTCAACAACACAACACATGCCAATTACATTGTATCGTTGAATTTGATATCTTAAATGTGTCAGCATATTTACAACTGGATTATTGTAACACTCTACATGAGTTGTGTTGGCTTGCATACACTATACATGCCGTATGACTACTGGATGCACTACACTGGTCAGTCACAGATTATTCTTGTCCCTACCAGGAGTTTTAACTCGCTTACTTCCAAAGAAATTATTGTTTCATCTGGTGTGTCGCAGGTTAGACATCTGGGTCCTTTATTATTTACATTGCTTATTAATGATCTACCAAATGTCATTATATAATCATCACCCTGATCATATTTTCCTGCAAAAGGACTTAGATGCATTTAATGCACCATGAATTAAGAAATATTAATCTTTTGGTGTTGAGCATTAAAAAGTGCAAATACATATTGTTTCTTCCGAAGATGTCACGTGCAAACGTGTAGAATATTTTAGGCGGCTACGAACTTGAGAAACTGAATGTGGTTTCAGATCTTGATATTTTACTGGATGCTAAATTAAATTTTATACAGTATACTTCGTTGGCCAAGAAGCAGTTTAGTGACCCATATGTAACAAAATATCTTTATACTGCTCTTGTCAAACGTATTCTGGAATATGGCTCACTAGTTTGGGATCCAATTTATAAAGTTTATAGTAATAGCATGGAATCGGTGTAAAAGCAGTTCTTGTTATCTTGTCTTCGCGACATGCAATGGAATCTCTTAAATCTTCCATCCTACACTAGCAGACTTGCTCTAGTAACGCTGCCAACTCTAAAAAGCCGAAGTATAATGTTAAATGTCATGTTTGTTTTAAATTTAATAAAAGGAACGATTTCTTGATTAACAATATTTCATTTAACGTTCCATTTTGTTCTACGCGCTATTTTAATCCACTCGTAATTAAAGTATACAGATCAAATTATGCTAACTCTGACCGGTTTTTAGGAATGTATACTGAGTTTAATAAATTTTAGAAGCATACTAGGTGACCCGGCAAACGTTGTTTTGCCTTATAAATTATTTCTATTTCTAGATGAATTCTAGTGAAGACAAACAGTAAATTACTTATTATAAGTGTGTAAGTATGTGGTATATGATATGCGTGAAATGGGTATGGGGCGCTATGAACGATAAGGGAACGCCAAACAATATTATTTTAAGTTATTATAGTTTACAACACTAACAAACAACATCAATCTTTTAATGCTATAGCGTGAACAATATTTTTTGTTAGCCCATCTTTAGCGGGCTTACCCACTCGAGAGCATGCGAAGTAAAATTGCCCGTGTAAAAAACATGGTGTACTCAAATCTAAGCCACAAATAAATATCAATGGCCTTGGGATTTGTTGATTGTCATTATAAATGCCAATTTAATCGGAAACTGAATTCGTTTGAATGGAATTGGCACATCTGTAGGTATGATAGGAGTCCGTGGTATTAATATATTTTCACCTTTGAACTTGCCATTTAAAATGCTGGCTTCGATAACGTTTTTCATCAATTTTCGAATGACTAAACGCGTAACGACGCGATTGCTGCATGCTTACACGTGCATCATCATTTTGTTGCTGGACTTGTTCGTCGGTTCTTTGGAATCTTTTATCTCTCATACTTCTTGGAATACGGCTCAAATCAGCCCCTTTGCATTTTCTAGGCATTGCTCACTGTAAAAAACACATATAAATAGAACTAATGAAATTACTTAATGATGGAAAACGTTATAATTATAATTACGGCCAGGATTATAGCGAAAATATTAGATTTCTGAACAAAAATTTCAAACAATAGTTGTAAAAAATTCAAATAATTATATAAAAAAAAATTATACTTTATATTAATTATATACAACACAAAAGCCGTTGTTGGTGGAAGCTCGTGACACGTGTTGAGTACTTTTAAGGTTATGTAAATCACTTGTTTAACTGAACTAATCGTGCCAAATACACTTAAAATTAATAATTTTATTATTATTATGAATAATATAGAAATAATTAATACTGAGATAGCAATTACTACTACACTTGATACATAAACAATAATGATGGCCGAAAACTGTGTAGAGAGTGAGAGAAGTTTTATTGTGTGAGTGAAACAGGAGACCGGCTTCTGCCTACGGTATAGTGTGCCATTTCACTCATCAGTAAAGGCGCGGCAAATTTTAAGAATCTAAGATTGGTAACACTAAGCATATATCAGCATTAAACTTTAATAATAAAAAGAAATGTTTATTTTCTTAAAAAAAAACATTTAGATTTTTAATCGACACTATAATTGATCAGTTATCGGCCGGGATGAAAAATGATTAAATTACTAAAATGGCCATAAAAAGATAGGGGTTGTTGATAAAAAATTAAAAATTTTAAATGCCACATTATAAAAAAATAAAAAAAAAATAATTAATTATTATTCTTAGTAGCGGTCTTTTTTAAATAAATTTAACACTAAACTTTTTCAATATTTCGCTTTCCTGAAGAAATTATTTATAAAAACAAAAATTATAACCATTTGAAAAAATTTTTTTGAAAACAATTAGAAGTTTACAATCTAGGCTAAGTTTCGAGTTCCTGCCAATGAGCCAATGTAGTTGTGTTAGCTTAAGATTCATTTGTGTTAGCTTTGAGTCAATATGATGTTTCCATGTAAGGCGACGGTCAAGATGTATACCATGATATCTCACATAAGTATGGTGTGAAACAATGTGATTATTGATTCGAACGGGTGAACAATTATCTCTTCGCAGGGTGAAGGTCACATGAATGCACTTTTGAACGTTGGAATATAAATAGCAAAATTCTAACTGCAATAACAGGCAACTTAATCAGCATTCTGTTACTGATACCGTCGATACCCGGAGCCTTCTTCTCGTTAAGTTCACCGATGACTTTTTGTACATCACGCAATTCCAACTTTAATGGTCGCGGAGATAAGGCAACTACGTTCGGCAATTCAAGAACACCAGTACTTGTATTGAGGGTAAATACATTCTTTAAAGTTCAGCAAATATTCTACCTCTTTCAGCGTCAGTTCTTGCCCAACTTCCAGTCAAGGTGCGCAGAGGTGGTTTAAAATCAACGGCTCTTTTAAGATTTTTAGCAGCACGCCACAAAGAGTAATTAGAGGCTGCTGTGACATCAAGACTCTCCAGATACTTTTGAAAAGATGCAGTTTTTCCTTTTGCTAGCATATCTTTGAGTTGTTTTGCGCATTCTTTAAGCCTGTTTTTAGTTTGAGGTGATCTGTGTTGTAACCATTCTCTTCTAACTCTTCTTTTTTCTCTTACTAAGCGCTCTATATCAGCACAATAAATTTTTTTAAATCCAGCTTGCGGGTGAGTGGTTGTAGCATGTTCAGCAGCCTGTTTGATCTTTTCTTTAAAATCGTCTAAGTTGGATTCAACATCCTCGGGTGTTCGTAATCTTATATTTTCCGTGCAATGACTACTTAGGTAACTTTTGAATTTCCGCCAATTAATACGATTGATAATCTGCACATTTGAGTGGGGTAAATTACTCTTTAGTTTGTTACAGATTGTAAAATTAAAAAAACAAAATTTTAAGGGTGAACAACACTTGTCACTTAGGGGTATGGATAATACGCATATATAATTTGGTAAAAATCGGTTAAGCCGGTTCGGAGGAGTACGGTAACTAATATTGTGACATGTAACATTATATATTAGATTGATTTTTCTTTAAATGTTAATGCTGTTAAATGTTCATCCATCTAATTTTATATTTAAATAGCTAAATTTAAGTTTTATTTACTATTATTATTATTATTATTTACTGTTTTAATGTCTGTAAGGATCTTGAATCCTTAAGTAAAAAAAAGTTAACTGCTTTTTAAAATACGAAAGATTTTAAAAAAATATCGAAATGCTTAATAATAAACATTTTAAAGAGAGTTATTGCCTGATAATAATAACGTTGAAAAAATGTTAGATTATAATAGACAATAAAATAATAACATTTTCTCGAAAGTATTTAACAGTTAATGCTGTTTTAATTAACCTTATTGAATAATTAAGTAAATCATTTATTTGTTATAATTATAACAGCAACAAACTTGAATAATTGCTTGCTCAACGCTTAGCACTCACCGGTCACTTAGAGAATAACTTAACGATGATACATTTTAACATAACATACAAAGGAATTAATTATTTATTAAATATATATTTAATTTGTTATTTGATTTGTAATATATTTTTTTTTAAATATATTTTAATTGTTAAAAAGGTTATAAAAGTATAAGTTATAATTAATAAATTATTTTCAATAATTGACGTCACAGTTGTCGTATTTGTAAAGTTATTAAAAATAAATTATAAAAATCTTCGATTATTTCGATATCGAAAATAAAAATAAAGATTTAATTTGTTTATTGAAATCTGTTTTCGGGGTCAATTTTATATTTCGAGTTCAATAACAGAAAACTTGTTATTTTGAAAATTTAACCATTTGCGATAATTTTGAATTTGAAATGCTTGGACGCTTATTAGGGTCAATTATATAGTAAAAAAAATATATAATAATTATTTTTTTTTTATTATTTTTATTATATTTAATATTGTTCTATACTAGCAAAACTTATTTATGACTTCTTTCTTCTTTAGTCATTATTATGAAAAAAAAAACAACAAAAAAAAAACAAAAACAATTAAATATATTTTTGTTTATAATTTATTTTATTAACAAATATTTAGCAAATATATAATGTTTCCTTGGAAAACCTTTAATTGTCTGCTAATGTTTTATTAAATCGAAATTCAGAATTGTAAATTAGTTTTTGTTGAATTTCAATATTTTTCCTTTCTTTAGCTTTTTTTTTCTTTTTCTTTTTAAATTCATTCATTGATTGTTTGCCATCACACGCAATCTAATGGCAAATACATATGCATCTCTTTACTCTTTGTTTTGTTTTTGCTTTTGCTTTTCTTTTAACTCGTTTACTATTAAACGTAAAATTGTTAAATCAATAAAATTTATATAAAAAAAATAAAAGCAACAAAAAATTTTTTGTATTGATTTTCTGTTGAAATCATTAATACACAAAAACATCCTAATGAATGTACAAACACTTGAATTAATGTTAAAAAAAAATAAAACTATTAACAATTTAAATGTGTTCTTTTGCTCACCATACATAGCTCGTTTGTTGTATAACCGTTACATCTCAAAAATCATTATTTTCAATCATATCTTTTACGGTTAATTTTATTTAAGGCGAAATGGGTTCTGTTGGCAAAAAGTGTTTAGTGTGAGATTTTATTTAACTGATCGTTGTTTCCGCTATCGATTTTGTTTTATTGATATAACGATACGATACAAATTTTATATTATATCTATCTACAATAACGAACTTTAACAATTCAGATATTTTCATTATATTTTTAAATACTAATAATTTCTAATTTTTAATGGTTTTAGTTTAATTAAATTAACAAAATTCCCTTTAAGTTCCACATGACTGCCATCTTCATATCTGGTGTCCTCAAACAACTTTCAATCTTCGGTGTTACATTTATCTAGGGGAGTGTCTCAAACATCAATCTTTGCACCACTCTTTTTTTCTAAAGGGTGCGTCACCTAACGTTTTTTTTTTTGTTTTTTTAAACTCCTGCTTATTTCGTGAATGGTAACACTTAGCTCATGTTTAACTTGACAGATAATTAGTTTTATCCTTCCGCTGAATGAATATGGCTGTGTATACGCTTGAACAACGCTGGGAAATATTGTGACATTACTTTGAAAATCATGGTAACGCTGCAGAATGTGTGCGAAAATTGCGTACGGATTTTAGAAGAAAATAAGCACCGTCAGCTCCGTATGTTCGTTATCTTGTGAAAAAATTGAAAGAAAAGCCAAAAACAGTGCGTACACCCGAGAATATTGCTGCTGTGGCAGAAAGTGTGCGTGAAAGTGCGCCATCAACATCAATTCACTATCGTTCTCAACAATTAAACATTTCAGAGACATCATTGAGATGAATTTTGCATAAAGACCTTGGTATGACGCCATACAAAGTCCAATTGGTTCAGGAGTTGAAGCCAAGTAACCATCCAATGCATTTACGCTTCGCTAAGTGTGGCTGCATTCGACTTACAGAAGATGCCGATTTTGCCAAACAAAAATCATCTTTTCATTTTGATCTTGGCGGGTATGTAAACAGGCAAAATTGTTGCACTTGGAGCACAGAAAACCCGCACGCATACATTGAAAAGCCGACGCACCCAAAACGAGCCACTGTTGGGTGCGGATTTTGGTGCAGAAGCATAATTGGTCCATTTTTCTTCGAAAATGAGCAAGGTGTGGCTGTAACAGTCCATGGCGATCGTCATTGAACGAATTTTCGTTCACAAAATTTGAAGAGGGGGATATTGGCAGCATTTAGTTTCAACAGAACGGCGCTACGTGCCACACAGCCGAAGCTACGCTCGATGTTTTGCGCCCTATTTTTGAAGATCGCATTATTAGCAGCAGAGCTGATGTCGTTTGGCCACCTCGATGCTGCGATTTGACATCGTTGGACTATTATTTGTAGGGTGCCGTCAAAGTTAAGTGTTACGCTGACAAGCTAGCGACAATTGACGCTTTAAAGTACATATTCGTGAAGTCATTGGTGAAATACAGCTGCCGTGTAGACTACGGCATGACCAGCCGAGGCAACCATTTGAATGAAATTAATTTCCATTATTAACCGGAAGGATTGTACTTTCCAATAAAAAAAGATATTTGAGAAAATATTCAGTAGTTTTGTTTATAGCATTTAAAACAAAAAAAAAAGTTATTTGGCGAACCCTTTTTATATGCAAATAATTTACCTAAACAGTTCCTGCACTGCAAAATCCATATGCACTCCGACTATGTGCAACTGTATTTAAGCAGTCCATTCATCTCCGTTACTGAAAATATTTTAAGACTGAATGAGAATTAAAATAAAATTTATTGCTGGACAGCTGAAAATGGAATTTGTGTAAACAATATTAGTCAAAGGGTATTATAACTCGTAAGATAACAATTAATCATAAACAGTATCAATTAATAAATGGAGAAAAACTCACTATTGTAAATACCGCCAATAACCTCGAATTGATAATTAATAACAGTCTCACTTGGACTGACAAGGCACAAAAGTACTTGTGTAGTACAAACTTAAGATAACCCCTCTTACAGATAAGTAGAACAAAGAACTCGACACAATTTACACCATAGCTAAAAATAACGGCCCGGGAGCACATTTATCGGTCTTTATGGAATACTTGATCATCTAGACCTGTGCTGCGTGATATGATTTACATCTGCGCCTGGCTATAGAGCCTTAATCATATGGCGGTCAAACCACTTTGCATAAATAGGAACGTCATGCTCGTCCTACAAAGCCGAAGACTAATTCTAGCAACAGGTTTTTCCTAGTTGCAACTTTAATGATTCCAGAGCAGGGCTGCAAATCATCACTCCTTGCTGAAGAGTTGGAGACTATCCAATTCCTGTCCAGAACACATCTCTAGTATGCTCACTGGACTGGATCATTCACCTAGCGTGTCATTAACGGTGAAATGATCCTGGCCACCATATAAAAACTGACCTGTCTGTTATGGGGCCGCGAAACCACAACTACCCCGATACTCCCATTGAGGGGCCACTCTCAATAATCAGCCAGAGAACAGTCAAATGTCTAAAGAGACAAATAACGGAACTCTTGGGCTTACTGATTCCCGTGGAAATAACGTGGAGTTCCCAGTTGACCCCTGCTGCTTTCAGGGGACTGAACTCCCTTTTTCCCCCAGTTGCACAAGTCTAGATAGTCAAGTATTCTATAAAGACCGATAAATGTGCCCCCGGGGGTGCTGCTGGGGGTATAGTGTGATTCGTTTTACATCCGCACCTGGCTATGTAGCCTTAATCAGATGGTGGACAAACTACTCTCACGAGGGCCACCACGATACTCCCATATAGGGGCCAACCTCAATAATCAGCCAGAGAACAGTTAAATGTCTAAAGAGGTAAATAACGGAACTCTGCGGGTCACTGATTCCCGTGGAAATATAGTGGATTGTCCAGGTGACTCCTACTAGCCTTTGAGGGACCTGGGCTCCCTTTTACCCCGCAAGACACCAGTGTAAATGGAATAGTAGGTTCCAAAAATACTATCATGTGCCCCCGGGGGGAACTGCTGGGGGTATAGGGGAGCCCAGTCCCCTGAAGGCAGCAGGGGTCAACTGGAAGCTCCACGTTATTTTCACGGGAATCAGTAAGCCCCAGAGAACCGCTAAAATTGCAACTGGGAAAGACCTGTTGCTAGAATTAGTCTTCGGCTTCCTAAGGCGTGAATGACGTTACTTTTCATTCCCAGTGGTTTGACCACCATCTGATTAAGGCTTGCAGCCAGGTGCAGATGTAAATCTCATCACGAAATGTAGTAATTCGAGATGTTGCATGAGCATTTCTATGAAGTTGGTTTTTCCACACCGAATCGATCAGGCAAATTGGTAAAAGTGGTTATTAAATCTAAAGTAGTTCGGTTTCATTATCATCTTTGCAATAGGTGCCCTTGTAGGCTAGTAGGTAGTGTACCAGTTAGCTTGTAGGACTGGGGGTTGTGGGTTCGATTCCCAACATAAACCTTGGTGTTTTTCACTACAAATAAAAATTGACAGTGATGAAGACATGGTCACTGGTCACTGTGTTGTCTTTATACGAGAGCTAATTTCCGTAACTATCCTTCTATTTTCACCACCTGTCGCATCTCTTCTCTATGCCTTTCCTAAAGAATGTAGCACGGTACTTGACTAAGTAGGCATTGTGGTCTGAAGTGCTACTTCTCTTTATAAAAAAAAATAACTATAATGTCGGTGATGTATTGGTTATCGTATAAATTGTCTAGTGCGTCGCATAGGATATCTAAGGTTTCATGTGTTGGCATTGGTTTACAAAGAAAGTACCAACAATAATTTTACAACTAATTGTAGAATTTTATAACTTAGCCCACATACTACTAAAGACTGCCAACTAAATAACTGTTTCATTTTCTTACATTTTAAAACCCTTTGTCACTAAATTGTATTATTTGAGTTATGACTAAATGGACACAAATGGCTGATATTTACAAATGTTCATATAAAGTTTTGTTTCTTGAGAAATGAAAAAAAAGTACAAAAAGCAAATACTGTATGTGTGTGTGTGTGTGTATATATATATTTACGACCTGTAATTTTAGACATTATAATAATTATTGCTATTGCCATTAACAATTATATAATGACAAATAAAATAACATTAGGGGGGTAGCTATTAAATAATTAAATTAGAAAAGTAAAATGTAAAATATATAGAATAAATTTTCCACAAAAAAAAACACTTATTTAAAAAGGGGAAAAAGAAGCAAACAAACAAACCAAGATACGAGTTATGCCGATCAGTTATTAATTAACCTCAAAAATGTTTGCCCTGCATAAAATTTGTTTAAAGTAATTTGTTAAAGTCCACAGTGATAAGTTTCCTGAGTTGAGTTTATTTTACGTGAATACCTAATAGCTGGGGATTTTTATAGAAATTTCTAAAGATCTATTAGCTACGGTTGTCTATAAAAAGACATATGACGTTTTGTAGCGTATTTAAAGCAAAACAAAATTTTATTTTCCTAATTGTGATATAAAAAAAATTGGGAAATATTGTCGATTAGTTAATATCAATAAATTTCAATATCTTAATTGTGATATAAAAAAAATTAGTGAAATTTTGTCGATTAAAAATTTAGCGAAAAATTGCTTTGTTTTTGGCTAGAAAAATGTTTACGTTAGAATTTGTTTTATCAAATCACTACGTTTTGTTTTATTTTGAGACTTAAAATGTAGAAAAATATTTCTCGTCTCGTTTGTTTTAAATATTCCTTGTTTGCTTTCCATTATTGCTATTTATTAAAAAAGTTTAATCCAATAAATAAACCTTAAGTTAAACGCCAAAGGCAAGATTATCCTTCGGATAACTAATGCGACACTGTTAACTTAATATGTAATTGTTATAAGGCGTTTTGCTTATCTTGTTTTTTTTCGTTCGAACCAGTACTCAGGAGATGAGTTGTGGGAAGGACGAAAGCGGGAGTAGTGTTTGTGGACATTCGATTTGAATTTTCCTACATTAAAAGTGAAAGGAAAGACCTCTAGAGGGAATTTACTCCACATACGAACTGTTCTGCAGAAAACGAATTTTTCCTGTAATGTATAGAGCAATGCACTGGCCAGCACTCAGGGGATGACCCCTACCTATGCAATGCATTGTGCCAGAACTAGGAAATTAGGTTACGGGAAGGAGGGAAGAGGGAGTCATTGAAAGTGACAGAAAAGACCTCCGGAGGGATGTTATTCCACATACGGACTGTTCTGCTGAAAAACGAATTTTCCCTGTAATGCGTAGTGCGATTCACTGGCTAATCAACCACAAAAGGATGTGCTCGAGTTAAACGTGAAAACGTGCGAGTGTCAGGAACAAGTTCCCTAATTTCATTAGAGCACTTACCATTGTAGTAACGATAGAACAGTGAAATGCACTCCACATTGCGGCGATGCTCTAGGGAATCAATAGAGTTGGATACTCAACTGTCAGCAATAAGCCTCTTGGCCCTCTCCTGTACGCGGTCGAGTAACCCCAAAATAGCCTTTGGAGCGCCGGGCCATACATGAGAGTTGTATTCCATTTTCGGACGGACATAGGTGGTATAGATAGTACGGAGATCGGATGGGGTGAAGTATCTTCTACATCGCTTTAGAAAACCGAGACACTTGAAAGCTTCTTTAGAAACCTCACACTGAATTTTCACACCAAGAACATCAAGAGCTTCCGATTCCGTAATACCTATATCACCCATAGTAACAGATGCAGCACCACTACCAAACGAAGATCTATGCGTAAGCATGCATAATTGCGTCTTACGAGCATTGAAGTCTACTCTATTCACACGACCCCATTCCAAGATTGTCGCAAGATCGTAATTAAGCGTATCATTCATGTTTTGTCTTTTCGAACTAACCTCCAAATGGCCTGGTCTATTACCAAATGAATATGAGTGACAAATGGCGCTGTCATTTGCAAAAGAATATATAGGGTTGAAAGTTCGACAAAAAAGGTCATTTAGAAAAATAAGGAATAGGGTAGGAGAAAGAACGGAGCCTTGCGGTACTCCTGAATTCATCATGAACTCGTCTGATGAAATCCCATCTATAACAACTCGTATAGTGCGATTTCTGAGAAAACTCGATATAAATCTGGAAAAATTATCACCGACACCAAAAGCAACAAGTTTTGACAGAAGTGCATCATGTCACACTCTATCAAATGCTTTGGAAATATCTAGAGCCACCGCCTTGCTTTCTCCCAAATGATGTATGGAGTTACACCATTGTTCCGACAAGAAGGCTAGCAAGTCACCCGTAGAGCGCCCCTACAGAAACCATACTGTCGGTCACTAAGCAAGCTGTTGGGCTCCAGGTATCTCATTAAATGGAAATTAATCATACTTTCAAATACTTTAGAAAGTGGAAAACAAATTGCGATTGGGCGGTAATTCTTAGGGTCGTTAGCCTCCCCCTTTTTGGGGATCGGCGTTACATTAGCAAACTTTCCAGCACTTCGGAAATTCTCCGACATGGTACAATGTGCTGAAAAGGGCTGCTAATGGACGCACTAGCATCGACGAGCACTGCTTCAAGACCAGTGTAGGTATCCCATTAGGCCCAGGAGACTTGTTTATGTTGAGATCTGTAATTGACCACAAATGCATGCGCTCTTAACGAAAATTTCGTTAGGGCACTTATCATTGTAGTAACGATAAGACAGTGAAATACAACTTACATTGCGCCGATGCTCTAGGGAATCAATAGAGTTGAATACTCACCGTCCCCAATGAGCCTCTTGGCCCTCTCCTGTACGCGGTCGAGCAACTTCAAAATAGACTTTGGAGTTGTATTCCATCTTTGAACGGATATAGGTGGTATAAATGGATGGAGTGAAGTATCTCTTACACCATCTTAGAAAACCGAGGCACTTGAAAGTTGCTTTAGAAATTTGAAAAATGTGTTTAGTCCATCGAATTTCACACTGAATTTTCATGCCAAGAACATCAAGAGTGACCGATTCAGCAAAATTTATAGCACCCATAGTAACAGATGCAGCATCATTTTCGAATACAGATCTTTGCGTAGACATGCAACATTGTGTCTTGGACTCGATTCACACGACCCCATTTTCAGATTGTTGCGAGAAAGTGTGACAAAGAAGGTCGTTTAGAAACATAAGAAATAGCGTAGAAGAAAGAATGATAAAATCTTAACTTTGGCAATTAGTAAGTTATTAAAAGAGACGAATATCGTCTAAGGTTGGTGCAGTTTCCCAGCTGATGTCTGTCTTTTTTTTACTTGAATTAGACATACAACAATAAAAAATATATAATTCAAATGTCACAAATAGCTGCTGCATTTACATAAACGGATGTATTAAGATTTTCAAATATCTTATAGAAATCGCCACCGTACTATTGAGTTATTGGGTTGTAAAACATACACACACGTATAAATGTTTGTTTGTATAGTGTGATTAAAATATAATTAGTTTTTCTTTATTAAAATAAATATAAAATGAAAAGTCCAAAGTTAATACAATTTTAATCGGCTGACTGACATAAGATATATTTTTTTAAAAATATAAATAAAACAAAAACAAAAACAAAAAAATATCTTTAAGGTTAATTTGTAAATTAAAATTAGATACAGATTTATTATTTATTTTAATATCAATGAAATATCATACTAATTTCACAATAAGAATTGATTTATTGTAAAATAACTTTTTTTATTCGCTAATTTATTGTTTATTAAGAAAATTATTTTCATTTTTTTTTTGTTTTTATTAAAATATTATAATTTCGCCTGTTAATTTATAATATTCAGCTGCATAACTTTATTATTAAACAATTGTTAAGTTTTATCATAATTATTTAATTGTATTTATGCGCACAAAATTTTCATTTCATAAATTAAATCAGTACAGAGAATCGAGATGAAGATCATAATTATTATTCAATGCAACTAATTATAAATTTATAAATTAAATTAATTTCTACTTCATTCTAAAAATAAATTTAAGCTAGAATTTCAATTTAAATTTTTAAACTGTAAACTTTATGGCTTTTATGATAACAAGTGCCGAAACTACCCGAGATTTATATTTAAGTAGTAAAAATAACGCGATTATCCTTAACGAAACAGATAGGCAAAGTTGGATAAAATCGAACAAGAATGAAGCCTTGTGTGGTCTGAAGTTTAATGACATAAAATTGACAAGTGCTCAAACACCGGGTGAAAATAATGTGTCCATTAACGCCCCAATGCCGAAACGTGTGCACCTATTCGAAACCATGCTTTTGCACATGGCCTCCAACTTGATTAGAGGCAAAGCCTATCTAACACTCCTTCCGTTCCATAGTTCACGGCATATGGTTGCAATGCTATTCCACACTGACTTTACGCTCTTCCCGCAATTTGGGTTTAAGACATAGCTACCACGAAGTTCTTTGAAGGCTCGCATCATAGTCAGGCTGGAACACATGTTTAAGGGGCACCTGACACCTGTTGTACCAGAATTAAATCTCCGATCAGACTTTATAACCGAGGTTACTACCAGTTGAACTCCAAATAGCTCGGTACTGACGACCCCAAATGGAAATATACCAAAACAAAATAAAAATAGACCATCAAACATGCCACTATCAAGGATATCATAAACAAGAAAAGGTGCCCCTGTAGGATACTAGGTAGTGTACAAGCTTATCTGTCGGGGGGGTGTGGGTTCGATTCCCAACAAAGACCTTGGCTGTTTTTCACTGCAATATATAAATTGACTGTCGGTGGGGCTGCTCAGTGATGAAGGTATGAAGGTATCACTAGTCGCTGTGCTAACTATCCTTCAACTTTTACCACCTAACTCATCTCTTCTCTATCCCTTTCCTAAAGAATGTAGCAGGGTATTTGATGAAATAGGCATTGTTGCCTGAATCTCTTAAAAAAAAAAAAAAAAAAAAAAGGAGACAAACAATTAACACAGCCAACCTCTCGGCTGACTGTATTCATTGGCTTTACATATGACTAAGGCACTTGAAGAAGAATATGCACACAAACATTCACAAGAAACATAACGAAGAGGCAGCAAGGGGCAACAGCACATATAGCAATCAGTAAACAGGAAACATGGAGTAAGTTTTTAGCTTAGCAGCGATCAGGGCACAACAATGATGGTAACGAACAAAAATGGCAGATGATGACAGTACCAGACCAGCAATGGCAGGAAACTAAAATCGCGAATGCCTGCAGAGAGGCCACCTCCACTTGCGTCCCATTCTTCTTCTATCAAATGCCCACCGAACAAGGACTGACTTCATGGTTAAACATTAGGTAAACAGTCGAGGCTGAAGGCAAGAATGATTTGCTCTCTTTGGACCTGCAATAAAAATAAATGAATGTTTGCTAATAGTTGCACCTTTAAAACCTGAACATTAAGAAGATGCACATGTCACTTAGATAACATCGAAGCTGTGCTTACACGATGCTAATGCAGAGTCGGCATTTAACTAATACTATGTTCACACCTAGCGTGTTTAACAACTCAATCGTGTTTAAGCATTAAACACGTCGATTTTGAGATGTTTTACCATACATTGACGTGTTTTGTTAAACATCTCAAATGAGTTGTTTTTGATTTAAACACGTCGTTAAACACGTAAATTCCAAATACAACTCTGAATTTCATTTAATTTTGGGATGTGCTAAGTGCGTTTTTGCCCCTGTATGCTAATAGGTAGTGTAATTAGCTAATTTGTCTGGGGTTTGGGTTTGATTCCCAACTAAAAAGTCAGTTTTTACTACAAAAAAATCATTTTAAGGTAAAAAAAGTAGATAAAACGTCAGCCTTAAACATCTTAATTATAGTGTGAACGGCTGCGTTTAAATTTGAAAACATTTTGCTTAAACGCGCTCAAAAACACAAGTGTGAACTTAGTATAAGGACCTCAGACTTTACTACGACATCATCGAAGCTATGCTTAGACGATGCTTATACAGAATTAGGATTAGCCTACAGCTTGATACAAACTGAATTTGTTTATGCCATGAGTACCTCAGCATTTACGCGATATCAACGACGAATCTTTCAGTGCAAGCCACACAAAAACGAAGGCAGCTTTAAAATTCATCTATAAGGGCTGTTTTCGAACTTTTTACTACGACTAATTATGATTATAAAAGATCATAACGCACCCTAAATACGAAAGGATCACAACTCAAAATACTAAAATTTTTAGGAGAGACAAAAAGCTGTTTAGTTCATCGTGCAGGAGCAACACACTTAACACAAAAATAGACATAACTGTATTTTTCCAGTTAAAGAAGATAGTGATGTAAAAGAAATTTTTGCAGTAGTTAGAGATGTGTAGTGTGAATTAATTTATGAATTATTTTTATTTATTCAAGATGAATAAAATCGAAGAAGTTCTAGAATATGCCCGTATTAAGCTGATGGAGTGTCATTTGCATGCAGCTTATAATATTAAATTTAAACGTGGGATAGTCGATTCAAATGTTTTGATAAAGCGTGAACTTAAAGAGAAAATACGAATACAGGTTGATACTGTTAAGCAAAGATCTGTCTGGTACGACAAATTCAGGAAATACGTCACGAATATTCTTTGCTAATCCAGTTTTGATTTCCGAAATAATGGATCTAGATGAAAACATAATCAAGAGGTTTTCAATAATTCTCGAAACTATAACAATCTCCGAGGTAGTAGATCCAAAAAAGTTTGATGATTTTTGTTTGGAGACGGCAAAAGAGTTTGTTGCACCGTACGAGTGGTGCAATATCCCCCAACTACACTTCACAAAATTCTGATTCATGGAAAAGATTGAAAAGTGTATTTTTCCTGTAGGCCTACGATTCGAAGAGGCTCAGGAAAGTCGTAACAAAGACTATAAAAAATATCGCCTTAGACACTCCAGAAAATGCAGTCGAATTGCCACGAATGATGATAACATCAGATCCCATGATTTCACATTTGACGCCTTTCATTAAACAGAAAAAGCATAGTGTTACAAGCGACGAAGTTAGGGCTCTTTTAGAATAATAAATTAAAAATAGATTTAAAATAAATAATAAATTTTTTAATTTTTTTAATCGACCTTTTTATATTTTAAATAAATATCTGTTATTCTTTTCAACGGTCGTTTTTAATTAATTTAACAATATATATTTTTTTCGATATTAGAAAAAAGAACAGAGTAATTATGGCAATGTTTCTAGATTTTAAAAGAGCATTTGAGACGGCTGACAGAGATATACTGATTCAGAAATTATATATGTATGGTATAAAGGATAAAGAACTAGAATGGTTTTAATCGTATTTAACAAATAGAAAACAAATTACTAAAGTTAACGGTGTTAAATAAAGTGTAATTAATAATGATTTTGGAATTCCACAGGGATCTATTTTGGGTGCGTTATTGTTTATAATTTATATAAACGATATGCCAGGAATACTTAATAAATGTGAAGTAGTATTATACGCAGACGATACTCTTATATACGCAGAAGGTGATACTAGTGAAGAATGTCACAACAAAGTGTTACAGCATGTAAATAATATTAATATATGGCTAAAGATGAATAGACTTAAATTGAATGAAAATAAAACGAAAATTGTAGAAATAAATGAGACCAGTGAAACTATAATCAAAATTAATGATAACGTAATAGAAAAAGTAAAACATATTAAATATCTGGGTTTTATAATCGACAATAAATTAAGATTTAAAGAACATATACAGCCCAATCACGAATATTCCCTAGGAATTTCTTTCTCACGGAAAATAATTTTCTCGAGAAAAAATTCCTCCAATCAGAAATTCCGCGGGAACAAAAAACATTAAAAAGTGGCATCATTGAATTTTATAACCAACTGTTTTGTTTATTTACATTTATTTTTCCTTTTTTTTGTTTGTAACTTAAGATTTTTTATTTATTTACAAACGTTCATCAGAGAATTTTGTTTTTAATTTGTGTAAATAAATTAAACTATAAAAAGAAAAATATAAAAAAATCCTTTTTTTTCCAAAAATTTTTGAAGTGCCTCCTTGTTGCCTTTAAAAACCCGCACGCTATATCCGCGTTTGCTTCCATTATGGTAAGCAAATGCTGCATTTGCTGTTTATTTGTGTTTTTTGACCTAAATACAAAAATTATAAAACTAAAAAAAATTAAGTAATTTATAATTATTCGGAATCATTTCCAATATAAACAATTTTATCCCGTGCTCTCCCCCATTACAATACATTTCAAATATTTTAATTTTTATTTAAATAAATGTTTTATGAGAATATCATAAGATGTTTATTTTTTAATAAAATTTTTTGTAATAAATATTTTGTGAGAATATCATGAAATATTTATTTAAAGGAATCAAGCACGGGATAAAATTGCTTATACTAAAAAAAATTAAAAAACCAAACATTACTTACATTTTTGTGCAAACTCCCTTCTATATAGCAGGTGGAAAAAAACTTGAAAAATAGCAATGTTTTCTCCCATTTTTTTCATTTATGATACCTACTTTTTTTCCCCGCCGAATTTTTTTCTCTTCTCACAATTGAAAAAAAGGGAAAATATTTATTCATAATAGGAGAAAAGGGAAAAGGGAGAAAACTCACGCGGAATTTTTATTCATGATTGGGCTGATAGAATATATGTGCAAAAAAATCGGGAAAAAGATAGGATTTTTTAAACGTATCAGAAATAAAATTTCTATAATGACGGCGATGAACATATACAATACGATAATAAAACCTCACTTCGAATTTGGTTCAACCATATTATATACATGCTGCACCGAAGCACAACTGGAAAGGCTATAAAAACTACAGAATAAGGCAATGCGATCGATTTTAAAATGCAATAGATATACACCGGTATGGATAATGTTAGACACACTCAGATGGATGAATGTAAAGCAAAGATTGGCACTCAACACCCTAATTTTTATTAGAAAGATGAAAAATGGAAATGCTGCACAATATCTACGCGATCAAATCAGATACGTTGGCGAGATACAACCATATGGACTTAGAAATGCGGAAAATTTTAGGCTTCAAAGGACAACAACAACAACAACAACGATGCAAAGATTTTTTTTCTATAAAGGATTTAAGTTATATAACTCACCATCACTTGGGATTAGAAATGAGGCAAATGATATTATATTTAGAAGAAAATGTATAATTTTTATAAAAACTATGTAAGCATAAGGTTACGGAATAATTTTAATATAAGATAAGAATGGAATATTAGGGTATTATTAATACTACTAAATAAATAAATAAAATAACGTTCTTCTTTATTTCGCTTTCCTGTGGAAAGCTTCTTCAGGAAATTATTTTTTATATTTTACAAGTTTTGTTTTTGTAAAAAAAAGCGAAATATCGAAAAAAATATATATTGTTAAATTAATTGAAAAAGACCGTTGAAAAGAATAACAGATATTTATAAATAATAAATTAAAAATTATAAAAAAATCATTTAAATTTTTTTGTTCGTTAGGGCTTTTTACATTGCAGGTAACGGTCGACTTTCTTTATTTTGATTACTTTTGTGGATGACTATTTAAATAAAATTAAATTTGTGATGTAATCACTACATTTTTTGAAAAGTCCGCTTGGAAAAATTTTGAATTGTGACCCCTTTGTATTTGGAGTGCCCCTGTAGGCTAGTAGGTAGTGTACTAGCTTGTCAGTATGGGGGTTGTGGGTTTTTCACTACAAAAATAAAAATTGTTTTCCGCTGGGGCTGCTCAGGGATGAAGGCATAGTCACTGGTCGCTGTGCTGTCTTATACGACAGTTAATTTCCGACTATCCTTCTACTTTCACTACCTATTTCATCTCTTCTCTATCCCTTTCCTAAAGAATGCAGCACGGTACTTAACTAAATAGGCATGGTAGCTTGCCTGAAGTGTTACTTCTCTTTAAAACAAAAAAAAAAAAAAGAAGGGTGCGATATTTGTTGAAATAAGTAAAAATTTTTCACTATTTTATAAAAACCGAAAATTTGTGAGTTAAAAATATTTTTTAAGAGATTTCAAATAAATTAAAATGAAATGAAATATAAAATTGAAATCATAGAAACTGACTTTTATTTAAATAATTTCAAGTTTTAGAGCTTGCCTTTTGTGTTTGGTTATTTGTAGTATAAAATGTAAAAATATTTAATAAATCAAAGAAAGAAGAAGAAAAATATTGGCGCAATATCAAAAAAATTTGCAAATATTTATTTATAAATGATATTGATTTTTGTATTTTGTTTGTTTACAAACGATTCCATCAAGCCTTCACTTCAAATGTGTTTAAATAATAATTTATTTACTTAAAATTTACTTGAATTTTTACTGTAAAATTTTTAAAAAGTATCTAATGTATATCTAATGATTAACTAACTTCATCCTTGTTACAAAAACAATTAATTTTTTTATTTTAATAAATCAAAATAATTAAGTACAAGTGATCCGTATTTTGCAGTATTAAACCTTTCAGACTCTTTACTTTAGTGATTTAGTTGCGAATTTTTGTTGTTATTTTTATAGTCCGTCAGAGTTTGGAAAAGTTAGATTTCACTTTAGCAACTTGTTGGACAACTATTTGACCGGTCGAAAGTTTGTCGTACGACAAGGGGATTTTATGAGTTCGCCTCAGCCAATTGGAGCAGGGGTTCCCCAGGGAAGTATTCTTGGACCGCTCCTCTATCTTATTTTTGCATCTGACATGCCAACCGATGGTAGAATCCATACTTCTACATTTGCTGACGATAAGACTTTTCTCAGCATACACAAATGCCCTCAACGGGCATCACAGAACCTTCAGACTCATGTGTTTAAGTTGGAAAAATGGTTAAAGAAATGAAGAATAGCAGTCAATGAGCAAAAGTGTGTTCATATAACATTTACCCTGTGTAGGCAAACATGGGCACCAATTACAATTAACGGTCAAATCATACCTCAAAACTCGAGGGTTAAATATCTCGGCATTCACCTGGACAGGCGTTTGACTTGGAAAAACCATATAGATGCTAAACTGACTCAATTAAGACTAAAAACAGCTCAAGTGCATTGGCTGATTGGAAGAAACTCTACACTGAGCTTGGACTGCAAACTTCTAATATAAAAGACTATTTTGAAACCACTTTGGTGCTATGGTATTCAATTATGGGGCACTGCCTCAGTGACAACTGTTCTACAGAATACAGAGGAGACAGAATAAATTCCTTCAAATGATCACAGCCGCCCCATGGTATATCAAAAATTCCAATATTCATAAGGACCTCCACGTTCCCTTGGTAAGAGAAGAGATTGTTAAACACGCACTAAGTTATAGAAACAAGCTTGGGTATCATCCAAACCTTCTAGCCCGCAACATTCTTAACGAAAGTGGCTACATTCGATTGAAGAGGAGAGACACCTTGGCCCTTGGTCGAATTTGAATAAGATGCCTATAATTTAAGCAAATAAATTATCTTCGCGAAATATATATTTTGTCCAGCAGTGGCTGTACTTAATTAGAAAATTC
This sequence comes from Trichopoda pennipes, assembly GCA_030448955.1. Classification (NCBI taxonomy): domain Eukaryota; kingdom Metazoa; phylum Arthropoda; class Insecta; order Diptera; family Tachinidae; genus Trichopoda; species Trichopoda pennipes. The sequence continues at coordinate 6,627,978 of JASKUP010000040.1, forward strand.
TAATTTTAAGATCTGAATACTTATTGTTAGTTTGAAATATTTTTGAAGATACAATAAAAAAAGAGAAAAATTATAAAAAAAAACTTTTGTTTTGTAAATTGTAAACCTAAAAGAATTTCCGGTTTTTTTTGTAAATTTTTAAGTATTTTTTTTTAATTTTTTTATGAATATTTTATTTTTTGTGGGAATTCTTTTGTGTTTTTGGTTTTCTTTTAAATATTTTATTTCCAGATTTTTTTTTATAAAACTTAATTTCTTTTTAGCATAATCGATTTATTTATGATATTTTACTTTTTCCTTGTTTGCAATTTCGGTTTTTGGTATAATTTATTGATTTTATATCACTTTTTATTATTTTTCACAAAATTTTCTATTTTTAGGAATTTTTGTATTTTCATTTGAATTATTTTGTGGGAAAAATTTCAACGTTATGGTGAAAACTTATTTTTTTTCGTTAATAAACGTTTTTCGTGATGTTTTTTTTAGATTTTAATAAATAAAAAACTTTAGACAAAATATTAATATTTGGTGAATTTCTTGAGTGAAAAATAGGTAAACAGGTTCATAATATCAATTATTTTGCTCGAAAAATGCCTTTACTCCAATAACATCTGTAGCCACTACTTTTTCCATTTTTCCAAATTGCTGTACTCTGGTTTGAAGTGAAGCATATGCTAGCAAAGACATTCCGCATCGATTGAAACAAAAGTTCAGAAGGAGCAAGGTTTTGGGCTATAGAAGGAAGCAGCCAAAACTCCTCCTTTACTGTTTTCCGAATAATGTTCTTGCAACATGTGACTGAGCGTTATCATGGATGGAAGTTTATGGCATCATGACTGGTCGAATATTCTGCTCATTTTTCGTTGATTGCTTTCTTCTAACGAATCAACTCTCTTCGGTACATATTCCCTGTAATTGTCTGAACTCGATTTTAACCGCTTATAATACAACACACCCTTCCAAAACCACCAAACATAGACAATTACCTTGGCATCATGGCTAATTGCCGTTGACGTTGATCTCTTTTAACAAGTAAATTCTCTTCGGTACAGGTCTCCTGTAATCGTCTGAGCCCGATTTCAACCGCTCATAATACAATACACCCTTCCGAAATCACCAAACATTGACAATTACTATTGCCATTTTCCGTCCTAACTGGCTCACTAGTACAAATTAAAACGCGGCTTAAGAATGATGGCGCTCGCCATCGAATACGAACCAGCCAGTTACGACAGAAAATGACAATATTATTTCATTTACTGGCGGAGGAGAAACAAACAACATAATAATAGACAATTACCTTGGCATCATGGCTAATTGCCTTTGAGGTTGATCTCTTTTAACAAATAAATTCTCTTCGGTACAGGTCTCCTGTAATCGTCTGAACCTTATTTCTACAGTTCATAATACAACACGCCCATCCAAAACCACCAATTACCTTAGTGTCATGTATAGTCGGCTTCGACGTGGATTTATCTGGTTGGTCAGGCTTTTAGCATGACTTTCTGCGCTTATTGTAATTTATCCACTTTTAATCACCAGTAATAATATGATGCAAAAATGACTTTTTTTTTAGCGTTTAAGCAACATTTCTGATATGCAAAACATCTCTCAAGGTCTTTCGACTTCAATTAATATGGAACCCAATTTCCTTGCCTTTGAATGAATGCCAATGCATTTAAACATAGAGATTTGGTTTGTTGTATGACTCCCAATGATAATGCAAGTTCTCATTGTGTTTGATAACAATCTACGTCTTCCAATTGCTCATCTTCAAACTTTTATGGCTGACGTGGCTTCTTATTTTTTATTTGTCGACATCACCACTTTTGAATTGCGCAAACAAACGTTCACAAGTTGCATGTTGACTGTAAGTTTCTACCAACAATCGATAACCTTCAGCAGCCGTTTCTTTCCAATGAAAGAAGGTTATCAGAATTTTCCTAAAACATCTTTTCCAGGCATAAAATTCGACATTTTGATAGTGATTGAAAAGAATGTGTGCACACTTTGGCGTTTATCGAATTACTGAATTATTATTGACACAAAGCACAAGTGATTGTTATGTCAGATGTTGACATTTATAACTTTTATATTTTTCAATTTTATTTTTTACATTTTTTATATTTATTTTAATTCAGCTTGTTTTAAAGGCTTGACCGTTTGATCGCTTAAAAAATTGGGCATTTGAACATGGTGCTCTGTTCATGATTTCGTGCAAAAAACTAATAAATAAAAAATCTCTTCATTTTGTTAAAAGTTTTGAAATATTTCAGGCAACATTTTCTTCAGCTCAAAAATGTTTCGGGCAACAATAAGAAAGACACTTTTTTCATATGGAATTGTAATTTACAGCTGATTTATATATTATTTATAATTTTGTGTTATTATTTACAAATTTGTTGAAATTTCGCGGAAAATAGTTAGGAAAACACTATTTCGCATTTGGAAAAAAAATGTTGCCCGAAACATTTTAAAGCTGTTAAAATATGTTGCCAGAAATATTTCGTTACTTTGCCCAAAATGAACAGATTGAAATTAAAGCAACATTTTTAAAACATCAACCAGGGCAGACAAAAGAACAAAGTTGAATTGTAAAACAGATTATTAAGGATATAGAAGACACATTTATTATAGCATCGGTTGTTAAGATTGCAGCAATTAAAAAATAAATAGCAAATTTAGTATATAAACTCGTATTTTTTTTATGTCGAACGAAGGAAGGATATATAAATTAATACCTTTGAGTGGTGCTTATTAAAAGTAAGAAAATAAAAAACTTAAATTTATCAAGAAAATTTAAAACAATCAACCAGACACACAGACAGACAGACAGACAACTTGTTGTTAAGTATGCAGTTACCAAATCTACGTAAGTCAGTGAGTTCGTTAGTAAATCAATGAGTGAGTCAAACTAACTTTGTACGAATCTATGTGCTTGTGTTTGTGTGTGTATATTTTAATGTAACTACATTTATATCACTGAATCATTAACATCGCATTTTGCTGAATAAATAAATGAAAAACAAAAAAAAAAATAAATCACACAAACTACGTAACGTAACAGTTTGTTTATATTGTTTTTTTCCATACACAGCAGTGACGTTTTTGCGAGTACTTCAAGTTAAATACTCACACCTCAAAGCAAAACCCCAGGCTAAGCTTGAAATTATTATTTTGGTTAAATTGTGAGGCCAGCTAGCCAGCCAGCTCAATAATATAAAAGGTTTAGTAGATTCATTATTGAAATCAGTCGTTTGTCTACAGCTTTTAACTAAACATATCTCTTGTGTTGGTTGCAATCAAACAAACTTGTAAGTTTTTGGTTTGTTTTGTTTTAGTTACAAATTCGAAAAACCAAACCAAATTAAGTAAAGAAATCAAAAGTTTTATTTTTGTCGTTGTTGTTGTTTTTTAACAAATAAAATGAGAAAAAAATCAATGCTTCTTATGAAACTGAGTTATAAAAGAAATTTAAATATTGCAAATTAACGCGTTTAGTTGTTGTTGTTGCTATATATATATATACATTGTATCTCCAACTAACTAGTTTCGTCGAATTATTATTGATTTTATGATTTTGCAATAAACATTTTATTTTTATTTTTTATTTATTAATTTTTGTTTTGTGTTGCATTTATGTTTCTGTTGTAGACAAAAAATTAACAAACAAAAAAACCAAAAACAAAAAAAAACAAAATAATAAAATGAAACTCGCCATTGTTATTGTCGCTTTCATGGCCATCGCTGCAGTATCGGCCGATGATAAATATACCACCAAATTCGATAATATTGATGTTGATGAAATTTTGAAATCAGATCGTTTATTTACCAACTACTACAAGTGTTTAATCGATGAAGGCAAATGTACTCCTGATGGTCGTGAATTGAAAAAAACTTTGCCTGATGCCCTCCAAACCGAATGCAAGAAATGCAGCGAGAAACAACGTGAAAATACTGACAAAGTAATTCGCTTCATTATCGATAACAAGCCCGAGGAATGGAAGGTCTTGCAACAGAAATATGATCCCCAAAATATCTACTACAACAAATATAAGGATCAAGCTGCTGCCCGTGGCATCAAAATCTAAAGCGAACAATTTTGATGAGCAACAAAATTAAAAAAAAAAATATATTAAAACAAAAAATAAAAATTAAAATACCAGTTTTAAAGTCAAATTTTATCTGTCTTCAATACTCACCAGAAACGGAACAAGTTTTACATGGCTAAGAAAACTAAAAACTAAAAACCAAAAACCACATATAATTCCAATATTATGGATTATGAAAAACTTGTTAGGAAGACTTTAAAATGAAATCTTGTACATAAAACTACTTTTTTATTGTATTATAAATTCCTTTTTTTTCATTAATTGTTATTTGTAGTTATGCATTATGACCCCATTGAAAATTTTAACATCAAAAAAAAAAAAAATTACTTATTTTTTTAATATAAAAAGGATGCACATTTTAGTTTTTAGTGTTTATTTTCAAAAAGAAAAAAATCATTGGCTAATAAAAAAAAATCATTTCCTAAAAATATAAATAAAAAATATATTTTTATTTCAAGGATAATATGGAATAATTTTCATCCTTAATTTTTTTTTTAAAGAAATTAAATTAATAAAATATATAAAATCAATAGCAACTGAGGTGGTTATAATTATTACAACAACAATTTGTGATTTTTTGATAAAATTGTAAAATTAAAATCTCTCATTTAAATGAATTTTGTTGTAATAAAATTACACTTGACCTTCCTAATTCAAATGGTAATTACGGAAAAAGTATAGAATTTCAATACTATCATTACCTCAAGTGTTAACAGATTGTAATCTTGCAATACGTGCTTAGTCAGCTGGCAAAAAAAAAAAAAAAAACAAATACAACAAAAATATTAATCTACTTTGTAAAAAATATTTTAAACTTAATGAGAATTGCTGTTTTTCAATTTCCATTTATTTGCAAGTTAATAATGTCGTTATCGATCACAAACGATTTGTGTCAATAATAACAAATATATTAAACATTTGTCATTATAATTCATTATTCTAAATAATATCGAATTTTGTGCCAAAAAAAAAAATCATTTGCGGGGAAGTCGATAACCTTTTTTTTAGCTGAAAGCTATCGTTTGGTAGAAACTTACAGTCAACATACACCAACTCCAAAAACTTATGAACGATTGTTTGCACAATTCAAAAGTGGTGATTTCAACGCCGAAGATAAGAAGAAACCAGATCAGCCGAAAAAGTTTGAAGATGAGGGAAGCATGCTCAGCGAAGATTGTTGTCAAATGCCAGAAAAACTTACTTTATTATTGGGAGTCACACAACAAACCATTTTCCTACGTTTAAAAGCATTTGAATGCATTCCAGAGCATGGAAAGGGGGTCCCATATAAATTAAAGTCGAGAGACGTTGAGAGCCGATCTTGCATGTCGGCAATGATGCTTAAACGCTACAAAAAGAAGTCATTTTTGCTTCGTATTATTACACTGGTGTTGAAAAATGGATACACAACGATAACCTCAAGACAGTACAAAAATTCATATGCTCATCCAATCAGCCTAATCAACGATTAAGTCGAATATTCATGACGCCAAGGTAATATTCTGTATTTAGTGGCATCAGTATGATATTATTTTGTATTATGAGCTGTTGAAATCGGCTCATAAATAATCACCGGGGGCTTGTACCGAAGATAATTGATTCGGTTGAAGAGAGCAATCAATGAAAAAAATTTTAACGAGGCCATAATTTTCCATCATAATTCACCTTACTACAGAACAGGGTATTAGAAATTGACTTGATTTATACTTTATCTCAAAACCGGAGTAGTTATTTTAGCGCGGAATCCATATGCTACTAGAGAGATATAAATAGGGGCTATAATATTTTGAATAGTATCAAATGAATAATGCAAAAAAATCGACAGAATTAACTTGTAAAAAATAGTTATAATTTTTTGACCTTTTTAACATTTTTTAGTAGTTAATTAAAAAGCACTAGGTCAATTTAATAAAAAATTTTTTAAAAAACTTTTATTTTTTATTATTTTTTCGATATTTCGCCACACCGTTGGTTGGCATCATCAGGGTTCATTATTTTTGTTTTCCTGATGATGCCAACCAACGGTGTGGCGAAATATCGAAAAAATAATAATAAATAAAAGTTTTTTAAAACATTTTTTTAGTAAATTGACCTAGTGCTTTTTAATTAACTACTTAAAAATGAATTAAAAAATTTAATTTTAGAACATATTAAACGATTTTTATTTTAAAACAGCGACTTTTTGTTAGACTTGGCTTCAAAGCCATTTCTCATTGTGATTTTGTTTCAGGTAGCCGAAATAGGGTAAATTCGGTCAATGTGTAGCACAAGATATACATTTAGCATATTTATCTAGAAAAGAAAATTGATAGTTTTTTGCAATCCAAAACAAATTTATCGTTATGCGATATTCATAATTATATGTTTTTAAACTATTCAGTTATAAATTTTAACATCAAAATTACAACTGGGGAAGTAAAGAGCACCGGGTGTCTAATAAAATTAAATTTTTCCTATACCTTTGCATGCCTCTCTCTTGCTCTTTTGTAAACAAATCTATTGAGTACAACAAAAGGAAATTAATTTCAATAAATGTTTGTCATGTTAAACAGAATTCAATAATACCTTCGATAATTTTTCATTTTAAGTAAAGAAAAAAATATATTAATAAAAACGAGTTTTAAAAAAAATTTATAAAAAATGTTTATTACAATAAAAATATGTAATAATAGTTAATAATATGATGTACATATAATCAGCAGTGATAATGCAGATTTTTTCTCTCTACTTAAAACTAACTAAAAATTAAAACTATACACATGCTTGCTTGCTTGCTTTGCTTTGCTTGCATATACACCCACACATACATGTATTGATATATGTGATATGTATACAAAATTGCTGCTTGTTTTCTGGCTTATTTATAATTGTATGGAGTTTTTGTTTTTGTTTAGATTTAATTATTATTTTGGTTTTTGGAGTATTTTGTTGTTTGTTTGTTTTTTGTTTGTATTTCAATTTTTCTCAAAATCACGATTGCATTTGGGACAAACTGACCGAAGACAAGTGTATTCTGTGTAGTGCTTGTATTTCAGCATTTAAAAGTTTTTCATCTTGCAACAGATATTCTTCACGCTTGCGAGCCAAATAAAAAAAGCCGGCCACAATTAAGGCAAATGTTATCAAACACATAAATAGAGTGCCATATTTGAGTGTATACTGGATGAGATTTAGACCAAATGTACTCGCATGCAGTTTGTCTATTACATCGTCGGTAAAATCTCCCGAAGTTATTTCAATCCATATCAGGGGTAAAATCATACCATGATCAAGACGTTTTAGTTTATCTTAAAATAAAAAAATACAAAATTATAGTTTGTGAAATTAATTTATGTATTTTAAGTAAATAAATTAAATCATAAAATAAATATGTTAATAAAAAGATTAAACACCGACTAAGTGGATTAATATATGCCTAAGCATGTGTGTGTGTGTTTGTGGGCATGTGACTAAGCGTAAAGTTTTTAACGATTATTAAATATTCAGATCACATAATATGGCAACAAAACAAATTAATATTTTCTTCATACCAAATAGAAATATACAAAAAAGAAATAAATATTAATTAAATTTATAAAGTTTATAAATTTGTATTTAGAGAACAAATGGCAAATAAAAAAAAATCAATCCAACTAAACTTAATTGACATAAATAAATAAATAAACAAACAGCAATTGCGCAAAGACTTGTTATTTCTCGGAAATAAGATTGATTTATTTTTTTTTTTTAATTTAAAGTTTTATTGATAACACACTTCATCACTGTTTATTTAGCAGCAGCATTGGAGGTATTCAAATTTATGTTTGAGTTTAATTTGTTTATTTTCTTTCAAATGTGGCAAAATTATGTCAAATAAACGTGTGTGTTTAACATTTATTAGATTTAGGTTACATAACCTCAATTAATTATTTAAACTTGTTTAGCACAAAATATGCATGAATTTAACGATTATTTGCTATAAAAATGCCATGTTCAAAGATTTTTTTAGCAAAAGTTGTTTGTTTTCACGGCTGAGATGTACGACATCTAAAAGTACAGCCAGATTTAAAATGTACGTTCGGGCCAGCACTCAGGGGATGACCCCAACTCATGCAATGCATTATACCAGAACTAGGAAATTAGGTTGTAGGGAGAAGAAAAGAGGGAGTAGTGTTTGTGGACATTCGATTTAAATTTCCTAACATTGAAAGTGACAGGAAAGACCTCTAGAGGGAGTTTGTTCCATATACGAACTGTTTCTCTGTAATGCGTAATGCGATTGACCGGGCAATCGACCACAAATGCATGCGCTCTAAACGAAAATCCAGTCAAACGTAAAAACGTGCGAGTTTCGGGAACAAGTTCCTTAATTTCGTTAGAGTACTTATCATTGTAGTAGCGTTAAAAGAGTGAAATACAACCTACATTGCGTATATGCTCTATCGTCCCCAATAAGCCTTTTGGTCCTCTCCTAAACGAGGTCGAGCAATTCCAAAATAAACTTTGAGGCGCCGGCCCGTTTATGAGAGTCGTATTCCATCTTTGAACAGAAAACCCAAGCACTTGAAAGCTTCTTTAGAAACCTGAAAAATCAGTTTAGTCCATCGAACATTACACTGAATTTTAATGGCAAGAATATCAAGAGCGTCCGATTACGTAATACCTATATCACCCATAGTAACCGATGCAGGACCATTTCCGAACATAAATCTTAAACGGGCATTAAAATCGACTCTATTCACATGACCCCATTTGGAGATTGATGCGAGATCATAATTGAGCATATCATTCATGTTCTGTCTTTTCGAACTCACCTCCAACTAGTTCGGTCTATTACCAAATGAATACGAATGATAAAAGGTGCTGCCATTTGCGATAGAGTATATAAGATTGAAAGTTTTACAAAGAAGGTCATTTAGAAAATTTGGGTATGATTTTACGTCGACCCTTATCAAATTTTAAAAATAAGAAATAGAATAGGAGAAACGACGGAGCCTTGCGGTGCTCCTAAATTAATCTTGAACTCCTCTGATGAAGTTTGGGCTGAGGTTGTAGTAATAGTTTTAGTGTGATTGATTTGCCTTACTTTTGGTTCTTAAGAAGTTTTTAATATGGCGAGGAATATATATTTTTTCAAGTGTAGGGTCAAGAAAAAGCGGTGCATGAGAGGCAAATTTTGCTGCAATATGGACTCTTTCATTGCCCAAAATAACCAATATGACTAAAAGGGATCCAAAGTATTTGCATTTTATCTTCGTTGCCAATAACAGCGTCTCTGATTTTTATAACTGTGATCCAGTGGTTGTTAAAAGGGTTCGGTATAGCTTTGAGAACGGGTAGGCTGCTTATGTTTTTCTTTACCTATTTATTACCCCCCGGGGCCACATATATATGGTCTTTGGAGAAAGCAACAACTTAGACCTGTGCAACTGGGGGAAAAAGGGAGCCCAGTCGCTTGAAGTCAGCAGGAGTACAACTGGAAACTCCACTTTATTTCCACGGGAATCAGTAAGCTCGCAGAGTTCCGTTATTTGTCTCTTTAGGCATTTAACTGTTCTCTGGCTCATTATTGAGGTTGGCCCCTATATGGGAGTATCGTGGTGGTTGTGGTTTCGCGGCCCCATATCAGATCTATTGTTTAATATGGTGGCCAGGATCATTTCGCCGTTAATGACACGCTAGGTGAATGATCTAGTCCAGTGAACATGCTAGACATGTGTTCTGGCCAGGAGTTAGCAAGTTTCCAACTCTTAAGCAAGGAGTGATGATTTGCAGCCCTGCTCTGGAATCATCGAAGTTGCAACTAGAAAGTTCTATAGCATAGAATTATAGCTTCGGCTTCCTAGGACGAGCATGACGTTCCAAATTATGCAGTGATTTGCTCCACCATCTGATTAAGGCTTCATGGCCAGGCGCGGATGTAAATCGAATCACACAGTTTACCTACTTATTACGATACTAATAACTCAATATATAGCAAATGATTTAGTTGTAAAGATGAATGAAAGATGGCTTAAAATGTTGAGAGCCAGGTGGTTACCAACGTCGTCCGCTGTAGCTTAGGCTTGGAGTTTGGATTGTGGTTTGGTTTTTTTAACTTTGCTTTCGTTAAGGCCCGTAGTTTAAGTTGATTACGCTTCGTTTCAAAATTTAATACTGTTTAACTCCGTTGACATGCTAAATGACGCCATGATGCTATTTTACTAAGCGCAGCTATCTAGACCATAAATACTCCGTTGCTCTGGCATTCGAACGTAGGACCTACTGCCTACTAATCAGGCCCTTATCAATCAGCTTCGCTGTAACTTCCTTACACGATTGTTTTTACATTTCCATGTTTTCCATTTTCTTATTTACTCTTCAGCACCTTCACCTTTTAATTGTTTGTTGCAACATTCGCAATAACTATTCTATTACTGCGGCAACAATTTTTTTTATTATTTCTGCTTAAGACTTGGGTGAGTTTTAAACAGCTGATTATAATAAATATTTGCATTTAAATAGCTTATTCACCACGGCAACTCAACAACAGCTTTTTTTACTTTTACTCAAATCTCTGTTGGGATTTGAACCTGTAACCTTTAACAAACAAGCAGATAATTCTGCTCGTGCTATTTTTCATACACAAACAAACGCACTCCTTTTGGAGGTGTGATATTATTTAATATCGAACTAAATTAGCTATAAGTATTTTACAGGTATTTAAAGGAATCAAATCTTTGTTTTAATAATAATTGTTTTCCCAATGCGGTTGATATTGAAAAAAACTTTTGTGATTTTTATCAGCATGGATATTGAATATTTTGGAATTTGTTTGAAATTTTATTTGGCTGTAAATTGTCTGTCCACGTCAACAGAATTTTTGTGAAAAATATTTGGAGCTTTTTTTGGAAAACTTTTTCATAAATTTTTAATCTCTAAGTTTTTACACTTACGTTTTTTAAGGCGTAAGTTTTTACGAAATATTATGTGAATAAAAAAGAATACTTTAGTAAATAAACTTTTAAGTTATTTATTGATTTTTAGTGAATAAACAAATTGTTTATTTTTATTTTAAATTTCAATAAGGAAAGCTTCGTGTAAATGTTTTTTATTTATACAACTCATTCACAAACTATTGACCATGAATGATTAAAACATCTAGGAAATAAACATTTGAAAAAAGCCTGCGAACAATTTAGGAATAAACAAATTAAATTGAAAATTAAAATAAAAATAAAAACTTTCAAAAAGGGAATTACAAAATTAATTTTATTTATATTTAAAATTAAATGGCGCAGCATTACACTCACCTTTAACAAGTTGGCCCTTGTGCAAACCCAAATTAATTTGTATTCGTGAGGCACCACTTATGGGAAAACCAAATCTTGGGTGTATATCAGCATAGGTCTGATGCAGATCTTGTTCTGGTTCAATGCCCTCAAATTTTTCATAAATTTTTCGATCACCCGAAAAGAAATGGGGAAATGAAGGATAAATAGGGGCATCATCATAACAGCGTGTTGCATTTATAACACCACTGGGCATACATTTTTGTGTGTTATTGCAATAACATGCATTATTAGGATTCTCTTCGGGATTAGAAAATACATTTAATGGTGTGCGATAACGTAAAGCATCAATATTATTGAAGATGATGACTTCTTTTTCGAATTGCAGTGGTATTTTGCGGCATAAGACCTGTAGGAAAACATGAAGTGGTTCTCGTGTCTCCACCAAATGTGGTGGAAACATTGAAGGATCTGAGCCATCGACACGATTGCATTCATCATCTGTCCAAAAATCTAATGATGGCTTGCCATTAAACTGTGTTATAATGCTAAATTTGTTAATGTCATCTTCGCCGGTATTAATTTGTAAAGAATCGACACTGGTACCATTGCGCTAATGGAAAAGAAAGAAAAATCATTAAAAAATCTTTATTATTTATATTCGGACTTAAGATAGATTTTATTTCGTTTATTTTAAGAATTTCTTTATTAAGGTCTCTAAATTATCAAACAAAATACAGTCGACTTTTGATACTTTTGAAACTCGTTAATTTGAATCTCCCGATAATTTGAACTGTTTTCCAGGTCCCTTGAAAAACGCTCAATATATTAAAAAAAAAATCTATGTAATTTGGGGTCCTTAATAATTTGTAATTACAGTGATCTCGCAGAAACGTGAGCTAATTTTTACCGAGGGTGTTCACGCTTTCGATTTTGTTCACGTTTTAGATTGCATTTTTTGTATAACATATTTTAGTCTCTTTTTATCTTTTATTTAATTTAAAATAAAGTACGTTATTTTTCACCTATGAGACAGGTTTTGATTCTGCTTTTTGTAAGTTCCTGCCATGTTTTAAAAGGGTTTCTAAGATACTAATTTCGAAATTAGTACAGAGATCTTTCAATTTTTGGAAGCTCCGAAGAATGCAGTGTTTTCCGTTTTCCAGGACTGGAAAATGTATTATTAACACATTTCTTTTTTGTTTCTTATTGAACAAATCGTCGATTTGACGACATTATACTTTTTCGGCAAACCAGTTACAGGTGAACCTTTTCATAAAAGCTCTAAAATATCTGACTTTTCTTGAAGAGTTAACACTTTTGGTTTTTTATTAGACATATTTTCAATAAAAATATTTTTAGAGATCACTTGTTTATATTCTTTATAAGCATAGTCAGCACACAGAGATGCTTCCAGTAGAACCGTCGCGGTAATACCATAACTACTTATCCTGCAACAGAAGTTGTATACAACAAACAAACTACGAGATTCTTCTGCGGGGAATCCCAAAATGTTTAAATAAGCTTACAAAATTGAATTTAAACTTTCGATAAAAAGTTCACGTTTTAGAGTTTTCAGCTTTTGTTCACGTTTTAGAGTAGTCAATGTAAGAAAAAAAATGTTCATGTTTTTGGATGTTCATGTTAGTGGCGGTTCACGTTTCTGCGAGTTCACTGTATTTCAATGGAATTTTGATCGCCGACTCTCTATAATTTGATTTTTTTAACTCTACGCTATATAATTTGAATTGTTTTTGGACTGCAACTGCACGTTGAACAATAAATCACCACTATTACGCCACGTAAAATTGATTTATTTTCCGCCTAATACAACATCTAAGTTGCAGCCTTTAGATAACGCCTTGGATTATCTAAAATTTTAAAACCCTCTACTGCAGAGAAATTGTTTCCAAAATGTTGGATAGCATTGAGAAGGGTGAGAAAGTAACCATAACAATTTTAATATGTAGTTATAATTATGATTAAAAAGGCCTGGAAAAATGTTAGTTCTACAACCACTTACAGCTGCTTTAAAAAGAGCGGGTTTTCGTTTACATCTTCAGCTCAGTTACCAGAGCCACCAGAAGTTACGCACTCTCATCTAGCACGGCAACTGCTATCTAACTCTGAAGAGGTGAGTTTTGATAACTATGCTCAGGTAGGCTATAACATCAGTGTTTACGGTGCCCTAATCGATGCTGAGCTGTTAAATCTGACTTCCTTGGATGAGAAATATGAAGCAGACAAAGATGAGCAACCACCACTTCTAGTCTTAGCACATTAAGCTCCTATGCTCTTAGAATGGATACAAGTGATAATTTTTTTTCAGCTCTAATCACAATTAAAAATTCATTAGACAATGACAGAAATATTTTACTCCAAAAAAAAGTACGATTTTTTTTTCATTACAAATTGTCCTTATGCTGGATATGTATGTATGTATATATGCAACTGTAAGAAAGTTCACTATAAAAAATTTTAAATAAGCTCTTGTTAATTTGAATTTTTTTCATCTTTCTTTTGATATTTTGAAGTCTCGTTAATATGAAAACTCGATTATTTGAACTTTTTCTCTGGTCCCATGAGTTTGAAATTATCAAGAGTCGACTGTATTTCTGTTTTGATCACAAAGAAAATTAAAAGAGAATGTTATCATGGGATTTCCCATTTTTCATATCACATTTAATTACAAATCTACTCACATTCATAAGCAATCCAAATTTTGAATTGGCTCCACTTGAAAATAAATTCTTGAGTGATAATATTTTATCTGTGTAACCCCAGAGAAAGTCTTTTGCTATGAGTTTCTTAAATGGTTGTTCACCCGTATTCTTGACAGCATTAAAGGTAATTGTTTTTGTAATAAAACTTTTAATGTTATCGACTGTTTGTGATGCTGCCAAAAATGGAACATTTGGCACTACAACATCAATATATTCTCCATGTGAAGATTTATCTGGCAAAAATTCATAGCTACGATGATCCTACAAATTAATAAGAAAGAAAACAAAAAAATATTAAGAAGAATTTAATGCAGATTAAAATAAAAATTGAAAAGAAGTAGCGCAACAATGGCAACAATGCCTATTAAGTCAAGTAACGCGCTACATTCTTCAGGAAAGGGATAGAGAAGAGATGAGACAGTTGGCGAAAGTAGAAGTATAGTTACGGAAATTGACTATCGTATAAGACAGCACAGCGATTAGTGACCATGCCTTCATCACTGACCAGCCCCACCTACAGTCAATTTTTATTTTTGTAGTTAAAAAAACAGCCCAGGCTTTTGTTGGGAATCGAACCCACAACCCCCAGAAAGAAGAAGAATAGTTACGGAAATTGACTGTCGTATAAGACAGCACAGCGACCAGCAACCATGCCTTTATCACTGACCAGCCCCACCGACAGTCAATTTTTATTTTTATAGCTAAAAAAAAATAACAGCCATGCTCTTTGTTGGGAATCGAACCCACAACCTCCAAACTGATAAGCTAGTACACTACCTACTAGCCTTCAGGGGCACCTGTAGCTTGTCAGTATGGGGGTTGTGGGTTCGATTCCCAACAAAGAGCATAGCTGTTATTTTTAGCTATAAAAATAAAAATTGACTATCGCTGATCAGCGATGAAGGCATGGTTACTGGTCGCTGTGCTGTCTTATATACGGCAGTTAATTTCCCACTATCCTTCTACTTTCACCACCTGTTTCATCTATTCTCTATCCCTTTCCTAAAGAATGTAGCACGGTACTTGACTAAATGGGCATTGTTGCCTGAAGTGCTACTTCTCTTAAAAAACAAAAAAAAAAAATATTAAGACAAATTTAATGCAGATTTAAAAATGAATACTTACACGGAATGTAACGGTATAGTTATCATTGAAGATCACATTCACTTTTGTTGTGTGCTCTTTGTAGGTCAACGGACCAATATCAACTACTTTTATTTTGTTGGCCTTAAAATCTAAATAATCTTGTATATTTGTATAATTGAATATGTGTACTTTAAGTAATGTATCGTATTTGGGATTTGGATTCATCCAGGAATTAGCTGTTTCAGAATTTTTTGCTAAAATAAGATTCTGTCAATAAACGAAAATAAAATAAAATTAAATATTTTTTAAAATAACATAAATTTAACTCTTGCGACTGTACATGCAAAAAAAACTTAAACATAAGGTTGGCATAAGTGACGAAACCGGGCACAGTCTCTGTGAATCCATCCACACTGTATTCACACTACAATAATCTATATATATATAAAGATTAAGGCCAAAATAGGTGTCCGTTGGTTGCCAGTGTTTGACGAAATGCGCCGTCGGATTTCTACCAAATTTTCACAGTACCTTTCTAATGGTCCGGCAATTGGTTCGCTGGTTTTTATCATTGTTTCATGCGTTTACGCACAATAGTGCGTCGACAGTGCGTGTTTGAAACAAGACAAATTTTTCAAAAATATCAAAATTATTTTTCTATTGCATAATTCGGCTCAATGTTTTGTATCAAATGAAATCTGTGTTTTCGTTTGTACGTTGCTGTGTGTGTGTGTGTGCGACAGCAACACAAATCGAAATATGCTCATGTTCATAGCAAGTGGATGTGCAAACAAATAGAGAATTTTGTTTTCCATATTCTGTTGAATTTTTTGTGTGTGTATTTGTAATTTGCGTGTTCGATTGCAAAATGATGCATCAGCCGAATGTTTTTCAAAGCAACTGTTAGATATTGGGAATGGCGCAATTCCAATTGACCGCACCACAAAAATGATTACGCTTTCAGATCATTTTTGCTACTTTGCACATTTTTTTTTGTTAACTCTCAAGAAAATGAACTAACAATAATTATTAAAATCTTAAATTCTAAAAAAAGGTACATAGTCCCGACTATGTCAGACCTAATCTTTTGGGTAAAAAAAAAAATTGTCATAAAAAACAAATATTTCTAAGATGTGTCGTCTGTAGCATTGAGGATTAAAGCTGCGGTATCCCTCTTTTTTAATCGGCTATATCCACTATAATTCAAGATATTGCGAACAAAGGGGTTAGGATGGTCTTCAAGCTTCATAAAGTATTTGCCTGCGTATTTGATGATTTCTGTAGTCACCAGAGGTATGTCTAAATCACAATGTATGTTTAAATTTCTGATGTGCCATGAAGCGGAAGTTATCAACCGTAAAATTTTATTTTGCATACGATGGATTCTATCCACATTTGAAGCTGAGGCAGTGCCCCCAAAGTTGGATTCCGTAAGAACATATTGGCTTAAAAATAGTCTTATAAATTAGAAGCTTACAATCTAGGCTAAGTTTTGAGTTCCTGCCAATAAGCCAATGTAGCTGTGTTAGATTAAGTTTCATTTGTGTCAGCTTTGAGTCAATATGATGTTTCCATGTAAGGCGACGGTCAAGATGTATACCATGATATCTCACATAAGTATGGTGTGGAACAATTTGATTATTGATTCAAACGGGAGAACAATTATCTCTTCGCAGGGTGAAGGTCACATGAATGCACTTTTGAACGTTCACTTTAATTCTCCATAATTTTAACCACAACTCTAACTGAGTTATATGTTGCTGAAGATTTATGGATGCTTGATGGGAGTTTTCATGCGAACTTAGACACGCTGTATCATCAGCAAACGTAGAAGTGTGAACAGTTTCACTTACAGGCATATCGCAGGTATATATCAAGTACGTAACAAGAATTTTTCACAAACGCATTTCCCGGTATTGCACCAAATTTGAGAAACCATGATTGGTTAGGGGAAAGAGCTACCTTAGCTGCTTAAAATGCAAATGTTTCGGATATCAATGTGACAATTTTGAATGAAATTCTCGGAGAAATTTTTACTACAAATCGGTTAACTCCATTACCAATCAAGACGATGTTGTAAATTATCCAGTCGAATTTTAAAATTCACTTAAGTTATGTGACTGCCGCCCCACCGAATACAAGTGAAAGTTGGTGTACCAATTATTTTGCTTAGAAAAATCTGCCAGCCACGCCAGCAATGGGACACGTTAAGTAGCCAAAAAAGTCATGAAAAATGTGATTGAAGCAAAAATTTTAAAAGAAAAATATAAGGGCGAGGATGTGCTGATAGCACACATTCCTATGATTCCTCCAGATTTGCCGTTTGATTTTAAACGGCTTCAATTCTCCCATAAGTGCTGTTTTTTTTTTTTAAGAGAAGTAGCACTTCAGACAACAATGCCTATTTAGTCAAGTACCGTGCTACCTTCTTTAGGTAAGGGATAGAGAAGAGATGAAACAGGTGGTGAAAGTAAAAGGAAAGTCGAAAATTAAGTGTCGTAAAAGACAGCAGCAAGGACCAGTGACTATGCCTTTATCGCTGAGCAGCTCCACCGACAGTCAATTTTATTTTTGTAGTGAAAAAAACCAAGGTCTTCGTTGGGAATCGAACCCACAACTCCCATACTGACAAGCTAGTACACTACCTACTAGCCTACAGGGGCACCTTTTGCTGCTTTTGCAATAATCCCTGTTTTTCACACGTTCAATTATATGCATCATGTTCACGTGATTTGTTTGTCTATACCGCGAACCAAAATCGATCGAAGAATGTCGTATATGTAAAAGCATAAGCACACAAAAATATTAAATTGAATGATTGAAATTTTGGCGCACACACAAAAAGAACGCTGCAGAATAAACACAAACCACAAATGACTTGCAAAGCAGTCACGGGCACGCTAGTTACACTATATTGTTAGGGGCACGACTACATTTACTAATAATTTGGTGTTAAACTGTAACGAGCTTGCCCAGCCCCGTCACCCATGCCAATGGTAATTAATGCAAAGTTTTTCTTATGCATACGTCTCTTAATTAATTGCGAAATAAGAATAAATACCTCCAACATTGCGTTATTATAGTACTCGGTGAACCACATGATTGAGAATCCAGTTAAACTTATAATAAACAGTAAAAAGACAACTCCCAGAACTGTAAAATAATAAAATGTTTAATTCTAATCAAAAATAGCGATTTTAAAAAGTTAAATCTTTAGAAATAAATTTTGCATAAATACATTTGCATGCCTTTACTTGCATTTGCATGCTTTAAAAAAAAATCAGTAAGAAAAATTAAACAAAAAAAAATTTCAACAGATAAACAAAATTAAATAGAACTAAAAAACTAAAAAAAAAATTGATTTTTTTTTAAATATGAATTTTATAGAAATAAAAAATTTTTGCAAAAATTTAGATTTAAAACAAAATGGAAAATTTACAATAAAAAAAAATAATAAAAAAATCGCCAAAAATAAGTGAAATTTAACAAAAAAAAATATTAAAAAAAAATTCGTAATATCACAGTAAATTAAAACAAACATCAATTGTTATCAAATAATTACAATTTCATCAAAAATTTAACGCTTAACTAATATTACATCCAAAAGAACTAAAATTCACCCCAGCAAGTGCCCATCAATTATTCGAGTTTTTAACCTGAAAGCGAAAATGTTCATTTAATTGCATTTAAAAATTAAAAATTCTTTAAAAAAACGAAGCTAATTAGTTAAAAAATAAAACATTTTATTAAAACAAAATTAAGTAAATGAGTGAAATAAATTATATTTTCATCACAAATTTTACAATTTATTACAAAACCAGAACTAATTGATTAATTCGACCTTTTAATATTCAATAAATTTTTGTTTCTTCTTAATTTCGGGCTCAAGGTCAATCTGCTAGCGTTAGATCCAAATTTCGCACTCCCTTTATAAAAACTAAATTTTCCTATGTTTAAATGCATTGCAGACGGAGAGGACATCATGCAAACTAATAGAGAGAAAGAAAAACAAGAAATAGCCAGAATAAATTTATAACAACGATGGACACTTCCCTTAACAAAAGAACATTAACAACAAAAACAAAAAAAGGCTGATCAACGTAATTTCAAAAATGGGCTTGGATGTCATCGCTAGTGGGGAGCCCACATACTGGCCTACATATGAACATAAAATTCTTAATGTTATAGATTTTGGCGTCATGAAAAATATCTCTAGGGACTTAGTCCATATTAAGGCCTCTCTAGATTTATCTTCCGATCACTCTCCCACTATTGTTACAATCTGTAACAAACAAAAGAGTAATTTACCCCACTCAAATGTGCAGATTATCAATCGTATTAATTGGCGGAAATTCAAAAGTTACCTAAGTAGTCATTGCACGGATGTTGAATCCAACTTAGACGATTTTAAAGAAAAGATTGAACAGGCTGCTGAACATGCTACAACCACTCACTACTGGGCTTGCTAAGAAAATGTATGCACGCAAGGTAACAACAAATTTCTAGTTACAAACTGCGTAGAAATGTTATACACGCAAAACAACAACAACAATTAGAAATGCTGTTTACTAACAGTGAGTGGTTTTCTAAGAAAACTTATGTACACAAGACAACAACAACTATCTTAAAATAAATTCCAGGAAGAAATTTTATCAGTATAAAAAGTATAAAAAGGCACCTGTACATTGAATAAATAACATAACACCAACAACAAGAGAGTAAAAGATTCTTAATTTTTCTAAACCTCTAGTGGACAAATATAAAAAGGCAGCATTTGAGTAGATAGTCAGTTAGTTGAAATGTAAACCCCGTGAAGTAAAGACGTGCATCTTAAGTAAATTGTTCTGTAGTGTCAATTTTATGTGTAGTTAAAATAAATAAATTTGTAATTAATTTAAAAACTCTAAAATCTGGTGTTATTTATTTTGCGATAAAGAACTCACAACAAAAACTTTATAAAAGGTAAAAGCGTAACAATGTAACGTAAAAGATTCAATAGAATTTAGGGAAAAGGTTTCTAATTTAAACGTTGCTGATGCCGATGTTCTAGTTTCTTTTGACGTGGAGTCGTAATTTTCTAGCGTCCGTAAATTTGGCAATTAATTACTTCATATACATAGATAGGCCAATATTTATTTTTTAAC
The DNA here is from genome assembly GCA_030448955.1 of Trichopoda pennipes. NCBI lineage: Eukaryota > Metazoa > Arthropoda > Insecta > Diptera > Tachinidae > Trichopoda > Trichopoda pennipes. The sequence continues at coordinate 6,648,293 of JASKUP010000040.1, forward strand.
ATTATTAAGTTTTGTATCAAGAATAATAGATATTTCAAATTCAGCGATAAAATATATGAGCAGTGAAGAGAAATGACTATGGGATCACCAGCTTGTTCAGTAAATGCAGACATTGTCATGGAAGAGTTACAATGGAAAACTTAAACTCAAAATCGAAACTGATGAGCAAATATATGTGAATGATTTGTTTTGCATTCCAAAGAAGGGGCGTTGTAGAAGTTACGACAGACGGATACAATTTACGAAAGAGCCGGAAAAAGATGGATAGTTACCGTATTTAGATGCACTTGTCATTAGACAACAAAATACATTATCCATCGACTGCTATCAAAAACCAACATCCTTAGGACTTTGTGAACTTTTATTCTAACCACTCAAAATACGTAAAAATGAATACAGCAAAAAAAAATTAGTGATAAAAATTATTACCAATGAAACGTCCGAAAAATTGAGAATATTTTACAGAATAATAGCTTTTCTTTTAATATGTCAACAAAAGATTGTTGAAAATAGTACGAGAAATTGTAAAAGAGAATTTCGCACAAAGACGGAGAAAGTATTTGAGTCCAGGTTTTTCGGAGCGAATTGTGCAATCAAACATATATGAAGGAGAAAAATTTAACACTGCGTTAAAAAACCGATAGGACAATGAACATTCTCTTTGCCAACACGAAGCCGAATTTGGAAAAATTGGAAAAATCGAATTTAATATACAAAATACCGTGCAACGGAGACGGGTCTATGTAACAAATTATATGTTGGAACGACCAACTCGAATCTACAGACTAGTTTAGCTGCACATAGGTCAGACTACAAGACTCGAAAATGTGCTATGGTGCAAAAGACCACTGTGCAATCAAAGGTTACTCTTCCAATTTTAAAGATGCACAGATATTATAACAGGAGAGTAATAACAAAAAGAGATTTACATTGGAGATGCCATATGTAGTTAATACTCCTGCAAACATGAGACTAAACTATAAAACGGACACAGAGAACTGTGCGCATGCATATAGACATGTTATATGGAAATGCAAACAGAATATTTTCCATTAAGCTTTGTTTCTTTATAGCAAGGGGGTGGTTTTTTTGTTTACAATATTTAAATATTTTTTTTATTTGTAATTTTCTTGTTTACCATGATATTTTATGTTTTTTTTTGTGTACATTATTGTTTTCTTAGTTTTTTGTCCTCCTGATGAAGAACGCCGAAGGTGTTCGAAATATTGAAGAGGAGTACTGGACAATTCTATGGAAACTTTTCTCAAAGTTCATTTATTCATTTCTAAAGTCACAAAATTGTTTTTTTATTTTGATTAAAGATTGACGTTGAGTCCGAAATTAAGAAGAAGACAAAATCTAAAAAATTTTAATTTTTCTTCGAACCGAATATTGACAATGAACTTAATTTTCACCAAAAAATCGTCATATAAAATCATTTGGATATAAGAATCTGAAATTAATCAAAAACTAAAAGTTTCATCCTAAATACATCGAAATTTCACAAATAAATCTATAATGCAAAAACTTATTAAAAAGAAATAAATATTACAAAAAACGGATATTTGATCAAAACCAGGAAATTTCGACAAACAACCGTATTATCACAAAATAAAAATAAATTCCACTAATAATATAACAATAAACTGATATCTCCAAAAAATGTAATTTCAAATATATTTAGAAAATACAATTAAACATATATATCTTCGATAATTAAACTTTATTTCAATAACTTCAATTCTCTTTTTATAAAAATTTATAAAAGTTACATGGTTTTTTATTTAAAATATCTTGCATTGCAAATAACATTTTTTTAAATTGTTTTTTTTGGCGTCACTTATTTGCAGACATTTTAAAAGACGTGGTAGGAGTCTGGCAACTCCAAGTAAGTTAAAGAAAAACTGAATGGAAAAATTTCATTTTTAAAACAATATCTAATAATTTTTGCAACTTGAAATTATTTAAATTAAGAAAATTCTTGATTCATAATTGTAAGTTATCGATTATACAAAAAATATTTGAAACAGGAAGAATGTAAAACAAAAACTTTAATTTACAATAACATTACATCATGACACATCATGAATTTAAAAACAACAGTTTAATTAACAGGGTAGTGCAAAAATGGTGATGCAAGACATGTGGTCATATTTCAAATGAATTGCGAGTACTAAAATAAAATTGTCTGTAATGTGGCATTTTATTGATTTGCAATTAAATGCGCTGCAAGCAGATAAAACATTTTGTTTTTGCAAAAAATTAAAAATCTTCTAATTAATATTTACTTCAAATTGTTTTTTGTTTCTATTTTTAATCGTTAAACTGTTGTGTTAATTTAAATTAGGAGCGAGTGAGAAAATAAATAAAAATAAATATATGAATGAATGGATGGAAGTGAATGTACACAAGCATCTTGTATTATCAGATTATCATTTTGTTGTCATAAATTGTTTGTCACTTTGGTTTAATACTATTGTGATGAGGTACATAGCTTTCGCCGAGATAATGCAGGCGCCTACATTCATTACAACATACATACATACAAGTGCATGTGCACTTAAACTGCATATTCATTATTATTAAATTTATATAATTATTGAACTTGAGTGTGTGTGCATGTGTGTGTGCGTACTTACGTATCAATGTTCCCATTTCTTTTGTTCGTTGTTCTTTTTCTCCAATTATCTCATAAACTAATTCGAACAGACTTTGTGTTTTTTTACTTTCGCTGCGATTGTATTTAATAACAATCGTTGAATTTTCGCCACCATTGCAGTGATCTGTTTTATTTGTCTTATTAAGCTTTTCCTTGTTGTAATATTGGTCTTGCTGTTGCTGCTGCTGTTGTTGTTGTTCATTGTTATCATTTTTATTGTATTCATCATTTGTTCTTAAATTGAAAGGCATCTCAGATTCTTTTTTATCACAATTGTGTTTTTGTGTTTGTTTTTGTTCTTGTTGACCTAAAGTCATATTGGAGAGAATAATTATCACTCTAAAATAAAGAGATACTGATTTATTAACCAGCGTTGCCATAAAGAATTTTTGTTTTCAATCAAAAGTTATCTTATGTTTACAAACAAAGTCTTAGTAAGTATTTATTTTTTTAATTATTTAATATTATTATATTCAGTATGTTATGCTATTAAAAATGTAAATTTTTGGTTAAGCAAGATTTTTTTATAAAATACATTTCTTTTTCTAAAGGTTTCTATAGAAATATTTTTCTTTAATAGATTAATTTATGTTCAATTTTCAGAATAATTAAAAATAACTTAAATTGCACCAGTCGCTAGAAAATTTTCTTAAACTGATTTCGTTTCCTTTGTCACTTCTTAAAACAAATTGTTCTTAGTGCTTTAGAACATGTCAATTAAAGTGTTCATGACGTCATCAATCAAAGTCGCTATTTAAGTCTTCAAATATTTAACTTTTCTTATTATTTACAAATTAATTTCAGAAGATCTAATGCAATAACATGAAAACTGTGATGTGATAAATATTTTAAAACATAATTTTTATTTTAAATAAATCTACGTTAGATTCCTTTAAATACAGGGTGTCCGCCGGGACAGTACACTACTTTGTTTATAATTTTTAATTAAATGAAAGATAATGGATCTTTTATTGTTAAATGTTTTATTTAATGCCGGCAATTATGTATGAAATACAATATCAGATAAATGTCCGTCCGCCTCTGTTAGCCTCACAAATGCGAGCTCTTTTGAGCAGATTTTTCATTACATTCTCACACATTTCACGCGGTATTTCATTAATTTGATCATGAATTTTTTGTTTGAGTTGCTTAAGCGTTTTTGGGTTGTTTGCATAAACCTTGTTTTTCAGATATTTCCACAAAAAGAAGTCCAGACAAGTCAAATCGGTCGACCATTTCTTGGAATAACTTGTTGTGGAAAGAGATCTCGCAGTAATTCCATTGTAATCCTGGCTGTATGCGATGTGGCATCGTCTTATTGATACCACATGTTATTCAAGCCCAAAGCATGCGGCCGTACCACGATATCGCTCTCTATTCATAGATACCGTTACGAGGTAAGGTCTAGACTGTCACTTTTAATGGATAAAAAGGTGACTGTTGAATAATTTGAGGGTTTCCCATTTCCCAGAACCGACTATTTTGTTTATTCACATATCCATTCAAATGAAAATGTGACTCGTCACTCATTATGACTTTTTCATGAAAATCGGCGTTGTCATGGGCAAGGTGTAACATATGTACGGCGGCGTAAATGGTTTTGTGGAAAAAGCACATGTGTCAACTGAATCTTAAATGGAAACAATTGCAAATCTTTGTGCAGAATTGTAGCCAAAGTTGTTCTTTGAAGACCAAGCTCCTGAGCACGGCGTCGAATTGAGGTTGATGCATTGTTTTGTTTTGCATACTTTCTTGAGCAGCAGTAATGTTTTCAGCCGATCTTGCAGCACACTGTGGTCCATGCTTGGGCCTCCTTCTTCGAAATTATTCACTACATTTTCTAGCACGTTGTTTCTTCTAAAAATTTCACGTAACTTTTTCATCGTCACAGTAATCGATGATTGCTTTTGATAAAATGTTTTAACGATTATAACACGTTGAAACAACGAATATTTTTCCATAATAAATTTGAAAAGTGTCTACTTCACGACTGCCAATAATGAACTGTCAACACAAATGTTTACCAAAATGGCGGCAAAACGAAGTAGCATACTTATTTGGGTATGATTTTACGTCAAGTAGAAGTAGTATAACTTCCCGTCGGACACCCTGTATAAATATTTTATAATATTCTCATAAAATATTTATTATTAGGAAAATTTAAATGCACAATTTTCATTCTTATTCGAACTCCTAAAAATGTATTTCGAAACATGATTTGTTGGTTTTTGGTTTTAAACGAAAAAAAAAAATAATTTAGCTTTAGTATTGGATTTTTATTCCACCTAGATTTTATTTTATAATTTTAATTTTCTTCGACTTTTTTTCTATGCTTTAAGATGAAGAAGAAGAAATTTACAGCTGTATGTATAACAAAATCTTAGCATGGGGTTTGCTGCTGTTAGCTACATTCCGCCACCGTAAAATTTAATATTAAAAATAATTGAATAACATAGTCATAACATATAGTAATGATTGTTGGATTTCGCTTATACACAGAGTTAACATTCGTCACTGATTTCAAGCTGATGCATTGTTATGTAGGCGAGCTTTAGTAAATTAAATTAAGTGTTATACTTAGTATACTTTCTTAACCAAGATATTTTTCTCGCTACTTTTCATTTTTAAATTAATAATTTAATTTTTATTCTTGTTTTCTAATTTGTTGTTATAATTTTGTGTTTGCTTTTTTCCTAATAATTATCCTAAACTATTCAAGTATTGGTATATCAAATTCGAATTACATAAAGTTTTATTTTTTTGGACTTTTTAAATTAACGAACATCAATTTTGACTTTTTTTTATAAAATTACACAAAAACGAAATTTTTTTTAAAGCAAACGATCTAAAATGGCAACATTGAATTGATTGATTATTCGCTTAATAGTTTTCGCCTGAACATTTAACGTAGATTAAGGGAAATGGAAATCAAATACATACAAAGAGAAAATATGGAAAACTTTTAGGCAAATCTTTACGGAAGTTAATTATTAAAAAAAACCGCTTGCCTTGTGTGTGAGTGTGTGTATGTGTGCCTGTTGGCATGTGCGCGAACTATAATATTTTTGTTAAAATGTTATCAGCTAACTTTCGTTATAATTGCTTATATTTTTAGTGTCTCTATAAATTTGATAAGAAAGCGCGAGCTAAAAATGCCAGTTGAACCCATACAAATGCGAATGCAAAACTTAAACCTCACAGTTCAATGACATGTGCTCGTGCACATGTCACCCCTTTCAAAATTGATTAAAATTTTATTTAAATTGCAAACAAAATACCGTTTACTGCAAATAATAAAAAATAATAGAATAGATTCTTTAAGATGTGAAATGTTAACGAAAAAGTTTTATAATTAAAAAAAATACTTTTTTAATGTCTATTCGTAAGACAACGCAGTTTTAAGCGTATCGTTAAAGGCAATTAATATTAATAGAACCAGTTAAGGTTCACTTTTCAAAGTTTAAGCGAAATGGTTTATAAAATAATGACTTTTGAACACAAAGAAATTTTAAAACTTAAATATACGACTAACAATTCTGTACAATAAATTTTTTCGTAGAAAGAATACAAATGCAAATGCAACTCTGCTCGTATAGAGATTATTTTTTATAAAACTTTTTAAAAGATTACTAAATCTAACAGAACTGTCAATAAATGTGTTATTTATCCTAAGAATAAATTTCAAAATTCTTAAAATTAAAAATTCTATCATTGCATCCAACTCTTGCGTAGCATAACTTGCGATTAAAAAGCCAGGTTATACAAATCTTGTCTTAAGATAATTGTGCCTTAATTTTTAATGCATATTTTGAAGTCAAAAGGAAAATTATTGAAAAATATTGTTACGGATACGTCTTGCTTAAGTTTTAAAAGAAAATAAGGGGTCCGCCATCTAACGTTTTTTTTTTCAACTAGTGCTTATATCTTGAATGGTAACACTTAGCTCATGTTTGATTTGACAGATAATTATTTTTATCCTTCCGCTGAACGAATAAGATTGTATATACGCTTGAACAGCGCTTTGCTAAGTGGGCCTGCGATCGACTTACAGAAGATGTCGATTTTGCAAAAAAATCTTTTCAGATGAAGCTCATTGATCTTGGCGGATATGTAAACAAGCAAAATTGTTGCATTTGGGACACAGGAAACCAGCACGCATACATTGAATAGCCGACGCACCCAAAACGAGTCACTGTTTGATGCGGATTTTGGTCCAGAGGCATAATTGGGGTATTTTTCAGGAGTGGCCGTTACAGTCAATGGGGATCCTTATCGGGCCGTGCTAAACGAATTTTTATTCACAAAAATTTAAAAGGAAGATATTGGCAACATTTGGTTTCAACAAGACAGCGCTACATGCCACACAGCCGAAGCTGTGTAGTTTTCTTTATAGCATTTGAAAAAAATTTATTTGGCGGACCCTATAATTAAGCAATAAAGTAAACTACAGGGTATGCTGTTTACCAACTGCGCGCCTTGCTAAGAAAAGTTACTAGTTACAAACTGCGTAGAAATTTTATACACCCAAGACAATAACAATACGTTATGATGTTTACTAACTTTTGTAGTTTTCTAAGTAAACTTATCTACACAAGACAACAACAGCTATCTTGAAATAAATTCCAGGAAAAAACTTTATTAGTATAAAAGCAAAAACAAAAATACACACAGACCAACAGGCGCCTATACATTGAATGAACAGCATACAACAACAAAATGTGATACAAAGGGAGTAAAAGATTCTTAATTTTTCCAGACTTCTAGTGGATTAATATAAAAAGGCAGCGTCTGAATGGATAGTGAGTAAGTGTGAAAAATAAACCTCGTGAAGTAAAGACGTGCATCTTTAGTAAATTGTTCTGTAGTGTCAACTTTGTGTGTAGTTAAAATAAATAAACTTGTAATTAATTTAAAACTTGTAAAATCTGATGTTATTTATTTTGCAATAAAGAACTCACAACAAAACGCTTCTAAAAGGTATAAACGTAACAATATGTTTCAATGTATTTCACTGGTCGCTTAAGTCAGATCATCAGGAATCCTTTGTCGAAATTTCGGATATTTTAACAAAAATTAACACCAGCGTTTAAATATTTTGTTGCATTTCTTTTTGAACACATAGAGAGAGGGGGAGAGAAAGTACTAGTTTACAAGAAACAATTGAGAGAGAAGCTGGAATTTATTTTGACATTGCAATTGCTTATCCTACCTAAAATATTTTATTTTACCCACAATTTAAAGAATTATAATATAAAAATTTATTTATTTTATTATTTTATAGATTTATTATATAAAAATTTGTTTCAATAAGCAATTTGAATCTTGTTTTGCCTTTTTTTACCATTTTTTAGTATTAAGTGCCTGTTCACACGCTTCCACTTTTGTTGCTCATTTTTTTTTCCATTAGAAAGAAAGAGAAGGTATACAAATTGGATATGTTTCTGTTTTAATGTAGTACGGAGCTGCTTGTACTCGGGAATTTCGTTTTGTATTTCTATTCTATTCTAATTGTATTTTTTGTATTTTTGACATTCCTCTTTATTCCCTGTTTCATTGTTAAAAAATGAATGTTGCAATTTCGTCATAAAATTGCCGGTTATTTAAAATTATAAAAATTTTTTGCTAATAGTGTTTTGTTGTTAAACATTAATATGATTCAACCATAATATGATTCAAAAATTAATAGTTTGTGCGGAACAAAATCTCTGTGTGTACAACATAAAGTCAGCAGAATATTTGGAGAGAAATAAAAAGCCTGAAGCATATAGCACCATAACAATACCGGAACCTTTTTCTTTCAACTCAATTTGTTCACAACTTGAATGAAATAAAACGTCAAAAAGTACGAATTTTGGGGCAAAGTACAACACAAACTGCTGCGTGTAGACATTATGTCAACTTTATAAGAAACAATGAGCAACAAAAGTGGAAGCGTGTGAACAGGCATTAAATGTCATTTCAAGTGTCAGTGGAAATTTACACCACTCATCGCACTATTTAAATATTTAAATAAATAACGTAAGCAATTGTAAGGATGCAGTTTACGATTTTTATATACTAACAAGTATATGAACAAATCATAATTATTATAAATAAAATTATCTTTAAACAAATGTGCAGTTAATATTCATGTAACAGTCCAAAGTTTATTTAAAAAAAAAAAAAAACTTTAATGAAAAAGTGTTTCAAAATAAAAAAAAACTTTTAGAACATTTAAGAGAATGATTATTTTGCTGTTTGCAGAACTTAAATAAGATTAATTTCTGTGTGAAATAATACGATGCACAGTGGGGGAGATTTGGTAAAACAAATATGGAAATAATTCTATAACTTTTGAAACTTTAGGTGCCATGTTTTACGGTTTAAGTAGCTAACGATGTATTGGTTTACAGTAGCACACCTTGGGCTTTTAAAAAACTAAAACTGTTAACAAATATTTTATTATAAATATATTAATAATTAATAGAAAAATTGCAAGTTTTTTGTTCGTTGCTTCACGAGGTTTATTTTTACACTTACTAACTATCCACTCAGACGCTGCCTTTTTAGATTTGTCCATTAAAAGTCTAGAAAAATTAAGAATCTTCTACTTCCTTTATATTACATGTTGTTGTTGTTGTATATTATTCATTCCATGTATAGGCGCCTGTATGTCTGGGTGTATTTTTGGTTTTGTTTTTGTGCTGATAAGGTTTCTTCCTGGAATTTATTTTAAGATAGTTGTTGTTGTTGTCTTGTTTAGATAAGTTTTCTAAGAAAACTACGCAGATGGTAAACAGCATATAGATTTGTTGATGTCTTGCGTGTATAAAGTTTCTACGCAGTTAGTAAAAAGAAATTTATTGTTATCTTGCGTGCATAAGTTTTCTTAGAAAACTACGCAGTTCGTTAACATCATAATTAATTGTTGTTGTTTTTGCGTGTATAAAATTTGTACGCTGTTTGTAACTAGAAAGATATTGTTGTCTTACGTGCATAAGGTTTCGTAGCATAAGGTTTCTTATCAAGCCACGCAGTTAGTAAACAACATACCCAGTAGTTTAGTTTAATGCTTAAATTTTTTCTTTTAAAACTTACGCAAGACACATCCGTAACAATATGAATTAAGATGTTTGAATCATTTTAAAAAATTATGTTTTAATAATTTGTCTATAGTTCAGTCGAATTAAACGATTGCCGAGCATACTAGTAGTAAAATTTTCCTTAGAACCGATACTTTAAAGTAATGCGATGTCGATTCCTAAGCAGTAGAGCGGTCTTATTTAAATCCTAAACACAAGTACTACATCATTGTTATAGTGAGTCCCCTTTCAAACTGCACTACTATTTCGATTCTCTTTATTAAGTCCCCCATTGTACGATGGCAACGATGAAAGCAATTTAATTCGGGCATTATACTCGTAAAGTGAAATAAACGACAGAGAAAAGAGAGAATATAATTGCCGTGCATGCTCTGGCCTAGGTATGCAGCCTTAGCTAAAGAAAATTCCTAGTGGGGCTACAGGATAAACAATATAAGAAGCCTGATTAATATTTATGTCCAATTTTATGGGATATCAACTTATTATCGGTAATTTTTGTTTAACAGTTTTATTTTGGTTTCTAGGAATATTTATTGAATATTTTAGCAAATTTCCTGCTTTAACATTCAAGAATTGATAATTGTTAATGATTGATGATTACGTTTTGTAAAAAATCTCTATCATGTGTAAACACAGTTAATGCAAGCCAATAATTGTTTAACAAATTTTATACGCTTATTAAAATGAGTATTTATTATTAATAAAATTAAATAGTATAACATGGACATTTACTATACCGTTACTGTAGCCATGAAGAGTTTTTCTACAATTGGACTAACCGTCTAGATCCTTAGAATTATTTCTATTTGCTACCAAAACCCCCACTATGCAACGAGAACACTTAATACGATTTAATCATGACATTATATTCGTAAAATGAAAATAGCTGCAGGGAAAAAAGAGAGTGTAATTGTCGAAAATTTAAGTACATTTTACAAAGCGTGTCTGCTCTGATTTCGGTAGGCAACTTCAGTGCCAGAAGATTTCAAGTAGGGCTACAGGATGTAAAATACCTTTAATAGTTATTATAAATTCCCCAGTGTGTAAGTGCCTAACGTGCCAATTGCTTGTAAAAGGAATTAAAGGCAGCCGTCTTGTATTTTTAACGCAAAAATCTTGTGTCCCTTCTTTGCATTCACAATTTGTATAGGAGCATTTAAAATATTAGTTACTCTGAAATGTTAAAAAAAATCAATAAAACGAGAGCCATAATCAAAATATAATAAAACTAGTTAATTTACGTCAAATTTTATGGAATATAAACCATAAATAATCCAGAATTTGTTTGTTTTAGTTTTTCGTTTCTAATATTTTTTATTTCTAGTAATAAAATAATTTGGGTAAATTTCATGTGTAAACACATTGATAGCTGTTTATTTCGTTTTATAAAAAAAAAACACTTTCATGTGTAAACACATTGATAGCTGTTTATTTCGTTTTATAAAAAAAACACTTTCATGTGTAAATGTTATTTGTTACACTTAAAAAAATTGATTAATAAAAACTATCTCACTTTTTGTTGCCTTAAAAAATATTCATAAAATTCCAATAACTTATTTATTTACTTGTTTTATCATTATTATTTTTATATTTTTTATTTCTAATTATTTATTGAATTTTGCAAATTTAAATTAAAAATTTTATTTTTACTAGTTTTACAACTTTTTAATCCTTTTCCTTAGTTTCAAATCTTTTTTAATGCGTACTTTTTTGGTACAAAATAGCAAAATATTATTTTGATTTCTTTTGTTATATTCCTTGACATTTATTATTAAACAAGATTATTTTTAGAAATATTTTGTTTTAATTTTATACTGATAAGAGTTTTAAATTTTTTTACTAAATTAACCGAATATTGCTTTTTGAAATTTCATAATAATAGTTTGAGGCATAGTTACGCAGAACCAAATTATTAAAATTAATTCAATTAATTTTTTTTAAGACATGGGAATAAAATTTTAGATACTCGTGTTAGAATAATCGCATATAATTATAACTGAAGTTCTTTTTGTTAGCATTTAAGTGCTTGAGCTTTTTAATTGTAAATATGTACATATGTTTTTTTTACTTTTTTCTTAAAAAGGATAATTATTTTAATTCTTTTTTATAACTGTGTTTACTATTTTTCAACACGTTTTATTAATTTATTGCCTTTTTTTCAATAATAAATTTTTCTTTAAAATATTTGTTTTTTAAAAGAACATTTTGTATATATTTAGAAGAGATACGAACGAGCTAGCTCTGCGATAAGGTAACGACAACTGACTGACATCTTAATAATTTTTACTATATCGGTTCTACCAGCCAATGGGTAAAATATGAAAATAAACAAAATAATTCTAAAGATCACAATAAAATAATCACAACTAAAATAATTTTTATAAAAACAAATATGAGTAAAACAAAAAAAAAACACAAACACAACAAAGTAATAAAACAATGTGTATGATGATGATGATGATGATAATGATGATGATTAAGAAAATTGTTCTACTAGAAATTATGTATATACAAAATAAATGTATGTGTGTATGTGCATAAATTTGTTATTTGGTTCAAAAATCACTGTAATGCCTTCTTTTTCCACAAACAACAAAAAAGTCTTATCTACACTGTCAGAAATACTTCTCAAATAAAAGGAGAACGCCAAAAGAGCAATTGAAGCAATACTTTGCTTGATCATTAAGAATTTATTTTGTTATAAACAATGAAAACACCATATACATTCCAGATAAGGAATAAAATAACCTAAGAGAGCAAGTGTTAAGTTGATTTATATTGTTTGTTTTCATATCAGCACATTGTTTTCTTTATCTTTTAAACGTGTTTGCAGATTAAGAATACGCCTGCCGTAAAGACAACTTGTTAAATTGTCATTAACTATTAATTTTACTTGAGGCAGCCAGTCCCGCTATAATACCTTCTGTTGTTGCTGTTCTTTCATATGAAGCCGTTTGAACTATATAGAGTATACACTTAGAAGAAAATAAATCCTATTAAACTGGTAACATACATTCCAACTCACTTTCTTGTCGAGTTCACCTTTACGATTTAATGAGCCTTAGGCGATTTCAAGCATTATATGCCGGAACGACTCCAACTAATACGCACAGGAGCAAATCACAACATTATTATTCTATTATATTAAAATTTTGAGCGATATTGAAAGCGGCCATTTACCTAGAGAACTCCTGCTTTAAAATTAAAGGAAACTTCTTAAGCCCAGTTATTGCTTAACAAAAGGCCGGTTCATTGGATTTACCTAATATTATTCTCAGTGTATTTGTAGTTTATGCGAGTAGGCTGGTTTTATTGCACGCTTCTTTCTTGCTTAATATGATTATTTTATTTTAATTGTTCTCTTAGCGACAGCTTGCTATTTCTAAACTATTTCCTAAGGATCTAAACAACAATTTTTATTAAATATGAATTACAGTGCTGAGCAAAACATACTTAAGAACAAATTTAATATTTTTGTGTCTGGTTAACAGAGTATAATAAAAAATTACTTTCAACACCAACAAGTGTGGTGTTTGTATGTGGCAAAACATAATACTAAAGAAAAGTTATTTAACACTAGTTGAAAGGTCGTATTTGTAGAGTTCTCTTATGTTCTCTAAACAAAAGATTGTGAGTATGAGATAAAGTCCCAACAGAACTTAGAAAAAAAATTGTTTTTAAGAAGCAGTGGAATATCAGTCAGGCAAATAAAAAAAGTAGGGCTTTTAAAATTCCGGACCCTAGATTAAAAAATTAAAACATATATTGTGTTGTGTTGGTGACAGCGTCTGTATATTACAATAGTAGATGATATGCTTAGGGTGCCTACATATAAAACAGGTGTATACCTGGACAGAGTTGTAGTTAGAGAAAGAAAGTAACTATGTGGCTGTGTGTAGCTAAAGCGCCTGGTTGCTAAATATCCCTGTAGCCACAGCATATTGTAGTCTCGATGGCTAAGCTTGTTAAAAACACATGTTCGCTGTACAGAACATCAAGTAGTTTTTTTTTCGGGCCAGCACTCAGACCCCTACACTTGCAATACATTGTGTCACAACTAAGAAATTGGGTTATGGGGTGGAGAAAAGAGGGAGTAGTGTTTGTGGACATTCCTGCATTGAAAGTTGACAGGAAAGACCTCTGGAAGAAGTGTATTTCACATACGGTTTGTTTTGATAAAAAACGAATTTTCCCTGTAATGCGTAGTACGATTCACTGGAAAATTCACTACAAAGGAATGCGCTCTCAATGAAAATCGAGTTAAACGCAAAAATGTTCGAATAACGGAAACAAGTTCCCTAATTGCATTAGATCACTTACCATTGTAGTAACGATAAAACAGTGAAATACATCCCACATCGCGTCGATGTTCTATAGAATCAATAGATTTGGACCTGTACGCGGTCGACCAACTCCAAAATGAACTTTGGGGCACCGGCTCATACATAAGAGTTGTATTACATTTTTGGACGGATATAGGTGGTATAAATATTACGAAGATCGGGTGGAGTGAATTATCTTTTACACCGTCTTGAAAGCTTCTTTAGAAACTTGAAAATATGTTTAGTCCATCGAACATCCCACAGAATTTTCAAGCCAAGAACATCAAGAGTGTCCGATTCCGTAATATATATGTATATCACCCATAGTAACAGATGCAGCACCATTACCAAACCCAGATCTAAGCGTAAGCAAGCAACATTGCGTGTTGCGGGCATTAAAATCGACTCCATTCCGAGATTGTTGTGAGATCATGATTGAGCATATCATTCACGTTCTGCCTTTTGGAACTCACTTCCAACAGGTTCGGTCTATTACCAAATGAATATGAATGATAAATGGTGCTGTCATCTGCGAAAGAGAATATAGGGTAGAAAGTTTGACAAAGAAGGTAATTTAGAAAATAAGAAATGGGGTAGGAGAAAGAACGGAACTTTGCGCTACCACTGAATTAATGTTGAACTCGTCTGATGAAATCCCATATATAACAACTCGTATAGTGAGATTTTTTAGAAAACTCGATATAAATCTGGAGAAATTATCTCCGACACCATAAGCAGCAAGTTTTGACAAAAGTGCATCATGCCACACTCCCCTGTAGGCTAGTAGGTAGCTTACTAGCTTGTCAGTATGGGGATTGTGGGTTCGATTCCCAACGAAGACCTTGATTTTTTTTCACTACAAAAATAAAAATTGACTGTCAGTGCGGCTGCTCAGCGATGAAGGCATAGTCACTGGTCGCTGTGCTGTCTTTATACGGCAGTTAATTTCCGACTATCCTTCTACTTTCACCACCTGTTTCATCTCTTCTCTATCCCTTTCCTAAAGAATGTAGTACGGTACTTGACTAAATAGGCATTGTTGCCTGAAGTGCTACTTCTCTTTTTACAAAAAATGCCGTGAAAATATTTAGAGCCACCAACTTACTCTCTCCAAAGTGATGTAGGAATTGCAGTACTATTCCGAAAGGAAAGCCAGCAAGACACCCGTACAGCGCCCCCTACAGAAACCTTACTGTAGAGTAGTTGCTGTTTGTTGAAATTTTCAAATATAGTCAGGGGCTCAGAGAGTAAGAAATGAAAACTTAAAAATATATATTTGCTTCTTTAAATTTAATTATCGAATTATCATACTATTCATTACACATTTATTCTTGTAAAACTTAGTGAAAGTTATTATTTCTGAAACGATAATGTCTTAGTGATTAAATTCTTTTATAAAAGGTTTCGAAACCTTTTATGCGATATGAATAAAAGCAGACCTTACAAGAGTTGCCTCACGGTAAATCAATGTGTTTAGTTTTGCTATTTAGGAAATTAATTATTAAAAATTAATTGTAAGTGCATTTTGAAAGCAATAAATGGATTTTTAAGTTTTACGTACTGATATTGTTGGATTTATTATGCACAGCACTGTCAACTTATTACCTTATGACAAGGTATTTTATCCTTTGTTGTTGTTTTTTTTTTGTTTGTTTGTTTTTGTTTGTTAATTTAAATTGTTGCAACAAATTCAACTTTTGTCAAGTTATTGAACTTTTCTTATTTGATGTGTCGTTGTTGGATTGTAACTGTGTTGTTCATTGCTTCAGTCTCTTGTTGTCATTGCTGTTTTTGTTTTTTGAGGGATTTTTGTTATCAGCTCTCTTATTACAAATAACGGCAAAATAAAATCTACTGAAGAGTTTGTGTAATACATTCTAGATTTTGTTGTTGCTTTTTGCAAAAGTCCAATATATTAAAACAAAAATTATATTAATAATCATATTAAATACGTATTATTCTGTTGTTGTTATTTTTGATTGTGTTAAATTAAATTGAAAAGTTTAATCTCTTACTCAAACACTCATTCTTGTTCATGCCTGCATGGATGAATTTGAATACGAAGTTATTGTGATGATAGCCTTTTGTGAACTTGTTGTGTACTTATCAAATAGAATATTTTATTAGACCCCTTTCAGACAGGCAAATTTTACTTTGCAAAGTTTCGATTTTATGTGAGAGCGAGGGAGAAAGAATGATTGAGAGTACAGACTTTGATATACTCGCAAAGTTGCTTTGTTTTTCTTTCGTCGCTTATACACAGTTGTACTTATACACAGATTACATTACAGATTACATTGACTAAAACAAAATTTGTAAAAGAAAACTTTTTGTGTTTGAACACCAAAGAAAGTTTAAAAGAAAATTAAAAAAACTTTGTCAAAGTAAAATTTGCCTGTCTGAAAGAGGTCTTAACAATTTGCGCAAAATTTATAAGTTTTTAAACTGATAATTAAAAATCATAATCGTAAACATTTACAACTATTACAAAAAGAAAAATTTCAATATATTGGACATCCTGTAATTAATTTTAATGCTTTTTTTTCAATAACTTAAATTTATACACATTTCTTATTTAAAGCAACAAAATTACAAACTATTGATCTGTGATAACATTTAAAATTGAAATTTATTTGTCACTTAATATTGTTAAACGATATGAACTTAGTAAAGAAATTCATAAATTTTATTTTAAAAATTGAAAAATGTTTTTGAATTTGGTGAAATACGAAGAGAGGCACGATTGATAAGTTTCGACTGACACTTTTAAGATATTTATGTAAATCAGTTTTAGGTGATATCGTGCGCTGGCTGGGGAAACATACAGTTTTATTGCCATAAATAATTACAAACAACATCAAGAGAAATACTAATTTTAAGAAATTTTAACATTAAATTTAATCACTTTTTTTTCGTTCGGAAAATGCATTTTACCAGAAGTAGGAAATTAGGTTATAGGGAGGAGGAAAGAGGGAGTAATGTTTGTGGATATGCGATTTGAATTTTTCTACATTGAAAGTGACAGGAAAAACCACTGGAGGGAGCTTATTCCACATACGGACTGTTCTCCTAATAAGTCAATTTTCCCAGTAATGCGTAGTGTGATTCGCTGGAATATCAACCACAATGATTATCTAGTTAAACGCGAAAACGTTCGATTTTCGGGAACAAGTTCCCGATAACGATAAAACAGTAGAAAATACAACCTACATTGCGTCGATGCTCTAGAGAATCAATAGAGTTGAATACTCTACCAGAGAGCCTCTTGGCCCTCTCCTGCACGCGCTCGAGCAACTCCCAAATAAACTTTTGGGCGCCGGCCCATACATGAGAGATGTATTCCATCTTTTGATGATTATAGGTGGTATAAAAATTACGAAGATCGGACGGAGTACTTCACTCTTCTTCTTCTTCTCTTACACCGTTTTAAAAAACCGAGGCACTTAAAAGCTTCTTTGAAAACCTGAAAGATGTATGTAGTCTATCGAAGATCATCCTGAGTTTTCATGCCAAGAACACCAAGAGCTTCCGATTCCGTAATACCTATATCACCCATAGTAACAGATGCAGCATCATTTCCGAACACAGATCTATGCGTAAGAATGCAACATTGCGTCTAATCGACTCTATTCCCGGGACCCTGTTCCGGGATCGCCGCGAAATCGTGATTGAGCGTATCATTTATGCTCCGCCTTTTGGAACTCACCTCCAACTGGTTCGGTCTATTGCTAAATGAATACGAATGACAAATGGTGCTGTAATCTGCGAAAGAGTATATAGGGTTGAAAGTTTGATAAACAAGTCCTTTTTAAAACATTCAATGCTGACAACTAATATGACAGAACCAAAAATGTTTGTAATATTTTGTTAACTTTTATTTTAAAATATTTCGTATAACCTTGTAAACTAAACGAAGATATAAAAATAGCATTCTGCAGATATTCGTATTTAATTAACTTTCTTGTTTTTTAGATACCTTCAAAAAGTAAGTGTCGCTTCCAACTTTTTAATTTTATATTTTATTTTTGATTTATTAAAGACTCATTTTTATTTTCGAACTACAACTTTTTATTGCGCAATTATTATTTCAAAGTTATTATGGATTTACTCAATTATTTACTGAATTTAATTTCTGTAATTGTTTGTGTTTTAATTCATTATCATAATATAAATATTTATTTTACTATTAATACTGTTGTTATATATGATTATTTTTATTTATTTAATTATTTATTTTTTGACAGCAAAACAAAAACCATGTGAAGTTGATTGAACTCAGCTGATCGGCTTTGTTACCTTAACGATGTATCTTGTTATTATCAGCGAAAAGATTGGTATTCATAGTAAGATCTGGTGTGTTATATGCTGTTTCTAACGCTAAAACGAGAGAGGAGACCGAATTTAATACATAGCATTTGCAACATATAGAAATTTCAATGCATACATATGTTTGTTAAGAAAAAAGCATTGATAGAATAATATCAACTTGAATAGGGCAAGATATGTTATCCCAAAAAGTTTTCTGTGCGCAAAAGATCTTAATTATGTTATTGTTATCTTAAACAAAATGTACAGCATTTTTTCATCAATTTTGATTAATTATCAAACACCCTGTGTTATATTATTTAAGATTTATATTTATTTGTGAAGCACCCATTTTGTTTCAACTAATTGACTTTTCACGCTTTGACCCAGTTTACATTGTGCAACTTTTGTCGCTGCAACTCGTACTTTATTGTTGTAAATAATGTGAGTAAAGAGAATAGGGGAAGAGAGTAACTCTATCACTATTCTCTTTACACACATTATTTACAACAATAAAGTACGAGTTGCAGCGACAAAAGTTGCACAATGTAAACTGTGTCTTTGTTGTTTTGTTTTTCTTTATATATACAACTCTGATTGTTGTTTTTTTTCGAATACTATTTGACAATTACTGATTATTTGCTCAACACTTGTGACAAAAATTTTCATTGTATTAAAAAAAGTGAACAAGAAGTACGTAAAACGAATATATTCCGAGTAAAAATTAATCATCAAGTCTGAAAATTATTGAGGAGAACTAAAATCTGAACTTTATTAAAAAAATAAACGTTAAATAAGAAAATCGCTGTTAAAAACATATGGATATTTATTTTAAAATATTAAAGTGGCCTTGAACAGTTATAAATCTAACTTTGCAAATTAAAAAAATTACTAGCCAAAGATCACGTCGACATTAGACAACCAGATACTTGAAAACCAGTTCAAAAGAAAAATTAAAAATTACCCTGTACACACATACATCA
This sequence comes from Trichopoda pennipes, assembly GCA_030448955.1. Lineage (NCBI taxonomy): Eukaryota > Metazoa > Arthropoda > Insecta > Diptera > Tachinidae > Trichopoda > Trichopoda pennipes. The sequence continues at coordinate 6,667,644 of JASKUP010000040.1, forward strand.
GCACGTAAAAAATAAACACTCACACACTACACTTGGTGTTGGTATATAAATATACATACATACATCACAGAAAATATTTCAACTATTTGAAAGAGAACTCTATAAGAAACAAAGAGAACCTGTAATTGTATAAAAGTCAAAGAATATTTTTTTTTGTCAAAACAAAGGCATATGAGGAAAAAACCTAAATAAATATAAAGATTAATTTTATTGCAATCTTTTGATTGTTGCTTTCATCATCAAATTTTCCAATAACTAGTAGTTTTCTCTGTTTACTGTTTAACGGCAGAAAAGTCACCAGAAGAGTTTTTCTTTTCAACATTTTCCTTTTAAAACCAATGTTATTTGTTGCCAATAATTACGATGTACAATTTATCGCAAACGGAATGAACAAGATGGAGCAATTCCGCTACCATTACAGCCCGCTACCAGTATGTGGGACTATTCAAACAAAAGCAACAACTAAAGAAAATATTACTGCTGCTGTGGATTTTGAATTCGCTTCAAACAATAATATAAAAATTGCAACAAAAGAGTTAAAAAACCAAATACGAGTACTGCAAAATGAATCCTTGCAAGTTTTTGAGAACTATCTGTTAAAAAGAAACATAGTCAACGTTGAGGACATAATTTATTCTACTCCCAAGTCATCGTGGTTAAAAAAACACAAACGTCGCCAAAGCCGATTGAGAGTGCATAGCTCTGCATTGAAAATTATTTTTAAAAGACAACTACATCCTTTTAAACATTATTCTTGTATAAATTGGCATCATAAACCTTTGAACATATGATTTCTAATTGCCAAAATCTACTGCATCAAACAAAACAAAAACAGCTCAATACCTGCCTTCATAAACGCATAAAAAATTCATCATCAACTTTAAATTCCAAAGCCTATAGTCAATCATCTTCAAAAAGTACATCATCTGTAATGTCAAAAATGGCGACGGTAGTTGCCGCGGATGCAAAAGGTCAAAAGCCACTAATTGAGCCTCCAATGGAGGTAGTTGTGGTAAATAGCATCATATATTCAAAGCCCTCATTTTGCAGTATTTCTGTAGATTTGGATGACATACCGACTGATAAAAAGCTCTTAACAAAAACCAAACTGACAAATGGGTCTTGTCCAAATAACATGAAATGCTTCAAAGAAACGATTTGCCCCTCATCAATGGATTTTAAAAATTCAAATTTTAGCTTTAATGCTGCATCGTGCTTGGCGGACTTGGCAGCTTCTACTACTTCGTTAAACGAAGGTGAAGATGCAAAGTTGTATAGAATTTGCACCACAATAAATGGTTCTGTACATCATCAAATTTCCGAATTATGCGACAACATTTTTGCAATGAGTGGTTTGTTTGGTACCACAAATAATGAACATGACGATGATAGTTTTATAGAGTTTGCTTACACAGACGATGGCGATGATGATGATGAAGAAGACGATGATGAAGATGAAGATTTTGTGGTAGATGATTATGATTATGAGGTTGATGATGATAATGATGTAGTCGATTTTTCATACGAATGTCCAATTGAGCCTGTATCAAAACTAAACTGTGATAACAAAAAGAAGGTAATTTTTTGAAAAATAAAATTTTCTAAATTTTATTTCAATTTAAAAATAAAACTGTTAAAAGTTTTGTAACCACAAAGTTTGCAGGCTTTTGCTTTTTGAAACAAGTTTTTTACTTTACGAGTTGCCCTAAATTATAAATTTGATTTTCAAGGTCAAATAATGTTAAATCGCTATGTGTATTATGCTTTCATAAAGATCTTATTTATATATTTTATTTAGAGTTAAAAGATGTAAGATACTAGACGTAAGCGAATTTAGATTAATCCAAAATCTGATGCTACAAAATTGAAATGTTTCAATGTTAATAAATTTATTTATTTAAAATTTACAGGTACGTTTTAATACCAAACCCACAGTACATGTTATGCACACTTGGAGGTTCGCATATCGAGCCGCACGTAAGGGTGAATGGGAAATGTATGCACGTGATCGTGAACGCTTTAAGTTACGAATACAACGAACAGCCTTAGCGTTAAATCCTGTATTGGAGAGGGAACATCGTCAAAAAATATACGAAAAGCGGTTTGCCACACTCTACAACGACGATGACGGCCACAAAAAAGTTTCAGTTGAACTACAACAGTCGAAAGAAACCTCCAATAATATTGAATCCAAAAAACCACACCAAAAAAAGAAACGCAGAAAGAGACGATTTTGCAAAATGGGAAATAAACATTATTTTTAAACAATTTTTCTTTATTTTTAGTGTCTATATTAATAATACATAATATGAATTTTGTTATTACTCTGTTTACTTAAATCTTTTTTAATTTAATAATATTATTTTTTAAATTCGTTGGTGAGTTTTATGTAAATATATACATCCATACATATGCTAAATTAGGAAACTTGAAATATACATAGATTTTTTTAATCACTTTCCGTATAGATTTTGTTTTTAACTATTAGAAAATATTTGATTATAAATAAAAAAAAGTATGAGACATATCTTTGTTGCAGTTTTAATATATTGACACGACTAATTTTTATCATGTAAAATCCATATGTAATATTTAATAATTCTATAGCACCCTGTTGCTTGAATTTGTATTTCTGAAACGGCCTGTGTTGGTCATATCAAAACCATTTGTTTACAGCTATTACTGCCGGCAATTGGAATATTTTACTAAAATAGATTTAAAAAAAAATGGAAATTGTATGGTCGGATTTTAGTGAAATTTGCCCTATACTTAAAGAATGTGTAAGTAATTTAATATTTATTTGTTATAAACTTAAGTTTTGTTTGTTTGTTTTTGCTTTAATATTTGCTTAGTAAAAATTTGCAATTAAGGACTGATTTTGGAATAAATTGTGGGAGTAAGCTTCTTATGACTCTAAATAATTATTATAAATTAATGGCTTGCTGATTATTTCTAATGGTTTCTCCTAATTAAAGATTCCTGCATTTCTTTACTTTCTTTACCACAATAGTTTGATACGGTGATATCAAAATAACGGGTTTGCCAGAAATTAAATTTTAAATATTATTGATTCACTAAAACGCTTTTATTTCTCCTGTTAAGTAAGAATTACATGATGCAGTGGCTCACATCGAAAGACGTGCAACTAATTAAAGAAATGTTCAGCAGCTTTAGAATAAATAATACTTGAAATTTTCCAAAATATTTCATTAAAATATTTATTCCCCATATCAGTAAACCAAGTAATAGATAATTCAGCCTTATGGCAATAGAAATAATAGAAAAAAAATCAAAAAATCCTTAAAGCATTATTTATGCCTTAATTACTATGCGGTAGGAAATCTTTTTTGGTGTTTTACAGCGCACACAACAGACGTTATTTGAATCCATTCCTCCTGTATAGTGGCGTTAAGCCGCATCTTATGTCCAAGTTCGTTCCATAACTGCTCAATTACATAAATATATATGTACCTATGTATGGGCTTTTTCCAGTAGTAAAGCAACCAGTTCTTTACTGTCAATGATATGTGCTCTGGGTAGTTGTCTTGTTAATACTTAAAATTATCAACAATACCCAACTTGCCCAGACTTTGCTTAACATAAGTTTTTAAAATGACAACATATATGATTTGCCCATGATACCTTTTATAAAGTGAAGGTTTATTACACCCGAAGCTGCCTTACAGCCCTACACCATTACTGATAAGCTTGCATGCTTCACTGATTTCCTAGTGTTTTTGGGCAAAAATTCTTCGCCACACATAACGCTCGTTGGCTCTCGAAACCAACGAAATTAAACTTGCATAGCTCTATGCTAAAACTATTAAGCGAATTAAACTTGAATTTAATAGTGCATTTTGCAAAAAACTTGTTATTTCTCACCAAACGATAGTGCAGTAGTTTAAATTAAAAAAAGCTTCACGATTCCATTGTTTTTTTTTTTAAGTAATAAAAGAAACATTTAATTTTAGTTGGATTCCACCGAGCTGGCTTTTGAGGATGTATCCACCTTAGATTACATATATGAAATCTTATGGATGGAAATTGGGACTTTTGTGCGCAGCAAACTCACAGTTAAATTTTGGACTTGTCTCAATCACAGTCAACCCATAGCAAAGTTCTATCGCGATGGAGAATCTTCAGATGATGTTAAACTACAATACAAATTATTTACGAATTTTGTAAATGCAGTAAAAAGTTTAGATGCATTTTATCAGTTTGTTAAAACAAGTTTAGAGAAATTAGATGCATTAAGAAAATTGGATAACAAAAAGTCAATAGAAAAGTTAAATGAACTTCTGCGTGCATCATTGCTGGCTCAGCTCCCAACACACTTTAATAATGTGGTATTCTCTTTCTATAGTGTTTCCTTTAGGGTCTTTTTTAATTTACATCAAAATACTAGTGGAGTTCAAGGTATAATTATGGATAGATTGCCAAACACATATAAAATAAAATATAAAAGTTTTCCTTAGACACTGAAGATGTCGATGACAGTGGCTTAAGCTGTAAGGGTTGCAACCAAGAGTTACAGAAATGTCAGTGTGTAACACTGTTACAAACAATAAATGAAGTTAATCAAAAGTTATTAGATTTGGAGTTATTAGATCGCCTTGCAGGCCAATCGATGACCTTTTTGGTGCAGATAAGAATAAAGGAACATGTCAAAAATACTTGTCTTGGTGTTTTCGACAGATCTCATTTAAAAACTTTGCTCACGGTAACCTGTTATACGAATCTACTTATATATTCAATAAATAGCGAAATTATTTTCTTTCATTCAAGTGGCTGGATGACGTTGTTATAAAATGGCTAATGCAAATATTCCATTCTAATCCTCAAAGCGATAAAATGGATACAGATTCGGAGGCTGGCAATAAAATTTCTGATGTCATTCAAAGTTTAAAGGTTAAATTAACATTTTACGTTTATGAAAATTTCGCTCTCAGTGTCATTGATCAGTTCTTTAGCATTATTATCGGTTAGTAAGTGTTAAAATATATATATACACAAACAACATGCGACAGCTTTAAATATTTACTTTTATAATAAATAGATTTTCCTGATTCTATACCGGCAATAGAAGATCTCAAGATTTGCATGGAAAAAATAAATTTACGACGTCAAATCATAACCACTTTAAAGGCTTCTTTGGAGGCTCGTATTTTGCATCCAGGTGTTAATACCATGGACATTTTGACAGGCTATGTAGCTGCTATTAAAGCCATACGTTATTTGGATAGTAGTGGAGTTATATTGGAAACTGTGACAGCACCCATTAAGGAGTATTTAAGAAAACGTACAGATACCGTTCGATGTGTAGTGACTAGTTTAACGGAAGAAGGTCCTACCGATTTGTCTGAAGAATTAGCCAAAGCTGATAATGTTAAGGAAGCTGCCGCCGGCAATATTAATGATGAACTTAACAATTGGGAAAACTGGCAGCCAGATCCATTTGGTATTGACTCCACAAATTTACAAACGCGTGTTGTAAAAAGTTCTCGTTCCGCTGATATTATATCAATGGTGGTCGATATATACGGCAGTAAAGAATTATTTATGAGTGAATATCGTAATTTGTTAGCTGATCGCTTGTTGACTCAACTGGAATATAATCCCGAAAAAGAAATTAGAAATCTTGAATTGTTGAAACTAAGATTTGGCGAAACTCTACTACACAATTGCGAAGTGATGCTCAAAGATGTTGCCGATTCGAAACGTATAAATACTCAGATTCACAATGATTACAATTATTTGTCAAGTTAGTTATTGTGGGGATAAATTGTTTTTTTTTTAATGTAATAAAATTTTAAATTTTTTGTTATTTAGGTAAACAATTTGATATCTCATCTTTAATAATATCAGCACAATTTTGGCCTTCGTTTAACAAAGAAAGCGTTGAATTGCCAGAGGAAATAGCTAATGAATTTCAAAAATATACCAACACTTTCGAGTCATATAAGGGCAATCGTACATTGAATTGGCGAACTGTAACAGGAAAAGTTAATATTTCCATTGAATTGGGTGAGAGAGTATTGGATATGACGGTAGCACCAACCCAAGCTGTTATAATATATCATTTTCAGACTAAGAGTAAGTATCACGTTCATCAAGGAGTTTTTTTAAACATAAAACGAAAAAGAAAACACTGAAAATGGCTCATAGTCGAAACCGGGCTGTTTACAAACAAAATTTGTCGCGAGATGACGTAAAATCATAGCCAATTAGAATAAGAATTCTCCGGAGGTCGTTTTCTGTCACTTTCAACCTGGGAAAATTCAAACTGAATGTCCATAGACACTACTTCCTCTTTCCTCCTTCCCGTAACCTAATTTCCTAGTTCCGGCACAATGCATTACATGTGTAGGGGTCATCCCCTGAGTGCTGATCCGAAAAAAAAAGTTTAATCAAAGCCCGTCGGACAATATACGCACATATTAATTTTATTCTATTTATTGTGTTATAAGCAGGAAACTATGAACTTTGTGTTGCACAATTATTTAGTTTGTCGGAAGGTGAAGGGATAGACTTCTCTTATGTTTATTCATTCTTAGACACTTAAACAATTTTAAAAAAGAGATAGATAAAATATTAAATTATTTGTATTCTGTAATTATTTAAGATGAATGGTCATTGGAAGAATTAAGTTCATTGGTGAAAATTCCACCATCTGTGCTGAGAAGACGTATGGCCTTCTGGCAATCCCATGGCATTATAGTTGAATCTCAACCCGGAATTTTTAAATTAATTGAAGAAGATTTGCCCAAATCTCAATTGGAAAAATTGCCTATTAATGAAATTATAGCAGAAGATGAAGATAATGAATCTGCTATGGCTAGTGCCAGCGATCAAAGAGAAGAAGAGCTGCAGGTAAGTACCCAACCTAAAAATAAAATGAAACATGGCGAATTAATACAATTTTTTAGGTATTTTGGTCTTATATTGTCGGCATGCTTACCAATCTAGACTCCTTACCCATAGAGCGTATACATCAAATGTTAAAATTATTTGCTTCTAACGGCTTGGGTGTCGAGTTTACTCAAGATGATCTTAAAGATTTTTTGCAGCGCAAAGTACGTGATCACAAACTGATATTTTCGGGAGGTGTTTATCAATTGGCTAAATGATTGCTTTCTTAGCAAGTTAAGGAAGTTACACGCACAAACATTAAATTAATAAGCAACGTTTAAGTAATAAATTCAATGAATTGGCACTTTTGTCTCAAGCGAAAAGCAAAAAATTTATTAATTTTTTTCATATTGTTGGCAACTGTTTGTTGTTGTGTTGTTTAACTCTCTGTAGTAGATAAACACTATTATTAGTAATTGTGTATTAACGTGCAAATTTTATACTCTAAAGTGCTTTGGGATAACTAAGAATAAAATTCTAAAATTTGTTATCAGAGGAAGAAAATTATTTTGTTAATAATAACGCGATAAAATTTTAAAGCGCATGAAAACAATCAAACATTTGGCTAATTTTTTAGCAACATAACAATGGTTAGTTATTTAAATTAATATTAAGATGAGAAAATATTCATTTCATTCACAAAGATGTACAGCAGTTGGTTTGTTATTTATAGCGAAAGTAAAATGTCTTTAATGCTAAAAATTTATTGCAAAAAAAAAAAAAAATATTGAAATAATTTAATAAAAATAACTTTCTTCATACTATTACAGTATTAATTAATTAAAAAAAAATGTGAGAAATAAAAAGTTTTTCGGCAAGAATAAAGTAATTAAAATAATTTTAAAATCTACGTAACACTTAATATTATGAAAGTTATAGTGAAATAGTTTAACCCGGAGAACTCGTGATTCTCATTGACATTGGAGATGACACAACCATGGGTTTTCCACGGAAATGCTGTATTTGGGGGCGATCACGGTTGAATGTTATAAAGCCCTTAATGAATACCCGAATGACGCCTGAGCAAAGCTAAAAAATTGTATAAGTTGAGCCTAAAATAAGATTGCCATTGAGCCCGATTTTCATAAGCAAATTTTGTAGATCGATGAAGCTTTCTTTTGTTAATAAGCCAATAAACCGTATTTCAGGTGATGATAATCCTCAAGTGTATGTTGCGATACCGTTACAGCCAAAAAAAATGAGTTTTTGGTGTGCTTTATAGCCTGGTGGAATTATTGGTCCGTACTTCTTTGAAAACGTACTTTTTTAAAAATTATGTTGGCCCGGGCGTTATAATTATTGGCGACCGCTACACAGTCATGATTACTAACTTCTTCGTTTATCAATTGAACAAATATGATGTGCAGAAGCTGTGAATTTAACAAGACGACGCAGCATGCCATACAACTCGCGCAAAAAAATGATTTATTGAAGGAAAAGTTTGGTTTGCTTAGGACCCGTCAATTGGCCTCCAAGTTTTTGCGTTTTAACACCGCTAGTAGACTTTCTGGAAATAGTCATCGAAAATTGGTCTTCTAGATTAGACTAGGTCAGAGCCAGCCGTGGCGGTTTTAAGCCAAAAGTTGTATTAAAGTTATAATGCCAGAATTTTATCTTTCGAATAAAGTAAATTTCGGCTTATTAAAAAATTTTGGTTTCACTACATTTCTATACCTCTTTAAAAAACACCCTTTATGTTTTTCGTTTTTTTTTACACAACAATTAATGGGTTTCGCCGGACGAAAACCTCTTCCGGGGGGGTTACTCTCTATTACGATACCAAAGAAGAATAGTACGAAATCGAACGATTTGTACTCTCTAATGAGTTTGCGCATTTGTCTTTCGCATCTCCTTTGTTCTCTTTCGTAAATTTGGCATCACCGCACTCTGTAATGCGAAAGCCTTTGTCAAATTCGTTCGAAAAACACAAATATCTTGTGATAGTAAAAGAGCAAACGCAAAGGAAGAAAGACATGTAAGTAATTAAAAACCGTTTTATATATTTTTTTCTTTTTTTTTAACTCTCAATAATTATTTATTGTATCTTCACGAAAAGAACTAACAATAAGTATTAAAATCTTAAATTCTAAAAAAGTTACATTAGTCCTGACCATGTCAGGCCTAACCTTTTGGGTAAAAAAGAAAATTGTCATAAAAAAAACAAAGCAAATATTTCTAAGATGTATAATCGGCTATGTCCACTATAATCCAAGATATTGCGAGCAAGGGGGTCAGGATAGTCTTCAAGCTTTATCAAGTATTTGCCTGCGTATTTGATGATTTCTGTAGTCACCAGCGGTATGTCTAAATCACAATGTATGTTTGAATTTCTAATGTACCATGGAGCGGAAGTTATCAACCGTACAATTTTATTCTGCATACGTTGGGTTCTATCCACGTTTGAAGCTGAGGCAGTGCCCCAAAGTTGGATTCCGTAAGACCATATCGGTTTTAAAATAGTCTTGTAAATTAGAAGCTTACAATCTAGGCTAAGTTTTGAGTTCCTGCCAATAAGCCAATGTAGTTGTGTTAGATTAAGTTTCATTTGTGTTAGCTTTTAGTCAATATGATGTTTCCATGTAAGGCGATGGTCAAGATGTATACCATGATATCTCACATAAGTATGGTGTGGAACAATGTGATTAATGATTCGAACGGGTGAACAATTATCTCTTCGCTGTATCATCAGCAAACGTAGAAGTGTGGACAGTTTCACTTACAGGCATATCGCAGGTATATATCAAGTATAAAACTGGTCCAAGAATGCTACCTTGTGGTACGCCTGAGGAAATTGGTTTGAATACACTAACAAAGTCTCCTTCAACAACAGAAAATTTTCGTCCAATTATGTAGCTTTTTAATAGGTTGCTTATATTACAAGGTAAGTGAGCGGTCAGTTTCAGAAATAGACCTTCATGCCAAACTTATTCAAAAGCCTGAGAAACATCAATAAAAATAGCTGAACAATACTTCTTCTCTGCAAAAGTCCTTCTTATCACCTGAACCAATCTATGGGTTTGTTCAATTGTGCTATGTCTACTTCTAAAACCAAATTGATGGTTTGGGATACACCCACTATCCCTTAGCATTGGAGACAATTTATCCATAAGCAACTTTTCGAAGACCTTTGAAATAGTTGGTGATAGACTTATGGGCCTATATGACTCGGTTTTGGTTAGGTCTTTACCCGGTTTTGGAATCATTTTAACTTTAGAAATCTTCCAGTGGTCAGGATAGTATTCAAGCCGTAAAATGGCATTAAAAATGAATAGCATGATTCTGACTGCAATATTGGGGAGCTCCTTCAACATTTTGTTACTTATGCCGTCCATACCAGGAGCTTTTTTTCGGACTTACTTCAGAGATTAACTTTTGTACCTCACGCAAGTTAAACTTTAAGGGTCGAGGGGGTAATCCAACTACGCTCGGCAAATTAACATCATCAGTACATATGTGTGGGGTGAATACATCTTTTAAGTCATCGGCAAATAAGTCGCCTTTTTCAGCGTCCCTTCTTGCCCAATCTCCACTGATATTACGTAGAGGTGGCTTGTACTCAACGGGCCTTTTAAGGTTTTTTGTAGCCCGCCATAAAGAATAATTGGAGTTTGGTGTAGCATCGAGGCCCTCCAAATATTTCTCAAAAGATGCAGTTTTTTCAAATGCTAGTATGTCTCTAAGCCGCTTTGTGCATTCTCTAAGTCTCTGTCTCTGCAGGGGCGATCTGTATTGTTGCCAATCTCTCCTAGCTCTTCGTTTTTCCGCTACGAGACGTTCAATGTCTGAAGAATAGATGTGACCTAAAGTAGTCTGTGGATGTTTAGTTGTTGCAAGCTGTGCTGCTTGTTTAATATTTTCACTAAAAGTTGCAAGGCTATACCTCACGTCCTCCTGTGTTTCTAGCAAAATATTCTCCGAACAATGGCTGCTGAGATATTTTTTAAAACTCAACCAGTTGATGCGACTGATCGTATTTGTATCAGGAAAAAACAAATGCCTTCTAATCGGGCTGCAAATAGTTACAATGGCTGGAGAATGATCCGAAGATAAATCCATGAAAGATTCTACTGTGACTAAATTTCTTGAAATATTTTTTGTGACAGCAAAATCTATTACATCCGGAATTTTTTGTCTATCCGTAGGCCAGTATGTAGGCTGACCACTTGAAGCAACATCCAAATCATTACTGCTAATAGCGTTGTACCGTTTTATATTTGATATTAAAGTTTTTATTTTCAGGGATATCAAAGCGAAAAAATTACAAACAAAGCAATGACAATTTGAAATTTTAGTGGATTTTATGGTGCAACATAGCGATTTGGCCAAGGGACATTTGCAGTCAGTAAATGCTAAACAAGCCACTAAACATTTCAAGCACAGCTGGTGGTCCTTCACAGTTTTGAATAAAGCTAAAATAAAGCAATATTTGAAAGCATTTTCCACAACAAATTTGTACTGTTTCTCACCTGCGGTTATTTAAGGAGAGTACATCAGACCTTTCTCTTAGGATTCTCCTTCTAATTCGTTCCACACGTTCATTTTCGTGTTCAAACCATAAAGCTATGGAATCCATCACTATTTATTTTATCTTCTATATATATATATATATATAAATGAATGTCTGTCTGTCTATTTGTTTGTTTGTTTGTGCTTTATAGGAGGCCAAACCCTTGGGTCGATTTTCCTGAAATTTTCACAGCATGTTGCTGTGACTCTGGAAGGAATAGTAGGCTATATGAAGCTCTGATTGGACAAAGGGGCGTGGCACCGCCCATATAACCCAAAAATTTAAATCGCCATATTGTGGGCATTTTTTTGACCTACGTCGATGATGTTTGGTACATATGGTATTGGCATAATAAGGAATACGTACCAAGAGAAATGTGGGTGGGATCACGCCCCTTTTTAGGACAATTAAAAATCGTAATATAGTCTTAACTACTGGACCGATCGTCATTAAATTTTTACAATAGGAAATTCTTACGAAATAATAAATTCTTTGACTCAGGAATATTTATTGACCAATGATACCAAAAGATTTACCAAAAGATTCGATTTTAAATGATTGCAGTTTCCTGTTCGGTTAGCATCGAACTTGCTTTCGTGTCGTAATAGAAAATAACCCCCCTCCCCCCCAGTTAATTTTTTCCATTCCTTAGCTCAAAAGGAAATAAACAATAGTGCTACGTTTGGTCGTATTAGTTTTATATAAAAAAAGGGACATTTTTTCAATTTTATTTGACCAGCTCTTGAAGCCCTTTCACAGTTAACAGGACGTATTTAAAACATATCAATATTAGATTCACGGGTGCCATTAGTTTCAGATCACTACATTGTAGGGTCTGTTGAGTGCCATGTAGACTTCATTGACCACCTCGAATTCGTATTGATCAAAGTAAAAAAGAAGTATAATTTGGAAAATAAAATAAAGACAACAACATGAGCGCAAAAATAGGAAAAATTTAAAATCCGTATTCAATAATTTCATTTTGTATCGTCTAAAAAATATTTTTGGTTTCTCAGTGTCATAAAACCTTTGGTTGGTTGGTTGTTGTATGTATGCTGTTATAAGTTGCTCTGTCATAATATCTAAAAATTAAATTAAATTTAATTAGAAATTAAAAAAAAATGATGTTCAAACTGAAATTATTAACAAAAATTATTGTAGAATTCAACGATTTAGCGCTGAAACACTAGCTTGTGAATTAAAGAAATATAAATTTAATTAGTATAATTTATAAATAACTTTATACTGGTGTCAAAAATTGCACCAACAATTAATCAAACAGTTTAGCGAGCAAATAAAAATTATAATAAAACAACTTCCAATTAAATGTTTTAATTTGATGAGATATAAATAAATAAATAAATTTTACAGTTAAATGAAATAACACATTTTCATTATATAATTAAACACAGGCTTTGAATTTGTGAAGTATGATATAAATAAATACTACTTTGTTTTGCCGCCATTTTGCCAAACATTAGTCTCGACAGTTCATATTTGGCAGTCGTGAAGTAGACACGTGGCATAATTATTATGGAAAAATATTGTTACAAATTTTTTATCAAAATCAATCATCGATTACTGTGACCATGAGAAAGTTATATGAAATTTTTAGGAGAAATGCGCCGTACCAACAAAATGCATTATGTATCGTGTAGTGAACGATTTCGAAGAAAGAGGGTCTGTAGGTGTTACACCCAAGCACAGACCAAGAAAACATTACTGCTGCTCAAGAAAGTTTTCAAAACAATCAACAATCCATCAGCTTGGTCTACAAAGAACAACTTTGGCCACCATTTTGTAAAAGGATTTGCATTTGTTTCCATATAAGATTCAGTTGATACAAGAGCTTCTTCCACAAGACCATTTAAGCCGCCGTACGTATGCCAATAAGATGCTACAGCTCGCTTATGACAACCGCGATTTTTATGAAAAAATCATAATGAGTGACGAGACATATTTTCATTTGAATCTATATGTGACTAAACAGAATAAACGGTTCTGGGGAATGGGAAACCCTCAAATTATTCAACAATCACCTTTGCGTTTATTAAAAGTGACACGAGTAATCATTGGACCTTAATTCTTTAAAAACGAAAACGGCGTAACGGTATCTATGAATAGGGAGCGATATTGTGATATGATTGAAAACTTTTAAACGCCTCAACTGCATTCTTTGGCCTTGATTAATATGTGGTATCAATAAGACGGTGCCACATCGTATACAGTCAGATTTACTGCGAGACCTTTTTTCTACAACAAGTTATTTTAAGAAATAGTGATGCTGATTGGCCTCCATGGTCGCCTGATTTGACTGCTCTGGACTTCTTTTTGTGGGGATATCGGTAAAATAAGGTTTATGCAAGCAAACCAAAAATGCTTGAGCAACTCAAATAAAATAATCGTGATGAAATTAATGAAATACCGCGTGAAATGAAATGCCGGTTTCACATTTGTGAAGCTAATAGAGGCGGAGATTTATCTATTGTTGTATGTTAGACATAATTGCCGCAATTAAATAAAACACCAATATAAGATCCATTCATTTTATCAAAAATTATAAACAAACAAAGTAGTTTACCTTCCCGGTGGACACCCTGTTTGGGAAAAATGGAAATATTTGAAAATTATTTGAAAATTATATTATAAATCCTCATAAAATTTATTATTTTAAATCATTTAAGATTATTATGCCGTTAGCATAATTAATTCGCCGCCACAACGTTAGCAATCTGGCTTAAATCAGCTTATTACTTAGTTTAGCTTTGGCTGCATTTGTTGGTTTTTAAAGTAAACAACTTCGTTGGTGCCTAAAAGTATACTGCGTTTTTTTACCCTTTTTAGCTTTTAAGAAAAAAAGGTCCAAAAATGTCTCTAATTGAGTTTATCAATTGCCGCTTTAAATTAAGACAGGATTAAGTGGTAAAAAAATTGTGTTGTTCTTTTTAACGGTCTTTTTTAATTAATTTAACAATACATATTTTTTTTTGCAATATTTCGCTTTCTTATGGTAAGTTTCTTCAGGAAAAATTAATTTTTAACAACTAAAAAAAAAAAAATTAAAAATTAACTTTTCCTGAAGAAACCTTCCACAGGAAAGCGAAATATTGAAAAAAAATATATATTTTAAGTTAATTAAAAAAGACCGTTAAAAAGAACAACACATATTTATTTAAGATATAAAAAGGTCGAATAAAAAAATAAAAAAAAATTAAAAAAAAAATAATATTTTTTCTGTTGACTATTAAATTCGTATGAATACTTGTAGGGCCAAGTGTAGTTATAATTTTGCTAAGACTGAAGAAGATTTCGCGCGTAAAACAAATTTTAGAAAATATGAAGTAAATTAAATACGGGTATAAAAACACACATGCATGCACCTACTCACTCATATGCATGTGCAATTGCACCCATTACACCCCTTTAAAACATTTTAAGTAATTATTATTTTCTGTAAATTGTAGAATTATTTTTGATGTTATCAGTATTTTGTTTTTTTTTTTTTTAAATAAATGACATGACGTCTATAATCATTCTCGTGTCCATCAAATTTCATAGATTAAAAAATAATAAATGTTTGGCTGTGTTTAATAACTGACTCTTACTAGAATAATGGAGAGAGAGAGAGAGTAGATTAGTTGTACATACACATGTTTATTTACTTGTACTCATTGTATTTATAACTGTATAAAAGCTTCTTTCTATATTGTATTGGTGTATTTATTGCAAACGTTTTGAATGCTGGTGTTGTTTTTGTACTCAAATAGAAGAAAAGAGTTAATGGGTGAATTAGGTTTTGCACAGCCATACATACATATGTATGTATTTTTGCTGTTGTTGTGGAAATGAAATTTAATTCAATGACAAATTTGACACAACACAGAAATTTTTTCAAACAAACGGTGAGATAAAGTCAATTAAAGGTTTTGTAAACAAAAAAAAAAAATGTGTGAATGGACATATAGAGAGTAAATGGATGGATGAAGTGGAATTCATTGCGCAAAATCCTAAAATTCAACAAAATAATAATTGTCGAAAGTTAAAATGTTGTATGATACAAAAAGAAAAAAATAAATAAATATGAAAAAGTCAGCAATAAGGGTTGAGTCTAAGCGAGTCGAGTTTAGTTTAGTAAAGTTTTTGCTTATTTAAAAGATAGACAGACAGACAACCCAAAATATTAAATAGACGGAGGCAACCAAAAAAAAAAAAAGTGAAGAAATCAATAATAATGTTTTTGTCAAAAATAACTTTACATCATTTGTGAAGAAGGAAGAAAGGAACTCGGACGAATAGTAGATAAACATAAATAATAAAACGCGAAAAGTGGGAGAGGTGTAAAATAGGAAGTTAGGACGTAATAAGAAATTATATTTTCCCGTTTTCATGTTGTGTTTGTTGTTGTTGTTGCATTTTAAATGAGAATAAATTTATTAAATTAAAACCAAAAAAAAAAAAAATAGTTTAGAATGGATTCTAGTCATCATGTAACAGTGCCACTTCGCTATGGCATTAAAAAAATGAGAAAGCGTCGTGATTTAGATGCTCTGTTATCACAAAGTCACAGTAAAAATGGTAATGGCTGTAGTGGTGGTGGTGGTGGGGGTATAGGCTGCGGTGGTGGCGGAGCCCTTAAACGTTGTAACAATAGAGGAGCAGTCTATTCCCAAGATAAGCTTTTAAATAATGCCTCAACAGATGACCAAGAAGATTATAATTGGGCAAGTATTAAATTAATTATTATTTTTTTTTTAATAATTTACATCCTTTTTTTTAACAAACAGCAACCTCAAGTTAAACAACCTCCTAACCATTATGGCCATAATAAACAAATGATATTTCGTTTATATGGCATTTTATTATTTGTTATTACCCTGTCCATATTTGTGGGCTTCACTTATTGGTTAAATTTCAATTTACAACAACAAATATACGAATACAGACAAAAAGTTGAACAAGGTAAGTGATTAAATTTCCTCTTTTCCATTGTGTTATTTATAATGTCACCGCTTTTTTTTTTTGTTTTTGTTATTATAGTTGCTGCCACTAGCCAAATATTGCCGGACACTTTGCAGGCCTGGCATGAAACATCGAAAAGTTTAATAAAAAATCAAACATCAATGTCATTAAAAATCACCGAACTTCAACAGTCCTTGCAAGAATTATGGAAAAACTTTAGTGAATATCGTTCATCTCAAGAGGCACAAAAGAGTTATGAGAAGGAAGAGAAAATTGTTGCCGATTTCGGTGCTAAAATCGAAGCCGTAGCAACTGATGTTGAAAGTATAAAGGACCATTACAATTCTGTTAAGCAAAAACAGTCAGATTTGCAACAAGTTTTTGAAAATCTAAAGGTAAAAGTATTAAATCACAATTTTTGTGATCATTTTTATATTTACAGCATAATAGCATTCATTGATCTTTCAAATATCTTTACGCTCATTTGTGGTATACGCGATGAAAAAAGTTTTCTTTTTCGCAATAATTATTTTATATTTTAGTTTAGATTTTTTTCTTATAGAAATCACAAAAATTGTCTACGTTTTTCATTTATATTTGTATTTAATTATAATTAATTATAATTAAACAGTTTACCACATGATTTTAGGACTCAATTCTGAGAATTGTATATTAAAGTAACCGCAAATATAAGAACTTCTAAATCAGTCGTTTTGTCAAGTTGGCCGCCTTAATAATTTAACGAGGATTTTTACCAATTTTTCTATATTTTAACACGGTTATATCTCGGTATTCCCTACAGAATATTTGTATTTTTTTTTTCTGCAGAAAAGTTGTAGATATTGAATAGGAGAAAAATAAGTGACACACATCTATCCGAAAAAAGTGCATCCAGTGTCTTAAAAATCGCTTAAATGATCACATTTTTCATCTTTTTTATTCAATAACTGGATTCTTTAAAAACTTTATTGTGTGTGAAAAAAAAATTCCTGTTCATATTACAGCTATTCTTATTATGCTCTTGCTTTCTTCGTAGATTGTTTATATTCGTGTTCTGAGTCGCCATTAGTCTCTCTTTCGTTTGGTTTCGTGATGCCACCAGTCTTTACTATCGATTTTCTGCTCTAAACAGCCACTGTTAGTCTTTTTAAATACATGTCTATTCTTGGTTTTAGGCTAATACTAGAGTTTAGCCTTTAATCTAGAGTAAGCTGTAGGCTCTACTCTTTTTTAAGCACATCAATTTAGGCCAACGTCATCAAAATGACAAATCCATTAACTCTATTAAAAAAGTTAAAAACGGCAAGAAAAAAATCAATCGTTTTAAGAATTTTCGCTAATTAATTAAATAAAGCGTTTGGAATTATTAATGTCCGTTGCCAGAGAACTGTTTGTTTTTTTAGGACAAATAATACCTGGGGACATTTAAGATTAGGATGTAAATTATCTGTCAAATGATTAAATTTTAAGTAGTTGAGCTGTCATTCTTTGACATTTGTTTACGAAAAAGTTGGGAAATTTCAAGCATAGAACGTTACACTCTTAAGCAAAGAAAATTTACTATCGAAAAATGGTTCAAATTTCACTGTAAGATTTGAGCAGCTTTTGTGCTTCGTAATCAAGCTGCTTCTGATACTGTTGTGCGTAATTTAATCGCTATATGCGATGTTCACGGCATTGTTGCTGACAAGAGACTAAAAATATATGACCGTAGTAAGTGTAGTGATGCAAACATAACCACAATTGGCTAACGTTGTCATCAGCGATCCTATGTTACAGTAAGGTGGTGCCTCAAGGCATACAGCTAGCTACCCAAATAATTCAGTTATTGCTTAAGAAATTTTCCGGTCGCATTATTTCTTTGCGATATCAATTGGACGCTCTATTTTTGTGGTTTAACGCCGTCATATTATATTTTTTTTAAAAGACCGGAGTTACGTAAAAAACCCACATGCAACGAACGCTCTGAAAAATGATATTCGGTTCTGTATTGATGAAATAAGCGAAGATTTCTTGCAAAATGTGCTTCAAAATCTTGTAAAAAGAGCGGATATCTGCCCACATGCTAGGGGCGAAAATTTGCCTGCCATTATATTCTATTGTTAATTCCCATATCTCCCCATCAATAAAACTGAAGTCAATTAAAGAAAAGTGTGTGAATTAGGGAAATTTACCCTAAGGATATTTTGGTTTATTTTAAAGCTACTAAAGCACCAACACCACTGCTAGGAAAAGTGAGTAAAAATTAGAGAAACGTAGTGTAAAATTCACTACGGTACTATAATTAAATGCATTCTACTAAAATTAGGTGCCCCTGTAGGCTAGTAGGTAGTGTACTAGCTTGTCAGTCTGGGGGGTTGTGGGTTCGATTCCCAACGAAGACCTTGGTTTTTTTCACTACAAAAATAAAAATTGACTGTCGGTGGAGCTGCTTAATGATGAAGGCATGGTTACTGGTCGCTGTGTTGTCTTATACGACACTTAATTTCCGACTATTCTTCTACTTTCACCACCTGTTTCATCTCTTCTCTATGCCTTTCCTAAAAGAATGTAACCACGGTATTTGACTAAATAGGCATTGCTACTTCTTTTTAAAAAAAATATATATTTCACCCATTTGTTAATCGATCGTTAGGTGAATTGCATAGAGAATTGATAAGATAGCTCGTTTCAAAGTTTAATTCAAACAAAAGCATATTGACCTTCTCAAAGGCAACAGCGTATCTGGAAAGATGTTCGAAATATGACTTTTAGGAGAAGAATCGCTAAATAAAAATCAGAGAAGAAAAAGAATTAAGAAGAATAAGAAGAATAGAGGAGAACATATATGCTTTTTTATGCGTTATTTTTTATTTAACATATTTTATCTTCGCAACAGTTAGTGAAAAACAAAAATCCTAAGGTCTTGCTAATTGGTGATTAAGGCATTTTAGAATCATAATTATTCCTAAATGAAGCTATTCAAGGTTTTATTGTTGCTGGTGGCCTATGTCGCAACTTAATAACAAAGATATTTTCGTCTAACTTGGATAATATTGCTGTAAAAAATTTTTGATTCCAAATTAGCCTCTTAAATTTTTTATTACTAAAGTAATTACTAAATTAAGCTTAAGTTATTATAAAACATGTGATAACGGCAATAGTTAAAAACAAATAACGATTTTTAAAATTTAAATAAATATTCTTTTCAACGGTCTTTTTTCATTAACAATATATATTTTTTTCTCGATATTTCGCTTTCCTGTGGAAAGCTTCTTCAGGAAATTATTTTTTATATTTAATAAAAATATAAATATAAAATACAATATAAAAAATAATTTCCTGAAGAAGCTTTCCATAGGAAAGCGAAATATCGAGAAAAAAAATATATATTGTTAATGAAAAAAGACCGTTGAAAAGAATATTTATTTAAAATATAAAAAGGTCGATAAAAAAAATAAAAAGATTTTACAAATTTTTAAAAATAATTTTTCCGAAAATCCACCAAGCCACCTACCTCCACCTCTTTGGGAATGATTTTAAAATTATGAAACATTATTTTTATTCTTTTTACTTCGATTATTTTTACAATTTAATCAAGTTTCTATTTTTTTCTAGGCCAACTTTAGTGATGGTTTAAAGAACATGGCTTTGCCCATTAACTATACGGAAGAACTTAAGTCATTAAGAAAAGATTTGCAGACAAAAATTGATAAACTTGAATCCAATGCCAGCTATATCAATGATACTTTAACACAAAAGACAATTATTGTGCAAGAAGAGTTAGCTAAACATAAGGTAAACAACAACAACAATAAAATAATAATAATATTTTAAAAATATTTTTTCTAAACACAAGAGGTTTATAGTTTAAATAAATATTAAACAAATATTATTTTAATTTTTAATATTTTGCCACACCATTTGGTGGCAGGAAAAGAGAAGTGTATAAATAAATATTTTTTTTAAATAATGAAATTTAAAATAAGCAAGAAAGTTTTTTTTATTATTATTTTGTATTCAAATATACACTTTGCTTTTCCTGAAGATGCCACCAAATGGTGTGATGAAATATTGAATATGAAAATAAAATTTGCTTAATTTTTATATAAAGGCCTCGTGCTTAAAAAAAATATTTAAAAATATTAAAAGAGCAATTAACTATAATAATTATTAAAATATAATAATAATAAAATTAATAAATAACACTTTAATGGTAGACCAAATTGGATGAACTATTTGATCGCAGTGCCAATATAACATCACATGTAACATCGTTAGAAAATTCATGGCCGGAATATAAACAAAAGGTCATTAATCTTGGTAACGATATACCAAGAATAGAAAAAGATGTAAGTTTTCGTTTTCTATTTCTATTTATTATTCTCATATTAATATTTAAAAAAAATGTTGTTTTTTTTCTTAGATTTCCATGTTATCTGTGGCCAATCAGAAAATGGAATTGTCATTTAAGAATATTTGTAAAGAATGTCAAAATTCTTATATCAAAGCCTTACAGCACAATATTGAAAATGAAAAGCCAGTTGAAAAGATTGTCGTCACACCTGATGTAAAAATGGTATTTTAACATAATTTAGTTAATGATTTTAAAATTAAAATATTTTTTATAATTTTTGTATTTTTTTTAATATATTTTATAGACAACGAACACTTCACGCCCTGTTAATGTGTAGTATGTGATTACCCGTCTAATTAAAATACAAATGCAACACAGTTTTATTAAAAAAAAATGATAGCAATTTAAAACAAAACTATTCTTATTCAAAATTCACTATTTAAAAAAAAACGATTTTAAAAAAATGTAAAATTAGTAATTGGTCGCCATAGTTAAGCATTTTATTGCCATGTTTTCAATTTAATTGACTTTTAATTTTTCTTTTCTTTTTATTTCTTTTTTTGTTTTTTAATAAAGACATTAAAAAATAAAATAATACATACATACATATGTATGTATATGTACATGTATAAAATGTATATATTTTTGGGAAAGTTTTGCTCAATTTATAAACTTTTTTGGGGTGCGAGTTAAGATGTCAAGTTCTGCTTAAGGTTTTGGCATTTCTTATTTACTAACTTGACACAAATGTTTGTTAAATGGCATTAGGAGACAGCTGAAGTTATCTTAGCTAACAATTATATTACCATCTGCTATATATAGTTTTGTTATAAAAGGTGTTTTTTTAAGCTAGATAGAACTTTAAATTGTAAAAAGTAACACAAAAAATGAAATTTTGATGAAAAATTTTTTTTATTTGTTTCAGTATACTCTGGACAAATCATCATGAATAGACTCTCGCTTGAACAACGCTACGAAATTATCCAAATTTACTTTGAAAATCAGTCGTCGATTCGCGCAACTTCGTCATTTTTATGGCGTACATAATCGTGCATCTGAACAAGCTATTCGTCAAACTGTCGTTAGATTTCGTACCACATACTCTCTAGAGGATGCAATAACACCAACACGTCGAAGGAATGTGCGTACTGAAGAGAATATCCCCGCTGTAAACGAAAGTGTGGAAGAAGATCCAAATTTATCAATTCGTCGTCGGTCGCAGGAATTGGGGCCCTGTCCGTCCACTGCGTGGAAAATTTTGCGCAAAGATCTCGGCCTACACCCGTATAAGATCCAGCTGGTGCAGGAATTGAAGCCACGAGACCATTATATGCGTCGTTCTTTCGCCGATTGGGCTCTAGAGCAGTTGGCAACTGACCCGTTGTTTTATCGCAAAATTGTGTTCAGCGATGAGGCGCATTTTTGGCTTAAGGGGTTTTTAAATAAGCAAAATTGCCTCATATGGAGTGAGACCAATCCACAACAGACCCTACAGACTTCATTACATCCAGAAAAATGCACTGTTTGGTGCGGTTTTCACGCTGGTGGCATCATCGGACCTTATTTCTTCAAAAATGAGGCCGCAGCTCGCGTTACGGACAATGGAGATCGTTACCGCACCATGATCAATGATTTTTTGTTTGAAAATATGGATGACATTGATCCGGACGAGATGTGATTTCAACAGGATGGCGCTACGTGCCATACAGCGAACGCAACCATCGACTTATTGAAATCAAAATTTAGCGATAAGTTGATTTCGAGAAATGGACCTGTCAATTGGCCTCCAAGGTCGTGCGATTTGACACCACTCGACTATTTCCTGTGGGGCTACGTGAAGTCACTGGTTTATGCTGATAAACCAGCAACAATTGACGCCTTGGAGGACAGCATTGTTCGTGTTATTCGTGACATACGCCCAGCAGTGCTCGAAAAAGTGGCCCAAAATTGGAAGTCCAGAATGCGCTTCGTCAAGAACAGCCACGGTGCCCATATGCCCGAAATTATTTTCAAATGTTAATGTTACGTATTGATCCTTCGAATAAAAAAGAAATTTTGATTACAATTTAATTTTTTGTGTTATTTTTTACAATTTCAAGTTCTATCGGACTTAAAAAAACACCCTTAATTAATGTAAATTTAGTTATTTTTTACACAAGTGTGAAATTTATTGTTTTTCTTTTTAAAAGTTCAACGTTTTTGTCATTTTAACATAATAATTATAGTCATAGGGCCAGTTCACATTGGATTAATATTTGTTCCGTACAACTTTTGTTCTTTCCTAAACACACTAGACTAATTATTCTAGCACTAAATTGTATACGTATACACAGCTTTGTGTGTGTTAGTGTTTTTTATTCATTTCATCTTTGTTTTTCATTCGGTATACACCACCGTACAAGCATTACAAAATAAATATGGCTGGATTAAGTGATGATGAAAAGTTTCTTTCTAATTTTATTTTCTGTAAAATTATTTTTATTCTTATTCGACCTTTTTTATTTTAATTAAATAAAAAAAATTTTTTCAATTTGTTATCAAAAATTAATTTTTCCTGAAGAAGCTTTCCATAGGAAAGCGAAATATTGAAAAAATATATCGTTAAATTTTAATTAAAAAGACTGTTTCAAAGATTAAAACATATTTAGGTAAAAAAGATAAAAATCTATATATATAAAAGAAAGTGATGTTAGTTACTACGCTTATAACTCGAGAATGCCTGGACCGATTTCGGTGATTAGCACCAATTCGGACAGGTCTCCGGCCAAATAAGAAGAATACACAAGAAAATTTTGGAAAATTTCCCAAAAAAAAAATTATGAAGAAAATTCATTTTCACATACATTTTTTTTACAACGCTATCTTAACTCAAGAACCCATAAAAAAACATGATTGTAAATGCTATATTGCCAGTAGATGGCGTTGTATGCACACTTGGCAGATGCAATGACATATGTTAGTAGTCAAAAAAGTCATGAAAAATGTGATTGAAGCAAAAATTTTAAAAGAAAAATATAAGGGCGATGTGTTGAAACCATGCATTCCTATGATTCCTCCAGATTTGCCGTTTGATTTTAAATGGCTTCAGTTCCCCATACCTGTTGCTTTTCAATGATCCCTGTTTTTTGCACTTTCAGTTATATGTATCACGTTTACGTGCTTTGTTTTTCAATACCGCGAACCAAAATCAATCAAAAAATGTCGAAGAAATGACTTGCAAAGCAGTCACGGGCACGCTAGTAAATATCATAAAATCTATTTATCTACTTTTGAATTCATATTCATATTAACACGACGATAGCCAACTGAAGACTAAAAATCGCTCTGCAAAAAAAACACACAAGACCTGTGTTTTCATAAATGCATGTGTATTAGTTTCGTTCTCGTTGTGCGGGGTTGAAGCTGGTAGAAAAATTATGCCAACCAAAAACTACCCCCCTCACCGAAAGCACCGATTAGTTGTGCTGGTCTAACATGGCAGTGTTAGACCAGCACAACTAATCCAATGTGAACTGGCTCGTATGTTTGGATAGCTTATCACGCAGGAGACCGAGTCTCCATTCCCCATCGGACACTATCAGCCCAATCATGAATAAAAATTCCGCGTGAGTTTCCTCCCTTTTCCCTTTTCTCCTATTATGAATAAATATTTTCCCTTTTTTCAACTGTGGGAAGAGAAAAAAATTCGGCGGGGAAAAAAAGTAGGTATCATAAATGAAAAAAAAAGGGAGAAGACATTGCTATTTCTTAAGTTTTCTTTCACCTGCTATATAGAAGGGAGTTTGCACAAAAATGTAAGTAATGTGTGGTTTTTAAAGTTTTATAATTTTTATTTTTAGGTCAAAAAACACAAATAACCAGCAAATGCAGCAAGGAGGCACTCCAAAAATTTTTGAAAAAAAAGCATTTTTTTATATTTTTCTTTTTATATTTTCCTTTATTTAATTAAAGAAAAACTAAATTCTCTGATGAACGTTTGTAATTAATTAAAAATTCTTAAGTTACAAACAAAAAAAAGGAAAAATGAATATAAATAAACAAAAGTGTTGGTTATAAAATTCAATGATGCCACTTTTTAATATTATTTGTTCCCGCGGAATTTCTGATTGGAGGAATTTTTTCTCGAGAAAAGTATTTTCCGTGAGAAAGAAATTCCTAGGGAATATTCGTGATTGGGCTGTATTATTATTATTAAATTACACAGCGTGATTACGGTTGTCGTAGTCGTAATACGACAGCAGTCGTGGTCGTAGGCGTTTTTAATATTTTTTGGTACTATGTAAAAAAACGACTGTCCAGTTTTTGTAAAAGAATAAATATAAAAGAGTGTTGTTTAATTTTAAGAATTTATGCGTCACTCTGTTAAAATATGTCAAAAAAATCAGCTGATGTTAGAAAAATACTTTAAACAAATAAATTACATATTTAGAAAATTTATAATACAATTATAAAAATGTTAAGTGTATCTTTATTTTCATCATCTGATGAGGAGGATGAATGCAGTACAAATAAACTGATAGCAATTAGAAAGCAGTTACGACACCAATCAAATATATTTTCGCTGCCAAACCATAAGTGAGTTTGATGTATTATATAGGTGAGTTATAATAAATAATTTTTGTAGATTTGTAAGCTATTTTAGACTCACTAAAGATGCTTTTAACTATGTTCTGGTACAAATTGAACCAACAAATTGAACAAACTGGATTTCCTGAAGTAATAGGCTGTGTTGATGGCACCCATATTAAAATTTTAGCACCATCAACCGGAGAACGATTTAAATATTACAACAGGAAAGGTTTTTATAGCCTTAATGCAACGGTGGTAAGTTTAAAAATTTTAAATAGTTAAATTCTATACTAAAAAATATCGTTCAATAGGTATGTGATCATAAACTAAGAATTCGTTTTATTTCTTCTCATAATCCTGGATCATGTCATGGTTTGGAATGTAAGTGAACTCAAGCAACTATTGCGAGATAATTATGAGAATGGTGAAAAAAAATACATGGTTGCTAGGTAAATTGAATGTTTCATATACGTGTGAATTTAATACTTGATTTATTCTTTTAAGGAGATGCTGGTTATCCTTTAGAACCATATTTAATTACACCTTTTCGATCTGCCGCTGAAGGAAGTCCAGAGAGTCGCTTTAACCAAATACATTAAAAAACTAGAAATATAGTTGAAAGAACCATTGGAGTCCTGAAAAACAGATTCCAATGCTTATTAGGCGCTAGACAATTGCATTACTCTCCAGAATTTGCTGGAAAAATTACAGCGGTTTGTGCAGCTTTGCACAATATATGTATAAAGTATAATGTTAAAATGCCTGAAGTTGATTTAGAAAACGAGGTCTTGGAAGTACCTATTAATGAAGCAAATGAAAATTTGACGGCTTCAAGTATACGAATAAAAATAATGGAGGCATTAATAAATTAATAAATTTGTATTCTTCATTCAGGTTATAAAAAAAAAACTTAAATATACTATAACAAAAAAAAGTAAAAATAAACTAACATTTTAAAAACCACTTCGAAGTTCTTCCAATTGTATTTTTCTTTTTTTTATTTCTACTTCGATTTCTCGCAGTTTAATAACAGATTTTCTATGTTGCTCCTTATTTTTAAGTTCCGGTTTGTAGAGCATTAATTTTTCTTCCTTCAACTTAAAAGTCTTACGGGTATATCTTTCTATTTCCTTTTGTATTTTTATCTCTTCAGAGAGAAGATGATTTCTTTCAGCTAAGGACTGTTTCACTTCAGTATATAATTCCGTTTGGATTTTAAGTTGTTTGACAATAAGTTCGTTTTTTTTTCTGTTTTTTTTTGTTTTTCTTCTAATGAGTGCAGGAGCTTCTAGTTCTATATCTTCATCTGCACTTTTTTCATTTGCAGGATCTTCTTCAATCTGCTCGGTTTCATTTTCAATACTATTTCTTTTGTTAATATCTATTCCATCATTTATTTTTCGTTTGATTCCGAATGTTCGATTTTCATTAATTATTGAGGGTAACTGAAGTAAGTTTGAAGCAGCTTCCTCAGTTGGAGTTAAAATAAACTGCTTAAACAAACCTCCTCCGGTCGCACGACATTCACTTTTATTGTGGATAAGTTTTTTTTTAATTTAAATTTATAATCACCCCACTCTTTCATCCAACCCTTCCTTGCCATTTGGAACAGGAGGTCCCAGTTTATTTAAATTATTTCCAATTTTGTTCCACTTCTCTTTAACATTTATTTTACTCAGCCCTTTGTTAAATGCTTTAGCCAAATGTGGCGTTTTCTCCATCAATTCGACTAATTTGTCGAACTGTTTTGGGGTAGTAATTTTCATCCTAAAATTTGTTAAATAACCATTGTTAATTGATTTTATAAATTCTAAAACTTACGTTTTCTTTTCAGCCATTATAATAATTTGTTTAAAGCTGTCGTGATCAAAATTAATAACGACAATTTTCGAACAATTTGACGATCAAAAACGACGTTTGTAGTACGGTAATTGTAATAGATTTCCCAACAGAGTTGTATATTTGTCGTTTTCGACAACCGTGGTACCATTTAAAAAAAACGTCTAATTTTCGGCACGACTTAAGACGTATACGACAACCGTAATTAGGCTGACAGTTAATATTTTTTTTATAGTGTCTATCAATGGCACATTCGTGACTGGACTTAAAAGTCTAATTATTGACACGATCGCAGAATGAAACTCATCATAAAGTCCTTAAATTCTCATTTGCAAGAGGATATATTCAACAGCATGTCCTGGTCTAACTCAAAATGGCTAAATTGTTTTGTGTTTGCATGGCATAATAAAGGAAATGTGATGTTCCTTTTTTTGTATTGTAAAAAGCTCATACCAACTCTCAGCCTTTCCTTCTTAAAGCATGAGAAAATTCCATACTAGCTACTGATCTGAGCACCTTGATCTAGTGCAAAGAGCTTTTTCACTTAAAAAAGAAAATGCCGAAAAACCTATCCCAATCCGTCAAATGTAACTTTCCACTTTTCCAAATTGACGTTAATATCGTCGTTTTGTGACAAATCGTTTCGGAAATCAGACGATCTATTAGAGTTCAAATGAGGAATGAGGAAGGTGTAAAAACTGTATAATCCCCAAAACCGAATATCAAAAATCCGGCTACGTTAGGTTCTAGCCCGACTGGTGGCTTCAGAAAGTTTTGGAAAACTAAAAAAAAAATACTGTAAAAAATTGAAAAATGTCTAAACATTTTTTGTCACGTGCCCCAGCCCTCAGACCGAGTATCGAAAACCCAACTACGCTACGTTCTTCCTTGTGGTTAGTTCTATATAAACGACAATTTTTAGCTTTCTACGGTGACTGGTGGGCTTAAAAAGTTATGAAAAGGCAAGCACATTAGGTAGGTGAAAAAATTGGCATTTTTCAAAAATGTTTTTTTCCACGTACCGCAACTCCCAGACCGAAAATCAAAACTCCGGCTTCGTTAGGTTCTTTGTCGTGGTAAGTTCTATAAGTATACCAATTTACTTTAAGTATGCCAGCTTTCTAGGCCAACTGGTGGCTTCAGAAGGTTCTGGAAAGACAAAAAAATTTTACGGAAATTATATATGTAGATATAATATCAGATAAATGACCGCCTCTGTTAGCCTCACAAATGCGAGCACATTTTTCATTACATTTCACGCGATATTTCATTAATTTCATCACGAATATTTTGTTTGAGTTGCCCAAGCGTTACTGGCTTGTTTGCTTAAACCTTGTCTGGGGCAGTCAAATGAGGCCAACCAACATCACCATTTCTGGAAATAAGTTTTTGTGAAAAGCGGTCTCGTAGGTATTCCATTGTCATCCTGGATGTATGCGATGTGGCACCGTCTTGTTGATATTACGTGTTAATTAATCCCATGAACATGTGGCGTTCAAAAGTTTTTAATCATATCACAATATCGCTCTCCATTCACAGTTACCGTCACAAAGTTTTCATTTTCAAAGAATTAAGGTCCAATGATTCCTCCTGACCCAATTTCACAACAGACTCTCGCTTTTAATGGATGCAAAGGTGACTGTGGAATAATTTCCCAAAACCGACTATTCTTTATTATGATTCTTTCATGAAATAAGAGGTTATCATGGACGACCTGTATGTAACATTCTCTTGGCACATGTACGGCGGAGTAAATGGTCTTGTGGAAGAAGCTCTTGTTTCAACTGAATCTTATATGGAAACAGATAGAAATCCTTGTGCAAAATTGTGGCTAAAGTTGTTCTTTGAAGACCAAGCACCTGAGCACGGCGTCGAATTGAGGTTGATGAATTGTGTTGAAAACTTTCTTGAGCAGCAGTAATGTTTTCAGCCGATCTTGCAGTACGTTGTGGTTCATGCTTGGGCTTATCACCTGCAGACCCTCTTTCTTGAATTCATTCACTACACGATAAATAGTGCGCTTTGTTGGCACATTGTTTCTCCCAAAAATTTTACGTAACTTTCTCTTCGTCACAGTAATCGATCATTGATTTTGATATAATTTTTTAACGATTAAAACACGCTAGTTTATCGAATATTTTTCCATAATAAATTTGCCACGTGTCTACTATACGACTGCCAAATATGAACTGTCTAGACTAATGTTCGGCAAAATGGCGACAAAACTAGGAAGTAGCACTTGTTGTGTATTTAATATTTCGCCTGAACCAATGACAGTCTTCCTTCCATCCATTGAAACGAAATCCTGAGCAAACGGGGAGACTTCTAGATTGTGCATTATTTCGAAATTGGGCAAAGGTGAATTTCGTTTAGTAGTTTCAGACGCAGTAGCGCGTGTAGCATATATGGCTTTATTTCGTATAACTTTACAATAGAAAGTGAATACACTAAATATTTTAGTATTTAAGTTTTTCTTATATTCTGCACTTTGAACACGTTTCGGTTGTTATGCGATGGAGAGCACATAATAAATACTGTTACGATGATGCTTAGTTTCAGGCAAGTATCACTAAAAAAGTAAAGTGAAATGATCTATTGTGCCTGTTAACAAATATAGATTTTAAGTATTTATAGTGAAATTTTAATTAAATTGCAAACCTTTTAATTCGTCACGCTGTTGCAATTTAAAAATGTTCAATTTTTAAAGTGTTTAATGAATTGTTACTTATAACAATTAAAAAGTTTTGCAACGAGTTTACGATGCAGAATTTGAATTCAAATAAATCTGTTTCAAAGATCTTAATTTAAACAAACGTTGCTTCTAATATGATTTTGTGTTAATTTATTAAACTTTAACTTTAACATGAAAAAGTTTTAAAATATTATTACATTAAGTAATTTATTCATCGGAATCATTTTCAATCACGCACGAATAATAAAATTGCTTATTATTACATTATTTACATTTTTGGCGATCGTTTTTTTTTTCTGTAATTATAACTGAAGAAAATTTCCAGCCGCAAAAGTACGTTGTTAAAACTTTAACCTTTTCTCACACAATTTAAAATATTTCAAACGAACTGACTAATTTCTTCATAATTATAGCCATTTTGTACAGAGTTATACAAATTTTTTCTAAATATGTTATATCTGTTTCAAAAAAAATTAAAATATTAAAAACCGTAAACACAAAATATATTTTCAGCTCTGTTTGTTTTAGTCCCTGTTTACACGCTTCCACTTTTGTTGCTCATTATTTCTTATAAAGTTGACGTAATGTCAACAATTTTCGTGTTGTGCTTTGCATCAAAATTCGTACTTTTTGACGTTTTATTTCATTCAAGTTGTTAAAAAATTGAGTTGAATGAAAAGGTTTATTGAAAAAACTTACATACTGGAGTCTGTAACTGACTGCTTTGGAGAAGTCATTGAATGGAATTCTGATTACAGTGAAAAAGATGGAATGTTGAAAAAATTTTTTATTGCTTTGAATTTGTTATCAACAATTTTTTTCATTTTTTGATTAATTGTTTATATACTTTTTTGTTTATCCTGAAAACACCAACCAATGGTTTGAAGAAATATTGAAATACAATTAAAAACAAAGTTTTTAAATTTTTCATAAAATAAAAATCTACTGGTTAATAATAAAATACTACTAATTATTAACTACTTTTATTTTGCAAAATGTCTCTCTTAAATACATATTAACATAGAATAATTTTCTTGTCCTATTGTTCTTAAATATATTTGTCATTAATCGTAATTGTTAATGACAAATGTGTGTTTAAAGATAAAAAAGGTTGTAAAGATCATAAAATATTTTAAACAACCTAATACTGTAAACATATTCTTATCATCTACGAGAATTTACTTAGCTTAAAAAATATTAGAGAATATTTATTACTACAGAAAACAAGTTTATACATGAGCATCGCTAACTCCGGCAATTTTATGACGAAATTTGAACATTCCTTTTTAACAATGAAACAGGGAATAAAGGGGAATGTCAAAAAAGCAAAAAATACAACTTTCCCCCAATTTACATTGTACGACTTTTGTAGCTGCAATTCTTATTTTGTTGGTAAATAATGTGTATTTTTTTTGTTCCTCTCTTCTCCTATTCTCTTCACAACCCTTATTTACAACAACAAACTAAGAATTGCAGCGACAAAAATCGTCTAATGTAAATTGGGACTTGGGGTATATGATTACGAATCGAAGCACAAAACGAAATTCCTGAGTACAACCAGCTCCGTACTTCAGTTAAAAAAAGAAAAATATTAAATCTTTATACCTTCTCTTTCTTTCTAATGGAAAAATCAAAAGTTGAGCAATAAAAGTTGAAGCGTGTGAACAGGGACTTACTTGTAGTGAAATAAAACTAATTTATTTTTAAGATAACATGGTTGTATTTACATAAACTTCTATTCTAATTCTATTTCATTCCCCATATAAAACACAACATAATTACAGCTGTTATTAGACAAATAACACGTCACAGTGATTTTTTGTTTCGTTCCCTCTTTAGTTAGAGCGACACTAGTTAGTTAGTAAGTGTGTGTTTGTGTTTTGGTGTCAGTTTAGTTTTCACTTAACTTCTCACGATTCTTGAGGAATCAGGCAGTTGATAAAAAAGTATATTTGCAAATTTCTGATAACAAAAATACAGGAAAGGAAAAAATGGCACCAAATGCAGCACAACCAGTACCGCGATCACGCTATGAACCAGAAACTGGCATTAATGCTATTTTATTGGGACCCCCTGGTTCTGGCAAAGGAACTCAAGTAAGTTTTGTCTCTTACAATCACACCGCAAGTTTTGCTATTTTACAAGAAAATAAACCAAACACAAGCAATAATTTTTGTTAAAATAAACTGGGCCATTAAAAAATGTGGACTAAAGTACATACATAGTTGCAGTTGGTGCTGGTGCCAAAGGTGAAAACTTTGATAATTACATAACTGTTTATGTAGTAAAATAACAAAGACTCATTTACTTTGAACCCTATTCTATTGAAAGTATTTTAGTTATTGATGATAAAAGAAAAACATAAATTCTATTCATTTGATTATCGTTGCCTGTGAAGCATAAGTGAGTGGTGGCACATGTATTTTGTGTTATTTTCTATCTACATGTGTTTTATATGTACATCCATTTGTACATACTTATGTTATTTTCGGTCAGCTCAAGGTCGTTAAATATTTTGCCGCTATTTGTGATTGTTAAAAATAGTTTCTTTAAACATTTTATTTTCTTGTTAAGCACGATTTTCTTAAATCCAAAATACTAAACTTGATACTTGACAATATGTACGTTATGCTGTGTGTATATCTTGTGTTATTTATTGAGCCAGTTCACATTGGATTAGTTGTGCTGGCAGTTTGTTGGCATTTTCGGTGAGGGGGGTAGTTTTTGGTTGAAACAATTTTTCTAGCAGCTTCAAAGCCGCACAACGAAAACAAAACTAATACACATGCATTTATGAAAACACAGGTCTTGTGTGTTTTTTTTGCAGAGCGATTTTTAGTCTTCAGTTGGCTATTGCCTTGTCATTTAAGTATGAATGCAAAAGTAGAAGCTGGTTGGTCGCGGCAACTAACATTAAAGTTGATAAATCTGTATAGACAACAAGTGGCGTTGTTTATGCTATTTGTTTTTATCATTTTTACCTGTAACCTGAACAAATCACATTAAAATTAAATACTTGCGATTTTATTATTATTGAATTCAAGTTTTTGCTATAATATTTTTATATTTTACAGAAAATTAAATATGTGTTAATCTTTTAAACAGTATTTTTAATTAAATTTTAACGATATATTTTTTCAATATTTTGCTTTCCTATGGAAAGCTTCTTCAGGAAAAATTAATTTTTAATAACAAAAAATATTAACAAACTGAAAAATTTTTTTATTTAATTAAAATAAAAAAGGTCGAATAAGAATAAAAATAATTTTACAGAAAATAAAATTAGAAACAAAATTTTCATCATCACTTAATCCAGCCATATTTATTTTGTAATGCGTATACTGTGGTGTATACCGAACGAAAAACAAACGTGAAATGATTAAAAAACACTAATACACACAAAGATGTGTATACGCATAGAATTTTGTGCTAAAATAATTAGTATAGTGTGTTTTGGAAAGAACTAAAGTTGTTCAAAACAAATATTAATCCAATGTGAACTGGCCCATTCTTTTATAAAAAAAAATTCAATTTAAGTAACTTAAGTTGGCCTAGAAACAGCACAGAAGTAAAAGTCTAAAAAGTTTTAGTTGTTGAATAATTTTCGTTTATCAATAGCGGAAAAATTCATTCTTATCATTTCGTTATCGTTTTATTTATGTCAAATCGAAGATATATGTATTTACTTCTGTGGAGATTAGAAAAATAATAATTCAATGTCCATATTTTGTAGCATTTTAAAATATTTATGGCGTCTTGGTAGCAAATTGGCAAGGTTTAATATTTATTAGGAGTCTTGCACCAACCGGCAGATACTAAGACTCTAACGAGGTAATTGTCCAAGGTAGTTTTTTGAGTTTTGTATTGTATTCAGTTATGGCGTTAATGAATCCATATAAGGCCTGTACATTTGAGTAAAAAATTTATTTTAACACTAGCTGTCCCATTGAGAACGGATTTGTGAGATCGCAAAGAAGAAACGCAAACAAATAAGCTTGATGCCTGTCGCGACTGTTTTAACGGCGGCAGTAATCGAGTCCATGTTACTTTGGGCCTTTCACCGTCATCCGCCAAAGCACATTGGAGGCAGTTAGCGGCTGGCGACGAATTTATGGCGTATGTGTATTTTTGAAGTTAACAACGCTCATTATTTACGTAAATGCGATACCATATAATATCAAGACACAGCGCACTAAAAAATTAAATGCATTGAATGAATGAATACACAAAAATTGCATTCAAGTCGATCCTGTCGTGTAGTTGCAGTGTTGTTGAATAACCTGGATACCGAATGCAGCGCCATCTGCCGGGCTGGTTTGTGAATGTAAACCATCCAAGGTGGCACTGACATACACACGTACAGTAGAATTGTTTGGGAGGTATCACGCGTCTTTATCAAATCCCGCCTATATTTGCAGCAGAACTTAAAATATGTTTACTGAACCGAAATACCAAATTTATGTTTAAATACCTTTAGGAAGAGCAGAAATATTGGATTCTTAATTTGTGGTTTGTATTGGAGTTATTCAGTGACATACACAGTAGAATGATCCCCCCCGGGGGCACATTTATATGGTCTTTATAGAACTTCGACTATCTAGACCTGTGCAACTGGGGGAAAAAGGGAGCCTAGTCCCCTGAAGTCAGACAACCGGAAGCTCCACTTTATTTCCACGGGAATCAGAAAGCTCGCAGAGTTCCGTTATTTGTCTCTTTAGACATTTAACTGTTCTCTGGCTGATTATTGAGGTTGGCCCTATATGGGAGTATCGTTGGTGGTTGTGGTTTCGCGGCCTCATATCTGGTTTGCTGTTTAATATGGTGGCCAGGATCATTTCGCCGTTGATGACACGCTAGGTGAATGATCCAGTCCAGTCAGCATGCTAGACGTGTGTTCTGGACAGGAGTTGGATAGTCTCCAACTCTTCAGCAAGGAGTGATGATTTGCAGCCCTGTTCTGGAATCATTAAAGTTGCAACTAGGAAAAACCTGTTGCTAGAATTAGTCTTCGGCTTCCTAGGATGAGCATGACGTTCCTATTTATGCAAAGTGGTTTGACCACCATCTGATTAAGGCCCCATAGCCAGGCGCAGATGTAAATCATATCACGCACAGTAGAATGATGTACATAACGAAGATTTGTTTGGGAGGTACCACGCATCTTTATCAAATCCCGCTTCAATTTGCAGCAGAACTTAAAATATGTTCACTCAACCGAAATACCGAATTCTGTTTAAATACCGTTAGCAGGAGCAGAAATAATAGATTTTTAATTTGTGGTTTGTATGGGAGGTACCACGCCCCTTTATCCAATTAAACCGAATTGTAAATCTAAACTACTCGAGGCGCCACCCAAATGCATACAAAAAAATTTATGCAAATCGGTCCAGCCGTTAAGGAGAAGTTCTGTCACAACACACGTACAGTAGAATTATAAATATAATTTTTTGTTTTTGTAAAATATAAAAAAAATAATAATTTTCTGAAAAAGCTTTCCACAGGAAAGCGAAATATCGAAAAAATAAAATCGTTAAAATATTTAAAAGACCGTTTAAAAGATTATAAAGAAGATATTAATGGCTGCCCATAGATTTTAAAGAATTTTTAAATATGTACCTGATGGTCCGTAGAAGTTGTTTGGAGTAAAAAACAAAAAAAAAAAAAAATTACCTGTTTACATACCCGAGACAGGATATGGATATATAACTACTCTATTTAGTCAATTAATACATTCAGCACATTGGAGGAGTCGTCAATGCCATGTACAATTACCACGTTCAAGTTTGGGGTAAAAAGTGGTATTGGCTATTATTAACAAAGGCCTTCAATGGCATTGTCTTTGTCGCAAATATGAGAAGAAACCCCCAATGTCACAAATTGATTTTCAAGCAGAGGTATATGAATCAATAAGGATGAAATCAAATCACCAAAATCCTGGTAAAATTCCGACTTTGGGTGCATAAAACGGCCCTATATACGATCGGTTTGATCATTGAATAAGAAAACTATCCACTCATCATCAAACGATCGGCGAAACCCATTACACACTGCTGAATTTACAATCAGTTTCATGTTTACAGAACTGTCAAAATAGTGCAGCTTCAGATAAATAAATAAATCGCAAAGGCTTAATAATTTATAATATTTTTTTAAATTAAAACAAAAACATAAATTAACTTTTTATCCATTTTTTTTCGATATAGAAAAAATTGTTACATTTGAAATTCATTAAAGAGTGCTGGACATTGCAATACCCGTTTACATTATACGAGTACATCGTGTACAAGTGTGTTTACAAGCCACTTTTAACGTTTTTATATCATAGATAGGATATCTGAAGTTATCTAAAACCTGCGACATTTTTTGGCATTTCCCTTTTTTCGAGGATTTTCCTACATATAAATGTTCTCCCTTTTTCATTTATGGAAAATAAAGGCAAAACGCAAAAATGTTTTCTCTTTTAATTTTTTCTCGAGTAACTATTTTCTCAAAATAAAAACGTTTCCCGAAGCCGTTGTCTATAATCTGGCCCTCACTAGATTTTTTTTACTTTCGTATTTAAATACCCACTAGGCAGGAAGTGCTTAATTGTTAAATTTTGATTTTATTTTTAAAACAACAAATTTACAAAAACATATAGCACAACATATTTATGAGTTTGATCTTTTCGATGTATCTGGAACACTCTGGCTTCGGCATTCAGCGTTTCACCATTTTTCACAAAGTAAACATAAATATTTGACGACATAAGAGTGTAAGAGTGTTTGTATTTTTCAATTTCTTTTCATATCTTATGGAAATATCAACAGTTTTCGTAGCCCAAGAATATATTTTTTAAGCTCACATAGTCCACAATTAAATTATATAAAATATTTAGTGCTAATTAAGTTATTATTTTTGTAGGCTCCTTTGCTGAAGGAAAAATACTGCGTTTGTCATTTGTCTACTGGTGATATGTTACGGGCAGAAATTGGTTCTGGTTCCGCATTGGGTGCCACTTTAAAAAAGGTCATTGATGAAGGCAAATTAGTGTCCGATGAATTGGTGGTCAATATGATTGACAAACATTTAGATAAACCTGAATGCAAAAATGGTTTCTTATTAGACGGTTTTCCACGCACTGTGGTACAAGCGGAGAAGGTGAGCGAGAAAATGAAATAATATCCATATTAATGAGAATTAAATAAAAATTACTCTTTTTTTTCTTAGTTGGACGAATTATTGGCCAAGAGAAGATCTGAATTGGATGCGGTTGTTGAATTTGCCATTAATGATAATTTGTTGGTACGGCGTATCACTGGTCGACTAATCCATACAAGCAGCGGCCGTTCTTACCATGAAGAGTTTGCGCCACCAAAAGTACCCATGAAGGATGATGTATATTTATTTTTTGCTCCTTTTTTATAAGGACATAAACTAATGCATAAATTATTTTTCGTTTATTGCTTTTGCAGGTAACTGGTGAACCTTTAATAAGACGTAGCGACGATAATGCTGAAGCTTTAAAAAAACGTTTGGAATCATATCATAAACAAACCAAACCTCTAGTTGACTACTATGCTTTGAGAGGCTTACATTTTAGTGTTGATGCATCAAGAAAGTCTAAGGATGTTTTTGCCGATATTGATCAAATATTCGTGCGTCAACGCAAACAAAAAATGCAATCTTGATTAGGGCTGTTTTTAAGTAAATTATTTATTTAATATATTTTTTTTTTTAATGAAAATGCATATTATTGATTGCCAGTGAGATTTAAATTAAATAACAAAGAAATTAAATACTTTTAACGTAAAGTTTAATTTAAATTGAAATTTATTTTAATTTAAATTTTTAAAAAACACAAACTTGACTCACAAAAAAAATATCATCAAAGAACTGGTACCACTTAAAAACTAAATCATTTTTTAAATAGATAATAAAGTAAAAAGGTTAAATTTTAAAATTTAAATTTTAAAGGAAAATATAACAACTATTATTTTACATTAAATAAGTTAATAAACAAAAAACAAAACAATGCATGTGTGTATTTGCAGTGTCTGCAAACAGAATAAAATAATAAAAACAATTAAAACTCCATACAGTTTTGTTTTGTATTCTCAAATGTTCCAATTTATTAGTAAATTAAGAATTAAAGGAGTATTAAATCAAATATTAAATTTATTGTAGTAACAACTTGCATTTCCTATAATAAATACACAAAAGTTTTGTAGTTATGGCTTTTTTTAAAATAATCTATTGTTTTTTTTTTTGGTGTGCAAAAAAAAAAAAAGAAATAAAACTAAAGTTGCTCCAAACACTAAGTGCTCCATAAATTATTTTTTAAATAAAATTTAGATATTTTCTAAATTCAATTTTTATTTTTTGTTAATAAATATAATTTATTATTATGTAATAAAACATATCAAAAGATTTTCACAACTTCCTACGTTCGAGAAAAAAGAAAAAAATTAAACGATCAATATGTTATTATGATTGGAAAAAGAAAATCAAAACAAAATACATTTGGATACTAAACTTTTAAATGTTGTTAATAAATTAAAAAGTTGACAAACGAGCCAAGATGTTGTGTAGGCGACCATATCTGTATTCTCTGATATGAGTGGGTATGCTGATTGTGGCGGGAGTTTACATTATGGATCATAAAATTTATATTGACATTTTTTAAACATATCTGTCCGCTAACGCAAAAAAAACTAAGTCTGCTGTTAAATTATATTTTTGCACAAGACAATAACCCCAAACATGCCGCCATTAATTCTAAACCGTGCCTCCAGTACATTTTTAATACAAAAGTTATGACTAATGAAAGCTTTTTATACGAAATTTTGACATTAAAGGTTTTTAAAAATTTTACTGATGAAAACTTTTTATACAAAAACTTTGACACAAGAAAACGTATTATTTATAAATTTTTTAGTAATTAATTTTAAGCACTAGGTCTTATTTAATAAAAAATTTTTTAAAAAACTTTATTTTTTATTATATTTTCGATATTTCGCCACACTGTTGGTTGGCATCATCAGGAAAAACAAAAATAATAATGAACAAGCAAATTGAAAAAATTTTTTCAAATATCAAAAATGTAATAAAAGTAAAGTTTTTTAAAAAATTTTTTATTAAATAAGATTTAGTGCTTAAAATTAATTACTAAAAATATTAAAAAAGGTCAAAAAATTATAACTATTTTATTTATAAATTTTAGATGATGATAATTTTTTATAAAGTTTTTATTCAAAAATTTTAAATCATAAAAGCTTTTTGTACAAAAATTTTAACTGTTAAAAATCTTCCATACAAAATTTTTAAAAGATGAAAATTTTTAATTTATAAATTTTGTCTGATGAAAATTTTCACACAAAAATTTTAACAAATAAATATTTTTTATACACAAATTTTTACTCATGAAAGGTTTTTATACAAAATTTTGACCGATAAATCATTTTTATATAAAAACTTTGACTGATGAAAAACTTTTCATACAAATTTTTGTCTAATCAAGGCTATTCGTACAAAAATTTTGAATAATAAAAATTTTTTATGTAATTTTAACTTTTCATACAAAATTTTTAAAAGATGAATTTTTTTTTTTATAAATTTTGACTGATGATTATTTTAAAACAAAAATTTTGACAACTAAAAATTTTTTTATACAAATATTGACTCATTAAAGCTTTTTATACAAAATTACTTTTTATATTTTATACAAAAATTTTTAATTTTTTGATGAAAATTTTTTTTATATAAAATTTTAGGTGATAAAGATTTTTTATATAAAATTTTGAGTGATGGATGTTTTTTTATATAAAATTTTAGGTGATAAAAATTTTTTATATAAAATTTTGAGTGATGAAAATTTTTTATATAAAATTTTGAGTGATGAAAATTTTTTATATAAAATTTTGATTGATGAAAGTTTTTTATATAAAATTTTGAGTGATGAATAATAAATATCTCTAATCCTTTTTTACGGTCTTTTTAAATTAAATTAACAAAATATATTTTTTTTCGATATTTCGCTTTCCTATGGAAAGCTTCTACAGTAAAAATTTTTTTTTTACTTTTTAAGCGATGAAAATTTTTCATATAAAATTTTGAGTGATGAAAGTTTTTTATATAAAAATTTGAGTGATGAATGTTTTTTATATAAAATGTTTGTCTGCTAAAAAATTTTGATTAAAAGATTTTAACTAATGAAAACTTTTTGTGCAAAAATTTTAAATAATAAAAATTTTCCATATAATAATTTTGTCTAATGAAGAGCTTTTCATACAAAATTTTGACAGATAAAAATTTTTTACATAAAGTTTTTGAATGTTAAAAATTGTTTACGCAAAAATTTTGTCTAAAAAAGGTTTTTTATACAAAAATTTTGTCGGATAAAAATTTTGTATGCGATATTTTTGACTGATGAAAAGTTTTTCTACAAAAATTTTGACAAATGAAAATTATCATACAAAAATTTTGACTGATGAAAAGTTTTTATACAAATATTATGACTGATGAAAACTTTTCACATAAACATTTTGACTAATGACGTGATAAGATTTACATCTGCACCTGGCCGTGGGCCCAAATCAGATGGTGGATCATTACCACTGTGGATGAAATGTAGCGTCATTCTCGCCATAGAAGGCCTTTGGATACGTGTAACCTCCGGTCGCTCCTAGTTGCAACTTCAAAAGCCTGAAGTAGGCCGCAGCCTTCACTTCTTGCTGAAGAGTTGGAGACTATCTAACTCCTGGTCCAGAACGCATGAAGCTTAATATAATTAAGAACACGACGGAATTCATACTCACTGGACCTGGACTATTCATTGTGTTCATTGTGAATAATCCGACCCACAAACTCAAACGAGGGCCTCGAAACACACAGCCACCACGATACTCCCGAAGGGCCAACCTCAATAATCAGTCAGAGAACAGCTAAACGCCTAAAGAGGCAAATAGCGAAACTCTGGGGCTTTACTGATTCCCGTGGAAATATAGAGGATTTT
Organism: Trichopoda pennipes; assembly: GCA_030448955.1. Classification (NCBI taxonomy): domain Eukaryota; kingdom Metazoa; phylum Arthropoda; class Insecta; order Diptera; family Tachinidae; genus Trichopoda; species Trichopoda pennipes. Next base: position 6,708,448 of record JASKUP010000040.1, read on the forward strand.
CCAGTTGGCCCCTTTTACCCCCGCAAGACACAAGTCTAGATGGTTGTGTGATCCATAAGGACCTATAATGTGCACTCGGGGCGCGGGGGGGGGGTGGGGGGTTCATTTTGACTAATGAAAGCTTTTTATGGAAAGTTTTGAGTGATAAAATTTTTTTTTTATATTTTTAGTTTTTTATTTTTTTTACCTTTAAAAATTTTTGGCTGCTGAAAATTTTGCCTGATAATAACATTCTATAGAAAATCTTGACTGCTGAAAATTTTCCATTTAAACTCAATAATTTTTTTAATAGAAAAATTGGAAGTGATAAAATTTTCATATAGAAAAAAATATGAAAAATTATTTTTCAAGGAAATGAAATGAAATGAGGATGAATCAAAAATGTCTTTAAAGAAAAATTAGACTAATAAAATACTTTTATAAAAACAGTTGTGATATGCTGTTTTCATGGTTAAATTATAACTGCTGAGGTTTTTTTCGAAAATATTAAGACTGATTTTGAGTGACTTTTTTGTTTAGGACCGATGTCATTTTTTTTACAAAAAAAATCATGACTGATACAATATTTTATAGAGAAAATGATGACTGATAAAATGTTTTTTACGGAAAGTTATGGTATAAATTATTTTATAGAACAAATACGATTGGTGGATATAAGTCTCGCTTTGTAAATCTTTCAAAGAAAATTTCAAATCAAGTGGGAATTGATAACAAATGTCAAGACAGGCACATTAAATTTTTCGAAATGAAAACTTTAAAAGAGATTTGAAAAGTTGCATCCATCGTATAGATATGGTTTACGGTCTGTGATTCACTGTCATACTTAAGGGTCAATTAATGTACAGACGTGAGTTGCTTAACACACAAATTTCCTTTCCATGCACACCAATGTGGATGTTTTTGCTTTTTTGATTAAATTAGTGGCTGATGTTTACTGATGTTTTCCATAGAAACATTAAAGTATTAAAAAATTTCCAAGAATTCTATTAAAGAAATTTGTTTGATTTCCCACTTAAGTTTTACGTGATTCTGATAACAAAAATCGAACGCAGAGGTAAGAAATCATAATCCTTGTTTTTGCACAACAAGCTGCAAGCGACTGTAGAAACAACGCAACAAACTACACAACTGCTAACTGCAAAAGTAAACAATTTTCTATTTTTTCAAAGTCCGCATGTTAGCTTATTGAGTCCTTTAAATTTCACATCAATAAACGAAGGACGAAGGCTTTAACAAGAATAGTAATAATTTTGATTCTGAAACTATTCAAGTGTAACTGCGCATAAATAAATAAAAAAAAAAACAAACAAATATTAGTTTTTTTTTATTTTCTTTTAGTTTTTGCTTTTGCAGCAGTTGTTGTTATTTTAATCTCACCCAGGTGTATTTGAAATGTGTATTTGTCAGCTTTTGTTTTCATATGCCGAGTTGCAGTATGACTAAATTCAAAAGTATTTTTATTTACAAAATTTTCCTTTCTGAAAATTTCACTACCTCATACGCTGGCTGTCATTATTGCAATTTTTTTTTCTTTTCAAACATTTTGATTTTTGGCAACATTTTAAATTGAATTATAAAGCGGGTATCTATTTAAGGGGGTATATAAGCACCCCAATAGAAGCTGAAGGTGAAAAATTGCGTATTAGAAAAAGTTATTAATTTGGTGAGGAAATAATTACAGCAGCGATTAAGTTGGCATCATTGTTTAGTTAAGAAGAGTTATGTAATATTTCTGCATTTTAATACAAAGATCGTTTAAGGGTTAATTCGAAATAAGAAACTTTTGCAAAAAAATTTTTTTTTATTCAGCAATATTTACTCGCCCTCCTTAGCTATGATACACTCAGAGCCAACGATGTTTCTACTTCTTCTTTATATATATAATTCCCACTGTACGTGTGTTGTGACTGAACTCCAATTGGACAAGGAGGCGTGATACCTTCCATACATACCACAAATTAAAAATCTATTATTTCTGCTCCGGTATAACGGATAACGGTATTTGAACAAAATTTGTTACGTCGGTTTGGTGTGCATTTTTTAAGTGCTGCTGCAAATATGGGCGGTATTGTGCAAAGGGGCGTGGTATCTCCCCTACAAAGTACAAATTAAGAATCCAATATTTCTGCTCTTCCTAAAGGTATTTAAACATAAATTTGGTATTTCGGTTGAGTGAACATTTTTTAAGTTCTGCTGCAAATATGGGCGATATTGTGCAAAGATGCGTGGTACCTCCCATACAATGCTTCGTTATGTACATCATTCTACTGTGCGTGATATGATTTACATCTGCGCCTGGCCATGAAGCCTTAATCAATTAAGGTGCCCCTGTAGGCTAGTAGGTAGTGTACTAGCTTGTAAATATGGGGGTTGTGGGTTCGATTCCCAACGAAGACCTTGGTTTTTTCACTACAAAAATAAAAATTAACTGTCGGTGGGGCTGCTCAGCGATGAAGGCATAGTCACTGGTCGCTGTGCTGTCTTATTATACGGCAGTTAATTTCCGACTATCCTTCTACTTTCACCACCTGTTTAATCTATTCTCTATCCCTTTCCTAAAGAATGTAGCACAGTACTTGACTAAATAGGCAATTGTTGCCTGAAGTGCTACTTCTCTTTAAAAAAAAAAAAAAAAAAAAAAAAAAAAAATCAGATGGTGGACCAAACCACTGCATAATTTGGAACGTCATGCTCGTCCTAGGAAGCCGAAGCTATAATTCTATGCAACAGAACTTTCTAGTTGCAACTTCGATGATTCCAGAGCAGTACTGCAAATCATCACTCCTTGCTTAAGAGTTGGAGACTATCCAACTCCTGTCCAGAACACATGTCTAGCATGCTCACTGGATCTGGGAACATTCACCTAGCGTGTCATTAACGGCGAAATGATCCTGGCCACCTTATTAAGTAACAAACCTGATATGGGGCCGCGAATCCACAACCACCACGATACTCCCATATAGGGCGAATCTCAATAATCAGCAAGATAACAGTTAAATGTCTAAAGAGACAGATAGCGGAACTCTGCGAGCTTACTGATTCCCGTGGAAATAACGTGGAGCTTCCAGTTGTACCCCTGCTAACTTCCGGGGACTGGGCTCCCTTTTTCCCCCAGTTGCACAGGTCTAGATAGTTGAAGTTCTATAAAGACCCTATAAATGTGCCCCCGGGGGATCATTCTACTGTGTATGTCACTGAATAACTCCCATACAAACCACAAATTAAGAATCCAATATTTCTGCTCTTCCTAAAGGTATTTAAACATAAATTTGGTATTTCGGTTGAGTGATCATATTTTAAGTTCTGCTGCAAATATAGGCGGGATTTAATAAAGACGCGTGATACCTCCCATACAATTCTACTGTGCGTGTGTATGCCCTGAATAAATTTGTTTTTGCATTTAGGTGCCACCTTGGATGGTTTACATTCACAAACCAGCCCGGCAGATGGCGCTGCAGTCGGTATCCAGGTTATTCAACTACACTGTAACTACACGACAGGATCGACTTGAATGCAATTTTTGTGTATTCATTCATTCAATGCATTTAATTTTTTTGTGCGCTGTGTTTTGATTTTATATGAAATCGCATTTACGTAAATAATGAGCGTTGTTTACTTCAGAAATACACACACGCCATAAATTCGTCGCCAGCCGCTAACTGCCTCCAATGTGCTTTGGCGGATGACGGTGAAAGGCCCAAAGTAACATGTACTCGATTACTGTCGCCGTTGAAAAAGTCGCGGTAGGCATCTTGGCGATCTCACAAATCCGTTCTCATCCCCCCGGGGGCACATGATAGTATTTTTGGAACCTACTATTCCATTTAGACTGGTGTCTTGCGGGGTAAAAGGGAGCCCAGGCCCCTCAAAGGCTAGTAGCAGTCACCTGGACAATCCACATATTTCCACGGGAATCAGTACGCTCGCAGAGTTCACTATTTGTCTCTTGAGACAATTAGCTGTTCTCTGACTGATTATTGAGGTTGGCCCCTATATGGGAGTATCGTGGTGGTTGTGGTTTCGAGACCCTCGTGAGAGTTTGTGGGTCGGATCATTCAAAATGAACACAATGAATGGTTCGGGTCCAGTGAGTATGAATGCCGTCGTGTTCTTAATTATATTAAGCTTCATGCGTTCTGGACCAGGAGTTGGAAAGTCTCCAACTCTTTAGCAAGGAGTGAAGGCTGCGGCCTAATTCGGGCTTTCGAAATTGCTACTAGGAGTGACCGCAGGATATACGTATTCGATGGCCTCCTAGGGCGTGAATGAAGTTTGCAAATCATTCAAGTGGTTTGACCACCATCTGATTATGACTACCTGGTCGGTGCAGATGTAAATCAAATCACATCAAATCCGTTCTCAAAGGGTCAGCTAGTATTCTATACTTTTTCAATTGATGAATTTGATTTTTGCAAGGGCCAAGCTCAACGAGGAATTTTACCTCTCATAAACATTTTCTTGTTCCGGATTAAGAAAGACAAGAACATTGTTTTTAAAGCAATTAAAGTTCTCAATTTTATTTCACAATTTTTTGGCAATTATTTTCAGAGAGAATTGTTCCTAAAGCCTAATTACTGACATTTGTTGTAAGAGTTAATGTTTTTGAGAAGTCTGGTATAAAAATTGGAGCAACCATAAATAGGACTCAAAATTTTGTTTACATTCTGTGTGTGATTTTTTCCGAAGGCAAAAACCTTCAAGTGCTCCAAAATATTTCTAAATTTACAACTGTCAAAAGCGAACTAAAAATGAAAAATTGCTAAAATTTTTTTTAGCTTTTCGTCCTTGAAAAAAAAAATTGTTTTATGGTTTAGTCCACGGCACAATAATTCATCAGCTAGGAGGATTAGCTATTTTTGAAATAAAGGAAGGAAGTTTCTAGATGTGTGTATATATCAGACTGCACCTATCTTTTGAATTATTGTGCCATAAGTAGTGACATTAAAAAGTAGTTTTGTCAAAAAATTTGTTTAAAACAACTGAAACTTTTTTACACTTTAATTTTTGAAAAAAAACTTCTTTTTCTATTTAAAATATTGTTACGTTTATAGCTTTTACATATGTTATGTTGTGAGTTTTTTATTGCAAAATAAATAACACCAGTTTTTAGAGTTTTTAAATTAATCAAAAATTTATTTACTTTAACTTTACACAAAGTTGACACTACAGAACAATTTACTTAAGATGCACGGTTTTACTTAACGAGGTTTATTTTTCAACTCACTCACTTTTCACTCAGACGCTGCCCTTTTATATTTGTCCACTAGAAGTCTAGAAAAATTAAGAATCTTTTACTCCCTTTGTATCACATGTTGTTGTTGTATGTTGTTAATTCAATGTATAGGCGCCTGTATTTCTGTGTGTGTACTTTTGTTTTGGTTTTATGCTGCTAAAGTTTCTTCTTGGGATTTATTTTAAAATATTTGTTGTTGTCTTGTGTAGATAAGTTTTATTCGAAAACTATGCAGTTAGTAAACAGCATATCAAATTGCTGTTGTTTGCGTGTATAAAATTTCTACGCAGTTTTTAAATATTTTTTCTTTCTTTTAATTGAAAATCTAAATTTTTATTATACAAAAAGATCTGCTATAAAATTAGCACCCGTTAAAAATTAAATTAAATTAAATAAGAAATTCCATGGTGCAGCACAACCAACACATTATCAAAATTTAATATTTTTGTGTCTTTTAAAATAGTTCCGCTAAGAGACAAGGCCATTAAGAATAAAAATAATTAAAATTAAAAAGCCATATAATTAAAAATAAGTTCCATATACTAAGATTAATGATCGGCTGCAACGAATCCTAATATACCTTTCACAGTTTTTTCCCATATTAATTAAAATTTAAACTATTAGAATTAACGTGCAACAAATGAAATTATGGGCATGGATTCCTTAATAGTATATCCTTAGAGTGATATTTTATATTTCCATGCTTGTTGATCAATCACATTTTTACCTGTGGATGATTTTACGTCGACCCTCGTCAAATTTGGTTTGTGAACAAACCAGTTTCGACTATTTACCGTCTTCATTTATCATCTAAATTTTTACCGATTATGAGATACAATTGAAAAAGTAAAGAATTAAATTTCACAAGAATTTAAAAAAGTCATTTTCGTAAAGACTTTTAACGAATGAATTTTTTAACCATCGCACAGTGGTTTCAAAACGCTTTTTTTTAATAATTCGGTATCTCCTGAACCACTTAAGATATAGTAATGAAATTTCACAGAGATCAAGCAGAGGTTGGTATTTCCACAATTGCAAACCAAACTTCTTGTTTAAAAACCGGATAGCATCAATTCCTCGCATCAATGTTCGTTCCCTTTTTGACATATTTTGAGTGAACACATGGAAAACACATTCAATGCTTTATAGCGTGTTGTGGCGTAGTATTACAGCTTCGCTTGTAGCATGCCCTCTAACATTAACCCTTACATAACCGGTTGTCCTTGGTTTTGCTGAGTCTTTTCAGGCTTTATCTTCCAGATGTAGCCCTTCTAGTCCTTCTACTGATTACCCAAAGTTCAAACTATTTACAAACTCAATATCAAATAGCGAATGCCTGAACTAAATTTATACAAAGAGAACTTATTTTAGTATGTGCTTAAGCGGCAACTTATAACAGCAACTGGAGAGATATATAAACACATGTGAGCGTCCGTCTGTATTTTAATATTTATCAAAATTAATGAAATCATATGATTGAATGGCAAAATTTGTATTATGCACCAAATGGCCTCTTAACAGGCGGGTTAATGTGATTAATAGTTATTTAGTCCATCGAAAACAAACCGATTGTAACTAAGGCTACCCCCCGGGGGCACATATATATGGTCTTTTTAGAACTTTGACTATCTAGACGCAGTGCAACTGGGGGAAAAAGGGAGCCCAGTCCCCTGAAGTCAGCAGGGGTACAACTGGAAACTCCACTTTATTTCCACGGGAATCAGTGACCCGGAGAGTTCCGTTATTTGTCTCTTTAGACACTTAACTGTTCTCTGGCTGATTATTGAGGTTGGCCCCCATATGGGAGTATCGTGGTGGTTGTGGTTTCACGGCCCCATAACATTATAATGGTTATTATGGTGGCCAGGATCATTTCACTGTTAGTGACACCCTAAGTGAATGATCCCGTCCAGTGAGCATGCTAGACATGTGTTCTGGACAGGAGTTGGAAAGTCTCCAACTCTTTAGCAAGGAGTGATGATTTGCAGCCCTGCTCTGGAATCATCAAAGTTGCAACTAGAAAGTTCTGTTGCATAGAATTATAGCTTCGGCTTCCTAGGACAAGCATGACGTTCCAAATTATGCAGTGGTTTGATCCACCATCTGATTAAGGCTTCATGACCAGGCGCGGATGTAAATCTAATCACACGTTGTAACTAAGGCTACCCCCCCCACATTTATCTTTATCAGTCTTTATGAAATACGTAACCATATAGACCCGTGCTGCTGGGGGTATAAGGGAACCCAGTCCCCTGAAGGCAAGCAGGCTCCACGTTATTTCCACGGGAATCAGTAAGCCCCAGAGTTCCGCTAATTGCCTTTTTAGCCTTTTAGTTGTTTCTCAGACTGATGATTGAGGTTGGCCCTTCGGGAGTATCGTGGTGGTTGTGTTTTTGCGGCGCCAGCATGAACTGATTATAAGTAGGACAGGATCATCTCGCCTTTAATAACACCAACGGGCGAATGATCCGAATCCAGTGAGCATGCTAATCATGTGTTCTGGACCAGGAGTTGGATAGGCTCCAGCTCTTCAGCAAGGAGTAGTGGTTTGGAACCCTGTTGCAACTAGAAAGGATCTGTGGCTAGAATTAGTCCTCGGCTTCCTAGGGCGTGAATGACGTTGCTTTTCATTGCCAGTGGTTTGACAACCATCTGATTAAGGCTTACGGCCAGGTGTAGATGGAAATCTTATCACGAAATGTAACTAAGGCTTCCACCCGGGGGCACATTATAAGTCTTTATGGATCACACAACCATCTAGATTTGTGTCTTTCAGGTGTAAAGGGGAGCCCAGTCCTCTTCAAGGCTAGCAGGAGCCAACTGGAGTATCCACTATATTTACACGGGAATCAATAAGGCCTCAGAGTTCCGCTATTTGTCTCTTTAGGCATTTAGCTGTTCTCTGACTGATTATTGACGTAGGCCCTTCGGGAGTATCGTGGTGGCTGTGTGTTTCGAGGCCCTCGCTTGAGTTTTTGGGTCGAATCATTCACAATGAACACAATGAATGGTCCAGGTCCAGTAAATATGAATGCTCTCGTATTCTTAATTATATTAAGCTTCATGCGTTCTGGACCAGGACTTGGATAGTCTCTAACTCTTCAGCAAGGAGTGAAGGCTGCGGCCTGCTTCGGGCTTTTGAAGTTGCAACTAGGAGTTACCGGAGGATATACGTATCCGAAGGCCTTCTAGGGCGAGGATGGCGCTACATACCAGCCACAGTGGTAATGATCCACCATCTGATTACGGCCAGGTGAAGATGTACATCTTATCAATTCATGTAACTAAGGCTCTTCTGAATAGACCAACTTTAACCATGTCAAAAACACATCAAAAAATCCTCACAAATGACAAGCCTAATTTTTCCTTAAGCTATATTCAAGCGATAGTGTACAAAACAATAATTCGTTTATTAAATAGTCGCGATCTCATGTTTATTTTTTTAAAACACTTTTTGATAAATTGAGTTCTTTTATTGCAAAATAATTATACACAACACTTTAAAGTTGTAAATTAAATTACACGATTTAATTCAATTTTATACACACAAAAGTACACGATGATAACTTTATCACTTTAATGCCTAAAAGTTGCTTATTATCGACGATATTTTCACTTCAGTTAACTTTTCTGCCCAACAGATGGTGCTTATCTACTTAGTTTTAAGTGGTTCTCGCATATACAAGAAAATTCTGTTTCAACACCATCATATATTATTGTTGTTATCATTATTCATTCAAGTTGTTCAGTATTTCCAACCTGACACATTCATTAATATAAAATCAAAGCATATTTTTAGGCGTCAAATCAGAAATTATTTTCAAAGGTAGATGTGAACATCATCTAACTATATAATTAAACAATATAATGGAAAAGACAGACGAAGATACATTTCATTGACTTTGAATACTTTTGACTGAGTTCTCCTTGAAAATCGATAACGAAATATGAATAATAATATTGAGAATTAAAATTTAAGAAATAACAAATGGAATAACAAATTGCTTGTTTGTACACAATTTTTCACATGTTCACCGAATTTAATTAAAATTTATGAAAAGAATTCAAATTTTTAATTTGACATTTGCTTTACATGTTGTTTTCTTATAAAGATGTTAATCATATACCTATTTATTATATCCTCGATTTACATACATACACACACTAGCAAACATACATATCTACATGTATACATGCATACATATTAACATATCACATTAAATGTAAATTTACAATATATATTTATGTTAAATAGTTTTACATCAAGTTTGTATATATGTATGTATGTATGCACGTTTGTAATTTGTAATTTTTATTAAAAATTTCAAAATATTGCACCAAACAAGAAAGAATAGAGACGCTTTTAGAAAGAAATTTTCACATGAATTAGATTTTTGGCTGGATCCCCGGCATCATGTTAAAGATTATATTAGAAATTGTCTTTAAATTCATGCAGCCACACTGACAGACAAACAGAAATACAGAGATTCTTGTTAGGAATAAACCAAAGGAAACACATTATCACTAGAGAATAGAATTGAAACCATGACAAAAAAAAAACAAAACTAAATAACAGAATCACAATAATTTTAAATAAAACATATAATTTACAACTGAGTAATAGTTGGATTTAAAACAGTTTTTATGAAAACAGACTCCTAAAAGAGTTTAATAATTTGTTTTTTCATAAGAAAAGTAATGAAAATAAAAATAAACTTTCAACCAATTTAATAACACGGCGAATTAAAAATTTAAAAGTACAAACTATTTGCCATCTCAAGAAGAGCAACACTCATCACTCTGTAGAATACAGTTTTAAGAACTTTTATCTTCGTTGCGGAAAATTCTATTGTTTCAAGCCACGTTCTATCACGCACGTGAAAATGATGTATTCACATCGAAAGCGCTCGCCATTTGCGAAGAAACAGACAGGAAAGACGTTTTATAGAGGAAGAAATGACAATAGTATTTCATTCATGATGCTTTATTGCCTTGACATCTTCGCTCGACGATGTCTTCCCTCCAATTAACGTTATTGTCCAGCAGATGGTCCTTATATATTTTGTTTTTAGCGGTTCTCGCATATTTTATTACTACTCAATCAAATATTGTTGTTGTTAACGTTATTTGGTGTAGGCGCCTGTTTGGCTGCATTTTTTTTTTGTTCTGTTAGTTGTTTTTGTTTTCTATTTGTTTAGCTTATTTCGTGGAATTTTTAATAAGCTTAAGATTTCTTAGAAATTTATAAACAGACACAATATTACATTACCTTTACTTTATTTTACTGATAATTATTTTCTTTTAAGACTTAAAAAGTTGACCTATCCCTCTTCTCCTTGAGGTATACCATGTTTTATAGCACCAATAAAACTATTTTCTACGTTGACTTGAACACATCGTTTTCTATATTTTTTTCATTCTCGGACCAGCACTCAGGGAATAACCCCTACAGATGCAATGCATTGTGCCAGAACTAGTAAATTAGGTTATAGGGAGTAGTGTTTGGGGATTGATGTGATTTGATTTACATCTGCACCGACTAGGTAGTCATAATCAGATGGTGGTCAAACCACTTGAATGATTTGCAAACGTCATTCACGCGCTAGGAGGCCATGGTATACGTATATCCTCTGGTCACTCCTAGTAGCAATTTCGAAAGCCCGAAGTAGGCCGCAGCCTTCACTCCTTGCTAAAGAGTTGGAGACTTTCCAACTCCTGGTCCAGAACGCATGAAGCTTAATATAATTAAGAACACGACGGCATTCATACTCACTGGACCTGAACCATTCATTGTGTTCATTATGAATGATCCGACCCACAAACTATAACGAGGGTCTCGAAACCACAACCACCACGATACTCCCATATAGGGGCCAACCTCAATAACCAGTCAGAGAACAGCTAATTATCTCAAGAGACAAATAGAGGAACTCTGCGAGCTCATTGATTCCCGTGGAAATATGTGGATTGTCCAGGTGACTCCTACTAGCCTTTGAGGGGCCTGGGCTCCCTTTTACCCCGCAAGACACTAGTCTAAATGGAATAGTAGGTTCAAAAAAGACTATCATGTGCCCCCGAGGGGTAGTGTTTGGGGATGTTCGATTTGAACTTTCCTACATTGAAAGTAACAGGAAAGATCTCTGGAGGGAGTTTATTCCTCATACGGACTGTTCTGTTTCGCTGTAATGCGTAGTGCGATTTACTTTCAGTATAGTAACATATGTGGATTTTAAGAGGATCAGGATATATAGTAGTTTGTAACATTTTCTTGCAAAGATTGGATAATATTGGGGCAATAACTTCTGAACAATTATTGACTAAATTTGGCGATATATTGTCATAGCCAGGACTTTTATTTTCCTCAATGTCCTATAACGTTTAAAATGCTGTTTGCAGTAATACTTTCGATTAAAAGGCGAGGCCAGAGCCGTATTTTGTTAATGTTTAATTAATAGGCGGCTGATTGATTCGGTATAAATCTTCTGCCTTTATTTGTCACTAATCTCCTTAATGGTAGCGCATCCTCTTTGCCCCGTACAATGGCAGCTCTGGGCTAGGCACCGCAATTAGTGGACGAGGAAAAAGCCAGAACAGCGAAAATTGTTCAGGATAAAAACCACTAAAACACAATTTAATGCTGCTCTGGTGACTCCCAGTAGCGACGGTGGGCACAAACAAGGCTGGGTAAAAACCACTGCACCAGTTTGTGACCACACCGCTGTTACTATGGCCAGGGCCACGAGATAATAGTTAGTGTATAAGAGAAATACCCAGAACACCAAAAATTGTACAGGGTAATAACCACTAAAACACAATTTAACGCTGCTCTGGCCACTTCTAGGAGCAACTGTACGCACAAACTAGGCTGAGTATAAGCCACTGCACCACTGACTCTTTGTTCATAAAGTTCTTCTTTATATCCCCACTCACCACCACACACAAGTACATGCGTGATACATGCGTGATTAACGTCAGTACCTAGCTGTGTAAGCCATAACCTCCCGGTGGATCATACCACGGTGGATGAAATGCAGCGTCATCCTCGCCCTAGGAAGCCTTCAGATACGTATACGCTCCAGTCACTCCTAGTTGCTACTTTAAAAAGCCTGGAGCTGGCCGCAGCCTTCACTCCCTGCGGAAGAGTTCGAGACTATCTAACTCCTAGTCCAGAACGCATTAAGCTTAATTAAACACAACCGCAATCATTCTCACTGAACCTGGACTATTCATTGTGTTCATTGTGAATGATCCGACCCACATAACTCAAACGAGGGCCTCGAAGCCACACCCACCACGAAACTCTCGAAGGGCCAACCTCAATAATCAGTCAGAGAACGACTGAAAAGCTATAAAGGCAAATAGCTGAACTCTTAATTGATTCCCGTGGAAATCTAAAGGAATTGACTAGTTGGCGGTTGATAATGAACGCAGCCACCAGCTGTTTTATACATCAGCTGTGGAAATGGTAGATGTGCGTATGTGTGTGTGTGTGTACTTTGGGGCACATTGGAATGTTTTGGCGGAATCTCACCGTCATTATATGTGTTAACGGGGGTAAAAGGGAGCTCCCTGATGTATAAAACAGCTGGTGGCTGCGTTCATTATCAACCTACCGCGTAAAGATGGCGCTGCCCAGCGAGTTCTCGTTAAACACAAAATTATAATTAAAAATTTATTCGATTGTACTTTTACAATTTTAAAATAAATATAATAATAAACTAAAATAATAATTCGTATCAGGACTTTTAGCGTCACAATCTAAAAGAAAAATGTTTGGCAAATATAAGTTAATTCCTTAAAAATAATTTTAATATAAAACATAAGTAATTCAAATTCAAAGTAATTCAATGAAAAATAAATTTTGATTTGCTTTCTTTTCATTTCTCTTAAAAATACAGAATTATCAATTAATGGTTTCTTAGTAACATAATAAAAACATTCTTTTACAGACTGAACGTGCATATGTAAGTGTTACAAACAAAATTTTGAAATTTCAGAAAGAAAAAACAAAAAGAAATTGCCACATTATATTTTTAGCTATAAATAAATATTTATATGAAAAACAAAAACAAAACATAGAAAACAATTACAAAAACAAAATTTTATTTGTAAAAACCGACCGACCGACTTAATTCAACAGGCACTTTATTGTTGTTTATTGTAACACGGATTTTGTCTCGTTCGTTCTGTCGTTGGGTGATTTACAGTGGCCAACAATTGACGGGTTTTTTGTTTTTTGTGTTTTTTTTTTTTTAAGAAATAAAATAAGGAAATTTAACAACAAGAAAACACACCAAAAAGTGCAACAATTGTGATAAAATATCAATCAGAGCAGAATCGAACGAAAAAGCGATCGACTGGCACAAAATTAATTTTCTTCACTCACATTCAAGAAGATTTCGTTTACATCGGTTGATCCCATTAGTACGTTGATCGAGTAGCCGTTCACCAAAAAAAATCATTTTCTTCTTCTTCTTCACATAAAAAATATATGTATATGAAATAGAATAAAAAAAATAAAAATATTCGAATATGTAATAATTCATATACAAACTCTTGTGCACCACAAAACAAAAACAAACGAAAAATATGATTTGTTGTGTGAAATAAAAAATAAATAATAAAAAAAATATTATTGGAATCAATTAAGTGATTAAATTTTATTAAACAGAATTAATTTTGCTTTGCCAATAAAGTTACATAATAGTGAAAACGTTATTATAAAATATCTAATTAAAATAAATTATAAATTAATTTCGTATTTTAAAGTTAATTTAGTTCCGGATTTTATTTATTTTTTTTTTATATTATTTATATTTTAATTTTAGTGAATTATTAATAAAACAGCTTAAATAAAATGTGCGAAAATTATTAACAAGGAAAAATTTAATTTAATTAATAAAAATATGGAAACGGTGAGTTTAAGGGTGAAAATAAAAAATTATAAAAACAAAAATACACAACAAAAAAAAATCCCTTAATAAAAAAAAATTCATATAATTTTTAAAACTAAAAAAGCGCATGTGACAACAAAATAAAAAAAAATTAAAAAAAAAATTTAATACATTCAAACTTTATACACTGAAAAAATAATGCAATAAATATGAATATCCTAAAGAAGAGAAATATAATGAATTAAAACGAAAAATCATATAAAATAAAAAATTAAGTTTTAATAAAAGAAAATTTGACATTGTGAAAAAAACTTCAAAAATGTATTTAATTTGAATAAAAAATTTAAGTTAATTTTTTTTTTTAAATTTGCAAAATAAAAAGAAAAACAATACTGTGTTCATTTTTCATGGAATTAAAATAGTGAAAATTGTTTTTATATCACTATCCTGGGATTGAAACATAAGGCCTACAATAATAATCTAAAATAATAATAATAATAAATAAAATGAAATGGCCATATGGATATGCTTCTCCCACAGTAATATATTTCAATAAAAAACAAGCTTAAAAAATGATGCCGGATTAAAAATAAAAAAAGTTTTTTAAAAAAGAAAACTTGAATATAAAGAAATCAAAGTTCAAATATCCTTTCTTTATTATTATAAAAAAATAAAATTTCAAATCCATCCACAAATCAAATTAAATTAAAATACTTTAAAGTTAAAGCGAAATAAGAGAGAATAGAGGAGACTTAAAAACAAAACTTCGATGTTTCCATAAAATTTTTATTCCCCTTAAAGTGAATATTGCTATCATGAATTCGCCGTAAAATATTTGTTACCTTTCATTGAAACGTTGAAATAAGCTATCAGTGCATAGTGAATGTAAATTAAAAGAATAACTTCTGTAAAAAGGAAAAGAACCAAACAACATTCAGCTATCCGCCGCGGGTTTTTTTTTCGTTTGGACCAGCACTTAGGGAATGACGTTTACTCATGCAATGCATTGCACCAGAACTAGGAAGTGAGGTAATGGGGAGGAGGAAAGAGGGAGTAGTGTTTGTGAACATTTGATTTAAATTTCCCTACATTGAAAGTGATAGGAAAGACCTCCGGAGGGAGGAAATTTCCCTGTAATGCGTAGTGCGATTTACTAGCCAATCGATAACAAATGGATGGGCTCCCAACAAAAATCGAGTCAAATGCAAAAACATGGGAGTTTTGGGAACAGGTTCCCTAATTTCATTAGAGCACTTACCATTGTAGCAACGATAAACCAGTGAAATACAGACTACATTGCGTTGATGCTCTAGAGAATTAATAGAGTAGGATAGCTTACCATCTCCAATGATCCTCTTGGTCCTCTCCTGTACGCGGTCCAGCGGCTTCAAAATAGACTTTGGGGCGCCGGCCCATGTAAAAGAGTTGTATTTCATCTTTGGATGGATGTAGGTGGTATGACATTTTTTGCAAACTGGCAAGTAATCGCTCTTTTTATCCTTTCGAGCATAATGTTGTTCTGCACGTAATTGTTTTTTTTTTTTTGAAGTGCTACTTCAGGCAACAATGCATATTTTGTTAAGTACCGTGCTACTTTCTTTAGGAAAGGGATAGAGGAGAGATGAAACAGGTGGTAAAAGTAGAAGAATAGTCGGAATTAACTGCCGTATAAGACAACACAGCGACCAGTGACTATGCCTTCATCGCTGAACAGCCCCATCGACAGCCAATTTTTATTTTTGTGATGAAAAGAAACCAAGGTCTTCGTTGGGAATCGAACCCACAACTCCCCAGGAGCATAAATGAGCATGAACGCAAAATTAAAGTAAACAAATCAAAGGGAAAAAGTGACATTCACAATAAAGGGACATTTTTCAGATGTAAACATGTTTTGGGTAATTTGTTTATTGAAATTGAAGGGAATGGCAAAATATTTCAAGGGAAAAATCAATATGACAGGGTAAAAAAAAGCATTTTTAATGGCCTCCGTAAGTTATTGTATTATTTTCGATATTTTTTTTTTTTTGGAATTCAAAAACTTTTTCAAAAGTTATTCCGAAAATAAATTGAATTTCTAGACATGGATTTAATAATGTATTCAGTTTAGTCCTTGTCTGTTATCTAGCTAGAAGTACGAAAGCATAACTCTTTTATGTACTTTATATTAAAAAGAAAGTTCCAGAGTAAATTATAGCATCCCCTGATGCTGACTTTAACATAACAGAAAATTTTATTTCGAGCTACTGAAAGTAGCTTAGATTTAACTTGTAACCATTGTAGCCCTTTTTGAGGCAAAATGGTGAAAAAAATGTAATTCTGTGAAAAACTTGTTTATCACATAAATTATAATTAAATCGTTTTCGACATTTTCGTTTAATTTTAAAAGAAAAACCAAAAATTAAAAAAGTACTCTTTTTATTAGTTACTATATTAGTTGAGTATCAAAGAGACCAAGTTCTTTTGGAGATTAAAATCAAACCTTAAGGATGCACTTAATTATAATCCAAAGATCTCTGTATAGGGTAGTGATTGTAGGTTTATTTTAGAACTGGCAGCACCTTATTGTTTACTTTTGCAACAAAAAAAAAGTACAAAAGAACATCCTTCCAAATCGGAGGTCATGGTCATGGAGTAATTAGGTGCCCCAGTAGGCTAGTAGGTAGTGTACTAGCTTGTCAGTATGGGGGTTGTGGGTTCGATTCCCAACAAAGAACTTGGTTTTTTTCACTACAAAAATAAAAATTGACTGTCGGTGGGACTGCTTAGCGATGAAGGCATAGTGACTGGTCGCTGTGCTATCTAATATACGGCAGTTAATTTCCAACTATCCTTCTACTTTCATCAGCTGCTTCATCTATTCTCTATCCCTTTCCTAAAGAATGTAGAACGGTACTTGACTAAATAGGCATTGTAGCCTGAAGTGCTACTTAAAAAAAAAATCGGAAGCATGGTGGAACAAGCACATTTTAAAATTAATATAATCTGTTAACCCTATGAGTTCGAATTTCACCCAACGCAAGCTAATATTTTGAACACTGTGCGTTCGCATATTCAATGGTTATAATAAATTGATGACTTTTTTGGGTCGACTGGCTAATTCTAGCCTTAGCGTTTTATTACATTCTTGGCATGACAAAAGTAAAAACGAAGGTAGAAAATATTGATAATAAGATCTTAAAGAATTGGCTCTTTCCGGGAGCGCCCTCTATTGGGATTTCGTACAGTAAAAATTCGAAGAGGCTTTTTGTTAGCTCTAAGGAATGGAAAGTGTAGTTAGCTTTAATCGTTACTCAGAACTTGTACATATAACACAAAGCTGAGCAAAATAATTTTTTTTTGGCTAATAACTTGGTAACGTTATCAAAAAAAAAAAAACAATATCGACATAATGGAATGTTATTATTAAACGGGTTAGTTTTAATTTTTTTTTATATAATTAATTTTATATATTCTTAAAATGAATTTATTGGCAACAATAAATTCTTTAAGTGTATTTAATTTAAATGAAATTTTCGTTAAATTTATTGGAACATTTATTTCAATTTTATATCTGTGTTTTTATTTGAAATTTGACGAAATTAAATTTATCGTTAATTTTATTTTATGAACCAATGACACAGTGAGGCAAGAAATTAAATTCTAAAATAAAAAAAAACTTAAGGAATTCCTATGCAGCTTGAGGCGACAATGGCAACAGCAAAAAGTGCAACAAATCAAAATGAAATGAAATAAAAACACAAGCGACTCGTAAAATAATACGAAAGCATCGTTAATATTCATCTCATTGCATTTATTTTATTTCAAATATAATTTAATAGTATTCGGACACTTGTATTTTTTTTCTTGGTATTTTTCTATTATTTAAAAATGAATATTTTATTTTATTGCTTTTTAGCAATTTTAGTCAATTTTAATTATCACATCAACCAAACGTTGACAGATGATTTGAACGTTTTGCACTTTCATTTATTTATGGCTCTTGTCTACTTTTTAATTTATTTCTTTTCAATCGTTTTGCATTTGCCCTCTCTATCTCATCATCTAACTCTCACTCATTCTCTTTCATGTGCGTCTCTCAAACAAACATAATAGCTGTGAATATACATACATGCATATGAAGTGAGCAAGTGTTAAACCACAAACAAATTTAACCTTTAATTATGAGCGATTTATAAACGGTTTAATTAAGCGTTTCAAAACTTAAAAAATAAAATAAAATAAAATATAAAATTTAGTCAAGGCAACACCAGCCAGATAATTTATACATTTAATTGAACGTTAATTCATTTAATTTGTAAATCAAAGAAATATGAAGGATTTTTTTTGCAGAGCAAAAGAAAAATTTGTTGTTTTTTAATAAACAAAAATTTGTGTGATGGATTTGATACATTTCGAAAGAAAACTTGTTTTGAAGTTTATTTAAACTTTTTCAGGCATTTGATATTTTAGTTGTAAATCAAGATTTTAAAGCAGAAACCTCGGACTCAGTCACTTTAGCACGGGGAGATATTGTGGAGGTCCTGAAAACAACTAACAGCGGCAATTTAAAGTAAGTTTATCACCAAATTTCTTTTAAATAATTTAGATTAATTCAACAATTAATTTTTTTAAAATTTGCAAAAATTCTTAAGAACTTGAAGAATCTTAGGCTGCAAGTGGGTTATGTTTATAAGCATTTTTGTTTCTCTCTTATTTTATTTATTGTATCCTCGATGTAATCGAACTAACAATAATTACTCATATCTTAGTTCTAATAATTTTTTTTTGTTTTTTTTTTTTTTTTAAGAGAAGTAGAACTTTAGGCAACAATGCTTATTTAGTCAAGTACCGTGCTACATTCTTTAGGAAAGATATAGAGAATAGATGAAACAGGTGGTGAAAGTAGAAGGATAGTCGGAAATTAACTGCCGTATATAAGACAGCACAGCGACCAGTGACTATGCATTCATCGCTGTCGACAGTCAATTTTTATTTTTGTAGTGAAAAAAAACCAAGGTCTTCGTTGGGAATCGAACCCACAACCCCCATACTGACAAGCTAGTACACTACCTACTAGCCTACAGGGGCACCTAAATAAAATCAAGCCCAGCCAGTGCCAGACAAAATTCAGTATGCTTCAGGCTGACTGCTATTATCAGCGGGTCATCCTTCTGATGTTTGAGCGAGAGAAGCAGTATCCCTCCTTTTCAGTCTAATGTAACCACTGTCATTAAGTATGTTACGGGCC
This sequence comes from Trichopoda pennipes, assembly GCA_030448955.1. Taxonomy (NCBI): domain Eukaryota; kingdom Metazoa; phylum Arthropoda; class Insecta; order Diptera; family Tachinidae; genus Trichopoda; species Trichopoda pennipes. Next base: position 6,727,802 of record JASKUP010000040.1, read on the forward strand.
AGTGGATTTGGATGTATTTCAAGTCTCTTTAAATATGTTATTGCACGTTTCACTATTTCTGCCCTAACTGATGGCACGCTTAAATCCTTATGGATATTTGAGTTCTTTATGTACCAGGGAGCATTTGTGATCGGTCGTAGTATCTTATTTTGGCGTCTTTGAATTTTTTCTATATCGCTAGCTGAGGCAGTGCCCCACAACTGGATTCCATAAAATCATATTGGCTTCAGGACCGACTTGTAAAGTAGAAGTTTGCAATCCAAGCTAAGAGTAGAGTTTCTGCCAATAAGCCAGTTTAATTGGACGGCTTTCAACTTCATTTGTGCTAACTTGCGTTCTATGTGGCCTTTTCATGTGAGGCGCCGATCAAGATGCATACCAAGGTATTTGACCTCTGTAGTTTGTGGTATTATTTGGTTATTTATGCGAATGGGGAGGGTCATGAGTCCCTTCGCAGTGTGAACGTTATATGTGTGTATTTTTGTTCATTCACCTTTATCTTCCATCTCTTCAACCATTTTTCCAAATTAACTATGTGGTCTTGTAAGTATCGTGATACTGCTTGGGGATTTTCGTGTATGCTTAAGAAAGCCGTGTCGTTTATAAGCCTCAGTTTCGTTTTATTTTTTTTTAACAAAATTTAAAAATACTTAACTGACACTTTTCTGTTGGCGTCCATGATAGAAAGGAAATGAGTCCAAAATGACATAAAGCAAATCCTACTACTGGTGATTATATAGGGTTCGCCAAATAACTTTTCTTTTTTTCTTTTTAATTTTATAAACAAAACTACACAGCTTGGCGGCTATGTAGCACGTAGCGCCGTCCTGTTGAAACCAAATGTTGCCAACATCCCCCTTTTCAATTTTTGTGAACAAAAATTCGTTCAACATGGCCCTATAACTCCCCCCGGGGGCACATTATAGTCTTTTTGGAACCTACTATTCCATTTAGATTTGTGTCTTGCGGGGTAAAAGGGAGCCCAGGCCCCTCAAAGGCTAGTAGGAGTCACCTGGACAATCCACATAATTCCACGGGAAATCAGTTGCCCCAGAGTACACTATTTGTTCTCTTTAGACAATGATGTGCTCTGACTGGTTATTGAGGTTGGCCCCTATATGGGAGTATCGTGGTGGTTGTGGTTTCGGACCCTCGTGTTAGTTTGTGGGTCGGACCATTCAAATTAACACAATGAATGGTTCAGGTCCAGTGAGTATTTTTTTTTCGATCGCAGGCCCATTTTGCGAAGCGAAAACGCATTGAATGTTTACTTGGCTTCAACTCCTGAACCAATTGGACTTTTTATGGCGTCATACCAAGGCCTTTATGCAAAATTCGTCTCAATGATGTCTCTGAAATGTTCAATTGCTGAGAACGACGGTGAACTTTCTGCCACCTCAGCAATATTCTCAGGTGTATGTACTGTTTTTGGCTTTCACGCTTTGGTTTATCGATGAGGATGCCAGTTTCTTTCACTTTTTTTAGAAGATAACGAACACACAGAGCTGATGGTTCTTCTCTTCTTCCAACATCCGTACGCAATTTTCGCACACATTCTGCAACATCACCAATGATTTTCAAAGTAAATGTCACAACATTTCCTAGCGTTGTTCAACAGTATACACAACCATATTCGCTCAGCGGAAGGATAAAACTAATTATCTGTCAAATCAAACATGAGCTAAGTGTTACCATTCACGAAATTAGAACTAGTTGAAAAAAAAACGTTAGATGGCGGACTCTATATTTTATTTTCTGATATATTTGGCCAGCAAAAAAAAAATCTTAAAATTTTAGCTTCCTTGCTAATCGCGTAGAGGGCACTCTCTGTGTATTTGTCAACGAGTGGTGTGATTGTAGTCTCTAAATTTGTAGCAAAAAATAAGAGTTTGGCGTAGCAACCTTCATGCCAACAGTTGCTACTTGCTATGCGCTCCAACAGCGGTCACATTGATTTTCCTCGTCTCTCACACTTTTCAGATTTCAAAATATCCCAAAATTTTTAAAGATTATCGTGAAGAATATACGCAGTGGCTAGTGTACGTGGATAAGCCCGAAACGACTTGGAGGACAAGTGTGTGACACAGAAAAACGTGTTGGCTCTTAACAGATGGTGGTTTTATCATTCAGTGCATACAATGCGTACACCAATGCTTCCAAAATAGATAGCGACATTCCAGGTGGCAGCTTCTGCGGCATAGCAAGCAGGACCATGCCCCCACTCCTTGTTTGAGAGCCGGAGACTGCCTAAACTTCCGCCACGCCATTTGCGACATTCTGTTGAGTATGCAACAACACAAAAAGTAAAAAAAAAGTCACACCTTCATCGAATTAGGTTTAAACCACAGCCCGAAGAGCCTTATCAATAACAGGAATAGGGTCATAGTTTTGCAAACTACCCCGTTCCCGTGTTACGCTTGGAAAGTTACTGGTCGGATTTCGAAGGTTCTCATCTCGCCGTTTTAGGCTCTTACCGAATTATGTTTAAACCACAGCTACCACATTTTTCCCCGAAGGGCCTTATTAATAACAGGAATAGGGCCATAGATTTGCAAGCTATCTCATTCTTGTGTTACGTTTGGTAAGTCATTGGTTGGACTTCGAAGGTTTTGATCTCGCCGTTTCAGGCTCCTACTAGCCTTCGCCACCTTTTACCACCAGAGGCCACAGTAGCAAGATGTGAAGGTGATCAGCACACGTATATAACTGAATATTATTGAATTGAATGATACTATATTTTCCGGGGTAGACTTCAATAAATCGAAATCGCTAATTAACCAACCACTCCATTTGTTTTTTTTTGTTTTTAGACATACACTCACCTTGTAAAATATGTTGCTTGGACTGTTGTTACGAAAAAGTTGTAGAAACATAGGAAAGATAGAACATTTTTAAAGCTACCGCTGCGAACTTAATCCGCGTCTCAGTAAAGAAAATTTATATCGAAATGATTCAGGAGCGAAAAAAAAAATGTCAAACAGCGGTTTTAGGTTTAAAGGCAAAAATTGTTATGGATTTTAATACCACCTCGAATTGGCTTCCAATCAATAATTGGCGATATCAGACTGCTATCGTTTAATACCGTAAGCTTTGCTAATTTTATGAAGCATGTTTTAAAATAAAATCTTTGCTACTGGCAATGCCAGTTTTGCATTTTTCAGTAAGTGATGATTTAGGAAAACGTAAAAATTATTTTATAGCCAAACAACAAAATAATAATTATTAGGCAGGTTTAAGTTCATGTATTTTTTTCATTTCTCTCTTTAACAACAATGAAAAAGTAAATAAATTTCATATTTTGCTTAAAATTTGACAAAAGTAAAAATAAATAAATGTCTTGATGAATAAGAAAAGCAGAAGAAAAGCCTAAGGAAGCGTGTAATTCTTGTTTAAAGAAGCAGGTGATAGTTGCCAGATTTTTTTCACTTTAATTATCTGGCTTTTCATATCGCGTACATTACCTCACCTCTAAATTGTGCACACTTTTCGCGTTGGTTAAATATTTTATAGCAATAAAAAATTTCTTTTAAATTGGTTTCCCTAATATCTAAGTGCTTTACCTGCTACGTGATCGAGGTAGAGGCTAGCAGTGTCTGCTTATTGGTTAAATAGACAATTAAAAGAAGATTGATTTGAGTTCAAATCCCAACAGTGCCTTGAGCATAAAGCAAAAAAATTGTTATTGACTAATGGTAAAGAATTTTTATTTAGCTGCAAACCTTCTTTCATTCGAATAAAACTGCTGCTGAATATGTTCGATTGTTGGTAGAAGTTTACGGTCAACATGCTTCAACTCCAAAATGTCGTAAAGGATAGTTTTGCACGATTTTTAAATGGTGATTTTAAGATGAGGATTTGGCAGCATTATTCGAGGAAGATTGTTATCAAACGCAAGAAGAATTTGCATTATCATTAGGAGTCACACTACAAGCCATTTTCCTATGTTTAAAAGCATTGGGATTCATTCAAAAGCAGGAAAATGTGAATTGAAGGCTAGAGACGTTGAAAGGCGATTTTACGTGTGGGAAATGATGCTTGAACGGTACATGCGTGATAAGATTTACATCTGCGCCTGGCTGTAAGCCTTAATCAGATGGTGGTCAAACCACTGTGGAATGAAAAGCAACGTCATTCTCGCCCTAGGAAGCCGAAAGCTAATTCTAGCAAACAGGTCATTCTTAGTTGCAATTTCAGCGGTTTCGAAGCAGGGTCACAGACCACTATTGCTTGCTGAAGAGTTGGAGACTATCCAACTCCTAGTCCAGAACACATAACTAGCATGCTTACTGAATCCGGATCATTCATCCGTTGTTCTTAGTAAAGGTGAGATGATCCTGGCCGCCCCCTAATCAAATTCATGAGGCCATCACGATACTCCCGAAGGGCCAACCTTAATAATCAGTCAGAGAAACAGCTAAAAGGCTAAAGAGATAACTAGCGGAACTCTGGGGCTTACTGATTCCCGTGGAAATAACGTGGAGTTTCCAGTTGAATCCCTGCTTGCCTTTAGGGGACTAGGATCCCTTATACCCCCGAACGACACAAGTCTAGATGGTTAAGTGATCTATAAAGACTGATGAAATGTGCCCCTGGGGGCGTACTACAGCTTGAACGGTACAACTGTGTGATTAGATTTACATCTGCGCCTGGCCATGAAGCCTTAATCAGATGGCGGATCAAACCACTGCATAATTTGGAACGTCATGCTCGTCCTAGGAAGCCGAAGCTATAATTCTATGCTATAGAAGTTTCTAGTTGCAACTTCGATGATTCCAGAGCAGGGCTGCAAATCATCACTCCTTGCTTTAAAGTTGGAGACTTACCAACTCCTGTCCAAAACACATGTCTAGCATGCTCACTGGATCTGGGAACATTCCACCAGGTAGGTGTTATTAAAGGTGAAATGAACCCGGCCACCATATAACCATAGACTGTTATGGGGCCGCGAAACCACAACCACCACGATACTTCCATAAAGGGCCAACGTCAATAATCAGCCAGAGAACAGTTAAGTGTCTAAAGAGACAAATAACGGAACTCTGCGGGTCACTGATTCCTGTGGAAATAAAGTGGAGTTTCCAGTTGTACCCCTGCTAACTTCAGGGGACTGGGCTCCTTTTTTCCCCAGTTGCACAATGTCTAGATAGTTGAAGTTCTATAAAGACCATATATATGTGCCCCCGGGGGGAGCTTGAACGGTACAGAGTGTGATTTGTTTTACATCCGCGCCTGACTATGTAGTCTTAATCAGATGGTGGACAAACCACTTTGTATAATTTGGAACGTTATACATACGTCCTAGATAGCCGAAGACATAATTCTAAGCAACAGAACCACCTAGTTGCAACTTGAATAATTCCAGGGCAAGTCTGCAAACTATCACACCTTGCTAAAGAGTTGGAGACTTTCTAACTCCTGTCCAGAACACATGTCAAGCTTGCTCACTGGACTGGATCATTCACTTTGCGTGTCATTATCAGTGAAATGATCCTGGCCACCATAATTTTCATACTACACACCGGTTTCGGCTATATGCCATCTTCAGTGTTCTATTTTCTCTATACTGCTCTGTATTTAGTGGGATCAGAAGGGTGTTTTTGAAGCTGTAGAAATCAGATCAAACTATCTTAGGAGATCTGTAGTGAAGACAATTGATTCGAAAATTGAAAAGAGAAATCAACAAAAAACAACCGGAATATTTGACCAAACACGAGACTATTATTATCCATCATGACAACGCTCGATTAAATGTTGCAAGAACAGTCAAAAACTATTTGGAAAACAGGAGATGGGAAGTTTTATCGCACGAGACTTATAGTCCAGAGCTTGTCCTTTCTGGCTACCATTTATTTCGATCGATGCGGAAGGTGTTTACTGGAGTACGCTTCAATTCAGAACACGGTATTATTGGCTTGATTCATTCGTTACTATAAAACTGCAGCAGTTCTTTTGGCGTAGAATCCATGTGCTACTAGAAAGTTGGGAAAAGTAGTGACAATATTTTGAATAATGTATCAGCTCATTTTGTTTTTATAATAAATAAATTTTTTTAACGAAAAATTTACATTATTAATTTGGAAAGGAGATAAGACAAAAGAAGATGAGTCGAAACAAAATAAATCTAGACACAGCCTAAAACCAAAAACAAAATGCAAGAAGTAGAAAATAAGTGTCATAGAAGAGCAAAATACGCTCTTGACATATCGCTTAAGAAAAAAATCTTTATTTTCATATCTGTACTTCTATAACTTGCTATTCAAGCTTCAATTTTAATTTCGTTCTTATTTTTTTGCTTGTTTTTTTTTTGTGTGATATTGCATTTCATAAGCGTGGCCATTTTAATAGAGACTTCTAAAGCAATTTTACGATTGGTATTTACGAGCAATACTGAGGACGATAAAGAAAATGCATTTTATTTTGTTAGTGTCTCGAATTTTTCCCAAAAAAAAAAATAGAAATAAACTTGCACCGCACTAAAATTAGCTAATCTGTTTATACTATATTTAAAATATTTTAATTTATAATTAAAATTTAAATCAAATAGAAGGTTAATTTTAATTATACAAACTGATATCATGACAATAATATTTGTGATTTTTAATTTTATTTTGTGTTTTAAAGGAATGCAGCAGATGCTGATGCTACTGCCAAATGGTTAGTTCGTGTATTCGGGGACAATGCCAAAGAAGGATGGGTACCAAAAAATATTTTAGATGCCGGCTTATCAGCCATGGTGAATGGCAACGATAAAGAAAGTGCTGAATTTCAAAAAAAGTAAAATTCCGCTTTACAACGCAAAGTGATTAAATTGTTAAACATTTTTCTATTTCCATTAACGAAAATCAAAACAGAGCTGTTATACGAGAACTAATCGAAACTGAGGAGGAATTTAATCGTGATTTACAGAATGTAGTTGATCGTTATATTAAGGCGCTTGATGCGGCTACAGCGCCGCGTAATGTACGCGATAGCAAAGACATTATATTTGGCAATTTTCAACAAATTGCTGAATTCCATAACATGTGAGTACAACATATTCGCTCACGAAATTAATTAATTTCATTAATTAAATAATTTAATTAAATTGTATATTTTTAACTTTGTATTAAAGGGTTTTTATTGATGGCGTCAAGTACTATGCGGATAAACCGAATATGGTGGTCAAAACATTTTTGCGCTTGGAAAGAGATTTCGATATGCATGTGAAATACTGTAAAACCGAACCTTTAGCTCAAGAATATTTAGCATCGAATAAAGAAGCGTTTACATTTTTTCAGGTAAGTAAATTTTTACAGCCGTATGCATAAAAACTTAAAGCAGGTTTAACTGCAGTTGTTAAGCACAATTTCCTAAAAAAACGTTTTTACCTTAACATACCTTTGTTAACTTTAAAGTAGGAAAAACCTACGTTAAACCTACAATAAATTGACAGTTCAATTTTATTATTGAAAGTTCAAAAACAAAACAAATTGTATTTACAATAAACTGAGCCGTTTATTTTAAATGTGGCATAAGTTACTTTGTTATTGTCATCTTTTTTATTTTAAATTAGTTTGTAAAACATTTTAATTTTTAGCAATTTCAACTAGTCTGCATTAGTTTTCTTTCTGAAACGGATTTTTCTAATAATTGTGTTGAAATAAAATCTTTTTTCTCCATGTTGTACACTGTGAAGGATTTTTTCGACAGGGGGCTACTATTACTATTTTGTCCTTCACATAAGTCTATGTTCAATAATATGCTTTTGAGTTGTGACATTCTTAGATATTTTATACAACACGAAGCAACTTCCTGAGAATAATAAAAATAATGTGTAGTATATTAGATATCACCATAATATAGTTCAGTAAACTGCACTATTCTTTCGAACTAATAAAAATAAGTCCAATAATCACAACAATACTTCATACACACTTATTACATGTTTTCATTTCTTTCACACGAAGCTCAGTAATGTACAGCGACTTACGCCGCTTTCAAAATAAACATTTTTTGTTATACCGTTAATTATCAATACTCCTCTCAAACAAATCTCAATACTTCTCAACTTCGATATGTGCTTGGATTCTCCGACGGGGTAAAAATTTCTTTTGTTTGGGTACGGTTTTCCGTCGACCCTCGTCAAATTTGGTTTCGTACGAAAATAACACTGAAGATGGCAAACAGCCGAAACCGGTTTGTTCACAAACCAAATTTGACGAGGGTCGACGGAAAACCGTACCCAAAAAAAGACTTCTCAACTTATTAATTTCAAATTTATTAAAATTGAAAAAAAACTGTTCAGTTGTGACTTATGCCACTTTCAATGTAAACGGCTCAATTGACAGTTTTACTTTGTTATTCCAAAAATGTTTAAAAATGTTTATTAAAAACAAATTGTAGTATACAAATAATATTAAAAACTAAAATATAACACGCCATTCAATATTAAACATTTTTACATCATTATTTTATATTTTACAAAAATATATGTAATTAATTATTTTTGTAGTTTTTTTAATCGACCTTTTTTTATCTTTAATAAATATCTCTTATTCTTTTTTAAGGTCTTTTTAAATTAAATTAACAATTTATATTTTTTTCTTTTCGATATTTCGCTTTCCTATGGAAAGCTTCTTCAGGAAAAAATTTTTTTATTTATTTTTTTTCCTGAAGAAGCTTTCCATAGGAAAGCGAAATATCGAAAAGAAAAAAATATAAATTGTTAATTTAATTTAAAAAGACCTTAAAAAAAATAAGAGATATTTATTTTAATTAATTGTTTTAAACAAAAGTTTTATTGATGTACATATAATCAAAACAAAGCTCGTTATCCGAATAATTATTTTTTTAATATGAACAAATTCTTTGGAAGTTCTTCGTAAGCCTTGCAAATTAACCTTTTTTGGGTGCTTTGCCTTTTATTAAAAGAACAAAAAAAAAATATGTTGATTTTGCTGCAAACAATAAAAACATTGTTTATGGATCTAAATTCCCGGATAATTATATTCATTTTTATACATCGTTAACTACAACATGACAACTGAAAATAGTGGCATTGCCAGAATCAAAATACTAATTTTACTAAAGCATACATTAGCTAAAGTACTGTTTATGAATACCATTTTTTAACAAACGTCTGGTAGCCTTAAAGTGTTTGTTAACTAACGTCTACTTTAAAGCTCAAGTAAGCGTTTTTTATGCATACAGACGTTAAGGCCCGGTTAGCCGAACGTTTGTACGTGAAAAACGTACCGTACTGTAACGTACGGACGTTAGTGTAGTTATAGAAACGTTAAAAACGTGTCAAACGTCAGTAAAAAAAATATAGAATATTGTACAACGATACGAACAGAAAACATTTGACGGACGAATAATAAATGAACAAATGAACACTGCTTCGGACACACAATGTTACTTTCCAGAAGCTTCACCATATTGATTGGGAGATATGGCCTCAACTTGTGTAATGGGGGCCCATTTCAAATGCTTGCGAAACATCTAGAAAGAGGGCAGAACAATATTTTCTTTCCTCAAATGCCTTTCTCACTACTTGAACCAATCTATGAGTTCGCTCAATGGTGCCATGCTGGCTCCTGAAACTAAATTGATGGTCTGGAATGCACCCTCTAACATAAACAACTTTTCGAAAAGCTTTGATGAGGCTGATAACAAGCTTATTAAATTAAAAATGAATATTAAATCTTAATCTTTCAAACGGTCAGGAAATTATTTTTTATTTTTTTTTTATTTTTGTAAAATATAAAAAATAATTTCCTGAAGAAGCTTTCCACAGGAAAGCAAAATATCGAAAAACTAAATCGTTATAATTTTAAAGACCGCTTAAAAGATTAAGATTTAACAAAAATAAAAAAAGTCGAATAAAACTGAAAATAATAATTAAAAATGTATTTTATTTGAAATAGCCTTCACGTCTTGTTGCAATCTTTCCTCAAATATAATTTTTTTATAAAAACGATTTTAAGTTTTTTTGCAATAGACTTTATATGAACTGCAAAAAAATCTAAATTTTCCCACCCCCCTGTCGCCACATCCAAAAAAATATATTTTCAAAAAATATTTCAGACAATAATTTAATTGTTTGATGGGTTGTATAACATAAGGCGCCGTCTAATTTTCACCCGCGTTATATACACAATCAAACAGCAAGCAAAGGGAGACACTCATAACAGTGTGTTTATTTAGAGGTGACTGTTTTATAAGAAAATCTTCTTCACACATGATTGCATAGAATTTATGGTTTAAAATTTGTCAAGTTTTCTCACTCATCTTTTCCTGTTTTTTTTCTTTTTCTTTTTGTTTTTTTTCTTTCTTAAATAGAATTTTTATTTTCATTACATCCATCCTCAACCACCTGAGTTTGTGATCATTTGGGCTAAGAAAATAAATAATAAAAACTAATTAAAAATAATCATAAAAATGTTCTGCTTAAAATGTGTGTTTAGTGTGTGAGATTTTCTCTAAATTATTTTTTTTTTTCAAAACAAGTTCAAGTTCATTTTTCATTTCCTAAATGGAATTTCATGTTGCTTCACCTTTGTGTAGTTGTAGTAGTCTTGTCTGGAATTTACATTTTCTGTTTTCCTCTCGTAACCTGAAAATGACCTTGAAATAAGGAAGTACATGTGTAAATCATTTGAGATTTATTTCTTTTTTTTATGAAGTTTTTGTTTGTTAAACAAATAAACAGAATTAAATTTTTTCAATGTTTATGTACGATAATTTTCTCTATGTTGAATTGGACTCGTCTTCATTTTCATAGATCGCTTTAGGTGGACCAGTGTTTTTTTTTGTGTTTGTTTAGTTTTTGTTTTTTATAAACAGTTTTGTTTTTATTCCAAAATCTGTTTATATAAAAAAAAGAAAAAAGATTAATTTAAAAAAAATATTTTTATATTTATTTTTAAAAAATTATACCGCTTTTTTGGTGAAAAATTCTTTTCGTTGTGCGTGTCCGTTCATGTCAGTGCGTACATTTGCTCCATTTGTATAATTGTGTGTGTTGTTGTAATTTTAAGTAAAGGGTTTGCCAAGAGAGACGGCAGATACATAGTGCCGTTGTGTTAAAATCACCTTTAAATGCTGTTTTACATTGTCCCACATGTAATTAGATCTGTCATTAAATTTTGTCGAATGAAGAAAATAAAAGCAAATTATACTGAAAACAAGCAAATTATACTGAGTAGAAGAGAAAATTTGTCCAAAGGGAGAGAAAATACGAACAGTAATTTGACAAACCGATGGTAGGATTTCTTTTTGAAGATTTTTCATTAGACCACTACACATTTAGAAATATGCGAAATTAATCTTAGCACAAATAAAATCATCTTGGCGTAAAAGATTGTGCAACAATAAACGAAATACTCGAAACAGAAACAATAAATTTAAAGGAAAGATCTATATAAGTGTTTCCACTTAATAACAACCTGTAGGATAGTAGGTAGTGTGTTAGCTTACATGACTGGGGGTTGTGGGTTCGATTCCCAACAAAGGCCTTGAATAAAAACTGACTGTCGGTGGGGCTGCTCAGTAATGAAGGCATAGTCACTGGTCACTGAAGCTGTCTTATATGGCAGTTAATTTCCGACTACCCTTCTACTTTCACCACCTGTTTCATCTCTTCTCTATCCCTTTCCTAAAAGAATGTAGCACGGTATTTGACTAAATAGGCTTTGTTGTCTGAAGTGCTACTTCTATTTACAAAAAAACAAAAAAAAAAAAAAGAAAACCTTAGGGTTATTAATAGTCCAAAAAGGCAAAGAATTTTTATATAGATTCTTTTCATTCAATTTTAGCTAACCTGCCGTTTAGATGCTGAAATTGTCTCCCTCAATGACCAACAATGCTCCAAAAATTTTCAAAATTTTCTTTGATAGTAATGCAAAAGTTCTGAAAAGTTTTTAGGTTCTCGGCTCTTTTATTGCAAAGTGTATTGGGTATCTTCCAGTATATCGTCGAAGTTACCACATCCGTGTGTGCCTAGTTTTCATTTTTTTTTTGTTATGCGTGATAAGATTTACATCTGCACCTAGCTGTGTGGGCCAATATCAGATGGTGGATCTCCCTAGAAGACCTTCGGATATGTATATCCTCCGGTTACCCCTAGTTGCAACTTCAAAAGCGCGGAGCAGGCCGCAGCCTTCACTCCTTAATTCATCAAAAAGTATATTAAAAGAATAAACACGAGATCGCTCTTGTACACTACCGCTTGAATATAGCTTAAGAAAAAATAAGGCTTGTCATTTGTGACGATTTCTTGATGTGTTTTTGACATGGTTAAAGTTGGTATATTCAGAAGAGCCTTAGTTACATGAATTGATAAGATGTACATCTTCATCTGGCCGTAATCAGATGGTAGATCATTACCACTGTGGATGGTATGTAGCGCCATCCTCGCCCTAGAAGGCCTTCGGATACGTATATCCTCCGATAACTCCTAGTTGCAACTTCAAAAGCCCTAAGCAGGCCGCAGCCTTCACTCCTTGCTGAAGAGTTGGAGACTATCTAACACCTGGTCCAGAACGCATGAAGCTTAATATAATTAAGAACACGACGACATTCATACTCACTGGACCTGGACCATTCATTGTGTTCATTGTGAATGATCCTACCCACGAACTAAAACGAGGGCCTCGAAAAACACAGCCACCACGATACTCCGAAGGGCCTACCTCAATAATTAGTCAGAAAACAGCTAAATGCCAAAAGAGACAAATAGCGGAAGTCTGGGGCTTTACTGATTCCCGTGGAAATATAATGGATTGTCCAGTTGGCTTCTGCTAGCCAGTTAGTGGACTGGGCTCCCTTTAACCTCCGCAAGACACAAGTCTAGATGATTGTGTGATCCATAAAGACTTATAATTTTCCCCCCTGGGGGCACAACGACTACAACGCTACGCCGGGAAGGTATACTACTTTGTTTGCTTATAATTTTTAATTAAATGAAAGAGAATGGATCTTACGTTGATAAATGTTTTATTTAATGTCAGCAATTATGTATGGAATACAATATCAGATAAATGTTCGCCCGCCTCTGTTAGCCTCACAAATGCTCAAAATCCCTTTTAAGCACATTTTTCATTACATCCTCACACATTTCAGGAGGTATTTCATCACGAATATTTTGTTTGTGTTGCTCAAGCGTTTCTGGTTTGTTTGCAAAAACTTTACTTTTCAGTTACAAAAAGAAGTCCAGAGCAGTCAAATCAGGCAACTGTTGAGGCCAATCAGCATCACCATTTCTTGAAATAACTTGTGGTGGAAAGATATCTCACAGTAATTTCATTGTAATCCTGGCTGTATGCGATGTGACACCATCTTGTTGATGCCCCATGTTAATCAAGCCCAAAGCATGCATTTGTGATTTTATAAAGTTTTTAATCATATCACGATATCACAGTTACCGTCACGCCGTTTTCATTTTCAAAGAAGTCAGCTCCAATGATTCCTTCTGACCAAATTGCCCACCAGACTGTCAGTTTTAATGGATGCAAAGCTGATTAATGTATAATTTGAGGGTGTCTCATTACCCCGCACAAACTATTCTGTTTATTCCCATATCCATTCAAATGAAAATGTGCCTCGTCACTTATTTTGATTTTTTCATGAAAATCGGGGTTGTCATGGGCGAGCTGTAACATCCTATTGGCATATGTAGGGGGCGGCATAAGTGGTCTTGTGAAAGAAGCTGTTGTTTCAACTGAGCAAATCCTTGTGCAAAATTATACCTAAAGTTGCTCTTTGAAGACCAAGCTCCTGAGCACGAATTGAGATTGATGGATTGTTTTGAACACTTTCTTGAGTAGCAGTAATGTTTTCAGCCCATCTTGCAGTTCGTTGTAGTCCACGCTTAAGCCTATCTTTCTTTGAAATCATTCACTACACGCTAAATAGTTCGTATTGTTGGCACGTCATGTTTCTCTTAAAAATTTCACGTAACTTTTTTATCGTCACAGTAATCGATGATTGATTTTAATAAAATATTTTAACGATTAAAACACGTTGATTTATCGAATATTTTTCCATAATAAATTTGCCGCGTGTCTACTTCACGACTGCTAAGTAAGAATAGTTAAGTTTAATGTTTATCAAAATGGCGGCAAAACAAATGAGTATACCTTCCCGGCAGACACCTTGTATTTACTTTTTTTATGCGGTAAAAAAAAAATAAATTGTTTTGAACTTTTCATTTGTTTACATTTGGAAATTGCCCGGTGTTTAATTTTTTTTTTTTTTTTTTTGATAACCAGCTGTTTTTGATCTTTCTACTTAAAAGAAATAAGTTTTAAAACTGATTTCGACTCTTATTTTTTCAGGTACAGAAACAGGTTCATTCTAATTTTGCTTCTTCAAAATCAAATCAAAAGTATTATAGTCTAGATATATCTGAAGCAATGTTCATATTTGGTAAATATAAGCATTGTGCGCTACTCGGATTTAAGCTTCTTCGTTTTTCTTGTACGATTTAACAGTTATGACGTTTCGCATGCAGGCTGCTTGTTTTTTTTTAATCAGCGAGATAGATTTAAGCAACAAAATCTCGAACTTTCCGTTGTAGTTTTATATGAAACACGAAAAGACAAGGATAAATAAACGAACTAATTAAAAAATAACCCGATAAAATATTCAACGATATTGGAAAACTCGTTATTTCAAAAGCTTTAACATCCGTTCTTTTTCTGCAAAGCACAAAGAAAAGCAAAACAATCTTGGCGCTCCTAAAGCTTTTTGTTTTTTGAAAAAGAAATTTGTTTTTATTAATTATTTTAGTCATTTGCATATTTGTTTTTGTCTTTTATTTTAATTATAAAAAAATGAAATTTATTTTTTTTTGTTTTGCCATCAACCCAAATTGTGCTGAATGAACACAATTATCGCACAGCAATTATTTTGTAATTTTATACAAAGACAACAGAATCGTATATAACACAAGGCCGAAAATGGTTTCAAGCTGATTCCTGTCATCCATATTTTATTTTTAAATATTTTCTCCTTCTATTTCAAAATATCATAATCAGTCCAACACGATTTTCTCAACACTTGTTTGATTGTGCCTGTTTCAGTTTGCTTTTATTGTCTCTTTTATCTTGTTTTCTTCTTCCAAATGTAGGAGGAGTGTTCTTTTTTAATTGCGAACACATTTGAACGGTTTTCTGTTTTTTACACTCAGAGGATGTGGTTAGATGCATATGCACTCATAATCTCTTGTTGAGTACTCCGCGACTTCCGCTTCATTCAAACTCATGATCTCTTTTCTTTTTAAAATAAACTACCACTGCTATGTTGTTGTTGCTTTTTTTGTCACTATTTTCTGACGCCATAACCAGCTCATCCTTTTATCACAACTATTCCACAATAATTATTGTTCTTTTTTGCTCAGATCATTTTAGGGCTTGAACTTTTGATCTGTATTTCTGTTAAGCATCCTTAAAATTGCCTTCGCTACCACAGATACTAACTTTACTTGTATTCTGTTTACCACTCACTCTTTTTAGTGTTGGAAAGTAAAAATTTTTTTCTAGTTAATTTAGAAAATTGTTGACAAACTTTTGTTTTTTTTTAGCTATTTAGAGAAGTTTCAAAAGGTTTTAAATTGATTTCAATCGGTTCCACTCTATTAAGTGGTAGAAACATTAAGATTCATTTGCTTTTATAAAATCCCTACTTTTATCTTAACAAAACGCTTAGACATAATATTTCAAAATGAATGGTACGACGATTATGGGTTAAATATCTGCATCAAAAATACTGACTCACCAGTACATGATAGAGCATGGCTTGATAATGATGTATTCACATCGCTCGCCATTTGCGAACAAACAGCCAGAAAAGACGTCATGCGTGTGATAAGATTTACGTCTGTACAAAGCTGTAAAGCTATAACCACACGGTGGATCATACCATTGTAGATGAAATGTAGCATAATCCTTGCCCTAGGAAGCCTTCAGATACGTATATCCTAGTTGCAACTTCAAGAGCTCGCAGTAGACCACAACCCTCACTCCTTGCTGGAGAGACTTTTCAACTTCTGGTCCAGAACGCATGAAGCTTAATAAAATTTAAGAACACAACGACAATCATGCTCAGTGGCTCGGACCATTTATTGTGTACATTGTGAATGATCCGACCGACACAACGAGGACTTCGAAACCACAACCACCAAAAATACTCCCGAAGGGCCTACCTCAATAATCAGTCAGAGAACAGCTAAATGCCTAAAGTGACATTTAGCGGAACTCTGGGGCTTTACTGATTCCCGTGGAAATATAGTGGATTGTCCAGTTGGCTCCTGCTAGCCTTGAAGGGGACTGGGCTTCTTTTTACCCCACAAGACACAAGGCTAGATGGTTGTGTCATCCATAAAGACTTATAATGTGCCCTCGGGAGGGGGAGACGTCATATGGATAAGAATTGAGAACAGTGAATGGTGCTTTTTAACCGCCATAACAGAAAAAATAATCCAGTGAGGTAGCCAATTGGCATCGCCAAATAGGGAAATTATGCATCTGCGAAATTTTTTATGCAATAATTGGTTGGCTAGTGGAGCCGTCTTGCTGAAATCAAAGATCACTTTAGAAAAATGGGGCCACAAATAATTGGTTATTATGGTTTAAAGGAGTAGAGAACTCACGGTGACGGAGTTTCCTTGATAGTTTTCGAATAAATGTAGGCCAATAATACCGCCTGACTTCAAACCGCAAACGTTCGGTGCAAACAATGGTCGGACGGCTTCAATTCTTGAACTAGCTAATCTTTATAAGTGTAAAGCTGAAGATCATTATGCTAAATTGTTGCGACCGTCGACGAGTTTATGTTCTAGGCTCATCCTCAAGACTTTGCTGTACAGCGGCTATGTATGCATCACTCTAGCCACTACATAGAACATTTATCAATATAAGATCCATTCTCTTTCATTTAATCAAAAATTATAAACAAACAAAGTGGTATACCTTCCCGGCGGATACCCTGTGTAATAAAAGTTTATCTACATCTTGACTCATTCATCTTTCGTTCAATATTCGAGAATTAGTCCTAACACGTGTTGTTCTTGTGACCTACCCCCCGGGGGCACATTTATATGGTCTTTATAGAACTTCGACTATCTAGACCTGTGCAACTGGGGGAAAAAGGGAGTCCAGTCCCCTGAAGTCAGCAGGGGTACAACTGGAAACTCCACTTTATTCCCACGGGAATCAGTAATGCCCGCAGAGTTCATTATTTGTCTCTTTAGACATTTAATAGTTCTCTGGCTGATTTTTGAGGTTGGCCCCTATATGGGAGTAACGTGGTGGTTGTGGTTTCGCTGCCCCATGTCAGGTCTTTTGTGTAATATGGTGGCCAGGATCATCTCACTGTCAATGACACGCTAAGTGATTTGCAGCCCTGCTCTGGAATCATCGAAGTTGCAACTAGAAAGTTCTGTTGCATAGAATTATGGCTTCGGCTTCCTAGGACGAGCATTACGTTCAAAATTATGCAGTGATTAGAGCCACCATCTGATTAAGGCTTCATGGCCAGGCGCGGATGTAAATCGAATCACACAGTTGTTCTTGTGACCTACCCCCCGGGGGCACATATATATGGTCTTTGGAGATAGCAACAACTTAGACCTGTGCAACTGCGGCAAAAAGGAAGCCCAGTCCCCTGAATGCAGCAGGGCTACAACTGGAAACTCCACTTTATTTCCACGGGAATCAGTAAGCCGCAGAGTTTGTTATTCGTCTCTTTAGATATTTAACTGTTCTCTGACTGATTATTGAGGTTGGCCCCTATATGGGAGGTCAGTTTTTATATGGAGGCCGGGTTCATTTCACCTTTAATAATACCTACCTGGTGAAATGTTCCCAGATCCAGTGAGCATGCTAGACATGTGTTCTGGACAGGAGTTGGATAGTCTCCAATTCTTTAGCAAGGAGTGATGATTTGCAGCCCTGCTCTGAAATCATTAAAGTTGCAACTAGGAAAGACCTGTTGCTAGAATTAGTCTTCGGCTTCCGAGCATGACGTCCCCATTTATGCATAGAGGTTCGACCACCATCTGATGAGGCTCCATAGCCAGGCGCAGATGTAAATCTTATCACGCAGTTGTTCTTGTGACCTTCCCCCAGGGGCACATTTAAATGCTTTGGCGGAAATCCACCGTCATTACATGTGTCCTCGGGGCTAAAAGGGAGCCCAGTGCCCTAAAAGGCTAGCAGGAACCAACTGGACAATCCACTATATTTCCACGGAAATCAGTAAAGCCCCAGAGTTCCATTAATTGTCTTTTTAGCTTTTTAGCTGTTCACTGACTGATTATTGAAGTTGGCCCGTCGGAATTATCGTGGTAGTTGTGTGTTTCGAGGCCCTCGTTTGAGTTTGTGGGTCGGATCATGCACAATGAACACAATGAATGGTCCCGGTCCAGTGAGTATAAATGCCGTCGTGTTCTTAAATTATATTATATTCTGGACCAGATGGATACTCTCCAACACTTCAGCAAGGAGTGAAGCCTGCGGACAGCTTTAGGCTGTTGAAGGTTGCAACTAGGAGTGACCTGAGGATATACGTGTTTGAAGGCCTTCTAGGGCGAGGATGACGCTATATTTCATCCACAGTGGTATGATCCACCATCTGGTTATGGCTTACACAGCTAGGTACAGATGTAAATCTTATCACGTATGTGCTTGTGACCTTTACAGTCGTTTTATACGTATTTTTTTGTTGCAATCCAGCTGATTGCCAGCTTGATCCAGATCCTATTAAATTTTTAAGAAATTTGTATACGATTTTGTTAATGAATACAATATTCAATTGCTGACATGTGTACAAGTAAATTCCGTATGATTAATTAAATCATCCCCAAAATAACGGTAGTTATAGATAAAGAAAAAGAAATATAAAATAAGTGCTGCCACCAGATTAAAGCAAACATTTTAGCATTAATGCCAGATTTTAGTGGAACTTTAAGTGATAGTGATTATATTTTTAAGTGTTTTTTTTAATACACTTGTTGTTATTACAACAACAACAGCAGCAGTTATTGAAACTATGTAAAATGTAATTAAAATATAATTATTTATTTAAATTACAAAAAAAGCTTTTTTTATGAATGAACGAAAAAAGTTCAAAACCCCTTAGCATTGGTGAATTGAGATAACAAATTGCAATTTTCATTTAAAACAAAAAAAAAAAATAAGTTTAAAAATTCAAAAGAAAATATATAAAAATAACAAAAAAATATTTTTATAGTTTTTTTGGGAAATTCGAATAAAAAATTTCACATATGTTTGTTCTTCGTTTTGCGGCCGTGTTTTTCGTATATTTTTTTGTTTTTTTTTTGTTCAACAATTATTTGAATCAGAGCTAAAGTCACATCAAATTTATATTTAGATTTCCACCAAAAAAACAAAAAAAAAAAAAAAAGAAAAATTGAAACTAATGAAAATTAAAAATGAAAATTTGGCTGAAGCTTTTTTAAAAGTTCTAGTAGAGCATTTTTAGTCACTCCTCAGACTTTCGGGTGTACGTGTCGCGCTAAAACATCGTCTTTCTGGATACAAACGTGTTGGATATATATATTTTTTGTATTAAATTCAAATCTTCTCTATCGCTATTGATTCCTAAAGAAATAAGTATATTAACACACACATACATAAAATATATTTTTGCCAAATACATGTATGCGTATACATCTTCATAGCTGCGTGTTCTATAATATTTCCAAGTTATTCCCCATAAATAATTCACACACATACACATGTCCGTTTGTATATTTGTGTAGTGGTGTGTATGTGTTGGTGTGTAATATGTATAGAAGAGTGAAAAATTAGATATCGTTGTGAAAAATAAATTATAAATATAAATATTAAATTGTAAAAGAAAGAATCACAAAATCGATAAAATTTCTGTGAATTATTCAAAAGAAAAAAGTGTTAAAAAAATTTGGAAAATTTTTTCTTTTATATATCTATATAAATTTATATACAAATATATAAATTTTATATATATAGATATAGACAAGCGAATTATAAAAGTGAGTAAAAGCTTAAAGCAGAAAATTTTCAAGCATTTTTTACTTTGGATTTGTAATGTGATTAATTAAATTTAAAAATTATCAATTTACAATTTTTTGTTTGTTTTATATTAAATTTAAAAGTTTTTAATTAAATTTATTATTAATATTAATTAAATTATTATTATTAAATTTATTATATTAAATTTAAAAATTATTAATTTTAAATTTAATTATTTTTATTATATGGACTCTGTGAAAATAAAAGTATTTTTAAACAAATTAATTTAATAATTTTGGAAATTCTTTTCTCACAATTATGAGGTTTTAAATTTTGCATAACTTAATTATTTTTATAATTATTAAGCTTTTTGGTTAAAAAAATATATTTATATATAAAATAAAAAAAAAATCACAGCTGGACTTAAATGTAACAAAATATGTTTGATCCTTGACCCTTTTTTTAATTTAGTTTCAACTGTTTTTGCCTTAAAATAATTTTTTAATTATTTTTTTTAATAATGTTGTATATATGACTTTTAGGTTGTTTTTGTTTTTTTTTTTTGTGTTAAAATCGTATCTGATTTTATATGCCAAATGTATTCTCAAACGCCCACAATATTTCAAAATAATAATTCTAGGCCAAGTCTTTCATAAAAAGAATTAAAAAAAAAACCAAAAAAAAAAACAAACGTACATTGATGCCACATTTTTGTTTTTACTCAAAAGTTTCTTATTTGTTTTTTAAATTTAGCATTTAGCTTGTTTATAATTTAAGCTTAAAAAAATGTTTACTTTTGTTTAATTAAATTTTAATCAACTTAATTTTAATCCTTTAAACAACGATTTTGTATTTGTTGCTTTGTTCACACTAAAACAAGGTTTAATCAATTCTCTTTTGAACTTCTGATTTGTTTCAAATTATAAAAGGCAAAATGTAACAAAATTTGAAGGTAGGAAAAATTTGGCTAAAACACACATTTTGTTGACAATTTCAGTTTCATTACTAATGTAATGTCTACCTCTAGCACGTTGACTGACGTCTGCATACTTTTCAACAAATCTTTTCTTATTTCGTGATTAGATTTATATCTGCACCTGGCCGTGAGCCTTAATCAGATGGTGGTCAAAAAACAGTGAATGAAAAAACAGCGCCATTCACGCCCTAGGAAGCCGAAGACTAATTTTAGCAACAGGTCTTTCCTAGTGGCAATTTCAGCGGTTCCAGAGCAGGACTGCAAACTACTACACCATGGTGAAGCGCTGGAGACTATCCAACTCCTGGTCCAGAACACATGACTAGCATGCTCACTGGATCTAGATCATTCACCCGTTGGTGTTATTAAAGGCGAGATGATCCTGGCCCACTTATAATCAGGTCATACTGGGGCCGCAAAACCACAACCACCACAATACTCCCGAAGGGCCAACCTCAATAGTCAGACAGAGAAACAGCTAAAAGTCTAAATAGACAATTAGCGGAAACTCTGGGGCTTACTGATTCCCGTGGAAATAACGTGCAGCTTCCAGTTGTACTCCTGCTGGGGTATAAGGGATACCCCCAGCAGCACAGGTCTAGATAGTCCAGTATTCTATAAAGATCGATAAATGTGCCCCCGGGGGGACCTTTGCTTATTGCTGAATTTCATTTAGAGCGTCAGTTGTTTGTATATTGTTCACGTTAACCACGATCTTTCAAATAGCACCAGGGAACATAATCCCACCGAATCAAACCAGAAATTTCGGTTAATTACCTGGGTGGCTGTGCGGCTGGCTGCTGTCAACATTAGCCGATTGTAGCAAAAAAAAATCGTTATCATGGTTTGGTAGCGCAGAGAATTTACGTTGTCCTCATTTCTTAGCTCATAAATAGCTGACTACAAACCACACCATACGGTTACTTTCGTTGAATGGTTATTCGAAGATAGTTTGAGGATTTTGTGATGGGGCTTATATACGACAATTTTGTTTGATTATGAGCCTCAACATTAAAGATGATTTTTTCGTTTAGTTTTTCAAACAACTAATTTACAAACGTTCAAAGCAAATAATGGTCGTTGGACTTTATTTCTTAAATGAGTTGAACTTAATAAGCGTGAAGAAGAAGATGTTTATACCACATACTATGCAAAATGCCTCTAGTGATGCTTAATTGTTGCGAACATCGACGAGTTGATGTTCCAAACTCATTATCTTTACGTTACAGCGACTATGTTTTCATAACTACGACCTTTTAACTCTTAACTCTCGAATTTAGCGATTAAATTACATACAGCGGTCTCAGAAGAAGTCTGATTACGTGGAAAAAACTGCTCAAATTTGAGAAGCGATACAGTGAAATTTTCACCATTTTGATAGTAAATTCTCACTATTAAAGTTCTTTGCTAAAGACTGTAACGTGCCATGTTTAAAATTTCGCAACCGTTTTCTAAATAGATGTGAAAGGGTAACAGCTTAATTTTTAATATTAATCATTTGAGTTTACTTTAGTTCCTAACCTCAAATTGCAAGTAAGTTTGTGTCTCTTTCTGTTTTTTAGTAAAAATTGGAATGTCTAATTCTTAAACGATGTAAATCGAATAATTTATTATATGAATAATTATTCCATTTTTCTAAATTTTATTTCTATAATTTTCTTTCAAATTCCCTTTAGAAACTGCATTCACATCTTAAGAATGAAATTTCCTCCTTTTTTTTTATTTTTAGTTAAATTAAGAAGATGTAAACAAAAGAGAATAAAATGAAATTGTGTTTTTCTTTTCGTGATTTCCTCCCTCAACAATAACACTCAAAGGCCCAACTATACTATGCATAAGCTGGCTTAAGCTAATGTCAAAAATTGAACGAAAAGTCTATCAAATGCTAAAACGAATCAATGCAGACTTTTACGTGGCTATATTGTACTTACATGAATATAGAAATTATTATGCACAGTTGCACATTTGTTTTAATCGTACTTTTGCAAAGAAAATAATTGCGTTCTAAATAAACGAAATTTGTTAGCAAAAAGGCTTTTAATAATTATATTTTGTATACTTAATATTATCCTTATACAAATTTATAGTTTTTTGTTAAAAGTTTTAAGAAAATTACGAAAGAAAAATTACACATATATCGCTGTATGTATTATTTGGGCCAAAAGTACTAAAAAAATACAACTGTGTGCATCATAGAATTTACAAACAAATAAAAAAATAAATTTATTTGCAAATTGTGTGTAAAAAAATGGAAAAGAAAATAAAATGTTTAAAGGCCCTCGTTCCTTTGAATTGCCCGTTATAATAAAAGGCGTCTTTTTTGTTATAAAAGCTATTTTTTCTTTGTACATTTTCTATTAAATTCAGATAAAATATTTGTTGCCCTCCATTGGAATTTGTTTACTAATGTGTATCTATAACACAATCCGAAACAGCTGTTTCCGTATGGAATGTGCGATCAATTTCGTACTTTGCTTAAGCAAATGACCTTTGTTAAGTACATTATAGTTTGTCACATATGATTATTAGGTATTTGCACAATTGCTTAAGTTGCCTTAAGCCAGTATATGCATAATATAGTTGGGCCTCAAGAATTATACAACAAAACTTTACACGTGTAGACGGTTATTAAATAATCTTAGTCGTAGTGATAGTGAATATCACTATCGTTAGTTGTGTCAAAAACTAAAAATGTAAAACAAGTTTGATACTCGTAATGCATATATATTTATATGACAGATCTTTTTTTCACAGATCTATTCGATTTGCAACCTTTTAAACAAAAAAAAATAGTTTCTATGCCTTCAGAGTTGCAGCGATTTTTGTAAATGGGAAAGATTTCTATTTCGATCAATAACCTCTTCCGTTACTGAAAATGCTTAACAGCCATACCTAAACAAGAGCGGAAAGCGTTTTTTTGGCTGTCAAAAGTTCTCATGCCCGTACATTTTGTATTATGTAGCATACCGATATAACGTTGTGGCAACGCAACGGCAACACTTTGTAATTGGAAAATCCGATTTTGACAATGCGTTTAATAGTGAAGTTAGTTTCAAATTATAAACAAAAATATAAAAGCAGAAATATAGAAGCAAGAAAAAAAATATATTTTTGTAATGAAACATATATTTGTAGCGAACAAATTATAGAGCTGGTTCATCAGAATCCAAAAGGGTACGACAAAAGGGATAACAAATCTACGCAACACAAACACCAGAATTGTTATTCTTTGAAAAATTATCAGGAAAGTTATATTTACTTTTTTTATAACCCTGTTTTTATCGTTTTGACGTAGAGTTGGCGCTTTTGTGTAGGCATGGCATTTCAGCGTAAACACTTCCCATTGCCGCTCTTGTTTAGGTATGTATGGCTGTAAGTGTGATTTTAAGGACAAAAATAAAAGGCTGCTCACATGTGAGAATTGAAAAATATAAAAAAAGAAATGGAAATATATTTGAATAGCATATGAATTCGTAAATAAAGTTGAATAGCCAATAGAGAAAATAAATATTAATCTCTTAAGAGAATAACCAGTTGTAATTTGACGCATTAGGTAAGTAATAGCATGATTACAGTGATTTGAAAACAAATACTATTGAGTTGGAACTCCTTTAAAATGATTCCAAAGAACTTGGAATTTGAAAATTTAAAAATATATATTTTTTTCTTTAATAAAAAAAATTTCTTCAAAAGAAAAAAGCATTTTAAGTGATGCACTTTAAAATGAAAGTTTGCGTGATTAAAATTTGCTGGTGTCGATACAGCAGATAAGGAGAGGCCTGGTCAGCCAAAAAGGTTTTAAAATAAAGTATTGAAAGCATTACTCGATGCAGGTTGTTGTCAAACGTAAGAAGAATTGCATTGGGAGTCACACAAAATAAGCCATTTCTTTACATTTAAAAGCGTTGGGATTCATTCAAAAGCAAGGAAATTGGTTTCCATATGAATTAAAGCTGAGAATTGTAAAAAGGCGATTTTGTATGTTGTAAAAGATGCTTGAACGCTACAAAAAAAAAGGAGTCAGAATATTCGACCAGAAACGTGGCCATAATGCTCCATCATGACAATGCTTAGCCATATGTTGCCAGATCGGTGAAAAAAAATTTGAAAAACAGTGGATGGGAAGTTTTGGCTCAGACCTTGCCCTTACTGATCACTATTTGTTTCGATCATTGCAGAACGCCTTCACTGGAATTCACTTCACTTCAAAATCAAAAGTGGTTTGATTCTTTACTTTTTAAACGGAGTAGTTCTTTTGGCGCGAAATTCATATGCTACCAGAAAGATGGAAAGAAGTAGTGGACACTACTTTAAATAATGTGTCGCCTTATTTTGTTATAATAATAAAAACTATACTTTTCAAGCAAAAATATCGACATTATTAAAATGTAAAACTGGTCATTTGAACTACTGATGGTTTAGAAATAAAATTCTTAAAAAAAGAAAATATTTTGGCAAATTTTTGAATAATAATTATAACTCTGGCATAAGTGATCATAGAAACGCTAGAAAAAATACATAGAAATGTTATGTATAGACACTTAAATTACTTATATTTAATTTGATACACGAATAGTTTATTGCCTTTTAGACAATTATTTTTTTATTTAGTGTGCTCCTCTTGTGTTTGCCAATTTTTGTTTTTTCCCCTTTTGTTTGCATTACGAAATTAATTACAAATTTAAATAATATTTAAATGCTTTAAATTACAACATTTTATCAAAATTATTAGAAATTAATTTCTTAAATTTTTTGCGTTAATCCGGCAGCACTGCGTGTGATACCATTAACTGTGTGCTGCTAAATTGACGAAGAAAGCAAAATATGTTAATTTGAAAATTAAAAAAAAAATATATATATAAAAAACATTTATTTATGTTTCAATTAGGTTTTGTTTTTTTTTTGTTGTTTTTTAATTTGTCTAAATATTTAAAAAATGTTTTATTAAAAATTTGTTGTTGTTTACTGAAGGTCAATGGAGGTTTATGAGCTAAATGTATTATTTTTAAATTAAATATTTATTTAATGATTTATTACTGCAAATGCTGCAATTTTAAAAATATTTTATAACAACTGGAAACAAAAATTTATTGAATGTTCAAGGATTTTTAAATATTTGCGACTTTATGCCAAATCATATGACAAGTTTTAATTATAAACAAAATATATATAAAAACAAATTACATACATATTTATGGCATTCTTTTGCATTTTATTATATTTATACTTGAACAATTTAGGGCTTTTGTTACAGAATAGAAATAGAACCTGTGTGTTTATGCTCTGGATTTGGCAATTAAATAAATGCAATAGTTGATGATAAAAAAAAAATTATTTATTAATATAAAAAAATTAATTTTCACTGGTTGGGGAGAAAACTCGTGTGTGTTCCGAGCGTTGATAGTAACTCAATAAAAAACTTAAAACGGAAATCTTTCTTTTAATTCAAAACATGTGGAAAACTCTCCACTTTCTTACGTTACGTGCTAAGTCTAATTCAATTCACAATATTCTTAAAAAGGGAAATCTTTATATAATTCAAAACGTGTGGAAAACTCTCCACTTTCTTACGTTACGTGCTAAGTCTAATTCAATTCACAATATTCTTAACAATTCAAAGGTAAATATTTAAATGAAATGAAGGTAAATATTTAAATGTAATTATGGCAGTTGAAATTTGAAAATTATGTGTCCAAACGTTAGGTTGGACATGGCGCCGGCCTTGCCGTCAGGCAACAGATGCCGCCTTATCCGAGGCACAAAGAACATTCGCCAAGGACTTAATTGCCTCCGCCAGTATTTTGGTGTCTGGGGTGACCGACTCCGAAGACCCTTGCGGTTTTTCCGCTGTACCGTTGACGATTTTGCTCTCTTTCGTTTCTGTCTTGTCTTGGGTGTAAGAACCTTCGTCTTCTTGGGAGGCAGACTTCGTTGGTGAAGCAGCGTGTGGTGGAACTTTTCGCACTTTTTGCACGTATCCAGGGATGTGCAGCTTCGTAGGTCGTGGCTTTTGGCGAGGCAGTTCACACAGTATCCATGCTCCTCTACCACTTCTTCTCTTTCCTGAGTAGTCATGCCTAGAAATTTTAGACAAAATCGCAGGGGATGATATCGGTTGCATAGCACACATTTGTAGATGTCCGGTTCACGGTGCTGCAAACGTCGTTGTGTTGTACGACTTGCGCTTGGTCGCGTTGTGGCCAATCTTCTGTTGGTTCTATTAAAAATAAAGGTAACATATTAATAATTGAAATTTGAAGAAGGTAGAGGTTGCTCTATAGCGCCCTGCTTTAAATTCTACTAAATAGGGAAACATGCCAGTACTGACAATATATGGGTAATAGCAATATAAGGACAGAGTTAATTTTTGAAATGAATGCATGAGTGGAGCTTAAATGAGTATTTTGCGCAGCGGCAAAATACTATGCAGCAACGTCTAACGATGGGTCAGACATTTTATCATTCAGGATTGGCAGATAGCAAAGTTTGACAATGGGCCGAGTTATTGTTCCCGATGCTATGCGGACATCAGCAATACGCACGTTGCAGTCCGTGCCGAGGTAGGTCTTTTCTATTCTACCCAATCGCCATTCATACGGGGGTTGTAAGTCATCCATCACAACCACTAAATCCCCTACTTGCATATTTGGAATCGAGTTCTTCCATTTGTATCTCTTATGCAATGATTTGAGATAGTCTTCCCTCCACCGAATAGAAAACTGGTGATGAATGGCCTTTAGCCTTTCCCACCTATTGATGAGAGATATGTTCTCAATCGTGTATTCGGGAAACGCTATCAAAGGAGCCCCTTTAAGAAAATGGCCGGGTGTTAGAGCTTTTAAATCTGTTGGATCCTCAGATAACGCAGATATTGGGCGGGAGTTAAGTACACCCTCAATGCGGGCTAGGATGGTGGAGAATTCTTCGAATGTGAATCTCTGAGAACCAGTAGTACGTTTCAAGTGAAACTTGAAACTTTTCACGGCGGCTTCCCATAAGCCCCCCATGTGAGGAGCGTATGGTGGTATGAATTTCCATTCGAAACCATGCGTAAGGTATTTCTGGGTTAAGTCTCGAGCTGCGTTATTTACGAAGGTGGAAAATTCGAGCTCCAGTGTTCTACTAGCACCTAAGAAATTTCGGCCGTTATCACTGACTATCCTTTGGGGAAGCCCCCGCCTCCCTACAAAGCGAAGGAATGCGGCTTGGAATGCAGCCGAGGTCAAGTCTGAGCATAGTTCTAAATGTATAGCTTTCGTGCTGAAACAAACGAAAACACATACATATCCTTTCACTGCAGGTGATCTCCTTAAAGGTGATGTTTTTATTTGAAAAGGTCCAGCAAAGTCAATACCTGTAACCTGGAAAGGATGAGATAGGCTGCATCTCTCTGAAGGTAAGGGAGCCATTATCTGTAACCCTGCCTGCTGTTTGTAAATAGTGCAGGTTTTGCAATTTCGTATTATCTTTTTTACACGGGGTTTTAGCCTGAATATGAAAAATTCCGATTGTACCATTCGGCACATTTGACTGCATTCAGCATGGCAGAGATTTTCGTGCAGATAGGTGAGATACAGTTGGCAAAAGCGGGAGTTGCCGGGTAATATAATTGGGTAACGTTCGTCATATGGAAGTGATGATTGAGCTAATCTTCCATTGACGCGTAATATAAATTTGGAGTCAAGAAATGGGTTGAGAGATTTTAATATGCTCTTATTAGGAATAGTTTGAGAGTTTAACAAACATTGGTATTCCTCTGCAAAGAATGTTTTTTGAGCTATAATTAGCAGTTTAACTTTCACATTTTTCATCTCCCTCTGTGTTAATTCATGTGAATCAAAGTGATAATCATTGGGTCTGATATTTTTTACAGTATTGTTATAAAATCTGAAGATATAACATAGGATGCGTAAAGCTCTGCTATATGATGAGAACCTGTTAAGAACATCTTCCTGCAGCACTGAGTGTAACGAGTGAATTTTATCTTCCGTCGTTTTATGTATTTGCAAAGGATTTCGTTTCGGCCATTCTGATGATGGTTTTACTAACCATGGTGGTCCTTGCCACCAAAGGGAATTATGAACAAGATCTTGAGACTTGCAGCCCCGTGTTCCAAGGTCCGCTGGGTTATCATGAGTTGGGACATACCGCCAAGTTGCATTCTGTATTAAGAGGTGAATTTGAGCAGTACGATTAGCAACGTATGTTTCCCAAGATGATGGTGATTTGGAAAGCCATCCTAATACTATTGATGAGTCAGTCCATAGGTATATTTCATTGGGATTGAGATTAAGAGATGATCTCACATAATTTACGAGTTTTGCTAGCAAAACAGCGCCATTAAGTTCTAAGCGTGGCAGGCAAACTGTTTGTATGGGGGCAACTTTACATTTTGCCATTAATAAATTCGAGAAAGTGGTGTACTTATTCGTTTGACACCTTATATACACTGTTGCACAATATGCCATTTTTGAGGCATCTGAAAACCCATGAATTTGAATAGAGTCTGATGGAGTATATTGTATCCATCGGGGTATAGAAATAATTTCAATTTTGGCGAGATCCTGAACCAAACTATTCCACTTTTCGAGAGAATCTAGTGAAATATCTTCATCCCACTGCAATCCTTCTAGCCATAACTGTTGCATTAGAATTTTCGCTCTGATGATGATGGGTGCAATCCATCCAGCGGGATCAAACAGTTTTGCTACAGATGAGAGAATTTTTCGTTTTGTTATGTGTGTAGATGGTTCCATGGGCGTGAAGTTATAAGAGAATGAGTCATTGAATGCATTCCAATTAATTCCAAGAGTTTTAATCGAGCTTGGCTCTTGGAATCGAAGAATCTTTGAGTCGTAAAGATCTTCCTTTGGAAAATGCGAAAGCAATTGAGGATCATTGGCGGTAATCTTTTTTAATGGGAATCCAGCTGAATCTAATACCTCCATGAGCTGTACTAGAGTGGCGAGTGTTTCTGATATTGTGTTACCTCCGGACAGAATGTCATCAACATAGGTTTCATTTCGAAGGATTGGTGATACTTTGGGGAATAGAGATTCGGTGTCTGACGCAAGTTGATGCAGGGTTCGAATTGCCAAATAAGGAGCAGAGTTTACTCCGAAGGTAAGAGTCTTTAATTGGTAGTCTTTAATGGGGTCATTGGGTTGAGGTTGAAATAAAATTCGTTGGAAGGGTCGATCATCAGGATGTACCAGGATTTGACGATACATTTTTTGTATATCTCCACTAAATACAAATTGATACTTCCTCCAATTAAGTATTGTGGATATCAATTCATTTTGTAACGTAGGACCTGAGTAGAGAATGTCATTTAGTGAAAATTGAGATTTTGTTTTTCTTGAAGCATTGAACACAACTCTGACTTTAGTCGTTTTGTGTTCTGGATGAATTACTGCATGATGTGGTAAATAGTATGAGTAACATTTACCTTGAGATGTGATTTCCTGTGCCGAAGTTTCTTCCATGTGATCCAGCGACATGTACTCTTTCAAAACCGATTGATATTCCATTTGAAGGTGGTGATCTTTGCTTAGAGTTTTTTCCATTCGACAGTACTGAGCCAAAGCTATAAAGCGCGATGAGCCTAGAAAAACCTTTTCGGGAAATTCGGGTTTGAATGGCAATCTAACGACATATCTGCCGTTTTTATTACGCGTTGTGGTTTGAGAATAATACTTTTCACAAATTTCTTCTTCGGCTGATTTTGGGCGGGCTGTAGGTATGTCTTCCTGTTCCCAAAACTTTTTTAACATATCAATCAACTCCGATGAGTCGGATATTTTTACCGAAGTGGTAAGTGATTGAACCGTGTTTGTTTCTATGGGACCACTGAGTACCCAACCGAATATCGTGTTATAAGCCGTGGTTTGACCACAAACATTCTTTTTTATGCCTTCAATATTGAGAAAACTTTCATAATCATTGCCTAGTATGAGATCTATCTGAGACGATTTGTTAAAGGTAGGATCTGCTAAATCCAATTCTGCTAGCTGGGTTGAGCAAGGGATCTCAAAGCTATATGCTGGCAAACGCTCGGTTACTTTTGGCAATATTATGGCTCTAATTGGCACTCTAAGATTGTATTTTTTCGCATATAAAACGAGTTCGCACTCTTTAGTACTGGTTTGTCTTTGACCACCAATTCCTACTATTTCGAAATGTGATTTTTGGTACGGCAACTGGAGTCGGCTTCGAATTCTTTCGGTTAAAAAAGTACGTTGCGAGCCAGGGTCAATAAGAGCTCGAATAGTAAAAAGTTGATTCCCATGTTCTATTTGCATCAACGCTGTTCTTAAGAGAACGTTTTCCTTGCCTGTGGAACAATTTGCTTGAACTTGTTTCGATGTGTGAGGGAGATCATTCTGAGTTCTTTTGTTTAGAGACTGGGCTGTTTTAGACACATCTTTGTGATTTGTTTCATGCGTTTCATTCCTTGTTTCTTTCTGTTGCATGTTTTCTATTTTTTGGCCTGTTTGCGGGAATTTTTGTGCCATATGAAGTAGTGTATGGTGGGATTTTCCGCAATGAAGACAATAATGTTTACTACCACAATTTGCCTTAAGATGAGACTGAGCTAAACAATTATTACAATAGTTATTCTTATAAACGAAATCGACTCTTTGTTGCACAGAAAAACTTTTGAACTTTGGGCAAATTCTTAAGGAATGATTTTCATTGCACAATTTACAAGAGTATTCACTGAGATTATCTTGGGATGCGTATACATGAACATTAGGTTGTTGTGGCATTGTGAGACTGAAGCGATTCTTTGACGTCTTAATATTCGTAAGGCGTTCTAGTGTTTCATACCTATTGATAAGAAATTGAGACATTTCGGACCACTTTGGGAGTTCCCGAGGAGATGTTAAGGACTGCTCCCAAAGCGAAAGAGTTAAATCGGGTAGTTTCGTTGAAATTAAGCGAATTAGAATAGGATCCCAGCTATCTACTTCCACGCCTAGAGTTCTGAGTGTTGCTAAAGAGTCATTTACTGACGATTGGATCTTACGAATTGGTTCACTATCTTCCCTGGTTGCTGGTGATATATCGAAGAGAATTCTTATTTGATTATCGACCAGAACGCGTTTGTTCTCGTACCTAGTTTTTAGTGCATTCCATGCCAAATCAAAACTGTCATGAGAAAGGGGATATCTTTTAACAATGGCACCTGCTTCGCCTGTAGTTTTATTGCGAAGATGATATAGTTTAGTCACTGGAGACAGCTTTGTGTGATTTATGTAAACTGCCGTAAACATGTCCCGAAACGAAGGCCACTGCTCGTAACTACCCTTAAATACTTCAGTATCACAGGGAGGTAGTTTGACGCAACTATTTACATCGTCTTGCATAATAGTCTGACCGAGATTTTGATGTTGCGCGGAATATCTGGATGTTGATCGAAATCGCGGATTGCCTGGGTCATCCAATCGTGTTATCTTCATTAAATCTAAAATTTGGGAGGTACATTGATAATATTTTTCTGTGCAATCTTCAATTCTCTCTGTGGCTTCCTGTCTGTATTCGGGTGTTATCTTGCTGGACAACATGACACCTTCGTAAGAAGCATCTAGCCGAGCCCATCTCTGATCTAAGTCCTTAAGCTTGACCTCCAAAATAGACTCACTTTGTTCCTCTGCTGGAATTGCATTGAACCTATCATAAAACTTCAATACGCGATTGAAATCGAATTCGAAATGGTCTTTAGGAGATGGATTATATTCCTCACGGGGTGTATTGGGCATTTTCGTAAATTACGTAGTTCGAACTTATATAGAATTATTTTAGAGTAAAGGGGAGTGTTTTAGAAGGACGACCTACGAGTTGTATTTCAATGAAAATATAAAAGAATTCCGTTGCTTATTTCTACAACTTCATAAGATCGGGGCTTTTGGGTTAAAGCACTAGAAAAAATTTGTCCCTTTTTTTCTAGTATAAAGTTGCAGTGTGTAGAAATTTAAACAGAATTCAGGATTTCATTGTAAATATTGATTCCTAATTGTAAAATAACGAGTTGTAGCGCAAACTCAAACTTATCCGTGAAAAATTGTGTTTCAATTCGAATTCTTGGTCACTTATTGCTAAAATTAAGGGTTTACATACATACTAGGGGTTTTAGAGGGATAAAACAAAAACTTGTGAAAGGAGTTGCCGGCGTATGTACTAAATTTGTAGCCTAGGATCTTTCTCAGCACTTATATAATTGATTTTGTTATTAATTCGAGAGTTTTTTTTATTGAGCTTTATCCATAGAATTAAAAATTTCTAATAAGCTGGGAATAATTGGGTACATTAATCGTAACACTAATTGAGAGAGTTAGTTACTTATTGATAATTATCCATCCAGGCATTAACAGCATTTCCCATAAGTGTAATATTTAATTTATTAAATTTGGTTTTATATGAGAGTACATTTTTAAATGTACTAATGATTTTAATACAATTTAAAATTGAAATTGCTTATAAAATTTTCGGGTATTTTTATTTCTTTAGCGGACTGTATTAGAGAGAGAAAGAGAGTTTAATATGATACAAAATAAATCAAAAGCTTTTCCATTCGCCGTGATTAATTTATTTTCTCTTTTTATTTTATGCAATTAATTGGAATAAGAGTAATTTATTTGTTCAATAATTATCAAGAGCTTTTTTATTCGCTGTGATTAATTTATTTTCTCTTTTTATTTTATGCAATTAATTGGTTATTTATTTGTTTAATGATAGTGGTGTTAATATAAATGTGTATTAAGTAAATTTATTCTATGCTTTTAAAATTTCCAATTTTTAGTGTCCATAATAAAATAATACTAAATCAAATAATGTTATACCTGTTAATCTTGATGTAGAGATTTTTTGAACACTGGTAATCACTGAACTCTTCGTAAATGCAATTATATTAAAGGGATTTACAGTTACTTACAAAAGTTCTGCGCTTTACTTAGTATATTTAATACTTATAGGAATTTGAGTAAAATTTTAAAGAGAATAAATCGCGTTTGGTGGTTGATTTTTAGTTTGAACTATGAAATCAAATAAGCGTAAGATCTTGTTTTTTCTATTTTTTTTTTTTGTAGTTGAAATTTTCCTATTTGTGGATTAATTATGACAATTTATATTATTTCCTTTTGTAAATTTTTCCTTTTAATTAAAACAAATTTTTTCTTTTTTATTCTTGTTCTTATTTTTCCAATTATAAGTGCATGCACAATTTTTAGGTATTACTCACTCCGATTTTATTTTCAACTGTTGAACTTTACCTCATACTGTTTTTTTTTTCTTCTTTTTCTTCTTGTAGTTTTTAAGAGAATCTTGCTATTGTCTTCGATCTGGTTTTTTGCCGATTACGAATAGGACCATGAACAATTTAGGGCTTTTGTTACAGAATAGAAATAGAACCTGTGTGTTTATGCTCTGGATTTGGCAATTAAATAAATGCAATAGTTGATGATAAAAAAAAATTATTTATTAATATAAAAAAATTAATTTTCACTGGTTGGGGAGAAAACTCGTGTGTGTTCCGAGCGTTGATAGTAACTCAATAAAAAACTTAAAACGGAAATCTTTCTTTTAATTCAAAACATGTGGAAAACT
The DNA here is from genome assembly GCA_030448955.1 of Trichopoda pennipes. NCBI lineage: Eukaryota > Metazoa > Arthropoda > Insecta > Diptera > Tachinidae > Trichopoda > Trichopoda pennipes. The sequence goes on from JASKUP010000040.1 coordinate 6,762,377, forward strand.
CTCCACTTTCTTACGTTACGTGCTAAGTCTAATTCAATTCACAATATTCTTAAAAAGGGAAATCTTTATATAATTCAAAACGTGTGGAAAACTCTCCACTTTCTTACGTTACGTGCTAAGTCTAATTCAATTCACAATATTCTTAACAATTCAAAGGTAAATATTTAAATGAAATGAAGGTAAATATTTAAATGTAATTATGGCAGTTGAAATTTGAAAATTATGTGTCCAAACGTTAGGTTGGACAATACTTATATTTATAAAACAGATTGTTGCTTTATAAATTAAATTTGTATAAAGTATACAGAACTTAAAATGAAATTTTATTTTTATTTTATTCGTGTTGTTTTTTTTTTAAATTTTATGAATTAAAAAAAAATATTTTATGTGATTCTTTAAAATTAAATGGATTACAGTGGGGAAAAAGCATTCTTAAACACATTTGTATGCTTTAAGCTTAATAGACTAAATGAGAATTTTTTGCGGCCAATTTTTGTATACAAATAATACAGGCTGTTCGCCGGGAAGTTATACTATTTTGTTTGCTTATAATTTTTGATTAAAAGAGAGAGAGAGAGCAAATTTTATATTGATTAATGTCGGAGTCCAATATCAGAAAAATGTCCGCCTCTGTTAGCCTTACAAATGCGAGCCCTTTTGTGCACATTTTTCCTTATATTGTCACACATTTCACGCGGTAGTTTATTAATTTCATCACGAATATTTTATTTGATTTGCTCAAACGTTTCTGGTTTGTTTGCATGAAACTTGCTTTTTAGATATCCCCACAAAAAGAAGTTCAGCGCAGTCAAATCAGGCTACAGTGGAGATCAATCAACATAACCATTTCTTGAAATAACTTGTGTTGGAAAGAGATCTCGCAGTAATTCCATTGTAATTCCAGCTGTATGCGATGTGGCACATGTTCATCAATCCCAAAGCATGCAGTTCTGGCGTTAAAAAAGTTTTCAATCGTATCACAATATCGCTCCCCATTCACAGTTACCGTCACGCCGTTTTCATTTTCAAAGAAGTCAGGTCCAATGATTCCTTCTGACCAAATTGTACCGCAGACTGTCACTTTTAATGGATGCAAAGGTGACTGTTGAATAATTTGAGGGTTTCTCGTTACCCAGAATCGATTATTCTGTTTATTCACATATCCATTCATATAAAAATGTGCCTTGTCGCTCATTATGATTTTTTTAATGAAAGTCTGGATGGTCATGGACGATCTGTAACATTCTATTGGCATATGTACAGAGGCGTAAATGGTCTTGTTATAAAAGCTCTTGTGTCAACTGAATTTTACATGGAAACAAATACAAATATGTGCATATATTGTCGCGGGATGACGCGGGGTGACGTGAAATGATACCCAATAAATGCAAACCCCAACAAATGCAAAATATAGTGGCCAAAGTTGTTGTTTTAAGACCAGGCTCCTGAGCACGGTGTCGCATTGAGATGTTTGGATTGTTTTCAACACTTCCTTTAGCAGCAGTAACGTTTTCAGCCAATCTTGCAGTACGTTATGGTCTATGCTTGGGCTTGTGACCTACAGATCCTCTTTCTTCCAAATCATTCATAGTGCGTTTTGTTGGCACGCCTTTTTTTTCAAAAATTTCACATAACTTTCTTATCGTCACAGTAATCGATGATTGATTTTGATAAAATGTTTTAACGATTAAAATACGTTGATTTATCGAATATTTTTCCGTAATAAATTTGCCACATGTCTACTTTATGACTGCCAGATATGAACTGTCAAGACTAATGTCTACCAAAATAGCGGCAAAACAAAGTAATATACGATCCCGGCGGCACGTCGTTTTTCCCAAAAATTTCATGTAACTTTCTTATCGTCACAGTAATCGATGATTGATTTTGATAAATATTTTAACGATTAAAATACTTTGGTTTATTGAATATTTTTTCCGTAATAAATTTGCCATGTGTCATGACTAATGTCTACCAAAATAGCGGCAAAACAAAACAGTATACCATCCCAGCAAACACTCTGTATAACAACTTGCGGCTTTAAAGTGCTACGGGGAAAGGTTAAAAAATAATAATAAAATACAATAAAAAAGGAAAAATGTATCATTTAATATTTTCCTTAATTCAACCGATTTTCTGTATTAAAAAAAATTATTATACTAATAATATAACTCAGTTTTTCAATTTTTGATTAAGATTAAGTGACACAATGTTACACCAAAAATGCACAATCCAAAATGCAACCCTGATCACAAAATTAAATTATTTAAGAGATTTTTTTTAAAAGAGAAGTAGCACACTTCAGGCAACAATGCCTATTTAGTCAAGTGCCGTGCTATATTCTTTAGAAAAGAGACAGAGAAGAGATGCGATAGGTGGTGAATGTAGAAGGACAGTTACGGAAATTAACTGTCGTATAAGACAGCTCAGTGACCAGTGACTATGCCTTCATCACTGAGCAGCCCCATCGGCATTCAATTTTTATTTCTAGTGAAAAAAACCCAAGGTCTTTGTTGGGAATCGAACCCACAACCCCCAGTCATGTAAGCTAGCACCCTAACTACTAGCCTACAGGAGCACCCAAATTATCCTTTTCATAAGCAGATCTGACAAAAGTTTTTCTTAAACTAGAAATAAAATAAAAATAAAAGAAAATAAGAAAATAAATGTCAAATTATTATGGCTAAAAGAGAACAATTGTTACGACAGGGAGTAACAACCAATAAATATTTGACAGGCCAAGTCCAACTTTAATTTTTTAAATCGTTTGAAAGAATAAAAATATTTCATAAGACAAGTGGTGAATTTTTAATCTAAACAGTGTTGCCAACTACAAGAATTTGTCTTAAATTTGCAAAAACTAAAACTGATTTTACTGTCAATAAGATAAACTTTAAATGCATTTAAAATACAAAATTTGTAATTTAAGAAAATTTTTCAAAAAGAAAAAAAAAAACAAATTTAATTTTTTTCTGAAGAGGAAATATTGAAAATATAGTGTTAAATTTATTTAAAAAAGACCATTATTAAGATTTGTGCTTAGATATGTGCTTAGATTTTCCAACGGGGTTGATTTTTCTTTTATTTGGCTACGGTTTTCCGTCGACCCTCGTCAAATTTGGTTTCGGCCGTTTGCCATCTTTAGTGTTCTCTTCGTACTCTTGTATTAAGATTAATACTTATTTATTTAAGCATCTGTAATATTTATAGTTGCAGTAACACTGGCAGAATCTGACGTATAATTCCTTTTTACTTTTATTCTACTTAACTCTCATAATCTAAAACTACTAAAAAAAACATGCAACACATTTTTACTGCCATTTTGTTAATTGTAGCGTAAATTTCATTGTCCTCTTGTTCACAAAATCAAATTAATTAATAAAATCAAATATGTTATAGCCTGAATATATCTTAAATAGTGCACTAGCAAACCCGGCGAACTCCGTTTGCCACGTTTGCCACCAGATGGCATCGTTTTTTGTAACATTTCGTTTGGGGATTAAAAGATAAAGAAAAATATTTTTTTTGTTTTATGTTTGAAAAGGAAAAAATTTATTTCATTGCACAACAGTAATGAATTCATTTCGATTACAAAAATGAAGTGGCATTTAGTTGAACATCTCTAAGTAAAAAATGAAAGTGAATCCAAAGTAAATACTGAATTGAAGCGTTATACGTGTCGGCAAATTAACCGTTTCATTGAAGTGCTCTTTGGTAAACCACTTTTTTTTTTATGGTCTGACGTTAACACAAACAAAGCGGCTGGTTTTCGAACTCGTGAACACTTAACTTATAGCTGCCCATGTCAAAAACAATGACTTTCTAAATTTATCCCGCAAACACTAAGCGATTGGCCTTGTGACTTGTTAATTGTCATTACGAACGCAAGGCGAACCGGAATTTGCAATCGTTTGAAGTCAAATGGAAGATCAGTCGGAATCGTTGGTATTCGAGGAATACATACATTTTCACCTACATACTTTCCGTTAATAATGGTTCGGCATAAGTCTTTTTACCGCAAGTCGAGTACCGTTGTAAAGTCGCGGTAGATTCAAATTACGCAATATCATAATAACTGAACCAACTTTAAGTTGCAAATTGTGTGATGTAAATCCTGGTAACTCCAGGATAATTTACTGCATCATCGGGATTTTTTATGGAATCAACGGATTTGTATGTCACCAAATCGCCATCGATTTTTGATTGAATGGTGAAATTCAGTGCATGTACATCATTATTCTTTGCGGCGAGAATTGTTCGTTGACTTAACTAAGCATAATTCTGATAATTTTCACTAATGTTTGGGGGGAAAACATGTTCAATAGGAGCTAATTGAGAGTCTACAAATCCGCAAAAGTCGTTGGTAAGAGTAATTAATCCAGCTGTCCCATCAACTGGGACTTTTCCATTTCCAACAGCCAACAATTGTTTGAAAAATTGTGCAGCACTTTGATCATGTTAAAGCTGAACTCTCTTATTAGTGGTTAGCGATAATGTTTTTACGTTATTCCACAAAGGTGATGCCTTCCGGCAAGCATTCAATTCATCTGCAGGCATTGTACGGTGAATTACTGGCAACGTCTGCCTGTAATCGCCTGCCAACAATATCATCAAGCCGCCAAAGATGTTGTTATTGCGCCGAAGATCCTTCAGTGTGAAGCTAAGTGCTTCAAGTGATTTCTTATATGTCATTGTGCACTCATCCCAAACAATAATGCTTGCATTGCATCAACAATTTTCCCATTGCACTGGATCGGGAAATCTTGCATATTAAAGTATCAATTGTGTTTAAATTGAGTGACAACTTAAGCGCAGAATGTGTACTGCACATCACAACTTGATCGAATAGTCTCCAAAATCAATAACATGACAAATGTTTTCCCTGTTCCTCCAGGTGCATACAGGAAGAATAGACCACCAGTATTCTTGTCCACCGCTTGCATAAATGTTTCTTATACTTGTTTTTTCTGTTTATTCAGCAACGGTACATTATTTCGAACGAATTTCTGCAGTGTATCAACATTGTATTGCAGCTCTCGATTTAATTCTTGCTTGAATGCATTGTGCATCGATGGATTATTCCTACATCAATCAGTAGCTTGCTTGCATTAGTCAAGCATTGATCCTCAATCACAATCAATCCTTCATTGTATATTTCATCGGTCATTTGCATGTCGGGATTATTCGTTCGAATGCGCAAGCGATGCAAGATATCTTCACATATGGCGTCTTTGCATTTGTTCCGTAACTGAATTGGTTGTGAAGGGAAACATGTGGTGATGATAATTGCGAACAGCGTTCGTATTTGGTACGCATTTGATGAAACAACTGAATCCGCAAGTGTTAAATCCCAATAAGAATAGTTCTCCAAATAGTTTACATGCTTCTCGAAATGTTTGGCATTGGTGGCGGCCATTCACAGTTTTCAAATGCGCAAATGATTTTGGTCCATTTACATTTACCAACAGCAGTCGCAAATAAAAACATTCATCATTTCTAGGATGAGCAGTATACGTGTGACCTAGTGCACAGACGCCATCCACTTAAAATGAAACGTACTTACTTTCGTGAGCGATACTCACACACCACGTACTGGTGCCGTTGTTGTACGTGGTATGTATCTGAGAAAAATGATTTTCCCTGTTTTCCTGCTTTTCTCTTGAAATTTTTCCTGAATTTTCTTTGCTATAAACCTCACGGAGCCCGAGACCTTTTCAAAGATATAAATCAACGATAAATAAATCTTTTGCAAGGTTATTTAAATACAAACAAAAACAAAACTCAAATTTATTGAAAGAAATTGTCTTTAAACGAAAATACGTTTCTATAGCCACTATCAATTTACACGCAATTAATGCTGGAGATGGTCCTCGGAGCCATAAAATAGTATAAAAAATTTAAATTCATTTGTGGAAAAAAATAAAATTTTTTGTTATACTCAAATTCTTTGCCAATCGAATTTAGCGATTTATAATTATTTGCTAAGTAAATAAAGAAACTTGTATATGACAAGGTCATACATACATACGTAAATTCATATACATATACATGTGAGTTTAGTGTATAACAGTAAATTCTACTGAAATCAAACACTTCATTTACTCTCAAAATTGAAAATTTCAGTGAGAGTGTTGAGTAAATAGCAATAATAAGGATCCCAACAAATTTTGTAATTTTTCTCTTTCCGTATTCTCTCCACTTCCCGATAAAGTTTGTGATAATTGTAAGGGAAATAATAATAATAATTAAAATCATTTTCATAATAAGACTCTGTCATCTAAGGTCTTTCAAAAATGTGGGTTGTGTCTTAGATAAATAAAGTTGCCGCAAGGCTCCGCTCTCTCTACCACACGATTTTTTATCTTGCTAAATTATCTTCTTTGTTACTCTTTCAATCCCATATACTTTTTCGCTGATAACAGCAGAATTTGTCATTCATATTCCTTTAAGAATAGACCGAAACAGTTGGGTAAAATATGAATGATACGCCCACACACGATCTCCCAGCATTCTCCCAATGGGGTCGTGTGAATAGAGTTGCTTTAAATGTCCGTAAGACCTAATATTGCATGCTTACGCATAGAAGTATGTTTGAAAATAATGTTGCATCTATTGTTATGGGTGATATAAGTATTAAGGTAATTCTTGGCAGTGTGATGTTCAATGGACTGAGCAAATTTTTCAGGTTTCTAAAGAAGCTTTCAAAACGTAGTAAAAGATATATCACTCCATCCGATCTGCGTACTATTTGTACCACCTATATTCGTTCAAAAATAGAATACAACTCTCATGTATGGGCTGGCGCCCCAAAGTCTATTTTGGAATTGCTTCACCGCCTATAGGAGAGGGCCAAGAGGCTTATTGGAGACGGTAGGGTATTCAACTCTATTTTATTTTCCAGAATATCAACGCAATGTAGGTTGTATTTCACTGTTTTATCATTACTACAATGGTAAGTGCTCTAATGAAATAAGTGAACTTGTTCCCATTACTCGCACTTTTTTTGCGTTTAACACGCTTTTCGTTGAGGAACCATCCATTTTATTTTATTTTTTAAAGAGAAGTAGCAGGCAACAATGCCTATTTAGTCAAGTACTGTGCTACATTCTTTAGGAAAGGAATATAGAAGAGATGAGACAGGTGGTGAAAGTAGAAGGATAGTTACGGAAATTATGTGTCGTATAAGACAGCACAGTGACCAGTGACCAACCATGTCTTCATCACTGAGCAGTCCCACCGACAGTCAATTTTTATTTGTAGTGAAAAATAAACCGAAGTCTTTGTTGGGAATTGAACCCACAACCCCCAGTTTTGTAAGCTAGCACACTACCTACTAGCCTACAGGGGCACCTTTGTGGTTGATTGGCCGGTAAGTCGCACTGTGGAAAATTCATTTTTTTAGCAGAAAAGTTTGTGTGTGGAGTAAACTCCTTTCAGAAGCCTTTTCTATCACTTTTAATGCTCTCTCTCTGCTCCAGCCTATAACCAAATTTCCTAATTCTGGCACAATATATTACATGAGTAATGGTCATTCCTAGAGTGCTGGTCCGAGAAAAAATAATCTTAAGAGTTATTTCCTTCTACTAAAGTAAAACGGCAACTAAAATTATTTAGCTATTAACAGTGGCTGCGTTAGTTAGGACGCCATCTTTGTTGGTCATTCAAGAATAGACTCGAGAATAAATCTTGCAGAGTAGCCAAGGCACAAAGCTGCAATGTGTATCATTGGAACGACAAACAATTGTTCTAAGGCCAAAAAGCAGAATTAGATAATTGTTAGATAATTGTTTGTTGGCCAAAGAGAAAAAATCAGGATCGTAAGTTCACATCTCATGAAACCGCTAAGGCGGCTGTTCTTGTTAGAAAACAAAAGCTCGTATACTTTAATTTCGTTTTTTCAATAAAAATTAACAATTTTTAATTAGCCACTGTGGAGATAAACAGTTTGGTAATAAATCTAAAAGATGTAATTCAAATCTCGCTGGAACTTTTAAGAGCAGAAAGTAAAAATTTAACTCGCACTTGGCTGACTGATCTCTTGCGATATTATTTTCGGCGTAAAAACCTGGGCAAGCGTCTTTAGCTCTTAACTTCTAAAACTACACTTAAAGAAAAGGAATTTTTCTTTATTCAAAAATATATTTTTAATTTCTATAATTTAAAATTGTATTTTTTTATGTGTGAATTTACATAAACTAGTTGGCTGCCAAAATGCCGTAATTTTTACTTAAAATTTCAAGACCTACCACAATTAGCGCCTAAATGCCGGGAGGGGAATGAAACGATTTATAATTATTGATGGTAAATTTCTTTGTAAAACATTAAAAATAAAAATTTTTTAAGACACTTGTCTTATTTATCTTTTAATTTTATATTTATGTGTTGTAAATAGAAAAAATAATTTTCAAAAGCTTTTAAGAAAATTTAATTTAGAAAAATTTTTAATAAAATATTGATTCATAATTTATTTAATTTATAAATAGATGAGCGATTGTTATTAATTTTATTATTTAATCATTTTAAGTTTTGCAATTTGTAGGTGTAGATATTTATAAATAATGTTTTATTTAAACTTTAGAAAAAAAAAAAAATAAAAACAAAACAAAACTGACGTCTTCAAAATGTGGGCGAATTCGTCAAAGATAAACGTCATAAAAAATTTTTTTTAATCTATGAACTAATAGAAAATTTTAAACTGGACACTAATCACACAATTTATAATGAATATAAATAATAAAATGAAAATGAAAAAAAAATAAATAATTAAATTTAAATAAATATTTCAATATTTTCAGGAAATTTCGAGTAGATATAACGACGAAAAAACTTTAAGCGAACATCTTAAACTACCCATTCAACGAATAAACGATTATCAACTCTTGTTAAAGGTTTGTGTCAAATCATTTCTTTCTTTCTTTTCTTTTCTTTTCTTTTTCTTAATTTAAGAAAAATTTTCCTTTTAAGATATTTATTATAACGATTTTTACTTTTGTTTTTTATTTTAAACAATTCTAAGAATGAATTATATGAGAATTCCACCAAAGTGAAAAAAAACGAAATATGCAGGGGTTCTCATGCAGCAATTCTGTTTTGTTGGAGTACGACAAGATTTATAGTTTCTCATGATCATTTCGGTTGTTAGCACATGTAGTGAAATAACGGTATTTTTTAAGAAAAATAATGAAAAAATCCATAGAATCATCTATTTTTGGATACGAAATTTTTTTCGTGCGATTTGTTTCATTCTACTTATTCCCCAATGACATGACGTGGTCATCATTCGAAGAATACTTTGGCGTAATAATATAGCTGCAGCAATTCGTGTATGCTCAGTATGAAATGACGTGATAAGATTTACATCTTCACCTGGCCGTAATCAGATGGTGGATCATTACCACTGCGGATGAAATGTAGCCTCATCCTCGCCCTGAAAGGCCTTCGGATACATATATCCTCCGGTCACTCATAGTTGCAACCTCAAAAGCCTGGAGTAGGCCGCAGCCTTCACTCCTTGCTGCGGAGTTGGAGACTATCCAACTCCTGGTCCAGAATGCATGTAGCTTAATATAATTAAGAACACGACGGCATTCATACTCACTGGACCTGGACCTTTTATTGTGTTCATTGTGAATGATCCGGTCCGCAAACTCAAATAAGGGCCTCGAAATATACAGCCAGCACGATACTGGTCAGAGAACAGCTAAATGCCTAAAGAGATAAATAGCGAAACTCTGGGGCTTTACTGATTCCCGTAGAAATATAGCGGATTTTCCAGTTGACTCTAACTAGCCTTGAAGGGACTGGGCTTCCTTTTACCCCCGCAAAACACAAGTCTAGATGGTTGTGTGATCCATAAAGACTTATAATGTGTCCCCGGGGGAATGCTCAGTACGAAATAAAATATAACTCCACCCTAAAAAGACAACGATAGTCTTCTACAAAAATATGACTGTAAATTAACTTCAGATTTATATGTATCGTTCGACCATCCTTTAGTAATATATTGGCTTACAAGATTAAGAATTGAGTCTTGTTTCGTACATTCCGCAATAACACTAGCATCCATAGCAAAATTCTTTACCGTTATTTCATATGCGTTTTGTTGTGAGTTCTTTATTGCAAAATATATAACACCAGTTTTTAGAGTTTTTAAATTAATAACAAGCTTTAACTACTACAGAACAATTTACTTAAGATGGACGTCTTTTCTTCACCAGATTTAATTTTACACTAACTGCCTATCCACTCAGACGCTGCCCTATTTATATTTGTCCATTTAAAGTCTAGAAAATTTAAGAAACTTCTACTCCCTTTGTATCATATTTTGTTGTTGTATTTTATTTATTCAATGTATAGGCGCCGGTATGTCTGTGTGTATTTTTGTTTTTGTTTTTATACTGATAAAGTTTTTCTCCGTTGGCTCTAGAGCTTTGCTGACACTGCTGACTTTAGAGCATTCTTGAATGGCATCTATTTTCGCCTTCATAGCCGCAGGTATTGAATCCAAGCTTGCATTGGTGTTTGCTGAAGGGCTACATACCTCTATCTCTTCTTGGTGTCCGAATTCGTATGTCCCAATATTGATGTCTTGCTGCTTGAATTTATCAATCAACCTCCGCTCCAACTTATTTAGCACTTTCTTTAGCTGCTCAACTTTCAGTTCTTCCAACTTCATTGTAGTTGATTTATTTTTTTATAATTTTTGCAATAAAGAACTCACAAGAAAACGTTTATAAAACGTATAAAAATAACCATGTTTTGTTCTTAATAGTCAAACTTATCCATAGGAAGTGTGGACAAGGCATCTGCATTTGCATAATGATTTGTGTTTTTATAGCGAATATCATAATGATGGCCCGCTATTGAAGGCGATTCAAGGTCATTATAGGAAGTTTTTTGTGCGCTTGGAATAGTGTTGCAAGGGCTTGGTGATTTATAGTCAACTCAAAATGACGACCATAAAATAATTGTTACGTTTATACATTTTATAAACGTTTTGTTGTGAGTTCTTTATTGCAAAACAAAAAACACCAGTTTTTAGAATTTTTAAATTAATAACAAGTTTATTTACTTTAACTACACAAAGTTGACACTACAAAACAATTCACTTTACTTCTTTACTTCACTGACTAACTATCCACTCAGATGCTGCCTTTTTATATTTGTCCATTAAAAGTCTAGAAAAATTAAGAATCTTCTACACTCTTTGTATCACATTTTGTTGATGTATGTCGTTTATTCAATGTATGTCTGTTTGTGTTTTTGTTTTTATGCTGATAAAGTTTAAATTTATTTTTAATAAATATATCTCTTATTCTTTTTTATGGTCTTTTTAAATTAAATTAACAATATAAGTTTTTTTTTTCGATATTTCGCTTTCCTATGGAAAGCTTCTTCAGGGAGAAAAATTTTTTATTTTTAAAAACAAAAATTATTAACATTTTAACATTTTTTTTATTTTTGTTTTCAAAAATAAAATAATTTTTTTTTCCTGAAGAAGCTTTCTATAGGAAAGCGAAATATCGAAAAGAAAAAAAAATAATATAGTTAATTTAATTTAAAAAGACCGTAAAAAAGAATAAGGGATATTTATTAAAGATAAAAAAAGGTCGAATAAAAAACTACAAAAGTTTAAATTTATTTTAAGATAATTGTTATTGTCTTGTGTAGATAAGTTTTCTTAGAAAACTAAGCATTTAAAAAATAGCATACCGATTTGTTGTTGTGTTGCGTGTATGAAATTTCTACGCAGTTTGTAACTAGAAATTTGTTGTTGTCTTGTGTGCATACAACATAGCCAGTAGTTTACTTTATTGCTTAATTGTTTTCTTGTTTTTAGGTGCCCCTGTAGGCTAGCAGGTAGTGTACTAGCTTGTCAGTATGGGGGTTGTGGGTTCGATTCCCAACGAAGACCTTGGTTTTTTCACTACAAAAAAAAATTGACTGTCGGTGGGACTGCTCAGCGATGGGGACATAGTCACTGGTCGCTGTGCTGTCTTATACGGCAGTTAATTTCCGACTATCTTTCTACTTTCACCACCTGTTTCATCTCTTCTCTATCCCTTTCCTAAAGAATGTAGCACGGTGCTTAACTAAATAGGCATTGTTGCCAGAAGTGCTACTTCTCTTAAAAAAAAAAGCAAGACACATCCGTAACAATATTGATGAAAACTGGCTTACATTCAATGTCCTTGATGAAAAAGATATAGGTTTTTCAATTCGATCCGGATATCGATGTGACAACACAGCACCAATGCCACTTTGAGATGCACCAGTAACGATGATAATGGGAAAGTTTTCATCATAACGAACTAGTTTTGCCACGGTAAGGATAACCGATTCAAGGGACTGAAACGCTTCTTCTTCTTGTTTCGACCCGCAAACAAATTATACATTATTTTTCCTTAGCTTATTTATATTTATTATATTTTATTATATTTTCATAATTTTTCTTAAAAATTCTGTTATTTCACTACATTTGATAACAAACAAAGTAACCGGTACAAACTATAAATGCCGTCGTTCTCTATGGATTCCTGCGAAACAAAGTTACTGCAAGAGAATCCCTGCATATTTTTCATGTAGCCCTGTGCTATAATCTACAAACGATTTTCTTTTTAAATTTTTTTTAAATTTAATTGTTTTAAATTTAATTTAAATTTTAAAATTTTAATTTCATTTTGGTGGAACTCTTCTATACAGTAATAAATAACAAACATACTCGGTACAATATTCTGATATTCATACATTTACATAAAAATTTCAAGAAAACAACTTTTTAATAATTTTAAATGTCACCAACTCACGCAACACTTTTTTTTAAGAAATTCTTCCACAAATGCCACAAATGCACAAACAATTAGACTGATTTAATTAAAAAAAATTATATTAAAATATTTAAAACGACACACACACACACACTCAAAATTTAGTTACAACGCTTTAAGCTTTCAACACTGTTTCAACAACAATTCACAATAATTTTGTTTTTTTGTTTGGGAGTTTTAAATACTTTTTCTTTACCCCAAAACTACATGGAACACACACTTCATTTTTTCTTTTGTTCTTGTGTCTATTCATCTTTTAAACCTCAACAAAAACAACAAACACTATGTTCACTTAAGACTCAGACTCAGATCATACATTTCATAAAATCTTCCATCCATGCGATGGCTTTTGTTTTTTGTTATCAATTTCACAAGAAATCCAACAACAACAAAAGAAAAAACAAGAAAAATTATGTATAAAAAAAAAGAGAAAAACAGAAACAAAAAGAAAAAACAACAAACAACAACAAACAACCGTCAAAGAAAACTTTGTTTTATTTCACAGGATTTGCTTAAATTCTCACTGAGCTTAAAAGAAAACATTAAAGATATCCAAAAGGCTTTAGAGTTAATGCTTAGTGTTCCTAGCCGGGCCTATGATAATACATTTCTAAATAGCATTGAGGGTTACAGAGGTAACATAAATAAAATCGGCCGACTTCTATTGCACGAATGGTGGACAGTAATCGATAAGGAGGGAAAGTCGCATGAACGTTTTTTGTTTCTATTCAAGTCACGCGTGCTCATCTGCAAGGTGCGAAAGATAAGCGATAAGCGTTCGATATTTGTATTGCAAGAGATTATAAAAATACCCGACTGTGTGATAGAGGAGGATACAGTAAACAGTTTGATTAAGTTTTCGGCCAAACCGAACGCTAAGGATACTCAACATTTGCCAATATGCCTGAAGCCACATGCTGAACATAAAGATTTATTACAGAAATGGTATACGGAAATATTTGCCCACAAGGATAAGGAAGTCACCCTGCAGGAGCATAAGGCTGATGATTTACGTATAGATTCTACACAAATTTTACAAGAAACCACCTTAAATTTACCGCAAAAGGCCGAGGCCTACAATCCGGATGCTAGTGTAAGGGCTTCTGATGTTGCCAAAGATTATTTCCTGACAAAAGAAGAAAAGGAACGCTATCAGGCGGAATATCAAGAGTTGTTGCGATTGGAGCAGGAGTCCATAGAGCGTTATAATAAAACAAAATTGGAAAGTCATCAGTCGTCAGTGCAAAAATCGTCGGTGTCTAGCAAAATAATAAGTCAGCACTCAGAAGTGCAGCAAATAACACAAACCTCCACCAAAGTATCACATATTCGTACAGCCGACAGTGTGGAACAAAAGTTTTCGGCACAAACAAAATCGGTGGAACAGCAAGAAAGAGTTGTGGTTAGAAATAATAATATTTCTGAAGTGCAACGATCGACCCAGCATTCAAAAGCTGAAGATACTTCCAAGGAGACCACCACAATACAAAAAACACAACAACATACTGAAGACCGGGAAAAGATTACGCAGATACCTATTGAAAATACTATTAGGGCAACGGAATCGAAAAAAGATTCGGTCTTAAAGTTGACCCACGAATCATCTACTCCTATCGCAGAACCTTTAAAAGATGCTGCCAAGCCAGGTAAAGAACCTGTAAAGGAATTCATTAAACCTAAAAAAGACTCTCCCAAACCTCAAGAATCTCCTAAAACTAAAACAAACTTGGAAAAACCTGCAATCGATAGTGCTGCGCCATTTGTCGAAACTTTAGCAACAGTTCAGCAAACAGCTGCCACTAGACAGGAACTTAAAAAAGATCACATTGAAACGTCTTCTAAAGAGCAGCAGGGGAAAGAGATAATAGAAACTGCTGCCAACATCACCACAGAGACTGAGATCCTACCACCCTCTTGTCCTATAGAGGAAATCGACGAAAATCTTGGTAAGACAATCACATCTAAGCAAGCATTGAAAGCATACCACGCTTTAACGCCTGAACCTATGCCAGTTCCCAAAATCACAGTTACACAAGATATTGTACCCAGCAAACACAATCCAATACAGCTTTCAGATATTAAAGACTATGAAGAGTATATTAGAGAAACGGCTGGGGGGAGTGAAAAAAATCCCACCAGTCATTCTGCAGGCCAGCAAAATGTCTTTAATATATCTGACAATGCTTCGCTTATGCAATGGAATGATCGCCTTTACACCATACAAATGGGTCGTGGAGGTTGTGGAGATGGTTCGGAACCACCCCAGCCTCCTATGCCTCCTCATTCTGTACGCATGCCCGGCTTCTTTCAGCCATTACCACGCATTTCATATGAAACATCTATTGAAATTTTAATAGTAAAAGCCCCTCCCCCTTCGCCTCCCCCACCCATTACACTTATACCACGCGTTGTGGTGTGCAACGAAGCTCTAGAAATGAAAACACAAAATTTTCTCGAGGGCATCTATGAAACGGATAGTTTTGATACTTCATTGCGCACGGCCAAAAAGAAAATAAGATCGATCAAATCAACTGTATTAAAATCAAAGGATTCGACCAAATATGCGGTGGACACTGTGAAGAAAGCTGAGGCTCGAGATTTTCTACACATTTTTACGCCGCCAATTAAGCATAAAAGACCCATCTATGAAATCGTTGAAGAGCCATCACGATTGAGTGATGTTGAAGATGACTACTCTGAGTCATTTTATGGTGATCTACATTCGGAAGTAAGGGAACATAGTGTAGCACGTACCGAGGACCATTTGTCGCTGACTTCTAGACGACGTTATGACAGTAAGAATTCGAATGTTAATGCCAATTTTCTTTTAAATGTTTTATATCCCACTGTTTTGGGTGTGTTAACGGGTGGGTGTGTTTTTCACTTGAATACATATGTCTTCGCATTGCTGTCTATAAGAGTTATAAGAGTTATAAGAGTTTCGTGAAAGTTCATTAACCTTAGATTGCTAGTCTTTTTGCCGCCTCCTTTATTTGTATGTCTTGGTTTATCATTTCATGTTATCATTTCCTGTTATCACTAAGATTTCCTTGATTTAACTTTAAAAAAAATATAAATGTCGCTTCAGTATTTAGCGAATTTAGTCTACTACTATTTAAGATTATTATTTCTAACTTGAATAGCATCTGTATCTGTATGTGAATCTGTATGTTTGTTTTGAAATTGTGTCTGAATTATTTATTTTTTGTAATCAATATGATGTACTTGTCTTTTATTTTAATAATCTAATCTAACAATGGGCTTTTTTTCTTATTCTTTCCCCCCCTCTTGCAATATCCTCCACACTACTATCATCATTACTATCATGCACTCTGCCAAAAAAAAAAAAAAAAAAAAACTATAAACTTTGTTGTGGCATGTTTGAAAAAATCACTTAATTAAATTTGCCTTTTGCTGAATTGCTGAATTGCTGAATATGCGAATATATAAATGTATAAAAATAATACTTGGTTGCCCTTGGGAAATCTGCAGGCAGTAGAGTACGCGATTTCTCGAGAGACACCTCGTATGATAGCATTGCTGAAGTAGATGCACTTAAACCACCAAGAAATGTTTTAGCTGGCAGCACTAGCACGCTACTACGTCCTGACAGTCGATTAGAAGATCGTCCTTATTCCCGTCAATCAATAGCATCTGTTCGAACACTTGGAGCACGCTCTACCACATCCCTAATGGAGGGCCGTGCGCATAAATCGATAGATAAACCTGTCGTTATGAAAATGCTAAGATGTGCGCAGGTTCAACGTAAGTGGTTGTAATACTAATTTTTTTTTTTTTAATTAATACGTATCTTATGCTTTTTACAATTACGTATTACGTATTACGTAACATATGTCTGTCTTTGTAAGAATTTATTGTTCATTGTTGCCTGCTTCGCTATTAATAATAATCAGCTGTTTATTGTTTGGCCAAAATTTTTTAGCCGGCGAACCTGCTCATTTCGAAATACAATATAAAGAGAAGCCCGGCTTGGTTATTTGGTTGAAAGATAACAAGCCCTTGGATGACGTATTAGCTGATCGCATCATTCAAACTGAAGCAGCGATGAATTCTTATCGCCTGGATATCAAAAATTGCAGTGAACGCGATACTGGCGCCTACACAGCAAAAGCGACAACTGGTGCTGAAGTCACCACTTGTACTGCTCAATTGGCGGTTGGTCAGTGTAAGTAATCGATGATAGACAGTTTGTAACCCCAACCTTAAACCAATAATTCATCTATTTGTGCATTTTTTTTAATTTTGGCATTACAGCTGCCGAACACGATGAAAGTAAAACCAATGTGGCTCCCATTTTCTTAGTCAGCCTTAAAGATGCTGAAATGTTGGAGAACACAATGTTCCGTTTCTTTATTAAGATCATGGGCGATCCAAAACCTAAAATGGAATTGTAAGCATATCAGTAGTGGTGGGACATAAAAATTGTGAAGAAATTTCTTTTTCATCTCATTTCAGCTTCAAGGACAATCAAGAAATTAAGGACTCAGATCCTCGACGCCATATTATACGTGAAAAAGACTATTTAGGCTATTACGAGTTAGTAATCAATGAGGTTACTAAGGATGATGCCGGCATTTATCAATGCAAGGCTAGCAATAAATATGGTGAGGCTTATTGTGAGGCTACCGTCACAACAGCTGAAGATAAGAATCCGTTTGGTTCTTTGTCTGGACAAATTTTGCCGCCAGGAGAAAAGCCAGTCTTTCAATGGAAACGTAATGGGGCACCTTTCGATCCAGAGGAACGTTTTAAAGTTCTTTTTGGAGAGGACGAAGATTCGTTGGCCTTGGTTTTTCAACATGTAAAGCCTGAAGATGCTGGCATCTATACGTGTGTTGCACAAACTTCAACGGGCAATATCTCGTGCAGTGCCGAACTATCTGTACAGGGAGCCATACAAACGCTTAACCGCGAGCCGGAAAAGCCCACCTTGGTTATTGAACACCGTGAGGCCAATACCCATGTTGGAGGCACTGCCATTTTGGAATTGCAGTGTAAAGGCTTTCCCAAGCCAGCTGTACAGGTCCAGCATGAGGGTGAAATTGTCCAGGTTGATGAGAGACACAAGTTTCTGTATGAGGATGATGAAACCATGTCTTTGCTAATCAAAAATGCCACCACTGACGATGCCGGTCTTTACAAATTTCATGCCGTCAATGAATTGGGTGAAGACGTTACCGAAATTAGTTTGGTGGTAAAAGCTCCACCTAAAATCAAAAAGGTAAAAGACGTTACATGTTTTGTAAGCGAAACTGTTAAGATTGAGGTCGAGGTTGAAGGTTACCCCAAACCAATTTTGAATTTAACCAATAACGGCAAAGACATCACTTGTGAAAAGAACATTAAAATCTCTGAACTGGCAATTGGCAAGAGCACGGAAAAGATTGTCATTGAAATTGTTGAAATAAAACTTTCCCAATCTGGAAATTTCTCCCTAAGGGCCACCAATGATATTAGTCAGACGTCAGAATACTGGAATTGTACGGTGCATTCGAAACCGGTGTTTGTTAAACAGCTTGAGGAGGAGTATGTGCATGGTGAAAAGGAGACGGTTATAATGACCTGCAGAATTGATGCCTTCCCCGAAGCCAAACTCACCTGGTATCAGGAGGGCAAGGAGATCAATACAAAAAATGGCAAATACTCTGTATCAAGCGATGGCAATGCGTATACGCTTAAAGTTACCGGTGTCACTAGAGTTGACGCTGGTGAATATTGTGTAAAAGCCGAAAATGAACACGGCTCGGCTACCAGCAAAACGAATTTACTTATCAAATGTACACCCGAAGTTGTAACCAATTTAAAGAATATTACCGTCACCGAGGGTGATACAAATGTCATGCTAAATATTGGCATCGATGCCTATCCCAAACCGGGCATTAAATGGTACATTGATGGCATTGAAATCGACGAAAAACGCAACGATTTTAGGCGTCAAGAGGATGGTCATGATTATAAATTGATCCTGACAGAGGTTAGCACTTCAATGCAGGGCACCTACAGTGCTGTGGTTATGAATGACTATGGCAAAATACAAAATGAATGTATAGTAACAGTACAATGTAAGTGTGTGTGTGTGTATTATTTATAAACTTTCTATAAGAGGAAAACTGATAACAACAATTCAGCCAACTCTAAAGCGAATTGAGGTTAAGTTTTCAATCTTTTAAAATTGTAAAAATTTTTTGTTAAGTCAATTTCGACCGACGATTTAACGATTTTTTTATTGATTTGATTAGGCAAACCTAAAATCAAGAAACTATTAAAGGATATTGAATTGGAGGAGGGTAATACATTAACGTTGGAAACTGAAATATATTCAGAACCAAAAGCTGATATCAAATGGTTCAAAAATAATCAAGAATGCGTGGCAGATGCTCGTTTGAAAATCAATCGTACTTCTAAACAATACGAGGAATATAATATGACTTTGAATTTATGCAAACCTGAAGATAGCGGCACCTATGAGGTAAGAGCCAAAAATTTGATCGGAGAGAGCGTATCCAAGTGTCAAGTAAATATTTTGAGTAAGTACGAAGCATCACTATATTTCCAAATTTTATATAAATTGAAGTCATTTAATTGTTTCATCTGTAGCTAAACCCGAAATTGATCATGTTGACATATTTGAGAAACACAGTTTTGAATCAGTTCCCTTGAAATATGAGGTAATTGCTCATGGCATACCCAAGCCAGAGGCTATATGGTATAAGGATGGTAAAGAGATTAAGCCTGATGAAAATACTGCCATTATTGTAGAGGGTGTAAGTTTTTAATTCATCACTTCGGAAATATATTCTTTAATGGAGATAATTTGTTTTTCTTTCTAAAGCAAAAATATCGTTTGGAGAAGAAATATTTGAAATTGGAGGATGCTGGTGCTTACAAAGTTGTTATAAAAAATAAGTGCGGCGAAAAGACTCATCAGGGTGTTTTATCATTATCAGGTTGGTTTCCTTTAATAGCGCACTGTGAAAATAAAGTCCAGAATAAAATATTATATAATAGGTATTGCTGAGTATCGCCAACCAGTTATAAAGAAAGGCCTGAGCGACATTAGCACTTATAAGGGCAAGCCCTTATCTTTGCCTGTTGTCTTTACCGCCGATCCAGAACCTAAAATCGTTTGGCTTAAGGATGGCAAGCCTATAGAAAGCAACGATCACGTTAAATTAAGTGTGATCAAAAAGGATTTAGAACACGGTTTAGTGGAATATGCCTGTACTCTAAATATAGATAAAAGTAAGTTTCATACAAAAAAAAAAAGAAATGGCTACACAAGTTAATAATGTCGATTTTTTGCTTAAAAAATTTATTTAAAACTAGCAAACCCGGCGAACTCCGTTTCGCCACCAGATGGCTTCGTTTTTTGTATCACTTCGTTTGGGGATTAAAAGATAAAAAAATATTTTTTTTTGTTTTATGTTTGAAAAGGAAACATTTTATTTCATTGCACAACAGTAATAAATTAATTTCGATTACAAAAATGAAGTGGAATTTAGTTGAACTTCTCTAAGTAAAAAATGAAAGTGAATCCGAAGTAAATACTGAATCGAAGCGTTATACGTGTCCGCAAATTATCCGTTTCATTGAAGTGCTCTTTGGTAAACCACATTTTTTGTTTTATGGTCTGACGTTAACACAAACAAAGCGGCTGGTTTTCGAACTCGTGAACACTTAACTTGAAGCTGCCCATGTGAAAAACAATAACTTTCTAAATTTATCCCGCAAACACTAAGCGATTGACCTTGAGACTTGTTAATCGTCATTGCGAACGCAAGACGAACCGGAATTTGCAATCGTTTGAAGTCAAATGGAAGATCAGTCGGAATTGTTGGTATTCGAGGAATACATACATTTTCACCTACATACTTTCCGGTTATAATGGTTGCCTCCATTAAATTCGGCATAAGTCTTTTCACCGCAAGTCAAGTACCGTTGCAAAGTCGCGGTGAATTCAAATTACGCAATATCATAATAACAGAACCAACTTTGTGTTGCAAGTTATGCGGTGGAAATCCTGGCAACTCCAGAGAGTTCAAAAACTTCGTTGGATAATTTACTGCATCATCGGAATTTTTTATGGAATCAACTGATTTGTATGTCACCAAATCGCCATTGATTTTTGATAGAGTGGTGAAATTCAGTGCATGTACAACATCATTATTTTTTTTGCGGCGAGAATTGGTCGTTGACTCAACCAAGCATAATTCTGATAATTCTCACTAATGTTTAGGAAAATATTTTCAATTAGAGCTAGTTGAGAGTCTACAAATCGGCAAAAGTCATTGGTAGGAGGTGCCCCTGTAGGCTAGTAGGTAGTGTACTAGCTTGTCAGTATGGGGGTTGTGGGTTCGTTTCCCAACGAAGACCTTGGTTTTTTTTTCACTACAAAAATAAAAATTGACTGTCGGTGGGGCTGCTAAGCAATGAAGGCATAGTTACTGGTCGCTATGCTGTCTTATACGGCAGTTAAATTGCGACTATCCTTCTACTTTCACTACCTATTCATCTCTTCTCTATCCCTTTCCTAAAGAATGTAGCACGGTACTTGACTAAATAGGCATTGTTGCCTGAAGGGCTATTTCTCTTACAAAAAAAGTCGTTGGTAAGAGTAATTAATCCAGCTGTCCCATCAGCTGGGACTTTTCCATTTCCAACAGCCAACAATTGTTTGGAAAATTGTGCAGCACTTTAATCATTTTTTCTCATATTAGTGGTTAGCGATAATGTTTTTACGTTATTCCACAAAGGTGATGCCTTCTGGCAAGCATTCAATTCATCTGCAGGCATTGCACGGTGAATTACTGGCAACGTCTGCCTGTAATCGCCTGCCAACAATATCATCAAGCCGCCAAAGATGTTGTTATTGCGCCGAAGATCCTTCAGTGTGAAGCTAAGTGCTTCAAGTGATTTCTTATATGTCATTGTGCACTCATCCCAAACAATAATGCTTGCATTGCATCAACAATTTTCCCATTGCACTGGATCGGGAAATCTTGCATATTAAAGTATCAATTGTGTTTAAATTGAGTGACAACTTATGCGCAGAATGTGCAGTACGACCGCCATCACATCTTGATCGAATAGTGGCTAAAATCAATGAAATGACAAATGTTTTCCCTGTTCCTCCAGGTGCATACAGGAAGAATAGACCACCAGTATTCTTGTCCACCGCTTGCATAAATGTTTCTTATACTTGTTTTTCCTGTTTATTCAGCAACGGTACATTATTTCGAACGAATTTCTGCAGTGTATCAACATTGTATTGCAGCTCTCGATTTAATTCTTGGTTGAATGCATCGTGCATCGATGGATCATTCCTACTTCAATCAGTAGCTTGTTTGCAATAGTCAAGCATTGATCCTCAATCAGAATCAATACTTCATTCTATATTTCATCGGTCATTTGCATGTCGGGATTATTCGTTCGAATGCGCAAGCGATGCAAGATATCTTCACATATGTCGTCTTTGCATTTGTTCCATAACTGAATTGGTTGTGAAGGGAAACATGTAGTGTGATGATAATTGCGAAAACAGCGTTCGTATGCCTTCGATGAAATAACTGAACCTGCAGGTGTTAAATCTCAGTGAGAATCGTTCTCCAAATACATGCTTCTCGAAATGTTTGGCATTGGTGGCGGCCATTCACAGTTTTCAACGGCGCAAATGATTTTGGTCCATTTACATTTACCAACAGCAGTCGTAAATAAAAACATTCATCATTTCTAGGATGAGCAGTATACGTGCGACCTAGTGCACAGGCGCCATCCACTTAAAATGAAACGTAATTACTTTCGTGAGAGATACTCGCACACCACGTACTGGTGCCGTTGTTGTACATGCTATGTATCTGAGAAAAATGATTTTCCCTGTTTTCCTGCTTTTCTCTTGAAATTTTTCCTGAATTTTCTTTGCTATAAACCTCACGGAGCCCGAAACCTTTCCAAAGATATAAATCAACGATAAATAAATCTCTTGCAAGGTTATTTAAATACAAACAAAAACAAAACTCAAATTTATTGAAAGAAATTGTCTTGCCTAGTGCACGGCGCCATCTACTTAAAATGAAACGTACTTATTTTCGTGAGGATACTGGTGCCGTTGTGGTACATGCTATGTATTAAAGATGGCGGTGTATGTGAAAAATAATTTTCCCTAATTTCCTGCTCTTTCTCTTGAAATTTTTCCTGAATTTTCCTTGCTATAAACCTCGCGGAGCCCGAGACCTTTCCAACGAATGCAAAACCGTGGAAATCGGTTCGTGCGTTTTGGAGGAAATAAGATAAGTTGATGCATTACTCCAATTATTGTCCAACTCAATGACAATGCAATCTTTATCCAGGAGTGCTTCCAATCCCTCGTCTTCAAAATTTGGGCCACTCCTTGTCTTCTGTGTCGAAATCATCAACTTTGAGTCGCGCAAATCATCGTTCTCAAGTTTTTTGAGTTGCTGCATGTTGACCGCAGCCTTCTGCCAACAATCGGTAACTTTCAGCAGCCGTTTTCTCTAAATGAAAGAAGGTTATCAGGCTTTTTTTCAGGCACGAAATTCGATATTATCACAAACCATATGTGATCGTCATTCCATGTCACATGTTGTTCAAATCGATATTGTTAACTTATGTACTGAGAAGCACCCATGATTCTCAATCAAAATTTTTATCTCTTTGCAAAGCTCAACACGCTGATAATGGACGTTATGAATTGCTATTGGAAAATAAATTTGGAAAGGCCCATATTGTGTGTCATGCTGATATTTTGTCTAAACCTGAAATAATCGGACTCAAAGATCAAGGCTGTCTGCCTGGACAAACTGTGTGCTACGATGTTGTGATTGAAGCGAATCCTAAACCAAAAGTAACCTGGAGTCGTGGCAATGAAAACTTGTGCAATAATGAAAATTGTGAGGTTATTGCTGATGTTGAGGCGGAAAAATATAGATTGGTATTCCAGACTGTTGGCTGTACGGATACTGGTACTTATACATTGACAGCTGTCAATAATGAAGGCACCACCACTCAAGAATTCAAGCTGAATGTTCATGGTATTTGATTGAAAGAAAAAAAAGCTAAAAATTGTATTGAAAATGACTCCTCTTTCTTGTTTTGTTTACAGTTGAGAAACCAACATTTATTACACCTCCAGAAGATCAAGTGATACATGATTATAGTGCCGCCTTAACCAAGGTTTTGGTTCATGGTATTCCCCTACCTTCAGTTGAATGGCTTAAGGATGGTAAGCCAATTGACATCAATGCCATCGATAAGCAAACTGGAGAAAAATTGTATCGTGTAGCTCATAATGTAATTGCCAATGATCAGATCGCCAGTGAACTGGAAATTCTGCATTTCCGTCTAAACGATATTGCCAAGGTACACGCCTTAAATAGTTTTTGCTCTACTTGAAAATAAATAACAGGAAAGTATCCTTTTCACATTTTTATAGTATGCAGCTGTGGGAGTTAACGATATTGGCAAGACTGAAGCTCCCTTCAAGCTTACAATGATGGATATAGCTCCCATTTTTGTTAAGAATTTGGAGCCCACCCAGGAAGTTTTTGAAAAAGCACCACTCACTCTGCAATGTGTGGTTGATGGCAGCCCTTTGCCTGTGGTCCAATGGTACAAAGATAACGAAGAAATCAAACCAAGTGAACAGTAAGTTTTCTTTCACCGTGTGATCTCTTTCACTAATAATTTTTTTTCTTAGCATTAAAATCACTACAACACCTCAGGGTCTTATTCAGTTAGAGATTGAGGAATGCGTACCCAATGACTCAGGCGCCTATAAATTGGCAGTTACAAATGAGCATGGCAAGAAGGTAGCTTTGTGTGCTGTCGCTGTTACCCGTAAGTAGGTGTAAAATGTTATTTGAATAACAATGCAGCGTGTTATTTCGTTTTCCAGCCAAACCCTTGGAACCAACGTTTGTTAAGACCATCGGCGATCAAAAGATAACTGTTGGTGAACCTTTAAAGCTGGAAGCTGTTGTTAACGGCTTTCCAGCTCCCGAAATTAAGTGGTTCAAGGATGAGGTTTTATTAAGACCTAGCGAAGCTGTTAATTTTAAAAATAGTCCCAACGGTCAAATTGGTATTGCGTAAGTTTTTTTTTTTAATTAATGTTATCGTTAATGGCTGCGATTAATGTTATAACAAAATATTCAATATTTATTGTAAAGCATTGATTGTTGTACACCCCAAGATGCTGGTATCTACAAATGTGTAATAAGCAATCCTGGGGGCGAAGTCAAGGGCGTGGCTAAGGTTCAGGTGTTAGCTAAGGAAAAACCGCCAGCATTTATTGCTGAATTACAGGATGCCAAAAGCATTGAAGGCTTTCCCGTTAAAATGGATGTTAAAATTGTAGCCAATCCTTTGCCGGCAGTGAAATGGTTCCACAATGGCCAAGAGTTATTGCCGCAAAATAAACACTGTGCATTGTTACAGAATCCTGATAATACATACAGCATGATCATTGAAAAACCCACCCCAGCTGATTCGGGTCTTTATGAAGTCATCGCTACCAATGACAAGGGCACTGCAGCTTCCAAAGCCAAATTGTATGTTGCGCCAATAACTGATGAAAATTCTGCCGAGGAAGCGCCTAGTTTTGTTTCTTCATTACGTGACGTTAGTGCAGATGAAGGCCAACAACTGGTTTTATCGGCGCCATTTTTGGGCAACCCAATGCCGGAAACCATTTGGAGTAAGGATGGTGTACCGCTCTCTCCCGATGAACGCACTTTAATGACTTGTGATGGCAAACATGTGGGCTTGATTATTAACCCAGCAGAAACTTCCGATTCTGGTGATTACAGTTGTCTGCTTGCTAACCCCTTGGGCGAAGACAGTTCCAAGTGCAATGTCAATGTCAGCAAAATCTATAAGAAGCCCATATTCACCCAAAAGATTACGGACCAACAACAAGTCTATGGTGGGGATGCCAAGATTTCTGTATCTGTATCTGGTGTACCTTATCCCGATTTGCAGTGGTACTTTAATGACAAACCCATTGAGGATGGAGACAAGTACTATATGAAAGGTGATGGTGACCATCATACTCTAACCGTTAGAGACTGTGGCGACAGCGACAAAGGCATTTATAAATGTATTGCCACCAATAGGGAAGGCAAGGATATTACCCAAGGCCGTTTGGATATAGTTAATGAAATGTGAGTAAAAAATGACAAAAATGATGACTGTGGCAAAAAAAAAATAGTGAAAAATTTTATTTAGCAAAAAACATATTCGCTCTGAGCCACCAGTGTTTCTCAAGAAAATTGGTGATTGTGACATATATGCTGGCATGGCGGCCAAATTTACAGCCATGGCTACAGGTTATCCTAAACCAGAAGTTGAGTGGTTTAAAAACGGCCAAAAACTCTTCCCAACCGAAAAAATCCATATGGAAACCGAAGCTAATGGTTTAATGCGTCTGGCTATCAAAGATGCTGATGAAACTGATGTGGGACGTTATAGCTGTCGTATCTTTAATCCCCATGGCGATGATCAGTGTGAAGCGGAATTGTTGTTCGATAGTGAGTGGAATAGAAATTACTTAATAACAATTTTACACTCTACGGTTTTGAATTTGCAGCAGTCGACACTCATTCGCAGGCTCCTTTGGGCGATCAATATAGCGATTATAAAAAATACAAACAGTCAGGTGCTCCAAATCCGCTGTCTGAAGCTCCCTATATTTTAAAGATGGCCGATCGGAATTTACACTTGGGCTGGAGACCATCGGTGCCTTCAATGCCCCGCTATCCTGTTACCTATCAAGTTGAAATGATGGATCTGCCTGACGGAGAATGGCGTACTATTCGTACTGGTATTCGCAACTGTTCATGCAATGTCAAGGATTTGGAACCTTTTAGAGATTATCGGTTTAGAGTTCGTGTAGATAATAAATTTGGTGTAAGTGATCCTAGTCCTTACATTCAAACCTACAGGTGAGATTTAAATTGATTCACCAACCATATTTTGCTATTCGATTTTACTTTGGTTTTCTTTTTTGCAGATCCAAATTAGTTCCGGAACCACCAAAAACATATACTTATTTAGCTCCTGGTGTAGATTTTAGACCAGAAACCTCACCATATTTCCCCAAGGACTTTGATATCGAATGTCCTCCCCATGATGGCATGGCTCAAGCTCCTCAGTAAGTCATCGATGGTAAACTTTTTTGAAATATTAATCAACCGTAACGTATATTTTTGTCGCACAAAGATTCTTAAGACGTGAAAAGGATATTTCGTATGGGGTCAAGGGTCACAATGCTGAATTAATGTGGTTTGTATATGGCTACCCTAAGCCCAAGATGACCTATTACTTTGATGACATGTTAATTGAACCTGGCGGTAGATTCGACTTTAGTTACACACGTAACGGTCAAGCCACTCTGTTCATCAACAAGTAAGAACTTGAATTCGTTAAGCTTCCCTCATTTAATTTCATTAATAAAATCTGTCACTACAGAATGCTGGACCGTGATGTGGGTTGGTATGAGGCAGTGGCGACCAATGAGCATGGTGAAGCTAGACAACGTGTTAGATTAGAAATCGCTGAATATCCACGCTTTACAAAACGTCCTGATGAAACCTTTATTATGGCGCGTAAAAATGGTCGCATTGAGGCTCATGTTGTAGGCGTGCCTGTGCCAGAGATTCGTTGGTATAAGGACTGGCAACCTTTGGCAGATACCACACGCATCAAGATGCGTCATATTGAACCTAATGCATACATTTTATCACTCAGTGATACCATCATCAAAGATGCCGGCCTCTATTCAATTAGTGCGCGAAATCTAGCTGGATCGGTTAGTTCTTCGGTCATGGTTCATATTGAGGATAATGAAGATCAATACATATACAAAACGTATGGCCGGCATCCGTATGTGCGTACTAAACAGTTCCGTTTTGAAGACAAATATGATTTTGGTGATGAATTGGGTCGTGGTACTCAGGGCATTACTTATCATGCTGTGGAACGTTTAACTGGTGACAGTTATGCCGGAAAAATCATGCACGGCAAGCCGGAAATAAGACCGTTTATGCTCAATGAAATGGAAATGATGAATATCATGAATCACAGGAATTTGATACGTTTGCATGACGCTTACGAAACTGATCGCAATGTTACCTTAATCTTAGAATTAGCAGCTGGTGGTGAACTGGTCAGAGACAATTTATTAAGGCGAGATTACTATAGAGAACGTGATATTGCTTCTTATGTTAGACAAGTTTTGTGGGGTTTGGAACATATGCATGATGCCGGCTTGGGTCATATGGGTTTAACGGTATATTTTTTTATCCAATAATCGAAAGTTTTATCCTTTTTATGTTGTTATTGTTTTTTGCTTCAGATCAAAGACCTTTTAATTTCTGTTGTGGGTGTTGATTTTCTGAAAATCGCTGATTTCGGCTTGACTCGTCGCATTCATACTCATTCGTTGACTACTCTTGATTATGGAATGCCTGAATATGTGTCACCGGAAGTTGTTAACAGAGAGGGTGTGGGCTTTGCTCACGATATGTGGACGGTGGGTGTTATAACTTACGTTTTACTTTCCGGCCACAATCCATTCCGTGGTGCAAATGATCGTGAAACTTTGCAAAGAATAAAAGAAGGTCGTTGGGACTTTAGTGATTCTGCTTGGACTCATATTTCCGACGAAGGTCGAGATTTTATAAAACGACTGCTGGTCTATAGTCCCGAAGAGCGTATGGATGTAAAAACAGCTTTGCGACATCCATGGTTCTTTATGCTGGACAGACGTATGTCCGAAGATGAATATCGCATTAGCACAGATCGTTTAAGAAACTATTACACTGGCTTTAGAGATTGGTATGCTAATGCTTCTTGCAAGCATTACTTTAGACGCAGACGTTTGAGTGGCTGTTGGACCCATCCTTCAAAAATGGTCTATCCTCCTGGTTTAATTTATACTCCTGAGCCTACACCTGAGCCCATACCAGAGCCAAGAATTCGCAGTAAGAGAGTTGAAACCTATTCAAAATATTTACATCCAGACTACGAATTGGGTATTATACAGTCCGAAAGCCAGTAAGTATTACGAGTTGTAAAACTTGTTTTCAGTTTAATTATGTTTTGTGTTCTTTCTTTCTTTCTTTCTTTCTTTCTTTACTAGTTACCAATATGGCCCGGACACCTATTTATTGCAGTTACGTGATGTTAATTTCCCAGTACGCTTACGTGAATATATGAAAGTTGCCCATAGAAGATCGCCTTCGTTTGCCATGAACGAATGTTTAGACTGGTCGTTGCCCATCATTCGCGAACGTCGTCGTTTTACCGACATTATGGATGAAGAAATTGACGATGAACGTACTCGCAGTCGCATTAGTACATACACCGCTCAGGATTCATTTACTATTCGCAGATTGCGCACGGAATTGGGACCACGTTTGGATGAGTACACGGAGGCGGAAGCTATGATTGAATGTAGACGTGAGGGTTATCCGCCATTCTTTAGAGAAAAACCTCAGGCCCTGGCCATTACTGAAGGTCAACCGGCCCATGTTCATTGTTTTGCTGTTGGTGATCCCAAACCCTGTGTTCAGTGGTTTAAGAATGATATGGTCTTGAGTGAGAGCAGTCGCATTAAATTCCATGCCGATGAAGATGGCCGTTCTATTCTACGTTTTGAACCTGCTATGCAATTTGATGTTGGTGTTTATAAAGCTGTAGCGCGCAACAAGGTTGGCCAAACAGTAGCCAGATGCCGTGTAGTTATTGCAACCCTACCCGATGCTCCTGACTCGCCAGAAATTTCGGCGGCAAGTGGCAGTGAAATTTTGTTGCGTTGGAAACAACCTCGCGATGATGGTCACACTTCAGTATTGTGTTATAGCTTGGAATACAAACGTTTAAACGGAGATGCCTGGATAAACATTGCCGACAATATTGACCATGAATTTTATCTGGTGCATGATCTTCAACCCAATACTCAATATCAATTTAGATTGGCTTCAAGAAATCGTATTGGCTGGAGTGATATGGGCATTGCAATTACTGGTGCTACCAGTGGCACAGATGCTCCCAAGATTCACATCACCAAAGCTATGAAACATCTACAACAGTTGACTGAAAATGGTCATGTTGTGGTACCAGAAGAAGAACGAGTACATACCGATTACCATTGCGAACGTGAACCTCCAAACTGGGTCACCGATCATTCGGTTAATGAGAAGTATAGTTTTATTTCTGAAATTGCTCGTGGTGAATTTAGTACTATTGTCAAGGGCATTCAAAAATCATCGGATGCCGTTGTGGTGGGCAAAATCTTTGAAGTGAGCGAAGAGAATGAGGAGGATATTGTAGCCGAATTTGATAATTTCAAGACATTAAGACATGAACGTATTCCTGCTTTATTTGCAGCCTACAAACCACTTAATGTTCCCATTGCCATTTTCATAATGGAGAAATTACAGGGTGCCGATGTATTGACCTATTTCAGCAGTCGCCATCAATATACAGAACAAATGGTTGCCACAGTTATAGTACAACTATTGGATGCTCTGCAATATTTGCATTGGCGTGGCTTTTGCCATTTAAATATTCAACCCGATAATGTTGTTATGGCTTCTGTGCGTTCTATACAAGTCAAATTAATCGATTTTGGCTGCACCAAAAAAGTTAACAAATTAGGCGTACAAGTAAGACCATGTGGTGTCTTAGATTTTCAGGCTCCCGAAATGGTAATGGAGGAGCCGGTATTTCCACAATCAGATATATGGTCGGTAGGTGTTTTAACTTATTTATTGTTGTCGGGCGTCAGTCCCTTCCGTGGTACAGATGAATACGAAACTAAACAGAATATTGTCTATGTACGTTATCGTTTTGAAAATCTATACAAGGAAGTAACACCCGAAGCTACCAGATTTATAATGTTCTTATTTAAGCGTCACCCTCAGTAAGTTGAATTTCTTATTTATTTTCTAAATAATTTTTTCAAACACAAACTTTTTATTTAAAAATTAAATAAATTTTATTTTTGAATTTTACTATCAATATTTCGCCACACCTTTGGGTGGCATCTTTAGGAAAAGACTTTGTACATTGAAAATTTTATTTATAAAATCTGAAAATATTATAAAAGTTTTTATTATTTTAAATTAATGTTTATTGTGTGTAGAAAACGACCATACACCGAAGACTGTCAGGAACACAGATGGCTTATGGCTTCTGATTATATGGTTAAGAAACGTGAAAGAGCTCATTTCTTAGGCAATCGCCTTAAGGTAGTTTTTTTATAATAGTCTTACTTTACTACGTTTAACACTTTAATTTTATTAGGAATTCTCCGATGAATATCATGCGCAAAAGTCTTCCAAAGCTACTCCAAATATAAACTTTGAAGGTGGCCCCACTCCCTCTCAACTCTTACGATCTAATAGTATACAGGAAGAACTATTTACCACCTATTAACAAAAAAAAAAAAACACCATTTAAAATTATCTGTATCATTTTCGACAGACAAGGAAACATTGCTAACAATCTCTCAATGTTAACACAAACTCGAACATGATTTAGATAACATATTTTAATTAAATTTTAATTCATATTACGAAACGACTTATTTGCTAAAGTGTTATAAATTGTATAGGAAATCAACAAAAACAAAAAGAAAAAAAAAACAAAAACAAAAACTAAATATTAAAAATATTGGTTGTTAATTTATTTATTTTTTATTATTTATAGAAAATTTGATAACAAATTTATATAAAACAACAAAGTTGTACATTTATTTAATAAATATAAAATTAATAAAAAATAAACTTACAACAATAATATCCTTTCGCTATTACGAGTAATATCCTGTACAAAAATCCAAATACGAGTTAGGAAATTTTATAATTAAGCTGTTATAATCTTAAGTGGCTTCTTTCGGTATTCGAATTTTCGTATGAAAAAGGAAAAATTACTTAAGGGCTTGTTTTTCAGACTTATACTTTTATTAAAATTTTCCCGTTTCCCTTAAGCTCTTATTGCTTGAAAATACATATTGTTACGAAGATGCTTAGTTTAAGTTATGAGTTAGTTAAATTATAAGTTATTATTTATTTTTGTTTGGGTACGGTTTTCCGTCGACCCTTGTCAAATTTGTTTGTGAACAAACCGGTTTCGGCTGTTTGCCATCTTCAGTCACAGACTACACACAGACGCGACACGACCCACTATATATACCACAAACTACTATCTCTTTTTCGCAAAACTCTGAGTCGCGAGTTTTGTTTTGATTATGTGTTTCTAGCGCAAAAAGGAAATAAACAATTTTTACGTGAACAAATAAGGGTAGGTTTTTTGTAAACTTTACAAAATTTTTGAAAAATAATTAAATATTTATTAATTTATTTATAGGCACAGTCTAAGTTATATTCTATAGTTCGTGTTTATAGGAGAAGGCTGTTAATTGTATAGTTTGTGGTTTGTGCTGTTAATAAATTATTGGCAAATAACATGTAAGTATGCAACCTGCAAAAATGTTAATTAATGAGGTTATTAATGTTAACACTTTCTTTTAAATTTTAGGAATCACCGATGCATTAAAGAATGTCCGCCTGGAGAAAAGGTCCATAAATTTCCAATGGATTCTAAAAGGTAAGCTAATTATTTAAATTATGTGAATGTGTGTATGTGCGTGTGTGTCTTAAGAGATTAATATTCTTTGGGATGGTGACTGAATTATTGAATAAATCTAAAAAGTGGAATAAAAAATAAATGGGTGGTTATAAAAATGAATAATTTTTATAATCCCATTGTTTAATTAATAATTGTTTAATATGAATGAATAATTTTTATAATCCCATTGTTTAATTAATAATTGTTTAATATTCCACGTTGTGTTTGTACGTTTCGTAAAAAAATTTTAACATGCAGATAATGTTTGTTTGGAAATATTTTGTTAAAATTTTTATTATTAAATATATTTTTGTAGACGTGCGCAGTGGTTAGAGCTCTTAGGAGTCAAATCGACAACAAGATCTTTATTTAAGCATTAAATCATGTTTCTTTTTTTAATTTTAGATCCATAAAAGGAACGTTTCCAGGTTGCAAAAAGTTGCTGTATATTTGTATTTAGAAGGAAAATTGTAACCTTTATAAAAATTATTTAATTTAAAGCAGATTTGATGTAATTTGTAAAAGAATGTATATTGTTATATAAAAGTATTAAAAATACTACTAATAAATAATAATAATTTACTCTATATTATTTTTATCTTATAAAAATAAAAAAACATTAAATAAAAATATTGACTTAACTGCTAAATTAAGTTTTCTAGTAGATGCTTGTCTTATTCAAGGACTAGTGGAAATTCTGGCGTAACTGTTAAGATTCAGTAGCATAATTTACATGAGCACCCAGTAGAATCTTTTCTAAAATTAAAAATCAATAATTAGTTAATTATTTAATAGGCTTGATTTAGTTGTTTACCTGTAATACTGCTTGTGTTATTTAAGGACTAGTGGAAATTCTGGCGTAATTGTTAAGAGTCATGTCTTAGGAATCATTATCCGCAACATTATCAGCAACACTTAACATAGAGGTAGCATGCTCCCTTGCACACTTGGGTTTTCACTGATTCTTTGCCCAAATAGAATCTTTTCTAAAATTAAAAATCAGTGAATTTCTTAATAAGTTCAATTAAGAAGAGAATTTACCACACTAACTTTTTATAATGTGTACGGCTGCTTAGGTTGAGGTGGTTGTAAACTACTAATTATTCCTAATGATTCCTGTTTTGAGAAAAGTAAAATTGCTTACACTCATCATTTGGAAGTTCCGCTTCAAACACATAATTATCAGCTTTCGTAAGATCAGCCAACTTTGAGCAGCCAATCTAATAGCGCAGGAGCAACCAAATTGTGTACTGCGCAATATTTAAGAATAATTTCACCAGATAAATACAACCTGTTTTCTAACATTTTCTTTTATATTGTTTGTTAACAAACAATGGATTTCGTCACAGTGCACCATTTTTTATTATCTATGGTTCTTTTCGTACTAGTTGCGTTCTATTGTCAGTTGTGTTTATATAGTTCGTATCTCCCTTCGTGTTATTGCGTTCGTCACTTTCTGTCTTTTTTGCCTGCATCTCTCTCTCCTTTTTTGTTTGTCTCTTTTTACCGAATTTGTCGCTCTCTTTTTCATTCGTCTTCTTTCCTAACTAAATCCTTTTACGATCATGGGGTTTTTTTTTTTTATGTGACATAATAATCTGTAATTGTACGTTTATGATGTTCTTTATTGCTCTGGTCTTGCGCACCTGCGTAACGTTTTTGTGCTGGTGTAGTGTTTGTTTTCCTGTAAAAATGTTTCAACGGTTCAAATATTGTGTCCGAAGCAGCGTTTATTTGTTCATTTATTATTCGTCCGTGAAATGTTTTTTGTTTGTATATTTCCATGTTTTCCAATACATTTAGTCTCCTTCCTTTGTGCTGTGTATGAAGCAGTTTAACCGTTGTCTTTATATGTCCTGGTGTACATTTGTTGTTAAATATATGGTTCGCAAAGTTTGATTCTGGAGTTGATTTTAGTTCTCGTAGTTTTTTGTTATAGTCTCTAATGTGTTCCCTAAATCTGGTCTTAATTTTTCGTCCTGTTTGCCCGATGTAGCTATGTATAATGGCATGTACAAGTTAATTTGTACACTCCTTGTTTGTCTAATATATTTGCCTCGGTTGTTTTATTCCGTAGTATTTTGCCTATGTTGTTTCTTGTTCTGAATGCGGTATTGATGTTGTGTTTTCCAAAGAATTTTGCCAGTTTGTACGTTGATGTTCCCATATATGTTAATGTTGCCCATTTTTTATCACTAAAAAAAGTAAATGAAATGACCTATTGTATCTGTTTATAATTTAAAAAGGTTTTATGAAATCATATGAACACAAAACAACAACAACAACATACCAGAGTAAAATTCCACGAACTAAATAAACAGATACATTGAATAATGTTAACATAACAATATGCGAGGACGTGATTTCGGAAATGAATGTAACATTATTTACGTTTTCCTAGTTGCAATTTCAGCGGCTCCAAAACAGGGTTGCAAGCCACTACTCCTTGTTGAAGAGCTGGAGACTATCCAACTCCTGGTCCAGAACACATGACTAGCATGCTCACTGGATCTGGATCATTCACCCGTTGGTGTTATTAAAGGCGAGATGATACTAGCCCACTAAATCAATTCATGCGGGGGCCGCAAAACCACTACCACCACGATACTCCCGAAGGGCCTACCTACCTACCTATAATCAGCAAGAGAACAGCTAAAAGGCTAAAGAGACAAATAGCTTAACTCTGGGGCTTACTGATTCCCGTGGAAATAACGTGAAGCTTCTAGTTGACACCTTGATTGCCTTCAGGGGACTGGGCTCTCTTATACCCCCAGCAGCACAGGTTTAGATGGTTAAGATCCATAGAGACCAATAAATGTGCCCCGGTGGGGTGTGAGGACATAATGCCTGATATAATTTACGGCGGTACCTAACATGTGTATGCCATAACTGGACGGTTGTCAAACCACTCGGACGATATGATGCGTGCGCTGCGCCATAGGAAGCCGAAGACTAATTTCTAGCAACAGGTTATGCCTAGTTGCAATTTCGGAGGTTTCGAAGCAGAGTCGCCAGCCACCATTTCTTGCTATCCAACTCCTGGTCTAGAACATATGACAAGCATGCTCATTGGATCTGGATCATTCACCCAATTTCCTTAGCAAAGGGGAAATGATCCTGGCCCCTTAACTAAATTCATGAGGGCCGCGAACCACAACCACCACGATATTCCCGAAGGGCCTACCTCCATAATCAGACAGAGAACAGCTAAAAAACTAAAAAGACAAATAACTGAACTCTGGGGCTTACTGATTCCCATGGAAATAACGTGGAGCTTCCAGTTAACTCCCTGTCAGCTTTCAAAGGACTGGGCTCCCTTATATCCCCATTGACACATGACTAGATGGTTAAGTAATCCATAAAGACAGATAAATGAGTCCCCGGGGGGGAATGTGATGACGTTATTATAGATCTTTGAGTGAATGCTAGAAGCACACCAAGCAGAATGTATAAGCTTCCTCTGTTAGGCATTAAAGATTAAGGAGTTCGCTGCGTATCATTAATGTTTTTATACTTTTACATCTGTTCTTATTTCCATTTAGTGGAGTTTATTGCTCAAGATAAGTTAACACAGCGAAGGCATTTTAGTTCATGGTTGAAGCTAGGCGCTTAACGCTTTGCTTAACGCTGTAAATTACTTTTGTAGTGACAGTAACCATCCCAAGGTAGGCTAAGTACACTACCTACCGCGGCAATTTTCATTTCTAGAAGGCCCATGTTATCGCAAATTTTAACGAGTGCTTAGGGTACTTTTTTAAGCAAATAGAAGTACCTTTTTTAAATTCCTATTGTTTATCAATCAACTCTACAGTCTAAGTGATTTCCACACTAGCTTAACCTGACCTAACAAACTGTTTACGTCCTTATAAAAGGCACAAGCATTTTTCAGTTGCAATTTTTTTTTTTTGTAAAAATAGATGTTATTGCGGTGTGGATGTAAGAAGTATAATTTTAAGGAAAAGAAAGAAGGTGTTATAAATAAATTATTGAAGTGAATTAATATGTGTGAGTAAGAGTTTGGTTGTTTAGGGTTTTACTCGCCGATAGCGTGGATGGTGCTCTAGCAATTTGAGTGGGTCGTGTAAAGAATTGGTGTGGCAATAAGTGAAAATAAGGGTCGAATATCACCTTGTAACGACACGTTCTCGCGTTATGCTGGGGTAAAGCTCGCGGCGTCCAGGGTTCGTTACAAAAAAAATGTTGCTGCACTGAAACCACAAGAGCCACTTTTGTTTTACTAATAAAATTTGTTTATTATTGTAATCCACTTCTTAAACTAAGTTAAAATTATACTACATCACTACTGACCACGATAACGACGATCAACCGCCTCGTGGCCCTCAAGAGTTTTCGTCTCCACTCTCCGCCGGCTAGCCTACTGCTTCTCACACTGGAGCGAATAAAATTCTGGGCCAGTCTGAGCAGAAAAGCTTGCTTGTCCACCAGTTTTTGACTTGTCGCGGTTGTCACGAATAAGATTCTGAGACAACCTCTCCACGTCGAAATTGGTGTTAGCCTTTTGACGATCTTATCCGTCTTGTTCAGCTAGGGCGAATAAAATTCTGGCCTTGCTGAACAAAGCGTGGCCTGGCTCTAGGCTCCGTCACCTGGGCGAATAAAATTCTGGCCAGGTGAACTAGCGACAGCACTTGCTTGGCCGTAGACCTGAGCTATACTCATTTAATTCAAAGTCGAATAAAATTCTGACTCTGATTAACTGAGCTAAACCTATTCGCAAGACTATTTTAATTAAGTTGAATAAAATTCAAACTCACTTAAAAGAAGTCTTGCCCGGTTGCTTGCCCGTGGCCAACTCCTCTCAAATACGTAATTATCTCGCTTTTATATGTTTCTGCCAGGCACACATACACACCCATGGCACTAAACTATAGCTGATTGCTACTGTTTAGGGTTGTGTTTAATGGTATGTTCTTCTCACGGATGTATCCTCGTGCTAATAGATGGCGCTTTTTAACGGCTATTATTTGTTTTTTAAAATTAATACATTAAGATTTAAGATATTTCATTAAACAAATAAATATAATTTGATAATAAAAAAACAGAGGGGCAATCCTTCACATAAACGGCGCCAACATAAACATTAAAATCAGTGTGTACTGATTTTATTTAACTGGCGATTATTGTTGTTTAATTTAATTGTTATATTTTTTATAGGCAATAATACTCTTGTATATAAATTTTTTATATTATTGTTATAATATATTTAATCATGGTTCCCCCCGGGGGCACATGATAGTCTTTATTGATCCTACTACTTCCATCTAGACTGGTGTCTTGCGGGGTAAAAGGGAGCCCAGGCCCCTTCAAAGCTAGTAGGAGTCACCTGGACAATCCACTATATTTCCACGGGAATCAGTTGCCTGCAGACTTCCCTTATTTGTCTCTTTAGGCATTTAGCTGTTCTCTGGATGATTATTGAGGTTATGGCTCTTTTGGGAGTATCGTGGTGGCTGTGTATTTCGAGACCCTCATTTGAATTTGTGGGTCGGATCATTCACAATGAGCACAATGAATGGTTCAGGTCCAGTGAGTATGAATGCCATCGAGTTCTTAATTATATTAAGCTTCATGCGGTCTGGACCGGGATTATGGCTCACTGCCAGTGCAGATGTAAATCTTATCACGCATATTTAATCATGGTCTAATAAATAAGTTTGCTTTCACATTTTTTAACAGAAATTTTTCTTCACTTTGCTTATATTGTTCCATTACTAAGATTTTAGATGCATGATAACATAAAGAGGGATTTATTTCAAAAATACATGATAAATAAATTAAATATTTTAATAAATTTTTATTTTGCCTTTTTAAAAATCCCTAACAGAGATTTTATTGCTGTAAAGAAATTTACTCCATCATATTTTTCATAGCGAAATGGCTGTTTATTTGTTGTACTCTTCCACTGTAAAGCCACTGGTATTTGTTTATATAAAAAAATTAAACAAATGTGTTTCACTACTCATTCAGTTCTTTCTCTGTCTCTCTTTGAAATAATTTCGTTCTCTAACTGTTCCCAGAGATGTGAACATTGTCATTATCATTTTTGGCGCACACACAGCAAGAAGAATAAATACATTTTTTTTATTATTAAGTAGAAGTAAATTTTTAACAAAATCAAACAAATCATTGTAAAAATCTCCTCACTTTATTATTACTGTTGTTGTTTGTTTTTTTTTATTAAAAAGCTATTAAAAAAAGTACAGCACGTAAAAGAAAAATTTAAATAATCAGTGTTTTAATCGATAATTAAAGGAAAATAAAATGTTAAGAGTTTACGAAAAGATGGCTCTACAGAGGCTACAAGTGTTTACGTTTGTAATTATTGTTTGGTTAAAATTAACATATGGAATCATAGATGATGGCCACTACTACAGTATCTACAATTCCCAGTTGCTGGCACAGGAAAATCATGAAATTGGACGATTTCCTTTCTTAATGCCAAATGTTAAACCAAAAACTGTAAGTGTAATAAATTATACGCGTGGCAGAAGTTACAAACAAACAAACCAACAAACAAAAAATAGTGTGTGCGTAGGTGTAAAGCATGCAGTTACATATATATACAAACATGCATACATAAATATGGGTCTAAAAAACATAAAGTTTCCATGTCATCAGTAAACATTTAATAAGTTACAATTTTATTGTGGGCTTTTTCCTAACATTTATATGGAAATAAATCTGGAGCTGTTAGAAAAATGCACAAAAAACCCATTCCTATTTCCCCACCTTTACCCACCACACAAACTAAGCAAATGCTGCTTTTACCTGTGTTCTTGTTTTTTGTGTACCCATCAGGCCGACTCTAATTCTTACAGCCACTGAATATGTTTGTTTTTATTATTGTTAGAAATATAATTAAAAATTTGTATTGACCTTGCAGAGATTACAATTAATCTCATCAGTCACTGCTTACAAGTATTTATAATCATAAATTGTTGTTTGTGCGTAGCAATATTTTTGCATTCATTCTATGGGGATTTTTTTTTGCTGACGACACGTTTAACGGGTATAAAAGTATCACGTATACAGTGGTGGACATTTGGTTAGCACATTTCATGTGTTTTGCCTTCAATCACCTTTATTTTGTTTAAGGTGTGAAAATTAAGTAAACATTTTAGCCACAACTGTTGGGTTTGGCGTGATCGTTATGTACCCTTATATTTTTTTTATTCCCTTTTGCCCTTTTTCTTTAAATTTTTGGTGTATTTAGCTAAATTCTAAATTCCATACTATTTTGCTTTAAAAATTAAATCGATAAGCTTCTTCAAAAAACTTAAAACAAAAAATAGATATGGGTAAAACGTAAATGGTGCACAGAGGAACAGCGTCAGCGTAAGATTGTCCATCAAATAAAATCGGCAGTAAGTTACGTTTGTGATATCGCTTCAATATTAAAATGCTCCAGAAAGATGGTTTACAACGCACTATGGAATATACAAAAATATTCTACAGTGTACAAGGCCTAGAAAAACTTCACGTTATAGAGCTTTAGTTGTGGACCCTTTCAAAACCGCAACTAAAATGCAAAGGGAGGTTTCATCAAAATTTGGTTTTGACGTCTCCTCACGAACAATATCAAGACGATTAAATGAAAAACAACTCCATGGATGTATTATACAACATAAGCCACACGTGTCAAAGAAAAATTTGAAGTCTCACATTGCATATGCCCGTGAACACATGGGCAAGTCGCTGCTTTTTTTTGGAAAAACCTTCTTCTGGAGTGATGAATCCAAATTTTGTCGATTTGGATTTGATGGAAAAATTTATGTATGGCATCCTGCAAACATGCAACACAACATCAGGTACACATCAAAGACCGTAAAGCATGGTGGTGGAAAAGTGATGGTTTAGACTGCGTTTTCTTGGCACGGTGTCGATCCCATACTCAAAATTGATGCGCGAATGGACCAGTATGTTTATAAAAATATAATTGCGAGTACAATGACTCCGTATGCAGAGGAAAACGT
Source organism: Trichopoda pennipes (assembly GCA_030448955.1). Lineage (NCBI taxonomy): Eukaryota > Metazoa > Arthropoda > Insecta > Diptera > Tachinidae > Trichopoda > Trichopoda pennipes. The sequence continues at coordinate 6,802,869 of JASKUP010000040.1, forward strand.
GTCACTTAGATGGAGTTTTTTAACACTTTTACCACTTTACGTGTGGTAAAGAGTTGCTCGGAACAAAGTAGCATTTATGTTCTAAAATAGCCAGCTCAATGCCGGTACTCAATCCCATTGACAACCTTTGGAACGATGTAGAGCAACACATAACCGCTGCTAAACCCAAATATTTGAACGAGTTATGGTCCGAAATACAAAAGACTTGGTATGCTATAGCAATTAATGAACGCTGCATGGGTCTTGTGGACAATATGCCGCAAAAGATGTGCGGCTGTGTTAAAGAATAAGGGCTATATTTATTTGTTCTCCTTATACATATAAAGAAAGCACTGAAGATGACAAATAGCCGAAACCGGTTTGTTCACAAACCAAATTTGAGGAGCGTCGACGTAATACCGTATCAAAATAAAAATAAATTAAACCCCGTCGGAAAATATACGCTACTACCAATAAGGGCTATTTTACCAAGTATTAATCATTTCTTAAAATTAAAATATTGGTTTTTATGTTACAGAGTTGGAAACAAATTTCGTTAATTTGTGTTAAATTATTGCCCAATTAATTTTTAGGGTTCATTCTAAAAAAAAAGTTATATAAACAAAAATAGAGTTTAGTAAAATAATAACATATACTCTTGACACCGAGAATAACACATTAAGATATAACAGTGATTAAAATCATTCATACGTAAGGAAATATATACAATTTTGAAAGTGCAAAAAGATATGTGCTAAAATTATGGCCACTACTGTACATCTCTAAAATATTAAAAAAAGTAATTAATATACATCTAAACACTGCTCGTACTGCTACTACCACCTATATATCTAAAACCAAAAAGTAAATAAAATTGTTTAAACATTTAAAGAATTTTACTTAAAAAATCTTACATTTCATATAAATACATGTACAGTTTTTGTTTAAAAACTAAAAAACGTATTTTTTGCTGCTTAATAGCAAACAAAAGTTTTAAATAATCTAATCTAACAAACATTGTTATTTGCTAATTTGTTTTAAAGATAAACAAAATTGAGTCAAATCTTTTCTTAACGTCTCATTTTTATTTGCTTATAATTTTAATTACTGGCCATTTTATGCGAATATTTTTATTAAATATTTCTTACGCAAAATTACTACACAGAAATAAAAATTAAATGTAATTTTTATATTTTTCTGCTTATAGCCCGAATTGTATCTTTGTACACCGATTAAGGTGGATCCAACAAAAAGTTATTATATTGGTAAGCATTGAATAAATTAATAAATAAGTTGTTTAAATTAATAATATTTTATTTAAAATTTTTTTTACATATTTATTTAGTCGGTTATGAACCAAATGCCACAATGCATACAGCCCATCATATGCTTCTGTATGGTTGCGGAGAGCCAGGATCAAGAAAACCAGTGTGGTAAGTTGTAAGCAAAAATTTTTTTTTAACTTAAAATCTATTATTTGCCTATTAAATAGATGTAAATTATAAAAACTCAATATTTATGTGATTATTCTGTCTTAATTATAAAATATTTCATTCAAATGATTTACGAAGAGTATAATACAACACATGATTTTGATATGTGCTTGGATTTTCCGACGGGGCTAAAATTACTTTTATTTGGGGACGGTTTTCCGTCGACCCTCGTCAAATTTGGTTTGTGAACAAACCGGCTTTTTCGTACTGCGAGAGTATGGAAAGAACACTGAGATGGCAAACGGACGAAACCGGTTTGTTCACAAACCAAATTTGACGAGGGTCGACGGAAAACCATACCCAAATAAAAACATGATTTTGACACTAAATTCTGACAATTGCATGTGGTCATACGATTTCAATGTTGTTTGTTTTTTAATATTTTTTCTGAATCAGTTATATTTTGGTATACGGAATATCTCCTTTATATCTGAAGCAATGCTGTAGAAATTGAATAGCAGTAAAGAAACGGAACAAACTTATCCGAAAAAAGTACATCCAGTGCATTGATCATCGCATACATGCAAATTTTCTCTCCATTTTTGTTCAATATCTAATAAATATTATTACAAATCCATATTAATCTTTATTTAGCATGAAAATAAATATACCGATTTAATTTAAACTACGTTACTATGCGCTATGAAATATTTTATGATATTTTCATAAAATAAGTTATTCATAATTATTCGGAATCATTTCCAATATAAGCAATCCTATTCCGTGCTTGATTTCTTTAAATAAATATTTCATGATATTCTCACCAGATATTTATTACAAAAATTTTTTATTAAAAAATAAACATCTTATGATATTCACATAAAACATTTATTCAAATAAAAATAAAACTATTTGAAAATAAACAATGTTTTTTGTTGTTTTTAAATGTTTTGTAGTGTTTGTATGGAAGGGTCTTGGAGTCTTGTTGTCTATGCTATGTTGATTTTAGAAAAAATTCTCATAGAAATTCACTGATGAGCTACTTGAGCAATAGTGAAATTGCAATATGGATGTGCTCTCCCCCATTACAATACATTTCAAATATTTTTATTTTTGTTTGAATAAATGTTTTATGAGAATATCATAAGAGGTTTATTTTTTAATAAAAAATTTTTGTAATAAATATCTGGTGAGAATATCATGAAATATTTATTTAAAGGAATCAAGCACGGAATAGGATTGCTTATATTTTCATAAAATATTTATTACTAGTGCATAAGCCTGTCCATGACAAGCATCAATATAGGTTTTTTTTTAAATATAAAAGCAAGTTAAAGGCTTGTTTTAAAAACAAATTTTGAAGTTTAGTGCGGCTTTATTAAATAAATTTCGTAGTTTAAAAAAATTGTATTTAAATAAATGCTTTTTATCATGCACTCCATTCCCAGACCAATTACAAAAAATCCAACTACATCTTCGTTGGGTTGTTTGTCGCGGTTAGTACCATAATTATGCCAATTTTCAGCTTTCTACACCGACTGATGGCTAGAGATAGTTCTGGAATGGCAAACAAATGAGGAAGGTGTAAAAACTGTATAATCTCAAAAATGGTTTTTACCACGCCCCGCAGCCCTCAAACCTTTTTACCTTTCTACGGTGACTGGTGGCTTTAAAAAGTTATGGAAAGACAAATACATTAGCCAGGCAATTCTCAAAAATGGTTTTTTTCCACGCACGCAACTCCCAGATCGAAGATAAAAAATCCGGCTTCGTTAGGTTCTTCGTCGCAATCAGTACTATAAGTATACCAATTTTCAGCTTTTTAGGCCAACTGGTGGCTTCAAAAGGTTCTGGTAAGACAAAAGTTTACGGAAATTATATATGTAAATTAAAAAAAAAATACATATTTAAAATGTATTACTGCGGGGGGAAGTATATCCATAATGGCTATTTCACTACTGCTCATATAAGCTCATCAGTGGACTTAACCCCAATTTTTGTATAAAAACTTCAAGAGTCTTACATCATAACCCAAATTGATTAAATGAGAGTTTTCATTTAAACAAAACACACCAAACAACAAAACTCAAAAACACTGCTATACAAAAACACAGCAAATGTTTCGAAAACAAAAATACTTTTCGGACAATATCATATAATATTTATTAAAGGAATCTAGCACATGTTAACGTAAATTAAATTAAAAAATAATTCCAAAAAATAAAATTGTTTAATTCCGATTTAATTTATATTCCTTAAATAGAAAATATATTATTTTCATTTATTATCTATAAATGGAAGCAAAATTTACAGCATTTTCTTCTTGTCAGTAACTATCCTCGTTAAAGTTGATGCAGCCAACTGGACAAAATGAATGATGCACAAGAGCTTATTTTTTTGGCTACTTTCAATTCTATTTGGCTACTGCAATTCTTGGAGTGAATGAACTGTGATATAGAAATAAAGTTTTTTTAAATTTTAGTTTTTAATGATTGAAATTGTATTTAATACGATAAATTAAAATTTTAATATTTAAAATTTTAATATTTAAAATTTTAATGTTTTTTTTTATACAGGGATTGTGGTGAAATGGCAAAAAGTACTAATGGGGAAAGGCCAAGTCCTTGTGGCTTACAATCACATTCTCAAGTAGGTTTAATGCATTTATTAATTACTTATTTTTTAATGTCATATTTTTTTTTTAGATTCTTTATGCCTGGGCAAGAGACGCTCCAAAATTAGAATTACCGGAAGGAGTGGGTTTTAAAGTTGGCTACAATTCTCCTATTAAATATGTTGTTTTACAAGTACATTATTCCAGCATTGACAAATTTTTGAGTAAGTGGTTATTAAAAGTGGTTATTCAAAAAGAAATTCATTTAGTAGAATCTTCTGTAAAAACGCGCAATTTTAAAACAGCATGTGTGGGAATTTTTTTCAAAATACTCAAGTATTTTTTCACATCTTTGAGTTGGTAACACGTTTTTTAGTTAAAAACTCTGACAGCTGACAGTTGCTTTGTTGTTGTCGTTGTAAAAACTCTGCTGTTGCCAAGGGTGTTTCAATGAGGAAAAACTTTCAACGGGTATAGTTCTTGCCAAGTTGGCTAATTTTAGTTTGACTCATATCGCTCTGGAGCGTTCTGACTCGAATCGTTCAATTGCCGCGAAAACGTTGCTTTGTTATTGTTTTAACGGTTTCGCTAATGTTAGATCCATAACAAACAGATGTATGCATTACCGTAAGTGCGGTTTTACACACATCAACTTTTGTTGCTCAACTGTTGACGTGTGTAAAACCGCACTGAGGGACCTACAGATGATTGTCTCTACTTTAATTTGAAAATGCTAAAATTGAAATTGCTAATTGTTTTTGCATTTTGTTTCTCTGTAATGGAAAAATCAAAAGTTGAGCAACAAAAGCTGAAGCGTCTAAACAGGCACTAAGTGTTTGCAACTGAATCGAATTTTACAAAGGCGGATTGTTTTTGAAGCTTATGCAGTCAGTTGCTAAGAATTCACATTCTTAGGAAGTTCTTTCCTGAAAAAGAAAACTAGATAAATAGATCTGTTGTTGAGTTAGCAATCTTGTGTAGTTCACTCTTGTACGAATGGATTTTGTTGTTAGTTTATTTAAAAGTTTATATTGAATATACTTATGTCAGAGAAATTGTGAATTTTGACTATTAATTTTCACTTGTCCGCGCTGATAAACACAAAGGGACCCAAATGGGCTGTGAAAACACAGCTCAACAGGCAACCTAACGCCAATAAACCAGAGGTAATTGAAGAATTGAAACATTCGGTTAGTTATGTATAGATAAAATGCGGCAAAGAGTACATTACGCTGGCGATACAACCGCACAACGTCGAAACTATCACATAAAACTTTGTTTCCAATAAAGTCAATTTCCTTGGTATGAAGAATATTTAAAGTTCTGTAACTTTAAACAAAGCGCCCTTTATTTATATTATACAACAACGTCGTGTTTTTTTTTAAGAAATACTTGCAATAATTTCTGTCCAACAACAACACTTAATAATTTACAATTCACTTTCCATACAGATAATGACATTACTGATGATTCCGGCGTTTTTATTAGGTACACCGAAAAACCGTAAGTGTAAATGATTGTTTTTTTTTCGTAATGGTTAAAGCTTTAAACTTTTCTTTAAAAATTTTGATTTTAGTATGAAAAAATTAGCGGGTGTCCTGTTAATGGGTACAGCTGGCGTTATAAAAAATATGTCAATTGAACATATGGAAACATCTTGTAGAATAAATGAAAATAAAACACTGCATCCAATTGCATATCGCACCCATACACACAGTCTGGGTAAAGTTGTTGCCGGCTATAGAGTACGTGCCGATGATTATGGTGTGGATCATTGGACCTTGCTGGGGAAACGTGATCCATTAACACCACAAATGTTTTATCCCGTGGAAAATTTCGATCCTATTATTCAGGGTGACATTGTAGCGGCTCGATGTACAATGGAGAGTCATCGTAATTTTGTTACGAATACTGGGTGAGTCTTATATAAAAGGGTTTACGTTAATAGGATCTATATTTGTTTTGCTAAAATTTATATCAACAGATGTGACTTAAAGCTATGTTTTAAATACCATAATTTTTATGCGAGAGGATAAATTGTGCAGTAGCATATTTTTACAATACAATAATTACAAAGAATAACATAATATTTGCTGTAGCATTTTTATTTTTGATTTAATTACTCGTGGCATATAGGTTTTTAAAATTTGAATCAAGATTACCAACTTTTTTCACCTTGGCTTTTATTCGAAACAAAAGCTAGTCACTTGAAATCACTAGAAAGAGTTTATGGAAAATATTATTTAATTTATTTGTTGTTTGAAAAGCTAGTATCGTTACGTATTTCAAAGGCCGCTTAGTCCAAATATTCTCACAAAACAAAAAATATTTTTTATTACAAAAACTGTGCAGACAGAATGAGAGTTCGTTTTGTAATCTTTTTTAAGAAAACAAAAGTACCATTTTTGTTCAGACGTTTACACATTCAAGTAATTTTGCATAATTTATTTACATTTTAGCCTTCTAAACGTAAAATTTTGAAGATGCATTTGAAAGATTGCTTGCTTGCCGTCAAGTATAATTTCATTTTCAAAATGTCAGTGAGGAGTAAAAGGAGAAAATTAAAAATGAATTAAAAGAAATGTACTTGATTAAAATCTTTTTCATGAGTGGAAATAGAAATTTAAAAGCCAAAAATATAAATTGAAACAGTAGAGGCGACAGCCCAAAGCAATTTTTTATGGTTTTGTTGCTTGGAAATATTATTTAAAAGAATAAAAGAGAAAGCGGTTAGTTTAGCTCATTTAAAAAATAATCACGTTGTTGCTGTTATTCTTTTTAAGGCAGTAATGCCAAGTTTGCTATATTTAACAGGGGAATAATATTTCCTTTTTTGTTTTCTAAATTATAAAAATTGATAATTCAGAACTTTTTAGAGCAAGATAAGACCCCTTTCAGACAGGCAAATTTTACTTTGCAAAGTTTTGATTTTATGTGAGAGCGAGGGAGAAAGCATGATTGAGAGTACAGACTTTGATATACTCGCAAAGTTGCTTTGTTTTTCTTTCGTCGCTTATACACAGTTGTACTTATACACAGATTACATTACAGATTACATTGACTAAAACAAAATTTGTAAAAGAAAACTTTTTGTGTTTGAACACCAAAGAAAGTTTAAAAGAAAATTAAAAAAACTTTGTCAAAGTAAAATTTGTCTGTCTGAAAGGGGTCTAAGTAGTCGGGGATTATGGTTTTCACTAATTAAACAAACAAATATGCGGAAGTTGTCTGAAATAGAAAAAAAAAAAAAAAACAAGCATATTTTCAGGCGTTACAAAATTATATCACATTCATATTACAAATAATTTTGTAAGCACTAGGTCTTTATATAAAATCTAAATAACTTTTAATTTTATTTACAATATTTTGAACGAAGGTTCATTTATTTATTTGATTCTTTCTTCTTTTTTTTCAAGTTATATACCTAAGGTTTTCTTATACTACATATTCACTTTTGTTGTTTATAATAATTAAAAAAAAAAAATTTTTGTTCGGTTCAATTTCTATTTCTATTTAGGAATGCATTGACGAAATACATGCGTCAATGCAGACGCATGTCAATGCAGATGCATGTATTTCGTCAATGCGTTAGATTTTACCTCCCTCAGAAGTTGGGCCTTTTTCTTTTCAGCTTATAAGTATACCCACCACGTCCTTTTTACAATAAGGATAGCTGTCTTAGTAGCAAGCTCCATTTTAACTTGTCTCTGTCTGTATTCTTCAATGGTCAACCGCTGTGGACCATTTAAAGGCATAGTTTAAAATAACAAATACAAATAAAATTTTTGCCTTGAGCGGTTAACGCTTACAGGCCTTAAAGTCCGTTATATTAAAATTATCTTAAATATAATATTCCTTTTTTTTGTTATTGCCGGTATGGCTAGGTCATCCTCCCAGGCATCCGTCTTGGGGTTGTAAATGTGCAATTTTATGCCTTTTGGCCAGGCGGAGTTTTGATGGTTGGCTGCCTTTTGGCTAGTCGGACCCTCTCCTCGTATTTAGTTCTACAGGACTGGCAGTATCGTCCTTTGGTGGAGTTGGCTTATCCACCCTTATACCGGTGTTTCCTTAGGTGCTTATTCTTGAGCACTCTGAGGAGCTGGCAGGATCGCCATGTGTTAGATTTAAAAAGGCAAAAGAAGTTTAGATGTTCTTTTAATATTTCTTTATTTAGGCTTAGTGCTCCGCGATAAGAGCTATTAACACAAGCTGTTCAATTAGGTGTGTGTGTGTGTTGATTTTTACAAATTGGTTTATGGTCTTATATACTATTTGGTTAAAATAAAATATGTGCTGATCGTTGCATTATTTTGCATTGTAATATGAGCCCATTGTTATTAAATCCAAGTGTGTCGGCAATTAAGACTGTTTATTACAGTACTTATGTGACGGTCACACTACCGAACAGTCACACTACACCCTCGGGTGATATCATTAGGAAAAGAAATTTGTATAAGCAATTATTAAACATATCATTCAAGAAACGAAAATTGTTGACAAAAAAATTCAAAATAATCAACATCAAACAATATTAAATTCAGTGTTATTGCATATTTTGTTAACTTATCATATAAGAAGTAAATTTTCAGGTTATGCAAGTGAATTCGCTCGAAAAACGTATATTTTTTTTAAATACCTTAAAAGTTTTCTTTACAAGCTAAGCGCTAGTCTCTTGATTTTATTTAAAGCAAAAGGAATTGGAAATTTTGAACATTTGGTTGTATGCTTAAATGCTATTTAAAAAGGCAAACAGGTACCTCATAACAATCTTTTATTAAAGAATGGCTTCAAATAGCACTACCAAGTGTGTACTCCATAAATTTTCACACATAAAAGATTTTAGGGGTTTCGTTCTCTGCAACCCCTCTGCAAGGATTATTATTGTGATCGCTGGCATAAAACACGGTTAAATTAACTAACAAAAATGTTTAGATTATCCCTTAACAATTATGATACGAACTGATATATTGCACTGAATCTTTAGGGTAAAAATATGCATTCACGGTAAAGAAAGTATAAAGAAGTTTGTAAAAAACGAAAGAAAATTTTATATTTTCACAGGTTTTATTTCTCAAGTACGTTTGAGTGTTTTTATTGTTAATTTTTTAAATTTATAATCTAATGTGAAATTTTTTAAGTTAAAATATTTCAGTTTTTATTAAAATTTACGCTTAAGCTTTCTGTTTCGAATTATTACATAAAATTCTCTTTTTCTACAAGCAAACAATATTATGTATTTTAAAAAAAAAAAAAGTATTAAAAATAAAATTATTATTTGCCATGTTTATTGAAACATAAAACAATTTTAGAAAAATTTTATGAAAATATCCCCTTGAAACTACAAACACTTAAAAAAAGTACCATTTTAAAAATGATAATTAATAAAAAGTACCAAATTTTTTTTTCGATTTTAGTTAATTTTTCGAAAATTTTATTTTTACAAAAAATTTATTTAAAACATTTTTAAGCCAGTTACAAATAAATTAAAGAAAGATAGCTTTTAAAGAAATAATATTTTTAAGGTTTATATTGCTATAAAACATTCTTGATCATATAGTTTTAAAGCTACAAAGAGAGTTTAAGCAAAAAATGCTGAATGACGTTCTTAGTACAAAAACATTAGGATTCGCAGATAGGTGCAGATCTTCCAGTTTTGCAATAATAAGAAATTTGATTAATTAACCCTTCTTCACTACCTGAAGGGGGTTTTTTCTATCTTTTTTGCCTTGTATTGTTTAATTTTATTTAGTTGGTATTATCTTTTTTTTAGTCTTCCTTATATTTATTTGTTGCAATACATTATGTAAAATCTCAAATTTATATGTATTAAAGTTAAGAAGTGAAGAAGAATTTTCAACTGATTTGTTGATTGTCAATAAAATAAAAAAGCTAATTTTAATAATAATGAAAGAAAAAAACTAAATAAATAAAAAAAGTACCTTCTATAAAAAGTACTTTCTATAAAAAATATAATACAATAAAATACAATAAAAATAATACTTTTATCTTTATAATAAAAGTAGTTTGTTCAAAATATTAGATATAGAAATCATAATCATAAAGAGAACACTGAAGATGGCAAATAGCCGAAACCAAATTTGACGAGGGTCGATGTAAAACCATACCAAAATAAAAATATAAAAATCACCTTTTTAAAAAATATTTTCCAAGAAAAGTACTTTACTGAAGATGTTTTTCAAAGCACATTTAGCTTAAAAAGTGTATTTCAAACAGGTATTATTACAATCGCTTTTAATAATAATTTCAAAAAAAAATTTCTAAAGGTCTCTTATTCAAAAAGTATCTTCAAAAATGTACTTTAGCTAAAGTTAGTTATATTTTTAAAACAACATTCTTCATATTTATGTTAAGCTAAACAAACCAGAATCTTAAATAAAATCTTATAGACCAATAAGCCTGTTATGTACTGTTTCCAAATTATTTGAAAAACTCTTTTTAAGTCGCCTAAAGCCTATCATAGGAGAGCTAAACATAATACCAGAATATCAGTTTGGTTTTAGACATAATCATGGTACAGTAGAACAAATACAAGCAAGCCTTTGATAAAGTCTGGCACAACGGTTTACTGTCCAAAATAAAATCTATGCTTCCGGCACCATTCTACTTCATTATAAAAGCAGTTTTGGAAAACCGAACATATTATGTAAAAGAAAATGATGAATTGTCATCTGTTTTCGAGATCAGAGCTGGAGTGCCCCAGGGCAGTGTTCTAAGCACACTTTTATATATAATTTATACTGCTGACATGCCTATATCCAGTGAAATTAGTATTGCATCCTTCGCGGATGTTGGCTACTCATGACTCACCTATATTGGCATCAAACTCAATTCAAAATGTGCTCAATATGTTAGAGGTTTGGTTGCAGAAATGGAAAATCAAAGTAGTGTAGTGGGACCACCCTAATACATATTATGAATGTTCACACAAACAATCAGAAACAAACAAGCAAAGAAGATATCAAATTAATAAAAATGCAATGCACTAGCAGCGCATACATGTCCGCTGTTTTTGTGCTGTCGACGATTAAACGACCTTCAGTTTAAATGCAGCGGATAGACTTTGCTTGTGTTGTTGTTGTGCGTTTCAGGTGACACATTTGTCTTGAAAAACATTCCTAAATTAAATGCAACTTAAGATGGGTCACATTTCACTTTTCGCGATGACAATAACATTTATAATAACATTTGTATATAAATAATAATATAATAATAAATTAAGTTCTAGACTAATAATAACCTTCTCACAGTCGCAATATAAACGGCTGAAATTAAGGGAAGAAAATCAATCTTTGTCTGCACGTTCAAGCTCCTAGTTGAGCTTATTAACTTTGACTGCTCCTAGCTGAGCACACAAAAGAGATAAATAAAAAGGATTAAAATTAAAATGATCAATATTTATTTATTTATTTCAAAAACCTAATTAAATAATATTATTACAAAATGCTCAGAAATCAATCCATATAACTTTTTCATTAAGAAAAGGAGATACTCCAAGCCTTAGCATTAACAGTACCCAAATTCCAAAAAAAGATTCCGTTAAATACCTAGGTATGCACTTAGACCGCAGGCTCACATGGAAAGATCATATTAAAGCTAAACAACAGCATTTAAAAATAAAGAATAGAAAGCTTTTCTGGTTGCTTGGTCCTAATTAGCAACTGAGTATTGAAAAAAAGCTATAGCTATACAAGGTCTTGCTGAAACCCACTTGGACATATGGAATACAACTCTGGGGTACATCGAGCAACTCGAATGTCGAAATATTACAACGCTATCAATCAAAAACACTACGACTAATTACTCAAGCTCCATGGTTCATAACAAATGATGCAATACATAACGACTTACAAATTCCAAGCGTAAAGGAGGAAATTACAAATTACAGCGATAGTTACTTAAACCGATTGAGCAATCATGTTAATACCTTGGCTATTTGCTAATTAGATGATACAAATGAAAATAAAAGACTAAAACGATACCACATTTTAGATCTACCATTTCGAAGATGACGACTGCAAATTTCATTTTATCAAGAAATAAATTTCGCAGTTACATTTTGGTTAGGAGTATGCGTTCTCAATAAATCTATTTATTTTGTTATATGTTTGTTTGCTACATAATGTTGTTATGTAATATGTTAATAATAGTTTAATTTTTTTTATCTAAATTTTTACATGTTATAATTTTTGTATGTTCGCATTTATTGTTAAATTTTAACTGTCATTAAATTGTAATGATATATTGCACATATATATGTATATATATATATATATATATAAAAAATATTTATGTTAAAAAGTGTACTAAAAAGCAGTGTTCGAAAAAATCACTAAAGTACGCTACGTTAGTGCTTTGTATCGTAGTTTTTTTAGATCAGTACACCAACACATTCAATTCAATTCTTTATTTATGTAATATTTTTGTAAACATTTTCTTATGTCAGTCTTGGACAAAGAGTAGGATTTAATTCAAAATTTACAGACAAATTTTTGGTTTAAGATAAAAAGTTAACGTTCTATTAAAAATTATAATGAGGCCAGCTCATTGATATGTATGAAGTCAGACATCTGTTTTAAAAATTTATTGTCAATCGGTCGATTCTGTGTTTTACAAGTTTAACGTTGGCTAGAGTATGTAGTCGTTGTGTGGAGTAGTGCCAAGGCAGATTGTAGATCATTTTTAGGAGTTTATTTAGCTCTTTGATATGACGATGCCTGAAATATTGCCTTAAGTATTAAGATTTTATTGTTTATGTTAAGTTTGGAGTTTCTGTTCATTAACGGATACAATAACCTGATTAAGTTGTTGACTTTATTATAATATGGCACGTGATCCTTAAAATTAATTTTGGGGTCCAGTACGACACCTAAGTTTTTTACCTCATTCATCCATGGAATAAAAGTTTTATTAAATGAGATGGAATTTTGCGGTAAAAAGCATCCTTCAACCTTCTGGAGAAGTACATAGCTTGAGTTTGCTGTGGATTTAAAAGGATTTTCCATTTTGCAAAGTAAGAATGAACCTCATTGAGTGCAGTTTGTAATCTACATAAAACATCGGTTGCGAGTATTTCTGAACTTAGAATAGCCGCATCATCTGCGAATATAGAAGTTAAGCAGGCATTTATTCTAGGAAAGTCCGTTGTGTAAATGTCCCTGCGGACAGCCTGCTGATATTTTAGTTTGCGTGGAGGGGTTTGAACCAATGAAAACACTGTAACTGCGGTTTGACAGAAAACTGGACATTATTCGCATTAATGTTGGTGGAAAATTTAACCTTATCATTTTATAAAAGCCGCCCTGATATCCAATAAAACCATACCAGTCGATTTTTCTAATTGCATATTAGAGCTTATATAATTGCATATTCTTATCAGAGGTTGCACTGTGTTGTGTTCCTTACGAAAGCCAAATTGTTGTAAGGGAATTATGTGCTCCGCATCAGTAAATTGAATAATTCATTCTTTGATCACTTTTTCCAGTATTTTGCTTAAGGAAGATAAGAGGCTTCTTGGTCGGTAAGATTGTGGACAATTGGGAAGCTTGTTGGGTTTTATTATCGGTATGAGTGTTTCCATAAATAAAAAAAATAACTCAGTCTTAAACACCTTGCTTGGTAAGGACTTTAGATATTTGTTTGTTATTACGTCAGAGCCAGGACTTTTTTTGGTTTTAGTGTCTCTAAAAAATATGTTACGTTGTCGAACGAAACGTTTACTACGTTGTTTGGGGTATATTCGGCATGACTGTATTGATCCACAGCATAATCCACATCTCTAGAAGTTCCCGGGTCATTGAGATTTAATGAATTTGAATGATTCAAACTAAATATTTGAGCGAGTAATTCACATTTCTCCTGTGTGTTTCTCCAACACATTTTTTCCGAAAAAATGCACAAACTGTCAATTTTTTTTTTTAGCATTTGTGTTTTAGCATACTTTAGTGAACTTTTTATGTATGTTTACTGGTCTTTAACTGTTTAGGCAGTGTACCGCTATAAAAATAAATATAAAGATTATTAATAATTATTAAAAAAAATATATTTTTGCCTTTTTAGACCTACAAATAAAGACGAAATGTGCAATTTTTATTTGATGTATTATGTGGAAAATGATGAGCCCTTAACAATGAAATATTGCTTTAGTCAAGGACCGCCGAAATTTTATTGGGACAATCCAGACGTAAATCTCAACCATATTCCAGATATTGAAGCGAGCACTTTGTAAACATGTTAAAAACAAAACAGACAAAAACAAAACAAAATTTAACAGGAAATGAAATGAAACTCAAAACACAAAAACAAAAAGCTTTATTTATTTTAATTTTTACAACAATTGTTAAAAACATCACAACAAACAATATTTTAGGGACAAGTGCAACAAAATAAAAGAAAACAAAAAAAATTTTTTTTAATTAAAAATATATATCAGAATAATTATATACACATACATACATACACACACACATACATGCCTACTTATATATATCAAAATAAAATTAGGTAAAATCTATACACAAAATATATTCGTGATTATGATATCATGACTAAATATCGATTGTTACGTAAATTATCAAAATCGTAAATTTTTGGAAAAAATTAAAAATTAAGTGTATCATTTTAATTATAAAAATTATTTAAAATATACATACATATATGTGACAGAATATTTGTGACAATTACAATATCATAATAATAATACTAATAATGGAATTCTATTAGAGCAAACAAAATTGTATAGAAATATGAAAACATAAAACAAAAACAAAAAAAAAACAAAACAAAACCAAAAAAAAATAAAATAAATAAAAGCAAAACAAATTTTGTAAATCTCTGTAAACTGTGACTAAAACAACAAGATAATTCTATAAATATCTTCTACTACTTGGAGTAACTAATTTTAAGTGTTATTGTAACTGTAAACATGTAATAAAATACTGAATGTCATTAGAAAGAAAACAAAAACAAAAAAAAAAAAGCAAACATAAAAAATCAATTTGAAACTATTTTATCATATGGAATAAATGCGTTTGATACTTAAAAATAAATAAATTAAAAACTAACCAGGCGACGGACGTACTTAAACATTTACGCTAAAGAATACATTCACACTTCTGTTGATAGAAGAAGCTCAAAACACAGAAATAAAAACAGAGCTTAAAATTGTTTGTTAGCTCATTATATTTCCACTGAACTTGGCTATCGATGGTTAAGTTACTGTATGACTTTTTCGTTAATTACTTAATTCAACTCACAATTTTGTTAACCTAAAAAATATCTTCATGTATACAAAATACTTATCGACTGAATGAGAAGTATGATAAAAGATAAATGCATACCAAAGATTCCAATGATATTTTATTTTCTTTCTTATCTTATTTAAGTTTTATTTATTTTTTTAAGTCTTCCAATTTTAAGTGTAGTTGCAAAAATTAATCAAAAATAAAATAAAAAATCTTAGACTTTTCGCGAGAAGCCCAACAGATAAATTGAATAACTGAAGCTATTTGCAGGAGCACTTTCAATTAAAAAAGAAAATATATTAGAAAAATGTAAAACATTCACCCTTATTGTGTTTGGCGTTTTTGCGCCGAAAGTCGGGCGTTTTTAAAAAATGGCGCTGTAGTTGGCGTAAAACGTCAATCTATGCGACACTTTGCAAAATCTATTACAAAAACGCCATTAAAATGCGACCGTGATTGGCGTATTTGCCTGTCAAAAGTACCAAAATTTTTCGTGAAAATATTTGCTCACCACATATTCAAATCAAACAAAAAATAAGTTCAATGGAAGGAAATAAAACGTAAGTAAGTAAAAGTACTTGAAGTTTACCTTTTAAATTTTTGGATTTTATTCTTATGTATGTATGTATATGGTGATATGAAATTTAGCGTAAAAATCACAACTACAGCACAATTTACCAAATAAGTGGAAATAATGGAACAAAAACCTTATTTGGCGAAAGGTTCCATAAAAGTTTAAAGGCAATAAATATAAAAGAAGAGTGGAACGCCGCTTCCGAAGACTTGAATTGTATTGGTCCCCCATCCCGTTCCGGAGAGGGTTGGATAAATTTAAATTGAATAAAAGCTTTTTCATAATAATGCAGAAAGTTATGCTACAGGTGGCGGACCTTACAAAAATTTGTTTTTTTTGGCTGTTGAAGAAGCAGCAATTAATTTCTTAGACATGCGTACGCTTGTCCAACATAAAGATTTAGTCCAAATGCGGACTAAAAAGACCGCAAACTGTTTTTCCAAACCCCGAGCCAAACTTAGCTGCTAATACCACCAGTATTGACGAATTTGATGAACCATATACTGCAACTCCGCAAAAAAAAAATCAGGGGCCTTACTGTGTAATTCGATTCGAATAAAAATTTGTACGAATTCGAATATATTGTACTGTGTAATCCTATTTACGTAAATTGATTTCCGAATATGAGTATACTTTTTTCCCCTTTTCGTATTCAAAAATACTACTTTCGGATATGCAACTCTGTAATACGAAAATGAGTGTCAAAGACGTTAAAACTGTTCGTATTTCATTCGAAAGACATTTTGTTATCGGAAGAGAAAAAAATGTAAGTAATTTTATAATTTTTATGGAAGAAAATAAATTTTTGTTATGTTTAAAGTGAAGTTATGTTTCATTTAAATTTTAGGAGTGTACAAAAGAAAAACTGTAACACAAAATCCAAACAATTTGAAATTTTGGTAGAGTTTATGGTGCAACATCCCGACTTGGCCCAGGGACACATAAATTCTCCGGAAGCAAATCATGGCACTTATGGGAAAGATTAACTTTGGAATTAAATTCTGCATATTTGCCCACACGTGATAGTAACGGCTGGAAGAAAGTATGGGCCGATTATAAAAACCACATTAAAGTAAAGTGCAAGCGCAACAAAATGGGAATTTCAGGCACCGGTGGAGGACCTAGTAATTATTGTGCTCTTACCCCACTAGAGGAACAGGTGTACGAACTCCTCTCGTTTAACACATCTATTCATGGCATAAGTGAAGTAAAGGAATTTGGTGCTGCACCTTTAAACAAAGAGCTAACAACATCATCTATAAATATAGCCGAAGAAGATTTGGAAAACAATTTTGAAATTATAGACCAATCAATTTTACATCCTCAGGAACAAAATAAAGAAAATTTAAATATAAATACTCCTAGTAGGTCCATTCGGAAGAGAAGGGCGCTTAATACCGACAGCTTTTTAAGCAAACAAGTTGAAAATCAAATATCTTTCCAAGAAAATTCTTTAAAATGTTTAATTAAAATTGATGAAAATTAAAAAAAAAGACAATATATTTGACATAAAAAGGTATTCAAAGCGTAAATGTGAAATAGAAGAACGAAGTCTAGAACTCCAAATTCAAAAATTTGAATACAAAAAGAAAATCGAGCTTGAAAAAAATAAAAGAAAATTGGCCCAATTAGAACTAAAACAAAAAATGTTTCAATTGGAATGTGAAAAATATGCAACCTGCTCCACAACCACATCAAAAGAAAACTGTAAAAAATGAAAAATCGTTGGATTGAAATTCAGCGATACTGCTAAAAAAATATTTTTTTTAATTTTGTTGTCACTTTTGACATTGAAGAACAAGTGCTTCCAAGTTAATAAAGTATTTTCTTCAGATACTAACTGATACAACACTGCTAGCTGTTCGAAAATGTAAGCCGGTACCATTTTAATTTCGTATCGGAAATTTTGTTCGAAAGATTTTCATTTTCGTATCGAATTACACAGTAAGGCCCCAGGAAAACCAATAAGCAAGAAAGAGTATCGCTATCAGAAGAACAGGTAAAACTGTAAACAGAACTATGCTTAGAGCTGCAAAATAAACTGTCCGAAATAGAACGACACACCATAAGGACTTGTAAAGCTAAAGAAGAGAAATTGCATTTATATAAAGCAGAACTTAAAAAAAAGGATGAACACAGAAAAGATTTTAAATTCGACAGCTGTCGTTTTTCAACTACGTCAAACACAATAAGGGTGATTATTAACACAAGTTAATAATGTCGATATATTTGCTTGAAATAAGCATTTATTATAATAAAATGAATTGATACATTATTCAAAATATTGTCCATTGTTAGTCACTACTTTTGCTCATCTTTCTGGTAACATATGGAATCGGCACCAAACGAACTGCTCCGGTTTTGAGATAAACAATGGATCAAACCAATTTTTGATTGTACCCTATTCTGAAGTGAAGAGTATTCCATTAAGGACGTTCTGCATCAATCGAAACAAATGCTAGTCAGAAGGGGAAAGCCTGTGCTCTTAGATGGGATAGCGAAAACTTCCCATCTCCTATTTTCTAAAGAGCTTTTGAGCGATCTTGCAACATGTGGCCGAGTGTTATCATTACGAAAGATTATGGCCTTATGTCTGGTCGAATATTCTGGTTGTTTTTCGTTGATTGTTCTCTTCAAAAGAATAAAAAAATGTGCGTTCAAGCATCACTCCCGCTCGACATTCAAAATCATCCTTTTTTTTGTAGGACCAGCACTGAGGGGATGACCCCTACCTGGCAATGCATTATGCCAGAACTAGGAAATTAGGTTACGGTTATCCTCTGAGATCATTTGACATGAATTTAAGAGGTCATAATATAAAACACCCTTCTGTTCACCTCATTACCTTGACGTCATGAATTTTCCACTTCGGGCATTGATTTGGCTGGTTGGTCGGGCTTTTTGCGCCTGAGATTATCGTAATGTATTAATTTTTCATTACCAATAACAATACGATGCAAAAATGATCCTTTTTGTAGCGTTCAAGCATCATTTCCACTACGAAAAATCACCTTTCAATATCTTTCAGTTTCAAATTATATGGGGGCGTATTTCCTTGCCTTTGAATGAATTCAAATGCTTTTAAAGGTAGTGAAATGGCTTGTTGTATGACTCCCAACGATAATACAAGTTCTTCTTACATTTGACAACAATTTACGTGGAGTAATGCTTTCAATTCCTTATTTTTACATTTTTTTTTTTTTGAGTAGATCTCGCCTTCTGTATCTTTTGTATTGAAATCACCACTTTTTATCCCGCACAAACCATCGTGCGCAAGTTCTTTAAGTTGATGCATGTTGGCTGTATGCTTTTAACAAGAATCTATAATTTTCTTTATCGAACAACCGTTATCGAAATTTCTGATTATGACGTTCGATAGCGAGCGCGCATTCGATTTTTTTACTCGCACGCCAACAATCATTCGAAGTAACGCTTTTCTTAACATAAGATCATTAAAAAGAAAATGTCATCTGAATTTATTTTTTGTATGTGATGAATAAAATTTTAATTAAAAAAAATTAAAAATTAAATTTTAATTTAATTTTAAAATTTAATTTAAATTTAGAATTTTAAGACAAAAATGTCAAAAAATAGATTGTTAAGAATTTTATGGCCCAACATATTTAGCAAATAGTGTACTGTTAAACTCTTCTTCGCAAGTAAAAGCAACGGCTTACGAATATTGAAAGCAACTAAAGGTTAAACTGAGAACAAAACAAAATAAAACGGAATCCATTTTTGATCTTTTAAAATTTTTTAATTTTGTGTTTCTCTTGCTTAATTTTTTTTTTACTTTGATTATTTGTTTACAGTGTTGTAAAATATTTTTATTTAGGTTTTCTGCAACACTAAAATATTAGCTCGATTAGTATCGTAACGAGTGAAAGAATTTTATAGAAGTGGTTTTGGATTCCAATTAGTCCTTCGATCCTTTTTTTAATTAAATGTCAATGAAGTGTAAAATACAAAACACCAAACGAGTGATAGCATTTCACTTTCGAGTAGATGTCGAATAAATTTGAGCTTGTAAGGAAAAATCTAAAGTCTGAAAAGAATTTTTATATAAAAGACTATAAATTGTTTTTATTCGGGTACGGTTTTACGTCGACCCTCATCAAATTTGGTTTGTGAACAAACCGGTTTCGGTTTGTTTGCCATCTTTAGTGTGCCCTTTATACTAGTTGCGTTCTATTGTCACCTGTGTCTATATAGTTCGTCTTGTTCGTGTTTCCCTTCGTGTTATTGCATTTCTTTGTTTGTATCTCTCTCTTCTTTTTCGTTTGTTTGTTCTTACCTAATTTGTCTCTCTCCTTCCATCCCTTTCTCTTCCTACCTAAATCCTTTTACGACCATGCTTGATATTCGTTTGTGTGTATGTGTGAACCTATTGGGTTTTTTCTATAATATAATAATCTGTAATTGTACGTTTATGAGGTTCTTTATAGCTTTGGATCCACGATTTCACTATCAAAATATATAAAAAGTGATAGAATTCGCTAAGGTAGATGCTGCGTTATCTCCAAGTCGAAGGAAAACATAATTGCGTGACTATTTATGGCTATTCCGATGAAACTTAGCACACATATAATCTATAATCAGGTATTTTCTTCGGCATTTTCGGTAACAAAAATTAATAATTTGAGTTTCGAATTATTGTCGAATTCGCCTTGTTGTACTTCGGGCTCGGCTAATAAAAATCATTTCTGCTTTCAATAAAAAAATCCAAAAAATTGTTTGGATTTTTTCCGCCGGTGAATGCAATACTGTTGTCATTCTTCTGTTTGTTCGGTTTAAACCTCGAGAGCGCTTTTGATGTGAAGACATAATTTTCAAGCCGTATTCTAATCTGTACTGTACTATACTGCTAAGTAGGATTACTGATAATTCTTTGCGGAGAGACTTGAATCTATTTTGACGAAATATTTTTTTCTTGTTTTTCTTTTCTGTCTTTTTTGACTGTATGTTCGGTATGAACAAAAAATATTTCGTCAAAATAGATTCATGTCTCTCCACAAAGAAAGCGTATGTGTTAGAATTATCCGAAATCCTAGTTTGCCGATGACCTTTTAAAAATATCGAGGAATCGTTGTATAAGTAAATCGATTTTCAATCGAAAATTTTTATAAAAATAAAATTAAGGCGGGAAGGTGTTTTGCGAATAATACCATTTGGAAGGAAGTATTCTACAAACGGTATAAGCAGATCTATTTTTTTAGGAAATGTATGTGTGATTGAGAAACATCAACCGTTATTGCTGTCATATTCACTTAATAACTGCCAGTCTCAGGTCCAATATAAATTTTTCTCAATTAACAAAAACAAAAAAAACCCAGAATAATTAGCTGTCGCTTAAGTAAAATAATGAAATGAAACGATATTTAAATCCATTTGTGTTTTTAATTCAAAATGTGCACAAGTGACAACAACATTTTAATCATCGTCTTTAATCATTTACTTGTTCCCACTAAATATGGCCAATTTAGTGACAACGACGACAGCATACAACATTTCATTTTACAAACTACAATATTTACAAATAATTATTTATGGCAAAAGACAAAAACAACAACAGCAACAACAACAAAAAAATTAAATAATAATAACAATAAATAAAAACAAAATAAAACAAAAGCTGCTACGCAAAATTTATATTAAAATAGATACAAATAAATACTTACACTCGCTTACACTTTTATGATGACAGAACAGACATTCGGAATCTATAAGATACATGCAAGTAAGTACTTGTATCTATAAGTATTATTACAGTTAGAAAATTTTCCATTAATCTTAAGCATTATTATTATTTTATTATTTATTTATAAAGAATTAAATGTTAAAAAATATTTCTCTACACATGTTTGTAATTAAGCATGCATGAACTTGTTTTTTGTTTTGCTCTTTTTTTTCTAAATTATTTTTTTCAGCAAAGCTATATTTAATTGCAGGCGAACCGGGCTATTACGAATTATGTGGGCGTATTTTAAGCAATTCTTTTTTTTTTTTGTTTCTAAATATTTGTTTACTGTAATGATTGATTTCACTTTAGTTTTAAGATTTGCAGGGGATTTTGTAAAAAAAAAATATATCAAATGAGAATTATTGTTAGTTTTCAAAAAGTTTTGTAAAAAAAAATATATCAAATGAGAATTATTGTTAGTTTTCAAAAAATTTTGTAAAAAAAAATATATCAAATGAGAATTATTGTTAGTTTTCAAAAAGTTTTGTAAAAAAAAATATATCAAATGAGAATTATTGTTAGTTTTCAAAAAATTTTGTAAAAAAAATATATCAAATGAGAATTATTGTTAGTTTTCAAAAAGTTTTGTAAAAAAAAATATATCAAATGAGAAATATTGTTAGTTTTCAAAAAATTTTGTTATTACTCCACTGTGAGTAACGAAAAAAAACAACCCTGGTAAAATAAAAATTTTAATATTTTTTTTCAATTGCGATATCTTATGGGTTGCCAAATTTCTTTCCGTATTATTTGACATTCACCTTCAAATTATCACACTTTTTCATAAAACTTAAATACCACACAAATCTGGATACTAAATATTTTAGTGCAAATTTAGCTTTAAGGCCATAACTGAATATCCAACATTGTTCCACTTACAAGTAATTTACAAATAATAAAGGGTTCGCCTAATGATTTTTTTTTGTTTTAAATGCTATAAACAAAACTACTGAATATTTTCTCAAATTTTCTTTTTATATGAAAGTACAATCCTTCCGGTTAATAATGGCAAATAATTTCATTTAAATGGCTGCCTCGACTGGCCATGCAGTAGCCTACACGATCTGTGCAATTCTTAAGCACATTATCGGTTGTGTGCAGCTGTATTTCACCAATGGCTTCACGAATATTGTCCTTTTTTAGCATCTATTGTCTCTGGCTTGTCGGTGTCAAATCCCAGCTGCTCTGAGGTGGCCAAACGACATCAGCTCTGCGGCTGATAATCCGATCTTCAAAAATAGGGCGCAAAACATCGAGTGCAGCTACGGCTGTGTGTGCCGTCCTGTTGAAACCAAATGTTGCCAATATCCTCCTCTTCAATTTTTGTGAACAAAAATTTGTTCAACATGGCCCGATAACGATCGCCATTGACTGTAACGCCCACTTTTGAAAAATAGCCCAGTTATGACTCTGGACCAAAATCCGCACCAAACAGTAACTTATTTTGGGTGCGTCGGCTTTTCAATGTATGCGTGCGGGTACCCCCCCGGGGTCATCGGTCTTTGTGGAGAGTAACTATTTAGACCTGTGCAACTGGGGGAAAAAGGGAGCCCAGTCCCCTGAAGTCAGCAGGGGTACAACTGAAAACTCCACTTTATTTCCACGGGAATCAGTGAGCCGCAGAGTTCGTTATTTGTCTCTTTAGACATTTAACTGTTCTCTGACTGATTATTGAGGTTGGCCCCTATATGGGAGTATCGTGGTGGTTGTAGTTTCGCGGCTCCATAACAGTTTATGGTTCTATGGTGGCCGGTTTCACTTCACCTTTAATAGCACCTACCTGGTGAAATGTTCCCAGGTGCAGTGAGCATGCTAGATATGTGTTCTGGACAGGAGTTGGATAGACTCCAACTCTTTAGCAAGGAGTGATGATTTGCAGTCCTGCTCTGGAATCATTAAAGTTGCAACTAGGAAAGACCCGTTGCTAGAATTAGTCTTCGGCTTCCTAGGACGAGCATGACGTCCCAAAATATGCAGTGGTTTGATCACCATCTGATTAAGACTACATAGTCAGGCGCAGATGTAATTCTAATCACACAGTTGTTCTTAATTATCTGTGTTAAGCTTCATGCGTTCTGGACCAGCAGTTGGATAGTCTCCAACTCTTCAGCAAGGAGTAGTGGTTTGCAATCCTGCTTAGGAACCGCTGAAATTGCAACTGGGAATGACCTGTTGCTAGAATTAGTCCTTGGCTTTCTAGGGCGTGAATGACATTGCTTTTCATTCACAGTGGTTTGAACAAGGCTCACGGCCAGGCACAAATGTAAATCTTATCACGTAATGTATACCGCTATTTCGGTTACAGTTTACGTGTAAACGCCAGAAGAAGTCTCAGGCTCACTCGGTTTTACCTTAGAAGGTTTCAACTTTGTCGTTTTGTTCAAAACAAAAGTAAGAGGTACAAAAACAAATACAAATGCCACTACACAAATACAGAGACAGATATTGTTATCTTCCAATGCCCTCTCAACTATGTCAGGGGTATAATCCTTTAACGCCCCTGACACAGAAGCCACCCGACCGTTTCTACCACTTACAAGTCTGCCATTGTCTAACTATATATGAAAAGCACATAACATTCGGGACACCCTGTATATATAAGTATTTGCTGTTACATTATTATAAGTACATACACATTCTAGGAAAGAGTGGCAAATAGGATTATTCATAAATAATAAGACCGTTCGACAAAAATAATAATTAAACATAATTTAAAAAAATATTTATGAATTTGAAACGTTTTAACAACTCATTCGCTTTAAATGTGTTTGACTTTTAGATATTTTTAATATAAAAATACGAACGTAATTTACAAATACGTCTTGGTAAATATATGTATATCACTTAATCAATGTTTAAATTACACTGAGACAAAAAATTCAAGATTTTCTATTAATCACAATATTTCAATTTATTGTGTCTGAATTAAAATGGTTGTAAAATAAAGGGGGGGCTTAAGAAATTCAGCTGCCTTAAAGAAATGGCTTTGAATTTTAAAACATTTTTTTACAGTGTATGCAAAAGTTGTTTTAGCATTTTCCTCATAGATATTTAATTTTTAAACTTGATTTTTTTTTCTATTTTCAACATTAAATCATCGCGTATAATGCATAAACATGTAATAACCAGAAGTGTTTAGAACACATTAACAGGATTTATAAGAAGTTAGATTTTACATTGCGTAAATAACTTTAAAATATTGTATTTTAATGAAACAGATTTTAATTGTTTTTAGTTTCCTGTTTAATGTCATTTAAGTAATTTTCAATATTTTTTCTACTCTCTTCGTTGGGCAGCCAAATAAATTTATAAGATAAGATACGATTTTAAGAGTTTTTTAGATAATATTATAGTAAATTTAAATCCATTATAGTTTGATAATTAAAAGGATTTCATACTTTTTTTATAATTTTACTTTAAGGATCATCAAGTTTTAGCAGCAAATTAGGTGGGCTATTTTAGAGATAAAAATCGTAAACTATTAATAATTATTAATACATATGGCATCATTTAAAATGAGCGCTATTTATAATATAGGGTCCGCCATTTAACGTTTTTTTTTCAACTAGCGCTTATTTCGTGAGTGGTAACACTTAGCTCATGTTTGATTTGACAGATAATTAGTTTTATCCTTCCGCTGAATGAATATGGTTGTGTATACGCTTGAATAACGCAAAGAAATATTGCAGAACGTGTGCGAAAATTGCGTACGGATTTTGGAAGAAGAGAAGCACCGTCAGCTCCGTGTGTTCGTTATGTTGTGAAAAAAGTGAAAGAAAAAAGCGCGAAAAGCCAAAAACAGTGCGTACACCCGAGAATATTGCTGCTGTGGCAGAAAGTGTGCGTGAAAGTGCGCCATCAACATCAAGTCACCGTCGTTCTCAACAATTGAACATTTCAGAGACATCATTGAGACGAATTTTGCATAAAGAGGTATGACGCCATACAAAGTCCGAATGTTTCAGGAGTTGAAGCCAAGTGACCATCCAATGCGTTTTCGCGTGGGATCGACTTACAGAAGATGCCGATTTTGCAAATAAAAAATCATCTTTTCAGATGAAGCTCGTTTTGATCTTGGCGGGTACGTATACAAGTAAAATTGTCGCATTTGGGGCACAGAAAACCCGCACGCATACATTGAAAAGCCGATGCACCCAAAACGAGTCACTGTTTGGTTCGGATTTTGGCCCAGAGGCATAATTGGGCCATTTTTCAGGAGTGGCCGTTACAGTCAATGGCGATCGTTATGGGGCCATGTAGAACGAATTTTTATTCACAACAATTGAAGAGGAGGATATTTGGTTTCAACAGGTCGGCGCTACGTGCCACACAGCCGAAGCTGTGTAGTTTTGTTTATAGCATTTAAAAAAAAAAGTTATTTGGCAGACCCTATATTAGAAAACAATTTTGTGTGACTAACTTACTGTCAGGTAAACAAGCCCAAGCAAGGGCTTAATACTACGTTAACCTAAAGAATTCATTAACGAGAGACACAAATTGAAAATTTCGTTTACTCCTAGTGATGCTAATGATCACAATTTACAAACCGATGTGGCATGCGTGATAAGATTTACGTCTGTATCTAGCTGTATAAGCCATAACCAGATGGTAGATCATACCACTGTGAATGAAATGTAGCATCATCCTCGCCCTAGAAGGCCTTCAGATACGTATATCCTCCAATCACTCCTAGTTGCAACTTCAAAAGCCCGGAGCAGGCCGCAGCCTTCACTCCTTGCTGAAGAATTGGAGACTATCAAACTCCTGGTCCGCGTAATGCTTAATTAATAAAATTTAAGAACACAACCGCAATCATGCTTACTGTGAATGATCCGAGCCACACAACTCAAACGAGGGTCTCGGGTCTCGAAACCACAACCACCACGATACTCCCGAAGGGCCCACCTCAATAATCAGTCAGAAAACAGCTAAAGGGCTAAAAAAAACTAATAGCTGAACTCTGGGGCTTTACTGATTCTTGTGGAAATATAGTGAATTTGTCCAGTTGTCTGCTGCTAGTCTTAAAGAGGACTGGGCTCCCTTTTACCCCCGCTGACACATGTAATGACGGTTAGATTCCGTCATAACATATCAATGTGCCCCCGGGGGTGAACTGATGTAACATCATTCTAATAAACGCCAAAACTCTCAATTGATTCATAAGCGGCTATAAATCACACTCCAGTTTCTTCTTTCCAAGCTTACTTCTGTCGCCGTTGCGCATCTTAAGATCATATGAACAGTTTCTGCTTTACAGTTGCTTTTTTTCCTGTCTGTTTGTTTGGTATAACCAGCGAGTACTTTCCAAGTGAAGAGATAATTCTCAAGCTGTGTTTCAATCCGTACTGATGCGTCAGTTTTCGGCGTTTAGGTCGTTCTGTTGTAAAGGTCTTATCTACTCATGTGGGTAGAATGCCAGCCACCAGGCAATATTACTCTTATCTAGATACGTTTGTCCATTTGAGGGTGTTTTCCATTTGTTTGAGTGTATGAGTAGTTTTAGTGGTGTGTAAAATTGTGTCTGAGGTCGTGTTTACCTGTTCGTTTATAATGTCACTGTGAAAAGTTTTTGTTCGAGAATGTTTAGTCTTCGTCCTTTTTTTTTTACTAGGATATAGTGATGCCATACATTCATCTATTTCTCTTGGTGTGTGTCCGTGAGTGTCAAGGTGTAATTCTCTTTTCCGTTTAAATAAAAGTATGTATTCTGTAAATCTTGTTTTTAGTGTTCGTCCAGTTTGTCCTTTATAAGTATGTTTGCAGGTACAAGTGACTCTGTATACACCGCTGGAACTAAATTTGTGCGTTGTTTCTGTCATTGTGCTGAGGTTATGTCTCAGAGTGTTGCCGGTTCTTAATGCTGTGAGTAAACCTTCTTTGTGAAAAAGGTTGGTTAATCTGTATATTTCTGGTTCTGCGTAAGACAAAATGTGCCGTCGTGTAGTAACGATGTATCGGTTGTCTCTTTGTCTTCTTTATTCCTGTTTCTAGTGTTGTATTGCCTAAGAAGTTTGTTAATAGTAGTAAAGTGTGTAGGCGTTATTTTTAGTTGTGGTGTAAAATTGTGTCGAATTCTTTGTTATACTTGTCCGGAGTAAGTGGGATTATCTTGAGTCAGTGTTTCATATGTCTAAATGCTGCCAGTTTATGTTGGGTAAAGTGATTCCAGTTGATGTGGATGGTAGAGTCCGTCGTAGTTAGCTTTCTATCGATGTCAAATGTTAAACAGTCAGTTCCTCGTGTTATTGCTGATGCCAAGTTAATGCAAATTTCTCTCTTGTTCTTTTTCCATTGTGTATTATGGACTGTGTTTAAGTCTGCTAGAATTTCTTCGGCGTTGCCTTGTTCGAAGGTGCATATGATAACACCTACGTATCTATAGTAATGAGTTATTTTGCGTTTTTCCATTATGTGTTGTTAGGTGTCCCTGTAGGCTAGTAGGTAGTGTACTAGCTTGTCAATATGGGGGTTGTGGGTTCGATTCCCAACGCAGACCTTGGTTTTTTTCACCGCAAAATTAAAAATTGACTGTCGGTGGAGCTGCTCCGCGATAACGGCATTGTCACTGGTCGCTGTTGCTGTCTTTATACGGCAGTTAATTTCCGACTATCCTTCTACTTTCAGCACCTGTTTTATCTCCCTTTCCTAAAGAATGTAGCACGGTACTTGACTAAATAGGCATTGTTGCCTGAAGTGCTACTTCTCTTAAAAAAAAAATGTGTAGTGATTCAAGATGTTGCATGAAAACTTTAATGTAGATTGCGGAAGTTGGATTTCCCATGCCGTTTTTGTTTTATTATTAAATAGTCTGTTGCGTGGTGGCATGTTCGCAACAACTTCCAAATGTCCTTTACTTTCAAATTTTATTGTTTTAAAACCTAAATGTTCTGAAATATTTAGTTCCCTCACACAAGGCAGCCTTGGCAACATATCAGCAACTATATTTCTGACCCTTTTCTGTTTAATACTTCAAAATCAAGAGGTTCCAGTTGCAACCAACATCTAGCTAATCTCCCTGTTCGATCTTTCAGTCACTTTCAGCCATTTTAGACTGACGTGGTCAGTTACAATTGTAAAAAACATCATATCCATATGTTGCCTAAATTTTTTCAACGCCATAGCTGCGGCGAAGCAGTGCTTTTCCATCACTATATAATTTCTTTGACACGAATTTAACTTTTGCGAGTAGAACCCTTATAATTTCCATTCATTTGGTACAAAACAGCTTCTATGTCATAGACACTTGCGTCGCGTCGCATTGGATAAAAAAATCGCTGTAATATCTGCCTAACGCAGTACTATAATCGCCTGAGGCATCATTTCGAGGGGCTGTGAAGGAAATACAATAGAAAATAGAAATCGATATCGAGATTAAAATACAAATTGTTTTATTATTTATGAATAACCTTTGCCGCTGCAATAAAATTTAGTTAAATTAAAGGGTGTCCCACAAGTTATGTGATATTCATAAAATTATTATTCTTTTATTAAGTATCACAGTGCACGGTATATGTAACAGGACCAAAAAATTAAATATTTAATTAAAGGGTGTCCCAATAGTAGGCTGATTTTCACATAATTTGCCTTATTTTTAAACCACAATTGGTAGACACGTTAAGTCTAAGTTTTTTTATGTTCACTATAAGAAACGAAAATAAAAATAAAATGGAAATTTAAAGGGTGGCCCTATAGTGACGTAATTTTAATGTACAATATGGCTTTAAATTCTTAACCATAGTAGGCAAACATTAGTAGGTACAAAATATGTACTAATATATTTGCTATGAAAATATTTGTGAACATTGAATTTAAAAATTAAAAGGTGCTTCCATAGAAGCCATAATTATGACAATTATGATATATGCGTTGTGTCATAGGAAAAAACCCAATAGATTTACATATAAACACGAAAGATTAATAAGCATGCGAAGAGACGAATGAAAAGGGAGAGAGAGAGAGATAGACAGAGAGGGAGAGACAAATTAGGTAAAAACAAACAAACGAAAATGGAGAGAAAGAGAGATACAGACAACAAGAGAGAAAGTGACGAAGGCAGAGTGTGACTTGTTTTACATCCGCACCTGGCTATGTAGCCTTAATCAGATGGTGGACAAACCACTATTGTATAATTTGGAACGTCATACAGGCGTCCTAGGAAGCCGAAGAAATAATTCTAAGCAACAGAACCACCTAGTTGCAAATTTAATGATTCCAGGGCAGGGCTGCAAACCATCACACCTTGCTAAAGAGTTGGAGATTTTCCTACTCCTGTCCAGAACACATGTCTAGCATGCTCACTGGACTGGATCATTCACTTTGCGTGTCATTATCAGTGAAATGATCCGGCCACCATATTAAACAAACCTGTTATGGGACCTCGAAACGACAACCACCACGATACTCCCATATAGGGGCCAACCTCAATGATCAGTCAGAACACTATTAAATGTCTAAAGAGACAAATAATGAACTTTGCGGCTCACTGATTACCGTGGAAATAAAGTAGAGCTTCCAGTTGACTCCCTGCCTGTCTTCAGGGGACTGGGCTCCCTTTTTCCCCAGTTGCACTGAGTCTAGATAGTGGAATTCTATAAAGACCATATTTATATGCCCCTGGGGGGAAGTGACGACGGCAATAGGAATAATACGAAGAGAGCCACGAACAAAACGAACTATTTTAACACAGCTGACAATAAAAGGCAACTAGTGTAGAGAGAACACTGAAGATGGCAAAGAGGCGAAACAGGTTTGTTCACAAACCAAATTTGACGCGGGTTGATGCAAAATCATACCCAGACAAATATGACCTTAGTTCTTAAGCTGTTGTAGGCAGAAGATTGAAATTTGCACAGTGTATGTAATGCTATATTTGCTATAAGAATAATTTAATAAAAAGCAAATGAAAAAAAATTAAATGGAGGTTGTTCCATTAGTAACGTGATATTGACTTATGTTGCCTTATCTTTTAAATAATAAGATAAATGTTAGATACTTTAAATTTTTAATAACAAGGAATGCAAAAAAATTAAAATTCCAAATTAAAGGGTTGACTTATAATGGGTCCGCCAATTAATTTTTTTTTAAATGCTATGCACTTTGTATGGCGTCATACTAAGGTCTTTATGCAAAGTTCGTCTCAATGATGTTTTTGAAATGTTCAATTGTTGAGAACGACGGTGAATTGATGTTGATGGTGCACTTTCACGCACACTTTCTGCCACAGCAGCAATATTCTCGGGTGTACACACTGTTTTTGGCTTTTCACGCTTTGGTTTATCGATGAGGATGCCAGTTTCTTTCACTTTTTTCACAAGATAACGAACATACGGAGCTGACGGTGCTTCTCTTCTTCCAAAATCCGTACGCAATTTTCGCCCACATTGTTGAAGTCTAGGAAGTAAAATCTCCAACCCTGGCTCATATTTTTGGATGAAAGCTGCTGACCTCTAAGGGTCGCTGCTGGCTAAGAATTTCCTTTTGTTTTTCAATTCAAGTTCGTTTGTTGATGGACTCAAAGTCGTAGCTATTGGCGCCATTTAAAACTTTAAAGTGCAAATTAAATTGTAAATTTTTGTGAAAATTGGCATAAACCAAGGGAAGTTGATTTGTAACTTCACCTTTTATTAGTTCGAAAACAAAATTTAACTCGAGTTCTTTTTGCTAACGACCTTCGGTTTAGTGCTTGTCGTTTCTTTGTTTACTTGGGTGAGGATAGCAGTCTGTAAGCTACCATCATTCCCCATATTTTTACACATTCTGCAATATTACAATGATTTTCAAAGTAAATGTCGCATTATTTAACAGCGTTGCTTAAGCGTATACACAACCAGTTTCGTTTAGCGGAAGGATAAAACTAATTATCTGTCAAATCAAACATGAGCTAAGTGTTACCATTCACCAAATATGCACTAGTTGAAAAAAAAAAATAAAAAACGTTAGATTGCGCACCCGTTGTATGGCACGGAAGAAAACCTATGTGTATGAGTTCAATTCGAACTTGTCGGATTTATTTATTAATTAATGAAGATAAAGGTTTTAATTAAAATTTTTAATTATATTCCATAAGAACTTTGTTGACGATTACCAACCGAATTTAAGTTAATTTATATGCTCTCTTTTACACATCTCTAAGGGCCCCCTCTTGCTAAATTTTTCCTTAAAACGAAATAGTGCAGGTTTAGGGCCACGTTCGAATGTACATATGTATGTATATGTTTTGACATAATTGAAAAATTCTTATTTTTTGTTAGGACTTGGCATGAAGGTCTATTTCTGAAACTGACCGCTCACTTGCGTTGTAATATAAGCAACCTACTGAAAAGCTACATAATTGGACGAAAATTTTCTGTTGTTGAAGGAGACTTCGTTAGTTTATCCAAACCAATTTCCTCGGGCGTACCACAAGGTAGCATTCTCGGACCAGTTTTATATTTGATATATACCTGCAATATGCCTGTAAGTGAAACTGTCCACACTTCTACGTTTGCTGATGATACAGCGTGTCTAAGTTCGCACGTAAACTCCTTTCAAGCCTCCATAAATCTTCAGCAACATATAACTCAGTGGGAGTTGTGGTTAAAATTATGGAGAATTAAAGTGAACGTTCAAAAGTGCATTCATGTGACCTTCACCCTGCGAAGAGATATCTTGGTATACATCTTGATCGTCGCCTTACATGGAAACATCATATTGACTCAAAGCTGACACAAATGAAACTTAAGCTAACACAGCTACATTGGCTCATTGGCAGGAACTCGAAACTTAGCCTAGATTGTAAACTTCTAATTTACAAGAGTATTTTGAAACCAATATGGTCTTACGGAATCCAACTTTGGGGCACTGCCTCAGCTTCAAACGTGGATAGAATCCAACGTATGCAGAATAAAATTTTACGGTTGATAACTTCCGCTCCATGGTACATCAGAAATTCAAACATACATCGTGATTTAGACATACCGCTGGAGACTACAGAAATCATCAAATACGCAGGCAAATACTTAATGAAGCTTGAAGACCATCCTAATCCCCTTGCTCGCAATATCTTGAATTATAGTGGACATAGCCGATTAAAAAAGAGGGATACCGCAGCTTTAATCCTCAATGCTACAGACGACACATCTTAGAAATATTTGTTTTGTCTTTTTTTAATGTCAATTTTTTTTACCCAAAAGGTTAGTTCTGACATGGTCGGGACTAATGTAACTTTTTTTTTTAGAATTTAAGATTTTAAAACTTATTTAGTTCAATTTCTTGAAGGTACAATAAATAATTATTGAAAAAAAAGGATTAACAAGATTAATGACTCATTTCAAAACAGCAACATTTATTTTTTTTCTTTAATTGTTCTGCGATAAAACTTTTTAAAACATAGAAACTAAAAACTAAAACATAGAAATAGTAAATAACATCTGGATGTGCATGAAACATGATGTAAGTGAGTATGAATAAAAGTGATAAAAACACACAAGTTTTTAAATTATCAAGCAGAAAAACCAAATAAATAAAACAAAAAAAAAATATGAAAAATTTTAAAATAAAAATAAAATTATTTACGTGCATGAGTAATAAATAATTGTAGACAAATTAGAGCTTAATAAAATAACGTCGCATTAAAAATCCAAATATCCAGGTATCAGCAATATTTTATTTTATTTCATTTAATTTTTTTTTTTATTTTTTTTTTTAATTTCAATTTATTATCGTCTAAACTAAATGTAACTGAACTGAACCCAGTTACAATTTGCGTTATCAGTAAGATGAGAAAAAAAAAAACAAATACAAATACAAAAATGCACCAAAGCACATCTGCGAGTATGGGTGTGTGTGTATATACATACATATGTACAAGCTCAAATGTGCTTACATCAATGGGTCACACGTGTTTGTTCAAATACGTGCTTCAGCGTAGAATGGTTCGATTTATTTTGGTGGCCAAATACAAGTTCGTAATTAAAAATTGTTACGTACAACAAGAGACACTTTTAATTGTCATGTTCGCAGGTTCGCCGTGTTTATGGATACAAATGACAATAATAACAACAACAACAACAAAGTAAGGCTGATGAGCTATTCTTATATATTAAAGAAAAGTCACAAAAATCCATTTAGTTATCAGACATTAGCAACGTATTTAACTACGCAGATATGTACATATTTACATACATACTCACATGTGTACAATTAAGAAATTATAATTTAATATTAAGCCATCACAAGGTTTAATAATATTTTCTGTAAACTTTTGACAACTCTTTTATTTTTTGAACTTAATCATCTTTGATAAACACTATTCATTGGCAAATGAGTTTTTTACACACAAATATTTACACTTGGGTAAATAAAATAAATTTTATTTGAATTATAATTTCTAAGTTTACCAACAACGACAACAACTTCAACTGGCTCGAATAAACAAACAGTCAGGAAAAAGTTTCTTTTTTTCCCGAAAATGATTGTGATTCCCCAACTTTAGTCTTTCGTATCAAATCGGCAAGAAGTTATTTAGTTCGTGACGTACGAAAATAATTCTGTTAGATGTTTGAAAAAGTATCGATTAATTCATTTTTTAGGTTTTCAACTCGCGAGCTTAAAGGTAGTTAAGTAATTTGCTAAATTTAAATAACAGCTGGACTAAGATTGAACACAAAAGGGTTCTATGACAGGGGGCAATATTAAAGTTAATTGCCAAATTGTTGCCCTCTTACAAACCCTTTTACGTTACTCTATGATAAGTCAGTCACAAATGCTATTTTCTGAATATTATTTCAGAGTTGATAAAGCCAACTCAGTATCGATCATCTAGTAAAACAAAGAAGAAAATTAAGGCGGAAGTGGCAGCAATGTCGTTCACCTGACCTAAAGGCACAACTGAGGAAGTGCCAAAAAAATTTGCGTAATGCACTGAAGGAGGATAAAGAACGCAATCTGGAAAAGTACTTGCAAAGCTTAGACTCCACTGAGCAGTCTGACTACAGTTTATGGAAGGCTGTTAGAAAAATGAAACATCCTACTGCATACGAGTCTCGTGTGCGACTACACAACGGTGAATGGGCAAAGACCGCTAAGAAAAAAGTTGAAGCATTTGCCAACCATTTAGAGAAGGTATTTGTTTCAAATATTACTAACTCCCATGTTAATAGGAGTTAATAATGATATATTAACGATATAGTAGAGAGTCCAATGAAGTTCAGATTTTCTCAGATTCAAACTGCTGTTAAATCGCAAATCTGCCTATTTGTGCTTTACGGAGTATTCTATTTATTTTTAACTCCATGTTACGTGTTGGTGCTTTTTCGAAGCTATGGAAACATTCTGAAATTGTTATGATACCAAAGCCTGGTAAAGATATTTCACAAGTAACGTCGTACCGCCCAAAAAGCTTGTTGCCGATCTTTTCGAACTTTTTGAAAAATTGCTGCTCGAGAGTCTAAAGTCTCATATTGATACAAATTTCATTATCCCAGACCATCAGTTTGGAATCAGGAAGATGCACGGTACTATAGAACAGGTACACAGGATAACAAATCTCATCCGAAGTGCTTTCGAAAGTAAACAATATTGTTTAGCGCTTTTTATAGACATATCACAGGCATTTGACAAGGTCTGGCACAGTGATCTATTATCGAAAATTGTAAAGTTGCTACCGGTAAATGTGCACAAATTATTCAAGAATTACTTAAGCAATAGATCTTTTCATATAAGATCAAAATCTATTTTATCCTCCATGAAACAAATTTCTGCTGGTGTACCACAGGGTAGCATTGTTGGGCCGTTCCTTTACATTTTGTTTACCGCTGATATGCCCACTAGTCCACTAACTCATACATCTACATTTGCTGATGATACTGCTTTTGTAAGCATTCACAAAGATCCAAAAGTTGCATCTGAACAACTTCAAGCACAGATAACAACTTCAAGCACAGATAAAAAGTAAATGCCTCAAAGTGCGTTCACATTACTTTTACCTTGAGAAGAGAAAATTGTCCTCCGGTTTCAATTGATGGCATAAGAATTCCTGAGCAAAATAATGTGAGGTATCTCGGAATTCATCTTGATAGACGTCTCACATGGACTTACGACATAGCGGCAAAAGTAACACAAATTAAGCTAAAATCTGCCCAACTTTACTGGCTTATCGGACCAAGATCCTCATTAAAATTTGACCTCAAGGTCCTTCTATATAAGGCCATTTTAAAGCCCATATTGTTATACGGTATATAACTATGGGGAACTGCTTCGTCATCAAACATCGAAAAACTACAAAGACGGCAGTCAAAACTCCTGCGAATAATAACGTGTGCCCCGTGGTACATCAGGAATAATAATATTCACAGAGATCTCAGCATTCCCACTATTCGTGAGGAAACTAGGAAAGTTATCACAAACTATAAATCAAAAGTTACAACTCATCCAAATCAGTTTGCAAGAGACTTGCTCATATTTGAGGGCCATAAACGGCTTAAAAGGAGGGGAACGTTTGAACTCATCAGATGAAGACAACATCCGTGGGAACTTAATGTTGTAGTTGCAGTGGCAACGAAGACTTTTTATTCTTAGGCTAAGATTTGAATACTCATTGTAAATATCGTAATAATGTGAAAGATTCGATGATTAAGGAAAATTAAAAAAAAAAAAAAAGCCAACCTTTTAGCAAATAATTCTTATTTGACGGAAAGCAGTCAACCACCGCCAGAGTTCGACAGAGTATGCGTTACTATGCCAAAGATATTTTTCGATCTCGAGCGGTTAAAAGGGTTCTTACAGATCTCAACATAAGCAAGTCTCCTAAGCCGGATGGGATACCAGCACTGGTCTTGAAGCAGTGCTCGCAGTGCATTAGCAGCCCTTTTCAGCACATTGTACCATATCGGAGAACTTCCGAAGTGCTGGAAGGTTGCCAATGTAACGCCGTTCCCCAAAAAGGGGGAGGCTAACAACCCTGAAAATTACCGCCCAATCGCAATTTGTTTTTCACTTTCTAAAGTATTTGAAAGTAAGTTTAATTTCCATCTAGTGAGATACCTGGAGCCCAACAGCTTGCTTAGTGACCGACAGTATGGTTTACGTAGGGGGCGCTCTACGGGTGACTTGCTAGCCTTCTTGTCGGAACAATGGCGTCACTCCATACATCATTTTGGAGAAAGCAAGGTGGTGGCTCTAGATATTTCCAAAGCATTTGATAGAGTGTGGCATGATGCACTTCTGTCAAAACTTGCTGCTTTTGGTGTCAGTGATAATTTACCCAGATTTATGTCGAGTTTTCTCAGAAATCGCACTATACGAGTTGTTATAAATGGGATTTCATCAGACGAGTTCATGATGAATTTAGGGGTGTCGCAAGGCTCCGTTTTTTCTCCTACCCTATTC
The DNA here is from genome assembly GCA_030448955.1 of Trichopoda pennipes. Taxonomy (NCBI): domain Eukaryota; kingdom Metazoa; phylum Arthropoda; class Insecta; order Diptera; family Tachinidae; genus Trichopoda; species Trichopoda pennipes. Next base: position 6,839,836 of record JASKUP010000040.1, read on the forward strand.
CTTATTTTTCTAAATGACCTTCTGTGTCGAACCTTCAACCCTATATATTCTTTTGCAGATGACAGCGCCATTTGTCACTGATATTCATTTGGTAATAGACCAGGCCATTTGGAGGTTAGTTCCAAAAGGCCAAACATGAATGATACGCTTAATCACGATCTTGCGACAATCATGGAATGGGGTCGTGTGAATAGAGTTGAATTCAATGCTCGTAAGACGCAATGTTGCATGCTTACGCATAGATCTGCGTTTGATAGTGGTGCTACATGTGTTACTATGGGTGATATAGATATTACGGAATCGGCAGCTCTTGATGTTCTTGGCCTGAAAATTTAGTGTGATGTTCGATGGACTCGAAACATTTTGCAGGTTTCTAAAGAAGCTTTCAAATGCCTCGGTTTTCTAAAGCGATGTATCTTCTACATCACTTCATCCGATTTCCGTACTATCTATACCACCTATATCCCTCCAAAAATGGACGGCGGTCCAAAGTCTATTTTGGGGTTACTCGACTGCATACAGGAGAGGGCCAAGAGGCTCATTGGAGACAGTAGGGTATCCAACTCTATTGATTCTCTAGAGCAGTGTGGGGTGCATTTCACTGTTCTATCGTTACTACAATGGTAAGTGCTCTAATGAAATTAGGGAACTTGTTCCCGATACTCGCACGTTTACACGTTTAACTCGATCTTCGATGAGAGCACATCCATTTTTATTTGATTGGCCAGTGAATCCCACTACGCATTTCAGCGAAAATTCGTTTACTTAGCAAAACAGTGCGTACGTGGATTAAGATCCCTCCGGAAGTCTTTCCTGTCACTTCAAATCTGGGAAGGTTCAAACTGAATGTCCATAGACACTACTCCCTCTTTCCTCCTTTCCGTAAACTAATTTCCTAGTTCTCGCACAATGCATTGCATATGTGCTGATCCGAAAAAAAAATAAAAAGATTGAACATAAAAGAGTTCTATGATAAGGGGCAATATTAAAGCGAATTGCCAAATTGTTGCCCCCCCCCCCCCCCCCTTACAACCTCTTTTACGTTACTCTATGATAAGTCAGTTACAAAAACTACTTTCTGATTATTTGTCTTAGGAAACTGATTTTAATACATTAATCGATACTTTTTTGTTTTAAAAGTCTTTTGGATTATCAGCATTTGGTTCTGTCTGTCGCCCCTGCTATCTCAATACAATTCTAGACACTATTATTAGGCTGCCTTAAAGCCTTCCTGTTTTTAGTCACTCCCCTTCCTTCTTTTTTGTCAGCTGGCTAATTCTCGCAGTCGCACTCAGGCGAGATTTACTCGAAGTTGCGATTTTTTTTACTTTTGGGATTCTGCCACTCGTTATTTTGTAAGTTGTATCGATAGCGAGTTTAAATTCGATAGCAAATTTGATGTCATAATTTTATTTTTAAGTAGTTCGTTGGATAAAAAGCAAATGTAAGAAAAAGTTTTTTATATTTTTTTCATATTAACTTATTTTTATTAATTATTCGGCCAAATACACCAGAATAAATTTTAGGCAAAAACACAGCAATTTAGCAAAAGGCGCTCTACCAAATACATGTCAAGGAAAGACTATGGCTAATAGACTTTGGGAAACCTTGACCATTAAATTAAATGCCTCTGGTCCTGGAAGCGTGTATTTTTTCATAAAAAAATATTTTGTTTTATCCCAACCATGGGGACTGAATTTTATAAATTTTGCGAGTATTTTTGATAATGTGCTCTGACTAATGCCAATAAGAAAATCATTTCCGACGGTATTTTGAAAGCCTTAGGAAGCCAAAAGCAATAAAGTTGTAGCCAACTGTATTTTTGGTGATACGACAGTTGTCAAATTTGCAACAAACTGCAACTCCTCCAAAATATAGTTAAAAGCTTCCTTTAATACTCTAAACCGTTTTTTAAACCTGTAAAAATAACTGCACAAACGCAATGTTTACAAATTAAGCGGCTGAAACTTACTCATTGTTCGGCAAGCCCAATGGGTCACTTGTGTCTTCTAATTAAATTTATATCACATTTATTGTCCGAGTCTGATGATGAAGAATAAAAAAAAAATAGATTTGCGTTCATGAAAAACTCTCAAAATTAAAAATGTAATTGGCTCTTCTCTTGAGAATATTTTTGCTTTGAAATCATATGTTTTTTGTTTACTTATTTCTAGTGTTGGTAAAGTATTTTTTTTTTTAATCTTTTACAACACTTTACTAAAAAATCGTTTCGCATTGTATCGAGTCCCATCATCAGAAAAACTCGTACAATCGAAATTAATTTAGATACAAATTTATTTATTTCGATCACGAGTCCCGTAATTAGCCCCCAGATTTATGAAATTCAAATATTGGATGGGCAAATTTCAGGTTAGGAAGTAATTGTCTTTCAAATGATCAAAAGATTAAGTAAAGTAAATATTTTAGTTATGAAAATTAATTATCAAAATGGTGCAAATTTCATTGCAAAATTTCACTTCATAAAATTCGAGCAGGTTTTCATCGTAATCAGGCTCTTTTTGAGACCGCTACGCGTAATTTAATTGCTAAATTTGAGGCTAATGGCACTGCTGCTGACATTAGACCACAAAAATACGTTCGTAATGGTAAATTGTTGAAAATGATGTGGGAACATTAACTCGTCAACGTTTGCAACAATTGTGCATCACTAGAGTTACTTTGCTTAACATTTATTTTTTTTTTTTTTGTTTTAAAGAGAAGTAGCACTTTAGGCAACAATGCCTATTTAGTCAATTACCGTGCCAGATGGTGAAAGTAGAAGGATAGTTACAGAAATTAACTGTCGTATAAGACAGCACAGCGTCTAGTGACCATGCCTTCATCACTGAGCAGCCCCAGTAGTGAAAAAAAACAGCCAAGGTCTTTGTTGGGAACCGAACCTAGAATCTCCCCCGGAATGATAAGCTAGTACACTATTTACTAGCCTACAGGGACACCTAACATTTGCACAAAGATCTTCATCTTCATCCCTAGAAAGTTTAACTAGTTTAAGCTTAAAATAACAACTGACGCTTTGAAAGATGAAATACAGATTTACGTCAGTGCCTAGCCGTGATGGCCATAAACTGACGGTGGTCCTACCACTGGTGTGTACAATGCGTCCACCAACGCCCCCATGAGTACCAATTCGATGCCATGTTTTTGGCCATGATATCCACCTTGGTGAGGAGCGGAGCCTTTCTAAGACTCCTACCGATCTATGGGTCACGGTATCCCTGTGGTAATGCAATTCCACGAGAGCTAATACGCTCATCCCGCGATATGGGTAAAAACCACAGCCACCACGAAGCTCCCGAAGGGCCACACCAACTGCCAGGCTGAAACCGAAGTTTCAGGGGCACCTGGCACCCCTGGTACCAGTTTATAGTATCCGGTCAAACTGTTACCACCAGCCGAGTACCAAATTACCCAAACTAGTGGCCTCACATACACATTCACACCCTACTCACACACCAGAACACAGACGAAAACATGCAAACAGGGTGCTATGGGTCTATGGCAAGGAGAAGTGGAATGAAAGTGCAACCGTTCAATACTAGACCAGTGGCATCGCCGATCCACACTCAAGCTAAGGACTCACCTCACCCCAAAACCAGAACCAAACCAATCTAACTACTACTAACCCTATTTCTCCTCCTCCTCCTCCTCCTGAATACCTCACATGCAAACACATTTATCCTACTCACACCGCCAGGTACCGAGAGTACTCCACCCACATCATACCTCCCATCCACGACTCTCACACCCATACCATTCAAATCCCTAATATCCGAATAAAACGGACCATCACACAACACATGCAGCCAATCCTCACAATCATTACCACAATCACATTCCCGCCTATCACTCAAGTTCCTAACATACAAAAATCCATTCAAAGAACCATGTCCAGTGAAGATGAAACCCAGACCCAGACCAAAGCCAAAGTCAGGATTGTCACCAACCCACCGAACATCACGCAAAAATCCATACGTCACTCTACCATTCACACTTCCATCCCACCTCCTCTGCCATTCAGCCATCACACATTCAGCAACATCCATACCACTAACATCCCTACCATTCGTCCACTCACCATGTGCCAAAGAATGACCTCTACTCAGCCTAAACCTCAAAGCGCGCCGCACAACCTCCAAATTAAGAGGTGGCACACCAACCAGCACCTGTAGTGCCTCAGTGGATACCGTGCGACACACCGGGATCAGGCCCAGCAGCATCATCCTCTGGCACATCAAAATCTTACGCCGGCCCGTAGCAGACCCGACTACTTCATACCACACCGGTGCACAATATGCCGCGCAAGCGACAAATAGCCCACCGTAAATGATACGCGCAGCAGGCCTACCCGCACCCCATTCACTCCTTAGCATTTGATGCATACACCCAACCACTCGAACCAATTTCTCACGCACCCTTTGCAAATGAGGCGAGAACCCCATCCTCTCACCAATGGTAACACCCAAGTACTTGACCTCAGTCACATACCGAAGTGCCACCCCATTCATCCTAATCCACGGTGGACGAGCAAGCGGCAATTTGCCCTTGAGCAACATTATCACCGACTTTTCCACCGACACATTCACCCCCACACGCTCACTCCATTCGCCTATAACATGCTTCACATCCTCACCAATCCTCTCAATCTCCATCCGCGAATTCCCCTCAACCAGAACTAACAAATCATCGGCATACGCACAAACCTTACAAAGATGAAAGATAAGCAAAGCTTTGTTTGAAAAGGTGCTTGAACTAAAGTCAAAGAAATGTGTGTTTTAAGCTAATTTACTACCTAACCTCAAATTTCTCCAATCTTTATTATTATAACACACAGTCTCTAGAACACTCTAGAACCATACGCTTCCTTGTAAACAGATTCTGGTGTACTCTCTCTGCTAAAGAGTATTATCGTTCACCATTGATGCTTCTGCAATGAACTCTTCTGCTTCTCAATACGATTAAATTATTAATGCAGCCAAAATGATAGAATGAATGAGGCTGCTTTCACATGCATTTCACAGAATTGAGTACCAAATCAATGATCTGCAAAATCGTGTACTGTGTTATTCTAGAAGAAAAACTCCTAATTGAACTATAATGAACTAAATCCTGCAGCAAATTTATGATCTACAAGGAGTTCATTTCTAATAAAAAATTATTTAAAAATCGAACTTCTTTTTTTTTAAATATATTGTAAGTATTAACTTTAAAATTGGTCTTTTGAAATAAATTTATCACATATATTTTCGCTTTTCTTTTGGAAAGCTTCTTCAGGAAATTAAACAAAAATTATTAACAAAAAAAATAAAAAAAAGCTCGAATAATAATAATAATCAATCTAACTTTTTCGAATTATTATTTAAATAGTTTAAATAAATTTACTAAATTGCTATCTATCACTTACTTAAGTGCTCTCTCTCCACCTCAGCACATTTAATAGAAAATTTTATTGTGCAATTCAACACACATTTTTTAAGATTACGAAATGGCATTTGCTTTAAAATGAAATTGCAACAATAATTATTTTGCTACAACAACAACAACAACAACAACAACAAAAATATTAAATAATTTCGAATATTAAAATGTTAAACAACCTGTTGATTTTTGCAGTGTTTAAACATTTTAAAATTCTGTAGCATTTTTCGTTGTTGCATCATTTTAAATTGTGAACTAATTTGTAGCCTCCTCTCAATCTTTATTCGTTTGAAGTTTGCTCTTCAATTTTATACAAATTGTGACACAATAACAAGATGTTCTCTTTTGCTTCTTCTACTTCTTCTTCTTCTTCTTTTTATATTCTAATAAATTTAAAAGTGCTACTTCAAAATATGTAATTCAGCACTTATGTTTATTATTTATGATGGATGATGAACTGCTTACTTAAACACATTTACTTTCACTGACTGCAAATACGTAGTTTTCCACCAGACATGAGATGGTTAATTTGTGAATAAGTAATCAAATCTTTGTCATTTTTGAAAACAAAAAAAGAAATAAATAAACAGTTATATTCGAATACATATTTAGAAACATACGAATACTTCAAATTTAAGCATACATATTTACATACAAACACACATATAAAAATACAAAAAATATTTTATGCAATAATAAAAAAAATGATAAAAAGATAAAAAAATCTTAACATACAATTAAGAAATAAATTAAATTAAATTAAATTATAAATTGCTGCAAAATGTTCGTGATTTTTTATAAAAATCCCATCGTTCGCTGAAGTTTAAATTTGAAAACATCCACGTACGTACCACCACAACAACATTTCGATATTTTTATTTATTTGAAAAAATATATATATAAATACACACACACACACACACACACACGTAACACACATGTATTCATACATATTTTTTTAATAACACGGACTTTGTTACGTACAAATGTATAAATAATATTGTCGAGGTGTAAAATTAATTTGAGAAATAAAACCAAATGCCCTTAATATCCAATTGCACCTGTTGTAACCAGTCGGTCACATGAGTGTAAAGTTTGTAACTTTAATTTTGTTATTGACTTTTTTCCATTAAGACAACATGATTTCCGATTGCTTAGCTAAAAGCAAGAATAAGAATTGTTTATGCTGACATATGGTAGTCATCAGCCTGCGAAGAAGACAGTTAAGATCGTCAGAAAAAAATTAGATGTGCCTAGTGGACGTAATTAATCATTTAGCCCTGGTTGAATGAATGGTAGCAAAATAATGCAAATAAGTGACGATATCTCGCTATCTGAAATCAGAGTTCATTACAGATTTAAAACTGGAAGTGTATTGGCACCACTATTATTTAAAATTTACGTAAATGATATACAAAATCTTGAGTTATTTGGAAAAATGTTTATGTATGCAGATGATATAAGTATTTTTTATCCGTATAAGCATGAAACTGCTTTAAAGGCTCATATGGAATACGATGCAGCTATGATTTCAGAATATGTAAGGCTTAACAAATTGAAGCTTAATGCGGAAAAAACTAAAATATTGCGATTTAGACCGAATCATATTCATACAGGCCTGTTCTGAAAATCACATTTCATGAAAGTGATTTGAAAACACAAAAAATGTGTTCTGTGCACAAAATTTTGTGCTTTTAAAACGTTCACGTTTGCCACTTGCAATTTGAATTCACTGGGGTAATTTTGCTACTATCACAATAAAAACTGTAAAATAAATTACTGAAATAATTCAACCAATATGTTTTCTTATTAATTTTGTTATATAATTACTTTTTATTGAAAACAATCACTTTAAAATTAAGAAAATTGTAAGGACACCTTTTTTACTGAAAATTTGTTATTTGCTTTTGTGTTTTTCATTGTGATTTCAATTTTGTTGTTTGCTCTCAGCTGTTTAATGTTTTTCGAAAATACATAGAAGGTTGCCACTGGAATTTCTTTTATGGCTGCTTAAAATATTATATGAAATATGAATATATTAATAATCAGTGCCATCAAAAAATGTTAAATTATCGTTAAATTATAATATAATTTATTAAATAATAATAAGCATTTTGCATAAATTCACTAAAAAAGTACAACAAAGTTTAAGCAATTGGCATTCAAAACCTATTGTGTACTGTGGCAACTTTACTGGTTTGTTTTCTTTTTGCCAACAGACGTTTAGTTTTAAAGTTACTAAATTTTCTCGCGAAACCTAATTAAAATGTAAGTATTATAAAATAATGTCTAGTAATTGTATGTAAGTAGTAGTAGTAGTATTAATACATATATTTTTAGGGGACCACACAAAAATCAAAGCCAACTCGAGAATTTCTTGGCATTTATGGAACAGCACTCTGATTTGGCAAAAGGCTTTGTACACGGCGACAAAGTTTATTTTGAACAGTTGTGGATGGAACTCGCAAATGAACTGAATGCTTCAGGACCACTAGCCAAAACAGTACAAGCCTGGAAAAAATTACATGCATACATTCATGTGTGTATATTTACATAAAAATTAATTTTAATAATCGTTTTTTTTGCGTTCAATTAAAGACAACACAAAAGCTCCAGGCATTTTATTTTCGTTTTTATATTTATTTGTGGTTTTTATGTTTGCACAACAGAAATTTAAAGAAAAAATTGTCAAGTAAATCAGCTGTTTTCTTGTGTTTTCAATAAAGTAAAATCACATCGAAAACTACAAAAACAGTGTGATTTACAGAACAGCATAAAAACACAAGTGTGATTTTAAAACTGCATGTGATTTGAAACTAAGTGATTTCAAGAACATGCCTGATAATCAAGTTTTTAGCATTTGGGTACATGGAAATGAAGTAAACGAATGTTATTCAACGAAATAAGTACCTTGGTGTGCATTTACAGAATAATCTCTCATGGGACTTACATATTCGAAAACTAAAATCCAAAGTATTGTCGGCAGTTGGTCTATTATATAAGTTTAAAAATAAATTTAATACAAAAACAAAATTAGTTATATATCAAGTTTTAATACACAGTCATTTAAACTATATGCCATTAATATACATATGGTCATAAAAGAACTAATGAATTGAAATACCTACAAAGAGTTCAAAACAGAGGATTGAAAACTGTTTTTAATTTGCCCTTGATGCACCCAACAATACCTCTTTATAGGAACATAGCTCTAACCATTCTTCCTGTGCACGGATTACACAAGCTGCAACTTTTACTTTATGCATTTAAATCAATGAACAACATTGCGCATCATACAATTACTTTTTCAAGAAATCAAACAGAGTTCAACACAAGAAATAATATGAATCTAAGAGTAGTACGATGTCGATTGGAAACCAAAAAACAGAGAATAGAACACATTGGTAGTTCAGAGTTTAACAAACTTCCTTAGAATATTAGAAATATTGCTCGAATCTCCATTTTAAAAAAAAAAATGTGAAAGAGCATCTTTTACAAAATTTGGAAATGCTTCTATAATGATTATAAAAATTATTATTTGATCTCAATTTAAAATTTGTTATTTTTTTTCTATTACAAAATTTGTTATTTTGTTTAATTTTTTCTCATTATAAAAAAATATTAATTTTTTATTATGCTTTCAATTAATGAGTCCGCTGCTATTGCATCTAACACCATACAACTCCAGCTCGACTTAATAAGTAATTGGTTAAAAAATGGAACATAAAAGTGAATGCGGAAAAATCTACCCACGTCACATTTACGCTCAATAAAGGCGATTGTCCGCCTGTATACTTGAATGGAGTTGTAATACCTCACTCAAATGAACATCGATCGGCGTTTAAATTGGAAAACGCATTTAAAAATAAAGAGGAAACAACTAAATATTAAAACAAAAAAAAAATGTTCTGGCTTCTCGGGCCAAGGTCGGAGTTAAGTGCCAGTAACAAATTACTATTGTATAAAACTGTTTTAAAGCCCGTATGGACTTATGGAATACAATTATGGGGAACGGCTTCTTACTCTAATATTGACATAATTCAAAAGTATCAGTCCAAAACTCTCAGGCTTATAATTGGTGCTCCATGGTGCATAAGAAATAACACAATTCATAATGATCTTAATATCCCGGGTATTAGGGATGAAATCAGAAAGTATAGCAGTAATTACTTGGAACGACTTAGTAATCACGAGAACATTCTTGCCATAACTCTTTTGGATGACGGTGACGAAGTAAGACGATTAAAAAGACTTCATATACTTGATCTCCCGTTTAGTTTTTAAGTTGTATATATTTTGTTGAAAACGCTATTGTTATACTATTGAAAAATTGTTTTTAAATTTTGGATTGTTAAATTTAATGGAATTTAACGCTACTACACTTAGAATAATGTATTCTAAGTGTAGTTAATATATTTGTTTATTGTTTGATTGTAAACAGATTGCAAATAAAATATACAAACAAAAAAAATTTTTTATTATTTTATTAATTTTTTGTTTCTTCTTTTTTTTTGATTAACTTAATTATTTATTCTTCTGGTAAATACACCTAATGTAATAAATTTTTGCCAACACGCCTCAACAATGTCTTTAAGACGCAGAGGCATTATATATCATAAAATAATTATCAAATATATAAAGAATTGATTACAACAACAACAACAACAAAAAACTCATGTGGGTTGGATAACACTTGCAGGACATGTCAAAAATGAGAAGAGGAGGAGAGGACGTCTTCTAATACAATATATGTATGAGTTGAACTCAATAATCATTGAAGCAAGATAACATTACATGAAGCTAGAAATAAAAACAACGTTCTATATCAGTCGATTATTAATGTACAAAACTTTGATTTACCCAGAGTGTCCATAGTGTGGCTGTTCGACCTGTTTGACACCAGGCACATCCTTGATAACGAGTATTTCTTTTTTACTTAATTATTAGTATAGAATAATGTTCAGAATTAGGTGTCCCTGTAGGCTAGTAGGTAGTGTACTAGCTTATAAGACTGGGGGTTGTGGGTTCGAATCCCAACAAAGACGTAATTTCATTACAAAAATAAAAATTGTCTGTCAGTGGGGCTGCTCAGTGATGAAGGCATGATCCATGCAGTCTTATACGACACTTGATTTCCGTAGCTATTCTTCTACTTTCACCATCTGTCACATCTCTTCTCTATCCCTTTCCTAAAGATTGAAGCACGATACTTGACTAAATAGGTTTTTGTTGCCTGAATTGCTACTACTCTTTTAAAAAACAAAAAAACACCAAAAACAGAATCTGCTTCATCTCAGGCAGACACTGCTTCTGAAATATTTAATTTTGCAGGCAATAATAGCTGCGAATTAGGATGTGTCATATGTTGTACCTAAGATATTTTAAAATGTAGACAATTCTTCTTGTGTACTTCCTTGGATGTATCTGCTTTTCATAAAAATATTCCAACCAATCATCTTGCTAAGAGATAAGCAATAGCACAGGGCTGTTTTTGTGTCCCCAGAAATCAATATTATAAAAATACCAAGGCAACTCAAGAGTGCCAACACAAAAGACCTAAACTGCAACACCATGTATAAGCAAAAGACATTTGACATGAATGTACTTGCAATCTTACAATCGCTAAAAAAAAATACAGCTCTGTTAATTATATAACAAAGGGCACTTTTAAGCTCGATAGATTTAATGGAAGCATTAACTTTCATACTTTTCTCACTTTTTGTTTTGTTTTGTTGGCATAAAATTTTTGCCCATTAAAATTATTTTTGGGATTAAACCCAAAGTATCAAGATATCAAGTATAGGATTAGGGGATAATTTTACCTCAATATGTCCTTTTTGTAGTACACCCGACTTTTTTGTTATGCCCTTTGCCTGGCTTCTATCCTCTAATTTAATCCTAGACAGATAACGTTAGTTTTTAGTGCGGTAAAGATAATGTTTCGTCTAAAAGACATATGGTTTCTAACATCCTTTTAAGGACTTCAAAAAAAAAAAAGAAATAAAAATTAGCATAGGAGTTATTGACATCATTTATTTATTGAACTTTCTCTTTGGTAACCATTAGCAGGTTACTGAGATCAACTGAGAATACATTTTCTCTCACTATAAACCACAGAGATGGAGTACAAAATTCAAAAGGCATACGTCTGATAGACGTAACTTAACTGCAGGGTTAACCTAGTCCTACCTACTCATCTCTTGATTTTACTTGTCTAATATTTATTTCTATTGCTTTATTCTAGCGTCTTTTTGTCTATCTCTCCATCTCTGGAAATTGTCGAGCATAAACGAACGGCGCAACAAATGCGGATTTCAATTCATGTTGGAAAGCATATTTATTATTTTTTTAACATTCATTTAAAGGATGCATTACGTTAAACAAAAAAAAAAAAAGAAACAAATAAAAACGAACTTTAGCCTGACCTAAAATTGTAAAATATTAGGTTTTACATTTATTTAAACTGCCCACTGCAAAGACAAATTTTAAATTGAGTTGAGAGTTCAAATAATTTTGAAGGTCCTTCAACTTAACAGTTTGACCTTCTCATTTTATCTCATTTTATTATTATGGCCGTTAAGATTAAGTAACTGTTTTATATCACAGACGACAATTTTTTTGTAAGTTGTGAGCAAAATAAAGGCACTGATAATTTTTCTTATTTCGAATCTCAAAAGTTATTTTGAATAAATATGTTTTAATCTTTTAAACGATCTTTTTAATTAAATTTTAACGATATATTTTTTCGATATTTCGCTTTCCTCTGGAAAGCTGCCAGCCATCTGGCATTTGTATGCAAAGTGAATTTATCGATACATCTGTCTTTTACTATTATGTAGATACGTGTATCCGTCTGAGGGTGTTTTTCGTTTGCCGCCTGCTTACCTGAATATATACGAACCTAATAACAGAACTGCCTGAAAGCCAACACTTGAGAATGATGCATTCGCATCGAAAGCGCTCGCCATCGAATATGAACCAGCCAGTTAGGACGGAAAATGGCAATATTGTTTAGGGTTGTGTTTAATGGTATGTTTTTCTTACAGATGTACCTTCATGTCAATAGATGGCGCTTCTTAACGGCTATACTTTGTCTTAAAATTAATAACATTATAATTTAAAGTATTTCATTAAATAAATAATAAATGTAATTATAAAATATGAAAAGTGTATAATGGAATTCATTTAATAATAATGTGCTCTTTTTTTTTTTTGGTTTTTTTTTTTTTTAAAGAGAAGTAGCACTTCAGGCAACAATGCCTATTTAGTCAAGTACCGTGCTACATTCTTTTAGGAAAGGGATAGAGAATAGATGAAACAGGTGGTGAAAGTAGAAGGATAGTCGTAAATTAACTGTCGTATATAAGACAGCACAGCGACCAGTGACTATGCCTTCATCGCTGAGCAGCCCCACCGATAATCAATTTTTATTTTTGTAGTGAAAAAAACCAAGGTCTTCGTTGGGAATCGAACCCACAACCCCCGTATTTACAAGCTAGTACACTACCTACTAGCCTACAGGGGCACCTCTTCTGAAAAAATTATGAAATTCATTAAAGAATAAAAAAAGAAAAATAACAGTTGAATTGATTATCTTATGTGGTCCAAAAACAAGCCTGCCGACTTTTGGTCGTCACAGTATATGTATTTATATATACAGTAATGTAGGCTATTTGAGGTCCTCGAAAATCCATTAAAATTTCGATACGAACAGAATAACAGCTATATATTGGATCTACTATTTAGGAATATTTTGATTAAGAAGAAATGCACTCGTAGTCGGTGACATTCCAAATATGAAAATTCTGGCAAGTTGTCAAATGGATTTTAATCAATCCTTTAATCAACTACAGTTTTGTAATATTTGTAATATTGTAACAGATTTTTTCAATCTTCGCTGTTAAGAATGAACACTCAACACTTCTACAATTTTCCAAAATAAAAAGAAGAAGAAGAAGAGATTTTTTTTGACATTTTTTTCGTGTTGTTTTGTTTCATAAACTACGTTAACGTACATTCACTTGCCAATGAACTCGATGGGTGCTAGACCTCCAATCAAAAAGGAATTATGAACAAAAATATTACAGGCAAGAAAGATGATACAGATGTTACAAATAAGTGAAACCAAATTTATCTTTCACAACAAAACTTTTCATAATTTTAAAAGAGAAAAACATAGAAATGTATCGAATGCCTGTTTATCAGGTGAAAGTTCTTTGAAACAATTCCTTGGGGCCTTTGAACTGTGTGGAGCCTTAAATAGCCTGTAGATAGTGAGATTCTCTCATTATCATATTATATATACATATGTACATACATACATATGTATGCATGTATCTATGTATGTATATGTATGTATGCATTTATATGTGTATGTAATATATTTGCATGTCTGTATGTGTCAATTGATTCTATGTGCAATTGACTCTTTACCAAAATAAATAACAGTGTTTTTTTTCAAAGTTTTCAAAGGAAAATGTTGTATTTGAAGAAAAAAAATAAAAATATTTTTAAAGACTATTCTGGGCATCATGTACTCACGAGTTTACACTTAAATATTTTTTGACGCACTTTTCAACCAACTTAACCAAAACATTTTTGTTTTTCAAAATATCCACCTACACAAAAGCATCACAAACACACTTATGACGACGGCACGCACTCTTCCTCTGTAAGAAATTGAAAAAAATGTTTGCAAGTGTATTGGTGTGAATCTGCTCAATGGCAATAGCAATGGCAATAGCAATGCCCTATCAATGATGTTAGTTGACCTTTGCCCTTGCATTTGTTTGTCTATACAAAGTTCATGCCCCGCTATACCACATTGAATGTGTCGGTTTTATTGGTGGCTATAAAAAGGAATCGTTTAAGTATGTATAAGTGTGGGTGGGAGTGTGTATGAGGACAAAAACCAACATGTATACGTACTATATATGAGATAGTATTAGTAAGTGTAAACAATTCTAGAGTTTTAAAGTTCTGTTGTTTTTTTTTTTTTGTGTTCAAATAATTTGGCGACAGTCAGCAAAATTATTTGATTTAGTTTGAGCTATTTTTACTGTTATTTATGTCTAAGATAAACAAACTTGTATTAAATAATCAATATGTGCATACATACATACGTATGTATGTGTACAAACATTTGCACATATATATTCATGTATGTATGTATGTATGTGTGTAAATATGTTTGTCTGTGCCTTTTATTATTAAATAACCCTCTGTTTTTGTTTTTTCGAAAAATAAAATCTAAAGAAATAAAATAATTTTTATTTACTTTTCTGGATTATTATTATTTTTATTATTATTATTATCGACATGACTTATTTGTTCCAATTTGTCCATTTATTTATTTATTTATTTTTTTTTTCTTATTTAATTCATTGTCGTCGAACAGCACATTTTTAATAGGACACCCAGAGTCATTAAAATTTGTATGCCTTGAGTTATTTCTTTCGTTAATATGTTTTGCTGGAGCTGTTGCCGCTGCTGCTGCTGCTGCTGCTGTTACTGCTGTTGTTGCTGTTATTGTTGCATTCATTTGTTCAGTTCATGTGTTCCCATTTGGTGACTTACAAACATAAATGAATTAAGTTTTCAAAGTGTATACAAATGCAGCGAGTGCAAGTATTGAAAGTTAACAAATAATGAGGAAAAAAATTAAGCCAGATTTTTCTTCTTTTCTTTCCTTTTTTTTAAATATTGTATAATTAAAGTTTTTTATTTATTTATTTTATTTCTATTTCTCTCTCTTCCTCTCTATCACTCTCTGTCTCTGCTTCTCAAGTAACCACCATATCAAGACAATTGCAGCTACTTAATACGAAAAATATAACACATTTACTTTAATAAATATACAAACATACATATATGTACATACATACATACAAACATAATGCATAAGTACATACAGACATGCATACATATCCAATGTAAGCACGAGTGTAAAATCTTTAATGCAAATGCTTGTAAATGCATATTTTTATTTCAGTTTACGTTGATTTAGGTTGTTACATACACATACATAATTACTCATACATGCAACAATTAGGGTACATTTTTACATTGAAATATTTTACATATGTACATACATACATACGAGTCGAGGAGTAAATTTATACAGTAAGAAAAATATAGTATTTGAATCTGTATTTTTGTTACAAAATTAAATTTCAATATCAAATTAAATTTATTTTTTTTAATTTTGATTTAAAACTTCTGACCTCCAGAATATTTAACCCATAAAATAAATTCATACAGAGATAATAAATTTATTGTGATAACTGAACTTGCTATCAGCATTATATTTCATAATGTTATCTAAGCCAAATAAGAGGGAAGGTCTTATTTCGCTAATAGGCCAATAAGTTTATTGCCAATTCTTTCGAAACTATTTGAGAGGTTTCGGTTAAATAGACTTCTGCCAATCGTCGATTCCCAGAATATTATACCTGACCACCAATTCGGCTTTAGACACATCAGCATGGTACTCCTGAACAGTGTCATCGCATTGTAAATGTTATTACTAATGCATTAGAAAAGAAAGAATATTGTTCGGCGGTGTTTTTGGACGTCAGTCAAGCATTTGACAGAGTATGGCATTGTGGTCTCCTATATAAACTCAAACATCTACTTTCCGCTCCATTTTATTTGCATTTTAAATCGTATTCACATAACAGACGATTCTATGTTCATGTTAGTGGAGAGGAATCCGAATTTTGAACTATTTTATCAGGAGTACCACAAGCAAGTGTTCTGGATCCAGTTGTATATAAGATTTACACGTCAGATATGCCCTTAAATGATATTTTAACCACAGCTATTTTGTATGCGAATGAGTGGCCACAAGAAACCTCTGCAATGGTGCAAAGGCAGTTAACTCTGTTTGAGCAATGGCTACTAAAATGGAATAATAAAATAAATACCCAGAAATCATCGCATGTGACTTTCAGCCTAAAGGTGCCTTTACATGACGTGTTTTTTACATATGACTTTTTAGATTTCCCATTGCAAAATACATATGTATCGTGTAAACGGTTTTAAACTTTTCTTATGTTTAATACATGTGTAAAGTCGTATGACAAATTTTCATTTAGAGCTTGTTCTAATTTTATATGACAAAGCATGTGTCTTTAAGTGATGCAGCTTATTATTTCTTTACTTTTAGCGTTATTAAATCTCCAAAAAAATGTGGAAAGCACTGAAATGGAGGAACAAAACAAAGTTATCGTCTTTGTTACCATCATCTGTGATAAATCGAATAAATAAAAAAGTACAAAATAAATATTTTTTTCGCTCTTTTTTTTCATTGCGGCTATTATTGACACAATGCTGCTTAATACAGTTGTAACCCTTTTTCTTTCCATTCTGTTTTTTTTCTTAATTCCTTTTTTACAAACTTTAACACAATTTCTTTTATTTAACACGCACTATAAAATAACAGCTGTGAAGAATGACTTCGTAGGCTTTGTCATATGTAATTTACATGTACGTTTAAACGCGAAAATTATAATCCGTATGTAAAATTGGCAACTTTGACATACATATGAAATTACATATGGATTTTCAAAGTGACAAGTCATATGTAAAAAACACGTCATGTAAAGGCACCTTAAGAAAAGGTGATTATCCATCACTTACGTTCTAAGGAAATACTATTTCAAAATTAAATAAGGTAAAATACTTAGGCCTAAAGCTAAAAGAGAGTCCTTAGATATTAAAATCAGAAGAAAAATGTATTGGCTCTTGAAATCAAGATCAGAACTGAGTCTGCAAAACAAAAAAAAATTATACAAAACGATTTTAAAGCCAGTTTGGATTTATGGCAGAGTAGCGAAGTATTCACTCACTGTTCATACATGTATGAATATGTACATTTCATTTTTTAGCCGCTTCTTCTCATACATGTGTGAGAGACTACAAAATATTTTCTGTTTTCTCATTTGTGAATGCGACGATTTATTTTTTTTCTTTCTATCCATAAGTGAAAAAATGAGAAACACACAAGTGTTCATTTTTGAATATTTACAATTTTGATAATTTTTCATAAATGAAAAGGTCATAAAAATATGTGCGTTAAGCATTCGCGTACATTAACGCACATATTTGATAATGCGCAATTGTCGGCGTATGCAGGAAAAAAAATGTTTTTTTTATTTCTTTTAAAATATATTGCAATATTGTATTTTGAGTTAATATATATCCATGTGTTTTTAATACATTTTACGGTAAACTGCGATCGTAGGTAGAATTTTTTGTCACGTTCATTTATGAGAAATTTTATAAAATTTCAACGTTCATAAATGAACATGTACATTTATGAAAAATAACATTAATGAAAGGTAGCTAATTTATCATTTATCACATATGAATAAGACTAATAATTCTTGTTGTGCGCATTCATGTATGAACATAAGCAGAACATTTTTTGTTGTTCGTTTATGAGTGTGAAAAATAAATATAAAATTTTAGATTTCTCATTTATGAAAAATATCATGAATGTTGATTTTTGAATGTTCATAAATGAAAAATTCTGAACCCTGATTTATGGCCTTCAACTCTGGGGCACAACAAGTAATTCTAATGTTGAAATACTTCAGAGATATTGATTGATCAAAAACGTTGCGGTTATTGACAAATGCTCCTTGGTTTATAAGAAACAACTGCTTACAAAATGCTCTAAAAATACCCATAATAAAGGAAGGGATCAATAATTTCAGTGATAAATATTTGAATGGATTAAGCAACCATTCTAATTTATTAGGTATATCACCTCTGGATGATAGTGAGGAGATACGAAGACTGAAAAGATTACATATTCTTGACTTACCCTTCAGAATATAGTTAAATTTACGCACTTACTATTTTGTAAAATTTGTTAAATTAACTGGAACTTAATAAAATAAGTTTCAGTGAACTTAATTTGTATTTATTTATAAATTTTACTTATATCTTTTTACTGTAAATAGATTGAAAAATAAAAGAACAAAAAAAAAAACAAAAATAAACAAAAAAGGCTGAAAAAAAATAATTCTCATTGAGTCTTTGTTATGCCCAACTGGACATTTTCACATCATTTTGTTTAAACGCCAATAATGAACTATCCGGTCTGTAGAGATAAAACAGGGCCAGAAAATTTATGTTTATGTTCTTTATAACCATCTATAGTTAAGCTAAACAAATTGTTGTGGTTTTAAACAAAACTTTAGTTACAACAATTAAGTTTTGCTTAACATTTGGCTATTACAAATAAATAGTTTCAATATGACGGCTTTGAACTTAATAATTTTGGCTGAAAGTCTAAATTCTAAACATACAAAACATACAAATAAAATCTTAAACTATATTGCGCTGGGCCTTTTGTAAATCATTTGATATGTTTTATTTGATTTTGTGCTTATCGTTAGCTTAGTCACGAACCCACTTTTTATTCTTTCTTAGTGCGGTTTTACACACTTCAACTTCTGTTGCTTAACTGTTGTTTTTTTTCTAATAGAAAAAACCGCACTTACATTTTTCCTCAAAATAGTGTGACAATGTTGCCAGTTTTTTCAGCTTTCTCGCTAAATGAGCTGTCAAATATCGCCAGTATGATATAAGTTATAAAAACATTTTTATATTAAAAAAAAAAACAAAGAATATAAAGATTAAAATCTCCAGAAATTTAATTCCTTTTAAAAATTCTTTCTAACAATTAAAGAAAGAACAAATTAAAAAATATGAATTTCTTATGTGAAAGATAAAATATGTAAAATAAAGAACAAATATGGCAAACCATTTTGAATCCATTTTATATTGTAGTAATGCAATGTTGTTGTAAAAGAATTATTAGTACCAAAATGGCCATAAATAGCGCTTAGGTATCTAAGCAATAGCTTTTCTAAAATTTTTATCGCCAAAAAGGTTTTGTCCCTGCCACGTTTGACAAGAAATTGTCATAACTAGCAATATGAATTTAAAAAGTCCTAGCGTAAGGTATACTTTGCATACAAATGCCAGGTGGCTGGTATTCTGCTTACCTGTATATACGGACCTAATTACAGAACAACCTGAACGCCAACACTGACTCACCAGACAAACAATGATGCAATCGCATCGAAAGCGCTCGCCATCGAATACAAACCAGCCAGTTAGGACGGAAAATGGCAATATTATTCGAAGAACCCTGATAACGAATTTAGCGATCCATAAAATGTTGCATTGCATTCTAGGGGTGTCTAATTTTTCCCGTTTTCTTTGAAAACTTTTCAGCCAAAATTTTTAAAGAAATTTCTTTGGTAACAACAAAAATTTAGAAATGAACATTAAAGTGAACTTAAGCAAAATGAATAAATTCATTTGTTATATCACCAAGTACTTCAACTAATAATTAAATTTAAAAAAAATTTTAAATTCATAAACAATTTTTAAGTTTCCTTTTTTTATATTTTTCTTAACTTTAAAACAACAAAATTGTTTTTAAGGTTTTCAACAACAACAACAAAAATGTGGCAACCATGGTTTTCGCACAGTTTTGTATACTAATGGGAAGATATGTTTTTTAGTGCTTCTAGACCACTCTAAAGCATTTGACATATTACTAAGGAAATTAAAATTTTTTTTCAGATTCTCCGACACATCGGCCAAGCTAATTAATTTATATATATCGAATTCCACACAGTCGGTTTTTGTAAATAAAATATGGTCGAAAAAATTGTTACTTATCACAGGGTAGACCCCTTCGTCCACTATTATTTTCAATATACATATGTGAATGATTTGTCAAAGGTGCTTTCAAAATGCAACATCCACCCATACGCAGACGATGTGCAACTTACGCTAGTTACCCCAGTTGATATGCTGCCACTGATCTATTGCATTTAAATAATGAGTTTAAGAAAATTTATCACTTGGCTTGTGCAAGCGGACTTTTTTTGAATCCTTGTAAGTCTAAGTGTATTGTAATAGGCAGAAAAAGTTTAGCAACAACATTGTTTTAAATGACGAAAATATCGAAATTGTTAATAAAACTGAAAGTCCATACCATGCGTTCTACGCGTACACGCTTTATACGCGTCTGTCAAAAAAGTAGAATTGTATGTGACAAGTTACACAGCACATCGCATAGAATGCTTATGACGCATAGAATGCATGGCGTCGCAAGCGTCAGCTGTTTTTGACGTTGTATCATTTCTGGTATTTTGATTTTTCAAACGTTGCTGCAAAAAAACCACTTACTTCCCTTTCCAAAAACAAGGGACGCACACAAAAGCGTTTTTTGTCTCTTGAAGTTTTCCATAGGTCCTCATATGCACAAATTCAATAAATTCTATAAATTCTTGAAAAATTTCAATTTCAGTTTTCATTTTTGCAAAAAATTTTTTTTATTTGATAAAATTATTTACACCACAGCTGATCATAACAAAAAACTTGGCGCATAAAAAGCGTTGCATGTAACTTGAAGTTTAAAAGGCGTAGAACGCGTAAAAAGTATCTAAGGCATACAAAGCGTGTGCGCGTAGAACGCGTGGTATGGACTTTCAGCTTAAGGCAAACAAACAAGGCATAATTTTTAACAACTGGTTGACATGGTCGCACCACGTAAACACTTTAGTCAGACAAGTGTATGTGCAGTTATGGACTCTCTGCATTACGCAATTTTTCACTCCATTACGGATAAGAATTTTGCTCGCCAAGGCATACTTGATTCCAACTTTCATGCATGGATGTGAACTATTTGGTAATTGCGAGGCCGTTAGTAAAAGAAAACTGAATTTTCTATATAATAATTCAATTCAATTCAATTTATTGTCCATCAAATAATATTTACATCTACATCTTAAAAAAAAATTACATTTAAATAGTTCAAGCTTATGTACATACTTTTTCTACTTTATAATTTACAGTAGATCCCAAAATAGTATACATGTTTACAATAAAGTTTTATTGGAGGTAAAATTTTAAAAAGACCTTTTTGAAGATTTTTCAAGATTTAATAAAAACAACTTAACTAAAACTTACAAGCTACCTAAACTGATGGCAAATCATTAATATAGATATGTTCGGACCCAGCGCTACTAGAGTAAAAATTTGTAGTTAGCTTATTTAGCCAAGAAACAACAAGGTCTATATCCGACATACTATGAAGCCTGAGTGTACAAAAGAACCAAGGCAAATTATATACAAGTTTTAATAATTTGTTCTGTGCGATTTGCAGCCTTTTTATATGACTAGCTGCACTTTTAGTCCACATAGGGGCATTATAATATAGTACTGCCTGAAAAATAAGTTTAAAATTAAGCATTTTTTTCTCAATACTTAAAGACGAATTTCGGTTTATGAAAGGATAGAGTGTACGCATCAAAATATTCACTTTATTGATTATATATTGTACATGCTCTTTGAATTTCATTCTTGGATCTAGGATTATCCCTAAATAATTAACTTTTTGTTTCCATATAACTTCCGCATTTGAAAAGCTAATATTTCGTTGCGGAATATAACAAGGTTTTCTTTTCCTTGTGAAGTATATAGCCTGAGTTTTGTCTGCATTTAATGTTATTTTCCATTTGTTTAAATAGTTTCCTAGATTATCTCTTTGTATATTGGTAATTATGTTTTCAGAGTATATGTCGGAACATAAAACTGCTGTATCATCTGCAAATACTGACATGGTGCAGCTTTCAAGTTGGCGAAGGTCAGAGGTGTATAAATTATACAAAATAGGAAAAAAAAAAACTTTTAGAGCACGATGATCCGAGAAAAATTTTAAAAGACCGACCAGACAGGAAGCTTTCAGCAATTTTAATCAAAAAATCGGGGACTTTGAGTTTAATCATTTTATCTATATAATATTACTAGCGTGCCCGTGACTGCTTTGCAAGTCATTTGTGCGCGAAAAAAATTCAATCATTTAAGAAAATTAATCAGAAAGAACAGAATTTCTTTTTTTTTCGTTTTTAGTTTTTTTTTTAATAATTTTATTTTTTTCACAATTCAATATTTTTGTGTGCTAATATACGTCTTATTCTATTGCATATGTAAAAGCATATACAACATTCTTCGATTGATTTTGATTCGCGGACGTAGATGCCCTTGCACGATTTTCCTGAAGACGTGATTCGTGTTCCTCAGCTGAGTCAGCGGCTCTTCTTGTCCTCTGCTGCCGCGTTGCGATGGTCTTTTTAGCAAGAGCTGTTTTTTTAGGTGGCATTTTAGTAAACTGGAATAGTGCAAAAGGTGCAATGATGTGTTTTGTTTTTTTACTTTTATAACATTTTATTATTGGTTGTTGGAACGACAGTAATCATATTACCTATTTGATGAATTGGCATTAAAAATAATTTGTGAAGTTATTTCACTATTGTAAATTTAAAAACACTTGTTATTTACTAAATTGATTTCACTTATAGGTTTCTCACTTATGAACACAAAACAGCAAAGTTTGTTGGATTGTAATGTAAATATTTTGTAAATATAAATAAACCGAAAACTCGGATTTTTGAATGCAACATTTCGGAAGTTTTAAAATGTTCACATTTTATTATATATTAGTGAGTTTTTTTTTTTTTGTAAATATCTTCGGAACTACATAACCGATTTAAGAGATTGATATCTCGTTCTGAAAAGCATAACAATGGCTTTAAAAAATAAAATAAAAAAGAAAAAAAAATAATAAATATGTATATGTATATGTCATTGGTGGGTTTTGCCACGCCCCTTCGCCCACAGACCGAAAATAAAAAATCGGACTTCACAGTGTCACCCGCCTGAATATTCTGAAGATTCTCTGAAAATTTCATCAAAATCGGCCCAGCCGTTTTCGAGTCCATTTCTTACATACATACACACATCCTCTTTTATATATATAAATAGATTATTATTATTATTATTATTATTATTATTATTATTATTATTATTATTATTATGTCTATGGTTTGCGTAGATTTGAACTTGTTTCATCTGTTTCAAATAATCTTTACGAAGTTAGTTTTGAAAGTCTAATAAAGATCCGTACTCTAATTTTTTTTACACAAAATAATATACACAAAAACCCCTTAGATATTTGTTTGAAAAATTACATTTTTCCCAATCGCCTAGAAACCGAGACATTACGAGGGCGGTTCGGAAACTTCTTAGCCTCTAGTTTTTCTGTTTGAAAAATTACGTTTTTCCCAATCGCCTAGAAACTGAAACATTATAATACCTTGACATCAACATCTTGTGTCTGAGCTGCAGTTTTATTTGTATGCTGCTCGCGTTTGGAATAGTCTTCCATCATATCAACAACACAACAGCAACTCTTATAGCTTTAATAAATTTTTATTTATTTTTTTTTTAGATAATTTCTATTTATATATTTATTTATATTAAACTTATTTATAAATATTTTATTTATTTATGTTAATTTGAAGTATAACGCAATGCGTTCCTGTACTATAATTATAAGATTTAGTGTTGTTGTAGAGGAAATAAACAAATAAATAAACTTTTTATAGTTTTTTTTAAACGATCTTTTTTTATTAAACTTTAATAAATATCATTAAATATGAAATAATCTTTAAACGGTCTTTTTAAATAATTTAACGATTTTATTTTTTTTCGATATTTCGCTTTCCTGTGGAAAGCTTCTTCAGGAAATTATTTCGAAATATCGAAAAAAATAAAATCGTTAAATTATTTAAAAAGACCGTTTAAAGATTATTTCATATTTAATAAAATTTAAAAAAAAGGTCGAATAAAAATAAAATTTAATAAATATCTTTTTTTGTTTTAAAAAATATAAAATTTTTCCCTGAAGAAGCTTTCCAAAGGAAAGCGAAATATCAAGAAGAAAAAAATATATAAAAAAGATCTTAAAAAAGAAAAAAGATATTTATTGAAGACAAATAATTGTTTTAAAAAATATAAAATTTTTTCCTGAAGAAGCTTTCCAAAGGAAAGCGAAATATCGAGAAGAAAAAAATATATAAAAAAGATCCTAAAAAAGAAAAAAGATATTAATTAAAGACAAATATATAAACAAAATATTAAATATTAAATAATTTACCTTCTTAATACTTTAGATGCACATGTATTGGGCACTACAACAACTTAAATCGTTAGACGTCTTCGTTTAATAAAATTCTATAAAAAACATTAAGGGAAATATGGCAACCCGCCTATTATAGTGATTTTAAGCAAAAAAAAAAATAAATTTCAAAATATTTTCTCGAAATTACAACTTCAAAAATTTGGGATAAGAAATTAATTAATTTTATTAAAATATTTCTAAATTCATTCAAATGTACACTTTAACGTATTTCTAGCTATTATGATTAAACGTCTAAGTATTTGAGAATTTGTTTAATTTTCTACCCCCAAAAAAAATCTACATTTTATCTTTTCATTCATGTATAGAGTTTGTTTATTACCTTCTTAACGTTATCTCTTCAAAGGAATCTATCTCACTTAAGAAATATTTTTTAAAATTATTAATATTTAATTTAAAGATGATAATTTTTTTAAGTGTAAGTGAATACATGTTCAGCACAATATGCATGTAAAGTTATATAAATAACAATAACAAAAGTTAAGTTTCAAATCATATAAAAATTAGAGACGTTGAAATCTACAAGAACCTACCCTACCCTACTTTTTACAGCGCACTGCACCACAGCAACAAAAAAAAAAGAGTACAACTCGTAATATAAGATACGTTATGATACGACGACAGCACATTATCGCACATTTTGTACACGCTTACTACTACACATTTAGTACTGTTCATATATTTAATGCACTCTTTGCCATCATTATGAGCACAGCAACAACAATAACAACAACAGCTAACCAACAGCCTTAATCAACATCAGTGATGATAAATGAATTTTTTTTATATTTTTTTACAATAAAAAATTACAAATTGTGTGGTACTTTTTTGCTAGAAAAATTAGTTTAAACAAAAATTCTTAACCTTTTTCTATAAAAATCGACAGCCCTGAAAAACTGTTCGTTTGGCTTTAACAAAAAAAAAAAAATATGTAAATAAATAAGAAGAAGAAGGTGCTTGTAGTGATATACTTCCAAGTTTAATTCATTTATTTTTTTTTCTGTGTAAAAATCTAGTTTTGTACCTTTTTCTGGGTCGGTACTATTTTGTTTATTCGTCTATTTTAATTTGTCTTGACAAAGGTTTTGATTGCAATAAATCACTGCTAGTAACAGGCACCAACTTAACCGAACTTTGAAACTTTAATTTCCCTACAAACTTATCCCACTGTGCAAATAGGTTTTAAATTTTATAATACAGGTCTTGACCATAATAAATTTATACCCTTCTTAATGCAAGCGTTTGTCATTTAGGATACAGCTAAAAGTCATGGCTTTATATAATAAAATTATATCTTTCGAGGAAATAATTAGGCACTAGTCTTGTTTCATTTCAATTGTCCGGGTAGGATATTGAAAATTGAATTATCCTTGGACCACTATTTTGATTTATTTATGCAAATAAATATAGTAAACAGCATA
Organism: Trichopoda pennipes; assembly: GCA_030448955.1. Taxonomy (NCBI): domain Eukaryota; kingdom Metazoa; phylum Arthropoda; class Insecta; order Diptera; family Tachinidae; genus Trichopoda; species Trichopoda pennipes. The sequence continues at coordinate 6,865,762 of JASKUP010000040.1, forward strand.
CCCAGTAGTTTACTACGTATATCCTCCGGTCACTCCTAGTAGCAATTCAAAAGCTCCTTGCTAAAGAGTTGAAGACTATCCAACTCCTGGTCCAGAACGCATGAAGCTTAATATAATTAAGAACACGACGGCATTCATACTCACTGGAACTGAACCATTCATTGTGTTCATTGTGAATGATCCGACCCACAAACTCTCACGAGGGCCTCGAAACACTCAGCCACCACGATACTCCTAAAAGGGCCAACCTCAAGTAATCAGCCAGAGAACAGCTTAATGCCTAAAGAGACAAATAGCGGAACTCTGCGGGCAACTGATTCCTGTGGAAATACAGTGGATTGTCCAGGTGACTCCTACTAGCCTTTAAGGGGACTGGGCTCCCTTTTACCCCGCAAGACTCCAGTCTAGATGGAATAGTAGGCTCCAAAAAGACTATCATGTGCCCCCGGGGGGAAAGTTAGTGGAACAATGAGAAGTAGAGGAAAATATGCCACCATTTCAAAAAATGTGAAGCTAATGATTACAAAATTGTATGTGGAGGGGAATACCATCGCGAAAGTATTTCGCATAACGTCAGTAAATATAAACACCACTAAAACTATTGTTTTGCGATATAAAAAAATAATTGCGAACTAGTGGAACTTCCTCGTGGAAGAAATAGGCTAACAAAATTAAGTCCCCAAATCCTGGAAAAAACTGAGACGATTGTGGAGAGTGAGTCGGGAATAACTTTGAAAAATATTCGCAAAAAGTTATTTGAACAATTTAATGTAACGCTTGCATTGTCTACAATTTTCAACAGCTTAAAAGAACTCAAAATAACACACTAAAAATGGCTTCCATCGAAATGGACCGTATGAATAACGCATCGACTAATGAAAACCGTCGACAGTATGCCTCAGAATTTGCAATTTGGTCTTCTCAACAAAAAGAAAAAATGACTTTTATAGATGAGTGCAGATTTAACTTACACTTACGGCGTTCACAAGCACGTGCTAAGGCAAGTGAAAGAGCTTATGTTGCTGTGCCAACCGTAAGGGGAAGGAACGTTACTTTAATGGCTGCTATAAATAATGCTGGTGCTGTTTACCATAAAGTTTTTTCTCTTTCCACTGTAAATTCAGCCCGTTTCTAAATATTTCTTAGGGAGCTCCAGAGTTAAAAAGTTCATTTTTAATTATGGATAATGCCAGAATCCATAAAATCCAGGAAATTCGAAATATGATGGACAATAGTGACTGTACACTTAAACTTTTACCACCTTATTCTCTAATGCTGAACCCGATAGAGAAAACATTTTCTAAGATAAAATTCCACGCTCGATCATTATTAAGTGACATTACCACAGAGCATAACATGCTCGTAGTAAGTGTAATTGAGGAAAGTGTGACACAAATTAATCAAAGTGATTGTGCGAACTATATTATGGATATGATCATGATAATTCCTAAAGCGGTCAGTGGAGACAACTACTTCATTAATTTTCACAAGTATTAATTAAAAATGGATGTTTTATTTTTTTTTTAATTTTAAAACTGTTTTAATTTAATTTGAAAAATATTTAATTGAATTTGCTTACCGCCCAATAAGCCAGCCTATTAAGCTCCTTGGGGAAATTATTTGAAAAAATTATTCATCATCGACTCCAATCATTTGTAGAGGATAATAACCTGATTCATCGTTATCAGTTCGGTTTCAGAACACTCTACCATTCAGCAGATTAAGAGAGTGATTAATATTATTAAGTGAAACAAAAATCGAAAGTACTCTACTGGCATCCTACTACTAGATGTGGAAAAAGCCTTTGATTCTAATTGGCACAAAGGTCTCTTATACAAGCTTCACAAAATATGAATATTCTTCCCTTATACCTAACAACACTTTTGAAGAATTTTCTTAAGGACGGAAAGTTTTTGGTTGATGTTGACGGAAATCAATCAACCCTGCTTAACATACCAGCTGGTGTTCCCCAAGGCTCTTTTCTATCACCATTGCTTTATTCTCTGTACATTTCAGATTTCATAATTTCCAGAGGCAACGAGACATGGCATTTTATGCTGATGACAGCGCAATAATCTGTCACGGTAAAGTTTCTAATTTAATTGTGAACAGGATTCAGAACGCTTTGTTAACAACTTCAAAATATTTTTCTAAATGGAAAATAAAGATTGATGAAGATAAATCTCAGGCCCTACAACAAGTCTCCTAGGAGAGTTCCTACTAAAAATCTCAGGATTCAAGGTAACGAAATAGAGTTCATGATATACGTAAAATATCTTGGAGTTACTTTGGACCAAAGAGCACATTGAGAGTGCACGTATTAGAGCAGTCGGATGCGGACGATCCCATTTTGAAAAGGAAGTCAAAATTGAATTAAAAAAAAAAAATTAATACTTTTTAAAATGTGCATAAAACGAATTCTTACGTATCTGGCTGCCAAATCTGGCATCAATGTGCTAAAACGCACCTTAAAAAGCTACAAATAATACAGAATAAAAATTTAAAAAAAATTTACAGTCTGCCTTCGAACTGCATTCAAAAGCAGTTAAGACGATTGTAAATTTCATAACTGACATGGCGCTGTCATTTAGAGAAAAATGCAGAAGGTCGAACTACGCCCGTCTGAGAGGTTTGATTTGATAATATCGGATTTTAAATTTGCTATCAAATAAAGTATCCATTAGGTGTTTAATTAGAGCTTCTCAATTCATTTTTTTATAGGTTTTTACTATCTTTTTCCTTTTAAATAGATTAACTTAAGAAGTTTTTAATAATTATGAAAATGCAATAATTTGCTGAAATGTCTTAATGATAGAAACTCAAAAACTGTAAATATTGTTAAAGATAATGTACCTATGATAGTTAATAAATAAATAAATAAATAATAATTGAATGTGTATAAAGTTTAATTTATTCTGAAAAGATTTTCGCTTATTTTGAAAAAGGTTTTTATTTAAACTGAAAATCCTATAAATTACAGCGCCTAAAGACTTAAATGATTTGTTTTTTTGAGGATAGCGATATACAACAACAAAAAATAACAATATTTTTCTGTTATCCAAATTTGTTACAAAAAATCTTCTATTTCTTTTCGGAATATTATTATTTTGCAAGTCACAAAAATATTTTAAATACTCTTTTAACATGCTTCTCTCGTTCGTCGTTTATTAAGGAATCAGATTAAAAACAGAAAGGATAAAGGAAATGGATAAAGTTATTTCGGGATGATTTACCAAAAGGAACGATTTTTTGCGTATGTTATTAAAATCGGCAAAACGACAATATAAATTATTAAGTTCTTGAGATCGATAACGAAAATCTAGGACTAGACAGAGTGTGATTCGTTTTACATCCGCACCTGGCTGTGTAGCCTTAATCAGATGGTGGACAAACCACTATTATATAATTTGGAACGTCATACAGCGTCCTAGGAAACCGAAGACATAATTCTAAGCGACAGAACTTTCTAGTTGCAACTTTAATGATTCCAGGGCAGGGCTGCAAACCATCACACCTTGCTAAAGAGTTGGAGACTTTCAACTCCTGTCCAGAACACATGTCAAGCATGCTCACTGGACTGGATCATTCACTTTGCGTGTCATTATCAGTGAGATGATCCTAGCCACCATAATAACCATTATACTGTTATGAGGCCGCGAAACCACAACCACCACGTTACTCCCATATAGGGGCCAACCTCAATGATCAGTCAGAGAACTATTAAAAGTCTAAAGAGATAAATAATCAACTCTGCGGCTCACTGATCCCCGTGGAAATAAGTAGAGCTTCCAGTTGACTCCCTGCCTGTCTTCAGGGGACTGGGCTGCCTTTTTCCCCAGTTGCACTGTGTCTAGATAGTGGAATTCTATAAAGACCATATTTATATGCCCCTGGGGGATCTAGGACTAGACAGAATTAAAGAATTTTTCGATATGTAGTTTTAAAAATTTTAATGTCATTTATAATAAACTTTTTTTTGGATTTTGGCTAGAAAGCTCTGAAAAACATTTTAGTACTTGTTAAAATAAAATTTAGTACTACAAGGATATAAAAGTACTCTTGGAACAAATCTGATCGCCAACAACGACATTACATTGGTCTTCGTCTTCTTACTCGTCATTATATACAAATATGCAATATATGAACATACAAATATGTATGTATATATACAGACATACATACATACAGACATACATATGTACATACCCACATACATATATTCATCCATCTATCGTCTGCATAAAAATGAGACCAAACGGCCAAACTAACAACAACGATAGTGCAAACATATGGATGCATGCATTAGTATGTGTGCATGTGCATATATATATTTATGCTTGTATTTAAATTATATACATATACAACACACACAGTATGCCAACATTTGTCTGTACATACGTATCTTTTATATACAAAAATAAACAGAAAAAAATAAAAATAAATAAATAAATGAAATACAGCATTTAACCAGCTGACAATTCAAAACATTTGGATTTTATTATACATTTTTGCTTGTATCCAACTTCAAAATCAAATATTCTCTATGTATAGCATTTACACTCCTACATTTGCTCTTAAACATACATACATACATACACACGTACATATGCGTATCAATAAATGTTTGTATTTACATGCGATCGATCGATGGATGGATGGATGGATGGATGGCTGGGTGAACGGTTGGTTGCAACGAAATGTGTTTGATTTGTTCCTCTTTCTTTTATTTTTTCTTAGTGTTCAGTATTCTCACATGCACTTGGTTAAAAAGCACTTATTCACAGATTTTCTTAAATATTGATTGTAAAATTTAAAAAAAGGAAAAGAAAAATAAAACACATGAACTGGACAAATGAAATAAGAAAAAAAAAACAACAACAAAAATTACAAATATCAATATGATCATGAAGATGGTAGAATAACATGTATAAAAAAATATAAAAAAAAACTTACACTAATACACTCGTGATCATAATCAAGTGGAATGAATTGCACTGTGCGTGTTTAGGGGTGTATATGTGTGGTGTTTGCGTATGTATAATATGATCACCCTATAAATGTATGTATGTATGTACACAAATCACTGTTAACAGTCAAATTCGGATAAGCATAGTGTTTAAATTGAAGGAATTTCTTAATTTTAATTAACGATTCAAAATTATTTGGATAAATTTTGAATCATTAAAGTGAGTTCTAGAATAAAATCTACTGAAGCCAACACCACTACGAACATTAATTAAAAAGGGAAAATGAAAAATGGTTGTAAAAGAATACATATTTTTTTTTAATATTAATTTGAGCTATTGAAATAAAGCTGAATTAAAATTAAAATCTTGTCCAGTGACTCCTTTTCTATAAATTCCAGAAAACTGAAAAAAGATCTTGTTCAATTTTGTTTTCATTTTTACGTATTCGACTGTATTTACATGTGCAGTATTTTAAAAATTACTCTCTGTATTTATGTATGTATATATGGATGTGTGTATGTATGTATGTATATAAAATGAAGTTCTAAACACCAGATAACTTTTGAACCTGATTTATGTTTTGTATGTTTTTTTGTTTGTTATTGTTGTTGTTATTGCTTTTTACTACTAAAACCCAAGAAACCAGAAACACAACTTAAACAGTTGAGAGGAGAGACAACAAAAAAAAATAGTAGTTGTTTATGTTTACATGCATACAAAAGTATAAACAAAACGAAACAAAATCAAACAAAATGAAACGAAACGAAACGCAGCTAAACCTCTACTACTGAACCAATTCGTATGAAAATAGAGTTGTGGCCAACTTGACTTTGTAAAAGGGACAAAATTTTTATCGCTAAAATCATAAAAAAAAGAAGTTTTGAAAACAACAAAAAAAAACAAACAAACAATAAGTAAATTAAAAACAATAAATAAAAATTATAAAAAATACACTAAAAAAAAATTTGAATGGTCTGCATTCAAATAAATTCGTAGTGCACTTCTTCTCTAATGAAGTTTAAAACTTTTAAATAAATAACGAACACTGGTTGAGTACCAACATTTTAACTATAATTTAATTTTAATTAAATTAATTAATTAATTTAACTAAACGTTTTATTAAATTAATTATTTTATTTATTTTATTCAATTAAAATTTTATTATTATTTGATTATTTTTTTAATCTTAAATAAATATGTATTATTCCTTTTAAAGGTCCTTTTTAATTAAATTTAACAAAATATATTTTTTTCAATATTTCGCTTTCCTTTGAAATTAATTCCTCAAGAAATTAATTGTTATAATAACAAAAATTATTAACAATTAATAATATTAATTAACAACTAATAATTTTTGTTACTATAAAAATAAATTTCCTGAGGAATCTTTCCAAAGGAAAGCGAAATATTGAAAAAAATATATTTTGTTAAATTTAATTAAACAGACTGTGTCCATGTTTATGGACAAAATATGCCACGATGGCAACACAGTCGCTGAATTGGAAAACTGGCGGGTTTTTTCCAAAGGAAGAAAACCGCAAGCTTTTTGGAGGGTATAAAAGGCAGAGCGGCGAGAGGAAACCAATCAATAACGTTTTGGCAGCCAAAAATGAAGACAGCGAAGGATTAAAAGTAAAGTCAATTTAAATTTGACTTTTAGTGATCGTTGCCTAGAATAAAATTTACAATTAAAGAACATTTTATACGTATCTAATTTGCGCATTAATTTGCTATCCGTCGTTTCAAAAATCACAGACAGTGATTTTGAGGTTATTTTTCGTAAAAATGAAGCGGTTATAACAGATCAAAATAAGAAAGAAAGAAAAAACAATCTGTATTATATTAATAATACTGAAAATGCAGCGAATGTCATTGAACCCAGAATGAACTTGATGTATGGCATTACAAGATGGGCCATTTAAATGAAAGAGATCTTAAAAATATGGCCAAAAATAGCGAAGTTTATGGATTAAAAATTTAATGAAGGTCTTAAATTATCAACATGCGAAGTAGGCATAAGTCAAAAACAAACGCCAGGTAGTTTTCCAAAAAAATTTAACTCCTAGATCAAACGACTTACTAGAAATCGTCCACAGCAACGTATGCAGCCCGATGACATGTGCATCTAACTTAGGTGGCAAATACGTTGTTTTATTTAACGAAAACAAATCGCGATGGTGCGAAGTATCGGGCATGTTCTCACAATCACAACGTTTTCAAATCGCCAGGCGACTTAAAAACGCCAATTTAAATTTTAGATGTTCTGTATATCGTACGTTTTGCTGGCGATTTATTTTTCTTTTTCTTTTTGATCTTTTCACCAGCTGTTTGTTCAAATCGCCATTTTTAAGTAAACAATTGACACAGGAACTTAACAAAAAAACAGCAATTTTAAAATTGGTATTTTTAATTTAAATAGTGTAAAATTGTTTTAAAAGTTTGGTGGAATAAAAAGAAGACATATTAAAATTTAATTGTGAACCATTTTATTTTGTCTTGAATGTTTTGTATAAGCAAACTCAATCAGTTCACTTCAGCAAATGCTTGCGGTTTGAAATCGCAAATATTCAGCGTTTAACGTTTGTCAGAACACCTATTTTGTGTCTTCAAAACGCAAGATATTATTTGCGTTTTTCAGAACACCAATTTTAAGCGTTTTGCTTTTTTGAGAATAAGCCCGTATATTTCATAAAGCAAAACTCCGAGGTAATTACAGCTTTTCAAAAATACAAAGCCGTGGCAAAAAATGTGAAACTAATGATTATAAAATTGTATGTGGAGGGGAATACCATCGCGGAAGTATCTCGTATAAAACGTCAGTAAATATAAACACCACTAAAACTATTATTTCGCGATATAAAAAAAAAATGATTGCGAACAGGAGGAACTTCCTCGTGGAAGAAATAGGCCAAAAAAATTAAAACCCCAAATCCTGGAAAAAACTGAGACAATTGTGGAGAGTGAGCGCGCAAAAAGTTATTTGAACAATTTAATGTAACGCTTGCATTGTCTACAATTTTCAACGGCTAAAAAGAACTTAAAATAACGCTGAAAATGACTTCCATCGAAATGGACCGTATGAATAACGCATTGACTATTGAAAACCGTCGACAGTAAGCCATGGCAGAAACATTTACAGGTCGCAAAATAAAAGCAATCCTGTCAGACAATGATTGCAAATATTGCAATGGAGAATTGGATAAGTACCTAGAAAAAACATGGTATAAAACGTCGTTTGACAACACCTCACAGGCCCCAGCAAAATGCCATAGCCGAGCGAAAAAAAAATACATGCCGAGTCACCGCCGTAGTTTCGGGCAGAAGCCATTAACACCGCATATTATATTCGAATTAAAAATTACTTATTAAAATTTTTTTAATTAAAATTTTATTTTTTAATTTAATAAAAATTTTAATTAATTTAATTAAAATTTTATTGATATTTTGTAAAAAACTTAAAAGCAACTACGATTTTGACAACATTCTGCAACTTTAAGGCGAAATATCAATTTTAAAAATTATTTTATCAATAAATCAAGTTTAAATAATTATATTTTTAAGGTAATACTTTTTTGCTCCTCTATATCTATATGTATGATCGAAAATAAATAAAATAATGTCATGACACAGTGTGAGTTGACTATTTTTTTTTTAAATTAAAGAAAAAAAAACCGACTCAGTTTTCAATTAAACTTTATGTAAACTTAAATAATTAATGATATTTAATTTAAATAAATTATCCAAATACAAATTGTACTCAGACAGGCAATACATATTTCATTATTGCATGGACCACCCTTTAATTTTGAATTATATTATTTTTAAATGTTCGTCAACATTTCCATTTATTGCTTTATAAAAGTTAGGAAAATATTGGACATAATTTTATTTTCTATGGGCACACCCTATGAAAATTTAAAAATAATTTTTACTCGCGTTATTAATGTGGGCATGCACTCTGTGCAAAAAACAATTATTTGCCTATAAAAAGGTTGGTAAAACGGATGCTTATATCGGATCAATCTTTAATTTTTATTTTTCGTTAATTGTTAGAGAGAACGTTGAATTGCACGCTCTGTGTAAATGTTAATTGTTTGCCTACAACGTTTAAAAAAATGAGGTCTAATATGTTTAAATTGCGTTGATATAGGGACACCCTTTAATTTTTTTTAACTAGCTTTTAGATTACACACCATGAAATTTCAATCGTCTACGCTGCTTTTCTTAGAACTTATTTGTTATGATTACAGAGATGGGGTTCTGTCATATATGGGAAAACATTTAAGCGATAGCAATAGACTTAAGTGTTACCTGGGTATGATTTTATGTCATCCCACGTCAAATTTTGTTTGTCATCTTTAGTGTTCTAGAGAAAAAAGAACCCTAAAGATAGCACATGGACGAAACCCGTATGTTTACAAACCAAATTTGACGCGAGATGACGTAAAATCATACCCAATTAAATCAAACCCTGCCGGACAACCATATTCTTCTTCAAATTATAACTTTTAAGGGTGTGCAGATCTGTTGTTTTGTTTTATTATCATGAGATTTAGGTGTCCCTGTAGGCTAGTAGGTAGTGTACTAGCTTGTAAATATGGGGGTTGTGCGTTCGATTCCCAACGAAGACCTTGGTTTTTTTTCGCTACAAAAATAAAAATTGACTGTCGGTGGCGCTGCTCAGCGATGAAGGCATAGTTACTGGTCGCTGTGCTGTCTTATATACGGCAGTTAATTTCCGACTATCCTTCTACTTTCACCACCTGTTTAATCTATTCTCTATCCATTTCCTAAAGAATGTAGCACGGTACTTGACTAAATAGGCATTGTTGCCTGAAGTGCTAATTTAAAAACAAAAAAAAAATAAATAAAACTTAATACTTTGTATTAAAACAGTTGCTATCATTAACTACTAATTCTCTACCTGTCTAAAATAAACATGTCAAATATTAATAGTATTTACAAAACTTAAAGCACATTTGTATTTCAGCATAACTTTTGCGTCACCCTTTGTCGCATTCATATATATTACCCAGCTTCCAAATAAATCGACATACAAGAGTGATATCTGAAACGCATGTTTTTCCTAAAAAAATTTTGCGTAACAATATTTTTACACGCGGATGTACTCATAATTCAAAACTCACTCATCACTCACAGATAAGTAAAAGTTATTTATTATTTAAGTAAATATAATTTATAAAAAAAAAACAAAATTAAAAAAAAAATGTTATTTAAAATTGTTTTATTTAACGTAACGTGTTAATGGAATTTTAACAGATTATATTTTTCAACAAAAATTAGTCACATGCCGCGTCAGCTTAAGTTTGTAGTTACTACGACATTTAATCGATTGAGCTTAAGTCAGCTTATGTATTAATTATTATTATTATTTTTTGTTTAATTTAAAATAAAATTTGTTATATTCGTTTAAAAAATAAATTGCAGCTATTAATCTATTAAACCAGAATTTATATTTTAAGAATATTTTTACACATGTTTTTCATTTTTAAATTGTTTTATACATTAAAAAAATAAACAGATCATACCATATACTATTTACGAGATTTTGAATCCGATGTGTTGACAGTTCCCAAGTTTTTAAATCCAAAGTGCAAAATTTTTAATAACAAAATCTAAGGAAAATATATAATGATAGACCAATTAAAACTAAAAGTACAACTATAATATGCATAAGCTGGCTTAAGCTACCGTCAATAATAGAACGAAAATCTGACAAATACTTAAGCAAATCATTGAAGACTTTTAGGTGGCTATAATGTACTTACATTAATATAGAAATTATTTTGCAAAGTTGCACATTTGTTTTATTCGTACTTTTGCAAAAAAAAAAAAAAAATTAAAAAAAAAATTAAATTTAACAAAAAGATTTTTAATAATCATACTATCCTTATACAAATTTATAATTTTTTTTAATAGTTTTAAGAAAATGGCGAAAGAAAAATTACAAATGTTTCGTTGTTTGTAGTATTTAAGCCCAAAGTACTAAACAATGCAACTGTGTGCTTCATTGAGTTTATATACAATAAAATTTTGTTGCAAAATGGTTTTTTAGAAAATGGAAAAGAAGGATCTTAAGTTATTAAATTCCAAGTTTGAGTCTAGTTCTTCAATGTTATCACGAGTATTACAAAATAAAGATTTACATTGTAAAAAAGTAAAAAAAAATATTCAATATAAATGCTTATACCGGCGAGGTGCGAGAGGGCTTTTCAAAAACATCATAGACTGCAATAGTGTCCATTCCTCAATATAGCCCATTCAACTGCCTGATGGAGCTTCCATCCTCTTAATTTGCTTACAGAAACGTTCCCGTAGTAACTTCATCCGTTTTTACACTCCGCGACTGTATATAATTCATACCAGTATTAAAACGAAAAACGCAAACAAAATTCTTTAAGGTATTAGCGCTTTTAATGCAGTTCTCTGCTACTTTTTTCCACGCTCGTTCCTTTGAATTGCCGTTATAATAAAACACGTCTCGTTTGTCATATAAACAATTTTTTCTATTAAATTCAGATAAAATATTTTTTCGCTTTCGTCCTCCCTCCATTGGAATTTGTTTACTAATGTATGTATAACATTATGCAAAATCAGCTGTTTCCGTGCAGAATGTGTGATTAGTTTCGTATTTTGCTTAAGCAAATGATATTTGATGAAACTTAACTAAAAGTTTTGTTAAATACATTATAGTTTGCCACATATGATTATAAGGTATTTGCACAGTTGGCTTAAGCCAGCATATGCATAATATAATTGGGCCTTAACTACTCGAGCGATCTTGTAGAAGAAGTTTTAAAATACAACACAACATTAAAATTCAAATTGAAAAATTTCTAAATAAGTTTTTCAAGAAGGAAAGAATTTACAACTTTTTAATTTTGTATTTTTATTTTGAATTATTTACCTGCAGAATGAAGTACACTGTGCGATGAATTGATCATTCATAATATTTTTTTAAAAAAATTTTTTTTTTTTGGAAATTTGCTTACACGTGTATGAATTTACATTAATCTATGAATATGCGTTTTAAATTGTTTACAAATTTTTAAAAAAAAGTGCGCTGTTATTTGTTTTTTTTTTGTTTTTTTTGGTAAATTGTGTGGTAAAAAATTTTCGAAAACAAAATATTGTTTTTAATTTTTGTTAAAAATAATATATACAAAAACATATATAAATACATATATACAAACACACTTACATCTTTACATTTAGTATAAATACGTCAATGAATTAACCCATATAATTTTTATCTTTAAAAAACCACTATTGCAATGAATGTGAGTGTTATTTTTATTTAATCTTAAAAATAAAAACAAAATTTGATTTTTTTTCCCTTCTCATGGTCTGGGAAGGCTGACGGAATAAGTGATCCCCATAATGTATACGGCTCTGAATGAACAAACTACAACAGCAACAGATTGTTTATAAATTTTTGTTGTTGCTTTTGTTGTCTACATCTAAAGGGTTAACAATATCGTGGTTAGGATTTGACAGACAAACGCCAATAGAACACTGTCATGCTTTCCTTGAATTTTTTCTAGAGTTTGCTGCTTTTTTTTTTGCTTTAAAAGTGTTATTAAGGGTCTCATTTTGCACAATGAAACCTTTTGAAACGTTTCAAATCTGCATTAAGAATTTTTGGAATTATTTTTTTTAATTATAAAAGTTTTTCGTATAAATTTTAAACATTTTTTTGTAAAGTGGGACTGTAAGATAAGCAATTTTTGTTCACCTTAAATTACTGCATGCAAAGTTGAGAAGCGATTAAAAACCGGATTCTTTGTCAGATTTGTTTATGTCGATTAAAATTTTACACATCACACATTGCACACCTGAAGCAGGTTTAGTTTACTGCATTCATATGACCTATTTTACACTCGATTTACCGCCTTTATTTCTATAAAATTCACTTAATATTAAAACATGTTTGTCATATTGCAAAAGAGTAGCCGAAGGCATGCACAGTTTAGGCTCAACTATATTATGCATATGCTGACTTAAGCCAGCTTAAGCAACTGTTTAACAACTTGTGTGGCAAACTATAATGGACTTACTAAAACTTTTCGTCAAGTTTCATCATATATCAATTGCTTAAGCAAAGTACGAAACTGATCGTACTTTCCGTACGGAAACAGCTGATTTTGCATTGTGTTATAGTCACATTAGTAAAGAATTTGGAATGGGGGACGAAAGGGAAAATTTATTATATCTGAATTTAATAGAAAATGTACAAAGAAAAAATTAATTATATGACAAAAGAGACACGTTTTATTATAACCGCAATTCAAACGAATGAGCATGGAAAGAAATAGCAGAAAAATGCAGTAAAAGTGGTAATACCTTGGAAAATTCTGATTGCGTTTTTCATTTGCATACCGGTATGAATTATATATACATATATTATAAGTCGCAGAGTGCAAACACTGATGGAAGCTATTACGGGAACGTTTCTGCAAGGAAATGAAGAGGATGGAAGCTCCATCAGGCAGTTGAATGGGCACTATTACAGCCTATGATGTTTTTGAAAAATTCTCTCGCACCCAGCCAGCCGGTATAAGCATTTATATTGAATATTTTTTAATTTTTTTTATTTGGGTACGGTTTTCCGTCGACCCTCGTCAAATTTGGTTTGTGAACAAACCGGTTTCGGCTGTTTGCCATCTTCAGTGTTCTTTTCGTACTAGTTGCGTTCTATTGTCAGTTGTGTTTATATAGTTCGTGTTATTGCGTTCGTCCCTTTCTGTCTTTTTTTTTGTCTGCATCTCTCCTTTTCCGTTTGTCCCTTTTTACCTCATTTGTCGATTCCTTTTTCATTCGTCTTTTTTTTTTTTTGTTCTAACTAAATCCTTTTACGGTCATGCTTGCTGTCCGTTATAACCCCGTCGGAAAAGCCAAGCACATATCGAATATTTTTTACTTTTTTGCAATGTGAATTTTTATTTTGTAATACTCGTGATAAGGTTAAAGAACTAGACTCAATCTTGGAGTTTAATAACTTTAAGCATTTTTATTTTTTTTTCCAAATTTTTAACCCACAATTTGCAAGAAAATTTAATTTTTTATTGTTTATAAATTTAATGATGCACACAGTTGCATATTTTTAGTACTTTTGGCTCAAATAATACAAACTGCGATATGTGTGTAATTTTTTATAAAAATTATAAATTTGTCTAAGGATAGTATTAAGTATGCAAAATATGATTATTAAACGCCTTTTTGTTAATAAATTATCAAGAGATTAATTTTTTGCAAAAGTACAAATAAAACAAATGTGCAACTGTGCATAATAATTTCTATATTCGTGTAAGTACATTATAGCCACCTAAAAGTCTGCAATGATTTGCTTAAGCCTTTAACAGACTTTTCGTTCTATTTTTGACATTAGCTTAACCCAGCTTATGCATATTATAGTTGAGCCTTTTTCAGTGTGACTACAGTGTAATGCAAACCGTCAATTATAGTAAAGTAAAGTGTCATATTCAAAATACAAGATATGCATGCAATATAGCAGCTAAGAGTTTCGGGCTTAAGCAAATCAATGGCAAGTGTCATGCCTACTTTAATGGGCGATGAGCAGAATTCATTAAATCATAATACTCTGGAAATAAACTCAGATTACGGCTGAGTTAATAATTCAGTTGATTGTATCAATTAAATTAATAAAAGTAAAAATAGTGCAAATTTTAAACTTTTAATTTTCTAATCACACAATAAATAACCCTATAAAAACAACACAAATTTGTTTGTTTCTTGCGACTATTGAAAAATCTAAAGTGTAAATATGTGCATACGTAAATATGTATGTATGTTTGCACCAAGAAAAGTAAATAAAAACAACAAAAAGTCGGAAATATATTTTATAATTTCTGTCATGATCATTTACTGTTACAAATTATTTTTTTTTCAAATTTTGAAGGATTTTTTTAAGAAAATTATGATAAAATATTTTTTATGTTTAGAAGTGAGTGAGTGAGTGAGTGAGTGAGTGTGTGTATAAATAACGTTGAGCTAAAAAGAGAGGAACAAACTTTTATAGCCATACATACATATATACTTATGTACAGAGTTTTGTTGTTTTTTTTTTTTTAATTTGTCACTATTTTTTATAATGACATACACGTACGTACGTATAGTTTTTGTGTAAATGTTGAATGCATTTATCATGTCTAAATTCCACTTTAATTTTACTGCTTCGTCATTCATTTATTTACTTTCCACAATCCAATCTCTTATTCATTCTGTCTCTCTATCTATCTTTCTCACAGCTGTGTTTTTATTTTTTTTTATTTTTTTACTGTTTGTTTTCTTTTCAAAATCAATCCACTAGATATGAGATTCATATGACACAAACACATAAAATAAAAGAGTTTCTCATAGGAAAACAAAACACACTAAAGACTCTCCTACTTATTTGCACTTTCTTCCAAACGAAAACAAATTTTATGCGTTTTTGTTTGTGGTGGTGAGAGAGAGAGAGAGAGTGTGTGAATATTCAAAAACCATATGATTAATACTCTTGGAAACAGCTGATTTGAGTGCAAAGCAAGTCGACTAATCAGCAGTTTTTTTCAATTTGTTTATATAGTATACTGCTCTACAACAGCAACAACACAAATTCAAGCAAATAAAAACAGTTGTTGCTCTACAGAATACAAAAAACCAAAAAAAAAAAAACACAATAAGCAAAAACAATTAAAGAGAGTAAATACTCACACTTTTCTAATCATATGGAAATGAAGTTTAGCTGTTTATTGGAACACTCAAAAATCGTAGTAAAAATACGAAATTTTACACCAAAATTTGTACCAAAATAATTTATAATAGTACCTGTTGTATATAACCTTAATCATTTCCTTATTGTGATGCAAGAAAAAGGCCTATATTTGAAATATTTGAAACAGTAAATGAAAAATGAAACCAAAAGCATATATAAAATCCGCCAAGGAAATAATTATCATTTAATAAAACAAATTTTTTTATATTCTCAACTAGAATTGATTGAAAACAGTAGCGCATAGTTTTACTAAACAAATTGACGATGATAATTTATATTACCTCCTGGTTTCCATTTTATTTTAGCTGTTGGATAACTTCTTTTATACCTCAAAATAGTAAATAAAATTTGATAAGCAAATGTTCTCAGTTAAGCTACACTTATAAGAAAAAGAAAGAAAGATTTTAAAGACTAACCTTTTTCTATAATCGGAACTGATAATTAAGAATTAATTATTTTAAGTCCAAACGACAAGTGTGCTGCAATAACACATTGCAGCTGTAAAACTTTCTAAACTTTTTTAATAAACACTGGCTGAAACCTGCATCAAAAGATTCTTACTTTTATGTTCAATTTCATCAAAAATAAATCCTTTAAAAATTTCAAGGTTATAAACAATCATTCAATCATGAACCAGCTTTCAGTGGAATAATCTATAAATTTTATAGAGCACAAATGAAAATTTCATTGAAACCGCTAATAAATGAAAATATATTACTTGTAAAGGGTGTTTTCTATAACGATACAGAATCCGGAAATGGAATAAAATAAAAACAGGTTTTTAAAATTGTCACGAAATTTTCTTTATTCGAAAGACAATTTTCGGGCATTAGAATGGCTCCTGGCTATGAGAGCCATGGCCAGCTTGGACGTTTGGGTCCAGTTTGCGTTGCCTTTTTCTAACTTTTATGGCTGTATATCGAAAATAAGGCAGGGAATGTTGTACTCAATCGTCAATCGTTTCGAACTTATCGACGTAGAATAATAAGCTCATATATCTACACTGATAAAAGTGTAGTGACTTTAAATCGCACGATTTTGGGAAGTGAAAATAAGCGCTTAGCAAACATTTCCCTCAATAAATCAATTGTGATACGAACTTTATGAAATGCAGCACCGTTTACGGTTCATGCACATCATAATTGTTTAATTGATGAACGAAAAGTAAATAATCATGGCTTTAAAGTAGACTGTGATCTTATGGCTATCTTCATTTTTAAAGAGTACGTACCAATGATTCCACCGCCCCATAAAACATACTAATCTGTCATTTTTTCTATGTGTTACGCTGTGTCTTAACATTCGCTTAAAGATTATTATCACTCCACATATGACTGTTTTATTTATTGACATTTCCATTCAAGCAAAAATAAGCTTTAACTCTAAAGGAAATTCGTTTTGTGAAAATCTGGAACAAAGATAATTTTAATTTGGATGCAATTTAGACAATTTGGAAGCATTGTTCAGATGTCGGTTGAATTTTGTTGAGATGCGAACCAAGCTAAACATAAATCACTTGACAGCTGAGCAAATCGTGGCCACTTAAAAAAAGTGTTGCCAACTCAAAATTTCATACCTCTTGAAAAAATGCCTCATATAATAGTCACATAAAAATAGTTGTAAGCATTAATAATTTTAGAAATAGTACCTTTAAAAAAGTGCCTTTAAATAATTTAACTTTAAAAACGTACCAAATCAAAGTAACTTTTTATACTTTAAAAAATGTTTTTAAGCAAAGTTTTTTCTTAAAGGGTACCTTTAAAAAATTTACCTTTAAAAATGTTTCGTTAAGAAAGTACCCTCTTATTTAAATATTTCTATTTTTAAACGTTTTTGCTTTAGGTGCATTTGATAAATGATTGTTATTTTTTTTCTCGGTTTCATGCTGATTTAAACTGATCGAAATGCAGTTGATCTCCAATAGTTAAAGGGTAATTTAATTATCTCCGAATGGTACTTTAAAGTCCTTTGGTATCTGTTGTCTCATCACAATTACACAAAGAAAAAAATGCATTCGTGTCCATGTGCACGCACATTCAGAGACATGATTTTACTTTAGAAATTGCAGCAAAAAATTAAGGAAAGCAAAAAGAGGAAAATAAGAAATACAAGGAAGGATTATTTATTGTTAAACCCAATTGGAATTTTAGGCCATATAGACAAGTATGGATAACAATTAATAAACATCCAATAACATTTGCTTTGTATATGCTGTTTTTTTTATTATTATTATTATTTTTAAAACTATTTTTATTTTACGTATATTATTTACTGACCTACACATGCATTTATTTAATTCATATTTATTTTACTATTTTTTGTTCTGAACTTCTTTCAATTGTTCTTTACAGATAAGAAATCTAAATGACTTAGTTGCGGTTTGAAGCAAAAAAAAAAAAAAAAAAGAAAAAAAATTATTGAGAATAGAAAAAATAATCTTTCGAAAAACAAACGATTAATCAGACATCTGGGCAACTATTAATTAGAGCGTAATTTTTCGTCATATCAAAAACACAAATTCGTAATTAAAATTAATTCTATTTAAAATAATTACGCAGTAATTAAAATTATTCGCTGCAATAATAAAAACAATATGAAAAATAGAACAAATAAATAGACCTTTTCGAAAAGTATATGAAATATTTTATACACTTTTCAAAAATTAAAGGTTCTCTCTAAGAAGATAAATTCCATACATTTATGGAGAGCAAACATCTTCTTGGGGCTCTTTTCTTTTAATGATACGTGTTTATATCTGATTTGTTTGACCATCATAACCTAAGTTGAACATCACTTATCTTTTAAAAAGACAAATTTTAATTTCTGCTTTAGCATGTGTTTGTATAATTACATGTGGCATAACTTATGGTCACTCACTACAGCTGATGTCAGATGCTTTGTCGGATAAAAATAGGATTTTCGTTTTAAATTTTTTATCAAAATTTACACAATTTCAAATGGATCAAAGCGTGATTTGATTTACATCTGCACCGACTATATAGTCATAACCAGATGGTGGTCAAACCACTTGGTTGATTGGACATCAACCACGCCCTAGAAGGCCATCGAATACGTATATCCTCCGGTCACTTCTAGTAGCAATTTCGAAAGCCCGAAGTAGGCCGCAGCCTTCACTCCTTACTAAAGAGTTGGAGACTTTCCAACTCCTGGTCCAGAACGCATTAAGCTCTTTTTTATCAAGAACACGACAGCATTCATACTCATTAATTTGAATGGTCCGACCCACAAACTCCCACGAGGGTCCGAAACCACAACCACCACGACACTCCCATATAGGGGCCAACCTCAATAACCAGTCAGAGCACATCATTGTCTAAAGAGAACAAATAGTGTACTCTGGGGCAACTGATTTCCCGTGGAAATATGTGGATTGTCCAGGTGACTCCTACCAGCCTTTGAGGGGCCTGGGCTCCCTTTTACCCCGCAAGACACCAGTCTAAATGGAATAGTAGGTTCCAAAAAGACTATCATGTGCCCCCGGGGGGATTCAAATGGATCAGAGTGTGATTTGTTTTTCATCCGCGCCTGACCATTAGTCTAAATCAGATGGTGGACAAACCACTATTGTATAATTTGGAACGTCATACATGCGTCCTAGATAGCCGAAGCCATAATTTTATGCAACAGAACCACCTAGTTGCAACTTTAATGATTTCAGTACAGGTCTGCAAATCATCACACCTTGCTAAAGAGTTGGAGACTTTCCAACTCCTGTCCAGAACACATGTCAAGCATGCTCACTGGACTGGATCATTCACTTTGCGTGTCATTATCAGTGAGATGATCCTGGCCACCATAGAAAACCATTTGATATGGGGCCGCAAAACCACAACCACCACGATGCTCCCATATAGGGGCCAACCTCAATGATCAGCCAGAGAACTATTAAATGTCTAAAGAGACAAATAATGAACTCTGCGGGTCACTGATCCCCGTGGAAATAAAGTGGAGTTTCCAGTTGACTCCCTGTCTGCCTTCAGGGGACTGGGCTCCCTTTTTCCTCCAGTTGCACAGGTCCAGATAGTTGAGTACTCTATAAGAACCGATAAATGTGTCCCCGGGGGGTACAAATGGATCAATGCGCGATTTGCTTTACATCTGCACCGACTATATAGTCATAATCAGATGGTGGTCAAACCACTTGAATGATTTGCAAACGTCATTCACGCCCTAGGAGGCCATCGAAAACGTATATCCTCCGGTCACTCCTAGTAGCAATTTCGAAAGCCCGAAGTAGGCCGCAGCCTTCACTCCTTGCTAAAGAGTTGGCGACTTTCCAACTCCTGGTCCAGAACGCATGAAGCTTAATATAATTAAGAGCACGACGGCATTCATACTCACTGGACCTGAACCATTCATTGTGTTCATTTTGAATGATCCGACCCACAAACTCTCACGAGGGTCCGAAACCACAACCACCACGATACTTCCATATAGGGGCCAACCTCAATAACCAGTCAGAGCACATCATTGTCTAAAGAGAACAAATAGTGTACTCTGGGGCAACTGATTCCCGTGGAAATATGTGGATTGTCCAGGTGACTCCTACCAGCCTTTGAGGGGCCTGGGCTCCCTTTTACCCCGCAAGACACCAGTCTAAATCGAATAGTAGGTTCCAAAAAGACTATCATGTGCCCCCGGGGGGATTCAAATGGATCAATGTGTAGCGAGCTATCTGAGAAGTCTCTAGTGCCAATTGAAGATTTTTTATATAGAAAATTGGAAAAATTATAATACATGCTCCGCCGGGAAGATATACTACTTTGTTTTGCCGTCATTTTCGTAAAAATTAGTCTTGACACGTGGCAAATTTTTTATGGAAAAATATTCGACAAACCAATTGTTAAAAAAAATCAATCATCGATTACTATGACGAGGAGAAAATTACGTAAAATTTTTGGGAGAAACAACGTGCCAACAAAAGGTGTCATTTATCATGTAGTGACTGATTTCGAAAAAAGAGGGTCTGTAGGTGATAGCCACAAGCAGAGACCACAACATATTGCAAGATCGGCTGAAAACATTAAAGTGTTCAAAACAATCCATTAACCTCAATTCGAAGTCGTATGTGAATAAAAAGAATAGAGGGTTCTGGGGAATGGAAAACCCTCAAATTATTTAACAGTCACCTTTATATCCATTAAAAGTGACAATATGGTATGCAATTTTATCAGGAGGAATCATTGGACCTTCCAGCTTTTAAAATGAAAACGGCGTAACGGTAAATGTGAATGGGCAATGATATCGTGATATGATTGAAAATTTTTTAAAGACATAACTACATGCTTTGGGCTTGATTATCATGTGGTATCAGCAAGACGGTGAAGCATCGCATATAGGCAGGATTACAATGAAATTACTGCGAGACCTTTTTCCACAACAAATTATTTCAAGAAATGGTGATGCTGATTGGCCTCCAAGGTCGCCTGATTTGACTGCTCCGGAATTCTTTTTATGGGGATATCTGAAAAGTAAGATGCATGCAAACAAACCAGAAATGCTTGACGAAATTAATGAAATACAGCGTGATATGTGGGAGAATGTAGTGATGAAAAATGTGCTCAAAAGGGCTGCTCGCACTCGTGAGGCTAACAGAGGCGAACATTTATCTGATATGGTATTCCATACATAATTGCCGACATTAAATAAAACATTTATCAATATAAGATCCATTTTCTTTCATTTAATCAAATATTATAAATAAGCGGACACCCTGTATAAATTAAAAAATGTAATATTGCGAGTTTTCAAATTGAAGATAAACGAATTTATATATTTTTTTATAATAAAAGGTTATTTTTGTTGTACGTTCTTAAAGATGAATTCAGTTTTGGCTCAGATAACCAGTTTGAAGTTGCTCAATAAGCAAGTATGTCATACTATAAAAACGTACAAAAAATATCAACTCTGATACTCAAAAAAATGTAGTCAAATTGTTACTAACGAAGATATGATGCACCGAATGATGGTAAAAGCTAAATCGAGATGATATTACTTTGACTCTTTCGTTGCAAGCAAAAATCATAATTATAAAAAAAATAAATATCTTTTTTTCTTTTTTATATATTTTTTTCTTTTCGATATTTCGCTTTCCTTTGGAAAGCTTCTTCAGGAAAAAAAAAAAAATATAAATTTTTTCCTGAAGAAGCTTTCCAAAGTAAAGCGAAATATCGAAAAGAAAAAAATATGTAAAAAAGATCGTTAAAAAGAAAAAAAGATATTTATTAAAGATAAATAAAAAAAGATCGTTTAAAAAAACTATAAAAATTATAAAAAAAAGAAAATTAAGGTTATTCTAGTATAATAATAATACTAGAATAATATTTGCAAACAAAAATCCACAGTTCGGAAAAAATTCAAGTTCTTTTCAAAATATTTTTCAACTTTATTCTCTCGAACACCGTACAACAATTTTCAGCTCATTGATTGGGGATTCAATTCTGAGATTTGCACACGAAAGTAGCCCCCCCCCCCAAAAAAATTACTGCATAAATCGTTTTATCAGTTTGGCTGCATTAATAATTTTTAATGACCACCACTGAAATTGGTGGAAACAATGAAGAAAACATGACCTGTTATATTATTCAACTGGAATGATGATGCAGACTCAGAACATGAATATGAACAACCGTACGAAGAAAACAAAATTATCAGAACCACAAGCGTTAACTTTAACGGGCACCGATATTGACAATAATTTAAAATGTTTCCATGCAGAGATAACAGTTGAATATCTTATAATTTCTATGCAAGATTAGGCTGTAATATGATTCGGAATTTTTATTTTCAATAGTCAGGGGATGACCCCTGCACATGCAATGTATTGTAACAGAACTCGGATATTAGGTTATGGGGAGGAGGAAAGAGGGAGTAGTGTTTGTGAACATTCAATTTAAACTTTTCTACATTGAAAGTGACAAGAAAGACCACATACGGACTGTTCTGATAAAAAAGTGAATTTTCCCTGCAGTGCGTAGTGCGATTCACTGGAAAATCAACTACAAATGGATGTGCTCTCAATAAAAATCGAGTTAAACGCAAAATCACGCTAGTAATGGGAACAAGTTTTCATTAGATCACTTGCCATTGTAGTAACGATAAAGCAGTAAAATACATCCCACATTGCGTCGATTTTCTAAAGAATCAATAGAGTTGGATACCCTGCAATCCTCAAAGAGCCTCTTGTTCCGCTCCTGTACATGAACGAGCAACTCTAAAATATACTTTGGGGCATCGGCCCATACATGAGAGTTGTCTTCCATTTTTGGACGGATTTAGATGATATAAATAGTATGCAGATCGGATGCAGGGAAGTATCTCTTACATCGTTTTAGAAAACCGAGGCACATGAAAGCTTCTATAGAAACCTGAAAAACGTATTTAGCCCATCGAACATCACACTGAATTTTTATGCCAAGAATATCAAGAACTCCGTATTCCGCTGATATAGGTACAACGATAGTAATAGATATAACACCATTTCCGAACACAGATCTATGCGTCAGCATGCAACATGTAATTTTTTTTTTTCAAAGAGAAGTAGCACTTCAGGCAATAATGCCTATTTAGTCAAGTACCGTGCTATATTCTTTAGGAAAGGGATAGAAAAGAGATAAAACAGGTGGTGAAAGTAGAAGGATAGTCGGAAATTAACTACCGTATTTAAGACAACACAGCGACCAGTGACTATGCCTTCATCGGTAAGCAGCCCCACCGACAGTCAATTTTTAATTTTGTAGTGAAAAAATCAAGGCCTTCGTTGGGAATCGAACCCACAAACCCTATACTTACAAGCTAGTACACTACCTACTAGCCTACAGGGGCTGTGTAATTAAGCTTGACTTGAGGGCCAGGGTCAGCACACACTATAATTGTTAACGGAATGCATCACCTTTTAAACTAATTCGGGAGTATCGCTTTCTAAACTGGTAAATTAAAGTTAAAATTTCCAAAAAAAATAAGCATAGAAAGGCTTTAAAAAAGCACTAATAATACTGATTCTAATTTCAGATCTTAAAGTTTAAGATGTTAATTTAGAAAAGATTATTTAAATCAATTAAAAATAAATGGGGCCTAATACATGAGAAAGCCTTCAACAAAATTTTTTTGGCTAATGCATTTCCTTTGCGGTCCTAATTAAAATTTACACCGATGGTCTCATGTTTCCAAGCAAAAGTGAGAAATTTAACAGTTCTAAAAATATAAAATACTTCCAAATGTAAATGCTTGAAAACCTGTTGATTTTACAAGATAAAGTTGTAGCAGACAAGCACAAATGGTAGTAAGACTTTAGACTTTAAAGCTTTATTTATTGTTAAGTCAAGATATCAGGCTAAACACATCATCAACAGGAATTTAAAAAATAACAAACTTCTGAAAATATATATTTTTTTCTGCTATATTTTTGTACAGACTTATTAGTTGTCCTCGTTTAGTTTTACATGATTTTGGTAAATTTGCACTCAGCCTTATTTTATTAAACGTTTTTTTTTATTACAATTTCCTTATCGCTAATAAATGTTGATGCAAAAACAAACTTGATTATTATTCTTTATTTATTTTTTTTTTATTTTAATTTATTAATTTTCTTAATTACAAGATAAGAAAACTAATAAGAAAAAAAAAGAAGTTTTCAAAAGTTATGAAATTTTAAAGAACAAAATCAAATAACTAGATTAAAGTGGTATAACATATATTAATACAAAATAGTTATAAAATTCATAGTATAAAATTAATTATAATATGCCTTAAGGGTTTTAAACTCTTTTTCCAACACTTTTTTTAAACAAATTGTGACGTTCATTGATGTTAGATTAATTGTTAATAGCAATGAGGTTAATGAAATTTATTTTGGCCAAAATTTATTTAAAAAGTCTTATACTTTTTATTATTCCTAAATTTAAACTAACCTTGAAAAATGTTAAATTTTATAAGCCCCACAACACACACACAACACACAAGTTCAATCAATTTTCCCTGATTTAAATGTTATTACTTGTAAATAAGTGTTCAGTGTTCGAGAAAGAAAAAGCAAAAAAAAAACAAATATATATTTAATACAATTTTTATACTCGTTGTATTGATAAGAAATAATAGCAAAAAAAAAAAAAGTGGAATATGAAAAGACAAAAAAAGAAACTCAAAAACACCTAAAACCTAAAATATGAACAGATAGTACCAATAATGCAAGTACGTGTATGTTATGTACATATGTATGTATGTAAGTATGTGTGTATATATGCATGTGCGAAAATCTAGACCGATAACATGGCAGACTATCTGACGATTTTATATTTTTATTTGCTATTTTTTGTTGTTGTTGTTTTCTTAACAGTCAAGTTGGCACTTGTGTTTTAAAAGTTGTTATTAAATACCTAAAATAGAAGTGTTACTAATGGCCCGAAATGTAGATAAAATGATTAAATCTAACAAAATACACACACACACATACGCATACACGTACATGGAGCTTATAATCAGTCATTTGTTTTAAGCATGAATTTTCAGAATATCCATTTGCTGATCATTCACTATGGGGTATTTTATATTTATTTCTTTTTTTTTTCTGTTTAATTATATTTGAAATTATTTTTGTCTTTTATGGCTACAAAATTTTATGTTGATATGGCAATGCCAATTGTGGATGCACGTTTTTTTGTAATGTTACTTTACAGTGCATGAAATATTATTAAGGTAACTCAAATATTTAAAACATTTTTTAAGTAAATTCACGTTAATTGCTTTAGATTCTTTTGTATAAAAGATTTTTTTTTATTTAGTTTACTTCTTGCTTTGTTAATTAACTACAACTCTCATTTAATCAATTTAGCTTAAGATCAAAGATTCTTGAGTTTTCTATACAAAAGTGAGGTAGAATCGACTCATGCGTTATATAAACAATAGTGAAATGTGCCTATGGATGTAGATATGGGTACACGGGTTAATAATGTCGATAACTATCACATATGGTTTGTGTCAGTCAATAATAGCAAATATAGTATTCGATAGACGCCAAAGTGTAAACACAGTTTTTTCAATCACTATAAAAATGTCGAGTTTTGTGTTTAAAAAAATGTTTCGAGGGGAAGTCTGATAACCTTCTTTCATTTAAAAAAACGGCTCCTAAAAGTTATCGATTGCTGGTTAACATTAAACAACTTAAAAAAACTTGTGAACGATGGTTTAAGTGATTCAAAAGCAGTGATTTCGACAAAGAAGACAAGAAGAAACCTGGTCAGCTGAACCAGTTTGAAGATGAGGTATTGAAAGCATCACTATACGAAGCTTTTTCTTTCAAATGTAGGAAAAACTTACATTACCATTAGAAGTCACATAGCAAGCCATCTCTCTATGTTTAAAAGTATTGGGATTCAAAAGCAAGAAAACTGAAAGCATTATAAATGTGAAGCCAAGAGACGCTGAAAGACGATGATGCTTAAACGCTACAAAAAGAAGTCGATTTTGTATTGTATTGTTACTGGTGATAAAATTAGGTATATAGTGGCAACCGTAATTGCAAAAAGTCATATGTAAAACCGTTCAACCAGCCAATTCAACGCCGAAGTCGGATATCCGTGACGCCAAGTAATGTTGTGTACTTGGGATCAAAAAGGTGCCCCTGTAGGCTAGTAGGTAGTGTACTAGCTTGTCAGTATGAGTGTTGTGGGTTCGATTCCCAACCAAGACCTTGGCTTTTTTTTCACTACAAAAATAAAAATTGGGCTTAGCGATGAAGGCGTAGTCACTGGTCGCTGTGCTGTCTTATACGACAGTTAATTTCCAACTATCCTTCTACTTCCACCACCTGTTTCATCTCTTCTCTATCCCTTTCCTAAAATCATGTAGCACGGTACTTGACTAAATAGGCATTGTTGTTGTTAAAAATAAAAAATAAAAAAAGGTATTTTCTATTATGATCTGTTGAAATAGGGCCGGACA
Organism: Trichopoda pennipes; assembly: GCA_030448955.1. Classification (NCBI taxonomy): domain Eukaryota; kingdom Metazoa; phylum Arthropoda; class Insecta; order Diptera; family Tachinidae; genus Trichopoda; species Trichopoda pennipes. The sequence continues at coordinate 6,892,486 of JASKUP010000040.1, forward strand.
ATCAGTTAGATATGTTTTCTTTAGTGTTTCCACCAATTTCAGTAGATGTTTAATGCGGTCAACTTGACAAAACGATAGATTCAAACATTTTTACCTGTGGGGCTAATTTCACTTGTAACTCTCAGAATTGAGTTCCGAAATCATGTGTTTTACAGTGTTGTACAGAGTATTAGAATTTACGGAATACCTTAGGATTATAAAGGGAAGAGAATTCGTGAGAATTGTTTTCTATTATTTTCATTTCACTTGAAGTGTGATAGTGTGGAAATAATTAGATCACAATCATCACAATTTTTATTTTAAACTCTTCTTTCTTATCGAGTCCAATGTAAATAGTAAGATTTTTGTTTTATAGTGTGAGACCGGCGTATTTTTATCGACAACTTGTTGATGCATGGTCACATTTAAGCTCATAAACATTAATTATTTTTTTGCTATATATTACTATATCCCGATTTTTCCCCTAAGACAGAATTTAAATTTTAAGAATTATTTTATACTGTGAGTACAATAGACCTGATTATTCCCAAAACGATCGATCTTATTTACTTCTGTAATTTTTTAATTGACCTTTAATTGTTGAATGCAGAATGTAAAATTGAAAAAATTTAAATGCAGTCACAATCAGTGTTGCCAAAGACTTGAATTAAAAATTATCACTAAAATGTGCTAAAACGAAATATTTAATTATTTGATTAAACCAACCTTGAAGCTGTCTCTTAAATAAGAGAGCACCCATAAAATAATATTATAAAAATATTCCAATTTTTTTTTATATTAAAAAAAAAAAAAAAAACAAAAAACTATTAAAAATTTTTTTCCTAAAGAAGCTTTCCAAAGGAAAGCGAAATATCGTGAAAAAAAAAATATATAAAAAAGATCTTAGAAAAGAAAAAAGATATTTATTAAAGATAAATAAAAAAAGATCCGTTAAAAAACAATAAAAATTAAAATATAAATAAATAACAAAGCGAATATTAATTAGTATAAATTTGAAAATATTAATCACCTCCTTTATCCTTCCTACCCTTAAAAATGTCCTTAAAACTTCTGATTTAAAAGAATTTCTTAATTTTTGCTTTTGTAATTGAACACAATAAATGCAATAACAAAAAAATTATTTTCAACCTTTACTTTAAAAAAGAATATTAGTTGACTGTAGTTTAATGCCAAACTGGTAACAATGGTTTTCGACGTATGTCGATGCAAACAGGCATACGTTTTTGAAAGAGCAATATCCCACTTGGCCAAGTTTTTATAACTTCCTTTTCTTCAGTGAGTAATATTTTGGAAAACTTTTGCCCAGTTTCCAGCCTTATTTAATTCGTAAAATTGTGTACCTTAATTTTTTATAAATTTTCTCTAACAAGTAGATATTTTGTCGGGTAAAGGGTGTCCTGTATATTGATCCAGATATCAGAATATATTTTAATAAAATTTTATTTAAACTCTGGCAGACAAGCAATAATTTTAAAAACAAGTTCTACCACAACCAACTTATTTTTGAAAATACACATTTCCAAACTCTTATTATTTTTCAATAAAGCTCAAGGAAAGTATTTGGACAGGACCGCCATTGTGAACTATCACACAACGATGCGCAGAGCAACTTTGATGACTTAGTTTGGATTCAAGTTATTTAGGGAAATCAACCAAACATTGTGATATTGCTGCTTGCGAATCTAATAACTTTGCTTGTGTCTGGTAGCCAATGCTTTAGCTATGTCCTTGAAAAGCTCTTCCATCAATATAAACTATTAAATAAAGAGATGGATCTATAGAAGGTACATATATACAGTGAAACTTTTCATAACTGGACACTCACCGTCACGGTATTTTTGTCCGGTTATGAGAGGTGTCCGCTTATAAGAGGTACAGATTTATTATTTCAAATATTTTATTTTATAATAATTCATTTTATTAAAGCAAAGCTAGAGGTTAGTCTGTGGTGGTTGAAAAACTTTATACAGATTAAACTGCTTTAACTTAGATCAGCTCTAGTTGAGCTGTAGAGTTTCGAAAAAGACTTTCAATATTTTTGATGTGTTGGAATGCGACTAAGTTGTCTCTAGCAAAATGCTTCAAATGAGAAATTTGTTTTAATGCTTCATCATAAGAATTTATGGAATCAGGTATGTCTACATGTATCTCGTATTCAGAGTCTTCAGGCTGACTTATCTTCACAACAGCGCTTGAATTTAATATTTTAATACAGTCATCTTTAGTGTAGACGCTTGCATCTACTTTTGAAAATTCGTCTAAGTAATTTGATTGACCGAACAGTTCTATTAAATTTGCATACGTTGCGAGTGGGATATTATCTTAGGCGAAATAGTATGACTAGCTGGTAAGAATCCAGCTTTCTGCAAGCAATTTTGTATTGTTGATACTTCAACTTTATCCCAAGAGGATTTAATGAAGTATAAAGCTTTAAGAACATCAATAGATTTAGCAAGATCTGAAGCTGATTTTGCTGTAGCGACCTTTGGCAGTAGGTGCTTTAATATTAAGCATCTGTAGTGAACCTTTAAAGCAAGGCATTGGCAAGCTGTCATTGTATTTGGAGGCAAAAACATGATATTTATAATTGATCAATTTAATTCGCTTATCCAAGAGCAAAAGAATTTCACATTTCTGAGATCTCATTTTCCTGTTGAACTGCTGCAGTCATTCCGTCATAATTTCTCGAGTCATTCATGCTTTTTTGTTGCTGGTAGGTCTTTAACAATAAGATGTTTGACGTCTCGACGGTGAGCTGCTTTCTCTCCAGCTAAATTTGAACAAAACGAAACTGTGAGTTTTTCCTGCGAAAAATTTCCACCACTTTTCGGATCTCAGAGCAAGAGTTCTATCAGGTAAAGCACGAAAGAAAAGCCCACTTTCATCTGCGTTGTAGAAATTCTTCGGCTTGTACCTACGCAACACGATTGGTAGCTTGGCCTTGAACTGCTGCACATCTACCTAATTTACATCTGCAGCTTCTCCAGTTATACATTTAAAAGCAACGTTATTCCAATTGCGCCATCTTTGTAACCATCCATTTGATGCAGAAAAATCAGATACGCCCAGTTAAATTGCTATTTCACTTGCTTTAGCTTTTACAATAGGACCAGAAATTAGGATACTTTGACATCTAGCCTTAGTGAACCAATCTAAACACATTTTGTCTATTTCAGCCCCAACCGCTCTAACAAACATCCTCTTTTGATGAACATTTATTCCAGACTCTCATTTGGAACGAATAGCTTCTATTCGCCTTGGTTTCAACGCTTCTGCCTACTTATGAGAGGTTTTTTGAGCACAATTTTTTAACATCCAGTGTCCGCGTCCGGTTATTAGAGTGTTCGGCTATGGAAATACAATTTGTATGCAAAAACGCAGGAAAATCTCGATTCTACAAAGTTTGTCCGGCTATGGGAGGTGTCCTTTAGGAGAGGTTTCACTGTAATTGTTAGTGTCACAAAACAGAACACACAGATTACAAATCGTATCTGAAATATATTGCACACGAATCTTAAGAGAGAGTTAAAAAGAGAAAGCAATTTACTAGTTTCTCTCTCTTTTCTAAAGTTTGTTGAAAATAAACCAGTCATTTTATTGTTCTCGATAGTGAAATCTTTGTAATATTGAAAGCAAAACTTTTTCGGAACAAAATAAAATTATATCAAACTAGCGGATCTAGCGAACTTCGCCTCGCCACAATTTTAGCCTTCAGATAAACTTTAGAGTAATAGTACAACACAATTATTGAAATTTTCAATGTGATTTATTTGAATGGAATCAGTAGAGAGCGATTTGATGCATAATGTTTTTCGATTTCTTTTCCGGCGCAAAAACAAATAACGAAGGCGGTTTCCTAACACGCGGACATGTAACGTACATAAGACATTTTAATGAAGCGAAGTCCGACTCCATTAATCAGTTTTTTTTACAATTCAAATAATGAAGGCAAACAAAAGCCACTGTCGAAGAATGAAGAAACGTATGTAAATAATTAATCGTGTTGTCACTATGGTACGAATAATGAAACGAACCGAAACAAAGCCGTATAATCGAGCTCAAAACGATAAATAAAAAACTTTGGAAAATAAAAAATTAATTTTTTTCACATTTTTCCGCAATTTTCATTTGAAAAGCCATTAAGGAATGATTCCACACAAAATTCCATAGAAAAAAATCTATTTTCGATTTTTGTGATAAATATTGCACTAAATTTCAATTGATTGTAATGCTTTTATGTGAATGCATGTTGTACGAGTCTCGGGAATCAGTTTTAAAATACACAAATAAATTGCAGCAAGAAAAATAGCACATTTACTGTAGAAAATTACAATGCCAAAATGACACCTGTCAGATTGCATAAAGTCTAAAGGTGCCTTTACATGACGTGTTTTTTACATATGACTTTTCAGATTTTCCATTGCAAAATACATATGTATGTATCGTGTAAACGGTTTTAAACTTTTGTTATGTTTAATACATGTGTAAAGTCATATGACAAATTTTCATTTAGAGCGTGTTCTATTTTTATATGCCAAAGCATGTGTCTTTAAGTGATGCAACTTATTATTTTTTTTACTTTTAGCGTTATTAAATCCCAAACAAAATTTGGAAAGCACTAAAATGGAGGAAAAAAAACAAAGTTGTCGTCTTTGTTAGCATCAGCTGTGATAAGTTGAATAAATAAAAAAGTAACACGCACTATAAAATAACAGCGGTGAACAATGACTTCGTAGGTTTTGTTATAAATATGCAATTTACATATACGTTTAAACGCAAAAATTATAATCCATATGTAAAATTGGCAACTTTGACATACATACGAAATTACATATGAATTTTTAAAGTGACAGGTCATATGTAAAAAACACGTCATGTAGAGGCACCTTAAGTCAACGTATAATTAGGAAATAATTGCATTCAAAATTCAATGCAAAAAATCAATTTTCGATTTTTTCAATTTTCCGCATTTCGCATTTTCCACAATTTTCCATCATTTAACTTTCTATTTTTGGATTTGAAAAGCCATTAAGGAATAATTTCACACAAAATTCTATACTGAAACTCGATTTACAATTTTTCAACTTTTACGGAGAGATTTTCCACAATTTCCTTCTCCTCGAAAATACGAACAACTGACAAAAAATTGTACAGAAATCGGCCCAGCCGTTCTCATTTTATGAATTACTATACATTTTTTTACACCATTTCTATATACATACATACATACATACATACATACATATATACTAGATGTTAGACGCATCATTCAGCATCTGTATATAACAAAGCATGCACGAATATAATAGCCAGCATTTTGAGGGAGCTTAGATCGCTTAAGAACCGTTATTGCCATTTCAATAAAAAAATATCTGGTGATTTTATTGCTACTAAAAGTTAACGGACGATCGATACAGAAAACAAATTAAAAAAACAATCTGAAGAAATAATGGCCAACTGGGATGTTGAGATTTTATTTAATAAAAACAAAATATTATATTTAAAATTACACTCACACACACATTGATACGAAGAGTATTGCTTTTTCTCTTGCTTTTATTTCGTGTGCTGTTTTGTTTATTTACTCACAGTGTGTGTTGTTTTGAATATGCCATTGATTTTGTTTCAGTTTTTGCGTTTGCTTTTGTGTTTTTTTTTTTTTCATTTCTTGGTTTTGCATTAAATTTTGTTTTTGGTGGAAACAAGCCCACAATCCCAGCAAATATACGATTTAGTATTCAGTCTCAATACAAGCTACCAATAACAATCACCATCATTAGACACCACACAGTCCTGATAACAAAATATACATACATTTTAATATTATTAATCCAAGCAACAACGATAACAACAATTTGCTTAAAAACAAAACAAAATACAATACAAAATCAACTTTACTCAGCAAAGACAAATTAACAACAAACACAACAACAATACTAAAATAATGCTGCTGGTACTTTTGTGTTTTGTTTTTTTGAATTTACTGCGCTCTATAATTTGTGTAGTGGTGCTCTACTCACAGGAAAATCAAATAAAATGAAATGAAATAAAATAAAAGCAACAACTACAATAACAATAATTATTTTATACTTTAATTCTACAGCTCAACTGGCTGTTTCGTTGGCTGGTTGGTATACTGCAGTCAACTGCCAACACATTTGATCATTATTTTATTAGTTTTGAAACAGTCAAGATACAAAACAAAATAAATTCAAATTCAAATATTAACTGAATTATTATCCTCAAGTTAAAAATAAAAATATTAAAATACAACAAAAGTTAATAAAAATTACAATATTAACAAGTTTTATATAAAAATGAAAACGTAATTAAAATTATTTTGTTAAATTAAAAAATATAATTAAACAAACAGCAAAAAAAAACTAATTTAATAATTCAATTTTATTTTAGCAAGAAAAACAAGAATTTTTACATTAAACAGAAACAGAAACAGCTGTGAAAGAAAAAAAAAACAAGAAAATATACAACAGCACCACCAGCAATAGTTTAATATACAAAAACTACACCTATACAAAGATACAAATTGAAAGTTACTTTGGTGTTGGTAAAATTGTATGTAAAAGTGCAGTTTTTATGTGATGAATATTTCAATTAAATGTTTTTTGGTTTTTTTTCTTTATTTTGTGTTTAATAAATAAAAAAGGAACACAAGAAAACGAAGAGAAGTAATAAATGTAAAATATAAAAAATAAAATAATTTTTACAAATGTAAAAGCCAACAGAAAAATAAGGAATTGTTTTATAAATTGCGTTTTAATCCAAATCAAAAAAAAAAGAAAAAAAACAACAAAAATTATTTATAAAATTAACAAAAAAAAAATAATAATAAAGTTGATAATAAATTACAAAAGTTGCTTGAGAATAAACAACTCAACATAAAAATTTTAAATTATAAAATATTAATACATTTTTTTATAATAATTTTTTATACATATTAATGTATGTATTTATGTATGTATGTGTTGCATTAAATAAAGTATATAAAACTATAAAACTAAAATTATCAGCTGCCAACTAGAAAAAAGATTTATGTAAAAAATTTACAATAAATTTTAAAAAACTAAATTTTGATAAATTGTAACAAAACTACCTCAAAGAAGAAAATTAAGTTACTTTTAATTATTACAACAAAAGCAACAATTATTATTATTAATATTTTTTTTATTAACTAAAAAAAGTAAACAAAAAACCTCAGTATATATTTTATATATTTATACAACAACTATAATAAAAAACACAACAACAACATTATAGTAAAGAAAAAAAAAAGAATAAAAAGAAGAAGACGTAACTAAAAAAACAAAAGCAACAACTTTTATATAAAAGATACAAACCAAAATTAAACATTAACAAATTAAATAATTAAGTGTTTGTATGTATGTATATACGTATGTAAGTATGTGTGTTTATATTTATGTATGTATGTATGTATGTATAAATTAAATAATTTGGTAATCATATAAAATATATTATAACAACAACAACTACAACAGCCAGAACAAAATAAACTAACAATTAAATACACTGTGAGAAAAAAAAACTTCAATAATCAAAACTTAACAAAATCACAAATCGCTTTAAATAAATTAATTTCCTTTTTTTTTTGTTGATAATCTTTTCGGGTGTAAAAAGAAAACAAATTATTGAAAAAGTGTGTCAACAAGTGCAGAGAATATTTAATATTTTTTTAACGTTAAATAAAAAACCGAAATGTGTTAAACAAAATTTATGATTTAAATAAAATTTCAATAAGCGCTAAACTTTAAACTGAAATTAAGAAAGTTTTAATTTCCCATAATAAAGACTTATCAGCCCTACCTGCCTAAAATTGCTGCAAACAAACATTTATTCTTCCTACTAAAACACAACTGACTTGGGTGGCTACTTACGAAACGCTTACAAACATTTATTTGCATCTGCCACAATTTAAGAAAAAAAAACAAACTTAAAAACGTGTTAATATTGTTTACAAAATAAAAATTTTAATAATTAATTTAAAAATATTAAGGGGGATAAGACAGAAGAAAAAAAAAACAGCAACATTTTTTAAACTCACAAGAAAAACAAAAATGATTATTGAGTTTAATAATTTATTTTATTTAACGCCAAACCAGAACGTGAGACTTTATATAAATTAAAAACAAAATATTCAAACAGAAATTTTAATAAAATACACCACAGCAACAATAATAAGCGAGTGTAAAAACGAAGGAAAAAAATAATAAATAAAAAATAGTTTCCTATAAAAAAAAAAAAATAAAAAGAATAAAACAAAATAATAATAACGTAAGTTTAAACGTTGCTTATGTACATACAATACATAATATACACAGTACATATGTATGTATGTAAAACACAAATGTATTTATGTATGAACTTACGTCTGTACATAAAATAAATGCTAAACAACAGCAGCAGCAACAACAAACATACAATAAGTAAAATATAAAAGAAATATAAATAAATAAATTAACAACAACAATAACAACAACAACAAAATAGTAACATAGATTCACCTTGAAATCGTTTTGAGTTCACTTTGAAGTGCAGTTGACGTTTGGGAGCTTAGAAAATTAACTTAAAAAGCAACAGCAAAATATATTTTTAATAATTATATTTATATACAAATTAATAAAAATAATATTAATAATAATATTAAAATAAATTATTTGCAACTTAGGAGAAAAATATAAAAATAAAACAAAAAAAAACGTTAAACTAAAAACCAGCAGATTTGAAATCTCTTAAATAATTTTTATATTCAAATCCAATAGAAATTGTTAAACTACCTCATTTATTTGTATTTAAAGAAATAAATATAAAAACAAATATAATTAAAAACACAAAGTATGTAAACAAAAAAAAACAAAAACAGCAACTTTGGAAACTCATATATCAGCTTAATAATTTATATACAACAACAACAACAACAACAGCAGCAGCAGAAAATTAACTGCATTCAACCAGGAAAAAATTCAACACGAAATAAAAACTCCTCTGGGTCTGACTAATCTCTTTTTATGAATTACTCATACTTTTTTTACATACAATAATAACAAAAACAACAACAACAAAAAAGAAAACGTATAGTTTTTTTATGATATTTTCAATTCTCTACACAACACTGCCAAGGAGACTTTTTATACGGTTGATTGTTGGCGTTTATTAAAACAAAAACATATATACACACACACGCTCACACACACATATACACACCCAAACGCTCTATTAGAAATCGTAAATATTTTGCTGAATCCACATAAAATTTTGAAGAAAAATTCAAAATCACTTTATTTTACCGTGCTGCTTGCCTGCGCCATAGACCACAACAAATGAATGATTATGAAAATAATGAGTTTTGAACTTCAAGACCCGACACACAAACTACTCAAAGGCAACAACAAGAAAATTTCATAAGAATTAAACATTTTTTGTTTTTTTCTTTTTGTTATTAAAAAAAAAATAAAAATAAAAATCCAAAGGCAGCAGGTAATAAAGAAAACTAAATTGAACATGATTTGTGAATCATTTGGAATCAATGATTATAAAGATGACGATGAAGATTTAGTAGAGATACCAATAACAACATTAACAATACCAACAGCTGCAAATACAACAACAGCAATAGCAGCAGCGGCAGCAACAACAAAACTACAAGAAATTACAATAAGCCCCTATATGATCACAGATTTAGAACAATCACTAATCGAGGAATTAATTGAGGAAGATTTTAAGGAAATTATTGAAGAGGACGAAGAGAACATACAAAAAGAATACGAAAATATATATAATTTAAGAGAACACCAACAACAGCAACAACATCAGTTAGCTGTTAAAGAAGAACAAATAAATGGTGAAGTAAAAGAGGAAAAGGAAGAAGAAGAAGAAGCAGAGGATATAGAAGAAAATAAAAACGTAGAAGAACTAACTGAGAATTTCTTTACATATGAAAAATTATTAAGGCAAGAACAAGAAAAGGCTTTAATTATATCTTACACTAAAAAACAACAGCAACAGCAGTTACAGCAACATCAAAAACAGGAAAATTTATTAAAAGCAAAAACTACAATAACAGCAGCAGCAAGAAAATTGAAAAAAAATTCTGCAGCAGCAGCAGCAACTGCAAATATTACTCATGCTAAAGTTGCAGCTGGTAACATATGTACAACAACAACAACAACAGCTAAAGCTAAATATAACAAATACAATAACAAAAATTGTAACACAACCACCATCACCACCACAATCCCCCCAACAACTACTAGCAATAACAGCAACAAACATCACAATATTTTTAATATTAACAGCAATAGCAACAGCAGCAATACCAGCAACAGCAGTAATTGTAATAGCAACAGTAGCAACAGCAATTTAAGTTTAAAACATTTAAAAAAGACCTCAATTCTAAGTACAACATTAACAGCAGAAGAAGGATCGGAAGCAGCAACAGCTGCAAATAAATTATTTAATTCCGATGATAAAATAAAAATTAATTTCGAAAATAATTTAAATTTTATAAATTTTAATAAAAATTTTACAAATAACAACAACAATAATAATATTAATAATAACAACAACAACAACAACTCAAATATTATTAATCAAAATTTATATCAACAAACCACCACCACCAACACTACCAGCACCAAATCACAACAAATTATTGTTAAAATGGAACAACAATTGCAACAGCAGCACCAACAGTTGCAACTGCAAATTCAACAACAGCAGCAACAACAGCTACAAAATGTTGTTTTTGGTTCAGAACGTGTTAATATGAACTCAAGTACCCCGTATTCAGATGCAACTCAAGTAAGTAACAACAAATAACACACACACACACAGACACATAATTTCATTTTCATAGCATTTTCAATTTGTTTGGCTTTTCTTTTTCCTTGTATTTTTTTTTTTGGTTGTAAAAGAAACAAAAATAAAATTTAAAGAATAAAATACAAAAACAACAAAATATTCAAAACCCCCACACTTTAATTAATATATACATATATATATATATACAACAAACACACAACCATTTGGAAATGTACATACATACATATTTTTGTCTGTAATGTAGATAGATATGTAGGTATGCACAAAAATATTGTAAACATTTGTTAAAATTATTTTGTACATATCTACAAATGTATAATACAAACATATAAACATGCATGTATGGATGCATGTTTATATGTTTGTATGTCCAAAATACAGCTGTTGTTAGCTAATAAGCAACAAACAAACTTATTGAAACTTAAACACTTGCAACTTGTGTTTCAGTCGCAGGATCGGTTATCGCAAATGTAAGCTGTAACTAATGCAAAAAATATATATTTTACCCGGCGTTATCGGGGTCTAATTTTAGGTCAGAGTAACTACAATAATAAAGGATATTTTGTTGGGAGATTGACAGGAATATATTAGATTTTAGAGCGCTTTAATCGAAACGAAATCCGTAACGAAAAAATAAAAAGGCTGATGTGTATCGATTTAACTTCAAGCATTCGAAAAGTTATTAACTGATATGTTTACCCACTCGATATAACAACTAAATTTAAGTGAGGACGAAATTGAGTTGAAGCTATTTTTATTGTATCCTTTATAATCAAATACATATCGCACACAAAATTTACTATTGCAGCTTAAAAAATAAACCTCAGGCAAGGACTTAAAATTTTTTTAAATACTATTTAACTCTTTCAGGACAGCAAATTAATAATACGCAACGATTTTAAGTTTACGGTTTTATAGCTTTATAGTTTTGTAAGAGGTGCCCCTGTAGGCTAGTAGGTAGTTTACTAGCTTGTCACTATGGGGGTTGTGGGTTCGATTCCCAACGAAGATCTTGGTTTTTTTTCACTACAAAAATAAAAATTGAGTGTCAGTGGGGCTGCTCAGCAATGAAGACATAGTCACTGGTCGCTGTGCTGTCTTATACGGCAGTTAATTTCCCACTATCCTTCTACTTCCACCACCTGTTTCATCTCTTCTCTATCCCTTTCCTAAAAGAATGTAGCACGATACTTAACTAAATAGGCATTGTTGCCTGATGTGCTACTTCTCTTATACAAAAAAAAAATTAATAATATGCAAATCGAACGTTCTATTGAGAGTAATCACCAATTTCCGCGCAAAGAAAAAAATAGTTTTAGTTATTAAAAATGTTTATGCTAAATTTAATAAAATTCAGAAAAATTGAAAGAAAATAAAAAACATTTAATCGAAAACTTATTTTATATCTTCTCGAAAGTTTCTTGAACAGAATTTATTGTTCTAGCGAAAATGTGCTAAAACTAAGTGATAATTTACTTAATGTTTCCGTCGATACTTAAGTGATCGGCACCAAATATCAACAAGTTTAAACAAATGAAGCTAAATTATTTGTAAAGAACTTTTTTAGGCTTAAAGCACGCTATTTCGTTCAGCATTTCATGTGAAATGGCATCAAAAGCCAAAAAAAAAACAATTTTGAGAAATGAATGAAAAATAATGATGCTGAAGTTTCGCTCTGGCATGTTGCCAAACAAAATAATGTTTCTGGCCACATTATTTTTTTCAACTGCGAAAATATATGAGTTGCTTTTATCTGCTACGCAATTGTAAACAAACAACTGGCAACGTTGCATACTTCAAGGTAATAAACACAGCAATATTTTATTACCTGGTATTAACGACACCAGTTGTCATACTTTTTTAACCGAAATAATTAAAATTACTTAAAAATGTTTGCAAATTTATTATTTTATTTAATAAATATATTTAATAATTAAAAAATACATTTTTATTTATTTATATTTATTTATTTTATATTTAGTCTACGGACTCAAAATCCTTACAGACATTAAACATTTAAGCTAAATTTAGCTATTTAAATATAAAATTAAGGACCTTTAACAGCATTATAATTCAAAAGAAAAATCAAAATGCTTACAAAATTTATTAGTATAAATTTTTAAAAACTAGTCTGGATTAAAATAGCGCGTAGGACGAAATGGAACGCTAAATGAAATATTGGTAATCAAAAAATCTGAACAAAAATTTCCTTTAATTAAATTTAAAACAAACGTAACATTTAACATTATTCTTCGGCTTTTTAGAGTTGCTAGCTTTATTTGAGCAGTTTTAGGGAGTGTTAGGACGGTCGATTTAAGGGATTCCACTGTAAGTGGCGAAAACAAAATAATAAATAATGCTTTTGCATTGATTCCATGGTTAAGTTAAATTACTTTGCAGGAACCGATGTTTAAAAAGCAATTAAAGTAGGTTAAAGAGAAATCAGGCTATTCAAGTAGCCTAAAATAAAAACAGAAATATTAATGCTTGATATAAAATTAATTATAAATAAAGTAAAAACTATAATGAGAACAACTCGTAACATTCATCCCCTCTCAAGAAAAGAAAACACGCAGAGTTTTCCGTTTGTTATATTGTTAACGGCTGTGATCTTGGTCAGTGCTTTGATTGCCTAAGTTCGAATCACAGCCGCTGCCGTCAACAAAGCTATGTTTAGACTTTAATACTTTTAATCCTGTAGTGGCAAAAGTTAAATGAAATTCTATCGTATCACATTCCCTTCTGCAAATTATTCTTCTCGATAACAGTGGGCCAATTAAATTTGTAAAATCATTTGTGTTTAGCCAAAACGCTAACATAAATTTACTGTAAATCATTTAAATTTTTAATTTTCAATTAAAAATTTTTGCATTTATAAATCTAATGAGGATTAAGAGTTTTTTAAAACAAGAAAAGAATTTAATAAATTCATAAGACTAGTTACTCTAAAAAGAAAACGTGACTTATATGGCGTTTTTTTTAAATAATTTCTTCAAGTAAGGTGCCATTCGAATAGAGTTGTTAAGAAACAGCTTTCATAACCTTTAAATTTTCATAAAATATTAAGTTTTTTCTTCTATAAACGTGTTTTTCTTAAATTAAATTTTAAATAATTGTTATTCAATTTTTTTTTTTTTTTAAGCCAAACAACTTTTCACATATAAAAGCCATACATTTAGACAGGAAAATTTTATATGCTTTAGGTAACCACTCTTATTTACGTAAACACAAATCTAAAAGCAGGTTAACAGAGTAGTTATACAAAGTTATATAATATTTTATAATATCGGGTCTTAAATAACAGAGGGTCATAAATAAAAATTTTGTTTTATGGGTTTTTTTTTATGGAAAAACTTACTTTTTACGGCCCGAGTTTTCAAATTATATTAAGAAATATAAAGTTATTTTTTTTAAATATAATTATTTTGAGTTATAACTCTTTTTCAGTAAAAGCTTGTTAGGTATGTTACTTAAATATCTGTGAAATATTTTATAAATAATTTTTTTCAAGCCCAAGTTTATGTATTAATCTACGTTCATTGTGCTATATGTCTTTTAAACACTAATATTTTATGATATTCTCTTAAAACATTTATTATCAAAAAATTGAAATGCATTACTGTAGGGAAAGCTTATCCACATGGCCATTTCAGTACTGCTCATCAGTGAATTTTACTATGAAACTTTTTTATGGAAAACTTGAGTAAAGCCAAACTGATTAATTAAGAATTATATTCAACCAATGCCGCACACTGGGGATTTCGCGAAAAAAAGTCAAATTGTCAACATACTCTTCATGCAATATGCAATGATATTTTGAAATTTTAGACTAAATGGTACAATCAAATCAAAAAGATTTTTTTATAACCGTCTTAAGCTCAGTACTTGTATGTTTTACTGAACCAACTTAATTTAAACCTAAGAATTTCAAAACGAATATTATTTTGTTATGTGAGCTCAGGAAAGTCGTAACAAAGACTATAAAAAATATCGCCTTAGAGACTCCAGAAAATGCAGTCGAATTGCCACGGACGAAGATATTATGCACCGAATGATGGTAACGTCAGACCCCATGATTCCACAATTGACGCCTTCATTTAGCCATATAAGCGACGAAGTTAAGGATCTTTTAGAATAATTAATTAAAAATAGATTTGAAATTTTACATTGTGTTTAATTAACAAATTATTAACAAAATATTTAAAAAGTCAAATAACTATAATTATTATATGAAACTATTTTTATTTTATTTAATTATTACGAATATTTTTTTTATGTTCTTCATTTTTAAATTACATATTCTATCTGAAAATCATTTATAAAATATTCCAAAAAACAATTAACTATAATTATTATTTATTTCTGAAATAATATTGTTTTTCCTAATTATATTTTTTTTAAATAATTTTTTTTATATAAAAATTACAAAAAAATTGGTATTTTTGTTTTGAATATTTCACCCCACCATTAGGTGGCATGTTCTGGAAAAGAAAAGTATATTAACAAACAATTTATTAAATCAAGCAATAAATACAAACAAATTAAAAAAATAATTAAAGAAATGTTTTCAAAAAAACAAAAAAAATGTATTTTGATTTATTAAATTGTTTATACACTTTTCTTTTCCTAAAGTTACCACCCAATGGTGTGGATAAATATTAAAAACAAAAATAGAAATTTTTTGTAATTTTTATATAAAGAACTGGTGGTGCTTGAAGAAAAAATTATTTATAAAAAATTATTAGAATTTAATTAGGAAAAAACTATTATTTTAGAAATAAATATTAATTATAGTTAATTGTTTATTTATAAAATATTAAAAAGGCAAAATAACCAATTATTATAATTTTGCAATTTTTTAAGTTTTAATTAATAATATACGACTTAAAATAAAATAATGTTTTTTTCAATTTGTTAATAATTGTTGTTATTAAAATTAATTTTTCCTGAAGAAGCTTTCCATAGGAAAGCGAAATATCGAAAAAATATCTGTTGTTAAATTAATTAAAAAAAGACCGTTAAAAAGAACAACAGATATTTATTTAATCATTTTTAATATTATTTAATGTTTTTTGTAACTAAAGTAAGCAACTTTTGACATTAAAATATTAAAGTGTTTTTATTTGCTATATAATTATGAAGTATACTCCAAAAATTAATGATTAAAACTGTTCTCACTCTAATTAAAAATTTAATTAATAATTTTTAATATTTTCTAATGTTTTTGTAACTAAAGCAAACAACTTTTGACTTTAAAATATTAAAGTGCACTTATTTGATATTTAAAATTTACGTATCCTGAAAAATTTAAGGATTAAAACTGTTACCACTCTAAGTAAAGAACGCAAAATAGAATATTTCTGTGTAAAAAGCTTCTCATTTTAAATCCAGAAAAACACAGTGGGAAGCAGTCTCTTTTTCATTTAAAAATGTTTATTTAAATTAAATATTTTAATTTAACTATTAAATCAAATATTTGCAATACAAAGTTAATCTTTAACTAAAGAATTTTATTATTAAAATCAATATGTTTCTAATTAATTAACACCAGCTGTATACAACTACAACAACTGCTCTATAAGTTTTTACAGCAGACACACTAAAATAACATTTTGAAACCCACAGTTACACATGAAAATCAGCAAATGAAAAAGAAACCAAAAACAACATTAACAACAACAAAAAATACTTTGGACATATAGATTTTGTTGTAGATATTGTGCGTCTACCCAGTATACAAAAAATATTTGTTTCTTTAAATACTCTGACAGTGCGTCATCAGTGCCGTTTGTCAAGTGAATGAACTTTTTGTAAACTTTTTGTTTTTTTTTTTTAAATAAACTCACTTATGCGATTGAAAATCAATTCCAGAAAAACAAATTTAAATAAATGTTAATGCACCGTCTTTTTTTCACAATAATAATTAAATAAATAAAATATCACTCTGCTCTCGTAGTTAAATTTTAAACCTTGTAAAACAAATTAAAATTAAAAAAAAGCAAATAGCAAACCCACATGTTTATAGTCAAATACTTAAGTTTATTTACACTTAGAAAAAAAACCTTAAACGGCAATTTTATGCTTTATCAATAAGCTTTTGTTTAATTTAGTTTCAAAAACAAATTGAAATTATTTAATTTAAACAGAAACAAAAAAACAAACAAACATTAATATCTATTTGGGGAAGAAAATAAAAAGCAGAGAAAAAAATTCATGTTTCTAAAAAATTTACGTCAGCATTAGTTTGTTCACCTTAAAAGTTCATTTAAAGTTTAAGGTCGTACTTGTATGTTTTTGGTTTTTAACAAGGTTATGGTGAAAATAAAAATATAAAAAAAATTAAAATAATAAAAAAAAATTAAAATTTTTTTTTATTGAAAAAATTTAACAATTTAACTATAGAAGATTTTTTGGATATTCTTGTTCGAAAATTAAAAGCAAAATGAACGACTGTAGGGAAAAAATATTCATCTCGCTGTAGCTTCATCGCTAGGTCTTTTGAACTTAATTAATTTTATTTCAAAATTTAATAAGTGAATAAATCATGATTAACGTGTCCAATGATTTTATTATAACCATTTCATCACTTTTTAGGAATTTTTTAAATTATTTTTTTCATTAAATGCGAATGTTATAATAAACTTCCTTCTTAAAGGGTAACTAATTTTTTACTTTAAAATCTTAAGGAGAGAATATCTGGCTTTATATAAATACAAAGCGGTTATAGGCAGCGATAAGTTTTAAATAAAATGGCCATATCTGGCTTTATATAAATACAAAACGGTTATAGGCAGCGATAAGTTTTATATAAAATGGCCAGATATTAAAAATAATCAAAGTCTTTTATGAAGCCAACAATTCACACGTTTCAAGAATTTGCGCATAGATTTTACCCTTAAATATGGAAACTGTTGCTACAATTGTAAAAGAGATTAGATAGTTGGATCGCTGCTATTGGGCTTCATCAGCCTCATCATGAATACATTGTGAATTTTATGGCTCTTTACCTTTGATGCTGGTATCTGGAAATTACAGACTTTAAAATGATTTCCTCACTACTGTTTGACTCACTTTCTCTGTGATTAAATTAGCTTTTCTAGAGATTTCGGTGTTTCCAAACTTTGTAGAACTATTGGTGCCCGATACTATATGCATAAGTGCGCCTGTAGGCGAGTAGGTAGTATACTAGCTTGTCAAGTCTGGGGGTTGTGGGTTCGATTCCCAAAGAAGACCTTGGTTTTTTCACTACAAAAACAAAAATTGACTGTCGGTGGGGCTTAGTCATAGACATAGTCACTGGTCGCTGTGCTGTCTTATATGGCAGTTCATTTCCGACTATCCTTCTATTTTCACCACCTATTTCATCTCTTCTCTATCCTTTTCCTAAAGAGTGTAGCACGGTACTTGACTAAATAGGCATTGTTGCCTGAAGTGCTACTTCTCTTTATAACAAAAAAATTGAAAATAATCCGAGCTTGACTTTGTAAGAATCCTAAGGATATTGTAAATTATCGTTTTACAAAGTTGTATTTGGTAGCTTTTTTTCCAAAAAGGAGCAACAAATTTTTCCCCTGCAGCTATTGCCAAGTATTCTTGATGTCCTTTAGCCTTTCGAAAATTTTATTTAATATAGAAATATTAAATAAAATTTTTTATTTTATATTTCATTTAATCTTAAAAAAATTAAAATTTTATTTACTGTTTACTTTATTTAAAACCCCCTTTATGGAAGATTGACAGCTTTACTCAAATTCTTAAAGATGAATACCGAAGGTTGTTCAAAATATAGAATAACAAATTCCTAATAAAGAACACCGAAAGTTATTATGTTGTTTGTTTGTCCTCCGCCAGTAAATGAAATAATATTGCCATTTTCCGTCCTAACTGGCTGGTTTGTATTCGATGGCGAGCGTTTTCGATGCATCATTCTCAAGCCGCGGTTTAGTTTGTACTGGTGAGTGAGTGTTGGCGTTAAGGCAGTTCTGTTATTCGGTTCGTATATATTCAGGTAAGCAATACGAATACAAACCAGCCAGTTAGGACGGAAAATGGCAATATTAACATTGAAAGTTGTTCGAAATATTGAATAAAAACTTGTTTACCTGTATAATTTATTTGACTAAATATAATTACCTAAAGCCGAATAAGAAATAAATAGAAATTAAATATTTCGGAAATTCTTAAACAGTCTTGAACACTCCTTATGGAATGAATATTTGATGTCCAATGAATACATTCAAATACATGCGTTAAATAGTTTAAATCTTTTTTAACTTCGCAGTAGGAATTGTTATTTGAAATATTTTTAAGCTTTAACAAATTTTTTAAGATTTCTATAATTCTTATTTGGTCAACAAATGTTAAATATAAAAACAATCAAGTAAAAATTTTTGCCAAGAGATTAGATTATGCCTAATTTCAGTAAATTCATCTTCAACATGTTGACTAAATGAAATTAATTTGGTTTTGCCCGTTTATAAGACGAGATTACTGTGCAAAAGCTTGTTGGGTTGCATTTTATTTAGACTGTGTCCTCCGCATTATCATCTCTAAGAACGCACATAGTTTTACTTCTGGTGGTGACTTGTTAAAGTTTTTTGTTTTGTTTTGTCATCTTTCCTTTCTACATTTAGGAACTTCTGAGTTTCTTTTAAACAAATTTAAAGCAAAAATTAAGTAGAAGTGGTAAGAAAACTAAAAAATAGAGAAGTCCAAAAAAAAAGGAAGCATAAACGAAACACACATACATACAAACGAAAAATACTTAAAAGAACCCTGTCTTGTCGATGGTTGTGTCTGTGCATTTTAAATAACCTCAACAGTCGAGGCTTCAACTATTATTACAACTTTGTCTCTTGGTGTCTTTTCTTTTCCTTCTTTTTTTGCCATAACAAAAAGTTGTTGCTGTTGTAGTTGTTGTCTTTTGATTGCAATGATTCATGCACATGCCACGCCATTCATTTGTTGAAATATACTTAAAAAAAACTTAATATTTTTAATGCAAAGAATTAAGTCTGGCATTTTAAATTCATAAAGAATCAAAGATTTTTATTGCTTTTAAATATCTGCTTATTAATATTATTTTATTATTTTTTGTTGTTGTTATTGTTGTTGTTCTTATTGATTCTCCAAAGACAACAATAAAAAAAAAACAAAACATATTTTCAGTTAATTGTACTGATTCATATAATGAAAAATCTATGCTTGTAAAGTGTGCAAAATTGTTAGAGGATACATGAAGGTCTTAACCCTCAAACGAGTTTTGTGGCCATCACACGATGACCTTTATAAAGTAAAATGTAATTAAAAAAATAATAATAAAAATAAAAATAAAAATAAAAATTACACAACTAATTTGTGGTAAAATGAAGTGAGGCTTTTCCGCAAACACTAGATAATAAAGCGTATATTTTTTAACGCTCATATTATTAAAGCTGCAAATCTAAGAAATTAAAATAGCAAATTAGCAGGAAGGAAGTTTTAAATGCAAAACAAATTCTAGAATAAATTTGTAAGTGATTTTTTTATTCGACCCCGATATTGTAAATTTATAAAAACTCTCGAAATTAAAACCAAGATTTTGTTTTTTTAAAAATTCCAAATTATCTTTGCTCGTGAAGGTGTTTGCCTGCCTGCCTGCCTGCGTTTAGTTGATGATAAATAGAAACCTGCATATTATTGTTGGCATATTTTGATGATAATTGTTGAAAAAATCGTTTCCTAGTTTGATAAGGCACATTAATCAAACTATTTATTTATGATTAATTTATTTAAATGAAATCAAATGCATTTCGTATGGCATTTCATTACAACACACAATATACTTTGCATTTTGTTGTTAGAATTTTAATTCAAATGGTGGTAGTTTTTTATTTACTCATTACATTACTACACATACATTCATATACACACATATATGTAGTTGTATTAATTTATTGATAACACTAAAATTTCGTCTGCAGGATTATTAATGTGGCATTTGTTTTCAATTGAATTTGATTGTAATTTATGCTTGACAAATGATTAACTTTGATGTGCCATGAAAATATTAATTAAATAAATTTTGCAACTCAAAGTCAATATTTTTTTAAACTAATAGATTTTGTAGCCAGAATTATATTCATTTTATTATAAATATTTGGATGTTTGCTGCTCAATTACGTATTAAACATGTACAAATTTTTTAATGGCATAAAAATCATAAGATCACAGACAGGTTTCTAAATGCTTTAGCCTCTAGGATAGATTAAAAAAATATATTAAAATTAATAAAACAAAAATCTAAACATGCTTTTAGGCGCCGAAAATAAAAGAAATTTCTATGTAAAAATCATTATATGAAGAGTTGTATAATTTTATGCTTTGGGTTTCCCCATTTAATAATAATTTTAAAACATCAACTAGAAGTTAAAAGTCATTAGATTATAAAAATTTTTTGCGAAGCAGAATCCTATTATTTCTGTGAAATATATTTGGATATTTATTACTCAATCACAAATAAACGGCCGAATCGTTTCTGAGCTCATAAACAGATTTTCATAAGACTTAACCGATAAAAATAGATTGAAACAGTAACAATATTTACTAAGCGTTAAAAAAAATCGAAGTATACCTTAAGGCGTATAAAAAAAATACAAGCAATGCATATGTAAAAATTAATATTAGGCTCAATAGTTTCGACTTCCCTATCTCTTATAATTTTAGATAAAGCAATTAAAGAATTTATAATGTCTTTTAGAGAATGAATGAAATTCTAATTTCTTTAGGAACTCAAAACCATATCAAGCCAGAGGAGATATGCATTTTTACAAAATACTCAGTTTGCATAAGGCAGCTTGTTTACAACTTTTTTACGCAAGATCACACTGTCTATTCCTATACAATTTTAAGGCAATATTGTCTTATAGCAAGGTGGCCCTGTAGGCTAGTAGGTAGTGTACTAGCTTGTAAGTATGGGGGTTGGGGGTTCGATTCCCAACGAAGACCTTGGTTTTTTTCACTACAAAAATAAAACTTGACTGTCGGTGAGGCTGCTCAGCGATGAAGGCATAGTCACTGGTCGCTGTTCTGTCTTATATACGGCAGTTAATTACTTTTATCCTTCTACTTTCACCACCTGTTTCATCTATTCTCTATCCCTTTTTCTAAATAATGTAGCACGGTAGTTGACTAAATAGACATTGTTGCCTGAAGTGCTAGTTCTCTTAAAAAAAAAAAAGAAAGAAGATAAAGGAGCCGATGCCCCGTATCTTCAAACCTTCTTGGATTTTTTTTTAATGCAAAATGTGCTTAATTAGTTTTCAAATAGTTTTATGGAAATACATGCTTCAATCTAACTAAAAACTATGGCAAAGTGATTATTGTCCTATTACTTCTGAGCTTAGATTTTCCGGTTCTTAGTGCGTATTTTGAATGACCAACTCCAGTTAAAGTTGGCAAGTGTCCTTTAAATAAATTGCTAGAGTTTCAGCAGATTACAAGCTCTTCTTATAATACGTTCATGGACGTAACTGCTGCTATTGCATGCATTATCATAGTAATGCAAAATGATGTTAATGCATTCATTTAATTTTATGCAAACTTGAGCTCTTGTAAATAATACAAATTTTATAAAAATGATCAATTTATTCAATAAGTCGCTTCATATTACTTCATCTTTTCGCCGTGTATTTACAAAATATTATTTACATTGACGTGAATGCTATAAAATGATCATTGTTTATAACGTTTTTATAACCCTTCTGATATATATGTATATGTCTAATCAGATTTCGGATATTAAAAATAGTTTCTCTCTGTAATTTTTAGCGTTTGCGAACATGTTAATATTTTTTCTTGTCCACTTGCTTCCGCTCTGCCAACTCGTCTATAGTTTCCATAATATTTTAAAAAGTACGAAAATTGTAAAAGATTATTTTTTTAGTGCCTAAAAGTATGCTAAATAAAATTGTGACTTATTTTCGTACCTCTTCAAAGAGGCTGCAAACATTTTGCTACCTATAAACAATCTCTTTGCGGATTCAAACTTCACCTTCTTTGGCTTGCACATTTCGAGCATTATTAAGTAACAAGGTGCCCCAAGTACAGGTGCCCTTATAGATAGTGTGCTAGCTTATATGTCTGGGGGTTGTGGGTTCGATTCCCAACAAAGACCTTGGTTTGTTTCACTACAAATAAAAATTTACTGTCGGTGGAGGTGCTCAGTGGTGAAGGCATGGTCACTGGTCCCTGAGCTGTCTTATACGACAGTTAATTTCCGTAACTATCCTTCTACTTTCACCACCTATCTCATCTCTATCCCTTTCCTAAAGACTATAGCACGGTACTTGACTAAATAGGCATTGTTGCCTGAAATGCTACTTCTCTTAAAAAAAAAACAAGCGTCCAATTGCAAAGACTTTCAAATTTCTGTTGTTAAAATATCCAGCATTAAGCACTTAATTTAGTTTTTTTCTATTCATTAAAGTTTTTAATCCACTCAACTCCTTCGTGAGAATAAATATTTAACCAAGCTGATGAATTTGCCGCAATACTGAATTTCTTAAAGACTGTGACCCAAAGCGCCACCTAACTTGCCGACAAAATGGTTTTTAACCCTTAAGCTTGCTAAATGATAAATTTGTTTTCCCATTGTAGAGAGTTTTAATTGTTGTTGCCGAGATGCAACAACTTCGTACAGTATTTATACCAAAGATGGAATACAACTATCATGTATGGACCGGCGCTTCAAAGTCCATTTTGGAGTTGCTCGACTGCGTACAGGAGATGGCCAAGAGGCTCATTGAAGATGGTAGGGTATCAAACTCTATTAATTCTCTACAGCATCGACGCAATGTGGCTTGTATTTCACTGTTTTATCGTTACTACAATGGCAAGTGTTCTAACGAAATTAGGTAACTTGTTCCCGAAACTTGTACATTTTTGTGTTTGACCCGATTTTCGTGGATTGTACATCCATTTGTGGTTGATTGCCTAGTGAGTCGCACTGCGCATTATAGGGGAAATCATTTTTTAGCAGAACATCCCTTATGTGGAACAAACTCCCCCCAGAGGTCTTTCTCGTCACTTTCAATGTATCCAACTCTGTTGATTCTCTAGAGCATCGACGCGATGCAGGTTGTATTTCACTGTTTTATCTATCTATTACTATCGTGGTACGTGCTTTAATGAAATTAGAGAACTTGTTACCGAAACTCGTACATTTTTGCATTTGATTCGATGCGGGCACAACCATTTGTGATCGATTGGCCACTGAATCGCTTTACGCATTACAGGGAAATTTCGTTTTTTTAGCAGAACAGTTCGTATGTAGAACAAACTCCCACCGGAGGTCTTTCCTGTCACTTTCAATGTAGGGGAAAATGTAAATTGAATGTCCACAAACACTACTTCCTCTTTCCTTCTCCCCATAACTTAATTTCCTAGTTCTGGTACAATGCATTGCATAAGTAGAGCTCATCCTATGAGTGCTGGTCCGAAGGAAAAATATATTTATATAAATTCTCCAAATTGTTTACATTCCAGCGATTGTTCTTCTTGTCTGCATTTTCTAATCTTCCTCATAAACTTATTTTTGCTTTCAATATTAAGCACTTCCGTTCTTCATTTATTTCCAAAGAAGCATTGATTGAGCCTCGTATAGTGAAACCGAAGTAAACCTTCAAACTATTTAATACCATTTGGTTTATCTCTTCTTCCTATTTTATTATAAGTTTCGTTTTTTCTTTTCCTTTTTTTTTTGTTATTTTGTATAGAGAGTAGTGAACTTTAAATAATTTTATGTTGTGTTTGTTTTATTGTTTAAAAAAATTTACTAGAATTCCAGTGAAAATGTCAAATGTTGCCAGTTCATTTAAAAACTGTTGAACCTTGTTTTTTGAACGGCTAAATGGGTTTAATGATCCCCAATTATTTTTGCCTTAATTCAATTGGCTAATAAATCATTTTACTGTTTTTAATAATTTAATATAAATAATTTACTACTGAAAATGTTTTCCACCCAAATCAAAAACAAAAAAACAAAAACAAAAAAAAATGCAATAAATAAATAAATAATAATAATAATAAAAAAATTAAATGATGCATTTCCCTTTGTGTTTTAAACTTTTCAAGTTGTCCTAGGTTTGAATCGCATGCACGTAGATGTCATTGGCCTCCTGTTCAAAAATTATACAGAACCTTGGAGTGAATGTTTTATAGTTGCCGTTGCCTTAGCTGTTATTATTATTGTTGTTGTTGTATTTTCATTGTTGGTATTGTATTTTCATTTAATTTCATTTTCTACAATGATGTTGTTGTTGTTGTTCTTTTTGTTGTCAATAAACAAATAATTACATTTTTATTAACACAATTTGATTGAAACTAAAAAAAATCGAATACAAAATATAAAAAAAAAATATTAAAATAAAAATAAAAATAAAAAAGGCAGACAGGCCGAATTACACATGTTTTCTTATACAGAATAATTTTATATGTATGTATAAGTGAGTATGGTTTTCCTATTTACTGTTGTTGTTATTATTATTTTATTAACAATTAGGTAATTTGTTTTATTAATAACAACGAAAGGAACGTCAGAAGAGAATTAATCGAACAAAAAAAAAAAAAAGAAATTTCACAATCCTCTATTCAAACAGAAGCGATTGACAAATCAGTTCAACAAACTGTTATACACTTTAATGGAAAAAAAATAGGAAAAAGAAATAAAATAAAATAAAATGTAGGCAAAAAAATACGTAAGAAAAAAAGGTCAAAAACCGACAAAAGGTTAATATGTTTTTAACGCCAGGAATTAAAAAAAAATTACAAACAACAACAACAACAGCAGCCGTTAAGGCAAAAAAAAACATTCAAAAAGTACATCCCCCCACATTAATGCCTCAACAATAGTTGACAGGAACCATGAATGAACCCATCTTAATTTAGATTTCTTGAACTGTATGCTCGTATAATGCAATAACAATAACAACAACAATAATACATATTTTAAATAAATAAATGGGGATACGTTACGATGTGTAACAAAATAAATAAAATAAATAATAAATACAGACTCAGACTCAGACTCCGCCACAGCCATAGACACAAACACAAACACAGACAGAGACGATACCACCAGACAGACGTGCATAAAAATTCTCTTATACCGTCGTTAAAAACAAAAATAAAAGTTCCCTTTAGTTAGTTATTGTTATTATTGTTAACAATATAAAAACAAAAAAAGTTTTATACCCTTTAAAATTCACGCACACACACACACACTCATACAATCTTTCTTACAAACTAAACAAACAGCCAGCAAATCGTTATATTCGGTATCGCTACACATGTTTGTAGTGTTGTAGTTTTGTACTTGCACTTGTACTACACTCGTTTTACTGTGCTCTGTTCTGCTTTCGGTTGTTTGTGCTGCGATCTCTAGTATTCTTAATATTTAATACAGATGCCGTTTGCCAATACGTATGAAAGTTAACGACCCTTTGCAAGGCCGTAGAAAATGTTTTTTTTTTGTTTTTGTTTTTTATTTTATTTGTTTTATTTTTTGTAATTTTAAATTTATTTTTGTTTTTCTTTTTTTGGAATCTCTCTACTTTGATAAATTTAATCATGCGCCACTCTGAACACCTCAAGTGTGGGTACGACGACGTTTGCTATTGCGGTTGAAATTGTGGCCAGATATTTAAAAGAATTTTAACTTGCATTTTATTTTCTATTATTATTATTATTTAATTTTATTGGACCTTTTTTTTAATTTAATTAAATAGGAACTAATCTTTTAACGATCTTTTTAAAAATTTAAAAATTTAACGATTTTTTTCCTGAAGAAGCTTTCCTTAGGAAAGCTTCTTCAGGAAATTATTTTTTGTTTTTGTTAAATATAAAAAATAATTTCCTGAAGAAGCTTTCCACAGGAAAGCGAAATATCGAGAAAAATAAAATCGTTAAATTTTTTAAAAGACCGTTAAAAGATGAGTTCATATTTAGTTTTCTATTATTTTTATTTAACAATCATTTTTGCTACAAATATGAGGAATTCCAATTTAAAGATGCTTGGTTTGGTACTTTTACAAATCGCCTTCCTCTCTATGGAACTTTAAAAAACTCCATGAAAAATTTGTTGAACAGACAGTATACATACGGTAAAGAATAAGGCGCGTAGACTAATTAAATTATAACAAATTTTGGGAAATTAATAATATGAGGGATGAGGGTTACAGAAAAAGCATTATAAATTTAAAGCGAAGTTGATTCGAAAAGTGTTAAAGTTTTCAAACACGAATTATTGGAAAAATCTACCATTAACCTCTTTTTTTATGTTAACTGTTTGCTATTACTTTTCGCATTTCAGAAATCTGAATTTCATATCTAAAGATACAAATAAAAAGTCTAACAAACTTCACTGCATATTAAAGTGTAATACTGCTCATCTGAAGAGCGTAAATCACAAATGAACCTCGATTTCTAAAATCTTAAAGATCTTGGAAAAGTTGCGAAAGTGTTTTATTGTTGGTCATATATTTTTGCGAAATGTATTCAATCAAATTTAACACTCGAAAAGTTTATTATTTTGCTCGTTCTTCTTCTGTCAGTAGAACATGAGTTAATTTTTTCATGACTAATTTTTTCTCACCCTTCGTGCTTCGCAAGAAAATGAGCCAAAAAGTGAAATCGTACATCAAAATGTTAAACACTGTACCTCCTCTAGTGCATATCTGGAATAGCCTCTAAGAATGCTCGCACAATAAAAATTTAATAAATCAATTTAATCTTGAACAACCTCCTAAACAAAATTATCAGTGACAATTATACCTTCTGAAGTAATACACGAGCGGAAAATACAATAATTAAAATTGTGGGGAAATTTATGTGGCATAAAGCTTAGGCAGGGAATTTTATCGGCTTTTTTTTCGCCAATTCATAACAATTTTTCTTTACTAAATGTCAGAAGCAGCATAACAGTCCATTTAAGGTTTATGGTCACAATTTTGGTTTTTGGTATATGAAAAAGTTAGAATTATAATTCATCACAGTTAAACGAATGACATGACGAACTACATGTTTAACCAAAGACTAACGGAATAGTGGTGGCGGCTCAGAAAAAGGCTTTTTATCAAGTTTAAGCTCTAAAGCTCAGCACCCTGGTTTGAAATCAAAAATATACCGTAAAAGTTTTTAATAGTTATCAATTTGGCTCTTAGGAAGGTTTTAATATTTATTAATTGAGGGCACGGCGTGTAATTCATTTAGCGTCTAATGCCTTTTTTAACACTTTCACCCCTATATACTGTTTCACAGATGACAGCATCTTTTGTCATTAGTATTCATTTGGTTCCCCCCGGGGGCACATTTATCGGTCTTTATGCAATACTTTACCATCTAGGCCTGTGCTGCTGGGGGTATAAGGGAGCCCAGTCTCCTGAAGGCAAACAGGGAGTCAACTGGAAGCTCCACGTAATTTCCACGGGAAACAGTAAGCCCCAGAGTTTCGCTAATTGTCTCTTTAGATTTTTAGCTGTTCTCTGACTGATTATTATCGTGATGGTTGTGGTTTTGTGGCCCCAGCATGAACTAATTATGTGAGCCAGCACTATCTTGCCAACGGGTTTATGATCTGGATCCAGTGAGCATGCTAGCCATGTGCTCTGGACCAGGAGTTGGATAGTCTCCAGCTCTTCAGCAAGGAGTAGTGGTTTGCAACCCTGCTTTGGAACCTCTCAAATTGCAATTAGGAAAGACCTGTTGCTAGAATTAGTCCTCGGCTTCCTAGGGCGTGAATGACTTTGCTTTTCATTACCAGTGGTTTGATCACCATCTAATTAAGGCTTACAGCCAGGTGCAGGTGTAAATCTTATCACGAAATGTATCCATTTGGTAATAGACCGAACCCATTGGAGGTGAGTTCCAACCATGATTTCTTGCCAATCTCCGAATGGGGTCGTGCGAATAGAGTAGATTTTAATGGACGTAAGACATGCTTACGCATATATCTGTGTTCGGAAATGGTGCTGCACATATTACTATGGATGATATATGTATTACGGAATCGTAAGCTCTTGATGTTCTTGGCATCAAAATTCAGTGTTATGTTCGATAGAGTAAACACATTTTCAGGTTTCTATAGAAGTTTTTTTTTTAGAAAACCAAGGCACATGAAAGCTCCCGATCTTCGTACTATTTATACCACCTATATCCTTTCAAAGATGAAATATAACTGTCATGTATGGGTCGGCGCCCCAAAATCTATTTTCGAATTGCTCGATCGCGCTCGAGGCTGTTTGGGGTTGCTAGGGTATCAAACTCTATTGATTCTCTAGAGCATCGATGCAATGTAGGTTGTATTTCACTGTTTTAACGTAATTGCTCTAACGAAGTTAGGGAATTTCTTCTCGAAACTCGCACGTTTTTACGTTTGATTCGATTTTCGTTTAGAGCGCATTTGTTTGTGGTCGATTAGCCAGTGAATCGCACTACGCATTACAGCGAAAATTCCTCTTTTAGCAGAGCAGTTCCTATGTAAAATAAACTACCTCCGCAGGTTTTTCCTGTCACTTTCAATGTGGGAAAATTCAAATCGAATGTCCACAAACACTACTCCCTCTTTCCTCCTCCCCATAACCTATTTTCCTAGTTCGGGTACAATGCATTGCATGAGTAGGAGTCATCCCTTTAGTACTGGTCCGAGAGGGGGGTAAAATTCGCTTTTAGAGTTTTTTAAATAAAACAACAAAAAATCATTCATTCCCTAATGAAATAATAAAAAAAAGTTATGCTCCCCAAAAAAGTTCTGAGAAAAATGATTTAATTCTTTTACATCTGCTAGAAGTTTTAAATGTATTTGTGGTTAGAGTTAGCAAATAAAATAACTGCGTATCTTCCTTCCACTGCTGCATATTATGTGAGTAGAGTAGAGCTTTTATATTTGTATGGTTCTATTTGAATGGGTCTCCATGTAATTTTATATATAAAAATATGTATCCAAAGTCTGGAAGTTCTTTGAATAAAGTCTGAAAAAGTATTGGTGGCATTAAATATCTGACGGTGTCTGCTCCGTTCGTTGTCTGCAAACAAACTCACATATTTTGTTTGATAGTGTAGTCGTAGTAGTATTTATGTATGTATATGTGTTTGTATGTATTATTAGAAGTCGTGCATAATGTAATAATGTTGTTACTACTAATGATGGTTGCTGGTGGTGATGTTAATAATGATGATGATGAAGCTGATGCGTATGACCGACCTAACTGACTTGGATTTCGTTGTTTTCATTTTTTGTTTTTTGCTTTTAAGGCAACAGCTTAAAGGATGATTTAAAAAAAATGATAATGATGAAATTGTTGTGGTTGTTGGCATTGTTGTTGTTGTTGTTCTAAGTGATGATGATTGAATATAAATATGTATCGTTTAATACGATAAATTGTATGGATGAGTGGCTGATACGTTGGTTCGCTGGCTTTAAGTTGATTTTTGTTTAGTTCAGTGGCTCGCTTGTCTGTCTGCCCGACTGAATTGTCTTGGCATGTTTTTGGGTAAATGACTGTACGATGCCAATGAACTCTTGAACCTTGTTTACCGTTACCTGCTGAATCACACATACAATACAAATGAAAAACAATCCCCTAAATATTAATTTCTTCACTCATATGCCATTTTAGTTCTGGTTTTTTTTTCTCAGTTCTTTTGGCTTTTTTTAAGGGGGATGGGGAAAGCAGGCAAAGTAAGAATAAAAACCCAAAACAAATGCATTTGATAGTTTCTTTTCTAAGTTCTTTGGCCTGCAAAAAAAAAAACAAACAACAAATTCCTTTTTATAATATGAAATGCAGAAACATTAGTAACATTAGTCTACCTGCATGTCTCATTCTATCTGTGAGTGTATGCGTGTTACATACACGCATATGGTCCTGTATAACATATTTAGTCATGAATTGTATTTAATAAGATTAATATTTTTTTAAAAAAATAATTTTGGTAACAAATTTATTTGAATCATGTTTAACAACTTGATAAAATATAATCGTACACAGGTGTCGTAGGTGACAATGAAATCGGATTATTATAAAATTAATAAATTGTTATACTTATTTATGTGTAAAACAGCTGAAATCTTTTTAAATTAAATTAAACTTCTATTTTTTCTAAACAAACTGAAAATTAATTTAAAATTTATCTGAATTTAAAGTTTAAAAATTATTTTGTTTTTCATTTTCCAAACAAAAAAATTTTACCTGTCACATTCAAACTGCTATAATTTTTAAGACTTGAAGGATGAAAATACTTCAAACCTCAATAAATAAAAACCGGTTTATGAACAAAAAAAACTACTCTTCCTTGATTGATAGATAGATAGATAGATAGATATTGGAAATTGGATATTTTATATTTTTTTTACATTCATATCAAATTTAATTTGTATAAAATTTTTTCTAACTTCTTCCAAAAAATATTTTTTTTAACTTGAACTGGCGCATTTTGTTTTTAAGGCCAACACATTAGAAATTGTACAGTTATGATATTATTTTTAAGAGCTGCTGTTATTGTTAAATGACATTTAGAAGAGCTATAATGGAATTTATGTTGCTAAGATATGTTAACAATATGCTTTCTTAATGCATTTTCTTATAAAAATCTCTTGTGAATAATAAATATATTAAATTTATATAGAAATCTTAAATTCGGGATTTTTTAATCAAATTATTTTATTAAAAAAAAAACTAAGAAATAAATTACTTATTTTCCATTTTTCTGTTAATTAAAAACAGCAAGAAAGAAGTACATGTTGGCACTACCAAATGAAACACATATTGTGAAGAGCTACATCCATCGATGGCATAATTTGCATTTTTCTATTTGCCTCAAAACAGCTAAAAAGAAATATCAGTAAAACAAGCTTGAATGTAAGAGAAAATTCTCATTCGGTCGATATTTACAAAAAAAAAAAAATATTGACATTAACAAATGTATTGCATTTTTAGAATCGCTACATCCATTTGCGGCATGTCATTCATTTATTTATTGTCAAAACTTCAATATTTTTATTTTTACTTAAAAGTAATTTTGATTACATTATTATTTCTATTGTATTCTTCTACTTATTTTATTTAAACGTTTACAGAATGACTTAAAAGAATTTAAACTAATTTATTTATAATTATTCGGAATCATTTTTAATATAAGCAATTTTATTTCGTGCTTGATTTCTTTAAATAAATATTTCATGATATTTTTACAAAATTTTTATTACAAAAATTTTTATTAAAATATCTTATGATATTCTCATAAAACATTTATTTTATTTTGTAAAATTGTTCACAAATATTTTCTGGAATTTTCACATTACATATGAATGGTATTCAAGGGAAAGTCTTATGTAAAAATGATTGAAATGATTGAAAATAAACAATGTTTTGTTGTTGTTTTGAAATATTTCGTAGTGTTTGTATGGAAGTGTCTTTGAGTCTTGCTGTCTATGCTAGGTTGATTTTATGAAAAATTCTCATAGAATCAGTTTGGCTTTGGATATAAGACTCTTAGGTTTGTCTATACAATATTGGGGTAAAATTCACTGATGAGCCACTTGAGCAATAGTGAAATTGCAATATGGATGTGCTCTCCTCCATTACAATACATTTCCAATATTTTTATTATTTTTTTTTATTTGAATAAATGTTTTATGAGAATATCATAGAATGTTTATTTTTTAATAAAAATTTTTGTAATAAATATTTTGTGAGAATATCATGAAATATTTATTTAAAGGAATTAAGCTCGAAATAAAATTGCTTAATTTAAACTAATTTTATGCTAAAAAACTTTTGTTAATAATTTTTTGCTAAAAAATTTCAAATGTACTTAATTGTACTTAATGCTAAGTCTTAGAATAATCTTAAAATAATGAAGAGAATTTTGTACAAAAGAAAAGGGAAAAAAATACACGCAGTGGAAACTTACAAACCAATTAGGCCTATGGCCTATTGAGCTGTGGTATGCACCGTGTTACCTGTATTTAAAGAGTTAATTCTCCTATGATAATATAGGAGGTTTGCATTCTCGTAAAGGAGGGTGAGTAGGTCCACTGGAAATACACACTTTGACAGCGGAATGGTATTTAAACTAGTCAGCCACCTCAAAGCAACGCGTGATAAGATTTAAGTCTGTACCTAGCTGTGTAAGCCATAACCAGACAGTGTTTCATACCACTGTGGATGAAATGTAGCGTCATTGTCGCCCTAGAAGGCATTTCGATACGTATATCCTCTAAACACCCCTAGTTGCAAATTCAAAAGCCCGGTGCAGGCCGTAGCCTTCACCCCTTGCTGAAGAGTTGGAGACTATCCAATTCCTAGTCCAGAACGCATGAAGATTAATAAAATTTAAGAACACAGCCGCAATCACGCTCACTGGACGTGGTCCATTCATTGTGCTCATTATGAATGATCGCTAAAGTTTTTATTTAAAGAAAAAATATCTAGACTGTAGAAAACGTAATGCAATTTTTCGTTCGCAAAATTTAGCTGTAGCATGCATTTGTCTATTTATTAGGAGGGTAAAATTAACATTTTTTCTCTCTTATTTTATTTATTGTATCTTCGATGTAATCGAACTAACAATTAGTACCCATTTCTTAGTTCTAATAATAAAAATTCAAGCCCAGCCAGTGCCAGACAAAATTCTGTATGCTTCAGGCTTACTGCTATTATCAGCGGGTCATCCCCCTGATTTTTGAGCGAGAGAAGCAGTATTCCTCCTTTTCATCCCCCCGGGAGCACATGATAGTCTTTTTGGAGCCTATTATTCCATCTAGACTGGTGTCTTGCGGGGTAAAAGGGATCCCAGTCCCCTTCAAGGCTAGTAGGAGTCACCTGGACAATCCACTATATTTCCACAGAAATCAGTTGCCCGCAGAGTTCCGCTATTTGTCTCTTTAGGCATTAAGCTGTTCTCTGGCTGATTACTTGAGGTTGGCCCTTTTGGGAGTATCGTGGTGGCTGAGTGTTTCGAGGCCCTCGTGAGAGTTTGTGGGTCGGATCATTCACAATGAACACAATGAATGGTTCCGTTCCAGTGAGTATGAATGCCGGTGTGTTCTTAATTATATTAAGCTTCATGCGTTGTTGCCCAGGAGTTAAATAGTCTCCAACTCTTTAGCAAGGAGTGAAGGCTGCGACCTACTTTGAGCTTTTGAAATTGCTACTAGGAGTGATCGGAGGATATACATATTCGAAGGCCTTCTAGGGCGTGAATGGCGTTGCTTTTCATTCACAGTGCTAATGGCCATCAACTGATTATGGCTCACTGCCGGTGCAGATGTAAACCTTATCACTTCATCCCTTCTTTTCAGTATAGTGTAACCACTGGCATTAAGTATGTTACGGGCCAGTGGATTTGGATGTGTTTCGAGGCTCTTTAAATATGTTGTTGCATGTTTCATTATTTCTGCCCTAACTGGAGTTTTTTATGTATCAGGGAGCAACTGTGATCAGTTGTAGTATCTTATTTTGGCGTCTTTGATTTTTTTCTATATCGGTTGCTGAGGCAGTGCCCTATAACTGGATTCCATAAAATCAGATTGGCTTCAGGGCCGACTTGTAAAGTAGAAGTTTGCAATCCAAGCTAAGAGTAGAGTTTCTGCCAATAAGCCAGTTTAATTGGACGGCTTTCAACTTCATTTGTGCTAACTTGCGTTCTATGTGGCCTTTTCATGTGAGGCGCCGATCAAGATGCATATCAAAGTGTTTGACCTCTATAATGTGTGGTATTATTTGGTTATTTATGCGAATGGGGGGGGCATGAGTCCCATCGCAATGTGAACGTTATATGTGTGCATTTTTGTTCATTCACCTTTATTTTCCATCTCTTCAACCATTGTTCCAAATTAACTATGTGATCTTGTAAATATCGTGATGCTACTTGGGGATTTTCGTGAATGCTTAAGAAAGCCGTGTCATCAGCAAATGGTGATGTTTGTACTCGGTTATCAGTTGGCATATCTGAAGAATAGAGTTTGTATAGGATAGGTCCCAAAATACTACCTTGGGGAACTCCGGCCCCAATCAGCTGTGGAGAGCTTAAAAAGTTAAGATCAGTTAGATAACTCTCTAGCAAGTTATAGAAAATTATTTTAAAACAAACGCAAAAATGTTTAAACAAATAATTCTCATTGGGTTATTGAAGTTTCTTTACTTAAAGCAAAGCAGGATATGTATCCTTGATTTACTTAAAAATTTGGCTAAATGTTTACTTAAGTTGTGGGTGTATCTGAACAGAATAAAAGTAAAAGTAAGTTTTCCTTATATTGAAGACTCATCATAACAATAGTGTTAAGGCTTTCGTGACTTAGTTGCTTAAAAATATCTGGTGGGTAAAACAGGAAATCAAGAGTTTATTTAACAATATTTAAAGTGGTATAAGTCTAGCTGGAATAATACAATGGTTTAGTTTAAATAGCAGCATAAGTGTGTAAAAATTAATGCTTCAACAATGGCTCTTGACCAAAAGAGCCTTGAGTTACCGCGTAAAAAAAAAGAAAAAATAAAAAAAAATAATAAAGTTCCAATTAAATTAACCCCTCCTACTTTTAAAAAGCTAAAAAGCTTTAAATTGTTTTGTTAATTTTTTTATTGAAATAACAAAACATTTTAAACGGTTATGCCTGGATAAACCTTGCCGACAATAGTGACCATCAACAACAATTTAGATTGGCTTCAAGGAAGCATATTGGCTGGAGTGATATTGGCATTGCAATTACTAGTGCTGCTAGTGGCACAGATGCTCCCCAAGATTCATATCGCCAAAACTATAAAACATTTGCAAAAGCTAAATGAAAATGGCCAGAAGAAGAATGAGTACATAACGATTACCATTGCGAAAGTGAATCTCCGAACCGGGTCACCGATCATTTGGTTAATGAAAAATATAGTTTTATTTCGATTTATTAATTATTTTTATTTTTATTTATTGATTATTTAAAATTTTTTTTCCTTTCCTGAAGGTACCACCCGTAGGTGTGGTGAAGTATTGAATATAAAAGTAATTTTTTTTTTTTAAGATTTTGTTAAAAAAAAATCGTTAATCTTAAGGAATATTTATTTCACTGTTTAATCGTTAGTACAATGGTAAGTGCTCTAATAAAATTAGGGAAAATGTATCCGATACTCGCACATTTTCGCGTTAAATTCGAACAGTCTGAATGTGGAATAAACTCCCTACAGAGGTTTTTTCTGTAGGAAAGTTTAAATTGAATGTCCACAAACACTAATCCCTCTTTTCTCCACTCCATAACCTAATTTTCTAGGTCAGGCACAATGCATTGCATGTGTAGGCGTCATCCACTGATTAAGATTAATTTTAGAAATATTCGTTTTGAACAAATAAAAATCTTTCTCTTTTTCAAGCGCTAAGATAGGTAGCAACAAACATAAAACTGTTGTATTTAACAAAACAAACACTTAAAATAAAATCACAAAAAAAATCCTTGAAAGCCGAAATTATTGAATAAATAAATTGTCACTAAAATTAAATGGGATTAAGGGAAATTTGTGTAGTTAAATCATAATTTTTCAAGGACATTTTTTAATCATGACATTGTTAACGATTATTTAATGTAATTTAAATGAGAGATGTGATTGTTTAGGATTAAGGATTAAAGTAAATAGATAATAAATAGATTTTTGTTTTTAATTTACTTCATATTGAAAACTGGTTATAAAAAGGACATGTGCATGAAATGACAATTTAGAAAATTGAAATCATTAAAATAAAATAAACCATCAATCGTATTGATTTTGCATTGAAATTAAAATCCTTTTCCACATTTTTGTTAATTTTCTGTTTGTTTAGTTGCTTAATGTTGACTTAATTTAGCCAATTCTTGTTGTTTAACATGTTTCTGGTTGCTACGGATGCAGCTATTTTTTTTGTTTTGTTTTTATTCTTGTTGTAGTTTTGAATTTTGGTTTCCTTCTCTTCATAGTTTAGTTGTTTTAAAGTCCTCTCTCTCCATTATGGCCATCATCCGTCAAGTCATTTAGTAGATTCAGTTTATTTTACTGTGTGTTATAAATACAATTTATTTTTTGCCGCTGCTTCTGCTATGGTTATTGTTGTTGTTTTTGTTGTTATTATTGTTGGGTATTTCGTATACATTTAAGGTATTTAAACTTTTTCAAGGCTATTGATAATAATATTTCTTTTCATTTATTTTTAATACAAACAAACCTACAAACATACTTATACTATATACATACCTACATGTGTATGTATGTATGCATCTTTGCATGTATGTGTTTTATATATTCTTATGTGTATTTTTTCCCATTTTTTTTTAAATTTAAATCTACTAGTTGTTGTTGTTGTTATTATTATTGTTGTTGTATTGTTGTTTCTAGTTGTGTTTAGTATTTATTTATCTTGATCTTTAAGGTACGCGTAGAATATTTGTTTGTTTAATTTTATTTATACATTTTTGTTTTTTTTTTGTTTTTGCTTTTTTATGCAAATTTTGCTTTAATACAAATAATTTAATTATTGTGCATTTGTTGTTTGTTGCTCTCGTTTTTTATTTTCTTCTATCTATTTCATCTCATCCATCCATCCATCCATCCAGTTGCAATACTCTCCCTGTTAAACTTTTATATATTTCAATATAATTAATAATATTTATTAAAACGCACAACAACAACAAAAATTAATTTAAATAATATTAACAGGCTACAAAAACAAATACAAACATTTTTAGGGTTATTGACACTTTTGTGTATTTCGCAATTTAATTTTATTTAATTCATCTTGCATTTGTACGCGTCTTAATTTAATTGAATGTGAATACAAGAGTGTTAGTTATTTGGTTATTTGGTTATTTGGTGTGTGAGAGTATGAAATGAAAATTAAGTTGTTTGCATGAATGTTACATATGTATGTATGTACGTGCACACATGTATGTATGTATGTGAGAATGATTTGCTTAAAATTTTTGTTTTCATGTTTGTGTATTTTTGTTTGCTAAATGACGTCACTTCCTAAAACCAATTAAATTTGTTAACATCAATCATGAATCCCCGTCCCAAAAACACCAAAAAAAACGGTATGACAACAACAATGAATTAAAATAAATTTTATACTGTGAAACGGCCAATATAATAAAATTAAACTGAAAAGACATGTCATAACCACTTTTATTTCTTTAAGCGCCCTTCCGGGTTTTTACATCAGCATACTAATACACACAAACACATACACACACACACACACACACATATACATACATGTTTTTTTTAATTCAGCTCACCCACCGACCGATGCATCGCGATGAATGAAATTTTAAATTATTGTAAATTTTGTTGTGTTTGTTTTAAAATTTAAAAATAATTTGATTTTAATTATTTTTTTTAAATTTGCATTTTGCTGCTGCTGCACACTGTACAGCCATACTTTTCTTGTTAAATGACAAACCAGAAATGTCATTCATGATGTTACAAATGCAATCGACCGAATTATTTTCTGTTTTTTTTTTTGGTTTTTTGTTTTTTACGTTTTATACCCTGCATCTGGAGATATAAGTTGGCCATTTGTGTTATCCATATTTCAAAGGCATTAAGTTCTTTATGGTGTGACATGCGATTATAAATTCATCATGTGCTTAAGTTTTTTTTTCGGCTTTGTTGTTGTTTTTGTTTTGCTTTCTTTTTTTCTGTAGTGTCGTCTACTGCATCTTGTATATGAAAACAAAACAAAGTAAAGCAAACAAACTTTAAAGAAATTTCCAATCCTTTAAGTAGAATTTATAGCCATTTTTGATTTTTTTTCTTTAATTAATTATTTTCTTAAACTAAAAATATTTAAATTAAAAAAGAAAAAGAAAAACAAAAACTCTGCATTTTAAAAATCCAGTCAAAATGATTTTAAAATATTTATAAAGCGAGGAAAAAATGTTTAATTCAAAAAATCTAAGGCCAACTATTTGTGCTATTTGTACGTTGTTAGGTAATTTGCGTCAAATAATTCAAATTCAAATATGCGAATATGTAAAAGCTTTTGGGAATATATTTTAACCCAAAAATAGTTTTATTTTCCTGCTAAATTTAATAAATATGCAAAAATGTTGTTGTTTGAAAAGTTTATTTAAAAAATTCTCATTTAATTTTGTGTGATTTTTGGCAAAACTTTTAAGACTTTTGTGACAAGACAGCTGCTACTAGATCCAATAATAAAATATTCAAGTTAAGAGCTCTGTCTAATTTGTTTATCAAAAAATCGCTTAAATGGACTTTAGTCGAGGAGAGCCTTTCAATACACGAGGTTATAGTGAAATATTTGGATTGTCATCAGAGTCAAACAGTTTACAACAGGCCAGTCCGAGCGATTTTTTTACAAAAACTGAATTATTATTTAAAGTGCAGATATCTACTGTTATGCGTGATAAGATTTACGTCAGTACCTAGCTGTGTAAGCCATAACCTGACGGCGGATCAAACCACTGTGGATGAAATGTAGTATCATCCTCGGCCTAAGAAACCTTCATACGTATATCCTCCAGCCACTCCTAGTTGCAACTTCGAGAGCTCGGAGCAGGCTGACACCCCCACTCCTTGCTGAAAAGTTGGAGACTATCCAACTCCTGGTCCACAATGCATAAAGCTTAATAAAATTTAAGAACACAACCGCACTCATGCTCACTGCACCTGGACCTGTCATTGTGTTCATTGTGAATGATCCGACCCGCACATCTCAAACGAGGGCCTCTAAACAACAACCACCACGATACTCTCGAAGGGCCAGCCTTAATAATCAGTCAGAGAACATCTGAAAGGTTAAAGAACCATAAAGCTGAACTCTGTAGCTTTACTGATTCCTGTGGAAATAAAGTGGAATTGTCCAGTTGGCTCATTCTAGCCTTTTAGCGGACTAGGCACCTTTTTACCACCGTTGACACTTGTAATGACGGTTAGATTCCGTCAAAATATATCAGGGTGCCCTCGGGGGGAATCGACTGTTATGCGTGATAAGGTTTACACCAGTACCGAGCGTAGGTTATAACTTGTTGTTGGCCGAACCACTGTGGATGAAAAGCAGCGTTATTCTCGCCCTAGGAAGCCGAAGACTAATTTCTAGTTACAATTTCGGAGGTTTCGAGGCAGGGTCGCGAACCACCACTCCTTGCTGAAGAGTTGGAGACTATCCAACTCCTGGTCCAGAACACATGACAAGCATGCTCACTGGCTCGGGATCATTTACCCAATGTTCTCAGCAAAGGTGAGATTATCCTGGCCTCTTAATCAAATTGATGAGGGCCGCGAAACCACAACCACTACGATACTTACGAAGGGTCTATCTCAATAATCAGACAGAGAACAGCTAAGATGCTAAAAAGACATTTTGCGGAACTCTGGGACTTACTGATTCCCGGGGAAATAACGTGGAACTTTCACTTAATTCCCGGCCAGCTTCAAAGGAACTGGGCTCCCATGTACCCCCGTTGACACATGTCTAGATGGTTGAGTAATTCATAAAGACAGATAAATGAGTCCCCGCGGGTAAGCGCTCGAGAAGGAATTATCAAAAATCTATTGTTATATCTTCGATGTAAAGGGTCCGCCATCTAACGTTTTTGTTTCAACTAGTGCTTATTTCGTGAATGGTAACACTTAGCTCCCGGTAAACGAATATGGTTGTGTATACGCTTGAACAATGCTGGGAAATATTGCGACATTACTTTGAAAATCATTGTAATGTTGCAGAATGTGTGCGAAAATTACGTACGGATTTTGGAAGAAGCGAAGCACCGTCAGCTCCGTATGTTCGTTGTCTTGTGAAAAAAAGTGAATGAAACCGGCATCTTCATCGATAAACCAAAGCGTGAAAAGCCAAAAACAGTGTGTACACCCGAGAATATTGCTGCTGCGATGAAGGTCATTTTGATCTTGGCGGGTATGTAAACAAGCAAAATTGTCGCATTTGGGACACAGAAAACCCGCTCGCATACATTGAAAAGCCGACGCACACAAAACGAGTCACTATTTGGTGCGAATTTTGGTCCAGAGGCATAATTGGGTCATTTTTAAGGAGGGCCATGTTGAAAGAATTTTTGTTCACAAAAATTGAAGAGGAAGATATTAGCAGCATTTGGTTTCAACAGGACGGCTCTACGTGCCACATACAAAAAAAAGGTATTTGGCGGACCCTATATATTGTGAAAAGTCCGGACAGAATTTGACTACCGATTTAACGCAGCAAATTAAATTTTATTCGTATGTAGGCCTGACAACTGCTTTTGCACTGTGGCTACAAATTACGAGTTTATTTAGTCTCTATGAATGGTGAAAAGATGGAGCTCTGCAGATGCAAGAATTGTAGACGTAAGCATTTTTTGTGCCTTCGAAAGCTACAACAAAAGCAAATGCCCTCTAGTTGACCAATCAGTATTAGTATACCGATTAGCTATACGAGATAAAAAAAAATGGTGGTGGGTTCTACTCTATTTATGCTATTCTATTCCAGCTTTAGTTGTAGCGTCTCTATGCTTAGACTTCCAGAGACATGAACCAGCCAATAGTTAGTCCTTATCAGGCGAATTAGATGTAAATCAGCACAATGTAGGACACTTCTTCACAGTTAACTAACTACGATTGATTGAGTGCCATATGAAAGAACTTTGGCAAATATAAAAAATGTCAAAAAATACTATGCATCGAAAAAAGATTATTTCGTCACATAACTTTATGATGTAACTGTGATCACCCAATTGTCTTCAATTGTGGGCGGTCACTTAATTCAAAACAAAAAAATTTTTTTTTAAATTTATTGCTGTAAAATAGTTAATGTGTCTAAGAGTTTCGCTTATAAAGATATTTTCCATATTTTACACGTACCGTCTTAAGCGTACCTTGTTAACAGCACTATATTAAGCGTACCGTGGTAAGCGTACCGTGGTAAGCATACGGTGTTAAACAATCCATGTTAAGAGTATCGTGTTGATCATACCGTGTTAAGCGTACCGTGTTAACCGCATCATATTAAGCGTACCGTGGTAAGCGTACCGTGTTGATCAGACTGGATTAAGCGTAACATGTTAAGCGTATCCTGTTAATCGTGCCATTTTAACCATACCGTGTTAAACAATCCATGCTAAGCGTATCGTGTTGATCATAATGTGTTGAGCGTACAATGTTAAACGTGCCATTTAACCATACCGTGTAAAGCATAGCATGTTAAGCATACCGTGGTAAGCAACCCGTGTTAAGCGTACTGTGTTAAGCGCCCTGTGAAAGCGGTCCGTTTTATGAGTTAAAACATAATTTTGAATTCTATGTATAACGACATTAAAGTCGTCCTTGTTTAAAACTCAATAATAGCCATAATACAACGAAGCTCAACTAAATCATTTTAGAGAATTCTTTGATTCGTTTTTGTCTCAAATTTTTCCCCATTTCGTTTTGAAATTTCCAAGAGATCTTTTGCAGTTTCTTTTTTATTTCGTTTTATGTGTTTCATTTCGTAACTGTGTAAATTTATATTTAAATTTAACGATGTCATAAACAATAAAAAAAAACATCAGATGCATATATTTTTGTATTAAAACCGTTACAAATGCGAACGGCAACAACAAAAACCGAAACAAAAAAAATCCTCATGATTTATGTTTCAATGACAATAACCGTTTTCATTTAATTCCTAAAGGTTTCTTGATTCTGATGAAATAAGATTTTGTTGTTGTTGTTTGTTTATTTTTTATTTTTTTTTTTTTTTTGCTTGAGTTAATTACGAATTTTTAGGTGAATGATCAGCAGTGTTATGACATAAATACAAAATAACGGTTTAAGTTAAATGGGCGTGTGTGTTTTTTTTTCGTTTTCTTAATTTTATTTTAAAATATAATTTTAAACACTAATTAAGGATTATTTGATTAAGTGTTACCAGCACTCGAAAAATTTATTAAGGTAAAATTGATTTGAAATAAAAATTAAATTTTGTTTTTTTCTTTTTAATTAATTAATTAACGACATTTTTTGTTTAACTTTTGGACATGACTTAAGATTTGAAATTGACCTCCATTCTTCATCTTAAGAACGTGCAAATTACTTCCTAATTTTTAATTTACACGACAATAATAAAGCACTTGTTTGGCTCTCTAAATTTTTATTGTGAAGCATATCGTTTATACGACTCCATACTGCCAGCTTCATTTTTACTTTTCGATAAAAACTTAAAGAATTTGTAAATAATTTGTTACATTTACATTTGTAAGCAGCTAGTTCCGATAAATTTGCGATAAAAATTAGAGATGACACAAATTTTTCATGCTTCAAATTAAATTGTCTTAAAATGATTTACTTCGCTCTCAAGATTTTTTATGGCAAAGCAAGTTGTTTGAGTCATAATTGAGCTGTCAAACATGTCTGAAAGATCGTATCAAAAATATTTCTGCTAAGCTACAGTTTGGTCAACATTAAATTCTTTTGCAACAAAGTGAGATTCTTTTCAAGGGTTTTTATTGGAAACAAAATATTAAGCAAATTATGTGATAAACAATGAAATGATGACTAAAGATAACCGTTTCAGGATAAATATTATTGTTTTCCAATTAATAGCAACAAAATAAAATTGATGAATAATAACAAAATCTGAAACGCAAAATTTCTGATTGAGAGTTTTTTTTAGAGGCAAAAATTACTCACACAAATGGAAAATTTCATGAATATATCGACCACGCGTGAAGAACATACATGTAAAACCCTCGAAACATTTTTTAAGCATCGGTTTAAAAGGACAACATAATGTGGAAAAGCATTTTTAGCTTTCTACAATATTAAAAAACCAACAAAAACAAAAGTTTAAATATGATTATCTAGGGACTAAATTCTGGTACTTTTAACATTTAAGCAACAATGAACTAAATGCATGGGGAAAAAAGGTGAGATAGAATTCGTTTAGGGGTATTTATTTTAATACGTCGTGGAAAACAATATAAGTTTGTACCCCGGAGGATGGAGAGAAATATCAACAGTATTTCATTTAATGGCGGGAAAATTTATAAACAACAAGTGATCGTAAATTAAAAACCAAAACAAGAATAATGCAGGATGTCCGTCGGAAAGGTATACTTTTTTTTTGTTTTAAATAGAAGTAGGCACTTCAGGCAACAATGCCTATTTAGTTAAGTACCGTGCTACATTCTT
Source organism: Trichopoda pennipes (assembly GCA_030448955.1). Taxonomy (NCBI): domain Eukaryota; kingdom Metazoa; phylum Arthropoda; class Insecta; order Diptera; family Tachinidae; genus Trichopoda; species Trichopoda pennipes. Next base: position 6,936,510 of record JASKUP010000040.1, read on the forward strand.
TAGGAAATTGATAGAGAAGAGATGAAACAGTAGGTGAAAGTAGAAGGATAGTCGGAAATTAACTGCCGTGTAAGACAGCACAGCGATCAGTGAGTATGCCTTCATCGCTGAACAGCCCCACCGACAGTAAATTTTTATTTTTGTAGTGAAAAAAAAACCAAGGTATTCGTTGGGAATCGAACCCACAACCCCCATACTGACAAGCTAGTACACTACCTACTAGCCTACAGGGGCACCTGTACTACTGCTTTCTTTTGCGGCCATTTTGGTAAACATTAGTCTTGCCAGTTCATATTAGGCAGTCGTGAAGTAGACACGTGGCAAATTCATTATAAAAAATATTCAATAAACCAACGTATTTTAATTCTTAAAATATTTTATCAAAAACAGTCATCGATTACTGTGACGATGAGAAAGTTACTTGGCAGAAACTTCATGCCAACAAAACGCACTATTTATTGTGTAGTTAATTATTTCGAAGAAAGTGGGTCTGTAGGTAAAAGGCCCAAGAATGGGTAACAACGTACTGCAAGATCGGGTGAAAACATTGCTGCTGCTCGAGAAAGTATTCAAAACAATCTATCAACCTCAATTCGACGCCTTTCTCAGGAACTTGGTCTTCAAACAGCAACTTTGGCCACAATTTTGCGCAAGGATGTGCATTTGTTTTCATATAAGATTTAGTTGACACAAGAGCTTCTTCCGCAAGACCATTTACGCCGCCGTACATATGCCAATAGGATGTTACAGCTTAGCTATGACAACCCCTGTTTTCATGAAGAAATTATAATGAGTAACGAGACTTATTTTCATTTTAATGGATATGTGAATCAACAGAATAAAAATATCTGGGAAATGGGAATCCTTCAAATTATTCAACAATCACCTTTGCATTCATTAAAAGTGACAGTCTGGTGTGCAATTTGGTCAGAAGGAATCATTGGACTTTACTTCTTCGAAAATGAAAACGGCGTAACGGTAACTGTGAATAGGGAGCGATATCGTGATATAATTAAAAACTTTTGAACACCTTAACTGCATGCTTTAGGCTGCATTAATATGTTGTATCAGCGGTGAAACATCGCTTACAGCTAGGATTACAATGGAATTACTGCGAGACATCTTTCCCCAACATGTTATATCAAGAAATGGTGATATCGCTTGACGGTCACCTGATTTGACTGCTCTGGACTTTTTTTGTGGGGATATCTGAAAAGCAACGTTCATGCAAACAAATTCGAAACGCTTGAGCAACCTAAACAAAATATTCGTGATGAAATTAATGAAATACCGCGTGAAATGTGTGGGAATGTAATGAAAACTGTGCTCAAAATGGCTCGAATTTGTGGCGCTAACAGAGGCGGATATTTATTAAAGATCCATAAGATCTATTTTCTTTCATTTAATTAAAAATTATAAACCACCAAAGGAGTATACCTTTCCTGGCACACCCTGTATAAGAGAACAATTTTTAGCGTACGATATGGTTACGAACTTTATAAAATCTTATTCGATAAAAAATCATCCAAAAACTATTTGCGGCACGAATTTTAAGACACAAATATTTGATTTATTTAGCCTCAATTTTCTATTAATGAATTTATACGAAATCCTTTAAAGGCGCCGGATAACAAGACCATATGCACATGATTATAAATTTAAAAAAAAATGTTACAATACAATTTGGGTATTTATGTGTATATGTTTTCTTAAAAATAATTAAGTAAAAGGGAAAATTTTTAATTTTGCTGCATAAATATCCGAACGTCCATGGAAAGATTAAAGGAGTTAATAAAGTTATCCCAAGTAATACGCTTAACCATTTTGCATTCTCTTTTAACTCTTGCGTAAGCTTTTCTGTACTGGAGCCCATTTTGTTGGGTGCGATGTCTTTTAAAAAGTCTCCATGCGTCCAGCCTTAACCGAATGAGTTTAGAAATATCGGAGTTGAACCAAACTGGATTGTTTTTGTGGCTTAGTGGTATCGTCTCACTTGCTGCACTTCTTATTATTCGATTTATTTGAGCTGCCTTCTTATTTATATTTGTGGTTGTTAAGAATTTTTTTTTTTTATTTAATAAAAAAATATTTTTACAAAATTTAGAAAAAAATTTTCCTAAATTTACAAAAGTTTACAGTTAAATAAATTCTCTTTTTATGTCACCTTTGATTTTATTGTATTTGACATTTTGTATCTTAATATATGGAAAGTACCTAATTTCTTAGCAAACAAAGTACTCTCTGAACACAAAGTTTTTATTATTTTTTGGGTACTTTTATATTTGCAAAATTAATTCCTTTCGATAGGCGTATAGTTTCATGTACAGGGTGCCCCTGTAGGCTAGTAGATAGTGTACTAGCTTGTCAGTGTGGGGGTTGTGGGTGCAATTCTCCACGAAGAATTTGGTTTTTTTTCACTACAAAAATAAAAATTGACTGTCGGTGGGGTTGCTCAGTGATGAGGGGTCACTGGTCGCTGTGCTGTCTTTATACGGCAGTTAATTTCCAACTATCCTTCTACTTTCACCATCTGTTTCATCTCTTTTCTATCCCTTTCCTAAAGAATGCAGCACGGTACTTGACTAAATAGGCCTTGTTGCCTGAAGTGCTACTTCTCTTTTAAAGAAAAAAATGTTCCATACTTTAGATGTTATGCTTAAATTCCGATTTTTTAAATTTCGATTTTGCGCTTCAATTGGGAGTTTTTGATTATTTTGGTTTTGTGAATTTTAAGCTTTTCCAAGATTTTTTATATGAATTTTAAAATTTTTTATTAATTTTTTTTTTGTTGTGATGGAGTTTCGAATTTTATCTTAATTATCGAGTTAATAGATAATAAAGCAAAATGTTCGCCAAAAAATCCATTTTTGTTGTATTTGTTTATGTTATTTGCGTTTTTTTGATGCACGTTTCAATGTTTGTGATTTAAAAATTAATTTTTTGATAAATTTTTTTGATTAATTAAAGTAATTTTGATTTTTGGGAAGAAATGGTAGTATTTAGGTGAATACTTAATATTTTTTTATAAAAAGCGTTTTTTTAGTTCAAAAGTTCAAATAATTTTTTAATTAAATATTTAAAAATTTTAGGCTTTCGGACAATTTTTTGTTTTTATGTTTTTATTTTGTGGTTTTTAATAAAAATAAGATTTTGTGGTGGCATATAAATTGTAATAAAAAAACATATAATTAAACTTAAAAAATTGCCGCTTTGTAGAATTATTAATAAAATTACAATATTTTGGTTTTTTCACAATTTAAAAATTGTTTTTATTGTTGTGCGAAAACGTGGAACTTTTCGTTATAAAAATAAATTTTGCTTAATTGTTGTTATTAATGGTGTTTTTAGTGTGAAGAAAAAGTCGCCAATTAAATGCTAAGAAATTTGTATTTTACAAGATCGTTATTTTGTTAGCGAAACAAAAAAAAAAGTTCTAAAATCGCCACCTCCCCTAAATTAAATTTAAAAATTTTAATTTTTAGCATGTTTACTGTGCACCGTGTCAAAAATTTTATTTTATTAATTTTGACACATTCCATATTTATTAATGGCTTTTTTGTACTTTGCCGGAAAAACTTTTTATCATCATTATTTTTCTGATAATTCAATTAAGAGAAAAAGTTTTAATTTATAATCCATAGCCATGCATACATACATATGTACATATATTAACACATTAACACAATATCTTTTTCGAACAATCAATGTGACAATGTGTCTAGGAAAATTTTTAACATGCGATTTCATTTGAAATGTAAAAGTGATTTAAATGAATTCCATATAAAAATAATAAATCAAGTGAATCATTTTATAATGAATATATGTATTATACATACATACATACATATATATATTTATTTGTTAATGATTTTTCTCAAAAAAGGAAATTTATATGAAATTGTTTTAATAAAAAACATATTGTTCGTTTTAAAAGCAAAAAAACAAGTAAAATAAAATAATTTTTTTTCTATTGTTCTATCACTTGAGAATTTGCTTGGCGAGTTGCACAATTTATTTGCCAAGGCGTGTTTATAAGGAAAATAATTTAATTTAATTTATTTTACTCTTTATTTTTCCTGGACATGATGGTAAACGAATGAAATATGCATCGAGCCAAGCGTCTGATCATTGTGAGCTGTCAGTCTAAATGTTTTATTTTCTTCTTTGCACACAATTTCCTTACAGGTGCAATTTGTTAAAATTCATATTTAATGTACTCTTACGTATGTATATATGTACAGTTATTACTGCACAGTGCTTATATTCCATATATACAAACAATAATGTATTCTTTATGCCAACCACCCACTAAAAGTATAATGACCACAAGAAAAATATATGGAAATTTATTAAATAAATAAATAATCAAACGATGGAAAAATTTATTTTGAAAAAATTAAAGAAATGACAAAAACTTTGTTGTATTTGTAATATTATTATTATTACTAAAAACAAATTCATTTGATTAAATAAATTTAAATAGAAATTTATTAATTTTTTTTATTTAATAGATTCTATTAAATTCTTATATATTGACATATGTGTTTTAAAGTAAATTTTAAATAAATTCAGCGTCTTTTACAATTAAAGCTCAAAATATTTTATTTATTTTTAAAACCAATCAGTAAAGACTTAAACACAAACAATTTGTAAACAAAACAACAAATCAGGGCATAGTTAGGCCGATCTATAAAACAGTGATCAACAAGTTTGAATGTTTGTGGTAAATGTTATTTGCCCAAGTATTTGTTGAAACTACACAGTGGGATCTTTTGTCATTATTAACATAGTTCAACTACAACTCAAATGGCATATTTTTGCTTTTAAAAAAGTAACTTAATTTCTTTATAAAAAAATTATTAAGTGCACAAAGTGACTAACTCCAATTTTTAAAATATGACTAGAATCATGGCTGTTTCATCATACACACTACAGTCCAATGCCATAAAATTTGTTTGTTCTTATTTCCTTTCCTTAAATAATAATAGTTTTATGTTGATTAGCCCCCTTTTATATGAAAACTACATTTCGTTGGTCGCATGCAGAATTGCCCTAAGTCGATTTTTTACAAAATTGACTTTTTTCGCAAATCCAATACATTTCACACAGATACGCCCGCCCAGAATCACAAAAGTTTGATCAAATATCCTCTTTGTAAACCTACAACTGTGAGAGTTATCGACTTTACATATAAGGCGAACGATTTAAATATCTAAAACCTTCTATAGTCAATAAATCTTAATACGTTTTGTATTACAGAGTTAATCCACTTTAGCACTTAACGGTCTTTTTTTGGTGGTTTCATTTTCTATTTACAAACGATTTGTATTTATAACCGCCATAACTTATTTAGATTTATTAATTATAAAAGGTTCTTTTATTACGGAGTTAATCCACTTTACCACTTAAGGATATTTTTTGGTTGTTTCATGTTTTATTTACAAATGATTTGTATTTATAACCGCCATAACTTATTTAGATTAATTAATTACAACAGACTTTTTTTATTATGGAGTTAATGCACGTTAGCATTTAACGACCCATTTTTTTGTTCTTTCATTCGTTAATTATAAACTATTTATATTTATAACTGCCGTAACTAAGTTATTAATTTATTAATTAAAAAAGGTTTTTTGTATTACGGAGTTGAGACACTTAAGCACTTAACGGCTTTTTTTGGTACTTTCATGTTCTATCTACAAACGATTTGTATTTGTAACTGCCATAACTTATTTAGATTTATTAATAATAAAAGGTTTTTTGTTTTGTATTACGGAGTTAATCAACTTGAGCACTTAACGGTCGTTTTTTGGTGGTTTCATTTTCTATTTACAAGCGATTTGTATTTATAACTGCCATAACTTATTTAGATTTATTAATTGTAAAAGGTTTTTTTTTGATTACGGAGTTTATCCTCTTTAGCACTTAACGCCTTTTTTTGGTACTTTCATGTTCTATTTACAAATGGTTTGTATTTATAACTGCCATAACTTATTTAATTATATTAATTATAAAAGGTTTTTTGTAGTACGGAATTAATCCACTTTACCACTTAACGGCCTTTTTTGTTACTTTCATTTTCTATTTACAAACAATTTGTATTTATAACTGCCATAACTTATTTGGATTTATTAATTATAAAAGGTTTTTTTTTTTATTGCGGAGTTAATCTACTTTAGCACTTAGCGATCTTTTTTGGTGGTTTCATTTTCTACTTACAAACGATTTGTATTTATACATGCCATAACTTATTTAGATTTATTACTTAGATTTATTACTTAACTTATTTAGATTTATTAATCCACTTTATCACTTAAGGATTTTTTTCTGGTTGTTTCATGTTTTATTTACAAACGATTTGTAATTATAGCTGTCGAAACTTATTTAGATTTATTTATTATAAAAGTTTTTTTTTTGTATTACGGAGTTAGCCACTTTAGCACTTAACGGCGTTTTTTTTTTGTTTTCCTATTTTATTTATTTGTTTTTATTCTGTTTTAAATTTCGTTTATTTTCCCCACAGTATTGATAAAAACTAAAAAAAATATTTACTTGTAATTCAGAAATTAATTTTAAAATTGCATTGAATTACTAACTAGCTCTCAAAAATATGTAAAACAAATCAAAGTCAATTTAATTGTGTATTGTATTAGTATTTAGCTTAAAAGCTACCGAAAACTTTCTATAAAATAGTGAAAAAAATCATTGATTTATTTGTTTTTTTAGGAAATTGTGGAATTATTTTAAAATAAAAAATAATCAAAGTTTTATAAAATATTAAATATTTATTCTGCTTATTAGTAAATATAGCAAAATAAAAACTAGAATAAAATAAAAAAATTTAAAGGGGCCTTAAATTGGTTTTTATTACTGCATAAACTGCTTCTAATGCGATGTCCAAGTTTGTTCTATAACTACTCGATTACATTTATATGAAGGCTTTATGCAAATGCTTTTTTAATAGTCTTAGGGGCAGCTGTAAAACAATCAGTTCTTTACTATTGGTGATGTGTGCTTATGGTCGTTGTGTTGATAAAACTTAAAATTTATAAAATTAATTTGCTGATATGAAACCCAAATTGTGTTCACTTGCCTTAACATAAGTTTTAAAATGTGAAAACTCTTGTTCGTGTTAATTTATATAAAATGAAGGTTTCAGACACCAGAAGCCTGCTGCATACACCCAACACAATCACTGATAAGCCCCCATGATTTTCTGTATTCTAAGTGTTTTAGTGAAAAAATTCTTCATTGTGTGTCAGATGCATTCAACGCCGGCCATCGAGAAGAAAGAAATAAAATTTTTTTTTGACCCGTAAAAGGAACCTATAAGATATTAAAATGTTGGTAGGCCAAGCCAACATAACGTAAGAAATATTTTGATATGTGCTCTCGTTTAAATACAAAGTGATCTTCTCTGCCATGTTATTTGTATTTTCTTAAACCCTGCCGTATTATTTCCGCATGTTCATTCCTTTCCAAAATTACCTTTAACCATTGTGGAAACTTTTGCAGTAAAGTTGAATGGGTAATTTTGTACTTCACGAACTGTAACATTCTTATCCTTCGGTTAAAGCCTTATTTTTACAGGTGCGTGTTATTTATTTGTTATTCTATTGCCTTTTTTGTAATGCTGTACTTTTATTAACAATACTGGCGATTTCTCGTTAAGTTATAATTTTGAAATAATTAGGAATAACTATTTTTCGCTCCTCTAAGGTTGACTGTTTGATTGTGCTCAGGATTATAAAAATTCTTTTTAAATATCGAATTTTGATTGATCACTTAGGATGTAAAAATAATAATAAATAAATAAGTATTAAGATTCTTTAGTAATTATTTTCAGTTTTATTCGACCTTTTTTTTAATTTCTATTAAATTTTAATCTTTTTACACGGTCCTTTAAATTATAGCGATTTATTTTTCTTTTTTTCTCTCAATATTTCGCTTTCCTTTGGAAAGCTTCTTCAGGAAATTATTTTTTATATTTTCAAAAACAAAAATTATAACAATTTGAAAAGAAAAAATTTTTGAAAAACATTTGACAAAACATATAAAATTATTTTCTTTAGTAAATAACTTTTTTTTTAACAAAAATTATTATTATTTTCTTTTTTCAATTTGTTAACAATTTGTGTTAAAAAAAAAATATATTTTTTGAAGAAGCGAAATATTGAAAATATACGTGTTAAATTTATTTAAAAAGACCATTGTGAAGATTAATACTTATTTATTTAAGAAAAAAAGGTCGAATAAAAATAATAATTAAATAATAAACAAATATTACGGTAATTGAAATTAATTCTTTAATCTGCCCGACTTTTAGTGGGGCCAATATTTTAGAGTTCAAAAAAATTAGTTTTAAAGGATCGTGTTAGAATATTCTGGTTTTTACATAAAATGTTATTGTGTAGTAAATACATAATTAAAAGTATAGAAACGTTGTTCGATAATAATAAGCTATGACGTCTAGAATAGTTGATAAAAGTCTACCAATAATTTGCCCAACTTTCAATTTAAGCCGCTGTATATGGTAAATAAACTTATCTGCCTGCAGGGCTTTGTAGCTTTACGATTCTAATGTCTGCTGTAGTTAAGATGTTTGACAGGTTAATTAGTTAAGTGAGCTAAGTTTATATCCCAGCTGCTGGCTGGAATACACTACAACGCACTCCTTCGTTGACATTTTCTTATATTAAAAATCGTTTTCGAAGTAAAAAAATATTTGTAATAAATTCTGTCACTTAAGCTGGATTCACACATTTTGTCCGGACAAAATTTTTGTGAGAACAAATATTTTTTTCTAAGAGTTTTCTACAGCACGATTCATCCATTTCGAAAAATTAGTCCGGACAAACAAAGCTGCCATATGAATACATAAATAAACAAGTCATATAATTTTACAATGTGGCAGCAAAGCAGCAAGTGATTAAAAATAAAATCTTGGTGAGAAATTGCAAATTTTTTATTATTTTAACATTTTGCTAATTTAGCAAACAGTTTTAAATATGGTGAAGTCTACAGTTTGTCTGCACAACTTTCTTCGAGAGAGGGCGTCTTCGGGTTATATGCAACTTGTTGACAGCGAAGGTTTAAATAAGGTTGTTTATCCTGGACTTTGGCGAGAGGAAAGAAGTGAACGCTTAAGGTTCAAACCGAGCATCTAATGACGCCATAGTAGTGAGGAAAATATATGCAGATTATTTTAGCAATTATTGAACCTAATTAAATTTTATTTCAATTCATTTTATTTTAATTCATTTTTATTGCAAAATTAAAAAAAGTTCATTTAAAAATAGTCTACTATGATGAATTTTGAATTCATTTGCAAAAAAGAAAAACAAACATTTTTTAAAATGTTAAAAAGTTTTTTTAAACAAAAAATTGTTTATGTTTATTAAAATATTTTAAGGATTTTTAATTAGATCATTTAAATACTCTAAATGTTTTTTAATTAGAAAACTTTCCCATGTTCATTTGAACACTGATCAACACAAACAAAACAAATACCATAATATCATGCTGTGCAAACACTATATGATGTGGCAACTTAATTCAACTTTTTCAGAAAAAAAAATTTAGTGGCAACTCAGTTCAATTTTGTTCGAACAAAAATTTAAATTAAACCAAATCAAGCTGAGAGTTGTCTGGACAAAATAACGTCTTTCACACTTCTCTCACTCTCTAAGAGAAATGTCAAACAACGTATGAAAAAAAATGTTGTCCGAACAAAATGGGTGAATCCAGCTTTACTAGACTAGAAATACGAGTAATAAAAAGCATAAGAAATAAATAAAACTGCTAAAATGGCTTGAAAAATATAAAGCACCCACTTAACACCAGAAGCGAAGTTAACACTCTTTACAAAATAAATAGTAAAAAATTCTCTCTATTACTCATCTTACTCAACTCTCTTCTCTAAACATCTATTTCCAAAAAAAAAAAACAAGTAACACAATCAATTACTAAACATTTTTGTATCTTAAATAAATCAAGCCCACAGTGCAACATCTTGTTCTTGAAAGCACAAAAAAAAAACATCTTTTAAAAAACTTCTTTTAACACATTGTTGATGAAGTGTTGCAAAGTGTTGCATATATTGCACACATTATTGAATAATTAAAATATTCAATTAGCATTTTCTATTGGCATAATTTCAACTAGTATTGCATCTTATTAACCAAGTTTTGAATGCATAACACATACACATACACACGCACATAAACTTAATTTTGTGTAGGTGTAGAAATAAATCTATAATCTTCGCAATTTTTATTCAGCATCTAAACTGGGATACTGTGCATGATACTTGTAAATTCGCATGTTTGTTTTGTTTATAGTTAATATTCCATAAGATATCTTATGGCAGCAACTATGAATGTTGCTGCTGCTGTAAATGTATGCATATATGAATATAGGAATTTATTAATGTAGGAACTGATGTTCAGGTTTAGTGTTGTGTACACGAGTATTCAGTACATTTATGTGGTTTGCACTGTAAATATTTAATTTATTATTTAATGGATTTTTTTCTTTTTATTTATTTTTTTTTTGGTTTTTTCTCGTATTCAATAAACAATATTTAAATCAATTTATTTTTTATGGTTTTTTCTATATACAAAAGATTTACACTTGTAAACAACGTTCGCACAAATATTTCTACATAATTTTTTGTTGTATAAAACTAAGAGAGTTGAATTTATTTCTGTTGTTGTTGTTATTGTATTTTTTTTTCTCTGATGTTATTTCTTAATAATTTCTTGTTGTTGCTTAACATTTTTATTTATTATTAATTTGCAAAAGTAGCTGCATTTGACACTGAAGTATTTTCAAAGCCAATGACCTTTTTGATTATCTTATCATAAGCTTTTTATTTTTTTTTTTATTTTGTATTTGATTATAATAAAATAATAATTCAAATTTAATGGTACACATGCAGAACATCACACATTAACACAAACACACACACACACACACAATCATACAATCATACACAAATGCCATTGAAACTGTTAAAATTTCAAAATGCACATGTAAAATTAATGCACACTTAGATAATACAAAAAAAAGACTTAAACCAAAGATTATAGAATTACAAAGATGTTGCACTGCCATACATTGTTCTGCCACTGCTAAATTATTGATGGGATTTTCTGAAAATCCTCGTGTGTACGACTAATGAGCGAAATTTCATCAACGGAGAGCAAATTACCAAAATATAAATAAACTCTCAGCAAAAGCAATTCATACTTACGAACATTGTTTATGTGTGTGTGGGTATGTGTGTTTACGTTGTCAATATTATGCCCAACAAACAAAAAGGTTTGCTTTCAGATAAGTGCATATGAACTAATTAAAAATAATATTATGTGATCAAGCCTTTTCTTAGTTCACTAGCATTAATTTCTTTTCACTTTGTAAACAAGAAAAACAAAACAATTATTCTAAACCTCGCCTTAAATTGTAAGCTAAAATTATATACTATAAATACGATTAGTAATAAACAATGAAAATCAACGTTGTTATATTGTGTTTGTTGGGCTCTACAAATTCGAGTTGTATTATTGTATACAAAACTAATTGGATCTTCTGTGTTGCCGTAGCCAAACCATACAGATTTTTTATTGTAAAAATAAAACAGCATCGACTGTCGACGAACTTTGGAAGCCTTATTAACCAATATTTTCATTAAGGCAGTGTTTGCTACATTTGTTAATTTTTGGTCTTTTAGGAATATGACAAAAAAGTAAATGGTAAGCCCTTCTTCTGGTTACCGAATGTAAATTCTCGTAGATCGTAAACATGATAATAAAATATAGTTGTAAAAAAGATAATTTGAAAGACATTACTCAAAGCATGATATCAGCACAGAAATATGGGAAAAACTATATATTTATTTAGTTTTAAGTATTACCATCTCTAAGGTATAAGGAATGAAAATATAAATAGAAGTGTAAATACTTTCATTCAGCAGTTCATATGTAAATGGTTTTTAACTTACATAGTTAAAAAAATAAATAAAATAATGAATAGAACAGAAAAAGTTGAGTTAAATAATGCTGTGAAAAATAAAGTTTTCAAAGAAGCAGGCAATAAATGTTCTCTGCCACATTGTAGCAGATCGAAAAGAAAATTTCCTGAAATGAAACTTTTCTGTTTTCCAAACACAAACTCACCATTATTTAAACAATGGCTAAAAAAGTGCAACTTTGAAAAACAGTTTATGGAAGAAACTACTTCCCTTTTTTTATGTGATAGGCTCTTTTCGCCTGATTTAATTGGTAAAAGATATTTACATCGAGGAGCCGTGCCAACATTATACTTAATGGATAGTGCTGAGTCAGAAAGTATTGAAAAAAGGCAACTGCTCTGAAAATGAAAATACCAACGATAAATTTTTTTGAAGTCCGTTACGTAAGCGAAAAAGATTCGAATCACCGCCACCTTTATGCACAAACTGCCTTAAAAGTTTAAAAAATGAAAACTTTTATAGAAAGAAATTTTTCAACATGTTTAAAAGACTTAAAAGTAAAACTCAACAAAATCGATGTATGAAGTCGAAAACTTGAAAAAAGATTGAAGGCATTAGAAGCAAAGTTAAAAGTAAAAGCCTCTCTTGAAAGTGAAATTGATAAACTTGGTATCAATCGTAATGAAAAAACATTCTGCAGAATTCTAATGAAGGGAAGCAGGGGAACAAACGCTCGATGGGAGGATTGTGAAAAGAATTTGTTCAAAGCATTTATTATAGATCAACCTCTACGTACTTGTTCTTGCGTAATATTTTGAAATTGAACCTTCCAAGCAGATATTAAGAATTTGCAGCCAGGAAACAATGTTTGCATATATAATGTTCTTAAGAAAACGGTTTTAAAGATGAAACCTCTTAAAAGAGAGTGCATTTTAATATTTGATGAAATATCAATCAGAAGAAATTCAAGTTATAATGATTGTGCGGATGTTATAGATGGAGTAGTTGATATAGGATACGAGCGAACAAATGAAATGGGTTCTCAAATTGGTGTTTTCATGATTAGAGGAATTATAGAAAATTGGAAATTTGTGTTAAACTACTTTATAACTGCTAGTTCCATAAAAGGAGAAATATTGAAAACACTTCTAATATCAAATTTAGATTTCCAGTTACATGTGATCAAGGTCCAAACAATAGGAAATGTTACGACCTATTGGGAGTGTCACCAGAACAGCCTTATTTTCTTTATAACACTAATAAAGTATATATGCTATATGATGTACCTCATATTTTTAAATCCATTAGAAATGCTTTTATCAAAGGTGACTTTAAAACACCTGATGGAATAGCGCGGTTTGATGTTATTAGAGAAGTTTTTGAACTAGAGCATGGTAAAGTCACAAAAATGACAAAGTTGACAATATCCCATATAAGTCCAACAAATTGTCAAAAAATGCGCGTGGGTTTGGCTGTTCAAACTTTAAGCCGTTCTGTTGCAGCTGCGATTCAAACTCTTAACGAAAATCGTAAATTTACAAGGATTTCATCGGAAATAGCCTCTTCTACTTACGTATTTATAAAAAAACTTGATAGTTATTTTGACTGTTTAAGTAGTAAATATTTTAGCGATCCTAATCCTCTAAAGCGTGGTTTAAAGCATAATAATAATACTTAGAAGGTATTGAAGGATCTAATAATATATATGCAACAAATTGAATATGTCGGCAATAAAATATTTTCCATCCGCGGTCTTATCCAAACCACCAGGGGCATATTATCTTTAAGTGAAGAAATGTTTCAAGAAAGTTCTAATTTATTCACAATTTTAACTAGCCGGTTTAATCAGGAGCCATTAGAAAACGTATTTTCATATGTTCGCGCCAAAGGCGGACACTGTAAGAACCTTTCAGTTCACGAATTTAATATCGCAATGGCAAAGCTGATATCTTTAAAAATAAGCCAGTTTACTTCGTCAAAAAATTGTGAAAACGACGATACCATATTCTTACCGGTGGATTTTCAAAGCTCCGCCGAATGTAGTGAAACTGTATCAGCTGATAATCAATGTCCAGTGATAGATATCGTAGACATATATTAGAATAAAGAAGAATATTTTGATGAAAGTGCCGACTGTTTTAACTCTCCGAATGTATTAATAGAACTTACTTCAAGCCGATATTTCATTGAATACATAGCGCAACGAATATCATGCAGCAAATGTAGAATGGATACAGTAAAACCTGCACAAATTCTAACATATCCATCAGAAATGTGTATCCACACAAAAAACTATGAAAGTGACTCAGATTTTGGAAGTTTATGTGCACCCGCCAACCAATTTTTCGAAGTTTGTAAGATTCATATAAAAGTTTTTGAAAAGGTTTTTTCTGCCAATAAAGCAATGAAAAATATTAAAAAAGACATAGTTCAGCAATGCATAGAATGTACTAATAGTACAATTTATTCCTTTTGGTTTGACGAGAAGAGTGCTTGTTACAATCATAGGCTGGAAATTTTAAATTTGCTTGTAATAATATTACTAAGAAAGCATTCTTCCTGGGAAACTTACCAGTATAAACCAGCACATATTGAAAAAGTAAAAATTTTAAAACACTAATTTGAATAAAAATTAAAAATCATACATGTCTTTTATTTTACCTCCATCATATTAGATCTTATACCGAAAGTTGTGCGCGGTTGAATTAACTTTAAAATATAAGTAAATAACAGCATCATGACTTCGGTGTAAACGTACATTTTTTCATTCATACAACAATAAAGTAAGTATATTTGCCCTACAATAACGAAATGAATCATGTTCGTTTCTATTAATGTTGAACATCCACACAAGCTGTATGCTGTGAACATTAATAAAGTTGCTAGTAAACCTAATTCATTTTTAGTTTTAAAACAGAATTAAAAACAAAAATATACCTAAAACAATGCACGCACACCCAAACACAAGTATTCATGGGAAGCATATGTGTGCATACATGAATAAACGTGTGTTTCTGTGCATAAAAAATACTACTCTCTTTTCTGTTATTAGTTTTGCTCAATGCAAAGACAGTATTCTCTGTTTACCCTTTACACTTTCCCCCCTCGTCTATTGATGCTTAAAATTTTTGTTTATGTTAAATGTTCGCAGTGCAACATCTTTGTAATTCTATAATCTTTGCTTAAACTAAATACCAATAACAACAACACCATCAACAATTTTGTTTTTGGTTTTTGCTAAAAATGTACTAAAGTTGCTTATTTTTTTTAAATTTCAATTGGGGAAGTCTATTTTTGTTCTGTCGTGATAATGATACAATGAAACGAATGACTGATTTAAAAGAAAACTGTTTGTGTGAGTGTGCATGTGTGTTGTGTGCAGTCACAAGTTGTTGGCCAAGAATTTGTGGAAATATTATCTAATATCGTTTTTAGAAAATTCTTGATTTAATTAAAACTTTTTGTTTTTTCCTCCTCTTTACTTTGTAGACAAAGAAACATTCACCCGGTCATATAAAACGGCCTATGAATGCCTTCATGGTCTGGAGTCAAATGGAGCGACGAAAAATTTGTGAAAAAACTCCCGATCTACATAATGCTGAGATTTCAAAGGAATTGGGTCGCCGATGGCAACAGTTGGGCAAAGAGGAGAAGCAGCCATATATAATTGAAGCCGAAAAATTACGAAAACTTCATATGATCGAGTATCCCAACTATAAATATCGGCCACAAAAGAAATTAGCACGGACCAGTTCTGGTGCAGTTAAAGGTGCGACCGCTAGTGATACACATAACGAAAGTAACAATGAATTAAACTCCTCTTCTTCATCCACCGCTTCACAAAGATCACACAATTCTTCAATAACAGCTGGCACAAGAGCTCCCCGAAAGACCAAAAGAAGTTCCACCAGCAGCACAACAACTAACACCAACTCCCTAAATTGTCCCAGCAACGCCTCAACGCCCCCATTTAAGAAACAAAGACACAATAGTACCAAATCTCTTAATCTAAGTACAGATTATGAAGATGATGATGTTATGGTGGATGCTGGACACCATCAGCAGCACACCCTGGATAATTTGGATAACATGGATATTGGCAGTAGTTATTTGAATGCAACAACTGCTGGCAGTGATTACAATACAATTACCTCAAGCAATTTTTACACCTCAGACGATCTGAATGCAGATCTCAATAAGAATGTGATGCTACACGTTACCCATATGGATGACAATCAACAACAACAACAAAGACTTCCAGGTTTGACAAGTCTAACGGCTGGTACGTTACAATTTAAAACCGAAGCGGATGCAAAATATGATGATGTTTTGAAACTAATGAATCCTGATAGCTTTTTTGAAAATTCGGTGGAATTGAAGGAAACTGACTGTGATGGCCTAGCGGATGTCTGTCCAAAATTAGGTCAATTAATAACATTAATAAATCCTGCCACGGATCTGCATACAGCTCATAATCAGCAACATAATCACAACACCAACACCAACACCAATCACTCTCAACATCAACACCAGCAACAACAGCAAAATCAACAGCAACAGCAACACCATCAACAACAGCAACAAAATTATGTTAATGATCTCATTGATGGCTCATTTGATGCGGATGATAATGGCGGCAGCAGCATTGTCAACAACGATGCCAATTTACATCCAGCCAGTCAGCAGTATTCAAATCTTAAGTTTTCCATTTTCAATTGCGACCCTCTTAACAATGCTGACCTCCAGTCAACTGCCAACTCTTCTAGTAATTTACTCATATGTGATGATATTCTTAGAATGGACGATGACTCGAACCACCAACACCAACACCACCACCATCACGAATGCTTTACTACGCTGACATGCACAAGTGCTAATTGTAAAAATAACAACTGTGGAAACGATACAAGCAGCACTAACAGCAACAACAATAACAACAACAACAATAATAATAAAACAAATAGTGCTGAAGATAATGCCGATCTACAACAACAACAACAACAACAAGCCCACCCAACACTCAATCAACATCATCAACACCATCAACATCATCACCATCACCATCTTAGTAATGGCAGCGTTGGTGGTGGTGGTGGTGGTGAAGGCAGCGGCGGCGGCGGAGGAGGTAGAGGTGATGGCCACAATGACTCAACACAAATGTTTTCATTACCTCCCCAGCAAACAGTTACAATGAATATTGAAATACACAACAGCCTTGGACACTGTGTTAATAAGAATGATTCACCAACATTCCATCTGGACGACAATATTGCCACAGTCTCATCATCCAACACAATGCCCACCACAGTTGCAATGCCCTCTTGTTCGAGCGATGACTGTTGCATGCTCAATCAACATTCGTCACATCATGCACATTCACCCCATATGGGCTTTTGTGGCCATTCAGCATTTGGTGGCACCTCTGTCGAGGCAACGGTTAGTAGTATTTTCAATACCGATCACAATTGTGATTCGGTAACACTGGAGCCCATCATCACCACGGGCCATCAACAAAGTGATCTCAACTACACAACATTTGATACAAATCGCACACTGTTCGATTTTACTCACGATGATTTACCACCATCTCAATCCATAAGTAGCCATTTAGAGTTTAACTATAGATTCTAGTTGACAAGCAAAAATAATTTAAAAAAAAATATATTTAAAAACGATAAAATAAAAAATAAAAAAAAACAACATAAAGTAAATTAAAAACAAAAAAATCAATTTTTAGATTTAAGTGTGTCTCTGACAAGTTTCTACTCTGGATCGAATGTTCGAATAGTATTTTTGTTAAAGGAATTTGTTATTGAAAATTAAAGGCTGGTTATTTATGTTAACCACAGTTTAACCAACAAATTAAAATTTAAACGTTTTGTAAAAAAAAAAAAAATTGTACCTTAAATGCCGCGACTTCAAAACTACACTTTTTTCAAAAAAAAAAAAACAGTTTTTCATTTGAAAGGGTTCAAAGTCGAAGCTAAGTTTAACATTGTGATACCGTGTTTTCTTTTGTTGGTTAAACTAGGATTTTATATTAATTTAACTGTGATCGATAGTCAATAAAAAATAAGAAAAAGAAGAAGAAGAAGAAGAATGAGAAGTTTTTTTGAAGAATTTTGTATTGTGTGAACTAAAGATCCTCAAAAAAAAAAAGAAAAAAATGTTTCGATGCCAGTGTGAGACGTTTAAAGTGTGGCATATAAATCTTTTTTACGTTCATTAACTAGATTTAATAAAATTATAAAATAAATTTAAAACAAACAATTTTTAAATTAAGTATAAAACTCTCGATCTACATCTGTGTGTATTTTTCTTTTTTTTACATAAAATATTTAATTTTAAGCATAAACTTTGTCATACGAGCATAAATACTAAAAATAAAATAAAATAAAATATTAATTTTCAAAGAAATAAATATGAAACAAAATAAAAACAAAATATTATGAAAAATATTCTTATTCATATACAAGCGAAAGTTTTTCATATTTAATATACAAAAACAAATTAAAAAAGAAAAAAATAGTTTTAAGTTTTAAAATATAAAAAATATAAATATATTCATATACATATAAATATAAATATAAATAAATACATATTTTAAATAAATCTAAAGGAATTAAAATTATAATTATACATCAACACAAAGCATAAATAAATATTCATAAATTTATTAATTTAATTTTATTTTTTTACACATTTCTTTTATTTCTTTTGCTCGAAACTGATTATTAAAAAAATCCCCTTAAAACGTTCATGTCTTCTTTGCAAAGAAAAACGAAAAAGCAAAAAGCAAATAAAAATTTTTTAAATATTAAAATAAAACATTTAATAAATTTGATATTTTTTTTTTAAATTAATATTATGAAAAATAATTATATATAAATATAAATTATACATCATATTCTTATACCAACGTATATATAGCTTTTAATTAGGTTTAAAAAAAAAACAACAAAAAAAACAACAATTAAATTTTATAGTTTCCCTCCCATATTTTAACCTCCTTTCCTCCCCCAACCAAAACCCATCTTTCAAATCAAAAAAATACTGCATTAAAACTACAAAAACAAAAAAATTTATATAAAAATATAAAAAAACTGTTTCAATAAAAATCTAAAAAATAAAATAAAATTTTAATATGTATGAAAATATATAAGACAAAAAACAAAAAAAAAAACAAAATATAAACAATTAGTTTTTCTTAACGTTCATGGAATGAGACATTTTGTAGAAGGTTGCATATTTTCAAATATGGCGGTCAGTGTTGTGTGTTCGTTGTGTTTCCTCATTTTTTCAAGACAATAATTTTCAGAGGTTCCCAAAATGATTGTCACTGCCATCTTAGCAATTAATTCATTTAACTGCAAAAACTAATCGAATATTTTTTTATTAATCTAGTAACCGCCTAGCTGCTACTGATCGATATAATACTCGTTTTTTTGCACTGTGGTTCATTTGTATTAAAATTAAGAAAATTTTCTTAATTAATTTTAAAAGAACTGTTGCTATAAAAGTCATGCTAATTCCCCCAAATTCACAGTGGGGGACTTGGTAAAAATGGAATCAAAATATATTTCGTGATATGATTTACATCTGCACCTGGCAGTGAGCCTTAATCAGATTGTGGTCAAACCACTGTGAATGAAAAGCAGCGCCACTCACGCCCTAGCAGGCCGAAGTCTAATTCTAGCAACAGGTTCTTCCTAGTAGCAATTTCAATGATTCCAGAGCAGGGCTGCAAACCACTACTACTTGCTGAAGAGCTAAAGATCATCCAACTTCTGGTTAAGAATGCATGAAGCTTAATATAATTAAGAATATGACGGCATTCATACTCACTGGACCTGGACCATTCATTGTGTTCATTGTCAATAATCCGACCCACTAACTCAAACGAGGGCCTTGAAACACACACAGCCACCACGATACTCCCGAAGGGCCAACCTCAATAATCAGTCAGAGAACAACTAAATGCCTAAATAGACAAATAGCAAAACTTTGGGGCTTTACTGATTCCCGTGGAAATATAGTGGACTGTCCAGTTGGCTCCTGCTAGCATTTAAGGGACTGGGTTCCCTTTTACCGCCGCAAGACACAAGTCTAGATGGTTGTATGATCATTCAATTACTGTCAAGAACACATGACTAGCATGCTCACTGGATCTGGATCATTTACCAGGTGCTATTAAAGACGAGATGATCCTGGCCACCGTAAAAACAGACCTGTATGGGGCCGCGAAACTACAACGACCATGATACTCCCGAAGGGCCAATCAATAATCAGTCAGAGAAACAGCTAAATGCCTAAAAAGACAAATAGCGGAAACTCTGCGGGCTACTGATTTCCGTGGAAATAACGTGGAGCTTCCAGTTGTGTCCCTGCTGACTTCAGGGGACTGGGCTCCCTTATACCCCCAGTTGCACAGGTCTACATAGCCAAGTATTCTATAAAGACCGATAAATGCACCCCCGGGGTGGAATCAAAATATATATTTCATTGAAAGTTTGGCTATTTTTGAAAGTTGTAAAAAGTCCTTTTTATAGCACCTCAGGCTATTCAAAATTTTAACCAGCCCGCCAATTTTTGTTTTTACGCCAATTAAAAAAAATTTCTTAAATTTGTAAAAATATCTTGATTATAAATTAATTTCATTATAATTATAAAAATATTTATGATGAAACTTTTTTAAAAAAAATTCTAACTGATGATATTTTTCTACAAGAGAATACTTGTGACAATTTTGTATAGAAAAATTTTGCCTAATACAAGTTTTTTTTATCGTAAACTGAATAAAGATATTTTTAATATAAAAATTATGGCTCATGATTTTTATTTATAGAAAAATTATACCTGATAATTTTTTTAATATAAACATTATGATGGATGACATTTTTCCATAAAGAGTCATGACTAAAAAAATCATGACTGATGAAAAAAAAATTGTTTTTAAAACATAAATGATGTTTTTTTTTCTTTAAATTATAATTGTTGTAAATTTTTTTTAGGAGAAAAAAAAAATGTTTTTCAAACATAAACGATGTTAATTTTTTAAATTATAATTTTTATAAATTTTTTTGCAGGAGAATTATAACTGTTTTTTTTTTTTGAATAGAAAAACTACGGTTGTTGAAAACGTTTTATAGAAATATTAAGGCTAATGAAAAGTTTTCATAGAAATATTACGACTGATGAAAATGTTTTTATAGAAACATTTTGACTGATGATTTTTTTATAGAAAAATTACGACTGATAAATATTTTTAATTGAATAATTACGATTTATAAAAATATTTTATAGAAAAGTTACGACTGATAAATCACGACTAATTATAATTTTAACAGCGAAATTTATGACTTGTGAATGTCTTTAATGAAAATATGGCGACTAATGAATTTTTTTATAGACTGGTGGTATTTTTTTTATAGAAAAATGACGACTAATGAAAATGTTTTGTCAAAAAATTGTGACTGATGAAAATTTTTTATAGAAATATTACGACTGATGGAAAGTTTTATAAAAAAGCTATGACTGATAAAAAATTTTTATTGAAAAATCATGACTAATAAAAATTTTTAATGGAAAAATTAGCAATGATAATAATTTTCTACAGAAAAATGTATGACTTGTAAAAATCTTTTATAGAAAAATTACGACTGTTGAAAATTTTTTATTAAAAAAATTATGACTAATGATTTTTTTTTTATAGAAAGCTTAACAATAATGATTATTTTCTGCAAAAAAATTTATTACTTGTGAATTTTTTACGGAAAAATTATGACTAATGAAAATTTTTTATTAAAAACCATGAATTACGAAAAATTTTTATGCAAGAATCAATTTTGATGATAATGTTTTGTTGAAAAATTCTGACTGCTCAAAATTTTTTACAGAAATATTACGACTAATGAATATGTTTTACAGAAAAGATATGACTGATAAAAAAATTTTTTTTTTAAAGTTATGACTAATGAATTCTTTTAATGGAAAAATTACTACTGTTAAAAATTTTCTAGAGAATAATTTATGACTTGTGAATATCTTATATAGAAAAATTACGACTCATGAAATTGTTTTGATGAAAAATGTGACTGATGAAAATTTTTTATAGAAACATTACGACTGATGAAAACGTTTTATAGAAAAGTAAAGACTGATAAAATTTGTTTTTTTTAAATTATGACTAATAAAATTTTTTAACGAAAAAATTACTACTGATAAAAATTTTCTACAGAAAATGCATGACTTGTAAAAATCTTTTATAGAAAAATTACGACTGATGAATATTTTTTATTCAAAAATTATGATTAATGAATTTTCTTTATAGAAAGATTAAGAATAATGATAATTTTCTGCAGCAAAATGTATGACTTGTGAATTTTTTTACCAAAAAATTGTGACTAATGAAAATTTTTTATTAAAAATTATGAAGTATGAAATTTTTTTATGCAAGAATAACTTTTCATAAAAATGTGTGTTTTTTTTTTTTGTTGAAAAATTATGACTAATGAAAATTTTTTATAGAAATATTATGACTGATGAAAAGGTTTTATAGAAAACTATGAGTGGTGAACATATTTTTATTGTAAAATTATGACTAATAAAAATTTTTAATGGAAAAATTCCTACTGATAATAATTTTTTGCAGAAAAATTTATGACTTGTGAAAATCTTTTATTAAAAAATTACGACTGATGAAAATTTTTTTATCAAAAAATTATGACTAATGATGTTTTTTTTTTATAGAAAAATTACGAATGATAATAATTTTCTGGAAAAAATTTATGACTGTGAAATTATTTTTATGGAAAAATTATGACTGATGAAAATGTTTTATTGAAAAACTATTACTAATACATTTTTTGTTTTTTGGAACAATTACGCTGGATGAAACAATTTTTTTAGAAAAATTATGCCTGATTTCTTTTATAGAAGAGAACAGTGAGGGGATTGTAAGTGGTTATTCCCATAATAGGTAATGCTTATTATTCAGATTGTAACAATGAGGGTTTTAAAATTGATAATAACTAAACTAAACTTTAATTGAAAAAAGTGGCATCAACATGTCTCTGTGTATACTCGCGGTTTGAAGCCACCACATTGTAGTATAATATATAAAACCGTTAAATTAAATTACAAGCGATATGCGTTTGTCAGAACAGGGTTAATTATTTTTTAACTTCTTTGTCTACATTTCTCATTTAGTGCATGTAGTTCTTAAGTATAAAGAAATCTTAATTTGTGGCAAGAAGATTTCAAATCAGATAAGTTAACTAAATGATCTATCTATATCAATTTTACTAAATTAAAATAAAAATAAGATTGAAGATATTAGAAAAACGCGAAATTATCTTATTTAAATATTGTCCTTAGTTAAGTACTGCAAAATACTGGGTTATAGTTTTATTTCCTGATATATATATATATATATGTGTGTATGTATCAGGATGTATTTCATTTGTCAAAATATATAATTTAGTCGTTTTTTAGCAAAGTCCTTCTGCTACTATTTATTTAATTTTTATTTGAAATGTTAACCATCACGCTTCTTTTCAGCATCTTCAATTTTATTTCCATTTATTACTAAATTCGCCACTGTGCAAGGTACATAAGGTATTAGAAAAATAATAAATTACTCCTCCATAATTTTAAGACATTTTAATATTTAGAAATCAATACAAAATATTTCGATATTATTTTAAGTAAAAATTTTAATCACAAAATATTTTTTATTTTTATTATAAAATAAATAATTGCTCATAAGAGCCCATTTTATTATAAGACACAAGAGTAATGATAATTTTGGGCTGCCTCAAAGTATGCAATCATTTTAAATTGAAACTTCTAACACTTTGTAACAATTTCTAGTGGCCTGGCTACATAATTAACATAAGAAAATTTTTGTAATTAAATTATTATTATATTTTTATTATTATTTAAATTTATTTTTCTTACACTGACTAAATATGATTGATTACTTAAGAGTATTTTTAGTGTTTAAAACAGAATTTATTTTTAGAAAATAAAATTAAAAAAAACTAAACTATTTTAATGACTGCTTAGAAAGCAATTTTTAACTAATAAAAAAAAATCATTTAAAATTCCTTCCGAACAGCGTCATTTTTTTATTACTGTGACAAACAAAAAAAGTTTTTTTTTTATTTTGTTTAAATTAGAAATTTTAATGGATTTCAAAATATTTTTCCATATAAATAAAACTAAAGCAATATAATCATCATTTCAAAATTTTTGCTATGTGAAAGAACAAGAAGCAATATATATTTTTGGCATGACATATGCCTTCTATCAACATTCGGAAAGCACAGTACGCTATAATAACGAACTGTTCAACGAACATAAACGTTTAAATTGTTGTTAGCGTTTGTGTATATGTACGCAAACAAAATACTGTACACTACGATTTATAGCTGATGTACACAAAATCTAAAATAACGTTTCGATCCTTTTTTTTTACTGTACTTTAGTGTACGAACACTGCATAGAAGTCTAATTATGAACATCAAATTCAAAGGTAAAAAGGGTGAACAGATTGTAAGCATTCCTGAAATACACAAACACTAAAAATATTTTAAGGAACATAACGCTACCACTAAAAGTTCTGTTAAAAATCAGTACACATGCATAAAAAATTTACTGAAGTACGCATTAAAAAGAAGATCAATAAGTTATGTGAAGTATTTTGTGCTCATCAGCCAAGAATCATTGTGTACGGTATTTTTTTTGCGACATACGCAAAAGCTTAAAAATAGTTTTATGCATTTTATGCATTTTCTTCGGAAAGAAAATGTTTGTGTATTGATCACAAAAACTACAGGGCAGAATACTAAAGTAGCGTACTTTAGTATTTTTTTTTCCAACACTGATGCTATTGCGAGTTCACTTCTCTGCAATTGTGCTGCTGCTTTAACTTTTCCTATAACATACGTTTCCCCCCCGGGGGCACATGATAGTCTTTTGGGAACCTGCTATTCCATTTAGACTGGTGTCTTGCGGGATAAAAGGCTAGTAGGAGTCACCTGGACAATCCACATATTTCCACGGAAATCAGTACGCCCCAGAGTTCACTATTTGTCTCTTGAGGCAATTAGCTGTTCTCTGACTGGTTATTGAGGTTGGCCCCTATATGGGAGTATCGTAGTGGTTGTGGTTTCGAGACCCTCGTGAGAGTTTCTGGGTCGGATCATTCAAAATGAACACAATGAATGGTTCGGGTCCAGTGAGTATGGATGCCTTACGAGCAAGGAGTGAAGGTTGCGGCCTACTTCGGGCTTTCGAAATTGCTACTAGGAGGGACCGAAGGATATACGTATTCGATGGCCTCCTAGGGCGTTAATGACGTTTGCAAATCATTTAAATGGTTTGACCACCATCTGATTATGGCTACCTAGTCGGTGCAGATGTAAATCAAATCAAATCACATCATAACATACATTTATAACATATCAATTAAATATGGTTAATTTTCCTACATTCTGGAAAGATTTATTTATAATTCGATTAAGTCTTTCTATAAAAGTAATATCGCAAATTATAGGGTCATTGCGAAGCTTAAGACTCTGCCTAAACTTTTTTAAAAAATTTATTACGGATCAAATTTGTCATCAAGTCTTATCATTTGCATCGCCTGCTCTACATGGTTTTCGAAAAGGTTGCTCAACAATTGCAAATCTCTTTCGTTTTATAACTGTTATTGATCGCGGATTTGTTTAAAAAAGCAGACATCGACTTTACTAAAGCCTATGACAAGGTTAATCATAAGCTTTTATTACACAAGCTTAATTGCATGAAATTCACACTTGACTCTTTAAGATGGATTTCTTCTTACTTGTTGAACAGATTACAGAGAGTTTACTTCAGGAATGTGACATCTAAGCCGATTTATGTTAAATCTGGTGTGCCACAAGGTAGTCATTTCGCACCGTTGTTGTTGTTGTTCTTTTCTTTGTTCATAAATGATTTACCAACGGTAATAAAGTTTTCAAATATCCTCATGTATATGCTGATGATGTCAACATTTTTTTTAACTTATAACTATTATCCGGATCATATCTTCCTGCAACAAGATTTAGATGCGATTAGTTCCTAGTGCAATATAAATCTTATGCAGCTCAATTATAAAAAGTGCAGCTGTATGAGTAGCTTTCTTAGAACACATTTTAAAGTTGAACATGTCTTGAACAATGGAATATTGAACAAAGTGGAAGCAATTACTGATCTGGGTGTCTTACTTGATCCTAAACTGAATTTTATACGTCATATATCATTTACGGTGAATAAAGCCCGACCTGTCTGGGAATTTATAAAACGCTGGGCTAAGGAATTTACTGACGAAGCAATTGTATACATCTTTAGTTAGATCAATTCTGGAATATGATTGCATAATTTTTGGACCCAACATATAATGTCCATATTAATACTGTCGAATCTGTTCAGAGATAATTTTTGCTCTTTCGCCTTCGTGGCCTGAACGAAAATATGCAAAATCTAGCGTCTTAAGTCTGATACTCTGTTCATAATTTCGTGCGAAATGCTGTCAAAGCCCATATAAAAATAATTCGTAGGATATAAATAAGAAATAATGTTGCTAAACTAGTACTCTGTTTATTTATGAAAAAGTCACGAAATGTTTCTGGCAGCATGTTTTTCTAAATAAAAAACGTTTCAGGCAACATTTTTTTTTTCAACTACGAAACAATATGAGCAGCACTTTTTTTTGCACGGAATTGTGAGCAACAGCTGTATTTTTAATTTTAAATTTGTTGTGCCAAAAAGTAAAAGTATGGAGAAAAGCGTAAATTTATTAAAAAGTGAAAAAGAAAAAATAAACTTTAGTGACGCAGAAAAGTGTATCCTGATTTCTGCAGTAAAAAAAAAGAAAACTTATTTGGGATAAGTCCCAAATAATATATTCTAACCGCAGTGCCACGAAATCATCATGGATAGATATTGCTAAAGAGATCGGAAAACCTGGTAAGGATTGAAATATATGTGCGTATGTATGTATATGAAGCATGTAAACAAAACTGGAGGAGTATTTTGAGTAGCAAACGGTACTACAACCAAAAACGAAAAGCATCAAAAAATCTGGTAGTGGATGCGACTTGCAGTTCTCTTCAGACGAATCTCGGAATCCCTGGGAGTTTTCTAAGGACTTCACTGAGACGTCGAAATTGAGAACGTAAGTGTTATTATTCTAACTTATTGTTGCTTATTGTAACTTTCGTAAGTGATGTAAATTTTGATTGTAGAACCAGTTGCTCACAGCTTTTAAGCACGCCAGATTCGCAGTCCACGCAAGATATTTTATCTGATTCTGAGATGCTATCTATTACGCCACGGGAGCAAAAAAAAACAACTTTTTTATATGTAAGTAGACACCAAGTCTTTATTATTCTAATTTAAAATGTAACTTTAATTAGAGTTTTACGGATTTTTATTTTGTTTTAGAAAAACAGCAGTTTCATCGAAAAACGTAAGTATATCGAAATGAAATGTGAGCAGGTGTCTCAAAGGTGGCAGATGTGATGACAACGTTGGTGGATATGGCAAAACAACAAAACCAAAATAATGTCAATGCGCCTTTCCCCAGTTATATCTAATTATATTAATTCCTTGTAGTTAAAATTGCCTAATGAGATTGGCGAAAATGTATGATGAAAAATTATTGTTATACTTTACCATGAGATCTCTGCTCTACTTATTTTTAATATTAATGCATAACAGTAATTTTTACATAGTAAAATAAGAGTTTTCAAATTTTTTAAAGACTGGCCACACAAAAC
Source organism: Trichopoda pennipes (assembly GCA_030448955.1). NCBI lineage: Eukaryota > Metazoa > Arthropoda > Insecta > Diptera > Tachinidae > Trichopoda > Trichopoda pennipes. The sequence goes on from JASKUP010000040.1 coordinate 6,964,287, forward strand.
AAAAGCCTGAAATAAGTATATGAATTTTTTTATAATAGCCAAAGTTTTTCTTTTAATAACAGTATATGTTTATACTATCCTTTGCAATAAAATCTATTGCCTTATGTATCCACCTTATTAAAAGTTATTTAATAAAAAACATATTTTTTTTTTGTTTAAAAACAGATCTTTTTATTAAAGCGTTTTGATAATTTTAATTATTTTTAAAGCCTCTTTAGCAGAAATTATAAATTTTTTATTTCGTAAACTATTTTTAATTAGGAATCTCCTCCAAAAAAGCGAATTTTCGCTGCCAAGTAACAGATGTCGGAATTAAAATAAGTCATAATTTTTTTGCGAACAACACGGTTTGAATCATCTTGTGTGCCGTAAAGCGCAACATTAATATTAGACAAAAAGAGAAAATCAGCTGGCAACATATTGTCTAAATTTTCGAGCGAAATATCAAATGTTGCTCAACACTTTTCGCAAATTAGAACAGAGTACTAAGCTTTATAACAATAGATTTGCTTTAATTAAACTTCCGACGCTTAAAAGTCCTAGAACAATGTTGAATGTTAGTTTAGCCCTTAATCTTATTAAGGGAAATGTGTTCTGTCAAATTTTAATAAGTAATATCTGCTTTAACGTCCTACATGTAATTTTATCCCGCCAACCGTACAAGTGTACAGAGCTAACTATGTTAACTGGGATTCGTTATTAAGGATTTTTTCTAAATTTAATAAATATTGTTATGGATGTGTCTTGCTTAAAGCTTAGTACTCTGTTCTAATTTGCGAAAGGTGTTGAGCAACATTTGATATTTCGCTTGAAAATGTTGAAAATATGTTGCCAGCTGATTCTCTTTTAGCGAAGCGTTGTTAAAGCGTATACACAACCATATTCGTTCAGCGGAAGGATAAAACTAATTATCTGTCAAATCAAACATGAGCTAAGTGTTACCATTCACGAAATAAGCACTAGTTGAGAACAAAAAACGTAAGATGGCAGACCCTTTACACTTAATTCTAAACATTGCACAGTGGGGTATTTCGTAGAAAAAGCGAATGAAGCTTGTAACTTTTAAGCGGACAGTTGAAACCTCATGCGACTTTAGAAGAGTTTATAAGATGAATTGAATCTTGAGTTTTGCTTTAAGGTGGGTATAAAAGACAGATAAACAGATATGAGCACTTTAGAATAGTAAAGCGGGATGCTTGCAAATCTCTCTAATAAAATATTGATTTTTTTAAACTCTCATTATTGTTTTCGATAGACGGCAAATGACAAACATAAATTTCTTTCAATCGCTGTCAAATTTTGAACCTAAAAAAAATGTTATCCGGAGAAGTCGGATAACCTGCTTTCATTTGAAGAAAAGGGGTTACTGCAGCTTACGGTCAATAAAAAGTTTGCGCAATTCAAAAGTGGTGATTTTGACTTACCCGGTCAGCCGAAAAAGTTTAAAGATGAGAAACTGGAAGATTTTTGTCAAACGCAAGAAGAGTTTAGGTTATCATTGCTAGTAACACAAAAAGTAATTTCTATACATTTACATGCATTAAGATTCATTCAAAAGTAACGAAACTGGGTTCAATATGATTAAAGCCGCGGGACGATGAAAGACGACTATGCATGTCGCAAATGATGCTTGAAGGCTACAAAAAAAACATTTGTGCATCGTTTTGTTTGTGGTGATGAAAAATGAATATATTACAATAACCCTAAGCACAAAATATCATATGTAAAGCCCGGTTAACTGTAAAAATCAACGGCGCAGCCGAATATCCATAGCGCCAAGGTAATATTGTGTATTTGGTACCTTCAAAAGAGCGCTTTATATTATGAGTTATTGAAATCGGATCACAGGGAACCAGTACCAAAGACAATTGATAAGTTTAAAGAGATTAAACAACAAAAAACAACCACAATATCCGACCAACCACGAGGCCATAATCGTCCGTTGAAAAATTATTTTGAAAACAGTGGACGTTTAAAGTGTTAGCTCAACCGCCTTATAGTCCAAATTCGATGCAGAATAACCTTACTGGAATACGCTTTACTTCAAAACTGAGTATCAAAACTTGTTTTTATTCAGTCTTTATTTTAAAACCAAAACAGTTCTTTGGCACGGAATCCATATGCTACCAGAAAGATGGGGAAAAAGTAGTGGCTAACAATAGCCAATATTTTGAATAATGTACCAACTCATTTTATTATTCAAATATTTTTCAAACAAAGAAAAAATCGACACCATTTAAAAATTAAATATAATCACCCTTATTCTGGTTGGCGACATCAATACAAGACGACATCGTTGGCAATATTGCCAATACATGTTTGGTATTCTGTAAAACAATTTGACATTGATGTTGCCTTAACCGTAGAAAGATAACGTTATTTTTTGGTACGGTAAAGATAACGTTACGTCTGAAAGACGTTTGGTTTCTAACATCCTTTTAAGGAGTTAAAAAAAATAAAAATTGGCACAGGAGTTATTGAGATCATTGATTTATTGAATTTTCTCTTTGATAACCATTAGCAAGCTACTGAGATCAACTGAGAATACTGAGCATATACATTTTCTCTCACTACAAACCACAGAGATGGAGTACAACATTAAAACGGCATACGTCTGATAGACGTAACTTATCTATGCAGGGTTAAATTGCCATTGATATTATCGTCTGTGATTTTGCTGTCGTGCTGTTGTAAACAAAAATTTAAGAAGATTGAAAAAAACTAAAAATACAAAATAAACTTTAAAAAAATAAAAATAAAATGGAAAAGGGAAAAAATTAAAATTACCAAAGCCAACCAATTTGAAATATTAGTGGAAGAATTGGGAACAAATCCATCACTTGCCGGGGGATTTCGAAGAGGCAGTGTTTTTTATTAATTTTAAGGAACAGTGGGAAAATGTTGCGACTGCTCTAAACGCCCTTGGCCCACCAAATACATTAAGTGATGGATGGCAAAAGGTATAGTATGTAGTTCAATACATGTTTGACAAAGCACTTTTTTCAGATTTGGCGCGACATAAAATTTAAAGTAAAAAAAAAGATGGTAAAAAACAAAATGGAATGCAAAACTACTGGAGGCGGAATATTTAATCAACCTATACTGAGCTCGGAAGAAGTTATGGCCAATATGCTGAGCATTGTGATTTTAACTTAATTTAGGTTCAATTTAATACAAATTTTATTTATTAAAGAAGAAAAAAAAATGTCGAATATAAATAATAAAAAAAAAAAAACAGATTAATTTTTTTTCACACAGTTTATATTTTCTTCACAACAATTTTATCAAAAATAGCACACAAATGAATCAGCTGACTCAGATATTAGATATGTGTGTTATATTTTATTAAAATGATCGATAAAGTTGCAACGTCGTCAAAGGGAATACCAAATAAGCATTGATGTTGTGTTAAAATGATGTTGCCTAAAAATCGATGACGGTGTTGTCGTCGCCTATCAGAATAAGGGCGAATGTTTCAAATAATTCAAATAATTATTGCAGATACAAAGGCCATTTTTGTTTGTTATACAGTTAAAATAAATAATGCTATCCAATACTCATAGATCTATAACTACAAAGAAAAATCGATTTGTCATATGTTTTTTGCTGACCTAAACCTCAATCAAAGCGCTTAGTGCAACTTTTTTTCGGCATTTTTAAGATTTAACACTAAAATCGCATGTCTAAATAGGCGCTTCAACGTTGCTTCTTGAACAACAATGTTACCTATGTGGCTTGAAAAAGCCCAGGCAATAGCAATAAAAAAATATATATTTATATAAAATCGCTAGACTGACTTGAAAATAACTAAATTGTCATTACTTGACATTTTGTCACACGTATTGCCAATTCAAATTCGCAAATTGCCAAATATTCACGACGCGCTATTTAAGTTGGCTTCAAACATTTTCTATGAGCATAAGAACTTTTAATAGATAGACTACGCTTTTTGCGTTGATACAAATTTAGTTGTTGGTGGCTGGTGTTTCTTAGAAATCACAAAGTATACAGACACGTCATGACTCGTTTTATATGCCTTCTATTGTGCATCTCTCTCTTGAGATGTGTGGTGATACGAATTCTGTTTTGGGTTGTGTTTCTGGCGCAAGAAAAAGTATACGTTTTTTACTACGCAAAAAAACAAAGTTGAGTTTTTTATAGGGTGCGTTTTTAAAATGGTTGTTTACCCGTGATAGTGTTTATGTCATTTACTAATTTATAAAGACCAGTAGATCTTGAGGTTTAACGTTGAATGCAATATAAGCTCTGATAAGTTATTCAACATGACATTGGATATTTCCATAAATGTGTGAAGAGAATCTGCACATTACGTTTTTGTAGTGGATGCGGTTGAGGTGGTTATGGTTGCAAACTGCTTATTGGATTCATGTTTTAGTAGAAGTAAATCTGTTTGTTGTCTTTATTTGGCAGCTCCGTTTTAGCTACACCAATATCAGCTTCCCTAAGATCAGTCAGCTTTTAGCAAAGTTAGAGTAACAAGTTATAGTACCGGGGAATATTTAGAAATAGTTCCTCGTTTTCACTAGCATAAATAAAGGGTCCGCAATTTAACGTTTTTTTTTTTCAACTAGTGCTTATTTCGTGAATGGTAACACTTAGCTGATGTTTGATGTGACAGATAATTAATTATCCTTCCGCTGAAAGAATATGGTTGTGCATACGCTTGAACAACGCTTCGCTAAGTGGGCAAAAAATAATCATCTTTTCAGATGAAGGTCATTTTGATCTTGGCGGGTATGTAAACAAGCAAAACTGTTGCATTTTGGGCACAGAAAACCCGCACGCATACATTGAAAAGCCGACGCACCCAAAACGAGTCACTGTTTGGTGCGGGTTTTGGTCCAGAGGCATAATTGGGCCATTTTTCTTCGAAAACAAGCAAGGAGTGGCCGTTACAGTCAATGGCGATCGTTATCGGCCATGTTGAACAAATTTTTGTTCATAAAAATTGAAGAGGAGGATATTGGCAACAATTGGTTGCAACAGAACGGCGCTACGTTCCACACAGCCGAAGCTGTGTAGTTTTATTTATAGCATTTAATAAAAAAAAAAGTAATTTGGCGGACCCTATATTTAATCCACTAATTAGGACTTAATAATAATAAAAATAAAACTGACTTTAATAGCAGTCCTTTGACATCATTTCAAATCATATTTATATTTTACAAAATTTAATTATTTGTTGTAATTTAACAAAAATTCTGTTACTAAATTTAACACAATAATGATCTAAAGTTAAGCTTAAGATTAAAATTATTCATTATTCTTCGATTTGTTAATGATGTTTCGATTTTTATAAATTTTCTTTTAATTTTATTTGTATGAAAAATTGTTGTTGTAAAAATACATTGTGACTCTTCTGACCTTAAACCTTAAATTAAATTTAAAAAAATATAATATAGAACTTGTTGTTGTTGTTTTTGTTTTCCTTTTTTTTATAATATAATAACATATTAAGCCCGCGAAAAAAACCTTAATATTTATTATAACTACTTATAAGCTAAAAAAAATATATAATAATAATTAATAATCAACAGTTTTAAGAGAATTTATTAAATTTGTGACATAAATTTGTTGCAATTGTTTTATTTTTAAAAATGTCTGCCAGTTTTTATGTTCATTGCGGATCACAGAAAGAACTGTTTGTTAAGCAGAATAACAGAAGTGGAGAATGCAACAGGCGCCAATAGGAAACAAAGGAAAAATTATTCCTGTTGCATTTAAATGTTTAAGAGTATAAAAGTATATTTTTTTAAATATTTCATTGCTTTTTTTAAAATTTATATTTATAAAAAAAAAAACAAAATCATATGCCACCCATATTTAAGATTTAAAAATATTTTAAATAAAGTTTTGTTTTCAATTTGTTTCTTGTTGAAGACAAGTATCGTTCCCTAAGCCCTAAAATATTTAAACGTTTCTAATTTTTGTATTTCTTTATACAGTAGCAGTAATATTATTAAGTACAGTTGCTTAATATTGTTAACTTAACTTATTTTTACATAAAGGAATAGTCAAATAGCAACAGAATGGAGAGGAAACCAAAATAAAAAACTGAAAAATTTTTTAAGAAAATATAATGGTTTTTTTTTTAATATTTTTGTTTTTGTTCTTTCGCCTTTTTCTTTTGTAAATCGATTTCTGCTGTAGCCAAATAATTGGAGCCCTCTAAATGTAAAGTACTTTGTCTATGAGAATTGCGTATTAAACAAAATACCGATATTAAAAGAAGTAAGGCGCCGATACCAAAGAACACAATTATCAAAATAACACGTATTTTGGGAGGTACAGTAGCGGCAAAATTCATAAGATCAGTAATTTCATCAGGCAAACTATCAATACCTTCTTCAAACCAGAGTATAGGAAAAATGATATCAGGAAAATTGGCAACTTGTTTAATATCGAACACTTGACTGACAGCCAAGTTAATTTGAACGCGTGCACGTGCTCTTAAAGTTGTTCCCATGTCCTGAAAAAAAACATAAAAATAAAATTTAATAAATAATTTATAGTTATTCGGAATCATTTTCAATATAAGCAATTTAATATAAAAATAAAATAGCAAACCTAGTTATTTCATTTAACAATGATATTTCCTCAATGAGATCATTAACCCAATGAGAATTATAATTCAAAACTCTTAAATTACACAGTATTATGCCTTAATTTCGTCTTTAGCTGATGTAAAAAAACTCCTTACCATTATTTTGTCTGTTCTTCTGAAACAATGTTTCACTTTCTAAACAACATTAGTTAAACACCTTTATAAATTTTATTTATATGTAATTTGCAACTCTCAATTAGTTTATAGAAATTAAAATTGATAAAAAAATGTCTGACTTCTTAAAAAAATGTGAATCAGAACTAAACAATAAGCTGAGTAACAGCCATTAAAGGGTGCACTATTGTCAGCTCATATTAAAATCTGTTTCTAGGGAAAAGCCCTCATTAGCACTTGCTAGGAATTAAATGTGCACTAACATTGGTACTTTAAAATCTGATGTGTACCAAGCACAGACTTGATGATTTGAAATTTCTAAAGAATTCGACTTTAAAAATTAAGGCCAATTTTGGCAGTTCTATAATGACAATTGAAGTTACGATACACTCTATAGTGTTAAAGAGTCTGTTAGTTACAAGACTTAAAAGATTAAATCAAACAAATCCAAGTTCGAGGAATTAATAATCGAGTCGGATTTTTATTTGTAAGTGAACAGATTTTTCGATTTTTTGTTTTTTTTTTGTTTTTATCTCCCTCCACATACTTAACCTAAAGCCCTTTAAAAGGTATGATTAGGTAAGGATCTATGCCGTTCTTGCATCGTTTTACAGGGAATCATATTTTTTATTTAAAAACAGCTAAAGCCAAATCTGCAGGTAGCGTATAATCTCTGCTCTTGATTCAAAGCTTTTACCATTAACTCATATATTTGAAAGCAGGATTTAATTGCTAATAGCTAAACCTAGAGAATACTATAATGCGCTAAAAGTTTCGGTCTCATTTAATATATTTTCTTTTCTTGCATCGAAACTAAGCAATTCTGTGTTCGATAAAAACGTTTATCTCCATTTATTTTTTGAATTTTTTCAACAAAAATTATTTCTTTTTGTTAAATTTTATTCCAGTTATCATCCTTAAAAGCTGTATTTGCTGTCTTTGTAAGGTAAAAATCAAAAGATGGGTCCTTATGAGTAACTAAATTGAACCAGCTACTTTATCGCTCACAATGACATTTGTACTCGATTATGAGCAAATAAGACACAACCAATTCGAATTCAATATTTTTCGCGAAACTGAAATCAATGAAAAATATTGCAGGCTTGACTTGAGTACACATTTTAAATTCACCATCTGACAAACATATAATGATGATTTCTGAAGAGAACTGTTGCAATAGGAAGATCATGTGTCGCTACGCGACCATATTTCAAGCCTTTCTATAGTTTCTTTATTTGGAATAGAGCCTGAACGAATGCATTCCCTTCATGCTTAACTGCTTTTACGATTCTATCTCACTTCACATATTGTTGGCTTTACATGCTTCTAAGCTTAGCTGCGGCGAATTATCTAACCAGAATGACCCTGCAGCGGGTGCCTTAAAAATTCTAATTCTCTCTTAGTTATTTTGGTATCAGCTCTTCTCAAAGCATGCTTTATATACAGACGAAGTGAGCGTCTGTGGGGTAACAGAACATAAACCGCGTTGATACGCACGATTTTTGCAAAAAATACAACAAAGATTTGCAATTATTGAACGCACTGTTTGTGCGGCGAACTTATAACAAAAAATTTTCATTGTTTAAGTGGCGAAATTTTAATCAATCGGTAACACTGTTACAGCAAATACAGGTAAATTGGGGACATTATAAAAACCACTAAAAATGACTGTGTAGGTGGCAACGTCATAATCGTATTTTTAATTGCCATTTAAAACATACGAATAAATTTATTAGTATAACATTTATTTCAAAAAAAAATTTCATAAAAAATTTATTTGTATACAAATTTTATTCGAATAAAAATTTTATTCGATTATAAATTTTATACGAAAAAACTTTTTTATTGGAATAAAATAAAGCTTAATAAAAAAAAAACCAAAACAGAAAAAATTTGAACAAAAAATTGATCGAATAAAAATTGTATTGGATTAAAAATATTATTCGATTAAAAATTTTATATATCAAAATATTATTAATTAATATTAATAGCATGCTAACTTAATAAAAAAAAAACCAAAACAGAGCACATTTGAATAAATCATTGACCAAAGAGAAATTTTAATCAAATAAAAATTTTATTCGATTAAAAAAGTTGTATACGAAAAAAATAATTATTTTATTGGGATAGGTGTGTTAACTTCATAAAAAAAAACCAAAACAGAACAAATTTGAATAAAAAATTGATTGAATGGAAATTTTATTCGTATAACAGTTAATCATTAAACCCTGCATAGATAAGTTACGTCTATCAGACGTATGCCGTTTTAATTTTGTACTCCGCTCTGTGGTTTGTAGTAAGAGAAAATGTATATGCTCAGTGTTCTCAGTTGATCTCAGTAGCTTGCTAATGGTTATCAAAGAGAAAATTCAATAAATCAATGATCTCAATAACTCCTGTGCCAATTTTAATTTTTTTAAGTCCTTAAAAGAATGTTAGTAACCATACGTCTTACAGACGCGACGTTATCTTTACCGTAGTAAAAAATAACGTTATCTGTCTAGGGTTAAGATAGTTTGGTTAAAACGTTTTTAGCATGCGACGATGTACAGTGAGATAAATACTCAGACGATAGCGGTTTTAAAAGACTTAAATTTTAATGCAAACATATAATGATTTTCATCAAATTGGTATTTGACTGTGAAAGCTTTATACAGGGTGTCCGCCGGGAATGTAAATGACTTTGTATATCATTTTTGATTAAATGAAAAAGAGTTAATTTGATATTGATAAATATTTTATTTAATATTATCAATTATGTATGGAATATAATAACAGATAAATGTCCGCCTCTCTTAGCTGCACAAATGCGAGCCCTTTTGATTACATTTTTCATTACATTCTCAAACATTTCATGCGGCATTTCGTTAAATTCATCACAAATATTTTGTTTGAATTGCTCAAGCGTTTCTGGTTTATTTGCATAAACTTTGCTTTTCATATATCCCCACAAAAGAAAAACCCTGGAGCAGTCAAATCAGGCGACCGTGGAGGCCAATCAACATCAGACTTTCTTGAAATAACTTGTTGTAAAAAAAGGTCTCGCAGTAATTCTATTGTAATACTGGCTGTACAAAATGTGGCGCCCTCTTTTGTTGATACCACATGTTAATCAAGCCCAAAGCATGTACGATATCGCTCCCCATTCACAGTTACCGTTACGCCGTTTTCATTTTCGAAGAAGTTAGGTCCAATGATACCTCTTGACTAAGTCGCACTCTACACTGTCATTTTTAATGGATGCAAAAGTAACTGTTGAATAATTTGATGGTTTCCCATTCCTCAGAACCGACTATTCAGTTTATTCACATATTCATTCAAATGAAAATGTGCCTCGTCACTAATTATGATTTTTTTCTGAAAATCGGAATAGTCATGGGCGAACTGTAACATCCTATTGGCATATGTACGGTGGCATAAATGGTCTTGTGAAAGAAGCTCTTGTGTCAACTAAATCTTCTATGGAAACAAATGCAAATCCTTGTGCAAACTTGTGGCCAAAGTTGTTCTGTGAAGATCAGGCTCTTGAGCACGGCTTCGAATTGAGTTTGATGAACTGTTTTGAACACTTTCTTAAGCAGCAGTAATAGTTTCAGCCGATCTTGCGGTACGTTGTGCTCCATGCTGGGATCTCCTCCCCGCGGGGACACATAATAGTCTTTTTGGAACCTACTATTCCATTTGACCAGGAGTTGCAAAGTCTCCAACTCTTTAGCAAGGAGTGAAGGCTGCGGCCCACTTCGGGCTTTCGAAATTGCTACTAGGAGTGACCGAAGGATATACGTATTCGATGGCCTCCTAGAGCGTGAATGACGTTTGCAAATCATTCAAGTGGTTTGACCACCATCTGATTATGACTACCTAGTCGGTGCAGATGTAAATCAAATCACATCGAGCTGGGATCTCCTTTTCCGAATTCATTCACTGCACGATAAATAGTGAGTTTTGTTGCCATATTCTTTCTCCCAAAAATTTCACGTAACTTTCTCATCGTCACAGTAATCGATGATTGATTTTTATAAAATATTTTAACGATTAAAACACATTGGTTCAATGAACAGTTTTCCATAATAAATTTGCCACGCGTCTACTTTACGACTGCCAAATATGAACTGTCCTGACTAAACCTTCCCGGCGGGCACCCTGACCTCTCAAATAAAAATAAGTAAAATTTTAATATTATTTACGACTTTTCTTCCTCTCGCAATAAAATTTTAAAAATAAAAAAGATGAAGAAGAAACAAAAAATATAAAACGAAATAATTTACAGCGCTATCAAAAGTGACTTTCTCAAAATTCGCGAAAGGCTAAAACAAGTATTCGTAATCTTATCCTAAACTAAAACAGTCTCTGTGTATAATCTAATCTAATTCGAATGGAGGTGCCTTAAATAAAGACGAATACTCACAGGCTGTACATCAATAAAAAGTTGATGTTTTTCTTTTTCGGGTGGCGATATACCATCGACAGCAGTGCGCAAACTATCATCAGCCAAATAGAAATGTGGAAAACTCAGCATAATGGGAGAATCTACAAAATAAGAAATAAGAATATTGAAATAAAATTGATTAATTCGCTTCAAAATCCATCACTTACCATATTGACACAAAGAAACATTGAATAAACCATTTGGTGCACAAGATGGCTGTCCAGCTGGGCAAAAACACATATTGTCGGGATTTGATTCAACATCAGCGAATACATTAGCAGGTGGCGAGAATCGAAAACCTTTAACACCACCCTTCGTCTCAACAGTTTTTTCGTAAACCAAAGGCAATAGACGACACAAATCTTTATCATAAATATGCAAGACACGATCCTCTTTGATGTGAGGTGGGAAAATAGAACCGTCAGTGCCATTAAGAACATTGCAATTCTCCGTCAACCAATGAGGCAGATGAGAGCGGCCATTATATTTATCAATTATGCCGAATTTGGTGATGTCATCAACGCCACTAAAGATAGTGACACGATCCTGTAACAAAGAGTTTTATATTCTCTTCATATTCTTTGTTTAGTTCTTCATAATTTTTTTCATTTTATTAAGTCCTTCATTCTTAGTTTTTTATTGCAGCATAGAAAAGGTTAAAGACTCTTCCATACAAAAAAAATCTTTATATTTTTCTTTCTTTAGTTTAACCCATTTATTTTTTAATTTACATTAATTATCGTTGAAACGTGAGTTATTTTTAGCACCTTCAAGCCTTTAAGTATTTAATTTATTATCTTGTTGTCATGCTTTTACGGAAAAAAGTACCACAAAAATAAACATTTAAATTTAAAAATTAAATCATTAATTTTATGCAGCATTTAAAACGTGATCGTTTTTCGAGAATATTTCATTTTAATAATTCGGTAGCTATTTTATTTTACATATAAATTTTACTAAAATGTCTCGTTTTTTTCCATTCTAAATTTGTGCAAAGCTCACACAGTCGCACCTTAATCGGCGGGCAAGGCGACTTTTATATATCAGAAATTGTTATGTTCATGCAAAATGTATGGAACCAACCTAAAAGTGCAGCGTTAATGTTTAGCGGTTATAAAATCCGATTTCGAAAACGTGATAGGTATTGAAGTTGTGTGCTTGCTTTTTTAAGAAATTGTTGGTTTATTTAGAATTGCTTTTGTTATTAGTGAAAAGTTATAAAAAAATGTAGTCAATTTAGCGATTTTATACTCATTTATTTATCTAGATATTGCAGTCTTAAAGTTAGTTCCAAAACAATTTTGCACGCAGATTTTTAATATCGGTAAGATTGTAAAGGAAATACTATCTGCCAAACGTTAAAAAATTTCATTCAAAAATAGTCCCGCCAGGTGGCGTGCATTCTACCTACATAAGTAGATACGACCTTAATTTCGTGATGAGGTTTACATTAGCACCGACCACAAGGTCATATCTGATGATGGACCGAACTACTTTGGGTGATATAAAGCGTGCATCCACGCCCTAGGAAGCCGATGTCGTCCAACATGTCATTCCTAGTTGCAATTTCGGGAACTCGGAGTGGGGCCACCACCCGCACTCCGTGCTGAAGAGGTGGGGACTTTCCAACTTCTGGTCCAGAACACATGACATAGCATTCTCACTGGATTCGGATCATTCACCATTCATGTGTTATTAATCAAAAGAGAGATGATTCTGGCCCTTATAATCATTTCATGAGGGCCTGCGAAACCACAACCACCACGATACTCCCCGAAGGGCCAACCTCAATAATCAGTCAGAAAACAACAAAAGCTTAACTGTGGGGCTTAATGATTCCCTTGAAAATAAAGTTAAGGTTGCCCAGTAGGCTCCTGCTAGCCTTTAGGTTATTGGATTCCCTTTTACCCCCAGATGAGATTCCATCAAGACATATCAATATGCCATTGGGGGGATACGACCTTAATGAAAGAACTACCTAAACCGAATACAGACTCACCAGTACAGTTTAGAACAGGGCTTGAGAATAGTGTCATCATATTGAAAGCGCTCGGCGTTCTTCATGAGAAACAAACAGCCAGCAAAGACGGAGAAGAGTGATAACAAAAAACACCCAGTTTATTTGCAAGCAGGGTTACATTTTGACCAATAATTTATGGTAAACGATTAAATGTCACAGACACGCATATGTTTTCCCATATTTTTTGTGTGACAGAGTTGCATCTAAACACATTTTCTCCTGTATTTTTCTAAGTAGAGCAGAATCTGTCAGATTAAAATAGTGCATTAAGTTCCATAAGAACAAAAATACTAAAGGGTCTACCATCTAACATTTTTTTTTCAACTAGTGCTTATTTCGTGAATGGTAACACTCAGCTCATGTTTGATTTGACAGAAATATAGTTTTATCCTTCCGCAAAACGAATATCGTTGTGTATACGCTTGAACAATGCTGGGAAATATTGCGACATTACTTTGAAAATCATTCTAAAGTTGCAGAATGTGTGTGCGAAAATTAGGTATGGATTTTGGAAGAAGAGAAGCACCGTCAGCTCTGTGTGTTCGTTATCTTGTAAAAAAAGTGAAAGGAACTGGCAGCCTCATCGATAAATTAAAGCGTGGAAAGCCAAAAACAGTGCGTACACCCGAGAATATTTCTGCTGTGGCAGAAAGTGTGCGTGAAGCGCCATTAACATCTATTCACCGTCGTTCTCAACAATTAAACATTTCAGAGACATCATTACGTAGAATTTTGCATAAAGACCTTGGTATGGCGCCATACAAAGTCCAATTGGTTCGAGAGTTGAAGCCAAGTGACCACCCAATGCGTTTTCGCTTCGCTTAGTGGTCCTGCGATCGACTTACAGAAGATGCCGATTTTGCAAAAAAAATCATCTTTTCAAATGAAGCTCATTTTGATCTTGGCGGGTATGTAAACAAGCAAAATTGACGCATTTGGGGCTCAGAAAATCCGCTCGCATACATTGAAAAGCCGACGCACCCAAAACGAGTCACTGTTTGGTGCGGATTTTGGTCCAGAGGCATAATTGGGCCATTTTTCTTCGAAAACAAGCAAGGAGTGGCCGTTACAGTCAATGGCTATCGTTGTCGGGGCATGTTGAACCAATTTTTGTTGACAAAAATTGAAGAGGAGGATATTGGCAACATTTTGTTTCAACAGGACGGCACTACGTGCCACACAGCCGAAGCTACACTCGATGTTTTGCGCCCTACTTTTGAAGATCGCATTATCAGCCGCAGAACTGATGTCGTTTGGCCACCTCGGAGCTGTGATTTGACACCGTTGGACTATTATTTGTGGAGTACCATCAAAGGTAAGTGTTACGCCGACAAGCCAAAGACAATTGATGCTTTAAAGGACAATATTTGTGAACACAATCGATTGTGCTTAAAAATTGGACCGATCGTGTAGGCTACTGCATGGCCAGCCGAGACAGCCATTAGAATGAAATTATTTTCCATTATTAACCGGAAGGATTGTACTTTCAAATAAAAAGAGAAATTTGAGAAAATATTCAGTAGTTTTGTTTAAAGCATTTAAAACAAAAAAAAAGTTATTTGCCGGATCCTGTAATATTTATTCGTGCTCTCTTGGCCTCTTAGCCTAAACTAACCTAAAATCAGTCACCATGTAAATTATTTTAAGAAATATTATTAGGAAATTACCGCTTTTCTAAACAATTCGTTTCAACTCATTATCGACAATAGCAAAAGTAAAGGGTTTTTAACAAGAAGTTTGTTTTCTAAAATAAAACAAAAAATTTAGATTACGAAGAGTTTGGCAAGTTTGGCAATTATAAATGAAAAATGATATCTGGCAAATGTCCACCATGACCAAGCTGACAGATGTCAACTCTTTCGTCAAAGTTTTTAATCACTTTTTGGCAAAATGGCGATCCTATTTCATTAATCACATCACGGTTGTGTTCCTAATATAACCCTACAAAAATTAAACCAGTGGTGTTAAGTCACAGGATCTGGCTGGCCACTTAACTGCTGATTGTCGTGAAATAATGCGATCGGGAAATTTGGTTTGCAATAAATTGAATAATAAATAACTTAATTGGCTGTGTGACATGTGGCACCGCCTTGTTGAAACCACAAGACAGTGATATTCACGTCGTCAATAATAGGACAAAATTTAGTTGTTAGCATCTCGTGATAGCATGAATCATTAACCGTTACCACATTTCCAATATCATCTTAAAAAAAAAAAAACGGTCCAATCACGCCTTCAGACCACATAGTGCACCATACTGCGACACGTTAAACATGTAAAAAGTTCTCAATAATCGCTTTCGGAATTTTAGAAGCCCAATTGTTGACTGAAAATGAACTTCGTCTGAAGAAATTATTTTTTCAGAAAACCCAGCCGAATGTTCCCGAATAAATCTACGGCGATGTGAATGGTTGGTCGGCTTCCATTTCTACACCAGTTGAAACTTGTAAGGCTTTAAAGTATAATCCTTACAAAAAATTCGACGTAAGCTGATTTTGGATAATCCCAATTGTTGAGAACGTCGAAGAATTGACAAACTTTGGATCTGATTCAATACTGTGGCTAACGGCTGCAATGTTTTCAGTTGAACTTGCGTTGGTGTTCGCATATTTTGTATCGAGCCTGTCGACTCAAATTCAACGACCAAACAATTAATAGCGGTCTCTGAAAGTTTGCAAATATCACGAATCTTACGCAACGTAACTTTAACAGAACCACCATTTCCATAGTGGATTTTAGTTATTTTAATGCGATTTTAGTTCGAAATTTAAT
Source organism: Trichopoda pennipes (assembly GCA_030448955.1). Classification (NCBI taxonomy): domain Eukaryota; kingdom Metazoa; phylum Arthropoda; class Insecta; order Diptera; family Tachinidae; genus Trichopoda; species Trichopoda pennipes. The sequence goes on from JASKUP010000040.1 coordinate 6,980,247, forward strand.
ACGTCAAAAACCTAAATGTCAAAACTATCATGTTGTTGGTGTTGACAAAAAAATTCTTACTGAAAACCCCTTATACTAGAAGCTTCAGCTAATCGCCTAGTAAGAGAATTTTAATAAAAAATTTTCGAAAGCACACAAAGTCAAGGGGAAATTTATAATATTCTACTGATACTTATCGAATTATTTTTTATCTTTTTTAAATTTATCTAAAAGAAATTCAAAATTCTAGTAAAACGATACATAGAAAAATAAAACTGATTGAAATTTAGTTCAGAAAGATTTCAGTAGTTATAATAAATTGTGGCAATAATTTTTTTTTTATTTAACCCCATTGTGCAATACTCTATTACACAAAAAAAGGACAAAACTTACCGTAGATGTACCATTCTTGCCATACATCAAACCAAATTCTTCATAAGGTAGTTTCTGTTCTTTGGGAACAACATCTTTGGCCAATTTCAAAAGAGGGTCTTCGTAACCCCACAAAAGCTGTCCCACCGACACTTGGACGAAAGGTTTAATTTTCAAAATATCCATGATACTTGCCATGGCCAAACGTAGAAATCTTTAAGAAATAGAAAATACAATCGATAAAAATAAAATAAAATTAAGAAAGAAATAAAAAATAAATTAAATTAATTACCTGGCTGCATGTTTACTTTGAGAGGTGGCACTCAACATGGGTATATTGGGCACAATAACAACATCGTCATCGGAACCAGCTGATAATTCTTCACGGAAGACATAAATTTTCCTGAGATTATAACTCAAGGTGTCATTTTCATTTTGTACAATATTGACTTTTTCCCACGATTCTCTAAAGTCAGCAAAAATATAAAGAAAACAATTTATTTTTTTTTGTTTGTTTTTTTTTATTTAGATTTAAAATTTCAAAATTATTAATTATTCATTTTACTAACGTGTAAACATAAGGACCAACTTCATCTAGAATGGGCTTGGAGCCATTACTTAAAAACTCATTGGCATTTGTGACATTATAAACGTAAACGGATATTTTTGGTTCCACTGGTGGCTTTGACCACCAGCCATATGTTTGTCCACCCGGCCTCAAGGCCACTTGAGAATTTACGATCGCATTAATTAAAGCATAAAATTGACAGGCCACCAACATGCCCAAGATAAGCAGACATACGGACACTCCTATTGTGAACCCTGTATTGATGTTGTTGTTTTGTTGTTGTTGTTGTTGGCAAAATATAAAAAAAGAAAATGTTTAAACAAAGAATTTATAGTCGAACTCATAAATAAAGGAAATAAATAAAATTATTAAATTAATTAAAATTAAAAAAAAAAAGAATAAATGTCTTAACTTAAACAAATTAAATTATTACAATTTTACATATACACGTCTTGTAATTAATTAATGTTTATCTTCAGCGCAAGTAAATGTCTGATAATTAAACGGCTATTTATGAATACAGTATGCGTTAGAAATATGAGGAAAGCTTTTTTATTTATATGATTGTCTACGGAAATTAACATCCCTGCAGACATTTTAATTTAAAAATTAATTTAAAAATTAGTTTAAATTAATTGTATGTATAAAACAATAAAAAGGGTCCGTTTTGGCATAATTGGCCGGATAGAATGCTACTGCTAGAGGGATAAAATGTTGTGTAGGACGTTATGGTACATTTAAATTAATTCTTATAATAAGTAGAAACATCGCCACTAATCACACCAAAAATGAATTAGTACTATTCTGCAACTCCTTACAGCTGGTAGCTTAATAAAAGAAAGTCTAGCTGAATAGGCTGAATAGGTAACTCCAATGAGTTAAAGATAAAACCAGGGAGACAAAAAACTAGGAACTACTTTTGAACCGATTCAAGAACATCTGAATAGTTTTTTAAGCATAGGGTTCCAAATTATGGATCCATACTCCAAAAAAGTCCTTACAAGCGACATATAAAGAAAGGTTTTTGCTAACGTATGGATCATCAAACACTTTAGCCTAACGTTTTACAAATCCAAGTACACCTCTAACTTTGTTTGCTGTCAAATATGATATGTGCAATAAAATGGAGTTTGGAGTCAAATAATGATCATCGACAAAATAGCATACAGTTATCGCTTTATTTTTAGCAAAGCAAATATCGCACCCTAAATGCAAAAGGGTCACTCACAATTCAAAATACTAAAATTTTTAGGAGAGACAAAAAACTGTTTAGTTTTTCGTGCAGAAGCAGCACACTTTACACAAAAATAGACATAACTGTATTTTTACAGTTAAAGAAGACAATCTCTTACATTTTTCAACAATTATCAACATCGTGGCGTTTTATAAAAACAACAAACTGACGTAATATACACTGATTGCAACAAGGCATTTGATAAAGTCAACCAAGAAAAAATTGGTTTTAATTAGTTTTAACGATTTATGTTTCTATGGTGCGTTTTAATAACTCCTGCTCTAGATGCATATAGGTTCTGTTGGGGGTACCACCGGGAAGCCACCTTAGGCCGCTTCTTTTTTTTTTTTGTTATTTATTAATAACTTGCCAATATTTTGATGCATGCCGATGACAGAATAGTTTTTTTTTAATAATAACTGACCAGCAACGCCTCCAAAGTGTCCTTAACTCACTTCACAATTGGTGCAAAATAAGTTTTATGGAGCTAAATCTAATGAATTGTAAATATATCGCACCCTAAATGTCAAAGGGTCACAACTGAAAATCTTGCAAAACTGACCTTTCTTCCATAAATTAATTCAGAGTACACATCTCTTACTACTGCAAAAATGTCTTTCACATCACCAACCCACAATGTTGATAACTGTGGAAAAATTTAAGAGCATCTCTTTCGAAATCCATGCTGACAATGGGTTAGCATATTTGATGTATGAAAGCATAAGTTTTAAGTGATAATTTTTTCAAATAATTTGGTTCTAGTATTTAATTTTATAATTAATTTGAAACATAAGACTTGTTTCCTGCTCCCCCCCCCCCCCCCAAAAAAAAAGGAATTATACAGGAATCCTTCCAGATTTCGGGATAATTACCATGTTTTATTGCCATATTAACGCTAAGGATTTTGGTGTCGGTGATAATTTCTCCAGATTTATATCGAGTTTTCTCAGGAATCGTACTATAAGAATTGTTATAGATGGGATTTCATCAGACGAGTTGAGGCTTAATTCAGGGCAAGGCTCCTTCCTATTATTTATACCACCTAGATCCGATGGAATACAACTCGCATGTATGGGCCGGTGCCCCAAAGTCTATTGGAGTTGCTCGATCGCGTACAGGAGAGGCCCAAGAGGGTCATTGGGTACGGTAGGATATCTAACTCTATTGATTCCCTAGAGCATCGACCCAATATAGGTTGTATTTCACTGTTTTAAGTGCTCTAACGAAATTAGGGAACTTGCTCCCGAAACTCGTACATTTTGGCGTTTGACTCGATTTTCGTTGAGAGCGCATTCATTTGTGGCCGACTGGTCGAATGTTCACCGAATGAAATTTGATTAAGAAAAAGTCTTTGAAAAATTACTATTCATTAAATTTAAATTTTCGACCACTTGTCTAGCTCTGAAATCGCTATCAGATTTCTGGAATGCTTATCAAATTTCATAGTAAAAATTATTATTATCAGGCAAAGCAATAGCTAGATATTACGCCTCATTAATGAATATCAAGCTTTTCAGTACAATTTATCATTAAGCTTGCGTTAAATAAATCGTAAAACGAATCAACTGTATGAGAGTTGATGTTATTGCCATATGTACTGCTAGATATCAAGTGCTTTTTTGAAAATTTCTCGAAATTGCGAAAACGCATTATTGTGTGTTAAAATAGTGCGACGATAAGGCAAGTTAATAGAAATTCATGACATGTACAGAATATTGAATTTTAATTTGACCATTTGTTAATATTTAAATCAGGACAACCAAATACTAATGTTATCTATATTTTTGCATAAGGAAATAAATGTGCCCTTAAGCAATAACCGGTTACGGGTAGTTTCCAATAGTTTATTTAATTTTAATTACTATTTGTGTTAAATCAGAGAATATTGACTTAAAATCAATCAATCTGTAAGCTACAGTAATAGATACAACTCAACTATTTCCTTAATCGACTTTAGCTATAATTGCTTATTTGTGGATAGAGAATTATAAAAATACGGCGCAAACTTATGTAATGCACAGTAGTGCATTTTTATAACAAAACAAACTCTTACGGAGCGCATTTACAACGCGGTAATTAAGTATTTTAAAACCATTTATTTAAGTATTTGTGATTAATGTTATTAAATAATTGTGAGAATAATGCGAATGCAAGTGTTTTAAATGTAGACTACGATCACCATTATTTAGCTGTTGTTATTATAAAAGTGATCTTTACTTGACACGTCTTGTCATACATACAGTCAGTCAGTCAGTCTATTATACAAAGTGCAATTTCATTTCCATATGCGAGTACAACAACAAAAACAGCATTCAACGTTTCCCGGACATTTATAATCATTTTCTTTTTTCTTTAATATTCAAAATTTGCGCACTTAGCTGCATATAAATCATGTTTAATTAGTTGTAATGAATGTGTGTGTGTGTTTGTGTTTGTGTGGCGAATATAATTTATAATGTGTGACCAAGCGATAAATGGACAGACAGGCAGGCAGTCACACTCTTAGGCACCCAGTTTTTTTAACTTTATATCAAATCTTTTTATAGCCACTTGTGTGAGCAGCTTAAGCAATAGGAAAGCAATAATTTCTTTGAAATTTATCCGCTTTCTTTTCATCACTAAGCTAAGCTTTTATTCTGAGAATATTTACTAAGGGCATTTTTTTTGTATTTTTTGTATTTTTTACCCACATTTATTTTTCCATAAAATTGTCTTTTTTAATTATTATTATTTATGCTGAATTATACTAAAATTACTGCTTTAACGTCTGTATAATTTTGCTTTAATTAAAACTAAAATAAAAAACTTTAAAAACAATTATAATTTTATTTCATTTAATTTATATAAAATTTATTTTATTTTTATTATTCTTTATATTTTTATTTATTTTTTTTTCTATAAAAAATCTTATAAAACTAATCCGGTCTTATAATTATTATTCATTTGAAAAAGTAATTTTTGCTATTTAATTTAAGATGCTGTTTTATGAAATTAAAAAAAAAAATTAAAACAATTAATATGCGATATTTAATTAGTATTAATTTATATTTTTGTTGAAATACCTTTCAATAGTCATCTGTATTTTAAATTAATTTTTAACAATTAACAAAAACAAAACAGCTAAAATTTGCTGCTTTTGCAACTTGTCTTCAAATTTGTATGAAAAATATTTCTGTTTTATGTTTTGTTCGCTTTTTAAGACAAAACTTCACAAATAAAATTTTTGCAAGCACATGTAAGATGGCATCCTTATCAATTCCTTAATTTCTTAAAAAAAATAGCCCGAATTGCTGAAGAGTTCATAACCTGGGCCCTATTCCACAAAACCACTTATCAACTTTTCACTTTGCACTCTTCAAATTACATTTTTTGCAAAGCGATAAATGTTTCTGTTTGACAATATTATTCACAAATCTCACTTTAATAACTGTAAATACGTGTGCTCTTTTAATTTGCAAAGTGAGAAAGTGTAAAGTGTTCCACAAAGCATTTAATCATCTTTGCATTTCCGTCTTAACACTTTGTACTTTGCGTTACTACAAAAACATTTTAAAATGAGCCGCAAAATTCAAATGGGTAAAAAAAAAACTACTTCATCCGATGCTGCAGGCAATATGGTGTAAGATGGCACAAACAATTACTATCTTTCCTACAAACCCAGGCTTCAGTCGCAAATAATTTAGACACAGAAATATTTCTTTCTTTAAGAATGCCATAACGGTTTTCAATTATGCGCCGTGTTTTTTTGTGGCAACGATTGAAAGCCTCTTCAGTAGAGTTATCGGAATTTTGGCACAATGGTGGTATCAATCAGTTTTTCAGTCCGTAAGCACGATCACCCAAAACAACAGCATCCGGAAATGGTCTCCATCCATTGTCAAATCTTTGACTTACAGCCGAATTCCGTTGCATCCTTGAGTCAGGAACGCTGCCCGGCCAACTTGCATTTACTCTAAAATGTGTAGTCTGACCCGCATATCATCATTCCATTTAATGAGTGGTTTCCATACTGGCCCACATATACTTCTTCATGTAATGTAGGCGCATCAATTTTAATGATTGCGCCATCCACGCAACCACACACACAAGGGAAGCCACCCATTATAAAATTTTTTTCAGCAATACCACTGACGTCATCAGCCCACTGAATGGTGTTTTGAAACAAAACGTCTATTAATTTGTTGACAACTGTATGCATAGCTGCAACTCCATGGTGCTGGCAACCATTTCCGAGCCAATGCAAGCACTGTAGCAGTAGATTTTCACTCTGCTGTGTATTGTGCTTTAATTTTTCTCCAATTTTATTTAAAATAAAATCAACTTGAATTCGATTTAAACGAAAGCAGTCTTTAAAATTAAAGTTTTGTAGTCCCGAAAAATTAATTCGGTCTCTATAATTTCATTTTATAACAGCGTGATCACTATCGTCGAATAAAAATTCACATCTTAGCATTTTGAAAACTTCACTAGTTAAAACAATATGAATTTGTAAAGCGATCGTTTACCTTGCAAATTTTTGACAAACTTAAATTAAATTTTAATTTACTTTGCAAAAATAGAATCTACAGTTTTTGTGGAACGAAAAGTTATAACTATTTGCGAAGTCTTTGCAAATTACACTTTTCAATATTAACTTTGCACTTAACAAAAAGGAACGTACGTGGAACAGAAATTGCAAAAAAAGTACATTAATTGCAAAAAGTATGCAAATTACACTTTTCAATGGGAACTTATCACTTATCAAATTTTATAGTTTTGAGAGACAGAAAGTTTTGCATATTGACGAAAAATTTGATAAGTGCAAAGTAAAAAGTTGATAAGTGATTTTGTGGATTAGGGCCCTGGAATCTGTTGGAATTGGAACTTATCATTCTTCGTTATTTTAAGTAGTGGTTCTTTGGAATTGTGTCTCAAAATTTATTGACTAAATGAGAATTATATTGAAGCAAGAAAACAAAAAAAAAAAACAAAAACGAAAATATGTATTAAAAAAAATTCTAAAACTAATGAACAACAGCTATTGCAAAAAATAATTAAAAGTTTAAATTTAAATAGAAACTTATTCCCCAGTGTAATGATCACATCTCATCTTTGACTAATTTTCAATTAAAAAAAAACACGCATTATTTGTGAATGAATAAAGAGTAATTTAATAAGTGTCCACAATAAGCAAAAGGTTATTTTATTTATTTTCGGATTTTCATAAATCAAACAGAATGCTAAAAAATCGACAGGAAAGTTCATAAAAGAGTGCCTTCAAATGTCACAGAGGTTGGTCTCTTAAAGAACTCTGTTCTCAGCAAACAGACAAGAACACCTTAGAATATCTGGAATATCTTGATAATTATCCTTCACAGGTAACACAAAGGGATTAGCAAATAAACCCAAGCAGGCTGTGGAAACACAACTATCTGCTGAACATAACCTTCCCTTTGGCAGAAAGTTCAGAAAATTTTTAGTTATATTTGGATACCTTAAGTTAGATAATTTCTTTAGTGATAGACTATAAAAACTTATAGTAAGTATTATCTGGCCAAAATGGCACTGGCAGACAAAGAGGATCACAGCTTTTGTGTGTGAATGGTAAGGCACTTCTTAGAATAAGATTTACCAGCATGGACAAAAATGTATTAAGTCCGAACGCTATGAGGTACCATAATTTTACTTAAACAGACAGTCAAAAACTCACATTATTTCAGAGTATAAACTAGAGGCAGCTCAAACCAAATAATAAGAAGGGAAGTTCATAAAAGAGCCCCTTCACTTAAAGTGACAGTCAAGAATTCACATTATTTCAGAGTATAACCTAGAGGCAGCTCAAACCGAATAATAAGAAGGGAAGTTCATAAAAGAGCACCTTTACTGAAAGTGACAGTCAACAATTCACATTATTTCAGAGTATAAACTAGAGGCAGCGCAAATCGAATAATAAGAATAAGGAAATTATAAATTACTAGCTGACCCATTGAGAACGAATTTGTGAAATCGCAAAGAAGAAACGCAAACAAATAAACTCGATGCCCACCACGAATGTATTAACGGCGGCAGTAATCGAGTCCATGTTACTTTGGGTCATTCACCGTCATCCGCCAAGGCAGATTGGAGGCAGTTGGCGACTGGCGACAAATTTATGGCGTATGTGTGTTTTTGAAGTAAGCGACGCTCAATATTTACGTAAATACGACCACATAATATCAAAACACAGCGCACAAAAAAATTAAAGGCATTGAATGAATGAATACACAAAAATGCATTCAAGTCAATCCAGTCGCGTAGTTGCAGTGTAGTTGAATAACCTGGATACCGACTGCAGCGCCATCTGCCGGGATGGTTTGTGAATGTAAAACATCCAAGGGGGCAGCCAAACGCATACAAAAAAAAAATTATTCAGTGTCATACACACGTACAGTAGAATTATATACATAAAGAAGATTTGTATGGGAGGAACCACGCATCTTTATCAAATTCTGCCTATATTTGCAGCAGAACTTAAAATATGTTCACTCAACCGAAATACCAAATTCTGATTAAATACCGTTAGCAGGAGCAGAAATATTGGGTATTTAATTTGTGGTTTGTATAGAAGGTACCACGCCCCTTTGTACAATCCTGCCCATATTTGCAGCAGCACTTAAAATATTTACATCAAAGCGATGTACGAAAGTTTGCTCAAATAACGTTATCAGAAGCAGAAATAATAGATTTTTAATTTGTGGTTTGTATGGGAGGTACCACGCCCCTTTGTCCAATTGGACCGAATTGTAAATCTAAACCACCCGGGGCGCCGCCCAAACGCATACAAAAAAATTTATGCAAATCGATCCAGCCGTTTAGGAGGAGTTCAGTCCAACACACGCACAGTAGAATTATATGTATAAAGACTATTCAGGTGAGAGAAATTGTTTTATATACGTTTGGATAATTGTGTCATTAAAGATTTAAATTAAAATTAAAGCTGCATTAATTTCACTTGCTAGATTTAATTGCCAACTTATTATTGTTTATTTTGAAAATAAATGAAATGGCGAATAAATATTCGTATTGAATTGAAACTATTTGATGAGTCTTGGAAAATTCTAACTTACAAAGAAATTCAATGAACTAAGAGAGATGAACAAAAATTTGTTTTTATTGAAAATCAAGCTTTTAAAATAAAACTCTCATATAGTTTAAAAAATTTTTAATACATATAAAAAGATATATGAGTTTGCTTTAAATAATAAATAATAAAAGTGGCCTAATAATTTGAGTTAATAACCTCTCAAATAAGTGTTCATTGATATAAGCGCTTATTCTGCTAAAAGTAAAAAGTGATTTTCTCCTAAAAGATTGTTTGGAAAATAGTTACATTAGAGTATTTTTATACACAAAAGTTATAGCTCAAACTATGTGGATATAGTGAAATTAATTGTAAACGAACCTAACTGCATTAAAATTCGAACTAGAGGTTTTAATTAATTGATGGTTTTTTTAAATCGAACTTTGCGCTCAAGAAAATTTTTGGGCCCCTACTAAAATACCAAGTTTTTTAAAAGCAATTCGAAAGGATGTATAACAAATTTATTAATTATAATAGTTATAATTTTTTGACCTTTTTTAATATTTTTTAGTAATTAATTTTAAGCACTAGGTCTTATTTATTATTATTTTTGTTTTTCCTGATGATGCCAACCAACGGTGTGGCGAAATATCGAAAATATAATAAAAAATAAAGTTTTTTAAAAAATGTTTTATTAAATAAGACCTAGTGCTTAAAATTAATTACTAAAAAATTTATTAATTTTGATATTGTTACGTTTCTCCTATACAAAAAATACTAAAAAAGTAATTACACTCTTTTACAGTCGATATTCACAAAATGTTAAAAACACCTATTACTCTCACTACCCACTACTTTTGCATCACTAAGATGCCGTTTGAATTTTAAATAGTATTTTTTGTTTTATTTAAATTAGAAATTTTAATCTTTTTAAGGAAATCTGCTAAAAGTATGAGCTTTGAAGCGCTTTAAAGGAAATCATTTTTTAGCTGTCAATTGAGAAATAAATTACAACAACATAAATATGACATATAACATGTTGATAAAGCTAATGTTGTTGTACTTGATTTAATGCTAATTAAAAGATTTGTTATTTTTGCACATAAAAATTTTTATTGTAATAATTATTTGATTAATCGTACCGGTGTAAAATAATACAAAATTTTTTTTACATGGTTTGTAAGTGTGTGTGTTACTTTTTTTCTTTAGAAAAATTATTAATAATAAAATTTTATTAAACATATATAAATATTTATAAGTAATTAATAAAAATGTAAAATTGTTTATTAATAAAAAAAATAATAATAATAATAATTTATAACTAACGATTTAATGAATTAACACAAATTCGTGGGATATTTTAAGAAAAAAAAAATAAATAAATAAATAAAATAAAAATCAAATAAAATTAATTGTTTATTAATTGTTAGAATATGTAAAAATACTTACACCATTTTCTTAGATATGTGCTGGATAACTTTGTACAAAGTTTGTGCTTTTGGCCATTCATAGTAATTTCATGCAGTTACAAGCTGAAAATAAAGTAAAAAAAAATATTTTAATTTTAAATTTATTATTTAGTTAATTAAAAGACCTTGATAATACTTTGTTTACTTTAATCTAACGCTATCATGAATTATTTTAGTTAATTATAAACAAAATCAGAACATTTAATGTCAATTTTGACAGCTCATTTAAACTGGTTTGCAAACACAAATTTTTCTTTTTTTTATATTATTAATATTTTTTATATATTTTATATTTCTTTTTTATAACACTGTGTAATGTATTCAAAATTGTATAACAAAAATTATATTTGGTAACAATTAGCTATAGTATTTTTAAATTGTGTTGAAAATTGTTTTCAAACATCTTGGAAATACAACCTTGTTTCGTTCATTTATGATTTATGGCGTGACGAAAAAAAAACACTGAACTGTCTGTCTGTAGTTGCGTTTAAAAATCTTTAAAGAATATTTATTTTGTTGTTGTTAATATTATTTGCATTTTATTACATATATTTTTGTTTTTTACAAACTGTCTGCATTTACATAAGACAGAAAATGTGATCTGAATCGTTTTAGTTGTGCAAACAAGAACCAAAGTGTCAATTGTTAAGGTTATAAAATATTAAATCAAATATATATTAAATTTTGTTCCAGTTGATTTAAATTATAACTATGTAAGTTATACATATGCTTTCCCCCCCCCCCCTCCTCCCCCTCCCTCTCTTTCAAAGAATTAGGGGCGCCTTAATCTTGATAGCGTAATGGTTCGCTAAACACATCATTAAATGAATAGATTTGAAATATATTTTAAACAAACAAACAAACAAACAAATTTCATAATTAGCGACTCTTTTCAGGCGCCATTACAGATTACATCTGTTTTGGACACACAATTAGGGTTATAAAATATAATCATTTTTGTGCATTAAATAAACAGTTGCCATCCTAATAAATTTTCTTCTACTTGAAATCCTTTCAAACTTTTAAATTCTTCCATAATGGCAGACAGTAATTTGCTTCTCATTCTCATTTTCATGGACTCTTGGAGAAGTCTTCTCTAAATGCTGTTAAAATTGTAAAAAAAGCTACAACATAAAATATCTTAGGGCTATCACAGAAACCAAGTCATAATTGATTTAATTTTTTGCCAGGAAACCACGTCGCACAGTGGACCATTTTACAAGAAGGCGGTCAAGAATATATAACTTTTGAACGCATTGCAATTTTGATACGCGGTTTTTTCTGTCTACTAGGTGAGATCATAGGCTTTCGTTTAAAGTATAAAAATCGCCTGGTTAGAAAAATAGTTGTGATCGATTTAAGAATACATTCCAAGTTTTAGCTAATTTTTGGTACGAAAATAAAGTATTCAAACTTTTTCAAATAGTTTGTTTTACATAAAGTCTTATATTTTGATTGACGTTTATTGAAAACTTAAATTTAGTCAGATAGGGCCAAGCTTTGGCCCCTGTGAAATTTTTAGTACGAAGGTTTTTTGAAACAATTTGAATTAAAAATTAGTTCTCTAAGTAGCAAATACATAAAAAATATATTCATTGGCCCCATATATTCATAGGTGCCCCTGTAGGCTAGTAGGTAGTGTACTAGCTTGTCAGTATGGGGGTTGTGGGTTCGATTCCCAACGAAGACCTTGGTTTTTTCACTACAAAAATAAAAATTGGCTGTCGGTGGGGCTGCTCAGCGATGAAGGCATAGTCACTGGTCGCTGTGTTGTCTTATATACGGCAGTTAATTTCCGACTATCCTTCTACTTTCACCACTTGTTTCATCTCTTCTCTATCCCTTTCCTAAAGAAGGTAGCACGGTACTTGACTAAATAGGCATTATTGCCTGAAGTGCTACTTCTCTTTTACAAAAAAAAAAATATTCATTGGCTCAAATTTACTTTAGATAAGGAGGTATTTAAGTCCAAAAAAAACCATAAATTCTGCTCGTATATATGAACTTTTATTGTAAATTGATTTAATACTTTGTTTCGTTTTTCTTGTACTTCTTCAGATAGATATCCTGTTGATAGCATATTATGCTGAATTATTTGTTTCCCATGGTACAAAACTTTATGAACTGTTGGTGATATATATTTCCAAAAAGATTTTTTTTTTGTTGTAAAGTATAACGGTATTTTTGGCGTACTCCCCAAAATTTTTTTTGTATTTATCTTGCGACTGCATGCTATTTAGAACTTGTAATACTGAATCTCCTTATTAGTTCCAAATCTACTCCAGTGATAGATGCTGCAGTTTCTGGATCTAAAAAATTCTTTTCGCAGTGTTTCCATCACTTGTTCTAAATACTTTTCTTGAATGTTTTTTTTTTTTTGTTTCTTCGCCTAACGCAGTGATGGGCGAACTTTTTGGGTGGCGGGCTAATAAATTAAAACAAATCTTGCTGCGGGCCATTAAATTAAAAAAAAAACATAGAGGGTCATTCATTAAAAAATTATGGGATTGCTGTTTAATTAAAAGTTCGGTTTAAGCTATATATTTATTAGTTATATTTCGTAATATTTTAAAACAACATAAAAATTTTATAAAATACGGTTTATTATGATTTTAAGATTTTCCAGATGTATGGGAAGCATGGATCTGTTTTTGACTTGACACAATTTCCTCAAAATCTGGTTCCAGCTGGGAGGATGCGACTTTTAATAAATTAAATAGATTTTCGTCTGACAATCGGTTTCTTATTGATTTTTTTCTGCATTTCATTACTGAACAGGCCTGTTCACATAAATATGGGGAAGCAAACATTGCCATAATTTTCTGCGCATGATTAATTAGCTTTGGAAATTCATCTTTTGGTAAGGATTTATAGAAATTAAGCTTATATGTATTTAAAAATAGCTGTTTTAAATTATTATTACATTGCAATTCTATAATTTCCAACTGTAGATCAGATGAAACATTCTCAGGATTAACATTAAAAGGCATTGAAAAAATATCTAAAGATGGTTGGATTTTTTTAAAGTCAGCAAATCTGGCCTCAAATTCTGAATACAGTTTTAATAAAGATTGTGAAGAGACTCTTAACTTCTCTTCACTCACAGGCCTCAAAGAATTAGGTCTTGGAAAATGAGTCAAATCATTTTTTCCCAAACATTTAAAAAATATAAACAGTTGAGTTTTAAAAGACCTCAAACTGCCCCAAGTTTCATCTATAAATTAATTTCTTCCCTGTAACTTCTTGTTCAGTTTATTATATTGCTCGAGTAAATCCGTGAAAAAAGCAAACTCGATGCACCAATTCTTATTCTCCAATATTTCCCACTCATCCCAAATTTCAGTTTTGGTTTTTAGAAAAACTTTAATTTCTTCGAGAAGACTCCAAACTCTCGAGAAGGCATGCCCACCACTCAGCCACCTGATCTTTGTGTAATAAAGTACATCTGAAAATTCTGCATCCACTTCCGATAAAAACTCTTGAAATTGTCGATGTAACAAACCACGGGCTCGAATGATATTAATTAATTTTAAAATAATATTAAGTGCGTGGTTAATATCCAAGGCAGCCTTGCAAAGAACATCTTGGTGGATTATACAATGTAAAAAAATTGTTTCGCTTTCAGGATTCTGACTTTTATAAACTCCTGCAAACCCCGTATTTTTTTCCACCATGTTAGGTCATCAGTCATCAGTTGTTAAATTAATTAATTTTGAAATTGGGGCATTAAGAGATTCCATCCCCTCTCTAAATTCATCATAAATTATTTTTCCCATCGTCTTTCCTTTCAAAGATATTAAACAAGCAAGTTCTTCGGTTATTACAAAGTTTTCATCGACTCCTCTGATAAAAATTAGAAGTTGGGCTGTATCACTCCTGCCAACACTCTCGTCCATAGTGACTGAAAAATACTTAAACTTTTTAAGACGTCCATCGAGTTGATTGATTAAATTAGAAGAAATCGCTTCAATTCTTTTTGCGACCGTTCTACGTGACAGCCCTATAGATTTGAAATCTTTTACCTTTTCTGGGCATAATACTTTTCCAATGCTAATTAAGACATCCTTAATAAATTCTTCTTCAGAAAACGGTTTGCTACTTTTTGCTATTTTTTAGGCAACAATGTGACCAGCTAACGTAGAGGATCGCTGGACACTTCTTTGATTTTTAAAAAACATTTCCTGACTAGATATTTTTCTTTTCAATTCCTCTGAATGAACTTTCTTGTCTTCATCTGTCATTTTATAGTACTTTGACCCAAGAAGATGTTTTAAATTAAAGTGCCTAGCGAGATTATAATCTTTTAGTACAGCTACCGGTTCTTGGCAGATAAGACAAATAGGTGTTTGGTTATATTCCATAAAGAAGTACTTCCATGTCCACTCTTCTTGAAATACTCGACATTCCGAATCAATTTATCTCTTTCTGTTTTCGATTGACATTTATGGGGGTATTTACAATCACTTTATTATTTTAATTACACAAATAAAACTGTACGTTGGCAACTTTATAATTTTACTTCACAATTTATTCTTTACGTCACGAGATCTACACTTTTACTGATTGCTGATTAATCCATCGCTGGACCTTTTATATTTGTTGCTCATGTTGTCCCCAAAATACAAGAATCTTCTAGATCTCACATATAATAGTTGTTGTTATGTTATACGTTCAGTTTTCTATGTTAGTTGTTAGTGTTTTAGGATGTTTATGTTTCTTCTTGGAATATCGCATCGGAAAATTGTTGTTCTCTTGTGTATACAATATTTCTTAAAACACTACGCAGTTTGGACACAATACAATAGGTCTATATTAGTTGTTTTTGTTTCATGCTTTTTAAGTTTCTTCTTGGAATATCGCATCAGAAAGTTGTTGTTCTCTTGTGTGTATAATATTTCTTAGAACACTACGCAGTTTGAACACAATACAATAGGTCTATATTAGTTGTTTTTGTTTCATGCTTTTAAAGTTTCTTCTTGGAATATTGTATAAGAAGGCTGTTGTTGTCTTGTGTGTACAATATTTCTTGGACACAATATAAATTGTTTTTGTTTCATGCTTTTTAAGTTTCTTCTTGGAATATTGTATAAGAAGGCTGTTGTTGTCTTGTGTGTACAATATTTCCTAGCGAACTACGCAGTTTGGACACATTATAATATGAAAACATCGCATTTTTTTGCTATAATTGTCAATTTATATCTTTTTTAAAACATAATGTAAATTTATTTTTTGGGCATAATTTTTTAATAGGTGATTAATTTTTTTTTTTTTTTTGGGCCGGATGTGGCCCATCACTGGCCTAACGGATCAAAATCCAAATCATAACCCAATTTAAGAATATGCTCCATAAAACGTATTCCAAATTCGTATGCTGCCCTAAAAGTGTTATCTTCTGGAACTGGACAGCTTAATTGACTTGATGTCCTGTGAAATACAATGCAGCTTGATGATGCTTTTGTATCTGTTAAAGCTTGTGCAACTTTTCCATCAAACATTGGGAGATACATTTTAAAATTTACTTCAATTTCCTGTTCATCAACAGTAAATATTACAGATTGAAGGTCTTTAATTTCATCTTTTATTTTTCAGACTTCTTCAGTTATGACATTTTTTGTTTCTTTTTTGAAAATAAATTTTATTGGTTTTTCCTTTTTCCATATATCAATTTCTGTTGCTGTACTACTCCACTTTATATCCACTGGGATAAGTGAGCCGCAGAGTTCATTATGCGTCTCTTTAGACGTTTAATAGTTCTCGGACTGATCATTGAGGTTGGCCCCTATATGGGAGTAACGTGGTGGTTGTGGTTTCGCGGCCCCATAACAGTATAATGGTTATTATGGTGGCCAGGATCATCTCACTGATAATGACACGCAAAGTGAATGATCCAGTCCAGTGAGCATGCTAGACATGTGTTCTGGACAGGAGTTAAAAGTCTCCAACTCTTTAGCAAGGTGTGATGGTTTGCAGCCCTGCTCTGGAATCATTAAAGTTGCAACTAGGTGGTTCTGTTGCTTAGAATTATGTCTTCGGCTTCCTAGGACGCATGTATGACGTTCCAAATTATACAATAGTTGTTTGTTCACCATCTGATTAAGGCTATACAGCCAGGTGCGGATGTAAAACAAATCACACCATTGCTTGTATTGCCTCTGACCAGAGGATCCATCACATCCCCATTTAGAAATTAAAGTAATGCTGCTATTTCCATGTTTTTTCAAGCGGTTAGAATCAAACGTATTTAACAACCGTTCGGCAATGTGATCAAGAAGGTCTTGCAATTTTATTTCTGCTGAAGTAAAAGTGACAGTTAGAGCAGTTTGTGAAGGTAGACATTGTTTTTTGCCAGCGATTAAATCTCTATACTGTGGGAAAATCCAAGAACTCTTTTCATTTGTTCGTTTCCGCAATTCGTTGTACTGATTTTTAGTTAACTTTAAATCCAAAAATATTGCTAACGCTTCTTCTGGAGTTAATTTCTTCTCTTCGTTTCCTACACCAATATTTTTTAATATCCTCTTTGTACGCCTTGGACTTGCTTCTATTATTGCTTCAATGATCTTAATATTTGCCTTTTTATTTTGCGTTGGCTTAATTTGGTGCATAAATAAATCTTTGACGACTATTGCAGAAGTTTCTGCATTGATATTCTGAAGTTTGCGTCGTCGAGTTCTCTCACTACATTCGTCAATCAGTGCAAATCAATTTAAAAAGCAAAGTACTTTTGTGACCCTCTAAATTATATCAATTTACAAAATATTTGTGTGACCAACTTTGCATGACTTTAAAATTGACTAAAAAAAATTTTTTTTTCTAAAAATACGCATATTCATCTAAACAACGTCTATAATAAAGGCGATTTGAAAAATAAATAAAATAGCAAAATAGAAAAAAAATTTTTTAATTCCATTTTACAAAAAATGTTCGACCTTGTGTCAGAAAAATTGTTCTAATGCTCATGGTCGGATCGTGCCGAGTATATAATGGGATATAGGCGTGTAGCAGACATTTAGGGCTATGACACATACTAATGCTTTTACATTCCCTAACGAACTTTAGAAGTTATGCTTTATTAAGTAAAAGAATTTAGAAAAAACTTGGACCTCTAAAAAAATAATTTCTAAATATCAAAAATCAATCAAAAACTTTTCAGTTTCCTTATCCTAATAGCTAACAAATTACGGTATTATGCAAAGTTTGGTTCGTTTAAAAATCTTGTATAACAAAAAAGTTGTAGATGTTTGAAACATCAAAAATTTATTAAGAAATTTCTCATTTTTGCAAAATAGTGAAAATGCTCATTTTGAATCACCCTGTTCAGTGTGATATAGTTAAAATAAAGTTTAAATTTTTTGGCTCCCGAGTTACACTAGTATTTACTTTTTAATTAACTTAAAAATTTTCCAATTATGGGCCATGAAAAAAGGGACTTTTGGCCGCCTTCTCGTAAAATGGTCCACTGTGCGTCGGTTTAATTATTTTCGAATTAATATAAAGCCGATATTCAAATCAACTGTTTACACTTGTGAATAATTTTAATGTTAATTTTTTTTTGTTGTTGTTACACAAAGTGTTATTCAAATTTATTGTCTTTTTGTTAAAATATTATTTAAAAAAATTAATTACATAAAAGACAAAATGACTGCATTTCTTGTCGTTTGCTTTTCTTTACAAAAAAGGTGATCGCCTTTGGCCGTGTACCTGCATTGTTTAGTGAACTGTTACGAAAGAGAATATGGACATGGAATTTTAGATGGGATTTTTATGTTCTCCTCTAACAAAGTACAACTTATGATTTTTCGGAGATTTTGGAGAATTGCTCGTTAAAGTAACCCCAAAATTAAGCACTTCTGCATTATTCATTTTGTCAAATTGCTTTAATAATTTAAAGGGTGTGAAATGAACAGTCCATTACATTTTAAAACGAGAAGAACATTGTCTATATTAAATTGTAACATGCCTAAATTTGTTTACTTCTCTTCTTTCGCAAAAGATTTTTATTTTATTTCAGGTACTCTGAATAATCCGGATATACGAAAATTAGTGAGGAACGAAACTTTTCCAAATATGATTTCGAAACCGTGTGCGTGGCATGCCTTGAAACAAGTCATTGACGGCGTTTTAGGATAGAATCATATACAGCGAGATAACATACCGTAGGCATGTTGCCAGATTATTTTGAAGAAATCAATGCATTCATGATATTAAAATTATATTTTATGCATTTGAGCTGAGAAATCTTGGACCGTGTAATCCACTTAACATAAATAAAAAATAAAGGCAGACAGCTGAATAGTTTAATTTAAACAAAAAAAATGGGTTCTGCGATATATAAAACCAACAATAATTCTAGTTCGAGTATAAAAACGCCAAAATATTTTTTTTTTATCAATTTCAAATTTTAATTTCACAACATTGACTGGCATCTGTGACAGTCCTAAATAATAAATTTTATTTTTACTAATTAAATTTCAAGCTGAATAATTTTTCATTTTTTTTATTTTTCTACGCTTTTTATTTTTATTATATTCACTATTTCGCCACATCTGTGCTTAACATCATTAGGAAATAAAATTAAAATTTAATAAAAATTTTATATTACAAAATCTAAACAAAATTAAAAAAAAAGAGGTCAATAAACTATAAATATATATAAAAGAGGATGTGTGTATGTATGTAAGAAATGGAATCGAAAACGGCTGGGCCGATTTTGATGAAATTTTCAGAGAATCTTCAGAATATTCAGGCGGGTGACACTGTGAAGTCCGATTTTTGATTTTCGGTCTGTGGGCGGAGGGGCGTGGCAAAACCCACCAATGACATATACATATACATATTTATTATTTTTTTTTCTTTTTTATTTTATTTTTTTAAGCCATTGTTATGCTTTTCAAAACGAGATATCAATCTCTTAAATCGGTTATGTAGTTCCGAAGATATTTACAAAAAAAAACTCACTAATATATAATAAAATATCAAAATTTTAAAACTTCCGAAATGTTGCATTCAAAAATCCGAGTGTTCGCTTTATTTATATTTACAAAATATTTACATTACTATATAATACAACATATTCCCCGCTACGCTGGTAAAAAATAACGGTACAATCCAACAAACTTTGCTGTTTTGTGTTGCACAATCAGAACAAGAATTGGTCACAAACGTGTTTCCCGGTATTGCACAAAATTTTAGAAACCATGATTGGGGGAATGAGCTATCTTAGCTGTGAAAAATGCAGATGTTTCGAATATCAATGTGACAATTTTGAATCATTCCCGGAGAAATTTTTACCTACAAATCGGATGACTCTGTTACCAATCAAGACGATGTTGTAAATTATCCAGTCGAATTTTAAAATTCGCTTGAGTTATCTGCACTGCCTACAAGTGAAAGTTAGTGTACCAATTATTTTTCACAGAAATATCTGCCAACCACGACTTTGCACTGGCAAACGTTTAGTAGTCAAAAAAGTCATGAAAAATGTGATTGAAGCAAAAATTTTAAAATTAAAGGAAAAGGTGGTTACCACGCATTCCTATGATTCCTCCAGATCTGCCGTTTGATTTTAAACGGCTTTAGTTCCCCATACGTGTTGCTTTTGCAATGATCCCTGCTTTTCGCACGGTCAAATATATGTATCATGTTTACATGTTAATAAACCAACTACTTTGTTAGTCTATACCGCGAAACATAATCGATCGCAGAATGTCGTATATGTAAAAGCATTGCAATAGAATAAGACGTCTTGAATTATGAAAAAGATAAAATTATTAAAAAAACATAAAAACGAAAAAGAAGGAAATTGTGTTCTTTCTGATTAATTTTTTTGAATGATTGAATTTTTTGGCGCACAAAAAAAAGAACGCTGCAGACTAAAAACAAACCACAAATGACTTGCAAAGCAGTCACGGGCACGCTAGTAAACTATAAATTAAAAGTATAAAGAATTTTATTTAGAATAGTTTATGTTCAAGAAAAAATTTTAAGTATTTTAAAAAGTGATATTAAAAAGGTTTTTGGTACAGTAAATGATTTGATGACATTCAGCGAATTTAAAATCTATTAGTTAGAGAAATCCATAGCTGCGAGTAATTATGCTTAGTATAACTAGTTTTTAGTAGATTTTAAAAAAGCCTTCCGCAAAACGTTAATTCGCTTATAGTTATAGTGGATTCTCATAGTTCCTTGCTGCATATAAAATTACTGTTAAAAAGAGAAAGATGAAAACAAAATGAGTCTGCACTCTTATCACTTTCATAAAAATATGACAGGCTGCAAGCAATCTTAACGTGTGCGTACCCGGTAAATAAAAAAAAACTAATCATGTGTCATTATAGTGGCTAGAGATAACTGAGATAACTGCCAGTACTTGTATATGAAATGCTGTTAGAACTGGTTTGATTTTAATTCTCTAGCTCAGTGATTCTCGATCTTTTTTTGGTTGCGGCACATTTTTAACGTTTTCAAAATTTGGCGGCACACAAAGTAAAAGATAAAAATTATTTACTTACTACAACACACTGCATAAATAGTTTATGACAAAAATTTTAAATATACGAAATAAACTAAAATATACTACAATAATAACTAAACGACAATTAAGGCATTAATTACAAGCTAATAATAAAAATATATTTAATGCGAAATTTGAGTTTGATCTTTTTGATAATTTCATTTATATTTCGTCGTACAAATGACAATGCTACTCTAATATCCTCTTCTACATTTAACAATCTTGATCTTTTTTTAGTTTTAATGTTGGCTAATGCTGAAAATCCGAATTCACACAAATAAGATGTGGAAAATATATTTACATTTTTAAAGCTTTGTTGGCTATCATTGGATAATCGCATCTGATGTTAATCCAAAACGAATTAATCGATTCTTCTGAATGTTTTAAAATTAAATCTCGATTATTGGAAAGCAAAATGAGTTCTTCCTTTTCATTCAAATTTAAGTAAAATTCAGAAGTATAAGTAACTAATATATCCTCATTCAGTTCTTTAACATGTGCTAGAAATCCTTTTAGATGTCCAGTCATAGCTGGAGCACCATCTGTGCAAATGCCAATACATGACTTCCAAGAAACTTTAATTTCTTCTAAATATGAACTAATTACTTGAAAAATATGTTTACCAGTTGTAAATTTGTAAAAATTGATTAATTATATCATTTTCGTGAATAAATCTAACGAATGCAATTAATTGAGCATTTCCTGTAATAAAGGGTGTTTTTATTTAAGCTAGATAGAACTTTAAGTTGTAAAAAGTAACACAAAAAATGAAATTTTGATGAAACAATTTTTTTTATTTGTTTCAGTATACTCTGACAAATCATCATGAATAGACTCTCGCTTGAACAACGCTACGAAATTATCCAAATTTACTTTGAAAATCAGTCGTCGATTCGCGCAACTTATAGACGACTTCGTCATTTTTATGGCGTACATAATCGTGCATCTGAACAAGCCATTCGTCGAACTGTCGATAGATTTCGTACCACATACTCTCTAGAGGATGCAATAACACCAACACGTCGAAGGAATGTGCGTACTGAAGAGAATATCGCCGCTGTAAACGAAAGTGTGGAAGAAGATCCAAATTTATCAATTCGTCGTCGGTCGCAGGAATTGGGGCTCTGTCCCTCCACTACGTGGAAAATTTTGCGCAAAGATCTCGGCCTACACCCGTATAAGATCCAGCTGGTGCAGGAATTGAAGCCACGAGACCATTATATGCGTCGTTCTTTCGCCGATTGGGCTCTAGAGCAGTTAGCAACTGACCCGTTGTTTTATCGCAAAATTGTGTTCAGCGATGAGGCGCATTTTTGGCTTAACGGGTTTGTTAATAAACAAAATTACCGCATATGGAGTGAGACCAATCCACAACAGACCCTGCAGACTACATTACATCCAGAAAAATGCACCGTTTGGTGCGGTTTTCACGCTGGTGGCATCATCGTACCTTATTTCTTCAAAAATGAGGCCGGAGCTCGCGTTACGGTCAATGGAGATCGTTACCGCACCATGATCAATGATTTTTTGTTTGAAAATATGGATGACATTGATCCGGACGAGATGTGGTTTCAACAGGATGGCGCTACGTGCCATACAGCGAACGCAACCATCGACTTATTGAAATCAAAATTTGGCGATAAGTTGATTTCGAGAAATGGACCTGTCAATTGGCCTCCAAGGTCGTGCGATTTGACACCACTCGATTATTTCCTGTGGGGCTACGTGAAGTCACTGGTTTATGCTGATAAACCAGCAACAATTTACGCCTTGGAGGACAGCATTGTTCGTGTTATTCGTGACATACGCCCAGCAGTGCTCTAAAAAGTGGCCCAAAATTGGACGTCCAGAATGCGCTTCGTCAAGAACAGCCGCGCTGCCCATATGCCCGAAATCATTTTCAAATGTTAATGTCACGTATTGATCCTTCGAATAAAAAAGAAATTTTGATTACAATTTAATTTTTTGTGTTAGTTTTTACAATTTCAAGTTCTATCGGGCTTAAAAAAACACCCTTTGCTCAATATTTTCTGACATATCTTTAATTCTGCGATGAATTGTATCATTTGAAAGTGGTATTTTGCAAATATCAATAACAGCTGATCCACTAATCATTGTTTTTATAATTTTGCGACAAGCAGGTAATATAATTTCTTCAGCCAAATTGTGAGGTTTTAAGTTAACAGCAATCAATTCAGCTATTTCGTAAGAAGCTACTTGAGCCTTTTCAGACACACATACCTGTTTTTCAAAAACTTTTACTTGCTTAATTTTTGATGATAACGAACTTTCAAAGTAGCTTTTATCTTTTGTTGAAAGCGAAGGATGATTAGTTACCAAGTGACGTTGGAGTTTGCTAGGAACTATATTTGATAATTTAAAACCACATAACACACACTCGGGTACAACTATGTCATTTTCCATTGTAGAGGGAAATCCAAATTTCAAAAAATCATCATAATATTTCCGATGGACAACGTATTTGTTTGAGCAAGAAGTACTTTTATTTGTGCCGAGGGTTGGCTCATTAACTCAGTCCCTAACGTTATTATTATCACTATTATCATCATTAAACTTTCTTCTTTTTAACCATTGATCCATTTTCTGATAAAATAAAAATAATATTGTCGAAACATTTAAAAAAATGGTTCAAATATTACTCACTTGTAATTTATGAATATGGAAAATTACACCTTTCTGAAATTGTGAAACTTTCACTCAAATACAATTTTCCGTAGATAAAACATAAATTTTATGTGAAGAAATACAGACACAGTGTGCGTGTTCAGCAAGTCAGCACATAATTTCGGGATCCGCGTGAGATGTGTGCACAGCGCACGTGTTCAATCACAGTAGTATTTAGTAGAGTGCGATAAAAACAAAAAAAAAACTTATTTGGAAAATGGTGTGAAAGCGAAAAGGTGTAAAACAAGTACCGTGTAAATCGGGGAATAGGTGTACTGCAAAGTTAAAAATTTATAAAATGACACTACATGCAAATATATTAATATTAAACCGAATCGCATACATATGCCAGTTTTAACGAAAGAAAAGGTGCAGTAACTACTATGCAACACCTTGTGAATCTCAACTATCACTAAAACAACACGTTTTGTACGCAGAAGTGGCAAGTGTGCGCCGACTTGAGACATATTCCTGTTGCTATGCACGCCGCTTCATCATAATTTGTCACTAAGCAAAAGCGCGATGCAAAGCAAATAATAAAATAATTTATTTTTTTGTGGATTTAAATATATATTCATGTTAAAAATATTTTTCTTTTTAAATGATATAATATAATAATATTAACATTAACATTATATATTTGCAAAATTTGGCGGCACACTTTTGAAATTTGACGGCACACAAAAGTGCCGCGGCACAGTCGTTGAGAATCACTGCTCTAGCTAGTTGACTACTAAAGCGAGTGGAAAATTTTGTGTTCCCTTGATTAGTGTTATCATAATATTTTGCTTAAAAATCTTTAAATTTAATTTTATATATTTAATTGAATTTTATTTTATTTACTTTAAATAAAAATAAAATTTTGTAGAAAAAAAATATTTTTTGAAAACTTTTCAGTATTTCGAAGACATACACGAATTTATGACACGACTTTTCACTGATATGATTCTGATATTTTTGACATCTTAGGTAAAAGATTTTAAATCCATTTTTTTTTTTCAAAAATCCTAGTAATGCTATGAAAACAAAATATAACAATTGTTTGCTACTTATATTTGGTTAGGACCTTTTTTTAATATATTGTTACGGATGTGTATTACTTAAGTTTTAAAATAAAATAATTAAGCAATAAAGCGAACTACTGGGTATGTTGTTTACGAACTGTGTAGCTTGCTAAGAACACTTATGGTACAACAACAAAATTTGTAGTTACAACTGTGTAGAAATTTTATAAACGCAAAAAACAACAATTTGTTATGCTGTTTACTAACTGCGTAGAAATTTCATACGCACAAGACAACAGCAAATATGTATGCTGTTCACCATTTGCGTAGTTTTCTAAGAAAACATATCTACACAAGACAACAACAAATATCTTAAAATAAATTCCAGGAAGAACCCTTATCAGCATAAAAAAAGAACAAAAATACATACAGCCATACAGGTGCTTATACATTCAAAAAAAAACATAATACAACAACAAAATGTAATACAAAGGGAGTAGAAGATTCTTAAATTTTCTATACTTTAAATGGACAAATATAAAAGGGCACCGTCTGAGTGAATAGTCAGTCAGTGTAAAAATAAACCTCGTAAGCTAAAGACGTGCATCTTAAGCATTTTCTTGTAGTGTCAACTTTGTGTAGTTAAAGTAAATAAACTTGTTATTAATTTAAAAACTTTAAAAGCTGGTGTTATTTATTTTGCAATAAAGAACTCACAACAAAACGTTTATAAAAGGTATAAACGTAACAATATTAAGCAAATCTATGCAAGTTTTAGCCTGGTCATGAATGTAAACTTTTGCCGGAAATTAGTATTTTTTTCTTGACACAAGTGGTTTACTTTGTGTAATGCATTCATTGAGATACCTTCTTATTCTTCTTCTTCTTATTGTCCTTAAAGATATCGCACCCTAAATACAAAAGGGTCACAACTCAAAATTTTCCAAAAGAAAATTTTCTTTTCATAAATTAATTCAGAGTACACATCTCTAAAATTTCTTTGACATCACTATCTTATTTAACTGGAAAAATACAGTTATAATTATTTTTGTGTTAAGTGTGTTGTTGCCTCTGCACGATGAACTAAAGATAATTATTTTGAGTTGTGAAAATTTTAGTATTTTGAGTTGGTACCCTTTTGTATTTAGGGTGCGATATATTTATACCAAAATCCTCTGATATTTCACTTGTAATTTTATTTGATTTTTTGAAAGCATCTTTAGCAGTTGTTTTATAAATTAAACTGTCCTTCCTGGGTTTCCTGACTGGCTCTAGGCTGTCGTTTGTTTTTTTGTTGAGTTTGTTGAGTTTTTGTTCGGCATCCGTACATCAAGCATCTCTGGCCACCTCTAAGTAAATATTTTGATGTAGCCCACAATAAAATGGAATAAATTATTTATCAAAAAATGACTTAAAGACTGGAAATTTTTATACGTTTTAAATTCGCTTCAAATGCACGTTTTCACAATAATAAAGAAAATAGCAACAAAACGAAAAAAAGCAAAACCAAAAAACGGTGGTTTTTCAATTTAATACTTGCAGGGTTGTAAAACTGATCATAACTAAACACGTTAGATTTAGTGTCTTAAATTCATGTTAAAAATTCTTTTAACAGAAATTCCAAAACATTAAATTTATGTTTTCAATTTTTCAAATTTTCAATAAATTTCAAATAAATTTTGATGTTGATTTTTTTTTTATTTATTTTTTTACTTTTATTATAACAAATGGTCAAACAAAATCGCAAAAAATTATTTATTTATTTATTTAAAATAATATACTATTTTTTCTTGTTAAGAAAACTGTTATTCACTTGAATACCTAACTTAACACTTTGACACTCTCCCTTAATAAGCAGCCAGCCATTCAACTGAGTGTAAAAATACTGAAGGTTGACAATTATTTAGCCCATGTCAGTGTACAAATAAATATTTTAAATATTTTATACACTTTTTAAATAAATTAAAGCTGAGAATAGTAATACAAACAACAACAACAAATATAAACACTACAAAAAAAAATTCAAGAAATTTGTTTTGTATTAAAAGTATTCATTCTCTCAATCTACAAATGGGTTGATTGTTTATTTTTTTTTTATTTCTTTCTTTCTATTTTCATTCTCATAGGTTTTTTTGATATTAAAACTAAAATTTATGGTTAAAATTAAAACCGGTTTAAATATACAAACACTCACACGCACACACTCACACTCACACTTACACATAATAAGTTTAATTTGACATTCGCACGAATCTTTACGAAAATTAAAACGGCAAAACAAAATTCGTAATATCTAAGAGACGGATTGTATTGTATTTTACAAATGTACATACGCCACGTACGTATTAATGTATGTATGTATGTATGTATGTATGTATCTTTGAAGCAAAAACGCTAAGTATCACTTGTTGCTACTTTGACATAACGACGTACATTTATTTGACTTGCGTATCAACAAAACCAAATTATAAATAACTTTGGTTATTGTTGCTTATTTTGCTGTTATTTTATGTTGTTTTAAAAAATAAAAGTTTATGCTTTTAAACTTTAACACCAGACAGAAAATTGCGTTACTTCAATTGTAACCAATTTAGAGGCCAATTCCTATAATAAAATTATAGCATTCACAGAAAACAGAAAAAAAAAATAAAAAAAAACTAACTCTAGTTGTTTGTGCGGTTTGTCTGTCTGTTGGTGGTATTCAGAATACAAACGTTTGTGTTTATTTGTTTTTTAAATTTTAATAATTGTATTTTTTGGTAAGTTAATATTTGTTCACACTGCCGTCAGAGTTATACTCCACAATACTTTAATTAAAAGTATACACATCAGTATAATAACTTGTGGACCTCTTTAATAAACATTGAAATTAATTGCAACATTTAAATTAGTTATTGAAGGCCTACTATAAACCAATTAAATTTACTTATTTACTTTGTTTAACCGTTTCCTGAGCCTATGAACATATAAAAATATAATTTGTAATTTAAGGACGTTTATCGATCTTCAATGTAGTCATATAATATGACAAGATTTTTCATATATCATATTTTGTTTGAGTTGCTCAAGCATTTCTGATTTGTTTGTATAAACCCTGCTTTTCGGGATATCTCCTCACAAAAACGCCCGGAGCAGTCAAATCAAGCGACCATGTAGGCCAATCAACATCATCATTTCTTGAAATAACTTGTTGTGGAAAGCGGTCTCGCAGTAATTGCATGATAATCCTGGTTGTATGCGATGTGGCTCCGTCTTGTTTTTACCACATGTTAATCAAGCCCATACATAGCATGCAGTTGTAGTTATTAAAGGTTTTCAATCATATCACGATATCGCTCCCTATTCACAATTTCTGTTACGCCTTTTTCATTTGTAAAACAGTTAGGTCCAATGATTCCTCTTGATCAAATTGCACGCTAGTCACTTTCAATGAATGCAAAGGTGGCTGTTGAATAATTTGAGGGTTTCCCATTCCCCAGAACTGACTATTCTGTTTATTCACACATCTATTCAAATGAAAATCGGGGTTTGTCATGGACGTGCTGGGTACATCCTATTGGTATATGTGCGGCGGTGTAAATGGTCTTGTGGAAGAAGCTGAATCAACTGAATCTTATATGGAAACAAATGCACATCCTTGCGCAAAATTCTTTCTCCTACCCTATATCTTCCCCCCGGGGGCACATGATAGTCTTTTTGGAACCTACTATTCCATTTAGACTCGTGTCTTGCGGGGTAAAAGGGAGTCCAGGCCCCTCAAAGGCTAGTAGGAGTCACCTGGACAATCCACATATTTCCACGGGAATCAGTACGCTCGCAGAGTTTACTATTTGTCTCTTTAGGCAAAGATGTTCTCTGACTGGTTATTGAGGTTGGCCCCTATATGGGAGTATCGTGGTGGTTGTGATTTCGGACCCTCGTGAGAGTTTGTGGGTCGGATCATTCAAATTATTAAAAGTGAATGGTTCAGGTTCAGTGAGTATGAATGCTGTCGTGTTCTTGATAAAAAAGCGCTTCATGCGTTCTGGACCAGGAGTTGGAAAGTCTCCAACTCTCTAGCAAGGAGTGAAGGCTGCGACCTACTTCGAGCTTTTAAAATTGCTACTAGAAGTGACCGGAGGATATACGTATTCGATGGCCTTCTAGGACGTGGGTGATGTCCAATCATTCAAGTGGTTTGACCACCATCTGATTATGACTATATAGTCGGTGCAGATGTAAATCAAATCACGCACCACCCTATATCTTATTTTTCTAAATTACCTTCTTTGTCGAACTTGCAACCCTATATATTCTTTTGCCGATGACAGCGCCATTTGTCATTCATTATCATTTCGAAATAGACCAGGCCATTTGGAGATTAGTTCCAAAAGGCAGAACATGAATGATACGCTTAATCACTAACTCGCGAAATCTTAAAATAGGGTCGTGTGAATAGCGTAGATTTTAATGCTCGTAAGACGCAGTGTTGCCTGCTTACGCATAGATCTGCGTTCGGCAGTGATGCTGCTTCTGTTACTATGAGTGATATAGATATTACGGAATCGGAAGCTCTTGATGTTCTTGGCATGAAAATTCAGTATGATGTTCGATGGACTAAGCACATTTTTCAGGTTTCCAAAGAAGCTTTCAAGTGCCTCGGTTTTCTAAAACGGTGTAAAGGATACTTCACACCATCCGATCTCCGTACTAACTATACCAACTATATCCGTCCAAAAATGGAATACAACTCTCATGTATCGGCCGGCGCTCTAAAGTCTATTTTGGAGTTACTCGACCGCGTACAGGAGAGAGCCAAGAGGCTTATTGGGGACGGTAGGGTATTCAACTCTATTGATTCTCTTGAGCATCGGCGCAAAGTGGGATGAATTTCACTGTTCTATCGTTACTACAATGGTAGGTGCTCTAATGAAATTAGGGAACTTGTTCCCGTTACTCGCACATTTTCGTGTTTAACACGATTTTCGTGGAGAGCGCATCCATTTGTAGTTGATTAACCAGTGAATCGCACTACGCATTACAGGGAAAATTCCTTTTTAGCAGAACAGTCCGTATGTGGAATAAGATGCCTCCGGAGGTCTTTCCTGACACTTTCAATATGGGAAAATTGAAACTGAATGTCCACAGATACTACTCCCTCTTTCCTCCTTCCCATAACCTAATTTCCTAGTTCTCGCACAATGCATTGCATGTGTAGGGGTCATCCCCTGAGTGCTGGACGGAAAAAAAATTTTTGGCCAAAGTTATTCTTTGATGTTAATGGATTGTTTTGAACACTTTCTTGAGCAGCAGTAATGTTTTCAGCCGATCTTGCAATACGTTGTGGTTCATGCTTGGACTCGTAACACTGAAAAATTTTTAAGCAATAAAGTGAAGCAAAAACTAGCTTGCAGTAAATAACTGTAGTAAAGATATATATTTATCTTTGTTATAGCATTGTTATCTTTTATTTAATAAAAATTATTACTATTGCTAGGATAGACGATTTAATACTTTTAAACAGCTGAAACAAAACGACTCTTTATTACTCTTTTAATTTACGCTGAAGACTTTATGCTAAACACACTTTAGTATAATAAAAAAAGATACATATAAAATAAGTTGCCACATCATTTCATATTAGAAAAAATTAGACGTTTAAAACATCTACAAATAGAAATTTGCATTTATTAGCAATATGGCAATATTAAGTAGTATATTCAGCAAAAAGCTAGAAAGTAACATTATAAAGAGTAATAAATTGAGATGATTCCTAGCAGCCTGTACTAATTAATTGAATATTGAAATAATTACACTCACAAGTTTCCTTAATACCAACTGTCCTATTTAATAGGTTATTAAATTCTTGAAATCCTACTTTGTGTTAAAATGTATTTTTCCTCAATTTCTTATAAATCAATATAAAATTTTCTTCCGAAGGGCAGGTTGATCCTTCCATCCTTAATAGTTTATAAGCAAGGAAATAATAGTTTGTTGTTTCTTAATAACCATCTCGATTACTACTTTTAACGATCTAAAAAATTCAAAAATAAAAAATACATTTTTCCAGGTTGTCTCTCTGTTTTCTTAAACCATAACTACGAGTACCTTCGTCGGTAATGCTACAGAAAAAAACAGTTACTAATTATAAATGAAATGCAGTATGAAAGTTGCTTAAAACAATTCGAGACTGATCAACCTTGCGTAGATCTCTTTTAACTTCATCATGCAGACAGTAAGACTTTGGTTAGAATTTTAATAGTTTTTAAATGTTTATATCTAAAGATCACTGATTGCCACTACTTTACGATCTAAAATGGAAGATATAAACTTAAATAACGTTTGATTTGAACAGAATGGTGCACAGTGAGGCACAGCTCATCAAACAAGCTTTATTTTACGCCATTTTTGTAATCATGTTATCAATCGTTCTTCAACGCCTTGAATCTGAGTAAAACAGCGATTCTACGAAAACAACTAACAACAGTTTTTTAACTTTTCGACTTTAAATTATTTAAGGTATACGTGAAATAGAATAAGCATGAAAATTGTAATGACACGATTTTAAATGACCATGGCGACCATGGATGGCAGTTACCTACATAAAATTGTGTTTTATAAATAAAGGAAAAATTTTTTATCACCAATAATACCACAGTATAACACAACAAATTAATTTTAATTAATTTTATTAAATTTTTTTTTAACAAAACTTGTGTGTGGACTAACCAATATTTGGATCCTTAGGACATAACTTAAGCTTTCTATTAAAAAATTTTATTTCAAACCAGCTTTTCATTCAAGTTTGCAGTCTCATTTCTACAGCATGACTTAAAGTTGTGGCCAGCCAATCTGTTTACAAAATGCTTGTTGGGTATTTAATATTTATTGATGTCAAAAATTAACATCACATATTTAATTGTTTTGTTTTATTTTCAAACATTTTTTTTGTAAACATTATTAACTGTCAGCAATAAAGGGTTTGTGTTTATATTTTACAAAAAAAAAATCATAACAATAAATAAAAGCTTTTTTTTTTTAATAATAAATCTTTTAAATATTTTTTTCTTTGTGTTTAAAAGAAACGTGTCTTTGAAATAAAAGCAAATTTAATAATAACAGATTAACGAAATATAAAAAAATCAGATCTTGATATGTGCAAGTATTTCCAGTATTACGAAAATATTTTATAAAATTTAAAACAATTCGAGACAAACAAATCTGATAGCATTTTTGCACACACTCATACCTAATCACTAATAAATACACACCCCTTTGCTTAGATGTGCATCTCAGCTGTGTATGTATTAGTATTTCGAAATATTTTTTTTTTCATTTCTTAGATTAAAAAAGAAAATTGCTTTTTATAAAAGAATCTTCAATGAGAACCAATATTATTTTAAACTTCTATGAATGTCGGCTATGCTCTGCACTCAAATGGTTAAGAGAGTTTGACATTTGGCTATTGGTTCTCAGTCCAGTTTTGAAGAAAAAAACCCAAACATTTGC
The DNA here is from genome assembly GCA_030448955.1 of Trichopoda pennipes. Taxonomy (NCBI): domain Eukaryota; kingdom Metazoa; phylum Arthropoda; class Insecta; order Diptera; family Tachinidae; genus Trichopoda; species Trichopoda pennipes. The sequence continues at coordinate 7,012,598 of JASKUP010000040.1, forward strand.
AATTCGTGCTATGCAACCAAGTTAATTGTATAATCACACAAAAAACAATTACAACAACAAAACAAATGGCTAGAAAATAATAAATACTTGCATACATGTGTAAACTAGTTACATACATATGTATGCTTAAAACTAGATACATTTTGTACAACTATAATTACATAGCTAAAGAGTTACCGATAATAGTTGTTGTGTTTGTAACTTTATTAATGCAATTTCTGGTTTTCTTGTTGCCAAACCGCATGAAAAAATAATACGACACAAATCGACAAAAATAAAAAACAACCAAAAACAAAAAGACAAAAATATCTATCAGTTAAGCAATATGGCCAACATGTTAATACTGCTGTAAGCCGGTTTTGCTTATAAAAAACAAATTAAATATTTTTTCTCAATACATATCTGCATATAGGAAATACTTCCCATAACAGGTGTTAAAGGAATAATATGCTTTTAGCATAATGGTTGCAATCTGGCATCGAACATTTAAATCTAAATATTTTGTTTTTCTATATTAAACTCAAAAATTGATTAAAATTAATTAAAGAGTGTCACCCTTAAAAGCCGCTTGAAATGGTTAACAACATCCAGCGTTATCACAGTGATGTCAACTAAATAGAACAAAAAAAGCGTTAAATTAAATTTTTAAAATTTTTAATGTTTAGCCGCACCCTTTGAGTTTCGCGTCAACTCGCACTAGATAGAGTTGTTATATGTTCTACTGATACCTAAAATAATTATTTCTAGAACTGTATAATTACCGCCAATTTAAATTTTTTGATTTTAATAGATTATTAAAATAGAAATTTCTGTTCGTGATATGGAATCGTATTCGAGGTCATCAAACTTATTTACATAATACAAGACGGGTACCGTCGATTCTTGAGGTTCTCTTCCTCCTGTTGAAGATCGTTGGTATTTCTTAAGCCGTGAAGGTATTGGTGCTTCGAATGAACTGTAACCCATTGCTTGGACAGAGGCATTCGATATTGTGGATCACTTATTGCATCTCACAACATTGACACCACCACAGTAGTCACATTCCTTTATTTTAGTCATGAAACACATATCATTGTTAGTTTGAGCTACTCCGCGTTTTTAAGACCGATAGTACATCTATTGCTGTAGGACTTCTACGAGGGCTACTATTTATATTTCTGGCCTGGTAGCACTAACTGTTGGTAGGCACCAGCTGATGTATCCAGTGCAATCTTCACATTGTTAAACATAACCTCAACCAAAACATTTTGTCATTTTATTGCTGTCAGTGTTAGTGATAGCAGGTTGAAAAAGTGATCTTATAAGAAAATGGCATTAACTCGTGAACATTTTCGTGCAATAATTTTTCATAACATTCGACGTGGCCTGCCACGACAACAGTGCACAGATGAACTTAATTCCTTATATGGTAATAAAGCACCTTCCTACAGCATCATTAAAAACTGGTATAACGAATTCAATCGTGGCCGACAATCACTTCAGGACAAATCCCGTGAAGGTTGTCCAGCAACGGTTGTGATCGTCATGTAACATATCGCAAGATTGAGGCGTCTGTAGGGATTAGTATGACAAGCATCAATAAGATCTTGCATGAACATTTGCATGTGATAAAGGTTTGTTTACGTTGGATACCGCATAGCCTTACAAACGCACAAAAGGATGCTCGTGTTGATTGGTGCAAGAAAATGTTGCAGAAATTCGTTCAAAATGCATTAAAAGCAGGTGACGAATCATAAATATACTCATATGATCCTGAAACAAAACAGCAATCCACCGTATGGGTCTTTCAAGACAAGCGAAATCCCACCAAAGTTGTTCGTGAAAGAATCACATCAAAGCAAATGGTTGCCTGTTTCTTCGGCATTACCGGTCATGTGGCGACAGTGCCATTAGAGCAACGTAGGACGGTTAATTCGGCATTATACACCACTATTTGTTTGCCAGAAGTCTTAGAGAAACTTCGGGAAAAGTCAAAGAAAAGACGCATCATTCGGCATCACGACAATGCGAGCTGTCACCGATCGGCTGAAACAATGGAGTTTTTGACAGGTTAAAACATTGAATTAATGGGTCATCCGCCGTACAGCCCTGACTTGGCACCTAATGACTTCTTTTTATTTCCCAACATTAAGAAAAAACTACTTGGACAACGGTTTCCTACACCTGCAGAAGCAGTTTCTGCATTCAAAACCCATGTTTTAGAAGTACCTAAATCGGAGTGGAAAAAGTGCTTTGAAAATTGGTTCCAACGCATGCAAAAGTGTATCAATCTTCATGGAGAATATTTTGAAAAACAATAAAATAGATTGTGTCTTTAAAAGCTTGTGATTTCATCCTTAGGCCACAAATATAAATAGCAGCCCTCGTACCAGCAGCTAATGCTGATGTTGTTATTTTGCTAAATTAGTTGAATAGTAATTACTATTTGGCATTGCCACTGCCGGATTTCGTGATAAGATTTACATCTCCACCCGGCCGTGGACCTTAATCAGATGGTGGTCAAACCAGTGTGAATGAAAAGCAACGTCATTCACGTCCTAGGAAGCTGAAGACTAATTCCAGCAACAGGTCTTTCCTAGTTGCAATTTCAGCGGTTCCGGAGCAGGGCTGCAAACCAACACTCCTTGCTGAAGAGCTGGAGATTATCCAACTCCTGTCCAGAACACATGACTAGCATGCTCACTGGAGCTAGATCATTCACCCGTTGGTGTTATTAAAAGCGAGATGATTCTGGCCACCATAAACCAATTCATGCTTGGGGCGGGCCGCAAAACCACAATCACCACGATACTCCCGAAGGGCCAACCTCAATGTTCAGTCAGAGAAACAGCTTAAAGTCTAAAGAGACAATTAGCGGAAACTCTGGGGCTTACTGATTCCCGTGGAAATAACGTAGAGCCTTTAGTTGACTCCCTGCTTGCCTTCAGGGGACTGGGCTCCCTTATACCCCCAGCGGCACAGGTCTAGATAGTCAAGTATTCTATAAAGACCGATAAATCTCCCCCGGGGGGGTACCACTGTGGGATGCGTGATAAGTTTTACACCAGTACCGACCGTAGGTCATAACCTGGTGGTGGCCGAACCACTGTGGGTAATTTTAACGTCATGCTTGCCCTAGAAGGCCTTTAGATACGTTTAACCTCCGATCACTCCTAGTTGCAATTTCAAAAGCCCGAAGCAAGTCGCAGCCTTCACTCCTTGCTGAAGAGTTGGAGACTATCCAACTGCTGATCCAGAAGGCATGAAGCTTAATATAATTTAAGAACACGACGGCATTCATGCTCACTGGATCTAGACCATTCATTGTGAATATTCCGACCCACAAACTCAAACGAGGGCTTCGAAACACACAACCACCACGATACCCCCAAAGGGGTGACCTCAGAATCAGTCAGATAACAGCAAAAAGGATACAAAAAAAAATTGATGAACTCTGGGGCTTTACTGATTCCCTTTTACCTCCGAAGAGACATGTAATGACGATGGATTTCCATCAAAGCATATCAATGTGCCCCCGGGGGGGAGGGGTGCCATTGTGGGATGATCGTTTAAAAAACTCTACTTAGGAATGACTTGGATCAAATAATTTTAATAAAAATAATTCAATTGCAATACAATATACGCAGGCCTACTAAAGGTACAGACTAGACTCACACGAACAACTTTGCTTCTAAAATGAAAGTGATTTTCTAAATTTTATTTTAAAGTCTCTCAAGTTGTCCTTTCCTTTAAAGACCTTTAAAACCTTTTCGTGACTCTTACATCGGCAATATAAACTATTTACTTGTAAAGTATGTCGGAAAGCGAAAATGGAAGCAAAGCTTAGCGTTACGATTTTCCAGCTTTACTCGTTTTTTCTGAAACTGAAAAATTATCAGTTAAAAATTACGTATAGACGTCTGTAGAGTAGAGCGGTTATCTAAAAATTTTTTTTGAAGTTAGATTTTTGTGTGCTTATGTGTTTTACGACTAAACGCCTGCAAGACATAGTGATAAGGGCTTGCATAAATGCTCCTCTTCTTTTCATCAAAACTATTTCTGAGTCACAATTTATATAAAAATATCTTTAAAAAATTAATATTCAATTGCAAAGTAGAAAAAGTTTTTTAATTCATTTAACAATTTGGAGTTTGAACCGCTAAAAAATTTTTAAACTAAATTTATAATATTTAGTCGGGCTTAGGATTTCACATTTTTCTCTTTTTTTTGCGTTTATATTAAAAAGAGAATATTATTTTTAAATCGTAAACATTCTTTCAACACTAGCAAAATTGAATTCATTTTCTGGACCATCACATCCATCTTGGGCATTTTTTATATTTAATTAATTTAGATACGCTTGACTAAGAATTTTTTTTATTTGGTTTTTTACTGAAATAGTTGAAATTTTTTTGAGAATTAAATTCAAATTAAATAATAAAAACAAATATTTTGTAAACAAAAACATTAAGATGCCCATATGAGCATAATTTCACTTTTAACTATAAACAGACAAAAGACCATTTTTACTTAAAAATTTACTGCTTCCAGAAACCTGTTCTAGCTAAAACGTAGTTCAACAACTTAAATTCTATTTTCAAGCCACAAGCCCTTTACAATGTATAACAAAATTTATTATTCAAAAATTATTATTAATAACAGCATCATGATCATTATTATAATCATCATCATCATCATCGTCGACTTTCTGATGAATAAAGTTCAAGGCGGTACAAATTATTTAATTATTCGTACAAAAGAAACTCAAAAACATCAAAAAATACATAAAAAAGTTAATTTGTTTTTTAAATTCCTGAAAATAGTGATTTCATCTCTTCTTTGATAAATACGCCACAACGTGCAAAAAAGTGTGAAAGAAACAAAAGCGAAAAAAAAGATTTTAAAAATGATTTCCTTACAACAATAAACAATAAAAATTATATTTTTTGTAAAACTTTTATATTCAGTTTGTTTTTTTTTAACTTAATTTATATTTTTTGGGATTTTGGGCGTTTATACTTTTCCATTACAATGGTCACCCAAATAATTTTAAAATTATTTGACAGCTGACAGTTTAGAGTTAGTAAAAACGATAGATATTTTTCGAGCACAATTATTATATTATTAAAAATTAAAGTTCTAGGACTCCACATATTATTACAGATAAACACGTGAAACTACTATGTGATTTCGAGCAGAAGATGACATTAGACCAATCTTAATTTGAAGGATGTGATTTATATTAGTTAACGAAAATTAATTCGTTCTAAAAGTAATTTCTACCGAAAATAAATTTAAAAATCTATATCGGCCAATGCGTAAACTTTCTCGTGCCTGTAGTCAATGAGAGTAAATGCCAGCAATTTTACACGAAAAAATATACAGTGTTGGCAACACTTTAAGCTAAAATTAAATAATTTTAAACTTTCACTTTTAAGCTGCTTTTTAGGAAAAATTGTATATAAAAAATTTCTTTAATATTCTTTTAATTTTAATTCCGGCAAAAAGAAATCTGGTAACCTTAATGATAAATTCATAACGCAACCACCTGACAAAAATTATGGAGTGAAATGCATAGACTGTTTAAATCGTTTTAATACAAACGAGACCTTTTAAGAGGTTTAAGGCAGAGACTATATACAGATATGGAGAACTCGACACAGAGAAAAAATTAAAACAAGTTTTCTCAAACATCTCAAGAAAGGGACAAATATAGTGCTTTTTGTTTAAGAAGATGGGGTAATATAAAGTATATATAGCGCGTCATGTCGTGTCTGTGTATTGTCTATGGTTCAAAGTTTTCTGCTGATTATCATAACATCTTGCCATTACATTTCCTGTGGAAGAAAACTTTGATAACAAAGAAGAAATTTCTAGCTGCTCCTTAATTGATGAAAATATTGTTGAAAATACATCAGAAAACTGAAATAGTTACTCATGGACTGATAAGCAACGCATAACAGCTTTTGTATTAACACAGGGTGTTTTAAGCTATCAAATTGGTATCAGAAAAATCCATTTATCCATTGCATTAATAGAATAGAAGAAGGATAGAAGGAAAAAACAAGATAAATTTTGAATTTCTCTAACGCAGTGTCAGCCACAATTTCGCTTGCGACTATAAAAAGAGACAATTTTAGTATTTTTTTTTAAAAAGCAGAAAACAGCTGGCATCATCAAAATCTTAACATCTAAAGTGTTGCCAATTTAAAGAACAAGAAAATTTTAATGATAAAAATCATGCATGTAGACTCTTTCAGTTTTCATGAAAGGCTAAGAAAAATGAAAAAACAGTCGTCAACTTTCTTTACAAATATAGACAAATATTCCTGGGCAATGATATGACAGTTAATCTAATCTTAGTGAGATATCAATGTGATTAAAAATATTAGTCATTGCAATTATAAACCTGATTTGTCAAAATCCCGTCATTTTGTTAAAATGACATTCCATTTAATAAACAGTTGGCAAATTTAAGGTAAGGAAAAAAAATTGGGCTAAAACACACACACAAACACACTTTTTTGACGCCAATATAAAATATAAATATGGAAATTAATAACAGAATTAGTGTCGGGCAAATGTTTACCTCCAGAAACTTGGCAGACGTTCGATCTTTACGCAAAACTTTAAAACACATTTTCCAACAAATTTTCATTCACTTATATCGTCAATGCAGGCCCGAATTTAAATTTTCAGAGTGTCAACTGTTCATAGGGTATTCAAGTAAAATCTTTCAAAAGTTCCCTGAGAAAATAATCTAACGGCATTAAATCGCAAAAAGAAGGCGGGCAATTGGCATCGCCAAATCGAAAAATTACACGATCGGAAAATTTCTTATGTAATAACTGAATTGTTTAGGTCATTGTGTGGCATCGCCTTGCTGAAACTAAATACCGTTATTGTAACATTAGCCTATTTTGGCCAATAAAATCTGCTTTTCACGGTGTGGTAGTGCAGAGAATTCACGAACTTCGACAACTTGATGCTTTCAGCTCATTCTTAACTCTTTGTTGTACAGTGGCTACGTTTCATTACTATGGCCACTACGAGCGTTCTGTTTAGGTCTATTGCCTGCAACAATACTGCGAGGCTCGAATTTAGCGATTAAATTATAAGCAGCTGTCTTAAAAGGAGTCTGATTACCAGAAAAAGCTGCCTGAATTTTACAAAGTGATAAAGTGTAATTTTTTCTATTTTAATAAAAAAAAAATTTCAATTAAAATTCTTTGCTCAAGAGTGTAACGTTCCATGTTTAGAATTTCCTTATTTCTTACTAAATAAATGTCATAGAACAACAGTTCAGTTCGTGACATTTAATCATTTGATGGACAATTTACTTTCGAACCTCAGATTTGCCCAACCATTAGTTTGCACGAACTGATATTAGAGCTGGCCACCCAAAAATGTCCATTAAAAATAATTTCTTAATTTTTCTGCCCCCTTCAGAACAGACAGGTCAAAATAAACTCGTCAAGTACAAGTTGAAGTGGTACTCAAAGGATATTGTGTACCATTTATACGATACCCTTTAAATTTTAAATTTATTTTTTATCTTGTTAAAGCTTGCATAATAATACACATCTTGAGTGAAAACAACCGGAACTATGGGGACACCTTTAAATTTTGTATACTTGCTTTTGTAGCAAAGAAACAATATCCTGCCTAAATTTGTAGTTTCAGTTCATAAGGGCTTAAAAAAAATGTCAAATATATGAAAGTCACGTTACTATTGGGATGCTCTTTACTTAAATTTTTTTTCTATTTCTTCTTAAAGCAGACATTGCAGAGGTTTACAAGATGAGGACATTTTCGTCTAAATGACTGCCTCTATGAAAGCACCTTTCAATTTTAAAAAATATATTGTACACAATTATTTTTATAGCAAACTTATTTGTACATACTCTGTATATATTCCACATGTCTACTTACGATAGATAAAAATCTAAAGCCGTATACGTTAAAATTACGTCACTATAGGACCACCCTTTAGTTATTTTTTTTTTTTTAATTTTTGTACTTGTTTTTATAACGAACAGAAAAATATTTCAACTTAAAATCTACACTGCCGAGACTTAAAAATAATAATTCACAAAAAACATGTCACTATTAGAACACCCTTTAATTTAACGTAAATATAGTTATACATGCTCTGTTTAAATTTAGCATGCCGTCCTATTACAATTCACATAACAATACTATTACGGACACCAGATCACATTTGGCATATCGTTTAATTTTTGATATTTGTAATGCATCTTCTGGCACATATAACAGTTCCAGAGATAGAGGATTGTGACAGGCGAATAGACAGACCGGTAGACATTGTGGCGTAAAATAAAAAAATTAGATTTGTGAAATAAATTTTGAAATTTACAAATTTGTTTTTCAAATGTAAAAATAGAATTTTAAACGTTTGAATAACTTTTCGGTGTTGAGAATGGAAAATGGCGGTTCGTGTTTGGTGCCTTCAAAATTTATAAATCAAATGGATGCTGTACAACAGTAGAAAAACTAAATATGGAAGTTCGCTAAGGAAATAAATAGAGACAATTTAAAACTTATAGATCAGTAAGAGATTTTACGAGAACTCACTACATGACACATCTATTATTTTGGCAGCTGCTACTTCTGGAGATATAAAGAGAAGCGTTTTTATTTGCTGAATATATTAAGAAAGAAACCAAAGTTTTACAGCCACATCTATAGCAAAATATTTCTTTACATCAAAATCAGTTAAGAGAATCTTTTTTTTCAGACCAACACTCAGGGAATGACTTCCATTCATGCAATACACCGTGCCGGAACTAGGAAATTATGTTATGAGCAGGAGGAAAGAGGGAGTAGTGTTTGTGGACTGGTGGATTTGAATTTTCTCATATTGAAAGTGACAGGAAAGACCTCTGGAGGGAGTTTATTAAACTAAGTCTGTCTTTTTTCTTTTCTTTCGAAACAGAACTCAGGCGATGACCCCTACTAATGCAATGCATTGCACTAGAACTAGGAACTTTGGTTATGAGGAGGAGGAAATAGGGAGTAGTGTTTGTAGACATTCGTGGCAGGTAAGATCTCTAGAGGGAGTTTATTCCACATACGGACTGTTCTGCTAAAATATGAATTTTCCCTGTAATGCTTAGTGCGATTTACCGGACAATCGATGACAAATGGATGCGCTCTCAACCAAAATCGAGTTTAACGCAAAAACGTGGGAGAACGGAAACAAGTTCCCTAATTTCGTTAGAGCACTTACCATTTGTGTAACGATAAGACAGTGATATACAACCCACATTGATGCTTCAAAGAATCAATAGAGTTGGATACCCTACTTGGCTCTCTCCTGAATGCGGTCAAGCAATTCTAAAATAAACTTTGGGGCGCCGGCCCATACATGAAAGATGTATTCCATTTTTAGACGAATATAGGTGATATAAATAGTACGAAGATCGGATGGAGTGAAATATTTTTACACCGTTTTATTGTAGAAAACCGAGGCACTTGAAAGCTTCTTTAGACACCTGAAAAATGTGCTTTAGTTCATCGAACATTACACTAGGTTTTCATGCCAAAAACAAGAGCTTTTGAATCCCTAATACTTATATCCTTATAACCATAGTAACAGATACAGCACCATTTCCGAGCACATATATATCTAAGCGTAAAAACGCAACATTGAGTCTTACGGGCATTAATATTAACTCTATTCAAACGACCTCATTCGGAGATCGTTGCGAGCTCATGATAGAGTGTATTATTCATATTTTGCCTTTTGGAATCCACCATCAACTGGTACGTTCTATTACTGAATGTATACGAATGATAAATGGTGATGTCAGCTGCTTAAGAGTATATAGAGCTGAAAGCTTGACAAAGATAGTGATTTAGAAAAACAAGAAATAGGGTAGGAGAAATTACATCTTTAACAATTCGTATAGTGCGATTTCTCAGAAAACTTGATATAAATATGGAAAATTTATCACCGAACTTTAAACAAATAATTTTTTTTCCAGACTCATCAGTTTGTAAAAATTTACGGCACGCACACAGTTTATGACGCTTAAGAAGTCGCTGACTACTATCGATATTTGCATTCCTTTCCTGCAATTGTTGTTGAACATTTTTAACATATTTTTCTTTAACAGATGTTAAAGCAGACATTTTCTTTAGGTTAAAAAAAAATATTTGTGGTTAAAGATAGATATTTTTCCATTCGAAATAATATGAAAGTGAAATTGTTTAAAGAAGATGCGATTTGTAAAGTAAATGCAATTAGAAGAAGATGGCTAAATGACGTTTTGTACAAAATGCAGTCATTTTCTTTTAAAGCAAAATAGTAGGGAATCACAAGCTGGAATAAAATAAATTTTTAAAATAAAATAAAACAAATGTCATTTTAAAACGCTTGTTTTTGTTTTTTAATAAATTTTAGGCAACAGTAGCACTGATGACCACTGTGCTTTAAATGATAGAAGTGTTTATTTAAGTACTTTTAGCATTTTTTCCTGTTATTTCTGTCTTTTTGTTCGGCGAGCGATTTTGATGCGAAGACATCATTTTCAAGCCGTGTTCTAATCCTAACTGGTGACTCAGTTTTCCCAATTAGGTAGTCACTGTTAAAAGTTTTTGTTTTATATATTTCAATGTTTTCAAGAATGTCTAGTATTCGTTCTTTTTTGCTAAATATATAAATTTCTCTCTTCTACGGAAGCCCACTGTGTGAGACTGAAAATTAATATTTTAAATTAAATTAATTAATATTTTATTTCAGCTGCTCAACTTTTGTAGCCAGATATGGAAAACTTAATTTTAAAGGTCTCAATCTACTCTCTAGCACTGTATTAACCAGCATCTCCATTCATTTGAAATAAATAAAGAAGTTCATGAAGTGCATAAGGTTGGCGTTTCAAAGTACTGTGTTGCTAACCTTAACAACACAATTTGATTACTTAGTGTTACGGATACTTAAGAGCGATGCTTTAAAGACCAGCAAGCTAAAGTTCAGTTAAGCATTTCAGCACAATTAATGTCTTTTGCTACAGCTCATCGACTGTGGACAGTTGATCTCTTCCCTTCTTGGGAGACTTAACAAATAATCCAGCATAAAATTACTTTTCTTGTCAAGTACCGGTTTAAATGACGGCAATAAGTTTTGACAGGAGTGCATAATGCCACACTCTATCAAACGCCTTGGAAATATCTAGAGAGCGCACACCTAACTTTCATCTACGTGTATTTTGCTGCTTTGTGCGATCCAAGCTATTTCGAAGGCTGGCAAAGCGGGAGCTAAATGTTGGTTATCGTTATTGTGAAAACATTAGACAGTTAGAGTTCTGCTCAAACAAGATGAAACTGTTTCTAAAAAGACAACACCGCATATTTATGGTGGCCATTAAATAATACAGTTTTTGCATGATTAATTTCCAGAATCGGCCTTTCAGAGTGTTTGATTTTATAAATATATATTTTTATATAGTTAAGCAAATTTTATCTCTTTGAATTTATTTATTTTTTATTCAAGTCTCAATTTTAGTTCTTTTTTCTATTTCTTTCTTTTCGTTTCGAAAAACGCAATAACGATTTTAGTTTATTTTAAATACCTGTTTTATTTACAATTAGAAGAAAAGAATAACTTTTAAGCAAATATAAGTTTTGTAGAACTTCCAAAACTGGATCATAACATATTTTAAATGCGTATTTAGTTCTTAAATAAAATTTTTATTTTTTTTTTTTTTGGAATTTATTTAAGACGTTTTTTCTTTTATTATACTTAAAATAACACTTTTGCGCTTTAGATTTTAAAACTTGTTTTCTTTTTTTATTTGTTTAACTTTCTAACTAAATGCTAAAGCATTTAACAAATTAGTAAGATCTTAACACAAGACAGTGGATTTCTATTATTTTATTTTTTTTTTTTTTTATAATTTTAAAGAGAAATTTTTTAAGGGCATTAAATGAATTTAATCGATTTTGCATCTTCAAAAAAAAAATCACTCTTGAACTCGTGTTAAAATTTAAGTTTATGTCAATGGCCAAAATATAAATCCAAAAAAATGGCTAAAAATAATTTGAATAAAAAGCAAAAATATATTAATTGGGAACTTGTCATAAATCAAGTTAATTTTGTCTTTTTAATCAAAATTTTGGTGTCATGTTGTCAAGGTTGAATTGTACAAAGTTAATAATTTAATTAAAAAAAAATAAAATAAATAAAAAATAAAAAACATACAACAAAAGATTACACACACACTTCAAAGGGAAGTTAAGCTGTAGTGGATGAATGACTGAACGATTGGAGGTTTTCAGGGACAATTGCGATATTTGTATGTGATTATCGGTTTTTTATATCCATTTAATTTTAGGAAATTATTTGCAATCTGTGCTTAAAAAATCTCTAAAATTAATGTCGATTTTGTACAGTCGATTCATTGTACAGTGGTTTTAAAATGGCAAATTTTTGAAATTTAATTAATTTAAATTAAAAATTTAAATTTATTTCAGCGCATATACTTAGATAGATACTTAGAAAACCAACAGCTAGAATTTGGAGTTGGTCAGACAGTCTTAAACTATTTGTGGGGACTAAGGAAATTTGAAAAAGAATACAAAATCCTTTTTATACCGCGTGTTCGGGTATATTACTTTGTTTTGCCGCCATTTTGGTAAGCGTTAGCCTTGACCTTTTAAATTTTTGGCAGTTGTATCTACATCAAATTTATTATGACAAAATATTTCAATAAAACCTAAAAGCAGAACTTCGCTTTAGAAAGGAAAAGTTAAAGACAGAGAAAAAAAAAAAGATGGAGACAGATAGAAACCACAATTTTTATATATAAAAGTAATTCGGGGTTTCCTTCCTGACGCTATAACTCCAAAACGCATGAACCGATTTTTACGGTTTTGCATTAGTTGGAAATGTCTAGGGCTCCGTGAGGTTTATAGCAAAGAAAATTCAGAAAACATTTCAAGAGTAAAGTAGAAAAACAGGGAAAATCATTCTTCACATACAGCGCCATCTCTGATACATAGCATGTACTACAACCAAACCAGTACGTAGTGTGTGAGTATCCCTCACAATAATAAGTACGTGTTATTTTAAGTAGATGGCACCGGTGCATGATACATAGTTTGACAGCTACTCATGCGCACGTGGAATTGAGGTTAAAGTTATTCGTTTCCTAACAGTTCAATTGGAAACCATCTAATCAATGACGCGTATTTTGCAAATTTTTATTCAACTTCAACAGCAGGCATTTGTCCTTAAGGTGGTAAGTTGAACTGTGTAAATTATGTGGATCGTGCATTTGAGGTTAAATTCACCAGTCTGTCCATAGTCCAAAATGCCGAGAGGACGACGTGCGAACATCCGCCGCCGCACAAGACAAGTGTATTCACATAACTAAAACGAAGAGAGATATTATTGGCAGGCGATTTCAGGCAGACGTTGCCAGTAATTCCCCGTGCAACGCCTGCAGATGAATTTAATACTTGCCTAAAGGCATCATCACCTTTGTGAAATAACGTAAAAACATCGCTAACCACTAATATGACAGTTCAACTTCAAAATGATCAAAGTGCTGCACAATTTTCCAAACAATTGTTAGCTGTTGGAAATAGAGAAATCCCAGCTGATGCGACAGCTGGATTAATTACTCTTACCAACGACTTTTGCCGATTTGTAGACTCTCAATTAGCGCTTATTGAAAATGTTTTGCCAAATATTAGTGAGAATTATCAGAATTATGCTTAGTTAAGTCAACGAGCAGTTTTCACCCCAAAGAATAATGATGTACACGCACTGAATTTCACCATTCAGTAAAAAATCGATAGCGTTTTGGTGACATAGAAATCCGTTAATTCCATAACAAATTCCGATGATGCAGTAAATTATCCAACGGAGTTCTTGAACTCTCTGGTCTAACCAGGGTTTCCACCACGTAACTTGCAATTCAAAGTTGGTTCAGTTATTGTGATATTGCGTAATTTGAATCCACCGCGACTTTGCAACGGTACTCGACTTGCGGTAAAATGACTTATGCAGAATTTGATTTAGGCAGCCATTATTAACGGAAAGTACGCAAGTGAAAATGTATACGATTGCAACTGATCTTCCGTTTGACTTCAATCGATTGCAATTTCCAGTTCGCCTTGCGTTCGCAATGACAATTAACAAGTCGCAAGGCCAATCGCTTAGTGTTTGCGGGATACATTTAGAAAATCATTGTTTTTCACATGGGCAGCTATACGTTGCGTCTTCACGAGTTGGAACCCTCCACTTTGTTTGTGTTAATATCAGACCAAAAAACAAAAAATGTGGTTTACCAAAAGCCCTTTAATGAAACGGATAATTTGCGAACACGTATAACGCTTCGATTCAGTATTTACTTTAGATTCACTTTCATTTTTTACTTAGAAAAGTTCAACTAAATTCCACTTCATTTTTGTAATCGAAATAAATTCATTACTGTTGTGCAATGAAATAAAATTTTTGCTTTTCAAATATAAAATAAAAAAAAAAGATAATTTTTCTTCATCTTTTAATCCCCAAACGAAATGATACAAAAAACGAAGACATCTGGTGGCAAAACGAAGTTCGCCGTGTTTGCTAGTTCAATAATAAAACAAATCTATAGAATAATTTAATCTTTAAAATTAAAACAAAACACAATGCAAAAATTCTGAAAAGACTTTCATATGATCTTAAACCAAATAAATTGATGATTAATTCCTTAAAATTATTAAAAACTCTGTGTGTAAAAAGTTACGATTTTTTATTTAATGTGTAAAGTTTGACCATTCATCCCATCGTGCAAGTAAATAAATTCGCTTGGGAGTTTTTGCCATCAGACTTCTTGTACGTCAAAAATCTGCTTAAGATTTTGATTTACTATTAGAGTTAGCCCTAGACCTTTAAAGAAATTTCTTTATAGAAATTATTATACAGGGTGTCCGCCGAGAAGTTATACTACTCTGTTTTGCTGCCCTTTTGGTAAACATTATTAGTCTTGACAGTTCATATTTGGCAGTCGTGAAGTAGGCACGTGGCAAATTTATTTTGGAAAAATATTCGTTACGCCAACGTCTTTAAATCGTTAAAACATTTTATTAAAATCAATTATCGCTTATTGTGGCGATGAAAACGTTACGTGAAATTTTTAGGACAAACAATCTGCCAAAAAACATACTATTTATCGTGCAGTGAATTATTTCTAAGAAAGAGGGTCTGTAGGTAGTAGGCACAAGCATGTATCACAACGTACTGAAAGATTGGCTGAAAACATTACTGCTGCTGAAGAAAGTGTTCAAAACACTTCATCAGCCTCAATTCGAAGCCGTGCTCAGGAGCTTGGTCTTCAAACAGCAACTTTGGCCACAATTTTGCACAAGGTTTTGCATTTGTTTCCATATAAGATTGAGATGACTCAACAGCTTCTTCCACAAGACAATTTACAACGCCGTAAATATGTAAATAGGATGTCATAATGAGTGACGAGTGACATTTTCATTTGAATGGATGTGTGAATAAACAGAATAGTCGGTTCTGGAGAATGGAAAACCCTCAAATTATTCAACAGTCTCCTTTCCATACATTAAAAGTGGCATGTGTAATAAGATTTACGTCAGTACCTAGCTGTGTAAGCCATAACCTGATGGTGGAGCAGGCCAACGCCTCCACTCCTTGCTGAAGAGTTGGAGACTATCCAACTCCTGGTCTAGAATGCATGAAGCTTAATAAAATTTAAGAACACAATCGCAATCATGCTCACTGAACCTGAACCATTCATTGTGTTCATCGTGAATGACCCGACCCGACACATGTAATGTCGCTGAGATTCCGTGAAAACGGATCAATTTGCCCCCGGGGGGACAGTCTGGTGGCAAATTTTCTTCAGGAGGAATCATTGGGCCTTACTTCTTTGAAAATGAAAACGGCGTAATGGTAATTGTGAATGGGGAGCGTGAACGTATTATAATTGATAACTTTTTAACGCTACAACTGCATGCTTTGAGCTTGAATAACATGTGGTGCCACATCGAATACAGTCAGGATTACAATGGAATTACTAAGAGACCTCTTCCACAACATGTTATTTCAAGAAATGTTGATCTTGATTGCCCTCCACGGTCGCCTGATTTGACTGCTGCGGACTTTATGTTAAGGAACGAAAAGCAATAAATTAAGGAAAGTCGCAAAGCTCTAAGTAACAAGTTGGCAATTAAATATATTTTAATTAAAATCCTCCTCCTAAATATTTCTTCCGGCAACACAATCCCTTAAATCTTTCTTGTACATCAAAATGTGAGTTTATAAAAACATAAAAAAAGAAAATTACATTTGTAAAATAAAATGTAAAATAAGGCAACATTTCATTTTTACCAAGAAATGTAAAAATTTTAATTTTAAAAAAAGTCTGCTTTAAATTATAAAACACAAATAACTTTGTTATTCAACGATTAACAAAGCAACCGTCAATCAGTGATTAAGCCGTTGAATTAAATGCATATTTCATTAATTTACCTGGCAAAGTATCAATCGTATACCTCATAGCCGCAATTCAAATGATTGTCGAATATAAATTGAAATTTATTTATCACTATTTAACACTTAAAAGCACATTTACATATAAAAGCTTTTTCCTGAGAAAACATTTTGAAAACATAAAATGTGCATTTCGCCGTTAAAAAAAATTTGGCAAGTCGTCAAAAATACATTTGAACTGGATTGAAAGTTACTTTTGTTTATCAAATATGTTGGAGAGTTTGCATTACAAATATTTAGTTTTTATTTTGTAAAATAATTAAGTTTAATTAATAATATTGTGCAATTTTTATATTTTTTAAGTGCAAAAATGATTTCGTTAAACCTCAAACTTTTCACTCCTGTGCCATGTTTTTTTAGTATTTGTGGATTTTAACATTTTTTTTTGTTAAAAATGCAATAAATTAGAAGTTAAAAAATATAAAATTTATAATAAAGTAGTATAAACAGTTTTATACGATTAAAAAAAAATTTTTTGTTAAATGTTTTTGTTCACTTAACTCAAATGAAATTGAAAGTTAAAAGGGCAGAAAAGTTTAAGCTTTCATTTTTTTATATTATGCAACATGAAATAACAGTTAAATTTACAGTGGATGATAAATCAAACACACAAAAAAGTAACTAATTTTGTAACGAGTCCTTATTAATTGAAATAAAGAATATTTATTGATTTGTGTAATAATATTTCATATTCTTTTTGCTGAGAAACTCTCTGGTAACTTAACACGATATATATTCGTAATATTATATGTCATTTTTTAACGAGCCAGCCAATTCAAATGTGTGGCATGTGCATAATAGATATTTTTTATTATTCGTTTTGGGCCAGTACTCAGGGGATGACCCCTACACATGCAACGCATTGTGCCAGAACTAGGAAATCAAGTTATGGGGAGGAGAAAAGAGGGAGTAGTGTTTCTGGACATTCGATGTGAATTTTCCTACAATGACAGTGACAGGAAAGACCTCTAGAGGGAGTTTATTCCACATACGAATTGATCTGCTAGAAAACGAATTTCCACTGTAATGCGTAGTGCGATTCACGAGCCAATCTACCAAAAATGGATGTGCTCTCAACGAAAATCGAGTTAAACGCAAAAACGTGCGAGTAACGGAAACAAGTTGCCGAATTTCTTTAAATCACTTACCATTTTAATAACGATAAAACAGTAAAATACAAGCCACATTGTTTCGATGCTCCAGAGAATCAATAGAGTTGAATACCCTACTTGACCCTCTTCTGTATGCGGTCGAGCAACTACAAAACAGATTTTAGTGCGCCGGCTCACACATGAGAGTTGTATTCCTTCTTTGAAGGGATAAAAGTGATATAAATAGTACGGACATCGAATGGAGTGAAGTATCTTTTACACCGTTTTAGAAAACCAAGGCACTTTAAAGCATCTTTAGAAACCTAAAAAAAGCGTTTAGTCCATCGAACATCACACTGAATTTTCATGCCTAAAACATCAAGAGCTTCCGTAATACCTACATATATCCCACCACAGCTTTTTAAAAAGAATGTGCTCTGTTCTGATGTAAAAAAACCCCTGACAACCAATATTGATAGATGTTACCGTTTCAAAACCAAAATTCAATATTTTTCTAAAAAACATGTTCTAATATAAAAATTTTGTATAAAAAATTTTTTTTATATAAAAATTTTTCTTATATAAAACTTTTTCTTATATTAAAATATTTCTTATATTAAAATATTTCTTATATAAAAATTTTTCATATATAAAAATTTTTCTTATATAAAAATTTTTCTTATATAAAAATTTTTCTTACATAAAAATTTTTCTTACACAAAAATTTTTCTCACAAAAAAATTTTTCTTACACAAAAATTTTTCTTACATAAAAATTTTTCTTACATAAACATTTTTCTTACATAAACATTTTTCTTACATAAAAATTTTTCTTATATAAAAATTTTTCTTATATTAAAATATTTCTTATATAAACATTTTTCATATATAAAAATTTTTCTTATATAAAAATTTTTCTTACATAAAAATATTTCTTACATAAAAATTTTTCTTACATTAAAATATTTCTTATATAAAAATTTTTCATATATAAAAATTTCTCTTATATAAAAATTTGTCTTACATAAAAATTTTTCTTACATAAAAATTTTTCTTATATTAAAATATTTCTTATATAAAAATTTTTCATATATAAAAATTTTTCTTATATAAAAATTTTTCTTACATAAAAATTTTTCTTACATAAAAATTTTTCTTACATAAAAATTTTTCTTACATAAAAATTTTTCTTACATAAAAATTTTTCTTACATAAAAATGTTTCTTATTTTGTATTTTTGTATAAAAAATTTTTTCTTACATAAAAATTTTTCTATAAAAAAATGTTTCTTACATAAAAATTTTTATACAAAAAAATATTCTTTTATATAAAAAATTTTCTACAAAAAAAAGTTTTTTTATAAAAAATCTTCTACAAAAAATTGTTTTTTTATATAAAAAATTTTCTACAAAAAAATTTTTTTTATATAAAAAATTTTCTGCAAAAAAATGTTTTTTTATATAAAAAATTTCCTACAAAAAAATGTTTTTTTATATAAAAAATTTCCTACAAAAAAATGTTTTTTATATAAAAAATTTTCTACAAAAAAATGTTTTTTTATAAAAAAAAAAATTTTAACAAAAAAATGTTTTTTTTTTTATAAAAATTGTTCTACAAAAACATGTTTCTTATATAAAAATTTTTCTATAAAAACATGTTTTTTATATAAAATTTTTCTATAAAAAATGTTTCTTATATAAAAATTTTTCTATAAAAAATGTTTCTTATAAAAATTTTTCTATAAAAATAAGGGTTTTTTACATAAATTTGTTTTTATGAAAAATTTTTTCTTACATAAAATTTTTCTTCAAAATTTTACCATAAGAAAAGGTTTCTTATCAAAAAAAGGTTTTATATAAAATTTCCCTATAATAAAATTCTTATAAAAATTATTTTGATAAGAAAATGTTTTTTATAAAAAAAAATATTTCTTTTGTGATATAAAAATTTGTCGATAAAAAAATGATTTCTATAAAAACATTTATGATACAATTTTTGTAATAGAAAAAATTTCTATAAGCAATTGTTTCTTACATACATAAAGTTATTTCTATGAGGACTTCTTTCGTACAGAAAATTTTTGGTAGCGAAAGCAACAAACAACAACGCGTAAAAAACGAGTTTTTTAAATAGTAATTATGCAGCTTTGGCAAAAACTATACAAATGTTCTCTTTCTAATTTTAATAAGTTATAGAAAATCTTATTTCAACTCAAATAGTTAAGCGAAAAATTCGCATAAATGTCTGCGATATATTTCTTTATTGACCTGCATGAAGTGTTTAGCAATTTTAAAAACTTTTTCACAAGGACTACTGCCCACTATGCTGTTCAGACAGATATCAAGCTTTTTATATCACTTTGCAATCAATGATAATTTAAAAATTTCTTTAATTTCCTTAAATTAAAATAAGTTTTTTTGAAAATATCAAAAAACTACAGAGAAGAATTTTTAAACTGTTTGTTTATTTCTTCGACACACTGTATTTCGCGCTGTAGGGCAGATGTGCCATTTTCTGACACTCCAGTCGATTTTTTTTCGCTTGAAAAGTAAATACACAAGGAATATTTGCTTATTGAAAATCTAACAACATCACGTTCTAAGATAATAACATCCCTTAAAAAAAAATAATAAAAAAAATTTCGTATAATAGTAAAAAGAAAAAAGGAAATAGTTGAAAAAAATAGAACACGTAGTAGAACAAATTTTACCAACAGCCTAAGATTAATAATTTAATACTAATAGGTTATCTGATAACGCTCGCATTTAGTAGTTTAACGCACGCAAAAGTCGTTTAAGGAAATATGAAAATAAAAGTAAATAAAATGTTAATAAATTTTGCATAAAAATGATTAATTTTGATTAGCACTGAGTTTTAATAAAATATTTAAATACACAAAAGTTCAAATAAAACATGCTAATTAAAATTAACTAAGCGTCTACACCAGGGAGAGTACATAAAGCACTTAACTCATCCAACGTGAAATTGAAATTTTGATGTTTGATTTAAAAAATTATAAATTATTCAATGAGTTATAGCTCACAAAAATCAAATAATAATTTTTGTATTTTGTTGCAAGTATTTTTATTAAAGTGTATGTGGATGCCAAAAAATAAAGGAGTGCTTGACAAACTGCTTGAGTGGTTTAGTTGCTCCTATATATGAGAAAACTCATCACATCAAATTTATTAAAAATTTAATTTATTTTTTGCAATGAACTGAAGAAAATAATGAAGGAAAGAAAATAGTTTTTGAAATTTAAAAATTTTTTAAAGTTTATTATACGGCTGCCAGGTACTAATGAAATCTCATTTTGAGTGCTTATTCTCCTCTCTTCATCATGATATTATTTTCCTCATATCAGTTCCGCTATTCTGCCGGCTTTATACACAAATTGTATAATTTATTAATATTTAATAATATTTATTTATGTTAAACAACAATTTCTTAAGTATCTACTTAAGTATATACTGGCGTCTTATCAATTTTTGTGTTTTGTAAAAATCGTATGACTATTTTTCATTTACATGACGAAGCCACTAACATCAATTAAACCATAAAACTGTCTGTAGCGGCAAAACAAATAATAAAACGCAAACGCGTAATAAAGAATTTGTGACGGATAATCATTCACTAAACACAGCTTCTCAACAACAAAAATGTTTCTTTCTTTATAAGACTTCTTGAGAATTTAACTTAACTTACAATCTCCTTACTAATTTATTTCTCACTACATTGGCTATGATGGCATAGTTTTACAAATTATTTAAGGTGAAACGAGAAAAAATAATATTATTAATTTTTGTAATTAACCAAATACTTTATTTTGTGCTCTTTCATGTTTCATTAAGTTAGCATCACTGCTTCCATCTTTTTATTACACAGTACAACACTTTTCAGCTCATTGATTTTAGAATTCAATTCTGAGAATTGCACGTGAATGTAGCCCCCAAAATAACATCTTTTGCATCATTCGTTTTGTTAAGTTGGCTGTGTTGTACTGTGTTATCTGTGAATGATAATTTTAAGCGCTGTCCGAAAAGTTCTAAAATGTATGGAGATATGTGTGAAACTCAATTCTTCATAGGCACACTCTTTAATTCTTAACTTTATTAAATAAAGAAAAAGTTACTTGGAGTCCAACAGCTTACTTGGCGACCGACAGTATGGTTTCAGCAGGCGGCGCTCTACAGGCGACTTGATGGCTTTCTTATCGAAACATCATTTCCGAAAGAGTCCCCCGGGGGCACATTATAAGTCTTTATGGATCATACAACCATCTCGACTTGTGTCTTGCGGGGGTAAAAGGGAACCCAGTCCCTTAAAGGCTAGCAGAAGCCAACTAGACAACCCACTATATTTTCACGGGAATAAGTAAAACCCCAGAGTTCAGCGATTTATTTTTGTATTCTTTTAGCTGTTCTCTAACTGATTATTGAGGTCACCCTTTTGGGAGTATCGTGGTGGTTGTGTGTTTCGATGCCCTCGTTTGAGTTTGTGGGTCGGATTATTCCCATGAACACAGGTCCAGTGTTCTTAAATTATATTAAGCTCGATGCGTTCTGGACTAGGAGTTGGATAGTCTCCAACTCTTCAGCAAGGAGTGAAGGCTGCGGCCTGCTTCGAGCTCTTAAAGATGCAACTAGGAGTGACCGGAGGTTAAACGTATCTGAAGGCCTTCTAGGGCGAGGATGACGTTAAAATTACCCCCAGTGGTTCAGCCACCACCAGGTTATGACCTACGGTCGGTACTGGTGTAAAACTTATCACCCATCCCTCAGTGGTACCCCATTTTTCGGTCTTTATAGAATACTTGACTATCTAGACCTGTGCCGCTGGGGGTATAAGGGAGCCCAGTCCCCTGAAGGCAAGCAGGCAGTCAACTGGAGGCTCCACGTTATTTCCACGGGAATCAGTAAGCCCCAGAGTTTCCGCTAATTGTCTCTTTAGACTTTAAGCTGTTTCTCTGACTGAATATTGAGGTTGGCCCTTCCGGAGCATCGTGGTGGTTGTGATTTTGCGGCCCCCCATGAATTTGATTTAGGGGGCCAGGATCATCTCACCTTTCCGGATCCAGTGAGCACACTAGTCATGCGTTCTGAACCAGAAGTTTGATAGTCTTCAGCTCTTCAGCAAGGAGTAGTGGTTTGCAACCCTGCTTTGGAACCGCTGAAATTGCAACTAGGGATGACCTGTTGCTAGAATTAGTCCTCGGCGTCCTAGGGCGTGAATGACGTTGCTTTTCATTCCCAGCGGTTTGACCACCATCTGATTACGGCTTACGGCCAGGGCAGATGTAAATCTTATCACGTCATTTCGGGAAGAGTAAGGGGTAACTCTGGATATTTCTAAGGCGTTTTATAGAGTGTGGCATGATATACTTCTGTCAAAACTTGCTGCTTTTGGTATCGGTGATCGTTTGTTCAAATTTTTATCAAGTTTTCTCAGGAATCGCACTATACGAATTCAAGATTAATTCTCTCCTTACTTCTACCCTATTCCTTATTTTTCCAAACAACCTTCTTTGTCCAACTTTCAACACTGTATACTCTTTCACAGATGACAGCACCACTTGTCATTCGTATTATTCAGTAAGAGAATGAACCAGTTGAGAGGTAAGTTGAGAGATTCGCTCAATCACCATCTTGCGGCAATCTCTGAATGGGATTGTGCGAACAGAGTCGACTTTAATGCCCGTAAGACGCAATGTTGCATACTTACGCATAAATCTGTATTCAGAAATGATGCTGCATCTGTTACTATGGGTGATATAGGTATTACGGAATCAGAAGCTCTTGATGTTCGTTGCATGAAAATTCAGTGTGATGTTCGATAAACTGAACACATTTTACAAGTTTCTAAAGAAGCTTTCAAGTGCCTCGGTTTTCTAAAACGGTGTAAAAGATAGTTCACTCCATCCGATCTTCGTACTATTTATCCAAAGATGGAATACAACTGTAATGTATGGGTCGGGGTACCAAATCCATTTTGGAGTTGCTCGACCGCATACAGGAGAAGGCCAAGAAGCTAATTGGAGACGGTAGAGTATCCAACTCTATTGATTCCCTCAAGCATCGACCCAATGTAGGTAGTATTTCACTGTCTTTGCATTACTAAAATGGTAAGTGCTCTAACGAAATTAGGGAACTTGTTCCCGAAACTCGCACGTTTTTGCGTTTGCCTCGATTTTCGTTGAGAGCGCATCCATTTGTCGCCGATTGACCAATGAATCGCGCTACACATTATAGGAAAAAGTAGTTTTTTAGCAGAACAATTCCAGAAGTCTTTCCTGTCACTTTCAATGTAGGAAAATTCAAACCGAATGTCCACAAACACTACTCCCTCTTTCCTCCTCCCCACAACCCAGTTTTCAAATTCTGGTACACTGCATTGCATGAGTAGGGGGCATTCTCTGAGTACTGGTCCGAACGAAAAAAAAATAACTCTGGATATCCGTTGACAAATCATGGGAAAAATATGACGCATCTAAATATTTCAAGATTTTCCAATATCAAGACTTGAATTCAAACTGAGAGCAGAAGAAAAACAAAATGGAAGCATAAATCTGTTTCAAAAGAAATAGTTATAAAACGACTGCTTAAATTTCTTATTTAACAGTCCTAAAGTAAGTTTTAGTTAAGAGTACTTGAGTGTGACTTTTAAAAAGTTTTTATTTTTCTCATATTTTATAATTGAAATTAAATGACAACTTGTGTCATTATTTTTGGGATTTTCCCTTGTGTTTCCCTGCAGATAAATTTGTCATTATTTAAAGCTTGAACAGCGTTAAGGGTCATGTTCCTTTTAACATTGTAAATACTCTAAATGGTTTTTGTTTATAATCATTGTTGTATAACTAAAATAATCAAATAAAACAAAAACATTTTGTTTAAAAAATAATCTTGGTTAAAACATCTTTTTTGTTGTTGTTTTTTTTTTAACATTTTGACAAAGTTGTTGCCTACAGCGCTTGTTGAAACATTTAGAAACAATTAAGTGACAAATAATTTATTAATACTTATTTTAATTACTTTTATAGTTAATGGGGGTTGAAAGTACAAACAATTCTCTTTAAAAAAAAATATTTTAATGGACTTGAATAACAAATGAAAAGGGAGTATTATTAAAGCAAATAGTTTTCTAAAGTAATAACGAAATTCCATTAAATCATTTAATATGCGGGTACGAGTACGTGAATTAAATTGATATTAACTTAAATAATTGTTAAAACACACAACAAAACAAAACAAAACAATTGCAAAAACAGTTTAATGAGCCCAAGTATGAGTGTGCGCAATTTAAAAAATAAAACAAACTAAAATATTTAAGTGGCAGCCACCTTGACCGGGGTCAATCAGATTTAAAAAAAACTTGTTTGTTTTTAGCAAAAAAAATTTTTTTTTTTTGTTTTATTAAAGCTTAACGCTTAACGATTTTTATTCTATTAAGTATAATTTATATTTACTTTTTATATACAGCGTTGCCGGATAGATATTTTTAAATAATAAAAATATTTATGAATGTGGCATTTTTGTATATAAATTTTTTTTTTGTTTTAAAAACTATTGAAAAGGTAAGAAGAAGATAAAAAAACAGTGTTACTTCCCATATGATTTAATTCTACATCATATGTGCTGTTAATTATTGCCAACCTTAACAAAATCACAAAAAAGGAAACGTTTTTTTTTGTGAAAAAATTAAATAAAATTTTTAACAAAAGTTTTTTTGTGCCCTGTTTAGCGTCTTTAAAGTTCGTTTTAAAATTGTTACTTTCAAAGATTAAAGCATATAAAATTCTAAATTTAAAATGAAGAATAAGTTCGTTAAGGTTTCATCCCGGGGGTCATACAGAGCAAAAAAATAGTGTTAATTAAACCCCACCTTTAGCATTGCCATGTTAAAGTGACATGTCTGTTTTACATAAAACGACCGGTTCGTGAGAATTTTTTTACTGTAGGATATCCTTAATGATATCTGCTTAAAATAGCAAATATTTAACCCCGAAAATGTTTCCAAAATAATCCTGATATTATCACTGAGATTTTATTAAATGTGATAGTTTTGCTTACTGTTTTCTTTGATTGTCGTGCTTAAGTTGCTTTAAGGGGGGTATCGAATGTGATCCTTAAAAAGCGGTCACACTAAAGCGGTTCCACCATAACTCGAGAACGACTTAATTGTTTTCGTTAAAAATAACACCAGATGATAATGGGAAAAACTTACTTTAAGTTATTCGAAAACAATTTTCTTTCAATTTGCTCAGCAAATTTTAAAAATTGAAAAAAAAAATGTTTTTAAATTATAAAAAATTTAGTTTAAAGTTAAAAAAAAGATTATAATTTAATTTAAAATTTTTTTTTTTTTTTTTTTTTTAAGAGAGAAGTAGCACTTCAGGCAACAATGCCTATTTAGTCAAGTACCGTGCTACATTCTTTAGGAAAGGGATAGAAAAGAGATGCGACAGGTGGTGAAAGTAGAAGGATAGTTAGGGAAATTAACTGTTGTATAAAACAGCTCAGTGACCAGTGACTATGCCTTCATCACTGAGCAGCCCTACCGAAACACAATTTCTATTTCCAGTGAAAAAAAACCAAAATCTTTGTTGGGAATCGAACCCACAATCGCCAGTCATGAAGAAAAACTTTTCACCGAATTTTGAAAACTTTTAACTTTAAAAATAATAATTTAAAACTGGGAGTCCCAACTTTTGTAATCTTCATGGAAGTTTTCTTGCAACATCTTGAATTACTACAAGACAGAAAGTTGCGTTATCTTGATATCACAATAACATGAGGAACTGACTATTTAATATTTATAGAAAACCACCTAGGACGGATACTGCCATCTACATCACCTCAAACCGCCCAATAGTAACGCAATAATAAATTAGCAACATTAAGACATATGGTACACAGACTTAATAAATACAACAAAGACCTCGATATACCATAGCTAAAAACATCCGCTACAAAGCCACTACTATCGACAATACAAACCGAAAACAGGAATTAAAAGGATAAGAAACAGCCGATACAATAAATAAAAGTGGGAGATATTAGATTAGCCCAGCATAAAATGCCATCTACCGGCGGCGGGCAATCAACCTACATGACTAGATATGACTCTAATAAAAGTACTACGACTATAATAAGAGTACTACCTAAGCCCGCACACTGACTCACCAGAACAGTCTAGAATACGGCTTGTTTATGATGTCATCACATCAAAAGCACTGGCCGGTCATACCGAATAAACAGCCAGCATTGCCGGTGTAAACCGGATTTATGGATTTATGAATTAATTATTAAACTAAATTCACTGAAATTCTTGAACAAAGGGAAAAACAACTTATAATTGGCTCTTTGCTAAAACCTAAACCTTCTCCTAAAAATTGCAATAATTTAACAATAGAAAATCTTAAATCATATGAGAATTATGTTAAAGAAATCAAAGCTAAGCTAAAAAGGCAGCAACTAGTAGCGCTTTATTTTTCTTACATTGCTTCCTTCACTACTCCATTAAATACAACTTTGAATGAACTTGTAGCAGCCATAGGGTTGTGAAGCCTCACTGTGCAGCAAACTAAAATCGCTAATAGAAATAGAATTCAATTCATTTTCCTTTAAAAAAAAAAAAAAACTTTAAATCAAAATTAAAATATGATTTAACATTTTTGTGAACATGTTTTAACAAAATAGGCGAACGTCACTTTTTTATGTTATCAACTGTGGCTGCCATGTTTTCTGCTTTCAGTTTAAATCGAAATATTAAAAAAAATAAAAAATATTTCCTTTAAAAATTGCTGTCAAAATGAAATATTTTAATACTTTTAATCACTTGACTAGAAGAACTTCATTTGAAATGCAATCTTTTTTTTTTGTTGTAATTAATTACAGCTTATTAAAAGTAAATAAACAAGCAAAAAATAGGAAAAACAAGTAAAAGTTGCATAAATTAACATTGTTGTTGCTATTGTTGTTGTTGTTGTTACTTACTATTTATTAACTTGTTTGATTTTCGTTTCATTTTGCCTACCTGTCAGTCTTTCTGTCTAGTTTTACTTAAAAACTTACTTTTCGAATCTCTACAATATTTCGTTTATATTTCTTTCTTTAAACGATTTTCTTATAATTTACAGTCGCAGCACGTTGTCTGAAGTGTTGTGATCGCT
The DNA here is from genome assembly GCA_030448955.1 of Trichopoda pennipes. NCBI lineage: Eukaryota > Metazoa > Arthropoda > Insecta > Diptera > Tachinidae > Trichopoda > Trichopoda pennipes. The sequence goes on from JASKUP010000040.1 coordinate 7,040,372, forward strand.
TGGCCAAGCGCTTTATTCTGTTTACAATCAACAAAATTTTTCTTACTTTATTTTTTGGCTTTAAGATTTTGTGAGATGCACTGAGTTTTAAAATTAAACTCACAATTAAGTGAGTAAATAGCACACGACATATAGACAATTGAATAGATAGATGTTTTTGTTAATATGAGAACAGTGGGAGGGAAGATCAAAATGTAAAAAATTTTCTTTAGAAAAAGAAATTGTGTAAAATTTTAATTTTTAAATAAATTTTTTAAATGCAAACACGTATCACTCTTCACTGCATTTTTTGTAGGGAACAAATAAAACTCGTAATAGAAAGTTTTTTTTTTAAACACATTTTTTGTTTCTTTTAAAAATTAATAGATCGATAATAGATCGTGACAAATTATTAAATTTTATAATCACTTTAATTTATACAAAAAATGAATATTTATTTTTATTTTCAGCCCATTCTTTTTCGCTTTATTTTCCTACAAAAATCAGTTCTTGTCACATACTTATGATCCCTGTATTGTTCTAAGAAATGCACTGAACTTAAAAGATCTTAACAGATTTTAATTATTATTGCATTCTATATCTTCATAAAGAGCTATAAATATTTTTGTTAATAATTTTTTGTTTTCAAAAATAAAAAATTTTTTCCTAAAGAAGCGAAATATCGAAAAGAAAAAAAAGAAAAAAAAATATTTTTGTAAATTAAATCTGAGATTAAAGAATTCGAATTATAATCTTTATAGCTGCCCGAAAGTCTCGCTTAAAAAAAAAGTTTTGGTAATTTTGTTGGAGATCCCAAATTCTAACAAACGCATGATTTTTAAATCAACGAATCCCAAATTAGGTCCACCTGTAGGCTAGTACGTAGTGTATTAGCTAGTCAGTATGGAGGTTGTGAGTTCGATTCCCAACGAAGAGCTTGGTGGTTTTTCACTACACAAATAAAAATTGGCTGTCGGTGGGGCTGCTCAGCGATGAAGGCATAGTCACTGGTCACTGAGCTGTTTTATACAACAGTTAATTTCCGTAACTATCCTTCTACTTTCACCAGCTGTCTCATCTCTTCTCTATCCCTTTCCTAAAAAATGTAGCACGGTACGTGACTAAATAGGCATTGTTGCCTAAAGTGCTACTTCTTTTTAAAAAAAAAAAGAAAAATATATTAACCGCAACCGCAATATGAGGAAGAAAAATTAAGCAAGGAATTCATAAGGATAAAAAGTAGGTGAAAGCTTCCCACCTTATGAGTGATAAATGATTCTACTCCGTTTGCTATAAGCATGCTATTGGCAAGGACTTGCCTGATATCTTTACTCCTTTACGGCTGTGAAATTTATGCTAATTGCGACAGTACACACCGGCGCAACAACAATATTTGGGCGTACACAACAATATTTCAGAAGAATAACCGCAATCATATCTCATTCTACTCTAAACTTATTTTTGGAATAACAATTGAAGATCCCCCAAAATGCAAGTGCCTAATTTTCATAGCAATCACAGCAATCATCATATTTGCATGATACAATAGTTTTTGCAAGATCCAGAGGAAATACAACTCTGCTATCTATACGACAGCTTTTCATTTATACAACCAGGACTCTTTGCCATAATATATTCAGCAGCTTGGCAACGCTTAAATTATTTTACTAAAAAATATTTTTTATTTCATTTTTATCTTGATATTTTTGATAATGTTACCATCATAATTACAATGTGTGTAACATTTGTTTGATTAGGTTTATACAGTGTGTCCGGCGGGAAGGTGTACTATTTTGTTTGTTTATAATTTTTGATTAGATGATAGAGAATAGATGTTATATTGATAAATGTTTTATTTAATATCGTTAATTGTGAATGGAATACAAATATCAGATAAATATCCGCCTCTGTTAGCCGCACAAATGCAGGCCCCTTTGAGCTCATTTTTCATTACTTTCTCACACATTTCACGCGGTGTTTCATTAATTTCATCACGAGTATTTTATTTAAGTTGCTCAAGCGCTTCTGGTTTGTTTGCAAAAGCCTTGCTTTTCAGATACCCCCCACAAAAAGAAGTCCATAGCAGTCAAATTAGGCCAATCAACATCACCATTTCTTGAAATAACTTGTTGTGGAAAGTGGTCTCGCACGAAATTCTATTGTAATCCTCGCTGTATACTATGTGGCTTCGTTTTGTTCATGCCACATGTTAATTAAGCCTAAAGCATGCAGTTGTTGCGTTAAAAAGTTTTCAATCATATCACGATATCGTTCCCCATTCACAGTTACCGTTACGCCATTTTCATTTTTAATGAAGGAAGATCCAATGATTCCTCTTGACCAAATTACACAAAAATTTAATGGATGCAAAGGTGACTTTTGAATAATTTGAGAGTTTCCCATTCCCCAGAACTAACTACTCTATTTATTCACACATTCATTCCAATTTAAATGTGCCTCGTCCTTCATTATAATTTTGTCATGAATATCGGGGTTGTCATGGGCAAGCTATAGCATTATATTAACATATCTACGGCGACGTAAATGGCCTTGCGGAAGAAGTTCTTGTGCCATCTTATATGGAATCTTATATGGAAACAAATGCAAATTCTTGTGCAAAAATGTGGCCAAAATTATTCTTTGAAGACCAAGATCCTGAGAACGGGGTCGAATTGATTATAATGGATTGTTTTGAACACTTACTTGAGCAGCAGTAATGTTTTCAACCGATTTTGCAGTACGTTGTGGCCCATGCTTGGGTCTATAACCTACAGCCCCTCTTTCTTCGAAATCATTCACTACTCGTGTGTTTTGTTGGCCCGTTTTTTTCTCCCAAAAATTTTACGTAACTTTCTTATCGTCACAGTAAACGGAGATTGATTTTGATAAAATGTTTTAACGATTAAACCATGTTGTTTTGATGAATATTTTACCATAATAAATTTGCCACCTGTCCACTTCACAACTGCCAAATATGAACTGTCAAGACTTGTGTTTACCAAAATGGCAGCAAAACAAAGTAGTATACCTTCCCGGTGGACACCCTGTATATTTTTTTTATTATTAACTAGCGCTGTAATTTATTCATCCTGTTGTGCTCCCCCCCCCCCCCGGGGGCACATATACTCGACCATCTAGACCTGTGCAACTGGGGGAAAAAGGAGGCCCAGTCCGCTGAAGTCAGACAGGGAGACAACTGGAAACTCCACTTTATTTCCACGGGGATCAGTGGCCCGCGGAGTTCATTATTTGTCTCTTTAGACTTATATTAGTTCTCTGGCTGATCATTGAGGTTGGCCCCTATATGGGAGTATCGTGGTGGTTGTGGTTTCGCGGCCCCATATCAGTCTATGGTTCTATGGTGGCCAGGATCATCTCACTGTTAATGACACCCTAAGTGAATGATCCAGTCCAGTGAGCATGCTTGACATGTGTTCTGGACAGGAGTTAGAAAGTCTCCAACTGTTTAGCAAGGTGTGATGGTTTGCAGACCTGTCCTGGAATCATTCAAGTTGCAACTAGGATGGTTCTGTTGCTTAGAATTATGTCTTCGGATATCTTCGGACGAGCATGACGTTCCAAATTATGTATAGTGGTTTGTCCACCATCTAATTAAGGCTACATAGCCAGGCGCGGATGTAAAACAAATCACACTCTGTGCTCCCCCCTCCCCACCGGGGCACATTTATCGATCTTTATAGAATACTTGACTATCTAGACCTATGCCGTTGGGGGTATAAGGGAGCCCAGTCCCCTGAAAGCAGCAGGGGTCAACTGTTTCTCTGACTGATTATTGAGGTTGGGCCTTCGGGAGTATAGTGGTGGTTGTGGTTGAATTGATTTATGGTGGCCAGGATCATCTAGCCTTAATCACACCAACGCGTGAATGATCCGGATCCAGTAAGCATGCTAGTCATGTGTTCTGGACCAGGAGTTGGATACTCTCCAGCTCTTCAGCAAGGAGTAGTGGTTTGCAACCCTGCTTTGGAACCGCTGAAATTGCAACTAGCAAAGACCTGTTGCTAGAATTAGTCTTCGGCTTCCTAGGGCGTGAATGACGTTGCTTTTTATTCACAGTGGTTTGACCACCATCTGATTAGGGCCCACGGCCAGGTGCAGATGTAAATCTTATCACGAAATCCTGTTGTACTAGTTGACTAATAAACATACAAACAAACAAAAATTTTCGACTGTAGAGGCGAAAAAGTCTGATGTGCAGAATCGACAATAAACATATTGGAGAGAGGTCATTGAAACAAACGTTTTTCAAGTCACGAAGGCAGCGACAAATCTAATGCTTAGTTATTTAAAATAAACATATATTACGATTTTTTGCATTAAATAAATAAATTGATCACTATAGAAAAGAAATATTCGCATCTAAATTTTTTATCTTACTGACCCACTGTCCTAAACTAAATGATTTTGGTTATTAAATCTCAAACTCAAAGAAGCAATTTGCCTAATCGTTTTTTAACTTCAATTTTATATTTTAATGTTTGCTCAACCAACTGTACTTCAAATTCCAAGGCAATCAACAGAAAAAAAAACCGATTACCAATGAATTCGAGTAGTCATGATACCTTAGCCAACAAATTATAATCGCAATCATTTATAAACATTTAAAATTTTTCACCATTTTAATGTTTGCAACACATACACATGCAAATACTCACAGATATGTTCGTTGAAACATAATTACATTCCAAATAAATAAAATGTTCATTAATCGTCAATTACTTTTTTATTTTTCACTACAATTAATTAAAACATCAAGTTCATATATCCAACGAAAAATATCTTTACGTAAAAAAATAGAAAAGAGCATTTAAGTAATGAATTTTTTAATTAAAAAACAAGAAAATCTTAAAAAGAATTTCATACAAAACCGTTTAATCCATTTGAAATTTTTAAAACCAGGTTTAACTATCGATGACAAATGTTTTCTTTGAAAGACTATGACAGAACTGCCTGCAGAAAATATGGTGGCATTCTTTTCTGCGTAGAAAAAGAGTAAGAAAATGTGTGTTTAGGTGTTAACTTAACATACCAAAAAGATGTAAAACTGATTGCATGAGAATTATTATTTTTTATGGAAAATTTTAAGAATCGGCCAAAAATTTGAAAAAGTCTATTTATAATGCACTTTTCAGCTCTTTGAACCCTCATGGCTATTTTGACAAATCACAAACCTTAATCTCATAATGTTTTATGGCGTTAAATACTATTTAAACTTTACAGACGCATGCGTATTCATTTAGCTTAAGACCATTTTATTCGGTAGTTCGGGAAGAGCAAGAGTGACAGATAACAACCTTTTGATTTAATTTTTATTTGAAGCCAGGGCCTGTTAAATAAAGTAAGCGTTTTGTGGCTTTAAAACAGCCATTTTTTTTTGTTATTTTACTACGCCAACGATTAATGCCTATTAGGAAAAAGAGGTGGCTTTAATATATAAGCCAAAACAAGGAAACTAAATATAATTCAGGAAAATAGATACTGTTATTTAGCAACAGTCGAGCTATGAATTATTATATGGAGCTGTAATTCAGATATTGACCCCTCTCTTATATTCATATTCTCTTTTACCTGATTACAAAATATTTTCATGTATCAAAATAGTCATCTCTTACAGCTGATGTAACAACTATGGGCTCTACAATAGATCTCCTGACACCGAGGTCACAAAATTTTAATTAATCAAATAAAAGAGTGTGATAACTAGACATGAGACATAAGAACCGATTAAAAAATAATAATAAAAACAAAAATAAAAATTTAATTGAAATCAAATGAAAAGAAAAAAAGCCAGCAGGGGTTTTTCTAACTTATAAAAGATCAAATAAATAAAATAGAAAATAAATAAATTTAAAGATTAATTTCCCTGGCAATAAATTATTAAAAGTTATTTTCAATTTTAACTAAATTTAATATAAATTTTAATTATCGCTAATAAATCAATTTTTGACATTTTCAAAATCTAATGGCTTTTATTTATTACAATTTTGTTGATTATTAAAGTTTTTTTCTTATCTAAAATATTTATTCATTTGTGGAAAATTATTTATTTGATTATTGTTGTTGCTTTTAGCCCAATTACAATTGGAACGAATGACGATGACGAAAGAAACATTTTTTATAAATTGCCAAATTGACATTTTTGTTAATAAACAAAAAGAAAAATTAAACAACTTTTCAGCAAAAAAGAAAAACATTTGTTCACTCTTTATCATAGAATTGTTTATATATTTTTTTTTTTAATTTTATTTAATTTAATTTTATTGTTTTACTTTTGACTTTTTGTTCTTAGCAAATTTTATTATTGCATGTTTTCGTAATTGTTAATGTTAACCCATTTTTATTAAATATGAAAAAAAGTGGAAGTTAAAGGTTCAATCAACTTTATTTGACTTTAGAAGAATTTAAACTGAAATAAATTTCTAAAATTTTTAATATTTTTCATTTAATATTATCACATTATGAATTAATGGGGCAAAAACCTAAACTCTTGTTTTCATAAAAAGAAAGGAAAAAAAATATTTCGTGCAGTATACTTTGCCTTGTTAGCAAATAAATAAATATAATGGTATTATATTATGTTATTATACTCGTATATGCATAATATTTAATATTATTATTTATTATAAAAATATTGTTTAAATATAATTATACTGATATTTAAATTATAAAATTATTTTTATGGAATATCATTATAATGCGATATTAATTTTTTAAGTTTTTATTTAAATAGCATTACTTTGTGACAAGAAATTTCTTTTAACTTTAACACTTATCATTTTCAGAGCTTACAAATGATTCTCTAATAAGTCCAGTGTCAAAACCGAACATTTTTTTAAATTTAGAACTTTTGTTAGCTAATAACGGATCAAAAACCTCAACTCTTGTTTTCACAAAAAAAAAAAAAAAACGAAAACAATTATTTTACGCAGTATACTTTGCTTTGTTAATAAATAAATAAATATTGTTGCAGTGTAACTATATTATTATACTTGTATATGCATAATATTTCTGTTATATTACATTATTTCTAGCATACAGATATTATGTTTAATATAACTATGATTATATTTAAAGTATAAAGTTATTTTAAGGAAATATAACTACAATGCAATAAAAATATATTAAAAATATTTCAGGTTTTTTTAAATGGCATTACTTTGTGACAAGAAATTTCTATTAACTTTAACACGTATCATTTGCAAATATTTTCAGAGCTTACAAATGATTCCCTAATAAGTCTAGTGTCAAAACCAAACATTATTTTTAAATTTAGAAAATTTTTTAGCTAATAACGGATCAAAACTCTTAACTCTTGTTTTCATAAAACGAAAGCAAAACAATTATTTCGTGCAGTATACTTTGCCTTGTCAGCAAATAAATAAATATAATTGTAGTGAATTAAATATGATTATAGTCATATTATATTATGTTATTATGCTCTAACATACATAATATTTCTATATTATATATTTATTTAGTATAAAAATATTACGTTTAAATATTATTATACTTATATTTAAATTATAAAATTATTTTTATTTAATTGGCATTACATTTTCAAATCTTTTCAGAGCTTACAAATGATTCCCTAAGCTAATAACGGATTAAAACCCTCAAGTCTTGTTTTCATAAAAAGAAAGGAAAACAATTATTTCGTGTAGTATACTTTGCTTTGTTAATAAATAAATAAATATAGTTGTAGTATAATTATATTATTATACCCTACATGCATAATATTTCTGTTATATTATATTATATTATATTATATTATATTATATTATATTATATTATATTATATTATATTATATTAATTATATTATATTATATTATATTATATTATATTATATTATATTATATTATATTATATTATATTATATTATATTATATTATATTATATTAATTATATTATATTATATTATATTATATCTTAATATATATAAAAATCAAAAACACGTTTGGTCGGTAGGGGTAAACTCTTCAATGCCCCAACAGATTTTCGACTTCCAGCCCACAAAATATTTGTAAAAGACCGGCGAAGGTTTGTATATATATTATACCCCGCTAAATGCTACACCCTTCCAGAAATAGTGATTTTATTTAATTAAGTTAATTGCCTAATAATAAGTTAAGACCCTCCTATTCACTTCTAATTTTTCCACGGCACCTGCAACTAAATGCTACCGAAAAGATAAAAGTTAAGACCCTCCTATTCACTTCTCATTTTTCCACGGCACCTGCAACTCGACAAAACCAATTAGAAATCAACCAATGGGATTAAAGCTAAAACAAATATACATTCAACTAAATGCAATGCAATGTTCACATGTTAATAAATCAACTGCTTTGTTTGTCTATACCGCGAACCAAAATCGATCGAAGAATGCCGTATATGTGGTTAAATGCATTGCAATGGAACAAGACGCTTTATATACGCACACAAAAATATTGAATTTTGAAAAAGATAAAATTATTAAAAAAACATAAAATCGAAACAAAAGGAAATTGTGTTCTTTCTGATTAATTTTCTTGAATAATTGAATTTTTTGGCGCACACAAAAAAGAACGCTGCAGAATAAAAACTTGCCACAAATGACTTGCGAAGCAGTCACGGGCACGCTTGTTATATTATATTATATTATAATATATTATTAAATATGAAATAATCTTTTAACGGTCTTTTTAAATAATTTAACGATTTTATTTTTTTCGATATTTCGCGTTTTTTTTTTTTTGTTAAATATAAAAAATAATTTCCTGAAGAAGCTTTCCACAGGAAAGCGAAATATCGAAAAAAATAAAATCGTTAAATTATTTAAAAAGACCGTTAAAAGATTATTTCATATTTAATAAAATTTAAAAAAAGGTCGAATAAAAATAAAAGTATATTATATTATATTATATTATATTATATTATATTATATTATATTATATTATATTATATTATATTATAGTATATTATAATAATTATATTATATTATATTATATTATATTATATTATAATAATTATATTATATTATATTATATTATATTATATTTTATTATATTATTTCTAGCATACATATATTATATTTAAAAATAACTATAATCATATTTGAAGTATAAAGTTATTTTTAGGAAATATAACTACAATGTAATAAAAATATATTAAAATTTTTTTTTTAGGTTTTTTTAAATGGCATTTATTTAGGATAAGAATTTTCAGAGCTTACAAATGAATCCATAAGTCCAGTGTCAAAACCGAACATTATTTTTAAATTTAAAGAATTGAATTATTTTATGCTTTTAAGTTAAGTTAATTTATTTTGAAACAAATTTACTAAAATTTATTAGATTGGCAAGCCTAGTTCCACTTGCTATGTCGCTGGAATTAAAATAAACTGAAGTGGCTTATAGTACTTAACAAAAAATGTTTTACCAGAGAAGTGGACAAAAAATCAATGAAGCCAAGCATCGCATCTTAGACATTATATTAATAATCAATAGTAACTTTTTGTTTACTTACGTTTCTTTATAATTTGTTATTGTTTAATTATGCTTTTTACTACATTATTTCACCAAAAATGAATTAGTTGAAATCATTTATTTTGGCGAGTTAGTGAGTAAAAACCATTTAATAATTCGATTTTAACAAAAACTTGTTGAAAGCAACGAAATTATTTTTAATGCAACAATAATTTTTTCATTGCAACAGTTTATTTTTGTTAGAACCATAATGTGGCTCTCTTGATCATATCGCTAAATTTTCTTTTATTTTATATATGCTTTTGTTTGTTCACAAACCAAATTTGATGAGGATCGACGTAAAATTATACCTAAATTAATGATGAAGTATATCTTCCGCTTCTGCTCTCTGCAACATCAGCTAAGTAATTAGAATAGCTTTACGATTCATGAGTATGTCTGTTTATTATACTCAAAAATTTTATCATACTCGTCCCAAAAACACCAATTAAAAGTTATTAAATCAGTATAATTTTTATATTTAGTATTATAAAACGTAAACTACTGCCATAATGACAAATTAATTGTTTGCTATTATTATACTATTAATTATACAAAAGAAATAAATCTATATGCCATTAATCAATACGTAATTACAATATAATTAATATAATTTTTTATAGTTTTTATACATAAAAAAATAACACACGACTTTAATTTTTCATATTCGCAAATTAAAATTTAATGAAATTTTGAATGCAAAAAACGACTAAAAGTATTATATAATAAAAGCGAGAAAGTTTAAAATTATTAATTTGAAAATGTTGTAATTCCATAAAGCTACTTTAAAAATAATAAACTTAAATTAAATTTAAAAATTACTTAAAAAAAACATCTTCAAGAAATTATTTTCCTCCAAACAAACTTTTAAAGAGACTTCAATTTGAATTAGAAACCTTTTTCAAAAACATTTATACGTCACAAAATTATTGTGAATTTGTGGTACTTAAAAAAACAAAACACCAAGCAAAAAAATTTTAAGTTAAATTTTAATTTAAAAATAAAGATTTAAGCATTTTTGTTTATTATTTTAAAAAGTACGAAAAAAATTATATTTATACTTTAATAATTAACTGTGCTATATAAAAGATCCCTCAAAATAAAAACCTTAACAAAATCAGTTTAAATGAGGAACATAAAAAAACACATAATTTGTACTTCCTAAAAAAAGAACGTTTACAAAAAGTACTTTATGATTATTTTATATAAAGCACATAAAAATTTTATTTATAAAACTATATAAATATGTATTTTAAAAACATATTTAACAATGTCCTTTAAAAATATTTCAAAAAAAGTACTATAAAAAGTACCTATGCTTTATAAAAGCCCTTAAAAATATGTTTACAAAATCAGCTTAAATAAACAGAATTTATAAGTACTTTTGGAATAAGAAGCCATATACTATAAAAATCACCTGAGCTATATAAAAAGTACCTAAAAAATATCTATACAAAATCAAATTAAATAAATAATATCAAGAAAAAAATACTTTCCAAGCAGCTAACTATTTCTTAAAATAGTACTTTTAAAAAACTACATTTTGATTATTTAATTTTAAACACTTTAAATATTTATAAACCGCATTTAACAATGTCCATTAAAAATATTTAAAAAAAGTACCCTTAAAAACATATACTTTAAAAAGTACCCATGCTTTATAAAAGACCTTAGAAAATGTATATACAAAATCAAAAAGTACTTCTAGAATGAAAACCATAAAAACTACCTGAGCTATATAAAAAGTACCTTGAAAAATACCTATACAAAATCACATTAAATAACACACATCAAGAAAAAATATTTTCTTAGCAGCTAATTTTTGCTAAAAATAGTACATTTCAAAAACTACCTTTGGATTATTTAATATAAAACACTTTAAATTTATAAAAATATAAAACCAGCTTTTGAAATGTCTATGAAGTGTTTTTACAAAGTACCTTAACAACATATATTTTAAATGGCACCTTTTAAGAAAGTACATTTAAAAAATATTTTTACTAAATCACCAGAGAAAAGAAGGATTGAGCAATAATTTCTAGGAGAAAGGTAAAGACCTTTAAAAAAGTAAGTTTAACAAAAAGTACTTTTAACAAAAAGTACAGTTAATAAAAAGTACTTTTAACAAAAAGTACTTTTTTAATAATGTAAAACTTTATAAAATATATATGTAGATATATAATTTAGGAATGTCTATGAAGTGTTTTTACAAAGTACCTTAACAACATATATTTTAAATGGCACCTTTTAAGAAAGTACATTTAAAAAATATTTTTACTAAATCACCAGAGAAAAGAAGGATTCAGTAATAATTTCTAGGAGGAAGCTAAAGACCTTTAAAAAAGTAAGTTTAACAAAAAGTACTTTTAGCAAAAAGTACATTTAATAAAAAGTACTTTTAAAAAAAGTACTTTTAACAAAATGTACTTTTTTTAATAATGCAATTTTTTTTTAAATATAATATACATATGTACATAGGTAAAGATTTAAAAATGTCCTTTAAAATCCTTTAAACAAAAGTAATTTTAAGCGAGGTAAATAATTAAATAGCTTACTATTGTCATTTTCCGTCTTATCTGGCTATTTTGAAGTTGAAGGCGAGGGCTTTCAGTGTGAAAACATTATTATCAAGTCGCGGTGTAATAAGTATTGTTGGCGTACAGGTAGTTCTGTTGTTAAATTCGTATCTATTCATGTAGGCAGAATGCCAGCCACTTGTCATTTTCTATAAAGTAAATTTATTAATACCTTCGTCTTTTATTATTAGCTAGGTACGTGTGTCCGTCTGATGGTCTGGTGTTTTTCGTTTGTTCATTTGCATGACTAGTTTTAATGGTGTGAAAATTGTATCTGAGGTCGTGTTTACCTGTTCGTTTATAATGTCACTGTTGAAAGTTTTTGTTTTATAGATTTCAATGTTTTCAAGAATATCTAGTCTTCGTCCTTATTTGCTAAAATGTAAAAATGTCATACATTTATATATTTCCCTTGGTGTGTGTTTGTGTGAAACACAAAGTTGGAATCTTCTCTATTCCGTTTGTAAGGGCGTATGTGTTCTGTAAACCTTGTTTTTAGTATTCGTCCAGTAAGTCTGTATACCCCGGTGGAACTAAATTTATCAGTTTTTTCTGTCGTTGTTCTGAGATTATGTCTCAGAGTGTTGCCAGTTTTTAATGCTGTGAGTATTCCTTCTTTGTAAAAAAGGTTAGTTTGTTAGAAAAAATAAACAACATAATTAAATAGCAATTCAGTTTTAAAAATGTTTCTTAAAAATTTTGAAAAAATATCTTTTTTAAAATAATAAAAATTATTTTTGAAATTAGAAATTTTACAAAAAAATATTTTGCCATAAATAAATTTAAAAGTATTTTTACAGCAAAAAATAAATTTGATTCGATTCAATTTTTTTTTCACTTCTGGTTTATAAGAGATTCGTTTCATTTGTTATGTTGTGTAGAGTTTGCATAATCTGATAGTAACTGTATTTAAAACAGCATAAAATGTTTGATTAATAAATAACAGCTGAAAATTAAAGCCATTTAGTAGTTGTCATTATTCAAGTGGAAAATTTATATAATAAATTAATAATAGATATGACTAAATTAACACTTTCCACTGCAATTATTACAACTGATCAGTTAACTATAATTGAGTATAAAATCGAAATTATCTTTCGGAAATAAGTAATTTTAGTTACAGCAAAAATTAATTACAAATTGAAATTAAAATTAAAATTGAAATGTAAACGTTGTTTTCCTTCGAATTGATTAAATTGCCCAAAATACGATTACACACACACACACATGCACACGCATATGCACATGCCCATGCACATATAATTTATGGCAGTGAGCCACTGATGGCGTGTTAATTACGATGCGTAACTGAAATATGACCACCAGCCAGCCAGCCAGTTTAGTTAGTGTCTTATAAAACAAAGCCAGCGGAATGCGGAAAAATACAATTTTTGTATTTTAATTTCTTTAAATGCAGATTAAAACTGCTCTTAAGTTCCGTTATGTGTATAAACGGCTAGAAGTTTCAAATTAAGAACAATGATAAATGGTTTTAGGTTTCTGAAGATTTATTTCTTAATTTGCCATACACAATACATTTATTAACAATTTAATTTAATTATCTCTTTATTATACATTTCACTGCACTCACATACTCTTGATTTAGAAAAAAAAAAAGAAAACCGCAGTGGAATTAAGAGAACAAAAATAATAAGATAATGATGAGACAGTAAAACCTTGTTAAAGTGTATTTTTTTACTTTATTTCTTTTATATCAGCTGTCCTCTAATGAAAAAGAGAAAGGAGTGGAGGTTTTCTCCAGCCATAAGCAATTAAATGTTGTTTAAATACCAACAACAACAACAGCAACAACAAAACGAAGAAATACAGTGGAAAAATCTATGCATCGTTTAAATTCTTAAAATCTGCGAATGATGGTTGATTTTTCTCAATTAAATTTTACATCTCGTGTGGTTATCATACTCAATACATATTTTCTGTTAGTTTTTCTAGAAAAATCTTAAAAACATTCAGTTTTACTTCTTTTACATATTATGTTTTATATTTTTTTATCCCTTTTATAAATTGCGATTTCTTAAGAGTTTAATTTAAATCTAAAACCAGCACATACTCACACATATGTTACTGATCATGTTTAGTTTAATGTTTTAATTTTATTATCTTCATACAACTAATCAATAGTTGCATTTGTCCATTTACTTTTTGAAGTTTTGTTTTTTTTTTTTTATTGTAGCCTTGGCCCCGTTTATTGCCCTAATTGTTTCAGTTTATTCAACTTCTTCTACTTATTCGATTCTTATGAAATCACATCACATTAACATTAAGTTTCCATCGAAAAATTAAAGCAAAAAGGTACAGTGCACAGTGTCTTCCATTAGATGGAGAAGCGGTCAAAAATCTATTTTCCAAACCTAAGAAAGCTAGAGTCTTCAAAATTTTTCCGCTAATAAAATGCGTGATAAGATTTAAGTCGGCACCTAGCTGGGTATGCCATAACCCGACGCTGGATCAAACCACTTGGATAATTACTGTCAGTGCAGAGAACAGCGGCATTGCGGGTCGCTTCTGCTTACCGCACTGTATCCGCACCTGCTGTCCTCGTAATAGCGGGAATGCGGCCGATAGATTTGCAGGCGATAGAACGGGAGAGAATCTACTACGCTAAACGGAATAACTCGCTGTCAGTGGCTGCCATAAAACGGGAAACCATGGAGAAATGGCAGATGCGATGGAGAAGTGAGAACTTTGGTAGATGGACATACCAATAGATCCCGGTTTTGCATAAATGGATATGCAGGGAGAACGGTAAATTACTACCTAAAGCAGATGTTATCTGGACACGGTTACTTCTATAAATACCTGCACGATATGGGGAAGTGCAGCACTTGACAGCAACGAATATAGTGGACAAAATGGTTAGCAGTCGCGAAAACTGGACTGCCGTGGCGAACTACGGGGAGTGAGTACTTCGCACGAAGAAACGTGACCTAGACATGGTGACGGTGAACCAGCGCTGATTTAGTGCTCAAAGTGGGTACCTGGACGCAGGCTTAGTACCACAGGGCCATGCTGGCCAGATAGGGATCCTCACCGAGGTTATGCGAGAACGGTAGCGGGGAGGTCAACATATCTCAGACTTAAGGTGGGTTTTTAGCCGGTAGCCGTAACGGAGTCCGGCATACGGCGGAATGACGATTCTCGCCAGATACGTAAGGTATTTTCCCATCTTAAACCCAAAAAAAAACCACTTGGATAATATGTAGCGTGCACCCATGTCCTAGGAAGCCGAAGACATAATTCTATGTAACACGTCATTCCTAGTTGCAATTTCGGAAATTTCGGAGCAGGGCTGCCAACTCCCACTTATTGCAGAAGAGTTGTAGATTATTCAACTAATGGTCCAATAAAACTTAAAAAAAAAACAATTATTTGATTTTTGGAACATGAGGGTACCAGTGGAGCTAAATTAATAATAATTTAGGTATTACAAACGTTATGGACAAGAACTTTGGAACATGAGGGTACCAGTGGACCTAAATTAATAATAATTTAGTTATTACAAACATTACAGACAAGAACTTTAATGTACAGTGGACACTCTTAGTTTAAAATTAATTAATTTTTTATCATAACTGAAATTCATTTAATTTTTTTATTAATTTATACAGTATAAAAGCTGCCGACAAGGCTTCTTAAGCCCAGTACAAAGCGCAAAGCAACATTAAATCTTCCCTTCAATTTTTTTCCATTTTCCGAAAAATTTTAATAATTTGCCAAATTTGCACCCCTGAATCTTCTCCAACTCGAAGTATTCTGTACACAACTTTAATCATTTTTTATTATCTAAGATTCCATAAGTAAAATCCAGAAGTTGCCAAAGCCAAGCGAAAAAATTCAATGGGATTTTTAATGCACAATTTGGGAATTTTGGTATTGGATTTGTGGAGACCTGAATTTTTTCACATTTTTTCTATAAATAATTAAATTTAATATAAATAAATAAGGAAACATTTTTTTAAGCATTTGATATAAATTTCACAGTTGTTCTTACCGAACTTAGCCCGGATATCCGTTAATTAAAATGAACTGAATGATTAAAAGTCAGGAAGCCACATAAAAACAAGTCAGTTTAGGACCCTTTTGAAAATCTAATGATGGGGAAAAAATTACTTTTTTCATTAAATACAACCTGCAGTATTCTACTACAACTAGTCCTTGTAGATTAACCCGGCAGTATCAACTAAGCGTATAATATAATTATCGTACTGTCACAAAGAATTAACGAACTGATAAAAATTCTTCACCAAAACACCAAACAGAAGAAACATTTCTCTGTTATCCAAATAATGCACTAAATATGTGTTACATTTTAAAAAGTTGTTGTTTTTCTTTCAAGCATTATAATTATGTTCAATGAATGTTAAAACAATAACAACAATAACACCAGTGCCAGTAAAATGGCAATAAATGTCTATAATTGTAAAAGAAACTGGCAAAAAAAAAAAATAAAAGAAAAAGTAATGTTTTCTTCTCTCTAACGAAACACTAGAAAATACTTTTTAAAAAAATTAGAAAAATAAAAATAATTTTACACTTCCACTCATTAGCTTACAAAAACTGAATGAATGAACCAACGAGCGAACATTTTGTCATCGATCAAGCAAATCAGAAATTACAAAAAAAAAATTAAAAGAAATAATTTATAAAAACCTGTGAGTAGTTTTCTTGCTTTTGTTGGATTAAATTGAAATTAAAAGAAAAAGCCCACAAAAAAAAACTAAAACAAAATGAATGCAAAAGATTTTTGCAATCGACGAATGGATTGTAACAAATAAGTAACAGCAAAAAAATGAACGGAAAAGACCAGAAACTGCAGGCAAAATAAGTGAGTACTTAGATATAACGACATTTAGCCAGTTAATTAAAAGGCTTCATTCATTATAATCTTTATTATTATAATCAATTTGAAGAGCAGAATATTTGTAAAACTAAAACAAATAAATTTCATATCTTATCTTTCTCTCGCTCTGTCTCTCTCTCTCTCTCTCTACCTCTCTCTTTCATCACCCATAGTGATTTAAGCCAACTGAATACATTTTGATTTTAATAAAATTGTACAAAATATTTCCATTTTTTAAATCTATTGTAACAGGTATTTAAGTTTGAGGTTAGAAAGTAAATTGCCTGTTAAATGATTAAATGTGAAGAATTGTGAATGATCTGACCCACAAACTCAAACGAGTGCCTCGCAACACACAGCCACCACGATACTCCCGAAGGACCAATCTCAATAATAAGTCAGAAAACAGCTAAATGCCTAAAAAGACAAATAGCGGATCTCTGGGGCTTAACTGATTCCCGTAGAAATATAGTGGATTCTCCAGTTGGCTCCTGCTAGCCTGTTAGGGGACTAAGCTCCCTTTTACCCCCACAAGACACAAATCTAGATGGTTGTGTGATCCATAAAGACTTACAATGTGCCCCCGGGGAGGTATCAACAGTGGCATCAGTATTCTTTGGTTTCAGCAAGATTGCGCTACAAACCGCAAAGGCACTCAGAAATTTCCCGGCTGCGTAATTTTGCGATGTCAATTGACCGTTTTGTTCTTGTGATTTAACACCAGTGGACTATTTTCTTTGCGATCATTTAAGGATCGGGTTAACGCGTATAGCCCTCAATTAAAGATGCAATTTTTGCTGCATTGACAAGCTCAGCAAAGCTTTGGTGCAGAATGTGGTTCAAAATTTTGGGAAAAGAGCAGACATTTGTCGAAATGCTAGTAATAAACTTTTCCCCAACATCACATTCCATTATTAAATCCCATATTTCCACTTGACATTGGCATCAATAAAATTGAAGTTGTCAAAAGAGTGCACGTTATAAGCCGCTTTACTTCCTTATAACAAATTTATAACTTTTTTAACAATTTTTCTATTAAATGCCAAGCGTGTTTTGAAATTCCCATAATTTTTTTTGCGACCCAGAAAAACAGTTCTAAAGCAGTGCTTATAGAACTGTAATATTAAACGAGATTATAAAATGTCTTAACTGCCTAATTCATACTAAACACTCAAGCTGCGATATTAAGAAACGTTAAAACGTGAAAATGCCACATTTAAATAACCTGTCACCGTTTGGCGAAGTTTTTGGATTGAAAATTTACACCTTTTTGAAGCAGAGAATGCTCAAGCAGCGATTACTGTGAGTACTTACTGCCAAGGCACCAATAACAGGCTATAAATGCCCCATATTTTATATCCCCTAAAGGAAGTCAATCACAACATAAACAATTTCGATATGTGCTTGGTTTTTCCGACGGGGTTATAATCAATATTATTTGGGTACGGTTTTTATTATTTTTGGTACCGGGATCAACTCCGGAATCAGACTTTGCGAACCATATATTTAACAACAAATGTACACCAGGACATATAAAGACAACGGTTAAACTGCTTCATACCCAGCACAAAGGAAGGAGACTAAATGTATTAGAAAACATGGAAATATACAAACAAAAAACATTTGACGGACGAATTATAAATGAACAAATAAACACTGCTTCGGACACAATATTTGAACCGTTGAAACATTTTTACAGGAAAACAAACATTACACCAACACAAAAACGTTACGCAAGTGCACAAGACGAAAGCAATAAAGAACATCATAAACGTACAATTACAGATTATTATGTCACATAAAAAAACCCAATAGGTTCACGCATAACAAAAACGGACCGCAAGCATGACAGTAAAAGGATTTAGTTAGAACAAAAAAAAAAGGAAAACAAGACGAATGAAAAAGGGATCGACAAATTAGGTAAAAATGGGACAAACGAAAAAGGAGAGAGGCAGGCAAAAACGACAGAAAGGGACGAACGCAATAACACGAAGGAAGACACGAACTATATAAACACAACTGACAATAGAACGCAACTAGTACGAAAAGAACACTGAAGATGGCAAACAGCCGAAACCGGTTTGTTCACAAACCAAATTTGACGAGGGTCGACGGAAAACCGTACCCAAATAATATAAACAATTTCCTGGGTCACATTAATTATGTGAAGATCATGGGGCATACAAGAGTACGAAGTCAATCAATAAAATTTATTAAAATTATCATCAGAATGCTCAAGTAAAAGCAAAACCTTTGAGGCCGTTTACCCGTCGATAAATAACTTTTTTTTTCGGTACTAGATTGTTTGGGAACATTAAGAGGAGGAATTGAAAACAACTTTGTTTTTCTATTGTCTTTATATTTTATTAAGCAAAAGTCCTTCACAGACAGACAGAGTTGTAAAAAGAAACTTAAATTCATTTTGTATTTGCATTTGCAGTTTCCTTAAACTTGTTTTCAAAACGTGCTTAGATTTTATATTTTATACTTGTCCTACCCTGTGCCCTTCCTATCTCCATTGTTTGACAACAAAATAAAATTAAATAAATATTTTATACAAAAATATTTTTATTAAATAAAAATTTATTTTTCTATTCAATTAAATAATTTATGAAAAATTTTAAAATTCTCACTATTATATTTTTCCAGATTTAGGATAGTAAATAATTCTTATGAAGAGATACTCTTCTCCAAACTGATTTTTGATTGAATACATTTAATTTTTCTGCAGCCACATAAAACTCAGCTCAGTGGCGTAATAATTATTAACTTTTTATGAGCGGTAGCCATCTCTCTCTTATTTTCACACTCCTAAATCTTTAGGTTTATTCTCTAAAAAGCCTACATCAAAGTTAGAAAGTCGGCATACTGTAGTGCTCCAGACCCCATGGGGGCACATTGATATGTTTTGGCGGAATCTCATCGTCATTACATGAGTCATGAACAATTCCACTATCTTTCCACGGGAATTAGTAAAACCCCAGAGGTCAGCTATTTGTCTTTTCAGCCTTTTAGCTGTTCTCTGACTGATTATTGAGGTTGGCCCTTCAGGGGTTTCGTGGTGGTTGTGGTTTCGAGGCCCTCGTTTGAGTTGTGTGGATCGGATCATTCACAATGAACACAATGAATGATCCAGGTCCAGTGGGCATGATTGCTGTTGTGTTCTTAAATTTTATTAAGCTTCATGCGTTCTGAACCAGGAGTTAGATAATCTCCAACTCTTTAGCAAGTAATGAAGGCTGCGGCCTGCTCTGGGCTTTTGAAGTTGCAACTAGGAGTGACTAGGGGATATATGTATCTGAAGGCCTTCTAGGGCGAGGATAACGCTACATTTCACAGTGATATGATCCAGCGTCTGGTTATTGCGTACACAGATACAGACGTAAATCTTATCACGCACGTATGGTATCTCAGATAGAGAGTAGCTAAAAGTTATTTTGTTCAAAGTGTAAAAATTTCCTCGGTTAAATAAAACTTTTTTCGTGATTATTAAAAACTTTAACACTATCCGGGTTAACGTTGTATTTTCTACAAGCTAAAAATATATTGTTACATTTATAACTTTAATAAACATTTTTTTACTGAATGCTTAAGCGTTTTTAAATTAAATTACACGATTTAAATAGACGAGGTAGCATGGTTCCACTTTAACACCTTGAAATTGTGTCAACTGCTATCTCTTTACTCCACAATGTTCACACTGAAATGTTCACAATGTTCAGACTTCTTAACAATATATAATATTAAAAATTGCCAAAAATTAAAATGGATCGAAATATTCCAACAATATGTAAACAATTTTTGCTAAAGAGTTGTTAATAAAATGGTAAAATAAAATTTTAATTTTTTATTTTAACACATAAATCCCTTAAAGGGGGAAAAAATGCTCCAAAAAAATTAAAAAATTTCTTAAAAAAAATTAAAAAATTTTTTTTTTATTTTAAAAAAATTAAAAAATTTTTTTTTAAGAAAACTGTTCACCCTGGCTTTGTTAACTACGGGACTGTCAAATCCTTTTTTGGTGTATATAGATAGCCAAGAGATAGAGCTTTAATATTCTGCTTACTTTTTTTCAATCAGGTGCTTTGCACTGCGAGAAATTTTGTTGTAATTCATAAATTTTGTTTCAAAATTGGCTATGTTTGGATAGGACTGGAGGGTAACCTGTTGCAATTTGTAATACAATTTTTCTTTTATTCTCATTTGCTATAGGTTCTCAAAAAATTTACTAGTACTGAAGTTGGTTTAAATTATATAAGACAAAAACGCAATACCACCATTTTGGGGAAAATCTAAAATAACGTCAGTTTTTTTCACTTTTTTCAAATCTGAGGCTTTTAAAGTTTTAACAAACCATGCCATCACAACCAAATTTATCACTCTTCTATTATAAATTTTATCAAGAATACGGGCAATATCTTAAAATAATGATGCGAACATAAATAATTATACCACATTAAAAATACTAAGTTAGGTTAAGCCCGATTTTCTCCCAAACTAAAAGAGCTAACCTAGAAATGTACCCACATTTTTTTTAGTTAGAGTCATGGTCTACTTAATTTCAAAAGCTCTTAATAAATAAAATTTTTATGACATTTGCAAAATGTCCCCCTTTATTGGGGCATCTTAAGTGGCTCATAAGCTACCGAATTATTTTCTTCAAACTTTACAAAACTATATTTTATATTTGAATTTTACACCTTAAAGGGACACATTTAGATAAAAGCATCTGTGGTGAGTATAAACAAAATCCTTTTATATCACATAACACAAGTTATTACTAAATTAAAAGCAAAATCATTCAATTAAATATTACGATTTTTCATTTGATAACAAACAGTTTTATCAAAAATTGTTTTTCTTTTTTATGAATAAAATTGCAGGTTCGGATAAAATTTCACTCAATTAGGATTTGCCAACTAAACGAATAATAAAATGAATTTTTGAAGCTTTAATTTATTCAAATCAAATGGAAAATTCAATAAAATAATACAATTCTAACAAATCTTAGGTAAAAAGTCAAGGAGGGCTACAAACAGCATCAGCAATAACAATTAATGATAACCACTTTTAGTATAGAAGCAAAAGTTATAAAAACATGTCATTTCTTTTCCCTTTCCCTTTCATTTAATCGTTAGTAAATGACTGGATCAGCTTACGAATAAATTACAGTTGAATAACATTAATATTATTATTAATATTATTATTATTATTAATGTAATTGAGAATATAATTTTCAATATTGTAATGTAAAAAATTTTCGAAGAAATTATTTTTATTTGTAAATTTAAAAAATGTGTTTTCCTACAAACTGTTTGAGACTTTTAATTTCTTTGAATTAACGATTTGGAAATTTGCAATGATAAAAGTGGAACTTTGAGTAATTATTTAATAATCCACTCATAAGAAAATGAAACTTAACTCATAACACATAAAACATTCTTGGGCAAACATAACTGCAGTCTCGCTCGTTTTGAGTACAAAAAAAAACTTAAACGTATTAAAACTCACGCTCACGAAATACTCACTAATAAAATATGATTTTATTTTTGCTAATTAAATTTTTTCCTTTTAAAACTAAACAATAGATTTCGAATTTTTTAAATAATATTTTTAACTAATTAAATATGTATTAATCTTTTTAACGTTCTTTTAATTAAATTTTAACAATATATTTTTTTAATAAATCGCTTTCCTCTAGAAAGCTTCTTCAGGAAATTAATTTTTATAACAACAAAAATTATTAAAAAAATTAATTTGCTGAAGAAGCGAAATATTGAAAAAATATATTGTTAAAATTTAATAAAAATACCGTTAAAAAGATTAATGCATATTTTATTAAAAAAACAAAAAGCTCGAATAAAAATAATCAAATAATTTTTAACTAACAAAATTATTTTGCTAATAAATAATTCTATAAAAAATACCAAGCTTAACAATCATAGCATTTTATAACAAAAATTCAATTGACTTATTTGATTGAAAAAGCCAACTAATTAAAAAATCTTTGTCTAAATTTCTATAAAAATTAAAAATATTTGGTTTTTAATACAGGAATTTCATTAACAATATGAGAATTATTTGCAAAACCAACTAATTAAATAATCTTTGTCAAAATTTTTATAAAAATTAAAAATATTTGGTTTTTAATACAGCAATTTCATTAACAACATGAGAATTATTTTCAAGTTCATACAAAAATATTAAAGCTTTAATAAAAATTACCAACAATTCTGTTATAAAAAAATTATTATAACATTATAGAACTTTCCACCATTTTGTTTTATGAAAAATACTTGGATCAAGTCCTTGATTTAAGAACATTTTTTTATATTTTAAAAATGATTTTGAAATGCAGGACATTTTGAAAAGCCAAAGGTTAGCTTTCGGAATTCATTTAAATATTCTTTGGTATTGTAACCACATAAATTATTATTAGTTCGGCTTAAGTCCAGGTATATTTTTATTTCTAAACTTAATAAGAAAGAAAAATTAGTTATAAAAAATTTTGTGTTATTTTAAAGTAGTAATCGTTAGTTATATTTTTTTATTGTTATTTTGATAACGGCCGATTTTATCATGTTTTTTTTTTCTTTACATCACATTAGATGTTGCCTCAGTACGATACTGGTGGCTGTGTAGGAGGCATGAATGCGCGGTGTCTTTACTAGTTTCTACTTTTTTCAGTTTTCTTAACACGTAGTTTTAATCTACCTTAATTTTTCCAGATTCCTTCAAATATAAATATTTTGTGATATTCTCATAAAATATTTATGCTTCTAAATAATAATTTTTTTATTTTTAAATAATTGTTTCTTTCTTAATAAATTTAGAAATTAAAAATATGTGAACTTAAGCCGAACTAAAAATGATTCATTTAAGTGTAATACTAAGATATTACATTACAGTTTTAAAAATTAAAAATATTACATCTATAGTATGCTCGTAGTTAGAAAATGGTTATGACAATTTGTCAAGTATAATAGAACATACAAAAATAAAAAAAAACAAGATGTGTTTAGAAAAAAACCAAAAAATATTACGGCTTAAAGTTTATTCAGGCATGACCTTTCTATCCACTTTTAATTTTTGACGCACGTATGTTTATGCGCGTTTGAAGGTAAAAATAAACTAACGGACATGCGTGTATACGCTTGATCATGCATGATGCATGCTAATCGTGTAAGTGTTAGGCATTTCTAATTATTGTTATTATTATTGTTGTTGTTTTTTTTTAGTATTATTTAAAATTACGAAAATCTTGCAATGGAAAATTTGGTAGTTATAGCCTTTTTACCAAATTATTTTTGTCAATTGCTAAACTTTACTCCAGCAGAGCGATGTTAGATTATGAACTGGAGATAAATTAATAATTTATTTATGTTCAAATATTATTTTTAACATAAATTTAACTATTTCAAAGCCAAATAGCTGGGGATATTCAGGGAAATTAGTATTAATTTTTTTATATAATTTTTTCTATAAATTTTCTGAAATGAATTTCAACAGGTCTGCTAAGTGTTAAAAAACTTTCTCTCATTAGGAAAGTTTTGTTATGAAATTGTTTTACTAAATACAGTGGCTCACATTGAAAGTTGCGCAAATCATTGGTAGATTTTTATCAATTATTTTAAGATATCATGGCTTATTATTTTTTTTATAACTTTTAAATATTTCTATTTAAAAATTTACTACACAATTAAATTTTTTAGTAAAAACATGGCCAAGACTGTTCCAACGCGGTACTTTAAAGTTAATTTTAAAAAATACTTAAATTATGGTTACACTTACAGTCGGGCAAAGCAAAAAAAAAAGAACATGATTCCAATTACCGTTATATTTTTTCACTTCTTATTATTTTTATATAATTAGTGCTCAGAGTTGGGAATTTGCTTTCGTATTAAAAAAAATGTTCCAACGCGGTACTTTAAAATTAATTTTAAAAAATTTTAAAACATTGGTCACACTAAACGTTCGGCAAAGCAAAAAAAAATCATTCCAATTACCGCACTCAGATTTGGGAGTTTAATTTTGTCCTAAAAAAATTTGGTACTATAAAATTAATTATAAAAAATTCCAGTCACACTGAAAGTCATTCCAATTACCCTTATATTGGTTGACTTCTTATTAGTTTAATTTTATAAGCGCTCAGAGTTGGGAGTTTACTCTCATCCTAAAAAAAATTTACAACGCGGTACTTTAAAATTAATTTCAAAAAATTTCGAAAATTCTGGTCACACTGAAGGTCGGGCAAAAATCATTCCAATAACCGTTATATTTATTCACTTCTTATTATTTTTTATATTATAAGCGCTCAGGTTAGGGAATTTACTTTCGTCCTAAAAAAATGTTCCGGTACTTTAAAGTTAATTTTAAAAAATTCCAAAATTCTGGTCACACTAAAAGTTTGTCAAAGCAAAAACAAAAACATCATTCCAATTACCGTTATATTTGTTCGCTTCTTTTTATATTATAAGCGCTCAGATTTGGAAGTTTAGTTTTGTCCAAAAAAAAAAATTGGGAACGCGGTACTATAAAATTAATTTTAAAAAATTTCAAAAATTCTAGTCACACTGAAAGTCATTCCAATTACCCTTATATTGGTTGACTTCTTATTAGTTTAATTTTATAAGCGCTCAGAGTTGGGAGTTTACTTTCATCCTAAAAAAATTTTACAACGCGGTACTTTAAAATTAATTTTAATAAATTCTAAAGTTCTAGTCATACTGAAAGTCGGGCAAAGCAAAAAAAAATCATTCCAATAATCGTTAGATTTATTCACTTTTTATTATTTTTTATATTATAAGCGCTCAGAATTGGGAGTTTACTTTCGTTCTAAAAAAATTTTACAACGCGGTACCTTCAAATTAATTTTAAAAAATTCCAAAGTCTGTTCATACTGAAAATCGGGCAAAGCAAAAAAAATCATTCCAATAACCGTTATATTTCATCACTTCTTATTAATTTTTATATTATAAGCGCTCAGATTTGGGAGTTTACTTTCGTCCTAAAAAAATGTTCCAACGCGGTACTTTAAAGTTAATTTTAAAAACTTTCAAAATTCTGGTCACACTAAAAGTTCGGCAAAGCAAAAAAAACATCATATCAATTACCGTTATATTTGTTCGCTTCTTTTTATATTATAAGCGCTCAGAATTGGGAGTTTATTTTCGTTCCAAAAAAAATTTTACAACGGGTAGTTTAAAATTAATTTTTAAAAAAATTCTAAAATTCTGGTCATACTGAAAGTCGGGCAATCAAAGCAATTCATTACAATTACCGTTTTTTTTTTTCATTTCTTACTATTATTATTATAAGCGGTCAGAGTTGGGAATTTGCTTTCGTAAAAAAAATATTTTTAATTCTTTTTTTACAATGCAATCAAACAGTCCACCTTGGAAGAGCGAGTTATAAATAAATATTTAGAAGTTAAAACTGAACGAGAAATCGCAAGTATCGTTAATAAAAGCAATTGAACTGTACACGACATCATTACGCGATACAAAACAGACAACAGAATTACAAATAAAAAAAGCTTTGCCCGAGAGATGAGAAGTTTATAGTTCGCGAAGTACAAAATGGCCCATTCATCTCCGCTCCCGAACTTGCCATAATGGTTAAACCCAATTTCGGAAAAGAAGTACATAAAAGAAAGCTTTGCCCGAGAGATGAGAAGTTTATAGTTCACGAACTACAAAATGGCCCATTCATCTCCCCTCCCAAACTTGCCATAATGGTTAAACCCAATTTCGGAAAAGAAGTACATAAAAGTAAGCTTTGTCTGAGAGATGAGAAGTTTATAGTTCGCGAAGTACAAAATGGCCCATTCATCTCCGCTCCCGAACTTGCCATAATGGTTAAACCCAATTTCGGAAAAGAAGTACATAAAAGAAAGCTTTGCCCGAGAGATGAGAAGTTTATAGTTCGCGAAGTACAAAGTGGCCCATTCATCTCCCCTCCCAAACTTGCCATAATGGTTAAACTCAATTTTAGAAAGGAAGAACATGAAGAAACAAAGGGAAAAGTTAAAAAAAAACAACAAATTTTATGAATAAGTGGCTCGAGAGAAAACATGTGTCAGTGTTAAAAATAGGAGGGACCGCCTGGATTTTGCTTAAGTCAATATCACAAAATGTACGCTATTTTATTTTGCTTTTTCTTGTTAACATTTGAACTTGTTACAGGTTCTTCTTAACGGATGAAAGCAATGTGAATTTGTTTGGTTCCGATGACCGGCGCTATGTGTGGCATAGACGTGATGAAGAATTTTTGCATAAAAACTCCAAGAAACATGGCAACTTTAGCGCCCGAAATTCTTCAGTTTATGGAAAATATAAAGGACAAAAATATACATCTTAACATTTAGAAAACTAGTGTTAAGAAAAGTGCTCTCAAGTTGGGTATTGTTAATAATTTTAAGTTTTATCAAGAGAGCGACTCTTAGCACACATCGGTGATTGTAAAGAACTGATTGTTTTACAACTGGCCTGAGGTCCCTATTACGGGACTGGGCGACTCCAGATATAAATGTAAGCGAACACTTATGGGACGAACTGGGACGTTGTATGCAAAATAGATTGTGCTTTAATAAAAATTCTTAGCTTAAGTCCGCATTACAAGACAAGAAAGCGACTCTATCATCATCAGCGGATAGTAAAGAACTGGTTGCTTTACAGCTGATCATTAAAACACCTGCACAAAGTCCAGATATAAATAAAATCGAGGAGTTATGGTACGAACTTTAACGTCGTGTGCAAAATAGATTATACACTAATAAAAATCACCTTAAGGCCACCTTGCAGAAGGAATGGAGCCAAATAATGCCTGGGAGCCAATAATACCTGTGCAAAAAAACATTTGTGGAATTAAAAGCTGTTGAAAAATCAAAAAGCACATGGAACCAAATATCAATTAATGCTTAAACAATAGAACTTAAGAACTGCCCGACTTTCAGGGTGATCAAAGTTTTAAGGTTCTTTTGAAGTTTCCTTTATTGCATTTCCCTTGTTATAAGGCTGAAGTAACTGGTTTTTACTTTATTATATTTTGTACTAAAGGCAAGAATAATTAAATATTTAAATAAAATAATTTATAAAACTTTAAGTATTATTTATATTAAATCTGCTGAACTTTTCTGTAGCTAATTTTCCCATCTTCATTGTGAGCCACTGTACTTTTTATTCATTTTATGTTTAAGTAATCAAAATAAGTATTTGAAATCAATCATTCGAATAGTTTAAATTTCACGATCAAAGTTAAGTTTTATATAGAAAATTAATCAAGTTGTTTATAAAAATAAAGTTTAAAATATAAACTGTTGCTATAACATTTAATTATAACAAAAATCAAATATTTAATAGCAGGAATATTTCCGCAAGTGTCTTAAATAGTTTTAAAATAATTCCAAAGTTCGATATTAAATTATTAAAATTGCTTATGTTTCAAGCTCGTTCTAGTTTTTTTTTTCCTTATGCAGTGAACTTTGAGAATAAAAAACAATAGTTTTATAAGATTTAATTAATTTTATATATAATTGTTGAAATTATTTGCAATAAAAAAGTAAATTGGAAAAAAAGTAACATAAAACCTGTCAATGTCATTTTTAATTCATAATAAAATAAACTTCAGCCTTTTATTTTTAATTCAATAAACATATTAAATTGATGATAAATATATTTTTGACTGACCCCCTCTATCAAGAGAGGAGCTGAGCTGGAAGTTGGAAAGGTAAATTATTAAATGTTCATCAAATAATCGAATGCAATAAAACAAAAATTATAACCTTAAAAAATGATTAACTGAAGCCAACCAAATGAATGTTATTAATTTTCAAAAACAATTGAAATAAAATAAAAAAAAAAATAAAACAAAAGAAATGCAAAGTTAAAAGAAAACTAAAAGAAGAAAATATAAAGATAAAACAAAAAACAAAATAATAAAAATAAATTTATCTAAATTTTTGTCTAAAATACAATAAATAATTTTTTTTTTTTTAATATTATTTTTCTTTCTTTTTAGTTTGCAAAAAAAAAATCAAAATAATAAATAAAAAGTCTAATCACTCAATCACACATTCAGGTGGTAAATTTGTAAATTGCTAAAGATTCGTAACCAATTAATGAAAATGTGTTGAATTTTGTTTCTCTTCATTCACATGATGACGACCACATGATGTTAATGATGATGGTGGTACATCGTTGCTTCTATTTTTTTGTTTTTTATGTTTTATTTTCAAATAAAATATTAAAATATAAAAGCTAAATATATTTTTTTTATATTTAAAATTTCACATACTTTTTGCTGGTTAAAATTTTCGCTTTTCTTTTATATATTTTCTTTTGCCTTTAAACAAATATTTGGAATTTTTTTCTATATTTTCTTTTTTTAATTTTTTCACAGTTTTCTGTTGGCGTTAAAAGCAACAAGCGCAAAAGATATTTAAGATTTTCTTGTTATAGCAACGAAACCCGTAATTTCACTCTCTTTAGTCTACTTTTTTGTTGTTGTTTTTGTTGGATTTGTTTTTCCCTCTCTTAATTGGGTTGTAAGCGCACTTTTGTATTTCTTTTTAAATATATTTTTCAAAATTTTTCTTATGTTTTCTTAACAAAATTTTCAAAATTGCAAGTATTAACGCTAGCAACGACTATGAAAAACTGAAGACAAGAAATTTATTTTAGAGCCAAGTATCGCTGTTGTTATCGTTGGCTTTAAGCCCCTTAAGTTTGGCTGTATGCTTTTTTTACTGCTGTCGCTGCTTTTAATATGACTATTACTGACTCTATTACTCTTATTGTTGTTGTTGTTGTTATTTATCAAAACCAACCTCATACATACATTCATACTCACACACATACACATTCACAGTTATTGCTTGATTTTGTTTAAGCTTGATTTAAACCTACTTAACAGGTAGAGTATGGGGCCAAGCTAAACCAAACATTCACAACAACAATGCAGGCAGCAACAATAAAAACAAAAGCTTAATGCTTAAAGCTTTTACCATAAACATCCATATGAGTTGGGCCAAAGTTTGGAAGATCTGCTAAAACAAAAACACTCAACGAAAAATGTTAGTTAAAATTGAAAGATTAAAATAATTGATTTTCTAATCAAAACTAAAGCAAAAATTTTTTCACTTTATATTTAAATTATAATAACTATTTGCGAAATAAATAACATTTTACGTATAATAAATGTATGTATCTTTCTATATTTGAGAACTATAAAAGCTGTCAGTAGTGGGCAGATGCTATTTTTAAATTTTACACTCGCTAAATAGATTTCCAGAAGAACCCCTAAGTCTGATATTTTTATAGGTTTTCCCACAAATAGATTCCTAAAACTATTATGTGACTTTACAATCTTATTAATCACTAACGGATCAATAGCGTCCTATAGGTAGATTAAATTTTTTGGTTTGTTTTCACCAAATCGCCTATACAGCGACAATACAGATTTTATTACTCGCATCAAAAGATTTCAAGAAGAATTAGAAACAATATTTTACTGCAACCACAAACTAGAGAGTTTAAATCATATGTTATCACGTTATAATCTTAATACTACACTTTCTTTCCTCTTGTTAATTTGCCTCGTCATATAAAAAATAGTTTGGAATTCTTGCGAAATAAACGTGAAATATGAGCAGCAGCTATGATTGTCACACCAAATGCTGCTAAATTAAACAAAAATATGCAGATTTTTTTAACGAATTGTCGAATATTCGAGTATAATAGTGTAGACTTTATAATAAAGATATCACATAATTAAGATATCACAGAATACAGAATGATCAGTAAATTAAGAGAGAAAATTGATATGCCAATTGTAGGACTCTCCCTCCCGCGGACTTTTGTCTGTCTTTATTACTCAGAGTTCAGCTATATGTCTCTTTAGCCTATTAGGTGTTGTCTGTCTGATTATTGAGGTAGGCCCTTCAGTAGTGTCGTGGTGGTGGTTGTGGTTTCCCCGCCCTCATGAATTTTGATTAAGGGGCCAGAATCATGTCACCTTTACTGAGAACAAAGGGTGAATGATCCGGATCCAGTGAGCATGCTTGTCATGTATTTTGGACCAGGTGTTGGATAGTCTCCAACTCTTCAGCAAGGAGTGGTGGTTGGCGACCCTGCTTTGGAACCGCTGAAATTGCAACTAGGAACAACCTGTTGCTAGAAATTAGTCATCGGCTTCCTAGGGCACGGCATATACATCATATCGCCCAAGGGGTTTGACCACCGTCGTGTTATGGCATACACACGCTAGATACCGACGTAAATCATATCACGCATGGACATAGGACCCTCCCCCCCCCCCCCCGGGGGCATATTTATGGTCTTTATAGAACGCTCGACTATCTAGACCTGTGCGACTGGGGGAAAAAGGGAGTCTAGTCCCCTGAAGGCAGCAGGGATCAACTGAGCACGGGAATCAGTAGCCCGCAGAGTTTCCGCTACGTGTCTCTTTAGACATTTAGCTGTTTCTCTGACTGATTATTGAGGTTGCCCCATAACAGACAGGTCAGTTTTATATGGTGGCCAGAATCATTTCACTTTTAATAACACCTACCTGGTGGAATGATCCTAGATCCAGTGAGTATGCTAGACATGTGTTCTGGACAGGAGTTGGATAGTCTCCAGCTCTTCAGTAAGGAGTGGTGGTTTGCAGCCCTGCTCTGGAATCATCGAAATTGCAACTAGGAAAGAGATGTTGCTAGAATTAGTGTTCGGCTTCCTAGGGCGTACATGACGTTGCTTTTCATTCCCAGTGGTATGACCACCATCTGATTAAGGCTCACTGCCAGGTGTAGATGTAAATCTTATTACGTAATGTACATAGCACTCTCGAAGTCCAGTGGCTTGCGATACACACTGGTACCACCGGAAGCCAGTTGCCCGCAGGCCTACGACCTTGTTCTGGTTATTGGTGAGGCCCTCAGGGGAGCAATGTGGTGGCTGTAATTTAAATCGGGCTTTAAAGAAAGTTCCGAAGAAGTATTAAAAAAAAGAAAAGATTAACATCCAAGGAAATGTGCTAGTTGCGCTTGTAACCAAATCAGGAGTTGGATAATCTCAAACTCTTAAGCAAGGAGAGGGGCCACGGCCCTGCTACCGTGCACTCGAAAATTGCAACTAAGGCGTATATATGTCGCTGTAGGATA
Source organism: Trichopoda pennipes (assembly GCA_030448955.1). Classification (NCBI taxonomy): domain Eukaryota; kingdom Metazoa; phylum Arthropoda; class Insecta; order Diptera; family Tachinidae; genus Trichopoda; species Trichopoda pennipes. The sequence continues at coordinate 7,072,470 of JASKUP010000040.1, forward strand.
GTAGGTAGTGTACTAGCTTGCCAGTATGGGGGTTGTAGGTTCGATTCCCACTACAAAAATAAAAATTGACTGTCGGTGGTGCTGCCCAGTGGTGAAGGCATAGTCACTGGTCGCTGTGCTGTCTTTATACGGCAGTTAATTTCCGACTATCCTTCTACTTTCACCATCTGTTTCATCTCTTCTCTATCCCTTTTCTAAAGAATGCAGCACGGTACTTGACTAAATAGGCATTGTTGCCTGAAGTGCTATTTCTCTTTAAAGGAAAAAAAATCACCTAGTTTGTTACATCTTATGGACGTGAGTGGACGCCTTTTGCTACATCCGGTGGTAAGACCACCATCAAGCTATGGCCACACTGCTCGGTATTGATGTAAATTTTATCACGTTCTGTACGATTTAACAAACTAAGTGGCACTTCTCAATGCCTTGTTAAAAACGTATATCGTTAAGGTCAATGATACCTAATTAAAGCATATGTTTACAATATCCAGCACGCGGTAATAGCTTTTACAAAAAATAGATAAAATTATTCTTAAAGCGTTTAAGGCCACAATCTGAAATAACGAATACTACAGTTAAGTAAAAATTTAAATAAAACGATAATGTGTGATTTTATAATAAAGTTTTATAATAAAATAACTCAAAAAACTGAGTGGTTTTCAAAAAAACTTTTCAGATGAGTTTATCACTTGCAATACAGAAACAATATAAATTGTAAAAGGAAAAAATTCATCAATAAACTTAGCAATCAACTTGGTCATGAAATTTTTAACGAAAAAATATTTATTTGGTTACTAAAGTTTAAAATAAAATTAAAAAATATATTTTGGATTTAATTATATTTTGATTTATTCTTACAAGTTATTTTGTGAAATTCTATTTATGATTAAGGTATCACTTTAAGGCCACGTGTTTTTAGTACTCATATTAAAAATTTGTGTGACCAGTGATTCTAAGTCTTCTAAGTCTTGTAATTTTTTTTCATTAGGATAGTTAAGCAATAATAAAACAATTATTCAGTAATAAGACAATTAATTGATTTAATTTATCGTATTATTTTGTGCTAAGTTTTAAACAAACTTAGAATAACTGGAAAAACATAATGCGTTTTAGCATTTTCTCAATAGCTACATGCATCATCGTCTTTCTTTGCATCAATTTACCTTAGGTGGTGCATTTAAGTAACTTAAAAAATTAGAATACAAGTGAAAAATTCTTAATCAATCAATAATAAGTTGATTAGACATAATTCCCATATAATCCAAAGCTTTTTTGTTGTTATTTTTCTTAATCGTCACATGCATTTGTTTTCTTGTCCTCCTTAATAAAAATTAAATAATTCAAGCAATTATTAAATTGAACTCGAGTTCAATTTAACATTTTATTGATTTTATTAATAACTAAAATATTTCGACTTAATTAATTAATCAATTTTCAATTATTACAAATACTAAACGAAATATTTTTATTTAACTTTTTTTTTATTTGGGTACGGTTTTCCGTCGACCCTCGTCAAATTTGGTTTGTGAACAAACCGGTTTCGGCCGTTTGCCATCTTCAGTGTTCTCTTTGCCCAGGTTCTTATTTTCAACTTTATGCTATTTTAAAAAAAAAAGGCAAATTTATTTTTATATAAAGTATTGCTGAAAAGAGTAAGAGTTTGTCACTGTCCTATCTGTCACCTTTTTTTACAAACATTATTTCTCTGAGTGTTTGAACACAAACAAAAACTGCCTAAAGCTTTTATTTCAAATTATATTTTCTATTGCTTTGAATTTGTTTGCCTGTGAATAATTAAATTGGCCAAAGAAACAGCCAATTACTCTACGTCAAGTACTTTTTGTTGTTATTGGAAACAATTTTTCTATTTAACATAAACATAGTCATACTCAAATAGATTCAATTAGGAAAAAAAAACTATTTTTCTACACTTGTTTAAATGCTTTGAGGTCTCTCAGTTACGTTTTCTCCAACCGGCCCAGCAAACCGCCTAGAAATGCAATCGTTTGAAAAAACGACAGACACGTCTGCGCATGTGTGATTGATTGTATTGTTATTACATTGATGAACGAACATACAAACGAACGAACGAACGAAGTCTAAAGCCAAATAGCAAATAACGTCAAACAAATTTGAATAGTTGTGAAAAATGTTGCTAATCGGTTTTCTATTGGATTTCTGGTGAAAAGTATTTGTTGTGACTTCAGCTCAATAAAACAGCCAACATAAAAATTATTGACTTTTTTGTTGTAGCTACAATTACGAATGATTGCAACAATTCCGTTCAACAACAACAAAAAATTTAATTTTTTTCACTTGTATCACAAATAATTGATGCCAAACCTGGTTTGAGGGAATCTGAGTCATTCTTAGTTCTACACTTAAATATGAGGCTGATCTTAGAAGTGGCTAAAGTACCAAATACTTGACAGCAGAACGTCTTAAACGTTTTGTAAAGTGATTATTAAAGCCGAGCTGGTGAGTAACTTTTCTCTCAATATTATGCAACTTAACGGAAGTGATAAAGACATTCAATTTCGATTATGAAAGCTCTTACTAACGAAATATTGAATGGTAACCAAAACAAAATTTGAAATTAAATGTTTTAATTTCCAATTAAATTAACTCCACTTTCTTTTTAATTTTAACGTAAGTTTGAGAGCGTTTAATGCGTTTCTTCAACACGTTGCACGTTCAATGCATCTTAAAACTTTAATATGACAATATCATTCATTTAAATTAATTATTTTGAGAAGAAATAATAAAAAACTGTATTCATTTTCAATTTATTTTAATTAGAGTTAACCAATTTGACTATTAACGCATTTAATTAACAACATTTTTTGTTACTTTATTTCCAATAAACTTAATTCGCGATAATATATTTGAAGCTAAAGTGCATAAACATAACATTATAGCATTTCGACATAAAGATCTAAACTTTGTAATTATAAAATGTTAAGCAACATTTATTACTTCGGTTGACAATTTCCTAGTGGTGACAATGCAGCAGTTTAAAAGAAAACTTTCGTCTTCACTGCCTTTAAGTATGCTACGTTCTTTCAATTGTATAAACAAAAAAACATACGTTTAGATTTAGATAAACACATGCGCGCACACACAAACATCCATAGATACATACATACATACATTTTTTTTTCGGACCAGCACTCAGGGGATGACCCCTACATATGCAAAGCACTACTAGGAACTAGGAAATTAGGTTACGGGAAGGAGGAAAGAGGGAGTAGTGTCTGTGGAAATTCAGTTTGAATTTTCCCAGATTGAAAGTGACAGGAAAGACCTTTGGAGGAATCTTATTCCACATACGGACTGTTCTGCTAAAACGCGAAAACGTGTGAGTATCGGGAACAAGTTCCCTAATTTCATTAGAGCACTTTCCATTGTAGTAACGAAAGAACAGTGAAATACACCCCACATTGCATCGATGCTCTAGAGAATCAATAGAGTTGAATATCCTACCGTCCCCAATGAGCCTCTTGGCCCTCTCCTAAACGCGGTCGAGTAACTCCAAAATATCCGTCCATTTTCGGACGGATATTGGTGGTATAGATAGTACGGAGATCGGATGGAGTAAAGTATCTTTTAAACCGTTTTAGAAAACACATGCGAAAGCTTCTTTAGAAACCTGAAAAATGTGTTAAGTCCATCAAACATCGTACTGAATTTTCATGCCAAGAACATCAAGAGCTTCAGACTCCGTAATATCTATATCACCCATAGTAACAGATGCAGCACCACTACCGAACGCAGATCTATGCGTTAGCATGCAACATTGCGTCTTACGAGCATTAAAATCTACTCTATTCACATGACCCCATTCCAAGATTATCCCGAGGTCGTGATTAAGGATATTATTCATGTTCTGCCTTTTGGAACTAACCTCCAAATGGCCTGGTCTTTTACGAAATAAATACGAGTGACAAATGGCGCTGTCATCTGCCAAAGAATATACAGAGTTGAAAGTTCGACAAAGAAAGTCGTTTAGAAAAATAAGAAATAGAGTAGGAGGAAGAACGGAGTCTTGCGGGACCCCTGAATTAATCATGAACTCGGCTGTCTGATGAAATCCCATCTATACCAACTCATATAGCGCGATTTCTGAGAAAACTAGATATAAATCTAGAGAAATTATCACCGACACCAAAAGCGGCAAGTTTTGATAGAAGTGCGTTATGCCACACTCCATCGAATGCTTTGGAAATATCAAAAGCCACCACCTTACTTTCACCGAAGTTATGAATGGAATTACACCATTGCTCAGACAGAAAGGCCATTAAGTCACCCGTAGAGCGCCCCTTACGGAAGCCATTGTGTCGATCGCTAAGTAAGTTGTTGTACTCTAAGTACCTCACAAGATGAAAATTGATCATACTTTCAAAAACTTTAGAAAGTGCAGAACAAATTGCAATTGGGCGGTAATTTTCAGGGTTGGTAGCCTCCTCCTTTCTGGCGATCGGCGTTACGTTGGCAACCTTCCAGCACTTCGGATATTGCCCGACTTGGTACAATGTGCTGAAAAGGGCTGCTAACGGACGCGCTAGCGTCGAAGAGCACTGTTTCAAGACCAGTGCTGGTATTTCATCCGGCCCAGGGGACTTGTTGATGCTGAGATCAGCTAAAACCTTTTTAACCGCTCGAGGTCGAAAAAATATCTCTGGCATAGTAACGGATACCCTGTCGAGCTCTGACGACTCTGGATACATACATGCATGCATACATACATACATACCCACATACATACATACATACATACGTACATACATACACACATACATACATGCATGCACACATAAATGGAAACAATTTTGTTTTAGAAGATGCCGGACGACGAGAAATGTGGAATGGAAATGCGTGATAAGATTAACGTCGATACCTAGCTGTGTAAGACATAACTCGACGGTGGATCAAACCACTTGGGTGATATGTAGTGTGCACCCACGTCCTAGGAAGCCGAGACATTATTTTATAAAACAGGTCATTCCTAATTGCAATTTCGGAAACCTCGAAGCAGGGCCGCCAACCCCCGCTACTTCCTGAAGAGTTGGAGACTATTCAACTCCTGGTCCAGAACACATCATAAGCTTGCGGATGCATCCAGATCATTCACCCTTTGTTCTCAGTAGAGGTGAGATGAGATGATCCTGGCCCCTTAAAATTTATGAGAGTCTGCGAAACCACCACCACATTAACGAACATTTTTAGCTTAACTTTCTAAAGAAACATCTTCGATTTAGTGAAATTAGTCTCGCCATTTCTCAATTTAGAGCGTTACCAATGAACATTCTTTCATTTTTATTTATAGAGATGTGAAAAGTTCTATGTCTGGATATTTTTAAATCGTCATCATTATTCTGATGATATTTCAAAGGATACGCTTTCTTAACTTTCTTAACTGGCTAAAATTATAAAAACTAAATTCAGGTAAACTTAAAACTTGTTTAATACTTGAAGTCAATTGTAGATGACGAAACAGTGGATGACCCTAATATTTCTAATACAAGTTAACAAACAACACAGACAAAGTCGTGGCCAAAAATAATTTTTAAAATATTACCAAACAGGGTTGCTAAAAGATGACAATAACGCGATGCTCTTAATCCTTTACAACATTTCCCATAAAACAACAAATTTAATTCTCAACACCGTGGGACTGGTAAAATTATAACAGAGTGGCCCCATTTGGCAAAAAAAAGTACAGCTAACATTGATTTTTCGCGCCCTTTACAAACTTTTAAGAGGTAAATACATGTTCTAAGCAAATTAGCCCGCTCTTTAAGTATTTCAAGCTGGAAAATAAGCTTTTCCTCTTGAAAGCATAATTCTTTAATCGCCTTCGTATTTATTGCGGTTATTGTGTGGTTGCTGAATATTAATGAATACAATGGAACAAGACAAGCAAAAACAAAAATAACAAACAACAACAAAAATATTTAATAATGCGTTTTTTTGTTTTGTTGTTGTTGCAAATTTAATAAAATTTTATTGCATTAAATCATTATTTTCTTTTTAAAAAACAAAATCAGTCAATTTGTATGATACGAAAAATCATCAATTAAATATTTCTTTATGACTTTGACACCTTATGAATATTAAAACCCTTTATTATTTTTATAATTGAAAATTACTATAAATAATATTCAAGTACAGGACAAGTAAAATTTAAATTTTTCATTATTGATTTAAATTATTTATTATTATTAAAGAATTTAAAAAGGTAAAAAAAAATATTTATAAAGAATTTATACTCCAAAAAATTTTGTTTGTTCATAAAATATTGAAACCATACATGGGAGTAGGCTAAACAATTATCAAAGGTTAAATGATTTCAAAGCTGAAAGGCTAAAGTTTTTTCACTTTTTATTTTACAAGAGCTTTCTTTAGCTACAAGAGCTTGTTAAGCTTTAATATAGTGCGGGTAACAATCTTCAGTCGTATCACCTATTCTGAGCGAAATGATTTAAATTCCATTTTACCTGTTCTTATCGATTGCTAAATGCAAAAAATTAATTAATTTTTCCTGAAGAAGTTTTCCATAGGAAAGCGAAATATCAAAAAAATATATATTGTTAAATTAATTTCAAAAAGGCCGTTAAAAATAATAACAGATATTTATTTATTTTTTTAATTATTAAATAATTATACCGAATATTCTCTCTTGTAAAATATGCCATTTTTAAAAATGTTTAATTTAAGAAAAAAATTCTATTAAAAAGTTTTTAAAAAAAAGTCTAAGAAAATTAAAAAAAAATTCTCTTATAACTCTCAAAAATTCTAACATTTATTTTCCAAAGAAAACCTTTTATTAAAAAATAGTATAGCTATGGCACAAATTATACAATGTTAAAAAAAAGTACCAATTCACCCTCTTTCAAAACAAGATCGTTTTAAATTTGAATCATGTTAATCAAAATGTTTTGTTTTGTTTTGTTTTGTTTTGTTTTGTTTTAGAAAGGCAACTTCTCGGTGAAAATCCCTTTAAATTCGATAGTCGATATCTATCGGCTATCTATGGGCTATCTAGCCCATTTATGTATTTCGAAAAGGTATTTTTTTTGCAAGAATTATATAAATAAACAATACTAAGCAACTTTTTTGTAGAAAAGGCGCCATTCCAATACAATATTTTTAGTTTAACTTTCTAAGGAGACATCTTCGGTTTAGTGAAATTAGTCCCGCCATTTCTTAATTTATAGTGTTACCAATGATTATCCTTTCATTTTTATTTATAGAGATGTGAAAAGTTGTATGTCTGGATATTTTTAAATCGTCATCATTATTCTAACGAAATTTCAAGAATACGCTTTCTTAACTTAACTAAAAAAATTAAAAAATTATAAAAATCTTTAATTAAAAAAGGTTAAAAAGTACCTACCTTTTATTAGCTGATTCGTATAAAGGTTTTTAAAAAAAGCTACAGGTACCACTTTTAAAATACATCATGTATTCAATTACTTGTTAAAAAATTATAAAAATCTTTAATTAAAAAAATCCTTAAGTACCATTGAAGTAACATTTAACATATAAAAAAGATTAAAAGTATCTAGCTTTTATTAGCTGATTTGTATAAAGGTTCCTAAAAACGAAAAACTACAGGTATCACTTTTAAAATACATCATGTATTCAAGTACTTGTGAGAAAGATTTCATAAAAAACGTTTTAGAAATTCGTTATAAAAATAACGTCTAAACATTTACTTTTAAAATAATAAGTTCTAAAAAAGTACTTTAAATACGTACCTTGTTATTCCGTAGCATATAATAAAATACTAATATTAAAATTAGTTTTATTCTTTAGTTTTAAAAATATACTTTTACGAAAAGTACTTTTTTAAGTAGGCGCCTTTAAAAAAACAACTTTTACAAAAACAGGTTTTAAAAAAAATGCCTTTAAAAAATCTTGTTAAGATAAGTTTTGCATTTGTAAAATGTAGCTGTTAAAAAAGTACTTTCAAAGAGTTTTTTGCCTTCTAAAAAAGAAAGCACATCTAATAATAGTGAAATTTTAGAAAGGTACCTTTAAGCAAAAATACTTAAAAAATTAGTTAAAAAAAAAAACTTCAGCAACACCAAATACAAACTTTTTAAAACAGGGTCCTTAAAATAAAAGTAATAAAATAATAAATTTTGTATAAATTTTTATGCAAAATATTTTTTGTTAAAAAGTTTTTTATCATACAAGGAAATAAATAAATAATAATCACAATTACATACTTTGTTATCAAGTTAATGATTTATTTATTTAAACATGTTTGCTTTTTATTTTTTAGTAAATAACTGGGAAGTCTCAAGGAAAATAAATTTAAAAAAAAAATAAACAACAAATCAGTTACAGTAGGAAATTCGTTAATATTTTTGAGTTGTAAAAATAAAAGGAAATAAATCTGCAAACGAGATATTTAAACACATCAGTTTTGTGATAAAATTATGTTATATATAATAGTTATAGTGTTTTGACCTTTTTAATATTTTTTAGTAGTTAATTATGAAGCACTAGGTCACTATTTAATAAATTTTTTTTTTTAAACTTTTATTTTTTATTATTTTTTCGATATTTCGCCACACCGTTGGTTTGTTCATTATTTTTGTTTTCCTGGTGATGCCAACCAACGGTGTGGCAAAATATCGAAAAAATAATAAAAAATAAAAGTTTTTAAAAAAAAATTTTATTAAATAGTGACCTAGTGCTTTATAACTAACTACTAAAAAATTATGTTATTATAAAGTACAAGAAAATAAAATTTGTTTAACAACTTATTTAGTAGAGTGACTGAAAGAAAGAAGGAAAGGCTTAAAAATTGCTACGCGCTTTCTGCTTTTTCAATGAACATTTTTCTTATTATTTTATTTTTTATTAAATAAAACAAATAAAAATGATTTATATAGAAAAAAAATAGTTGGGAAAATATATATTTACTAAGAATCGCTAGAATTACGTAAGAAATATTATTTAAGTATAATTGATGTTAATATTTCTGCAATTAATTAAATCGCCCAACGACAACGACTGTGAAACTATATTTATTGCGCCATTTTATATATATTATTTTTTTTTAGTTTTGACTTTTATTTAAACTGTAAGAAAAATGTGTTGTTATTATAGATGCTGAGATGAGGAACAAAACAGGGGAGACTTAGCATCTTCTTATTATTATCAGTGTCTATTTGAATAATTTTAGCTTTATCGCAATTAAATTGCTCATAAATTTATTTTTTAATAAAAATAAATATAAAACCACTGTGATTATGATAGTTTGTTGTTGTTGTTGTTTTTTATTTTTTTTATATTTTTTTTTTGCTTTGCTAAAATTGCAAATTTCAAGCATTTTCGATTTTTGTTATATTTCACTTTAGAGGCACTTCACCCATCTATACAAGCTTTAAAAAAATCTTGCGATTATTTATTTATAAAGTCTAGACTAGATTGAGTTTAATTTAATTTTATTATTTAAAATTTAAATGTTTTTTATGACATTTTCATAAGCATAAAAAAATATATTAAATAATCACACTTCAGATTCACATTAATTATAATTTTTTTTTTATAATTTTTTATGCAAATGATTGGGCCAGCAAACGAACACGTTTTAATATCTCTCTCTGACAGACCCCATGGTGAAAATAAATAAATTGAACAGAGAAGATATTTTAAAGAAACTGGAATACAACTGAACCATATTATGTTTTAAATAAACTCCGATTTTTTGTTGCATATAAACGCTGTTTCCTTACTCTACAAACAATTTAAAACATAAATATCTGAGAATAATAAAGAAAGGAAATGGAAGCCAGAAACAGTCAGGATGTTGTGCAATTACTGCCAATCGCTCTAATTAAAAAATATCTTTCTAATAATGCATGGACTCAATCAGCAATGTTTTTGTTATGAGCATAAAGTGACACTCAAACATTAGAAAGAGATAGAGAGAGAAAGAAGAAAACAACATATTTCGCAATCCAACAATTGGCGCTTAACTTTAAAGCTCAAAAATAACGGTGTCAACGTTATGACTTGAACGGCAGTTAGCCTTAACCAGATGGTGGTCAAACCACTATGAATTGTATGTAGCGCCATTCTCGCCCTAGAAGGCCTTCGAATCCGTGCATTCTCCGGTCACTCCTAGTTGCAATTTCAAAAGCTCGATGTAGGTCGCAGCCTTTACTCCTTGCTTAAGAGTTGGAGACCATCCAACTCCTGGTCCAGAACGCATGAAGCCTCATATAATTAAGAACACGACGGCATTCATACTCACTGGACCTGAACTATTCATTGTGTTCATTGTGAATAATCCGACCCACAAACTCAAACGAGTGCCTCGAAGCACACAGCCACCACGATACTCCCATATAGGGGCCAACCTCAATTATCAGCCAGAGAACAGCTAATTGTCTCAAGAGACAAATAGTGAACTCTGCGAGCGTACTGATTCCCGTGGAAATATAGTGAATTGTCCAGTTGGCTCCTGCTAGCCTATTAGGGGACTGAGCTCCCTTTTACCCCCGAAGACACATATAATGACGGTGGATTTTCGTCAAAACATATAAATGTGCTCCAGGGGGGACCTATCTTGTTAAATTTAACCGCTTAAATAAAAAAAGAAACAAAGATCAAGTCTCTAAAATTAATCTGAAAAAAAACTACAGTGTCAACTACATTATTCGCCAGCTTCACTATCCAATAGGTAAACAAGTTAATAATGTCGAGGTTTTTGTTTTGAAAATGCATTTATTATAATAAAATGAGTTAATACATTATTCAAAATATTGTCCATTTTCCCATCTTTCTGGCAGCATGGGAATTCCGTGCCAAAACAACTAATTTCTGTTCTAAAGTGAGGCGTATTCCTGTAAGGGCGTCCTATAGCGATCAAAACAAATAGTAGTCAGAAGAGACAAGATTTGGGCGATAAGGCAATTAAGCCAAAACTTCCCAGCCACTGTTTTTCAAATAGTTTTGCAACATGTAGCCAAGCGTCACTTTTCGTTGATTGTTTTATTCCAACGAATCAATTATCTTCGATACATATCTGCTGATCTGTTTAAACAGTTCCTAACTCAAAACACTTTTCTGACCCACGAATGATAATGCGAGTTTTTCTAACGTTTAACAAAAATCTTCGTCGAGTAATGCTTTCAATTCCTCATCCGCAATCTTTTGCGGCTGATCTGGCCCTTTCTTATCTTCTGTGTCGAAATCTTCACTGTTGAATCACACAACATTGTTGAGTTGGTAGATGCGGGCCGTAAGCTTGGACAGGTTTTATTATACGTTTTTTTCAATTGAAAAAAAGTTATCAGACTACCCCGAAAAATATCCTTTTTAGGCACAAAATTCGACATAATTATAGCCATTGAAAAAAACACTGCGTCTAAGGCAGATGCTTACCCTCCATGTGATAGTTATGTTATATGTTATCCAAAGAGGCATTATTAACTTGTGTACTTTCTGTTAAAACCGGATTTTCTAAATGCTAAAACGGTGACGCTGCCATTTTGGGTTTGATTCATACATAATTTATATGACGAGAGAGAGTTTTTAGACAGATTGGCCACGCTTTGGCCGTTTAGATTTATGTTTAAAAACATTGTGCATTGCAGTCATTTATTAGAAATGTCGCACGAAGAACGGAGAATTGTTATGAGGGTCAAAATTTTGCCTGATTACCAATTCAGTATATCTTTTTAGCCAAACCGAAACCCTAGATAGTGAAGAGGTCTTTTTTAATATTACTTCGACCACTGGGAGCATCTCTTAGCGAGCATATTTTATATTTTTCAGTCAGTAGGGTGTCTGCAGGCTCTTAATTCCCCATCTATCATCAAAAATACAAACTCTTCAACTCGTTTCTAATTTCAGTTTGCAGTTGCCTCACTTAAGAAACTTTGCTAAAAATTTCTTTTCCGAAATTATTTCGTTTTAGTTTTTACCTTTCTTTCGGAAATCGCCTCTGGTTATTTCCAAAACCTTTTATAGGTAAGAAAAAAAACCCGTATTTTTACGATATTTGAAGTTCTGTAGCGTTTGATGCAGTATGGCATGGTCAACCTCTGACAAAACTCTTTGCTTCTGATATCGATATATTTTCTCGATTAATATTGAACGTTATTAAGGGATCACATAAAACGACTTGTAATGACAAGGATTTAATCAAATGAGGGTAAGATTACAATATAATTGATATGCGAATACAATTTCTTCAGTAAGAACGTGTTTACAAAAATTATCAATTCTTAGTTTTAGGTAATATCAGATATTTTTTTTAAGGGAAGTAGCACTTCAGGCAACAATGCCTATTTAGTCACAAACTTGCTACATTCTTTAGGAAAGGAATAGAGAAGAGATAAGACAGAAGGATAGTTACGGATATTAACTGTCGTATAAGACAGTACAGTGACCAGGGACTATGCCTTCATCAGTCAGCAGACCCACCGACAATCAATTTTTATTTGTAGTGAAAAAAACCAAGAGGTCTTTGTTGAGAATCGAACCCACAACCACCCCCAATCTTGTAAGCTAGTTGCACTACCTACTAGCCTACAGGGGCACCTAATATAGCATCGAATGCTAATAGTGATCTAGGTCTTTAAACTCAGTGGGATGTTGTCAAGTCTCTTAAGAAACTTTGTAGTGTCTTGATTTTCTCAATGATGTTAAAAATACTGATTTCCTCTATATATAACTTCATGTATGTTCCAAAGTATACTTAAAAAATTCTTTTCGATAACATTGAAGCTTTTAAGTTAGAACGATGGTATGCGTGGATTTTTTTATCCAAAGATAAAATTATTAATAAAGTACAAAGAGAACACTGAAGATGACAAATAGCCGAAACCGGTTTGTTCACAAACCAAAATTGACGAGGGTCGACGTAAAACCGTACCCAAATAAAAATAAATTAATAATAATTGGAAAGAAATCAACTCTTAACTCTCTCTCTTTCTATCCCTCTCTCTCTCTATCCCCCTCTCTCCCTCTCTCCCTCTCTATCCCTCTCTCTCTCTCTCCCTCTCTCCCTTTCTTAAGGCTATGGATTCGTTTGCCATTAGATACCAATTTTCTGCTTCAAAGCAGAAGGGATTCATCGAACCTGAAATTTCATAATTTACTACAGTTTTTAGATAAAGGAAACGTTTAAGAATCAAGAGCTTTCATTTAATATTAAGAAGCAAAGGATACTTAATAATAGATAAGGTTTTAATTGCTAAACTGCGGTTAATTTATTCAACATTTCAAAATAATGAAATGATTTAAATTACTAAAAATATAATTTTTTTTTTATCACTTCAAATCAAAACATGCCGAACATATAGCCGATACTCTTAATTTGAAATTATTTTCAAAAGCAATTTTAAGGTATTTTAAAGTCGTTGTGACGGCAAACATTTAAATGATTTATTACACACCCACTTTGTGTTCCAACTTAATGTTTTTTACGCATAATTTATTTTTATTATGTCTGAGTTGATATTTTTTCACTTGAACTACATATGAAAAAGAAGAAGACAACATCTATCCGTTTATTCTATATGCGGACTTTTACATTTTAATTGATAATTCATTTATTTTTATTTTTTTATTTATTTCTATTTTTTTTAAAACCATTTCAAGTGTAATATCAACGTTACAAAACAAAATTCATATTAACTATTTACAAGTGATCGTATGTTACAAGAAATCGTAAACAATGTAAGTTGAATGCGGAAGAAGAAGAAGAAGAAGAAGTGGAAGAAGCTCAATCAAATACATATTTTAACTATCAATTATAAACGCGCGCGTACATTTTTTTATAAGCCCTACAAGAAGACAACAACAAATATACAGCTAATGATTATAAATATTATAGATTAATTCTTAATATTAACATCTATAACAAGTTGATGTTGTTGTACAGCAATAACAACTATAGAAAGTTTTGCCCTAAAGCTGAAATGATAAGAATTTAATGCGGTTCATTTGGTGATAAGACAGTTTAGAACTGCAGAGACTTTAAGAGACTGGCCATTCTCCACTCAAATAAAAATGTTGGTAGAAATTATAAAATTTTGAAAATTTTATAATTTGTGTTATAACGGCTTTTCTTAAAACGTTTAATATTTAAATTTTATATTTCAAATTTGTAGAAGTTTGTAAATAATTTGTTTAAATTAGGCAAAACTTATGTTTTCATAAATCATATAAATCTTTATGTTATCCTTGTTATCGGAGAGATGGGTGCAGTTCTATAGCGATTAGAATTACATCTTACGAGTGTAATTTATTGCTATTGGGGTACACAAGTTAATCTACAGATTAAAAGATGCCCTATTATTGTCCATATTATTGTCCAAATATGTATCACATATGGTTGGTGCCAGTTATAACAAAAATCCGTCATTATACTTCAATCACATTTTTTCAATCACTGTAATAATGTCCAATAACCGTGTGATAGCCGTCTTTCATTTGAAGAAAACGGCTGCTGCTGTGCCTTAAACAAATGTATTGCCGCGAAGTCTGATAACCGTCTTTCATTTGAAGGAAACGGCTGCTGCTGTGCCTTAAACAGATGTTTTGCCGCAAAGTCTGATAACCTTATTTCTTTTGAAAAAAACGGCTGCTGCTGTGCCTTAAACAGATGTGTTGCCGCGAAGTCTGATAACCGTCTTTCATTTGAAGAAAACGGCTGCTGAAAATTACCCGAAAGTTTGTGAACGATGTTGGGCATGATTCAAAAGCGGTGATTTCGACATATAAGGCAAGGAGAGGCCTGGTCAATCCAAAAATTTTGAAGACAAGAAATTGGAAGCAATACGCAACGAAGATTCCTATCTATCTTCAATCATTCAAAAGCAAGAAAATTAGTTCCCATATTAATTGAAGCCGAGAGATGCTGAAAGGTGAATTTACATGTCGGAAATGATGCTTGAATGCAACAAAAGGAAGTCATTATTGCATCGTAATGTTAGTGGTAATGAAAAATGGTTACATTACAGTAACCCCAACCATAAAAAGTCATATGCAAAGCTTTGCCAGCCAGCCAACTTAATTTCAATCCCAAATACCCATGACTCCAAGGTAATGCTCTGTATTTGGTGTGATCAGATGGATGTTTTGTGTTATGACCTATCAAACTCTAATCAGTCACTCACGGAGGACCTGAACCAAAGGAAATTGATTCATTTCAGGAGAGCACTCAACGAAAAATGACCAGAATATTCGACCAGCCGCGAATTCATATTTTTCTATTATGACAACTACGAAAATAAAATACAATTCCATGTATGGGCCGGCGCTCAAAAGTCTATTTTGGGGTTATCGACCGCGTACAGGAGAATGGCAAGAGGCTCATTGCTGACAGTAGGTTAACCAACTCTATTGATTCTCTACAGCATCGACGCAATGTGGGGTGCATTTCACTGTTCTATCGTTACTACAATGGTAAGTGCTCTAATGAAATTAGGACACTTCTTCCTGACACTCGCACGTTTTCACGTTTAACTCGATTTTTGATGAGAGCACATTCTTTTTGTGGTTGATTAGCCTAGATTGTAAGCTTCAATTTACAAGACTATTTTAAAACCAATATGGTCTTACGGAATCCAACTTTGGGGCACTGCCTCAGCTTCAAATGTGGATAGAATCTAACGTATGCAAAATAAAATTTTACGGTTGACAACTTCCGCTCCATGGTACATCAGAAATTCAAACATATATTGTGATTTAGACATACCGCTGGTGACTACAGAAATCATCAAATACGCAGGCAAATACTTAATGAAGCTTGAAGACCATCCTAACCCCCTTGCTCGCAATATCTTGAATTATAGTGGACATAGCCGATTAAAAAGGAGGGATACCGCAGCTTTAATCCTCAATGCTACAGATGACACATCTTAGAAATTTTGTTTTGTTTTTTTTTTGTCAATTTTTTTGACCCAAAAGGTTAGTTCTGACTGGTCGGGACTAATGTAACTTTTTTTTAGAATTTAAGAATTTAAAACTTATTGTTAGTTCAGTTTCTTGAAGATACAATAAATAATTATGGAAAAAAAAAGATTGGCCAGTGAATCGAATTACGCATTACAGGGAAAATTCGTGTTTCAGCAGAACAGTCCGTATGTTGAACAAAATCCCTCCGGAGGTGTTTCCTGAGAAAGTTAAAATCGAATGTCCATAGACACTACTCCCTCTTTCCTCCTTCCCGTAATCTAATTTCCTAGTTCTGGCACAACACATTGCATAAGTAGGGGATATCCCCTGAGTGCTGGTCCTAAAAGAAAAAAAAAAGAAAAACAGTCGGTGCCCCTGTAGGCTAGTTGGTAGTGTACTAGCTTGTCAGTATGGGGGTTGTGGGTTCGATTCCTAACGAAGACCTTGCTTTTTTTCACTACAAAAATAAAAATTGACTGTGGGTGGAGCTGCTTAATGATGAAGGCATGGTTACTGGTCGCTGTGCTGTCTTACATACGGCAGTTTATTTCAGACTATCTTTCTACTTTCACCACCTGGTTCATGTCTTCTCTATTCCTTTCCTAAAAGAATGTAGCCCGGTTCTTGACTAAATAGGCATTGTTGCCTAAAGTGCTACTTCTCTTTAAAAAAAAAAAAGAAGACAAAATTTAATTCATCCGCCTTATAGCCCAGACCTTACTCCTTCTGATTACCGTTTGTTTCGATCGATGCAGAACAACCTTAATGAAATATTCTTCCCTTTAGAAAAGTATATAAGAAATTGGCTTGATTTATTCTTCACCATAAACCGAAGCAGTTCTTTTGGCGTGGAATCCTTATGCTCACAGAAAGATGGAAACAAATAGTGGCTAATCATGGAAAATACTTTAAATAATATATCAGCTAACTTTATTCTTATAACAAATGCCTTTTTTTAAGCCAAAAATATCGACATTATTAACTTGTATACCTATAATTGCTGTATAACTGCTGCTACATTTCTGAAATATACATGAATTGTTTTGCTAGTTTCTATTTTTATGCTTCAAAAAATCTTTATTTTTGAATTTTTACTTTGAGTCAAGTTTAATTAAAGCGTTTTAAGGATTCCGTAATCAAATGATATAATCATATCGCTGTTTTTCTTTTTTTGTTACTATAATGTGTTTTTGTACGGCGTTATAGGCCTCTACCGCTGGCATTTGAAAGCTTCACCGAAATTGTTTTAATAGGGCCGCTGCAATTAAAAGAAAGCTAAAACTTAAAGAGTTTCCGTATAATGGCTTGATTTTTACGTATGCTTAAGGCTTGTTTAGGCAGATAATAGAAATCACTATTTTATCTTTTGAACCCGAATAGACAAATACTCGCCGATTTAGATAGGCGACTCTGGGGAGAGTTAAGACTTTAGCAGAAAAAATTTTGAAATATTTTCTTTATTTGCAAACTCTAATACAGAACACAAGGCACCTCTTTGTTCAGAGAAACATTAGAGATCTTCAGATAAATTTTCTAATTAAGTTTATGCAGGCTCTTGACATTTTAAGCGATAAATAGGAAACACCATACATTTAAAATTAAAAGGTAATCAGCCATGTATGGTACCCTCATGTATAAGTTTCTCTCATTCTCTCTCTCTCTCTCTCTCTCCCTTTCTTCTGATAATCAGAAAGTGAAGTCCTTACTGGCTATTTTGGGAAATCACAAACTAAATGACGTACACCGCATGGATAACAAGTGTTCATAATATTTATTTCATAAACTGTTTCTTAGTCATGTTTCTTTTAATATTAAATTTCCTGCAGATTGTTTTGAGAGAAAAGCGATAAAATGTTATCGAATACTTAAAGTGCAATACAACTTCTGATTCAATTTATGTTGTATTGTTTTTTTGTTTATGTTTTTGTGATAAAACAAAGTCTGAGTATTGCATGTACATGCATGTAAGTGTGTACATGAATTTTGAGCACATTAAAATTAAAATTAAAATTGGAATGTTAAATAAGATAAGAAATTTTTCGAGTGTATTTCACACTTGTCGAAGAAGACCTAAACATCGGATGATAAGAATAACTGATGTTTGTTGTTGCTTTCGAGAATTGTTAAATATTATTTTGTATTTAATTTTATTTTATTTTATTTAATTCAATTCTTTTTGAGACATTGGTTTTTCTGAATTAAAATCTGTCTTTAACTCAGCCCAATACCTTAGTAGTGTTTAACGCGTCCTAATACAAATAACATCCTAATCACTGAAAAATAAACAGTTTTTCGTCGCACTCGTATTTAATTTAAATTTAAATACATAAAAAAATAAATAAATAAAAAACTCTAACCGGTTTATCACAGTTTCAAAATTTTATTTTATTTTTTTTTTATGTAAAAGTGATCCTTTATTTGTTGTTGTTGTTGTTGTTGTTGTTGTGTGACTAGAAGCTCATCATGTCTGGACGAAATTGCTTCATGTGTTAGCATTAAAAAGTTTTAGTTTTTTTTTTTTTCAAATTAATTAATTAATTTAAGCCAGTGGTTAAATAAACTAATTTGTGTGTTTGTTTTATATTTTTTCTATTTAGGCAAATTGTATACTTTAACAATTGTTGGCATTGTGAGCACCCTACTATTTTTTATATCCCTTGGCTGTAATTATCAGTGGGAGTTAGCCAAAGAACATGTACGTTTTCGTAAAGGCATGGTTTCACAAGCTAATTGGATTACCTCTCCCTATGGCCGTCTTAGGGTTTATCTCTTTAATGTCACCAATTCCGAAGAATTTTTAAATGGAACAAATACTCGCCTTAAAGTCGAACAAATTGGTCCGATTGTCTACAAACTAAGAGGTTACAATGAGATAATAAATCAAACAAGTGATACGTTAACCTACCGCAAAAAACGTTATGAAGATATTATATTTGATCCGGAAGCAAGTTGTGCGCCAGATATTCTCAATCAAACAATTATTTTGCCAAATCTAGTGTTATTGGGTGCTGCTGCAAAACTCCACGATTGGGTGTTTTTAGTAAGGCACGCCTTCAACGCCATCACCATTAATGAATCGGTGTTTTTAACAAGAAGCATTCATTACTTTTTGTGGGATTTTAAATTGCCCGCCTTAGATATGTTATCGAGTTATGTGCCAACTGTTGCTTCCAATTGCGGAATGTTGTATAATGTAAGTAAAGAAAAATTGCTAATTCTTGTTAATCTACTAAATATAAAAAATTGTCTTGCGTTTTGTCAAAATCTAGCCCAAGTCGCACGAAATTTGTTTAAAAAAAAAAATAGAGTTCACTTAAAATTAGAACGCAATTATTTGTTTATTAAAATTTATTTGAAATAAAGACGTCATAACAAGTTTAATTGTTGAGATGTTTGTTGCTTAATCACGCCTTAACGAACAAACCGGCATTAATCAAATTTGTGTAAAAGAAAGACCTTTTATTGGAATAATATATAGAATAATTAATATTTTAAATATTTTTAACCGGTAAGGAAGAGATAATAATGGTTAAAACCTAAATCAAAGCATACTTTAGGGCATTAGAAAAACAATTAAAAATTAAAATAATTAAAATCATTTCATGTGCAGAAGAAAGTTAATACCACACGATGTTCTAGTTCAATATTTTGGAACTGTTTGAAATCACAATAATATATAAAAAGTTTCAAAAAATATAAACAACTACAGCCAAAGAGCAAATTTTAATCTGGCTTAAGGTCGCGTAATTTTTAAAACAATATTTGGTTTGAAAATTAAAATAGTTCGTTAAGTGAATATCAGTGTTGATTTATTTCATTTGACTTGAATAAGTTTTGCAACGCGATATTTAATTCTCTATAACTTTCGCTTTTCTTCCGGTTAACCAGACATATTGTGCACCTTCCATGTTACTCAACAATGTATAACTGCTAAAGCCAGCTTTGTTGTGAAAAAATTGTGTTGCCTTCAATTTGCCCGCCCGTTATAATGCAGCATTTTATTTATACATTTTTTTTCACGGTACTTTTGTTTCCATAATTTCCAGGCCCTTCGTGAAAAACAAGAAGAATACAAAGTTCGTATTGGTCTCGATAATGGTATGGAAAATTTCTTTCGCCTTGTAACCCTCAACAATAGAACTTATTTTTCGGAAAGAAGCTCTCAATTGAAACGTTCACAAAGAGCCGACGATTATTGTCCCATTCGAATTGATAATGCTTACGATAATTCGCTATTTCCCCCCTTCCTTGAACCCGAAAGAGATTTTAATATCGTGGCAATTGAAAGTTGTCGTACTCTAAAAATGAAATATGATGAAATTGTCGAACATATGGGCTTAAAAAGCTACCGCTATACGATTGGTGAGACAAGCGAAAAATCTAGTTGTCTAGATCATTCGCTGGGTATAAAATTACCCAAAGGTATATTTGATGTATCCAAATGTTTGTTTAGTAAGTATTTTAACATCATTTAACTGATATGCTATTGTTGTGATATTTATTTCATTTTATACTTTTATAGGTGGTGTACCTTCTGCATTTTCTGCACCTCAATTCTATAACAGTGAATATAATTATACTGAACATTATGACGGTCTTAGTCCAAATAAACATGATCATGAGGCTCATATTATACTGGAACCCATAACGGGCATACCTATTGAAGAGAAATATAGATTCCAAATAAATATTCCAATGCCCGATATGAAAGGCTATAATAAAGATTTGCAAAAATTCAGTAAAATGATAATACCGTCATTTTGGTATGAATATGTAAGTATTTGTATGTTTATTCCCTCAATAAAATTTACTTTATTGAGTTCTTTTATTGCAAAAAAAAATTACACACCACACTTTAGAGTTTTAAATTAAATTGAATGATTTATTTAGACAAGTTACATATTTACTTTTATAAACACAAAATTTACAATGATAAGTTTGGCGCTTTAACGCTTAAAAGCTACTATATCAACTTTATGTCTTAACTGGACAACGTTCACATTTAAACTGCTTTATCAACTGTTGTATCTTTACTCGGCAACGTTTACACTTCAACTTTATTATCTATTTTTATTTTCAGTTTGTTTATTTTAGTTCCTGGAATTTTACTAAAGCATGTTGTTTTTATTTTATGTCCAGTGTTAGAAACTTCTTAATTTGTTAACAGACACAATAGGTCATTTCATATTACTTTTTTGTTACTCATAATTCTCTCTTTATACAATAACTTAAACTTAGCATTTTCGTTAAAATATTTATTACACCTAATTTTTTGCTAAAGTATTAACTAAAATTTTAAAATTATCAAATTTAATCCAAGGAACATGACATGGCAAAAAAAACTTTTATTGTATATGTGTTCTTTAGAACCCTTTGATTTGCTCCATAGTTTACAGTATTTGTTATGTACTCTTAAGACGAAGCGCCACGTTATTACAAGCTCTCTAAATATTTCCAAAGCGTTTGATAGAGTGTGGTATGATGCATTTGATAATTGATAATTTGATAATTTTTGTAGATTTATATCGAGTTTTCTCAGAAATGACACTATACGAGTTGTTATAAATGAGATTTCATCAAACGAGTTCCGGATTTATTCAGGGGTGCCGCAAGGCTCCGTTCTTTCTTTCTAAACGATCTTTTGTTGTCAAACTTATATATACTTTTTTGCAGATGATAGACTTCCCATCCACTGTTTTCCAAATAGATTTTGATCGATCTTTTAACATGTGGCCAAACGTTGCCATGATAAAAGATTAAGACCTCCTTTTTGGTCGAATATTCTGGTTGTTTTTTATTGATTGCTCTCTTCAAACGAATCAATTGTCTTCGATACAAGTCCTCTGTGATCGTCTGGCTCGATCTGATCCCGCCATTAGGTTGGTGTTATGTATATTCAGCTTCGGCAATGATTTGGCTAGTTGGTTGGGCTTGGGTTCATCGTAATATAGTCTTTTGCAGATGACAATACCATTTGAACTTCGTATTTATTTGGTAATAGACCGAATCTGTTGGAAGTGGGTTTCAAAAGGCGGAACATGAATGATACGCAGCGATCTTCGAATGGGGTCGTACGAATAGAGTCGATTTGTATGCCCGTTAGAGGCAATGTGGCATGCTTATGCATAGACCTGTGTTTGGAAATGGTGCTGCACCTGTTACTATGGGTGATATAGGTATTGATGTTCTTAGGATGAAAATTCAGTGTGCTATTCGATGGATTAAACACATTTTCGAGGTTTCTAAAGAAGCTTTCTAGTGCCTGGGTTTTTTAAAACAGTGTAAGAGATACTTCACTCCATCCGATCTTTGTACTATTTGTACCAGCTATATCCGTCAAAAGATGGAATACAACTCTAATGTATGGGCCGGTGCCCCAAAGTCTATTTTTAAGTTGTTTCACTGCGTACAGGAGAGGGCCATGAGGCTAATTGGGAGCGATAGGGTATCCAACTCTATTGATTCCCTAGAGCATCGACGCAATGTAGGTTGTATTTCACTGTTTTATCGTAAGTGTTCTCACGAAATTAGGGAACTTCTTCTCGAAACTTGCACGTTTTTGCATTTGACTTGATTTTCATTGAGAGCGCATACATTTTGTGGTCGATTGGTGAATGACAATATGCATTCCAGGGAATATTCGTTTTTTAGCAGAACAGTTCGTATGTGGAGTGAACTCCCTCCAGAGGTCTTTCCTGTCACTTTCCTGTCACACAATGATAAGTGTTCTCACAAAATTAGGGAACTTTTTCCCGAAACTCGCTCGTTTTTGCGTTTAACTCGGTTTTTGTTGAGAGCACATCCATTACAGGAAAAATTCGTTTTTTAGCAGAACAGTTCGTATTTGGAAAAGACTCCCTCCAGAGGTATTTCCTGTCAATTTCAATGTAGGAAATTTGAAATCGTATGTCCACTAACACTACTCCCTCTTTCCTTCTCCCCATAACCTAATTTCCTAGTTCTGGTAGAATCCATTGCACGAGTAGAGTTAATCCCCTGAGTACTGGTCGGAAAGGAAAAAAATTAGATGTCCTAAGTTTATAAAAAAACTATAAGTTTTACATGGACTTTGCTAGCGCAATGAACAATTACTCTTTCTTTGCTCATGTGCTTATACCCATTTAGGTACAAATATTCAGAGTTCCTAGTTACTCTGCGAGTTACTTCGTTAGTTACTTAATGCCTTAATGCCTCTCCTTCATTCTAGTTTCTGACTTAGTAGGTTCTTGCTTAGTAAACCATATCTAAGTTACGCTGACATCTCACTGAGCATTCCATCATCCACAAAGACTGTTCAACATTGACATTTTAACCAATATATTTAGCTTACGAAAGCATATTTCTAGAATCTGGTTTTTTAATTTAAGTTCATTTTAAGTTCAGTTAATTATCAGTGCAAAAATCTAATTTAGTTTCACGAGCAATAACCCAGCTGTAAATGAAACGAAGTACTTAGACAATAACCGATTACGCACATATGACTTCGTAAGCGAAGCATCTAAGTACTTACTATGTAATGCAGCTGTAATCGAAGTTGTCATATGCAACTACACCTACCTTACATACGCAAGAAAATTTGTAATCTACGTTGCTTACTAATCCACTTATGATGTAAACTGAATTGTAGTGATGATGATTGATGACGTCATCGCTTATTTTGTAAGCGAGAGCGCACCGATTAAACAGCCTATGACACTTCTAGGTTAAATGTAAGTGGCGAAATAAGCGAACGCATCACCACTGACTACCACTTAGTATAGCTTATGTAATCGCTTATGTAATGTATGCTTTTACAGCTGGGAATCTTATCGCAGCCCCTTTTTCAAGCATTCGGTGAAATGTCTCGTTATTACAATTTTTCTTTATTAAGTTTTCTTAAATTGCCAGCTACGTAGGATGAGGCATTGCTCTCTTAGAATCAGCAATATTGAAGAAATATTAGGTATTGACCCCGCTTACCTAAGAAGCATATGAATAGTGAATTTGTGCGAATGTACAAAATTTTTTGGTAATGCTTTTCACTAAATAATGAGAGCTTTTTCAAAAATCATATAAAATCCCTAGAAATTATGCTTGAAGGATTCAACAAATTAATTTTATAAATTCAGCTGCCTGAAAATTCTTGTAAACTAAATGAGAATTATAATGATAATTTAACTAAACAATCAAATATATTTCCACTATAAATTTACACTAACAACTTTTAAGAAATATTTAATTAAAATATTATTCTTTCTTTTTTTTTTCTAGGATTTGGATGATTTCCCAACGATAATTCAATTCCTTATCAACTTCAATGTGAAAATAGTTCCTAAATTGCAACCCGTATTAATGGGTCTATATGTTATTTTAGCTTTATACTGTTACCTTAAGATCTATTTATTAATAAAACAATTAACTTTAGGTGATATTTTCCGCAAATATTGTAAACGTAGTAAATTAGTTAGCTAGTGAATAGAATAGATTATTGTAAGTCAATTAAAATTAAATATTTTTATTATAATTTAATAAAATAAAAATTTTGCGGCTTTTATTTATAAATATTTTTGTTAATTTATTTATTTATTTATTTGTAAAGGTGAGAAATGTATAAAAAATGTAGTTTTTAATAATTTTCAAATTTTTTTTTATATTTAAATTTGATTTAGAAAACAAAACAAAAAAAAACGCTTCTTTTAACCTTGTTTTTCATATTTGGCTCTATAGCTGCCACTGGGATCATATTTATCCAAAAGTAATTTCCATTCACCGGGTTTGTTGGTACGCAAAAAGTTGATCACTTTTTGAGAGTTCTTTTTTTGAACATTCGTGCATTTTGAGCAGTCGCTTTGTAAAGCATCAGGTAACAGTTCTATAGGAAAATAAATAAATACAAATAAGCAGATGAATTAAAAATATTGTTTTTTATTTAGTTATAGGAATAATAAATAATATTTTGATGTATAAAAAAATAATTTAATTTTAGTTACGGGTTTTTTTCACATGTCAAAATAATGGCATACAATTTAATAATGTCGATTTATTTTTTGCTTGAAAAATATTATTACGTTTATAACTTTTATAAACATTTTGTTGTGAGTTCTTTATAGCAGTTTTTAAATTATTGGAGTTTTTTAATTAATAACAATTTTATTTACTTTAACTACACAAAGTTGACTCTGCAGAACAATTTACTTAAGATGAACATTTTTACTTCACCAGATTAAATTTTACACTGACTGACTATCCGCTTAGACGCTGCCCTTTTCTATATATCCATTAAAAGTCTAGAAAATTTAAGGATCTTCTACTCCCTTTGTATCACATTTTGTTGTTGTATGTTGTTTATTGAATGTATAAGCGCCTGTATGGCTGTCTGTATTTTTGTTTTTATACTGATAAAGTTTCTTCTTGGAATTTATTTTAAGATATTTGTTGTTGTCTTGTGTAGATATGTTTTCTTAGAAAACTACGCAAATGGTAAACAGCCCACATGTTTGTTGTTGTGTGGTGCGTATAAAATTTCTACGCAGTTTGTAACTAGAAATTTTATTGTTGCACCATAAGTTTTCTTAGCAAGCTACGCAGTTAGTAAACAACATACCCAGTAGTTTACTTTATTGCTTAATTATTTTATTTTAAAACTTAAGCAAGACACGTAACAATATATTTATTATAATAACAAAATGAGTTGATACGTTATTAAAAATATCTTCCATCGTTATTTCACTACTCATTTCCAACTTTCTGATAGCATATGAACTACATACCGAAAACGCTTAGACGGTTTTTCTAAACTGAACCGTATTCTTGTAAGGCCATTCTGCGTCGATCGAAACAAA
Organism: Trichopoda pennipes; assembly: GCA_030448955.1. NCBI lineage: Eukaryota > Metazoa > Arthropoda > Insecta > Diptera > Tachinidae > Trichopoda > Trichopoda pennipes. The sequence continues at coordinate 7,098,221 of JASKUP010000040.1, forward strand.
TAGTACGCAGAAGGGAAAAGGTCTAGGCTGTAAGGTGAGTGAACCGAGACTTTCCATCCATTGTTTTCTAAAAAGATTTTGATCGATCATTTAACATGTGGCTTAGCATTGCCAAGATCAAAGGTTAAAACCTCCTTTTTGGTCGAATGTTCTGGTCGTTTTCATTGATTGCTCTCTTCAAAAGAATCAATTGTCGTCGGTACAAGTCCTCTGTGATCGTCTGGCTCGATCTGCTCTAACCATTAGGTTAGTGTTATGAATATTTAGCTTCGGCAATGATTTGGTTAGTTGGTAGGGCTTAAGTTTATCGTAGTGTATCCATTTCTCATCACAATACGATGCAAAAATAACTTTTTTTTGAAGCGTTCAAGCATCATTTCCGATAAGCAAAATCGCCTTTCAATGTCTCTCGGCCTTAATTCATATGGGACACAATAGCTTTACTTTTTAATGAATCCCAATGCTTTCAAACATGGGGAAATTGCTTGTTTTGTAACTCCCAATGATAGTACAAGTTCCTCTTGCGTTTGACAACAATCTTCATCGAATAATACTTCCATTCTCATCTTCAAACTATTTCAATTGACCAGGCCTTTTCTTCCCTCTTCTCTGCGTCGAAATCACTACTTTTAAATCGTTCACAAGTTTTTTAAGTTGCAGGCACCCGTGTTTTTTCAAATTAAAGAAAGTTATCAAACTTCCTCGCAAAACATCTTTTTTAGGCACAACATTCGAAATTCTGTCTATACTTTGCCATCTATCGAATACTGAATTATAATAACAGATGTTTATCCTTCAAAATATCATATTTGTTATTATTGCCACAAACCATTTGTTATACAGGATGGGCCAAACTGGAGCTACTAAGCACAAATAACCTTTTTTCTTTTTTGATATATTTATTTTTCTCTTTTTGTAGGTTATAATTGAATTGTTGGAAATTTATTATGGCACCCTACAGTACAACACAACGCGTTAAAATTATCAAGTTTTTCTATTCTTCTCAACGATCAATTGTTTTAACGCAGCGTAAATATTGGTAACATTTTAATTGCAGATCAGCTCAAACAGCCTTCATGATTAGGACGAGGTGTCCAGGACGGTCGGCCCATCGAAATATTCGCACTGAAGACAACGTGGAAACTATGCGGCAGAGTGTTGCAGATGATCCATCTATCTCAACTCGCCATCGTTCCAGCCAATTGAGCATTTCTACAACGACATTGCGTAGAATTTTAAAGTTGGATCTTAAGATGTACCCATACAAAATTCAAATAGTGCAAGCACAGCTACCGCAAGACCACCAACAACGACTACAATACGCTATTCGTTTTACACAATTAACGACACAAATTGATTTTTTAAATAATGTTTTGATGTCGGCTGAAGCGCATTTCCATTTAAATGGTTATGTCAACAAACAAAACTGTAGATTGTAGAGCTCTGAAAATCCAAGGGCAACACACCAATATTAGTTGCACCCATATAAATGTACTGTTTGATGCGGTGTTATGGCCACTAGAGTTATCGGACCATATTTCCTTGAAAATGAGTATAAAACGCCGGAATCGATTTCAGGAGCCCCTTACAGAACATTGATTGAAAACTTTTTGCGGCCAATGGCGGAACAGTATTCTAATTTGTGGTTTCAACAAGATGGAGTAACTGCGCAAACTGCTGGGCAAACTATAGACCTGCTGCGTGAAATTTTTGGCGAACGTTTAAGTTCCGAAAATTCAGATTTCCCTTGGCTACCTCGTTCGCATGATTTGACTGCGTCCGATTTTTTAAAGATATTTAAAAGACAAAGTGTATCTTAATAAACCAGAAACTATTAGACAGCTGAAGCAACATATTCGAGACGAAATACTGAGCCTTCAACCCGAAACATTATGTGGTGTAAGGGAAAACGCGTTAAAAAGCGCCAATCTATGTATCGAGGAAAGTGGTGGACATTTGTCTGATGTAATATTTTGTACATAATTTCCATAAAATATATTCAATGTATAAAAACAATTAACCAAAATAAATAATGATTGCAAAAGTTATTTGTGTTTAACATTAGTAGGTCTTATTTGGCCCACCCTGTAGTTATGCTATAATATCAAAATCGACATTATTAACACGAAAAAAAATTTTAATTTTAAAACTAAAATATATTGTTAATTAATAAATCTTGCGTCCCACTGTATTAAAGAAAATTTAATAGTTAACTTCATTTTCTTATATATGGAATAAATAGAAATTTATGACCTCCAGAAATCCTAAACAACAACGAATAACTTTGCACACCATTGTTTGTTTTGCACCAATCATAGTACTGATATAATAACGTTATACTACCGAAAACTTTTCACTTGACACATTTTTAGAATCTAAGAATAAGGTGACTGGTGTAGTGTGAGAGTCGAAAAAGTATTTTAAATGCGAGCATTATGTGATGTAAGGCTTTTTTTTTGTAAAATGGAAGCGACTTGTATAACTCCGCATTTAATTAGCTAAATGACTTTTTAATTTGTTTCTTTCTTTCTTTCTTTGAAAGAGTTGCAACAAATAAACTTCATGGAAGGACTACTGCTTTGTAGGTAGTGTATAGTGGCGAAGCTATGTTTAAAAAAATAGTAAGAATTTGGCAAAGAAATTTAGTTTAATCGCGGCTAAAATGTATAGTTATACATAAGCTAGTTAGCTTGTAGAAGACAGTTTCTAACTTAAAATTTTCATGGTGAAAGTAAAATTTATAATTTCAATAATTATAATTTTTGGAATTTGGAAGTCCTTTACCAAATGATAGTTAAAATAATTTTTCACACTTAAGTGAAAGCAAAAATTATAAATAAATGGCGTTCGTTTTTTCTTTTCATTCTCCATTCATCTTCTAATTTTTCGACAGAGTATTTCCTAGTAAAATGATTTCTTCAACACCAATTGAGCTTAACTTGTCAGATGGGCATTAATCAATTCCAATTATTCGTAGTATACTATTTTTGTTAAAAAAAAATCCTTTTTAAATTTATTTTTAAAAATGGCGAAAAGTATTTACCTGCATCTGCTATAAAGATCTGTTTTTTTTAGTTTTTGCAAAGAGCGATAATGTAAAAGTTTTTATAAAATTCGCTTCGCTTTAGGATGATAATAATTACAAGACAGATGCGAAGAATGCTTATAGTGTTGGTAGCGGTTCAGCAAATGCTGCATTACGCTCTAATAGTCTTTAATTTCCCATTTTTTTTCTCTTCCTTTATCAATTTAGAAATTAAAGTATACGCCAACTTAAGGCGAATTTTTATAAATTATAATTATAATTTATTATAATTATATAATTTATTCTAATTTTAATTTTATTATAATTATAATTATAATTTTATAGGTGTTCACATAAAAGTCTTAAAAATTATACGCGGTCTTCGTTTCCACTAATATTTTGAGGTTATACTGATCAAACAAAATATTATCACTCGATTAATAGCAAAATCTAGGGCTATCAAAGCTCACAACTAAAGCTAAAACAAGTTTAATCGCCTCTTCCAAAAACGCCGCAAGTGTATCACAGATATTTCAACTTGTTTAATTTGTGTTATGCTAATAAAAATCTTTTAAGGGCCAACTACATACATGTCTCATCATGACTACATACATGTCATTGCAAAGAACTTGAAAACAAAACAGAAGAATTGAAAGAATGCTCTTTCACCATTCAACACTTCCCATCACCGTTTAACTGAAATAACAAAAAAAAATATATTTCTTGGAAACATTAACACCACTAAGTACTAACGATTAAACCAACACTAACGCGAGATTTAAAGAGGTTGGCTTTTGGTGCATTAAGTTGTATGGTTTTTTTCCCCAGAAATTAAATAGTGTTGTCAAATTTTTCTGTCGTTTCTAGCTATTTATTCGATATAACGGCAAGCGCTTTCGATGATGAAGACATTATTTTCAAGAAATGTTTTAATCCGTACTGGTGAGTCAGTGTTCGCCTTTAGGTAGTTCTGTTGTTAATGTCGTATATAGACATGTAGTTAGAATGCCAGCCACCTGGCACTTTATTCAAGACTAATTTTCACTATCTCTGTCTATTATTGTTATCTAGATATGGGTGTCCTCATTAGTACGGTTTAAAACACGGCTTGAAAATGATGTCTTCACATCAAAAGCGTTCGCCGTTTATATCGAATAAACAGCCAGAAAAGACAAGAAAAACTGACACCAGATGGTTTTTTGCTCAGTAACTATCGAACTGCATAGAACTTTTTGGCTGCTGTTAGAAGACCACATAGCGCACCATACAGTGACACGTTGAGCATACAAAGGCTTCTCAATAATCGCTCTACGATTTTCAGAAGCCAAAATTTTACATACTCTGACAAGTGCAAGCGGGCTTCGTTTGAAAAATAGTTTTTTCGAAAAAACTAGCCGGTTGATCCTAAATAAATTGCCTTCAATTTCTGTATCAGTTGAACCTTGTAAGACCTCAAAGTCAAATCCAATGCAAAAGTCGCCATGTGATCGTTTTGAATAACACCAGTTATTGAAAAATTCAAGAAACTGGCAAATTTGGATCTGCTTCAACACTGTGACTCACGGTTGCGATTATGGGATATGGTGTTTCCATTGTCAAACGCTTTATTAGCGCATTTGATATTTTGAGAAAACATGGTGCTAATTTTAGGATACTGCTTCATAAACCGATTTCGCGGTTAGAAAACATTATTTTTGGCTTAACACTAAATAATGTGATGATGTTGGGGACAACATTTAGGTGCGACAAGACCGTCGTACAAGCCATTACACAAAATAATAACTATGTATAAGAATAAGATATTAGCTGCTCGTGCAGTCCCTTTCTCTCTCCCTCACGCTCTCTCTATCTCTTTCTCTCTTTCTTGGTATTATAGGAAACAACACCGGATGTAGAGGAAAGCATATTGTGCATTCACTAAATTATAATAAAATTTGGCAATTTACTAAGAATAACGCATGGAAATTTTGCCAATTGTTGTGTACAATATTCCACATGAATCTCTATCCAGGGTATTTTAATAATAAATAAATTTCCAAAAAATAAATTTCAATAAAAATTTAAATTTAAATTTGCATAAATTTTGGGACACCTTTTTCTTAATTAAAACTTTACATGTAGGCTTTTTTAGTCATGCTTTTCTGACACACAGACACGTCAGATTAAAACAGACATTTTACAAGGTCTTCCTGATAAAGAGACAAAGAGAGTTGTTTTATTAAAACAGGAAATAAATATTTACTTTTTAATTCACGTCCTTCAGGTGTACAACGTCCTTTATCCATTAAGCACTTAATATAAGAGGTTAAAATGCGATTATTATCCAACACAGCATCAACATCAACGTTATCGTATTTGCTAGTGTAAGATTTTTGGGCAGCCGCAAAAGCGAAGCACACAACAGCCGCCAGCAAACAGACAAAAGTTGTCTTCATGTTGTTCGATAACTGAAAACAAAGAAAGAAACATAAATGTTAAAAAATGTACACAATCTTACAGCGGCACTAAAACTTTCAGTTTTTACTTTTTCGTTGTTGCTTTAAGTAAAAACAAAATTGTTATAAAACACTTGAAACAGCAAAACAAACAAACGATTACACCACCTCGAAACATATGAACGGCAGGTTTTTAATTTTTTTTTTCGTTCCTTTCCTTCTTTTATTTTATTTGATTTATATAAATATATCGAATATAATCGATTGCATAATATTTTCCGATAAAAAAAAAACAAAAAAAAACACTTGGAAAATACAAGCTTTTGAGAGCAAATCAAGGTACTTTTATTAAAAAAAAAAACAACACAACACAACAACACTTTAGTCATAATGTTGTTTGCATTATTGATTAACTTTGGGTTTTGGTCAAATAAATGACGCGACACATTTGCAACAACAAATTATACCTGAAGTGCATACAAAATTATAAAATCAACTGAATTTGAGGGTGAAATTACTTGAATGGAAAAAATGACATTGATGACACAGAAAATAACAACGGCAAACAAAGTTTTATTTTATTTAAATATTTATGCAGTTAAATTGATTTTTATATTCATATTTAAATAAAAAAAACTGTTTAATTTACAATCTTTTGTATGAAGTGTTGAATCATAGAATTCTACAATAGTTGTACAGCGATACACTTTGTCACTGGGGCATTTCGATGGCACTGTAAATGCTTATATGAATGAAATTAATTTTTTTTGATTATAAATAAATATCTGTTATTCTTTTTAACGGTCATTTTTCAATAATTTAACAATAAATATTTTTTCAATATTTCGCTTTCCTATGGAAAGCTTCTTCAGAAAAATTAATTTCAATAACAACAATTATTAACAAATTGAAAAAAAATTTTTTCTTTTTATAAAAATACACGTAAAGTACCATGCAGAAGGCACTATTTTCAGAAGAGATATTAAACACATTTGATGCACTGCGGTCCGAAAAAAAAATATAGAGCAACACAAGGACATTTCATGGTCGTATGTGCTTTAAACTTTAATTTCGGAACACTTGCAGTCAATCAAATACAAGTGGCGTAGACAAATTCATTTTTCAAGACGCATCTGACATTACACTAACATTTAAGGCGATTAAAAAAAATACTACTTCTCGAACTGTTTTCTTATCGCTCTCCTCATGATACAGTTTAGTGACGCTATAGTGTTCACTTGAAATATTTTTAATATTCATATTCAGTCTCTAACTCAATTTAAACTGTTATTTTTGTTGTGTTTTAACTCATTCCAAAAAATTTCAATATTCCTACTTTTTGAAAATAGTTGGCATGTTTATGGAATGGCCCATATTTCGATATAAAAAATTAAGTGAGAATATATTTTAATTTTTAGCTTTCAGTATAAAAATGCAAATAAAATTTTTTGCATAATGTTGGCATAGAAAAAAGTTTTTAATTTTTACAATTTTTAATTTATTTTCATAGCGTGATTTAATTAAATTTTTAATTGGATCAGTTTCGTAATTCTTTGAAAAATAAATACAAAATATCCTAATGAAATAACTAATCAAATCAATTACATTTCATTTCATTAAAAACCAAAAAAATTAAATAAAAGAATTTCTAATTAAATAATTAATTGAATCAATTAAAAATTTAATAAAAGTTAACGAAAGTGGGAAATCAAATAAGACCTTTATTACGAGCAAAGACTTTTTTTCGTTATAAAAATCATAAAAAATAAAAATATGCTCCTATAGAAGACATGATTTTGATAAATATTTTTTAACCCTTTAACCGCAAGACTTTTCAATATTTTTTTAATTTTTAACCAGAAATTTTTAAAAGAAAAAAGTGAAAAATACCAACATGCTCACTAGGGTATTACCAAAAAATAAATTTTTAATTAGTCACTCTGAAATTTTGAGATTTGAAATCAATATATATTTTTTAAATAGTGATCCTGGTGAATGGTGCGAAAATCAACATTATTTAAGAGCTAACAAAAATAGTGGGCGGCTTAAGAGTAGTTAATGACACAGCTGAGAGGGATGTAAAACGAATCTAAGACTTTAACGCATCCTAGACAAAAGATAAAGAACAACAACAGTAGTTATATAATTACAAATGCTATCTAAATGTAGGCTCCACTTAAGCCACCGCTACTGAACTGTACTTAAGCTACCGCATGCGTATAAGCCATTACCTCCATAAAATTTTATTTTTAAAATGTTATGTTATGCAATTCAAAATTATAATTAATAAAATTTATTTTAACACTATTCAACTATTGAATTAATAAAATACATTTGAAACAGATATAATTGATTATTACAATAACCTTTAACCTTTGCTTGTGGGAAGTTCTATATGAGCAAATTCATTGCGAACTGAACTAGTAAATGCTGAGAGTCCCTAAAACTATTAATTTAAGCGAAAAAATGATTAAATTCAAAATTAATTAGAATAAAATTTCTTATCAAATAAGACTAGAGTTTTATTCCTAAAAAAATAGTTTCCATTTTAAGGATGAAAAACTAGGATTCTTTTGTTGAATAATGGCTGGCAGGTATTAATACAAACAGATTGAATTGAAACATTGGCAGTCTCATTTTCTAGTCATTTAGCACATTTTGAGGGAATGAGCCGAAAGATAGTTTCACACTTTTTCTATCTCATATACCCAGTAACCGCCCTAATGCACGCATGGTACGAATTTCGCACTTGGCGGTTATTTTTGAAATTTTATTTTTACCTCAATTTGACTTTTATTATTAAGATTTTCTTAAAGCTTCTACACGTTTTTCATCTTTAATAACAAAAATCTGTTCCCCCCAGGGCACATTTATATGTTTTGACGGAAATCCACCGTCATTATATATGTCTTCGGGGTTAAAAGGGAGCCCAGTCCCCTAATAGGCTACCAGGAGCCAACTGGACAATTCCACTATATTTCCACGGGGAATCAGAGTTCAGCTATTTGTTTTTTTAGCCTTTTAGCTGTTCTCTGACTGATTATTGAGGTTGGCCCTTCGGGAGTATCGTGGTGGCTGTGTGTTTCGAGGCACTCGTTTGTGGGTCGAATCATTCACAATGAACACAATGAATGGTCCAGGTCCAATGACCATGAATGCTGTCGTGTTCTTATATTATATTAAGCTTCATGCGTTCTGGACCAGAAGTTTAATATATTCCAACTCTCCAGCAGGAGTAAAGGCTGCGGTCTGCTTCGGGCTCTTGAAGTTGCAACTAGGAGTGACCTGAGGATATACATATCTGAACGCCTTCTAGGGCGAGGATGACGCTACATTTCATCCACAGTGGTATGATCCACCATCTGATTATGGCTTACACAGCTGGGTGCAGATGTAAATCTTATCACGTATAACAAAAACCTACAACCTATTAACGTCACTGTTATGTGAAACAAAAGGCCATAAAAAAGGGCATACGGATATTTTGCAATTATTTTTGTCTATTAATTTTAATACCAATCACAGCCAGAAAGACAACAATAATTTCGTTTTAATTTAAGAAATTAAATTCAATTTTGAAAATGGCGGAAATAAAAAAAAAATTTAATCAAATAGAATAATTTTGTAAGACAGCTAACCCAGTGTTATAAGGTTTTTAATATTACCATTTCCCGTCCTAACTGGCTGGTTTGTATTCGATGGCGAGCGCTTTCGATGCGAATGCATCATTCTCAAGCCGTGGTTTACGGTTTGTACTGGTGAGTCAGTGTTGGCGTTCAGGTAGCTCTGTTATTAGGTCCGTTCCCCCCAGGGGCATATAAATATGGTCTTTATAGAATATTCCACTATCTAGACTCAGTGCAACTGGGGTATAAAGGGAGCCCAGTCCCCTGAAGACTGGCAGGAGGTCAACTGGAAGCTCCACTTTATTTCCACGGGGATCAGTGAGCTCGCAGAGTTCATTATTTGTCTCTTTAGACTTATAATAGTTCTCTGGCTGATCATTGGTGTTGGCCCCTATATGGGAGCATCGTGGTGGTTGTGGTTTTGCGGCCCCATATCCTATGGTTTTCTATGGTGGCCAGGATCATTTCGCTGATAATGACACGCATTTTGAATGATCCAGTCCAGTGAGCATGCTTGACATGTGTTCTGGACAAGGAGTTAGAAAGTCTCCAACTCTTAAGCAAGGTGTGATAGTTTGCAGACCTGCCCTGGAATTATTCAAGTTGCAACTAGGTGGTATCTGTTGCTTAAAATTATGTCTTCGGCTATCTAGGACGTTTGTATAACGTTCCAAATTATACAAAGTGGTTTGTCCACCATCTGATTAAGACTATATAGTCAGGCGCGGATGTAAAACAAATCACACTCTGTTATTAGGTCCGCATATATTCAGGTAAGCAGAATACCAGCCACCTGGCATTTATAAGGTTATAAGGTTTTTGTTTGTGTTTCACAAAGACCAAAAACGAAAGTAAGAAATTTTGAATTAAAAAAAAAATTATAATTTTTAAAATTACCAACTTTAAGCAAAAACACAGTGAGTGGCTGGGTAAAGTAAAATCTTACTTTAATGTAGCAGCCGTTGTAATTTTTTTGGTGAAATCTGAAAGATTTAAAGCTTTAATTTTTTATTAACCCTCGACTATAGCCAGCATTGCGTGGAACCTTGTTTAAGCTTTCATCTAAGGACTGGTGAATTAAATAAAAATAGTCTCTAGTTAAGAATCAATATATTTTTCAAATTTCCTTTAAATCCATTTAGTCGTTATTGACACATAAACAAACAAACTAACAAAGGGATTCATAATACTCTACGCGTAAATTATGTAGTCGTATGCTAAACAAATCTTTCTCCAAAAAAGATTTAAGTTAATATAATTTAAAACTTAAAATGTCTAATTTTTTAATGGTTTCTTACAGTGGAACAATTAGAGTAAAATTGGAAAAATTATAGGAAGAAGAGACCTCAAAGTTTGGATTTCTTAATAGATTTCTTAATATATCTTAGAAGATATATTGATTTTATCTCTGTTTCACTGCTTATTTACACAAAAAAAAAGTTCTATTGAATGGGATTGGTTGGTTTGACAAGAAATTCATTTTTAGTTGAAATACTAATTGGAGGACGAATTTCAACTAGTTGAGAGTTGTTTGTAAATCAGACTTATTTACAGGCTTTAAAAAAGTTTATATTTTTAATAAATATTTTAATAAATATCTTTTTTCTTTTTTTTAGATCTTTTTTATATATTTTTTCTTTTCAATATTTCGCTTTTCTTTGGAAAGCTTCTTCAGGAAAAAATTTTTTAAATTTTTGAAAACAAAAAAATTATTAACAAATTGAAAAAATGTTTCAAAACATTTGACAAAAACATAAAATATTTTTTCATACATACATACAAAAATTTAAAATTTTCAAATATTCAAACATACAAAAACAAGGAAACGGAAACAACAAATAAATAACAAACAACAAATAACAAATTCTCTCTTATGAAATGATTATAACAAATTATGTGTCTTTTTAATTAAGTACCTATAATTCTGAGCTAAATTGTCTGTGTCTGTTTTGAAATTTATTCTCCTTACATTTGGTACATTAACAATTTCTAACATTTCCAACATATAACGTCTCTTGTAGTTTTTTTCTATATCTAATACTGATGTTTCATCAAACTTTGGATAATGATTATATTTCTTACAATGTGAAGATAAGGATGTCTTCTGTGTTGAAATATTCCTATATTTTTGGTCACACCTGTGACCAGCTAATCTCGTTTTAAGTTTATTTTTTGTTGTCCCAATATAAACTTTGTCACAGTTCACCTGGTCATTTCCTCCACATGGTATCCTGTATACTACATCAGATATTTCCATTTTTCCTATTTTATCCTTCATACTGCTAAATAATTTATTTAATGTGTTATGTGTTTTGTGTGCAATTATATATTTATCTATAAAAATTAATAAATATTTTAGTTATAATAAAAAATTTAATGTTCGTTATTCCTTTATAACAACAGAATAACAATTTATGTAATGTCACCCCATAATTTAAGCACTTTAGCTTAACACATTTAGCGTCATGCGCGGCAACGGCGCGACCTGAGTACTCGTTTTGACCGCGTGCTCACATATCCACACGCAACCTTAATTTCTTTAAACGTGAATGTGGCATAGTGTACACGATTAACATTGAGTTTATATACCTGGAATAAATCTGTAGCCCCAGGAGAACGCGAAATTGTGCTTGGCCTGAGCAGCTTGCATAGAAAAAGTGAAAATTTTCCCTTACAATAAATGGACATAAACCGAATGTTATCAGAAAAAACAATATTTTGGCCCGAATGAGCAAATCGCGATTTTTGGGCTTAGCGCGAGATGTGTTAAAGACTACATAATTTTTTTATTCAAAATAAATAGTAAAATTCAGAAATAAAGGTGACACTAATATAATGCAAATTGTATACTTAAAATGAGGTACAATTTCACATCTCCTTAGTAGTTGTAGTAAAATACAAATCACACGTCCATAGCAATTAATTAACCAAAATTATTTACAGCTTAAGAAACGAATAATAAAACACTTGTTATATAAATATTCATGACTGAAAAAAACAAAAAAAAACAGCAGTGTTCTCGCTAGTCTTGCACGTGTTTTGTTATATAAAAAAACTTGTATTAAAATTTTTTTTTAAAAAACGATTAAAAAAAATTCCTTGAAATTCCCGCCTATTTGGTTAAAAGGTCCATACAGCATTGTTAATTTTATTAGAGCTAATTTAGATACACGCTTTAAATATTTATATGTGTGTGTGTGTGTTAGCAAAGCTATCAATTTATATAATTTATGTAACACAAGTTGTTTTGTTTCTTTAGCGCATTTAATAAATTATAAATTCTTTTTTTTTTTTTTTATTTCATTAACTTTTTCCAACTCTTGATTATTTCACAAATTTTCCAAAATTTTATTATTTATTTATTATTTTCACTTTTTATTAAAAACCAAATAGAATCGCTTACATTTTTCTTTGATAACTGTTATGTTTAAAGGTTTACACAATATTAAACTCAATTGCAGTTTTTGAAATCTTTTTATACGCCAAATTTGTTACGCCAACTACACTGTTAGAAAAAATATAATTAATTATCATTATTTGTAAATACAAAAGAAAATGACGGACACATAAAAAATGGAATTCACAAACAATTAATAATTAACAATTAAAAATACAAAAGGACATAATTAAGATGCTGAACTGAGTTTGAATTGTTTTATTTAAGAATATTATAGTTGTTGTTGTTGTTGTAAATCGTGTGTTTATAATTCTTGGAAATCAATTGTTGTTAAAGTATAAAACGATATATAAAGGAATTTAAAATAATTCTATTTATATTTTCATTTTTCATAATTTATTTATTTATTCATTTAGTAATTTTAAATACAGGGTGTCCGCCGGGAAGAAAGAGAATGGATCTCATATTGATAAATGTTTTGTTTAATGTCAGCAGTTATGCATGGAATACAATATCTGTCTCTGTTAGCCCTTTTGAGCACATTTTTCATTACATTCTCACACATTTCACGCGGTATTTCGTAATTTAAACACGAATATTTTGTTTGTGTTGTTCGAGCGTTTCTGGTTTGTTTCGATAAAAGAAGTCCGGAGCAGTCAAATTCGGCGACCGTGGATGCCAATCAACATTAACATTTCTGGAAATAACTTATGTGGAAAGAGGTCACGCAGTAATTCCATTGCAATCCTGACTGTATGTAATGCAGACCCCCCGGGGGCACATTTATCGGTCTTTATAGAATACTTGACTATCTAGACCTGTGCAACTAGGGGAAAAAGGGAGTCCAGTCCCCTGAAGGCAGCAGGCGTCAACTGGGAACTCCACGTTATTTCCACGGGAATTAGTAGCCCGCAGAGTTTCCGCTATTTGTCTCTTTAGGCATTTAGCGGTTTCTCTGACTGATTATTGAGGTTGGCCCTTCGGGAGTATCGTGGTGGTTGTGGTTTCGCGGCCCCATATCAGGTTTGTTGTTTAATTTGGTGGCCAGGATCATCTTGCCATTAATAACACGCTAGGTCAATGATCCAGTCCAGTGAGCATGCTAGACATGTGTTCTGGACAGGAGTTGGAAAGTCTCCAGCTCTTCAGCAAGGAGTGGTGGTTTGCAGCCCTGCTCTGAAATCATTTAAATTGCTACTAGGAAGGACCTGTTGCTAGAATTAGACTTCGGCCTCCTAGGGCGTGAGTGGCGCTGCGTTACACTCACAGTGGTTTGACCACCTTTTGATTAAGGCTCCATAGCCAGGTACAGATGTAAATCTTATCACGTAATGTATGCAATGCAGCGCTGTCATCCAGTTGTGGCGTTAAAAAGTTTTCAATCAAATCGAATTAATGTTTAATGATTCCTCCTGAACAATTTGCACACCAGACTGTCACTTTTAATGGATGACTGGGTTTCCCACTCCCCAGAACCGTTTATTCTGTTTATTCACATATTCACTCAACTCAAAATAAGCCTCATCACTTATTCATGAAAATCGGTATTGTCATGGGCAAGTTGTAACATCCTATTGGCATATGTACGGCGGCGTAAATGGTCTTGTGGAAAAAGCTCTTATGACAACTAAATCCTTGTGCAGACTCTCGCTTTTAATGGATGCAAAGGTGACTGTGGAATAATTCCCCAAAACCGACTATTCTTTATTATGAAATAAGGGGTTGTCATGGACGAGCTGTAACATTCTATTGGTACATGTATGGTGGCGTAAATGGTCTTGTGGAAGAAGTTCATGTTTCAACTGAATCTTATATGGAAACATATGCAAATCCTTGTGAAAAATTGTGGCTAAAGTTGTTCTTTAAAGACCAAGCTCCTGACCACGGCATCGAATTGAGGTTGATGAATTGTTTTGAGCACTTTCTTGAGCAGCAGTAATGCTTTTAGCCGATCTTGCAGTACGTTGTGGTCCATGCTTAAGCTTATCACCTATATACCCTCTTTTTTCAAAATCATTCACTGCACGATAAATAGTGCGTTTTATTGGCACGTTGGGTTAATTTTTTCAGAAAATAAATCGACTAAACTAATAACACAAAATTATAACACAAAATTAAGTTATTATTTATTTCCAAAAACCTTTTAGCCAAAAGGAGGACAGGTATTTCGTAAGTAAATACAACGAATCTTTTTAAGCTTCGTTGAGAGTGGATCCATTTGCGGTTGATTAGCCAGTAAATCGCCCTACGCATTACAGGGAAAATTCGTTTTTTAGCAGAACAGTTCGTATGTGGAATAAACTCCCTCCAGAGGTCTTTCCTATCACTTTCAATGAAGGGAAATTAAATTCAAATGTCCACAAACACTACTCTCTCTTTCGTCCTCACCATAACCAAATTTCCTAGTTCTGGTACAATGCATTGCATGAGTAGGGGTCATCCCCTGAGTGGTGGCCCCAATGAAAAAAAAAAACTTCTTTATGGATGAATCTAAATCCATATCTGTAGATAAATTTACAAATAATTTTTTTTAAATATATTTTTTTTATAATTTCCTTTTTTTTTATTGAATATTCTCTTTTTTTACTAAAGAACAGCAATAACGATATGATAGTTTATTATTTGGCTAAATAATTTTTGTTTTAATTTATTGTTTTCTTAAAGTCCAGCGTACAGTTATTCAGTAATAGTTTCTTTAAGTGTAATGTTAAAAAAAAGCTTATTTAAACCGGTTAAATATGTATGCGGACAATGTAAATGACTATGGACTTTTTCTTGAATTTGTTGTTGTTTAGTTCACGTACTTTATGCTTTTATTTAATTTCGGCTATTAAAAGAAATGAGGCTTAAAAAAACCCAAAAATTTTAATATGTTTTACGACGGTGAAGGGGCAAAGCTTTAAAGCTCACCCTCTACCCCGCTTTATGAACACAGTTTTTTAAAATAAGCTGTTCATTTATGTGCTCGACTATGTAAGTGTGTGTGTGTGTGTGTGTGTGTGTTTGAATGTGTGTTGTATTTAAGTTGAATAAAAGAAAATCTGACCAACAAAAAAATATAAACAAAGACAAACTACAATATAATTATGACAACAACGACAACAAAGAGAGTAACTAACAAAAGAGACTAAACATTAATAACCATTAAATAATACCCTCAACACAAACCAGCTTAAAATTCTTAAAAAATATAAATAATCAAAAATTCGAGCGGGCATTTATGGGTATAAAAAATTTATATAAGCAGATGTTAAAAAAATTGACTTTTTTAACACGGAATAATAGTTTCACGCATTTAAAAAGCTGTTGCTGGTAAATATTCCTACAGCTGCTGACTATGAAAAACGACTGTTTTTAAAATTTCAAGATTCAAATTAAATATAGAAAACAGAAATTATAAAAAATTTTACTTTCAGGTTAAAATCGTAATAGTTCCAGAACTACTTTTAATGTGGTCTGTGCGATGTACAAAATATCTGATGTTAAATATTTTTTCTTCCAATAATTAATAAAACCTTTTTTGCAATTTTAAATCGCTTGCAATATTAAATTGATTGCAATTTTAAATCGCTTGCAATATTCAATTGCGTGCAATTTTAAATCGCTTGAAACTTTAAATTACTTGCAATTTTAGCACATTAGAAAGCACAAAAAATTTTGAAATGTCGCTGAATTCGGAAAAAATTTAGAATTAGGTAAGAGTTAAATATTTATATACTCTTTCCTTAAAAAAAAATATAGAATTTTTTAAAGGTTTTTAGAAAATGATAGCCCTGCTCTGATCCGAATTTAGGTTTATTAACCGCACAACAAGAATTTAAAGAAAAGTGGCTTATGAAATTTTTCTAAAAGCTTTCTATCAAGTCTAGGTTAAGTGTAGAAAAATTAAAATTTTTTGAGAATCGTGGCATAATTCTAATAAATATTTTATTTGTAAAACATTATGCTCGAATTTCCTTCCAAAAAAAAAATTCGATAAGAAATATTTGGAAATAAATTAAATTTTTTTAAAAACTAAAAAACTTATTCGGATATTTTTATTCGAATACATATATTAATCGAATAAAATATTATTGAATAAATAAATTAGAAAGTGTTAGCCCTGCTCTGATAAGTCTATTAACCGCACATCAAGAATTTGAAGAAAAGGGGCTTATGAAATTTTTCTAAAATTTTTCGAGAATCAGCGAATATTTCTGATAAATATTTTATTTATAATATAATATGTTCCACTTTCCTTCCAAAAAAACAAAACTTCGATAAGAAATATTTGGAAATAAATTTCGATTTCTTTAAGTTAAAAACTTATTCGGATATTTTTATTCGATTACATATATTAACCGAATAAAATATGATACGAATAAATAAATTAAAAAGTGATAGCCCTGCTCTGATAAGTCTTTAAAGAAAAGTGGCTTATGAAATTTTTCTAAAATTTTTCGAGAATCGTAGAAAATTTCTGATAAATATTTTATTTACAAAACATTATATTCGACTTGCCTTCCACCAAAAAAAATTCGATAAGTAATATTTGGAAATAAATTTAACTGTTTTTAAGTAAAGGGCAAATTCATATATTTTTATTCGAATACCTATATTAATCGAATAAAATATTATACGAATTTAGAAAGTGGATTTAAAGAAAAGTGGCTTATGAAATTTTTTTAAAATTTTTCGAGAATCGTGGAATATTTCTGATAAATATTCGACCTTCCTTCCAAAAAAAACTTTGATAAAAAATATTTAGAAATACATTTAACTGTTTTTAAGTTAAAAACTTATTCGGATATTTTTATTCGAATACATATATTAATCGAATAAAATATTATTCGAATAAATAAATTGCTAAAATAAGCTATTAAACGAACGCAAAATGCTTGAAATTTAAATTTAAGCATTGATTCCGAGTTTTAAAAACTTCCTTTTACAAAAAGAATAGTATCTTTATCAATTCTAAAGAAATAAATAATGATCGTTGTCTTCTTCCTTTGAAAACGTAAGAAGTTTAAAGTTCATAAATAATAGCATTTTGTTTTTTTGTTGGCTTGAGCTCAAAAATAGATTCAACTGAAAAAACGTAGAATAATTTTTTTTTTTTGTGAAATATCGATTGCATGATTAGATTTTTAAGAAATTGCAACACACTTTCACTTTCTTTCCAGACCCGAATAATTATTACTACAATATTTTTGTTTCGAATAGTGGCAAGCAAAATTCGTAAATGAAATTATTTTTTTGAATTAAAAACTTACTCGAATAATATATTTTATTCGTTACAAAAAATATTATTCGAATAAAAATAATTTTCCATCCTATTTTTTGTCATCTTTTTACAGTAGAACAAAGGATATTAAATAAATGAAACCAGTTAACATTCAAATTTAATTTTGTTAAATCTTAACTTTATGTTAGGTATCCTTCCGAATCTACTTTTTATGAAAAAAAATCATTTTTAAAAAAAAGTCGAATTCCAAAGAAAAATTAGTGCAATTAGAACTTGTTTTACATTCTTGAATCATTCTTTTTATTCGTTTTTCGGTTTTTTTTCTTCCTTTTTTTCTTATTAGCTCCGATAATACAGCAAAGAAGATTTTGGGAACCTCTCTCTTTTGCATACAAAGAAGTTAAGGATTCTGCCACTTTTTGTATTTTATAGCTTTGGAATTTATTATTGATTCATTAATATTTTAATTACGATCCATTTCTTTACCTAAAAGCAAAAATGCCACTATTGGGCAGGAAATTTAATTTCCGATGATATCAAACACGAATAGAAAATGTTACTGAACCCTTTAAATACATTTGCACTCTATTACATTTTAGTATCGCCGGAAGGAAGCTCAATTACCGGTTTCTTTTTAGATTTAGTATTTAAAATACTTTTAATTACATTTTAATTTGGTTACATTTACAATTTATTAACACAAGAAAACAACATTTTATGAATTGTTTGTAACAAATCTAACAACATTCTTCTTAAATAATTTATAATTTGTCTCTAATTTTACATCATCTGGTAACGAGTTGTATAGCTGAAGACCCTTATAAAACAGCGATCGCTGCATTGCGCTTGTAGATACCCTTTCTATTCTGAAGTGTTCAGAGTTTCGTAGATGATACGGTTGAACTTCTGCCACATACATTATCTGCTCAGTTAAGTACTCAGGTGCCATTCCTCTTTTAATCTTCTGAATAAAATTGATAGTATTAAGCTCAAGTCTTTGTCTTATATTAAGCCACCTTAGTGAATTTAACATAAAGTTTATTGAGGTATATCTGTTGCATTTTAATATCACTCTCATTGCCCTGTTCTGTAGTTTCTGAAGTCTTTCAATTTGATTCTCCGTGCAGCATGAGTATAAAATAGTCGAACCATATTCAAAATGAGGTTTAACTATAGTATTATAAATGTTAATTGCTGTAATGATAGGTATTTGTCTCCTAATTCGTTTAAAGAAGCTAACTTTCTTGCCGATCTTCTTAGATATATAATCAGCATGAGTGCTAAATTTCAAGTCTTTATCTATAACGATGCCCAAATATTTCATTTTGCTCACACTTTCTCTATTACTTCATTGTTAATTCTAGAAATTACATTACTATCAGCGTTAATTTCCATTATTTTTGTTTTACCTGCATTTAACTTAAGTTTGTTCATATTCAGCCATAAGTTCACTGAATTTATATCCAGCTCTATATGGAGGTAACATTGTTGCAATGTATCTGCCTCTGTGAAAATTAGTGTGTCATCAGCATAAAGGGTAATTTCACATTTATCCAGAATATTTGGCATGTCATTAATATATATAATAAAAAGCAAGGCACCCAATATTGATCCCTGTGGAACTCCATAATCATTGCCCACTGCATCGGACATTATATCATTCACCCTTGTTATCTGCTTTCTGTTTGTTAAGTAAGATTCAAACCACTTTAATTCCGTATTCTTGATGCCATATTTATATAACTTTTGAAGAAGTATCTTTCTGTCTATAGTTTCGAACGCTCTCTTAAAGTCCAAAAATATTGCCACAATTTTCTTGGTTTTGTCAACTTTCCTCCATCTGTTCAGTATGTAATTAATTGCAGTTTCACATGAAAAATTTTTCCTAAAACCAGACTGGTGTTTCGTCAAGAGGTTGTTAACCTCCATATATTCCTCCAGTTGTTCCATAACAGCTTTTTCCAATATTTTCCACATGTTTTCAGTGTATTGATCGGCCGAAATTCTTCACAATTTTTTGTTTTTGAGATTTTGTCTGTTGGGATTATTATTGATGTTTTCCAATTCTCAGGGAATACCCCACTTCTTAGCGATTCATTTATTATATCCAGCAGTATTGTTCCAGTTAAATTCCAACTATTAAGTATCATCCTACATGAAATTTTATAGTGATCACATTTATTCTTAAGGTCCTTACATATATTTTTCAGTTTTTCAATGTTTATTGCACGAAACGAAAATTGAGTGTTTATCATAGGAATGAGATTGTCATATTGCACATAGCCAATTGTATCTCTGATGGTAGTTATGCTGTCAACAAAGTAATTATTGAATTTATTAGCTATATCACACGCTTCCTTATATTCTATTTGGTTAAACATCACAGATTCAATTGCGGTTTGATTTCTTCTCAAGATATGGCAAACGATTAATGATGGGCCAGGTGTAGCAAAAGCAGAAGCAGCAACCGCAATGTGCAAAGGTGTTAAACATATTTAGAAAGAAATAAATTTTACAGAATTTATTGTGTTATAAAATACTAAATGAAACAATATGTGATTATTGTCAAACTCTAATTTTAGATACAACATTTTAGTTCTTAAATAACTCTTAAATAGAAAGAAAGCAATTAATTGGAAATTTTTTTTGTTTATTAATTCGAACCAGCACCCCTACACATGCGATTCGTTGTGGCAGAACTAGGAAATTAGGTTATGGGGAGGAGGAAAGAGGGAGTAGGGTTTGTGGACATTCAATTTGAACTTTCATTTGCATTGAAAATGACAGGAACGCCGTCTAGAGGTAGTTTATTCCACATACGAACTGTTCTGCTAAGAAAACGAATTTTCCCTGTAATGGATAAGCTTTCAACAAAAATCGAGTTAAACGCAAAAACGTGCGAGTTTCGGGAACAAGTTTCCTAATTTTGTTAGAACACTTATCATTCTAGTAACGATAAAACAGTGAAATACAACCCACATTGCATCGATGCTCCAGAGAATCAATAGAGTTGGATACCCTACTGTCCCCAATGAGTATCTTGGCCCTCTGCTGTACGCAGTCGAGCAACTCAAAACAGTCTTGAGAGTTGTATTCCATTTTTGGACAGATATAGTTGGCATAAATAGTACAAAGATCTAATGGAGTGAAAAAGTATCTCTTACACCGTTTTAGATCACCGAGGCACTTGAAAGCTTTTTTAGAAACCTGAAAAATATATTCAGTCCATCGAACATCACACTGAATTTTCATACCAAGAACTCGAAAATCCACAACAACTAGAAAAATTTTCATTTCACCTAGAAAACGTGATACATATGTCAAAAAACAAACGTTTACTAAAATAGTAGATAACTCCAAGATAAAGAGCGAGGCTTTATTAAATATTCCGTTCTTTCAACATTTGCACATATTCCAATCGGCAGCTATAGCACTTTTGACAGTCGATCATTATATAAATTTTTTAACTTTACTTTGCCTTGTTGCTCATCTTTTAATTTCGAGATGTGAAAAGGTGTAAAGTTGTGATATCATTATCTGCAGATGTGTTAAAAGATGACAGCATATTATTGTTGTTGTTTGTATTTAAGGATTTTGTTGTTTTAAGTGAACTATGTATATTGACCGCAATGAAATACATTTGTATGCAGTTTTATTGCTTGTGGTAAACAGTGGAAGAGTTGCAGAACAGTGGAATCAATTGCATTAAGTAAATAAATACCGGTTAGACTTTAAAGCTTTTGAAATATTACATGAATTACAAAAATAACTCGAATGAACCGAATTAAAGGAGCTCATGTATGAATACATTTCGCTACTACTTCTAAAATATTCGTTACATACAAAAGTACTTTACAAAGGCTTTCGACAGCTAAAGACAACAAATTGACAGGCTTTTTCTGTGCATTCATCGAAAAATAATTATAAATTCCAAAAAAAGAATGCGACAAAACTCGCCACCTGCTTCCATGTAAAGCCATAGCCCAAAATAGGCAGAGTAAATTCTCTTGCTTCACGCGAGAATATCATCAATGTGCCTATAACTTCCCCCCCCCCGCCCCCCGGGGGCACATTTATCAGTCGTTACGGATAACTTAACCATCTAGACTTGTGCTGTTCGGGGGTATAAGGGTCCCCTGAAGGCAGCAGGTGTCAACTGGAAGCTCCACGTTATTTCCACTGGAAGCAGTATTATTGAGGTTGGCCCTTCGGGAGCATCGTGGTGGTTGTGGTTTTGCGGCCCCCCATGAATTTTATTTAGGGGGCCAGGATCATGTCACCTTTAATAAGACCACCGGGTGAATGATCCGGATCCAGTGAGCACGCTAGACATGTGTTCTGGACCAGGAGTTGGACAGTCTCCAACTCTTCAGCAAGGAGTAGTGGTTTGCGACCCTGCTTCGGAACAGCTAAACTTGCAACTAGGAATCACCTGTTGCTAGAATTAGTCCTCGGCTTCCTAGGGCGAGAATGACGTTGCTTTTCATTCCACAGTAGCTTGACCACCATCTGATTAAGGCTTACAGCCAGGCGCAGATGTAAATCTTATCACGCTCTGTACGGATAATTTCCACCCCGGGTGCACTTTGATATGTTTTGATGGAATCTCACCCTCATTACATGTTTCGACGGGGGTAAAAGGGAGCCCAGTCCCCTTCAAGACTAGCAGGAGCCAACTGAACAATCCACTATATTTCCACGGGAATCAGTAAGGCCCCAGAGTTTAGCTATTTGTCTTTTTAGCCTTTTAGCTGTTCTCTGACTTATTATTGAGGTTGGCCCTTCGATCGTGGTGGCCATCGTTTGAGTTGTGTGGGTCGGATCATTTACAATGAACATAATGAATGGTCCAGATCCAGTGAGCATGATGCCGTTGTGTTCTTAAATTTTATTAAGCTTTATTCGTTCTGGAGCAGGAGTTGAATAGTCTCCAACTCTTCAGCAAGGAGTGAAGGCGTTGGCCTGCTCCGAGCTGTTGAAGTTGCAATTAGGAGTGACCGGAGGATGTACGTATCTGAAAGCCTTCTAGGGCGAGGATGACGCTACATTACAGCCACAGTGGTATGATCTACCGTCTGGTTATGGCTTGCACACGTAAGTCTTATTATGCATGTCCCGATAACTTTCAAAGTTTCCATGGACGAGGAGACTTTCAGGTGGATCTCAAGCCTGTTCGAACTGCCAATCAGTTTACATCCGATACTTAAAGAAGTCCTATGTTATCCCTTAAACATTACGGCCATGATTTTTACAACGTTTAAAACTTTAAACATTGTGAAAATAGTCTCTAGGACCTCTATTAGAGCTGGAGAGGGGTATTACACATGAATTAAGAAAGAGTTATTAAAAATTTAAGTTTGTTACTTTCGGTTTCTTAAATCCAATACGCAGTTAAACTCAACCTTATGTGCTGTGGATCACATAACAGAACCAGCTGGTCTTTATGAGCGTGGCGAATATTTTAATGAGGTTTGCTCTATATTATATTTCATGAAAAATGTATAATAAAGCTAATCATAGAGCGATTCTGTCAGTTATTAGTGGTCCTTGCCCTAGCGCCTGTACAGGCAATGAGAATATCATCGGTATAAATAAATAAAAGATCCCGGCGAGTAGGTTGTGGTATATCGGAAACAAAGATATTGTAAAACACTAGTTCTAGCAACGAGATCTGTGAAACATCACCCACTTGTAAGATGTACTTGGAAAGATCGGGTCTTCTTAAGAAGAAGGCTGCAAATGCCAACATCAAATTCAATATTTATCACCTTGAATATAAGAACGCCATGCCAAACCGTGGCAAACGCCTTAGCAATGTCCAGGCTTACAGCTATTGTTGGGCATCTTCTATTCAGTCCGCTGGTATCGAAGTCTGTTAGTCCCATCAGCGCGTGCATTATCTAAAGTTCACTTCTTAATCAAATTGCAAGAGTTTTAAAATGTCCTTGTCAATTATCACGCCATTAATCTTTCCAGGTAGAAAGATTGCAAATTAAAGATTATAAGAACCAAAAGGTTCTTCGTTTTAGTCCACAGTAATGCCGTTTGTACTTCACTTGCATATCTGTACGCTTAATGTTCTGAACATTAAACTGTCTCCCAATGGATTTTCAAAAGTTAGTTTTTTAATACAAATTTCCAATTATTTTGCGATCGACTGCACTGTGCACTGTCAAGCAATTACGTAAATAGTCGCTCACGTCTGTTTGTTTTAAAACATTTTCATATTCCGAGAAAAAAAGTTGAAGGAACAAAAGAATACACATATATATAAAGGGTGTTTTTATAGAGGTATAGAACTTTGAAATGGAATAAAACAAAGTTTAATTTTTTAGACTGACATAAAGTATACATTCTTCGAGAGATTATCTTCTGGCATTATAATTTAAATATGACTTCTGGGATATGACTCGGAAGTAAACTAATCTGAAGGTTCTATTTTTGATGAGTTGTATCAACTTTTACGGCTGTATATCGGCAATAACGAGGTGAATGTTGTCCTCAAAGTGGTCAATCATTACAGGGCTATCGACCCTACGCGTAATTGATGTTCATATGATGAACGAAAAAGTCTGTAATCATGGCTCTGTAGCAGCCACCATTGCTTGTAGCATTCTAATCAGCATCGTTTAAAAAGAAGTGCGGACCAATGATTCCACTACCATACACATATATACATACACTTAAGCATTACCATCACTCCAAATGCGGCTGATTTATTTAAACAAAAGTGAGCTGCATCGCTAAACAAAATTTGCTTAGGAAAATTGGAAGCGTTTTTTAGGCGTCAGTCTATTCATATTGAAATGCCAATACAAATTAAACATAAACCAGTTAAAAAGTTCTATACCTTCATAAAAAAAACACCCGATATATACAACAATAGGAACAAACACTCTTACATATATACTTACATACTTTGTAAATGATGGATGTTGTTATAATTTATCTTGACGGCATTTCTTAAAATTTGTATCAAAAAAAAAAAGGTTAGACTGACTAATTTTTAAACGATTTAATCATCTGTTATATTCATACACTTCGTTCTCTTTTTATGCGGTAAAAGCGTTCCTGGGAAATCCGCATATATAAAAAATCGCACAAAAAAGCATCCATGTACAAAATGACGGATACGTTCCATTTATTAAAAAAATCACATAAAACCTAAATAAATCGCCACCAGAAATCGCATAAAAAAAGATTTATAAATAATAAGATTTAAATTTTGTTTCATCATATTTTAATAAATAGCACATATGTATGTATGTTAATAACAAAAACAAAACTTAATATGTAAAAAATAACATAAATAACATAAATTCATTTAAAATCATATTAAAAATGCTTTCATCATTATTCGCTGTCTGATAATGGGCGAACCCTTTTGTGGATTGGTGCAAGATCACTTTCAACACTTGAAGATAAAATAACGTCATCAGATCTACATGGTAATGCTTCTTCAGGAACTTCGGTGATTTTTTTCTTTGACAAGATAGTCAGTAATCAAACGCTGTGATGGCTTGACTAGTTTTTTGTAGAGTTTTCTGTAGCCAGACATACAAAATTTCAGATCACGTTTGAATTTTAAGGCGCATTCTAGATCATTATCATTTTGAATAAAAAAATTTTTTAATTTACTGGAAAGTTGAAGGCATTTCCGAAGTAATTTTTCGTCCAGTGGAGAAACATCTTCGTCTCCGAAGGCGTGCTAGGGCGAGGATGACGCTACATTTCATCCACAGTGGTAATGATCCACCATATGATATTGGCGCACACGGCTAGGTGCAGATGTAAATCTTATCACGTATTTCTCGTTGAGTATTACATTGAGTATATTTAATAATTTTTCTTCGCTTCTCCTAGGTAGCCTGATTGATTGTACGCAGCATTAAACACAAAAAATTTAAAAAATTATTTCACACTACAAAAGCAAATATCCAACTGACCGCAACAATCGAACTTCTCTATAACATAGCATTTGGGGACCGTCAAATTTCTACCTTATAGAGAAATCGGAAAGGCCCAATGACTCTGCAAATTCAATTGCCTTTTTTGAAAATATTGTTGCGGAAACAGGAATGTTATTATGCCTTGCAGTTGTTACCCACTTTATCAATATCGGCATACTCACAGAATCTTGCTTTTCGAAATTTGCAATGTGCAATAGATGAGTTTCTAGCTTCTTCAATTTTGTTTTTAATTTTTTAAAATAGTTGTGAGAGTGGTGGGGGGAAATTTTAAACCCTAAAGCAATGTTCTTCTTCTTTTTAATGCCCTTCTCTATTTCAGATATTATAAAACACTTTTGTTTACGGTTTGCCATCTTTCAATTTACGTCCGATCAATACAAAAATCCCATGAAACTGAGATGTAGTGGTCCGTACGCAGGTGTGTAAACTTATGCCACTGTTTTCTTTTTTATTTGACAGTCGTAGCAAGCGTTGAAAATGTAACCTTTTTTACAGTTTTATTTTCTGTGCAAAACTTCGTAAGAGAGATTACTTAGTGCGGTTTTACACACATCAACTTTTGCTGTTTCCATTAGAAGGAAAGAGAAGGGGTATAAAGCCTTCTCTTTCTTTCTAATGGAAACAACAAAAATTGAGCAACAAAAGTTGATGTGTGTAAAACCGCACTTAGTGTGAAAAATTCTATTTAGGTATTAAAAAATTATAAGTTACAGAGAGAACTTCACTGTAGGGAAGTTCGTTATATAGAGATCAAAATGTATGAAAACCCTCACAAATTTTCACGAATTTTATTTGCTATAGAGAAGATTTCGTTATAGAGAAGTTCGGCTGTATATGAAAACTAGAAATCTATATTGTAGGGTCTGTGAAGGAATGTGATGGAGCAACATTTTTATTCTTTGAGTATGGAACACTAAGAATCAACATTCTTTAATACTTCAAAACAAAAACAACTAATTTTGTTTTTAATTTTATTAAGATGAACTTGCAACGAATTCCACCTCATATGAATATATAAGACGAAAGTTGAAGTAATATCTTTTTCTAAATTAATTATCTTATTTCATATCATAAACAACCAGCCCTGTTTTATTTTAAGTACAACTCTGTGTATCAATAATTTTGACATTTGAATTGTCTTTTCATTCGAAAATGGCTGCTATTTCCGTTCGACAAATTTTCCTGCCTTTCTGAAAAGCGACGATTACAAGTCGACAACATGAGGTACGATTTTTGTAAATAAAACAATATGAAGCATATGAAATTTATGTTAAAATATCTAAAAAAATATGAAGAAGATGTAATTTGAATTTAACGAATGGTTTTTAATGAGAAAACTGTTTTTTTTACAGTTCTTTGAAACTTCAAAAAAGGCTGGCAGCCTCGGTAATGCGCTGCGGCAAAAAGAAGGTTTGGTTGGATCCCAATGAAATTAATGAGATTGCCAACACAAACTCCCGTAAGTTAAAAATGAATTAAAATGCTGAATATAAATGGTGGTTTTGTCTTTAAACGGATTGAAACAGTTTGGAGCAATATGCATCAACGTATTAATATCTCAAAAAAAAAAGATTTTGTGGTCATTCTTACCACCATATCTGATGATAGCTGAAATGTGCATATTAAAACGCTGCTTGGCCTGGCCGCCCACTACTTCGTTCTTAAAACAAAAATTGTTTGAATTTTATACGAATGATATTTAAAGCGGAAAATTTGTGTGAATTAATTTAACAATAATATTAATTGTGCCTAATTTCTTCAAACTTTATTTATTAATTATAATATTCCATTTTGATGTAGTGTCGGCCAGGTATTAAATTTTTTAACAGAATCTATTAAAATGTGTTTAAGACGCTCCACCAAATTGAAATTATTTAACTTTATATTAACATATTAAACTCTGTTTTTAGGCCAAAATATCCGAAAATTGATTAAGGATGGTTTGATAATCAAGAAACCAGTAGTTGTACACTCCCGCTACCGTGTGCGCAAAAACACAGAAGCACGTCGTAAGGGTCGTCACTGCGGGTTTGGTAAGCGCAAGGGTACCGCCAATGCTCGTATGCCAACAAAATTCTTGTGGATGCAACGTCAACGTGTGCTCCGTCGTTTGCTGAAAAAATATCGTGACAGCAAAAAAATTGATCGCCATTTGTATCACGATTTATATATGAAGTGCAAAGGTAACGTATTCAAAAATAAACGTGTACTCATGGAATACATTCACAAAAAGAAGGCAGAGAAACAACGTAGCAAAATGTTGGCTGACCAAGCTGAGGCAAGAAGACAAAAGGTGCGCGAAGCTCGTAAGCGTCGCGAAGAGCGCATTGCCAATAAGAAACAAGAACTTATCAGTTTGCACGCTAAAGAAGATGAAATTGCTGCCCAAGCTGCTGCTGCCACTACTGGCAAAAAATAATTTCAAGTGTAGTACTTTTAAAAAATATCGTTTATAGAAAAAAAATGAAAATGTTTTTATAATAAAAGCTAAGAAGTGTTAAAAAGCTTAAACTTTTATAATTTTTATTTAAAAATTAACTAAAATTTATAAACAGAACATTTTCTTTATTCGTATGAAATATCAGTTTTTGGAAATTTACTATTCAAGCTTTTATTTCATTCAGTAAATCGATGGGTTTGAAGTGATTTACAATATTAATAGTCCAATCCGATTCACTGCCTTTAGTAAATTCTTTAATGAAGCGATAATTACAAACGAACACCTTATCTTGATATTCTGGTAATATGCCCATATTCCAAGGTATGTCATCTCCTGATTCTCGCATTTCTTTAAGACCTCTAAGTACATGAAAGACCATAGTAATTTCCACCCATCTTTTTTGCACCTCTTTGTTTTTCTCATCAAACATTATTCCAATTTGATAAGGAAATGTTAGATATATATCTGATTCCCTGACTTCCAATTGACGCCTTTGAGAAACGGATAATTTTTGCACGACTGGCTTAAGTTCCGTAAGGGCTTCTGATGTCACTAAATTATTAAGCGCTGCAAAATCGCCATTCATGAGTTTTGATGAGACAACCTAAAAATGTTAAAGAATAATTTATTTTCTTTAACATTTAACAATAATTTTAGCAAACTCTCAAGCTTAGATTTGTGCCAAGACTGTTTATTTTTAATTAAACAAGTCGTGTCAAAAATATCTCCCCAAATCAATCATTCATAATATAACATTTTAGCGTAAGCAGGAAATAATTTGCTGTAACTTTTACCTGCATTGCTTTTTTAGCACCATGACAAAAATCTCGTAGATTAAATTCACGATCCATATAAGGACGTATAATAAATTGAATCATTATCCAGTTTTTTATCGAATTTAACATCGATGGCCACATAGTTTCAGGAAAATTCATAAGACGCGGTAAAGTCCGACCTTGATCATGGTCTGGCATTTGCTTATCATTGTCATTCTCATTGGAAGTTTGTTTCTTTAAATTATCCTCCCTTACCGCTGGCTTTGGAGAGAAGTCAGCATATCCTCTTAACTGTAAACATTTTTCTCGATTCCATAAATTTCCTTTATTTGTTTTGACAAATCCAGTGTACAAATTGTTGTTGTGATAATTATTGCCAAACTGAACACCTTTCATCTGTAGTTGTTGTTGATAGCTTATTATTCCATTTGCAGCGCACTGCAGTTTTCTGTTATTAACTCCATTTAATATTAGTTTCAAGTTTTTTAAATTAATTATCATTACGCAAATTATTTGAAAAACCGAGAAATCGCAGGAATTTTTCTAAAAAAAATTTAAGAAAATGGAATGCTAAAAAATCAAAAACTGTCAAACATATTTTCTTTTACTTTTAGTTTTTTCTTTTTAATACGTTGTACAATCAAACTTTAGGAGATGGCGCTGTTATTACAGTGTAATTCAAAGTGAACTGATATCTTTATGATGTTATCAACTTGGCGGTTTTATATTTTTGTTTATAAATTTAATAAATATAATAGGCGCAATTACGTGCATCAAAATTAGCCTTAACATTGTAAATAATAAGAGTGTGTGAAATTAAAATTCAAAATTTATCGCATTAGGATAAAGCTGGACCACAAAATACCAAAGGCTGCAAAGATACATATGAGCCAACTGAATTTGTGTTTCAGAAAGGGTTTGTCCCATTTAGTACACAAGAGAAGCATTAGGCTCAAACAAGATATACGAATTATTTTTGAACTGGTCACATGCGGGCCAACTGTTTAGCACACAAGGGGAACACTTTCACTTATTTGCTCAGAAAAAATTGTGATGTTCAAAATATTTACGGTTGCACTGAAAGCATGCCGAGACTAGGCACATAATAAAGTGTTCCACTCAATGCACACACACACAGATTAAAGATAAGTAATCATGCACGTATGCATATAGCTCTCGGCATACACATTATGTATCAATCTTATTAAATTTAATTAGCCAAACGCGATGCACCTTGTTGAGTTTCTATAGATTACTGCATTAAATTTGCTTAACAATAAACGACCGTCTTCAGTAAAACAATAGAACTTTTGTTTGGTTTCGTTGTGATGGTCGTTCCTTTTATTCTAATTAGCTACAAAATTTGCTGTCTTATAATTGCATATTGTGTATAAAATAAATTTTAGCACCCTGTAAATTTGTAAATCGTCCATGGATAAAAGAAAATCTTAGAGATTTATTTTATTAAGAGATTAGGCCAACGTACAGCTTGATTTATTGTTAATTGCTGTTTCGTCGTTAGAAACTTCTGTTACAGATTTATTCTGTGCCTGCAGTTTATCGACTGAAATAAAAGATATATTTGGGGTAATTAATAGAGTATAATTGGTATAATTAAAAAATTAAAAATTACATTTTGGTGTTAAACTTGTTATTTTTTTGTCTGCTTCATTTATCAAAGTATTTTTAGTATTTTGGCCCTCCAAGGAATCGCGTTCGCTTGCACTCACTGTAAAGTTTAAATAGAAATTATTATATTATGTGGACAAAGTCGAATGTTTATGTTTAAATCTTTAAACGATTATCATGATTGAGTTTGAAATAATTCAACTTTTTCTTTGCATTGCCATTACTTCCAAAGACTAGTTTGGAATTTTGAAATAAATGTGAACAGAAAATACAAAAAACCATAATTTTATATACATAATTGAAAAGCGAAAGCAAGAAATAATGTTAAATGTATATTTATATATAATTTATTCTAAATATATAAACAAATCGAAGTAGAATTATAAGTATACTTATATGTATGTATGTATTAAATTTAATTACTTACAGAAAATTTGGTATACACGCCTTTGCAGAGGTATTGTCAATTGAATGGCAGCTTTTTGCAATGTCTCACGTGAACGCTCAACACAGTTCAGCATTTCTCGCATAAGTCTGCGAGAATAATTTTTGTACAAATTGAAATTTTGATTCCAGAAAAAAGGTAAACTTTGTTCCTGTAAGCTCTTTTCGAGATCAATAAACATCTAAATGAAAAACTTGTTTGTAATGTTACAACAAATAATATCAAATCATATTGTTTTTAAAAATGATTACATACATCAATTGTAATTTCCGTCATTGTTTTTTTCCAATAGTCTGCATTTTCTCGCTTGGCTTTATGTAGAAATAAAGTTTTAATGAAATAACTTTTCATTTTACTCATATTTGTTTTATTATCCCTAAATTTCTTTAGCATGCGATAAACATTTTTTAGTTGATGCTTATCTCCTATAATCCTTTTTTCTTGTTGATAATATGATGCACGAAATGATATGCCTTCGTTTGGATTAATTCGACTAGGCTTAGGTATAGCCTCCCACTGGCCACTCAAGTTTGAAATAATACACTGCTTATCACTTAACAGAATGCCGGGAACAAAATCTACGGAATACATAAAAACCGTAGACTCAGAAGAAACACTTATAGTATGGGCTGGACCTTGACGCTTGTAGCTAAGAGAAAATTTCTTGCCTTCGAACGTAATTTGATTTTGCATTAACGTCAAAACATTTATAAAGCAGGAATGAATGAATGATTGAAACATTTCCACTCTAAGATAGTTGCTTTCATCGAGCCACTGTTTCAGATGTTTTAAATTTTTTTCATGTTGCTTCTCGTGTGCAATTTTTTTCAGTACTTTGGTAAAGTCCAATATGACATTTCCCGGTATATTATCATCTTCTATGACATTAATTAAAGATTGTTCAGGAAAAGTAATATGAAAAACTAAGTCAAATTCGTTGGGCAGAGAAACCTTCACGTTATCTCCATAACTACCTGAAATTAATACATTTTCATACATTATTGTTGTTATAAAAACAAAAAGCAATGTTTAAGCTAATTATTTTAACTTGATTTGCAAAAGATAATAAATTATGGCTGACTTCATTAATGCAGTTTGAAATGTAACTTTACAATGCATGGTGTTCATAAAAACAGTAAAATTTGTTTTGGCAATGCCTCATGTTCATTATTGCATGGCATTACTTTTCAAAGCCAGTTTCGTGCATGGTTTTTATTTATGATTCTTTGTAAGCATTTACATTTATTTGCGGCAAAAAGTGTTTGGTAGAAATAGTGGTTTTGTGGTAATTTATATATTTTATTTTATAATTAAATATGAACTAATCTTTTAACAGTCTTTTAAATAATTTAACGATTTTATTTTTTCGATATTTCGCTTTCCTGTGGAAAGCTTCTTCAGGAAATTATTTTTTATAAAATATAAAAAAATATAAATAATAAAATATAAAAAAAATAATTTCCACAGGAAAGCGAAATATCGAAAAAATAAAATCGTTAAATTATTTAAAAGACCGTTAAAAGATTAGTTCATATTTAAATATATTAACAAAATGTCGAATAAAAATAAAAGTAATAATCAAATATTTTTTTTTATAAATACAAATGTGATTTAACATTTAATTTTTTGTACATAATGAAAAAAATGGAATCATGAAAGGAAAAAGTGACTTGTAGAAGTACTTTTGAGCTATGAGCCAGACTTCACTGCGAAAAAAAGAAAAGAAATATAATTTGGGAACAAATAATGCGGAATATAAGGAAACTGATAGCACTACAAATGTTGGATGAAGTGTTCGGCAGTCGTAGTAGCGTTCTGATACCTAGTGGCATGATCGAATCTTCCATTCAAATATTAGTGAAAGTCTTGTCGTATAATACCCTAACGAAGCAGTACGCCGATGCAACTTCTCTAGATATTTCCACTTCGAGAAGTGCAACAAAACGAAAGCGATTCGGTATATTGGATTTTCTAAACAACGAATCGGAGACAGATGCCAAAACAGTGAAAAAATTTTTGGACTTGGAGACAGAAAAACCAGTAGTAGAGAAAGAAAAATTAGCCGAAATGAAGGAAATTCGTACCTCATTGCAGAAAATTATAGAAATAACTTAATTTCTATATATTTTTAATTTAAGACTGCAAAACCTTTTACCTGATAATTTTACATATGAACTTACTTCAGAAACAAAACACTTGCGTCAATTTATGCGTTCATAAATGTACAAAATTGTTACAGAATTTTTTTACAAATCAGTGTTGCTAGGCAATATTACTTTGTCTTGTAAACAATTTTCTTTTCAATGTTGCAATGCAAATTGCAATTATGAAGTCAGCCTGTATGTTATATGGTTTAGATTTTTTATCTTTCGAGTATATACATATACATAGTAGCGATTCATATATCAAGAGTTTATGCGATTGAATTTAAGTTGCATATACCACACATATCACTTGTTGCACTATTTTTTATACCAATATGAGAAATATTGCAATGTTATGTTGCTGTTTAGTTTGCAAAAATGTCACATTTACATAATTCTTAAGAATACACTGAGAATTCACATTATTGAAACTCACAAATGAATAGTGCGAGCAAATTTACGTTTTCCAAAACAGGAATCCAATTAGTAGTTTGCAACTGTCAGCAGCCGCATCCATTACAAAGAGTTAGTGTTGCAAATTCTCTTCACGTAACCCAACAATCCACTGGTCTTTATGAATTACTAAATAACATCAAACCATCACGGGTTTAAGTTTGTGTAACCTTCGAGTTTAGAGACATAGCAGCGATTCATATTACAAGAGTTTCCTAAATGTTTTTTAAACACACTTATTTTATGCGGTTGAATTCATGTACAACACTATTTTTTTACTTTTTCATAAAAAGTTCTCACATTGCAATATAATGTTGCTGTTTACTTTGCAGAAACTGTCAGATTTACATAATTTTTGAGAATACACTATCTGGGAATTCACATTATTTTATCTTCACGGGCGTTTTAAAATATAAAAAGTTAAAAAAAAATTTAAACATTTTTATTTCCGGTCTAACGATATATGCTTGATAAAAGAATTGAAAGATAATTTAACTTTTTTCCGCACTAAATTATTTTCTATCCATTACTTATATAGCAAGTCGATCGATGTATTTATAAAATTTTATATTAATTTTGGGATAAGTTCTTAATATGCCATATGTTTAGTTTTAATAGTTTACAGTTGAGAAAGCATTTCTCACTTAGTTTGCATACCAATACATACATACATACATACATACATATGTTTATCAATCAAGAATAATATTCGAAAATATCAAAAATGGTTGTCTCAAAAAAAACTTATTGTAAATGACCGATTAAAATAACTTCTGGAGTCATCTGAAAGCTATATAAGTTTTAAATACAGCGAATATTTAAATCATAATAACAATATATAAAATATAACATAAGTATTTACCTTCCAACTGGAATCCGTTGAACATATAACCAAAAACTTCATTTTTTCGTAAATTTCTAAAAACAATGTTTTTTAAATGGGTAAAATTGCCTGTATAATACTGACGGTGAACATCAATATTTATAAAGTTATTAACTTTATTTAAAACCGCTTCTAAATTTGGTTGCAATAACATCTCCATTTCTAAGTCGTCAAGTTACTGGGTTAATTTTTGTCAGTCAGCAAATATGTACTTATGTAAATCGAGTATAGTCTTTAAATTTTAAGAATAAATACTTTCAAGGTTGCCAATTTTCACATTTTCTACATCAAACCATCAAACCGATGTATGTTGCCAGTTTAAGTGTGGCCTGGCCAGTATTTATGTAAATAATTAAAAAACTTTTAATTCAAAATTTTAAAATAAAACACACAACAGTTTTCCGTTATATTGAAAAAATACACAGAAAGAATAAATTTGAAGTTACTTAAAATAATTGTTTTGCCTCATTTTATAACGATATTTGCAAGTAAATTTTAACTCTTAGTCCCTGTTCACACGCCTCAACTTTTGATTTTCCATTAGAAAGAAAGAGAAGTTATACAAATTGAATATGTTTCTATTTTACTGCAGTACGGAGCTGCTTGTACTCGGGAATTTCGTTTCGTATTTCCATTCGTAATCATATAAACAAAGTTGTATTTTTTGCATTTTTGACATTCCTCCTTATTCCCTGTTTCATTGTTAAAAAGGTATGTTCAAATAATAATAATTAGTTTTTTATTATTAACCGCTAGGTCTTTATTTTATAAAAAATTTTTAAACTTTATTCTTTATTATATATCAATATTTCTTTAAACCATCTCCAGGATAAAAAAAGTATATAAACAATTAATAAAAAAAAAAAAAAAAATTGTTGACTAACAAATTAAAAACAATCAAAAATTTTTTAAAATTTCATCTTTTTCACTGTCATCAGAAACCCATTCAATGACTTCTCCAAAGCAGTCAGTTATAGACTCCAGTATGTAAGTTCTTCTTTTACATCGATTTTTTTCAATAAACCTTTTCTTTCAACTCAATTATTTCACAGCTTGAATGAAAGAAAACGTCGAAAAGTACGAATTTTGAGGCAAAGCACAACGTGTAGACATTACGTCAACTTTAAAAGCAGCAGTGAGCAACAAAAGTTGAAACGTGTGAACAGGGACCTACTAAAATGGATGTGACATTGTTTAACAGATGAACAAATTCGTTATATTAAATTGATTATTATTGTTTTTACCTTTTTAATAGTTAAATAAGAGTCAGTTATTTTTTAAGTTAACGTGTTTAGTATTAAAATTTAAAATTTGTGGTTGAACATAAACGATTAAAATAAAAATACGCGATAAATGTTGATTTGGTTGTTTATTGCTTCAGTTGATTTTCGACCATGATTCTAAGTTATAATTTTGCAATGTTTTACAGCAAAAGATTGTCAAAAGAATGCAATAACGTTAGAATTATATGCATGCTTAAATTTGATTGTATTATTATTAAAAAAAAAAAACAATTATAAGATTATATATTAATAATAAGAAGAGTAACAAGATATTAAAAAGATTCAATTCATTAAAATGTAAATATAAAATAGAAATAAATATCAAATTATGTTCTAATAATGTTCTGACTGAATTTACTGCTACCATTGAAAGGTACTTTCAATTAACTTCGGTAGGTAGTGGTACAATTTTGTGAATAAGTCGTCGAAGAACGCCTTTATTTGATTTAAGACCGACGACTCTGACTTTAACGTCTTGACCAGGAACAACTTTGAGAACACGAGCGAGAAGCCAATGTTGCGGTGCAGTATGGTCTTCATGAGCAATTACGAGTATATCCTTTTTGATAACTTTAATTTCGTATTTAAATGATGATTGCTGAATTATCGTAAACAATCCTCCAGAATGCTGATTGCAATATGCCAAAATTTCGATTTTCTTTATAAAGAACACGATGAATGTAATAAATGATACGAAGAATACAAAGATATTAAGAGTAACGAGAAATTATTTGACTAATTATTGATTCGATGATTACTGTTGTTGTAAATGTGGTCGTTCTCATTTCTTGTTTAGGAAGGTCCACCACATTTTCAATAGCATTTTTTGGCCAGTTTGTCTCTGACTTAGATAGAAAGTCAGGGCTTGAAAACCAAAACATATTTTCCACGTAAAATCACTTCCGAGGGGTTTTGTTTTGATGGCACATGCCTCCACGTTATGCTGTAGTTGATACTCGATTTGCGACAAAACGATTTGTCAAAAGGTATTTGTTTGGGTTAAGAATTGCTACAGCGCATACATAAAATACAAATTCGGATTTTGCAATAACAATATTTTGAAAAGAACAGTATTTAGTAAGCCCTGTAGGCTAGCTTGCTAGTCTGGGGGTTGTGGGTTCGATTCCCAACGGAGACCTTGTTTTTTTTTCACTACAAAAAAAAAAATTGACTGTCGATGAAGGCACGGCCACTGGTCGCTGTGCTGTCTTATACGACAGGTAATTTCCGACTATCCTTCTACTTTCACCACCTGTTTCATCTCTTCTCTGTCCTTTTCCTAAAATAATGTAGCACGGTAATTGACTAAATAGGCATTGTTGCCTGGAATGCTACTTCTCTTTAAAAAAAAATGTGTATAATATTAGAATTAACCAAATATTTAAGGAAAAAGCGAATAATCAATACCCAAAAGAACCACCCTGTGCCGACTAAAATAATAGCGACAGCACAGCGAAATTATAGCAAGTGTAACTAACAATAGCTCAGTAGTTTAGTTTTTAATATTTTTTTTATTTGAAAACCTAAAAATTTTTATAAATTTTTTGAAAACTAACAAACTTTAAAAAAAACAATTATAAATTATTTATTTAAAATAAATTTTATGGTCACCCTGTCCTAACCTTGCCTGTTTAAAATTTTTTAATTTATTTAAATTTAAACTAAAAATATAAACATAAAAAATAGCAGTCATTCTATGCATAATTTAAATGTTTCTTTATGATCGAACTAATGCTAATAACTTAAAATAAGCCCAAATCTAAATTCCTAAAATATGTTTTTGCTTCTATCTGGTAACGCCTTTCTGGTTACTTACAAAAATCTTAATAATCTAGTAATTTCATGTTACATATTTACGTGTTTATTTGTGATCTACGTTCTAAACTTGAAATATTTATCTTAACAACGAAAGTTAAATCTATCCCAGAGATACATACGTGTAGAGCTCAAATGAATCTATCATAATATTAATGATTTATTTTTTTATTTTATAAAATGTATGAATTCGTCACTATCTAAAGAATTATTTCGACTCCCTTTTATTGTAAATAACTTTTTATACCCTCCACTACTGGTAGAAGTATGTTAGTTTGTCATTCCGTTTGTTATTTACACATTATCAATTTTTTGTATATTTATTGTGTCTTCTTACGCACAGAAGAATTAATTTAATTTTCTATGCTTCGTTATCGAATTGCAATAAATTTTGCAATGGCTCCAGTAGAGCTACAAAAAATATAACAAATCTGTCGGATATAGTCGCATAGAAAGATGCTATTAAAATTTAACAATAACGGTCCATAAAAGGAGAATATGTGCTCAAAAATTGCAAAAGCCTTTCGTTTATCAGTTGTTGATGTCTTTTTTAAAGCTGATTGTTATTTTCTGAAATTGAAATTTCAGCAGAAAAACTCTAGATAACTACGAATTCGGGATTTCGTTCACCGATCGAAGTTTAAGTTTCAGTTTTGGAATTTCTTTTAACCAAAATTTCACAAAAAATTGTGAATTCTTCGAAACAAGCAGAATTTACAATAAAAAAAATTTTAAATTTAAAAATGCAAAATAAAAAGCAAAGAACTATAATTTATCGATTGTTCAATGACTTAAGCCTATCGATAAGCAACAATTAAATGATGCTTCTTTTTTATTTTAATTTGTTCAAATGAAGCTGAAAACCATGAAAGTGGTGATTATGCTAATTTGCTTGCATAAGAATGCTTTGCTATGCAAAACCCGTTACACAAAGTGGTATATGAGGTTCTGGTGGACTAAGGCTAAATTTATTTTATTAAGATATTTAGCTATTCTCTTGCATTGAAATATATTAAAGAACATAAGTGAAGGGAGGCAATGGACTTCAATGAACATTCAATTTAACTTAATTATGCCCATATTAATTTTAATAATAACTCTCCGTGGGCGTAGATAAATGATCCATAGAATGAAAAGTAAAAATCAAGGAACCTCAAATAAATATGGAAACTCAAGCGAAATTTTTCTGTGGTAAATGTTGTGTTTAGTTTTGTTTAGCTCATTTTATATGCAGTGGTTTTATATGCATAAAGGCGGCTGCTAGTGGGCAGATAACACACTGCAGGCGATTAATAAATAATTAAAGCAACCAAAACATGACCCAAAACATATTCATTATATTTAAGATATATTCCGGAAAAAAACATAATTTCGTTCGTGAAGAGTATCAGGGATGTTCTCACAATCGCAAGGTTTTCAAATCGCCAGGCGACTTAAAAACGCCAATTTTAATTTTATATGTTCTGTAAATCGTACGCTTTGCTGGCGATTTGTTTTTCTTTTTGATCTTTTGATCAGCTGTTTGTTCAAATCGCCATTTTAAAGTAAACAATTGATATAGGAACTTAATAAAAAAAAGAAGCAATTTTAAAATTGGTATTTTTAATTTAAATAGTGTAAAATTGGTTTTAAATTTTTGTTGAAATAAAAAGAAAACATATTAAAATTTAATTATGAACCATTTTGTTTTGTCTTGAATGTTTTGTATAAGCAAACTTAATCAGTTCACTTCAGTAAATGCTTGCGAGTTGAAATCGCAAATATCACGCGTTTAGCGTTTGTCAGAACACCTATTTTGTGTCTTCCAATTTTAAGCGTTTTGCGTTGTTGAGAACATGCCCGTATATAAGTTTCGGCACATCTTAAACTTGCTATTAAATGAAAATTATTAAAATTCTCAAAAAAATAAACTTAAAATTAGCATACTGATGCTTTTTTAATTTTGTATTTATAAGATATGTCAATATATTAAATAATTTTTTTTTCTTTAAATTGATTATTTTTTTTGTAATTTTTAATTTCAATTAAAATATTTAGTTTTAATTAAAATGTTCATTTTGAATCAATTTTTAGTATTGGCAGAATTTAATTTTTTAATATAATTTTTTTTACTATAATAATTAATTAATTGACCTTTTTTTAATATTTCATAAATAATTTTTTAACACAAGGTTTTTATACAAAAATGAAATAAACTTTACTTAAAGTGTCATCTCATTAAATTATTTACAATATTTTTTTAATAATTTAAAGCTTCAAAATTTATTAGCAAACTTTTAGATTTTTATGAAAATTCGATTTTTTTAAAAGTTTACTTAATTTCGAATTTAAGTTAAGGATATATTTAAAATATTTTGTGAAAATGCGAATATTATTATTAAATTTGATTAAATTCGTTTTCGGATAAAATCTCTTTTTTTTGGAAATTTTTCATTTAGATAAATTTTAAACTTTATTTAATGTTTCTTTTTCAATTGTTATTTCTTTCCAATAACAACGCTATGCTGAAACTTTCTATTGCTAGATCGCTTAAAGTTTTAATAGACATAATATGTGAACTTTTAAAAATATTAACCCAAAACCAATTTAAAATAACCCATAAATCAAAATAAATATCTATTCAAGAAGTAAGTAATCATTTATTTTACATTCTTATTAATAAATTATTTCGTTTTAAGAGATTTAAGTGTCTCGTCTTAAGTGCTTGCACAAATATTCGCTGAATTTTCTGTTAATGTTTAACAGCATAATGGATAAGAAAGTTTTATCAATTATAATGGTCAAATAGATTTAAAAATAATAAAAGTGGTTTTGTTTGTTTGTTTGTTGTATTATCGATGTAAGTGTTAAGTTGGTTATCTAATTACAATTATGAAAAGATGTGATTAATGAACACTTTAAATATAATTATAAACCTCCGCCAGAGCGATCGACACTAATCTTTTGTTTAAGTTGAGCAGCTTCGTGCTTTTGTTCCTCCATTTCGGCCATACGAGCAAAGCGCGAATATGCAACATCGCCAGTCTTAATGGCAGACATCATCTTGAAATAAAATATATAATTTTTTTGTTTAATTTTTAAAGTATTTAAAAATTTTGAAATTATTGATTTACTGAATTACCTGTAGATATTCATCAAGCTCTACTTGACCATTCATATTTGTATCTATTTCTCTTAAGATTTCATGTAATTGTTCTCCGGAAATATCACCATCTCCAAAGTTCTGTAATGATTGGCATTAAGAAAAGAAAATGAAAGCATAATATGCGCACAAATACTTGTCGATTTACTTACTTTAAGGGCCCTTCGAATGTCATTAATGGAAACATAACCCTTTCTGTCTTTGTCAATAATTTGGAAACGTTTGATGTACGTTTGTATTTCCTCTTTTGACAATTTAATAGGAATTCTTTCCTTGGAAGCACGATTAACCATTTGGCCCATTTCATTAGCTAAGAAATCAGTGGCAGTTTTAAGTTGTCTCTAAAATTAAATTATTGTGAGTATTCATAATATTTTAAATTACGGGAAATCGAATCGATTTCTCCTAAATACCTCTTTCTCATCTTTAGACCATTTTAATTCTTCTGCCATAATATCGATAACAGTAGGCAAAGCTTCTTGGGCAGCTTGTACATTAAGGAAAGCCAAACGTAAACGGCGTGCAATCATGTCGACAGCATTGCATGCATATTCTCTAACGCCATAACGAATTTCTGCATCAATGTACGGAAAATCTGGATGGATGCGATTGCCAATGATTGGCCAGCGTTTTCCAGTTAAAGAAGCCATTTTGGCAACTGCAAAAGCGCGATCGCCATATGATTTGGCTAAGTGTTGAGCAACTTCGCATTCCAAGCCAAAATCTTGTACCAAACGTATATACATCGTAGGTGTCCAGCCTTGGCCGCCTTCAATCTTCAGCAATAATGTAACCGCTTCGGCGCGTTCTGGTTTTAAATTGCAGGCTAAGAAAAAAACAGAATTCAATTTTATTATAAATATTAAATTACAGTTATTCTTATCCTCCAGCTACCTTTAATAGCCGCATCTACAGTATGCTCGGCCATAGCCCTGTACGTTGTCCACTTTCCTCCGGCAATTGTTATTAAATTAGAAGGACTGACATGAACAATATGATTACGAGCCAAAGATTGTGTATCATCTTTGTTAGGATCGGATACAAGAGGACGTATACCGCTCCAAGCCGAAAGAACATCGCCACGTCTAACTTCAACATCAGCATTAAGATAATTTTTAATTTCACTTAAGATGAATTGAATTTCATCCTCAGTGGGACTAGGATTGTGTGTTATCTCACAAGGTAAATCTGTAGTGCCAGCGATAGTTTGTCTCTGCCAGGGCAAAAAGAAAATAACACGTCCATCCGAGGTCGATGGATCTAGAAGACCCATCTGATCGGGACTATAATAACCTGGCAACACAATGTGTACCCCCGAACTAGGACAGCAAATGGTCTTGACGGTGGGATCATCCATTTTACGTATAGAGTCGGTAAATGGTCCGGTGGCATTAATAATACATTTTGCCTTAACGGTAAATTCCTTGCCGGAAATATGATCTTTAACTTTAGCTCCACACAAGACTTTCTTACCGTTACCATCGTCCTTCTTTAAAAGTTCTTTTACCTCAACATGATTGCATACGGTAGCACCATGGCGAGCTGCAGTTAAAGCTACGGCCAAACACATGCGTGCATCATCTTGTTGACCTACAATTCAGACAACTATCAAATTAAATGCTCTTTTGGTATACGTCTCAATATTTACCATCATAATAAACCAGAGCACCACAAAGCTTTTCTTTCTTTAACATCGGAAACAGTTCTAAAGCCTCAGCTTTAGACAGCAAATATGAACTCTTGACATTACGATCACCAGCTACCAAATCGTAACATTTAATACCGACCCAGTAGTATGGCACTTGCCACCATCTAAAGAAGTATTGGAAAAACAAAAAAACAAATTTATTTAACAGTTTCACGAGCCAAATCCAACATAAAACACAAAAAAAAACTTTACTGATAAACGGGCAGCATAATAGGCAATGGATGAGCTAAATGAGGAGCAGATTCAAGCATAGCAGCTCTTTCTTGTAGGGCTTCTTTAACCATACGATATTGTTCATAATCTAACTACAAAAAGCAACAGAAATAAAAAAAATAAATAAACAAACAAATTATACAATTAATGATTTATAGTTTAGCGAAATCTACAATTATTGTTGAAGAACTTCAAAAAATTTGAAAGGGATATTTATACACTTACGCCTAAAATAGCCTTTTGTAAATAGCGGACACCACCATGAATTAATTTAGTCGATCTAGACGATGTGCCGCTGGCAAAATCATCCAACTCTACCATTGCTGTTTTTAAACCTCTAGTGACTGCATCTAAGGCACAGCCTGCACCTGTAGCACCACCGCCAATTATAAGTACATCATACTCCTCACCACTTTCTAAGGCCTTCATTTGCTCAGTACGTGAAATCAAAGTACGTTTACGCTTTGGAGGCCTCTTCATTTCCGCGCTTACCTTTAAATATAAAATGTCATAAATAAGAGCAACGTAATATACAAAGTATATGCGCACTTACAGTACGCGTTGAGTTCATGCGATCCAGGCTCCATGTTGCCACAACAGAACCAATTGCAGCACTGAGTGTTGTAACGCCAATTTTGTAGAATGTTGACGCCATAGTTTAAGCTGAAATTAAAAAAATATAATTATTATAAGATTATAAGATTTATTTATGTTCTGTAAAGAAACATTTACTCAAAATCTGGAATTTTTTCTTTTAGAAATTCTTTTTATAGAAAGCAATGGAATCTTGTTTTTGACAGACTTCCCTGCAGTATTATTTTTATTGTTTTTGGAACACTGAATATTCCATGATAACTATAACCAGCACAATTAATGTAAATTTAATTAAAAAAAGAGGATTCAAATAATAAATTTGTAATTTTGCTATTTTGGTCTTTTTTAGTTGTGAATTTTAACTGTAGCGAAGTGTTTTGAACTCCTAGTTGTTATACCTTTCACATTTCGAATTTCTTAAGGTTTCCTAGATGTCTAGTTTGCATTTTACTGTTCTTGATTTTTTCCTTTCTTATATTAAGCGAATTTTTAGAAGACAAAACAAGACAACAACGCAATTTTACTCGTCCATCGAAAATACTTCGAAATATCAAAATGTTTCACTCGCAATAAAAAATTTCAAATTCACTAAACAATTAAAAATTTCTCCTAAATATTACATTTGCATTACAAAACTTTTCATTATTTTAAAAATCCAAAATTCAGAAAAAAATTGGTAGTTTCTTAAGCGATTAAAATTTCAGCAAAATATCACATTTTCTCTAAAAGGAACCATCAATTTGCAATAAATAACGCAAATACACCAAAATCATCTTTATAAGTTCCGGCATAACACTGTTGCGAATATAACACTGTTGCTTGTTTCTTTTTATAGGCGCCTGTATGCCTGTGTGTATTTTTGTTTTTAAGCTGATAAAGTTTCTTCCTGGAATTTAGTTTAAGGTATTTGTTGTTTTGCGTACATAAGATTTCTCAGAAAACCTCGCAGTTAGTAAACAGCATATCAAATTGTTGTTGTTTGCGTGTATAAAATTTCTACGCAGTTTGTAATTAGAAATTTGTTGTTGTCTTACGTGCATAAGGTTTCCTAGCAAGCCACGCAGTTAGTAAACAAAATACCCAGTAGTTTACTTTAATGCTTAATTATTTTCTTTTAAAACTTAAGCAAGACACATCCGTATTGTATGTTGTGTTGTTTGAATACAATTAAATACAAATTTTATTTTAAAATAGTTCTGGGCATCCTTTTTTATGGGATGCTGATGATAAATTGAAGCCATATAATTTTTCTGTTTTTGCAGTGTTTGGCATAATTGTCTAAGGATTAATAATATCTATAATTTAAGTGTTTTCGATTGAAAAGTCCCGTTGCAAATGCTGCTGGTGTTTTTAACTTTTCCAAACTTCTTTTATTTTTTAATTTTTGGCGTGTGCAAGGTCACAAAGTTGTTTTATATGTATGTTTATAAAGGGTGTTTTTTTAAGCTAGATAGAACTTTAAGTTGTAAAAAGTAACACAAAAAATGAAATTTTGATGAAACATTTTTTTTTATTTGTTTCAGTATACTCTGACAAATCATCATGAATAGACTCTCGCTTGAAC
Organism: Trichopoda pennipes; assembly: GCA_030448955.1. Classification (NCBI taxonomy): domain Eukaryota; kingdom Metazoa; phylum Arthropoda; class Insecta; order Diptera; family Tachinidae; genus Trichopoda; species Trichopoda pennipes. The sequence goes on from JASKUP010000040.1 coordinate 7,142,987, forward strand.
AACGCTACGAAATTATCCAAATTTACTTTGAAAATCAGTCGTCGATTCGCGCAACTTATAGACGACTTCGTCATTTTTATGGCGTACATAATCGTGCATCTGAACAAGCCATTCGTCGAACTATCGATAGATTTCGTACCACATACTCTCTAGAGGATGCAATAACACCAACACGTCGAAGGAATGTGCGTACTGAAGAGAATATCGCCGCTGTAAACGAAAGTGTGGAAGAAGATCCAAATTTATCAATTCGTCGTCGGTCGCAGGAATTGGGGCTCTGTCCGTCCACTACGTGGAAAATTTTGCGCAAAGATCTCGGCCTACACCCGTATAAGATCCAGCTGGTGCAGGAATTGAAGCCACGAGACCATTATATGCGTCGTTCTTTCGCCGATTGGGCTCTAGAGCAGTTGGCAACTGACCCGTTGTTTTATCGCAAAATTGTGTTCAGCGATGAGGCGCATTTTTGGCTTAACGGGTTTGTTAATAAGCAAAATTGCCGCATATGGAGTGAGACCCTACAGACTCCATTACATCCAGAAAAATGCACCGTTTGGTGCGGTTTTCACGCTGGTGGCATCATCGGACCTTATTTCTTCAAAAATGAGGCCGGAGCTCGCGTTGCGGTCAATGGAGATCGTTACCGCACCATGATCAATGATTTTTTGTTTAAAAATATGGATGACATTGTTCCGGACGAGATGTGGTTTCAACAGGATGGCGCTACATGCCATACAGCGAACGCAACCATCCACTTATTGAAATCAAAATTTGGCGATAAGTTGATTTCGAGAAATGGACCTGTCAATTGGCCTCCAAGGTCGTGCGATTTGACACCACTCGACTATTTCCTGTGGGGCTACGTGAAGTCACTGGTTTATGCTGATAAACCAGCAACAATTGACGCCTTGGAGGACAGCATTGTTCGTGCTATTCGTGACATACGCCCAGCAGTGCTCAAAAAAGTGGCCCAAAATTGGACGTCCAGAATGCGCTTCGTCAAGAACAGCCGCGGTGCCCATATGCCCGAAATCATTTTCAAATGTTAATGTCACGTATTGATCCTTCGAATAAAAAAGAAATTTTGATTACAATTTAATTTTTTGTGTTATTTTTTACAATTTCAAGTTCTATCGGGCTTAAAACAACACCCTTTACATACATACATATATACAGCATGTCAAGGATGAGTTTACACATAGGAAAAACTTGCAATTCTTAAAGCTAATTAACAATAAAATCATGCCTTCTAATTAGTTTGACCAGTTTTTTTTATTTATTATCGTTATATACAATGCCTACAACGATATAATAAAAGAAAAATTTCAACGTTAACGTAGAATAATGCTATATACAACAAAAAGCATTATAAGTCAAATTAGTTGCTGTCAAAGAACATTTCTTCTTTTGATTTTCTTTTCATTTACAACAGAGATAAATTTGAATTTACCGTTAGTTTTCATGTGTATGACGACTTTATGTATAATTTTAAATAGTAAGTGCGGTTTTACACACATCAACTTTTGTTGCTTAAGTTTTGTTGTTTCCATTAGAAAGAAAGAGAAATATGTATAAAACCTTCTCTTTCTTTCTAATCGAAACAACAAAAGTTGAGCAACAAAAGTTGATGTGTGTAAAACCCCACTAAGCAGCAAGTTTTCGTTTAGTGCTCATCGTTGATTAAAAAAAGAGTTTATTGTTTATTGAATTTAAAAATGCCAGGCAAGAGATTAAATTATAATGTAATACAATTAATATTTGGGTATGATTTTACGTCAACCCGCGTGAAATTTGGTTTGTGAGCAAAGCGGTTTCGGCTATTTGTCATCTTCAATTCAAAAAAATAATTAATATATTATAATCACCACTTGGGAAAAACCGCGAGTGAGTTATCTATTACTATATATATCATATTAAATCGTGCAAAAAACGAAGGTAGATTGGAGTTAAAAGGAGGTGGTGGTTCAAAAAGGAAAATAAACAAACATGTGGTGGCTTTCCTTTGCCACTCTCAACGTTAGACAGCCGCCTGAATACTGGGACGATAATATTTTCTGCGACGAAACAAAGATCATGCTATACTACAACGGCGGTCCAAACGGAGTGTGGCGCAAAGCCTTAGCATCGCTAGAAAACCGCAACATTATACTAGTATATGTACTTATAAAATACTTTTAACTCTATTTTCACTTTTTTAATTTCTGCTGACATCATTAATTTATTGTATAATAACATTTGCAAATTATTTCTCTTAAGATGACGTTAAGCTGGATTTTTTTATTGTATTTCTTGGCTTCTTACGTTCATATTTTATATAAGATAAACAAATAATTGGTTTAGTCATAGTTAAAACCTTAACATTGTTCCCGGTATTCGCATCTAATTATTATTTTTATCGTATATAAATAAGCTTAAGCTTTCAAAACTATACATATATACATAACTACACACATATGTTTAGTAAGCCTCCATGTGTTAAAAATACAAATTGAACTTCATAATTATAATCACAACAAAAAATGTTTAGCAAACAACAAATGAATTAATTCATGAGTATGCCAAAAAATTAAATAAAAACACAAGCATATATACACTCAAATGCATAAATACTTATATACTTATATCTACATAAATACATATGCGTAAACAGAAACTTTAAAGGCGATTGTTAATAATATTGAATCATCCGGCAAACAACATTATTTATTGATTTTAAGCCATTCATTTTTTTTAATGTAAAACAACTCTTTATAAAAAGAGAGAAATAATAATCACCGCAGAAAATTTCAAATTTCCTAATATAATTTTATTATTTAAAACTTACAAAATTGTTTCTGCAACAAACAAACAAACTCTCGAAATAACAATCAATTATACATTTAATGTTACTGAGATACAAACGTTAAAAGACCGTTTTTCTATAATTTGTTATTTTTATGTATGAAACAAGTTTATTCCTTAAAATCTACTAAAACGTGAAGTAGAATCAAATGTGTCGTCTCATTCACAAAAATTGCAAAATTTATTTGTTATTCTCTGATTTTTATTTTCTTGAGAGAGTAATTTGTAGACGGTTATAATTCGTTCAAAACAATATACCCTACCCATATATTTAATTCTCTCTCAATATTTATAAAAAAAATGTTAGGGTTTGCATTGGAATAGTTCCAATAGAATTGTACTACAAATATACTCGTGCAAATAAAGAGTAAAGAGTGTATGCGCTAAAACAAAAGACCACTGGCTATTGTGATGCAACAATTGCAATAGAAAAAAATTCTTAACACTTTATCGAAATAAATAAATACAGGGTAATAATTTGATTATACGAGTACGACAAAAAAGTGTTTGCTTTATTTTTGATGTTATTAATTTGTGTTAAATTGATAAAAGATAAGGTTTATAAAAGTTAAAACATTAAAAATATTTGCTCAAATTCTAATTTAAATAATTTTTAACGGTAATATTATTTAACATGATAAAAGAACAATATAAATAAATTTTCAATGCAATCAATTCTATATAATTCTCATTCAATCAGTTAAGTTTTGGGCAGTTACTAAATAAAATTTTAGTAAAATGCACAAAGGAATTGTAAAAAAAGTATCGAAATATGGAAATATTGTTTGTCTAGCCCTAAAGTTATCTGTAATTATTAAAATCTAATGAAATTATCTTTTGTGTCGTGATATATTTGAGTTCGGGCCTTTTTACAAAAACCACGAATATGAATTTCCCACAGTAAAGAATATTTAAAAGAATGTTTGTAGCTAGAAAAAAGCTGTTTAATGTCAATAATGTAAAAATAGTGTTGTTATTTCCTATCTTGTCTGACTGCTGTTCTCTTGAAGTTAATGGCGAGCGCTTTCGATGTGACAAGCGCTTTCATTGCCAAGCCGCGATATAATTCATAATGTAAAAATAGTTTACAAGTTCTGATAAGCACGTGTTTTCAAATCGCAAAACATTAAACTTATTTTAACTTTTTCGCGAAGATTTTTGCCCAAAAGTTTATTTGTAATAAGTTGCATCAGTTCCTCTCAGTTTATAATAACGGTTTGAAGCCGTCAAATTTGCAGCAAATTTTTGTGAGAACTTGAGCAATAATTTTTGGTTTTTTAAAAAGTCCTGATGCATAAATAAGGAAGCATTCTGTACATGCTTAACCAATGCTTTATTACTAGCACGTATCATGACTTTTTATTGAAAATTAATTTGGATGGCAAAAAACTAATATCTTTTTAATTTTTTATAAAGGTTGGGGAGCACTAAAAATTGTTCCTTCGAAAAATACAATGAACAAAGCTCTTCATATTACGTAAATGTTGCACAAATTTGAATCAGTTGCCTACCGAAAACCCCAAATTATATTTTTAACATCATTAGCATTTAATATTTTGTTCTGTTTTCCGAGAAAACGAAATTTTTGGATTGAAAATAATTTGATAGCATAATTAAAAACTTCTTTCTTTAACTTTTAAAGAGTCAACAAAAAAATCATGTATCTCATTTGGTGTGCTAAAATAATAATAACTGGTATGTTTATCAGTTGAGTTATTCGGTTAAAATTATAATAACTAGTATGTTTAGCAGTTGAGTTATTCGCCTGGATTTTGCCGCAATTATACAAATGAATACGCGATTTCTGAACTTTTGTTAGTGAGGTTGTAAAACGTTTATAGCAGCCGATTTTGAAAATCGGCCGCATATCACGATCATAAAGGGGATAACAAAAAATCGACTTGCCTATTAATTACATATCGAAGGTAATCAATTTAAATTAAGTTTAATTATTTTTATTTTATATTAAAACTATAACAACTTAAGCAAAGTTTGTAAAATATTTATATAAATCTTGTGTATCAAACTATTTTGCGAGTAAATATTATTGAAAGCATTATGTTCATACCCCATAAAAATATATTTTATTTGTTAATGGAAAGGCAATTAAAGAAGTGGGTTGGCATTTCTGCTAATCCAAAAAGCCATGTAAGAAAAAATAAAATCGCAATTTGTATTATGAAGTGAGTTTCGATAAATATTCTCAAGTGTGTAGTTGAAGTATCTTCTAAATATATTTTAGGCTTTGTAAAATATTTATAAAAAGTTTTCATTAGAACCAATTAAGTACGTATAGAATTTTATTATAAAATATGAATATTTATGCTTTTATTTCAATATTTTATTTTTTCCATATTTATAAAAATCTATAAATTTTATATCTGCTGCTTAATCACTTAAGATACTAAAAAATTAGATGAAATATCAGATAATATAAAAAGAACTCTGGCCGAACTTAAAAAAACTTTTAATGATTTTTTGTTTGTTTTTATTCCTTCTCGAAAGTGGAACCAAACACTATAAATATTTTTAATTATTTATTTTAACTTTTATGTTATTGAATACTTGCAAATTTAGCAATTAGATTGAACACCCTGTTAACTTAAAAAACACCGTGGTAAAAATAGAATTTTTCTCTAATAAAAATAAAATAGGAAATTGAGTGTGCTATTTTTTATATTTTTTTATAATGATCACATTATTTTAACAAAAATTAAAGCGTTTATGCGCGAATGTGTTAAGGGTACATCCATTTCAGTTTCCATATTCTTCATGTGTTTTTCTCCATAGTGTTTTTCCCTAACAAAAAGTTCATTGATTTTTTTAATAAACATCTTGTCTAAACGATATATTTTGTCTTTGCTCTTTCGGCGCTCTTTTATTTGCTGTAAAATGCAATTTGATTTATTTAATCATGTAATAATGATTGCACAACACACTATTTTCATTTTTTAAATCTTTCAAAATTTATTTGTTGTAATTTTCTAGTTATTCACTTTTTTCCACAATTATTGCCGCTAACAAATGAATATTTTTCTTGATTTTTTATCTTGAAAATGTTAAAAGAATACTTTCTTCAAATTAAAAGATTATTTTGACCTCTTCAGAAGATGTAAAAAAATGTATTTTATTTTACAAAAATCTTTTAATTTAGTTAATCACCTTTCTTATTTATTTTTTTGTATTAATTTAATTTATTTTTTGTAATTTATTCACCGAACATGCTGAATTGGCGATTATTGTGCAACTGCAAATGTAAAATTTTTGCTACAATCACCAGTGCCACCTTTTGTGTTTGATAAGAGCGCCCGCCAAAGGCACGCAGTAGAATTTCGTTAATAAGACAATAAAAAACTATTATAATCGTGTATATATTTTTTGTTTTTTGATTTATCTTCATTATTGTTTAACTTATTGTCATTATTAACATACATCGTTTGTCGCTTTCTCCGCTGTCACGTGGAAAGCAGACATTTTAATTCAATTTATTTAAACATTTGAATAGCATTTTTATTTAAACAATAGCAACTAATTTTTAAAATAGTTTAAGGTGCTAAAGCAATGCAAGATATTTTTACTATTTAAGTTAATTGTCGCTCCTATCTTCCGAGCAAATAGTATTGATAAGTCATGTAATAATTTATATACAAATAATTATTAGGGAGATATCAATACTTTTTGTGTTTTTATGTTATTTATACATTAATAGGGCTTAAAATTAATAATTTGTTTTTAACAATCATTTTTTGTCACAAAACTCAAAATATCTATCGTAAAAAATAGACAACAAAATACAATAATGCGTTGATAGCATATATGTACATACATGCACACACATGAACAGCTCAATGCTTTAAAAGGGAGGATAAATAATAATTTTTCTTCTCTTTCTCTTTTCTCTAACACTCAAATTTTCTCATGAAATTGAATTTAGCTGCAGCGCAGCATTAAATAACTGTTAGAAATATTTTATTAAACATAACAACTGTAAGCCAGTTAGCATAAGTTATGTTATGTTAACTTTAAATATTGCAAGCCAAATAATTCTTTATCGGAAATTTTCGCGTTTTGGGCCATCCTAATGTTTACATTTGTTAATTTTTGGCATCAGATTTTACACATGTAAAGCATTAATTAACAAATAAAATTTTAAAATAGCATTTTCTCACTTACGAAACTTTCGTTTAAATGGAACATTTGTTATTAGAAGCGGATTTTATAGGTTCAACTTTTATCTATTCCAAAAAATATCAGTTATGTTTATTTTATATATTTAAAAACAATTACTGTTTATTTCAAAAACTTTTATTAATTTTCTTTTGCAGTCAAATCTATAATGATGCCTTGCTCAGAAACGGCTTGCAATTGGCAGCATAATCCGTCTTAACCTAACTAACTGCTATTGGTGTAACAGTTACTGCTACTATTATTGTTGCAAAGAATATTTCCCCAATCGTCGTAGGAACGAATATAATTTATGTTACTAATTATCATTTCTAGTATTAAATTAATCAGTTTATGCTTATAATCCGTTTCGCAAGAAAGCGCACAAACAAAAATTTCATAAAACGATACACTGTCGACTTACAGCTGCGTTCCTCTTAAAATTGTTAGCTTTTTGAGAGGGTTGTAAAGCATTTTTTATTAGCAGACACAGGATATCCTCTGGAACCATGGCTTTTGAACCCCCATAAATATCCAGAGAATGGACCGGTTGAAAGAAAAAAAATTTGTTATCACATTCTCTCATTAACTGACATTCATAATACCTATTTTTACCCGGTGAACAGTTTTCACTTTTCTAAATTCGTTTAAAATATGGAGAAAGCAAAAATGTCCTAGAGAAATTTTATATAGAATATTCATAATCGGAGTGATTATTAACATTGTCGTGTTATATGTATACATTCAATATACAGTGTTTAACAATTCAATGGAAACTTTTCTCAAAATTCATTTGCTTATTTCTACAAGTCGAAATTTAAAATTAATTGCTGAATAAACTAAAAAAGTATCTTAGAATAACATTTTATAGGGTTCTAACGTTAAAAAGAAAAAGTGAAAGTGGTAAATTTTTGGGTATTGAGAAAACAATGGAAAGTTTTATTCTTCTGCACGAAAGATGACTAAAATAAAATGCATTGAAGAGAAATTGAAGCAGAATACCGCTACCGTTATTTACCGTTATTTTAAAAATTGTATTGTTTTAATAGTTTATTTGTTCGAATATTTTTAAAATCAGTCTTGGTTAGATAACTTGTAAAAAATGGCTAGAGTTAAGATCAGCGAAGATTTAAAAATCAAAATAATAAATGATTTTAATGCTGGATTATAACAAAAAAAATTTTTCGACAAATATTTAGGGAATAAATCAGTAGTTTCTAAAATTATCAAGAAATTTCGTGAAACAGATACTGTGAAAGCACTACATTCAGGAGAAAGACCACGTAAAACTACTCCAAGACAAAATAATTTAATAGCAAGAGAGTTTAAGAAAGACTCAAAAAAATGGCATCAAGAGAAGTTAAGAATATTCTGGGATTGGATATTATCTCACGAAAATTTAGCCATAGAGCAGTTGAAGCTGGTCTTGGTTATTATCGTCCTGTAAAGAAACCTCGAATATCTCAAAAACACCACACTCCTCTTTTAAATTTTGCCAGAGAGCACATAAAGTGGTCTAGAGAGCGATGGAATACTGTCCTTTTTTCCGACGAATCCAAGCATAATTTAAGAGGGAATGATGGAGGATCTTTTGTAAGACGGCCAAAAGGAAAAAGACTGGATCCAAAGTCTAAATGCAAAAATGTGGTGGTGGCAATGTTATGGTGTAGGGTTGTTTTTTAGGGCAGGGAATGGGTCCACTTCATGTGGGTTGTAATTGACTGGTTACGCTACAATGAGGTATGTATTTTAAAGTGGCCTGCAAAGTTCCCAGATCTCAATCCGATAGAAAATCTATAGGAAATTGTAGATCGCAAAATAAGAGCCTATAATTACACATGGAAAGGCAACTTATGCACTGCAGTGCATAGTGAATGGCATAAAGTTCCAAAGGACACCATTGATAAATTAATTGAATCAAGGCATTGTCGTTGTGATGCAGTCATAAAAAAATAAGGATACCCAACAAAATATTGATCATTGATAAAAAGCTACCGAAATTTATTGAAGCAAAATTGAAGTTTCCATTGTTTTCTCCACTTCCCAAAATAAAGTACTTTTAGTTTTTTTTTCTATAGTTTTCGAACTATGATACATATTTGTTATTTATTTTTTAATGTTTCCCAAATAGAATTCTTCGTTATTCAAAAAAAATTAAGTTTTTTCAAGATTTGTTTTTGTTTTTTTGACTTTAGAAACGAATAAATGAAGTTTGAGAAAAGTTTCTATTGAATTGTCCAGCACTGTATATAATCACCAAGCGGTTAACATAAGTATTTCGCTGATCAGATAAAATATATTTTAAAGCTGAAAAAACTCTTTCTACGCTTACTTTTGTACATGGAACTGGCAAAATTATTTTACCACAGGTGATAAAATATTATTTTTAAAGCATCAATATTCTAAAATATTAAAATCCAAAATACATATTTCAAGTCCACAATTTGTATTCCCTACTTTCATTTTCCGTATTTAAATCGTAGAATACAGTTATTATTGCGAAAATAGAATACATGTATACTAGAAGTCCTTACAATCTATTAACCCTTTTTTTAAATCTGAATTTGATGTCCATAATTACACATTAATGTTTTATATTTTCGTATGCCAATAGCTCATTTATAGCAGGCACAAATTCTCCACCGTGCAGTATGTGAAAAAGATATAAGCACTGAAAATTTGGATATTACAGGTGGTTACAAAAATAATTGCCTAAAAATGTTTCAGTTGCAAAGTCACTGCCAAATTTTTTTATATGAACTTTGAGATTTCCAGTAACAGCGAAATGAATGAATTCGCCGTTAACATTACCTGCTACTTGATTTGTCAAAAAATAATATTAAATTTAATCAGGCAAGTAGATTTTAAATTAAATTTTACTTAAATTAGATAAACTGGATTATAAATGAGCAAAAATAATTTATAATTAAAATAAAAGTAGCTGTTATGTATGCTACTGCCCACACATTTAACCGGTTTAACATATAACTCTTGAAGCGGCTAATAAATTAAGCAAATATTTTATTTTCTAAGCATCAGTGCTGCTATTGTTATAGTTGTTTGTTTTTATTAAAGAAAAACAATATAAAGTTTATAGGAGCCATAAATTTTTATTAACAAAATAACACTTTAAATATTCTGATATTAAATTATTCAATCCAAAATAAAACCCTGTTTAAAGTAAATAAGTATGTTCAATATTTGTTGAAAAGTGTTTTAATAAAATACGCTTCCGTTTTTTTGTATACTTTTGTATTAACAATGAAAAATGTTTAATGAAAAAGAAGTTTGCATATATTATAAAATATATAAGTTAAACGATTTTATATTAATAAAATAATATAAAAAATAAAAAAAAGGTTTATGAAATATAAGAGTTTTTATAATAATTATAATAATAAAAATAATAAAATATGCAATTAAAATGTGTGTTTATGTATAATTCTGTTGTACGTACAAATACCAGGATGCATTCTTTTCTATTTATAAATTTGAGGAAGAATCGACAGCTGATTCGGAAACCATTGTTGCCTGTTCTCCTTTTACTTTGCAGCGATATTGCATTAGCAGTGATATAAGATCTAAAATGTTTTCATCTGTAAAGCTGCTTTGAGCAACTAAATTTTTAATGAACTCGAAGCGTTCTGTTTCATTTTTGCTATGCTTAAGTATGTCTGGCATTTGTTGCAAGAGATTGTTACGACAACCGCCATTTATTTTTGATTTGGCACATATATAATCGATAACAGAATTTAAATTTAAACGATCACAAACTACCGATGATAGATTTTCCTGTACGGCATGATCTAAGAAATCTTTTGAATGGTTTTCTGATAGTGTTTCTAGCACATTTGCTTTAATTTTTGCATTTGTTTCCATGGCATTTGATAAGAATTTTGCCAAAATATTTGATGATTTTAATTGTGGTGCATTTTCTGTAGCGTAATATCTCTCAAGTATAGTGTCGAGGGAACACTGCTCTAAAACCATCTTGATGGCAGTTTCAATATCAATGACTGGTGGTTGACATATTTGTGTTGAGTTGACAGGTGCTTCTGCATTTACTTGATCAGCTTCATTATGGATGATGGACACTGCGGTTGCATGCGGTGTTGTAGGACCGTCAGATGTCGTATTACGACTGTCGTTCCATTTTAAGGAAGTAATGCTATCGTCCATAACCGGATGATTTTTCGTTTTGATAACCGATGTGACAGAGCAGGATGGTGTTACAGTTGAAATGGGAGTTATAACGCTGTTACTAGTATTTGGACTGGCAGCTTTTGAATTTACGACATTTTTATCATTATTTAAATATGTGCTATTGTTATATTTTTCAATTTCAATAAGACTATCCAACTTACTTCTTCTCCTCAGAGCATGTTTCGCTTCAGAAACCTTGTCCATTATTAGGCATCTGTAAACAAAATAAAATGCATTTGTAAAACAAAAGTTTTAAACAAAAAAAAATTACAACTCAGTCGTGCTACCTTTTTGGCTTCGATTTTGTTTCTTCTGTATCTCTTAAGTACTCCTTAGTTACTGAAACTGGAGGGTCATGAAAACTAACGCGTTTGCGTTTAAATGCCGGTGAATCGAATGATAAATCTTCAATGCTGTCATGTCTCAGCTTGCGTTTCAATATACTTGCTGAAGGGCTGGCTGTGGGTGATGGTAAACGTTTCGAAAACACCAAAAAATCCTTTGGCTGTACTGGTGTAGAAGTGTGATCTGTGCCAGTTAACTCCATCAACTCTGCAGCTGTATTGCGTTGATGGGCTGGAGTCGATGTCAAACCTGGCGAGTAGGTAGTTGTTGTAGCAGCAGACATGTCTACCTTTTTGTTGCGTATCATATTTATTAGTTGTGCTCCTCTTCCAGTTAAATGAGACGAAGGCTTTGGTCTCAAAGTAGGACTGCTACTATTATTTGTAAGTTTTCGATCAGGTGGGGAAGACTATAGAAAGGTTATACCGAAAATATTATTTTAAATACAAAACTTTACGGTTATTGTAAATTATTGCGAATAGGGCATTTATTTCGAAAACCGTATATTCAAAAATCAAAAATAATTCTTAAGGCGAAAATTCCAAATTCTTGTACACGAACATATTTTGAAATTCATTAATGAAATAAAGAATTTATACCCGCAATAATTAATGCATACGAAAAGAGGAATTCTCGGCACAAATAATACGGGCAACTCGATAGGATTGCTTTAAATCTGTATACTTTATTTAAGTATTATAATATTTTTTAACATGCTGCTTTTTAAAGAAAAACAGAAAAAATTACACACAAGCAAAATCTAAAGCAGCATTTTCTAGATCTTTCCATCAATCTACTTAGGTAGTGTACCTTTTAAACATCTTCCATTTTATCCAAACAATTTATTTATTTATTTTTTTTTTTTCAATATCTGAAACACAACATCCTTCCTAAACATATCAACAAAGATTTTACACTTACCAATGGTGTAAACTTAGGTGCGATCTTTTTAGGAGACATCTCCTTCGCTTGTATTATTTCTGTTATAGCAATATTTTTATTGTTGAGATCAATTAATTCGGTAGGTAAAACATCAGCAGAAAGTGAGTTGTTCGTAGGTTTCTTTATAACTTCAACATTATTGTCATCTGTTATAGAAACGTTTTCTAGTGAAACTGTTGAAACAACCGGTGTTGATATAGTTGTGGTCGTTGGTAGGGGTAAAACAGTTGTCATAATGTTAAATTCTGTGTCCTGCTGTTGCAAAACATTTTCCTTATCTGTTACTAAGCGTGGACTTTCGTCATCCTCAAATACATCTTCACTATTGAGTAAGATCTTACTAGTTGATTTATTTAGCACTAATTTGTTTAAATAAATGAATTAGAAAAGTAAAAAAATACATGAAGTAATTTTTTACAGTGTAAATAGCAGTCATATCTTATCAGTTAAAATTTTAAATTGTTGATTATTTTTATAGTTATAAAACATGTTAGGAAAAGCTTACTTGACATACCACTTGATAATTCTTGCTGCGGGTTTTCAGCACAAATATTTTTATCTTTTTCTTCATGTAACTCGTCGGTTTTTTTATTCTCATTTTTATTACGTAAGCCAGAGCGACGAGTTTGCTAAAATATATTAAAAAATTATAGTTTTTGTTTAAATAGAAAAAAAACACATTAGCATTACCCTCTTGATTACATTTTCATCTGTGTTTGATGGCTTCTCTTTGGTCTCGTCATCGGTAATAGACAAGCGACGTTTGGAGTTGCGAGTACTACGTGCTGCAGTTTCTATGGCTTCAATTTGTTTTTTATTTTCAGATTCTTTTTTGGTGGGTGTTTGTATTCTTGAATTATTTCTAAATTGCTTTTTGGTTGGTGTGCTAACAATTCTTTCTGCCACTTTTTCTTTGGACACTACAAGTTCAGTTTCCTCAACTACTTCCTCATGCTCATGACCCTCCAAAACAATTTTCGATTTATCTTTTTGGGCAATAACAATTTTTTTTGGTGTCCATGGCTTAAGTGAAGAGGCCTCTTGTGATTGGCTCATATCGTTGTAGAGAGCTGGTATGACAGCCTTTTCGGCCATTTTTTCTTTTTGCCTTTCGGTTAGCTTGTCGGGATTCATACTCCACACTGATGGTATTACCACAAACACATCGTTATTGCTTCTAAAAAGATCCTTAATACGTTGAGATATTTCCTTGTTAGGATGCGAGCGTAACTTGTCCATTACATTACGTTTCCACTCCTCCAAAAATTTTACTTCAATTGTACTTGAAGAGCCCTTTGTATTTAGGTGTACAACAGCAACGATAGTCGGTTTAATTACTTCAAAGTTTTGTGTTATCTCAGAATTTTTTAACCCCATCAATACATTTCGTAACGTATTGAGACATGCCTCCAAAGGTTTTTTTGGTAATTGTTGCCTTAAAACTTCTTGCATTAATTCAAAGAACTCCTTTTGCTCCTTATTATCTTTATCAATTTCCAATTTAAATACAGCCGTTGCATAAGCATCAAGCAGTTCACCAAATGCTTCTTCTTCATGACGAGCTCTTAACAGTTCCTTAAGTGTTTTACAAACGTTGCTTAAAAATGTACGTCTGTCTGGTGAATTTTGTCCAGCATTTAATAGTTGACGCCATAAACAACAAAAATCCTGATCAAAGCTGATATTAGATCTACGGCCAGCAAATCCTACGCATAGTTGTACAGGCCATAGTAACCATTTCTCCATTAAAGCTGTATTAGTTTTGACTCGAACATCCAAAGCATTTTCTCTCAAATGGCTTAACAAACCTTGTGAGACTTTACGCCAAATTAACAATTTAGTTTCAAATGCTTCATAGTCTTCATCGTCTTTAAAAACGATAATTTTTTCCAACATTGTGGCTAACATTTGCCATTTGTTACGGGACGTTTGCTGCGTAGCCAATGAAAAAACCTGGTCAACACAACGTTGCAAAATAGCTGGTGGAACAATTGAACGACCGGCTATGAACAAAACAGCAAATACTTCCAGAAGCTGTGAAAAATTCTCCAAACTTTCTAAAGATCTTTTCAAATGTATACCCTCAGAAGCCAAAGTATTCATGGCAATTATGACTACACGGGGATTATTTGGTAGCATGTTTATAAGAGACTTAAAAGTAGTGATGGTTAATTTTACAACATCCTTTCGAAGAGCAATATGCAATATTTGGCGTACAAGTGTTGGAAAAAGATGCTGTTCGCTAACTTGAGACTCAGCTGATTCATTGCCCTATAAGAAGCATATTTTTAGTACTGTGTGAATATTGACATCAAACTAATTTTAAGCATTTACTTACAATCATACGAATCGCTTCCAATGCGGCATTAAGTAAAGATTGCCAATTTTTTTCCAAAACATCTGTGTCTAATATTGGCGAAGGTACAATTAGTGCCTCTAACTTGTGGTCTCGTAAGCAATGATCTAAGAATTCATTTCTCTCACTCGATGACAATTTAATCAAACATAGAACTGCCAACTCCCTTACTGCTTCATACTGTTGTGTAGCTGAAACATTTTTTGAGGATGAACCTCCAAAACAAAACGCCAAGAACGGTTCCACCACAGTCTCAAAATGTTGCCCCAGTTTTTCACCGAAACAGGTCAATAAATACCACCATACTCTTAATTTTATTTCAGCAGCTTCAGCAGATTTTGATTGTGAACTTTTTAAAGGGATGCAAATTAATCTTAAACGTTTGGGTGAAGTCAACTCATCGTATTTTGCAAAAATTTCAATTAGGAGACGCCAACACAAGAATGACTCAGCACGTATATTGTTGTCTGTACTACGAAAACCCAATTCCACTACGGACAAAAATGAATTAATTGTACTGGCACCTTTTAACAGCTCCTTATCCAATATCCGTATCATTAAACCCCATACCCTATGCCAATGTCTATTTCGTTCTTCTCTCAACTTATTTATTTTAGGTGCATATTCGGTGGACATTGATGTTTTCAACGCCGTCCACTGTTTACTGCTGTGTATGGTTTTAACATCCATGGAGACTAAGCCCTGCTCAAACGCTTCCACAGCCTTCGTCTGTATGGCACGATCTGTATCAAACATCAACGGCAAAATGTCCGACAACCAAAACTCTATCATTTCATCACTTACAATTTTACTGCCTACTAAACCTGTTGTCTTACAGGTGCTTGTTAGTAAATCCAACATCTAAAAATAAAAAAAATTAAGAAGAAAAAACGAAAAAAATCAATTGCAACAGCAGTTTTAAGAAACAATTTATGCAACCCAGATATAAGAAGTAGAACTCGCAGAAAAAAATGCAGAACTTGTATACGTACACTGCAGTACAAATGGCGTTGATTATTCTTGAGGATTTCTTTCGACGAACAATACACTCCATAATATGCTTGACTTAATTCTGATTCCATTGTGTAATTTATGTCTTTTCATTTAACTTTGTACTTCAAGGTGTTTTTTTTTGTGTTTGTAAGAAAATTTATAATTTTTCTTTTTCAGCAATAGTGTTCTCTGCTTACGTTTTCTTTCTTTTGCATAGCTGATAGCTTCAAGCGCGCCAAATTACTGAAAAATATCGCAATTAGTGTTGCCAGTGAGTTGTTAAGTTAGCACTTTCCCGCCTAATTGAAATGCAAAACATATGATTGCTACTGCAGTAATGCAAAAGCGATTTTTAACAATGCTCAAATAATTTTTAATTTTTTATTCTTTTTCATTGTGTTCACACAATGGAATTCTTGTCTACGTGAGTTTATTAATTTGAGCTAAGAATGTGTAGATTATAAATTTTTTTATTAAGCAGCCCTATTACTAATGCAATTTATCTCATCAGCTGAATACTATTTATTATGTTTTTTTATATTAAGCCAGAAATTACAAATTAGTTTTTTGAATGTGAAAAACATTGCAGCATACAACACACACTTTTCTACTTGTTATATTAAGCAACAGGTCATTGGTGTATATTGCTTTTAATTTTTTCCGATTCGATAAATAGTCTCTATATTTTTTTACAGATAAACTCTAGTTTTCAGACTATATAAAATTTATACTTAAATTTTATGATGACAGAAATTTGACATTTTTTGTATGTTATGTATGAAACTCTGATAATAAGATGTATATTTTGTAATAAAAAGTGTTCTTGTATGTATTTTAAAGTATATCGCAATTAAAGATCTAAAACTCGATTGATTAATTGATTTATTAGAATTCGATTTTGTTGTAAGAATGAGTGTTAAAACTCAATTAGAATGCTATATTGAATAACACTAGTTACTCTCAAAATATCAGTTGGGTTTAAAGAAAAAAGTACTATTGTGAAACAACAGTGAATTACGTTATAAATAGGTAGAAATTTATAAGGAAGAATTACAAAATAATGGAAATTTTTTTAGATTTTAAAAAAGTATTTGAGACGATAGATAGAGATATTTTATTACGAAAACTTTATAAATATGGAATTCAGGATACTGAATTGAAAAGGTTGGAGTCATATTTAACATATCGCAGAAAATTTACGAAGGTGAATGAGCGCTTCTGTTTATTATATACTGTTACGTGTATACCTTTTATAAACGTTATTGCAAAATAAATAACACCAGTTTTTAGAGTTTTTAAATTAATAACAAGTTTATTACTTTAACTACACAATGTTGACACTACAGAACAATTTACTTAAGATGCACGTCTTTACTTTACTAGATTTAATTTTACACTAATTGACTATTCACTCAGACGCTGCCCTAATTATATTTGTCCATTTAAAGTCTAGAAAATTTAAGAATCTTCCACTCCCTTTGTATCACATTTTGTTGTTATATGTTGTCTGTGTGTATTTTTATTTTTATGGTGATAAGGTTTCTGCTTGGAATTTAATTCAAAATATTTGTTGTTGTCTCGTGTAGCTAAGTTCTCTTAGAAAACTATGCAGATGGTAAACAGCACACATGTTTGTTGTTGTCTTGCGCGTTTAGTTAGTAAACAGAAATTTGTTTTTTTTGTCTTGCATGCCAGGCAGTTAGTAAATAGCATATCAAATGGTTGTTGTTTGTGTATAAAATTTCTACGCAGTTTGTAACCAGTAGTTCGCTTTATTGCTTAATTTTATTTTAAAACTTAAACAAGACACATCTGTAACAATACATTAATGATATAGAAAATGTTTTAAAAATAGGTGCCTCTGTAGGGGGTTGTGGGTTCGATTCCCAACAAAGACTTTGCCTGTTTATCACTACAAAATTACAATTGACTGTCGGTGGGGCTGTTCAGTGACGACAATTAATTTCCGTAACTATCCCTTCTACTTTCACCACCTGTCTCATCACGGTACTTGACTAAGTAGGCATTGTTGCCTGAAATGCTACTTCTCTTTTAAAAAAAATGTGAAATTGTTTTATATGCGCACGATACGTAGATTTTTACTGAAGCGGCAACGGAGGAGATATGTCATGTGATATGGATAACATTATGAAAGGGTTGCGAATGAATAAGTTAAAGTTAAACGAGAACAAAACTAAAATAAAGGGAATAAATATGAATACCAATATAACTAATACAACATAACGATATAGTAATAGTAAAAGTTAATAACATAAAATATCTGGGTTTTCTGATAGACAAAGACTTAAAATTGAAAGAACATGTAGAGTACATATGTAAACAAATTGGTAAAAAATTGAGTTTTTATAAACGTATTAGGAACAAAATATCAATTATAACAGCAATAAACATTTACAATACGACGATTAAACTACATTTTGAACTTGGATCTACTGTGTTATATACATGCTGTACAGAACAATAGATATCAAGGATGCAGAAACAACAAAATAAGGCTATGCGCGCAATAATCAAATGCAATCGATTTACCCCAGTGGGACATATGTTAGATACGCTGACTCAGAAAATAAAAACGGGGGAGGCGCCTGATTATTTAATGGAACAACTCAGATACGTTGGTTATATTCAACCATACAACTTGAGAAATGCTACAGATTTTGGACTGCAACAATCAAATAATAACACAATGCGAAGAATACTGTTCCACAAAGAATTTAAACTATATAATATGGTGCCAAATATTATTCGGAGTTAAATTAATTCAAATATTTTTAGAAGAAAAATTGTAACTTTTATTAAAAAATATTTAATTTGAAACAGAGTTGATTTAAATTGTCAGAGAACGTGTAATGTTATATAAAAGTATTATGTTGTTTATTTTTCCTCCGCCAGTAAATGAAATACTGTTGCTATTTCCTGTGCTATCTGGCTGGTTTGAAGTCAAAGGCGAGCGCTTTCGATGCGAATGTATCATTCTCAAGCCGCGTTGTGGTATGTACTCGTACAAGTGGGAATGATGCATTCGTATCGAAAGCGCTCGCCTTTGACTTCAAACTAGCCAGATAGGACAGGAAATAGCTATAGTTTATATAAAAGTATTAAAAATAGTACTAATAAATAATAATAATAATAATTTCAGTTTTATTCGACCTTTTTTTTTTATTTCTATTAAATCTTAATCTTTTAAACGGTACCACAGGAAAGCGAAATATCGAGAAAAAAATAAATCGTTATAATTTAAAGGACCGTTTAAAAGATTAAGATTTTATAGAAATAATAATAATAATAGTAAGAATTAGATTTAGTTGTAATAACCAGGATTTTAACAAGATTTGCATTGCAAAAATATATTGTTCTTGATTTTACTTTTGTAAAAATCTACTTAAAACTCCTGTTATTTTTAACAAAACAATTCGCTGCTTGCAAACTATAGAAATTTTATTAGAACGATTAGAATGTGTTTTTGTAGAAATCAGACTACACTAGTCTGAATTTATTAATAACATATGAACAGAAATTGTATATGAGTTTTGACATTAAGAAACAAATTTCAATTATTGGAATGTAAATGAAGAATTGGGTAAATTTTTTAATTATTACGACAAAAATTAAAATGTAATATTGCTTTGCTGGCATTTATCGTAGATGTAGGAGGTATCAACTCTGTGGAGAGTACTAAAAAAGACATTTTCTGGCAGCACTTTGTAAAATCGAATAAGACACCCTGTTTACGCACTTTTAGAACACTCTTAACAAAGTTCATTGTTTAGCATCATTGTTATTCCTCTGCTTTCAACAAAAAAATTCATCTTCGTTCCGATTGAGAAATGAGTAATTTTGTTTTATAACATTCTAGTTTTTTTTTTGGTTTAAATTTATATCTTAGCAATGAAGTGTGCCTAAGGCCGAAATTTAAAAAAATAAATAAAAGAAAGAATATAAAAAAAAAACGTGAATGGAAATTAAAGAAATAATAAATAAAAACGATAAATAGAAGTAAACCTATGCATGACTGCAGTAAATTCCAAGTAAAAAAAAGTGTGGCAGCGGCTGTGTGGAAACGTAGAAGAAATCAGAATTCTGGCGGCGGTGTGTGTGACGTGTAAATCCAGTGTTTGCCAAGGTTCGCATTACAACTGATGATAAATAAAATTAACTAATTTGTATGTTTTAAGCTTGGCTCATGAGTATTCATGTTTCAATATTAAAGTGTACAAACAAGAAGATGACAAATACGAAAAAGCAATAAGAAGTTTATATCATGATTTGATATTTTTTGTTCATTCTTGTGAATTCCAAAAAGAAGAAACTATATATTTACGGTGGGACTGTATAAATTTCGGTTTTTTTTTTATTTGACAGTATAACGCCTAAAACAAGAAACTAAAAATCTTTCATTTGCTTAAACGACTGATAAAAAGCTTAAATACAACATTGGAATGCCGGAAAACAGTTTTTCTGATAGCAAATTTTATTTCTGATAACAAAGTGATATTTGCAAAATAAATTTATTTTTACTTATTTTAAATACGAATATATATTAAAATGACGCTGCTGTAGCAGCCAATACGATATTTATTTTATTACAATTTCGTTTTTGGTATAAAAATCTGTCATTGCTGATGAATTTGCGTGATGATCACGCCCCAAGTTTTATGTTTTTATTTGTTCATTCATTCATAGTTTCTCATCTCTTCTACATGGAGATTCGTCTTCTATTACTTAATGTTTTCTATTTGAGTGTTGTTTGTTATTTTATAGTGTATAGTGAGTGTTGTTGTTGTGTTTTTTTTTAACTAGACATAAAACAACAAATAAAGACAAACATCAAAATGTTGTAATGTTTACGGTTGGTTAACGACAAATCCAGTTTATTATGTTTTTTTATTCAATAAAAATTGGAGATGGAGATGATTTTCTTTTAAAGTGAAACACAATTAGAAATGGCATTTTAAAACTTTAAATTTCTATAAAAAAAAACTAAAATAGAATTAAATTTATTTTGCATTGCTTATTGATTTAATTGCAATTAAAGAATTTGTTAGTTTTGTGGACAAAATGCTAAAGTTTACTCGCCCATTAATATAAGCGATAAAAATCGAACTGAAATCGATAAGAGGTGTGATGTTATAAATACTAAATAAATAGTTAAAATTTTTATCATTTTCATAATCAGCTAAAACTGATACAAAAGTTACAGTTATACCTATTAAAGCTTACGTCTTTTTTTATAAATTTTTTTAACCCGAGAGACCGAGTGTTCCATTAAATGATTTCTATTTTTTTCTTCGCTAAACATTATTGATGTGCTATTCAGGACAATTTAAAATTTAAAAAAAGTCCCTAAAAAGAATTAGAGTTGTGAATAATGTTTCCTAAAGTAAAAAAATACAGTGGACTTTAGATAATTTGAATCTCGCGATAATTTAATTCCAGGTCCCTTGAAAAACACTCAATATGTACCTATATTGAAAAAAAAATCTATGTAATTAGGTCTCCTCAATAATTTGAAATTATTTTAATTTCTATAATTTTAATTTTTTTTGTTTTTTTTTTTTGATGTGCTACAAAATGACATCTTGCCTGGCAAAATTTTATAATTTAAACTCCTAATGTGATTTTGTTTCTGTTAAAAAAAATTAAACCGTTTTCCTTAGTTTCTATGCCACGCTTTTAGCATGCACCAAAAATAAGATTTCTTTACTTTGCTTTTGCCTATTTGCGGAACTCGCAAATGGTTTTGCTTTCCTATGAAATCTAACGCTTGTTGCAATGACAAACATTTTTAAAAATTGTTGTACTCATACTGAACATCAGTCAACTTGAAGTCTTGAGCATTTGTTTTCAAAGGTAGACAATAACATTAGTGTCTACGGTGCCCTTACCGATGCTGAACTGTTGAATCTGACTTCTTTGGATGAGAAAGATGAAAAGCAGACAAAGATAAGCAAGCACTGCTTTCAGTGTCATTAAGCCATACAACGGCAAGTCTTAGCATATTATGCTCCTATGCTCTCAGAACGGATACAAGTGATGATTTCTTTTCAGCTCTAAACACAATTGAAAAAGACAATAACAGAGTAAAATATTTAGCTAAAAAAAAAAAATTGCGGACTTATTTTTTTCATTATACACTATTCTTATACTAGATATGTATATATGCAACTGTAAGAAAGCTCACAATAAAAAATTTTAAATAAGCTCTTGCTAATTTGTATTTTTTAGCTTTTCTTTGATATTTTGAAGTCTCGTTAGTATGAAAACTCGATCATTTGAACTTTTTCGCTGGTCCCTTGAGTTTCAAATTATTAACAGTCAACTGTATATACCATATATTATCATGGTATTAAAGTACATTCATAGAAGGAGTTACAATAATTCAGCTATTTAATTCAGTTACTTACTTATCAGCACCTAAAATAATTGAACCATAAATATGAAACGCAACAACTTAACATTTGTTCGAAATAAAATGAATACAAAATTAATAACGGGTTTCTCTCTTCCTTGTTTTTAAACCCCTTTTTATATTGTCACGGTTCTCAACAAAGTGCCAGTGCCCTTTTTTTTTACCGGTAACGTAAATTAAATTTAAACTGTTAAAATAACAATGTAAAACGGAAAACAATAAAATTATCAATAATTTAAGAAAATTTTAATGAAGATTTTTATATTAATTTTTTTATGTTTACAGTTAGATGTTGGAAATTCTACTTAATGGTTGAGTTAAAATCTATAACATTTAAAATATGTTTAAACGAATTATGGAAATTTTGCACAAGTTTACTTATATTTTATATACAGATCGTAACACTGTTTCAAGTTGTAAAATAAGAATAATAATTTTATAATAACAAAACCGTACAAGCACACATTCAATTCAATTAAACACTTATTCCCATGTTTTAAAATTTTTCCGGTTACTTCGTTAATTCGTTCAGTAGTTGATGCTTTTGTGATGCTTTTCACCTTTTTTTTAAAATAAAACTCTTTTAATCCATTAATTTTAAGATATGAAAAGCTACTGATGAGCTATGCAAGCGGTAGAGAAATAGTCATATGATCAGGCTGTCTGCATAGTAATACATACTTATCTTATTTTATTGTTTTCTCATAAGGCACGAAAATATATTTTTCGAAAAAGCTTTTAAGGAATCAAGCATAATTAACAAAAACAAAAAAAAAAAACGGTTAAAATGAAATTCCAAAAAAAGGAAAATTAATACTAAAAATTAATTTGATTATTATTTTTATTCGACATTTTTTCCTGCTTAACTAAATAAGAATTAATCTTTATAATATTTTAATTGTTAATAATTTTTGTTTTATAAAAATAAATTTCCTGAAGAAGCGAAATATTGAAAATATACGTGTTAAATTTACTTAAAAAGACCCTTATAAAGATTAATACTTATTTATCTAAAAATTTATTTTTAAAAATAGTTCGAATAAGAATACATTACAATAAGAAATTCGATCTAAGTAAGAAATTCGTTTAGTACTTGACATTATTTTTCATGCAAAAAGCTCATTTATATATTTTTAGGGCTACATATTTAGTTATTTAAAAAATTAGGAAGCAGAGGATGACGATTAGAATTCAAATGAAGTTGTAAAATATAAACGTCGCAACCTTAAAAAGCAACTGTACTTTAGTTGCTGTCTCTTTGGCATTTAGCAAGAACGAAATTGCAATCTCATGTTTTCATTACCAGTTCTTTTTATGTGTCAAGAATTAGAACAAAATTCCGACTGAAAATTATGTTTTGTTTTAATATTTCATTAAAAAACAAATATCGAAATTAATGACGCTAAAAAATAACTAATATCTGTAAATCTAATCAATACTCTGCTTTAGGCAAAAACCATAATTTTAATTTTATTCTTTACGATTAGTTTTTAATGTGAGGTATTAAAATGTAATAGTTTTTTTTTTGTTCTCTTCTTTTTAGTTTTAAACTGAACACCATTGATGCATTTACGTTGCCGTAATGGGGAAACTACTTTCGAAAATTTTTGGTAACAAAGAAATGCGCATTTTAATGTTGGGACTGGATGCAGCAGGCAAAACAAGTAAGTCAGTCAGTCATAAGTCATAATTATAAAATAAAATTTTTAACATCAGCAAAAAACAAAATTCTGTTTTATTTTTCTTTATTTCTTTTTGTCTGATTGTTATTCTTCACATCAGCAATTTTATACAAATTAAAATTAGGTCAATCTGTAACAACAATACCCACTGTGGGGTTCAATGTTGAAACAGTTACATATAAAAATGTCAAATTCAATGTCTGGGATGTTGGTGGACAAGATAAAATAAGACCATTATGGCGACATTATTATACCGGTAATTTACTTTTTATAACTTTTAAATATATTAATTATTACTAATTATTTGAAAACTTTGAATGTATTTGAATTCAATATAGGAACACAAGGTCTTATATTTGTAGTGGATTGTGCAGATCGAGATCGTATTGACGAAGCTCGAACAGAACTACATCGAATTATAAATGACAGAGAAATGAGAGATGCCATTATACTAATATTTGCTAATAAACAAGATTTAGCGGATGGTGAGTAAATTTTTTTTTAATATACCTGCGTAATTTACGTAAATTAATTACGCAGAATGTTTTGCAAAAAATATTTTTCTTATTTGATTTATTTTTGTTCGGTCGGCATCTTCATTGTTTGTAAATAGAAAATATGTAAATTCATAATTTGTATCACTTTTAAAGCTGAAAATCCTTAAATCGATTTTAGTAAATATAGGGTCCGCCAAATAACTTTTTTTTTTTTAAATTCTATAAACAAAACTACACAGCTTCGGCTGTGTGGCACGATGCGTCGTCGTGTTGAAACTAAATGTTTCCAATATTCTCCTCTTCAATTTGTATGAACAGAAATTCGTTCAACATGGCCCGATAACGATCGCCCGTGACTGAAAAATGGCTCAATTATGCCTCTGGACAAAAATCCGCACCAAACAGTGACTTGTTTTGGGTGCGTCGGCTTTTCAATGTTGCGTTCGGGTTGTCTGTGCCCCAAATGCGACAATTTTGCTTGTTTACATATCCGCTAAGATCAATGAGCTTTATCTGAAAAGATGATTTTTTTTTTGCAAAATCGGCATCTTCTGCAAGTCTATCGCAGGCCTACTTAGCAGGCCTACGAAGCGTTGTTCAAGCGTATATACAACCATATTCGTTCAGCGGAAGGATGAAACTAATTATCTGTCAAATCAAACATGAGCTAATCGTTTCCATTCACAAAATAAGCACTAGTTGAAAAAAGGTGGACCCTATAGAAAGCGAATGAATTTGTTTAATGAAATTTGTAACCTTCGAACATTTTCGCAACATTCTTGAGTAAAATTCAAATACATTGTAAAATGAATTTCTTTATAATCCGCGAAGAAACTGCCACTGCCAGCTTAATTTTAAATAAGAAATTTTGATTAAATAAAATGAGACAAAGTCGACATAAAATTTGATTAATCTTGTTTTTGTGGCATCGAAAATTGTAATTTTTATCTAATAAAAAACCTGCAAGTATTTTATTTAAGCAAATGGTTGAACTCAAATCAAATCAGTAGCTATTTTAAAAATTTCTTATACTTGTTATTAATTAACAATAATAAAGCACATGTCTTCTAGCTAAAGTATTCTGTATTCATGTAGTCTGCTGACTATCAGCTTATCGCTTTTTTAAATGCATTATCTCTTGAATAGTTTCAATTATCAATTCCCTAACAAATACTGTCTTAACGATACAAAACCTTTTTGAAGGTAAATTATTAATTCATTGCTTATAATATCACCGTGCAGTTCTTTTCGAAATAACTAAAGAAATTGTTAGCATATCACTTGTATACATGTGTAAACTAAGCAACTGTTTAATTCCTTTTGCAACTTCATTCCAGTAAATTTATGATAGTCGGGTTTTCTTAAACAATTCTGATTTGTTGGGGGAAAAAATACAAAATAAAGCGGTAAAAAAGCGAGTGCGGCAAAATATTGATTTTGTTCTTTGATATATATGTAAGATAATTGATTCAATAATAATTTTTAAAGTTAAAAGTAGCTTTCTCTTAGACGTTTATGAATAATTAAAAAAGTCCAAGAAAATTGCCTATGAGACACTATTAGAATTTTTAAAAATGTTATCTTATAATATCTTATATATTATCTATTTAGCTGTTTACCATTGCTGTTAAGTAATAATTATTAATCGTAATTATTAGTAGTTTAATTGCTTAGATTAAGACTTTCTTAATTTATTATTTTTATTAACGTCTTCAGTTTCAGTTGAAAGACTTGGTTGGTTCTCTTGCCGATTTTTCGTTTGAAAATTATTTCTAAAAAAATATGTGAAGGAACACTTTTTTGTGATTTGATACATACAAAATACATTAGAATGTATTATTTTTTGTATGTTATCCTAATGTTTTTCTTTATATTTTTTTCATTAGATTGAAATTATAAGTGTTGTTATATAACCGCATATGTTAATAATGAGTAAGCGCCAATGCGATGTTATATACACTGACTTTGCTAAGGCATTTGATACAGTTAGCCATCATCTGTTACTGCTCAAGCTTTGTACATTTGGTTTTTCGAAAAATATTTTAGCATTCTCTCATAGTTTCTTGACCTATAGAAAACTTAAGGTTAAAATTGGTAATTCATTCTCTTCTGATATAATTGATGCCTATTCAGGTATTCCTCAGGGAACGCATATTGGTCCGTTACTTTTTATAATTTTTATTAATGATTTACCATTGAATTTTAAGTTTTCCAGCTGTCTTTTATTTGCTGTTGATTTGAAATTGTATTCTACTATTGGCGATATTGGAGACTGCGAAAAGATACAGATTGATCTTAACAAACTGTCTGACTGGTGTTTTGAAAATGGCATACGTATTAATGTTTCAAAATGTTGTGTATGCTTATATTTCGGGTTCAATAAATTTTGATTATACTCTTGGTGGTTTCCTGCTTAAACGTGTAGCTGAAGTTAAGGACTTAGGAGTCATTTTTGACACTAAATTAACATTCTCTAAGCATATCGACTATGTTATTTCTAGAGCTTATAGTATGCTTGGTTTCATTAGAAGAAATTCTAGAGATTTTAAATATGCATACACCCTCAAGTCTTTATACATTTCCTTGGTTCAAAGTATCTTGGAATATTGTTCCATTGTTTGGAATCCTAGTCATTTAGGCCCATCAAATCGTATTGAACGAATTCAGAGGATATTCACTAAGACTGCTTTAAAATTGATTTGGCCACATAAACTACCTTCTTATGATGTTAGGAGGAAAATGTTAGGCTTACAATCCTTAGAGGAACGTAGATCTTGCTCCTCATTATTATTTGTTTATAATATACTATCTGACAATATTGATAGCCCGGAAATTAAAAATTATTTTACGTTATACAGTCCTACTAGGGACTTGAGACACAATCGCATGTTTGAAGAATGTCTTTTCAGAACGAATTATGCAATTAATGAGCCGATTGCAAGATGCTTGCATTTATCTAATAGTTTTAACCCACATTTAAATTTTAATGTCAGTTATAATATGTTCAAGCTTCTTTTATTCAAACATTATAATTAATATTGTAAAGTAATCTGTAGAAAGTTAATTCTGTAGAGGAAATAAGTAAATAATTAAATAAATAAATTTCTTACATAAAAAGTTACTATTTTTATAATTTTAATTAATTGAAAATAATCAAAAAGTATTAAAAGTAATCGAATTATTTTTAATTACTTTTGATTCTTTTTAGTTATCTTATCGTAATTCTACTGGGATCCATATTACTTTCTGATTGTTAATAATCATAATAAATTGGTTATCAGAAATTGTTTAAAAGCGAATTGTATAATCAGTACAATTTTGTTTTAAAATTTTATCTTATAGAATCCTAATCGTATTCGACATTTAACAGCTCTAAATTCAGCTTATTTTCTTTTAACAGAAATTGAGAAATAAAAAATTCATTGAAATTAAAAATATTTATCAATTTTTTTCGTTTGAAAGAGATATGGTGCGAATTATAAATTATCGCTTTAATAAAATTAACTGTCTGCCGCAAAATATCACAAAAATTCGTTTATTTGACAATTTAAATTTTAAATTTACATTTTTTCTTACCAATTGTTTTTCGTTTTAATGGAATTGTGTATGGGGCATGTAAATAGTAAATAGTTTGAGGAAATAAATATAATAAATGCAGGATAACATTAAACAAAATTGTTAGGAAAAGATTTATATTTTCTTAAAAATTAAATTAAAAAAAAAAAATATTGTTAATATTTTTGTTTTATAAAAAATAATTTCTTGAAGAAGCTTTCCAAGGGAAAGCGAAATATTGAAAATATACGTGTTAAAGTTAATTAAAAAGACGCTTATAAAGACAAATACTTATTTATTAAAGAAAGAAAAAAGGTCGAATAAAAATAATACTCCAAATAAAAAAAAAAATTAAAATTGTTGAAACTAATTGTCAATTACACATAGAAAATTTTTAGTTTAGTTTAGCAAACAAAAAAAAAAAAAATTAAAAATCTAGAGATCACAAAAAGCTGCGACGGTGAAAAATTGGCCGATGAGGGTTTTCAAAAAACATCCTCTGTGGTGGTAGAAACGGTACAAAAGGTAGCAAAGGGAGGCAAAAATAGTGGTGTTAACATGTTATCATTTTAAATCTGATGCCTCATTGGCAACATCCAAGGGTATAGGCTAAAAGAAGGCTTTTATGGGCAAGACAAACACCTTCACTATTTGTGCAACTGAAGCTGGCAATAATATCCTTTATGTGGGTATGTATGGTCCGAAAGGACCTTGCGAGCAATTTAGCATTAAACACACTGGCCGAAATAATTACAATGTCAGTTACATGGTACGCGATCGTGGTCAATACATTTTAATAGTCAAATGGGGTGAAGAACATATTCCTTGACGCCTTTCCAAATTGATGTCTAAGTCGTTGCATAAGCCCTACAAATATAGCTATCCTCTCCTACTCCACCTACAAAACATCAACAATCACCACTAGCAAGCAAAACAATACGTTTTCAAAAAGTCAAAAAATAATAATATTTTTCCACTTCCACACCCATATAATTAAGTTGTGTCGTCTTCTTTTTTTAATATATTTTTTGTTGTTTTGTACATAATATGAAGGAATGAACAAGTTATTATTTTATTTCATTTTTCTTTCATATTCTCGAAAAAAAAAACGTTCTTGTGGTTTAAGTTAAAAGTTGCGTTTTTTAAGATCGTTAAATTGTTTCTCCTAGTGTTCGTATCCTTTTTGTATCAACTCTTAATTTTTGTTTCTTTTGTTTTTAATTACATACATATATATTCATGCACACACATAAAGCAATATCA
The DNA here is from genome assembly GCA_030448955.1 of Trichopoda pennipes. NCBI lineage: Eukaryota > Metazoa > Arthropoda > Insecta > Diptera > Tachinidae > Trichopoda > Trichopoda pennipes. Next base: position 7,172,258 of record JASKUP010000040.1, read on the forward strand.
TATTTAAATAATAATAGGTAGTGTACTTACTAGCTTGTCAGTACGGGGGTTGTGGGTTCGATTCCCAACGAAGACCTTGATTGTCGGTGGGGCTGCTCAGCGATGAAGGCGTAGTCACTAGTCAGTTAATTTCCGACTATCCCTACTTTCACCACCTGTTTCATCTCTTCTCTATCCCTTTCCTAAATAGTGTAGCACGGTACTTGACTAAATATGCATTGTTGCCTAAAGTGCTACTTCTCTTTAATAAAACAAAAAAAAAATGAAAAACTGAAGTTTATAAAAAAAGAACTCTTGTAAAACTGAAAGTTACAATAATATCCTTTTATCTTAATATATATAAAAATCAAAAACACGTTTGGTCGGTAGGGGTAAACTCTTCAATGCCCCAACAGATTTTCGACTTCCAGCCCACAAAATATTTGTAAAAGACCGGCGAAGGTTTGTATATATATTATACCCCGCTAAACGCTACACCCCTTCCAGAAATAGTGATTTTATTTAATTAAGTTAATTGCCTAATAATAAGTTAAGACCCTCCTATTCACTTCTCATTTTTCCACGGCACCTGCAACTAAATGCTACCGAAAAGATAAAAGTTAAGACCCTCCTATTCACTTCTCATTTTTCCACGGCACCTGCAACTCGACAAAACCAATTAGAAATCAACCAATGGGATTAAAGCTAAAACAAATATACATTCAACTAAATGCAATGCAATGTTCACATGTTAATAAATCAACTGCTTTGTTTGTCTATACCGCGAACCAAAATCGATCGAAGAATGCCGTATATGTGGTTAAATGCATTGCAATGGAACAAGACGCTTTATATACGCACACAAAAATATTGAATTTTGAAAAAGATAAAATTATTAAAAAAACATAAAATCGAAACAAAAGGAAATTGTGTTCTTTCTGATTAATTTTCTTGAATAATTGAATTTTTTGGCGCACACAAAAAAGAACGCTGCAGAATAAAAACTTGCCACAAATGACTTGCGAAGCAGTCACGGGCACGCTTGTGTTTTATATTTTTTTATATTTTATGCAAAAACAAATCAGAAACACTATAATGCAGTGAAACTCAATTCTGCGTATTGCACGTGAAAGTAGTATGAATTTTTTGCTTAAGGTGGATTTTTATCTCTTTCTATCTCGGTGTACCGTACGGAATATCTTTTATTGTCCCTGAATCAAAATTTGTAGCGGAACGAACTTACCTGTGCATCCAATGTCTTAAAAAACGCAAAAACGCCCGTCTTCGCTCCATTTTTTACCCTTTTTTTATTCAATAGCCTTAAGCACATCCGATTCCTCTTTTAAGTTTGGTATAAATCAGCAATTATATTATATTTATATTATTATTCTATTTGCTTTATTATATTAAGCATTTTTCTTTAGCATATCAAAATGTTTTCTCACTAAAGGGTTTGTTTTAAAATTCGAGACATGAGTGGCTTGTATGTTTATGCCTGCCTATCTAAGCATCTGGCGGTAATTATAGAAGGAAATATTAAAGTGATATTTCAGATTTACGTTACTCTTTTAAAGAGTCGTTTAGAAATAAATGGCAATTTATATTGTATTTTAATTTCGTTATCAAAATGTTTAATTTTTGTTTTATTTCTTCTTCTCTACAACAGCAATGAAACCTCATGAGATTCAAGAAAAATTAGGCTTAACTAGAATACGAGATCGTAACTGGTATGTTCAACCTTCCTGTGCAACAACTGGTGATGGCTTATATGAAGGCCTTACGTGGCTTACATCCAATCATAAATTATGAGAATAATTTAACTAAAAAGAACTCAACATCAATCCCCCAAATAACACAATATTGTATGCAAGTTTCATTTGAAGTCAAACAAAAGAAGAATTCCTGATACAAAACAAAAGAAGCATCTTCAAAACCATAAGGACTATTATTCTTTATCAAAATTCAATTAATAAAATTTAGTGAAAAACATATAAAATAATCCAACTTGAAAGAAGCAAAGGAATTCTAAAAATACCACAACAATGTTTTTTTTAGCATTTAAGATATATTTGTAAAATATTATTATTAAACAAAAAACAAGCAAACAAAATCACTTACTCAAAAACAATAGAATGCAAAAAAAAACAACAACAAATAAACCAATAAACAAATGTTAAAAAAAACCTCCTTCCCCCCTCAATTATATTTAAATTAAAATTAAAGGATTTAATAATAAATAAATCCTTAACAGAAACTAAAAGTATATGCATATATTATTAATATATCTAAATATAGTAAAAATATTATTAATTATTATTTACATTTTTATTAATTATCTATATTATTATTTTTATTTTTTTTTTTTTTTTGTTTAGATGTAAACTTTAAGTTTTTTTAAATAAAGACTTGTGAATGAGTCCGTAAAAACAATTAAAAATTAATTAAAAGGAAATTAAATTAATTAATTAATTAATTATATACAAACAATAAAATAAATTAAATTAGTGCGAAAAACAAACAACAAAAATCTATGTAATTAAAGAAAAAGAGAGAAAAAAAAATAAATAAATAAAAGAATCAACAAACATCAAAAAATAAAGAACAAACAAAAAAAAAATATTCACACTGATTTAATAAAACAATAAAAAAAAATGTTATGAGTTTTATCAATAATTTTTATTTCAACTATTTGGATTCAACAAAAGTTGTCCTGTTTACTATTGCAATTAGTATTTTTTAATGCCAATATATTTAGCTACTTAAAAGCGTATGACAAAAATTGCCCAACACAAACATATTCAACACCAACCAACATTTGAGCAGCATAATGAGTTTACAAATATAATGAAACTGTCGTAATTATCAAAATTCTTCTGCGTTTGTAAATGCTGCTTGAAAGTAATTATAAATTAAATGCAAATTCAAAATAAAATCATTCAGCAAAATATGAAAAATTTCCAAAAGTCTACGCACGGTAGATATTACGTGATAAGATTTACATCTGCACCTGGCCGTAAGCCTTAATCAGATGGTGGATCATTACCACTGCGGATGAAATGTAGCGTCATCCTCACCCTAGAAGGCCTTCGGTTACTCCTAGTTGCAACTTCAAAAGCCCGAAGCAGGCCGCAGCCTTTTCTCCTTGCTGAAGAGTTGGAGACTATCGAACTCCTGGTCCAGGACGCATGTAGCTTAATATTATTAAGAACACGACGTCATTTATACTCACTTGACCTGGAGCATTCATTGTGTTCCTTAAGAATGAATCGACCAACAAACTCAAACGAGGGCCTCGAAACACACAGCCACCACGATACTCCCGAAGGGCCTACCTCAATAATCAGTCAGAGAACAGCTAAATGCTTAAAGAGACAAATAGCGGAACTCTGGGGCTTTACTGATTCCCGTGGAAATATAGTGGATTGTCTAGTTGGCTCCTGCTAGCCTGTTAGGGGACTGGGCTCCCTTTCACCCCCGAAAGTCACAAGTCTAGATGGTTGTGTGATCCATAAAGACTTTTGTTGGATAGCACAGATATGATCAATGATGTTAAAATACAAAATTGATCAAATCCAGCGCAATACTTTATTGTTTAAAAAGTGTTAACCGCCAGTTCAACACTTGTTCGGAAATACAATTATTCTCATTAAATTCTGCAGCATAGACTGAGTATTTCCTATTGGTGTTTTCTGCTTTTTATATTTAGGAACTTTGACCTTTTGCATGATAAAATGTGCATTTTAAGTCAAATAGGAATTATAATTCGTAATTTGCGTCATGATCTGTCATAAACGGCATGTGTGTTTAAAAATTTTGCAATTACTATTTGAAATCGCAGAATTGGTAGCAATGGCGAATGCATTCATTTTCGCCGGCAACATAACTGTTCAAATCCATATATGTATAAGGAGTTTGCTATTCAAATCAACGGCGAAAATCCATGAATTCGCCATCGCTAGAATATATACAAAAATCCGAGCAAAATTACTCTCAAAGATACAAAGGTAAACATAAGGCGCAAGACCCCTACTCATGCAATGCATTGTACCAGAACTAGGAAGGAGGAGGGGGGAGGAGGAAAGAGGGAGTAGTGTTTGCGGACATTCGAATTGAATTTCCCAACATTGCAAGTGACAGGAAAGTCTTCTGGAGGGAGCTTATTCCACATAAAAACTGTTCTGCTATAAAACGAATTCACCCTATAATACGTAATGCGATTCACTGGCTAATCGACCACAACTAAAATCGAGTCAAACGCAAAAGCGCCAAGTTTTGGGAACAAGTTCCCTAATTTCATTAGAGCACTACCATTGTAGTAACGATAAAACAGTACAATACAATCCACATTGCATCGACGCTCTAGTGAGTCAATAGAGTTGGATACCCTACCGTCCCCAATGGGCCTCTTGGCCCTTTGCTGTACATGGTCGGAACAAGTTCCCTAATTTCGTTAGAGCACTTACCATTGTAGTAACGATAAAACAGTGAAATACAATCCACATTGCATCGACGCTCTAGGGAATCAATAGAGTTGGATACCCTACCGTCCCCAATGGGCCTCTTGGCCCTTTGCTGTACATGGTCGGAACAAGTTCCCTAATTTCGTTAGAGCACTTACCATTGTAGTAACGATAAAACAGTGAAATACAATCCACATTGCATCGACGCTCTAGAGAATCAATAGAGTTGGATACCCTACCGTCCCCAATGAGCCTCTTGGCCCTTTGCTGTACATGGTCGGAACAAGTTCCCTAATTTCGTTAGAGCACTTACCATTGTAGTAACGATAAAACAGTGAAATACAATCCACATTGCATCGACGCTCTAGAGAATCAATAGAGTTGGATATCCTACCGTCCCCAATGAGCCTCTTGGCCGTTTGCTGTACACGGTCGAGTAACTCCAAAACAGACTTTAGGGCGCCGGCTCATACATGAGAGTTGTATTCCATCTTTGGATGGATATAGGTGGTATAAGTATTACGAAGATCGGATGGAGTGAAGTATCGTCCGATTCCGTAATATCTACATCATCCATAGTAACAGGTGCAGCACCATTTCCGAACACAGATCTATGAGTAAGCATGCAACATTGCATCTTACGGGCATTAAAATTGACTTTATTCACACGACCCAATTCATCATAATTCATATCATTCATGTTTTGCCTTTTAAAACTCACCTCCAACTGGTTCGATCTATTACCAAATGAATACGAATGACAAATGGTGCTATCATCTGCGAAAGAGTAAATAGGGTTGAAAGTTTGACAAAGAAGGTCATTTGGAAAAATAAGCAATAGTGTACGAGAAGAAACGCAGCTTTGTGTTACCCCTGAATTAATCTTGAACTCGTCTGATGAAATCCCATCTATAACAACTCGTATAGTCGGATTTCGGAGAAAACTCGATATAAATCTGAAGAAATTAAAACCGAAACCAAAAGCAGTTAGTTTTGACAGAAGTGCATTATGCTACACTTTATCAAACGCTTCGGAAATATCTAGAGCCACCACTTTACTTTCTCCGAAGTGGTAGCATGTCAGTGTGGGGGTTGTGGGTTCGATTCCAAATGAAGACCTTTTTTTTCACTACAAAAATAAAAATTAACTGTCGGTGGTGATGAAGGCATAGTCACTGGTCGCTGTGCTGTCGTTATACGACAGTTAATTTCCAACTATCCTTCTACTTTCACCACCTGTTTCAACTCTTCTCTATCCCTTTCCTAAAGAATCTAGCAAGGTACTTAACTAAATAGGCATTGTTGTCTGAAGTGCTACTTCTCTTTAAAAAAAAAAACATCTTTCTGACAGGAAAGCCAGCAAATCACCCGTAGAGCGCCCTCTACAGATACCATACTGTCGGTCGCTAAGTAAACCGTTGGACTGCAGGTATCTCACGAGATGCACTTTAGAAATTGCAATTGGGCGGTAATTTTTGGGATTTTTAGCCTCATCCTTTTTGCTTGATTACAGCTTTCAATCTTCGTAGCACACTTTCCAAAAGGGCTCAGCAAAAGTTGAGTTTAAAAAATTTGCACGGCATACCACCGTTCTTGTTACTTTATCATCTAGATCATCTTCATCATACAGCTGTCTCCACGTCATTACAGAGCTATACAGTTGGATTAAGACCTGTACCCAATGGTATCATATTTAGTTGCAGGATTTCATAGAACTGATGATGCTTCATTTCCTCTACGACCTTGATGATGCTTAATAGTGTTCGTTCAATGTATAACAAGAAATGAACTTATACTTTGGAAGGCGCTATAACTTTTTCTTTTCATCTGATTCGAGATTACTTGTCGCCCTAAAATGTATTTCTTAAAATGATTTTGGATTTTTGTAAAGTTAAGGCGAGCATGGATTTTTTTAGGGCTTGTGCTGTGCTGTGCTATGCAACCTACTAAACCGCTTTAATGCATAACAAACTTTTACTGAAATAGAACTAAAAATTCAGTTTAAATTAACATGAGAATATAGTCCCCATTCATAAAAAATTTACAAAATTGAAACGAAAAATCTTTAATCTCTTGAATAAAATATCGGCAAAAACCGAACAGCTGTTTATTCTATTCTTTTATGGGGAGAATAAATGCCGATATTTAAGTTCTCTCAAAAAGCATTATTTTCTGATTCTCATCAGGCATAAAGTGCGGATGACATTGTTTTTGAAAAGGAAACTAAAAGAGACACAACAAATGTTCCGGCAACGTTGTCTTTACAAAAACATAATCACGAAGGCGAAGATTTCCGCGAGTTAATGTTCATGGGCAAACATGACATTGTCCAATGGCTGAATATACCGAATTTGCACATGAAGGCGGCATGGAATATAAATTTTATTGGGTTAAAGCGATTTTTGTTGAAAAATCAAGAAAATTTAATTTTTGCTGTCTAAAATTCACCACAGGGCATTTTTGGAAATTTAGTTTCAAGACAATTTGCACCAAGTAAGCAAAAAAAAATATGTTCAATAATTTTATATTTAAGCATTTTCATTTTTGAAGGGAATCATCAATAACCAGGAGTTGTATCTAACTATCTATCAAGTGCTTGGATAACTATAAATGTTGGTTTCGGTTGAATAAATTGAGTCCTACTAATGAACAACAGCACGTCTGTTGGCATGTCGATATGTATGCATTGAGCTAAAAGAAAGTTGTATTTCATTGAATGGAGATGCATATTTGTGAATGTTTGTTTCTCTGTCGTCAATTTTGTGGCGCTGATGGTGAGGTTTAACAGTCATTTGTTCAAATATCAACAACCACCATTATGTACGAACAGTCGACTGTTCCGCCATTATTTTTAATTTATATCAAGAAAAAGAAATAGTGTGACCAACTCTAGCATACAAGAACACCAAAAACTGATTACAAAACACCCAAAATTACTTTGACTCATTGGAAGGTATCTATGCTTGTTATATTTGATATTTTTATATTTCAATATAAAGGCCATTTAGGCACATATTTAGTATTTTTCCTTTGAACTCGATACGCTTTTTCCAGGCTAGGATTTTTACAAATTTGTTCGAATCCCCGTAAAGAAGAAAGATAGTAGCTACTTCAAAACTGTTGTTGTTGCAGATATAATATCCAGATTATATGGTTATTGATGGTTAATGTCTATACTTATATCATTCAAAGAATGACGGCCTAATACAATGCTGGGCGAAGTAGTTTAGTGATACGTATATCACAAAACATCTCTACACTTCTCTTGTCAGGTCTGACAAGATGATTTTGGAATAGGGCTCAATAATCAAGTAGTTTTTATTATTTTATCTCCGAGGCATAAAATGGAATTCCTTAGTTCTAAAATTCTACTCTAGTAGACTTGTTCTAATAAGGTTACCAACTCTAAAAAGCCGAAGAATAAAGTTAAATGTCACCTTCCCCTGTTCACATTTTTTGATTAGCAATATTTCACTTAATGTTCAATTTCGTCCTACGCTTTATTTTAACCCATTGGTAATTAAAGTCTTCAGATCAAATTATACTAACTGTGACCCGTTTTTTAGAATTTGTACTGAGTTTAAAAATTTTACGAAGATATAAATTTTGCTTTAAATATTAATGCTGTTAAGTGTTATTTAAATTAAAATTTTAATAATTAATTTTTTTTATAGGATCAGCACTCAGGGGATGACCGCCACCTATGCCATGCATTGTGCCAAAACTAGGTGATTAGGTTACGCGAAGGAGGAAGGAGGGAGTAGTGTCTGTGGTCGTTCGATTTGAACTTTTTCAGATTGAAAGTGACAGGAAAGACCTCCGGAGGGATCTTATTCCACATACGGACTGTTCTGCTAAAAATACGATTTTTCCCTGTAATGCACAACCACAAAAGGATGTGCTCTCATCGAAAATCGAGTTGAACGTGAAAACGTGCTAGTGTCAGGAACAAGTTCCCTAATTTCATTAGAGCACTTACCATTGTAGTAACGATAGAACAGTGAAGTGCACTATTATTATTTACTATTTTAATGTGTGTAAAGATCCATAGACTCAATATAAAAAAATAACAAGCCTTTTGCAGCATATTTCGCTTCCTTTAGAAAGCTTCTCGTATATAATCATCATCATCCCTACAAACAATAACTAATTTAGTGGAATATTTTAAAAGAAGTTGTATGACTTGTTAACTTTTGGACTCGATTTAATATCTTATCCAGTCGTAGGCTATACAAAATCTGCTGCAGATATGCTGTTAACTTCATCTCACAATTTTTTATTATTTAAAAGAAGAAAAATTCGATAAATTGGTATTTTGTTTCCATTAACTGAAAATACAGTCAAAGTAGTTGTTCCGAAAAGCGATTATCAGTTGACATTTTCAAATATCTACTTTATTGATGATGACTTCTCGTATGATTTGAAAAGATGTACGTTAAACATGTAGTCGCTATTTAAAGCAGCTCCTTACGAAAATTAAAAAGGCCTAGTTTATCCTAACTAAAATCATTTTTCATTTTAAAGTAACCTGCATCATCATGTATGCAAACCAAATTCTGCAACACATGCCAATATCGCAGAGTGGTTTCTTTACATTAAAACTTTCGGTATCTACAGCGTGGCTGATGGAAGCTGCTACCAAAAAAAAAAACGTAACTTACTTTCTCTGTAACCAACCTGTTCCATTTTTATTTTATTTTATAGATTGATTTTAAAATTCAACTAAAATGGTGAATTGGGACAATGAAACAAGAATTTGGATAGTGGAACTCTTTCACGCTTTAGAGTCCGTAGTTTCCGCCCAAAGAGAATATAGTCGTACGTTTGGTGGCATTCCTCCTAGCAGATGGACTATAATAAGGCTTGTGAAGAATTTTGCCGAGCGTGGTACAATCGTAAAAAGGACTTATCATCGATCTCCCTCAGTTCGGACGCAGTAAACTATTGCTGTCGTAGCTGCTGCCATACAATCCAATCCTCGAGTTTTCACAAGGAGCTTATCTGCTCAAATTGGTGTCAGCAAACGGTCACTGCACACAATTTTGCACCAAGATTTAAACTTATTTCCATATTTTTCAATTAACAAACAAACTGAACCCAAGATACTTCCCGATTCGTTTGGAATTTTGTGAGAAGATTATTCAAATGGTGTCAGAGAATGAAAACGTCTTGAACTGCATTTTTATACTGACGCAGTACATTTTGACTTCAACGGGAAGGTTAACAAACAAAATTGTCGAATATGGAGTAATTCTACTCCAGATACTCCATGAGATGCAATTACATCCACTTCGCGTCACAGTGTAGTGTGCAGTTTCTTCAAGATTCATTTTCAAGGTTTACTTTTTCGAAGAAAACGGTCTGTTACTGTTACGATCAATGGAGACCGTTACTTAAAGATGTTGAAAGAATTTTTTTTTTCGAAAACTACGCCGAAAGAGAATTCGATTCAACTTTGCTTGGTTAAAACAAGATGGAGCGACTTGTCACATAACTACGTCTGTTATGGCAGAATCGCGACAAAAATTCCCCAATAAACTGATATCAAGAAACTCCACATTACGTTGACCTCCCAGGTCTCCTGACCTCACTGCACCTGATCTTTTTTTGTGAGGTTATTGCAAAGAAGAAGTTTAAAAATTTGAATGAATTAAAGTAATCCATTTGAAGGGTAATTGAGGCAATTCCTGCTGTAAAACTCCAGGCAGTAATGAATAACTTTTTGTTAAGATCTCGCACATATGTCACCGAGGGTCGAGGCCATTGGAATTCAATTATTTTTAAAACTTCATGAATTTCTTTAATAGAAATGTGATATTTTTCAAATGAATTACTAAAACGTAAATTACATAAACTTTACAAAAAGTTATTTTTTTTTAAAGAGAAGTAGCACCTTCAGGCAACAATGCCTAGCCTATTAGTGTAGTACCGTGCTACATTCTTTAGGAAAGGGATAGAGAAGAGATGAGGTAGGTATATGACCAGTGAGCAGCCCCACCGACAGTCAATTTTTATTTGTAGTGAAAAGAAACCAAGGTCTTTGTTGGGAATCGAACCCACAACTCCCAGTCATATAAGCTAGCGCACTAGCTACTAGCCTATAGGGGCACCTAAAAAGTTATTAAGAAGAGTTAAATGGTGTCTGCCAAGCGCGTCTTTGCAAGTCGGCCAATTAGTCTTTATTTGTGATGATAACGTAGCAAGATCTAAGTGGAGGCGTGGCTGTGTTATGCAAATTAATGCTGGCAAGCGGGGAGCGGCAAGATCAGCTGACATAAAAACGTTTGATGGAATTTTGAAGAGACCAGCCTTCAAATTTGCCGTATTGGATGTTAGAAATGAGTGAATTTCCCTGATAAATTCATGGGGGCCAGAATTTGTGATTTGTTCTTTTTTTTTTTTTGTTAATTGATGTTTGTTGGTATATGAGAGTTTCTTAATGTAGCAAAACTGATCAGCCACCCGATATCATGTAATGGGCAAATTTCTGATGCTTAACTGTTTATGATGAATTTTTTCTTGGCTTGAGAAATGATGGTCCAGAGACAGCCTTCGATTTTATTTCGCGGTGTTTTTTCGCTTATAGTTTTTTTTTCTATGAACAATATTTTTAACTCTATAACGTGATGATAAGTGAACCATTTACACATTATTTATAGACAAATGAAACTTGGTAATTAGCGCTGAAAAGTAAAGTAAAACTGTTTCTTATATCACCGAAAATATACCAAATTCTCTAATAAAATAGAAATTAGATTTGTTTTTCTTATTTTAATCAGTGAGTGAAAATACACGAAAGTTTGATTAAGAGTAACAAACTTTATTAATCCTAAAGTTTCCCCATAATAAATAAAACTATTCTGAACTCGGCAATAATATAATTTATGGTTTTTCATTAATATTATTCTATTCACACATATACTATTGCTCATATGTTGTCTCATTCTAACACATTGAAAAACAATCTACTATCAGCTCATTTTGTTCATAAAACACATAAATCTTTTTATTTGAATTCTGTTCTTTGCCAACTGTATACAACAGAAGCAAAACAAAAGCAGCAGAATATGAACAGCAGCAACGGCAGTGACAGCAGCAACAATCAGAGCAGAAGCAGTGATATTGGCTGGTGGCGCTTATATTTTGGTAAATGGCAAATTAAAGGTAGACAGCAGAACAGCATCTGATAACGACGACATAGTGGTTACTTTTTGATTTCATAGATTCTTGGTATTTACTATGCTCCACCCTACATTTGAATTTTACAACAACACCAACAAAAACAACAACATATATAGGGGCGTGTCTAGTTTTGAATGAAGTCTTGTCTTGACTTTTGCATTGGGATAATGTATGATTTATTGTCATCCATATAAGAGCACTTTACTCTCATACATAAAAAAAAATCCTGAAGAATCATCAATTTACAAACACACACACACACACACACTTCTAAAATACGAATAAATTATTCAGTTCTGGCATTTAAAGATGTGTTTGTAAAAAAACCATGTAAAATAAGTTTTCCTTGGGATACCTACTTGAAGTCCGAGAATAATAAACCAATTGGTATCAAAGGGCCAGAAAAATCTGTTAAAAACTTTACCTACGGTTTTTTTACTAAATTGACAATTAAAAACGAAACGGGATAGAATATTTTTTTATCGAATTTCAATTAAAATATATCGCACCCTAAATACAAAAGGGTCACAACTCAAAAATTTTCCAAAACTGACTTTTTTCCATTAATTAATTCAGAGGACACATCTCTAACTAATTGCAAACACTTCTGTCACATCACTCACTATCTTCTTTAACTTGAAAAATACAGTTATTTCTATTTTTGTGTTAAGTGTGTTGTTGCTTCTGCTTCTGCTGAACTAAAGAGAATTATTTTGAGTTGCGGAAATTTTAGTATTTTGAGTTGTAACCCTTTTGTATTTAGGCTACGATATGTTCAATTCATAAGAACCTGTTATCATGTTATAGGATGTATCGTCTACCTTTTTACAATAGTTTTTGTTTGTTGTTGGTAAATTGCGTTGAAAAATTTTTTATAAATACAAAATTTTATTTCACATGTTCTGAAAATATTTTATCGAGACCATGCTAGGGACTAAGTTTTTTGTTTGAATAATTCATGAATATCTGTGTTATATGTAGTCACCAGTATATTATTTTCAATATCTGCTATTGCAGATTATTGTTGCTAAGTTATGCAAATTTGTCTAAAAATTGTTTTGCGCTATGCAAGATCCATGTTCGTGGCTAGGGCTACCTGCAGCAAGCCATTGTCCATTATATAAGCATCGCTAAAGATATGTGCGCATATTATCCGACGGGGTTTGATTTATTTGGGTATGATTTTACGTCAACCTGCGTCAAATTTCTCTCTGTATAAAGAGAACACTGAAGATGGCATATAGCTGAAACCTACAAACTGACGCTGGTTGACGTAAAATCATACCCAAATATCGCTTAAGATGTTTAGCAAGGAGACAATTTAAAAAATATTTTGGCATCACGAACACTTCCAGGATATCCAACGGTCACCTGCCCCATTCTCAGCTTGAATCACAGTCAGCTTGAATTTTTACAGCTTAATTGACGTTTACAAGAGAAGTATGGTTTTTGCATGGTGCTTCGTTCAGTCTTATTTCGGATGCATTAAAGTTTTAGAAGTTAAAACACTCTGCAGGTGAGCTCTTTGACCTTAATTTGGTTAATTTAAAAAGTGGTTCTTAAGTTTGAAAATTGCCTGAAATACTCGCACTAAAGAAAGATGCAACTTTTCAATTGTTAGTTGAAGTTTTTTGCAACTTGTTTGAAATCCTTGTCATATTTTATAAGATCGAGGATATAACAGAATTCATCTGCACCCACTCCTAATACAGGGTGTCCGCCGGGAGGTTACACTACTTTGTTACTGAGCACGGCGTCGATTTAAGATTGATGGATTGTTTTGAACACTTTCTTGAGCAGCAGTAATATATTCAGCCGATCTTGCATGTTGCGGTCTATGCTTGCGCCCATCACCTACAGGCCCTCCTTCTTCGAAATCATTCACTACACGATAAATAGGGCGTTTTGTTGGCACATTGCTTCTCTCAAAAATTTCATGTAACTTTCACATCGTCACAGCAATCTCATCATCAGGCAACAATGCCTATTTAATCAAGTACCGCGCTACATTCTTTTAGGAAAGGGATAGAGAAGAGATGTGAAAGGTGGTGAGAGTAGAAGGATAGTTACGGATATTAACTGTCGTATAAGACAGCACAGTCACCAGTACCATGTCTTCATCACCGAGCAGCCCTAACGACAGTCAATTTTTGTTTTTGTAGTGAAAAAAACCAAGGTCTTTGTTGGGAATCGAACCCAAGCTTATAAGCTAGTACACTACCTAATAGTCTAGAGGGGCACCTAATTAATTTTGATAAAATGTTTTAACGATTAAAACGCATTGGTTTAGCGAATATTTTTCCATAACAAATTTGCCACGTGTCGACTTCACGACCGCCAAATATGAATTGTTAAGAATAATGTTTACCAAAATAGCGGCAAAACAAGTTGGTATATCTTCCTGGCGACAGGCAGGGTGTATTTTTTAACAGTTAGCAAAAAAACAAAACAACTTAATAATGTAACAGCCTGTTCACAGGTTAATTAAATAAAAGTGTTCTTCGATAAACCTTAAGCGATACAACGGAGCTTGTAAATTGAGCAATTGAAATTGAACAATATTGGAATGTCCTTATTCATTTTACTCACTAAGTCGGTGCTGATTACAAAATTTTGGCCCTGTTTTATACTCCACTCAAAATCGGTGATTTGCTAGAATCATTGGAAATTCCATTGTTTTGATACCGATTGTTATACTCGTTCATTTATGCTCGATTAAAATTTCACTTTTGCAATAGGGTTTGCTGCTCTATGCTTAGATTAAGGTTGCCAGATTTTAAATAGAATACTAAAAATTATTAATAGTTAAGTGTGGCATTGCCATCTCAAATTTTAAGAAAATTTATACAGCTTTAAATGAAATAAGTGCTAAAAAGTGTTTAAAATTTATTTAAAAACATGTTCTGCATTCATTTTTTTATATTTTCTGACATGCAATGAATTCGCGTTGCCTAAACCTTATAAAATATGTCTAAGCATACGGTTACTTTGGTTGATGCAGGGCAGGGTATGATATCGACCGGTAGTGAACTTAAAAGCATAATGAAAAAAAAAATATTTAATATAAAGAACACATGAAATAAAAAATTGATAACAAACTGTTGTTGATAGCACAAGATATTGGCAGCAAGCTGTTGAAAGTGTGTGTAAAAAATTAAACTTGAGCGGGAAAAATGATTGTTTCAAAAATTCATAGATGCCAAAAATATGTTATTATTCAAAAGTGAATGCTTAGGAGCATTGCTATATTTCTTGATAATAGGTTAGCGTGTTTAAAAAGCAGTATAGCGAGAGAGATTTTCTGACAGGTCTGTCAATAATAGCTTTTGTATGATCAGACTGACATTTTAAGTTGTGTTATTTTTTTGTGTGAGAGTGTAACACCCTTTATTTTCTACAATTTTAATAAAATAGAATTCATTGCATTCGCAAAAATACGAAAAGCTTTATTTAAGAATTTTTTTGTTAATAAAAAAAATAATTCAAAAATTTGTTTAGACCTCGTAAATTTTGCGTAATTTTCTTTTTAAGAATAAATAATATATAGGATTTTATTAATTGCAAAATTTATGCATCACACAAATTTTGGCTTATCGTGAATTGTTGTTTAATATTTTAATAAAATTTTTGCAATGCGGGCGGCACGTGAAATAAAATGTTTTAAACAAATTCAATTTGAATTCAACTAATTTCACTTAATTTTAATTTAATTATTTATTTTGGCGAATTTTAGATTGACTATAATTTTTAAAATATTTATTTAAAATTAAAAACGAATAGCTTTAATTCCAGAAACAGCCCTCGTTGTGTGTCGTACATATTTAAGAATTTTTGGTAAATTTTTTTTTCAAATATTTGCTCCTGCATATTTGAATACAATTTAAATTACAACAATAAAGTAAAGTAAATTAAATATTTTACATAGATATTTTGTGTCTACAAAGAATTAATGAAAAAGAGTAGCAGGAGCAATAAAGTAATCAATAACAACACAACAATTACGAAACAAAAAGGAAAATGTCAAAGCACACGATTATCAGCTCTCGGTCATGATGTGAATAATGCAAAAGGTAACACTACAACTACAAACAAGTTGTTGAGAGTAAAAAAATTCTGGTTGGCAAATAGCGAAGGATGACTTTTTCATGGAAGTAGACATTTTTCGAGGTTTGGGTGTAGAACCTGCAAACAAACCTATATGACATACACACATACATATGCACATGCAAGCTGTCTTAAAAAGGAATAGCAAAAATAAGAAAGAGCAGAGATTGAAAGCACATACATACAACAGACGATACAAGAGAGAAAGTATTGAAGCCAAAGATGGAAAACGTGATTTAAAAAATTGTAATTTTTCTAAATACAAATACAAATTTGCAGTATATGAAATAAAATAATTCCGCTAAGACAGTGGCCCAGCTCTGTTAAAGAAAGATATATATGTATAATTCTCGATGTCGAATGGTTATCCTTAGTATCCAATAAAGCTTAAATCAATAATATTCAGTTTATTTTAACATCTAGTCTATTAAAGAAACTTTATCGTTTCTGAAATTAATTGACTACATATCGATAACACTAGGAATGTTAATTGAGATTAATTTTTTTATATCTCGAGAACCACCAGTGTCAAGAATATGAGAGATTGTTGGTGAATGTATCGGATTGGAGTTTTTATGGGGCCGTTAGACATTTGCAGGGATAGGCAGCGTAGCTGAGCGATAATATCGAGTTTAGCTTAATATCGAATCTTGTAGAGTATATTATGAGTTAAAGTACAGATTGTAGTTCTAGGGAATTTCGTTTTTTTTTACAATTTTCTTTTTATAGTTGGGAACCGTGGAATACGGGTTGACGAATCACTCCTAAAAGAGAGGCAGAGCTAGCCGAAGGTCAAATTTTTTTTTGCACATCTGCACAAAGGTTTCGTAACAGTAGGTTTTTCAGTATTTCTAAATCTTTTTGCTGTGCTAACGTACGGTTTATTTGGCTCCTTGAAAAATAACTGATAAATAATTTATTGAAAATGTATTTTCTATCACAATGGTGAGAATATTTCTCCCAAAATTTCACACTTTTGATGGGACTACTATACTCCTTCATAGCAGTTTATTTTCGTTATAGGTCTGCAGATACCTTCCGAAAATTCTTTAGATACGCTAATGCATTTTGTTGATAGGAAGAAATTCAAAAAAATGAGAATTATATTCTAATAATTTGTCGCAACACTGTTCTCTACTCTTTTTAAATAATTCTACTCTTAATTATGTCAAATATAACCAAGTAAAAAACCAAGATACTCCAAAAGAATGGAGATATATAAAATAATAAAAATTTGCTTAAATTTTGAATGCATAAAAATACCAAAGTTGAGCTGGATAATTTGTTTTTATCCTTAACATAAAGGTTTGGGTCATCTTTATTAATATTTTAGAGCCACATTTCAAAAGGTCACTTTTTGGCATAACAATCACCTTTATTCTGTTTGGCGGCGGCAATACAAGACTATGTTGTTATTTATCGTTTGTTGTAAATCCGTATTCTTGTTGGCAATATTGCCATTTATCGATGACTGGCAATACATGTTTGGTATGCTGTAAGACAATTTGACGTTAATGTTGCCTTAAATTGTCATTGATATTGTCGTCTGTGATTTTGGTGTGGCTATAAACAAAAATTTAAAAAGATTGAAAAAACTAAAAATACAAAATAAAATATAAAAAAATTACAAATAAAATGGAAAATGGAAAAAAATTAAAATTACCAACACCAACTAATTTGAAAAATTAGCGGAAGAATTGGGAAAAAAATCCATCACTTGCAAGGGGATTTCGAAGAGGCACTGTTCCTACTAATTTTATGGAACAATGGGAAAGTGTTGTGACTGATCTAAACGCCCTCGGCCCACCAAATAGAACTAGTGATGGATGGCAAAAGGTATAGTATGTAGTTCAATACATGTTTGACAAAATTCCTTTTTTCAGATTTGGCGCGACTTAAAATTTAAAATAAACAAATTTAAAATAAAAAAAAATAAAAAAAAAACAAAATGGAATGTAAAACTACTGGAGGCGGCATATTTAATCATTATATATTATGCCCCTTGGAAGAAGCTGTGGTAAATCTGCTGAACATGATTTTATTTTGATTTTAATTTATTTTAGATTCAATTTAATACAGATTTGATTTAATAAATAAGTATTTATTAAATAAGAAAAAACAGGTCGAATATAAATAATAAAAAAAAATACAGATTTTATTTTTTTTTTCGCACAGTTTATATTTTCTTCACAACAATTTTATCAAAAATAGTACACAAATGAACCAGCTAAATCAAAAATTAGATAGTGTGTTATATTTCATTAAAATGATAAATAAACTGGCAACGTCGTGTTAGGGAATACCAAATTAGCATTGATGTTGTATTAAAGTGATGTTGTATTAAAGTGATGTTACCGTCGCCAAACAGAATATTTTACTGTTTTAGTATCTATGTTATGTGATTAAAACAATATGTAAATTTTTCTTTATAAGTAAAAGTTGAAAAAATACTAAATCCCATATAAATCTGAGATTTCTCTTTTTTACAGCTGTAATAATCACAATCATTAGAGTATCTCTCCAGTCGATAAGATGGCAACATTCGTACTGGACTTGAAAATCTAAGTTTGCTTGGAAAGAATTGTAGAATGAATTGTTTACATTCTAGGAGACTTAGATCAGGAGATCACATAAAATGAAAGAATACAGAAGACGAAATGGTTTGGCCGCAGCTGTGAAGGTCAGCTATCGTCTATTAGGGACGTTGTCATTATTGAAAATAGGAAAACGATTATCTGCTTTGTTTCTATAATACACCTGAATATTCTTGCAGGAAATTTACACACAAAATAATTTTATAGCATATAAGCTTCACGGCCTTGCTTCCACTTTTCCTCTTTACACATATTCGATATTAAAGCCTTCAATTTTATATGCTTATAGCTTAAGCTTTTCGATCTTGTTTTCACTTTTCCTCTTTACACATATTTGATATTTTGCCTTAAATGTTATTTTCTATATGCTTAAAGTTAAAAGAACATGGTCCAGATAAGGCTCCACAACTCGGTGTTCGACCTTACTTTTAGTTTCAGAAAAAAAATCACAAAAATTTACATCTAAATTATTTACAAAATAAAACTGTAAGAGAAACAAAAAAATTTGAATACAAAAAACAAATGGATTTGCACAAATTTTGCCATCTCTGATTGACTTCATTGCAGTGAATTTTTACATGCAGAGTTACCGTTTTGGTTACCTTTAACAAATTTTTTTTTATTTTTTATCTGATGTGCAGTTGTGTACTTTTTGTATTTAAACAATAACTTAAAGGCCCAACTATAATATGCATAAGCTGGCTTAAGCTAAAGTCTGTCAAATGCTTAAACAACTCATTGAAGACTTTTAGGTTTCTATATTGTACTTACCTGAATATAGAAATTATTATGCGCAGTTGCACATTTGTTTTATTCGTATTTTTGAAAAAAAAAAATAATTTCGTTCTAAATAAATGAAATTAAAAAATCGTTTAATAAACATATTTTATATACTTAATACTATCCTTATACAAATTTATAATTTTTTATAAAAGTTTTAAGAAAATTATGAAAGAAAAATTACACGTATTTCGCTGTTTGTGTTATTTGGACCAAAAGTACTAAAAATATGCAACTGTGTGCATCATTGAATTTATAAACCATAAAAAAATTAAATTTTGTTGCAAATTGTGGGTTAAAAAAATGAAAAAGAAATTAAAATACTTAAAGGCCCTTAAGTTATTAAACTCCAAGGTTGAGTCTAATTTAACGTTATCACGAATATTACAAAATAAAAATACACATTGTTAAAAAATAAAAAAATATTCAATAGAAATGCTTATAGCGGCGGGGTGCGAGAAAACTGTTCAAAAACATCATAGGCTGTAATAGTGTTCATTCCTCAATAAAACCCATTCCACTGCCTGATGGAGCTTCCATCCACATCATTTCCATTACTACGGGTACGTTCCTTGCAGAAACGTTCCCGTAGTAACTTCCATCAGTGTTTGCACTCTGCGATTTTATATAATTCATACCGGTATGAAAATTAAAAACCGCAACCCGAATTCCCCAAGGTATTACCAGTTTTACTGAACTTTTCTGCTATTTCTTTCCATGCTCGTTCCTTTGAATTGCCGCAATAATAAAACGCGTCTCTTTTGTCACATAAGCAATTTTTTCTTTGTACATTTTCTATTCAATTCAGATAAAATATTTTTTCGCTTTCGTCCTCCATTGGAATTTGTTTACTAATGCATCTATAACACAATGCAAAATTAGCTGTTTTCGTACGGAATCAGTTCGTACTTTGCTTAAGCAAAAGACATTTGACGAAACTTGACAACATGTTTTGTTTTTTGTACAGGTTCCCCTGTAGGCTAGTAGGTAGTGTACTAGCTTGTAAATATGGGGGTTGTGGGTTCGATTCCCATCGAAGACCTTGGTTTTTTTCACTACAAAAAAAAAAAAATTGACTGTCGGTGGCGATGCTCAGTATAGTCACTGATCGCTGTGCTGTCTTATACGACAGTCAATTTCCGACTATCCTTCTACTTTCACCACCTGTTTAATCTCTTATCTATCCCTTTCCTAAAAGAATGTAGCACGGTACTTGACTAAATAGGTATTGTTGCCTGAAGTGCTACTTCTCTTAAAAAAAAAAAAAAATTATTATGATTATTAGGAATTGGCACACTTGCTTAAGTTGGCTTAAGCCTGCATATGCATATTATAGTTGGGCTTTTTGTCATATAAGCACTTTTTTCTTTGTACGTTTTCTACTAAATTCGTTTTCGTCCTCCATTGCAATTTGCTTACTAATGTATCGATAACACAATGCAAAATCAGCTGTTTCCGAACTGAATGTGCGATCAGTTTCGTACTTTGCTTAAGCAAATGACATTTAACGAAACTTGACAACAAGTTTTGTTAAGTACATTATAGTTTGCCACATATGATTATTAGGTATTTGCACATTTACTTAAGCCAGCATATGCATAATATATTTGAGCCTTAAGACCTCGAAATGCAACAATAAAAAGTACATATCAAAGTATATAAATAAATTAATAAATTAATTAATAAACAAATTAATAAATAAATTAATATATATGTTTTTCATCAGATAAAATAAATAGAATATTATAAACGTTATATTTTCCGCATATGTTATATATTTCAAGTTAAAAACCGATTTTTTCAAATGCTTTTCGCTGGTTAACTAACCTGCAATTTTGATTAGCGAATTTAAGGCATCAGACGATGCAATTCACTAATTTATATATTTTTTTCTAAAATATTATTATGGAAAAATATTATAAAATTAAATACTTGTGAGCCCATCAGCTTATAATTTGATACCGAATCTCGTAAAGTTATTTAAATAGTCGTATTAACGTATTTCTTCTATTTAAAATAAAATATAACACTGACTAAGTTTTCAATACTAAAAAAGTCGTGGCAAAGTGAAATGTTTCTTTACAGTTAGGTTAGAATAAGTGTTTGATGGTTTGTGCTTGTTGGACTTAAGAAGTGGGTGGTGCTGTCACTGTCACTGCCATTTCAGGTTTAGTCTTCTTTGCAGCCTCCTTAAATGTTGATTCTTAGGCGACTGATGCTGCTTCAAAATGTTTTTTCCTTTAATGTTGTCAGTCGTTTATTTATTTTTGCTTTGTGATAGTATTGGCGTAGCTCGGCTGGTTTTTTGTTCTTTTTGTTTTTGTTTTTTTTTTAATATAATTTAAGTGGGTGGTTGTTGTATGGTTTGTGAAGCGTTAATGGTGGTAAATTTGGGAGTTTACTTATACTGCTGTGACACATACATACAATACAACATAAACAAACAAACAAACATAGATTTATATAAATATGAATCAGTATCTTTGATGCTGGATGCTTACGATGATGATGACAACAATTTTGCTGTTGTTGCTTTTGCTTGCTCTTTGCTTATTCCTGATTGCGGGTTAAAAAGAAATGTATGTTATTTGTAGTGTGACAGTGTGTGTTGGTGTAATATTTTTAAGGGTTGGTCGGTCGGTAATGTTGTTGTGTTTTGTTGTACGATGAAAAAGCACAACATCACATTCGATAAAATACATCTGAGCCACATTGTTTCATTTATGTATGTATATATTTGACATCAAACTTCCTTCTCCTTCCTCAGCCACCCATTTCTTGTTACGTAGAACCAAAAGCAGAGTATTTAGCTCCTGTCATGGTTATTGTACTTATGATGTTTTTTGTGATAAATCTGAGATCGTATATCGAAACGTTAACATCGCGGATTCACATTTAACCTGTCGCATTGCACCGCATCGTTTTGTTTATTTTAATCTCTCTCCTTCTGTGTAAATGTGTTCGTTCGTGTATTGTACGGGTGCGTTAGGAATAATAAAAAAAAAACACACACACACACATGCAAACAAAAAGAATTCAAAAATTAAAAATTGAAATAAATTACTTATTTATTTAACTACTCTTTGGTTTCGACCAGAACTGCACCAACTCTAACTTAGATGCCGTCGTATCTGACTGCTGCCACACAATTACAATTAATCACTTTCATTAATCCTCTGGCTGCTGTTGCCGCTACTTCAACGTAAAATTAATTTGTGTAAAAATGTTTTGAAAAGCGAAAAGAGAAAAAATCATGCAGCTTAATTTTCTTAAATAAAAAACCAATCGAAATTTTATGTGCAAGAAAATTACTAAATTAAATGATAAAAAGGAAATCTGAAATTAAAATAAAAATTTAAAGTGCAAAGTGGTTTTCAATTTCTTTTAAGGAATTAATAATAATAATAATAATATTATTAAAAATAAATAATACGAGTAATAACATTAAGAAAACAAATAAAAATATAAATAATGAATAAAGAAGATTCTGTGGCAATATCTCGCTCTATTTCGCAAGGTAATATTTTTTTTTATCAAAATATTAAATATTCTCTATGCCGTCGCTTTATAAATAAAAAATTAAAAATAGCAAAAAAAAATATTTTTTTTGTTAAAATGTATATTAGTTGTAATCGGTTGTACCGAATTTTGTATACCCTTCACCGGCTGAAATGTCATGTTTTGCTTTATGTTTAGTTTGTCATTTTCTTCTTATTTTCAATAGGTTTGAAGGATACTTCATTAGAACAACTGATGAATTTTTGATTTCGAGTGTATTAGATATTTAATAACTAAAGGTTTTAAGAACACTTGGTTTTGTCTTGCTATCACAGGTGTAAACTAGAAAAATGCTTTGTTAAACTGAGGCCATCAAGGGGGCATACAATTGTTAATAGTGTTCCGTTTATACCTTTTATAAGCGTTTTGTTGTTGCAGAGTTCTTTATTGCAAAATAAATAACGCCAGATTTTAGAGTTTTTAAGTTAATTACAAGTTTTTTTTACTTTAACTGTACGAAGTTGACACCACAGAACAATGTACTTAAAATAAACGTTTTTACTTTACGAGCTTTATTTTTCAACTAACTCACTATCCACTCAGACGCTGTCTATTATATTTGTCCACTAGAGGTCTAGAAAAATTAAGAATTTTCTACTTCCTTTGTATCACATGTTGTTGTTGTTGTTGTTGTTGTTATGTTATTCTGTTGGTCTGTGTGTATTTTTGTTGTTGTTTTTATGCTGATAAAGTTTCTTCCTGGAATTTATTTATATAAATAGCATACCCAATTGTTTTTGTTTTGCGTGTATAAAATTTCTACGCAGTATATAACCAGAAAGTTGTTGTTGTCTTGCGTGCATAAGTCTTCTTAGCAAACTAACGCAGTTAGTTAACAGCAGTTGTTTACTTTATTGCTTAATTATTTTCATTTAAAACTTCAGCAAGACGCATCCTTAACAACAGGAAGCCACACAAAACTGCCAATCTATTGTAACCACAAAATAATTTTCAAAATAGAGACACAAAAAAACAGTATTTATTATTTTTAAATTTATCTCAAGCGTTTAAAATTATTTTACCGTTAAATATTTTTTGGAGCTATAACTTCACCATCACAATCAACGTGTTAATACATTATTGTATTTATTATAGTGCTCCTACATTCCAAAATAGTAAATAGATAAAATAAACAAATAATATCTTATTTCTAAATGTATATTAAATCACTTCTTAGTCCGTTGCAGAGAGATTTTACTGTTTATGCCAGTATTTTGTTGTTAACATTAATATCTTTATTGAGGTTAATTTAAATTTGATTGTATATAAACTCAATATCGTAAGTTTCCAAAATTTCAGAAAGAAACCTATTTTTTTTTTACTTTCTTTATTGGAGGATATTAAGGGTTTTTCAACAAGAAGTTTGTTTTCTAAAACAAAATATTACAAAAATTTCAGATTAAAAAGAATCAAATTTTTATTATAAATGCCCATCACGACCACGCTGACAGATGTCGATTCTTTCATTAAAGTTTTTAATCACATTTTGGCAAAATGGTGGTCCTATTTCGTTAATCACTTCACGGATATTGAGTTTTAAATATGAAATCGATTCGGTTGGCTCCGTATATTCTCTGTTCTTAACATTGCCCAGTGGTGTTAAATCACACGATCTAGCTGGCCACTTAATTGCTGATTTCGTGAAATTATGAGATCGGGAAATTTGGTTTGCAGTTGATTGTTTTATTGACTGTGAGATATCCACATCGTCAATAATAAGCCGAAATTGAGTTGCTAGCATTTCGCGATAACGTGATTCATACACCGTTGCTGCATTTCCAGCCTCATCTTCGAAAAAACGGCCCAAAAATGTGATACATTTTTCATTTTTACATATAAAAAAGAGAAAAACCTTATTAGAAGGCGAGACTTGCGAAGGTCCTACACTTAAGTATATGCTATTTATACAAGTATATGGTATTAGCGGATAGTTTATGACATTGTTTATGTTTATGTTTTGTTTAAAATGTGATATTTTAGTGAAATTTCAATCTTGAAGTGAAATTCCATTTTCTTTCGATCTTGAGTCTTTTTTTTCTAAATATTTTATTGGAATTATAGATTTTTGTTAAAAATTTCTTTTTTGAATGAAAATGTGTTAAAAAATATTACAACAACATAGGGAAAATTTGAAGAAAATAGAATTGTTTAAGGGCCACTATTACCTTTCTAGTTCCTTAGCAAACGTGATTTTAACCACCACTTAAATGATTCCCCTACGTATAAGAATCTAGAATATATACTTTACAGGGTCAAATATAAATAACGTGTTTCTCAACAAGAAGTTTGTTTTCTAAAACAAAAAATTTCGTTTAGGATGATCCAAACTTTTATTGTAGTACGAAGAGAAAAGTTTGGCAAAATTATGAATGGAAAAATGATATCATGACCACGCTGACAGATGTCGATTCTTTCATCAAAGTTTTTAATCACTTTTTGATAAAATGGCGGTTATATTTTTTTAATCACATCATGGATTTTGAGTTTTAAGGTTGAAATCGATTCGATTGGCTCCATATAGACTGTGGTTTTTAACATAGCCCCACAAAAAAATAATCCAGTGGTGTTAAATCACACTATCTAACTGGCCACTTAACTGCTGATTGACGTGAAATTATGCGATCGGGAAATTTGGTTTACAATAAATTGATCGTTTCATTGGCTGATTGATGCGATCGGGAAATTTAGTTTGTAATAAATTGAACGTTTCATTAGCTGTGTGACATGTGGCACCGTCCTATTGAAACCACATGTCAGTGATATCCACATCGTCTATAATAGACCAAAATTGAATTGTTAGTATCTCGCGATAAACGGCCCAATCACGACTCCAGAACACATATCGCACCATACAGTGACAAGTTGAGCATGCGAAGGCTTCTCACTAATCGCTCTAGGATTTTCAGAAGTCCAAATGCGGCTATTTTGCATGTTGACATACCCTGACAAGTGAAAATGGGCTTCGTCTATATGTTTTCAGAAAAACTAGCCGGCTGTTCCTAAATGAAATGAGTAAATCTACGGCAATGCGAATGGTTGGTTGGCTTCAATGCCTGCACAGTTGATACTTGTTAGGCTTTAAAATCAAATTCCTACGCAATATTCGTCATGTGGTGGTTTTGGACACTCCCAATTGTTGATAACGTCGAGGATTTGACAAATTTGGATTTCAACACTGTGGCTGACGGCTTTTTTTAGTTAAAAGACCCGGTCAAACACGCGTTAGTGTTCGCACATTTTGTATCGAGCCTGTCGACTCAAATTTAACGACCAAATTCTTAATAGTGTTCTCAGAAGGGCGATTATGTTCTCCGAAAATATCGTGAATTTTACGAAATTTGACTTTAACAGAACCACCATTTTCATAGTGGATTTTAATTATTTTAATGCGATTTTCGTGTGAAATTGAATTCATTGCAACAATTGCCAACGCATCTACAACGAATATGAAAAAAAACTAAATGTCAAAGCTATCATGTTGTTGGTGTTGCCACAATTGAAAAACAAACTTCTTGTTGAAAAGCCCATTATTACTGAAACTACAAACGGAGAAGACAATTTATATGTGTATACGGGTTCTATGATGAGGGGTATAAATTAGTCAAGAAAATTATCACAGATTTTTAAATAATTATTTTATGAAGCATTTACGCAAGATATGTCGACGACATCATTTGTATACTAGAAGGAAATAACGAGGAGCAAATTCTGGATTACTTGAATAAAAGACACAAGGACATAAAATTTACAATGGAAAAGGAAGAGGAGGGGAGAATTAATTATCTAGACCTAACGATCAAGAGGAACATAATCTCGAACAGAATCGAATATGAAATATACAGGAAACCAACAGCAACGGACACAATAATACACAACTCTTCAAATCATTCCCAGCAACACAAAAACGCAGCAATCAGGCAGTTAATTACAAGACTCGAGAGAACATCACTAACACGGCAAATGTATATGAAGGAAATGGAAACAATATACACCATAGCGGAAAACAACGGATACAAAAAGCGCCTCGTAGATAACATTAAGAAACAAATTGGAACGAACAAAGAACAGGAGAAGGAAGGAAAAAAATGGGCTACATTAACATATATGGGAAAATCAACGTACAAACTGGCGAAATTCTTTGGAAAACACAACATCAATACCGCATTCAGAACAAGAAACAACCAAGGCAGAATACTACGGAATAAAACAACCGAGGCAAATATACTAGACAAACAAGGAGTGTACAAATTAACTTGTACATGCCATTATAGCTACATCGGGCAAACAGGACGAAAAATTAAGACCAGATTTAGGGAACACATTAGAGACTATAACAAAAAACTACGAGAACCAAAATCGACTCCAGAATCAAACTTCGCGAACCATATATTTAACAACAAATGTACACCAGGACATATAAAGACAATGGTTAAACTGCTTCACACACAGCACAAAGGAAGGAGACTAAATGTATTGGAAAACATGGAAATATACAAACAAAAAACATTTGACGGACGAATAATAAATGAACAAATAAACACTGCTTCGGACACAATATTTGAACCGTTGAAAGATTTTTACGGGAGAACAAACACTACACCAGCACAAAAACGTTACGCAGGTGCGCAAGACCAAGGCAATAAAGAACATCATAAACGTACAATTACAGATTATTATGTCACATAAAAGAGGAAAAAAGAAAAAAACCCAATAGGTTCACACATAAACAAAAACGGACAACAAGCATGATCGTAAAAGAATTTAGTTAGGAAAGAAGACGAATGAAAAAGGGAGCGACAAATTAGGTAAAAAGAGACAAACAAAAAAAGTAGAGAGAGAGAGATGTAGGCAAAAAAGACAGAAAGGGACGAACGCAATAACATGAAGGGAGACACGAACTATATAAACACAACTGACAATAGAACGCAACTAGTACGAAAAGAACACTAAAGATGGCAAACAGCCGAGACCGGTTTGTTCATAAACTAAATTTGACGAGGGTCGACGGAAAACCGTACCCAAACAAAAGATTTACATATGCTTTAAATATAAAGATTTCAGTTCAGAACATCTATAACACAACGTAACTTTAAGTGTATTAAAAAGCGCCGAAATAGTTTTTAATACGATACAAAAGGATTAAATACGTTCATAAGATGGGGATAACTACTCAGCAGTTGATGAAAAAGCGAAAATAGAATCTTATGTTTTTCCAATAGACTAGAGTACAGTGCAAGTCATTTCAATTTCTTGAGAAAGAGAGAGAGAGAGAATTAACCTTCATATAATTAACAATAGACGTATGTTGCAAATCCATTTGATCTACAGCTTCATAATATTCGAGTTTATCTTGTTTGTTATCCTCTCACATTTCTATTTCTTAGTTGAAGGTTTTAAAGTTTTGCGGGCACTTTTTCAGTGGTAAATTAACTGACATAAGAACTCATCGTGTGTGAGGCGGCTAGTGTAAACAATTTTTCATCGAAGCATACTTTCAGGTGTTACGTAGAAGTCAACATTAGAAGAAGGTTTAATTCAGTTTTTGGAAACTTTTTGTATGTTAGAGCATATTAGGAGCTGTTAGCAGTTTTTACAACAAAACGGCGCATGCAGACAAAGTCGAAGCCAGATGGATGCTTTCAGTATACAATTATTAATATTTTTATTATTTAATACTATGTGACTGACTATCCTACACAGTCGTACGAATTATTTATAGGAAAATCTGGTGTATTTCTGTTCTATGTTTAAAACTTGAAAGAATGCCACATAATGTTATACAATAAAGATGCAATTCAAAGTGCAACTATTCTCAAGCAGAGCCTACTTCTTTATGATTTTTTTTAAACATTGAACGGAGCTGTCAAAAAGTCTGTGCATATTTTATTTTAATATTCTTTAAAAAGCAAATGTCATTTTTCAAAGGAAAAATGCGTTTTTTATAAATGACATTTGTCGCCTTAGAAATACAGTGAACTCGCAGAAACGTGAACACCCAGTAACATGAACATCCAAAAACATGAAAAATTTTTTTTACATTGACTACTCTAAAACGTGAACAAAGGCTGAAGGCTCTAAAACGTGAACTTTTTACCGAACGTTAAAATTCAATTTTGTAATCTTATTTACAAATTTTGGGATTTCCTGCAGAATAATTTCGTAGCTTGTTTGTTGTAAACAACTTTTGTTGCATGATAAGTAGTTTTGGTATTAACGCGGCAGTTCTACTGGAAGCATCTCTCTGTGCTGACTATAAATATAAATAATAAAAACAAGTGATCTCTAAAAATATTGTTGTTGAAAATATATCTAATAAAATACCAAAAGTGTTAACTCTTTAAGAAAAAGTCAGAGCTTTAAGAGCTTTTAGGGAAAGATTCACCTGTAAATGGTTTGTCGAAAAAGTATAAGATGCAAAAGATGCAATTTCGAAATGTGTTAATAATACATTTTCAGGTCCTGGAAAACGAAAAACACTACATTCTTCGGAGCTTCCAAAAATGGAAAGATCTCTGTACTAATTTATAAATTAGTATCTTAGAAACCCTTTTGCACCTTATAGTAGCATAGTATACATGTATACTAAAATATGGCAGGAACTTACAAAAAGTAGAATCAAAACATGTTTCCTAGGTGAAAAATAACGTACTTTATTTGAAATTAAATAAAAGAGACTAAAATATGTTATAGAAAAAATGCAATCTAAAACGTGAACACCCTCGGTAAAAATTGGTTCACGTTTCTGCTAGATCACTGTACTTGAAAAATATGTAATAATTTCTTTCGTGTTTTTGTTGTTATATTTTGAAGTTTTAAATTATGGAGGAAAATATTTTAATGAAATATATTTGAATAAACGTTTAAAATAACAATTTTATTACTTAAAAAAAAACCTGGACATGAAAGTCTAACTAATTCGTAGCAATAAATCCATTTTCCAATATTTACAAGAGTGGTGAGTGAGGTAAAATAAATTAATGTGATTACGGCATTGATATTTGCTTTAGCCATGTGTTCATATCCTAATGCAGACTTGAGTAGAGAAAGAGTTGTTTAGTAGTAAATTAACGGTTAACAATAACTCAGACATCACTGAAGTCTGGAGAAAAAAAGAAAATAGTTGCTGTATAGCCACGATAGCTGATAAGTTGGTTAAGGCATCTGTACTGTAAAGCAAAGAAATTTTAGTTCAAGTTTTGACACAGCTTTAGATAGATAAAAGGTCGCTCGCGTAAATAGTTGCGCGCAGAAGCCAGTATACAATAATTTGAATTATATTATAATAATATAATGGTTTAAAATATAACTTGCATGTGGCACTGATATACAGCGGCATTATAAATTTTTAAAGTCCCAATTAGAATTTAATCAATATATTTTCTGTTCATTAAAATAATTAATAGCTCTTTATAACAGCAGTTATAACTTTTTGACAAACAAGCGAACCAACAAACAAAATAATTTAACTTATACTTAAGCTAGTTCAGCTAAAATCATTATAATAAAAAACTAACTGATGAAATATTTATATAGAAAAATTCTGACTGATGAAATTTTTATATAGAAAAATTCTTGCTGATGAAATTTTTATATAGAAAAATTGTGACATGAAATTTTTATATAGAAAAATTGTGACTGATGAAATTTTTATATAGAAAAATTTTGAGTGATTAAATTTTTATATCAAAAAATTTTGACTGATTAAATTTTTATATTGAAAAATTTTGACTGATTAAATTTTTATATAGAAAAATTTTGACTGATTAAATTTTTATATCAAAAAATTTTGACTGATTAAATTTTTTTATTGAAAAATTTTGACTGATTAAATTTGTATATAGAACTTAATATTTAACTTATACTTTCATTATATTATTATACAAAAAAAATGATCAACCAAAGGTGAAAGTTTCACCATTAATCACTTTATGGCGTGAACATTTTTTTTATAGAACAATTATGACTGATGGAAATTTTTTTAACAGAAATTTTTTATAGAAAAATAAACTCATCAAATAATTGAATAACACCCATAACAGTTTTTATACAACGTATTTTTTTAGCTGCATATGCTTTACTTAAGAGCAAGTCCCTGTTGGAGTTTTAACTTATATTTCTCTTATAGCTCAAGCCAAATTTATTAAATAAGTATTTCAACAAGAATTTTGTTTTCTAAAATTAAGATGATTAAAATTTTTGTTATATTACGAAGAGAAAAGTTCAGCAATTATAAATGGAAAGATATGGATTCTTTCATCAAAGTTTTTAATCTCTTTTTTGGCCAAATGGCTTTAATTATTTCGTTAATCACAGTATGGATTTTAAGTTTTAAGCCTGAAATCGATTCGATTGGCTTCGTATAGACTTTGTCCTTAACATAGCCCCCACAAGAAATAATCTAGTGGTGTTAAATCACACGATTTTAAGATGTCGTGTCTTGATTGTCGTGAATTTATGCAATAAATTGATTGTTTCATTGGATATATGAAATGTGACACCGTCCTGTTGAAACCAGATGTCAGTGATATCCACGTCGTTAATAATAGGCCAAAATTGAGTTGTTAGCATCTCGCGATAGCGTGATTCATTCAGCGTTATCGCATTTTCAACCTCATCTTAAAAAAAAAAACGGCTCAATCTCGCTTCAGACCACATTGCGCACCATACAGTGACAAGTTGAGTATGCCAAGGGCTTCTCACTAATTGCTCTAGGATTTTCAGAAGCCCATATGCGGCAATTTTGCTTGTTAATGGGCTTCGTCTGAAAAACTTGATTTTTTCAGAAGAACCAGCCTGTTGTAATTATATGAAATGAGCGAATCTACGACGATATGAATGTTTGGTCGGCTTCATTCCTGCATAGTTGAACCTTATAAGGCTTTAAAGTAAAATTCTTACGCAAAATTCGCCGTGTGGTGGTTTTGGATAACCCCGATTGTTGACAACGTCGAGGAATTGACAAATTTGGATCTGCTTCAACACTGTGGCTCACGACTGCGATATTTTTAGTTGAACGCCCAGGTCGAACACGCATTGGTGTTCGCACATTTTGTATCCAGCCTGTCCACTCAAATTTCACGACCAAGTTCTTAATAGCGGTCTCAGAAGGAGGAATTTTATGAAATGTAACTTTAACAGAACCGCCATTTTTATAGTGGATTTTAATTGATTTTCGTTTGAAATTGAATTCATTGTAACAATTGCCAATGCATCGACTACGAATACGTCAAAAATTTTTAAAGGTCAAAACTGTCATGTTGTTGGTGATGCCACAATTGAAAAACAAACTTTTTGTTGAACACCCCGATATTTTTTAAAAAGACAAATTAAAGCATAAATTAACGTAGGTTAACATAGTGATTACAAATAACAAAATTGTTTATTATTATCATTACTGTTATTTGTTTGTTCATCTCTCGCAAACGAGATGCCATAATGCGACCACCGGGCTTTATTTATAGGTTTTAAGTCTACATGCTCAGGAACCTGCTCACGATGCGTGCAGTTCCAAGCACTACAGACTGCTGCATAGTCCGAATGTGTGTTCTGTTGAGGGTGAGCTTCTCTGCAGCAATACTTAGCTCAGCAGTGACGAATCCATTTGCAGTGACGAGTCCATTATTATTATTATTATTATTAATATTGTCTTTTTAAGGTTTATGTTTGATATCCCTAGATCTTAAATTAAATTTAAATTAAAAAAAGTTTTCTTCAGAAAATAAAATATTTCAAAAAATTTTAAATTTAACAAGCGCGTTTCAATGCCGTGATTTTAGGAATCAACCAAAGTGGAATTAACACTTAATAGCTTATGAAGCTCTCAAGTTATTTTATAATAGCAGTTTTTTTTAAATTAAAATCGATGACGAAAATACAAAAAAAAACGATTTTTCGCTTCCTTTTCAAAAATTTACTTCAATGCGCCAGTTTAATAAGAGAAACTAATAAAGCTTTTTGCACAAGAACAACTCCCTAAATATTTAGTATTTTATTTTCTATGATTTTTTCCCAGCTTTTCGTTATTGATACAAGTAATTTTCAAATTAATTCTCAATTACTTTCAAAGAAGCATATTAAAACTACAAAATAAAAGCAAAAACATTCAAACAGAAATAAAGGGTTACACAAACAGCAACAACAAAATAAAAGGTTGAACAAAATTTAATATGCATAATGTGTTTCTTTCACTTCATCGTCAGAAAATCTCTTCCTCCGTTTTAAGGCTCTCACTTTTGAAAGTTATAAAAAAAAGAAAATGATTATATTATAATATCATTAGTCATGTAATTGAATTAAATTTGACTCAATCAACGTCCTTAATATTCATATCACAACACAAGAATACAAAACCAACAAAAAAGAAACAAAAAAAAAAAAACCAAACAAATCAGTTTCAACTGGCAGCCAGCAATAATAAACACAGAAACTAAATGCACCATCAAAATCAGCTCTAGTAAAATAGAGCAGAAGCAGAGGCAGCAGCAGCAGCAGCAGCAACCGCAGCGACAGCAACAAATTGTAAATCGTTTTAGAACAAAATTATGTTAACACTTGTTCCATCTATTTATTCGATATATGAATCTAAACATAACAAAAAGGATACAACAACAACAATAATAATTTTTTATATAAAATATTTTCACAAAGGAAAAGGGATAATGTATCATATACACTTTGTCAATCAGGTTTCCATAAAGAATAACTAACAGATAGACAGCCAGACGGACAGACAGATAGGCAGGCAGCAAGACAAAAATTAACTTGTGAAAATTCAAACATATGACGTTAATCCCGGCGGCTTTAAACCGCAGTTGGTGTTTTTATTTTTTTGGTATTTTTCTTCGCCTACAAAAATTGTTTGCGAAAAAAAGCCAACCAAAGTGAAAGTAAAAGAAAACTAATGATTTCATGAGTAACTGACTGGTTCTTGTTTATGCTGCTGTTGTTGCTGTATATTTAAACAGGGGCTAAGTGGAAGTCAACATAAATACGACAAGCAGCTTTTGACTACTGACTGAATGGTTGACCGTGTTGATCAAATTGAATCAAATCACTATACACACTCACTCCACAGTGCAACAACTTTTGTTACAATCAAATTAGGGTGTGATGAGAAAACAATTGTCCGTCTCCCGGGAAAAATTTGTTTGTTTGCAGTTTGAATGTAATGTGATGGTCTTAATTGAATGTGTAAATAAATTCAGATAAAAATCGAATTTCATGGTGGTGGAAATTATGCTAAATACTCTCGTGTCATAAATATAAGAAGCAGTTTGCATAAGTGAAACATTCTGCATAAAAGGCAGACTTGCTTGCTGGTGGAACTTGTTATGCAGTAGATTTTGACACTTTTTCATAGTTTTGCGAATAAAGTGTGGAAGCGAACAAAAAATATTTAGGAGCGTGAAAAAAGTAACGTTTAAAA
The DNA here is from genome assembly GCA_030448955.1 of Trichopoda pennipes. NCBI lineage: Eukaryota > Metazoa > Arthropoda > Insecta > Diptera > Tachinidae > Trichopoda > Trichopoda pennipes. The sequence goes on from JASKUP010000040.1 coordinate 7,206,340, forward strand.
AGGCGACTGACTGGCAAATTGAAAGGAATAATAAAGGGTCCGCCAAATAACTTTGTTTTTTTATTTTGAATACCATTAACTCCTAAACCAATTAGACTTTGTATGGCGTCCACCCGGGGGCACATTTGTCGGTCTTTATAGAATACTTGACTATCTAGACCTGTGCTGCTGGGTGTATAAGGGAGCCCAGTTCCCTGAAGGCAGCAGGGGTGAACTGGATTAAGTAGCTCCACTATTTGTCTCTTTAGGCATTTAGCTGTTTCTCTGACTGATTATTGAGGTTGGCCCTTCGGGAGTATCGTGGTGGCTGTGGTTTTGCGGCCCAATACAGTTATGTTTTATGGTAGCCAGGATCATTTCACCTTTAATCACACATACCGGGTATAAGGGAGCCCGGTCCCTTGATGGCAGCAGGGGTCAACTGGAAGTTCCCCGTTATTTCCACGGGAATAAGTAGCCCCGCTGTTTGTCTCTTTAGGCATTTAGCTGTTTCTCTGACTGATTATTGAGGTTGGCCCTTCGGAAGTATCGTGGTGGTTGTGGTTTTGCAGCCCCTGCATGAATTTGATTATGGAGGTCAGAATCATCTCGCCTTTAATAACACAAACGGGTGAATGATCCGGATCCAGTGAGCTTCATAGTCATGTATTCTGGACCAGGAGTTGGATTGTCTCCAGCTCTTCAGCAAGGAGCAGTGGTTTGCAAGCCTGCTTTAGAACCGCTGAAATTGCAACTAGAAAAGACCTGTTGCTAGAATTAGTCTTCGGTTTCCTAGGACGTAAATGACGTTGCTTTTCATTCACAGTGGTTTGACCACCATCTGATTAGGGCCCACGGCCAGGTGCAGATGTAAGTCTTATCACGAAATGGACTTTATATGGCGTTATGCCATATCCAACTCCTGGGCCAGAATGCATGAAGCTTAATATAATTAAGAACACGACGGCATTCATACTTAATGGACCTGAGCCATTCATTGTATTCATTGTGAATGATCCGACCCGCAAACTCAAACGAGGGCCTCGAAACACACAGCCACCACGATACTCCCGAAGGGCCTACCTCAATCATCAGTCAGAGAACAGCTAAATGCCTAAAGAGACAAATAGCGGAACTCTGAGGCTTTACAGATTCCCGTGGAAATAGAGTGGATTGTTAGTTGGCTCCTGCTAACCTTGAAGGGGACTGGGCTCCCTTTCACCCCCGCAAGACACAAGTCTAGATGGTTGTGGGATCCATAAAGACTAATAATGTGCCCACGGGGAGGGGGGGGGTGGTGTAAGAGATACTTCACTTCATCAGATCTTCGTACTATTTATACCGCCTATATCCGTCCAAAGATGGAAATACAACTTTAATGTATGGGCCGGCGCCCCAAAGTTTATTTTGAAGTTGCTCGACTGCGTACAGGAGAGGGTCAAGAGGTTCATTGGAGACGGTAGAGTATCCAACTCTAATGATTTCCTAGACCATCGACGCAATGTGGGGTGTATTTCACTGTTTTATCGTTACTACAATGGTAAGTGCTCTAACGAAATTAAGGAACTTGTTCCCGAAACTCGTACATTTTTGCATTTGACTCGATTTTCGTTGAGAGCGCATCCATTTGTGGTCTATTGGTCAGGGAATCGCAGTACGCATTAGACGGAAAATTCGTTTTTTAACAGAACAGTTTTTAGGTGGAATAAACTTTCTCTAGAGGTCTTTCCTGTCACTTTCAATTTGGGAAAATTCAAATCGAATGTCGACAACAGTACTCCCTCTTTCCTCCTCCCCATAACTTGATTTCCTGGTTCTGGTATAATGCACTGCATGCGTGGGGTCATCCCCTGAGTACTGGCCCGAGCGGAACACAAATATGAACTGTCAAGATAATGGTTACCAAAATGGCGGCAAAACAAAGTTGTATAGCTTCCCGGTGGACACCCTTTATTTAGGGATTTTTGCGGCCTTTCTAAAATATTACAGATAATTCGTTAGGTTTTTATTTTTTTTTAATGTTTTTCTGATCACGCAGCAAAATTAAATTCTATACCGTTTAAGAGTCTCAAGTTCTTTGCAACGCTGCTTATTAAATGCAACTGCATATTTTAAAAATTTGCATTTTTCTCGCTGCCAAAACTTTCGCGTAAATCTCTGTTTCAAAATTATTGCAATTCTTTCTTTAACAAGAAAGATTTCATTCTGCCCAGATCATCACCGCTTTCTGCGTCATTTAGCATTTGGAATACTTCTGTAAAAGCATTCGTGCAGTGTCGAGAAGCTTTCTTTTTCTGATCAACTTATCATAAAGAGATGGAGAGACAGCCACTTATTCTCTATAATATTGTGAAGAATCTTGTAGAGTAATTGGCTAAACGACGTCTAAATCCTCTTAGAGAAGAGCTTTACTTTATATAAAACACAAATTTTGTGTTTAGATTGAAGGTTCAAATTGCATTATTGTCGGCCCTAATTTTATCACATGTACAGGGAAGCTAGAACTATTATTTGTTGCCATATTTCTATTCGCTAACGTTTAATAAGTGAAGATTATTATGGATTCCGGCAAGGCGCTAGACTTGTCGTTATGTTATTTAATAAAAATGCTTGATTTATTTAAATACTTTTTTAGTTTTGTTAATTAATTCCGCTAGTTGTAACATCTTTGTTGGGTGCAGACTTTATATAAAAAAAACCCTTCCTGGTAAATTTCTAACTGCATCAACAACAGCTTTAACAAAAAAAGGCAACAACATTAATAGCTGCCACCAGCCATAATAAAATGCGGAAGTACAATAATAAAATTCAAATTAGCTAAAAAGCGTGTGTCTGTCTATAATTGTTTTTGCGTTCTTTCTTTGTTTGGAACACTTTTTTTTTTTCTTATTTTAAATATTTTCTTTTCGCTGTATTTGAGTGAAAATATTTTCAATAACTCTTAATTCTTTTTCTTCACTTTTAGAAATACAAAATCCTAGCAGATTATGTTGCACACCGCCCCAAAATCGTTTGATGCCTTGGAATCATCATACGGCCGCCGCCGCTGCAGCAGCAGCAGCCGCTTCGGCAGCTGTGTCACAGGCCAACGATACATCATCAAATGGTAGTAGTAGTAATATTAACAACAACAACAATAACAATATCAACATCAATAATAATAATAACAACAAGAATGAACCAACCTGCCTTACAGTAACACGTCAGAAGAATCAAAATCTTGGTCTCATATGCGTGGTTTGTGGCGACACCAGCTCTGGTAAACATTATGGAATATTGGCATGTAACGGTTGTTCAGGATTTTTTAAACGCAGTGTTCGTCGAAAACTTATTTACAGGTTGGTAAACATACATCCAAACCATACACACACATTTCTAATACACATACAGTTTCATTTGCATACATTTTTATGCGAAGGCGGAAGTATAAAATTTATTTAATTTTTTTTTTTTGTTAACATTTTCGAAACACTTAAGAAAATTAAATTTAAGGATTTAATTGAATATAATTTTTTTTCTGTGTTATTTTATGGTGAGAAATCAGAAATAATGTGTTAACTGTGCAGACGTAACTTATAAAATGGATTTCATTTTAAGTTTCAGGATTAGGAATTAAAAACGCATGAGTCATCATGTGCAAACAAATATGAGAGAGAAAAGTAGATTTTTGGTAAATTTTAAAATATTAGAAAAATGTTAAATTTATTTAAATAACAGGAGACGATAAGAATCTTTTAACCTGGGTAATTATGTATGCTGCAAATTTCCAGACTCCTCCCAGGTTTATATGTAGGTCTGACTGACATTAGTGTTGTCAATTATATCTGCTGACACAAAAAACAGCTAATAAAAAATGACTAAAACTTTATTAGGTTCAGTTAGAATTCTCGAATGGTTTATAGAGAAACACAGGTGAATTATAACTTATTTTGAAATTACAATATTTCTAATCCAATTTTATCTATCTCTGCTGAAGTTAAAAATTATAAAAGTTTTTCAAAATCCTCGATCAATAGGCTCTTTAATTTCAATATTTCTTTCGAATTTTAATCGACTTTAAGAACAGCGATTATAATCCGGTTCAAAAAGTAGTATTCATCTGATATCGATCAATTCAAATCAAATTAAATTCAGATAAAAGTACAGATTAGGGATGAGATTTATATGAGTATCTAACTGAGATCCAAATTTTGTAGAGCTTTTTTATATCAGAAAGATGCAATACGTCTCCTATTAGCTCCAAGCATAAACTGGAATACAAGTTCGCAAACATGCATTTGGAAATAGTTCCTCTGTTGGTTAGAAGCGGAGGCTATTGCATTGATCTATGAAGTTGGTTATCTGGTTGCAATACAACTTCAGGCCACATTTAGCTAGGCTGGAAAAAAGCTCTAGGAGCACCTGCTACCCGCGCTAATAGAATTCAGCCTTTGGTCATAAACGCAAGGCCATAATTTTAATTCCACATTAAAACAATGTTGAACGTCAAATCAGATTAAAGTTAATGAAGTCACATTAAAATGAAACAATTCATCCAGTTCCGAGGAGGGAATCCGTCAGGCCGCAAGTTGCAAAAACGTGAGAGTAGCTGTAGACATGCTACATGGCATACATCTTTAACACAATGAAAAACCATAAGTAGTCACCCATCATCAACATTTTTTGAAAACCACAGCGGCGCATCACGAAGTCGGCTGAAAATTTTCGCTAGAAAAATCGCTCAATCTCCTATAAGAGTAAAGAAAGTAAGTTATCTGTCAAATAACGAAAAGTCAAAAACTGAGCTGTCATCCTTTAACATTTGTTTAACAAAAAGTTGGGAAAATTAAAACAGGGAACGCTACACTGTTCAGCAAATAATTTTAGTTGTGAAAATTTGCTACAAAAATAGTGAACATTTCACTGTATAACTTCATAAAATTCGAACAACTCCTCCGAGCTTCTTCTGATATCGACAACTGTGCTTAGTTTAATCGCTCAACTCAAGGCTCACGGTATTGTTGCTGACAATAGACCAACACAATACGCTCATAGTGGTCGTAGTAATTCAAACATAGCTGCTGTACAGCAAACTGTTGAGAATAAGCCGGGAACACCTGGGCACCACTAGAGGCCCTTAGCCCAACATTTTGCATAAAGATTTTTATCCTCACGCTTACAAAGCTAAACTCATTCAAAAATTAAACCCAACGTTTGTGAATTGACTGTTTGAAAAAGTGAACGAAAACAAGGATCATTTTCAATTAGGCGATTATGTAAACAAACAAAATTGTCACATATGGGGCGGACTCACAAAATCCACAAGCAGTCCTCGAAAAATCATTACATCCAAAGAAAGTGACCGTATGATAAGATTTATTTTTAGGCGGGCACTGTGAATTCTCTGCGCTACCAAACCATGATAACTAATTTTTTGTAGCCACAATTACCTCATGTTGACATCAAGCAGGCGCCACAAGTCACACAGCCACCCAAACAATTCAGTTATTGCATGGTAAATTTCCAGGTCGCGCAATTTATCGATTTGGCGATGTCAGTTGGCCGCCTCGTTCTTGTGAATTAACGTATGATGCGGTTTATTTTTAGGCGGGCATCATCGGACGTCTGCCGACATCTGCTACAGGTGGACATTTTCCCAATATCATAATCCATTATTATTCCAATAATTCTACAAGGTGTCTGCTTAGTTTTGCCGCCATTTTGGTAAGCTGTAGTCTTGGCATTTTATATTTGGCAGTCGTGGAAAAATATTTGAAAATCCAACGTGTTTTAATCGTTAAAACATTATCAAAATCAATCATCGGTTTTCATTAAAAAATCATAATGAGTGGCGGAGCACTTTCTCATTTGAATGGATATGTAAATAACCAGAATAGTCGGTCCTGGGGAATGGGAAACCCTCAAGTTATTCAACAGTCGCTTTTGCATCCATTACTGACAGTCTGGTGTGCAATTTGGTCAGGAGAAATAATTGGAACTTAGTTCTTAGAAAATGAAAACGGCGTAACGGTAACTGTAAATGGGGAGCGATATCGTGATATGATTGAAAACTTTTTAATGCCACAACTGCATGCTTTGGGCTTGATTAACATATGGAATTATTGCGAAACCTTTTTCCACAATAAGTTGTTTCCAGAAATGGTGATGTTGATTGGCCTCCACGGTCGCCTGATTTGACTGCTCCGGAATTCTTTTTGTGGGGATATCTGAAAAGCAAAGTTTATGCAAACAAAACAGAAACGCTTGAGCGACTCGAATAAAATACTCTTGATGCATTTGATGAAAAACCGCGTGAAATGTGTGAGAATGTAATAAAAAATGTGGTCAATAGGGCTCGCATTTGCGAGGCTAACGGAGGTGGCTATTTATTTGATATTTTATTCCATACATAATAGCCGACATTAAATAAAGAATTTAACAATATAAGATCCATTCTGTTTGATTTAATCAAAAATTAAAAATAAAGAAAGGAGTATGTATACCTTCCCGGCGGACACCCTTTACTTTACACTGGTATCAATAAAGCTGTAGTGTTTTAAGCCAATTTACTTTCTAACTTAAAATTTGCCCACACTTTACAATTAGGACCCCGGATGAGGCTCCAGTTAATGCTAAAGATGTGTTATATTTTATTTAAATTAGCGAAGTTATTCGCTACGTAACTAAGATGAAATAAGAACAATTATTTTGAAAAATTATTTTTCCTCAATGTCATTAGTTTGAAATTAGCGCTGTCGAACCGCATAAGCGGCAAGTGATCATAACTAAAATGAATGTATGGGTGAATAAAAAGTATTACCAAGCCACAAGAGCCATTAATTATATACAAAGTTGATATCACAAAACTCTTGGTTTCATCAATGTAATATTTCCCCCCCCACCGGAGGCACATTTATCGGTCTTTAACGATTACTTTACCATGTAGACCTGTGCTGCTTGGGGTATAAAGAGCCCAGTCCCCTGAAGGCAGCAGGGGTCTACTGAAAGCTCCACGTTATTTCCACGGAAATCAGTAAGCCCCAGAATTCCGCTGTTTAGCTGTTTCTCTGACTGATTATTGAGCTTGGCCCTTCGGGAGTATCGTGGTGGTTGTGGTTTTGCGGCCCCCGCATTAATTTGATTATGGGGGTCAGAATCATCTCGCCTTTAATAACACAAACGGGTGAATGATGCGGATCCAGTGAGCTTGATAGTCATGTATTCTGGACCAAGACTTGGAAAGTCTCCAGCTCTTCAGCAAGGAGTAGTGGTTTGCAACGCTGCTTTAGAAGCGCTGAAATTGCAACTAGGAAAGACCTGTTGCTGGAATTAGTCCTCGACTTCCTAGGACGTGAATGACGTTGCTTTTTATTCCCAGTGGCTTGACCACCATCTAATTAAGGCTTACGGCCAGGTGTAGATGTAAATCTTATTACGAAATCACAAAACTCTTCCCTCCCGGGGGACCATTGATATGTTTTAAAGGAATCTCACCGTCATTACAAGTGTCAACGGGGATAAAAGGTAGCCCAGTCCTTTTCAAGACTAGCAGGAGCCAACTGGTCTGCACTACTTTATTTCCACGGGAATCAGCAAGCCCCAGAGTTCAACTTTTTGGCTTTTTAGCCTTTTATCTGTGCTCTGTCTGATTATTGAGGTTGGACCTTCGGGAGCATCGTGGTAGTTGTGTCTTCATTCACAATGAATGGTCCTGGTTCAGTGAGCATGATGCCGTTGTGTTCTTAAATTTTATTAAGCTTGCATGTGTTCTGGACTGGCAGTTGGATAATCTCCAACTCTTTAGCAAGAAATGAGTGCTGCGGCCTGCTTTGGGCACTTGAAGTTGCAATTAGGAGTGACTGGAGGAATTACGTATCTAAAGGCCTTTTAGGGCGAGGATGACGCTAGATTTCATCCACAGTTGTATGATCCACCGTCTGGTTATGGCTTACACAGCTAGGTACAGGCGTAAATCTTATCACGCATCACAAAACTCTGCCCCCCAGTGGCACATTTTTACGTCTTGAGGAAATCTCACCACCATTACTTGTGGCACCGGCGGAAAAAGGGAGCCCAGTCCCCTGAAGGCTAGCAGGGAGTAAACTGGAAACTCCACTTTATTTCCACAGGAATCAGTAAGCTCAGCTTTTTGGCTTTTTAGGCTTTTAGCTGTTCTCTGAATGATTATTGAGGTTGGCCCCTCGGGAGTATCGTGGTGGTTGCGGTTTCGCGGCCCTCATGAATTTAATTCAGGTGCCAGGATTTACCCACCTTCACTCAGAACATTGGGTGAATGATCCGGTTCTAGTGAGCAGGCTTGTCATGTGTTCTGGACCAGGAGTTGGATAGTCTCCAACTCTTCAGCAAGGTGTGGGGATTGTCTTTCCTGCTTTGAAGCCTTAGAAATTGCAACTAGGAATGACGTGTTGCTATAATTATGTCTTCGGCTTTCTAGGGCGCGGGAGTTACTTAAACACACACAAACAATTAGAAATGACCAATGATGAGTTCATTGCAGGTATAAGGAAAAATGTAACAATGAAACTCATCACTTTTCGGTCACAATTCTGAGAATTTAAATTTGAAAAGGAAGAATATTGAATGAGGATAAAAAAGTAATATGTCCAAATTACAAATAAATGAATTCTAGGAACGAATAACAATAATATAAAAGTCTAATCAAAAATGCATTAATGACAATTAATTTAGTATAATTTAAGTATAAAAAGAAGTGTAAAATTAGTTTAAGGATCAGTCTTGTTTCTCCGGTCAAAGAGATAAATAATAAATTGAATAAAGAAATTTAAATAAATAAAAAACTTTGTGTTTTGTTTTTAAAATACAATAACCAAAATAAAATTCGGGCGCAAGTATCATATCACCCCAGTGGTTTGGCCACCATCGCGTTATGGCACACTACGTACCGACATAAATCTTACCACGCATCACAAAACTCTTGATGTAAAAGACAGAGAGGCAAAACTCAATCGATATTAAAGTCAAATTGGAGTTGCTTATGACGATATTCTATTGTTGACATCACATCACATTCAATTCAATTAATAATAAATTTTTTATTTTTTTCAATTGTGGCAGATTAAAATAAACTTTTTCCTCCGCCCGTTTTTATGATCCTTTAATGATATTTTTCTAGCAAAAGTTTGTGTTTTCTTATTGTTTTTATATTTTCATAATTGAATGAATTGTATTCGCATTAATAAGAATCATTAAATCAAAAAGAAAATAGGCGGTATTTAAAACTTATAAGCCAAAATAAATCGATTTCAAACTTCTGTCGCCAAAAATATAAAAATAAGTCGTTTTATTTTATTTTGTTTTCGTTTCGTTTCTTTTCAAAACATAAAAAAAAGAATAGAATAAAATAAAACAAATTGAAATTGTTGTAAATCTGGTTAAGCTGCAGAACCACCAATAGAAATAATAACAACAAACAAGACACAATCACAAAATTATGGAAAAGTATTTTCAAAGGTATAAAATAATAAAAGTAAGAAAAAAAATATATAAATTTGTTTGATTGTTGGAACTGGTACTCTGTAGAAAGAATGATGGTTGTTCAACTCCCACTACTTTGCAAAGAAAATTCCTTTAAACTTTAACGGATGCCATACTAACTCATCAATGGAAAAGACGAGATGAATGTTTTATTGTATGGTTTTTATATTGATGTATGTATGTATGTATGTATATATATATATGTGTGTGTGTGTGTGCATACTTCAAGAACTATACATTTATACTTGTGTTTGCATGTGTGTATGTATTTATGGATTCTGCTCATATATCCATGATTGCTAAATAGATAAACCTCTTCTTGTATGTGCACATCATCCCAATATAGTCAATTCAAGTTGTTTGTTGTTGGCTTTGCTTGGATTATGGTTATATGGATATTTTGCACCCTGTTCATGTTCATGTTCGTGTTCGTGTTCATACACAACAACAACACGCAGCCATGTGCGTGTGTTTAAACTTTTTTTTTGTTCTTTTCTGTTCTACTGATTGCAGCAGTAACGTGATTTACGAAATTTAATGCGGTCACATTTGGCCAAGTGTATTCCACTTAAGTTTAATGTCAGTCTCTGGGGAAGGGATAATGATAAAAACATTTTGACATTTGTGATTTGCTAAAGAGAAAAGAAGAAAAAAAATTCAAATATAATACACATGCAAGCAAGCTCTGATTAAATATATTAAAAAAAAAACTCAAGTATTTAGTAGGTTAAAATAACTCCTAACAAAACTTTTATAATATCCCAAAAATTCTTTTTTTTTAATTAATTTTTTTTTACCCGAAACAGGGAATAGAAAAAAATTCATGACAAACTGCACGATTAATTTGGGATCATAAATCTTAAATGTGACCTCCTCGATGTGTTAAATTTTTTTATTAAAAGAGTTAAATCTAAAAAAATATATTAAAAATTATAATAAAATTACATTTGGCCATGACTTCAATGTAAAAAAAAAAAAAATAAACTTTGTATCATTTGCGTAAAACATTTTAAAAGTCATAAAAAGTCCTCTGTTTTTTTGGAGGAAAAGAAATGATTCATGCGAAATTTATACGCAGACTCTCGCAGATAGTTGCGAACATAAAAAAGTGCTACACTAAGCTAATTTCTGCATTTTAGTTTTCGTTCGGATTATACCAAAACAAGAAAATTAGGTTATGGGGAGGAGGAAAGATGGAGTAGTGTTTGTGAATATTCCATTTAAACTTTCATACTTTCATACTTTCCTACTAGCCTAGGTGCCCCTGTAGGCTAGTAGGTAGTGTACTAGCTTGTCAGTCTGGGGTTTGTGGGTTCGATTTCCAACAAAAACCTTGGCTGTTTTTCACTACAAAATAAAAATTGACTGTCAGTGGGGCTGCTCAGTGAAGAAGGCACGACAGGTAATTTCAGTAACTATTCTTCTACTGTCACCACCTGTCTCATCTCTTCTCTATCCCTTTCCTAAAGAATGTAGCACGGTACTTGACTAAATAGGCATTGTTGCCTGAAGTGCTACTTCTCTTTTACAAAAAAAAAAAAAAGTCACAGAAAAGAACTCTGGAGGGAGTTTATTCCACCTACGAACTGTTCTGTTAAAAAACGAATTTTCCCTGTAATGCGCAACGCGATTCACTGGCCAATCGACCGCAAATGGATACGCTCTCAACGAAAATCGAGTCAAATGCAAAATTGTATAAGTTTCGGGAACAAATTCCCTAATTTTGTTAGAGCACTTACCATTGTAGTTACAATAAAACAGTGAAATACAATCCGCTCTAGGGAATCAATAGAGTTGGATACCCTTCCGTCCCCAATGAGCCTCTTGCCCCTCTACTGTACACAGTTGAGCAACTCTAAAATAGTTTTTGCAGCGCCGGCCCCTACATGAAAGTTGCATACCATCTTTGGACGAATATGGGTGGTATAGATGGTACGAAAATCGAATGGAGTGAAGTATCTCTTACACCGTTTTAGAAAACCAAGGCACTTGAAAGTTTTTTTTTGAAAATCTGAAAAATGTGTTTAGTCAATCGAACATCATACTGAATTTTCATGCCAAGAACGTCGAGAGCTTCTGATTCCGTAATACCTACATCACCCATAGTAACAGGGGCAGCACTATTTCCGAACACAAATCTACCCGCAAGACACAAGTCTAAATGGTTGTGTGATCCATAAAGACCCGGGGGGACTCTCTCCGAAATGATGTATTGAGTTACACCATTGCCCGTAGAGCGCCCCCTACGCAAATCATACTGTCGGTCGCTAAGTAAGCTGTTGGACTTCAGGTACCTCACAAGATGAAAATTAATCATACTTTCCATCACTTTAGCAAGTGCAGAACAAATTGCAATCGGGCAATAATTTTTTGGGTTGTTAGCCTCACAGCTAGCATGGCTCTGTTTCAATCAATTGATTATTCAGCTGGTTATGTGCTTGTTATTTTTTATATATATTTTATAATTTCTAATTTCCAACTTAAGTTGGATTAAAATGAATTTGGTTTTCAATCAAATTATAAAAAAAGGTAATTCTTGGTAACTAATTGGTATGATGACTACGAGTATAAATGGTGCCATCACTAGCTTTTGATTTCCTTCCAACATGTGTTTAGCTGTCGCCTAAATGCTCTAAAGCTAGTCAAAGCTGGATAATCGCATATTGTGTGCATTGCACTGTTACCGTCTCTTTCGGATGCAGTATGTAAATATCTACTTTGATTTTTTTCTTGATAATTAACTTTACTTGACACTAACATAGTTATCCAGGTTATTATAAAATCATCTGAACTTTTTGCTTCTGTGCTTTAGGAGTCTATTCGCTCACGACTTGCAAAGTATTTTTGACTATCTCTTCCAGAACCTTGGTGGCACATAAAAACCTTCAAAAACTAATCTCTTCAAAGTTTTTCAGCGATCGCTGTGGAAGTGGAAAAAAACTGTTTGATTTGACCAAAATTAGAATTCAAAAATTTTTCAGAAAAAAAGGAAACATATTAGCATACTTAGAGCGTGGGCACGTCTATTTTAGAGATTATAACTTCGCTCGCCTTAATTTAATCAGCCAGTCTTCTACCACCGGGTAGAGGCAAAAGTCAAACTGCTCACAGAAAAAGGCAGTCAGAAGATGGATAATTTTAGGTAATAAACAAGTAACCAAATTTCTAGAGCTGAAGAATTAAAAGCAATTTTCAGTGACTGCTAAGATAGAAGATGGGTTACTGCATGCACGAAATTGAACAGCTATTAAGTCTAAGAAGAACTTAAAAAATTGATGAATACCAGCATACCACAAATAGCAATAAAACGAAGCTAGTTAGAGTTTACACTGAGCGCAATAAATTAAAAAAAGTAGATTTGGTGGCAGGTGGAATACTACTAAAGAGAGAAAACTGAAGATGGCATATAGCCGAAATCGGTATGTTCACAAACCAAATTTGACGCGGGTTGACGTTAAATCATACTCAAATAAAATTATCTGGTACAAGTTTTTATTAATTTAACTCGGAAGGGGAATGGAATGGAGTTTTAATCAAAATTATTTTATATTAATAAGATAATACCACATAACGCTCTAATTAAATAGCTAATAGCGTTTTTCAAAAAACTTTCCCCTATAAAATATAGTCTTTGGTACTTTTTCCTACCTAAAGTATGGTTCTCTGTTCATGATTTTGTGCGAAATGCTCTTAAAAACTGATATTAAAAATTTTTGTATGCGAAACAATACGGGAAATATAAAAAATATTTGATTTTTATATTCTTTTAACTAACCCGACAGACGTAGTCCTGTCTAGAATTGAATAAATTTGTTTGTTTTATTTTTATATGATTTTGAAAATGTTTTTGTAGTTTTTTTAATCGACCTTTTTTTATCTTTAATAAATATCTCTTATTCTTTTTTACGGTCTTTTTAAATTAAATTAACAATATATATATTTTTTTTTCTTTTCGATATTTCGCTTTACTATGGAAAGCTTCTTCAGGAAAAAAAAAATTTTATTTTTGCTAATAATTTTTGTTTTCAAAAATAAAAATTTGTTTTTCCTGAAGAAGCTTTCCATAGGAAAGCGAAATATCGAAAAGAAAAAAAATATATATATTGTTAATTTAATTTAAAAAGACCATAAAAAAGAATAAGAGATATTTATTTTGAAAATGTTTTATTTTAAAATGGGATCACAGATATTCGAAGAACGGCAAGAACGACGTTCTAGTAACAAAACCAAAAAGTGTTTATTTTTACCATTTCTGGCGCTGACGATTTTCCAACTCGCGAACAGGTGACATCAATTGCCCATGCGAAAAGCATGGATTTTCCAGGCTAATGATGCAAACACTTAATGACTGTCCTTGTGATTTTTGTTTAAGGTCAGTGCAAATGCAAATTTCATTGGAAACTGAATGGGCTTAAATTCAAATGGCATGTTTGTGGCATCAAAACCTTTTCTTCTCTATACTTTCCCTTAAGAAAAGTCTAAAAAAATGTAAAATCCTATAGAAAAATACATTTTTATATTTTTTAAAATTTTACAACTTTTTTAATTTTTCTATAAAAAAAATAACGAAATTTGGGCAAGCCGTTCTGAAGTTGTGCGCTTAGCAACACACACCATTCGATTTTATGTATAGAGAAGATTCCTTGTTGTCCCGGATCTTCTAAAACACAATTTTTTCCATACGTGCATGCGTGCATGTATGTATCAGAGAATGAAAAAAGTATAATTTTTAGTACTTATTAAGAACTTTAGGCCAAACGTGTATTAATGAATATTGTTACAGCTCAAATAACATACATATGTACCATACACAACATGCTCAGATTTCAATTTAAATAACTACAAGAATAGTTTGATTTTCCATACTTAACCAATGTTTGACTATACACAAAATATTGTCGAACATCCTACATATTTTTATACACACAATTCCTAAAAATACTTATTTTACTTATAAGTATACTTACGAGTATTACAAATACTTTTTCATATTTAAAAGTATGAGGAAGTTTAAGTACGGGTATGACAGATACTCATCACATTATTTGCTTACAACCAGTTGTACTCATACATGCATTACCTGTACATTTTTAAGTTCGTTGTGTATAAATAATTTTTGTTAGAAGTATTTTGAGTATACCCATAGTTATTTTACCGAAAATGAGTATGGGTAAGTATTTTCTGTGTTATAATTATAGGTATACTCAATACCTAAAAATGTGTATAAGTACTTCAGTACATTTATTTTATATTGTCGGTCTCTGGTATGTATGTATTAAATCTGAACATACGTTTTTTGTTTAGTCCCTGTTTACACGCTTCAACTTTTGTTGCTCATTGTTTCTTACAAAGTTGACGTATTGTCTACACGCAGCAATTTGTGTCAACAATTTTCGTGTTGTGCCTTGCCTCAAAATTCGTACTTTTTGACGTTTTATTTCATTCAAGTTGTAAAAAAATTGAGTTGAAACAAAAGGTTTATTGGAAAAAATGGATGTAAAAGAAAAAACTTGTATACTGGAGTCTATAATTGACTGCTTTGGAGAAGTCATTAAATGGGATTCTGATGACAGTGAATAAGATGGAATTTTGAAAAATTTTTTGATTGTTTTGAATTTGTTAGTCGACAATTTTTTCATTTTTTGATTAATTGTTTATATAATTTTTTGTTTATCCTGAAGATGGTTTGAAGAAATATTGAAATATAATAAAAAATAAAGTTTAAAAATTTTTTATAAAATAAAGACCTAGCGGTTAATAATAAAAAACTACTAATTATTATTTGAACATTCCTTTTTAACAATGAAACAGGGAATAAAGAGGAATGCAAAAAATACAAATTTGTGTGTATGATTACGAATGGTAACATAAAACGAAATTCCCGAGTACAAGAAATGAAATAGAAACATATTCAATTTTTATACCTTCTCTTTCTTTCTAATGGAAAAATCAAAAGTTGAGCAAGAAAACTTGAAGCGTGTAAACAGGGACTTACACAATTGAAACAATGTTGCATACGTAAATACAATAAAAACGACAGTTTCCTTTTAAACCGCTACATTGTCACCACCAGCAAATTGTTAATTTTTTAATCATAAAAATTAATGTTGCTCAACAGTTTTCGCAAGTGCAAACAAAGTATTAGACTTAAGGGACGCAGCAGATGAACTCTCGCGTAGCAGATAATATTTTATAAAACATTCAAGTGTTGAAGTATTTTCTAGAAAAAAGGAAAGAAAGAGAAAAATTTGAACATATCGGAAATTAATCAATAAAAGCTTAACCGATGTTAATGAAATAATCTCTACTTGAAATAATTTCATTATCATGACCTGAATTGTAAGTGCATGCGTGTGTGTGTGTGTGTGTGATGGCCAGCTTAACAGTTTCCATCACCATCATTATCACCGTTATTATTATTATTAAATTCATCTATTTTAAAACTACTAGAGAAACAAGAACTTTGCAACATGTTGCCTTTTCCCCTTTCGGTAAATGTGAATGAAAAATGAATTAAAAGGGACTTTAATACATTTTATGCTTCAAATACACTGAACCAAAAACCAGTCTGATAGTGAAGTGATGAGTTTTAATTTTTGTTCAAGTGGAATTTTGTTTCTTTTGTTCGCCGATAATTGGTAAGTGGCAAATACAACAACAACTAAAAAAAAATAATAAAAGAAAATTTACAGAATATTAATGCTGTCAATGTCTTTTATATTTGTATGTATGTGTGTCTATTTTAAGTTTCCTGTTGTTGTAAGGAACTTAATTCATCAGTCGTTATGCTTTAACGGATCCATAGAAAACCCAAATGTTGCAATTTCTGCTGTTCGAATGTCAGATGAATGATATAATTAAATTTCGAATGAATAAAGTTGTACGTGAATAAGATTGTACGAACGAATGAATAAACGAATGAATGAATGAATGAATGAACGAATGAAAGTATGCTTTTGTATGTAAATTGTTTTTGTTGCAAAAAAAAATTACTTGTTTCACATAAAACAAAATATTGTAATTGATTTTGATGCTTTTTTTTACTTTTATTTTATTTAACGTGAATGTTTTTAATGTTTTCTCAAATTTGATTACAGATGTCAGGCTGGTACTGGACGTTGTATTGTTGACAAGGCTCATCGCAATCAGTGTCAGGCGTGTCGTCTTAAAAAGTGCCTTCAAATGGGAATGAACAAAGATGGTAAGAGAAACAATTTTTTTATTTATTTATAATTTTAAAAGTGAAAATATTTATTTTTTTATTATTTTATTTATATTTTTTTTAATTCATCAAAAGACACACGAAGCTCATCAACACTTGAGTAAAGTTAATGAAGTGTAAACAATTATTATGATGAACCTGATAATGATTTCAATGTAAATAAATATTGACAAAAAAAAAAAGGGAAAACATTTTGAAATGATGAATGAAAATTTGTAGGAAGTAAAAGGTGTTTGTTGTTGTTTTTAATTGTTTATCAGTTATAACCAGGTTAAAGACAACAAGGACACGTGCCCTGCATAGGCATGAATTAAACGCAAAACCAAACTTAATTTGTTTCCTTTTGTTTGGTGTTTGTAATTATTCATTATTGCGTGTAATATTTGTACCGTGAAATACAGTGACTAAAGCATTAGCGGCGACTAAGAAAAACACGCGCTCACCCCTTTTCTTGTCTTTTTTATTCTATTTATTTAAATATTCATACGCTTTATGCTTCTTCGTAGCAGTTAACGTTTCCATTTTTTTTCTCTAACGTTGCCGTGTGGTTATTTATCTTGGTTTATTTTTTCTGTAAAGACTCTTGTTATCCTTTTTGGTTTATTTACTGTGTTTATTTTTAAGCATATTGTTTATTCATTTGTAAATTGTTTTTACAAACATTCAACACACGTATCTACACAATGAACAGAGGGAGAGAGAGAGAGCGAGAGGAGAAATATTATAATTCTTTTTTTCTTTGCTTTTGAAGTTGCATAAGTAAGCACAGCATGCAAATTATTTAACCAAAGGATAATATTCTTGTCTATTTTTGATGGATCCCTTTTGGTTGAGACATTTATGTTCAATCAACCAACAAATATGACAAGAGAAAAATGTTTAAATTTATTTGATGGCTGTTTTAGAAAATTAATCAGCTAAAAATTTCCCATTGTTCAGTTTAATATTTAAGGACGAATAGAAAAATGCTTTATTATTAAAATTATTTTCTCAGAAAACTCAATATTTGCGAAATAAGAGAGGAGTTTTTAAAGTTTTATATTTTTTTTATTATTTTTTTTTATATAAAAATATAGATTACGAATTAATTTTATATATTCAAATTTTACTTTTTAGGAAAAAGAACTGTTACAGTTGATGTTTTAGTAAAATAGTAGTACTAGAAAGTCTTTCACTAGTGCCAATTTTAGGAAAAAGTGGTTTGTTCCAGATGACTTATTCTGTTAGAAAAACAGATGGTTTTTTATATATAAAGAATCAACTTGTGTATTTTTTTAAGCGACATTTGTTTACCAAATAACGTAATATTTTTCCACAAGCGATTTTTTTAATGAGATGTATTTCTCAAATATTTCATCATAATTTACCAATAAAACAATTTTATCAGTCACAATTTTTCTATACCTAACTTTCATGTAATAATAAATTTTGTAGAGAATTTTTATCACCCATAATTTTTCTAAAAAAAAATTTTAGAAACAAAATTCAGTGCTTTTTTTTATCAAAAAAAAAGCTTCAATTGTAATTTTTGTGTAAAAATTTTCATCAGTCATAATTTGTGTTAAGAGAAATTTAATCAGTCATAATTTTTCTATAAGCAATTCATCAGTCATAATTTTACTAGAATAAAATTAATCGGTTATAATTTGTCTATAAAAATTTTAATTAGGAAGCGATAAATTCTTGAAAAATAGCTGAAGAAGAAAAATAGTACGACTCTAGTCATTTTTTTATTAAATTTTTCATCAGTTTTCTATAAAAAAATTTCATGCCATAATTTTTTGTAAAAAAATTTCATCAGTCATAATTTTTTTATAAAAAAATTTCATCAGTCATAATTTTTCTATAAAAAAATTTCATCAGCCAGCATCTTTCTGGAAAATTTCTTTATCTGTTTTTCTAAAAAAAGTTTAACAGCCATAATTTTTCTATAATAAAATAGTATGCCATAATTATTTTTTAACAAATTTCAATCAGTCTTAATTTCTCTGTAAAAAAAATTCATCAGTCATAATTTTACTAGTAAAAAATTCAGCGGTTATAATTTTTCTATTAAAGAATTTTTATCAGTCATATTTTGTCTATAAAAAATTTTCTTTGAAAGCGATAAATTCTTGAAAAATACTTGAAGAAGACAAATAGTCCGATTCTAGTCATTTTTTTTTATAAAAAGGAGAATATTCATAATTTTTCTACAAAAAATTTTCATTTCATGATTTTTCTATAAAAAAAAAATTCATTAATCATCCTTCAGTTAAATTTCTTTATCTGTCATAGTTTATCTAAAACATTTTCAACAGCAATAATTTTTCTATAATGAAATCAGTCATAATTTTTGTACAAGAAATTTACATCATTCATAATTTTTCTGTAGAAAATTTTCATCAGTTTTACTTTTTTTATGGAAATTTTTATCAGTAATAGTTTTATTAGAACAAGATTCGTCGGTAATAAATTTTCTATAAAAGAATTTTTTTCAGTCATATTTTGTCTATAAAATATTTTCTCTGAAAGCGATAAATTCTTGAAAAATTCCTGAAGAAGAAAAATAGTCCGACTCTAGTCATTTTTTTATAAAAAGAGATTTTTTATTAGTTTTTTAAAAACAAATTTCATCATTCATAATTTTTCTATAAAATATTTTCATCAATCATAATTTTTCTTTAAATAAATTTCATCAGACATAATTTTTCTATAAAAAAATTTCATCAATCAGCTTTCCGCAAAATTTCTTTATCTGTCATAGTTTTTCTAGAAAATTCTCAATAGCAATAATTTTTCTATAATAAAATAGTATCAGTCATAATTATTCTACAAAAAATTTATATCATTCATATTTTTTCTGTAGAAAATTTACATCAGTTATACTTTTTTTATTGAAATTTTTATCAGTCATAATTTTATTAAAATAAGATTCATCGGTAATAAATTTTCTGTAAAAGAATTTTTTCAGTCATATATTGTCTATAAGAAATTTTCTTTGAAAGCGATAAATTCTTGAAAAATTTTTTAAAGAAGAAAAATAATCCGACTTTAGTCGTTTTCTTTATATAAAAAGAAATTGTTCATATTTTTGCTATAATAAAATTCATGTCATATTTTTTATACAAAATAATTTTACAGTCATAATTCTTCTATAAAAAAATTCCAGCAGTCATAAATTTTTTATTAAAAATTTCATCAGTCATCATCTTTAAAATTTTTTTTATCTGTTTTTCTAAAAAAATTTTTAATAAATAAAATTTTTTTCTATAATAAAATAGTATCAGTCATAATTATGCTTTAAAAAATTTTCGTCAGTCATAATTATTCTTTTACAAATTTTCATTGGTTATAAATTTTCTATAGAATATTTTTATCTCTCATAATTTTCCTACAAAAAATGTAACCAAATATGAAATTTCTTTAAAAAATTTGGTATGTCACATTTTAAACAATAAAATTTGTAAATTTCTTAATTAATTTTATAGTTTCGCTCTGATTTATAAAAGTCAATTCAATGTGACAATTGAAGCGTCTTAATATTTTGCAGTGGTTAATAACAAGGTTTTGAATTTGTCTTCCAAAAAGTACTGATATAAAATTTAAGTAGGAATACTTTAATATCGCCAGCAAAAAATTGTGTTAGAAAATCCTTCTCTTGTTCCTACATAACACACAGTGGGTTGCTGTTAGTTTGCTTAGATTTTTAGCGTTGATTACTTCACTGTTTGAGATAGATTACGTGACATGTACGAAATGCCAACAAATTACAAAAACAGACATCATTTCATCATTGACATCATTATCATCAAATAACATCTTCATTAACTTTAAAGGGTGTTACCAAATTCATACATTTTTACACACACACACACACACACACACACACCTACACGTACACACACCTTCACCTATTCGCATCTAATGTACATATGGTTACAGTTATTTCTGTTTCCAATTACAGCCGTACAAAATGAACGTCAGCCACGTAACACGGCCACTATTCGACCGGAGACACTGCGGGAGATGGAGCATGGACGAGCCTTACGTGAAGCTGCTGTAGCTGTGGGGGTTTTTGGGTAAGTTTTACTCTATACAAAAAAAATAATAAATTAAAAGCTCATCTGCATATTCTCACACAACAAATTATGTTTAGAACTTCGCATTTTTATTCACACAGACCACCCGTTTTATTGTCACCGCCATGTTATGGACCAGCTTTACTACCGCCGCCATGTAAGTAATTGTTTTTTCTTTCTTATTTTTTTAGTTTTAGCTTTGATAGTGTTTCATTTCAATGCTTCCCCCGTCCTCCTCCTACACTTTTATTTTCATTTACTTCGTTTTTGTTTAAATCAATTTTGTCATGTTCATTTTGCTATTGTTTTACAACATTTACACATGCATACTCATGTAAGTGTAATATGTAACATGGTATACACATGTGTGCGTGCGTGTGTGTGTGTGTGTGTAACTGTTTAGATATGCCTTTAGGACAATCTAATTACCACTTATTTTTATGATTTTATTTTTGTTGGTTTTAGCACTTTCAGGTTTGCCAACGGGGCGTCTTTTACATCATAATCATTTGGCCGCCACTTCAATGCAATTAACGGCGAATATGAATAATAGCAACAACAATAATAGCACATTTCCCATATTTAACAACAACAGTATTTACAATGGCACACACAACACAACCGCAAAAGATAAACGATACGCTGACTTATCGAGTGGCGGCACCATTTCATCATCATCTAACTCCTCAAGTAGCAATTCAATAGATCCCTGTTCACCTCCTCCCGAAAATGGTAAATAAAAACGAAAAATGAAATAAATAAATAAAAAAAAAATTGCAATTAAATAAAAATGTCCTTTTCAAGCTGCTCCAAAAAATCCAGTTAGTGGCAGTGTTTCGTCAATTAGTTCAGCAAGTCCCATACCAGACAATGATGGTAAGTTTTTCAACATTCCAATTCCAATCAATCTACTTTCGTTTTCTTTCACATCATAAATTTTTCATTGCAGATGATTCCATTGATGTTACCAATGAAGATGTGGAACCTTTGAATGGTGAAAAGACCTTAATGCAATTTGATATTTCACAAATAATGTCACCCAACTTGTATGTGCATCAACATGAAACGGTTTATGAGACGAGTGCTCGTCTTTTATTTATGGCTGTGAAATGGGCTAAAAATTTACCCAGCTTTGCCAGTCTCTCATTTAGAGATCAGGTAGACTTTCTTGTTTTCGTAAAATAAAATTAAGTGATTAAATCCTTTTGTTTTTCTTAAACTCAAAAAGGTGATTCTTTTGGAGGAGTCCTGGTCGGAGTTATTTTTATTAAATGCCATTCAATGGTGTATACCTTTGGATACCTCAAATTGCCCACTATTCTCAGTTTCAGAGCATTGTAATAATTTTGAAGCCACAAATAATAATGGAAATAATTGTATGACCAAGGAAGAGGTAAGTTTTAAATAAATAAATTATTTTTAATTTTAATTTATTTATTTATTTTTAATTTTTAAAATTATAACTCGAACTATTTTAGTATTGCAAATAAATAAATAATTTTCATTCAGCTTAAGTTCACAATAGTTAGCATGATTTTGGGAGTCGAATCTACTGTAACGAGTAGAATAAATTTTTAAAAAAGGTTTTTCAACAAGAAGTTTGTTTTTAAAAAGAAAATAAAACAAAAAATTTAGATTAAGATGATTTAAATTTTTATTTCATTACAAAGAGGGAAGTTCGACAATTATAATTGAAAAAAAAATATCTGGCAAATGTCCATCCACCACGACCACGCTGACATTTGTCGATTCTTTTATCAAAATTTTTAATCACTTTTTGGCAAAATGGCGGTCCTATTTCGTTAATCGCATCACGGATTTTGAGTTTTAAGGCTGAAATCGATTCGATTGACTCCATATAGACTCTGTCCTTAAAAAATAATCCAGTGATGTTAAATCACACAATTTAACTGGCCACTTAACTGCTGATTGTCCTGAAATCATGCGTTCGGGAAATTTGGTTTGCAATAAATTGAACGTTTCATTGGCTGTGTGACATGTGGCACCGTCCTGTTGAAACCACACATCAGTGATATCCACGTCGTCAATAATAGGCCAAAATTAAGTTGTCGCGATAGCCTGATCCGTTGACCGCTATCGCATTTCTAGCCTCATCTTCGCAAAAAGTCGGCCCCATTACGCCTTCCATGCGCACCATACAGTTACACATTGAGCATGCAAAGGCTTCTTAATAATATCTCTAGGAATTTTAGAAGCCCTTATGCGACAATTTTGCTTATTGACTATTGACATACCCTGACAAGTGAAATTGGTCTTCATCTGAAAAATTGATTTAAAAAAAAAACAGCCGGTTGTTTCTAAATAAATTAAACGAATCTGCGGCTTTGTAAATGATCGATCGCCTTCAATTCCTGCACCAGTTGGACCTTGTAAGGCTTCAAAGTTAAAACCTTACGCAAAAGTCGCCATGGGGTGTTTTTGAATAACCCCAATTGTTGAGAACGTCGAGAAATTGACAAATTTGTATCTGCTTCAACACTGTGGCTCACGGTTGCTATGTTGAGTTTACAGTTGAGCGACCTGGTCGAACGCGAGTTGTTGTTCGCAAATTTTTTATTGAGCCTATCGGCTAAAATTTAACGACCAAACTCCTTATAGCGGTCTTAGAAGGGCCAACATTTTCAAAGTAAATTTTAATTATTTTATTGCGATTGTCGTACGATTAAGTCAAAAAACTAAATTTTAAAATGATCATGTTGTTGACAAAAAAAAAATTTCTTGTTAAAAAGCCCGTTAAAACAAATAATTTATTTTCGTTACTAAGCCGAGAGCAAGAGCAAAATGTATGCGATGTAAAAACGGCTTTGGTTTGTGTATGGGCTATTCAACGTAATAGTGTTTGATTATGAGAATTTCTGGTATTCTCATTTCTTAAATTCCTTAATTAAACGTTTTATTGTTTATTGAGTTTTTTTATTGCATAATAATTTTACAAAATACTTTAGTGTTAAAAATTAAATTAAACGATTTATTTTGACGAATAAATAGAACAATAGAATCACTTTTATATTCTCACAAAAACATACCACTTTAACGGCTACAAGTTGCTGTATTATCTCCAGTCTTTCATTGACATCCTTCACAATTTAACTGTTCTATTGCCTACTAGATGGTACTTATATATTCTGTTATGGGCGGTTCTCGCATATACAAGAAATTTCTACTTTAATATCACCATAATTTTTTAGTGTAGACGGCTGGTTGGCTGTGGGTCTTCTTGTTCTGTGTTAGTTGTTTTTTTATTTTCTGAGTAATTATTTTATTCGTAAAATTTTAATGCACCATTTTGTTGTTCATAGGATTTCTGAGAAAGTACTTCATTTGTAAACAGACACAATAGGTCATTTCATTTACTTTTACAGTGATAATTATTTTCCTTTACAACGTAAATAACAATGTGGTGAAAATAATAAAATATCGCGTGTAATGTGTGAGAATGTAATGAAAAATGTGCTCAAAAGGGCTCATATTTATGAGGATAACAAGGGCGGACATTTATCTGATATTGTATTTCATACATAATTGCCGACATTAAATAAAACATTTCGCAATATAAGATCCATTCTCTTTAATTTAATCAAATATTATAAACAAAGTAGTATATCCTCCCGGAGGACACCCTTTATAAAAAAAAATTCGAGGTGCTGCCAGTTAAGCGTCATGATGTCATTGTTAGTCGTCAAAATGTTAAATTTATAGAAATAAAATATCTAAATGACGTAAAATCATTATGGCCAACATCTTCACATCATTTTAATTTCTTATCTGCTATTGTAAGCAAACTTGTATTTTACTGGCGCAGTAGTACAGATAACAACCATACTAGTGTAGAAACGATTTAGCACAAATTCAAACCTCGTTGACTACAAGTTTGCCAATTCAGCAAAAACGAACAAGCTGTTGTCTTTAACTTCAAAATACATTATACTTTTTCATTTTAAGTTTAATTTCCACGTTTAACTTATTTTAATATAAAATAATTTTAAGTAAATTATAATTATTCGGAATCATATTCATTATAAGCAGCAATATTTATTTTGTGCTTGATTCCTTTTTTTTAAATAAATATTTCATGATATTCTCACAAAATATTTATTTAAATAAAAATAAAAAATAAAAAATGAAATGTATTGTAATGGGGGAGAGCATATCCATATTGCAATTTCACTTTCGCTCACAAAGCTCATCAGTGAATTTTACCCCAATATTGTATAGAAAAACCTATACAATACATTTCATTTTTTATTTTTTTATTTTTATTTAAATAAATATTTTGTGAGAATATCATGAAATATTTATTTAAAAAAGGAATCAAGCACAAAATAAATATTGCTGCTTATAAAATAATTTTGTTTAAAGAAAACTTTAATAAATATCAGAAAATATTTGTTAAAGGAATCTAATACATATTAATGTATATTAAATTAAAAAATTATTCCAAAAACGGAAATTATTTATTTCCGTTGCATGTGCACGTTGCGTTTTTGTAAAACTCTTTACAATTATTTTTTGTTTTCTTTATTTTTCAAATTATATATGAATGGCTTCCAAAGAAAATCCTTATGTGGAAAGATTGAAAATAAAAAGTTTTTGGTTTTTGAAATGTTTGCTTTTGAATTCTCTATACAAAATTTGGAGTAACATCCACTGATGAGCTATATGAGCAGTAGTGAAATGGCCATATGAATATGCTTGGAAGGATAGCACTTATTCTTTAACGCAGCCACGCAGCTTCTGGGCATACTGTCCACAAGGCTCATGCAGCATTCCTTTAATATAGCATACCAAAGCCTTTTGCATTGCGGACTATAATTCTTTCAAATTTTTGGGTTTAGCAGCGGTTATGTGTTGCTCAATATCGTTCCAAAGATTTTTAATGTGATTGAGATTCGGCGATTGAGCCGGTGTTTTTAAAATATAAACGCTACTTCACAACACGGGAAGTGTGTTTTTGATCGTTGTAGTGCATAAAACTCCATCTAAGTGGCATGTTTTCCTCTGCATATGGATTAATTGTACTCGCAATTATATTCGTGTCAGCATACGGGTCTATTCGCGCATCAATTTGGATTATAGGACCGACACCGTGTCAAGAAAACGCAGTTTAAACCATCACGTTTCCATCACCATGCTTTACGATCTTTGTGTACCTGGGATTGTGTTAAATGTTTCGAAGATGCCATACATAATTTTTCCCATCAGATCTAAATCGCCAAAATTTTGATTCATCACTCCAGAGGATATATTCACGGGCGAATGCAATTTGGGACTTCAAATTTTTCTTCAACACGTGTGGCTTATGTTATGTATTGTACACATCCACGCATTATTTTTAAACTTAGTCATCTTCTAATTGTTCGTGAGGAGATGACAATACCAAATTTTCTTCCCTTTGAATTTCCGTTGAGGTTTTGAAGGGGTCCGCAACTGAAGCTCTAAAATTAGAAAGTCCTCTTTACGTGAAGTTTTTCGAGGCATTGTACACTGTAGAACATTTGTGTGTGTCCCATTGGTTTGAATATGACTTAGTGGGTTGTGCACCATCTTTCTGGAGCATTTTAATTTTAAAACCATAACACAAACGCTGCTTTTTACCGATTTCATGTGATGGATAATCTTACCTTGCTCCCCTGTACACCATTTACCTTTATCTATTTTTTTGTTTTGTTTGTTAAAATTAAGATTTATAAAAAGCTTATCGATTTAATTTTTAAAGCAAAATAATATCGAATTTAAAAATATTGTGCTAAATAACTGTCCAGCTCTGATAAAACACTTGTTGCAAGAAACCAACAATTTAAATAAAAAGGGCAAAAGGGAATAGATAAAAAATATAACAGTATATAATGATCACGCCATACACAACCGTTGTGGGTAAAATGTTTATATGTGTGTATGTTTTCCGACGACGTTTGATTTAATTGGGAATTAATTTCCGTCATCCTGCGTCAAATTTGGTGTGAAAACAGACCGGTTTCGCCCATGTGCCATGTTTAGTGTTTTTCTCTCCTTTTCTCTTAAAGAGAAGATGGCACATGGCCGATACCGGTCTGTTTTCAAACCAAATTTGACGCTGTATGACGGAAATTCATACCCAAGTAAAATGTTTGCTTAATTTTTTAACACCTTAAACAAAATAAATGTATTTGAATGCAATACACATGAAATGTTTTAACCTAATGTCCACCACTGTACATACACATTTTGAATGAAAAGAAATTCGAAAACTGGTATTTTACGAAAAATTTTCCAATATACGTATACATTGAAAAATATACTTTGGGCGATAACTGTGCTGAAATAAAATTTGAATGTATCCGATAAAATATATTAAAATGTTATATCACATTAAGCATGCCGTCCCTGCTTTTTAAAGGCTTTTATTATTGTAACACATATTGCATTCATAAACTGATATTAGTATAAACAAAAACCTTTTTATTACAAATTTAACAGTTGCTGAAATAAAACTCCTCTAAACGCTCTTAAGCAAAATCAATTTAGTTTTTTCTGTATCATTCAACTTTACAAAATAAAACATTTTGGGTCATGCTGTTCTCATTGCAGCTCGACTAAATGTTTTATTGTTGTCATACACCATTAAATTTATAACTGTTATACACGTTTTTATATTACAGATTGTATCCGATGTTCGCATGTTGTTTGAAATTTTTTGCAAATATAAAGCTGTTTTAGTTGATCCCGCCGAATTTGCCTGCCTCAAGGCCATTGTGCTATTTCGACCTGAAACCAGAGGCTTAAAGGATCCCGCACAAATTGAAAATTTACAGGATCAGGCACATGTAAGTGAATTGATTTTATATAAAAAAAAAAAGATTAAAGATGCATATTTTCAATTTGAATTTTCTAGGTTATGTTGTCTCAACACACCAAGTCACAATTTACCGGTCAAGTGGCACGTTTTGGTCGTTTGCTATTGATGCTGCCTCTGCTGCGTATGATAAATTCGCACAAAATTGAGCTGGTGTATTTTCAACGCACCATTGGAAATACGCCAATGGAAAAGGTTTTGTGCGACATGTATAAAAATTAGACGAATTTTATTTAAATATTTAAGATTGAAACTATAATTTGTAATTCTAACTGTTAATTATTAATGTTTTTATTATGAGAGAAGAAACCCCACAAGCAGATCTAAACAGAGTTGTAAAAAATTAGTAACTTTTATTATTTAAATAAAAATGTATTATATTTCAGTGTTTAATTGTAAAATTATTTAAAGGCTGGCTTTATAGAGCAGCTCACTCAAAATTGTATATCAAGATTAAATCACCGATTTAACATAATCACTTTGGAACGGGCTTAATTAATTTAAATTATTTCCCATATTGTTTATTCCAGGCTGTTTTACTTTCATAATTAGAAAAAACATTGGCATAATAATCCGTGGCCATGTTCAAATCGAGCATCAGTATTGTTGCGAAGATGCTTTGTTTAAGTTATAAAAAGCAAATGAAATGACCTATTGTGTCTGGTTATAAGTTAAGTTTTTAAGAAACAACAATTCCATCAAAAGTAAAATTAAAAAAAATTAAATTATAATAAAATTGGACGAACTAAAATTTGAACAGCTTAAAAAGGCGCACAATAAATTTTGTGGGCCAGGATCATCTCGCCTTTAATAACACCAACGGGTGAATGATCCGGATCCAGTGGGCATGCTAGTCATGTGTTGTGGATAGTCTCCAGCTCTTCAGAAAGGAGTAGTGGTTTGGATCTGCCGACAACCGGCAATAACACAGAATTTCAAAAAGGATTAATTGATAAATTTAAGCGGCGTGATATCGTCATTGGGACGCGAATTTTTTTTTTTCGTTCGGACAAGCACTCAGAGGCTGACCTCTACATATTCAATGCATTCTAGCAGAGCTAGGAAATTCGGTTATGGGGTGGAGGAAAGAGGGAGTAGTATTTGTGAATATTCAACTTAAATTTTCCTACGTTAAAAGTGACAGGAATGACCTCTGGAGGGAGTTTATTCCACATACGAACTGTTCTGCCAAAAAACGAATTTTCCCTGTACCGGCTAGTGCGATTCAATGGCCAATCGACCACAAATATATGATGCATTGCATTAGAACTAGGAAATTTGGTTATGGGAAGGAGGAAAGAGGGAGTACCGGTTGTGGACATTCGATTTGAATTTTCCTACATTGAAAGTGACAGGAAAGACCTCTGGAGGAAGTTTATTCCACATACGAACTGTTCTGCTAAAAAACGAATTTTCCCTGTAATGCATAGTACGATTCACTGGCCACAAATGGATGCGCTCTCGGCGAAAATCGAGTCAAACGCAAAAACGTGCGAGTTTCGGGAACAAGTTCCTTAATTTCGTTAGAACACTTTCCATTGTAGTAACGATAAAACAGTGAAATACAAACTACATTGCGTCGATGCTCTAGGGAATCAATAGAGTTGGATACCCTACCGTCCCCAATAAGCCTCTTGGCCCTCTCCTGTACGCAATGGAGTAACTCCAAAATAGGCAATGGAGTGCTGGCCCATACATGAGAGTTGTATTCCATCTTTGAACGGATATAGGTGGTATAAATGGTACAAAGATTGGATGGAGTGAAGTATGTCTTACACCGTTTTAGAAAACCGAGGCACTTGAAAGCTTTTTTAAAAACCTGAAAAATATGTTTAGTCCATCGAACATCACACTGAATTCTCATGCCAAGAACATTAAGAGCTTCCGATTCTGTAATACCTATGTCAACCATAGTAACAGGTGCACCACCAGTTCTAAGCATAAGCATGTAACATTGCGTCTTACTGGCATTAAAATCGACTTTATTCGTACGAGCCCATTCGGAGATCGCCGCGAGATCGTGATTAAGCGTATCATTCATGTTCCGCCTTTTGGAACTCACCTTCAACTGTTTTGGTCTATTATCAAATTAATAATAATGGTGCTGGCATCTGCGAAAGAGTATATAGGGTTCAAAGTTTGACAAAGAAGGTTTCTAAGCAAAGACTTGCCAGTTTTCTTAACTTTTAATTTGGCAAATTTGATGATTAAAAACCACTTAAAGGTGAAAGTAAGCTTCATTGCTCTGCATGAATCTGAAGGAAAAGGTGTTATTTTCTATTTTTATCATTAGAAAACTAGGAAGCTGTTGCAGCGACACTTTTAGAAATCAACGAAGGCTTTTCGAAAACTAATATGCTTTTTCAAACAGAAAGAAGAAAGAACAGAAGCTTGGCAGTATATAACAAAGAATCAGGTATTCCTCATATAAAATAGATCTTAATTGTGTGTCTAAAGAACTTAAGTTATAGCACGGTCTTAGTTTTTAATAAAGTGTATACCCTTAAAGACAGGGTTGGAAAAGTCAGTAATAAAAGAGTTTTAGTTGTAAGTAGTAATTATAGTTAATTGTCCTTTTATTATTTATTAAATAATATTTTAAGCACATAGTTTTTATTTTCAATATTTCGCCACACCATTGGGTGGTGTCTTCAGTAAAACAAAAAAAATTTTTTTTTAATTTTTATATAATAACCTGGTGTTAAAAAAATTATTTATAAAACAGTTTTGGTTGCTTTTGCAGAAATATAGAAACGGTTCCTTTGCAATATCAAAAATGACTTAAAAAATCGAGAACAAAGGAAATCACGAAGTAAGAAAACAGTATTAAGACCTTATAACAGTTAATAAAGCTTGATTGGAAATTGTATTTATTATTCGTTCAAAACATTAATTTTTTTTTAATAATATTCATAAAATAATGCAGAAAGAAAGCGGTACATTAGGCTATTGTAGGAAACGCACAACCCACAATCTTATTTTGTAAGTGCTTACTCAAATTTTTAAAATTATTTTTAAAAATTTATAATATTTTCCCTTAAAAATTAATTTATTTAAGGTTTATTTGTTTTCTTTTTTAATAACGGCACAGTTTGAAAAAACCGTTATTTTTATAACAGTTTCAAATTAAGAGCTGTGTTTTTAGGTATTATTGTGTTGTTATTATAGTGTTGCCATTCTATTGCTAGCGGTTAAAAATTATTTTTTGCTTAACTTTGCTACACACACAAATGGAGCGACCGCAGGCTTAAATTTTAAACGCCAAATGATTTGTTATTGTTCATTTTAGTTTACTCTACGGATAACTTTACATTCAAAAACATTGTGTGCAAAACTGAATTTATTTAAATAAAATAATAAAAAATCAAAAACTACGCAAAATTGTTAAAACCAAAATAAATTTTCAAAATTATAAGGTAAAATAAAAAAACGGTAATAATTTAATAATTTTATTTATATAAAGAATAAAAAAATAGTGAATAAAATTTAAAAAAAAATTAAAGCATAAAAAATTTACTTGAGTGCGTTAAACATACACACACCGGAATGCATTTAATTAGTGACCAAATAGCCACAAGATACTTGTTTCATAGCTTGTTCTTCCTGAAATTTTTATCTCATGTATAAAATAACATAAAAACATTGCACTGATACACACACACATACATATGTATACAACGGTACACGCTTAGTTATAAAAAGCTTTTGAATCAAAATAGTGCAAAAGGCAATAATAATCTAAAAGAATTTCTTTCAACAAGCGTAACATGAGAAGGAATGGATGGTGCATCTCATTTGAAGAACAAAATGAAGTTGTTTGTTTTTAAGTCTACCGACCTTTTGATACTGACTTTTGGCTCTTTTTGTTTTTATTTTTGTTTTTTATGAACTGAATTTTTTATTACAAAATCTATTCAAACTATTTGTTTGTTTTTTTTTTCTCATAAATTTTAAAAATTTTGCTGCTTTCTGTTCTGCCCGCCTACCAATTTGATATTAAAGATCTGTATTTTTATAACAAACACATTGCACCGGAAAAGAATAATAAAAGCAAACAAACAAAAACAAAAAAATATTAAAAAAAGAAAAAATTTACTTTAGTTGCCACAAGAACTTAATTAATTAAAAGTTATTTATGTTTGCAAACATGCCTCCGCAATTGTCACGTGAATGAATGTGTTTTCTTCTCTTCTGTAGTTTGTGTGAAATGAGTAAAGATTTTTGTTGTTGTTGTTGTTGTTGCTATTGTTGAATCTGTTCTACTGTAATAATCTGTAGTGGCGCGCTTTATTTATGTTCAGCATCAGAGTGCTGTGGTCAAATTTTATGTTTACCAAAAACACACACAAAAAAACAAAACAAGAGTAAAACAATAACATCAACGCCAACGACAACGCCAACGCCGACAGCGACAACCAAACGTAAATGTAAACAAAACCCATATAAAAGAATTTTGATTGAGAGAGTAAAATACGGAGAGAAAGAAAAATAAACATGAAATGAGGCTGCATTACTACAGCCTGCAGCTAAACCAATTGAGGCAAAAATAACTGTAACAAGGTGGTAACATCTGGTGAGTATAATATTTACTGTTATCATTATTTACTGTTATTATTATAATAATGATAATTATTATTGGATAATCTAAAGGCAACCAGAAATTTGATACATTGAAAATATGATGCTGTGTGTGTGTGTGTTTTACATATAATTACACTTGTCGAACTTTTATTTGGAGACATAACCACTAATTATAACATATTATTTGAAAAATGTCTAAACCCATGTATGTATGTACATATTTATACATACTTACATTTACAGGGCAAAGTAAAACGAAAGCATTAGAAGTTTAGATAACCCAAAAATAGTTATAAGTTACACAATGTAATCAATAAATAAAACATCAAATTTAAAGTCATTAACTCTTCTCTTTTATAAAAAGGCCTGCGGTGGGGGATAATTTTTAACAAAATTTAATAATGATTTAATATTGAATTAAGTTAGCTTTAAAACACAATATATTAGGCGGACTGGTAGGTCTCTGGTTTCTCTTTAAATATGCTGAAATTTGTTTTATACTGTTATTCACTATTAATCACTGAAGAAATTACAGAAATCTAAAAGGTTTGATAGCGTATGGAATAAGAGTATTCTTTACTATGCTGAAGCTATTCTGTTGAGCTCGAACGGTTAGAAAGGTTCAACAAGTCTCCTTGGCCGGATGGCATACCAGCACTGGGTCTTGAAACAGTGCTATTCAATGAAGGCGCGTCCGTTAGCAACCCTTTATGCCAATGAATTTTCAAAGTATTGGAAGGTTGCTAATGTAATGCCAATCCGCAAAAAGGGTGGAGCTAACAACCCCGAAAAGTACCGCAAAATTGCAATTAGTTCTGCAGTTTCTAAAGTGATGGAAAGTATGATTAATTTTCAACTTGTGAGATAGGTACCTAGAGTCTAACAGCTTTCTTAGCGACCGACAGTAGGGTTTCCGTAGGGGGGCGCTCTACGGGCGACTTGCTGGCTTTCCTATCGGAACAATGGTGCAACTTCATGCATCATTTCGGAGAGAGTCTCCCTCGGGGCACATTTATCGGTCTTTATGGAATACTTGACCATCTAGAACTGTGCTGCTGGGGGTATAAGGGACTCCAGTCCCCTGAAGGCAAGCAGGGAGTCAACTGGAAGCTCCACATTATTTCAACGGGAATCAGTTAGCCCCAGAATTTCGCTAATTGTCTCTTTAGACTTTTAGCTGTTCTCTTACTTATTATTGAGGTTGGCCCTTCGGGAGTGTCGTGGTGGTTATGGTTTTGCGGCGCCAGCATGAACTGATTTTGTGGGCCAGGATCATCTCCCCTTTAATAACACCAACGGGTGAATGATCCGGATCCAGTGAGCATGCTAGTCATGTGTTCTGGATAGTCTCCAGCTCTTCAGCAAGGAGTAGTGGTTTGCAACCCCTGCTTTGGAACCGCTAAAATTGCCACTAGGGATGACCTGTTGCTAGAATTAGTTCTCGGCTACCTAGGGCGTGAATGATGTTAATTTTCATTCCCAGTGGTTTGACCACCATCTGATTAAGTCTTACAGCCAGGTGCAGATGTAAATCTTATCACGAAATTTCGAAGAGAGTAAGGTGGTGGCTCTAGATATTTCCAAGACATTTGATAGAGTGTGACACGATGCACTTCTATCAAAACTTGCTGCTTTTGGTGTCGATGATAATTTCTCCAGATTTATATCGAGTTTTTTCAGAAATCGCACTTTACGAGTTGTTATAGATGGGATATCGTCAGACGAGTTCAAGATTAATTCAGGTGTACCGTTCTTCGTTCTTTCTCCTACCCTATTTCTTATTTTTCTAAATGACCTTCTTTGTCAAACTTTCAAGCCTATATACTCTTTCGCAGGTGACAGCACAATTTGTCATTCGTATTCATTTGGTAATAGATCGAACCAGTTGGAGGCGAGTTCCAAAAGGGGGAACATGAATGACACACTCAATCATGGTCTCGCGGCGGTTTTCGAATGGAGTCGTGCGAATAGAGTCAATTTTAATGCCCGTCAGACGCAATTTTGCATGCTTTCGCATAGATCTGTGTTCAGAAGTAGTGCTGTATCTGTTACTATGGGTGATATAGGTGTTACGGTATCGGAAGATCTTGATATCCTTTGCATGAAAATTCAGTGTGATGTTCAATGGACTAAATATAATTTTCAGGTTTCTAAAGAAGCTTCGGTTTTCTAAAACGGTGTAAAAGATATTTTACTCCATCCGATCTTCGTACTATTTATACCACCTTTCTTCGCCCAAAGATGGAACACAACACTCATGTATGGGCCGGCGCCTTATAGTCTATTTATAAGTTGCTCGACCGCGTACAGTAGAGGCCCAAGAGGCTCATTGGGAACGGTGGGGTATCTAACTCTATTGATTCTCTAAAGCATCGACGCAATGTGGGGTGTTTTTCACTATTTTATCGTTACTACAATGGTAAGTGCCCTAACGAAATTAGGGAACTTGTTCCCGAAACTCGCACGTGTTTGCGTTTGACTCGATTTTCGTTGAGAGCGCATCCATTTGTGATCGATTGGCCTGTAAAACGCACTGCCTATTACAGGGAAAATTTGTTTTTAGCAGAACAGTTCGTATGTGGAATAAACTCCATGCAGAGGTTTTTCCTGTCACTTTCAAATCGAGTTTTCACAAGCACTGCTTCCTCTTTCCTCCTCCCCATTACCAAATTTCCTAGTTCTGGTGCAATGCATTGCATGAGTAGGGGTCATCTCCAGTTCTGGTCCGAAAGAGAAAAAAAGACAGACCTAGTTTAATCAGCATATCGGTCATTAGACAGTTTGAAAATAGCATAAAGAAAAGAAGAAGAATCCCGCTGTATGAATTCCAGATTCCAGATAATGTAGAAAGAATCCAATTCAAATCAGTTTTACTATTGGCTTTACAAAAATAAATTCGAAGTAAAGTTTGTAAAAGTTTTCTCCTTTTCTTTCATATTATGACAATTTCTGCAGTAATCGTTTATCGATAAATGTATTTTCATTTATCGATAAATCTCTTTCGCATTCGTTAAGACCACAGAAGACTTTTAATTAAGTCTGCTTTTTTAGGACCACAGACCAGGTCAGTCATTTGATTTAAGACAGATAACGGTTAGTAAGTAAGTGGACCGATTTCTGAATTTGAAGGAAATCCATGTGTTTTGCTCAATTTATTAGTTACGACAACACACGCAATGATTGTTCAACATGCGAATGTTTCTTGATATATGAAAAATTTCTGGGAGTAGCCTAAGAAATCCTCACATGGATGTGTCTCTAGAAGACATTTTACCACTGTTTATTTTGAATTTTTCGTTCGAATGAAAAGGTGATGACAGCCTTATAAATGCTTGAATACTTTACTTCTTATACCATATGAGAATTATAATTTTGCGATGGTTGCGTTTTTGGACATTTTTATATGTTTCTTAAATAAAAGATAACGAGCTCAATTCCCAACAGCGATATGAGCATAAGGAAAAATTTAGAAGTAGTTGTTGAAGTCTGAAGAGCAAGATTTCCAAACCAGGCTCATTTTTCATTTTTTGATGATAGTAGCTGATGTCTAAGGGACGCTGCATTCATCAATATTTTTAGTTGGTTAAGAATTGTTTGGTGCATTTTTGCTTCAAGTTCGTTTGTCGATTCAATCAAGTTCGTTTTTATCGATGCAATTAAGATCGGAATTTTCGCGCCATTGCAATATTAAATTTTGTAATAAATTAAAGAAAAAATGTTAAATAAAGAAAATGTCGAAATTTTAGTGAATGTCGGAGTTAATCCAATTTATTTCACTTGTGGTTCCTTTTTGTTTGTTTGAGTGAAAACTGCCGTTTGGATGCCGTCCCCACATTTTTACTAGTTGTTAAAGAAAAGTAGAATAACTGGAGGAAAAAAAACTCCATTGATATGTAGCCGCGGTATTTAAGTTGCCTGCATATTAGAACCTTAGAAGAGAATACTTAAGTGAGTTCAAGTCCTACTGTAACCACAAGGTGTTGTGATCGAGCCTCACCTAAGCAAATTTGAGAAATAGAAAATTAAAATAAAAATTTGCGTTTCAGAGTTGGAAAATTGAAAAAAAATTTTTCTTTTTTACTTCCTTACAGGAATTAAACAAATTCACTCTCTCCTTTCTGCTTTTTTGCTATCGAAATATTTTATCAGAAATTGTGTAGCAAAAAAAAAAGTTTTTATTTATTTTTTTCTTTATTTTAATTGATAACAAAAGTAACATCGAATTTTTCCAAATAAAATCGAGTTATTTTATTTCAGCTGTTATTTTAACTCTCCAAAAATCAACAACAAATTTCGTTTTTCCGATAAATTAATCGCTAAAAACAAAACTAACCACAAAAGTCTGTAAAAATTATCGATTTTATTTTATTTTATTTCTTTAAGTTTAATTGCCTGTAAGCGAATTTCATTGCTGCCCCATGCCAGCCACTCGAGAACCCAGAAATAATTTCTATACAAAAATTTTAAAACTTTTCAAACTAAATAGGAGTTCATTTTTTTATGCCACCACTACAAAAAGAGGAAAAATAGAGAGAACAAACACAACTAAATTTTTAAACAAAAAAATAAAAAAAAAACTAAATAAAAAAATAAAAAAATAAAAAATAACTTCAATGGAAAATCCATATTTATGTGTAGTTTTTACTTTATTCTCAATATTAAAGTCAATTAAAAAACAAATTGCTTCACATTTTAGACGTCAAAGCTTTAATCAATGGTTGCAACAATGTTATGGGTGTTATGATGCCCAAAAAGGGCGCCAGCGTTAGTATAGGTATTAAACGATATTAAGTGCTGCTGTAGGCTAGTAGGTAGTGTACTAGCTTATAAGTCTGGGGGTTGTGGGTTCGATTCCCAACAAAGATAAAGACATAAGCTGTTTTCACCACAAAAAAATAAAGTAAAAATTGGCTGTCGGTGGGGCGGCTGATTCAGTGATGAAGGCATGGTCACTGGTCGCTGTGCTGTCTTATACGACAGTTAATTTCCGATAACTATTCTTCTGCTTTCACCACCTTTCTCATCTCTTCTCTATCCCTTTCCTAAAGAATGCAGCACGGTTGTGACTAAAAAGGCGGCATTATTACCTGAAGTGCTACGTTTCTTTAAAAAAAAAAAGTAGTTTCAGCCAAGGGGGAATTGTATTCCTATTCCATTTGAACTCCGTAGTATTTATACCACCTATAACCGTCCAAAGATGATATACAACTGTTATGTAGGGGCCGGCGCCGTAAAGTGTATTTTGGAGTTACTCCACCGCGTACGGGAGAGGGCCAAGAGGCTCATTGGGGACGGTAGGGTATCCAACTCTATTGATTCCCTAAAGCAACGACGCAATGTAGATTGTATTTTACTGTTTTATCGTTACTACAATGATAAGTGCTTTAACGAAATTAAAGAACTTGTTTCCGAAACTCGCAGGTTTTTGCGTTCAACTCGATTTTCATTAAGAGCACATTCATTTGTGGTTGATTGGCCAGTGAATCGCATTATGCATTAGAGGGAAAATTCGATTTTTAGCAGAACAGTCAGTATGTGGAATAAATTCTCTGTCATTTAAAACTTCCTGTCATTTTCAATGTAGGAATGTTCAAAATAAATGTCCACAAACACTACTCCCTCTTTCCTCCTCCCCATAACCTAATTTCCAAGTTCTGGCACAAGGCACATGGCACATGTGTAGGGGTCATCCACTGAGTGTTGCTCCAAAACGAAAAAATAATTAACTTTTTTCAATCTTATAATTTTACAATAATTTTCCTACTGCACTCGTATTTATGTATACAGTTGCACAGTTGCTGGCATACACGAACGTCATGGCACAAAAGTAAGGTAAGAATACGTAATTTGTTAGATAATTGATTAAAAAATTTAGGACATTTGGGAAAAATCACATGTCAAAAATGATGGTTTGAAAGGATAAAGAAAAGTAAAGTAAAGGAAAAGTAAAAAAGCTCATAAGAGAAACAAATTTCATAATTAAAACAGAAAACTAATCAAAGTTGTAGGCTTTTTCATTTAATTTTTTTGTTTAAAGAGTTTTATTATTTAATAAATACAAACAGGATTGAGAGGTAAAAAGTTATTATTTTCATTTATCATGTGCAGCTCTTTAGATTTATTGCTTTATAACTTAAAGTATCTAAAGTATTTTGGATAAGTACAAGCACTCAAGCACTACATGTTAAATGTAGAAAGTGGTCTGCCACTTAAAATCATTAATTATCTGATAAACAAGTTGTCCTTTCAATACACACAGATATATTTATTGTGTTTGTTTATTTGTTTTTGGTAAAAGTGGTTTATATTTGTATGTTGTAGTTTTGTATTTTTATACACTTGTACATACATAAACGATAACAATTGTTAGTGATGATGATTTTGAATTAAACTTTAAATTTTATTTTAAATGATATTTTTTTTTTGTTATTTAATTGCTTTTTTTCATTTTATTTATCACTTTCTCAAAGAGTTAGGAATCAAAAAAAAAAAAAAGGAAGACACTCTGAAAAATTTTAAGGAAAAAAAATTAAAAAGCACTTAAAATTATCATATGAAATTCACTTTAAAGATTTTTCGACTTTAATTATAATTAACAAGAACGTTTATAATAAACATTTATTTAACTCATAAACCCTTCTTGGGACTAAACATAAACGTTTGTTAAGTTAATTAAAAGAAATTTTGAAATATATAAAGCAATGAAAAAGTTCCAAAAAAATACGAGGGGTTGTTAGTATTTCTACAAAAGATTTTTAAATAAATAATAAAATTTTTATCAGTTTTCAAGTCCATTTGGAAAGTTTTTAAAAATGTTTTCAGTAGCTCACGAGTTCGGCTTGTTGTCCACTTGTTAAAAGTTTCATTAAATTTTTAATTAATTGGATTTACTGTAGTCATTCCAGAGTCCTTTAAAATAAATATTTTCTTTATATTCTATATATTCTATTTTATTATTTGGAATCGTTTTTAGATTAATTTTTGTTAATTTGTGCTAAATTCCTTGACTTTTCGATACAAAATTCGGAATACAATTTATTGATTATCTGTATGAGCAGTAGTGAAATGGCCATGTGGATATGCTTGCCCCCACAGTAATATATTTAACTTTTTTAATAATAAATATTTTATAAGAATACTAGCTGACCCCTTGAGAACGAAATAAGCTCGATGCCCACCGCGACTGTTTTAACGGCGGCAGTAATCGAGAAGTAGGACATCACGCATCTAATCACTCATATATTCCGATTAACAGTGTTTGTTACATGTAGTGACAGGTTTAAAACATCAAATATTTCGCTTGTACAATTTAAAAGGAAGGCAATAATTATATTAAGTTATTGAGATCGAATTTGTGAGATCGCAAAGCAGAAACGTAAACAAATAAGCTGGATGCCCACCGCGACTGTTTTAACGGCGGCAGTAATCGAGTCCATGTTACTTAGTGCCTTTTACCGTCATCCGCCAATGCACATTGGAGGCAGTTGGCGGCTGGCGACGAATTTATGGCGTGTGTGTATTTTTGAAGTAATCAACGCTCAATATTTACGTAAATGCGATACCATATAATAGCAAAACACAGCGTACAAAAAAATCAAAAGCATTGAATGAATGGATACACAAAAATTCACTCAAGTCGCTCCAGTCGTGTAGTTGCAATGTAGTTGAATAACCTAGATACCGACGGCAGCGCCATCTGCCGGGCTGGTTTATGAATGTAAACCATCCAAGGTGGCACCCAAACGCATGCAAAAAAAAAAATTATTCAGTGACATACACACGTGCAGTAGAATTGCATACATAAAGAAGATTTGTATGGGAGTAACCTCCGCCGCCTTTATCAAAGCCCGCCTATATTTGCAGCAGAACTTAAAATAAAATCACTCAACCGAAATATCAAATTCTGTGTAAATACCGTTATTAGGAGCAGAAATAATAGATTTTTAATTTGTGGTTTATATGGGAGGTACCACGCCCCATTGTCCAATTGGACCGAATTGTAAATCTAAATCACCCGGGGCGTCACCCCAACGCATACAAAATTAATGCAAATCTGTCCAGCGGTTTAGGAGGAGTTTAGTCACAACACACGTACAGAGTGTGATTTATTTTACATTCACACCTGGCTATGTAGCCTTAATCAGATGGTGGACAAACCATTATTGTATAATTTGGAACGTCATACATGCGTCCTAGATAGCCGAAGGCATAATTCTAAGTAACAGAACCACCTAGTTGCAACTTTAATGATTCCAGGACAGGGCTGCAAACCATCACACCTTGCTAAAGAGTTGGAGACCTTCTAACTCCTGTCCAGAACACATGTCAAGCATGCTCACTGGACTGGATCATCCACTTTGCGTGTCATTATCAGTGAAACGATCCTGGCCACCATATTAAACAAACCTGTCATGGGGCCTCGAAACCACAACCGCCACGATACTCCCATATAGGGGCCAACCTCAATAATCAGCCAGAGAACTATTAAATGTCTAAAGAGACAAATAATGAACTCTGCGAGCTTACTGATTCCCGTGGAAATAAAGTGGAGCTTCCAGTTGTCTCTCTGTCTGACTTTAGGGAACTTGGCTCCCTTTTTCCCCGAGTTGCACTGTGTCTAGATAGTGGAATATTCTATAAAGACCATATTTATATGCCCCTGGGGGGGACAACACACGTACAGTAGAATTATATAAGTATATATAGATTATAAGATATTTATGTTTAAAGGAATCTAGCACCACTGTTGTCAATTCCTACTCCATTTGACGTCTTTCCTGGCTGTGAAACACCACCATCAAGACACATTCTATCACGTACTGAGTCAGTATTTCTGGTCCAGCTATTTTTCCCATAATCTTCGTATCTGCCTATGTAGTCAGGTCAGCCATCTGGTATTTTATGTGGAGATTAATTTTAACATATTCGTCTTTTGTTATTGTCCAGGTGCGTGTATCCGTCCGAGGATGTTTTTCGTTTGTTTGAGTTTATGATTAGTTTAAGTTCGTTTATAATATCGCTGACAAAAGTTTTTGTTTTCTAGATGTCCATGTTTTCAAGTCTAGTCCTCTTCCTTTTTTGGTAAACATACTGTTCCATTCGCGCATCAACTTTAATTATAGGACCGACACTGGACCAAGACGACGCAGTCCAAACCATCACATTTCCACCACCATGCTTTACGGTCTTTGATGTGCACCTGGGGTTGTGTTAAATGTTTGGAGGACGACATACATAAATCAGATCGAAATCGACAAAATTTAGATTCATCACTCCAGAGGATTTTTTTCAAAAAAAGCAGAGACTTGTCCATGTGTTCACGGGACTTCAAATTTTCCTTTGACACATGTGACTTATGTTGTACAATACATCCACGCAGTTTTTTTTCATTTAGTCGTCA
The DNA here is from genome assembly GCA_030448955.1 of Trichopoda pennipes. Lineage (NCBI taxonomy): Eukaryota > Metazoa > Arthropoda > Insecta > Diptera > Tachinidae > Trichopoda > Trichopoda pennipes. Next base: position 7,247,931 of record JASKUP010000040.1, read on the forward strand.
TGTAAATGTTCGTGAGGAGATGTTAATATCAAATTTTGTTAAAACTTCACTTTGAATTTCAGTTGTGGTTTTGAAGGATTCCGCAACTGAAGCTGTATAAATAAGGGAATTCTTTTTACGTGAAGTCCTTCTAGGCCTTGCACACTGTAGAAGATTTTTGTGTGTGTTGAATATGATTTAGTGGGTTGTACACCATCTTTCTGGAGCATTTTAATATTAAAGCCATAACATAAACGCTGCTTTCTCCCAATTTCATTTGATGGATACTCTTACGTTGCTTCTCTGTGCACCATTTACCATTTGCCATAACTATTTTTTTGTTTTAAGTTTGTTAAAAGAAATTAAAATTATCGATTTACAGCCGTATGCATAAACACTTAAAGCAGGTTTAACTGCCGTTGTTAAGCACATTAAAATAACTTAAGGCCGTGTCAGATAAAACTTTTGCTTTGCGTTGCGTCAGAGTTTCGCTTTGACATTTGAGTTAAAATGTACGTAAATGTATGAAAGTTGCCACATAAAGCACTTCCGACGCAAAGCAAAGCGAAAAGTTAACCAACATTCAACTTTTTGTGTGCTTTGCGCTTCAATTCGAAATTAGTTGAATTTTTTTACACAAAACAAACACTTCTACAATTCCAAATCACTTCAATGTTTTACTTAAAAGAAAAACTTCAATAATTCCACATGTGTACCTTTTTCGTATGTAAACAAACATATTATGAGTGTTGTCAAAGTTTTCATTGTGACATATACGTTTTGCTTTACGCTTTTGCTTTAAAGTTTCAAATGTCACGCAAAGCAACAAAGTTTTATCTGACACGGCCTTTAGTTAACTTTAAAGTAGGGAAAACCTACAATAAATTGACAGTTCAATTTTATTATTGAAAGTTTAAAAACAAAACAAATTTTGTTTACAATAAACTGAGCCGTTTATTTTAAAAGTGGTACAAGTCACTTTGTTTTTGTCATCTTATTTATTTTAAATTAGTTTATAAAACATTTTATGGGGAATATCATGGTAAAATTGAATCCACTGAATTTTTAGCCATTTCAACTAGTCTGTATTTAGTTTTTTTTTCTGAAACGGATTTTTCTAATGATTGTGTTGAAATAAAATCTTTTTTCACCATGTTGTGTACTGTGAAGGATTTTTTCGACAGGGGGCTACTATTACTATTTTGTCCTTTACATAAGTCACTATGTGAAATAATATGCTTTTGAGTTGTGACATTCTTAGATATTTTATACAATACGAAGCAACCTCCTTAGAATAAAAAAATAACAAAATAATGCTAATTATGTGTAGTATATTAGATATCACTATAATATAGTTCAGTAAAGTGCACTATTCTTTCGAACTAATAAAAATAAGTCCAATAATCACAGCAATACTTCACACACACTTATTACATGTTTCCATTTCTTTCACACTAAGCTCCCTAATTAATTTCTCAAGTACAGCGACTTACGCCGCTTTCAAAATAAACATTTTTGTTATACCGTTGTTAATTATCAACACTCCTCTTAAACAAATCTCAATACTTCTCACCTTATTAATTTCAAATTTTTAAAAAAACTGTTCAGTTTTGGCTTATGCCACTTTCAATGTAAACGGCTTAATTGACAGTTGTACTTTTTTATTTCAAAAATTTTTAAAAATGTTTATTAAAAACAAATTGTAGTATACAAATAATTATAAAAACTAAAGCATAACATGTCATTTGATATAAAACATTTTTACATCTTTATTTTATATTTTACAAAAATGTAATTATAATTAATTATTTAAGACACAAGTTTTATTGATGTACATATAATCAAAACAAAGCTCGCTATCCGAATACTTAGTTTTTTAATGTGCACAAATTCTTTGTAAGTTCTTCGTAAGCCTTGCAAATTGACCTTTTTTGGGTTCTTTGCTTTTTATCAAAAAGATTAATAAAAAAACAAAAAAAAAATATGTTGATTTTTCTGATCTAAATAATACCCGGATAAATAATATTCATTTTTATACATCGTTAACTACAACGTGACAGCTGAAAATAGTGGCATTGCCAGAATCAAAATACCACTTTTACTAAAGCATACATTAGCTAAAGTACTGTTTTTGAATACCATTTTCTAACAAACGTCTGTTAGCCTTAAAGTGTTTGTTAACTAACGTGTACTTTAAAGCTCAAGTAAGCGTTTTTTATGCATACAGCCGTTATTAATATTTAAAGCAAAATAATATCGAATTTAGAAATATTGTGCTTAATAACTGTCCAGCTCAGATAAAACACTTGTTGCAAGAAACCAAAAATTGAAATCAAAAGGGCAAAAGGGAATAGATAAAAAATATAACAGTATATAACGATCACTCCATGCACAACATTTGTGGGTAAAATGTTTATGTGTGTGAATGTTTACCGACGACGTTTGATTTAATTGGGGATTAATTTTCGCCATCCTGCGTCTAGTTTGGTTTGTAAGCAGACCGGTTTCGGTCATTTGCCGTCTTCAGTGTTTTTCTCTCTCTATAAAGGAGAAGAAGAGAGAAAATTATTAAAGATGGCAAATGGGCGAAATCGGACTGTTTTTCACACCAAATTTGACGCGGTATGATGGAAATTCATACCCAAGTAAAGTGTTTACTTAATTTTCACACCTCCAACAAAATAAATGTGTTTGAGTGCAATACACATAAAATGTGCTAACCTAATGTCCACCACTGTATATCGATAAAAAGTTCATAAGAACCCTGATGGAAAAGCTCTTAATATCACATAATTTTATTTATTCTCAATTGTTAGAGACAGTGGCAGTTCTCTAGCCAATAACTCCATGTCTTAATTGTCTGTGGCTGTTCATATAGCCAGTCGTTTTAAGCTGCATTGTAGATTTTTTCAATGACTTTCCAAGTCACTAACTCTGGACGACATCGCTGTCTTTATCAATAAACGATATTGAACCTAAACTATTTAGTTATATTTATTTTACGAGTTTTGTCTAACTTATAAAACATATAAACTTTTTTTTTTTGTATAGAAATTATTATTTTAAATATGTATAATAAAATATATTTAAAAATTAAAAAACACCGACAATGTTGAAAAACTAAAAAATAAATAAAAAAATTACTAAAAATTTAATTACAAATTTTTGTTCTACAACGAACAAAAACTTTATTATTTGAATACGAATTATAACTCCAATTTATTTATTGATGAGGATTTAACTTGTAGTCGAATATCCTGCTAAACAACAAACAAACAAACAAATAAATAAAATAAAAATAAAAAAATAAAATAAATCAATCATTTGCAATCCTTTACATTGTTATGCCATCCATCAATAACGAGTGTAATTGAATTAGCGCACAGGCCACTTTACTGACGGCATCAAAGTCATAACTCAAAGGCTGGTAGTTGAACCACTGATGTTTATTAATGCTAATAAAGAAACCAAAGATAATTAAAACTTTATTTTTGATGTCGAAAAATTAAAAGCATTAATTGTTTAAGTTTAAATGCTTTTGCAAATACAATTAACCGAAAGTCATGCCAAACAAAACGTTTCAATTTAAATTTTTCTTCTTTACGTTTATCCAACACTTAAAAATCACTGTACAGATTTTCCTCTTTCTGTTTTTTTATTTTTTTTGTTGCTGTTGCATGTAACTTGTTGCCGCCACATCGTGTTAAAACAAATGTTCTACGTTAATGAATAAGACGTTGTTAAGTGCCAACCTTGTTCGTGCATGAACTGATTGTTGAAATTCAAGTATCGCACGCCGTTTTGTAGTCTTTATCCATAAAATAAAAACAAAATGCCAGAATTATAAAGGATACACCGTACTACAATCTGTGTGAAATGTCCTCTTAATTTGACAAAACAAGAGTTGACATATTTTTCAAACTTCAGTTTTTTAATAAATTAATTTCTTTTTTATAAAAACAAAAAAAACAACAAATTGTACAATCCTTTCATAAGCCATGAACCAACCGTGCTTGCTTGCACTACTAGAAATATTTGTACTTAACCGAAATGGCTAGGAGAGAGAGAGAGAGAGACTTAAAGAGAACAAGTAGACAGCTGACATAACCTTCCAACTTTAGTAAATCAAAACAAAAAACCAAAAATGCAAAAAAATCATAATAAAACACGCAGGAAAAAGAAATAAATATACACAACCTACAACAACACGTATAACAATAACAAATTCAAAACATAAACGTTCATACTCATAGAATGTAACAGAACACAACACAACACGAATCAACGAACAGAATAACAATAATAAAAGAGGCGCCAGGAGAGTCATTGCCATACACAAGTACTCGTGGTCTTTTAGAATAAAAAAAAAATAGTATAGAGTGGCGCATAAGTGGTTTGTAATTCTGGAACTACTCCATACCAAATAAAAGCCAAGCACTGCACTGCTAACTGCTTACTGCTCTCGGCACCGCACATAAACATAACAGCCACAAGTTTGTTGTTGTTAAAGTAAATCAAAAACAAAAAAAAAACAAAATGATGACTACTTAACATGCAAATAAAACGCTTTAATTTTTAAACCGCCCCAACTATTTGTTTTAAAAGCTTTTTTAAAGTTCGAAAAATTTTTCAGTGGTCAAGCTATTCATACAGAACTAAATTTAAAACATACAGTTTTCGATAGCAGATGTCATTATAAGTATAAAGAGATCCCTTTTCACCTTTCCGCAGTCCAATTTCTTAGTTCGAAGTAAATATTTTGCAAAGTTAGTTCGAAAATTATGTGGATTTAATGTGATCAATTTGCACAAGAGAAAGCTAAAGCTACAAATATATTTGGATGTGCACGAAATTTTTAAAAAATTATGAAAAAATTATAATACAGGATGATGTTAATTTCTTAAATTTCTTTAAACTTTCAAAATTAATGTAATTAACTCAATGAGAATTATGGTATACATAACGTCACAGTGATTCTACAATATAATGCTTTAATTACTTTTGAATTTTATTGCCACTTGAGTCAGTATTCAATTCAATAGAGTCAAATTTTTCCAAATAAATCTTTCTCAGTTACCCGAAAGCCTTCGGTCAAAAATCTCACAGTATAAAAAGAAGAAACATTTCAGGCTGTATCAGCGGTCAGAATATAAGAAAAGCCAGCCACTGCAGATTATACTGCGCAAATATGTTCGGGTGCTTCTTGAGATTTCAAAGAGGATTTTGCAAATGTTTAAAGAGGATGTAACCTAAATTCGTTATATTTTTATGTTAAAAACGATAAATTTTTAAACAAAAGTTTTGTTTATTAATTTTTTTGCTTGGCTCTGTATTTAGAATTTGTTCAAATTTAAGGTCCAATAAGCAAAGTTAAACCTGCTGTCAAAATTGAATGAAAAGCCTATCAAGCATACGAAAGCAACTCTATTGTGAATTTTAGATTAATCTTTTATACAAAGTAATCAGCTGTTGCTAAGTAGTTAACAGAAAGGTAATGACTGCGAAGAGACGTTTGCACCCGTTGTGTGCTATTCTTTACTACATTATTTGTTTGCTCTGGCAGCCAAGCATAAGCGCAAGCTTGTGATTCATCAGCTAGATGCGATAACAGCCTTTCTTAATGGTGATATAGAAGATCAGATTTTTATGGTGCAATCGAAAGTTTTCGACGACCGTAGCGGTAGAGTTTGTTGTTGGGTTGAAGCAGTCTAGCCACGCATGAAATAAAAAACTTAATGAAGTGCTATTATATTTTGGTTTGCAGCGAAGCGAAGTTGATCAGTGATACTACATGAAAGGGAACATTATATTGTATGTGTTCATTTACATAGACGATGTGTTAATATTTTGCCACAATTTAAGCTTTATAAATAAGCTTCAAGTTGATTTAGCCACTCATTTCCAAATGAAGGATCTGGGTGAAGCGTTTTCTGTTCAGAACGTTAGAATCCCGCGTAATTATAAAAATTCTACAATCAGGATTAATCAAACAAAGTATATTGAAGAAATATTAAATCGTTTTTCAATGAATGGCTATAAGCCAGTGTCGATTGCACTGGATGTTGGCCAAAAATCAACATCGCAAATGAGTCCTACCAACGACATCGAGAAGCAAGAAATGTTGAAGGGCCCGTAAATACAGGCTGTGGGATGTTTTCTGTTCGCAGTTCAAATTACTTTTCCTGACATGAGTTACACCGTTAACTTGTCAAGCCGCTTCAGTGGAAATCCTGGAAAAGCCCTATCTAAAGGGCACACTCGATAAAGGTGTAACATATGGAGCTGAGCCTAGCAGAATGGTTGTTTTGTTATTGTCATGCAGAATGGGCGGTCCACCACTGGATATATGTTTAAGTTATTTTTATAAAGGTTTTTTTTTTTTTTGGTGCCCCTGTAGACTAGTAGGTAGTGTACTAGCTTGTAAGTACGAGGGTTGTGGCTTCGATTCCCAACGAAGACCTTGGTTTTTTTCACTGCAAAAATAAAAATTGACTGTCGGTGAGGCTGCTCAGCGATGAAGGCATAGGCACTGGTCGTTGTGCTGTCTTATATGCGGCAGTTAATTTCCGACTATCCTTCTACTTTAACCACCTGTTTCATCTATTCTTTATCCTTTTCCTAAAGAATGTAGCACGGTACTTGAATAATTGTTGCCTGACGTGCTACTTCTCTTTATAAAAAAAAAAAGTTGCAAAGTGTATAAGAAGACAACGTACCGTTGCTCTTTCCTCAACTGAGCCGGAATATATGGCTATGGTATTAGCAATTCAAGAATGCATGTGATTGCAGCGTTATACAAGCCCTGCAAGAACCAGTCATAATATATTGCGATAATAGGAGCGCTCAAAGTAACTCTTTTTAAAACAGAACCAAACATATCGACCTAAAAATGGAATTCGTTAGAGTAAAGCTCGAAAATAAGGAAATATTTATTTTTGGAATACGAAGACTCTGCTAATATGTTTGCCGATTTTCTCACTGTAGCTGTTACTACTAACAAGCTTAACGAGTTTAGTAAAAAATCTGGATTAGAATAACATTTCTTTTTAAATTTACATATATTCGATAAATTGTTTAAGCAGTTTAGTCAGGTGGAATATTATGAATGCTAGAATAATCTTTTATACAAAGTGATTAGTAGTTTCTATATTCATATCACTAACAACGTAACGAATACGCATTTTTTAATAAACGTGCTTTCTGTTCGATACAAAATCTAAACTCAACAAATTCTGAAAAGGCTTTTTGTTGGTCATAATGCACTTTCGCGACCATACAAAATGATTCCTTAATAAATGGGATTTATTCACAAAATATAATTCAACGAACTTGTTTCATATACCAGAAGCTATCTCCCCGGGGGCACATCAATTTGTCTTGATGTCATTTGTCATGTGTCTAGTCCCCTAAAAGGCTAAAAGGAGCCAACTGGAATCCACTTATATTTATACGGGAATCAGTAAAGCCCCAGAGTTCAGCTATTTTTCTTTTTAGCCTTTTACGTTATTTTCACGGGAATCGGTAAGCCCCAGAGTTCGGTGTTTTGGCTGACTAATTAGTGAGGTTAGCCCTTTTGGAGCATAATGGTGGTTGTGGTTTTGCAGGATCATTCACTTTTGACGTTAACACAGGGTGAATGATCCAGGTCGGGTGAGTATGCTTGTCATTTGTTCTGAACAAGAAGTTGGATAGTCTCCGACTCTTCAGCAGGGAAGGGGGTTTCAAAGTGCCTTAAGCTCTCGAAGTTGCAACTAGCAATAATCTGTTGCATAGAACTATGCTTTGGCTTCCTAGGGCGAGGATGACGCTACATATCCACCGTCAGGTTATGGCTTAAACAGCTAGGTACTGATGACGCAAATCTTATCACGCATAGCCGAAGCTAATAATATAGAAATCTATTGTTGCCTTTAGAATTTAAAGAAAAAATTCCATCAAATCTACAATTTTTCTTCTATTTGTATAATTCATGGGGAAAGTACTTAAAAATGCAACTATGTGTATTGTCGAATTATTGAACAATTAAAAAATGGTGGGCGTTTCAAAAATGTAAAGGATATTAAAATGTTTAAATAAATTACAATTATTTTTTGATCATAGGATGTGTCTTGCTTAAGTTTTCAAAGAAAGTCATTAAGCATTAAATTAAACTACTGGTTATGCTCCCAAGACAACAACAAATTTCTAGTTACAAACTGCGTAGAAATTTTATATACACAAAACAACAGCAATTAGATATGCTGTTTAATAACTGCGTGGCTTGGCTAAGAAAACTTATCTACACAAGACAACAGCAACTATTTTAAAATAAATTCCAGGAAGAAACTTTAACAGCATAAAAACAAAATTAAAGAAATAAAATACATGGAATGAACAGCATACAACAATAAAATGTGATACAAAGGGAGTAGAAGATTCTTAATTTTTCTAGACTTTTAATGGACAAATATAAAAGGCAGCGTCTGAGTGGAGAGTTAGTTAGTTGTAAAATAAACCTCTTGAAGTTAAGATGCGCAACTTAAGTAAATTGTTCTGTAGTGTCAACTTTGTGTGTAGCTAAAGTAAATAAATTGGTAATTAATTTAAATACTCTATTTTGCAATAAAGAACTCATAACAGAACGTTTATAAAAGTTATAAACGTAACAATATTTTTTGCTTAAGCAAAACTAGACAAAAAGTTTTCTTTTAGTTTGTCCCATATGATTCATATGTGTTTTCACTAATGCCTGCTAATGTGCGTGATAGTTGCGAACGCAAAAGAAAAACGCCAAATTGTTTACAGTGTTAACGAAATACATTCTGGTGGTTACGTTGAACAAAACAGCAAAAATGCACATAAAAAACAACATGAAGCAGGAGATAAATTATGATGATATGCGTTTAAGTTTGTGTGTGTATGAGTGAGTGTGTGTGTGTGCATTTGTGTGTGAGAGAATGAGCCAGAGCAGAAGAGCGAGAGCACAAGTATTTAGGACTTCCACTCATTGTACTTAAAATTGATTCCCTTATTGAAGTTTTTGATGTTGTCAGTAGTCGTCCATCACCGTGAATGAATGAATGAATGGATTCACACATTTAGTTTGTTTTAGATATTTCAGCGTGTTTGGACGTGTTTACGGATTGCTAAACGTTTTATTGTTTATGTTTTCGAAAGAAACATAAAAGACTCGTATGAAAGTTTTCAAAATAAAAATACTTTTAAAAAATTTCGGTTCAATTTGTTTGTGATCTTGAGTTTTTGTTTGTTTTTTTACGGTAAATTTTGACAAGCAAAAAATTGTGTTAAACTTGAAATTCGATACGAATCGAATAAAGTGAAAAACAAAAATAAATTTAAATTCTTTTAAGGAATGTGAGTGTGTTTGATTTACTTCTGAACTAAGAAAATAAAAGATCAAAAATAAACGCCAAAAGTAAAAAAGAAATTTAAAAGTATAACACACATTCATTCATAATAAGTACTAAATTATATGATCCATTACAAAGTCAAAAGTATCCTACAAATGCACAGACATTCTTAAAACAAAGATATAACAGCCATAGTCAACAGGATAACAGCGATTAACTTGATTTTGTGCATGAGTTTGAGTGTTAAAGAATCACAAATATTCGGCGCACGAACAAAAAAATCTTGTTAAATCAAAAAGGCGGAAAATTCAATCTTTTAGTGTTTTTGTTTTTTTTTTGATAAGAATTTGTTGCTGTTTTTGCTGTTGCTACAAATAAATCCCGTAAATTGTTGCCTTCTTTTAGTTTTTAGTTCCTTGCGAAATAGTCATTGAATTTAATGAAATGTAAGCGAATAAAATTTATCAAGGAGCAGCAAAAACAAACTCACACACACACACACTTACATTTTCTTATAATCGCAACTTCAGGAAAGAAGTGTTTAATATAAAATTGCATTGTTAAGTTAAATTGTTGTTGGAATGAATAGAAAGAAACTCCTTTTTAGACTGCGGCCATACGTTTAAGCTGAAATAAGTTGCAGATGTCTTGCAACTCCTTGAAGCGCTTAAATACGAAGGCAGTATTGTTAGAACAAGAGAAATATTTAAAACGATTTGATTTCCATTCTTAGAAATGTGTTATTATTTTGAGTTTAAGTTTTGCAAGACAACAAGCTGCAGTACAAAATCTGTGTTTTTGACATTGAACACCATTTTTTGTTGTTGCTGTTTTACGTGTGAGAAAGTTGCATAACAACTTGGAACATGGTGTTTTCATGCAGAGTTTTCATTAAAAATCAGATCGCTATTAAATTCAAATAATATAGGTTATGCATTAGAAGCTCACATTTGCCCTTATGGAATGAAAATGAAATTATTAAAATAACCGTCGTTACTTTGATTTTAAATCGAAAAAAAAAATCCAGTTTAAATGCACTTTTAACATCATCTTCGTTTCAGCCTCCCAACATTCAAACATAAAGTCCTGTTAATCCGACAGCGCCCCATTGCTAGAATCGTATCTCTGTATAATTTAATTTGGAACAAAGAAATTGCTTCTCATCAAAGTCATTTGCAAAAGTCATACGCAGCAATGATACCGCCGGCATTAAAATTTGGAAAAGCCTTTTTTTATTATTGTATTGCCAGCCAACTGCTGAACTTCAAGTGATTTCATATTGTTTGCTAACACAGACGATATTCAGTGAAAAATGTTTCTAGTTACTAAAGACAATGGCTTGGCAATGTTTGCATTAAAAATTCTCATTTGGTTAATGAGGTTTTGTTAGTTGAATGTGTTGCCTACTGTTGTTATTTATTTTGTTAAGTTAACATCAGTTTTGCAATAGTTATTGCATACGCTGTCAAAATATCTACCATAAGGCAGACCATAAAATGGGTGCTTTTATATTTTTTTTTCGCTTGGCAATGCTTACAAATAATTTTCTTTTGGATAATAAAGTTTTGTAATTTGCTGTTGCTGCTCACTTGCGTTTTTAGTTAGGATGATTTCATATTAATAGCTGAATAATAAACAGTAGATCTAAACGATAGCAATTATGGCGCCACAGATCAAAATTCCTAAGACCCATTAAATATTTTTTTTTAATAATGTCACTTAAAAAAATTCTATGAATTCCTTTAACTCATTGAAAAGCATTTTAGTAAATTAATGGTTGTTATCTCTCCTGTATTTGATTTATGGAATAAATTAATCTTCTTAATTAAAGATCACAATGCAAGCGAATATTTTGCATGGATTTCTTGGAGGCGAAAAAGGGTTGAAAATGTTCTCTTTGATAATAATAATTATTTTTGCTTGAAAAATGGAGTTTTTGTAATAACAAAATGAATTGATACGTTATTCAAAAAATTGTCCATTGTTACCCACTTCTTTTGTCTATCTTTCTGGTAGCATATCAATTCTGCGTCAAAAGAACTGCTCCAGTTTTGAGGTAAATAATGAATCAAGTCAATTTCTGATACCCTATTCCGAAGTGAAGCGTATTCCAAAAATGGGATACTGCATCGATAGAAACAAATGGTAGTCAACAGAGGCAAAGGTATGGACCATAACGCAGGTTAGCTAAAACTATCCATCCACTGTTTTCTAATTAGTTTTTAAGCGGTCTAGCTACAAGTCGCCGAGAGTTGTCATAATTGAAGATTGTGGCCTCGTTCCCGGTCGAATATTCTGGTCGTTTTTCGTTCATTGCTCTTCTTAAACAGTACAGTTTCCCTTGTAATCGTCTGACTTAATTTCAACACTCATAATACAAAACACCCTTCTGATCGCACCAATATTTAGAGCATTACATTAGAATCATGGATATCCGGCTTCGATGTTGATTTAGCTGGTTGGCCGGCTTATACATACGACTTTTTGCGCTTGGGGTTAATATAATCAATCCATTTTTCATCACCAGTAACAAAACGCTACAAAATGACCTCTTTTTGTGGCGTTTAAGCGTAATTTCCGCAAGCAAAATCACCTTTCAACGTCTTCGACTTTAGTTCATATAAGCCCCAATTTTCTTGCTTTTCCATGAAATACCAATGCTTCTAAATGTAGGGAAATGGCTTCTCGTGTGACTCCCACTGATAGGGCAAGTTCTTCTTCACAATAATCTTCGACGAGTGAGTGATGCTTCCAAATTTTCATCTTTAAACTTTTTCGACTTACCAGACTGAAATCATTACTTTTGAATTGCGCAAATCGTAGCTCACGAGCTTTATGAGTTGGTCTATGCTTCTACCAAAAATCGATAGTTTCAGCAACCGTTTTATTCGAATGAAAAAAAGGATATCAGACTTCCCCGCAAAACATCTTTCTAGGCAAAACATTCGACATTGTTTTAGTGATCGAATTTTAGGCAAAAAAATCGAATGATGGAATAAAATGTGTGTTTACAATTTGACGTCTATCGAATACTGAATTTTAGGCAAAAAATTCGACATTATTTTAGTGATCAAATAAAATCTGTGTTTACACTTTGTCGTCTATAGAATTTTAGGCAAAAAATTCGACATTCTTTCAGTGATCGAATAAAATGTGTGTTTACAATTTGGCGTCTGTCGAATACTGAATTGTAGGCAAAAAATTCGACATTGTTTTAGTGATCGAATAAAATGTGTGTTTACAATTTGGCGTCTGTCGAATACTGAATTTTAGGCAAGAAAATCGACATTGTTTTAGTGATCGAATAAAATGTGTGTTTACAGTTTGGCGTCTGTCGAATACTGAATTTTAGGCAAAAAATTCGAATGATGGAATAAAATGTGTATACTTTGGCGTCTATCGAATACTGAATTGTAGGCAAAAAATTCGACATTCTTTTAGTGATCGAATAAAATGTGTGTTTACAATTTGGCGTCTGTCGAATACTGAATTTTAGGCAAAAAATTCGAATGATGGAATAAAATGTGTGTACTTTGGCGTCTATCGAATACTGAATTGTAGGCAAAAAATTCGACATTGTTTTAGTGATCGAATAAAACGTGTGTTTAGAATTTGGCGTCTATCGAATACTGAATTGTAGGTAGAAAATTCGATATTTTTTAGTGATCGAATAGTGTTAACAATTTGGCGTCTGTCGAATACTGAATTTTAGGCAAAAAATTCGAATGATGGAATAAAATGTGTGTACTTTGGCGTCTATCGAATACTGAATTGTAGGCAAAAAATTCGACATTGTTTTAGTGATCGAATAAAACGTGTGTTTAGAATTTGGCGTCTATCGAATACTGAATTGTAGGTAGAAAATTCGATATTTTTTAGTGATCGAATAGTGTTAACAATTTGGCGTCTATCGAATACTGAATTTTAGGCAGAAAATTCGACATTCTTTTAGTGATCGAATAAAATGTTCGTTTACTATTTGGCGTCTATCGAATACTGAATTTTAGGCAGTTATAGTGATCGAATAAAATGTGTGTTTACACTATCGAATACTGAATTATAATTACAGATGTTTATCCTCTAAAATACCATATTTTTTATTATTGACACAAATCTTGTGATTAATTATTAACTTGTATAACCAAAAAAAAAAAAAAATATTATTCGAATATGAATTGGATTCACAAAAGAAAGATTTTGTAACATGCACCAAAATTTGGTTTCCTTTTGGAACACTCTATGATTTCTAATTTTATTTTTTTTAAGTTTTCTTTATAGAGATCATGCGCTCAATAGAATTCTTTAATGTCTGCACAAAGTTTGAAAGATAAAAATGGCGTCTATATTGGGACTCTTATTTTGAACTTCATTTTAGTATTCCTTGTTGTAGTGTTCAAAATAATATAACTTGTGTGTTGTGTGACTATAATATTTCCAGATATTGAGGCCTGTAACAAATCGATGGACAGGCAGATATTGCAGCAAAAACAAAAGTGCAACGTCTTTATCCTTTAGGTAAAAAAATCCTTAAAAAAATTAGGTTTCTGTATCCAATCAAATATTGGGAGATGGCAGGCACACTTGTTCTTGGTAAAAATAACATTAATGTAACATAAAGAAACAGCCACTTGTGGAGGTAGGGCCACAAAGTAGCAACACGATTCAAGTTGCGGTTGCAGCTACTTGCAACATAAACATCGCAAAGTAATTAACAGCGTAGAGCGTAAAATACTTTTGGTCGTCAAAGGTTGCCATAACTTGGAAAATATCAGAGTGTCAAAGTATATGAAAGTATTTATCACAAATAATGTTTGTGTACAACTTTTACATACTTTCTAGAATGCCCTCGTTATCCCTATTGGCTGTTTGTTAGTATTTTAAGTCAAGGAATAAAACTGAATGCATGTGTTTCTAACATTCTAAACATGTGTGGGAACTTAAAAACTTCTTGTCCTCAATTTTAAAAGCGAAATGTGTGTTTTTATTTTGTTGTTTTTTATATTTTGGTTATTCGTTTGGTTGGTTGGTTGTTTGTTTGTTTGTTTGCTTGTTGTAATGGTTATTATTGTCACTGCTGTAAAAGACGTTTTAACCATTGTGTCACTGGAAGCGTGGTTTTATGCTGCTGTCACTATTCCGTAATATAAAGTGCAATTTAAGGATTGTAACATGATATAAATAAGTTGAAAATTAAAACGAAAAAGAAAATACATATAAGAAATACAACAACAACAACAAACAATTCAGACATAATGTTCTATACATAAAGTAATTCATATATAACAAAGAAATTTACACACACTCAGTCGCTTACCTCCTTACAAACACTAATATATTCTATTGTAAACTAACAGCTAAATCAGAAGGGAAAAAGGATACAGCTACTACTCGTACTCGTACAAAAGGACAAAGACAATAAAAGAAGAAGAATAAAACGAAAAAAAGTGCAGCAGGACGGTTTTTTTGTTATTGTTGTTTCTTAAAAATGCATACAAATGTCGTCTTTGGCATAAAAAAACGCTATTAACAAAAAAAAGGAAACTATAACTACAAGCAAGGATCTTTGGAAAACCAAAAAAAAAAATACACGTAAGTTAACTAACATGTTGCTACATTTTGAATACTTTCTCTATTACAGTCTGTTCGCACAGTTAGGGGAAACATTAGGGCCTTTGCCTGTACTTTAAGGAAACAGGGGTTAGTTTTTAGTTAACTTAAGTGTACGGCAATTTATCGCTGCATTTTAATCTTTTTGTCTGGGAAAATAAAAACTCTTTACCTGGTTATTTTTTAGTTTTCTTATTCTCATAGGAAAAATAATTAAGAATGCCAAAGGTCTAGCAACACATTCATTTAAAATGTATAAAATTCTTGACTGCCATATTTTTTTTATTAAAATTATTTTTAATAAATCTATAAAATTTCCAATAGTTGTTTATATTTTTGTTAATTTAAGTTATTCAAATTTTAGTTTCATATATTTTTTTTGGAAAGAAATTATTTCTTGGCAATTAAAATTTATTTTTTCTTCCAATTCAAAATGTAAAGCATTTGCTGGGAAATAACTTAAAAAAAAACCCACGCACTTATAGACAGACATGCAGTTACTGATTAATAACTCGTGTTACGTAATTTCCAGCACTTAAACATCGTTTATGTAGGTCGATTAATTATCAAATGTGGTTAAATTATTTTTAATACAAAAAAATATTTTACATATTTAGCTAAAGCAGCTTTTGTTAATTTTTGTAAATTAAAAATAAAAACACAAAACCAAAAAAAAAAAAAAATAATCATTGACATACATTTAAGAATAATAACTTTCTAAAGGATACACAATTTTTTCTCTAATTCTATTTTATAATGAGTTTTTTTTTAATCTCTTAAAAATGTATAAGCATCAGCAGATGTTGTCGAAAATTAATTAAATTTTTAATACAAAAATTTCTTTTTAAATAATTAACATTTATATTAAATAAATATATTTTAATCTTTTAAACGGCCTTTTTTTATTAAACTTAACTAAATATTTTTTCAATATTTCGCTTTCCTCTGGAAAGCTTCTTCAGGAAATTAATTTTATGTTATTTTTTGTTATAAAGTTAATTTCCTGAAGAAGCATATTTATTTATTATAAATAAAAAAAGAGGTCCAGTTAAAATAATAATCAAATGTTAAATAATCAACTAAATCAATTGTTTATTTAATTAAAATAAAAATAGAAAGTTTTCCAATTAAATAAATAATTAAGGCAATTAAAAAATTATAGCAAGATGAGAGGATTTCATTACCATGTATATTTATTTTGGGTATTGGATATTTTTATTATAGCAGCTGGGATAACTTTGGAATATCTGACAAAATATTGTATGCAACTACGTTTGTCTCTTTTTCACGCATGCTTTAAACATCAGTTTTAAGCATCAATTTGTAAGAAAATCTTGATCAATCAATCTTGACGATTTTTCAAAGGTATTTTATTTTAGTCCGCATATCCCACAAAATTTAATTAACTTTCAATTGAAAAATAAATAATACTTAACAGATGAAAAATCTTTTTCCATTAAGTTAAAAAAAAAGAAAAAATCCAATTAAATAAATAATTATATCAATTAAAAAATTTTATTAACCTTCATTCTAAATTTAAATAAAATATTTAATAGAAAACAAAATGTTCTCATTTTCATTTTTTGAAAATAATTATCCATGGGCCGGCCCTACATCACTTATACGTTTAATAAGCAGAAGTATAGAGGTTTGTAGTATTTGAAGACTTGATGTGAATTTCCTAAATTTAAAATTGACAGAACTGTTTGGCTGTTAAAAATCAAAATTTTTCTATTGCTGATCGCGAAGATTAGGATATCAGGAATTAAGTTTTTCTTATTTCAATAAAACAAATTCTACTGTAGTAAAGAGAAAACAGACGATAATTCAGTTACTTTAACAGTGTTGCAACCAGCAATCAATTTTTTTCCCACAAATATTTATTATTCCACAAATATAAACTTTGAGCGATGAAGCGTTTAACATAGATCATAGTGATATTTATTGCCCATAGCCTTTAATTAATAAATTAAATGAGTGCCTCTTCTTCTCAGAGGTACCCCGTATATCTACATTTTAATCAATTCCAAATATTTAAAACCTTTACGGCAAACCCAAACGATAAATATTTTAGCTGGACATAAATTTTTTATGTTTCACAGCTCTGACATTGTACATTACGTGATAAGATTTACATCTGTACCTGGCTATAGAGCCTTAATCAGATGGTGGTCAAAGCACTGGCAATGAAAAGCAAACGTCATTCACGCCCTAGGAAGCTGAAGACTAATTCTAGCAACAGGTCTTTCCTAGTTGCAACTTTGATGATTCCAGAGCGGGGCTGCAAACCACCACTCCTTGCTGAAGAGCTGGAGACTTTCCAACTCCTGTCCAGAACACATGACTAGCATGCTCACTGGATCTAGGAACATTCCACCAGGTAGGTGTTATTAAAGGTGAAATGAACCTGGCCACCATATAAAACTGACCTGTCTGTTATGGGGCCGCGAAACCACAACCACCACGAAACTCCCGAAGGGCCAACCTCAATAATCAGTCAGATAAACAGCTAAATGCCTAAAGAGACAAATAGCGGAAACTCTGCGGGCTACTGATTCCCGTGGAAATAACGTGGAGTTCCCAGTGACCGCTGCTGCCTTCAGGGGACTGGACTCCCTTTTTTCCCCCCAGTTGCACTAGATAGTCGAGCGTTCTATAAGAACCATAAATGTGCCCCCCCCCCCGGGGGCTTTGACATTGTACAATATATGGGAGTATTATTTTATTATTATGTGTTTTTTCATCTCTCGCGAACGAGGTGCCTTAATGCGACCACCGTATATACCGCTTTGCCAACACTGCCTGAAAACTCGGCTTTTGTGGCAAAGTAATATGCATGCATAACGGAGATATTAGTTTCCCTGCACCACTTCATGCATTGGCCTTTTTGTTGGGGCTCGGCGGGGCCACCATTAGGCATGCCCAAGCCTTCACCTCTAGGTGGGTTATTTGTGGTCTAAATGAGTGGTGCAGCGCCACACCCCCTACGACGTGTTTTTGGGAGGCCTACACTGCTCTTTACTGGCACGGGTATATATTATATATATTATATATTTTTCACACCAGCCCCAGTGCAAAGACGGGGCGCATTCATCTCGAATCTTTTTAGATCTTCTCATGTTTGCTTCGTCACCGGCGAACCGGGTAAGAAGTGGAGCCAGAAGCATTCTTCACCAATTTCCCAGAGCTTCATTAGCTCTCCAAACAGCTGAACCAGTCAACTGCCCAGGCCTCCAACCCCCCGGGGGCACATTTATCGGTTCTTATAGAGTACTCAACTATCTGGACCTGCGCAACTGGGGGAAAAAGGGAGCCCAGTCCCCTGAAGGCAGACAGGGAGTCAACTGGAAACTCCACTTTATTTCCACGGGGATCAGTGACCCGCAGAGTTCATTATTTGTCTCTTTAGACATTTAATAGTTCTCTGGCTGATCATTGAGGTTGGCCCCTATATGGGAGCATCGTGGTGGTTGTGGTTTTGCGGCCCCATATCCAATGGTTTTCTATGGTGGCCAGGATCATCTCACTGATAATGACACGCAAAGTGAATGATCCAGTCCAGTGAGCATGCTTGACATGTGTTCTGGACAGGAGTTGGAAAGTCTCCAACTCTTTAGCAAGGTGTGATGATTTGCAGACCTGTACTGAAATCATTAAAGTTGCAACTAGGTGATTCTGTTGCATAGAATTATGGCTTCGGCTATCTAGGACGCATGTATGACGTTCCAAATTATACAATAGTGGTTTGTCCACCATCTGATTAGGACTAATGGTCAGGCGCGGATGTAAAACAAATCACACTCTGCCCAGGCCTCCACGCCGCACCACGAAAAAGAGGTGTTGGAAATTCTACAGGCCTTATTATTATTTTAATATTTAATAAAAGTAAGCATCCTTTTAGTTTTTGAAAGAATTTAATTTAACAGCTTTTTATATAAAATCCCTTCCCTGGTCTTCCCGTGAGGTATTTTATAGAGCTAATTGGAAAAAATTAACCCCGCAAAACCTTTTATTTCCCATGGAATTCCTTATTCATCTATCGAAAATTGCTCTAGTTACGTTTATGCTCGTACTATTTAAATAAATAAATTGCATGTTCCGTAGTTCGTAACATAATAGTACCGGCATCATAAAGTTGCTTTCTTAGAAATAATATTTTGTTGCTTAATTGTTTTTAAAGAGACAACTACAACTTTTTACTCATTGAAATTGTTGCTGTTTAAAATATCCATCTAACGGACTCCTCGAAAAATTGAACTTATTTTTTATATTTTTAAATTAAGGGAAACACCGCTAAAATTTAATTTACGCAACTCCAGTTTAAAAAACTAGCAACGCTTATATGCGCCTTTAAGATAATTTGCAACTTTCGATTAGTCAGCTACACTAATCGGAAGTTGGAAATTATTACATCGACTCCTTTTTAGAAAGGCTTGAAATATTAAGATAAACTTTTGAGATTCTTTATAAATTTATTAGCCGTTCATATATTTGTTTTTTTTTAAATGTCCCTTAAGCACTAGACAACGAAATTTCTTTGTCACTTGTTTCGCTAACATTTATTTCCACTGATTACACTGTCCTACAAAAATTGTACAACCTTAAAAAAGAATGGGATGAATGCAGAGGAGTTAATGCACTTCTTCTTCTTAATCCCGTTCGGAACCTCTACTCATGCAATGAATTGCGCCAGAACTAGGAAATTAGGTTATGGAGAGGAGGAAAGATGAAGTAGTGTTTGTGGACATTCGATTTGAATTTTCCTATATTGAAAGTGATAGGAAAGACCTCTGGAGGGAGTTTATTTATTCCACATACGAACTGTTCTGTTTGAAAGCGAGTTTTCCCTGTAATGCGTAGTGCGATTCCACTGGCCAATCGGCCACAAATGGATGCGCTGTCAAAGAAAATTGAAATAAACGCAAAAATGTACGAGTTTCGGGAACAAGTTCCCTAATTTTACTAAAGCACTTACCATTGTAGTAACGATAAAACAGTGAAATACATCCCACATTGCGTCGATGCTCTAGGGAATCAGTAGAGTTGTATAACCTATCGTCCCCAATGAGCCTGTTGGCCCTCTCCTGTACGCAATCGGGAAAACTCCAAAATAGGCTTTGGGGTGCCGGACCATACATGAGAGTTGTATTCCATTTTTGTATGGATATAGATGGCATAAATAGTACGAATATTGGATGGAGTGAAGTATCTCTTACGCCGTTTTAGAAAACCAAGGCACTTGAGAGCTTCTTTAGAAACCTGAAAAATGTGTTTAGTCCATCGAACATCACACTGAATTTTCATGCTAAGAACATCAAGAGCTTACGATTTTGTAATATCTATATCACCAATAGTAAAAAGTGTAGCACCATTTCCAAACATAGATCTATGCGTAAGCATGCAACATTGCGTCTTACGGGCATTAAAATCGACTTTATTCGCACGACTCCATTCAGAGATGAGTACGAATGACCAATGGTGCTGTCATCTACGAAAGAGTTTATACAGTTGAAAGTTTGACAAAGAAGGTTATTTAGAAACATAAGAAATAGGGTAGGAGAAAGAACGAAGCCTTGCGGTAACCCTGAGTTGCCCAGAAACTGGAATTATTTTCTCTATCGCCTAAAATTCATACAGGTATTGAGCGAAAACCGTTCACTTAATTTAAATAAGCAGAATACCAGAAACAAAATTATGTTCAAGGAACTTCATAATACCCTTAAGTGGAGGCAATGGGTAGGGTAAGTAGAGAGTCAGCCCTAAATAAATACTAGAAATTAATAGGAGAGAAAATCTGCAATGCCAACTTTAAAATAACAACGGAATTATTATTATAGCAGACTTTTGTGCCATTTCCTTTGAAAAAATACAAAATCTTTTTTTTCTTTGTACAAAGAGAACACTGAAGATGGCAAATAGCCGAAACCAAATTTGACGAGGGTCGACGGAAAAACGTACCCAAATGGAAATAAATTAAACCCCTGCGGAAAATTTACGCACATATCAGAATACAAAATCAAAACTATTTGGACTCAGTTTCCAAAGTTTATCTTGTACGCAGCAAGTTTACAGAAATGTGTCTGCGTTAAAAAGATCTTTCGCGGAAGACTAAGAAGTTGTAGAGCAACAAAATGTGATAAAAATCAATCAAGTTAAAGAATGTGATTTTTATAGATTTTTATCATTTTATGGGAAACAATAAAATAAAATTAAAATATTATTTGAGAGTTTTTTCGAAAGGTGGGCTACACCTGCCTATTACTTTTAATAAAATCCCCCTAATTGAAAAATGACAGACAGACCGACAGACAGACAGAACGGAATTTGATTTCTTTGAGTTTTCTGCCAACAATAATCGTATGTTTCTGCGAATAAATACAATTTAAAAATGGATTTTAACATTCTAAGGAAACAAATAAAATATACAAAAATAACAACAACAACAATAGAAAAAACAACGACGGAAAATAGTTTCATAATATACATTAGGGTTTTGTAACAAAAGTAACAATAACAATAGTAATAAAAAACGAACACATTATGACTATTGTCTTTTGATTGTCTAGAAGACGTTGTATGAGTAATTCTTAAGCTAATATCGCGTTATATGTATTCCAATATATGTTTGTTTGTTTGTTTGTGTGTAAAATTGAATGTATTATTTTCTAACTGCAGTTACAATTACACGTATGAAGATATACTATTCATAACCATACATATATATGAATGTAAGTGTGTGTGTGTGTAAGTTAAGTTTTAACGTAAAGTTTAAATAAAACCCTACAACTCATATTTATTTATTTATTTATTTATTCCTTGTTGTTGTTCTTATAGTTTACTATTTATTCCTCGCTTTTCTTGCTTCAACTGCTGTTGTTGTTGTTAGTTTTGTTGTTTTGTTTTGCAGCAACAACAAATAATATAATAATGCTTAAAGTTCATTTTCCGAGCAACAAACTAAAAAAAACAAAAACAACAACAACTAAGAAATTTTATTAAAATGTAGAAAGAACCCACGCATTTCCTTATAAGATTTTTAGTTTTATTACATTATCTTGTTCTTGTTGTTGTGGTTGTTTGTTTGTTTTTAATTCAAATATGACAGTTTCTTATTGTTGTCATTGTAGTTGTACTTTTCTTTTTATCATATAAATTTATTTACTTTTAACTTGATTACTTCACACACA
This sequence comes from Trichopoda pennipes, assembly GCA_030448955.1. Classification (NCBI taxonomy): domain Eukaryota; kingdom Metazoa; phylum Arthropoda; class Insecta; order Diptera; family Tachinidae; genus Trichopoda; species Trichopoda pennipes. The sequence continues at coordinate 7,270,054 of JASKUP010000040.1, forward strand.
CACACACATAAACAAAGTTAAAGTCTTATTTGTTTGACTTGGATGGCCTTTTTCTGAAAAGATTTAAGAAGCGGAACTATTACAAAACTAAAGGAAAACATTTTTAGAAAAATTAAAAGTAGTTATACTAAAGTAAATAGAAAAAAAACCAAAATAATGTTAGGACAGGTCGTCTGAAGTATCCCTATATTTTTGTTTTTGCTATCGCTGCCTCCTTTAAATTCGCCAATAGCACTGCACAACAAAAAAATATTTTTTGAATGTTTCCTACACTAAGTTAGGCAATTTCTACTAATTTTGGGCTGATAAAAACGAAAATGACAATGAAAAATTTTTATTAGCGCTGGTTTTTGGATGACCTATTGGAATAGAAGGCAGCTGATTTCCATTATGCAAAAGTACAGCTTTTAAGCTTAGTTTTGAAGAGTCTATAAACAGTCTCCATTCAAATGGAGTGTGATCCAAATTACAGCAGTTTATCAAACCAAACTACGAGGTTTTCTTTCTGTACTGAGATATTTTTACATCATGTTTTAGAAGATTCCACTGTTGTAGTCTTGACCCTAAAAGCTCAGCCTTTTCCTTAGACAAGCCAAGATCTCTTATAAGGTCACATAACTCTGCTTGACTAATTCTGTGCGAATCACTAGACCTATCGCTTACCTCAAAATCAGGGTCATAAGATGTAGAAGGATGGGTTGCTCCTTCTACACAGTCTTTATTACCTTCCTCTAAAATTTCATAGTTTTGGGGTGCAGAAGGGACTGGCAAAGTGTCTGAGTGTGGTACAGGCCGAAGAGCAGATGGGAGGTTAGGGTATTTAACCGTTCCTCTTTTCTTCATAGATAAACCATGCTTAATGGGAGGAGTTAAGCAGAAATAACAGTCGTCTCACGCCAAACCATAGGTACTACAAAAGCCATTCCCGGTTTTTATTTTTCAGCCACAATCGCAATATGACGGAACAAAAATTGCAACATATATGAGGAGCACATGATTTATCTTGGTCCCCAACTTTCACACCAAAATAATGTTCATAGACAGTCTTAACGATAGGTGTCATTTTACGTTTCTGAGCCAAAAATGTTATTTCACCACATATACAGCAAAAGCTATCGACGGAGTTCACACATTTACGAGGTATTTCAGATCAGCAATTAAATTAATTTTAAAATCAACTTTACACAATAATTTCAATAGCAACCAGGCGCGTACAACTGACAAACTCACATAGGTTATGTTTACTGCTTATTAACAGCTGAAGAGAGGGAAATTATGTAAACAAACATGTGTACCAGCTGTTGGTGATGAAATATTTCATTTATTAAAAATTCAATATATACATACAGGCATACCTCGTTTAACGCTCAGGTTGCGTTCCTGAAGATTGAGCGTTAACCGAAATAGCGTTAAAAAAGGCACTATTTGCATTAAAATATGGGGTTCCGTTTTTTTTTGCTGCCTTGAAGTAAAAAATGACAAATAAGATGGGTATTTTATTTAAAAATATATCTTTTATTTAATGTGTACTTCATTTTAAAATTAGAAATTAAATTATAATTCAAAATAACAATATTGCAATTACTAAGTCTGTATCGGACCATATCACTATTTCCAATGACTAATTTAATATGAGACAAAATTTCACAAATTATTTATCCTTATAGGGGAATTCCCAGAATTAGGGAATTTTTTTAGCCTACTTTTATTTAAAAAAAAAAAAACGTATGGAAAAAAATTCAAATTATGTATATTTTCTGCTGCTTTTTATGACGACCATGTTTCGAAAAATGACAAAAAATTTAAAAAAATAACGACAAAAAAATTGTTTTTTGAAGAGCGTTATAACGAAACAGCGCTAAACGAGGTAGCGTTAAGCGAGGTATACCTGTACTTATATATAAAATATAATGATACCATATTTTGAAAACAAGAGCTAATATATAATTTGTATGGTCATTTTCGATTTGAACACGTGGAAATACAATTAAATCAGCTAATTTCAACCCCGAAACAAAAACTTTGTTGTTCAGTGTAATTTATTTAATTTCCTTTAATATAATTCTTTGCTAAAATTATGTGATGTGTAATACGAAGAAACAATTCTGGAAGTTGGGAACTATATTTGTTGTGGATTAATCTTCCCTAAGGTGGCTTATAAATATAAACCAATGTCCTGCGTACTGGTAACTGCCGGCTTTATTAATTTTTGGCTAGCGACTTGCCGTTTATAAAGTTCTGTGTTAATACCAAGTCTAAGGTATGTTACCAACTTAACTCGGCTTAATTTACCAATCCTCTTGATAATAAAATTTAAAATCTACCAACAAGTGATGGGCATAAACAAGGATTTAATCGTCTTAACTCCTTTCAGCACCAAATTTAAGCATTACATCAGCTTGATGTAAAATTTCTTTGCCTTGTCTTAAGAAAGCGATTAAAATTAATCGATTTATGAATAACGCATAGTACTTTTTAATTCTATTAACTGCAAATAACAAATCGATTAATCGAAAAAAATGTAAATTTGTTTTATAATAAAAACAATTTTCTCAATGAATTTTTTTATTAAATTAAATAAATTTTATTTTTGTCGTCAATATTGATTAATTTATCAAATTGCTTACACTCTTTTTCTTTTTCTGAAGATGCCACCCGAAAGTGTGGCGAAATATTGAAAATAAAAATTTGATTTTTTTATGCTTTATAATAATTTTTTATAATAATAAAATTGTTTATTTACCACGGGGTGCAGGAAAAAGCGGTCACTCACTCCCTAAATTACATACATACATACTAGATGCATACACATACGCCTTAGTAGCTGAAGAGTTGACGACTATCCAACTCATAGTTCTGTTGCATGCGTAGAATAGGACATGTTTGATTGTTAAACTTTTGTTCCGGAAACATCTCTTTGGAACTTTCTTCAAAGCAAAGTTAAACCACGGCCACCACGTAGCTCACCCTGAGGCCTTACCAAGAAAACGCTTAGCAATTGCACCTAATAGTGAAGTTGACTGCTTAATTTTTGCTTTTTAGAATTGCTTTGTTAATTGTTGAAAAGTAATAATAAATTAGTTATTTTCTGCTCTATCTAACGATGTTATCTTATTTATACGTATTCATGACTTCTATTTTACAATATCAGTAAGCATTACTGTTTAAGACCCAACGTTGCGTTTGGCGGGCTATTTGACGTAATGTACTTTAAATAAGGAAAATAATCACCAAAAATCCAATCGGCATATCACTTTTAATTAAGAAAGTGATTTCATAGTTGACGCTCAGATAAAATAAATAGCAATTTTGACAATGCGCTGAGCAGCAATTGTTTGGTTAATACGAAAACAGATAACTCTGTCCTTTGGTTTCTTGTTAAGAAATTTTCGTCATTTGTTTATACCCGGTGTCCGCTGAGAAGGTGTTCTACTATACTCGTTTATAATTTTTGATTAAATGAAAGAGAATGAAAAGAGGTCTCGCATTAATTCCATTGTAATCTTGGCTCTATACGATGTGGCACCGTCTTGTTGATACCGGTGGTTGTGGCGTTAAAAAGTTTTCAATGATATTACGTTATCGCTTCCCATTCCGTTACTGTTACGCCGTTTTCATTTTTAAAGAGCTAAGGTCCAATGATTCCCCCTGACTAAGTTGCACACCAGACTGTCAATTTTAATGGATGTTTTATATTTTGAGGGTTTCCCATTTCCCAGAATCGATTATTCCATTCGAATCGATATATCTATTCAAATAAAAATGTGCCTCGTCACTCATGATGATTTTTTCATAAAAATCCGGGTTGTCATGAGCGAGCTGTAACATCCTATTGGCATATGTATGGCATTGTAAATGGTCTTGTGAAAGAAGCTCTTGTATCAACTGAATCTTATATTAGAAATAAATGTAAATCCTTGTTCAAAATTGTGGTCAACGTTGAAGAATAAGCTCCTGAGCACGGCGTCGAATTGAGATTGATGAATTGTTTTGAACATTTTCTTGAGCAGCAGTAATGCTTTCAGCCGCTCTTACAGTACTTTGTGGTTCCTGCTTGGCTCTATCACCTACAGACTCTCTTTCTTTGGAATCATTTACTACACGGTAAATAGTGGGTTTTGTTGGCACGTTGTTTCTCCCAAAAATACCACGTAACTTTCTCATCATCACAGTAATCGATGATTGATTTTGAATGAAATGAAAGCCATCTAACTTCTCTGCAGATCAGTTTTTTCCAGGGGTTATCTATGTTAAGGGTTCATCACTGTGCAGGGATGGTCCTCCCGAGGGCATATTTATAGGTCTTTATAGAACTTCGTCTATCTAGACCTGCGCAAGTGGGGGTATAAGGGAGCCCAGTCCCCTGAAGTCAGCAGGGGTACAACTGGAAGCTCCACGTTATTTTCACGGGAATCAGTAACCCGCAGAGTTCCGCTAATTGTCTTTAGACTTTTAGTTGTTCTCTGACTGATTATTGAGGTAGGCCCTTCAGGAGTATCGGCTGTGTATTTCGAGGGCGTCGTTTGAGTTTGTGGGTCGGATCATTCACAATGAACACAATGAATTGTCCAGGTCCAGTGAGTATGAATGCCGTCGTGTTCTTAATTATATTAAGCTTCATGCGTTCTGGACCAGGAGTTGGATAGTCTCCAGCTCTTCAGGAAGGAGTAGTGGTTTGCAACCCTGCTTTGGAACCGCTGAAATTGCAACTTGGGATGTCCTGTTGCTAGAATTAGTCCTCGGCTTTCTAGGGTGTGAATGATGTTGCTTTTCATTCTCAGTGGTTTGACCACCATCTGGTTACGGCAGATGTAAATCTTATCACGTAATGTGCAGGGTCAACCTTTTTGTTTTATTTTTCAAGAAATATAAATTCCATAATCCGTAGTGAAGTATCTATTCCATTTTAAATATTATAGCGTCAATATTAGTTTCAATAGCAAAATTCATTGTCACAGAAACAAAACAAAAGATGCAACTTTGAAAATCATAATTTTTTAGGCTTTTTTGCCGCTCATGTCGCTTCAGAAGTTGAATAATAAAAAACAAGTTAATTAATTCTGCAATCGCACCAAAACTAAAAACAAACTTTTTATTTTTTCATTTAAAAAAAAAAACCTTCTAATAAAACGTTAAACTTTTTCTTTTCCGTTGTCTGTTTTCTGTTTTATCAGAACCAGATAGTTTTCATTGTTTTTGTTTGCTTTTTGTTTTAGTTACATTTTCTTTTATTTTATTTGCTTTTCTTATTGTCTTGCAGTTGAAGTTGCAATTGTGAATTTTTGCTTAATTTATTGTGAGATAATAAGAAAACTAAGAAATACAAAAACAACAACAAAAAAGCATAATGTGATATTGTTAAATGTTGATGTTGTACGTTGGGTATGTAAAAGTCTGCATCATTTTGTAGAACACAGCCAAAAAAAAAAAAGAAAAAGAAGATTTTTTCCACGTTTGATACACTTGGTGTCAGAAAAATGTTAAGAAACAAGAAAACAAAAAACAGAAAACAGAATTAAATATGGATGTTTGTTTTAAAAAAGATGTCATAATATATTTTTAAAAGTCGTTTATCACTAAAAGAGGGGTGAAAAACAAACACAACACAAGATATTGGGGATTATCGCAGGGATTTGGTAAAGATTTGTAGGGAAATTTATTGCTTGTGCGGCATTAAGTGATTATAAATTGTCACATAAGACTCGATTATTTGTGCATACATTTATTCATACATGCATACATGCATACATACATACATACATACATATGTACAGATAGCTGTATGATGGAATTTAGAGATTTTGTATTGAAAATATGAAAGCAAATGACACAGGCATTTGCATCTTAGCTGCAGTAAGCAGCCAATCTGATTTAATGTTATGGGGATTAAGGAGAGACATTAACATGACCTTTAAGAACAACTTAAATATGCCAGAATTTTACTAAGAATTTTTAATTCAGAATTAATTTAAAATTTTGAAAAATTAAATTATTTATTTTTAGTTCTATAAATAACCAAAGACTTAAACGAATTTTCAATATACAGGGCAATAAAAAGAAAATGGAAATCAATCCATATTATGAAACGCAGAAACTCATCGTAACTAAATTTTATACTTCTTAGCCGCCAGCCATCTCCTTAAGCACACTAACTTCTTAACAAAAATCTTTGGTATAATTCATGAAAAGTTTCGCTACTATCGACTTTGGAGCTATCGATTTATATCAATTTTTTTTGATAGACTAATTTTTACATTTTTAACAATATCATTTTTTACGTTTTACATCTAAGTCTTATTTCTTCTATTATTTCTTTTAACTATTAAAGCATATTTTTCAAACCTCTTAAGTATTTAAGCAAAATTATAGCAAGTCGCTAACTGAGCTTTAAGTGAGTTATAATGCCTAAAACATATAATTTTTTAAAATTACTATAATGAATACACTTTCATTTTGTTAAGTTGTTTAAAACCGTAACATAAAAATATAAATATTTATAATATTTAATGTTTATTCAATTACTCTACATGTAACACAATATCACTTTTCATGCCCTCTTTAAAATGCGTGAAAGATTAATTTATATGCGTAACTAATTCACTCATTTTTTACTCTCATCGCTTTGACATTTTGTCTACTATAAGATCGCGCGAACATTGTAAAAGTGACGAACTGTTTGTATGATGTTTTTGTAAGCTGTGACGCACTCATCGATTTATTTTGGATTCGCTTTCACAAAGATTTTTTATTATTGCAGTAGCAACGGCTGTCTAAAGTTCAAGCAAGAATTAAATTTGTCAATATTTTTGTAACAACAAAAAAATAATGCCAGCTGGCAGCTGAGGAACGTAAAGGGTTTTTTTTTCAAATGGTCCAAGAAGTTTGTTTTCTAAAACAAAAAATTTAGATTAAGATGATTAAAATTTTCATTGTATTACGAAGAGAAATAAATGTTCGGCAATTATGAATCGAAAAAATAATATCTGGCAAATGTTCTCCACGACCACGCTGCCAGATGTCGAATCTTTCATCAATACTAATGGTCCCTGTAAGCCTTTGCAATAACCACAATCACAAATGGGTCTTGTAGCTTGTGTATCCGGATCATTCACCCGTTGGTGTTATTAAAGGCGAGATGATCCTGGCCCACAAAATTAGTTTATGCTGGGGCCGCAAAACCATCACAACCACCACGATACTCCCGAAGGGATAACCTCAATAATTAGACAGAGAAACAGCTAAAAGTCTAAAGAGACAATTAGCGGAACTCTGGGGCTTTACTGATTCCCGTGAAAATAACGTGGAGCTTCCAGTTGCACCCCTGCTGACTTCAGGGTACTGGGCTCCCTTATACCCCCAGCAGCACAGGTCTACACCGATAAATGTGCCCCCGGGGTAGTGGGGGGTGGGGAGAATTTTACGAAATGTGATTTTAACAGAACCACAATTTTTATAGTAAATTTTAATTATTTTATGGGATTGTCATGCGAAGTAAATTCAGTGTAGCAATCGCCAATGCATTTTCGTAGTAGAGAATATGTCAAAAAACTAAACGTCAAAACTAACATATTATTGGTGTTGCCACAATTGAAAAGTAAAGATCTTGTTGAAAACTCCGATAATAATAACAAAATGTGTCCCTTTTTTAACAATATTTAAAGTAGTTGTTATAATTATCCTTAATTCGTGCAAAATATCGCATTCGTCAGAATATCGTAATCTTGCGAGCAGTATAAAAAAAACTTCATTTCGAGTTTATAATACGAATAAAAGAGTATCGGCGAAAAAGTTTTGGGGCTTCAAGTAGACATCAGGAATTCACCCTTAATTACCAAAGATTTTTTTCTACGGCTTATGAAAATATTATGAAAATATGGCAACATCAGTGAAAGGGTGGATATCTTAAAGTGATAGAATAAGAACAAACACTGATAAATTGAATGTTCAATTGAAAATAATAACAGCATAAAATGTAAAATAAAGGGTAACTTGTAAATAGTATTATTAACGATCCTATACAAGATTCATGCATAAGGAAAAAGTGTATTATGATGCCACACTGTTATGCAAGAAATATGCAACGCATAAAGCAACTGTAATGGTATATAAACTGTTACTTTACGAATGTTTATCAAAAGACTAGCATATCGAACAGACCTATCAGAAATCTATTAAACATTTAAATACATGGCGTTTCTAACAGCTTTAACGACTAAAATTTAAAGTGCCTCTTAGAGAATTTAGTAAAAATATATTTTTACATTTATTAATTTAATAAACGTTAAGTTTATCGAGTTATTTACATACAACTTTTTAGAGTTTTGAATTAATTTACACGTTTAATTTAGAAGAGCTTATATACACAAACAAATACATAATGGTAACTGTACCACTTTAACTTTAACGCCTAAAAGGTGCTGTTCCAAATTGTATGCCTTTAATCCACAACTTTCACACTAAACTGCCTATTGTCCAAGAGAGGAAGCTTTAATATTCTATTTTGAGCGGTTCTAGCAACTTTATGTCAATGCATCAAATATAGATGATGTTCTTGTCACCGTTAAATGTAGGCGCCTGCTTGGCTGTGCGTGTTAATTGTTCTCGGCTAATTCTTTTTGTTTTGTGATTTTTAATCTTTGTTCATGGCATTTTACTGTAGCATAGTTTTACGTTCATAAAATTTCTTAGAAACTTTCTAATTTGTTAATAGACATAATAGTTCATTTAATTTTCCCTTGTTTTTAGTCAAAATTATCTTTTTATAACTTAAAACTAAGGACACAACTTAAAACAAACTTAAAACTAGTCACAACAATATTGATTGTTGTTGTCCATTGAGATGTTTTTTAATGTCTGCTTAGTGAATAGAATAAAAAGAAACTTATGATGTGGCTGCATTGTTAGATGCTCTGTATGATATTTTTAAACACGTATCATGTGTTCAAATCCTAGCAAGTGCCGTGTGAAGGATATGTTGTTTTCAAAGTGAGTTAAAAAGAAACAACAAATTAAACCTCCCAGAGCAGGGCTTGTATTTGAAAGGACCTCAGTAATTTATTTCTTTATATGTTATGGTTTTTTCTATTTCTATCTGCTTTCTATTTCTTAAATATTCAGAAATAAAAATTCATAAAATTTCTTAAAAGTATGGTAACACTGTTGAGCAAGGGAGAGACTGAGAGAATATAAATAGGTAATTTTTCATGGGAAAAAGTATTAGGCTGCAGCCTCAACTCATCATTGACAACAAAGAAAATAACTAAATGGATTTATAAGCGACTGTATAGAAGAAACAAACAAATATGGTTCAAATCTCAACATGACTCTAGTTAGAAAGAAAAGTGATAAAATAACTAGAGTGTGTGGTTGTCATGCCAGAGTAGGGAGATAAAGGGCCTTGTTAGTAAAAGAAAATTACGTGATAAGATTTACATCTGTACCTGGCTATAGAGCCTTAATCAGATGGTGGTCAAACCACTGTGAGTGAAAAGCAGCGCCACTCACGCCCTAGGAGGCCGAAGTCTAATTCTAGCAGCAGGTCCTTCCTAGTAGCAATTTCAATGATTCTATAGCAGGGCTGCAAATCACCACTCCTTGCTGTAGAGCTGGAGACTTTCCAACTCCTGTCCAGAACACATGTCTAGCATGCTCACTGGACTGAATCATTCACCTAGGGTGTTATTAATGGCGAGATGATTCTGGCCACCATATTAAAGAGAACCTGTTATGGGGCCGCGAAACCACAACCACTACGATACTTCCAAAAAGCGCCAACCTCAATAATCAGCCAGAGAACAGCTAAATGCCTAAAGAGACAAATAGCGGAACTCTGCGAGCTCACTGATTCTCGTGGAAATAACGTGGAGTTTCCAGTTGTACCCCTGCTGACTTCAGGGTACTGATAGTCTAGATAGTCGAAGTCGAAGTTCTATAAAGACCTATAAATGTGCCCCCGGGGGGGGGGGGGGGGGGAGTAAAAGAGAATATCGTACTTTTAAGTCATCCAAGTAACAGCATTACGTGATCTCATTGATAGCGATAATATAAGTAGGAAGTTATTTCAAACCTCGCCGGAGTCTCTGGTTGAAAAATGAATTTTTGCCTAAATTTGTAAAAATCACATATTTAATAAACAAGAAATTTCAAGCATAAATTTAGTGGGAGGAGCTACGGAATAAAAGATACCCGACAAGAAATGAAAATTAGGTAGTGTACTAGCTTACAAGACTGGGGTTTGTGGGTTCGATTCCCAACGAAGACCTTGGTTTTTTTTCACTACAAATAAAAATTGATTGTCGGTGGGGCTGCTCAGTGATGATGAATGCATGGTCACTGTTCTGTCTTATACGACAGTTAATTTCCGTAACTCTCCTTCTACTTTTACCACCTGTCTCATCTCTTCTCTATCCCTTTCCTAAAGAATGTAGCACGGTATTTGACTAAATAGGCCTGAAGTACTACTTTTCCTTAAAAAAAGAATTCTCTTCATTTCGAAATTGAAAAAGTATCACGTTATTGAATTAACCTCGTATTTTGGGACTTTTTTTACTTAAAACTTTTTTTTGGTGCAAATTTATTTTTAACAACAAGTGCTTTTAAATAAAATAATAAATTTTTTTGATATGATTTTACGTCAACCCGCCTCAAATTTGGTTTGTGAACAAACCGGTTTCGCCTATATGCCATCTTCAGTGTTCTCTCTATACTCCACATATCAACAAAATAATAAATTTCTAGAATTCTATCGCCAGAATATGCCATCAATCATTTATGGTGCCATAAAAAAAAATCCCTAAAAATGTTTTACTATAAAATACAACATGTAATGAAATCCCTAAATGCAAGAATACAATATTAAAGTAATTTCTCACATTTAATGAATGATCTTCTGATATTTTGTTTCTTTATTTTTGGTACCTAGAAAAAAACAGCCCTAAAGAAAAAGAAAAACGATTTCTTTTGTAACGAAAAAAATCTCACGATTGTTTTTTTTTGTTTTACAAGAAAATAAGTAAAAATATATTAAACCCTCAATTATGTTACAATTACAGGCATTTACACCAAATAGACAGATACATCAACATGCATTTTGCTGCCGTTTACAGAGTAATAAAATGTATCTTTCAAATAAAAAAATTAAATAATGTATCTGTGTTAGTCGTTGTAGATGTTGTAGACCCGTCTATTGATTAATGATGTATTGCATATTTTTTGACACTGCGTGTATTATGTTTATTACATCAATTGTACTTTTGTGCTAATGCATGTTCATGTTGTTCTGCTGCTTGTAGTACCTCCATATAATTGTAAACAATTTTATTAGAGACAAATCTATAGATATAAAACATTGAGACATGCTTGTACTACATTATCTGACAATGAAACAGAAGACACTTTGGAAAGATATTTATATATAGAGACCGGCAGAAAATTAAACAGAAAGCCAGGCAGGCAGACAGACTGACTGACAAACTAGCAAACAAACATCATCTTAATTGGTCATGAGCAATTTAATAATAATTATTTTTTTTATATTTTATTTAGTTAAATTGTTCATGTTCTTTTTAGTTTTTGATAAAAATTATTTTTTTTTTATTATTCACACAAACAAGCCAGCAAATATTTGTGTGTGTGTGCATGTAGATATGTGTGTATGTAGTTGCATGATTACGGGTTCAAATATTATTTAAATGGACAAACTGCCGGGTAAATTATTAATTTTATAACGAAGGAATGGCTTAATGGATGGATGGCTGACTGGCTGGCTAGATGAATGAATGAATGAATGAATTAATGAAAGGAAGGGAATGTATGAATAAAATAGTTTTGTGTGTGAGTGTGTGTGTGTGTGTTACATATAAACTTGCTTTCTTATTCATTACACAAATGTATAGAAATGAAAAGTCAGTTGGCTGACTGGTCTGATTGTTGATAATTTAACTCTTAACACACTTTACAAAAGAACTATGAGAATTTAATGCACACAATCGTTCTTTTTTTTCCTTTTTTTTTTTTTTTGATTTTCTTATTTTTTCATTTCAAATAATGAATAAGTGAATGAGTGTATGAACGAATGAAGGATGGAATTAATCACACGCATACACATTACTCTAACCACTGAAGTAAACGGATAGAAAAAGCTGTTTAAAATTTTATTCGGCAACTTCTGTGTGGCAGGAGGTAACAGTCGCTTTATATGATGCCATCGCATATACATATGACGTTTATGAGAATGAAGATGACGATGACGATGATGATGATATTGATGATGATGTTTTTAACAATGTCACAATTTTGGAGGGTTGTTCCTTTCTTTCCTTTTTCCTTTTTTTTTTGTTTTTTTAGAATTTTATAGTTAAGTAAAAAACAATACTCAACTACTTTACTTCTCATTTAAAATTTTGTTTTTGAGTGTAGTGAAGTAAGAGAACCTTGTTGTATGTGTAGTACCACTCATGAGTATTGCAAAATATATTTCGAAAAATTGAAAAAAAATACAAAAACAAAAACAACAACAAGGACAAGTAACAATCATGTCGCCTTATATCAAAATTTTATGAGCTTTTATGCGACCATTTCAATCACATCACTTCACATCTTTATGCCGAATATGAGTACTCAACATTAAAAGCCCACCACACTCTTAGTTACATCTGTACAGCATGCAGCAGATATGTACGTATGTACTTATGTACACACATACACACACATCCACATGTATAAACTTTGTGTTCAACACTCCACAAAATTACAAACTCACACAACAAAATTTACATTTCTTTTGTTCCATAAATAAAACATTCATTTCTTTAACCAAAACGCAAAGAATTTTTTATTTTGGTTTTTTATTTTAAACATTGACATTTTAAAATATATAAAAGCAAAAAAATAAAAAATAATGAAAGTATTGTCAAAGTGCTAAGTGAAGAGGTGGAAGTGTAAGGGAGTCTGTTGGGGGTGTTGATTTGTTTAAAACTGTTCTGTTGTGGAGATGGAGGCCAAACGGAAAAAATAAAGAAAATCAGGATGAGGATATTTGGGATGTGTGTTTTTAAATGAAGAGGGAATTAAATGTGTTTGTGTTTTTTATTGCATTTTTTTTTGCAGAGGAACCATTTAAACATATGAAAAAGATGAAGGAGCCAGTACAACGAGGGTTGCTACAAAAAAATTAAGAAACAAAATTTTACACAGCCACATTTTATTGCAATTTTGATGTATGCACCCGATCAGTTTTTGGTAAGTGGAGTTAATTGCCTCGGTCAAAGCTTGCCCAAATTTTTCTACAAATTTAATATTAACGTTAACATCCAAGTGTGTCTGCCTGTTAAAATGTTTTTAAATACTAAAAGTACAGAATTTTAATTTTTTTTCTCAGCTTTCTCAAGGGCATGTCCATGAAAATAAGAAAGCGCCTTCATTTACTGTGTTAAATTAAATTATAAATAAAAGAAATAACAAGGGAGTCAGGTAGTAACAGTTGACTTTTTTTACTCATCACTGTTTCAAGCAAATACTTGCTTTTTATCTTAAGTGATAAATTATATTGACCACAAAATTGTTTTCTTTTAGCTGAAAGAAATTTACATCCAATATTTTTTTTTCTCGGAGCAGTACTCAAGGGATGATCCCTACACATGCAATGCATTGTATCAGAACGAGAAAATGAGGTTATGTAGAAACTTTTCTACATAACCTAATTTAAAGTAACAGAAAAGACATCTGGAAGGAGTTTATTTCAGATATGGAATGTTCTGCTAAAAACTGAATTTTCCCTATAATGCGTAGTGCGATTCACCGTTAAATCAGCAACAAATGGATGCGCTATTAATGAAAATTGAGTGAAATGCGAAAACGTTTAATTAACGGAAACAAGTTTCATAATTTTATTAGATCACTTACCATTTGTGGTAACAATAAATCAGTGAAATACATTTCACATTGCGTCGATGCTCTAGAGAATCAATAGAGTTGGATACCCTACTGTCCCCAATGAGCCTCTTGTCCGTCTCCTATACGTGGTCGAGCAACTTCAAAATAGACTTTGGAGCGCCGGCCCCTACATGAGAATTGTATTCCATTGCTTCTTGCGGGCATTAAAATCGACTTTATTCACACGACCCCATTCCGAGATTGTTGCGAGATCGTGATTGAGCGTATCATTCATGTTTTGCCTTTTGGAACTTACCTCCAGCTGGTTCGATCTGTTACCAATTAAATACGAATGACAAATGGTGCTATCATCTGCGAAACACTAAATAGGGTTGGAAGTTTGACAAAGAAGGTCATTTAGAAAAATAAGAAATAGGATACGAGAAAGAATGGAGTTCTGAACTTGAACTCGTCTGATGAAATCCCATCTATAACAACTCGTATAGTGGGATTTCTGAGAAAACCCGATATAAATCTGGAGAAATTATCAGCGACACCAAAAGCAGCAAGTAATGAGAAGGCCCAAAGACTGCTGCCAGTTACTGCCGGCAATTTCTCAGTACAGTCCAACAAGACCAGAACAGCATTTTTATTAATATTTGCTTCCTCTCGGTGATATGATATTTGAATTAGGTGCCCCTGTAGGCTAGTAGGTAGTGTACTAGCTGGTCAGTATGGGGGTTGTAGGTTCGATTCCCAACGAAGACCTTGGTTTTTTTTTCACTACAAAAAATAAAAAAAATTGACTGTCGGTGGGGCTGTTCAGCGATGAAGGCATAGTCACTGGTCGCTGTGCTGTCTTATACGGCAGTTAATTTCCGACTATCCTTCTACTTTCACCACCTGTTTCATTTCTTCTCTATCCCTATCCTAAAGAATGTAGCACGGTACTGGACTAAATAGGCATTGTTGAATGAAGTGCTACTTCTCTTTAAAAAAAAAAAAAATATGATATTTGAATCATGTCCTGCCAGCAATCAAATTACCAGTCTTGAACATATCTATACGTTATATTTGGCTGACAAGCTTGGAAAGTAGCTGTGCGAAGATGACAACTTGAATTATCCAAAAGCACAGAAGCTAAATATTTTGCTGCATTGTCTGAAACAGGTGTAATGGATAAGTGACTCCGAATGTTTCACTCTTAAACCTCTTCCAGCACTCTCATTTCCTCTCTATACCAGGCCTATGAGAAAAGGTTTCGCTTCAAGGACTGTTTCTTTATAAAAATTAAAAATTTATAATAGCATCCACTAAAGAGTTGAAGATTCAGTTAGAGTATGAGTGGGAGAAAAGGTTGGGTTTGGAAAAGAGGCCTTGAGGAAGGTTAGATCAGTGGTAGGAAATTTTATAAATTTGTAATTTTTGTATGGAAGCCTCCTAGGAAACGAGATTTATATAAGGTAGAAGGGAGAGGAGAGGACTTATTTTAGTGGGGTAGGTCTTGAATTTCACTGCTCCAGAGCTGAATATAAAACAGTTGTGAGGCTCTTTGTGATTAAAATAACACTTATGAACAGTTTGTTTCTGGACTTTTTTTCTGGTATTGCTGTTCACTTTTCCTTTACATTAAACAACAATCCTCGCACTGAAGTAATAAGAAGTGATTTTGATTTGAAGTATTTTTGAAATTGTTTGGTTTTTTATTTTTACTTTTGGAAAAGGGAGGAAAATTTTGATTTGATTTTGTTGGGATGCCTGCCATTCAATTTAATTTCTTTTATATTTGATATATTAAACAATTTCATGTTTTTAACATCAGCAAAACAGAACTGTCGTTGACACAAAACTATTTTAATATAAAATGTCATGCTATTCATTCATTGTATTATTTATATTGACATTTGTGTGGTACGTGTACTCCAAAATATGCTGCTTGAAGAACAACACAGGGATTCCCCACTTGAAAAAGGAAAAACTGAGCAAAAAAAAAAACAAAATAAAATAAAATCCTCAAAATTTCATTTCATTTTATTTTAGTGTTTGTTGTTGTTGTTGTTAAAATGAGAAATGAAATTCTCATTTTATATTTCAATAAAAAATATCTTAACAACTGCATAAGTAGTATTAGTGAGACTTATGCTTTAGTAATTTCAAGCGTCACAAAGGTTCATTCGTAATAACAGCAGCAGCAGCAGCAGCAGCAATAACAACAACAAATGAAAATAAATACTGATGAACGGTACTATGCGGCCCATATAACATATTTTAAGAGGCTTGAAAAGCTAACAAAACAAATCTGTTTATTTTGAAAGATTTTAATGTCCAAAACAGATAAATCATAAAACATTTTCTACTTTCTCCAACAAACCTCCAATCTCCAACTTTTCCTCTACCTTCCCCCCGGGCATTATGTGCTTTATGGGTGCTTAACAAAAAGCTGTAAAAATAACACCTTTTTTATTAACACTACAATAACGATTTTTAGTTTACTTTGTGACAAAATACATTTTATGAACGTATTAACACTCTGCTGCAGATCACACATATGCACACACACACACAGGCACATACACCAACAGACTCGAGACAGAGATTAAGTAAATAAATAAACAAATAAATAAATGTTTAATGTGTATTTAAACAGGTGAAGTTTTTCCGAAATGTAAATTTTCCAAAAATTAAATTAAAATTCTTTTTATTGTTTTTGTTGCTTTCTCTCGTTAATGGAATTTTCTAATTTTTCTTCTTAAATTTCTTTTTTTCTTTAAAAAGAGCAGGAAATGTATTTTATTTATTGTCACTTAATTCTTACAACGTTATTTATCAAAGAAACAAAAACAACAAAAATAGTAACAGTTTCCACAGCATATTTTAAAAAAAGATTGATTTCTTTTTAAAATTTTACAAATTCTTGTTGTTGTTGTTGTTTTAATCTCCCAAGAAATTTTTAAAAGTCTGTAATTGTAGCGTCTAAGAAGACTTTGGAGTTAATGATTTTGAAAATAAATTGGAAAAAAAACTCGAATGTCACATGTAAATAATTTGACATGTTTTTATGTCATTTGACACTAACAATCAAATAAATTTAAAACATAAATTTTAAACAAAAATAATTTTAACAATTCAATACAGTTCACCCAAGAAAGAGCCACACTAATTTAAGTTAAATAATTTATTTTTTTTTGTTTTTGTTTTCTGATTTTCCATAAAAAAAATTATTCTTAGTTTTAATTACTGACAATAAAAGCAAAAAAAAAAATAGTAATAAATGTGCATTGAAAATTGGAATAAAGCCATAAAATTATTATAAAAAGTTTCTTTTAAAGGTTTTAAAAAAAAATGTTGCTTTTGTTATTTGGGGCATATAAAATCGAAGCGAAGTAATAATAAAATTTTACAGCTTCATTCAAATCTGGAGGAGATTTAAAAGAGCAACTATTTTTACCATAAAATAGAAAAATATAAAAACAAGATAAAATTTTAATTTTATTGAAGCATAGAAAAATAATTTCACGAAAATAAAATATAACAGCTTTAGAGTTCAAAGTAGTTTTATATTTGATCGAAACAAAATTAAAACCTGGGAAAATATTATCACTACATCAACACCGTTTCCAGTTATGACACACAACTCTTGTTCGTTTAAATTTATTATTTAATATTTGTAGTGTTTAGCAAAGTAGTGGGTATCCCGAAAATAATTTTTAATCAAAATAAGCCACTGTGTTCCATTTAAAAAAATACTAAACATCGATCATGTAAGTGGCTTGATGCCCTAAGTTCGTATCCAGCCTACTGCCAGTTTAACAACATAAACTTTTCAAATGTGTGAAAATGTTTTCATAATAGAGTATATTACAACACTCTTACATCTCCCCTCCGGGATATGTCGTGATGGAATCTCACCATCATTACATGAGTCACAGTCCGCTAAAGGCTAACAGGAGCCAACTAGACAACTTCACGTTATTTCCACGGGAATCAGTAAGACGCAGAGTTTAGCTTTTTGACTTTTTCTTTGACTGACTATTGAGGTTGGCCTTTCGAGAGCATCGTGGTGGTTGTGGTTTCCCAGGATGATTTACTTTTTATGTTCACGCAGGGTAAATGATCCAGGTCCAGTGAGCATGCTTGTCTGGACAAGTAGTTGAATAGCCTCCGACTCTTAACCAAAGAGTGGGGGAGGCGGCCTGCTCCAAGCTCTCAAAAATACAATAGGATTGACCTGTTGGATAGAATTATGCTTTGGATTCCTAGGCTACGTACCACCCACAGTGATTTGATTCACCGTCGGGTTATGGCTTTTACAGATAGCTACTGTCATAAATCTTATCACGCATCACTCTTACATCACAGCATTAGTTTGTCATCGATGTAAAATAACAGATAATGACTGTACCAGCTTGAAAGCTGTAAATGTGTTCCATAGGCAATGAATCTCTTTTCCAAATTAAACCAGTTTCCAAATTTGTTCGAGTTAAATTTAATGCCCCATTAAAACCTAGAAACAGTAATGAATGGATGAATTTGAGGTTAGGAAATATATTGATTGAAAACATACATTTTTTTTAACAACTTAAGAATTATTGATACCCCACGTGAAGTAAAAATATGGGAATTAATAATGAAATATGATGTGGGGCAAATGTCCACCTGTAGCACGTCGGCAGACGTCCGTTCTTCTCACAAAATTTTATTTATTTATTTATTTTATCTAAAGAATTAAATTCTTACAAATTACTTTACAATTTTAATTATAATGTTTGAATAAAAGAAGCTTGAACATATTATAACTGACATTAAAATTTAAGTGTGGCTTAAAACTATTACATAAATGTAAGTATCTTGCAATCGGCTCATTAATTGCATAATTCATTCTAAAAAGACATTCATTCTTCAAACATACGATTGTTTCAGAAAGTCCCTAGGAGGACTATACAACGTCAAATAATTTTAACTTCCATGCTATCAATATTGTCAGACCGTAGATTATAGACAAATAATTATGAGGAGCAAGAGCTACGATCCTCTAAAGACTGTAAGCCTAACATTTTCCTTCTAACATCATAAAAAGTTCATGTGGCCAAAGCAATTTTAAAGCACCCTTAGTAAATATCTTCTGAATTCGTTCAATACAACTTGATGGCCCCAAATGACTTGGATTCCAAACAATGAAACAATATTCCAAGATAATTCGATTCAAAGAAAAGTATAAAGACTTGAGGGTGTATGCATATTTAAAATCTCTAGAATTTCTTTTAATGAAACAAAGCACACTATAGGCTCTAGAAATAACATAATCGATATGATGAGAGAACGTTAGTTTAGTGTCAAAAATGACGCTTTAGTCCTTAACGTTTAAGCAAGAAACCACCAAGAGTGTAATTAAAATTAATTGGACTCACAACATTTAGAAACATTAATATGGATGTCATTTTCAAAACACCACTCAGACAATTTATTAAGATCAATCTGTACCTTTTCGCAGTCACCAATATCGCCAATAATAGAATACAATTTTAAATCATCAGCAATTTTGAAGCACATTTTGCAATAAAGCTTTCCCTTATAGCCAATGCAGCGCCGAATTTCATCTCTCAAAGTGTTAGTTGTTACGTTAATACAATCCAGCAGCCAATTGGCAGCGCCAAATCGAGAAATTACGTGGCTGGGAAATTTCTCATGCAATGACTGAATTATTTGAATGGCTGTGAGGCCATTTCTTGCTCATTTTCTAAAAAAAATACGGGTCGATGTTGTTGCTTAACCACAAACCGTAACAAATGGTCACTTTCTTTAGATGTAATAGTTTTTCGGGAATTGTTTGTGGATATTGTGAGACTCATATGTGACAATTTTGTTTGCTTAAATAACCGACTAATTAAAAATAAGCCTCATCACTATATTATTGAAAAATTAGTTGTTTTCGTTTAGTACTTAAAGCAGCCAATTCACAAACACTTGGCGCATTGTGTGCGTCGGTCAGCTGGCACGAGTTGAACTTTTTAAGCGTAAAGATCTAATTGCAAAATGTTGTGCAAAGAGCTTCTACACCTGCACCGGCAGTGAGCCGGTCTTATCACATCATGTCGCATCATTTCATTATTGCACTATTAATTCTGGCACAAAAACATTTTATATGTGTAATAAACAAAATATATTTGAGTCATGCTGTTAAGAAGTCCCTTTGGAGCGCTCGAAAACTTTATGGATCCAAACACTAGTGCTTTTAATTTACGATCAACACATAGCTGTAGTAAAGCGAGTTTAAAAAATTCAGCAAAATCTAATAGTCTATAACTGATAAAATTTGTATGTATATTAAACAGTATGATGAAAATTTTCTATAGAAAAATTATGAATGATGAAAATAGTCCGTAGAAAATTAAAACATATAAAAAAGTTCGTAGAAAATTCAGACAGATGAAATTTTTTTTGTAAAAATAAAATGATGAAAAGTTCTGTATAGAAAATTATCATTGATGAAAAATTTTTGTAGAAAATTATGGCTGATAAATATTTTTTTATAGAAAATTATGGCTGATAAAAATTTTTTTATAGAAAATTATTACTGATAAAAATTTTTATTTATAGAAAATTATGGCTGATAAAAATTATAGAAAATGTTCATCACTCAAAATTTTCTATAGAAAATAATTGCTGAAAAAATTTTTTTAACAAAAATTATGGCATGAATTTTTATATAAAAATTGACAATAAAAATAAAAATTTATAAAAAATTATGGCTGATAACAATTTTCTGTACAAAATAATACCATGAAAATTTTCTATAGAAAATAATGGCTGATGAAAATTTTCTATAGAAAATAATGGCTGTAAATATTTTTTTTAAGAAAAATTATGACATGAACTTTTTAAATAAATATGACGAATAACGTTTTTAATATAAAAATTATCACTGATGATGTTTTCAGTAGAGAAATTATGACTACGAATTTTTGTCGCGAATAAAACAACTTTAAAACAATTTTTTCCGAAATGAATAACAGGCAATTTCAGAGCCATTAAAATCTTCCAAAAGTGTTTAGCAAATAGATACTGTCGAATCTTTTCATCTGAAACGAAAATATAGAAACATTCCATGGCATCTCTCATCTGCAAGGACATGGGTGTTGCCAATAGAATTGAAGTGGCATTCCGCATAATAATAGCTCCATGGCACCAAAAAAACAAAATCTTCACTCTACCGATGTTTCAAACTGGCAGACATGTCATATGCTAGTGTTATAGTACCCTCTATTAGCAACAGCTTTTCAGACACATTCTTAGTCATTTGCCGTACAGCGTCTATGTTTGCATCACTACGGTCACTACGAGTGTATTTTTTTTTTGGATTACTGTCAGCAATAATCAAATTTAGCGATTAAATTACATACAACGGTCTCAGAAGTTGCCTGACTACGAAGAGAAGCGACTCGATTTTTCGAACTTGGTTAATTGGTGATGGTTAATTTTCACAATTAAAATTCCTTGCTCAACAGTGTAGCGTTCCAGGCTTAAGAATTCCCAAGCTTTTACTAAATAAAATTCAAAGGATGACAGCCCAATTGCTGAAATTTAATCATTTGACAGATAACTTAATTGGTAACCTCAAATTTGCCCACTCAATATATTAAATAAAAATTAATATTTAAGTAAATAATTAATCAGATCGTTAGTTAATTAATTTTTTAGTTCCTTTTTGCGTTAATTTTTGAATAGTCACCAGCTGCATAGATTGAGGCTGGCCAGCAAAAAAAAAATTAAATAAAATATTAAGTTCAAATCCCTTTAGAAACTCGAGTAAAAGGACA
This sequence comes from Trichopoda pennipes, assembly GCA_030448955.1. Lineage (NCBI taxonomy): Eukaryota > Metazoa > Arthropoda > Insecta > Diptera > Tachinidae > Trichopoda > Trichopoda pennipes. The sequence goes on from JASKUP010000040.1 coordinate 7,291,743, forward strand.
AATGCTTATGATATAAAAAAGTCCATCCGTGACTTTAAGTAGAGTTTCAAAACAATCATGAGTAGAAAGAAAAGCAATAGTTGGTGGTACCGTGAAATAACTCCCAAATGATATAACTCTCAATAAAATAACTCCCAATGAAATAAGCCCCAACAAAAATGAAATAAATCCCAACGCCAAAATGAAGTAACTCCCAAATGAAATAAATCCCTACAAAAATGAAATAACTCCCAATATAAATTATATTTGCACGCGGGCACTATTTAACTGTTTTAACCTTTATGGTATAACAGGTAATTTCCGATGAAAGAGGTCCTTAACTTTGATATCATAACATTTATCATAGATGTATGATCAAAGGCTGGCTATACAGACAATATTTTGTTAGCAAAGCCGGTGTACCATATACCAAAGAGAGATTATTGAGCTATTTTGGTCTGTGTATCCGACCTTTGGCCTCATGGAAAGGTTTAACCCCTATAGTATAAAAAACCCCGGCTCCGCTTACCAAAAGTTTCCTACATAGCCAGTCTTTGGCCAGACGGATGGATTTTATTCTCTATGGTATAACAAATACCAGCTTTGCTGACTAAAAGTTTTCTCTGTAGCCAGAATAAGTCCTCATTAAATAGTTTCCATTAGGTGACTGCTAATAATAGCTCTTTAATTAATTATAATGCAATAACTTGTATATCATACCTGAAGGTTGAAGAAGGAAAATATTTTATTAGCAAAGCCGGTGTTCAAAATACCATAGAGGAGGAAATCTTGGAGGAAATCTTTCAGCCCTGCCGAAGGCCGGCTATACAAAAAAGTAGTAAGCGAAACCGATATTCAACACACCATGGAGGAGAAATTAAAAAAAAAATAATAATAATTTGGGACAGTTATAGCAACCGTTATAATAATATCTGAATGAACTGAAATGTAATTTTAGTCGAATGAAATAACTCCCAATAAAATTGAAATAACTCTCAATTATCAACATAAATGAAATACCACCCAACAGAATTCAGTTAGAGAGTTATTTCATTATAAAATAACTCCCAATGAAAAATTATGAAACAACCTCCAAAAAATTGGGAGTTATTGCATTATGAAATAACTCACAATTTTTATAGGATTTTTTTTGCCCTTCTTTTGTTATTTATTGAATCTTCAAAATATGAAATAACAATAAGTTGTTAAATCTAGAAATAATCGTTGAGCCCGACCAATGTCAGAGATACACCTAGTGGCAGAAAATTAATGATGTTCAAGACGCTTCATCTATAGCATTGACAACTAGATCCTTAGTGTCCCTGGCGAATGGGACCACTCAAGTTTAATATATTGCGAGCAAGTGGATTAGGATGGGTTTCGAGTTTTGATAGGTATTTTCCTGCGTATTTAGCTATTTCAGCAGTCACTAGTGGCATGTTTAAGTCCCGATGGATGTTAGAATTTTTGACATACCATGGAGTTGATGTTACTAGGCGCAAAATTGTATTTTGTCTACGTTGGATCTTCTCCACATTAGAAATTGATGCAGTGGGATTTTTGAATTTTTTGTTGGAAGTTATTTAATTTTTTTTAGTTAGTTCACGGTACCATAATTGGTTAGCTGCGTTGGCTTAGTTGCTAACACCGCCTTCAGTAACAATTACTTAAACTGGATGTGGCAGTCGCTGATTAGATGATAAGATCACTTATTAGACAGACAAGAGTTTATGAATTCGAATACCACTGGACGCATAAAGTTTTGTTGTACGGAGACACAGGGTTACTAAAGGCTGATTCAGTTTGAAATCTAAACGAATAAAGAATTAAAGTTATTTATTTAAAATGCTTGGTATTTTAGAAAACTTATTTATGATATCATGATATCATGTTATAAAAATTTTGTAAATAATAAGTGATTTTAGTGATGTTGGAATCATCATTTCTTTAACCATATTTTTATTATGTAACTTATTCCTGCTATCCCAAAGTCATTTATTTAAGTGTATGAAATGTTCGTACATAAAGAAAAGTTTAACTATTTAAATGTGTGCACTTAAACAGAAATGGTTTATAAAATATTAATAAAATATCCGGTCTACACATACAATGGCTTTGAAATTCTATATAAAACCAATTAAGTTTACTTTTTCGGCTGCCATTATATTACTTTTGAATGGTTCTTTTTTTGTGTAAATTTGTAATGCTCGTACATTTAAGTATGTATATAAAACGATATAAAACTAAAAGAAAACATATGTTTCGTAAAAACATTTTGTAGGCAGTACTAAAATTGAAAACTAAAAAAGGAAAAAGAACAAACGAGAAGGTTGATATAAAGTGAAAACAGATAATTTATTACCACAAACTGTGGGAGATTCATTTTTATCAGGCAACATATGCCCCTTAAATCCTTAAGGATTCTCACGCTATTGTTTATCATTAATACACAAGTAGGTGTAAACTCTTTTTTTTTATATACAAACACACACTTACACACACATACATATATACATATATTGCTATAGATACAACTTGAAATATGAGTGAAGAAATATTTAAAATTCAAAAATTCTAAATAATTTCATGTTAACTAATGAATAACCAAAAAATTATATGAATTTAAAAAATATACAAAAAAATTTTCAAAACAAATTCTAATAAATATTCCTGTCAGACATAAAACTCCCCCATTAAAATTTAGAAAAATGTCATATTTTTTCATTTAATGATAATTTTAAGTTTTTTCTATTCGTATGAGAACTAAAAACAACATTTAACTCATAAAGAAAATAAAAGAAATTGTACTTTTAATGAATTAATTATTAAAAGAATTAATAAGACATGCTCTTATAGGCATACAACATGTTGTGTGTTGGCTGCTATAAAATATTAGCGGTACAAAAAAAATTCTAACCGCCAAAATTTTCTTTTTTCATTTTATATATTTTTAAAATATTCTATTGCTAAGCCAAGTTCGTTAGTTGTATCTCTGCATGTTTAGGCAACTGATCTTCCTTTAAGATGGGTGAAATATAACTTCTCATGTGTTAAATTTGAAACAGATTTTATTTTAATGGTTTGACAGCGAGCACTGCTGGAATAGGGAAAACTACAGAGTCTTATATGGGACAATCTCTATAAATGGAAAAATTATCGACGATATAGATTTGTTGTAATAGTTTGACTGGACATCAGCAGCTCATACATTTGCTTTCGGAGAATAGCTAGTCGGAAATTAACTGCCGTATAAAGACAGCACAGCGACCAGTGACTATGCCTTCACCGCTGAGCAGCCCCACCTATAGTAAATTTTTATTTTTGTAGTGAAAAATAAAATCAAGGTCTTCGTTGGGAATCGAACCCACAAACCCCATACTGACAAGCTAGTACACTACCTATTAGCCTACAGGGGCACCTAATTGTAATAATCTTAGAATTTTATTCTTTATAAATTCTTGGCATGAACAATTCCATTTAAATTTGCAATCATTTATTTAAGTTTCGTACAAAATAAATCCATCAGCAAATGTTTCCGAAACCTTTTTATTCAAAAAGTTTCACTAAAAAAGTAAAAACAGAAGAAATCTCAAAGGTTTCATTGAGATTTCTTCTGTCTGCGAAAATATAATATTCCTTTCAATCAACATTTTATGCTCATGAGCAAAAAAAAATCCAACATATATTTATTGCTTCTCCTTATCGTTGCTCCTTTCTTATCGTTTATTTCTAACCATAAAATTTGCTCTCAAAACTAGAAGTATTTTTGTTCTATCGAGTAGGCCAGTAGATTGTTATCAAGTGCTGAATGTAACTGCTTTAAAATCGAGCGCGAGCCTTTTGCAATTTGTTTGGATTATTGATAAATACTTTGGATGTATTAAAAAAGTTTCGGTGAAATTAAATACGAACGAATTTTAGACGAATGCAATAACCCGAAGTGAAACACGAACAAGACGAACTATATAAGCGCAGATGACAATAGAACGCAACTAGTACGAAAAGAACACTGAACACTGTGAACAAACCGTCCGAAACCGGTTTGTTCACAAACCAAATTTGACGAGGGTCGATGAAAAACCGTGCCCAAATAAGGTTAAATACTAATCAACAGATCTTGAAATGGTTGAAGCAAATTAAAATTCGAACTGGACGTTTTGCCTGCTGGACATTATAATTGTAAAACTTTGATATTTAGATCAAGTATAAACCAGGTAAGACTGTCATAGCTGATGCTCCTTCTAGGTCTACATGTTAAGATAATCATGCCATATCAAATCTATGTCAGATTTCTGCTTTTTCGATCAGGTGATCCGGATATAAAAAAAATTATCGACTGTATCAAAAATAGTACTGAAGAGTACTATTTTCAAAAACGAGTATGCATTTTAAACGATGTCTTTTGTTGATACCATAGTAAAGATACCGATGATACCCAGTTTGTGATACCTGCTGAAGAAAGATTACACATTCTAAGCTACTAGACCAACGACAAAAATGCTGGTGACTCTGGAATTAGAAAAAATATTGAGAAGCAAGCAAGTCAAAGATTGCCTGGAATGCAAGAAACCAGAGGTTTGAGATAATTTTCATTGATCCGTAACATTTAGTCGGATTTAATTTATTCTTATAACTGCGAGTATTGCCAGCCGATGGGTTAAACTCTTTCCTTTGATAACTGCCACAGTTCTAGCACGTGCCAAGATAGTAATCAACGAAATATTTACACGGTATGAAGTGTCACGAAAAACTTAATTTTCTGCTTTAACATTACGCATATTTTGTTTTACTCACTCTGTACAACAAAGTTGAACGATAGAAAATTCTTAGTTTTGTTTATTTTCGCACTTTGATTTACAATGAGATGTTTCTTTCTGTGTACTTTTTTATGTTTTTAGCGATCTTGCCGAACATTATTTCTCATGAACATCAAAATCATGTTTGAATTAGCAAAAATAAAGTCGGAACTTTAGAAAGGGGAGTGTGAGGGAGAGAGATAGACCGGTATATTAGTGCTTTCTCAACTCTAATTATTTGATGCAAAATTTTCTATCAGAAAAACATCTGATTGTCATCGTTAAAACATCTGAGACTTGCTGTTGCCAAACAGCAAAAACTTTTCTTTACATCCAATAAATAAATTCATAATTCAAGATAAAGAAGTGATACAAGCAGTTGCAGCAGTCGTCACATTCAGTTTTGTTTTCATTTTAAAAGAAACTTGTTATTTTCTAATTAAATTATACGTATTCAAACATAATTGCAGTGTGTATGATTTTAATTTCTTTTTATTGTTATTTTAAATGAATATTTTATAAGAGATATTATAGAATATGATTGAATGTGTTTGTATGTGTGTGTGTGTGTGTGTGTGTGTGTGTGTGTGGCTGTGTGTGTAGGATTAAAAATGAAAATAATGTTTAAGCGAATTATAAATAATGATGAGGAGAGACCGGCCTAATTTTATTTTATAAGGTTTTTTATTTTTATTTTTTATTTTCTACTTGTGCGACAATTATGAAGAGACAACGATTGACAATAAGTGAACAACTTAATTTGTGTATTTTTCATTGCATTTGATAAACTTTGAAATTAATAAAATTAATAATAATAATTTAAATTTAACCGATAAACAGTCATGTCGTTTTTACATCTTTAAATGTGACTTTAAATACTGGGTCACAGGAACACAACTTTTGTGTATTTATAATGTTTTTTTTTTCTTTTTTTTTTTTTGTTTATTTTATTATTGAATAATTAAATATTTTATGTTTTGTGTATAAAGTCTTTTTTAAGTGCTGATTAAAATTGAATGAAAAGAAAAGTAACTTTGTAACAACATGTTTCACGTGACATGAATTTTATGAATTATTTAAATATTTTAAGCGTTTTATTTCTAATAAAATATTTTTAATTGAAATCGTTAAATGTTTTGTGAAAAAAATTTAATAAAAATTTACAATAAAAAAAATTAAACTTACACCCTACACAGAGTTTTAAAATCTTTATTTGGTTATTAAAAAAAAATACATTTACCAAAATAACAATTAAAATCGTTAGCTCGAATAATTTAAGTTGTAATAACAAATGATTTTATTTAAATTAAATTGTGTAAAGTAAATTTAGGACGGATATTGGAAATGTATTAGGAATATTAATTGCCTTACCCGCAAGCACTTGGTTGCAGAGCTTTCTTCTTGTGTCCGGTATAAAATTGTAGACCTTAAGTTAAGACACACTCCAATGTTTAGTGTAGAAATTATCTAGACAAATCTATAATTTTAAATTTAATTTAATTCGAAATAAGTTACGAAAGTAACTTAGAGAATACAATTATTAGAAAATATCTTGAAACTATGACTCCGCTTGTAAATTTTGTATTTTTCTGTATTAAAAAAAGCTCGAAGGTAATATATCAAATATTGCGATTGGAGGGCTGTAAAACTTCTTTTGTGCCACTTAGATTTGATTCCCCCATAGATAAAAATATTCATATGCTTCATGCTGCTTTTAACCCTTTGCCAAGGATATTTCTAAAGAAAAGCATATAATAACTTCTTTTTTTTTGTTTTAAATGCTTTAAACAAAACTACTGAATATTTTCTCAAATTTCTTTTTTCAATTCTTCCGGTTAACAATGGCAAATAATTTCATTCAAATGGCTGTCTCGGCTGGCCATGCAGTAGCCTACACGATCGGTCCAATTTTTTTTTAGCAAATTATCGATTGTGTAGCTGTATTTCAGCAATGGCTCCACGAATATTGTCCTTTAAAGCGTCAATTTTCTCTGGCTTGTCGGCGTAATACTTATCTTTGACTTATCGCAACTCCCAGGTGGCCAAACGACATCAGCTCTGCGGCTGATAATGCGATCTTCAAAAATAGGGCGCAAAACATCGAGTGTAGCTTCGGCTCTGTGGCACGTAGCGCCGTCCTATTGAAACCAGATGTTGCCAATATCCTCCTCTTTAATTTTTGCCATTGACTGTAACGGCCACTCCTTGCTCATTTTCGAAGTAAAATGGCCCACTTATGCCTCTGGACCAAAATCCTTACCAAACAGTTGCTCGTTTTGGGTGCGTCGGCTTTTCAATGTATGCGTGCGGGTTTTCTGTGCCCCAAATGCGACAATTTTGCTTGTTTACATACCCGCCAAGATCAAAATGAGCTTCATCTGAAAAGATGATTTTTTTTGGCAAAATCGGCATCTTCTGTAAGTCGATCGTAGACACACTTAGGATGATCACTTGGCTTCAACTCCTGGACCAATTGATCTTTGTATGGCGTCTGTATGCAAAATTCGTCGCAATGATGTCTCTGAAATGTTCTATTGTTGAGAACGACGGTGAATTGATGTTGATGGCACTTCGCACACACTTTCTGCCACAGCAGCAATACTCTAGGGTGTACGCACTGTTTCTGGCTTTTCACGCTTTGGTTTATCGATGAGGATGCCAGCTTCTGTCACTTTTTTCACAAAACAACGAACATACGGAGCTGACGGTGCTTCTCTTCTTCCAAAATCCATACGCAATTTTCGCACACATTCTGCAACATTACCATGATTTTTAAAGTAATGTCACAATATTTCCCAGCGTTGTTCAAGCGTAGACACAACCATATTCGTTCAGCGGAAGGATAAAACTAATTATCTGTCAAATCAAACATGAGCTAAGTGTTACCATTCACGAAATAAGTACAAGTTGAAGAAAAAAAACGGTAAATGGCGGACCCTATATATTAGGTAGATCGAAAAAGTGGATGTAAAAATGGTTGTGGCCAATTAAACTTGAACCTAAGACGTTATTCCTTATGAGTTTGACCGGAATCTATAAAAAATTTAAAAAAAATGTCAAATCACGCAGAAAAACTCTATTTTAGTTTTTGCTGAATTTTTTAATTTTATAACTTTTTCAAATTTTCTTGCCATAGAAACCTATTTCAGACTATTATACAAATTTAAAAAACAAGTAGCGAAAGCGGCCAGTAATGGAAATCAGGAAGATAAGTAGTTTGTTGTTTCAATTTGAATGCAGAACTTTTCATATGTAATTAAAGGGAATTCATATCAAGACTTTAGAGAAAAAGAGAGAGAGAGAGAGAGAGAGAATGATAGACACATTTTAAAAAAACCAGAATAGAGATAAATAAATGCTACGTTTTCTAAAGGCCGGGGCACATAGAATCCGTCAGGCGTTATACTTTGACGTATTCAACTGAAGTCAAACTAACGACGAATGAGGTTGGCACAATGAGTACTTTGTTGACGTATAAGAAATCAGCTGTCTTATTTTATATTTTTTTGCAGCAAAGTTTTAATAAAGAGGACATTTGAAATGAAGTTAGACGACATCTTAGACTTTCTATTAATGGTAATTTGTACTATTTATTCCATTATTTATTATTATTATTATTTATAATTTATTTTTAAAATATTTTACTACAATAGAGCGAAAACAAAAACAAAATAAGAAGAAGAAGAAGCTAATGAAAAATGTCAAAGTACTTAATGTAAGTCAAAAGTTGGCTAACTTTCGAATTTTGCGTTGACGGAGACGTACTGATTGTGACAACGCTGATAGAACAACGTGTATTTCAACTTATGTACTTGTCAGTTGAAAAATACAACGTATGACGTATGACTTATGACGGATTTATGTGCCCCGGCCTTTAATTAAAGATTTTTTGCCAACAACCATTTTTACATGTTTAACTTAGATATTTAAAATTTGGAACTATGAACCTCTTGCAGCTAAAGATTGGATATGCTTAAAAGTACATTTGTATGTAGCAACCCATTTTAATAAGTTATAATTTTTGGTTTTGAAGGCTAGGCAAATTTAAAGTGAAATTTTAAGTGACAACGATAAAATCAAATAAATATTTATTAATAAGTCAGCATGTGGGGTTTGTTGTCCCCAAAATAAAAATCATAGAATTTATTGACAACTTTGTTAAATTTAATCAAAAAGTTAAAAATTTTGTTCACACAGTTGTTACACATTTTAAAAACTTTTGTATGTTAAATACATGACACAAAAATGACACTGACAGCTGACAAACAAAACTTCTTAAGACAAAAACAAGCATGTTTCAAAAATATATTAAATTAGAAAGAAAATAATAATCAAAATAATGAGGGTTTCACTTTCCTGAAGTATAGAGCAAGAAAAGGGTTAATTTTTTTTTACCAAAAAAACAGTGGGAAGAGTAAAAGGAGAGATTTTATTAAATCAAAAGATTCAATTGATTTTTGAAGAACTTAAAAACATAAATTCGTTCACAGGGTGATGATAACAACAAAAAAAAAAGGATTTATGTTACTAGTCTTATAAAAATCATCATTAAAATTATCATGGCTTCTTGTCAAGCACACACACACAGATACAAATATTGACAAACACACGTGCAATTATCGCATACTTTTTTTTATGACAATTTTTTTACTTATCATTTTGACATTAACGTCATCATCATTTTACATCATCTACAGCAAATTGTTGTAACTAATTGCGTGTTTGAATTAAAAGGGAAATAAAAAAGAAACCAAATAATAAAAAGGGGCATTATTTGAAATAGTCCTCAGATGTTGTATTCTTAACTACTGTTTGTTGCAAGAGTGTGACAGACTGTTACAAACAACAAAAAAAAAAAAAGAAAAGGAAAAAAAAACTCAAACCGAAGAAATACAATTCAAATTTGAATTGAAATTTAAATTCAAATTCAAATTTGAATTGTGCGATACGTAAAATAGTCTATTGTATTTTATTGTATTCATAAGAGTGTATTCAATAAGAACAAAAATAAAAAAAAGAAGAAAATTAAGAAAGGAAAAAAAAAACAATCAAACATATGACAGACATGTGTACGAGTGTGTGTTGTATTGTGTGTGTAAAACACTAGACTACACACTTGAACACATGCTCCAAAATAAATCGTTAAAAGTTACAACCAACTATCGAAGAGTGATAAAGTTTTCTGTGTTGCTCGTCTTTCGATTTATCAGCTTTTGGACTAAACAAGATGAAATTGACTTCTTTTTTTCCTTCTTTCTTTCTTTCTTGTTCATTTGACTTTTTGCCTTTTTGGTTGGAATTTTTTTAAAGTTGCTGTGCCGTGGTTCAGGCTGATATCTTGATAGATGTATGGACGATAAATTTTGAAAAAAAATTTTATAATGATGTTGTATGTTTTAAATGTCTTTATAACGTTTTTATAAGACAACGCAATACCAGAAACTGTGCGTAGTATGCTTGCGTTAGTGTGTTTGGCAGTGTTGCGTATCTGCTGTATGGCATTTTGGCTGCTTCAGTTCAATTGCGGAATGTTCTTTTAACACATTCATAAAACTTTACATAAGATTAGAGAAAACTTAATGGAACATATATTTCTTTTATTAAAATATATGATAAATAGATTTTTTGTCTTCAAAGTTCACAAGTTCCAAGACAACAAGAATGAAAAAAAAACACAAACGATCTTAAAGATATTAATCTTTAAGGGTGAAATAACACACAAATATTTCAACATATTTTCAAAATATTCAAAATACCTAAAAGCTGAAATGAACAAAAAAAAAACAAAATAAAGAAGAAGCAAAACAAAATGAAACAAAACGTTCCCATGTCGTTAGTTTAATTTGAATTTGAATATCATTAGACGGGTCGTTCGGTCGGTCGGTCGTTTGGTCTTCTTGTTAGACTGATTTTAATGCTTTTTGATTCCTATTAAAAGCCGCCTTTGTATGTTCGTAATACAATTGTTGTCGGCTTTGTAACTTGTGGTATTGGCATTTTTTTGTAGGGGCTTAAAACGCTTTAATGCTTTTCAAAAATTATAAAAATAAAAAACAAAAACAAAAAACTAGGCAAACTTAAAAGAGACACAGTTTTAAGTTGTTAAAGTCTTTGTCTTTTTATGTTGTAAGAAATTTGTTAAATGAGTTTTAAACTTTTTTTTTTATTTTTTGTTTTTATTATTTTATGGGGGACGTTACTTATGCCTCTCCTCAAACAACGCCAAGTTCCTTTAACATCTTCCTCTTTAAAGTAAAAAATTTTTATTTGTTGTCATATTTTCTTTTATTAATTCTATCATTAAGTGGCGGCTTAGTTTTCGATAACAAAAAAAATTACAATGACAGGGACAGGGACACACACACTCATACACATATACTTTGCTACTCCCTGTTGTAAGCGCAACCAACAATCAGTCGAGTTTCGTGGAACTTATAGGTTTTTGATACCTGTTTTGAATACTTAATTTGGTCATCAGTTGTATTCTGAAAATTAGCTATTAAATAAATAAAATATGCAAGCACACTCAAACATACACACATACATACATACACTCTCAAGGAACTTAAATTATATTAAACAAAAAAAAAATAAAAAAATGAAAAAAATTAAATATAAAATAACAGACATAGTGACTGACTATATAACAAACATTGTTAATATTTTACTGCCACCTATACGCCTACCCGCCTACTCGCCTACCCGCCTGCCGCTGTATGCTCTGCTATTGCTGCTAGTTCTAAAACAATTGTTGCCGCTCAAAATTTTTTTTCTTTTCTTTATTTGCTTCACTCAACTATTTGCGTTTACGTAAATGACGACGATGATGATTTTTATCATCAAACTCACATCATCAATGTACAATATAATCACGGAATGTCCATCCATTGTTGGGTTTTTTTTTGCTTTTTTAAGAATTATGTGCAACCTGGTTTGATTGCCTGTTTGGTTGGTTAAATTAATGGCTGTCTTGACAGCTTGACTGTGCTAAATGCCTCATACGAGAGTTGTTTAATTGAAATAGTTAAAGCAAAAGTTTCATAGAACCAAGAAGGTCAAACGGTAGCATTGTTTATATATTTGCGATGTCTGTCCGTTTGTATGTTCACGTGATTACCAGCCTCTATCTTTGAAACTGTAACAAAAAAAAAGTGTATAACTGAAACTAATATTTGCTATAATTTTACAAGTATATTAAACGGTATTGCCGTTGTAGTTTTGCATTTAAATCGTAATAAAATTTTTTTGATAGACTGAATCTAATTTAAGGGTTGCATTTCCTGATCTTTGTATTGTGTTTCATAAAAAAATAAGTTTTGTTATTTTTGCGATAAAAAAAATCAATGGTAACGCTGTTTGTAATATATATAAAGTTTTGCCCATTTTTCAATTTCGCTTTTGCGAATGTTCTACAATCAAATGCAGCTAGAAGAGAATGGATCTTGTATTGATAAATGTGTTTTTTTAATGTCGGCAATTATGTATGAAACACAATATCAGATAAATGTCCGCCTCTGTTAGCCTGACAAATGCGAGCCCTTTTGAATACATTTTTCCTAACATTTTCACACGTTTCACGCGGTATTTCATTAACTTCATCATGAATATTTTGTTTGAGTTGCTTAAACGTTTCTGGTGTGTTTGCATAAACCTGGCTTTTCAGATATTCCCGCAAAAAGCGGGAAGTTCACTGCAGTCAAATCAGGTGACCTTGGAGGCCAATAAACGTCAGCATTTCTTAAAATAACTTGTTGTGGAAAGACGTATCCATTATAATACTGGCTGTATGCGATTTGGCACCATCTTGTTGGTTTCACATATTAATCAAGCCCAAAGCATGCAGTTGTGGCGTTAAAAAGTTTTCAATCATATTACGATTTTCACATTCACAGTTACCGCTACGCCATTTTCATTTTCAGAGAAGCAAGGTCCAATGGTTCCTCCTGAACAAATTGCACACCAGACTGTCACATTTAATGGATGCAAAGGTGACTATTGAATAATTTAAGGGTTTCCAGAACCTACTATTTGGTTTATTCATTTTCATGCAAATCGGCGTTGTCATGGGCGAGCTGTAACATCCTACAGTCTTCTAAAGGAAGCTCTTGTGTCAACTGAATTTTATATGGAAGCAAATGCAAATCCTTGTGCAAAATTGTAGCCAGAGTAGCTCGTTGAAGACCAAGCTCCTGAGCCTGGCGTCAAATTGAGATTGATGGATTGTTTTGAACACTTTCTTGAGCAGCAGTAATATTTTCAGCCGATCTTACAGTACGTTGTGGTCCCTGCTTGGGCCTATCACTTACAGATTATCTTTCTTCGCAATCATTCACTATACGATAAATGGTGCGTTTTGTTGGCACGTTGTTTCTCCCAATAATTTTACGTAATTTTCTCATCGTCAAACTAATCGATGATTGAATTTGATAAAATGTTTTAACGATTAAAATACGTTGGTTTATCGAATATTTTTCCATTAAATAAATTTGCCACGTGTCTTCATCACGATTGAAAAATATGAACTGTCAAAAGACGGCAAAGCAAATTAGTATACTTTCCCGGCGGACATCGGGAAAGTAGAATAAATTTTAGGGAATTAACTTCTTGGCACGTGTGTTATGTTTATAACTGGATAAACTTGACGTTAACACTGACTGTCAAAAATAATAATAGCAACATCAGAACTATATGCCACCCAGCAGCGCTTAGAAATTATTAAAAAAAAAACAATTTTCCAATTTTTTAAATTTTTTTTAAACAATTTTTATTAAACGATTTGCAGGCGCAGAACTTAATAAAAATGTTTAAATATTTTTAATTATTTTACTCAATATATCGCCACTCTTTTATGTAGTGTTATTAGAAACAAAAAAATAATACAATTAGTTGCAATTTATGCAAGTTAATTGTGAGGAGTTAAATATTAAATTACATTTACACCAAGTGCTGTTCAACTACCCTCGTAATCTTCATAAATGCTTGTTGACAAGGTAGATTAAACAACTTTAAAGTGTATGAGGGAGTGTGTGGTGTGTTATTATTATTTTCCACTCCCAAAGGTAGTTAAAGCTGAAAGTTTGTGTATTTTTTTTATACTTTTTTTCGCCGGTCGGCGGTTAATTCTATTATTGACATTACAAACGTATAAATACCTTAAGCTATAAACGATCTTTTATTGTATTTTATTTTATTTTATTTGAATTTTAAATTTTGCATAAATAAATGTTTTAATGTTTAATTCGTAGCTGTATGAGTGTTAATAATTAACATTATAAACGTGGGGAAAACGCATAAAGCAAATAAATGCTGTAAGCGTTGCACCAAAACGATTCTAAGAAGTGAAAATAAAATCACTAAAAATAATTTTAAATGTTAAAGTAAAATTTTATATGAAATAAATGTTGAAAGGAAAAAAAAAGAAGTTAAAGTTATAAAAATTGTTATCTCTTCTTGCATTTCCTGAATATGACGGACATCTAGCTGACAATCATTCAAAAGAAGACAAATTCGAAAAAAGTATAAATAAATTTCTAAATAAATATTGTCTAGCGAATGAATGAGTGAGTGAGTTAGTGAGTGCAAGTTGAATATTTTATAAAATGGAAATTTTTGTTATTCAAACACAAGTGTTTTATTTAAGTATCATAACGGCCTTAACAATATTTCATTAAATAGTTAGTTGCAGCTAAAGTTATTGTTGTTGTTGCTGTTGCTGATGTTGAAACAAATTAAATATTTAATTATTTAAATATGTCCTCTATTATAATTAAATGAGACACATTTACAAATTGTTAGATACGCATACAATACGAGTACCGGTATGATTGAAAAGCATGAAAACAACTTTAATAACAAAAAATTATATTTTACGCTACCTCTGCCTATATTTAAGAAGGCAGTCCGTAAAGTTTGTTATTTAAAGGGAATCAATAAAATTCATATCTGCCTTAGATTTTTTATGTCATGAAATGTTCTTTGAAATATTAATGCCACACAGTGGGAGACTTTGGTACAAAAAATGGTAATAAATTTTAAGTTTATAAAAGAACAGTAAGTTTCATTAGAGCTCTACAAAAACATTACACTACATAATGTTTTATTTCAACATTCTCAATAATTAAAAAATTTTTATGAATAGAAAACAAAATCTTTAAAATAAGGCAAACAATTTTTGTTTAGCTAATCGTAAACGCATAAACCAAGAATAAAAATTGTAAGCTAAAAGTCGAATAATTTGTAAATCCTTAAGGGAAAAAAGAATATGAAACTGGTATGCTAACTTTAAGTAAACTGACGCTATCCGAGTAAACAATATTAAGTTCATGTTTTGTTCAACTATACTTCTGCTACAGCAGTTTGAAGTCTAATGATGCCACATATTTAGACTATTCAGATTTATTTTTTTTATTTATTATTTGTTGCTTAAGCCAACTACTTACTTTTTAATAGCATATTTAATTATAAAAGGTTAAATAATTACTATTGAATTTTTTAAATTCTTTTTCGGTTAAATATTTTATAACAATGATCGCCGTTTTTCTTATTTTTCTTAACAGTGCCATTTATATTTTTCTAAGCTCCAAAAATATTTCTGCGGAAGTATGACCTTTAACTGTATATGTAATTTATAGATACTTTTCTGTTTTACTAAACTTTTAGAGACAAAAATTTTAAATTGTATCGTATGTTGTAAAGAATAACAGCCGTTAAGCAAAATTTCTTAAAGTTGTATTCAAAAAATCTTTTTAACTTAAAATACCTTTTTGTTAAATCTTTGATAACTTTAAAGTAGGAGAAAACCTAATTTACACCTACAATAAATTGAGCCGCCGTTTGTTTTCAAAGTGACATAAGTCATCTTTTTTATCTAAAGTTAGTTTATTAAAGATTTTATAGGGAATATCATGGTAAAATCGTATCCATTGAATTTTTAGCCAGTTCACTTTGTCTATATTTACTTTTCTTTTCGAAACAGATTTTTTCTAATCATTCTAGTCATTGAAATGAAATCTATGCTGTGTACTGTGAACGATTTTTTTCGACAGGCGGCTATCACTCTATAGTAATGATTTGGAATTTATAAAACATTAATTTTTTTAAGGCCATTTCAATTACACCAAAGTCACGATCATTTGATAAGTATGCATTACCCAAAATTAAAAATTTGTGGTCCAGAATTTCGATATCGTTTTCTAGAAACTAAAAAATTTTCATCCAAATTAATGCCAGTTTTATGTTACTTATTTGTCCTGTACATAAGTCACTACGATATTCAATAATATGCTTTTGAGCTGTGACATTCTTAAGATGTTTTATACAACACGAACCAACATCCTGAGATTAAAAGTAATTTAAATTAAATAATACTAATTATATGTATACTATATTAGATATCATTATAATATACTTCAGAAAACTGCACTATTCTTTCGCATTTATAACAATAAGTGCAATGAGCATAACAATACCTTACACACACACACACACACATTTCTTACGTGCTTCTATTTCTTTAACACTAAGCTCCGTAATTAATTTGCTGAGTTCAGCGACTTACGCTACTTTTAAAATAAACATTTTTGTTTTACTGTTAATTACCAACACTTCTCTCGATTAAATCTCAATAGTTTTCAACTTATTAATTTCAAATTTTTTAAAAATTTATATATACTGTTTAATTGTGACTTATGCCACTTTCAAAAAAAAAAAATTTTTATTAAAACAAATTATAGTATACAAATAATAAAAACTAAAATATAACATGTTATACTGTAAAGCTCAAGTAACACTTTTCACGAGGTTTATTTTTACACTGACTAACTATCCACTCAGACGCTGCCCTTTTATATTTGTCCACTAGAAGTCTAGAAAAATTAAGAATCTTCTACGCCTTTTGTATCACATTTTGTTGTTGTATGTTGTCCATTCAAAGTATAGGCGCCTGTATATATGTGTGTGTTTTTGTTTTTATGCTGATAAAGTTTCTTCTTGGGATTTATTTTAAAATATTTGTTGTTGTCTTGTGTAAATAAGTTTTCTCAGAAAACCACGCAGTTAGTAAACAACATATCAAATTTTTGTTGTTTGCGTGTATAACATTTTTACGTAGTTTGTAACTAGAAATTTTGTTGTTGTGCATAAGATTTCTTAGCAAGCCACACAGTCAGTAAACAAAAATACTCAGCAGTTTACTTGATTGCTTAATTATTTTCTTTTAAAACTTTAGCAAGATACATCCTTAACAATATCTATAGTTCTGAAATCTATAATGCTGTGGCTTTCCTGTCAGAAGTCATATTTAAGTTATAATGTTATCTTTGATTTAATTCATGTCGTAAAGTTCTATATCTCTACAAAACAACAGCCTTTAGTAACAGTTAGTTAAGTAAACTGTGTGATTAGATTTACAACTGCGCCTGACCATGAAGCCTTAATTAGATGGTGGACCAAACCACTGCATAATTTGGAACGTCATGCTCGTCCTAGGAAGCCGAAGCTATAATTCTATGCAACAGAACTTTCTAGTTGCAACTTCGATGATTCCAGAGCAGGGCAGCAAATCATCACTCCTTGCTTAAGAGTTGGAGACTTTCCAACTCCTGTCCAGAACACATGTCTAGCGTGGTCACTGGATCTGGGAACATTTCAGCAGGTAGGTGTTATTAAAGGTGAAATGAACTCGGCCACCATATAACCATAAACTGTTATGGGGCCACGAAACCACAACCACCACGATACTCCCATAAAGGGCCAACCTCTATAATCAGCCAGAGAACAGTTAAGTGTCTAAAAAGACAAATAATGAACTCTGCGAGCTTACTGATTCCCGTGGAAATAAAGTGGAGTTTCTAGTTGTACCCCTGCTGACTTCAGGGGACTGGGCACCCTTTTTCTCCCAGTTGCACAGGTCTAAGTTGTTACCATCTCCAAAGACCTTATATATGTGCCCCCGGGGGGTAAGTTAGTTAAGTAAATAGAGAAGTAGCCGGCCGTTGTAAATCACTTTGTTCTCTATAATATTGTTCAAACAGAGTTATAATTTTTAGGCTCCTGAGATACGCTGAGTAACACAACTTTTAAATCGCCAACTATAAGATACGAGATTAGCTTTACATCTGCGCCTGGCCGTAAGCCGTAATCAGATGGTGGTCAAACCATTGGGAATGAAAAGCAACGTCATTCACGCCCTAGGAAGCCGAGGACAAATTCTAGCAACAGCTTATCCCTAGTTGCAATTTCAGCGGTTCCAAAGCAGGATTGGGAAACACTATTCCGTGCTGAAGAGCACGAGACTATCCAACTCCTGGTCCAGAACGCATGAAGCTTAATATAATTAAGAACACGACGGCATTCATACCCACTGGACCCACAAACTCAAACGGGGGTCTCGAAACACACAGCCACCACGATACTCTTGAAGGGCCTACCTTAATAATCAGTCAGAGAATCAGTCTGGGGCTTACTGAATCCCATGGAAATATAGTGGATTTTCCAGTTGGCTCCTTGCTAGCCTAAGGGGACTGGCCTTCCTTTTACCCCCGCAAGACACAAGTCTAGATGTTTGTGTGATCCATAAAGACTTATAAATGTGCCCTCCGGGGGGGGAGGGGGGGTATAATACACAAAATAATTTTTCGTTGCCTTCTCAAAATATTGGTCACAGGAATTGCCATCATTTTGTTCTTATTTCTGTTAAGTTCCCACTGATATTAATTTGATTCACTTAAAGTTTTTAAAAAATTCACTCAAACATTTTTTTTTAAACAAACCGTAAAATGATTAAAGAACTGTTAAGCAAATCCTCGCATTTATGACAGGTGTTTCTTATATAATTGCTTGTATTGTAAATTGTATATATAATCGAATGCGTGCATGTGTGTATGTAAAGTGTAATTGTAACTTAATGTAAATTTGTATAAAAAAGTAATTTCGAAAATTTTGTTTTCTTAAATTGAACACTTCATTCAATGGGTGTTTATTATAATCTTATTTACATAATGCATAACAGACTTACATCTATGTATATATGTATGTATATACTTGTAAGTATGTATTTATGAATATAAACGTGTATATTATCCTAACAAAACAACAAAAACTTAAAATATGCATGCATTTTCATACGTAAATGTCTTTAGAATGAAAATGGTTGGTTGTTAACTGCTTGAATGTTCAAGTATGAAATTTACGTCAACATATTATTTATGCTTAAGTGTGTGTGTGTATACGAGTGTGTACGTGTGTGCATATGCTGCAATATGCAGTTTATTTCTTATTCTATTGAATGTTGTGAGATTAAGTATATTATTGTTATTAGTATTATTATTGGTAAGGTCAGTTTGTGTTCAATGCTACTCCAAAGACGATAAAGACATTGACCATGTTGCAACAGCAAATTGTCAACAAAGTGAGGCAACTAACATAAAAAAGAAAGTTAATGGACTTAACGTTAGAGCAACTTAGTCAGGGTTTCTTAAAAGTTCTTAAAATAAAAATATTTGAAATATGAAAATGTTAAATATTAAAATGTTTGAAACATTAAAGTTTTCTTATTTGAAGTTGACATGCATGATGAGGTTCAAAGGTCAATTTTAGTTATTTGTAAACATTTGAAGTAAATTAATATTAATTATAAGTATTTATCATTATAAAGATCTTTTTAATTAAATTTACCACGTATATATTCAATATTTCGGTTTCCCTTGGAAAACTTGTTCAGGAAATTAATTTTTATAATTAATAATAATTTTTTTTCTCTTTAGTCTCTCAAGTCGGAATCTCTGACTTTCTGTCTTACAGTTTTTTTTTTGTTTTACATTTGAACATTTTGCCGTCGATATAATTACAGATACATACGGTAAGTCTTGGTTAGCAGGCTGCTTCCTAGCAAACTAACACTTAACTATGAACGCAAATGTACATATTGACTTTTATCTCTACACGTAAACACACTTACGATATGGATAAATTACACAAATGAAAAGAAGAAGAAGAAGAAGAAGAAGAAAAAATAATATAGAAAAACTAAAGATATTTCCGTTAGTATGGATGATGTAATAAGAGAGTCCTACTGTTATGATGTATCGATTTAAAGCCATAATGACCATCATACACTTAAGAAAATTGTTAAGATACTTTAGAAGGCTTCCAATATTTAATCCGTTTGTGGGGGGTTAAATTTACAAAATTGATTTAGGAAATTTATTTGCAGGTAAATTGTTTAAATAAATTCTAATTTATTTTCCACAAATTTATTTTGTGGCAAAAATTTTAACAATTTCTAATTAAAATTTGAATTTAAATGATTCGAGATAAAATGCTATTAATTTTATAGTTTAATGGATAATAATATAATTTATTCTGAAAACATAATAAATAATAAATTAAATTGAATAAGATGTTAAGTAAAATACTGTAGAATAAGATTTTTAAAACTTTTTTTCTCATTATCTGGATTTTTAAGTTTGTTAAAGTGGAATCATACCCTCTTTTAAGAGCTTGAAGGAAAAAAGATTTGAAAAAGTTCTGGGTTTAATTCTCAGGTTCTTTAGTGTTTAGGAGAGAGACTTCGCAAAGTTTTTACAAAGCACTTCTAGTGTGTATGAAAAATTTCAGTTATTGGGCTTTAAGGCCGAACTATAATATGCTTAAGCTGACTTAAGCTAATGCCACATATTGAACGAAAAGTCTGTCAAATGCTTAAGTAAATAAAAAAAAAAACCATAATACAAAACGGAAAGAGACAACAGCATTATCACAACACATACTTAAGACTGAACATGCAGCTGACTATGACTAAAGTCAAGATTATGGATATAGAATCCAGGGAAATTAAAAGGTACACGTTAGAAAGTCTTCGATGTCACAACGGAACATCGACAACACTATGAACCTAACAGAAGACACGGACAACATAAACATTAACTAAGTTTAATTGTTTTTTGTTATTTGTCAAAATATTAAGTTAGCAATGTGATCAATATTGCATTGTAAGTAATTTATTTTGGTGTATTTAATTGTAATAATATAAGATTTTAAGTTGTAAATATTCGAAGCCCTTGAGAAAGTCAACAAAAAATTGACAAAACGTTGGGTAGAAGTGAAATAAAAAGTTTTTTATTGACACAAAAAGTTTATAAAATCAACAACATAAAACTCTGAATTGGCCAATGAATACAAATAACTAGCTTAAGTAAATCATTACAGACTTTTAGCTGACTATAATGTACTTACATGAATATGGAAATTATTATGCACCGTTGCACATTTGACATATTTTGTATACTTAATACTAACCTTATACAAATTTGTAACGACCAAAAGTCCAACCTCGTTTTTGGTCACACAGAGAACTGTCTGACGACAGTCACGGGTCAATCCCTATCTTTAATTTTAAATGTATTTAATAAGATAATGAATTTATGTTAAAATTTCTATATTTTTCTCCAATATATTTTTGTACGCATATATTTACTTATAGACTCATTTATAAACGTATTTATTTATAGATGTAGTTATTAAGAGATCTGAAATAAGCATTTATGTTGACGTAAGATTTAGTTCTAGTTATTATTGTAATTAGCCACGAAGGCATACGAGTATTTTAATTAGTAACATTCATATTGTAAAACTGGCTGCAGCTCGGTGGTGAAAACAGCCGTCGGCTGTGGTGTACCTACTGCCGAAATTGAGGTAGGTGTGTTTGTGCATTTGTGTGTGGGGAAAGAGTATAAAAGCGCAAACATCAATCAGAACAAGCAATTGGTGTGCGACCGGCAACAGGAGCAAAGGTGAATATCTTCTTCTATTTTTTTTTATTATTTTTTTGGACTCGTAGTCAGAGTATAGATAGAGCCGTGGTAATACCCAGCCGAATTTATATTCTGAGACAGAACAAACCGCGACGTAGCGACCACAGACAGAGCCGTGGTAATACCCAGCCGAGTTTGTGTCCGCAGTCGCCACCGACAGTGACCAGGCAGTGAACGGTTGCGCCGTGGTAATACCTTGCCCAGCCTACAGTGCCTTGGCGCTTGCGGCGTACAGACCTATTTCGACGGAGCGATCACAAACAGAGCCGTGGTAATACCCAGCCCGCAGTCGACCTAGACAGTGACGTTCGCCGAATACAGAACGCATGAAGTAGAAGATATTTACCGAAGCCGCCTGCATACACACCAGTGCACAAGATTGAAGCCCGAGCTGCAGTCAAGTTGCGAACTAGGAATAGGGCAACTCCCTTTCCTGAATAAAGAACCAGATTGTGAGCAAGGCTTCGTCTTTTTTTTTTTTTAATCGACAAAACACGACCCTGGACCCCGCTGAGCATACCTCAGCTACCAGGAAAACGTGTCGTTACAAATTTATAATTTTTTTTTAATATTTTTAAGAAAATTATGAAAGAAAAATTACACTAATATCGCTATTTGTATTATGTGGGTCAAAAGTACTTAAAAATGCAACTGTGTGCATCATTGAATTTATAAGCAATGAAAAAATTAAATTGTGTGTTAAAAAGTGGAAAAGAAATTAAAATTTTTAAAGGCCCTTAAGCTATTATACACCAAGCTTGAGTCTAAGTTCTTCAACGTTATCACGAGTACTACAAAATAAAGATTCACACTGTAAAAAAGTAAAAAATGCTTATACCGGCGGGGTGCGAGAGAGCTACAGTAGTACCCATTGCTCAATATAGCCCATTCCGCTGCCTGATATAGCTTCCATCTTCTTCATATTCATGCAGAAACGTTCCCGTGGTAACTTCTATCTGTGTTTGCACTCTGCGACTTTATATATAATAATTTATATAAATCATAACAGTATGAAAATGAAAAACGCAAACAAAATTTTTTTTTTGTTATTAACATATTTAGCATAGATGCTATTAAAATAATACAATTGCTATTATTATTAGATAAAAAAATAATTTTTTACATTTTTTTACATTTCTTTTAACTAAATAAAAATTAGTTTCATTTTTTAATTCTAGTGGATATTCATTAAAAAGCTTAAGCTTTATATACGGGTATGTTCTCACAATCGCAAGGTTTTCAAATCGCCAGACGACTTAAAAACGCCAATATCAATTTTAGATATTATATTGTTTGGTTGTCCTCCGCCAGTAGATGAAATAATATTGCCATTTCCCGTCGTAACTGGCCGGTTTGTATATGATGGCGAGCGCTTTCGATGCGTATGCATCATTTTCAAGCCACGGTTTAGTTTGTACTGGTGAGTAGTGTTGGCGTTCAGGTAGTTCTGTTATTAGGCTTGTATATATTCAGGTAAGCAGAATACCAGCCACCTGGCATTTGTATGCAAAGTGAACCTAACGATACCTCCGTCTTTTACTATTATGTAGGTACGTGTGTCCGTCTGAGGGTGTTTTTCGTTTGCCCGTTGGCATGAGTAGTTTCAATGGTGTGAAAATTGTGTCTGAGGTCGTATTTACCTGTTCGTTTATAATGTCGTTGTTGAATGTTTTTGTTTTGTAGATTTCCATACTTTCAAGAATGTCTAGTCTTCGTCCTTTTTTGCTAGGATGTAATAATGTCATACATTCATCTATTTCCCTTGGTGTGTGTCCGTGAGTGTCAAGGTGTGATGCAAAGTTTGAATCTTCTCTTTTCCGTTTGTATGAGCGTATGTGTTCTGCAAACCTTGTTTTTAGTGTTCGTCCAGTTTGCCCTATATAGGTTTGTTTGCAGGTACAGGTAAGTCTGTATACCCCGCTGGAATTGAATTTGTCAGTTGTTTCTGTAGTTGTTCTGAGATAGTGTCTGAGGGTGTTTCCACTTTTCAATGCTGTGAGTATTCCTTCTTTTTGAAAAAGGTTAGTTAGTCTGTATATTTCTGGTCCTGTGTAAGTAAAGGTGTGCCGTCGTGTTGTATCGGCTGTCTCCTTGTCTTCTCTATTTTTGTTCTTAGTGTTGTACTGTCTAAGTAGTTTATCGATGGTAGTGGTTTTGTAGCCGTTATTTATAGCTATGGCGTAGATTGTGTCGAGTTCCCTCCTGTACTTATCTGGATTAAGTGGAATTGTCCCAAGCCTATGTATCATATGTCTAAAAGCTGCTAGTTTGTGTTGGGTAGGGTGGTTTGAGGTGTTGTGGATGGTAGTGTCCGTTGTTGTTGGTTTTCTATAGATGTCGAATGTTAAATAGTCAGTTCCTCGTGTTATAGTGATGTCAAGATAATGTAAATTTCTGTCTTGTTCTTTTTCCATTGTGTATGTAATCTTATCATGAATTGTGTTTAAGCTTTCTAGAATTTGTTCGCCGTTATCTTGCTCGAGGATGCATATAATGTCATCTACGTATCTATAGTAATGAGTTATTTTGTGTTTTTCCATGAGTGTTTTCACGTGTAGTGATTCGAGATGTTGCATGAAAATTTCCATGAAGATTGCGGAAGTTGGGTTTCCCATACCGAGTCCGTCAGGTAATTTGTAAAAGTTGTTATTGAATCTAAAGTAGTTCTGTTTTATTATCGTTTTTGCAATATCTATAATATCAGCGATGTATTGGCTTTCGTATAAATTGTCTAGTGTGTTGCGTAGAATATTTAAGGTTTCATGTGTTGGTATTGAAGTATATAGATCCTTAATATCAAAGGAAACGAGTCGCGTATTTTCGGTTATTTTTATGTCCTTAAGTTTATCAACGAGGTCTTGTGTATTACGTATAGTATATGTGTTTTGTAAATTTATCCTTTCCTTAAGTACGCTGGTGAGGTGTTTAGCTAGGTGGTACGCCGGTGCAGGTCTGTAGTTTATAATAGGTCTCATTGGTATGTTTTCCTTGTGTATTTTTGGTTGTGCTTTGAGCGTCGGTGGTCCTGGATTCATGTTCATGTACATGTATACCTTTCCGTCAGTAAAAGTTTTGCAGCGTTTTAATAGGTTGCGTATTTCCTTTTGGAAGGACTCAGTTGGGTCATTCCTGAATTTAGTGCAGTTGGTCTGCTGTATAAATTGTTGTGTTTTGTCTATATATTCTTCTTTGTGCATTATTACTGTCGTATTTCCTTTGTCAGCCTTTGTAATTATTAAGTCATTGTCTCGTAATTTTGCCCTTATCTGCTTAGCAATTTTTTGCTCGTTTGGATTCGTTTTTTTCTTATTGTGTTCTTTTATCGTTTTCTCGAGTATGTCGGCCACTCTGTGTCTCATGTGTTCTTGGCGGTCGGTTGGTAATTGAGCGATAGTTGCCTCAGCATCTACAATCTGTGTTTCAATCGTCTTCTGTATTCTGTCAAAAGGTAAATTATGTTTCAATCCTTTTTCCATTAGTTTTGTCTCGTTTTGATTGAATTGTGTATCTGTGAGGTTTTTGACTCGTGAATGAAACTCCATCCTATTGTGATTGTCGGTTTGTTTTGTTAGCTTTGTAAATTTACGCTCCATTCGTTTGTATTTTTCATCCATCTGGTTTTGTACCCTATCGCGTAGATTGTGTAAAAATGGTGGAAATATATGGAATAGATTATGTTTAGTCAATATGTCGGCTACCTCTAAGTGAATTCTATATAATTCCTTGTTAAGTTTGTCTTTTTTGATATAAAGTGAGCGTATTTCAGTCTTTATCCATGTTAGTTCTGCTGTACGTTTAGCCTGCTGTGAAGCGTAGGTTTTTGTGGTGATGTTAACAGTTGCGTAGCGTGGCGTAATGTTGTTGTCAATACATTGTCTGTTGTAGCGTATGTTTGCGATTGTCTTGTGCAGTTGTAAAGTCTTCGTACTGGTGAGTAGTGTTGGCGTTCAGAACTACCTGAACGCCAACACTACTCACCAGTACAAACTAAACCGTGGCTTGAAAATGATGCATACGCATCGAAAGCGCTCGCCATCATATACAAACCGGCCAGTTACGACGGGAAATGGCAATATCAATTTTAGATGTTGTCTAAATCATACGTTTTGCTGGCGACTTGTTTTTATTTGTTTTTATCTTTTGATCAGCTGTTTGTTCAAATCGCCATTTTAAAGTAAACAATTGACACATGAACTTAACAAAAAAAAGAGCAATTTTAAAATTGGTATTTTTAATTTAAATAGTGTAAAATTGTTTTAAATTTTTGTTGAACTAAAAAAAAAAACATATTAAAATTTAATTGTGAACCATTTTATTTTGTCTTGAATGTTTTGTATAAGCAAACTCAATCAGTTCACTTCAGCAAATGCTTGCGGTTTGAAATCGCAAATATTAAGCGTTTAGCGTTTGTCAGAACACCTATTATGCGTCTTCAAAACGCAAGATATTATTTGCGTTTTTCAGAACACCAAATTTAAAGCGTTTTACGTTTTTGAGAACATGCCCGATAATAGTGAATTTTGACTAAAGTTTGTTCTTCTAAAACTTATTCTAAAATCGCTAGCATTTCGCAAATTGTAGGGTTTAACATCAGCTACATAAACCAATTGCGTTTGGATATATCTTGGCATAATTTCTCTTCATTACAAGTCTTTGGTTGACCGTTTGCCATTGTAGCTTCTGCAGCATATTCCTAAAGTGAGTTAGTCTATGACAGCGTAGAATGCATCTCATACCGTTGTTTTGCATCGTTTGAAGTCGGTTTTTCATTTCCTGTGCTCCCAGGAATATTAAGGAAGAGCAATATTCAAAATGAGGCTTTATTGCAGTATTATATATTTTTGTGGATGTTGACGTTGACAGTTGACATCGAATTCTTCTAAGAAGTGCAATTTTTTTAAAGATTTTTTTTTTGCAAATATAGTCGAAATGCAATTTGAACCTCAAATTTTTTTCGAGAACCAATCCCAGATATTTCATTTCTCCCGCCATTTCCATTACCATAGTCTCAATAATTACATTTTCTGTTGTGTTTGAATTTATGACCATGACTTTTGTTTTATTTTAGACACATTTGCACTTCTTTCAAATCCCTGTTAACAATACGAAGATACTCATCTGCATTTTTGCCACTTTTGTAAATAAAGGGCATCATCAGTAAACACATACTTTAGCTTCTCTCAAAACTTTTGGTAAATCATTTATTATTCTTCAAGGTATTACTTACCACTTTTATTGTATTGTTCTGCTGCTTCTTTCCATGCTCGTTCCTTTGAATTGCCGTTATAATGAAACGCGTCTTATTTTTTTAAAAAGCAATTTTTTCTATGTACATTTTCTATTAATTTAGATAAAATATTTTTTCGCTTTCATCCTCCATTTGTTTACTAATGCAGCTGTAACACAATGCAAAATCAGCTGTTTCCTTACGGAATGTGCGATCAGTTTCGTACTTTGCTTAAGCAATTGATATTTAACGAAACTTGACAAAAAGTTTTGTTAAGTACATTATAGTTTGCCACATATGATTATTAGCCATTTGCACAGTTGCTTAAGTTGCCTTAAGCCAGCATATGCATAATATAGTTGAGCCTTTAGTCGGATTATGATTATGTATGAGTAACTGCAGTGATGACTGCGATTATTTAAAAACTTATTTGCGATTAAAAGCTGGAGACTAATCTAAACTCACACTGCGTCATTGGAAACAAAAGCCCTGGGCAAAAGTCTTTACACAATCCTTATGACGTAGTCACTTAAGTAGAAAAAAAGACATAACGCAGCACTTTCATCTGTAATTTACTTCTAACGACACTGTCTAAGAGTTAGTTACGTGAAGTAAATAAACAATTTCCATTGTGTAAATACTTTCGATCAGAGCTGTACATGTTAATCAATTGAATCTTTAAACAAATATCTCATTAACATTCGATCTTTATGTTTATTAAATAAAAATCTATCTAATTAAAAATTTTCAAAAGTCTCACTGATAATATCTGTCACACAGATCACAGAAGGGAAGCAGCAGTTAAATTAGAATAAACATTTTTTTTGTTCTTGTTGTAGTTCTATACTCATTTTGTATGCCCAGATATTTATAATATTGAATTTCCTTTTTGTAACTTAAGTAAAGTGTTTAGTTTTATTAATTCATTTCAGATACTTAATTAAAATACATTTGGAAGGCGGAAGAGTCAACTGAACAACAAAAATACTCCTACAACAACTATTGAAGAAACATAAATACTGGGAAAAAGAAGAAAAAAGCAAACACATGATTCCCACATAAGTTAATGGACGAAACTCAATATTCCAACGAATATTGACATGAACGCAGTAAGTCTTACTATATAACTACAACAACAGCAACAACAACAACTTTTAAAAGAAAACAAAGAAAAAAGGAGAAAATAAAGAAGACACACTTCCTGCCTCGCATAAATAAAAAATGCCTCAAACGAATGCCAGTAGAAGATATGCGATCGTCAACATTATCCTCACATATTTAATTGTATGCCGAACATGTACAACATGTCTACCCGCTGCCAAAGACTCCTCTCTACTTTTAAGCGATTCCGAAGAAGATGTGTTTAGTAAATTCGATGACATCAGTGATGAAATGGAGGAGCTAATGACACCTAAGGCAGATGGCAAAAAGTCCACTAGTTGGGCAAAATTGAAAGACATTGATAGCTCCTATCATGACAATACGGATGTATTTGATGAGGCTAAATTACCGCCAGTGCCATTATTTCATGACGATACACTTAATATGGGACATTCAAGTTCAGAAATGTCTTTGCAGGGTGTAAATGCAAATAGAACGATGATTATGACGGCTGGCACTTTAGATGAGTTTGTGAGTGGCAAGTTGGGTGCCTCGGAAACCGGTGTTACACTGCCTTATTTTCTAACTGAACCAGAAAGTGTTTATGTGGTTAAAAATAGACCGGCTGTCATAAAGTGCAAAGCTGCTCATGCGTTACAGGTACATTAAACTCTTAATTCTATTCCACTCGTATTTATTTATTGAAAGTTTCTGTTTCTGTTTCTATTTTTGTTTTTATTTTTGTTTTTGTTTGGCTTCATTTTGGTTTTTTCTACAGGAAGTTCAATTATTGACTATTTTTTTTTTTTTATTTTCTTTAATTTCTTATTTATTACGCAGCTGCATTTCAAATGTAGTGGCAGCTCACAGCCCCCACCCTCAACACACGACAAGCACGTGGATCCTCACACTGGGGTGCATTTGGAGGAAGTGACGGCAACAATACACCGTGATCTCGTTGATGAATATTTTGGCAAGGGGCCCTTTAAATGTGAATGTCATGCTTGGTCTTCAAGGGGTGTTGTTAAAAGTCAAGCGGCCACAGTTAACATTGCATGTAAGTTAAGTTTGACAATAGTACACGTACGTTACACATTCGGCATACATTTGCCTCTTACTTTCTCTCTCTCTCTCTCTCTGTCTCTTGTAATTATGAAATGTGTTAATGTTTTGTTTTTATTTATGCCTGTTTTTATGTTGACATATTTTGTATGTGTGCGTGATTTTATATGATTTTAGTTGAAAATTACAAATCATTTTTTAATTTTCATTTTGAACTCTTCAAATAGATATACGCAAACAATTTGTCACTTCTCCCACTTCGCTTCGCGTTGAGCTTGGTACTCGTGTTGAATTGTACTGTGAACCACCCAATGCATTTCCCGATCCCATGGTTACTTGGCAAAAGAATAATATATTATTAGCAGAGAATAATGAACATGGTCCTCTTGTGTCACCAACAGGAAATTTGTTATTCCGTAAAGTAACTTTACAGGTAAAGAAATAAAATAAACAAAAAAATTAAAATTTTTATTTTATTATTATTCAAGCAAGTCATTCAAATTCTTTTATATTTCAATTCTTTATAAAGAGTGTTGTTTTAAGGTGAATAATTTTAATTGATTTAATTTAGAAGAAAGGTTTTTAGTCGCAATATAATTGATGACTTTTAATTAATTGCCTTCTAGTGTAATAGGAGGTTTTTAATAAGTATAACTAAATAGTATTCGATAGAGACACGATTCTGTACTTGTAAATTTTTATCTATTCGCTTTAAATATAATGAAGATGAGATCCAGTTTACATAATTATTGTGAAAAATATTTTTATTATTTTACCATAAAAATGGTGAAGGAAAAAATGGAAAGAAAAGGAAAAAGGGCATAGTAATGAAAAGGGAAGAGAGTACAGCAGATAGAAACTAAAAATATTTAACCGTTAAAACACTTAATCTTAATCGAAACGTCTCCCTCTTCAGTTCGCATTTTACTGTCTGTCACTATGCCAAAACGAACGAAAACAAATCCAGAATTTTTTCTTTATTTGCAATATTGATGTTTCTCAGGCTTTTGATAAAGTTCGGCATGAAGGTCTATTTCTGAAACTGACCGCTCATTTGCCTTGTAATATAAGCAACCTATTAAAAAGCTACATAATTGGACGAAAATTTTCTGTTGTTGAAGGAGACTTTGTTAGTGTATCCAAACCAATTTCTTCAGGCGTGCCACAAGGTAGCATTCTTGGACCAGTTTTATATTGAATATATACCTGCGATATGCCTGTAAGTGAAACTGTCCACACTTCTATGTTTGCTGATGATACAGCGTGTCTAAGTTCGCATGAAAACTCCCATCAAGCATCCATAAATGTTCAGCAACATATAACTCAATTAGAGTTGTGGTTAAAATTATGGAGAATTAAAGTGAACGTTCAAAAATGCATTCATGTGACCTTCACCCTGCGAAGAGATAATTGTTCACCCGTTCGAATCAATAATCACATTGATTCTCACCATACTTATGTGAGATATCTTGGTATACATCTTGACCGTCGCCTTACATGGAAACATCATATTGACTCAAAGCTAACACAAATGAAAATTAAGCTAACACAACTACATTGACTCATTGGTAGGAACTTAAAACTTAGCCTACATTGTAAACTTCTAATTTAAAAGAATATTTTAAAACCGATATGGTCTTACGGAATCCAACTTTGGGGCACTGCCTCAGCTTTAAACGTGGATAGAATCCAACGTATGCAGAATAAAATTTTACGGTTGATAACTTCCGCCCCATAGTACATCAGAAATTCAAACATACATTGTGATTTAGACATACCGCTGGTGACTACAGAAATCATCAAATACACAGGCAAATACTTGATGAAGCTTGAAGACCATCCTAACCCCCTTGCTCGCAATATCTTGGATTATAGTGGACATAGCCGATTAAAAAAGAGGCATACCGCAGCTTTAATCCTCAATGCTACAGACGATACATCTTAGAAATATTTGCTTTGTTTTTTTTTATGACAATTTTCTTTTTTACCCAAAAGGTTAGGCCTGACATGGTCAGGACTAATGTAACTTTTTTTAGAATTTAAGATTTTAATACTTATTGTTAGCTCTTTTTGTGAAGATACAATAAATAATTATTGAGAGTTAAAAAAAAAAAATTTGCAATATATTTTTGATTTTTTCTTTTTTGTTGCTTTGCAAGAAATTAATTTTTAGATCAACCAAGTTAAAGTAGATCAGGCAACTAATTACACGAAAGTTTGGCAGCTTTAAAATAAATAAAATTGAAAGTTTCATTCAAATATTTTTTCTAACGGCAGCTCATCCTCGTTGCCCCGTGTGTATGTGTGCGGAGGTATCTTTGGGCTAATACCACGCCTCCACAGTTAGTGGACGAAGGAAATGGCCAGATGAGCGAAAATTGTGCAGGGTAATAACCACTCTGATCACATCCAATAGTGACTGTAGTGTTTACCAGGCTGGTTAACCCGGTAAACTCGGGTTGTGACCTCACTGGTGCTACTATGGCAAGCACAGCAAGGTAATAGTTAGTGTACGAGGGAAATACTCAGAAACACCGAAAATTGTGTAGGTTAATAATCACTAGGATACAATTTTACACTACTCTAAATACTCCCAGTAGCGACTGTAGACACAAACCAGGCTGGGTAAACACCACTGGCCACTTAATGACTTCACAGTATTTGCCGAGTATACTCAAAAATGTTATCTAAATATCGCCTGTTATCTGTCGGCCAATTGCGCACCAACTAACTTTTTGTTCATAAAGGCCGGGGCACATAGAATCCGTTATACGTCATACGTTGTATTATTCAACTGACAAGTAAGTTGAAATACACGTTTTCTTATCAGCATTTGCTGATAAATTCGATTATTTATTCATTAATTAATATTTGGTTGCATATCCTTTTTGATTTTCTATAGTTGTTGATCTGTTTGGAATATATTCTACTAATTTTCTCCATATGTCAGACGTTATTTAGCTGTGCATTTCCTCTGTAATTCAGCCATAAGCTGATTTTTATTACTGCAGAATTTATATTTTGAATAGGACGTTCCAGTTCGTCTCATAAGTGCTCAATAACGTTTATATCTGGGCTTATTGATGATGGCAGCATACCAAGATACATATTCTTGTCCATGATACTTTCTATAAAGTAAAAGTTTCCAACACCTGAAGCTGCCATGCAGTCTCACGCCATCACTGATAAGCCTCCATGCCTCACTGTTTTCTTAGTTTTTTTTGTGCAAAAACTCTTTATTATATTTACGCCATACGTAACGCCAGCCATCGAAATCAAACAAATTAAATTTGCTTTCATTCGTAAAAAGAACATGTAAGATAATAAAAAGGTGATAGGATAAGCCAAATTCTACCGTGCTCCAAAGCGAGATGTGCTGCCGTTTAAAAACTAAACGATTCTTTCTACTTTTGACACTGACTTATCTACGAGGCACTCGTCCATGAAATTTATTTGTTTTTATTAAAGCTGTTCTTTTGTGTCCGCATGTACATTTATCAACTTGTATAGCTCATTACTCTGCCTCACTCCCTTTACCCTACATCTTTTTTCTTAAAAACTATTCCCCCGCTACAATTACTTATGATGCCCTGCCCTGACTTTTCGTGAATTATTTTATCTTATGTTGTAACATGTTTTTAACGCTAGAGGGTGCTGTAATGTATTTACAAATTTCACCTCACACAAAAAGCGATATTGTAGACCAACCCTGACTGAGACTTAATATAGGGTCCGTCAAATAACCTTTTTTTTTTTAAATGCTACAAACTCCTGAACCAATTGGACTTTGTATGGCGTCATGCCAAGGTCTTTATACAAAATTCGTTTCAATGATGTCTCTGAAATGTTCAATTGTTGAGAACGCCGCTGGATTGATATTGATGGCGCTTTACGCACACTTTCTGCCACAGCATCAGTATTCTCGCTTGTACGCACTGTTTTTGGCTTTTTACGCTTTAGTTTATCGATGAGGATGCCAGTTTCTTTCACTTTTTTCACAAGATAACGAACATACGGAGCTGACGGTGCTTCTCTTCTTCCAAAATCCGTATGCAATTTTCGCACACATTCTGCAACATTACCATAATTTTCAAAGTAATGTCGCATTATTTCCCAGCGTTGTTCAAGCGTATACACAACCATATTCGTTCAGTGGAAGGATAAAACTAATTATTTGTCAAATCTAACATGAGCTAAGTGTTATCATTCATGAAATAAGCACTAGTTGAAGAAAAAAAAACGTTAGATTGCAAATCCTTTAGATTATAGAGATCATATCGCACCCTAAATACAAAAGGGTCACAACTCAAAATTTTCCAAAACTGGTTTTTTTTTTTTAAATCAATTCAGAGTGCACATCTCTAACTATTGCAATAATTTCTTGCACATCACTATCTGCTTAAACTGGCAAAATACAATTATGCCTATTTTTGTGTTAATTTTGTTGCTTCTGCACGATGAACTAAACAGTTCTTTTGTCTCTCCTAAAAATTGTAATATTTTGAGTTGTGACCGTTTTGTATTTAGGGTGCGATATGCTTACTAACTTAAGCTGATAACTTATAGCAGCTTTGGTATTTTAGCGTGCACTGTATAACACGTGGCGGCAGGCAACGTTAAAGAGTCTTTAACAGTTTATGTAACAATGTTATGTCGTCGTTTTTATTCTAAAACTTGAACGAAATTTTCTAATTTTCTTGTTGAGTGGCCCATTCATATTTTATATAACGCAAACAATAAGCGCCATTAAAGTTAATGAACACATTTTTCCTTAACCTATTTGGATTATTAACACTGCCCTGCATACTGTAGTACGGAATGCTTGTAGTTATTCAGGTAAAGCGTTCTCCTGTTGAGATCCATATTTTCTCAAGTTTCCCAGTGGGAATTTATAAATCAAACTTTTTCCAAAAAAAAAAAAATAGTACTATTCATTTTGTTGTCAATCCAGACTTATTCAAAACAGTGCTGCCAATTTACAGTTGTTTTTTTTTTTTGCCTGTAAAGACTTATTGATTATCCCATCCGTCCTTTATATAGAGCAAAGGATAATCGTCTGAGTAAAAATTTAATTTTACTCTACATTTTCATTAACGTTAAAGAATACTTTTTTCTTTTATGAAAATAAATCACTGACACTGCTCTGCAGACTAACGTATGCGATGTTTTAATTTAGATAAAACGTTCTTTTATTAAGGTTATTAGTGGAAAATTCAAACTTATTCGAAAAAACAATGAGATGTTGCCTATCCAAAATTACTTTATTTCAGTTGTTACAGAAAACAGTGTTAGCAATTTAAAGTTTTTTGTCCCAAAAAAAAAAAATTAACTCATAAAAACGCAACTTATTAATATTTCTTTTTAATTTATACTAATTATAGGACATGGCCAACTACACTTGTGTAGCTGAAAATATTGCTGGCAAACGTTATTCAGACTCGGCGATACTAATAGTTTATGGTAATTTTTTTATTTTTATTTTAATATGTAACATTATTGTAAATAAAAAACTAGAAATAAATATTTTGATATTAAAAACATATTTTTAATTTCTATTAATTTAGTTAATGGCGGTTGGAGTTCCTGGTCTTCATGGCGTGATTGCAAATGTCCGGGTAAAATGGTTCAGGGACGTAAACGTACACGTATGTGTAATAATCCTATGCCATTAAATGGTGGCGCCGAATGTTCTGGTCCACAAATACAAAAGTCCGCCGACTGTTTACCTTGTCCGGATGAAACACAAATTGTTAGTGCTGATAATTATGATATGCCCGCTATGAAAAGATGTAAGTAATGAAAATGATTTTTTTTCTATTCGAATTTTTGCATGCAGTTTTCGATTTTTCGATTGAAATAAATATTTAGTTTAATCAGATTAAAATAATTTTATTTATGAATTTTTGAATAACGTAATGAAAAAAAAATGTTTAATTATAATATTGTAATTTTATAATTTTTAAATAATATCCCAGGTAATATTTTTGTTAAGTGAAATATTAAGTGCAAACATTCCGCTCGTGTCCGGCTGTTTGCGCTAAATTGTGTAGTTGGAGTTTGGTTTTTTCATATGAAATAATTTTATTTGTAACGCCTAAAAGTATGCTTGTATTTATTTTTTAACCCACATTAATTGCCATTTTACATGGTTGACTTAAAGTTATTTTTCTCTATTCTCTTGGAGATAAAAGATTCTTTGAAAACTTCTGTTTTTTACTTTTATAATTTTATATATTATTTGACCTTTTTAATATTTTTTAGTAGTTTATTATTAAGCACTGGGTCATTATTTAATAAAAAATTTTTTAAAACTTAATTTTTCATTTAATAAATTTCAATATTTTGCTAAACCATTCGTTGGCATCATCAGGATAAACAAAAAGAATGTATAAATAATTAATCAAAATTAATTATTAATTATTAATATATTAATTATTTATACATTCTTTTTGTTTATTCTGATGATACCAAGCATTGGTTTGGCGAAATATTGAAAACTAATAAAAAATAAAGTTTTTAAAATTTTTTTATTAAATAATAACCCACTGCTTTTATAATTTTCAAATTCATTTTTACAATTTTAAAATAAAAAAAAAAACTAAAGAAAATATAAAAATATGTGAGTGGATAATTTTTCTTACGAATTACAGCAAAAAAAAAAATTAAATAACAAATTTTATTAATTAATTTAATTAGAAAAAAAATAAGCTTTAGTGCTGTGAGGAGATAAAAAAGTCCTTGTTTGAAAACAAATTTCTTGGCGAATTTTTTTAGCGAATTTTTTTTAATGATATTTGGAACTTATAATAGTTTTTTTGGGAATTTAAATTTTTAATGAAATATAATTTCTTTTTGTGAAATTTTAAGGAAAATGTTACATTTTAGTGAAGTTTTAACTGCTTTTTTATTATACTTGTTCTCTTAATTTTTGGCGTAAAATGTGTTTATTTTTGCCGAAACTCGTGTTTCCATAAATCCCTCTAGTCTGTTTATGTTTGCGCTTTTGCTTTAGCAAATTGCAAACTTTGAGCTTTTCGTCTGTTTTTTTCTTAAATTTTCACCGATTAATACCAAATGCAGCTTCAATGAACTGTAGACTTGTTTTTGCTCTGATTTGCTAACACGAGTTCAAAGAAATTCTAAAATTATTAAACTTATGAAAAAATAGAATAATTGTCCTTCACTATATAGCAGCACAATTGAGGGGGAAATGGGGAAATAATATCTAAAACACAGTATTTTTCCTCAAGCAAGAATCTGTTATAAAGAGTTAAGTTCTTTTGGTCCTTCAGGTCAGACGTTTATCGTGTGAAAATATGTTAAAAATCTTTACGTCTTCTTTTGTCTAAATGCACAAATTTAAATTTCATAAATTAAAAAAAAAAATATTTTGTTACGCCAAAACATTGTGACCCTTTAACAATTATTTAATAAAATCTATTCACAGAAATTTCCTATTTTTTATAACTCATGCTCAAACGTATTGTATTACTATAACGATATAATATTAAAGAAACCCGTATTTCAGTTCCGGTATTTTATATTTGTAGCGCTATCTACACCGGATTTCTTTGTTAAACGTTGTTAATAACGGTATCGGTTGACAACGTTGCTGCCAAGTAACAGAAACTTATTTCTTTTCGTATTTTTTTTTTTCTTAATCTTACAAATTGATGCAGACGGACAGATAGACAGACAGACAGATAGACAGTCACAAAGTAAAAAATTAATAAAAGAAACTTATTTTTTTTTATCTATAAAATTGTTCAAAGAAATAAATATTTCTTAACTGTGTATGTTTTATTTTATACTTTTGTATACTTTTTTTTTTCTTTACTTTTTTCCTTAGAAAAGCTATAATTTTTCAACCCTCAGTTTTGCATTTGATTGCATCATTTCTTAAGCATAAAAGGGAACAAAAGGACTGTGAAAAAATAAGCATAAAGAGTGAATATAAAAATATAAAAAATCTATTATTAAGTATTTTACTTTCCTTAGTCATCAACTTTTATGCTCTACAAACATACTAAAATTATTTGAAAATCAATGGCACTGTGTGTATCGTTTCATTTTTGCAGTTAAGCTTAAAATTGATAGGCAAATAATTACTAAGCAGAGATATTGGCATAAACACATACACACAAACACACACACACACACAAACACTATCGTACTCACTTCATTTTTATACCATCAATGATACAAGTATAAAGTTAGCAACAGTGTGTGTTTAGTCAGTCAGCCAAAATGTTGAACATTGTTGTTCACTTTAACCAAATAGAATTATTTAATATAAAAACAACAACAACAACAACAAAAAATAACACTAACAACACAAAAAGAACTATCAATTTCTTATTGTTGTTCTTTTTTATTTATTTAATTTCACTCATCCTATTCAGTCACTTATTCTTAATCTAAACATCTCCCCCTTCAGTTCACTTCATTTCACTGTCTGTCACTATGCCAAACAAAAGAAAACAAATGGAGCATTTTTTCTTTATTTGCATTAGATTTGGGATTTTATTCTTTTTCCTTACAATAAACTAATTTTTAGATCAACTAAGTTATAGCAACTATTTGTTAACTTGTATAGTGTATTTCCGCTGATCCGCCATCCCACCACTCCACCTCCCCCAACATCTAACTTCCTCTTAGAAACCATTCCCCCTACTCCACAAACAATATTGCTACAACTATGATGACTGCCATGACAAACTGTTTCCCCTCTGCTCTTCCTTTAAACCCAAATCAAAAATCACATTAAACACAACAACACGAAATGGGAAAGTTAAATAAAAATAAAAAAAAATCACAGAAATTGCTCATTTTGAAGACATAAAACAGTGTTAGCGACATCAGCCGTCACTTCGAACCCGTACAATAACATTGAAAATTGAACCATGTCATTTATTCCTCATCACACTTCTTGTGATGTTTCCTTTTTTTTACATCTCCTACTCCTCTTTTATATTCCATCATATGAAAACTTCTCTTCTGTTATTTTGTTTTTTTTTGTTTTTTTTGTTTGGAAAAGCTGCTATAATTTTACTCTAGTTTCAATCGTTAGCACTTTAGTTTTGGTCCATTATTCAAAAACAGTCAAAGCAAAAATTTTACTAAATTCTGTAAATGACGTCATTTAAATCACCAACCATCGACAGGGTAAAAAAAGTTACAACGAGAACAAAAACAAAAAGAAAAATAGAAATAACATCACAGTCATTGGCATAAAAGGCAGCTTTCAGCAACAAGGAATGTATTCGTTACTGAACTAAATTTCTTAATTGTCTTTAATCATTTATGCTAATTCATTTAGAATATTTTATATTTCTTTGAGAAAGAGGCATTGCCGACTGCTAACAACCCTTCTGTTGACAAAAAGTAAAGTTGCCAAAATGTACTTTTAGCATTTACATAAGAAATTGTAAAATTTTCTTTTATTTTGATATCAAAAGGTACTTTTTTTCGTTGTAAATTATGTGTTAACTCTGGTCCAAGTTTGATTCAAGCTGTTCAACTGTTAATATCTGCTATGAGAGCCTAATCTGTTAGGTTCTTGCTACTGCACGTACACATTAACTTTAACCTGATAGGTGAAATATTATGCGTCTACTAATGCCTTCTAGGTACATAATACACCTCAGCTGGTGCTTAAGGAAGTACAGCAAGCAGGGCCATGCACCCACTTTTTGCTTGAAAACCGGAGATTATCCAAACAGCAAAGCGACATTCTATTCAGCACATCGGCTGTAAAATCCGGGTGCTCCCCGAAGAGTTTCACCAATTACCACTATAGGGCCGTAGGCCAGCAAGCTTTTAGTTCCCATGGTACTAGTTGGTAAGTCACTAGTCGGTTATCTAGATTGCGTACCCCCGGGGGGTGTACTGCATGAACATTACGTGATAAGATTTACATCTGCACCTGGCAGTGAGCCTTAAACAGATGGTGGTCATACCACTGGGGATAAAAAGCAACGTCATTCACGCCCTAGGAAGCCGACGACTAATTCTAGCAACAGATGTTTCCTAGTTGCAACTTTGATGATTCCAGAGCAGGGCTGTAAAGCACCACACCTTGCTGAAGAGCTGGAGACTATCCAACTCCTGTCCAGAACACATGTCTAGCATGCTCACTGGATCTAGGATCATTCCACCAGGTAGGTGTGATTAAAGGTGAAATGATGCTGGCCACCATATAAAACTGGCCTGTCTGTTATGGGGCCGCGAAACCACAACCACCACGATACTCCCGACGGGCCAACCTCAATAATTAGTCAGAGAAACAGCTAAATGTCTAATGAGACAAATAGCGGAAACTCTGCGGGCTACTGATTCCCGTGGAAATAACGTGGAGTTTCCAGTTGTACCCCTGCTGACTTCAGGGGACTGGGCTTCCTTATACCCCCAGCAGCACAGGTCTAGATAGTCAAGTATTTTATAAAGACCGATAAATGTGCCCCCGGGGGGGATGTACTGCATGAACATATAACTTCTGCATTTCGATACAGAAATGCCAAATGTGGATGCTTATTACCTCGGTATTGAAGAAAAAACAATAAGCCGTTGTGATTTGGCTAACGTTTTTAATCCGGCAGACAAGGACAGGGGTTTAGTTAAGCTCCATGTTCCTCTAGGGGCTTGATTTCCCCATTTCACCATAGTGGAAATACGAGAATCCTTTGGGGATGTATATTTATCAGACTAGTTCAAGATTAATTCAAGGCTATCGCAAGGCTCTGTTCTTTCTCCTACCCTATTTCTTATTTTTCTAAATGACCTTCTTTGTCAAACTTTCAACCCTATATACTCTTTCGCAGATGACAGCACCATTTGTCATTCGTATTTATTTGACAATAGACCAAACCAGTAGGAGGTGAATTGCAAAATGCGGAACATGAATGATACGCTTAATCACGATCTCGCGATCGCGATCTTAGAATGGGGTCGTGTAAATAGAGTCGATTTTACGCATAGATCTGTGTTCGGAATTGGTGCTGCATATGTTACTATGGGTGATTACGGATATGGTATTACGGAATCGAACGCTCTTGATGTTCTTGGCATGGAAATTCAGTGTGATGTTCGGTGGAATAAACACATTTTTCAAGTTTCTAAAGAAAACCAAACCAAATTGACGCGGGATGACGTAAAATTATACCCAATTTCTAAAGAAGCTTTTAAGTGCCTCGGTTTCTTAAGACGGTGTAAGAGATACTTCACTCCATCCGATTTTCATACTATTTATACCACCTATATACGTCCGAAAATGGAATACAACCCTAATGTATGGACCGGCGCCCTAAAGTCTATTTTATAGTTGCTCGACCACGTACAGAAGAGGGCAAAGAGTCTCATTTGGGACAGTAGGGTATCTAATTCTATCGATTCTCTAGAGCATCCGCGCAATGTGGGATGTATTTCACTGTTTTATCGTACTCTAACGAACGAAAGGAACTTGTTCCTGTTACTCGCACGTTTTTGCGTTTAACACGGTCTTCGTTGCAAGCGCCGTTTGTGATAGATTGGCCAGTTAATCGCACTACGCATTCCAGGGAAAATACGTTTTTTAGCAAAACAGTCCGTATGTAAAAACTACTCCCTCCAGAGGTCTTTCCTGTCAATTTCATTAAATGGAAATTAACATCGAATGGCTACAAACACTACTCCCTCTTTCCTTCTCCCATAACCTAGTTCTGGCACAATGCATTGCCAGAAAAAAAGCTATTTATGATATAACAGACATCTTAGCGCATCTATTCGAAGAGCCAGTCTTAAGTGGTCTTATTATTTTTAAGTTTACTAAACAGATGACGAAAAAATTTTACAATACAATTTTATTCGTCCGTTTTAAAAAATGTAAAAATAATATTCGGGAATGAATGAGTTTTTTATTGTCATCGTATTCGAGTATTATTTGCCCATGTGTATTTTATATTTTTTGCTATATTTTTACGAATAAAAGATGTACATTCAAAAGCTAATGAATTGAAACGAGTAAGAACGAGTGGAAGTTAATTCTTTAAAATTGTTTCCATTTTTTTCGGTATGTTAAACACATAATTCTGGTCGTATAACAAAAGTTTAGAAAAAATTTAACAAAATTTAGCTCTTCATACAATCGAATACCAAATTTGGTCAGGTTAGTGACTGCGTGTACTGCAAAGAGATCCTGGTCAATTACTTCACTCATGCGTTTTATACATACGGCTGTATATATTTTCAAAATAATATTCACAAATTCCTTTACTATTTTTATAAGTTTCGAATAAAAAAATATGCACGAATAAATTTTGCTTCTAATTCTTCAAATATTGTATTCGTTGGAAAAAAACAAAAATATAGTTTATTTGATTTTTACTCGTTGGCTAGTAAAGCACTAGAATAAAATAAATAAATAACGAAAAAAATAATGGAAACTGATAGTTTGAGCCAAAAGCTAAAAAATTACTATGAGTCACTTTTATACATTTTCGAAAAAACGTGGGGCCTCAACTAGTTATTTATCCGCGGTCAAGAAATTTTTGAACCAAAAAATTCAAAATAGAAAAATTATATCGCCTTCAGTTTTTAGAAAAAAGTTGCTAGACATATTGGAATTTACTCCCTTTTTGTGACATCTGTGACATGTACTTAACAGATAATTTACACTTTCATGATTTTAACACTTGTAAAAATATTTTTATTGTTAAATGAGCAGTGAAAAGCCAATTTTAATGATGGAGTTAAAAACAGAATTAGAGATATGAAAAAATTCCCAAGGAACAAAAAGCAAAAAAAAGAAACAATTCGTTTAAATGTTAAATCCTTAGCGAGCATACAAACAACATTAGCAACAAAAGCCATACAAAAGCATTTCTATACTCGTGTTTATTTATGATATTGGCCAATGTTAAAAATAAAAGCAATAACCACCACTACCATCGTATTCTATACAGGAACTAACTGACAGACAAAGAAATAGCGAGCGTAACCGACAACGAAACGGACAAAAAGATATTTCGACCGACATGCTTGTAGTTAATATAATGGCAACAATAATGTTACGGCATCAGCATCAGCATCATCGTCATCTTCAATGCCCGCATGTAACTAAAGCTGCATGAGAATGTTAAGAGTGGAAATAACCATCCATGCTGATGATGAACATACTTAAACACGCGTTAGAAACATCGAAACATACAAACATTTATAAAAACCTACACATACACACACACAAACAATTTCTATTCAAATATCATGTGTGTAGGGGTGGTTTTAATGTCAATACAAACTACGAGATACCGCGTTGCTATTTAAAACGCACACAAATTACTTAACTAACAACAACTACAACGAAAATAATAGCAACGACAGCAACAACAACAACAATAAGCATTCTGACAAAAACAATAGAAACAAAATAAAAAAAAGTAAAACTACAACTATAACAACAATTATAACTCGTACATGCCAACATATTTTTAAGGACGCTACAATTAATTTCTAATAAAAAATTCTAAAAAATTCTTAGATTTCTGAGAATCTATTTTTCAACATTTTCTCTTCAACATTTTGGGTTTCTTTTTAGCGGCTTAAATAAAAAACTAAACAAGTGGAAAATAGAATTAAATAAAATTTCATTTATTCTTAGAATTACGGACATTAATAATGGGCATGACGTTCGTAACTTGTTATTTCTTTCTCTTAAAGAATTTAATTCATTTTGCTTTTTACAATTAAAATTAAGTTTAAGGAAGAGATTTTTGTATGAAAAGCAAAATTGACTTTAAGAATTTAAGGGCGTAATATTTATGTTTAAAAGTGGTACTTTTCAAATTAGTACTTTTCATCACATATTCCTTCGTTATTACTAGCACGCGTATTACACTCCCTGCATGAAGGTCTTGTTTTGGACCGTCATTATTGTAAGATCCTTTATGGCAGTCACATTTAATATCCTTCTTTCTGCATTTCTCACGCATACCCCAACCAAAGCTGGATCTTTATATGCAATATGCTATAGTGTCGTAGCCGGTTTCAAGCACGGGCTAAAGAATGCTTGAGCACCATTATATTCTATCGAGTGTAGTTACTGCTTCTCATATTTTAGATTATTCTCTAGTAGACACCATATTCCACATATCTGCCTCCTCCCAAGGGGCACATTATAAGTCTTTATGAAGCATACATACCATCTAGGCTTGTGTCTTGCGGGGGTAAAAGGAAGCCCAGTCCCCTTCAAGGCGAGTAGGAGTCAACTGGACAATCCACTATATTTCCACGGGAATCAGTAAAGCCCCAGAGTTCCGCTAGGTATTTAGCTGTTCTCTGACTGATTATTAAGGTAGACCCTTTGGGAGTATCGTGGTGGCTGTGTGTTTCGAGGCCCTCGTTTAAGTTTGTGGGTCGGATCATTCACAATGAACACAATGAATCACAATGAATCACAATAAATGGTCCAGGTCTAGTGAGTATGAATGCCGTCGAGCTCTTAATTATATTAATCTTCATGCGTTCTGGACCAGAAGTTGGATATTCTCCGACTCTTCAGCAAGGAGTGCAGGCTGCGACCTACTCCGGGTTTTTGAAATTGCAACTAGGAGTGACTAGAGAATATACGTATCTGAAGGCCTTCTAGGGCGAGGATGGCGCTATATACCATCCAAAGTGGTTCGACCATCATCTGATTATGGCTCACTGTCGCTGCAGATGTAGATCTTATCACATCATGTAAACAGCGATGAACCCCCCCCCCCCCCCGTGGCCACATTTCTGGGTCTTTATACAATACTTGACTATCTAGACCTGTGCTGCTGGGGGCATAAGGGAGCCCAGTCCCCTGAAGGCAAGCAGAGAGTCAGCTTCATGCGTTCTGGACCAGGAGTTGGATAGTCTCCGACTCTTCAGCAAGGAGTGAAGGCTGCGGCCCACTCCGGGTTTTTGAAGTTGCAACTAGAAGTGATCGGAGGATATACGTATCCGAAGGCCTTCTAGGGCGAGGATGTCGCCACATACCATCCACAGTGGTAATGATCCACTAATCTGATTAAGGCCCACGGCCAGGTGCAGATGTAAATCTTATCACGTCCACATATCTGCCTTTACAATATCGCCTCTGTATTTTAATCGTGAGCATACTCTTTGCCACTTCGATTAATTTCGTTTCGAAGTCATGAGATAAAAAATATTTTTGTCATTCTTTCATCTCTGATTCTCGCGCTTTATATGCGTTCAGCTCGAAATTCAAATCCACACCAGCGGTAGCACTTGAAGTTTTTGCTGTTAAAGTAGTTTTTTCTTTTCCAAATTGATTAGATGCACTTCTGCAACATCATACTTGACCGATGCAAACTCACAAATGATGGAAAATGTTATTGTAGTTGCACAGAATAGTGAGAAATTTGTAAGATATAAAGAGCGCTTGCAATTTGTCGTTAACCGATTGTAATCACCTCTTGCAAGGTGTTGTCTTCTGTTTTGCGTTAAGTCCTATTTGCACACTTCTTCTGCAACTTGAATAGTTCTTCTGGGAAACACGCAGTCCCAATGACTTTCCTCACCTTGACTTTGGAGCTTCTGTAGATAAAGGGTGTAGCCTACACCAGCATAAGCCGGATACTGGATGAATTTCGAATTTCAAGCTCCGACGAGTGACTTAACTTTTAATATAACGAGTGGCGGTAACCCAGTATCAGTTACTAGTGCGACTTTTTGGTGGTTTAAACCTAAAACGAAGAAAGGATTGGCTTGTTCCTATTCTTATGTGCTGTTGCATTCTTAACAGAATGTCATTAATTATGTTGCGATAGTTAAGATAGTTTTCAGCTCGCAAGCAAGAAATTGCGGCACCACCCTGCTTGCTTTGCTATTTACCACGAAGGCATTAACTGGT
The DNA here is from genome assembly GCA_030448955.1 of Trichopoda pennipes. Taxonomy (NCBI): domain Eukaryota; kingdom Metazoa; phylum Arthropoda; class Insecta; order Diptera; family Tachinidae; genus Trichopoda; species Trichopoda pennipes. Next base: position 7,336,593 of record JASKUP010000040.1, read on the forward strand.
TCATTGTACATAAGCACAATGTGGTTTGACTGTTATGGCAGGTGCCCACGTTAGTCTCGAACATACACCGCAACTTCAATAACACGTTCCATCTAATTCACACGAGTATTTGAGGAAGAAAAATCTCTTCGTGGCCATGCATTCATGTTGTATTTGTATATCGCAACTCATTTCACAATCGCCCCTGTACAGGAGGAATATATTTCCCTTTGCATGGTCGTATAATTACTTTTGCTATTTCCTGTCCTAACTGGCTGGTTTGTAGTCGAAGTCGAGCGCTTTTTGATGCGAATGCATCATTCTCAAGCCGCGATGCGGTTTGTACTGGTGGGTCAGTGTTGGAGTTCAGGCAGTTCTGTTGAAAGGTTCGTATCTATTCAGGTAAGCAGAATACCAGTCACCTGGCATTTTTATGCAAAGTAAATTTATCAATACCTTCGTCTTTTATTATTATCTAGGGACGTGTGTCCGTCTGAGGGTGTTTTTCGTTTGCCCGTTTGCATGAGTAGTTTTAATGATTAGTATGATTAGTTAGCAAAGTCCGTTCCTCATGCTTAATTAATAGAACGCATACCTGTGGTGCATACTTGTGCTGCATAATTAGTTTTCTAATTTTAAACATAAATTAAGCAACTAATTTTATAACTAAACTTCATCGTATTCGTGCATTTTGCTAGTTATTAATGACATACAACTCTGTAAACCCATAGCTTCTAGATAACATCAATTGAATACTAGAGTGTTAAGCGGGACGACAGTAGCTTTCAATATCGTTCCATTTCTACCTATTCTCTCTCTCTCTATCTCACTCTCCCTCTCTCACTCTCTCTCTCACTCTATCTCTATCTCTCTCTCTCTCTCTGTCACTCTGTTGAAACGTCAAGGATATATTTTTTAAAAATTTGAATATGGAGCATTCCCGTATGCACAGTGGTATGAATGTAAAAAAATTTAACTTAATTTCTTAGTTATTTTGTTGGAGAAAAGGGAACCGTAAAATATTTTACTTAACCGAAAGCAAAAGTCTCTTTAAGAATTGTGGCAAGTTTAATGAAAGTAATTTCAACTATTATTTTGCGCCAAACTGTTTGTGGATTATTAAAGGGAACTTTACTGAAACAATTTTGCTAAAACCTAAATATTAAAAAAGAAATATATTTTTATAAAAGGGCTTAAAATTAAACGGATGGTATAAAAAAATGAAAAATAAAAAAAAACCAGGAGCAATTAAAACCAGGAGAATCATATCATTTACGGGAAAAATCCATTTATTTATTTTTATTACAACTTCTTATCGGATCGTTTTAAATTCATTACAACGAATTTAATGGACTGTGAGCGGATAAAAATATTTTTTTATTTTTTGCGTTTAACAACCACAATGAAAACAGAAGCAAGGATATCTTCTAAAATATATTTGTGAGAAAGGAGTTTTTAGTTGAAATAAGAATCCTTAGATTCCAAATTATCTATAAAATATTTAAAACCATTTATCTATTGAATAATACCAAATTACCTGAAATGTATTCTTGTGAATGTTGAAGAAACCTCTTTAATTAAGTCTGATTACTTTCCTTTCATATGCTGCTCACAGTAATGCGTTCTATGAATTTCTGTGTCTTCATCATCCAACAAATAAAATCAAAACTTTTTTATTCAAATTTTGATGTGATTGCACACACACACACAACCTGTTACACAGAAGCTCAAAATATAAGTCGATTCATTTTTTCTTCACTCAATATTGGCAGCAAAATGATAATTTACAAAAAACAAATCGAATCGAATCGAACCGAATCAACCTACTTCGAACAAATTAATCAGTTTTTATAAAAAGGGAATTGTAATGATTTCTATGTATGTATGTGTGCTTGCATGCATGCATGGATGAAAAATTCGCCTGCATGTTTATTTTGTATTTGTTACGAAGGAAAGTCGAAAAGTCTTTAAAAAAAAATATTACAAAACACAATTTTTAAGTTTACTGTAATTCCTAAAGCTAAGTGTTATTTAAATTTAACACACTTCAACTTGAGGCTGTGGCACCTAATAAAAAAATTTGCTTCTGCACCTTTTGCTTTGTGGCACCTTTTTTTGCAAGAGAAATTTCTTTGCCTCTGGAAACAAATCAAATCAGTGAACGACAAATCTAAACTTTAAAGTGAATACAGCAACAACAATTTTTTACTTGCTGTAGCTGCTGACAGTTTTACAGTCATGTCAGCGATTTAATTCTATTCGCAAACGAATTTGAATCCGTATTGGTTCTACAGAGTCCAAGAAACTAAATTCGATTGAAACCATTTTTTTATTTTTAGGACCAACTTTCTGAACCTTAAAGTATCTAAAATCACTATTGAAAATCAAATATTTCATTTCATTTATTTATCGAAAGTTAAATTATAACGAAATTATTACAATTTATTCGTTCTATAAGTTGCATCATATACAGGGTGTCCGCCGGGAGCTTTGTTGGTTTATAAGTTTTGATTAAATAAAAGATAATGGATGTTATATTGATAAATGTTTCATTTAATGCCGGCTATTATGTACGGAATGCAATAGCAGATAAATGTCCGCCTCTATTAGCCTCACAAATGCGAGCCTTTTTGAGGACAGTTTTCTTTACATTCTCACACATTTCAGGCGGCATTTCATTAATTTCATCACCATAATTTTGTTTGTTTTGCTTTTGTGTTTCTGGTTTGTTTCCATAAATTCTGCTTCTCAGATATCCCCACAAAAAGAAATCCACAGCAGTCAAAGGTCAATCAGGTCTCGTAGTAATTCCATTCTAATCCTGGCTGTATGCGTATGGCTCCGTCTTGTTGTTACCACATGTTAATCAAGCCCAAAGCATGCAGTTTTCAATCATATCACGCTATTGCTCCTCATTCAAAGTTGCCGTTACCCCATTTTAATTTTCAAAGAAGTAAGTTCCAATAATTCCTCCTGACCAAATTGCACACCAGACTGCCACTTTTAATGGAAGCAAAGGTGACTTTTGAATAATTTGGGGGTTTCCCATTCCCCAGAACCGAAAATTCTGTTTATTCACATATCCATTCAAATGAAAATGTGCCTCGTCACTCATTGTTATTTCTTCATGAAAATCGGTGTTGTCATGAGCGAGCTGTAACATCCTATTAGTATATACATATACGGTGACGTAAATGGTCTTGTGAAAGAAGCTATTGGGTCAACTGAATCTTATATGGAAACAAATGCAAATGCAAGTGCTTGTGCAAAATTTGGGTCAAAGTTGTTCTTTGCAGACCAAGCTCCAACCACGGCGTCGAATTGTGGTTGATGGATTGATATTTTTATCCGATCTTGCGGTACGTTGTGGTACATGCTCAGGCCCATCACCTCTTTCTTCGACATTATTCACTACACGATAAATAGTGCGTTTTGTTGGCACGTTGTTTCTCCCAAAAATTTGACGTAACTTTCTCATCGTCACACTAATCGATGATTGATATTGATAAAATGTTTTAACGATTAAAACACGTTGGTTTTTCGAATATTTTTCCATAATGAATTTGCCACTTGTCTGCTTCACGACTGAAAAATATGAATTGTCAAGACTAATGTTTAGCAAAATGGCGGCAAAACAAAGAAGTATACTTTCCCGATGGACACCCTGTACAACTGAAATCTTAATTGAAAACATTCGATATAAGCCTTTTGTAGAGTTGGCACTTTTTTAAAGCACTTTGTCAAAATCTTTATATTGACAATACAAAGACGAAAAGAAGGCGAAAAATAAGAAACCTCTAAAATTATGAAAAGTTCGGTTTAATGAATGCAAATATGAACTCTTTCCGTTTTTGGACTTAAATATTTTTATTTTTTTTATTTTAATTAAATATGTTTTAATCTTCTAAACGGTCTTTTTAATATATATTTTTACAATATTTCGCTTTCCTATGGAAAGCTTCTTCTTCTTTTCTCAAAAAAAAAAAAATTAAAATTAAAATAAAAAAGGTCGAATAAAAATAAAAATATTTTTTTTTAATCTTAATGTGGTGGAAAAATCGAAGCAGACCGCTCTTTTATGAGTTTCTTTAAGATTTCCTACCACCCTAAATGAGTGTAGACAAACCGTTTTGTAATTTAGGGCAAAACTTGCTTTATTTTCCTCGCACCAGCACTCAGGGGACGAGCCCTACACATGCAATGCATTGTGTCAGAACTAAGAAATCAGGTTATGGGGAGGAGGAAAGTGTTTGTGGGCATTTAATTTGAACTTTCCTTTATTAAAAATGACAGAAAAGACTTATGGAGGGAGTTTATTCCACATACAGACTGTTCTGCTAAAAAATGAATTTTCCCGGCAATGCATAGTGCGATTCACAGGAAAATCAACCACAAATGGATGGATGCACTCTCAACGAAAATCTAGTTAAACGCGAAAACGTTCGAGTAACGGAAACAACTTCCCTAATTTTACTAGAGCACTTAGCATTGTAGTAACGATAAATCAGTGAAATACATTCCACATTGCCTCCATGTTCTAGAGAATCAATAGAGTTTGATACACTATTTTCCCAAATTAGCCTCTTCGCCCTCTTGTGTGCATGGTCGAGCAACTCTAATATAGACTTTGGGGCGTTGTATTTCATTTTTGGACGGATATAGGTGGTATAAATAGTACGAAGATCGAATGAAGTGAAGTATCTCTTACACCGTCTTAGAAAACCGAGGCACTTGAAAGCTTCTTTAGAAATTTGAAATTGGCAGTGATTTCTGACTGTCAAGTGGTTACTGTTGATCTTCTTCCTCATTTCGTAGTTTTTAGTAATTTGTAGCATTTGATTAAATCTTAGAACATCCATGGGGGGTTATTGAACTTATGTCCGTGGTTGCTTATGTTAGCAAGTTTTACAAATTTACATCCAATGTGTGCTGCTGTTTGAGCCTCTTTCGGACACAGTCTGGAAGCATCATCTTCATTTTCATCTCGGTTAGATGGTATATGGAGTTTCAATGACTTGTCACTGATCTAATGGGAAAACTATTATACTCAAGTACCTCCCCCCGGGGGCACATTATAAGTCTTTATGGATCACACAACCATCTAGACTTGTCTTGCGGGGGTAAAAGGAAGCCCAGTCCTCTTCAAGGCGAGTAGGAGCCAACTGGACCATCCACTATATTTCCACGGGAATCAGTAAAGCCCCAGAGTTCCGGTATTTGTCTCTTTACGGCTGTATGCATAAAAAACGCTTACTTGAGCTTTAAAGCACACTTTAAGGCTAACAGACGTTTGTTAAAAAATTGTATTCAAAAACAGTACTTTAGCTAATGTATGCTTTAGTAAAATTAGTATTTTGATTCTGGCAATGCCACTATTTTCAGCTGTAACGTTGTAGTTAACGATGTATAAAAATGAATATTATTAATTTTCCGGGTATTTAGATCAGAAAAATCATCATATTTTTTTGTTGTTTTTTATTAATCTTTTTGATAAAAAGCAAAGAACCCAAAAAAGGTCAATTTGCAAGGCTTACGAAGAACTTACAAAGAATTTGTTCATATTAAAAAACTAAGTATTCGGATAACGAGCTTTGTTTTGATTATATGTACATCAATAAAACTTTTGTTTTAAATAATTAATTATAATTACATTTTTGTAAAATATAAAATAAAGATGTAAAAATGTTTTGTATCAAATGACATGTTATGCTTTACTTTTTATAATTATTTGTATACTACAATTTGTTTTTACTAAACATTTTTAAAAATTTTTGAAATAAAAAAGTACAACTGTCAATTGAGCCGTTTACATTGAAAGTGGCATAAGTCACAACTGAACAGTTTTTTTTTTTTTTAATTTTTAATAAATTTTAAATTAATAAGTTGAGAAGTATTGAGATTTGTTTGAGAGGAGTGTTGATAATTAACGGTGTAACAAAAATGCTTATTTTGAAAGTGGCGTTAGTCGCTGTACTTAGGAAATTAATTACGGAGCTTAGTGTGAAAGAAATGGAAACATGTAATAAGTGTGTGTGAAGTATTGTTGTGATTATTGGACTTATTTTTATTAGTTCGAAAGAATAGTATAGTTTACTGAACTATATTACAGTGACATCGAATATACTACACATAATTAGCATTATTTTGCTATTTTTTATTCTCAGGAGGTTGCTTCGTGTTGTATAAAATATCTAAGAATGTAACAACTCAAAAGCATATTATTGCACATGGTGACTTATGTAAAGGACAAAATATTAATAGAAAAATCCGTTTCAGAAAGAAAACTAAATGCAGACTAGTTGAAATGGCTAAAAATTAAAATGTTTTACAAACTAATTTAAAATAAAAAGATGACAATAACAAAGTAACTTATGGCACTTTTTAAATAAACGGCTCAGCTTATTGTAAACACAATTTGTTTTGTTTTTAAACTTTCAATAATAAAATTGAACTGTCAATTTATTGTAGGTTTTTCCTACTTTAAAGTGAACAAAGGTATTTTAAGGTAAAAGCGTTTTTTTAATACAGCTTTAGGAAATTGTGCTTAACAACGGCAGTTAAACCTGCTTTAAGTTTTGATGCGTACAGCCGTTAGTCTTTAAGCTATTTTCTCACTGATTATTGACGTAGGCACTTTGGGAATCTTAAGAAAGCCTCTGTAGGCCGATATTCACACTTCTCAGTCACGTCATCAGCAGAAATTCTTCATTCCCAGCACATTTTTGGGTTAAGGCGGACATTTTTCAAAGTTTTAAAAGCCTTAAAACATTGTATATCGACCACACTGCGGTCTCCTTAGTAGTTAAGATTTCCACCTAAACTTTACTGTAGTATTTAGGTCTGGATCATAATTATCTAACAATAGCAGCCTTCCTTCTATTAAACTCTTCTACAGTTTTCTGATGAAGCCTGTGCCTGCACTAAGACATTGGCATTTCTACGCCGTTCAAGAGCAGTAAAGTTTCTAATCTATTAGTACCAATTCTGTGTGTTTCAAAGCCCTCGTTTGAGTTTGTGTGTCGGATCATTCACAATGAACGCAATGAATACAATGAATTGTCCAGGTCCAGTGAGTATGAATGCCGTCGTTTTCTTAATTATATTAAGCTTCAAACGTTCTGGACCTGGAGTTGGATAGTCTCCAACACTTCAGCAAGGAGTGAAGGCTGCGGCCTACTCCGGGCTTTTGAAGTTGTCTGGGGTAACCGGAGGATATACGTATCCGAAGGCCTTCTAGGGCGAGGATGAGGCTACATATTATCCACAGTAGTAATGATCCATCATCTGATTGCGGCTTACGGCCAAGCGCAGATGTAAATCTTATCACGTAATACCCGAGTACCTCACTATCCAGCCTAGAGGCTGATTGAACAGCATTCCACCTTATCTATAGGTAGTAGCGTCCTTCTGCCTTTTAATATGAAATTTTTTTTTAACTTTTCTCTTTTTTATTGTATCTTCAAAAGTATTTCAAACTAACAATAAGTATTCAGATCTTTAAAGTAGAATTTTCTAATTAAGTACAGCCACTGCTGGACAGAATATATATTTCACGAAGACAGGTCGACGGAAAACCGTACCCAAATAAAAATAATTTATTTACTTAAATTATAGGCATCTTATTCAAATTCGAGCAAGCGTCAAGGTGTCTCTCCTCTTCAATCGAAAGTAGCCACTTTCTTTAAGAATGTTGCGGGCTAGGAGGTTTGGATGATATCCAAGCTTGTTTCTAAAAGTTAGTGCGTGTTTAACAATCTCTTCTCTTACCAAGAGAACGTGGAGGTCCTTATGAATATTGGAATTTTTGATATACCATGGGGCGGCTGTGATCATTCAAAGGATTTTATTTTGTCTCCTGTGCATTTTTTCTACAGTTGTCGCTGAGGCAGTGCCCCATAATTAAATACTATAGCACCAAAGTGGTATCAAAATAGTGTAGAGTTTCTTCCAATCAGCCAATATACTTGAGCTGTTTTTAGTCTTAATTGAGTCAGTTTAGCATCTATATGGTTTTTCCAAGTCAAACGCCTGTCCAGGTGAATGCCGAGCTATTTAACCCTCAAGTTTTGAGGTATGATTTGACCGTTAATTGTTTGCATGTTTGCCTACACAGGGTAAATGTTATATAAACACACACTGCTATTCTCCATTTCTTTAGCCATTTTTCTAACTTAAACACATGAGTCTGCAGATTCTGTGATGCCCGTTGAGGGCATTTGCGTATGCTGAGAAAAACCGTATCGTCAGCAAATGTAGAAGTATGTATTCTATAATCGGTTGGCATGTCAGATGTAAAAATAAGATAGAGGAGCGGTTCAAGAATACTTCCCTGGGGAACCCCTGCTCCAATTGGCTGAGGCGAACTCATAAAATCCCCCTGTTGTACGACAAACTTTCCACCGCTCAAATAGTTGTCCAACAAGTTGCTAATGTTTATAGGCACATTCTGTCCCATCTTGTACTTCAGCCCTTCATGCCATACCCTATCAAAGGCCTGAGAGACGTCAATGAATAGGGCAGAACAGTATTTTCTTTCCTCAAATGTTTGTTTTATTACATTTGTTACTCAGTGCACCTGTTCAATTGTATTATGTTGTCTTCTGAATCCAAACTGATGGCGCGGGATGCAGTCTTTCTCATTCAGAATCTGAATTAGTCTTTTTGCTATTAGTTTTTCAAATAGTTTTGGGTGATCCAGGCTTAGGGATCATGATGATCGCTGAGACCTTCCATTGTTGCGGAAAATACTCGAGTCTCACTATGGCAATAAAAATAAACAGAATAATTTTAACTACTGAGTGAGGAAGCTCAATTATAATTTTGTTGCTGATATTGTCCATGCCCGGAGATTTCTTGGGTTTCAGAGATTAAATGAGATTACTTATTATAGTACTTTTGCTCACATTTGGTCATTTTCCATTACAACTTTCGGTTCTAGACCACAGAAATTCACAGCGTATTCGCCTGGTTCGTACTGGTTCATTTCCAGCTGTGCATATGTGTCTTTCAACCCACATCGGCATTACCCCATTAACCGAGATGCATGTGTTAAGTTTTAGAACATACTTAACTTAAAAAAAAAAATTTAATAAAACTGATTCTGTATTCTGCCACATTATTTATTCTTTAAATAGAAATCAAAAATGTATTTCGAATAGCTTTCGATTGCTTTGCTTTTTACAGCTTTACTTTGTAAGGAATACTTAGCCAGCGTATGGAAATGCTTTACTAATTAAGTCTTTATCCAAATGAGTTCATTCTGTCCTTAAATGACAGATTTCAAAACATTAATTTTATTTATTTAATTTAAATAGTTTACAAAAATTACAATAAATTACAGAAAAAGTTAACTTTTGTTAAACAATGAAAACCGTGCTTTTCTTTGAAAGCAAAATTTAACAAATACAATAACAACAATAAAAAAAAAAATAGAAAGAAAGAAAGAAAAAAAAAACACTTTCCTGGATACTTCAAATTAATTTATCCTTTCTATTGTCTAACAACTTTGTTACCTCGCTCGCCGTGTATTCAAATAATGTTTTTTTTTTTAATGTTTTTTTTTTGTTTAATGTTTTTAATGTTTTATAATGCATTATGTCAAAATTTGTCATAAAAGTACTAGAGAAAAACTAAAGTCATTAAGAAACCACTTGTAAGCACTTTTTGGAATTGTTGTTCCTTGTCTTGTTTGTTGCTTTCGTGTTGCTAAAAGGAATTATTGTTAAAACATGTTAATACTCGTATCTCTTCAGTTTTGTACACGAAATTGTTTTATGAACTATAAACAATAGAAAACAGCATAACAGAAAAGCGAAATGGTGGAAGGGGAAGAAGGGTGTATAGGAGATTTTTTTTTCTATCTATCTATCTGTCTGTCTGTCTGCCTCTTAACTTAAAATACTCGAACTTGTTCGTATTACTTGAGTTCCTTGTGTTCCTGGAAAATATTTCAACATATTTTAATAAAAGACTTGAGAGATAAATAAAACAAAATGTGTCTTTTGATGCTAATGCTGCTTATAATGATGATGATGATGTGATGATTATCATCACAATAATGACAGGAGCGAGTAGAATGTTTGTTGTTTGAAGACTGAATGAATGAATGAATGAATGAATGGTAAAGAATTAGTGGGCCATTTGTAGGGAATGGTTAATAATGTGATGGCATATTGTGTGTATCAGCAACAGAAAGTATTAATTTCTTGGTTTTTCTTTTCTTTATTGTTTAGCCAAGATTTGTTTTAAATTTCATCTTCTTGTTTTACAAAAATATAAATTTGAAAAAAAAAAAAACAAAAAAAAAAACATATTAAAGAAATGAAAAAAATTTTAATCGCTTTTATGCAGCAATGGAGTCGGTATAGTTATGGAATTTTTAACTATTTCTTTGTTTGTCTGGCTTTCTTGTCTTTTTAGTTTTTTGTTTTTGTTTTTGTTGTTTTCGTTTTTTGCTTGTTTCCTTTTTGCTTGTTTTTGTGATATATTTGCAACTTTGTTTTTGTCTCTTACACAGCGGGACGCTGGTCGGCCTGGAGTGAATGGAGTTCTTGTTCTGCTGAATGCATACAAATAAGACGCCGGAAGTGTATCACAACAAGTTCCTCCTCAACGGTTTTGGTGGATGGTGATGATGATGCCGGTTTGGGCATAAGCGTTGGCGGTTTATCTAGTAACGGTATTGTTGTTGGTAGCTTAGGTAGTGGCAACATTGGCGGCAGCGGTCTCATACCTATTGGCATCAAAGCTCAGTGTAGTGGAAAAGATATACAGACAGCTGAATGTCGAGGGGAATATTGTCAAATAGGCAAAGATGGTAAGTACGAGTATATGTGTATGTATGTATTTGTGTATGTGTGTATGTGAGAGTGTATGTAGTTGCGATAATGCAAAAAACATTAATGAAAATAAACTAACTGAATGACTGGCTGACTGACTGACTGTATGACTGACTGAATCTACATCATCAACATAATTTTTATGTGCGTTGCAAAAGTTAAGCGTAGAGGAGGAGAATGGAGAGGGTGGGTGGGGGTATTCAAGTAGGACAGGGTATAATGATTAAGGGATATAGAGACATAAAAAAGAATTATGAATGTTTTGTATTTGAAATTGAAAATGTTTTGTACTCACAATTGTATTGAAAAGTTGGCTTGCTGCCTTTTCTCATCTCATCTCATCACATCTCATCTCATATTTTGCCCATTTCCTCATAATTTTGTTTTTTTTTTCTTCTTCTTCTTGTTTTGCGATTATCACTGCTATTCGTGGAGTGGAGTGTACTATAGTCGAAGCTCAGTTAGCCCATGCTGATGAGGCCCATTGTTGTTGCTGTTGTTGTTTATATTTATGCTTGTGCTTTTGTTTGTTTGTTAATGTTGCTTTTGTTTTGTGTTTGTGACACATAACTGTGTATTCATCTTTCATTGTTGTTGCTGCTGCAACATCCTTTTAGATGGATATTTTATTTTATTTTTGTTTTGTTTTGTTATTTTATTTATTATTTTTTGTTTTTTTTTTTTTTAATTTAAAAAAAGCCAAAGAAGACGTCATGTGTGGCACTCGATTGCCTTTACTCTAGATGTCATCTGGTTTTAATGTTTGCCATTTTTGTGGGGAAATTAATTACCGAATAGTAATGACAGGGTAGATGAGATATTTGAAATAAAAGCAATGACTGCAAAAAACAAAACAGCAAACTGTTCCCTTTTTGATTACAATTTCGTCATTTCATTGCCGCTTGACAAAATCAAGATGTACAGCCAGCCATCATTTGAAGGAAGCGCTTCCTTCAAATGAAATTAACAAGCCATTTAATGGGTCACACCAGATAAAAATCAAACCATTACAATTAATTTAACCAATTGGCTTGTTTTGTTTTTTTTTGTTTTAGATTTCGATTGGACTCTGTATTTGGGTTTGGCCTTTGTAACAGCTGTGTTTTTTGCATTTGGAGCTGCATTGGTTTGCTGTGCACGCAAAGGAATCAGAGTTAATCAACATTACAATATGACCAGAACGGGTAAGTCTGCTTTTCCCTTTTATTTTTTGTTGTTTGTTGTTTGTTTGGTTTGTGATTAAATTTGCACAATGGGAAATTGAATAAGTAAATTGATTTTCTTTTTTTTTTTTTTTGTTTAGTTATGGATCCTAAATATTTGACCGATATAAGTAAAAAGGAAATGCGAATGCATATGGAAACCGCTAATGAAAACTATGATTATGCCAGTCCGGGTCATCGGTTTTTGCCGCCCAATCTTCATGTTGGCTGTTCGATATCGGAACATCATTATGATGTACCAAACTTATCAGCCAAGTAAGTGTGTTTATTTTTTTTGTTATTATTTTTAAGATTTAAGTGCTCTGGAGACGATCAAATAAAATAATTATCGCTGGGTAATTATGTGAGAGTTGTGCTTTTTCGGCTACACCTACATACCTGACGTCGGCCATTTAAATATCTTCGCTTGACGAATGATCGTGTTCATTTGTGATGACCCAAAAGCTGATTTGATTTAAGAATGTCAACTCGTCAAATATCAATATTTACCAGCTTTATAGAATTTTAAGCTGGCATCCTAATCTAACGGTGAGAAACCACTAACGATATTACAGAAGATGTCAATAACAATGAATTTAATCCGAGGCTGAGATACTTGTATATCAACCCTGCAATATACAACTGATGACTAATGGGTCTCTTTGACAAGCACAGAATACGAACAGGCAAACACTTGATGTCTTTATTTGATCGTTTCTAGTGCCCTCAATGAATCACGTTAACAAACTTTTGATTTCTTTGTTTAGTTATGTGAACCCTATTGATGATCTGAGTGCCGACTATCTAACAGATACTCCAGATACTTCAACCGCTGATACCTGTAAGTATTAAAATATATTTGTGTCAGTTTGCGAGGAAAATTTAATTTAAAAGTCGAATTTAATTAATTTAAATTTAAATTTTGATTTTTTTTTTAATTGTTAAAAGCCAATTCAACATACGATGTCACCACTAAAATTGGTGGACTGTCATCCTCAAAATGTTCTACTTATGATCAGCTAAATTGCAGTGGAGGCACATTGAATCTCTATTCCGGTGAAATAATGCTTTATATACCCGAACATTCGATAGGAAAAAATATGCGAAAACATGTCTCCCTAATGCTGATCAGTGATGAAACCTCGCGGGTTACAATACCCAATACTGAATCCTTGCTCGTCTGCAGCACCATTGTACACTGTTCGCCACGTAACTATTCATTCCTAAAACCAGTGATATTGAAAATACCCCATTGTTTAGTGGACACCAATTTGTGGAATGTTTTCATTTATTATGCTGACAACGATCAGGATGATTTAAATGTTGGCTGGCGTAAAATTATTGCCGTAGGAGAGGAGACCATAAATACTCCAGTCTTTGTGCAATTAGAGCCGCAACATGTCTACATCATGACTGAACAATTGGGACGTTTTGTGGTAGTGGCCGAGCCAAAAATAACCTCAGCTTGTATACAAAATTCCTTAAAAATGCGTCTAATGGCCTTCAGTCAATTTACCCCCACCAGCACCAATTGCAGCCTAAGAATTTATATTGTTAAGGATTTTCCCAATAGTCGTGATATTTGTTCAAGTATCGAATCGAAGTTAGGCGGTTCATTTATGGGAGAAAGTGAAGTGTTTGGCTTTTATCTGAACAATAGCAACATGAATATACGTTTGCGTAGCTCGGAAGAAGACATGTGGAATACGGAAAATGAAATTGAACTGCATGAACAGATTATACCCTACAATCATATTTTGTCGAATAATTCTGTGCTGCACTGTGAATTTATAATCAAACGTAATGAACAATTGTATGCAGCAAATAATTTAACTGTAGATTTTGCTCAGTGTAGTGATAGTCATCATTTATACTCAGAAGTGCATTCCTTTAGTATAAGTCGCCAGTTACACCAGCCCACCAATCACTCAACCCACTCATCATTAGAGTGTCAAAGTACTGTTTCCATAGATCCTCATGGACATTATGTTAATGAGGCCTCTTTACCTCTGAACACTATACATTTACCGCTTGATACTAAAAAGAGAATTTGCACTGCCTTGGATCCACCACGTGAAGATGAACGTGATTGGCGTTTGTTGGCCAAGAAACTCAATACAGATCGTTATATTGCTTATTTTGCAACGAAACCTTCACCCACAGAGCAAATACTCAATTTGTGGGAATGTCGGGCAAGTCAACGAACACATGCCTCCCAAACAATTGTCGAGCTACTAATGATTTTAAGAGACATGGAAAGGCAAGATGTGATGGATATTATAACGGAAACTATAGGCTCATTATGGATATAAAAAAAATAATTCGAATGGAGTGCTTGTGATCACAAGCTCGTTTAGACTTAAGAAATGTTAAGAAATTAAAAACTGTTTACTAAGATGCCTTTTCTTGAAGAGAACAAATTTTTTCTTTTTTTTTTTTGATATGTGTACTCGTATTAATAAATAATTAATTAATTGTATGTAACTATTAATTGAAATTGAAATTAAAAACTAAAATTAACTATTTGTATTGTTAAGTTAACAATGTGTGAGTTAACGTTAAGGAAATGGGAAGTTCTGAAAAGGTTTGGGGTTTTCTGCAAAATTGTCAATTCCTCCTCTTTATGTCTTTCCTCGCAAATGGCGAAAGCTTTTTTTTTAATTTTTTTTATATAAATTACAAAAAAAAGGTTCAGTTTTAATTTACATCGAAATATTTATTCGATTAATCGAATATTTTCTGTTTCGATTAATCGAATAAAATTAATTTTTTTTAAAGGGCGTATAAAACTTTTTAAAAATTATGAAATAATTTCCACATAGTCGATTGAGACTTTTTTCTAAACAAATGCAATGCTTTTTTTTATTCAGTTAATCGAATAATTTTTGTTTCTATCAATTGACAAAGAAATTTTTTTATTAATTAATCTTTTAATCGATTGTGAAATATTTTTTTAAACGATTTTTATATACTTTGTTAATTGATTAATCGAATTATTTTTATTTCGATTAATCGACTAAGAATTTTTTTACACAAATATTTTGTTAAATTATGCTCTGTTTAATCCCAACGCGTTAGTTATGATAATTGTTAACACTTTTCCTAAACACTTGTTAATCCGATTTTGTCAATAATTTTTATTTAGAATAATCGATTGAAAAAGACTTTTTTACAAGGACTTGTACTACTTTTAATGCTGACTCTAGGGCCAGCCAATTTCTAATTAATCATTTGTGAAATTTTTTTTCGAAACCATTTTTATACACTTAGATATTAAACTAATCGAATGCAAACGCTTAATTATGATTAAACGAATCATTTTTGTTTCTTTTAATCGACTAAGAAATATTTCTTAATTCTTTTGTGGTTGTTAATAAAAATTATTTAAATAATTGATGGTGAAATAGTTTTTCTAAACGATTTTTATATTCGATTAATCGAATTATATTTATTTCGCTGAACCGATTATAATATTTAATTTTACACAAATATTTTCTTTAAACTATCAATATTGGCAAACATATGGGGCTTGCTTTTTAAGTTGTCCATAAAACTTAATCAATTAATCGATTGTGAAATATTTTTTCTAAACAATTTGTATACACTTAGTTCTTTAATTACTCGAATAATGTTTATTATTATAAATCAATCAATAAAGAAAAACTGTTTTGACTAAAATATTTTCTTTAAATTAATAATATTGGCAAATGCCTGCAGTTGTTTTTTACTACAAACGCTTAATTATGATTAATCGAATCATTTTTGTTTCGTCTAATCGTCTAAGGAATTTTTTTTAACTTGTTTGAGGTTGTCAATAAAAATTATGCAATTAATTAATGTGAAATATTTTTTCTAAACAATTTTAATATTCGATTAATCGAATAATTTTTATTTCGCTGAATCGATTATA
This sequence comes from Trichopoda pennipes, assembly GCA_030448955.1. Classification (NCBI taxonomy): domain Eukaryota; kingdom Metazoa; phylum Arthropoda; class Insecta; order Diptera; family Tachinidae; genus Trichopoda; species Trichopoda pennipes. The sequence goes on from JASKUP010000040.1 coordinate 7,352,522, forward strand.
AATTTAGATTTCCACAAATATTTTTTTAAATTATCAATAATGGCAACCACATGGGGCTCTTCTTAACTTCAAATGCATCAATTATGATGATTCGAATAATCTGAAATTCGACTAATCGATTAAGAAAGTGTTTTTACAAGGAACAAGGAATTGCTTGTCAAGTTGTCCATAAAAATAAATCGATTATGACATATGTTTTCTAAGCAATTTTTATATACTTTGATATTCGATTAATCGAATTATTTTTATATCGATTAATCGATTAAAATTTGTTTAAGAAAAATGAAGTGTTTCCAGGCACATGCTTTTTTAAAACTATATTATCAAAAAAAAACACGTAATTGTATATAAGCTTCTGGCTCATATATTCCGACTTTAATAATGAATTTAAAATTTTATAAAATTACAGGAAACCCTAAGTTCTTTATACCTAAAACTTTTCCCAAACTAAATATTAAATTAGTTTAAAATTTAAAAAGAAAAACAAGATAAAAATGTAATAAAATTAATGTTAGATGCTTTGATGAATTATAACGAAAGATGTGTTGTTAAAACCTTGTGAATGGTCAACGAATAGAAATTTAAAAAGATAAAATAAAAATTTAAAAAAATAATACAAAATAAACGAAAACATAATTCTTAATGTTAATGTCTCTTGTGCCATTTTTGATGATGATATTAAAAATAATCTTTTTAATATAAAAATAAATAGAATTTTTATATGTAAGAAATTGTAAATAAAAGACAACAAAATATAATAAATATTAAACAACCAACAAACAAACAAACAAACAAAAAACTGTTCTGTAGTTTTAGTGATTTCTATATTTAAAAAGCAAACAAAAATTGTAGATTTACAACAAAAAATAAAACAAGAAAAATAATTTCAGTCAAAGAGACTTAAATTTGTATTCAAACCAGCTCAGTGTTTTTAACTCAGTAAAAAATATAATTCACAAAGAATTAATAATTTAATAAAAAAAATGTTAAAAATTAAAGCAAATTTTTGAAAAAATTGGAAAAACAAAACTATTACCTCCCCTCTATTCAAAAAAATTTTTTTTTTATAATTCATATCAAATGGTGCAAATGGTGTTTGAAGCTTTCATGTCCTCTTACTACAGGCAATTAAAAATTTGGAGATGTTTTGCTTGAAAATGTCTTATGCAGGGTGGCACAAAAGTAATGTTTTACTGTCAATGTACTTTACAGTTTTGCAAATGGCTTCAAATTTTACTGTTCCTCGTTATTTGTTTATAGCGAAAACAGATAAAGAATAAGAGAATAAAGACTTGAATAAGGTCGACTTAAAATCAAGTCTTCTCTGAGAACATCCTGTTATTTTTAAATTTATTTTTTATTTGATACTCGTTATTATAAATATTTCAAATGCCTACAGAAAATCAATAATTCACACCGAAATACATTTTTGTTTTTTTTTTAATTGCTGTACAACGCTTTATTCTCAGTGTAAATTTCAATTTCTTAGTTCTTATGGTATAAAAGATAAGGCCATTTAACAGCTGTATGGGGACAACTTTTCATAAAGAAAAATTTATTTTAATTATAATTTGTTGTTGTTGTAGTGGCTGTAATTTTTGTCGAAATTTTCTAATGACCAGCCTTCGCAACCCTTGAAATAAAAATTTTTTTACGCATTATTTAAATTTAATTTAACTCCTCTCTCCCAAATGCTTCACTACCTTTAAATATGTTATTTGAAAAATTGAAAAAATAAAATAAAAAGAAAAACAAAAACAAAAGTTAAACAACTCAAATCAAACTTAAACTTTTCTTCTCACAAACTTATATAATCGTACAATGAATTTTAAATTTGAAACTCTACTATTAACTATTAAAAACAAAACAAAACTTTGCTATATTTAATAAACAAAAAATACATATATAAATTAACAGAAACAACAACAATTAGTAGCGAATGAAAAACAAAACTATTAACTCTATTAAAATTTTGAGTTTAATTGAAAACGTTAACGATCGAATTTTACGTGATAAATTTTAAATTATTTTTGCTATTTAATTTTAAATATTCGTTTAATTGTTTTAACAAACGAATTATTTTACTTATCTTCTTAACTTTAAGTATATTTTTAAAATAAATGAAAAACAAAAACAAAAAAATAATTAATTCTAAAATAAGTTAAAACTTTAACAACCCTGTAATCGAGTAGTTTTTCAAACAATGAATAATTAATAAAACATAAAAAAATAATATCAAAATACGGTTTTATTAAAATCAAACAAAAATATTTGAAAAGTTGAAAGGAATCAAATAAAAAATAATAATATAATAATAATAATAATAAATAATTATTATTTTTTTTATTATTAAGCACTAAGTCTTTATTTTATTAAAAATTTTTAAACTTTATTTTTTATTTTATTTCAATATTTCTCTTAACCATTGGTTGTTATCCTCAGCATACTTTTTTGATTATCCTCAAGATGCCAACTATGGTTTGGCAAAATATTGAAATAAAATAAAAAATAAAGCTTAAAATTTTTTATAAAAAAAAGACCAAGTGCTTAATAATAAAAAACTAATAATTAAATATTAAAAAGGTCAAATAACTATAATTATTATAAATAATAATAATAATAACAATAATAATAAATATGAGACTATTTGTTTGTTTATAAATAAGGCATTCTTATTATTTTTAAAATTAATAAATTGTACTAAGATAATTGTATAAATAAAATATTTTTACACGAGTGCAGTTTTTTTTTTAATTTTATACTTAAAATATTTTTTAATAATATTTTTTTTTTAATCATTAAATAATTTATTTTTCTTTTAAATATATATTTTGTAGCAATTTTTTGTGAATTCATTTTGATACATACATATACATATATACAACAACAAAAATTATATATTATTATTAAATATACACAACAACAAACACACACAAAAAAAATAATAATTAAAGAAACTGATTAATAAAAGAAAAATTATATATGATCGAAAAAAGTTACTGAGAAAACAATATTTCGTTTTATTTCACGCACATGGGAAGCAAGGCGAGAAGAGTAGAAAACGATTCATTTCAAACTCTTAAAAGAGTTTTGTTTAAATTCTATTTTGTTAAAAAGTTAAGAAATTTGTTAAGAAATTCACTTTGCATAATCATAGCGATTAACAGTCGATGCATTGATGCTTCACTCCAATCTTTCCTTTATTTCCTACTTTGTCACTCTGGCTGTAGTTCACCCTACAACCTCTCGCATACTAATCATGTGTTATTCTAAAGCAGCTGTACTGCATTTTACTCCAGCAAGACATGAACTAGTCAATGCATTTCTTGTTTTGTAAACAATCGCCTCTAACCCATTTAGACCACATACAAAGCTGTGGCTCCGGCAGCAACTATAAGTTGTAAGCTCTTTTTAATTTTACCTGGAGCAGGCCTTTTACTCAATTTAGTCATGACTACCTACCATAAACTTTTGTTGTGTTGTTATCAACTAAAGCTCCTCTTAAATTTAATTATACAGGCAACAGTTGGACCATCATCATCTGCTGGCTTAACATAAAACCAGTCGCCTTTACCATTCTTTCTGCTGCCGTTCGTTAGACGCAATAATTGTCATTAAAACTTTATTCCATGGACTCTGGGGTGGTTTTTAAACTATTTTTTCATTTCATTGCCGTTTTTTAATCTTGCATTACAACAATTATTTTTTATACGCATGTTGCCAGTTGGATTAAACTAAAGGAGTTCGCGATCTTTTGTTTTTGTAATAAATACTTGTAAATTGCCAACGCAACAACCGTGCAGCCGCAGTTACCCAGCATGTGTTAGTTAATTATCTTATTATTCTACTCTCACGCCACTTTTGCTTATGGTGGAAATATTTTTATTCACCGTTTTACTCACAACAACAACGACAACATCGATTTTTGTTGTTACAGATATGTAAGGGACTGGCAGATCTTATTTTCCATTACATTCTGATTTTTTACCAGCTGAACTTTAAACGGTTAAGTTTATGAGGCCCTGCTGCTCTACAATATTTTGCTCTTAATAAATATTTTGCTCATTAATAACAGCAGCTTTTTATAGTGGCAATTATATTGTAACGCATAAACGTTTTAGTCGAGCGTTTTAATTCATTAAAAATATTTTAAAATAATTTCGCCTCGAGGAGTTCTGTGTTAAGTCTAAATCCCATCTTCTATAATTCGTTAAAGTGAATAAAGTTATCCTATTTATTACTTCTTATAGCGACTATAATAATATCCAACTTTCGTAAAAATTTTAAATGCTGAGCTATTATAGCTGGTGACAGTAGAAGAGCCATTGTACCGATTTTAGTAGGATTAAAACTTACCCCTTGGATAGGGAGCCTTAAAAGTAATATAAATGGGGTAAAATTTTAAGTACGTCAAATATCGAAATAAAATACTATAGTAGGTGTATTGGTTGAATGAATTATATTTTATTATTTATATTTATTTTTATTATTATTATAATTTATTATATTTAATAATAATATTATATATAAAAATAACTCCATTCACCTTTTATTACTACCGCGACTGTAATATAAAGCAAAGTTTTGAGCAAAACTTCAAACCAAAATGAATTATTATTAATCAGACATATTAAAGACATCAACCTTAATACTTAGTTATTCCCAGCACCATCTATGAAAATCATGCATAACATGATATTTTCCATTAAGAGGCAAAGCACTGATTAGAAAAATGATTTTTCTATAATTCCGGTCATTTGATAACAAATTAAACACTTAATTAATTTGTATAAGCTTAAGAAAATAGTTAAATTTAGGTCCTAGCAATCCATAATTATTTTAAAGCAGATTATTTACCTATTTAAGCATTAATTTATAAACTAAACTCTATAGATGTTGTCTTTTGTATAGTTTTAGAGTCACAGAAAAGAAATAAAATAGAGTGCAAATAAATGTTTATGGCATAGTCACTCTAAAACTGTTTAATTTACTCTCTTGCAATTGGTTGATGTTTTCAAATACAGTGAAGGGTTGCAACCCAGTTGCCAGATTCAACAATTTATCACCGTTTTAACGATTTCAAGTACAGACCAATCAATCAACATAGATTGATACTAAAGTAAAATTTAAAGAAAATAAAGTTATTATATAATAATTTTTATTTTTATTCGTCCTTTTTTATTTTAATTAAAAATGTTTTAATCTTTTAAACGATCTTTTTAATTGAATTTTAACGATATATTTATTCAATATTTCGCTTTTCTATGGAATTATTAACAATTTAATCATTTTTAAAAATTTTTGTTATTAAAAATTAATTTTCCTGAAAGCTTCTTCCATAGGAAAGCGAAATATTGAAAAACTATATCGTTAAAATTCAATTAAAAACACAGTTAAAAGATTAAAACATATTTAGTTATTACATAATAATATTTAATCAATAAACTTGTATTTTATGCAATCAACATTTTCTAAAATAGTTCTTGAAGGAGCAGATAAAAATCAAAATGCTTGGGAAGAGAAGTTAAAGCCAAACAAACAAGTATAAAAATAAACAGAAATTACAATCAAAGTCACTCTATAAAGCAATAATTAGATACTTTGCACCTTCAGATACCTTCATCAAATGGGATCGATTTAGTGGAGATGTGCGTTGTTTTCTTACTTCTCACCCAGCCGCTACTCAGATTTACAATGTATAGTCAAAATTAACCAATGCAACATCGAACTGAGTTATATTATCCGAATGAACCACACCTAGTCTATCGCGTGAAGCATTAAACATATAAGTTATGAATAAAAATAAAAAAGCAATTGAACAAATGATTTCTTGCGGCGTTCAATAATATTAAAAATAAGAATTTTGAAAAAATTTTGAATTGAAATATTTTAAGTCACCGACAATTAAGAAGATTTCTTATTAAAGTGAAAATCCTTTTGAACGCTCCTAAATTCTTTATAATGTTGTTATGTATAGGGTCCGCCAAATAACTTTTTTTTTATTTTAAATGCTATAAACAAAACAGCCGAAGCTGTGTGGCACGTAGCGCCGTCCTGTTGAAACCAAATGTTGCCAATATCCTCCTCTTCAATTTTTGTAAACAATCGCCATTGACTGTGACGGCCGCTCCTTGCTCATTTTAAAAGAAAAATGGCCCAATTAAGCCTCTGGACCGAAATTCGCACTAAACAGTGACTCGTTTTGAGTGCATCGGCTTTTAAAAGTATGCGTGCGGGTTTTGTGTGCCCCAAATGCGACAATTTTGCTTGTTTACATATCCGCCAAGATCATGGAGCTTCATCTGAAAAGATGATTTTTTTTTGCAAAATCGGCATCTACTGTAAGTCGATCGCAGGCCCACTTAGCGAAGTGCTGTTCAAGCGTATACACAACCATATTCGTTCAGCGGAAGGATAAAACTAATTATCTTTTAAATCAAACATGAGCTAAATGTTACCATTCACGAACCCCCCCCCCCCCCCCCCCCGGGGGCACATTTATGGTCTTTATAGTACGTAACAGCTATTTAGATCTGTGCAACTGGGGGTATAAAGGGAGCCCAGTCCCCTGAAGACAGGCAGGGAGTCAACTGGAAGCTCCACTTTATTTCCACGGGTATCAGTGAACCCGCAGAGTTCATTATTTGTCTCTTTAGACATTTAATAGTTCTCTGACTGATCATTGAGGTTGGCCCCTATATGGGAGTATCGTGGTAGTTGTGGTTTCGCGGCCTCATAACAGTATAATGGTTATCATGGTGGCCAGGATCATCTCACTGATAATTACACGCAAAGTGAATGATCCAGTCCAGTGAGCATGCTAGACATGTGTTCTGGACAGCAGTTGAAAGTCTCCAACTCTTTAGCAAGGTGTGATGGTTTGCAGCCCTGCCCTGGAATCATTAAAGTTGCAACTAGGTGGTTCTGTTGCTTAGAATTATGTCTTCGGCTTCCTAGGACGCCGGTATGACGTCCATATTATACAATAGTGGTTTGTCCACCATCTAATTAAGGCTACATAGCCAGGTGCGGATGTAAAACGAATCACACTCTCTGTTACCATTCACGAAATATGCACTAGTTGAAAAAAAAAACGTTAGAGTGCGCGCCCGTTATATCCGACACTTATGGTGTGGTGTTCAGTGCAAGTAAATATTTGCAAAAAAATATAAGATAAAATAAATATAAATGAAAAATATAAAAAAAAACATTTTATTACTATAATTCAGTTAACACAAATAATATTTTTATGCTGGGCAAAACTGTTTATTTTTACTTCACTGCGCCAAGTGTTATAAAATATCTCGCAAGTTGAGGTACAAGTGTAACTGCAAGTGATTTTATATTTTTCTTGGAACCTGCATCTGCCTGTGTAAATGCGACGTTAGGAAACAAAGAAATTGCCTTCAACGATTTTTGGAAAACTTAAATGTGTGGTTTTGATGATTTTTAAATTTAAAGTGTAACGATTTTATTTTAATTGGCAACCTCGATTGTGAGTGATTGTTGCTTTTCATTGCAGGTTATATACTGAGAATATTTATGTTAGAGGGCAGCCATTTTTATTTACTTGCAAATAATAGATGGAGATTTACTTCACAATAATTTATAGGAAATTATAGACTAAAGTTTTTAAAAAAAAAATTAAATTCAGAAAATTATTAATTTACTTTTTGAAATGTAAAAAGTAAGAAAAAAAGTAATAGAGAAGAAGGGATGTTTTTGTTTTATTTGAATTTGTTATTGTTTGATTTATGTGTTTGCATACAATTAAACATGTAAGTATGTATGCATGTGGACATTGTTGCATGAGTATTTATTTATTTACCTATTCAACGGTTGCAACTTGTGTCAGAATATAATTTTCAAGAGGTAAGTTCCTTTCGATTGCCTTCAGTTGAATAAATTTTGTATAAATTAAAACGGAAGTTTACTTTAATCGACATTGTTTTCATTTTGTTTTTTGCTTTTTGTTTTTAATAATTCATTAAATATTGATATAAATTGTTTATTGTTGTTGCTATTAAAATAACAACAAACGGCTTGAAATGCCGTTCGAAATAAAACAAAAGAAAACAAACAAAAAACAAGCACCTTTTGAGAATTGTATGCTGTATTTACAAAATTGTTGAAAAATCCGTATTTGTTGCAAAAAAAAAAAAAAAAAAATAAAAAACAACAAAATAAATAAACAAAATGGATACATTAAAACATGTTGTTTAAATCCTTATATTGACATAAAACAATTCAAAACGTTTTTGTTTTAAGTAAAAAATTTAAAAATGTTGTTAAGTTTTTCCCCTTTTTTTCTTACTATTTGTTGCAGTTAATTTTATTTATTTATTTATGTGAATTTAGTATTCAACAACAACAACAAATAATACACACAACACATATAATGAAATAAATATCTTTGTTATTTCTATTTCTATTTATTTTATTTCATTTTATTTAATTTAATATAATTTTGGTAAATTTAGTTTTCATTTTTGGTCACACGATTACACGATTGAATTGCATCAAATGCTGGCTGATGTTTGTCGGATTGTTGCCGTTTGTCTGGCCAAAAATGTTTTTTCTCAAACAAAATCCATCAAAAATCAATACAAAACAAAAAAAAGCAAAACAAAAAGGCAACATTTTCTATACAATAAAATGGTTTTACTGCTTTTTGTTGTTGTTGTTGTACCGTGCCGTTTTCGTAAAGACTATATTGTGTTGGAGAAAAAGGCAGCTTGTTAGATTGGAATTTTGAACCAATTAGGAGATTTTTCAATACATTTTTTGTGTCTGTTTGTTTAATGTTCAAAATTCTATGGAATTGGCAGATTAACAACCACCAGACTGACTGACTAACTGACAAACAGATAGACAAACAAACGATATATAAATGTATATAAAATGTGTATGTTTCACTAACAACAACAATGAAAATAAAACCAGTTAAATACTAAAACAAACGTTTAAATTTTTGTTTAAAAACGCACTGCCCTTACCTTTGGAAAATTATGGCTGCTGGCGCTGCTGCAGCTGCGGCTGCTGCTCTTTTACCAACATTTTTTTGCTTCTCTTTTGCATTTGCAAATTTCTTATTTTTGTTGTTTTTTTTTCTTTTTTTCTACTTAACAGGGTTAAAACAAAAACATTGGCTGTGGCACCAACATTTTTATCCCTAAAGTGATAAGGACTACAATATATTTTTAGATTTACCAAATTACAAACAAAAATTTGTGGTGCTACTTAACGAATAATAAAATGGAACTAAGAAGAATATAAACACCTAATCAAATAATTTAGTTTTTTTTTTGTTGTTGGTCCTATGAATTTATTTTGACTCCAAATTATTCCAAAATGTAGTTAATTCCTCTTTGCTTCCTTTGTGCATTCCACGGGCAATGCCTGGGTGAGTTTGCATTTCATTTCAAAGTATCTCCAACTGCTTCTTATTAGTTATTTTGGACCTGAAAAAGAGGAAGATCTTTTTTATGTTTATTTCACGACAGAAAAATTAAAATACTTACATTTTCAGCACAACTCCCTTTCAATTTTTTAACGGAATAATTTTAAAAATGTCCCATCACATTCTCCCTTTAACTGACATTCGTAATACCTACTTTTTCTCCCGGGGAATAGTTTCCCATTTTCATTTTCGTTTAGAATAAGGGGAAAGGGAGAAAAGAAAACTTTCTCAGGGAGAATTTTTTTAAAATAGTGGAACTGGGAAAAGAGAAAAAACTCCCGGGGAATAGTTAGTTATTCATAATTGGGTCGAATATAAAACTGCCGTTATAAGTTTGTCCTGTAAAATATTAATCTTAAAGCAAAACTTTTCCATAACACTGCCCTCCTAGGCCTGAAGGACACATTTCAAGAATTGAAAAATTTGGGATTAATAAATATTTTCTTAAAATTTATAAAAGCATTTTTGTCGCTTTTGTTACTTTGAAATATGTACTTTATGTGAGATAAGGCTTTTTTAGTATGAAGATAAGGCAAATAGGCCTTAAAGTGGTAGAATAGACTAAGTAGAGATATAACAGCAAATACAACCTTTAACGAAGGCATACGATTCTTTCACTCACCAGAAAATAGTATGCTGTCCTACTCAGAAAAATCGCAAGAATTTATATGTGTGAGATTTTAAAGAGTCCCAAATTAAATTTCCGAGATAACTGTGATACACTTAGAGCTGAATGACGGTAATTTTTTTTTAAATTACAAAACTGCATAGAGCCCTCAAAAAGAAACTGTAAGTGTAGCTTATAACTTTTGACAGACCTAACTACAGGGTGTCCGGCGGGAAGGTATACTACTTGAAAGATAATGGATGTTATATTGATAAATATATGGAATACAATATCAAACAAATGTACCCCCCACATTTTTGTTTCTTTATGGGTCACACAACCATCTAGACTTGCGCCTTGCGGGGGTAAAAGGGCGCCCAGTCCCCTTAGGCTTGCAACGAGCTAGCTGGAAAATCCACTATATTTCCACGGGAATCAGTAAGCCCCAGAGTGCCGCCAATTGTCTCTTTAGATTTTTGGTTGTTCTCTGACTGATTATTAAGGTAGGCCCTTCGGAAGTATCGTGGTGGCCGCGTGTTTCGAGGCCCTCGTTTGAGTTTGTGGGTCGGATCATTCAAAATGAACACAATGAATGGTCCAGGTCCAGTGAGTATGAATGCCGTCGTGTTCTTAATTTTATTAAGCTTGATGCGTTCTGGACCAGGAGCTGGATAGACTCCAGTTCTTCAGCAAGGAGTAGTGGTTTGCAAACCTGCTTTGGAACCGCTGAAATTGCAACTAGAAAAGACCTGTTGCTAGAATTAGTCCTTGTATTTGTATTCCCAGTATTTTGACCACCATCTGATTACGGCTTACGGCCAGGTGCAGATGTAAATCTTATCACACAAAATCAGACAAATCTTCACCTTTTTTAGACTCACAAATGCGAGCCCTTTTGAGCTCATTTTTCATCACAAATATTTTTTTTTGAATTACTCAAGTGTTTTTGGTTCGTTACCATAACGCAATGGTCAAATCAGGCGGCCGTGGAGGCTAATCAACATCACCATTTCTAGCAATAACTTGTTGTGGAAAGAGGCCTCCATTGTAATCCTTTTGATACCACATATTAATCAAGCCAAAAGCTTGCAGTTGTGGCGTTAAAAATGTTTTCAAATATATTACGATATCGCTCCCCATTCACAGTTACCGTTACGGCGTTTTCATTTTCAAAGTAGTAAGGTCCAATGATTCCTCTTTACCAAATTGCACATCAGATTGTCACTTGTAATGGGTGCAAAGGCGTTTGTTAAATAATTTGAGAGTTTCCCATTCCCCACAACCGACTACTTTGTGTAGTGAAAATATGTCTCATGAGACATAGTTTTATATAATTGAAAATATGTCTCATTACTCATTCTTCAATATCATTCACTACACTATATATATAATGCGTTTTGTTGGCACGATTAAAACACGTTGATTTATCAAATATTTTGCAATTTGCCACGTGTCTACTTCACGACTGCCAAATATGAACTGTAAAGACTAATGTTTACCAAAAATGGCGACAAAACAAAGTAGGATACCTTCCCAGCGAACACCCTGTACTTATTATTAAAGTAAAGCAGCAAACTATTTCCAGACCCTTTCGCTCAAGTTCACATAGATTATTAATCGATTTTACTTAAATGTTAAAATGAAACTTCACATTTTTATGTCTAAAACTTGTTTGATTAAATGAGAATTATATGTATTAAAGAAATCTAATGGGTAGCAAAAACTATATAAATCAGTCTATGATGATTCAAAAGTTTTGATTCAAATATTGAAAATTAAAAATACTTGAAGATTCCGTTTATTGATTTCGTTCTTTTCTTTACTTTCCCAACCGCGAGGTGGTCTTTTCTTGCAGTGTTTGTTCAAAAAAAATTGATTTTGTAGACACTGTGACTCAAAGCTCAAATAACTATTTACAAAATATAAACAAAAAACTTCAATCAAAACTAAAATCATAGAAATGGAATTACCAAAAATTATTAAATAACAACTTTAATGAAACAGGTAATTTGTAAAATGGCACCTAGAAAATTATTGTGCGTCTACTATATATGAATTTTCTGGGTTATATTTGTTAGGCAAACACTTTGGACAAGTCCTGCCTTACTTTAGCACTAAAAACAAAAGTAAATGCCTTTTTTTGGCAAAATTAAAAAAAAATTATCCATCCAAATGACAGACAGGTTCCATATGCCGAAAGGAATCAATTTACAATTATATTCAACATTAAAACACTATCACTTTCAAAGGAAACGTGTGTGTTTAAACGTTAATTAGTTTTTAACACCAAAAATTTCTCACAATAACGAAAGCTATTGGTGTAACATAACAAAAACAGAAATTAAAATTTAAAGAAAATTGAAAATAAATTAAAAAAAAAAATAACAACTGTAAAAAATCCCCTTATTTTACAATTTTATATTTTATTATTTCGAAATAAGCACAATTGCACACCAACTATTGCAACAACAGTAAATATATGGAAGTACAAGTACAATAAATAATTTAAGAAGTTAACACCAAAAATAGTTTTTCAACACGTTACATCAAAAGTCAGACAGACAGACGGACATACATACAGACAGACAGTCTACGGCATGTGTTTTCTTTTTTGTTGTTTTCCCTACACCGTCAATTGTCTTTTCATCTGTCCCTCTCTCTCTCTCTCTCTCTTGATCACACTCACTTTGACTTTTATGCGACCTGTCTGAATTTGGTTTTTTTACTTAATTCCTTTGTGTTGTTTATAGAAAAAATTAAGAAAAAAAAATAATAAAAATAAAAGAAAGAAATACAACAAACAATGTGTGGCATAGCGTGGCATGTAGTGAACATTAATGAAACCGTCAATTAAATATTTACAAGTGTCAACACAGCACGTGTTTTAAATGATAACCGAAATTGCAACTAATTGTATTTTAAAGCAACAAAAAAAAATATATACTTGTTTAACCACCACACACAAACACACACATACACACCTGCAGTTAGCTTTACCACATTCGCTTGCATATAAACACACACACACATACACACAACCAAACTTGCATAATGATTTAAGTTTAATTTGCTTAAGAACTAAATAATTTCAATGCTGCCATATTAAAATTTTAATAAAACCGTCAAAAAAGTTTTAAAAGAATTCATTTAATGAAACCATTTTTTACTTTTGACAGCGCATATTCAAATATTTCGGAAATAAACTGAACCTAATTAAATGGGTTTCATGCCATGTGTGGATGTCCCCAAAATTTTTCTATTTTATTTTTTATACTTTGTAGTTTTTCAAATTTCTAGGGTCTGCCTTAAAATAAAAAAGAAAACGTCTATATGGGGACGGCTTTTTCTTTAGAACTAAACTTTATTATTTAGCGTCGCAGCAACCTTTGGCAAAATTTTTAACTGTCAAGCTATAGCGTCTCCTCTGACACACGAACAGACATTTTAGTAAAAAAATTATATGAGGTTACTTTTCTACCCATTTGGTACGAAGCCCTTAAAATTAAACGGTATCCCTGATTCAAAACCGTAATCCTATAGTCCTAAAATCTTCTATTTTATTTCGAAAATTTTTCTTCTTATTTTTTCTTTTTATTAAAGAATGGCTACAATGGATGTTTTAAAATTAAGTTGATTAGAAAGCACAAAATACTTGGAGCAAGGCACTGCCAAAAGATGTGAAAATTAAACATTTTAAAAAAGAGTTGTTATTTTCAAGTTTATGTTGTTTGTTAAAACGTAGAACATAAAAATTATTGTTCAACAAATGTGGGGGCGACATTAATTGAGATTCCTGTTTGTTTGGTTGAGTTCAAATCCCAGCGAAGTTTTAGAATGAAATGAAGATACCGCAGCCTTGTAGAAGAAAGTAATAAGAGTCGTGGCTAAGGCGATTGGTTGTTAAACAAGAAGAATACTAAATTTAAAGTTTGGACGGAGCGACTTAGTATTGTGGCACTGACAGCAGCGTTAATGACTTCACATGATATTGTTTGATTTTATGTACCAAATTTGAAGTACCAAAAATAATTTGTTTATAACTTTTAACGTTAATCTAGTTTTCACATATTTTTGACATTTTAACAAATTTCATTTAAGTTAATCCCCATCTATTATGCTAGATAAATAGATTATAATATAATGATAAGGGAATATTATAAAATATTTTATAATATTCCCTTATCATTATGCACAAATTTCAAATGTATTACTATGGGGAAAGATGTGTGGTTGAATATAATTCTTATTTAATCAATTTCGCTATTTCACAATTTCGCAACTGTCAAGACTAATTGACAGTTGATATTATTTTTTTATTTTGTAAAGAGAAGTAGCACTTTAGGCAACAATGCCTATTTAGTCAAGTACCGTGCTACATTCTTCAGGAAAGGGATAGGGTAGAGATGCGACAGGTGGTGAAAAGTAGAAGGAAAGTTACGGAAATTAACAGTCGTGTAATACAGCTCAGTGCCCAGTAACTATGCCTTCATCACTGAGCAACCCCACCGACAGTCAATTTCTATTTGTAGTGAAAAAAACCAAAGTGTATGTTGGGAATTGGACCCACAACTCCCAGTCATGTAAGCTAGCACACTACTTACAAGCCTACAGGGGCACTTGATATTTGGCAGGCGTGAAGCAAATACGTGGCAAATTTATTATGGAAAAATATTCGATATACGAATGTGTTTTAATCGTTTATACATTTTATCAAAATCAAACATCGATTACTGTGACGATGAGGCACATTTTCAATTGAATTGATATGTGATTAAACAAAATAGTTGGTTCTGGGGAATGGGTAACCCTCAAATTATTCAACAGTCACTTTGGCATCTATTAAATGTGACAGTCTGGTGTGCAATTTGGTCAGGAGGAATCATTGGACCTCAGTTCTTTGAAAATTAAAACAGCGTAATGGTGACTGTGAATGGAGAGCGATATCGTGATATGATTGAAAACTTTTTAACCTCACAACTGCATGCTTTGGGCTTGATTAACATGTTGTATCAATAAGACGGTGCCCCATTGCATCCAGCTAGGATTACAATGGAAGTACTGTGAGATCTATTTCTACAACAAGTTGATTGAATGTTGATTGGCTTTCACGTTCGCCTGATTTGACTGCTCCGGACTTCTTCTTCAAACAAACCAGAAACACTTGAGAAACTTAAACAAAATATTTGCGATGGAAAATGATCTAATGAAAAATGTTCTCGAAAACTCGCATTTGTGAGGCTAACAAAGGCGGACATTTTTCTGATATTGCATTCCATACAAAATTTTCAGCATTGTATTATTTAATGCTGAAAATTTTGTATCAATATAACATCCAATCTTTCTTATTTAATCAAAAATTATAAACAAACAAAGTAATATACCTTCCCGGTAGACACCCTGAGACTATCATGAAATATTTATGTTTAAAAGAATCTGGCACAATTAACACAGATGATCTTAAAAATTATTTCAAATAATTAATTTTTCAAAGTTCATTTAATTTAAATTCCGAGCATATTTCGTTCCTATAATGTAGTTAATTTCAGCACTATATATATAATAAAATCAAGTTGGACCATTTTTTTTTATATTTTTAAAAGAATATAGCAGATTTTTAGAGTCGGTCTAGTTTTGAATAATTTGTGTTATCGTAAGAAAATAATGGGCCAAGTTAGTTTGTTTCAAGAATATAATCACTGCTAAAATCTCTAGCCTCTGAGCTAGCCACTAATGTTTCCTCCACCTCTATCTGATAGCAAATTACAGCAGTTTGGGGTTTAGTTTAGAATTAGAATCAGACAAAATATCCATTGCAATCAATTACGCATTTAAATAATAGCTTCGAGCTTTAGTACCTGTTCATTAAATAAAATTAAATGGTTAACAAATTCTTGTTCTAGTTAGTTATTATATTATGTTATTATGTAAAGCATCTTCTACATTCTTGACGTTGCCATTTTACATTTTGCTTGTGTTATTTTTTGATTTTTACATTTGATCAAAAAGCCAAGATGGCAACATTTGCGCCAATGTATTCATTTTTTATATGATTTTTGTTTTTTTATTTTTGCAACAAAATTTTATGATAACTAGAAGTACATGAGTAAATTTGGCTGTATGTATTGTCTGTGCTTAAATACACAAAAGCAAAATTTTGTTTATACACACATTCACACATATGGATGTACGTACATATGTATGTTTATAGATTTTAAGGAATATTTTTATATTATTAGACTCCTTTATGTCTGTCTAACATTCCGAATTAAGTAAATGGCAAAACAAGTCATCTCCTGTAATAAACGAAATATCCAAATTCGTTAGCCAATAGGCATAGTATCTATAGTTGTATATACACATATGTACATGCATGCATATGTTTTCTTGGATGTTTATATTTGCCATATTTACATTAACTTTTGCTTACTTTTACATTATAAAAACTCAGTTCTATTGTAGAGATAAGTTTTATTAAAAGACTGATTGTTGACCCCGTTAACATGAACTTTAACTTTTCTAAAATTATTTTAATGTAATTTTTCCGATACAACTTCACCAAATTTGTAAGGAAGTTTGGTGAAAGGTGATAGATATATTTGTCAAAAATACTATTATCATCAAAATATAGAAGCAGAGAGTTATCCTTTTTCTAATACGTTCCTCAGTCATGGCGCAAAAGTACTAACAAAAGAACTTTCTTGTACAGCACCAAAGTTTAGCGATAATATTTCATCTTATGTTTTCAGACCGTCGCAAAGTATAAACTAACTTTTGTGGTCTCCTCTGTATTACAGAGCTTCATTTAAAGTTGAGATTCGAATTACCCCGGTATAAGACAATATCAATGCCAGACAGTGCTGCATAGAAAAGCATCAACCTCTTATATACCATGTCCTATCACATAAGCAGTTATCCAGTTTATGATACACTAACTGTTATCAAGAAGCGTCAGTACCTTTCCTGAGCACTGACAAAGCTATTGTAGGTCCCTGTCCACAAAGTTTAGAGGTTGATTGCTATTTCACAAGAAACTCTAACACCTGGTTTCCTAAGGTAACGATGTGTCCTTTTACCCACATCCATGGAAACCGCTTTGTAGAAGAGCACTTGCTAAGTTTTAGGGCATATTCTAGCATCAGCATGAAGTTAACACTTGTTTTCAGCAAGCTTGTTTTCACAAAGCGGTTATACACCGCAATGAGAAACTGTCGCTTGAACCTAACCTAAACAAATCATCAAAAAGGCCCTGCATCCTTAACTAAGGCCTTAATTGAGTTTCTTAATAAATCTTGTTCTTGAAGTGAAATTTACTAATTTCGTTATATGTTGACAATATCTTTGCAGATATCTAATTATCTCAATGTAGACAGTTTTTATCTAAAGATTAATTAAAATCTTTAATTCTTAATTAGAATAATCCTTCGCTTTGGTTCATAAGCGCAGAGAGAGAGAGAGAGAGAGAGAGAGAGAGAGAGAGAGAGAGAAAGAGGACTACAGCCATTTTAAGAAAAATAAAATCATGGTTAACTTTCCTCTAAGTGTTACAAACTTGAACAAATGTGAATGTGTTTAGCATTAATCGGAAAATAAAACCACCTGCAGCAATTTTATCAGTCGCTTATCAGTCAATCATTCATTATCCTCATATCTCCAGTTATAAAATCTTGATAAAGAATTTTAAAAAATGTGTAAATCAAGTCTTCCTCTTCTTCCTTATCTTGTTCAATGTTGTATAGTGTTAAATGTTAAGTTCAGAATATTCTTAACATTTTTTGTTTGTTGGGTTGACCATCCAAACAGGCTTTGAGGTGTATGCGTGTGCAAGTTAGTGATTTTCATGTAAAATGCATTTAGTTGTTGTAGCTGCTTGTTGTTTCCTTTTTGTTTTAGTCGTAGATCTTTTTTTGTTGCTTAATTTTAAAGTTTAATTACAAACACATGTTAAATTAAATTGCTTCATTGATGTTTGTTCGCTTAAATGTTCTTTTTTTTTATATAAAGAAGCATTTTGTTTTTGGTGTTTTTGTTTTTTTTTTTGGTTTTGGGAAAGTGACTTCAATGTCTTTAAACACCAGTGGAATGCATTTTAAACATTTCCGCTAACTTTGACAAACAAGAAGAAAGAATAAAATCTAAAGAGAACAGAACAGGAAAATTTATACTTAACATTGGCCAACTTAAGTTTTATTTTTGTTTTATTAAAAAAAAAGGAGAGACACCAATGTAGAATTTTCACTTGCTAATTTAAAGGGTAGAACGATTGCTGGGAATAGTCTTTTTTAAAACGAAAAAGCGGTGCTTTGATTTGTTAACTTCACAACATAAAAAAATTAAAGCTTAAAAGAAAATTTCAAAAAATGATTTACATTTAAATTTAAACACCCTGTAGGTTTTGTTTATTTAAAAACTAACCAGTTTGTCAATATTATTATTATTTTTTGGAACCACCCTTTAAAATTGGTAGACATTTTTTTTGCTATTGCTGTCGTACAGTGTTTTCAATGTTTTTTTTTTGTTTTTATTTAGTTGCTGCCATTGTTTTTGCAAGTTTTCTATAGTTTTGGAGTTTTTATTGTTTTGTCTGTTTTGTTGCTTTTGGCTATAAAATAATATTGCTTTCGTGACACTCAACTGTTGTTGTCACTTGTTTCATGTAATTTTATACACCAGATAAGGTTATCTAAGTTAACAATCATCTCAAAGTCATCTAGTCAAGCGGGCAAACAACCAACCAACCAACCAACAGTAACAAAAACAGAAACTTTTGAATAAATTGAGAAGAATTTAAATGTGTTCAATGAACAAATGGAATTAACATACAATTTGAAATGGAATAAAAGAAAAATTATAAAAGGAACTGGTTCTTATTACATCTAAATTGAAACAAACAACAACAAAAACAGGGCAACATTTTCTCTAGTTGCATAAATAAAGTAAATGTTTAATGGCTCAGGAGCTCTTCAGGGTGAAATTCTTGCTATTAGGAAAACATGTGGGGAAATCTAGATGTTATGAAAGAGGCTGTTAATATTATTAGGCGGCTCTGATAACACACAATACTTCTTTAAAACTGATGGCTCAATGAACAAAAATATTTTAATCTTTTCGTTAAATAAATTTTTAATTACAAATTTATGCCCAACCGTTTCACCGTTATTACACGTGTGACGAGGGGTAAAATGGAACCCAGTCCCCTTAAAGACTAGCAGGAGCCAACTGGACAATTTTATTATATTTCCACGGGAATCAGTAAAGCCCCATAATTCAGCTTTTTGGCTCTTTAGTCTTTTAGCTGTTCTCTGACTGATTATTGAGGTTAGACCTTCGGGAGTATCATGGTGGTTGTGGTTTCAAGGCTCTCGTTTGAGTTGTGTGGTTGGGATCATTCACAATGAACACAATGAATGATCCAGGTCCATGGCCCAGGTCGTGAGCATGATTGCAGTTGTGTTGTTAAATTTTATTAAGCTTCATGCGTTCTGGACCAGGAGTCGGATAATCTCCAACTCTTCACCCAGGAGTGAGTGGTTGCGGCCTACTCCGAGTTCTTGAAGTTGCAACTAGAAGTGACCGGAGGATATACGTATGTGAAGAACTTCTAGGACGAGGATGACTCTACATTTTATCCACAGTGGTATGATCTCCATCGTCAGCTAGGTACCGACGTAAATCTTATCACGCATTACAAATTTATGCCAAATTTCTTTTGAACTCCTTGAGCTCTAGTAATGTCGAAATGTAATGATCCAAAGAGCATTTGCTTTACTCTTTTTGTTGATTTTTCTCTTAAGGGACAACCGCTTATCAAGCTGAAGTAAGATGACATAACTGGCAGTTTTAAGAGAACATTCGGTTTCGACGTAAGTAGGGTAGGACTTTGAAACAATTGTCAGTATCGTTACGGCTGGAGACATATTAAGCCGCCACCACAATTTTTTCCTTTCAGTCGAATTTTTAAAAGATGACACAATTTTTCTTCTCATTAAACGGCTATGAGACCCTTAAGAAAATTCTATAATTACGTTTAAGTGAATGCCTGCCTAGAGAAAAAGGCTTTTATTGCTTCCGTGCGAATATCCAACAACTTATTCTTTAAAAAATGAATTTCAAACGACCTATCTGGGGTCACTGTTAAGGAAAACAAAGCAACGTCATTCACGCCCTAGGAAGCCGAGGACTAATTCTAGCAACAGGTCTTTCCTAGTTGCAATTTCAGCGGTTCCAAAGCAGGGTTGCAATTCACTACTCCTTGCTGAAGAGCTGGAGACTATCCAACGCATGGTCCAGAACACATGAGCACTAGCATGCTCACTGTATCCGGATCATTCACGCGTTGGTGTTATTAACACTAAACCTACCGACAATTCTTGTATACCTATTCCTACCGCGCGAGTTACATATACTAGAATTAGAAGATAACAACCCTCATTAAATTTGACGGGTATTTCCATAGATTAAGAAATAATTATTAATAAATAAAAAAAGGTCCTAAATAAACACGAACCATTGTCTGTGTCATTAGGAAACACATGTAGACAGTAATGTGTTTATTTAGGATCCTAATAAAGCAACAACAAGTTGCAATAAAATAAAGTAATTAGAAATAAGACATAAGAAATAAGAGATAAGAAATTAGTATTTAAGAACGAGAAAAAATTAATAAAGAGTTCAGTCTGAGTTCTCGATCCAAAAAAGAAGAAACTAAAAATTTGAATTAAATAATAAAGCATTGTTAATTTTTTAGAAAACAAAATTAAAGAATAAAGACTAAAAATAAAATTAAATATTTTAAGAAATAATAAAAAAAATATATAATTAAACGTTGTTTATTTTTAGAATAACTAAAATTAAATATTAAATAAATATAAATAATAATTAAAAAATAAAATTCGCGCGGTCTAATTGACCGGTAATTAAAAAGATTATTCCCAGACTGTTCCATCAGCAGCAGTTTCGATGCGTTGATCCTCTAAATCTGTCTCACTTTCGGATGTCAATAAAACTCTCTTTCTTTTCTGCCCTGAACGCTTATTTATAATATTCTCCTCTTCACTATCGCTTTCTGATTCCAATTCATTTGTAAATAGCTCTTGATCTATTTCCATGTTTTTTTCAATTTCAGAAGTTTCTTGTTCATCATATTCTGAAAATTCTTCTTCCATGTCCGTTATATTTCTTAGGTAATTTGTAATTTTCAAATGCTTTGACATTTTTAGGGTAAATATCTACAACAGATTATTACACTATGTAAGGAATAACAAATTTACATCCATGTTTTGATACTTTACCTCATCTCCTTCAAATAAACAATTGTAAAAAAAATTGCATAAAAAACTCTTTAGAAGTGCACTACTTGAGACTGTAATCAATACTATTGTTATTTACTCTTTTCACTTGAAAGCGACTCTGAGATAACTGTAAAAAATTTTCCTCTGAGATAACTGTAGAACATTTTTTCCCACCGGTCATATTGACCGACCGCTAGTTAGGTAGTAAGGCTACATAACAAATTTTTTTGGGAAAATAGAAAAAATAACTAAAAGTAAAGAGTGACCAACATATTATATGCATATTCTAAGAATTGTCATATAGTTTGATAACGGTATTATAACGTTTAAAAATGTGTAAGTTTTACAAAAAGTTTGAAAACGGTCAATTTGACCGGTGTTGGTAGGTTTAGTGTTAAAGGCGAGATGATCTTGGCCCACTAAATCAGTTCATGCGGGGGCCGCAACGTCATTCACGCCCTAGGAAGCCGAGGACTAATCCTAGCAACAGGTCTTTCCTAGTTGCAATTTCAGCGGTTCCAAGGCAGGGTTGCAAACCTCTACTCCCTACTGAAGAGCTAGAGACTTTCTAATTCCTGGTCCAGAACACATGACTAGCATGCTTACTATATCCGGATCATTCACGTGTTGGTGTTATTAGAGGCGAGATGATCTTGGCCCACTAAATCAGTTCATGCGGGGGCCGCAAAACTACCACCACCACGATACTTCCGAAGGGCCAACCTCAATAATCAGTCAGAGAACAGCTAAAAGTCTAAAGAGACAATTAGCGAAACTCTGGGGCTTACTGATTCCCGTGGAAATAACGTGGAGCTTCCAGTTGATACCCTGCTTGCCTTCAGGGGACTGGGCTCCCGTATACCCCCAACAGCACAGGTCTAGATGGTTAAGTAATCCATAAAGACCGATAAATGTGCCCCCGGGTGGTCCACATTTAGATTGACATCATCACGACGTGATATTTAACGAAAGAGAATTTCTCAAATCTACTTTATAACTTATTTATATTAGTCTTCCCCCACGTAAGCCGGCCTACCAGAACCATTTTCAGTTTAAATGAAAACATAAAATTTTAATTAGTATAGATCATCTAATTAGTAGAGATCATTTAGTAAGTCTTGAGTTCAGTTATTTGTTATTTCTAGATTTATTAAGAACTTGATTTTTTAAAGACATTAAAATTTCTCAATAAGGATACAAACAGAAGGACAGCGCTATGTTTGCACAGCTATTATCGCAATAAAATTTCTGAGTTTCGAGGTAAGGTTAACACATAAAATCACAAGATGCTTAAGCTACCAAGATCAGGCTACTGCCTTTAGCCTTATTTTTTTTGTAATCAAATCAATTGAACAGCTTCATTAGAATGAAATTTTTGTAAAATTGTGTAAAATTTTTAATTACTTATCATTGTTAGATCCTGAGGATTATTATTATATTATATATTATATTATTATTGTTTTTTTAACGATCTTTTTTCATTTATCTTTAATAAATATCTTATTTCTTTTTTAAGATCTTTTTTATATATTTTTTCTTAAAAAAGAAAAAAGATATTTATTAAAGATATATTATATTATATTATACAACCATTACAAATTAACATCACAAAAATAAGCCAGAAATTTATAAAGTAATTTATTCAAGCACAAAGAGTTTATATAAAAATTAAATAAATTTTATTTTTATTTTTAATATTTCGCCACATATTAAGTGGCATAAACATTTTATTGATTTATTAAAGAAAAAGAGGAAAAATCTATAAACAATTTATTAATTGATTAATTTGTTAAATTGTTTCTACACTTTTCTTTTTCTGAACATGCCACCCAATGGTGTGGCATTATATTGAAAAAAAATAAATTTTATTTAATTTTTATATTAAGACCTGTCTGTGCTTAAACAAATTATTTGTTTAATATTAAAAAGATCAATTAGTTATAATTATTTTAAATAAAAAATTTTATTAATTTTTTTTATTTGTTACAAAAAAATTTTTGGGTAATAGTTTGTTAAAAATTCTCAAAAAATAAAAACAAATGTTTTTTAAAACCTACTTCATCTATTTCATAACGTAAGTATTTCAAATTTTAATTATGAAATAATTAAAAAAAAATTAATGTCCCTTTTAATGCCAGAAAATTTTTTCAAAAAAATGTAGACATTCTGTATTCGCAGTTTTCAAAAATCTTCCTCAAAAACCACTTCAAACAAATAAAAGTGTTTAAACAAAAAAGTATCAGTTTGAGGATTAAAAAATACACATTAAAGAAAGTTAAACAAAAAAAAAATATTAAAATGGCCTAGACTGCAGACTTCAAAGGAAACGAAATAATCATGTACATATACACACATGCACACACAAACGCATAAGCCGTAATATGTTTAAAAAAATATATATAAATAAAACTACTTTGCATATGTATTTATTAACTAACACACATGCAAGTACATGTGCATACTTTTTCATTCATGTTTAAAACGATATTTCATGGAGATGGGACATTCATTGAGCATCTTGCATAAAAATTTCTCCCTGTGGCCGTATAAATTTAAAAATCAATCCTCTAGATTTTTTATTGACTGCTGTCGTTTTTTTTTCGTTGCTGCAAGTTTTATTTATATATATGATTTTGTCCTCTTGGGTAGTTACAAGACTTAAAATGAAATATTTAAAATTTTTATACAAAAATAAAAAATGATGACATAATTAGTTATTGTGATAATTCCATCTAAATTTATTTCAAAATTTGCGAATGTCCTTTAAAGTGATTTGAAAATTCATCTATAAATTTTCTTCTTCAAATTCCAAAACAGTATTTTTCCTGGCTTTTTTTTAAGAGAAGTAGCACTTCAGGCAACAATGCCTATTTAGTCAAGTACCGTGCTACATTGTTTAGGAAAGGGATAGAGGGGAGATAAGACAGGTGATGAAAGTAGAAGGATAGATAGGGAAATTAACTGTCGTATAAGACAGCGCAGCCCAACCGAAGTCAACTTTTTTATTTTTGTAGAGAAAAAACTAAGATCTTTGTTGGGAATCGAACCCACAACCTCCAGTCTTTTAAGCTAGTACACTACGTACTAGCCTACAGGGGCACCTAAGGCGTTCCAGCAATTCAGAATTACTAATGGATTATATCATGGCGTTAAGCTTGTGGTTTTTGTGGAACATCATTCCGCTACTCGTAATGGTACCAAACATGTTCACAATACCGACTCTTGCATAATTCAATAATGGATCAGTAGATACGTGTTGAATTTAATCCAACACCGATAACAAGTCGAAAAACTTTATTTTGGATACGGTTCTTGTGCTAGTACCGAATGAATTCGTTGAGCAAAAGCAATAGCCATTGAAATTTCTTTGTTCCTCTAGAAAACTGGCTTTTGGGATGACAGGTGATATTTTTTCGCTCGGCATCTTTTGTATGTTTTTTTTGGCACATGTTCAGCCTACGAATTTATTTAATCTATCACAGCCAAAAGAAAGTAGTGCACATGTGCGGTTTTTAGAGAATATATTATAATTTTGTTATTTTTTACAACAACACAAAATTCATCACATATTAAGTCAATTAGAAATTTGATTCACTGATTTACAGATTTAATGTTTCATGCCTACGCAAAGATCTGTATTCGAAAATGGTGCTGCATCTGTTACTTTGGGTGATGTAGGTATTGTGGAATTGGACGCTCTTGATGTTCTTGGCATGAAAATTCAGTGTGATGATCGATGGAACAAACACATTTTTCAAGTTTCTAAAGAAGCTTTTAAGTGTGTCGGTTTTCTAAAACGGTGTAAGAACTACTTCACTTCATTCGATCTTCGTACTATTTATACCACCTATGTATATCCGTGTAAAAATAAAATACAACTCTCACGTATGGGCCGGCGCACAGGAGAGGGCCTAGAGGCTCATTGGAGACAGTAGGGTATCCAACTCTATTGTTTGTTAAGAGCATCGATGAAATGTGGGTTGTAGTTCACTGTTTTATCGTTACTACAATGGTAAGTATTTACTCACACGTTTTCGCTTTTAACTCGATTTTCGATAAGAGCTCATTCATTTGTGGTTGATTTTCCAGTTAATCGCACTACGCATTACAGGGAAAATTTGTTATTTTTAGCAAAACAGTCCGTATGTGAAATAAACTCCCTCCAGAGGTCTTTTCTATCACCTTTAATGTGGGAAAGTTCCTAAAAGTTTCTTTCCTCCTCCCCATAACCTAATTTTCTAGTTCTGGCACAATGCATTGCATATGTAGGGGTCATCCCCTGAGTGCTGGTCTGAAAAAAAATTAGCTGACAGCCGTTGCAGCTGTAAAATGTCAATACATGAGTTAGACCCAGGTACGGCTCCATGAGAAATTAATTATAATAAATATGTTAATTCTTCTATTATAACGTTACAATACAACCGATACACCAATATACAAAAGTTATGAATGAAACAACTAAAATATTATATTTTACAATATAAAATAATTTGCCTTAATAATTTTGGTATATTTTTATATGAAATGGTACTATCCTGCCCTAAAACAGACTATTTGTAAAACCAAAAATTTAAAAAAAATTTTAATTTAAACAATAAAAATTATCTCAGTAGAAGTTCCATATTAACTGCAAGGATCTGAGGCTATTTTTTTTAGCAAAAAGTGGTAAAAGAATAGCCCAATTTGTGTCTAAAATATAGCAATTATTAGTCAATGCTGCTTAAGTGTTTTATGTTATTGCTCAACTCTGGGGCCCATAACTTTATCATTAAATTGCCTGTAACTTTTTTCCTTTTTGTTTTGATAAAATGAAAAAAAAGGACACAAAAAGGTACCATTAGCAATATAAATATTTTAAATTGTTTTGCCACAATGCCAGCACAATTAAATCAGATGCGTATTAGCGGGAAGTGAAAAAGGTTTTCTTTTGTGATTTTAAGTATAAAAACAAATGAAAAATGGAGCATTTAAAGTGACAGCCGCTTTTTCAATTTACACACATTAAAAATTATGTATATATGTGCGCATATATATATGTATGTATGTATGTATATTTGTAAGTTTTTTGTAGGATTTATTTATGTATATATTTATTTATGTATATACGTCTGTATGTATTTATGTAGGTACGCCTGTACGTATATATGTATGTAAGTTTTTATGTAGTATGTATGAATACGTTTATGAAAGTATTTATGTATGTATTCATGTACATCTTTATATATATATATATATATATATATATTTCCACTTCAATTTCTATTTGTCAGTGTAAAAAAACGCAATCGATATCTTTTTTGCGAAAACATTTCCATCAGTGTCATCATTTTCTTTATCGTCAATATTACAACAACAACAATAAAAAAACTCAAAGAACTCGTAACAGAAAACAACCACAATTCGTCATTCCTTTTGCAGTTGTTTAACAGCATCAACAATAACAATAACAACAACAACAACTAAATAAAAAGATTTCCTTCCTTGAGCAGTTTTTTTGTTGTATTTAATTTTATTTTACTTCTGATTCTGTCTTGGCTGGTTTCTCTCATTTTGTTGTTTTCTTTGAACATTTTGCCACCCATCTTTATATAATACTGGATATTGTTGTTGTTGTATCTTTTTCAACGTTTCATTTCATTTGGCTTTTTTTTTCTTCATAATGTTTTTGTTGGCAACATTTTTTTCCCTTGACTGATTTTTTGTTAAAGTTAGTTGCTGTTGTATTGAGAATTGTTGGTTCTTTTGCTACAACATCCCTTTTTTTTCCTTTGCACAAGACAGGGTGTGTAGGTGTGTGTGTGAGTGCTGTTGATATTTTACACACTGTGTGCTGTAGTATTTCTCTATCATTTTTTCACACGTAAATTCTTATGAAGATTCTTTTCTACCCGCAAGGACCAATCGCACAAAAGGGCGTGGTGAGTCTGGTTTTTGTGTGGGGGTGTATGTGTGTGTGCCACTATTTAATGCCTGTGCGCTTGTAAGTTTCTCTAAACAAAACTTTTTCTTCATAAACACTTCTTGCTGTCGTTCTGCTGTTAAAAAATATTTACAATGTTTGTTGTTGTTGTTGTTTTCTCCGTCTCCGTCATCGCCTTCCTAGCTTTTAATATTTTTTGCTTTCGTTTGTTACAACTTTTCTTAAATCTCCTTGCTGTTGCTGTTTCTGTTGTTACAACTTCTTACGTACTACTTTTAGAATTATTTTGCAACTTTTAATACAGAATTCAAACATATTGACAACGAGTAAAAAAAATCACAATTGAAATTGGAAAAAAAATTGTTTAATCTTTCGGCTTTGGAAAGGAAATAAAATAAAAAAAAACTAAAAAATAAATAAAATGTTCCGCACGCGTGCACATACTTTAACAGCGAGTTTCAATGATGATTTTATGTTTTCATTTCCATTTTCAGCAATATTTTCTTTTATACCTTCTTCCTCTTCTTCTTCCTCTTTCTCAGAAGTATTTTTGTAGATTTTTATTTTAAATTTGTTTGCTACTTCTTATACTTTTTGAAACTCAAGAGGATAAACTCGCTATTCTCGAGATTATGTAAAGAAATGCAAATGTATTTATAAATATTTATGTTTGTATATGTATTACGTATATTACAAATGTAGTGCCATTACACATACACATGTGTGTGTATACAAAAATTTACAAAAATTTGTTTGATATTAAATTAGCAGATATTTTAAAGAATTCATCATTATTTATTTCAATAGAATTCATCTAGTGATTTTAAAGACGATAGTATTACTATTATGGTGTCACCTGAAACAGATGTGCTAACAAGTACAGGGTGTCCGCCTGAATGGTATACTACTTTTTTGCCGCCATTTTGGTAAACATTGGTCTTGACAATTCATATTTGTCAGTCGTGAAGTAGATACGTGGCAAATTAATTATGGAAAAATGTTCGATAAACCATCGTGTTTTTAGCGTTAAAACATTTTATTAAAAATCAATCATCGATTACTGTGACGATGAGAAATTTACGTGAAATTCCTGCCAACAGAACGAACTATTTATCGTGTAGTAAATGATTTCGGGGAAGGAAGGTCCGTAGGTGAAAGGCCCATGCATGGACCACAACGTACTGCAAGATCGGCTGACAACATGACCGCTGCTCAAGAAAGTTTGCAAAACAATCCACCAACCTTAAGTCGACACCGTGCTCAGGTGCTTGGTCTTCACAGAACAACTTTAGCCACAATTTTGCACAAGGATTTGCATTTGTTTCCATATAAGATTCAGTTGACACAAGGGTTTCTTCCACAAGACCATTAAATATACTAATAGGATGATGTGACAACCCCGATTTTCATGAAAAAATCATACTGCGGGACGAGGCACATTTTCATTTGGATTAATATGTGAAAAAACACCTTTGCATTCATTAAAAGCAACAGTCTGAAGGGCAATTTGGTGAGGAGGAATCATTAGACCTTACGGTAACTGTGAATGGGAGCGATATCGTGATATGATTGAAAACTTTTTAGCGCCACAACTGCATGCTTTGGGCTTGATTTACATGTGGTATCAATAAGACGGTGAAAAATCGCATAAAATGGAATTACTAAGAGACTTCTTTCCACAACTTATTATTTCAAGAAATGGTGATCTTGATTGACCACCACGGTCACCTGTTTTGCTGCTCCGAACTTCTTTTTGTGAGATTATTTGAAAAGCAAGCTTTACGCAAACAAACCAGAAACGCTTGAGCAACTCAAACAAAATACTGGTAATGAAATTAATGAAATATCGCTTAAAATGTGTGAGAATGCAATGAAATATGTGATGAAAAGGGGTCGCACTTGTGAGGCTAGCAGAGGTAGACATTTATCTGATATTGTATTCCATACACAATTGCCGACATTAAATAAAACATTTATCTATATAAGATCCATTCTCTTTCATTTAATCAAAAATTATAAACAAACAAGGTGGTATTTCCGGTGGTCACTGTGTATATGTCGATGAGGGATAGTAATATAACAGATCAGTTAACCGAAATTGAAGTAATGATACCAGATGTTATACTGCTGTTATATTGCTATTATTAAGCCTGCGAGGGCTTCGTTGGGGCAATGGAATCTGAAGACTAGTAGACTATCTAAACTAACATCTTCAACATTTATAATTACAACTATAGCTCTAATTGCAATTATAATTGTGTGTATAATTGTTACAATTATAATTATTATTTCATTGCATTATTATTTCATTACAATTATTATTATGTTATGATTATATTTACGTATATAATTAAAATTATAACTATAATTATAAGTACAACTACAAATATTTTATTTTATAGCCATAATTAGAATTATAATTATGCATATAATTATATTTATATATCTAACTATAATTATTATTATTAATACTATAATTATAAATATAATTATAACTATAGTTATAATCATAATTAAAATTATAAATATAATTATAACTGTAATTACAACTATAAATATAACCATTATTATAATTAAAGTTATAACTATAATTATAA
Organism: Trichopoda pennipes; assembly: GCA_030448955.1. NCBI lineage: Eukaryota > Metazoa > Arthropoda > Insecta > Diptera > Tachinidae > Trichopoda > Trichopoda pennipes. The sequence continues at coordinate 7,382,394 of JASKUP010000040.1, forward strand.
TTATCACCTTCCCAGGGGACACCTTGTATAAAATTGCTTGCAGTGTAAAAAATAGAAAACTAGTTAAATACGGTATTAATTTACATCTCGAATTTTTACCTCAAATCTGTGCCATAAGCAAGTAAGTGACAACATCTTTCTCTTGTATTTCTGACAAATGGCATTCGCATTAGTTTTTCAAACTACTAATATTTTGTAGATGACTGTGTTGACACTAAATATCCTGCTAATACGGTTAAAATTAAATCCATATACATAAGAATTTCTCCACCATGTGAACACCCTATATATTTTAGTTTCATTTTTAATCTTTTAAGGGAAAATATATTTAAACCTTAAATGTTTGCCTGTTGTAATTCAAAACAATGTCACGGATGTGAAAATCATGTCATTATTAGAATACTTTGTTATATGTTTTATTTTTTTACTTGCTGCTATACGGCACATAGTTCTACTGAAATATTTAAAAAAATTAAACCTCATTTTTGGGACACCCTTTAACTGTTAATAATTGCTCTCTTAGTAGCTACAGTAATGCGCTTTCTCTAAAGATTTTAGGTGTTTATCTACGACTACAGTGACAACGAGCTGCGAGAACTGAACGAAAACTAGAAAGCGAAAATGATTGTTTTAAGTTTCTACACTTTGTAAACGGAACCTTAAAAATTTACACTTTAATCCCTTTTTATTTCCCTCTTGGTTCAATAACACATTTGACTTAAATATTTCTAAGTAATACTACAATAAAACAGAACACTAATTTGTATCTTTTTAAATTTTGCACTGCGCTTTGAATGACATTATGGTCATTTTCTAGGTCCAGCTGTGTTAGTTAAAAAGCGTAAAGATTTGTGGCTTTTATAGTTAAACAATTTTAAGAATAACATTTTTTTGAAATTTCAATGGATACAAAAATTTTAATAAATTTTAAAAATAAATCAAAAATTTATTTAATTTTTATATATTTTATTATAATTAAAAAAAATATGCAAAAAGTACCACTAAAGTAAACAAAAAATACTAATTTGTCCCTTTGACAGTTTCGCACTTTGCTTTGTAACTTTTGTGTTTAGTTTTATAATTCGGGCTTTCAAAATTAAAAAAAAAAGTAAAAGTTAATATTAAATAAAGGAAAAGTACCAGTTTATATCCCTAAACTTATATCTCGTCAATAGCCATTATGTTAGTTATATTTCGCATTATTTAGTGAATTTTAGTTCAAACTTTTATAAAAATTGGCCTAAAGGTTTTAAAAAGTTTTTTTCTTTTTATTAATTTCTTTTTGGTACGTTTTCTTAGATTTTTACGTTAGGTTAGCGTTTTTCATGCTGTATCCATAGGCAGGGTTTTAAAGTATACAAGAATACGATAAAAATTTGTATGATTAAGGAGAGTTAATTGGGTACCAATCTCTTTATGTATGCAAACAATTTCCAAAAAACCTTTTCATTGCGAAATACGTAACAATCTGTATGAGAATTACTTAAAACACTGGTGACGAATTTCTTTTAATAAAATTAGTACCTCGACCTTCTAGCCCACAACAAAGTTCTCCACCTACTTTATATTTCCGAAAAGAGCTTAGGCTTCTTCTAAGAGCTCTAGGGGAGTAATTTGAATGTACAAGTATTCTCTCTGTTAATATTTATTTTGAGCAGTAGGGAAGTACAGATTACCAATTTCAAATTAAATTTCTTATCGTTTTTGCTTAACAGTCTGTGCTTTTTTTTAAGTTTAAAAACAATTTCTTAAGTTATTTTCTTTAAATTGATTTCTACAGGATGCCAAGTTGTGAATTAAAAAGAAAACTTTTTACCATATTTTCTTTAAATTGATTCAAACAAAATGAATTTATTGTTTTAATATTCTGCTAAAGAACTCAACCAACCGAGAGTACAAAATAAAGTTTTTTTTTTTAATGTTTTTATTTTTTCGTTAACGTAAAATATATTTTAATAGCTCAGATTTGTCGTCATAAGATGCTTTCAAAAAGGTACCATAATTATTTTAGAAGCCAAAAAAGTATTTAATTTGAATAGGTGGGTGTCTCATATCTCATTGGCACAACGTACTATTTCTATTTTGAGGCAGTAAAAAACCAAATTTTGAAGTTTTCGTAAGTGACTTGCGTTTTAGGTGACGATATGTGATGAATTATTTGCAAATATTTGAAGTGCTGAATAGTATGTTTACATTTATTTACATACTTATATACAAACGTTTTCATCACCTCCTTAAAAAAGGGGGGTCCTAGATAAATGCAATTTTTGAAAATTGAAACTATTTTGTGAATATAAAATTTGTTATTTATTGTTATCTGAAAGCCTTCCTTTTATTTTAAACAAAAATTTGTATTTAAATAAATTCAATTTTCGCAAGTAGGAGAGGTGTTAGTTACTCTTAGAATAATTTTGATTATAATTGGAGGAGCCACTGTTTTTATTTTATTATATAAAACTAGTAAACGAGTAAATACCTGCATATAAAGCCCGATAAACATGCAGAATTTGTAGGATTGTAAAAACATTTCAAGTACCTGTCGGCATGTTCTTCTACAACACTTTTACACCCATGAAAAAATGAATGTAAATTTTACAATTTCGAAATTCATTCATCTAAAATCTTAGCAACATTAATGGCGAAATAATTATACTTCTTATAATTATAATTTTAATATTTATTCAATTTACCAATTTTGAGCTATTCTGGCGCAACAAATTTATGGCAACAAAAAAAACTTTATTCCATTTTCTTTCCAAACGTTTCGCCAGTATATTGTTACGGATGTGTCTTGCTTAAATTTTAAAAGAAAATAATTAAGCAATAAAGTAAACTACTGGGTGTGTTGTTCACTAACTGCGTGGCTGGCTAAGAAAACTTATGCACAACAACAAAATTTTTAGTTACAGACTGCGTAGAAATTTTATACACGCAAGCAACAACAAGTTAATATGCTGTTTACTAACTGCGTGGCATGCAAGACAAAAACAAATTTCTATTTACTAACTGCATAGAAATTTTATATACGCAAACAACAAATCTGTATGCTATTTACCATTACCATCTACAACAACAACTATCTTAAAATAAATTCCAAGAAGAAACTTTATCAGTATAAAAATAAAAGCAAAAATACACACAGACATACAGGCGCCTATACATTGAATAAACACTATACAACAACAAAATGTGATACAAAAGGAGTAGAAGATTCTTAAATTTTTTAGACTTTTAATGGACAAATATAAAAGGGCAGCGTCTGAGTGGATAGCCAGCCAGTTTAAAAATAAATTTCGTAGATAAAGAACTCACAAAAAAACGTTTATAAAAGGTATAAACGTAACAATATGTTGACTTTTTCAAAGGTTTATTTCTATTTAAATGAAATTTTCTTTTGTTACAAATAGCATTACATCAAAAAATCTACTTACAATGTAGTTTGGTTTTTAAAAATTATATAAAAGAAATTAATTAATTAATTGTATGAAAGATTTATCATACATGATTTCTTTCCAATTTTTACACAACACTATTACAATTAAGCTTATGACAAAACTAACCTATCACAACACTATAATTAGAATTTATCTTGTCCTTGTTCTCTTTAAGCTTCATAGTATTCTTTATATTTTTCTGTATTCTAAAAGTTTCTATTGTATATCTTTTTCTTTCTTTTCGTTCCACATCTAACACTTCCACCGTCTCAAAGTCTGGCTTATGTCCTGTCTTTAATGGGTGTTGTGATAATTCTAATTTGGCCGAGATGAAAAGAAAAACTATATTTTTAATTATTATTATTTGCATTATGTATATATTCTTATACTTTAATAGTTCTGTGTTTTTTGTATAATTAAAATTTTTGGTGAAACGTTTAGTTTTCGGTGAAATTGCGATATTAAGAAAATTTAGATTTTAAGTTATAGCTGTATCTTTTTAGTAAATTTTGAAATTTTGGCACTTTCGCTTATTATTATTATTTTTTAATTATTTATTTATTTTAAATACTAATTTTAGTTAATTGACCTTTTTAATATTTTATACACAAATTTTTACAAACGCAAAATCTTTATATAAAAATTAAATAAAATTTATAATAATTTTATATTTCATATTTTTCATATTTCAATATTTCGCCACACCATTAGGTGGCATTTTCAGCAAAAGAAAATTGTATAAAAAATTTATTAAATTAATAAATAAATCAATAAATGAAAAATTGTTGACAAACAGATTAAAAAATAAATAGATTTTTTGATTAATTGATTAAGTTGTTAAATTGTTTGTACATTTTTTTTGTTCTTAAGATGCCACCCAATAATGTGGCAAAATATTGAACATATCATTTATTTAAATTTTATATAATAAAATTATGCTTGAGAAAATTATTTATAAAATAAATAAGTATTTATCTTTTTATAGGTCTTTTTAATTAAATTTAACACTTATAAACTCAATATTTCGCTTTTTTTGGAAAGCTTCTTCAGGAAATTAATTTTTATAAATAAAAAAATTATTAACAATGTCTATTTCACTTTTCTTTTTTCTCCGGGCTCTAGGTCAATAATATTTATTCAAATAAAACTCTTTTCCGTTTCATTAAATATTGTTTTTATTTTCATTCAATATTTTCATTTCATTTCAATATTTAATGAAACGGAAAAGAGTTTTTTTTGAATAAATATTATTGACCTAGATCCCGGAGAAAAAAGAAAAGTGAAATAGACATTCCTAAAAGGTCGAACAAAATAAATAAATAAAAATAAAAATTATTAACAATTTGAAACAAATTTTTTTGAAAACAATTGACAAAAACATAAAAAATAATTTTTTTCATACATTAAATTAAAATTTAATTAAAAACAGCTATAAAAGGATAAATACTTATATATTAAAGAAGAAACAAAGTCGAATAAAAAAACTATTTATAAAATATATATTTTTCTTTTACAATTTCGTTGAAAAGCTCGTTGTTCCAAAGATTTTTGAGTTTTCATACGACACCCCGATTTCCTTACCAACGAGAGTCCTTTCTTTAGTTTGCAATCAAGTATAGTTTGCACGTTTGAGTGACTAGGAATGAACATTTTCATAAATGCACCGCAGGAATGTTAAACATTAAAAAAAAAATTTGTTATTGAAACTTGAAAATTCATAAAGAATCAAAGCTTTTACAAATTTTAAAACACAAAAATTAAGAAAACAAATTTCCCAAATAATACTAATTTACTAAAAAAAATAGAGAATTTAGAATATACAAACATTTACTCTAAAATTCAGATAAAAGAAGAATTTAAAATTTTAAATTTTTTGTTTAGAAAAACAAATTTAACGTTAAAATTGTTTAAATCATGATTGAGATTAAAGCTTCCAAAGCACAAAGCGAAAATAGAAATACGAGTATCACAAAATATCATTCATTTAGACTGCAATCACTTGTCCAAAAATACTGTGGGATTTTGCGTGAATGTTATTTTGTTAGTGTTATTATTTATTAACAGACAAAGTGCAAAATTTAAGGAAACCTAAATAATTTTATTTTTTGTTGTGCGAAAATTTTGTCGAACTAACATATTTTTCTGAGTGTATTTGCTTATTCTAACATTTTGTTTTTGATTTTTTATTTTTAAACTTTTAACATCTTTAAAACGGATTTTGTTTTTTTTTGTTTTTTTTTGGTGCCTTCATTTTGAGGGTTTTAGTTTTTTTTTCTTTTTTTAGTGGGTAATGCCATTCCATGCAATTGCAGGAGTATGATGTTCGTATCTATAAAAATTTGAAATGCTAGTATACGTATGTGTATGTGTGTGTGTACGAAAATTATTTTAAAGTATTCTTCACTCGTTTTGTATTACAAATGCGCTGTTTCTGAAACATTTTGTTGCTGTAACTTTTGTCAAGTGTTGTTTGGATGGATGGATTGATGGTTGAATGGATGGATGGATGGATGCTTGGCTATATGGATGGCTGTTTGATTGCTCAGGTTGTATGTATTATGTGTATATGGCTGTTAACAATCAGTTAAAATATTTTCTAATAATCGTGATTCCTTTTCAAGAAGAAAATTATTTTTACTGTTTACTTACTGTTGGTGCTTTTTATTTACGTTTATTTTTTATTTTTTATTTTTATTTTTTTATTTTTTGCAATTATTATTACAACAACAGCTTAAATTTTGTTCACAAAACACAGCAAAAACAACAGCAGCCGGAGCAGAAGCAGAAGCCTAAGCACTGTAACGTTCAAGAAAGAGTGCACTTTGAAAGCACTTTGTGGATGGTTAAAAAAATAAAATAAAAAATTAAATAAAAAAAAATAAAAATTGCAATCGCATTTGTCTCGTTTCGTTAAGTGTCCTCTTTTTCTTTAGAATTCATTTGGTGTAGCATACTTTTCATATTTAAAATGTGTTTGAAATTAATTTTATAATTCAGTTTAAATTAATGTGCTCAACGTGTTATCGCATACAAATAATTCTACACCACCAGCAGTAGCAGTCATATCATGCTGTTTAAAGAAACGTTAACAAGATGATTTTCACACAATTCACCGCTAACTGTGAAGAAAGAAAATTAATATTGATTGAACTTTGTTTGGGTCATTGATATTTCTAGCCAATAGCAGAAGAAGAAGAAGAAGAAAAGTACAAATACTTAAAGCAGTTTGTGTGGAAATTTTATTTTATAGATAAAAAGATAAAATCTAACTAACATCGATAATATGTGATCTGTATAAAATGAATTTGAAATAGCGGTTTGTTAATTTCAAAGAAGCCGAGTGCACAAGAATCTGTTTCTTTCTATTATTAAGGAAATTTTTTTTTTTCATAAAAGAAAATTTATAGATTTCTAGATAATTAAAGTGATAAACGTTATAAAATTTATATTACTTTCTCCATTACTGGTTTCAATCAATTGCGAAAAATATATCAGAATTTTTAAAAAAAAAAGCTTTAGGGACCATGCTTTCTAGAAGGACATTTTTATCCGTTAGTTGTTTATTTCAGCATTTAAATCAGATCCTTTAAAGAGTCATTTTTAATAGTTTTTGTTCTCTCTGATAAAAATGTTTCATCTTAATTGTAATTGAAGGAAAGAATTGAGGACACCAAAAAAAACCTCTTCTGATTTGAGTTCATTTGAGGCTTTCAGTCGTTTCATCCAGCTTCAGCTTCATGTAAGGCTCTTTAGACTGACATATCGCTGGCATTTATGTTTAGCATATATTCGCAAAATGAGCTCAATATCTATTAGTGTAACAACTAATTGCTCTGAAGAGTATTTGAATATTTAAAATTTCATAAGAAGTATCAGTTCTGGGGAGGGAGTAGGTTGGTTGTTTACTCTGTTTTGGGGTGACTTAGCAATCACTAGAAAATTTTATCTATGCCAGTGTTGCCATCTGTGCCTTGCAAGCTTGATAGATAACATGGTGGTGTAATTATCGCCAGAATTATATAATGTTCTCTGCAAAAATATATGGTTACCGTAAACAAATTATACCTTTTTTTAAGAAATATTTTGATCAGTTTTGCTAACATATAATAATGCCAACATTTTTGCTTGAAAATGCACTTATTATCATAACAAAATAAGTTAATATATTATTTAAAATATCGTCCACCATTAGTAACTACTTTTTCTCATCTTTCTGTCAGCGTATGGATTTTTGCGCCAAAAGAATTGCTCAGGTTTTGAGGTAAAGAAAGAAACAAGTTAATTTCTGATACCCTGTTCTGAAGTGAAGCGTATTTTAGTAAGAGCGTTCTGCAACGATCGTAACAAATGGTAGTTAGAAGGAGCAAGGTTTGGGCTATAGGAAGGGTGAGCCAAAACTTTCCATCTACTGTTTTCCAAATAGTTTTTTAACGGTTTTGCGTAATATGGCCGAGCCTTGTCATGATAAACGATTATGGCCTAATATCTAATCGAATATTCTTGTTAATTTTCGTTAACTGATTTCTTCAAACGCATCAATTGTCTTCGGTGCGGGTCCGTTGTGATCGTCTGTGGCGATTTCAACAGCTTTAAACACCAAAACCCTTCTGATGTCACCAAATACAAAGCATTTGGATATTTGTCGTCATAGATATTCGACTTCGAGATTAATTTGGCTACTTTGCTGGACTTTACAATGACTTTTTTAACCTTGGGGTTATTGTGCTGGATCCACTTTTCATCACCAGTAATAGTACCGTGCAACAATGACTTCTTTTTCACTGCGTTCAAGCATAGTTTCCGACATGAAAATCGCCTTTCAGCATCTCTCAGCTTGTTGTGTGACTCCCAATGATAATGGAAGTTCTTCTTGCCTTTATTAGCAATCTTCATCGAGTAATGCTTTCAATTGCTCATCTTCAATGATTTTCTTTTAACCAGGTCTTCCCTTGTCTTCTATGTCGAAATTTTTTCTCAATCGCGCAAACCGTGGCTCATAAGTTTTTTTTGAGTTGGTGCGTGTTGATCAACAATCGTTAACTTTCAACAGCCGTGTTCTTCAAATGCAAGCAGTTTATCAGATAAATTTTTTTCGACATTTTTATAGCGATTGGAAAAATTATGTGTTTCTGCACTGGATTTTAATCAGCTCAGTAAACTGTTTGCCAGTTTCAGGGTTCCTTTGAAAGCGCTAACTTTAGAATTATTTAGTTGTTATTAAAATAATAAAAATCAGCAATTAAAACAAGTAAAAGAAATTTATAAAATTTTCAGTTTTTAATATAAATTTTATACCTAAAACATAATTATTGTTATGTTTAACAATGTTATGTTTAATACATATAAGATTATGGTTATCGCTACGATGTTTTTTTAGACAGCCCCAAGAGAGAAAAGGAAAATAAAGGAATTTCGTGGCGTTCTTTCAAACTCAAAACTTTAAATTTGCTACAAAAATAGTTGCTTCCCCACGGAGGTACATTAATATGTCTTCACGGAATCATACCGTCATTATATGTGTCACCAGGAGTAAAAGGGAGCCCAGTCCCCTTAATGTTAGCAGGGAGCCAACTTGATAACTCCACGTTATTTCCACGGGAATCAGTAAGCCCCAGAGTTCAGCTTTTTAACTGTTGTCTGTCTGATTATTGAGGTTTTCCCTTCGTGGTGGTTGTGCTTTCGCAGGCCCTCACGAATTTTAAGTAAGGGGCCAGATTCATCTCACCTCTACTGCGAACAAAGGGTGAATGATCCGGACTAGTGAGCATGCTTGTCATGCGTTTTGAACCAGAAGAAGGAGTAGGGGTTGGCGGCCTTCCTCCGAAGCTTCCGAAATTGCAACTAGGTATGACCTGTTGTATAGAAATATGCTTTGGCTTCCTAAGGCGTGGGTGCACCCTACATGTCGCCCAAATAATTTGATCCACCGCCGAGTTATGGCTTATACAGCCAGGTACCGACGTAAATCTTATCACGCTACAAAAATAATTTACTTGTGCAAAAGAGGAAGCAAATTTAAAAAAAAAATTACTTATCTTGGATCTGGACTGAATAAAATTTAAATAAACATAAATATTTTTGTATAAAATTTAAATTTAAATACTTAAATAAGTTTATAAATATTTTGTATTTTTAATCATTCAGGCGTGTTTTATGACAAAATGCAATCAACCATTAAAACAAAAGTATTTTTTATGACAACCGAAGATGTGTATGTATGTATGCACGAGTATGTATACGAATATTATTTTCAGGTTTTTTTAAAGCACATTTGAATACAAGTATTTGCAGATATAAATAAATAAATAAAATAAAATAAATAAAAATATTTCTGCAACAGCAAAAAATATGCTGTAACTGATACAATGGATTAATATTCAAGCCCAAATGATTTTGCTTCCACTGACAGCAGACTCAGGCACATGCATGACTTCATATACCGGCAACATGCAGCGTACAACAAATTAACGAACTCAGCTGGCAAAAAAGGATAATCCGACAACAAGTATTGTTTGCTCACACTTTGATGTTTCAGCCATCTACGAAACAATAAATAAAAAGTTTAATATTGAGCTTTAAATATAAATTAAGTAAACAAATTTAAAAGTTTAAGTGATAGAAAGTGAATAAAAGGTAAAAGCTTTTAGCTAACAAAATCAATAGCGAGTTACAGAGTTAAAGTATGGAAATGCCGCAGACTCCCGGGTAATTATTAATAGTGTTTTATATAACAGGATTTTAGCTATTTGCATAAAGGTTACATATGGAAAAGTATTGGCATTAGGAAATTATAATAATAATTTGTTTTACAGAACAGAGAGAATGAAAATAGTTCACGCAAATTACTTTGTAATTTTAATACTGCTAAAGAAAAGTTGTTGCTTTTTAACGACCCAACTTTATTTTTGGTGAAATGGATTTATTAAGAGCAAAAAAGTTTTGGATCCTCGTCTAATAATCAACCCTGCAAACTGCATTAAAGTGTGATATATAGACCGACAGATAATGATGGCCACATAGTTTTCAACAATTATTTGTTGTAGTTTTTAATATTAACATCTGCTTTACAAAAACTGGCTGTATAAGATGTTTAACCACAGACAGCTATAAGCGAAGCCAAAGTATTTTGAGGAAGAGATCCGGATCCAGTGAGCATGCTTGTCATGTGTTCTGGACCAGGAGTTGGATAGTCTACAGCTCTTCAGCAAGGAGTGGTGGTTGGCGACCTTGCTTCGAAACCTCCGAAATTACATCTAGGAATAACCGGTTGGTAGAAATTAGTCTTCGGCTTCTTAGGGCACGGCGCACAGTGCTTTGTCCCCATATAGTGAATCGGCAAAATTAGAGAAGTTATCGTAGAATAATGAAATTTGGTGTGCTGGTTCAAAATATGTCAATTAAAAAAAATTCGAAGTTTCGGAAAAATCGGTGCAAGGACATGACTACCTCCCATACATTCTTAAATTTAAAAATTTAATTTTAGCTATAATTGTGAATAGAATAAATCGAAAGTTAAAATATGTCTTTTAGCTCAGTGGTTAATTTTGTTTCATTCGGTGCAAGGACATGACTACCTCACATATATAATTTTTCTCAAAAACTAAATTGTAACTACATTAGTGATCAGAATGCACTAAAAACTTATAACAACTTATAAAATTATATTTTTGAGCTCTCCGGGAAATTTCGCTTCAGTCGATACAAGGACATGACCATCTCCCATATATCCTTTTTCTCACAAACTAAATTTTAGCTACATTTGTGATCAAAATGCAAATAATTAAATATTTCCTTTAAAATGGTCATAAATAAATTTGTTTCTAAATTTGATAAAATAAGATAATTTATTTTAATTGTAATTTATGATGTTGTCTTTCAAAATGTATTTTTCAATATCTTTGAATTCATCATTATTTTTTATGTATTTTGTGGACCTAAGTGACGATAGTTCCTGATCCGACATTAATGATAAATGAGCCATTAAATCTCTATTTGTATTTTCTCTTGTCGTTTTTCTTGTATGGGAAAATCGCACATTCCTTATATTTTTATAACTGGCTTCTAAGGCTTCTTCGGACAAACACCGTATAATAAAAGTAGTTTTAAAAAATGTGTAAAAGGTTTTTTTAATATTTTATTACCTTTTGGCAAGTTGAAGTATTCCAGAACATCGCACCCATGCACTAAAACCTTATGAACAGTACTTGGCATGTAATACCAGTCATACTGAATTAAATAAGAGTTCCTAGTAATATAAATGTTGTAACATTAACCGGGATTCCGCAAGATAAAACTCTTAATATAATGCCAAAATTATCAATAAGACACACATATACGCAGTCAATAAAATTGCACAGCTTGCAAAATTTAATTGAACATTGAACGTCTCTGGAGCCCTTTACTTGAAAAAAATTATATAATCATATTTTTGGTCTTTGTAAAACTAAAAAATATAGACGTTTTAAAAAAATGCAAAATTTCAAATTTCCGGTTAAAAATCTAAAATTTTTTTTTTACTAGTGGTTAGATTTGTTAACAAAGTCTATAAATGAGAAATAAAAAATTGCCTACTTTTTATTTACACATTTTTAAAATTTTTTTAAAGTTTGCAAAACTTTAGGGTTTCCGCAAAAAAAAAAAAGAGCTTTCAATTTTTGGTAAGTTTTTGTCACTATTTAATAAAAATTATAAACTACATCAAAATTTGATTCATTTTTTATAGTAATAATAAAAAAAACAGTTATAAACTATTTTTTTTAATGTTGGCAGTACCACAAACTTAGGTCTTTGTAACTTTTTCTGCAACTTAGGAAACATGTGATAAAAAAAATTGTATCACTTTTACATTTCCGGGTGAAAAATCTAAAACTTCTTTACATATTCTATTTAAGCCCTTTAAGATGTACTAAAATCACAAATCAAAAATTACCTTTTCTTAGAAAAAAAAATTTGTTTACTCTATCAAACTTTTGCATTTTAGTAATTCCAAATAAAAAATCGCAAAAGTTTTCGATGGCATGAACAACTTTTCCATAAAAAATATTAACCAAAAATAATTTTTGTTTCTTTGTACCTATAGTAATAAACAAAACTGTTACGTTTCAAAGGAACAGAATAAAAAAAGTGAAATTTTGACAATTTTTTTTGTAACACAGTAAAAATCGTTTTACCTCAAACATTTTCTGACTTTAGCGCCCTCTACTGTTAACAAGAAGAAGAGATCATAAGTTCTACTTACGAATCTATTTAAGGTACTTTGTTAGCTTTACAAAAATGTATATTACTTAAATATTCTATGCAATTTATTTTATTTTAATTTTGCCTATGAGACAAAGCACTGTGCGGCGCACCCAACATATCGCCCAAGTGGTTTGACCACCGTCGAGTTATGACATTTACACGCTAGGTACCGAAATAAATCATATAACGCATTATTAATGTATATCCCCCCGGGGACACACTGATATGTTTTGACGGAATCTCACCGTCATTATATGCGTCACCGGGGGTAAAAGGAAGCCACAGTCCCCTAATAAGGAGCCAACTGCACAATTCCACTTTATTTCCACAGGAATCAGTAAAGCCCCAGAGGTCAGCTTTTTGGCTCCTTAGTCTTTTAGCTGTTCTCTGAGTGATTATTGAGGTTGGCCCTTTGGGAGTATCGTGATGGCTGTGGTTTTGAGGCCCCCGTTTGAGTTGTGTGGGTCGGATCATTCACAATAAACACAATGAATGGTCTGGGTCCAGCGAGCATGATTGCGTTTGTGTTCTTAAATTTTATTAAGCTTCATACGTTTTGGACCAGGAGTTGGATAGTCTGGATGAGGGCTAAAAATAACTAAAAATCTACGTGAAAAAGTAGTTTTTAAAAAAGTGCTTTGAAGAGGTCAGGGAATTTGTTAGTAGAGTTTTATGATGTTATTTAGTAGAAAATAAGTTAAAATTTAATGTTTATAGGGGTTTTGGAGACTTCTACGACAATAACGTGAATAATTTTTTAGATAAATTTAAGTTTTCTTTTATGACTATGCAACTACAATATATGAAACATGAACATAACCCCACTTTCAACGGATACAACACAATAAAATGTATTTGATTCATGAGTTTGAAGTGTCAATTAAGGAAAAAAAACATAAATTTTTTGATTTTTTGACTATGGGAAAACCACTGTGCGTCGATTAGAGAAGTTCGGTATGCAAACACAAAATGATGCAGAACTTAAAAAGTAAATAAACAAATAACTTTGTACTCAAAGGGCTTTTTTCAATTTATACTCGAGACGTTTTTGAGTTACAAAAGTGATTCAACTCGACTTAACAGTTGTTTGTTGTGGGCACAGAACTTATGGGCTTTTTTTATTAAAGAAACAATGAATACATTGTAGCGATGTTTTGCTACAAAGATATTCTAAGCCCTTTGCTTTCTATTGAACTACTGTTTGCCTGTGATAAAAATGCAATTTTTAGCATTTCGTCAAGTAGAAATTTGGTGGAGCGATGAGCAAAATGGTGACAAAATTTAAGCTGTCTTAAAACAAAAGACTGAATATTAAAAGTAATAATAAGTTCATAATTTCTAGATAAAATTGGGTACATACATTTCTTGAAAGATAATGACATTTGACGCCAAAATTTTAAGGCAAATCTGTTATTTTAATTATTATTAATTTTTAATTATAAAACAAGTTAAATTTGTATTTATAAAAAATTAACATTTTCTTTTCCTGTAATTATTTTAAAATTTATTATTAAATTTAATATTTTTATTAAAATAAAATTTTAAGTTCATGCCGACATATTTAAATAACAGAGTAGAGTAACTGAAAATTTTTTACACAAATTTATTTTAAGTATATTTATTTTGTGTGAAAAATTTGCAGTTACTCTGTTATTTAAATATGTATGTCTGAATGTATTAGTGTTACAATGTTATAAATTTAGCTTTAGTAAATTTTATTTGCAAATAAGAGGGCATGATGATCCTACTAGTGTTTTGTTTGGTCGTAAATGATTTATTTCGACTTGAATTGATTTGGCTGTGAATAGCATTTATGACTGCTGCTGTCCCTGTATCTGTTAAAGCAAATAACTGTTTGTCTAAATAATTATAGTTATTAATGTTGTTTATCTTCTCATTTAAAAAAAAAGGGTCAAATTGGAAAAAAAAGAAACAGACTTGTAAACATCCCTCAACAACGCACATTTATTTAACATGCTTTATGCGGATTTCTTTTATACTTATTTGTAACATTTTCATGTTCATACCTTTTGGTTGTTTAGCGTTTTTTGTGTAAATTCAAGCCAAATGTACAGAGATAATCATAGAAGCGCAAACTAAACAATTTGTTAATTTTTTTTTATGTTTCAAATAGTAAAGAGAAAAACATGTCGATTCAATGTGACTGGTAAATACGTTTCCAGTTAGCAAATGGTAGCCAACCAACCAAACAACTAACTAACCAGGCAACCTTTCAACTGAACTAAACAGCCAGTCAGTCATCGAGTTAACCAACTAACCTGACAGTCAGAGCAATCATCATCCCATACATATCAATGCTTCCATAAATGCAAGTAAAATTCAGATAAATTCACATACTGATAAACGCACAGTCAGACAGACTTTTGTATTCGTTTGTGCAAATCAATTGAATTAATTTACGTTCATAGCTCAATGTTTCTCAGTGTATATTCACATTCGAAAATGAGTGATGTTCGCTTGTATGTCATTTTGTAATTTATTTATGCTCGATTTTATTTTCGACTCTTTGCAGTGACTCTTTAAGTGTGGATTTCAGTGAATAAAAGGCCAGGCAAATGTTAAATACCAGTGTTTTCAAACATCAGCTTCTAAGGCGGTCTTCGTAAAAAATGAGAAAGATAATTATGGTGTCGAACTATCTTAAGTTGGTCTGCTTTTAATAACGGGCTACAAATACCATAATTTTAAAGTCGAAACGCCTTGTAAACATAAAATAAAATTAGGCCAATGACACCGAGAGCTTTGACTAGAATAATATTTGCATTAAAATATTTTAGAAATGCGATTTTTATGGGATTTATTCTTATTAAGAAGATGCACTCTATTGGAAGTGAATTTTTTCTCAACCAGGCGATTATTGCGAATTTATTTTTATATGATTTTCTAAAAAATGAATAGCAAAAGCTCTGTTCGTTTATTAATTAAGTAAAAAACATTTATTAATAATTTAGTGAATAGGGTTGTTATCCATCAAATAATATAAGCACTACTCATCGATCTCGAATCACTAATCTTTTTGGAAATCTAGCAATAGACGTAGTCTTTTACTTCTTCAAAAGAAATACGCGATTAGACTATCGGTGTTTAATAAGAATATATGTATGCCAAACTACAAGAGCAACCATTGACAAAATAACACTGCGTATGGGATTACGATTCTCACAAGAATTTTTTGGAAAATGTGTCTTAATTAGTGAAGCAACATGTTGCCAAAAATTCGCTCATGTTTTTGACGTTTTCACGCCTATCTATAATGAGTTGTTGTAGCTTCCACTCTTAAAATCTGTGAAACCAATACCCGAGACGCTTATCAAATAGTCAAGATTAACACAGTGGATTCAACTTTTATGATCTAAAACCTTACAAAGCAGCAAGGAAAAATTATTCTCGAAATTGCCTACAAGTTATCGGAACGTTATTAAGTATTGTCACTTAATGGGAAGAAAAAACATGCCTGCATTTTAATGAAATAAAATCTAACGATTTTTTGACTCTCTTTAAGGTTCAACATTTTTATAAGAAGTATTACTGCGGGGGAAAGCATATCCCCATATGGTCATTTCACTACTGCTCATATGGCTCATCAGTGGATTTTATTAGATTACATTAAAAAATTATTCCAAAAACTAAAATTGTTTATTTCCGTTGCATGTGCCCGTTGCGTTTCTGTAAAATTCTTTACAATTATTTTTTTGTTTTGGGTATGATTTTACGTTGACCCTCGTTAAATTTGGTTTGTGACCAAACCGCTTTCGGCTATTTGCCATCTTCAATTTTCTCTTTATACTGGTTGCATTTTATTGTCTCCTGTGTTAATATAGTTCGTCTTGTTCGTATTTTCCTTTGTGTTACTTCTATTGCCCTTCCCCCTTTTTGTCCGTATCTCTCGCCTCTTTTGCCTTTGCCTGTGTCTACCTAATTTTTCTCTCCCTCCCTTTTCACACGTCCCTCTTCCTACCTAAATCCCTTCACGACCATGCCCGTCATTCGTTCTTGTCCATATGTGAATCCAATGAGGTTTTTCCTATGGCATTTTTTTTCTTTATTTTTCAAATGACCTGTGAATGGTTTCCGAGGGAAACCCTTATTGAGGAAAATTGAAAATAAAACCTGTTTTTGTTTTCGAAATGTTTGCAGTGTTTGTATATAGAAAAGTTTTTGAGTTTTGTTATTTGCTGTGTTGTTTAAATGAGAACTCTCATTTAATCAATTTGGCTTACGATATAAGACTCTTGAATTTTTCTATACAAAATTTGGGGTAAAATCCACTGATGAGTCATATGAGCAGTAGTGAAATGATTATATGGATTAGCTTTCACCCGCAGTAATATATTTCGAATATATATATATTTTTTTTTTTGAATAATAAATATTTTTTGAGAATTTTATAAAATTTTTTAGTAGTTTATTATTAATCACTAGGTCATTATTTAATAAAAAAATTTTAAAAAACTTTTTATAGTTTTTTAAACGATCTTTTTTATATTTAATAAATATCTTTTTTCTTTTTTAAGATCTTTTTTTATATATTTTTTCTTTTCAATATTTCGCTTTCCTTTGGAAAGCTTCTTCAGGAAAAATTTTTTTATATTTTTGAAAACAAAAAAAATTATTAACAAATTGAAAAAATGTTTCAAAACATTTGACAAAAAAAAAATAAAAAAAAACATTTTTTCCTGAAGAAGCTTTCCAAAGGAAAGCGAAATATTGAAAAGAAAAAATATATAAAAAAAGATCTTAAAAAAGAAAAAAGATATTTATTAATTTTAAAAAACTTTTTTTTTTATCCCGAAGATGCTAACCAATGGTTTGGCGAAATATTGAATAATAATAATAAAAAAATAAAGTTTTTAAAAAACAAAAAAAAAATTAATTTTCCTAAAGAAGCTTTCGATAGGAAAGCGAAATATTGAAAAAATTAATTGTTAAAATTTAATTAAAAAGACCGTTTTAAAGATTAGTACATATTTAGTTTTTTCAAAATTTTTTATTAAATAATGACCCAGTGCTTAATAATAAAGTACTAAAAAATATTAAAAAGGTGAAATAACTATAATTATTATATATAACATCACAAAATATTTATTTAAGACATCTAGCACAGATTAACGTAGATTAAATTGAAAAATGAATCCACTTTTTAAGCAATACTTTTATAAAACGTACTTTTGCAAAAGGTACTTTTTCACTAACACTTTCTAACAATCTAATTATTAATGTAGGCATTGAAATTAGTAGGTTTGCACTTTTAAACCAGATCCTCTGGCGCTGTAAAACGTTTTTATATCTTTATATGTGTACAATTTATTTGATGTGTAGTTTTTAGAATTATTTCAAATCCTTTCCCTAGGACGACACTTGAAAATTTCTCTCCAATGTAGAACATGTA
The DNA here is from genome assembly GCA_030448955.1 of Trichopoda pennipes. Taxonomy (NCBI): domain Eukaryota; kingdom Metazoa; phylum Arthropoda; class Insecta; order Diptera; family Tachinidae; genus Trichopoda; species Trichopoda pennipes. Next base: position 7,400,478 of record JASKUP010000040.1, read on the forward strand.
GAAGATAAAATTTCTTCAAATGTTTCATTTAACAAAATATCCCAGCAAAGTCTAAGTACTTGACTTTTTATAGACTAAAAACTTGGAAAAGGCATTTGTGAACACGAGAGATATTTGCATTGTTCTTTTGTTTCAAAGTACGTACAGGAACCGCATTTTATTGCCTTATTTCGCCAGACTCTAAAAGAATTGAAATATTTCTTAAAATATCACATACATGTATTGTTAATTGATGAGGATTTCCCCACTTTCTTTAAAAAAAATATCCCGGATAATTTTTATAGTTTTTTAAACGATCTTTTTTATCTTTAATAAATATCTTTTTTCTTTTTTTATAGATCTTTTTTTATATATTTTTTCTTTTCAATATTTCGCTTTCCTTTTCCAAAGGAAAAGGATATTTTTTAAGTGCTGTAAATCGTGTCAAATGTAAAAAAAATTGCAATTGTTCGTTGGAAGAAGAAAATATTTGATCAGAGAATAAAATTTAAGTAATAGAAATCAGAAATATAAATATTTAAAAACACTTGAATTTATTATTTGTAATTCACTGTAATGCAAATTGTTACATAAGTTAGCTTAAGCATGCGTCTATATGCGTCTGTCTGTGATTATGATGGATATTTGTATATTGTGTTTGTATTTTGCAACCATGGTAAATAATACTAAAAAGGAAAAACAAAACTTTACCAACTGTCTCTTTGTGAATGTATGAATTTATGTATGAATTCATAATAAAATATGAACATTTGATACGAAGATTTATGCAGGTGCAATGATGATTTAAAAAAATAAATAAAATAATCTGTTATATGTTTTACTTTGTATCTGTATTCGGTAATGTTTGATGATATTATATTTTTTACATATTTACATACATTTATACATATATTTTTTGATTGTATAAAAAAAATATTTATTTATTGTTTCATCTTCGAACAGAGTTCGTTGCAAATTTACCTATAATACGGACCAAATAATAAAGCCATATACACACACCATTTAACCTTAACCTGTTAAGAACAAATATCTAGCATATAACTATAACTTCTGCTGGTAATTATTTTCTGTAAGAAAACAACACAAACAAGTTTTGTTTGTCGATTTACATAACGATTTAATACACGTTTTGTTGTATGGAGTTCTGTTATTACAAAATAATAAACACAACACTTTAAAGTTTTAAATCAAAGTATACGATTTAGACACTTTAATTATACACAAAAATACACGACGGTAACTTTACCAATGTAACAACGCCTTAAATATGTTTTCTTCTTTTCAAGTTTTGATTCAACGAGGTATAATACGAAGTTTTAAGCCACGATCAGTGTCTGACATTTAATTGGCTAAACATTTTGAAAATTTATATGTATCCTTAGTGGGTTAAAAAGAGGTTAAATTTACATTTTATACAACTTTTGTGAATTATAAAACAAAAAATTTCTTAAAACTAAAAGAAAAAAGACAAACGTTCAACCATCCATTGATCAATAGACAAGAGCATGCCAACTAATGACCATCAAAAGATGTCTTATGTGACCAAAATCAGTCAGTTGTTGATTCTGTTGCTACTATTTTTGTTGTAAATCCTGATGCTGATTTTGATTTTGCAGTTGTTGATAGAAAAGTAAAATGAAAAACGCGCTCTTAAAACTGTTACAATTTTATTTTTGGACCTCAATCCACCCAATTGTTGTTGCTCATTCTGTTTTTGTGCTTAAAAGCGTTTGGTTGTTGAATTTTGTGTGATGTAAAAAATATCACGGGGAGAAACATAAATACATAAAGAAAAATGTAGCAAGAAAAAAAAGAGATCATGGGATTATGGCAATTATTGTTTTTTTAAGGTGAGTTTTTCCTGTCACTTTGTAGTTTTTCTTTTGGTTTTCGTTTGTTTTGGCTTTAAATTTATACTGACAAACCAAAGATTTGTTATATTTTATAATAATTTTCTTATTTTTAATAAAAGAAGCTAAAGTTAAAAACGAGGTTTGAGTCCATAATACAACGATAATTAAAAATATTCGAACTGATGCTTCAATTAATCCTAGAAAGAAAACGTTATATTTTAGTACGATAAAGATAACGTTCTGTCTAAAAGACGTTTGGTTTCTAACATCATTTTAAGGACTTCAAAAAAAAATAAAAATTGACATAGAAGTTATTGAGATCATTTATTTATTGAATTTTCTCTTTGATAACCATTACCTAGCTACTGAGATCAACTGAGAATACTGACCATAAACATTTTCTCTCACTACGAACCACATAGATGGAGTACAAAATTAAAAAGGGCATACGTCTGATAGACGTAACTTATCTACGCAAGGTTTTCGTGGCGTAACTTCTTCATTTAAAGTTTGAAATTTCTTTCCCTGAAGAAGTAACAACATTATTTTTAGAAAACTGAAGCTACAAAAAGGTTTGTGTTTGAATCCAATCGAAGTATAGTCCTACAAATGCCATGCGGCCTGGTAGACACTAGAACAAGGAACCAATCAGAGAAAGCAAGCATTTACTGTAAAAATTACCAGACATTCTATAGCGGGGGTTATCATTACGGTTACATATCACATCTCTAAAAATATGGTCACAGAAAACTTTTTGCAGACAGACTGGAATGGCAGAAATAAGCTAAGGCGGCAACATACATTGTGCTCAAATGACATTAGCATATTGGATGTGATATGTGCTTAGATTTTCCGACGGGTTGATTTTATTTTTATTTGGGTACGGTTTTCCGTCGACCCTCGTCAAATTTGGTTTGTAGACAAACCGGTTTCGGCCGTTTGCCATCTTCAGTGTTCTCTTTGTACTAGTTGCGTTCTATTGTCAGCTGTGTTTATATAGTTTGTCTTGTTCGTGTTTCCCTTTGTGTTATTGCATTCGTCACTTTCTCTCCTTTTTGTCTGTATCTCTCTCTCTCCCTTTTTGTTTGTCTGTTTTTACCTAATTTGTCTCTCCCTTTTCATTCGTCTCTCTTCCTAACTAAATCCTTTTACGATCATGCTTGTTGTCCGTTTGTGTTGTGTGAACCTATTGGGTTTTTTTCTATGACGTAATAATCTGTAATTGTACGTTTATGATGTTCTTTATTTTTTTGGTCTTGTGCACCTGCGTAACGTGTTTGTGTTGGTGTAATGTTTGTTTTCTTGTAAAAATGTTTCAATGGTTCAAATATTGTGTCCGAAGCAGTGTTTATTTGTTCATTTATTATTCGTCCGTCAAATGTTTTCTGTTTGTATATTTCCATGTTTAGTCACATTTAGTCTCCTTCCTTTGTGCTGTGTATGAAGCAGTTTAACCGTTTTTTTATATGTCCTGTAGTGCACTATGTGATTCGCTAACTCATTATTAACCACGGTAGAAGAATACAAAAAAACAAAAATTTGTTTACAAATTTCGAACAGTTGTGGGCAAAGTAAGTAAAAAATTATAAATTTTTACTATTTTATTCATTTTTTAAATTAGAATGGCTAATACCTCCGTCAAAAGAACCCGTGCGTCTGCCGAGCAGCTAAGTCATACGGTTGACTGGCTCATGGATATACCCCATTGCTCTCCTACAGGCCGTTGGAAACATCCAGTTGCATAGAAACGTAAAGTCGCTAGCACCTAAAAAAAATATTTTTTATAAAAATATTTGAGAATGCATACACACACACACACTCATATATATATATATACCTGTTTTTCAGACGATATTCCAGTAATCCTAGAACCTTTCAAAAGGCCATCTAGTTGTGACACAATTTCTTCCGCCAATTCCGGACTTACACGGTAGAGTTTTTTAAATTCTGTTGATGCCAACTGAAAAGGATCATCTGTATCACGAAGAACCGTCGTGCGGTTGACTAAAGCAGCATTATCAAATGGCTCATTCTCCAATAAATCGTAGACTAAATACTCCAAAGCCATTGTAGTGCATCCAGTAGTCATACGGCATGTATAGTGTATACAAGCCAACACAACTCATGTAGAGTGTTACAATATCAAATACAATGTTATTGACATGTGTTGTGTTGTTGACCGCTTGCATGTTACCGATACTATTTGTTCATATTCAAATTCATATTCAAATTCAAATTAATGTTTATATTACAAATTGAGTGGGATTAGAAATCACTCAATTCTAGATTATAAGTTAGATTTGCATAAGTAGTATATAAGCCATAGAAAATTAAATAAACAAAAGACTAATATCTGATAACTATAGCTGGCAGTACTTGCCTTGTTTCATTTGTTAGTTTCTATCTTCTGGCAGTTCTTTTGAACGCCTAAACCACTAGCTGACACCCTCTACAGCTATTAAAATATAGAAAGGGCTATAGGGACTACACCACAATCAAATCTCCACCATAACTGCTAACCTCTACATACCAACATCATTATAACCTTATACCTTTACATGGCGATCCTGTTATTCCTTTACATGGCGATCCTGTTATTCCTTTACACCATTATATTCAACGATTGTTAGGTTCACAGTAATTAAACACCTTTCTAAACGGATTAAACCACACAAAAAATTCTGCTGTTAATAAACCACAATTCGTTTTGTTAAAAATAACAGCTGACTGAAACAACTGACTTTAAACACCAGTAGATATCGTTTAATGTGTTAGTGAATAGCAAAATGGTTAATTTTGTGGTTAACATTTTTAAACGATACAATTGTGGTTTAAAAAGTATAGTGAATCGCACTACTGGTGTACATTTGTTGTTGACTATATGGTTCGCAAAATTTGATTCTGGAGTACGAAGAGAACACTGAAGATGGCAAACGGCCGAAACTGGTTTGTTCACAAACCAAATTTGACGAGGGTCGACGGAAAACCGTACCCAAATAAAACTATTGGATATGGTTGTGAATCTTATGAGTGACCTCATTGTAACGCAAATATCAATAATTATGTGCAATTATTTGATGAAAAAACATATCGATATTGTTACGTTTATATTTTATCTTTATTGCAAAATAATTAACATCAGATTTTAGAGTTTTTAAATTAATTAGAAGTTTATTTACTTTAACCACACACAAAGTTGTCTCTCCAGAAGAATTTAGTTAAGATGGACGTATTTACTTCACTAGGTTTATTTTTCAACTAACTAACTATCCACTCAGACGCTGCCTTTTTATATTTGTCCACTAGAAGTCTAGGAAAACTAAGAATCTTCTACTCCCTTTGTATCACATTTTTTTTAAAGAGAAGTAGCACTTCAGGAAAAGGGATAGAGAAGAGATGCGACAGGGGGTGAAAGTAGAAGGATAGTTACGGAAATTAAATGTATAAGACAGCTCAGTAACCAGTGACCATGCCTTCATTACTGAGCAGCCCCACTGATAGTAAATTTTTATTTGTAGTAAAAAAAACCAAGGTCTTTATTGAAAATCGAAGCCACAACCCCCAGTCATGTAAGCTAGCGCACTACATACCAGCCTACGGGGGCACCTATTTTTAAAACTTTTTCCATATCATTAATGTATATAATAAATAGAAGCGCTCATTCACCTTCGTATCACATTTTGTTGTTATGTTGCCTGTATGCTGTGTGTATTTTTGTTTTTGTTTTTATACTGATAAAATTTCTTTTTGGAATTTATTTTAAAGTAGGTTGTTATTGTCTTGTGTAGATAAGTTTTCTTAGAAAACTACGCAGTTAGTAAACAGCATACCAATTTGTTGTTCACTTGCGTGTATAAAATTCCTACGCAATTAGAAAATAGAAATTTTTTGTTGTCTTATATGCATAAGGTTTCTTAACAAGCCACGCCATTAGTAAACAACATACCCAGTAGTTTACTTAATTATTTTCTTTTAAAACTTAAGCCAGACACATCCGTAACAATATTTATTGGTTAACGGGCCGCAAACATTTGTCGAGGAAAATCCAATGAAGGGTTACGATATTTGGCCTTGTCTAAGGACCAGATATACTCGGTCATCATTGAAGCAAACACGAGTATTAAAAAAGGTCTGTTTAGATGCTATAATATGAAACTTGCAATTAATTATCAAACTAACCTCGTAAAAATATATTTGCAAAACTTGAAAAATCTAACACATTTTACATTCAAAACCACCGCACTCTACCATTGACTGGAAGCATGTGCCAGTTTGGTTACGATGTTGAACCAAATTCATCTGACTTTTGTTTTAATCGTAAATATTATTTAAATGGTTGTCAAAATATATGAGGCCTTTAATGGCCTTCAATTAAATGGACCAAATACATCAAACATTTTATATCTGATTAAATGCAACAATAAATGAAAGATTTTATTTTTCTCGTATTTGAATACGTTCTGGAACATTTAAAAGCGGCGAATTCATTGAAATGAATTGTGATGATGACGGCAATGATGTTCATAGATGTTTAAAGTATGAGAATGAGAACTTTTATATTTTTCCCAAACTGCTAAATGATGATGAGGATCATGATGATGATGATGATGATGATCGTCTTGGGGATGATGGTGGACAAAAATATGACAAATATTTTTATTAGTAAAAATAAAAGTGAAAAAATCTAAACGCTTCCGTTTGTTTCACTCCCAAGCGAACATAACTAAATGTATCAATGAATAGATGAATGAATATAAAATCATATGAATCATGTGAACTGATGTCTGTGTGTGTGATTCTTTTATGATGTTTCCATACTTTGCTTAAGGAATTTTAACGAATGCTACCGTATTTCGTATCCAAATATAATTGTAGACATTTGGTCATTGTGAGATTTTATTTGAGTTTCTAGTTATATATTTATCTCATGACTCTAACCCTCGGTCTACTAGATTGTTTGTAGCTGCAGCAACAGCAAAAATTAAAAATAAAAAATATTAAAAATAAAATTTCAAACAAAATAACCACTTAATTGGTTTTTCATGGAAGGAATTTCTAAAACTTTATTTAATACAACAACAAAATACATAAATCCCAAATAGTTGCTGAAGAAGTTGTCTACTAAGAGGTGTATTTCATGTTTGGCTTAAAGTATTAAACATGCATGTTGCTGGCCATAGAAGCCACACACAACTATCAAAGATATGCCAAGATCTGTTATTGATTAAAATCAAATTTATTGCCTTCCACCGATACCATCATTATCAATAACAAACACACAAACACTCACATCAAGCACACAAAACACAAAACACACCATTCGACACTCAGATTCACATTTATAGTGTCATCATCACCAGCATATGCTGGTTGTCCGTCCCTTTGCCACTTTTTTAAACATGAAATGTAGAATTGTTTCTTTTTTCTTCTTTTTTTATTTATTTTTTTTAATAATTTTCTTTTTTTTTTGGTTGAATGTCGATTAAAGTTTTACCAGCTCTTTGAGTGCTAAAATAATGTGATACCAGTAGTTTAGTTTTGTGGTATAAATTATTTAAATATTGTTTTCTGCATTTCTTGGCTTTTTAATAATGATCCAGCTTAACTTAAAGTCACGCAAATTTTATTTGAAGATTTTAAATAACCAGCCTCTGTCTTTTGACTTTGGCTCTATATTTAAATATCGCATGTTATTGTTTAGCTGGAGAGGAGGAGCAAAATATCTAAAATTAACAAAAAAAAAAAAAATATTTAAAACTAATTTTCAAAATTTTTTTAGCTGTGGCCTTAAAAGGTTTTCAAATTATAGATATTAATGCGCCTAAAATATGGGCTAGAAGTCTACTAATTGTATTAAATTGCTTCTGAAATAACTACTGGTCTTTAGTTCTAAATCATTCGATTGAAAATGGAAAAAAAATAGAAACGAACAACAATCAGAATTGAAATATTTTAACTTAATGTTTAATTCTACTTTCAGTTAAATTGTTGTCCCTATTAAAGCGTTATTATAATTGGGGTCATAGCTGCTGGTACTCTTGAGTTTACATATGATTTGGCCATTTAAAATTTTTATTTGCTGTTGCTCTCTGTTCTCCTCTTTACCGAACTTTGTCGAATTTTATTAGAAGGCTGGAATGAAATGTAAATTATTTTATCCTTTAAGTACATTCAAAACTTTGCAAATAATTTTCAATTCATTAGTTTCAGTCGATTTATTGGCTCGGTAAAAATTAAATTTCGAAAACTGTATTCGAACTTCTAATTCAAATAAATCCTAAATCATTAAAAACAAATTAATTAAAAAGAAAAATATATAAATAATATTTCAAATGTGGTACTAAAATTTACTAATAACTACTGAATGGGATATTACGGAACCTAATCCGAATTTCTTTTGAATTTCAAACTAAACTTTATAATTATTTATAATTATTTTTTAAGTCTAAATTAAAGTGTAAAATTTACGAAAATTGAAAATTTATTTTTTAGAAATTTAATTGCAGCTTATTTTTTTTTTTCAAATAAATCTAATTATTTGCAGTATTACAAAAATTTGTATTATAATCGAAATTAAAAATTAAATCCGAATTTTCGAAATGTAAAAGAAAATAAATATTGAAATATTATAGACACAAAAAATTTATTTGTTACTTAGAAGCAGCGAACATTTTATATATTTCAAACAGATTCGCTATTGCAAAGTTAATTTCGAATTTTCTAAAATTTCAAAATAAATACAGGGTGTCCGCTGGGAAGGTCTACTACTTAGTTTGTTTATAATTTTTAATTAAATGGAAGAAACTGGATCATTTAAAGACAAAATTTATTTTATTGTTTTTCAAAATATTCTTCATGAAGATATATACACTTTTGCATGCGTTGGAACCAATTTTCAAAGTACTTTTTCCACTCCGATTTAGGTACTTCTAAAACATGGGTTTTTAATGCAGAAACTGCTTCTTCAGGTGTAGGAAACCGTTGTTCACGTAGTGTTTTCTTGATGTTCGGAAACAAAAAGAAGTCATTAGGTGCCACGTCAGGGCTGTACGGCGGATGGCCCATCAATTCAATGTTTTGCCCTGTCAAAAACTCAATTGTTTCAACCGATCGGTGACAGCTCGCATTGTCGTGATGCAGAATGGTGCGTCTTTTCTTTGACTTTTCCCAAAGTTTCTAAAAGACTTCTGGCAAACAAATAGTGGTGTATAATGCCGAATAAACCGTCTTACGTTGCTCTAATGGCACAGTCACCACATGACCGGTAATGCCGAAGAAACAGGCAACCATTTGCTTTGATGTGCTTCTTCCACGAACAACTTTGGTGGGATTTCGCTCGTCTTGAAAGACCCATACGGTGGATTGCTGTTTTGTTTCAGGATCATATAAGTATATCCATGATTCGTCACCTGTACAGATATTATAAACTGCTTTTGATGCACCTTGAGCGAACAACATTTTCTTGCACCAATCAACACGAGCATCCTTTTGTGCGTTTGTCAGGTTATGCGGTATCCAACGTGAACAAACCTTTTTCACATGCAAATGTTTATGCAAGATCTTATTGATGCTTGTCATACTAATCCCTACAGATGCCTCAATCTTGCGATATGTTACATGACGATCATGCTTTATCAGCTCATGCATGCAGCTGTGATGTTTTCTGGCACAACAACCGTTGTTGGACGACCTTCACGGGATTCGTCCTGGAGTGATTGTCGGCCACGATTGAATTCGTTATACCAGTTTCTAATGGTGCTGTAAGAAGGTGCTTCATTACCATATAAGGAATTAAGTTCATCTTTGTACTGTTGTCGTGTCAGGCCACGTCGAAAGTTATGAAAAATTATTGCACGAAAATGTTCACGAGTTATTTCCATTTCCTCCTAAGATCACTTTTTCAACCTGCTATCACTAACACTAACAGCAATAAAATGACAAAATAATTTGGTTGAGGTTATGTTTAACAATTTGAAGGTTGCACTGGAAACATTAGCTGGTGCCTAGCAACAGTCAATGTTACCAGGCCAGAAATATAAATAGCGGCCCTCGTAATGTCAGCAATAATGTATAGAATACAATGCCAGATAAATATCCCCCTCTGTTAGCCTCACAAATGCGAGAGACCTTTCGAGCACATTTTTCATTACATTCTCACACATTTCACGCGGTGTTTCATAAATTTCATCACGAATATTTTGTTTGAATTGCTCAAGTGTTTCCGGTTTGTTTCCATAAATGTTGCTTTTCAGATCGACAGCAATCGATTCAGGCAGACCGTGAAGGCCAATCAACATCACCATGTCTTGAAATAATTTATTGTAGAAAGAGATCTTGCAGTAATTCCATTGTATGCGATGTGGCACCGTTTTGTTGATACCACATGTTAATCAAGCCCAAACCAAGCAGTTGTGGCATTAAAAAGTTTTCAATCATATCACAATATCGCTGCATATTCACAGTTACCGTTACGTCGTAAGGTCCAATGATTCCACCTGACCAAATTGCACACCACACTATCACTTATAACTGTTGAACAATTTGAGGGTTATCCATTCCCCAGAACGGACTATTCTGTTTAATCACATATCAAGTCAAATGATAATGAAATGATTTTTTGATAAAAATCGGGGTTGTCATGGGCGAGCTGTAACATCCTAATGGCATACGTACGGCGACGTAAATGATCTTGCAAACTAATTTAAATCCGTGTGCAAAATCGTGACCAAAGTTGTTCTTTGAAAGCCAAGGTGCCCTTGTAGGCTAGTAGGTAGTGTACTAGCTTGTCAGTTGGCAGTTGTGGGTTCGATTCCCAACGAAGACCTTGGTTTTTTTTTCACAACAAAAATAAAAATTGACTGTCGGTGGAGCTGCACAGCGATGAAGGCATAGTCACTGGTCGCTGTGCTGTCTTTATACGGCAGTTAATTTCCGACTATCCTTTTACTTTCACCATCTGTTTCATCTCTTCTCTATCCCTTTCCTAAAGAATGTAGCACGGTACTTGACTAAAGAGGCACTGTTGCCTGAAGTGCTTCTTCTCTCAAAAAAAAAAAAAAAAACAAAAAAGCTCCTGAGCACGGCAGTAAATTGAGTTTGTTGAATTGTTTTGAACACTTTCTTGAGCAGCAGTAATGTTTTCAGCCGAACTTGCAGTACGTTGTAGTCGATGCTTAGGCCTATCACCTAGAGATGGTCTTTCTTCGAAATCATTAACCACACAATAAATAGTACGTTTTATTGGCACATTGTTTCTCTCAAAAATTTTACGTAACTTTCTTATCGTCACAGTAAACGATGACAGATTTCGATAAAATATTTTAACGATTAAAACATGTGCCATGTGTCTACCTCACGACTGCCTAATATGAACTCTCAAAACAAATGTTTACTCAAATGGCGACACCCCGTGCTTTTCTAAGATATAAGCATTTTTCTTAGAGTTTAAGGCAGTAAATGAGAGCACAAATTGAACGTGAGTTTGATGACTGAGTATTTGCAAGTGTACTGATACATTAAAGGCTGACAATCGAGGCAAGTAATCAAATTTAGAGAAACTATGAAAAGAATAATTACTGGCTTTTTCACAGGCTACTGAGAATCAAAATAGTACCTTAATAGATTTGCATTAAGCGTAATAGGCGGGGCATATGTTGGAGTACTGTAAAATTTTAACCCACGGTAGGCACCACAATCTCGTTAAGCACCTTTTAAAGGATAAGGAATCGGCATCTGCCTGTAACTTATGCTTCATCACATTCATAGCAATGGATACTATCTTATCCTCATTTTAGATGATATGTAACCATAATTTGTATAGTATCCGCCTTTCTTCCTTTTGATTGTTTAAAACTTAAAAATTGTCTTTACACTTCTTTCGGTTGCAGTTCGCTTGATTCTTGTTCCTACTAATTAATTTTATATTGTAGAGTTATTTCTTGTATGCTTGTTCAAAACTAGACGCTCTGCAATTCAAATTGTTAAACTTTCTCTGTAGGAAGAAAAGTTTAAAGTGCACGCAATTTGCTAATCACCATTTTAATAACATCTACTGCTTCTTCGTAAATGATTTCAGAAATTTGTTGAAATTCATTGGGCTAAGAAATTCCTGAACTTTGGCTAGAAATTTCTGGTTAACAGCTGTAAAAACTTCTTCTAAGTTTCCTCTGCATCTATCACAGCCACTTCTGTCTATATTAACTTCTTTACCGGGTTAAGGCTTCCTTTGCCGTTAATGTTTTGTTTTTTTTTTTGGAAACTTCTCAAGGAAAACAATTTTTTTGTGTTAAATTTATTTGGAAAAATTTATGGCAACAAACAAACATTTTCAGCTGCACTTTATTCTAAGATTAATTTATATTCCTTTAAAGAAAACTCGCTCAACAACAACAACAACAAATGGTTCTATTTTTCAAACGGCAGATTCAATCCACTATGGCGAAAATTGACACATTTTAAGTTAAAATTGTTTTGGATTTTTCTTATTTCTCAGATTTCCCATAATAAATTCTTAAATACGAATAACTTTCTTTTGAACTAGAAAAATGTACTGCTTGCAGTCAATATTCAGCAGGAACAAATTAATAATGTAAATCGGCAACAAATGTATATCTTATTGCACTCATACATACACATGCACAGATACAATACATATTTTATTACCAAAGAGTATCAAATGACACGAATATTTCATTTTATTTTTTAAATGACATAAAACTTATGCTGCAAGAGCTTCTATTTACGCGTGTATACATGTGTGTGTGTGTGTGTGTGTGTGGGTATATGTCTTCAAGGCTCACACCCAAAAATGATATGAAGCACCCCACAGGATCATTAAGCCTACAAGGACGTATTCAAAAAAGGAGTATTAAATAGGCCACATGCTGAGCTTTTGAGAAATCTCTTCAGCTTACGGTAAAAATTGACAGACAGGCTCACTTACATGCGTGTTTCAGTTTTTTTTTTTTGTTTTTTAGTAAAAAGTCAAAATCAATGACAATTTGTTTGGGAAGGGCTGGAAATGGATGACTGGGTTTCTGATGACAACCATTAATGATGGCATGAGTATTCGCTGGGTTGATTTTTGAAAACAGATTCGATTGTATTTTATATGCAACACAACGGCGAAGGACACAACGCAGGTCACACAGAGTTTTTGTATAAGAACGAACCAGCAACAAACTTTATTGCAAAAAAAAAAATAAGAACGCCATCATTTTAACTTTTTTCGTTAATAATAATGATGATGTTTGTTTGTGTTTGTTTGTTGGTTTTTATACGTGTAATTCTAAAAAGTAAACACAACAACAGCAGCAACAACAACATAACGAAGCATTTGCACGTGCTTAAAGTAAAGATTTTTACAACGCCAACAATGAGCTGCACGTGCAACATACTTATACAACACAACAAACGGGTGCAATGGCAACCCAATCCCATTCCGAAATCTATTCATCACTAAAATAAAAACTTGACTCAAGTAAACGAGTAACGTAACAGAAACAGGCATAATGCATGGTTTGTTAAATCGTGCCAAGAGCATGATGCCTCACGACTTAAAAAAAAAAATATTATTTAAGAAGATGGAAAGAGATTTTGTTTGTCCGTCTGTCTGTCTGTCTGTCTTTGGTTTATTTTACCTTTTCAACATGTTTGGCACGTTTGGTTGACTGGATGGTTGGTTGTTTCGTTGGTTTCTCGATAGATTTGTAAATTAAAAAACGGGGAACTTTTGACATTTAGCTTAAAAAAAAAATAAATAAAAACTAAAATTGTATGGAAGGAGATTTTTATTTAGAAATGATTTATTATAACAGGACATTAAATTATTAGGGCAGCGCTTTTAAAAGAAACAATTTTTTATTAGATTATCTCAGCCTTCATTAGTAAAGTTATAAATGGCCAAAGACTTACCTTAATGCCGCAAGTACAAAAAACGCGAATCCAGGGTTGGAAATTCATATTTAAAAAATATTTTATAATCTTCTTTATATATATATATACACATATATATAATTCTACTGTACTTGTGTTGTGACTGAACTCCTCCTAAACGGCTAGACCGATTTGCATAAATTTTTTTGTATGCGTTTGGGTAGCGCCCCGTGTGGTTTAGATTTACAATTCGACAATCCGGTCCAATTGGACAAAGGGGCGTGGTACCTTCCATACAAATCACAAATTAAACATCTATTATTTCTGCTCCTGATAACGGTATTTGCCCAAATTTGGTACGTCGCTTAAGTGAACATATTTTAAGTTCTGCTGCAAATACACGCGGGATTTGATAAAGACGCGTGGTACCTCCCATACACATCTTCGTTATGTATATCATTCTACTGTACGTGTGTATGTCACTAAATACATTTTTTTAATGCGTTTGGGTGCCACCTTGGTTGGTTTACATTCACAAACCAGCCCGGCAGATGGCACTGTAGTCGGTATCCAGGTTATTCAACTACATTGCAACTACACGACTGGATCGACTTGAATGAATTTTTGTGTATTCATGCATTCAATGCATTTAATTTTTTTGTGCGCTGTGATTTGATATTATATGGTATCGCATTTACGTACATATTGAGCCTTGTTTACTTCAAAAATACACACACGTCAGAAATTCGTCGCCAGCCGCCAACTGCCTTCAATGTGCATTGGTGGATGACGGTGAAAGGTACAAAGTAACATAGACTCGAATACTGCCGCCGTTAAAACAGTCGCGATGGACATCGAGCTTATTTGTTTGCGTTTCTGCTTTGCGATCTCACAAATTCGATCTCAATAACTTAATATAATTATTGTCTTCCTTTTGAATTGTACAAGCGAAATATTTTATGTTTTAAACTTGTCACTACATGTGGCAAACACTGTTAATCAGAATATATGAGTGATTAGAAGCGTGATCTCATTACAGAATGGTTTCTGATGTCCTACTTCTTACCCAACTATCAGATATCCATATTGTAGAAGCTTATACACTGTTTGACATTTTACTAAGCACTATCACATCGTTTGCAACTGCGATTTCTATTTTTAGGCGATTTAAACAGTGTGAATTATTATAATATGGAAAAGATTGGCAGCTTTTTTTAGGTCGGCTAATAAAAGCAAAATTAGAAAAAGCTTATCCGAATTTGAAATTTTTTTTGGCCTTACAAACTTGAATACAAATTAAGCCCTAACTGGCAATCTATGCCTTGTATTAAATACAATCGAATGTGACTACTAAAAAAATTCCGCATACGGCAAGTAGGTTTATCGTAAATAAATACGGTGAAAAAGTGAGAGGAGCCTGTTAATGAAATTATAATAGTTTTTGTAGGTTAGCTAAGGCTTAGAACTGTAGTAGCTGTTTGGCCTTACTAATATTTAGTAATATTGAATTTATGTATTTGAATTAAGATGAATTGAACTCCCTTATCAATAATATTAAATTTAGTAATTTGTGAAAGATTAGTAGTAACTGATGGCTTGGGAAAATTTTTGTAATAAGTGTTATATAATGAAGACTCAATTTTTTTTATAAATAAAACACTTTTGTTTTGAACACCGAACAAAAAACATATATATAAACCAACCCTATAACCTTTTCGTGGCGATATAGTTTAAAATTTTTAATTAATTCGATCATATTTACTAGTGAAAAATATCACGTAACAGTGCCTATAAAGAAAAGATATAGACATTAACCCCCAAAGATATCTTCACTGTATATCCGGCCTAGCAGAAACACATAATATGTTCAACAATGTCTCAAATGTACCGTTGACTCATCTACTGGTTCTTGAATCTAAAATTACCCTCATAATTTCCCTGTCCAAATACAAAAATATTTTGGATTTCGTTATACTCAAACTAAGTAGACAACTCGTAAGACTCTGAAATCCTCCGGTTTCTGGTAAGAATCTTTACAATTCAACCAGACAAAAGCCTATTAATAGTGACTAATCGTTGGCTTCCCTTCTATTCTTCAAGTTAGTCCTCTACGAGTGCTATCTTCCATTTTCATTACCCTTTATATTGCAATGGCCAGGAACGCAATCTTACTTTATACTTGTCCATCAACACACGAGATTCTATTTGCGTCTTACAAAATGCTGATTTATAAGTTTTTATAACATAAATTTCCATTTCCACTAACATTACATAAGTATTAACCGCCTAGGAAGGTTTAAAACCTTCAGTTCATTCTACAGAAAATAGGTGGTAATGTGTCCTTTTTCAACTCTCTTTCTTTCATGAGCGCTAAATAAAGGGTCCGCCAAATAATTTTTTTGTTTTAAATGCTATAAACAAAGTTACTGAATATTTTCTCAAATTTCTTTTTTTATTTGAAAGTACAATCCTACCGGCTAATAATGGAAAATAATTTCATTCAAATGGCTGCCTCGGCTGGTCATGCAGTAGCACATTATCGATTGTATGCAGCTGCATTTCACCAATGGCTTCACGAATATTGTCCTTTAAAGCGTCAATTGTCTCTGGCTTATCGGCGTAACACTTATCTTTGACTGCACCCCACAAATAATAACCCAACGGTATCAAATCTCAGCTTCTGTGGCACGTAGCGTCGTCCTGTTGAAACCAAATGTTGCCAATATCCTCCTCTTCAATTTTTGTGAACAAAAATTCGTTCAACATGGCCCCCTTACGATCGCCATTGACTCTAACGGTCACTCCTGAAAAATGGCCCAATTATGTCTCTAGACCAAAATCGCCACCAAACAGTGACTCGTTTTGGGTGCGTCGGCCTTTCAATGTATACGTGCGGGTTTTCTGTGCCCCAAATGCGACAATTTTGCTTGTTTACATACCCGCCAAGATCAAAATGAGCTTCATCTGAAAAGATGATTTTTTTTTTGTAAAATCGGCATCTTCTGTAAGTCGATCGCAGGCCCACTTAGCGAAGCGAAAACGCATTTGATGCTCACTTGGCTTCAACTCCTGAACCAATTGGACTTTGGCGTCATACCAAGGTCTTTATGCAAAATTCGTCTCAATGATGTCTCTGAAATGTTCAATTGTTGAGAACGACGGTGAATTGATGTTGATGGCGCTTCACACACACTTTTTGCCACAGCAGCAATATTCTCGAGAGTACGCACTGTTTTTGGCTTTTCACGTTTTGGTTTATCGATGAGGATGCCAGTATCTTTCACTTTTTTCACAAGATAACGACATACGGGGCTGACGGTGCTTCTCTTCTTCCAAAATCTGTACGCAATTTTCGCACACATTCTGCAACATTACCATGATTTTCAAAGTAATGTCGCAATACTTCCCAGCGTTGTTCAAACGTATACACAACCAAATTCGGTCAGAGGAAGGATAAAACTAATTATCTGTCAAATCAAACATGAGCTAAGTGTTACCATTTACGAAATAAGCACTAGTTGAAAAAAAAAACATTAGATGGCGGACCCTATATTAAGTTTGACCAAGAACACCGACCACCATTCTATTCTCTTCTTCCATTTTATCACAGAGTGCAGCGTAATTAGTAAATAACATGCTTTAGACTGAGATCACTGGAATTAAATAAGAAATAGCAACTAGTATTAGAATAATTGGATAAATGCTCTTGTGGTAGAACTTTAAAACTTAATTTTCATTTAACTGTGACATTAGGCTTGCCAGATGGGCCTGATTGTCAAGTGTCAAGTGAAAAAGTGATTTGTCAAGCTTTTTTGTAAGTTTATTTTAGATTTTTGCAAATTTTATAATTTACGGTTTATATAATTCTGTATTTCAAAAAATTAAAAATTAAATTAAAAATAGCCAAATTATAGAAGCAAACTGCAATTGTCATGTAATTAATAATTGTATTAAAAATGCTCTTAACGCTTTGTCGGTTGACGTTGAAAAGCGTTGTAATCAAAATATATAATGAATTTAGCTCTTCGGGAGGGACTACAAAAAAAAATTAAAACAGTGTTTTGAAGTTGCAAACATCGCGTACAAAAGTAGCCTTCGGCATGTGCCTATAAGATGGCTTTCATTTCTTCCAGCAATTGAGCGTTTATTACATTGTTGGCCGGCAGTTAAAAGATATTTTCTACAAAAAGGTAAGAAAAATTGCCGAAAAGTTCTTTGGGAACTCGTTGCACATGCTATTTCCGACATAGAACTTAAACATGAAGATAATGAATGCACAATCGAAGGTTTATCCGAGGCATATTTATATTTCATTCATTATGTGATGCACGAGTACCTACAAATTGCTACATTAGTTTAAGAAAGTGACTTTTGGTAGAAGTACAGAACGTAATGGCCAATCTTATGAACAGTATTCAAAGAATGATCATTTTTATGGAAGCAAAGTTGCTACAACTATGAAATCCTTTTCCCCTGATGAAATAAATACTTTCAAGTTCGAAGAAAATGAGTTTCTTAGAAGAGCTAGCAGTTATTTAACTGAACGGTATGATTTTGGAGAAACATCAATATACAATCAAATTTCCTGTTTAAATATAAAAAAGTCTCTTGTGACTTGGAAAAAGCTGTTAGAGCTTCCCCAATTATTAGGTATTTCAAATGACATTAACAATGATAAACTGTATGTTGATTACTGTGCTCTTCGAGAAGTTTGCGATATTTAACCAACAGATATACCAAATGATAAAATATGGTCATATTTTATAAAAAAAATGTGCAAAAAGCAGTCTTCAAAATTTAAAAAAGTTGATATCATTTGTGTCTTCTATAGCAATAAGCAAGGCCTTTTGTGAAAAGACATTTAGTGTTCTAAATAATTTATATACCAATATAGAATGTCCTTCGAAATCATAAAAGCCGCACTATTAATAAAAATAAATTTTAATGAGGATTGTAAAAACTTTGAAATTTTTTTAACAACACCCGATGGCAGAGAATTAATTAATTCTGTATCTAAGAATATGAAATATATGTCACAAAATAAATAGAACCTTTATTTTTTTGTTCCAAGGATATTTGTTTTTTAAATAACACCTAAGTTTTCTTTAAAATATATAAAGACTGAATTTTTATTGTTATCTTGTTTTTTGTTGCTTTTATATTGTTTCTATTATTTTTATTTTTATGATATTTTTGTTTTTATTCTTATAATTTTTATGAAAAAAATTATAAAAAATTAAATGAAAAACAATAGTATGAATGTTTTTATTTCTCAAATTTTAGTTTTTTTAAAATGAAGTTTTTTTTTGGTCAATATCAAGCTTTTTGGCAAATTAGATCTGGCAAGTCTATGTATGTGACATAAATCTAGAAACGTTATATTTGTAAGCTGTGCCTTATATAGGCTAAGCGTTAATCTCCAATGTTATTATTATTATTATTATTATTATTATTATTATTAAAATTGCATTAGGGGAAGGACTTTACTAATTGCGAGCAGATTAAAAATATACGATAAGAAAAGTCTCGGTGATGTGTAAGGAGGTTAAGGGTTTTTAAAGGAACCTAAAACAATTTTAATTTGCTTGAGTATCATCTTCCCTTCCTTCACAATCGCAAGCTATTTGCCGCAAAGATTATATTTTGCATAATTATCATGAAGGGTCCGTGATACTCCTTGAAGCGTGTAAATTTTATCTTTATAATTAGATGTCCTACTTCTTTCGCGACCTAAGATCAGCCGCCTTGATTGTGTGTTTTTTAATTTTTGGTTAGAAATTTAAAGTATAATTTTGTAGAACTATAAATTAATTGTGGCAGTCAGTCATATTCTTCTTCTCCAATTACAAAAATGAAGCAAAAAAGAGCAAAAAAGTGCAAAAAACGCCACCACCTTAATGTTGAATATATACAGATGTATAAGTAGATGTATGTGTGTGCATGTGTATATGTGTACGTAATTGGATGATGTGAATGAATATGTTTTAATTCATTTATAAGAACCGGTGTTTATTACATTATTTTTCTATATTTGCAAAACGGAATTAAGATGTTAAGAGGCTTTTCTACTTGTTTTTTTTTTTTTGTTGTTGATGTGATTATTAGAAAACAAAAAAGGAGTAAAAAAGTGAATGAGAAGCAAATCTAAGTGAAATCCAAATACCGTGAATAAAATGTTATCCCAACAAGCACACATTTCAAATGCGATGTTTTTTCTAATTGTTTGATGTTAAACGATTGTTACGTTACGTTTGTTTGCTGTGATTAGAGCAGAGCAAAAAGTTGTTTTTAAAAGTATTTGAAAATTGTTTTAAATGTTTAGTAGCGAGCGTTGTGTTTAGATTGCACTTTTTTTTTTTTTTTGTTAAAGCTTCTTTATTTGTTAAGGGAATGTGTGTTGTTGTGTGTAAGTGTATGTGTTTGTTTGTTGTTGTAGCAATTGAGCCTGTTAACCCGGTTAGAGATTAATGCTTAAGAGTTAAACGTACGTCTGTATTTGGTTTTAACCTGACTTTATTATAACAGATTTGTTTTTTTTTTGTTTTTTGTTGTATTTCACGCTTCATCATCAACATCATCATCTCAAGCAGTTTGATAATCAACGTGAAAAATGTAAAAAGGCACTTGTAAGAAGAAGAAGAAGAAAAAATTTACAACAAACAGCCACAAGAATTTGTTTTGCTTCTTGAACTTTCAATTACATCTTAATCTTGATATACAACACACAAGCTCACACACATACACGCACACATACATCTGGGATTTTTTTTTTTTTAAATGTCTTCTGTTCCCTGAGACATTACTAATCTCAATTTTGTTAGCTGCAATCAAAGTCACTACGGCAAATAACATTTGGGGGTATTTTATAAAATACTTTTAAATTAAATGAAGTCTTCAAGTTTGAGAGACCAAAAATGGAAACAGTTCATGTTTCAACGCATGTTTGGTTTTTAATTTCAAACCAACATAAAATCAGCCGGGAATTTTAGTTACTAAGCAACTGAAGTGGCAAAATGTTAAAAGGAAAAACGAAAAAAAGCTTTTCTTGGTCGTAATTTAGTGGAAAAGTTTTAGTTTCAATAGAGAAGTTTAAAAAATAATAATAATTTTACAAATCTCCTGGCATAATCTAATTAACTTTAGAGATAACAAAATAACCTTAAACAAATTAAATTTGTTAACAATAAAAAAATTCGAATTTAATTCTCCGTTTTATCCCCACACAATTAGTTTCTTTAAGTTGTTATTTTTTTTTTTCATAAATTATTTATTGTATCTTCATATATATGAATTATCAAAAATTTCTCAAATCTTAAATCTAAATGTATAGTCATTAGGCTCGACCAGTGACAGACATAATCCTAGTGACAGCAAAAAGATAATATTAACGAATTCTCACAATCAAAAATAAATATAAAAAAAAATAAAATAAAAACTATTTTCAAGAGATTCCATTTCCATTAGGAGGGTTATTGACTAATGCCCCTGTGTCTCTCCTTCTTAATCGGATATGACCTCTAAAATTCAAAATGTTTCGGGCAAGAGGATTCGGGTGGCACTCGAGCTTAGTTAAATATTTGCCTGCGTACTGAGCAATTTCAGCAGTCACGAGTGGAATATCCAAATCACGATGTATAATTAAATTTCGCATGTACCATGGAGCTAATGTAATTAATCGTAGTATTTTGTTCTGTCGGCGTTGAATTTTTTTCCACATTTGAAGCTGAAGCAGTGACCCATAGTTGAATTCCATAGCACCATATTGGTTTCAGAATCGACTTATACAATAGAAGTTTACAGTCCAGACTAAGGGTTGAGTTCCTGCCAATTAGCCAGTATATTTGAGATAACTTGATTTTTATTTGGATTAGCTTTGTGTCGATGTGGTGTTTCCATGTAAGATCAAGAATTATGCCAAGATATTTAGCGTGCAAGTGGTGAGGAACAATCTGGCCGTTCATACGAATAGGGGAGCAATTTTCCATTTTTAAAGTAAAAGTTAAGTGGAGTTAAGAGTTGTTATTGCAGCATTCATTTGTTTGGATGCATTCAGTCTCATTTGCATAAAACAAGCTGCCAGCTTGTTTCAATTCGTCTATGTAAATAAATAGCGAATGCGAGTGGTATTGCAGCTTTAAGCAAAAGGGAAACTGCGCTTCTAGTAGCAAAGTGTGAGTTATTTAACAGAGATAACAAAGAAAATATTTATTGGATCTTTTTAAAGGGACCCAACAGGTAAATTAAACATAAAATATTTTTGTTTAATAATTTTCATTCTTTATTTTTGACATTGCCAATTATTGTTAAAGTAATACCAGATGTATTTTCTGCTATGCAAAGTTTGTTTAAGATTATGTCGACTAAAGGATTAAACAATTTTAAATTTATTTTAATAAAAACAGTGGTTTTATTTTTATTTTTACTTTTTACTGCGTTCCGATGCAACACTGAAGTTCAGAAATATTTTTATGTTTCCTATAGTTTAGATTTTTAATGATTTTCGTTTGCTAGAATTTCAATTTTTAGTAAGATTTTTACAAAATTAAAAATTCTACAAAAATTGAAAATACTTCCCTTCCTGAACTGAAGTTTCGCTTTGTTTGAAAAATTTTTAATTTTATTTAAAATTCGAACTCAGTTGAATAAATTTTGTCTAAAATTTTAATGTTCGGGTGAAGAAATAGATGGTTTAATTCTTCGGTTGCGTGTCGATAATTTTGATAAAGTTGCAATATATACTGGTTATAGGTATAATACATCTGATTAACGAATTTATTATTAACAATAAGATTTAACTAAACTTTTAAATTTAAAGAACTATTCGCAGCGTTTTTTTTAATTTGGATTGAAGAAGGTCTTCACAGAGGTTACTGGGCAACAGTTTTGGGTGTTATACCGTATGCCGGCACCTCAGTTTTCACTTACGAAACGACCAACTCAAGGCCGTTGCTCAGATATAACCGTATCTATGCAGCCAAATCTGTAAAAGTTTAATGTAGTCACATCATAGTCCCCAATAGTTGAATCGGTCTAAAGTAGCTGGGGTTTCGTTATGTTGGTACAGTCTTCCTTTCGTATCGTGCAGGCTCACTGTTTTAATTCTCTTTTGATTTTTGCTTAAATTTTTTTTTTTTAAATAAAATTTCGATATTGTATTAAAATAAAGAATTCTTGACGAATTACAGTTTCCCCGTGAAATTTTAATATTTCTTACTAAACAAGATTTTTTGGTGGCGTGTCGATTGTGAAAAATTTAAAGAATACTTAGATGCTACTCCCTTTAGGATTCTATCGGTCTTTATGGAATACTTGACTATCTAGACCTGTGTATGCTAGGTGTATAAAGCGTGATTTGATTTACATCTGCACCGACCATATAGTCATAATCAGATGGTGGTCAAACCACTTGGTTGATGGGACACCAACCACGCCCTAGAAGGCCATCGAATACGTATATCCTCCGGTCACTTCTAGTAGCAATTTCGAAAGCCCGAAGTAGGCCGCAGCCTTCACTCCTTGCTAAAGAATTGGAGACTTTCCAACTCCTGGTCCAGAACGCATGAAGCTTTTTTTTATCAAGAACACGACAGCATTCATACTCACTGGACCTGAACCATTCATTGTGTTAATTTGAATGATCCGACCCACATACTCTCACGAGGGTCCGAAACAACAACCACCACGATACTCCCATATAGGGGTCAACCTCAATAACCAGTCAGAGCACATCATTGTCTAAAGAGAACAAATAGTGTACTCTGGGGCAACTGATTCCCGTGGAAATATGTGGATTGTCCAGGTGACTCCTACTAGCCTTTGAAGGGCCTGGGCTCCCTTTTACCCCGCAAGACACCAGTCTAAATGGAATAGTAGGTTCCAAAAAGACTACCATGTGCCCTCGGGGGGACTGCTGGGTGTATAAGGGAGCCCAGTCCCCTGAAGGTAAGCAGGGTGTCAACTGAAAGCTCCACGTTATTTTCACGGGAATCAGTAAGCCCCAGAGTTCCGCTATTTGTCTCTTTAGACTTTTAGCTGTTCTGTGACTGATTATAAGTGGGCCAGGCTCATCTCGCCTTTAATAACACCTAATGATCCGGATACAGTGAGCATGCTAGTGTTTATGTGTTCTGCATCAGGAGTTGGATAGTCTTCAGCTCTTCAGCAAGGAGTAGTGGTTTGCAATCCTGCTTTGGAACCGCTGAAATTGCAACTAGGAAAACCTGTTGCTAGAATTAGTCCTCGGCTTCCTAGGGCGTGAATGACGTTGCTTTTCATTCCCAGTAGTTTGACCACCATCTGATTAAGGCTTACGGCCAGGTGCAGATGTAAATCTTATCACAAAAATACTTAGATTCTTTGATCGGAAAACAATTCTTTAGTTTCACTGATCTGATTTATTTTGTCTTTTGGTGACAATTCCATATTTTGATCAAATGTTTTCTAATTTTCGTTTGTTGTTGCTTTTTGGTGAAATTATAATTTGTTGATTTTCGACGATGAATGTATGAATATAAAGGATGTTTTGTGGCACATTGCGCCATCTATCAACAACAGCATGTGAAAAATGCAAAAAATAATAAAGGTGGTATCACTTTAAGTGTCTCGAAATTAATATTCCAACTACTGAAGGTATCGTGAGTAAATTTACAACTAAACACGAATTATATAATGCTTAAGAGCATGTCGAACAAATTTTGCCCTGCATCTGTATCTTTTTCTTTCTTTTTGGAATAAAAATATTTTATGTAGGAATGTGTCTTGATTTTTCTATTGCCACCTTTTTCAACAGCAACAAAACGAGCTTACAAATCCTAGGGTTTCAGCAAAATTTATTTAAAAAACAATAGTTTTTTTTTTATTATAATTCTCATTAAGTTTAACAAGAAAAAACTTAGAGATACAAGCTAAAACATATTTTCCTTTAAATATTTATTTATTATTATTTAAAATTATTTAAAAATCCAATAAGCAAAAATTTAAGAAGCACGTATCCTTTGTTTTAATTCCGCTTATAAGCATTTTTATTTCTTTATTTATTATTTAATATTTAAATTAAACAAGAAAAGAAACACAAAGTTATTTACCATGGATGACTTCGAATCATTGAGGTGGAAAAGTAAAAAATATAAAGAAAAAAAATGTAAAGAAAACAAATGAACTCAGTTGCATTCAATTGAGAATTAAAAAATAAATAAAGCTTTGTTTGCCGGCATTGGAATGGAAGATGAAAACGTGAGTGTGAGTATGCGTGTGTGTAAGTGTAAGTGTAATTACTACTGTGTAGTAGAAAATTATAAACAAAAGTTTCCAATGAAACCACAAACATTGTAGCATGATATACACACACACACATTCCCTTTTATCACATCTTTAACACATCTTATTAAACACGCACACACTTGCATACATTTGTATTAACACCGACCACCAATTGTGGCCAAAAATCGAAGTCTCTATCAGATTTCCACAATATATTTGTGTGTAAATTATTGTAGGCATGTGTGTCTATATTATTGTGTCTGTGTGTGTGTGTAAATAAATAATTTCGTTAACAGTTAACAGTATTATTTATTGTGACAATTAACACACAAGTCTTAAATACATTTTATGAACTTAAACTAAACTCAGCAGAGTTTATCATTTCAACTCACAATAAGTCGTTATTTCCTAGATTATTTAAACAAATATGAATTTCATTGTTTTGTATTTTAAAGTCAAGAATATCGGCTTCTTTGATTATTTTTATTATTTTTATTATATTTTTTTCTATTTTTTTTCTTTTTCTTTTTATTTTGTAAGAATTTTAATACTCCATCTTCTTTTAAATAACCAAAAGAGATTATTATGTTTTACCTTGTTTACAATTTGGGTGGGGCAGGAGTGTTATTTGATATTTCTATAAAAACTTTTTTAAAGAATAATTGTAACCAACAAGAAGGTATTTTGCACAAAAAAAAATTATAAAATTTTTCAGAAAAAAAAACAAATTTAATATTCTCGTCAATAACCAAACAATCGATATTAAATATCAAAAAAAAATTAGGAAAGAAACATAGTAAATAGAAACCAGATAATTTAATTCAATAGTTAAGTAACAAAAAGAATATTTAGTTTTTGATAAAAAAAATTCAATATTTGTTTTTGTGATAACTTTTTGTCATTTAATCACAACTCTTTGTGATAAAAACAATTCAAATGAAATTTATACAATAGAAGAGATGCAAATAAGTTTTTTTTTTCGAAATTCAAGTGCAGAGGACACAAAAACCCGCTAATACAGGATGTTCCCCGGGAAGTTATACTACTTTGTTTGGATATAATTTTTAATTAAATAAAATAGAATGGATGTTATATTGAATATTGTCTTATTTAATGTCGAGATTTCATGCTTAGTTTGATAAACTTTGCTTTTCAGATAATCCCACAAAAAGAAGTCCGAAGCAGTCAAATCAGCCGACCGTGGCGGTCAATCAACATCACCATTTCTTGATATAACCTCGTGTAGAAGGAGCTCCCCCAGTAATTCACGGTTACCATTAAGCCGTTTTCATTTTCAAAGAAGTAAGGTCCAATGATTGCTCTTTACCAAATTGCATACCAGACTAACACTTTTAGTCGATGCAAAGATGACTGTTGTATAATCTGACGGTTTTTCATTCCCCAGAACCGACCATTCTGTTTATTCAGATGTCCATTCAAATTAAAATGTGCCTCGTCACTCATTATGATTTTTTCATGAAAATCGGGGTTGTCTTGGGCGAGCTGTAACATTATATTGGCATATGTACGGCGGCATAAATGGTCTCGTGGTAGAAGGTCTTGTTTCAACTGAATCTTGTATGTAAGCAAATGCAAATTCTTGTACAAAATTATCGCCAAAGTTGTTCTTTGAAGACCAAGCTCCTGAGCACGGCGTCAAATTGAGGTTGATGGAATGTTTTGAATACTTTCTTGAGCAGCCGTAATGTTTTCAACCGATATAGCAGTACGTTGTGCTCCATACTTGGGCCTGTCCCCTACAGGCCGTCTTTCTTCGAAATTATTCACTACACGGTAAATAGAGCATTTTGTTGGCACGTTATTTCTCCCAAAAATTTCATGTAATTTTCTCATCGTCACACTAATCGATAATTTATTTTGATAAAATATTTTAACGATTAAAACACGTTAGTTTATCGAATATTTTTCCGTAATAAATTTGAAACGCACATACTTCACGACTGCCAAATATAAACTGTCGAGACTAATGTTTATCAAAATGGCGGCAAAACAAAGTAGCATACCTTCCCGGCAGACAACCTGCAGATCCGGTTCAAATGAAGTTTTTAATGTTGAGAAGATGCAATCAGCCTGTTTCTAGTGTTCCCATTCAGTAAGATAAATAGGACAAATTTAAATTAGGACAATTTATCTTTGTTTTTATATCAGTTGGAAAGGGGCTTTTAATTATATAAATAATGAACTTTAAAAGCTCTGCTTTTTAGGAGCAAGTACTCTAGGAACAAGTTCCCCGCATACCACTCTTTTTTTTAACGATTAACACCTAAAAACCCATTTTAAGCAGCATAGATTTTCCAATGATCATTTTTTTAGCTTCTTCGCTCTATCTCGAAGGCGGTTTTTAAGCTATGAAATAGATTTTGGATCACCAACTCCTTTAGTGAGGTTATAATTAGGTTTCATTTCTAATAATTAAAAATAAACAACGAAACATTCAAAAAAACTTAATGCGATGTTTGACAAATGTGTTTAGTACATCAAAATTCGAATTCGATATCTACGCGAGGAAAAAGGATAGCTGCCGAATATTTAAAATTTGTATCAACTGGAGCAGTATGTTTAATAGCTCATATTAGTTTGGGTTTTGTTGGAATTGAGATGGACCCTATTGGCAAAACTCCACTCAAAGATTAATGTGATATCATGATTTATCATATCATATCATTATATTTTGGCTTATCATACCCAACTGTAGTTAACCTGGGCTCATTTTTAATGTGAACAAAAGGCTAATGATGCTCCTTTGAAAAGGATTTGGACGCACTAAAGAAATAATAAGAAAAACCAATTATTCGATTTCAATAAAGATTCGCAGTAAATTGAAGACGGTCTCTGTGCAATAAAAATTTAAACTGATGTTAGGAAAGATACCAAAACAAAGCTCAGGTATTGCTGATAAAAATTAGTGTTTTTACGAATCCCCAGAAATGGTTTTGTGGCAG
Organism: Trichopoda pennipes; assembly: GCA_030448955.1. Taxonomy (NCBI): domain Eukaryota; kingdom Metazoa; phylum Arthropoda; class Insecta; order Diptera; family Tachinidae; genus Trichopoda; species Trichopoda pennipes. The sequence continues at coordinate 7,428,427 of JASKUP010000040.1, forward strand.
GTGAAAAAGGGACGTTGTGCTCTACGTACTATAGAGCAACGGCTTAAAATCGGACAAGTGACAATAAATTTGGAACTTCTAAATATTTTTTTAGATTTGGATAAAAAGCAAGGTAGATATTGTTTGCGACTTCTTCTCATGTAATTCACATAATTTTTTAAACTTAAAAGTCTATAAGGCTTCTCTGCAAAAATCGGAAACTTGCATTGAAATTATATAGAAATTTATATATTAAGTTAATGGGAAAATAAAAAATATGCATATCATGGTTGATTAATGTAATACATCCCACTTTTTTGAAAAGAGTTTTTAAAATATTGTTGCGTTTATATCTTTTATAAACGTTTTGTTGTGAGTTCTTTATTGCAAAATCAATAACACCAGATTTTAGAGTTTTTAAATTAATTACAATTTTATTTACTTAAACTACACACAAAGTTGTTACTACAGAACAATTTACTTAAGATGCGCGTTTTTACTTCAAGAGGTATATTTTTACACTGGCTCACTATCCACTCATACGCTGCCTTTTATATCTGTCCACTAGAAGGCTAGAAATAGAAAAATAAAGAATGCTTTACTCCCTGTGTACCACATTTTGCTGTTGTATGTTGTCCATTTAATGTATAGGCGCCTGTATGTCTGTGTGTATTTTTTGTTTTTATGCTGATAAAGTTTTTTCCTGGAATTAATTTTAAAATAGTTGTTGTTGTCTTGTGTGTCTTCTTAGAAAACTAGGCGGTTAGAAAACAGCATACTTAATTATTGTTGTTTTGCATGTATTAAATTTCTACGCAGTTTGTAACTAGAAATTTGTTGTTGTCTTGCATTCATAAGTTTTCTTAGCAGACCACGCAGTTTGTAAACAGCATACCCAGTAGTTTACTTTATTACTTCATTAAGCAAGACGCATCCATAACAATATGACACTTTTCGAATATTCTGGTGTTTTTTAATCACTATAAGGTCGAAACTAATTCATCACTACAACTCTTGTATAGTCATTAACAATTTCATGGTTTTGTGACAAAATTCCCCACTGTGCAAGGCTATGAAGCATTAACATTAGAAAAGATGGAAACGTACTATTAAAAAGCACCATAATTGACAAGAAATTAGTGGTGAAGCGAAATTGAAAAAAAGAAATAAGAAAGAATTTTGTACTCACCATACAGAATGTTTAAAAGACATTGTCATTTCTTCACATTTTTTTCTATTTAATATAATTGAAACTTTATTTTTATAATATAATTTTTTGCTTAGATTTGTGAGTCGTTAAATAAAAAAAAATTATTTTGTTAGTTGTAGCCGTTTTGCTATGAAGAGCTATAGGATGTGTTAACATACTTTGTCTGGTAATGGTTTTATAAAATAAAAGAAATTACACATTTAGTAAAAATTGTTTGTAATAATCCTGACTCCAATCACAAGTAGTCAAATAGCATGAAAATCCAATTAATCTTTTATAGGGGAAATTATTAAGAATAATCTGTGCCAAAATTCTTTTATTGGTCCAAAAATTTTTATTAAATTCAAAATATTGCGGACAGCCATATTCAGAAGCGATGTTGATCACAAAGTTATCGACTTATCGAGTAATAAAGTTTAGAAGAATTGGTTGACATTTTCATTTTCCCTCCACAAATCATCTAAAACGGTTTGCAAATGAATTAAATAAGAACATCAGTTTTGTTATGCTGGTTTTCGTGTTATCGTTTTTGGAATCGAAAGAAAGGTTCAAGTCTGAATTCAAATTCCATATTAAAATTGATAATGTTTAAGATAGTGAAGTTTTAGGCCAAATTCAAATAATTTTTAAGATGCCAAAGATGTAGACTGAGCTTTAAAATCAATAATTTCAATAATATTGATATTTCGCAAAAATGAATTAAAATAAAATCGAAAATTTACAACAGAACTATAATTTTATCACCAAAAAGAAATTTCTTAAAAATTAAAACAAAAATTAATTAAAAATCTAAAAGTTCAATTTTGTGATTTAAGTCGCAAAATTGAAATAAGAATTAAAATTTTTCAAAAAAACGACACTGTAGAAAAAAAGAATATTAAAAAAAAAAAACTTAACAACAAAATTGAGAAATGGCATTAAGCTGTTTGGATTTGTTTCGCCAGTAAATGATATACTGTTGTTATACGTTCCGGTGAAAACCGTCTTTACTGGTGAGCACTTTCGATGCGATGGTATTATTGTCGTAGATAGCAGCTTGATCGTAGCAAAAATCGCCAATCGACCAAACAAACAGCCACTAACGACAGTTTGCACCGGAAGGTATAACAAAAAATTTAAAAACCGTAAAAAGATAGCCTTAATGGCACAACAGTGATAACACTTGAACTGAAATTTTATTAAAATAAAAAAATTTCCTATTGTCATTTTCCGTCTAATCTGGATGTAAATAAAAATATGAGGTTAAAAGCGGGCGCTTTCGATGTGAAAACATCATTGTCAAGCCGCGGTGTAATTAGAACTAGTGAGTCAGTGTTGGCATTCAGGTAGTTCTGTTGTTAAGTTCGTATCTATTTAGGTACTGGCAGAATGCCAGTCACCTGCCAAAGTAAATTTGCAATTTAAACCGAAATTATGTAGTAAAAATAGTTATAATAATTTTGTAATTTACATAAACTTAAACCGAAATTATAAAAAAGGTTTATAATAAACTCACCAAAACGACTTAAAAGTCACAATATAAAATTTCATTTTAAATTCCAAAATTTCAGACGCAAATAAAAAAATATGCCTTCCAAAAAGAGTCTTCAAAAAGCCTTGAAATGAAAATTAAACTAAAGTGACGAAAACTCTCTACAAAGCAAAATCGCGAACTAAACAAAAATAAAAACAGCAAAAACTCATTATTTGAGGAGGAAAAATAATTAAATCAAAACTTTACAGAAACTGCATCTATCGGAAAATATCACATTTTTCATAAATAGTACAAACAAAAAAATGAGAAAAAAATTACAGCTCAGCGGAAACTGTAAATTAATCACAAAACTGTGAAATCACAAAAGATCACAAAATGTTTGCAAAATCTTAAGTTTCGCAAAGTGTGTTTCCAAAAACTGAAATTTTGCACGAAATTTAAAAGTTCAAACAGATACCGAAAATAACAAACAAACAAAAAAATATTTTATTAAAATTCTACAATTTTTATCCAATTGAATTTGGTTAAAAATTACATTTTTCGCAAGACAATTGTGATCATAAAAGCTAGAACGAGTTTTATTTTTTGAAACAAACAGATAAAATTCTTAAAAATTACAAAATTGTGATGAAGGGTACACAAGAAATAGCACTATAACTTATTTTAATATTATATTATTTATTTATGTTTTTTTTTTTGTTGTGATCCCGTTGAAAACCTGTTCTAATAGTCAACAATCGTAATCCAATGTGCCAGTGTCACTGCGTATAAATTATAATCATTGTTTTGCTGCTGGTGCGCTTCTCTTCTCTTATGATTCCGATAACAATTGGAACTAGTTGCTAATGTTTTGTTGCTTTCAGAATCATTCCTTTTTTTGCTTAAGAATTTTGTTGTTGTCATTGTTAATGTTATTTTATTTTTAGATTTCGAATTGGAAATTGTTCTTCAATCAAAACAAAAACATTTTCAGAATATAGAAGCAGACAGCGTAAAAGAAAAAAAATAATAATAATAACTACTGTCAACATTGATGGATAACCAACAATTATGTGTGTGTGTGTGTCTGCGTGTGTATTAATACACACTTTTATTGACTGACTATTGTGTGAATAATCAAGAAATAAATAATCAACCAATCGAAATAAAAATAACGAGATCTCCTCTGCCTTTCAAAATAAAAATAAAACAAATATTTAAACTTTAACACATGTTGTTACCCACCGTCATTGTTTATTATTATTTTCAGCCATTATCACTTTATTATTATCATCCTCTATTATGCCGACATTCTAATATTTTTGTTGTCGCAGCCATTGTAACAATCCAAAGGTGTTAAGTTTTTTAGATAGAATAACAAATAATAAGTAAGATAGTGCAATTTTTTAATAGACTTAAACTTTAAGGAAAAATTTTTACACTGAGAATATAAAAAGCATGTTTTTATTTGCTATTAAAAATTTAATTAACTCAATTAAAAAATTAATTCAGACTCATCTACTGCTTTGGAGACAATTCTTGATAATTAATGCCAAAAAAAAAATACAAAAATAAATAAAAAACAGTTCTAAATAAGTCCTTGATTTCCACCACTAAAAAAAGTGGTGTGCTTTTTTTTCGTACCAGTACGCAGGGGATGACCCCTACTCATGAAATGAACTCGGAAATTAAGCTATGAGGAGGAGGAAAGAGGAAGTAGTGTTTATGGACATTGAATTTGAATTTCCCTACATCGAAAGTGACAGAAAAATCTTTGGAGGGAATTTATTCCCTATACGAACTGTTCTGCTAAAAAATTCTCTAAAATTCTCCCTGTAATGTCTAGTGCTATTCACTGGCCAATTGATCGCAAACGGATACGCTCTCAACGAGTGGTTGTGCTTGGGTGCATGGTGAACAAACTAAAAGGGGGAGTGGCAAATTGGAATATGTTTATCAGCTGTGCTGGCTGCATTTAAAGAAATGTTCGTATGTTTGTGAAACAGATTACAAGTTCAAATCCCAACAAAGCAGTAGCTTGAGACTAAAGAAACATAATTGTTTTCCAAAAGTCGTGGTGAAGAAGAAGCTTAAAAGGTTAAAATAATAACAATAAAAAAGCGACTCAAACTTCGCGGAATTGTAATAAAATAAAGCAAAGTACCTATTGTGTGGCAACGGTAGCTAAATTGGCCAATTAGCCAATTGGCCTGCATGTTATGCGTTATAAGATTTATGTCGATACCTAACGTGTGTATGCCATAATTCAACGGTGATCAAACCACTTGGGGGATATGAAGGTTATTTCTAGTTGTAATATCGGAGGTTTCGAAGCAGGGTCGCCAACCACCACTCCTTGCTGGAGAGCTGGAGACTATCCAACTTCTGGTCCAGAACACATTACTAGCATGCTCACTGGATTCGGATCATTCAGCCATTATTCTCAGTAATGGTGAGATGATCCTGGCCCCTTAATCAAAGTTCGTAAGGGCCGACACGATACTCCCGAAGGCCCTACCTCAATAATCAGACAAAGAACAGCTAAAAAGCTAAAGAACAAATTAGTTGAACTCTGGGGCTTACTGATTTCCGTGGAAATAATGTGGAGTTTCCGATTGACTTTCTGCCAGCCTTTAGGTGACTGGGTTCCCTTTTTTCCCCTCTTGACCCATGTAATTATGGTGGATTTCCATCAAATATGTCAATGTGTCCCCGGGGGGCCCGTATGTTATGACATGACGTGATAAGGTTTACATCTGCACCTGGCCGTGGGACCTAATTAGATGGTGACCATTACCACTGTGAATGAAAAGCAACGCCATTCACGCTCTAGAAGGCTTTCAGATACGTATATCTTCCGGTCATTCCTAGTAGCAATTTCTAAAGCCCGAAGTAGGCCGTAGCCGTCACTCCTTCCTGAAGGGTTGGAGACTATTCAACTCCTGGTTCAGAACGAAGAAGCTTAATATAATTAAGAACACGACGGCATTCATACTCACTGGACCTGGACCATTCATTGTGTTCATTAAGAATGATCTGACCCACTAACTCAAACGAGGGCCTTGAAACACACACAGCCACCACGATACTCCTATATAGGGGCCAACCTCAAGTAATCAGCCAGAAAACAGCTAAATGCCTAAAGAGACAAATAGCGGAACTCTGCGGGCTACTGATTCCCGTGAAATATAGTGGATTGTCCAGCTGAAGGGGACTGAGCTCCCGTTTACCCCGCAAGACACCAGTCTAGATGGCAGTTGTAGGATCCATAAATCATGTGCCCCCAGTGGGATGGCCTGTATGTTATGGCAGCAATGAAAGTTAAGTTGCTTTTATAGTTAAGTGACAAAGTTTTCACTGGAGAGAAAATCAAATAGTGTAAGGCAGTCGCCGCTGAATTTTTTAGGGGCGTGGTTATGAGTTCATATCTTGGCATTAATTAAGAAACAAAAAAGTAAAAATATAAACTCAAAAAAATTCTATTAGAAAAATGCAGCACGTAACCTTATAATAATTAGCATTTAAATAACTTTAATTTTTCCCGGTGTAAATCACCTTAAAAATTTCACAATGATCATTCATCTCCACAACGATTTTTTTTTTAATTTTATTAAATTTTTTTCTACTTTCATTAATCGTTTTTATTTCTGGCGATGAGTTTCAATCAGTTTAATTTTTTCCTATTTTTTTATGTCTTTTAACAATGATAACAAAAAGAAATAAAGAAACAAACAAACAAACAAAAAAATAAATGATCTTGAAAGAAAAGTCGGAATGTTGGAATCACAGAACACAAGATGATAAAATTACAGTTTGTTCAACGTAATTGCTGTCTTTATAAAGTGAAATGACAACAGAAGGTGATTTAACAATCGTGATGAAAATGATGTGCAACATGTAACAGTTAATTGAAAAAAAATCAGTAGCAAAATTGTTTATCATCATTTTACAATTGTAGAAATTAAGACATCATTTCTAATCACATTGAATTAAATCTTATTATTATTATTGATATTGTGTTTTTGTGTGTTTTGTGCTGCCGTCCTATGGAATGTGTTGTTTGGCGGAAAATATGAAAGTCTAATAGAGTTTTAAAATTAAAAAAAAAACTAAAAAGTATTTTAGATAATGATGAATGAAATCTATATATATAAAAATGAATTTCTGTCTGTCTGTTTGTTTGTTTGTGATTTATAGGAGGCCAAACCCTTGGGCCGATTTTCCTGAAATGTTCACAGCATGTTACTGTGACTCTGGAAGGAATAGTAGGCTATATGAAGCTTTGTTTGGACAAAGGGGGCGCGGCACCGCCCATGTAACCCAAAAATTAAAATCGCCATATTTTGGGCATTTTTTGATCTACGTCGATGATGTTTGGTACATATGGTATTGGCATAATAAGGAATACGTACCAGGAGAAAAGTGAGTGGGACCACGCCCCTTTTTAGGACAATTAAAAATCGTAATATAGTCTTAACTACTAGACCGATCGTCATTAAATTTTCACAATAGGATATTCTTACGAAATAATAAATTCTTTGACTCAGGAATACTTATTACGTGATAATATTTTTCGACCACGCACACTTCTGCACCTACTGTTACTACGTTTATGAACGGCTTTACCTCAAATTTGATATACATATTAATTAAAATAGTGGGGTAGCCCCATTCTCTTTCTCCCACAACTGTCTGCATAACAGCTGATTTTGTAATATATGTTAATTAAAACAGAGAGTAGGGTAACCCCATTCTTATTCTCTTACAAGTGACTGCGATAACAGCTGATTGTGTAATGGCTGCTTTTTGATTCGTCTAAAAATAAAAAAGGGGAGCATGAAGCAAATTACATGCGGTTCAGTACTGAATTCTTATTGGTTTAAAACAAAAAAGGGGAGCACTAACCTTACTGCATATTTACTTTTGCCTTAACGCATTTGCAATAGTGAATTAGACAGAAGTTGCAGTTTTCTTTTTAAATTATTTTTTGCAGTTTTCTTTTTAAATTATTTTTTTAACTAACGCGAAGCACGCCTTGAAGTTGAACGGTCTCGAGCCTCAACCTCTAGAGCTGCAGAGAATTTACAGCAACGTGAAGCACGCCTAGAAATTCAGCGATCTCGAACCTCAACATCAAGGGCTTCCGAGACTGTTGTCCAGCGCGAAACACTGCCCATTATTTTACTGCGTAATATCGATCCACCACGGCTTTGCAATGGCTCGACTCGACTTGGAGTAAAAAAACTGAGAAATAATTTAATAGAAGCGACCATTATTACAGGAAAATATAAAGGGACAGATGTACTTTTGCCACGCATTCCAATGATACCAACAGATTTGCCATTCGATTTTAAACGATTGCAGTTTCCTGTTCGATTAGCATTTGCGATGACTGTTAACAAAGCTCAAGACCAATCTCTGCAAGTTTGCGGCTTAAATTTAGCAAAAACTATGTTTCTCGCATGGACAGCTTTATGTTGCATGCTCGCGTGTAGGAAAACCCACCGATTTATATGTGTATGCTCCTGATGGGCAAACTAAAAATATTGTATATCCCAAAGCATTGCAATAATTAAATTAAAATTACATAAATAAATTTTTGTTAATATATAATTACTTTTAATTTTATTTTATAACGTGGGGGGTAGCGAAGCATACCGGTTTCAGCTAGTTCTAATATAAAACTAATTTATTTTAGAAAAGGTTTCTATTTTTTTAAACACTTGATTTAACGATTTTCGCCCAGCACCAGGAATTTGTCATCAAAATATTTTTACGTAAATGCGGCAAAAAAACGAAATAATAATTAGATACAATAAGAGGAAGAATTTTTAAAAAATAGCATATTTTTTAAAAATATAAATAAATGTAAATTAAAATAAAAAAATAAAAACTAATTGAAAAGTCTTTACTTTGCACCAAAAAATATTTGTTATTCATGTACTAGAAATAAATCTGTCACAGAGTTAATTACGCATGATGAACTTCGTTCGTCGCATTTATTGTGTTCGTATTCATAAACACAAATATATTTTACTTCTGGCACCGAATATTAGGAACCAAAAAATTTGCGGTCCTTCATTCCAAATATGCTTATAGCATAATTCTTAGAGTTAGGCCCAACTATAAAATGCATAATCTGCAAATAACTAATAATCATATGTGGCAAACTATAATAAGTACAAAACATTTTGTCAAGTTTCGTTAAATATCAATTGCTTAAGCAAAGTATGAAACTGATCGCTGACTTTGCGTTGTGTTATAGAAAAATTAGTAAACAATTTGCAATGGAGAACGAAATCGAATTTAATAGAAAACGTACAAAGAAAAAATTACTTATATGGCAAAAGAGACGCGTTTCATAATAACGGCAATTCAAAGGAACGAGCATGGAAAGAAGTAGCAGAAAAATGCAGTAAAAGTGGTAATACCTTGGAGAATTCTGGTTGCGTTTTTCATTTTTATACCGGTATAAATTATATAAAGTCGCGCAGTGCAACACAGATGAAAGTTACTACGGGGCCGTTTGTGCAAGGAAATGAAGAGGATGGGAGCTCCATTAGGCAGTGGACAAAATATGATTGTTAAACATTTTTTTGTTAATAAATTTCATTCACTTAGAAAGAAATTATTTTTTTGCAAAAGTGCGAATAAAACAAATGTCCAACTGTGTATAATAATTTCTATATTCATGTAAGTATAATATAGCCACCTAAAAGTCTTTAATGATGTGCTTAAGTATTTAACAGACGTTTCGTTCAACTTTTGACATTAGCTTGATTCAGCTTATGTATATTATAGTTGGACCTTTACTCTGAGCGTGTCTCTTTATTTATTGTTCCCTCTCTTGCTCCCTTTTTCTTTCTCTCTCTCTCTCCCGCTCTATTTCTGCATAGATCCTTGCTAACAAAAGAGTAGAACGAGTTTTTCGTAATTACTCCCACATTCTTTTAGAGGTGAATTTTGAAATTAAAAAATTTATTTTGCGAAAATTCCCAGAAAAAAGTTTAATATCCCCCAAAATCCCTCTAAAAATAATAAATTTTTTTAATTTTAAAACCATTTATTTATTTTCATTACTAAATATACTTTATTTCACTTGTAAAATATTTCTGTCGGCGTTGAAAATAATAAATGAAATTATCACCAACAAAACCAAAATGTTTGCATTCCAACTCTTCTTGTGCTAGAAGAGCTTTAAGTATAAAGCAAAATAATTTTTATTTAGTAGCCGCCATTGGTGAGTTGTTTAAACAAGTGGCTAATTGGAGCCTTTAGGAGTCTAAACTCTAAAAAGGAACATAAAACTTATTTGTGTAGTCATGGTAGATGAATTTGTGGAGGGGAATCTGTACATTAGAATACCAGGTATCTGTATAGTAAAATAAAAACGTTCTAGAACAAGCCTACACGAACTTTTAGAGAGAACAGTAACAACACATAACAGTAACCGAGCCTGTTAAAGTTTAGGAAGATCCTCACTACGATAATCACCGAAGTCCCACTAGTTCGTTTTAGGAATGACTTTGTTGAACGACTTGTTATGAATGACTTGTTGATTTTGTTTTTGCTAAACAAGAGAAGTTCAAGTCTTAACGCCATCTGTGTGTTTGTAAAAAACTCCTGATTAGTAAACCAAAAATGGCAGAGATAAATTTGGTCAGACACAGTTAGTAAGAGGCACAAGACCAAAAACAAAAGATAAATATTTACTTTAAAGTATTTGTAGTGAAAAACGTAAAAATATTTAAATTAAATGAAATGAATAATTTAAGAGTGCTAAATTCCCGATTTAAAAATTTATATTCACCGATCTTTATTAATAAAAAGTAAAAACACTTTACGATTACCATTGACTACAACTGCAAATATTTTCAATAACTTTTTAATTTTATTCGATATGATGATGTCATTAGATAAAGTTTTTGTAAGCTGTAGTTGTTCTCAGAGAATAATACTGCAGGTAGCATATTTAAAGCCACCATGGGCATTCACCAACATTTATTATTTAATGTCAAAACACTTTTCGATGACAGTTTCGCTACCGCTTTGTTAACTCTTCCGAAAGCTAGTCACAAATTCAATTTTCAATAACTAAAAAAAGTTTTATTTATTATCCAAACCAATTTCCTCCGGCCTACCACAAGGTAGCATTCTTGGACCAGTTTTATACTTGATATATACCTCCGATATGCCTGTAAGTGAAACTGTCCACACTTCTTCGTTTGCTGATGATACAGCGTATCTAAGTTCGCATGAAAACTCCCATCAAGCATCCATAAATCTTCAGCAACATATAACTCAGTTAGAGTTGTGGTTAAAATTATGGAGAATTAAAGTGAACGTTCAAAAGTGCATTCATGTGACCTTCACCCTGCGAAGAGATAATTGTTCACCCGTTCGAATAAATAATCAGATTGTTCCACACCATACTTATGTGAGATATCTTGGTATACATCTTGACCGTCGCCTTACATGGAAACATCATATTGACTCAAAGCTAACACAAATGAAACTTAAGCTAACACAACTACATTGGCTTATTGGCAGGAACTCAAAACTTAGCCTGGATTGTAAATTTCTAATTTATAAGACTATTTTAAAACCAAAATGGTCTTACGGAACCCAACTTTGGGTCACTGCCTCAGCTTTAAATGTGGATAGAATCCAACGTATGCAAAATAAAATTTTACGGTTGATAACTTCCGCTCCATGGTACATCAGAAATTCAAACATACAACGTGATTTAGATATACCGCTGGTGACTATAGAAATCGTCAAATACGCAGGCAAATACTTGATGAATCTTGAAGACCATCCTAACCCCCTTGCTCGCAATATCTTGGATTATAGTGGACATAGCCGATTAAAAAAGAGGGATACCGCAGTTTTAATCCTCAATGCTACAGATTACACATCTTAGAAATATTTGTTTTGTTTTTAATGTCAATTTTTTTTTTACCCAAAAGGTTGGTTCTGCCATGGTCGGGACTAATGTAACTTGTTTTTTTTTTAGAATTTAAGATTTTAAAACTTATTGTTAGTTCAATTTCTTGAAGATACAATAAATAATTATTGAAAAAAAAAATTCGAAACGATGTCATTGAAGAATCGAATAAAGTTTCTGCAAGCGGTAGTAGTTCGCCGAGAAAGATACTAAAAGTGATTTATTTAAGGCCAATATGGAGAGAGAGTATGTTTTTGAGTAGAGTAATTTAGTTTTAAATTTTAGAATTTATTTCTTAAAGTTTTCTTGAGTCGAAGGCAAATAAACAGCAGCCTACACTATTAGATCTTACTCAGAGTTAGAAAATACCTTTCCGATACGTGCTTTCCCGGCGAAATCATTACGTGTCCACCTGTAAAAATATATTATAGTGTGAATATGAAATCGTTGTCTATACAAAACTAAAATTTGAAATTTGTTTTTTGTTTTGTTACAAGTAGTGGCTTTTGGATAACCCTTTAGATTGATTGTAATTTGTATACAATTAAGTTATTTTTCTTGTGTTTATACATTCACTAAGGAAATATTTTATCATACTTTGCTTTGTACTTTATCTTTTTTAGTTTAAGCACAATCATTCAAACTCATTAAGTTTGATTGAATCCGTCAATAATTCATAGCAAAGGCTGCCAAAAAAAAAAAAAAATTTCAAATTTTTGGTTTACGAATACAACTTATACAAAGATAAATAATTTGTAGGTTTCAACTTTTAATAATTACAACAACTACAACTTAATGTTTAAGTAATTCAATAAACACCAGCGTGAAACACAAGTTATGACAGTTAAATAAACAAAAAGAAAATAATACGAAATAAGTGTGGAATGTTGATGACGATGATGATGATGATGATGACGATGATGATTGTGCAATCATAAAATCACCCTAATTGAAAAATCAAACAAAAATCACACAGAGCAAATTATAACATTTACCAAAATCGAATAAATGACGAGACGAATACATTATGTGTGGCAAGGAAATATTATGGGCAAAAGCCCAACAAAACATAATACAACACGGCATAACACAACATGTTCAGGCTGTAATATATTTCGTTTTAAATATCAGGGGAGTACTAAAGGATTCATGTTGCCTTAATGCCACGAATAGCAAAAAAAAAAACAAAAAATACCAACATAAAAAGGACACAAACATTACCATGACTAGATGCTTACATACCCGCACTTCTATTTAAACGGGTATAAAGTTGTGTTATTAATGTCAAAAGGGTGTAGAGGGTTGGGGGGGAAACAAAAGCCCTTCTTAGTTTTATACACTGTTCAAATCAGTTTGCGGCGGAACTGATTAGCCGACAATATGTCAACGTTTACAATGAAAATAATAACTTTGAAAAATCATTTTACCTTAACAAATCATAAACACATACAAACAAATGAAAACATATATATAGAAATGATGGACAGACAGATATTCAATTCTCATGTGAATGAATTTGAACATGATCATCAACAGTTGTAAGGATTATAATGATGATGAAGAAATTGATAATGGGGTGGTTTGTAAAATATGAATTGCTAAGACCACATTGACATCCTTACAAAAAGGTTAAGCCGCAGCAGTCAATACCCTACAGTATTTGTCGATAAAAATATCAAGGTTTAATTTACTTTAAAATTATTTCAAGCTACAAACTCTATTTCGGCAAATTTAAATAAAAAGTGAATTTTGTGTATTTAAAATCCGCATGTCTTTAGGCTAAAGTTGGATACATGAAATTAAATATTTAATTTTAAAAGGAAAAATTAAGCACAGCTCTATCTCTAATAGCGGTCTGTGACAAACGGAGAGACAGTCTACAGATTAAAATACAATTACATTGCGTATGGAGCTTTTAACACAGAACATTATTTTCATAATTTTCTCATATGGAAAATAATTTCTTGTTTCTGTAATTAAGTGACAAATAAGTCACTTCATAGAAAACATAAAGTTCTTAAATTTAAATTTATAAATATTACACAATTGCCTGTTAGTTAACCTGTGTAGAATAAGAAAAATGTAATGTTTTTATGCGACAAATTTATAAATAAGACGATTAGTAATTAAGTTATTTAAAATCCAAAGAACGAGAGAGTAAAATGTGGCAACACAATTCTTGTAAATATGAGATGAAAGCTTTAAATTATTTGATATAAGTTTTCGATTAAAATTCGATATCTATTCTTGAAATTTTTACCAAGCTGAAATGTGTGAAATAACACTTGTTCTGAAGCTTGCCGCTTATTGCTTTATTCTTTTTAGGATATTTTTATTTTCAGTATTTTATTTTTTAGCATAAACCGTGTAAGATTGCTATCTTGGAACTTTTATACGTCGTGTTGTTTTTTGTATTTTAATTCTTTGCTCTCAGAATAATTAAGTACAACTTTTACTAAATACTCTTCTTTGTACTCAATCCTACATATGTTGCGATTTGAACTCATAGCATTCTATTTATTAAACAAGTTTCATACACACTACACTTACTAATGGTGAAAGTAGCTGTTTATAAAGCTCAGTTTTTGCTATTAAATATTATAATTTAACATCTTTCAGAGACATAATTAATTTTTGCTTTTACTGAAGACCAATTCAAGGAAAAATGACTTAAATATTGTGGAAGAATATCACTATAGCTAAATTTTATTTATTTTTAATTTAGTTTGAAGAGAATAAGTAAAGTTATAAAAGTAGCTGCAAAATAATGTAGGGAAAATTATTATACTAAAAACTTACAGGAGGCCGGAAATAATATAAAGAAGTGCTGGAAATTTATTAATACTACACTTGGACATTCTAAAGCTAGTACTGTGAAACTTATAGATTCACAAGGAAAGGCCATATTTGATGATCAAACGAAAGCTAATTGTTTAAATAATTATTTTCTTTCTGTGTTGAGGAAACGTAAGCAGGGAATTGAAATATTAGCAGGAGACTCTTTAAATTATTTAAGGACAATTAGAGGAACACATTCTCGCTTTAATTTGGATGCAATAGATGCGGACATTATTTCGAATATTGTTATGAGAATGGAAATTGATAAGGCTCCGGGATTTGATAATATATCTGTAAAGTTTTTTAAAGAGTGTTTTATTAAAGTTTCGGAAATATTAGTTTCTATTTTTAACAAAATGATAATAACTTCTGAGTATCCAGATATTTTAAAAACTCACAAAATTATTTCAATTCCAAAAGTTGGACATGCCAGTACTGTAAATAAATATAGACCAATATTTTTGAGAAGATATTGTATGATAGGCTTTTATTGCTATATAGCTATCAATTTGGATTTAGGAAGGGCATTGGTACGCAGAATGCTGTTCTAAATGTAATAAGGTATATCTGCAAAGGCTTGGTGAAGGCTACAGTGGAGTTGCAGGAATGTTTTTTGATTTTTCAAGGGCCTTCAATCTTGTGGGTCATGATATAATAATAGAAATGTTAGGTTGTTATGGTATTCAAGGTAGGGAGCTTTTATTGTTTAAAAACTATTTAACAAACAGGAAGCAGCGGGTTCAGATTGGACTATGTAAAAGTTTTATTGGCACTGTTGAATATGGTGTACCACAAGGAAGTGGACTTGGTCCTTTATTGTTTTCAATTTATATGATATAAAAAAATGATATTAAAAATTTGGGTCTTGATGGCCAGCTACACATGTTTGCTGATGACATATGTTTGTTTGACCCCTATAAATTTGATTTAGTCCTAAAAATACATATTGAAAGAGATGTAGCATTAATTGTAGAGTTTGCTCGCTTAAATCGCTTATTAATAAATTCTAATAAAACCAAATTGGTTCGTTTCAGACCTCATTCGGCGAGTATGAAACAAAATTTTTCTGTATATGTTAATGGTACATCTATATGTGAGACTAATTCTATAAAGTATCTAGGGGTTACACTACAAAGCAATCTTAGTTGGGATCTGCATATTAATTATATCAAGAGTAAAATATCTCCAGCCATTGGGATTTTATATAAGTTTGAAAATAAATTAAATGAGAAGGCAAAGTTAATGATATATAATGGGTTAATACAACCACATTTAAATTACATGGCATGTGTATATGCATTCAACAAGAATAATACGTGTCAAAAACCTCTACAACGTTTGCAGAATAAAGCACTAAAAATAGTATATAATTTACCAAGAACTTATTATCCTACAGTATTGCTATATAAAGAAATTAGTAGATCGGTACTACCATTATATCGGTTACATATGTATCAAGTTTTAATGTATGTTTTTAAAAGCATATATAACGTAACAGAACCCACAATATCATTTTTACAAAACCAATTAAATTTTTGAATTCCAAGGTGCAGTTTGGAAAGAACTAAACAACGTATTGACGTTACGGGCGGTAATATGTGTAATAATTTACTATCAAGCTTATAGCGTAGACAGACGACAGCGTTAATCCGGATTAAAAACTTACTAATCCGGATTAAAATTTTACCGTGACAGACGAGAGTTTGTGGATTAAGCAAACAGCTGTTTGTTTTTTTTTACTAATTTTTGTTTATATTTAAATATATCGAGATCAAATGGATAGAAGGCGGAAAATAAGATTAGCAGCTGTGCTGTTCTTAAAAAATCATAATTTATATGAAAGAAAGCTGAAAATACTTTTCCTAAAACTACTTCAGAATATGAAAATTGTTGAAACACAAGCAGTCAGTAATCTGTACGTGTTGCAGCAAATTGGAATCGCAGTTGGACACTCTGAATTGAGACAAAGCCAACTGTAGAAATTAGTAAGTTCAATATTATCTCATCATGGTGGATATAATTTACATGCTTTTTTTTAAAGAATCGCAGCAGCAATTTTTGGGAGTGGGACGTGCTTATGATGGACGACAATGTATTTAAAGAACACTTTCGTGTGAACAAAAGGGCTTTCCAGCAGTTATGTGGAAAAGTTCGAAATCTCGAGAAAGTAGACACAAATATGAGGCTTTGTATTTCAATCGAGAAGATGCCACCCTCTTCTCGAATACCATTGTTTGCATTGGGATTAGCAGCTGAATATAGAACTGTTGGTAGTTTATTTGGTGTGGGACGTAGTACCGTTGGCGAAATTGTTATAGATGTCTGCCACGCGATATGTAATAATCTAGCTACTTATATTAATTCATATCCCCTACATCCACAAGAAATAAAACGCATTGTTGTTATAAACAATTTATCAACAGCTGACTGATTGTTGACAGTGCTGCCAAATTGAAATAGCTAAATCCAGTATAAATTCTGTTTGATTTTGAGGATTAACTTAACTGGATTAGGGGAGATAATCCACGAGTTAATTCGAATTAAGGCTGTTAATCCGGATTAACGCTATCGTCTGTCTACGCTATTAAGATCGATACAACAACTATCAATGTTTAAACTATTGTGTAAGAATTATTTTCATAATATAGTTGAAACGCATCTTCTGTAATTAATATTTGCTTTTATTTTATTTTATTATTTTATTTTTTAAGCAATTATAAAATGATTTAAGTACATACTATACATTTAGTTGCCAAGATGCCTCAAAAATGCCTCTATGGCGCTGAGGCTATAATGTAATTGATTTAATATTGTATGCAAATTTTTTGAAAATAAAAAAAAAATTGCTAATTTTATAATATAATACAATTTGCAATATGCAAATGTGTTCGAAGTTATATTTCCTTCCTAAGTCTCTATTGCAAAAATAGTTGCGTTTTCTGCAAATCATGAAAATCGATAAAAATTCCCACTTCCTAAAAATTATCATTTACTAAATGAGAACTATAGTCAAAGAAATTAGTAACCATCACAACCTCAAAAGCTGAGGTGGCAGCTACAATAAAAATTATTAAAATGAAATGAAGACCCTCTTCACTTTAATACTTCCAATTTTTTCCTTTAAGAAATTAAAGCAGTTTGAATTCATTATAGCTCAAAGAAAATTTCATTTCACTAACTTAACTTTACAAATAGTGTATAGGGTGTGATAATTTTAGTGTTGCTTTAAAGGGTACAGAGGCCTTTCATTGTCAACAGTAGCAACAGTCAATTGCTAAGTAGTTGCTGGATGGAATAGCGAATAATAACGACACACACACAATAAAAAAAGAAAAGAAAAAAAAAAAAGACAAAGTCATAACAAATAAACGGATACATGTGCCGACAATAGTTTTTGCTTATTGCTTTGATAACATCTCAATTTCGTTTTATTTATTTTATTTTTATATTCTTTGTTTGATAAGCGTAAAACAGGACTATTTATTTGTCACATGAGAAAAAAAATTAAAACAACCTTTAAGGACATTAAATTATGATATCCACAATGAAAATCTAAAGACAAGTAAAAACCCAGCCAACCAACCTGCCATACAACCAGCGAACAGGACTTTCAATGAATACACAAACACCCAGAAAACCCATACACATGCATGTTTTATTTTGGGCAACAATTGCAAAGAAAAAATAAAACTAAAAACAACCCTAAGGCGATTATCTCAAGTGTTCAGGTTTTATATACAACGTGTGTCACTGTTACAAGGACTTTATTTTTATGTCCGTTTGTTTCCTTTTCTTTAACTGTTTTTGTTGTTTTTTTTGCATTATTTTCCAAAAAAAAAAAAGAACAGGCCACGTAAAGGTATCGAACAGCAACAACAAGAAAAAGTAGAAAAAAACTAACATTTACAACAGGGTGTTATTGTATTTAGTGTTCCCCTCCCATTTACGCACAACAACAAAAGAATTCTCTCACTCTCCTTCTGATATTTTCTTTTTTTTGTTTTTTTGTCTATTAAAGCGAGTGAGGAAAAAAAGTAGTGCAGTTACACTTGGAAATATTTCCACAATTACAAGGACTCATACCATTTCGCTTGTAAGTATTTTGACATTGATGTTTCCTCGTTAAAGGGTAGATCCTTATCAATAACAAAGCGCGATGAAAATAATGATTTCGAATTAAATAAATGTCATATTTGGTTTTCATCAAGCAAACAAAATAAATTTAAAAAACAAAAACATCAGCCGAAATGTATTTTTTTTTTTGTTTTAATGACAACAAAGCCCGGACGACATTAAAGTGTAGTCTTGCGTTAATTTATTTAATAAACCAAAAAAAACTGTATTTGCTTCAGCTGAGATTTATTAAATGCTTTCATCATCACAGATAAAGATCGTTTCCACAAATTATTAAAAACTGCAAATGATCTGAGATCTCGTTGGAGGCGCATTGTGCACAATCAATTAGAAAAACCATGACACGCGCCCAAGAAAATCTTGGAAAGTGTGCTTCTAAGTACTTTATGCAATCGTAATTAAATGATTTAGTACTTTAATCGATTTAATCTGGAGTTCATTAGAATATTTAAAGTTAATTTAAAAATTTATAAAAATTAGAGTTTTCAACTTTTCAGTTTCACGACGGATATAATTCAATATTAAACATTTCCAAGTTAAGCCTCAAAAAAATTTTCGTTGGTAATAAGCCTACGGTTGAGCAGAAATGCTCAATATACCAATTTTGAACTTATCTTAGTTCAAGGGTTTGGAGATATCTTTATGTCTTTTTTTCTCCCTTGCAGGAAGCCTGTTGAAAAAAACCGAAAATCTTAATGATGTCCGTTAAATAAAAGCCGATTTACCCTCTATCAGAGACAAGTGTGGATTAAGTAAAAGTGCTTTCCCTGAGTTGATTAAGGCATCTGCTTGGTAAACAAAAAACCGTAAATTCGAATCCCGTTAAATTTGCTTGTTTGGAGTCATAAACCAAAATAAAATAACAATTTTATGATTAAAATGGCTGCCTCAGTTATGGCGTCTGCTTAGTAAGCTAAGGACATGAGTGATAAGATTTACGTCTGTACCTAGCTGTGTGAGCCATAACTCGACAGTGGATCAAAGCACTTGGATGATATGTAGCGTGCACCCACATCCTAGGAAGCCGAAGACATAATAATATGCAACAGGTCATTCCTTGTTGCAATTTCGGAAGCTTCGGAGCAGGGCCGCCAACTACCATTCGCTGCTGAAGAGTTGGCGACTATCCAACTCCTGGTCCAGAACACATAACACGCATGCTCACTGGATCGGGATCATTCACCCTTTGTTCTCAGTAGAGGTGACATGATCTTGGCCCCTTAATCATTTCATGAGGGCCGCGAAACCACAACCACCACAATGCTTCCGAGGGGCCAACCTCAATAATCAGTTAGAAAACAGCTTAAAGGCTAAAGAGCTGAATTCTAGGGCTTGCTAATTCTAGGGAGCCAACTGGAGTTGTCCAATTGGCTTTCTGATAATCTTTAGGGCACTGGGCTGCCTTTTACCCCGGTGATACATGTAATGACGGTGAGATTCCCTCGACATATAGATGTGCCCCCGGGAGGAGGTAAGCTAGGGACAGAGTATGATTTGTTTTACATCCGCGCCTGACCATTAGTCCTAATCAGATGGTGGACAAACCACTATTGTATAATTTGGAACGTCATACATGCGTCCTAGATAGCCGAAGCCATAATTCTATGCAACAGAACCACCTAGTTGCAACTTTAATGATTTCAGTCAAGGTCTGCAAATCATCACACCTTGCTAAAGAGTTGGAGACTTTCCAACTCCTGTCCAGAACACATGTCAAGCATGCTCACCATAGAAAACCATTGGATATGGGGCCGCAAAACCACAACCACCACGATGCTCCCATATAGGGGCCAACCTCAATGATCAGCCAGATAACTATTATAAGTCTAAAGAGACAAATAATGAACTCTGGGGCTCACTGATCCCCGTGGAAATAAAGTGGAGTTTCCAGTTGTCTCCCTGTCTGACTTCAGGGGACTGGGCTCCCTTTTTCCCCCAGTTGTACAGGTCCAGATAGTCGAGTATTCTATAAGAACCGATAAATGGGCCCCCGGGGGGGGGGGGGTAAGCTAGGGACCGTGACTCCAACTTTCGCAGGACACATAGCATACCGTCAGTAAAATTGTCAAATGAAGACATGAAATGTCATATACAGGGTATCCGCCGGGAAGGTATTCATCTTCTTTTTGCCGTCACTTTGGTAAACATTTGTCTTGACAGTCCATATTTGGCAGTCGGGAAATAGGCACGTGGCAAATTTATTGTGGAAAATTTTCGATAAACCAACGTGTTTAAATCGTTAAAACATTTTGTCAAAATCAATCATCGATTACAGTAACGATGTGACAAGGAACATTTTTATTTGAATGGATGTATGGCAAACCCTCAAATTATTCAACAGTCATCTTTGCATCTATTAAAAGTGAGAGTCTGGTGTGCAATTTGGTCAGGAGGAATCATTGGATTTTACGTCTTTGAAAATAAAAACGACGTTATGGTAACTGTAAATGGGGAGCGATATCGTGATATGATGTGATTTGATTTACGTCTGCACCGACCAGGTAGTCATAATCAGATGGTGGTCAAACCACTTGAATGATTTGCAAACGTCATTCACGCCCTAGGAGGCCAAAGAATACGTATATCCTCCGGTCACTCCTAGTAGCAATTTCGAAAGGCCGAAGTAGACCGCAGCCTTCACTCCTTGCTAAAGAGTTGGAGACTTTGCAACTCCTGCTCCAGAACGCATGAAGCTTAATATAATTAAGAACACGACGGCAATCATACTCACTGGACCTGAACCATTCATTGTGTTCATTATGAATGATCCGACCCACAAACTATCACGAGGGTCTCGAAACCACAACCACCACGATACTCCCATATAGGGACCAACCTCAATAATCAGTCAGAGAACAGCTAATTGTCTCAAGAGACAAATAATGAACTCTGCGAGCGTACTGATTCCCGTTGAAATATGTGGATTGTCCAGGTGACTCCTACTAGCCTTTGAGGGGCCTGGGCTCCCTTTTACCCCGCAAGACACCAGTCTAAATGGAATAGTAGGCTCCAAAAAGACTATCATGTGCCATCGGGGCGACGATATCGTGATATAATTGAAAACTTTTTAACACCACAACTCAATGCTCTGGGCTTAATTAGCATGTGTTATGAACAAGGCGATGCCACATTGCATACAGCCAGAATTACAATGGAATTATTGCGTGACCACCTTCCACAACTAGTTATTTCAAGAAATGGTGATGTTGATTGGCCTCCACGGTCGCCTGATTTGACTGCTCCGGACTTCTTTTTGTGGGGATATCTGAGAAGCAAGGTTTATGCAAACAAACCAGAAATGCTTAAGCAACTTAAGCAAAATATTCGTGATGAAAGTAATGAAATACCGCGTGAAATATGTGAGAATGTAATGAAAGAGCTCGCAGTTGTGAGCTAATAGAGGTGGACATTTATCTGATTGTATTCCATATATAATTGCCGACATTAAATAAAACATTTCGCAATATAAGATGCACTCTCTTTCATTTATTAAAAATTATAAGCAAACAAAGTGGTATACCTTCCCGGCGGACACCCTGTATAGGAGAATATTCTAAATAAGAGAATGCATTCGTAACATAAATATTTCATATTTAGGTGAAGAAGAGATGTCAGTGCCCCAAAGTCTATTCTGGAGTTGCTGGACCACGTACAGGTGAGAGTCATAGGCTCATTGGGGCCAGTAGGGTATCCAACTTTATTGATTCTCTAGATTCTGGGATGTATTTCACTGTTTTATTGTTACTACAATGGTAAGTGCTCTAACGAAATTAAGGAACTAGTTCCCGTTACTCCCACGTTTTTGCGTTTAACTTGATTTTCGTTGAGAGCGCATCCATTTGTGTTTGTTGAATCGCACTACGTATTAAAGGGCAAATTCGTCTTTTATGGGGAACAGTCCGTATGTCGAATAAACTCCCTCCAGAGGTCTTTTAATGAAAAAAAGTTTAAATTGAATGTCCACAAACACTACTTCCTCTATTGATTCTATTGATTCCCTGCAGCATCGACGCAATGTAGATTGTATTTCACTGTTTTGTCGTTACTACAATGGTAAGGGCTCTAACGAAATTAGGGAGCTTGTTCCTGAAACTCGCACGTTTTTGCGTTTGACTCGATTTTCGCATATTTTTGAGAGCGCATCTATTTGTGGTCAATTGGCCAGAGAATTGCACTACGTATTACAGGGAAAATTCGCTTATTAGAGGAACAGTGCGTACGTGGAATGTGCTCCTCCCAGAGGTCTTTCTTGTCACTTTTAATGTAGGAAAGTTCAAATCGTATATCTAGAAACACCACTCCCCTTTTTCTCCTCTCCATAACCTAATTTTCTACTTCTGGCACAATGCGTTGCATTTGCAAGGGTCATCCCCTAAATGCTGGTCCGAAAAAAACTTAATGGTCAACTTAGCATCATTAAAATCTGATTACATAAAGTCTTAAACATAGAATAAATCTAAGCCTATTATACGATATTAATTCCTGCGATGTTAAAAAAATACCTGAAGTGAAAAAATTTTAGGTTCATTTCCTAGCGTATCTAGCAGGTAGGTGACAAAAGAAGTCTTCCTCAATATTCTATCTTTTTTATAACATGTTTATATTTATGACATGAGTGAAGCTAGCCCGCATACTTTGTTGTCAAGCCATGTTAAAAGTCCTTACTGACTTATAATGACTTTTTCCCTGAAGTGTGAGTCTTGAAGAGTTCAAATTTACTTTACTGATTAAACACAAACTGAAGGGGAAGTCAAATTATGTTAAGCCACTTGGTCAGCTTCTTAACTTATTATGTTACAATGAAACACCATTCAGTTCAATTCTGATGCAGTAAAATTCCTTCCTGTAACATTGCATACAAAGCGATATTTATAAAAATTCAAGGGCGGATATCTCTCGGCCCTGGTTTAAGTAACAATCAATTTTCTTGCGATATAGTGAATCCTCAACGTTTTTAAGCAGAACAAACTTGCCGATTTATCAATAAATTTCTGGTGGGTTTGAATGGAATCTTGAAGGATAATGTGTCTACTTTTTCGTTGTAATAATTTGAAAGCTTCACGAATGTTCTTTGCCTCAATGAGAGCAAGAAGGAGAGGGCAAACGGTTTTCTGTAGGATATTTCCCCAGTAAAACAAAAAATTAAAATTGTTGCTTTCAAGAAGCTGAGTTTTGATTGTAATAAGATATTGAAATTTGTCGTTTTGTCAAAAGCAAATTGAGCATCTGTGAGAATTTGTTGTGAAAAATTTTGATGTAATAGAATCTTAGAATTTTTTGAAGTATTCAGATCAAATTTTCAGTACAGTAGTACTGTCGCATTAATAACTCGCCATAAAAAGCAAGCATGTATAAGGAAACAAAATACTAAATGATTTTTATAACCTCTGCCGCAAATCTAAGCCTTTTGCTTTCGAAAAGAAAAAAATGAGATTTTTCCTGGATTTATTGTTGTTTAAAAAACGAGCCTACGATTATTGCACGTTTCACTTTAAGATATTTTTTAAAAATAATTTAACCCTTAAGAAATCTTTTATGTCTTTTTTGGATTTCAAATTAAGTTGGAAAAGAAACATGAGAATATGATTTTGTTGTCGACATCATGCTGTTGCGAACTTTCCAATATTAATTGAAAAAAAAAAAACAAAAATACATTCACAACAAATTGTTAATTATTATCGATCACGTAATAAAGGACAACAGCAAATTCGAAAACAGATGTCTTTTAAAGTAAAAATTTTTCTATAATTTCATTCATGCTGATTTATGGAAAATCTTTTAGTATAATTATAGAGCTTTAAGAATATGGAAACTGGTTAAGGAAAAGAAAAAAAGTATGAAAACAAGTTTAACTCGATCCAAAATGAAAAGCGTCAGCAGATGTTCGTTCCTTTTAAAAAAGTTTTGCTTTTTTTAAGCATAAAACTTTTACTAATTGTGATCATTTGCATAAAAAGACTTGTACCATTTTTAGAAAAACAATTATAATTACTTTCTTGTTATTAATTTGTCCATTTTTTTTTAAGATAATCTATAGCATAATTGATAATCTATAGCATAACTTCTAATTCCAGAACGAACAATTCTAGTTTCTACGATCAGGAACTTAATTATACTTTCCAAAAAGTGTTGAATTCAAACAAACTACTTTAGAAACTTTTTGCTAGCTGGTTGCTTAACAAGCATTTTATACCGAAACTTACTTATACTTTTGAGGAAGATTTTGAAAGGAAGTATAAATTGTTTATATAAATTTACGTTGACATTTTTTAAGCTTAAATTCATAAAAATTAATAATTAATTTGGTAAAGTATACAAAAAAAAAATATTTTGAAAAACATCCCTTTAATTTCGTAGCATTTTTTATTAAAACTGATCCTTGTTCCTAAATTTCCAAAATTTTTAACAGTTTAAGCAGCAAATAAAAAATAAAATTTAATTTTGGCCACAGAATATTTTTAGTTTCCACAGTGTTGCAATTAAATAAAAAAATTATTTCGGCACATTTAATATTTATTCTCCAAAAATCTGGAAAATATCTGTTGTCCTTTAAATTAGATTTACTTCACCGTTTGATTAACGTGCCACAGTGGGGTATTTAATAAAAAAATGTTTGCTTACTAGTGCAGCAACTAAAATAAAAATTAAAATGTGTCCATGTTTTTGATCATGATTTTAGCTCATATTTTCCCATAGTTTTCTTCATTATAAAAAACATTTACATTTTACACCATTTCTCTTCAAAAATAAAAAAATTTAATTTATAATTAAACAGTATTCCGGTTGGAGACCTCAATGTATATTGTCTGATCTTTTTAACGGTAATAGGCAAATACTTAAAATTTTGAAGAAAAAAATAAAAAAAAAATAAATTTAAAATTAATGTTAAAGGGTGGTCCGCTGAATTATTATTACTAGCACTATTTTGATTGCTCTAATTATTTTTTTATTTTTTTGCTACTAACGTTCGCTTTCAAAGGTAAAAAACGCTTGCTAAATGGCTAATTGTTCACCAATTGACCTAAAGTGAATTTGGATCATGCTGGTCATTCTATTAAAGAAATAGCATTGCTTAAGCTGATAGCATTAATTCGAAGATATACTGACTTGTTTAAAAAAAATAAAACCTATTTAATTAACGTGTTGCAGGAAATATCGCCATTTCTCCTTCTCAGCACACCTCCTTCTCTCAAACAACCCAACAAGCTGTTCCAAACATTAATATGGATTCTATTTGAAAGGTATTGTGGTCTATCGCTTACAGCCGCATTGTGAACCATTTCACGAGAAGGTGATCAAAAATATATAACTTTTGAACGGATCGTAATTTTTATACTAAGTGAGATCATAGGCTTTCGTTTAAGGTATAAATCGATCGGTTAGAAAAATAATTGTGATAGGTTTTAAAATGCATTCTAAATTTTAGCTGATTTTTGGTACGAAAGTGAAGTATTACAACTTGTTCAAAGTCTTATATTTTGAATCACGTTTAGAACTTATACTTATTAAAAACTTAAATTTAGTCAGGTAGGGCCTCCGTGAAATTTTTAGTATGAAGGCCAAACGTTGGTTTTTTGAAACAATTTCACTTAAAAATTAGCTCATTAAGTACCAAACATAAAAAATATATTCATTGGTTAAAATTTGCTTTAGATAAGGAGGTATTTAAGGCCAAAATAAGCAGAAATAAAATTTTTTTGTGATCTTTCTAAAATACGAATATTCATCTAAACAGCGTCTCTCGTAAAGGAGATTTAAAAAATAATTAAAATGCTTACAAAATAGCACAACAAAAAAAGTTTTTAATTCCCTTTTCTAATTCCATTTTGAAAAAAATTTTCGACCTTGTGCCAGAAAAATTGTTCTGCTGCTCACGGTCGGATCATGCCGGGCATACAATGGGATATAGGCCTGTAGGGGACACCTAGGGCTAAGACACATTGCTAATGCTTTTACATTCCCTAACACACTTTAAAAGTTATGCTCATTAAGTAAGAGAATTTAGAAAAAATTTGGACCTTTAACAAAAATAATTTCTAAAAATCAAAGATCAATCAAAAACAATTCAGTTTTCTTATACTAATAGCGAACAAATAACGCTATTATATAGCGTTTGTCTCGCTTAAAAATCTTGTATAACATAGATGTTTAAAAATCAAAAATTTACTAAGAAATTTCTTATTTTAGCAAAATACTGAAAATGCTTATTTTGAATCACCCTGTTCAGTGTGATATAGTTCAAATAAAGTTTTAAATTTTTGGCTTGCACGGTACACTAGTATCTACTTTCGAATGAACTTTCAAATTTTACAATTGGGGACCAAGAAAAAAGGACTTTTAACAGCCTTCTCGTAAAATGACCCACTGTGAGGCGGTCCTATACCTTTTATAGCTTTCTGGTTTATTGTAGAAATACATAAATGAAAGTTAAAGAAGTTCCATATTGATTTTTTTACGCTTGTTAACTTGATATTCCTTGTTATTATGTTAAGAGAGATTAGCTTTTCTTAAATCAAAGAAATGATTTCCAAACTATTTTTATACACGACATCAGCTTTTGCACTTTACGAAATTGTTTTTAAAGCCTGTTGTCATTTCTTGCTGTAAAAACCGTCGTTACTGGCTGTTTTTTTGGTACGATCGGCGAGCGCTTTCGATACGATGGCATCATTATTAAGCCGCATTTCAGATAATACTGGAGATCAACGTGATAAGATTTACATCAGTACCAAGCCATGTAGCCATAACCTGTTGATGGTCTTACCACCGGGTGTAGCAAAAACCGTTAATCCACGCCCTAAAACGCATACGCACTAGGTGCTTACACGCCTTAGTTCGAATTACCGAGAACACGGTAGCAGGGCCGTGCTCGTACTCATTGCTTAAAAGTTGGAGACAATCCAACTTCTTGTCCTCTTGCTAGCACAACTAGGACATTTATATGGATGTGAACCTTTTCTTTTCGTTAACACCTTTTCGGAACTTTCTTCAAAGCACGATTTAAACTACAGCCACTTGGTTGCTCCCGTAGGAGCCACACCAACAACCGCAGCCTTGCAGGAAACTGGTTCCCATGGTACCAGTGTGTATCACAAGGTTGGACTTTGAGAGTCCTATGCCTCTTCCAGTGTCGGGCTCCTGCTAACCCAGGCGACTGGTGCCGCCTTACACCACCGAATGCACATGTCAAAATGGGGAAAAGATCCATCAAAACTGCATGGGGGGCGGGGGCGAATAATGGAGAGAGAATTAAATCTGTAAGTATAAATAGTGTTGGGTTCAGGTCGTTCCCCCATCAGGGTCGTATCCACTCATGCAGAGAAACCATCCCACCACCCGGCATTTTATGCGGAGCTAATTTAATTTTTCCGTCTTTTATTATCTGTTAGATAAGTGTGTCTATCGGAGGGTGTTTGTCGTTTGTAAGAGTGTATCAGTAGTTTAAGTGGTGTGAAAATTGTGTCTCTTTTAACAGACACAGATTTTGTAAATTTCAATGTTTTCAAGAATATCCATTCCTCGTCCTTTCTCGTTAGGATGTAGTAATGTTATACATTCATTAATTTCCCTTGATGCATATTCGTGTTCTGAAACCTTTTTTATCTTAAGAAGAACTAAAAAAATAATATGACGTATTTAAATTTATGCATCACAGTGTTTTAAGGTATTCCAAAAAAATAGCTGATCATTAGGCACATAAAATTTGTGGCTTTTCCCTACAATCCCTCCCAGCTGCGGAATATTTTTTTCCAACTAAAAACCAGCATCATTAGTTGAGAGAACTGAAACAGAAAGAAAATATCTTCATACTTCATTAAGTTCCAGTTAAATGTCAAGTTGGAGAAACGCTTTACCACCAAATTACCCAACCCGAATTTGTACAAATAAGGAAGAACGTCATGCTGTTAGTGTGTGTGAGTAAGTGCTAGAAAAAAAGTATAAAGAGAATCAACCAGCAAACTACAGAATAATTTGCAAAAAAAAAAACGGTTTTAATTTCAAATTCATATTCACAATTGCTCAAAATTATCTAAAGAAAGTGAAGAGAAAAAATCACTTAATTTGTCTTATAGAGAGCTCATACAATGACGGTGATGCCCATCACAAAAATCCTGCAGAAAAAAACACATTTCATTCATATAAATTCATTCATTATGAGTGTCTCAAATTTTTGGCGTTGAAAACTTAAGGCACAAGAAACACAAAGGACTCTCATATAAATGAAGTTTACAAACAAAAACAACAAAAAAGAAAAAAGGAAAAAAAAATGAATTTAGCCGAGCGTATAAAATGTACTCAAAGTATCTTAAGTGATTTGTAAACAAATTGAAAGGCGTACACGTGTCAATTTCCCTCTTAATTTCTTCTCTGTCTTGTGTTAAATAGACTTTATTATGAAAAACAATAACTTTAACATTGAACAAAAAATAAAAAAAAAAATAAATAAAATAAAATAAACACCAAACACACGGCATTCAAGTATGAGTTGAAACTTTGAAACTTGTGCAACATTATGGTTTTGTGGCAAATCTGTATTAATGAATGTTAAGGTTGAGTATGATTTTCAACCGAATAATCATAGCAGCACAGCTAAATAAAAAGGGAGGGTAATTGTTGTTGTGTTTTGTTTCTTTTTTTTCTTTTTTTTTATAACTTCAACAACTTTTATAGGAGTTGCACTAATATTTACTTCTTTAATTACAACAGTTTAGCTTAAAACTCTTGCGAATAAATTAAATAAAAAATGCAACAGCCACATTAGAGATCTTTTAAAAATGCAAACCCTAAAGTAATTTTAGTTTAATATTAAAAAATAAAACTAAATTATAGAAAAATCGATTTTCAAAATTAACGGCTAAACCATGACCTACCCCCACTTACTCTTAAATTATTACTTCCTTATAAAATTTCTATCATATGAGACAATTTTCCATTCAGTAAAAGGACTATAGCAATCTCTAAAAATATTTTCTAAAATTTCCAATAAGAAACCAATACTTTACTTTTACGCTAACGCAACTTCTTTGTTCGCTATTTTACTTAACATCGCCGCACAAATACAACGGCGCTTTCTGTTTGCAGGAGATTTAAAACGGCAAGGTGTTGAAACAAGTAATCGAAAGCTTCCTTAGCCACACGTCGAATATTTACATGCCTTGAAGCCACCAGCTCCACCCCTCCAGGGGACTTATTTGTCTGTCTTTATGGATTACTCAATCATCTAGACATGTGTCAAGTCAACTGGAAGCTTCACGTAATTTCCACGGGAATCAGTAAGCCCCAAAGTTGAGCTAATTGGTTCATTAGCTTTTTAGCTGTTCTCTGTCTGATTATTGAAGTAGGCCGTTTGTGAGTATCGTGGTGGTTGGGGTTTCGCGGCCCTCATAAATTTTGATTAAGAGGCCAGCATCATCTCACCTTTACTGAGAATATTAGGTGAATGATCCGGATGCAGTGAGCACGCTTGTCATGTGTTCGGGACCAGGAGTTGAATAGTCTTCAGCTATTCAGCAAGGCGTGATGGTTTGCAACCGTGCTTCGGAACCTCCGAAATTGCAACTAGGAATAGCCTGTTGTTAGAAATTAGTCTACGGCTACTTAGGGCGCGGCGCACGCATCATATCGCCCAAGTGGTTTGACCACCGTTGAGGTATGGCATACACGCGCTAGGTACCGACGTAAATCATATCATGCATGCCTTGAATGTTCCCCCCCGGGGTCACATTGATATGTTTTGATGGAAATCCACCATCATTACCTGTGCCAACGGGGGAAAAACGGAAGCCCAGTCCTCTGAAGGCTAGCAGGGAGTCAATTGGAAGCTACAGGTTATTTCCACGGGAATCAGTAAGCTCCAGAGTTTAGTTTTTTGGCTTTTTAGCCTTTTAGCTGTTCTTTGTCCGATTATTGAGGTAGGCCCTTCGGGAGCATCGTGGTGATTGTGGTTTCGCGGCCCTCATGAATTTGATTAAGCGGCCAGGATCATCTCACCTTCACTGAGACTGCTCCGAATCCAGTGAGCATGCTTGTCATGTGTTCTGGACCAGGAGTTGGATAGTCTCCAGCTCTTCAGCAAGGCGTGATGGTTGGCGGCCCTGCTCCAAAACTTCCGAAATTTCAACTAGGAATGACCTGTTACTAGAATTATGTCTGCGGCTTCCTAGGGCATGGATGCACGCCTCATATAACCCCAATGGTTTGACCAACGTCGAGTTATGGCAAAAATATGCTAGGTACCGACGTAAATCGTATCACGCATGCCTCGAAGAAACCACCTTCCCGGAGACATGCAGTCTTGATGGATCTCTACCCCATCTTGACATGTGCGTTCGATGGTAAAAGGCGGCACTAGTCGCCTGGGCTAGCAGGAGTCACAACCTAGAAGAGTCATAGGACTCTTCAATGTCCTAGCATGCAATAGAATAAGGAGTTGGATAGTCTTCAACTCCTCAGCAAGGCGTGTATGCGTGTTAGGTCGCTGCTGGGTATTTTGTTTTTAAGAGAAGTAGCACTTTAGGCAACAATGCCTATTTAGTCAAGTGCCGTGCTACATTCTTTAGGAAAGGGATAGAGAAGAGATGAGGCAGGTGGTGAAAGTAGAAGGATAGTTACAGAAATTAACTGTCGTATAAGATAGCACAGAGACCAGTGACCATGCCTCCATTACTGAGCAGCCCCACTAACAGTCAATTTTTATTTTGTAGTGGAAAACAGTCAAAGTCTTTGTTGGGAATCGAACCCACAACCTACCAGCCCAGTACACTACCTACTAGCCTACAGGGTCACGTTAAACAGCGCATTAATTCGACTAGGGCTCAAAGAAATAAGCTGATGGCAACTTTCAGTCGCCTAAAAACTTTACAGAAGTTCAATGAAAATATTGAGTGAATTTTACCCGCCTTAAAATTTTCTTAGCATTTAAGGAAAACTTGAAGTGTGAATAATTCCCGAAATTATTTTAAAGTGTAAAAGAACACTTTGAAAATATTGACACGAAAATAGCCGTTGTGGCCACTAGCGTACAACATTTTATAATCTCTGTGTTTGGGTATGTGTGTGTGTGTGTGTATGTACATATTTCTCTTAAAAAACCAATTCAACCGAAAGCTAATCATGTACTAAACCATTAACACTAATGCAACAATATGTGTAATTAGTACAAAAACAACTAACGCTTGTACATAAGAGTACAGGGTTGAAGAACAAATAAGGCAGCAGCCAACAGTTAACAACCACTGCAAACATCAAAATAAATACCCAACTCTGCATTAATCAGTTTGTTTTGTCCCAGTGGATTTTACAGATTTAGTGTTAATAGCGAACATACGTTACATAAGTAACTGTTGGCAATTGTAAACGCTCTGCTACCAACTGCCATAAACAAAAAAAGTACTATTCTTACGTACCCATGTGTATGTATGCGGTTCATATTTTTTTTTTTATAAAGTACTTCGTTTATTTGCTCAATAATTTGATCTCAAGGGATCTAATTTGTGATTTTTAACCATTTGTTTATATAAAAAAAAACATATAAAAACAACAACAATTTAATATATATATATTTGTAAAAAGAACAACAACTACAATTGTTACAGCGTACGTACGCATAAAATACGTTTAATAAAATTAAAACTTTTATACATGTTTGTGCACGTTAGAGAAAAGTTCACAACCACAATTCTGGAAACGTGATGTTGTAAATAGCTGGCTGATATGGACTCCTTTTTTTCTTAGTTACAAATAAAATTAATATTTTATTTTATGGATGTTAGAATGAAATCAAAATAATGTGTCCCCGATGATTTTTATAAATTTATTAAATACGAGAAATAGAAAACAACAAGCGCTACAATGAACTACATAAGCGACTAGAGATTAATATGAAACTGCAACAATTTATAATTTTGTAATATGAAACATGGGTATTACTTTAGCAGCCAAAGTCTTGTTCTTATTGGGGGTGGATATTCCTACTAAAAAAATCAAAAGTAAATAAAAGAGATGTCAAATAAAAGGATAGTCAAAAATGAGCAATGAAATAGATGGTATTTTGCCATTCAAGACCCTTTGAAATTATTGACTAAATTTAAATCTTAAATCTTAAACTTTTAAAATTTTTTTTTCACTTTACTTCTTAACCTTAAGGCTCAACTATATTATGCATATACTGGCTTAAGTCAACTTAAGTAACTGTGCAAATACCTAATAATCATATGTGGCAAACTAAAAAAAACTTAACAAAACTATTCGTCAAGCTATTCAAATGTCAGTTGCTTAAGCAGAGTACGAAATTGATCGCATATTCCGTACGGAAACAGCTGATTTTGCATTGTGCATTGTATTATTGATACATTAGTAAACAAATTCCAATGAAAGGCAAAAAATATTTTATCTGAATTTATTAGAAAATGACACAAGAGACGCGTTTTATTATAACGGCAATTCAAAGGGCCTAGGGCCTTTAAATATTTTATTTTCTTAATTTTTTCAGTTTTATTCGACCTTTTTTTATTTTTATTAAATATTAATCTTAATCTTTTAAACGGTCCTTTAAATTAAAACGATTTATTTTTTTCTCGATATTTCGCTTTCCTGTAGAAAGCTTCTTCACGAAATTATTTTTTACAATTTTTGCTTTTGAGAAATATAAAAAATAATTTCCTGAAGAAGCTTTCCACAGGAAAGCGAAATATCGAGAAAAAAATAAATCGTTATAATTTGAAGGACCTTTTACAAGATTAAGATTAATATTTAATATTTTATTTTCTTTTCCATTTTTTTAACACACAATTTGCAATAAAATTTAATTTTGTATTTATTTTTTTTATAAATTCAATGATGCACACAGCTGCATTTTTTAGTACTTTTGGCCCAAACAATACATACGGTGATATATGTGCAATTTTTCTTTCGTAATTTTCTTAAAACTATTAACAAAAAATTGTAAATTTGTATAAGGATAGCATTAAGTATACAAAATATGATTATTAAACGTCTTTTTGCTAATAAAATTCATTTATTTAGAACGAAATTATTTTCTTTGATAAAGTACGAATAAAACAAATTTGCAACTGTGCATAATAATTTCTATATTCATGTAAGTACATTATAGCCAGCTAAAAGTCTTTAATGATTCGCTTAAGCATTTGACAGACTTTTCGTTCAACTTTTGACATTAGCTTAAGCCGCTTTAGCATATTATAGTTGGGCCCTTAAACGCCGAGATATCTAGAAATATAGATAAAGTAACGCTATATTTATATAGTGTCATGCTTAAAAACTAAATTAAAAAATTGTACTATTCGCGATACACTGTAAGCTAAGCTTAAAAATGTTCCATCTGCTTCAAATGTTATGGCAGCATCACCAATTAGGAATGGTACCAGAGAAATAACACCAACTAAACACTTGAAAACGATTTGATTAATTCTGACAAAGAGTCAAAAAACAATATATAAAACGAATAGAAATTCTTTAAACAAATCCTTGCTGGGACAAAGTAGACAAGTTGGAAAGAAGTGAAGAGAGGACTTAATACAAAAACTGGCAATAAACTGGGGAAACTTCCAGTTCTAATAGGATTTAAATAAACTAAATAAAAATTTGTTCACTAAGTGATGTGATTTTCTTTAATTTTCTTTTTAGTGTTTTTTTACGGTTTAGGCGATTTTTAAAGCCTAAATATGTTTTAGCAAATGTTCCAATTTCTAAGAAAAATATTTTTACGTTTTTTTCTTTAATAAACGTTTAGTTAATTGAGTTAGTCTATTACAAAATAATTGCAAACAACACTTTAAAGTTTTTAAATGTAATTACTCGATTTACTTAGACGAGCTTCTTACTTTTTTTTTGCGCTATACCACTTGAACGCCTAAAATATGCTATATTAACTTTATGTCTTGACAACGTTCACGCTTAAACTGCTTTATAAACTGTTGTCTTTATTTGACAGCATTCACACTTAAGCTGTCTTATTGACCAAAAGAGGAACGTCATGTATTCTGTTTAAAGTGGTTCTAGCGTTCACTCGAAATCTCCACTTTAACAATATCACATATAGTTATTATCATTATTCAGTGAAGGTGTTTGTTGGTGGTTGGTGTGTTTAGTTATCTTCTTGTTCTGTGGGTTGTTTTCATTTTCTAATTATTAAATTTAGTTCGCGGAATTTTGATCAATTATATTGTTGTTGTTTTGTGTTTATAGGATTTTTTAGAAACTTTTATTTGGGAACGGTTTTCCGTCGATCCTCGTCAAATTTGGTTTGTGAACAAACCGGTTACGGCCGTTTGCCATCTTGAGTGTTCTTTTAGAAACTCTTACTATTTAAATAGATAAAATAGTTCGTTCTACTTTTTTTTTTTTTTTTAACTTATAATTAAAAATAAGCATATTTATAACAATATTAAGGTAATGGATATTTTTCTCTTTGGCTATGATTTTACGTCAACCCGCGTTAAATTTGGTTTGTGAACAATCCGGTTTCGTCTTTTTGCCATATTCAGTACTCTCTCTATACTCTATAGTATAGAGAGAACATAAAATCATATCCAAATAAATTAAGCCTCGTCGGAGAATATACGTAGATATTTTTCCCCTCCAAGTTTTTAAGCCCTTTGTAAAAGAAATTTATTACGAATATCACGACAATTTTTCGTTCTATTCTCCGTCTCTCTTGGCATAAGTTCGTAAAACTAGCAAATAGCTGTAAGAACCAAAAACAAATAGCTATAACACCTATATTTCGAGTCTTTTTCTGACCTGTTATTTCTGTATAATAACAACAAGAAATATAGGTCTTTTAAATCTCACGAATACGAGTTCACACAGGCAATAGCTCTATTTAACGGAAAAGGCCTAAACGAGCAACGGTGCTGGATTTGAACAACCTGTACGCTTATCAAATCAATAGCATTTTTATAACCGTCATATCCATTATATTTCGACTAGTTTACATACCACAAGTTCTCAGTCGGTTATTTTCGGAATGTAAAAAATGCGTTCTTTTTAAGATGTTATCGATCATTTTCACGGAACTCTGTGGTTCCCACAGGTCGTTAATTTTATATAAATTATTTCTGATTTTTTCACAGTGTCTGCCTTTTAGGCAGGAGTTTTTAATAATAATAAATATATAACAAAATAAATTTTCGTATACTTTGAGTTTTATTTTAGATTAAAAAACTGTTTTAAGGTGTTAAAATTAGAATAAGCAAAATTACTTTTATTAATCAAATGCAAATAGCTTGAGAGTGATTTTGGCGGGAAGTTAATCGTATGGCATCTCTATATAACTTTGGTCCATCTTGTTAGCTACTTTAAAAACTCATTCACTATATTATTAAATGTGTAATCAGTTTAATGAATTAATTCGTTCATTCAATAAACTTTTCAATTGTGAACAAATGATTTTTTCGACGCTTTAAGGAATTAATTTATATATTATTTAAAAAAAAATTATTTAAGCATCGTTTTAATTATACTTTAGTTTTTGAAAAACCATAACACACAATTTTTTTATTTTATTTTATTAATGTCCATCTGAACATAAATAAAAAATAATCTGGTTTTTAATTTTAAAACCAAATTTCTGCAATCGATTCATAATGATAAAAAAAACTAACTTCCGTTTAATGTAAAATTATTCTTCCATATAAAATTAAACTGCTTTAGAAGACAAATGAAAAAAAAAATAAATAAAGTCGCCATTTTGTGCATTATTTTTTTTTTGTTTTTAATTTTTTCGCATTTAAAAAACCCTTAATAAATATGAATAAGTTCCTCATTGAAAATTCTTTAAGAAAAAATAATACCACGAATTTATTTATCTTTAACAATAATAGTCAAAACGAACAACACACAACAACAATAACAACCACCATTTATCGATATGAATTCATAAATTATGCTTAAAAAATTTCCATACAATGAAACAAACACAAAGCGAAACAAAAAAAAACAAAATCACAAAAATTGATGAAATATATATAAAAATAAATAATGCACAATTTAAGAAACAATGAAAAACTACTACTACACAAACATACGAACCCAGTCTTAACGAAATCTTTAAAATACAATACGAAAAAAAAAGAAAATATAAAAAAAAACTTTAAGAAAATGACATTTTGTTGCAACAAAAAACACCACAAAAAAACAAAATGCTCGCTCGTTCATTGAAATAAAACGCATAAACATTTATTATGATCAAAAATTGATTCAGGAAAACAACAAAAACAAAAATAAAGCCTGGGAAGAAAAAAATATATCAAAACACACAATGGCTAAATGTGACTAGAAATGGACTGGACAACTGGTTAACAAAATGCAATCGAAAGCTGAACAAACAAACAAAAAAAAAAAATCGGAAAAAAATAGAAATCCATCTTATCATGAGAAGAGACACAAGTTGCATAAAATACATACATATGCACGTTTCTTTTTAAAAGGCACAGAAAAATAAAATAAAAAATAAAAAAACTAATTTTTATTTTACGAATAATTTTAAGGCTGAAAAGGCAGCAAGCACGTCAATATGCGAGTGGGAAAGATTTTGCTTAAAAAAGAAACAAAAATAAAAACAAAAAAGGAAAAGTTTTAGCCAGTGGGGAATAATATGGTGGGAGGTCTTGCAACTATTTGGACTTTATAAGTTTAAAAATGTTGCGAAACACGCATTGGCTCAAATGAAACTAAAGTATTCCATAGACATAAAACTGTAAAAATCAAGTTCATATAACCGAGATATCAATTATTATTAATAATAGTACGACTATTGTAACTGGGACCAAGGTTTAGTCAAATCTTAAAGTTCACCATTCAAGATCAAAGATTCGATGAGCTCAAACAATTTGTTCAGTAAAAAATCATAAACAAAATTCGAAGCCAATAGACTTTCTTTAAGCAATATCATTTTAGGAGATCTCAGGCTTGGACCCTTGGCATATAAACTATTCGAGTTCGCCTCAACCTATTGCTTCTAACTAAATTCCTATTGATAGTTAAAAGGTAGACGACACCAACACATTAATATAACAGCTTACTATTTCCACAATGACAGTATACTTAATTCTGTGAATTATATACTAAGATAATGCATAGCACATCTTATACCATCTGCCTTGTTCCAAAATAAATTTAAAATTTTTGTTCCTTGACGAAGCATAATTTCTCCAGCTTTATGTCGAGTTTTCTCAAGAATCGCACTATACAAGTTATTATAGATGAGGTTTCATCAGACGAGTTCAAGCTTAATTCAGGGGTACCGCAGAGCTCCGTTCTTTCTCTTACCCTTTCTTTCTTTCTTAGTTTTCTAAAGATCTTCCTTGTCAAACTTTCAACCCTTTATACTCTTTCGCTGATGACAGCACCATTTGTCACTCGTATTCATTTGGCAATAAACCGATCGAGTTGGAGGTGAGTTCTAAAAGGCAGAACAACCCTTTCCTGTCATTCTTTCGAAGATGACAGCAACATTTGTCATTTGTATTCTTTTAGTAACGCACCGAACTAGCTGAAGGTGAGTTTTAAAAGGCAGAACAAAAATAATACGCTTAATCACAATCTCACAACAACCTCGGAATGGGGTCATGTGAATAGAGTCGATTTAAATGCCCGTAAGACTTAATGTTGCATCCTTACGCATAGATCTGTGTTCGGAAATAGTGCTGCATCTTTTACCATGTATGATATAGGTATCACGGAATCGGACGCTCTTGATGTTCTTGGCATCAAAATTCAGTGTGATTTTCGATGGACTAAACACATTTTAAGTTTCTAAAGAAGCTTTCAAGTGCCTCGGCTCTCCAAAACCGTGTAAGAGATACACTTCACTCCATGCGATCTTCGTACTATTGTAGTGTCTCTGACAGTGTCGTTATTGCCATGCCTGCTGCATGCAATCGGACACCCCACATTCAGTTGGAATGTGCTTGTCCACACTAAATCAAACTCATGTGTGGGAATATGCAACGTTTGCATTCTTTGTATGTATAAATAAGTAAGTTGGCTTATAAGAATTTAATAATTGTAAAATTAAGTATAAAAAGAACCATCACGTTAGCGGCTGATCATTAGATCAGAATGGATAATTATATAATAAAATTTAATAAAGTAAAAGAGACAGTTCTTTAATATTACACTATATGTACCACCTATATTCGTCCCAAAATGAAATACAACTCATATGTATGGGGCGGTGCTCCCCAAGCTCTATGACATATAGGAGAGGGCCAAGAGACACTCATTGAGGACAGTAGGGTATCCAACTCTATGGATTTTCTAGAGCATCTACGCATCTGAGTTGTGTTTCACTGTTTTATCGTTACCACAAATGGTAAGTGCTCTAATGAAATTAGGGAACTTGTTCCCATTACTCCAACGTGATCGCGTTTAACTCGATTTTCCTTAAGAGCACATCCATTTGTGGTTGATTTTACAGTAAATCGGGCTACGCATTACAGGGAAAATTCGTTTTTTAGCAGAACAGTCCATATGTGGAATAAACTCCCTCCAGAGGTCTCTGCTGTCACTTTCTAAGTATGAATCTGAATTTG
Source organism: Trichopoda pennipes (assembly GCA_030448955.1). Classification (NCBI taxonomy): domain Eukaryota; kingdom Metazoa; phylum Arthropoda; class Insecta; order Diptera; family Tachinidae; genus Trichopoda; species Trichopoda pennipes. Next base: position 7,467,543 of record JASKUP010000040.1, read on the forward strand.
AATTGGAAAATGCAAATCCTTGCGGCCAAAGTTGTCTTTTGACCACCAAGGTCCTGAGCATGGCGTCAAATTGAGATTGATGGATTGCTTTGAACACTTTCTTAAGCAGCAGTAATATTTTCAGCCGATCTTGCAGTAAGTTGTGATTCATGCCTACATCACCTACAGACCCTCTTTCTTCCTTCATTCACTCAACGATAAATAGTGCGTTTTTCCCGTACCATGTTTCTACCAAAAAATTCACATAACTTTCTAATCGTCACAGTAATCGATGACTGATTTTGATTAAATGCTTTAACGATTAAATAACGCTGGTTTATCGAATATTTTCCATAATCAATTTTCCACGTATCTACTTCACGACTGCCAAATATGAACTGTCCAGATTAATATTTACTAAAATTGTGGCAAAACAAAATAGTATACCTTTCCGATGGACACCCTATAGGATGGCATATATTTACTTTTTAAAAATTATTGTGTATAGTGCAGCAGAATGGATATAACGACTTTTACGTTACCGTTCTGCTTAAGGAAGCGATCAGTTATCTCGTACTCTAAAGTCTAGTTGACTTCTGGGACTAGTGAATATTTCTGTATCAGAAATTCCTTGAAAAGAAGACATTTTTCTAAATAATTTTCTCCAAAATTAAGTTTTCTCAATTTACAGCAAAAGGGCCCCAAATCTAAAAGGAGTAGATGTATCGAAGTCGATTGATGTGAAAGTCGAGAGAAAAACTTCAGTAGCGCTGCTAGGCAGTTGCGTTGTTAATTGCATGCGAAAGCTTTAAGCTGTGTGTAGAACATGAAACAATAGTGGGACACATAATTTACTGTTGTCAGCTTTTGCTGATCTTTCGGATGCAGTTGCCAATTACTAGGCATGATGGATAAAAATACTTGTTTGGCAACGTTTCAAAAATTCTACCAAATAGCGACTTACATTTGGAGTTTCTGCATGCCCAAATAATGTGTTAAATACTCTAAATACATGATTGATTGTTTTTTCTTTTAAATATTTGCCAGCTCTTTGTTAAAATTTACTATTGACGATGATTTTTCAAACACAATGGATTTAAATGTTTTTTCTGGTTAAAAAAGAGAAAAACTAATAAAAAATATTATTTTATGATTCAAATGATCCCCCTAAAGGGTTAAATATCAAAAGCTTATCAACAAAATCTTGTAACCCTAAAACCCTATTCAACTCTTTAATAAAAATATGAAGACTTTTCATAAAAAACATTTTGTTTTTGCCTGCAACAAGGAATTACACAGAAATCTAGTTAATTTCGCATAAAAATCACAATTTTTATAAAAAAAATATGAACTTTTATTTGTGATTTTGAACAAAACAAAAAAAATATTTAAGCCAACATGAAAAAAAACTCTTAAAAAAAAATAAATAAAAGAAGTCAAAATGGTTTATCAAATGTTCATAATCTGCTTTTAACCATATTTGCATGTTGAAGTCATACAGAAATTACGAGTTAATACAACAACAATAACAACAAAGCAAAACTTACACACACGGTCCTAAATGTGTAGGTTGCGACCATATTTTTGTCTTACCAACCAATTCAATTCAATAACATCAACAATAATAGTGAATGGAAACCATTTTTAGGGTCTCTTCTCTACTCGACTCTTTAACTTGCTTGTGTTAAGTGTTTTGTATTTTTGTTGTTTGTGTTCTTGGCTACTCAAAGAAACAAACGATAATGTTGCCACTGTAGGCTTGGAAACTTTTGTGAATGTTTCTGCAAGCACTTCCACTCCACTCCAATCTACTCTACGCTACTCTGCTTTCTGATCCATTCTTTAGCCACATCATGCACAACACAACATACAACAGAATTGTGTTGTATCTTTGGTGGCAATATGGAATTTAGTTTTTTGGTAAAATGCTTCTTGATACCATTTACTGTTACTACCATTTTACTGACAGCCATCCAGTCACAGAAAAAGACGACGACTCAACAACGGCAAGCAATATGTGGTTGGAATATTCGACTTATTGGCAGAAATACAGAAAAACAACTGCTTCAAACACATTTATCTAAATCGCAAAATACATCATCAACAACAAAAACAACAACTAAAACAACAACAACAACGGAACCCATAACATTAAAGAACCCAACAAAGTACATAAAAGGTGGTTTATTTTTTATATTTTTTTTTTTTGGTTTGTTTGTTGCTCCTTTTCCATACAAGTGTCAAAAGAAACCATGAGCAACGACGATACAACAACGCTACAACAGCAACAAATAAACGTGTATAAATGTGAAGGCTTAAATTTAACGTACCACATCACAATCAAAAAAAGCACCACCACAACATTTCAGCCAACCGACAGGCCAACAAGAAGGAACATCAACATCAACATCATCATCATCATCATACTCATTGTCAGAAACGGCAACATCATCAACAACAACAACTAAGGCAGCGTCATCATTCTCATATCCTTTTCAATTTGCAGCCATCTTCATCATCATCATCATCAATGTTGTCGTTTCCATCGTGTTCTATCTAAACACACAAAACTCTCTTCTTTTTTTTAAATTTTCCTTTTTTGCTGATTTTAGAAAAAAAAGTTACAAAAGTGGTAGCTGCGTTTCTGTGTTCTTACTTTTTTCTCTCCCTGGTACACATTTCAATTTTTTATTTAAACGTTTTTTATAGAACACAGTGGCTTAAACGTGTTCTCATTGGCAAAAACGTGAATTCTTAACCAGAATCAGTTTGTGTTGCAAAAGAAAAAGTTTAAATATTTTTAAAGGAACTGAAATGTTTTACTTGGGAGTTGGGAGGATCCAGAAAATTGAGAAGTCATGTTTAAGGTGCAGATATTGCGTTTTATAAGTCCATTTTGGAATACCATATGCAAAAGAATGCGAGATGAAGAGAAAATTTAATTTTGATTGGGTACGGTTTTCCGTCGACCCTGGTCAAATTTGGTTTGTGAACAAACCGGTTTCGGCTGTTTGCCATCTTCAGTGTTCTTTTCGTACTAGTCTAGACGAGGGTCGACGGAAAACCGTACCCAAACAAAAGTAATTTTAACCCCGTTGGAAAATCCAAGCACATATAGGAAATTTAATGTTGACCTAGTAAAGTTCCTACTCTCTCTCTCTTCTACTTTGTACTAAAGGGAATCTCTGAGGCCACTTTAATGGAAACAGCATTTAATGTAGGTGAAACAAAATAATCGAAAGCAATTACATTAGGGTGACCCATTATTTACCCATAAAGCAGTAATAAGCGATACACGTTTGTGTTGAAATCCGAACGATTTTCAGAAAAACAAAATTCAACATAACCCGCGTATTTTAAGGCGAACAACTGGATCGGCCCCAGGAAGACATTAATCCATTTTATATAAAAAAGAAGAAGATGCGTTTAACATGATATGAAGAAAAGTGACATATTAGTCTCATTTATACTAAATTTCTTTTGGAACGTAGTTACCTGCTCACATATCTTCAAATGGAAACAGCATTTTATGCTATTTGTTATGCTTCTCCTGTAACGAAACAACTCACTCACTCTCTGCAAAAAATTATTATAACGATTCTTCAAACGAATGCTAATAATCTGCCTAATCCAAGGAATGGCGCTCTTCTACTTTTTCCATATACGACCGCAGCCGGATCATAGTTCCGTACAATAGACTTAATAAGCAGAAAGTTTTTGTCACGCAGTAAAAATTCTACAATAAAGACAAAAGTTTTCGGATAGCTGAAATTGTTATACACTGAATTAGACTTCCCCGAACTAGCCGGTTTATGCCAATATTTGAAACTACGATGCCATGACTAGATTTAAAAACAATAGTTTGCAATCTAAGCTAAGAAAATATGAGAAGAGTCACTCTCATGTTATTATTATTTATTCCAATGCCATGGCATGGACACCTCCGTCGGAAAGGTATACTACTTTGTTTTGCCGCCATTTTGGTAAACATTAGTCTTGACAGTTCATAGTTGGCAGTCGTGAAGTAGACACGTGGCAAATTTATAATCGAAAAATATTCGATAAACCAACGTGTTTTAATCGTTAAAACATTTTATTAAAAATCAATCATCGACCACAGTGACGACAAGAAAGTTACGTGAAATTTTTGGAAGAAACAACGTGCCAACAAAACGCTCTATTTATATGTAGGTGATAGGCCCAAGCATGGACTACAACATACTGCAAGATCGGTTGAAAGCATTACTGCTGCTTAAGAAAGTGTTCAAAATAATCCATCAACCTCAATTCGACGCTGTGCTCAGGAGCTTCGTCTTCAAAGAACAACTTTGACCACAAGGATTTGCATTTGTTTCCATGTAAGATTCAGTTGACAGTTGACATTTACGCCGCCGTACATATGCCAATAGTATGATACAGCTTGCCCATTGCAACCCCGATTTCAGAAAAAAATCATAATGAGTGACGATGCTCATTTTTATTTCAAATAATATGTAAACAAACAGAATATCCGGTTCTGTAGAATGGGACACCCTTAAATTATTCAACAGTTACCTTTGCATCCATTGAAAGTGACAGTCTGGTGTGCAATTTGGTCAGGAGGAATTATTGGATGTTACTTCTTTGAAAATGAAAACGGCATAACGTTAACTGTTCATGGAGAGCGATATCGTGATATGATTTAAAACTTTTTAACGCCACAACTGCATGCTTTGGGCTTGATTAACATGTGGTATCAACAAGACGGTATCACATTGCATGCAGCCAGTATTACAGTGGAATTACTACAAGACCTCTTTCCACAACAAGTTATTTCAAGAAATGGCGATGTTGATTGGCCTCGACGGTTGCCTGCCTTGACTGCTTTGGACATCTATTTGTGGGGATATCTAAAAAGCAATTTCGTGATGAAATTAATGAAATACCGCGTGAAATCTGTGTAAATGTCATTTACCATTTATCTGATATTATATTCCATACATAATTACCGACATTAAATAAAACATTTATCATTATAAGATCTATTTTTTGCAATTAATCAAACATTATAAACAAACACCCTGTATTAATTGAAATTTTTTCTCGATTAATCGGATAAAATTCAATCGATTAATCGAATAACTTTAAAGTTTCCAAAAATAATATTCTAAATAATATTCTAATATATATTTTAATAAATAGACACTACTAATAACATATTTGTCAGGCCTGAACTCTAACTGTACTCATTGAGCATGAGCCCATAAAAAGCATGAGTTTTCATTTGCCGCCAATCAATTAAACCAGCTGAAATGTTTAAAATATTAATAGATAACTTGCCCAAATAATCAGTTTTTCTTCTTTTAAAAAATTAGATTAATTAATTAATAATTTTTTATACGATTAATCGAATAAAATTTAAAAAAGAAAAACGAGTAGTCAAACAATCGAATAAATATAAAGTTTTCCAAAGTATAAATAATTTTATCCGATTAATCGAATAATCTTTAAAAAATCGAATAGGCGAATAATCGAATAAACTTAAAGTATTCAAAATTATAAAAAATAATACTATATATATTTACTATATATATTTTAATAAACAGACCTAAACTCTAATCGTTCTCGAGTTGGGCGGGCCCTTAAAAATTCATTTGTAGTGATTTAACTAAAATTGCTGAAATGTTCAAAAAAATAAAAATTGAAAAATAACTTACACAAATAATCAGTTTTTTCTCTTAAAGGAAACAAATTATTATACGTCAAAACACTTTTTCCAAATATTCTAAGAAATGCTTCTTTAAAATTTATCCACTTATGTATTTATTAATGTTTTTGTTTTTGCATTTTCTTCTGTGTTTTTTTTTTTTTCAGAATAACAGAACATTTTTGTCAGAGTGAAGTTCAAACGCCACTGTGCAACATTTAAAAACAATTTCGTATTTTAAGCAATTTTTTTGGTTGAGAAATCTAGTGGCAAAAGCAAAAGATCTTTTGCTGGCGAGCATTAAACTAAATGTTTAGGGTGTGGTTATATGCGTTTTGTTTCTACTCAGCTTTCTTTTCATAGTCTTAGCAAAATTATAAAAGTTGAAAAAAGCCCTCAAAATAACCAACAAAACAGTGAAAACATCATCGAACAAACAACCAAATACCAAATTGTGCTACCTAAAATAATCTACAACTTGAGTAGCAAAAAAAAAAATAAAACAACAACAACAACAAGAAGAAACAAATCAAAAAACATCAATACAACCTACAACTTTACTCCCGAACACAAGCTCCAGCCAAAAGAAACAAGGTTTCCGAAAAAACAACGGACGAATTTTAACAACAACCAAAAACAAGAAAAGCAAAAATCCAAACATTTTGTTAATACACGTAGTCATGTATGTATGTATGTATGTACTCACACAACTCACTCTTTGTACAAATATTTAAGAAACAGAAAAAGTAAAAAAAATTCAAACTCCAACAATGGATGGATGGCCAAAAACAAAACCAACCAACAACATTGGAAACATTTTGTACACATTATTTCTTTACATGGATTTCTTTAAACTTGGCCATAACAAGGCAGCCAGCCACCAACAAAAAACTGCATCCACTCGATTGACTTGATTATTTCTTTTTTTTGTGTGGAATTTTATTTAAGCCAAAGTCTGTTGTTCGAAGCTTTTCAGGACGCACAAAAAATATAATTCAGCCATATTTCAAGCGAACAATTTGTTTTAGTTGAAAAGAAAATAAAACTTTTTTTAAAGAAAAAAAAATTTTTTTTTAAAAATCTTTCTTTTTATTTTTTTAACAAACATGTTGGCTTTTAAAGGATTAAAATACAACAAAAAAAGAGTCTTTCAATATCTTTGTTTTTTTTTTGTAGAGAATAAAACAACAACTTCTTGCTAACTTTGATTACAACTACCATTTGCTTGGCATAGTCACCATCATCAGTCATGATACTCATCGTCATCATCACCAGCACTATGAATAGAATTTCAATATATCAGAGCCAGCACCTTGCCACAAAATATGTGGTCTCTCCCCTTCGGATAAATCTACAGTAGATGATGGCTGGATGTTGGTTTATAAAAATGCCAAAAAAAAAATTTTTTAAACTATTTGTAAAACTGTGCAGTTGTTGTTGTGGTGTTTTTAATAACATTCATCATTATCATCATCACCATACTCGTATCCCTACCACCTCATCAGAGCTGCATTACAAAATCTTCCATCAGCTTCAGTACCCTAAAGTCATATCAAGCAAACTTGTAACACAAGCCAAGCAATCACTCTATCAGACGATTAGACAACCAGCCGTTCTGAAGACGGTTTGGTTTAACACTTTCCTGCACATAACACTTTATCTACTGGGATAGTTTACTGGTAATAAGATCACACACACACACACACACAAAGCGGTCAGCAGTAATTTTAAAGGGTTTCCACATCTAATTTGCCACCTTCATTTCAGTAAATCACAAATAGGAAAGAAAAATGTGTGGTTGATTTATGGCCACAACAACGATTTTAAGTGATAATATATGATTGAGATGAACATATTATGGTTGTTTAAAAATAATACTTTAGCCATGGGATAGTTTTACTCAACAGTTTATTCAATATAAAGAGTGATAGTTACAGTAAGGTGAGTGCTCAAAATTGAGTTGTGAACGAATGAAATTAGAGCGAGTTTTTTCTTAGACAATGAAGAGAATTTCTCAAATTTAATTCTTCAAACTCGCCAGAGAATGGAAGTTTTGAGAAGCAAAGTGAAAGGCGAATTACAGTTTGGTTGGAATGCATGGGAAAGTTAATTTGCTTGATCAGCGTCTGTCAACTCGCGCGTGTTGGTGCAACGTGATCAAAGAAGTCGACAAGCCAACAAAGTTGGCTAAGAACAGCAGTCTTGGTTACGGTGTCGTGTTGTTCGGATTAATTTTCAGCTAATTAATAATTAATGATAAATAAGTTTGTGAAATAAAAGTGTAAAAGAAAGAAAAGTGTTTTATTTGGAATACAGGCGCAAGGTGATGCGCCTTAAAATTAATTTTTTTAATATTAACTGTTGAAGATTCCTTAAGTTACAATAAGATGTTTTTAAATATCATAGTCATTCCTATATTAACAATATTAATAATAAAAATTATAATAATAATAATAATAATAATAATAAAATACCAATAATATGATACGACTACAATCATATATTAAATATTATCAAGCTTTAAAAATATATAAACCTTCAACTATATTTTTTTTTAACTTGTGCAGTTGGGGTTAAATTATTAAAGTTATTTTAAGCACAAAGCCCAGACTACATTAGCAAAATGTTTAAAATGTAATAATTTTACAATGCTTTATTTATAACCATTATAATTCCGAAATTTGTTTATTACACGATTAAATTAGATGATCATAACATGATTGAACAATTTTATTTTAATCAAACTATTAATATTGAATTGAAAAATGATCATAATATGATTTTAAATTATCACTTTCATATTTATTAAATTCCTTATTTAACACCTAAATAATTAATATAATAAAATAGAATAGAATATAATTTCATAATCGTTATCTTTAACAGCAAAATGGTTGCAGATAATATTTTTGGTTTTTATTCAGCTTTATTTTCACTAATGAAATATATGAAAATTAATTATTCTTATTTTGAAAGAAATTAATTTAATAATGAATGCTTCTCCATTTTAATAGTTTTGTCGTTATTTAATTTACTTGTCTCCTATATAAACTCAAACATCTACTTCCCGCTCCATTTTATTTGCTTTTTAAATCTTATTTACATAATAGACGATTCTATGTTGATGTAAATGGGAAGAATTCCGAATTTGGAACTATTTTATCAGGAGTACCACAAGGAAGTGTTCTGGATCCAGACCTATATACGATTTACACATCAGATATGCCCATAAATGATATTTTAACCATTGCCACTTATGCCGATGACACAGCTATTTTGTATGCGAATGAGTCCCCACAAGAAGCCTCTGCAATGGTGCAAAGGCAGTTAATTCTGATGGAGCAATGGTTACTAAAATGGAATATTAAAATAAATACCCAGAAATCATCTCATGTGACTTTCACGCTAAGAAAAGGTGATTATCCATCACTTACGTTCTGTGGAAATACTATTCCAAAATTAAATAAGGTAAAATACTTAGGCCTCCATTTGGATAGAAGACTAACATGGAAGGATCATGTCAAAGCTAAAAGAGAGTCCTTAGATATTAAAGCAAGAAAAATGTATAAATGTATTGGCTCTTGAAATCAAGATCAGAACTGAGCCTGCAAAACAAAATAAATACATACAAAACGATTTTAAAGCCAGTTTGGACTTATCGCATTCAACTCTGGGGCTCCCCCCAGGGGCATATAAATATGGTCTTTATAGATTATTCCACTATCTAGACACAGTGCAACTGGGATATAAAGGGAGCCCAGTCCCCTGAAGACAGGCAGGTGGTCAACTGGAAACTCCACTTTATTTCCACGGGGATCAGTGAGCTCGCAGAGTTCATTATATGTCTCTTTAGACTTATAATAGTTCTCTGGCTGATCATTGGTGTTGGCCCCTATATGGGAGCATCGTGGTGGTTGTGGTTTTGCGGCCCCATAACAGGTTTTGTTTATTATGGTGGCCAGGATCATTTCGCTGATAATGACACGCATGGTGAATGATCCAGTCCAGTGAGCATGCTTGACATGTGTTCTGGACAAGGAGTTAGAAAGGCTCCGACTCTTTAGCAAGGTGTGATAGTTTGCAGACCTGCCCTGGAATTATTCAAGTTGCAACTAGGTGGTATCTGTTGCTTAGAATTATGTCTTCGGCTATCTAGGACGGTTGTATGACGTTCCAAATTATACAAAGTGGTTTGTCCACCATCTGATTAAGACTACATAGTCAGGCGCGGATGTAAAACGAATCACACTCAACTCTGGGGCACAACAATGTTGAAATACTTCAGCGATATCAATCAAAAACGTTGCGGTTATTGACAAATGCTCCTTGGTTTATAAGAAACAACTGCTTACACAATGATCTGAAAATACCCACAATAAAGGAAGAGATCAATAATTTCAGTGCAAAATATTTGAATAGATTAAGCAACCACTCTAACTTATTAGCTATATCACTTCTAGATGATATATAGTTAAGTTTACGCACTTACTGTTTTATAACTTTTGTTAAGTTCACTGGAACTTAATAAAATAAGTTTTTTTTTTTGGATTATTTATAAATTTTGTTTAATATTTTTATTGTAAATAGATTATAAAATAAATGAACTAAGAAAAAAATTAATTTACTTAGAAATAGTTTTTAAATAAAAACTTCATCTGTTATCTATATTTTACAATAGAAGAAATAAATAAATACAAATATTTAAATAACTTTCCGAAATTCGGTATCAACTTTTAGGCTGACGAACGTACAAGCATTCAATTTTATACTATTTTTCCACAATCACAATTTAGACAAGCTAAGATTTAAATTTGCTACTCAAAGCTGGAGGTTTTCCATTAAAATGCAGACATATTTCGCATAAATTTAGAAGAAGTAACAAAACAAGATCAGTTTAAAAAATTTCTTTATAAGATTGATATCAAAATATATAAAATATTGTTACGTTTATAACTTTAATAATCGTTTTGTTGTGAGTTCTTTATTGCAAAATAAATAACACCAGTTTTTAGAGTTTTTAAATTAATAACAATTTTATTAATTTTAACTGCACAACAATTTACTTAAAATGCACGTCTTTACTTGATGAGGTTTAATTTTATACTGACTGATTATCCACTCAGGCGCTTCCCTATTTATATTTGTCCATTTAAAGTCTAGAAGATTTAAGAATCTTCTACGCCCTTTGTATCGCATTTTGTTGTTGTATGTTGTTTATTCCTTGTATAGGCGCCTGTATGGCTGTGTGTGTATTGTTGTTTTTTTTTCTTGCATGCCAGGTAGTTAGTAACCAGCATATCAAATTGTAGTTGTGTGTGTAAAAACTTCCACGCAGTTTGTAACCAGTAGTTCGCTTTATTGCTTGATTATTTTATTTTAAAACCTAAGCAAGACACATTCGTAACAATATAAACGATTATATAATTTATTATTATATCTTACTACATAAAATACATTTATTCGTCCTATAGTTGATATGTCCATATGCAATGGAGTTAATCAGAGATGGCAAAGTTTGTAGAAAGTCATTTCAAATTTTTCGCTTCCAACATTTTCATTTTTTCGATAATTTACATGTAAAATTTTGTAAAACTTATTTCTCAAACTAAAAGCTGATAAGTTCGAAAATTGCTAAATTTAACATTAAATTATGCAGCATCAACGTGACCTTGTTTTTTTACTTACAAGGATATAGAAAAAAGAATATGTAAAAAGGAAAAGTGGAAACAAGAAAACTCGTAAAGATTATTTGCCATAAAATTATTTCCAGAAAAATTTCTTGCTAGAATAGTCTGCGGCATTTCGTGATATGATTTGCATCTGCACCTGGCCGTAAGCGCTAATCAGACCGTGGTCAAACTACTGGCAATGAAAAGCAACGTCATTCACGCCCTAGGAAGCCGAGGACTAATTCTAACAACAGATCTTTCCTAGCTGCAATTGAGGCGGTTCCAAAGCAGGGTTGCAAACCACTACTCCTTGCTGAAGAGCTGGAGACTATCCAACTCCTAGTCCAGAACACATGACTTGCGTGCTCACTGGATCCGGATTATTCACCCATTGGTGTTATTAAAGGCGAGATGATCTTGGCCCACTTATAATCAGTCAGCTCATGCTGATGCCGCAAAACCACAACCACCACGATACTTCCGAAGCGTCAACCTCAATAATCAATCAGAGAACAGCTAAAAGTCTAAAGAGAAAATTAGCGGATCTCTGGGGCTTACTGATTCTTGTGGAAATAGCGTGGAATTTCCAGTTGACTCCCTGCTTGCCTTCAGGGAACTGGGCTCCCTTATACCCCCAGCAGCACAGGTCTAGATGGTCAAGTATTCCATAAAGACCGATAAATATGCCCCCGGCGAGGGGGAGGGGGGGTGGATTAGACTGCGGTATTATAGAGACATAACAAATACTTGTTTTCTTATTTTAAATAATAATAACTTTTACAATAAACGGCAGCTCATGATCCCAGCCATCGTCGAACTATTCACGACTTAGAAAAGACTTTTATTAATTTCTCATTGCAAAACAAATAAAAATAATACTTCACATTTAAAATCTGCTTAGTGCGAGTTGGGGCCTAAACGTACCATTTAAAAATAAAATAAAATGGATTAAATCCAAAACGTAACCATAAACTGAATGCCGTCTTCTTACGCCAAAGAGAGGATAGCATTCCATGCGCTTCGATCTAGATGTTATTTATTTTGTTTCTGTTTTTTTTTTTTAAAGAAAATTAAATTAAAAATATGTTGTTCTATTTATTTATACCTCCAGATATTATTCATAAGTGTAATAAATATCCAAAAATATATAGAAGTTTTTGCATGTGTGTATGGCATAGATAAAAAAAAAATTCTTATTTGTTAACGCCCGGAAGAACTTTTATACAAAATAATACAACGTAAATAAAAATTTTTCAAATAAAAATCCATTATTGTATTGCAATAAGAAACACAAGTATTTATGTTCTGTTTTATGTAAATTTATCCATCATCTCTACATATCCATCATATTGAAATCATGTTTTAATAAAAGAATAAATATTTTCTTGTACGAAAACATGCATTTATAAACATACAACTCAGCATACATCCATACATATGTACATATACATATGTAAATTTTTATATATGTATGTAAATATGTATGTATTGATGTTTATTATACTCTGTCGTTTGTATTTCTTTATGTCTTTTCATAAGTTTATTTTTCAATTCATACGGTTGTTAAACTATTTCATACTCCAAATGGTATCGTCACATCCACTCAAACAACCAGTCAGCCAACCAACCAACCAACCATCCATCCTAGTGATTTATCTATCATTCTGTCTACACATACTTATAAAACATACACTTCATATATACATACATACGTGTGTGACTATTTGCATATTTTCATACTTCAGTCCCCGCAAACATTTGCTATTGCAAATGTCACTAAAAAAAAAACATTTTTTTATACAAAAAAATTGTCACCTTTGGAACAGAAAAACTTTCACGCAGCAAAGACCTCGAATATAAGAATTATAGAATCAACTTCTTACCAATAATAACACATGACACTTCCAATACAACGCCATATGTTACCGATCCATATAAATCTTCGCGTCTGTATACTGTGTCGAGTATAACTATTGTATTATTGTTATGTATATTGTTCGACGGGGTTTGATTTATTTGGATGTGATTTTACGTCAACCTGCGTCAAATTTGCTTTGCGAACATACCGGTTGCGGCTATATGCCATCTTCAGTGTTCTCTCTATACTCTGTACTGAGCATAGAGGTGGAAATGTATCTGATATTGTATTCCATATTAAATAAAATAATTATCAACATAAGATCCATTCTTTTTCATTTTATCTAAATATAATTTTATCTTATAAACAAACACCCGGTGGAGACCCTGTACTAGTAGTTTGAAATGCTTACCGATATAGAAGCATTTGATCTTACAACACTTTTTTCTTCTCATAAAGCTGTGGAAAATCACAAATCATATAAAGATTGGAATCATTTACAATTTTAATCCAATTAGAATCTCAGTAGAACTCGACATAGCTTCCTTCCGGCTTTGTATGGAGCACCACCTATTTTTTTCCTTTAAAATTTCTTAAAATATTAGGAAAACAAAATTATCGTCACTAAAATTTCACATTAAATCCTGTTGACCCATAAAAGTTAAAAAGATCGAATACGATTTCATAGAAATAGCCTGCACTTTTGGCTCATTATTTATTTTGTCCAGAAATTTCTATACATTTGAATAGAGGAAAAATATGTTGCTATCTAAATATCTATAATAACTTAGATGCGCTTTTGGTTCGGAGGCGAACAGGTCTATTTTCCCCATCAAAATTTCACAGGTGTGATTTTCATTTTCATCCTTTCAATGATCATCATAATTTAGACATGTGAAAGAAATGCCCGTTCCTATTGCTACTTTCATCACCAAAAATTGAATTATTTATGATTTCTATAATATGCAGGTATGTCCTGTATTTCTTTCTAACAACTTTTTTGATCCTTTATGTAGAATTGTTTTTGTAAATCAAAGCAAACGCTCGTTTAGGAGAAACTAAAACTTGCATGACCAACGATCGTCTAAATGTTTAGAGGGTTTATATACTTAATAAGTACGCACATATGTTCTATGAATATGTGTATGTATGTGTATATATGTAACTTGTGTGCTTTGTGTTCCTTAAAAGTATAAAACTTTAACCCACCTCTAACCTTTTTCCATTTCAATTTCTTTCTTCTTTTTTTTCCCCTTATTCACCAACAGTCTCCCATTTCTTCTCTTCTATTTCTTTTGAATAACAAGTAGGTACAACAACATCAACCAGCAGAAGAAGAAGAAAAAACAGAGAAGAGTGAAAAAAGCCTTAAATAAAATGTAGGAAAACCTTATGTTTAACTTGTTAAGTAGTCACTAGTAAAACGTTTTTTTTTGTTTTTTTTTTTTTTGTTTTAATAATTTTTTCTGTCCAACATTTTTCAAAAGGACTTTACAAAATGTTTGTGTTATTTTTTTAATATTTTCTTTTTTTTTACTTTTTTGCTATTTCTTTCATTTGCTTTTCATCTGTAAAAGATTTGCAAGTGATGATGTACATATATATGTGTGTATATGCACGTGTAGTTGTGTGTGAGTGTGTACATTATTGTTGAAGTTTTGTTAACTTTTTTCTTTCTGTTTTCTGTGTTCACAAGCGTAAGATAAGTACACAAGCACATATTTACAAACTTATAGGAATATAAGAGCTTTTTAAAGTAAATAAAGTGTTAACACGAAAGACGTTTAACTATTTTAATAAATAAAATATTTCTACATGTTTTTTTGAGATATTCTGAACCTATAAAAAAAAAAACTTTGGTTTTGTTTAAAAAAGTTTTCAAATGTATTTGGTATAGCAGCTGGAAGGAAGCTATGTTTAGTTCAACGCTTACAAAACTGACATTCTAATTGGATTGAAAATGAAAATGTTAGATTTCAACCTTCAAATGACTCGTGATTTTCCACAGCTATATGAGAAGAAAGAAGTCTTGTAAGGTCAATTACGTCTGTTTTACCTTAAGCTTTTATAAGACACAATTAATTATATTTTTTTATGCACTTTTCGCATCACTTTTCGTACACGACCGGTCTTTTCAGATATTTCTTTATTTTTAAAATGGATCCTGTTCCAGTTCATATTTTAATTTTATAAGTTACTTAACATGTAATTTAGTTCAAATCTGGGATTATTAGACTATTATTATTTATTTATTTATTTATTTACTTATTTCATCTACAGAATTAAATTCCTACAGATTACTTTACAATATTAATTATAATGTTTGAATATAAGAAGCTTGAACATATTATAACTGACATTAAAATTTAAATGTGGGTTAAAACTATTACATAAATGCAAGCATCTTGCAATCGGCTCATTAATTGCATAATTCGTTCTGAAAAGACATTCTTCAAACATGCGATTATTTCTCAAGTCCCTAGGAGGACTGTATAACGTAAAATAATTTTTAATTTCCGGGCTATCAATATTGTCAGATAGTATATTATAAACAAATAATAATGAGGAGCAAGATCTACGATCCTCTAAGGATTGTAAGCCTTACATTTTCCTCCTAACATCATAAGAAGGTAGTTCATGTGGCCAAATCAATTTTAAAGCAGTCTTAGTGAATATCCTCTGAATTCGTTCAATACGATTTGATGGGCCTAAATGACTAGGATTCCAAACAATGGAACAATATTCCAAGATACTTCGAACCAAGGATGTGTATAAAGACTTGAGGGTGTATGCATATTTAAAATCTCTAGAATTTCTTCTAATGAAACCAAGCATACTATAAGCTCTAGAAATAACATAGTCGATATGCTTAGAGAATGTTAATATAGTGTCAAAAATGACTCCTTAGTCCTTAACTTCAGCTACACGTTTAAGCAGGAAACCACCAAGAGTATAATCAAAATTTATTGAACCCGAAATATAAGCATACGTGACAACACAACATTTTGAAACATTAATACGTATGCCATTTTCAAAACACCAGTCAGACAGTTTGCTAAGATCAATCTGTATCTTTTCGGAGTCACCAATATCGCCAATAGTAAAATACAATTTCAAATCATCAGCAACTAAAAGACAGCTGGAAAACTTAAAATTCAATGATAAATCATTAATAAAAATTATGAAAAGTAACGGACCAATATGCGTTCCCTGAGGAATTACCTGAACAGGCATCAATTATATCAGAAGAGAATGAATTACCAATTTTAACCTTAAGTTTTCTATTGGTCAAGAAACTATGAAAGAATGCCAAAATATTTTCTGAAAATCCAAATGTACAAAGCTTGAGCAGTAACAGATGATGGCTAACTGTATCAAATGCCTTAGCAAAGTCAGTGTATATAACATCGCATTGGCGCTTACTCATCATAGCAGATACAATATCACGGCTTAATAAAAGTAAGTCGTTGTAGACCTATTCGGCATAAAACCGTGTTGCCGGTCGGAAATAAAGCTCTTAACATGCTCAAATAGTTTACCCTTTAAAATATTATCAAATATTTTTGCAAATGGGCTTTGTTTAATTATGGGCCTGTAATTGGTAACTAAGCTACGATCTCCAGATTTAAAAATTGGAATATTGCAACAAAGCTTCCAGCAGTCCAAAAATTCACCAAGTTCAAGGCACGAATTGAAAAGCTTAGTAATTATAGCCGCAATATTAGCTGAACACTTTTTAAAAAATTAAGAAGGATAATATCCAACTGAACATTTGGTATCATTCCCTAAATCATTTATAGCATAATACACAACAGCTATGGTTATATTAAAATTGACTCCACCACTTTCGTTATCTACGAGATGGTAGCTGGAGTCATTACAAGCAGGTTTAACAAATGTGCTTTGAAAATACTTTGAAAAAAGATCACGCGTACTTAATACATCATACGATTGCATGTTATCATATTAATTCAAATGTAACAAAGTAAAATTAATTAATTAAAATAATAAAAAAGATAACAAATGACTTAACAACGTTTATATCGGCAAGCATTTCAAACTACTAGTACAGGGTCTCCCGCGGGTGTTTATTCATAATTTTCAATAAAATAAAAGAGAATGAATCTTATATTGGGAAATGTTTTATTTAATGTCGGCAATTATGTATGGAATACAATATCAGATACATAAATGTCTGACTCTATTAGCCTCACAAATGCGAGCACTTTTGAGCAGAGTTTTCATTATATTTTCAAACATTTCACGCGGTATTTCATTAATTTCATCACGAATAATTTTTTTGATTTACTCAAGCATTTCTGGCTTGTTTACGTAAATCTTGCTTTTCAGACATTCCCACAAAAAAAAGTCCGGAGCAGTCAAATCAGGCGATTGTGGAGGCCAATCAACATCACCTTTTCTTGAAATAACTTGTTGTGGAAAAAGATCTCGCTATAATTCGATTGTAATCCTGGCTGTATGGGATATGGCACTGTCTTGTTGATACCACATGCTAATCAAGCCCAGAGCATTCAGTTGTGGCATTAAAAACATTGCAATCATATCACGATATCGCTCCCCATTCACAGTTACCATTACGCCGTTTTCATTTTCAATAAACTAAGGCCCAATGATTTCTCCTTACCAAATTTTACACCAGACTGTCATTTTTAATGGATGCAAAGGTGACTGTTGAAATATTTGAGAGTTTTCCATTCCGCAGATCCGACTTTTCTGTTTATTCAAACATCCATTCAAATGAAATTGTGCCTCGTCACTAATTATTATTTTTTAATGAAAATCGGGGTTCTCATGGCCGAGCTGTAACATGCTAGTGGCATATGTATGGCGGCGTAAATGATCTTGTAGAAGAAGCTCTTGTGGCATCTGAATTTTATATGGAAACAAATGCAAATACTTGTGCGAAATTGAGGTTGATGAATTTTTTTGAACAGTGATGTTTTCAACCGATATTGCAGTACGTTGTGATACATGCTTGGATCTATCACCTCTTTCTTCGGCATTATTCACTACACGATAAATAGTGTGTTTTGTTGGCACGTTGTTTTTTTCTAAAAATTTCACGTAACTTTTTCATCGTCACAGTAATCTGATGATTGATATTTAATAAAACGTTTTAAGGATTAAAACACGTTTGTTTATCGAATATTTTTGCCATAATAAATGTACAACGCGTCTACTTCACGATTGCTAAATATAAAATGTCTAACTGACTAATGTTTACCAAAATTCCGGCAAAACAAAGTAGTGTATATCTTCGCGGCGCACATCCTGTAGATATATTTGTAAACATTAATTTGTGTACAACCTTTTTAGTTAAACATTAATATTAACGTAAATAAGTATCTTTGTATGCAAACAAACCATCTTTAAAAGAAATATTTTCTATGGCATAAATGTGAAAAGTTAAATAGACAGAAAATTGTTTACAATTTTCTTTACAGAATCTGAAAGCAAAAAAAAATAAAAATATACAAATACAAAAAAATACGTATAAACTACAAAAACGAAAAAAAAAACAAAAAAAAGAAAAGGAAGAGATATTTATTCTATATAAAATAAGGATATAAAAAATCCTGAACAGCTGAGTTCACACATTCAAATCCACGCTTCAAAGTGAATTCAAAATTAAAATTGTATAGAGAATTCAAGCCGAGGAGCAGAAAACTAGAAGAGTAGAAAATAATGTAAAAGAAAAATGAAATTGTAATTGTGATAATTATTGAAAATGCATAATTTTGTTAAATATTCAAAGCAAGAACGGAATAAATTTCATAGAGTTCGATTTTAGATGACAACAACGAAAATATTTAAACAAAAATAAATAAACTAAAAAAACGGAATTAATAAATTGAGAAGGGTAATGCGAGCAGAATGTTAATGAATTCAATGAAATCACTATGAAAAGGATTTATTAAAAGCAATTTATATTATTTTCTACATTCGATTGGTTAACAAATGAAATATACCTAAAGTCTGCAAAAGATCCTTTAACTTTTAAAATTGTTTTTATTTTTTTTTTATTTCAATGGTGTTTCAACAATACTTTCAAACATCACTCAAAAGTGGAGTGTTGTTATTTATAAAAGCTAAAAAAAATGTCTAAGCACTGAGCTTAAAGTATTTGTAGTTTTAAATGGAGTCGTAGTATAGTGATCAGAGTTGAGTACTGTAGTTATCAGAAAGCCATTTATTTGCTCATATATACAAAATGATCCACTTTTTCCAAAATTGCTAAAACATTTAGACGTGCCTAAATTAAGAACATCCCAACATTCTAATTGACAACATTTTTATGATTAAAGTTTATACTTAAATTCAGTGAAAATTATTTTTTAACTTAGGGAAATAATTGAACAATATATATTTTTTTTCTTTTCGATATTTCGTTTTCCTAGGGAAAGCTTCTTCAGGAAAAAAAATATCGAAAAGAAAAAAAATATATATTGTTAATTTAATTTAAAAAGACCGTAAAAAAGAATAAGAGATATTTATTAAAGATAAAAAAAGGTCGATTAAAAAAACTACAAAAATTAAGGAAATAATATTATTTCTTGTTAAGAAAATTCTTTAGAAAGTATAAAAGTTTTTTCAAGAAATAAAGGGTTTTTCGGCAAAAAGTTTGTTTTCTAAAACAAAATAAAATAAAAATTTAGATTAAAATAATTTAAATTGTTATTGTATTGTGAAGAGAAAAGTTCGGCAATTATAAATGAAAAATGATATCTGGCAAATGTCTATTCTCTTATGCAAAATTTTTAATTTTTATTTGGGTACTAGCTAGTACAAAAAGAACACTGAAGATGGCAAACGGCCGAGAGTCGACAGAAAACCATACCCAAATAAAAACAAATTTAACCCCGTCGGAAAATTTACGCACATATCAAAATTTTCAATCACTTTTTGGCAAAATGGCGGTACTTTTTTGTTAATCATATCACGGATTTTAAGTTTTAAGGCTGATTCATATCATTTTTTGATTTTAATTAAATCATTTTCAAATTTAAGATATTAAATGGTAAATTTTGTAAAAAAAACAAATAAAAATTCGTACGGAATAGATACTAAAATTTTGAGGTTAAATTCAAATAAAATCACAAATCTGTTAACGAATCTTTAGATCAATAGAAAAGAATATATCCTTGAGAATGATAAGAGATTATAATAAAATGCTTTTAAATGGCACGTACACAAACTCGACCCTTGACAATATATTCAAATTACATGACCTGGTTTAATATGTGGTGTACCCTGTAACTGCACCGAGCACTGCAATTAACCGGTTACTACTTTTAACAGTTGTGCAGCACCAGCACACACAGAAAAACAACGATTCGAAAATTTACAACGATGCTGATGATGATCAGATCGCAATAATTACTTAATGAAATTAAAGCCAATCTCTCTTCATAAGCAATAATCTAAGCAATAGCCCGTAATCCTCCTAATAAAGCATAATTAATATTAAAAGCCCATCCAACAATTATAACTATATATACAGTTAAATTTTTGCAGCATAGAAAGGGTAACAAACCTGAATTAAAAAATAATAATTTCATATAAAATAAAATAAAAAATAATTAAGTGTGTATTAAACGGTGTTTTTTATTTAAATTTTAACGATTTATTTTTTCAATATTTCGCATTCCTATGGAAAGCATGTTCAGGAAAATTAATTAATTAATTATTTAATTAAATTAAAAAAGGTCGAAAAAAATAAAAATAATAATCAATTAAAATAAAAAATAAAATAATAATATTAAGTGAAAATTGTTATATATAAAAAAAATATTTTATTTGTAATTATTTTGTTAAGCACAATGTATTTTTTATAAAAAAAATTCCGTTAATCTTTATTTTTTTGTATTAATTCTCGATATTTTACAATACCACATACCATTGGGTGGCATCTTTGGTTTAACGAAATATCAAGAACTAATATAAAAAAGTAAGATTAACTGAACTTTTTAATAAAAAAAACACACTTGTGTTTTACTAATAATATATATATATATATGTATGTATGTATATATTTAATTTTGTTTTATTTTAATTAATAATAATTAAATATGTATGAATCTTTTAAACGGTCTTTTTAACTAAATTTTAACGATACCTTTTTTCAATATTGAAATATTTATTAAATTAAATGTTAAAAATAATAAATAAAAAAATATTAATTAAAATAAAAGAGGTCGAATAAAAATTAAAATAATAATTAAATAATAATAAAATAATTAAAAGGTCAAATAACTATAATTATTATATATATAAAAATATATTGGATAACTCCAATAATAAATCTAAGTAAACCAAAAACTACAATAAAAAGTTTCGTTATAAAGAAATAGTATATAACATAAGCGGCTTGTCTTTTTCATCGTTCCTTTAAAAGAATCCTTAATAAAACATTTGTTTTGAAAATTTAGTTTTTTAATCAAAATTGCGGTTTTGTTTTTAAAAAAAATCACTTTAAAATTTTAAACTTCAACAAAGGTTTCAAAAGATCGCTGAAATAAACAAAACAACAGTAAAAATATCATAATAACAAATTAAATAACAATGTAGTCAACCAAAAAATTACAAACAAACGCCAATTCAACAAATACCACTTTTTTCATAGAAAAATATAAAAATTAATCAATTTTCAAAGTTGTGTTTTTTATTTATATTAAATAAAAACCTCTTGGGGAAAAAGAAATAAAACTCACTTTAAGTGCACTTTAAAGTAAATTTTATTCCAAAAAAAAAATTGTTGTAAAGTATACTTCAGATAGACTTTTTTTGTTTCTTTTCCATATGGGCATAAGAAATTATTTATTTGAAAATATTAAAACAACAACGTAACGGAAGAGATGCAGCAATAAATTTTGTATATAAAAAAGTATTGGTAAATTGCAAAATTGCACACAAAAAAGCTTATAAAAAAAAATCTCTACTGTAAATAAAAATCGCTTTTTGACTGAAAAAAGCGCCTATTAAAAGCAAACTTTAATTTTGGTTAATTTAAAAAAACCAACAAATTTAAATAAAATTAAACAAATATATAAAAATAACAAACATTTTATATCAAACCATTATAAAACCGTTTATAAAGGGTTTTTCAATTAGAAGTTTGTTTTCTAGAATAAAATAAAACAATAAATTTAGATTAAAAAGATTAAAATTTCTTTTGTATAACGAAGAGAAAAGTAAATGGAAAAATGATATCTGGCAACTGTCCACCATGACCACGCTGACAGATGTTGATTCTTTCATCAAAGTTTTTAATCACTTTTTGACAAAATGGCGGTCCTATTTTGTTAATCACATCACTGATTTTGAGTTTTACGGCAGAAATATATTCGATTGGCTCTATATGGAGTTTTTGCTTAACATAGCGCCACATAAAATTATTTAATGGTGTTAAGTCACACGATCAGGCTGGCCACTTAACTGCTGATTGTCATGAAATTATACGATGGGGAAATTTGGTTTGCACTAAATTGATAATTTCATTGGCTGTGTGCCCTGTTGAAACTACATATCGGTGATATCCACGTCGTCAGCAATATGCTAAAATGGAGTGGTTAGCATCTCGCAATAGCGTGATCCATTGACCGTTTCCGCATTTCCAGCCTCATTTTCCAAAAAAAACGGCCCAATCTCGCCTCCAGACCACAAAGTGCACCATACAGTGACACTTTGAGCATGCAAAGGTTCTTAATAACCGCTCTAGTATTTTCAGAAGCCCAAACGCGGTAATTTTGCTTTTTGACATTCCCTGACAAGTGAAAATGGGCTTCGTTTTAAAAAAATGTTTTTTTTTTCTACGGCGATGTGAATGATCGATCGGCTTCAATTCCTGTACCAGCTTAACCTTGTAAGGCTTCATAGTCAAATTATTTCGCAAAATTTGACATGTGGTGATTTTGGATAACGACGAGAAAATGACTCACGGCTCACGGCTGCGATGTTTTCAGTGATGCGACCCGGTCAAACACATGTTGTATTCCTACATTTTATATCGAGTCTGTCGGACTCAAGTTTAACTATCAAATTCTTAATAGATGTCTCTGGAGGACGATTATGTTGTCCTAAAACATCACGAATTTTACGAAATATAACTTTAGCAGAACCACCACTTTAATAGTGGATTTTAATTATTGTAAGGTGATTTTTGTGCGAAATTAAATTCATGGTAACAATTGCCAATGCATCTACTGATGATGCTAACCAACGGTGTGGCGAAATATCGAAAATATAATAAAAAATAAAGTTTTTTAAAAATTTTTTTATTAAATAAGACCTAGTGCTTAAAATTAATTACTAATAAATATATTTTAAACAAAATTTTATTATTTTCCTTAAAAACCAATATTTATTGTCTAAACAAAAATTGAAAATAAAAAATTATTAAAAAAAAAATTATTTAAATATATAAATATTTGCTAACGAATATTTCATATAAAAACATTAAACAGTTGGGGGACTCAGGCAACAACAACTCAAACAAATTTGAGAAAATTATATGTTGTTGAATATTTCTCTACGTAGAAGAATAATGAATAGACACCACAATAAAACTGAGTTAAATTAATTTATTTTCCTTAAAAATTTTTAACAAAAATAAAGATGTCTGTGGTAGTTTTTATTTTAAATAACTGCCCATAGCATTCATTCACTTATCGCCCCACATAAGAGAAATACTAAAATAAAAACTAAAATTTCAATTAAAATATAAGAAAACCCAAAACAGCAACAAACAATAAGAAAAAATAAAAATTTAAAGTATAAATTGTATTCAGCCAGTCAACCAGTCATCCAGCCAGCCAGGGAATAATAAACGCAAATTTCGATTTACAGCCAGCCGATCTTGTAATCAACAATGCATCATTAGAAGTTACAGATGATGGGTTTAACGAATTAATGCTGGCCAAAACATAACACAACAAATACAACAATAATAACCAAAATCCCAAAAAAAAAAACAAAAATATTACAAAATGGTAACTAAATTGTAGGCCTTCTTTATTTATGTATTCCAATTTTTATTTATTTATGTGGATTTTTTGTTTTTGCTTTGTGCAGTTCATTGTTTTCGTCTTGAATTTCCAACAAATCACGATAATCTATTTGCAAAATGCATTTTGTTTTTTTGGTTTGTTTCTAAGAAATATTTTTTTTTTTTGTTTAATGTGCGACTCCAAAAAGTATTTTTTTTTGTTCATAAACTATCGTAAACACCACGGAAATATTGTTGTAGCTATTGTTGTTGTTGTGGTGGTAGCATCATGGTTGGCAGAAAGGCAGCAGGCATAAAAGGAGACAGGCACTACCTCAAACAAACTCAAACCAAACTGCCAATTTTGTTGTCATGAATTGAACATAAAATTTTTGTGCAGAATATAAACACGATCACGATCCACAAACAGCAGCAGGAAGGCAGGCAGGCAGGAGCTTTAAGAAAAAAAAATTTTTTTTTCAACACAGAAGTTGAAAGAAGAAATTCATACATAATGCAACAAAAGAACTGTTTATAAAAATACTTGAAACAACAGCAACAACAGCAACAACACACAACAAAGACAACACAATTTAGTTGCTTGGTGATGCAAGCAAAAAGTTATATAAACAAATGAAAGCAAAAAACCAACAACAAGTAGCAGCATCCAAACGACCAGTAATAGACATCACTTAGCTGTTGCAATGGAACCATTAACCAGCAGGGGTCTTTGGTACCTTCGCCATCAAAATCAATTTGGCAAGTGACTTTTCGTTAAAACAAATGGCCGAGAGTTGTTGAGAAAATCCCGGAAACTGTTTTAAAAAAAATATAGAATTTTTTAAATAAAAACACGTCACTGTTGAACTCACAAATACGGTGACGTATTTTCGTTGCACGTAAACTATTCATAGTTTTAGAGATGATTCATCAGGTGATATTGATGAATGTTATTGGAAATTTGCTCACCCTTAACAACGATAGTTCAACATATTGCACCGTCACAATATTCCAAACAAGCTTTTTATCTTGCAGACAGCCTCTCAATATCAATCAAATGGCCAAGAATTGTTAAGAAAAGTCCGGCAACTGCTCTAAAAAATTATATAGAATATTTTGGTTAAAAGAACAAGTCACTGTTGAACTCACAATCGGTGACGTATTTTTGTTGCACGTAAGAAAGAAACTATTTATAGTTTTAGTTGTGGTTCATTAGGTGATAACGATGAATGTTGCCTCACCTTTAACAACGATAGTTTAATATACTGCACAGTCACAATATTCCAGGGGAGCTTCATAACTTGCACGAGGACTCTCAATGTCCATCTGCTTTAAAGTACAATTAGCTGCACAATAGTATTTTCTTGTTTGTTCTACTACAGTTAAGGGAAACCTAAAAAGTAGGACACTGAAATCTTGTCAGAGTCAGAGAAGTAACTCTCAGAGAAGAAATTAATATACAGTTAATGAATAACCATGATACAATTAAAAAAAGCCTAAGCTGCTAATGAATCACGGTGCAGATAAAAACCGAGACTGTGCTTAAAATCACTGTCTTGCATTCACAAACAAATAAAGCAGGCATAATTGATCGATGACAAAGGCAAATCTTAGCTTAAAGGCTAGCGATTAGACAGCAAACACTTAAGACGAATGATGCAAACGATAGAAAATTTATTGTGTTTAGCAAAGCGGCCGGAAAAAAGTACTTTCGAAAATAATTATTATTTTCTTATAAAACTCGGTCGGGCAACAAGCTACCAATCAATGTTGACAGTGGGTAAAAAAGCCTCAGTAACTACTTAAGCTTAAGCTATGAACAATATATTTGTGGATGTGTGTTACCTACAGAGATACTGATTACATACTCCCTCATTTTGAAATGGGGGAAAAAATTTTAAATTACAAAATAGGCGTGTAACAGTGTTTGAAAAAAACACTAAAGTACGCTAAATTAGAGTTCTGTACTGTAGTTTTTACGATCAGTACACAAACACATTTTTTTCAAAGAAGTACAAAATACACCCAAACTAATTTTAGCACTTTTGTATGTGTACGCAAAAAAATACCATACACAACGGTTGTTGGTTGATAAACTGTTAGTACACTTAAATAACTTGCTGATCTGATTTTTAACGTACTTTAGTGACCTTTTTGTGTATATGTACTAAGCTTTAACAGTTACGTTATCGTAAAGTTATCATAATTTCCTTTAGCGTGCTTTTTAGTGTTTGGGGTAAAAATACTAAAAATAGTTTAAAAAACACAAAGCAACCACACGGCGTAAACATTAAAAGATAAGTACGCAAGTATAAAAAGTTCACTAAAGTACGCTTAAAAATAAATCAGTACGTTATTTTAGTATTTGTGTTCATTAGTCAACAATAGTTGTGTACAGCATTTTGTTGGTGTATACGCTAAAAACAAGTTAAACATTACTGTTCTTTCAACAGTACGCTATGATAGCGTACAATGGTTTATAACCCACAATCATTGGAACGATAACATACTTTCAATAAGCTTAGCATTTTGTGATTTGCTAGAATTTGAGTGGCAAGCAAGACGGTGATACGAACTTATTTATTGCTTTACACCTCTAGAAAGTATTTCGAAAAGCCTGTGTCTTGTGGAAGAAAAACGAGTTAATCTCAATAATGATCTGCAAAGGAAGTTTTCTATACACACAAACGTTTTCTTTAGAAAAATATGAAGAACTTAAGACTAAATAAAATCATGTGTGTTATTTTTTATTTACAAATAAAAATAAAAAATAAGTTTTACAGGTTAGAAATGAATGCATAAAAAACATGGTACCTTTTAATAAAAAAAAAAGTTTGAAATAAAAGGTACTTTAAAAAAAAAAGTTTGAAATAAAAAAGTACTTTAAAAAAAAAGTTTGAAATAAAAAAGTACTTTAAAAAAAATTGAAATAAAAAAGTACTTTTAAAAAAAATTTAATAAAAAAGTACTTTTTGTTTTAAAAAGTTTGAAATAAAAAAGTACTTTAAAAAAAATTGAAATGAAAAAGTACTTAAAAAAAAATTTAATAAAAAAGTACTTTTAAAAAAAATTTAATAAAAAAGTACTTTTGAAAAAAAAAGTTTGAAATAAAAAATTCCTTTTTTTTTAAAGTGATAGTTTCGTTTTTCTCTCACTACAACTTTTATCACTGATGATGTTTAATCGTATAAAACAAAAATTTATTCAATTTATACTTGCATTTTTTTTTAAATTCAATTGTGTTTTTTTTTTATTTCTTTTTTTATTTGTTTTTATTTTTTTACATAACAAATCTACGTTTGTAACCATCAAGGCTTTTTGACTTCGATTTTCTTTCGTTGTTGATGTTTTCATAAATATGTTTGCCAGGCTGTTGTTGTTTCCTTTTTTATAAAAGCTATAAGATTTTAGAGAGTGTGCCCATAGTGTTATAAGTGAAATATTGCGTTGCATCGTCCTGTCGGAGCCATATGTTATATTATCTAATTTTGAGGATTTTGAAAAGCACCGTTTTAAGTACATCAAATTCTGGATTTTTTTTTAATGTTTCACTAGAATTAAAAAAAAAATTATTTCGAATATTCAGCTTGGAGCTAAAATTGGTAGAACGTTGCTCTTTAAGTCAAATATATGAAAAAATATACCCGCTGCTATTGGCGCCCTCTTAAGTAGTAGAAAGAAATAAAATTAACAAATACTTGAAGACGAGTGTATGTATGACTGCAAGACTTTGCGTCAGTTGAGTATTTAAGTGAATACAAACGAATATTGTCGATTATATATTGCAGCCGTCATTCAATACAGATTGAAAAACGTTTTTAATTCAATACGCTGTTTCACGTTCTTCTTGTTGTCATTGTCGTCAAAGATGATGTTTGTTATTGTTGTTTTTGCTGTTGTTATTGTTGATGTTATTGCTGGTTGTTGCTGTTTGCATTAATTCCTTATTTCTAATGCTGACAATGCGAATTCGTTACTTTTTCTATCAACATCTTTTTGTTGCTACTTTATTTGTGTTTTTGTTTTTCTTGTTTTGCTTTTTCGCTTTGTTTTTTCTTTCTTTTCTTTTTTTTTTTACTTATTTGATTTTTGTCCAGAATTTTAAAAATAAAAAAATAAAAACTTTATCATTGAATGCTTTTGGCTGCTGTTGCAATGTTTGTATTTAGGTCCTTCTGTCGGTTTGCCTGTCTGCCTGCCTCTCTGTCATTTGGTATGTGTATGTTTTGTTAATGTTGCTAAAGCTTTTTTATTTTATTTTGTTTTTGTTGCCTGATTTTTTACTTTTTCCATATTCTATGCGCCCTTTTGATTTTTGTAACACAAATGCAAACTTAACATCCTTATTTTATCCAAAATGTCCATGCACCCTAAAGGCACCCATACACTGCTTTAATTTAACTAAAATTTAAGCTTAATTTCTTTTAAGTTTTAAGATTAAATGATTTATCTATGAATTTTAAAAAAAAATACGAACAGTGGAGCTAAAATTTTTTTATTTAATGGTCTTAATAAAAAATGCAACTTTCATTAAGCAAATAAGTTCTTAAGTTTCTACTCATCTTGACAAGGAGTATAAAGAAGGCTTAAGGATGTAATTGTCTATCACATGTTTAATAAAAATTTTTTTGTTCTGATTAAAAGCTGGAACAAACTCATTTGGTTTATCAGCCTCCTAAGATATTTTATTGATTCGAAAAAGGATAACGTGACAAGCTGGCTGATTTACACATCTCGTAATTTAATTTTTTTTTATCAGTGTACTTCATCGAATTACTAGTCTCTTACAATGGCAAAAATTTTAAATAATTTATTTAGATGATTTTTGCTATATAAAATTCTTATCATTTTTAAATGTCTTATTATATTAAAAGCTTTTTTTTGTGTGTTTTAGAATTTTCTAAAACTGTTTCATTTGGATTTCAAAAAGCTTAAAGTTTAACTCAATTAAATATTAGTAATAATTTAGTTTGATATCAAAATTTTCCTTATTTCATTTAGGCTTTTCTATATTCGTTTTTGGGTCGTTGTAATTGTAACATTTCGATCGTATTCACATCTCTCTCTCTCTCTCTCTCTTGTCGAAAAAATGTGATCTTGATATAAGACCCAGTTTACATTGTGCAACTTTTGTCGCTGCAACTCGTACTTTGTTGTTGTAAATAATGTGTGTAAAGAGAATAGTGGTAGAGTTACTCTCTTCCCCTATTCTCTTTACTCAGCCCGATGAGGTTCACTAAACTCATCGACACTAGGTTTGTTCACATACATACCTAAGCTCCTTCTAATCTCTTAAGATTGGATTTGTACTTTTTTTAAAGAGCACAGTGTTGACACTTAAAAAAAACTTTAATCAAAATTAGTAAATATCAATTTTGAGAAACTAACTCCCAAAAAAAATAACACAAAAACCACCAAAATTTAAGCGGTTGCTAGTTAAACAAGTGGCGACCATTATCAATTTAATTGTAAGGCAATAATACAAAAACAATAATAGCACAACAGCTATTGATGTCACGTCAAAAGTTACCATTGTTATGACAATAAAACTCTCTTAAAACTTTATTTATGATAAAATAATTTTTAAAAGCAAATTTTATAAAAAAAATATTAAAGATCTTAAGTTACATAAGACATAATTTCATATCTACGAAATCGATTCACTTGAGTCTTAACTTTATGGCAATGTTTTAGGCGTTTTAAATGATCAGGTCAGAGTTATAAATTTGCTAATCGTAAGCATGCATAATCGTGCATGTTCTAAAAGTCCTTTGTTTCCGCTGCCACAATGTTACAAACACATTAATTAATAGTTAAATTAAAAAAAAAATAATTAAATAATTCAATGTAGAGCTTCGTTGTTTTAACGTAACCTTTAACTGATGCAAAGTTTAGGCCCAAATACTAAAAAAAAAAACTTAATTCGTTTTGTATTGAAATAAAATAAAAAGTGATAGGAGTGACATATTTTTGTGCAACGACACACTGTTTGCCATAATTTTCTATTTTTTTTTTTTTATAAATTCTAAATTTAAAGCTGCTCAGAAAGTCGTTGTAACTTTTAAAAGGTTTCTGTTTCTGTTATTGTTTTTTTTTCATAAACACACTTGTGTTAGTATAAATTTATAAATCTTTAATACATTTTGTAGATGTTTTATTTATTTTGCATATTTGTTTAGCTTTTTCTCCTTCTTTACTTTGTAGTTTTTCTTATTTTTTTTGTTTTTTTTTTTGGTAAATCATTTTGATGTCCCTCTAAAAATTCGCACAATGCACAGCCATCAAGAACGTACGGCATTCCTTTTGATATCAACAACATTTGCCGTCATCTTAAAGTCAAATGGATATTCGAACATACACTTACACACACCCATACATACATATATCTATGGAATGATAGTCAAGGAAGCCGTAAAGGGGGAAGAAGCAGCAACAATAATAACAACTATGCCAGCACTTTTACTATCGTAAAGTAATGTCGGGAAGACCACAAAAACGGTGGCAGTGACACGGTAGCAGGCGCTTCTGCTACAGATGCGTTACTTAGGCAAAAGCACACACAGCTGCGACAAAAAGCAGCAGTTGCAATAACGTTCGTAGCTACTGGAATATAAAAAACAAATAAAAACAACAACTAAAACTTATATAATTCATAACAGTTGTTTTTTGTTTTTGTAAATCGAGCATTTTGTTAATTTTCTTTAAAGATGTTGCCATTTTGATATTTTATCCTATGGCTGATACAGTCACTAACAACAACCAGGGCAAACAAAGTAGCTAAAAGGGCGAAAAAGAGGTTAAAAAGAATTTTTGCTATTAGCGTTTAAACGAACATGCCATTACAGAAAAATCGAAATACTTAACTTAGTACGATATAAACTATCAGCAGAATATGAATTTGTTACACTCAATTTTTATTTGAATTCAAAAGAAAATAAAATTTATAAGAAAACAAGTGTAAAAACAAAAAAAAAACACGCTTAACAGAACGCCAACGCAACGTTTGCGCTTAAAGTAGCTGCTGTTTAGTGTAATAGATTTAAGCCAAGTATAATATTACAGCCATGCTAACAATACATAAACAATATATACAGCAAACAAACACACACATGCAGGCATGAATAAATGTTGTCATAAAAGCCATAAATTAAATGGCAGTAAAAGCCACGCCCAGCTATTTAATAATGTGGTTGTTTTTTTTTAATAAGAAAATACAAAAAAGAGCACCGTTAGTATCCCAGGAACACACACAAGAGAAAAAGAGAAAACATGAGTTAATCATTCATTATTCAATTATACTCTCTCTTTTCTTACACAAAAAAAGAGAGAAATTAGAATGGAAATGCCTTTTAAAATAATAAAAGTAAAAGAGATAACGACAAAATTTAGAAACGGAGGAGAATATTATTAAAAATTATGCATATCTCTCATCACTTCCAACTTGAGCAGCAACCTGGTTGTCAAGCATTTTCATTCACCATCAAACTTGCCTAAAGGTGAGTCGGTTTTTTGTTTTCAACATTTTGTGCGCGCATGTCTCAACAATAAGCAAATTGTTGTTGCTTTTATTTGGATTAAATACGTCTATTTCTTTTTGTATTTTTTTATTATAAATGTCGTAATTGTTGTTGTCGTCACGTTACATTGTTGTTATTTTGTATTTTACTCGCCGCCGCCGTCATCATCAACTCTTACAGTAAACGCGTTTAGAGGTGTTGTGCTCAAAAAAGAAGCAAAAAAAAACAAAAAATAAACAAATCAAAAAAGAATAGTCAAACAAAATTGAGGAAAAAAAGTGAAGTTAAACAAAAACAAAAACTTTATCACACGCATTGTAAAATTGACCGACAACCGACAGCTTGTTGGTTGGTAGTCTGTATGTTGTACGTTACTGTAACGCGTCAGACGTGTTAAAATCGCTTAGCGGAACATTAGAAAAGTTATCACACAAAGTCTTAACCGCGGGCAAATTTTTTTGCTTTTACACTTAAAATTCGTTACATGACTAAGGGTTAATCTGCCTGCCTGTCTGTCCTTCCTTAAGCCTATCAAAGCTATTTGTTCGGATTGTTGTTAACGTCTCTTCATCACTATATCGTTTACAACGCTCTGTACTGTATGTTATTGTGATTTTAACGTCATCATTGACAACGCTATTGTTTCAAAATAATAAAACAACGCGAAAACGTTAAACAAATAATATATAAAAATTTTAAATAACGGTTAATTATAAACCGTTATATTCGATTAAAATGTAAAATAAGAGTTTTCTAACAAAAAAAGAAGTATAAAAAAACCACACCGAAACAAAAAAAGAGAAAAAAAAATATTTCAATATTAAAAATAAAAACAAATCAATTAATAATAAAGTTAAAAGAAAAATATTAAAATAACATCACAGGATTAAAGGATTACAGTTTTCTTTAAAGTTCCTTTAACACTCAATTTTTTTTAAAGGATTAACGTTGTAGAATTTTGTAAAAACAAATCTGATGAACAAAAACGGATATTAATTTAAAACTGCAAAAAAGTTTTAATTTAAAGGTAAAAAAAAGCGAAACAAATAATATAATTGCTACTGAGATTATTCGAATAAAAAAAAATTATTAATCTAAACCTAAAGTTAAAAAGAAAATTAACAACCTTAACTAATTTTTTATTACTTTCAATTGCTTTTATCAAAATTTAGATTAATTTTGTGAGAATAGTCAAAAAAATTACGATTAAAACGGAAACTCCTTTCACAAAACCACTGAATCCTGTGTCACACAGAGTATTTATAATTTGATTTTTAATTTTCTAAGAGAAAATAATTGAAAAGTTTATTATCAACAAAACCAAACGCTGCAAAAAGTACAGGTTTGAAATCATTTAATTTTCCGTAACGTGATAACTCACTCCAACCGCTACACATTTCATTAAGTTTTTATTTATTAAAAATATTAAGTTTCAAATAAAAATGAATAAAAAAAATATTTATTCACTTCAAATTTATTTCTTAGCCAGTATATACATACATCGTTTCTATAACTTAAGTGACTATAATATTGCATTAAAATATTATAGTCGTCACTTCACTTTACTCAGTGTAAACAAGAGTAAGTTATAAGTTTTGTAATATAAGATACTGAAAAAGGTGATGTTTAATACTAGCGCAGCCTATGCAAAGCCAGCTGATTATAATATTCTCATGTGAGAAATTTCTCGTAGAAGTTACAGAAACAAGGCATATATTTCAAACTAGTAGTCTAGTCAAGTGGTCTTCCTTCTTCTACGAAAATTATAATACAAAGTAACTGTCAAACCGACAAAGGTCTTTAACATAAAACTTTTATTTAGATTTAGGATCGGAGATATTACAACGCTTTCGGTTGCCC
Source organism: Trichopoda pennipes (assembly GCA_030448955.1). Classification (NCBI taxonomy): domain Eukaryota; kingdom Metazoa; phylum Arthropoda; class Insecta; order Diptera; family Tachinidae; genus Trichopoda; species Trichopoda pennipes. Next base: position 7,501,117 of record JASKUP010000040.1, read on the forward strand.
TTTTAACAATCGCAAAAGCCTTTACACACGATACGATATAAAGCAATAAATTTCGCAATTGTTGGCTGGCAACCATAAATAGTTTGTTAAATATGATACATGTTATCTGTTTTATTATTACCACTGTGACATGTTTCAAACTTCATTATCACAGGAATTTTTGTAAAAAAAAAGATTTTTTCTGCACTTTTTTCCCTAAAACTAATTGAGAAATAATTTTATGTCAAGCGAAAATAAGCAAATAAGCTGTAATTACAAAATTTAATTAAACATATTATTGCCATTTTCCGTCCTAACTGGCTGATTTGTATTCGATGGCGATCGCTTTCGATGCGAATGCATCATTCTCAAGCCGCGGTTTAGTTTGTAATATTTTAATTGATATAAAATTATCACTTTCAAAAATTTTGCCACAGTGTTTTGTAAATTAGTAAATTTTATAGCTGATAATATTAGAATTACATGTCTTTTAAATAATATTTATTATACTCGTATAGCAGCAATCAAGCAATCAAGTGGAATGAAGCCACACACTAATTCTCATTCGGTTTCTGAAAAAAAGCACTATTTTTTTAACTAAATGATAATAAAGGCATGAACTGCAATTTTTACATATTTTAAGTTTTAGTTGATGGTGACTGTAGCTAAACTTAGCGACCAATTTATAAATGTTAACGAAGCTTTAGTTTCCCAAGAACTAATTTCCAATGAAAGCTATAAAATAAAAATAAATTGCTCGAATAAAAAACATTGGAGCAAGAATCTAATTCAGGTTTTTTTATAAATTTATTGTTTTTTCATTGTTTTTTTATATGGGGTCCGCCAAATAACTTATTTTTTTTTTTGTTTTAAACAAAACTACACAGCTTGGACTGTGTGGCACGTAACGCCGTCATGTTGAAACCAAATGTTGCCAATATTCTCCTCTTCAATTTTTGTGAACAAAAATTCGTTGAACATTACCCGATACCGATTGCCATTGACTGTAACGGCCACTCCTGAAAAATGGCCCAATTATGCCTCTGAACCAAAATCCGCACCAAACAGTGACTCGTTTTGGATGCGTCGGCTTTTCAATGTATGCGTGCGGGTTTTCTGTGCTCCAAATGCGACAATTTTGCTTATTTATGATCAATGAGCTTCATCTGAAAAGATGATTTTTTTTACAAAATCGGCATCTTATGAAAGTCGATCGCAGGCCCACTTAACGAAGCGTTGTTCAATCGTATACACAACAATATGCGCTCAGCGGAAGGATAAAATTATTTATCTGTCAAATAAAACATAAACTAAGTGTTACCACCCACGAAATAAGCACTAGTTGAAAAAAAAACGTTAGATTACGGTCCCTTTATATATTAATTACTGTGATACTGTTATAAAAATTAAAAATGCAAATATAAAATATTTTAAATCATCAGTAATGAATCTTTTTCTCATTAAATTTATTTACAAAACCTAAAACATCTTTTGTATTAAATTGCCTTTAACCGAATGAGAGTTTTTTATCAATGTTACCAGACCAGTATTGGCGGCCATTTACAGGGTCATATGACCCTTCACCAATGCGTAGAAATAAATTTCTATTATATTTTTAAATAAAAACTGAAAAATGCCGAAGAATTTACCTACAGATAGTAAAATAGCCTTGCCACAGATATTTTTAGCGAAATTTCGCTCTTATTAAAAAAAAAAGATTAAATACAACCTCGGCCTAATCTTTAGAACAGTTTTATTAACCAAAGCTTTTACATCATTAGCTGAAAATGAACTTGGAATTTCTAGTCAATATTAAGCTTAAAGCTACTGAAAAAATTTCATTTCAATTTCCAACCAAAAGTGCCACAATGGTAACGCTGTTCAATAGAAACTTGTTGCTTTTTATGCTTTTCTCAAAGAGAAAGTAATTTAAATTCGTCTTTATCAAAAAAAAAGAAAATGATTTCGGTTTATCAATTGCATAAATTTTAGCATTTCCATCCAAAGTTCAGTCCCTCTTGATTAATGTTTTCTTTTCTAAAAATTAAGGGAAGCTGAATAATTAAATTTGTTCTGTAGAACATAAAATTGCTTTTCAAGTTATAATAATAGTTATAATCCCCAAAGATTTTTTGCATTAGAAATCAATTATCACACTTTAAATTTTCTTTGGGATTTGACAAATTTAAAAAAAAAACGTAAAGTAATGTGTGTGTATCTTTTATAATGTAATGCAGTGTATTAACATATCCTTTCTATAGTCAAAACACTTACGCAAAAAGCGAAGAAAGACATACAAAAAATTTTATAAATATTTTTTTTAAGTCAAGGTCTTTATATAAAAATTTAATAAACTTTAGTTTAATTTTATTTTTAAGATTTCACCACACCTTTAGGGTGGCGTCTTTAGAAAAAGAAAAGTGTTTATCAAACAAATTTTTTTGTCATTCAGTTTTGATTTTATTGATTGATTTATTTACTTTTATACTTTTGTTTTACAGGAGATACCACCAAATGGTGTGGCGAAATAGTGAAAATAAAATTTATTGAATTTTTATATAAATATCTTTTGCTGAAAAAATATTTTTTCAAATATTAAAAAGTCAATAATTATTATTCACAAAAAAAAAATTTCAAAATAAAAACATGTTTTTGCGAAGAGTTTTAAAACTTTGAAAGAGTTAGCAGACGTGTTTTACAAATGACTTTCATTTAGAGAGCGTTTTATTTTGATGTTAAACAAGCTTGTGTCATATGCAATTATATTTGTATGCTTGAACGTTAAAATTATAAGACGTCTGTAAATTTAAAATTTTGTTTGAAAACTGGAACATCTCGTGTTAACCTTTTGCGCTCCGTGCATTTTTTGCGCCTGTTGGTAGTCAACTGCAAGGACTTTTAGGAAATATTTAGTAATCACAATACTTTGAAAAAAAAATGCTGCAGTTTTTGGAAAAATGTTTTTTTTTTTAAAGAGAATTAACTGAAAAACTTAGATCTTAAAATAAATTCAAATTCAAAATATTTAATTTGGTTGATATTTGTTTCTACAACATAAACGGAAAAAACCATTTTGATGAAGTTTTTGTAGAAGTGTATTAAACATCTTAAAATTATTTAAATATTGATTAATAATAAAAAAATTTATTCGTATATAAGCGTAAATTAATTTAGCAAAATAATAATTTATTTCTTATAAACTTTTCTAGTGTGATAATTCATGAAACAGTCGCCTACATGTAGACCCCGGGTTTTCTTGTACATGTTTCACAAGGTCTAATGTTAAAAAAGTAACGGTATTAGCTATAGCTAGAAATAATTACAAAATAAAATGTTGCCAATAGAACTGGTAGTTGGAGTAGATCGATCGTCTTTACTTGTTATGCCAGCCAGACTAGTAGTTGGAGTGCAAAGGGTTAAAGCTGCTTTAGCTGCAGGCTCACAAAACTTACTCAAGAGATTGAGATTAAAAAACTGAATAACATTTTTGTGTTTTGTTTATTTTGCTATATTTTGAAAAAGAGTCATTAACTTTTTCAAAATATAGCAAAATAAACACATTTTTAATCTGATAGAGTCAAAATCAGCCGATCATAACTATACTAATGACAATATACGAGAAGAATAGCAGCTACGAACCTATGGCACAATACTTGTTCGAAATAACAGCGGTATACCGCTATGTCCATTGGATTATGCCTAAAGACCTCTAAGGTTGTATCCAAGCTGGACGGCAATAATAAAAATGGAACAATTGCATTGTGTGGCTATAAAACTCTTTAAAGTTTATGTTTGGTATTTGTGAAGCCAATGTTATTTGTGACATAGCAAGTGCAGGAGGATATAGGTCGCACTAAATGCTTATAAAAATATTATTTAATACAGTGGTAAAGCCTCGAATCAATTGTAAACGACTTTTGTAGGGGGCAAGATCTTGTCAGTGGTAGAGCAGCTGCCATACTGCCATCAACTGAAGCTCATCTTTAGTTAGATAATATACTGAATTAATTATTTTTATACCCGATATCCAAAATGAAATCTATGTTATACTATATAAATAGTATACACAGTCGACTTTTGATAATTTGAAAATCGTTAGTTTGAATCTCGCGATAATTCGAACTGTTTTCCAGGTCCAAGTCCCTTGAAAAACACTTAATATATTGAAAAAAAATCTATGTAATTGGGTCCCCTTAATAATTTGAAATTATTTCAAGGGAATTTTGATCGGTGACTCTGTATAATTTGAATTGTTTTTGGACAATTGTACGGTGCACAGTAATCCACCGCTATTAGGCCACCTGAAATTGATTTATTTTCCGACTAATATAACATCTAAGTTGCAGCCTTTAGATAATGCCTTGGATTATCCAAAATTTTTAAAACCCTGTTGGATAGCATTGAAAAGGGTAGGAAAGCGACCATAATGACTTTAACAGGTATAATTATGATTAAAAAGGTTTGGAAAAATGTCGGTTCTACAACCAATTAGAACTGCTTCAAAAAGAGCGGGTTTTCGTTAACATGTTTAGCTCAGCTACAGCTACCAGAGCCACCAGAAGTTACGCACTCTCAACCAGCATGGCAACTTCTACCCAACTCTGAAGAGGTGAGTTTTGAGAACTATGTTCGGGTCTAGGGTGCCCTTACCGATGCTGAGCTGTTGAATCTGACTTCTTTGGATGAGGAATATGCAGCAGACGAAGATGAGTGTCATTAAGCCAAGCAACGGCAAGTCTGAGCACATTACGCTCCTGTGCTCTCAAAACAGATACAAGTGATGATTTCTTTTTAGCTCTAATCACAATTGAAAATTCATTAGACAATGACAGATTGAAATACTTAAATCCAAAAAAAAAAAAAAAATTACAGACTTTTTTTCATTATAAATTGTTCTTATGCTAAATATGTGTATGTCCATTTATAAAAAAATTTAAATAAGCTCTTGTTAACTTAAAATTTTTTTATCTTTCTTTAGCTATTTTGAAGTCTAGTTAATATGAAAACTCGATTATTTAAACTTTTTTTCTGGTCCCTTAAGTTTCAAATTATCAAGAGGCGACTGTATTAATATAACCCAAGGTTGTATTAAATACAATTGATATTGAAAACTCTGTAATAATAAATAGTATAGTAATATAACAATAACTTAAATTATTACTTGGTAACTCTTTTTTACAATTCCCTGCCAAAGGGGTAAAAACCTAATGTCTGGCCGACTGTTTATCGCTATAGAAATATATAAAAAATAAAGAGAATTATTGCCCATAGTATATGGGTCCACATTATTTAAAGCGCTATACTTTTTTTTCCTTTTACTTTTTTTTAACCATTTTATCGCACCATCAATACAAAAGGGTCACAACTCAAAAAACTTAAATTTTTAGAAGAGACAGAAAAACTGTTTAGTTCATAGCGCACAAACAACACACTTAACACAAAAAAATATATATAATATATATATATAATATATATATACATATATATATATATATATATATATATATATATATATATATATATATATATATACATAACTGTATTTTCCTAGTTGAAGAAGATAGTGTTGATGTGAAAGGAATTTTTGCAGTAGTTAAAGATGTGTTGTCTGAATTAATTTATGGAAAAAAAAGTTAGTTTTGGCAAATTTTGTATTTAGGACGAGATATGCAAAATTTTTTTTTTCCTTTAGTTCTTAACGTCATTGAAACATTAGGTATTTGCGTTTTTTTTTATTTTACAAATTTTAGATTTGGCTGCCTGTGGGCCTTTTTAATTAATCCAGTTAAGTTTTAAACAAAATCTTTAGAAAAAAAAATCATTGGAGTTATGACTATATGCTTTTCACTATAAACTTACAATTTTTTTCCGCATCATGATAATCATTTCTATGAAATGATTTTGAAAAAATATAGTTTTGTAAAGGAACACAATATGATAAATGTAATTAATTTTTTATTTGAAATCATTTTAAAGTTAATATACGTTACTTGTGCTTGATTTCCTTCAGAAATGAATATTTTTTGATATTTTCATAAAATATTTATTATTCAAAGATTGAAATGTAAGCGTATCCATATGGCTATTTCACTACCGCTCATATAGATGATCTATGGGTTATACCAAAATTTTATTGAGAAGAGTCTCATATCTCAAGAGTCTCATATCTCAAGCCAAAAAAGATTTTTTATTCTAAATATATAATAATTATAATTACTTAGATTTTTTCTAATATTTTTTTAGTAGTTTATTGTTAAGCACAAGGTCTTTATTTTATAAAAAAATTTTAAAACTTTTTTTTGTAATTTTTCAATATTTCACCAAACCATTAGCTGGGGCCATCTTCAGGAAAAGAAAACTGTATAAACAATTTTTGATTTGTAAAATTGTTTCTAAACTTTTTTTCAAATTTTAAATAATTTTGATTTATTTAATTGATATGGGCGTATATTTTCCGACGGGGTTTAATTTATTTTTATTTGGGTACAGTTTTACGTCGACTAAAACGCATAAGGAGAACACTGAAGATGGCAAATAGCCGAAACCGGTTTGTTCACAAACCAAATTTGACGAGGGTCGACGTAAAACCAAATAAAAATTTATTAAATTGTTTATTCACTAAACTTTTTCTGAAGATGCCACTCAATGGTGTAACGAAATATTAAAAATAAAAATAATTTTTTTTTAATTTGTTGTTTAAAGACCTTGCAATTAAAAAAAAATATAAAATATTAAAAATAACAGTTAACTATAATTGTTTATAATGTTAATCCTTTAGCTAAGGAATATTTTAATAGTGTAAGATATTTCAAATTTGTTTCTTTATTGGCATAGATAGAGAGATATGCAAAGAGGTTTAAGTTACCCTCATTGCAAATTTAGCTTCTTTGTTTCCTTGTATTTAAATATAATTTAATAATTTTAATAAAAACAATTAATCAAAAATAAAAAAAAATTGTTGCTTAACAAATTCAAAATAATCAAAAACTTTTTATAAATTAATGAATTTTTCAATTAAAAATAATAAATTGTTAAAATAATCCTTTAAAAAAATCAAATACTCTTTTAATGAAATTTTCATTTAATTTTTAAATTTACAATTTAAATATTTAACACTTTTAAAACTGTTTGATTTAATTTAAATTTTATTTAAAAAAAATTTGTTTAAACTCTTACAAACAAGCTGTCAAATGATTTTTTTTATTTATTTTTAATAATTTCTTTGTGACATTTATTACGCCCCATTTCCATAATGAACATTTTAAATTCTTTTTTTTTTTTGATAAGACATTTAAATGGGACGTCTTCTCTATTAATGTAACCACTCGTACATCAGAATTAAGTTGTTTTTTGTTATTTATTTTTCTACATTTTATTGTGTTACCTGACATCAAATGTTTAAGATCATTTTAATTTATTTAAAACGAAGTTAATAGATTATTTAAGAAGTTTTAAAACACAAATTGTTGCAGAAGTAGTCATAGTTGTATGACTTTTATCTCTAACATTAATCAGTTTTCTTTTTCTTTTTTTTATTTTATTTTTATTTATTTTTGTTTGGTTTATTATCGCTCACATTGAACTGCTTTCTTACATTGAGTTCAGCTGTAACACACATTTCTGGTTGCCATTAAACACTACTGGAGATTAGTTTACAGGCATTGCATTCATATTATTAAACACAAAGTTGACTAAAGGTTATTTTTAAAAATTTTCACTACGAATTTAAAAAAGGAGGGTTTTTTTAATTGCTTAATATTTAAATAGAAAATGGAAAAATTTCTACTTTAGGGACAAAAAAGCTTAAGGTACCTTTGCTTTAGTATTTACTGCATTAAACACATAAACAACTGCAGCTACACTACTACTACGAGTGCCAACAATAATAAACATAATAAATCAATCAAATGCGAATTGCACTATTTATTTTAATTTTATGGTTTAAAAATTTTTTTTGTTGATTTTAATTTTCTTGCTTATTTTATATATAGAGACTTCACTCTCACATTTGTTGTTAATTTCAAGTCGATGTCTTTAGAGGTTCCAAAGATAAAATCAATACTATTAAACTTTGGGAATAGATAAAAGCCTGTGAGTGACGTACAAAAATTTTAGCGATATAAATAGTCATTTTTTAGATAGTTAGTTTTTTTAAATACATTTTTTTTAATTTTTATTATTTCGCCACACCATTGGGTGGCATCTTTAAGAAAAGAAAAGTTCATAAAATATTTTTGATTTGTTAAATTGTTTATAAACTGTTTGACTTTTAAAATTTTTCAAATTTTAAATATTTTTGATTTATTAAATTGTTTATACACTTTTCTTTTCCTGAAGATGCCACCCAATTATGTGGCGAAATATTGGCAATAAAATTAAAATTTATTAAAATTGTTATAAAAAGACCTTGAAAAAAATCTTTATATATATAAAAATTGTGTAAAAAATGTGTAGTAAATCATAAAATAGAAATGGTTGTTTCGATTTTCGAAGAGAAGATTTTTCCGGAAGAGTCGAAAAATTGATAAAATCGAAAATCGATTTTCTCTATGAAATTTTGTGTGAAATTATTCCTTAATTGGCTTTTAAAATAAAAAAATACAAAGTTCTGAGTGTAAATCATGGAAAATTCGGGAAAATGTGAAATGCGGAAAATCTCTCCGCAAAATTTGGAAAGTTGGAAAAATCGAAAATTCATTTTTATGAAATTTTGTGTGTAATTATTCCCTAATTATACGTTGACGTAGGCCTTGCGCAATCTGACAGGTGTCTTTTTTGGCATTGTAATTTTCTACAGAAAATGTGCTATTTTTCTTGTTGCAATTTATACGAGTTTTGTGTATTGTGAAACTGATCACATCACGCATTCACGTAATAGCATTACAATCAATATGAAATTCAGTGCAGTATTTATCAAAAAAATCAAAAATTTATATGGAATTTTGTGTGGAATTATTCCTTAACGGAATTATTTCAAGTGAAAATTGCGGAAAAATGTGATTCAGCCGACAATCATCAAGGGCAAATTCAAAGGAGAGAAAGTTTTTATTCCACGAATTCCCATTATTCCAACTGATCTTCCATTTCAATTCAAACGAATTCAGTTCCCCGTTCGATTGCCATTTGCCATGACAATCAATAAATCGCAAGGAATTAATCTCTAATTTCCCTGTTTTTTGCATGGTCAGCTGTACGTTGCATGTACGCGTGTTTGTGAATCGTCTTCGTTATTTATTTTTGCGCCGGAAAAAAAAATCGAAAAACATTGTTCATCAAATCGCTCTCTACAGATTCCATTCGAATAAATTACATTAAAAATTTAAATATTTGTGTTGTATTATTACTATAAAGTTTGTGTGAAGGCTAAAATTGTGGCGAGACGTAGTTCGCTTGGTCCGCTAGTTATTTATAAAATATTAAAAAGATCAATTAACTATAGTTATTTATAATGATAATCCTTTAGCTGCGGAATATTTAAATATTGTGAGATATTTCAAATTTCTTTTTTGGCATAGATAGAGAAATGTGTAGGGGGGGCTAAGCTACCCTCATTGCAAATTTAGCTTCTTTGTTTCCTTGTATTTAAATAAATAATTTTAAGCAATTTTAATCTGTGCTAGATTCCCTCAATTAAACATTTCATGATACTCTCACTAAATATTAATTAAAAAAATAAACATTTTATGATATTCTGATAAAACATTTATTTAAATAAAAATATTTGAAATGTGTTACTGCGGAGGAGAGCATATCCATATTGCAATTTCACTAATGCTCAAGTAGCTCATCAGCGAACTTTACCCCAATATTGTATAGAAAAACCTAAGAGTTTTATACCCAAAGCCAAACTGATTCTATGAGAATTTTTATAAAATCAACATAGCATGGACAGCAAGACTCAAAAACACTTCTACACAAACACAGCAAAATCTTAATAAATGTTTTATGAGAATATCATAAAATGTTTATTTTTTAATAAATATTTTTTAATAAATATTTTGTAAGAGTATCTTGAAATATTTGAAGGAATCTAGCACATATTAAAATTGCTTAAATTGAAAATGATTCCGATTAATTATGAATTAATAAATAATTTTATTATTTTTTTCTTAAGGACAATCGCTAAATAATAAAGTTATTTTCGCTTAAAATAAAATAAAAATTATTTTGTCCATTTCTTAAAAAATATTTTCACGCTTTTAATTTTTCAAATGTAGGAGCAACCAAGCTCCTCAACCAACTCAGCAGTCATGGCTACCACACTGGTGCTAGTAATAATATTTCTTTTCCATTCAGCAGTTTTTAACAGTATTCTCTGTTATTCTTATATGCAGGCTCCTTTATCTAAAATGGCTTCGTAATAAATATTTTCCACTTTTGAAGTGCTTCAATTGTTTTTATACAATTTCATACAACTAATTCACAGCGGCTACTTAAAAACAATTATTTTTTTTATTCTTTATATCGCTTTTGGGATTTGAACTCATGATCTTTTGTTTGAAAAATAAGCAGGCACCTCTACCTAAGCTGTAATACAATGCCCCGTTATACAACGTGTGCTTGCTAACTTTCCCATTAATTTGTTTTTATTACACACTTACACTACACTTCTTAGTGGTGGAAATTAGCTAATAATTCACATATCCAACATTTTTACAGAACTTTAAAGATTGTTGCTACAAATATATTAAAGATTTCGAATCTTATTTAAATAAAAATTTAATCATTTTGGCAGTTTATGCCACAAAATGCTTACAAAAAATTAAAAAAAGTTACTTTTATAACTACCAAACCCGGCGAACTCCGTTTCGCCACCAGATGTCTTCGTTTTTTGTAAGATGTCGTTTGGGGATTAAAAGATGAAGAAAAATTATTTTTTTTGTTTGATATTTGAAAAGGAAAAAATTTATTTCATTGCACCATAGTAATGAATTCATTTCGATGACAAAAATGAAGTGGAATTTAGTGGAACTTCTCTAAGTAAAAAATGAAAGTGAATCCAAAGTAAATACTGAATCAAAGCGCTAAACGTGTCCGCAAATTATCCGTTTCATTGAAGTGCTCTTTAGTAAACCATGTGCCCATGTGAAAAACAATGATTTTTTAAATTTATCCCTAGCGATTGGCCTTGCGAACGCAAGCGAACCGGAAATTGCAATCGTTTGAAGTCAAACGAAAGATCAGTCGGAATCATTGGTATTCGAGGAATATATACATTTTCACCTGCGTGCTTTCCGTTAATAATGGTTGCCTCATCAAATTTGGCAAGTCAAATTTTACCGCAAGTAGAATATCGTTGCAAAGTCGCGGTGGATTCAAATTACGCAATATCACAATAACTGAACCAACTTTGAGTTGCAAGTTACGTGGTGGAAACCCTGGCAACACCAGAGAGTTCAAAAACTCCATTGGATAATTTACTGCATCATCGGGATTTGTTATGGAACCAACGGATTTCTATGTCACCAAATCGCCATCGAATTTTGATTGAATGGTAAAATTGAAATTGAAATGTACAACATCATTATTCTTTGGGCCGAAAATTGCTTGTTGACTTAATTGATAATTCTCACTAATGTTTGGGAAAACATTTTCAACAAGAGCTAATTGAGAGTCTACAAATCGGCAAAAGTCGTTGGTAAGAGTAATTAATCCAGCTGTCGCATCAACTGGGACTTTTCCATTTCCAACAGCTAACAATTGTTTGGAAAATTGTGCAGCACTTTGATCATAGTGAAGTTGAACTCTCATATTAGTGGTTAGCGATAATGTTTTTACGTTATTTCACAAAGACAGGCATTGCACGGGGAATTACTGGCAACGTGTGCCTGAAATCGCCTGCCAACAATATCTTTCTTCGCTTAAGTTATGTGAATACACTTGTTGCTGGCTTGCATGTCTTGTGCGGCGACCGATGTTCGCACGTCGTCCTCTCGGCATTTTGGACTATGGATAGTCTGGTGAATTTAACCTCAAATGCACGAACCACATAATTTACGCAGTTCAACTTACCACCTTAAGGACAACTGCCTGCTGTTGAAGTTGAATAAAAATTTGCAAAATACGCTTTATTGATTTTATGGTTTCCAATTAGGTGCCCCTGTAGGCTAGTAGGTAGTGTACTAGCTTGTAAATATGGGGGTTGTGAGTTCGATTCCCAACGAAGACCTTGGTTTTTTCACTACAAAAATAAAAATTTTTCTGCTACATTTATTTGTAAGTGGCGTTTGAGTGTTTAATTTATTTGCAACTTTTTCTTAGGAAGTAAATCCTTTGTCAACAAATAATTTTTAGTCAGGTAGAAGTTCAAAGATATTCAAAATAAAGAGTATTAAACTTTGGAAATTTGATTATTTACGAAATGGTTCTAGTAATAATTGCCTATGCTTAAATAAGAAGACACTCCTAATTTAAGTGGAAATAAACTTGTCACGGTCTTGACACTTTTTTGTTTGATTTTATAACCGATTTTTGTTTTTTTTTTATTAAATTTTCTTTAGGTAAAAAATTTTGCGATATTTTTTATTTCCATACTAAATATTAAGAGCCTCTTGTTACAAAATTAGTATTTTTAAGAAAAAAAAAATACTAAAGAGCAGACACTAGCGGAATTTAAAGCATTTTCGATGTCGTTGATAATGAATGATCAATAAAAATTGTACCTATGAAGCTAAATATTAATATTTTATGTAAATGTTAAATAATTATATTAAGCTTAAATGTTATAATATTAAAATTACATTTTGGTACTTTTATATAGTTTTTTTCAAACATAAACTCCTCCAGTCATTTGAAATAAAAATCTCTGCAGCGACTACAGCAAATAAAGCTTATTATCAATTTATTTTAAACAATTGCTGTTAACAAGAATACAATACGATATAAGATAAAATAAATTGGGCCCATTGTGGTACTTTATGCTACTTTTTCAATATCCTTAAGCTTGCCTAATTTTTTTGTAATTATTTTATACGCAATTATGAAAATTTAATGAATTTGCTGTATCGCTATAAAACTTTGCAACATCCTCTATTTAATTAGTTTTACCAGTGAACAATAACACTTAGTACGTCCAAAACTAAATCATTTTGAGCTTGATTTTAATAAATTTATTTTAGCTACTGCCTTTAATTAAATTTACCACAGTGTAATGAAGGCTATAAAAATATTTATACCGAATTCCCAATAGTTGTCTTAAAAATGTGTGTCTCTTTCTTAAGTTCAAAAGATTTCTTATCAGCATTTTGCATCTTTTTATTGCATGTTCTAACGAGGAGGGTCAAAAACAATGTTTTTAAATTATTTTTAGTTTTTGAAATTCGTTTTTTTTTCCTTTAATTTAATCATTTGCAGCTACTTTTCATAAGCAGCCAAAATGCTTCTCTTTTTCCGCCGTGTATTTATTTTTTTTTCTTTTCTTTTTTTTTTTTTTTTAATTCCGTCTCTAAATTAATGTCATAAATTAAGTTAAAAATTGTCAACATTTTGGACACTTTACATGTACAACTAACAACAACTACATTAAGGCTCTGGCGGCTGTGGCATAAAATGAATGAATGTGAGCGAAGAGCCCAAGTCAGAGTTAGAACCATCCATCTGACTAATAAAGCAAAATAAATAATGAAAACGAAAAAGGAAAACAGTTTCAAACTAAAAAGTAAAACGAATTAAAACTTCAAATATAAAACTCGTAAGCAAACCTTGCTGCTGCCACTAAAAAGTGGTTGCCTTTGGTGGTGAATGTTGGCTGTTGTTGGCAGATGACTGCCTTAAACAGTTCGCTCCTTTTTATTTTAATGTTTTTAATTTTCTTTCATCTCTTAACAGATCATAAATACTTTTAGATCACATGACTATGAATTGAGTTTTTGACTTTAAAGTTTTTCTTAATTCTTTTTGTTTTTTTTTTTGTTTTTTTGAACAATTTGGGGAAGGTCGTTTTGGTTTCAACTTTCTGTTGGCTGCTTTTAATTTATTTATTTTTATTTTATTTAATTTTTTTTTATAAATTTAACGAATATCAGCGAGCGCTAAAAAAATAAAACCAAAAAGTGAAAAAAACTCTGTGTGGCAACGCATTCAATATAAAATTTATGTTTGTCCTCCCAATACAAAACAACAACAAAAAATAATAATAATTATTAGTGTGAACTATCCCGTGTTTTTTTAAGCTTCCGTTCTAAGTTCTTAAACACCTTTAAAAAAAATACTCTATGATTAAGTTGTAAAATATTTTAATAAAAGATAAACAAAAAAAAAAATAAATAACAAAAAATATATTTCTTTAAAGGAATAAAAAAAATCTTCTTTTTCTATTTTTTAAAAAAGCTAAACCTGATTATAAAAAAAGTGCTTAAGAGCCTTAGGCCGACTTATTAAAGTTGATTGCCTAAGTTTAGTGATTAAATTTCCAAAAAAAATCAACAATTTAAGCTGCTGTTGTTGTTGTTGTTGCTGCTGCTGCTATTGTTGTTAATTCGCATTTATATTTAAAAAGGAAAAATATTTTCACAATACGTCAGCATAAAATACCACATCCTGCCGCCGCACTGCCAAATAAGCATCGTTGGAACCAAACCTCGTGATATCTCAAAAGACGCACATGGGCGTCTGCACCGAAGAGCGCCCTGTGATGCATTGGGTAAGTTTATTAAAATTTTTTTTTATACAAACGACTAAATGAATTTATTCCATGGCCTAATTTTGTTTAAGTTCTAAATCCTGAATAGAATTTTTTGCATGACTTCTGTTCATAATGGGTGGGCAAATTTGAGGTTAGGAGGAAAATTGGCTTGAATCACATACTGTTTTTTAATAACTTCAGTTTTATTGAAATATGAAAATTAATAGTGGAAAATGATGTAGGGTAAATATCCTCCTCTTGCACGTTGGCAGACGTCCGCTCTTTTCAAAAAATTTTTGAGCACATTTTGCAACAAAGCTTTGCGTTTCCTTACTCTTTTTCGAATAAATATGGGGCAAAAACGCTGCCTGGCCACAAATCGTATCATACGGTCACTTTTGTTGAATGTAATCATTTTTCAAGGACTATTTGGGAATTTTGTGAGCCTCATATGCGATAATATTTTTACATATACATACATTTTACGTTTACATAACCGTCTAATTGAACACGAGCCACATCACTAATGATGATTTTATTAAAAAATACAACAATCAATTCACAAACGTTCCACGGACACTATAGTCGACTGGCTTTAATTCTTGAAGGAATCTTTATGCAAAATGTTGAGCAAAGTGCTTTTAGTGATGTCCTATTTTTTGCAAACGTCAATGAAGTGATGTTTCAGACTCATTCTCAACATTTTGCTGTACAGCGGCTATGTTTGCATCACTACGGTCACCACAAGCGTCTTGATTTCTTGTCATCAATAATAGCATGAGACTCGAATTCAGCGATTTAGTTATGTACTGCTCTCCCAGAAGGAGCCTGATTACAAGGAAAAGCTGTTCGAATTTTACAAATAATACATTTTTCAAATACAGTGAAATTTTCGCTATTTTGATAGTAAATTTTCACAATTTAAATTCTTCGCTAAAGAGTGTAACGTTCAATGCTTAAAATTCATAACTTTTTCTATATAAATCTCAATAGATGACAGCTTAATTCTTGGTATTTAATTATTTGACAGACAATTTACTTCGTAACCTCAAGTTTTCCAACACGACATTTAACTTGCAGAGGCAAAAACTATTAGTCTTTAACATAATTATTACAGTAAACGGAGTATTCTTAGTCACTTAACGGAAAGGAAACCAAATACTGAAGAGATGTTTCTCATGCTTCTATCTTTCCACTTCTAGAAATTGATATTGACGATAGAAGTTGCTATGATACATTTAAGTATGAAATGAAAGTAATACATATTGCAATAGTTAAAGTCGCACAGTGGGGTAGTAGGTAAAAAAAGTTTAACAATTTTTTTTATTTCTAAGCTCGCATATTTGTATTGAAAACTAAAACACCGCTATAGTAGAGGTGTCAACAAATTCAAATTTTAGAAGTGAATGTTATAGTACCGCAGAAGACTGAGCTGCGTTTACTTAAAGTACCCCAGCTCGACTGCATTCTTGTTTTTCTACAAATTTTGGAAATTTCAATTTTTGGTGATATTTCATAATTTATAAATAAAATTTTAAAATTAAAAATTTTACACTTTGCATGCACTTTTACGGTGAAGCTTTTTGATCCTATTGCAGTCCTTCTCATTCTTCTTTTTTTTTGTTTGTTCACAAGGAATTTTCAAGGAAAAATAAATTGAAAACAAGTTCTTGTTCAAAAGTTATATCAAAGCAAATTTGAAATTCCTAAAAATTCGATTTTTGGTGAATTTTTAGCCCATAATTTGGAAATCTTCTATTTGGTGAAACTCAAATTAAAGCGGAATTTTCTCTCTAATCGATTAAACTGAATCAAAAAATTTTAAATTGGAGTGCATGTTTCAATATATTTTTTTTTTAAATTCTGCAATCGATATTTCTCCCCTAGTTCGTTTTATGAAACATTCTTCAAAAGTAAATTAAATAAATGAAAAAACTTTATAAAAAGTACCATTTCTTAAAAGACGTGTTTAATACAGGGATTATTATTTAAGATCCAATTTCAAAGTTTGTTTTTAAACAAGAAAATCTTTTCAAAGAGAAACATTCTCATAAGGTACTTTAATGAAAAAAAGTAACTTTAAAGAAAGCTTCATCAAAAGTATCTTTTCGTAAATGGCCTTTTTTTATAGCAGGAAATCATTTAAGAAACAATTTTAAAAGTTTCTTCTTAAAAAAGATTATTTACCAAAATGGAAAAAGTACTTTTAGAAAAAAATGTAAAATATCTAATAGGTACTTTGAAAAACAAGTATCTTTGAAACAAAATTTTACCAAAAGTACTATTTAAAAAAAATACTTTTTTAATAAAACCAATTAATTTAAGAAACAATTTTTAAAATTTCTTATTAAAAAAGAAAATCTAACCAATATTGAAAAAGGTACTTTTAAAAATAAGTAATTTTGAAACAAAATTTACCAAAAATGGAAAATATCCAACAGTAATATTTCAAAAAAGACTTTTTTAATGGAAGGAATTAATTTAAAGAACAATTTGAAAAGTTTATTCTTGAAAAAAAATCTTTCCAAACTGGAAAATTCCTAGAAGGTACTTTTAGAAATAAGTAACTTTAAAACAAAATTTCCCAAAAGTAGTATTTCAAAAAAGAATTTTTTAGAAGGAATTAATTTAAGAAATAATATTAAAAGCTTCTTCTTGAAAAAGAAATTTTTTCCAAAATGGAAAATTTCTAGATGGTACTTTTAGAAATAAGTTATTTTGAAACAAAATTTAACAAAATTGCCATTTCAAAAGAGACTTTTTCAATAGAACGAATTAATTGAAGGAACAGTATTAAAAGTTTCTTCTTAAAAAAGAAAATCTTGGCAAAATGTAAAAAGGTACTTTTAGAAATAAGTAGTTTTGAAACAAAATTTACCAAAAATGGAAAATAGCCAAAAATACTATTTCAGAAAAGACCTTTTTAATAGAAGTAATTAATTTAAGAAACAATTTTAAAAGTTCTTCTTGAAAAAGAAAATCTTTCCAAACTTGAAAATTTCTAAATGGTACTTTTAGAAATAAGTATCTTTGAAAAAAATTTTACCAAAAGTACTATTTCAAAAAAAAATTATTTTTTAATAGAACAAATTAATTTAAGAAACAATTTTTTAAATTTCTTCTTAAAAAAGAAAATCTACCCACATGGAAAAAGGTACTTTTAAAACTAAGTAATTTTGAAACAAAATTTACCAAAAATTGAAAATATCCACAAGTAATATTTCAAAAAAGACTTTTTTAATAGAAGGAATTAATTTAAGGAAAAATTTGAAAAGTTTTTTCTTGATAAAGAAAATCTTTCGAAAATGAAAAATGTCTAGAAGGTACTTTTAGAAATAAGTGTCTTTGAAAAAAATTTTACCAAAAGTACTATTTCAAAAAAATACTTTTTTAATAGAAGGAATTAATTTAAGAAACAATTTTAAAAGTTTCTTCTTAAACAAGAATTTTAAAAAAAATGGAAAAGGTACTTTTAGAAATAAGTAATTTTGAAACAAAATTTACCAAAAGTAGCATTTCAAAAAAAGACTTTTTTAATAGAACTAATTCGTTCTAAGAAACAATTTTTAAAGTTTCCTTTAAAAAAGAAAATCTTACCAAAATGGAAAAAGGTACTTTTAGAAATAAGAAACAGTGGAAAGTAAAAATGGAAAAAATCCAAAAGTACAATTTAAAAAAAAGACCTTTTAAATAGAAGTAGCTAATTTAAGAAACAATTTTAAAACTTTCTTCTTAAAAAAGATAATTTTTCCAAAATGAAAAATTTCTAGAAGGTACTTTTAGAAGTAGCTAACTTTAAAACAAAATTGTGCAAAAGTACTATTTCAAAAAAGACTTTTTTTGTATTAATTTCTTAATATATGTATTAAATTATATAATACACCAATTTTTGTAGCTTAAAAAATAAATGTAATTTTCCAAAAAGTTTTTAAAAACTCTTCTCGAAATTTTTAAATTCAGAAACATAATTTAATTTTTTTCATTTAAAGGAATACAAAATTTCCTAAATATTGATATATTATATATCAATCTCTGCTATTTTACAAGTTAAATTAATGAGTTAAAATGTAATATGTAAAATTGTGTTACGCTGTTTAAAGAATTGTGTAGACGCCATGAGTATAAAATATATTTCATAACTTTTTAACAATTAATCTTTGATATTTTTTTATTTTCCAATAACCAAGTAGTTTTTATCCTTTCCTATAAATTAAGGACTTCAAATTTATTCAATGAAGAGAAATGCTCTAGGTAATACAAAATTAATATGCAAGTGTTATAAGAAATAACGTTAAAAAAATGTTATAAATAGTCTCCAAACAAATAAATAATTTGTAATTTGTTAAAATAAAACTCTTTAGCTGAGATGTTATGTTTTTTTTTGTCTATAGCAAATGAACTTTAAAATAAAATTTTTAATCATTAAAATTAAAAAGGTTTTAAATCATGTTTCATTATTTTTATATGAAAATTACTATGTCACTCAAAAACATTCAAGCCGTCGGCGCCATAAAAATTATAGCGGCTTGTTACTCTAGTTTACGATTAAAAGAAATTTAAATTTAATTATCAGTGAATTGCACAAATTGTTATAGTTTTTTTTTATTTATTTTCAATTGGCAATTTTTTGTAGGAGGGACTATGAAGTGTGAATCGAACATCTTTAACCTTTAAAGCAGCAAATTCTAATGTCTATTCACTTATCAGCGGTATTCATAGATTCTTTAAGTTTAAATTGTGAAATAGTTCACTTAATTTTTACTTTGCGAATATTGGATTTTAAGTAAATATTTCAAAAACAGAGTTTAGCTTTTTTGCGTTTTTAAATTTTCTTAATTTCAATTGTTAGTGAACATTTTTTGATGGTACTGGCGTTTTTCAGTTGAGTAAATTATAAATAAAAGTTATCAAAAATCGATTTTTTTTTTGTCTCCATATTTGCTATTTTGTATTTTCACAAATGTTGAAGGTGATGACCTTCCTTCCTTCCTTCTGGCGAAATATACAGTTTAAGTTTGTTTTAATCTAAGTCTTACAATCATTTTTTCTCATTCTCCTAAGTTTATTTAAAACACTTCAAACATAGAAAATCATACATAATTATTATCAGTTTAGTGAATATGGAGAATTTTCGATTGCCTGGATTCCATACACATAGAAAACAGTGCAAAGAAGCTATTCATGACTGACTGCCAGCTGATAACATTTGTAACCCTAGAACAACTAAAAAATGACAAACCGACTAAATATTTTTTTTTTCAATTTTTTTTTTCTTTTTATCAATACTAAAATGTATTGTGATGGGGATAATGATGATGATGATGAATGCATCATATAGCACAATAATTTGTGCTGCATTACACAAGATTTTAAAATTATCTAAAATGTACTGGTACAGAGCAAAAAAAAATTCATGTTAAAAAAATTTTAGTACTTTTAAGTTTTGATTTTAAAAAAATCTTAAATGAATAGCAAAAAAAATATATTTTTTATTTTTATTAAATTTTAATAAATAAAACGACAAATTTTTTTTTTTGTTAGAAAACAAATTTTTAATTAGACAGTTGTATTTGTACGTTAACGTCTACACAACTCAGCTGTATGGATTTTCAAAATGAATTATTTTTAGCCTTATTAACAACAAAAACAACAATAAAAAAAAAAAAATAAAAAGAAACAAAATAAAGAAACGCCAGACCAAAATCCCTAAATTATAGTATAAAATATAATTTTAGTTTTTGTTTTTTTTTAGTTTTTAGTGGCATAAAGAAAACGCATTTAATAAAAAAAGAAAATATTCACATTTCTGCATTTGCATATTTCCATCCATACATGTCCTTTGATTTCGAAATGAAAGAAAAAGTGTCTGTTGAAAAGTGTCAACCGCTGAAACATGTCAAATCTTGTTTTTTTCATACTAATTAACCTTAAAACTAAAGCGGAATATTTAAGTAGTTTTTTTTTTTATTTTTAAAGACTGGAATATTAAAAACAGATAAAATTTATTGCAAAAAATAATTTTAATTGCCAGTTTCTTTCTGCACTTTTTTCAAAAGTTTATTCACAAAAGAAAAAAAAAAACAGAATAAATATTTACGAATCAAAATTAGCGCCGATCACAGGCCGCTTCTTACCTCCATCATCGAAACTTCTTCAGCAATTTTTATAGAACAAAATAAAATAGAATAGAATACAATAGAATACAATAGAAAAAATATTGGATAGCGAGTATTGCAGCGATGCCAGATTCTTAAGTTCGGTAATACTTGTCGATGATTATTTTAGCTGGTACATTATATCGGCCGGTATACATTACATTGATCTGTTACTTTCGTACCAAATACTTATGAACATCACGAACTGAGAACCATAAATATGGGCTGTGTCACACAATACTCATTGAGTTAGATGGCCTTCAAAATCCCTAAGAAATCATTTTCTTGCGGCAAACAAAAAACTCTTTAAAATTTTAAAATTAAAAGAAAATAATAAGAAAATAAATATGTTTCATTAACGCAAAAGGGATTAACCAACCATAACTACTGACATGACTTTAAACTCGTCTATTAACTATCATCCACCGTTATTACTAATTTGTGTAACCTTTACCACAAGTGGAAAGGACATATTCTACGTTATTTTTATTTTTTATCCTGCATCCTTCTCCTTGTCGTTTGAAATCAGTTTTTCGAAAACCATATAAAAATTCGGTATAGGAAATTGGTAATTAAATTCAAAGATTCTTGGAAGGGGGAGGTACGGGTATACCGCTTTGTTTTGCCGCCATTTGACAGTTCATATTTGGCAGTCAATAAGTAGACACGTGATAAATTTATTTTTTGAAAAAATATTCGATAAACCAACGTGTTTTAATCGTTAAAACATTTTACTAAAAATCAATCATCGACCACAGTGACGATTAGAAAGTGTCGTGATATTTTTGGGAGAAACACCGTACTAACAAAATGCACTACTGAATGATTTTAAAGAAAGAGGTTCGGTAGGTGATAGCCTGGACCACAATATACTGCAAGACCGGCTGAAAACATTACTGCTGCCCAAGAAAGTGTTGAAAACAATCTAGCAACCTCAACTTGACGCTGCGCTCAAGAACTTGCTCTCCAAAGAACAACTTTGGCCACAAGTATTTGCATTTGTTTCCATATAAGATTCAGTTGACACAAGAGCTTCTTCCACAAGACCATTTACAGCGCCGTACATATGCCAATAGAATGTTACAGCTCGCCCATGACAACCCTGATTATTATGAAAAAATCATAATGAGTGACGTGGCACATTTTCATTTGAATGGATATTTGAAAAAACAGAATAGTCGATTTTGGGGAATGGGAAACCCTCAAATTATTCAACAGTCACCTTTGAATTCATTAAAGGAAACTGTCTGGTGTGCCATTTGGTCAGGAGGAATCATTCGACCTTACTTCTTTGAAAATGAAAACGGCGTAACAGTAACTGTGAATAGGGAGTGATAGCGTGATATGATTGAAAACTTTTTAATGCCCCAACTGCATGCTTTGGTCTGGATTAACATGTGGTATCAACAAGACAGTGCTACATCGCATACGGAATTACTGCGAGACCTCTTTCCACAACAAGTTATTTCAAGAAATGGTGATGTTGATTGACCTCCACGGTTGCCTGACTTGACCCACTCCGGACTTCTTTTTGTGGGGTTATCTGAAAAGCAAGGTTTATTGAAGCAATCTAGAAGAGCTTAGGCAACTCAAGCAAAATAATCGTAATTAAATTAATGAAATTCACCACGTGAATGTGTGACGATGTACTAAAAATTGTGCTCAAAAGGGCTCACAATATTGAGACTAACAGGCGGATATTTATCTGATATCGAATTCCATACATAATTGCCTACATTAAATAAAACGTTTATGGAAATAAGATCTATTCTTTTTCATTTAATTAAAAATTATAAACAAACAACGTAGTAAAGCTTCCCGGCGGACACCCTGTAAAAGCGAAATAGGCTGTTTTTAATATCCGCGGTGTGCTTTTGTTGTATTGAAAAACCAAAGTATTACAAAAAAACAAAAAACTAAAATTTCAATAACAAAAAAAGCAAAAGTGACCTTAAAGTCCCAAATAAAAAATTTTTATTTTGGCGTGATATCATTCCCAAAATAGTTAAAAACTAATTTCAATTTTTTATTTAAGTGATAAATTTTTAACAAAAATAAATTAAAAGTTTCTCAAATTTGCTTTATCCTTTTTAAATTTAAAATAAATTCGCATTAAAACAAAAAATAAACTGAACTGTTGATGCGTTTCCTAATTGTAGTAAAATATCTAAGGAAATGAATCACAAAAAAGAAATGACGAATTAAATTTCTCTCGACGCTTTTACACTTATTTTGGAGCTTTTCACATATTTTTTTTTTTTTGTTGGTATTTTTTTGCTTAATACCCGTTTTTTTAAAGGCTGTTTACAGTGCCTTTCACAATTTCTCCATGCTTTCTGCAGTGACTTTTATTTAATCGAGAACTTGGCCCTTAAGCATCATGCTATTATTATTTAACAGCATGTTATTTAGAATTATGCAATATACACCCGTAGTTTCAAGTTACAAGGTGACTTCTTTTTGGGAAAGTTAAAGTTGTCACAATTTTTTGCGAAACTACTCACTTGTTTCAGGCGTCTCTTTCAAATTAGTGTAAAAATTTTTATGATTTAATTGTTTATTATGTCCGATGATTTGTTTGTTGTATAAATTTAAGCAGGCAAGCATTTGCTAATGATTATCAATAAGTCTACTAGAGATGGAGAAACAACATTATAGAAAAGCTTAGGAGAATAATGCAGCTTTCAAAAGGTGGCTTAGACCAGCTAAGAATGAATTAAAGACGTGAAATAGCGATTTATGTCGCACAAAAAGAGAAAAAAAGCAATGGATCCTAATACAATTTTTTCAGTACAACTTAAGCTGGTTTTCGAACATCTAAAGCTGAAACAGTGATATTTGCACCGACATTATTTCTGATGACAATAAAATAACCACGTATTATCTGTATAAACTTATATTATTCTACTGTACGTGTGTTGTTACTGAACTCCTTCCTCCTAAACGGCTGGACCGATTTGCATAAATGTTTTTTGTATGCATTTAGGTGGCGCTCAGCAATAAAATAAGGAAAATTAAAAATGGACCATTTTTTCACCCGATTTCTTTATATTTTTAACTTTTTTTTATAGGCTTACAGTGCTTTTTATGCTGCAATAGTTGACAACACTGCTCATATGCATTTTTCCCAACCGAGAAAATAAGAGAAAATTAATGATAATTAGAAAAGAGTGTTGTTGCGAAAATACGTTGCATAATTCGTTTCTTTTTTTATATATAAAAATCATAAATTTATAACACACCGACATTATTTTATATATATTTCTTGACATGTTTGTTTTATGCAAATATTTTAACTTTCTTTGTTTTGTTTTTCTTCTTTTTTTTTGTCTTTTTATAAAATTTGACATGATCTCATATTAACAGCAGCAGAGCGCAAGATTTCTTGGGCCAGGTGCAAGGGAAAAAAGTCCAACACCACCTGTAGCACATCAAGGGAGCGCACATTGTGGCAGTGCTGCAGGTGCAAATAGCAGTAGCAATAGTAATCACAGTAATCAATTTTTATTTCGATCCTGCTCAACGTGTCCCGATATCTGTGAACACAGTACAAAACCTTTTAGTGCTGCGGCGGCAGCATACAGTGTGGCATTTAGAAGGTAATTAACCGTTTTGTTTTTTATTTTTATTTTGTTTTTTTTTACATTAAAAAATATTTATTATTTAAACATTTTGTTTGCTACAGTTGTAATTATAAAACACAATTATTAAAGTTCTTGTAATTTTAGTTATGAAACCGCTGAACAGGCAACATTTGATGAGTCTTCGATAAAATATGCCATTAATCGTAATCAAACCGAATGTCCGGATGGTGATAATGATGAAACAAATTCGGGCATATCGTTTAAAACAGAACCATATGGACCGCCAAGTAGTCCAGAATCTGCGACTGAAACAAAACCAAATTGTAGTCCACCCTGTGCGGGCTGTGGACGTTTAATACAGGTACGCAGATTTTAATTATTTCACTTAATAATTTCAGTTTTTATGGAATCAATTTCGAAATGCAAGCCGAAGCTATAATTCTATGCAACAGAACTTTCTAGTTGCAACTTCGATGACTCCAGAGCAGGGCTGCAAATCATCACTCCTTGCTTAAGAGTTGGAGACTTTCCAACTCCTGTCCAAAATACATGTCTAGCATGCTCACTGGATCTGGCAACATTTCACCAGGTAGGTGTTATTAAAGGTGAAATGAACCCGGCCACCATAGAACCATAGACTGATATGGGGCCGCGAAACCACAACCACCACGATACTCCCATATAGAGGCCAACCTCAATAATCAGCCAGAAAACTATTAAATGTCTAAAGAGACAAATAATGAACTCTGCGAGCTTACTAATTCCCGTGGAAATAAAGTGGAGTTTCCAGTTGTACCCCTGCTGACTTCAGGGGACTGGGCTCCCTTTTTCCCCCAGTTGCACTGTGTCTAGATAGTCGAAGTTCTATAAAGACCATATATATGTGCCCCCGGTGTAGGATGGTAGTTTTAAAGGATTCTATTGTAAGCCGCGAAGACAAAATAACAAGAACTGCTATTATGTTGTTTATTCTAACTCCACCAGTAAATGCCTCTGCATCGATTCCATGCTATTACTATAAACTTTATAACTTGGATCCCAAATTATTGAGCCATATTCCAGAATAGGTCTGACAAGAGAAATATAAAGATGTTTTGTGACATATGGGTTACTAAACTCCTTCGCCCAGCATTTTATAAATCCAAGAAATGCACGTACTTTGTTAGTGCCCAACGAAATATGCTGTATAAAATTTAATATAGCATCCAGTAGAACACCAGGGTCTGAAAACACATTCAGTTTCCCAAGTTCAGAGCCGCTTAAAATATTCAGCACGTTGCACATGACATCTTCGGAAGGGACACTTTTTAATGTTCAACTCCATGAGATTAATATTACACCCTGAATTAAATGCATGTAACTCCTTGTGCAGGAGAATATGATCAGCGTGATCATTATATGATTATTATATGCACGAAATATTTTCACGTCGTTTGCATATAATAGAACGTTGGAGTATTTAATTGCATTGGGTAGATTATTAATAAGCAATGTAAATAATAAAGGACCCGGCCAGATGATTAAGATGATTACACCTGTCTTCTATCTATACTTTTAATTCAAAATCACTAACTTCTTTTGAAGTTTTTACATTTTCGTTAAGATGACATTTTTTATTTTTCTCAAGCTTTTCTTCGTCGCGAAAACTGGTTTTTATTTTAGAAAAAGAATACAAAAGAAAACATTCTACTTACTAAGTTTTGAGTTATACAAAGGCTTAACCAAGGCGAATTAGGACAAGATAGCGGTTGCCATTGCCTAGTTAATTAGCTCGCCTTAGGCTGCAAATTATTTTTGATATAAAACCTTTCATACACATACTTACATATATGCACACATATTGTTACGTTTATACCTTTTATAAACGTTTCGCTGTGAGTTTTTTTTTTGCAAAATAAATAACACCAGACTTTAGACTTTTTAAATTAATTACAAGTTTATTTACTTTAACTAAACACAAAGTTGTCGCTACAGAACAATTTACTTAAGATGCACTAACTATCGACTCAGATGCTGCCCTTTTATATTTATCCACTAGAAGTTTAGAAAAATTAAGAATCTTCTACTCCCATTCAATGTATAGGCGCCTGTATGTCTGGGTATATTTTTCTTTTTATGCTGATAAAATTTCTTCTTGGAATTTATTTTAAGCTATTTTTAGTTGTGTTTGTGTGTAGACAAGTTTTCTTAGAAAACTACGCAGTTAGTAAACAGCATATCGATTTGTTGTTATTTTGCGTGTATTAAATTTCTATGCAGTTTGTAACTAGAAATTTATTGTTGTCTTGCCTGCATAAGTTTTCTTGGCAAGCCACGCTGTTCGTTAACAATATACCCAGTAGTTTACTCTAATGCTTAATTATTTTCTTTTAAAACTTAAGCAAGAGACATCCGTAACAATATGCACGAAGGCGATTTTATAAAAATGGATTTTTGTAAAGAAACACATGCCATCTTAACAATTTCAATAAAACACGCATGCCATAATTATTGCCTATGAACAGTGTGAACACCCTTAATATTTAAACATTTCTTGAGAAGAAGAAGAAGAAGTAAATTCATTCTAATACAAATTATGCAACAATTTCATAACGGTTTCATTATATTTTTACATAATTTCTACAATAATTTTCTTTAATTTTTTTCTATTTCTTTTTTCTTTTTCTCAATAGGATCGTTTCTACCTCTCTGCTGTGGATAAACGGTGGCACGCTAGCTGTTTACAATGTTATGCATGTCGACAGCCACTCGACCGGGAATCATCATGTTATTCGCGCGACGGTAATATTTACTGCAAAAGCGATTATTATAGGTGAGCTTTATTTGTAATTTTTTATAATAACAAAAACAACAATATACAAATACAAAAAAAAAATTTTTATATGTACAAGCATTCACATATTGTGACCATTTAAATGTTTAAAAGTGATGCAACTGTGTTTCCAAGAAACACCTTCTAACAACCTCCCTGAAATGAAAAAAATTGAAATTGCAATTTGAAAAGTAAAACAAAAATTATAAATAAATAAAAAACAACAACAACAAAAACCTTAAAGCCTAGCAAACGGTCCCTATGAAAACTGGTTAGAAACGAAATTTAGATTCTTGAAAGCTCACTTGTCTTTATAGAACGTGTTTAAAAGTTTCCTCTGCTATTTGCATTGGCTGTTGAGAAATCTGCCCATTTCAGCAGTAAAACAGTTTGAAGCGGATTTTGTTTTACTTAGAAGAAAAATAATAAATGAATAAACAAAATAAAATAAAATAAAAAGGAAAATCTTTTAAAAATGCAAAAAAAAAATATGAAACCTTTATTATGCATTTTTATTTTTGTTTTATTTATTTTCATTTGATTTTATTTGGTTTAGTTTGTTTTGGTTGAAAGGTGCTTCCATTACACCAGCCCCACAATCCATGTGTGCTCACTCGTCATAGTTGCTTGGAATACGTTTTTGCTTTTGTTGATTCAGTATGAAACCTTCTTCTTTTCTTTGGTTAAACAGAACAGTAACAAAAAACAAAAAAAAAGAAACAAAAAAAGCAACACAACAACACAACAACAACAACTGATGAATCGCTGATAAACCTTAAGGCTACATGCTAAGACAGAGTGACTATAAAATGATTCCTAAACACGCAAATGAAATATTTATGCAGTTACTAGAAGCTTTACGACTAGTTGCAGTAGTAGTAGTTGTTGTTGGTTTTTCTTGTTGTAGCAGTAGTAAAATTATTCTTGCTAAAATAAGAAGCAAAAGTTAAACTTACTGTCCGACACTCCGTTTACCAGTTTGTCTGCCTGTCTTGTAGTCATTGTAGTTGGCGGACTGTTTTTTTAACTCTTCTTTATTTTCAATAACGTTTGAGTTTTCGGCGGCAAATTAAGCAGACCGTAACGAATAAAGCTAAAGAAGCAGCACCAGCTAAAGAAAAGGAATCATGTGTTAAAATAAAGAATAGCACAAAATAACCCTGAGAATTTTATAGTTATAAAACCTGGTCAAAATATAGCAAAAGCAAAAACTGCTTTTAGTCTTTGGATTACAAAAAAGAAAAAAAATTAAATAAAAATAAAATAATTTTTTTTTAACACCAGCTCTGGGTGCTGCTAAAGTCTGTAACTTCTTCTAGCGAACAGTGGAGGAAATTTAAATGTGGCTGCATGAATAAAATCCGTTCACTTTTTTCAGTAACTTCTTCTACTTCAAAAAATTATGAAAAAAAATTATGTTTTAATAATAATAGAAAATAGAATAGAATTTAAAATTTTTGTTTATTCCAAAATTTATTATTTTAAAAAGGCATTTATATATTTTTAGTTTTTTATAAAATAACTAGCGTATCCGTGACTTGCAACATTTGTGGTTTATTTTTATTCTGCAGCGTTCTTTTTTGTGTGCGCCAAAAAGAAGAAAATTAATTCAATTTTTTTCGTTTTTATGTTTTTTTAATAATTTTAAACTTTTTCACAATTCAATATTTTTGTGTGCTTTTACAAAACGTCTTATTCTACTGCAATGCTTTTACACATACGACTTTCTTCGTTTAATTTTCGTTTGCGGTATAGACAAACAAAGCAGTTGGTTTATTAACACATGAACGTGATACACGTGCGAAAAACAGGAATCATTGTAAAAGCAACGCGTATGGTGAACTGAAGCCGTTTAAAACCAAACGACAGATCTGGAGGGATCATAGGAATGCGTGGTATCAACACTTCCTCGTCCTTATATTTTCCATTTAAAATTTTTGCTTTAATCACATTTTTCATGACTTTTTTGACTACCTAAACGTGCACCATTGCAAAGTCGTGGCTGGCAGATATTTCTAAGCAAAATAATTGCAACACGAACTTTCACTTGTAGGCGGTGGGGCGGCAATCCAGGTAACTCAAGCGAATTTTAAAATTCAATTGGATAATTTACAACATCGTCTTGATTGGTAACAGAGTCAACCGATTTGTACGTAAAAATTTTCCCGGGAATGTCATACAAAATTGTCACATTGATGTCTGAAACCTGTGCATTTTTCGCATCTAAGATAGCTCTTTCCTCCAACCAATCATGGTTTCTAAAATTTTGTGCAATACCGGGAAATAAGTTTGTGACCAATTTTTGTTTTGATTGTGCAAAGTGACAAAAATATCATTTTTGTGATGGGGTTAAGTAGAATTCGGCCTTTCCCAATATCTAACAATTGCTTTGAAAAACGTTCGGCTGATGGATCACTTTGCAATTAAACAGGCAAATTACGCACACACACACAAAATGCAACAGAATATGTAAAACAAAATTCTGTACATATTTGTTTGCACATCCACTTGCTTTGAACATGAGCATATTTCGGTTTGTATTGCCGTCGCATTCTGTGCAAGCCCACACACATAACAACGTACAAACGAAAACATACATTTCATTTGATACAAAACATTGAGTCGAAGTATGCAAAGGAAAAAAATTTTTATTTTTTTGAAACATTTGTCTTGTTTCATACACGCACTGTGGACGCGCTATTGTGCGTAAATGCATGAAATAAAGATACAAACCAGCGAACAACCAGCGAACGCATCTCGTCAAATACTGGCAGCAAACGGACACTTATTTTGGGCTTAATTTAAATATATATATAAATGTCTAATTTTTGTCCAACAGTGCACTTAAAATTACCCCCCCCCCCCCCCCCGGGGGCACATTTATGGTCTTTATAGTACGTAACAGCTATCTAGTCTCTTTAGACATTTAATAGTTCTCTGACTGATCATTGAGGTTGGCCCCTATATGGGAGTATCGTGGTGGTTGTGGTTTTGCGGCCCGATAACAGTATAATGATTATTATGGTGGCCAGGATCATCTCACTGATAATGACACGCAAAGTGAATGATCCAGTCCAGTGAGCATGCTAGACATGTGTTCTGGACAGAAGTAGAAAAGTCTCCAACTCTTTAGCAAGGTGTGATGGTTTGCAGCCCTGCCCTGGAATCATTAAAGTTGCAACTAGGTGGTTCTGTTGCTTAGAATTATGTTTTCGGCTTCCTAAGACGCCTGTATGACGTTCCAAATTATACAATAGTGGTTTGTCCACCATCTGATTAAGGCTACATAACCAGGTGCGGATTTAAAACAAATCACACTCTGCACTTAAAATTACTTTAATCATAAAAAACCTCAATTTTTCATCAAAGTACGCATCATTTACTTTTACTGTTCACTTCCCTGCAAAATTCCACAGAATTTTTTTTTATTATATTTAAAAATTGTACCCTTTTTGCATTTTTTTCACAAAACTGTTTTTTAACATAAAACACCTCAGTTTTTCATCAAAGTTCGCATCACTTACTTAAACTCATTTCCCTAAAAAATTTGAAAGCTGATTTTTTTTTTTTAAGAAAAAGAGTCACGAAATCAGTCTTCAATAATTTTGCCCCTTTTGCATTCTTTTGCACTATTTTTCTTTATAAAAAAAAAATGCTTTTTTTCAGAAAATCAAAAAATCGCATTCTTCTTAAAAAGTCGCTCCTTAACTTTCTCCTTCTATAAAAAAAAATAGTATAAAAATGTTAACCTCTTTTAGCCCGTTTTCGAAAGAAGGGTCACTGACACTGTTTTGGTTTCAGAATCCTTATTGTGGCCCTTAGGTTTTTACTCAAACTTTTTCGATTTAGAAAGTTCAACCATTCCATACAAATTTCCAGTGTAGTTCTGGGTTCTTTAGTTTCCTCTTTAGAATTATTAGAGAATTGTTCCGGAAGGATCTAAAGTCCTTAAACAAAAAGGAAAACTGGCATGTATTATGTAGTTTATATTTTTCCGCCAGTAAATGAAATACAGCTGTTATTTCCCGTCTTATCTGGCTGTTATTCTTGTTCTGTTAATGGCGAGCGCTTTTGATGTGAAAACATCATTCTCAAGCCGTGATGCAATTCGTATCGCGTTTAGGTAGTTCTGTTGTTAAGTTCGTATCTATCCATGTAGGTAGAATGCCAGCTGCCTGGCACTTTTATGCAATATAAATATCTCAATTGCTCCGTCTTTTATTATTATCGTGTGTCCGTCTGTGGGTGTTTTTAGCTTGTTCGTGTGCATGAATAGTTTTAGTGGTGTGAAAATTGTGTCTGAGATCGTGTTTACCTGCTCGCTTATAATGTCACTGTTGAAAGTTTTAGTTTTGTAGATTTCCAACGTTCTCAAGAATGTCTAGTCTTCGTCCTTTTTTGCTAGGATGTAATAATGTCATACATGCATCTAATGCAAAGTTGGAAGCTTCTCTTTTCCGTTTGTATGAACGTATGTGTTCTGTAAATCTTGTTGTTAGTGTTCGTCCATTTTCCCCTATATAGGTTTGTTTGCAGGTACAAATAAGTCTGTATATTCCGCTGGCACCAACTTTGTCTGTAGTTTCTGTCGTTGTTCTGAGATTGTGTTTCATAGTGTTTCCAGTCTTTAATGCTGTAAGTATTCCTTCTTTGTGAAAAAGATTAGTTAGTATGTAAATTTTTGGTCCTGTGTAAGTAAAGGTATGTCGTCGTGCTGTATCGGTTGTCTCTTTGTTTTCTTTATTCCTGTTATTTTGTGTTTTTCCACTAGTGTGTTTACGTGTAGTGATTCGAGATATTACATGAAAATTTCCATGCAGATTACGGAAGTTGCGTTTTCCATACCGAGTCTGTCAGGTAATTTCTAAAAGCGGTTACTAAACCTAAACTAGTTCTGTTTTATTATCGTCTTTGCAATGCCTATCATATCAGTGATGTATTGGCTTTCGTATAAATTAGCAACAGTAAAATTGGCATGTGTTTACCATTCCATTAGGAAAAAATTCTGTGGGAGCTAGATTTTACCTGCTTGTGGCTTAGCCATCTCTGGACAGTCCTAACTATGCCAATGACGAGCCGCAGCTATTGAAATATCTTTAAAGTTAATTTATTTGGCGCTCTAGCAGGTTTTTTAAAACGTTCATTCCAAGCACGTTTGCAGGGTATAATAACTCATGTCTCCTCAAAGTCCTTTACAATTTCTCCATTATAAAATTTAAAATATTTTTACAATAAAAAACATGTTTTAAATATCTGCATGTTGCATGAAGGTGTCCCTGTAGGTTAGTAGGTAGTGTACTAGCTTGTCAATCTGGGGGTTGTGGGTTCGATTCCCAATGACCTTGCTTTCTTTCAGTACAAAAATGAAAATTAACTATCGGTGGGGCTGCTCAGTGCTGAAGGCATGATCACTGGTCGCTGTGCTGTCTTATACGATAGTTAATTTCCGTAACTATCCTTCTACTTTCACCACCTGTTTCATCTCTTCTCTATCCCTTTCCTAAAGAATTTAGCACGGTACTTGACTAAATAGGCATTGTTGACTGAAGTGCTGCTTCCTAAAATCAAAATTTAACTAACAAATTATAAAATGCACTTTTACTTAAAATTGCAAATTTTTTTAACTATTCTCTTGTAATGTGCATTTTATAAAAAATTTGAGCTTGCGTCATAAAAATTACAATCAAAATTGGCACCTTTTTTTTTTAAAGAGAAGTAGCACTTCAGGTCTTCGTTGGGAATCCAACCCACAACCCCCATACTGACAGGCTAGTACACTAGCTACT
Organism: Trichopoda pennipes; assembly: GCA_030448955.1. NCBI lineage: Eukaryota > Metazoa > Arthropoda > Insecta > Diptera > Tachinidae > Trichopoda > Trichopoda pennipes. The sequence continues at coordinate 7,534,056 of JASKUP010000040.1, forward strand.
AGCCTACAGGGACACCTAACATCTAAAAATTGCAATTTTTTTAAACCACCCAACCAACGATGGCATTTTCATATAAAAAATTTTTGTCATTTCTCAAACTTAGTGTTATACAACTAAATGTTAAATGCTATTAAAAGTAGCACCTTTCACATAAAAATAATTTTTTTTTTTGCAAAATTTTAATTTTTCATAAAATGCGACACCAAAATTATTAGTTTTTTTTTTAATTCAGAGAATAATATTTAAATGCTTTTAAAAAAATATCCATGAGTGTGTAGCTATTTTCTTTATTAGACTTTCAATAACAATAACAACAACAACAACAACAACAAAACATAAGAATATACTTTAGTGCTGTGGAACTACTAGACTGAAACATAAGTTGACATTAACAGCACTTGCAATTCTTGATTCTTTTACTCTTTGCGTTTTTGTTGTTGTTGTTGTTTTTTGTTGCTGTAAGTGGCAACTGCTGTCTCTTTAACTATAGCTACTGTCGCACAAGCTTTAAACATAAATACACACATGCACATATTTAGTTACGTATGCTGAACGGTATGCTATAACGCTCTGGTGGTAATACCAGGCTAGTTGGCCTATTGAAATTCACATACGAAAAATTCATTTGTATCTGTTGCATCGCTGGAACACTGGAACATGACATGCAAAGCCTTTACAATAAATCAAAACACTTCGAAATAATATTTTTCCTTCGTTCTTTTCCTTTTCAAACAGTAATTAAAACAAATTTTTCAATTTGAATTTCCTTGTATTTTGTTGGTCTCTTTTTCATTTTATTTTCATTTTCAATTTATTGCACTTTAAATTGTGTTTCACTGATTTAGAATTATTTTTTTTTTTAGGGAGAGAATATAAAAAAACGACGGCAAGACGTAAAGTTTTAATGTAATATGTGGTTGTTGTTGTTGTTGTACAAGTATGTCTGACAAATAAGGCACCGCTTTCTAAAGGGTTAAACATTTAATGTATGCGATAATTTGTTTATAGTTTTTCATCGGCGATATCAAGAAAATTAACGAAACAAAACGTTACGTTGACGTGTATTATAGGCGAGTGTGTGTGTGTGTGTGTGTGTGCATGCAAGAGTGTGTATTATTTATTATTTGATTTAAACACATTACGATAATACATTTTTATAACAAAAATAATTAAGATAAAATTGATAAATAAATAATAATTAATTTAAGACATTTTAAAACAACAGATCGTTTAGCATTTTACACTGATGTGATGCAAAAATTACTGTTTTTAAATAATAAATTTGTTTAAAAAAATGTACACAGCTAAAACACCTGATCATTATAGTGTCGAAGTCAAAGAGTAAAAACGTTATCCTGTAAACATATATCCGAACAATATCTGTCCGTTCATGTATCTGAAATAGATATAAAACGACCAGCAAACCCGGCAAACTACGTTTTGCCACCGGATGGCTTCGTTTTTTCTAACATTTTGTAATTTACTGCATCATCGGGATTTGTTATGGAATCAACCGATTTGTATGTCACCAAATCGCCATCGATTTTTGATTGAATTGAATGGTGATATTCAGTGCGTGTACAACAACATTATTCTTTGCGGCGAGAATTGCTGGTTGAATTAACCAAGCATAATTCTGATAATTCTCACTAATGTTTGCGAAAACATTTTCAATTTCATAATTGAGAGTCTACAAATCGGCAAAAGTCGTTGGTAAGAGTAATTAATCCAGCTGTCGCATCATCTGGGACTTTTCCATTGCCAACAGCTAACAATTGTTTGGAAAATTGTGCTCCCCTTTGATCATTTTGAAGTTGAACTCTCATATTAGTGGTTTAATAAGCGATAATGTTTTTACGTTATTCCACAAAAGTGATGCCTTCAGGCAAGCATTCAATTCATCTGCAGGCGTGTCACGGGGCATTACTCGGAACGTCTGCCTGAAATCTCTGGCCAACAATATCATCAAGCCGCCAAAGATGTTGTTATTTCGCCGAAGATCCTTCTGTGTGAAGTTAAGTGCTTCAAGTGATTTCTTATGTGTCATTGTGCACTCATCCCAAACAATGAGCTTGCATTACATCAACAATTTTCCCATTGCACTGGATCGGAAAATATTGCATTAAATTAAATTAAATTGAGTGGCAACTTAAGCGCAGAATGTGCAGTACGACCGCCATCTAGAAGAGTCGCCGCAGATGATTCTAACGCCAACGCTATATTACATCTTGATCGAATAGCGGCCCAAATCAATGAAATGGCAAATGTTTTCCCTGTTCCTCCAGGTGCATACAGGAAAAATAGACCACCAGTATTTTTGTCCACCGCTTACATAAATGTTTCTTATACTTGTTTTTTGCTGTTTGTTCAGCAACGGCACATTATCTCAAACGAATTCCTGCAATGTACCAACATTGTATTGAAGCTCTCGATTTAATTCTTGGTTGAATGTATTGTGCATCGATCGATCATTCCCACTTCAATCAGTAGCTTGTTTGCAATAATCAAGCATTGATCCTCAATCAGAATCAACTCTTCATTGTATATTTCATCCCGTTATTTGCATGTCGGAATTATTCGTTCGAATGCGCAAGCGATGCAAAATATCTTCACATATGTCGCCTTTGTATTTGTTCCATACATGAATTCGTTGTGAAGGGAAACATATGGTGATGATAATAGCGAACAGCATTCGTATTTGGTACGCATTTGATGAAACAACTGAACCCGCAAGTATTAAATCCCAACGAGAATCGTTCTCCAGCATATCCAATAGTTTACATGCTTCTCGATATGTTTGGCATTGGTGGCAATTCACAGTTTTCAAATGCTCAAATGATTTTGGTCCACGTACATACATTTACCAACAGCAGTCGCAAATAAAAACATTCATCATTTCTAGGATGAACAGTATGCATGCGACCTAGTGCACGGTGTCATCTTCTTAAAATAAAATGTGCTTATTTTCGTGAGGGATACTCACACATCACGTACTGGTGGTGCCGTTGTAGTACATGCTATGTATCAGAGATGGCACTGTATGTGAAAATGATTTTCCCTGTTTTCCTGCTTTTCTCTTGAAAATTTTCCTGAATTTTCTTTGCTATAAACGGAGTCACGGAGCCCGAGACCTTTCCAACCAATGCAAAACCGTGAAAATCGGTTCGTGCGTTCTGGAGTTATAGCGTCAGGAAGGAAAACCCGAGTTATTTTTATAGATAAATTATACAAGAAATTCTCTCAGAAGGTGGAATATTACCAAGGCCGCTGCAACAATAAACAAAATAATCAAAGGAAAGATTAACAGGACATCCGATACAGTTATGAATTCGACGTGTACACCCTAATTGTTGAATTCGTAATAAGACGTGACATATCCTCACCTTTTGTGTTTCGGCGTGTGCACACACTCTCATAACTAAAAGAAAAACACATTCAAATTAAAGGGTGTTCCCATTATAGAATTGATTGTTATCAGCAAATATTTTATATTCTTGTATCTTCCATAAATAAAAAACTAAATAGGACTCTTGTCACTGACAATTTTATTTTCGTTAAATTTTCATTTTTTATTAAATTTGTTAATTAAAACGTTGATGGGAGCTAAACCTTGAACACAAAAATTGTTGCAAAAATTCAAAATTAAAATCATTTCGTTGCAGCACTAGTGCGCTGCATTATCTATTTTTAAAAAATTATGATTTTGTTTTTAATTTCAGCATGTTTCCGAGATTTCTTTGCCTTATTTACACATAAATGATGAAAAATATTCTCTATTCATTGTTATTCACGATAATAATTCTTGATATGTGCGTAAATTTTCCGACGGGGTTTAATTTACTCTTATTTGTGTACGTTTGCCAGTGGCCGAAACCGGTTTGTTCACAAACCAAATTTGACGAGGGTAGACGGAAAACCAAAACTAAAAGAATATTAAAGGATGAATTCAAAACGTGCCCGCCTTTAATAAGCAACAACAGCTTTATCTTTCAGGCGTCTATCGTATCAACGATCTATCATAAGAATTGCGACCATAAAGCTAACGATTACGATACTTTTTCACTTTGAGCAAAGCTACAGCCTTTGTGACGATGGCTAAAAAACATTCCACCAGGATATCCTCGGAAATAATAATAACATCGGAGAGAATAATAATAATGAAGGTAATATCGCGTTTTTGTTCTACTTGACCACTCTAAAGCTTCTGACACCGTCGAGCATAACCTTCTCTGCTACAAATTCCATAACTTGTTCCATTTCTTATCCTCCAGTGTTAGAATAATATCAACATACCTTTCCAACAGATTCCAATATACACAAATACCTGTGTCCAGAGGTGTTCCGCCAGGGTCAATTGTTGTACCGTTATTGTTTTCTATATATTCCAATGATCTTCCAGGCATATTGACGAATTGTAAAATCAGAAAATACACTGACGAGGTCCAACTATATACATGTTGTAATATTGATATGGTAGTTATTGCTCTACAATAACATGGTATTAATATATAGGCTTCTGCAAACTGTTTGACTATAAATCGTCTCCATCCTCTTAAAGTATCGTTATGCAGAAGAGACTTCATAATTGGACCTGATATTTTTATTGAAAATTAGAAAATTAAGATAGTTCCATACGGTAAGACTCTATATGTTTTCTTTAATAAATCCCTTATTTGCTCTGACCATATCAATTACGTATGTGGTCATTTCACATCCATGCTGAGGAGAATATTGTCAACACGAAATTACACCGCGATAAGAATTAGAATACTGATTGCAAAACGTATTTGATCTCTGTATTGTTAAACGGATGTGAACTTTTTGCCACCTGCAACTCAGTCAGTAAAAGGACATTTAACAACATTGTTCGATATGTGTTTTGTTTGGACAGACATTCTAGAATTTCAATGTTTTCGAAAGAATTGTATGGCGTCTCTTTGGAGAATTGGATTGTTAGAATATACACGTCAGCCGGATTATCTTTATGGGAGATTACCTTTTGCGGAAGGTTGTAGAGGTAGAAGAATAAGGATACAGGAGCTTTATGTCAAAATGACATTTCTATATATTTGCCGTATCTCTCTGGAATTATATCCCCATAGATTGCAATTATTAGGTGACTCACAAAAATTTTTAAATTATATTTTGAAATTTTTTTTCCTGAGTAACTTGTTAAAATCCTGATAGTATCTATCTATCTATCTATCTATCTATCTATCTATCTATCTATCGCGTTATTCGTATTGAATTATTACATTTTACTTTATACATATTGTTACGTTTATATCTTTTATAAACGTTTTGTTAGGAGTTCTTTATTGCAAATTAAATAACACCCGATTTTAGAGTTTTTAAATTAATTACAAATTTATTTACTTTAACTGCACACAAAGTTGTCACTACAGGACAATTTACTTAAGATGCACGTCTTTACTTCACTAGGTTTATTTTTCAACTAACTAACTATCCACTCAGCCGCTGCCTTTTTATATTTGTCCACTAGAAGTCTAGAAAAATTAAGAATCTTCTACTCCCTTTGTATAACATTTTGTTGTTGTATGTTGTAACTCAATGTATAGGCGCCTGTATGTCTATGTGTATTTTTGTTTTTGTTTTTATGCTGATAAAGTTTCATTCTGGATTTTTTTTTAAGATACTTATTGTTGTCTTGCGTACATAAAATTTCTCAGAAAACTACATAGTTAGTAAACAGCATATCTAATTGTTGTTCTTTGTGTATATAAAATTTCTACACAGTTTGTAACTAAAAAATTGTTGTTGTCTTGCATGCATAAGTTTTCTTAGCAGGCCACGCAGTTAGTAAACAGTATACTTAGTAGTTTACACTAATGCTTAATGATTTTCTTTTAAAACTTAATCAAGACACATCCGTAACAGTATATTATCGTAAATCGTTTAAACATTAAACTCAATTTGAAGATATGTATTTAAGAATTCTTACGTTACAATGACAAATATTGATTTTGTGTACAATAATTCTGTATTTTAATGTAATAATATGTCATGGTTGTTATTGAATTATTAATTTGTATGTTCTATTGTAATATATTTTATTTTAACTAATGTGTGATTCTGTAATTCTACACTGAAAAATAAGACTAAAGGTCTTGTGTGTGAATAAATAAATTAAATAACACTGCTATTATTAACTAAATGAGATATATATAAGTAACAAGCTAAGAACAAACTATAGTGCAGGAGTTGAAATGAATAAAGATGGATTAGTAACTTTTCTTGTGTGAACTCTAGGTCTAGTTAAACATTTGAGCTATAATACTACTCATAATTAATTAATTTTGCCTAAAAGTCGTATATAAAATCCTCCGAAATCGTATTACATTTGCGGTATGATATCAAAATAAAACGGCTCTTGGAGTATAACTCGTTAGTCACTCAAAAACACATCAAAGATAAATATCAAAAAAATATTCGAAGTAACTACTTCTAGACCAGCGCTATCAGGGAATATAAGAGACGATAAATCCTATTCCTTCGAAAAAGAGGTAATGGATAAAGCATAAGAATAACATAAAGTTTTTCTTTGTCTAAATTGAAAGCTATTATTATAGTTTCAACACTAAGATATCACACGCTTTACAGCTTATGCAGCAGTTTAATTAAATTTAATTTAGATTAAAAATCGTGCATTAACGACATTTTCTTCTTTTATTTCAAGCCATTGTGCAATGCGACAATTACTGATTTTTAATTTAGTTGTGCATAATTATGCGAGTCTGTTTTTTCTTGTGTGAGTTTCCTGAAATATTTTCCATTTCGCATCACAGGAGCTAAGCTTCCATTCAAGGCCAGTGGAGCCGCATATAAAAAAATCCTTTTTAACGTTCATATGATTTAGTGATAAATAAGGAATTTTTTCTGTTTTCAAGGGCTAACATTCTTAACTTAAATAGTTCATAAACCCTGATTTTCATTGAGAGCTTGAACATTTAAAAAGAATAATCATTTTAAATTAAAATAAATTTATTCTGGCACAGAATGTTAAAAGTCGCATTAGAAGCAATAAATCAGCTAAGAATGAGACTAAAGTTATTTATTTTTAAATAATTTAAAAAGTTGTTTGTTTTTGTTATTTAAGATTTTCAATTTTTTCACGGAATCGTTTACGGTTTATTTATTTTTATAAATTGTCAAAAATAACAGATCATTTCGTAAAAAACCAAAAATGAAACAAAAGAATATTAAATATTTCATTCTTATTGATTGTAGTGTCTTCATAAATAAATACATCTGTTTAGATGTAGGAAACACAAAATAAATAAATAAATAAAATAAATAAATTTGTTTGAAAAATGTTTTAAAGCAGAAAAGAAACATGAAATTCAACATCGTAAGTGGGAGGGTATTATAAAATGTCATCCAATAAATTATAAACACAGTCACATCTGACGAACAACATTTTCAAAAATTTGTTAAGGCTCCATAAATAATAAAACAGCAACAAAAATAATGACAACAACACCAAATAAACAACAAGAACAAAAAAAAAAAAAAGAAAGAACAAGAAAAACTTAGAAATACATAAAATATTTTATGGAAAGGAATCGCAACAACAACAAACAATTTAAATAAAAACACATGTACGAGTGACATACAATTGTTAATAAAAATAAATAAAAAAAATAAGAAAAAAATTAAAACATCAAATGAACAAAATTTTATTAGTTTTGCAATTATAAAAGAACATATTGAGAATTTTATGTCACCGTTAGTTGTGTTTTCAATATTTTCATCTTTTTCACTACAAAAAAAAAAAACAATTTAGAAACAAACTGCTCTTAAAGTTCAGCCAACCTCAACTATTTAATTAATCAATGGAACATTTAGTCAACAGGTCAGCACAGCTATTAAAATCACAGCCTCTTAAAGAAACTGTTTCTGTTCATTTCTGTTTGCCTTCAGCTTCATTATCATTATCATAATCATAATCATCTATTCATTCTTTTCTACAAACAGCGCTGCCAGGCCTATATAATTTATAATGCAAAAATCGCCTAAAAAAGTCTGCCATAAGTTTTACGAAATAAAAGAATTATATTTTTTTTAATAAATAAAGGCTTTTTCAACAAGAAGTTTGTTTTCTAAAACAAAAAATTTAGATTTTTGTTTTTGTTAGAAAGAGAAGTAGCGCTTCAAGCAACAATGCCTATTTAGTCAAGTACCGTGCTGCATTCTTTAGGAAAGAGATAGAGAAGAGATGCGACAGGTGGCGAAAGCAGTACAGATAGTAAGGGAAATTAACTGGCGTATAAGACAGCTCAGTGACTATGCCTTCATCACTGAACAGCCCCACCGACAGTAAATTTTTATTTGTATTAAAAAAAACCAAGGTCTTTATTGGGAATCGAACCCACTACCTCCAGTCATGTAAGCTAGCTTACTACCTACTAGCCTACAGGGGCACCTAAGGTTAAGATGATTCAAATTTTCATTGTATTACGAAGAGAAAAGTTCGTTAACTATGAATGAAAAATGACATCTGACAAATATCCACCACGACCACACTGACAGATGTCGATTGTTTCATCAAAGTTTTTTATCACTTTTTGGTAAAAAAAAAAATCATGATTGACTCCGTATAAACTCTGTCCTCAACATAGCACCACAAAAAATAATCCAATGGTGTTAAATCACACGATCTGGCTGGCCACTTAACTGCTGATTGTCGTAAAATTATGCGATTAAGAAATTTAGTTTGCAAGAATTCGATCGTTTCTGTGTGACCTGTGGCATCATCCTGTTAAAACCACATGTCAGAGATATCCACGTCGTCAATAATAAGCCAAAATTGAGACCTCGCGATAGTATAATCCATTGCCCGTTACCGCATTTCCAGTCTCATCTTCGGAAAACAAGGGCCTAATCACGCCTCCAGACCTTATAGCACACCATATAGGGACGCGTTGAGCATACAAAGGCTTCTCAATAATCGCTCTAGGATTTTCAATAGCCCAAATGCGGCAATTTTGTTTGTTAACTGACAAGTGAAAATTGGCTTCGTCTGAAAAAATGATTTTTTAAAAAAACCAGCCGGTTGTTCCTGAATGAAGTGAGCGAATCTACGACGAGGTGAATGGTCGGTCAACTTGAATTTCTACAACAGTTTAAACTTGTAAGGCTACAAATTCCCCATGTGGTGGTTTTAGATAACCTCAATTGTGGAGAACGTCGAGTAATTGACAAATTTCCATCTACTTCAACACTATGGCTCACGGCTGCGATGTTTTCAGTTGAACGACCCACTTGAACACGTCTTGGTATTCGCACATTTTGCATCAAGCTTGGTGACTCAAATTTAAGAACCGAATTCTTAATAGCGTTCTCTGGAGGACGATTATGTTGTCCGTAATATAGTTGTCTTGTGGAAGAAGCTGCATCAACTGAATCTTATATGGAAACAAATATAAATCCTTGTGCAAAATTGTAGTCAAAGTAGTTGTTTGGAGACCAAGCTCCTAAGCATGGCGTCGAACTGAGGTTAATGGCTTGTTTTTAACACTTTCTTGAGCGCAGCAGTAATGTTCTCAACCGATCTTGCAGTACGATTTCTTCGAAATCATTCATAGCACGATAAATAGTGCGTTTTGTTGTCACGTTGTTTCTCCCAAAAATTTTACATAACTTTTTCATCGTCACATCGTCATCGTCGTATCTATACTAAAGACAAATGATTCGTTTGAATCAATTAAAATTGGTCAGACGACTAGTAACGAGGCCATAACCTTTCATCACTGATAACGTGTGGCCACATGTTGTAAGACTAATCAAAAACTATTTGGAAAACAGTGAATGGAAAGTTTTGAATTTTAGCCCAGACCTTCCTGCCTCTGATTTCCATTTGTTTCCATCTACGCAGAACGCCCTTACTGGCATTTCTTTACCTCAAAACCGGAGCAGAATCTATATGCTGCCAAAAAGATAAGAAAAAGTAGTGGCTAACGATGAACAATATCTTTATTCATTTTGTTATTGCATTTTTCAAGCATTTCACTGTTTTATCGTTCCTACAATGGTAAGTGTTCTAACGAAATTAGGGAATTTGTTCCTGTGACTCGCACATTTTTGCGTTTACCTCGATTTTCGTTGAGAGCATATTCATTTGTGGTTGATTGGCCAGTAAATCGCACTATGTGTTACAGGGAAACTTATTTTTTAGCAGAACAGTTCATATGTGGACTCCTGCACAGGTCTTTCTTGCCCCTTTCAATATAGAAAAGTTCAAATTGAATGTACACAAACACTATTCCTTATTTCCTCCTTTCTATAACCTGATTTCATAGTTCTGGCATAATGCATTGCATGTGTCGGGGTCATCCCTTGAGTGCTGGTCCAAAACGGGGAGGAAAACATACAGGCGATCTTTCTGCGAAATCATTCACTACACGATAAATAGAGAGTTTTGTTGGCACATTATTTCAAGCAAAAATTCACGTTACTTTCTCGTCGTCACAGTAATCGCTGATTGATTTTGATAAAATATTTTAACGATTAAAACACGTTGGTTTATCGAATATTTTTCCATAAAATAAATTCGCCACGACTGTCAAATATGAACTGTCACGACTAATGTTTACCAGAATGGCGGCAAAACAAAGTAGTGTAATTTCCCGGCGGAAACCTTGTATTATAGTAGGGAAACTAATGGTTTTGGATGTCGAACCATCACAACGTAGTACACTTGCACTCTCGCATTTATTTAAAGTTTAGGTTCTGAGTTAAAATGCTGTTTAGTTTCTTCATGAAATCAGTCTAACTTAAGGCCGTGTCAAATAAGACTTTGTTGCTTTGCGTGACATTTGAAACTTTAAAGCAAAAGCGTAAATCAAGTTGGTGTATGTCACAATAAACTTTGACAACACTCATGAATTTTTTGTTTACGCCCACACACAAATACAGAAACACAAATAATAAAAGTCAGGTGTTTGTCAAAACGCGCAAAAAGTTGAATGTTGGTTAACTTTTCGCTTTGCGCTGCGTCAAAAGTGCTTTATGTGGCAACTTTCATACATTTACGTACATTTTAACTAAAATGTCAAAGCGAAACTCTGACGCAACGCAAAGCAAAAGTTTTATCTGGCACGGCCTTTAAGGTTTCATCACACTAACTGTGAATTAAGAAATTTTGATCATAATGACGATGATTGTGAAATTCTACATCTCTATTCGAATTGAAAAGTTGTTTTATTTTTACTGATACGAAAAATAATATTTATGTGATTTTACTACATAAAAATACGAGATTGTCATATCTGGCATTTTAGCTATAAATCACTAACCAACGGGAACATTTAATATTTAATATACAATGACAACTACAACTACAACAACTGCTAGAAGAAAAAAAATTTGAGACAACAGCGCAGAGAATAGCGAAACAAATACGAACAGTAAATTACACCAACAAAAATTTGATAGCAACTAATAAAGCTGCCAGATTTATAAAATATTTATAACTGAATGTATCCTTGTTGGCTGTTCTTTTATAGTAAATTTGATTTGTTGGTGATTATTTAAAACACTTTTTAAAAGGACTCAAAACATTATTTACTGCTTATCTAAGAAAGTAATTTTGATGACGCATAAATAATAAATGATTATAGTGAGTTAACTACCTGTTGCATGCTGTGGTCACAAGAGTTCGTTTATTCTACGCACAATTATATTTAAATTAAAGTAAATTCTAAAAGTTATTTGTTAACTCTTCTTGTCTTTAAGTGTTGATGCAGTAAAATCATTGCACATAATAAAGAAAAAGGATAAATGAATATTTTATAAATCTTTCCATCATGTTGTGTAAACACTCTTTTGGCATCCTGTTAGTTCAATCTGGAAAAGATCAGAAAATTTTTAATTTTTCTAGTTTTTTTTCTGCTATAAACTGAATGAGAATTATATAGTATTTGCGATATAAAATACTTAACTATTATAAACACATCTACTGCGACTACTTAATATTTGAAGTGTTTAAATTACAATTTAAAACTCATCTCAAAATCATACAACAAATTTCGAGGCGATGTAATTCCATGCATTCCAACCAAAGCAACATCATCATCTTTGGTGATTTGAAAAGAAGAAGAAAAAAACAAGAACACATGTAAAAATTTGAACACGCGTTTGAAATCCATTTCAAATTACACAAACACCAAAAACACAACAAAACTGAACGATCTATAAATTAAATTGTCTTTAAAACAAAAATGAGCACATGGTGTTTGTACAGGGCGTGAAAGTACTCGTACTTGTTTTGTTGTTCTTGAGGTTTTATTTTTGGACAAGTTTATTTTTTTTTGTTTGTTTGTTTGTTGTTTTTGGTTTTTACAGTCATTGATATGAATATGATACCCTAGTCAGCCACTCAGACAACCAGACAGCCAGCCATTGGACGTAGTAAGTAAATGAGTGACTTTAGTTTTCTTTGTTTTGTGATTACGTACGTATGGTACGTACGTTTAAAAGTAATAAAAATGTGAGATAGTGTCTATGTGGTTGAGTTATTTTTGTTGTTCATAAAGTCATTCATGCTTGGTTTGAGCGGCAATAAATGTCACAAGTTTCATTTGAGAGGAAGTACGACTGACGTGCATGACCTGTCGAATTTATGACTTTTGTCAGCTAAATTTTAATTTCCAAACTGACTTTGTTTCGTTTTTATTACTTTTGGCAGTTTTTCATCTCTTGTTTTTCTTTACGTTATTTTTACGTTATTAGACGGAAAGAATTATAATTTAATTAAAATGTGTTTAAGAAAATTTTGTGCCACCTTTTCATTTTACGTGTTTAGAAATATATCGGTACTTTTATGTTTGTTAGATTAGTACTTTAAAGGACACAGGCTGTGGACGACACAGAAATTGAATTGAAATATTGGACCTTACTGCCGGTCAGCTAAGAAGTATTTCCTGTATCCTTCATACAACCTTATTATTAAATATCTTCTATTCAAAGGGGAAGGATGGACCTTAAATTTGAAGAAGAGTAAATTGAGATTATGCCCGATGCTTACTAAAAGCTTAATGGTATAGCAAGCTGAGAACGGTTACCCCCCTATAGAGTATCTGTTAATCTATGTTCGCTTATATCTAGGAAACCATAGTAGTGACAGCAGGGTATGAGTGGCTTAAAAAAGTATTCAATGCATTTCTTCAATTCAGACACTCATTCAAACCTTGACAATATAAATGGAACCAATATTCAAGAGGATAGAAAGATAGAATAACTATGTGGAAAAAGCTTATTTTTTAATGTACATTTGGGGGAGTACGTGCTAATGTGCCTGGCCTACTGGGTATGCTGACGAGCCTGGTTGAGTTTCAGGTACAGCGAATAAAAAAATTCTCAGTGTAAATGATGTCGATTTTTTCCCATGCAATGCATTGTGCCAGAAATATGAAATAGGGTTATGGGAAGGAAGAAATAAGGAATAGTGTTTATGGACATTCAATTTTAACTTTCCTATATTGAAAGTGACAAGAAAGACCTGTGAAAGAAGTTTATTTCACATACGAACTGTTCTGCGATTCACTGGCCAATCAACCACAAATGAATGTGCTCTCAACGAAAATCGAGGTAAATGCAATAATGTGCGAGTAACGGGTACAAGTTTCCCCATTTCGTTATAACACTTACCATTGTAGTAACGATAAAACAGTGAAATGCTTGAAAAATGAAATAACAAAATGAGTTTATTCAAGAGATTATTCATCGTTAGCCACTACTTTTTCTTATCTTTCTGGCAGCATATGGATTCCGCATCAAAAGGACTGCTCCGGTTTTGAGGTAAAGAAATGCCAGTAAGGGCGTTCTGCGTAGATGGAAACAAATGAAAGTCAGAGGAAGCAAGGTCTGGGCTAAAATTCAAAACCTTCCATTCGCTGTTTTTCAAATAGTTTTTGATCGGTCTTGCAACATGTGGCCACATGTTATGAATGATGAACGGTTATAGCCTCGTGTCTGGTCGTCTGGTCATTTTTAATTGGTTCAAACGAATCAACTGTCTTTAGTATAGGCCCCCCGTTATCATCTGACCCGATTTCAACAGCCCATTATTTAAAATACCCCTAATCCCTCTAAATATAGAGGATTACCTTGGCGTCATAGATATTTGACGTAGATTTGGCTAATTCTCCCTTGCAAAAATTATTTATTTTTTAGCGTTCAAACATCATTTCCGACATGCATAATCGCCTTTCAACATCTCTCGGCTTAAATTCATTTGAGACCCAAATTTTTTTTGTCCTCAATGAATCCTAATGCTTTTAAACGTAGGGAAGTAGCTCGTTGTATGACTCCCAATGATACCGCAAGCTGTTCTTGGGTTTGAGAACAATCTTCGCCGAGCAATGCTTCCAATGCCTCATGTTCAAACATTTTCAGCTGACCAGGCCTCTCCTTGTCTTCTGTGTTGAAATCAACATTTTTGAAACACGCAAACCGTGGTTCACAAGTTTTTTGGGCTTCTAAGCTTCTAATAATAATCTATATTATTTAGCAGCCGTTTTCTGCAAAGAGAAGCAGATTATCAGACTTCCCCGCAAAGCATCTTTTTAAGGCACAAAATTCGACATTCTTAGAGCGATTGAAAATAAATGTGACGCCCTTTGGCGTCTATCGAATACTCAATTATAGTGACAAATCGACATTATTAGCTTGTATGCTAAACAATCATTCGGTAGTTGAATCCTATACCTCAGTAACAATGAAAAGCGAGAGGGGCGATCTTTGGAAGATGGTAAAGCGCGAGCCACTGTGTGACAATGGCTAAAATCTTAAAAGATCACAACTGATTGTAAACAGGGTTGTCCCACCCGAAGGCACATGATAGTCTTTTTGGAGCCTACTATTCCATCTAGACTGGTGCTTTGCGCGATAAAAGGGAGCCCAGGCCCCTTAAAGGCTAGTAGGAGTCACCTGGACAAATCCACTATATTTCCACGGGAATCAGTGAGCTCGCAGAGTTCGCTATTTGTCTCTTTAGACATTTATGTAGCTGTTCTCTGGCTGATTATTGAGGTTGGCTCTTTTGGGAGTATCGGGGTGGCTGTGTGTTTCGAGGCCCTCGTGAGTGTTTATGGGTCGGATCATTCACAATCAACACAATGAATGGTTCAGGTCCAGTGAGTATGAATGCCGTCGTGTTCTTAATTATATTAAACTTCATGCCTTCTGGACCAGGAGTTGGATGGTCTCCAACTCTTAAGCAAGGAGTGAAGGCTGCGACCTACTTCGAGCTTTTGAAGTTGAAACTAGGAGTGATCGGAGAATACACGGATTCGAAAGCCTTCTAGGGCGAGAATGGCGCTACATACCATTCACAGTGGTTTTGACCACCATCTGGTTATGGCTCACTTCCGGTGCAGATGTAAATCTTATCACATCATGTAAACAGGGATGCACATTTATCGGTCTTTATAGAATACTTGACTATCTAGACCTGTGCTGCTGGGGCTGTAAGGGAACCCAGTCCCCTGAAGGCAAGCAGGGAGTCAACCGAAAACTCCAAGTTATTTCCACAGGAATCAGTAAGCCCCAGAGTTTCCGCTAATTGTCTGTTTAGACTTTTAGCTATTTCTCTGACTGATTATTGAGGTTGAGTGTCGTGGTGGTTGTGGTTTTGCGGCCCCAAGCATAAACTGATTTATGGTGGCTAGGATCATTTCGTCTTTAATAACACCAACGAGTGAATGATCCGGATCCAAGTGAGCATGGTAGTTATGTGTTTTGGACCAAGAGTTGAATAGTCTCCAGCTCTTCAGCAAGGAGTAGTGGTTTGCAACCCTAATTTGGAACCGCTTTAATTGCAGCTAGGAAAGACCTGTTGCTAGTGCTCGGCTTCCTAGGCCGTGAATGACGCTGCTTTTCATTCCCAGTGGTTTGACCACCATCTGATTAAGGCCCACGACCAGGTGCAGATGTAAATCTTATCACGAAATATAAATATAGGGTTGCATGGTTCCTAAGGAGTCCTTGATGGGAAATCAAAGACAGTATTTCACTACACAAACACTTTATATGTCACCTGACTAAGATGAAAAGGAGGTGAATGATATTTACACACTGTCCCCGTAACATGCTAACGCAATTGTATACATAGTGCGATTATGTCTAGTATTAGAGAGAGGACCGCGTGTGCCATATGCTTGGAGTAGATGCAATGAATAACCTTAAATTATATCAAATGCTTGGCATTTGTCTAGGAATTATTGGTAGACACTTTCGTGAGAGAGGGAGTTGGGTAAGAACCGCATCGTCTGATCACTATTATTATTAGAGGGAGAGTCCTCAGCAAACAAATTTTTTGTTGCAGTGATGATCTCCTCACTAATAGTCGCGGTGCAATTTAAAACTTCAATTTTGACATCAAAACTATTCCGTTTGAGCAATATTTGCTGCAAGAACATTTTCTTTTCCAAGTTTCATCACTAATTTTGTGTTAGTGAAAGGTTTAACTGAGACTTTTGCTCAGTTAACGATTAGAACACATTCTTACGTTAAACCTCAATGCTTTTTAATGATCAACAACCTCTACTGTAAAATTTAAATTGCTGAATCATTTGGCAAGCCTGTGACATACTTATCAACTGATCATCCAGAACCTGATCCGTAGTGCCTCTTTATATAATTTTTGTAAGATTATCTAAACTTAACATCACTAAAGAATATTAACACAAACACGATATGATATTGTTAGCAAAGAAATTGTTTTTAATAAAATTTTAAAGAAAATAACAAAAACAACAACAGCAATGTTTTGTTACCGCCACCAAACAAACTTTGGCTTTTGCTTTTAAGAAGAGAATTGTAATTAAAAAAATTTTATTTGAAGGTTTTTAATTCTGCAAAATAAATTATTTCCCTTTAAACATCTGTTGGCCGACACGATTGAGACATTAATATTTACCGCTTAACACCGGAGGCAAATGCATTCGATTGTGTTCGATAACTTGAATGCTCTTATGCTCTTAACAACCATCTAAGATGTGGTGATGCTTCCGTATAGAATTATTTTCATTTAAATTTAATGACTCTTCAAAAATATAAAAAAAAGAAAAGAAACCATCATTTTTGCAGACAACCATCATAAACTGTTAACAGAAAAAACAATTTTAAATAAAACGCTTCAAGTTTCTTGGCCAAAATAATATTAATTTAGATTTTTTTTTAAACCTTTACGAATCGTGTTTTTGAAAAAAAAAATATCTGTTAAACGAAAGTCACCTCCCTAATTTTTATTTTTTGTTTTTCATTTGTAAAATTTTATGTTTTGTAATTAAGTTTTTAAATGAAATTGGGTTGATTAATGGAAAATTTAATTGGAAATAGAGTTTTTCTTCATCTATTCACAGATAATGAAGTTTGAAATTAAATTAGATTTGTAGTTTTTGTTATTTAAAATTGTTATTTTATATGCTAAATCAATAATTCAACCACATTTTATATGTAATTTGTTGTTGTTGTTGTGTATTTGTAAATCTTTGTGCAAGTTGTATAACTCTGTTCAAAGCTAAATAACATTCCAACTAAATTATAAAATACTCTACAAAACAAAAATTATTTATTGAGCTTTCAATTTACAAATATTTTAAGAGAAATAAAGTTAAAAAATTAAGTTTTAAAATATAAAACAATAATCTCGCAACATAATAACAGCTGTCTGTCAAGCGATGTTAAATGTTTAAACTACTACGATGCATATTGGCTTTAATGCTGTAACAGACTTCTCTCATCTCACAGGCATCATGATGACTTAAAGCAGAATTTAAGCTAAAACTTCAATGCAGTTCGAAGGACCAACAATTTTTATTTAGTAATATTTTGTAGATTACGATTCTTATAAAAACATAATTTGCAAACATTATTAAAAGACAATATTTTTATAAAATTTTATTTAATTTTTTTTATAATTTTTTTATTTTTATTATTTTTTTAATAAAGCCATCTAAGTCACACAAGAAAATTACATTTTTTTAGTAAATAGCAATTGTTAAGCACAGTAATTAAACGATTATTCCTAACAAAGCGAGGAATTAGAAGAATATTTAGTTCAGCTACCATGACGAAAAAACAAAGCAACCGGCAAGTCCTCGTACAATTTAAAAAGATAAAATAAAAAATCCTGTCCAGAGATGAAGTAATAAATCGTTACATTTACTAAAACCAAATGCATTACTTAGCAAATAATATTGCTTATCTCGGAAGAAGTAACCACAATTTCAATACATTAAACAAGAATAAATGTTACAGAATGCATTCCAATAATTTCTTGAATTATAAAGGCTTCGCATTAGAATATTAAGGAATGACAGCAACCGTATTCTTCATACCGGCATAACAACGAAAATCTCACTTTTATTATGGATTAATTAAGTCTTAATCAGAAGGTTGGCTTATTCATATTTAACAGTTAAATTTCAAAGCATAAACTCAATACATACAGGGTGTCCGCCGGGACACTACTACTTTTTTTGCCACCATTTTGATTTTAGTCTTCACACTTAATATTTCGTGAAGTGACACATGGTAAATTTATTATGGAAAAATTTTCGATAAACCAACGTGTTTTAATCGTTAAAAGATTTTATTAAAATCAATTATCGATTACTATGACGATGAGAAAGTTACGTGAAATTTTTGCGAGAAAGAATGATCCAACAAAACGCACTTTTTATCGTGCAGTGAATGATTTCGAAGAAAGAGAATCCGTAAGTGATAGGACCACAACGTACTAGAAGATCGGGTGTAAACATTACTGCTGCTCAAGAAAGTGTTCAAAACAATACATAATCCTCAATTCAATGCTGTACTCAGGAGCTTGGTTCTCAAACAACTACTTTGGCCACAATTTTGCACAAAGATTTGCTTTTGTTTCCACATAAAATGCAGTTGACACAAGAGCTTCTTCCACAAAACCATTTACGTCGCCGTACATACATATGTTAATAGGATGTTACAGCTCGCCCCTGACAACCGCGATTTTGATAAAAAAATCATAGTGAGTGATAAGGCACATTTTTATTTGAATGCATACGAAAATAAACAGAATAGTCGGTTCTGGGGAATGGAAGTCCCTCAAATTATTCAACAGTCACCTTTGAATCCACTAAAAGTGACAGTCTGGTGTTCAATTTGGTTGGGAGGAAACATTGGAACTTACTTCTTTGAAAATGAAAACGGCGTAATGGTAACTGTGAATGGAGAGCGATATCGTGATATGATTGAGAATTTTTAACGCTACAACAGCATGCTTTCAACTTGATTAACATGTGGTATCAACAAGACGGCGTTACATCGCATACAGCCAGGATTACGATGGAATTACTGCGACACCTTTTTCCACAATATGTTATTTCAAGAAATGGTGAATGTTGATTGGTCTCCACGGTCGCCTGAAATGACCACTCTGGACTTCGTTTTGTGGGAATGTCTGAAAAGCAAGGTTAATGCAAACTAACCAGAAAGGCTTGAGCTACTTAAACAAAATATTTGTGATGAAATTAAATACCGCGCGAAATGTATGAGAATGTAATGAAAAACGTGCTGAAAAGGGCTCGCATTAGTGAGGCTAAGAGAAACATTTATCTGATATTGTATTCCAAAAATTATAAACAAAGAAGTATACCTTTCCGCCGGATACCCTGTATTTCAGGAAGTTATTTATCGCCTTCGCCTAATGCAAAGTGAATCTCACGCATCACTGGTTCCCATTGGTTTGTCTTTAATTGGCTGCGCATAATTACTTTTTCATCACCTAATAATGTCTTTATGCAAAGGGTCATTTTGGCCTTTACATTCAGCATTAATCTGTCTGTGATGGAAATTCAGACTTTTATTTGGGTACGGTTTTCCGTCGACCTTCGCCAAATTTGGTTTGTGAACAAACCGGTTTCGGCTGTTTGACATCTTCAGTGTTCTTTTCGTACTAATTGCGTTCTATTGTCAGTTGTGTTTATATAGTTCGTGTCTCCCTTCGTGTTTTTGCGTTCGTCACTTTCTGTCTTTTTTGCTTGCATCTCTCTCTCCTTTTTCGTTTGTCTTTTTTTACCTAATTTGTCGCTCCCTTTTTTCATTCGTCTTTTCTTCCAACTAAATCCCTTTACGATCATGCTCGACGGAAAACCGCACCCAAATAAAAGTAATTTTAACCCCGTCGGAAAATCCAAGCACATATCGAAATTCAGACTGCCTAGGCTCTAATATAATTCGATTTTCAAGTCAGCTGAATGATATTAAAAGTTAAGTGACCATCTGAGTTTTATTTCCTCAGTTTGTAAGGAGTTATCATTTGTCATTTATAATCCTCTCATTTCCAGACTAGTTACCACCCTAATCATACTGGCCCTGATTCTGATCAGCCTGTGTAAAGATGAGAGGTTTTTCCATCATCAAGCTTTTCAAAACATCAAGCTTTTCAGAGTAATCACCTCAAAATATTATGAACGTTTTTTTCACTTCTAAAATCATCACTTCATACGTCTTTACATATTTTTAGACTTATGGGACGAAGCTGTAGGAAAAAAATATTGCTGCATTTAAAAGTGAAGAACTTGTAGTGAGCAGAAACGAAAAGTCATTCAAGAATTTAGTAAAATATCAATAAATTTCCTGAAGTTTTTCATTAACCAATAATGCCTTTAAGCAAAGGGCCATTTTGGCCTTCTCATTTAGTATCAATCTACCTGTGATGGGCCTCAGACTGCCCCGACTCTAAATTACTTTTGTTTTCGTATCCACCAGATGATATAGAATATTATCCGTGTGAAATATGGAATAGAGTTTTCACTCCTCGTTGTACACAGTTTTTATAATTTTCTAATTTTCAGTGTCTCGTTATCTCCCTCATCCACTTGAAGGCACCCAGCTTTTCGTAGTTGAACTATTTAACCTTCTCTTCACGTCTGAAATCATCTCTTCATAAAACTTTACATATTTTTACACTGATTAATGCCTGTTCACACACTTCCAATTTTGTTGCTCAACTTTTGATTTTTCCCTTAGAGAGAAAGAGAAGGAAGAAAAATTGGATATATTTCTATTTGACTGCAGTAGGGAGCTGCTTGTACTCGGGACTTTCGTTTTATACTTCCAATCGTAATCACATATACAAAGTTGTATTTTTTGTATTTTTGGCATTCCTCTTTATTCCCTGCTTCATTGTTAAAAAATGACTCTGTTCAAATTTCGTCATAAAATAGCTGGTTATTTTAAATTATAAAATTTTTTTGCTAATAGTGTTAATAGGGTTGGGTTGTTAAAAATTTGTTCCGTCTTTTTCACTGTCATCAAAATCCCATTCAATGACTTCGCCAATGCAGCCAGTTATAGACTCCAGTATGTAATTTTTTTTCTTTTACATTCATTTTTTTTTCAATAAACCTTTTTTTCACCTCAATTTTTTCACAACTTAAATGACATAAAACGTCAAAAAATATGAATTTTGAGGCAAAGCACAACACGAAAATTGCTGACACAAATTGCTGGGTGTAGACATTACGTCAACTTTAAAAGAAACAATGAGCAACAAAAGTGGAAGCGTGTAAACAGGCACTTAAGAGTCTTCACATAAACTGATTTCAGGAAATACTTGGTGTGAAAAAAATATTCATGGAGATCTTGAAGCAAGCTGAAATAAAAATCAATCATTTATTAAAATAAAAATAATAATTTAATTTAGTTACCTGGGTTAAATAAAGATAAGCTGCAGAATTCTTAATTAAAATTTTAATTTAAATAAAGAGAATCCACACTTGTCATATTGTTAGCAGCTCCCAGGATCATTTTCAATTCCTTTTATTTAATTTATTTTTTTAGTTTAAATGCTTAAATGAATTATCTTAACTTATCGCGCAGCCTTTAATTTTTTCTAATCTTTTATAAAAGTTAAATTTCTAAAAACAAAACCAAACAACAGCAACAAACTTGATTCTACAATTTGTCTTGCTGTCGCTGATCGTCTTGAAGTTTTTAATTAACTTCTTGTTGCTCTTTTGAGTTTTTATTTTTGCTTTTTTCTATTTTCGCGCTCTGTCATTGAACAAGTGTCGGTATGAATTGACAGTAGAAAAAATAACTTTTTCAATCTATGATTGCAGCCGTCAAATTCATCAGATATTTCATCAACAAATTAAAGGAGGAAAAAAGAAGAAGAAGAAAAAGAAAAGAAAAAACAAGAAGCAGACAAATGCATGAAAGTATCAATACAGACATCAAAATGTGATAAAAAAAAAAGAAGAGAAAAGAAAAACTTGACTACTGGCAAAAGTAAAAAATCATTAGGATTTTTCTCTCTTTTTTTATGTTTTTGGTGATTTCAAGAATTTTTATTGCTGCAGCGGCACAACCTGGATGATGTTAATTTTTTTTTTTTTTACTTGTTTGTGTTGTTGAGTAGTTTTATGGTTTAAATGTTTTAAAGCTTATTGTTATTGCTGCTGCTGTTGTTATTATTGTTGTGTTGTTCTTTATGATCGTTGCTCCTTTGCTAGATTCTTTGCCTGGGTTTAAGCTGCATTTAACTGTGAAACTGAAACTGATGCAATTTAGCTGCTGTTGCAAGTGCAGTCAAGGACTGGTCGGTGTGTGTATGTGTTTTTTTTTTTATTACTATGTTTCTTTTGTTTTCTTTCGTTTAATTTTGGTTTAAGTTTTATTACTCTGTATTGTAAATTTTAGGGCATCGGGAATTAAAAAGTTTTCTTTATTGCCTTCACCTTTAGGTTTGTGTTGTCGGTTTTTATGACACTCGTGTTTGAGTTTCCTGAGTTGATTAGTTAAAGTTAAGGAAAACAAACCAACTGCCAAGAGACAGGTACAAAGGATATATGACTACATGCGCCAAAGCTGGTTTTAGCCACTGAAACTATATAAAAAAATGACGATTCTGTTGGGGTTTTAATACTCATATGTACAGAAATATGTATGTTATTGTCTGTGATATGAAATTTTTGAGTAACAACAACAACAATAACAATGAAGTCATTGACTGACTGACAAACCATTTTTGTTTAACAAGAAACAAACTACTTTATACACACGCGAGTCCCAGTACCAGCAAATAAACAAACAAGCAATAGCCACAACAACTACAATCATAATAATAATAATAATAGCTATTTTATCAACCAGCAATAACAAATAACAACAGCAACATCAACTCTATTATCAATGTTGTCATCATTGTCAACATCATCACTTTTATAATAAAAAACCAAAAAAAGTACCAAAATTAATATCAACGCAAAGAAGGTGATGGCTGGCTGCATGCATATGCATGCAAGCAGCATATTAGCCTAACAACCAGTCACTCAGTCAGCCTGTCAGTCAGCCTACCAGCCACTCCACCACTCCACGCTATAAATAAAACATAAAATCTTATAATTGCATAAAAGGAAAAAGAAGAAGAAAAAAAAGTTGCAAAATTTGCTAAAATTTAACCTTAAACTCATACCACTAACTGTGACATCTAGATGTTATCGGTTGATAACAAAAAAAATAGCAACAGCAACAAAATTCCATATTGTAACGAGAGAGTGAAACAAGCAAGACAGATTCTCACACACAAGTGCAACTGATATGACAAGACAAAATTTTGATAAAACATGCAAAGTTTGTAAACAACAAAAACAATACAAAAAAAAAACAAACAAAAAAAAATAAATAAATAAAATACACAACGAGTATTGTAAATTTTGCTTAAATAATATAACAACAACATCAACAAAAACAACAATAATAATAAAATATATAAAAACAGAGGGACAATTTTTGTTTTGTGTTGAAGTGCTTGTTATCAGCAAGAGAACAAGCTCAGTTACATACAGCAACAACTACAACAACAACAACAACTTACTTGCTGTATTGATAAAGAATAAAGATACGGACTTAAAGATTATGCGAATAATTCAAAAGTTTTAGCAGTAAAAAAATTTATTTATGACTTGTGAACTCCATTGTTTTTGTTTTTATTTTTTTTTATTATAAATTCATTGAAGGAAATTATGAAATATTCTTTTGGAACATGAATTCCATTCATTATTAAAAAAAATGAAAAAAAATATATTTTTTTCAATCCACAACTAATTGTATATTGTAAGTTGTAAACATACAACATTTTAAAACTACAATAACAAAATTTTTATTAAATTACAAAAATTATATTTCAATAACAATAACGAAAATGTTAATGGAAAACTAGAATTTTTTTGTACCCAAATAATTTTACATTTTTCCTACAAAATTGATTAAAAAAATTAAAAGAAATATTTTCAGTGTTGTATCACCTGACGTTTTGTCTTACATAAAATATATCGGGGATTTTCAACAACAAGTTTGTTTTTCACTTTTGGCAATACCAACAACATAGTAGTTTTGACAAATTCGTAGTAAATGCATTGGCAATTGTTACAATGAATTCAACTTCGCAGGACAATCGCTTTAAAATACTTAAAATCCCTTACAAAAATGGTGATTCTGTTAAAGTTACATTTCGTAGAATTTGTGATATTTTCGTTTAACATAATCGTCCTGCTAAGACCGCTATTATGAATTTGGTCGCTTAATTTGAGCCAACACCAAAGTGTGTTCAATCGGGTCGTTCAACTGAAAACATCGCAGCCATGAAGCAGATTCAAATTTGTCAATTCTTCAACCTTTTCAACGATTGGGGTTATTCAAAACCACCATATGGCGAATTTCGCACAAGGTTCAACTGGTGCACGAATTGAAGCCGACCGACCATTCACATCGCCGCAGATTAGCTCAATTTATTCAGGAACAGCCGGCTGGTTTTTCCGAAAAAGTCATTTTTTAGACGAAGCCGCATTAGGCCTTCAGAAAATCCTAGAGCGAATATTGAGAAGCCTTTGCATATCCAACGTGTTACTGTATGGTGCGCTATGTGGTCTAGAGGCGTGAGTGGTCGGTTTTTTTTATCGAAGATAAGGCTGGCAATGCGGTAACCGTCAAAGAATCACAATATCGCGAGATGCTAACTTTACAATTTTGGTCTATTATTGACGTCGTGGATATCAATGGCATGTGGTTTCAACAGAAAAGTGCCACATGTCACACAGATAGTGAAACGATCATTACATGATAAGATTTACATCTGTACCTGGCTATGCAGCCTTAATCAGATGGTGGTCAAACCACTGGGAATGAAAAGCAAACGTCATTCACGCCCTAGGAAGCCGAAGACTAATTCTAGCAACAGGTCTTTCCTAGTTGCAGCTTTGATGATTCCAGAGCAGGGCTGCAAATCACCACTCCTTGCTGAAGAGCTGGAGACTTTCCAACTCCTGTCCAGAACACATGACTAGCATGTTCACTAGATCTGGATCATTCGCCCGTTGGTGTTATTAAAGGTGGGATAATCCTGGCCCTCAAAATCAAATTCTTGCGAGGGCCGCGAAACCGAAACCACCACGATACTCCCGAAAAGCCAACCTCAAATAATCAGTCAGAGAAACAGCTAAAAGTCTAAAGAGAAAATTAGCGGAACTCTTGGGCTTACTGATTCCCGTGAAAATAACGTGGAGCTTCCAGTTGACCCCTGCTGCCTTCAGGGAACTGGACTCCCTTTTTCCCCCAGTTGCACAGGTCTAGATAGTCAAGTATTCTATAAAGACCGATAAATGTGCCTCCGGGGGAGAGTGAAACGATCAATTTATTGCAAACCAAATTTCCCGATCGCAAAATTTCAGGACAATCAGACAAGCAGTTAAGTGGTCAGCCAGATCGTGTGATTTAACACCGCTGGATTATTTTTTTTGGGGATATGTTGAGGAGAGTCTCTACGGAAACAATTGAATCGGTTTCAGCCTTAAAACTCAAAATCCCTGATGTAATTAATGTCGCCTCGGGGGCACATTGATAGGTTTTGACGGAGTCTCACCGTCATTAAATGTGTCTTTTACGGGGGTAAAAGAGAGCGCAGTCCCCTTCAAGGCTAGCAGAAGCCAACTGGAAAATTCCACTATATTTCCACAGGAATCAGTAAAGCCCCAGAGTTCAGCTATTTGTCTTTTAGTCTTTTAGATATTCTCTGACTGATTATCGAGGCTGGCCCTTCGGGAGTATCGTGGTGGTTGTGGTTTCGAGGCTCTCGTTTGAGTTGTCGGATCATTCACAATGAACACAACGAATGGTGAAGGTTCAGTGAGCATGGTTGCGGATGTGTTCTTAAATTTTATTAAGCTTCATGCTTCTCCAACTCTTCAGCAAGGAGTAAAAGCTGTGGCCTGTTTCGGGCTGCAACTAGGAGTGGCTGGAGGATATACGAATCTGAAGGCCTTCTAGGGCTAGGATGACGCTACATTTTACCGTCTGGTTATGGCTTGCATAGCTAGGTAGAGACGTAAATCTTATCACGACTGTGATTAACGAAATAGAACCGCCATTTTGCTAAAACAAAGTGATTAAAAACTTTGATTTAAGAACCAACATCTATCAGCGTGGTCGTGGTGGACATTTGCCAGATATTATTTTTCGTTCATAATTGCCGAACTTTTCTCTGCGTGATACAATAAAAATTTGAATCATCTTAATCTTAATTTTTGGTTTTAGTTTTGTGTTAGAAAACAAACTTCTTGTTGAAAAACCCTTTATTATTATCATCATTACAAAATTTTTCAAATTCAATTTAAATAAAAATCTCATCTTGTATTTCTTACTCCGTGACTGGTTACACTTATACCACTAACGACACCACAATACTTTGCGCTACTTAAACGTACATTCATCCGTGTTTGCTATTTGATCACTGCAACCTGGGTTGGTCTTGTCTGTTATTTAATAGTTTGTTTGTAATTTCTTCTTTCCATCGAGATTTGGACCGTAACTGCTGCCACATAATAATTTTCCAAATTCTGTTTTTTATTTTTTGGTAGTTTTAGCTTTTTTTATTTATCTCATTTTGCTGTTCTATTATATAGATGTCTTAACCAACCCTCCACGCCTTCACTGATCGACATTTCGGAAAATTTGAAATGCTGTTTTCTATTTATTGGGTTTTTCAAGCAATTCAGCTCATCTCATCTCATCTGATTCTGTTCTATAACATTTAGTTTTCTTTATGCTCAAGGCTCCGTCTGGGATTGAACTCACTTTCATAATGATCTGTTTATCAAACGCAACTAGTGAACATGTCTTAGTTAATTTTTCCGTTTTTTATACTCACATGCACCACCCGATTAAATAATGGAGGTAACAACTCAATTAGTTCTGCCCTTATCCAAGACCCAATCTAGCATTTCTAACTTGGAAGATTAGTTTCGGGCTTCAAGGTTAAATATACTTTTAGGTTATGATCTGAACCCTAACTAAAAAGACTAAAGGAAAGCACATGATTTATAGGGCATTACCTACCTACAATGCACATCTGCCACTGGAAATGAATATTAAAACCCGTATCTGATAATCAAGCAAACTGCAGGATGAAATATATAATATAACAAAAAGAGTTATGCTCTAAAGAAAATATCAGATTATAACAGTTAATTAGCTTTCAAGTATTAAATACAGCTTCTAAAAATTTATCGATAAATAAAGTTTTTCCTGTGCCGATTACAAACTTTCAAAGGACTTTGGGTAGATTAATAATCAAGCTTCCTTGATGATGGTACACTATTTGCCATACATGGAAGCAAACAGCCCCTATCTGAACCTGATTTGTGTTATTTTTTCCATCGAACTTGTGTAGAAGAAAGTAAGCTTAGCTTTATAGTAATAAACGGGCAGAGGACCAGGTCAGCTTTGTCGCAATTCTGTCAATTTACTATTTAAAGAAGAATTTTTAGTTGATTGAGTAAATATACCGAAACTAAAGCACTTGCAGGACCAATATAATACCTATATCCTGTGACAATAAATTGTTTGAGTTTGTTCCGCCAGTGAATGAATGTTGTCAATTCCTATTCTTAACGTCCTTCCCGGCTGTTTGTTTGTGAATGGCGAGCGCTTTCGATGTAAATACATCATTATCAAGCCACGTACTGGCGAGTCAGTATTTCTGGTCCAGGTATTTATATATATTATATCCTCTATTTATAGAAAAAATCCTTATCCAATTTATAAATCATCATCAGGAAAACATTAAGAGATTAATGGCAGCGTAAATAAATTACTAGTTATTGATAAAAGAAATCTCTGGCTTTCTCATTGCATTCATGGTCGCAACAGCAAAGGCTATAAAATATAGGAAACAGTTTTCCTCTCTGCTCTGCTAACGTCCATCCTTTAGAATACTCCAAACCTCAATTTTAAACTAAAGCCAATTAGAACTACGATTGCAGTTGGAACTCATTTTTCTTCGTCTTCTAAAACTCGCACAATTTCGCTTTAAAGAATTTTTATATATGCAAATAGCCCCCTCTCTTCTTTATTAAACTTAAAATGCTTAAAACATTTTGCCAAGTTCTAGAACATTCTTATGTGTATTTACAGTTTTTTATTCCTTGTTTTTTTTTTTCAGAATTAAGTTATTATTGACTTTCTTTTCGTGTAAAATAAATTTTATATATTTTTTAGGATGCCATTAAAACTAAGAATTGCCACCATAAGAGGCATTCAACGAACTGTGAAGGCAAGCAAAACAACAAATTTAACAAACAAACAATGGGAAATAAAGCGAAGCAAATAATTTTGCAATTTCAGGGTGCGCTACTTACGGACGCAAACGGGCGTTTAACCTTCGCTATTAAATTTAAAGGGGTTTTCAAAAAAGGGTTTCTCTTAAATTACGTACAATAAATTACAAAAGTTATTATTTTTTGCCACGACACTCAATTAAGATAAAATAGAAATAGGTTTAAAAAATGCTCGACTATATACATAATACTAAACATAATATACGAATAAAAATTATTCGATTAATCGACCAAAATTAAAAATTTTTCTTTTTTAAGTAACATTATTTCATTTTAGAGTATAGCATTATTAAATCATTTATAATGTCATTCAATTAAAAGATTATTCGAAAAAAGAAAACATTTTCATGCGAGAAAAAATAGAATTTATTTGGTTATTTATGGGTTATTTTTTTATCGATAAAATATAACATACATAAGGCAAAACCGTAATACGTCTAATATTATTCGAATAATCGAATATTCGAACAATCGAATAAATTATTTCACAACGACATTTTTTAAGTTTCTTTAATTTAAAACACAACTATTTTATTAGGAAACCATAGACATATGAACATACCAAATATTGAGTTCGATCATATAAAATCAAAGTTAAAATCATAAACTTAAATTAATTTAAAATTATAATAATTTACGTTTTTTGTTATTTGCATTTTATATTTGTTTTTGTTAACGAATCCCACTTCAAGAGATTTATTATTGTCTCGTTTTAAATCTCTGTCGTTCTTCTTTTTCTGGTTGTTTCTTATAAGACTTAATTCATCTAAAAATCGCATAACAAGTCTTGTTTCAATATATATGTATATATAAACTTTTCGTTCAATTTTTTTTAAATAATTTAAATTAGAATTAAAATTATTCGAATAAAGATTCGAATAAAACCCGAATATATGTATCCGGGTTTTATTCGATACTTTTTTTATTACTACAAAAATATTTTTTTTATACACAGAATACACAATTGAATAAAAAAAATTGTCTAAACCAATAATCGGTCACAAATATGTAATTAAAATGTTTGTTTTATAAAGCGTACGGCTATCGGTTATTACGGTAGTTCTTTCTTTTAAGATTTAATTTGTCTAAAAATCGTGTAATATATCTGGTTTCAAAATATTTTGTTTTGTCCAGATTATTTTTAAAACAATTTAAATAAGCATTAAATTATTCGATTAATGATTCGAATAAAACCCGGATATATATTGTTATATTTTTGTTTATTACCACAAAAATATTTTTCCATACAGAGAATACAAGATTGAATAAAAAAAATTGTCTAAAAAAATATTCAGTTACAAATAGACGAACACTTAATTAAAATGTTTGTTTTATAAAGCGTACGGCTATCGGTTATTACGGTAGTTCTTTCTTTTAAGATTTAATTTGTCTAAAAATCGTGTAACATATCTTGTTTCAAAATATATTGTTTTGTCCAAATTATTTTAAAATAATTTAAATAAGAATTAAAATTATTCGATTAATGATTCGAATAAAACCCGAATATATATTGTTATATTCTTGTTTATTACCACAAAAATATTTTTTCCATACACAGAATACACAATTGAATAAAACAAAAATTGTCTAAAAAAATAAACGGTTACAAATAGGGTGAGCTTTTAATTAAAATGTTTGTTTTATAAAGCGAACGGCTATCGGTTATTACGATAGTTCGTTTAAGATTTAATTTGTCTAAAAATCGTGTAACATATCTTGTTTCAAAATATTTTGTTTTGTCCAAATCATTTTAAAATAATTTAAGTACGAATTAAAATTATTCGATTAATAGATTCGAATAAAACCCGGATATATATTGTTATATTTTTTCATTGTTATTTTTCTAACTATGACGGAGTAATAATATTAAATGTAACTGGTCTACTGAAGAAAAAGAGGGCGATGAAAATATTTAACGTGAGGAGTCATTAATGCGCCTAAATTGAACTAGAGTCACTGCAGCCTCTAAAAATTAACGTGATCCTGCAGAGTGTTGAAAAATGAAACTCTCTTATTTTACTCTTCATTGCCCATCTCTTCTTTCCGATGAATATCATATATAAGTGGTATTGCCAGAGTATTCTTTCACAATTTTTGGACAACCCTTTGACTACGGCTAGCGAATTTTGAATAAATTTAGCTGCAGATATTATTTCTTATTATTACTTGTTTTTTTTTTGTTTTTTACTTAATTTTTTTTTGCTAAAACTCAGGCTCCTTAACACAAGTTGGAAACCATTAAATTACCGTAAAACTCAATCATATTTTTATTACAAAATCTTTTCTTGTACAAGTAGTTTATTATGCCGGCCATCATATACACACACACATATACACAGATAAAATACACTTTTTTTTAACTTTCCAATTTTCGGAAAACTTAACAATGGATAATAAAAAAATATGGTCGAAAGCTTTGCCAGCCAAGGAGTAGTGAGTGAACGTTGTTGATGTTGAAAGTGGTAATAATGATTTCAGCGGTTTATGACATTGGCGTTTTATACTCTTTTCTTTTCATATTTAAGTTATTTCTGTTTTTTTTTTCTCATTATAGTTTTCGCTCAAGTACTTCTTTGTTAGTTTTCGAATCTTTCCAAAGGCTCTTCTTCGTTTTCAAAGAAATTAACTCATTTATAAAGAAAAATATATTTTAACACACGCATTCTATTCGTTTTGTTTTTTTTTTTTGTATTTTTTCTAAGTAATTTCATTTTTAATTTTTTTTTATTTTTATTATGAATATTTTTATATTTTTAATGTATTTAATTCAGTTTTTTCTTGAGATTCTTGAGATTTTGTTTTTGAAGCTGTGTGTGTACGACGAGTACGTAGTTGTTTTTAATGGGTTTTTAAATTATTTTACTATCACCTGATTATTGGTACGTGAATTTTTAAGCTTGAAGTTTATTTTTGGGAAATAAATAATAAAATGGTTCATAACTTTTAATACTACAAGCGAGATATTTCTTTCTTTTATTTCTTTATTTTAATTTTTATTTTTTTAATTTATTTCTTTTTTACACATTTTTATGATTTTGTTTTTAAGATTTACTCCCATTATTTAGACGTTGTTACATGTCTGTTGGCCATAATTTACTTTATAATTATTAAATAAACAATAGGAAACAAAAACTACAAAAGTGTGTTATAAATTTTATTTAATGAATTACAAAATGCATCACGTTAAAGAAAACAAACGTTACAAAAGTCACAAAAGTTTTCATTAAATTTGCGATGAGAAAAACTATGAAATTTTGTTTATTTTTTAACAGCTTTAAATTTACCACTATCACACAAAAGCACAGTAAAATTCGCATGTATTGGTGTGAGAAAAAGCCCTTATTATGGTTTTTAAAAAAAAATTTTATTAAAAACTTTCTGTTTGACTTACGGTTTAAGTGTTTGTTATTGAAAAACCCAAAGAATCACTTTTCAACTCTTTTTTTAAAAATAAAATAAAATATAGGGTGTCCGCCGGGAAGGTATACTACTTTGATAAATGTTTTATTTAATGTCGGCAATATCGGAGCCTGCTCCGAGCTCTCGAAGTTGCAACTAGGAATGACTTGAGTTTATACGTATCTGAAGTCTTCCTAGAGCGAGGATGACGCTACATTTCATCCACAATGATATAAATCACTGTCAGGTTATGGCTTACATAGCTAGGTACTGACGTAAATCTTATCACGCATATCTGGAAGCAAAATTTCTCAACATTATTATACTCGTATATTTTTAATCGGTAGACATATCTAATCATATTGTTGTATATGACTTTTAGCTTTCTTTTACTCATAAAGTGACGTCCTGCAAAGGTTCACAATCAATTGCCCAGCAATAAATTTTATTCACATTCTCATTCACTGGACTGCTTAAATACAGCTGCACATCATCGGCGTATATATGGATTTTGCAAAAGCTTTTTAGGTAAATCATTGGCATAAATAGAAATATAGTAGTTCAAAGCTTGATCCTTAAGGCACTCCACTAGATAAATGTAACACCGAAAATTAAAGATTGTTTGATCGATCGCGCAAACTGCCAACAGATGTAGAGATATAAAGATAGCTGTCGAATGAAAGTTAAAGAGAAGTTGAAAAAGTGTCGAAGTGTCATGCAACGAGTGCTATGATCAACCGTGTTAAAGGCCTTAAGGCCCACTATAATATACGTAATCTATGTTCAAAAATTTAACGAAAAGTCTGTCAAATGCTTAAGCAAATCATTAAAGACTTTTAGGTGGCTATAATGTACTTACATTAATATAGAAATTATTATGCACCGTTGCACATTTGTTTTATTCGTACTTTTGCAAAAAAAAGTAAATTCTTTCTAAATAAATGAAATTTAATAACAAAACGATGTTTAATAATCATATTTTGTTTACTGACTGATGGAGCTTCCATCCTCTTCATTTCCTTACAGAAACGTTCCTATAGTAACTTCCAGCTGTGTTTGCACTTCGCAACTTTATATAATTCATAGCAGTATGAAAATGAAACAAAATTCTTCAAGGTATTACTTACCACTTTTACAGCATTTTTCTACTTCTTTTCTTTCCATGCTCGTTTCTTTGAATTGCGGTTATAATAAAACGCCTCTCTTTTGTCGTATAAGCAATTTTTTCTTTGTACGTTTTCTATTAAATTCAGTTAAAATATTTTTTTCGTTTTCGTCCTCAAGCGAAATTTGTTTACTAATGTGACTATAACGCAATGCAAAATCAGCTGTTAACGTACGAAATGTGTGATCAGTTTCTTTTTTTGCTTAAGCAATTGATATTGGACAAAAGTTGACGAAAAGTTTTATTAAGTACATTATAGTTTGCCACATATGATTATTAGGTATTTGCACAGTTGTTTAAGTTGGCTTAAGCCAGCTTATGCATACTATAGTTGTTCCTTAAAGGCAGGAAATTTATTTTTCTTTCATTAAGCTTAAGTCGTATATTCTCGTATTTTAGCGAAATTTTGACTGTCTGACAAACAACAAAATATTATTTCCAGAGTAACAACATTTGATTAAGAAAAATTGAAGCACAAGATGGCAATTGGCCTAAATTCTGAGCTAATTTTACGAAATGACCTTAAGCTTAACTCAATAAAATAATACATTTTATTTCTGACACTTTTGTGATTCCTAACTGAAACCACTTGCAACATCTTAAGAGTTAAATTAAAATAAATCTGCATTAACATTCTTCTTGAATTCATGGTTGAATCACAAAGGTATTTTGGATTCAAAATACTTTCCTTTTCTCTGCAGCAATTAACGACTGTCAAATTCAGTTTTCTCGCTTAAAGGCAAAATTTTGTAGCATCGAAGTAAGCCAAGTCACGATGCGTTTGTTATTATGTTTATTAGAGAGACCCTGTCATATAGTCTTAATTATTCACACGTGACCATTGCGCCATAAGGCAACTGAAAGCGTGAACCATAAAACTTATTAAAATCCTTTGAATATTTTCTCCTTCCAGCCAGTTAATCTCAGGAACACATTTAAGGATTTGTTCTATTTTATATTTAGAGGAAAATCTAATTTTTCCCCAATCGTGTTTACAGGCCTTAGTTTACTTTTTGCTGGAGAAGTTAAACTTGTACAACCTCTTGAATTTCTTTAATGACCTTTGAGGCATTTTGTAGTCCCCATCATCAGCATAAGACTTTTTTTTTTGAGGAAAGAAGAAAACTATGAAAAAATTTTTTTTCAATATACAACTGCACTCAAATAAAAACCGTAACCGTTTCAAATGTTTTCCTCTTTTTTTTATTTAAAAAAAAAATTAATTCAAATTTAAAAGTTAAAAAAAGAAAACAAAAACACGAGATGGAAAAAAACGTGCTTAAGTGCATCATCGTAAATGTGATATTTAAAATGTTAGTATTCTCTTCTTCTTGTTATTTGTAAAATCCAAATGCTGTTGTCCTTTAGAACAAACATTCACATTTAACAAAAAGGCGTGTGATGGTGTGTATTAGTGAGTGTGTGTAATATGAGAGAGCATGTGTGTATTAATATCAGAATATGAGTGGCTGCTGCATGCGTGGCGGCGTTCATTTTTATAACATGAGAATTTCACAGAAATTGATGATGAGTTCTTGTGCATTCGTACGTGTGTGAATATTTTTAAATGGAACCAAAAAAATGTAAGGCAGAAAGGTGAGTCAGTCAAACGGCAGGCGCTTAAAGGATGTCTTGAAGTTATATAAATTTTTTTTTGTATTTTTGCTTTTCTTTTCAAACGGCAGTAGCAACAACGATCTTGCATCCCGCTGGTCGTCTGCTTACAAGTTACAGAACAAAAAAATATAAATAAATGAATGGGAATAAAGTCACACACATAAAATGAAAAGTACTTGATGAGAATCGTGTTCAACAAAAGTTTTTATAGACGCACCAATGTTTGTATGGTTGTATGTGTGTGTGTGTGTGCTGTCCTCTTTGGACAGCATTGCGTTTTATTGTATTTTAAATTTGTATAATTTTTGTGTAGTTTTATTATGGGATATAGAAAACATGTAGTGCAATTCATAACCGTGAGGAAATATATAGCGGCAGGCTTAAAAGTAGTTTCATGAATTTGATTCTCTAATGGCGAAAAAATTGTATGATTCATATTAAACAGTGAGTATCAAAAATGACTCATCATTGCCACAACGATGTTTTGAACGAGACAGGTCCTTTTTCAATGTTACTTTTTCCTTTAGAGTTTTCCAAAGGATTATGACTGATGATAATTTTCTATAGAAAAATATTGATTAATTATAATTTTTTATAGAAAAATTATGACCAATTATATTTTTCTATAGAAAAATTATGACTGATTACAATATTCTATAGGGAAATTATGACTGATGATAATTTTCTATAGAAAAATTATGACTGATAATAATTTTCTATAGACAAAATATGACTGATGTTAATTTTCCATAAAAAAATTATGACTGATTATATTTTTTTATAGAAAAATTACGACTGTTAATAATTTTCTATAGAAAAATTATAACTGATGATAATTTTCTATAGAAAAATTATAACTGATTATAATTTTCTATAGAAAAATTATAACTGATTATAATTTTCTATAGAAAAATTATGGCTGATGATAATTTTCCATAAAAAGATTATCACTGATTATAATTTTCTTTAGAAAAATATTCACTGATTACAATTTTCTATAGAAAAATAATCAATGGTTATAATTTTCTATAGAAAAATATTCACTGATTATAATTTTCTATAGAAAAACATTCACTGCTTATAATTTGCTATAGAAAAATTATAACTGATGATAATTTTCTATAGAAAAATTATGGCTGATGATAATTTTCTATGGAAAAATTATGGCTGATGATAATTTCATATAGAAAAATAATGGCTGGCGAATATTTTCTATAGAAAAATAATGGCTGACGAATATTTTCTATAGAAAATTTATGGCTAATGATAATTTTCTATGGAAAAATTATGGCTGATGATAATTTTCTATGGAAAAATTATGGCTGATGATAATTTTCTGTAGAAAAATTATGGCTGATGATAATTTTCTATAGAAAAATAATGGCTGATGAATATTTTCTATAGAAAAATTATGGTTAATGATAATTTTCTATAGAAAAATTATGGCCGATGATAATTTTCTATAGACAAAATAACTAATAACAATTTTCTATAGACAAAATAGCTGATGACAATTTTCTGTAGAAAAATTATAACTGATGACAATTTTCTGGAGAAAACTTATAACTGATGATAATTTTGTATAGAAAAATTATCACTGATGATAATTTTCTATAGAAAAATTATAAATGATGATAATTTTCCATAGAAAAATTATGGCTGATGATAATTTACTATATGGCTGATGATAATTTTGTATAGAAAAATTATGTCTGATTATAATTTTCTATAGAAAAATTATGACTGATTATAATTTTCTACAGAAAAATTATGGCCGATGATAATTTTCTATAGACAAAATAACTGATGACAATTTTCTATAGACAAAATAGCTGATGACAATTTTCTGTAGAAAACTTATAACTGATGATAATTTTCCATAGAAAAATTATGGCTGATGATAATTTTCCATAGAAAAATTATGGCTGATGATAATTTTCCATAGAAAATTATGGCTGATGATAATTTTCAATAGAAAAATTTTGACTGATGATAATTTTCTATAAAAAGATTATCACTGATTATAATTTTCTATAGAAAAATAATAACCGATGACAATTTTCTCTAGAAAAATTATAACTGATGACAATTGTCTATAGAAAAATTATAACTGATGACAATTGTCTATATAAAAATTATAACTGATGGTAATTTTCTATAGAAAAATATGACTGATGATAATTTTCTATAGAAAAATATTCACCGATTATAATTTTCTATAGAAAAATTATGTCTGTTACCAAGTTTCTATAGAAAAACTATGATTGGTGATAAATAAGTTCATTATTACCATCGGTACATGATTCAAGCTCGAGGGATGGTCTGGATCTAACCACAAATTTTTGGGCATAATACGATTAAGATTATTTATTAGACGTGAGTGCTTAATTGTGCCAACAATTTCTCACCTATTTGCCAGAAAAACGATAATTGAGAGTGTAGAACACTTCTTCCTCTCCTCTCAGTGTTAAAAACGAACACTTTGAAATTATTTGCTTTCGTGGGTGAGTATTGAGCCGAAGATATTTAACTAGTGAAATTTAAACTTTATAGAGACTAAGACTCTTTTAGATAAATAATAGAATGACAGTATATTTAGATGAGCATCATCACCATCAGCGCATTACTATGAATTACAACATTTTTTCTAGCTCAACTTTCCCAGGGTGTGAAAATGAATTTGAATTATAAAAACCACAACTTGTTTCTAATTTCGAAATCTCAATTTCATAAAAAAAAGAAAATAAGAAAGACCTTTTAAAACTTGCCTCGTTGCTTATTTCCTCAGACAAATAAATAAAGGCAATTGTGCGAGTGTAAAATTTAAAGTGGAAACGAAAAATCCTCAGAAGCATTTATTTTATTTGTTTCGTCAGTTTGATGGGATGATGTCGATGTTGTTTTTTGATATTGATGTTATTTTTTGGGGTGTTCCTGGGTTTGACTGCACAAATACTTAAATTTACTTAACCACGTAAGAATAGCTAAAACAACAAATGGCGTTTGAATATACAAAAAAAAAAATACCAACAACCAGAGTGGGTTCGTTCGTTTGTTCGTTCGTTCGCCTAAAAAAGCGTGTAATATTTGTTTTAGATGAAATTTAAGCAACAACAAAAGAAAAACAGCGAAAAATAATAAAACAGCATATTGTTTATGTTAAACAAATATTATGTTGTTATAGTTGTAGTTTCTCTCGGTTTTTTGTTTTGTTGTTTTGGACCGTGAGTATACGGCGGGAATGCATCTGAATATAAGTTTTAAAGGATTTGCATCCTGTGGCGTTAAGTACACACAAAACAAACCAACAACAAACTAACAAAAGAAACAAATATTTTGTGGGTTTAGTTACTTAACATACAAGTACTCACACTCGTACTTAAAATCGTACATACAAATGCATATGTATGTAATGCATGTATGTTTTTATGTCTATGAACTATTAAACATTAACTCCAAAGTATTGTTGTTGTTGATGTTGTTGATTGAAAATGTATATTTTGAAAAACAAAAAAGCTACAATTGCTAAAAATGAAAGTAAATCGTAAATTTCGTTATTTAACGTTATTTCAGTGTTCTGATTGCCACATGCTGGTCTTAAGCTGTTTAAGTATTTGAACAAATTCCATAAACCCAAAAGCCTCTTGCTATTATTCCAGATACTATAATTTTGTTTTGTTTATTTATTTAAAAGGACTTTCAACAATTTTTACACTCAGTTAAATAATCGCCTTAATTCTATTAGAATTCTTTAAAGGATTTAGATGCAGGGAAAAATTTTTTTAAATGTTTTTCTTGGTTTAACGCTTGATTAAGTTTTCTCTATGACAAGTTATTTAATTTAGCACTATTTATTTAGTAATATTGTTTATTGTTGTTGTTTAATTTAGGGAAATGTTTTTATTTTTACGAAAGAAAGAAAGAGACGTTTCAGTGGCAACTTTTTCGAAAAAATTTAATCTAAAAGTTTTTCACTCTTATTTTAAATTTATCGCCACACCATTTGGTGGCATCTTTAGAAAAAGAAAATGCAAGTGTATTAAACAATTTTTTAAAAATATATAAATATACAAAATATATTAAAAAAATTTCTTAAATTAAAAAAATTTCTCTTTTTCATTTGAAATGAGATCTGACGCATTTTCATTCTGGCATTTTCACAAGGCAGACAGACCTATTCAAATAATTTATTTTTCATTTTAATTAACTTCTTTGCAGTCCTTATCTTCATTTTAAAACCTGTTGCTAACATATATAACTCATGTCCCTAATGTTACTTCTTATATGGATTTATCATGAGTTAAAGGTATTTCTAGCTAACAGGGTTGTATGTGATGAAGAAGATTCTTAAGACTAGTCTAGGCATGTCTCATAATTCTATATCTGTGTGAATTTTTAATTTCTTATGAACCCGCGTCTTGCAGTAATTATTCGTAGGATTTTGCTTAATAAAAAACCCGGTTTTTTACAACATTCAAAAATCAATATTTAAAAATAGTGACAGCTGAAGGGTAAAACAAACCTGGTTGGCAACCGCAGCCGATTAATCTAAAACCTAGTAAATACAGCAAAAACTTAATCGATTAGTCGAACCGATAAATCATTAAGATTTTTTTTCGACTTAAAATTCTTAATTTAGTTTTGACTCTTACTTCTTCTGTCATTTAAAATTTTGGCGCGAAATTTTTAAGGAAATAAAAATATTGGAACTCTACCACTTGTAGGGTTTTTTAAGAGAACAAAATTCCAAAGACAGCTGAGAATCTGAAATTTCTCTCAATAGAAATACATAAGAAATTAAATTATTTGGATAGCAGATTTCATATATTCTCTACAAGCCGAATTCCCAAATTCAAATCGTATATTTCCAAAAATCACAACGAAAAGGCTTACGGCTGTATGCATAAAAATCGCTTACTTAAGCTTTAAAGCACACGTTAGTTAACAAACACTTTAAGGATAACCGACGTTTGTTAAAAAATGGTATTCATAAACAGTACTTTAGCTAATGTATGATTTAGTAGATGTATGATTTAGTATTTTGATTTAACGATGTATAAAAATGAATATTATTTATCCGGGTATTTAGATCCATAAAAAATGTTTTTATTGTTTTCAGCAAAATCAACATATTTTTTTTTTTGTTGTTTTTTATTAATCTTTTTAATAAAAAGCAAAAAACCCAAAATAACTTAATTTGCAAGACTTACGAAGAACTTTCAAAGAATTTGTTCATATTAAAAAACTATGTATTCGGATAACGAGCTTTGTTTTGATTATATGTACATCAATAAAACTTTTGTTTTGAATAATTAATTATAATTATATTTTTGTGAAATATAAAATAAAGATGTAAAAATGTTTTACATCGAATGGCATGTTATGTTTTGGTTTTTATAATTATTTGTATACTACAATTTGTTTTAATAAACATTTTTTAAAATTTTTGGAATAACAAAGTACAACTGTTAATTGAGCCGTTTACATTGAAAGTGGCATAAGTCACAACTGAACAGTTTTTTTTCTCAGTTTTAATAAATTTTAAAATAATAAGTTGAGAAGTATTGAGATTTGTTTGGGAGGAGTGTTGATAATTACCGTTATAACAAAAATGTTTATTCTGAAAGTGGCGTAAGTCGCTGTTCTCAGGAAATTAATTACGGAACTTAGTGTTAAAGAAATAGAAGCATGTAAGAAGTGCGTGTAATTTATTGTTGTGATTATTGGACTTATTTTTATTAGTACGAAATAATAGTGCAGTTTTCTGAACTATATTATAGTGATATCTAATATACTACACATAATTAGCATTATTTTGTTATTTTTTTATTCTCGGGAGGTTGCTTCGTGTTGCATAAAATATCTAAGAATGTCACAACTCAAAAGCATATTATTTCACATAGTGACTTATGTAAAGGACAAAATAGTAATAGTAGTAATAGCCCCCTGTCGAAAAAATTCTTCACAGTACACAACATGGAGAAAAAAGATTTTATTTCAACACAATACACAAATCCGTTTCAGAAAGAAAAGTAAATACGGAATTGGCTAAAAATTCAATGGACTCAATTTCACCATGATATTTCCTATAAAATGTTTTATAAACTAATTTTAGAAAAAAAATATGACAAAAACAAAGTGACTTATGCCACTATTAAATAAACGGCACAGTTTATTGTAAACACAATTTGTTTTGTTTTTAAACTTTCAATAATAAAATTGAACTGTCAATTTATTTTAAGTTTAAAGTAGGTTTTCCTACTTTACAGTTAACAAAGGTATTTTAAGGTAAAAATGTTTTTTGAATACAACTTTAGGGAATTGTGCTTAACAACGGCAGTTAAGTTTAAGTTTTTATGCATACGGCTGTAAGTCTTTTCACTGCGATTTTTGGAAATATACGGTTTGAATTTGAGAATTCGGCTTGTAGAGAATATATGAAATCTGCTATCAAAATAATTTAATTTCTTATGTATTTCTATTGAGAGAAATTTCAACTCCTAGTTTTGTTAAAAGTGTTAGCATTTCCAGAGATGGATATAATGTTTTGATGCACAAAATTGTCTTTAAGGATAGATCTCGTAACACTAACGTTGATTATTAGACCGAAGATACATAGATAGGGTCGCTAATTAATAGAATGTAAACGAAAATCGTAGGGCAAACAATCAAATAAAGAAGCCACTAAAGATTCTAACCTAAAGCATTGATATCTTGTATTATCTTTCTTAAAAGAGCGTTAATATTTTTAACTTTATTTTTAAAACTGCTGTTTAATTATTATTGAATGCAAAACAATTGAACACATTTAGACACTTGTGTAGGAGGCATTTGTTACCAAATTCACTTTCCCCACCCATAAATTAACAATAAAGCAAAATTACAACAACAACAAAAATTTTATTTTTTTTAAAATTTATTTTATTTTGAATTTTGTTTGTTGTTCCTGAAACATAATTCAATGTTAGCGATCCAAATACGAGTACGAATGGAAAACAGCATTCATTAAATACAAAACACAAAATAGATGATGAAACTAAAGAAGCAATTCCATTTGAATTTATCATATGAACCGATGTATGACATTTTTAATTTTATCTGCTTTCTTTAACACACAAACACACACACACACATACATACATACATGGAACGCACACTAACATTTCTATATAAAATATTTTATACATTTTTACGAGAATACAAACATGTATAGAAGGTGCTTACATGTGCATATATGAATTTAAATATGTTGGCTTATTTCATACAACAACAACAAGAAGAAGAAGAAGAAGAAGAAAATAAAAGAACTAAGAGGAATTTTACACTGTTGAAAAATGATTTGGGATGTAACGTCATGCACATTGGCAACCCAAAGCTGAATGGTTGACAGTCAGTCATTCAACAGCAAAATAGCAACAGCAATGCCAGCCAGAAAATAATCAAAATGTTTCTGATACATGTAAATAGTCGTACATCTTCCATTCAAAAGATGCAACCCAGCGTAAAGATGAAATATTATTCACTGGCAACAATAATAAATTCAAAATAAATATAAATCTCATCAAGCGACAGGCCACAGAAGAGCAGAGAAAAAAAATTTGTAATTTCAACTAAATACAAAATATGAACGAATAGACATACAAACATTTATACATACATACAAACATACAAACATACTCGTATATCAGGTTTTTTTTTATTATTATTAAGAATCATCTCGCGAAATAAGTTGTTATATTTAATGTGGAGAATGATGTTTGTTAGTGGCTGCCAATGATGCACTCACTCATGGCAATCTTTGGCTGAATGCAAAATTTTAAAATTCATACAAATTTAAATCAAATGCACACAAACTCACACATACTCACACACACACACACATATAAAAAAAACTTGCATTCATGTTTGTAAATATTTTTTTTTTGGTTAAGTTTTCATATAAAATGAAATCCCCAGAATTCTAAGCTAAACTTTTGTTAATGCTGCTGTGACGTTAGTCATTTTTAATTATGTTTTTTAATTTACAAAAACAAAAGAAAATTATATTTTTTTTGTTACTGTTACTGTTGCTCTTACTGTTGTTTTACTACAATCTCTGTCAGTTTTATGATAAAATAAATTTAAAATATATACAGTGATGTGTTGCCGTCTACTTAAACATAAAAATAAAACAAAATAAAACTAAATAAAAAAAATAAAAAAATCATATAAATAAGAAACACTTGTATCTTTCATAATGAAAAAACTCGTCATAAATAACATGAAATATTCTTAAAATACAGCAACAACAAAAATAAACTAAACGACAGACAGATATAAACGTAGAAACTGAGATTAAAACAGACAAATGAATGCACGGACAGACGAACAGACAGTAAACAAAAGTATAAACATGACACGCAATATAATTCTTTAAAAAAATATTTTTTTCTTTTTGTTTGTTATACGAAATATGTTGTCTAAAACTCCCCTTAGTTTTATATCTTGTCGTAAAATCGAAACAATCTGCATGAAAATAAATTCACTTATTCGTTTTATAATTATACACTGCCAGAAAATTTTGAATCATGTAAAATACAATTGTTTTTAATATTCAAATTCTAAAAACAAAATAAATGCTGCGTTTTTTATACCTCGTCCTTTATTACAATATTTGAAAAGCTTAAGGCCTCAAACAATTTTCTAAGGACCACAGCTAAACAAATTTTTAATGTTCATAACGGAAATAACCAGTATAACCTTAAAATTACTTTGGTTAATTTTAAAACTTTCGAGATAAAATTAGTCCAAGTCGTGTCCTAATTTTTAACAACTCCAAACCCATGTCCTTGTAATATCTCCCTGCTTATACTTCTTATTTAATCTCTGGTGATTGAATTATTTGCTTGTATTCAAAGTATAATGTTAAAAACATAAAAATTTGGCAACCCCTAACATAACTCCAACATCAGGAGCTGCATGTCATTGTTGTGGTAAAGAGAAATGAATCAGTTGTTTCTCTAATTGCTAGAATATCGTTTTGGCTGTGATCAAAATAAACGCAAAAATTAGCGCCTACTGAGTTTACACGGCTTATTTTTTATTACCAATTTTAGAAGAACCAATTGGAGGTGAGTTCCAAAAGGCGGCACATGAATGACACGCTCAATAACGATCTTGCAATAATCTTCGAATGGAATCGTGCGAATAAAGTCGATTTTAATGCCCTTAAGACATACTGTAACATGCCCACCGGAAGCACATGATAGTCTTTTTGGAACCTACTATTCCATTTAGACTGATGTCTTGCAGGGTAAAAGGGAGCCCAGGCCCCTCAGAGGCTAGTAGGAGTCACCTGGACAATCCACATATTTCCACGGGAATCAGTACGCCCCAGAGTTCACTATTTGTCTCTTGAGACATTTAGCTGTTCTCTGACTGGTTATTGAGGTTGGCCCCTATATGGGAGTATCCTGGTGGTTGTGATTTCGAGACCCTCGTGAGAGT
This sequence comes from Trichopoda pennipes, assembly GCA_030448955.1. NCBI lineage: Eukaryota > Metazoa > Arthropoda > Insecta > Diptera > Tachinidae > Trichopoda > Trichopoda pennipes. Next base: position 7,578,402 of record JASKUP010000040.1, read on the forward strand.
TTGTGGGTCGGATCATTCAAAATGAACACAATGAATGGTTCAGGTCCAGTGAGTATGAATGCCGAAAGTCTCCAACTCTTTAGCATGTAATGAAGGCTTCGGGCTTCGAAATTGCTACTAGGAGTGACCGGAGGATACACGTGTTCGATGGCCTCCTAGGGCGTGAATGACGTTTGCAAATCATTCAAGTGGTTTGACCACCGTCTGATTATGACTACCTAGTCGGTGCAGATATAAATCAAATCACATCATACTGTAACATGCTTACGCATAGATCCGTGTTCCAAAATGGTGCCCCACCTGTTACTATGGGTGATATAGGTATTAAGGAATCGGAAGCTCTTGATGTTCTTGACATGAATATTCAGTATGATGTTCGATGGGCTAAACACATTTTTCAGGTTTCTAAAGAAGTTTTCAAGTGCCTCGGTTTTATAAAACGGTGTAAGAACTACTTCACTCCATCCGATCTTCGTAGTATTTATACCACCTATCACCGTCCAAAGATGGCATACAACTCTCATGTAAGGGGTGGCGCCGCAAAGTCTATTTTGGAGTTGCTCGACCGCGTACAGGAGAGGGACAAGAGGCTCATTGGGGATTGTAGGGTATCCAACTCTATTGATTCCCCAGAGCAGCCACACAATGTAGGTTATATTTCACTGTTATATCGTTACCACAATGGTAAGTGCTCTAACGAAATCAGGTAGCTTAGTCCCGAAACTCGCAAGTTTTTGCCTTTGGCTACATTTTCGTTGAGAGCGCATCCACTTGTGGTCGATTGGCCAGTGAATCGCACTACCTATTACAGGGAAAATTCGTTTTTTAGCAGAACAGTTCATATGTGGAATAAACTCTTTCCAGAAGTCTCTCCTGTCACTTTCGATGTAGGGAAATTCAAACCGAATATCCACAAACACTATTCCCTCTTTCCTCCTCTCCATAACATCATTTCCTAGTTCTCGTACAATGCATTGCATGAGCAGGAGTCATCCCCTGACTGCTGTTCAGAACCAATAAAATTAAAAAGTTATGCGCCATCGCATAGCACGGCAAATATAATAACCATGACGTATAAATCCTGCGTAAGACAACACAGATACATGAGTTCAAATCCCAACAATTTAAGTAAAAAGAAACTAATTTTATTCTGAGTAGCCTAGGAAAGGTTAAATAAATGGAATCACCCGAAGTCTTGATTAGAAAATACAATCAATCGCTATGTAGCCGCCATATACAGGGTGTCCACAGGGAAGGTATACTATTTTGTTTGTAATTTTTGATTAAATGAAAGAGAATGGTTCTTATATTAATAAATGTTTTATTTAGTCCAACTATGTATGGCATAGAATATCAGATAAATGTCTGCCTTTATCAGCCTCACTAATGCGAGTCCTTTTGAGCACATTTTTCACACATTTCACGCGATATTTCATTAATTTCATCACGACTCATTTGTTTGAGTTGCACATGTGTTTCTGGTTTGTGTGCACAAACTTTGCTTTTCATATATCCCCTCAAAAAAAAGTCCGACGCAGTCTAATCAGACGACCGTGGAGGCCAATCAACATCACCATTTCTTGGAATAAATTGTTGTGGAACGAGGTCTCGTAGTAATTCCATTGTAATCCTGGCTGTATGCGATATGGCACCGTCTTGTTGATACCATATGTTGTGGCATGTAGTTGTGGCGGTAAAAAGTTTTCATTCATATCACGATATTGCCCCCAGAAGTATTGCTTAAAGAAGTAAGCTCCAATGATTCCTCCTAACCAGACTTTCACTTTTGACAGATGCAAAGGTGACTGTCGAATAATTTGAGAGTTTCCTATTCCCCAGAAGCGACTATTCTGTTTATTCAAATATCCATTCAAATGACAAATGCCTCGTCACTCATTATGATTTTCTCATGAAAATCGGGGTTGTCATGGGCGAGCTGTAACATACTATTGGCATATATACGGCGGCGTAAATGATCTTATGGAAGAAGCTCTTGTGTCAACTGAATCTTATATAGAAACAAATGCAAATCCTTGTGCAAAATTGTGGCCAAAGTTGCTCTTTGAAGTCCAAGCTCCTGGTCACAGCGTTGAATTGAGGTTGATGGCTCATCGTCACAGTAATCGAGGATTGATTATGATAAAATGCCCAGAGATACCTCCGCACACCATTGCACGACACACGGAGCAAAGAGGGTGAATTGCCATTAAGAAGATTAGTGGCAAATAAAGGCTGAGAATTTATACCGAATCAACTAGCCGCTTTTTAATGCAACGTTGGTAAGACACGACCCTGGACACCGTTGAGCATACCCCAGTAACCAGCGAAACCGTGTCGTTAAACACGTTAAAACACGTTGGCTGATCAAATATTTTTTCATATAAAATACCCACGTGTCCACTTCACGTGTTTAGCAAAATGGCGTCAAAACTGGTAGCGGACAGCCTGTACTATAAATCTTTCCCCCCAGGGGCATATAAATATGGTCTTTATAGATTATTCCACTATCTAGACACAGTGAAACTGGGGTATAAAGGGAGCCCAGTCCCCTGAAGATTGGCAGGTGGTCAACTGGAAACTCCACTTTATTTCCACGGGGATCAGTGGCCTGCAGAGTTCATTATTTGTCTCTTTAGACTTATAATAGTTCTCTGGCTGAACATTGGTGTTGGCCCCTTATGGGAGCATCGTGGTGGTTGTGGTTTTGCGGCCCCATATCCTATGGTTTTCTATGGTGGCCAGGATCATTTCGCTGATAATGACACGCTAAGTGAATGATCTAGTCCAGTGAGCATGCTTGACATGTGTTCTGGACAAGGAGTTAGAAAGTCTCCGACTCTCTAGCAAGGTGTGATAGTTTGCAGACCTGCCCTGGAATTATTCAAGTTGCAACTAGGTGGTATCTGTTGCTTAGAATTATGTCTTCGGCTATCTAGGACGTTTGTATAACGTTCCAAATTATACAAAGTGGTTTGTCCAACATCTGATTAAGACTTACGGTCAGGCGCGGATGTAAAACAAATCACACTCTGTACTATAAATCTAGTCAAAATGCTTGACTATTCTAATTAAAAATATTAAAATAAAATTCTTATGTAACCTGAATTCAATGCTAAAACATAAAAAAAATCATCAACCAAATCTCAATGAAATCCCACTAGAAGAGGAAAGTAAAAATATGACAATGTGACAGTTGTGTTTACATGCCCATAGATATTTCTTCAAGTGTAATTTTATAATTAAGAGGGAAATTTTCCCCTTTCACTTAAATACAAAAGACGACTAAAACTTATTATCCAACATGCACATATTATTATTTCTCACCTTTTACTTGTTATTTCTGCTGTTGCTGCTGTTGGAACCGTATGATTGTTGTATTTATTTCTGATCATGTTTTTTGTTTTTATTTGTTTGTTACTTTTCGAACATCCCCATAAAATTCAACACCAGAGAAATTCAAAAAACCATAAAACACCAAAAAAACACAAGAAATGAAAAAAAATGAAAAGTGAGAAAAATGAATTATGGTTATTGCCATGCAAAAGAGCAGGCGAAATGTCAAAGTGACATCTCTTAATATATGACTATGTTGTCTTCGAGCACTCGAAATCTGATATGTGTGAGTTAGTGTGTGTGTGTATGGGTATATAGCATGGCATAGAGCATTTTAGGGTAGCCAGCCCGTAACAGTTACAAGCCACAAAATTCCCACACAAGGCCACTAAAAGTAGTTCTGTTTACTCGTATACCAGCAAGTAGAAGTATGTTTACATTTGCTGTACAAACTCTTGTAGTATATTATGTATGTGACTGCGTCTGTGTATGTGATTTGTAGTCTGGTAGCGTACAAAGTGTTTGTTGCATTTATGGCTGCAGCATCCTTCGCCTAAACATACAGATCATAAATGAGTTGACGATGTTTCCAATGATTACAATAATGTTGATGATAATGATGATGATGTTGATGTTGATTACAATAAGACTGTTTGTTGATGCCAAAAAATGTTTGTTCGAATACATTTTCTTCTGCTAAAGTCTATTGCTGTTGGCTATTTCATTCAGGTTCAGCAAGTCAAGCAATTTTTATTTTCATATGCTGCAAGTGTTGGTTTGTTGCTTTTCTTTTTTTTTTTTTTTGCTTTTTGTTGTCTTGTTTTTCTTTTTTGCAGTATTTCTGTTTCAGTTTCAGAAGTTTTAAAGTGAATGGTTTACCTTAGTTTAACCATTAAACAACATGTTGGTAGTTACATTTCAAGTCATCAAAACCATAACATTTTCGGTCGTTTCATAGGAACTCCAAAAATACCAAAAATTAAAAAAAAAAAAGGAAATCTCATTATACATCCCTGCCATACTCTCATGTACATTGTACAATTGTACTTTTATATCACCATTTACCAAAAGAGGTGGAGCCCAAGAGGTTTTGGTTTCCTTTTATTATTTTTATTTGTTTCCAAATATGAACTGAAGCATGATGGATGAATGCGTTCTCTACATTGAGTTTATGGATGCAGTTGCAATAAGAGTATGACACGAATAAGAATAACTAAATTTATTTAATTTTAAACAACAACAACAACAAACAGGAGTCTGCAAGCCAAAGTCATACCTTAACACAACTCAGCACCGTTAACAAAACCAGTTATGATAAAGAATGCAATCTTTGCTAATATATTTGCTATTGCTCTTCATAGTCAAAACTAAAAAAATATCTCACTTTTTGAATACTTAAAACTTTTTTAAATGCTTTTATAAAAATAAAGTGAATTTAATCATGGCCCTGTAGCGATGTTGAAATTGCTAGAAAATTTTAAAATTTTTACAATATTATCAGACAAAATTTCGAAAATTTTTCTGTTGAAATTCCACCATAACTATCGAAGTTTTTGTGTTGCTGTGTTTTTGTTTTACAAACAATAAATATCACTAAAATTTTCATAATTCCCCAAAAATCGTAAAAGATTTAAATTTCACTATGAAATCAAAAATTTTTAAAAAATTAAAATTTCAACAAAAGTTGATTTTTTCAGAAAATTCGAGAGTTGTTGAAAAGTATAAATTTAACAATATCACTTTTCGAGGACTATAGGCATTGAGGCTGTTGTCTCGAATTCCGCAGCGAATAAATTCCACGCTTGCCGGCACATCCAATGTTTTTTTTAGCTCGGCAGCTTTCATAAAGTGATTTGCTTTAGTCGTCCGTACTAACCGTTTTACTATTAAGGGTGACAAAACTCCCCGCTTTCTACCACTGGATGCAACTTTTTGCTCATATCTTTGGGAATTTATTAAAATTTTATTGGAACAGCCCAGCAATTCCCTTATTTGGATATACAATTTACCCTCGGACGCAAATTTTTTTATTAGTTCACGTTTTTCAGGGGAACAATGCTTTCCGCAATCCATAACTATACAATTTTTATAAAATTATTATACAATTTTATAGAAACTATATTAAAATAATTTTTATCACCTTCCGTTTTTTACTTTTTTTCACAAAATTTTGCAGAACAAATTTAAAAAAGTCTACTGGTGCTGCACGAAATGATAAGTGCTGACAAAAGATATTTTACAACTGATTAACAGTTACGAAGTTTGACAACTTCCGTGATAGCATAAAAACCTGTTTTTTACACTCAAAAAAATAATGTAGTAAATGGGTGAAATTTTTACATCTTTTGAATCAGAATATTCCAACTGGTGCTATTATATTGACCGCAGTTTTACATAATTAGGATGTCTCTAGCCATTTATTATTTTAAAGGGTTCAACTACTGCACAGACTTAGGCTGCACTAAACAATTAGCTGAGTTTCTTATCGGGCGTGATATAAAATAAATAAATAATTTTATAAAATAAATTAAATAATTTCAATATTTCTTATCAATTGAAATTGTAATTAAAACTTGAAATTAAAATTTTTTATAAAAAAAAAAATTTATAAAAAAAAATTTAAATAAATTTAAGTTATAAAATTTTCCACAAATAAAAGAAACAAAAATTCCAAATCAAATCAAAATCTTTGTAACCACGCGTAACATTTAATTTCTGTTACTTTAAAACAATTCCAAACAAAAACAAAATGTACTTTTAAATGACTGTTTGTAGTCATCACATTCGCATTCATAACAATTCAAACATGGCAATTGTACTCGTACTTAGTTACACACGAGTGCAAGATATGGTTACATACACATGTATGTCTGTATGTATGTTGGATACAACATTACAACACATGTAATGCTACCACTCAAAATCAGTTTCTGGTCATATAAATTGTATTTCTTTTTTTTTTATTTGTTTCTTTCGTTTCGATTTTCAACAGCAGCACCATCAGCAACAACATGAAACTTAAAGTGGTAGAAATTATCAACAACAGCGTCATCTTCATCATCATAATCGTTGCATATGATGGATGTTTTGATGACTCGTTTTAAATTGTGCACTTGCTGCTGGCTGATGCCCGTTGTTACCAGATTTGCTGTTTGATTTAAATTTTTGCGATTTTATTTTTATATTTTGACGATTTCTTCTTCACTAATTTTTTTATTTTAAAATTTTTTTTAAAGAGAAGTAGCACTTCAGACAACAATGCCTATTTAGTCAAGTACCGTGCTACATTCTTTAGGAAAGGGATAGAGAAGAAATGAAACAGGTGGTGAAAGCAGACGGATAATCGGAAATTAACTGCTGTATAAAACAGCTCAGTGACCAGTGACTATGCCTTCATCGCTGAGCAGCCCAACCGACAGTCAATTTTTATTTTTGTAGTGAAAAAAACCAAGGTTGGGAATCGAACCCACAACCCCCATACTGACAAGCTAGTACACTACCTACGGGCCTTCAACGGCACCTCTGAATATCTGAAACTTAATATTAAGATTTGTTGTTTTCGAAAAATTTAGCAAACTCATTATATATAATTTAAATTTATAAAACATTTTCGAGGGGGAAAAACAAGATACTCCGAGAGCGTTATTAATTCAGCCCATTTATTTTAAAATTTAACAACATACCGCTGCCCTGGCTAGGCCTTATTCTAATTGTAACTAATGCTGGACATCCACACTCGAAATGCTCTGCAGCCCTAACAAGTTCCTGGTTTAGTTTAAAAACAGTACGATCGTTGATTTTCTTCCTATCTATTAAAAATCTGAGCTTTTTGTGCCGTCTGCCATACATGTATCAAGCAGCGCATCTTTCATATGCTTCTAAACATCGTCTTAGCCTTTTAGCTTTCTTTTCGTTCGAGCCTGTCTGCAATAAATTAGTAATTCCTCACTCTTTTACCAAAGGCTATGCCCTACTTCATTGTGGATAATGCCAATACATATATCACTTAACCTACATCAAGTTTGGAGTTCTTCAGTTTGGAGCTATTATAATTTAAATACAGGGTGTCCGCCGGGAGGATATACTACTTTGTTTATAATTTTGGATTAAATGAAAAAAAATGAATCTTATATTGATAACTGTTTTATTTAATGTCGGCAATTATGTATGGAATACAATATCAGATAAATGTTCGCCTCTGTTAGCCTCACAAATGCGAGCCCTTTTGAGCATATTTTTCGTTATATTCATATATTTTTCATTCGGTATTTCATTTCTTTCATCACAAATATTTTGTTTGAGTTGTTCAAGCGTTTCTGGTTTCCTTGCATAAACCTTGCTTTTTAGATATATCCACAAAAAGAAGTTCGGAGCAGTGACATCAGCCGACTGTGGAGGCCAATGAACATCACCATATCTTTAAATAACTTGTTGTAGAAAGAGGTCTCACAGTAATTCCATTATAATCCTGGCTATATGTGATGTGGCACCGTTTTGTTGATTCCACATGTTAATCAAGCCCAAAACATGTAGTTGTGGCATTAAAAAGTTTTCAATTATATCACGATATCGCTTTCCAGTCACAGTTGCCGTTTCGTCGTTTTCATTTTCAAGGAAGTAAGGTCCAGTGATTCCTCCTGACCAAATTGCACACCAGACTGTCACTTTTAAGGGATGCAAAGGTGACTGTTGAATAATTTGAGGGTTTCCCATTCCCCAGAGCCGACTATTCTGTTAATTCACATATTTATTCAAATGGAAATGTGCCTCGTCACTCATTGATATTTCCTCATGAAAATCGGGGTTGTCACGGGCGAGCTGTGGCATCCTATTGGCACAAATACGACGACGTAAATGGTTTGTCGAGGAAGCTCTTTTGTTAACTGAATCTTGTATGAAAACAAATGCAAATCCTTGTGCAAAATTGTGGCTAAAGCTGTTTTTTAAGGCCAAGCAGGGCGTCGAATTGACGTTGATGGCTTGTTTTGAACAGCTTTTTGAGCAGCAGTAATGTTTTCAGGCCCTCTTTCTTTGAAATCTTTATTTGCACAATAAAAAGTGCGTTTTGTTGGCACGTTATCTCTCCCAAAAATTTCACGTAACTTTCTCTTCGTCACAGTAATCGATGATTGATTTTTAATAAAATGTTTTAACGATTATAACGCATCGGTTTATCGTGTCCACTTCACGACTGCCAAATATGAACTGTCAAGACTAATGTTTAACAAAATGGCGGGAAAACAAATTAGTGTACCTTCTCGGTGGACACCCTGCCCATTGCATATGGCTCTACAGGAGATAATATAGTAAGGCCAGATTATAAACTATGATAAACAAATATGGTAAACAAATAACTACATATAGACGTGTTCTAAAATTGCTTATCACCCTTTACGATCTAATATTTTTTTAATATTTGAAAATGTGCAAAAAATATTATTTTTAAAAATTTTGTCTTTTAAAAACTTTTGACGATTTTTGCCAAAAAAATTAAACGATTTAATTAAAATTTAAATTTATCTGGTAACAACACAGTCAACTCAATTTAAATACTATCGAATCTGATATTACCAACAGCTTGTGGCTCCATACTACCGACTCGACCGCATCTGGTTAATACACATACATGCATACATTTCGTAGGCAACATTTACATACATCCATACATACACACATACATACATACATATATACATGCACACATTGGGAGGTGACATAAATTGTCGACATCGTCGTCAAAGTGTAGGCATCCACATCTTTTATAAGTTTTATTTTTCTTATTTGTAGGCATAAGAATTCATATTCATGTTTCAATTCTTAAGATGCTGTTCTTCAACAACGAGTCAGTTGTTCAAATGTAGTTCTTGCTGCTCCATAAAAAGTGAAAATTATATGGCAGAAAGTTTTATTTTCTTCTTCTTTTTTTTTTTCTTTTTTTTTGAAATTTTGATGGTAACATACAAATATCTGAGCACATAATATCGGATATTTATCATTCTGTTATCTTAACTAAAAATCTTTAATGTTGTTTTCATGCTGAAATACGAATAAACAAACACATCAAGTGTTTTTCACCCATTAAGGTGACCAACTCTAAAAACTTAACTAAGGAAGTGGCAGAATTAAATTGCTAAGCAGCAAATATTTTTTAAAGAAAAAATAATGTTTTCATCGATATTAAGAGGAATAGTTTTAGAATGAATAGTTTAAAAGGAATTTCAATGGACAGAGATTAAAGTCCAAAGTTATAACAACCTTTCAAACCTTTTAGCTTTAAAATATAAAAGAATAAAAATCGGTCATTATTCTTCTGAAGCAAAACCTTCTTAGTGTTATTTTCTGCAAAGATCCAAGTCATTATGGGCGAAAACTTTAGTTAATTCGTTTGAATCAGGGAATGACCCCTACTCAAGCAATGCATTGTATCAGATCTACGAAATTTTGTTATAGGGAGGAGGAAACAGGGAGTAGTGTTTGAGAGCATTCGATTTGAATTTGTTTACATTAAAAGTGACAGGAAAGACCTCTGGAGGAAGTTTATACCACACACGAACTGTTCTGCTAAAAAACGAATTTTCTCTATAAGGCATAGTGCGATTCACTGGCCAATCGACTACAAATGTATGAGCTCTCAATGAGTTACACGCAAAAACGTGCAACGTTCGTTAGAGCACTTACCATTGTAGTAGCGATAAAATAGTAAAATACATCCGCCATTGTATCGATGCTCCAGAGAATCAACAGAACAAGTTCCCTAATTTCGAAGCATACCCTACCTTCCCCAATGAGCCTCTTGGCCCTTTTCTGTACACGGTCGAGCAACTCCAAAATAGACCTTGGGGCGCCGACCCATTTATGAGAATTGTATTCCTATGTTTGAGCGGTTATAGTTGGTATAAATAGCACGAAGATGGAGTGAAGTAGTTCTTACACCGTTTTAGAAAACCGCGACACTTGAAAGTTTCTTTAGAAAACTGAAAAATGTGTTTAGTCCATCAAACATCACACTGAATATTCATGCCAAGAACATCAAGAGCTTCTAATTCCGTAATACCTATATCACCCATAGTAAGAGGTGCAGCAACGTTTCCATACAACATGCGTCTTACGGGCATTAAAATCGACTCTATTCGTACGATCCCATTCGGAGATCGCCGTGAAATCGTTATTAAGCGTATCATTCATGTTTCGCCTTTGGGAACTCACCTACAACTGGCTCGGTCTATTACCAAATGAATACAAATGGTGTTATCATCTACGAAAGAGTAACAAAGAAGATCGTTTAGAAAAATAAGAAATATGGTAGGAGAAAGAGCGAAGCCTTGCGACCCCTGAATTAATCCTGAACTCGTCTGATATTATCATAAACCAGGGATTATGGAAAACTCTAAAATAGAAGCCCCTTATTATTGAATGTATACTCCTCCATGAGAGATTACCATAGTTCTGTTTAACCAAAATACCCACACTCATATAGAGCTGAATGAAGTTGCAAATCGTTAAGTTGTGGCACTTTTTGCAACATAATTTTTTAAGGATCAGTTGGCTATTAAGTGACTCATAAAATAAAATAAAATAGACTTAGAACATTAAAAATAGCACACTATAACATATGATTTGAGGATTAAATTCTAAGAATTGCAGGTGAAAGTAGTTCCGAAAATAAGAACTTCACGATCGTTCATTTTGTCAAGTTGGCTCTATGCGAGATCTTTTGCTCAAAGTGGATTTTGATCACTTTTTCTAAATTTTAACTCGCTTAAATCTCGGTATACCATGCGAAAAATTCCTTATATGTCCGAGGCAAATGGAAAAATGGAAACAAAATTTGGAACATTTTCAAATATTTTCAATATCCATCTTTGCCAACGGAATAAAATTTTCGAAAATCAGCTCTGCATTTTCGGTGTTGTACTGCTCTGACATTTTTCTTTGTAAGTTTTTTACGCTTTAAAAATGATGTCAAAAATTCTGTATGGCTTAACCTCAAAATCATTCATTTCGATATGTGTAAGCGGTTGTAGTGCATTATTTGCATTATCAATTTGTATAAGTCACATTGGTCGGATTAGTGAAAGCGGTTTAGGCAGACAGGGACTCAGTATCTAGACTCGGAGGTCTAAGTGGATTGCTAATGGCAGCGTGTTGTTATGGAAGTGTCGTAGTAAAAGCGGGAATGTATACTTTTGTTTTCAATTTTCTTCTATTTAATTCAGAATCGAAATTTATGCATGCGTAGCACCTGCATTCGTCATGTCGAATTAGTTTTTGCACCTAAATTAGTGGATTCATAAAGGAAAACCCTACACCTTTGTCATGTATCAACATTGTAAGGGTTTTATAACACCCTTTGCACACTGTGTGTTTTTCGTATAATTTGCTCCACTTAAATCTGTTTCATCAAAATAACATCAATATGCAAGATAGCTCAGTAAACAAGTGTTTTCGATCCAGTTTGGCTATTTTTGGAACGATGTAAATACAAACTTAGGGCGCCTGGTTTTTAAATGTAATTCACTTTGAACATAAGGGTTATACATTCCATTGCCATTAAATTATTAAAACAGCCAACTTGACAACACGCATGATGCAGAAGTTCTTATTTTTGGAGCTACTTTTACGTCCAGTTCTCCGAATCGAGCCACAAATCAATGAGCTGATATTTCTAAATCAATAGCAATGCGTTCTTTATGTTTAAGATGTAATTTATCTATTGCCCACAACTCTCGACCGTCTCATTTTGATGTAGCTCATAACTCAACTTCATTGATTGATTTTTGGTTAGTGACTGACACTTCTAACATATGTTTTTCTGACCAAATGCAATGCCCCTCAATTTCACATCATGAATTAATTTTTGCTTCATTCTTTTTTCAAAAAAGCCGTATAGTGGAGTTTTACGAATTTCGTGATTTCAATTCCATTGACTGGAACGAAATATTTTTATGTTTGTCAGAGTTTGACTCTACACAACTTTTTAACAATAACGTTGATGCTCAATGTTCTATTATTACTGAACTTTTAAACTCGCTATTTAATCATGTTCCCATTAAAAGGAAAAGAATTCATTATGATAGTAATTACTGGATGAACTCACCAAAAATTTTATTTTCGCAATCTCTAAGAGATTTGGCCTATCGAGCCTATATGGCTAACAACACAAATTTGAATTGGAAAATTTTCTGTAAACTAAGAAACAGAGCAAAAAACGTCATTCGTACGGCTAAAAGAAAACATTTTTCAAAAAATTTTAGTAGACTTGATTCTTTGGGCTTATGGAGGGTTTTGAGGGATTCGGGATGCATGATTGAGGACTCAATTTCATATGACGGTGATGTTGAAGAGTTGAACCACTTTTTTGCAACAGGCGATTCTGTTTCGTACAATGATAACTTTAATTTCGATTTTCGAACTTTTTCTGATAGTACATCTTCTTTTTCATTTCACTGTATTAATGAAATTGAGCTCATAACTGCATTGTCTAAAGTTAAGTCTTCTTCAGTTGGAAGTGATAATGTTTCCATAAAATTTATCAAGCTAATTTATCCATACATTTCTGAATATATTTTATTCTTAATTAATTCAATTTTAACTACCTCTACATTCCCTTCTAGCTGGAAAATTGCAAGAGTTGTACCTCTACCTAAGCGACGGGTGATTCATGGCCCCGATGATTTAAGACCGATTTCGATTCTACCTTCTCTATCCAAAGTTCTTGAACATGTTATGAAGTGTCAAATTCTAGAATCTGTTGAGAGGAAAATATATGATAAGCAATACGCATTTCGTAGAGGTTTTAACACTACTTCTTTGCTTTTAACTCTGACTGATAGCATACGACAAAACGCCAACAGTGATCACTCAAGTGTCCTTATTTCTCTTGATCTGTCCAAAGCTTTCAATTCTATTAACCATTCCATCATGATCACAAAATTAAGAGATGAATTTGATTTCTCGAGATCTGCGTGTAAGCTAATATATTCCTATTTATCTGATAGGTCACAGTATGTTGTTCTAAATGGTATTCAATCAACATTATGCACTCTGTTGTCTGGAGTTCCTCAAGGTTCTGTACTTGGACCACTTCTATTCATGCTCTATGTAAACAGCTTGCCAACTGCTGTCGATTCTAGAATATGTGTAACTTTTTTATATGCGGATGATGTATTCTTACTCTTTAATAATAATTGTTCTTCTCCTGAGATATTGGCAAACAATATTGAACTAGGTCTAGATGGTATTTTTGAGTGGACCTCATGTAACTATTTGACAATTAACGCTTCTAAAACTAAGGCGATAATGTTTGGACCTTCAAACCGATTTCTCTTTGAACCGATTGTTCTTTTAAGAGGAATACGCCTTCAATTCTCTGATCATTTAAAATGCTTGGGAATTATTCTTGACTCTAAACTCTCATTTACAAATCATATTGACAGTTTGTCCTGCAAAGTTTTTGGAAGCTTACGTAAAATTTATACGTCCAATTTTTATTTTCCCATTCATATAAGGAAACGATTAGCTAACGCATTATTAATGCCGCATATTTTATATGGTCTTGAATTATTTTCTGGCAGTTGCTCAATCCATTTAGGAAGAGTTAAACGCTTAGTTAATTCTGTGGTGCGCTTTATTTTTAACATTCGCCGCCGTGAGCACATTTCTCCACATGTTCGAGAATTTCTTGGTTGTTCCTTTGATCAATTCGATATATATCGAAATTTAGTCTATTTCTACAAGATAATAAAAAATTGCAGACCGTTTTCTTTGTACAGCTCATATGTTTTCTCACATTCAACTCGTAATCCGCAACTTATTATACCAAGAATAACGTCTTCGTTTTTTGCAAGATCATTTAAGGTAAGAATATCTCGTTGGTGGAATAATTTGCCATTTTACTTACGCTTATTTTCACACTCGAATAATGTATTTCGTTTGAAACTTCTTAACTATTACTCCAATCTAAATGTTTGAGTACTTCAGGTCTTGTTACCAAGTTGGACTTTTAAATTTGTAAACTATCTTTCTTTGAATATTTCTGTGAATATTGGCTGGGGAGCCTGTTAAATATATCGATTACTGAATTCATTTGTTTAATTATTTAATAACTTGTTTAAATATAATTCGCAAGGGTTAATATTTTAAATAGTCAGGTGTTTTTAATATATCTTATGTAATAAATTTTTTGGCCTTTAAGGCTTTGTATTACATATTATGAATAAATAAATAAAAAAAAATAAATAAATATTGTACAAACTTGGAATTTGACTAAAAATTTAAACAATTTTTCTAGTTGGCACCCGCAGAAACTTTTTTGAGCCTGTTTTAAAAATGAAATTAGTGACTTGGCATCACTGATTTAACGCAAAAATGTCAATAGCTTGGCAAAAATAAAATGGCTGATTATCGGATAATAAAAAAAGCAAGTATCCATTAAAACTGAGAGTAGATTAATGCGAAGAACACTGATAACTCATTAGCGATTGAGGAAATGCAATATTATATTCGGTTTGCGTAAAAATTAACGCAAATCTTTGTATATATTTTTTCTTTCTTCATCATCAACATCTATATGAACTTAAGCCGAATTAAAATTAATCATTTGGTTATTAATATCTGTAAAGAATTCTAAATTTCAAAACTGCAAATAAGTAACCAAAGCAGAGCAACTTAATGTAAGTTTACTTAAGCCCCCTTGTTCTTATTTTCTTTTTGTGTTTTTACATATCGGGTTTTTCAGCAAGAAGTTTGTTTTGCGGCAATAACAACAATATAGTAGTTTTGACATTTCGTTTTTTGACGTATTCATATTTCGCACATAATTAACATTAAAATAATTAAAATCCTGTATGAAAATCGTGGTTCTGTTAAAGTTATATTTCGTTAAAATTCGTGATATTTTCGGTTAACATAATCGTCCTTCTGAGACCGCTATTAAGAATATGGTCGTTAAATTTGAGTCCATAGGCTCGATATAAAATGTGCAAACACCAACACGTGTTCGACCGGATCGTTCAACTGAAATTATCGCAGGTGTGAACCACAATGTTAAAGCAAAAACAAATTTGTCAAGTACTCAATGTTCTCAATAATTGGGGTTATCCAAAACCAGTTCAACCAGTACAGGAATTGAAGCCGAATGGCCATTCACATTGCCGTAGATTTGCTGAATTTAATCAGGCTGTTTTTTTTGAAAAACTCATTTTTTTTTACGAAGCCCATTTTCACTTGCCAGAGTATGTCAACAAGCAAAATGCGGTAACGATTATATAGATCGATCACGCTATCGCGAGATGCTAACAACTCAATTTTGGCTTATTTTTGGCGACGTAGATATCACTGACATGTGGTGGCCGGTGCCACATGTTACACAGCCAATAAAACGATCAATTTATTGCAAACCAAATTTTCTGATCGCATAATTTCACCGTAGATTCACTAAATTCATTAGTTGGTTTTTCTGAAATAAAACCAAATTTTCAAATGAGGTCAACCAGCCAAATTGTTGCATTTGGTCTTCTGAAAATTCTAGAGCGATTACTGAGAAGTCTTTGCCTGCTCAACGTGTTACTGTATGGTGTGAACATTTTTTTTCGAACATGAGGCTGGAAATGCGGTGACACCTCAATTTCGGCTTGTTATTGACGATGTGGATATCACTGACATGTGGTTTCAACAGGACGGTGCCACATGTCACAGCCATTGAAACGATAAATTTATTGCAAACCAAATTTCCCGATCGCATAATGTCACGACAATAAGCATTTAAGTAGCCAGCCATATGGTGTAATTAAACACCACTGGATTATTTTTTGTGGGGCCAATGTTAAGGACAGAGTCTATATATGGAGCCACTCGAATCGATTTCAAACTTAAAACTCAAAATCCGTGATGCGATGAAAGAAATAGGACCGCCATTTTGCCGAAAAGTGATTTTTATCACTTTGATGAAAGATCAACAGCTTTCAGCGTGGTCGTGTTGGACATTTACCAGATATAATTTTTCATTCACAACTGACGAACTTTTCTCTTCGTAATACAATAAAAATTTGAATCATCTGAAGCTAAATTTTTTGGTTTTAGAAAACAAACTTCTTGTTGAAAACCCCCTTGACCTGAGGTTCTTTCCTGTTTTTAACAGTATATTGCATTCTTATCGATTGGTGGTAGACTGAAGAAGCTAGTTAAATATTATTTTCAATTTTAATTTTCTTTAGCTCAATAAATAAATCCAAACTTGAAAGCACAAACATCAAACAACCAGTAGCAGCTTAAGAAAGGGACAAATTACCGCCCAAATTACAGATTTGAAAACAAAAATTGCATGCCCAACTTATAATTTCCTTCTTCCTACAACCACATAATTTTCGAAATTACGTTGGAAAACATAAAGCAGAATGTAACACAATCCAAGAAAGAACACGAATTTAAGTCGAAACATCATTATTATCGTCACTTTCGTAATAAATTCGAACTTTAAATAAAATTCCATTGTGTGAGAAGACAAAAAAATAACAAAAATCACAATAATTACCTTTAAATACATTGGAATGGAATTGTTAATGCTGAGCATGGCGGTAAAAAATCAAATCAGGATGACGACGACGGCAAGGAGTTGATCACCATCGTCTTTGTTATGTGTAGGCAGACATTCAAATAAAAAAATGTTTCGCTCTACTTTTACTGTTATCAGCTTGAAATGCATTGAATTGATTTATTTCAAATCACGTTATTTAATTGTTAAGCAGCCGAACTTGAACAGCAACAGTAACGGTTGAGTATTAAAAGTTAGTCTTGTCGTAATAATGAAAGACAGACATTAAAAACAACATACATTAAAAAGAGGATACTGAAATTGTTCTTTTAAAGTTGGGCAACATTTATTATAAACAGAGAGACAGTAAAGCATGTCTAGACAAGAACTTAAAGAGAGTACTGTGTTAAGATTTTGAGTGTGAATTAATAAGCCCCCCTTAACTTCTGTTGTCTTCAGGATGGTCGTTAACTTCTTATCCGACGAGACTTCCAAAAAAAAAAATTAAATTTTCTTTTTTTTTCGTTCATACCAGTACTCAGGTGATAACCTTTACTATTCTGAAGTAATGCATTGTACGAGAACTAGGAAATTAGGTTATGTGGAGGAGGAAAGAGGGAGTAGTGTTTGTGGACATTCGATTTGAATTTCCCTACATTGAAAGTGATAAAAAACTTTTGGAGAGAGTTTATTCCACATATGAAGTGTTCTGCTAAAAAATGAATTCTCCCTGTAATGCGTAGTGCGATTCACTGACCAATCGACCACAAATTGGTGCGCCCTCAATGAAAATCGAGTCAAAGACAAAAACGTACGGGTTTCGGGAACAAGTTTCATAATTTCGTTAGAGCACTTACCATTGTTGTAACGATAAAACATCGAAACATTGTGTCGATGCTCTAGGAAATTAATAGAGTTTGATATCCTGCCGTACCCAATCAGCCTCGTGGCCCTCTCCTGTACGTGATCAAGCAACTCCAAAATATACTTTGGGGCGCCGAGTCCATACATGAGAGTTGTATTCCATCTTTGGACGGATAAAGGTGGTATAAGTAATACGATGATCGGATGAAGTGAAGTATCTCTTACACCGGTTAAGAAAACTGGGTCATTTGAAAGCTTCTGTGTCGATGCTCTAGGGAAATTGCGTAATTTGATTTACATCTCTACCTGGCAGTTAGCCATAACCAGATAGTGATCAAACCACTTTGAATGATTTTAAAATAAACGTCATTCGACGTAGGAAGCCGAAGACTAATTCTAGCAACAGGCCTTTCCTAATTGCAACTTTAGTGATTCCAGAGCAGGGCTGCAAACCACCACTCCTTGCTGAACAGCTGGAGACTTTCCAACTCCTGTCCAGTACACATGTCTAGCATTCTCACTGGACTGGTTCATTCAACTGTGGGTGTTATTATTGGCGAGATGATCCTGGCCACCGTATTAAACAACAAACCTGATATGGGGCCGCGCAACTACAACCACCACGATACTCCCATATAGAGGCCAACCTCAATAACCAGCCAGAGAACAGCTAAATGTCTAAAGAGACAAATAGAGGAACTCTGCGAGCTCACTGATCCCCGTGGAAATATGTGGAGCTTCCAGTTGACTCCCTGCCTGTCTTCAGGAGACTGGGCTCCCTTTTTCCCCCAGTTGCACAGATCTAGATAGGTGTTACGTACTATAAATACCATATAATGTGCCCCCGGGGGGGGGGGAGATTTAGGAAAATAATAGAGTTGGATATCTACTCTACCCAATGAGCCTTTTGGCGCTCTCCGGTACGTGATTGAGCAATTCCAAAATAGACTTTGGGGCGCCGATCCACTTATGAGAGTTGTATTCCATCTTTGGGCTGATATAGATGGTATAAATAATTCGAAGATCGGATGAAGTCAAGTATCTCTAACACCGGTTTAGAAAACTGGGTCATTTGAAAGCTTCCTTAGAAACCTTTGAAATATGTTTAGTCCATCGAACATCACACTGAATTTTTATGCCAAGAAGATTAAGAGCTTCCGATTCCGTAAAACCTATATCCCCCATTTCCGAACACAAATCTATGCGTAAGAATGCTACATTGCGTCGACTCTATTCGCACGATCCCAATTACAGATCTTGATTGAGCGTATCATTCATGTGCCGCCTTTTAGAACTTGCCTCCAACTGGTTCGGTCTAAATTACTAATTAATTAATTAATTAGTAGATAAGTTGGCAATCGTCGTACACATGAAATTCCAATTTTGCTTCGAAACATGTACAGATTTTCAATTCTTCAAGCAACAGCTATATTTTATCATCTGCTCTGTGATCTATCTGTTTATTGTTTACTATACAATTCTGTTGCCACAGAGTGACCAAGGTGCTGCTCAGTTTTGGTTCACGATTTTCTTAAATAGTCTCGAGACCTTGGGATTGCTGTTTCTTTATTTAATGAAATCTTTAAGCAACTTAATTAAAACTAAAAATTTCTAATACTGTTGGGATTTGAACTCATAACAATAATCGATTCATCTAACAATGCAATCAGCACAGCTCCATTCAAACACTCCACATTTACAAAAACTTTGGATTTTGTTGTCACAAATATGTTTAGAATTGTCAACACTAAAGTTAAATTTCTGAAATATTTACTTACCCTCGTATATTAGCTGTAAAACTGATTTATGAATATTTTTTCGCTTTTTCTACTTTTAGTGTTTTTGGTACGCGAAGATGTTCCCGTTGTTTAGCCTCAATAGGATCTACAGAACTGGTGATGAGAGCGCGAAGTTTAGTATTTCATGTGACCTGTTTTTGCTGTGTCGTCTGTCAGACACCATTAACAAAAGGTGATCAATATGGCATTATCGATGCTCTCATTTACTGCAGGTAAGTTTTATGTTTTTTTAATATGACAAAATTTTTCTGAATGAAATTGTTCTTTCTCTCTCTTTTTCTTTTTTTTTTATTCAGAACACATTATACTATGGCTCGTGAAGGTGACACGGCATCGACCAGTTTGGGTTCGGCAGTGGTGCCTGGTGTTGGTGGCGCCAGTTCATATCCGTATTCAAGTCAATTTGGTTCACCACCAAATGATTCGTCGAGTCCACATTCGGATCCAACACGTATTGTTCCTAGTAGTATATTTGCATCTGCCTCTCATGTAATGACCGGTCTTCCACAGCCACCACGGCAAAAAGGGCGGCCACGCAAAAGAAAACCCAAAGAGATCGAAGCCCTTACTGCCAACATAGGTATGAAATGCAAGTACTGTTCTCTCTTTTAAATTAGAAACGGATTTTAAACAATTCTCCCCTTTAAAAAAAAAAAATATAGATTTAAATACTGAATATTTAGACTTTGGACGGGGTTCACATATTAGTGCTTCGTCGAGAACAAAACGTATGCGTACCTCGTTTAAACATCATCAGTTGCGTACAATGAAATCGTATTTCGCCATAAATCATAATCCCGATGCAAAAGATCTTAAACAATTATCACAAAAGACAGGTTTACCAAAGAGAGTATTACAGGTTAGTTTTAATCTCAATTACTCAATATGTTTTTGAATAAACAATATATTTTTCTCTCTCTCATTCTCTCTTTACGATAACATAGGTGTGGTTTCAAAATGCTCGTGCTAAGTGGCGTCGTATGATGATGAAACAAGATGGTTCTGGTATGTTAGAGAAAGGCGATGGCACTTTGGACTTAGACAGCATATCCGTACACAGTCCTACTTCCTTTATGATGGGTGGTCCTAACAGTCCACCTTCCCATAATATGGATTAGTAGTTAATCTTTGGTGACATTAACTTGCCACACGAAAATAATTGCGAATTATAGTAACAACCACACTCGATTGCAGCACTAGCATCAATTCCCGCTCTCTCTTTATTCTCTATTAAAGCATAAATCTTTAAATGGCGGCAGGGACACTTACACAAATCTATGTAAATTACACATACATACATACATACATACATACATACACACATATATAAAGTAGCATATTATACAACATATCGGAACACAATAAAATCTCGACGACATTCACGCAATCGCATTAAGCATAAACAATGTACGCATCATCACTGCATCACAAATCATAAAGACACATTTATCTACAACTGCTATGGCAAATTAATTAACGCTATCGTAATGAATAAAAAAACCAAAAGAAATACTCCAGTTAAGAGAATTGAATCGTAACTCTTTATGTTCTTTAATTAAATTATACTCGTGTATAAGTATGAGTTTTGTTTTTGGAAGATTAACCGAAATATTTGTTTCTCGTTAAAAAATCTTTGATAATTTTTTTAGAAATCAATTTTATTTAGTCTTTTTAGAAAAACTCACCCGTGTTTGCCATGTCCGGTTGGCAGCTCGTTTCGGGATCTTGAAACTATTTTAGAAATTTTGAACATTTAGGTTTCTCTTCAACTTATAATTTCGAAACATAAATTTAGGTCGAAAGTGGGCTTTTATGCTCTAACTTGTGCTGCTAATTAGTCTCAAACATGATCACCACCATACTCATCTCCAAACGATCTTCAGTGTACCTCTGGTATTTTTTGTTGCCACGACACATCTTATTAAATTCACAGCAGGCATTTGGCATGGCTTCGCTTTAAAAAAACTATACATCCACCACGTTTCTTCGTGGAGCCCTGGTTCTTTTTAGGCCATCGATGTTACCAATATAGTAGGCTATTTTACACTCCCCCCCCCCCCTGATTTTTATGGTTTAGCTTCATGGCGTTGGTAAGCTTTGGAGTACCACCGAGATAAAAATGTCCTCGGTGGAGGAGGTTCTGAATATTAAACTGAAAATTAATGTTAATGAATTTTTGTTTTACAAATCAATTCAGGAAGACACTTTAAGTCTTGTGGCGTTTTAATAATTTTATTTTGAAATTAATGTACTTTCTCCCCATTTTTCTAGTGGAATATGGATTTCACGCCAAAAGAATTGCTTCGGTTGCAAGATAAAGAAGGAATCAAGCCAATTTTTGATACGCTATTCTGAAGTAAAGCAGGGCAGTAAGGGCATTTTGCAGCGACCGAAACAATTGGTAGTCAGACGGAGCCATGTTCTAAACCAAAAGGCAAGCCAAAACTAAGCCAAAACTTCCCTTCCACTATTGTCCGGGGGGATCCCCCCCGGGGGCACATATATATGGTCTTTGGAGAAAGCAACAACAGCAAACAGAAAGTAACAAATGTTGCTGCACCTGTTACTATGGGTGATATATGTATTACGGAATCGTAAGCTCTTGATGTTTTTGGCATGAAAATTCAATGTGATGTTCAATGGACTAAACACATTTTTTAGTTTTCTAAAGAAGCTTTCAAGCGGCTCGGTTTTCTAAACCGGTGTAAGAGATACTTCACTTCATCCGATCTTCGTACTATTTATAACACCTATATCCTTCCAAAGATAAAATACAACTCTCATGAGTGGGTCGGCGCCCCAAAGTCTATTTTGGAATTGTTCAATCACGTACAGGAGAGGGCCAAAAGGCTCATCGGGTACAGTAGGTATCCAACTCTATTATTTCCCTAGAGTGCCCCCGGGGACACATTTATCGGTCTTTATAGAATAATTGACTATCTAGACCTGTGCAACTGGGGATATAAGGGAGCCCAGGCCCCTGAAGTCAGCAGGGGTACAACTAGAAACTCCACGTTATTTCCATGGGAATCAGTAAGCCGCAGACATTTAACTGTTCTCTGACTGATTATTGAGGTTGGCCCCTATATGGGAGTATCGTGGTGGTTGTGGTTTCGCGGCCCCATAACAGTTTATGGTTCTATGGTGGCCGGGTTCATTTCACCTTTAATAACACCTACCTGGTGAAATGTTCCTAGATCCCGTGAGCATGCTAGACATGTGTTCTGGACAGGAGTTGGATAGTCTTCAACTCTTTAGCAGGGAGTGATGATTTGCAGCCCTGCTCTGGAATAATTAAAGTTGCAACTAGGAAAGACCTGTTGCTAGAATTAGTCTTCGGCTTCCTAGGACGCTGTATGACGTTCCAAATTATGCAGTGGTTTAAGACTACATAGTCAGGCGCAGATGTAAATCTAATCACACAATTGTCCGGGGGGATCCTACAACAACCATCTAGACTTGTGTCTTGCGGAGTAAAAGGGAGCCCAGTCCCCTTCAAGGCTAGTAGGAGTTAGCTGGACAATTCACTCTATTTCCAGCACCAGAGTTTCGCTATTTGTCTCTTTAGACATTTAACTGTTCTCTATCCTGATTATTGAGGTAGGCTCTTCGGGGGTATCGTGGTGGCTGTGTGTTTCGAGGCCCTCGTTGAGTTTGTGGGTCGGATCATTCACAATGAACACAATAAATGGTCTAGGTATGAACGCCGTCGTGTTCCTAATTATATTAAGCTTCATGCATTCTGGAACAGGAGTTGGATAGTCTTCGAGTCTTCAGCAAGGAGTGAAGGCTGCGGCCTACTCCGGGCTTTTAAAGTTGCAACTAGGAGTGACCGGAGGATATACGTATTCGATGGCCTTCTAGGGCGAGCATGACGCTAAACATCATCCACAATGGTAATGATCCACCATCTGATTAGGGCTTACTTTGTGCGTTTGTCAGGTTATGCGGTATCTAACGTGAACAAACGTGATGCTTGTCATACTAATCCCTACAGATGCCTCAATCTCGCGACATGTTACATGACAATCATGCTTTATCAGCTCACGCACAGCTGCAATGTTTTCTGGCACAACAACCGTTGTTGGACGACCTTCACGGGATTCGTCCTGGAGTGATTGTCGGCCCCGATTGTATTCGTTATACCAGTTTTTAATAGTTTTTAATGGTGCTATAAGAAGGTGCTTCATTACCATATAAGGAATTAAGTTCATCTGTGCGCTGTTGTCGTGTCAGGCCACGTCGAAAGTTATGAAAAATTATTGCACGCAAATGTTGACGAGTTAATTCCATTTTCTCTTAAGATCACTTTTTCAACCTGCTATCACTAACACTCACAACAATAAAATGAAAAAATGTTTTGGTTGAGGTTATGTTTAACAATGTGAAGGTTGCATTGGAAACATCAGCTGGTGCCTAGCAACAGTCAGTGTTACCAGGTGAGAAATATAAATAGCAGCCCTCGTACAAACGAAAAAGAGATGACTCCAACTTTGCATTACACCTTGAAAATCATGGACACTTTCCAAAGAAAATAGATGAGTGTATGAGTTTATTGCATCCTTGCAAAAAAAGGACGAAGACTAGACATTCTTGAAAACATTGAAATCTACAAAACAAAAACTTTTGATAGCGACATTATAAACGAACAGGTGAACACAACGTCAGAAGCAATTTTCACACCCCCAAAACTTTTCATACATTCAAACAAACGCAAAGCACCTTCAGACGGACACATGTAGCTGGACAATGTTAAAATTAATGCCCACATAAAATGCCACATGGCTGACATTCTAACTACAAAGGTAGATACGACGATTATGGGATAAACACCTGCACCGGAAATACTAACTCACCCGTAAGGGATAGAGCTCAGCTCGAAAATGATGTATTCACATCGCGAACAAATAGCCAGGAAAGATGATATATAAAGGAGGAATTGACAACAGAAAAGTAAATAAATCTGCCAAATGTGAGTTAAAATTAGCCGAAGTTTTCGGTACCATGTATGAGCCACCTTTTACATTTTTAATTTTGAGCTAAAAGAGAGTTTTTCTATTCTTGTTTTAAAAGCAATACACGAATAATCGGGTTTTGTATAAGATATCCCCGTTATTTATTGTGCAAATGTCTCTATTAAGCGTTAAAAATATGAAATATGTATCTATTAAAATATCTCTGTGGTAACTTATCTTAATTCTCAAATTTATTGTTTTAAAATGTCCTTACAGTGGTCATAATACATTAAAAAAATACTTCTATGTCACATTATCCTTTAATTTTATTTTTTAAACTTGTCATTCAAGCGAACAATTTGTACAGACTGTTGAAATTTCTGTGCTCCAGAGATAGAAGCCTAGGGCAGACGGAACAGACAGACACTATAACCTATAAAAATATTTTTAACTACTGGTTTGGATTCCTGAAAATGTGGCAAAACTTCAAGTACACTGAAAATATTATTTCGGTTATAAAAGTCTGCTTTAAATATTTTCTTATTGCAACAAAATATATATTTTTTTTTTGCAAAAACTTTAACAGCAGCAGCTCCCTGATATTTATAAAGGAAAGATTTTTAACTACTGCTGAATAAATTTAAATATAAAATTAGGTCCTGTGAAAACCGTATCACTTGGTTATTTCCCAAACAGCAAACTAGAACTAGAACATATTGTTAAGTTTATAACTTTTATAAACGTTTTATTGTGAGTTCTTTATTGCAAAATAAATAACACCAGATTTTATAATTTTTTAAATTAATAACAAGTTTATTTATTTTAAACTACACAAAGAACAATTTACTTAAGATGCACATCGTTATTCCACGCGGTTTATTTTTTCAACTAAATAACTATCCACTCAAAACGCTGCCTTTTTATATTTGTCCGCTAGAAGTCTAGAAAAATTAAGAAACTTCTACTCCCTTTGTATCTACTACCTTCTGTTGTTGTTAGGTTATTCATTCAATGTATAGGCGCCGGTATGTCTGTGGGTGTATTTTTGTTTTTATTTTTATGCTGATAAAGTTTCTTCCTGGAAAATTATTTTAAGGCAGTTGTTGTTGTTGTCTTGTGTACATAAGTTTTCTTAGAAAACTACGCCTTAAGTAAATAGCATATCTAATTGTTGTTATTTTGCGTGTATAAAATTTGTATGCAGTTTGTAACAAGAAAGTTGTTGTTGTCTTGCGTGCATAAGTTTTCTTGGCAAGCCACGCAGTTAGTAAACAGCATAGCCAGTTGTTAACTTTATTACTTAATTATTTTCATGTAATTTTATTCTCGATTTTAACATTGTTTACATTCAAGTATTTGTCTATAACGACTCCCCCCCCCCGGGGGCATATTTATCGATCTTTATGGATTACTTAACGATCTAGACCTGTGCTGCTGGGGGTATAAGGAAGCCCAGTCCCCTGAAGGCAGCAGGGGTCAACTGGAAGCTCCACGTTATTTCCACGGGAATCAGTAAGCCCAAGAGTTTCGCTAATTGTCTCTTTAGACTTTTAGCTGTTTCTCTGATTGATTATTTAGGTTGGCCCTTCGGGAGTATCGTGGTGGTTGTGGTTTTGCGGCCCTCACATGAATTTGATTATGAGGGCCAAGATCATCTTGCCTTTAATAATACCAACGGGTGAATGATCTGGATCCAGTGAGCATGCTAGTCATGTGTTCTGGACTAGGAGTTGAATAGTCTCCAGCTTTTCAACAATGAGAAGTGCTTTGCAACCCTGCTTTGGAACCGTTGAAATTGCATTTAGGAAAGACCTGTTGTTAGGATTACTCCTTGACTTCCTAGGGCGTGAATGACGTTGCTTTTCATTCCCAGACCATCTGATTAAGGTGTACAGCCAGGTGCAGCTGTAAATCTTATCACGAAATTTGTCTATTACGATTCAAGAAATAAAACCATATTTGTCAAAATCATAACCCGTATGGAACAACCCGTCATTTTTTAAATTTTAAATTTATTATTTATACTTATTTTTATAGCGGGGATGCATTTTACTTTACTCTATGGCTGTCTACTACTGTAAAAAATCGAGATTAAAAATATAACGCCTTGCTATGACTGCTGCTAGTTAAATTACAAAGGTCTCCTGTTTTAAACTTGATTTTGTTTCTACTATATCATGTGGAATCATGTACATATTCCACAATAAGCTTGTGTTCAGCTAACTTTAACTTGAGAAGCATTTTAGTTGAAAAAGTACTATTCGTTATTACCATCCCAGATTGATATAAATAACAAGCTGGCGTACGAGAACCGCAAGAAGTACGAAAACCGGAACAAGTTTATATTTAATTTGCTTAATTCACAATCTGTTAAATCGGATTTAATAATTTTTGTTGTTGGTTTTTCTTAAGACAACAACATCTATGCCATTTTTTATATTTTATTGAATGTCGTTTAAGGAAATTAACATCCATTTTTCTACCCATCTTTTTATTATAAATTTTTTTTGTTAAATTTAGATTTTAAATAAAAACTAAATTGTGCTTGGATTTTCCGACGGGGTTAAAAATACTTTTATTTGGGTACGGTTTTCCGTCGACCCTCGTCAAATTTGGTTTGTGAACAAACCGGTTTCAGCCGTTTGCCATCTTCAGTGTTCCTTTCGTACTAGTTGCGTTCTATTGTCAGTTATGTTTATATAGTTCGTGTCTCCCTTCGTCTTCGTCACTTTCTGTCTCTTTTGCCTGCAACTCTCTCTCCTTTTTCGTTTGTCTCTTTTTACCTAATTTGTCGCTCCCTTTTTCATTCGTCTTTTCTCCTAACTAAATCCTTCTGCGACGGTCGACGCAAAACCGTACCCAAATAAAAGTAAAAAAAAACTAAATTGTTTCTCTACACAAAAATTAGAAGTTTAGCAATACTACGCCTAAAATGACACCTTTAAAATCTATAACTAATTTACAACCGGTTGCGATTTGTTTAATAATATCTATAGAATTTTTAAATTGCCATTCGGCTAAAATTTTTTTATAATTTTTATAAATTAATGTGCCGTTGTATTCCCGATTTAAATTAAAATTTCTTTTGTAGCTCAGAGTTAATTTACGCACATTAACTCAACATTAAAATAATGACAAGATTTATGTGAAATGGAAATAATAGCAATTGATGTTATTGTAGGGTGTACTCGTATTTTTCCTGTTCTAGTCAAAATTGAATCTAATTTAAATTATTATTTTTTGTTTTTTTTTTTTAATAAAAATTAATAAAAATGTAATCTAAACCCTAATGTAGGGTGCAAGAATCCTACAAAGTTCCATACAAAAATTAATAAAAAAAAATTAACAAAAAAAACCAGTGACTAATTTTAGTTAAAACACAAAACTTTTTTAATAAAAGCACACACCTTCAAACAGTTTAAGGCAACGTACGTAACAGTGAAAGAATTTTAAAAAATTCTTTTATAGATATTAAAGCACAGTAGGCTTTCCAAAAGGCTCGAATATTTAACCTCTAAATTGTTTTGTAAATATGGATAACATAAACACAAAAATTATTAAATAGAGTTATTTATTACTTACTAATTAACAATTAAATAATTAATTTGAATTAATAACGATAACTACTTAAGACACATACATATTGTTATTAATTTACTTTTACAAACAATAAAATAGTTATGACTAAATTTAATTATTGTATTCTTCTTATTATTGTATAATTTTAATCATTCTAATACTCATTCAAAATATTTTTTAATAATAATTTTATGTTTTCTTAATTAAGGGCAAAAGAAAATCTTTTTTATTTCTCTAGATAAAAAGCACAAAATATAATTTAAGTTAATTTAAAAATAAAAAATTATTCTTAAGTCTGATTAAAAAAATGATTAAATGTAGAAAAAACAACAACAACAAATGTTAATACTATTTATACACATTTATAAAAATAACAATTGTAAAAATGCAGCAGAATCTTTAAATATAAAAAATAAAATTAAATAAATACATAAATAAGAAAAAGTAATAAAATAAAATAAAAAAAAATAATACTTAAAATAATAATTATAATAATAGTTAGCTAAAGATAATTTTGTTAAAAAGCGAAAAAAACTATAACAAAATAAAAATTTAAGCACATAAAAGTAAATAAAAAAAATATTAAATAATAATTTAAAATAAAAATTTAATAAAAAAAATTTGTACTTAATTATATTATATTAAATTATTTATAGAAATTATTAAAAAAAAACAAAAACAAAAAAACACCCGGTTTAGACCTTGAGAAAAAATAATAATAATTAAAAAGAATTATATATAAAAATTAAAATTAAAAAAAAAATTAACAAAAAATAAAGCCTAATTACAAAAAATATATTTAACAGTTTTGTAGTTTTATTCACCCGAAATTTCATGATAAGATTAACATCTAAACCTGGCTGTGGGCCTTAATCAGATGGTGGTCAAACCACTGTGAATGAAAAGCAACGTCATTCACGTTCTAGCAAGCCGAGGACTAATTTTATTAACAGGTCTTTCCTAATTGCAATTTCAGCGGTTCCAAAGCAGGGTTGCAAAACACCACTCCTTGCTGAAGAGCTGGAGACTATTCAACTCCTGCTCCAGAACACATGACTAGCATGCTCACTAGATCCGGATCATTCACCCGTTGGTGTTATTAAAGGCTAGATGATCCTGGCCACCATAATAAGTTCATGCTTGGGGCCGCAAAACCACAACCACCACGATACTCCCGAAGGGCCAACCTCAATAATCAGTCAGAGAACAGCTAAAAGTCTAAAGAGACAATTAGCGGAACTCTAGGGCTTACTGATTCCCGTGGAAATAACGTGGAGCTTCCATTTAACTCCCTGCTTGCCTTCCGGGGATTGGGTTCCCTTATACCCCCAGCAGCACAGGTTTAGATAGTCAAGCATTCTATAAAGACCGATAAATGTGCCCCCGGGGGGAAAATTCACCCGAAATGTTAAAGTGTTAAAAATCGTCTGATTTTTAAAATGTCAAAATAGTTATAAAATAGAGTGTGTCCACCGGGTAGGTATACTACTTTGTTTTGCCGCCATTTTCGTAAACATTAGTCTTAACAGTTCATATTTGGCAGTCGTGAAATAGACACGTGGCAAATTTATTATAAAAAAACATTCGATAAACCAACATGTTTTAATCGCTAAATCATTTTATCAAAATGAGTCATCGATTACTGTGGCGATGATAAAGTTAAGTGAAATTTTTTGGCAGAAACAACGTGCCAACAAAATGCACTATTTTTCATGTAGTGAGTAATTTCGAAGAAAGAGGGTTTCCAAGCATGGACCACAACGTACTGCAAGATCGGCTAAAAACATTACTGTTGCTCATGAAAGTGTTCAAAACAAGCCATTAACCTCAATTCAACGCCGTGCTCAGGTGCTTGATCTTTAAAGAACAACTTTGGCCACAATTTTGCACAAGGATTTGCATTTGTTTTCATATAAGATTCAGTTTCCACAAAAGCTACTTCCACCAGACCATTTACGCCGCCGTACATATGCATTAAGATGTTACAGCTCGCCCATGACAACCCCGATATTCATGAAAAAATCATAGGAGTGACGAGACACATTTTCATTTGAATGAATATGTGAATAAACAGAATAGTCGGTTCTGGGAAATAGGAAACCCTTAAAATATTCAACTGTCACCTTTGCTTCCATTAAATGTGACAGTCTTGTGTGCAATTTAATCGGGAGGAATCATTTTACCTCACTTCTTTGAAAATCAAAATGGCATAACGGCAACTGTGAATGGAGAGCAACATCGTAATATGATTGAAAAACATGTGGTATCAACAAGACGGTGCCATAAAGCACACAGCCAGGATTACAATGAAATTACTGCGAAACCTGTTTTCACAACAAGTTATTTCAAAAAAAGGTGATATTGATTGGCCTCCACGGTGTCCTGATATGACTACTCCGGAGTTCTTTTTGTGAAAATATTTGAAAAGCGAGATTTATGCAAACAAGCCAGAAACGTTTAAGCAACTCAAACAAAATATTCGTGATAAAATTAATGAATTACCGCGTGAAATGTGTGAGAATGTAATGAAAAATGTGCTCAAAAGGGCTCGCATTTGTAAGACTAATGGAGGCGGACATTAAATAAAACATTTATCAATCTAAGATCCATTCTCTTTCATTTAATCAAAAATTATAAACGGACACTCTGCATTATATTGTTACGTTTATACCTTTATAAACTTATTGTTGTTGTGAGTTCTTTAGTGCAAAATAAAAAACACCAGTTTTTAGAATTTTTAAATTTATAACAATTTTATTTACTTTAACTACACAAAGTTGACACTTTAGAACAATTTACTTAAAAATGCACGTCTTTACTCGATGAGGTTTAATTTTACACTGATTGACTATCCACTCAGACGATGCCCTTTTATATTTGTCCATTTAAAGTCTAGAAGATTTAAGAATCTTCTACTCCCCTTGTATCGCATTTTGTTGTTGTATGTTGTTTATTCGATATATAGGCGTCTGTATGTCTGTGTGTATAGTTGGTTTTGTTTTTATGCTGATAAGGTTTCTGCTTGGGATTTATTTCAATGCATTTGTTGTTGCTTTTGTAAATAAGGGTTTCTTAGAAAACTACACAGATGGTAAACAACATTGTATATTTGTTGTTGTAAAATTAGTTTTTGTTGTGCGCGTTTAGATGATAAACAGCATACATGTATTTTTTTTTCTTGCATGCCAGGCAGTTAGTAAACAGCATATCAAATTGTAGTTGTGTGTGTGTGTATAAACTTCTACGCAGTTTGCAACCAGTAGTTCGCTTTATTGCTTAATTATTTTATTTTAAAACTTGCGCAAGACATATTCCTAACAATATGAAAACACAAGAAGAAAGTGATAACAAATAGTTCGATAACTGTTTTTCCTAAAAAGTACAAATTATTGGTACAAACTGTAACATATAACAGTTCCAAATGCATCATTATGTGAGGTTTTTCAGCAACAACTTTGTTTTTCACTTGCGGCAACGATAGTTTTGACATTTAGTTTTTTGACATGTTCATAGTAGATGCATTGGCAGTTGTTACAATGAATTGAATTTCGCACGAAAATCGTATTAAAATAATTAAAATCCACTATGGAAATGGTGGTTCTGTTAAAGTTATAACGACCAAAAGTCCAAGCTCGTTTTTGGTCACACATAGAACGGTCTGACAACAGTCACGGGTCAATCCCTCTCTTTTATTTTAAACGTATTTACTAAGATAATGAATTTATGTCTAAATCTCTATATTTTCTCCAATGTATTTATTTAGTTATAGAATCATTTACTAAAAATATGAATTCATGTATTTACTTACATACATACGCACGTAGTTATAAGTATTTATGTTGACGTAAGATTTAGTTCTAGTATTATTGTAATTAGCCACGAAGGCATAATAATTAATTAATGAGTAATATTCATATTGTAAAACTGGCTGCAGCTCGGTGGTGAAAACGGCCGTCGGCTGTGGTGTACTTACTACCGAAGTAATGTAAGTGTGTTTGTGCATTGGTGTGTGGTAGAAAAAAGAGTATAAAAGCGCAAACATCAATCAGAATAAATCAATTGGTGTGCGACCGGCAACAGGAGCAAAGGTAAATATCTTCTTCTACTTGTTTATTTATTTTTTGGACTGAAAGTCAGAGTATAGATAGAGCCGTGGTAATACCCAGCCGAAATTATACTCGGAGACAGGACAGAACTGCGACGTAGCGACCACAAACAGAGCCGTGGTAATATCCAGCCGAGTTTGTGCCCGCAGTCGACTTAGACAGTGACGTTCGCCGAATACGGACCGCATGAAGTAGAAGATGTTTACTGAAGCTGCCTGCATACACACCAGTTCACAAGATTTGAGCCCGAGCTGGAGTCAAGTTGTGAACTAGGAATAGGGCAACCCCTTTCCTGAATAAAGAGCAACATTATGAGTAAGGCTTTATCTTTCTTTTTGGAATCGACACAACACGACCCTGGACGCCGCTGAGCATACCTCAGCTACCAGGAAAACGTGTCGTTACAAAGTTACATTTCGTAAAATTCGTGACAACATAATCGTCCTTCTGAGACCGCTACTAAGAATTTGTTGGTTAAATTTGAGGCGACAGACTCGATACAAAATGTGTGAACACCAACGCGTGTTAGACGGGATCCAATTCATGCTGGTGCGTCAGTGTTCACGTGTAGGTAGTTCTATTGACAAATTCGTATGTACCCATGTAGGTAAAATGCCAGCCACCTGGCACTTTATGCAGACCAAACCTTTAGTACCTCCGTCTTTTGTTATTATTTATAGGTGCGTGTGTCCGTCTGAGGGTATTTTTCGTTTGTTGGTGTCACTGTTAAAATTTTTGTTTTGTAGATTTTTATGTTTTCAAGAATGTCTAGCTTTCGTCCTTTTTTGCTACGATATAGTAATGTAATACATTCATCTACTTCCCTTTTTCGTTTCTATGAGCGTATGTGTTCTGCAAATCTTGTTTTTAGTGTCCGTCCATATATAAGTATGTTGGCAGGTACAAATAAGACCTGCTTCCTTCGCGGGAACTAAATTTTTATAGTTGTTTCTGTCGTTGTCCTGAGATTATGTCTTAGAGTGTTGCCGGCTTTTAATGCTGTGAGTATTCCTTCTTTGTAAAAAAGGTTAGTTAGTCTATATATTTCTGGTGCTGTGTAAGTTTGTAAAGTCGTGCCGTCGTGTTGTATCGGTTTGTCTTCTTTATTCCTGTTTTTACTGTTATATTGTCTAAGAAATTTGTTGTTAGTAGTGCGTTTGTAGCCGTTATTTTTAGCTATGGTGTAAATTGTGTCGAGTTCTTTATTGTACTCATCTGGAGTAGGTGGGATTATCTTAAGTCTGTGCATCATATGTCTAAATGCTGCTAGTTTATTTGGGTAAGATTTTACGTCAACCCTCGTCAAATTTGTTTGTGAACAAACCGGTTTCGGCTATATGCCATCTTCAGTGTTCTCTCTATACTCTATACTGCTACTTTATGTTGAGTAGGGTGATTCGAGGTGCTGTGGATGGTAGCGTCCGTCGTAGTTGGTTTTCTAGAGATGTCAAATGTTAAACAGTCAGTTCCTCGTGTTATTGTGATGTCAAGATAATGCAAATTTCTATCTTGTTCTTTTTCCATTGTGTATGTAATGTTATTATGGATTGTGTTTAAGTCTTGTTGTAGGATGCAGATGATGTCATCTACGTATCTATAGTGAAGAGTTATTTTGTGTTTTACCAATAGTGTTTTTACGTGTAGTGATTGGAGATGTTGCATCTCGACCTGACGGATTCAGTATGGAAAATCCAACTTCCGCAATCTTCATTCCATGTTGCATGGACATTTTCATAAAGATTGGAAATATTGGAACAATGGAAAAATATAAAATAACTCATTACTGTAGACACGTAGATGACATCATAAATATTTAATAAAAATTGTTTTTTTTTTTCTTTTAAAAATTGCAAAATGCTTTTGCTATTACTAATTGAATACACCTAAATTGAAAGGTTTTTTTCGTAAAATTGGAGTTAGTCATTTTTGTATAAAAGACTTGTATCAAACAACTTGCCTTGCTAGACTTAATTTTGATCTCAAATTTTCAAAATTCTAATTTGTAAAAATAAACTTTGAAATATTTTCAATCACATCAAAAGTGAAATTCGCTTGAAGTTTCGTTAGTTATTCGAAAGTTTTACTTTCAATTATTGAAAGTTTTACTTTCAATTATTATTCTTAAGTTTTATATATTTAGATACAAATTTTTGCTTAAATAAAACAAAACTTTTTGTTTATTTTTAATTAGTTGAATTTTTTTTTTATTATTTGTTTTAACGGTTATTTTTATTTGGTTTTTTTTTACTATTATTTTGCTTAATATTTGTGTTAAAACTTAACTTAAAGCTATTGCTGTTGTTTTCTCTTTTATTGCAAAACGTAATACAGACAAGCGAAATTTTTAGAAGAAAATAAAAAAAGGAACAGAATCATCTAATAAATGCAACAAGATTTTTAAGATTTTCTTATTTAAAATTAATTGTGGATTTATAAAAATCGTCATTAAATAGAATAAAAACAAGAGATTTTTATTATAACGCAGGAAAACAAACAACATTAAGTTTTAAGTTGTAAAAAAAAAACTATATTAATTTTTATTTAAAAAAAATGTCTTTTTTTCTCTGGTGAGGCTCGTAGGTTAGCAAAAAGAAAAAATAATTCTTAATATTTGTAAAAATATATGAGTATAAAATGAAATTCAATGCAAAATACAATATTAAGTCAATTCTAGTTTTGATTTAAAACAAAAATAATAATAAAGGAAAAAGTGTGGTGTTGAAGTGGTGTTAAAAAGTTAATTTAAAAAAAAATAAAAGAAACAGAGATCAAAACCGAATCGAGCTGTTTTTTTTAAGAAATGTAAAAACATAAATTTTAATAAAAAGTTTTTTGTTAAAACAGAAATTTTATAAAAATAAAACTCAATACTTTTTGTAATACTTGTACTAAAAGAATTTTAACTTGTATAATTTTTGTATTTGTTTTTTGTTTTATAATTTTAATAAATATATTACATTGTAAAAAAATTAATTTAAATAAATTTGTAATAAAAAGGCATTTTTAAATAAGTTCGTTTGTTTTACTAAATTTATTATTTTGTTTTTTATATCTTTTAATTATTCGTTTGTCTTTTTCGCAAATGACATCAAAAAGACAATTTCAGTAATTTTCTTTTTGTATTGAAAAATAAATATTCATTATAAATGATGATAGTTTTTGTCGTTCTGATATTTTTTTTTTTGT
This sequence comes from Trichopoda pennipes, assembly GCA_030448955.1. Classification (NCBI taxonomy): domain Eukaryota; kingdom Metazoa; phylum Arthropoda; class Insecta; order Diptera; family Tachinidae; genus Trichopoda; species Trichopoda pennipes. The sequence continues at coordinate 7,613,755 of JASKUP010000040.1, forward strand.
TTCACTGGATGTTAAAAGCACGACTCTAGTTTTGAACCTGCTCTACAAATAATTTGCTATGCTTTTGAAATTTGTATTAATTTTATATAATTTTTACTTAAAGTTAATAAAGGGTGTTTTTTATACGTTTTTCCTTTTTTCCAAAATATTGTGTTTGTTATGTATTAGATAATTTCAATAATTTTGTTTAAAGTTTTAACTCTCTCAAAAGATTTAGCACGAATCCTTCCTTATAAATTTAGACGAGGAAATATTTTAATGGTTAAGGGTACTGAAATAATCAGAAAGGGAAAGGGAGAATGGGAGAGAAAAAGCGTGAGGAAAAGGGAAAATGGGAGGGAGAGTTTATTCCTATATTAATTTTAAATTTATTTGTTATCGTAATTGTTGTAGTTGTAGTTGTAGTTTTTAGTAGTAGCAGTATAATATTCGTTAAAGTAGTTTCTTTAGTTGCTTTTTTTTTTAATTTTAAGAGTATTAATTTAGTTGTATGTTTTAAATAATATAAAAAAAATTTAATTATCGTTTATATAATTTCGTAAGTCTTCGTTCCTTTTATCTAAACACAAATTTAAATTCTTTTTAAAATGAAAATTATCTGATTTGTTGATTATTTGTCGTGGCATTTGTTTCACTCTTGACATTAATAACACCTACAATATCTATTGGAGCAGATTCAGTTGTTAGATTCGAATTATTATTGGCGGCTGCCAAAGCTTCACGATTGCGACGTTTCATTTCTTGTAATTGCTTACGTTGAGCCTCACGTTTTAAAACAGCAGCCGATGGTGAAGCCATTACAGCTCCACCATTTGTTATACTCTGTTTTTGTTTAATATTTAAAGCGGTCTTACTACTTCTAGGTGTTCTTAAAACGCCTACAGCCGGTTTGACTTCTAAGGGTTTCTGTTTTTATATCAAATAAAAAAAAATAAATTTGATCCATTAAATTCATTTTTCTTTTTGTAATCTAATTTTACCTTCCAATCATTTTTCTTGAGTGTTTCAATTTCAGCAAATATTGAATCGATGTGATCGACTTGTAAATAGACCATATCCCAAAATCCTTGTAAATCATCCACAGTTGTGGGGAATTGATCGGTTGGTGAACTGTTTAAATTATTGTGACACAAACCTTTTATGTAAAAATAACACAAATAGGAAAAAAATTAATAATTTTAAAGAAAATAATTCAAAACTATTTTTTTTTTCTTCTTCTCGTATTTACCTTCAAATTGTTTCATTTTTTGTGACACTAATAAACGGGCTTTACCAGAAGCTGATCGTAGCAAACCCAAAATATCTTCTCCAATATCGGGATTATTCTAAAAAAGAAAACGAGAAAATGCTTTTATTTTTTATTTGTAAAAACGTTCTTTAGTCAAATTTTGCATTTTCGTTTTAAAGTAATTGAAAAATTTTATATATTGTTATGGATGTATCTTGCTTAAGTTTAAAAATAAAACAATTAAGCAATAAAGCGAACTACTGGGTATTTTGTTTACGAACTGCGTGGCTTGCTAAGAAAACATATGGTACAACAACAAAATTTCTAGTTACAAACTGCGTAGAAATTTTATACACAAATAACAACAATTTGTTGTTTGTTTATAAACAAAAACAAATTTGACAACAACAAACATGCATGCTGTTTACCATCTGCGTAGTTTTCAAAGAAACCTTTTCTACAAAAGACAACAACAAATATTTTGAAATAAATCCCAAGTAGAAACCATATCAGCATAAAAACAAAAACAAAAATACACACAGGCCTATACATCGCATAAACAACATACAATATGTGATACAAAGGAAGTAGAAGATTCCTCAATCTTCTAGACTTTAAATGGACAAATATAAACGGGGCAGCGTTTGAGTGGATAGTCAGTCAGTGTAGAATTAAACCTCATAAAGTAAAGACGTGCAATTTAAGTAAATTGTTCTGAAGTGTCAATTTTGTGTAGTTAAAGTAAATAAAATTGTTATAAATTTAAAAATTCTAAAAACTGGTGTTATTTATTTTGCAATAAAGAACTTACAACAACCAAACGTTTATAAAAGGTATAAACATAAGAATATTTTTAAAAATGGATCTTTCATAACCGATTTTTAGAGAGTGACTTGCAGAAACGCCTATAGTATCACATCTTAGCCTTGCCTTACGAAGTTTGTAGCTCCTTCGTTAAAAAAAAATCATTTAATATGTTGTGACTACGGGTATCTAAGTTTCCAATACGGATTAAGATTTCCCAATATTTAAAGAGGGAGCCTAAAGTTGTGCCTCACAATGAAATATTAAAATTTAAGTTTGAACAATTTAGAAGAGCAAAAATTTTATACAATTCACAGAGTCAATGATGTGAAAGAGCTACGTAAAGAGGGTGCCCAAAAAAATTGGTCTGGTTCAGTGTTATTCGTTGCACATGTAATACGATTGCATCATTATCGACCGTTTTTTTTTTTTTTTTGAAGAAAAGTTATGAAACGGGTTCATGGAGAATGAACATCTAAAAAATTAATATTCGTTATTCTTTGTTTTTTCGCTGAATAGGAATATTTCTTAAAGAGTATTTCTTTAACAAAAGTTCAATGGCAGTTATGAAACTCATAATTCAAAATGAACATTTTATAGTGATTCTTTCGATATGAAACAATTGAAACACTTGCTTTTAAGCTCATTTCGACTGGTGTAAAAATTCAGCAAATTTATTAATTCATTAATTAAATTAATATACGCAGTTTGTAACTAAAAATTTTGTTGTTGTACCATAAGTTTTCTTAACAAGCCACGCAGTTCGTAAACAACATACCCAAGAGTATTTTGCTTTATTCCTTAATTATGTTATTTTAAAACTTAAGCAAGACACATCCGTAATAATATGTTCACCCATAGTCATTTGTATATTTGTTTGGAAAAATATAATCGCGATTTGTTTCATTTTCAGTAAGTTCCCCTCAGAGCTGCAGGTTCAAAAAAGTTCGCTATGTGTCATATTAAAGGATTTTCTGAATAAAACTTCTACCCATTAAAATTTAACATGCTAATTTACCATCATCAGAAATTTTTTTTTATAAAAAGTCATACTCGTCGGTTTTTTAACATGACACAATTTTCTAGAACAAAAAAAGATTATAATTCTACTCACCGCAAAAGCTTCCGAATATTTCTCAATTTCAGCGGCCATTATCAGCAAACGATTCTGTTCATCTTTCAACTGTTTCAAAAAGAAGTGAGCATCTTTAGTGACGGGCTTTAGTGAACCATTTGTTGTCGTTGGCGATTGATGTTTGTTTTCGGCATCTATAGAAGTAGAAATATTCGATATGGTTTTTTGTGGATTTATTGTTGGAAGCACAACTGTGGGTTCATCTATTGGGGGAACTAAATTTTGTAAAACGGAAATGTCGCCATCTTGCACAGCAATAGCAACCTTGCGATCTAGTTCATCGTGGCCTAAAATTGGAGAAGATGAATTTAAAATTGGTGTTATTTGGTGGTGGCTATTTTGTAGTTGTAGTTTTTGTTCAAATAGTCTGCCGGAAGTTGGTGTAGCTATTGTTGATGTTGTTGTTGTTGTTGTTGGAGGTGTATTATTATTACTATTGCCATTCATTATTGCTGTGTTGTGAGTTTGTGGCTGTACTGTATCCCTACCAGGGGATGTACGAGAGAGATTTCTTTTTGGCGATATCACCGGTAGTTGTGCACGAAATTCTTGTGATAAGTGTCGCAGACAGGGTAAATCGATATTGTTATTGTCCAATTTTATTGTGTCATCTTTGGCGATCATATTATTTGGTGATACTGGAAGCTTACCGTTGGACATTTTTTTACGAAACTGATTATAATCTTTACTGGGTGATAATTCTTGGAATTTACGAGCCAGTTCAGAAGCAGCGCTCTCGCCACTACCATTTTCTATTATATCCGATTTATTAATGCGTAATGAAGAGTCTTTTATTTTTTTTGGGCTATAAAAGCCCTGAGCTAGAGCACCAGGCCCATATAATCTTTCAACCCGCTGTTGAATAAAACTTCCTTTGGCAATGCCACCGCCACCAACTTCGCTTAACTCATTGCTGCTGTAGTGAATATCAATACCATTTTGACTATTGTGATTGTTGCTCTCAGTTATCGAATATTTACTGCCAATTGTATTACTCGTAACAAACACACCATTTGTGGTACCCGCCATTTGATGTGGTGCCTGATGTTGCTGCGGCGATGTTAAATTTATATTTGGCATGGTCAACAGTATCGGTGGAGCAAGCGAATTGCTCTTCTTACAATATTGTAAACTACTTGATGAAGGTCGAATTGGTGATACTTCGCGTGATTTATTGATATCCTGTCGTATTTTTGAATCGTATGTGGTAATATTCGAATAACCGTTAACACAGCATGCTAAATTTAAATAACTCGGTTTCTTATCGTAACTATCTTCGGGTGTCTGTGGCGATAATAACGTTGGCGTTGGCGTTGGTGTTGGTGTTAATGTTGGCGCTGTCGTTATGTTATTTGTTTTTGGCTGATTGTAACCCTCCACACCGCCACTTGTGTTTTTATTAACTGATGCTGTGGGTGCTTGGGTCAATGCTATGCAAACTTGACCTGTAACTGGGTCTACAAAGGCTGTCGTACTTTTAACAGTCTGCACAGAACAACGTTCTCGAATGTTGTTGGTAAATTCTCGAGTTATGTCCTTAATCGATATGGGTGTTGGAAAATTTAAACTTCCACTTGTATCTATAGGAAGGAGGTAAAAATAAATTATTTATTAATTCTTGCTTTAAGATAAAATAGCGAATTAAAGTCATTGGGTTTTTGAAGAAATGTTCGTTGAAAATCGGAGGATGCTTTAAGCTTTTGGTAGTTTTGAATTGAAAAGATAGAAATTGTTAGTTTAATATAAGAAATATTAGGTTAATTATTTACGTATTTCATTTTTGTTTGTTAAACATCCAAGTTTCTTTGATTCGAATGTGTATATCCAAGAATATTTCATTTTGTGCTCCATATTAAACTATGTCCAGCTTTTTTATTTTTCTTTTTCTTTCAGCGGAATACATTTATTTCACGGTTTTAATCGTTTTTTAAGCACTTTTACCATTCACTCAACAAGCCGACGTGTCTCGTTTAAATTGTGTATTTTGTTAAAATTTCCCCACTTCTGGTGAATTTTTAAGAATAATAAAGTTGCAAGATAAAAAATAATGGGTGTCCAGTTATATTCGAATTTAACTAGAGACTTAAACCGATTTTTTTAGCTGAGATAATTTTGCAGTTAACGAGCACTGCCAATAACTTAATGGTTTTTAAATTTTGACCTTTGAGAAGATTTCTGATCCAGGGACTAAGTTAAAAAGTTGGTTAAAATCGAATTTACCTTCACACCCATTTAAAAATGTTATTTTGTCTCTAACTGCATAACTATCACTATACCATGCATTTACGAGCAAAAATGCAACGCTTTAACATCGCAATAATATTCGTAAGAAAGTCTAATCCGTTGCAATTATCCCTGGTCATATGGTCGTAACTTTTTTAGCTTAAGAGAAGTAACACTCAGGCAAAAATAACAAGTAATTATTTGTGTTACCTTCTTTACATAGAGTACCCGTAGGGGTGTTAGGTGCTGTAGAAGAGTAATAAAAATCTTAAATTTCTACGACTATTGCAGCTCCTCTGGTCCTAAATATTTTTGTAAAGCTGATACAACAGTTTTGTTTATTATTAAATTACTAAACTGCCTCAAAAAAAACTAAATACTGTCGAATAATACGCTCGATAGCGAGACTTGTAATACAGGATGTCCGGAATACTACTTTTTTTTTATAATTGTTGATTAAGTAAAAGAGAATGGATCATATATTGATAAACGTTTTACTTAATGTCGACAATTATGTATGGAATTAAATGTCCGCCTCTGTTAGCATCACAAATGCGAGCCCTTCTGAGCACATTTTTCATTACATTCTCACACATTTCACGCCGTCTGTCATTAATTTCATCACAAATATTTTGTTTGAGTTACTAAAACGTTACTGATTTGTTTGCATAAACACCTTGCTTTTCAGATATCCCCACATAAAGAAGTCTGGAGCAGTCAAATCAGGCGACCGTCGAGGCCAATCAACCTTACCATTTCTAGAAATAAATTGTTGCGGAAGAGGTTGCGCAGTAATTCAATTGTAATCCAGGCTGTATGCGATGTGGCACCGTCCTATTGATACCAGTTGTGGCGTTAAAAAGTTTTCAATCATTTTACGATATCGCTCCCTATTCGCAGTTACTATTACGCCGTTTTCATTTTCAAAGAAGTAAAGTCCAATGATTCCTCCTGACTAAATTGCACACCAGACTGTCACTGTTAAAAGATGTAAAGTTAACTGTTGAATAATTTGAGGGTTTCCCATTAACAGACTATTCTGTTTATTCACATATCCATTCAAATGAAATTGTATCTCGTCACTCCTATGATTTTTTCATGAAAATTGGACTTGTCATGGGCGAGCTGTAACATCCTATTAGCATATGTACGGCGGCATTATTGGTCTTGTGGAAGAAGCTCTTGTGTCAACTGAATCGTATATGGAAACAAATGCAAATCCTTGTGCAAAATTGTGGCCAAAGTTGTTCTTTGAAGACCAAGCTCCTGAGCACGGCGTCGAATTGAGGTTGATGGATTGTTTTGAACACTTTCTTGAGCGTAGCAGTAATGTTTTCAGCCGATCTTGCAGTACGTTGTGGTCCAAGCTTTTGCCTATCACCTAAAGACCCTTTTTCTTCTAAAGCATTTACTGCACGATAAATAGAGCGTTTTGCTGTCACCCATAAATTTCTCCCATAAATTTCACTTAACTTTCTCATCGTCACACTAATGATGATTGATTTTTAATAAAATGTTTTAACGTTTAAAACACGTTGGTTTATCAAATATTTTTCCATTATAAATTTTGCCGCATGTCTACTTCACGACTGCCAAATACTAATGTTTACCAAAGTGGCGGCAAAACAAAATAGTATACCTTCCCGACGGACACCCTGTATATACCATCTAAAAAAGGTTACTCTAATGCGCTAACTCTCAAAGAAACATTGCATTCTGAAATTAATTCTAATACAGACAAGGCAAAATTTTCTCTTAATCTTTTCGCATGCCAATTTACCGAAGTGTTTAGAATTTCTAAACTAGAGAACAAATAGCGGGTCATTATTCTTCTTTAATTATTTAGCAAAATTTCAGAATAAATGAATTTACTTCGTGAAAGGGCGTCATGGTTTTAATGACATGACATACTAAAAATTAAAATAAATAAAATTATTTACTTAATTTTTTATGATATTTTAAATATTTGGATTCCTGCTATGGAAACTAAAATAAATAATAAAAAAAAATAAAATAAAAGAAAAAGAAGACGCAATCCAGCGTTGCATTTTTTAATGCTCGCAAACGCATCTAAGTAAAGCTAAAGTTACTAAGTGTAAAGGCCGTCTCAGATAAAACTTTTGCTTTGCGTTGCGTCAGAGTTTCGCTTTGACATTTGAGTTAAAATGTACGCAAATGTATGAAAGTTGCCACATAAAGCACTTTTGACGCAGCGCAAAGCGAAAAGTTAACCAACATTCAACTTTTTGAGCGCTTTGACAAACACCTGACCTTTATTATTTGTGTTTGTGTATTTGTGTGTGGGCGTAAAAATTAACATTTTTAACTTGTATTTTTTTTAACAAAACAAATAGCACTAGAATTGAAAATATGTAGCTTTTTTATGTAAACAAAAAATTCATGAGTGTTGTCAAAGTTTATTGTAACATACACCAACTTGATTTACGCTTTTGCTTTAAAGTTTCAAATGTCACGCAAAGCAACAAAGTTTTATCTGACATCGCCTTAAAGTTTAATTGTGCTGTGGAAATGTGTAAATTGTGCTTAAATATTAAAATGTAGATCACTGTGCACTATCGTATAACGAGGCGAGTGAAACAGTGCTGTTTCTTATTTTGTTCACCCCATTATTTGTATTTGTTTTGTGGTGATAAATATTTTAATATCTAATATTAATAAAGCGTTTGTTTTTTACTTTTCCAATATTCGAATTAATACTTTTTTATTTGTTTTCTAGCTTTTTTTTTGTTTTTATTCGACGAAACAATTAGTATTTTGACACGTTTGTTTGCTCTGCTGGATAAGGCAATAATTTGCTTTGGAACACAGTTTGCTCAATACGAGTGTCACGTGTTTCTTGTGCTTCCGCTAGTTTTTAAATTTTAATTGCTTTGAAGTTTAAATATTCTTGAGTTGTTTTAAATTCATCTTGACACAAGGGCGGGCTTCTTTTTAAATTTCGATAAAGTGAAATTACTTTAAGTAAATATAAATTTTTTTCTTTCTGTGCTTAAGTCGTTTGACAATTTTCAAAGACTGCTTTAAGCACAATTTATTTTCCAGCCTGCATTTTTGATCCTTGCATGTAATTCACGCTAAATGTAAATCATGGTCCAGATTTTATATGAGCACCATTTATGTAATCCTTTTTGCTTTCATATTTAAGTTTAAAAACTTTGTATAGAAAATTTGTTTAAATTTTATTTAGAAGAATATTACTGCTTGTTAAAAGTTTTCTTAATAAGTCGGAGGGTAAGCGAATGTGTCTTTTTAGCATTTATGTTGAATAGAAATTATTATTGTATTTACACAGGTTCGCAAAAGATTTCTATATAACAAATTCCCTTGTTACATAGGTTTCCGGCCGACTTAATGACCAAATGACTATTTTCGGATATTCATCAGCATTTCTATGTAAACCAAAGCCCTTAAGATAATTTGTGCGTAAGTACGCCAACTATCACATGCTTGAAGTCGCGTTCAAAAGTTATGGCCGGCATCTTTATTCTACAGGGTATCCGCCGAGAAGGTAAACTACTTTGTTTATAATTTTTGATTAAATGAAAGAGATTACATCTTATTTTGATGTTTTATTTAATGTTGGCAATTATGTATATATGGAATACAATATCAGATAAATGTCCGTCTCTATTAGCCTTACAAATGTGAGCCCTTTTGAGCACATTTTTCATTACATTCTCACACATTTCACGCGGTATTTTATTAATTTCATTACGAATATTTTGTTTGACTTGCTTAAGGGTTTCTGGTTTGTTTGTATAAACCTTGCTTTTCAGAGATCCCCACAAAAATCAATCAGCATCACCATTTCTTAAAATAAGTTGTTGTGGAAAGAGGTTTCGCAGTAATGTCATTGTAATCCTGCCTGCATGCGACAGCCTCTTGTTGGCACCACATTTTAATCAAGCCCAAAGGATGCAGTTGTGACGTTAAAAAGTTTTCAATCACATCATAATACTGCTCCCCATTCACAGTTACCGTTACGCCGTTTTAATTTTCAAAGAAGTAAGGTTCAATGTGTCCTCCTAACCAAATTGCACACCAAACTGTCACTTTTAACGGATGCAAAGGTGACTGTTGAATAATTTGAGGGTTTTGCATTCCCCAGAACCGACTGTTCTCATTATTCACGGATCCATTCAACTGAAAATTTGCCTTGTCACTTATTATGATATTTTTATGAAAATCAATGATTGATTTTGATAAATGGTTTATCGAATATTTTTCCATAATAAATTTGCCACGTGTCTAGTTCACGACTGCCAAATATGAACTAAACTGGCGGCAAAATAAAATAGTTTACCTTCCAAGCGGACACCCTGTAGATTTCAAGCAAATAAAGGACGACAAAACCAAACCAAGGTACCATGGGAGCCAGTAGCCCTTAGGTACCATGGTCCCTGTACCGCTTATTAGTAAGCCGTTTCGGAGAGTAACAGGGTGGCTACAGTTTAAACGTAAATCGCGGGACACATTGATTTATGTTACTATTTCCATGTAGATTGCCGTCAATGGTACGGCAGAAGTTAAAAAGATATTCTCCGGGGCTTTCTCTTGAACACACACTTCAGAGACAGAGCTAAGCTTCAATCATTAAAAGAGCAAAGTTGCAATAAATTTCAAATTGATCTGTGAATGGCGAGACCTTATAACCGGTACTCTTATGGTTACCGGTGGTCAGTAGAAGATGACCGCCAGCATAATTTTAGACAATCTTACTAGATATGGACCCCGGGAGACAAATTAACTAGTTTTTGTCTCGCTTAGTTATCGTAAAGGGGATTTTGAAGTTGCGCGATATAAAGGATTCTATGATATCAGTAGGACGGCAAGGTCGCAACTCTGCTTCAAACCCCTATAAGACAGATTGGCTCATTAATACTTCTGTTGGAACTGTCGACTTGTATAACACAGCAAATATTGTTGTCTTTACTTAACGACCACTTAGTTTTTGAGGAATAACAGCTAGCAAGGCACTTGACATCCTGTTTTCACGACAAAGAATTTTAAAATATTTTTTCAGATAATTCGATATTCAAGTTCAAAAATGTAACAAAAAAAAATCGTTCCTTTATACAACGGCACATCTGCGTCTTCAAGCATGACAACACATTCGTATATGTTGGGCCATTGAAGGTTTTTAAAGCACTTCCCAAACGACCGTTACCAATTTTTTTTTACATTTACAGCTTCCAAACGGAAAGAGAACAGAAATGATTTTATATGATTACCATGAGCGGGTGAGCACACTCGGCGAAAGTAACAATTTTAAACATGTTGGAGAATCGCACTATTTTTTTTATAGTTCTTTGTAAAGTCGTATTAACTAGACCTCGACCTTTTACAAGTTTTACAACCAAAATTATAAAATAATTAATTAAGACTAAAAATTAAATAGTTGAGCTATTTGTGTGTTTGGTTACAAAATTTAAGAACATTTCTTCTAGTACTTTAGGAAATGTTCTTGTACTATTTAAGTCCAACTTAATAAAAGAATTAAAAATAAAATCGTTAACATTGTGTAAAGTGGCAAAAGAAAACATGTGTGAGGTGGAATAGAAACTAGGAAGTGCTAGTGGCTGTTTCTTTAATATTTCAGCATAAACTAAAATTAAAAAATTGAAAAGAAAGAACTCAAACACAAAAACCATGTTAGTAAAAGCAAAAAATAAAACCCAGAAGAATATGCAAAATCATAGTGAATAGAAAAGTGTGGTGAAATAAAGAACAGTAAAGTAAGGAAAAGGCAATGAGAAAAAAAATGTAAATCTAGTAAAACAAAAAAAGCCAAACAATAAAAATAAAAAACGAAAAGTCAAATGTTTATTAGGTACTGACATTTATTGACGGATGAGGGGAAGAGGAGGAATAAGCAAACGAAGTAGCTGTGATTTGGACAAAATTTCATTAAATAAACAAGAAAACTATTTAGGAAAGAGAAACAACAAAATACAATAAATATTTGAAGTTTCAAACAGTTTCTTCTTAAACATTAAAATTTTCTTGTTTATTATTTTTAATCCCGATTGTTTTGTGTGCTTAAAGATTTTATACCTGATATATCTGAAGATTCTGCATCAACATCTAAAGAACAGCTGCCAATCGAGTCCATACTTCGATCCATTTCTTTTTTAATCTTTTCTTTATTTAATATTTCAGTTTGTTAATTTCTTTTTATTTTATTTTTTTTTTTAACGTAGAATTATGATTCACTTTTTGGCCAGGTTAAAAAAGTCTGTTTGTTGTTGTTTTCTTTTTATTATTAACATCCAAGTTGTAAAAGTTCAAAAGGAGAATAAAACATAAAATTATTAACAAGCGGTTAACAACTTTTGGAATTTTTTTCTTAGTGGAATTTGTTAGTAGATTTTGCATAAAACAAATCGGTTGTTGAAAAAATAAACAAAAAATATCCATTAAAAAGTATAAAAAGAAAAAAAAAACTTTTAAACAGACAATAAATATAAAATTTAAAAAAAAATATATATATATATATATGTATATAAAACAAATTTCAAAATCTAAATCAAAATCAAAAAAAGTCTAGCAACAAAGCAGCATAAGCAAATTGAAAAAAAAAACACTCAATAAGTTTGAATCAATAAAAAAAATTCGATTCATAAATTAACGAAACACTCTACTGTAATAGAAATATAAATAAAATAAAAAACTATTTAACACTTTAAACATCATGCAAAGAGATCACAAACAAGATAAACAACAAACATTATACATTTACACTAGTTGTTTCATGGTTAAAGGAAGACAATTAGAAAATTATCTACTTCAAGCTTTTTAAAGATCTTTCAACAATTGCCCACTTCTGTGTGGCAATTTAATGCAAACCACAAGTTAATAAATTGTGTTGGATTTTTACTTTATACTTATATATTTTATGTGTTAAAATTTTAAAGTGTAATTTCTATTTGGTTGTAATTATTTTTAATTAATATGTGCTTGGATTTTCCGACGGGGTTAAAATTACTTTTATTTGGGTACGGTTTTTCGTCGACCCTCGTCAAATTTGGTTTGTTCTTTTCGTACGAGTTAATTAGCTACAACCCGCTATTCTGCATTTCCCCTCTCACAAAAAAACTGTTGTTTTTTTACTGTTTTATTTTAAACTAAAAATATTATTATTAAAATTCTAAAATTATAAGGAACTAATTTATTGCAGAGAAAATCTGATAAAATTCTGTTTAGTTCTAAAAGCTCGCTTGGAAATCTTTATTTAGTTGCAACACTCTAACACAAATAAATGCAACTCTGGCAACACAAAAAAAACTCTTTATTTATAAAATTGTTCATAATGGTTCATTTGCAAAACTTTTTAGTTTATTCGCACAATATAACCAAAGAAAAAAATTAACAGCGGTGTAACGTATCAAATAAATTATGTACGTATGGACCTTCTATCATTTGAAGAAAACGGTTGCTGAAAGTTAGCGATTGCTGATAGAAACTTGCGGTCTACTTAAAAAAATTGTGAGCGATGGTTTGTGCGATTCAGAAGTGCTGATTTACACACAGAAGACATAGAGCGATCTGGCCAGCCAATAAAGTTTGCAGATGGAATTGGAAGCATTAAAAGCATTAATCGACGAGGATTGTTATCAAACGCAAGAGACTTGGGAGTCACACAAAAGCAAAAGCAAGGAAATAGAGTTCCGTATGAATTCAAGATATGTTGAAAGGCGATTTTGCATGAAAGAAGACATGTTTACATCGTATTGTTAGTGGTGATGAAAAATGGATACAACGCCGAAGCCGAACGTTCATGTAGCCAAAGTAATGATCTGTATTTGAAGGGTGTTTTGTATTACGAGCTTTTTAAATCGGGTCAAACGATCACAGTAGCCCTGTACCCAAGTCAATTGGTTCGCTTTAAGAGAGCAATCAATGAAAGACGTCTAGAATATTCAACCCTTTCCATCTTGAATAGGTTCAGCCACTTATTGCAAGACCGGTCAGAAACTATTCGAAAAACAGTGGATGAGAAGTTTTGAATCAACCGACTTAAAGTGCAGCCCTTGCCGCTACTGACTATCAAAGTAGAACGCCCTCCCTTACTAAAATACGCTTCACTTAAGAACAAAGTTTTAGAAATTAACTTGAGCCAAAATTAAAGCAAAATCCATATGCTACCAGAAAGATAGGAAAAAGTAAAAGCTAACGATGGACAATATTTTGAATAATGTATCGACCCATTTTGTTATTATAAAAAATGCATTTTCCAAGTGTTAACTTGAATACCTATTATTAAATATAAATTTCTATTTTTTATGAACCTTTCTAGTTTTTTTGGGTTTAACGTCCGTGGGGGCCCTCTTGATGGATAATAACTTAGAATGGCACTTTGAAAATCTCCAAAAAATCAATTAAAAAATCCCTCAAAATTTGTTGCCATATTTGAAAAGTAGCACCTCTACAATCAATAGCTTTTATTTTATCTTCTTCTAAGACATATGAATCTCTTTTCCTTTATACATTTTAAATCTTCATCAAAAGTTTTCTTCAAAATAAGTGAGAAAACACATTACACAAACTAAAACACCTTAAGTAGAGTTATCAGCAATAATTTTCAAGAATTCCACACTCCACTGTCTACTGTAAAACTATTTTTATAATCAGTATTATAAACAGTGAATCACGTGAATGTAATGAAAAACGGAAATTTTTGTTTCTCAGCCAAGCGTTATTAAAAAGAAAAACAAACTGAGAAGTGTGTAAAATAAGGAAACCACAAAACACATAATGGAATATCTGATGAATGTTTAGTTTGCGTTAAATGGTAACTTCTCAATGTTTATTATTTAAAAAAAAAGAGTTTCACTTTCACCTTTTTTTTTTGTTCGTGGGAAATCGTTTATTGCATAATTTATATTTTTTTTACTTTCATTTTTCACCTTTTACTATAAATAATTACTTAGAATTTCATATTGAATTTTACTATTTATGGGTAATAATTCAGAATAAATGTTACTCATTTAAAATGCGCGGTTGCCATTTTATATGGAGAAGAATGAATGAGTCAAACGAAATATTTAATATTTTTTATAGTTTCTTTAGTCTTTTGTAGTTTAATAATTTCCTTATAACTTTGAATTTTTTGTTCTTTTTTTAGTTTTTTATTTACTGGCGTTTGCCAAAAATGTTCGTCAAAAAGCTACAATAAAATCAGTTCTCTATACTTTTATACGTTTTTCAAAGTATTTTGCTTTTTTTAATAAAATCTATTTTTTCCTAGAAAACTTGAATCAAGCGAAAAATTAAAATAAAAGCTAGAATGTTTATGTTTTTGTTTAAAGCAGAAATCAATTTAACAAAAGCTATAAAAGGTGAAAAAATGCAAACCACATCGTCCAATAGACCAAATATTTTCAATTTTAAATTAATCTTTGAAACGAAAACTCCACAAAAATCTTTGCAGCTTCAACCAACACATTCGAAACCTTTTTAAGAAAATCAAAGTTACACCATAAATCACATAATTCGAAATATATACAAACTTTCGAAAATAAAAAATTAAATTTTTTAGCAGTCTACAAGTTTTCCAAATATCTCAATCTATATATATAAAAAGAAGTGTACATTTTATTGTCGTTCCATAACTCTAGAACGGCTGGGCCGATTAGGCTCAAATTTTTTTCAGTTGTTCGTAATTGCCAGGAGAATGTTAGTACGAAAACCGTACGGAAAAGCCGGGAAATTGGAAAAATCGAAAATTAATTTTTAGTATGGAATTTTGTGTGCAATTGTTCCGTTGTAGCTTTTCGAATTGCAAAATAGAAAACTCTTAGTGGAAAACTCGGAAAATTCCTGAAAAACGTGATTCGGCAGAATTGCATTGAAATTACGATTTTTCCACAAATCAAATCAACGACATTTATGGCATATTTCAATCTGGGAACATTTAACTTTTTTTACAAGTCGAACTATAACATAACATAGCACTTTTAAGGTATTCTCTACACGAAAGATTAATTAAAATTAAGTAAATCCAATTTTTTCGTTATTACTATTGCAAAACAACGTTTGCCGGGTCAGCTAGTTATAAATAAAGAAGAATTCAAAAACATGTATTTCACTAAAATTTTCGTAAAACAATAGCATAGCCACAAAAAATTAAATTTTAATTAACAATATTATATATCCAAAAAATCGTAATTTCGCAAAAAAAAAACAAATATTTCACTAAAAATATCACAAAAACCTGAAAATTTGCAAAAAATTCTAATACATAATTATTAGCCGCTAATTTGCTTCTTAGTAAAGTTTTCAGAAATCAATGAAAATGTTCCAACAATTAATATTTTAATTATTATTTACTTAAAAATTCCAAATATTTTTAAAATGTTAAAAATTCGAAAGAATTTTTCTCACAAAAAAAAAACATTCTTCAGAAAATCAAACATTAAAAATAATAAACTTTCAGCAAGAGATTGATGTTGAGCTATTTGTGTATAGCAAGCGGTTAATCGTATTAAAAATTATAAAGACAAAGTCAATAAACTGATTGATTGTATAAAAAATTCTTTAGACGAATTGATCGCTTGTAATACAGAAATGTCACATGAAATTCTATCAGAAAGTTGAACATTAACAAAAAAAGTTTTCATCATCGACAGAAACTCCCTTAAGGAGCGAAAATTCTTCATTCACATTACTCTATTCATAAATAAATTTTAAATTTTATTAAAACTTACGCAAATTCTTACACCAACAAGTAGCTTTCACCACATACATAAATCAAAAGTCCACCAAAAACAAAATTTATTTTAAACTTCAAAATTAAAAAAACAAAAATTCACAAAAGAAATTCGAAATTATAACAAAAGCACCTTAAAGTTCGCTTCAACATAAGCAAAATTTCGAAATTAACAAAAAAAAATAAATTTTTCAAAATACTTTTAAATTTTGCAAAAATTTTATTCAGTATCAAAAACCAACAAAAAATCCTATTTCACCTAAGAAAAACTACTGCAAAGTTTTAATATTAAAATTAATGGAATCCTCGTATATTCTCTAACTTCTAATTGCACCCCAAAACAACATAAAATTATATTAATAACTCTCCTCCCATAACAAAAAATGGGAAAAGTTTTTTGCAAATTAGAAATTATATTTGCAGAGGTTAAATTTAGATTTGTTTTCACATCCAAAGGGGATTTTACTTTAATTTTTAGCTCGACGTCGACTCTCTGGGATTAGAATATAAAAAATAATAAAATAAAAATAATCAAATGTTCCTCAAAGAGTGCGTATGAATGTGGACTATTTTTATTTCCGTAGGCTCTTTTTTAAATGAAATACAACAAAAAAGATGACAAATTAACACGCTCAGCTGCAAGTGTGCATGCATGTACGTGCCAGTGCACATTTGTTCAAAAGAGTGTAAGAGACTTCAGAATGATTATTGTATTGTAAAAACAAAACATTACTGCACGCTAAAAGCAAGTTAAAGAGGACGTTGACAAAAAAGCAACAGAAATAACAGAAGCAACAGCAACAATAGTGTAAAGAACAATAGCAACAGCAATCAGAACGTCAACAATTTGTTTTGTTGCTTCTAGTATGCGTCACTAAGAAATAGACGTGCAATAAACGAAATACTTTTAAAGACTGAAATAACAAACGAAACAAAAACAAATAATTAACGCAGAGTTGGGTAAATAAAGCGTAATTACAGCACTCTTGGTTATAAAATATTTGACAGTTTCAGCATACTATTTTATTTGTTATTTTTTTTTTTTTATTTTACTAAAGCTGAGAGTTTAGAACTGGTTAAAAATGAAGAATTACATAAAAACACAGCATGTTTTTATTATTGATTAAAAATTCGAAATTGCTATGTTTATGATTTATTAGTGATCCAGAAAATTTTGCATTGCATTCTGCTAGAGTCTAATTGTTGTAAATAATTTTTCTTTTTTTAATAAATTTAAAAACCGAAAGAATACATTCATAAAATAAATATGTTACCTGAAGCCTGATTAAAAGTATGTATTGCCATTTTCTAATTTAAAGAACTCATAGAATATTGTTGAAAAACAACTGCAGCGAAAGCATATCAAGAGATGTTTGATGCTCCATCAAACATAACCAAACCAATGCGGATGAGATTTGAATATATAGATCTTATAAGAATAAACAGGCAGGATATATATTTTAAACATTTTCAGTTTCAGGAAGGCAACTTGAATGCTATATATAAGTATACTTTCAGGCGCAATAAGTTTTATAAATAATTGCTTCAAGCACAAGGTCTTTATATAAAAATTAAATCAATTTTATTTTTATTATTTCGCGACGCCATTAGGTGACATCTTTGGAAAAGGAAAAGTGTATAAAAAATTTAACAAATTAAATATGGTTGATGACGTGACGAATTATTAAAAGTATTTAAGAGGCAATAGAAGAACTACACACTTCGTTGATATAAGTGATCGGAATAAATTAATTCGCTTGACCCAAATTTCATGAATAATCAAAAATTCGCTATAATTAGGAATTTCACAAACAGAAATATTGATTAAAATATTGAATATTTCCAAAACAAAAAAATTATGTTCGTAATACCGTACTATCGTCGAAAAAGCTTCGACACTGTTTTTGTGTAAAATTAATGTTTTTACACAAAAAGTTTGTATAAATTTTTACACCAAATATTTATAAAATTGTAAATTTGTTTTTAATAAAAAAAAAATTTACGAGAGATCAATAATAAATAAAAAGTTTTGCATAAAAGAGATTAAAAAAAATGCAATAAAAAAAGTAACAACTCTTTTTCTGTTTTTAAGTAAAAAAATAGTAAAAAAATCAGGTCATTTGTGGGCAATAAATGAGAATCCCGGTTAAGTTACTCCAGAAAAACGTAATATGGGTATCATAAGATTTTAAAAAAACTTAGACTTTGGAATTTATACACTTTAAAATATTTTTTATAGTCGGCGGGGTGCACACAGTCTCATTAGAAAAATTAGTTTTTCATAAAATATCAAACATTTGCTATAATATTGCTCTCAAATGTATTTTGAAGAAATATAAAAGATTTATAAATTAATATGTATGAGAAAGAAAATGAGGAAAAGTACAAATATAGAATTAACATGCCATGTATTCTAATTTTTGATACTCTTTTTTTAAAAATTATTTTGTTTTTATTTTCGACAAAATGAAAGTCATATCAAAAATGTTTTGGCAGTCTGGCTAACAGACAGGCATAAGAAAATTCTATGTATAGCTCATGCACTTAGAGAAGCAAAGTTATTAAAGCTTAGTTATTGAATAAAAATAATAATAATAATAATAATAATTTAAATCAATAAATTACAGAAAATGAAAAAAAAACTTTACCAATTTATATAGCAGTTGCACACATTGATGAGTAGATGATTGGGTAATAAAGAAAACGTCAAGGGCAGCAGTACTCAATAATAATCGATGTCTTTCTTTTATGGGCTGGCTGGCTGTTCACTCAGCTAATCGTACGTTTAAGGAAACAGCAGACATTAAACGCATAAAACTCCCATAAATAGACAATTGTTACTTAACAAAATGCAAATACCTCAACTTTGTAATAAATTTACTAACAATATTTGCAACAATACTTGATTGAAATATTTTTCTTTTCCTTTTTTTGTTCGTTTTTCCTCTTTTGTTTTTTTGTCGAACAATATGATTTTTTAAACTATAGTTTAATTTTACAAATACCGGCTGCTAATAATCTTCGTTGTTCCTTTTTTTCTGTGTAATAAAGTGTATTTGTTGTAATTGTTAAAGCATGCTATTGTGCATGCTTGTTTGTTGGCTGCTTTGTTTGTTGCTCTGTGATAATGAGGATGATGAAGAATACTGCTCGTCTCTTGTCACGGAGACTTTTTTTGCCGTTTGCTTGACACGATGGAAGTTCAAAAATAACTGTACAGCGGATTTATTAAAATAGAACATGAAAAGCACAAGCAGCAATATAAAATCGAAAAAAAAAAATAAATAAACTAAAAACAACTAAATCTGAGGACAGATAGTAAAAAAAAAACAATAAAACAAAATGAAATGTACATAAAAGAAAGCAAAATAACATTTCCAAATAAAATACATACCTTTAGAGAATGTGGTGTAAATAAACGGTGTTGTTTATTGTTGGATGGTTGGATTTGCTTGAATTACATTTGCCAAACAGCACAATAATGGAACTACTTACAGCAATAAAATAACACCCGTAAGAACAACAACAGTAAATAAAATAGATAGTAACGATTGCTTTTTCCAAGATTTTACTTGGGTTGTTATTTTTGTCTGTTTCTTTATAGCCAAAGAAGCTTAAAAAACACTACAAAAAATATAAGAAAAAATTAGAAAATATTTATGACGTTAGAGTTACGGTTAGGTGATTTGTTTAGCTGTTCTTGCAATAAATATGTAAGTAAGTATGTGTATATACATACTTATATTGTTGAAATTATCTCACTAAACAAATTCATGGATATCGCTTTAAATAGCTGGCTGTATTTATAAACAAACTCTTGTGTGCCAGTTCATACACCTTAATTTTTATTAATTTTTTTCAGTTGCATTTTATAAGAGGCGTTGTTAATCAGCTTTATTATTTAAATTAAATTTTTGTGTTGGTGTATATTAAAGTCTGAAGGCTTTATTGTATTCAAATCAGAAAATCCAAACACTTTTTATAACCACTTCAAATTATATATTTTTTAGGGAGCCTTTGGTTATTTTTTTCTAATTTTTGTAAAGCCACAAAATAATTGGTTATTACCTAATTTTTTTACGATCGTTTGATTAGAATAAATTATTAATTATTAAAAATATATGAAAAATTACTAAAAAATATATTATAATTTCTTTTCACTTCCAGTTGCAACGTTGTATAAAAACTGTAATCGAGCAATGAATAGAGAAACAAGTCGAATGAAGTAAAGTCGGCTTATAGCCGACGACAAATATATTTAAACTACAGAAACGCCGACATTTTTAACGGCTTGTAAGTTAGTAGAAAAACATTTTAACATGTGTTTTATCAAAGTTTTTAAAATGTATATTTTCTTTATTAATAAAAATTAAAAATAGTTTTAATAGGATAAAGAACGAAATAAAAATAATGTTGAGTTAATAACATCCCAAGTAAGGAATAGAAGGAAGTTTAATTTTAACATATTAAAGAAGTGTGTTAAAGTTAAGACTCACAATGTCCAACGCCCTCTATCTCTCTATGTGAAATATAATTAGAATAATTTTATAAAACAAACTATCAAATAAATATACATTACATATGAGCATCTTTAAGATTTCTCTTCATTTTATGAAAATGAAAAAGTTGTGAAAAGTATAACGGCCTACAAATACAGCAATTAGTCTAAAAAAATTTTATATTATAAAATGGATCTTATTTCCAGGTGTAGAGACTATGTAAGATTAAAAGGCAAGTGAAGTGATGCTAGTCTACTTTCAGAAACTTTACACGAAAAACTTGGCTGTACTTAATGAGTTTTCTCATCAGTATGCAACAATAATTCAAAATAATTACAGTTTGATAACAGCTGTTTTTTTACATTAATCCTTTGAATTAAATATTACACTTGCAAAATGCTAACTGCATTAAAAATCTAATGAATTATATTTAACGCTAAAACAAAATGCAAAGAAATAAGATAAAATCCATAATACAAAGTATTTTGTAATCAATTCTAAAACATAAGCATTAATATTTATAAAAATACTTAATTTTTAAAAAACGTTGGAATTGGGAAGCGAAATATTTTATAACAAGTAATGGTATATATAATGCATCACACAAAATGCATGTGGAGTTTTGATGAAACTGACATGAGCCTACAAAGTATCCATTGCGCCTTTATAAACCGAACAATTTTCATCTAAACTTTTTTATTATATTTCTAATTCATGCCTAAAATTTATTTTAAATATTAGAAACTGTTTTTTTTGGAATATAATCAAATTAATAATAATTTTGAGGTTAGGCAGAAATTATGTCTGATATCGTTAATTGCTTTTTTATTGTGGCAAAAGGTAACGTTCGGTATTTTTTTTCTTTAACTTATTGTGTTTTATTCATTTCAGTACTATAAAATAATCATTACTAAATAAATATTTTTTGTAATTTTTTAATTAGTATTCAATAGGTGGTTTATTAAAAAAAACATGTGGTTACGCTGATTTTATTGACATGGCTGTAGTAAAAAGTACTACCATTCAATTCACTCTATTTAAGCAGTGTTTTCCGTCTCTGAAAAACATTTATTAAAAAAGTTTCAAGCAAGTGGTTTCGCTTATTAGAACCGGCAAACGTATTTTTTTCATAACATCTGTTGTGCATTAAAATTAAATTTGTTTTTTCATAAATTCTTGTTAGCCATTTAAAAGTGTTAAAGTTAAGTTAAGGCAGTAAATAAATATAAAAAATGTCTGATTTACCAAGTTCTCTTACTCAGCTATTTAGGTAAGTGGTCATTTTTTCGATCTTCACAACTCGGAAAATTTTTAATTGGTTTTAAAAAAAGAACAAAATTATTTTATGATATTTTGATAATTATTCAATAAAGTCTGACAAATACAATGTTATTTTGTGGCAACAAGATAAGGCTCCATCAATTTAACATGCAGTTTATGTTGCGGTGAATGTTTTATATTCCTATTGCATTTGTGACTGAAAATGGTTTAATGCTCTTTGTTTTTTTTTTTTTTTTGATAAGAGACGTCATTTCGGTGTATAACAATTAAAATATTTTTTATGCCTTTTTTTATCAAAATCTCTTAATCAAATGATTTTATTTCTTAAAAAAATTATTTAAATATTTTAGTGTTTGCCATTCGCTTTAGAACATTGCAAATTAAAAATAATCGGAATTTGCGGTTTAACTTTGAAAATTTAGATTGAATAAAATTGGTGACTCAAGTTTTCCCTATTAAACACAAAATTTTATCAAAGTTTTGTTCGTTTTAATGTTTTAAGCTAATTTGCTAAAACAAGCTCATGTCCTCATTTATGATTTTAACTTATAAATCCAAATATGTACCCATTAATCATGAAGTTAATGTTATCACGAAGTGTTATTTTATATACATAAATAATCTCATTTTCAAATTTGTTTAAATCTTGTAACTTAAGTTTAGATAACATTTTTTTCTGCAGTGCAATGTGGAATAAACAGATAATGGGAACATAGCTGGAAAATGTTTTTTTTTTAATTTTCTTTTACTGTGATATACCTACTAACTATATTTGGAATACATTTTCTAGTTGATAATATTAATCCATTTTTAAAAGACTTACCCAATGAAATTGTATCTCCTTAAAGATCCATAAGTTAACTAGTTATAACCTTCCTGACAGGTTATTTATTTATTGTATCCGATTCTATATTTATTGTCATTATTAAAGGTAAAGTTTAGAAGCCTAATACAAGCAATATATTACAAATTTCCATTTTAAAACTATGAAAATTAGTTACATATGTATAAATAAGATATGTTAGCTTTATAAATTAATTACTGCACTTATCAACTTTAAGTGGTATAAAATATAATTTTATTACTTTCTCTAAATTTTATAACATAAGTTTTTTTCAAATTGATTGACGTTGCAATAAACTTAATTTTAAACATTTTTAATGGATGTATATTGTAACTTGTTGGTTAAGCAATTAGCCCACTAAAAAAACGGCAAGCATACATTCATTTTGCTATCAATACTACATACTTTATTGTGTGCAATAGCAGAAAATAGAGGCG
The DNA here is from genome assembly GCA_030448955.1 of Trichopoda pennipes. Classification (NCBI taxonomy): domain Eukaryota; kingdom Metazoa; phylum Arthropoda; class Insecta; order Diptera; family Tachinidae; genus Trichopoda; species Trichopoda pennipes. Next base: position 7,636,935 of record JASKUP010000040.1, read on the forward strand.
TTTACCATTAAGGGAAAGGAAAAAATAATAAAAATGTACAAAAATACACTTTAACAATTAAAACAAAAGATGTTGTATTAGTTGGAGAAGGAGTACAGCATAAAAGAATTTTTGTGAAATGGAGGAAAAAATCTGGAATATAAATAGGTTGAGTTATTTTGTAAGACACCTAGTTTTGCTAACGTCTAAGTTCTTCAGCTTTAACAATTATGTTAAGTCAAAACATAAAAGTTAAATCTTATCTTGCAAACATAGTACAGCATAAATCGTTCGGAAATTTTCTTTGTATTCGTCTTTTCTTAACTCTTGCCGGGTTTTTTTTTTAATTTAAAATCGTTTTGCGTCTGATGTGGTATTTGTGTTGGAGCTTATCGTGACGTTATCACCACTTTTTCCGGACTCGATAAAGATATGAATGTGATTAACTGTGATAACTTGCTGCTACCGTTGGGTATTTAACAAAATTTTTGATTTTCATATTATTTTCATCTTCTTATAACTTTTTTCCCAATTACCAATAAACATTAGTTAAATTAATCAATCCTACTGATAAAAATATAAAAAATCCTCATAAATTTTGTTGGTTCGTGCTGCGATTATAAAAATAATCAGACGTATTTAATTTTGTTATTTTTATTTAAAAAAAAATTATTTTTTTCCTCGTTTTATTCTGTTCAGAAAATTAAAATAATAAATTCTAAATTTGTATTTGTTTGCTTGTTTTTTATATAATTATTTTTTATATAATTATATTGTAGACGTATTCCATACATACATACATGTGTATGTGTTTATCTTTAAAAATTGAGGACTTAACACTCGCATTCCTTTTATCATATTACTTGTGACTTAAACAAGTATTTTATAAAAATTAAAAAAAAAATATATGGACAGTTAGGCGAAACGTTTTGAAACTAGTTTTTTTATAAATATTCGTATTAAAAATTGTTGTACAACACGCGTTGTTGTGATAAGAAGTAGAAGTGCATACAGTGTGTGTTGAAACTTGAAATAAAAGTACCAAAAAAATTGTAGGAAATTGGAATATTTTTTGTTGCAACTTAAGGACAATTTCAGGAAATTGAATACATTTATATAATAAACTGTATGACAGACAGCAAATACCAACATTATAAAATATCTATAAAAAAAGACAATCGAAATTTGAATATTTATTTCAAAATTTGGCTCCATTTAGTTATTAAAAAAGGAAAAAACAAAAACTATAATTACAAATTCCATTTTTAATTGCTTAAATGCTCCAATGTTAAAGAACTTCGTTTAAGTGTTTTAAATCTTTCATAATTTAAAAGCAAAAATATACATTTACATTTTAATTTAAATATTATTACAAATGTATTATGTATTTAAATGTAAAAAAATCTTTTATTGTAGATTTGTTGATGAAAACAAATCAAAATATATTGATGTTTTAAAAACTGCAGTTTCCATACAATCGGTTTCTGCTTGGCCTGAAAAACGTGGAGAAATTGATCGTATGGTACGATGGACTGAAGATAAGTTGAAAGCATTGGGCACTGAAACTAAGTTGATGGATGTTGGCACACAAACTCTCCCAAATGGACAAAAAATTCCATTACCTAAAGTCTTATTGGGTACATTGGGCAAGGTGAAAATCATAAACTCAAAAATCATTTAAACTACAATATACTTATCTTTAAGTAAAGGGTGTCCATAATATAACCCAAAGATTAAAATACATAGAATAAACTAGCATCACTTTCTGTTTTTTCACTTTCGGTATATTATTTACACCCACCTGTTATTAGTTCATCTTTGGTATTGAAATCTTGCGTGAATTTTGCCATACCATATTAAAATATTTCAATAATTCTTTTTTTTTAACACTTACAAGGACCCCAAAAAGAAAACCGTTGTTGTTTATGGACACTTGGATGTTCAACCTGCCCTTAAAGATGATGGCTGGGATACAGAACCATTCGAGCTTACCGAAAAGGATGGCAAACTTTATGGACGTGGTTCTACTGATGACAAAGGGCCAGTTCTTTGTTGGATTCATGCCATTGACGCTTTTCAAAAGTTAAACATTGATATACCAGTCAATATAAAATTTGTATTGGAGGGCATGGAAGAAAGTGGCAGTTTAGGTTTGGATGATCTCCTTATGGAAATTAAAAATGATTTCTTAGCCAATACTGATTACGTTTGCATTTCGGACAATTATTGGTTGGGCAAAGCTAAACCATGTCTAACGTATGGTCTTCGCGGCCTAGTATATTTTTCTGCTGAAGTTGAATGTGCTCAAAAGGATTTACATAGTGGAGTATATGGTGGCACTGTGCACGAGGCCATGCCTGATTTATGCTGGTTGCTAAGCACTTTGGTGGATAAGGACACAAACATTCTTATACCTGGTATTGAACGAGATGTAAGTATGCAATTGATCATAAATATTATTTAGAAATTTCATAAGTGGAAAACTTTTAACCTATTTATTATAGATTGCACCATTGCTTAAAAATGAGCATGAAATTTACCAAAAAATTGATTACGAAGTTGCAGAGTACAAGTAAGATAATGATTTTTTTATAACTATAAGTTTGTGCAAAATTTTTGTTGGCATTGTTTTTATTAAAAAAGTCTTACATCAAATGAATCATAATTAATTTTTTTTAATTGATACCAATATTTAGTTCTAATTAATAGTACTAAAAATCTAGAAAAACAAGAAAACAAATCATATTTGCTTACTTAATACAAAAATAATAATACGCTAAATAATACGTTTGCAAAAACTTATTAAGCGAATTTGCATAGTTTTTCGCAAACGGCAAAAATTCTTTTCAAAGCAGCTGTACGCATCTGAAATTTTTTATTTTCCCCTTAGAAAAGAAATTGGTGCCGCTTCCTTGCCACACAAAGAGAACAAGACGCAGTTGTTGATGCACAGATGGCGTTATCCTTCCTTGTCGATTCACGGCATTGAAGGTGCCTTCTCAGAAAGCGGTGCTAAAACTGTTATTCCTGCCAAAGTTATTGGTAAATTCTCAATGCGTATAGTACCTAATCAAGATCCTGATCACATTGCTGAATGTGTGATTAAATATTTGAACGAGAAATGGGCTGAACGTGGCTCGCCAAATAAAATGAAGGTGAAAATGTTAAGTGCTGGTAAACCTTGGACTGAAGATCCCAACCATCCCCACTACGAAGCTGCCAAGCAGGCAATAAAGCATGTATTTAAAGTGGAGCCTGATATGACACGCGAGGGAGGTTCTATTCCAGTTACTTTGACGTTGCAAGAGGCCACTGGTAAAAATGTGATACTAATACCCGTGGGTGCCTGTGATGACGGTGCCCATTCTCAAAATGAAAAGATTGATATTTTTAACTATGTGGAAGGGGTAAATTGCTTTTTCATTTGTTTTATTTTTAATAAATTAATTTTTCACTTACAGACTAAACTCTTGGGAGCTTATTTGTATGAAGTTGGAAAATTGAACTAAAAATATACAATCATCGCTGGCCAATTTTTAAACGATGCGTTAAGAACAAAAAGGGAGCAATATACTTTAAGAAGCTTAGCTCTTCCATTTTCCAAAATAAATGTGTACTTTTTTATTAGGTTGTAAAATGAAAAATAAAATACGTTTTTAGAAAAAATAAAATATGTTATATGCTAACAAAGATTACACATAATTATTAAAACACTGGTTCTATATTATTATGCTGCTTGAGCTAATCTTAGTGCCTTTATCATTATGCAACGTATTTGAAAATTATTTAATCCTCCCAGGAATCTCCATATTTATTTGTTTGCAATTTTTTAGTTGAACCATCACTTCTACTAGCTGCTGTAGAACTTTCCGCCTGTCTAAAAATCACAGGAGCATCTGATGGCAAAGGTTTAGAAAAAGGATTTTGTTGTTTCTTCGCATATGCTTCACGATTAATCCTACGTAGTTCGTCATAACTAGTACCAGGCTTAACGGGTTCCAAAGGTATATCCGCATCAACTTGTGTTCTAGTAGGACCTACAGGAATAAATTTTATAATCATATACTATTTTTCTTAATTAAAAAAAAACGTTACTGTCTAAATTGGGTCGATAGATGTCATCTAAACCGGCAAAGGAGGGTCTTGATTCAATATCCAAATTGAGGGCATTTCCCTTATCATTTGGTTGCATATTCTCATCTGTGTATATATCGTTGGAATTGGGAGTAAAAGACCCCAAAGCCATACCCATACTTAAATTCTGATCAGGTCTATACCCAGAAAACCCCCCCTGATTTTTGCGTTGTCTTAAGGCTTCTCCTAAGCGAGAATTAGGAAGCGCCATGATCTTTTCCGCACATCTTTGTTGGTAACTAAATTTACCTAAGAAATAACCTAATATTACACCCAAAACCACTTTTGGCACAGCACCATATTTAATGTTGGGCTGTAATTAAAAATAATTGTTCTAATAACTAGAAAATCCAACGCTAACATGTTGACTTACTGGTAAAAGTCCTTGTTTTACACCAAGATAAGCTGCCACACCAAATGATGTGCCCAATGGCAAAGAACGTTGGAAAAAAGATTCTGCATTACATTCCCGAAAAACTCTCAACTCTTCAGAGGAAAATTGATAATTGGCCTATAAAGGAAATAGCAAGAATTTCATAATTTTCAATTCTATTCTTTTTTGTTTTCTCTTTTGCTATATACTTACTAAAGGATGTTGAATTCTCTCTTTAGGATCATCTGGATTCATTTTTGTTCCTTTTTAACTCGCGAAACAATTATACAATTTCTTTAAGTTATAGAAAGTCAACCGGCGAATGAATATTCCTACTGGACAATATCAGCTGTTAGTGGCGAAAAGTTCGCGTTTTTCTTTTAAATTTAGTGCTTTTATGAATTTTTTAAAAATTTTAGTTGTGAATGAAACTCTTCATATTTTCAGTAAAAGAATAGCAAAATTTATAAATGAAAATCTTATGACTTTGATACATAAATAAAAGTTCAGAAATTCAAGATCCGAATGTGTCGAAATAATTTAAATTTAAATACTCTGTACTACACAATTCGTCGTAGCAGATATTCCTAACCTGAGGTCATGAAATATGTATTGAGTTTATTTATTAAGTGCAATAATTAAAGTCTGTTTTATTTTTCTAAAAAATAATATGAAAACATCAGAATAAATTAATTTTCATATTTGCAAAACATGTTTAATATTGAAATTTCTATAAAACTAGAAAAAATAATCATAATTAAAATCTAAGGTCTATGTTGTCAACCAGAAGCCACCGCAATGGCAATACTGCCACCTCTGACACCACGCTTTTAAGGCCGATGTTTTTGTATTTTTATTATTGTTATTTATAAATCCACATCTAATACATTTTCGCAGAGATTTCACTTTTGAACCCATATGCAAGTTACTAACATCATCACGAACGCTTTTGGCAAAGACCACTTCATCATAATGTAGATCTTGTAAGGCCAAGGGTTCTACTGATGTTTGGAAGACGAAGGGATATAATTTGGTAGTTGCATGGCTATTTAGTAGAGTTGTAGGGGTATTCAATTGGCGATTTGGAATCAACACTTGCGTCGAGAGTACACTGCAATCGTCTAGTAAGCCCTCGTCTGGTTCATTGGGATTTTGATAAAGTCTAGTTAATAATCTAAAGAGTACGGGTAATACATCAAAATTCTCTATAGATTTTGTATATATGGGCAGGCACTGGGGATTAAGTAAGCCCCAAATGCGTATCATAACTAAAAGTTCACGAATATTGCTTATGGCTATCATATCTCTACTAATGTCATAGCCATGTTTTTTATTAAATTTTGCTTTCATTATATCCTCCGGTAGCTTGTTAAGTATATTTAAACCCAAGTCGGCTATCCACTGTATAAGTTGTTGTAGACTCTGAAGAGTGGCTGGTTCAACTGTATAATCTTTGGCATCTAAAACACATAACACTTTGTCCACATCATTGTACTGAGGATTTGGATCCGACAAAATCATTGTCAAGTTTTCAGCCGGTCCTTTGTCCTGAGAACTTAGATCAGAGGGGCGAAGTAAAGACTTAAATGCAATGGATATAGAGTGGAGAGTAATAAGATTGTCAAAATCTTGTTGCTTAGACTGGATACGGCATAAGTTGCTTTTCAATGACAGGAAGTTGGAGTAGTAAAATTGCCTTGTGAAGTTGTGTTGACGCATAAAGTTTTCGGTAAGTTTTTCGGCTAACATTTCAAGATTAGGAAGATTTAACATGATTACATCACTAGCATCAATTCCAGTAACTATACTGTACTCCAGCAAAGCTACAGGTAATGATAGGGGATTCATTTTGTAGTTTTTATCATAATGATTTGATGGCACTTGCATTGCATACATTTGTCCAAAATTGTCAAACAAAACTAGTAATTGGTTAAGATAAGTTACATCTGAAGTTAAGAGTTTGCATGGCATTCTGCATTGTTCTTCAGCCATACGCTCAAACACTGTGGATCCTATCTTTTTTAAGCCCATCTCTAAGACTTGCACTGAGTTATCTCGTAGGGTAGCAAAAATTAGCATTGCTTCTGATGGAAGTTTGGTTATACAAATATCACATACTCTGGAGGATAATGACAATTTAGCAGAATTTTCCCACTGCTCCCATTGAACAAAATCACTTTTATTTTTTTGTAATAACTTGTGTACTGGCTGATGTTTTTTTGTTAAAATCCACTGCTCTATAAAACTTCCTTCTAAGCAATCATAGACCAGAAACAATATCTCTTCCCCGTTAATGGTTCGCCAGCGTATGTGAGACACTTGTTTGCTTTCCACTTCTCCCTTTGGCAAAAAAATGCTAGCCAAGGAATTACACTTAATAGACACAGAATCTTCTGCCTCTCTTTCTATACTGACTTTATAGCAATTAATTAAGTGCTCATTCCAATTGCTTACCGCAACACTAAAATGACCGGTTGGACACCAAGTTACGCTGCTATGTGTTATAAAGCTTCGTGATAAGCCAATAGATTGGGTATATACATTAAGCTCAATGGGCACATAATTCCCGGTTGAAAAATTTTCAAATGATGGTAATAACTTTGGTATAACAAATGCGCCTAACAACCCGGACGAAGTTAAAACAATAACTCCTTCTACTGGTGTGTTACCAAAATGTGTCATTGAGGGTCTAAAATCCATTCTTTCAAATTTATCAGAATAAGCTTGCAGATCTTTTTTATGGGTATTAAAATATACTCTTTTCCCATTATGATAGAATTTCGCACTTAAAATCTCCTCACTAGGCAAATTGGCTTTGTACACTAAGACCCAATTGTTAATGGCGTGTTGTTTAGTCGACCAGATCTCACAATACCCATTCTTATAGCCAGTCATTAGCAACTCCCCAGTTTGATTCCACTTTAAAACGGTAACAATGTTTTTAGAGGTATTCAGCTTAAAACTCTGCCATGGTGTCACAATGTCGCAGACATAAATGGTACTTTGCAATCCTTGGTGAACACAAAACGCCACTATATTTTTACAAGATATTTTACACAAAACACAGTTGGGCAGATAGTAGCCATCTTTAATACCACCAGGATTCTGAACTTTATATAAAATTGTCATGTTTTAAATTAAATTTAAAAATCTTCTGTAAATATTTATTCTTCTTTGCAGCTACTGCGAAACTGTAAGCAGATATAAACAATCCGAAAAAAGTAATGCCAAGTTTTAAAATCACAGACATCTTGAAAGAATAATTCTTGATAAATTTTTTTAATTTTTATTAAATAATTAAAAATAAAACAAATTGATGCCAATTTTATATAATGCATTTAATAGAACGATATATTTTTATCAGAATTTTATCTACCTATTAGCAAGGGCTGATTAGTTTTAAATATTAACATATGTATAAAAGAATTTTATATACTCTTATTTATAATATTTTGAAAGACCAGCATTTGTGCAATAAGTAGGATTAGCGCATTTTACTGCTATTATAACGCAAATTATTAAAAATAAAAAGAATCAAATAAAACCAATACCATTTTCAAATTAATTTAACCTCAAATTAATTACTTCAAGATAAAATCTAAACGCTGCTTGATAAAGATTTCATCGCATCCGAAGAGCTCGTCAATCTTATCAAACAGTAGTAAAATTAACATACCAATAAAAAAGCAACCATGGTCAAAAGGTATGAGACATGGAAAAAAAGTACTACTAAAATATAAATAAGTTGCTAGCATTTAAATAATTAATACATTTTACAAGCTTTTTGTAGATTTAAAATATATTTACAAGCAGAAAAAATTACCCATGATAACGATTTTGATTTCATTCCATTCCACCGTTTGCCAAAATGTCAAACTTAGGCAACGGCGAAAATAAACGAATCCGTCATTGCTATTACTTGTCATTTGATTAATTAAATTTTGTCTTTGTTTAAATATTTAAATATCAAAATAATTTTTTTTTTGGTCTGGATGGCCCTGAATTTTATTTATTTTGTTTCGATACATAAAAAGATAAATTATTGTTTTTTAAACTAATTAAAACTCTATCATATTTATAACTGCAAACAATGTACAAAAAAAATCTCACAGTGTGCAGTGAAAAATGTGTACCGATTTCATTAAAGTAAAATTATTCTAAATTTCATCAAATATTTTGTTTTGACACTTGTGCGCGAGTACTCGGTTGTGACATATTTGCTGTCATCGCGCAAATTATCATCATTGTTGGCTCTGAAAGATTTCCAAGATTTAGCAAAAAGAAAAATTTTAAATAAACTTGTTATTTTAGATAAAGACATGTTTTGTGCTTATACACATACATTGGTAAGTAACAAAGTCAACTGAGGAAAGGAAATGGGATATATTAGTGATATTAATCGATGATTGTTGTCCTAGCCCTACTTGTATTTGGGTAACTTTGGACGTAAACCACATTATTATACTGTAAATAAAAATAGAATCGAAAGTGCTGCACATGTGCCAGGTGGAACATGCACAACAAGAGTTCCACTTGGAAAACGACGCGATGTTCTACAATTGCCATCGTCCACTCAAGCTGCTTTATCAGCCCAAAATATGATCAGAGTACCGCAAAACTTGCGTCAGCTGGTTTCCAAACATAATGCCACAGCCCCTAACTTTTTCGAAGCAGAACGGCTAAACTACATGTTAGAAAAGGCAAAATCAATATTGGGATCACATCCGCTGCATATGTTTTCAGTGGAAATTCGAAGATTGAAGAACAAAAAATCAAGCCATTTGGTAGAACTAACATTTAGCAATGCCTTAGCCCATACTATGCCTAGACAGAGATGTTCCAAATTATTACAATCCTTAATACCTCACCATCAGTTGTAAGTAGAATATTAGTAAATTAATTAGCGGTTAGAAAATGTCATTTTGATTTACTTTTGCAGAAAATTTGTTCGTAGCTTTAAGACTGATCGTTCCATAGCTGCTGAATTAAAGCGTAACCCTACTGTAGCTTCGCGGTTGCGAAGTGCTTTTAGCGGTAATTTGCCAAAACCGGATAATAACATAACTAATAATTCCGAAACGTTAAAGAAACTACTGCAGAAAACTGCTGGAAGTGAAGGCGAAAAGGATAAGGTAACAAAACAAATGCTTTTTTTACCGAAAAAAGATTTTTGGGAATAATTATTATATATTGGTTCACTTTTCATCATAATAATAATAATTTTTAAATAAAATCACTTAAATTTAATATTGGGGATAAAGTTTAGTTTATACGGCAATTTGATTGATTGCTCAACTCGAACTTATTTTAAATAAGCTAAAGTTGCTTATAATATCCAAAAATTTAATTTGACCAACTGAGAAGCGGACAAAAGAATCAATAACGGCGAGTTGAGTATGAAATGGTCGAAGGAATGGTCGCCTTACCATCAATAAATATTTCTAGTGCTTTTATTTATTAGGAAACTGAAAAGTGAATTAATTTTAAATTATGTATCCTACAAACATGTTTTTTTTTTAGGAAAATAACTTAAAAATAGCATTTGCTGAGGGTTACTTGGCTGCTGTTAATTCAGAAGATCATCCCAAGTCTGGAAAAACTATGAAATATCTAAAGGTTGGTGTGATTTAGAAATATGACTAGTGTTTATGCTATGAAATATTTATTTAAACTTAGGTATTTCAGCAACTATTAGTAATTGTTGTATTTATTGGCATATTCATAAGTTTGTTTTCTTCTTCTAATGGTTCCATGTTTCGGTAAGAACACAAACAATTTTTAAAATAATAGTTTTTCACTTCAAAATGAAATGCACTCGTTACTATATTTGTTTAAAGCATTCAACTAGGCAATCAGGTTGAAGTAGATCCAGAAGAAATTCATGTTACGTTTGAAGACGTTAAAGGTTGCGATGAAGCGAAACAGGAATTGAAAGAAGTTGTAGAATTTCTTAAAAGTCCTGAAAAATTTTCCAATTTAGGAGGTAAACTACCAAAAGGTGTATTGTTAGTTGGTCCTCCTGGAACAGGTAAAACATTATTGGCCAGAGCTGTTGCTGGAGAGGCAAATGTACCATTTTTCCATGCTGCTGGACCTGAGTTTGATGAAGTTTTAGTCGGCCAGGGAGCTAGAAGAGTACGTGACTTATTTAGTAAGTATATTTCTCATAAAAAAATCGAAGAAATATCTAAAAATGTTAAATTGTTATTTGCTAAAGAGGCCGCAAAACAACGTGCTCCCTGTGTTATATTTATTGATGAAATTGATTCGGTGGGTGCCAAGCGTACAAATTCCGTATTGCATCCTTATGCTAATCAAACAATCAACCAACTTTTATCCGAAATGGATGGCTTCCATCAGAATGCTGGCGTTATAGTTTTGGGTGCGACAAACAGACGTGATGATCTGGATCAAGCACTTCTAAGGCCGGGCCGTTTTGATGTTGAAGTACATTAATTATCTTTGTTATAATTTCCCCCAAAAAAAATCTAAGAATATATTTTAATTTTAAGGTCGTTGTTAGCACCCCTGACTTTTCAGGACGCAAAGAGATTATAACTTTATATCTCTCGAAAATATTACACGATGAAATCAACTTAGATATGTTAGCTAGAGGTACATCTGGTTTCACTGGCGCGGATCTGGAAAATATGATCAATCAAGCTGCTTTAAGGTAAGAGTATTTTTTAATGATTTAATTTCGTAAAAAAAAGTATTTTCGGTAAATCAAACAATAATCGGCTAAAGCAAAGGTTCGCAAGCTTGGCTTGAAATCATATAACAGCAAAATTTATATGTATTTAACAATGCCGAATATATTAATTTTCCTCGATCCCCTAAATGTTAAAGTCCATATATAAAAAAAAACCCAACCATTAAAAAATGTTTATGTCCAGTTTGACAAAGGTCCCTGAGCATTGCCATTACCGGTTAATGTATTTGCCTTGGTATTTAACAAATAATAATAAATGAATCAAACTTTTAAAACCTAAAAATACGAATTTCTAGAGCGGCAATTGATGGAGCAGAAACTGTAACAATGAAACATTTAGAAACAGCCCGCGATAAAGTTTTAATGGGACCTGAGCGTAAGGCACGCTTGCCCGACGAAGAAGCTAATCTTATAACCGCTTACCATGAGGGAGGACATGCGATAGTGGCCTACTATACTAAGGTAAGTAAAGCTGTTTTCAAATCATAGACGGTTTTGTTTAAAGTTATAAAAACTTTAGGAGTCACATCCCTTACATAAAGTCACCATTATGCCAAGAGGGCCTTCATTGGGCCATACCGCTTACATACCCGAAAAGGAACGTTATCATGTTACCAAGCAGCAATTGCTAGCAATGATGGACACAATGATGGGTGGACGCGCAGCTGAAGAAATAATATTTGGAGCGGACAAAATAACATCTGGCGCAAGCAGTGATTTAAAACAGGCCACATCCATAGCCACACACATGGTGAGAGATTGGGGCATGTCGGAGAAAGTGGGCCTACGTACAATTGAATCTTCAAAAGGAATGTATCCCAATGAAACATTGGGTCCAAACACAGTAGAAATTGTTGATTCCGAAATCAAGCGAATTCTAAGTGACAGTTATGAACGGGCCAAGGCAATTCTACGGAAACATGCTAAAGAACATAAAGCATTAGCCGAAGCCCTTCTCAAATATGAAACTCTAGATGCTGAAGACATTAAAGCCATTATGAAGGAAACACAATAGTAAAATTAACATTTTTATTTTTACATTACTCTTTTGAAAGCAACAATACTTAAATGTACTAAAGAACAACAAAAAAGAAAAAAAGGAAAGGAAAGGAAGAACTAAAATTTACTTAAGAAATAGTAAAAATTATGAAAATTTACTTGCAAGAAACATATAAAAACATACATGGAAATGGACAACTCAAATATAACCAAAATTATATATGATACAACATGTAAAACAAACGAATGGTTATTTGAAAAAAGAGTCAACTGAAAAAGTATTTTATTTACTACATCAAATGGAAAATTAAATTCCACTTTTAATAATTTTTTTTTTATTTTGGTAATTAATTCCACAGTCGAAAATAATGTAAGAATAATAAAAATTAATAAAATATCTAAAGCTGATTTTGAATTAAAATATGATTTTAAAAGATCGAGAAATTAAATTGTTTTATTTAATAAAACAGCGAAAAAAATTGTCATTTTAATTGTTATATTGAAAGAGAGTTTTAAAAGCTTTTGTGGTCAAGGTATATGGCAAATTATCCAAGCATCTAGGTATCAAAAAAAATTGTTAAATTTTCTTACTGAGATAAACGATAAATTGTTATTTATTTTTAATTTTTAATATATTGATTTCACAGATCTTTTAAAAGCGTTTTTAAATCGATTGAGGAATAAACACAAAATACTTCTATATAAGCTGTTGGTTAAAGAGCCTTTTCCATAGCGTATTTTTTAAGAAGAATTTTTTTTGAAATCGAAAATTTTTTACGAACGCCATTTTTGTTCGTTCAAACATAAATTTTCCGATTGTGGTTACGAATGAATTATTTTAGAAAGTTGGGAAGTTAATTACTTTATAATACAAATATTTTAAATAGTTCCAGATTATTTGACTCTTTAAAACAGGCATACATTTGCATTTAAAATAATTCTTTGCATAAATTTAAATTTCCTTATTATAAAAACACCTCAGAATGATTCCATGAACAGCACGCTTATTAAAATGGTTTTTGAATTTCGAACAAGAACGTCTATTTTGAAGTGAAGAATAATTAAAGAGTAGTATAGTTTCAGGCATAATAATAAATGAATTTTTGTATTTACCAAATTATTATTTATTTTATTGATTTAATAATTTCAATGCACAAACGCCAGTGTTACTTTGAAAAATAAGCCCGCAACTTTCAGACAACTCCCTGAATTTTATGGCGCACACAATCTTCTATCTGAGCAAGTCATCCGTTGAATTGTGGATATATTTCATATCATGTACTATTGAAATAATACAAGAAGAAATGGCCTTACTTTATTTCTCCGCTGTTAACGAAAGTGGGGAGAAAGATCTAAGTTAGCCGCTGAATTGGGGCTCTATCCATGTACTATATGAAGAGTTTCGCACAAAAATCTTTGCATGCGACTGTATGCCGCTGTTTTTTGCCGACTAAGCTCTATTGCAATGATGTTTTATAACAAAATTGTGTTCAGCGATGAGGCTCCTTTTTGGCTAAGGGGTTTGCTAACAAACAAATGTCCTGAAATCAACACATGATAGTTCCTTCTTTTCGTATATTAGGCGTGTGCGTGTAAGTATAATATTAATTTTTATTTCAAGATATCAGGCGTCTAATAATTGTCAATTTGTACTTTTTGTCTCAGTCACAAAATGTTGCTACTCTTTCGTTAACATTGAGGACACACAAAAGTACGCATCTAATATTTATGCTGCTTCTCGTGATACTCATAATAATATACGCTTTTGCCTGCCATTCGTTTATAATGTTTGCTGTCATTTTCGCCCACAAATATTTTTAAAAATTTTTTTCAAGTTGAAAAATATCTGAATTTGCCACCTCTGGTATGGGTAGGAAAATGTGAGGTTAGGAAGTAAATTAGCTTAAAAGAAACGTTTATTTCTTTTTGGAAACTTCAGTTTTGATATGGGAATTATTAGTGGATTATGGCATCGGCCACATGTCCACCTCTAGCCTGTTGGCTCACTTATCTCGTCAATGTAGGCTGTGCACGTAAACCCTTTATTTCAAATGCGCGCAAATAAAATAGGTTAGCAGCATTAAATTACAAGAATCTGTGAGGCTTGCGACGCCGTGTGGAGTCACAACATCCAAGATGAATAAAATCGAAGAAGTTAAAGCTAAAAGCCCTAAATGAACAAGCACTCCAGTTTGTTATGTCACCACTTCATGTGCGTATTAAGCTGATGGAGTGTCTTTTGCATGTAGCTTCTGAATACTCGTCCGATAAAAGAAGCCCGAAAATGTTTGATAAAGCGTGAATTTAAAGAGAAAATTGGAATAAAGGTTGATACTGTTAAGAAAGGCACTGGTATGACAAATTCAGGAAATATGTCACGAAGATTCTTTGCTAATCCTGCTTTGATTTCCGAAATCACGGCTCTAGATGAAAACATAACCAAGATGTTTTCGATAATTCTCGAAGCTATAACAATCACCGAGGTGGTAGATCCAAAAAAATTTGGTGATTTTTGTTTGGAGACTATAAAATATATCACCTTAGACACTCCAGAAAATGCAGTCGAATTGCCACGAACGAAGATATTAGCACCGAATGATGATCCATACAAACATCCGCAGTGCGCGCCGTTTTGCTGAAACCAATATGTTGTCAACATTAGTCCATTGTGGCCGCAAAAAATTGGTCAATATGGTTTGATAGTGCAGAGATTCCATCATGGCGAGATTTCTTTGCTCATTTTCAAAAAAAAACAAGGGTCGATTATGTCGCCTGACCGCAAACCGGACCATACGGTCAGTTTCCTTGAATGTAATGTTATTTCGAGAACCGTTTGTGAATTTTATGAGCCTCATATGCGTCGATTTTTCTTGCTTACATAAACGCGTAATTAAAAATTTGCATCAAAAGATGATTTTTATGAAAAATGTGTTGTTTTCGTTCAGTTTTTCAAACAGCCAATTCACAAACGTTCGACGCAAACAATTGCCGATCGTTTTGAATTCTTAAACGATTTGAACTTTTTAAGCGTGTAAATGAACATGTTTATGCAAAATGTTGGGCAAAGTGCCTTAAGTAGTTACCAATTATTGCGCGAACCGAACGTCGACTAGTTAATGTTCGAAGATCATTCTACGTCTTTGCTGTATAGTGGCTATGTTTGCATCACTACGGTCACTACGAGCGTATTGCTTTGGTTTATTGTTAGCAATAATACCGTGAGTTTCGAATTTAGCGATTAAATTACGAACAGCGATTTTAGAAGAACCCTGATTACGAGGTAAACATGCTCGAATTTTACAAAGGTTAGCATTTCGTTTTAATTTTTACATTTAAAGTTTTTTGTTGAAGACTGTAACGGTCCACGTTTAAAAATTTCCAAATTTTTACTAAATAAATATCAAAGAAGGACAGTTCAGTTGACAGACAATAATACAAATTTGCCAATCCGTTAGTGTAACTGCCATACAAAATTACGCGTGCATGTCAGACGAGGATAACGCGTCGTGTAAAACCAACTTGAATTATTTTTATTAAAGAAAACTAAGTTTTACTTTTGAACTTTCTTTTTATAATGTTTAGTTTGTTTGTTTTTTTTATAATTTATTTTTAAATTCAGAATATAATAATATTTAAATATATAATTTAACAGTTTCCTTTAATTAAATTTCTTAACTAATGCTTTTCAAATTTTCACCAAATTTTTTGTGTCTGGCTGTTTTTGCTTCAGAATTTCAGAATATTGAGGATTTCTAATGAGTGGATTGATTTGAATTTTTAATTTAATTTTAAATTTGTTAATAGCCTTTTTATAACATTGTTTAGCTACGATTATTATAATGATATTAGAGTTAATGTTTGTTAAATTTGATAAGGTTTAGTTACATTTATAAATTCAAAATCGTATTAAATAAACAATTAACCAATTAAAGTAATCACAACAGATATAAATGGAGTATTATTGTTATTAATATATTTTAGTTGGTTATTTGCTTAATGCCTTTTAATTATTATTATTATTATTTTTTATTTAATCTTTTGTATTTTTTGTATGTTTATAGTAATTAATCGCATAATTGTAAATTATTATTTTATTTATACTTTTGGTCTTCTTCAAAATATTGAGAATTTATTTAATACAGAATTTAACAATGTTCTGTGTTATGGAAGATATTTTTAATATTTTTTTTTAAATATTCAGGCAATTTACATATTATTTTATGTAATAAAGCGTTACAAAAAATTATTGAAATTTTAAATTCCGAATAATTTTGTTTAACTGAAAATTTTTGAGCAGAGGGTTGTCGTATGATTTCTCCAATACTCAAATATAAATTTTACAATTTGCTTAAAATATACCCGGATTTTTTTATAACTCAATTCACAAAGTGTGCTAAGTGGTATTATTATACAAATGCTGTTGCTAACTGCCATTGCAAAATTTTCGCGTATATTTATTGAGAAGGGAAATTAAATTTTTTGGGCAGTCTAGTCTATCCTCTAGACTAGTGTTTAGTCCAGCCTGTAGTTAGGCTCTAGTTTAGCCTCTAGCCTCAGCAAATGAATCTGCTCGTGAGAAGAAAAGAGAGGAAATAATCTGCTTTCTTTATGGGAACGATTTTTTGCATGATTTCAATAAACAAATTGTTGCAATTAAGCACAGCTGGAAAACCACGTATGTAAGTGATATCACTTGGGTGAGAACTTTTGCAGTTGTCGCATTAATTTCTTTTTTCCTGATGCTGCATCAAATGTAATGGAATGAAGTGTATAATTTGACTGTTTTCCGTTAATAAAGTTAAGGAATTTCTGTGACTTTCTAAATTTACTTTAGTTTTACTATCTGCTTTTTAAGTTTTTACTGCTGATGTTTACTTGGCGTTTACACATGAAAGTAATAGATGATAAATCACAATACTTTCTTTCTTTTATGTTAACGCAATAAAATTTCTTATTTTCTGCTTCGGTTTCAATGAAAAATTTTAATATAGTTATTTTCTCTGAAGGTAAAATGTTAAACACTGTTATCCTCTGAAAATGCTTAACCAAATGTATCGGATTGATTGTGAAAAATTTTAAATTTGTTTTCTTCAAATGGTGCATGTATTTTTTTTTAAATAAAAATAATTTTTTTGAAAAAATTAACAATAAACTTGGGATAATTATTAATGATAGTTTTTTGTTGACCTAAAATTTTGTGTATGTAATATTTTTTTAATTTATTTAAGTAATTTATAATTATTCGGAATCATTTTCATTTCCATTGCATGTGCCCGTTGCCTTTTTATTGTAAAACTATTTACAAATATTTTTTATTTTCTGGAATTTTCAAATTACATATGAATGATTTGCAATGGAAACTCTTATGTAGAAATGATTGAAAATAAACAATGTTTTTTGTTGTTTTGAAATGTTTTGTAGTGTTTGTATGGAAGTGTCTTTGAGTCTTGCTGTCTATGCTATGTTGATTTTATGAAAAATTCTCATAGAATCAGTTTGGCTTTGGATATAAGACTCTTAAGTTTTTCTATACAATATTTGGGTAAAATTCACTGATGAGCTATTTGAACAATAGTGAAATTTCAATATGGATGTGCTCTCCCCCATTACAATACATTTCAAATATTTTTATTTGAATAAATGTTTTATGAGAATATCATAAGATGTTTATTTTTAATAAAAATTTTTGTAATAAATATTTTGTGAATTACTTATTTAAAGGAATCAAGCACGAAATAAAATTTAATTTATTTTTTAGTAATTAATTTTAAAATTAATTACTAAAAAATATTAAAAAAGGTAAAAAAAAAATTATAACTATTACATTTAAATTATTTATTAAAACAAAAATAGAAAAGAATGCAGGGAAAATTAAATTATAAAAATATAATTTATATTGTTCGTATTTAAGTATTTATGGCATAAATTATAAATCATACAGGAATATAATTAAAATTGCAATAGAAAGGATTAAAATAGTGAAAATGAAAGTAGGTTCGTTGCGTATTACTTGCACCGCAGAAAACAAGAAATGAATATGCACTGGATTTAAGACACTGCCTGCCTTCTATTTATATTTCTAAATTGTTTTATACTTTGGAAAGATATTCGTTTTTTATACTTTTCGCTTTGACGATATTTTCAAAACTTTCACTTTCACTTTCCCGTAAAAAATTTAACAAATATTGAGAAACGCAGTCTATAATTTCCATAAATAGATTTGTAAAAAATTAGTTTTATGTGTAAACACGAGTTTAGTGTTAAAAAACAAATGTTTGCTAATGGTCGATTAACATTTTAAAATAACACAGAACTATGAATTTTATTTTTGTGTGTAATTAAAATAACTTTGATAGGATAATAATATTCATTTAATAATTAATTATTGTAGCTGAATTAATTGTAACATCAATAGTTTATTAATTGTTTTTATGCTTTTGTTTTACAAATTTATTTAATTTCAGTTAATATGATATTAATTCTACGTATTTACTTAAACGTTATATTTTCTTTAAGCTTTGTTCATTAAATATTTATACAAATAGAAATTTTATTTAATTCATAATAATTTAAATTGTAGATTGCCGAAAAACAAAGAACGTAAAAATAATAAAATCCAATAAAGCAGGATTATAAATATTTTAGAAAAAGTTTTAGATCAAAAATTTCGAAAAATACCAAAAAAAATTTCAAAATTTTCAAAATTTTTCGAATCAATTTATGATTATTAATACGTATTTTTTTATTATATAATTTAGTTTTTTTAATAAACTTTATGATTTTCACACAGAGAAATATTTGACTGCTTTAATTGCCAAATTGTTTAACTCTAATAATCTTTTTATTTCAAAGTGTTCTAAACAAATTTCACTGACCCACGGGTTTTACAATTTTAATATTGTATCGTTTCAATTAAATGTTTTCTTTGAAAAGAAAATTTGATAAAGTTAATCGATTTGACAATTAAATTTTAATTAATTAATAAATACATTTAGACCCAACTTTAATTTAAATGAAAACATTCTTATTCTCGATATGTGGTTGGATTTTCCGACGGGGTTAAAATTACTTTTATTTGGGTACGGTTTTCCGTCGACCCTCGTCAAATTTGGTTTGTGAACAAACCGGTTTCGGCCGTTTGCCATCTTCAGTGTTCTTCAGCGTTTGTCACTTTCTTCACGCAATAACACGAAGGGAGACACGAACTATATAAACACAACTTACAACAGAACGCAACTAGTACGAAAAAAACACTGAAGATGGCAAACGGCCGAAACCGGTTTGTCCACAAACCAAATTTGACGAGGGTCGACGGGAAACCGTACCCAAATAAAAGTATTCTTATTCTCCTTATTTGCAATTACTCTCTATTGGGTTTTCCTCTCGATAAAAACCTTTAAAACTCACTAAACGATCATTTAAATGGAATTTAAAACAAATTTCTGTTCTAAGCAGCTGCACCGAAAGTGGAGTGAAATTAATTCAATTATAGACTCTCTTTATCCTGTTTTTATGAACAACAAATGGTTTTCCATCGTCGTTTCGAAGTTCCACATGATTATTGTCCGGTAGTCATATAACGGTATAGGGACCTTTATAAACAGGATTCAATTTATGTCCAGCTTCATTTGTCAGCACCAAATAATTAAGTGATAGTGTCACTGGGTTTGCTTGTTCTCCAGAAAGGTAATGCCGCTTTAATTTAGCATTATCTATTAGACTAGCTGCTCTGCGATGTGCAACTTGGAGTCTAAATTTTATTTCCTTTTCGTATGAATCTATGTTATAAAATGGAGCTATGCTGTTATCGCTAGTAAAGTCAAGTTGTGGTGGTATTTTCCCGAAAACTAGTTCAAACGGGCAGTATTCATGGGCTCTTGATGGAGTTGTATTATAGCAGAAAACAATGACATCCCAATCCGACTTGTCTTCGGATACATATGATCTTAGGTATGCGTTAAAGGTTCTATGTGAACGTTTTATCGTACCTAGGGTACGATAGAGTAGAGTGAATTTTTTCTATTCTCATGATACTGCAGAACTCATGTAGGATTCATATATTGAGTACCCATATCGGTAATAATCTTGTTCATGGGGCCATATGTTAGTATGAAGCCTTTCATTATTGCCTGAGCAACGCTTCTTGCACATTTGTTACCGAACGGTATATTCGTTTTGAGAGTTGGATCTCGGTAAGGGTCCAATAGTGTCATTAATGACAATCTCAAAAAGTTTAGCTGGAGTTGTGGGCTTATTTGTTTGGCATGCTATGCATTTTTTTTATTATATTTAGGAATGTCTCTGGTCATGCCCTTTCAATAATATAGGAGTCTTATTTTTTTTAACATGCGAGTTATTCCATTGTAAACTTCAGAGATCAGAGGTCATCATGATATTTTTGCATTATGGATAATTTTCCCAAGTCGTTTTAGATATTATTTATTTTAGGTAGGCGCATTAAAGTCAATATTTTTAAGAGACCATTACCTTTACTTTTAAAGTTTCTATATCTATTCTTGAAATATAAAAAGGACGATCATCTTGTGAAAGTCGTTAGGCTGTAAGACCAATGTTATCAACTATTTACTCAAGTTTTGGAAAGAGGTGACCTAAGTTCACATTTCCATTAATAACTAGATCATTCAACCTATACTCGGAAAGTTTTCTCTTTCCTTTAAGGATAATTAATTTATCCTGAGTAAAATGCATCTTTGGCATATTGCGGTGCTTAAAGGCATTAATCGCCTCTTATTCCTTTTAGTGTAACCGTTATTTTAATAATTGTAATTGTTATTTTTACATATATTATTCTTTTTTATCTCAAGTCTAGTTGTTACCTTTAGTACTTGTTTGGCTTCTATATTTTTTGGATAACTGAGAATTCTGTGCGGGACAGCACGCAGTCCATTGCATGATTATCTTTACCCCTCAGATATTCTACGACAAAGTCGTATTCTTCTAGATCTAACCTCATTCTTGTTACTTTAGATGACAGGTTTTTTAAAGAAAACAGATAAGAAAGTGGTCTATGATCACTACTGATCACAAACTTTCTTCCGTACACGTATGGTCTAAAGTATTGAATAGCCCAATGTATTGCAGTCAGTTCCTGCTCTATTGTAGATTTATTGCGTTTGCCTTTTGTGAAAGATTTCGATGCAAAGGCAATGGGTAATTGTATACCTCGGGTCTCTTGAGTCAGAACGGCGCCATAGGCATTGAAGGCAGAGTTGCCAGAAAACTAATTATTAAAATCAAAAATTTAAGTTTGAATGTATAGAACAGAGATAAAAATGACTATTTTAATAAGGAAATTTATTCACAAAACTATTTATTTGCGGGTAAAGGAAGTGCGCAGGGGGCCTTGTTTCTGTAACTTTAAATAGATTAAGCCGAAACGTGTCGGAGAATTAAGGCTTGCGGTAAGTAGAAAGTTTTAATCACTGAGGTAATATTCCAGTGCAAGTTTGTGTGACCGGATGGCTTTAGGTCTCTTCTGAAGCTGATAGCAGGTATATAGTGGTTATAAATTGGTATAGTAGGAGCTTAAATCTTTAAGTAGTTTAAAATTTTACGATTTATTTTTTACTTAAAAATTGGCCATGAAAAGCTATCGACAAGATGCAGTAGTTTATTTAGAGATTCTTTTCTTAATCCTGATAAAGTTATTAGCCAAATTAACTGCTGCTGAGACAAGCGGATTCGCTACTATAAAATAAAAATAATAAATAATAAATTCAAAAGCAAGCCAGGAACATCTGTTTTTAAGGTTATCACCTAGTGGTGTAATGCATCACCATGATAAGAACAAAGATTTAAAATGGTTTTAGAAGTAGACATAGCACAATTGAGCAAACCCATAGATTGGTTCAGGTGATAAGAAGGACTTTTGAAGAGAAGAAGTATTGTTCAGCTATTTTTATTGATGTTTCTCAGGCTTTTGACAAAGTTTGTCTATTTCTGAAACTGACCGCTCACTTGCGTTGTAATATAAGCAACCTACTGAAAAGCTACATAATTCGACGAAAATTTTCTGTTGTTGAAGGAGACTTCGTTAGTTTATCCAAACCAATTTTCTCAGGCGTACCACAAGGTAGCATTCTTGGACCAGTTTTATACTTGATATATACCTGCGATATGCCTGTAAGTGAAACTGTCCGCACTTCTACGTTTGCTGATGATACAGCGTGTCTAAGTTCGCACGAAAACTGCTATCAAGCCTCCATAAATCTTCAGCAACATATAACTCAGTTGGAGTTGTGGTTAAAATTATGGAGAATTAAAGTGAACGTTCAATCACACGTTCCTCACCACATTGTTCCTCACCATAGTTATGGGAGATATCTTGGTATACATCTTGATCGTCGCCTTACATGGAAACATCATATTGACTCAAAGCTAACACAAATGAAACTTAAGCTAACACAATTACATTGGCTTATTGGCAGGAACTCAAAACTTAGCCTAGATTGTAAACTTCTAATTTACAAGAGTATTTTGAAACCAATATGGTCTTACTGCCTCAGCTTCAAATATGAATAGAATTCAACGTGGACAGAATAAAATTGTACGGTTAATAACTTCCGCTCCATGGTACATCAGAAATTCAAACATACATTGTGATTTAGACATACCGCTGGTGACTACAGAAATCATTAAAATACGCAGGCAAATACTTAATGAAGCTTGAAGACCATCCTAATCCCCTTGCTCGCAATAACTTGGATTTTAGTGGACATATCCGATTAAAAAAGAGGGATACCGCAGCTTTAATCCTCAATGCTGCAGATGACACATCTTAGAAATATTTGTTTTGTTTTTTTTTTAATGTCAATTTTTTTTACCCAAAAGGTTAGTTCTGACATGGTCGGGACTAATGTAACTTTTTTTTTAGAATTTTGGATTTTAAAACTTATTGTTAGTTCAGTTTCTTGAAGATACAATAAATAATTATTGAAAAAAAGAAAAAAGATTTAAAATATTATTTACTACTAGCTGACCCATATTTGCAGCCGTACTTAAAAAAATGCACACCAAAAGGACGTACCAAATTTTGCGCAAATACCGTTATCAGGAGCAGAAATAATAGATTTTCAATTAGTTGTTTGTATGGGAGGTACCATGCCCCATTGTCCCCCTTGGACCGAAATGTAAATCTAAACCACCCGGAGCGCCACCCAAACGCATACAAACAATTTATGCAAATCGGTCAAGCCGTTTAGGAGGAGTTCAGTCCCAACACATGTACAGTAGAATTATATATATAAAGATGAAATGAGCTAAGAAATCAAGATAATGCTCAAGTGTATACTTTCGATAGATTTTAGCTTCAAGTTGCTGTCACATTTATGTTATTTTAAAGAGGGAGGGAGTTAACCTATCGTTTTTTCATCGTTTCCAAATCATCCTTTCGAGTCTCCTTTAAAAAAGAACCTCGTCTGATTACATTCCGAAATCAAACTTTCAGAAGCTTAACCATGTTTGACATTCGCTGGAAGAAAATTGATTAAAAATCCAAAAAAAAAAAATATAAATTTCTTAGATTTAAGTTTTTGGCAGCATAGTTGGGCCTCTAAACAAAATTTCTCTATGATTTTTTGTTTGTATGTATGTATATATGCATATGTATATGTATGTACAGTATATGTATGTATTTTAAAAATAATTTTCTTCATTCTTTCCATTCATGTTAATTTAACATGTTTATTTTCAATTTTAGTTTTGTTTTTTTTTTTTATAATTTATATAGTTTTGTTAATGAAAATATAATTAAGTTTTCCAAATATATCACTTTTATATTGTAAACATTCGTATTTAAGCAGGACATTTGTTGTACCTTCAATAAAATTCTTATTAAACTTTTGGTTAATTTGATTAATTTAACTATAAACGAATAAATATTTCACAAAAAAACAAAAACAAAAAGAAAAAAATAAATACTCCGAAAAAATTAATTATTTTATCTATGAGTGAACTGGGAAATGTGTAAATACTTTCAGTTGTTGTTAAATACGTTTTTCTTTTTCTCTTAAATATTCTCTTAAATATTAAAAACACTTCAATGGCGATCGTTTAGTATTTCCGCTGAAAGAGAGTTTATAGCATCTTCAACGGTTGGCTTGTAACGATCCATTTTTGACGAATTAATTGGTGAGAAATTTTCTGAAATCAATGAAATACTGTCTAAACATTGAAATGGATTATTGGAGTGTTTCTTTGGCTCTGTAGGGTGTTGAGGATTGAAAGTGTAATTGAAACTTTCGTTACTTACCAAAATCGCCACTTGAGCTGGAATCAGTAAAACTTGGTGTACCCTCAGTCCAGGTGGGTGTTGAGCCTTCACCAGACGCTGGTGGTGTCCAGGCTAAGCCGCCCCTTGACCCATAGTGACTACTGGATGATGTATCTACGGCTAAATAGGTGTCTAAATGTATTTCGGAAACACTAAAATCATATAAATATAAATAAAATCAATTCAACTACCGGATGAGGTTATGAGGGATTTATATTTTGCTTCTTCATTCTTTCATTTCTTTGATTCCTGCCATGTGACCTATTTGATTTTGTGTTAAGTGCCTTTTTGATGTAGCAAACCGTGTGCATTTAAACTTAAATTGAATTTTGCTTGAAACTGTTATTTGTGAATTGAGTTCGATAGAAAGTGGAATAATTCTGATGATGTTCGTTTTTGAAACCTTGGAAGCATTTTGCTTCGGAGTTGATTTCCCGGTAAATACTTTCAGTTTGCCCATGTTTCCTGAATTAAATTAATTTCGTTAATAGAAAAAAAATTGAGTGTTTAAGAAATTGAAAGTGTGGTAAAAAATTTTATGGAGGTTGAGACAGAAGCTGTAGAGAAAATCATCCTAACATGCTTGTGATACTTACAGCTCTCTCTCTCAGTTTCGATGCCGATAGCGAAAAAAAAACGTTGAAGTACTTAATTAGAATTGTAAGTAGTTGCCTTACAGACAGTGTGCTTGTCTAAGATTTAAGTGAAAGCTTGCCCCCAAGCACAAATTTAAAGGATGGAAAAGCCTATGGAAAGTTAGCTGTGGAGTGTGAGTAGCCAAACAACCGAGTTAACACACTGTTAGCGAAAGTATGAGTACTACGAGCGACTCTACTGAAGACTGCCGTTGGAGTATTAGATCAAGCGCAAGAACGGATGTAGTATGAACCAAAAGGCAAACTAAGGAGCGTTTTTAGAAGTATCAGCAAGACAAGGTGATTGTGAAAGGTGGTAAAGTAAAATACACGCCAAATATACATCTCATTTTATTCAGACGTAAGGAAATACAAGAAAGTTATTGTCTAACTCAGATCATATAGTGGTAGTACCTGCTTATAATGGGTAAATGGATTACATACTTTTGCTACTATAATAATAAGCATTGCCTAGATCAAACAACAGGCATAACCTTGAAATTACATCACTGAAAGTGAAAAAACGAAAAGATTGGGAAGACAGTGGTTGATAAAACAAAGGCAGGAAGGAACTTTGATTTTTTAAGAGATGAAACCCAACCTAATACGATGGGTGATGAACCTTGTGCCTGCTTTTATCAATAGTGTTTATAGGCCATGCAATGCGTTAAAGGTTTGTTTATCTCTTATTAAAGTAAAACTTGTTAAAACTGCAATTAAGAGCAAAATACTAGATCGATTACCACAAGCACTGAATCTATCCAAAATTGGGCATGTCTCAAAAATCTATATTTTAAAATCTTTGTTCCTCTTTACACAAATTTGAAACGACATATTATTCTATCCACATATTTCGCGTCATCTGGAAGACACAAAGAAATGACATGCAATATCTGAGTATGCTACCAGAAGTTTGACTTATACATCATTGGTGTAGCAGCCTGTAGCAGGCTGGTTAGGCCTAAATTAAGTCCATTTAATTTTGGACAACTGCCGTAATACATTTTTAATATCAGCGTGTGTATCTCGTAAGGCGGATATCTTCTCCTCGTTTTTGTGAATTTTAAACTTCAATTTTTTTATAATACAATCCAGAGAATTGAATAAGAAAGGACATACAATCCATCCTAGGTCCCCGCTCCCCTCTCCCGGGAGCAAATTTATATGTCTTAATGAAAGTTCACCATCATTACTGTGTCACCGGGGGTAAAAGGGAGTCCCAGTCCCCTAAATGGCTAGCAGGAGCCAACAAAACAACTCCACGTTATTTTCGCGGGAATCAGTAAGCCCCAGAGTTTAGATTTTTGGCTTTCTAGCTGTTATCTGATTGATTATTGAGGTTGGCCCTTTGGAAGCATCGCGGCCCTCGTTTGAGTTATGTGAGCCGGATCATTCATTATGAAAACAATGAATGGTCCTGGTCCACTGAGCATGCTTTCGGTTGTGTTTTGAAACTTTACTTAGCTTGCATGTGTTCTGGGCCTGGAGTTGAATAGTCTCTAACTCTTCAGCAAGGAGAGCTCTCGGAGTTGCGACTAGGAGTGACTGGAGGATAGAGATATCCGAAGTGTGGGTGACGCTACATATCATCCACAGTGGTTTGATCCACCGCCAGATTATGGCTTAAGCGGCTTGGTATTGACGTAAATCTTATCACACAACCCATCCTAGGGGTGTAAAGGCTAATATTTGAAGATATTAAGCATTTTAATCATATTCACTCGTTTTGCAATACCAAAACATCACACAATTATCGAATTAAACCACTTTCTTTTGCAAGCTCTAAATAACAGGGTGTTTAAAAAAGTTATAAAAATTGGTTATAACTTACCTGACCATGTCATCTTTTTGCGAAGTTGATGATGAACTTCGATAGGCAGGTCCTACATTCATTTTTCGTTCATGATACGAAGACGCAGCTGATGCTTCATGTTGCTGTTGATGATGATGGTGGTGGTGGTGTTGTTGTTGTTGATGGTGATGTTGTTGGTGGTGTTGCTGTTGATGAGATCGCCTTGAAATCGTTGAGGAACTATGTTTATTATAACTATTGTCCTCGGAAATGTCATCGAAGGCAGGGGGTGGTGTCGAGCTGCAAGATGGCGTTGTGCCTAGCGATAATACAATGAGAAAATACATGAAATTTATTTATACAATAACAACAACAACAGTACAAATACAAATTAATGTTCACTTGAAATTCGAATTAAAATGATTGAGCAAATGATTCAAGTGGACCGGAATTAAGGAAGGATTAAGCAGGTAGGATTGATTAAATAATAAATGAATGAAAGAAGGGAATAAAAGCATTTTAACTAAAATTCAACAAAACTACTACGTCTACTGCTGGAAAGAGGATTAATATTGTAACTAGATCCAAAGCCTTCGGATATTGTTGAAGGTATATTTTTCGATCTCTGCATGGGTTCTAATTTTCTGCTGGTACGAATTTTGTTAGGCTTTTGAACAACATCACCACTGTTGGTATAGATGGTATTCGCTCTTATTTCTTCCTCTAAATTTAATTGTTCTATATATTCTGGCGTTACAATAGGGGCTCGTTGTCTACGAGGTCGTTTAGTGTTTTCTAAATCGCGTTTAACCTCAACAAAGGCATGCATAGATTGTATTATGTTGTCTTCATATGTGTCGCTATTATCATCGGCCAACGCTATGTCAGCATAACGAAGGTACTGCAGGCGTTTCTCATGCCTTTTGGCAGCACGCGGTGCCAGATTTTGACTGTCATTCATAAGAGGAGGAATACTACGTTCGCTATGTTCAGAGGGTATAGGTGGAAAATTGTGAACTATGGAAGCGGCCGATGAACGTCGCGATATAAGATCATTGTGTTGTTTTTGAAAAATATCAATATGATTTAATGGCCGTTGGCGAGAGTTCCAAGATCTAGCTGCTGAATAATTGCTAGAGGCTGTAGAATTAACCGAATCTTTACGCTGCATTTTAAGCTTTTGTATAGCAGCTACTTGAAGAGGTGCAGGATTAGGTGTTCCTGAGTATTTACTAGATGTAGGCGAAATTGCAGAATTTTTTCGCACCTTTTTCGTAGTATCTACAGTCGTTTGGGGCTGCGGTGATGTTGGAGTTTGTTTTATTGGTGGAGGTGGAGGAGGTTCTGTAGCATGAAGGCCGTCGAATAAATCGTTTAGTTCTAACCAATCACGTACGTTGCTGGGTGAACGTTTTTCACCAAAACGAGGCAGCGCCGAGTCGTGGGGTACTTTTAAAGTGTTTTTGTGCGGGGTTGTGGAAAATTTGTTCACTAAATTCTTGACGTTTACCATTTGCATTTGTATACCTGGAGTAATGGAGAGAGCTCTTGTAGAGCCGCCTTCCTGCTGTTGATAAGAAGTATCACTGTCACGTTTACGTGGTGAGCCTCTTGGCGGTACTGGAGGTGGTATTTTCGCTTTGAGAGTAGAACCACTACTAGATGCAGCAGTTGAACGTTGTTTAACCGGTGGAGCTTGAATACTTTTAAGCACTGATGAACTTGAGCTGGCCGCATGCCCGGCACTTCTTTCGTCTGCAGTCGTATGTACACTTAAAACTTTATTTATAGGATGTGATTTCTTATTGGTATACACAGCTGCAGAATGGCCATGACTTTGACCAAGCTCTGAAAGTAGTTAAGGAGTTTATTTACAATAATTAAAATTTTACAGCAAAAATGTATTTACCTCTTTGCTCATTTTCACTTTCTATCGAGCGCTGTATTGCTTTGGAGAGACTTTTTCTTTTTGAGGGTGAATGTTTGAGTGCTACAATGATTAGTTTTTTGAAGAAATGTTAGTGTTTCTGTGGCACACTGATTGTAATTAATATTTTTTTGAAACGGCCAGGCTTTGGCTATCGATGAATTCGAATTGATGTTCAAAACCTGACTATTTTTTTGTGATTTAAGAACAAACTAATTAAGCAGCAAATAAGTAATTAAAAACCAAATATATTTACAATGCACGAATATAAATGGGGGAAAATAATGGATGTTCTTTTATTTAAATTGTATTTGTTTTTGTTTTTTTTGTGAAAAACGTTTTAGTTTTCCTTAAACGAAAACTTAAAGTGTGATTTTATTTATTATTACAAGTTAATAATGACGATTTGGAGAAGATATAGAATAACGATTGCACATGATATGTGTCAATAATAACAAATATGGTATTTTGGAGGGAAAACATGTGTCAGTATAATTCAGTATTCGATTGATGTCAAAGTGTAAACACATATTTTTCGATTGCTATAATACTGACGAATTTCGTGCTTAAAAAGATGTGTTGCGAAGAAGTTTTATAACCTTCTTTCATTTGAAGAAAACGGCTACGATTGTTGGTAGAAGCTTATGGTCAACATGCTCCAACTTAAAAAACTTGTGAATGATGTTTACCACGATTCAAGAGTGATTATTTCGATACAGAAGACAAAGAAAGGCCTGGTCAGCTGAAAAAGTTTGAAGATGAGGAATTGGAAGCAATAATTGACGGAGATTGTTGTCAAATGCAAGAAGAATTTACAATATTATTGTATCACACAACAAGCCATTTCAAACATACATGTTAAATTTCAATTAGAATTAGCAATTGATGCAATTGGCTTATATTCTCTAAAGCATGGTACTCTGTTCATAATTTCGTGCGAAATGCTGTCAAATCCCATATAAAAATAGTTCATACGAAATAAATAAGAAATAATGTTGCTGAACTAGTACTCTGTTTATTTTTGAAAAAGTCACGAAATGTTTCTGGCAGCATGTTTTTAAAAATGAAAAACGTTTCAGGCAACATTTTTTTTTAACTACGAAACAATATGAGCAGCACTTTTTTCGCGAGGAATTGTGAGCAACAACTGTATTTTTAATTTTAAATTTGTTGTGCCAAAAAGTAAAAGTATGGAGAAAAGCGTAAATTTATTAAAAAGTGAAAAAGAAAAAAGAAAATTTAGTGACGCAGAAAAGTGTATCCTTTTTTCTGCAGTAAAAAAAAAGAAAAGTTATTTGGGATAAGTCCCAAATGATATATTCTAACCGCAGTGCCGCGCAATCATCGTGGATAGATACTGCTAAAGAGATTGGAAAACCTGGTAAGGATTGAAATATATGTATGTATATACATACATATGTATGATCTTTTTTATTTATTATTAGATGAAGTATGTGAGCAAAACTGGAGGAGTATTTCGAGTAGCAAACGGTATTACGACCAAAAACGAAAAGCATCAAAAAATCTGGTAGTGGATGCGACTTGCAGTTCTATTCAGACGAATCTCAGGATCCCTGGGAGTTTTCTGAGGATTTCACTGAGACGTCGAAATTGAGAACGTAAGTGTTATTATTCTAATTTATTGTTGCTTATTGTAGCTTTCGCAAGTGATGCAAATTTTGATTGTAGAACCAGTTGCTCACAGCTTTTAAGCACGCCAGATCGGCAGCCCACGCAAGATATATTATCTGATTCTGAAATGCTACCTATTACGCCACCGGAGAAAACAACAACTTATTTATATGTAAGTAGACACCAAGTCTTTATTATTCTAATTTAAAACGTAACTTTAATTAGAGTTTTACAGATTTTTATTTTAGAAAAACACAGTAGTTTCATCGAAAAACGTATATCGAAATGAAATGTGAGCAGGTGTCTCAAAAGTGGCAGATGTGATGACAACGTTGGTGGATATGGCAAAACAACAAAACCAAAATAATGTCAACGCGCCTTTCCTCAATTATATATAATTATATTAATTCCTTGTTAACTACAAATTGCCTAATGAGATTGGCGAAAATGTACGATGAAAAATTATTGTTATGCTTTACGATGAGATCTCTGCTCTACTTATTTTTAATATTAATGCATAATAGTAATTTTTACATAGTAAAATATGAGTTTTAAATTTTTTTAAAGACTGGTCACACAAAACAAAAAGCTGAAATAAGTATATAAATTTTTTTATAATAGCCACAGTTTTTCTTTAAATAATAGTATATGCTCATATTATTCTTTGCAATAAAATCTATTGCCTTATGTATCCACCTTATTAAAAGTTATTTAATAAAAAAATATTTTTTTTGTTTAAAAACAGATTTTAATTAATAAAAACAGAATTTTAATTATTTTTAAAGCCTCTTTAGTGAAATTATAAATTTTTTATTTCGTAAACATCTTGTCTGCCGTACTGCGCAACATTAATATTAGATAAAAAGAGAGAATCAGCTGGCAACATATTGTCAAAATTTTCAAGCGAAATATGTAATGTTGCTCAACACTTTTCGCAAGTTAGAACAGAGTACTAAGCTTAATTCATCAAACAATTAGAATTAGTTCAACTAATTCCTGTTAGATAATTGAAATTTTTATTCCAATGGTAAAACTAATTGCAATTAGTTGCCATTAGCAAAAAAAAAAAATGTTATTACCTTTACAATTAGAAATCTAATTGAATTCTGCTAATGCAATTAGATATTGAATTAGCTCGAATTAGAATCAATTATTTTGATAAATCCCTATTCCACCGGAACAATATGGTAGGAAATGTTTTAGTTAATATATTTTATACTAGAACAAAATTTATTTAGGTGTTAAAAAAATGCGATAATTTGTGGAAAAAATGCAAATGGCCAAAAAAGTTCGGAAGTGATACAGTAAACTTTAGCTGCAGCTGCACTGATTCCTATCGTAAAGTTGAGCTGGCTAAAAATCTTACAAAAAAACATCACTGCAATTTACATATACGCGAATAACGGAAAGGCTTATTCGTATCATCACTGATTGCGCAATCAGGCAGAACCTTTCTGCAACAAACGAAAGTCATAAATGTGAGGGTTCGTATACTGAATCGACCTTTTATGATTTCAGTGGTGGTGGTAAGTTCTGCATAAGTGACATATATACATATATGTTATTTTTAGTAAATCATCATTACATGTTTGCAGAAGAAAGTACTGCTTCATTGCCAAAATTGACAGAGGAGGCTGAAAGCCTGCCTTTTTTCGTATCTGGTGCATCAATATTTGAGTGATGCTGATAAAACTTCCAATATATGGTCACACACCGCTTATATATTCAGGCCCTGTGGAGCGACTATTTTCCTTTGCGGGCATTATTAATAGTCCAAGGCGGGGACGCTTAACGGACTTTTCTTTTGAAAAGCTCGCATTGCTGAAAGCGAATATACCCGGACATTGTAGTTATTAAACAGTTAGTATGTACGTTAAATAGGTGTGTATGTATGTAATATATGTAGTACATATTATGTTTTAAGTGATTTCAGTAATGAATATATATAATGTGTGAAATTCATATTATAAATATTTTAGTTTTTTTTTTGTTTTTGAAAATATCAAAATAATTGATTCTAATTCGAGCTAATTGAATATCTAATTGCATTAGCAGAATTCAATTAGATTTCTAATTGTAAAGGTAAAACAATTTTTTTTTTGCTAATTGCAATTAGTTTTACCATTGGAATAAAAATTTCAATTATCTAATGCGAATTAGTTGAACTAATTCTAATTGTTTAATTAATTAGAGAATTTCACGAAAGAAGGTTAATTAGCAATCATTAGCATTATCTAATCATTATTTAACATGTATGATTTCAAACAAAAAACGAAGAAAATATTTGACCAGACACAAGGCCATAATCTTCCACTATGACAACGCTAGGCCACATGTTTCAAGCCAGTCAAAAGCTAATTGGAAAATAGTGGCCTTATACTGTTTCGATTAAAGCAAAACACCTTAATTGGAATACGCTTCACTTCAGACCAGGCTATCAGAAATTGGTTTGATTCTTTCTTTACCTCACAACATGGCGCTGAATCCATAAAGCATCAGAAAAATGGGAAAAAGTAAATACTAACGATGGACAATATTTTGGATAGTGTACCAACTTATTTTGTGATTATACAAATGCATATTTCAAGCAAAACAATCGACATTATTAACTTGTATAACATTAGTTTTCAATTACGTTTATTTTATCAATATTTTACGTTTTCAAAATCCTTTCCAATTGCTCGATTTATAATTTAAGCTCGTTTGAGAGAGGATTGTGAAAAACGGTTTTTATTTGATTTATGGAAATTATCTTTTGCTTTTGTCTTCTAATTATTGTTGTTGTTTTTGTTTTTTTTGTTTATCATTTACCTATATAACTGGATACCAAAGTACGAAATTTTCTATGATTTCCTTTGATCTCGGGGAGATCCACTGTGCATACGAATGAAAACGAAAAAAAAAAGTATAAAACATGAATTGTTTGGTAGCAGCATGATGCCTTCAAAAGAATATACTAGCGATCCTTGCGCTTTGCATACTAAAATTAAATAAAAAAACTCTTTACACAAGATGGACAACACTTTGAACACAACCAAATCGACCAAATTTTAATTAGACTCCAATTTCTTTTAAAATATTTCCCTTGAAAACTCTTATATCATTCAAACTGTGTAAAGAGCTTTATCAGTGAACGTGCTAAGCTGCACGTTATTTTTGTGTTTTTACTTACGAGATGGTATTTTACGAAATACAGTTTTGGCCATGAAATTTTGAAATCTTTGAGCGTAAAATGAAGGACGACACACAGAGACCGTATCCTTAAAATATTAAAAATATAATTAAATTATTTTTTTAAGCACATATAGAAAATAAGAAGTAGAAGAAGAAAAAGAAAAAGAAACATACCCCATCATGTATAATACTTTTAAAAGTGTGCTCCAATTTTTTCTTAAGTCGATACGATTGCAAAATATCGATAATACCTACAAAAAGTAAAAGTCTTTCGCCTTTTTCACTACGAGCAGGAATGCCGCCAGGCCTGAAACACAGAAAAACAAAATTTGTTTGTTTTAATTTGTTTGCTTTAAAGAAAATCAATTTACGGCATATCCTCCTCATCATCGATGGGTTCACTTTCCGCTTGTATACTTTCCATGGCTGTCGAATGAGCTACCAAACGCTGCCGATTGGATCTATAGGCCAAACTGTTTATGATTACGAATAAAATTATTTCCATTCCTTTCAAATCTTTCACATTACTTTCACATTACCTATTGCGATTAATATTGCTTTGGGTTTCTTCATCTTGATTTTCGAATTGTGAATCAGGTGCCTTAGCCGCATCCTCATTATCTGAATAATCGGATTGTGAGGCTTTACGTGGTTTGCGTATTTTTTGCTTCTCTTTTGTGGCTAAATCTAAATTGTGTACACCCACTAGCAGCGAATAGTCCATGATTTTGAACGATTCCAAAACAGTACAATCTCGTTGTATGGTCTTAATTAAGGCTGAATAAGTTTCAGCTTCCAGTAGTATACCATTGGGATGATGTTCCATAAAATCTAAATCTTTAAATGTGGGTGATTTTTTGGCACGCTCAGCCTTATTTGCTTTACGCTTAAACGTAGAACCTTTGAGATCATATTTGAGATGCAATTTAACATACGAAGGCAACAAATTGTTCATAACAACCAAACGAATATTTTTGGCATTACTCGTTTGCAAACAGTATAAACCAAAAAACTTTGGCAGCAGCGTGCGAGGATTTTGATTTAAATTCATATAATAACTGTAAAATAATTTTGAAAATTATTATCAAATGTATTTTTTTAAGTTTAAAATAACTTTACCCTGGTAATAATTTTTGCAAAAATTCACCCTCTTTATGCTGCACTGTTTTAATTATGAATTCATCGTCATGTGTTAAATAAAATATGGAACCGGAAGCACCCGGATTTGATAGTTCCCTTAAAGGTGATGAACACATTGACATCTTGAAAAACAAAAACAAAAACAAAATTTCAAATAATTTTTTAAATTTGCTAATAATTAAATTCACCATAAAATCGTCCGGTTGTATACCAAACAGGTCTCTAAAATAACGAAATGCAATAGGCGCATATATTTTATATCTGAATTCACTATAATGGTGGGCAGGCGTAAGGCTAGAACCTTCAGGAGGAAAGGTTATACTTTCAATTTCCCAAAAGTCCATCATAAGTAAATCACGTTTTGGTTTTGATGCTAAACTACCAACCTGACAAACGTTAAAAAATTTTTTTTAATAGTGAAATTTAAAAAAAATTAAATGTGATTTTATTCGAATTACCGTATGCTGTATACCTAGTTGTATAGAGCCCATAATTTGTGATGTTTGTATTTTCTTATAAGTTATTTCACCACCTTCTCCCACTCGCCTATGGCCAATTTTCCTTTCCTTATCAGTCTTACTGCGCTGCTTGCTTTGTGACTGCCATTTTTTTCGTTTTTTTTTTTTTTTAAAGAAAAAAAAAAATAATTAATAATTATTTTTATTTTGCTTTATTTTTATAATTTAAAATATAACTTACATCGGAAATTGATGAATCCAAAGCATCTAAAATGGGAAGAAGTTTTTTTTTTATTTTAATAATTCTCGTAGAAATAGTGACTTTATAATTAATATAGAGGGCGCTATCACCAAAATAGGTATATACTAATAAAATGCTCATTTTTATTTAACCTAAGCCTGCCTGTTCTCATTGCAACTAAAATCGAATTTTGCGCTAGCGAATTCTTGTGATCCTAATGCAGTCACCAGCAAAGTAGAAATTTCATATTCACACAAAAAAACAACAATTTATGTTGGATACAGTTTGTTCAGAGCTTGTCACCCCTCGGGGGCACATATATGGTCTTTATGGGGAGCTACTATGTAGACCTGTGCAACTGGGGGAAAAAGAGAGCCCAGTCCCCTGAAGTCAGCAGGGGTACAACTGGAAACTCCACTTTATTTCCACGGGAATCAGTGACCCGCAGAGTTGCGTTATTTGTCTCTTTAGACACTTAACTATTCTCTGACTGATTATTGAGATTGGCCCTATATGGGAGTATCGTGGTGGTTGTGATTTCGCGGCCCCATATCAGTCTATGGTTCTATGGTGGCCGGGTTCATTTCACCTTTAATAACACCTACCTGGTGAAATGTTCCCAGATCCAGTGAGCATGCTAGACATGTGTTCTGGACAGGAGTTGGATAGTCTCCAACTCTTTAGCAAGGAGTGATGATTTGCAGCCCTGCTCTGGAATCATTAAAGTTGCAACTAGGAAAGACCTGCTGCTAGAATTAGTCTTCGGCTTCCTAGGACGAGCATGACGTCCCAAATTATGCAGTGGTTAGACCACTATCTGATTAAGACTACATAGTCAGGGGCAGATGTAAATCTAATCACACAATTGTTCAGAGCTTGTCCAACTTTGAATTTTTAGCAAAGAATTTTGAAGTGTTAGATAACATTATCTTGTTTGTAAGAAGTATGCATGCACATCGAATAAAATATC
Source organism: Trichopoda pennipes (assembly GCA_030448955.1). Taxonomy (NCBI): domain Eukaryota; kingdom Metazoa; phylum Arthropoda; class Insecta; order Diptera; family Tachinidae; genus Trichopoda; species Trichopoda pennipes. The sequence goes on from JASKUP010000040.1 coordinate 7,673,393, forward strand.
CTGAATCGCTAAATTACTTTGAAAGTTACTTTAGAATGCAACAAACTATCAAAACTATTATTAACAATCGTGAACGTAAAGACTTTAAAACCACTTGCTTTTAGGGGTACCCCTTTAGGGATAATGGGCAAATATTTGTCAAATGTGTGAAATGATATTATAGACTTGTCACCACTTGATGTTATATATATACGAGGGCGGATCAATAAGTCCGTGACTTTCTGAATTTCGTTCTTAGTTATATATTAAATTTTGAGCAAGTGTCGTCAATTACTTTGGGTTTTAAAGCTGTTCAAAACATACGAACACGTGTATTTTTCTAAAAATGGAAAAAAGTGAATTTCGACTGCTAATTAAACATTACTTTTTGCGAAAAAAAACTGTCAATCAAACCAGGAAGAAGCTCGTTAAATACTATGGGTTTTCTGCACCATCGATTTCAATGGTACAAAAGTGGTTTACTGAGGTTCGTTGTGGTCCCACCAGTACAAATGACACTGAACGTTTTTGACGGCTAATTGAGGTCAGTACACCCAAAAATGTCGAAAAAATCTACGATATGGTATTGGCCGCCCCAAGAGTAAAAGTGTGTAAGATTGTCGATGCTATTGGCATTTCATATGGCAGTGTGGTTTCAATTTTAAATGATCAGCTGGATTTAAGAAAGTTGTCTGCAAGATGGGTTCCACGTTTGCCGTCAATTGATCATAAACGTAAACGTGTGACAGCTTCAAAGGATTGATTGGAGTTGTTTAACCGCAATTCGAATGAGTTTTTGCGGCGTCTTGTAACTGTGAAATATGCATCCATTACTGTACTCTGGAGACCAAGCAGCAGTCTAAACAATGGGTTTCTCCTCTGGTTTAAGAATCCTATTTTTTGGAAGGGATACAAAAACTGGAGAAACCTTGGACTAAGTGTATTGAGTTAAAGGTAGATGATCTTAAAAAAAAAAAATAAATTTTTGTTTTGAAAAGAAACTGTGTTTCATCCAAAAGGTCACACGGACTTATTGACCTGCCCTTATATACAGGGTGTCCGCTGGAAAGGTATACTACTTTGTTTTGCCGTCATTTTTGTAATAATTAGTCTTGACAGTTCATATTTGGCAGTCGTGAAGTAGACACGTGGCAAATTTATTATGGAAAAATATTCGATAAACCAATGTGTTTTAACCGTTAAAACATTTTATTAAAAATCAAGCATCGACCACAGTGACGACTAAAAAGTTACGTGATATTTTTGGGAGAAACAATGTGCCGACAAAACGCACTATTTATTGTGTAGAGCATGATTTCGAAGAAAGAGGGTCTGTAGGTGAAAGGCCCAAGCATGGACCACAACGTACAGCAAGATCGACTGAAAATATTACTGCTGCTCAAGAAAGTGTTCAAAACAATCCGACAACCTTAATTCGACGCCGTGCTCAGGAGCTTGGTCTTGCATATAAGATTCAGTTGACACAAAAGCTTCATCCACAAGATCATTGACGCCGCTGTACATATGCCGATGTCCATGACAACCCCGATTATCATGAAAAAATCATAATGAGTGACGAGGCACATTTTCATTTGAATGGATATGTGAATAAACAGAATATTTGGTTCTGGGGGATGAGAAACCCTTAAATTATTCAACAGTCACCTTTGCATCCATTAAAAGTGACAGTCTGGTGTACAATTTGATCAGCAGGAATCTTTGGACCTTACTTCTTTTAAAATGAAAACAGCGTAACGGTAAATGTGAATGTGGGAGCGATATAATGATATGATTGGAAATTTCTTAACGCCACAATTCTTTGGGCTTGATTAACATGTGGTATCAACAAGACGGTGCCACATCACATGCAGCCAGGATTACAATGGAATTACTGCGAGACCTCTTTCACGAACAAGGTATTTCAAGAAACGGTGATGTTGATTGGCCTCCACGGTCATCTTATTTGACTGCTCTGGACTTCTGTTCGTGGGGATATCTGACAAGCAAGGTTTATGCAAACAAAACAAAAACGCTTTAGCAACTTAAACAAAATATTTGTGATGAAATTAATGAAATACCGCGTAAAATGTGGGAGCATGTAATGAGGCTAACAGAGGCGGACATTTATCTGATTTTGTATTCCATGCATAATGGCCGACATTTAATAAAACATTTATGAAAATAAGATCCATTCTCTTTCATTTAATCAAAAATTATAAACCAACAAACCCGGGGGACACTCTGTATACATATAGGGTCCGCCAAATAACTTTTTTTTTGTTTTAAATGTTACAAACAAAACTACACAGCTTCGGCTGTGTGGCACGTAGCGTCGTCCTCTTCAATTTTTGTGAACAAAAATTCGTTCAACATGGCCCGATAACGATCGCCGTTAACTGTAACGGCCACTCCTGAAACATGACCCAATTATGCCTCTGGACGAAAATCCGCACCAAACAGTAACTCGTTTTGGGTACGTCGGCTTTTCAATGTATGCGTGCGGGTTTTCTGTGCCCCAAATGCGACAATTTTGCTTGTTTACATACCCGCCAAGATCAAAATGAGCTTCATCTGAAAAGTTGATTTTTTTTGCAAAATCGGCATCTCCTATAAGTCGATCGCAGGCCCACTTAGCGAAGCGTTCTTCAAGCGTAAACACAACCATATTCGTTCAGCGGAAGGATAAAACTAATTATCTGTCGAATCAAACATGAGATAAGTGTTGCCATTCACGAAATAAGCACTAGTTGAAAAAAAAAACGTTAGATGGCGGACTCTATATGTGTATCCGCCCTGACTCCTGACCCTAAGAAGTGTAATTTTTAGATTTTAGCTATAACTGTGATTTAAAGAGATTTGACGAAATTTAAATCAAAACCATTAATCATTATAACGTTTAACACCTATCAATTCCTATTTTATCAGCTGAGTTTTCACATATGATTGGCCTAAAATAAAAGGACCTTTTTTATGTAACTCTCTAAGTCCCTTATCTTATAAAGGTTGAGATTTTAAAACAGTTTTACATTTTGTTTACTGTTCTGTACAACGAAATCAGGAAACATGCATTATTTGTTTTAATTAGAAATGCAGAAATCTTGTCAGAAAGATGCCAAAAGCAACTGACACCTGTTTTTATGATTTAAATGTTTGAAAACTTTTATTTGACTTAAAATTACCACGCTTTTATGACTTGTTTAATTTTAAAGCCACTCGATTTTAAAAAGGAATTGGATCTATAAAGCAACCATTAATTTTTTTATAATTTGTTTAGTTTTATTGTAAAAATTTATTACACAGTTAAACATGTCAACATTTCCAATAAAAAATGTAAACAATTACAAAATTTTGCAAAGAAAGAGAATGAGAGAGAGAGAGAGAGAGAATTCCCGTAAAAGAGCATGCGACTATTCTCACATTTTTTCAACAATGTCACATCAATGCTCTAAGCAAAACTTTCCAACAGGCAGACTTGTCAGTTGAATAAAATCATTGATTTTTCTGACTTTGTAAAACGAAAGGAAAATTTTAAAATTTTACCAGCAGCCCAGCCAAGGCAAAAGAAATAAAGTCTCACATAATTCAGCAACAATTACCTTCGGTAAATTTTGTATTAGATGTGGAGGAAACATCCGGATCTAAAGTACCAATACCTTCACTTGAAGCCATTTTTCGTTGCCTTCCGTAGGGTGTTATTTAATTTCTTAACTTTGAAAAATATTTACAATAAATAACACGAGAATTGTACTAAACTATTAACTTAATTTGTTTATAATTTAGATAAATTTTGGTGTTGAGTAGTTTTCGTCACAAACAACGAATGCGATGATTGATTTATCAACAAGAGCAATTTTTTCCATTAGAGTTGTACATTACATTCATTTTGGTTTTTGTTTCTTTTCTTTTGTTGTTGTAATTTATCCTTATTTAATTTCTTAAAATCACATTAAGGGTTTTTTTCTGCTTTAAATATTTTGATTTATTGCTTTAATTTAGTAGGTTGGCTTGTCGGTTACTTAATCACTGGTTTTAACAATCACACAAAAATCAAAAACTACCCAACAAAAATCACACACAACTTATTGTAAAAACCTTGGTGCTGCTAACTACTACTGTCAATGCATACTTTTAGGCGAAAATCACTCTAAGAAATTACAAAAATTTTTGATTGTCTTCTTCTTGTTGCAACAGGGTTGTATTTATTTTTACATTTACATACATTGGCATTTTTAGAACATCTGTGAGGTTGCCATACTACACGAAAAGCTAATAAGTGAAATATTTTAGTTGAAAACTTTACTAAAATACTAATTGGTAATTGTTAAAATGTTACTGACTGACTGATTGGTTTTCAATATTTAATTGTAATTGGTTTTCGAATGTAGAATTAATGCCAAGTGATAAGATATATCGAAAAGCAAATCGCAATTTGTGTGGCATATAATAGGGAAGATTTTATTTGAGATTGTAAATGGATCATTAGTAACCGGACAGTTATCAAAAAACTAGAAGCACACCATGGTTACCCCAGTTGAAAAAGTGAAGAAGGGGACCAGGAAATGTGATATATATCGCCCCATAAATATGCTGAAGACATGCGAGAAAATATAAGAAAAAATGAAAAAAAAAATTATGTTTCATTCTTTTTGTTTATATTTCAAACATCAAAATATTATTGTGCAATATTTTATATTGTGCAATAAAAAAGTTTTATATAACGACTTGATAATGATAACGATTTGATAATGACTTAATAATTGTACATAAAAAACAAAACGCCAAGTCTTTTGGTTGTTTCATATAGTCAAAAATTAGTAAGATAATCTCCCTTTAGAAAAGAACGGTTAAGAATTTCATAAATTCGAGTGTGTGCGTGTGTGCATATTACCATTTTTATTTGATTAAATTTTGTATCAACGCAAATAACCATGGCTGGCAAACAGCGATTGCCGTGCATTCTCTATGGCACTTACACTCGCAATATTAAAAAAAGAATTCCAAATTATGCTTTTGTAATCGAGAAGAGTCGAGCTTGGTGGCCTATTTAATAAATTACGGATTCGGTCAAAAAAGTTGACTGCTGTCACTGTGGTTTTGCTTAACTGCTTACCTCGCTTTTCTAAAGCGGTGTAAGAGATACTTTACTCCATCCCATCTTCATACTATTTATATGACCTATATTCGTTCAAAAATGGAATGCAACTCTGAAGTATGGGCCAGCACTCCAAAGTCTATTTGGAGTTGCTCGACCGCATACAGGAGAGGGCCAACAGGCTCATTGTAGACGGTAGGGTATCCAATGTAGATTGTATTTCACTGTTTTATCGTTGCTACAATGGTAAGTGATCTAACGAAATTAGGGAACTTGTTCCCGAAACTCATACGTTTTTGCGTTTGACTCGATTTTCGTTGAGAGCGCATTTATTTGTGATCGATTCGCCAGTGAATTGCATCACGCATTACAGGGAGAATTCGTTTTTTAGCAGAACAGTTCGTATGGGGAATAAACTCCCTCCAGAGGTCTTTCCTGGCACTTTCAATAGGAAAGTTCAAATTGAATGTCCACAAACAGTACTTCCTTCCTCTTTTCTCCTTTCCCTAGATCTGGTACAAGGCATTGCATGAGTAGGGGTCATGCCCTGAGTGCTGGTCCGAGCAACAAAAAAAAAAGAAGGGATGGTTTGCATAATCTGCTTTCATCGTACATTTCGCAGTGGTTGCTCTAAAGGAAGTCAACTCAAAATTTACAAATTTACAGTAGAGGCAAAAAAATATTGTTTTAACTACAATTTTGCCGAAATAGTAGAGAAAACGGTGTACAATTTTGTACAGTGGGTAGATGTCGATTTTTTGTAAAACGAGAAAGTTGAAAAGTTGTGAGTTTACTCTTTTAAAAGGAACCAGTGCGACTTACTTCACTATTTATTATGTGACCAGTTCAAATAACCAATCGATTTATGTACATCCAGCTTAACTTGGGGCTGTTATTGTGTAAGTCGAATAGAAAGACTCTGATAATAACCATTTAGAGCAGCCGTTACCGTGTAGTTTTAGAACTCTTAATTGTAAAATTTCCGGAGCCACACTCGTATATGTTCAGTACTTTACTACTCGTATAATGTCGGCGTTGATTAAAAGCTATGAATGAGTACGGGTGTATAGTGCCATTGGGATTTTTTATATCAGTGTATGCACATAAAGAAATTGTTAACTGTTAACTTATGTTACTTATTATCAAAAACCAAAATATCTTTAAGAAAAATATGCTTGTTGTTGTTTGTTGTTTTGAAATACCTTTAAATTGTATGCCAGCCAGCGTTTATATATTTTCATTTGTTTTAACACACTGCAATACTGTTTAACACTTTAACATTAATACCTTTTGCCACCCCTTTCTTTATATTAATTGAAGACATAATATTGTAAAGGTAACAACGACGACGACGACAACAACGACGATGTTAAAAGTTTCTAATTACACAATTTAAATTAAAATTAAAAAAAAAAACAAAAAACAAAAGAAGCTCATTTAAAGCCAAGAAAAACTCCCCAAGTATCTAATGTATTTGGCCTGTTTAATCTAATGAAACCTTTAAAGTGATGATACGGAAAAGGAGTATAAAGGCATTTAATTTGTTCATATGATAGGGTGGGTGTTGGAGTTCTTTTAAAAAGGTTGTTAAGCAACCTGAGGTTATTTAACCTCCCAAAATAAAATAATAATCGTATTTTACACTAGATAAAATGTTTCTTAAAGAAGATGTTGTTTTTTGTTTTCTGTTTCAGTATAGTTTTGTTTTTTGTTTTTGTTTTTGTTTTTTATTTTCTTACATTTACATGCATTTACAAAATAAGCACTTTCGTTAAAAATACCGCAAAATTTATTTTACGTTTTTTGTTTTGTTTCTTCTTTTTTTTTCATTTAAAATTCTAAATAGAAATATCCTATACGAACACAAATATACTTTTTTTTATTAATATATATTATTACTATAATTATCCAAACTAACTGCTTAAAGCTAAAGATGCGATCGACATTACTACAGCGACAGTTGTCCACTTACGTTGTATATTTGTTGCTTTATCTGGAACGATTTACGATAAAAAAAATAAATGATTTTTTCAAGCACAATATCTCTATGTATATAAATTCAATAAATTTTATTTTTATTTTCCATATTTCGCCACACTATTGGGTGGCAATATCAGGTTAAAAATTTTATAAATCAATTAATAAATAAAAAATTGTTGACACTAAATTTCAAATAATCAAAAAATATATAATAGTTATAGTGTTTTGACCTTTTTAATATTTTTTAGTAGTTAATTGTAAAGCACCAGGTCAATTTAATAAAAAATTTTTTAAAAAACTTTTAATTTTTTTAATTTTTTTTGTTTTTAAATAAAAGTTGTTTAAAAAATTTTTTATTAAATTGACCTAGTGCTTTATAGTTAACTACTAAAAAATAAACAAAAAATATTTTTAAAAAACAAAACATACAACAAAAAAACAATAAAAACTACAAATTAAAAAATATTGCAAAAAATAAATAGTAAAAAAAATTAATATTAATCTTTTTAACGGCCTTTGAAATAAATTTTAACGATACATTTTTTCAATATTTCGCTTTCCATAGGAAATATTAAATTAAAATAAAAAGGTCGAATAAAAACAATAATCATTGTAAAAAATATTTTATATATTTCAAATAGAACAAAATTATTTTTAGAAAATATTGAAAAGGTCAATTAACTATAATTATTATTTGAAAATTATTATTTGAATGTAGTGTAGCGTACTATCTTATCTAAGCTAATCTTAACATAAAAGGGTTGTAATTGTCGAATCTCAGTGTTTTTTTTTTGCTCACAAACAAAATTCTAAGTTTTAGCTCATTTTGAAGGAAATTTTTTTTAAAGAGAAATAGCATAACACTTTAGGCAACAATGCTTTATCAAAGACCGTGTTACATTCATTAGGAAAAGGATAGAGAAGAGATGAGACAACAGGTGGTGAAAGTAGAAAGATAGTTAAACAACCTTCAAGCTCGTATTTTTGTAGTGACAACAACTACCCCTAGATTGAGAGGCTTACATTTCTAGAAGGCCAATGTTATCGGAAATTAACTGTCGTATAAGACAGCACAGCGACCATTGACCATGCCTTCTTCATCACTGAGCAGCCCTACCGGTAGTCAATTTTTAATTTTGCGGTGAAAAAATAGTCAAGGTATTTTTTTGGGAATTGAACTCACAACCCCCAAACTCATAAGCTAGTACCCTACCTACTAGCCTACAGGGGCTTCTGGAAATTGTAAAAGCGAAAAGAATGATACCACACAAAAAAGGTAAAAGAAAAGTTATGGTAGAGGTGTCTGTTTTCAAAAATGTGACAACAAATTATAACGAACTTTTATTTTTTGCCATCTTCAGTGTTCAGTGTTCGGCAAACGGCCGAAACTGGTTTGTTCACAAACCAAATTTGACGGGGGTCGACGGAAAACCGTACCCAAATGAAAAAAAATTAAACCCCGTGGGAAAATTTACGCACATATCAATTTTAACGAATTTTTTAACTGACTTTTTGGGCATTTCAAAGTAGCATCCCAAGTTATTATCTTCCGGGAGATGACAATGGCGCTCCCTACAGTAAACCTAAATATCGAAATTCTAACTTAAAGCCAAAAAAAAAAAAAAATGGAAAAGTTCATAATAAATAGAAAATATTTAATTTTTTCCATCTTTCTGGTAGCATATGGATTCCGCGGCCAATGAAATGCTCCGGTTTTGAGGTAAGTATTCTGAAGTGAAGCGTATTCCAGTAAGGGCATTCTGGATCGACAAAAATAAATGCTAGTCAGGTGGAGCAAGGTTTGGGCTATAAGGAGGATGAGCCAAAACTTCCCCATACATTGTTTTCGAAATAGTTTTTTACTGGTCTTGCAGCATGTGATCGAGCATTGTCATGATAAAAGATTGTGGCCTCATGTCTGGTTCAATTTTTTTCGTTGATAGCTCTTTTCAAACGAATCAATTGTGTTCGGTACAAGATTCCTGCGATCAATTTCAGCAGCTCACAAAACACTGTTCTGATCCCACCAAACACAGAGCAATACCTTGGCGTCATAAATATTTGGATTCAGCGTCGATTTTTTTGATTAGCCGAACTTTACATATGACTTTTTGGGCTGAGAATCGTCATCACTAATAACAATACGGTGCAAAAATGACTTTTTTTTAATTTTTTGCGCTAAAACAAATGATTAGTCCGTTTTTAAAAGTGCTTGAAACAACGATAAATAAGGATTCCTTAGTCATGCTCAAAATTCTTGATTCACAAACGAACTGATCAAGCACTAAATTCGAAATTTTAATTTTAATTAAGCCGGTTGCTTTAAGATCACTTGAATATCATTTGCACTTATATTTTTACAAAACGTAAGAAAGCTTTTATTAATTTTAAAGTACCATTTATTTTCTGTTTAGGTACCATGCAAGAACTTGGATTTTAATTTGATCTCAGTGCTATTTTTGAATTCGCTTTAATTTTGGTTGGAGTACTATTAACAGGCGACAGGTTGTGGTCCATAGTTAAAATACATACCCATACATACGTAACTGGAAAGTGCTAATAGTTGAGTGAGTTTATTAGTGTAATAACGCGCGATATTTTATACATTTATGACGATTTAAAATCAAAAATTTTGATTATTATTTTTATTCGACCTTTTTATTTCTTAATTTAATATGTATCAATCTTTTTAACGGTCTTTTTAATTAAATTTTAACAACATATTTTTTCATATTTTTTGGAAAAAAAAATTTGAAAAAATTTTTCAAATTGCTAATAATTTTTGTTTTTATAAAAATTAATATCCTAAAGAAGCTTTCCAGAGGAAAGCGAAATATTGAAAAAAGAAATATATTGTTAAAATTTAATTAAAAGTAATTAATTAATCAAAAATTTTAAAATCTATTTTTCAAAATTGTTTCATTTAATTAGAAACGATAGCGGACTCTCTGGAAAACATAAAATTTTTTTTGTTTCTGTTCGGGTCTTTTCTAGCAAAATTTATTGCCATAATTTCATTTGAAATGGTACTTATTGCAGCGTCTGCAAAATCATAACTTTAACTTTTACAACTTGTTCGAATGGCCCTGCAAGCTTTAAAAATGTTGCTTAAAAATAATCTTTTATATCATAATTTTGTTGATCGAGTAAAGTTTTCAAGGCCTTACCTCTACTTACCATAGAAAATAGTTTCCCGTCTTTTAGTATAATTAGTACCGAGTAGGTAAAATGCACATGTTATCGGTGTGGGTGATTCCAATTTATCTCTAGGTATACGCGTTCTAACTGTCATACTATATAGGCCACTGGCATTTTGATCCATTTGTGTTAATACGGAATCCAAAATTTTTGTATCAAATCTGCTAATTATGAAAATAAATTTATTAAAGTTAAGTTGACTGGGGAAAAAAATTGTTTTTCGATTTTTTTAGTTTTGCTTAAAATTCTTTTATTTACAAATTTAAAGATTTTTTTCATAAATATGCACGAATTTAATTTTTAAATTAAAGTGATTCTTTAAAGTTTGTTATTCATCACAGAGTTTTTTTCGCAAGAAAAACCAACAAAAGCAAAAGTGACAAACGAAAGGTAAAAGATTCAAAGGATGCATATAAGTAGACGATAGCATAAACCTTAGCAAGGTCAAAAACATTGTTTTTGGTCACAAAAAATTCAAGTAATGGCATCACAACTTCACATGTCGAGATTAAAATTTTAGTTAAATTTGATAACTTGTCAACTAGTCAAATATGATTGTGCAACATCATTAAGATCAAAGACTCGATGACTTCTCCGAACTGAAAATTATTTGCAGCTCGTGGAAATTCATTTTTGTGGAAATTTTAGAAATGAATTTTAGAGATTCCTACTTTCTAGGTGCACCATTTGCTATAATTCAGGCGATCAGGTTTTTATAAAAGTTTTATGTTGCCATTTTTGGATTTCTTAGGAATTCGCGCCTATAAAAAAATAAGATAAAAATCTTTAAGTTTAAATCCAATGCTGGATTGTGTCCTACAAAAATAGAGTGGATAATGTTTTTACTTTTCACCACTAACACGTGTGTGCGTGTTAAACAGACAGAAATGTTATCTAACAGTTGTTGGAAAGTCATCGTATTTCAGTAACCTGCTTGACTGTTATATGCCGTGAGTTTAAGTCCCAACTGTTGCCTTAAAATTATTTACTGAGCAGATGCTGTAGTTGAGTTATACTCCACGTGCCTTTAGTATAAAAGGAAAACTATTTTTATGAAGGAGTGTTGGCTGAGTAAGCCCCTCAGGTGTGTGCATAACAAGAAAAAGATTATAAGTTTCAAATTTTAGAGGATTACGTGGGATGACGTAAAATTATACCCAATTAAATCGGACAATATACGCACATATCGATTTTAAGGATCTTATAAAGAAGTAAAAGTGTGTAGTAGCTGTACACTCAGTAAACTTAGGCGTCTCAGCCATAAAACATTGTGATTTAAAGGGCTGCGCTAGTTAAGAGGCAAGTTCGCTAAACAGGAGAGCTCGAGACGAGCAGAATAGAGTAAGATTTTAATTATCTCTTTATTCGATGATTGAATGCTAGTGATTCAGTCAGAAGGACTTTTATTTAAAATTGTTGATGGTGACTTTAAAATCTAAAAAAAACACTTTACGAAATCACATTTAAATTTTGTAAAATGTAAAATAAATAATATATTTTTAAATTTCTTTTGTTGTTGTTGTTTTAGCCGATAAGATTAATCTATTTGAATTTAATAGCGCCTAAACATGGAAATATACAAAGTGGAGACATTTGACGGACGTATGATAAATGGACAAATGCTTCAGACACAATATTTAAACCATTGGAACATTTTTGTAGGAAAACGAACATTACACGTTACACAGGTGCAAAGGACCAAGGCAATAAGGAACCTCATAAATGTACAGTTAGAGATTATTATGCCATAGGGGAAGATCCAATGGGTTCACACATAAACACGGACGAATAACAAGCATGGTCGCAAAAGGATTTAGGTAGAAGGAGGAACGAATGAAAAGGAAGAGACAAATTAGGTGAAAATAGACAAACGAAGAAAGAAAGAGCGAGAGAGAGATACAGACAAAAAAGAGAGAAAGTGACGAATGCAATAACACGAAGAGAAACATGAACAAGACGAACTATATAAACACAGCTGACAATAGAACGCAACTAGTATAGGGAGAACACCGATGATGGCAAATGGGCAAAACCGGTTTGCCCACAAACCAAATTTGACGAGGGTCGACGTAAAACCGTACCCAAATAGGCCTAATGTTTACTTACATAACAGATAGTACGGGCTGGGGGAATACATTCTGAACAGCACACATCACTTCAACATTCTCTCGAGTACCATCTATTTTCGTTTCAAGCAAAAAGTCCGATTCAGGAACTGAAATGAAATAAGACGTTTGAATTTTACTAACGGAAATATTTATTATTTTTCCAAATGGTGTTACCAATTATTTGTAGACGACTACTTCGTTTATCAGTCGATTCGAACGTCTGTACGAAACATGTGTATTCGCCGGTCATATTCCAATCTGGCCTACGTATTGAAATGACACCCGGACTTCCTTCTAAAGTAAAAATTTCGGTGTTTATTTTCGATTTCATTATGCCCTGGAAATAAAAAATATTTATTTTTTTTTTTTAAATAAGTTATTTGTGAACATAAAAATTTTAGAATATTTTTTAATAAAATTTTGCTTAGAATTTTTATATGTAGCCATTTTTAAGAAATTGCTTTTCAATTTCTGTGAACGGCAGGTTATGCATTTTGTGTATTCGAAGGTGGTAGTTTGGCTTTTGTTAATTATTTTTTGTTTCTTTTTGCAATTAATTAGTATCACGTTTCAAAGGTATAACCAAGTCAAAACTAAACTTCTATAAGAAGTGTTTGTGCCTACGTTGTTAACATTGAAAATCACACATTCAACAACCTATATATTGCCCAGGTTATAATGTATTTATTAAGTGTTTAAAAAAAACATTAAGTCTGTATGGATTTAAAAAAAATTACTTAAGCAGCAGGCTGACACTAGTTAGTGAATAACCTGTGGTGTAGTAAATCTACTCTCAGTGTGATATTTTATTTACACATGAGTGTAACAATGCTACCATTTCTGCACACTGTTTCAGTGACTTCACCTTAAAGTATGTGTGTGGGATGTTTTTTATAATGGAATAAAATTTTGTCAATTAATTATAATTCTCTATGCAACGTCAGAATTGAGTTTGAATTTGTGTAAGTTGATAACAAAGTTAATTTATAACTTTCGCCTGCTCTACAGCAAAGCAGTGTGGCCATATTAAGCGATTTTTTTTTAGGTCAAGGTATTTTTTTCTATTTAAGAGAGAAAGAAAATAGGATTAAGTTATGATAGTCTTAAGGAGCCGTAATTAAATCTAAAAATACTCGATAGATGATGCAATTTTAAACTAAATGACTGTCAGACTTTTAAATTCGAAGTTTGATTAAATGTTCAATATGTTAAAATGAGTGCTTTACATTGAAGTTGAGTAAACAATTTTCCAATAATTCATAAAAGTGTGAGTTATTTGACTTTTGTTCATTTCAAAATAACACATGCATTATCATGGTATAATTAAAATAAAATGTAAACAATAATAAAACTATTTAAAAACAATTAAAGATTGTTTGTATTCTATTTGATTTTATTTTATTTCTGTTCTTTGCTTTAAAATAATAAATAATTAAATAATTATTAATCTTAGTAGCGGTCTTTTTTAAATAAATTTAACACTATATTTTTTCAATATTTCGCTTTCCTGTGGAAAGCTTCTGCAGGAAATTATTTTTTATAAAAACAAAAAATAAAACAATTTTTTTTTTGTTTTTATAAAAAATAATTGCCTTCCACAGGAAAGCGAAATATTGAAAAAATTTAGTGTTAAATTTATTTAAAAAAGACCGCTACTAAGATTAATAATTATTTATTTAAAAAAGAGGTCGAATAAAAATAATAATCAAATAATAATAAATAATTCTTAATATTCTTAAGAGAGGCATTAAAGCCAAGAAATTCTTCAAAATACATAAATTTTAACCAATTATTTTTTAAAAAATAAATTACAAAACAATAAAAATAATTAAATTAAAAATTCTATTTAAAAAACAATTTTTTTTAAATTTAAAACACATGAGTTTTAAATTAAGTTATTTGTTTATAGTAAAAATATAATATGATATAATATTTATAAAATACTTAAATAAAACATAACTTTTTTTAATTAATATAATTATAAAAATTATACTTAACACCACCATTTAATATAATTTTAAATATTATACCAATGGAAAAATTAAGGGGCAACAAAGTATTTTTAGGACTGCTACAAATTTATCTTTTACAGCCAAACATTTTACGATCGAGCCATCGACTTTAAATGTTAAATCCTTTTACTTTCGAAAACATGTCGAAAACTAACGAAGTTGATGTGGGAATATTAGATTTGATTGAAAAGGACTGATTTACCATATTTACATATATTTACATTTAAAAACTTAAAACATTTAGTGGTTTTTTTAATCTTTGAATATTTTTTTAAAAAGAAATAAAATAATAAAATCAAAAATTGAATTTTTCGAAATTATAGAAATTAAAATATTTCTGTTATCGAAAAAATTGTTAAAGGATTAATAACAAAAAAAGTTATAATTTATAATCGTTTTAAAAAGCAAATAAAAAAAGATCTGGCCATCGTGCAACAGAATGAGGATAAATCAAAATGTTTTATATAAAAACCATCCTAAGGATATGCTACATTTTAGTTAAATAACCTAATAAATATGATGGCTTGACTTTTAAGTATAAATACTGTGTCCAGTAGCAATAAATGATAATCATTAAATATCATTAAATTTGTGTGATATGCTCAGCTCTGCCGTACAGTTTTATCGGTATAATTTTAATATAAAATAATTAAAATTTTTATTTTTTTTTTTTGATTATTATTAATTTTATTTTTATTCGACCTTTTTTATTTTAATGAAATATGTATTAATCTTTTAAACGGTCTTTTTAATTAAATTTTAACGATATATTGTTTCCAATATTTCGCTTTCCAATGGAAAGCTTCTTCAGGAAAATTTAATTTTTAATTTTTGTTTTTTTGTTTAACTGTTTGAGAGTTTCGAAAATAAAAAAAAAAAAAAAACAAACAAAATAAGAGAACAAAAATAATGGCACTTATCGTTATTTGTGAAAAGCCATGTCGTGATATATTTTTTTCTGATTTCTAATAGCATTTCAAAATTATATCCATAGTAGATCAGTACTTTTCAAAAGTCAGCTGGAGCCGTCACAACTTCATTTTAAATCATGTTAACTTAACACAGCAAAACTGGCAGTGTTAAATCAACAACTCAATCACAAGGTTTCAAAATATATGTTTAAGATCTGACGTCACAAGTGAATGTTGAAGAAACTCAAAATTAAAATGAAAAGAATTTAGCTCGTGGTGAAAGCTTTGTATGGCACTTGAGGTCAAAGATTCATTCGGTTATTATTATTATTATTATTTTTATTACATAAAATTTTTGCTTATACTTTTTATTTTCATTTTTAAATTTGAAAATGATAAAATAGTTTCTTAATGGTTATTATGTTTTCGTATAAAAGTTAAATAAATGGTTTAATATAATTCTTATTTAATCAATTTGGCTTGAGATATAATGTTCTTGACTTTTCTATGATGAGTTATATGAGCAGTAGTAAAATGTCATAGGGATATGCTTTCCCCACAGTAGTATATTCAAGTTTGGAATAATTTATGTTTAAGGATTAACTTCATAATGATTCTAAATTATGAATTTTTTTATTTTTAATTTATAACCTAAAATTTTATTATAAATATTAATTTTCTAATTTTTGTGAACACAGTTTTTACATTTATAACTTTCTTTTTATTTTCAATTCACTTTAATATTCTTTTCTTTTGTTTTAGCTAAATTCACTTTATATTAATTTTAAAATTTAAAAATTTTAAAAAAACAAATAATTTTCTTTCTGCTGAACAAACATTTTATATTTTTATTTGGGTACGGTTTTCCGTCGACTCTCGTCAAATTTGACCGGTTTCGGCTATTTGCCATCTTCAGTATTCTCTTTGTACTCAAACATTTTATACTTCATTTTATTTTTTTTTTAAACTTTAATTTGTTTTATGATTTTTAACTGCAATAAAACTTAATTCTTTTAATTAACACTTTAGCTAGTTTTTTAATACTTAAATTTGTAGACTTTTCCTATTTCTGTAACAACAGCAGCTTAAGAGGGCTTAATTTTATTATTGTTTTCCTACAAAATCTTGATTAAATTTTACACCGTTTTTGATACTTTATCACAATTTACTTCAATTCACATATAAGTTTGATTTAACTTACCATGGCAAATCCTTTGACCGATGGTATCCATTGGTATATTGAATGATTATTAAATAGCCATTTTAGAACAAAACCCTTCTCCCGTGGCCCCAGTTCATATTCACAATCTAGCACCAGCGGCTCTGGTTCCGTGTGACGTTCCAGTGTATAGATATGAGGCACCTTAAGGTTTGTTATTCTAACCGACTGGGTAACTGTTGTTGTTTTTTTTTAATTTTTTTTGATAAATAAAATCCTTATTCCGCAATATCCTTAAATTATTGTTAAAAACTACTTACGCGTTAAAAGTGACATCCATGTCAGTACTGTTGTTAAACAGATGATGTATCGCCTCAACGCCATTGGATACAACAATAATAGTTGTGATGTTATTGACGGTGATTTCATTAGTTTTCAATCCAAAGTAAAACTTTCGTCTTATTACGAATATTTTCCTTTTTGTAAAGCAGTGTATATGGGTAAGTATGTGTACATGAGTGTGTGTGTATGTGTGTGTGTATGTATGTACAAACCAAGGAATTTATGTATATTTTTGTATTTGTGTTTGCTAAATATTCGTAAATTATTATTTTGTGTGTTTATTTGGTTTGCAAATGTGGACTTGAGGATTTTGTTGGATTTTTACAATCACCCGTTATAGAAGCGGGAGATAAACGTTGCATTGCGTTTCTGTTTAACTTTACACGGAGTCGTTTTAAAATTTAAGGACGTAAACTTTCTTCAATCATTGTATGAAATAAAAATTGTAATTTTTCCTTTGAGATTAATTGACGTCTAACTGTTTGTCGTTTATTTGAATTTTTACTTTTGCTGTTAATGATTTTGTTATTGCAGTTGCTATCTTTGCTGCTGGCACAAATGATGTCGCTTTAGATGATGATAATGATGATGTTGATAATGATGATGACGAGGATAATAGTGGAAATGTTGGTGTTGTTTGGAGTGGGGGTGTTTTAAATAAACGACAAGAGTTACTTTCGCTGTATAGTTTGGTCCCCACTCTTCACCTCCTTCTAATGTATTATTCCGCTATGTACCTATTGTTTTTTCTTCATTTGATTTCCTATTTTATTATTTTTCTTAATCAACTATTTAAATCTTTTAAAACTCATTTTGTTTAAATTTTTTTGTTTTTTTTTAAATTATTGCTCTTCAAACATTTCTCACTTTATGTTGCTTCTTCTTTTGTTTTTATTTTGTTGTATTCAAATTTTATTAAATAATTTCTTGAAGTTGAAATACTTTTCTTATCTTTAGCTTTTATTTTATAATTGTAACTCTAATGCGAAAAATCGACTTCTCTGTGTGGGGGGAGACGATATGTGCGAAGTTTTGGAATGCATTTTATTGTTAATACAGTTGATTTCTTTTATCTGTTTGTAATTGAAAGTTAGTTGTCTCTTTCAGTTTGGAATGTGGTGGAGTTGATAAAGCGCAGGCTTTGCCATACAAAAAGCTTTATTTTGATAAAAGCTTCTTTTGTAGATTTAATAAAAGCTTAAATGATTATCCTTCTTGTCTAGTAAATTGACGTTAGAAAATGCGCATGCGCCAATTTATCACATGTTAAAATTACTTTTTTCTGTAGAGTCCTTAAGGAATTTAAACATCTTTGTTGAATAATTATTATTACAAAAATATTTAAGATAATAATAAATATCTTTTTTTCTTTTTTAAGATCTTTTTTATATATTTTTTCTTCTCGATATTTCGCTTTCCTCTTGAAAACAAAAATTTTTTTCCTGAAGAAGCTTTCCAGAGGAAAGCGAAATATCGAGAAGAAAAAATATGTAAAAAAGATCTTAAAAAAGAAAAAAGATATTTATTAAAGATAAATAAAAAAGATCGGTTAAAAAAAACTATATTTAAGAAAATATAATTTTATTTTTTCTAAAATATTCTCAAACTTTTAATAATTTTTAATAAATTTTATTTTCAGTTTTTTTTTTTTTTTATATCCTTGAAAGTGGAAGCCAAGTGCTGAAGCCAAACATCAAGGGCGCTTCGTAATATTTTGTAAAATAATAAGTAATATTTTGATAACCAAATTTAACATTATATGACCTCGGGTATATAAAAAATAAATTAAATTAATATAATTATCTATTTAAGTCACTGTCAAATTTATAAAGCCAGCAGTTTTACGAGGGGAAGTATATTTACTTTCTTAATAAAATTATAAAAAAGTCTTAATAAAATTATAATTATAATTATACAAATTTACTGAATGATTTTTTATTCAGGTGGCCTTTTAGCATGAAACATTTTATTAAATTATTTCGAAGGGTAGCGAAAATAGGCTTTAATTGCAGGGATAATGTGCTTTTTGAGAAAAATGTATTCTTTCGATGATGCTGGTTGTGCCTATGATTCAAAACTAAAATCAAGATTTTTTTGGTTTTGGAAGCCACGCCGATGTAAACCCGACCATTATATTGATAACAAATCAGTTTTTCCCCCTGTTTTATTTGGGGTGTCATCACCACCTAAATTACAATTGGTGATATTGTACTGTACCAATTGTATTGTGCAGGATTTATGATTCATTAACAGCCATCGTAAGATCGTTACGGATCAGCTAAATAAGGTATACTATTACCTTTATACTATGTCTTACTAACCATTACTAAATATTAATTTTTTATGCCATTTAGAATTTATTTTAATTTTTTTTTAGATGTTCATAGCTTCACATAATTTCCTCGCTTTGGCAACTGCAAACTGTTTCGTAGACTTTATCGATCATTTCTAAAATAAGTGACGAATTGTAATTAGGCTTCTTCTTAAACGCTTGTGATTTTCTTATGCATTTCGCCTTTAAATAGAAGTACTTCTTCTCAAAGATCTTCATAGTAGTGGCTGGTTATAGTTTCCTAGTAAGTTTTTGTGTCTGTTAAGGGGTTAGTTAAATTGAGTGAAATCTGTCAATTGCAAGTTTTAATATAGACTTACCTGTACATATGGTTCTCTATTCAATATTGTTACGGATGTGTCTTGCTTAAGTTTTAAAATAAAAGAATTAAGCAATAAAGCCAACTACTGGGTATGTTGTTAACCAACTTCATGGCTTGCTAAGAAAATTTAAGGTACAACAACAAAATTTCCAGTTACAAACGGCGTAGAAATTTTATACACGCAAACAACAACAATTTGATATGCTGTTTACTAACTAAGTGGCATGCAAGACAAAAACAAACATGTATGCTGTTTACCATCTGCGTAGTTTTCTAAGAAACCTTTTCTACACGAGACAACAAAAAATATTTCAAAATAAATTCCAAGAAGAAACTTTATCAGTATAAAAAGAAAAACAAAAAAACACACAGACATAGAGGCGCCTATACATTGAATAAACAACATACAACAACAAAATGTGATACAAATGGAGTAGAAATTTCTTAAATTTTCTAGACTTTTAATGGACAAATATAAAAGGGCATCGTGTGAGTGGATTGTCAATCAGTGTAAAATAAAATCTGGTGAAGTAAAGATGTACATCTTAAGTAAATTGTTCTGTAGTGTCAACTTTGTGTAGTTAAAGTAAATATACTTGTTATTAATTTAAAAACTCTAAAAACGGGTGTTATTTATTTTGCAATAAAGAACTCATAACAAAACGTTTATAAAAGGTATAAACGTAACAATATTAATGATAGCTTTATGAAGAGTTAAATCACAGATTCGCGAGAATCTGATAGAAAGAGAACATCACAAGAGGTGGAGAGAATTTGGGCTTTTAAATCCCCCCTGAAGCAACTCCAAAAAGTCGGAATACAACATGTTACAGTAGCTCTGTGACAAAAAGACCCAATAGTTGCTTGGACATAATTGTAGCACTCGAGGCTGCATAATGTTTCAATTGGCCAAGATAAAAACCAAAAAAAGCTGCGATTTAAAAACTGTACCTAGAGACGTCTGAGAGGGTTAGCATTCGTCTTAGAATTACGGTTAGACACATATTAAATATGAAAGCTAACTTAGGCTGAAACAGATGTTAGCATAGACTGGAATAATAAAAGTCGAAGCACAAGAAGACAAGAAATCATTTAGGAATGAAGGGTCACTCCAGTTTGCCTATTCTGCTTAATTGCCTTTAAATTTGTATATATTTATTTCAGATATGTGTTGAAAATTATGTAGATATTTAATTTAATTTCATAATAAATTTGATGTTTTCATTTTAATTTATCAAAAATTACAGAAACAAAACACACTATTTTCATTTCATTTAAAATTTATAAACCAACTTGGTGCAATTACAGGGTACATGATGTCTCTTACTTCATCCTCTTTCCTATCATTAATAACATTGTAGAAATTAAGACCAATGCATAAATGAATGTTAAATACCGATTGCAGCGCCATCTGCCGTACTAATTTGTGAATCTAAACTATCCAGGGTGTCACCCAAACGCATGCAAAAAAAATTTATTCAAATCAGTCAAGCCGCTTAGGAGGAGTTCAGTAACAAACACAAGTACAATGGAATTATATATATGTGCTTGGCTTTTCCGACGGGGTTAATTTTAATTTTATATGGGTACGGTTTTCCGTCGACCCTCGTCAAATTTGGTTTGTGAACAAACCAAATTTGACGAGGGTCGACGGAAAACCGTACCCAAATAAAATTGGAATTATATATATAAAGTAAGTGAAGGACTTCAGTTTGAAATACATGCACGTTACGTTACATTTCCAAGTGCCCCAGTATTGTGTTGTTGTTAAAGTGAAATAATAGTTACCAAAAAACATTTTGTAATAATAATTAAAATGTTAATTAAAGATTAATTCGTTTACTGCACAGTTTTAGCTTATGCTGCATATTCTGAAATTTTCAGTTTAATTTCAATTTTCCAAAAACGAAGAAAATTTTTCCACGACTCTGAAATCAGTTTTAAGATCTTTTTATAAAATATGAAAATTTTTAAAATTTTTGTTTTATTAAATTTTTTTATGCTTTTTCTTTGTTTCTCTGTTGATTAAATAACATAAGACTTCTTATATGCTAAAGCAGTAATACAGGGTGTCCGCCGGGAAGGTATAGTACTTTATTTTGTGCCATTTTGGTAAACATTAGTCTTAATGGTTCATATTTGGCAGTCGTGAAGTAGACGCGTGGAAATTTATTCGATAAACCAACGTATTCGTAATCGTTAAAACATTTTATCAAAATCAATCATCGATTACTGTGACGATGAGAAAGTTAAGTGAAATTTCTGTGAGAAACAACGTGCCATCAAAATGTACTATTTATCGTTTAGTGAATAGTTTCGAAAAAAGAGTACAGATGGGCCCCAGCATGGACCACAACGTATTGCAAAATCGATTGAAAACATTATTGCTGCTCAAGAAAGTTTGCAAAACAATCCACCAATCTCAATTCGAAGCCGTGCTCAGCAGCTTGGTCTTGAAAGAACAACTTTCGCAACAATTTTACACAAGGAGAACTCAACCTGCCAAGAGAACGCACTATTTATCGTGTAGTGAATAGGTTCGAAGAAAGAAGGACTGTAGGTGAAAGGACCATGCATGGCTCACAACGTACTGGAAGATCGACTGAAAACATTAATGCTGCTCAAGAAAGTTTGCAAAACAATCCACCAATCTCAAGTCGACGCCGTGCTCAGGTGCTTGGTCTTCAAAGAACAACTTTCGCCACAATTTTGCACAAACATTTGCATTTGTTTTCATATAAGATTCAGTTGACACCATTTACGTAGCCGTAAATATGCCAAAAGGATGTTAGAGCTCGCCCAGGACAACCCCAATTTTTATGAAAAAGTTATAATGAGTGACGAGGCAGATTTTCATTTGAATGGATCTGTGAATAAACAGAATAGTCGGTTCTGGGGAATGTTAAACCCTAAAATTATTTAAAAGTGACCTTTGCATTTATTAAAAGTGACAGTCTGGGGTGTAATTTGATCAGGAGGACCTTACTTCTTTGAAAATGAAAACGGCGTAACGGTTACTGTGAATGGGGAGCGATATCGTGATATGATTGAAAACTTTTTAACGCCACAACTGCATGCTTTAGGCTTGATTAACATGTGGTACCAACAAGGCGGTGCCACATGGCATATACAGCCAAGATTACAATGGAATTACGGCGAGACCTTTTTTCACAGCAAGTTATTTCAAGAAATGGTGATGTTGATTGGCCTTCACGGTCGCCTGATTTGACTGCTCCGGACTTGTTATTGTGGGGATATCTGACAAGCAAGGTTTATGCCAACAAACCAAAATCGCTTAAGCAACTGCAACAAATTATTCGTGATGAAATTAACGCAAAATTTGCTCAAAAGGGATATCTATTTGACATTGTATTCCACACATAATTGCTGGCATTAAATAAAGCATTTCTGAATATAAGATCCATTCTCTTTCATTTAAAATTATCCCTCCCCCCCGGAGGCACATTTATGGTCTTTATAGTACGAAACAGCTATCTAGATCTGTGCAACTGGGGGAAAAAGGGAGCCCAGTCCCCTGAAGACTGGCAGGAGGTCAACTGGAAGCTCCACTTTATTTCCACGGGGATCAGTGACCCACAGAGTTCATTATTTGTCTCTTTAGACATTTAATAGTTCTCTGGCTGATCATTGAGGTTGGCCCTATATGGGAGTATCGTGGTGGTTGTGGTTTCGCGGCCCCATAACAGTATAATGGTTATTATGGTGGCCAGGATCATTTCACTGATAATAACACGCAAAGTGAATGATCCAGTCCAGTGAGCATGCTAGACAGGTGTGATGGTTTGCAGCCCTGCCCTGGAATCATTAAAGTTGCCACTAGGTGGTTCTGTTGCTTAGAATTATGTCTTCGGCTTCCTAGGACGCCTGTATGTCGTTCCAAGTTATACAATTGTGGTTTGTCCTCCATCTGATTAAGGCTACATAGCCAGGTGCGGATGTAAAACGAATCACACTAATCGAAAATTATCTTTACGGCAGATAATCTATATGTATATGATTATGCATTCATACACATACATACATACATCTATAGATACTTGAATGTACATACATTTCACATAAAGTTCTCGGTTTTATTTTTAAAAAGTTTCTTTTTATTCTTTATTTGTTTGACAATCAAATACATTTACAATAATAACGGTTTTTGACTTATGTATAGTTTTGTTTATTTTTTGTTTGTTTCTTTGTCATTTTGTTGTTGACAGAGTTGTTCTCAATTAAAAAGTAAATTGAAATTAGAAAAAGCAAAATAGTGACGTGCATTAGTGCATTAGTACCGGCCTGTTAAAATACTAAACTCTACGATTTTTCATTTCTGTTTTTTTCTCTTTCAGATCTATTTACAAAAGCAGGGTTTGGATGCAACAATTTTAAGTGTGTGTCGCATCGAGAGGCGTCGTTGTGTTGTTGATGTTTCCTATTAATGTTTCGATACGAAAATCTCTTGTACTACTGTGCTTTGTGGAACGGGCATGTTCATAGTCAAATGGTAGGAGGGTAGTATTACTTTTCATATTATCCGAATCGCTGACACCTCGGGGCGGGGATAAAAGACGTGTTTTTGATAACTCATTATCAGTTTTAAATGGACGGGCATTTGTTTTTGCATTCAAAGAGTTGGTTAGTGTATCATAATTATTAAATAGTAAAATACATGAAGAGGCATCTTTTAAGTTTTGCTTGATATTTACTTTATTACTCAAATCCTCAGTATCGCCTTGAACATCCAAACGAGTTGTACTTAGACTTTCTATAGAATCTGATATGTGAGAATCTTGTTCATCGGGACTTTCAATGTCGATGCGATCATCATCGGAGTCATCGGATTCCTGTGAACTGTGTGTTCTTTCAAACTGCTGCTGTTGGAGATTGGGATTATTGAAACCATTCTCATCTGCTGCCCTTAAAGGCATAGTCCCAAATGAATATAGTTTAATTTTATCCAGCTCATTACCGTTATTTACATTTACGTTCATAACTCCTCCTCCTCCTCCTCCTCCCATCAGGCGTTCCGTTGGCATGGTCGAATTTTGATTGAAAGCATCAAATTTTTCATTGTTACCGGGATATAGAGACAAATCGGTGTTGGCGAAAAAGTTAAATTTCTTTTCTGTACCCCTTAAAGTTGTCGCATCAAACACATCTGCCATCGGTGCATGCAACATATCGAAACAATCGCGATTGCTGCCAAAATTGGGTACATTAAAATGGACTGGTACTAACGGCACTGGCTTACGTATCCAAAACGGCGACAGCGTACCAAATACACTGGTAAAGGGAAACCGTTGTATGGCCGGTGCTCTTTTGTAACGTTTTCTTCGACGCAAGAAGCTGCCATTGTCGAACATATCTTCTGCTAGTGGATCGAGTGTCCAAAAGTTACCCTTGCCGGGATTACCGGGCTCTCGAGGAACCTTTATAAAACAGTCGTTTAAGCTGAGGTTATGTCGTATCGAATTCTGCCACGCTGGAAATTTGTCCTTGTAGTAGGCGAACCTGAAAGGAAATTAAAAATAAAATATAAAACAAATTTATAAGAAAAAAATGTTTTGCTTTTTTTTTAATAAATTTTAGTTTTTAATACGATTTAGTATTTACAGTGAAGCAATATCGAAAAATTATAAGAGCAGTTTTGTGTTTTTATTGAATATTTAAACGCTTAACAGCTTTAAGCAATTCTTTGGTCTAAGTTATAACATTGTTAGGAAATTCAAGTCCAAACTTGAAGTTTGTGCTCATTAATATTGTTTATAAAAGATATAAACGTTTTGTTGTGAGTTCTTTATTGCAAAGTAAATACCACCAGTTTTTAAATTAATAACAATTTTATTTACTTTAACTGCACAAAGTTGACACTACAGAACAATTTAATTAAGATGTACGTCTTTATTTCACGTTGTTTATTTTTACACTGACTGGCTATCCACTCAGACGATGCCCTTTTATATTTGTCCATTAAAAGTCTAGAATATTTAAGAATCTTCTGCTCCCTTTATATCACATTTTGTTGTTGTATGTTGTTTATTCAATGTATAGGCGACAGTATGTCTGTGTGTATTTTCGTTGTTGTTTTATACTAATAAAGTTTCTTCTTGGAATTTATTTTAAAATATTTTTTGTTGTCTCGTGTAGAAAAGGTTTCTTAGAAAACTATGCAGATGGTAAACAGCATACATGTTTGTTGCTGTCTTGCGCATGTGAGATTTCTACGCAGTGTGTAATTATAACTTTTGTGTTGTGCCATAAGTTTTCTTAGCAAGCCACACAGCTCGTAAACAACCTACCCAGTAGTTCGCTTTATGGCTTAATTATTTTATTTTAAAACTTAAGCAAGACACATCTGTAACAATATTTTATCATTCGGTACATCAAGTTCTTAAATATCAAGGCGTCTTTAAATTGCCTTAAATGGTGAGATTTGTTAATTAATTAAGAAAATAGTCAAAAGAACTAGGAAATAGAGAGAAAATGTGAACTTCGATTTAACAATTTATTTAGTTTTTCTTAGCCACATTAAGCAGAATAGCGAGCGCTTTCGATGTGAATACTGTTGAGTCAGTATATCTGGTTTAGGTAGTTATCCTTTAATTGTCGTATCTACCTAATTAAACTAATCAGAAACTTAAACACACGAAAAATACGGACACACGTACCTGGACAATAACAAAATACGAAAGTATTAAAATTAACCCCTACATTAAAGCCAGAAGGCTGACATTCTAACTACATAGGTGGATACGACGATTATAAGATAAATACCTGGACCAGAAGTATTGACTCACCAGTAAGTGATAGAACGTGGGTTAATAATGATGTATTTATATCGAAAGCGTTCGCCGTTTGTAAAGAAACAGCCAGGAAAGACGTTAAGATGAGAAATTGAAAACAATAATTCCTGAATTTTATTCTTTTTCCAGGGACTCATACTTTCCACAGAGTCCTCATAACAGAACCAACATGCATTCGCAAAATGCACAATTATACGATTTTAAGAGCTTTATATCACGTTCAGACGGGAAAATGAACCACTTGTTTCACTCTTTGAACCACAATAGCGAACCATGGTGTTCACACGGCGTTTTTCTTGTTTCGTTTTGACGTTTAACTATAACATGCACACACATACATATATATGTTTCGCACGAATTTTACTTGTTTAAAATGAATAAAAAAGTTAAGTTGATTATTAAAAAATATATTTCTAAATATTAAAAATATTTTAATTTTTCTGCGGCACATCACAACACTTTTTGTCATTTCCATTTCTATATGATATGGATATTTATTTTGCAATTTTTGTTTTGATTTTTTCCTTCTTTACAGTTTTTGACATATGTGCAGATAAACAAACGATAACTTGTTTTTAAAATTAGAGAAGACAATATCTTATCGTCGTTCATAACAAGATTCAAAATGAACCTACAAGATTCGCTGTCATATTTTTGTATGGCGCACCATGTTGTTTTAATCAAGCTTCGATCACGAACTGCGAATGGGAGGGCGAACTTCGACATTTGCTGCCCGTGTGAATATAAGTAGTATTAGATAACACTAGGCAATGAGTGGTGTCAATTGCCGCAGTGTAAAACAATTTGAGTATTGAATGATGCCACCTACATTTCAGTTCTCAATTGTTATAGTATAAAACACTTTGCGAGACGATAGTCAAAAATCTATAGAATTAGAATTTTTTTATACAAATACAATTTGCTTAACTAAACATAAATAATTGCAAATTTAAATAAAATGCAGCATTCCTAAAATCTTTCATTTGAAATGTTATGGACCGACAAGGGGTATAAAAATTTTATCAACACTAAAAAATAAGAAGAACAAATTGTACAAAATTTATAAAAAAATCTGGATTCTTTGTTAACTTTGCTTCTACACGAGCAATATATAATTTATTAAATCAATCTTGCTACCACATGTACTTGAATAAAATACGAAATAACCTAGAATGTGATGTAAAATCATTTTACAATTTTGTTAACACTAAGCGCCGCACATTGGGGATTTTTGTATGGAGGTGAGGAAAAAAATATATTTGTCAAAAAATGTGGTGATTTCATCACAAATTTAGTCTTATTTATATAGTAATACCCAAAAGTAATCATAATAAAGAAAATTAGAGAAATGTCGATCGCTACCTGCAATGTAAAAAGCCATAACTAACAAACAAATTTAAATGATTTTTTTTTTATTTTTAATTTATTATTATGTTGTTTAGAGTACAAACTAAACCGCGGCTTGAGAATGATGCATTCGCATCGAAAGCGCTCGCCATCGAATACAAACCAGCCAGTTAGGACGGAAAATGGCAATATTATTTTAATTTATTATTCTAAAAGAGCCTTAACTTCGTCGCTTATAACACTATGCTTTTTGTGGCTAAATGAAGGCGTCAAATGTGAAATCATGGAATATGATGTTACCATCATTCAGTGCATAATATCTTCGTTCGTGGCAATTCGACTGCATTTTCTGGAGTGTCTAAGGCGATATATCTTATAGTCTTTGTTACGACTTTCCTGAGCCTCTTTGGATAGTAGGCCTACAGGAAAAATACCACTCGTATAGTGCAACAAACTCTTTTGCCGTCTCCAAACAAAGATCACCAAATTTTTTTTGGATCTACTACCTCGGTGATTGTTATAGCTTCGAGAATTATCGAAAACATCTTGATTATGTTTTCATCTAGACCCGTAATTTCGGAAATCAAAGCAGGATTAGCAAAGAATCTTCGTGACATATTTCCTGAATTTGTCGTACCAGAGCCTTTCTTAACAGTATCAATCTGTATTCCAATTTTCTCTTTAAGTTCACGCTTTATCAAACATTTTCGAGCATCTTTTATCGGACGAGTATTTAGGAGCTACATGCAAAAGACACTCACTCCATCAGCTTAATACGCGCATGAAGTGGTCACATACCAAATTGCAGTGCTTGTTCATTTAGGGCTTTTAGCTTGAACATCTTCGATTTTAAACATCTTGAATGTTGTGGCTCCACAAATAAAACAAGAAGATGCTGCTGGTGTTTCTGTTAGTGATTGTGCTGTCTTGCCGTCAATTATTGTAAAATATAATTCATGTTTTAATTTAAGTTACGATTATTTACTGTTAACTCAAATTCTTTTAGTTGAGAAATCTCCCCTTCAACTCTTTTCTTCTCGTATAACTTGAGGTGTCTCTTTAACGTATGCAAATACTGTAGTGTTCTACAATATTGTGTGGAAGAAAGTCATCATCATTTAAGTGGCACAACTGATACCATATATAAATAAGAGTCAGCATATCTCGAGCAAATTTTTTAAATTCATACCTTTACTTAATTGTGCATAAAAGCGAAACGCGTCCATCGATTTTCATGAGTTATGTCTTATTTTCTTCATAGGTTATACGACTTTACGTAAAAGTAATCGGACTTGACACTTTTTTTACGTTTTGGATTTTTTATGAATTAAAAAAAAAACTTAACTCTTTACGCAAAAAATATTTTTTTTCTTCATACATTTATTTAAAACTTCGAAACTGTTGCTTATGTAGCGAAACGTTATATAAACAGATGAAAATGCTTGTAATTTTTGATTTTTCTAAATTTTTTAAAGTAAAATCTGACTAGTGGTTCTTGAATTATGTTAAACAAAAGGGCCTTATCAGAATTGAGTCGCGAATCAATCAGCTGAAAAATGTTGTACTGTGTAATGCAACAAATTGACAGGTGGCACCTGGTGGCACTTGAAATTGATAAAAAATATAAAAACAGATATGAGACAATGTATTAGTAGTGATTTCCGACTGTGAGAAGGTATAGCTAAAATTGCAGGTCCAAATGTTTGGAAAAAACGGATTTTTTTATATGTTCATAGAAATAAACAAACAAAAAAATCTTAAGTCTCTGCAGAGTTTATTTTTTCAATTTTTTTATCCTTAACAAATATCTCTTATTCTTTTTTACGGTCTTTTTAAATTAAATTAACAATATATATATATTTTTTTTTCTTTTCGATATTTCGCTTTCCTGTGGAAAGCTTCTTCAGGAAAAAAATTTTTATTTTTTTTTTTTTTTGATTTTTGATATTTATTAAAGATAAAAAAAGGTCGATTAAAAAAACTACAAAGTTTTATTATAATGAAATATCCTACTTTAAATACAAAATAAAAAGAAAAACGTTAGCTCACATAATAAAATAACATTCGTTTTGAAATTCTTAGGTTTAAATTAAGTTGGTTCAGTAAAACATACAAGTACTCAGCTTGAGACGGCTATAAAAAAAAACTAGCAGTCAGTTCGGAGTAATTCTTTTTGATTTGATTGCACCATTTAGTCTAAAATTTCAAAATATCATTGCATATTGCATGAAGAGTATGTTGACAATTTGACTTTTTTCCGCGAAATCCCCAGTGTGCACCGCTCAGTATCATTTCCTCCAGTAATGAATTTTGATTCTCTTGAATCTGATGATGAATTAACAATTGATGATGTATTTTTCAACGACATATTCTGATAAATAATATGATTAAACTTTTGTATATCCTTCTCTAGAGTCATCAATTTTAGACATATCTATTATAAATCCGATCCTGATGGTATCCCGAGTTCTCTTCTCATTAATAGTTCTGCTGCTTTAACTTCTCCTATAACATACATTTTTAATATTTTAATTAAATATGGTTCTGGAAAGATTTATTTATAATTCCATTATTCATTATTATCTGGCTGTAAAAGGAATATCGTAAATTATAGGAGCATTTTAAAGCTTAGTACTCTGCCTAAACCTTTTTGAACAAATTTTTACTGATCAAATTTGTCAGTTGTCATCAAGTGTTATCAATTGTATCGTATGCTCAACATGGTTTTCGAAAATGGTTGCTCAACAATTACAAATCTCTTACATTTTACAACTGTTATTTATCGTGGATTTGTTCAAAAAAAACAGACTGATGTTATATAAACCGACTTTAGTAAAGCCTTTAGGAAGGTCAAACATAAGCTTTTATTACACAAGCTTAATTACATGGCATTCACACTTGACCCTTTAAGATGGATTTCTTCTTATTTGTTGAACGGAATACAGAAAGTTTTTCTTAAGACTCTGACATCTAAGCCGACAATATGTTAAAATCTTGTGTACCACAAGCTAGCCATCTCGGATCATTGTTGTGTTCTTTGTTCATCAATGACTTACCAATAGTAATGAGGTTTTCAAATATCCTCATTTATGCGTATGATGTCAAAATTTCTTTAACTTATAATTATTATCCAGATCATATCTTCTTGCAACATAATTTACATGCGATTAGTTCCTGGTGCAAAATTATTCTTATGCAGCTCAATTATAAAAAGTGCACATTTTAATGTTGAATATGTCTTGGACAATGGCATATTGAACAAAGTTGAAGCAATTTTTGATCTGAGTGTCTTACTTGATCCTAAACTGAAATTTATACGACACATTTCATTTACAGTAAATAAAGCCCGATCTGTCTAGGGGATTTCTAAAACACTGGGCTAAAGAGTTTACTGAACGTTTTATAAAAAAGCAATTTTATACAACTTTAGTTAGACCTATTCTGGACTCAACGAACAATGTCCATATTAATACTCTCGAATCTCTCGCTTGCATTGGAATATACAAAATTTACCATCTTATAATAATAGACTTGATTTAATTAAACTTCCGACGCTTAAAAGTCGTAGCACAATGTTGAATGTTAGTTTGGTCTTATTTGGGTATGGTTTTCTGTCGACCCTCGTCAAATTTGGTTTGTAAACAAACCGGTTTCGGCTGTTTGCCATCTTCAGTGTTCTTTTCGTACTAGTTGCGTTCTATTGTCAGTTGTGTTTATATAGTTCGTGTCTCCCTTCGTGTTATTGCGTTCGTCACTTTCTGTCTTTTTTGCCTGTATCTCTCTTCGTCTCTTTTTACCTAATTTGTCGCTCCCTTTTTCATTCGTCTTTTTTTCTAACTAAATCCTTTTACGATCATGCTTGTTGTCCGTTTTTGTTTATGTGTACGTTTATGATGTTCTTTATTGCTTTGGTCTTGTGCACCTGCGTAACGTTTTTGTGCTGGTGTAGTGTTTGTTCTCCTGTAAAAATGTTTCAACGGTTCAAATATTATGTCCGAAGCAGTGTTCATTTGTTCATTTATTATTCGTCCGTCAAATGGTTTTTGTTTGTATATTTCCATGTTTTCTAATACATTCAGCCTCCTTCCTTTATGCTGTGTATGAAGCAGTTTAACCGTTGTCTTAATATGTCCTGGTGTACATTTGTTGTTAAATATATGGTTCGCAAAGTTTGATTCTGAAGTTGATTTTGGTTCTCGTAGTTTTTTGTTATAGTCTCTAATGTGTTCCCTAAATCTGGTTCTAATTCTTCGTCCTGTTTGCCGGATGTAGCTATAATGACATGTACAAGTTAATTTGTACACTCCTTGTTTGTCTAGTATATTTGCCTCGGTTGTTTTATTTCGTAGTATTCTGCCTAGGTTGTTTCTTGTTCTGAATGCGGTATTGATGTTGTGTTTTCCACAGAATTTCGCCAGTTTGTACGTTGACTTTCCCATATATGTTAATGTAGCCCATTTTTCCTTTTCATTCTCCTGTTCTTTGTTCGTTCTAATTTGTTTCCTGATGTTATCTACGAGGCGCTTTTTGTATCCGTTGTTTTCCGCTATGGTCTATACTGTTTCCATTTTCTTCATATACATTTGACGTGTTAGTGGTGTTCTCTCGAGTCTTGTTATTAGCTGCCCGATTGCTGCGTTTTTGTGTTGCTGGGGATGATTTGATGAGTTGTGTGTTATTGTGTCCGTTGCTGTTGGTTTCCTGTATATTCCATATTCGATTCTGTTCGAGATTATGTTCCTCTTGATCGTTAGGCCCAGATAATTAATTCTCCCCACCTCTTCCTTTTCCATTGTAAATTTTATGTCCTTGTGTCCTCCATTCAAGTAATCTAGAATTCGCCCATTGTCATCCCCTCCCAGTATACATATGATGTCGTCGACATATCTTGCGTAGAATAGTCCTTAATCGTATTAGTTAGTTTAGTCCTTAATCTTATTAAAAGAAAATGTGGCCTGTCAATTTTTAAAAAGTAATATCTGTTTTATTGTTCCATCACGTCCTACACGAAATTTTATCCCGCTATCCATAATCTGCTAACTGGGATCCAATATTAAAGATTTTTTCTGTATTTAATAAATATTACAGATTAATTAATTATTATCAGAACATCGTTAAGAAAAATATTATTCTCTTTTTGAATTGAATTAAATATTGTTATAGTCTGTAGGGATATTAAATCTATAGACTAAGATAAATTAATAAATAAATAAATTAACTATCAATTTAACTAGGGCGTCTTCTTGCTCCTCTTTAATTCATCCCTTTAAAGATGTATTACGTTACTCATCGGAACAAAGCTAAACTGCAAGTTTGAAGGGAATCAGTCAAAGTCAGTTAAAGTTCAGGTAAAGAAAGTCTTATTTGCAATTCTCTAAGATTTAAGGACAAGTGGGGCACAGTCAGGTAAAATTAATTATTTATTAAATATAAAAATCGATTTGAAATCAAAAATATTTTTTTTTACTAAAATAAAAAGTTACTGAAGATTTTAATCAAGATATTTAAAAGATGTTTTTTATATTTTCGTCTGATTGATTCATTTTTTCCTGAAAGAAGTTTAAGGAAGTTTTGAAATAGTGAAATAAAATATTTCGTATCGGCTCGTTCAATGATTTACGTAAAATACCAGCTAATTTATCGTATATACATATTAGTAACATAAATAATACTAGTTACTTAAATATGAAATAATCTTTTAACGGTCTTTTTAAATAATTTAACGATTTTATTTAAAAAGACCGTTAAAAGATTATTTCATATTTAATTAAATTTAAAAAAAGGTCGAATAAAAATAAAAGTAATAAACTAATACTAGTTACTTGCGGTAACATATTATTCTAAATATATAATTCAAATCACTATAATAAAATTGCGGACAAATTTACTTTTCTCGACGCAGAGCGGCCATTTAAAAGCAGCAAAACTAGAACTTTCGAATGCATTGTTGGAATGAATCTGAATAAATAATTCAAATTGGGAATTGTACGTGAAAGGAGCCACAAAAAAATAAGAAGTACTGCATCATTCGTTTTGTCAAGTTGGCTGCAATAATTTAATGGCCACACGAATTTTTGTGCTCAAGGTCGATTTTTATCACTTTTTCTTTATATGAAAACTGTTATATCTCGGTGTACCTGAAGATGCCAACCAATTATTATATTGAAATAAAATAAAAAATAAAGTATATAATAGTTATAATTTTTTGACCTTTTTTAATATTTTTTAGTAATTGATTTTAAGCCTAGGTCTTATTTGATAAAAATTTTTTAGAAAACTTTATTTTTATTATATTTTCGATATTTCGCCACACCGTTGGTTGGCATCATTAGGAAAAACAAAAATAATGAACAAACAAATTGAAAAAAATTTTTTGATTAACAA
Source organism: Trichopoda pennipes (assembly GCA_030448955.1). Taxonomy (NCBI): domain Eukaryota; kingdom Metazoa; phylum Arthropoda; class Insecta; order Diptera; family Tachinidae; genus Trichopoda; species Trichopoda pennipes. Next base: position 7,707,368 of record JASKUP010000040.1, read on the forward strand.
ATTCAAAATAATCAAAAAATGTTTCAAAAAACAAAACAAACAAAAACAATAAAAAACGACAAATTAAAAATTTTTTGTTTTACATACATACAAACAAATTTTCAACATTAAAAAATTTTTAAATGAAAAACAATTTTTAAAAATACATAACAAATTTTTATTAAAAAATAAACATTTTATGATATTCTCATAAAACATTTATTTCAATAAAAATAAAAAATATCTGAAATGTATTACTAGGGGGGATATTTTTTATTTTTATTGAAATAAATGTTTTATGAGAATATCATAAAATGTTTATTTTTTAATAAAAATTTTTGTAATAAATATTTCGTGAGAATATCATGAAATATTTATTTAAAGGAATCTAGTACGAATAATAAAATTGCTTAATACATAACAAATTTACAAAAACAATAGTATTTTACACATATATTCTAAAACATAAATTTAATGACCAAACATTACAAAAAATTAAAGTATTAATTATTAATATTATGCAGGTACAGAGTTTTGTTTTATAATTTTATGCACCAAATGTCTATAATTTTGTGCAACATTCTCCGTATCTGCTTTAAAATTTATTCTTTTGGTTAATGGTACTTTAATTATTTGTAACATTTCTAACATATAACGACGTTTATAATTATTTCCTAAATTTAAAATTGAAACATTTTCAAAATTAGGATTGTGATTAACTTTAGAGCAATGCGAAGATAATGCTGTTTTAGGTCAGACCAGAAATACAGGAATAATATTAGTTTGCAAAAAACAGCATTATCTTCGCATTGCTCTAAAGTTAATCACAATCCTAATTTTGAAAATGTTTCAATTTTAAATTTAGAAAATAATTATAAACGTCGCTATATGTTGGAAATGTTACAAATAATTAAAGTACCATTAACCAAAAGAAGAAAAGTTGACACTTGTGCTTTTAGTGATCTTGTTTTCTTTATAGATTTTTTATATTCATGTATTTAGTCTGCATCTTCATCCGAGTTAGGCATAATATTCAAGGGCATGTTTTCTTCAGAGTGTCTACCAATTTCAGCGCCATCTTTATCTTCGGTGTTTTCATATTCAAATTGCATAATTTTAGAACTCCACCAACATATCTCCCCAAATAATGGAATCGCTTTTCCATTGAAATGGTCACCTAGCGGAAACTCCTGAGAGAATTGTGCCGGAAAGTTATCAGCTTACTTGGCGACCGACAGTATGGTTTCGGTAGGAGGCGCTCTACGGGCTACTTGCTGGCATTCCTATCGGAACAATGCAGTAACTCTATGCATCATTTCGGAGAAAGTTCCCCCCGGGGGCACATGATAGTCTTTTTGGAACCTACTATTCCATTTAGACTGGTGTCTTTCGGGGTAAAAGGGAGCCCAGGCCCTTTAAAGGCTAGTAGGAGCCATTTGGACAATCCACATATTTCTATGGGAATCAGTGAGCTCGCAGAGTTCGCTATTTGTCTCTTTAGACATTTAGCTGTTCTCTGGCTGGTTATTGAGGTTGGCCCCTATATGGGAGTATCGTAGTGGTTGTGGTTTCGAGGCCTTTGTGAGAGTTTGTGGGTCGGATCATTCAAAATGAACACAATGAATGGTTCAGGTCCAGTGAGTATGAATGCCGTCGTGTTCTTAATTATATTAAGCTTCATGCGTTCTGGACCAGGAGTTGGATAGTCTCCAACTCTTTAGCAAGGGATAAAGGCTGCGACCTACTTCGAGCTTTTGCAATTGCTACAAGGAGTGGCCGGAGAATTCGCGGATTCTAAGGCCTTCTAGGGCGTGAATGGCGTTGCTTTTCATTCACAGTGGTAATGGCCACCATCTGATTATGGCTCACTGCCGGTGCAGATGTAAACCTTATCACATCATTTCGGAGAGAGTCCCCCCTAGGGGCACATTTTTCGGTCTTTATAGAACTTCGGCTATCTAGACCTGTGTAAGTGGGGGTATAAGGGAGCCTAGTCTCCTAAAGTCAGCAGGGGTACAACTGGAAGCTGCACGTTATTTCCACGGGAATCAGTGGCCCGCACAGTTTTCGCTATTTGTCTCTTTAGGCATTTAGCTGTTTCTCTGACTGATTATTGAGATTGGCGCTTTGAGAGTATCGTGGTGGTTGTGGTTTCGTGGCCCCATAACAGGTCTGGTGTTAATGGAGTTGGATAGTCTCCAGCCCTTCAGCAAGGAGTAGTGGTTTGCAGACCTACTCTAAAATTGCTACTAGGAAGGACCTGTTGCTAGAATTAGACTTCGGCCTCCTAATGCGTGAGTGGCGCTGCTTTTTACTCATAGTGGTTTGACCACCATCTGATTAACGCTCACTTCCAGGTGCAGATGTAAATCATATTACGAAATTTCGGAGAGAGTAAGGTGGTGGGTGGCTCTAGATATTTTCAAAGCATTTGATAGAGTGTGGCATAATGCACTTCTATCAAAACTTGCTACTTCTACTGTCGGTGATAATTTCTCCAAATTTATATCGAGTTTTCTGAGAAATCGCATTATATGAGTTGTTATACAGGGGATTTCATCAGACACCGTTCTTTCCCCTACTCTATTTGTTATTTTTCTAAACGACCTTCTTTGTCAAACTTTCAATCCTATATACTCTTTCACAGATGACAGCACCATTTGTCATTCGTATTCATTTGGTAATAGACCGAACCAGTTGCAGGTGAGTTTCAAAAGGCGGAACGGTGTAAAAGATCTTCGTACTATTTATACCACCTATATCCGTCCAAAGATGGAATACAACTCTCATGTATGTGCCGGCGCCCAATAGTTTATTTTGGAGTTGCTCGAACGCGTATATGAGAGGACCAAGAGGCTCATTGGGGATGGTAACGTATTCAACTCGATTGATTCCCTAGAGCATCGACGCAATGTAGGATGTATTTCACTATTTTATCATTACAACAATGGTAAGTGCTCTAACGAAATTAGGGAACTTGATTCCAAAACTCGTACATTTTTGCATTTCACTCGATTTTCGTTGAGAGCGCACCCATTTGTGGTCGATTGGCTAATGAATCGCAATACATATTACAGGGAAAATTCGTTATTTAACCAAACAGTTCGTATGTGGAATAAACTCGCTCCAGACATCTTTCCTGTCATTTTCAATCTAGGAAAATTCAAATCGAATATTCACAAGCACTACTCCCTTTTGCCTTCTCACCATAACCTTATTTCCTAGTTCTGGTACAATGCTTTGCATGTGTAGGGGTCATCCTCAGAGTATTGGTCCGAACAAAAAAAAAAGATGAAAACGTATGAAATTTAATTTTGACGCCATGGATGCATTGATGTTTTCAAAACAAAATAGCAATTTGTTCACACATTGTAAGTTGTTTACGAACTGCGTGGCTTGCTAAATAAAACTTGTGGTACAACAACAAAATGTGATACAAAGGGAGTAGAAGATTCTTAAATCTTCTAGACTTTAAATGGAAAAATATAAGTAGGGTAGCGTCTAAGTGGATAATCAATCAGTGTAAAATCAAGCCTCTTGAAGTGAAGACGCGCATCTTCAGTAAATTGTTCTGTAGTGTCAACTTTGTGTAGTTAAAATGAATAAACTTGTTATTAATTTAAAAATTCTAAAAACTGGTGTTATTTATCTTGCAATAAAGAACTCACAACAACAAAAGGTTTATAAAAGCTATAAACGTAACAATATGATAGTTACAAAATGTTAGTATATTTTCTTTTGTTATTGCTAAAATGTATTCAACAATTATTTATTTTCAGACCAACTAAGCGATCTTATATTTATTATTTTTTTTATTATTATTCCGCAGATTTTATAACGTTGCTTTAGGCAATTTTTGAAATCGAAAAAGTAATTTGAAATTTAAAACTTTTACAGCCGTATGCATAAAAACTTAAGGCAGGCTTAACTGCCGTTGTTAAGCACAATTTCCTAAAGTTGTATTCAAAAAACGTTTTTACCTTAACATACCTTTGTTAACTTTAAAGTAGGAAAAACCTACGTTAAACCTACAATAAATTGACAGTTCAATTTTATTATTGAAAGTTCAAAAACAAAACAAATTGTGTTTACAATAAACTGAGCCGTTTATTTTAAAAGTGGCATAAGTAACTTTGTTATTGTCATCTTTTTTATTTTAAATTAGTTTATATAACATTTTAATTTTTAGCCATTTCAACTAGTCTGTATTTAGTTTTCTTTCTGAAACGGATTTTTCTAATGATTGTGTTGAAATAAAATCTTTTTTCTCCATGTTGTGCACTGTGAAGAATTTTTTTGACAGGGGGCTATTACTACTATTACTATTTTGTTTTTTACATAAGTCACCATGTGCAATAATATGCTTTTGAGTTGTGACATTCTTAGATATTTTATGCAACACGAAGCAACCTCCTGAGAATAATAAAAATAATGCTAATTATGTGTAGTATATTAGATATCACTATAACATAGTTCAGTAAACTGCACTATTCTTTCGCACTAATAAAAATAAGTCCAATAATCACAACAATACTTCATACACACTTATTACATGTTTTCATTTCTTTCACACGAAGCTCCGTAATTAGTTTCCTGAGTACAGCGACTTACGCCGCTTTCAAAATAAACATTTTTGTTATACCGTTAATTATCAATACTCCTCTCAAACAAATCTCAATACTTCTCAACTTATTAATTTCAAATTTATTAAAAATGAAAAAAAAAACTGTTCAGTTGTGACTTATGCCACTTTCAATGTAAACAGCTCAATTGACACTTTTACTTTGTTATTCCAAAAATGTTTAAAAATGTTTATTAAAAACAAATTGTTGTATACAAATAATATTAAAAACTAAAATATAACATGCCATTCATTATAAAACATTTTTACATTTTTATTTTATATTTTACAAAAATATAGTTATAATTAATTATTGTAAACAAATGTTTTATTGATGTACATATAATCAAAACAAAGCTCGTTATCCGAATAATTTTTTTTTTAATATGAACAAATTCTTTGGAAGTTCTTCGTAAGCCTTGCAAATTGACCTTTTTTTGGGTTCTTTGCTGTTTACTAAAAATATTAATAAAAAAACAAAAAAAAAATGTTGATTTTGCTGAAAACAATAAAAACATTTTTTATGGATCTAAATACCGGATAAATATATTCATTTTTATACATCGTTAACTACAACGTGACAAAGGAAAATAGTGGCATTGCCAGAATTAAAACTACTAATTTTACTAAAGCATACATTAGCTAAAGTACTGTTTATGAATACCATTTTTTAACAAACGTCTGTTAGCCTTAAAGTGTTTGTTAACTAACGTCTACTTTAAAGCTCAAGTAAGCGTTTTTTATGCATACAGCCGTTAATATGTCAGAAATAACATCACTTATCCGAATCATTATCACTTGTGTACTAAATCAAAGAACAGCACAGAATACGTAATATTTTTAAAAGTTTTATCACCTTTTCTCCTATTTTTCTGGACACGGTTCAGATATGATAATTAGGCAAAGTGTTCATTCCACCTTTAAAATTAGTTCCACCGTATTAAAATGCCCGTTTTTTCTTTATCTTCCCTTTTGAAAAAGTACATAATCTTATTATAGAAATTTCTTAAAGCTAAATGTCCTATGCGAACAGATCTATTGGATACAATGACTTAGTAATCGCTACGATGCAATATTAGAGTAATTTCAAAAAAAGTTATTGTCAGCTTTGAAATTAGCTCTTTTAAAGTCAGATTTAATATAAATTCATTTAAATATTTTGAAACATCTCAAGCCTTGGCTGCCAGATGTTCATATTAAAAATATATTTTCAATCAAACGTGGGCACTGTGAGGAGCACTTAAACTTAATTAGTATTAAAAAAGTAGACTTACCACCGAGTGAAATATAATAAGTCTACCAACGCCCTCGAGGTGCATAGCGACAATTGACTCCTTGCTTGAGAGACTACCGAAACTGATGCCTATTCTGTTGAGAAATCAACAACACAAAATATGAGAAAAAACTACATCCTACCGCGATTTACTTTAAACCACAGCCACCACGTTACTCCCCGAAGGCCCTCACTAATAACTGCATTAGGAACCGTAGTCTCTGCGGGCTGCCGTTCAGGCTACTGCTAATCTAGGCGACTAGTGCCGATTTTTATTTCCAGAAACTGCAACGTCAATTGGTGGGGACCAAGACTATGTGCCAACGGGGGGAGCCGCAACTGGTTGCCCTTAATAAGGCTGATAACCTTAAGAATGTATGTTTATATTTAAACTTATTTACCAAACTAAAAGCAGTCTATATCGGTCGTTTAAAAACATAACATTAAATAGGGTGCTCCATACAAGATGTGACTTTTATGATTATAGGGTTTATATCTTGAACCGCAAATGACAGATCTTGAAAATTTACATAAAAATAATAATAAAAGAAAAAATTAAAAGGACATTCTTGTAGAAGAGCAGATTTTCTGACGTGAACTAATTGAATAAAATTGTTTCAGCAAATCAGAGCGGCATCTAAAATCCAGCGGTATTGAAATGATTAAAAAATTATTCTTACCTTGACATTATAAAATCACATATTCCACTTAAAGTCAATTTCTTTTGTGGTGACTGCAATATTGCCATCGTTATGAGGGCAATATAAGAATACGGTGGTTTCACTAGAGGAGAATTAACTTTGTCGGCATCTTCATTTGCCGACGCAATTTCTTCTTGAATTGTTGGATGATGATGCTGTTGATGTTGTTGCGGCTGTTGTTGTTGTTGTTGATTATTGGCATTTGAGTTGTTTAGATTTGGAGCGGTGCGTCTTTTCAAATGAGGTGGAGGAGATAGGGAGGGGACACTTGTCAAATGAGGCACACAGCTCGTTACGTTGACAACAGCTAAATCCGTCGAAGTATGCATAACCGTTGGAAAAGTTTTATTACAACGAAATTAGTTACAACCTTTCAAATTAAAAGGTGATTCAAATAAATTTTATTCAAAAATAAATTTATTTCTGTTTGAAATTTAATTTTAATTAAATTTTTAATTATTTTGTTTTTTAATTTCTCAGGAACTTTTGTTTGTTAATATATTTTTTATTGTTTCACTTAATTTATTTGTCATTTTTGGAGGATTTTTTGTAAATAATTTTTTTATTTTTTTCTTTAAAAAAATTTTCTTAACACTTGGAATATTATTTGCAATTGTCTGTTATATAATTTTTTTGTTTTTTGTTGTCTTTGTCTCTTTTTTTAGCACTGCATCCGTTTTTAATTTATTTTGTGAAAATGTTTTGTTCTAATTTGAAACGGAACGCGCCAAGAAAAACAGCAATTCGACTTGTAATCCGCTACGTTCTTTTTGTCTGCAAATGACGGAATTCTTTTTACAAATGTTGCTGCTTAATCGAAGAGACAATTTTAAACGTATGCTGTCTCGCTGGTAAGCTTGGCTAACTGGCAGGAATCGTTGGTTGGAATGCTGTACCCAAAATAAACAATAAAGCGAATAAAATGTTGCTGGAAAAAAGGGCAGAGGAGGCTCAGAACGACTGTAAACGTTTGCATTTAGTGTTTTTGTTTATACGATGATGTGATAAAAGTATCAAAGCAAAATCTCTTTTTCTCTCTCCCTTCCGCCAACAACGGAATGGAAAAAACAAATTGTTTTTCTACACAACTCAAACATTTATTTATCCGTAACCGCTGTCGTTTTCATCGCATTTGTCGTTGTTATGTTGTTGTTTTATGCCAAAATAACATTGAGTTGTGATGCGGCAGCCACTGCCCTGCTCATCACACTCGTACACTTTACAGCCGGGGTATAAAATCTCTACAACAATGTTATAGAAAGAGATGGCTATATTCAGTTAAAATGTATGAATGCAATGAAAATACTTAAATTATTTCTCCCTTTGAAATGTTTGGATTTGCTGGCAGAGGAAGTGTGAGTGGGTGCTTAATTTCCTAAAGGGATGAATGAATATACATAACACAGATTGTTGGATCACAAATAAAAACAAACAAACAAAGGATGTGTTCAAGAAAATGTTAAGCGGATATGTCTGTGTATATTAAGATGCACACAATCATACTTAACAAGCATATATTCATATACATACATATGTGAGTATGTTTGTTTGTGTTTGTGTAAGTAAATGTCAATGGTAAAATGTGGAGCGTATGGCAGGGGATCATCCTTTTTATGTATCATTTTTATTGAAACAACAACATAAAATGGCGTAATCTCAATTCATTTTAAAACAAACAAACATAAGTGACTAATGATCCAATAAACAACATTTTTTTTTTTTAATTTTAAGTACTTTTTACGACTCACTCTAACTCAACGTATTCCGAAATGTTTTTTGTTTTTTTTTAATTTTAATGGCCCGTTATTTGCCCAGATTCTGAATAGTTTGTTGATTAAAATTGTTCTGTTCTAGAAGCACTGTTGTAATATTTTGTCTAATTCATCGATTTATTGTCATTTCGATGAGCTAAAAATGGTACGACTTTTCTCAATTTCTAAAAGTTACTGTGCATCGTGTCCATGTGCTGGTTTTCTTTTTTCCCCAGATATTGGAGCAGATCATTTATGTATTTCAACTCAAAAAATCTGTGGCCGGGACTATAAAAGCCGATTTTTGGTTTGCTTTCTTCGGTTAATCACTGTTGGTGATCTTTTTTATTATAGAATTTTTTGTTCTTGTGAACATGTGTCCAAAGCTTTGTTTCTCCATAGCAACCTTTTTTCTCATCATAGAGTCATTCATAATTGATGATATTTCTCCATAGGTATAGGCATCCAATATAATGTGAGGCTGCTCGCCTTCCCAAGACTAATGCTAGCCACTGCTAGATATTTAGACACAATGCGTGCTATCGTCCTCATTTCTCTATTTCGAAGAACATTCTGTAAGTACCTTTTTTTAAATTTTTATAGTACTAGATGTTAATAAAAATTTCCATGATTAGGATAAAGCAGTTAGCCAGGTATACTGATTAAGATCAAGTAACTTACTGCGTTTGGGCTCTTCAAGCCTGTCCACATATGCCAACGTCCCATTTATCTCATTAGTTTATATCCCCCCCCCCGGGGCACATTTATGGTCTTTATAGTACGTAACAGCTATCTAGATCTGTGCAGCTGGGGGAAAAAGGGAGCCCAGTCCCCTGAAGACAGGCAAGGAGTCAACTGTAAGCTCCACTTATTTCCACGGGGATCAGTGAGCCGCAAAGTTCATTATTTGTCTCTTTAGACATTTAATAGTTCTCTGACTGATCATTGAGGTTGGCCCCTATATGGGAGTAACGTGGTGGTTGTGGTTTCGCGGCCCCATAATAGTATAACGGTTATTATGGTGGCCAGGATCATCTCACTGATAATGACACGCAAAATGAATGATCCAGTCCAGAGAGCATGCTAGACATGTGTTCTGGACAGGAGTTTAAAGTCTCCAACTCTTTAGCAAGGTATGATGCTTTGCAGCCCTGCCCTGGCATCATTAAAGTTGCAACTAGGTGGTTCTGTTGCTTAGAATTATGTCTTCGGCTTCCTAGGACGCATGTATGACGTTCCAAATTATACAATTGTGGTTTGTCCACCATCTGATTAAGGCTACATAGCCAGGTGCGGATGTAAAACGAATCACACTATCTCTTTAGCTTTACAACATTTTACATGACCATTCTTCAGTGAAACTTTAGCTTCTGACTCTCCAAAATTTATATAAATTCTATTTTTTCTTTGATCTCATTTGCCGAGGCATTTGATAAACGTACAATATTATTTCAATCTGTAGCAAAATTTAGTGAAAAGCTGAGAGTGGCAAAGGATTCTAAGAATTTTTCAAAACTAACTTCGTTTCAAATTGTTAAGGCTCTTTTTATAAAGCATAATTATTAATTATTATTTACTTTAAATTTGCTATTAAAATTAAAAAGTTTTGTATTCAAACGAATTGTTTGTGTTACCCATATAAACAAAAATGTTTGCTGGGTTTACATTTCGTACTGTTATCACTGGCATTCAATGTTTTCAATTTAGCGTTTTCATTAATGTTTTAGTGTCAGAAACATGTATTAAAAAAAACTTCATGTCTTGCAAGTTTAAAGTCTTCTTCACGAAGTTAAGCGAGATCTTAAAATGAGTATTATAAAGTTAGAAAAATACGTAATAAAACTCTTGTGTAATAACGGCCTTTAGAGTAGACAGGGGATCCAAAAACTTTTCATTTTAGCAAAAAATCTTTAACCTCGACTACAGTTTGTTTTAGCTTTTATTTTGTAAGATATAGATTTCGAACCAACGCATATTCAGACTCTTACTTAATGAAATTAGGTCGTGTTTGTGCTATTTATGCATTTAAATTTATTTTTTGTTTCATATTCAAAATCACTTATTAATATTTTAAATACTAAAAGTGCTAATATGTGCCTGCATTGTCCAACGGGGTTCGATATAATCGGATATGATTTTATAACATTCCGCGTCAAATTTGGTTTGTAAATATACCGGTTTCGGCTATGTGCTAGTATACTCTAGTATAGAGAAAAACTTACACTGAAAATGGCACATAGCCGAAACCGGTATGTTTACAAATCAAATTTGACGTGAAATTATACCCAACTAAAATTGCAGGTTTTTAATTTTTTTTTTTTTAATTTCCTACATAGTTTAAATAGAAACAAGTCCATGTTTGGTTCTAAAATTAATTTTCTCAGATATTCGTTGAACCAAGCAATAAATGAAGTTACACAATTAAGAAATGGTGGAATTTTACTTAAAATAGTGGTAACAGCAAAATAAACAGTCATGTTCTAAAGCGAAAAGTTAAGATAAAATATTGTTTTTAACAGGTATTCTGAAGGACCATTCGATTTTTGTTTTTGTTATGTACATATTTAAAAAAGGACGCAAGTCAAGTCATGTAGCGATAAATACGAAATTGTAAACAACATATGGAAAATTATCACCCAGTTTCAGTGGTAGAATTCCAGGGACGGCGTTAACTCCTGCAAAAAGGCCAAAATCAAATAATACATAGCTTTCACACAGAATTTTTAAAAAAATTTAAAAAATTTTTAAAAAATATTTACAAAAAGTAGTTTTAACTCCTTTTTTTCGTAAGGAGCTAGATTCATCATGCCCATGTGTTATTATTTGACCTAATCACTAAGTGCTAAATTATTTTATTTAAAAACAATCCAAAACTTTTTTAGTTTTCTTTTGCTACTTTCTGAAATTGCAAGTTGTCCACACTAGTGGCAACTAAAGAGAAGATTTGAAATACACACTAAAACATTGCACACATACATGCAAAAGTTTTAAGTGAGCTAATGGAACGAGTGGCTAAATAAATGGTTGGATGGCTTCGTTCCTCTTCAGCCACTTGTGATGGTTTTGTTGTTGGTGCATACACTAAGAGAAAAAACATGTTTGATAACTGTTTATCTTAATATACAGGTTGTCTGCTGGGAAGATATACTACTTTGTTTTACCGCCATTTCGCTAAAAATTATTCTTGATAGTTCATATTTGGCAGTCGTAAAGTAGACACGTGGCAAATTAATTATGGAAAAATATGCGACAAATCCACGATGAGAAAGTTACGTTATAAAGGAAGATGAGAAAGTTACGTGAAATTTTTGGGAGAAACAACGTGATAACAAAACGCACTAGTGAATGATTTTTGAAGAAAAAGGGTCTGTAGGTGATAGGTCCAAGCATGGACCACTACATACTGCAAAATCAGCTGAAATCATAACTGCTGCTTAAGAAAGTTTTCAAAATAATCGATCAACCTTACTTCGACGCCGTGCTCAGGAGCTTGGTCTTCAAAGAATAACTTTGGCCACAATTTTGCGCAAGAATTTACATTTGTTTCCATATAAAATTCAGTTGACACTAAAGCTTCTTCCACACGACAATTTACGCCGCTGAACATATTCCAATAGAATGCTACAGTTCGCCTATGACAACCCCGATTTTCATGACATGACAAAATCATAATGAGTGACGAGGCACATTTTCATTTGAATGGATCTGTGAATTAATAGAATAGTCGGTTCTGGGGAATGGGAAACTCTCAAATTATTCAACAATCAGCTTTGTATCCATTAAAAGTTACAATCTGGTGTGCAATTTGATTAGGAGGAATCATTAGATCTTACTTCTTTGAAAATTAAAACGGCGTAAAGGTAACTGTGAATAGGGAGCGATATCGTGATATGATTGAAAACTTTTTAACACCCCAACTGCATGTTATGGGCTTGATTAACATGTGGTACCAACAAGGCGGTGCCACATGGCATATACAGCCAAGATTACAATGGAATTACGGCGTGACCTTTTTTCACAACAAGTTATTTCAAGAAATGGCCGGCTTCCACTGTCGCCTGATTTGAAGGTTTCTGCTTTCCTCTTGTGTGTCCCCCCCCCCCCGGGGGCACATTTATGGTCTTTATAGTACGTAACAGCTATCTAGATCTGTGCAACTGGGGAAAAAAGGATTTCAGTCCCCTGAAGGCAGGCAGGGAGTCAACTGGAAGCTCCACTTATTTCCACGGGGATCAGTGTGCCGTAGAGTTCATTATTTGTCTCTTTAGACATTTAATAGTTCTCTGACTGATCATTGAGGTTGGCCCCTATATGGGAGTAACGTGGAGGTTGTGGTTTCGCGGCCCCATAACAGTATAATGGTTATTATGGTGGCCAGGATCATCTCACTGATAATGACACGCAAAGTGAATAATCCAGTCCAGTGAGCATGCTAGACATGTGTTCTGGACAGGAGTTGAAAGTCTCCAACTCTTAGGCAAGGTGTGATGTTTTGCAGCCCTGCCCTGGCATCATTAAAGTTGCAACTAGGTGGTTCTGTTGCTTAGAATTATGTCTTCGGCTTTCTATGACGCATGTATGACGTTCCAAACTATACAATTGTGGTTTGTCCACCATCTGGTTAAGGCTACATGGCCAGGTGCGGATGTAAAACGAATCACACTATCTATGCTCTTGTGGGGATATCTAAAAAGCAAGATTTAGGCCAATAAACCAGAAACGCTTGAGTGACTCAAAAAAAATATTCGTGATGAAATTAATGAAATACAGCGTGAAATGTGTGAGAATGTCATAAAAAATATGTTCAAAAGGGCTCGCATTTGTGAGAAGTTTTGTCTATTTAGGTATGAATGCACTCATTGTTTAAATTAATTTCATCATCATGGCGGAGCAGTCTAAAAACCAAGAATATATTTTGACAACAACCTGCACTATTGCACGTGATTCAGTAGCGGCATTTCTTTCGTCATCCTTAATATAAATAAGTGATGATAAATAAATGGAAAAATCGTATTTTATAAAGTAAATCTGTTTCACAGACAGTGAAATTGATTGGTGAGGTTTTCTTTAAAGGAATTAACATGGAATGAACAACATTCAGTACCGGAGCTTCTGAAACAATTAAACGATCAATTTAATAAATAGCAGGTATATGAAGCAAAGCTACACTTGTAATGTTTTATGAAATAAAATACAATTTTGATTTTAAATAATTTCCATATCCATTTGATATCCCAAATTTGGTTTCCAAGTATTTTTTCCTATTTTCGTCTTATAATGAAATTATTTGTGTTTTGATTTTTTCGAAATGAAAATCCATTTTGAAGTTTTGGGCATCGATCTTGAATGAGATTTGTGGGAAAAAGATAAAAGAGGATCATCTTAAAAATATTATTGTCTCTGTTTTCTTCATGAAGTGTTAATTTAAAAATTTTTTCTCTACGTGTAGTACCCTACTTGTATTAATTTTTTTTTTATACTTTTTCATTGTTTTATATTTTGTTTGCTTTCATGCTTTTTATGTTTTTTTTTTTGTTTTTTGTGCAGATACCTTTATAACTTTGATGTGCCTTTTAATAATAATATTTTATTATGTCACACAAATAAACGCACACAAGCATAAAAACTCATGCTATAATATAAAGCTACTAAATACACACACACACACACACACACACACACTTACATGTTTGTATATATGAATCTAAAAAAAATACATGAATGTATATGTACATACTATGCATAGATAAATACATATATACAGGGTGTGTATATTCCCATTCAAATCTATTAAGTTATGTCGTTGCTGTTGTTGTTGTTGGTGGTTTGCATTATTTAAACAGGATACATACACATGCATGTAAAATGAAAAGTAATTTGTGTGAGTGTGTGTGTGTGTGTATATATGTATGTGTGAGTGTGTACAATGTGTGAGCATTTTCTGTACATAAGTACAGATTTTGTGTTTTGTTGTTGATGCTGTTATTGTTGTTGCTGTATCCAGAGCTAAGTTCTGTTATAAATGCACAAGTTTGCATTTTTATGTGCGAATGTTTTTTTAACCAGAATTTTATTTCCATTTTTCCGATTTTTTTTTAATGATTTTTATTTGTATTTTTAATATTTTTTCAGTTCAATCTGCTTTATTATTTTTCATTTCTCATCCATACACACACACACATATACACACACACACGGCTACATTCATTTGTATTTGCATAACAAAGTTAACGTTTTGAAATCTTCTTTGGTTGCGTACATGAATGGGTTGGTTGATGCTGCATGAATATACATATAAATGAATCCTGATTCCTGTTTTCCTTTTTTTTTTTTGGTTTATTTGTCTGCATACAAAAAATAATGTAAATATTAGGATAACGATTCTTTCACTGATAATTTATATACAATTTAAATATTATTTATCGAATTTTATATATCAGATCATTGCAAAAAGGCATTTAAAAATATACAGAATAAGAGAGATATTTGTTTAAGGTGCGTTTGGAATAACATCCAGACTGTTTTCGTGCATTTATTTATTATCCTTTAAGTGACAACATTAGAAATTTCGGATTAGGAACGGTTTTTCAAAACCTTTTACATTATAGCCCGATTGCAGAGGTTTCGAGCCTTAAAATATTCGAGAGTTATTTTTAAATTGTAGCTGTAGATTTTTTTAAATAGGGTTAAACTTACTTATGGAATTCTTAAAGGCTTTGGTTTGCATACCATGTCTTTGTAGTAGTTAATTTCGCACAGAAAAATTTCCATTTGACCGATAGTGCATCATTAAAATGCGTTTATCCTGAATGATCAAGCGATTTTAATTTGATTTTATATTGTCTACGTCGCACATTTAGTACTCCAAGAAATATAAAGGAAAAACCTTAAATATGTCTTTTATTCCCTCTTAAAATTTGTGCGCCGCACAGTGGATCATTTTACAAGAAGGCGGCCAAAAGTTATTTTTTTCATGGTCGCCAATTGTAAAATTTTAGGGTTTATTCGAAAGTAGATAAAGATTAACGGCTGTATGCATAAAAAACGCTTACTTGAGCTTTAAAGTACACGTTAGTTAACAAACACTTTAAGGCTAACAGACGTTTGTTAAAAAATGGTATTCATAAACAGTACTTTAGCTAATGTATGCTTTAGTAAAATTAGTAATTTTAATTCTGGCAATGCCACTATTTTCCTTTGTCACGTTGTAGTTAACGATGTATAAAAATGAATATTATTTATTCGGGTAGTTAGATCCATAAAAAATGTTTTTATTGTTTTCAGCAAAATCAACAAATTTTTGTTTTGTTTTTTTTATTAATCTTTTTAATAAAAAGCAAAGCACCCAAAAAAGGTTAATTTGCAAGACTTACGAAGTACTTACAAAGAATTTGTTTATCTTAAAAAAATAATTATTCGGATAACGAGCTTTGTTTTGATTATATATACATCAATAAAACTTTTGTTTTAAATAATTAATTATAACTTTATTTTTGTAAAATATAAAATAAAAATGTAAAAATGTTTTATATTGAATGGCATGTTATATTTTAGTTTTTATTATTATTTGTATACTACAATTTGTTTTAATAAACATTTTTAAAAATTTTTGGAATTACACAGTCAATTGAGCCGTTTACATTGAAAGTGGCATAAGTCACAACTGAACAGTTTTTTTTCATTTTTAATAAATTTTAAATTAATAAGTTGAGAAGTATTGAGACTTGTTTGAGAGGAGTATTGATAATTAACGGTATAACAAAAATGCTTATTTTGAAAGTGGCGTTACTCGCTGTACTTAGGAAATTAATTACGGAGCTTCGTGTGAAAGAAATGAAAACATATAATAAGAGTGTGTAAAGTATTGTTGTGATTATTGGACTTATTTTCATTAGTTCGAAAGAATAGGGCAGTTTACTGAACTATATTATAGTGATATCTAATATACTACACATAATTAGCATTATTTTGTTATTTTTTTATTCTTAGGAGGTTGCTTCGTGTTGCATAAAATATCTAAGAATGTCACAACTCAAAAGCATATTATTGCACATGGTGACTTATGTAAAGGACAAAATAGTAATAGTAGTAACAGCCCCCTGTCGAAAAGATCCTTCACAGTGCACAACATGGAGAAAAAAGATTTTATTTCAACACAATCATTAGAAAAATCCGTTTCAGAAAGAAAACTAAATACAGACAAGTTGAAATGGCTAAAAATTAAAATGTTATATAAACTAATTTAAAATAAAAAGATGACAATAACAAAATGACTTATGCAACTTTGAAAATAAACCGCTCAGTTTATTGTAAACACAATTTGTTTTGTTTTTGAACTTTCAATAATAAAATTGAACTGTCAATTTATTGTAGGTTTAACGTAGGTTTTTCCTACTTTAAAGTTAAAGTTATTTAAAGGTAAAAGCGTTTTTTGAATACAACTTTAGGAAATTGTGCTTAACAACGGCAGTTAAGCCTGCTTTATGTTTTTATGCATACAGCCGTTAAACTTTATTTTAACTATATTACACTGAACAGGGTGATTCAAAATGAGAATTTTCTGTATTTTGCTAAAATGATAAATTTCTTAGTGAATTTTTTGATTTTTAAACATCTATAACTTTTTTGTTATACAATTTTTTTTAAGGAAACAAACCTTGTATAATAGCGTAATTTGTATTTGATTGACTTTTGATTTTTAGAAATTATTTTTTTGAGAGGTCCAAGTTTTTTCTAAATTCTCTTACTTAATAGAGCTTAATAGAGCATAACTCCTTAAGGTTGTTAGGGAATGTAAAAGCATTATCACTGTATCCCCTACACGCCTATACTCCATTGTATACCCCGTACGATTCGACTATGAGCACCAGAATAATTTTTCTGGCACAAGGTCGAAAATTTTTTGCAAAATGGAATTAAAAGTTCTTTTTCTGTTTTGCTATTTTGTAAGCATTTTATTTGTTTTTTAAATCGCCTTTACGAGAGACGTTGTTTAGATGAATATGCGTATTTTCAGAAAGAAACAAAAATTTTTAGTCAATTTCAAAGTCATACACAGTTGGTCACAAAAATATTTTGCCTACTTAAAATAACGTAAATTCATATGATTTAGGTCACAGAAGTACTTTGCTTTTTAAATTGATTTGCACTGATTGTAAAATAGTTGTTTTTTTTAAATTCTTAAATTGCTTGGAGCATATTCTTAAATTGGGTTATCATTAGTCCTGATACTCTGTTCATAATTTCGTGCGAAATGCTGTCAAAGCCCATATAAAAATATTTCGTAGGAAATAAATAAGAAATAATGTTGCTAAACTAGTACTCTGTTTATTTTTTAAAAAGTCATGAAATGTTTCTGGCAGCATGTTTTTCTAAATGAAAAACGTTTCAGGCAACATTTTTTTTAAAATACGAAACAATATGAGCAGCACTTTTTTCGCACGGAATTGTGAGCAACAGCTGTATTTTTAATTTTAAATTTGTTGTGCCAAAAAGTAAAAGTATGGAGAAAAGCGTAAATTTATTAAAAAGTGAAAACGAAAAAGTAAAAATTTAGTGACGCAGAAAAGTGTATCCTTATTTCTGCAGTAAAAAAAAGAAAAGTTATTTGGGATAAGTCCCAAATGTTAAATTCTAACCGCAGTGCCGCGAAATCATCGTGGATAGATATTGCTAAAGAGATTGGAAAACCTGGTAAGGATTGAAATATATGTGCATATGTATGTATGATCTTTTTTGATTATTATTAGATGAAGCATGTAAGCAAAACGGAAGGAGTATTTGAGTAGCAAACGGTATTACAACCAAAAACGAAAAGCATTAACAAATCTGGTAGAACCTTCAGTTCTCTTCAGACGAATCTCAGGTTCCGTGGCAGTTTTCTGAGAACTTCACTGAGACGTCGAAATTGAGAACGTAAGTGTTATTATTATTCTGACTTATTGTTGCTTATTGTAACTTTCGTAAGTGATGTAAATTTTGATTGTAGAACCAGTTGCTCACAACTTTTAAGCACGCCAGATCGGCAGCCCACGCAAGATATTTTATCTGATTCTGCGATGCTGTCTTACATAGTTAAATAAGAGTTTTCAAATTTTTTAATTATTCTTTGCAATAAAATCTATTGCCTTATGCATCCACCTTATTAAAAGTTATTTAATAAAAAAAGATTTTTTTTGTTTAAAAACAGATCTTTTTATTAAAGCATTTTGATAATTTTAATTATCTTTAAAGCCTCTTTAATGAAATATTAATTTTTTATTTCGTAAACTATTTTTAATTAGGAATCTTCTCCAAAAAAGCGAATTTTCGCTGCCAAGTAGCAGATGTCGGAATTAAAATAAGTCATAATTTTATTGCGAACAACACGGTCTGATTCATCTTGTCTGCCATAATGCACAGCATTAATATTAGATAAAAAGAGAGAATCAGCTGGCAACATATTGTCTAAATTTTCAAGCGAAATATCAAATGTTGCTCAACACTTTTCGCATATTAGAACAGAGTACTAAGCTTTAGGCGAAAAAATAAGGAATATGAAGAAAAAAGAAACCAAAAAAAAAAAGGAATTCAAGAAAAATATTAAGAAAAAAGGCCTAATCATCGATCAGCCAAAGCAAGGGGAAGGGAACACAAATGATGGAAACACTGCAAAAAGATTTTTTTCAGATCCAGAAACTGCAGCATCTATCACAGGAGTAGATTTGGAACTAATAAGGAGGTTCAGTATTATTTTACAAGTTCTAGCATGCAGCAGACAGATAAATACAAGAAAAATTTGAAGAGTACGTCAGAAAATCAACTATACTTAACAAAGAAAAATATTCTTGAAGATATATGCCATCCACAGTTCATCTGAGTTCTATCTGAGGAGGCGCAAGAAAAACAAAACAAAGACTATAAATTCTCTCGCGAGCATAACACAAGAAACATTTCTAGATTTTGTACTAATGAAGACTTGATTGTTATTTTATTATGCACATCAGATCCCTATATCTTCAATATCCAGCAAAAATGGAAAACTACTTCTATTGAACTAGACGTAGAAGCTAAACTACTTCTAGATGGTGAAAATCAGCCTTGATTTAGAAGAAATGTTTACGAAAATTGTTTAATTAATAGTAATTAATTAGTTTAATTAATTACTATTTAATTTAATTTATTAATTTATTTAATAGTAATTCTTCTAAGCACAAGAGTTATTTATCTGTATGTATTTCATCCTTTTAAAGTTTTTTTTACATTAATAAAGTATTAATCAATTTACAATAAAATTATACATGCACAAGTAGTATTTATGTTTATTTTGGACTTAATACCTCCTGATCTAAAGTAAATTTGATTCAATGAATATATTTTTAATAAGTATAAGTGCTAAACATGAATCAAAATTTAAGACTTTAAGTAAAACAAACTCTTTGAACAAGTTTCAATACTCTACTTTCGTACCAAATCAGCTAAAATTTAGAATGCATTTTTAAACTTATCACAACTATTTTTCTAAGCGGTCGATTTTAAATTGTTATACGGATCAAAATTACGATTTATTCTAAGTGTGCGCCGCGCATTTGTTTATTTCTTTATTATTTTAAAGCCCTCCCTCCGTGAGCTGTTTTTTGTAGCATTCTAATAAAAATTGCATTTTATTTTTTTTCAAGTACGGTCATCTACTCTGAATTTTTTATGTCGAAAAGCGCAAGCAAAGACCACCACAAAATTAAAAAAAAATAGGTTTCTTCTCATGTCAAACCAAAACATCCAGCATTTTTTTTTACTCTCAATAATTATTTATTGTAGCTTCAAGAAAATGAACTAACAATAATTATTAAAATCTTAAATTCTAAAACAAAAGTTACATTAGTCCCGATCATGTCAGACCTAATTTTTGGGTTAAAAAAAAAATTGTCATAACAAACAAATATTTCTTAGATGTGTCGTCTGTAGCATTGAGGATTAAAGCTGCGGTATCCCTTTTTTTAATCGGCTATGTCCACTATAATTCAAGATATTGCGAGCAAGGGGGTTAGGATGGTCTTCAAGCTTCATTAAATATTTGCCTGCGTATTTTAATGATTTCTGTAGTCACCAGCGGTATGTCTAAATCACAATGTATGTTTGAATTTCTGATGTACCATGGAGCGGAAGTTATCAACCGTAAAATTTTATTCTGTCCACGTTGAATTCTATTCACATTTGAAGCTGAGGCAGTGCCCGGAAGACCATATTGGTTTTAAAATAGTCTTGTAAATTAGAAGCTTACAATCCAGGCTAAGTTTTGAGTTCCTGCCAATAAACCAATGTAGTTGTGTTAGCTTAAGTTTCATTTGTGTTAGCTTTGAGTCAATATGATGTTTCCATGTAAGGCGTGTAAGGTCAAGATGTATACCAAGATATCTCACATAAGTATGGTGTGGAACAATCTGATTATTGATTCGAACGGGAGAACAATTATCTCTTCGCCTGGTGAAGGTCACATGAATGCACTTTTGAACGTTCACTTTAATTCTCCATAATTTTAACCACAACTCTAACTGAGCTATATGTTGCTGAAGATTTATGGATGCTTGATGGGAGTTTTCATGCGAACTTAGACATGCTGTATCATCAGCAAACGTAGAAGTGTGGACAGTCTCACTTACAGGCATATCGGAGGTATATATCAAGTATAAAACTGGTCCAAGAATGCTACCTTGTGGTACGCCTGAGGAAATTGGTTTGGATACGCTAACGAAGTCTTCTTCAATAACAGAAAATTTCCGTCCAATTATGTAGCTTTTTAATAGGTTGCTAATATTACAAGGCACGTGAGCGGTCAGTTTCAGAAATAGAACTTCATGCCAAACTTTGTCAAAAGCCTGAGAAACATCAATAAAAATAGCTGAACAATACTTCTTCTCTTCAAAAGTCCTTCTTATCACCTGAACCAATCTATGGGTTTGTTCAATTGTGCTATGTCTGCTTCTAAAACCAAATTGATGGTCTGGGATACACCCACTATCCCTTAGCATCGAAGACAATTTATCCATAAGCAACTTTTCGAAAACCTTTGAAATATTTGGTAATAGACTTATGGGCCTATATGACTCGGTTTTGGTCAGGTTCTTACCCGGTTTTGGAATCATTCTAACTTTAGAAATCTTCTAGTGGTCAGGATAGTATTCAAGCCGTAAAATGGCATTAAAAAAAGTAGCATTATTCTGACTGCAATACTGGGAAGCTGCTTCAACATTTTGTTACTTATGCCGTCCATACCAGGAGCTTTTTTCGGGTTTATCTCAGAAATTAACTTTTGAACCTCACGTAACCTAAACTTTAAGGGTCGAGGGGGTAATGCAACTACGCTCGGCAAATTAACATCATCAGTACATTTTTGTGGGGTGAATACGTCTTTCAAGTAATCGGCAAATAAGTTGCCTTTTTCAGCGTCCCTGCTTGCCCAATCTCCACTGATATTACGTAGAGGTGGCTTGTACTCATCCAGCATGTCAACATTTTTTTAACTTTTATCCAACATCATCTGTCGAACACAGAGATGGGCGAACTACGGCCCGTGGGCCACGTCCGGCCAGCGAGAGGTTTCAATCCGGCCCGTCGAGCGTTTTTCAAAAAAAAGTTAATCGTCTATTAAAAAATTATGCCCAAAAAATAAATTTACATTAAGTTTTAAAAAAGATATAAATTGACAATTTTAGCAAAAAAATAAAAATAAAAAATATTATATTGTGTACAAACTGCGTAGTTTTCTGGGAAATATTGTACACACAAGACAACAACAACTTTCTTATACAAAATTCCAAGAAGAAACTTAAAAAGCATGAAACAAAAACAACTAATATAGAAAACTGAGCGTGTAACATAACAACAACTATTATATGTGCGATCTAGAAGATTCTTGAATATGCGAGACAACATGCGCAACAAATATAAAAGGGCCAGCGATGGATTAATCAGCAATCAGTAAAAGTGTAAATCTCGTGACGTAAAGAATAAATTGTGAAGTAAAATTATAAAGTTGCCAACGTACAGTTTTATTTGTGTAATTAAAATAATAAAGTGTATTGTAAATATAAGTTCAATAGTAAAATAGTCTAAGTTTTTTACCCCCATAAATGTCAATCGAAAATAGAAAGAGAAAAATTGATTCGGAATGTCGAGCATTTCAAGAAGAGTGGAAATGGAAATACTTCTTTATGGAATATAACCAAAAACCTATTTGTCTTATCTGCCAAGAACCGGTAGCTGTACTAAAAGATTATAATCTCGCTAGGCACTTTAATTCAAAACATCTTGAGTCGAAGTACTATAAAATGACAGATGAAGACAAGACTAGAAAAATATCTAGTCAGCAAATGTTTTTTAAAAATCAAAGAAGTGTCCAGCGATCCTCCACGTTAGCTGGAGGTTAAAATAGCAAAAAGTAACAAACCGTTTTCTGAAGGAGAATTTATTAAGGATGTGTTAATTAGCATTGAAAAAGTATTATGCCCGGAAAAGGTAAAAGATTTTGAATCTATAGGGCTGTCACGTAAAACGGTCACAAAAAGAATTGAAGCGATTTCTTCTAATTTAATCAATCAACTCGATGGACGTCTTAAAAAGTTTAAGTATTTTTCAGTCACTATTGACGAGAGTGTTGGCAGGAGTGATACAGCCCAACTTCTAGTTTTTATCAGAGGAGTCAATGAAAACTTTGTAATAACCGAAGAACTTGCTTGTTTGAGATCCTTGAAAGGAAAGACGACATGAAAAAGAATTTATGATGAATTTAGAGAGGGATGGAATCTCTTAATGCCCCAATTTCCAAATTAATTAATTTAACAACTGATGGAGCACCTAACATGGTGGGAAAAAATACGGGGTTTGCAGGAGTTTAAAAAGTCAGAATCCTGAAAGCGAAACAATTTTTTACATTGTATAATCCACCAAGATGTTCTTTGCAAGGCTGCCTTGGATATTAACCACGTACTTAATATTATTTGAAAATTAATTAATACCATTCGAGCCCGTGGTTTGTTACATCGACAATTTCAAGAATTTTTATCGGAAATTGATGCAGAACTTTCAGATGCACTTTATTACACAAAGATCAGGTGGCTGAGTTGTGGGCATGCCTTCTCGAGAATTTGGAGTCTTCTCGAAGAAATTAAAGTTTTTCTAAAAACCAAAACTGAAATTTGGGATGAGTGGGAAATATTGGAAGATTGGATTGGAGAATTGGTGCATCGAGTTTGCTTTCTTCACGGATTTACTCGAGCACTATAATAAACTGAACAAAAAGTTACAGGCAAGAAATCAATTTATAGATGAAACTTGGGGCAGTTTTAGGTTTTTTAAAACTGAATTGTTTATATTTTCTAAATTTTTGGGAAAAGATGATTTGAATCATTTTCCAAGACTTAATTAATTCTTTCAGGCCTGTGAGTGAAGAGAAGTTAAAAGTCTTTTCACAATCTTTATTAAAACTGTATTTAGAATTTGAGGCCAGATTTGCTGACTGTAAAAAAAATCCAACCATGTTTTTTCAAAGCCTGTTAATGTTAATCCTGAGAATGTTCCATCTGATCTACAATTGGAAATTATTATTATTAGAATTGCAATGTAATAATAATTTAAAGCAGCTATTTTTAAATGCAGATAAGCTCAATTTCTATAAATCCTTACCAAAAGATGAATTTCCAAAGCTAATTAATCATGCGCAGAAACTTATTGCAATGTTTGCTTCCTCATATTTATGTGAACAGGCCTATTCAGTAATGAAATGCAGACAGAAAAAATTCAATAAAAAACCGATTGTCAGACGAGAGTCTATTTAATTTGTTAAAAGTCGCATCCTCCCAGCTGGAACCAGATTTTGAGGAAATTATGTCAAGTCAAAAACAGATCCATGCCTTCCCATGCATCTGGAAAATCTTAAAATCATAATAAACCGTATCTTATAAAATTTGTATGTTGTTTTAAAATATTACGTAGTATAACTAATAAATATATAGCATAAACCGAACTTTTAATTGAACAGCATCCCCATAATTTTTTTAGTGAATGACCCTCTATGTTTTTTTTTTTTAATTTATTGGCCCGCCACCCAAAAAGTTCGCCCATCACTGGTCTAACACATACTTAATGCATTTACATAAATGCTAATTGATCGTATCTATATCGCGTTATTTAATTTAACAATTTAACTGCTTTCAATGTAAAGAAAAGAAAGCTGCACAGTGAGACTGCCTGTAAATTATGGCCAAAAATATTTGCCTATTGCTGTTATTCTACTGATGAAATATTAAGCTTCAGTATAAAACAGCGATATTCTGAGCAAAATGTTTTCTGCTCTCTTAAGCACTTCAAAGCGGAATGCTAAATACCAAAGCGTTTGAGCAGTGGACACTGAATGAAAAGCGATAATGAAACTCACGTTACGTCAACACCTCTACTCTAACCCAACGTTACAAAAAAAATTTCGAACAATTATTTTACGTTCTTGGTAAGATTATGAAAATTTTTACAGTGAATTCAGTGAAGTAGACACGTGGTAAATATTCGATAAACCAACGTGTTTTAATTGTTTTTTAATTTTATCAAAATTAATCAGCGATTGCTGTGACGATGTAAAAGTTACATGAAATTTTTAGGAGAAGCATCGTGCCAATAAAACGCACTATTTATCGTGTAGTGAATGATTTGGAAGAACGAGGGTCTGTAGGTGATAGGCCCAAGCATGCACCACAATGTAATGCATTTTTGGCTGCAAACATTACTGTTGCTCAAGAAAGTGTTCAAAACAATCCATCAACTTTAATTCGACGCCGTGCTTAGGAGCTTGGCCTTCAAAGAACAACTTTGGCCACAATTTTGCACAAGGATTTGCATTTGTTTCCATATAAGATTCAGTTGACATAACAGCTTCTTCTTTACGCTGCCGTACATATGCCAATAGGATATTACAGCTTGCCCATGATAATCCTGATTTTCATGAAAAAATCATAATGAGTGACGAAGCAAATTTTCATTTGAATGGATATGTGAATAACAGAATAGTCGGTTCTGGGGAATGGCAAAGTGTCAAAATATTCAACAGTCAGCTTTGCATCCATTAAAAGTGACAATCTGGTATGCAATTTGATTAGGAGGAATCATTGAACCTTACTTCTTTGAAAATGAAAACGGCATTACGGTAACAGTGAATGGGGAGCGATATCGTGATATGATTGAAAACTTTTTAACACCACAACTGTATGCTTTGGGCTTTTTAAAGAAGTGATGCCAACAAGACGGTGCCGCATGCCACCAGTACCGACCATAGGTCATAACCTGGCGGTGGCCCAACCACTGTGGGTGATTTTAGCGTCATCCTCGCCCTAGAAGGCCTTCAGATACGTATATCCTCTGGTCACTCCTAGTTGCAACTTCAAAAGCCCGAAGCAGGCCGCAGTAGTCACTCCTTGCTGAAGAGTTGGAGGCTATCCAACTCCTGGTCCAGAACGCATGAATTAACGACGGCATTCATCTGAATGATCCGACCCACAAAGACAAACGAGGGCCTCGAAACACACAGCCACCATCACGATACTCCCGAAGGGCCAACCTCAATAATCAGTCAGAGAACAGCTAAAAGGTTAAAAATACAATTAGCGGAACTCTCTTGTCCAGTTGGCTCATCCCCCGGGGGCACATATATATGGTCTTTGGAGAAAGCAACAACTTAGACCTGTGCAACTGGGGGAAAAAGGGAGCCCAGTCCCCTGAATTCAGCAGGGGTACAACTGGAAACTCCACTTTATTTCCACGGGAATCAGTAAGCCGCCGAGTTCGTTATTTGTCTCTTTAGACATTTAACTGTTCTCTGACTGATTATTGAAGTTGGCCCCTATATGGGAGTATCGTGGTGGTTGTATTTCGCGGCTCTATAACAGTTTATGGTTCTATGGTGGCCGGGTTCATTTCACCTTTAATAACACCTACCTGGTGAAATGTTCCCAGATCCAGTGAGCATGCTAGACTTGTGTTGTGGACAGGAGTTGGATAGTCTCCAATTCTTTAGCAAGGAGTGATGATTTGCAGCCGTGCTCTGGAATCATTAAAGTTGCAACTAAGAAAGACCTGTTGCTAGAATTAGTCTTCGGCTTCCTAGGACGAGCATGACGTCCCAAATTATGCAGCGGTTTGGTCCACCATCTGATTAAGACTACATAGTCAGACGCAGGTGTAAATCTAATCACACAGTTGTCCAGTTGGCTCCTGCTAGCCTATTAGGAGACTTAGCTCCCTTTTACCCCGAAGACACATGTAATGACGATAGAATTACTGCGAGATCCCTTTTTACAACAAGTTAGTTAAAGTAATTGTGATGTTGATTGACCTTCACGGTCGCCTGATATGACTCCTACTTCCTTTTTGGAGGGATATCTGAAAAGCAAGGCTTAGGCCAACAAACCAGAAACGCTTGAGCGACTCAAACAAAATATTCGTGATGAAATTAATGAAATACAGCGAGAAATGTGTGAGAATGTTATGAGGCTAATAGAGGCAGGCATTTATCTGATATTGTATTCCATATATAATTGCCGATATTAAATAAAACATTTATTAATAGAAGGATCCATTCTCTTTTATTTAGTCAAAAATTATAAACAAACAAAGTAGTTTACCTTCCCGGCGGACACCCTGTATATTACTTGTTGAGATTTTAGTCTATAATTATATCGAATGCAGAAATAAATTTGCAATAAATTTATAATTTTTAATGCAGTTTTAAAACCCGAGACGTTAAACAATTACAGCTTTAGCTGCTATAATTTCCAACACTCTGGCCACTCATTCTTTAAATTAGAAAAATATTTTTATAGTTTTTTTAAGCAATCTTTTTTTTATTTATCTTTAATAAATATCTTTTTTCTCTTTTAAGATCTTTTTCTTTTTTTTCCATAGGAAAGCGAAATATCGAGAAGAAAAAATATATAAAAAAGATCTTAAAAGAGAAAAAAGATATTTATTAAAGTTAGAAAAATATTTTAATATTTTTTTTATATTTTGAATTCATTAAAGACTGCAGAAACCAGTAATTTGAAAAAATCAGTATTCAGTAAATTTTTACTGAAATTTAACTTGCAGTTCCATTTATGCATGCACGAGTGATAAGCATGTTCTTAAATTGTCATGGCTAAGGTCGGTAAGATTTTACAGGTGTTGCAATTTTAATTTCATTATCAGTAAAATTGTAATGGTTACTGCATTTATTGAAAGTATTAAAATTTAGATGGAACAATAAAAACAAAAATTACTTGAACCGGGCGACCACAAGTAAAAAGAGTCTAGAAATGATCTTAGTTCTTTAACTTCAAAATAATAGCATCTGCTACAGCAATTACATGTTTACAAACTGCAACTTTAACTGATAATACACATAAAATTTAATGATTACTGATTTTTCTTTTCAGTATTTAGTGAAAGTTGACTGGTAATGAAGAAAAGAATTGCAGTATCAATACAAATTGAATGATTAATTTAAAAATGATTAGTAATCATTAAGAATATACTGATACTGATGATTAAATTGCAGTATCAATAAATATTTATTTTACTGCTGCCACAAAGTGCCCAGCCCACCTATAGATGTAGAAAAATAATTAAATTTTACATTGAATTAATGCTTTTTATTAATCGATTCCATAGAATACTTGACAAAATTCAATAAATTGTTGTTGCTTTTATGTAATACATCTCTTTGCATAAATTTTCATATGAAATCATATACACAATCGAGTAACAATTTCGTTAAGAATAACAAGTATTCAAGTATACTCGAATAATTTTCATAAGTATGAATATTTGAAAGAAAAATGCAAATAACGTTTATGGCGTTGCCCACTCAAATACGACAAGTAGAATTTGAAGTGATTTATTGTCGCATTTATGTAATTTTTTCTTTTTTTCATTATTATACATCTTTGATGAAACTTCTTCACCGTACACATACATACATACAGTCGCAGTCATCTCATCTATTTATCGACAAAACTTGTTATTGGGCTTAGAAAATGATAAAAAAAAAACAAAAACTGTTTCCTGGCTGCCATTAAATGGCCGATTTTTTCTATTCGATTTTTTCCTTTATTTTATAAATACAAGAACAACAACAACAACTACTTATTTAATTCAGTTGTATTGTGTTGAGTTTTTATTTTTATTGTTATTATTTACAACATTTGCCTACACACACACGTTTATACTGTTCTCTAATCCTTAAATTTCTATCGTTGCTTATATGGATGCCGTTTAAGGATGAACATTTATTCCGATGTTGTTAAGAAATGTGTATGTTCTGTCAGTTTGGTTATGATATTTTTTGGTTGCTTGGTTGGTTGGTTGGTTGGTTGGTTGATATTGTTTTCAAACAAATTTATTTTACTTTGCTCGACATAACAACTCACCGTTTTTTCGATTAGTCTCTATTGTTGTATTGTTGTGGCATCAAACACATTTACAGTAGAACTGCTTATGTGAAGATGTATGAGGGTTGGCTGTGAAGCACATCTTAAATCAATTTATTTTATATATTATTAATTGCAGGTAAGAATAATTCTTTTAACACTAAATTATTAATCAACTTCCGACAATTAATCACATCTTTCAGAAAACTTTCGTAATTTCTTTAATGTCTTTAAAAGGCAGTGGAGCTCGATTTTTTCTTGCACTTAAAAGAAATTAGGAAAAAGCTATAAAAACTATAAATTTAAAACGCCACGACTTTTATAATTTTCAGACTTTTATTTTTGTCACTTTGTTTATTAAAAGAACAAATTAGCAGGTTGTATCATTTCGTGATAAGATTTACATCTGCACCTGACCGTAGGCCTTCATCAGATGGTGGTCAAACCACTGGGAATGAAAAGCACCGTCATTCACGCCCTGGGAAGCCGAGGACTAATTCTAGCAAGAGGTCTTTCCGAGTTGCAATTTCAGCGGTTCCAAAGCAGGGTTGCAAACCACTACTCCTTGCTGAAGAGCTGGAGGCTATTCAACTCCTGGTCAAGAACACATGACTATCATGCTCACTAAATCCGGATCATTCACCCGTTGGTGTTATTAAAAACGAGATGATCCTGGCCCACATAATCAGATCATGCTTGGGGCCGCAAAACCACAACCACCACGATACTCCCGAAAGGCCAACCTCAATAATCACTCAGAGAACAGCTAAAAGTTTAAAGAAACAATTAGCGGAAGTCTGGGGCTTACTGATTCGCGTGAAAATCACGTGGAGCTTCCAGTTGACTCCATGCTTGCCTTCAGGGGACTGGACTCCCTTATACCCCCAGCAGCACAGGTCTATATAGTCAAGTATTCTAGAAAGACCGATAAATGTGCCCCCCGGGGGGAGCAGGTTTTATCATGCTGGCGAATTTCCAAAGAGTTGGAAGGTTGCTAATGTAACACCGATCCCCAAAAAGGTAGAGGCTAATAACCCTGAAAATTACCGCCCTATTGCAATTTGTTCTGTACTTTCTAAATTGATGGAAAATATGATTAATTTTCATCTTGTGAGGTACCTGGAGTCCAACAGTCTACTTAGCGACCGACAGTATGGTTTCCGTAGTGGGCGCTCTACGGGCGACTTGCTGGCTTTCCTATCGAAACAATGGTGCAACTCCATTCATCATTTCGGAGAAAGTTCCCCCCGGGGGCACATTATAAGTCTTTATGGATCATCTAGACTTGTGTCTTGCGGGGGTAAGAGGGAGTCCAGTCCCCTTTAGGCTAGTAGTAGCCAACTGGAAACTCCACTATATTTCCGCGGGAATCAGTAAAGTCCCAGAGTTCCGCTATTTGTCGCTTTAGGCATTTAGCTGTTCTCTGACTGATTATTAAGATAGGGCCTTCGGGATTATCGTGGCGGCTGTGTGTTTCGAGGCTCTCGTTTGAGTTTGTGGGTCGGATCATTCACAATGAGTGGTTCCGGTCCAATGAGTATGAATGCCGTCGTGTTCTTAATTATATTAAGCTTCATGCGTTCTGGACCAGGAGTTGGATAGTCTCCAACTCTTCAGCAAGGAGTGAAGGCTGCGGCCTACTCCGGGCTTTTGAAGTTGCCACTAGGATACGTATCCGAATGCCTTCTAGGGCGAGGATGACGCTACATACCATCCACAGTGGTAATGATCCACCATCTGATTAGCGCTTACGGCCAAGTGCAGATGTAAATCTTATCACATCATTTCGTAGAGTGTAAGGTGGTGGTTCTAAATATTTCAAAGCCGTATAATAGAGTGTGGCATGATACACCTCTGTCAAAACTTGTTGCTTTTGGTGTCGGTGATAATTTCTTCAGATTTATATCAAGTTTTCTCAGGAATCACATTACACGAGTTGTTATAGATGGGATTTCATCAGACGAGTTAAAGATTAATTCAGGACTATCGCAAGGCTCCGTTCTTTCTCTTACCCTATTTCTTATTTTTCCAAGTGACCTTCTTTGTCAAACTTTCATTCGTATTCATTTGATAATAAACCAGTCGGTGGTAAGTTCCATAAGGCGGATACGCTCAATCACGATGTCGCGGCGGTCTCCGAGTAGGACTGTGCGAAAAGATTCGATTTTATTACCCGTAAGATGCAATGTTGCATGCTTACGAATAGATCTGTGTTCGGAAATGGTGGTTCATCTGTTACTATGGGTGATATAGGTTTTACGGAATCGGAAGCTCTTGTTGTTCTTGACATAAAAATTTTGTGTGTTATTCGATGGACTAAACACTTTTTTCAGGTTTCTAAAGAAGCTTTCAAGTGCCCAGATTTTCTAAAACGGTGTAAGAGATTTTTCACTCCACCCGATCTACTACTAGCATACTATTTATACCACTATATCCATCCAAAAATGGAATACAACTCTCATGTATAGAACAGCGCCCCAAAGTATATTTTGGAGTCACACGACCGCGTACAGGGGAGAGCCAAGAGGCTCATTGGGGACGATAGGGTAACTCTATTGATTCTCTATAGCATGAACGCAATGTAGCTTGTATTTCACTGTTTTATGGTTACAACAATGGTAAGTGCTCTAACGAAACTCGTACTTTTTTGCGTTTGACTCGATTTTCGTTGAGAGCGCATCCATTTGTGGTCGATGAGCCAGTGCGACACTCTACGCATTACAGGGAAAATTTGTTTTTTAGCAGAGCAATTTGTATGTGGATTAAACTTCCTCCAGAGGTCTTTCCTGCTACTTTCAAGGTGGGAAAATTTAAATCGAATGTCCACAAACACTACACCCTTTTTCCTCCTCCCCATAACCTATAGTCCTAGTTCTGATACAATGCATTACATGAGTAGTTGCCATCATCTGAGTACTGGTTCGAGTGAAAAAAAAACGTTAACTTGTAAAGACACAGGTAATGAAATATCTGCGTTACGACTTTCTGGTTTCAAGAGGTTTATTTAGTCACTGATCGATATGTGTAAACGGTATTATTTTATTAATATCTAGCTCTAGTTGACATTATTTCTGTTGTTTTATAATTCCTTTGATCTCTAGATCTCTCCCTCAATCTTTATTTTGAACTTTTATTTAAACTATTTAAAATAAATTATTTTTAGTTAGGCTTAGGTTCGTTGTTAATTGTAAAGATAACATTAAACGTTAGATAACAATCTTCATCAGAATTCTTTGTATCCATAGACAAGGTAATTATCAATTATTAATCTTACTTCTTTGAAATTGTATTTTTTTTCAATGAAATGCAACCCTGTTAACAATCAATAGTAAATTAAACATACAAAACACGTGTTCATTTACACATATGAAACTTCAACTTAAGCATTACAATATTGTATGAACACACCTCGTATTAGTAATATACATATGCATATTCTGTATTCAGAGTGTATTATTGTTAGTGTTGTTGTTGTTGCTGTTTTTATTGCGACAAATATTGTTGTTGATGTCAAACTGCTTTAATATTTCAAGTGTCAAATTCTTATTTGTCTTTTGCCGATTTCGCAATAACGCTTTATTTGGCATTGCCATAGTTTATATTTATATTGGCAAATACACTTAGAAAAATTAGAAATTAAAGTATTAAAATTTCCTTCAAGCGAACAACAAAATTTTGGCTCGAAATGTTTTCAATCATCAAAGATAAAAAATCGACTAAAATAAAAGTAAAATTTTCTTTTCACAGTTTCACTTTGTGTTTTGCTGAATTATGCATTTTTCCTGTCTGTTGTCACGTTTGAAAAATAATACTCTGTTTCCATTTGTATAAATTAAAGAATGACATTTAAAAATTAAGAAAGCATTACCTATTTTTCTTTATGCTTTATACTTCTCTCTCTCTCTCAGTGTACTTTTATTATACTTGTATGTATGTATGTACATGTGTGCAATAAAACTGTATGGATAAGTGTTTTTGATTATTTTGGTGTTTCACTAAATTTGCTGACAAAGAACAGATTATTATCCGTATCCTGCCGTTTTGTATTTTCCTTTTTCTTTTTTTTTAATTTTTGTATAAGAAGGATGTGGTCTATTCATGTCATCATGCCTTTTTTTTATTATTTTTTGGTTCGAATTAAATCGTTGCACAAGCAATTTAATTGTATTTGGCTCTGTCTCTCTCTCTCTTTCTCTCTACCTCTTAATAACTGTTTAAATTAACAATGGAACTGTAGTAATTTCAAGCTGTGATTGGTAATGATACGTAACTATAAACGACAAGAGTATGAGGTACTCGCCGTTGTTTTCTTTATTATATTGATATCTATTTAAGTTAAGCATTTTACGTTATATTAAGCAGACTGAAATAAAGCAGCAGCAAATTTTAAGGATTAAGTATTATTTTTTTTTTAATTTTATGTGCTTAAGCAATCTGGGTTTTATAGTTTATCAGGGACTTAACTTTCGAAAAATTTTAGAAGGAAGTTTTAAAAATAACGTTAAGAATTTGAAAGAATTTAATAGTCAATTGACTTTAAAGAAATTGTACACACATTCCGCGTGTGTGTGTTTGCAGACACCAGGGCTGTCAATACTTTATATGTTTAAAGGCCTAATAAAAGTACTCTTAGGTAGTTCTTTTGAATAATTATAAGTTAGATAGGTTTTTTTTCTTTACATAAAACAAGAGTTATGAATCCTCTCTAATAATAAAAGTTACAACTCTCAACTAGTTAAAAAATTTAATTGCTATTAATGAACATAATTTTGTCAACATTTTCTTTAGTTGTGTAAACAAATTTGTTTCAATATAACTAAAGTTTTTCCGATTTAAATAAAGGCCTTTGTTAAGATAACGATAACGTATCGACCGACTTCTATAGTTAGTTCGTCTTCACAACTATAGTTAAGTGCTAGAGGTTAATAGAGATTTAAATTAATTTTTTTAATCAAATAGTACTCAAGCAAAATAGTTTAAGCATTTCTTTTCAGCATTAAAATTTTTGGCGAAATAAATTTGAACAGCCATAAGACTGAGAATCTTTGTTTATTATTGATCACTCTAAAACAGCGATTCTCAACCTTTTTTTGTTGCGGCACATATTTAACAATTTCAAAATTTGGTGGCACACAAAGAAAAAGATAAAAATGATTTACTTACTACAACACACTGCGTAAATAGTTTATGACAAAAATTTTAAATATACAAAATAAAATACTACATATTACAATAATAACTAAAAGTTTATTAAGGAATTAATTACAAGCTAATATTAAAAATATTTTTAATGCGAAATTTGAGCTTGATGTTTTTTTGATAATTTCTTTTATATTTGATCGTACAAATGACAATGCTACTCTCATATCGTCTTCTACATTTAAAAATCTTAGTCTTTTTTTAGTTTTAATGTTGGCTAATGCTGAAAATCCCAATTCACACAAATAAGACGTGGTGCCCCTGTAGGCTAGGAGGTAGTGTACTAGCTTGTAAATATGAGGTTTGTGGGTTCGATTCCCAACGAAGACCTTGGTTTTTTTCACTACAAAAGATAAAAATTGACTGTCGGTGCAGCTGCTCAGCGATGAAGGCATAGTCACTGGTCGCTGTTGCTGTCTTTATACGGCAGTTAATTTCCGACTATCCTTCTGCTTTCACCACCTGTTTCACTCTTCTCTATCCCTTTCCTAAAGAAGGTAGCACGGTATTTGACTAAATAGGCATTGTTGCCTGAAGTGCTACTTCTCTTTTTAAAGAAAAAAAAAAGAAAAAAAATAAGACGTGATAAATTGTGATAATATGTTTAAAGTTTTTTTTTTGGCTATCATTGAATAATCGCATCTGATGTTAATCCAAAACTGAATTAATTGATTCTTCTGAATGTTTAAATTAAATTAAATCTCGATTATTGGAAAGCAAAATGAGTTCTTCCTCTTCATTCAAATTTAAGTCAAATACAGAAGTATCTGTTATGAGAAATGGATTACGAACCCAATCAAATTTTTTAATATCTAATTTTGGGAAATAATAAATAATTCTCTCTTCTAATGTTGTCGAATGATCAACAACAATTAATTTAATAGTTTTATAACTGTGTTACGGACTTACTCAAACTTCTCTAAATTGCCTTCCTCAGCTTAATTTTTCCATAAAGTTATTTGTTTTTTGAATCCCACCAGCTTATCGGTTGAGTTTAAGATATTTTCATTAGACCCTTGCATACTTGAATTGATGTTGTTAAAAATAACAAAAATGTCTGATAAGTAAGCCAGTTTAGTACAGCATATTTTATCTTCCAACATATGAACAAATTCATAATTTTTATTTTGTTCAAAAAATATTTTCATTGCGTCTTTCAATTTCAGCACACGAGATATAACTTTTCCTCTTACTTCTGTATGGAGTAACAAGGATTCGTAGTTGGCTTCCATAGCTTGGCATAATTTACTAAATAATCTACTTTTTAATGGTCTTGATTTGATATAATTAACCATTTTAACACATTGTTCCGGAACTATTTTCAAATCTGATGGCAAAAATTTTGTAACAAGTGCTTCTCGATGCAAAACACAATGGGTAGCTAATATATCCTCATTCAGTTCTTTAACATGTGCTACAAATCCTTTTAGATTTCCAGTCATAGCTGGAGCACCATCTGTGCAAATGCCAATACATGAAAAAAAGCGCGTTGCAAAGCAAATAATAAAATAATTTATTTTTTTGTGGATTTAAATTTATATTCATGTTAAAAATATTTTTCTTTTTAAATGATATAATTTAATAATATTAACATTAACATGATATATTTGCAAAATTTGGTGGCACACTTTTGAAATTTGGCGCCACACAAAAGTGCCGCGGCACAGTGGTTGAGAATCACTGCTCTAAAACATAAAGTTCTCTCTAAAACTTACATAAATATTTTGAGAGTAACGAAAATGACGAACTCTCATGGGGTAAGAAAAATACGGAAAGAGTTGCGCTACATTTATTTTGCAACATTTTTCCTGCGACTATTTAATTTGCATCGAGTAGTTATAGGTGCCGGCATCCAACAAGGAAACTAACACTAACCGGTGCTGAGAGTATGAAAACTTTTTGGAAATCTCAAATTCGACTTAAGAAAGAATGAACAGTTTTGTTTTCATTAATAAATTTGAACGAAATCGAAAATTTGTTGCTGGTATTTTTTTACCTCTCATTCGTTGAGAATTTTTTTCGAAAGATTATCAAATTCGAACAGCACATAAAGCCCTCTAAAACAAAAATTTGTGATCCTTTTCAACGAATTTGAATTATTTGAAAAGTAAAGGGTGACGGCCGGGAAGGTATACTACTTTGTTTGTTTATAATTTTTGATTAAATGAAAGAGAATGGGTCTTATTTAATGTCGGCAATTATGTATGGAATACAATATTAGATAAATGTCAACCTCTCTTAGCCTCACAAATGCGTGCCGTTTTTTAGGCACATTTTCCATTACATTCTCACACATTTCACTCATTAGGTATTAGGTGCCCCAGTAGGCTAGTAGGTAGTGTACTAGCTTGTCAGTATAGAGGTTGTGGGTTCGATTCCCAACGAAAACCTTGGTTTTTTTTCACTACAAAAATAAAAATTGACTGTCGATGGGGCTGTTCAGCGATGAAGGCATAGTCACTGGTCGCTGTGCTGTCTTTATACGGCAGTTAATTTCCGACTATCCTTCTACTTTCACCACCTGTTTTATCTCTTCTCTATCCCTTTCCTAAAGAATATAGCACGGTACTTGACTAAATAGTCATTGTTGCCTGAAGTATTAATTCGCTTTACAAAAAAAAAAATTTACAGTTCCCGTTCGCCGTTTTCATTTTCAAAGAAATAAGGTTCAATAATTCCTCCTGACCAAATTGCACACCAGATTGTCACTTTTAATGGATATAAAGGTGACTGTTTCTTTTTTTGGAAAAGAGCAGTAGCACTTCAGTCAACAATGACTATTTAGTCAAGTACCGTGCTACATTCTTTAGGAAAGGGATAGAGAAGAGATAAGACAGGTGGTGAAAGTAAAAGGATAGTTACATAGCCTTCAGGCTCTTATTTTTGTAGTGAAAACAACCACCCTTAGATTGGGAGGCTAAGTACACTATCTACTAGCCTACCGGATCAGCTTTCATTTCTAGAAGGCCCATGTTTTTCAGAAATTAACTGTCGTAAAAGGCAACACAGCGACTATGTAACTATGCCTTCATCCCTGAGCAGCCCCACCGACAATCAATTTTTATTTTTTGTAGTGAAAACAGCCAAGGCCTTTGTTGGGAATCGAACATACAACCCCCAGACTAATAAACTAGTACACTACCTACTAGCCCACAGAACCGACTATTCTGTTTATTCACATATCCGTCGTCACTCATTATGTTTTTTTCATAAAAATCGGAGTTGTCATCGGCATGTGTACGAAGGCGTAAATGGTCTTGTGGAAGAAGCTCTTGTGCCCACTGAACCGTATGTGGAAATCAAGCTCCTGAACACGACGTCGAATTGTGGTTGATGGATTGTTTTGAACACTTTTTTAAGCAGCAGTAATGTTTTCAGCCGATCTTGATTTTGCTTAGGCCTATCACCTACAAGCCCTCTTACTTCGAAATCATTTACTACACGATAAACCGTGCATTTTGTTGGCATGTTGTTTCTCCCAAAAATTTTACGTTACCTTCTCATTGTCACAGTAATCGATGATTGATTTTGATAAAATGTTTTAACGATTAAAATCGTTGGCTTATTAAATATTTTTCTACAATAAATTTGCCATGTGTCTACTTCACAACTGCCAGATATAAACTATCAGGACTAATGTTTACCAAAAAGGCGGCAAAACATATATAGGCGACACCCTATATATGTTATATATATTCTCGAATCATTATAAATTGTGAATTTATAGTTTGAATAAAAAAAATGGAAATAAAAGAAATAAAAATAAAATTACTTTTATTTGGGTACGGTTTTCCGTCGACCCTCGTCAAATTTGGTTTGTGAACAAACCGGTTTCGGCTGTTTGCCATCTTCAGTGTTCCTTTCGTACGAAAACAGCCGAAACCGGTTTGTTCACAAACCAAATTTGACGAGGGTCGACGGAAAACCGTACCCAAATAAAAGTAATTTTAGCCCCTTCCGAAAATCCAAGCACATTACGGTGTTTGTGGTAGCACCTCCTGATAAGGTGACCACTTTTGCAAGTAGAACTAATTTGACAGGTTTTTACTGAAAACTACTAAAAATTTTGGATGGCCATACACAGTTTCTATTGACAATATTAATTTCTTTAGATCCATACTTTTTTATTACGTTGGCTCAAAAGTAATCCTTCGAAAATTTAAAAAAATTCGCCAACGATAAAAAATAAATTAATTTATCTGCTGTAATTGCACAAATGAAATTAAAGTACATAAGGTGTATAAGGTTATATTTTAATAGTGTAGGGTGTATTAAATTCTGTGTGACCAAATATATCATTCTTACGTATTTATTTATTAATAATTAATTTTAAAATTTTTTTTTAAATATCCGCAGGCCAAGAATTGTTTTTAGTTTTTAAAGCCAGGGCATTCAATTCGATTGTTTTTAGTGTTATAAAAGATATGACAACCTTGTAGAAGACTACTAACGCAACTAAAAAATTTTTGGTTCTAGATCTCAAAATATTATAACTCTGTTAATAGTAGTTAATAGTGTCACAAAACGTTGAGCTATCATAAATTTATAAATGAAAACTATCTTCACCCAAAATGAAATTATAAAATCGCTTAATCCTTCAATAAATATTTTTGCCACAAACAAAACAGAAGCAATAAAAGAAAAAATTAAAAATTAAAAGGGCTTTGGAATTTTTCTAACATACGGACAAGTGACAATCATTATGCTTAATTGAATTCTGGTGCTGCATAATAAATCAACTCGATGCGGCACTTAAGCCCTCAATAACAACCTGACGCATCAAAAGCTGAACATCAACACGTCATTCCTTTATAATCCTTTAGAGCTTATTTTTTCCAATTGAATACAATAAGTGAATGCATCAATGTGTATATGTGTATGTATATATGTGTGTGTGTATGTATGTGCACTGATAATATTGTTATTATTGTGGTCGTTGTTGTTGCTGTTGTTGTTTCAACATTAAAATCATAAATACATGCGAGCTTGAAGTCTAAGAGTAGAGCATTAAGAAGAATATTTGAATGAACAAACAAATAAACAATAAAAAAATAATATCAACAACAATATAAATGTAAGAATTAGTAGCAGCAACAGCAATCGTGGCAGCAGCAATATAACAATCATAACAATAAACAAAAGGATGTGTTTTAAACTCAAGTCCTTTAACGGAAAGAAAACACAAACCGCCCCTATATTTTCTGCCACCATCGCAATCATCAACCACTTCTAATTCCACACAAAAACACTTGTTTCATTTCATTGATGATGCAGCCGTAAAATGGTATGAAGATGTAGCTGTAGCAGCATCCTTAATAATAAATAAAAGAAAATACCAGAGGACTCTTAGAAGGGATTTTATACTTTATATTTTGCTTTCTGTTTTATTATTTTATTATGATTTTTTTTTTCTTCCTTTTTTGTTAAGGCTTAATGTGGCAAATAACTTTTGCTCAATTTTTATTGCTTTCAAAACAAGCGACTTAAGCAAAACAAATACGATAGAAAATGGAAAGAAGTCTCCTTCAGACTACAGTGTAGTTTTATAACATACACACATGTACATACACACTCGTATAACATAATATACATACAAATATATGGAATGAGGTGAAACAAGTCAATAATAATTTAAAACACAATGAACAAATGACTGAATTTACTAACTGACTGACTGACAAACTGAAGGCGATAAATACTGACATAAAAGAAAAACAATTGATGCTGATCCTTTATTGCCATTCACCCATAAAAAGGGGGATGGAATTAGATTGTGTTATTGATACTGATATATTTAGTTTATTGATAACAAATCGATGCGATGCCCACCAAGTGAACATAAATAAATAAATAAATAGTTCCTGTTGTGTTGTGGTCATAATTATCCTTACAATAATAAATCAAAATTAAAACAGCAAGAACAGCATAACTCAACACACAATACAAATATATATATATATATATATATATATATATATGTGTTGGTGTAACAAAACTTTTTGTAAACACTCAAAAAAAATATAAATAGGAGTTTTAGGATTCTTTTTTTAGTCGTCGTCGTTGTTTTTTTTTAAAGGAGTAAAAAAAAGTGTAAAAAAACAAAAAAACTGGAAATTTCTTTGTTCCTAAAAAAGAAGACCCACAAATAGGAATTTTTTTTGTGTTTCTTTCTAAATTGATCTTTATAATTTCTTTTCTAAATTGAGCTTTTATTCATTTTACATTCATAAAATTTATTTTTTTATTTATTTGGAAAGATATTTTTAATTAAATTAAACAAAATTTCAAATATATAGTAATTATAGTTATTTAACGATTTTAATATTTTTTAGTAGTTTATTATTAAGCACCAGGTCATTATTTAATAAAAAATTTTTAAAAACTTTATTTTTTTACTATTTTTCAATATTTCGCCAAACCATTAGTTGGCATCATCAGGATAAACAAAAAGAAGAATATATAAATAATTAATTAAAATTGAAAAAAATTTTTTTGTTAACAAATTCAAAATAAAAAAAAAAATTTATAACTATACATACATACATACATACAAACAAATTTTCTCAAT
Organism: Trichopoda pennipes; assembly: GCA_030448955.1. Taxonomy (NCBI): domain Eukaryota; kingdom Metazoa; phylum Arthropoda; class Insecta; order Diptera; family Tachinidae; genus Trichopoda; species Trichopoda pennipes. The sequence continues at coordinate 7,747,886 of JASKUP010000040.1, forward strand.
TAAAAAATTTTTTCAAATGAAAAACAATTTTGAAAATAATAAATTTATCAAACAATATTTATTTATTTTTATTTATTTATTAATAATTAATTACAATAATATAATTATAGTAACTAACAAAGCAAAAGAGAACTAGCTACTAAGGCTTTCGTCTGGTAAAATTAGATAAACTTATTTTATAACTTGTGAAGAAGATTACAATTTAATATGAATTTATGGAAAATTTCAATGTTGTGATCATTGATATTTTTTAAACAGCTTCCAATATTGTGAAAAGCTTGACATTCGTCCAAAATATGGGAAATAGTAAGTTGCGTATTGCAGGTGGAGCAAATAGGACGTTGGGACCTAACTATTAAATATTTGTGAGTTAATCTGCTGTGGTCAATTCTTATTCTAACTATAAGGTTGGAAATCTTCCTAGGGCAGTTCTTAGGCTAACTTGGTCGTTTTCCACTTGGATTTAAATTTTTGTAAGCATGCTGGTAATTGGACCATTGCATGTCCTTTAGGCTTGTATAGAAGTTTGAAATTAGATTTAAAATATCATGATTCCCAAAAGTCTGGACACAGTGTAAATTCCTATACTTTGCCTGCGCATTATCTAGTATTCCAACGTGCGATGGAATCCACATAACCTTGACCTTGTTAGGATTTTTTATGCAAATGTTTCTAATTTTGGAGATCAGAGGAGAATCGTACAAAGTATTCTTTATCGCCAAAATGCACGAAAGATTATCAGTGGCTGTAAAAAATTTGTTTTGGTTTCGGGATACAAATTTGGCTGCTGTATATATAGCTAACGCTTCGGCCGTGAAGTTGGAGCAGTAGTTGTGAAGTAAACCGTGTCCGACCATTCTCGTGTACAACAGCAAAGGAAGACAAAAAATAGTATTTTACACATATATTTCAAAAACATAAATTTAATGACCAAACGTTACAAAAAATTAAAGTGTTAATTATTAATATTATGCAGGTACAGAGTTTTGTTTTTTAATTTTATGCACCAAATGTCTATAATTTTGTGCAACATTCTCCGTATCTGCTTTAAAATTTATTCTTTTGGTTAATGGTACTTTAATTATTTGTAACATTTCTAACATATAACGACGTTTATAATTATTTTCTAAATTTAAAATTGAAACATTTTCAAAGTAAGAATAGTGATTAACTTTAGAGCAATGCGAAGATAATGCTGTTTTTTCTAAACTAATATTATTCCTATATTTCTGGTCTGACCTATGTCCTGCGTTTTCAGTTTTCAATTTATCATTATCCTTACCATTACCGTTACAAGGAATTTTGTACACTACATTGGACATATTTAATTTTTGAATTTTATCCTTAGTTTTACTAAACAACCTATTTAATGTGTTTGTATTTTTAATATTGAAAATTTGTTTGTATGTATGTAAAACAAAAATTTTTTCAATTTGTTTGCTCATTATTTTTGTTTTTCCCGATGATGCCAACCAACAATGGTTTGGCGAAATATTGAAAAAAAAGTTTTTAAAAATTTGTTATTACATAATGACCTAGTGCTTAATAATAACCTATTAAAAAATTTAAAAAATTTAATTTAATTTAATATTTATTGAGCCTTTTTTTGAAAGTAAGCGAAATAGAAACAAAGAAAATAAAAGAACAACTTAACACTAATAGCATCAAGCTTTATCTTTAAAATAATAGAGCCCTTGCTCCCGATGAAATTTCAAATATAAAATATTAAATGTTAGATATTTTATTTAATTTTGAATTAATCTACGTTAATTGGAATCTATCACTTCACACATACACGTAAATATATTATGAAGTTCTCATAAAATATTTATTATTCAAAAATTGAAATGTGTTAATTTGGAAAGCATATCTATCCATATGGCCTTTTCTCACCTGCTCATACCCAATAAGCACAGATTTTTTGTGAATTCCAATGTTGGATTTCCAGTGTGAATTCAAGCTTAAATTACATTTGAAATCCATCCCCTTTCCAGTCTGTTTGAAGTTTGTTAAAAAATAATCAGAGTCATCTAAATGTCAATCATAAAATATTAATAAATAAAAAAATAAATATTAAATATTATTAATTAATGGTGAACAACTTTACAACGCGAAAGTCGCAAAATTTTTAAAGTGAAAATAAAGAAATAAAAGTGAAAATAAGCAAAACGAAAATAAAGAATAAAGAATCGAAAATAAAACAATATAAAGAATAAATAAATATAAAGGTATGTAGTCTAAGCCAAAAGCAGATGCTCGTAAAATTTTTGCACTGCTTACCCAAAATCAGCATATTCTGTGAAATGAACAACCAATGGGAATGGCTTCCAACGATGTCCACGTCGCTTTGAACGATGAACCGTCTGTCTGTGAGGGCATAATTATAGAAGAATATGGTATATCTGATACTAAAATTAATTCTGTGGGAGACAGGGAAATACAGCTGGCTGTATGAACGATCCAACATAATATTTCGAATGCTGCAATAAACAGTTTAGTGCAAATCCTTTCGCAGCATCATAAGGATTTGCCATCGGATGCCCGAACTTTAAAGAGCACTCCGAAATGTCCAGATATTGAAGCTATGGGTTCGGGTGAGTTAATGTACTATGGCCTTATAACACTATTTAAATACTGTTGGAACATTGGTTGAATAACACTGAAATTCCATGCTTGAATTCAACGCTAAAAATAGGTTGGGTTAGACTTGAATTCCACTGCAATTTCGTGCTTGAATTCAAGTATAAAAACAGGTTCGGTTCGACTTGAATCACATTGTTATTCACGGCTGGAATTACACTGTAAAGGTACTGTTTTGTTCGACTGCAATTCAATGGTTAATTTTGCTGGATTCGCTATTGAATTCAACTGTAATTCAACGCTGGAAATTGGAAATTGTGACTGGATTTCAAGTGTAATTTCACTTGAATTCCAGCAAAATGCTTACTGGGTATAGCTCATTAGTGGCTTTTATCCAAGTTTTTATATTGAAAACTCAAGAGTTTTATATCTCAAGTTGAATTGATAAAGTAAGAATTATATTCAACCAAGAAAGCAAAAGACAACAAAACTTAAAAAGCTTTAATTAACTTAATTAAGCTAACAATTAGAAGAAGCTGAGATTTGCACAAGGATATGCATTTATTTCCATACAAGATTCAGTTGACACAAGAGCTTCTTCGACAAAACCATTTACGCCACCCTGCATATGTCAATAGGATGTTACAGCTCGCCCTCAATTTTGATGAAAAAATCATAATAAGTGACGAGGTAAATTTTCATTTCCATTTGAATGTGAATAAACAGAATAGACGGTTCTGGGGGAAGATGAAACCCTCAAATTATTCAACAGTCAGCTTTGTAGCCATTACAAGTGTCAGTCTGATATGCAATTTGATTAGGAGGAATCATTGGATCTTACTTCTTTGAAAACGAAAACGACGTTACGGTAACTGTGTGTGGGAAGCGATAACGTTATATAAATGACAACTTTTTAACGCCACAATTGCATGCTTGATTAACATATTGTTACGAATGTGTCTTGTTTAGGTTTTAAAATAAAATAATTAAGCAATTAAGCGAACTACTGGTTACAAACTGCGTAAAAGTTTATACACACACAACTACAATTTGATAAGCTGTTTACTAACTGCCTGGCATGCAAGAAAAAAAATACAAGTATGCTGTTTATCATCTAAACGCGCAAGACAAAAACTAATTTTACAACAACAAACATACATGTTGTTTACCATCTGCGTAGTTTTCTAAGAAACCCTTTATTACAAAAGCAACAACAAATGCATTGAAATAAATCCCAAGCAGAAACCTTATCAGCATAAAAACAAACACAACTATACACACAGATATACAGGCGCCTATATATCGAATAAACAACATACAACAACAAAATGCGATACAAGGGGAGTAGAAGATTCTTAAATCTTCTAGACTTTAAATGGACAAGTATAAATAGGGAAGCGTCTGAGTGGATATCCAATCAGTGTAAAATTAAACCTCATCGAGTAAAGACGTGCATTTCAAGTAAATTGTTCTGTGGTAGCAATTTTGTGTAGTTCAAGTAAATAAATTTAAAAATTCTAAAAACTGGTGTTATTTATTTTGCAATAAAGAACTCACAACAACAAAACGTTTATAAAAAGTATAAACGTAACAATATAGTATCAGCAAAATGGTGCCATATCACATACAGCCAGGATTACTGTGGAATTACTGTGAGACCTCTTCCACAACAAGTTATTTATAGAAATGGTGACGTTGATGACCTCCCACGGTCACCTGATTTGACTACTTCACACTTCTTCTTGTGGGGATATCTGAAAAAGCAAGATTTATGCAAACAAACCAAACAAAATATTCGTGATGAAATTAATAAAATACCGGGTGAAATGTGTGAGAATGTCATGAACAGTGCGCTCAAAAAGGCTCACATTTATGAGGCTAACAGAGCCGAACAAGTATTTAATATTGTATTTCATACATAATTGCCGGCATTAAATAAAACATTTATCAATATAAGATCCATTCTGTTTCATTTAATCAAAAATTATAAACAAACAAAGTATGTCGCCGGACACAAATGGATATTCGTTACTAAGTATTTAAAAAAAAAAAAAAGAATTTAATAACGTTTTTCATCCACGCGTCAACACAAATGGTGTTGTAATTCGCACTTAAGTCCTTTTAAAAGAAAATAACAAATAATAACATACAGGAAACTAATGATTAATACAAGCAACACTTGGAATTTCATTAAATCATATGATGAAACATCAAAGGACATTTGGCATGTTGACATTGTTTTCTTATAATTTTTATTTTTCGTGTTTACATTTTTTTTTACATAATAGCAAATCTGAAAAAGAATGGTGTTAAACAGAGGAGACGTAAAAAAAACACGATAAATAAATCGTAATCAAACAATGGCAATAACATGGTATTTGGAAAAACATTGACTGCAATCTACCAGAATATGCCTGAATATGTATGAACGTAAATACAATTTACATCTATAGACAAATATAAATATTTAGTTGTAATCATTGTCATTTAATTGAAAACACTTCTCTCACTATCTTTTCCCTTAGCAACCTTCAACTTCAAGTTTTATACATTCTTTGTAACTGATGATGCTGTTGCCGATAAGAAGTCCTACAAACAATGGACGTGATCAGACCAATTTTTATATTTGTTGGTAAAACAATATTGGTTGTTAAGAAGACGACGACTCATGTCTCCTTCTATTTCTATAACAAAATTTCACACAATTCAAGTCAATGGCAATTTTAACTGGTGACACGTGTACCCTGCGTCTAATATCATGATACGAATATTTGTTTCTGCAAGTGTGTTTGTTACTTATTGAGTGTGAACACGTGTTGGGTATTCATATCATATATTAACATGGGAGTTAAGTGCATATATTGAACTATTTTATCTTGTTCTATTCAATAGTTGGAAATAATTTGTTTTTAATTACATAAAAAATAAAAACACAAAACTAAAAATACTAAAATATTAAATTATAGAAAATTAAACAAAAATCATATTCATACGAATAAAATATAAATTAATAAATAAATAATAAAATATAAATTAAATAAAATATCTCTTAAATTATCCTGTTATTCATGATGTTTCATGTAATACTCACATGTGTTACAAACAATTTAAATAGAGTTTTTTTTTCCTTAACACAAACTCACAAGATTAACTTTCACTTTTGCTTTTAAAAATAAAGTTTTTTAAAAAATTGTTATTAAATAATGATCTAGTGTTAAAAATTAATTACTAAAAAATATTAAAAAAGGTCAAAAAATTATAACTTTTATTCTTTATTAATATATTTTACTATATTTGATTTCTATATTAAAAGAGTTCCTCCTCGTAGTTCCAATTTTGATCCTTATTTTGTTGTTGATCTCATTAAAGTAAAAAAAATCGTTCCAGACAAGAATTGTTCCTGAAACCATAAAACAGCGTTAACAACCATTCTGTTAGTTCTTCAGATCCTGGCTTAGTGGCAGCTTGACGTACATAAACTTTTATCCAAAATAAAATTCTTTGTTGCTTGAATCAAAAATATCGTTCATATAGGGTGCTCGCCGAGAAGGTATACTACTTCGTTTGTTTATAATTTTTGATTAAATAAAAGAGAATGGATCTTAAATTGATAAATGTTTTACTTAATGTCAGCAATTATATGTATGGAATACTATATCAGATAAATGTCCACCTCTGTTAGCCTCACGAATCGAGTCCTTACGAGCACATTTTTCCTTACAGTCTCATATTTCATTAAAAAGTTCGCTATTTCATTAAAAAAGTCGCTTAAGCGTATCTGGTTTGTTTGTATAAACTTTGCTTTTCAGATATCCCCCCAAAAAGGACGAAGGAGTCAAATCAGGCGACTGTGGAGGCCAATCAACATCAGCATTTCTTGAAATAACTTGTTGTGTAAAGAGATCTCACAGTAATTCCATTGTAATCCTGGCTGTCGGCGATGTGGCACCGTCTTGTTAGGTGCCCCTGTAGGCTAGTAGGTAGTGCACTAGCTTGTAAGGATGGGGGTTGTGGGTTCGACTCCCAACGAACACCTTGGTTTTTTCACTACAAAAAAAAACTTGACTGTCGGTGGGGCTGCTTAGCGATGAAGGCATAGTCACTGGTCGCTGTGCTTTCTTCTATACGGCAGTTAATTTCCGACTATCCTTCTACTTTCACCACCTCTTTCATCTATTATCTATCCCTTCCCTAACGAATGTAGCACGGTACTTGACTAAATAGGCATTGTTGCCTGAAGTGTTACTTCTCTTAAAAAAAAAAACCTGTTAATCAAGCCGAAAGCTTGCAGTTGTGGCGTTAAAAAATTTTTAATCATATCACGATATCGCTCCCCATTCGCAGTAACCGTTACGCTGTTTTAATTTTCAAAGAAGCATGATTCCTCCTCATCAAATTCCACACCAGACTGTCACTTTTAATGGATCCAAAACCGACTATTCTGTTTATTAACATTCAAATGAAATGTGCCATTAGTTTTTATATTAAAATCAGGGTTGTCACGGACGAACTGTAACATCCTATTGGCATATGCATGGTGGCATAAATGGTCTTGTAAAAAAAGCTCTTGTATCAACTGAACCTTTTATAGAAACAAAAGCAAATCCTTGTGCAAAATTGCTATCAAAGTTGTTTTTTGAAGACGAACATCCTGAGCACAGCCTCGAATTGATGGATTGTTTGGAGATCTTTCTGGAGTAACACGATTCTCAAAAATGAACTGTCAACACTAATGTTTACCAAAATGGTGGCAAAACAAAGACGGACACCCTGTATTTTCAAAATAAAAACACATTCGGAAACGTTTTAATATTTTTCACGCAATCATTGCCTTAATCGACTGAATGTTAATAGAATAAATAAGATTTTAGTGCAGAACTTTTATCTAAACAGTTTTATGCTGAGGAATTTGTTTGTGGTTGCTATACTGAAACAAGTCTAAAGAACTTCATCAGCCATAACTTTTGTAGATGAAATTTTCATCAATCCTAATTTTTCAGTGATGACTTCTCTGAAAAAAAAATTAAGTCAATTTCTTTTTTATAAAATAAATTTATCAGTAATAAATTTTTACTAAAACAGGTTCATCAGCCATAATTTTAATATTAAAAAATTTTAACAACTATAATTTTTTTATAAAAAAAACTTTATAAATTTTCTGTTGAAAATTTTCATGATTAATGAAAATACTAAAAATAAAATAATAAAAGTCATGAAATATTTTTTTTCATTTTTTCATATATTTTTAAAAAATTTTAAAAAAATTTTCGTTAAAAAATCTGTTGTGAGTTTGTTACCATTTTAGTTAATTCTCCCTTATAAATATTGCGCAGCGAACCAAAATAAAATTTTATTGCAGAGGTGATCCATTCTTAAACACGCAACTGTTTTTGCCCCAAAAAAAGAAAACGTCGCTTAAGAATACATATACTGAAACAGCCGGGCATAATACGTTGTCGTAAAGTTGTATACTTTAAACGTGAAAAGTGCAAGAAAGGTAAGCGATATTTATCTCCTGTTGGTATTATTATGGAAGCTATACTGAGAAACTAGGTGAACAGCTACCAATAATTCGAAACTAAAGTCAACATAGATAACTTTAGTTTCGAATATAATTATGTTGCATAAGCAGTCACATATCGGCACTTTGATCCTCGCATTTAAAAGCTTAAAAATTGTTTGTTTAAAGTTATGCCTTTGACAAAAAAAAAACTGCTAAATCTTCTTTGAAAACTTGTGTGTTCTTACACCTTAAAAAATAATAATCTCAATTCTATTCATGAGTTTTATTCACACACAAGTGACCAAAAACTATTTTCCCTTTGTTGCCCAAAAAAAAAGAAAAAGAATAGAAAGGCAAAGTCTCGATTTCAAATGATATTTATTTATAAGAATTTTATTTACACTATTGATGCTTTAAATGTTTAGCAATTACAGCTTATAATCAGTAAATCTGTGGATAATTCCATTTAGAATAAATAAAGGCGCCCCCATCAACAAAACAAAAAAATGATACAAAATGTAAGTGGGAAATTGTATTTTAAGAGCTCTTTTTGTCTCAGTCGTCATCATCACCATCACTCCCTTTTTATTTCAAATTTGTTCAAATACAAAAGCGATAAAAACATTTTCGGTCAATTATACGCTGAATGGATTTTAAACCACGTCCTTCATTCACCCATCCATTCAAACACTCATCCACTCAGTCATTCATTCAACATTTTGCATTTATTTCGTTGACAACATTAAAACTCAATTTAGTTTTGACATCGTATTTTTAAACAAATAAAATAAATGTTCTTTTTAACAAAATACTTTTGTTCTGTTGTTGTTGTTTTTGTTATTTATTTATGTTTTGAAGAACATGTCGCGTTTATTTGAATATTGGATTTACCTCACAACTCACAGCTCACCACTCACTCATTTATTCACTTTGTCAATATTAAACAAAAAATAAATAAATAAAACAAAAAAAAACAAGAAACAACATAAAACATTATTTGTATGAGCACAACAACAACAACAACGAAATATTATAACCCATTTCCTAGTGTTTGAATGTATGCTGTGTGTGTGTGTGTCTTTCTTTTTATTAAAGTCCTTTAGAAAACAACATCTGAAGCACATCATCTGGCCTGCAATGTAGTGATGAATTCAACAACCCCTGTTTGTGATTTTTATTAGACATTAAGAACGATTATGAGCACAAAACGTAAGTTGTTGTGGCCTTTTCACTTATGAAATGTTTTCATTTTTCTTGTTGTTGTTGTTGTTGTTGTTATTGCACAAATATAAAAGTTTATGCGATTTATGTAATGCCTCGATAAGCGAAGAATGTAAAGATTTTTATTACCATTTTTATTCAAGGAACTAGTTGCGATTAGTGTTGGAGACTATAATCAATTTGATATGATGGATATTCTTCTCTACTGAAGTAAAAACATTTAGGAACATTTACATTTATTTGTGTAAAATTTATTTTCAAATTCTTAAATAGAAACTATTTTCGAACAAATACATTTTCAATGTCTAATAGTGTCGATTTACACACAAACCTTGAAAAGTTGCTAATTAAGATGGTACGAGTAATGATCTTTGTCAAGTCACTTCCGTTGCAATAAGCAAAATCTGCGATCACAAATATGCAACAGACATTTAATCAAAACAAGTGGTTTTTGATCATTGAAGTTGTTAACGGCCCTTTTTATCACAGTGACCAGCGCAATTGATAATAGCTGCTTAAGACTAAAGTAACTCATGACACCACATTCAATATGTTGCTATCCGGCAATCTGAGCCTTAATGCTCTATATTTGCTTACTAGAGTTACAGTCTACAAATATCGCTTTCCTTCATTTTTCTTTTAGAGAGAGATGATATCTAAATTTGCTATGTTCTGTGTCCAAGGCAGCTATACAGTATACCGTGTGTCAACTAACCCCCCAGGAGGCACATTAATATGTTTTGACGGAATCTCACCGTCATTGCAAGTGTCTTCGGGGGTAAAAGGGAGCCCAGTCCCCTTCAAGGCTAGCAGGAGCCAACTGAAGAATCCACTTATATTTCTCCGGGTATCAGTAAAGCCCCAGAGTTCAGCTTTTTGGTTTTTAAGCCTTTTAGCTGTTCTCTGACTGATTATTGAAGTTGGTCCTTCGGGCTTATTGTGGTGGCTGTGGTTTCGAGGCCCTCGTTTGAGTTGTTTGGATCGGATCATTCACAGTGAACACAATCAATGGTCCAGATTCAGTGAGCATGATTGGCGTTGTGTTATTAAATGTTATTAAGCTTCATGCATTCTGGACCCAAAATTGGATAGTCTCCAAATTTTCAGCAAGGAATAAAGGCTGCGGCCTGTTCCGGGCTTTTAAAGTTACAACTAGGAGTGACTGGAGGATAAACGTATCTGAAGGCCTTCTAGGACGAAGATGACGCTACGTTTCATCCACCATCAGGTTTTAGCTTACACAGCTAGATACAGATATAAATATTATCACACACACCGTGTGGCGACAAAAGCTAAATAACAACTGTCTTTTGCCGCCGAAAGGCTAATTTAGTATCATAGGCGATAATCTGCATATAGTTCCCTTGCGCCAACTTTTCCGATCTATTAAATCCAACCAGACAATTGCTGATTTTCAAATGAGAGCACCACAGGCTTTTTTTTTAAACGAGAAGTAGCACTTCAGGCAACAATGCCTATTTAGTCAAGTACCGTGCTACATTTTTTAGGAAGGGGATAGAGAAGAGATGAAGCAGGTGGTGAAAGTAGAAGGATAGTCGATAATTAACTGCTGTATAAAGACAGCACAGCGACCAGTGACTATGCCTCCATCGCTGAACGGCCCCACCGACAGTCAATTTTTATTTTTGTAGTGAAAAAAACCAAGGTCTTCGTTGGGAATCGAACCCACAACCCCCATACTGACAAGCTAGTACACTACCTACTAGCCTACAGGAGCACCTTGGCTTGCCAAATAGTAACTGTTGCATCCCTTTCTGCAATTGGATCGCACTTGAGCTCTCACCAAAAGTCTTCTTATACCACCCAGCCCTTTCGCTTCTTTTTTCAAAAAGTACTGTCAGCCACTTATTACTTCATCGAGTTGGCTGAATATTTTCTTTTTAATCTCTCCTTTTTCTCTCTTTCAACTCAGCTTTATGTCATTGGATTTTAGTTATCGTTGAAGTCATCTTCAATACCTTAACTAAGTAGGCCAGTTTATTCCTTCAAGTACGTTTTAAAAGTTGAGGCCTTAAATTTATTCAATTTTAGCTAAATTCCGTTGTTTGTCCACTTAGCGGGACTTCGCCGACCAGTTTTGAAAATTCAATGGAATTTGTCATTCATTTTAAGCGAGTATTGACGAAAAAACAAATGTTTTTTTTTAATAAATATCTTTTTTCTTTTTTAAGATCTTTTTTATATATTTTTTTTTTTAAGAAAAAAGATATTTATTAAAGATAAAAAAGATCGTTTAAAAAAACTATAAAAAGTTTTTTTTTAAGTGAAAATGTAGCTCCTTCCAATCTACTGATCCTTTTTGCATACTTATTTTCCGTGAAAGTTTACTTGTTTTACTATAGTGTTTGAAACGAAATATAGCATAGAGATGAAATCCCAAGCTCCTTATATCATCACGTACTCATGAAAAATGAAAGCCGGCGCCCAGTCTACAATATAGAATGTTATTTGAGCTTACGAAAATAATATTTCGAAAAGTAATTAGGGGCTGCTTGGCGGCAATCGATAATGTAGATTTTTCGCATACTGTGCCTAGAAAATGCTTAGGCAGCAAGCAGTACACATTATGTATTGTGACTTAGTCAGTCACGAACCTCAGGAACATAACAAGCTCCTAAACAGTAAATTTAGAATTAAATATTTTTTACTCAAAACTGAATCCCTCTCATGAAAAACAAATTCGAATATGTTTCAAGTTTTTTGAGTTTTATAAAAACGAAAACTTTTTAAAAACTTTACAACATTTGCATAAAAATTGTTGTGAATTAAAAACCAAACAGAAAAAGGGGTCAGAATATAATAACATGGTTATTAAATATTCCATCCTTTTTATTATTATTTATACTTATCCTCAGAACATGCTTATAACTTCCTCACCCTTTCAATATTCGTTGGGCTTATAAAGGGCGCAATAAACATAAATAATTTTTCTTTTCTTTTCATTTCATTTCCCTTTACTTTTATTTACTCGTTATTGCTGCTGGCGAAAAAATTGCTTTTCTAATGCTGTCAGTTAGAACGTTTAAATTAAATTTTCAAAATTTTACAAAACACATAAATCAGTCACTTAAGTCAACACAGTCGTCATTTACTAAGTGAGATGACGAGCAAAAGTTGTCAATTTTTAATTTAATGCGATTATAATCGTAGTCTGTTAAAATTAAAAGAAATGACAAACTTTTGTATTGTTGATTTTTTCCTTGCTGTTCGCTACTGGCGACATAAACAGAAGAAGAGTAGAGAGGAGTGTTTAATCTTAAAACAAATAGATTAGAATTTGTAATAAAATAGAAATTGGATTGAAAATAAATGTTTAGTTGTAGAATAGCATTTTTAGCATTTGTTTTTTTCTCGCTGGTTTTGTTTTCTTTTTTTTTTCTTTCTTTCTTTATTAAAATAATATTAAATAAAACATGCAACAGCAGAAAAAGGAACATTTTAAATCACCTTTGATTATTTTTGTTGTGATTTACAGGCTTGTCACAGGACTAAATTTCGAAAACATAATATTCTTTTGGAATGAAAACACTTTTGAATTTCCTTTAAAATTTTAATTTTAACACAAATAGTCCAAGTGGGCCATAAAAACACAGCTGCCTGCTGAAACTAACCTAAAGTTTTGTTTTTTGCAACTTTTAAATTAAAATTCGTTTTCTATTCCTATTTAGCTTTAGATTAGTGTGCACAATATTGCCACCTTATAATAAAAAATTTCTTAATTGTAATTAAACTTGGCCACAAAAGATAAAGTTGTAAATGTTAGTGACGATCAATTTTACACCAGGAACATAAATCGAATTACGACAATACTTAGACGCAACAGTTTCCCAGTAAAACTTATAAACAATTTGATAAAAGAAGCGGAAATTAAACTCAAAACAAATTATCCTCAACTTTCTACGGTGTACAATTTATACCAGGTTTGACTGATAGCAAAAGCCTGAAGGCAATAATAAAAACTGACAAAATACAATTTTCATATAAACCGAACAGCACATTGAGCAGAATATTCAGAAACATGAATGATAAAATAGATAATCAAAAACAATGCAATATTGTATATGAGATAAAGTGCAAAGGCTGTGATAACGAGAGCTATGATCTAATATACATTGGAACAACAAAACGAACATTGGAGACAAGAATAAGTGAACATAAAAACGAAATTACAAAACGGAAAGAGACAACATACTTAATACTGGACATGCAGCTGACTTTGAAAAAGTCAAAATTTTAGACATAGAATGCAAACAAAGGGTAAGATACACGATAGAAAGTCTCCGCATTCAACAAAACATTGACAACACTATGAACCTAAAAGAAGACACGGATAATATAAACACCAACTACAGTGTTGCAATAACAAAAATTTAAACCTTCTATTTAATTTAAATTGTGTTTGTTTTCTACTCAAGTTCAATTGTTTTTTGAAATTTGTCTAAATGTTAAGTTAGGAATATAATCAATATTATATTGTAAGTAAATTATTGTGCTGTATTTAATTGTAATAATGTAAGATTTTAATTTTTAAATAGACGAAACCCTTGAGAAAGTCAACAAGAAATTGACGAAACGTTGGGTAAAAGTGTAATAAAAAGTTTCTATTGACACGGAATATATTAGGCCTGACTAGCTAAAGTTTATAAAATTAACAACATTAAAAGATAAAGTACTTTTCAAAATCGATCCCTTCTTGGTAAAAGAGCTTTAAGTAAATACAAATTTTATATAATTTTTAATAAAAAATATTTTGTCACTTTATGACAAAAATTGCTCAAGAAAAATCCTTTATAAAAGCAAATTATTATTAGCTTTATTATTATTCTTTCTTAGATCCATAATAAATTATATATCTAATACGAACAAAATTAAAGGAGCACTAGCTGCTAAGACTAGCATCAGCTCTAATTAAACTTTAGAAAAGGTATGTTGTATGAAAGGTACTTTTTAATAAATAGTGTTTCTGTAAGAGAAGACACTTTTATTGAACAAATTTTTTTATTGAGGGTACTTTTCATAAAAAGTACTTTTTTGAACATAAGTTACTATTATTGTTTTAGATAAAATAAAATGTAAGCAATTTTATTTCGTGCTTGATTCCTTCAAATAAATATTTCATGATATTCTCACAAAATATTTATTACAAAAATATTTATTAAAAAAATAAACATTTTATGATATTCTCATAAAACATTTATTTAAATAAAAATATTTAAAATGTATTACTGCGGGGGAGAGCATATTCATATTGCAATTTTACTATTGCTCAAGTAGCTCATCAGTGAATTTTACCCCAGTATTTTATAGAAAAACCTAAGAGTCTTATATCCAAAGTCAAAAAATTGTGAAGAGCTGTAAAAAAAATAAATTAATTCAAATTAATAAGTGGCGTATTTTCTGGAAAATAAATTATTATGAATTATAATGATAATTATAACTTTGAATATATATTTAAAATAAATAAAAAAAAATACACATTCTATTGCATGTAAATTTTTATTAATTGTTGTTATGTTGTTTGAACTGCAGTTTTCAAAGTTTTTGCAGTACCATTTTGTGCTTCAAAGGGCAGTTAGTTACTCTTTCTACAGTATTCTGAGATTTTATTTTTGAAGAAATTTGATCTAACACAACATTCTCAACTTCGTCTTCAGTTTCACTAAGAGAGCTTCTAGAATCTCGAAGAGTAGGAATGCTGAAAAATGACCTGGAACACCTTGACGCAAGCCCACAATCGGATTATTCACTATGGCGCGCGTATAAAAACCCAAAAAGGCCAGTTGTACGCAAGCCTCCTATAGGAACTTCTTGTGGAGGCTGGGCAAGGAATGATAAGGAAAAAGGCAATTTATTTGTTGACTATTTGAAGAATGTATATACCCCAAATGTCTCGCCAGATTTGGCTGAACTGCCACCGGTAGATGGTAATCCGGCAGTTACAATAAGGTTTGAACTAAGGGAAATTGAACAGGCATTAACAAATTTGAATATCAGGAAAGCCCCAGGACTTGATGAAACCAGTAACAAGATGTTATTTAAATTGCCCAGTACAGCCCGGAAAATTATTCTTTTTATTTTTAATGCCACATTACGTCTTGAGTACTTTCCGACAGAATGGAAGAAATCCTTGATAACGATGATTCCTAAGACGGGTAGAGACCATACAAAGATAGAATCATACAGACCTATTAGCCTTTTATCAAATACATCAAAGCTGTTTGAGAGAATACTAATGACTAAGCTAAACCCGATTCTGAGTGCAAAGAAATGTATTCCGAACCATCAATTCGGCTTTCGAAGACAACATAGTACGATTCAACAAACGCACAGATTAGTAAATGTTATCAAAAGGTCCTTCGAAGAAAGAAAATACTGTTCTGCTTTATTTATTGACGTTTCCCAAGCGTTTGATAAGGTATGGCATGAGGGCCTCATATATAAAATATAACTGAACTTACCTGAAAACTTATATGGGTTATTAAAAAACTATCTAGCTGAAAGAAGGAGATTTTATAAGCTCACCTCAGCATATTCAGGCAGGAGTACCTCAGGGTAGCATTTTGGGTCCTATTTTATACTTGATGTATACTTGATCAGATATGCCAACTAGCAACCGAGTGCACACATCGATATTTGCTGATGACACAGCTTTTTTAAGTACTCATGAAACTGCACAAGCAGCATCACGTCATCTACAGAATCACATACTCAACATGGATAAATGGCTGAAAAGGTGGATAATAAAGGTGAGTGAGCAAAAATGTACTCATATAACCTTCACCCTGCGTAGGGACTTATGCCCCGCTATTAGCATGAATAACCAGATGATACCTCAACTTTCAGATGTCAAATACCTTGGTATACATCTTGATCGTCGCCCTACATGGAAAAAACACATAGAGTTCAAACTGACACAAATGAAGTTAAAGGCGGTCCAATTGAACTGGCTTATTGGCAGGAACTTAACTCTCAGCTTAGACTGCAAGCTTCTACTGTACAAGTCGATCTTCAAACCAATTTGGTCCTACGGAGTACAATTATGGGGTACTGCCTCAGCAAGCAATGTTGAGAAAATTCAGAGGCGCCAAAATAAGATTCTTCACTTGATCACAGTTGCTCCCTGGTATGTAAAAAACGCAAAGATCCACAAGGATCTAAATATGCCATCAGTCCGGGCGGAAATAGCGAAACACGCAACCTGTTTACATACGTATAAAGAGAAGGGATGTTGCCGTACTAGGCCGATCATATGAGAGATAGCAAAAAACATGAAAAATATTAATTTTGTCTAGCACTGGCCGGACTAAATTATTTTTTTTTTTTAATTTTTTAGATTTAAGATATGAGTAATTATTGTTGGTTCTTTCTGAAGATTCAATAAATAATATGAACAAAAAAAAAAAAAAACAAGTTTCACTTTGTTCTAATGCAGTTTCGTCTTCAGTTTAAATGTTTCGACCGCTTTCAGATATCCAGGAATTTATTTCTTCATTTGTAATTTTGGAATTAAATTCTTGTAGATAATTGTGGAAGGTTATTATTAATTAATTATTCAAATCAGGCGACCGTGGAGGCCAATCAACATCATCATTTCTTAAAATGACTTGTTGTGAATCGCAATATCGCTCCCCATTCACAGTTACCGTAACGCCGTTTTCATTTTCAAAGAAGTTAAGTCCAATTATTTCTGCTGACTAAATTGCACACCAGACTGTCGTTTTTAACGAATGCGCAAAGGTGACTGTTGAATAATTTGATGTTTTCCCATTCCCCAGAATCGACTACATATTCTGTTTATTTACTTGTCCATTCAAATGAATGTGTGCCTCGTCACTCATTATGATTTTTTCATGAAAATCGGGGTTGTTATGGGCAAACTATAACATCCTATTGTCATATGTACGGCGGCTAAAATGATCTTGTGGAAGAAGCTTTTGTGTCAACTGCATCTTATATGGAAACAATTGCAAATACTTGTGCAAAATTGTGGTCAAAGTTGTTCTTTGAAGACCAAGCTTCTGAGCACGGCGTCGAATGAAGCTCGATGGATTGTTTTGAACATTTTCTTGAGCAGCAGTAATGTTTTTCGCAGGCCCTCTTTCTTCGAAATCATTCACTACACGATAAATCGTGAGTTTTGTTGACACGTTGTTTTTTCCAAAAATTTCACAAAACTTTCTCATCATCACAGTTATCGATTATAGAATTTTATAAAATGTTTTAACGCTTACAACACTTTGTTTATCGAATATTTTTCCATAATAAATTCGCCACGTATCTACTTCACGGCTGCCAAATATGAACTGTCAAGACTAATGTTTACCAAATAGGCAGCAAAACGGCGGACACCCTGTACTTAGTGGCATGATTTGACGGCAACAATACATTCCAGCATTTTACAATTGTACTGGGCGTTATTTTACTACAAGCGTTTGCCAAAAGACAAACAGAATTACGCAAATTAAAAGATTTAATTCTTACTCTGTACCAGAATCTCTGCTTCCAATAATATGAACGAATATTCTTTTTATACAGAACTTTTGTAATTTTTTCACGTTTTTATCCATTTATTGGAATATAGCAGTGCAGTTTTCTGGAAAGCACAGAATAGTTATCATTCCATCACTAGATCCTCTTTAGGATGACAAGGCACAAAGCATTCAATGGCTTTTACCTTAAACAACATTTTTAAGCTAAGAATTTTAAATAAAGTTTAATTATTTTTGTTACGATAGAAAAGAATTTAGCGAAAACGCAATTTTTAAGCTACAGAATTTTAAGAAAAACTAAACAATAATTTTACCTCGAACATAAAAGTTTCATGAAGCCATCGTTTATGGTTTTGAATTAATTTATAAAAAACTAAAGTCAACAAAAGGAAAAATCCAATTTTAACATTCTTTGCAAAGTTCCGTTAATTAAAGTCTTGTTTTTTGAAAAGTTGCGTTAACAGAGTCACTGATGTTAAAAATATGGATGGTGGGAATATCAAGGTGTTGAATTTATCGAAGGCTGTGTTAATCAAGTCTACATCGGAAATATGATAAAACGGTAGACTCCATGGAAGTCGTGCCAGACTAGCCGTTTCGATACTCCTTATGTAGATAATCAGCGAATTTTACTTAAATTTTGAAAAGAAAAATCGAATAATTTTTCCAAAACTATATTGGATAAATGAGAATAATTCAAATAAATGAATATAATTCAGTTGAAAAAAACAAATAAATAAGCAAAACCTGGTAATTTTTAAAATACTTAATTGAAAATTATACACATTTTCTAATTTCTTTTTATATAAAATTTAATCTTTATTAACTCTTTACAGTTTCTAAAGTGAAAATGAAAAAGGATATATTTATAAAAATTAAAAAAAGAAATAAAATTAACTACAATTTTACGTGAATTTGCTCATTTGAAAAATTATCTTAACTAAAACTGATTCTAAAACAAAATTTATTCATAAAATTTAACCATAAACAAAAGAAACGTGCGAAACATGTAGGTACATCAAACACAAGAATAAATCATTTTTGTTTAGATTTTCAAAAGCTTATTGGGTTCCAATTCCAAATATCATCTTAAAATCTAAATTTGTTATTTTATTTAAAGCACAAATGATTTCTTTGTTTAAAAAATATGTCGATAAAACAAACATTTCGAAATATGAAATTTTGCTTAATTAAATTTTCGTATGAAATTGCAAACACACTTACACATGTCTACACATTCGCCCAAACACTTATACTAATACGTTTCCCGTTTATGAGTACGGTAGCGTGTGTGCGTGTGAGAAAATGCTTTTAATTATATGATTGTGTAATTAAAAAAAATCTCAAACCTCAAAACCTTTAAAGGTTTTACAAATTTACTCAAGTTAAATAAAAATAATACATAAATACCCTCAAATAAAATAATTTCCTTTCAGTCACATAAACAAATGTTTTAACACAAACAAACAAATATACTTATGCTAACATAAACACTAACACAACCGCTCACTCTCCCACACGTACTCATACACATAAAAACACACTCAGTAGCATTTAAGTAAACAGTACTTACTAACACACAGATGCGCCAAAAAGGAAAAGCAACAAAAAAGAAAACAAATTATAAAAGTAGAGATATTAGTCATGTTTTTATTGAAGTAAAACAAACGAAAAAATGACTTTGGTTAAAGCTCTGCAAGTTTGCGACTAAAATAAAAAAAACAATATTGTTTAAACATTTAACGCCAGCCATAGTTCACAAACACACACACACACACTGAACCCAAAAGAGACTGCAGGCATGACAAAAAGGATGTACGAGCATTTATACATACATATTTTGATGATTTTTATATAGAGATAGAGTGAGAGAAAGAGAGAGAAAGAGTGAGAGTTAGTCAGGAGAGCATTAACTAACAACTAACATCCGTTTAAATGCCAAAAACAAAACCAATCAAACTTAAGCAGGTAAAATATTATTTCGTTCACAAAATAAAAGGCGTTGCCCAAAATATCTATTCTAGGTTAACGCCCATATTGTATGTGCAGTGACAAGAGTCACATCATGTAGCATATAAAACAAACGCTTTGTTGACCAAATAATATGAAGGGTTTGGTGATTTGCAGCCACTATCTCTTACTGGCTTGATAGACACCCCTGAAAGACTCAAATACAAACAACATGGTTTCTGTCAACTGCCGCTATTTTATTAGTAGTTGTAGTTACTCACTTATTTATGCACAGCAGTTCCAAAAAGGATCTTATTTTAATTGTATTGTTCATTCATATGACGCATGTTTATTGTAAAACTTTCATTTATTTCCTGTGTGTGTGTGTGGATTTATATTTTGTTGCTGTTGTTGTTATATTGTTTTTTCCTATTGTTTTTTATAGTCAGTAAGTTGGCTAAAGTGATTTCGAGTTCTTTAGTGCACTTACGTTTATTATAAAATAAAGTATTGACTAATTTTGAAATCTCTATTTAAGAAAAAGCACTAGGAACTCCAAAGTTCGTCAGTTCGTTTATTTTCTGCAAAAGAAATTAATTAAAAAAATAAAAAGTAAATTATAATAATTAAGGTCAAGATTGTCACAAAGATTTTGAACGAAATACGAATATAAAACTCACAAATTTATTTCACAATTATATTTCGCAAGTTAAAAGATTTTCAAATACTAAATGAGAATTTTAAGATAAAAAATCAATAATCTCTTTTAATATTCAAGAATGTCCCAAAACTAATTTCCAATCAAAAGTGGGATTCAATTCGGAAAATTTGAGAAGGCCAAATTTCTTCGGAATATTCACTTTTTTCAGAGTGGAAGTTTTTGGCAAAAAGTGGCAAAGAGTGTTCAATGATTTTTTTTCGTCCAGCACTAAGGGGATGAGCCCTACACATGCAATGCATTGTACTAGAACTAGGAAATTATGTTATGGGGCAGAGAAAAAAGAGAGTAGTGTTTGTGGACATTCAATTTGAACTTTCCTACATTGAAAGTAACAGGAAAGACCTCTGAAGGGAGTCTATTCCACATACGGACTGTTCTGTTAAAAAACGAATTTTCCGTGTAATGCACTGGAATATCAACCATAACTGGATGCACTCTCAACGAAAAACAAGTTAGAAGCGAAAACGTGCAAGTAAAGGGAACAAGTTCCCTTCGTTCGTTAGAGCACTTACCATTGCAGTAACGATAAAACAGTGAAATACATCCGGCTTTGTGTCGATGCTCCAGAGAATCAATAGAGTTGGATATACTACTGTCCCCAATAAGACCTCTTGGCCCTCTCCTTTACGCGGTCGAGCAATTCGTAAATAGACTTTGGGTCCATACATGAGAGTTGTTTCCATCTTTCGACGTATAGAGGTGGTATAAGTAGTATTGAGATCGGATTAAGTGAAGTATCTCTTACATCGTTTTTGAAAACGAAGACACTTAAAAGGTTCAATAGAAACCTGATAAATTTGTTTAATCCCTGGAACATCACACTGAATTTTTATGACAAGACAATCAAGAGCGTCCGATTCCTTAATATCTATATCACCCATAGTAACAGATGCAGCAGCATTATCGAACACAGATCTATGCGTAAACATGCAACATTGTTGGGCAATGAAATCGACTCTATTTACACAACTCCATTTCCCAGATTGTTGCGAGATTGTGATTGAGCGCATCATTCATGTTGCGCCTTTTGGAACTAACCTCCAACTGGTCTATTATCAAATGATGTCGCAATAATCTTCGAATGGGGTGGGGTGAATGGAGTCGCTTCTACTGCCCGTAAGACAATATGTGGTATGTTTACCCATAGACCTGTGTTCGGAAATGGTGCTGCACTTCTTACTATGCGTAACATAAACATTATGGAATCCTAAGCTCTGGATGTTCTTGGCATTAAAACTCAGTTTGATGTTCGATGGACTAAAGAAGCTTTCAAGTGCCTCGGCTGTCTAAAAAGGTGTAAGAGATGCTTCACTTCATTCGATTTTCGTACTGTTTATACTACCTTTATCCGTCCAAAAATGGAATGCAACTCTCATGTTTAGCCCGGTGTCCCAAAGTCTATTGGAATTGGAATTGCTCGACTGCATACAGATGAGGGGTAGAGTATCCAACTCTATTGATTCCGTAGAACATCGACGCAATGTAGATTGTATTTCACTGTTTTATCATTACTAAAATGTGCTCTAACAAAAATAGGGAGCTTGTGCCCGTTACATGCACGTTTCTGTGTTTGACTCGAATTTTGTTGAGAGCGCATCCATTTGTGGTCGATTGGTCAGTGAATCGTACTACGCATTATAGGGAGAATTCGTTTTTTAGCAGAACAGTTCATATGTGGAATAAACTCCCTCCAGACTTTCAATGTACGGAAATTCAAATCGATTGCCCACAAACACTACTCCCTCTATCCTCCACCCCTTAAACCAATTTTCGAGTTCTGGTACAATGCATTGCATGAGTTGGGGTCTTCCCCTGAACGAAAAAAAGGTTCGCAAAACTTTTTGTCTTAATTCTGAAAGGCGTTGGAATCCTCTGGAGTCTCACTCTTGAAATGTAATTCTCTATTGATATGCTTATGCATGATATTAAATAGCTCACCAATAGCATTTTAAATTTGTTTGTTGCGTCAAAAGTTCGTAGCGTGGCAATATTCTTCAAATATTTAATTCTAAAGTCTTGATTCTAAGTCTTGACCCGAAGACAAAGCTGAAACAACCGAATACAAAATTTCAATAAAATTCCCATATTAAATTTGCTTTCGAAAGAGTAAAATGATTATTTATATTATAGCAAGTTCCTAACCCACTTAAAACCCTAACAAAAATTATCGAAAATTTTTATTTACATTGACAACACTTTTTTTCCTCAACAAAAAAGTTGTTGTTGTTCCTTGTTAGTGTTTGAGTACAACAATCAATTTGGTGTTTTTTTTTTTTTGACTTGTACATCATCCATAAATTGTACTCGCAAACTTGTAAATAGAGAAAGAGACAAATGTGTAGGAGTGTATGAATAAATTGAATGTTTCTTTCAACTGCAATGGCTTCTGTATGCGTGTATGTATTTGTGCTTACATTCATATGCTATTTCAAAACTTTTGGTACTCACAAGAGCAAGAACAACAACAAATATTTAATATTTACAAAGAGTAGTATAGTTGTACAGTCAATAAAATACAAATAGAAAAGGAAATACTTAATACTGAAGTGTAGTTATAGTATTTATTTGTATTAAAATTGCTAATAATCCGATAGTGGAGTGTTCGAATCCCCACTGTGCAAACAAGGAAAATAATATTTTCATTTTGTGTATTTTGCGTATTTGGATTTTCTTAAAATGACACAATTGAATAACGTATATGTAACAATGTAAACAAACTACATGTTATAATACACAGACACATACTCATGTGTAGTATATATGTATACATACCTATGTATGTATGTTGTATTAACATTTCTGCCAGAGTAGGTGGATGTCAAATTTATACAAATACACAATATTCTTTTTTCAAATGCATGTTAATTTACGTACACATACATGTGTGCACGTATTTTTAAAATGTCAACATTAAAATAAAGTTTGTATAATTTACAGCAACATTTTATTATAATAAAACAAAACCAAAAATTATTATCATCTTTTACAAAATAAATGTAAAGCAACAATAAATAAATATGTATCCTTGGCATAAAAAGATTATTGTGGTTTTTCCAGAAATATTTACCTACCTATATCGAATGTGATACAAAAATATTTTATAAGTATATTTTTATGTAAAATTATTAAAAAAAATTTGGAATTAAAACTTCTATAATATTTAAAGTTTTTTTATAATTCTTCTTTTAGCCAACGTTGATAGTTTTACGGTCGCGTAGTGACCCTGTTTATATGTCACATACTGCTATATGTACAATCGTTGTGTTTTTTTTAATTTATCGTAATTGTCATTCAATCAATTTTAATTTAGATTTAAGTATCTAAGATCTCTAATTGAAATATACAGTGGTGGCCATGAATTTAAGATACGACATATAACAAGCTTAGTTATGATCAGTTTTAAAACCCTGTAATAATAAATTGAATCTTGGGTATTTTTCAGTGCACCTTGTAATGTTAAGAAAAAGGAGAGAGAGATGCAGGCAAAAAAGACAGAAAGTGACGAACGCAAGATTTATATTATTGTGAAAACGTGTGTTTGAAGCTGGACGCGAATTTGATCTTAATGTCAAATCTGAGGATACAAATGAGTTTGTTTACAAACTTTGTGACTACAAACAAGTGAGGCAAAGTTTTCGTAACGATACTGAGTTTACTTCAATAACTGAAGTATCTGATCTTGTCGCAAAAGTTAAAAATGCAGTTTCTTCAGCTACTACTGAGAAGAGAAAAAGAACTCATTTAAGATATGATATAGCACCATGGATTAACATGAACTTACAGCATTTAAAAGACTTTAAAGAAAAACTTTTGAGGAAAAGAAGAAAACAGCCAAGTGATATTGTTGAATTTATTCTAAAAGGGGTTAGCAAAGTTATAAAGATTGCATCAGCTGAATGTATGGACGATTACTACCACAAAGAAATTAAGTATATTGGAAACAAGCCGCGCCAGTTATGGGAATTTCTGAATCAAACTTTAGGCAAAAGTGAGAAACCGAAAATACGTCTTAAAAATAATAATGGTGAATATTTTAATAATGATAATGATATAGCTGCCTGTTTTAATAAGTATTTCATAAATTCTGTGAGTGAATTGCGGCGTAAATTAGACACAGAGGAATCAAGTAGCTGGCACTCATTTAGCTCATTACATCGACATAGAAAATATTTTAAACTTCAGAATACGAACATAAATGAAGTTAATGAGACTATATCATGCTTGGATGTAACTAAATCACCTGGTTTTGATGAAATAAAGCCTAAAGTGCTGGTAGAATGTGCGAGTGAAATTGGGTCAGTTTTAGTTAATATCATAAATACTTCAATTTCTTTGTCTAAATATCCAGAAGGTTTGAAAATTCAGAAAGTTATACCAATTCCAAAAGAAGCAAAGTCGGTTACTGTTGAAAAATTTCGACCTATTTCACTATTATCCATATTCAATACAGTTTTTGAAAAAATAATACATCGGCAATTGGAAACATTTTTTGAAAAGGAAAATATATTGTCAAATTATCAATTTGGTTTTAGAAAAGGTTGTGGCACGGGCGAAGCCGTAGTAAATGTGGTTACCTATGTCTGTGAAAGCCTGGACAAAGGTTATGCTGGAGTTGCAGGCGTATTTTATGATTTTACCAAGGCATTTGATCTAGTGGATCACACTATATTATTGAAAAATTATCTTTTTATGGTTTGGCAGGACGTGAGCTTGGGTTTTTCAAAAGTTATTTAAGTAACAGAAGACAATTTGTTCAAGTCAACTCAGGCAAAAGTTCAATGGAATACATAAGGCATGGCGTGCCGCAGGGCAGTGTCCTAGGACCCTTATTGTTCAAAATCTATATTAATGACTTGAACAATATTGGTCTTAAAGGAAAAGTTTTCATGTATGCTGATGACTTGTGTGTGCTTTACCCATTTAGTGCGGAAACAAATCTCAAAGACATTATCGAAAATGATGCTGGTTTAATTATCAAATATGCAATCTCAAATAAGCTTGTACTGAACTTGAATAAAACCAATTTCATTAGATTTAGACCACGTCCTGACATGAATGAAATTTGTAAATTTGTCATTGATGGAAATGAAGTTAAGGAACAGACTGGACTTAAATATTTAGGAGTGCATTTGCAGAATAATTTATCATGGCAGGTTCATATACAGCATCTTAAATCAGGTTTGGCTCCAATAGTAGGGAAGATTTTTAAATTAAAAAATAAATTAAAAAAGGAAACCAAACTACTTCTATTTGAAGCGCTTGTTCAAAGTAAATTAAAATATCTTCCACTAGTTTATGGATATAAAAGAAACGCAGAACTTAAATCTCTGCAAATTATTTAGAACAAAGCTCTAAAGTGTGTTTATAACCTACCTATGATGTATTCTACAGTGTCTCTGTATCGCGATGTCTCCCAAACCATTCTGCCTGTTTTTGGCTTATATCAATTTCAGTTGCTAACTTACGTTTATAAAGTTGTAAATGGAATTGGATATCACACTCTTAAGTTACATCGGAACAACCATGGCTTCAATACAAGACACCAACCAGATTTGATACCCTCTAGATGTCGTCTAGAAATAACTAAACAAAGAATAGACCACGCAGGCGTGATCGAATTTAATAAACTATCTTTAACTGTAAAAAACTCGGAATCAATATCAGTATTTAAAAAAAGATTAAAACAGTACTTGTTGCAAAAGGTTGAAATGCTTTTACTTTAGTTTAAATCTTTACTTTATTATTTAATTCTTAATAAAAAATACTTAATTGAATTTACTTGTATATTTAAAAAACCAAAAATATTACTATGTAAAATAGGTATTTATTTTTTAAAAACATCGTTGTCAGGCAGCCTCTACAATGCCTTAATGGCGCTGAGGCAAATAAAATAATTTGTAAAATAAAAAAAAAAAAAAAAGCATATAAAAAATGTCCAATTTTTAAGTGATTAATTTTGATATTATGTGAAGGTAAAAGGTAAGTAATCAGTAATTTATTCCATTTTGTTGTGGGCTACATTAATACATTTGCTTAGAAATGGCCAGAGGTACTTGGAGTTCGGATGTCAATCGAAAACTTATCCAACAATTGAATAGTGATGGAAAAACAATAATGGAGATTTCCAAGCAACTGACATGTTCGCGATCCAAGATTTATAATGCCCTGGAGCACATCAGGCTGCATGGAACCATCAAAAATGTTAAACGACAACGTTGAGCCAGAAAAACGACACACAGGGAGGACAGTTAAATGTGTAAAATAGCTGCTAAAGATCCTTTCAAAAGCTGAAATAAAATTAAAAAGTAAAATTTCAGAGGATTTTGATATAAAAATATCTTCCAGGACACAGTGTGATTTGTTTTACATCCGCGCCTGGCTATGTAGCCTTAATCAGATGGTGGACAAACCACTATACATAATTTGGAACGTCATGCTCGTCCTAGATAGCCGAAGGCATAATTCTAAGCAACAGAACCACCTTGTTGCAGCTTTAATGATTCCAGGACAGGGCTGCAATGGTTTGCACATCTTGCTAAAGAGTTGGAGACTTTCCTACTCCTGTCCAGAACACATGTCTAGCATGCTCACTGGACTGGATCATTCACTTTGCGTGTCATTATCAGTGAGATGATCCTGGCCACCATAATAACCATTATACTGTTATGGGGCCGCAAAACCACAACCACCACGATGCTCCCATATAGGGGCCAACCTCAATGATCAGCCAGAGAATTATTAAATGTCTAAAGAGACAAATAATGAACTCTGCGAGCTCACTGATCCCCGTGGAAATAAAGCGGAGTTTCCAGTTGTCTCCCTGTCTGACTTCAGGGGACTGGGCTCCCTTTTCCCCCAGTTGCACAGGTCTAGATAGTCAAGTATTCTATAAAGACCGATAAATGTGCCCCCGGGGGGGTATCTTCCAGGGCAATGAGAAGGCGTCTCAATGAGAAACATTTACGTGGGTGCATTGTACAACGTAAACGACTTGTGTTAAGAAAAAAATATTAAATCGCGGCTAGTGTTTGTAAAAGAACATACATATAACTAAGCCTACGACATTTTAGAAAAACATTCTAGTCGAACTTTTGCCGTTTCGGTTCTAAAAGAAAACAAGATTTATGGCGCCCTCCAAACCAAGTACATCAACCAAAGTGCACCCTTAAAACTGTTAAGCTTGGCGATGGGTATGTCATGGTGTGGGCAGCATTTTTCTGCCATGGTGTAGGTCCTATTCACCAGATTGCCAGCACATATACAAAAAAAAATTAAAAAGTACTATGATACCATTCGTTGATTAAAACATGCTCCTAATGTGGAAATGACCCAAAGCACACGTCACGCCTAGTGAAGAGTTGCTTAGAGGAAAACGGTATTACTGTGCTGAAGTGGCTAGCTCAATCCCCGGATGCAATCCAATTGAGAACCTATAGAATGATGGTAAGGGGAATGTGCGATCGGTAAAGCCAACAAATTTGGGCGATTTATGGGAAGAAATCCAAAAAAAGCTTAGTATGACATTGCAAAGGAAAGTTGTAGGGTATTAGTTGAAAGTTTGCAGAGGAAATGCGCTGCTGTATTCGAAAATAAAGAATTCACCACCAAATATTAAGATTTTTTATAAACTCAAGCTTTAATTAAGTAAAATCACTTTTATTTTGCCTAGGTCTTAAATTCATGACCAGGCTAAAACTTGCATTGATGTGTAATATATGTTAAAAGAGTTCCTAACCAAATATAAATAGCACACAATTGTTAATTTTTTTTCATAGCATTACTAGGATTTTTTAAAAAATAAAATGAATTTAAAATTTTTTACATAAGATTTAAAAATATCAGAAATATATTAGTGAAAAGTCGTGTCTTAAACTCCTGGCCACCTTTGTAGGTCAAAGACGCTAATGAGCAGTGCAACCAATAACGAAATTGTTATATTCTAATGTTGTATATTTTGTGTAAATATCACAAAGGGAGTTAATTTCTTTTGTAAAATATTTATTGTATTTTAAACCTAATTGTGCAGTTGTTATAATAAAACATATAATAATAGCTAGCCATGGTTTTATACAGGCATGTTCTAAAAATCATTCTTTGTAAAAGTGATTTGAAGTCATAAAATAAGTTTTCGGTTTAGAAACATTTTTTAAATAAAAAGTGTTACTCCCAGGAATAGCGAAATATGGATAAATACTATAAAATATACGCGAATGAATTAAAATATTTATTTTATAATTAATTTCTTTAAGCACAGGCTTTACATAAAAATTAAATAAATAAATTATATTTTTATTTTTTTATTTTTTTTAATCGACCTTTTTTATCTTAAATAAATATCTGTTATTCTTTTTAACGGTCTTTTTTAATTAATTTAACAATAAATATTTTTTCGATATTTTAGCAAAAATTAATTTTAATTTTGGTTGTTATAAAAAAATAAAAATAAAATTTATTTATTTAATTTTTATGTAAAGCCTGTGCTTAAAGAAGCTTTCCATAGGAAAGCGAAATATCGAAAAAATATATATTGTTAAATTAATTAAAAAAGAACCTTAAAAAAGAATAACAGATATTTATTTATATTTTTATTTTTAACATTTCGCCACACCATTGTGTGGCATCTTCAGGAAAAGAAAAAAATCTGTACAAATAATTTGTTTTAAATAATCAATAAATATTGAGAGAAAAAAAGAAAAATAAATCGTTATAATTTAAAGGACCGTGTAAAAAGATTAAAATTTAATAGAAATTAAAAAAAAAGGTCGAATAAAACTGAAAATAATAATCAATAAATACAAAAAAATATATGAAAAATCTCAATAAACTATAATTACAATTTATATTTATTTTTTTTTAAGCAGCCTGAAAATTGTTACCGTAATCGCCTACAGATTGACTGTGACTTCATTAAATCTCACAAGTTTGTACTGAATTCTTTTAGCATAGCATAGAATAATAATAATAATTAAATATATACAGTATTTTAATACTTAAATGAGCATCAGAACTATGTGGTAAAGAAATAGAAAATTATTGTAAAAGAAAATGCAGCAGTAAAAGATTAGTGATTTTCTTTTAATGCAAAAAGCACTTTTTTTAACAAGCTAAAAATTATACGTCCGTATAACTTTTATTTACACATCATTATGTACATGTCTATATGCATGTTTGGGTTTATTTTGTATATTTGTTGGCTTGAAAGAAGAAGAAAAAATGTCCACAAAGACTCATTGCTAAGACTGAAATAAAAGTTAATTCTTACCATCAGTTTTTAAAGAAGAGAAAGTACTAAAGATTTTTAATCTTTTTACAAATAATCAATTAATATTAAGAGCATGCGGAAGATATAATAGAAGGTGTGCTATTTGAAAAAAAATCAAAAAATTATCGTTTATCTAAAGTGACGATTTTGCATTTCTCTCACTCCATATTAACTTTAATGAAGTTTAGAAAAGTCCCAAAATGGTGTTTTTTATATTTTGGAACCTAAAACCAAACTAATGGGGTAAACATTTGGAGAAAGGTGCTCTTAAAAATGCGCCACTAATCTTTCCCTCAGGAAAAAATCTATTATTACGAGTGTCATATAAAAAGAATGTTACTAGACTCAATTTCTTCCTATAATGAAATAAGAATAAACCGATATTGTCGTGATTTACGGCTTTCATAAAGGAAAATCATTTGTTAATGAGAACATATTGCATAGCTGTTGGTCCAATTATAATGCACGAGGTTAATTGTGAGTCACAGCTTAACGTCTAGTTTGTTTGTCCAACTTTGAAGTTTTTTTTTTTCAGTGTTTGACAAATTTAACCACACAGAGGTACACCATTAGCAGCGCATTTAGAGTGTTGAAACCTTTTACGAAAATGTGCTTTCAAATCGAAAGCATAATCGACCAAATGTGTTCACATTCAGGAGAATTGTGCAAGAATTTCATCAAACCTGGTTTGCTGGTATAAGCTGGCTGCGACATCGGTCTGTGTGTCTTCGAAAGCTGTTACCGTGAATGATGTTCGCTATTGCGAGATGATAATGGATTTCTTATGACAAGAAATTGAGGTTATGGGCCTGAATGATATATAGTTCCAATCAGTATCGTGCCAGTTACTGCACAGCCAAATATATAATAGCTTTTTTGGGATAATGAATACCTCACGTTGCACAGTGTTGTGAGCGTGGCCATATATAGAAAAATCCAATTATGGAAATTAAAAAAATAGCTAATGGCATTTAATAAAAGACACTTTTATTAATAAGCGCAAAAAAAAATCTGATTAAAATAATAATTTTTTCTAAAGATATGGCGCTTTAAGATTGTGGTTTGAAATACCTACAATTTTGTATAAAAAAGGCAGAGTAGCGAAGTGTTCACCCACTGTTCATACATGTGTGAATATGTACATTTCATTTTTAAGCCGCTTCTTCTCATACATGTATGAGAGACTACAAAATATTTTGTGTTTTCTCATTTGTGAATGCGACGATTTATTTTTTTCTTTCTATTCATAAGTGAAAAAATGAGAAACACACAAGTGTTCATTTTTGAATATTTACAATTTTGATAATTTTTCAAAAATGAAAAGATCGTAAAAATATGTGCGTTAAGCATTCGCGTACATAAACGCACATATTTCTTAATGTGCAATTGTTGGCGTATGTAGAAAAAAAATGTTTTTTTTTTATTTCTTTTAGAATATATTGCAAAATTGTATTTTGATTTAAAATGTTCCCATGTGTTTTTACGGTAAACTGCGAACTGCGATCGTAGGTAGATAATTTTTTCACGTTCATTTATGAGAAATTTTAAAAAATTTCAACGTTCATAAATGAACATATACATTTATGAAAAAGAACATTAATGAGAAGAAACTAATTTATCATTCATCACATATGAATAAGACTAATAATTCTTGTTGTTCGCATTCATGTATGAACATAAGCAGAACATTTTTTGTTGTTCGTTTATGAGCGTGAAAAATAAATATAAAATTTTAGATTTCTCATTTATGAAAAATATCGTGAATGTTGATTTTTGAATGTTCATAAATGAAAATTTCTGAACCCTGAAAAAAGGAATAAAAATGAGCATGAACTTCATGGAGTTAAATAATTGAATTTAGTTAGGCAAATAAACAAAATTTGTACTAGATTAGTTGTTGTATTATGTTTTAAGTGTATAAACGGTATTTTTAATTACATATGTCGATAACAATGTATGTATCATTATAAGAATGATATTAATAAAAAAACAAAACAAAACTTGTTGTGATAAGCAGACATATAATAGTGAAGAAAAAACAATTTTCAAATATTACCGGAATATTTTTTCTTTCATTTTATAACAAACACTATGTTAATTTATTAACAAAAATTTTGTTGCGCTTAAGTGCGCCAATTTAAATAATTGTTATTTTTTTAGTGACGACTCAAATGAAAATACGAGACTTTTTTAATTCATAGATTGAGTTAAAGGAAAACAAGGATGTAGTTTAAAAATCATCAGGAATTGTGGCAGCGGAATAGGAAAATCTTTGGAAGCGAAAGACGTTAAAAAAATATATAATTTAAATTCAGAATAAAATTGGATGTGGTCCGATTACAACCCAAAAGGGACTGCTTCGAGTGTAAGTTCTGTGACTGGCTAAATACCGATTTGCCAATACACGAAACAAATTTGTGTGATGTTTGTATTTTTTTAAATAGTTTTTAATAGTTTTTATTATTTTTCGCTTTTGCTTTCTAGAACTATAGTCCATAGCCATAGCCTTTTGAGTGTCTTTTGAGTGTTTACTTCACATTGGGTATAAGCTCCCATTAAAGATTTAACTCTATAACTTTAGAAAAACATAAGTCCCAAAATGTGGTGGATTATAATATAGAAAATATATCTTTTGAAACTGTATCACTGCATAGTGAAGATATGTATAGTTTAAGCGATTCATAAAGTTATAATAAATCTATTAATTATTTTTAGATATTTATGAAATAAAAATTTGTGATTTTTTTTACAAAATTTAAATTTATTGTTTCACTAGAGTATTCTACTTCAAATTTATTAAAATGAAAAATATTACTTAATAAGTAAGTTATATTTACATACATATTTCATAATTTAAGTCCAGTTTGTAAAATCTCGCATATATTCTACATACAGTTAAAAAAAAAAAAAACTTGTACACTTACCAACTCAGAATAAAAAACGGCAAATAAAAATATGCGAAGAAAGAGAGATTTATTAAATACAAATTAAAGCTTGAGATCCATATTATAAACGTACATCGAAATTGTTTTTGTAATGCTTACATATGTATAACGAGAAAAATAACAACAATAAAAATATGTCAATATTCTTGGACAAAAAAAAAAAACTTCTACATGAAATCCAAATTTCCTAGGGAATGGAAATCCTCTAGGATTATCCCTATCCCTAAAACTAATAGTGAATTCCGACCGATAGCTATTCTAGCGTTTTTATCAAAAGTTTTTGAGAATAATCCTTAGCAATCAAATGAGTGACTATCTCACACGGAGTAAATTTTTATCAGTGGCTCAATCTGGTTTTGTTAGGGGCAGAAGCTGTATTTCGGCTTTAGTGGATGTGGTCGAGAGCCTCAGATCTGAACTCGACATCAACAAAGTGGGTTTCTTAATTTTACTGGATCATAGTAAGGCCTTCGATGCGGTAGATTACTCTATCTTGCTAATAAAACTGCGTAAGTTATTTTATTTCTCAAGCTCGGCCTGCAGTCTAATATCCTCCTATTTGATTAACAGATGTCAAATAGTGAGTGTTGATGATAGGAGATCTAATCCGCTTATAGTTAGTAGAGGAATACCACAGAGCTCTATATTGGGTCCGCTTCTCTTATGTCTCTACATAAATGACCTACCTGACATTTCTAAAACCAGCAGGATGCAAATGTATGCTGATGACGTGCAGGTCTATAACAGTTGCTCGATTAATGATGTTCCTAGGTGTGTGAATGGGATAAATGACGATTTGCACATGATCAATCGCTGGGCCATTTCTAATGGATTGTATATCAATGCTTCGAAGTCGAAATGTATGGTCCTCTCGAAAGTTAGAAGCACTCTGGTCAACATTAATGTGAGAATTGACGGGAATGTGATCGAATTGCTAGAATTGGCATCTAATTTGGGCGTAATTTTCAATAGTAGACCTGGACTAATCACATTAACTTTGTAGTTGGCAGAGTTTACAGAACTACACCCTATGGTCGCTAAAGGACTCTACACCGTTTGATATTCGCATGTTCTTGGTAAAGACTTATCTGATCCCTTTACTTTTGTACGGCTGTGAAATCTATGCCAATTGTGACAGCACTGATCAGCGCGGACTGAAAGTCGCATATAACAATATTGCACGTTATATATTTCAGAAAGACCGCCGTGACCATATCTCATCATACTCTAATTTAATTTTTGGAATGACTTTCAATGATCTTCTAAAATATAGGTGTCTAATTTTCTTGCACAGGAGTTTTTGCAAGATCTCTTCGTGGTAGGAATATTATCCAACAGAAATACAAGGATCTTCTATCTCAACGCCAGTTTTTTCATAAATGTAACCAGTCTTTGGAACTCTTTGCCAAATTCTATACAAAAAATAGGCAACGCAAATTTATTTAAAAAGGAGCTTTATAAATTATTTAGTTCTACCCAACCTTGACTTAAATTTTATGTTAACACTTCTACATTACATTTCTTTCGATTGGTCATATCTTTATTTGTTGTAACTTTATCATTCTTGACATTTTCATTTTGTGTATTGTTAATGCTCTGTTTCTAGATTTAAGTTTTATATTAACTCAATTTGTAAGGATCAACAGCACTGTCACTTATAAAATGTTATCATCTTGTTGTGCTAGTTGTTTGAAGAATAAACAATATTAATAATAATAATAAGAATAAAACTTAAAATTACAACAATAAATAAAGAAATATTACGTATTTTAGCATTTTTTGTTTTGATATTTAGCTTCTTTAACGGCTAAGAGTCTTTAGTCATTGAATGGACTAGATTTTTTGTTACATCTCCACGAATAGAACTTCATATATCCTTTAAGGCGATTTTTCGGGTTTTTTGCTAGAAATCCGGCAATCCTTTAGTTTAGTTCTCATGTATGACCACAAATGCTTTATCTGGTTTAAGTCTGGGCTTTGTGGATAATGAGGCAACACTTTTTTCGTATTATAAAGCAGCCATTCCTTTACTACAAGGACTGAGTACTTTGGATCGTTATCTTGGACGAATAATCAAGCTATCACCTAAACCAATTTTTTGAGCAGATTGAGCCAAATTGTTTTTTAAAATATGTAAATAATCCATTTTGTTCCTGTTTCCATTACATTTCCCATCTTGTTTAACAGTATGTGTTATATTACGTAGATTCTTCTCCTTTTTTTCTCCATACAAATTTTCGTCCGTCGCTGCCAAATATATGGAATTTAGATTCGTCTGTAAAAATAACGGTATCCCAGAAAGCATTGTCTTTGCCAATAATTTTATTGGCGTACATTAGGCGCTTTTGGGTATTTAATTTGGAAAGGAGGGGTTTCTTGCGAGCTGCATATCCATACAATTGTGTCAAATTGAGGAAATTTCTTAACGTCTGTGGAGTCACACCAGCTATTTTGTAGTTTTTAAGTTCTTTAGCAATATTTACAGCAGAAATTTTTTAAACCTTTCACAATATAATAATTTTCGCTCAATCTGAGGAGTATTTATTTTGTTGGGGCGACCCCTTCTACTAGGTGTTTTTAGAGAATTATTTTTTTGGTTGGTTTTTATTACGTATTGTGCGGCACAGTGTGCTTTTTTAATTATTTTCCCGATTCCACGTATTGAAATTTTTTCCTTCCATAGACTTATAAACGGTTCTTTTAAATATTTTAAGATCTGTTTTTTCTTCCATTTTCTTTTTAAATATTCGGAAATGCATGACCAATTAGTTAAATTGCCAAACTCGATTTAATTAATTCTTGAGTAAAAGATTTGTAACGTGACTTTTTGTATAAAGAAAATAAGAAGTGTACAAACAAGTTTTTTTTAGTCCAAGAAAATTGAAATATTTTTGTTGTTGTTATTTTTCTCGTTATATATAAGCATTTCAAAACCAATTTTGATATACATTTATAATATGGATCTCAAGCTTAATTTGTGTTTAATAAATCTTTCTTTCTTCCCAAATTTTTATTAATTTGATTTTCTTTATTCTGAGTTGGTAAGTGTACAAGTTTTATTTTTGTTTACTGTAGATACATATACATATGTATATACTTAAGTTTAAGGATATATTGAAGGTGAGGCCGTCCATTCATCTAATTGAAAAAATATGTGTGTTGTCTTCGGAATTAATTAAAAAAAAAATTATTAAACTTTTAATTTTTGTAGTTTTTTTAATCGACCTTTTTTTATCTTTAATAAATATCTGTTATTCTTTTTTTATTTTTATTACGGTCTTTTTAAATTAAATTAACAATATATATTTTTTTCTTTTCGATATTTCGCTTTCCTATGGAAAGCTTCTTCAGGAAAAAATTTTTTTATTTTTGAAAACAAAAATTATTAACATATTGAAAAAATGTTCAAAACATTTGACAAAAAAATATAAAATATTTTTTCATACATACATACATTCAAAAATTTAAGTTTTCAAATATTTAAACATACAAAAACAAGGAAACGGAAATAACAAATAAATAACAAATTCTCTCTTATGAAATAATTATAACAAATTATGTGTCTTTTGAATTAAGTACCTATAATTCTGAGCTAAATTGTCTGTGTCTGTCTTGAAATTAATTCTCCTTACATTTGGTACATTAACAATTTCTAACATTTGTAACATATAACGTCTCTTATAGTTTTTTTCTATATCTAATATTAATGCTTCGTCAAACTGAGGATAATGATTATATTTCTTACAATGTGAAGATAAGGATGTCGTCTGTGTTGAAATATTCCTATATTTTTGATCACACCTGTGACCAGCTAAACTTTGTCACAGTTCACCTGGTCATATCCTCTATACTACATCAGATATTTCCATTTTTCCTATTTTATCCTTCATACTGCTAAATAATTTATTCAAAGTGTTATATGTTTTGTGTGCAATTATATATTTATCTGTGTCATATATTTTACACTTTCTTAATCTTTCTGATATTCCGGGAACATAAGTTAATGATTTTAATTTTTTTTTTAAATTTTGTGAAAAAAATATATTTTTTAACCTTATGTGGGCCTTATCTGAATTGAATCAAATTTGGTCAAAAATAATTGTAAACGTAATTCCATAAAGTTAGCATTTTTTCTAACTTTTAAATTTCAGGATATATGGGAAGGACACTAATCCTTGCTCCAAATTTTTTTAAATTTTGTTACGTTTTGCCAACCTAAATATATGTGCCAAATTTCAGCTCTCAAAGATGAGATAAATCGGCACACTAATGACTCAATTATGGGTCAGAGTCATTAAAATTAGGAACCACCAGCAGATAAAG
This sequence comes from Trichopoda pennipes, assembly GCA_030448955.1. Classification (NCBI taxonomy): domain Eukaryota; kingdom Metazoa; phylum Arthropoda; class Insecta; order Diptera; family Tachinidae; genus Trichopoda; species Trichopoda pennipes. The sequence continues at coordinate 7,784,901 of JASKUP010000040.1, forward strand.
GTTTGCCACCAAAATCACGGCGAGCATTTTTTAAATATTATGATAATTCTCTGAAAATGTTTTGTTTAATCACGCTAATGAACATGATACCAGATTATTCATAATCATGGCCACTTATTTATTTTCTAAAATTATTCTGTTTCAAATTCATTTTTTATTTTCTAAACTTAAAATATTGTCGAGCTTTAACTGTGTTCAAAAAGAGTAAAAAAGTTTATTCAGTAGAAACAATAGCGCTAGCCTCTTTTCTCTTCGTTAAAGCAAATTATGTCATAAATTAAAAATTCTTTAACAAGTAACAGATTCTAAGAATAAATAAATTTTTTCTGGAATAGCTATTACATCAATCTTAGCAACAATTTATTAAACTTAATATTGAAGTTCCATTTGGAAGGCATGTTCACAAGTGTAGCCTAAATAAAAGTCAAGCGCAACATTTTGCAATTTTATTTGGATGTCAAATAATCAAATTTATTTGAAGTTCATTTACATTACAAATATAATATTCAAAACAATAAAAATAATAGACGGAGTACAGGGCTGGTATTTCCAGATATTGAGAAAGCATTTGATTCTATATGGCATAACGGCTTAATTTTTAAACTTGGAGCGTTTGGATATCCAATTTATTTGCAGAAAATTATAAAAAGCTTTCTATCTGAAAGAACTTTTGTCGTAAAAGTTGACAATGAGTACTCAAACAAACGCCAAATCCCCACTGGTGTACCACAAGGTTCAGTGTTATCCCCTGTTCTGTACGCCATATACATATCAGACTTTAAAACACTAAGAGATCAATCCTCAGCGCTGTATGCAGATGACACTACTCTAATAGCAAGTGGAAAAATTTCAAACGCAATCATTAAAAAAATGGAAAAAGCTTTAACTGCAATTAAAAGATTTTTTAAAAACTGGAAAATCAAATTGAATGATATGAAAACACAGGCAATCATATTCCCATTTAACAAATCGCCAAAGCGAATACCTAGTCGTAGACTATCCATTTTGGGGACGGAAATGCCAATGTTAGACTCCGTTAAATATTTAGGGATAACGTTGGATAAAAAATTGAGTTTTAAGCAACACGTTCTCCAAACTTGTGCTAAAGCTATCAGTTGTGGAAGAGCTCTTTTTCCACTACTTAATCGAAAATCAACTCTTCATCAGAAAAACAAATTATTGCTCTATAGAATGTGTATTAGACCAATTATGTCCTATGGTTGTCAAATATCGTCTACTAGATGTGCAAAGACTTACCTGAAGAAGCTATCTGCAGCTTATATATACAAAACAAAAACTTAAAAATTATATATAATCTACATAGGCGTTACTCCACAATAGAGTTACACAGAAATTTTAAGGAAGATTTATTGGAAACGCTATTTTGCAAATTGAAAGATTCAATCATCGCAACAGATCTTCGGACTATGATTTGATTCGAAATTTATAGGTTTGACCTGTTTACCAATTCTCAATAATGAAGATGGGAAAAGGATCAATGTTGAAAAATCATTTTGTACAAAATTTTATGTAGATTTAAGGTTTAACTATCTTTTTTCCTTAAACTTTTAATATACTTTTAATATAGTTTAAAAGGGGAAATAACAAAAAAGGAATCGATAATTCTCCTTCCAAATCGGAGTTATTCGTGATCTTTTAAATGAAGTTATTGCAAACAATTCCTTAAACGTAAATAAAATCGAGGACTAAAATAAGGATGTGCTTACGCACAGATCTAATAGAGAGAATAGTGATGAGGAGGCTTCAGATAGCAGCCATGTTCATATTATCGACATAGCGCCATCTATCTCTTATTTAAAAATCCTTGAAGGCATCAATAATGTTATAAAATGGAGCGAAACGATTATTTATACCAGTAAACAACACATGTCCAACTTTTACCTTTTGAACGTCTGTAAGGATATCTTAGATAAGTTTTATTTAAATCTGTGATTTTTTGTAAAAAAATGTCCAAAAATTCGAACTGGCCGGTGCCCAAAGTGGTTCTCATTTCCAAAAAGGATGAAGTTTGTTTGCTGCAGCATATTTTTGGTGTTTATCATTTTCGTTACATTTATCTAATTGTATAAAAAGTTGTACACGGTTACTCCACATAAAAAATAATCGTTAATTATCCTACAACTGAAGAACTAGCAAATCAATTCTTCGTATTTCGTGCGGCTGCCAGATAGAAAACTTAACGCAATAAAATCGAAAAGGTTACGGTCATAACAAGAAAATATTTTTTTATTCTAATTCTAGAGAATTCTGAAATTCGGCATTTGCTAACTTAAAACACAAAATGAATATTTAGGTGAAAAGGCAAAGAAAAACTGGTAAAATTTTAGCTGGGATTATGGCGGATTTCAACTAATGATTAATTAGTTATTTTGCATGAGAACTTATTATACCGAGTGGAAGATTGGGGAAACGTGTCTGTGGTGGTATATTATTCAAAAATAATTAGAACTTTGGCTGGTTGATGTCATCCGCTGCCATCTTTGCCAACAATCTTATTGATATACCAATTTGTACGTTTCTTAATCACTCCTTAATAGTTGAAACAGTTTTAATTAAATTCATACCACAAATAGATCTCTGCTTGATAGCTGTAAAATTTTAACAGGAAATCGTATTCCCCACTTAAGCCAAATAGAATACAAACCGTTCTAAAATTATTATGACAGAAGACATCGACGCCGCTACTATCTGAAGCCTATTCTCTCTGTATTAGATGCATCAGTAAACGCATCCTTATTGCATTCCTCGATTTCATTTACATTTACGGAATTGTTTAGCATAACTTCATTCAAAGGATCACGCGAATAACTCCGATTTTAAAGGAGAATTATCATTTCCTTTTTTGATCTTTAAGAAAATGTTATAAATCTTAGCAGCACGCATGCAAAATCAGTTTTTGTTTAGATAAATTGTTGGATTTAAGATTCGTGCACCTGTTGTTAGAGAAACCACGTACGAACAAAACGCACTATTTATCGTGTAGTGAATAATTTCTAATAAAAAGGGTTTGAAGGTGATAGGTCCAAGCATGGACCACAGCGTACTGTAAGATCGACTAAAAACATTACTGCTGCTCGAGAAAGCGTTCGAAACACTCCATCCACATCAATTCGACGCCGTGCTCAGGAGCTTGGTTTTCAAAGAACAAATTTGGCCACAATTTTATACAAGATTTTCATTTGTTTTCATGTAAGATTCAGTTCACACAAGAGCTTCTTCCACAAGACCATTTACGCCACCGTACAAATGCCAATAGGATGTTACCGCTCGCCCATGACAATCCCGATTTTCATGAATAAATCATGAGTTCTGAGGAATCGAAAACCTTAAAATTATTCAACAGTCACCTTTCCATCCTTTAAAAGTGACAGTCTGGTGTGCAATTTGGTCAGGTGCAATCATTAGACCTTACTTCTTTGAAAATGAAAACTGCGTAACGGTAATTGTAAATGGGGACTAATATCGTGCTATGATTGAAAACTTTTTAACACCACTATATGCTTTGATTACCATGTGGTACCAACAAGACGGTGCCATATCGCATGCAGCCAATGGAATTACTGCGAGACCTCTTTCCACAACAAGTTATTTCAAGAAATGGTATTGTTGATTGACCTATACAATTGTTTAACTATTTGCTGTAGTACTACTTAGTAATCTCTCAATTTTTGTATATATAATATTTTTGTATTTTAATGGTATGATGATAGTAAAAATAAAACAAACAAACAAACAAACAAATATAATATTTTTATATGAATATAATAGCAATTGGGAGTAGTTGTGATTGTATGCAAACCCTACTGTAAATGTGTATGATCGTGTATATATGAATTATAAAGAAGACTGCATACAAAATTTATACACGTCATTATTTCTACTAAATTTAGTTTTAAACAAGGAAATAATTTAAATGGACACAAGGTAGACAACGAAAGCGAATAAAGCTTTTCCATATCATGCAAACATTGTGACGTTTATAAATATTTGATTTTATTTATTTATTTTTTTTTTAATTTTTGCGAAACAGCAGAAAACACAAAAACTGTTAGAAATTGTATAATGAAATGAAATGAAAAAAACATTTTTCAAAATATGAATACTATTTACAAATCCAAGCATACACACATAAGATATCCGTATTATGCACAGCTATATCCGTGTATCGAATGTTTTACAAACATGTGTAAAAATCTGTTCATTTTCTAATAAACAGACATTGGAACGAACATGTTTTTTTTTTTTGGAATTTTCTTTGTTAACCGACTAGCTGGCACTTTTAAGGTTTCCTACTGAGGTGTATTGACATGGGTTTGTTTTTCTCTTTTCTATTTTATAGTTTGTTGTTTTTGGTTATTGCAAAACAATAATAATAATAATAATAAATAACAAATAAAAATACAAATAAATAGCAATTTTCAAAACTAATAATTTGAAAACCTTTAGCTTATATCCTTAACGGAGAAATGCGCGCAATTATTTTTAATCCTTCAGAGTTTATCTTCCTTAACTTATAATAATAATAATGTGTTTGTTGCTTTTGGAAATTATATTTTGAATTAAATTCATTTGACTTTTCTGGTTTTGCTGTTTCCCATGGGGTATTTGCTTTAAGACAAATAATCGATAGACCACCACCGCATATTGGAATAAAAGAAAATGCTCACTAAGTTAGTTAGACAATGCTTGCATTTGGCTAATTTCAATTTCAGTTTCAGTTTCAAATAGTACTTGACTGCTAACGTACCAAATCGGTTATTGCTTTCCAGGTTTAACGAGAAAACTATTTACAACAATTTAATTTAAATTGATTTCTAATTCTCACAAATGCGTGCAATTTTTGTTTGAAATTATTTAAAAATGGTGCAATTAAATTCGTCTGGTGGTGAGTTTTGAGCGAGTTTTAATAAAAAAAAAAGAAAAGAAGAAAAATCACAAAATTATTGTATAAAACGGCTGTCAAGGAGGGAATTTTGCGCAACAGAAAATCCAAGTTATGTAATGTAAAATAAAAAAGATTTGTTTTGTTTTACACTGTAATAATTGCATTGATGTGTTTACCTTAACATAATCAATCAATCAATTCAATCAGTTATGTGTTTATCCAAGTTTTAACGATTTTTTCTTTAATTTTTAAAAGGTCAAATCATTAATTTTTTTTAAATTAAAATAACGGCACCATAAATTTTACTTTATTTGAAATAAAGTTAAAACAACTCAAAATGTATATGTATGTGTATTTAATTGAAAATCATAGCAGTTTTATTGTTTTGCATCCACTAAGTATTTCTCTTCTTCAGACAGACTCTTATGCCCGATATCTTCAAGGTTAAATGTAAAATATGTATAATTTACGCTTAGTGGCAAAACGTGTTTTTACTTGAATGGAGTCTAATTTTTGTGGACATACACATATTTTACAAAGCAAGTCATTAAATATGTTGTCCTTTATGTTGCATATCCAGGAAATGCTGGTTATTGATTGTAAAAACCTTTATAGACCAATAAAAAAAATGTATGTATTACAAACTTTAAAATATCACACATATCACTTTAGAACTCCACACATAAAAATTGCCATAACAGGAGACGGCAATATCCGGAGATCGTTATTTCCAAATTTTCATCAGTGTCCAAGTTGACAGAGCGTTTTCTTCGTACTACCAGAATCGGTTGCCAGTGTTGTCAGTTATAGCAAAGGAATTAAATTTTTGGCAATGTAAATTTAACAATGGTAATTGGCGAGACATCGGGTGATATTTTGGCCTATTGCTTTTATAATTTTTCTACGTCATAATTGCATTTGAAAAGGAATAAGATGACTAAATGACATTTTTATTTATAATATACTTACTATACTTCCTTATAGGATAATAATTGCTAATTTATGAATTTAATGTCAAATCGAAAAGGCGCAAAAAGAATAAAGACTGTGTAATAAAAAATACATATATATGTATATTGTATCTGATTTCCATAAATCCAATTATAAACCGAGCGAATAGCTTAAGCTCGGATTGCTAATCTGATTAGATGGATACAAGAACTGTGCATCAAACACTTAATAAGCCCAATATTTAAGCCAACATAGGAAACAGCGATAAATTAATAAATCAAACTGAAAAAGAAAATATACAAACAAAATGCTTTATTTTTGTTTTGAATAGAAAATCTTTCTCTCACTCTCTCCCTCTCACCACCGCACACTGGGGATTTTTCTATGGAGGTGAGGAAAAAAATATATTTGTCAAAAAATGTAGTGATTTTATCACAAATTTAGTCTTATTTATATAGTAATAGACAAAAGTAATCAAAACAAAGAAAGTTAGAGAAATGTAGATCGTTACCTGCAATGTAAAAAGCCATAACTAACAAACAAATTTAAATGATTTTTTTTTCATTTTTATTTATTATTTATTTTAAATCTTTTTTTTAATTTATTATTCTAAAAGATGCTTAACTTCGTCGCTTATAACACTATGCTTTTTCTGCCTAAATGAAGGCGTCAAATATGAAATCATGGGATCTGATGTTACCATCATTCGGTGCATAAAATCTTCGTTCGTGGGAATTCGACTGCATTTTCTGGAGTGTCTAAGGTCATATTTTTTATAATCTTTGTTACGAGTTTTCTGAGCCTCTTCGGATAGTAGGCCTACAGGAAAAATACACTTTTCAATTATATCTTTTCCATGAATCAGAATTTTGTGAAGTGTTGGTGGCATATTGTACCTGTACATTGCAACAAACTCTTTTGCCGTCTCCAAACAAAAATCACCAAAAATTCGAGTATTTGAGTCGACTTTCCAACGTTTAAATTCAATATTATAAGCTACATGCAAAAGAAAATCCATCCCTTTAATACGCGCATGAAGTAGTGACATACAAAATTGCAGTGCTTGTTCATTTAGGGCTTTTAGCTTGAACTTCTTCGATTTTATTTATCTTGAATGTTGTGGCTCCACAAATAAAACAAGAAGATGCTGCTGGTGTTTCTGTAATAGCTTGTTTCCACGGCACCTGCTTCGCTCTCTATTCTTGCTTCACACCCCAATCGTAAGCGAATCAACCTGCTTCGCCATACAAAATTTTGAGAACGAATCTGGTAGATTCATACTGAATCTAGCTGCGAATCAAGGAAAAATCCTCTCTTCTCTAATTTTTATCGTAAGTTTATCTGCACTAGTTATCAAAATTAAACATTTTTGTAAACAAAGAAAAATTACAAACAAAACAAAGTTAAAAGTGAAAACTTAAAAAAATTATACTTAATGCTATCGCGGCAAGAAGGATGTCTTCTGTTGTTTTTCAACTTTGTTGTTGTATTTCAACTTATGTTTTTCTGTTTAATAACAACTGTCAAATGGAAGCAGATAAATGAGTCATGTAAACAGAGTGTGATTTGTTTTACATCCGCGCCTGACTATGTAGTCCTAATCAGATAGTGGACAAACCACTTTGCATAATTTGGAACGTTATACATACGTCCTAGATAGCCGAAGACATAATTCTAAGCAACAGAACCACCTAGTTGCAACTTGAATAATTCCAGGGCAGGTCTGCAAACTATCACACCTTGCTAAAGAGTTCGAGACTTTCTAACTCCTGTCCAGAACACATGTCAAGCATGCTCACTGGACTGGATCATTCACTTTGCGTGTCATTATCAGTGAAATGATCCTGGCCACCATAATTTTCATACTTCCCTTATGGAGCCGCAAAACCACAACCACCACGATGCTCCCATATAGGGGCCAACCTCAATGATCAGCCAGAGAACTATTATAAGTCTAAAGAGACAAATAATGAACTCTGCGAGCTCACTGATCCCCGTGGAAATAAAGTGGAGTTTCCAGTTGACCACCTGCCTGTCTTCAGGGGACTGGGCTCCCTTTTTCCCCCAGTTGCACAGGTCTAGATAGTCGAGTATTCTATAAAGACCGATAAATGTGCCCTCGGGGTGTAGTCGTGTAAACAGCATGATTTATAAACCTGCTTCAGAGAGCGAAACACGAGATTCAAATTGTCGTGGAAACAGGCTATTAGTGATTGTGCTGTCTTGCCGTCAATTATTGTAAAATATAATTCATGTTTTACTTTAAGTTACGATTATTTATTGTTAACTCAAATTCTTTTAGTTGAGATATCTCCCCATCAACTCTTTTCTTCTCGTATAACTTCAGGTGTCTCTTTAACGTATGCAAAAACTTTAGTGTTCTACAATACTGTGTGAAAGAAAGTTTATTATTGTTCTTTACGTCACCATCATTTAAGTGGTACAACTGATGTCATATGTAAATAAGAGTCAGCGATTTGTGCATATCTCGAGCAAAATTTTTTAATTCATATCTTTACTTAATTGTGCATAAAAGCGAAACGCGTTCATCGATTTTCATGAGTTATGTCTCGTTTTGTTCATAGGTTATACGACTTTACGTGAAAGTAATAGGACTTGACACTTTTTTAGCGTTTTGGATTTTTTATGAATTAAAAAAAAAAAAAAACTCAACTCTTTACGCAAAATTTATTTTTTTTTCTTCATACATTTATTTACAACTTCGAAACTGTTGCTTATGTAGCGAAACGTTATATAAACAGATGAAAGTTCTTGCAATTCTTGATTTTTCTAAATTTGTTTAAGTAAAACCCGAGTTGTGGCTCTTGAGTTATATTAAACAAAAGGGCCTTATCAGAATTAAGTCGCGAATCAATTAGCTGAAAAATGTTGTACTTTGTAATGCAACAAATTGACAGGTGGCACCTGGTGGCACTTGAAATTGATATAAAATGTAAAAACAGATATGACACAATGTATTAGTAGTGATTTCCAACTGTGGGAAAGTATGGATAAAATTGCAGGTCCAAATGTATGGAAAAAAGATTTTTTTTTTATATGTTCATAGAAATAAACAAACAAACAAAACTTATACTAAGTTCACACCTAGCGTGTTTAACATCTCAATCGTGTTTAAGCATTAAACACGGCGAATTTGAGGTGTTTTACCATACATTGACGTGTTTTGTTAAACATCTCAAATAAGTTGTTTTTGATTTAAACACGTCGTTAAACACGTAAATTCCAAATACAACTCGGAATTTAATTTAATTTTGGGATGTGCTAAGTGCGTTTTTGCCCCTTTATGCTAGTAGGTAGTGTAATTAACTAATTTGTCTGGGGTTTGGGTTTGATTCCAAACTAAAATGGGTGTTTTCACTACAAAAACTCATTTTTAAGGTAAAAAAAAGTAGATAAAATGTCAGCCTTAAACATCTCAACTATAGTGTGAACGGCTGTGTTTAAATTTTAAAACATTTTGCTTAAACACGTTCAACAACACAAGTGTGAACTTACTATTAAGCCTCTGCAAAATTTATTTTTTCAATTTTAGTATACTAAAATATTCTATTTTAAATAAAAAATAAAAAGAAAACGTTAGTTCACATAATAGAATAATATTCGTTTTGAAATTCTTAGGTTTAAATTAAGTTGGTTCAGTAAAACATACAAGTACTCAGCTTGAGACGGCTATAAAAAAAACTAGCAGTCAGCTCGGAGTAATTCTTTTTGATTTGATTGTACCATTTAGTCTAAACTTTCAAAATATCATTGCATATTGCATGAAGAGTATGTTGACAATTTGACTTTTTTCCGCAAAATCCCCAGTGTGCACCGCTGGTACTCAGTGGCACTGAAATATTGTTTTACAAATTTTACAAGAATTTTTTTAAGAAATCTGCTCGGAAATTTGCATATAGCAGGTGTTATAACTTGCTATCCTCTGTTTCCCTTATCTATAATGAATTATTCGATAAAAACAAAATAGAAAAGGAATTAGTTGGCAAAGACAGAATTGTACAGAAAAGTAAAAACAAAAATTACTCTGCAAAAGATTAAATAAACAAAAAACCAAAAAACAATTTTATTTAAAGAAAGAACTGGTGGCAAAAATCACGATACAAGAATGTAAATGTAAAAATAAACGGCTTAAAAAAATCAATATATTGCAATGTGTAAGCAACATTGCGCACAACTGTTTTCCCGCTCAATTTGAAAACAAACACAACAGCTTTAAAATCTACTCGTGAAAAAAATTATCTTCGCGCACATATGAAACTCCAAAAAAATATATATATTCTAAAGAATCTTTAATAAATTTTTTTTTTTCTTTTTAACGATTTTTTTGTATATTTTTTTCTTTTCGATATTTCGCTTTCCTTTGGAAAGCTTCTTCAGGAAAAAATTTTTATAATTGTAATTATTATTATAATTATTTCATAAGAGAGAATTTGTTATTTGTGATTTATTTGTTATTTCCGTTTCCTTGTTTTTGTATGTTTGAATATTTGAAAATTTAAATTTTTGTATGTATGTATGAAAAATTATTTAAAATGTTTTTTTTTATTAAAGAAGACCTAGTGCTTAAAATTAATTACTAAAAAATTTTTTAAATATGTTAATAATTTTTTGTTTTCAAAAATATATATAAGCGAAATATCGAAAAGAAACAAATTATATAAAAAAGATCGTTAAAAAGAAAAAAAGATATTTATTAAAGATAAATAAAAAAGATCGTTTAAAAAAAACTATAAAAACATTCTAAAGAATTTAATATAAAGTTTTAATCGTTTTTATAATTAAATATTGGCATAAAAAATGTGGCCTATGAAAATGTTTCTCGCATGTTATGTTTTAAATTTACTGAAAGCGTACACAATCATAAAGAAAATTTTCCAAATTATAGCTTTTATATTTAAAAGAAATATTTTCACATTTTTTTTTTTTTTGTAAACATAAATTTTTAAAATATTTTAATTTTGACAGACGATTATTTTCAGTTTTATTCGACCTTTTTGTTATTTTTATTAAATCCTAATCTTCTTAACGGTCCTTTAAAATTATAACGATTTAGTTTTTCGATATTTCGCTTTCCTGTGGAAAGCTTCTTCAGGAAATTATTTATATTTTACAAAAACAAAAAATTATAACAATTTGAAAAGAAAAATTTTCTGAAAACCAAAAAAAAAAAAATTTTTTTTGAAAAGAAAAATTTTTTTAAAACCAAAAAAAAAGTAGTTAATTAGAAAACACTAGGTCAATTTTAATAAAAAATTTTTTATTGTTTTTGTTTGTTTTGTTTTTTTGAAAAAATTTTTTGATTATTTTGAATTTGTTAAGCAAAAAATTTTTTCAATTTGTTTGTTCATTATTTTTGTTTTCCTGATGATGCCAACCAACGTTGTGGCGAAATATCGAAAAAATAATAAAAAAATAAAAGTTTTTTAAAAAATTTTTTATTAAAATTGACCTAGTGCTTTCTAATTAACTACTAAAAACTATTAAAAAGGTCAAAAAACTATAACTATTAAATTTTTATAACTTTTTGTTTTTGTAAAATATAAAAAATTTCCTGAAGAAGCTTTCCACAGGAAAGCGAAATATAAATAAAAAATAAATAAAATATTTTTTGTTATTATGTTGTTTATTTTTCCTCCGCCAGTAAATGAAATACTATTGCTATTTCCTGTCCTCTCTGGCTGGTTTAAGGTCAAAGGCGAGCTCTTTCGATGCTAATGCATCATTCTCAAGCAGCGTTGTGGACGAACACTAAAAACAAGGTTTACAAAACACATACGCTCATACAAACGGAAAAAAGAAGATTGCAACTTTGTATTACACCTTGACACTCACGGACACACGCCAAGGGAAATAGATGAATGTATGACATTACTACATCCTAGCAACAAAGGACGAAGACTAGACATTCATTAAAACATGGAAATCTACAGAACATAAACTTTCAACAATGACATATCAATGCTTTATAAACGAACAGGTAAACACGATTTCAGACACAATTTTCACATCACTAAAACTACTCGTGCAAACGGGCAAACGAAAAACACCCTCAGACGGACACAAGATGAATTTTCTTTGTATAAAAATGCCATTCTGCCTACCTGAATAGATACGAACTTAACAGAACAGAACAGCCTGAAAGCTAACACTGACTCACCAGTACAAACCACAAGGCGGCTTGAGAATGATGCATTCGCATCGAAAGCGCTCACCTTTGATTTCAAGCCAGCCAGAGAGGACAGGAAATATCAATAGTAAAATATTTTCTAGTAGTTGATAAATTACTAAAAATAAAATGTATGTATGAGCTAAGTATACGTGGAGTATCCAATGTGTTACGATTAGTAATTATAAAAAAATGTGTTGTAACAAACGCTGACAACCTTAAATTATCTATCACAGATGATGACTTTTCTTTGGTGTTAAAAATGAATTTGTTGTGTAAACTTTCTTATAAAATAAAAAAAAAACAAGTCCGTCATTTTTATTAAAATCGTTGATGGAGTCGTGTAGCAGACAACGTATGCAGAATCTAATCGCTTCGTTAAAGAAAATGTCACTAAGTTTTAACTTTCTTCAAAACAGTGACACAGTTATATGACATTATCGTTCATAACTCCCTTTCTGTGTTGCAAAATGTCATTAATGATGCATTCATTTTCAAAAATGTCCCCCAAATTACGTCTTAAAACTGGTGCTGCCATGATGATTCGTCGATAAATGTGCGCCTCCTTATTTTTATTTTTAATCTAAGTGTTCTACGCATCGTTACACAACTTTTTCCATTTTGAACTCCACAGTTGTGTAGCTAACTCGTTTCTGTAGCCTTAATTCTCAATTATTTTAAATGATATTCGAATTTCTTTCAACAAATTCTAGTCATAGGAATTTAATTTTGAACCTGGCCTAGAACAATTTCCGATCTAATTCGTATAGCAATATGTGGAACTGAAATACACGAAATAGTCAACAATGTACAAATTAAAAAAAAATTAATAATAAAGCGTTTTTCAACAAGAAATTTGTTTTCTAAAACAAAAAAATTTAGATTAAGACGATTCAAATTTTTATTGTAGTACGGAGAGAAAAGTTCGGCAATGATGAATGAAAAATGATGTCTGGTAAATGTCCACCACGAACATGCTGACAGGTTGTCGATTCTTTCATCAAAGTTTTTAATCACATTTTGGCAAAATGGCGGTCCTATTTCGTTAAACACATTACGGATTTGTAATTTAAAGGCTGAAATCGATTCGATTAGCTCCGTATAGACTCTGTCCTTAGCATAGCCTCACAAAAATTGATCCAGTGGTGTTAAATCACACGATCTAGCTGGCCACTTAACTGCTGGTTGTCGTGAAATTATGCGATCGGAAAATTTGGTTTGCGATAAATTGATCGTTTCATTCGCTGTGTGCATATGCACCGTCCTGTTGAAACCACATGTCAGTGATATCCACGTCGCCAATAATAGGCCAAAGTCGAGTTGTTAGCATCTCGCGAAAGCGTAATCCATTTCCAGCCTCATCTTAACAAAAAAAAATAAAAACGGCCCATTCACTCTTACAGTGACACATCGAGCATGCAAAGGCTTCTTAATTATCGCTCTAGAATTTTCAGAAACCCAAATGCAGTAATTTTGCTTGTTGACATACCCTAACAAGTCAAAATGGGTATGGTCGGAAAAAATAATTTTTTCAGAATCTACGGCGATGTGAATGGTCGGTCGGCTTTAATTTCTGCACCAGCTAAACCATGTAAGGCTTCAAAGTCAAATCCGTACGCAAAACTCGTCATGTGGTGGTTTTCGATAACCCCAATTGTTAAAAACGACAGGGAATTTACAAATTTGGATCTGCTGCAACACTGTGGCTTATGGCAGCGATATTTTCAGTTGAACGACCTGGTAAAACACGCGCTGGTGTTCGCATATTTTGTTTGGAGCCTGTCGACTCAAACTTAACATCCAAATTCTCAATAGCGGTCTCAGAATTTTACGAAATGTAACTTTAACAGAACCTTCATTTTCATAGTGAATTTTAATTAATTTGATGCGATTTTCCAATTGAACAATTGGCACCCCCCGGGGGCACATTTATCAGTCTTTAGACCTGTGCTGCTGGGGGTATAAGGGAGCCCAGTCCCCTGAAGGCAAGCAGGGAGTCAACTGGAAGCTCCACGTTATTTCCACGGCAATCAGTAAGCCCCAGAGTTCCTTTTAGCCTTTTAGCTGTTTCTCTGACTGATTATTGAGGTTGGCCCTTAGGGAGTATCGTGGTGGTTGTGGTTTCGCGACCCCCGCATGAATTGATTTAGTGGGCCAGGATCATCTCGCCTTTAATAACACCAACGGGTGAATGATCCGAATCCAGTGAGCGTGCTAGTCATGTGTTCTGCACCAGGAGTTGGATAGTCCCCAGCTCTTCAGCAAGGAGTAGTGGTTTGCAAACCTGCTTTGAAACTAGGAATGACCTGTTGCTAGAATTAGTCGTTGGCTTCTAAGGGCGTGAATGACGTTGCTTTTCATTCCCAGTGGTTTGACCACCATCTGATTAAGGCCTACGGCCAGGTGCAGATGTAAATCTTATCACGAAATGAACAATTGGCAATGCATACGTCAAAAAACTAAATGTCAAAACTGTCATGTGGTTGGTGTTACGACAATTGGAAAACAAAACATTTTTTTAAATTGACATGAAATTTACTTTGTTCCAAAGATAATCTTCTGGGATTATCTTTTAAATATGACTTCTGGCATATTATTGCCACGGCTGACTCGAACGTAATCCAACCTGGAAGTTCAATTTTCGACGACTTTTTTCAACAATTGTGACCGTATATCTGCAATAACATGGCGAATGTTGTTCTCCAAATGGCCGATCGTTTCGGGTTTATCAGTGTAGACAAGCGACTTAAAAACTTCCATCAAGCGACCTTAATTTGTAAGATCATGGATCCCCCCGGGGGCACATTATAGTCTTTTTGGAACCTACTATTCCATTGAGACTGGTGTCTTGCGGGGTAAAAGGGAGCCCAGGCCCCTCAAAGGCTAGTAGGAGTCACCTGGACAATCCACATATTTCCACGGGAATCACTTGCCCCAGAGTACACTATTTGTTCTCTTTAGACAATGATGTGCTCTGACTGGTTATTGAGGTTGGCCCCTATATGGGAGTATCGTGGTGGTTGTGGTTTCGGACCCTCGTGAGAGTTTGTGGGTCGGATCATTCAAATTAACACAATGAATGGTTCAGGTCCAGTGAGTATGAATGCTGTCGTGTTCTTGATAAAAAAGAGCTTCATGCGTTCTGGACCAGGAGTTGGAAAGTCTCCAACTCTTTAGCAAGGAGTGAAGGCTGCGGCCTACTTCGGGCTTTCGAAATTGCTACTAGAAGTGACCGGAGGATATACGTATTCTTTGGCCTCCTAGGGCGTGAATGACGCTTGCAAATCATTCAAGTGGTTTGACC
This sequence comes from Trichopoda pennipes, assembly GCA_030448955.1. Lineage (NCBI taxonomy): Eukaryota > Metazoa > Arthropoda > Insecta > Diptera > Tachinidae > Trichopoda > Trichopoda pennipes. The sequence goes on from JASKUP010000040.1 coordinate 7,800,249, forward strand.
ACCATCTGATTATGACTATATAGTCGGTGCAGATGTAAATCAAATCACGCTTTGTAAATCATGGAGACTATGCTGCTACTAAACGTTTTCTTTACTAAATCAATTATGCTACGAGCTGTGTGACATGTTGCGCCGTCTTATTTAGGTTACTACTGACTGTAACGTTCTGAGCAGCAACGTTTTTAAAGAAAGAACGGACCAATGATTCCACCAGCCTGTTTTTCGGGATATAGTAAGCTTCAGCATTAAACAAAATGAAAATCGGGATCAACGTCAATCTTGCGCCCAATTTGTACAATTTAAAAGCGTTGTTCAGTTGCCAATCTATTTGTGTTGCAATGGCAAACCAAACTAATTGACATAATATTTAAGGGAATGCTTCGTTTAGTGTATCCACCAATTTCGGTGTCATCTTCAAACTGCACAATTTTAGAACTATTAGCAAACCTCCGCAAGCAATGCATTTGTTGCCTTTGAATCGCTTTTCAATTGGCATGGTGCCCTGATGAAATCTATATCCTTATTCGTCCAATTCCTGAGGTAATTGTCCCAAAAGGATATCAAGGAGGAAAAGTAAAATATTACAGCAACTTGTCTACTCGTGTCTGTATGTCATCTCGCTGTACAGGCTTCTTTCCCAAAAGACCCTCAATGAGTTGTTTCAATGTGTCCCAAGCACCTAGGCGGTTATAGTGGTTCGAAAGCATATGCATTTTATACCTTGAAAGCCGTTTTTGCACAGATATCTGCAATGTTTAGTAATCGTAACATTCATATCAATTTTAGGTCAAGTACAATCGGTATCTTTAGATAAAACTGGAAAGAAATCGTTTGGCTTAAGTATAGTGAGAGGAGAGGTAGGCACAATAAATATATAAATAAATAAATAAATAATTGTAACAAAACGAAATTTGTATTTTGTGTTTAAGCAGGCTAGAGATGGAACTAACGCAAAGGGAATATTTATTAAGGGCGTTGTGCCTGATAGTCCCGGACATTTGTGCGGCAAAATTAAAGTTGGCGATCGATTGTTGACGTTAAATGGCAAAGATGTACGCAATGCTACAGAACCCGAAGTAATAGATCTTATTAAACAGGCTGGAAACAGAATTGATTTAGAAATTCAATCCTACAGCCAGGTAAATTCTTAAAAAATATAAATTCACACATTTCACACATTTGTATTCATTAAATTAAAGGATCAAAGCAAGAAGGGCGAAGGAAATGAAATCAAGGAAAATGGCTTTCCGCAAAATCGCAATAAATTTAATCAAGGTAGGAGTAACATTTTTAATACTAAATTTAATTACCAACAACAACAACAATAATATACACCTACATATGCAGCGTCTATTAAACAAGCTCCTGGTAGACCTCCCAATGTCAATGCGATGCTTAAAAATTCTAATTTCACTCCAACGAACACTAAGTCGGATCAAAACTATGCTGAAGATGATGATGAAGATACACGTGATATGACGGGTCGCATACGGACAGCAGCTGGCATTGAGGTAAAATAAAAACGTAAATTTACATACCAGGAACTCGTACATGAATTGCATTTGTCATTAGATTGATCGAGCATCAGCCGGCAATTGTAAGCTCAACAAAATGGAAAAGGATCGAGACAAAGAAACCGAAGATGAATTTGGCTATACTAAAGGTAATCGTAACTTTGTGTTTATGCATTTCGTTTATTAAAAAAAAATGCGAAATTTAGCTAAAATCAACAAGCGATACAACACAATGAAAGACCTGAGGAAATTGGAAATAAATAGACCCACAAACACTTCATTGGGCTTGGCGTTGGCGGGCCATAGTGATCGTCAAAAGATGGGTTGCTTTGTGGCCGGCATTAATGCTAATGGTCCCCTGGCTACGGTGGATTTAAAGCCTGGCGATGAAATTCTAGAAGTGAATGGCACTGTTTTGAAAAGTCGTTGTCACTTAAACGCTTCGGTGATTTTTAAAAATATCGATGGCGAAAAACTGGTTTTTATAACATCTCGTCGAAAAGCAAACGATGAGGGCATGAGTGTTAGGCCTGTAAAAAGATTTCCCCCGGAAATTGATGATGTGAGATGATGATGATGATCATTCACGATAATAAATTGTTCAATTTCATTAATTTTTCTTTCTAAATTCACACCCCCCAATTTTTAGACTAAATTTCTATTTGAACAATTCCCGAAAGCCAGATCGGTGCAGGTGAAGAAAGAAGGTTTTCTCGGAATAATGGTTATTTTCGGTAAGCATGTGGAAGTGGGAACTGGTATTTTCATATCAGATTTGCGTGAAGAATCAAATGCAGTGTTGGTATGTTAATTGTTGTTCTTGATCCAAACATTTGCTGAAAACGTGCTTTACAATTTAGGCTGGCTTAAAAGTTGGTGACATGCTGTTGGCCGTTAACAAAGATGTTTGCCTGGAGTCTACCTATGATGAGGTGGGTTATCTTATCTCTTATTGTTTTATTTTAATTTTGTTTGCATTTTTAGGCTGTGGCTTTGCTAAAACGTGCCGAGGGCATAGTGAATTTAGTCGTTCTTACGCTAAAATCAGAAGAGCAGATGAAAAAGGAAAAGGAGGAAGAAGAAAAGAAAAAGGAAGCAGTCAAAGAACCGGAAAAGCCATTGGATCCCGCAACATGTGAAGTGACGCCTGGCAAAAAGATCATTTTAGAAATAAAAACCGACAAGAAACCTTTGGGAGTTATCGTAGTCGGTGGCAAAAATAATTATGTTAAGGCAAGTAGCAAAGCGAAACATTAATAATTTACAATATTCTACGCCTGCAATATTTGTTTTAGACGGGTTGTGTTATAACTCACGTTTATCAAGAGGGTGCTATCGCCGATGACAAACGTTTGAAAATTTTTGATCACATCATTCAAGTAAACGGCAAGGAAGTGCAATGTGAAGCCTTAACTACTTTAAAAGTCCATCAGCTATTCTATACACTATATGAGAAAATGGTTACAATACAAGTATTTCGCGCCGACCCACCCGAAGTAGAGAAATTTAATATTGAATTTACTAAGAAGCCAGGCAAGGATTTGGGTCTTTCATTGGCACCCAATGAAAAAGGATGCACAATTTCAGAAATTGTAAATATTTTAAACATTCAAAATTTCTGTCACAATTATTATCAATTACATTTTTGTCCTTGCAGACTTCTGCTGGTTACGCTGATATCGATAATAAATTACAACGCGGTGATATTATTACTAAATTTAATGGTGAATCATTGGAAGGTTGTACATTTGAAATTTGCTACGCTTTGTTTAAGGGAGCTAATGGCAAAATATCTTTGGAAATCACAAGACCCAAGCCCACATCACGTACAGAACCACCGAAATAAACTCTCATCATGTGACCTTCCTTCTTAAGTTGACTTAAGGTTAAAGCCGGAAATTACTATTGTTAATTCTACTTTTTAAGATGTTTTCATAAATTAAAAAAAAAATTGCTTTCTCTTTCTAATTTTAACCAAAAGATTGATTGAAAAATGAATAAAATTAATAAAAAATTTAGTGGTCAGTGCCTTAGTTTATTTTTAAAATTAAATCAAATTTATGCAATAGAACTGGCATTTGAAGCAATACGAGGCCACAAGTCTGCACATTCCTTAGCCACAGGACCAGTGATGGCAGACCCTTTCATTTCACCCTTATTATTCACTATTACACCAGCATTATCCTCAAAGTATATAAACACGCCATCCCTCCTTCTGAATGGTTTTCTTTGGCGTATAACAACAGCGGGCATTACCTGCAAATGAAAGCGTAAAAATTACTTGACTGCCGAATAAGTTGTGGTTTGTAGACCTCACATATTAATCTAAATTTCTTTTCAGTTTGAGACCATTTTCAAAAGGAATAAGTTAATTTTTTTAATGCTGATATTTTATTACTTCTTTCATACTATGCGTACGCTTCTTTACAACCTATTAAAACCATAAACTTTTACAATAGCATCACAATGTGGATCTTATATATCGAAAAACGCGCCGAAAAATTTTGTTTAGTAAAGCTTTTATTTTAAAATGTGACGAAAAATTGTTTTGATAAGCTTTTTATAAACTAAAACCGACTTCTGAATACGCCTGCAAACTTTATTTCTATTAGATTTATTAGTATAGCAAAAACGAGCTGTTCCTTAATTCTTGTTAAAATTCTAAAATAATAATTGATTTCCTTGGCCTCTCTTTAATCTACACATCACTCTTCTTTAGGTACATGTATAGATTTTTAACCTTTTCGAGTAATTAAGTTAATATGTGAATGTTAAGTGAAATGAGGTACTATAATTGCAAGAAAATTGTTTTTTTCGGCTTTATAGTATACCATTCTAAATATTTCTACTCTAACAGAATTTGTTAATCATAAGATTCATTCCACAAATGAAATGCGCAAAAACACAATTCCTTTAATTATCACTTTACGAACCTTTTTTCTCAATTCGGGTTTACCCTTCTTAACGGTGGCAACAAACATATCACCAACACCAGCAGCTGGCAAACGGTTCAAACGACCACGGATACCATGCACAGCAATTACAAACAAGTTCTTGGCACCTGAAATATAAATAAACATAAGATTCCAAAACTTTCTCGATTATAGATGTAAAACAAACCTGTATTGTCAGCACAGTTCATAACAGCACCAACAGGCAAACCAAGAGAGATGCGGAATTTTCCTCCCGCAGTTCCACCACGTCCTATTTAAAATATCACAAAAAGATAACATTTGTTTTATTCCTGTCTTATCAAAATACAATTTTAAATAGTTTTAAATCATTATAGCTCGCACATTAATTCGATCTTTTAAGATTAATATAAATGTTTTTCACCTCTTTTAGACATTTTGCGGCTGGTTCACAATCAAAAGGAAGTTAAAAGAAAGAAAAGAAAACAAAAACAATTCACAATAGTAAAATTGCCACTGACTTCGGGTTGGTGCTGCCAATTCTCTTACTTATACAGGGTTGTATAGCATGTAATAATATAAAAAATAGCTATATAACAATTTATCATTTTAATTAGACCCCTTTCACACAGAAAAATTTTACTTTGCAAAGTTTTGATTTTATGTGAGAGCGAGGGAGAAAGCATGATTGAGAGTACAGACTTTGATATACTCGAGTTTTGTTTTATCCCACTAGTTTTTTTTTTATTTTATTCCACTTAAGTTGTGTATATTAAAATTGTGTCGAGAAATGACATCAATACAATGTTCCAATAAGATTGTATCGATTTTGCTGATCAGTCAATATCGTACTTGAACATAAAAACTGTGTCGACAAATGACACCAATACAATGTTCCAATAAAATTGTATCGATTTTGCTGATCAGCGACATTGGTACTTAAAAATAAAAATTGTGTCGACAAATGACACCAATACAATGTTTTCAAGTAAGTTAAACAAAAAATATAAACGATAAATGACATTGTTTTTAAGTATGTTAAACCAAAAATATATAAACGATAAATGACACTAATACAAAAATGATATATATAAATTATTGGGGTATGTTGTTGTTGGTTGTGTTCGTTTGTTGCTGTCTTTGGGGTTTTGGTGGTGGTTGATGTGATAACATAACTCCTCCCCCCCTGGTGTAGAGCGATGGCCACAGCGAAGTTGATGGGGGCAGAGCGATATCAGCTGGTTGAAGATAGTATCGGATTTTCGGGTGTTTCCATAGCAGGATAAAACAGATGAGAGTTATTATTATGGATGTGAGTATTGTTGCTATTAATATGCTCCCGCCTTGTGTTGTATCTTTCCTTAATCGTGAGATATCGTGTTTGTTGGTGAAGCTGTAATTCCCTACCTTCTGTAAGGTTAAGGTATCTATTGTCGAATCAATTTGGATTCTGTTTAGGTTCGATGGAGCCAAAGAAATTGTGTCCCAGTGGATGTGAGGGTTGTCTTTGTAGGTGGTTCCTGCTATATAGACAGAGCAATTTTCATAATGGAGGAGTGAAGTGCCTTTTATTGTAATGTTTTTTCTGCAAGAAGAAGCTATTAGTGTTTCTTTAATGTTAATAAGTATTATATAGTTGTCTTCCGGTTGGAAAATGGTTGAGGTCATTCCCACGTCATTTACAGGACATATTGGGCTTTGCCCATTCAATATTCTTCCGATGCATTTCGAATTATTAGTCTCTTCGAAATCATTCGACGTTTTGCAGTAGTAATAGTCCTCAATCTTTGGGCAAATCTCTGTATAGTACTGAAGGTTGTGTGCATTGTAACTTACATAAGGTTTAGTTCTAATTATTTTTGTTTGATTTATCGGTAGAGGAATGAGGTGGTAAAGTATACTTGTGTTTTCGGAAAAATTAGGAAGCTTTATGTTAAAAATGAGGTTACTGTTATTATAGTACGCTTGGAGTTCCAGAAGTTCGTAAAGGTTTCCGTCTGAAACGAAGTCAACATTCTGTGATCTCAAATAGTCTCTTATTTCGTTGAGTTCGTCTGGGTTGAGAATTAATTTTGATATAATGCCAAGCTTGGCAAGCATTACGGCCCCAATTATGTCTGAGATGTGGTCTGTTAACAAATCTATGTTATAATTAAGTTGATTCATATATTGAATTTCTGCCAATGCATCATTTTCCTTTTGGATACTATTAGAAGTTTTGATGGAAAGTCTTCTCAGAAATTTCGTAATCGTTTCCTGTTCGTTATTGATATGGTCTGTTAGATTTTTAAATCTTTGTATCATCTGTACATTTAAGGCTTTTTGGCTTTCCGCAATATTAACTGAATCAGATGCATTTTGCCTAAGCTCTTGGATCTGTTTGTTTATAGTCTGTGCGTCATTTGCGTCCATGTTTCCTGTAATATATTTAATTACGGAACCTATTCCGTTAAATAGTGCACGTTTTGGTCGTTTGTACGGGTTCAATGTCTGCAGTTTATTGTTGAGTCCTTTGAGTTTCAGTTTACATATATTAGCGGCATCCTTTAATATGCTATGTCGTTCAAATGATTGTATGGTATTAAGTAAACTTGAAGTTTGTTCGTTATAATATTCTAAGTCTATTATGTGTATGAAATTAAAATGATCCTTAATTGTCCGTGTTTTGCCAACCTTTAGGGCCACTATTGTCTGTTTGTTGTCGAGGTTTTGGATTTCTAACATCTGTCCGCAAATGAGGGGTATGCTGTAAATGTGGAATAGGTAAATTACTTTCGTTTTCTAAGCTGGATTTTTGATTTGTGTAATTTTTTGTCATGTGTAGTTCGTACAGTAATACCATTGTCTTTTGATACTATATGTTTTGAGAATCTAGGTGTTAGTTTGTTTCTCCTACATTCTTTCCTATATATTATCTCGTTCGTATCCCTATTACCTGGGTATTTTCTAGTTCTATTAAGTTTATTAATATTATTTAATTTTGCTTTCATAACTTTTTCCATAACTGATGGGTAAAGTTTCTCCTTAAATTCGTTTAGTTTAATAAGAAATTCATGCTCATTGTTATATTTTACCTCATGTGAAAAATTGTATGGTCTTTCGAAAAATAATTCATAAGGTGTAAATTTTGTAGATGAATGAATTGTGTTATTATAGGTCATAAATGTTTCGTTTAATATTTCTTCATGGTCTACCTCCATCTTTTTTGATTTTCTTGTGCTCATGATAATTCTGTAAATTTCAGTTAGGGTTGAGTGGAGTCGTTCCACTGGGGAGTTGCTGCTTGACTGTTGGAATGATGTGAAGTGAAGTATTATTTCGTATTGTTTACAGAAATCTTTAAAAATATTTGATGTGAACTCAGTACCTTGATCACAAATAATTTTTTTCGGTATTCCTAATAGATTCATGAATGATTTAATAGCTTTGAGTACGCAAACGCTTGTCCTAGATGGTAATGTGTACCCTGCTGCGTATTTTGAAAATTTATCTATGATGGTTAGAATGCAATTACTGTTTATAGTGTAAACGTCAATATGTAAAATTTGAAGAGGTGCGTCTGGAGTTTCTGTAACCTGGAATTTTAATTTTGGTGGATGTCTATCGTATTTTAAGGTGTTGCAAGTGTCGCAATTATTTAAAGTCTTATTTATTATGGATTGCATGGAGGGAAAATAATAATGTCTTTTTAGGTAGTCATAGGTTTCAATGATCCCTCTGTGGTTTCTGTTTTCGTGAGATTTCTGAATAAGCTGTACTTGTTTGTCAGGCTCGGTAATGTCTATTAATATTTTAGTGCAGCGAACGATACGGAATTGTTTCCCATTTGCAAAGTATTTTGAATATATTAGTTGAATAGTTTTGAAGGTGAGGTTGTCCGAGAAAATTGCAGTTAATCTACCTGATGGAATAAATTTTTTGAATATTTGAATTATTGTATCCTCAGAAAATTCTTTTTCCTTTATTGTCCGACGTTGTTTATTTCTAAAGATGGTTTCTACTGTCATGTTTGGTCCGTCGTCTGATATTTGTAATAAAAGTTGTAAATTGAACTCATTTAATGGTTTCTCGGAAATTGGTATACCGTCGCCCAGGTTCTCGTCGCATGAGTGTATTGTGGATAGTTGGCTTGAATCGTTCACGTTTACATCAGCAATGTTGTCGTTATCTAACCTAATTCTACTCAAAGCGTCCGCATTACTGTTTAATTTACCCTTTTTATATATAATTTCATAGTCATATTCTTCCAATTTTAATCGCCATCTTACTAATTTGGAGTTGGGCTCCTTAAGACTCATCAGCCATGTGAGTGGTCGATGATCCGTAATTATTTTGAATTTGCGGCCAAAGAGATAAGGGCGGAAATATTTAGTTGCCCACACTATTGCCAAAAGCTCTTTTTCAATGGTGGAATAGTTTATTTCGCTATCAGAAAGAGTCCTACTTGCATAACAAATAGGTTTATCGCTACCTATATGTCCCTGAGAGAGAATCGCTCCCAATGCAATGTTACTTGCATCTGTTGTTAGAAGAAAGGGTTTTGAGAAGTCAGGGTATTGCAGTAATGGGTCGTTCATCAGAATGTTCCTGCAAGTTTCGAATGATTTTACGTATCTATCGTCCAATGTTATTCTCCTACCTTTTTTTAAACACTCCGTTAATGGTTTTGTCAGTTTTGCTAGGTCAGGGATGAATTTTCTGTAATAGCTAAGTAGACCTATAAACGACTTTATTTCGCGGTTAGTTCGTGGTATTGGAAATTTCCGGATGGCTTCAATTTTTGTTGGATTAGGTCTTATACCTTCCGTTGTAACCAAATGACCTAAAAAAGCTATTTCCTTATGGAGGAATTCCGATTTATCCAGTTGTATTTTGAAGTTTGACGATCTCAACCTTTGGAATACTTTCCCTAAGCTTTCAATATGTTCCTGGAGGGACGTGGAGAATATAATTATATCGTCTAAATATACTAGGCAGATTTTCCCTACCAGATCGCTTAGGACGTTGTCCATAACTCTCTGAAAAGTTGAGGGAGCATTCTTCAATCCAAATGGCATTCTCACAAACTCGTAGTGCCCTCCTTCTACGGTGAAGGCTGTTTTTGGAATGTCCCGTGGATTCATTTCGATTTGGTGGAATCCACTTGCCAAGTCTAATGTAGAAAAATAAAGGCACTTGCCCAGTTTGTCTAAGATTTCTGAAATATTAGGGAGTGGGTATCTGTCGGATATAGTTTTTTCATTCAATTTTCTGTAGTCAATGACTAGTCTCCATTTTAATTTTCCTGAAGCATCTTTCTTCTTTGGAACAATCCATACTGGAGAGCTCCATGGAGAAAAGCTTGGCCTAATAATTCCCTGTTTCAACATATCAGATATTTGTCCTTTTACTTCTTCTTTGTGGACAAATGGGTATCTGTATGATTTCGTATGGATAGGGATATCGTCTGTTGTCCTAATGTTGTGTTTTATTTCATTTGTGAAGGTTAAATTCTGTCCCTCTTTGTAAAAAATGTCCTTATTCCTAATACATAATTTCAGAAGTTTTTGCTTTTCGTCGTTATTGAGATGTTGTGTTCGGAGTAATGTAGGTAAATTTTCAATTTTTTCATTGGTTTGTGTATTATTGGTATTGAAGTTGTTAAATTCAATGAAGTTTTGTGAATTGTATGGATTTGTCCTAATAGGTTGTTCTAAGAAAAGAGATTGATCATTTTCAGTTGGATTGACCACTTCTATTATGCTAAACCAATTGTTCGCATAGTAGATGCCTGGAGAAATAAATAGACCATTGTCTAGGGTTATCGTATCTATGATTATGTCTCCCTGTTTAAAATCAACAGGTAGTTTTACGAGATGCTTTGAGTTTGATTCTATAGTATATTTTTCTGAAGAAAAATTTGGTTTCATTTCAAGGGGTATTTCCACATTGTCTGTAGTTAATATTTGGTTTACTAAGTCTATTTTGGCTCCAATTTCAGTAAGAAAATCTAAGCCTAACAATCCATCAAAGTAATTGTGAAATTTGAAAACAAGAAATGAAAAGGTTCCTGTCTTTTTAAATTCTTTGAAAATAGGTAGTGTTACTTTTTTATCAATAATATATTTTTGTAAAATTGTGGATATAGTGATTGGGTTTGTGTTCTTAATATCATCGGGTTTTATAAAATTTGGATTAATGAATGATGAAGATGCCCCGGTGTCTATCAAAAATTTCAGATGTCTGTTAAAAGGGGAACTTATATTAATATAAGGTAAGACACTGCCATGTTTGTTGCAATCTATATATCCCGTTTGTCTTTTGAGGCTGATTGCCGAAAATCCTGGTTGTCGTCAATATTATAATCTACATATTGGTCCAGATTTGTATGATTGATGTGTGGAGTTGAATTTTCATTTTGAGGACTCCTAAATTCATTGATATTGTTCAATTCGTTCCTGTTTGTTATTCTACTAACTTGAGTGCTTGGGCTTGTTTTAAATTTATTAATCCCTCTCTCAAATTTTGAATACCTAGTACTGGTTTCCATTGGTTCGGGTGATGGTCGTGATTGCCCCCAAGTTGCCTGACGGGAAAAATTGTCAGAATATTCACTAGTTTTATAATCAGGTAAGTTTCTATGGAATGTTCGATTGTTTTGGAAGGAGAAATTGCGATTATAATTATTTGGGCCTGGTTCAAAATTATTGTTATTATTACTATTACTATTATTATTAGTAGGGTAAGGTCTTGTAAAATAATTGAAATTCCGTCGGGGTTGATAATAGTTTTCCTGTCTGGGTGTGGTACTTAGGTAGTTGTGTGAGTATTTCTGGAATGGAATGTGTTGGTTGTTTTGTCTCCACTGAGGGTATTTTGGTCTGTTCAAATTGGGTCTTATGTAGTGAATGTTTTGTTCTCTAATACAGTATTCCAAGGCTATTGGCAATGAATCTGGTCTCATTGCCCTAATAGTTGAACCCATAGGTTCTCGCATACCTGATAGAAATGCATTCAGACACATTTCAGCAAAGAGATCTCTCTTGGCTTTGATTACGTTACTCTCAGATTCATGAATTGATAGGTTATTCGATAATGCCGATTGAATTTCCATTACTTCGCTATAGAATTTTTCTATTGGTTTACCATACTGTTTCAAAGAATGGAGGTCTCTTATTAGGGACGTTTCTGTCCGTTTGTCCGAATAATGTGAAATAAGATTTCCACGGATTTCATCCCAGTTAAGGGATGTTCCGTACATATTCAGGACCTCGTTGGCTGGGCCTTCTATCTTATTCCTAATGGCTCTTAATAAAATCAAGCCTTGAGGAGTGTTGTCAGTTCCTCTAATATGAAGAAGTATTTCTTCCACATTACTTATAAATTCATGCAGCAATCTCGGATTACCTTCGAATTTAGGTAGATCTTTAATTGCATCTGGGATTCTCAATGAATTGAAAACGTCAAAGGACCGAATGGGTGGCTGAGCCACTTCTTCACTTTGATTTGCTTTTCCCAAGGACATTCTAAAGTCTAAACTATTGCCTTCGTGTATAGTAGGAAGACTGCCTGATTTAAAGATTTTAGGAAAGAATAGATTTTTCCTATTCATTAAACACAAAACTTCTGATTAAATAAATTTTTCACTTATATTTCAACACACAATTTGATATGTACCACCTCTTTTCGTTTAATTCTTTTCTCCTGGTTTATAAGATTGACAATTATAGTATAATAAATTATTAAAAAAAAGTAGTGCATCCGTCAAAATGTACTTGTGCAAAAATTGAAAAAATTTCCTATGCTTTTATATTGATTTAAAATATTTTCTCTTGATTTTTCCAGATTCCAAAATTTTCAATTAATTATATTTTTTCTTTTATATATATATATTCTTTTAAATATTTTCCTTTGTATTCACTTTTTCATTTATTTATTGATTTTTTTTTCAAAATTTTCCGTATTCAATTTTCATATATTGATTTTCTTTTTTTTTTAAATTTTTATTTAAATATTTAATTTTTCATATATTGATATTTTTTTTTCAAAACTTTCATTATTATTATTTTCTTTTGTATTCAATTTTCATACATTTTTTTTTTTGCTTTTATATTGATTTTTTTTTTCAAAATTTTCATTTAAATATTTTCTTTTGTATTGATATTTTTCTTCAAAATTTTCATTATTATTATTTTCTCTTGTATTCAATTTTTTTACATTTATAACTTTAATTTTTTTTTTCAAAATTTAAATATTTTCTCCTGTATTTAATTTTCTATATATTGATATATTATTTTTTTTTCAAAATTTTTATTATTATTATTTTCTCCTTATACACTTTTTTTTTTATATATATATTCTACTTCTAGCACACAATAGTACTTACAGAGCCCCTATGAGGATGATGCCGTCCATTGGTGTGGTTCCTTTTTTCCAGCAATTAAGGATTAAGATCCTCTCGGTGCCTTATTGACCTGGTATCAATCTGAGTACAATATTCTCTTGTACTCAAACAGACGGTCGTTGTTCAAACGAATCCTGTTAGCCTGGTGTCGATATGAATTCGGCACCTGATCCCTATTCAATATTCCCTTGAATTGTGAATCAACGGCTGTTAATACAGGATTTTTATTTCGTTTTTTTTTTCTGCACCGATTTGCTGGCCGTCGACTGCGCCAGTTTTGTTTTATCCCACTAGTTTTTTTTTATTTTATTCCACTTAAGTTGTGTATATTAAAATTGTGTCGAGAAATGACATCAATACAATGTTCCAATAAGATTGTATCGATTTTGCTGATCAGTCAATATCGTACTTGAACATAAAAACTGTGTCGACAAATGACACCAATACAATGTTCCAATAAAATTGTATCGATTTTGCTGATCAGCGACATTGGTACTTAAAAATAAAAATTGTGTCGACAAATGACACCAATACAATGTTTTCAAGTAAGTTAAACAAAAAATATAAACGATAAATGACATTGTTTTTAAGTATGTTAAACCAAAAATATATAAACGATAAATGACACTAATACAAAAATGATATATATAAATTATTGGGGTATGTTGTTGTTGGTTGTGTTCGTTTGTTGCTGTCTTTGGGGTTTTGGTGGTGGTTGATGTGATAACATAACTCTCGCAAAGTTGCTTTGTTTTTCTTTCGTCGCTTATACACAGTTGTACTTTATGCACAGATTGCATAAAGCATCAAGTGACTAAAACAAAATTTGTAAAAGAAAACTTTTTGTGTTTGAACACCAAAGAAAGTTTAAAAGAAAATTAAAAAAACTTTGTCAAAGTAAAATTTGTCTGTGTGAAAGGGGTCTTATAAGTATTTTGGTTTTATTTATATGATTAAATCCGAAAAAAAGGTGCGATCAGTATTATTGTATTTTATAATTATAATTCTTTGTTATAGGATAACATAATTTATGAACCGATAAAAAAATTATATTTAAATATGGTAATTATTTTCTTAGTAGTTAATTATTAAGCACTAGATCGTTATTTAATAAAAAATGTTAAAACTTTATTTTTTATTATTTTTCAATATTTCGCCAAACCATTTTTTTTTTCAATTTTGATTAATTATTTACTCATTATTTTTGTTTATCCTGATGATACCAACCAATGGTTTGGCGAAATATTGGAAAATAATAAAATAAAAAGTTTTAAAATTGTTTATTAAATAATGACCTAGTGCTTAATAATTAACTACTAAAAAAAATATTAAAAAAGTGCAAATAACTATAATTACTATATGGCAGTTATTAATTTTTTTGTTCGGAATTCTGACAAATAAAAATATATATATATATATATATATATTTTCAATTGTTATTTCATTTACAAGTCTGATAGCGCAGTAACTGTTTTGTAGTATGATATCTAATCTCTGGTGTTGCACTGTACGTATCTGATAATGAATACACAATGACATTCTCTATTATTATAAAAATCTGTCAGCTGATTTCTGCATTTATCTTTTATGAATTCAGTTGTCAAATCAAATACCGGCAAATTTTCTTTCGCATCAGGAAAATTTTTAGGAATAACGTTTGTCCTTGGATTGCCAATCATTTTCACAGTTTTAATTATTAAAGTTGATCTGTAAAGTTAATATGAAATAAAATGGAGAAGTCACTACTAACAGAAGTAAAGGCCATTCTGAAATCACTTGTACTTTCATCTCCCGAAAAAATTACAATTGAAAGATTAAACCGTGATTATCGGGATGTAGAAGGTCAATTTATACCATTTCGACAGCTGGGCTATGGAAATATTGAAGAGTTCTTACGTTCCATTCCGGATACATTGCGAGTAAGTTTTTTTCTTTGATCGTATTTAAAAAAAAAATTGAGCAATCTCATGAAAATTCTATATAAGGTATTTGGGAGTGGGCCAACCGCCATGGTGTGTTTCGTTGCCAATGAAAAGTCTGATCACATCCATGATATGATTATGAAGCAAAAAAAGCCAAAATCGAAGAGAAGACCAACATTCAGAGAGTTTGGTCATAGCAATAATAATAAAAATAACGTTTCAAGAAGTAATAGGTTAAACGCTTATACCAATCAACCAAGCAAAATGAATGGCCAACAATTATCACCCTATCAAAGTGTTAATCGTAATCATATGACCAAAACCGTTCAAGTAAGAAATACTCCTTTGCTGCAAACTCCCATGCACACACCATGTCTTCAAGATTTATATTCCTTACCTCAACCAAGTTGTATACTCTTAAGTGCACAGCCAAGTTTAAATTTTACCTATCATCCTGTGTTGAGTTCTTTACGAAATGGTATAATTAAGCCTGTGGAAAATCGCACACAAAAATTTGATAAAGAATTAAGTATTTTGTTGAACAACAAATGTAACGTGACAAAACCGCCGCCATCACTTCCCCGGCAACCAAGTAGAAATGTCAAATTTTCTTCGCAAACAACATCATCTGTACAAGTAAAAGAGAATATCGAAAAAAATTCGATAAAAAAAGTATCAACAGAAATTGAAGAATCTGAAACGAAAACAGCAATAATTGCGCCTAGTGAAATAAAAGCATCAAAACCAAAACAACAAGCTCAAATAAAATTATCAGACGAAGTAGAAAATCTTCTTAGCATGCCGAAACTTTGCAAATTATTAAATCCCTTGAAGGAATCTAGCAAAAACTTGATTATAGAACAGAAAAAAGAGGATAATCCACAAAAAGCAAAACAAAAAAATGATATAATGACACAATCTAAAACATTTTTTGACGATAGTACTGATATAGTTGAAGATCCTGATGAGGCTGTACCTACATTTGCAGCTGTTAGTATTTTTTGTTAATTTTAATAAGGGTTTCTTTCAATTAAATTTTTTATTTTTATTAATATAGAAAAATAACGTCTTCCGTTTAGACTTTCCCGAACACACAGTTTCGTTTGGCAGTAAAATAGCACCTTATAAACTACCTGATGAGGTGACGGTTGGATCCTGTATCAGAATCTTTATATCAGAAGTGAGAATAAATACTATTTTATATCGCAAAAACTTATTTAATTTTTCTTTTCATTTTAAAGATACACAATCCATTTAAATTTTGGTTTCACATTCATAAAGAGGATGATGAGTTGGATTTGCTGATGTACCAAATTGAGTAAGAGATTTACATTCTTAAAATAAAAATGTTTTAGCTTAGCTTTTCACCTGTTTGAAAATACTAAAACTAAATAATGGATTTTTTAATTGTAAAAAAAAAACCAAAAATTATTTTTAATTTTGTTTTGTAAAATTTTTAGTCAAAATTGTTTAATTATTTTACTCATAAGCACTATATTAACTATAGGTAAATTTTAATTTCCTATCATCCGCTTAAAGAATATAATGCAGCCCTGTTTTGCCTATAACATCATGATATTAGTTACTTATTTGTCTCAATGTTCAATTTAAAGTTCATTGAGTTCAATTATTCAATTTAATTAAATTTGTTTTTTCAAGTTTAAATAATTAAACATTTTTTCGGTTTTCAGACGATATTACTCCGCTTTAGATTCTGAGGACTTGCGCATTCCAATGATGTGTTTGACTCCGGGACAAGTGTGTGCAGCTCGTTATAATGGTTTATGGCACCGTGCCGAAATTGTGGCACCTCCTATTAAAGCAAACATCAAGGTAATTTCTATTGTTATGCCAAATCCTAATTAGAAAAAATGTGCAAAATTTTTATTTTTTTGATTGCTTTTTAAGGTGTCATTTATGGATTATGGCACAGTTTCTGAGGTGAAAATAGAAGATGTAAAATTTTTAGCTTCATTCTTTGCTCAATTGCCCGCACAAGCATTGAGGGGTTGTTTGTCTCATATTAAACCGTGTTCACCGCATTGGAGCCATAATGCCACTAGAAACTTTCTATCATTAGTGGCGGAGTTGATGTTATATGCTAAAATAACCGAAATCGATAGAAAGGTAACCACTTGATAATTTATTTTAATCATTCTTTTTGCTAAGTTTTGTTGGCATAAATGAACGTCCAAAAAAGATTTAATCATAAATATTTTTGGGACCAACAACAGTGGCTCACATTGAAACACAAAGGTTCAGCAGCTTTAAAATTTCATTAATCATTAAGAGAAAAGAAAAAAACAACAAAACATGATATGATAACACTTAAAGTCGGGTAGTTTTTAAATTCAATTGTTAATGCATAAGTTGCTTTTAATCTTGTTGGAATAGAATCTCACTCATTTTTTGCACACATCAGACGTTATGTGGTTCCTTTCCTTCTGTAATGTGGCCTTAACTTATTTTTTCACAGCACCATCTGTTTGCATACGACGTCCCCTTTCGTCCCACGAGTGTTCGATTCCATCTATATGTAAGTGGGTATGCAGGTGTTTTGATGATCTTAAGGCAGTTGTAAATCAATTAGTTCTTTACTGTCAGTGATGTGGGCTTAGAGTAGTTGGCTTGATAAAACTTCAAATTATCAGCAATAATATTTTTAAAATGTCAAGATACATTTTCTTATTCATGATAATACCTTTTATAAACTGAAGGTTTCCGACACCTAAAGCTGTTACGTAGTCCCAGACCCATCACTGATAAGATTTCATGCTTCACCGTTTCCCTAGTACTTTTGTGCAAAAATTCTTCATTGTGTTTACGCCACATGAAACGCCGGCTATCGGCAACAATCAAATTAAATTTGCTTTCATTCGCTCTTGCAAGGTAGACTGTTTTATTGTACGTCGCATTACAAAAAATATATCAAAATATTTTCACGCTACGAAAGCAAATATAATTTTATAATTTTTTAAAACCAGTTTGGAAGTACCGTGTTGTAAAGTTCTTGGCAAGAAGTAAATGCTTTATTAAAAGTTTTCAAACGTTTTTCAAAACATCTAAAATAGTTAATAAAAATCTACTAATGATTTGCCCGACCTTCAATGTGAGCCACTGTATTTTAGAAATTCACTTCGAGTTTGAAAACAAAAAAAGATGCTTTTCCTTTTTGGCAACATTTCAGTTTACCACTTGCTGCTGTCAAGCATTTCTTTATAATTTAATCTACGTTAATTTCTGCTAGATTCTTTTTGGGGGGTAAAATCCACTGATGATCAATATGAACAGTAGTGAGATGGCCAAATGGATATGCTTTTCCCCACAGCAATAATAAATATTTAATGAATCTAGCACAAATTAACGTAGATTAAATTTTAATTTAAAATATTTTTAACAAAATTACACCGCTTAAAACAAAATACAAAAATGTGCTTTTTAGATTATTAAAATTTTGAATTTATTGTTTTCTTTTTTTTTAATATTTTCATTAGAAGCAAATTTTGTATATGATTTTGTGTGACACTAATGGCGATAAAGACGTTCAAATTAATAAATCTTTGGTAGAAAATCGTTTTGCATTTTACAATGATGACTGGAGGGCTGAGAGAATTAAACAAGTATTTATTATTTACACTTTTTTTCTTATATAAAAAAAAGAACAATTTATTTGATATTATATTTTGTTGTTGTTGTTATAGAATAATGGAGAACGTATACATCATCCCCGTGAAGATTTTCCTACGTGAGCTTTAGTTTCCAATTTACTCATATTGTAATAATTAGCATTCCATTTGGAGTGATTTGTTTTTATTTAAGTTTTACAATGAATTAATTTTTGAAAATATTCTTTCTTATTTTAGCTTTTCTATGATTGAATCTGGTGAATATCCTAGTTTTCCTGAGTTAGTTAATTTACAGCAGCGTGGCATAGATTATGAGGCCATTCATGACCTAATTATATATAATCAGTCGACTATATTAAATAAACATGAAAGCGCATCGGAACACTTACGAAACTTACCGTACTTTCTAACGACTTCAAACCCTTTTCGGTCAGAAATTTTATTTGATTTGTATGCTTCGACATCGAAAGTCATATAAAATGGATGGTACGGATGGGTATGTGGAAGAAACTTTTTTCCTTTTAAAATCTGTTAATTCATGTTAATTTATTTTTACTCTCCAATTTATGAAGATTATTCAGATTATTCCGATTTCTTCTGTAAAGTTAAATGTTTTCTTTTTTTTTGTGTTAAAAATGTACGAAAACGACAAATAAAAGTGTATGTTGTTGTTGTTTCATTTAAAAATGTTGGTATAAAAAACTAAAATAAAATGGATAGAATAAAAATAAAACTTATTATTTTCTAAGTAATTAAATGCCTAAATGTTCATGAAGAAATAGTTTTAATTATTATATTTTTAACATTGCAGTACTGTAGCCCAACACCAAAAAATGATTTTGCTCGTTTTAAGTTTTATATATTTTTAGCTCACCCAGTTTTACGGTAACTCTCTTTATAGACACAATATTTTGTTGATCCCAAACTAAATATTTGTTCATAAGCAGGAAATATACGCAATTTGCCCTAAAAGATTTGCAATGACTTTAAAATGAACGTCGTTGGCGTTGTGGGCCTTGCTGAACTAAATTGAAGTGAAAATGTTTTTTGTGACCTCAATCTTACACATGCGCTGCATTGTGCCAGAACTAGGAAATCAGGTTATGTGAAGGAGGGAGTAGTGTTTGTGGACATTCAATTTAAATTTTCTTACATTCAAAGCGACAGAAAAGGCGTCTGGAGAGAGATTATTCCACATACGGACTGTTCTGGTAACAAACGAATTTTCACTGTAAAGCGTAGTGCGATTCACTGGTCAATCTACCACAAACGAGAAGCGAAAACGTGCAAGTAAAGGGAATAAGTTTCCTTCGTTCGTTAGAGCACTTACCATTGCAGTAACGATAAAACAGTGAAATATATCCGGCATTGAGTCGATGCTTCAGAGAATCAATAGACTTGGATATGCTACTGCCCCCATTAAGACCTCTTGGCCCTCTCCTATAAGCGGTGGAGGAACTCCAAAATAGACTTTGGGGCGCCGGCCCATACATTAGACTTGCTTCCATCTTTGGACGGATAGAGGTGGTATAAGTGGTATGGATATCGGATGGAGTGAAGTATCTCTTACATCGTTTTTGAAAACGAAGACACTTGAGAGCTTCTTTATAAAGCTGAAAAATGTATTTAGTCCATCGAACATCACACTGAATTTGCATGCCAAGAACATCAAGAGCTTCCGATTCCCTAATACTTATATCACCCATAGTAACAGATTCAGTACCATTTCCGAACACAGATCTATGCGTAAACATGCAACAGTGTGTCTTATGGTATTAAAATCGACTCTATTCACACGACCCCATTCCGAGATTGTTGCGAGATCACGATTAAGCGTATTATTTATGTTCTGCCTTTTAAAACTCACCTACAGCTTGTTCGGCGCGTTACTAAAAAAATACAAATGACAAATGTTGCTGTCATCTTCGAAAGATTATAAAGGGTTGAAAGTTTGACAAAGGAGGACATTTAGAAAAATAATAAATAGGGTAGAAGAAAGAACGGAACCTTTCTTGTAATTAAATCTGTGCCAAATACAAGGCGAATGGAATTTGTAATTTATTTTTTTTTGCAAAAAATAAATAAGTTTTAAGGTTTAACAAATCACTGGCAACACTGTGTTTTGAAAATGATGAAAAGAAAATGAATTGTGGACAATAGTGAAACTTAAGTTATCGACCTCCATGCTTGCTATTCCTTCAAGAATTTTGCGATCTCCCATGCTTTAAGGTGCTCACATGCAAAAGGTCCAAGTGATGTTTGTAGGCTCAGTACGGATGTCTAGAATTGGCTGGTTTTAGAATGAGGATTAAGGGCAAGAATACATTAAATGTCATTGGCGGCACGAGTTTAATTAAAGTGATGGGACTTTAAAAAGTAGAACCAGGTCGACAATCATCAAAAGACATTCCGTGCGGAGGATGCCAATCGGTGATTGTAAAAACGTTCAAGCGTGTGATTTTAGTCATATGCTCTCTAACTCAAATCAATTATGGTGGAAATTCGGATCATCAGTGATTATATTGATGATGAATAAAAGTTAAAAAGCGCCAACGAACGCTTATGAGTTTATGCATAAGTTAATCATGTTATGCATGTACATTCATAAATGATAATTAAAAGAAATAATAGCGATATTTATACCGCTTTAAAATCACTCATCGGAATACGCAACTGCGTCCATGGTTTCAAATAGAAATTTTAACTCATACAATAAGTCATAAAATTTCTTTCGGTTGATCAGCGACTCTTTTTTTTGTATTTATGTTGGGAGTGGAGTTTTGTGAACCATTCTGTAACTTCTGTAGAATTCGAAGGCACGGTACCAAGATTTTGTAGCCATTTTGTTTTGCTTCTTGGGCTGTTCATATAGCAGTGGTTTCCAACTTATCGCCTAATATTTTTTTAATTATATTTAAAACCATTTTTGGCACTAATTCCCAACTTAAAAAAGGCTTTTTCTACAATGAGCTTAACAGAATCTTAATGCACCACAAACTTTCGCTTATAACACCTTCATCGCCAATATATTGGTGGCCTTTGGAGTCGGCTGCAAAAAATTACTACCAAAATTCTTCTCGTAAAAAATATGTTTTAAGCATCTGTCACTCACAAAATATTACAACACATGCTTATTAAAGTTGAAGCCATTTTGAATTTACGCCCGATAGCATATAGATCTGATGACTTTTATTTTCTCTAACGGAAGAAAACTTCAATCACTGAAATAATATAAAGAAATGTTAAAGATGACAACTAGTTACATGTTTTAAGGCAACAGGTACGTGATTACATTTAAAATCTATAACAAAAACCTAAGTACGTGATAGAACGTGCCTTAATAATAATATATTCATATGAAAAGCGCTGGCCAGTTGCAAACAAACAGCCAGGAAAGATGTCATATGGAGAAGGATTTGACAACAGTATTTCATTCAGTGGCGGAACAAACCTAAACAATTTAGTTCCAAAATCTAAGTAGTTTAAGTCAGTCATGCACTTATACAGTTCAATCACGAATATTCCCTATGAATGTCTTTCGCACGGAAAATACTTTTCGCGAGAAAAAATTACTCCAATCACAAATTCCGCGGGAACAAAATAAAAAAAATTAAAAAGTGGCATCATTGATTTTTATAACCAACTGTTTTGTTTATTTATCCTTTCTTTGTTTGTAAATTAAGATTTTGAATTTATTTACAAACGTTTATCGGAGAATTTTATTTTTAATTTAATTAAATAAATATAAAAATAAATATAAAAAGAAAAATATAAGAAAATGCTTTTTTTCCAAAATTTTTGTGGTGTCTCTTTGTTGCCGTTAAAAAACCCGCACGTTATATCTGCGTTGGCTTCCATCATGGTAAGCAAATGCTGCATTTGCTGTTTATTAGTGTTTTTTCACCTAAAAACAAAAATTATTAAATTAAAATAAATTTAAAAACCAAACATTACTTACATTTTTGTGCGAACTCCCTTGCATAGATAATTAATTAGATAGTACACGAGGAAAAAATCTCGGCAAGTGGCCCGCCACAGTTAACCGCTTTGTTTTTACAAGACAGCATGCTATTCAATTTGTATGCATCTGTCTCTTTTATATAAAGGAGTTAATGAATTTTATTTGCTTACATTTTTATTTTACAATTTTATGCAAGTTGGCGCAAATATTTAGAAAATGTTCGTTTTTAGCTATAAGTTTCTAATTTTTGCGCCAATTTATTTGCCAATTTTACAGCAGAGGTGTTATTTAACAGCAAAGCATTTATTTGTGTAGCAAAGGATTAAGAAGAAGGTTAAAAAATGTGAGTATTTTTCTTCCTAAGGAAAAATTTTTCTTTCTAAGGAACAAGTTTTAATTACTTATCAAAACATTTTATATTATTTATAGGAGCCGCAAATGTATAATGAAATGTCCAGATGTAGGGAAACTCCACCGGTTCCCGAACAATCTTACAAGGTAAGTTTTTTTCAAGTTTTTTTATGTATTATGTGACGAACGTTCGTTTATAAAAAAACAAGTGTATTTCCGTGCGTGGTTCCATTTGGCAGTTATATAATGTCCAATTGGTTTGTGATCGTTCGTTTTCTCCTTTTTCTTTTTTTTCATTTTTGATACCTACTTTTTTTCCCCGCCGAATTTTTTTTCCCACAGTTGAAAAAAAGGGAAAATATTTATTCATAATAGGAGAAAAGGGAAAAAACTCACGGGGATTTTTATTCATTATTGGGCTGATATTGAAGAAGGACGATTGGTAGCTGCATATGAAGACAGTTTACCATCACAACACATGACTTCTTAGTTGTGTTGTTAAAACGATGCTTGAACATGATAGGAAAAATCGATTTGTAGATGTCAGAAGTTTTTATTGATGTCAGTTTATAAAATTTCCGTCCTTTCAGTTGACAAATTTAATTTAAAATACTCTCTCTGAATTAATACCTGGATATGATGCTTAAAACCTTTTATTTCGATTTAAAATAAAAATGCTTTCAAAATTTTTGTTTATTTTTTTTTTATTTTATAAGGCAAACGCTGTCCTTCTGGTTTTTTTTTATATTAGTTTACGTGTAATAAAATACAAGATATTCTTTACATTTGTTTGTTGGTTGTTATTTGTTGTTTTTGCTTACAATTTGAACAAATACAACTTGCAGTTTTATTTTTTATTACTGGTTATTTGTTTGTAATAAAAAGAGTAAAAGAACTATTGAAAAAAATGATTAAACGTTATGCTAAAAACAAAAAGACAAAGTAAAGCATTTTCAGATAATTATAATAAACTAATAATTACACTTAATAATAATTATAATAAAAACTAAACTTTTATAAGTGATAAATAAAAGCTAAAATTCAATAAAACAATAAACTATTTAAATTTAATTTAAAAACACACTACAATTATTTAGCTAAATTTTCAATTAATTAATTTAAAAAATTTTTTAAACTAAAAGTAAAGTTAAATAAAACAATATTATTAAAAATAAATAAATAATAAACATATTTTCATTTGATATATGTATGTATGCATGTGTGTGTGTGTAGGTATGCATGTAGTACGTATAAAAAGTTTTGTTAAACATTTTATTTTAAATAGAAATAGTTTTAAAAATCAATTGTATTGTAATACATGTTAGTAATTTATAATTTTATTATAAAAAAAATTTTAAATTTTAGTTTAAATTTTTAAAGCAAAAAAAAAAAAATGTTAGTGTTTTAAAATGTACTCACATAGCGTAGGTTAGTAGTCATGCATATACATATGTATGCAAATAGAGACGTGTATGCTTTTGTGCATAAATAATATAAATTAATTGACAAACAACTGTTTTCTTATTTGAAGATATCATTTGAATAAGGCCCTTATTCGAATTTCGATTTTAGTCGACTATTTTTTTTCTGTCTTATTACATTGAAATGAATTATTGTTTGAATTAAGTTTCTTTGCTTATTTTGTAATTTCTCTCAACTACAGCTAATGTTTAGTTGCTCAGAGAGCAAAAGAGAGATAGCTAGCTATATCTTGTTTTTCTTATTTATGCCCTTTAAATCCACAACAGTCGTTTAAAATTTATTATACTAACGGTAATACGTATATACGTATTCTTTGCCAGTGGTAAATGACAAGATCTGGTGCTGCCAATGTTATAGAAAATGTGAAATAACTTAGAGCTTACATTTGTATTATTTAACAAAAGAAAGGACATCAAAAATTTATAATATCATAAATGCATAACAATCAAATGGTTTTGAAGAAATAATCTGCTGATTTGTTTTACATTTTGCCATAAATTTTTATTTTAAAAGTTATATTTTTTTAAAAATAAAATATTTGCAAAAGGGCGGGGCACTACTGAAATATGTAACTATTTATACAAAAAACACATGTTGCTGTCGTTTTGCAAAATATGTCCCAATTTACATTGTACGATTTTTGTCGCTGCAATTTTTAGTTTGTTAGTTAATAAGGGGTGTAGAAAGAATAGGGGAAGAGAGGAACTAAAAAAAGTACACATGCGAGTGTACTCTTGCAATTCGTTTTTTCCACAATTCGTAATTTTAAATGTGAAGTTTGTGTGTATGTGAATACAAAATCGTCCAATGTATACGCGAATTCAACTTTAAAGAAAGAACGACAAAAATCGTACAATGTAAATTGGGACTATGTATGTTATTAAGAAGTCAAAGACACTTGTGTAGTTTTGTAGCCTTAATGTTCTCTGTGCATTAAAAGCATTAGACTGAATGTGTGAGTGAGTATAACAGTTAAACTTGTTTAAAGTTTTTATAATATTACAAACATGTATTACAGCTCAACTGTGGAAATGTTTTGTTTACAATGCTCGTACACAAGGTGAAATTAATATATTTTTAAATTTTATTTTTCTTTAATAATAATAATATAGTTAATTTAATTATGTTGTTGTTGTTATTTGTGTATCAGTTGTATGTTTATATTGTATTAATAATTTAATACAAATTTCTTAATAGTTGTGTGATTTTTTTCCTACGATTTCTTTTTTGGTTGATTTTATTTTATTATTTTTTTATAACATTTTTTAAGTTGCCACTTTTTTTTTCTTCTACAATGTGTACTAAAAACAAATGTGTCATGCTTTATTTATTTATTTTTTGTTTTTAATGTAAATAAGTTTTTATTTTATTTTATTTTTTGTCATTTCGTTTTGCAGTTTATAACAATGATTAGTTTTTATTTAATGTTTATTTTTCTATACTCATAATATTGATTTAACAGTTTTTATTTAGTTTTTGTTATTTTGATTAATGATTTTAATATTATTTTTTTTTTACTTCACTAAATGTTATCTTTGCTTTTTTTTTGTTTGTTTATTAGTTTTTTATGTATTTGTTTGTTTTTAATATTAATTTTAGTATGTTGTTGTGTGTATATGTTCATTTAATGAAAAATACATTTTCCAGGATTTTTTTTTTATTTTTCTGTAAAATGTTGTAATAGGAGGGCTAGTTTTTTTTACATTATTTAGTATTAAATTGATTTTAATTCATTTTGTTAATGCAGGATGTGTTAAAGGAACGGGTTAGTTAGGTTTATGCTGGGGATTAAATAAGTTGATTTGTAAGTGGTATAATGAAAGAAAAAGAGAGAGAGAGAGAAAGATGGAGAGGGAGAGCGCTAGTGACTGATTTGTAGAGGGAAGGCTTAACTACAGTTTTCTTTAATTAATTTTTTGTTTTTATTTATTTTAATAATTAATCATTGTCTATTTACTCTAATATTCTACTTTATACTTATTAAAAAATTATATTCGATTTACTACTATAATAATAATCAACTTAAAACATCAGGTGGTTTCAGTTTAATGCTAAAAGAAAATAGAGGAAAGAAAAATCTACAAAACAATAGAAAAATTGAAATTTGCTTTATTTAGATTATTTTGTTTTGTTTTTTGCTTTAATTTTTCGTTTGATAATTTTTATGTGAATGACATCTACATTAGTTTCAACTTTTTTTTTGGTTTTAATTAAAAAAATTAAAATAAATAAAACTAAAAATAATAAACTTAATAAATTCGTAAAGTTTTGTTCATAATTAAAGAACAAGAAATTTTATTTTTTTTCGCATTTTAAAAAAATTTATAATCAATTCTGGAAACAAATTCTTTTTCGTAACCTAAAAATTGTTTATTTATTTATTATTTAAATTTTCTATTAACTGTTAGATAAACAAATTTTTCTCAAGTTTAACATAAAAAAAATTATAAAGAAAAAATAATATAATTTTTTAATTAAAAAAGCAACATTTTAAATAAAAATAAAACAAACAGGTTAAATAGTTAATTTAATATTACAAATTTATTAATTTAAAATATTTATTTATTTATTATTTTTTTTTGATTAATAAATAAATAAAAAAATAAAATAAAATATTAACTTGTTTAAAAATTGAAATTAATGTAGATTTAAATAATTTTTTCTTGTTTCCCATTTCGTTTAACACTCAATTTTTAATTAATAATTTTTCTTGTTGAAGCATTTTATTACTTTTGTTTTTAATTTTAAAATCAATAATTATTTCTTGTGAATAATTTGTGTTGCTCTTTTAATTAATTGTTTGTTTGTTTGTTTGGTTTGGTTTGTTTTACATTTGTTATTTTAGTTATTATTTATTTCAATTAATTTTTTGTTTTCTTATACTTAAGTCATCACAGTTTGCGGAGCTGAAAAAATTTATTACTTTTTGTTTAAATTATTGAGGACTTTTATGTTTTAGTTTTTTGTTTTTGTTTTTGTTTTTGTTTTAAAATTGCAGTTTATCTCCTGGTAGTATGTATGCATCTGCATCTATGCAAGAAATGTATTGTTGGTTGTTGCTGCTATTGTTGTTGTTGTTGTTATGAGAGTATAAAGTGTAAAAACTTAAACATTTGCTTGTTTTAGGTTTCATTTTTTATGTTTCTTTTTTTGTTTTTTGCTTGTTTGTTTAATTAGTTCTCTATTAGTTTTATTGTTAAATAATTCGTTAATAGTTTGTCGGTCTGTCTATCGTTTTGATTGTGTTTTATTTTTATTGTTGTTTTGTATGAAATTGAACTTATTATGAATTTCAAAGCAACCGCTAGTTAATTTGGTGTCAAAGCATAATAAATATATATATTTATTTTTATTTAATTTTTTTTTGTTTAAAACTTGCGAAAAAAATATAATAAAATTACTTACACCAATAATTGTACACAATATAGGAGGAGGAGGAGGAGGAGAAGGGAGTAAATATTTTAGCTTAAGTTAGAAAACAAAAAAAAAATTTTGGTTCCTTGATTTTATTATATTTTTTTCATTTTGTTTTAATATTTTTTTGGTTTGTTTTTCTTTTTAAAAAAGGCTGCTTGTATTAGCAATATATGAGGCTTGAATATAAATAACAATTTACGGCGTAACACTAATGCTTCTGCTGTTGCGGCTGATGATTAACTATCTGGTACGTTTTTTACTGTCTGCTGCTGTTGTTGTTGTTGTTGCTGTTATTGTTAATGATAAAACTTAATGTTGGCTGCTGTTGTTGTTGATATTTTACAGTGTTGCTCTTCTAACACCACAAACACCAAATGCCAACAAATGCTTATGATAAAAGTGCAATTGTAGTGTGGGTGTCGATGTCGTTGATAACTTTTCTCAGTGTCATGGAGTATTGCCCTCAAATAATGCACGAAATTCACCACTTCTAGGACGGGGTAAACCTTCACGTATTGTTTGTATGGGCTCAGCTATACTTGACATGGAACCATGTAATAAATTTTCCTTTGGATCAATCTCACTACTATTAAAACAAATATTGTTAGTAACAAGTTTAAATGAAAGTTATTATTTACGGAAAATTAAAACACATTCATTTACATACATACATACATGTTTATAATTTATTGAAAGATGTGAAATTGTTATTTAAAAAAGATTTTTTAGTAACAAATTTCTACTTTATGAAATTAACTTTACAAAGAAAATATGCATGAACAAACATGTTGAGAAACATTAATTTTTGCCAGACGATTTAAAAATTGAATTTTGAAATTTAAATATAATTATGTAAAGTGGAATTTAAAAAAAAAGATATAAAATAATTTTTATAAAAAAATCTACTTAACAATTCCGCAATTGTTCGTAATTCTTTCACACTAAATTTAAAACCAAAACAACTGCTGTCAACCACCTTGACTGTAGAAAAATTTTTAACAAGTTCCACCAATAACTTTGTGTGTTTGTGTCACCACATAGAAAAGACTTGACGAATCGTATTAAGAGACTCTGAAACATCCATTTTGGTAAATCTACATTTTACACAAAAGTTATCGTCACTATGGAAGTCATGTATGTGTGACAACAATGTTCTACTACAATGTATCGTACCCTAAGATGAATCATGAATGTGTTCCTAAACGAAGTAATGAGGTGCATTGATGGCTTCTCGATTGCCTTCATACACTAAAGATCGTATTTGATAAAGTAAGAGGTGCTTCCTCATCATGACAATATACCGCTGAATACGTGTGCTGCCACAAGACCCAATCAGTACATTCAGCAGTTTTAGATTTAATCACTGTTTCTCGCGACTTGAAACTGACTTTAGTAATAGAGAGTACATTAAAGAGATACATATTTTAAGAGAAAACCTGTTACTTGAAAAGAGAAAGGAGTTAATAAAAGCCCCATTACTGCATCAAGCTAAATGAAAACTACGAAATTTCGTCAATGTGGAAAATTTAGTAAAAATTAATGAAACTTTAATCGCAATTCCGTATGTCAGTAATAGTGTACGGATTTGCACACTCATGTGTAGCACACGCACATGAAGGCAAATATGCACAAAAAATAAATACGCACATGCACATGCGTAAGTGCCAATTTTTGTATGTGCCTACTAAACGCACATGTGCAAGTTCAACTTGCGTAGGCACATTTCATGTGCCGCTCTTAAAATGTGCGGCACATGAGTGCACACGATCTTGCACATTAATATATGTATGTGCAAGACGAAGAAGTACAATAATAACAACAATAAATTGTAATGTTTTGTTGTTATGGTATGTGTTGAATATTTACCCATTTGAAAATAATTTTAACTGCGTAGTATAATGATGTGCATGAAGATGTGCATTCATGTGCGTGTACCTTAAACAATTTTTGTTGCACTTGGCACATGTGCGTGTGCTTCTATTGTCCATGCACACTCATGTGCCTTCATATTAAGATAAAAAATTGTTGCACATATTCATGTGCATGTACACAAATTTTGGCACATGTGCTGCACATTCATGAATAAATTTCTACTCTGGTCACTATCTTTTTAACAAAAACTTTTTTTAATAGTTATAGTTTTTTGACCTTTTTAATATTTTTTTAGTAGTTAATTAAAAAGCACTAGGTCACTATTTAATAAAAAACTTTTAAAAACTTTTATTTTTTTGTTATTTTTTTTCGATATTTCGCCACACCGTTGGTTGGCATCATCAGGAAAACAAAAATAATGAACAAACAAATTGAAAAAATTTTTTTGATTAACAAATTCAAAATAATCAAAAAATTTTCCAAAAAACAAAACAAACAAAAACAATAAAAAACGACAAATTAAAAAAATTTTTGTTTTACATACATACAAACAAATTTTCAACATTAAAAATATAAACACATTAAATAGGTTGTTTAGTAAAACTAAGGATAAAATTCAAAAATTAAATATGTCCAATGTAGTGTACAAAATTCCTTGCAACGGTAATGGTAAGGATAATGATAAATTGAAAACTGAAAACGCAGGACATACGTCAGACCAGAAATACAGGAATAATATTAGTTTAGAAAAAACAGCATTATCTTCGCATTGCTCTAAAGTTAATCACTATTCTTACATTGAAAATGTTTCAATTTTAAATTTAGAAAATAATTATAAACGTCGTTATATGTTAGAAATGTTACAAATAATTAAAGTACCGTTAACCAAAAGAATAAATTTTAAAGCAGATACGGAGAATGTTGCACAAAATTATAGACATTTAGTGCATAAAATTATAAAACAAAACTCTGTATCTGCATAATATTAATAATTAACACTTTAATTTTTTGTAATGTTTGGTCATTAAATTTATGTTTTAGAATATATGTGTAAAATACTATTGTTTTGTAAATTTGTTATGTATTTTCAATATTGTTTTTCATTTAAAAATTTTTTAATATTAAAAATTTGTTTGTATGTATGTAAAACAACAAATTTTTTCAATTTGTCTTTTTTTATTGTTTTTGTTTGTTTTGTTTTTTGGAAAATTTTTTGATTATTTTGAATTTGTTAATCAAAAAAATTTTTTCAATTTGTTTGTTCATTATTTTTGTTTTCCTGATGATGCCAACCAACGGTGTGGCGAAATATCGAAAAAAAATAATAAAAAATAAAAGTTTTTCAAAATTTTTTATTAAATAGTGACCTAGTGCTTTTTAATTAACTACTAAAAAAAAGGAAACTTTTTTTGTTAATTTTTAAATAACTATTTTTCAAATGCCTTTTACACAATATTATTCATGTCACCGTTAAAATTATATGTGTTTCTATAACATCACAAGCAATTTATTACGGTTTAAAATTGATCTTAAATATCACAAACATTATGTTTTATTATCATTATAATCGACTGCTGATTGACTTAGTTAGAAGATATACAACCAAACTTATCATCAGATATTTTCTCACTCTCAAGTGACGTATTCCCCTTAGCATATTTTTTTTTAAAGAGAAGTAGCACTTCAGACAACAATGCCTATTTAGTTAAGTACCGTGCTACATTCTTTTAGGAAAGGGATAGAGAATAGATGAAACAGGTGGTGAAAGTAGAAGGATAGTCGGAAATTAACTGCCGTATAATAAGACAGGACAGCGACCAGTGACTATGCCTTCATCGCTGAGCAGCCCCACCGCTAGTCAATTTTTATTTTTGTAGTGAAAAAAACCAAGGTCCTGGTTGGGAATCGAACCCACAACCCCCATACTGACAAGCTAGTACACTACCTGCTAGCCTACAGGGGCACCATATGGTAACTCTTGAGTTTCTAGTATAGTTGCATTCCTGAATCGGTCTGTTTTACAATTAATTTGGCTAACGGTACCAACTATTTTGACCGCCGAGAAACAAGTCTGTTGCTAGAAACGTTAAACAGGCCGTCGTCGAACTGGGAGCAAAATATAAGTTAACGAATGAATAAATTCGGTAACTGTAATAAAGAAAAAAATTATTATCAAGCAATCATTAATCTCCTCTGTGCAAATTCTTTTGGTAACCTTGAGACTGTACCAAAATAAGAGCGTCACATTTTGTTGCTGACGTGGGAGATCGTGATTGGTTGATAATAAAAAGTACCGTTGCACATGGAATATAGAAAAGAGCTTTTTTCCAGTTGGTACATAGTATCAAGAGCTTAACACTTTTCTGCATTTCATAACAGCGATCACTTTTTTTTCAACTGCCGAATTGAACAATTGCAAATGTAAATACAACGGCATCATTAACTTGAAATTGATTAAAGTAAAAACTTAAAGAAATAAAATTAAGTGGAAAATAATCCTTTTTGTTTAATTGTTTAATAACTAAAAATTTAAAGAAATAACATTTGTGAAATTAATAAAAGAATAAAACAAAGTAATATTGCTGAAATTAATTTAGTAAATTAAAGACGTTCACGAGTTATGGAAGAAAGTGAAAATAGTCTTTTTGTTCAATTGTTTAATAACTAAAAATTTAAAGAGTGGAAAATAGTCTTTTTGTTTAATTGTTTAATAACGTATGTGGAAAATAGTGGATACTCTGCTGGACCTAACCTAAATATTGAATTGTTTCTAAAAAGTATGAATAATGATAGCAAACGAAAAACGGTATACTTATTTAAATAAATAGAAATCTAAAATCTAAGATTTAATAAAATAGAATTAAGAATTGTAATATTTAATTATATTGGAACATAAATTTAAATACCTACTAAATAAATTGAACATATTGAAATACAAATTTAAGCACTAAATAAAATAAACATAAAATGAGACATAAATTTTAATACTAAATAAAATGAACGTATTGAAACATAAATTGAAATGCTAAATAAAATGAACCTATAAATTTAAACATTTAACTAAATATCTGACTTTTGTGTTATTACCCTTCAAATTGGATGCCGTGCTAACCACGGGTAAGGCTCTAGATGATACTAGATATTTTGTGCTAAAACCACGAAAACAACAAATATTAATTGGCGCCCAACGTAAAAAACCTGCATATTGAAAGCGAACATTACATCAAGATTTTTCTAATTAAGAGACGCAGAGCATAAGAGTCTTGAATGCGAATCCGTTGTATTGCTGTAGTGAAATGGCTCAATGCATACTAAAATTCCGTTCCTGGAAAGGACATTACTCACACAGGATAATAGGAACAAGGAAGTAAAATCGACACTTCAGAATGCCAAGGGGTAAAACGGAACTTGTATTTGTAAGATATTTGCGATAATTATTATTATTAATTATTAGTAATATTTATAATACCTTTATATAACATTACATTTTTGCAAATTGCACCAATTCTGTCTAAAATTAAATATTTTTATGAAAAATTACAAATTTTCTTCTGGATGCATTTGGATTTATTTCACTCTTATTAATATTTGGCACCATGTCGTTTAGCTTCCATCCTTTATAGAACAGTGATCTTGGCATTTTTGATATTTTGATTTAATATAGATTGTTATTATGTAATGGTATTGAGTGAAAACGGAAAAGTATTTTCGAAATTTGATTGTAATTTAATTTGCATTCTGTAATGAGCATTGAAGCTTTAATCGATAGTTTGGACGATTTGAGATTTGAACAAGCCCCAAATAGAAGCATGGATGCACAGACTGTACGGGTATTAATAGCAGCAGCTATTAGAGAAGTCACTGAACAAACTCGTCAGGAGTTTCAGTCTACTATAGATGATTTAACACGTAGATTGAATACTTTAGAAAGCCCTGTGACCGTAGAGGAGTATAGGGAAATCGAAATTGTTGAAGGAATCGAATGCAACGAGACGTTGGATGTTATTAAATCTGTACCGGAATTTAAGGGGGATGCGCCTAAATATATTTCTTGGCGGCAGGCAGCAATTACGGCTCACAAACTATACGAAAGGTATGTCGGAAGCTCCAAATACTATCAAGCTGTTGCCATTTTAAGAAATAAAATAATAGGCAAAGCAGACACAGTTCTGAGTTCGTATAATACTGTTTTAAACTTTCACGCGATTTTAGATAGATTAGATTTCGCATATACCGATAAGAGGTCAGTTTTTACTCTTGAGCAGGAGCTCTCTACCCTTACGCAGGGATCCAGAGCTATTACTGAATTTTATAATGAAGTTGAGGAAAAACTCAATCTAATTATAAACAAGAACATATTGCTCTACGGGGAGAACGCAAATTTGATGGAATCACTAAATAACAAATATAGGCAGGACGCTCTTCGCGTATTCATTTCTGGTCTAAGGAAACCTTTGTGCGACGTTCTATTTTCATGTAGACCTGCTAATATGCCGATGGCACTGGCCGTAGCACAAGAAATGAGTACAAACCAGAGTAGGTACCATTTTGCTAGAAATTTTAATGAGACCATAGGTAGGCAGAGATTGATTCATTCGGGACCAATAATACGCCAAAATGTCCCAAGATATCCTTTTCCTAATACATCCGTTGCGCCAAATAACCTTGCGCAGCCTAGATTTCGACCACATGCAATGCCGGTTCCACCAAACCACCAAAATGGCAACACATCCCGTAACGGAATAGGTTGGAAAACACCTCAAAATGTGCAACCAATGTCGTACAATAAAACTCGACAATTACAAGATTCTCGACCAATTCATAATTTTCAGAATCGTTTGATTGACACTGACGTTAGTATGAGGACTGTAACTACTGCTCAGAAAAATTCCCTAAAGCAAAGAAGACAAGGTGATCCTGGGCAACCCCACGATAATTCTCAACCTGTTTTTTATACATCTGATAGTCACAACGAAGGTCTGACTGAAAATGGGGAGAAATTTCCTGAATATTTCGAGGAGGACCAGATAAATTTTTTAGACTTAGGCCCCTCTTGCCCTACGTGGAAAGGGAATTCAGAGGAAGAAAACTAAAATTCTTGGTAGATACAGGTTCCTCCAGAAATTATATTAAGAACCTAGGTATCTTCCCTCATGTTACCAGCATAGAAAGACCAATTTTGGTAAAATCCATTCATGGAGAGAATTTCGTGGATCAAAAGATTCCCGTAAAATTATTCGGCAAAGTCGCGGATTTTTTTATACTTCCTTTTCTTAAAATATTTGATGGCATAATAGGTTACGATTATCTTACTGACATAAGGGCACATTTGGATACGGAGAACGGTATTTTGAAATATGAAGGCGGAGCAGAAGAATTACTATTATTTTATTGCAACGAGATGAACCATATCACAGTCGATTCGGGTGACATTCCAAAATCAGTCCGAAATGATTTTTTTTTGTTATTGGAAAGGTATGAAGGCGTTTTTGCTACTCCTATCGAAGCTCTTCCATACAATACTAAAGTTGAAGCTACTATAAGGACAATAGATGATGAACCAGTCTATTCAAGGTATTACTCTTATTCTATGGCTATGGTAGATTTTGTGAATAATGAAGTGGAAGAGTTGTTAGCAAACGGAATTATAAGGCAGTCTCGGTCGCCATATAACAATCCCGTCTGGGTTGTTGACAAGAAGGGCTTAGATGATAATGGAAAAAAGAAAAAACGTTTAGTTATTGACTTTCGCAAACTAAACTCCAAGACAGTGAGCGATAAATATCCAATACCCGAGACATCCGTTATTCTGGCAAACCTTGGTAAGGCGAAGTTTTTTACAACTCTGGATTTGAAATCCGGATTTCATCAAATCAAATTGAGAGAGCAGGATCGGGAGAAAACAGCTTTTAGCATTAACCATGGAAAATTTGAATTTTGTAGGTTACCATTCGGATTAAAAAACGCACCCAGTATTTTCCAACGTACTATAGATGATATATTACGCCAGGAGATTGGTAAATGTTGCCACGTCTATATCGACGATATTATCATATTTTCTGATTCGGAGCAGAAACATATTGATGATATTGCGCTGATATTAGGAAAACTGTATGACTCGCAAATGAGAGTATCAATGGAGAAGTCAAAATTTTTTAAAACGTCAGTCGAATTTTTAGGTTTTACAGTTTCAACAATGGGCATTACAACTTGCCCCGATAAGATAAAAACAATAGTCAGCTACCAAATACCATCATCATTACGTAGTTTGCGCTCATTTCTTGGCCTATGTGGATATTATAGAAGATTTGTAAAGGATTATGCAGCTATAGCAAAGCCTTTGACGAGATATCTTAGGGGCGAAAATGGTCACATAGGGGCGAGGCAATCAAGGAATGTTAAAATCTGTTTAGATGACGACGCCGTGAAGGCTTTTAATAAAATAAAGGAAATACTTGCATCTGAAGAAGTTTTACTCCTGTATCCTGATTTCGAGAAGCCGTTTGACCTTACCGCTGATGCTTCCTCACACGCTCTTGGTGCTGTACTATCGCAGGGAGGTCGTCCGATTACCATGATTTCTAGGACGCTGTCCCCGACGGAGGAAAGTTATGCAGTAAATGAGAGAGAGTTGTTAGCCATTGTTTGGGCATTAAAAAGTCTTCGCAACTATCTTTATGGAGTCAATAAGCTAAATATATTTACTGATCACCAACCGCTCATATTTGCTATATCAGAAAAAAACCCAAATTCAAAACTAAAGAGATGGAAAGCATTTATTGAAGAATATGCACCAACTTTTCATTATAAGCCCGGTAAGGATAACGTGGTCGCTGACGCACTTTCCAGGCAATACCATAACATGATTTTCCATTTGTCTTCTACCTCTTCTTTGGATGTGCAAAATAGCGAGCAGTCTTACACCGAGGTTATACCTACAGTCACAAATCCGCTCAACTGTTTTCGAAATCAAATCATTTTCACGCAAGGGCCAGAGTACAGAAAACAAACGAAAATTATTTTCAAAAACCGACTCCGACATAGCATAGTTTTTACCAACACTGAAGACATTTTCGACAGCTTGAAACAGACAGTCAACCCTGACGTGGTAAATGCCATTCATTGCGAACTCAATGTTCTTGCCAAAATTCAACACTTTATAGTAACAACGTACCCATCTGTTAGATTCCGATATACTAATAAATTTGTAACCGATATATTTAGTGCAGACGACCAGTTAGAAATATTGAACAACGAACACAATCGAGCCCATCGTGCACTGACAGAAAACATTAGGCAAATCTTGCAAGAGTATTATTTCCCAAACATGCGAAAAGAACTAAAGGAGATTATTCGAAACTGTAAGATTTGTCATCAGGCCAAATACAATAGGCATCCAAAGAAACACGTTATATCAGAAACACCTATTCCTTCCTATCCAGGTGAAATATTACATATGGACATTTACTCTACTGATGGAAAATCCTTTTTGACATGCGTTGATAAATTTTCAAAGTTCGCCATTGTAAAGCCCATATCTTCAAGATCAATAATTGATATTAAACCTGCTCTACAGGAGATTTTGAATATATTTAACAATACGAAAACTATAGTCTGCGATAACGAAAAATCTTTGAACTCGGCATCTGTCAAAACTTTAGTAGAAAATTTTTATGGAGCCCGAATTGTTGCCGTGCCCCCCTTACATAGTACGTCAAATGGACAAATCGAGAAATTCCATAGTACACTGTCGGAATTGGCAAGATGTATGAAATTAGAATACTCCATTAATGATACCAGGGATATTATTCTTTTAACAGTTTTGAAATATAACCAGACTATACACTCCGTTACTCGTCTTAGACCCACGGATATATTTCATTCAATATCGGACAAACTCAGGATCTTTGTAAAAAACCAACTCATTAGTAAACAGAAAAAAGACTTAGAATTTCATAATAAGACCAGATGTATGCGTAACTTTGAGCCAGGACAAAAAGTCTTCGTCAAAATCAACAGAAGATTAGGAAATAAATTTAGTAAAGTTTACGTACAAAAAGAAATCCAAAGGGATTTAGGATCCACGGTCCAAATAGAAAACAAAATTGTTCACAAGGACAATATACGCTAGCTTAAATTAGTTTCAGAGCCTGCTTAATTTGAACTTTCGAGTAACTTTCATTTCATTTAAAGAACACAATAAAACTTCTGAAAAACGTTTTACAATTCCGATCCATACCGATATCGAATGTGGTAAAATTCAATATTGATTGATTACTTTTGTTATAACAACAGAAAAAGTAAATTTTAGTTTTTCCTGATTGATTAAATGTCATTACAACTATCGTTTAAACAAGTTAATGCTCAATATTTAAACAAAAAAATTCCATTACATTGTATTTTTATAGAACTTAAAAGATAATATTAAAATTATTAGTTGTAGCACTACAACAACATTTACGCCAAAAAAAAAAAAAAAAAAAAAAAAAAAAAAAAAAACAAGAAAGAAAAAATCCTTTTTCATCTCTATCTGGAAATATAATATTTCCCTTTCATTTACCTTTTGTAATAAAGTACATTCATCTAATATTTTCTTAAGAATCTTATTATATTTCTTAGTATGTAATCATCATTTAATCTTTAAATATAAGTATAATTTTTACATATAAGAAAATCAACTGAACTATAAACTAAAATATAAATTTTATGTATTTTGAAACAAAAATTTGCTACTTTGAAAATTACTTTTAGAATATACGATATACATGAATATTATTAAAACTATTAATTCTTGACAATTAACTTTCAAACTAAAAGTAACCAATGAGCTGCAAAGGAGGAAAAAGTTATTAAATACAGTAATATTTTGAAATACAAAAGTAAAAATCTTTACTCTAAAGTAAGCCATAGGCTTAATAATTTATCTACTGTTTATTTAAATAAGTTACCTTATTTGCAAAAAAAAAAAAAAAAAAAAAAAAAAAAAAAAAAACCCAAAAAAAAAAAGAACTTAAATATTTATCTAATATTTGAATATAATTAAAATGTATTCAGAGACTAAATACAAAAGTAAAAATCTTTACTCTAAAGTAAGCCATAGGCTTAATTAATTATCTACTGTTTATTGGAATCGGTTATTTGCTATTAAAATACTACATCTACTTAGAATACATTTTAATCAATAATAATTTAGAATGTTTAAAATTGAATCCTTTTAGTTTTTAAAATAATACTAATCACACACGCAATTGTATTTTTTTTTATTTCAATAAGAAATCAGCGAGTTTTTGCTTTCTTTTGTCTAATTTTACTTTCCAAAATTGGAAAAATTTTACGAATAATATAATTTTCAAAATAAAAAATGTTTAGTTATTAAATATAGTAATACTTTATATCAAACATTCTTAAAGTTTATCAGAAAATTTTACACAACTTTAAAAATTGGACAGAATGGAAAAAATTTTTTTTTTTGAATTTTCTTACAATAAGAAAACAAATTTTCGCAAGTCGAGGACGACTTTTTTTTTAAGGATGGGAGAAGTTAACGAATGAATAAATTCGGTAACTGTAATAAAGAAAAAAATTATTATCAAGCAATCATTAATCTCCTCTGTGCAAATTCTTTTGGTAACCTTGAGACTGTACCAAAATAAGAGCGTCACATTTTGTTGCTGACGTGGGAGATCGTGATTGGTTGATAATAAAAAGTACCGTTGCACATGGAATATAGAAAAGAGCTTTTTTCCAGTTGGTACATAGTATCAAGAGCTTAACACTTTTCTGCATTTCATAACAGCGATCACTTTTTTTTCAACTGCCGAATTGAACAATTGCAAATGTAAATACAACGGCATCATTAACTTGAAATTGATTAAAGTAAAAACTTAAAGAAATAAAATTAAGTGGAAAATAATCCTTTTTGTTTAATTGTTTAATAACTAAAAATTTAAAGAAATAACATTTGTGAAATTAATAAAAGAATAAAACAAAGTAATATTGCTGAAATTAATTTAATAAATTAAAGACGTTCACGAGTTATGGAAGAAAGTGAAAATAGTCTTTTTGTTCAATTGTTTAATAACTAAAAATTTAAAGAAATAAAATTTGTGAAATTAATAAAAAGAATAAAACAAATAAAAACTTAAAGAAATAAAATTAAGTGGAAAATAGTCCTTTTTGTTTAATTGTTTAATAACTAAAAATTTAAAGAAATAACATTTGTGAAATTAATAAAAAGAATAAAACAAAGTAATATTGCTGAAATTAATTTAGTAAATTAAAGACGTTCACGAGTTATGGAAGAAAGTGAAAATAGTCTTTTTGTTCAATTGTTTAATAACTAAAAATTTAAAGAGTGGAAAATAGTCTTTTTGTTTAATTGTTTAATAACGTATGTGGAAAATAGTGGATACTCTGCTGGACCTAACCTAAATATTGAATTGTTTCTAAAAAGTATGAATAATGATAGCAAACGAAAAACGGTATACTTATTTAAATAAATAGAAATCTAAAATCTAAGATTTAATAAAATAGAATTAAGAATTGTAATATTTAATTATATTGGAACATAAATTTAAATACCTACTAAATAAATTGAACATATTGAAATACAAATTTAAGCACTAAATAAAATAAACATAAAATGAGACATAAATTTTAATACTAAATAAAATGAACGTATTGAAACATAAATTGAAATGCTAAATAAAATGAACCTATAAATTTAAACATTTAACTAAATATCTGACTTTTGTGTTATTACCCTTCAAATTGGATGCCGTGCTAACCACGGGTAAGGCTCTAGATGATACTAGATATTTTGTGCTAAAACCACGAAAACAACAAATATTAATTTATACCATCAGAATTTCCCCTCCGGTGGCACATTATAAGTCTTTATTGATCACACAACCATCTAGACTTGTGTCTTGCGGAGGTAAAAGGGAGCCCAGCCCCCTTAGGCTAGCAAGGAGCCAACCGGAAAATACACTATATTTTCACGGAAATCAGTAAGCCCCAGACTTAACTAATTGTCGCTTTAGACTTTTAGTTTTTCTTTGACTGATTATTGAGGCAGGCCCTTCGGGAGTATCGTGTTGGTTGTGTGTTTCGAGGCCCTCGTTTGAGTTTGTGGGTCGGATCATTCAAAAATGAACACAATGAATGGTCCAGGTCCAGTGAGTATGAATGCGCTTCATGCATTCTGGACCAGGATCCCCCCTAGGGCACATAATAGTCTTTTTGGAACCTACTATTCCATTTAGACTGGTTTCTTGCGGGGTAAAAGAGAGCCCAGGCCCTCAAAGGCTAGTAGGAGTCACCTTGGCAATCCACATATTTCCACGGGAATCAGTACGCTCGCAGAGTTCACTGTTTGTCTCTTGAGACAATTAGCTGTTCTCTGACTGGTTATTGAGGTTGGCCCCTATATGGGAGTATCGTGGTGGTTGTGGTTTCGAGACCCTCGTGAGAGTTTGTGGGTCGGATCATTCAAAATGAACATAATGAATGGTTCAGGTCCAGTGAGTATGAATGCCATCGTGTTCTTAATTATATTAAGCTTCATGCGTTCTTTACCAGGAGTTAAAAAGTCTCCAACTCTTTAGCAGGGAGTGAAGGCTGCGGCCTACTTCGGACTTTCGAAATAGCTACTAGGAGTGACCGGAGGATATACGTATTCGATGGCCTCCTAGGGCGTGAATGACGTTTGCAAAACATTCAAGTGGTTTGACCACCATCTGATTATGACTACCTGGTCGGTGCAGATGTAAATCAAATCACATCATTCTGGACCAGGAGTTGGATAGTCTCCAGCTCTTCAGCAACGAGTAGTGGTTTGCAACCCTGCTTTGGAACCGCTGAAATTGCAACTAGGGATGACCTGTTGCTAGAATTAGTCCTCGGCTTCCTAGGGCGTGAATGACTTTGCTTTTCATTCCCAGTGGTTTGATCACCATCTGATTACGGCTTACGGCTTTCAATTTTCGACTGTCCAGTTCGGACATCCCCGGGGGTACATTTATGGTCTTTACGGTACGTAACAGCTGTCTAGATCTGTGCAACTGGGGGAAAAAAGGAGCCCAGTCCCCTGAAGGCAGACAGGGAGTCAACTGGAAACTCCACTTTATTTCCACGGGGATCAGTGACCCGCAGAGTTCATTATTTGTCTCTTTAGACATTTAATAGTTCTCTGGCTGATCATTGAGGTTGGCCCCTATATGGGAGCATCGTGGTGGTTGTGGTTTCGGGCCCCATATCCAATGGTTTTCTATGGTGGCCAGGATCATCTCACTGATAATGACACGCAAAGTGAATGATCCAGTCCAGTGAGCATGCTTGACATGTGTTCTGGACAAGGAGTTAGAAAGTCTCCGACTCTCTAGCAAGGTGTAATGATTTGCAGACCTGTACTGAAATCATTAAAGTTGCAACTAGGTGGTTCTGTTGCATAGAATTATGGCTTCGGCTATCTAGGACGCATGTATGACGTTCCAAATTATACAAAGTGGTTTGTCCACCATCTGATTAAGACTTACAGTCAGGCGCTGATGTAAAACAAATCACCTCTGTCCAATTCGGACATTTTTTGGCAAAACTTAATCTTTTCCATTAAAAATGTCACAGATTTTAAAACTTAATTCACTCAGAATATGGGTTAACACGAGTTTTTTGTTTGGTCTATAACATCTTGGATTGATTTCTTTTTTCAATTATAAAAGTAAAAGTTTATTGCTCATGCATTCCTTAAAGGTCAAATTAACCAAAACAGGGAACTTCTTTAGTACCTTGTTTTAAAGTGGAACGAAAAGGGAAACAACTTGAAACCAATCATACTTGCAGACATTACAAACGCCTACACATGCGCATGAGATTACAAAGATGAAGGTGAATTCTTATTATTTGTGAATATTATTTTAATTAACATATTTTTAGTACTTTTAATAAATTAGTGTACTTTAAAATCAATTGCAGCCAATATTATCTATAATTGTAAAATTTATATAAAACTTACTCATCTTTACATTCCTCCGC
This sequence comes from Trichopoda pennipes, assembly GCA_030448955.1. NCBI lineage: Eukaryota > Metazoa > Arthropoda > Insecta > Diptera > Tachinidae > Trichopoda > Trichopoda pennipes. Next base: position 7,842,721 of record JASKUP010000040.1, read on the forward strand.
TTCTGCTGCTAAAGCATTGACCACCGCTGTTATTGTATTTGATTCTGGATTGCTTAATTGCTCATCCTTCTGCTGCATTATATTAGGATTTTTGCCAATTTTATTAAGACGTTCGGCTGCTACAGTTTCCATTGTTTTTCTCATTAAGGGATATTGGTCCAGCACACAATTGAAATGGTCTACACTTAAAGAAAATAAATTGCAATATGTTTCAGCTCTCACACTCGCCACACGTCTTGCATTTGTCAGCAAACAAATTTCTCCAAAATATGAGCCGTCCGATAGTGATGTTGCTACCTAAATAATAAGTGATAATAAAATATTTGAAAATTTAAAAAATTTTTTTTTTGATATTAAAAAAAAAAAAAAACAAATACGTAGGGTGCATATTCCCTACAATAATTGAAACGCTAAACTGTAATTCATGTATTTCACAGGGAAAATGGAATATTGTTGTTTGGTATAAATACTCGTAAATAAATATTTGGTCTTTGTGTTGATGGTGGGAAATGAACTCTAAATAGAAAGTGTTTCTGGTGGGATTACTGATTAATAAGCTGAGCCCAGTGGTTTTGACAGTGTTAGAAATTCGTGATCGGGAGACCGCTGTGACTCTAGTATGTGGACTTTAAATATTTCGTTCTTTAGTTTAAAGTTATAGCAACTTGAGTTCTGCCCCGGAGGCCAATTTTTCTTTAATACTAATGCGATGCACATATGTTGATGGAAATTACCATCGAATTCAGAGAAATTAATCTTTGAGCTCTAGAATTTTACAAGAATAATAGAAAGACCTGTCCAATTGCGGGTAGCTGTAGCTGCTAAGTAGAAGAAACAAATGGCATGAACTTGAAGTCAGAGTTAAGGGCGTGTTATGTACGATAAGCAGATATAATTTTGGGAGTACAACAACACAAAGTAGATAACTGGGCGCCAATATGGCTGCAAAATTCCGTGAACTGCTAGTTTAAATACGAAAGGTTTGGTGTATTAGTGTAATTGGTTTGTACTGTTGGGGATTTGATGTTTAGCAGAATATACTTTTTCGGAAGAAGTATTTCTAGCTTGTTATTGACAACAATAAGGGTATAAAGAAAGGATTGTAACATTCCCGCTTTTTAATATTTTCTACAAGTGGACCAAATTTCGGTTAAAAAAAATGTTTTTTTAAATATTTTGTTGGTTAAAGTGATTCACTGAACTGTTTAAAGTTGACAGATACGAGGAGAAATAGAAGTGATTAACAAAATGCATTTACTGCGGCTGCTGACTTCTTGTTCACATTTCCCGTTTTTGTTGGAAAAATATGAATTAGAATAGAATAGAACAGAACAGAACAGTTAAATCGTTTAAATTTCTAATGAAAGTCGTTTTCTTTTAAACAATTATTTTACTAATCGAAGCCCAAAAAATTATTTAATTATTTTTACTGTTTTTATTGTTATCAATAAAGCTAATAAAGCCTAAAGTGTTTTATATGATTAAAAAAAGAATTTTTATCACACGTTTCCTTAACGTTTGCTGCTTTTTAGATTTACTTCTGGATTTTATTAAAAAAAAAAAAGAAAAATCAACAACGACGATTTTCTTTAAAATAAAAATTAAAGAAATTTGAAATAAAGTAAACGACTCACCTCTCCATTGGCCATAACAATATCGACCACACCTTCTTGTATAAAATACATTTTGGTACCAATCGTACCTTCTTTTATAATAATATCACCTGCAATTTGGGCATGCGAAAGATTGGTTTTGAAATTTATTAAAAAAAGTTAAAATTTTATAATTCTTCTTTTTAACAGACCTGGTTGAAATACTTCGTACTTAAGTTTTGTAACAACATCAGAAACGAAATTGGAGTCAGCATTTGCAAAAAAAGGCACTGACGCTACGAGAGATCTGAAAATGTTTTCAAAATGTATTAAATAGAATGTGTTAAAATTTGTTTTTGCTGTTGCTTGTGTTTGTATTTTGAGCAACACTAACAACTTACCTGCAATTGTAATTGATGACATCCTCTCTTAATTTTTCGCTTAATTCTCCTAATATGCATTCTTCATCGAAGAATTTACCTTGATAGCGATGCTCGAAATATTCAGTTATACGTTGACGCATATCACGCGGTAATTTGCGATACGCCATATATTCCTCAACTTGTTTGACTTTTTCACGATATTGACGCCTACTAGAGTCTAAACTTTGAATAAGATTTGTAGCATGACCCAGGAACAAAGCATAACATGTGGCACCCGATATCATGGATAGCATTGTCAACCACATATCGGTTAAGGATTGGGGCGGAAATCTATAAAAAAAATTTGTAATGTAAAGACAAAACAAAAGCAAAAATAAATATAAAGCAACCCACCTGCCATAACCTATGCATAGCATATGTGACATCGCTTTAAACAAAGCCCAAGAATATTGTTCCAGCCAATATGATTCCTATACATATTTTTATTAATTAATTGCAAATTTGTATGAACTAAAATACATTTTAATGTTGAGATTGTGTACCTGTAATTCATTAATTGATACCCAAGAGTTTGATGGAAATCCTTGTAACATTGGCACTAAAAATTGTAAACAACCACTCCAATGGCCAATTAGCAACATCATACATATCAGATTGAAAATTCTCATAAACACCGATGCCATATTTAGAAACTGAAATCATATTTTTTCGATTTTTATATTTTTATATTTTTTTTGTTTGTTTTTTCCTTAGCATTAAAAACACCAATCACCATTTCAAAAAATTTGTGAAAACAATACGTACAAAGGATAACAGACGCAATTAATTTGATTGATGGATGGCCAAAGAAAATTTTTAAATCTTTCGAAGACCCAGTATTTTGGTTTTTAAGCATTTATAAACATTTGGCTTTTAATAAATTCCAAAAGCTTCAAAAAAGAATAGCTGGATCATAAGAGATTTTCGAATTAGAAGAAGAAGAAGAATCATACAAGACTATTTAACAGAAGATTTTATTAAAAAGAACGATGTCAATAAGAGAAGTAATAAAATTAAATTAATATTCTTTGCAGTACTGAGTGTATGGCAGTAAAAATAATTTTTACTGCTACTGCAGCGCAATTTTATTTGATTACTGGCAAAAATGTTAAGTAACGGTAAGTTTTAAATAATTTATTGAAAGAATTTTATTATAAGGACTTTATATAGCTTAAAATCTTAAAACCTTTTACCAGTTTAAGAAAAAAACTACAGTTGCCAGTAATGCAATTTCAATTATCATTAAAAATTTACTGGTTACTGCAATTTCGAATTTAGTTAAAACATGTGTCGTCATAATTTTTTTTTACTAAAGAGAAATAATTTTTATTTACTACGAATTTAAGAGTATAACAAAAGCCTGTTTCTGTAAATGCAAATGAAAATAAACAAAAATTTAATATTTTATATTATATCTTTAATAAATATCTTTTTCTTTTCTAAGATCTTTTTTATGTATTTTTTTCTTCACGATATTTCGCTTTCCTTTGGAAAGCTTCTTCAGGAAAAAATTTTATATTTTTGAAAACAAAAAATTATTAACAAAAATATAAAATTTTTTCCTGAAGAAGCTTTCCAAAGGAAAGCGAAATATCGTGAAGAAAGAAAAAAATACATAAAAAAGATCTTAGAAAAGAAAAAAGATATTTATTAAAGATAAATAAAAAACGATCGGTTAAAAAAACAATAAAAAATTATTTTATATTATTTTATTATTATTATTATTATTACTCCGCAAAAGGAAACATGACCTAGACATGGTGACTATAGGACAATTACTGACTTAGTGCTTAAAGTGGGTAACTGGACACGGGCTTAGAAGCGCAGGAGTACATTGGCCAAACAGAGATCCTCCCTGAGGGCAAAATACCTCTGACATAAGGCAGACGGCGGAATGATATTTCTCGGTAGATGCGTAACGTATTTTTCCATCTTACACCAAAAGAAAAATAATAATTATAATAATTATAACTTGATTATTATTTTTATTCGACCTTTTTTTTCTTAAATAAATAATTATTAATCTGAATAATGTTTTTTTAAATGAATTTATCACGTATATTTTCAATACTTCGGCTTCCCCTTGGAAAGCTGATTCAGGAAATTAATTTTTTTTTTATTTTACAAAAAAATTATTTTTTTTTTACAAAAATAAAAAAAAAAATAATTTCCTGAAGAAGCTTTCCACAGGAAAGCGAAATATTAAAAAAAAAAACGTTAAATTATTTAAAAGACTGTTTAAAAGATTAGTGCATATTTAATTAAATTAAAAAAGGTCGAATAAAAATAAAAGTAATAATTTTTCATTTTCATATATAAAACAAAAAAAATAATTTTTCTTTATCTTTTAATCCCCAAACGAAATGTTACAAAAAACAAAGCCATCTGGTGGCAAACGTGGCGAATTATTATAATAATTATAATAATTATTTTAATAATTTTTATTATTTTTCTTTTTTTTACAATGCCTTCGCACTTGCAGTCACCGCCGTCAGCTGTTTCTAGTGTTTCTAAAGCAATTCTTCCTCCATTCTTGGAGATATTCTCTAACCGGGACGGCTCTCAGCAACGGCCTAGATCAATGTTAAAGGAGTATTTTTCTATACATCCATATATGTTGGACCTGATTTTGCTGTAATGCATCAAACTATTTCTTCTTCCGCAGGACGTATGCGATGAGTTTCTTGCAGCATTTGAGCATTTTAAAAACTATGTTGGCAGAAGTAAACTTGCCAGCCGAAGAACGTGACACTGGGACTCCTTCCAAAGCTCCTTTGAATCCACCCCTTTATATTGGGGATGAGCTTCACCGCCCACCTTCCAGTCATTATTATTATTATCTTTTTTCAATATAAATTTGCAAAAGAAACTTTCATTCACATTTACAGAAACAGTCACTAAAAATAGCTATGTATCACATATGATTCTATAATATTTGACACATAATTATTTATTAATTTTATTTTTAATATTTTAATTTTTAATATTCGTTAAAATCAAAAACCTTTTTTCCATGGCCGCCAACATCAAATTAAGCGTTTCCTGTGTGAATGTGTCAGAAAATCACAAAAAATTAACGCAAAATATTGTAAAAACACTACACAAAGAAATTGTTGTTTTTTTTTATTTTTTAAATAACAAAACGAATTCATAAGTTAACAAAAATAACAAAAAAAAAAATACAAATATAAAAACTAAAACAAACATTAACAAAAAGGACACAAACAATTTATTAAATGCAGCACATTTTAAAGTGGTTTTAGATGAGCCACCGTATCCTAACTAATTTCGAAATAAGAAATATTTATAAATTGGAAAACATTTTGAATTTTAAAAATCACTTGTGTTAAGCTAAATTAAGCTTGTTGTGGTAACAGTGCAAAAGAAATTTTTTCACATTTTTTTTGTTCGCTACATCCTTTTTATGTGGTTAAAACGATGTGCATACTATCTAACATCAAATATCTCTTGGAATAATTTTGCAAAAATTAAAGTTAGTTTTCGATACTGACTGCGGATTGTACGGTTTTTGGGAAAATTTCTTCTTAGAAAATCATTTATTCAAAATTTTTATTTGAGTTATTTCAAGGCATATTTAATAAGTTGTATTATTTAGGATGAATTCATTGTTTCTTGCTGAAATGAATGTGTCAAAAAAATCCACTTCAAACAAAAAAAGAAGAAACAAGAATTAACGGGTGGGCAAATTTGAGGTTAGGAAGTCAATTGTCTGTTAAATGATAAAATGCCAAGAATTGAGCTGTTATTCTTTTCCCCATCATCTAGCTCCTTCTAAGACCGTTCAGCATAATTCAATTTGATTTAAATTCGAGGCTTACGTTTGTAATGGTGGTAGTGATGCAAGCATAGCCAATATACAGCAAAGTGTTGAGCATGAGTCGTCAATATACGCAACAATTGGACATCACTTAAGGCACTTTGTTCAAAATTTTACATAAAGATCTTCATCTTTATGCTTATAAAGTTTAAATCGTTTCAGAATTAAACAGATCGTCCAATGTTTGCGTCGAACGTTTGAAACACTTAACGAAAGTAACGCATTTTTCAACAAATTCATCTTTAGTTATGATGCTCCTTTTTAATTATGTGGATATCTGAACAAACAAATTTGTCGCATATTGGAGCTCACAAAATCCACAAACTATCTTTAAAAAAACCTTTCTATTCAAAGAAAGTGACCGTATGGTGCGGTTTGTGGTCAAGTAGTAGCATCGGCAGCATTTCGCAAAATAAGCAAGGAAACATTGTCACGTGAATTCTCTGTGCTATCAAACAATGATAACCAATTTCTTGTGACCATAATTGGCTAATGTTGACATCATTGAACCCTTAACAGCAAGATGACACTACAAGCTACACAGACACTCAAGCAATTTAGTTATTTCCATGAGAAATTTCTTGATCTAGTAATTTCTCGATGCCAATTGGCGGCCTTGTTCTTGTAATTTAACGCCGCTGGATAATTTGCTTTAGCGGCGTTTGAATGATTGATGTTACGTGAGGAACCCAAAAACTGACGCTCTAAAAGTGAAATGCAGCATAGAATTGACAAGCTAAGAGAAGTTTTGTTGCAAAATGTGCTTCAAAATTTTGTGAAAAGAGCGAAAGTCTATCGACGTTTGACATTTGCCCGACATTTCCCCCCGGGGCACATGATAGTCTTTTTGGAGCCTACCATTCCATCTAGACTGGTGTCTTGCGGGGTAAAAGGGAGCCCAGGCCCAGAAGTAAGGGCTGCGACCTACTTCGAGCATTTGAAATTGCTACTAGGAGTGACCAGAGAATCCACGGATTCGAAGGCCTAGGGCGTGAAAGGTGTTGCTTTTCATTCAGGTGGTAATGGCCACCATCTGATTATGGCTCGATGCAGATGTAAACCTTATCACATCATTTGCCCGACATTATATTTCATTAGGTGCGATCCCGTACTCAACTTTAGGATCCCGATGGATCCCAATTATACCGCAAACTGTTTCCGTACTGCAAGATTGGATAAGAGAGAGTAATTTTGAAAGAATAACATTCTTCTTCCTCTTCTTCTTGCATGAAACAGCTCAAAATTTTGGTTTTTAGTCTTCTCCTTCTATTGGGAATTTTTTTGTCAATAATTGAGAGTACATTTTGTTTTCTCTCATTTCACCAAAGTTTACCCAAAAATTACGGAATCTTACCTATTAGTAATGTCCATATATCTACTTTACAGTGGTATCAATATAACTAAAGTTGTCTAAAAGAAGATGTGTGTTTTAAGCCGATTTGCTTCCTAACCTTTAATTTGCCCACCCAATACAAGCAAGAAAGAATTAAAACAAATTAAATATAAATTTTGACGCTGATGTAATAGTTATATCTGCTATAATTTTGCTTTGAATTAATTATTAATTTTAATTATAAATATTTTTCCGTAAGTTATACATTTTGTAATAACTAAATTTTATAATTAATTTTTTTGGTTGTGTTCCACTGTAATAATTCAAGTCTGAACTACGTATTTGCCTTCTAAATTTCATAAAAAGTTTTTTCTGCATTAAATTATTATTATAATTAATTATCGTTTATATTATGGTAGTTTTAATTATAATAATTATTATATAATTATAATAAAAATAATATTATAATTTATTAATAATTTATATTATTATAATTATTGTTATATTTACTATTGTTAATAATAATTTAATCAGTATGCATATCATTGGCATTGACAATTGCCTGTGATATCTCAGACGATGGGAATAATAATTTCATTAACATTTTAATTATAATGTGCTGCATTTAATATTTTAAAACAAAGCAAACAATTAATTGCATATTGACCAATCTATAACAACAACAAAAATAAAAAAAAAAGAAAAGGAACACAAACAGAAATTGTTTTTAATAACAAAGTAAAACTGATTTCAAACTATTATAACTGCTGCTACACTCTTGATTCTTGTTAAATAATTTTTTGTTAAATAATTAATTTTTGTATTCTGTTTGGTAGACAAACAAAAACACATAACAAAACAAAATTCATAAATTTTTGTAAGAAAATTGTTTAGTGTGTTTGAAACTGAAACTGAAGCGTTTTATGGAAAAATAACAACAAACATTTTTGGGAACAATTAAAATTTAATACAAAATAATTTTATAGTTTTTTTTAACAAAAAAACAAAAAAAAAACAGTTTTCTTAGTTAATTAGTTGATTTAGTTAAAATAATAGCAAGAGAATTTGTTTGTTAGTTAAGGATTAAGACAGATTGTTTTTTTTTTTTTTTTTTAAAAACTGGTGCTTTTTAAAATACACTGCTTAACAAAAAATTAAAGAAAGAGGGAAAGCAACAAACATACAAACAAATTTAATACAAACATTCATTTCAATTACAAATAAATATAAATCTATTAAAATAAATTATTATCAAATCAAACACAACAGAAACAAAAGAAAGTTTAAGAAACTTAAAAAAAAGAGAACAAAAATTCTATAGAATACAAACAACTACAATTGAAGCTACTTTTAAATTTGTTTATTTTTAGCTACTTTCGGATACCATAACTACTGCTAATAGAATCATTTTATTTATTTTATTTAAACGTTGTATTTATTTAAGGGGCCTCCTTAACAAACTTATTGGGCCTCTTCAAAATACGACTTCAAAGTGTGACGCTAATTACACTAAAACTATTTAATAAATTCATCGATTCTGCACAATCTAGATGTTTATTATTATTTATTTATTTTTTATTTTAAAAAAATATACAATTTATACTTTTTAATTAGAGTTGCAACGTTTTTTTTTTTAATTTCAAACAAATTGTATCAAAATTAAAGAGGGTTTTCTTTTCTTTTGTATTTTTGAGTACAACAATTTCTATAAAAAAAAATAATGGTGCTTTATTATTATTATTGTTGTTTTTGTTTATTTTATTATTTTTAAAAAAATTCCGTTTAAAATATAATTCTTAAGCAAATTTTTATTTTTTTTTTAAATTTAATTTAAAGCTGCAATATTTACAAATACGAGTATTTATTTAGACAGGCTTAAATAAAATAAATTTTTATAGTCACCATTGCATAATAATTTTTATTCTACTAGACATTTTTGGTATTTAGTTTTTTTTGTTTTTTTTTTTTTTTTGTTGTATTATTTTGTATTAATTTAAATTTGTTCTAGGTGCAAAAACCAAAACCATTAAAAAGCAAATTTTTATTAAATATAAAAACAAAATTTTTTATATAAATTAATAAAATACATAACATTATTAATAAGTTAAATAAATATTCATTGCTTAATATACGACGACTTTGTACTTTATTTATAAGAAAAATGGTTTTATTACATTTTTTCTACAGCCGCATAATGAATTTTAGTATTTAATTTTTTTTTTAATAAGAAAGAATTTTGTTTTTAATTTTGTGGCAAATAATTGCGGTAGACATACTGTTTTCTGTATTTTATAATTTACTAGCGGACCCGGCGAACTTCGCCTCGCCCCAAATTTAGCCTTCAGACAAACTAATAACACAACACAAATATTTTAATTTTCAATGCGATTTATTCGAATGGAATCAGTAGAGAGCGATTTTTCCAATTTTCCAACTTTCCGCATTTCGTATTTTCCGCAATTTTCCATAATTTATACTAAGAACTTTCTATATTTTGGGAAGCCATTAAGGAATATTTTCACACACAATTTCATACATAAACTCCTTAGGGATTTTCCAAAAAATTCTTCCGTAAGAACCTTCTTCTCGAAAATACGAACAACTGACAACTTACAGAAATCGGCTGTCTCATTTTATGAATTTCTATTTTCTATATTTTTTTACACGATTTTTAAAATTGGTCCCCAATCTAACGTTTTTTTTTTCAACTAGTGCTTATTTCGCGAATGGTAACACTTAACTCATGTTTGATTTGGCAGATAATTAGTTTAATTCTTTCGCTGAACGAATATGGTTGTGCATACGCTTGAACAACGCTGGGAAATATTGCGACATTACTTTTAAAATCATTGTAATGTTGCAGAATGTGTGCGAAAATTGCGTACGGGTTTTTGAAGAAGAGAAGCACCGTCAGCTCCGTATGTTCGTTATCTTGTGAAAAAAGTGAAAGAAACTGACATACTCATCGATAAACCAAAGCGCAAAAAGCCAAAAACAGTGCGTACACCCGAGAATATTGCTGCTGTGGCAGAAAGTGTGCGTGAAGCGCCATCAACATCAATTCACCGTCGTTTTCAACAATTGAACATTTCAGAGACATCATTGAGACGAATTTTCCATAAAGACCTTGGTATGACGCCATCTAAAGTTCCAATTGGTTCAGGAGTTTATAGCATTAAAAAAAAAGTTATTTCGCGGACCCTTTTATATAGATATATAAACCAGATAGCTGATATATGTATATCGGCTTTCATTAAAAGCTACAGTACCCGGTGCAGTTACAGGGTACACCAAATATATATTTTATATTCTCGTGATTCACACTTTTTCAAAGCGAGATACTGACTGCAACACCATTTGCCAGCCTGATTTGTGAATCTAAATCATCCAGGGCGCAACCCAAACGCATGCAAAAAAATTCTTTCAAATTGATCAAGCCGTTCAGGAGAGGTTGAGTGACAGACATACAGTAGAATTATATAAATATAAAGATATTTAATACTTTTCGATAAAAAAAATTAATTATTTTTAGCTTTTTATTGTCTGAATAAGTTTTTTAACTCTGTTTGTTTGGCTACCAGTGTTCGTGAACTTTTAGTGGTTGGGTTGTGTATTTTAAGTGTTTGCGTAGTTTATTTTAGTGTACTAAAAGCGCACATAAACTAAGAAGTTTACTTAATTAAGTACGATAAAAAAAGGATCAGTATGTAGTTAAAGTGTTTGTGTTTATCAGCCAAGAATCCTTGTATACAAAATTTTGTTTTCCTACACAAACACTACGAAAACGTTTGCACATATTGTACTTCGAAAAAATATGTGTTTGTATACCGCTCTCAAAAACTTCAGTAGGGTACTTTAGTGTTTTTGTTTTCGAGCACTGCTGGGTACGATTTCTGTGTTAGGAAAAGAATTTTCCAGCTGTCACTAGTTGGTGCAGCATTGGCAGTGGATATTAAAGGCGACCTATAACCCTACACTGTAAAATAAATGGCAGTAAAAGTATGAGAAAACAGTCAAAAAGAGGAAATTTAGTTATTATCATGATGTGCAGTTAACGCTTTTGAAATTTAATCCGCGAAAAATTCAGAAATTTCGAAAGTATTATCATAAAACATTTCGCTCGTCATATTGTTAAAATAATTTTATTTATTTTCTTAAATGAAATTTTGTTGAAAACAGTGTGTTTTGTAATACCAAAACATGATGCTGCTTCTTTTCTTCGTTAATAAAAAACTTTAGGTGATACATATATTCACCGCTATTTATCAGAAACAGTCACCAATCCCATGAAACTTTCGCAAGAATAGAGAGTCGGTTGATATGTTAGAGGTGACGAGTTTTTTTTTTTTTTTTGGGTATTGATCTTGACAATTTGAAACAAGGCAAAACAAAAAGTGAATACTAGTATTCATCATGAAATGATATCGGGAAAAGAAATAAAATTATTTAAATAAGGCATTAGAACATAAAAGAGACATTCATAACAGCATGAATATGTACTTCAGAGAAAAACCAAAATCCCAATCAATTGTTGTCCGCATAAAATTGAATAAAGTCCGTTGATATGTTTAATATTAACATATTGACCTTGACAACATAAACAACGTTAAACAATAAATGAATAATAGTATTCATCAGGAAATGATATCAGGAAACAGCAATAAAATAATTTTCGTTTTAAATAATGCATAAAAACATATAAAGCGAATTCATAACAGAATGAATTATTTTACTTCAGAGAACATTTTGCTTTTGCAAAACCAAAGCAAAGAAAGCTATTTTGACATTTGTAAATAAAAAAAAAACAAACGCAATCAATTGTAGACCGCATAAGTTAATGAATTTTTCTGGTATGAATTCGCTTTGAATCCATAGTTGTGCAACTTCACGATTTCTTCTCCTCGCCACGGTAAGTTTTCACAATTTTATTAATATAGAAAAAGATTGAGAATTTGTAAAGTAACATTATATCTAATGACCAGTCAATGAGATTAAGAATCTTTCAACAGAACAGCTATAAAGCATGCAGTCATTAAAAACATTGGCTAGGAAAAATGAATTTCGGCTGTATCAAATGAACACGGATGGGCCTAACTGACTATAATAAATCGGTTTCAGAAATTACCATAAAATGTGCCACGATGAAGTTATATGATCGACTACTTCTTGCACAATTGAGCAAAGAATGTTTAGATATAGAAAAGTAAAATATGCCAGCCCGCCCAACATACTATTCAGAAATTGTTATCATCATGATGTGAAATTAATGCTTTGGAAGCCTATAATTTCACAAAAAATTTCTCTCGTCATAAAGTTAAGTAGTTTTAACTAGTTTATTAAATGAAATCTATAGAAAACAGTATGTTTTGGAATACAACAGGACAATAAATAAATAAAATTGCTTTTCAATTGTAAATATTTAAAAATTTTAACCTCACTTTTTTTTATTTATTTTTTTTTTGATACTCAATGAAATATTAATTAATTAATATTAAATTAAAACAAAAGTATTAAATAAAATAATTCATACAAATCATATATTTACAATCAATAAATGAATCAATCAATCAATCCTTCACCAGCTTATTTAAATCAAATGCATTTTGGTGATTTTACAAATCAAAAAGCAGTTCACAAAAGAAACAAACAATTCGTGTAACAAAAGCATTAAAACCAAGTAATTTTTTGTTTTTTATTTTTAAACTTTTTTTTAATATAAAAACTAAATAAAATAATTTTATATTTGTTATCCTAAGGTCAATTTCAAATAACACAAAACAGTAAAATTGTATTTTTTTTTCAAATTTATCAAGTCAAAAAAGCGGCAGGAAGCAACTACACAAAATTGGGATAAAACAAAAACCAAAAACACAAAAAAAAATAAAACACTGATTCGAAATTGACCCTGTGGCTTTTTCCTTTTATTACTATAAAATTAAACAAAAACAAATTTCAAGTATTTTTTTTTGTTGCAGTGTAAACTAAATTTTAACTGCAAAATCAATGTCTGCTAGAAAAAGAATGCAGTTTGCAAATTGTAATAAAGCAAAGAGAAAATTAATTATTAAATTTAAAACACAAAGCGAAATCAAAATTAGTTTTATATTTTAAGAAAACATACAAGAATCATACAATCAAAATATCGATAAAAATATAACAAAAAAATACTGTTAAATGAAACATAGAGAGAGAGAGAGAGAGATAGAGAAAGAAATTTCTGTTTATAATTTAACTGATGTGTGGCTCATGAACATTTTAGTTCATTTGCTATTAATTTTAGTTATTAAAATTTTCAGGCATTTTAATTTATATTCTTGGTCCAAAGCAAAAATAAAATATTAGAAAAGTATTAGAATTGCTTTTACTTAAGTCTAAACTGTTCAGGAGCTACACATTTCTAGAATTTGTCACATTCTGTTAGTTTTCACGAATCATTCACCCAATTGTTTATAATTAATTAATATTTAAAAAGAAACACTTAAAAAAATTATAATTAATTAAGACAGGAAAATAAAATACAAGAAATTGTTGTTTTTTGTTTTTTTTTTTTATTTAATTTTTATTTAATTTTTTTTTTGTGATGCAAATACTTTAAATTGAATTTGATTTAGTTTTTTTTTCTTAATTTTTATTTAATTTTTTATTTTTGTGGTTACCTTTAAAATTAGGTTGCTTTTTGTTAAGCCTTCTTTGTCTTTTCTGTGCATTCTCCCTCTTCGATCAGCACTTTTTTTCTGTAGATTCTGCAGAATCTAGAACCATAATGATTTGATTTTTGTTTATATAAAGCCCTGATCAGCTAAATTATTTTTTTTTATTTAATATTTTTTTTTTGTTTTTTTTAAATAATTTTTTAACTTGTTTAAAAATAATTTTACACACATTCAATAAAAATATATTATTAGTGAAAAAAAAGTTAATGAACTCCCACAAACACAGTTTTAAATACAGTTTTACGTTTAAAAACAAAAAAAAAAAAGAAGAATAAAAATTCTATGCTTTCAATTAAATTATTACTTTGACAAAAAAGGGAAAAAAAATAAAATAATTATAATAAAAACCATAATTATTATTTATTAAGTATTAATTTGAAATTAGTATTTATGTTGATTGGTTTTGTCAAAAGTTTAATTATTTTTATTTGTTTATTTATTTTATTTTAATTCACTTTATTTTATACCGCCATCTTTTGCAATTAAGTGTTTGAAAATGTTGTGTTTTTTTGCTTGTTTAATGTTGTTTTTCATATTATTTCAAAACAAATCTTTTAAAAATAATATTGAAAGTATTAAAAAAAATTAACAATTGAAATTAATCAATTTATAAACTAATCAACTCATAATAATTTTAGATAAATAATAAATGATGATTAAATCGAATTTATTTCATTTAAATATTCTATTAAGTTGAAAAAAAAATATGTTATGCAAAATAAAAGCAACCTGCAGCTCAGTATTAAAAATACAATCAAGTTTCAATTTAAAACCAAAAAACTTTCAACCCAAACACAAATTTTCAATATTTTGTATTCGAAATTTAGAGCAAAATGGCTAAAACTTTTTTGTGTGATACGAGTACGAATGTTTGTAACTCAATATGAATTTGCAAAATACTGTAAGAAGCTCTGAACATTTTTAAAGATATAAACCTAGGCTGTCTCTTCGGCTAAGTCTATTCTTTTGAAATATATCACCAACCACTTTAAAATACCTAAATCCAAAAATGAAAACGTTTTTCTTTATCAGCGTCGAAGCCTGTTTAAAATTAAGTAAATGTATTTAAAAGTGGACAATTCACGAATAATATATAGAAAATCCGAAAATGATTATTTTCTTCGTGAAAATATAAATTTTGGTGCAATATGATTTTTTTAAAACTAAAACTTCTCCAGATATAAAATCAGCTGATTGGTTTGATATTAAAATATTGACCTTGATAACTTGAAACAACATAAAACAATAAATGAATAATAGTATTCATCATGAAATGATATCAGAAAAAAATAATAAAATAATTTTCCTTTAAAATAATGTATTAAAGCATATAAAGCGAATTCATAACAGCATGAATTATTTTACTTCAGAGAGCATTTTGCTTTTGCAAAATCAATCAAATCAAAGAAAGCAATTTTAATATTTGCAAAAAAATTCAAATGCAATTAATTATAGGCCGCACAAGCTAATGCATTTTTATGGTACCAATTCGCTTTGAATGCTTATTTTTTACAGTTTTAAAATAATAGTATGTAGAAAAAAATTAAATTGATAATTTTTATAGTTTTTTAAACGATCTTTTTTTATTTATCTTTAATAAATATCTTTTTTTCTTTTTAACGATCTTTTTTATATATTTTTTTAGCTTCTTCAGGAAAAAAAATTTTATTTTTGAAAACAAAAAAAAAATAAAATTTTTTTCCTGAAGAAGCTTTCCAAAGGAAAGCGAAATATCGAAAAGAAAAAAAATATATAAAAAAGATAGTTAAAAAGAAAAAAAGATACTTATTAAAGAAAAAAATTAAAAAATGTGAAAAACGATTATACCTAAGTTTATTAAGAATATTTTAACAGATCACCATATGAAACCTATAAAACGTGTAGTCAAAAATGTCTGGAATCTTATTTTCCCTTAACATTGGTTTTAAGAGCAAGGATTGATTTCGGCTAAGCTAATTCTTGACAATTATAGCTGTATTATAGGTTTACGTAGCCAAATCAAGTGAACACAAACTGGCCTAATTAACTGTTGTTAATGGGTTTGAGTTAAACAAAGATGTTCGGTTACATGTTGCACAATTGATAAATGCATACTTGGATATAGGAAAGTTAGAGGTGCCACCCCATTCTACGTACTCTTCAGGCATTGTTTCTTTTGAAAACAAATTGTTGCGCTTAATGATGCGTGGCCTAGCAAAGCTGAGAAAAATAGGAAGAAGTGTAATGACGTTTGAATTCTTAGAAAAAGGTTAATAATCGCTGGAAGTGTTAATTTTTATCTGGCAGCAGTTTCACAATCGCCAAGATAGTTAGAGCGTTTTTGCAATTTAACGAATTAAATGTATAAATTTATCGGACCGTACCGAACGACCTGATCCATTCAGGCGATATAAAAAATTTTGGATTTTTAAAAATTTTTAAACATTAAAAATATATAATAATTATAGTTATTTGGTCTTTTTTATATTTTTTCGTAGTTAATTATTAAGCACTAGGTCATTATTTAATAAAAAAAATTTTAAAAACTTTATTTTTTATTATTTTTCAATATTTCGCCAAACCATTGGTTGGCATGGCATCATCAGGATAAACAAAAAGAAGAATGTATAAATAATTAAAAAAAAAATGTATTAAATTATGACCTAGTGCTTAGTAATAAACTACTAAAAAACATTAAAAACAGTTAAAATTACTCGTTATTTATTATTAGCAGGTAATTCATGGAAACAAATAAGAAAGTAATATTTCTCTTAAATCATTCTTATGATAAAATATCCCATTTTGTTGTTGTTGCCAAATGGATTATTGCAAAAACAGAAATATTTTCTCGTGTTTTATTTAATTATTAATTACAAAAAAGTCTTTTAATAGTTAAAGCAAATTTACTTGGCATGTATTATTGAACAGAATAATTTATATCAACAACTATTTTTGTATTACAGCTGAGAGAGAGAGTGAAAGAGAAACAAAAAAAAAAAATGAAATAAACGGTAATAATATCTCTATACAATTTTTCTAGAATTCATTCTTAGCAAGTGGGCGTCAATCATCTTCAAAAGCATGTGAAAATGAAATAAACATGTTATTAATATTAACTGCTGTCAAATATTTAATTTCTTTATTATCACTCACTCACTACTGAATCTGAAATTAAATTTATTATTTTAATCATGTGTCTATTTCAAAGATGAAATTGTATTTGGAAAAATTAAAAGAAAAAAAAAAATATTAAAACAAACATTAACTGAATAAATTTATAATGAAGTGATTTAATTTAAACTACTTCATAAATCGTTATTAATTAATGCCTTAATTAAAACAATTTCTTATTCAAATAAAATGAAAAAAAAAACAAAAAAAAACAATGCAAACATTTTTTCTTTCTAATATGAACAAACAAAACAAAAATTAAATAAAATAATAAATAAATAAAGATAAAGATAAATATAAAACGTTGATTGTAAGAAAACAATAGAAGAAATATTTTAAAATGAATGTGACTGAGGCTGAGCAAGTGACTAGTAGAGGCTTTTGTTTGCTTTTTGGTTTTAATAACAAGAGAATGATTTTGCGAAGGTTGGAAAATTGAAATTAAAAAATTGAAACTAAAACTTAAAATTTATTAATAAACCACGTGGCTTTTGTATCAATTATTAAAATTTGTGTTTATAAGTAAAGTTGAAGAGAATTGTTTTAGAACGTATTTAAAATTATTAAAATTAATATTAATAAGTGAAGATGTTTTCAATGTTTCAATTAATTATATTCATTAAATAGAGAATATAGAGTATTACGAAAATAGTATAATTGTACTAAACATGAACATTTATGAAAACAACATTTATTCCACCATTAGACAACAAATAAAATGAAAAATACAAAATAAAACACAAGTATTGAAATTAGCAAAATTTCAATTTTACCACAAAAACTTCCTAACAAAATAATCAATAGAAAAGAAAAAAGGGCGAAAGAGAGTTAAAAGTAGGTTAAGAGGAAATAAGAGAAGGAAACATGGCAGTTGGGATATACAACCAAATTACCTTTTACCATAAAACATAAAATTAACAAAATTAAAATGAAATTTAATACAAAGTTTTTCACCCGACTCACAAACTGAAACAAAAACTCTTGTTGTTAAGATAAAGTTAATATTTCTTGTTTTTGAATCAGGCGTTAGAAAAAGACTCTTTTTTTCTAATTGGGCTTTTGCTTTAATTTTTTTTTTTGCAGTGTAAGTTTTTGGTTTTAAAAAGAGACGCAGAGAAATTTGTTCTTTTGAAAGTTTAAAATATTTCAAGGATTAATAATTATTGACAATAAAAGAAAAATAAAAAATACAACGTAAAAAGGACAAAAGGCATTATCATCATCATCATTATTATTATCATCAGGCAAAAAAAGAAAATTAAAAGAATATAGAAAAGATAAACTTTCATTTTAACACTTACATATACTTCCTCCCATTGTGATACGTAGCGCACCAGCCTGGACAAGCGCAATAATCTCACCAATGACAAGAGTTTAGCTAGACGTAATATTCTTAGGGCACGGCCGGCATGTAAAATTTGAAAAGAATCGGAGAAGTCCTGCAATTTCATAATCTGAATTAACGACGATGCGATCTGTTTTAGCAACCTACTTACTTGATTAAAAATCAAAAATATATAATCCAAAGGTATCGATGAAATTAAATCAAGAAAAAACCATGTTCTTAAATAGTGTTTCGCTATCAGTTTGGGATCCAAAATAACTTGTTCAGCGTTGTCTTGTTGCATAATTCCTGCAAGAGAGTAATTAAAAAATATATAAAATTATTTTTTATTTCATTTAATACATTGGAAAATTGTTAATAAAAATTAGGTATTTGTTTTCAAATTATAAATTATATTTTTTATATATTTATATATAAATTTTTCACTTAAAAAATCAAAACTAAGTTTTCCTTTCTTATATTAAAGCCTTGTATGTAGCCTTGTCTATTAGGCGATAATATATTTTTTAGACCACAAAACTATTGCTTTCTAGAAAAGTTCAAATTGAAAACATTTCATATCTACTCGAAGGCTTCTAACTGAACGCATTTGGCTTGCTAAATCGCTTCATCAAAAATTAATCCTGCTGTTTTTTTTTTATTATTTTAATACATATTGTTATCAGCTAAAATAATTTTTTACGGATCCATCAATTTTTTTTCTACATTTATAAGTACTTTGTAATGGAAGATTTCATCAGTCCTAATTTTTCTATAAACAAATTTTTTTATTTAACATTAAAATTAAAAATACTCTTTCAAATATACATATATAGATAGATAGATATGTATATATCACAATAAGTTATATTTAACAAAATTTGCTATATACAGTGATCTCGCAGAAACGTGAACTAATTTTTACCGAGGGTGTTGACGTTTTCGATTTTGTTCACGTTTTAGATTGCATTTTTTCTATGACATATTTTAGTCTCTTTTAATCTTTTATTTAATTTAAAATAAATTACGTTATTTTTCACCTATGAGACATGTTTTTATTCTACTTTTTGTAAGTTCCTGCCATATTTTAATATATGTATTATGGGTTGCAAAAGGGTTTCTAAGTACAGAGATCTTTCCATTTTTGGAAGTTCCGAAGAATGCAGTGTTTTCTGTTTTCCAGGACCCGGAAATGTATTAACACATTTTGAAATTGCATCTTTTTTGTTTTTTATTAAACAAATCGTCGATTTGACGACATTATACTTTTTCGTCAAATTGGTTACAGATGAACCTTTCCATAAAAGCTCTAAAATATCAGACTTTTCTTGCAGGGTTATTACTTTTGGTTTTTTATTAGACATATTTTCAATAAAAATATTTTTAGAGATCACTTGTTTATATTATTTATATGCATAGTCAGCATAGAAAGATGCTTCCGGTAGAACTGCCGCGTTAATACCAAAACTACTTATCCTGCAACAGAAGTTGTTTACAACAAACAAACTACGAGATTCTTCTGCGGGGAATCCCAAAATGTTTAAATAAGCTTTGAAAATTTTAACGTTCGATAAAAAGTTCACGTTTTAGAGCCTTCAGCCTTTGTTGAAAAAAAATGTTCATGTTTTTGGATGTTCATGTTACTGGGTGTTCACGTTTCTGCGAGTTCACTGTATCTTCTAAATTGATGTGGGTTCTGTTTATTCCTCATATGGGTCGGAAGATTATTGTAGAGTTGTAAGCCTTTGTAGAATAAATTCCTCTGCATTGCAGTCGTTGTTACCCGCTTAATCTTAGTTGATATGATTGAACATCCCCTACATACGATATTTGTTCCCTTAAATATTCTGGTGCTTGGCCTGTTTTAATTTTTCGTATAAAATTGAGTGTGTTGATTGCAATCCTCTGCCTTATGTTCAACCATTTCATTAATCATTATTTTTCTGCATACAGTTTCCATCAGTCATGATAACTAATAAAAAATTTTTCTATAAAACATTTTTATATTAACAGAAATTCCACCAGTCATTCCGCTGAAGGAACGCTCGTTTACATCGACTAGTTATCTTGATGGAAAATGATTTTTTATTAAACTGAGATAGAAAGGTCTCAAGCTACTGAATAGATCACATGGTTGTGTTTACTTTCAAAAAGAATTATAAAATAACGGCCACTTAATTCAATAAGATTCTTAGATTCTTTAGCATTAGAGGAGAAAGGCAGTTTAAATATTGCAGGATAACAAAAATGCTATGGAAGTTATTTGTAATTTAATCGTTAAAATTAAACTGTCTAAATTAATAAATTTAATGGTAAAAGCAAAAGCAAATGAACCCACAATACGCGTTAGTGTGGATAGTCTGCTCTGAGCAGAGCTAAGTCAAGAGTTATTTCGAAATTACTATAAGAAGTTAAAGACTCCTTCAGAAGTTTTCTTAAGCTTCGCAAATGACTGCAAGCAATTATTAAGTGCAGATTTTGGGATGAGAGTATTAAGATTTTGTTTTATTTAATTAGCGGTAGTTAAGGGCTAGCAACAAGCTGTACTTATTTTTGGCATCATAGATTTAAGAATATTCAAATAAATTTTCATTTCATGCCTACATTTTTACAACTTCGAATTCGCTTCAATTAGTTTCAAGTAACAGCTTTGATGTTAGAAAATTATAAAAAAAAAATAATATAAAAAAAATTACCTGTTCTAAAATTGACTACAATATCTATTAAAAAAATAGTATCACTTAGGCAGTTAAAGGCAATCCATCGTGTGCTTAGATCATCGTTGAAAAATGATATTGCGACTGGCAGGATAATAAGATTTGCTACTAATAATAAAAGCATACAAAGGTCCCAATAAAACCTAAAACAATATTTAATAAGAAATTATTTTAAAATTAGATTATATGAAAAGGAAAATAAATAAAAATTTACCTGAATGAACTGCATGGATGAATGACCCAGTGTCCAGAAGTTTTTTGGCGTATTCTTTCTTTGACTAAAGCCTTTCGGCTGCCAAATAATTTCATAGCCAACCGATTGTCGGTCGGTTGAAACCATGATTGCAATTGACTTTTTAAGAAATTCGCTGAAACTTTTTCCGAAACAATGGGGATGGAAGGCATTGGCTCCTCTTTCGGAGTCCCGTACAACGATACGTCATCAAAGTGAACCTGCAAAATTTTTTTGCATTGTCAAAACAAAAAACGAAATAAGCAAAATATCTACGCATTAATCAAATATTCTATTTAATATTTTTTTTTTGTTTGCATTTTAAGTGTACAAATGTTAATACATAATTGTGATACAAAAGAAAGCCATGATCATGAGTGTGTGTTTACAAAAAAAAAAAAAAAAAACAAACAAACGTCATTGACAATCGTTGCAAACAGTCTAGTGGGAATGATTGAATGCGCCAGTGATTGAATATGAAATTAAAACTGAAAAAACCAAACAAAAAATTATAACAAATGAACAGCACCAAACTAAACTAATTGAATTGTTATAAAAATGTAAACATTTATACAATGTTTTTTTTTTAAATAAATAAAACTAAAATATTAAAAAGTTTAGCAAATTAAATATTTATTAACTCAATCGTATTCAACGCAGGAATACAAATGAATTAAAAATAAAATGATAATTTAATTTGTAGTAAATTATTCGCTCAATTTAATCAATTATTTCTAAACGTATGTATGTATGTATGCATATTTAAATGATACCTATTGACTGATAAGTATGTAGATGATATAAAGAACGTTAACGTTGATAATAATGAGTGAGTGGGCGTTTGAAACAATAATGTAAGGATTTTGTTTGATGATTTGTTTGTTGTATGAGTGTGACTGACGCCTAATCATCTAAGTGTTTTAAAATAAACCTTTGTGCTTGCCATTTCGTTTCCTTGGTCGCATATTAGTAAAGCCTCATCATCAAAAGCTGTTACCAATGAATCGGTGCAGGTATTCTCAAATGATCTTCTCAAATCGTTATCGTTAACATTTAGTACTGAACAGTACGAACATCGAACAGAGGAATCTTCACTATCACGACGTAAAAGTCTAAAAAAATAATATAGAAAAAAAGCAGAAATTTAGAATTAAAATTTATAATCTTATTAAATTTTTTAATCTTTCATTCGTTTTCATTGCTTATTGTAGTAATTCATAACTACTTCTTATCCTGCTTCTATTTATTTATTTGCTTATACCACAGCCCACAAGTTCTGTAAATTTTAAACAGGAAATCAACAAAAACTGAAATACCCTTGGCAACAATAGTTTCGCTCATCGTACTCACTTACTCTCCCATTCATTTTACTCTTCCACCAACATAAACAAACTGGAAACTTTAAACCATAAACCAAATAAATAAATAAATAATAAAGTTTAACTGAAAGCAAAGTTTTGTTAATTCCCTCTCAAACGTGATTTTTACACAATCAAATTTATTGCAAGATGACAACACTTGACAACAAATGTAAATAATATATCGCACCCTAAATACAAAAAGGTCACAACTCAAAATTTTCCAAAATTGACTTTTTTTCCATAAATTAATTCAGGCAACACATCTCTAACTACTGCAAAAATTTCCTTCACATCACTATCTTCTTTAGTTGGAAAAATACAGTTATTTTTGTGTTAAGTGTGTTGCTTCTGCATGATGAACTAAACAGTTTTTTGTCTCTCCTAAAAGATTTAGTATTTTGAGTTGTGACCCTTTTGTATTTAGGGTGCGATATATACACCTATAGGCAGAATGTCGGGTTTTTTAACAAGAACATTGTTTTTCAATTGTGGTAACATCTACAACATCATAGTTTTGACATTTAGTTTTTTTGGCGTAGATGCATTTCACACAAAAATTGCACTACAATAATTAAAATTCACTATAAAAATTGTTGTTCTGTTAAAGTACACATTTCGTTAAATTTGTGATGTTTTCGGACACCATAATCGTCCTTCTGAAACCGCTATTAAGAATTTCGTCCTTAAATTTAAGTTGACAGGCTCGATACAAAATGTGCGAACATCAACGCGTGTTCGACCGTGTCGTTCAACTGACAACATCGCAGCCGTGAGCCACAGTGTTGAAGCAGATCTAAATTTGTCAATTCCTCGACGTTCTCAGCAATTGGTTTTAATGAAAATGTCATATTTTCAGACGAAACTCATTTTCACTTGTCAGGGTATGTCATCAAGCAAAATTGCCGCATTAGGGCTTCTGAAAATCCTAGGGCGATTTTTGAAAAGCCTTTGCATGCTCAATGTGTCACTGTATGGTACGGAGACATGAATATCACTGACACATGGTTTCAACAAGGCGGTGCCACATGTCACACAACCAATGAAACGATCAATTTAATGCAAAATCAAATTTCCCGATTGCATAATTTCACGACAATCAGCAGTTAAGTGGCCAACCAGATCATATGATTTTAGATCACTGGATTATTTTTTGTGAGGCTTTGTTAAGGGCAGAGTCTATACGGAGCCCATCAATCAATTTCAGCCTTAAACTCGAAATTCGTGATGTGATTAACGAAATAGGAAGGACTGCCATTTAGCCAAAAAGGGATTAAAAACTTTGATGAAAGAATCAACATCTGTCAGCGTGGTCGTGGTGGACAGAGGAACTCTTCCACTATTCTCTTTACGCCCCTTATTTACAACAACGAACTTAGAATTGCAGCGACAAAAATCGTACAATGTAAATTCGGTCTAACAATTTTGAAACCATGCAAATATTCCAACAAAATAATGCAACATGAGTAATTTAGAAACGACTCAAGTCTAGAGACGTGTTTATTTATAAAAACCACAGTTATTATTTGCCGTAAATAAACAGCTGGAGAAATGCACACGCCCATACATACATACAGTGGTGGACATTAGGCTAGCACATTTCATGTGTGTTGTGAATATTACGTAAACATTTTATCCACAACTGTTGTGTATAGCGTGATCGTTATATATCGTTATATATTTGTTATTCCCTTTTGTCCTTTTTATTTACATTCTTGGTTTATGGCATTAAGTGTTTTATCTGAGCTGGACAATTATTTCGCAAATATTTCTAAATTCGATATTATTTTGCTTTTTTATAAAAGGTGCACAGAGGGGCAGCCTAAGATTATCCATTAAATGAAATCGGGAGGAAGCAGCATTTCTGATATTGCTTCAATAATAAAATGCTCCAGAAAGATGGTGTAGAACGCACCAAGTCATATTTAAATCAATGGGACACACAAAAATGTTCTACAGTGTACAAGGTCTAGAAAAACTTCACGCAAAGAGGACTACCTTATTTATAGAGGTGCAGTTGTGAACCCCTTGAAAACCTTGATTGAAATTCAAAGGGAAGTTTCAACAAAATTTGGTATTGACGTTTGCCCACGAACAATTAAAAGATGACTAAATAAAGAAAAAAAACTGCTTGGACGTATTGTACAATATAAGCCTAACATATCGAAGAAAAAGATGAAGTCCCGAATTGCATTCGCCTGTGGACACATGAACAAGTCTTTGCCTTTTTAGAAAAATATCCTCTGGAGTGATGAATCCAAATTTTATCGGTTTGAGTCTGATGCAAAAAGTTATGTATGACGTTCTCCAAACATGCAACACAACAACTGTAAAGCATTTTGTGTAAACGTAATGGTTCGGGCTGCGTTTTCTTGGCACGATGTCGGTCTTATGATGAAAATTGATGTGCGAATCGACAAGTATATTTACAAAAATATAATTGCAATTACAATGATTCCATATGCAGAGGAAAACATGCCACTTAGATGGAGTTTTATGCACGACCACGATTCAAAACACACTTCACGTGTAGTAAAGAGTTGCTTGGAACAAGGTAGCATTGATATTTTAAAATGACCAGCTCAATTGCCGGATCTCCCGTCCCTTTGAGAACCTTTGGAACGATATAGAGCAACACATAACCGCTGCTAAATCCAAAAATTTGAACGAATTATGGTCTGAAATGCAAAAGCCTTGGTATGCTTTACCAAAGTAACGCTGCATGGGCCTTGTGGACAATTTGCCCAGGAGATGTGCGGCTGTGTTAAAGAATAAGGGCTATCTTTCCAATTAATCATTTCTTGAAATTAATATATTAGTTGTTTTGTTACGGCGTTGTTAATTTATGCTAAATTATTGGTCAGTTCATTTTTGGAGTTCATTCTAAAAAAAAATTATATAAATTAAAAATAAAGTTTAGTATAATAATAACGTATACTCTTTACAGCGAAAATAATTATATTACGATATAATCTATACATTAAAAAAACGGGTTTTCCTTCCGGACGCTATAACCGGTGCGTGATACATTGTTTGACAGCTACTCATGCGTACGAGAAATTGAGGTTAAAGTTATTCGTTTCCTAACAGTTCAATTGGAAACCATCAAATCAATCACGCGTATTGTGCAAATTTTTATTCAACTTCAATAGCAGGCATTTGTCCTTAAGGTGGTAAGTTGAACTGTGTAAATTATGTGGATCGTGCACTTGAGGTTGATTTCACCAGTCTGTCCATAGTCCAAAATGCCGAGAGGACGACGTGCGAACATCGGCCATCGCACAAGACATGCAAGTCAGCAACAAGTGTATTGACATAACTTAAGCGAAGAAATACCAAATATAATAAGAGAAAATACTCGACTGAAACAACGCGTGAGCACACGAAGATTATTGGCATCATACAATCGCTTGGCATTCCAATATGATCCCACTGCGAACTACAGTGATGATGACAATTTAGATATTGAACCAATGACGACTGTATGCGATATTGCAATGGGTTAAAGTTTAAAAGAGAAACGGCTGGATTGTGCTGCGCAAGTGGAAAAGTCAAACTGGATCCATTAATTACACCACCACAGCCACTGAAACTATTGTTCGATGGAACCATTTTCTTTAACGCATCCTTGAATACAATAAGTGCATTCCCATGACTTCCTTTAGAGCTAATACCATTCGAGAAGGCGGCTTCATGCCGACTGGCAAGGTAAAAGATTTTATTCAACCAATCACTCACACCAATCAATCTTAGACTGGTGTCTTGCGAGGTAAAAGGGAGCCCAGGCCCCTCAAAGGCTAGTAGCAGTCACCTGGACAATCCACATATTTCCACGGGAATCAGTTGCCCCAGAGTTCACTATTTGTCTCTTGAGACAAGGTTGGCCCCTATATGGGAGTATCGTGGTGGTTGTGGTTTCGGACCCTCGTGAGAGTTTGTTGGTCGGATCATTCAAATTAACACAATGAATGGTTCAGGTTCAGTGAGTATGAATCCTGTCGTGTTCTTGATAAAAAAGAGCTTCATGCGTTCTGGACCAGGAGTTGGAAAGTCTCCAACTCTTTAGCAAGGAGTGAAGGCTGCGGCCTACTTCGGGCTTTCGAAATTGCTACTAGAAGTGACCGGAGGATATACGTATTCGATGGCCTTCTAGGGCGTGGGTGATGTCCAATCAACCAAGTGGTTTGACCACCATCTGATTATGACTATTACAATCGGTGCAGATGTAAATCAAATCACGCACACCAATCAATCACACCAACACAATCAACTGCAACACATAACAACTACACATACACCACACACTACACCATCACACGATCAGAAGTCACACCGTATTCTTCAAAAATAAATAAATTTATTATTCTATCTTAATTGTTTGCCAACGTCAGATCAAAAAACAAAAAATGTGGTTCACCAAAGAGCACTTCAATGAAACGGATAATTTGCGGACACGGATCAGTATTTATTTTGGATTCACTTTCTTTTTTTACTTAGAAAAGTTCAACTAAATTTCACTTCATTCTTGTAATCGAAATGAATTCATTACTGTTGGGCAATAAAATAAAATTTTTCCTTTTCAAGTGTAAAACAAAAAAAAAATAATTTTTCTTCATCTTATAATCCCCAAACGAAATGTTACAAAAAACGAAGCCGGCGAATGGTGGCGAAACGGAGTTCGCCGGGTTTGCTAGTAGTGAATAAAATCATTCATACGTAATTAAATATTTACAATTTTAAAAGTGTAAAAAGATATGTGCTAAAATCACGGCCACCACTGTATGTATGTATACATACATATGTGTGTATATGTATGCATGCATATAGATTAGTGAAACAGCAAGATGCTTTCAAATCTAGTCATTTTCAAAACAGGCGCTCAATCGATTCTTAAGGAATTTTGCCAATATATTTAAAATTGTTGTGTTTACACTGTTGCAATGATTACAATGTTCTTGTGTGAAAATACAAACTATTTTTGTAATGTGTATGTATGTATGTAAGTATAAACAGTAGTTTTATAGCAAAGTTTCAAGGCAAATAAACATGTGTTTATTTGTTTGTTTGCTTGCTTGCTCGCTTGTAGAAGTCATATGAATATAATACAATTAATGTTTAGTTTATCACAAATGTGCCATTGATAGTGAAAAGAAAAATCTGTTTATTCATTGTTGTATGTGATCTACATTAATTGAATGCTATTTTTGGCACATGTAGAAAAGTTTGTGTTTCTTTTTTTTTTTTTGTTGTTATAAAATAAAACTGCCCGACACAAACACATGCTATCCATAAAATAACTAATAATACAACACATGTATAAACAAACTTTTTCATTTGGTTAAAACATTCGTGTCTTTATTAACAGATCAGCGGTTCTTAAATGGTGGCAATTTCAAATTTCAACACCATTTGTTTTCATATTACGTTAACTGATCTCATTCAATGCATTTGAATTTTTTCAAATTTGTTTTATTTGTGGAACTCTGAAATTACAATGTTTTTTTTTTATATTTTACACGTGTTGTGTATAAAATGCTCTCTTCTCTTAAATTTAATACAATTTCTGTTTTGTGTGCTCTTAAAGTTTAGAACTGCTGATTGTTGTTTTTCTTTTTTAAAATTTTTTTAATTTGTTGACTGTTATTTTTGTAAAATTTAAATCAATGTGTTTTGTTTGTGCCCAAAAATGACAAACAAATATCTAAGAAAAAAAGCAAAAATTAACAAAAAAGAAATAGTTAAACGAAAGCTGTCGTATATTTATAACCGGTTATGAAAGTGAGGACGAGGTTTAAGCATTCTTGACCTGGTGTTCTTCATACTAATTCTATCGATTAACCGGTTGACTTAATAAAGTCAATGAAAACAAGATTTAGGAAATTGATTTTCTTTCTGAAGAAGAACTAATTGCAAGAAAACAAAATGTTTAAAATTCACTTTTGTAAATAAATAATAAATAAATACAGCAACTATGAGTCAATAAACAAAGTACACTATGACACACCCTCAAACAAACATGGAAGCAATCACTTCATTTAACCAGAACTTGTTTATTCTGAGGTAACGGTTGTATAAAGAGAATTACTGTACAAAAATAATAATGTGTGTACATACATACAAACATACATATGTATGTATATACATAATTAATAAGAGCATTTGTTGTTGTTATATTTTCCAAAAATAATGAAAATTTTGATTTGTTTTTTGTTTAAATAAAGATTTACGAATTAATTAAATTTAGATTTTATTTAGAACATTAAAGTTTTAGTTCTAAATAAATTTATATGTGTTAAGCAAATTTTACTAAAATCAAAAAAAAAAAATATAATAATTTTAATTTGAATAGAAGAAATTAAACAGAATTTTATTTTTTGTAATTTTTTATAGTTGTTTCACCATCAATAAACAAAGCATTCTGCAAATACAGGATGTCCGCCGGGAAAGTATACTACCTTGTTTTGCCGCCATTTTGATAAACATTAGTCTTGACAGTTCATATTTGGCAGTCGTGAAGTAGACACCTGGCAAATGTATTATGGAAAAATATTCGATAAATCAACGTGTTTTAATCGTTAAATTTATTTCTATCATCGATTACTGTCACAATGAAAAAGTTACGTGAAATTTTTGGGAGAAACAACGTGCCAACAAAATACACTATTTATCGTGTAGTGAATGATTTCGTAGAAAGAGTGATAGGCCCAAGTATAGACCACAACATACTGCAAGAGCGGCTGAAAACATTACCACTGCTCAATAAAGTGTTTAAAGCGATCCATTAACCTCAATTCGACTTCGTGCTTAGTAGCTTGATCTTCAAACAACAACTTTGGCCACAATTTTGCACAAAGATTTGCTATTGCTTCCATATAAGATTCATTGGCAAGCTGAAGCCAAAAGAATGCTACAGCTCGCCCATGACAAGCCCGATTTTCATGAAAAAATCACAATGTGTGACGAGGCTCATTTTCATTTGAATTGGTATGTGAATTAACAGAATAGTCGGTCCTGGGGAATGGGAAAGCCCTCAAATTATTCAGCAGTCCCCTTTGCATCCATTAAAAGTGACAGCCTGGTGTGTAATTTGTTCAGGAGGAATCTTTGGACCTTGCTTCTTTGAAAATGAATGGGGAGCGATATTGTGATGTGAGTGAAAACTTTTTAATGCCACAACTGCAGGCTTTGGGCTTGATTAACATGTCAACAAGTTGGTGTCACATCGCATACAGCCAGGATTGCAATGGAATTACTGCGACATCTCTCTATGCTGTTTGCACTATGGGGGGGGGGGGGGGTCAATTACTTACTCCTACTAAAAAATTTGTTTCCCTCCACCTGTTTAAGATGATTAAAATTTGTATTGTATTACGAGGAGAAAAGTTTGGAAATTATGAATGAAAAATGATGTCTGGCAAATGTCCACCAACCACGATTACTTTGACAGATGTCGATTTTTTAATCAAAGTTTTTAATCACCTTTTGGCAAAATGGCAATCCTATTACGTTAAACACATCACGAATTTTTAATTTAAGGCTGAAATTTGATTTGATGGGCTCCGTATAGAGTCTGTCTTTATTATATAACCAAAAAAAAATAATTCAGTGGTCTTAAATCATATGATCTGGCCGGCCACTTAACTGCTGATTGTCGCGAAATTCTGCGATTGGGAAATTTGGTTTGCAATAAAATGATCGTTTCATTCGCTGTGTGATATGTGGCACCACATGTTAGTGATATTCACGTTGTCATAATAGGTAAAAATTGAGATGTTAGCATCTCGCGTTGACCATTACCGCATTTACAGCCTCATCTTAAAAGAAAAAAACGGGTCCAATCACGCCTCCAGACCACAAAGCGCACCATACAGTGAAACTTTGAGCATGCAAAGGCATCGCAGAAGCCCGAATGCGACAATTTTGCTTGTTGACACACCCTGACAAGTGAAAATGGCCTTCGCTTGAAAAAGTGATTTTTCCAGAAAAACCAGCCATTTCCAGCTCCTGAATGAATTGATCGAATCCAAGGCAATGTGAGCTTTCAGTCGTCTTCAACTCCTCCAGGCGAACCTTGTAAGGCTTCGAAATCAAATCCTTACGTAAAATATGTGGCGAATTTAGTTTGTTGATTTTGAACAGCACCGATTGTTGAGAAGGAATTGATAAATATGGATCTGCGTCAACACTATGGCTGACGGTTATTCAGTTGAACGACTCGATCGTGTTCGTGTTTGTATCGGAAAATATAACGAATTTTACAAAATATCACTTTAACAGAAGCACTACTTTCATAGTGGAAGTTTGAAGTCATTGTAACAATTGCCAATGCATCTACTACGAATACGTCAAAAAACTAAATGTCAAAACTGTCATGTTGCTGGTGTTGCCACAATTGAAAAACAAAGTTTTTGTTGAAAAACGCGATACATTAACCGCTTGCTATTCATCTGCCATCAATAGTATCTTATTTTTCTCTTTAAGTTCGAGTGCGCGTGGACTTAGTTACACTTTTCAAGTGTGACATTCATATAAAAAATTTACTAATAAAAATTCAATTAACGAAAGCCGGCATAAAAATGAAAAATGTTTAAAATGTACCAAACCAGTTTCGAATGGATGCAATGCAACTATTGCAACATTTTTCGTTCTTGTTATGAACAAAATTTTATTTATCATTAAACGATATTTAAAAATTTGTGTTTGAGTCATAATTTTTGAAAAACATTTTTAAAATAGGTACTTTATTGAAGGAAAAAGTACTTTTTAAAAAATCCAGATTTAGAGAAATTTCTTAAACAGCAAAAAAGTTTATGTTGTAAATGTAAATGCAATTTTCATTTAGTCAATTAAATTTAAAACTTACAAATCTGAGGGTTTTATTCAAATTTTGAGTAAAATCACTGCTGAATTATGCCAGCCATAGATTTCGCTATTATTATTTGTCTCGTTTTAATTTATATTTTTATTTAATAAGTTAATTAGAAAATGTTTTCTCTTTTATTTTTTAAGTGGCAAAGCGCGAAAAAAGTTAGCAAAAAAGAAGAGATTCATTCCTTGGTATCCTTTTTTCATGAAAAACTCAATTAGGCGATTAGAACAAAAAATCCAATTAATCAAATACTTGAACAGTTTCAGTTTTATTAATTGCTTCCTTCATTTGCTTTAACGAACTTTTGACTACATTACGTGATAAGATTTACATCTGTACGTGGCTATGGAGCCCTAATCAGATGGTGGTCAAACCACTGTGAGTGAAAAGCAGCGCCACTCACGCCGTAGGAGGCCGAAGTCTAATTCTAGCAACAGGTCCTTCCTAGTAGCAATTTCAATGATTCCAGAGCAGGGCTGCAAACCACCACTCCACTCCTTACTGAAGAGTTGGAGACTCTCCAACTCCTGTCCAGAACACGTGTCTGGCATGCTCACTGGATCTAGGGACATTCCACAAGGTAGGTGTTATTAAAGGTGAAATGAACCTGGCCACCATATAAAACTGACCTGTCTGTTATGGGGCCGCGAAACCACAACCACCACTATACTCCCGAAGGGTCAACCCCAATAATCAGTCAGAGAAACAGCTAAACGCCTAAAGAGACAAATAGCGGAAACTCTGCGGGCTATTGATTCCCGTGGAAATAACGTGGAGTTCCCAGTTGACCCCTGCTGCCTTCAGGGGACTAAACTCCCTTTTTCCCCCAGTTCCACAGGTCTAGATAGACGAGCGTCCTATAAAGACCATAAATGTGCCCCCGGGGGGGGGGGGGACTTTTGACTACAGTCATTATCGGGAAGTTAAATTTTTTAAGAAGAATACTCAAACGTTCGCAAAACAAATTTGAAATATTAGAGCCCTTTTAAATCCGCATCAATATTCTAAATGCCTGTTTGCTTATGCAAGGCGACATAGTGATGCATGTAAGGACAGTGCCTTAATTTCAAGGTTTTTTATAAATTTATAAATTTTTGAAATTCAATACTTTCAATAAGTGAAAATATATCACAAACTTTTCAAATTTCATATATCACATATCACAAATAAAACCAATAAATATTTCTTTTTTTAAATAATTTTGTGTGGTTTTGAGCAAATTCCTTTCTGCACGTGAATGTTCAAATGTATAAAACTTTAGTAACTTTTTTGAACATTCACAAACACGAAACGCAGATGTTTTAATTTTATTGATTGATTTTTTATCTCTAAAAGACATTATTCTTATATCACGCTGGAATGCCTTAACGAGAGATAGAATTATAGAGAATTTGTCTATTTTAATTATTCTCTTTTTTTTAATTATTTTTCTTTTGTACTTTTTGTTTTTTTTTATTTTATTTTCAATTATTTAATATTTTACTACAACAACAACAACAAATATTTTGTAGAAATTCGTGCAAATTTTATTTTTCCTCTACATTCATTTGAATTTGTTTGTTTATTCAATGTCAATTTTTATTTAGTTTTTAAATCCAAAATAATCAATTAGAATATATTACAGTCTGGTTTTTAAAGATTTCATTAGTTTTTATTTTAAAATGTTTGCGTATTAGAATTTTAAATTGATTTTCTAAACAAAAGTCATGTGTGTCGGTTTGTGTTTTGTTGTTCTTGTTGTTGTTGTTTAGTTTGAAAATAAAGTATTTCCGTGATTCCCTGCTACAGTTTGTTTTTAGAACTAGATATTGTTTTAGTTGTTGTTGTTGTTGAAAAATTTATCCTTAAATAAAACCGTAAGTGCTTTGAATTTCTTTGTTAAAAAGTAATTTTTTTTTTTAAATTTTATTTCTCTAATCCACTTAATTTTTCTATTCCAAGATGATTAATATGATGATAACCTGTTTGCCATTTTAAGTATTTTTTTTGTTTTTTTAATAATAAAATTAATTTGCTTTTTATTTTTATACTTAACTCGTACGTATGCATAAATGCTAATAAATTAAATAGAATTTGTAATAAATTTATTGTAACTGTCGTATCTTAATAAATCATATGCAAAAAAGAAACTTTAATTAACAAAAATATAAAGTAAGCAAAGGGTGATTTTTTTCTTATCGGTTTTAAATTTTTCTATTAACAAAAAATTGTATGAGTTTCTTTGTGATTCACAATGTGCGTCAATGGGTGTTTTTAATCAAATTAAATCAATTTAGTTGATTCAATTGAATACTTTTCAGGTTACTTTATTATACGCGGACTATGAATTATTATTTTTCAGTTAGGCTTAGTTTCGTTATTGCGTGTGATTAATTAAAATTAATAAAAATAGCTCTTGCAAATTTAATCAAGAAATTTTAATTAATTTTATCCGAAAAAAAATATTTATCAATATGTATAGACAGAGGAATTATTTCTTTTAAGATGAAGACGGCTGCCACCTTATCGTATTATTGGCGAGAGTTGTATAGTTACCAACAACACGTTACTTCTTCTTTCAATATAACACAAGGAAAAATGTTTCTTATGGGAATAATAACTGTTCCCAATAACACCGCGAGCCAAAAGCTCAACAGAGAACAAGGCAGTTGGAATGGCTTAACCCCAGCTATAGTTCATGTAAAATTACCTTATCACCCAATCCCTAAAATCTTAAAGACTTTAATTTCCCAATATTTAATTATATTTTTCTTTACTGAATGCCAGAATTGCCACCTGTTTACTAAAATTGTTTTGGTAAAACTCTAATAGTAGCAGTAACGTCAACTCACACATCTATAATCATAAACCAGCACAAATTACAGCCCTGGAATATAACATTAAAAATGTTGTTACTGAAATTGAATTTGTTGTAACTTTGTTATGATTTTAATGGTTAACGTTTTCGTGCAATTTATTTTTTAAAGTAAATAACACAAATCATCCCTGTTATTTTTCTAGCAAACACTAAAAAAATCAGCCGATGACAGAAAGTGCAATTACTTAAAAAAAGACAATTAATCTCTAGAGCAACAAAACTAAAGTAACAGAAAATAAACAGGCTGTCAGCAAAGAAATGAATAAATCAAATAACGTGCGGCTGAGAGAAATCTAAAGTTTGCCACTCAGCATTTTCAGCTTTTTTATGAAAACTTATTGTAATTTTAGAAAAAGTTAATTTATTTTTTCTTAAAATTTATCTTCTATTACTAAACTGTTTGTAGTTCAAAAGCGCAGAGAGCTTTAGCGGTTCCCAAACATTTCAAAGGTTTGAATTTTTTTTATTATTTTGAATATAAAGTAAAAGAAAGAATAAATTATTAATTTGTTTAAAATACGTGTTTCTAAATTCGGACATAATTTAAATTGGCTGTTATTAATGTGGTAAAATAATGATAACCGTTAAAGAAAATAATTTGACAACGGACAGGTTAAGTTTATTAAAAATGTTTAAAATAGAAGGGCAAAAACTTTGTAAAAATTATGCCCGCGAAATATTTCTTAAACTATAAAAAGTAAATTTGAATATAACTCTATTAATTGGTAATGAATATTACGCATACGCATGTTTCTGTAACTAAAGTGAGAAATATCTCAATTGAAAAAATATTCATTCTATTTTTCTTTTTCTATACATTAAGATGTAAAATTAGTCATGAATTCTATAATTTAAAGTAATAAAAAAGTTAATTTGCAACCTTAACTCACCTTGGTTTACAGAAGGAGGCTATACTACTTTCAGGTGAGAAATTTCTCACTTAAAATATGGTTTAAAAAAATATCAAATAAATATCAATACATATAGAAGCAGGCTATACTACATTTCACGTGAGAAATTTCTTATTTAAATTATAGAAACGAGAGGCTGGCTGGTGATTCAAAAAAATCAAATAAATATCAATACATTTAGAAGCTGGCTACACTACTTTCACGTGAGAAATTTCTCACTTAAATTATAGAAACGACACGCTGGTTATTCAAAAAAATCAAATAAATATCAATACATGCAGAAGCAGGCTACACTACTTTCGCGTGAGAAATTTCTCACTTAAATTACAGTAACGAGACGCTGGTGACTCAAAAAATGTCAAATAAATATCAATACATGCAGACGCAGGCTACACTACTTTCGCGTGAGAAATTTCTCACTTAAATTACAGAAACGAGACGCTGGTGACTCAAAAAATGTCAAATAAATATCAATACATGTAGAAGCTGGCTACACTACTTTCGCGTGAGAAATTTCTCACTTATGGGCCCGTCAAATAACATTTTTTTTTTGTTTTAAATGCTGTAAACAAAACTACACAGCTTCGGCTGTGTGGCACGTAGCGCCGTCCTGTTGAAAATAAATGTTGTCAATATCGTCCTCTTCAATTTTTGTGAACAAAAATATGTTCAACATGGCCCGATAACGATCGCCATTGACTGTAACGGCCACTCCTGAAAAATGGCCCAATTATGCCTCTGGACGAAAATCTGCACCAAACAGTGACTAGTTTTGGTTGCGTCGGCTGTTCAATGTATGCGTGCGGGTTTTTTTTACCCCAAATGAAGAATGTGAGAAATATCTCACTTATATAAGTGAAACGCTGATGATTCAGATAATTTCATATAAAAACAAGTAGAAGCAGGCTATACGACTTTCACGTGAGAAATTTCTCACTTAAATTACAGAAACGAGACGCTGATGGTTCTAAAAAAGTCATTTAAATACCAATATATGTAAAAGCAGTGCGCACAAATGTTGATGAAAGTGCAGCAACATCAAGAAAGTTTTCAAGAAGGTTTTTGCAAGATTAATTCCTCAAGGTCGAAGTCTTCATGCTTTAAGAGTCCAATTAAAACTCAATCTAAAATGTTGTAGTAACAAATAATGAAAAGATTTCGTTGACTTGAGTATTTGGTATCAGAAAGTGGATGCTAATTTTTTGAGCAAACTCGATATGACCGATAAAACCCATTGGAGATAGTCGAAAAAAAAATAGATATATGTGACTTTGCTGGATGTGAATTTTAGTCTGGTGGAATCATTAAATAATGAATTCATTTTGCAGTCGGATATTGCACAGATGTAACAGATTTCCTTTAATCCATTTGAATGATTTTGCTATTGACGATAGCAGATGCTATACACTCCGTGATACAATTCTTAGTCGTATACTTTATTAATTCGTTGATCAGATCATTGGCCTCCTAGAATTTCTTTTAATAGAATTACTCGAGTTAAAATGACTTTGGTCTACAAATACTCGCGCATTATTGGAGAAAATTTACCATGAAATATTTTGGAAAAAGAGGACGTTTGTAGGCGGCTGATTGTGCCATTTACCTAACACTCCCTTCTATAAAATTGTGTAAAAAATATAAAAATTTAAAAACCAAAAAGTCAACATGTTTTTTATTCGTGCACCTTTTGTCAATGGGTTTTTAAGTTGTTGGAACTTTTAGTACTTTCAGTACGTGCTGTACTAATAACAATTATTTCTTTATTGTTTTGCTAACTGGCAAATCAGTTTTTTAAGCTGTTTTAAGTGGAAATCGTTGTTGCTATATTTATTTGGTTATAAAAATGAAAAATTTGTTTAAATAAATTATTATAAAGAAAGCTGCCTTTACAATGTTGGAACATAAAAAATAAAAACATAATGAAGTGCGAAAGAAACACTTGTGGTCACATTTAAGAAATAAAAATTTAAAAATATTATAGATCAATGTCGACCGTTGGTTGTTTTTATTTCTTTTGATTTTATTTGCAAATCAAAATGTTAACAAAATGCGAACAAATTGTGATGGGCTCTTATTAATTATTCATATCTTTTGATATAATTTGGTTGTTGCTTTTTTGTTTTAGATAGTTTATTTTCTTTTTTGTTTTCTTAAAAATAATAAAGAAAAGACATACAAATTCACTTAATGCTGATTGATTTTATTTTGAACTGGAAAATAAAATAAAAAAAAAATAAAAGAAATTTTGCAATTTTTTCTTTATAATTTAATTTATCTTCTCCCCCCCTCATGTATTGCATTGTTACGTATCCACATTCAAGGTTGTCCATTGCGGTGTCAGTCATAAACATTTACGAGTTTTACAACGTTTGTGGCTCATTAAAGTTTTTTAATTTTTTTTGTTTTGTACGATTTTTTATTTCACATTTTACTTGCAGTTCATTAATGTAGACTTTGCCGAATCTTGTTTAAACATTGATGAAAGATTAATTATTAAATTAAGAGGAAACAAGGAGTAGCTTTTTTATATTTTTTAAGCGTAAACAAAAAAAAAATAACAATAATAAATTACTGCAAAAAAATACGAAATGGTTAAATCATGGTTAACAAAAACGAGGTACACAAACGTCGGTCAATTCGAAAATAATCGCTAAATAATTAAAAATAATAATAAAAAAATCATCATATTTTATAAAAGCTGAATTAGTGGTACCACTATTTAAGTCATTTAAGTCAAATTAAGAAAGCCTTTTCTTCCAGTTCCAGGCGCTTGTGCAGCCTAGACGACTGATGCCGCTATTTATCCCCAGAAGCTAAAAATCATGATGTTGTCATGATGATGAGTTCATCAAGAGTGCGTGATCCCAATGGATAGGAGATAACACAAGCTGCTTCTTTTAAATAACTTTTATCATAGATTTGTTTCTGTTGGAGCATCAATGCTTTTTATACACGGATTCATTGTTTTCGGTATGATCGTTTCGTGTAATTTTAATGGTCACCTAAAATCCTGAACATATTGATTACCCTGATGCAATTGATTATCAGTTTTAACTTTACGACTTTCATTGTAATTTTGAAAGTCTTTTGATTTCAATAATTTTGCAAGATTTTAAAGATTTTGCAATACCACAAGAGCAAGACTTCATAAACATCAAAAATATGATCAATTTCAGTTTTCTTAAAAACTTTGCGTAACCTTTTTTTTTGGTTTAAGATTCTAAAGTTTATTTTTCAAAATAATTGCAATAACGATATTCCATTGGAATGTGCCCCCGGGGGCACATGATAGTCTTTATGGATCCTACAACTGCCATCTAGACTGGTGTCTTGCGGGGTAAAAGGAATCCCAGTCCCCTTCAAGGCTAGTAGGAGTCAACTGGACAATCCACCATATTTCCGCGGGAATCAGTAGCCCGCAGAGTTCCGCTATTTGTCTTCTAGGTATTTTGCTGTTCTCTGGCTGATTATTGTGATAGGGCCTTCGGGAGTATCGTGGTAGCTGTGTGTTTCAAGGCCCTCGTTTGAGTTTGTGGGTCGGATCATTCACAATGAACACAATGAATGGTCCAGATCCAATGAGTATGAATGCCGTCGTGTTCTTAATTATATTAAGCTTCATGCGTTTTGGACCAGGAGTTGGAGAGTCTCCAACTCTTCAGCAAGGAGAGAAGGCTGCGGCCTACTTCGGGCTTTCGAAACTGCTACTAGGAGTGACCGAAGGATATATGTATTCGAAGGCCTTCTAAGGCGTGAATGGCGTTGCTTTTCATTCACAGTGGCCGGTGCAGATATAAATCTTATCACATCATTCCATTGAAATGACTCATAACTAATAGTAAAGCTATATGACATCTCATTCAGTCGCAGCATTAACCTTGCCGCAATACATATTAAAATTTTTAAAACAGCGGAATTAGAATTACAATCACTCGACAGATTTATCTTGTCAAAATGTAAAGGGTTTTTTTACAAGAAGTTTGTTTTCTAAAACAAAATACAACAACAAATTTAGATTGAGATGATTCAAATTTTTATTATATTAGAGAAGAGAAAAGTCCGACAATTATGAATGACCATGACCATGCTGACAGATGTCGATTCTTTCATTAAAAATTTTAATCACTTCTTGGCAAAATGGCGCTTCTATTTCGTTTTAAGATTGAAATCGATTCGATTGGTTCCGTATAGAGACTCTGTCCTTAACATAGCCCCACTAAAAATAATCCAGTAGTTTTAAATCACACGATCTGACTGGCCACTTAACTGCTGACTGTCGTGAAATTATGCGATCGGGAAACTTGATTTGCAATAAATTGATCGTTTCATTAGCTGTGTGACATGTGGCACTGTTTTGTTGAAATCAGATGTCAATAATAGGCCAACATTGAGATGTTAGAATTTCGCAATAACGTGATCCATTGACTGTTACTGCATTTACAACCTCATCTTAAAAAAAAAACGGCCCAATCACGCCTCCAGACCACATAACGCACGATACAGTGACACTTAGAGCATGCAAAGACACATCAATAATCGCTCTAGGATTTTCAGAAGCCCAAATGCGACAATTTTGTTGGTTGACACACCCTGATAAGTGAAAATGGGTTTCGTCTGCAAAAATGATTTTTCCAAAAAAACACAGCCATTTGTTCCTGCATGAATTGATTGAATCAACGACGATGTGATTAGTGGGTCGGCTTCAATTCCTACACCAGATGAACTTTGTAGGGCTTTAAAGTCAAATCTTTACGCAAAATTCGCCATATGGTGGTTTTGGATAACCCATTTTATAAGGTGATGAATTGACAAATTTGGATCTGCTTCAACACAGTGGCTCACGGCAGTGATGTTTTCAGTTGAATAACCCGGTCGAACGAGCATTGTTGTTCGCACATTTTGTATCGACCCTGTCAACTCAATTTTTTTTTTGTATAAAGAGAAGTAGCACTTCAAGCAACAATGCCTATTTAGTCAAGTGCCGTGCTACATTCTTTAGGAAAGGATAGAGAAGAGATGAAACAGGTGGTGAAAGTAGAAGAATAGTCGGAAATTAACTGCCGTATAAGACAGCACAGCGACTTTCAATGCGAATGCATCATTCTTAAGCCGCGTTGTAGTTTGTACTGGTGAGTCAGTGTTTCTTTTTTTTTTTTAAAGAGAAGTAGCACTTCAGGCAACAATGCCTATTTAGTCAAGTACCGTGCTACATTCTTTAGGAAAGGGATAGAGAAGAGATGAAACAGATGGTGAAAGTAGAAAGATAGTCGGAAATTTACTGCCGTATAAAGAGAGCACAGCGACCAGTGACTATGTATTCATCGCTGAGCAGACAGTTAATTTTTATTTTTGTAGTGAAAAAAACCAAGGTCCTCGTTGGGAATCGAACCCACAACTTCCATACTGACAAGCTAGTACACTACCTACTAGCCTACAGGGGCACCTTAACTACCAAATTCTTAATAGCGTTCTCAGAAGGACGTTTATGTTATGTCCGAAAATATCACCAATTTTACGAACACCATTTTCATTCTGGATTTTACTTATTTAAATGCGATTTTCGTGCGAAATTGAATTCATTGTCACAATTGCCAATACATCTACTACGAATACGTCAAAACTATAATGTTGTTGGTGTTGCCACATTTAAAAAACAAACTTCTTGTTGAAAAATCCGACAGCAGTTAAATTATTAAGGACACCGCATTTCTAAAATCTAAAAATGGGAAGAACAAATCGGTTAACCTTTCATAAAAATATACGCAATTTACAATAACGTGGCATGTTGTCTTCACCAGTCAAACTTTTGCACTTCAATGTGTGCTTTTAATTATGTCAACACGGTGAGCCATAAAACTCCCATATATCCAAGTTATCGAAAATATTTAGAAACTTTCAAAAGCGAAATTTAAAGCCACCCGCATTTCCGTAAATTGCGATATTCTTGGATATTGAAGTATTCGCTTTATAATTTCTAAAATATTAAATTTGCAATTCCATATCCTTTGCTTAGGTTCTTAGCTTCAAGATTCAATTATGAATTGATGAATATGAGTTGATGAATAGGTGAGACATGAGCAAAATAAACGACGACACCTTTTCTCATTAATTAGATTGACTAAGAAGTCAATGTTACTGCAGGGTCTACACGAGATAAATGTGATTCATAAAAATAGAAGGTGACTTATTAATTATATAACGTCTATTTTTGGGATTTTTTGCTACTTTTTGTTGTCTTCTGCTTAGCAAAGTTGTCCTTAACATTTCGGTTTACTTATCTTGGTTTCCAAATTTATTATTCCGGTAATACATCACTATTCCCTGGGTAAATATTAACTCTGTTTTGAAATTTGCTTATAGTTTTAAGGCGTA
The DNA here is from genome assembly GCA_030448955.1 of Trichopoda pennipes. Taxonomy (NCBI): domain Eukaryota; kingdom Metazoa; phylum Arthropoda; class Insecta; order Diptera; family Tachinidae; genus Trichopoda; species Trichopoda pennipes. The sequence goes on from JASKUP010000040.1 coordinate 7,884,409, forward strand.
TTCATTCAATATGTTATATCACGCAAGGCGAATTCATTTTCTCTTACTGAATTATTTAAAACATTTTTTTCAATTATTTCTTTTTCATAAAATTTAAATATAAATTGTCGTCTCCAGGCCATAGTTCATATATTTTTAAAAAATATACAACTATTGTGGAAACCAACCGACACTTAGCACACTTACAACGGGTCGGTAATTTGAATAAATTTTCTTTTAATTTTTGTAAGGCGAATTTTTAAGTTACAGTGCACTCGCGATAATATGAACTAATTAAAATCAAACCAGTTCACTTTTGCAAGATTGTTTATATTTACGAATGACATTTAATTTTCCCTTTTCCCCAAGAAATAACAATTTATTATGTATGTAGAAGTTTTTATGTGTTACTTTTTACATATAAACATATTATGTACTTTCGAAAAAAAAACAAACAATTTGATGTGAAAAAATCTGTTATTTTTCTTTGCTGTTTCTTTTGTGCAACCACCTTTAAAACGGCTTGCTCTCTTAACTGCCTCAAAACGTTCAAATCTCATTGATCAACCATTTCACTTTCGGCCCATTCCAATGCCTTATTAAAAATTACTCTTCACTCTCGTTACGCTCTGCAGTGACCTCCTTCCATTCTTGAATGTTCAAAGCCGTAAATTCAACCTATAGTGAAGTCAAAATTTTACTTTGTTTTAAATATACATTTTCCAAAATACAAACCTCAGGCATTAAAGAATTTATAACATTAGCTGCACTTTCTTCTAAATCAACTAAGTTCATCATCAGGGTGTTTCTAACAACACTTAAAGGTATTTCATCTTCAGGATCGTCTCGATTTCGGATCATATTTAAAACGTTTATCCAACATTTTTAAATACACTGCCATCCATGAAGAATACATGCGGATTCTAAAATTGTTATGGCTTCCTTAAGTATGGTCTACTTCATAGAATCCAGAAAACATCCCGCTTTTGCAGTATCTGAAACTAGCAGACTGTTTCTGTAATAGGGTTCTGTAATCCTGATGCCGTTTTGATCAATAGGCTGTATGAGCGCGGTCAGATTTGATGGTGTAAACATTGCAAAAATACAGCCATCCTCAGTTTTAACTTCATCCTCAGATGGATGAGATGGAGCGTTGTGTATTAGGAGAGTAGCTTTCAGCGGCAACTTTTTTTTTTGGTAACATTTTTTTAACCTAAATTATACAAAATAAGTTGTGAGATGGTAATTAGCTCGAGTTTATAAATTTTACTTCCGGAACAAATAAAAGATGAAACCAATCTTTAAAAATAGCTCCTGTCATCAAAGCTGATTTAGAATGTCTATAATGAACAAGACAATTAAAATTTTAAAAACACCGAGGCTGTTTAAGTTGGTGAGTTTCTGCGGCGTTTGCGCTGCTTTTCAGTTCTTGCACCAGGAGCTGTTTTTTCCGATGATGACACGTAGCTCTTTTGTGGCAGCAATTTTCAAAACAATCCGGATTCATCAGAGTTATAAAGCTGATCATTGACCAATCCCAACTCTTCAATTTTACTTTTTAGCTTCATTATGAAAGGATCCACTAAGTGGGGCTGTGAAGAAAGTTTTTCTCCAGATATTTGAAGCAAGCGAACGCCGTATCTCTTTTTGAAGTTTTGAAGCCATCCATTGCTGACATTGAACTTCAAAGCATTTTCTTTAATATTATTATGAAGATATTTGGCCTTTTCTTTTAACATAAGTGCATTTATAGTAAACTTTTTGTCGCTCATATCCAGAAACCACCGGTATACAGCATATTCCATTTTTGGGTACTCACACAGTCTTTCTTTTTCCAGGTCGAGGGAAGGTATTGTTGACACATTTAATAATCGAATTTCTGTTTTTTTTTATTCCACAAATTGTAGATTTGTTCACCCCAATTTTATTCGCTAAGCTAGTAACACTTGCTCCTTTTTGTAAATGCTCGAAAACTTCGGATTTTTCTTTTAAAGTTTAAAACTTATGCTTTTTTAAATGTATGTTTATATATATATGTATGTATATATACAAAAATTAATACTGCTTACTATGATATTGAACCAGAATTTATTTACAACCCTGTTTGCAAAGATTTTATCACTGTTTAGATAAAAGTCCGTGAAGAACTTCAAAAATAAGTTGTTCATATTTTAAAGCTTTCACACTAAGTTCACATTTTAGAGTAATCAGTGGAAGAAAAAATGTGTTCATATTTTGGGGTGTTCATATAATAAGGTATTCATATTATCGCGAGTGTACTGTATTTGCCTTTGAAAACTATTTATGCCAAAAGTCATAAATTCAGTTTTAAATTTGTATGTTTATTCTACTGTAGCATTTAATTGAAGTTTTATGTTAAATATTATGTGGTGTCGGTGTCTGCAGTGTCTGTCGGTTTGTCAAAACAAATTTCTCGGAATCGGTTCTAAGGCAATAATTTTTGCTTTGAATCATTTTTTAAACTGGTTAAAAATAACAAATTTTAAATACAAAAATGCTTTAACGTCTCTCTTTCTCTCTCTCTCTTTCGGTCTCTTCCTCTCACACACACACACTTCAGTAAAATATTTCCTGAGTGAACTCTGTTAAACATTCTAAATTACTGTTGCAACATCGCCTGCACTTGTTTGCATTACCGTTATGTATTAATTCAAATAATAATGATTTTTTTATTTTTTATTATTAATTTTATGGTAACAAAACAGCTGAATATTAATCTCAAAAATATTGCAAAAAAAAAAACAAAAGCAAAAACAATTGCTAACCGGTAGATAAACCATGAAACTTCAATAAATTAAATCGTATTAAAAAATTCGCACATGTTTGCATTTTTCCAGACAGACAGACAGACAGTGGTCGGTAAGAACATGAGAGTGTGCCTCGAATTAGTTTTAACAAAATTGCGTACGACCTACAATTTAATAAGAGACAGAAGCGTAGCAAGAGGGGCAATTAAAAATATATTTGAGTTGTTAGCATTTCTCGTTTATCTTTCGTATATTAAATTTTGAGATCTACTGCTGCTATTAAATGTTAAAAAAGCAAATTTTCTTTTTTTTTTTTTGCTAAATTCCGTCTCACTTGTATAATGCGCCCTGGCCGAAAAGGAAAAAAAAAAGAAATAGAAATGGACTTACCTTTCATTTAATTTTGTATTTTTTTGACGTTTGATGTGGCGTCTATTAAAACTGTTTGTACACGAGTTCGATGTTGGTTTCGTTAATACTGTTGCTGAGTGATGTTGTGGAAGGTGCTGTTGACTGTGTTGATAGTGATGTTGTTGCTGCTGCAGTAATTGTTGTTGATGGTGTGGATGTTGCGGATGGTAATGATGCTGATGATAATGAGGCTGATAGTGTGTTGTATGTGTTGTTTGTTGTGTTTGTTGATGTTGTTGTTGTGGTTGCTGTTGCTGCTGATAGTGTTGTTGTGGCTGCTGTAGTTGAATGGGTAACGAATGTTGTTGCAAGTATGCTGGTGACTTAACGCCAGCACTGGCAACAGTCGATGTAGATTCACCGCCAACGACTTCTTCGTTGGTGGACTGATGTGAGCCGTTACTCGATGAATGATGGGTGTAATCAGTCGGTGCACTAAGCTGTCGATTAAATTCGGTTTTGCGGCGACTTATATCGGTCAGACAATACTTATTGAGGTGTCCGTTACTCGATAGAGAACTTTTCGGTGATATTGCATGGGGTGAGCCGGCATGTAGGCGATTGCACGAATTAGTGCTAACACTAAGTTTGTTGCCGTTGTTGACCAGATTGCAGCCTTTGTTATTAATTTTGGCTGTTTTATAATGCTGCTGGCGCTGCTGCTGATTCTTTTGCTGCTGCTGCTGTTGCTGTTGTTGTTGTTGCTGATGTTTTTTACTAGAGGATAGATAATTGACACTACTACTATGGCCGCCAAATATTTGTTGCTGTTGTTGCAAATGGGAATTATCACTGTTTGCTGTTGCGGCGGCTGCTGCTAAGACGGCACTTACGGCTGTTTCACTTTTAATTGAGGAACGATATGTGGGATATGAAGACTTAACAGCACCGTTCACTATGTAAGAAGTACTGTGTCTTGACACTTGGTGCCCGGAAGCCACGGATGGAGAAGTTGAAGTTGACTGCTGTTGTTGTTGTTTTTTCTCTACTAAGTAAAGATTCAGATATTTGTCGCCCGGATGCAGAGAATTATCGGACACCGCGTTTGACTTGGCTAGTATTTGATTTTTTTTCTTACCCTTAGGATAAGTTTTCAAAGAAGAGTTGCGCAATTTACGCGACTCGTCTTTGACTTTATTGGTCTTAAGAAACGATGGACTATTTCCGATGCACTTGAATATGTAGGCCTTGTTGACCAGTTGCTGCTTGTCTGGCTGCTGTGATTGTGAATCTAAATCGTTTTTAGCATAAATATTGCAATCACTATAGTGCGTCTTTAACAAAGGACAGTTATTGACGTCCTCCAAGTGATTGTTAAAACTTTTGGTTTGGGTTAACGGATCCGAACTACTTAAATTATGAACGACTAGATTTTTGAAATCTCCCTGTATTGTATGTGAATCCTGATAATCTTCGGCTATAGCCAAGCTGCTACTTTTACTGTTGGGACTGTATGATAGTCGACTGGTTGGACTATGCTGTTGCTGCTGATGATAACGTTGATTGGCGTCTGCAAGGGTCAACAGCTGCGGTGATCCGCTATCGTAAGAGCTTTGTTTTGAGACGGTACTGAATCGTAAGCCTGCTGATGATGTCTCGTACTGGAGTGAATTATGATCATCACCTACTGAACTTTGAGGGCGGGTGCTTTTGACGTTACCGCCTACACTTTCAAGCTTGTAGAAGTCGCTTACTTCTTCGGCTTTGTGTGGTTTAACTTCGCTGTCTAGTAAGAATTCGTTGTCGTTGTCTATGCTTGGACTAGGAAAATTGCGATCAGCAACTTTAGCACCAGTGTTCTGGGTGGTAGTGTTTGTATTTGATAATGCTGATGATAACGAATCGCTGGCAACAAATGCACACTTAAGAGATTCACAACTACACGATATCGATTTATGCAGCTGATTACGCGTAGAAGACGTAACGTTATTACTATTTTTACGCGACGTATCACGCGAACGATAACTACTAATAGTACTTTGGTCAGAAATCTGTTGTTGTTGTTGCGAATTTTGTTCGTGATCGAAAGGAGTAGCTCCGTCTTGTGTAGTGACAGCACTACAATAACTGTTATTATCTGAATGACTGCTGTACAAAGGAGCAGTTTGAGTCTGTGTGTTCTGAGCGCTTGTAAGGTTGATCAGAGACTGGCGCAGCAAATATTGATGCGAATGGTGTTGCGATTGTTGGCGCTGTTGTTGTTTTAATTGTTGCTGTTTAAATTGATGATTTTGCTGCTGTTGATCGGTACTATACAAGTTTTCTCTGCTGGCACTGTAAATATATTTGAACAACAAACAAAAGAAAAACAAACATTAATACACCGTTACAAATAATATGATTCGCAAAAACTCTACTCTCCAGATTGTATCAGAGAGACGAGTGTGTTTGTTCTCTGCACAACTATGTAGACCTCTAATATCGTAAATATTTACCCAAACAAAATAAGATTAGAAAATAACAACTAATAGAAAAGAAACTGTTATACTACATACAGCTAAATATTAATAAAAGAATATTAAGAGTGAGTAAATAAATATAAGTTATTCACAATAATTAAAATCAAAAACTAAAACGAAATACACTTTTTACACACTTCGTGCGCGAATATACATACATATGGATGTAGGTATATACATATGTATGTTTGGAAAGAAAAGAGAGAGTGAGATATAGAGAGCGAGTGTGGTGAGTTAATTTGAATAATAACAGTAATAATAACAAATAAAAAAAACACGTTCAAATAATATTTACTATGCTGCCATACAATACAATTAAATCAAGTACAAATAATACCCACAACCAATCAATTTGGAGTAAAATTCAAATAAACTAAAATAAAATTGTAAATACAATTGTGTATCGCATCTCATATTAATTGTTGTTAGTGTGTGTGTGTGTATGTGTCAAATCAAGCTGACACACAGTAGTAGAGCTCGTATATAGCAGCAGTATTGTTGGCGATGGTGCATAGAGAAATAGAATTTATTATGAGTTTATTTTTATTCAAACTTTTATTTATTTATTTTTTTTTTTGTTCAATATAAAGCATGCAAAAATGTTCATTTGTATACAAAAGTAATACGAGTATCAAAGCAAAACATTTAACAGAGTTGCGGAAGAGTTCATTCAATAGTTTGTTCATAATTAAAGATTTATTTATGCTGCAAGAAAATTTTGCGATTTAAATTATAATTAATTTGATTTATAAAATAAGTATTTTCTTTTTATATTATTGATAGAAAATGTTATTCAATTTGTAACAACTTTATAACTTAATCAAGAAGCGTTGCACTTGAACAGTTGAGCTTAGAAAATGGCGATTAACAAAATTTTATGTAAGTGTCTATACGTATGTATGTACATACATATGTATATACAGTCGACTTTTGATAATTTGAAACTCGTTAATTTGAATCGCGATAATTTGCACTGTTTTCTAGGTCTCTTGAAAAACATTCAATATATTGAAAAAAAAATCTATGAATTTTGGTCTCCTCAATAATTTGAATTTTCTTTTTGGACAACTGCACGGTGCACAATAATCTACCACAATTAGGCCACGTGAAATTGATTTATTTACCGCCTAATACAACAACTAACTTGAAGCCTTTATTTAGATAATGCGTTTGATTATTCAAAATTTTAAAACCCTCTACCGCAGGGAAATTGTTTCCAAAATGTTGGATAGCATTGAAAAGGGTGAGAAAGTAACCATAACAATTTTAACAGCTATAATTATAATTAAAAAGGCCTAGAAAAGTGCCAGTTCTACAACCATTTACAACTGCTTCAAAAAGAGCTGGTTTTTGTTAACATCTTTACCTCAGCTGCCAGAGCCACCAGTAGTTGCGCACTCTCATCCAGCATGGCAACTTCTACCTAACTCCGAAGAGGTGAGTTTTGAGAACTATGTTAAGTGTCTACAGTGCCCTAACCGATGCTGAACTATTGAATCTGACTTCTTTGGATGAGGTAGATGAAGCAGAAAAAGATGAGCAACCACCACTTCTAGTTTCATTAAGCCAAGCAACGGCAAGTCTTAGCACATTACGCTCCTATGCTCTCAGAACGGATACATGTGATGATTTCTTTTCAGCTCTAATCACAATTGAAAATTCATTAGACAATGACAGATTGAAATATTTAATTCCAAAAAGAATTACGAACTTTTTTTCATTATAAGTTGTTCTTATGCTAGATATGTATGTACATATGCAACTGTAAGAAAGTTCACTATAAAAAATTTTAAATAAGATCTTGTTAATTTGATTTTTTTTTATCTTTCTTTTGATATTTTGAAGTCTCGTTAACATGGAAACTCGATTATTTGAACTTTTTTTCTGGTCCCTTGAGTTTCAAATTATCAAGAGTCGACTGTATTAACAAAAACAATTTTAGGAATCACTTCATTTATTTTTCTTGTCTTTGGTATTCTATAACGATAATAAAAATGTCATACAGCTCTGTCATAATGAATTTATTAGACTTGAAATATAAAACATTAACAGAATTAAAATTTATTCGAATAAAAAAATTAATTGTATAAAAAAATATTCACACAAAAGCTATTCTATAATGCTAAGAATAGTACTATACAGCCCTTGACAACATTGATTTATTACAGTGATATTAATCGAATTTAAAATTATTCGATTAAAAAAAATTATTCGAAAACAAATTTTTTCGTATACAAAATTCGCTTAAAATCTATTTGCACAAAAGGTATTTTATAATGCTGAGAACAATGTTATACAGCTCGTGTTACAATTGATTTATTAGAAATGAACTAAAAAATATTAATCGAATAAAAAATTTTTCGTATAAAAAAATATTCGCACGAAAGCTATTCTATAATTATAAGAATAATGTTAGGCAGCTCGTGGCAGAATTAATTTATAACAATTGCATTAAAAGATATTAATCGATTAAAAAATTATTCGTATAAAAAAATTATTCGCTTAAAACACATTTGCACAAAAGGTTTTCTATAATGATAGTAATAATGTCACACAGTTCGTGCCACAATTGATGTATTAGAATTGAACTAAAAAAATTAATAGAATAAAAAATTATTCGAATAAAAAAATTGTACCTACTGAAACAAAAAATATTCGCATAAAAGCCATTCTATAATGCTAAGAATAATGTTAGATAGCTTGTAAGAGAATTAATATATTAGAATTGAACTAAAAGATATTAATCGATTAAAAAATTATTCGAATAAAAACATTATTCGTATAAAAAAATTATTCGCTTAAAATACATTTGCACAAAAGGTTTTCTATAATGATCGTAATAATGTCACACAGCTCGTGCCACAATTGATTTATTAGAATTGAACTAAAAAATCTTAATAGAATAAAAAATTATTCGAATAAAAAAGTTATTTGTATAAAAAAAATATTTGCACAAAAGCTATTCTATAATGCTAAGAATAATGTTAGACAGCTCGTGGGAGAATTGATTTAATTTAATATATATTAATCGAATAAAAAATTATTCGAATAAATAAATTATTCGCTTAAAATATATGTGCACAAAAGCTATTCTATAAATATAATAATAATGTCACAATTGATGTATTAGAATTGAACTAAAAAATTCATAGAATAAAAAAATGATTCGAATAAAAAAAAGATATTTCAAAATACTAAGAATAATGTCACACAGCTCGTGGCAGCATTGATTTATTACAATTGAACTGAAAGATATAAATCGAATACAAAATTATTCGAATAAAGAAATTATTTCAATAACAAAATTATTCGCATAAAATTTATTCGGACACAAATTATGCTATAATTATAATAATAGTATCACATAGCTCATGCCATAGATTTAATGAAGAAAACATTTGTTAACCTTTTTAGTTCATGTTTGGGATCCGAGAATGGGCCTCCAATATCAAGGAAATAAGGAATTAAGGAAAATAAATTAATTCTGAATTATTTGTTCTGGCCAGGCAAAGTTTAAATTTTCGCATAAACAAAATAAATAAGATTTTTGAATTAAATTAAAATATTTATAATTTTAATATTTAATTTTATAATTTTTTAGTGCTGAAGTTGCCAAGGAAAATAAATAGGGCTTAAATAAGCCATAATCATTTTACCAAAGCATTTTATCTTGTTTTTTATATTTATCCTTAAAACGATTCTTTAAAATTTTTAAAGAATTTCAAAACCTAAGTTTTAAAAGTCATAGAATATAGTCTAAAGACTCACAAGATTTTATTTAGATTACAATTGGAAGAAATTTTATTTTTTTTGGTTTAAATGGTGACCAAATTTAATGGTTATTGGCGGCCCTAACCTCAGCGATATTACTTACAGTTCACCACACCTCTTTTATACAAGTGGGCGCCGAGAGTTCGACAATTAATCTGCAATCTAAGCATATTGTTACGAAAACAAGATCTGACTATTTTTTAAGTATTTCTCGCTAATGTTGCCTTTGTGTACGCGGTAAAACAGAGGTGAGTAAAGCTATTTCCACCATGGGAAAAGTGGTGTGTGTGTGAATAGATCAACAAAGCTAGTAGTTGGCACATGTTAAGCAACCGCGGTGGGTGGTTCTTTTCATACTAGTGTGTCCCTTCTGTATAAAAGAATATTGCAAAGTTCATGAGTTTAATCCCCCTAGCAATAGCATAATCTATATATACAAAAATCAGGGCCAATTTCTGTAAAATTTTGTGTCAGTTGTTCGTATTTTCGAGGAGAAGGTTTTTACGGCAGAAAATCCCTCCGGAAAAGTCGGAAAATTGATAAAATCGAATATCGAGTTTCTATATGAAGTTTTGTGTGAAATTATTCCTTAATGGCTTTCCAAATCAAAAAATAGAGAGTTCTAAATGTAAATCATGGAAAATAGCGGAAAATACGGAAAATTGGAAAAATCGAAAATTGATTTTTTGTATGAAATTTTATGTGGAATTATTCAAATTGCTCTCTACTAATTCCATTCAAATTAATCACATTGAAAATTTAAATATTTGTGTTGTATTATTACACTAAAATTTGTTTAAAGGCTAAAATTGGGACGAAGCGAAGTTCGCGGGGTCCGCTAGTAAAATACAGTAGACTCGCGATGACAAAAACACCGCCTTACGTGAACACCAGCTAGCATGAACATAATTTTTTTTTTACACTGACGCCTCTGTAGCGTGAACACAGTAAGAAAGCCCTATAAGGTGAACAAATGTATAATTCATGCAACATAGAGAACGTTGTTTTCTTTTGAACATTTTTAAGCAATCACTACTTTTTTAAAAACTAAGAATTCCCGTAAATAAATGCTTATGAATATGTTCTGGCATTTAGTGTATCGCGTATAAAGTGTGTCGTAAAAATGTCGCAAAAACTAACAAATTTTTAACTTTAAAGGAAAAAGTGGATGTAATAAAAAAAATAAAAAGAGAATCAAGCGTGACTAGCTTAGTAAAGCAATACAATGTTGCAAAGTCAACAATTTGCGCTATAAACAAAAAACCCGATAAAATGTTTAAAGAGCTAGGGTTACCCAATAAAGCTTTACTCTTAATAGATAACGCTCCATCTCATCAGACGAAGGGTTCATAAATGTAATGTTCATGCCACCCAACGTCACGCCACTCATACAGCCAATGAATCAAAAAGCCATAAGACTTACAAAGCTTTTCTATAGAAACAGTTTCTTGGCATCAATTGTAGATACAGGAAATGAAGTTATTGAAGCTCTAAAGAAATTAACGTTAAGGGACGCTGATGAAAAGGAAACAATATGGAATTGCTGGACGAACATTTTAGCCTATATAGGAGATGAAGAAGACGTTGAAGAGGATATTCTATTAACTATTTTGAGAGAAAGAATTTGTGCACCAATTAACACCCAACAAGAACCCGCAATAGAACTTTTTAATGCAATTAATCCAGATGTTTGAACATTTTCACATGTCTAGTAATTCGCTTAACTTAAATTGTGTCTTCGCAGGTTAGTTTTTCATTTTCTGATATCAGTGAATGGACTGCAGATCTTTAAAACGTAACTGAAACGAACGAAATCTTGAGCAGTGATGAAATTGAAAGCGATTATAGTATTCTGCAAACAGCGCGGACCAAAGTAGAACCTAGTGAAGCAGTCAACATTTTCAACGTCTCCGAGGAAAAGTGGTGTTCAGCTTTTTGCAAAAAAAGAAAATCCAAAAAAAAGATAACACATTTTTTTTAATAATTTGAATATAACAATGCAAATATGAATATGAATTAATGAAAATGAATTAATAAAAAAATATATGAATTTGAGTTAAATGCATATGTCATTTTATTTTTAAGATGTAAAAAGTTACACCTTCGGAAACATGAACAGCTTCGCAAACATGAACACGCTCAGGTTTTAATAGTTCACGTTACCGCGAGTCTACTGTATAATAATTGTTGTATATTGTTAAAATCGGTATTTAAACGAAAAAATTGCTTCTAAACCTGCCCGAAGTCTGTGGATTTAAGAAATTACGATAGTTATTAAATAGCTGCAGAAGGCGGCTGGTATAATGATGACGATCAAGCTATCTGTATAATAAAAGAAGAGGAGGTTTGGGTAGTTACCACATAACAATAGTGTATGGCAGTCGTGACTAAGTTTAATAATAATGACTGACCTTGATAAGAAAAAAAGAGGCTGTTAGAGTCTCTTCCAGAGCCGCAAAGTACTCCGTGCAAAGTGGGACAAAGAAACTCTTTTGTATTAAATTGGAATATTAATTTTCAGTACACTAAATTAGATTTTTATGTTGAGCTTACCGAAGTTTGTTTTACAAACGTCAAAATGTAACGGAAGACTAAATTTTTATAAAATTTTTTATAAAAGTGCACAAAAGCTTCGATTATTTTTTCATTTGCCATTTAAGAATCTGATGTACATTTTGTTTTACGCAATGAGTGTTAATTCGCTTAACAATGACTATCAAGTCATCCATGCAATGGAAGCCAATGTACTCATACGATTGTGATATATCTTGTTTTAATCATGGGGTTCATTAATGATTGTAAACTATTGTAAAGGTCTAAAGACATTAAGAATTACAACTTATCTAAACGTAATAGAAAAAAATTCTAATTGCGTAAAGTGCTTGCTTCTCTGCAGTAAAAGATTATGCAAAAAGCTTTACCCAATCATTTTGAAACAAGAGAATAATTAAGTGAAATAAAATTCCTAAGAATCTTTTACTTGAAACATGACTCTAAAAAGGATTTAATTTCTGAGTTCTGTGTATAAATTTGGGAGAAATTAATTTTATACTTGATGAAGTAAAGTAGCTTTTTTTCTATTTATAGGAGTCAATTTTACACCTCATTAGAAATATTACTTTTTAATTTAATAACATAAGGCAATGCTGCTTTTTTCTAGCTTAAGTCACTTATGACACACACACATAAAATTAGAAAAGGTGACAAAATGCCATGAGTTTTGAAAAATACTAGACACGCCATATTACAGCTTTAGTCATACGACGGTTATAGCCTCAACAAAAATTAAGGAATATAATAAAATTACAACAATAAGTTTTCAAAAGCGTGTGTATGTGTGTGTGTGTGTGTGTACGAATGTAAAATTTTCAACAATAAATTCTTCTAATTTCTTAATTTCTTTTTTTTTTAATTTTCATTAGTTGTTTTCCTGTAACTCAAGTTTTTATTTCAATTAATTTATAAATGATGTTGCCATCGCCTTAATGGCAATACAACCATCAACCAACAATTTTACATTTAACGTTAAGCAAATAAAGAAAAAAAAAAAGGAAATATGAACAAAAAAGAAAATTTTATTGACTAGAAAAAACAATTGTAAATAGAACATATTAATAAATATATAAATAAAAATAAAAAGAAAACCAAAAAAAGTAGTAATTAAGCCGAACATCTGGATAGAAATAAGCACAGCAAGATTAATTATTCTATTTTAAACAATTTAGAAAAGGAAAAAAAAACTGCACAAAGTGTTTTGTAAGAGGTGATTTGGATGTTCCCTTTGTTTACAAAATGCACGTGTGGAGAGCCAAATGACTGACGCCCTATAAATTTATTTCCATAACTTTAAACTGTAAAAATTAATTAATTTATTTTTCAAAAATTAAAACAACAACAATTACAAATGATGAAGACATAGTAGTGCAATTAATGTAAGAAGAAAGTTTTAGAACTTTGACATATATGTATGCGTAGGAGAATCAGGTTAAATCATGCCGCAAGAGATGAGATTTTGGATTTAATAACAAGTTTAGATTCGAATAAAAGTCCAGGGAATGATGGCATAACTACAAAATCCATATTTGAATGTAGATATCTTTCAAGTACTATTTTGGCAAGAATTCTTAATTGCGTGATTGATCAGGGAGTATACCCTGATATCCTAAAAATTCAAACTTGGAGTTCCTTAGGGAAGTGTATTAGGGCCTTTGTTTTTTAATATATATATATATATATATATATATAAAAAATTAAGCAATTTTATTATTCGTGCTTGATTCCTTTAAATAAATATTTCATGATATTCTCACGAAATATTTATTACAAAAATTTTTATTAAAAAATAAACATTTTATGATATTCTCATTTTTTAATAAAAATTTTTGTAATAAATATTTCGTGAGAATATCATGAAATATTTATTTAAAGGAATCAAGCACGAATAATAAAATTGTTTAGATTGAAAATGATTCCGATGAATAAAATACTTATAAAAAAAATTTGTAAAATTTACAAAACATCTGGCAATAAATTTTTACTTCTATATTGCGCATAGTATGGGGACAGGACCTCATAATAGGCGCAAGCTTGAAAAGTGTCCTCAAAATATGCGTTAAATATAAGAATTACCGATTTGAAGAGGCTTCAGCGAAAAATATCGGGATATATAAATCGATTTCGATGAATTCTGCATAAATATCTCAAAAAAAGTACATCATTTTTGTGTCCCCAAACTATGCGCTGTGTATATATATTGTTACGAAAATGTCTTGCCTAAGATTTAAAGTAAAACAATTAAGCAATATGGAAAACTACTGGTTACAAACTGCGTAGAAGTTTATACAATTTGATATGCCGCTTACTAACTGCCTGGCATGCTGCTTATCATTTAAACGCGCAAGACAAAAACTAATTTTACAACAATAAATATACAGTTGTTTATCATCGGCGTAGTTTTCTAAGAAACCCATTTTTTACAAAAGCAACAACAAATGTATTGAAATAAATCCCAAGCAGAAACCTTATCAGCATAAAAACAAAAACAACTATACACACAGGCAAGCAGGCGCATATAAAATGAATAAACAACCTACAACAACAAAATACACACAAAGAGAGTAGAATATTCTTACATCTTCTAGATTCTAATTGGACAAGTATAAATAGGGGAAGCGTCTGAGTGGACAATCAATCAGTAAATTAAACCTCTACAGTGAAGACGTGCATTTTAAGTAAATTGTTCTGTGTCAACTTTGTGTAGTTAAAAGTAAATAATAAAATTGTTATTATTTAAAAACTCTAAAACTGGTGTTAATTATTTTGCAATAAAGAACTCACAACAAAACGTTTATAAAAGGTATAAACGTAACAATATATATATCTTAATGATATTAATAATCTGGGTTTTAATGGCAAAATGTTTATCTATGCAGATGACTTATGTTTGTTCTACCCTTAGAAAGGAGATTTAGTTTTATACATGAATGTTGAAAGGGATGCAGCTCTTATTTTAGAGTTTGCAAGAATAAACAAATTATTGTTGAACCCAAGTAAAATGAAATTTATGAGATTTAGGCCTTAACCAAATCGTAATTTTCAGAATTGTGAAATATTGGTAAATGGAGAGATAATTATTGAAGTAGAGTCAATCAAGTATTTAGGAATTTATCTTCAGAACAACTTGGGTTGGCAAAACCAAATTAAATATGTTCGTTCGAAAACATCACCTACTCAAGGTATCATCTATAAACTAAGATTTAGACTAAATGTAAATACTAAGCTTTTAATTTTTTAAGCTCTTGTGCAAAGTCACCTTACCTTACTTGTCCATGGTTATAAGAAAAACAGTGATTTAAAATCTCTTAAAATTATTCAGAACAAATCCCTTAAAACTGTATTTAATTTACTCAACCGGCACTTCACTTTGTTACTCTACAACAGGGTTCAGAATCTTTCATTTATGAATATTCAAAAATCAACATTCATGATATTTTTCATAAATGAGAAATCTAAAATTTTATATTTATTTTTCACACTCATAAACGAACAACAAAAAATGTTCTGGTTATTTTCATACATGAATGCGAACAACAAGAATTATTAGCCTTATTCATATGTGATAAATGATAAATTAGCTACTTCTCATTAATGTTCTTTTTCATAAATGTACATGTTCATTTATGAACGTTGAAATTTTATAAAATTTCTCATAAATGAACGTGAAAAAATTTTCTACCTACGATCGCATTTTACCGTAAAATGTAGTAAAAACACATGGGTACATATTAACTCAAAATACAATATTGCAATCAGAGTAGAAATTTATTCATGAATGTGCAGCACATATGCCAAAATTTGTGTACATGCACATGAATATGTGCAACAATTTTTGATCTTAATATGAAGGCACATGAGTGTGCATGGACAATAGAAGCACACGCACATGTGCCAAGTGCAAAGTACAGGCACATGAATGCACATCATTATACTACGCAGTTAAAATTATTTTTAAATGGGTTAATATCAGGGTTCAGAATTTTTCATTTATGAACATTCAAAAATCAACATTCATGATATTTTTCATAAATGAGAAATCTAAAATTTTATATTTATTTTTCACACTCATAAACGAGCAACAAAAAATGTTCTGGTTATTTTCATACATGAATGCGAACAACAAGAATTATTAGTCTTATTTATATGTGATAAATGATAAATTAGCTACTTTTCATTAATGTTATTTTTCATAAATGTACATGTTCATTTATGAACGTTGAAATTTTATAAAATTTCTCATAAATGAACGTGAAAAAATTTTCTACCTACGATCGCAGTTTACCGTAAAATGTAGTAAAAACACATGGGTACATATTAACACAAAATAAAATATTGCAATATATTCTAAAAGAAATAAAAAAAAAAATTTTTTTTCTGCATACGCCGACAATTGCGCATTATCAAATATGTGCGTTTATGTACGCGAATACTTAACGCACATATTTTTACGACCTTTTCATTTATGAAAAATTATCAAAATTGTAAATATTCAAAAATGAACGCTTGTGTGTTTCTTATTTTTTCACTTATGAATAGAAAGGAAAAAAATAAATCGTCGCATTCACAAATGAGAAAACACAATATATTTTTTAGTCTTTCACACATGTATGAGAAGAAGCGGCTAAAAAATGAAATGTACATATTCATACATGTATGAACAGTGAGTGAATACTTCGCTACTCTGCTCTACAAAGAAGTTGCCAAAAATGTATTACCAATATATGGAATTTATAAATAAAAACTCTTAATACATGTTTTTTAAGTGCTACATGGAGTAGGCCACCATACAATTCGTTTTAACACAAACCAAACCGTTTTTAACACACGAAACTATTCAAATCTAAGAATTGCTCTTTGTCGATCAGAAACCACCAAGCAGAGAATTGAACATATCGTTGCTTTGGAATACAACAATTTGCCACAGTACTTAAAGGAAAATATGTCCATATCTCCTTTTAAAACCCTTTTAAAAGTTTAAAGTTTTTGTTAAATAATATTGATACGCTTTTAATGTAATTTCATAACTTTATAATGTATTGCTTTGTATTTACATACCTACATACGTATAAAATTGATTAAAAATTATTTTTAATTAGTTTGCCTTAATTATCATAAAAATCTAAATAAGATCAATGTTGCCAAGCCTGTCTCAAATAAAGCTTTGGTGGCTTTGAGACCATTAATTAATCACTATGTTATGTAACTATAAATATGGGAAATTTTAATAAATACAGAAAAAAATAAAAAAAATTTCCATGTCAAAAAAAAAAAAAATTAAAGTTTGAATTCTCTTTTTTAAATTTAATTACGCATTACCAATGCAATTATTTTATTTTAATCCTACAGAAAAGAGTCTATAAATTATTAAATATTATTTCCAGGATTTTAGATTTCACACTAAACTTTTTTAATGAAGCAAATGATGACACAAAAAATTTGTTTTATTATTTTATACTTTTAACTTTAAATAAAATTTTATTTTGCCACAAATAAAACTTTATGAATTTAATTTAACAATAAATCAATACCTTTAACTGAGGGGAAATTAATTACATATATTTTGTGTTTTGTTTTGTTTATGAAATCATCATTATACAAGTGTCGTCACTTACTAAAATTAATCCTCCTTTGACAGGTTGCATTTATTTTGATAATTTAATTCTGAATTATTCTTGTTGTGTGAAAGTATATTCTTTACACTTCATTAGGGTTGGTAATTTATGTATTTAAAATTATTAATCCATTTACAGTGTCTATTGTGCCGTAAAGTATACAATATTTTGATTAGAAATATTTTCGCATTGATATTTTTTAAAAATTTCATTTTTATTTATTGCTGTAATAATTCATCTATTAATAATTTTAACTATTTACAGCCGTTCGCTTAATAAAAACTTAAAATGAATTTGGTATGAGTAATGGAATTCAGAAGAGTGTTTCGATCAGCCCAATCACGAATATTCCCTAGGAATTTCTTTCTCACGGAAAATAATTTTCTCGAGAAAAAATTCCTCCAATCACAAATTCCGCGGGAACAAAAAACATTAAAAAGTGGCATCATTGACTTTTTTAACCAACTGTTTTGTTTATTTACATTTATTTTTCCTTTTTCTGTTTGTAACTTAAGATTTTTTATTTATTTACAAACGTTCATCGGGGAATTTTGTTTTTAATTTAATTAAATAGCTTAAACTATAAAAAGAAAAATTTAAAAAAATGCTTTTTTTCCAAAAATTTTTGGTGTGCCTCTTGGTTGCCTTTAAAAAACCCGCACGTTATATCTGCGTTTGCTTCCATTATGGTAAGCAAATGCTGCATTTGCTGTTTTTTTGTGTTTTTTGACCTAAAAACAAAAATTATAAAACTAAAAAAAAATTTAAAAACCAAACATTACTTACATTTTTGTGCAAGCTCCCTTGTATATAGCAGGTGGAAAAAAAACATGAAACATAGCAATGTTTTCTTCCTTTTTCTTCATTTATGTTACCTTTTTTTCCCCCGCCGAACTTTTTGCTCTTCTCACAGTTGAAAAAAAGGGAAAATATTTATTCATAATAGGAGAAAAGGGAAAAGGGAAAAAACTCACGCGGAATTTTTATTCATGATTGGGCTGGATATGTTTTGTTATACCGTCTGCCATCTCAAATCATTGTACACTGTTTTTGAGATCCAGAACTACATTCTATTACGAATTTTGGTGTCAAATTGTATTAAGAAGCTTCCCGTTCCCGACACTCCGCTTAGTTTTAGCATTTATGCTAACCTAATGAAAAGTTGCTATGCATAGGACCATTAGTAAGCTGATAATTGTTTGATAAGGATTAACAATTTTTTCGACTTTAGGCCTTTGCAATAAATTCCTTAAAATTTCAACTGCAAAACAATTTACAAATTTTCAAAATCTCCCATTATGCAACGTAATTAAACATTGATGAACGCTATTACTTACGCCATTATTACTTAGGTATTAACGCTATTACTTGTAGTAAGGCGAAAAATTGTTTTGCGTTCGCGACGTTAAGGGTCTGAAATACGGTTTAATGCACGAAAGGATTTATGGATCGCAAATGAAAGCGTATCATCTCGATTATTTATTTAAAATAATATTTGTACGCACTATGTTTTATTACACTTTGCAGCTAAAATTCGAAAGCAATGGCTATTTTTGTTAATATTCGAAAATTCAATTGACTTACGTAATATTTTAAACTATATGCAGGACATTTACTTAAAAAAAATAATCACTATCCTAATTTTGAAAATGTTTCAATTTCAAATTTAAAAAAATAATTATAAACGTCGTTATATGTTAGAAATGTTACAAATAATTAAAGTACCATTAACCAAAAGAATAAATTTTAAAGCAGATACGGAGAATGTTGGACAAAATTATAGACATTTAGTGCATAAAATTATAAAACAAAACTCTGTACCTGCAAAATATTAATAATTAATACTTTAATTTTTCGATATGTGCTTGGATTCTCCGACGGGATTAAAATTACTTTTGTTTGGTTACACCATGGCGGGGAACGACGGATATGGAAGGCGCTTCGTGGATAACATCAAGGGACAAGGAACAGGATGATGAAAGGGGAAAATGGGCTACATTAACATATATGGGAGAATCAACGTACAAACTGGCGAAATTCTTTGGAAAACACAACATCAATACCGCATTCAGGACAGGAAATAACCTGGGCAGAATACTACGGAATAGGACAACCGAGGCGAATATACTAGACAGACGAGGAGTGTACAAATTAACTTGTACATGCCATTATGGCTACATCGGGCAAACAGGACGAAAAATTAAGACCAGATTTAGGGAACACATTAGAGACTATGACAGGGGACTACGAGGACCAAAATCAACTCCAGAATCAAACTTTGCGGACCATATATTTAACAACAAATGTACACCAGGACATATAAAGACAACGGTTAAACTGCTTCATACACAGCACAATGGAAGGACTAAATGTATTAGAGGACATGGAAATATACAAACAAAAAACATTTGACGGACGAATAATAAATGAACAAATAAACACTGCTTCGGACACAATATTTGAACCGTTGAAACATTTTTACAGGAAAACAAACACTACACCAGCATAAAAACGTTACGCAGGTGCACAAGCCCAAAGCAATAAAGAACATCACAAACGTACAATTACAGATTATTATACATAAAAAAAAACCCCAATAGGTTCACACATAAACAAAAACGGACAACAAGCATGATCGTAAAAGGATTTAGTTAGGAAAGAAGACGAATGAAAAAGGGAGCGACAAATTAGGTAAAAAGAGAGAAACGAAAAAGGAGAGAGAGATGTAGGCAAAAAAGACAGAAAGTGACGAACGCAATAACACGAAGGGAGACACGAACTATATAAACACAACTGACAATAGAACGCAACTAGTACGAAAAGAACACTGAAGATGGCAAACAGCCGAAACCGATTTGTTCACAAACCAAATTTGACGAGGGTCGACGGAAAACCGTACCCAAACTTTAATTTTTTGTAACGTTTGGTCATTAAATTTATGTTTTAGAATATATGTGTAAGATACTATTGTTTTTGTAAATTTGTTATGTATTTTAAAAATTGTTTTTCATTTAAAAATTTTTTAATATTGAAAATTTGTTTGTATGTGTGTATAACAAAAAAAATTTTTCAATTTGTCGTTTTTTATTATTTTTGTTTGTTTTGTTTTTTGGAAAATTTTTTGATTATTTTGAATTTGTTAATCAAAAAATTATTTTCAGTTTTATTCGCACTTTTTTTTATTTCTATTAAATTTTAATCTTTTCACACGGTCATTTAAATTATAACGATTTTATTTATTTTTTCTTTTCTCTCAATATTTCGCTTTCCTGTGGAAAGCTTCTTCAGGAAAATATTTTTTATTTTTTCAAAAACAAAAATTATAACAAAATTGTTATAACAAAATTGTTATAATTTTTGTTTTTTAAAAAATAAAAAATATTTTCCTGAAGAAGCTTTCCACAGGAAAGCGAAATATTGAGAGAAAAAAAAAAATAAAATCGTTATAATTTAAATGACCGTGTGAAAAGATTAAAATTTAATAGAAATTAATCAAAAAATTTTTTCAATTTGTTTGTTCATTATTTTTGTTTTCCTGATGATGCCAACCAACGGTGTGGCGAAATATCGAAAAAATAAAAAAAAGTTAAAGTTTTTTAAAAATTTTTTATTAAATTGACCTAGTGCTTTATAATTAACTACTAAAAAAAAACTTGTAAAAGTTTTTTAAAAAACTTAAAATTTAAGCAAAATTTCTTAGATGGTACAGTTCATGTTAAATTATTAACATTTCTCTGTAAACGAATATGCCACTGTTAATTATTTGGCATTCGAAGTTCGTCAATTGTGTTATTAAATGATACCAAATCATTGAATTTTGTTATTAAATATCTCAAGTAAATTACTTCCCTCCAATTTAACAGTTTATGAGTTCTTTAGAACAAAAGACTTAAAAATTGTTTTGTCTTGTAGAGTATGTTGACTATGTTAGATTTGGAAGAGTTGTGTCCTTTGCTCATTGATATGTACACTCTGAAATAAAGAAACTGTTATGATGGGTTTTTTCACCAAAAAAATTGTTTTTCAATTGTGGCAACACCAACAACATGATAGTTTTGACATTTAGTTTTTTGACGTATTCGTAGCAGATGCATTAGCAATTGTTACAATGAATTCAATTTCACACGAAAGTCTGTATTCAAATAATAAAAACTCACTATGAAAGTAGTGCTTCTGTTAAAGTTACATTTCCTAAGATTCGTAATATTTTCGGACAACATAATCGTTCTTCTGAGACCGCCATTAAGAATTTGGTAGTTAAATTTGAGTCGACAGGCTCGATATAAAATGTGCGAACTCTAACGCATGTTTGACCGGGTCATTCAACTGAAAACATCGCAGCTGTGAGCCACAGTATTGAAGCAGCTCCAAATTTTTCAATTTTTCGATGTTTCCAACAATTGAAATTGTCGAAAACTGTGAAGCCTTACATGGTTGAACTGGTGCAGGAATTGAAGCCGACCGACCGACCATTTTACATCGCCGTAGATTCTGTAAAAATTATTTTTTCAGACCAAGCCCATTTTCACTTGCCAGCGTATGTCAACAAGTAAAATTGCTGTATTTGGGCTTCTGAAAATCCAGGAACGATTATTAAGAAGCCTTTGCATGCTCGATGTATCACTGTAGGCGTGATTGGTCCGTTTTTTTTTTCGAAGGTGAGACTGGAAATGGGATAACGTTCAATGGACCATGCTATCGGGAAATGCTATCAATTTTGGGCTATTATTAACGACGTGGCGCCCCTGTAGGCTAGTAGGTAGTGTACTAGCTTGTCAGTATGGGGGCTGTGGGTTCGATTCCCAGCGAAGACCTTGGTTTTTTTTCACTACAAAAATAAAAATTGACTGTCAGTGGGGCTGCTAAGCGATGAAGGCATAGTCACTGGTCGCTGTGCTGTCTTCATACGGCAGTTAATTTCCGACCATCCTTCTACTTTCACCACCTGTTTCATCTCTTCTCTATCCCTTTCCTAAAGAATGTAGCACGGTACTTGACTAAAAAAAAAGAAAACAAATTTCCCGATCGCACAATTTCACGACAATCAGTAGTTAAGTGGCCAGCCAGATCGTCTGATTTAACACCACTTGATTATTTTTTGTGGGGCTATACGAATCGATTTCAGTCTTAAAACTCATAATCGATGATGGGATTAACGAAATAGGACCGCCATTTTGCCAAAAAGTGATTAAAAACTTTGATGAAAAAATCGACACCTGGTCGTGGTGCACATTTGCCAGATATTATTTTTAATTCATAATTGCCAAATTTTTATCTTCGTAATAAAAAAAAATTTGAATCGTTTTAATCGTTTAATTTGTTGTTTTATTTTGTTTTACAAAACGAACTTCTTTTTGAAAAACCCTTTATAATCATCCACAATCTTCCTATCAAGTCGACCATATAAATCTAACATCTCGAAGTATCCTAAACATATCTTGAAACCTTCTGACCAGTCATCTTAACCTGCGGCTGCGTCCTTGATTACTGTTCTGAAATCTGATATGATGTTTACTAAACTAGTGATCCTTGCTAAGATGGCTCTGTGGCTAACGATTAGTGTTATAAATACTTTTAGAACCTTTTTTTTTCGCGCTTAAGAATAGTTTGCTTCTTGTCATGTCCAACGTTTGTTCAACTAAACAGCTATTAAGATCCAACAGTCTCTTCCACTTCTGTGTGATGGAACTGTCCTATTTAATACTCAGCCATTTTATATGCTGCAGCAACGACTACTCGGTAGCTTTCTTAACTTTACTCTTCTAATGCTGCTTTCTTTACGACGAAGTTTCGGAACTTCAACAAACTCTTTGTTGCCCTTAACATTGCAATGGGCCCTATGTTTATAATAGTCCACCATTATGCTAAGATTCTTCTTAAATACCCTTACTATTCCTAACATGATGT
Organism: Trichopoda pennipes; assembly: GCA_030448955.1. Lineage (NCBI taxonomy): Eukaryota > Metazoa > Arthropoda > Insecta > Diptera > Tachinidae > Trichopoda > Trichopoda pennipes. The sequence goes on from JASKUP010000040.1 coordinate 7,907,872, forward strand.
CATAAGTCTTTAAAGTTTTAATCGCCGGATGGACATTATTGTACAGAGTAACTACCCCCCTTCCTTGTGGTGAAGTTTTACAGAAAGCCTTAACATTTTTCGTCCTTAGCGAAATGAACTTAAACCTTTTTCCACCTAAATTTTGCATATTCCATATCAAGAAAACAGTAAAAATTTATATATTTTTGGATGAATATATTTTTAAAAATGTTTTCTCATAGAAATTGTGGAAACTGTATTTTTAAATTTTAGTTTTTCTTTTATTTTTAATGCACTGCATCAATTTCTATAAAATTGATAATAGAAAAATGAAAAAGAAATAAAACTTTATAGCATTAAAAAATAATTAATTACGTAAAAAATTTAATTAAAAATATTTTTTTTTGCACAAAATTAAATTATTAAATTTAATTACTGTATTTTATAACCAGATTACGACTTACGACGCTGACGTAGTAACAGAAATGGGAATACGGCACCGTTAGTATGCAACTGTTTCTAGATGGCGGTGAAATCTGAAGATGTTACCTTTTGGATTTTGATACAGTTGAGGACTTAAGATGAAAACGTCAATTGGGGAAAACAATTGAATTCGTTTGGATGAAGTTAAAAACGAATTAGGAAACTAGAAAATTATGTTATGAAATTTCGCAATTCCAGCTTTGGGTAGAAGTTTGTCGTTTATGAACAAACGGTTAAAAGTGAACGAAACGATCACTTTGCTGATCACTTTTAATTCGAAGTGTATCGTTCAATTTGGTTTTTATTTTTTATTGTTCTAGTTCCTTCATTTCTTTTGTTCAGTTATAATGCGGAGTATTTTCAGTAGCAAAGTTACCGAGAGGTGATTATAAACAGCTCGAAAAGCGTTAAAATTTTCATGTTTAATTCACTTGCACGAAGTCGTTTTACTGAATTTTTTCTGTACTTTTCTTTTCTTTTCACTGTTAGGATAAATGAATTATTACTTAATTTGAATACAATAATTGTAATAATGAATACTATACAAGTTAAAAATGTCGTTTTGGGCAATGTACGAACTATCACATGTGGTTTGTGTCGATAATAATAAATATGGTATTTTGGAGGGTAAACAGTATTCGATAGACGCCAAAATGTAAAAACGCATTTTTTTATAATGATGCATTTTGTGCCTTAAAAGGATGTTTTGCGTGGAAGTCGGATAACCTTCCTTCATTTGATGAAAACGAGTGCTAAAAGTTATCCATTGTTGGTATCAGCTTACGGTCAACATGCACCAACAAAAAAAAAACTTGTGAACAATAGTTTACGCGATTCAAAAGAGGTGATTGCGACAAAGGAGATAAGGAGAAACCTAAGCAACCGGAAGAATTACTCGACAAAGATTATTGTCGAACTTTCTTTATCATTGTGAGCCACCTAACAAGCCATTTTCCTACGTTTTAAAGCATTGGGACTCATTCAAAAGCCAGCAAATTGGTGTTCTCATATAAATTAAAGCCGAGAGACGTTGACAAGCGATTCTGTATTTCAGGAATTATGCTTGAATGCTACAAAAAGGAAAACAATTTTGCATCGTTTTGTTATTGATGATGAAAAATGGTTACATTACGATTACTCCAAGCAAGAAAAAGGCATATGTAAAGAACGACCAACCAGCTAAATCACGCCACGATAATGCTCTATATTTTATGCGATCAGAAGGGTTTTTTGTATTTATAATGAGCTGTTGAAATAGAGTCAGACGATCACAGGGGATCTGTACCAAAAGCAATTGATTCGTTAGAGTGTGATTTGTTTTACATCCGCGCCTGACTGTAAGTCTTAATCAGATGGTGGACAAACCACTTTGTATAATTTGGAACGTTATACAAACGTCCTAGATAGCCGAAGACATAATTCTAAGCAACAGATACCACCTAGTTGCAACTTGAATAATTCCAGGGCAGGTCTGCAAACTATCACACCTTGCTAGAGAGTCGGAGACTTTCTAACTCCTTGTCCAGAACACATGTCAAGCATGCTCACTGGACTGGATCATTCACTTAGCGTGTCATTATCAGCGAAATGATCCTGGCCACCATAGAAAACCATAGGATATGGGGCCGCAAAACCACAACCACCACGATGCTCCCATAAGGGGCCAACACCAATGATCAGCCAGAGAACTATTATAAGTCTAAAGAGACAAATAATGAACTCTGCAGGCCACTGATCCCCGTGGAAATAAAGTGGAGTTTCCAGTTGACCACCTGCCTGTCTTCAGGGGACTGGGCTCCCTTTATACCCCAGTTGCACTGTGTCTAAATAGTGGAATAATCTATAAAGACCATATTTATGTGCCCCCGGAGGGAAATTGATTCGTTAGAAAAGATCAATCAGCTGAAAACGACCAGAATATTCAACCGATCAAAAACTATTTGAAAAATGGTGGGTGAAAAATTTTGGCCACGCCGCCTTATAGCCCAAACTTGACCCCTTCTAACTACCATTTCTTTCAATCCATGCAGAAGGCCCTTACAGGAATATGATTCACTTCCGAACAAGGTATCAGAAACTGGCTTGATTCATTTTTTACCTCAAAACCGGTGCAGTTCTTTAGGTGCGGAGTCCACATGTTACTAGAAGGATGAGAAAAAGTAGTGGCTATAGTGATGCACAATATTTTGAATAATGTTTTAACTCCACTCTTACATATATAAATATTAATTTAAGTTATTTCTTAATTTTATATAATAAAATCCGATCATTTTACACTCTATGCAAAATTGCTTTGTTTTTACGATTTCAGCCTGGACAAATTTTTATATATTTTTGTTTTAATTGAATTTTTTTTTATATTCTATGTTATATTTGTGTTACCATTCAAACTACATTCAGTGTTCACTCATTTAATGAGAAAAGTGTAAAACGAAGCCTACTTTTACTTGCTGTTTGAGTACAAATTTTAGTTCCCTAAAATGAATAATTTTTCACAAGTCTAGCATTGGGTATTCACATTGTTTATCGATTTTAAGAAAAATTAAAAAAAAAATTAATAAATATAAACTTAATACATCTCTGCTATAAAAAGATTTTAACTGCTCAATTCATTTTATTGTTTAATATTTGTACAATTAAATGAATTGTTGTTTGAAAGGAAAACAAAAACAAAACCAAAAGTTTATAGGTCAATTTTTCTTTCAAACAAAATTCACAAAAAAAAGAAACAAAAATAAATAAAAAAAACACAAAAAAAGAAAACACGAGTAAGTGCATCATTGTAACTGCAACTTAACAAGTATCCATAAAATAGTAATTTATTGATCACTGTATGCAGCATTAAAACTGCAGCTTGTTGCTTTCAAAAGTGATACGGGTTGGAAAATTTGAAATTTGTGTGACTTCTATTTAAAGTTTATTTACTCTTTGTATAACTTTATGTAAAGGGTGTTTTTATAGAGGTATAGCACTTGAATTTTTTTTTTTACAATAGGCAACAATGCCTATTTAGTCAAGTGCCGTGTTATATTTTTTTAGGGAAGGGATAGAGAAAAGATGAAACAAGTGGTGAAAGTAGAAGGATAGTCGGAAATTAACTGCCATATAAGACAGCACAGCGACCAGTGACTATGCTTTCATCGCTTAGCAGCCCCACCGACAAAACCAAGATCTTTGTTGGGAATCGAACCCATAACACCCATACTGAAAAGCTAGTACACTAGCCTACAGGGGCACCTAATTCGAATGAAACAAAGATGAATTTTCTAATTTAAAATAAAATTTACATTATTTCAAAGATGATTTACTGACATATGGCGGCTACACGGCTGGCTCCAATATTTGTTGACTTTTTTTAACATTTTTGGAAATTATTGGAATGTTGGACCTGCGGCAATAACAAGGCCAATGTTTTCTTCCTAGTGACCAATCGTTTCCATTTTATCGGCGGCAATAAATCGCACGATCTTGGAAGTTACTTTATGGATCCAAAACCACAGCCACTGCACATCATGGTTATTCAATTGGTAAACGAAAAAGTCAGTAATTATGGCTCTATAGCGGTCGCCTCTTGTTGTAAAGATCTCATCAGCATTGCTTTTAAAGAATAACTTTACCAGTCCATTAAACACACTAAACAGTCAGTTTTTCTGGTTGTTACGGTGTCTTAGCATACAGTTGTAATGACACGTTTACCCTGGTTTTTAAGATATGCTCAACGGCGTCTAGGGTTGTGTTGTTACAATGTTGAATTTAAAGGCAACTGGTAGATTCGATATAAATCTTCAGACTTTATTTACCACAGCTCATCCTCTTTGCTCTGTGTGCTGTGTAATGGTGTGCGGAGGTATGTCTGGGCTAGGTACCACATATCAACAGTTAGTGGACGAGGGAAATAGAATAGGAAATGACGAAAATTGTGCAGGGTAAAATCACAACACAACACAATTTAACACTGCTCTGGTCACTCCAAGTAGCGATGGTAGAAAAACACCAGGCTGGGTAACAACCACTGCACCAGTTAATGGCCTCACCGGTGCTACTATGACCAACACCACGAGTGTTGGTAGTACGAGGTATATACCCAGAACACCGGAAATTGTGTAGAGTAATAACTACTAGAAGACAATTTAACGCTACTCTGGTCACTCCAAGTAGCCATGGTAGAAAAAAACCACGCTGGTTAACAACCACTGCACTAGTTTATGGCCTCACCGGTGCTGCTATAACCAGCACCACGAGATAATAGTTAGTGTACGAGGTATATACCTAGAACACCGAAAATTGTGTACAGTAATAACTACTAGAAGACAATTAAACGCTGCTCGGGTCACTCCCAGTAGCGACTATAGGCACAAATCAAGCTGGGTAAAAACCACTGCACCAGTTTGTGACTTCACAGTATTTGTCAAAGATACTCGGAAATGTTTTCGTGTGATACGCTCCTATCAAATATTATCCTTTGTTGATAAAGTTCTTTTTTATATACCCAATCGTCGCCACACGCAAGTGCACATGCACACATATACACCATCTTCACAGCTGATGTAGAAAACAGCTGGTGGCTGCGTTTTTTAATAGCCGCCAGTTGTACCACCAAGTAAAGATGACGCTGCCCAGCAAGCTGCCGTTAAATACAAAATTATAATTAAAAATTCATTCATAAAATAATTATAATTATAAATAACTAAAATAATAATTCATATAATTATAAAATAAGACTTTTTTTTTGTTTAAAGAGAAGTAGCACTTTAGGCAACAATGCCTATTTAGTCAAGTACCGTGCTACATTCTTTAGGAAAGGAATAGAGAAGAGATGAAACGGGTGGTGAAAGTAGAAGGATAGTCGGCCACCAGTGACTATGCCTTCATCGCTGAACAGCCCCACCGACAGTCAATTTTTATTTTTGTAGTGAAAAAAACCAAGGTCTTCGTTGGGAAACGAACCCACAACCCCCAGACTGACAAGCTAGTACACTACCTAATAGCCTAAAGGGGCACTCTTTAAATGCTGGCCTAATAAAATAAGACTTTTAGACATTCTAAATACGGCAATTTTGCTTATTAACGAATCCATGCTAACAAAGGTGAGCTACATCGCTAAATAAAATTCCCTAATAAAGATCGGGATCAACGGAAATCTTGTTTTGGGTTCAATTTACACAATTCGAAAGTTTTGTTCAGGGGTCAGTCAGTCTATTCATATAGAAATGCTGCACCAAACTAAACATAAGTCACTTGATAGCTGACTACATGGTCGCCAGTTAAAAAAGTGCTGCCAACTTATAGATTTGTACCTCTACACGAAACACGCGAGATTTTAAATATGTATATCACTAAATATTTTAAGCAGAAAAAAAAGATATAAAAATTCATATTTGCAGAAAAAAAAAAGAAAAACTGCAATTGACTAAACAAATTGTGACGCAATCTTAACAGTCTGAATAAGTAAAGGCGGGCAATAAATAGTGAAGAAACACGAAACTCGACAAAACTGAATTGAACCAGCCTGAAAGATTTGTGTGAAAGTTTTTTAAAACAAATATATTTATAAACAAACTAAAGAAATAAAAAGTTTTCTTCAGATACTGTGTGCTGCCTTTGCTATAAATATTTTTCTTTTTTTGTTTTTTTTTTTGTTGTAAAAAATATTTGTTATTTCTTCCTCTTGTCGTTGAACAAGTTAATTGATAAATATTTTTTGTTTTTGTTGGTGTTGTTGTTGTTGCTGTGTGTTCATCATATGTACATTCAATTCTTTAAATTAATAAAGAATTTCTATGCAGAGATGTAGAACGAAGACGGGAAATGATCAGCAATAGTGTGTTTTTATTGTTTTTCCTATTTTGTTTTTTTTGGATTCATTTTTATAGTCATTTTTATATCTTCATCTAAGATCTATCCCAACAAATTGGTTGTTGATATGTTCCGATGATAAAATTTACTGCCCCCACATACACTGATCGTAAAATTGTATACGTATTTAAAATTAACTGTATGCAAACATACATACATGCATACACATGTTTATCTATTGGTACATACATACATACACACATACGTATATATGCTGTGTGTGTAAATGTATAGATTTGTTTCAATTAAAATACGAGCTTCTTTTATTATGTATTTTGTTATTGTTGTTACTGCATTTATTGTATAAATACTCTTTTTTCATTCTTCTTGTTGTTGCTGTAATTGTATATTAAATAAATCGGTATTAACAAGTCAAGGTCAATATCTCTTAATCAACTGTGCGATCAATGACAATGACCGATTACTTAAAATTCTAAATGATGAAAAATATACGAATAATTTTTTTTTATAAAATTTTTCGTTGCTTTACTGATGTCGTGTGTTTATTTTATTTTGTTTTGTTTTGTTTTGTTTATTTATATTTTTTGTTTTTTTATTGATGCCAGTTATTATCCATTACAATTACAGGTTCCTTAACGTCAATAATTAAACAAAAAATTAATAATGGAAATTCTAATGAGACAATTTATACCTGTCGATTAAAATAATTTGAAAAATTCTCTATTAAAAATATGAAATCGATTAAACCGGTTTATAAATTCAGGTTAAATTTGCTGACGGGAACAACTAAAAGCTGTTTATTTAGGTTGCGCTGGGGTAACTGAATGCAAATCTATTTTTTGTTATTGCTTCATTTTTGAGTTATAGCAAATATGCACAAATGTATTCTTCTTATAGGCATTTTGCAAAAATTCTTTAAAATAAAATTCAAAAATTCACTTAATTCTTAATTAATTCAAAATTTGTTTATTGAAAGAAACATGACTGGTTTTGTTTGAAATATAATTCACTCTAGATTCTCACACAGAATGCTAACGGAAGATTTTTATACGAAGACCAATACATCGCCGTCATTACAAATATTGTAAAGACGATAATAAAACAGAACTAGTTGAGATTTAATAACAACTTTTACAAATTACCTGACGGACTCGGGGTATGAGAAGTCCAACTTCCGCAGTCTTCATTGGAAATTTTCATGCAACATCTCGAATCACTACAGATAGTGTGATTCGTTTTAAATCCGCACCTCGCTACGTAGCCCCAATCAGATGGTGGACAAACCACAATATAATTTGGAACGTCATACATGCGTCCTAGGAAGCCGAAGACATAATTCTAAGCAACAGAACCACCTAGTTGCAACTTTAATGATTTCAGGGCAGGGCTGCAAACCATCACACTTTGCTAAAGGGTTGGAGACTTTCAACTCCTGTCCAGAACACATGTCTAGCATGCTCACTGGACTGGATCATTCACTTTGCGTGTCATTATCAGTGAGATGATCCTGGCCACCATAATAACCATTATACTGTTATGGGGCCGCGAAACCACAACTACCACATTACTCCCATATTGGGGCCAACCTCAATGATCAGTCAGAGAACTATTAAATGTCTAAAGAGACAAATAATGAACTCTGCGGCTCACTGATCCCCATGGAAATAAGTGGAGCTTCCAGTTGACTCCCTGCCTGTCTTCAGGGGACTGGGCTCCCTTTTTCCTCCAGTTGCACAGATCTAGATAGCTGTTACGTACTATAAAGACCATAAATTGCCCCTGGGGGGGGGTGCTCGAATCACTACACGTAAAAACCGTAATGGAAAAATACAAAATAACTCATTACTATAGATACGTAAATGACATCATATGCATCCTGAAACAAGACAACGCCGAACAAACTCTAGCAGACTTAAACACAATCCATAATAACATTACATACACAATGGAAAAAGAACAAGATAGAAATTTGACATTTTAACATTTGGCATCTGTAGAAAACCAACTACGACGCACACTACCATCCACATTACCTCGAACTACCCTACCTCACATAAACTAGCAGCATTTAGGCTTATGATACGCAGACTTAACATAATTCCACTTACACCAGATAAATACAACAAAGAACTCTACACAATTTTCACCATAGTTAAAAATAACGGCTACAAGCCCACTACTATCAGTTAACTTTTTAGACAATACAACACTAAAAACAGGAATAAAGACAACAAAGAGACAACCGATACAACACGATGGCATACAAGACCAGAAATATTTTTTTTTCTTTAGAACCAGTACTCACAGGATGACCCCTATCTATTCAATGCATTATTCCAGAACTATATATAGACTAACTACCCTTTTTTTCACAAAGAAGGATTACTCACAGCATTAAAAACCCGGCAACATTCTAAGACATAGTCTCAGCACAACGACAGAAACAACTAAAAAAAAAATAGTTCCAGCGGAGCAAGCAAGACTTACTTATAAAGGGTGTTTTTTTAAGCTTGATAGAACTTGAAATTGTAAAAAATAACACAAAAAATTAAATTGTAAACGTGACATTAACATTTGAAAATGATTTCGGGCATATGGGCACCGCGGCTGTTCTTGACGAAGCGCATTCTGGACGTCCAATTTTGGGCCACTTTTTCGAGCACTGCTGGGCGTATGTCACAAATAACACGAACAATGCTGTCCTCCAAGGCGTCAATTGTTGCTGGTTTATCAGCATAAGCCAGTGACTTCACGTAGCCCCACAGGAAATAGTCGAGTGGTGTCAAATCGCACGACCTTGGAGGCCAATTGACAGGTCCATTTCTCGAAATCAACTTATCGCCAAATTTTGATTTCAATAAGTCGATGGTTGCGTTCGCTGTATGGCACGTAGCGCCATCCTGTTGAAACCACATCTCGTCCGGATCAATGTCATCCATATTTTCAAACAAAAAATCATTGATCATGGTGCGGTAACGATCTCCATTGACCGTAACACGAGCTCCGGCCTCATTTTTGAAGAAATAAGGTCCGATGATGCCGCCAGCGTGAAAACCGCACCAAACGGTGCATTTTTCTGGATGTAATGGAGTCTGTAGGGTCTGTTGTGAATTGGTCTCACTCCATATGCGGCAATTTTGCTTATTAACAAACCCGTTAAGCCAAAAATGCGCCTCATCGCTGAACACAATTTTGCGATAAAACAACGGGTCAGTTGCCAACTGCTCTAGAGCCCAATCGGCGAAAGACCAACGCATATAATGGTCTCGTGGCTTCAATTCCTGCATCAGCTGGATCTTATACGGGTGTAGGCCGAGATCTTTGCGCAAAATTTTCTACGTAGTGGACGGACAGAGCCCCAATTCCTGCGACCGACGACGAATTGATAAATTTGGATCTTCTTCCACACTTTCGTTTACAGCGGCGATATTCTCTTCAGTACGCACATTCCTTCGACGTGTTGGTGTTATTGCACCCTCTAGAGAGTATGTGGTACGAAATCTATCGACAGTTCGACGAATGGCTTGTTCAGATGCACGATTATGTACGCCATAAAAATGACGAAGTCGTCTATAAGTTGCGCGAATCGACGACTGATTTTCAAAGTAAATTTGGATAATTTCGTAGCGTTGTTCAAGCGAGAGTCTATTCATGATGATTTGTCAGAGTATACTGAAACAAATAAAAAAAAATGTTTCGGCAAAATTTCATTTTTTGTGCCACTTTTTACAATTTAAAGTTCTATCTAGCTTAAAAAAACACCTTTTACCTGCAAATATACTTATATAGGGCACACTGGACGAACACTAACACCAAGATTTACTGAACACACACGTTCATACAAAAGGAAAAGAGAAGAGTCCAACTTTACATTACACCTCGACACACATGGACATACACCAAGGAAAAGAGATAAATGTATGACAAAAAAATACGAACACTAGACATTCTTGAAAACACGGAAATCTACAAAACAACAACTTTTAATAGTGACATTATAAACGAACAGGTAAACACGATCTTAGACACAATTTTCACACCACTAAAACTATCATACGCATGAACAAAAATAACATCCCTGAGACGGAAACACGTACCTAGATAATAATAAAAGACGTAGATATGGAAGATTAACCTTGCATAAAGTGCCAGATCTGACATTCTACCTACATGGGTAGATACGACCTCAGCCTAAATGCGAACACTGACTCACTAGTACGGATTAGAACACGGCTTGAAAATGATGTCTTCACATCGAAAGCGCTCGCCGTTTGCAACGAACGAATGACAGCCTGAAAAAGCAGGAGAAGTATTAAAAACAGTATTTTATTCAGTGGCTAAAAAAATTCAAACGACTTAATACCAGAAAAATTATTAATCATGTGAGCATAACGCAGGCTCCGTCTTCAGTTTTAAAGAAATAAGATTCAATGATGCCACCAGCCTGTAAACTGCAATTTTTCTAGATGTAATGCAGTCTGTAGGATCTGTTATTGACCATTAATAAACAATATTAGCCGCATCAATGAACATAATTTTGCATTAAATTTATAAATTAAATTGCTAAATAAATTTGAAAGTCAATCTAGGAAATTTGCAAGCATAGTTCCTGTTTCTATCAAACTGAGAATTTAGTTGACATTCGCTTTAATGGTTATTTTTTTCGTAAGTTGTATCGAACTGAAAAAACCACGCAATATTTCTTGCATTTTGAGCAGTGGCGTACCTAGACGGGCGCGGTGGGTGCGGTCCGCACCGGGCGCCACTTACCTTGGGGCGGCATTTTCGATATTTACTTATAGTTGTAAAAAGCAACTTACTCATTTCATATTTATTTTCTTTCTTGAATAATAAATGATTATTATGATTATTATAAGTTAAATATTTGATTTATATAAATTATGATTAACTATATGATTTCGAATATTATTCTCGGAAATTCTAACAAGAATACTTGATATAATTAGATTTTTAGTAAAACAAAATTTGGCGTTTCGAGGACATCGTGAAAGTGTTCATCAGGAAAACATCGATTCAATGGAAAATAGAAGAAATTTTCTTGAGCTTGTTGACTTATTGGCTAAGTACGATCCAGTATTACGAGAACACGTAGTAAAAACTAAGATAGGTAATAAATATGGTATCTCTCATTTGTCGTCGAAGATTCAGAACGAATTCATAGAGCTATTGGGAGGCGCAGTCAGAAAAACAATTATGGATCAAATAAAGCAGGCTAAATACTTTTGTATTGTATTTGACAGCACTCCTGACATTTCACACAAAGATCCAAAGATCAAACCAGTCAAATTATTAGATATGCAGTTATTGATGGTAGCGAAGTTAAAGTTGTAGAATCGTTTATTGACTTTGTAGAAACTAAAGGAAAAACTGCTGGTGAAATCACAGATATGATTTTACCGAAATTAGAAAATGACGGTTTAGATATAAAAAATTACAGAGGATAAATGCAGAATTTGTAGCATGTACAAATCATTCTTTAACCCTGGCATGTTTACACGCAGCTTCTACAGCTATCAATTTCATCACATTTTCTGGAACTATCGAACAGTTGTTTCAGTTGTTTTCTTCTTCCACTCATAGATGGAATGTTTTACTTTCTGTCACCAATCAAGGTGTTAAACGCAGTGTAGAGACCCGTTGGAGCGCAAGAGCTGCCGCGGTAACTATATTAAAAAAACATTTTTTTTTTACATTTTAAGCGCTTTGGAAAAATCGACATCTGAAGAAGAAAGTAGTAAAACGAGATCAGATGCTGGAATATTATTCAATTCTATCCAATCTTTTTCTTTTCTATGTTACTTTCATTTATGTGAACCCGTCCTTTTGGAAATTAATTACGCTCAAAAATACCTGCAAATAAAAGGGTTAAATGTCCACCAATGCCATAGAAAACTAAATTCTTTGCAAACATATTTCATGGAACAAAGAGATACGCTAGTACAAAACGCTGTTGTAGCAGTCAAAATAATTTGTGAAGAGTTGGAGATATCGAACTGAGCGTCGAGTTAGAAGGAGAAAAAATTTGAGTGGGGAAAATTCGCAAGAAGTGGGGCTATCCTTAGAAGAAGAAGTATGAAGAGAAATGTTTTCATTTATGGACAGAATTATAAAAGAAATAAAAGAACGTTTCGATCAGTTGCATGGCCTTGTAAGGAAATATTCGTGTATAATATCGTGTAACCTACTAAATGAAGAATTTAAATGTCAAATAAATTACTTGATTGACATTGATAAAGAACAGTTCCATATTGAACAAAAAAGGATCCAGGTTTTTATGGCTGTACCTACACTAAAAGAAGAGGCAAAACATTGGAAAAACGGAGAGAAGGGCCCTCTTGATCTGCTAAAATTTATTCAGCAGTATAGGTTGAAAAATTCTGTTCCCAACATTGTAATTTTGTTAAGAATTTTTTTAACAATTTCAATCAGTGTCGCTAGTTGCGAAAGAAGCTTCTCAAAACGGAAGTTGATAAAAAATTATCTTCATTCTACAATGAGTCAATCAAGACTACAAAATCTTACAATATTGTCAATAGAACAAGAAACTACAAATAATATAAATTTTGAGATCATTATACACGATTTTTCTAGTATGAAAGCTAGAAGAGTAGATATTACATATATGAATATGTTTACGAGTGCATACAAATATGTCTAAAAAAATTTACTCTGTATATTAATTAATATTGATTAAATAATTTAATAATTTATTTATGTGTATTAATTTATAAAAACCACTATTTGATTGACTTATAATAGAAAGGGCGGCAAACTGTAGATCGCTCCGGGCGGCAAAAGTTCTAGGTACGCCACTGATTTTGAGTAAAACTATCACATTCGGCTGAATTGCGGGAATTCACGTAATTCACGTATCTTTAAGTAAACTAATGACGGAAATTCCCGCTAATGTTCAAATCAAATTTTCCTAAGTTTATTTTACTTTGTATGGAGTTAGAGTTGCTATAGGGCTTAAATATTAAATTCGAGAACTCCCGTCATGGTAGGAAAATCCGTCATTTGTTCGACACAGCTTAAAAAATTATTCAATAATAAAAAACTTCAAGCACTTCGTTTTTATATGAAAAAATTAATTGAGTCGCTGGCAGCCACCAGCTAAATTAAAGTGCGGCCGAATGTGCTATATTCCTCGAAAACTGAAATCATTTAAAATACAGTGCCCCTAACCTCTGTAACATTTTTTATTTGCCCCTAAAGCACAGTAAAAGCCGTTAATTATTACATATTGCGAGTAGTTTAAGTCTAAAATAATTTCAAAAGATTAAAGTATTAAAGATAAAAACTGAGAATTAATTCCTTAAGTCTATTTAACTTTCTTTTTTTTTTAAGATTAAAATAAAAAAATGTTATACTGTGTTATTTCCCGTCTTTTCTGACTGTTGTTCTCCTGAAGTTTATGGCGAGCTCTTTCGATGTGAAAACATCATTGTCAAGCCGCGGTATAACTTCAGGGGAACAACAGCCGGATATGACGGGATATAACAACAGTATTTCATATACTGGCAGAGAAAATATAAAAACATAATACCAAAAAAAAAAAAGTATTATAAATATTATTATTGTAGTTTTCTGCAAGTTAATGTATTGAAGTAAACAATGATTTCTATTCTTTTTTAAACAACTCACAGAGAAGTAATAGCCCTTCTTGCCTTTTCACATTAACTGTAATAATTTCCCTTTAAACAGTAGCACACTTTAAGTAATATTTTAAGATAATTACTAGTTTTAAACCGGTATATCCTGTGAAACATCTTTTCTAGTTTAAAAATTCTTATAACCCACATAAACACACACACATACGTACATTTACAAATGGCGCAAGATAAAATCAAAGGCAATTGCGTCAAACGAAAGCAAATTATTATGCAAATTATTTATTTATTTATTCGTAAACCTTAATTTTCAATAAAAATAACTTTAATATTCATTTCTTAATTATGTGGTTTTATTAAAAATTATAACAAAATAAAAAATCACCACCGTAAAAAAAACCCCAGAAACCAGCCATCAATAACATTTTCAGCGAAAATAAAATACATGACAGCAAAAATATAAAACAAAAAAAACAAAAAAAAAAAAAAACAAAACAACAGAAATTGTTTTTATGGAACAAGAGTTGTTGGCCATTATTTATTTAACAATTTAAACCACCTTGTTATTTAGATTTGATATTAAATTTGTTTTAATTATACAGGTTTCTTTCTCAATAATAATTTGTTTTTTTTTTATTTTCTAAATTGTTTGTTTGCTTTCCAATGCGGTTCAGCATGGTAAAATTTTTATAAAAGAAAGTACATACAGGAGGTGCTTTATATGATTTACAAAAATAAAAATTAATAAATAAAAATGTTAACAATAATACTACAAATTATTGCAATTAATGTGCTAAATACTGGTACTAAACGTGCTGTATTATTTTACTATCAAAAAAATATCAGTGAAAATTGTTTTTAATACAAAATATTTAAAAACTAACAAACATGCAAATTACAGACATGCTCATTTTAAGTAAAATTATAAAAATAAAAAATCCTTCAACTACAAATTTTGTCGTTATGGTTTATTTTTTTTTTTTATTTTATTTCGATCATCTTTGATTAACGTACACAACACTTTTCCATAACAGTTTCACTTAATCATATAAACTGATAGTTTGATCTAAATTTGAGCAGTTTTTAAAATATTTTTAAATTCTATAAACATTTATAAAAAGTTAGTTTCCATCGAATAAAAAATGTAGTGCTTTTAAGTTTCTGCTTAATTTTTGAAAAGCACAAATTGACAGGCTTATTATAAGATGTTAAAGTTTTAAATTATTTTATCAATATAATTTGGATAAGGAAAAATTCATTTTTGATTTTTTTTTATTGTAATAAGTCTGGCTTAAGTGGCCCTTATAAATATCAGCCCTTTCCATCACGCTTTCCCATCCTGTGTCACTAAGCTAGTTATCCCGGTGTTTCAGTAGTATAATGGTTTCGTTTCCTTTTTCCTTCCGAAAATCTCAACCTTCGAACCCGCCTGCATCCAGTTGTCACCCTCCCTTCCTTTTATATTCATCTCAAAAATAAAGCATCTGTTAAATTACTTAAGCAATTGCACTTACTCCAGATAAGTGCAACAAAAAACTCGATACAATGTACACCATTGCTAAAAATAACAGCTGCAAGCCCACTACTATCGACAAACTTTTTAGGCAATACAACACTAAAAACAGGAATAAAGAAGACAAAGAGACAACCAATACAACACGGCCGCACACTTTTACTTACACGGGACCAGAAATATATAGACTAACTAACCTTTTTCAGAAAGAAGGATTACTCATATCACTAAAAACCGGCAAACCTCTAAGACATAATCTCAGGACAATGCCAGAAACAGCTCACAAATTTAGTTCCACGTGCAAAAATTAGTTGTACCAGCAAACAAACTTATATAGGGCAAACTGGACGAACACTAAAACCAAGATTTACACAACACATACGCTCATACAAACGGAAAAGACAAGATTCCAACTTTGCATTACACCTGGACACTCACGGAAACACACCAAGGGAAATATATGAATGTACGGCATTACTGTATCCTAACAAAAAAGGACAAAGACTGGATTGTCTTGAAAACATGGAAATCTAGAAAACAAAAACTTTTAACAATGACATTATAAACGAACAGGTAAACACGACTTCAGACACGATTTTCACACCATTGAAACTATTCATGCAAACGGGCAAACGAAAAACACCCTCAGACGGACACACGTACCTAGATAATAATAAAAGACGGAGGTATCGAAAAATTCACTTTGCATACACATGCTAGTTGGCTGGCATTCTGCTTACCTGTATAGATACGTACCTACAGTGCCCTTGTAGGCTAGTAGGTAGTGCGTGATTTGATTTACATCTGCACCGACTATATAGTCATAATCTGATGTTGGTCAAACCACTTGGTTGATTGGACATCACCCACGCCCTAGGAGGCCAACGAATACATATATCCCCCGGTCACTCCTAGTAGCAATTTCGAAAGCTCGAAGTAGGCCGCAGCCTTCAATCCTTGCTTAAGAGTTGGAGACTTTCCAACTCCTGGTCCAGAACACATGAAGCTCTTTTTTATCAAGAACACGGCAGCATTCATGCTCACTGAACCTGAACCATTCATTGTGTTAATTCGAATGATCCGAATCACAAACTCTCATGAGGATCCGAAACCACAACCACCACGATACTCCCATATAGAGGCCAACCTCAATAACCAGTCAGAGAACAGCTAATTGTCTCTAGAGACAAATAGTGAACTCTGGGGCAACTGATACCCGTGGAAATATGTGTCTTGTCCAGGTGACTCCTACTAGCCTTTGAGGGGCCTGGGCTCCCTTTTACCCCGCAAGACACCAGTCTAAATGGAATAGTAGGTTCCAAAAAGACTATCATGTGCCCCCAGGGGGAGGCTAGTAGATATTGTGTACTAGTTTGTCAGTATGGAGATTGTGGGTTTTTTCACTACAAAAATAAAAATTGACTGCCGGTGGGGCTGCTGAGCAATGAAGGCATAGTCACTGGTCGCTGTGCTGTCTTTATACGGCAGTAAATTTCCGACTATCTTTCTACTTTCACCAACTGTTTCATCTCTTCTCTATCCCCTTCCTAAAGAATGTAGCACGGTATTTGACTAAATAGGCATTGTTGCCTGAAGTGCTACTTCTCTTTAAACAAAAAAAAAAAAAACACTGACTCACCAGTACAAACTACAACACGGCTTGAGAATAATGCATTCGCATCGAAAGCGCTTGCCTTCAACTAAAAACCAGCCAGTTAGGACAGAAAATAGCAATATTATTTCATTTACTGGCGGAGGAAAAATAAACAACATAATAACGAAAAGGCCGAAAACTAGAAATATTTGAAAACATAGAAATCTACAAAACAAAAACTTTTGATAGCAACAAACTCAGATTAAACGAAAAACACCCTCAGACAGATAGATACACCACGTACCAGGACAACAATAAAATACGTTAATCCCCACAAAAAATGCCATATGGCTGACATCCTGACTACATAGGTAGATACAATGATAGATTATGGGATAAATACCTGGACCAGAAATACTGACTCACCAGTACGTGATAGAACGTGGTTTGATAATGATGTATTCACATCGAGAGCGCTCGCCATTTGCGAAAAAACAGCCAGGAAAGACGTCATATAAAGAAGGATGTAGTGTGGCATGCAAGTAGGTACAGACCTACTTCAGCAGTGTAGCACAACAACTACTTGGGTTACACTTATTGAAGTGTGTCACCAAAGTAAATTAGGACAAGTGTGTCCAATTCTGGGAATACTTGTAATTTACTTTGTGGCTGCTTGCATGTCACCGACACATGTAAACAATAAGACAAAGATAGAATTAATATATTTAATATGTTAATAATAAAATTGAGTGACTTTGTAAACACTCAATACTAGATTATAAGTTAGATTTTCATAAGTAGTATATAAGCCATAGAATAATTCAATAAAGACAGACTTTAATTTAATAACTGAGATCAGCGACTTCAGCTTTGTTTTTATTTTAGAGTTTAAAACCTTTTGGCAGTTTTTTTGAACGCCAATGTAATAGCTGACACAGTTACAGCTAATTAAATAAAAAAGGGCTATAGGGAATACATCTTTATAGGACCATTGCATAGAAGGACATACCGTCACAACGCTGTATGACAATCCTGCAATAGTCATACTTTACAAGGAATTGACAACAGTTTTTCATTCAGTGGCGGAACAAAGCCAAATAATTTAGTACTAGACGTTAGTTATTCAACTACACCTCTTCCAGCATAGTTGGACCTCGAACTTTTTTGTTGGTTCACTCATATTGACACTCAAAAATATATAGAGCGGTTGGATAACTCACCAATAGCTTTTTTTTTGTATTTACAGTATTGTCCTTACGGCATGTCCTTTTTTTTGCAATTTACTTTTTCTTAATAATTTTATTAGTACATTCAGTCCCCCCCCCCCCCCCCGGGGGCACATTGATATGTTTTGATGGAATCTTACCATCATTACATGTGTCAACGGGGGTAAGGTAAAGGGAGCCCAGTCTCCGTACAAAGCTAGCAGGAGCCAACTGGACAATTCCACTTTATTTCCATGGGAGCCCTAGAGTTCAGCTTTTTGGTTTTTTAGCCTTTTAGCTGTTCTCTAGCTGATTATTGAGGTTGGCTTTTCAGGAGTATCGTGGTGGTTGTGGTTTCGAGGCCGATGTTTGAGTTGTGTGGGTCAGATCATTCACAATGAACACAATGATTGGTTCAGGTTCAGTGAGCATTATTACGATTGTGTTTTTAAATTTTATTAAGCTTCATGCGATCTGGACCAGGACCAGGCTGCGGCCTGCTTCGCGCTCTGGAAGTTGCAATTAGGAGTGACTGGAGGATATACATGTCTAAAGGCTTCCTAGGGCGAGGATGACGCTACATTTCATCCACAGTGGTATGATCCACTGCCAGGTTATGGCTTGGTACGCCTAGGTACCAATGTAAATCTTATCACGGATTAGTACATTTAACTTTAATCTCATATTTTACTCTATGAAATCTACTGCTTCAATTTAAGCTCTTTTAAAAAGCTGAAGGATTTTAAAAATTAAACCAACAAAAATTTTATTATAAATTTAACTAAAATAAAAAAAGAACTTTAGTTTTTTAGGTGGTGTTACATACAATAGCAGTTATTTTTAGTTTAATTTTTAAAAAAACTGTTGTAATAGATTTTAAAGATTATTATTTTATTTACTGTTTAATTAATGAATTAGTTAAAGTATTTAAAAGTTTGTGAAAAAGTTTCAAGAAAAGAAAAAAGAAAATTAGTAAATACAATTTCTAATTATTTATTTATAAATAAACTAGAAAAAATATAATTAATAACGAAAAACCAAAAAAAAAAAATAAAATAAAAAAACTGGATAGAAGCATACACAGGTGTTGCGCTTTAAATTTGTTTAGGAGAGTTAGTTAATTTATTTAAGATAAAATTTTAAATTTAATTTTATTTATTTATTTAAGAAAGGGAATGCTTAAAGGGTTATTTTTTTATTTAAATAATAAATTATTTAAGAAATTTTATTTATAAATGCATTTTAATGAATTAAGTTGGAAAAAAATCAGAATAAAGTACAACTATTTTAGCGTTAGTACCTTCGCTGTTGAGGTCAATAACTTCAGATCCATCATTTAGAAAATGCACGCTTTTGAGTTGCACATTCAATCAAACAATCAATGAACGCAATCGATTGCTTTTTTCTTTTTTTTTTTTTTTTTGATTCTTTTAATTGTTATTTTTTAGTTTGCTTAAGCTTTTTTAATAAGCTTCTTTTTATTCAAGTGTTTGTTATTTGTTTCTGTTCTTTTAATCAAATGTTTGTCTCTCTTTTTATTCTGTAAAACAAATTAAATTATTTTATACAATATTTGGTGAAAAGAAAAATTATTTTAAAAAATAAAAAAATAAATGATAAATAAGAAACTTAAAACACATACAACTGAAATAGCATATCTTATGCCATGGGGTTATCAGCAGCAGCTACATATGTTGATGTCTTGCAAATATTCAATACACATGAGAGAGCAGGAAGAGAGGAAGTTTGTTGTTGGCAATTTATAATAAATTATTTGGTATTTAAGTAAAAGAGTTTGGGAGCGGGTACTTTTTTTTGTGAAATATGATTAACGGACACAGGATAATTGCAACAAATATCTGTATTTTAGCAAATAATTATAAAAATTCTTTTTATTTCTAAATAAATTGCTTTGGATGTGTATTTTTCTTTAAGGCAAATCAGAAAATTTATTTAAAGACAAAAAAGAAAACCGAAAAAAACTCAAATATGGGATTAGTGGTGTTGTATTGTCTAACAAATTATGCGTTGCACGCACAAGTTAATAAATACAATTGAGTTGCTTTAGCCAAATAATAAATCATGATTCTCGTTTGAAATATGATGACATTTAGAAATATAAGTATATAATCCTATTTACGTAAATTATATGCCCGAAGAGATTTTCTTTAGATGTGTTATGTGATATGTTAAATTTTAACGAAATCATACTCCAGCATTTAAATTGAAAATTATTTGTGAATGATTTGAGCATAATTCTAAATACAGTGTACACTAAGTTAACGCAGCCCTCGATAAGCGCTACTCTTCGGTATTCGGAACCCTCAAATTCGTAACACTAATTACTCTATTAATTTAAATTAAAAAACACGAGAACTCAATTAACGCGACTTTGCAAGCAAAGTTGACATTTTCGCTTTCGTTTTATTTTTTTACTTTAGTTTTTACTTTAGCTTTTTACAAATAAATTTAAAATTATAAACAATGATTTCATGTTTTTGTGCCAGAGGTAAAATTCTTCTTTTGAAAGCCTTCCATTGAATGTTGTGTTATTATTGTCATCACAAAGAGTTTGTATTGATGGAATAATGACCGTTATGTGTTTTCCAGAAAACTCCACTGCTATTCTTTAACACATGGATCATAACGTGAAAATTATACTGTATATTATAGAATTATACTACTTTGTTTAGCCGCCATTTAGATAAATATTAGTTTTGACACTTCACATTTGGCAGTCGTGAGGTAGACACGTGGCAAATATATTATGGAAAAATATTCAGCAAACCAACGTGTTTAATTGTTAAAACATTTTATTAAAATCAATCATCGATTAGTGTGACGATGAGAAAGTTACGTGAAAGTTTTGGGAGAAACAACGTGCCAACAAAACGCTTTATTTATTGTTTATTGAATGATTTCGTAGAAAGAGGGTATGTAGATGATATGCCGCAGTTTGGACCACAATGTACTGCGAGATTGGTTGAAAACATTACTACTGCTCAAGAATGTGTTTAAAACAATCCATCGCCCTCAATTTGACGCCGTGCTCAGGAGTTTGGTTTTTAAAGAACAACTTTGGCCACAATTTTGCACAAAGATTTGTATTTGTTTCCATATAAGATTCAGTTGACACCAGCGCTTCATCCACAAGACCATTTACGGCGCCGTACATATGCCAATAGGATGTTTCAGCTCGCCCATAAAAAAGACGATTTTCATGAAAAAATTATAATGAGTGACGAGGAATATTTTCATTTGAATGGATATGTGTACTGGGGATGGGGAAACCCTTAAATTATTCAACTGTCACCTTTGCATCCATCAAAAGTGAGAGTCTGGTGTGCAATTACTTACTTCTTTGAAAAAAAAAAAAACAGCTTAACGGTAACTGTGAATGGGAAGCGATATCCTGATATGATTGAACAATTTTTAAAGCCACACCTGCATGCTTTAGGCTTGATTAACCTAAGGTATCAACAAGACAGTGTCACATCGCATACAGCCAGAATTAAAATGGAATTACTGCAAGACCTCTTTCCACAACAAGTTATTTCAAGAAATGGTGACGTTGATTGGCCTTCACAGTCGCCTGATTTGACTGCTCCAGACTTCTTTTTGTGGGGATATCTAAAAAGCAAGGTTTATGCCAACAACCTCCAAAAGTTTGAGTGACTCAAACAAAATATTCGTGACGAAATTAATTAAATACAGCGAGACATGTGTGAGAATGTAATGAGGCTAACAGAGGCGGCCATTCATTTGATATTGTATTCCATACATAATTGCCGATATTAAATAAAACATTTATCAATATAAGATCTATTCTCTTTCATTTAATCAAACATCATAAACAAACAAAGTAGTATACCTTCTCGGCGTACACCCTGTATAAGGAAAGCCTTTTGGCTTATATTAATATGCGTAATACTGTTTGTCTTTGGTTTAGAGAGATGAGAATAGAAGATATTTATATGATTATATTTAATATTTATCTTCTGGCAAACTAAATGGAAATCGAATTCTTAAATGGTTTTAACAAATAAAATCCTTTAATTGAATGGAGCACAAGTTTCCTTTCAACTTGTTACATTTAAAACTTAACAGGTGTTGGATAAATAAAAATAACAAAAACAAAAGAATAAACATTAACATGTTAAAATTATTTTGACAAAGTTATAAAAATACAACAATTTCTATTTAATCTTAATGAAAAAGGTCCTGCATATTTAAATGTATTTCAGAGAAGGGACAAAGTCAAATATTGTTGTCTCTATGGACTTGGCTAAATCAACTCATTTTCTGTGTTTTCTTTTCTTTTGGTAAATATCGACTAAAAATGTCTTGTTTTTTAAGCCTGATTATTTTGTTTTTTATCTTTTACAACATATGTTACAATAAAATGTTTGTTTTTGTTTTTATTTCAATTTCAGTTTTTGTGTATTTTTCTTTTATTTATTACCACCTAAAACATACTAATGAATCTATTTTGAGAACGTTTTAACGAAACATTTAAAATAATACAAAATAAATTTATTTAAACAACTATTAAGGTTTTGAGTTAAACAACAACAATAAAACATTTGGTTTTTTTTTTTTTTATTTGAAATTAATAATTGTTATTTTTTTATTAACATTTGTTTCTTATATTTGTTTAATAACAATAAAACAACCTTACAACAACATAAATCCATCAAAAATAAATACGAAAACAAAAACAAAACATAAACTGCAAAAAGTAGCAAAACATAAAATGGAGAGGGATCTTATTTGCAATAAAACAATAAAAAAAAACAACTTAAAAACATAAAATAAAAGATGTCACATGAGCTAATAAATATATTTTTAAAGAATTCCAAATACCACCAATTTTTTTTTTTTAATTGTTCAGGAGAACTCTAAAAGTTCCCTTTTGGCATCGCCACCGATGATTTTCTTCTTCTTTTTTTTAATTGTGACATTCGAAAATGTGTTCACAGTCTTTTTAGAATATTTTTGGTGTGACCTTGATAATTTCAATTTAAACAAATTTCAAAAGCAGTTATTGTGATACTTAGAAAATTTAAGTTAAATGTGGAATTAAAAAATAATAATAATTTATTACAGGGTGTCGGCCGGGAAGGTATACTACTTTGTTTGTTTATAATTTTTGATTAATTGAAAGAGAATGGATCTTATATTGATAAATGTGTTATTTAATGTCGACAATTAGCCTCACAAATTCACCTTTTTTGGGCATATTTTTCATTACGTTCTCAAACATTTCTGGCGTTATTTCATTAATTTCATCACGAATAGTTTGTTTGAGTTGCTCAAGCGCTTCTGATTTGTTTGCATAAACCTTGCTTTGCAGTCAAATCAGGCGACTGTGGAGGCCAATTAACATCACCATTTCTTGAAATAACTTGCTGTGGAAAGAGATCTTGCAGTAATTCCATTGTAATCCTGGCTGTATGCGATGTGACACTGTCTTGTTGACATTTTAATCAAGACCAAAGCATGCAGTTGTGGCCTTAAAAAGTTTTCAATCATATCACGATATCGCTTTCCATTCACAGTTACCTTTACGTCGCTTTCATTTTCAAAGGAGTAAGGTAAAATGCTTCCTCCTTGCCAAATTTGCACATCAGACTGTCACTTTTAATACATGCAAAGGTGGTTGTTGAATAATTTAAGAGTTTCCCATTCCTCACAGTCGACTTCTGTTTAGTCACATACCCATTCAAATGAAAATGTTCCTTGTCACTCATTTTGATTTTTTCATGCAAATCGGGGTTGTCATAAGCGAGCTGTAACATCATATTGGCATATGTATGGCACCGTATATGATCTTGTGGAAGAAGCTCTTGTGTCAACTAAATTTTATATGAAAACAAATGCAAATCTTTGTGCAAAATTTTGGCCAATGTTGTTCTTTAAAGACCATGCTCCTGAGCACCACGTCGAATTCATGGTGATGGATTGTTTTGAATATTTTCTTTAGCAGCAGTAATATTTTCAAACGATTTTGCAGTACGTTGTGGTCCATATTGGGGCCTGTCACACCTCTTCACTGCACAATATATAGTGCGTTTTGTTGGCATGTTGTTTCTCCCAAAAATTTCACGTAACTTTCTCATCGTCACAGTAATCGATGATTGATTAGGATAAAATGTTTTAACGATTTAAACACGTTGGCTTATCGAATATTTTTCCACAATAAATTTCTCACGTGTCTACTTCATGACTGCCAAATATGAACTGTCAGGGCTAATGATTACCAAAATGGCGGCAAAACAAAGTAGTATACCTACCCGGCGGAATTAATTAAATTTTATATTTTAACCTAAAAGTTATTAAAAGATTCTGCATTTTTGTTAACTATAAAAAGCATAATAAGACAAAAAATTATTCAAAAGTTAAAAAACTCTACATCTCAAAATGTTTAGAATTTTATTTTGGAAATATTTTAAGATCACAGCTCACAAAATTGGTGGTTTTGGTTTCAAAATTAACACTTCAAACAAATTTTAAAAAATATATAATAGTTATAGTTTTTTGACCCTTTTATTATTTTTTTAGTAGTTAATTAGAAAGCACTAGGTCAATTTTAATAAAAAAATTTTTAAAAAACTTTTATTTTTTATTATTTTTTCGATATTTCGCCACACCGTTGGTTGGCATCATCAGGAAAACAAAAATAATGAACAAACAAAATGAAAAAAAAATTTTTTTTTGTTTTGTTTTTTTGAAAAAAAATTTTATTTTGAATTTGTTAATCAAAAATTTTTTTCAAATTGTTTTCCTGATGATGCCAACCAACGGTGTGGCGAAATATCGAAAAAATAATAAAAAATAAAAGTTTTTTAAAAAATTTTTTATTAAAATTGACCTAGTGCTTTCTAATTAACTACTAAAAAATTTTAAAAAATGTTTGTTTTTGCTGATTTTCATGAAAAAAATTAGATATTTAAATTTTGTTGGTATGAAACATTTAGTCGAAATAATCATTAAAAAGGTTGTACATACCATTGGTCGGTGTATGTTCCAAATGCTCCAGGTCCACTTACTCTTCGTTTGGTGGTTGGTTTAACGTGCATTTTACTATGACGTTATGTTTAAGAAACATTTACGCTCCCCACGCTATAACAGCTCCCCACTACATGTGTTGTCATTCATATTATTGTTGTTGCAATTATTAAACATATTTATTATTTTGTTTCTCTTTTAACTAGATAATAATTTAACAGCGAACAAACCCAAAATTGTTTAAGGGAAAAGCATAACAAACGAAGAAGAAGAAGAAAAAAATCAATTCAAGTTTTATAATATTTTTAATTAATATTAAAACATTAATCGTCTTGGTTTTTTGTTTTCTTTGTCATATAATTAAAACACAATTTTTGTTTATTAAATGTTTTAAAAACATTAAAAATTTTTTTTTATTAATATTTTTTTTTTTTTGTTTTATTGATATTGTTTTAAATTATTATTGCTTTCGATTATTTGTTATGTTGTGCATGCCTCCTTTTATGTGAATTGAATATTTAAGTATTTAAGTTATTTTTATTATTTTTATTTTCAATAATTTTTGTTCATTTGTTTATTTAATTTCATTTCAATTCTTTGGTGGGCAGAATAAGATGGGATTTTAACTAAATTATTATTATTATTGCATGTGTTTATGTTTTGTATTTATGCATATGTGGGCGTGTGTGTGTGTGTGCAAATATTAGATTTTTTTAATCTTCTCCTTCCTAACGGCACTTATGATTCTGTAGAATTGGTGATTTTGTGTGTGTGTGTGTGTATTAAATCTGTTTATAATTTTAATTTTATTTTCTTCTTGCACATGAGGTGTGTTTTAAGTGCTTCCTTATACATGAAAGTTATTTTATAACTGTAAACTTTTTTATGTTTTTAATTTCAATTTCTTTAAGATGATAACATGATTTGCGGAGTAACTGTAATGCTGCTCATAAACACACAAATACATGTAGGATTATGTGTTAATAGAATTGAGTAAACTCATTTTTATGAGAATGTTGTCTCCTAAAGAGAGCACAATTAATTGAACATAAATTCAGAGACGGTAAGTGAAATTTTATAACTATACTCGGTGTTGCCATATTTTATTTTCTTCAAAAATCTCTTAATTAATAAAAACAAAATTGCTAACCAATTCGCTTGAGGTTGTGTGATGTTTACAAAAAAAAGCAAAAAAAAAGCGTAAATAAAAATTTTTAAATAAAAATTTTTAAATAAAAATCTTAATTAATAGTCAATCAAAAATACATCAAAATTTAATAAAATAAATTTTACAGTAATAGTGTTTTTTTTAAGTACAACGTTTTTTACATAAAAATTATTAATATTTTTCTCTGTCTACAATATTTTAGCACACAATTGGCTGGCGTTATCAGAAAACGGCGAATATACAGCAGTATAGAGAGAACACTGAAGATGGCAAATAGCCGAAACCGGTTTGTTCACAAACCAAATTTTACGGGGATTGACGTAAAATCATACCCAAATAAAGTAAAACCCGTCGAAGAATATACCCACATAGCAATTAATAGTATTTATTTAATTGTGAAATTATAAAAATTTTTTTATGAAAATCACAGAGTTTTATGAGTTATATCACTTTACACACAAATTGCTTAAGTTCTAAATAAATTATAAAATATTTCTATTTTATTTAAAATATTTAAACAATACTTTAAAGTTTTTTATCAACTACAAACAATTGTTTTGAAATAAATTTTGAAATCAATATTTAATGTTGAAAATATTTTTGTTTGAATACTGACTGTATTTATATTAATTCAGCTGGGCAGGAATTTTTAAAATCATAATAGGTCTGTTCCAGATGCATAACAAAACAGTCCGGACTCGTACAAATTAGTCCAAAAGCGTTTCAGATAGCAATTTTTGTACAATTTTGAGAGAAAATGAGAGAGTAAAATATTTCATATCCTGTACAAAATTGTACGAACTTTTTCTTTTGGTAACTTCGGACTAAAATTAAATTATCAGCTGTTTTTTGTTTACATTTTAAAAACTATATAATTATTAAATAAATACGTAAAGTTTTTACTTAAAATTACTTAAAAGGCAAAATAGAACATTTGTTTTTCAAATAAACTTGAAGTTGTAAGTACTTGTACATATATTTGTGGATATTTATCACAATCTTTAATAAAATATGCCGTTATAGATCATTGAAGAAGTCATGGATACATCATTTTAGACTTAATTGCTGAATATCCAATCACTTTTTACCAGAGTCGCGAAGTGTTCACTCACTGTTTATGCATGTGTGAATATGTACATTTCATTTTTTAGCCGCTTCTTCTCATACATGTGTGAGAGACTACAAAATATTTTGTGTTTTCTCATTTGTGAATGCGACGATTTATTTTTTTCTTTCTATTCATAAGTGAAGAAATGAGAAACACACAAGTGTTCATTTTTGAATATTTACAATTTTGATAATTTTTCAGAAATGAAAAGATCGTAAAAATATGTGCGTTAGGCTTTCGCGTACATAAACGCACATATTTGATAATGTGCAATTGCCGGCGTATGTAGAAAAAAATGTTTTTTTTTATTTCTTTTAGAATATATTGCAAAACTGTATTTTGAGTTTTTATGTACCCATGTGTTTTTACTACATTTTACGTTAAACTGCGATCGTAGGTAGAAAATGTTCACGTTCATTTATGAGAAATTTTAAAAATTTCAACGTTCATAAATGTAGATATACATTTATGAAAAAAAACATTAATGAGAAGTAGCTAATTTATCATTCATCACATATGAATAAGACTAATAATTTTTGTTGTTCGCATTCATGTATGAACATAAGCAGAACATATTTTGTTGTTCGTTTATGAGCGTTAAAAATAAATTTAAAATTTTCGATTTCTCACTTATGAAAAATATCATGAATGTCGATTTTTGAATATTCATAAATGAAAAATTCTAAACCCTGCTTTTTACAGCTGTTGGCAATGATGCAAATGCTTTGTTTTTCAAATATTTTTGATTTGAAGCGACTAAAATCACTACAATGAGGTTTATTTAAATAAGTCAGCACCATATTAGTATTTTAAGATGTTCAATTGTGGTTTTTTTGCGTTCCAACAATTTCGAACAACTTTTCCACATTTAGAGAGTAATTTTCTTTTTACTCTCAAAAGTGTGCACTATTTTGTTATGCATCTAGAACAGAGCTAATAATCCTAATGTCAGCCAGAGAAAAAAATATTTGTTATATTTTACCAACTTGTCCATCCCTGGAACAGAAAAAGCTTTGATGTTTTTTTTTTAAGTTACAAATGAATTTTTTTAAAACAATTAAATTTTTTTATATCTTTAATTTCAACAATTAAAAACTTTTATTTATTAAAATTGTTGGCAGTGCATTTAACGTTTTTCTTTTGCAGTGCTAAAATAAAATTTTTATTATATCGATGAAATCAATTCATTGTGGGTTGAAATATTTTTAAAAATAATTTTTAGTACGGCGAAAGTTTATGAGTTTTTGTTTTTATAGTTTTATTAAGTAATAAAAATTATTTGAAAATTATGTGTTATCAAAAGTGAAATAATAAAAATAACAAAATTGCCACACTTTTAATATGGTTCACCGAAGACACACACACACACGCACACACAAACACACCTTAAACACGGTTGAAAAACATTTCAACTAAAGGAAAAATAAAAGGTGCTTTAAGGACAAGGTACATACAAATAGACAAGTGCAAGTGTTTTTTATTTGTTTGTAGGCTTGTTCCAGTACAATGGCGTACATACATATCTACATAATATTCTAAATATATAAAATAAAATTCAAACAATTCTAAATGTTATTACATAGAATACAATACTATGGGACACGAAGTGTGTGGAAATGTATTCATTAGGGCCGTACCATAACTTTGTCTCATGCAAAATCATTTTTAAAAATTATGCACTAAGAAATCATTTCTCAGTTGCTAGTTTATTTTAAATAATTGAGAGTTTCTTAAAGTTTGATGGACTTTAGGCCAACATTGAGTTTTATTGCCAGGTTTCTTTATGCGCAGAGTTATTTCCCTAAAACTTCTTAATATAGTAAAAGTCACTAGTACCCTTAGCTAGAATTAAGATGTATAGAACCAGAAATAATTAAAAATATGAACCCAAAAGCTATATTGATGAAAGTACTTTTTTTGCTTCACTAACTTATCTTACTTAATGTCTAGACTTAAGATTTATTAACAAAATAAAATAAAGTATGTATTAAGGTGTCACACTATCACACAAAAAAAGATGCACCACAAAATCTCACTCTCAAACTATAATTTTCGCACCTGTCAAATACAAGCGAAAGAATCCGTTAAACTTTTCTTTAAGAATTTTTCCACAAATATACAAACAGTTTTAGTAGATTTTCAACTGTCTACTAAATTTCAAATAATAATAATTAAATCAATAATTGCTTTAAAAGGAATGCACATTTAGCCGTTCTAAAATGAATTGAAAACTTTGGAATAATTATAAATAATATTTTAAAAGAAAATAATTAAATAATAAGGTGATTTACTGGGTATGTTGTTTACTAACTGCGTGGCTTGCCAAAAAAACTTATGCGCGCAACAACAAATTTCTAGTTACAAACTGCGCATAAATTTGTTACACGCACGACAACAACAACACATTATGCTGTTTACTAACTGCTTAGTTTTCCACAAAAACTTATCTACACGAGACAACAACAACTATCTTCGAATAAATTCTAAGAAGAAACTTTTTATCAATATAAAAACAAAAACAAAAATACACACAGACATACCGGCGGCTATACATTGAATAAATAGTAAAAACATACAACAACAAAATGTGATTCAAAGAGAATAGAAAATTTTTAAATTTTCTAGACTTTTAATGGACAAGTATAAAAGGGCAGCGTCTGAGTGGATAGTCAGTCAGTGTAAAAATAAACCTCGTGAAGTAAAGACGTGCATCTTAAATAAATTGTTCTGTAGTGTCAACTTTGTGTAGTTAAAAAAAATAAACTTGTAATTAATTTATAAACTCTAAGATTTGGTGTTATTTATTTTGCAATAAAGAACTCTCGACAAAACATTTATCAAAGACTAGCAAAGCGTTTGCCACGTTTTTTTTTTTTTTTGTTTGTTTAAAGAGAAGTAGCACTTCAAGCAACAATGTCTATTTAGTCAAGTACCGTGCCACATTCTTTAGGAAAGGGATAGAGAAGAGATGAAACAGATGGTGAAAGTAGAGGGATAGTCGGAAATTAACTACCGTATAAGACAGCACAGCGACCAGTGACTATGCCTTCATCGCTGATCAGCCCAACCGACAGTCAATTTTTATTTTTTGTAGTGAAAAAAACCAAGGTTTTCTTCGTTCGGAATCGAACCCACAACCCCCATGCTGATAAGCTAGTACACTACCTACTAGCCTACGTTTGCCAGCAGATGGCTTCGCTTCGTGAGGGATACCAAACACCACGTACTGGTGCCGTTGTAGTAGATGCTATGTATCAGAGATGGCGCTGTTTTCCTGCTTTTCACTTGAAATTGTTCCTCAACCTCACGGAGCCCGAGACCTTTCCACAAATGCAAAACCGTGGGAATCGGTTCGTGCGTTCTGGAGTTAAAACGTCAAGAAAGAAAAAACACGACCTATTTTTAAGAAGATTTCACTAAAAACTTAAAATTGCTGTATTTCCGTAAATAAAAGGAATTTCGCAAAAATAATTATAATTTGGGATCACCTACAAAAAAGTCGATTTTTATATGAAGATTTAACTAAAAACTTAAAATGGCTGTATCTCCTTAAATAAGAGGAATTTCGCAAAAATAAGTATAATTTGGGATCATGGAGCTCGAGACTTTTCCAACGAATGCCGTAGAAATCCGTAGAAATCGGTTCGTGCGTTCTAAAGTTATAGCGTCAGGTAGGAAAACCCGACTTATTTCTATATTATAGATATAAACGTAACAATATCTATTTTTTTAATAATTTATTGCAGAGCACGAACTCTGCCAAATTAAAAGAAGTTTTTAGAATAAATTACCCAAATTTATTTACTTGAATAATAGAAAACTTAGGGACCATCAGAAGTATTTTAACCGCGTTACAAGCAAGAAGGTACAATAATGAAATTTTTAATTTAAATGTCTATATTATAAAAGCCTAAATACGCTATTGGCGATAATATGTTTAGCAGGATTTTTTAAAGTTTAACAAGCGCTAGCGGCAGAATTAAAATTTTTCCAAAGCTGTGTACAAAAAGGGAAATTGGAAACTGAACTGTTTTAATTTCTTAAACAGCCCAGGTGTGGTACTTTAAAGCTTTTTGGCTTTAGATAGATAAATAGTATCCGCTATGTCGTTTAGTATTAAGTTGATTGCGTACAATTTTAAATACTTTCTAAAGAATTCAATCAGACGTCAGCTTTATACCAACGGTTGATACAACTTTTACTAAACAATTAGTGATATTAAGTGATACGTGAAAAAGCTATTTTCACAACGTTAATTAACAATTTGATATACATATCGATCTACAAAAGGGTCACAACTCAAAATATTAAAATTTTTAGAAGAGACAAAAAACTGTTTAGTTCATCGTACTGCAGCAACACACTTAACACAAAAATAGACATAACTGCATTTTTTCAGTTAAAGAAAATAGTGATGTGAAAGAAATTTGTGCAGTAGTTAGAGATGTGTTGTCTGAATTAATTTATGGAAAAAAGTGTCTTGGCAAATTTTCAAGTTGTGACCCTTTTGCATTTAGGGTGCGATATGTATTTATATATGTATGTATTAGTTTTTCCATATAACAAATTATATTAAATAATAAATAGTGAATTTAAACAAAATATTCTAGTTGGATTTATAGATTTATCTTCTTCTATCTTCTTATAAAAATAAGTTGCATTGTGTTAGTAATTGATGTTCTCCGGAATGAGTGAACCGATTTTGTTTCTCCAAAGTTCATATGATAGGTGACTTCAATACCAAGATTTTTATTTATAAACGATCTCTGTTTGTGTATTGGTTCATGAGTTATAGCCATTGTGTGAAGTTGATGCTTTTGCCGGAACGTTTTTGCATGCAGAAGTTCCAATGTATTTTACGTGGAGTTCCAACGGCACAAGCAAGGAAATCGTGTTGATGACCATCAACATTTATATTCAAGTGATACTTTGGGACATTTTTATACTGTTCACCCAAATAACACTGAGTGTTTTTATGTACGTTTGCTGTTAATAAACGTTCGTGGGCCAACATCACTTGTACAGTTAAGGACAGTCAATGGAGTTATGTGTACGACATATTGACAAGCGTATCAACAGCTTAATTTGTTGGAAAATGATATTCATTGGGAACAAACACTTGCAGATGCAGCAGTTGTCGCTCATCATTATCAAATTTGTACTTTGTTTGCAATTATGTTTTCTGCCTGTTTTCCATCGAATCCATCTGAATTGTGGACAAAATTTCAAGACTGTCTGTCGGCAGATGTTCTGTTTCGAGTGCATCAAGAAAATCGTAATCCTTCAATGGATTTCACGCCGGAAATTTACAATGAAGCATTGAATTGTATTGAAGATTTCTGTTTGTCGATTGGTAACAAGACATTATCACAATCGCGCAATGCATGACATTTTTGAGTTAGAACTACAAAGTGAACAACAATACGATCGCAACGAATTAAATGCTTTTGTTCACGAAAATCTTTCGACATTGAATGCGAAGCAAAAAAAAAATGCGTACGATATTATTATGCAAGCTATAAATAGTGAAGCCGGTGGATTTTATTTCCTAGATGCACCAGGAGGCACCGGAAAAACGTTTTTAATTTCATTGTTGTTGGCAACGATGCTGTTCCAGAATAAATTTGCATTGGCATCTTCTGGCATTGCAGCCCCTTTGTTAGATGGTGATCGGACAGCACATTCTGCTTTGAAATTGCCACAGAATTACCAAGTTAATGAAAGTCCCATATGGAACGTTTCAAAAACATCTGGAACGGCAAGATTATTGATACGTTGCAGTATCATTATTTGGGATGAATGCACTATGGCGCATAAGAAATCTGTTGAAGCTTTGGAAAGAACAATGAAAGATCTCCGCGATAATTCAGAATTGGTTGATGGTGCGTTGATTTTATTGTCAGGCGATTTTAGGCAAACATTGCCCGTCATTCCTAGATCGACAGCTGCCGATGAAATTAACGTCTTCATATTTATGGAGTTTTGTTAAAACATTGAAACTCACTGCCAACGTTCGTGTTTAGTTCAAGAATGATCCATCTGCTAAAAAGTTCTCTAAGCAATTGCTGAAAATTGGGAATGGTACAATGCCTGTTGATGACACTGGATTGATAACATTGCCAAATAATTTTTGCCATTCCGTACAGTCAAAAAAAAAGGAACTGATTGAATGTGTTTTCCCTAACATAGCACAAAAATATACATGGCATGCATGCAAATTTGTTACGGAATTAAAAATGGCTATACAATCAAAGATTCCTGGCGAATTGGTGTCATACAAATCTGTGGATACTGTTACCAATGAAGAAGATGTTGTGAATTATCCAACAGAATTTTTTAATTCGAATGATACCGTCTGATATGCCAATTGAATTGAAATTACTTCAGTTTCCTGTTCGCCTTGCGTTTTCGGTTACCATAATAAGACGCAAGGTCAATCCTTAGGAATTTGTGGAGTGTAGAGTATCCAGTTTTTTCACATAGACGGTTGTATATAGCCTGTGTTCGCGCATTGGAAAACCATCGGTTTTGTATATTTACACCGAAAATGGAAAAACAACAAATGTTGTTTACCACAGAGCATTACAATAAAAGCAATTTATCGCTGATTTTAATGAACTCGAATTTACTTTTTATTTTATTTTCTTTTCTGCACTACGAAGTGTGCAGGGGGTTCGCTAGTATATTATAAACATACTCCCACTGCAGTCTTTGCCTATACGTCACAGACCTCTATCTTTAGAACCCTCACAGCAAATATAAAAATTATATTAAAAAATAAAGCGTAACCCCTTGCAGACTTACGCTATCTTATGTTGCCCTGCTCTCTTTAAGCAAAAAAAAAATAAATAAATAAACAAAATGAAAAATTAAAGGGTGTCCTAACAAAAGCTCAATTTTTAGAAACTTTTATAAGAAGACAAATAAATTAAGACACAGTATCTGATGTTATGCCCTCTATAACAGCAGTTAAGAAAATACAAATAGAAATTAAGATTTTTCATAAAGACTTGATAGCTCTCTCTCTCTTTTAAACTCTCTCTATATCGCTACATTTGTAACACAGTGAACCGTTTATAAAAATAAAAAATCTAAAATAATAAAATTAAAAATAAGAGTGTGTTCCCATAGAGTCGCTGATTTTGAGGCATAATATCGTATATTTAAAACCGTAATAGGCAGACTTTTTTATTTTTATCACCAAATAAATAACAACATACAATTTTGAATTAAAAGGGCGCCTATACATGGTAGGGAACCCTTCAGTAGTGAATCATGGTCGCTGAATGGTTGACTGAATTTTTTAAAATTGACATTTACAGACACCTGCTGTAGTTTGATTTTATTAACACATTGTTACTTACCCTAATAACATAGTGAAATAGTTATTAAGTATTTAAATTAAATTATATTTTTGGTGACATTTACAAAAAACAACTTCCCTCCCATTTTCGCAAAAAAGTGTTTTTTTTTTCATTTGTGTTGCTTTTTTTTTATACCTTGAGTAACATTATTTTTAAAAAGCTTTCGCCCTAATGATGAATGTGCTCGTTGTTATAGTATATTTATTTAAGTACACAAGTACTATGATGTACTCTATAAGTGCACATGTACCCTAGAAATACACAAACTTTTAAAAGAGAAAAGAAAAACATGGCCAGGATTAATTTTTGCACTTTAAATATGTTAAAGCATTTTCAAATAGTCTTCATTTTACTGTTTCAGTTTTTATTTTCTTTCTTTTTTTGTTATAATTCTTTTTTGTTGTTGTGGAACTTAAACTTTCTTGTATGAATAAATAATTTTTAAATGTGTATTAGGGAAATGCAAAGAAAATGATAACACACTTGCACTCACACTCTTGTAAACATGTAAATGGATCCTACATGAATCCTAATTCGTATTCATATTTATGCACATACTTACGTATTTTTTCGTATGTATCGATGTAGATTTTTATTTGAAAATATGATTATGGTTTTGTTTGCTACACTACACTATCTGGTGTGGGTGCAAGTGCATGGTACTACTACAACAGCTTTATGCATGTTGTCGAAAAAGAAAAGCTGTGGAGCAAAGAAAAATAGACAGCATTAAAAGTTATAATTAAATTTAATGATGCGTGAGTGTGTTCGTTCACAAGTGTATAAGGAAAGTGAAGTGTATGTGCCAGAGATGGATAGTTGAATACCTTGAAATATTTGGGTAAAATTATAATTTATTCACTCCCTTGTAATCGTTTACAAATATAAATTTTAATAAGAAATATATACGAGCGTGCCAACAAATTACAATTTTATATCTTTAGTTTTTTCGATATACATATAATTACATTTAGTATGGATACTTTATGATAAAAAAATAGAAAGTAAATATCGTTCAAAAGCGATAACTGGATTAAGGCGTATAATTATTATTTTTATTTTACTTGCTTTATTTTTAAGTAATAAGTTTTTAATTTACATTTCAAAATTAATTTTTTAATTTAATATTTAAAGTATTTAAAAAAAATATAATTTTGAGTCAGTCTTAAGTTCGTATTTTTAATATAATTTTAAAAATTATATTCTTAATAAAAATTTTAAAAAACGCTTCAGGTATATTGCCTATGTGTGATTAGATTTACGTCCGTACCTAGCGTGTGTATTTCATAACTCGACGATGGTCAAACCACTGGGGCGATATGATGCATGCGCTCACACCCTAGGAAGCCGAAGATATAATTCTAATAACAGGTCATTCCTAGTTGCAATTTCGGAGGTATCGAAGTAAAGCCGGCAAACCCCACTCCTTGCTGAAGAGTTAGAAACTATCCGACTCCTAGTTCAGAACACTTGACAAGCATACTGACTGGATCGGGAGCATTCACCCAATGTTTTCAGCAAAGGTGAGATGATCATTTCATAAGAGCCGCAAAACCACAACCACCACGATGCTCTCGAAGGGCCAACCTCAACAATCAGACAGAGAACAGCTAAAAAACTGAACTCTGGGGCTAACTGATTCCCGTGGAAATTACGTGGAGTTTCCAGTTGAATCCCTGCTAGCCCGGGGGGGGGGAGCTATATTTCGTATTACGTGATAAGATTTACATCTGCACCTGGCAGTGAGCCTTAATCAGATGGTCGTCATACTACTGTGAGTGAATAGCAGCGCCACTCACGCCCTAGGAGGCCGAAGTCTAATTCCAGCAACAGGTTCTTCCTAGTAACAATTTCAATGATTCCAAAGCAGGACTGCAAACAACTACTCCTTGCTGAAGAGCTGGAGACTATCCAACTCCTGTCCAGAACACATGACTAGCATGCTCACTGGATCTAGGATCATTCCACTAGGTAGGTGTTATTAAAAGTGAAATGATCCTGGCCACCATTAAAAACAGACCTGTTATGGGGCCGCGAAACCACGACCACTACAATACTCCCAAAGAGAAACAACTAAATGCCTAAATATACAAATAGCGAAAACTCTGCGGGCCACTGATTCCGGTGGAGCTTCCAGTTGCACTCCTGCTGACTTCAGGGTACTGGGCTGCCTTTTTGGCCCGGTGGCACATGTAATGACGGTGGGAAACCGTCAAGACATATAAATGTGCCTCCGGGCGAGGGGGGGAGGGTTGTGGATATATTTCGTATATATTTAATTGTTTTTTTTTTTAATTCTGTTTTACTAACTTCTATTAGATGGTTAAGATGAAGTTCACACACCGCCAAATAGAAAACAGCAAAAGCAATTTTACTTTAATAGAGGACTGCAGCTCGTATAACAAATACAATAAAATATTAACCTTAAGTAAAAGTATTATTTAAAAAGCATTTGCAAAAAAAAGAGAGCAAACAGAATTTTATTTAATGTTTAGTTTTCTTTTTGAAGCACCTCAAAATTAATTTATATAATATTTGTTTTTCTTTTGATTTTCATAAATATAACATCTATATTAAGGGCACCTATTAATTATATTTGTTTTTTTTTTTTTTTTGTTAAAAGATATTAACAAAATGATGTTAAAAGTATTGATTGAAAGCATCAAGTGTGTACAGTTCTACAAAGAAATATTTTTTATTTATTAATGAATTTAATTTAAGATGTCAAATTGAATCGAATCTAAAGTATACAAAAAACTGCATCACTCAATAAGGGTCAGATTGATTTCTAATATAATTAGTAACTTGTTATAGTTTTCTCATAGAGAATTCATAGATAACATAGTTTTCTAATCAAATACGTAATAATTAAGTTATTCATAATTTATTGTAGGTTGTATGAAATAAACCAAACTAGTTACGAATACGTTGTTCTAAATGTTAACTTAAAACAAACAAAAAACATTAAAATTGTTAAGAAAATGAATCATTTCAATTTACATTAAATTTTGATATTCAAATTAAAATTATTGTTCACTTCACAAACTCATGTTATCATGTTATGGGGCTTATTGTTAGTTCACTTTACATGTTATTTTTGTATGTAATGTTGCAAATTATTTTATGTATATGAAGTTTGATATGCCTTAAAAATATTGTATCCAGGCCATGCCTGGGACTAATTTATTTAACAATAAATTATCTTAAAAGCTTAGTGTAAAACCCGTTAAATATAAAGTCAGCAGTATAAGAATTTTATTTATTACAGTTATACATAATTCTCATGTGACTATTTTATAAATTTATTCAGCATTAAGTAAAAATTTACGTTGTGTAAAACTTATTTTTACACAATTGTCAGTTAATTCAATACAATTTAAAATTATTTTTTAATCCTTAATAAAATAACATTGACTGTTCACCCGGTAAAAAGCTTGTGAATGAAGAACATGTAAATATTACACTTATACGTATAACTTTAGTATATTAACTTAAAATTTTCAATTTTAATTTTCTTTATTTTACGTTTAAAGTATTTATATGTATAAAGAAAGAAATATTGAAAAGATTATTAAATGAAAAAATTATAATAAATTTTTAATCTTTTTTTAAAAAGTGAAAACAAAATAATTTAAATTCACTTTAAGTTCATTTCCCAGTACGATAGTTAGAAAATGCATAAAATCTGTTATAATAAACCTTTGCATTAAAATTATTAAGATTATGTATCCTACGACGAATTAGCACTCATTCAACAAATTGCAAATGGCATAAATTTTAATTAATAAAATAGAAACTATTAGTTTATTAATTCCTTTACATTGACGCTACCTATGGCTTTATTCGAAATAATTAAAACTAATAAAAAAGTTTAAAAAAATAAAAAATGAAATTTCCAATTTAATCCGTAATGAAATAAGAAACGGGTTTGTTTAACGAAACTCAATGTATTTAATAGCAAAATTAATTATAAAAATAAAAGCTTGAATAGATATTTCAAATATTTAAGTTCTACTTATAAGTATATTATCGTTGAAATAAAATTCTGAAATTCTTTGTGATAAACTTAATTCAGGCTTAAAAAAAATTGTTCAATTCATAAAATTCATTAAAATAAAATTCACAATAGTCGATTGCCCTATAGCAAAAAATTCTGGCGCGGAGATGGCAATGATTAATTAAAAATATACCAATGAAATATATACAGTGGCTCACATTGACAGTCGGACAAATCATTGGTAGACTATTGTCAACTATTTTAAAAGCTATAGTTTGTTATTTTTGAAAAACTTTTGCATACTTTTCATTAACCATTTACTACACAATAAAATTTTGTAGTGAAAACACTTCCAAGAATTTTCCAGCACGGTACTTTAAAAATCAATTTTAAAAAATTCTAAAATTATGGTCACACTGAAAGTTAGTTAAAAAAATGAATTATCGTTATATCTGTTTATTTCTTATTATTTTTATATCATAAGCGATAATTTGGATTATATTATAAGCGATAGTGTAAAAATATCTTAAAATTTATCTTTATAATGGCGCATACAATTGAACCCTCTGTCTACCTTAGAAGAGCGAAAAATGTTTATTAATAACTATTTATAGAATAAAACTCAACGAGAAATCGCCACTATCGTTAATAAAAGCAAATCAACTATACACGACATAATTACGCGATACACACAAATCATCAGAATTAGAAGAACACGCATCTGCAAAAAGAAAGCTTTAACCGAGATAGGAGAAGTTCATAGTTCGCAAAGTATAAAATGACCCATTCATCTCCGAGCCAAAATTTTCCTATTGTGATTAAAACCAATTTTGGAAGAGAAGTACATACAGAAATACGGAGTTTTAAGAAAAATGAAGTTGCATGGTTAAGTGGTGAAAGAAACCATGTGTCAGTATCGAAAAGAGAAAGGATCGTTTGGATTTTGCGAGAGTACATGTCAAAATATTTTTCGTTTTTGAGCACGGTAAAATTTATATGGCACACTATTTTAGGTTTTCCTGTCAACAATTCAACATCTTATAGGTTTTTATAGATGGCCGTTGTGACGTGTTATGGTGTTAACACAAGGAAAAATATTTGCACAAAAACACTAAGAATAATGGTCTGAGGCAGCATGGCAGTTTCAGGTATTGAGAGCCTTCACTTTATAGATGTTCTCGTGGACAAGAACATGTATTTTGCCACTTAAAAAAAAACTAATGTCAAGACAAAACCCAGATATAAATGTAATCGAGCACTTATGGAATAAACTCGAACGTCGTATGCAAAACAGATTGTGCAGCAATAAAAACCAGCTTAGGGCCGTATTACGGCAGAAATGGAGCCAACAAACGCCTGATGTGTGGAAAAAAATAGCGGAGTCTATTACAACATGATTAAAAGCTGTAGAAAATCAAAAAGGATATGCAATCAAATATTAGTTAATGCATAAATAGTCAAGTCGAATTTAAAAACTGCCCAGCTTACAGTGTGATAATAGTTTTAAGTTTTTTGTTTTTTTTTTTTGTTATTTCAATTTCATTAAATATTAATGAAATATTTTGCAAAATTTTAAATATTATTTACTTGAAAGCTGCTGAACTTTTCTATAATTAGTTGGCCGTCTTTTAATGTTAACCACTGTAGATAACGGCCAATATAAGCTAATATCACCTCTAACAGGATTAATTTTTAAAACTGTTGTTAAATTAAATGCTCTCGTTTTATCTAACAGACAAGACTGGCATCTCTGCCATGTAACTGTTTATAGTGTGCGGGTGTATATGAAATGTAAGTAGTTATGTATGTATGTGTGGGTTTATAAGAGGAAATGATAAAACAAATATAATGATTTCGTTTTTCATTTATGTTTGTTTGGTTACATGTGTGTTCACTCTTTTTTGTTTTTTTCTTTTTGTTTTATTTACAGTTATTTTTGAATTTAACAGCTAAAAATCTTTCTTTAGTGCACGAGTACGAGAGCACATTACACGTTCATGTAAATATGTAAGTATGTATGTACATATGTATGCATGGGTGGGTGTATGGTTTAATTATTATATTTTTCTTTTGCATAATATTTATTATTATTGTATTTAATATATGTATGTGTGCATATATGTATGCATGTATATATGTAGATATTAAAGCAAAATGTTCTCTCTGCTTTTTCGGAAATAAAAGTACTTAGTTTTATTTTCATTTATTCTTAACGTATTATTACATTGATTGCATTTATTGTTGTTACTTTTACTTTTTACTTTTTGCATTTGCAAATCAATAACTTGAAGCTTTAATATTTTCATTTATTTTATTTATTTCTTTATTTTGTTGCAGTGATTTTTGTAAAAATTTCTTTTAAGAGTACGTCAAGCATTTAGTTTGATTATGTAATTTATTCTCTTGTGTGTAATTTTTTTTTCCTATTGAATGTGGCCGATATAAAATTTGATTGAGCTCGTCATCGTCTTTTATCACAGAAACAAGAAAAAGTGAAACTCGAGTAAGAAAAAAACAAAAAAAAACTAAAAAAAAGTTATAAAATGAATTATAACCAACACCACGATAAAGACACACAAATTTTGTTGCTAAAGGACAAATAAAAACGAATTGCCTGTTGTTGTTTTTGTTTTTTCTTTTTTTTTTTTTTTTGTTTTTGTTATTTTGACACACACTTATGTAAAAGGTTACACATTTTTATTATTTTATTTAAATCAAAGGTTAAGAAGAAGCAAAAGGAAAAAAAAGTAAAAAATAAAAATCATTCAGAATCAAGGATCTCTTTTGTTGTAAGCTATGGTAACAGCCACTAACCAACTATCAGTTTGTGAAAATTTGTCTAAAATTATTTTATTTATTGTTAAAACATGATTGAAAACACTTTCAAGGTGCCTTTTTTATTATCGCCAACATCATCGAGAAAAAACTCACTTTTCATTTAACGATTTTTCACCCTCAAGAAAAGAAAAACGAACAACAAATGTAACTTTTTATTTCACTTTACACACACACCTACACACACAAACAAAAGCCCGTCGTTACATTCACACTTTCTAATAAATATTTCTTTTTTTTATTTTTAAGGCTAAAAATTATCAGCTTCCTAGAGTATTACTCTCATTTTTTCCAAAAAAAAACAAAAAGATAAAAAAACCGTAAATTATAAATTTAGATTTTATTTTTTTTTAATATTTGCATTTCTTTAATTTAAACTTTTTATTTTTTTTTTATTTGAAATTATTTTTTCAAGATATTTTTCTTGTATTTCTCTAGTGGGATGGGATTGTCCATTACAAGCACTTTTAAATTAAAAACATTTAATTTTAGTAAAATTTCTTGCTTTTTATTAAAAATAAAATTAATTATTTTCCTTTTAAAGTTGTTTGTGTTTGATGTATTTTTATGTAACTTTTATATTTAAGGACCTCTATTTTATTGTGTATTATTTAATCAAAAATTCCTTTAGTTCCTCTTCGCTTAAACTAAACGTTACGGATGGCCCACGAGTAATAAAGCTGGCAATTCATTCTCATTGTGTTTCAACTGTTATTCAACTTGTAGTTTTCGTCCTTTTTTCATTTTTTGTTTTTTTTTTTGTTTTTGTTGAAAATCAATAGTAAGGATATAAAAAATAACTGTGTTTAATTGAGAGCGCTAGTTAGTCCTTATATTCGAATATAAGAAAAAGCTTTTTGTTGTTTGCCTCAACAAAGCTTTATTTGCGTTTGCACTTTAACACATGGTTTTTGTTTTACCCAAAAATTGGCGATTATGATTTATTCTTTTAATTTGCTAACAGTGTTACACTGAAATTTTTTTTTGGAATGTTTTTAGAAAAAATAAAACCTGAAAGAAAATAATTAGAAATTTAGTAGAAGGAAATGCGTTAATTATTTTTATCTCGCAATTAATTTGCACTTTCAACAATTTGAAATACTTATGAAGCAATCAATTGTGAGTGTCCTTTTTTCAAGATTCTTTTAGAGTGCGGACAAATTTAAGGTTAGGAAACACATTTTCTGTCAAGCAATTAAGTATTATGAATTAAATTTGACATTTATTTAATAAAAAGGTGGGAGCTTTTAAGCATGGAACGTTACAGTCTTTAGCCAAGAATTTTAATCGTAAAAATTACTATCAATTATGAAAATTACACTGTATTACTTTGTAAAATTAAAGCAGCTTTTCCTTGTAATCAGGCCTCTTCTGAGACCGCTATACACAATTAAATTATTAAATTCGATTCTCAATTTTGATCAATTGATCATCACTGGAGGCACTCTTTACACTTATAAAGCTCAACTCGTTTAAGAATTAAAGCCGACTGAAACCAAATGAAAACAACGCATTTTTCAACAAAATCATTTTTAGCGATTAAGTTCATTTTCAATTAGGCAGTAAAGTAAACGAACAAATTGTCGTGCATGCGATTTACGGTTAGGTATTTTCGCCAAAATCAGCAAGGCAACACCGTTGCCATGAATTCTATGCGCTACGAAACAATGATAACCAATTTTTATGGCCACAATGGGCTAATGTTGACATCGGTGACCTTTGGTTTCAACAAAATAACAACAATTCATTTGGTGATGCCGCCTCTTGCTGATGATATAACGCCGTAAAGATTGTAAAGATCGAGTTTACGTAAACAACCCACAAAAACTTG
Source organism: Trichopoda pennipes (assembly GCA_030448955.1). Classification (NCBI taxonomy): domain Eukaryota; kingdom Metazoa; phylum Arthropoda; class Insecta; order Diptera; family Tachinidae; genus Trichopoda; species Trichopoda pennipes. The sequence goes on from JASKUP010000040.1 coordinate 7,951,405, forward strand.
ACGCTCTAAAAGTTGAAAACGAAGCTTTTTAACAAAATAGACGTTGACCGACATAATATTCCATTCTTAATTTCCATATTTCTGTTTTACATTGATATCGATGAAACTGAAGTTGTGAAAAAAAAGTGTGTGTTATAAACCAATTGACTTCCTAACCTCAAATATTATCTACAGAGAAAAAGCCGAAAAATATGAATACAACGACTTGTAACATTCTAGAGTTTTGTTGTTGTTTACGAAATATATTAACATAGATGGCGTATATTTGTGCGTTTGAACATGATGATCAGTGTGTTCTTAAATATAAGGCGTGAGAAAAAAAATTCATTCTTTATAAAATTTTATTTAAATCACAATAAGGAGCAGTACATGATGTTGTTTCAATTTAATTTCAAGGTGTTTTTAGCCATTGTATGAGGCTCCCCCTCCAAACACATTAGAAACAACATTTTTTAACTTAATTTTATTAAAATCAAAAAACGCTTCTTCAACATTTCAATATTTTGTAAGTGGGGATTAACTTTTGTTTTTTTATGAAAATTGAATTTATCGCGGATCTAAAATCAATGATAACTAAGATGAGGTTAGTAGCACATTTGTGCCATACTTTTAAGTCATTTATATAAATAAATTTTAAAGTCTCCATACAAATAATAATTTTGTTGCATTAACTACAAACAAAAAAAACACCAACAACAAAAAGCAAAAGTCAATCTAATAAAAATCTCTTGATATGGGCTTTGTGGGGTTTAATTTATTTAGCTATGTTGTTACGTTAAGCCGTGTCAAATTTGGTTTGTGAACAAACCGGTTTGGGCTATATACCCCAAAAAATCTCTTATTTTGTTTGCATTGAAAGTTGGCACTTTATAACAAGATTTTTAATGAGTTAAGGGGCAGTGTGTTCCATTATAACAGTCATTTGACATGTTTATAATTTTAAGAATGGCAATATATCTGATCTATATATAAATATATTAATACGGCTGTATGCATAAAAACTTAAAGCAGGTTTAACTGCCGTTGTTAAGCACAATTTCCTAAAGTTGTATTCAAAGAACGCTTTTACCTTTCAATACTTTTGTTAACTTTAAAGTAGGAAAAACCTACGTTAAACCTACAATAAATTGACAGTTCAATTTTATTATTGAAAGTTCAAAAACCAAACAAATTGTGTTTACAATAAACTGAGCCGTTTATTTTAAAACTGGCATAAGTAACTTTGTTATTGTCATCTTTTTTATTTTAAATTAGTTTATAAAACAGTTTAATTTTTAGCATTTTCTTTCTGAAACGGATTTTTCTAATGATTGTGTTGAAATAAAATCTTTTTTCTCCATGTTGTGTACTGTGAAGGATTTTTTCGACAGGGGGCTATTAGTACTATTACTATTTTGTCCTTTACATAAGTCACCATGTGCAATAATATGCTTTTGAGTTGTGAAATTCTTAGATATTTTATACAACACGAAGCAACCTCCTGAGAATAAAAAAATAACAAAATAATGCTAATTATGTGTAGTATATTAGATATCACTATCATGTAGTTCAGTAAACTGCACTATTCTTTCGAACTAATAAAAATAAGTGCAATAATCACAACAATACTTCACACACACTTATTACATGTTTCCATTTCTTTCACACTAAGCTCCGTAATTAATTTCCTAAGTACAGCGACTAACGCCACTTTCAAAATAAGCGTTTTTGTTATACCGTTAATTATCAATACTCCTCTCAAACAAATCTCAATACTTCTCAACTTATTAATTTCAAATTTATTAAAAATGAAAAAAAAAAACTGTTCAGTTGTGACTTATGCCACTTTCAATGTAAACGGCTCAATTGACAGTTGTACTTTGTAATTCCAAAAATTTTTTTAAAAATGTTTATTAAAACAAATTGTAGCATACAAATAATAATAAAAACTAAAATATAACATGCCATTCAATATTAAACATTTTTACATCTTTACTTTATTTTTTACAAAAATAAAATTATAATTAATTATTTAAAACAAAAGTTTTATTGATGTACATATAATCAAAACAAAGCTCGTTATCCGAATAATTATTTTTTTAATATAAACAAATTCTTTGTAAGTTCTTCGTAAGCCTTGCAAACTAGCCTTTTTTGGTTTTTTTGCTTTTTATTAAAAAGATTAATAAAAAAACAAAAAAAAAATATGTTGATTTTGCTAAAAACAATAAAAACATTTTTTATGGATCGAAATACCCGGATAAATAATATTCATTTTTATACATCGTTAACTACAACGTGACAACTGAAAATAGTAGCATTGCCAGAATCAAAATACTAATTTTACTAAAGCATACATTAGCTAAAGTACTGTTTATGAATACCATTTTTTAACAAACGTCTGTTAGCCTTGAAGTGTTTGTTAACAAACGTGTACTTTAATAGCTTGTTTCCACGGCACCTGCTTCGCTCTCTATTCTTGCTTCACACCCCAATCATAAGCGAATCAACCTGCTTCGCCACACAAAACTTTAAGAACGAAGCTGGTAGATTCATATTGAATCCAGCTGCGATGCAAGAAAAAATCCTCTCTTCTCTAATTTTTATCGTAGGTTTATCTGCACTAGTTGTCAAAATTAAACATTTTTGTAAACAAAGAAAAATTACAAACATAACAAAATTAAAAGTGAAAACTTAAGAAATATAACTGTTTTGTGGGTGTGTTAATTTATTCTAATTTTATAAAATTAAAAAAAAATGGATAGAAAAAAAATTATACTTAATGCTATCGCGGCAAGAAGGATATCTTCTGTTGTTTTTCAACTTATGTTATTCTGTTTAATAACAACTGTCAAATCGAAGCAGATAAACGAGTCGTGTAAACAGCATGATTCATAAACTTGCTTCAGAGAGCGAAATACGAGATTCAAATTGTCGTGGAAACAGGCTATAAAGCTCAAGTAAGCGTTTTTTATGCATACAGCCGATAAAATTAAGCCGGAAATAGGTGTCCGTTAGTTGCCAGTGTTTGATGAGATGCGCGGTTGAATTTCCACCAAATTTTCACAGTATCTTATCGTAATGGTCGTTCGCTGGTTTGTATCTTTGTTTCATGCGTTTACGCGCAATAGTGCGTTCACAGTGCGAGTTTGAAACAAGACAAATTGTTCCAAAAAAATTGACATTTTTTTTTCATTGTGTGTGTGTGTGTGTGTGCTTGCACAGAATGCGACAGCAATACAAATCGAAATATGCTCATGTTCATAGCAGGTGGATGTGCAAACAAATAGAGAATTTTGTTTTCCATATTCTGTTGCATTTTGTGTGTGTGTGTGTGTGTGTGTGTGTGTAATTTGCGTGTTCAATTGCAAAATGATCCATAAGCCGAACGTTTTTCAAAGCAATTGTTAGATATTGGGAATGGCGCAATTCCCCTTGATCCCACCACAGAAATGATTACGCTTCCAGATAATTTTTGCCACTTTGCATAATCGAAACAAGAATTGGTCACAACGGTATTTCCCGGTATTGCACAAAATTTTAGAAACCATGATTGGTTGGGGGAAAGAGCTATCTTAGCTGCATAAAATGCCTGATGTTTCGGATATCAATGTGAAAATTTTGAAAGGTGTTCCCTGGGGAAATTTTTACCTACAAATCGATTGACTCTGTTACCAATCAACACGGTGTTGTAAATTACCCAGCCGAATTTTAAAATTCGCTTGAGTTACCTGGACTGCCACCCCACCGCCTACATGTGAAAGTTGGTGTACCAATTATTTTGCTTAGAAATATCTGCCAGCCCCGGCTTTACAATGGGATACATTTAGTAGACAAAAAAGTCATGAAAATGTGATTGAAGCAAAAATTGTAAAAGGAAAATATAAGGGCGAGGATGTGCTGATACCACGCATTCCTATGATTCCTCCAGATTTGCCGTTTGATTTTAAACGGCTTCAGTTCCCCATACGTGTATCTTTTGCAATGATCTCTATTTTTCGCACGGTTTATTATATGTATCACGTTCACGTGTCTATACTGCGAACCAAAATCGATCGAAGAATGTCGTATATGTAAAAGCATTGCAATAGAATAAGACGTATTATATAATCACACAAAAATATTGAATTGTGAAAAAGATAAAAATAAAAAGTAATTGTGTTCTTTCTGATTTCCTGAATGATTTTTTGGCGCACACAAAAAATAACGCTGCAGTATAAAAACAACTACAAATGACTTGCAAAGCAGTCACGGACAAGCTAGCAGTAAACTATAAAAGCTTTAAGTCCAATATGAACTCTAAAAATGAATTTTTTTCAATTTTCTTTTTCTTAACATTTCCAGAAAACTTTTTAATGACTTTAAGCGAATTAAAAAACATCTTGAAAAAATGTGAGAAAAAATTAATTAAATTGTACCCTCAATCGCACACTTTTTGTAGGAGTTACAAAACTTGTTGGTAATTCAGTTACCAGCTTACGCAAAATCTAGTATATTGGCTCTAAAGCGTTGCACTTGTAATAAAAAAATAATTAAAAATAAATTCGCTTCTTAATATCACTTTTTTATTTTTGAATATTTTTTTTTTTTTTAATTTTAAATACCCAATAAAATTCGTTTATAAACAAACATAAAATTAATACAATACAAAAAAAAACAGGTGTTTAATGGCAGTAATATTTTTAGTTGCAACGAGTATTCAATTTTTCTACTTAACATTATAACTTCTAAAACAAAAACACTGGGAGTGCGATTAAAAATAAATTCATTAACACAACCATTTTTTCCATATTTATAAACAAACTACAGCTCTGGTTCGATGTGGAGGTATTAAAAAGGAAAAAATTACGTTTTTCCTTAATCGCAGGCAATTTATTACATTGAGCATCAAACCAATGGCCAGTAATGCCAAGACTATTTTTTGAAATTATACAAATTTCTTTAGGGATTTGTGGTTTATCCTTGAAAAGAGCTGTGGGTATTTCGGCTTTTCGTACATTATAGTCAAACTCTTTCTGATACAATATGTTATTGTCTGGATCACGTATGTAGACAATAAAATCGGCAACATCTCGTGCAGTCACCACAAACCAGCGTATACTGACATTATCATTTTTGCTAAAATTAAATAAATTTGTATTTAGTTTGAAAAATAATAAAAATGCAAAATGCAATTAAATTGCATTGAATTTACATTATTATATCCCTTAAACGGACATCGGATAGTTTATCATAATCCAAACCTCTATACATTTCCCTTTCATCTTCCGTGGTACATTGCAACGTTTGATCTTCAACATATCGCAGATAAAGATCCTTATTGAGTGACGGCGAATTGCAGGCAATAAATCGTAAGTCTTCATTTAAAGTGGCCAACTCCATGGTGTAGTGCTTTAAAGGTCTTGCGGCACAATTACAATGCAAAGGATTGCCTGCAAACCGTACCTCGGTGCCATTCTTAATATTCCATACAAGCGATAAAGGAAATTCCGTCAAACTATTGTTTCGTAAATCGATCATTTCAAATTTGGGTTCTTTGAGAAATTGTGTAAAATTCAATTTATAAATTTTATTATTTTTTAGCAAAATAGTGGTAAGATTTTGTGGCAAATCAAAAGTATGCTCTTCTGATTGCAAATTAGTTAATTCATTGTTGGACAGATCCAAATATTGTAGACGTGTAAAATTGCCCAAAACACCGCGACGCAACTCGTTAATGCTGTTGTGTGATAAATTCAATTTCAACAGCTTCTTTGTGCCAAACGTGATGTCATAAGTCAAAACAGGCATCTGATTGTGGCTCAAATCCAAATATTTAAGATTATAAGGTATATATGGATTTTCGGGAAATGTTTTTTTGGTAACAAAACTAATTCTATTGTTACTTAAATTCAGCTAAAATTAAAATTTAAAAAAAAAAACAAAAAAGAATGCATTCAATTTGATGGAATTAAAACTCTCAATTGATTTTTATACTCACTCACCTCTTCTAAACTTAATAAATCGTCAAGCACACCATGCGTTTTATTGTCAAGTTTGCTTATGAAATTATGGGATAAATCTAGTTTACGCAGTGATGGCAGCCCTATAAAAGCATCATTCGATATGCTTTGCAAGGAATTTGTAGATAAATTCAAACTTAACAACTGCAGCAGACCATCAAACGCTCGCTTGCTAAACAAAAATGTTTTGTTTTATTCATTTTAATTTATTATTATTAATTTAAAAATTTTATTTGTTTTTATTAATATTAATTTAAAAATTATTTTATTCAATATTTTAAAAGCACTTACTTGATTTGATTAACACCATTTTGATATAAATTTAACTCAAATAATACCGGCAGCTTCCCAAAAGCACTTTTCTCCAAAATCGTAATGTTGTTATTCTGAAAGCATATTTGCGATAGACAAAATTTAATGAATTATAAAAAGGCTAAAATAGAAATTTAAAAGCATTTCAGATTATTAACGAATTTAAAGTCGGACAAACTTTTAAATCACAAAAAATGACAACATATGAAAAATAATCGTTTTTTTTTTATTTTTACACTACAATAACATAATCGATAATATGTAATTTATATATATTACTAGCTGTACGACCCGGCTTCGCTCGGAAACTATTTGCTAATGATTAAGATTTCATATGTAGTTAGAAAACAAATTTCAGTACAAAGAAGAAACGACACAAATTTTTTTTCAATTTATTGTTTCAATAGTTCTTTAGGTAATTCATTAAAAATAAACAAATAAAAAAGGTAAGCATATAAGACCCCTTTCACACAGGCAAATTTTTCTTTGACAAAGTTTTTTTAATTTTCTTTTAAACTTTCTTTGGTGTTCAAACACAAAAAGTTTTCTTTTACAAATTTTGTTTTAGTCACTTGGTGCTTTATGCAATCTGTGTATAAGTACAACTGTGTATAAGCGACGAAAGAAAAACAAAGCAACTTTGCGAGTATATCAAAGTCTGTACACTCAATCATGCTTTCTCCCTCGCTCTCACATAAAATCAAAACTTTGCAAAGAAAAGTTTGCCCGTGTGAAAGGGGTCTAAGCATATAAGCATTAAAGGTTAATAGGAAGCAATACTTTTTGTTTTTCTGTTGCGAGAGGAAATAAACACTGCTGACGGTGTCCCAACTCTTGAGCATGCAACATACAATTGCTCGTGGGAAAAACATTGGGATTCTAGGTTTAACCCACATACTTTTAGCGGTTGTCCTTGGGATATATAAATCATCATTGCAAATACAAGGCGACCGGGAAATTGGATATGTTTAAACTTAAATGGTAAATCACTTGCTCTTCACCTACAAACTTTCCTATAATTATTATTGCTAAGTTTTTGCCATCAGCGTTTTTATAACCAATCTAGTACTATCGCACAGTATTGGCTGCTCCAACCGCTCCAACGTTAAGCTGAAAGTTATGTGGTGGCATTCCCGGTAAGTTCAATGAATTTGGGAACTCTACGGGGTAGTTAACAATATTTTCGGGATCGGTAATGAAACCAATCGATTTATACGAATACCGTTCGCCATTAATTAAGCTTTGGATTTTTGAATTTATTTAATCCACGTATTGTTTTTTGCAGCCAAAAGCCAAGTTAATAGCTATAATTTTGAGCAGTGTATGTGAACAGTTTTGCAATTAGTTCGTCTTTAGACGTTGTGAATTGGCAAGAGCGCATTATATTTTTATGGTTTAAATTTATACACTTTTAGGACAAAAATTTTAAAAATGAAACTTAAAATGCATATTTTACTAAATTGAAAACAAATTCACCAAAGAATTTGAACTTTATTGAAAAACATGCACTCTATTTACATACATACATACATGTACATGTGATTTTATTGCGAATTTTAATTGAAGTAAGATTTTTTCCCCAAAATTGTGACGGTATTATCTCTAAAAGATCTAGCAGCTATGTATAGTAATGAATTAAAAAATATCTTCAAACATGACTGTTGACATGTTAGAACAATGTTTGGTTTCGCCGAAGTTGAAAATGTTGCCTCTCTTTATTTGGTCTTTTATTTTCCTTTTTGTTTTGTTTTGTTTTGCATAAGTAAACTCATTAGCATACAAACAACAACATAGATTCATCAAACTAGTTCGAACGAACATGTCGAGTCGTGAATAACTTCTTTGTGTTTACAACAACAACAAAAGAAAATTAATAAATGATTTTTCTAAGTTTTCCGGAAAATTTTATATATTTTTTTTTTCATACAAACCATCTCCTGAAAATTTCGAATCGAATAAAACAAAAATCAGCCAAATCGTCCCAGCCGTTCTCACGCCAACTCATTACATACGTGGACCATTTCATTTTTATATATATAGATATGCATATAAAGGGTGTTTTTTTAAGCCCGATAGAACTTGAAATTGTAAAAAATAACACAAAAAATTAAATTGTAATCAAAATTTCTTTTTTATTCGAAGGATCAATACGTGACATTAACATTTGAAAATGATTTCGGGCATATGGGCACCGCGGCTGTTCTTGACGAAGCGCATTCTGGACGTCCAATTTTGGGCCACTTTTTTGAGCACTGCTGGGCGTATGTCACGAATAACACGAACAATGCTGTCCTCCAAGGCGTCAATTGTTGCTGGTTTATCAGCATAAACCAGTGACTTCACGTAGCCCCACAGGAAATAGTCGAGTGGTGTCAAATCACACGACCTTGGAGGCCAATTGACAGGTCCATTTCTCGAAATCAACTTATCGCCAAATTTTGATTTCAATAAGTCGATGGTTGCGTTCACTGTATGGCACGTAGCGCCATCCTTTTGAAACCACATCTCGTCCGGATCAATGTCATCCATATTTTCAAACAAAAAATCATTGATCATGGTGCGGTAACGCGAGCTCCGGCCTCATTTTTGAAGAAATAAGGTCCGATGATGCCACCAGCGTGAAAACCGCACCAAACGGTGCAGTTTTCTGGATGTAATGGAGTCTGTAGGGTCTGTTGTGGATTGGTCTCACTCCATATGCGGCAATTTTGCTTATTAACAAACCCGTTAAGCCAAAAATGCGCCTCATCGCTGAACACAATTTTGCGATAAAACAACGGGTCAGTTGCCAACTGCTCTAGAGCCCAATCTGCGAAAGAACGACGCATATAATGGTCTCGTGGCTTCAATTCCTGCACCAGCTGGATCTTATACGGGTGTAGGCCGAGATCTTTGCGCAAAATTTTCCACGTAGTGGACGGACAGAGCCCCAATTCCTGCGACCGACGACGAATTGATAAATTTGGATCTTCTTCCACACTTTCGTTTACAGCGGCGATATTCTCTTCAGTACGGACATTCCTTCGACGTGTTGGTGTTATTGCATCCTCTAGAGAGTATGTGGTACGAAATCTATCGACAGTTCGACGAATGGCTTGTTCAGATGCACGATTATGTACGCCATAAAAATGACGAAGTCGTCTATAAGTTGCGCGAATCGACGACTGATTTTCAAAGTAAATTTGGATAATTTCGTAGCGTTGTTCAAGCGAAAGTCTATTCATGATGATTTGTCAGAGTATGTATAAATATGGACCTTAGTTAATATGTGAGCACGTAATTGTTGCTATCCCCGGTTTAATTGTATCGAAAATTTCCTTTCGATTAATCTCCCCTATTTTAAAAAAATATATGAATTTTTAAGGTGAAAAAAAGTTGTTTATCTTATGTTAGCACGTGTAGACGCTATATAAATTATACTTTAAGCTGAAAGTCCATACCACGCGTTAAACGCGCACACGCCTTGTATGCGTTTGATGCTTTTTACGCGTTCTACGCTTTTCAAACTTCAAGTTACATGCAACGCTTTTTATGCGCCAAGTTTTTTATTATGATCAGCTGTGGTGTAAATAATTTTATCTAATAAAAAAAAAATTTTGCAAAAATGAAAGTGAAATTTTTCAAGAATTTACAGAATTTATTAAATTTGTGCATATGACATTTTGTGTAATGAGGACCTATGGAAAACATCAAGAGAAAAGAACACGCTTTTGGGTGCGTCCCTTGTTTTTGGAAAGAGAAGTGAGTGTTTTTTTTTTGCAATACGACGTCAAAAACAGCTGAAATTTTTTCATGGCGCTTGCGACGCGTAGAAAAGTAGAAAGTAAACCTACTTCATGCGTTCTACGCGCCATAAGCATTCTACGCGATGTGCTGCGTAACTTGTCACATACAATTACACTGATTCTACTTTTTTGACAGACACGTATAAAGCGTGTACGCGTAGAACGCGTGGTATGGACTTTCAGCTTTACACCCAATTTACATTGTATGATTTTTGTCGCTGCAATTCTTATTTTGTTGGTAAATGTGTACTTTTTTTATTCCTCTCTTCTCCTATTCTCTTTACACCCCTTATTTACAACAACAAACTAAGAATTGCAGCGACAAAAATCGTCCAATGTAAATTGGGACTTAATTATTATTCAAGAAAAAGAGAACTTCGAATATCAATTGCTTGAACATAAGATTATTTAATTTTCTTCCTTTATTTACTTACAGATGTTCAGATCCTGCACAACAAAAAGTAATCTCCTATTTGGACTACAGAGACTGTAAATATTTCGACAAAATTAATAATAAATTAGTTACATACATACATATGTATACATATATATAATGCGATTATTTATGATTTATTACTGCGAATAAAAATTCAACAAATACGGTTTAAAGCATTTTGCATTGCAATTGTTGCAAGTTGTTGTGTTTGAGGAAGAACATTCCAGGGACGCAATGCACGTATAAAAAATTGTCATTTAGACATAAGAGAACTGTGTAAAGGCATTCAAATCTTTTTTTCCATTACTGATCTGGCAATACCGATTTATCAATAAGATATTGTGGCATTTCTGAAAAAATTCTTATATGACAAAATAAAAGCGCTCGGACATTCGGAGATAACTGGAAAACATGGACATATCTTCTAAATCTGTAGGCATATACATATAATGACATTGTTGAATACAACATTTAGCTTTTTTGCTAGTAGATTCACAGCCCCGAAGCAAGGTAAAATTTTGCAAGAAGTTGCCTTATAAAAAAGATGTATGGTGATGTGACGACCAAAGGCACCTCAGCTTTATGTAACTCCTACCCACAAGTGAGTTAACATGGTTTGTCCGAGTAGGACTATTATTGATTACTATTCCGAGGTTTTTGGCAACATTTACAATAGTGCTTTGTTCCCCATTTATTAAAACATCAACATCGGGAATATGATTAATAGTTTTCTTGCGATTATAACACACTTTGACTTAAGAGGAGGGTTTCAGAAAAATTCATTCTCAGTTGCCCTGCAATAAATTTTATCTAGATTCTCATTCAGCCTTGAAATAATTTCAGCAACAGAGATGACTGGATTGCTTGAATACGGTTGCACATCGTCTGCTTACATATGGTTTTTACAGTACAAAAGCTGTTTATATAAATCATTTGCATAAATAGAATAAAAGAGTGGTCCAAGAAAAGATCCTTGAGGCATTCCCCTAGGTAAGCGTAACACTAGAGATTGAAGATTATTTCACTCCACAGATTGTCAATGACAACAGAGGTATAAAGATTACATACAGAGGTATAAAGATTAAAAAAGTATCGAAATTTCATGCATAGAGAGCTATGATCAACCATTTCAAATAATCAAAAATTATCAGGAAATTCATTTTTCTTTCATTAATGTCGCATATTTTAGTTACATCAAGTGAAGCAGAAACACAGTCGGGATTTTGGTGAAAACCGGACTACTTGTCAAACAACAAATATTTATCTTCAATATAACACGATATTCGATTATAAAGAATTTTTTCTAAAGCCTTTGATAAAAAGCACAAAATGGCAACTGGCCTGAATTTTGAGTCATTTTTAATGATTGGCGTACAATTTTTGCGTACTTTCATTTTAGAGAAAAGGTGTTAGCTAATTAAAATAGTGTTAAATAATTTTTTGATATGTGGCAAGATCGCAGGCAACGATAACTTTACATATTTAGGGTGTAAGTTATAAGAGCTTACTATTCTCACTCAAATTTAAGCTTAGTGTAGCGTGCATACATAGTCACTTATAGCGGTACAATGTAGTGTGAGTTGGAATTGCCTATGTAATCATTAACTAAATTGCTTAAGAGGCATCATATATCTCTCTAACTAATTCACACTAGCAGCAATGACTAACAATTTATTTACTGGAAACCAGCCGAAGAAACAGGGTGTTATATTTCAAGTGTGGATGTGCACAGGCAAACATGCACATATAAATAAAGCTAGGAATGGTCACAAGCACTCCAACCTGGACAATGAAGTGAGTACGAGTAAGCTTGTGTTACATTGCAAACGTGAGTACACACAACCGCACTAACACTCGCCATGTTTGGCACGCTTTAAATTCTGGCGGGGAAAATAATTTAGCAAAACATTGTCAAATTATTATCGCACATTTTAGCATAAGAATATTTGATAAGAATAATTTTAATCGTTTTTTGTAAACAAATTAAGGAAGAAAATTTTCCTTGGCAATATTCATAATTAAACAAAGAAGCAAGATGGACTGCTAGCTCGCTAAACAATAACGGCTGTATGCATAAAAAACGCTTACTTGAGCTTTAAAGTACACGTTAGTTAACAAACACTTTAAGGCTAACAGACGTTTGTTAAAAAATGGTATTCATAAACAGTACTTTAGCTAATGTATGCTTTAGTAAAATTAGTATTTTGATTCTGGCAATGCCACTATTTTCAGTTGTCACGTTGTAGACTTTTGTTTTCAAAATCAAGGTCGTTATTGAGACTCAATGTCATAAATTCTGTTTTTATAAAATTGTCTAAAATTTCTAAGTAAAGGCGTTGCAGTTCCTCATACATCATATGTATTTCACAGGATGAGCTTTGAAAAATTTTGTTTACGTTATTTACCTCCATATTGTAAATACTTTAAAAAAATGGTTAATCGTTCATATAACTCGAGAGCCCGTACAACTACAGACTCTAATGATAACCACGTGTGAGGGGTGCAAAAATATTTTTGGTATTGCTAATTATGTTTTGGACTATTCGCAATGTAATTATCTACTTCAGGTGGAAGCTTAAGATAAGCATTAGAAGAGCAAAGCGCAATTGAATGACAAATATATTTGACAACAATTAAATTAGGAATTTCATTCTTAAATAATCTGGCAACGGAATGATTTTTGCCTGTCATATTTGGAGCACCATCTGCTCCGAATCCTATTATTAAATTTTCTTTGTGTAGTATTTTGTGTTTTTGAAAATAACTTTTTATACAATTAAATATTGTTAAAGCTTCACCACTCTCCACTTCAATTAAGCCAGAAAATAAGTCTTGTACTCTATAATTTATAGTTCCCGGATTACTGAACAAAGCGATTTTTTATTGCTTATGTCAGTAGACTCATCTACACATAAGGAAAATTTCTACTGATTCAGTATATTGCAAGCGAATTAAAATTGGGTCCGGCCTAAAACGGTTTTAATAAGGCACAAGTTTTTGTTCTGCCACATGCAAGATAGATGTTATTTTTAAAATCAGAAATGGAGGGTTTTAGAAACAAAGTTAAGTGATCCGTACACAAAAATGTAAGGTTGTGTTCTGCAACAAACGCACTTAATTGGAGTTCTAAGTTTTTTACACTCCTCATCTCATCTGTAGGTAAAAATTGTGATTCAATTTTTGTTTGGCTGCAACTTATACAATTCGCTCTGCTTATGTGCTTTTGGGTTGATTGGTGTTTTACTAGATCCGCTCTGCCAAGCATCGAATTGCATATTGTACAAAAAATTTCCTCCTCACCTGATAAACTTGTTTTTATTGTTAACTAACTAAAATTTTTCAACAACAAGCTGATACAAAACTTAACTTCGCTATGTAGTACAATTACAATGAAAGTAGTACACACTTGAAATAAAAAAAATCATAATTTTTATAAATCAGAAATCATAATTTAAGAAAGAAAATCATCAAATCATATTTTAGTTCAAAAATCATCAAAAATATAAAATCATCATTTTGGCAACGCTGCTTCCGGCTTAAATGCTTTTTTCTATGTCATTGAGCCAGTTCACATTGGATTAGTTGTGCTGGTCTAACATGGCAGTTTGTTGGCATTTTCGGTGAGGGGGGTAGTTTTTGATTGGCACAATTTTTCTACCAGCTTCAACACCGCACAACGAGAAAAAAACTAATACACATGCATTTATGAAAACACAGGTCTTGTGTTTTTTTTTTGCAGAGCGATTTTTAGTCTTCAGTTGGCTATTGTAGTGTAAATATGAATATGAATTCAAAAGTAGATAAATAGATTTTATGCTATTTATTTTTATCTTTTTTACTATTTTATCTTTTTTATTATTGAATTCAAGTTTTTGTTATAATATTTTTATATTTTACAGAAAAGAAAATATGTATGTGTTAATCTTTTAAACGTCTTTTTAATTAAATTTTAACGATATATATATTTTTTCAATATTTCGCTTTCCTATGGAAAGATTCTTCAGGAAAAATTAATTTTTAATAACAAAAATTATTAACAAATTGAAAAATTTATTTTTATTTTATTAGTATTTTATAATTATTCGGAATCTTTTTCAATATAAGCGCAATTTTATTTCGTGCTTGATTTCTTTAAATAAAGATTTCATGATATTCTCATAAAATATTTATTACAAAAATTTTTATTAAAAATAAACATTTTGTGATATTCTCATAAAACATTTATCCAAATAAAAATAAAAAATAAAATTTGAAATGTATTGTAATGGGGGAGAGCATATCCATATTGCAATTTCACTATTGCTCACATAGCTCATCAGTGAATTTTACCCCAATATTGTATTGAAAAAGCTAAGAGTCTTATATCCAAAGCCAAACTGATTTTATGAGAATTTTTTCATAAAATCAACATAGCATAGACAGCAAGACTCAAAGACACTTCCATACAAACACTACAAAACATTTCAAAAACAACAAAAAACACATTTTTTATTTTTATTTGGATAAATGTTTTATGAGAATATCATAAAATGTTTTTTTTTAATAAAAATTTTTGTAATAAATATTTTATGAGAATATCATGAAATATTTATTTAAAGGAATCAAGCACGAAATAAAATTGCGTTTTTATTTTATTAAAGTAAAAAAGGTCGATTAAGAATAAAAATAATTTTACATAAAATAAAATTAGAAAGAAACATTTCATCATCACTTACAGCCATATTTATTTTGTAATGCGTATACTGTAGTGTATACCGAACGAAAAACATACGTGAAATGAATAAAAAACACTAATACACACAAAGATGTGTATACGTATAGAATTTTGTGCTAGAATAATTAGTCTAGTGTGTTTTGGAAAGAACTAAATTTGTGCGGAACAAATATTAATCCAATGTGAACTGGCCCATTCATTTTGATTTTGTGTTAAGCAAAAAATTCAAAACTTATTCGATAATATAGGAACAGTTTCCTTTAAATTTAAAAAGCTACTTAATAAAAGATAAATGTGTACACAGATTAATAACATAAATTATACTATACCTGCAGATATAAATATTGTAAAGTTGACATGCCTGCTAAACTCTCCAGCGGTGGTTTGGTAATGCCATTTTCTTGTAGCAACAACTTTTGCAACACCAATAAACCTTTAAAACTATCTTCATCTAAAGAATCTCCTAGAAGATTTTTACTCAAATCTAAAAAGATTAATGAATTCATAACGGGCCATGTGCCACTGGCTATTGATTCAATTCTATTGTCGCTCATATACAACTCATTAAGTGAGATGGGAATTTGAAAAATTTTTGTTAAGCGATTGTGATTTAAATTCAAAAATCTCAAACTAGTCAATTTGGCTAAAGCACCGCGCACAATATTCTTTAAACTATTACGACTTAAGTTTAAATCCAAAAGAGTGGGTAAAGTGCCAAGCATGGAAGATTTGATTTCTTGCAAACTATTGTATGACAGATCAATGGAACGTAAGGAAAATAAACTTTGAAATACAGCGTTAAATATCGTAGAAATATTATTGTGACTCAAATCAATGGTATGCAGTTCATAGAGTTTAGGAAAGGTATTTTTGGGAATTTGCGTTATATTGTTGTGGGAGGCATTCAAAACCTTTAATCCCGTCATGTTTTGTAATGGAATCTGAAAAATGTTAAAGAGTACATACAAATACATTTTTTTTAAAAGTTTTTCCATTAAGTTATTCCATTAAACTTACGTGGGCTAAATTTGTTAAAAAATTATGACTTAATTGAAAAATGGTGGCAAATGTTGTCTCATCAAAAACATTTTTCGAAAAGTTTTTTAATTTATTAAACGATAAATCGAGTGTTGTAATATTAACACAATTTTCAAATGATTTCGGTTGTATGATCTCTAAGCCATTATGTGAAATATTTATAAGAGCTTGATAAATGTCCTTAAAGGAAGTTTTTTCTATTAACGTTATATTATTTTCAGCCAAATCCAAAATCTTTAAAGAGACGTAAAAATAAACTATGTAAAAGCTGGATGACATAAAAATTAATTATTCATTACTTACTTCGATGTAGTTTAATTGGGAAAACATTTGAAATTCAATTTTCTTTAAAGCATTTCGCGCCAAATCAATAGTGCCAATACGTGCCACAGAGCCAAATGTTCCACGACCAATATCTGATATACGATTATCACTCATATAAAGACGTCTAACAATAAAAAAAAAAAGAATATTAATTATAACAGTCAATAAATAAAAAGTTTCCTTTGCTAATTTACCTTAAAAATCTCATGCCCCTAAAACTATTTGCATCTAAACGTTGTATTTTGTTGTGTGATAAATTAAGCACTTTTAACACGGCATTACGGGCAAAAGTGCCACGTGATAGTTCTGTTAAAGCATTATGAGAAACATTACACCAGCCCAATTTAGTTAGATCGGCAATATGTTGAGCTTCTAGTTTTTTGATTTTATTAAAACTTATATCCAAAACTTCCAATTCACGAAGATTTTTAAACTGATTGCGTTTAAGATTTTCAACGGCATTGCCATGTAGATCCAAAGTTTTTAATTTACGTAAAGGCTAGAAAAAGGTTTTAAATTTAAAATTTTTGAATTTCTGCTTGAGAGAAAAAAAATCAAATGATAATTTCATACCTGAAATACTTCAATAGGAACATCGCTTAAGGGTCCATTTATAATGCGTATCACCTCAATATGACCGGCGATTTCTTGTTCCGCAAACAGATGTTTACTCAATGTTGTAAAGTTGTGCCCATCGATTTTTAAATTGTTTAGGTTGCCAAGAATCTAAATTTAAAATTAAACTTGTTTATAATCAAAGTAAATTTGCCACTTAAAAGTTAATTTCTTCTAAACAAGAATTATGTTAAAAATATATATTTTAAAAATATTCTATTCAGATCTGTATAATTATGTTGACAACAGTATTAAAAATACTATAAACGCACAAATTCTGTATTCGATGTTTTATTTAATACTGTCATAATGCTCGCAATTGTAAATTCTTATTAATTGGCGAGTAAAAAGCTTTTAATTGTGCTGATATGAAACGATCTGGCAACTTCTTGTTGTTTATTTCATACAATAACAACAAGAGAAACTTATTGAAATATTTGTTTTATGGCTGTTGTGAAGGCTTAAGCTTAATTAAGCTCTTAAATGCCATAAATTTATAATTTAATTTGAACATTGCCTCTAAAAACAAATAAGACATTTTATTTTACTGTAATATTTTAGTATTTAATCTTCGACTTCGCATTACTAATTTTGCTCAACTATACAATAAAACCTTGGAACGCCATATGTTGTTTTAATCAACCGACATAGAACGGAAATTTAAAATTTGTATACCCAAGCAATTTTCAAGTATAGGAAATGCAGACTTAATGATTTTAAAAAGTTTTAAGCGTTAACAAAGAAGAAAACGTCACCTTTAAAAATGGCTTAACGATATATAAATTCCAAATAAATAAAAGAGAAAAATGAGTTTTAATTCCCAACATTAGGTCTTCTCTGCTCTTGTGGCTCACAAGTCAATAAAAATCAGCACCCAAGAAAATTACCGTGTTCTCCATTAATTATGTTTAGTGATGGAAAAAATATTAATCGAATAATAAATCATATGTCCTAAATCGTTTTTCAAGCACAAGGTCTTTATGTAAAAATTAAATTGAATTTTTTTTATTTTCAATATTTCGCCACACCATTGGGTGGCATCTGCAGGAAAAGTGTGCAAAAATGTCCGATAAAATTAAACTGTTAAATTGCAACAAAATAATTAATTATAATTATTTACTTTTTGACTAATCGTGCCATCACCAATTACGAAAATCTATTTTATTTGTAAAAATTCGATGTGAGAAATATATTTAATGAAATATAATTCTATTTTATTCGCTTCACTTTTTAGGATGATTTTCGTTTGTTTTTTTTCCTTAAGAAATCTGTTATACTACTTACTCCAAATGTTAGGGGGGTTATTTGAGATAAATTGGTATGTATCAATTCCAATTGTTCCAATGTTTTGTTTACTCCAAAAAATATGTAATCCTCCAGAGTGGTTATAGGTGTATCCAATACTGTTAAATATCGTATATGAACCTTTGAAAACATTGGTCCGTAGATACGTTCTAAAAAACAGTTTATTAGAAAGTGAAATTTGAATGGAAATATAAAAACAAACCAAAATTTCCTTTATTAATAGTCAAATGTTCTACAGGCAGTTGTAGGGCAGCTAAATTTTGAAGAGCTACAGATAAAGTCGCCAAGTTAGTGTTGTCACATGTTACATATATGCCGATATCAGAGCTTTTAATGCATTTGCAGGGATAAATAAGTTTGGATCTAAATAGTTAGATTTTAAAACAAAAGTATTTAGTTCCATAATTTTTAAATTTATAAATGCCTATTTTGAGATATTCATACTACATAAATTAGCTAAAACAAAATTGTTAAATGTTTATAACACTAAAAATATTAGTTCTTACTTCTCCGGACATTTATACTTTGGTTCGCCATAAACATAAAGTGCTTCCGTTACAGTTGTAATTGAAAATAAAACGATCAAAAATGATCTCAAGGTTACTGCTGGGATATTATTGAAATTCATAGCTTTTTTTTGCTTAGGAATAAACTGGTTGTAAACAAGAAATAATTAACAGGCCTTAAACAGATAATCGTGGTGGCAGTTTTGATTTATTTAATTATTGAGTCATTTTTGTATTTTAAACAGCAAGTTTGTTGCCTAAATCTTTCTTTGTTCACTAATGAATTCTTTAAGAAACTAAAAAGAACGACAACAGAATTTAAAAGGTTGTGTTAACTAAAACGCTATTGCTAAATATAAATTAAGAAATTTATTATTTACACTAGCCACAATAGCAATAGAGTTATTAAAATCACTTTCACAGAAAAACCAAGTGAAAAAGTACAACAAACAATAAAAACTAATTGAACTACATATTTAATTTATTTCAAATATATAATAAGCAGTATAAAATTGTTCTTTTATATGTATGTATATGTATACATAAATAACATTTTATTAGACCACTATATCATTACAAACTTTCTAATTTTTTAATAAGTTGTTTAAGAAGCAAATTCCTTTCAACACAATGCAAAATTTGTAATTGTGAATGAACAAGTTTTATTGTGAATAATTGTGACTGTTGAACATATTTATTTTGAATTATTTAAATGCAACGCTGCTACTTTGTTCATGAACAGCCCCTGTTGTGTACGTATAGTGTAAAAAACAAGCGGGAGAAATATTCTTTGCTCCCGTTTTGCACCGCCATTGCTTAAACAACCAATCAACGCTTTTGCTTCACACACTCTGACAATTGTTGAAGAAAAATCCGTATACATGTACGAATTTATGGAATGGTGTTAGTGCAAAGGGAGAACGCGATTTTATTTGCCATACTATATGAAATTTGTTCAATAGGCCGCCATTACTGATTCGAGTTTTGTACAAAATAGATGCAAACTGTTAGAAAAGGCCATCATTTAATTCAAATTAAAAATATAGTCAGACGGAAGAGAAAAGTAAAATAATTAATAAATAATTGTCACAAAAGTGTAAAAGTATATAGTAGTGTGTTTCAAAAAACAACAAGAGAAAATTTAATCGAACAATGAGTTACTCGGCCGATGTATTGAACTCTGCTCATCTTGAACTACAAGGTGGAAATGGTGCTGAATTAAGACGTCCCTTTGATCCTACGGCTCATGATTTGGAGTCTACATTCCGTTTGACAAGGTTTGCTGATCTCAAGGGCCGTGGCTGCAAAGTACCCCAAGAAGTACTGGGTAAATTGGTGTCCGCATTACAACAAGATTACTCATTGCAAGACCAAGATGCTCAATTTATGAATATGGCAATACCACGCATTGGTATTGGTCTGGATTGTTCTGTGATACCTCTGCGCCATGGTGGTCTGTGTTTAGTACAAACTACTGATTTTTTTTATCCCATCGTCGACGATCCCTATATGATGGGCAAGATTGCGTGTGCCAACGTTTTGAGTGATTTATATGCCATGGGTGTTACGGATTGTGATAACATGTTGATGTTGTTAGCCGTCAGTACTAAAATGACTGAAAAGGAACGTGATGTAGTTATACCTCTCATAATGCGTGGTTTTAAGGACTCTGCACTCGAAGCTGGTACCACAGTTACCGGAGGTCAAAGTGTAGTCAATCCTTGGTGTACCATCGGTGGTGTTGCCTCAACCATTTGCCAGCCCAACGAATATATCGTTCCTGATAACGCTGTGGTAGGCGATGTTCTCGTTCTTACCAAACCATTAGGTACTCAGGTCGCCGTCAACGCCCATCAATGGTTGGATCAACCTGAACGTTGGAATCGGATCAAACTGGTTGTATCTGAAGAAGATGTTCGGAAGGCATATCATCGCGCAATGAATTCAATGGCACGCCTAAATCGAATTGCTGCTCGCCTTATGCATAAGTATAACGCGCATGGTGCTACTGATATAACTGGATTTGGCCTTTTGGGTCATGCTCAAACTTTGGCTTCTCACCAAAAGAAAGATGTGTCTTTTGTTATTCACAATCTTCCAGTTATCTCAAAAATGGCTGCTGTAGCTAAGGCGTGTGGTAATATGTTCCAACTTTTACAAGGTCATTCTGCTGAAACCTCTGGAGGTCTTCTTATCTGCTTACCTCGTGAACAGGCTGCTGCCTATTGCAAGGATATAGAGAAACAGGAAGGTTACCAAGCTTGGATTATTGGTATTGTTGAAAAAGGCAATAAAACAGCTCGTATTATTGATAAACCTCGTGTTATTGAAGTTCCCGCCAAGGATTAAGTCGATAAGTGCTCCTGGAGTGCAGCTTCTTAACTTTATAAAAATCTTCAATATCTTTAGGTTTTTTTAACTATATTGATGTAAACAAAAGCTTAATAGTCCTTAACATCTTAAATTTATGTTTTGCCCTTTTTTATAATTTATGTAAATTCGTAAATTAATATTATGAAACTGTTAAATATTTTTAGTATTTGCATACAAATTTTCGTAAATTCTTAATTTTTCTGTTTGTGATAATACCTTATATCTGTAACCCTTAAAAGCTCACCTCACCACACTTATTGGTTAAATTGTGTTCTTCATATATAAGTATTCACTACTATTTTTCTCTTTAAATTTATAACAGACGCACAACAGGAATCATAATCATAATTGCACTTTTTTCATATTTAAATTAAAACTTTCTTTTTAAATATGATTTAATTTTAACTCTTAGTCGTGTACGTATCGTATGCATTTTATTCAAATAGTTTTATAAATAAATGGAAACGATGCAGCACAATACACAGGTTGCTGTGTGGTGTCAGTAAGAACAAAAATGGCGATGACTTAAGAATTAATTTTAAGAGGGTCAATTTTATAAGAAGTTTTTAAAACATACTTTATATAAAGAGGAAAATGGACGAATTTTATTTCACACAGAAATGTCACAGGTCTCATAAACGCAATTTTTCATCTCTCCAAGTCCAAACGAGATTTATAGCAACATACGATGCGATTAAGTAATCCGGATGGTAGAAAGCCCTCAAATATTTAAGATACTCGTCGCTATACCAGAGAATTATTACCAACGTAATGTCGGGAAATAAATAACAGCATTACATAAAAATTCTTACAAACTTCGCAACGTCTGAAAATGGATTATGAAAAATTTGACACTTTTATGAGTCACTTTTTAAACTGCAACAATTGGTTTCAATGCAATATAACGTTTAAAAATCAAGTGTTTTACATCAGTTTACCAGATTTAAGCACAAAAAGATAACATGTAATAGAATTTTTTCTACGTAAAATCAGTTAATTGGAAATGCCTTCGCAGCCACCCACGTAAAGTAATTAAATTATTGCAATGCAGTAAATCAGAAGAGCATGTTTTGTTATCAACAGTAAGAGCAAAGATATGCATAAGATCATCAAATAATGGAGAGAAAAGAGCTTTTTTTTAAGACGAAAGCTTTTGCAGGCAAGCGTGTGTTTGTTATTTTCTTAAAAATTTGAAATAAGTTAGCCAAGAAAAACACCACTAAGATTTTTAACCAGCTTAGCAAGAATATTTTCTTAATTTCCAGTTTTCTTGCTTGATTAAAAGTTTATTATGGCGTTTTATTATTGGACAAAAAAAAATTCCAAGGTAAGCAGAAAAAGAAAAAAGGACTCTATTTTAATCATTGGCCTTAAAACATTGATAGGGCTGTTTGTGAATGAATAGAATAAATTTAGACCCACCAGCAGTTTTGTTTTCTTGTCAAATTTCTAATTCCACTTCCTTAAAGGACTATAACTTCATTAGAGAAGTTCTCTTTCAAAGACAATGATTTTAAGAATTTAGACACAAAATCTATAATATAAAATTTTAAAGTTCTTTTTTATTAATATTTTTTTGTCATTTATATATGTTAAAAAAAATTAGACCCATTAATTTAGAAGGGTTCTACTTGAAGAAATATATAATTTGGACGATTTTTGCTTTGAATTTAATGATATTTCAAGAGATAATAGTCATTTCAAGAGTTTTCAAAAATAATTATTTACACATCATACGTAAATACATACATTTGTATCTTTAGAAATAATCTCTGTAAACAAAAGAGCAATATTTTTTGGTTTCTGTACATTTTATTGCATGTTTTCGCTAATATTGTGCTTAAGTTGTGTGTGTTAAAAGTCAACTAACCAACTGGGCTGCCTTTATATCAGGGTTGTGAAGTTAATTTTATGTTATGATTTCACAGGTATGGACAATTTTAATTGTGCAAAAACCCCATTGAAATCAGAAGAAGAACTTAATGGGTCACTAGGTCTCAGATGGAAGAGATTAGATTAGATTAGCAATTCAATTATAAATTTGTATTACTTACTGTTGTGTTTCGGCGATTAAAATCCATTATTGTGAAGCAAATTTAAGGATGCATCTCTGAATTATTTGTGCAAAATGGTCATTTGCCCGTTATGCATTTTCTCACCTACCTGCTAATGTTGTGTACTGCATGACTTTATAATTTAAAATACTTTTATGGAAAAATATTCTATCCCGTGTAAAATTTGGAACAGTCTTTGAGATTTTTAAATTTCATTATTTTTAGCATTTTTTTATGGACTTTGAAAATTAAAACTTCATATCAAAATGGAACAAAAAGTGAATTTATAGTATATGTATGTAATTTGAGCAACAATAAAGATATTTTAACTTATTAATAAAACAAATTTTATTTAAACTTATTTTAACAAGGTCGACGGAAAACCGTACCCAAATAAAAGTAAGATCAGTAGCATATTTCAAACGCAACTAAGATCAACGAAATTGTACTTTCTGAGTTTTTTCTGAATTTTCAGCGATGAAAGCTTTTTAAATTTGTTTCTTCTTAAGCATTGTATAAAAAAAGCTCTCATTTTCACATCTCTGCCACTACATTCAATAAATATCTTGTCTGTCTAGCTGGCTGGTTATTTGCTGGTGGCTGGCGCCCTAACTTTAACAACTTAAAGAGTCGACAGAAATTGTTAGTATAGATCTGGCTTTTGGAGCGTTATTGTGCTCGCAAACACTTGTAGGATACATTTTTTTAAACGAAATATAAGTTTTTTTTATTATTTATTTTTTTATTGTAATTTTTTGCTACCGAGCTACATTTGAACAGCCTAACAGCGAATTTGTTTATTGAGTAAAGAAAAAACAAAAATTAAAACTGTAGCAAGCGACAAACACATTTGGTTAAAAAATAAAGAAGTATGTTAAAATAAATTATAATATATTAATTTATTAAAATAAACATATATTAATTTATTAAAAGGAAAGAAATGAAATGTAGATAAAAATAAATTAAATAAATCTCAGAAAAACAAAACACTGGAGCATTTCTTTTTAAATTTTGCACTTTGAAATTGTTATAAATTTCCGTAATCTTTGTAACGTTTGAAATTGAAATAGAAAATAAAATAGTTAAAATAAAAAAAAACAAAACGTTAAATAAAAATAAAACGTGTTTGCCATACGTACTATCTTTCTAACTACATTATCATTGAAATCATTATCGTCAGTCAGTGTAATGTAAAACTTAGCTCTATACCTTGGAAAGAAAAAGTGAAAAACTACAACTAGTTACATAGTGCGTAATTACATAGAAAAGAAAATAAATAAAAAACAAAAACAAAACGATCATACAAAAACATACAAACAAACGTCGAACGAAAACTTTTTGTAAAGCAGCAGATAGTAGTGAGTTGCTTTTTCGCATACAAAAAATAAAAAAAAAAAGTACCATAAAACAAATTGACAAACATGTCTATGAAACTATTAGAAAAAATCTGTAGGTTTAACCTAAAAAAATGCAAATATCTATCAACAATTTTTTTATTTTAATTTAGGTGTAAAAATTAGAAAAAAAGAAAAAATATGCGTAGTCCGCATGAATCATGATTCTATTCTGAAATACATAATAGAAATACATATAAATTAAAATAAAATTAACAGGAAAACAAAAAAATAAATTAATGTTTATAGTATAATAAAACAATAACAAGAAGCAAATCTTTAAATACAAGTGGCAGTGAACTAATTTTAAACTTTGCCAAAAAAAAAAAAATGAAACAAATTAGCCAAAATAAATATGAATAGAAAATAAATGAAAGCAACTTATACTTTTACAATTTTTGAATACACTGGCATCTGGGTATATGAACGAACACTCATATCTGAATACATATTTAAAAAAAAATTATTTTTAATATTTTGATTTTAATATTTTGCTCTTCAATTATATTCCTTTTTGCTCATTAATTTTTTATTTTTTATTTAATTTTTTTTTTCAAAAATTTGACAACAGTGAAAGTTTTACAGTGTATGACATCATTATAAAGACAATTTGTTAGAATGTCAAAATTTCATTTCATTTCGCATTTCCTCTTTCCAGCAAAACCAATAAACAAAAAATATTTATAAACATATTGCATGTTTGTGTAGATGTACATGCATAATCGTTTGTCTTTTACTAATACACACACATTTTCAAATAAAACCTGTCTTTATGACTTTTATCTAAACAAAGCAGCAGCACCAGCACCAGCAACAGCAACAGCAGCTGGAGCAAACAAAACAATCTAATGCTGCAAAAATTTGAAGAAGAACAAATATTTTGGTACACTGGTACACAATATGGAATTTATAAACAAAATATTAAACCCTTAATAGCCCTAAAATTATTGTACGATGCAACAAAAAATATCACATCACTATATAATTTGTATAACAACTCTAATGTAAATATTTAGAGAAACAGCTCCGCAACTTAGCTGAGAATTAAGTTTAATTTAAACGAAGTTTATGATATTCACTCCGAAAATTACGAAATAGTTAAGATGACGAGATTCTCACAGTTTTTTCTTTGTGTCAGCTAACATTTTGACATTCCATGTTTTATTCTTGGCGGGTTGTCAATGTTTCAATTTTTTTTTCTTTATTTTTCTTTGAACCTTTCAGTGCAGCAATAATTTTACTGTTATACACTAACAGTGTTTTCCATATTCAATGCAAGAACAACAGCCAGAAAGAACGGAGGGAAATAACAACAGCATTTTTCTATGTTTAGGAGTTATTTTTTTAATGTACGAATATATATAAACACACAAGACTCGGTTTATGTGATTGATCCGTTTCGCAAGATTTTGGCTTCTATGGATGGTTTCCTAAATTTAAAACTAACGCCTAAACTTGAATTGATGTATGAAAAGTCGATCAAAATCGCATAAAAAATCAACATAAAATTTATTTCATCTACAAAAACAACATAAAAAATAAACGAAAACACTGAATTGTAAATTTTTTAAGAACCATTTAAGGATCAGCCTCTCTTAACTATTCCAAGTCACTACCATTGCTAGAATTTTCATTACAGCTAACCGTTCTAGAGTAATCACTTCGTGCTAAGTAATTTGTTATTAGAGTTTGTGGTGAGGTTCTATTTAGTTGCTAATATAATTTTGTTGATTATAGTAACAAAATTAATTGTTACATATTCAAAATATCGCTATCGTTAAACACAACTTTTTCACATCTGGTAGCATATGGACAATATGCCAAAAGAATTACTGGCTCTAGGTATGAATCAAGCCAATTTCTGATACCCTGTTCTGGGCGTTCTGCTTTGATTAAAACAAATTGCAGTCAGAAGTAACTAGGTTTGGGCTCTATGACGGGTGAGCTAAAACTTTCTGTACAGTGGTTTCCAAATAGTTTTTGACCAGTCTTGCAGCATTTGGCCGAGCGTTATGATGGAAGATTATGGCCTCATGTCTGTTCGTTTTTTATTAATTGCTCTCTTGGAACGAACCAATTGTCTTTGGTACAGATCTCCTGTGATCGCTTCACCCGATTTCAATAGCTAATAACAATATAAAACACGCTTCTGATCCCTTCAAATAATAATATGATGCAAAAATAATTTTTATTTGTAGCTTCCAAGAACAATCGCCTTTCAACATCTCTCGGCTTCAATTCATATAGGTTTGTTATATGACTTGTTGCTATTTTTCTTGCGTTTGACAACAATCAAGGCGAAATGCTTTCAATTCCTCATCTTCAAACTTTTACGGCTGATTAGGACTTTTCTTGTCTTGTGTGTTGAAATCATCACTTCTCACAAGTTTTTTCCATTGGTGCATGTTGACCGTAGGCTTCTACCAACAATCGATCACGTTCAGCAGCCATCTTTTTCAAATGAAAGACTTCCCTGCAGACAAAAGCATGTGTTTAGACTTAGTGTCTATCCAAATATAGAATTATAATGATAGATGTTTACCCTCCAAAATATTGTTACGTTTCTACCTTTTATAAACGTTTTGTTGTGAGTTCTTTATTGCAAAATAAATAACACTAGATTTTAGAGTTTTTAAATTAATCACAAGTTTATTTACTTTACACAAAGTTGACACTACAGAACAATTTACTTAAGTTGCACGTCTTTACTTCACGAAGTTTATTTTTACACTAACTAAATATCCACTCAGATGATGCCTTTTAATATTTGTCCACTAGAAGTCTAGAAAATTTAAGAATCTTCTGCTACCTATGTATCACATTTTGTTGTTGTATGTTGTTTATCCAATGTATAGGCGCCTGTATGTCTGTGTGTATTTTTGTTTTTATACTGATGAAGTTTCTTCTTGCAATTTATTTTAAGATATTTGTTGTTGTCTTGTGTAGATATGTTTTCTTAGAAAACTACGCAGATGGTAAACAGCATACAGATTTGTTGTTGTCTTGCGCGTCTAAAATTTCTACTCAGTTAGTAAACAGAAATTTGTTGTTGTTGTTTTGCAAACATACGTTTTCTTAGTAAACTATGCAGTTAGTAAAGAGCATACTTAATTGTTGTTGTTTTTGCGTGTAAAAAATGTCTACGCAGTTTGTAAGTAGAAATATGTTGTTGTCTTACGTGCATAAAGTTTCTTTGCATGCCACGCAGTTAGTAAACAACATACCCAGTAGTTTACTTTAAAGCTTAATTATTTTCTTTTAAAACTTAAGCAAGACACATCTGTAACAATATCATATTTGACACCAACCATATGTAATAATTATGCCATATGTTGTCCAAATCGACATTATTAACTTGTATACCTATTACATATCCTCACGTTGGAGTTTTAATGCTTTTTCCATATTTGAATCCACATTTATATTTGGAATTTCACTTACAGCCTTAAGGAATTTACCAATATTTTTTTAGTAAGGCATTTTTAGTAAAGGGTTCGCCATTACTTGCAGTAGGTAATAAAAAATTGTCGACGTCAGATACTGTTTTTCTTTCTCTAAGTAATTTTTCTAAGTCCTAAAATCCTTCGAACCAATTTAGCGACTAATTTCTAAAATTTCATGACATATAAAGTTTCCTTAAAGTTACCAGTTAATTATTTAATAAAATTATTTTATTATATTTTATTTTTATAACTAACAAAGTCAAGTGGTTATAAATAACAAGTTGAAATTCATCTGTTATTTATTTTAAATATATTGACGTCATTGTTTTTAATAATCTTAGATTTTGTTTGCCATTTCACTTAATTTCATTGAAAAATGACGTATTCCGATCTCCAAAGAACATCAGTATGATGAAATCATAATATGATTAATAAATTTTGTTGATTTTAAAAAAGAATTTTAAAGATATGCAAACACATGTACATACGTTTATTTAATAGCTATAGAAAATATATAAAGCTATAAAATTTTAATAAAAATGTAATAATATTCACCATGTACATGAAGAATATATTTACTTATAAATTTCTTACAGTGCATTAATTGTACGCTTTTAGTTTTAGTAAAATCATGCAATAGAAAAAAGCAATTTCTACTATTGTATAATTTGTACCATAAATGATAAATTAAACAAAAAAACACTGCTAAAAAATAAAACATACAAATGAATAAATGGATAAATAACAAATAATTCAATAAAGAAAAAAAACTGGCTTGAAATTTTTTATACATTTTTGTATTTTTTGGCACCCACTGAAATCCCACAAATGTCTACAAAAAAGAAAACAAGAAACGAAATAAATTTCAAAAACAAACATGTTTATCATATCGAATTATTTTCGCCTACAATAAGTCACCGCGATGCGATTCAAATCACAAAAAAATGTTAGAATATTTAAGCTCAAAATAATAAAAATTTACTTTAGGGCAACATACAAATAACTGTACATTTTTTTACATTTAATTTTTGATTTTTTGCTTTCTTAAATGTTAAGCTAATACGAGGAGAAAAAACACTGAAGATAGCAAATGGCCGAAACCAAATTTGACGAGGGTCGACGGAAAACCGTACCCAAATAAAAGTTAAGCTAATAATGTCACATATGCTAACGAAAATTTTTAGTTTCTTGCACCCACAGAGTGAAGAATGTCTACCTGTTGTTTTCGCTCCGGAACCGTAATAGGTAGACTCTTGAAATTTTCCTTACATTTCCATTGCTATAACCGCTATATTAATTAGCAAATTTTAAAAATTAAAGGGTTTTCGGAAAGTGAGGAAAAATTAACAAAAAAAATAAATAAATTTAGTTTATCTCAGCAAGAAATAAATAAATCTTATAAATTATAGTGATAGTATTTCTAGTGATTGAATCAGATTGATTAAGTTCAAAGTACAAACTATAATAATAATTATAAAAATAATAATAATAATAATAATAATTATTATAATAATAAATAAGTAGTAACCTTAACAATGGTCTTTTTAAATTAATTTAATATTAATATTTCGCTTTCCTTTTTTTATTTGTTTTCAAAAATTTTTTTCAAATGAATAATAATTTTTGTTTTTGTAGTTTTTTTTTAACGATCTTTTTTATTTATCTTTAATAAATATCTTTTTTTCTTTTCCTTTGGAAAGCGAAATATCGAAAAGAAAAAAATATATAAAAAAAGATCGTTAAAAAAAAAGATATTTATTAAAGAATTTTTGTTTTTACAAAAATTAATTTCCTGAGAAAGCTTTCCAAAGCGAAAAATCACTATTAAATTTATTTAAAAAAGACCATTGTTAAGATTAATACTTATTTATTTAAGAAAAAGAAAGGTCGAATAAAAATAAAAATCAAATAATAATAACAATAATAATGAAATAACTTTTTCAGTAAGTTAATAGTTCTTTTCTAAAGTGTGAGGTGTGAATGAAGTGACCTGTTCCAAATTGTGTTGACGATGAAACGTATTTATAATTTTTATGAAATTAAATTTTTACCGCGTGGTGATTTGGCTAAAGTGGGTCTTTTATATAGATAGACATGATAGTAGAATATAGCCTCGTGCCTGGTCGAATATTCTGGTCGTTTTTTTGTTGATCAATTGTCTTCGGTGCAGGTGCTAATAAAAACATAGAATTGTTTTAGCGTCATGGATATTCGGCTTCGACATTGATTTACTTGCATGGTCGGACGTTACACACAACTTTTTCACTTGGGGTTATCGTAATGTATCATTCAACACCAATAACAATATGATGCAAAACTGACTTATTTTTGTAGAGTTCAAGCATGCAAAATCGCCTTTCAACGTCCCTCGACTTTAACTCATACGTCACCCAATTGCCTTGCGTTTAAATGAATTCCAATGCTTTTTAACGTAACGACCTGGTTAAAATGCAAAACTGGCCATTCTTAAATGGTTTGTGTATAAATCCTTTATAGAATTATCAGAATGCTGAGAATAATGAATAAGAAGTGAGTAAAAACAGATTCACAAAAAATCATTATTATTATGAGTATGAATGGATGAACAAATCACTTATTTAATAATGGCATAGTGACGTGGCAGTAAACCAGGCAGGAACCTTATTAAATTTCTGATTATAGTTTAATGAAACCAAGCTCTTATAATCATTGCATTCCATGAATCTGAAGAGACAACTATAGCAGGAAACAAATTTATGTAAGCAGGCTTAAATGCCTACAGAAAAGTCATCTAAGCCTGGAACAACGTGAGACGTGGATTGTATGTGCAGACATATGTCAACTAACTGGCATTAGATAAGGAATCACATGCAGTGGCACAATCACAAGTTGACACTTGTTAATGTGCGGTTAGTAAACCCTAGATAAAAAACCAGTTGCGTAGAGAAAAAATTGCGAACAATGGTTTTTGGCTTAACACTAAGCCATTTAACAGAGTTTAACAAGAACTCAAAAATGTAGTAAGCGTCTGCTTCAATAGTCGACCTACAATTAATAAGGGAATGAATGAAAAAACAAATTTTAACTGGCTATAGAAAAATAAAAACAGATCCCTTTAACTCTTTCAGCCACAGTCTTACATATATTATTTTAATAACAAAACTATTGCATTTTTGGTTTGATTAGGGTTTATGTATTACCAAAACAAAAAAAAAATTTATTTGCCCTTTAGGCTTTTGTGGAATAGGGTGGTAAGTTAAGTAACCATTGTGACAGTTCGCAAAAAAAAAATTCAAGTAAAGTGTAGTATCCGCAGCCACATTTTGTAAAAAAAACTTTATTCTGATGGAAATCGAAGAAACATGTCTTATTTGTGCGTATGCAAAGAGGAACTTTGCAGGTTTTGCATTGCCATATAGTACGCACTGGATTCTTTTTAATGCTCCATTTTGCACATCTTCGTGATGTAGATCGCTCTGGCTGATGCATACTGCTTTCTAGACGCAATTCTCTTGGTAGTGATGGTTTGTGTTTCTTTATTTGTACCGGAAGTGGAGAAGAGGGTTCCGAAATTGAGCGCTTAGTGCCTGATTTTTCGCCTGAACTGGTGCTAAGACCTCGTGGTAAACACTTCTTCAAAACAGTTGTAGTGAGTGTAAAATGTGCTCCTTTATGCGTGGCATATAGATTTTTTTGAAAGCAGATTGTTTCAACTAAGTTTGCTGTCCAAAATAAGCCGAATAATTTTGTTGGTGTTATATTCTCCATCTCAACTATATCATCTGCAAGACCTCCGCCTCCTGTATATTCACACGGCTCGTTCATTTTGAAATTTTTTTTCCACTTTGGCTGCCTAACTGCGGAGCTCGTAGTAGGTAACTGACTAGAAGTAGTGCAGAAATTTGATAAAGGTATATCATCATCTGACTCAAAATAATCGTCAAGTTCTGGCTGCAGTCCTTAAGATATATCACCGAATACCATTAGATCGGTTTCTTCGTCATTTCTTTCTTCGTCATTTCACACTTTCGTCATCAGAAGGTATATCTTCGATATCTTGTTCATTGAGTATGCGCGGCATTCTACATATATACATAACACAAAATTATGTGGGAAACAAATTATTTAGAATGTACTATAGTCACAGTGGTTAGTAATCTAACCACCATATTACTTACGTCTGCTTTTGTTAATTATGCTCTTATGACAAATATATGTTATCACAAAACAAAAAAGAAGTAATAAATAACAAAGTACCACTGATTTTGTTTAATAATTAACACTCTATGCTTTTTTATTTCAATTACAACACAACCGACCTGTTAAAAATGCAAGAGGATCCACCGAATTGAAATAAAGATAAAAATACAACCAGTGAACCCTAGTGACAAAATCTCGCAACAAATAATCAGCGATGTCTTTAAAGATGTAATTATTTAATAATTTTAAACAAGCAACAATAAGTGGTTAGATAATTAACCACCAAATCTGAAAGAGTTAAAATTCTCTTTGAGTAAAATATTTATCTTCGCGAACCATTTCATCTTATATTTGCCAAATACGTTTTATGTTTTCATGTTCTTTTTCTTCTTCTTCCTTTTTTAAAAGAAAGATCTTTTAAAAATCTCATTTTTTGTTAAAATTTAAAATTTGTATTGATGTTTGTTGAGGACGACTACTGGCGTTTACGATGACGATGAGATCATATTATTTGACTTTGGGTATGCAAAAATGAAATACATAAAAAAAGCGAAATTATATATTTTTATACAATAGAAAAAAAAGCACATTGAAATTTTCGCTCGCTCTCGCAAAAAAGAATGAAAAATAAAATCAATTAAAATCGTATTGAACTTTTTGTTTATTCAATATTCGAGGTGTTTTGGGTTAGAGAAAAATATTGTGTTTATTTTGTTTCAGTACGTCCAACAATACTTGACTGGCTACAACTAAAATAGTATTCATTAGCATCATCATCATCATCACTACTACACTTCTTTGAATCCAGTTTTTATACAACATTTTTTTATTGTTGTTATTGTTTCTTCCTTAAACCCAACATTCCAAAATCGCACGTGAGTGGGACAAATATAATAACGAATACAAACATTAACTTTAGCAAATATTCTAAACCATAAAAGAAAAATAAAGATTTGTTAATTTAAAATTAATAAATAAAAATACATTTGCTACGTGATTTAAAAAGCGAGTAAACAAAAACATTTAAGAATGATTTCATATTATTTAAGTTTAAATCACTTTAATTTAAATCTTTGAAATATGTATATTAAACCACATTATTATTAAATATTAAACAACAAATTGTTCTCATAAATATGATGTGTGTGGAGGCGTACACTGTGATCCATTTAAGTATTAAACCAACAAACAAACTGTTAACAATGTCGTTACATTGTGTATAAAAATGAACTTGTATAAAAATAATTGATGCTCATTGAAATTAAAAAATAAAAAATTTAATAAATAAATAAACAAATCTAAAAATATACGGAAATTTTTTAGTCTAACGAAAACTTGATGTTGTGTAGCGTGTAATGTGTTTTAAGCAAAATATCATTTACTGTTTTATGCATGCATGGGAGTTATTTTATTGTTAACAATAACACGTAAAAACTCAATTTCTGGCATTATAATGATATTATTATCGTTATAATTATTTTAATATTTATTATAATATTTTAAAAAAAGAATTTTGCAAAAAATTATTTTTGGTACATTTTTGTACATATTTGGTACATTTTTTAAAGTAAAAAATGTGCTATAAATGAAGAAGTATTTTATTTCCCACTATTGGTTTACGTTAAATATTTGTAACCTTCCTTTTAGAGTGCTTATGATAACATCTAAAGCTCAATTTGTTATTGATGGAATCAGAAAATTACGAAATTAATTATGGGTGGTTATTGTGACACTAATAGAAGTATTCATATCTCCGCGGACAAAAATATGTAGCTTCACACATGGAAAACGCTGGAACATATTGTAAATTGCTTTAGTGTGCTGCGTAAATTGTGCATTTGCTTGATGAAAGCAGTATACAACTTTGTGCAAAAAATGTGTAAGGCTTTAGCCGCTCGTTATCGATGTCTACAACTTAGCATTACATGTACCAGTGTGATAAAAATTTTGCACAATAATTTGGCTACAAACAAATAGTATTTGCCTATTTCATGTTTAATACTATTATCTTCAGCCCGGTTCATTTGCATTTTGCGAAAAATCAGTTTTTAGCAGGGAACATCATACGATGTTTTAAACTAGATTCAAATTTTAGGAAGTAAAGCATCGCTTAAATTTATTTAATCCATTGCAGATTGTTTTTATGTGGCATGAATTTCGTCCAGTTTATGTTTGAACGTAAATAGTTTATTTTATAGGGAAGCAAACTTAAAAACTACCACGCTTAACAATTTTACAAAATCTTTAAATCTTTAATCTTAAGAATTCAAAATTTTTCATCCGTAATACAAAAACAGCAGTCAAAAATTTTAATTCCGCAGCTGAAAAAAAATGCCAAAAGAAGAAAAAATAACCATTATGCATATTTGAACATGTAACAACGAATATGTTAAATATAAAAAAAGTACAACAAATACATTTTCATCAAAAAATTAAAAAAATTATATTGGAAAAATATATCCCAGTTCTGCAAATTAAAGATGATTATCTATTCC
Organism: Trichopoda pennipes; assembly: GCA_030448955.1. Lineage (NCBI taxonomy): Eukaryota > Metazoa > Arthropoda > Insecta > Diptera > Tachinidae > Trichopoda > Trichopoda pennipes. The sequence goes on from JASKUP010000040.1 coordinate 7,986,359, forward strand.
GATTGCTTACCTGACAAACTATTCGATTGTAATAGTAACGAGTTTGATTTTTCCGTACCTTAATTTTTAATGCTTTTATCACGCAAATTTCAAAACACTTATTTACCACTTTAGGCAATCACCCGATTTTATGATATTAAGTTTTAAACATTAATAGTTAAAAAAGAAGAAGAAACACACAAAATACCGTTAAAAATGTTTTTTTGAAAATCGAAAAGAAAATATATTTAAATATCCCGATTTTATTAAGCCCGCATATTAAATTAAACACTGTCAATTAGGTACATACATACATATGCTGATTTGCTCACTCAACTTTCAATTAGAAACATCCCAGTGGTAACGCAATGTAGAGTACCGAATTCAAAGCCACCTTACTTTTCGCTTCGGACACCATATGTACACATGTAAGTATGTGTTCCCTAGTAAATTCATTGAAGTCTGCTCTAATGAAAATTGATCGTTAATTAATTTGTTTTTGTTGCCTTTTTTGGCTTTTTATTTTGAACAAAGTAAAATTTATTTATACATATCTTTTTGTCTACCCTTCTGTATGACTGTCGGCAAATGAATATTATCAAAAAAAATATTTTATTTCAGGGGCAAATCCGGTCATCAGCATATTTAAAGCGTATTTGTATAATGAAAAGTTATTTTTATGAATAATTTAACGTTAATATATGATCAATTTTTGTACTTAATAAATATGAATGAATGAATAAATAAGTTAATTGTATGACAGCCAGGCACACTTTGATAACCAAATTGAAATACAAAAACAAAACACTTAGTGCGGTTTTACACACATCAACTTTTGTTGCTCAACTGTTGTTTTTTCCATTAGAAAGAAAGAGAAGGGGTATAGAGTTTTCTCTTTCTTTCTAATGGAAAAAACAACAGTTGAGCAACAAAAGTTGATGTGTGTAAAACCGCACTTACTTACTTGCATATCTACATACATACATGCAAACGCACAATAATAAATCTGGTGCCTGAAGCACACATGTGGCTAAAATGTATAGTTTTCTTTTTTTATTTTATTAAAATATTTACTTATTAAATAATGAACAGAGACACAAAAATGTTTTCTTTTTAAGATTTTAATCACATATTCACGCAAACATGAGTATCAACATACATATACTCGTATTATAGCCGGAGAGTAAGAGCGACAGATTTAACGGGAGAAAACTTGAGTGTTTTGTTGTTTTTTCACGAAAAAGGAATGCAACATCATAAAGATTTGTAAATTGACCTTGAAAACGTTTAAGCTGCAAGCGCAATAAAATACACTTAACGAAATATGTAACTGTCAACGATTTGGCTTTTTTAACTGCATATTTTTACAAATCATTTTTTTAATTCGAAATGACCAAAAAGTCGCTAAGAGCTATGTCTAGAAATGCAGCAAACTAAATCGTGCATTTTTGTGACTAAATCTATCAAAATTGTGTCTTGGAAGATTTTATACTTTATGAAGCTTAGAAGAAGCGAGAAAAGCTTTACATCTAGAAATTAATATCAAACACTTTTATACCCATGTTTATCTACAAAACACTTCAAACATGCGATTGACTTAAAGACAGCTCTGTCCTTTCTACCCTATAGTGGTTAATATATGAATGTTTACATAAGTTTCTTTTCGAATTATATGACATACTGACGAATAGCAAGCTAATTAGGTTTATTTTAAAAATAATGGTTTTGGGCCCTTTATAGTGAGTCAAAACTATAGACAATTCGTAAGTAAATTATCAATTAATATCAGGAATATCAATTATTAATATTAATAATTCCAAATAAATTATTAACGCAATTAACAGATTTTTAACTTAAACATTTTTAAGCATTTTAATAAAATAAAGAAATTTGCTTAATCTTCATATAGAAATAAAAATTTCTTGTTCAATAAATAGGAAAAAATGTAAATAAAAAAGAACAGCAAAGTATTAAATACTAAAATTAAGAAAATTGTTGATTTTAAGCTACATTGTGCAATAAATATTAAAAAACAATTCGCAGGTTCGAAAGGTGAAACTATGCGGTTGCCAAACATTTCCTTTAATAAATCAAAGGTTTAATCAAAATAACTGAAAAGTTGCTATTTAGTTACTGGTTATGTGGAACAGCATATGATGAGGACAGATAAACATCATGCAAAAAAACTGCCACTCTGAAATAAAAGATTTATATTTGGGAATTATACTATTTCTTTTTCACTGCGTTTTAACGAAATAAACAGTCTGGCAATTGAGTATATATAACTTTATGAAAAAAAGTTAGTATTTTGATTAGATCTACAAAAGTCACACCATACAGTCTTTTCAATTATGATGAAACGTGTCCTCCTCCTGATACCACATATCACTATCTCAAGTTTACTCATACTGGCACTATGCTTGCCAGAAAATAATTCACAATCATAACTAAGACCCTATGGTGCCCCTGTAGGCTAGTAGGTAGTGTACTAGCTTGTCAGTATGGGGGTTGTGGGTTCGATTCCCAACGAAGACCTTGCTTTTTTTCACTACAAAAATAAAAATTGACTGTCGGTGGGGCTGCTCAGCGATGAAAGCATAGTTACTGGCCGCTGTGCTGTCTTATATACGTCAGTTAATTTCCGACTATCCTTCTACTTTCACCACCTGTGTCATCTATTCTCTATCCCTTTCCGAAAAGAATGTAGCACGGTACTTGACTTAATAGGCATTGTTGTCTGAAGTGCTACTTCTCTTTAAAAAAAAATATACCTTAGCCAGTAGTATTCTGACTTCCAAAAAGTTTTTTTTGTTTTAAATTCAAACCTATATATATTTTTTTACAGATGACAGCACCATTTGTCATTCCTATTCATTTGGTAATAGACCAGGCCAGTTGGAAGTTAGTTGCAAAAGGCAAAACATGAGTGATACGCTCAATCACGATCTCGCAACAATCTTGAGATATAGATTTTAATACCCGTAAGACGCAATATTGCATGCTTACGCATAGATCTACGTTCAGTAATGGTGCTGCATCTGTTATTATGGGTGATATAGGTATTACGGAATCGGAAGCTTTTGATGTTCTTGGCATGAAAATTCAGTGTGATATTCGATGGACTAAACACATTCTTCAGGTTTCTAAAGAAGCTTTCAATTCCCTCGGTTTTTTAAAGCGGTGTAAAAGATATTTCATTCCATCCGATCTCCGTACTATCTATACCACCTTTATCCATCCAAAAATGGAATGCAACTCTTATGTATGGGCCGGCGTTCCAAAGTCTATTTTAGAGTTATTCGACTGCGTACAGGAGAGAGCCAAAAGGCTCATTGAGGACGGTAGGGTATCCAATTCTTTTGATATCTTAGAGCATCGACGCAATGTGGGATGTGTTTCACTGTTCTATCGTTACTACAAAGGTAATGAAATTAGGGAACTTGTTTCCGATACTTGCACGTTTTCGCGCTTAACTCGATTGTCGTTGAGAGCGCATCCATTTGTCGTTGATTGGCCAGTGAAAATTCGTTTTTTAGCAGAACGGCCCGTATGTGGAACAAAAACCCTCCGGAGGTCTTTCCTGTCATTTTCAATTTTGGAAAGTTCAAATTGAATGTCCACAGACACTACTCCGTCTTTCCTCCTACCCGTAACCTAATTTCCTAGTTCTAGCACAAAGCATTGCATGTGTAGGGGTCATCCTGTGAGTGCTGGTCAAAAAAAAAAAGGAGAAGAGAAAATTGGGTTTTTAATTTATATTTTTTAAATAGTTGCTTACTTCAGCTTGACTTTATTTCCTATTTTTCAAACTATATATTTGTTTTAAAAATTATATTTGTTTTAAAAATCATAATTTTTACTTTAGCGTTCGTCAAAAAAACTTACCTATTTTTTTCCAAGTGTACTTACCTGACACCATCAAGTGTAGAGAAATTTCGAGGTCAAATAAATACTCAAAATATATTATTTTAAAAATTTTAAAATCTTTTCCAAAATACAATGATTAATTTGGCATTGATTTGTTATTGTTTCGCTTTTTTATTGCTGCACATTCATACGGAAAAAACAGGATTCCTTGGAAAGTAAAAAAAAAAAAATACAATCATCGTAAATTACATGAAACAATAAATTTATTATGAAATCTTAATGTTTAAAATAAAAATTACTTTATTTGGTTTAAGACGATACAAATTTTTTTAAAGTTATGTATTTTGTTTTTTGCAGGAACCCAGCATTTTAATATAAATAATGCAGTATAGCAGCCGTTCAGAAAATTATTCCTCTTCTTTGAGAGACTCCCCCTCGAAATGGGGAAACGGGCACAAGGTAATTTTTTAATTAAATTATTATTATTTATATTGCGAATATACATTTAACAAATTTTCATGCGCAGTTTTAAACCTGGTTAGGCATGAACTGATAATTTTGTACTGGTAAAAGTTAAGCTTTCGCTCTATTACCCTGTGGAAGAACGGTAGCAGTAGCGCAAACATCTGTAAACTTTGCCGGTTCCATTGCAATTTTTGTTTGTTTTTGCTTTTAATGGCTAAAACATTATTGAAGATCACTTTTTTAAGAAGATTTAAGATTTTATCCAAATTTAGCTTCTTCTTACTTCATTTAATTTTTTTTTTAGGAAAGCAAAGGATATGCCTACAAACAAGCTTCATATCAATATTCGTCATCGGGCACTAACAATAACTCCTACAGTGATAAATCGTCAGACAAAAATATTGATCAATTAGATGCTCTGTTGGAAGATTTAAAAAATGAGCGTGAAATTACCAGGGATAGAGGTAAAACTAATTAAGTTTAATACAAAGAATTACTAATTTAAAAAAATTAATAATTTTATATTTTATATTCGTTTTAAAGATCACTCCTTAAATTATAGAACCATGTAAGTACTGTTCAATTAATTTTAAAACATTTCTTACAACAGTAAAAAGAAGTCTTGAATATTTTATTCACTTGTAAATGTGTATTTCAAATGTATGTTTTTTAAAACTTAGCGAACGGTCTACAAATGAAGATCCTGTAGGTGGTGTGGTAACAAAAACAACACGAGTCCTTAAAAGCTCAAAACATGCGGGAGGTTTAGATGATGTCGAAATATTACCATCACCCGATTACAGTACTCTAAGATCAAATGGCTCTTTAGTACGCAGCGATTATCAAACACTGGACAAATCTTATGGCTCAAGTAAAACATTAGATATTTATTTTACATTACTTATCAAATGTATGTATGTATAAATTAATATTTTTTAATATAGAAAATATTACGCCTGGTGGAGGCTTTTATGAAACCAAAAAAACCAAAATTTATGAAAGTAATCGTTCATTGAACAAAACTACCGAACTTGTGCCGGTTGTAAGTTCAACAACTGCCACCACCGCTGATATTCAGGAAGACTTAAAGAATATAACCATAAATGAAGATATTCTACCAGTTCCTGGTACTAAGGTCACTACAACAGTACGAACCTATACTTATGAAATACCCCCAAATGGCGTTATTGCCCCAGCTACCTCAAATACTTTAAACCGTAAAAATGTTGTCTACAATACGGTGCAAACCAGTGAAACTAACAATATGATACAGCCACATCCTGTACATGCCATACCGCAAACTGTAGTCTATAATACGGAAAGTTATTCCACATTAAATAGGGGCATTGAAAAGCCTATTGTCAACAATCAATCGTACGAAGTTCGTGAACACTATGAATCGAATACGTTAAGAAATAATACGTTGCCTTTGCAACCGAGAAAGCCAACATCTAACGAAACAACAATTGTTTATAATATTAATAACTCCACTACAACTACCACAGAGCGTCCTGGTTATCCACAAAGTCCAAACTTACTTCCCAAGCCCATAGCGTATACTAGTGGACCGCACAGTCCTCATTCGCCACCCCACAGTGGCCCCACTACTCATCGTTACTTTTATAAGGAATCTACAAATACAATTAATACTTTACATGGCGGACCTGGAAGCCCCGGTAGTCCACCCAATGTAAATCCCAAAAGTACGACTCCAGCTACAACTAGACCCATTGGCGGTTATCCACCGAATGGTGGTGTCGATTATCCACCAAATGGAAATCCAAACCCAGGTAGTATCAGCTACCATTATTCTTCGACCACAACAAATACTAATACCAATCGACGTGGACCGGATTATGGTACACCCTCGCCTCATTCACTACCTCCGGCTCCATTTCCCGTCGATGGTGTTGAATATCCTGTTGGTAATGGAAACCCACCACAACGTGTTGAAGAACTTATGCAATCATTCAGCAATGTGAGTACACTTCTTTAATGTTCCTTTAGATCTTTACTTAATCTAATGAAGTATTACCGATTAAGCAGAAGCTAAATCATTTAAATCTGTCGGGTTGTGTGGAAAATTTTAAGGGATCCCTACACATTCACTGTCGCCCTATTGAATAATGTTTCAAAAACCCAAATGAAATAATATCCGCTAAGAAAAACTTTCGTGTTAACAGAAAAAGGCGTAGAGTAGCCAAAGAGGTACAAACACTATGGAAGACATTATAAAATAAGATTCAGCGATCCATGATGAAAGCAAGTCAACACAGCATAGTTTTAACAAAATCTCGAGACTTTAGTGTCAGTTAGTTGTTTATTCATCATACTTTAAAGCTTTGTTATCGAATAGGATACTTTTTTAGCCAGCATGCTTAATTTTTCAAACAGCTCTTAGGTGATACCAAATCCGATTCTGTAAACGAAATTACAAGTTAAAAACTGTTTCCTGTTAGTATATATCACCCTCTCGTTTTGCGATAGTCGGTATTCAAAAACAGTTTAAAAAAATCGTAGATCAATTCAGTTTCGGATATCATCTGTATATTTACTACGAAATTACATTTCAAATAATGGTGCATTAGTTCAGCAATGATTAGAGCTTAAGTAAAAAGGACGTCTGTTCACATCTGTATAATTATTATTATTCTCACGTGGTTTGGTAAAATACTTTTGCACCGTTGCTTGACAACACTTCTGCAGGGAGCAAGTTGCCAGCTCTTGCCAAAAGTTTACAGGGCAAAAGCGAAATCTATATTTGACACTTTTGAAAGCAAATGTGCCCAAAGAATTGCTCCTTAATAGTGTTTTTCTTAAAATTTCGAGCGATTTGATAATCATGTCAAATATAATTTTATCTACCAAAACTAACCTCAAACTTGCCTATGTGCACATATATGTATGCTAGAGTACAATAAGAGTCTGGTTGCTCTTCTTGAACTAAATTTTATTTAATTAGTTCGCTTTTCCGGTTCGGTTGCATAAATTTGGCTCACTTTATAATATAGGGTCCACCAAATAAGTTTTTTTTTTAAAATGCTATAAACAAAACTACACAGCTTCGGCTGTGTGGCACGTAGCGCCGTCCTGTTGAAACCAAATGTTGCCAATATCCTCCTCTTCAATCTTTGTGAACTAAAATTCGTTCAACATGGCCCGATAACGATCGCCATTAACTGTAACGGCCACTCCTGAAAAATGCCCCAATTATGCCTTTGACTTACTTACTTTTGACTTACTAGCATTTGAAAAAACTGCATCTTTTGAGAAATATTTGGAGGTCCTCGATGCTACACCAAACTCCAATTATTTTTTATGGCGTGCTACAAAAAACCTTTAAAGGCCCGTTGAGTCCAGGCCACCTCTACGTAATATCAGTGGAGATTGGGCAAGAAGGGACGCTGAAAAAGGCGACTTATTTGCCGATTACTTAAAAGATGCATTTATCCCACACATATGTACTGATGATATTAATTTGCCGAGCGTAGTTGAATTACCCCCTCGACCCTTAAAGTTTAGGTTGCGTGAGGTACAAAAGTTAATCACTGAAGTAAATCTGAAAAAAGCTCGTGGTATGGACGGCATAAGTAACAAAATGTTGAAGGAGCTCCCCAGTATTGCAGTCAGAATCATGCTATTAATTTTTAATGCCTGAATACTAATGCTTGAATACTATCCTGACCACTGGAAGATTTCTAAAGTTAAAATGATTCCAAAACCGGGTAAAGACCTAACAAAAACCGAGTCATATAGGCCCATAAGTCTATTACCAACTATTTAAAAGGTCTTCGAAAAGTTGCTTATGGATAAATTATCTCCAATGCTAAGGGATAGTGGGTGTATCCCAAACCATCAATTTGGTTTTAGAAGTAGACATAACACAATTGAGCAAACCCATAGATTGGTTCAGGTGATAAGAAGGACTTTTGAAGAGAAGAAGTATTGTTCAGCTATTTTTATTGATGTGTCTCAGGCCTTTGACGAAGTTTGACATGAAGGTCTATTTCTGAAACTGACCGCTCACTTGCCTTGTAATATAAGCAACCTATTAAAAAGCTACATAATTGGACGAAAATTTTCTGTTGTTGAGGGAGACTTCGTTGGTGTATCCATACCAATTTCCTCAGGCGTACCAAAAGGTAGCATTCTTGGACCAGTTTTATACTTGATATATACCTGCAATATGCCTGTAAGTGAAACTGTCCACACTTCTGCGTTTGCTGATGATACAGCGTGTCTAAGTTTGCATGAAAACTCCCATCAAGCATCCATAAATCTTCAGCAACATATAACTCAGTTAGAGTTGTGGTTAAAATTATGGAGAAGCAAAGGGAACGTTCAAAAGTGCTTTCATGTGACCTTCACCCTGCGAAGAGATAATAGTTCACCCGTTCGAATCAATAATCATATTGTTCCTCACCATACTTATGTGAGATATCTTGGTATACATCTTGACCGTCGCCTTACATGGAAACATCGTATTGACTCAAAGCAGGATTGGCTCATTGGCAGGAACTCAAAACTTAGCCTAGATTGTAAGCTTCTAATTTACAAGACTATTTTAAAACCGATATGGTCTTACGGAATCCAACTTTGGGGCACTGCCTCAGCTTCAAACGTGGATAGAATCCAACGTATGCAGAATAAAATTTTACGGTTAATAACTTCCGCCCCATGGTACATCAAAAATTCAAACATACATTGTGATTTAGGCATACCGCTGGTGACTACATAAAATCATCAAATACGCAGGCAAATACTTGATGAAGCTTGAATACCATCCTAACCCCCTTGCTCGCAATATCTTGGATTATAGTGGACATAGCCGATTAAAAAAGAGGGATACCGCAGCTTCCTCATGCTACAGACGATACATTTTAGAAATATTTGCTTTGTTTTTTTTTTATGACAATTTTCTTTTTTACCCAAAAGGTTAGGCCTGACATGGACAGGACTAATTTAACTTTTTTAGAATTTAAGATTTTAATACTTATTGTTAGTTCTTTTCGTGAAGATACAATAAATAATTATTGAAAAAAAAAAATTATGCCTCTGGACCAAAATCAGCACCAAACAGTGACTCGTTTTAGGTGCGTCGGCTTTTCAATGTATGCGTGCGGGGTTTTCTCTGCCCCAAATGCGACAATTTTGCTTGTATACATACCCGCCAAAATCAATGAGCTTCATCTGAAAGGATGTTTTTTTTGCAAAATCGGCATCTTCTGTAAGCCAATCGCAGGCCCAATTAGCGAACCATTGTTCAAGCGTATACACAACCATATTCGTGCAGCGGAAGGATAAAACTAATTATCTGTCAAATCAAACATAAGCTAAGTGTTACTATTCACGAAATAACCACTAGTTAAAAAAAAAAACGTTAGATGGCGGACCCTATATTTATATTCTCTTGTGAAATGTTCTCTAGTAATAATATTTTTTCTTTAGTCGGATGTTGTTGATAGAAAAGATTTAAATACACCACGTAAACGTGAAATCGAAACAGCTGTAGCTTCACCAAACCAGCAGCAGATTGTGCCATCCATAAATAGAGCAGGAAGAGATGTTTATTATCCACCCGGTCATGAAATGACTTTGACTAAACGCGAAGAAATGCAGGCAGGCTCACAAGCAGGTGTAAGTTTAAACTTTAATCAAATAACATCATTGTCATTTTTAATACCTTTTATAATGAGATAAATTCTAAATTTTCTTTTCTAGGGTCGCTGGGCTAAAGGCTCAGGAATGTATGAGTATGAATCTGGCTATAAATCAAAAAGTAAAACTAAAACAGGTGGTGCTATGGTACCTGTTTGCTTACCACTTTGTTGTGCTATGCCCTGTTCCATAATGTAAAGAGAAACCTTTGTAAAAAATTTCAACGACACATTTATCAAATTGTCATTTTTAAAATATTGAATCAGATTATTACAAACTGTACATATTTTTATTGTTACACTGCTATTTTTGTTGTAATACTATTAACTAACATATATTTTGTCCTTAAGAATTTAAAAATAAAGGACTGATGCTCCACTTTTTTGCTCAAAATATTAATTTTGCATCAATTTTCAGATAACTAACATTTTAATAAACTACAAAACAAAAATAAATAAATAACGTTAAATAATTAAAGAAAGCAAAAAATATTATTTACAATGTTAACATTTCGTGACGAATTAAATGTGTGGAAACAATGAAAAATAAAACTGATTTATCGAATATTTAGTATAAGTTATATTAATATAAAAAAAATCAACGGATGTAAAATTTCGAATTTTTAAGCTATAAATTTTTTTTTAATTAATACTATTAATAAAAAAAGAAATGTTTAATGTAACAAAATTATATTGGAAAAAATAAAATGTAACGCCTCTGGCGTATCTAACAAACTAAATTTATTTTTTTTTTATATTATTTAAAAATTTTTCAGTTTAAAAGAAAACTCCAATCAGATTTTTGATAAAAAGTTTCATTTATTTTTATAACGAATTTATGAAAATTATTACAAAATAAACACTAAATACACAAAAAAAAATTCAGCAAAAAATTTCTCAGCAACGAAGTAAATATTGATCCAAAGAAAGATATAAAAAAGCAGCAAATTACAAAAAAGAAGAAAATAAACGGCAATAATTTCTATGGAATTATAAATATCCTTAAATAAAAAAAGAGACAAGTAGAAAATACGCCAGTTCATTAACAGATTTAATTCAACATAAAATTTAAGCAAAATTAAAAGATTTTCCAAAAATTTTAAAAAAGTTCGTAAAATAATAAACATTCAGATTAAAAAAGATAAGAAAGGACCGAAAAGCGTGTTATCTATCTCCAACACAAAGTAGTTATTATGAACCTTAAAACAAAATGATAGATGAGATGTGATAGTTAACGCTGCTTCTGAGATCTTAAATGTTATATTTTTCATACTAACAAATTGGAAATAATTAGCCATTAAATAGAAATAGATAGAAAATCCACTCATTCGACCAAACTTTGTATTCCAATATTATCGAATTATAATTTTTTTAAATAATAAAAACATCTTAATTCGAATGCTTGCTGGGGGTATTTACAACCTAACGTAATACACACTTTCAAAGTACTGAATCTATTCAAATTAAATCAATGGGCCAGTTCACATTGGATTAATATTTGTTTTGCACAACTTTAGTTCTTTCCAAAACACACTATGACCCCTTTCAGACAGGCAAATTTTACTTTGCAAAGTTTTGATTTTATGTGAGAGCGAGGGAGAAAGCATGATTGAGAGTACAGACTTTGATATACTCGCAAAGTTGCTTTGTTTTTCTTTCGTCGCTTATACACAGTTGTACTTATACACAGATTACATTACAGATTACATTGACTAAAACAAAATTTGTAAAAGAAAACTTTTTGTGTTTGAACACCAAAGAAAGTTTAAAAGAAAATTAAAAAAACTTTGTCAAAGTAAAATTTGCCTGTCTGAAAGGGGTCTATACTAATTATTTTAGCACAAAATTCTATACGTATACACATCTTTGTGTGTATTAGGGTTTTTTATTCATTTCATGTTTGTTTTTCGTTCAGTATACACCACAGTATACGCATTACAAAATAAATATGGCTGTAAGTGATGATGAAATGTTTGTTTCTAATTTTATTTTATGTAAAATTATTTTTATTCTTAATCGACCTTTTTTATTTTAATTAAATAAAAAAAAATTTTTCAATTTGTTAATAATTTTTGTTATAAAAATTAATTTTTCTTGAAGAATCTTTCCATAGGAAAGCGAAATATTGAAAAAATATGTATATCGTTAAAATTTAATTAAAAAGACATTTAAAAGATTAACACATATTTAATTTTATGTAAAATATAAAAATATTATAACAAAAACTTGAATTCAATAATAAAAAAGATAAAATAGTAAAAAAGATAAAAATAAATAGCATAAAATCTATTTATCTACTTTTGAATTCATATTCATAGTTACACTACAATAGCCAACTGAAGACTAAAAATCGCTCTGCAAAAAAAAACACACAAGACCTGTGTTTTCATAAATGCATGTGTATTAGTTTTGTTTTCGTTGTGCGGCGTTGAAGCTGATAGAAATATTGTTTCAACCAAAAACTACCCCACTCACCGAAAATGCGAACAAACTGCCAGCACAACTAATCCAATGTGAACTGGCTCAATGCCTTTAAAATTGTACATATCGTGATAACGTTGTTAACCCATAGTCTCTGAGTGAATTAAAAATTAAAATCTGTGACATTTTTAATGTGAAAGATTAAGTTTTGCCAAAAAATGTCTGAATTGGACAGTCGAAAATTGGAATGCGGTGCTTTTTAACGATGAGTTCAAGTTTCATTTAATAAATTCTGATGGTATTACGTGATAAGATTTACATCTGCGCCTGGCCGTACGCCGTAATCAGATGATGGTCAAACCACTGGGAATGAAAAGCAACGTCATTCACGGCCCAGGAAACCGAGGACTTATTCTAGCAACAGGTTATTCCCAGTTGCAATTTCAGCGGTTCCGAAGCAGGGTCGCAAACCACTACTCCTTGCTGAAGTGTTAAAGGCTATCCAACTCCTGGTCCAGAACACATGACTAGCATGCTCACTGGATCCGGATCATTCACCCGTTGGTCTTATTAAAGGTGAGATGATCCTGGCCCCTAAATCAAATTCATGGGGGTTCGCAAAACCACAACCACCACGATACTCCCGAAGGCCAACGTCAATAATCAGTCAGAGAAACAGCTAAAAGGCTAAAGAGACAATTAGCGGGTCTCTGGGGTTTACTGATTCCCGTGGAAATAACGCGGAGCTTCCAGTTGACCCCTGCTGCTTTCAGGGGACTGGGCTCCCTTATACACCCGAACATCACAAGTCTAGATGGTTAAGTAATCCATAAAGACGGATAAATGTGCCCCCAGGGGGATCAATTGTATAATGTGGACGCAAATGGTGCAATAAATAAATAAATAAGCAGACCACAAATCTTTAATAAGAACTAGAGCTAAAGCTTTCCTTAGCTCGCCAATGCAATGCCAAATTTCATCTTTCATAGAGTCAGCCATTTATGAGCTGTTCACATAAGACCTGTCATACAAATGACCCTAGAGAAAAAAATCCGGCGGCGTTAAATCCCAAGAATGAGGCGATCAATTAACATTGCCAAATCGAGAAATTATTTAACAAGAAAATTTTGCATGCAATAACTGGATTGTTTGGGTGGCTGTGTGGCTTTGAGCACTGATGTTAACGCTAGCCAATTGTGGCTACAAAAAATTTGTTATCATGGTTTAATAGTGTGAGGGCGTTGCCTTGTTCATTTTCGAAAATATACGGCCCGATAATGCTTCCTGACCACAAACCATACCGAACGATCCCTTTCTTTAGATGGAATAGCTTTTCGACGACTGTATGCGGCTTTTGTGAGCTAAATATGCAACAATTATATTTTTTTTTTAGATAACCGTCTAACTCTAGAGATGATTTCGTTGAAAAGAGCATTGTTTTCGTACAGTTGTTCAACCAACCTATTTACAAACGTTCGACGCACGCAATGATCGCACGACCATAATTCTTGAACGAGTGCTTTTAAAAACGCTTAAAGATAAAGATCTTTATACAATATGTTGCGCAAAGTGCCTCTAGTGGTAGTGATTTGTTGCGAACGTCGGCGGTTTGATGTACCAGGCTCATTCTTCACACTTTACTGTACAGCGGCTATGTTTGCTTCACTACGCCCAGTACCAGCATATTTCTTCGGGCTATTCTCAGTAACAATACTGTGAACCCCGAATTTAGCGACTAAATTACATACAGCGGTTTCAGAAGGAGTCTAATTACTAGGATAAGCTGCTCCAATTTTACGAAGTGATACAGTGAAAATGTTCGCCACAATTTCACAATTAAACTTCTTTGCTCAAAAATGCAACGTTCCATGTTTAAAATTTCCTAACTTTTTACTTAATAAATATCAAAGGATGACAGCGCAATTCTTAACATCTCATTATTTGAAAGACAATTTACCTTCTAACCTCAAATTTGATAATCCCAATTAATTTAATTGAAAAATTAAAAAATCTTTTATTTAAGTTTGAAAATTTTATTTGAAAAAAAAGAGAAAAAAATTTCTTATTTACAATGAGATTTGTTTAATTGGTTGGTTCTAAATAGATTTTTCATTATTATAACACTATACAAATAATTTATATGCTAATTTTGTTATAATTTGAATTTTACATTTTTAACAATATCATTTTATCACAAAAAATTTATTAAGATTCCAATTATTATTCTTTTTTTTTTTTGTAATTTTATTAAAGCAATTTTTTCATGTGTATAAAAATTTTGTTCTTACATCAGAGTATAATACAATAATTTTATCTTAAATAGTTTAAAAAAATTGCTTATATAAAGAATAAAATCTTCAAAAGTAAATTTACTTTTATTATAATTATTTTTTTTCCTGGCCGATACAAATAAACTACATGAGATTTGCTAAAGAAAATATTAAAAATAAAAACATAAATAACAAGTGTGTTTGAGTAAAGCAAAATAAATCACAAAAAAGAAAACAAAAAAATACAATTTCGAATAATAAACAAATATTTCAATGAGATTCATTGGAATGTAAAAATGTAATATTTTTATTTTTAATTTTTGTTAATAAAATCTGGTTTTCTTTTACCAATTGTTAATATTCTAAATATGTATAACATATTAAATTCTAAAAAATTCTATTAATTTATATATTTGTTATCATCAGATTAATAACTATATCACTATATATATATATGTATATTAAAGACTATATGTAATAAAATCTACGAAAAGAAATTTTAACAACAAATAAAAATATATATTGTATATTTTGCAAAAGTTTGCAAAATATATAAAAGTAGAAGACTGTAGATTCTTAAAGTAAGTGTTCAATATGTTTTCATGCAGATGCAGATGTAGATTTGCATATTTTGTTGGAGATCGTGTTCTTTCCTAGTATACATACACGATATTGAAATTGAAAATATGTTTTAAATATGAAATGCCACTGCAAGGAAGTAAATCCTCTTTACTTGTTTACAAAATTTTAAATATTTGTAATAAACTTTGGGCAAAACAACTTTTCAACTTCCGTTATCAGGTAAATTGCAAAATGCGTAGCTATAAAATTGTTGCTATCGTTGTTTCTAATTTTAACTTTTTTGCTCTGCTACTTTTAATTCAGCGTAATACCAGCTAAATGTTGGATACGATTTATAACTATAAATATCGTATTTAATCGAATTTAAGCCATCATTGCTAATTTTATTAATTCCATTAACCAAATTCTCATAACGTTTGGGATTAGCTTTTTCCTTTTGATGTTTCAGCATCATATAACGTGCAATATTTATTGGGTAGCGTGCAATAAATAAATTAGCATTACGTAATCTGAAATAGAATAGCATTTATACTTTTGTCATAAAGGCTACTTTAAACAATTTGTTTACTAATAAATATATTTTCCTTGAAAAGAAAACACGACTTTTTTCGGTTCAAAACAAGAAACGGCAGAATTATTTTCATTTTGTTTTAAATAATCCATTATGTGTAATTTACACTAAACAATGTGTCTCTCTTGGATAATTATTTACATAGAAGCCAAATTTCAAGCCAATGAGTTGCACGAATTGATGAAAAATTTCCAATGTAAATCTATATATCTTTTCTTATAAAAATTATAATATCGGGTATTTACCACGAATTTTTTAAGTACACTATTAAGAGCCACACTATGCCTCACTATCAGTTTAGTTAGCTAACGCTTTATTATTATTCAATTATTATTTTTTTCGTTTTATTTTAATGTGCTGCAAAAAGTTTTCCATTTAATGCTTTGAAATAATTGACGAAGAACATAGTTTTTATATAGTTTTTGTAACCATTTTATCTTTTAATGTTAGCCTCATTAAAAGTCCTAATACTTATCACTATTTCTTTGAATTACTTCCTTTAAGTTTTTAGTACTTTCTCTTTAAACAAACAAATTCCAATTTTACGTTTAGATACTTCAAATGTTGTTTCTTAAATAACTTAGCGGTGAAAATATTATCTGGATCGTCATCATTGTTCTTTTATCAGGACTACAAATGTTTAGTCAACCAAAAATGTACAAGCTTCAAATTTGGACAAATCGAAATTATCCTTATTCTAAATTATTGGTTTTTATACTATAAGAAAACTCTTTTATATTATTCCACAAGCATTTTAATAAAATTAATAATAAAGGCACAAAACACAACACTTAAAAATATTGGAATAAAAGAGTTTGGCTAATTTCTATACAGTACTTACTGTATTGTCTTTTTTGAAATTATATTATTCAATTATTAGTTTTTTATTTCGGTCACGACCTTTTTCAATCTCTAATGTTTATTTCAAGTCTAATGCAAATTTTTGCAAATGTGGCAGTTACTTTATTGCTTTACATCTTAGTTTTATCACTAAATAATTTTTGTTCTTTTTATTCACTTTGAAAAATAAAATTTTTAAATTACCAATGAATTGAAGAACTGTCCAAAAGATTTGTTAAAATTTGTTAATATAAACCTACCTATTTGACATATCATCATCTTCGCCACCCCAACCAAAATACGAATTTGAAAATCCATTTACAGCTATAAAGTGTTCCCTGGTCATAGCCGACACACCACCAAATATGGTTCGATAAGGCAACCTTTTGAAGCATATAATAAAAAAAATATTAGTTTATATAATAGTTAAATGAGTGAATAAGAAATAGTTTATTACTTATAATTAAATTTATCAATGGCAACAGACATGTGCCGCGGCTGGCGCGGGCAATTGTATAAATTGCGATTGTCCAAAGGCAATAAATCGACATCATGGAATATAAAACAGTCCCATTTATAAAGTTTCATGGCTTCCAAAAAGCCAATGTTCATAAGGGCTGCTCTATTAAAAGGCTTGCCGTTTGTTTGTTCAATAATAAAAATTCTGTAGGCGATATGTTGTTGCATGAGAAATGGATGTATATTTCGTAGGAAGATCGAAAGATGTGCGTATCGGTCACGAAAAGGCACCACGATAGCGACATGGTGCCGAGCTATACAGTCTTTTGGTTTGAAAGCACCTCCGGGCTCCAACAGAGGACCCAATTGAGCATCAACAACATCAAGAGATTCTAAAGTTATATTAGGTACAAAAGGACTACCTAATTTTGAATAGAAGAAGACACTGAAAATTGAAAATCAAATATAAACGCATTTTAACTTACTCTTTTCAATGACAGGATCATTACAAAGTTGTAAAGCTGTTGAGTATTGTAAAGATTTGCTTATGCTACTACTGTTGTCAACATTGTATTCGAGTTTATTACTGTTGGAGTTAGAATAAAGTACCGTAATATTATTTGCATAACTCGAAGCAGAAGCTTCTACTACAGATGGCAAGGAATTATTATCTTTACTTATTGCTGTTTGGTTTAGTATAGTGCCATTGTACTTGTAAGTTTTGCGTAATCTTTTAAAAAGCAAAAACAATCATTAACTAATAACTATAAAATTACTTTATTTTCATCCAATTCCATTTACTTACCCCAATCTACTAAACGATGACGAGACATTTGATTTATCAGCAAAATAGTCAATTAACAAATTTAAAGCCAACAGCATACAAACCCCACAGAACAAATACCGCAATGCCACATACAATTTACTGGTCATTCTCCAAAGTTACTGCCTTTACCAGCACTAACCAAATTTAATAGTTAAAGGATTTAAGGTGAAACCTAATTCGTTTCTTAGTTTCTATAACTGGAAGTCCACATTGAAAAGAGCCCATTTAGATGTTAGTTTTTTTTATAATTGCAAACAACCTAATTATCTTAGCCTTTTTTCCATCTACTTTTCTAAATCAATACAGTAACATGACAGATTTTTTAGCAAAATATGATCAGCTGTTTAAGTGTAAACAAAAGAGTAACCAGATATTTTCGACTTTGCAAAATTTTGGTACGAACAAAATGAGCAACTACACATGGCTTGAAACATAAGTGTTCATAGAGACTGTTTTAAATTCTTGTTTTGATAAAAACGAAATATTTTTATTTTATTGTGTTATAAATATACTTAATTTATTCATGTTTTTCCATAAATTCCTACAAGCCGCAAACATATTTACATTCCTTTATACACTATTTTTATACTTGCCAAAAGAAACTACTATTATTCTTGACGACAGCTGTTTTTATTATTTTTAATAGTACCGTCTTTATTTACATACTTTTAAAGTATTATATTATATTAGGAGTCATTTTAAGTCAATGTATTGAAAATGAACATAATTAACAACAAAAAATTTGCCTAAGATTTTATTTTTATATTTTTTATTATTTAAGCAAAATAGTCGCTTAATTACGACATTTGATACCAATCAAAAACTAAAGAGATTTGATTGGTATCAAATGCAGTATTTTATACCCAGAACTTAAAACTGCTAATTGATAAAAACTATGCTAACGTGTATGTAAAATATAGTTATCGTGGCAGTCGAATAGCTTCTAAATCTTTAATAACCAACGTGTTACTAACATTATTGTGCTTATAATCCAAACGTAAGACTTTGGATTCACCAATGCAAGGATCATAAAAACCAGGCAAATCGCTCTAAATATAAATAATTACATTTAAAATATTTAATTATGTATATTCTTTCACTAACCTTAGACGTATCATACAAAATTAAGGTACCATCTTTTACCAAACATTGCAGTGGTACTGTAACATTTATGGAATTGGCTGGTATGAAATCATTACCATTTTCTTCCAACTGGCCATAAACTGCCTTTATTATTATCAACCCATTACGTTCATTTTCTTCTTCAACTATACGTTGGTAGGTGTGTTGCATTAACTCCACTGCTGCGCTCGCTTCTTGGCGTTTTTCGGTCATTCGCTGCTCATTATTGCGTTTAGTCTTTTCGATTTCTATTTTCTTAAGTTCGTTTTGCATTGGCTCTATAATTGATTTTTTAACAAAGAACCAAACAATGATAGGAGTAACAGTTGCGTAAAAAACGGCTGCAGGCACAATTTCCTCACTCAAGTGAATAGGAAATACATACGTCTGTTGAGAGCGCATAACTCTAAAAATGAAAAGAATAAAAACATAAACTTTATAAAATAATAAAAAATAAACATGTTTTACTTACTTAAACTTTAAAATAACTCCCGTTGGTACGCCTAGAGATACGGAAGCGTAAACGGAACTATATTTTGATATCTTTTTTTCAGCACCATATTCTGCTAAAAAACCAAAAGTGCCTACTTTAGCGGCAACTCTTATTTTCAGTTCATTTTCAATCATTTTATGGGTATATGCAATACTATAGTATATATGCGGACTTCCGATCACAAATGATGTAGACCATGAGTAATATTCATTCGTGCGATCTATTTGAGTTGTCATACTCGTTTGAGAACCTCCATTAAATGTCAATGAACCCAAAGTATGTTTATCCAGCTGAACAGCTAAAGTAGAAAAAATACCCGGAATTACTCCATTTTCCCGGAAGTTCATTTGTGCTCCAGCATTTACTGTCAATGATGAATTAACAGTCCTACCACCCTTAACAGCCATTAGTAAACCGTTGCCTGCACCAGCATCCAACTGCAGCCATCCCATATTCAGAAGACGTCTACCACAAATTACAAATCCCCCTGAACCATTTCCATTAGATGACATAAGATTTCCACTTAAAGTAATGGTGTCTCTTCTTGTTAGCGGTGCTTCGATAGATTGGGAAATGCTCATTGATGAAATTTCAAAATTAGGCATTTCAGTATCGTCATAAGGAGAAAATATTTCAGTGGCATTAACGTTAATTGTGACATTTCCTCTCGGGTTAGTATTCTGCAATAGCTTACGTTCCTCCGCTAGCTGTGCGAGTCTTGCATACTCCTCTCTTATTTCAGCTGGTGTTTTTGTGCGGTGAACTAATTCCCATCCGTCGGTACGCAATCCCTTTTCACCGACTGAATCATAAATAGCTCTTGAGTGGGGATCCGACAGGACTTCATAAGCCTTCTTTGTACGGTTGAACATTAATTCAGCCTTCTGCTTTTTATCCGGCTCCGTATGTTTATCTGGATGATACATTCGGCTAAGCTTTCGATAGCTAGTATTAATTTGCTCAGAGGTAGCCTATTTTTAAAAGAATTTTTAATTGAAGAGATGTAAATTTTAAAAACTTCATGGAAATTAATCATAACTGCAACAATACTTGCATTCTTGGGTAAATTTAGAAAAGTGTAGTAGTTTTCTTCTAATTCATTGTCGGAGCCAAGTTCCTCGGACATTTCGTCGCAACGTTAATTATGCTTTAAGAGCCGGTTAAGCACAACTAGTATTACTTTTATCACAAAATTTTGAAATTTTCGAAAGAAAATAACTTTTATTCTATTTTGTTGAATAACCTCAAAGTCGTTCAAAAAAAGATGCCAGATTTGTTAAAATCAAAAAATATGGCGATTAAAAATATTTTGAAGTTAAGCCAGCTAAGTGACTTCAATTGAATTTTTCGATTAACATCTTTAAGTGACTAGAATTTAAATCTGTTCTATATAGGATTAAACATCTAGCGTTTTGGATCCATACCAGCGTTTAGCAAAACATACTAACAATTTTATTAAAAAAAAAATTCTTAACCAAAAAACATTTAAAACGACTTTCACAAAAGTACAGCAGTTTTATTGATGTTAAACTTCAGTGGGCCAGTTCACATTGGATTAATATTTGTTTTGAACAACTTTAGTTCTTTCCAAAACACACTATACTAAGACCCCTTTCAGACAGGCAAATTTTACTTTGCAAAGTTTTGATTTTATGTGAGAGCGAGGGAGAAAGCATGATTGAGAGTACAGACTTTGATATACTCGCAAAGTTGCTTTGTTTTTCTTTCGTCGCTTATACACAGTTGTACTTATACACAGATTACATTACAGATTACATTGACTAAAACAAAATTTGTAAAAGAAAACTTTTTGTGTTTGAACACCAAAGAAAGTTTAAAAGAAAATTAAAAAAACTTTGTCAAAGTAAAATTTGCCTGTCTGAAAGGGGTCTAATTATTTTAGCACAAAATTCTATGCGTATACACATCTTTGTGTGTATTAGTGTTTTTTATTCATTTCACGTTTGTTTTTCGTTCGGTATACACCACAGTATACGCATTACAAAATAAATATCGCTGGATTAAGTGATGATGAAAATTTTGTTTCTAATTTTATTTTCTGTAAAATTATTTTTATTCTTATTCGACCTTTTTTATTTTAATTAAATAAAAAAATTTTTCAATTTGTTAATATTTTTTGTTATTAAAAATTAATTTTTCTTGAAGAAGCTTTCCATAGGAAAGCAAAATATTGAAAAAATATATCGTTAAAATTTAATTAAAAATACCGTTTAAAAGATTAGCACATATTTAATTTTCTGTAAAATATAAAAATATTATAGCAAAAACTTGAATTCAATAATAATAAAATCGCAAGTATTTAATTTTCATGTGATTTGTTCAGGTTACAGATAAAAATGATAAAAACAAATAGCATAAACAAAGCCACTTGTTGTCTATACAGATTTATCAACTTTAATGTTAGTTGCCGCGACCAACCACCTTCTACTTTTGCATTCATACTTAAATGACAAGGCAATAGCCAACTGAAGACTAAAAATCGCTCTGCAAAAAAAACACACAAGACCTGTGTTTTCATAAATGCATGTGTATTAGTTTAGTTTTCGTTGTGCGGCTTTGAAGCTGCTAGAAAAATTGTTTCAACCAAAAACTACCCCCCTCACCGAAAATGCCAACAAACTGCCAGCACAACTAATCCAATGTGAACTGGCTCAGTGTTCTGCTTTTTTACTCCAGGTGTACAATTCTTCCAGAAAATGTGTATAAAAAGCATATAATTTTGACTGTTTTAAGGTATTATCACTTGCTATAATATATTGAAATTTAAAGAGAAAAAAAAGCAAATAGGTGATTTCTTAGAAGTACAAAAAGAGAACGCAATTGAAGAAAGAGAGAATTGAAAGTAATTTATTATGACGTAGAATTTAATATGCCTAAAGCAGATAATATCTATTTCCCGGCTAAACTATGTGGTATCACTGTATTTAATAATTTACACAGAGAAACTTAATGGAAAAGAACACAGTTTTTTTGCATATTTTATTTCACAAGAGTCAGTCTGTTGAATAAAATTCTGAATGACACATTCTTTGACAACTTGATTATTTCAATTTTAATCCGCCTTGAAAAACGTGCACGCCATTTGTGAAATTCGAGAAAAAGTTTTCAATCAATCAAATTGTAGTTAAAATAAAAAAGAAATAAATACAAATTTTGGTATAAATTAATTAAAACAGAAAAAATGTTGCGGTTTACAAAGTTCTTACCGCGCTTGGTTGGCAAGCATCAAGCTAATTTGGTGACCGGAAAATATTCTAGCATATTCGAATATGTAAGAGCCAAAGATTAATGCGACGGTTTAAATACATATGCTTGCTATGGGGCTCGAAATTTTTATATAATTTCATTACTGATAAAAATGTAATTCAATTCAAATTTTATTGTTTTTTTTAGCAAACATCTGTACTGAACAATGGTCTTGCCTCCCAATTGCGTCACAAGTAAGTAGTATATTTTTATAATTCATGTTTTTAATTGTTCTGTAAAAGTTCACAAACACAAAAATTTTACACATAAAAAAACTACGACTCTTATGTAATTTTGTTGTCTTGTATTTTTTACCGGCTTGTGGTCATTCCATCAAAGGTTACGTCATCTAAAAGAGGCTAAAAAAATTTTCGAACAGATAAAATATTTATATGTCGATACATATTTGAAAATTTATAATTTATCTTTAAGTAATTTATTGTTTAAGTACAAGGTCTTTAATGCAAAATTAAGTTAATTTAAGTTTTGTTTTGAATATTTCGCCGCCACACCGTTGGGTGGCATCTTTAGGAAAAGAAAAAGTGTATAAACAATTTAACAAATCAGTCGAATGAAAAATTGTTGACAAACGTTTTTCATTTATTGTTGATAAACAAAAATTTTTCGTTGGCTGATTTCTTCCCAATGATGTGCCGAAATATTGAAAATAAAAATTAACTTAATTTTGTATATATATAACAACCTTATACTCCAACAAATTGGCTATAAATTAAAAAGGTCAAATAACTATTATTTATAATTTATCAGTAAAAATAATTAAAGCAATTTCATTTGGTGCTTGATTCCTTTTAAATAAATATTTCATGATATTCTCATAAAATATTTATTACAAAAATTTTTATTAAAAAATAAACATCTTATGATATTCTCATAAAACATTTATTCAAATAAAAATAAAAATATTTGAAATGTATTGTAATGGGGGAGAGCACATCCATATTGCAATTTCACTATTGCTCAGGTAGCTCATCAGTGAATTTTACCCCAATATTGTATAGACAAACCTAAGAAACCAAGCACGAAATGAAATTGCTTATATTAAAAGATTCCGAATAATTGTAAATTACTTATTAGTAAAAATAATTTTTAAAGTGTACAATTTCCGGAATATAAATACATTTAAACACACAGTTATTGATCGTTGTATATACAAAAAAACATTGCAAGTAAATGTAAATGTATAGCCCTTTAAATGCTTTAATACAAGTCCTAAGATAAAGTTTAGATTTAGGAAAAGTAAAGTGATCTGTACACGATCAAATAAACATTGTACACATTGTGAATTAATTTTTAGTTTGATTTTGTGTTGTCAACAAAACACTTTTAGTATTGCAAAAATGTCACTAACAATAAAACATACATACATACAACAAACGTAGCTGTTATCGCTGTTTGTTAAAAAAAAAATAGACAAAAAACTATGAATAAAGGAGTGGTTTAAAATCTGTTTTCTTTTTTTTTTTAAGTTTCTCTTAAAAATGTCTCCTTTGTGAGGCAGGTCCAGTTCCTTTGTTAGGTTCGAATTTTCTTATACGACGTTCATGGATTTTTAATTTGAAATTTCAAATTTTTCCAAGTTTGATGGAGAGGCAGTTCCCCATAACTAAATCATATTAAAGTTTATTTTTCTGTATTCCTTTCCTGGTCCTAACAATTTCTGCAGATTTCATGAATACTAATCAAGACGGCAAGTGCTTTCAGATATTCCATATCAGATATATAACAAAAGTTTTAGATGGATCTTAAAAATCAAATCCTGAGAAATTCCGGCTTTAATTGGTTTAGCCGAGTTAAAATTTTTCTAAAATTCTAAGAATTGTTGAATAAAAAAACAAAGGAAATTAATTTATGTTTTTTTATAGAAATGTATACAGAATTTATTGTTTATTAATTAGGGATGAGAAAACAGTTACATTTACATAACAACACATGTTACTTTTTACTCTTATATTAGATCCGGTGAAGTCAAAGGTGCTGTTATTGGTATCGATTTGGGTACCACCAACTCCTGTGTAGCTGTGATGGAAGGCAAACAAGCGAAAGTAATTGAAAATTCAGAAGGTGCTCGAACAACACCCTCCCATGTTGCGTTTACTAAGGACGGTGAACGTTTGGTTGGTATGCCTGCAAAACGTCAAGCTGTAACAAATGCTGCCAACACCTTCTATGCTACAAAACGTTTAATTGGTCGTCGTTTTGATGACCCCGAAATCAAAAAGGATATGAAGAATTTATCTTATAAAGTTGTTAGAGCGTCAAATGGAGATGCCTGGGTTTCCTCGACCGATGGCAAGGTGTATTCTCCTTCACAAATTGGAGCGTTTATTTTGATGAAAATGAAGGAAACAGCTGAAGCCTATTTGAATACCCCTGTAAAGAATGCTGTTGTAACTGTACCCGCCTACTTCAATGACTCTCAACGACAAGCCACAAAGGATGCTGGTCAAATTGCAGGTCTTAATGTGCTGCGTGTGATTAACGAGCCAACAGCAGCTGCTTTAGCTTATGGCATGGACAAAACCGATGATAAAATGTAAGTTTTTCATTAAAATTTTAAATTGAATGAACGAATGAATGAAACTTGTAACTCCTCATTTGTGGTATCTAGTATTGCCGTATACGATTTGGGTGGCGGTACCTTCGATATATCGATTTTAGAGATTCAAAAGGGTGTTTTCGAAGTAAAATCAACCAACGGTGACACGATGTTGGGTGGTGAAGACTTCGATAATCAAATTGTTAATTATTTGGTTTCTGAATTCAAGAAATCCAGCGGTATTGATATCACTAAAGATTCAATTGCAATGCAACGTCTTAAAGAAGCTGCTGAAAAGGCAAAATGTGAATTGTCTTCTTCCCAACAAACTGACATTAATTTGCCCTACTTGACAATGGACTCTGCTGGCCCACAACACATGAATCTAAAAATGACACGCTCAAAATTGGAAAGCTTAGTTGCTGATCTCATCAAGCGAACTATACAACCCTGTCAAAAGGCTTTGTCCGACGCTGAAGTTAACAAATCTGACATTGGCGAAGTGTTGTTGGTTGGTGGTATGACGCGTATGCCTAAAGTACAGTCCACCGTTCAGGAATTATTCGGACGTCAACCTTCCCGCTCAGTCAATCCCGACGAAGCTGTTGCTGTGGGAGCCGCCGTTCAAGGTGGAGTTTTGGCAGGTGATGTCACAGACGTTTTGCTCTTGGATGTCACGCCTTTGTCTTTGGGTATTGAAACTTTGGGTGGCGTTTTCACTCGTCTCATTACCCGTAACACTACCATTCCTACGAAAAAGTCGCAAGTATTCTCTACAGCTGCTGATGGACAAACACAAGTCGAAATTAAAGTGCATCAAGGTGAACGTGAAATGGCTTCTGACAACAAAATGTTAGGCTCCTTTACTTTGGTTGGCATTCCACCAGCACCCCGGGGTGTGCCACAAATTGAAGTTGTTTTCGACATTGATGCCAATGGTATTGTTCATGTATCGGCTAAGGACAAAGGAACTGGCAAAGAACAACAAATTGTTATCCAATCCAGCGGTGGTCTCAGCAAAGACGAAATCGAAAATATGGTTAAGAAAGCCGAAGAATTTGCCGCTGCTGATAAAAAGAAACGTGAACTGGTGGAATTGGTCAACCAAGGTGAAAGTATAGTTCACGATACTGAAGCTAAAATGGAAGAATTCAAAGCTCAACTGCCTGCTGAAGAGGTAAGTAAAATTATAAGAAAAACGATTAAATGTCAATTAATTTTCTTTTTTCTCAGTGCGAGAAATTGAAAAAAGATATCGCTGATTTACGTACAATGTTGGCTAACAAAGAAACAGCTGATCCAGAAGAAGTTCGTAAAGCCACTAACACCTTACAGCAATCATCACTAAAACTTTTCGAAATGGCTTATAAGAAGGTAAGACATTAATTAGTTGTACCAGACATCACTGTGCATGATAATTTCTTAAAATTTAAAATTCTTTCAGATGGCTGCTGAACGTGAAGGTCAACAAGGTGACAGCAGTTCAGAACAAAGTACTGAATCGAAAAAAGAGAAAGAAGAAAAAAATTAAACAGATTTAAGATTCCCTTCCAAATTAATTTAATATTAATACTTTATATAATCTTATTTTCTTTTGACTAGTAAGTTATTTTTTTTAATTTCCCTTTGTTTAGATCAAATTCATATTATTCATCCTCTGGATTGTAGTATAAGGTTTTTATTGTTTATTATACTACCTTAATCTTGGCTCCCAATTTTTATGGTAGACAAGACCTGAAGGCCTGTTTTAGAGCGTAATACGTTAACGTTATAAAATCCTTGTCAATGTTTTTTCCCCTAATTTCAAGCGTTTTTTTGTTTTGGCAGCGAACGTATTACGTTTTAAGTCCCCTTTGTATAAATTAATAAAATAAATTTAGAGTAACAGTCTAATGAAAAATGGAAAAACATTTTATTTCTATTTCCTAATTCACTTTCTCATAGTGTTTTTAGTTTGTAATGATGAAATGCAAGAACCGCAGTTTAGAATAAAATGTCAGTTGTCTGTCTCACATAAGAGGTTAAAACTAGTGTAAAATAAAAAAAAAGCCGACAACTTCATTCACTTTTATATTTTTTAATCTTATTCTTTAGTTAAATAAAATAAACAATTCTTCATGGAAAATAATAAATTTACAAAATAATTAAAAGACAAAAATGCATCTCATTTAAAATCCTTTAGTAGAAAATATAAAGTGAAATTGGACTCTGCCAAATTTTGTTTATTTCTATAAGTGTCAACAAATTTTTAATTTTCGAGTTTAGTTTCCGTTGTAGATATTTAAATATTTGCAAAAGCGTGTGTGCAGTATAATTAACAAATCCTATGGCCTTGCAACCTGGGTTAATAGCAATTTCTAGCACCTACCATAATTGTGACATGTAGAGACTCGCAAACTTTCTGTAAGGAAAATGTGTGCTTTTCAGATTTGATTGTTTACTGTCAGTCTTCAGCACTGCCTGGGTGTTGACATTTTTACTTAACGTACAACTTAACAAAATTTGATTAACTTAAATTTCTAAAAAATACTACAATTTTCATATTTGTTTTTTATTTATTTTTTTTTTATTTTTATATTTTACGACTGTAGTAAATAAGTCAGTAACTTAGTCAACTTTGATTAAACTTCAACGAACCAGTTTGAAGTTTATAGAGAGTATTGTAAAGTCCTCGCATTTTGATTAATTGCCTGTGGGTGCCTTGTTCACAGACTTTACCCTCATCAAAGACAAATATAATATCACAGTCCACAATTGTAGATAAACGATGTGCAATACTTATAGTTGTACGACCTTCACTGGCTACATCAAGAGCATCTTGTACAACTTTTTCGCTTTCACTGTCTAGAGCTGAAGTTGCTTCATCAAGTAATAGAATTTTTGGATTTCTAACTAATGCACGCGCAATAGCAATTCTTTGCTTTTGACCTCCTGAAAGTTGTGCACCCTTTTCACCCATACGAGTCTCATAGCCCTTAAAAAAATCTCATAAATGTTATGCTTATACATTTTCTTAGACCACAACTTACCAGTGGCAAATCTGTTATAAAGCTGTGCATGTTGGCTTTTTTAGCAGCTTCAATAATTTCTTGTTCCGAAACTATACGAGTGTTATCACCATAAGCAATGTTTTCACGAATAGTTCTGTTGAAAAGTATGGGCTCCTGTGAAACAATGCCTAACTGTTTGCGCAAGTTAGAAAGTGATAAATTTCGTATATCAAATGTATCGATGGTTAATGATCCATTATCTACATCATAAAATCGTTGTAAAAGTTGAATGCAAGTCGATTTACCACATCCGGAAGGTCCTACTAAAGCTATTTTTTGACCTTTGTTAACAGCTAAGTTTAAACTTTTCAGTACAATAACTTCTTGACGTGTTGGATATGAGAAAAGAACTGAGTTAAAAGAGACACTACCTTCGGATTGCCAGGGCTCATGAGATACATTCGAACGTTCTGCAACTTTTGGCTCACGAGTAATTAATTTATAAATACTTTCGGCCGCTGATACACCCTTTTGAAAATTGGGAGCGAAGGCCAAAGCACTAGCAATTGAAGTTGTACCCATAATAAGTGCTTGTGAAACCTTAAAAACGTTGCCGAATTTCATGCCCTTATTAACTACACACCAACCACCATAATAAATACAGCCAGCATAGGCAAAGAACATCAAAGAACGTGCTAAACCGTATACAATTCCACGAGAATGTGTATTCCGTTTGGCTCTCTAAAAGATATTAAATGAGATATTGAATATACTGATGGGATATAAAGGCATATTACAGAACACAATTCCAATTGAAACTGGGCTCAATTTCGCAAATACACAAAACGAAATTGCAATTTTAAAAAGGAAAAAAAAATCGATCGGAATAGTGAATATAGAATTAAAACTGTTTGGATCGTAGTGTGTGATATGTCTAATAGAATTGGCAGCTGCTATTTATACTTACAGCCACTGATGGATACAACATTTCCATGTATTGTTGGTGGAACATTTCTTCACGACCCAATGATGCAACAGTACGAATGTTAGAAACAACCTCAACAGCAAGCTAATAATATAATTAACTAATTAACCAATGGCTCCAAACTGTAACAAGTGAATAACTCTACCTTCGTACATTTTTCCATAGTTTGAGCGGTACTCAAATTTTCCTGGATCATCACTTTGCGTTGCATATAAGTGGCAACCAAAATAAACGGTGTAAAAGCCAAAGCTAAAAGGCCCAAGCTCCACTCGTAGTACATAGAGAGTCCTACTGCCAAAAATAATGTTGCCAAGGATTGTACTATAGTACCAATGCGCTGGCCAGTGGCCTGTAATAAATAAAATGCAGTGAAAGATGGTATTCATTGTAGATGATATTTACAACGTCTTGAAGCTACTTATTTATTGAAGCAAGGTTATTTTATTTAGACAAATCCACTGATTACGGGTTAAAATCCTAAAATTGATTCTTTAAAGGAAAAGAACTATTTCGTCAACAGTCTTGCACTTTTTTTGGTATTAAAACTTTGTTAAAGATTCTTTATTCGGTTTTTTCCTTCCTACGACCGTTTGCCGTGAGGCCAAAACTTTTACTGCAATAATTCGCAGGACAATTTAAACACTCTTTTTTCCTAGATCGCAAGTGAGAAATTGATCAATTTCGTATATCAAATATACCGATGGTTAACCATATTCATTATTTACATCGTAAAATCGTTGTAAAATTTGAATGCAGGTCGATTTACCATATCCTGAAGGTCCTACTAAAGGCTAAACTGAAACTTTTTAGTACAATAATTTCTTGACGTGTAGGATATGAGAAAAGGATCAAGGTATCTTCGGATTGCTAGAGCTCATAAGATATAATGGCAATGATTTGCTTTCTAATGTTTCGCTCGAAGTAATCCTATAAACATGTTTCAATGCACATTAAACTAAAAATCTAAGCAATTTTATTTCGTGCTTGATTCCTTTAAATAAATATTTCATGATATTCTCATAATATACTTATTTATTACAAAAATTTTGTATTAAAAAATAAACATCTTACGATGTTTTTTAGTAGTTAATTATAAAGCACTAGGCCACTATTTAATAAAAAATTTTTATAAACTTTTATAGTTTTTTTAACGATCTCTTTTCTTTTTTTAATAAATATCTTTTTTCTTTTTTAAGATCTTTTTTTATATATTTTTTCTTTTCAATATTTCGCTTTCCTTTGGAAAGCTTCTTCAGGAAAAAATTTTTTATATTTTTGAAAACAAAAAAATTATTAACAAATTGAAAAATTGTTTCAAAACATTTGACAAAAACATAAAATATTTTTTCATACATACATACAAAAATTTTAAATTTTCAAATATTCAAACATACAAAAACAAGGAAACGGAAATAACAAATAAATAACAAATAACAAATCCTCTCTTATGAAATGATTATAACAAATTATGTGTCTTTTTAATTAAGTACCTATAATTCTGAGCTAAATTGTCTGTGTCTGTCTTGAAATTTATTCTCCTTACATTTGGTATATTAACAATTTCTAACATTTCCAACATATAACGTCTCTTGTAGTTTTTTTCTATATCTAATACTGATGTTTCATCAAACTTTGGATAATGATTATATTTCTTACAATGTGAAGATAAGGATGTCTTCTGTGTTGAAATATTCCTATATTTTTGGTCACACCTGTGACCAGCTAATCTCGTTTTAAGTTTATTTTTTGTTGTCCCAATATAAACTTTGCCACAGTTCACCTGGTCATTTCCTCCACATGGTATCCTGTATACTACATCAGATATTTCCATTTTTCCTATTTTATCCTTCATACTGCTAAATAATTTATTTAATGTGTTATGTGTTTTGTGTGCAATTATATATTTATCGGTGTCATATATTTTACACTTTCTTAATCTTTCTGATATTCCAGGAACATAAGTTAATGATTTATAATTTCTTGGCTCTGCCGTAGAATTTCCTAAATTATGCCTATAACTACCATATTGTCTAATTAATCTGTTAGTTAATTCTACTGGAAAATCAAATTTTTGAAACAATTTTTCAATTTGTTAATAATTTTTTTGTTTTCAAAAATATAAAAAATTTTTTCCTGAAGAAGCTTTCCAAATGAAAGCGAAATATTGGAAAGAATAAAATATTTAAAAAAAGATCTTAAAAAAAAGACAAAAGATATTTATTATAAACTTTTATTTTTTATTATTTTTTCAATTTGTTTGTTTTGATCAAAAATTCTTTTTCAATTAGTTTGTTCATTATTTTTGTTTTTCCTGATGATGCCAACCAACGTTGTGGCGAAATATCGAAAAAATAATAAAAAATAAAAGTTTTAAACAATTTTTTATTAAATAGTGACCTAGTGCTTTATAATAAACTACTAAAAAATATTAAGAAGGTCAAAAAACTATAACTATTACATCTTATGATATTCTCATAAAACATTTGTGCAAATAAAAATATTTAAAATGTATTACTGCGGTGGAGAGCACATCCATATTGCAATTTCACTATTGCTCAAATAGCTCATCAGTGAATTTTACCCCAATATTGTATAGAAAAACTTAAGAGTGTTATATCCAAAGCCAAACTGATTCTATGAGAATTTTCATTAAATCAACATATGTCGCATAGACAGTAAGATACCAATGAGACCCATAATTAATTACAAATCTGCACCAGGCTACAAACTTTCGAAATATATGAAAACAATATTGAAAGACACCTTAGACCTGGAATATAAGCATACAATAGTCAACACTACAGAACTGATTAATAAACTGGAGAATGTGAAAATAACGGAGAAAACAAAACTGGTCTCTTTTGACGTGAAGGACTTGTATCCATCAATTCCGGTAATGGATACATTGAACATTGTTCATAGGACAGTAAAAAACAAAACGGAAAACAAGGAACTAGCAATACAAATTACAGGCACACTAAAAGCGACACTAGAACAGAATTACTTTAAATTTAACAACAATATATATAGGCAGATAACAGGACTAGGGATGGGAAATCCAACATCTGCCACCCTCATGGAAGTATTTATGCAGAACTTAGAAGAGGAATACGTAAGGGAATTAAAGACCAACTTCGGAGTAATATTCTACGCAAGATATGTCGACGACATAATGTGTATACTAGAAGGAAATAACGAGGAGCAAATTCTGGATTACTTGAATGGAAGACACAAGGACATAAAATTTACAATGGAAAAGGAAGAGGAGGGGAGAATTAATTATCTGGACCTAACGATCAAGAGGAACATAATCTCGAACAGAATCGAATATGAAATATACAGGAAACCAACAGCAACGGACACAATAATACACAACTCATCAAATCATCCCCAGCAACACAAAAACGCAGCAATCAGGCAGTTAATAACAAGACTCGAGAGAACACCACTAACACGGCAAATGTATATGAAGGAAATGGAAACAATATACACCATAGCGGAAAACAACGGATACAAAAAGCGCCTCGTAGATAACATCAAGAAACAAATTGGAACGAACAAAGAACAGGAGAAGGAAGGGAAAAAATGGGCTACATTAACATATATGGGACCATCAACGTACAAACTGGCGAAATTCTTTGGAAAACACAACATCAATACCGCATTCAGAACAAGAAACAACCTAGGCAGAATACTACGAAATGAAACAACCGAGGCGAATATACTAGACAAACAAGGAGTGTACAAATTAACTTGTACATGCCATTATAGCTACATCGGGCAAACAGGACGAAAAATTAAGACCAGATTTAGGGAACACATCAGAGACTATAACAGGAAACTACGAGAACCAAAATCGACTCCAGAATCAAACTTCGCGAACCATATATTTAACAACAAATGTACACCAGGACATATTAAGACAACGGTTAAACTGCTTCACACACAGCACAAAGGAAGGAGACTAAATGTATTGGAAAACATGGAAATATACAAACAAAAAACATTTGACGGACGAATAATAAATGAACAAATAAACACTGCTTCGGACACAATATTTGAACCGTTGAAACATTTTTACAGGAAAACAAACACTACACCAGCACAAAAACGTTACGCAGGTGCGCAAGACCAAGGCAATAAAGAACGTCATAAACGTACAATTACAGATTATTATGTCACATAAAAGGGGAAGAAAGAAAAAAACCCAATAGGTTCACACATAAACAAAAACGGACAACAAGCATGATCGTAAAAGAATTTAGTTAGGAAGGAAGACCAGGGCAATAAGGAACATCATAAACGTACAATTACAGATTATTATGTCACATGAAGGGAAAGGAAAAAAACCCAATAGGTTCACACATAAACAAAAACGGACAACAAGCATGATCGTAAAAGGATTTAGTTAGGAAAGAAGACGAATGAAAAAGGGACGACGAATTAGGTAAAAAAGAGACAAATGAAAAAGGAGAGAGATGCAGGCAAAAAAGACAGTAAGTGACGAACGCAATAACACGAAGGGAGACACGAACTATATAAACACAACTAACAATAGAACGCAACTAGTACGAAAAGAACATTGAAGATGGCAAACAGCCGAAACCGGTTTGTTCACAAACCAAATTTGACGAGGGTCGACGGAAAACCGTACCCAAATAAAATTAAGACTCAAAAACACTTCTACACAAACACAGCAAAACATTTCAAAACAACAAAGAACATTGTTTATTTTCAATCATTTCATTTGATGTGCTCTCCCCCGCAGTAATATATTTCAAATATTTTTAATGATATTCTATTTTCATGATATTCTATGAAATATTTATTTAAAGGAAAATGAAAATAATTCCGATGAATTACAAATTACTTATTAAACCAAAAATTATATAAACGAATCCCACAACAAAGTTTGTTCCTACGACAATTTAATGTTTACTCGAGTCACAGTCGGCTAAAGATTGTCAACTCAGGAATAACTGTATGAACCAAAAATATTATTGTATGCCCGCAAAGAACTGCCGACATCAGCATCATAGCTGCTACATATATCAACAGAAAGAATAAAGATTTTGTGTTTTTATTAACGAGTTTAACAAAAAAAGTTGTGATTTTTTTGGCTTATTTGCTTCACTATACGAATTAACGTGAAACTAAATGTAAGTAGTCGTAAGTATGTACATATGTACATATATGCTAATAAATGTATACTTACACCCTGAACAGCTGAAGCATCACGAGACAAGCGAGCACACAAAGATCCAGTGCCATTAGTATTTTCATCAAACCAGGCAATCTCCATTCGTAACATGGCATCAAACATCTCACCTCGCAAACGTTCTGTTAATTTTTCACCAGCAATGCCAAATGTATAGACCTTCAATAAAAACACAAACAATCCTATTTTTTTCTTTTTTGTTTTTTTAAATAAAATTTTGTTTTTTCATTTTTCACTCGTGTTAACCCACCTGTATGAATGTAGAAAGACCTACCGAAATGCCGCAAATAAGGAAATATAAACTGAAAATATTTGTATTTTCTCTTACATACTGTGGATCATCTTTTACAGCTAAAATTTGTAAAATAGATCCAAAAAGTACCGCAAACAATGGCATTGCAGCGCCCATAATAACCGATGATACACAACCACATAAAATAAGAGGCCACTCCTTTCTATTCATCTTTAAAATTTTGATAACTGAGAATGGAATCTTTTCTTCAAAACCTTTTTCGGTTTCTTCGATCTGAGTTATTTTTATTTGTTCTTCATCTTGATACTTGGCATTGGCGAAAAATTCGTTTTGATTAAGGCCAGGAGTATCGGCATTGGCGTCTTCACCCATTTGTGTCATAACTAAATTAAAATAATGTTGCTTTAGGGCCATCAATTCTTTGTGAGTACCGCTCTCTACAACACTGCCCTTGTTAATGACAACAATACGATCAGCTCGACGTATAGTGGACAATCGATGAGCCACAATAAGTGTAGTCCTTCCTTCAGACGCATTTTCTAAAGCAGCCTGAACTTTTGCTTCGCTGGCTGTATCTAAAGCCGAAGTGGCTTCATCTAATAATAAAATTTCTGGATTCCTAACTAAAGCTCTTGCAATAGCAATACGTTGTTTTTGACCACCGGATAACTGAACACCCCTTTCTCCGACCAACGTACTAAAACCTTTAGGAAGCTTATTGATAAATACAATAGCATTAGCAGCTCTAGCAGCAGCTTCAATTTGCTCCTTAGTGGCATCCTCACGCCCGTAACGTATATTTTCATAAATCGTCGTACCAAATAATACTGGCTCCTGACCTACTACACCGATACGTTCTCTTAGCCAACCAATATTTATATCTTTCAAGTCCTGATTATTGAATAGCACCTGTCCATCTGTGGGATCATAGAAACGTTGAATCAGCTGAATGCATGTTGATTTGCCACAAGCTGATGGGCCAACTAAAGCAACAGTTTCTCCGCGCTGAATTTTCAAATTCAATTTATTTAAAATTTTAACTTTCTTACGCGAAGGATAATGAAAGTCAATATCACGGAATTCAAGATGAGCAAGAGGTTGATTTAAGTAAATGCCTTTTGGTTCAATTGGATTTATAGTGGGAATTTGGTCGATTAAATTGAAAACCTTACTGCAGGCACCTTTAGCGACACCAAAAACCTCAATATAAGGAGAAGCCATAGCAATGTTCATGGAACCCATCATAACTGAAAAAAATACCTTTAAAAAGAATGAACAAAAGTAGTGGCCACATATGCATTAATATTTTTTAAGGGATATTGATTTTTTACGCACAGTAATCATGGTACCAGGATCATAGTTTTCATAGCCAGGAATATTATCGTAGTTTTTTAAAACCAAACCCACACCATACCAAAATGCGAGAGAGTAAGATGCATAAATAAAGAACCACAATAGACCAAATCCCAATCCGGAGAATAAGTTACGCCTTATGTTTAACTTACGAGCATGTACTATTTGAGACTTATAAGCTGAACTTTCTTTGTATTCGCCCTCAAAAGCTTTGACAGTACGTATTCCACTTAGCGCTTCCTCTGCAATTGTACCAGCTGCAGCGTAAACATTTAGTTCTCTTTTGGCAATTTTCGATGTAGCCATGGCCACCAAACTCATTGCTATGAAAGTTACTGGTAAACTGATTAAGCATACCAAGGCTAACTGCCAACCTTTATAAAATGCCAACACAAAAGATCCTACAAAGGTCACCACATAATTAATAAATATTGCCACCTTTTCACCCAAACCGTCTTCCATTTTCCATAAATCTCTAAAGTGCAAAATTCATTAACATTTGCTAAGAATATTTACTTTTAATAAATGAACTCACTCATTCATACGACTGGCCACTTCGCCACTCTGATTGAAATCATACCAAGCCATATCCTGATGTAGAATTGATCTAAAGAATTTGCCACGTACACGCAATAGCTGATCATGCGCGGAATAATTAAAAAGGGTTATTGAAATATAACTGCATGCCAACATAACTACACCAATCATTGTATTTTGAAATGCAAAAGTTTGAACAGCATCAAGTAACTGATTGGATTCATTGGATGCTTTGCTGTAGCCACCCGCAGATGCAGCAAAGGACACCATGTTCTAAACATAAAAGAATTTCAAAATTTTCAAGTCGATTGATTCACTTATTTCTTTAAATCTAATTGCATTACATTTGCCAAATTGCCAAAAACTAAACTGTTGGCCGGAGTTGTTAGGCCCGTAGCAATGGATGCTAAAATTCCAACAAAATACATTATTTTATTTGTGGTCGAGGAATATTTAAACATTTTATAATAAGCCACTGGCTGAATATCATCTTTCGATTTATCACTTTCTTCACTATTTTCGGAAATATTATCTTTGATTTTCCTCCGACTATCCCATTTCGACAGTGTATTAATTGTGGAGCTAAAGAAGATCGTGGAAAAAATTTTTTAAATTACAAAAAAAAAAAAAAAAAGAAATCATCATGAGAACAGCAAAGTAATTTTATTGTAAAATTTTAAGTGCAAAATTTCTAATTGTAATCATAATAAAATCTGAAATAAATAATATATTTCGTTGTTATATTACAGTGGCTCACATCGAAATTCGGACAACTAATTGCGGAAAAGTTCAGCGGTTGTAAAATAAATAATGCTTAAAGTTTTGTCAATATTTCATAGCTCGATTACATACCCCCGGGGGCACATCTATATATCTTGACGGAATCTCACCGTCATTACATGTGTCAACGTGGGTAAAAGGGAGCCCAGTCCCCTAAAGGCTAGCAGGAGCCAACTGGACAACTGCACGTTATTTCAAAGGGAATCAGTATTTTGACTTTTTAGCCTTTTAGCTGTACTCTGACTGATTATTGAGGTTGGCCCTTCGAAAGCATCGTGGTGGTTGTGGTTTTGCAGGATCATTCAATTGACGTTAGCACAGGGTGAACGATCCAGGTCCAGTGAACATGCTTGCCATGTGTTCTGGACAAGGGTGTTGAATAGTCTCCAACTCTTCATCAAGGAGTGGGGGTGGCGGCCTGCTTCAAGCCGCCAAAGCTGCAAGTAGAAGTAACTAGAGAATAGAGATATCCGGTGGCTTCCTAGGGCAAGGGTGACATTACATATCGCCCACAGTGGTTTGATCCACCGTCAGGTTATGGTTTACACAGCTAGGTACTGACGTAAATCTTATCACGCATGCTCGATTACATTTATATCGGGGCCTTGTGCAGCAAATTTATTTCTGTAATTTGCGAACTATAAACCTCTCTGCGCCTGGAAAATGTTTTCTTTTTACAGATGCGCCTTGCTTATTTGTAATTCTGTTATCTTTTTTGCATCGCGTAATAGTAATAATTATTTTTCGCTCTTCTAAGGTAGACGTATACTGTTTGGTTATACGCAGTATTAGAAAAAAAATTTTAAAATAATTTCACACTACAAAAACACTGACCGGTTATAATAAACCGAAATAAGCTTTAAATGACCACGTTTTTACTACAAAATTTTATTGTGTAGTAAACACTGATTAAAAAGTATTCAAAAGTTTTCCAAAAATAATAAGCTATGACATCTAAAATAGTTGACAAAAATCTACCAATGATTTGCCCGACTTTCAATATGAGCCGCTGCATATTTTTAAGGTTATTCCTTATTCAAAACGATTCTATCCAGCTGGTGCGAGGGATCGAAAATATTAATAAAATAATAAAAGTATTTGATATTTAATTAGTAATTTATTAATTAAATTATTTTTTATTTCTCGAAATTTCGCCAAACCATTGGTAGGATAAAATTCAAAAATTAAATACATATGTATGTCCAATATCGTGTAGAAAATTCCTTGATAAGGAGAATTGTAATAAGGTTTATATGTAGGCACAACAAAAACTAAATTGAAAACCAGAATCGCAGGACATAGGTCAGACCAAAAATACAGGAATAATATTAGTTATATATTTTATGTTTTTTGTTGACCTATTTATTATAATTTTTATTATTTTATCCTTTTTTGGCTTTAGGTCAGTTTTTCTCTTGTTTATAGATT
Organism: Trichopoda pennipes; assembly: GCA_030448955.1. Classification (NCBI taxonomy): domain Eukaryota; kingdom Metazoa; phylum Arthropoda; class Insecta; order Diptera; family Tachinidae; genus Trichopoda; species Trichopoda pennipes. The sequence continues at coordinate 8,025,279 of JASKUP010000040.1, forward strand.
TTTCCCAATATTTCCACAAATTCCCCATCATACAGATTAAGTAAATATCTAGCGAATATATTACATAACCTAACGAAAGACTCTATGTACAACAATAAGGATAGTAAAGATTTTAAGGGCAGAATTTCCGAAGCAACAATAAATAACAACGAAGTACTCATCTCTTTTGATGTAGTTTCGCTATTTCCGAGTATACCGGTAAATCTAGCACTAAGGACGATTGAGGGAAAGTGGAATATTTTAGAGCAACACACACGAATTCCTAAAAATGTTTTTATGGAATTATTATCGTTTTGTGTTAAATACAATAGATATTTAAAGTACGGTGACAAATTTTATGAGCAAATGAGAGGAATGCCAATGGGCTCACCTGTTTCACCAATAATAGCAGATATTATTATGGAAGAATTATTGGATGAGATTCTTCAAAAACTAGAGAATAAACTACGATTTTTAACAAAATATGTAGACGATCTTTTCGCAATTATTGAGAGGGATAATGTTGAAATTACATTGAAAGCACTAAACTCTTTTAACACTGGAATACAATTTACAGTGGAGATGGAGAACAACAGCAAATTACCGTATTTAGACTCAATAGTGATCAAAAGGCAAAATCGGCTGAAATTAGATTGGTATCAAAAACCTATGTCTTCAGGAAGAATTATAAATTTCTATTCAAAACATCCGAGAAGGATCATAATAAATACTGCTCTAAATTTTATTAACAAAGTCTTAACGATCAGTGACCGCAGTTTTCACTATAAGAATATGGACAAAATTAAAGACACTTTAAAGAAAAATGATTTTCTTTAAAGTGTCTAAACGACCTATTAAAACATGCCAAATACAAAACTCAATGTAAAAACAATGAAACAGAAAAATCAACAAAGGTATACAAATCCATGGTATATGTTCCTGGTTTTTCAGAAAGATTAAAACATTCTAACATTTACGATAACGAGAAAAACGAATTAGCTTTTAAAACAAACAATACATTAAATAGACTTTACAGCCAGACAAAGTCGAAACTAGATAATGAAGACAAGTCTAATATAGTATATAAAATAAGCTGCAATGGGGACGAGTCCAATATATGCCAGAAAGTATATGTTGGACCAACAAGGACAATACTTAAGACAGGGTTAGCATCACACAAATCTGGTACAAAATCTCGTGAAAAGTAAACAACACAAAAAACTGCACTTGCAGCCCACTGTGCTAGACCCCTTTCACACAGACAAATTTTACTTTGCAAAGTTTTGATTTTATGTGAGAGCGAGGGAGAAAGCATGATTGAGAGTACAGACTTTGATATACTCGCAAAGTTGCTTTGTTTTTCTTTCGTCGCTTATACACAGTTGTACTTATACACAGATTGCATAAAGCACCAAGTGACTAAAACAAAATTTGTAAAAGAAAACTTTTTGTGTTTGAACACCAAAGAAAGTTTAAAAGAAAATTAAAAAAACTTTGTCAAAGTAAAATTTGTCTGTGTGAAAGGGGTCCTACAACAGGTCACAAACATCAAAATATTATCAAGAGAGAACAATTGTAAAAAGAGATTTACGCTTGAGATGCTACACATTATTGATGTAGCAATCGATAAGAGACTTAATTATACAGATCCAGAGAAATGTGCACAGATATATAGACACACAATAAACAAACATGGACTAAAAAACAATAGAACGTCGACTTTATTTCAGAGTAGCGAAGTATTCACTCAGACCCAGTTTACAGAGAGTAACTCTACCACTATTCTCTTTACACACATTATTTACAACAATAAAGTACGAGTTGCAGCGACAAAAGTTGCACAATGTAAACTGGGTCTCACTGTTCATGCATATATGAATATGTACATTTAATTTTTTGGCCGCTTCTTCTCATACATGTGTGAGAGACTACAAATTATTTTGTGTTTTCTCATTTGTGAATGCGACGATTTATTTTTTTTTCTTTCTATCCATAAGTGAAAAAATGAAAAACACACAAGTGTTCATTTTTGAATATTTACAATTTTGATAATTTTTCATAAATGAAAAGGTCGTAAAAATATGTGCGTTAAGCATTCGCGTACATAAACGCACATATTTGATAACGCGCAATTGTCGGCGGTATGCGGGAAAAAAAATGTTTTTTTTTATTTCTTTTAGAATATATTGCAATATTGTATTTTGAGTTAATATGTACCCATGTGTTTTTACTACATTTTACGGTAAACTGCGATCGTAGGTAGAAAATTTTTTCACGTTCATTTATGAGAAATTTTATAAAATTTCAACGTTCATAAATGAACATGTACATTTATGAAAAATAACATTAATGAGAAGTAGCTTATTTATCATTTATCACATATGAATAAGACTAATGATTTTTGTTGTTCGCATTCATGTATGAAAATAACCAGAACATTTTTTGTTGTTCGTTTATGAGTGTGAAAAATAAATATAAAATTTTAGATTTCTCATTTATGAAAAATATCATGAATGTTGATTTTTGAATGTTCATAAATGAAAAATTCTGAACCCTGCTTTATTTACATATTGACAATTGTGCAATGGACAAGGACGCGGAAAATACTTATATAAATAATCTTATTATTTTTAATTTTAGTTAAAATTTTTAAATGGTAATTGTCACTATTTTAATTTGTTGTAATTTTGTGCTAATGTTTTTATTTGTGATTGTAATTGTGTTATAGATCCCCTGAAGATGATCAACGAAGTTGATCGAAATATTCGCAGTGCTTAATAATAAACTACTGATAAAATAGTTATAACATTTTTTCAATTTGTAGTTTTTATTGTTTTTGTTTGTTTTGTTTTGTTTTTAAAAAAAAAATTTTGATAATTTTGAAATTTTTGTCAACAATTTTTTCATTTTTCGATTAATTTTATAAATTGTTTAAAACACTTATTGTTTTTCCTAAAGATGCCAACATGGTTTGGCGAAGACCTAGTGCTTAATTAATAAATTACTAATAAAATATATGATTTTATTAAGAAAAGTTAATTAATATAACACTTTTTTATTACATATTCGATTATTTAAAATTTTATCCGATAATTTTTGATGTATTTTATTTAAAAATATGTATAAGATAAAAATAAAAAATCTTTGAATATTCCAATAATTTTTTTCCCTATTATATGCACACTATTCATAGTTTTTCTTTGCTGTTCAATTAAACAAATAATACATTTCCTTTATTGATTTTACATTCTGATCACTCATGTAATCCATATACATTATTTCGCAACATTTGTTCTCTATCTCTCTCGCGCTCTTTTCCTCTCTCAATATACAGCAAATAAAACAAAATACAGTTAAATAAGTTAAATCATAATTGAAGTGGCAGAGTAAATATCAAATTTTTTAACTATAGTAAAAATTAGAATTGCAACAGTAAACAGTTAAAACTTTATTAGTCAAACAGCGCTACACACGAAATTAATTGACGATATTTATATGAATGTAAAATAAATGTTAAATATTTGGTTATAGATATTTAATTTTATTTTAATAAAAACATTTAATAGTTTTTCTTTCACTAAATTATAGACTTTGATTTAAGCCGAAATGCTTCATAAAAGTTTTTTATTTTACAAACTTACACTGAAGAACCATTTTCATTTTGTTCTATATTTTCGTCGGCTAAAGATATATTATTATTATAATAGGACATGTTGTCCTTAACTACAGTCATCACTCGATTTAATTAATTGTTAATATTTTCGTTGTAATTATTTCAGATGTACGAGTCGGGTCTTTCAAATAATAATTGCACTGTTAATACCAAAATGTTGTTTAGAACTAAAATTTTTTGGCAAATTTCATGTTCCTTTATATCGGAAAATTCAAATACATTTGATTTTAATTGCTAGGTATTATTTAGCTGATATGTTATCAGGATTGATAGAAATGTCGGATACTCTCTTTCACTAAATTTAGCCAATTTTGTTGTATGCATTAAGTAGCTATTAATATTAACTTATACTTCACACACACTGTTTTCACTATTTTATGTGGACGGGTACTTCCTTATCAGTTGAAAACTTTAACCGATTACTAGAGTTCCCAGCAAGCACACCTTATAAATACCATTTTATCATTAATTAATTTGTTAATAGATTAATTCACTACATTTCAAATGTGTGCTTGTTGGGTTAATAATGGGTGGGTGCTAATATTCAAATTGCAATTTAAATAAAAAAAAAATGTGGTCAACGCAAGGAAAGAAGTACGTGTGCTAAATGCGGCTGTTACAAATCTTAATCCTTAACCAAACGAATTGTGTCATTACATCCTTAAAATATAGTTTTTTTGCCTAAATATATTTTTGTTACCCATAAATAATTTTATTATTTTGTAAATCCACTTGTTTTTTATTACTTACAAGATCTGCTCTTCGCTGATTAGAAGCCGCCTGTTGCAATGGTTGAATCCAAAATACATATATATACTTTACAAGTGGAATAATTATCTTTTGTTTGGGTACGGTTTTCCGTCGACCCTCGTCAAATTTGGTTTGTGAACAAACCGGTTTCGGCTGTTTGCCATCTTCAGTGTTCTTTTCGTATAGTTCGTGTCTCCCTTCATGTTATTGCGTTCGTCCCTTTCTGTCTTTTTTGCCTACATCTCTCTCTCTCTCTCCTTTTTTGTTTGTCCCTTTTTACCTAATTTGTCGCTCCCTTTTTCATTCGTCTTCTTTCCTACCTAAATTCTTTTACGATCATGCTTGTTGTCCGTTTCCGTTCATGTGTGAACAGAAACGGAAACGTCGGAGAATCCAAGCACATATGGAATAATTATCTTATAAATGCCCTTTCTAACTCTGTTGAAAATTATAAAAAAAGGATTTTTTTTAAACGATCGATTTTCTTTGCATACGAACAGTTGATCAATAAAGTTAACGCACATCTTGATTATTAAGAGTGATCCGTCAGTAGTTTCGAAACTGCTTAACTTGATAAAATAATTTTGATTAAAGATTAATAGCACTATTTACCATTCTACACAACAAATAATCCGTGTCTTATTATTTCTAATACGCTGCACTTTCGATTTCCTTTACTTACACATACACATCTCCATACTTTAACATAAAAATATATTTTCATAAATTTTTTAGTAATTAATTTTAAGCATTAGGTCTTATTTAATAAAAAATTTTTTAAAAAACTTTATTTTTTATTATATTTTCGATATTTCGCCACACCGTTGGTTGGCATCATCAGGGAAAACAAAAATAATAAAAAAAATTTTTTTTTTTTTTTTTATTAAATAAGACCTAATGCTTAAAATTAATTACAAAAAAATATTAAAAAAGGTCAAAAAAATTATAACTATTATATTTTCATAAATTTTATTTTATTATTTCCTTTCTTTTAAATTATTAAAAAATATATTTAGTTTAATTTTGTGTTGCTCAATTAATAAATTCTACATTTTTATGACCATTTTTAAAGCATCTCTATTAATTTTTGCCTGTTTTAACATGTGTCCTTCAACAAATATATTAGATTCATATTGTAGATAATTGACTGACTTTTGCACATACACTAATGACTCCTCCAAAAGCTCTTTGGGCGTCAAACTTGTTTCCAATGAGAGCCGACGTGAATTTTCCGCTATAGCTGAATGAATTTCAAAACATAATGTACCCAACATACGGACTTCACCTATTTGAAATTATACAAAAAAATAAAATTTATTAAGTGTTTAAAATAAAAATAAATTAAATTGATTTACAGGGTGCTAATATTTCATATAGCTGAAATAATTCCTTGCCAAATTCCAATTTTATGCGCAAATCTTTATCTGGGAGAATCATAAGCTCCTGAGGCTCCTTGCCGAGCTGTTGTAATAAATTAAATTTGACTTCACACATGTAATAATGATGACTAGGCAACCACCTGCCATAATGGCTAAGATATCTAAAAAAACAAATCAAATTCAAATCATTCTTAAAAATTAAAAATTTAAATTACATATAAAATATAATGTTTTTATCAAAGCGTATGCAATTCTTTGTGCGTTATATTTCAAAAAAGATTCTCGGCTTTATAAAAATGGTGTGAATATTAATAAGCTTAAATAGAGGGAAAGATAATATTTTTACTAAAACTAAAGCATTTGAGTTCATGGTCTTTATATTTTAATAACTGTCAACTGAGCACTGAATTTTTAGGCCGAGAACATCAAGAATTTCCTTTTTTCGTCCGGACCAGCACTCAGGGGATGACCCCTACTCATGCAATTTATTGTACCAGAACTAGAAAATTTGATTATGGGGCGGAGGAAAGTGACAGGAAAGACCTCTGAAGGGAGATTTTTCCACATACAGACTGTTCTGCTAAAAATGCATAGTGCGATTCACTACCCAATCCACCACAAATGAATGCGCTCTCAACGAAAATATAGTCAAACGCAAAAATGTTTCGGAAATAAGTTCCCTAATTTCTTTAGAGCACTTACAATTGTTGTAATGATAAAACAGTGAAATACAACTTACATTGCGTCGATACTGTGTGATTCGATTTACATCCGCGCCTGGCCACGAAGCCTTAATCAGATGGTGGACCAAACCACTGCATAATTTGGAACGTCATGCTCATCCTAGGAAGCCGAAGCCATAATTCTATGCAACAGAACTTTCTAGTTGTAACTTCGATGATTCCAGAGCAGGGCTGCAAATCATCACTCCTTGCTTAAGAGTTGGAGACTTTTCAACTCCTGTCCAGAACACATGTCTAGCATGCTCACTGGACTGGATCATTCACTTAGGGTGTCATTAACAGAGTGTGATTTGTTTTACATCCGCACCTGGCTATGTAGCCTTAATCAGATGGTGGACAAACCACTATACATAATTTGGAACGTCATGCTCGTCCTAGATAGCCGAAGGCATAATTCTAAGCAACAGAACCACCTAGTTGCAACTTTTATGATTTCAGGACAGAGGTGCAAACCATCGCGTGTCATTATCAGTGAGATGTTCCTGGCCACCATAATTTTCATAATTCCTTTATGGGGCCGCAAAACCACAACCACCACGATACTCCTATATACGGGCCATCCTCAATGATCAGTCAGAGAACTATTAAATGTCTAAAGAGACAAATAATGAACTCTGCGGGTTCACTGATCCCCCTGGAAATAAAGTGGAGATTCCAGTTGTCTCCCTGTCTGACTTCGAAGGGAATGGGCTCCCTTTTTCAGTCATTAACAGTGAGATGATCCTGACCACCATAAAAACCATTATACTGTTATGGGGCCGCGAAACCACAACCACCACGATACTCTCATATAGGGGCCAATCTCAATAATCAGCCAGAGAACTATTAAATGTCTAAAGAGACAAATAATGAACTCTGCGTGCTTACTGATTCCCGTGGAAATAAATTGGAGTTTCCAGTTGTACCCCTGCTGACTTCAGGGGACTGGGATCCCTTCTTCCCCAGTTGAAGTTCTATAAATACCATATATATGTGGCCCCGGGGGGATTGCGTCGATACTGTTGGATACCCTACCGTCCCCAATTAGGCTCTTGGTCCTCTCCTCTACGCGGTCGAGCAACTCTAAAATAGACTTTGAGGCGCCGCCCTATACATGAAAATTGTATTCCATCTTTCTCTTACACCGTTTCAGAAAGACGAGCCACTTGAAAGCTATTTTCGAAACCTGAAAAATGCGTTTAGTCCAAGAACATCAAAAGCTTCCGATTCCGTAATACCTATATCACCCATAATAACAGATGCAGCACCATTACTGAACGTAGATCTATGCGTAAGCATGCAACATTGCGTCTTACGGGCATTAAAATTGCCTCTATTCGCACGACCCCATTCGAAGATTGACGGGAGATCGTTATTGAGCGTATCATTATATTCCGCTTTTTGGGACTCACTCCAACTGGTTCGGTCTATTATTAAATGAATACGAATGACAAATGGCGCTGTCATTTGCGAAAGAGTAAATTGGGTGAAAAGTTTGACAAAGAAAGTCATTTCGAAAAATTAGAAGTAGAGTAGGAGAAATAACTGAGCCTTGCGGCAGCCCTGAATTAGTCCTGAACTCGTCTGATGAAATCCCGTCTATAACAACTTGAATTACGCGTTTCCTCAGAAAACTCGATATAAATCTGGAGAAATTATCACCGACACCAAAAGCAGCACCAAAAGTTTTGACAGAAGTGCATCTTGCCACACTCTTTCTCTCTCCGAAATGATGTATGGAGTTGCACCATTGTTCCGATAGGTAAGCCAGCAACTCACCCGTAGAGCGCCCCCTACAGAAATTATACTGTCGCTCGCTAAGTAAGCTGTTGGACAAGATGAAAATTTGTCATACTTTCCAACACCTTAGAAAGTGCAGAACAAATTGCAATTGGGCGGTAATTTTTTAAGGATTGGCAACCTTCCAACACTCTGGAAATTCACCGACATGATACAACATGCTGAAAAAGGTTGCTAACGGACGCGCTAACGTCGAAAAGCACTGTTTTAGGACTGTTTCCCATCCGGACCAGTCGACTTGTTGACGTTAAGATCTGCTAAAACCTCTTTAACCCCTCAAGCTCAAAAAATATCTTCGGCATAGTAAAGGATACTGTGTCGAGCTTGGGCGGTGATTGACTACTTTCCGGCAAAAAGGAATCACTTGCAAATATACCAGCCAAAAGATTAGCTTTATCAACCGGGTCAGTGAATAATTGATCATTCTTAAAAAGAGAATTGAAGAACTAGCATTATCCCTTACTCTTTTAACAAATAACCAAGAACCTTAGCACGGCGGCGCTCCTCGTATAGATTTATGAATTGATATAAATACAGATGACACTATAAAAAGTAACAAATTTAGCAAAAAACTGCGATTTAAGTATATAAAATTTTCATAAACTTAAAAAAATTTAAAGGAAATTTTATTTCCTTAATTTTGTAAGAAGTTCTATGCTTACTGATTGGTACCAGTACCATTTAGATTCGATTACCGTCTGCTAATCTGCTTTGAAGTCCATTTTCGCCCAAGAAAAATTAAGTATATTTTTTTAGTTATTTTTAGAAAGCCGTATAGTATCGTATCGTATCGTAGTAAGGAAACACAATGATGCAAATTAAAACAAAATTAAGACCCATAAGAAAAATCCCAAAAAATATGTAATGAATCTTGGATTTAATGGCAGCTTTTGCTTAAAATTGATTAATTCCATAAAACCTTGTTAACAACAGCTTGGGCCGTTTTTGTAACTTTCTTCGGATGATATAAATGAAGGATAGTGTCGCATTGAATTTGTAATAGTAATTATGAGACAAATTCGTTTTGACCAAAAACATTAAAGACTTAAGAAATATTATTGAAATTAACATTTGTAAATAAAAGAAAAAATGGAGATAATCAATTTTAAAGAAATATAAGTTGTAAACCTTTTTTCAGTTACTTGAAAATTTTTATCAAAAAAAAAATAATTTTACACTCATACATATATTCGCAGTGTGTGCCTATACACAGGGTGTCCGCCGGGAAGGTATTCTACTTTGCTTGTTTATATTTTTTATTAAATCAAAGAGAATGGATCTTATATTGATAAAAGTTTTACTTAATGTCGGCAATTATGTATGGAATACATTACCAGATAAATGTCCGCCTCTGCTGGCTTCACAAATGCGAGATCTTTTGAGCATATTTTTCATTACATTCTCTCACGTTTTACACGGTATTTTATTCATTTCAATACGAATATTTTGTTTTAATTGCTCAAGCGTTTCTGGTATGTTTGCATAAACCTTGCTTTTCAGATATCCCCACAAAAAGAAGTCCGGAACAGTCAAATCAGTTGACCGTGGAGGCCAATTAACATCACCATTTCTTAAAATAACACAGTTATTGTTACGCCGTTTTCATTTACAAAGAAGTAAGGTCCAATGATTCCTCCTGACCAAGTTGCACACCAGACTGTCACTTTTAATGGATGCAAAGGTAACTGTTGAATAATTTGAGGACTTCCCATTCCCCAGAACCAACTACTCCGTTTATTCACATATCCCTTCAAATGAAAATGTGCCTCGTAACTCTTTATGATTTTTTTTTATGAAAATCGGGTTATGGGCGAGCTGTAACATCCTATTGGCATATGTACGGCGATGTAAATGGTGTTATGGAAGAAGCTCTTGTGCCAACTGAATCTTATATGGATTCAAATGCAAATCCATGTGCAAAATTGTGGTCAAAATTGTTTTTTGAAGACCAAGCTCCTGAGAACGGCGTCGAATTGAGGCTGACGGATTGTTTTAAACACTTTCTGGAGCAGCAGTAGTGTTTTTAGCCGATCTTCCAGCACGTTGTGGTCCATGCTTGTGCCCTCTTTTTTCGAAATAATTCACTACACGATAAATAGTGCGTTTTGTTGGAATGTTGTTTCTCCCAAAAATTTCGCGTAACTTCTCATCGTCACAGTAATCGATGATTGATTTTGTTAAAATGTTTTGAAAATTAAAACACGTTCGTTTATTGAGTATTTTTCCATAATAAATTTGCCATGTGTCTACTTCACGACTGCCAAATATGAACTGTCAAGACTAATGTTTACCAAAATGGCGGCAAAACAAAATAGTATACCTTCCCGGCGATAAAAAAAAATGATGAAATTTTTATGTAATTAATTTAATAATTTCTTCATATAATTGTCGTGGTTCGTATCTCTTAACACCCTACAACATGTAGTTGTAATAATTGAGAATATAACAATGATTCTGGTCTGCTGAATAAAACTCATTTAAACAATTCAAAGTTAATTAAGGCTTTTCATGCCATATTGATGCATTATTTAATGTGTAATAAATCGAAAAAAAAAAATAATAATAAATAAATAAATATTATATAATTTGCTTATTATTTTAAATTGTGGAAATAAAGAGTGGAAACAGTTAAAAAAAAATTATTTAAATAAAAAATATTCCTCTGAATTTGAATTTATAAAAATTAGAAATCTTGAAAATAATTAATTTATTAAAGTGTTGTTGATATTCGTTATGGATAGCTTTTTTTTATTCTTTTTTTATATACTAGAATTAATGACTGTTTCTTATCAAAAATATCTTTTACTATTTCAACTCGACGGCAATTATCACTTAAGGGTTTTAAGTCTAAAAAATAATTTTTGTACTTTTTTGAGCATAACATAAAAATAAAACATATCAACTTAAATTTTTGAAAATATTAGTACTTCTGGTAAATTTATAGTTTCTTTTTTTTTTATTAAATTACCTTTTTGTATTTTGCAGAATTAAGAAACCCTAATACTGACTCACAACAAAATGACTTGACTTTTTTGTTTTATTAAACTGTTATTAAAAGAAAACGTCATTTGATAAAAGTTGAAGGTAACACCCAAGTAGTTCTTCAATATAGCAAGGCGAAATAGATGTTATGTCTAGAAAGTGGTGATTTAAGTATGTATATATATAATATATGTTATAGTATGAAAGTATGACAGACGTATATTTATATATTTCGGGTATTTGTTCCCCCCGGGGGCATATTTATCAGTCTTTATGGATCACACAACCATCTAGACTTGTGTCTTGCGGGGGTAAAAGGAGCCCAGTCTCCTTCAATGCTAGCAGGAGCCAACTGGACAATCCACTATATTTTCACGAGAATCAGTAAAGCCCCAGAGATCCGCTAATTGTCTTTTTAGCCTTTTAGCTATTCTCTGACTGATTATTGAGGTTGGCCCTTCGTGAGTATCGTGCCGGCTGTGTGTTTCGAGGCCTTCGTTTGAGTTTACGGATCGGATCATTCACAATGAATGGTCCAGGTCCAGTGAGTATGAATGCCTCCGTGTTCTTAATTATACCCCCCGGGGGCACATTTATCGGTCTTTATAGAATACTTGACTATCTAGACCTGTGCAACTGGGGGAAAAAGGGAGCCCAGTCCCCTGAAGTCAGACAGGTAGACAACTGGAAACTCCACTTTATTTCCACGGGGATCAGTGAGCTCGCAGAGTTCATTATTTGTCTCTTTAGACAATTAATAGTTCTCTGACTGATCATTGAGGTTGGCCCCTATATGGGAGCATCGTGGTGGTTGTGGTTTTGCGGCCCCATAACAGTATAATGGTTATTATGGTGGCCAGGATCATCTCACTGATAATGACACGCAAATTGAATGATCTAGTCCAGTGAGCATGCTAGACATGTGTTCTGGACAGGAGTAGGAAAGGCTCCAACTCTTTAGCAAGGTGTGATGGTTTGCAGCCCTGTCCTGAAATCATTAAAGTTGCAACTAGGTGGTTCTGTTGCTTAGAATTATGCCTTCGGCTATCTAGAACGAGCCTGACGTTCCAAATTATATATAGTGGTTTGTCCACCATCTGATTAAGGCTACATACCCAGGCGCGGATGTAAAACAAATCACACTCTGTTCTTAATTATATTAAGCTTCATGCGTTCGGTCCAGTGGTTGGATAGTCCAGCTTTTTAGCAAGGAGTAATGGTTTGCAATCCTGCTTTGGAACCGCTGAAATTGCAACTAGGAGTGACCTGTTAGAATTAGTCTTCGGCTTCCTAAGACGTGAATGACGTTGCTTTTCATTCACAGTGGTTTGACCACTATCTGATTAAAGCTTTCGGCCAGGCGCAGATGTAAATCTTATCACGTAATTTCGGGTATTTGTAAGGCCCTAGAGAAAACCTCTAACACTGTGTTCATTCGTATTTTACTTGAATAAGAAATCTTTTATGATATTTAAATTGAAAAGAAAAATAAACGAGACAGAGCTCTACATTAGATTCTGGTATACTTGAGAATCTTTTAGTGGCATTTAGTTTTTGAACGATTTTTTAAAATTAAATTTTTTTTAATAATTTTCTTATTTTTTTTAATCGACCTTTTTATATTTTAAATAAATATAAAAAAATGTTTCTTTTCAAATTGTTATAATTTTTTGTTTTTGTAAAATATAAAAAATAATTTCCTGAAGAAGCATCCCACAGGAAAGCGAAATATCGAAAAAATATATATTGTTAATTAAAAAAGACCGTTGAAAAGAATAACAGTTATTTATTTAATAATTTTTGTTAATTTTGAAGTTTTTTGGATTATTGTCAAATTTGCTTTTGTGAATTTTTATTCTAATTTTCCAGTTATATTTATTAAATTTTAACACAAAAACTTATCCAATAAAATTTGCTCAGCTTCTTCCCAATGTTTCGGCTACAATTTTTATTTTTGAAAATTTAATGTTTTTACTGAACTTTTTGAATTTTTTGATGAAACAAAGATTTTTTGTTAAGCATTTAATTTTTGGAATTTATTTTGTGAAATCTTTTTTTTTAATTATATGAGTACAACAAAATTTCGCAAACCATATAAAAATACAAAACTGTACCAGAAGAGTTCTCCACAGACTTAACATGGCATAAAGTCGAAATTTTATGATTTCTGAATAAAACAACATTTTATCAAATGATCACAACGCTCAAACTATCAAAAATGAAACTTTATTCAAAAGTAACAAAAATTAACAATTATCAATAAAATCATAAAACTATATCGAACATGGCAAATATTGAGGAATGGAATAGAATTAAAACATCGTCTTAAATCTAATTTACGCTTGAAATAAAATTTTGGCAAAAATAAAATAAAAAAAAAATTATTCAAATAAATAAAGAAAATAACAAAATAAAAAGAATTAATGAAGCCCACACTGAACGTTGATTTGATAATTGATTGATAATTTTCAATATTATTGTGGAAACATACGATTTCTGAAAACATAATTACCAACATACAAGGAGATCTAGATGATCTAGCAAACTATTTCAACAAATGGAAAATAACATTAAATGCAGACAAAACTCAGGCTATATACTTCACAAGGAAAAGAAAACCATGTTATATTCCGCAACGAAATATTAGCTTTTTAAATACGGAAGTTATATGGGAACAAAAGGTTAAATATTTAGGGATAATCCTTGATCCAAAAATGAAATTTAAGGAGCATGTGCAATATTTAATCAATAAAGTGAATATTTTGACGCGTACACTCTATACTTTCATAAACCGAAACTCGTCTTTAAGCATTGAGAATAAAATGCTTATTTTTAAACTTATTTTTCAGGCAGTACTATATTATGCTGCCCCTATGTGGACTAGAAGTGCAACTTGTCATATAAAAAGGCTGCAAATCGTTCAGAACAAATTATTAAAACTTGTATATAATCTGCCTTGGTTCTTTTCTACACTCAGGCTCATATTATTTCGGATACAGACCTTGTTGTTTCTATGTAGGTTAAACAAGCTAACTACAAATTTTTATTCTAGGTGCGCTGGGTCCGAACATATCTATATTAATGATTTGACATCAGTTTAGGTAGCTTGTAAGTTTTAGTTAAGTTGTTTTTAGTAAATCTTGGAAAATCTTCAAAAAGGTCTTTTAAAAATTTTGCCTCCAATAAAACTATATTGTAAACAATGTATACAAACAATGTATACAATTTTGTAAATTACTCTAAATTATAAAGTAGAAAAAGTATGTACATAAGCTTGAACTATTTAAATGTAATTTTATTTTTAAGATGTAAATGTTATTTGATGGACAATAAATTGAATTGAATTGAAAAAATGTGTTTATAAAATTTTTGTATTTTTGAAATTTTGAAATCCACTTCAAATTGAAAATTGCCTTTTTATTATTAATTTTTTGTTTTTTTATTTAACTTACTTTAAACAATTATCCTTAGTTTTATCCATTGCATTCAAATCACTGCCGGCTCTTTCCAAAATATTGTTTACATACGTTTTATCCACTTGATGTTTGCATCCACTGCAACTATAAAATTAACAAATAACAAATTAGTTAAACTATTATTTTTAATATGTACTAATCTATTTCTAAATTTTTAAATATTTTTCAATATCAAACTTACGTCCAATTCTTATGCCAATCATTCAAGCTCTGTGGCAACATTAATCCTCTACACTCTAGTTTTTCACATTTTAAAGCACTGTAATTTGTTCCATATTCAGAGACATCCATACATCGGGGACACTGACACTTAAAGATTTTTGTTTGCATTAAATGACGCTGCCGATCAGCTGTACCCCAAACAGCGTCTGAATAACAAATACTTAAATGTGCACCCTTTTTAATTTCTTTAGGTGCCCAGATTATAAGGTGGCCATCTTTATTAAAACTTTTTGCTAAATTTGGTGTGCAGGAGTGTTCCAGCAGGGAGGCATTATAGAAAATGGCTACATGTGCTGGATCAGAGGTGGGCACTTCATGGCCATTGATTTGTAAAATGCCAATTATGCGCATTATTTCATCTTCACTAAATAGTTGTGTATTAAAATATCTAAAAATATATTTTTAAACAAATGAATCACCCATCCAGCCTCCAAAGTCATTTTGCATTTACTCACTTTATAATAAATTTACAAACACTTTCATAATCGGCTTTCCACTGCATAGAGCCGCGCCTTTGATCTTCCAATGACTCCAACTCATTTATAAGTTTCCATTTTTCTGTATCATTATCACGCAACATAAGACAACGGGCTGTGCTCAAACACTGATACAGCGGATGAGGATTTGTAAATTCTTGTACATTTGCCTTTTTCCCCCTTTTAACGGTCAATTCACACTCGTAACGATGTTCATCTTTATTTTTACATTCAATTCCACACAAAGGCCAACCACATTGTTCACAGTTTATATAATCTGTGGGTTCAATGGCATTTAAACAGCCCAAGCACACCGGTGGGGTTAACTGTGAGGGGCCCCGAAATATAGGTGCCTCTTTTAAAACAATTTCAAATGGCTTAATCGTACGAGTAGCAATCAAATGACGTCCCAACTCTTGATTTTGCACAATCTATACAAATTAATTAATTAATTAATTATTATTTTATTTTACCTTAAAACTTTTATTCAATACACATAAGTATATGTATGTACATGTAAAGTATTTAAAAATCCTTTTTTTTACCTTATATGGATGACAGTTTTTTTTGTGATTTTTCCAGTCTTGTTTCTGATGCTCCACACTGCAATAAAATACTTGTTTACAATTAGAACAACTATTTTTCGTTTCCGTTTTACAAACTCTACACGGATTCATATTTTTACTTTTTAATTGATATTTTTTTTATTAAAAAAATTTTAAAATTACATTAAATCAACCGATTGTACAGAAATTTTAACAAAAACTAAAATGTGATACAAAAATTCTAAAAATAGATTTTGTATCTCTTGTATTCATAGCAAGGGGCAAATGCAACAAACAGTTTCATATACATTTGCTTTTAATTATTTATTTTTCTTTTTCTTTTTTGCTTGTTTTTTTATTGAACCGAATACAAAAGTATGATTTTTGCCGATCGATAATTGTTTGATGTCAAGTACCACCCACACATGCACTTCAATATATTAATTGAGTTATTAAAAAAAGGATGTGTTTTTGTAATTAGAAGGTCAGTAAATAATGTTAATAGTTGGTTCGTTCGTTAAAACTATAGTGCTTTATATAATTAAATATTTTATTTAAAATTTTTAACAGTACAGATCTAAGGGCCTTATCTTTTTTGTTTTAGTTTTAAATGCTTTAACGCTTACAACGGTTCATTTAAAAAACCGGTCTTCAATTCTTCTCTAATTTATTATGAGTCGAAGTTTATTTTATTTAATTATTTATATTTTCATCTATTATAATTAAAATTATGATAAATCTTAAGAACTAAAGCACTAGTAACTAGGACTATCGGCGATAGATTTGAACGTTAAATTAGTGTAAAGAAAAATTTTTAAAGTAAACAAAAGTTGACACACCCTTTGGACCAATATCATCGCCCGTAGGAGTTCAATGTTACAAACTACCAAAATTTATTGGGGACATTTAGAAGCAGATTACATTAGGGGAATATAACGTCACGATCTCACTGAAACTAAAACAAAAATTAGACTTAGTAACACTAAATCTGAATGAATATGAAATTTTAACATCATTGGACATGGCATAAGCACACCAAGATACCGAGCACACAATTTCTGAAAATATGCCAATGGGAAATCCATTATCACAATCTAAAAAAAAAAAAGCATTCATGCAAAATGTGGTCGTAGAGTACGTGGGCAATTTATTTGCCCGAAAAAAAAATTTGTTTATTGCCACCACAGACTCAAGTTTACAATTAAAGCGGAAGAAGATAAGACTTTCTCATTCCATAGATTTGAAAATATAAAAGAGAGGTAACGGAATGTGTATCGATTGGTATATGAAACTAATGGCCTCCGGGCGCCTGATTATTTCAACACAACTCATGTATCGGGGGATGGATACGGCGATAGATCTAGTTGACAGGTGGTGGGAATATGTAATGAATCGATGAACATTTTGAGACTAAAGAATTTATTATTGAAAAAAAATTATCCAATGGCATTAATTAAACTGCCAATAGGGGGGGTGATGCATAAAATGAATCTACAGGAGAGGAACTTAAGGGAATATAATGGCTTACATTTTATCCCAAGTGGGTTATGAAGCTTATAGGGGACAAGGAGGCGATAATTGCATTTAGGTCGAGCAGGGCGGTGTACAATCTACATACGCAAACGAAACGTGGGGTAGAATGTAGCGAACGATAATATTGTCCACTAGTTAATACCCCCCGGAGGCACATTTATCAGTTTTTATAGAATACTCGACTATCTAGACCTGTGCAACTGGGGGAAAAAGGCAGCCCAGTCCCCTGAAGTCAAACAGGGAGACAACTGGAAACTCCACTTTATTTCCACGGGGATCAGTGACCCGCAGAGTTCATTATTTGTCTCTTTAGACATTTAATAGTTCTCTGGCTGATCATTGAGGTTGGCCCCTATATGGGAGCATCGTGGCGGTTGTGGTTTCGCGGCCCCATGACAGTATAATGGTTATTATGGTGGCCAGGATCATCTCACTGATAATGACACGCAAAGTGAATGATCCAGTCCAGTGAGCATGCTAGACATGTGTTCTGGACAGGAGTAGGAAAGTCTCCAACTCTTTAGCAAGGTGTGATGATTTGCAGACCTGTACTGAAATCATTGAAGTTGCAACTAGGTGGTTCTGTTGCTTAGAATTATGCCTTCGGCTATCTAGGACGCATGTCCACCATCTGATTAAGACTAATGGTCAGGCGCGGACGTAAAACAAATCACACTCTGTCCACTAGTTAATATTTAATGGCAAGCCAAACAGCAGTACGGCAAAGTTTATATTGGTACTACGAAGGCAAATTTAGGCGTGAGAATAGACGAACATAGATCCGAAAGGGAGAACGGTCAACAGCAGTTGCACAGCATCGCTTGGAAAACTTTTATTTACAGTTATTCTTGAAAACCTTACTAAGAAAATAACTATTTATGTAATTTCTTTATTATAGAGGCCTGACTGTTTCAGACATTTTTGCGATATTAACAGGGTACGGAATTTTAAAAACTACTAAAATATATTTTTAAAGAGTTTTTATAAATTTTTGAAGCTTCCTTTAGCCATTTTCCGAAGGATCGTTAAAGAAAACCTACTATCATAAAATATGTTTAAGCTATAGCTAGGGTTTTATTATGCTAGAAATAAATTTTCGATAACTTTTTGGAAACCGATTAAATTTCAATCAAATATAAATTTTATATTCATTTGATTTATTTTTAATGTATTTGAAAAATTAAAGTTAAAGTGTTAAGAAAGTAATAAATTTAATATCTTTGGTTTTGATACCTTATGAATAACCCGACGATTTTCTTTCGCCTTTCAATTATCGCAAATAAATTTGGTTTTTAATAAAATTTTTATTCTTTTAAATACACCAATTGTAACTTTAATTTTTTAATTGATTATTTTGGTCATTTAATATATTATTTAAATGTTATTAAGCCTCTTTCCCCAATAAACTCATTAAGCAAAGTTTGCTTTTTTTTATAAACTAATAAAATAGAATATTATTTCCACATAGGAAGAAAATAAAAAAAAATTTTAATGTAAAATTATTAAGAATTTTTCGTTTTTAACAACGAATTGAAAAAGAAGAAATATGGTACGTCTGTTCTATATATCAGTTTCATTTGAATCACTGGCTACATCATGCAAAAGTTGTTGGACATTTTTTAGTACAACAGTATTTTTAAGTTTTTTACTACGTTTTGTTGATGGTTTGTCCAAAAGATCACTTATAACGGTAGAATCAGCACACATCAGGGCATCGGAATGGCTTTGCTGCTGTTGCTCGCGTTTTTTGTTGCGGAATGATTTTTTTGGTTTATTGTCGTTATGAATAAATGCATCTTCTTGTTTTTCATTAAGAGAACTATGAATTTGTTGAAGTTGTTCTTCATCTTGGGAATGTGGTTCAATATTTTTGTATGTGTATTTACCTTAAATAAAAGAAAAATTTAATAGATTTTAAAAACTTGAAATACCATGTTTTTAATTAATTTTAATTTGTACCCTGAATGCCAAATAATTTTTGATTTCCTTTATTTTTAGAACTCTTGCTCAGCGATATTTTTCTTGACATGTGGGTGACTTTCGTATGCCTTTTAAATGACGACTTATCTTTATGTTTTTGCCTTTTCTTGTTGCTATTAGCCAAAGAAAGTTCAGCATGCTCGTCTATTTGCTCGTTTTTACTTTCCGTTGTTGTATTAACAGTCATTGATTCTGGATAACTATAATTATGGCCTCCTATATTGCTTTCAGTATCAGATATATTTCCAATTTGGGCATCACTTTCATTCAATTCATCTTCGTCTATAATAATTATCTAAAAAAATATAAAAAAACTTAGAAATGACCAAATCTTTTGCAAAAAACGTTACTTCTTCTGTTAGTGAGGGACGTAGAAGAACTTCAGGGCCACCGCCATAAATATCATGTAAGAAACGCCATGATGGCGCATTTATTTGTACGTAATCAGAGCCCATGCGAACATTGCGTACTGGAGAGCTTTTTTGCGCACCATCCTTTGATAACGGAATAATATTTGCATTATTGATTGGGCCAGGTTCTTTGGATGTCAGACCTCTTGCAAATTGTTGCCATTTACGTAACCAACTCATTGAAACAGCATAAATAGCCCCAGAATCCAGTTCTAAGTCGTTGTAGCGTTGAAAAACGGAATGTTCGTAATGTTGACGGCGAGCTAATGCCTCAGCCGTTCTTTTGCATTCTTCGCATTCAAATAGCATATTAATCGCTGGACCCCCACCAAATTTCCGATATAGAAACTCCCACAACTTTTGCGATATTGCCACTGCTAACTGTGAAATAATTGATAATTTGACATGCGAAACTCCTCCATGAGGACAAAGTATTGACCAATTACTAATAGGTCCGGGCTCGGAAAAGGTATTAAAGCGGGCCAACCATTCACGTGTTATAAAAAATTTTATGTCTGACTGTGATACCGGATATGAAGCAGCTAATTCGTTTGCCTCAAATCTTATAAGCTCCATTTGGGGATTATTTTTGTGATAGAATAAAACATAAGCTTGGCAGTTTTGGACAAGTTCCGACTGCACCTCATTAACATGATGATCGTCAAATTCATACCAGCGGTCAGTAAGTGCGTTACGAGCAAAACATGTATAATGCCCTCCACCCACTGTACCGTGATGACATATGACTGACGACAGATTGTAATAGGTTACTTCTGATTTACAATCTTTATGTATATAAGAGCGCATATCTAAATTTTCCAACGGAAATTCAACATGTGATGAAATTTTTGAACTGTATGACAAATCATGACGGAAGCGCTTTAAATGTATACATAAAACTTCGGGAAGTTCTAAAATGCGGGAATATTTCACACCTGTACGTAGTTTATTACATTTTTCGCAACTGTACATATTGTCGCCCTTTAGTTCGTCTGCACTGAAAAAACTAGCCATGCAGTCGTGCAAAGTCACCGATGGACCCCATAGCCAAGAGCGTACTACGTTCCAAAGCCATAATAACCAGCTATCATTGGACCTGGACGACGTTGTGGAATCAATGCTATTTAAGCTTTGTACACTTACACTATTAGTTTGGTGAAGAACTGTTAGAAAATCACGATTTGGTATTGGTAAAGAGAGATCCTGAAAAGTTTCTTCCCTTGTTGAAATGCGATCGCAGGTTAAACATTGGACTGATGACAATAATTTTCCATCAAAAATGTCGCTAACAATGGAACGTGCAGCCGACGTTGATGCAGATACTGTCGAATTTGTAGTAATAGTATTATTAACTTTTAACACAGTTGAAGAATTTGCCATAATTTTAGTCTTCGAGTTTATTGACTCTTCACATAAACTAGATTGGTCGGAAGCAGAACTTTCACATGTCAAATAGTCAGAGGCTAATGAATCTGAACTAACTGACGAACTAATTTCTGATGGCGTATCCTCGCGCTCAATGGCACTGTCCGATGAAGAGTGGTTATAATTTTTGCCATCCAAATTTTCTGTTTGATCTTTTAGTTCTTCGTGTAGTTGATCCATAAAGCAGCGTAAAAACTCTTGGGTATCGTGCTGCTGAAATCCTCTAAACATTGGATGAACGGACCGAATCCCGTACAATATACTGCGGGGAGCTAAAAAGGTTTTTCCATCACCCCTTTTACGCCACATATCACGCATTAAACGTTGGTAACTCTTTGCTAAACCAGCTTTACACCTATGTGCTCCTTGTTCTAAGGTAAAGTCTACCATATCACTGCAATGAAGAAAATAATGTGTCATAGGTACAACATTACTTAAGGCTTGCAGAGCAGAATTCATATAACAAGTATTTGCTATATTCTGTAATCCAACCAATCCAGTACTTGTTACACTGCCAGCTGAGTCTGAATCATTATCATCACTAGAGTATGAAACACTACTTAAAAGAGGGTCCGCTGTTCCTTGAATGTGCCGATCCACACCACAAATAGATACTTCTCTTTCACATAAATAGCACCATGCCCGCTGAGATGATAAATTCATATGGAGACAGTGCAGATGTTTTTCCTTGCTGCGTTGAAAGTGCTCTGTGCTGTGATCGTTAGCTTGTTCGGAACAACCAATTTGCATACAATTGCGAAGCAAACAGATCCATAAATTCGGGCCGTTGTATTGGCAGTTTGCACAAATGTTATTCTATGGAAAAGTAGAAAAACTATATATATTAATATTTTGATGAATACAATTACTTTTTTACCCCATCGATCTGCTTAACGTCCAACAAAGTAGAATGTTCATTAGAAAAGTGGGAACACATTTGGGGAAGCTTATTCATTTTCAGTAACTTCCTTTATTTTAATACTAGGTTTCAGCGAACATTAATCTTTTTCACATTTATATTTTTGCTAGAACCTTTGTGAAACAAAAAGTTTTACAATCAGCAGTTTTTACAATTAATGCCAGAGTTGTACTGACTGTTTGTACTTTGACATTAAAAATTTGCAAAATGGACAAGCTGCCAAACGATTTTATTATTTTTAAGGCGAAACGATAGCAAGTGTATATTGGTCTTTGCGGGCCACTCATTTTCTATTGTGATTATTTAACAACTGAACCGAAATTCGCAAGAAGGAGTTTTTAATGCTAATGCAGCCGTCTGCTATGAATTCACCTAGACTATTTTATATTATTTATTTACAAATTATATTCTTCCAGAATTTTGAGTCGAATTGTTGTATAAAGAAATAAATTCGACACTGTCCCCACTTAATAAATGATTTCGCCATTGACTATATAAAACCAAAGCGAATTAAATCTTTTAGGTAGTATTACAATAAATAATAATTTTTGCTCTCCTTATTTATTAAATCATCTTACCAGAAGTACAAAAGTCAATTCTTATTTATTTTATAATTCTTTCTAACACATCCGGAAAATCCAATTGAAATTCCTGATTCCTATGGCCTACCGAATATATTATCATATGTCAGTTGACGGCGTCATAATTTAGTTAATGGCTTTGTTAAAGTTAAAAAGTAAAGCAAGAGAATAGGAGAAAATTTTTGTGGAGGAATTTTTTAATGTAATAATATTAGAACAAGACAAATTAAAAAAGTAAAAATACTTTATAATATTATTGGAGAATTTAAGCTGTTAAATAATGTGTCGATAGGTGTTAAAGCTAATTTTGTTTTCTTGTATTTGCTCCCGTTTGCTTAATAGAAATGTAGTTTGTGGCCTCCGGAATCGATTTTCATTTGAAGCATGGATACATAGATTTGTGCTAGAATTTTTTTTCTACAGAGCTTTCTACTGAAGCTCTGTGTTTTCCAAAGTGCTTAATGAAGTTGTACAAACGTTAAATTTAAAAGAAAAGTACTTACAAAGCAATAAAAATTAAAAAGAAAAATTCCGATTCGAGTTTCTTGATTTTCTTACATTTTAAAGTGTCAATTGTTTTGAAGAAGAAGAAGAGTTAACTGCAGCAGAATTTGTGCGATTGATTCTGATTGCATGAACATACAACTGCCGAGAACAAAAAAAAAAAGAACCTTGCGCAACACACACATTCTAATTCTAGGAAAGGAGAAAGTAAAACAAACCATAACAAAAGTATCTTAAATTAGGCCGCAGTATTGTGATATGCAACATCAGCATTCTCACACATTGGAAGCTTCGGCAGCAGCTCATACATCTGGTGGTGCTTCGTATGATGGCAAAATTGCAGGACTTTATGATCTGGAAGAAACACTGGGATCGGGCCATTTTGCTGTGGTCAAATTGGCGAGACATGTTTTTACTGGGGCCAAAGTTGCTGTCAAGGTAGTTGATAAGACAAAACTGGACGAGGTTTCTAAGGCACATTTATTCCAAGAAGTGAGGCAAGTATTTACTCAATCTTATCCAGCTGTACTTCGTCACAAAACGTCTAAATAAAATTTAGTCATATTGATATTATTTATTGTATGCCTTTTTACAATAAAATAATTTATTAATAGATGCATGAAATTGGTTCAACATCCACACGTTGTGCGTTTATATGAAGTCATTGATACACAAACTAAGTTATATTTAGTTTTGGAACTTGGTGATGGCGGTGATCTTTACGATTACATTATGAAACATGACGGTGGTCTTACTGAACACTTGGCACGTAAATATTTTCGACAGATATTACGAGCTATTACATATTGCCATCAATTACATGTCGTGCACAGGTTAGCTAGTAAATTAAATGCCAAATAACATTTTAAAATAGAGATTTCGTTTGTGGTCTGTAAATAAAACTAAGTGAAACTAATTGATTTATTGTTTAATTTTACAGAGACCTTAAACCTGAAAATGTAGTATTTTTTGAAAAGCTAGGTGTGGTTAAATTGACAGATTTTGGCTTTAGTAATAAATTTTCGCCAGGTCAAAAATTGGAGACTTTTTGTGGCAGTCTAGCGTACTCTGCACCTGAAATTTTATTAGGTGACTCCTATGATGCTCCGGCAGTTGGTAAGTAATTATTTATTTTTGTAAATAAACATTTTTTAAAGAACTGTTTCAATTGCTTGTTTACCTTTTAAAATATTCTCTACCTAAGCAAAATTTATTTCATTTTATTTGCTAATTACTTTGTATTAATATGAAATAATTTTGTAAAACTAGTAAAAAAAAGTTAAATAAAGAAATGGTTGTTTAAAAGGAATTCTTAATAAGCCAAAGAGAACATCAAATTTCGTAATTTGGAATATTTTTAATAATATGAACTTATTATTGAAAATTTAGTGGCCAATTAAGGAAATACATATATATACATTATATTATATATAAATATAAGCTTTCTTTATAATGAATAGAAACTTTAATATTTCATTTACTTTAAGATATTTGGTCTTTAGGAGTTATTCTATACATGTTAGTTTGCGGGCAACCACCCTTTGAAAAGGCAAATGATTCAGAAACATTAACAATGATTATGGATTGTAAATACATCGTTCCCCCTCAGATATCATCCACATGCAGAAAATTAATTGCTTCTATGCTAGTTAGAGATCCAAAGAAACGTGCAACTTTGGAAGAAATAGCATCAGATGCTTGGGTTAAGGAAAATCCCGAAGGTGACAACGCAGACTATCTGCCACTAATAAGTCGTGAACAATTGAGTGAAGAAGATCATGCCTTCATAATACAAAAAATGATAAATGGCAATATAGCGCCTAAAGAGGATATATTGCAGTAAGTATTTTAAGACACCCACAACAAAAGTACTTCAAAAGCACACTATAATTAACATTTTTTAATTTGTTATACTTTAGAGCCTTAGATAAGGATAAATATAACCATGTAACAGCAACATATTTCCTGTTAGCCGAGATGCGTTTACGTAAAAGAAGGGAAGACCAGCATTTGAAACAAAACCCTCATTTTGTTGTTGGTAAAAAGTAAGTTGTTGTTGACTCTTGTTAATATTATCAAATATTTTTTATTACAATTTTATTTTATTAAAAACACAATCATAATTAAAACGCATTCCTACATTTTCATATGTTGACCTATTACGAAAAGAAACTTTATTGGTGGTGTAGGTCGTTCTCAAGTGCCGGATAAAAAAGCTAAACCTTTAGAGGGTGGCAAACAAATGGTGGTGCCTATTAATATTGTATGTGCACCAGAGCCAATTCAAAATGAAATTAAAACGGTGTGTTTCCATTTTCTTACTATTTGCTATTTATTTATTGTTGTATTAAAACACTTAACTTTCTTGGTTATTTAATTAAAAGGACGGGCAAACTAATTATTTTTGTAATTGTATTTCATTTACAAATTAAATAGGACAAACGCACTAGAAAGTGTAGTATTGTGCGCGAAGAGGATGAGGAGGAATCAAGTCACGAACTATCATATGAAGGTAATGAATTAAAAGTTGCTATTAACAGAAGAGAATCTATATCAGATGGTAGACTAAATCGTTCAGTACAAGAAAAACGTTCAAACGTTGGATCCGTTGTTGTATCTGGCCATAAAAGTAACATTGATACCGACACCGATATAGAAACACAAACTAAAATGGTTGTATCAGTTGACGCTGCGCTGGCGCAGAAACTTAAACAAATGGAAAGAGATGCAACCAATGATGAAGTAAAAGAAGGACAACAGGCAAATGATTCCCCGGATAAATCTCTTGAAATTCAAGATACATTACGGGGTCTTAAAGAATTAGAAATTGGAAAATTAAAACATTTGCCTGGTAAAAATCCTGTACTAACTCACAGACGCCAAACAAAATTAAATAAGATACGCACGCCTTCATGTAGTAGTTCAGAAGCTTCTGATGACGACACAAAAATTCGCAGTAAAAAAAAGATACACAAACTAGTGGGTGATACGCCTACACGATTTCGAATGCATCGCCGCGATTCACATGATGACTCCAGTGACTCGCAAGACCAGGGGTTTCCAACAGCGGGACAGCATGGTGGACATGACTTAATATCAACCTCTAATGTAAACAACAAAAAAGAGAATCAAAACCAGGTAAGCTTTTTTATTTTTAATCATCTTATAAATAATCATTCTATATATTACACGAAAAAACGCATTCGGTAACGGGCTCTAGTTGATTTTGAAATTTTATTTAAGACCATTAAACTCAATTTTTGGAATCCTGAAAATGTTGGTTTTTTAATTGTTCCTACGTTCAAATACAATTAGTTTAATGTTGACATAATTTTACAGGTCGCGTTTTAAATTTACGTAAACATTTCAAATATGTAATATAATATAAGCCCTAAATTCTTAATTTTATTAAGAATTCACGGATGGGAAATAGTATTTATTAAAATTGATGTTGCAATATTGCGTAAAACGAGGTGAATGGAATGCTGAATAGAAACAAAACTATAGATTTAAAAAAATAGCATGCAACCTAAAAACATTTGAGTTGCTCTGAATATGAATTTTCGTTTCTATTTACCACATAGTACCGTTATTCTTCTTGACCATAATAGCTTATGTATTAACACAAACTTGGTTTTAAATATTTCTTTTATTCATTTCTTTATTAATCTTTTTATCCAATATATTTTTTATAAAATTTGGCTATTAAATTTAAGTAAAACCGCAAAATTTCTATAAACTCTTCGAATTAATATGTAATTGTTAAAACTAATTCGTTACTAAATAAAAGACGCAGATAAAATATTCTGAAAAAAAGGGGAAGTACATAGAGTCTTATTTAAAAAAAATTGATATGCATTATGAATGGTCCATGTTTAAAAAGCAGAGTTAACAGAAAACTACAAAACTTTAACGTTTCTTTAAAAAAAGAAATATTTTATTAGATTATTAGGTATTAACTTATATACAGCAAAAAATATTGAGAAAATATTTTTAAGCAAAGTTCTTAAGAAACTTTCGAAAAACCTTTTAATTTTTGTTTTTGTTTTCTTTCTTTCAGCAGAATAAATCTGAATCAGATACGCGTAACAAATCTTCTCATACTCATTCACATCAGCACCATTCACACAAACATAAAAATAAACAACCAAAAGACAGTTTGGAAAAGCATAATTCTTTAGCAGAGAAAACACAATTTATGGCATTAAATCAAAATGTCCGACGACGGCGAATACGCGAAAGTCAATCGTTAGATCGCATTACAGAGGCTCAAGAATATGAGATGAGACATCAACACCACTACCATCATCGTTTGTCATACTCGGAAGCCGAACATTACACTTATGAACAACGTAATTCTTTGTTTAATTTGCATACTTTTCCTGAAGCTAAGGAAGAAGAATGTGACGATAACGACACTAATAACTGTGAAGGTGGTGAAAATAATTCAGATTTTGCCAATCAGGCTGAAATGTTAAGGAATTCATTAAACACACTTAAAATATATGGAAACGGTAGATATGGCGAAGATAGCACAACAAATTCGAATACAAGTAGTTTAAAATCCTCCCATGCCCATAGTTCGGCAAGTAGCATTTACAAACTGAATTCCATTGAAGAAATTGATTTAATTCTCAAAGAAAAGAGCTTAACAAAAACCTTGCAGGCCACAAGCTCTAGGTGTTTCGTAACTATACGAAAAATACGTAAATTGGGAAAGTACTTTCCGGTAGTAAATTTTTCGTAATGAATCCCAGTTCAAAATCTTAAATAAATCAAACAGACGATCAACAATTGTATACCTTGCTGTTTAAAGGAAAAGTGGTCAAAACCCAAAACAAAAAAAATCAAAGGCGCCAACCAGCAAATCAAGTGTTTGCCTGAAAACAATAGAAACAAAAAATAATGTTCAGTTAAGTTAAGACTTATTTATAACTAAACTAAAATTATGGTGAAATACAAACCTTTGCATCCGTATTCAATAAACGCCGTATTTTACGTGCTATCATTGTCGTCGTATCTATAGAGCTATTAACATATAACGCCTGTTTATTAGAGTCTAGTAAATACAAACTACATATAAAACATAAATACACAAAAGGATACAATGTTATTATATATACAAATTTACATATTTCTATATTTGTATACATAGCTTATTTTTAATATAATTTTAAATTTAGTTATAATCTGTTACTTTATAATACGTACTGTATTTTTCATACATTCATTCAATTATTACTAATAACCTTTATACAACATGCATACTTAAACTTAACTAAAAATACATTCACAGATACGAGTACTAACACTAAACTACATCCCTCCTCATTATATTCAAACAATTTATGACAAATTATGATGAACACATAAAAACTAAGAAATAATGACATGTATTATCTATATAAAAAAAAAAACAAGCAAACAAAAGTAATTATAAAAGTATAGATTAAACCTTTAATCCTTTTGTGTGAAATTCTTTATGCATACTAATATTAAAAAAAAATGAGAAAAACGGATTTATAAATGATAAATTCCGTGACAAATTGACCATCCATATTATTAAATGGCGTTTTCTACTTGTTAATAGAGTTTTAAAGGTGCATTTGTGTATACCTATCTTAAAATGTTTATTTTTCCTAACCCGGGAATTATGCGTTGCGTTGTACACAACAGACACCCTCTGGTTTAAAGCAGACGTATTTTAGTTTAGACCGAGTACTCTACAAGTCTTTCATCCAACGGTGCTTTCATCGAAAATATAAAACATGCCGTATGACAAGCACACTTATATTTAAAAAAACTTTAGAATTTATTCTGAACAGATCTGGTTGATAAAAAATTCTTTAGAAAGGCACACGAAAGTTGTTTTCCTTCTTTTTACAATGTTTTGAAATTCTTCGATGTTACTACTATTTTGCAACTACACAAAAATTACTTTATTTTTAAATAAATAATTATTATAATTATCTTTTTTAAATAAATTTAACACTATATTTTTAATATTTCGCTTTCCTGTGGATAAAGAATAATTTCCTGAAGAAGCTTTCCACAGGAAAGCGAAATATTGAAAATATAGTATTAAATTTATTTAAAAAAGACCACTACTAAGATTAAATTTCTACTTTTTTGAATTGAAATACAGTTATATTCGTACGTTTTGCACTCTTAGTGGGGTTTTACACACATCAACTTTTGTTGCTCAACTTTTGTTGTTTCCATTAGAAAAAAAGAGAAGGCTTTATATCCCTCCCTCTTTCTTTCTGATGGAAACAAAAAAAGTTGAGCAACAAAAGTTGATGTGTGTAAAACCGCACTTACTCTCTTTTTTTCTTTAAAGCTCTAAATGCATACGCTGCGGCTCTAATTCACCTACTTGACTTCTCTACAACTTCAGAATTTTCTTTGGGAAGCCTTTCAGTCTGTGGCTCCAATACAATTTGCTTCATTCTGGCTGGTATAGATAATTCTACCAAAGTTGCCAGATTTTTGTAGCTCTATACTGATTCATCAGTTTTTGATAACGCGTTTATAGCATCTACATTCCGTGAATATCGGATATTGTTATATATAGTTTTTAAATGTGTTAAATAGAATAAATAAAAATCCTATAACGGAAATGGCAATTGGAAAAGTTTATTATAACACTGGCAGATAATTATCTAATTATATATGTGTAATAGGACAAAATATTAAACGTTTGTCAGAATTTTAGCAAATAAAAGCTAAAGTTCACCATAACAGAAATGCTTTTGTCTGCCCGATTTGATCTTTTGAAAAATTTCATAAAATATTCAAAGGAACCGATTTGCAGTTTTAAATTTTTGTTGCGACCTATTCGAATACTTCAGATTTTTTTATGAATGAACTATCGTACATAATCAGTCCTGGCCTTAAACATGGCGCAAGAATTCATCAGGTAAGTACAGCAGATATTTCTGACAAAAAATTTATACGTAATATTTGTACTTAGCCATCTAAGGTCAAAAAAGTTTATTTTAAAAATGTCAATCTGCATTCTGCTGATGAACTACTTCCTCATGCAATGCAATACAGTAGAGTTGTACATCTCTGAAATAACCCCAAAAGAATGCTACACAAATATGACGTTAATTAATGTCAAACAGCAAGAACCATTTCGATCTCATGTCATCATCAGAAATTTGCCACCGCTGAAGTAATAAAAGAAAATTACTTTTATTTCTGTAAAGATTGTTTGCTAAAACAGTAGTTGTTTTTATAAATTAATAGAAGACAAAAGGCTCGCTAAATATCTGCAGAATGTTACGAACGACTAGAAATATTGCTTACCGGTAATTTGTCATATTGTTTAGAAAAGTGTTGAAGGACGCATTATGAAATTTAGCGTTGTCTATAGTTAAAAAATGTTGAAATTTTAACATAAGCGTTTAAAAATATTTCTAAATAAAAAGTTTTATTTTTTTCATTCACATGGATAAAACGACTGCAGCAATACAACTAAACGATTAAAATACTTGTGTAGTAAAGTTGTCGTCTCATGCCATGCAACTCATTACTCCACCCTAAATAATAAATTTGCCAGGAGGCATTATTATCAACACCAAAATAAAAGCGGTGGTAGCAGTTTTCATCATCATCATCGGAACAATGATTTTCTAGTACCTTTAGGACCTCGCGGTTGGACTATACCACCAAATCGTAGTTATGGCATGTTTGTGGTTCGTATATTACGTGGAGCACTTAAATTACGTTATATGCTGTTGGGTGGTGCTATCGGTGGTGGCATGACCTTAAACAAAGTAAGTAATTTTTATAAATATTTTTATACCTATAACTTAAAATAATATCGCTGAATTATTTTGATAATTTTAATTAAGAAATATGATGAGTGGAAAGATGGTTTACCCGACTTCAAATGGCTGGAAGAAGCATTACCCAAGAGCGAAAAATGGAGTCAATTTTCAAAAACATTAATAGAACTTGGTGGTGCTGTTAAAGATGTTATTGAAATTGGTACGTATGTTACATATATAAATCACTTCTAATTTAAATCGATCTCTCACTTTAAATGCTACAAATGCTACCACTTTTTATTTTAATTATAAAATAAGAATTATATTACATTATAACTTTACACATTTTTACGCTTATGAAATTAAGAACTTTTGACTGGCTAGAGGTGCTTTCATTTAATAAGTTGGTAACAATTATTTAAAGAAGTTTGCCTATATGTAATAATAATTCAATAAGAATATTTTAATATGAGATTTTATTAAAAGTATTGAGGTTTCTGCTTATTATTATTTATGTAGTTGGGTGAACCTTCGAATATTTTTACACTGCAATGAAATCTAGGACTGTTTACGACTAAATACCACATTATAAATAAACACTTTTACCAATTTAGTGGTTTCAAATTTAATATTTTTTTACGCATAGTGAGCATAAAGAAAGTAAATAACTACTAAAAGAATATAAAATTTCAAACGTTTATTTATATCTACTTTTTTAATAATATCATAACTGCCAATAAAAATGTTGGTTTATGTTTTCAAACATTTAGATCCCAGACTTAAACGACTTGGTGAGGATAAATTGGACGAATGGAAGCAATGGTTCGATAAACGTTTGGATGATGCTATAGAGGCAGCAGATTATCAAGGAGCAATTATAACTGAATGTAGGTTATCATATTTAATAAATAAAATATACACACACATATACATAGTATAAATTTATTACAATTTATTTATTACAAAGCTTTTAAAGTGGGAGATACATATATATATATATTTTTAATTAATTTATCGAAATTCTGTTTAAATTATAAATATATTTTATTTATTTATTTTTCTGTAAAACTTAGCCAAAGATGAAATAAAATCTAAAACATCTGTTGCTGCTCTTAGTCTTTCCGGCGATGAGTCTCGTAAAAAATATGGTGAGATTAATTCTAATAATTAATAACCATTTGCACTAAAAACATAATATTGCAGAAACCTTACAATCGCAAGTTGAGACCTTACAAACTGAAATAATGAATGTTCAGATTAAGTATCAAAAAGAATTGGAGAAAATGGAAAAAGAAAATCGTGAATTACGGCAACAGTATTTGATATTAAAACAGAATAAAAAGACTACAACCAAGCGTATTAAAAAGTCACTGATCGATATGTATTCTGAAGTTTTAGATGAACTGTCGGGTTATGATACCAGCTATTCTATGGCCGATCATTTACCTCGTGTTGTTGTTGTAGGAGATCAAAGCAGTGGCAAAACTTCGGTGTTAGAATCAATTGCCAAAGCACGTATTTTTCCACGCGGTAGTGGCGAAATGATGACTAGAGCCCCAGTAAAAGTCACTTTAGCTGAAGGTCCCTATCACGTGGCACAATTTCGTGATTCCGAAAGAGAATATGACTTAAAGAAAGAATCTGATTTAGCTGAATTGAGAAGGGAAGTAGAATTTCGTATGAGAGCTTCTGTGCGTGGTGGCAAAACTGTTAGCAATGAAGTTATTTCGATGACTGTAAAAGGTCCTGGCTTACAGCGTATGGTTTTGGTCGATTTGCCAGGTATTATATCGGTGAGTAAATTGAAAAAAACGAACATTAGCACAAAAATTGTATATAAAGAAACGTTATTTATTCTTTTGGACTTAAAAGACAATGACTGTTGACATGGCGTCAGATACTAAAGATTCCATACACCAAATGACTAAACACTATATGAGTAATCCTAATGCCATAATTTTATGCATACAAGATGGGTCGGTTGATGCTGAACGCAGTAATGTCACAGATCTGGTAATGCAGTGTGACCCTTTGGGACGTCGCACAATTTTTGTACTTACGAAAGTTGATTTAGCAGAGGAACTGGCTGACCCAGATAGAGTAAGAAAAAATTTGCAACAGCCATTTCAAATTATTTTGAATTTAATTAGTTTTATATGTTTAATAGATCAGAAAAATTCTATCGGGCAAATTATTCCCCATGAAGGCTTTAGGTTATTATGCTGTTGTGACCGGTAGAGGTCGCAAAGATGATAGTATAGAAGCCATCAGACAATATGAAGAAGAATTCTTTAAAAATTCTAAACTGTTCCAGTAAGAAACTGAAAAGTTATATAAAAATGCGTTTCCAAACATTTGGGTATTATTTAATTTGAAGCCACAATAAAAATACGATTCTGCTTTTGTTTTTAATAACATTTTTAAAATGTTTGGAAATGAGTTTTGTTACAAAATTACTGTATTAATTTCTTAATAAAATTTCAGACGTCGTGGTGTGATTATGCCTCATCAAGTAACTAGTCGTAACCTTAGTTTAGCGGTTTCCGATCGTTTTTGGAAAATGGTCAGAGAAACCATCGAACAACAGGCTGATGCTTTTAAAGCAACTCGCTTTAACTTAGAAACAGAATGGAAAAATAACTTTCCAAGGTTGGTTTAGTAAAAAGTGTGAAAAATTTATTGAACGAAATTAGAATTTTTTTTAATTTTTTCTTAGATTGCGCGAATCTGGTCGAGATGAGTTGTTTGATAAAGCAAAAGGCGAAATACTGGATGAAGTCGTTACACTGTCACAAATTTCCGCTAAGAAGTGGGAAGAGGCTTTAAATGAAAAATTATGGGATAGACTTTCGAATTATGTCTTTGAAAATATTTACCTTCCTGCTGCTCAGTCAGGTTCTCAAAGTAATATTATACTATTTTAAGATATTTTTAGGAGCATTCAAGCATTTCATTATGTATGGCAATATCAAACAGTTCTCTAAATATCCTCTTAACTAAATTGTTATGTAAATTATATCGTCCTTGTATATGTCTCAGTTAATTGACAAAGTATTCGTCCACGTTTAACATTTCTTGGAAAAAGAGTTTAATTTTTGTTTTAAAACAGTTTTTCAATGCGTCATTAAATCATTCCAGAAGTAACGAGTGGAAAGTACTATACAGTGATTTTTTTTATTTACAAAAGAGGCTCTACAAGAAAATAAAATACAAAAGTTTTCTATTTTATATTTTCTTTTTTTTAGCAAAGCCTTATTGATTTTCCTTAGTGGTTTTTATCCCCTATATTATTAAAGCTGAAATTATACATATTTTTTTTTTAAATAATGCACACATGCATTCGCGTAATCTTCTTTTAGGTGTAAATAATTTAAACTTTTTTTGTAACAATTTGAATATTAAAAGAAATCTGTCTATTTGTTTAATCTTTCACCTCATTGAATTTCTTAAAAACAAATGATTTAAAATCTTTTTAAAAAAAATTAAATATTTTTTATTTATTTCCAAGATTCCTTTAATACTATGGTGGACATAAAACTACGACAGTGGGCGGAACAAGCTTTACCAGCTAAATCTGTTGAAGCAGGTGCGTAATAAAATTAGAATATAATTGAAAATATTTAAAATTATTATTAAAAAAAAAATCAATAATCGTATTCGTATTTGTAAAGGTTGGGAAGCACTGCAAACAGAATTTATTAATCTTATGGACAAGGCTAAGAAGTCACCAGATCATGATGACATATTTGATAATTTAAAAACAGCAGTTGTTGATGAAGCCATCAGAAGACATTCATGGGAGGACAAAGCCATCGATATGTTACGAGTTATTCAATTAAATACGTTAGAAGATCGTTTCGTTCACGATAAATCTGAATGGGATCAGGCAGTTAAATTTTTAGAAACTTCAGTTAAAGCTAAATTAGCTTTGACTGAAGAAACCTTAAATGAAATGCTTGGTCCTGGGCAATATTCACGCATAACACATTGGAAATCACTTACAGAGGATCAAAAGAAACGGAGACATGTTAAAAGGGAATTAGATAAAGTATTAAAGAACGATGACGTAAGTTTATTTGCTATCCCAATAGCCAACACTTTACTTTTTGATTAAAAACCTGTGGTCCACCTTTTTAGAAACATTTACCCACATTATCTTATGATGAACTAACAACAATACGTAAAAACCTGCAAAGAGAAGGAGTAGAAGTTGATACCGATTATATAAGGCAAACATGGTTCCCAAATTACAGAAGGTTGGTGAAATATTTTATGTAGAAATGTTGCTATAAATCACAAATAACACAAAAAAGAATATGAAAAAAGAATAACAACGCATATAATCGGAGTTCTAGTTATTTATAGCCTTTTGGCTTAACATTTGCCATGTTATAAAGCCTGCTGTTGCATTAAAATAATTACATTTATCCTTAGGCATTAGATTATCACTTTCCATATTTTTTACTGTACAATAGACAAGTATAAACACTAAAACACAAATTATAACAAAACAACAAAAGACAAATATAAAACTTTTACAAATTGTTTGAGCTTAAATGAAATTAAATCTCCAAATATGTTGCAGACATTTCCTCAAGCAAGCGTTACAAAGAGCTAATGAGTGCCGTAGAGCTTATTACTTATATAGCCAACAAGGAACAGAATGTGAGGTAAATAAAAATGAAAATAAAAAGGAACAAAAAATGAAGCAGAAAAACCTTCAAAAATTATTTATAAATGCAGATCAATTGTAGTGATGTTGTGCTGTTTTGGCGCATACAACAAGTGATACGTGTTACAGCAAATGCTTTGCGCCAACAGGTAATAAACCGTGAGGCACGACGATTAGATCGCGAAATAAAAGAAGTCTTAGATGAATTTAGTGAAGATGATGAAAAGAAGGCACAACTACTAACGGGCAAAAGAGTTACTTTGGCAGAAGAATTGAGTGAGTATTTACAGTTATTTAATGTTTTATATATGCATACATACATATATTAATTATAACATATGTTTGTTTATCCTCCTTCTTTTTGTTTAATTTTAGTTAAAGTGAGACAAATACAAGAGAAACTTGAAGAGTTCATTAATAGTCTGAATCAGGAAAAGTAAACAAAAAAATTAACTACAATATTTAAAAAAACGCAAGCTTAAAAATTAGACACATGTTTTGCTATTTGTTT
This sequence comes from Trichopoda pennipes, assembly GCA_030448955.1. Lineage (NCBI taxonomy): Eukaryota > Metazoa > Arthropoda > Insecta > Diptera > Tachinidae > Trichopoda > Trichopoda pennipes. Next base: position 8,061,593 of record JASKUP010000040.1, read on the forward strand.
TAACCATTAAGACATTAATTTACTTTATATTATTTATCTAGTCTTTCATTTTGATTTTTGTCTTCATCTGCTTTTTTGCCCATTTCTTGATTTTTTTTTTGCATTTCATTATTCGAAATTAATATTTTTTGTTAATATTTTTATTATGTTTTGAATTACAAAACAAGCTTTAAAATTAATTAGAATAAAGATTGATTAAACTGGAAATTATTTCTAAATGATTTACTTACACACACTCACATTTACCTTCGTTTTTTATTTGTATAAAATGCAAAAGTCTAGAGTTGCATATTGAAATAAAAATAAAAAGAAAACAATTGTTTAGTTGTTTATTGAGACTATTTTATTTTGATACATTTTTGCTCTTCTTAAACTCTTTAGAAAAATAATAAATAAGTTCGACAACTTCTTGCTGTGTTGTTATTATTATTATTATTATTCAACAACATTTTTCAATGTAATTTGAATTTTTAAATTTATAAACAAAAAACAAACTAAAAATAAACGTATAACTTGTTTGAAACATGTTAAACAGTTAAATAAACTTACAATGTATTGCGTTGATATACATACATATTGACATATATTGACTTATTAGAAGAAAAAAGGTCTCTTAAAAACAATTTTATTTATTTTTCCTTTTTTTTTTCATTATTTATATTTCTATGAAAATCTTTAATCGCAAATAAAATAAAAATTTATTAAAATGGTAAAAAACAAACAATGAAGTACAGGTTTTTTCTAAAATTATTCAATTATTAATAATAATATTTTTATTATCATTTTTCAAAATTATTTGGAAGGCACTTAATTAAGGGTAATAATCTAAAGCACTTTAGTTTTTTAAACATTAACTATCTCTCTCTAACTCTCTCTCTCTAACTCTCTCTCATATATATAATTATATACATACTTTACTCTCGTGTTTTTCACCGTCCACACTTTGCAATTTTTGTTGTGCAATTTTTGAATTTGTTGAAGGAAGAAGGAAGTAGAGAAGAAGTACAGAATATTTTTTTGCCTTTCGTAATTTTAAGCAAAACCAGAATATAAAATATTAAGGCAGGAATTGCAGAATCAAAATTTAAATGTGTGGGAAAATAATATTAGAACACTGCGAAAACAAAATTACATGTGTGGACGGAGGCTTTTTTGTTCTACTCTCTTCTTTGGAAGCACATTTTTGGCCTTTAGAAATGCATCATTGTAACGAAAAATGCATTGATAAAAGCAAGACTTAAGCAGAAGATCACTCAGCATCGCAATATATTCATCAGAAGCAGGCAGTGAGTGATGCATTTCAGGGACAGATTAAATTATGTTCAATAAATAAAATCTAGTATTTTTTTTATATCAGCATAAATCAGAAAAAAGCTTATCAGTTAAGCGATATGATTAAAATTGTTATTAAATTCACAACTTTTTTTTTTTAATTTCTACAATTTCCTTTCATAAATAAAACCTTTTAGTGTGCTGTAGATTATTAAATAGTCGATGCATACCGACTTTTTATTTATCGTGATATTTTTTTTAATTTTAGTTTTATTTCAAAAATGCTGATCAACAGCTTGTCTAAAAAAATAATATTTTTTCCGTTTTGTTTCCATTTGTAAAAGGGATCAAATATGTAAACGAAGACTTTTTACAATTTACTCATACTTACATATGTAAAGTATTCAAATTTTTTTATTGCAACATTTTTAAAGATGTATGTCAATACGACATATGTAGTGTATGTATTTTTTTTTTTTGAAAAGTATGTGACTTTATATTAAAGTTTATTGTTTTAGGAATTTTGAATAGTCATTTCAAAAATTATTTTCTATTATTTTAAATGAGTCTTAAAGTATTGTATTTTTATAATTTCTTTAGTTCTTTTTTTCTTTATAAAATGTTTAATAGTTTAGTTTTTTTTTCTTTTTAATAAAAACAAAAAAATATATATATATATATGTATATGTATATCTGAAATAAAAATTATAAAACCTGTTGTATCAGTCTTATTTGATCACCCTTTTTTCTTTTTTTTTTTTTTAATAAAACAAATATTATTAGGCAAGTTTAGTCTATAACACAAAGCGATTTAAATAATTTGATATTTTGACTAGAAAATTCCCTAGTCAACAAATTACCTTTTCTAACACTCACTATGTTATGCTTATTTAAATAATAACTTAAGACAAAATAGTACTTCTTTTGGGTCGTCTCTGAAAAAAAAAATCCAGAAAATTAAATAAACAAAATCATGAAATAAAATAAAATTTGTAATATTTTTTGCATTTTATAATATTTACCGCTACTCAACTGAGAAGATAAATATCTATTCCAACGCTCTTATAAATTATTTAATTAAATACGTTGTTGTTATTGTTGTTGTTGTTGCTTATAAACTTTTTGCTTTCTTCTTAAAATTGTTATGTAAAGTTTTTGTTTCTGTTTCTGTTCGTTTTACGCATATTTTAAGTCTATGATTTCGGTAATTAAATTACTAAATATTTAGTTAGGCCTGAGGTAATGATTGTGCTGCCTTTTCATTCTTCTTCCTTTCCCAATTCGATACCCAAGTCAAGGGATAACACAAAAAGGCCGATACCAATATTAAGCCACCAGCAAAGTAAAACGAAATATCATAGCTGCCAGTCATATCAAACAAAACACCTAAAAAAAAATTAATTAATAAAAAATTTGTTGTAATTCTAAGGAAAATATTATTTCATAAAAAAATTAGTCTAGAGTTTAAAAAAAACTTTTAGGCGCTGTCTAAATTTACATTCGGTAGCACAATACTTATTTTGTTACGTTATGGAACCTAGAAGTAGTCAAAGACACTTTTTAAAAAGACTACTCTTTTACAAATCGCTTAATAATGTCGATTTTTTGAATGCTTAAAAAATGCATTAATTATAATAAAAAAATGAGTTGATACATTGTCCATCATCAGCCACTACTTTTCTAATGTTTTTGGTAGCATATGGGTTCCACGCCAAATGAACTGCTCCAGTTTTGAGGTAAAGTATGAAACAAACTAATTTCCGATGCCCTCTTCTGAACTGAAGCGTATGCCAGTAAGGGTATCCTGCATCGATCGAAACAAATGTTAGTGGGAAGGAGCAAGGTCTGGGCTATAAGGCGAGGAAGCCAACAATTTTTATCTACTGTTTTTCAAATAGTTTTTAACCGGTTTTGCAAAATGTGGCCGAGCGTTGTCATGCTGGAAGATTATGGCCTAGTGTTTGGTCGAATATTCTGGTCGTTTTTCGTTGATTACTCTTTTTAAATGAAACGATTATCTTCGAGTCGCCAGTGATCGTCTGACCCGTTTTCAACAGCTCATTATACAAAACACTCTTGTGATCTCACTTAATACAGAGCATTATCATGGCTTCGGCGAAAGTGTCTTTTTTATTTGCATGATTACATATTATTACAAGATCGGCTATAAAATATATTTAAAATTCCAAGGAACTTTGGGTCACTGCATCACCATATGTAAAGGTTCCGCCAAGTAACTTTCTTTTTGTTTTAAATGCTATAAACAAAACCACTGAATATTTTCTCAAATTTCTTTTTTTTTATTTGAAAGTACAATCCTTCCGGTTAATAATGGAAAATAATTTCATTCAAATGGCTGCCTCGGCTGACCATGCAGTAGCCTACACGATCGGTTCAATTTTTAAGCACATTATCGATTGTGTGCAGCTGTATTTCACCAATGGCTTCACGAATATTGTCCTTTAAAGTGTCAATTGTCTCTGGCTTGTCGGCGTAACACTTATCTTTGACGGCACCCTACAAATAATCGGAGCTCCGAAGTGGGCAAATGACATCAGCTCTGTGGCTGATAATGCGATCTTCAAAAGTAGAAAAGTAGAATATCCTGCTCTTCAATTTTTGTGAACAAAAATCGTTCAACATGGCCCGATAACCATCGCCATTGACTGTAACAGCCACTCCTTGCTCATTTTCAAAGAAAAATGGCCCAATTATGCCTCTGGACCAAAATCCGCACCAAACAGTGACTCGTTTTGGGTGCGTCGGCTTTTCAATGTATGCGAGCGGATTTTCTGAGCCCCAAATGCGTCAATTTTGCTTGTTTACATACCCGCCAAGATCAAAATTAGCTTCATCTGAAAAGATGATTTTTTTGCAAGATCGGCATCTTCTGTAAGTCGATCGCAGGCCCACTTAGCTAAGCGAAAACGCTTTGGATGGTCAACTCCTGAAACAATTGGACTTTGTATGGCGTCATACCAAGGCCTTTATGCAAAATTCGTTTTAATGATGTCTCTGAAATGTTCAATTGTTGAGAACGACCGTGAATTGATGTTCATGGCGCTTCACGCACACTTTCTGCCACAGCAGCAATATTCTCGGGTGTACGCACTGTTTTTGGCTTTTCACGCTTTGCTTTATCGATGAGGATGCCAGTTTCTTTCACTTTTTTCACAAGATAATGACATACGGAGCTATCGGTGCTTCCTTTCTTCCAAAATCCGTACGCAATTTTCGCACACACTCTGCAACATTACCAAGATTTTCAAAGTAATGTCGCAATATTTCCTAGTGTTGTTCAAGCGTATACACAACCATATTCGTTCAGCGGTAGGATAAAACTATTTATCTGTCAAATCAAACATGACCTAAGTGTTACCATTCACGAAATAAGCACTAGTTGAAAGAAAACCACTTTAGATGGCGGACCCTTTATTTCGCATGCAATTTTCCAGGCGTTTAAATCATTCTATATGAATGCCTATAATTTCCGACAAAGCCGATTAGCAGTTCAACAATTGATTACTTATTGCTACGCACTTACACTGTGCGCGGATTACATATTTAATGTCAGGGAATAAAAAGTAAAAATTACTTAAAATACTTTCGTAAGTCTGAAATCAATTTATAAAGTTATTATTGCGCAAAAAAAAAGAGAAATTCTCACTTACCGGCAATGGGACTGCCAACGGTAGCAGCTATGCCCTGAAACAACATCAAGAAGCCGAAAGCATTTGTTAATTTTTCCAAACCAATCATCTCAACAGCAATGATAGACCTCAGTGCTGAGAAACAAGCGATACAGAAACCGAATAATACAGCAAATGTCCACTGAGTAGCGCTAGTTATAACTACACCACTGAATATAGTGGCTATGCCGCCAAGCGTTATCGAAACATTGTTTAACCACAACGGTTTGACACTGGGAAATGAGGTTATGGAACCACACATGATCCTAGCAATTGTATTGATGAGCCCAATACCAGATACAACACTCAAAGCTGAGCTTTTTTCCATGCCAGCCAATTCAGCTCTGGGCACCAGGAAGGTGAAAGGAACAAAGAAACCCATCATTGTTAAGAAACCAGAAAAGGCCAACAGCATAAAAGAGGGCGATTTTAATAAAGATACATCCAACATAGTAGACAATGTACGACGTACCGCCTCCGGGCACAAGTGGCAACCCTTTGAACGGGCTTCTAATTCTTCTTGTTTGGTTGGCAAACGGGTGACTGACATGTGATATGCTAAAGAAGATTGCGACTGATATTGTGGTATGCGAGTAAGAGAACCGGTAAAGAATATATCATCACGATACATGGGTCTGGTAACACTGATATTAACAGCATCTTGAGAGCCAACATTGCTGCGACTGCCAATATTTGGTGGACGTCTGCCAGATACTGTATGGCGACGACCTTGTACTATAGTTGGCTTAACTCCAGTCTCCAATAAATTTTCATTTTCGGTTTCTTCTTCATTTTCGCCCACTGTAGTCAGTTCCTTATGAAGATTAAATGTCATCTGTTGAGCTTCGCCATTAGGAGTAGTTGGTTGAGATTTACGTAAATTCTTAAGTTCAGTTCCCTTGCCAGATATGCCTGATAGTCTGCGTTCCATATTAACGCCTTTAAAAACTTCAGCAGCGGTCGGATAGTGATGTTTTGGCGAAGCGCCCACATATGTATTGTGGGCTGAATTAGGCATGGAGTAGGCAAAACGGCCTTCAGGTAACGGCTTACTGAACGCTGTAGTAGCAAATTGTGGTTTTGGTGCTACAGTATTTCCATGACCATTCATTTTGTTCTTGTCCTCTTCACCCTCGACCACAGCCAATGTAAGAGGTTGTATGGGCCTAAAAGCCAAGCCAAATACGGCGCATGATATGATAATAAAACCTTGAATCAGCATTGTTTGGCGCCAACCAAAACTGCTCAATAAATAGCTGGATAAGGGTGCAAATACAAAAGTACCGACACCTGAACCGCACATGGCCAAGCCCGTAGCCAAAGCTCTCCATTTTTCAAAGTAGAAGCCAATTATGACCACAGCAGGTATATAGACCATGCAAAAGCCAATACCGCCCAAAATTCCATAAGTCACAAAAAGCATTTCCACACTGGTGGCATAACTGGAAATGATAAAGCAGACAGCTGCAAATAGAGCACCAGCTATAGTTACTGGCCGGAAACCAAAACGATTGGCCAAAGCACTTACAAATGGACCAGCCATTAAATAGCAACCACTTAACAGTGACGATACAAATGCCACATAACCTTTTGATACTTGAAATTCTTCGATTAGACTGGACTGTATGAGACCGGAACAAAAGACAATACCATCAATGACAGTGCAGCATAAGAAGGAGGCTATCATGACAACCCAAGCCCAACCACTATCCGGTGGTATTACAACAGCTGCTGTAGACTTGTCAACCTCTTCAACTTCAACTGCTTCATTTTTAATTTTGTTCACCAAAGATTCAGTTGCTGCCGGTTCATCGGTTATCGGTTTCCGATGATTTTGTGTTGTGGTTGTTGCCATTTATTCTAAAAGGAAAAAAAGAAAATTAATTATTATAAAGTTTAACGATAATTAAGTTGATTGAGAAAAATACATTTTTAATATTCCTTTTCTTAACATGTATAAATTTACTTAATTAAAGCTGCTGAACTATCTGTAAATTGTAGATTTAATTAATTTTATTTTAGAACTGTGATTAAGCTGACTATGTAATCTCCTGTATTAATTTATATCAAGAATGATGCTAAATGATGCCATTCTTCTTTATGAAGAATTTAAGATGAAAATATGCAATTTGTATTATTTATTATTTTAAAACATTTATTTTTAATAATTTATAGTTTTTCATTATTTTTTTTTGATTACGCTCTTGAGTAATATATTTTTAAGATCGTCCTTAAAAGACAATGACATTGACCCCTTAGAGCAGTGATGGGTGAACTTTTTGGGTGGCGGGCCAATAAATTAAAAAAAATCTTGCGGCGGGCCATTAAGTTAAAAAAAAAAAACATAGAGGATCATTCATTAAAAAATTATGGGGTTGCTGTTCAATTAAAAGTTCGGTTTAAGCTGTATATTTATTAGCTATATTACGTAATAATTTAAAAAAAGCATAAAAATTTTATAAGATACGGTTTATTATGATTTTAAGATTTTCCAGATGTATGGGAAGCATGGATCTGTTTCTGACTTGACATAATTTCCAGAGTAGCGAAGTGTTCACTCACTGTTCATACATGTATGAATATGTACATTTCATTTTTTAGCCGCTTCTTCTCATACATGTGTGAGAGACTGAAAAATATTTTGCGTTTTCTCATTTATGAATGCGACGATTTATTTTTTTCTTTCTATTCATAAGTGAAAAATGAGAAACACACAAGTGTTCATTTTTGAATATGTACAATTTTGATAATTTTTCATAAATGAAAAGGTCGTAAAAATATGTGCGTTAAGCATTCGCGTACATAAACGCACATATTTGATAATCCGCAATTGGCGGCGTATGTAGGAAAAAAAAATGCTTTTTTTTTATTTCCTTTAGAATATATTGCAATATTGTATTTTGAGTTAATATGTACCCATGTGTATTTACTATATTTTACGGTAAACTGCGATCGTAGGTAGAAAATTTTTTCACGTTCATTTATGAGAAGTTTTATAAAATTTCAACGTTCATAAATGAACATGTACATTTATGAAAAAGAACATTAATGAGAAGTAGCTGATTTATCACATATGAATAAGACTAATAATTCTTGTTGTGCGCATTCATGTATGAACATAAGCAGAACATTTTTTCTTGTTCGTTTATGCGCGTGAAAAATAAATATAAAATTTTAGATTTCTCATTTATGAAAAATATCATGAATGTTGATTTTTGAATGTTCATAAATGAAAAATTCTGAACCCTGATAATTTCCTCAAAATTAAATAAACTCTCGTATGAAAATCGGTTTCTTATTGAATTTTTTCTACATTTCATTAGACCCATTTTACACAGGCAAACTTTTCTTTGCAAAGTTTGGATTTTATGTGAGAGCAAGGGAGAAAGCATGATAGATTGTACAGACTTTGATGTACTCGCAAAGTTGCTTTGTTTTTCTTTCGTCGCTTATACACAGTTGTACTTATACACAGATTGCATAAAGCACCAGGTGACTAAAACAAAATTTGTAAAAGAAAACTTTTTGTGTTTGAACACCAAAGAAAGTTTAAAAGAAAATTAACAAAACTTTGTCAAAGTAAAATTTGCCTGTGTGAAAGGGGTCTTACTGAAAAGGCCTGTTCACATAAATATGAGGAAGCAAACATTGCCATAATTTTCTGCGCATGATTAATTAGCTTTGGAAATTCATCTTTTGGTAAGGATTTATAGAAATTAAGCTTATCTGTATTTAAAAATAGCTGTTTTAAATTATTATTACGTTGCAATTCTATAATTTCCAATTGTAGATCAGATGGAACATTCTCAGGATTAACATTAACAGGCATTGAAAAAATATCTAAACATGGTTGGATTTTTTTTACAGTCAGCAAATCTGGCCTCAAATTCCGAATACAGTTTTAATAAAGGTTGTGAAAAGACTTTTAACTTCTCTTCACTCACAGGCCTCAAAGAATTAAGTCTTGGAAAATGAGTCAAATCATTTATGTCCAAACATTTAGAAAATATAAACAATTGAGTTTTAAAAGACCTCAAACTGCCCCAAGTTTCATCTATAAATGGATTGCTTCCCTGTAACGTCTTGTTCAGTTTTTTTATAGTGCTCGAGTAAATCCGTGAAAAAAGTAAACTCGATGCACCAATTCTTATCCTCCAATATTTCCCACTTAACCCAAATTTCAGTTTTGGTTTTTAGAAAAACTTTAATTTCTTCCAGAAGACTCCAAACTCTCGAGAAGGCATGCCCACAACTCAGCCAACTGATCTTTGTGTAATAAAGTACATCTGAAAATTCTGCATCAACTTCCGATAGAAACTCTTGAAATTGTCGATGTAACAAACCACGGGCTCGAATGGTATTAATTAATTTTAAAATAATATTAAGTACGTGGTTAATATCCAAGGCAGCCTTGCAAAGAACATCTTGGTGGATTATACAATGTAAAAAAATTGTTTCGCTTTCAGGATTCTGACTTTTATAAACTCCTGCAAACAACGTAAAAAAATTATTTCGCTTTCAGGATTCTGACTTTTTAAACTCCTGCAAACCCTGTATTTTTTCCCACCATGTTAGGTGCTCCATCAGTTGTTAAATTAATTAATTTGGAAATTGGGGCATTAAGAGATTCCATCCCCTCTCTAAATTCATCATAAATTATTTTTCCTGTCGTCTTTCCTTTCAAAGATCTCAAACAAGCAAGTTCTTCGGTTATTACAAAGTTTTCATCGACTCCTCTGATACAAATTATAAGTTTGGCTGTATCACTCCTGGTAACACTCTCGTCCATAGTGACTGAAAAATACTTAAACTTTTTAAGACGTCCATCGAGTTGGTTGGTTAAATTAGAAGAAATCGCTTCAATTCTTTTTGTGACCGTTCTACGTAACAGTCCTATAGATGCTAAATCTTTTACCTTTTCTGGGCATAATACTTTTCCAATGCTAATTAACACATCCTTAATAAATTCTCCTTCAGACAACAATGTGACCAGCTAACGTGAAGGATCGCTGGACACTTCTTTGATTTTTCAATTCCTCTGAATGAACTTTCTTGTCTTCATCTGTCATTTTATAGTACTTCGACTCAAGATATTTTGAATTAAAGTGCCTAGCGAGATTATTATCTTTTAGTACAGCTACCGGTTCTTGACAGATAAGACAAATAGGTTTTTGGTTATATTCCATAAAAAAGTACTGCCATGTCTACTCTTCTTGAAATACTCGACATTCCGAATCAATTTTTCTCTTTCTCTTTTCGATTGACATTTATGGGGGTAGAAAACTTAGACTATTTTACTATTGCACTTATATTTACAATACACTTTATTATTTTAATTACACAAATAAAACTGTACGTTGGCAACTTTATAATTTTACTTCACAATTTATTCTTTACGTCACGAGATTTACACTTTTACTGATTGCTGATTAATCCATCGCTGGCCCTTTGTTGCGCATGTTGTCTCGCATATTCAAGAATTTTCTAGATCTCACATATAATAGTTGTTGTTAAGTTATACGTTCAGTTTTCTATATTAGTTGTTTTTGTTTCATGCTTTTTAAGTTTCTTGGAATATTGTACAAGAAAGTTGTTGTTGTCTTGTGTGTACAATATTTCCCAGAAACTACGCAGTTTGTACACAATATAATATGAAAACACTGCATTTTTTTGCTAAAATTGTCAATTTATATCTTTTTTAAAACATAATGTAAATTTATTTTTTGGGCATAACTTTTTAAATAGGTGATTAATTTTTTTTCAACGCTCGGCGGGCCGAATTGAGACCTCTCGCTGGCCGGATGTGGCCCGCGGGCCGTAGTTCGCCCATCACTGCCTTAGAGGTTAATTATCGACAATTTTTTAAAAAGAATTTATTTATTAAAGTTTATTCGTTAAAAAGAAAATAGCTAAGGATTAAGTTATTTTCATAAAATTTTAAAGAGAAAAATAAAAGAAACAGCAAAAAAGAGTAAAGAGTCAGAAAAAACTATCGGAGTACGAGTTAAGAATGCTATTATTTGTATGAATTTTTTTCAATTAAATTTTTTTTGTTTGTTTAAACAATAGCAACCGATTATGATTGTTTTTAAATCCACAAATAATTAAGTTGATAATTTTAGGGTAATTGATATGCAGAGCATATAATTTCAGCAATTTGATTGTGGCGTATACGAAATAATGAAAAAGAAATAAACTAAAAATCCCATATATGTGGACATGTACATATGTCCATTATGTTCATGTATGTAAATGAACATTCAATAATGACAGCAAGAATAAATATTATCGATATCCAAAAATAACAGCAATTATGTGTAGGGCTTCCTTTCGTCACAGTTTGTATTGACTTTTCAAGCACAATTTTATTTTTGCTTTTAGATTTTTAGTTTCCTCTTTTTTTATTATTATTATTTGCGACTTTAAGCCTATTTTGCTGACAAAAAACAAAATGCATCAAGAAACAACAAACAATGATGTATGTATATACACACACACACACAACATCAGTGTCATTTTGGAAGGGAAAATAAAATTTTTATAAAAAAATAATTACTAATTGTAAATTGCGTTCTTTTTAAATAATTTATTTCGGCGGTTGTTTTTTGTTATTTAAACTAGGCCAATATTGCATATTGATTGTTACGAAAATTAGATTGATTCTAGAAGTGTTTTTGAGTCTTGCTGTCTATGCTATGTTGATTTTATGAAAAAATTCTCATGGAATCAGTTTGGCTTTGGATATAAGACTTTTAGGTTTTTCTATACAATATTGGTAAAATTCATGGATGAGCTATGTGAGCAATAGTGAAATTGCAATATGGATATGCTCTCACCCGCAGTAATACATTTCAAATATTTTTTATTTTTGTTGGAATAAATGTTTTATGAGAATATCATAAAATGTTTATTTTTTAATACAAATTTTTGTAATAAATATTTCGTGAAAATATCACGAAATATTTATTTAAAGGAATCAAGCACGAATAATAAAATTGCTTATTTTTTCGATATTTCGCCACACCGTTGATTGGCATCAGCAGGAAAACAAAAATAATGAACAAACAAATTGAAAAAATTTTTTTTAATTAACAAACTCAAAATAATCAAAAAATTTTCCAAAAAACAAAACAATAAAAAACGACAAATTGAAAAAATTTTTTGTTTTACATACATACAAACAAATTTTCAATATTAAAAAATTTTTAAATGAAAAACAATAGTATTTTACAAATATATTCTAAAACATAAATTTAATGACCAAACGTTACAAAAAACTAAAGTATTAATTATTAATATTATGCAGATACAGAGTTTTGTTTTACAATTTTATGCACTAAATGTCTATAATTTTGTGCAACATTCTTCGTATCTGCTTTAAAATTTATTCTTTTGGTTAATGGTACTTTAATTATTTGTAACATTTCTAACATTTACCGACGTTTATAATTATTTTCTAAATTTAAAATTGAAACATTTTCAAAGTTAGGATAGTGATTAACTTTAGAGCAATGCGAAGATAATGCTGTTTTTTGTAAACTAATATTATTCCTGTATTTCTGGTCTGACCTATGTCCTGCGATTCTAGTTTTCAATTTATTTTTTGTTGTGCCTACATAAACCTTATTACAACCCTCCTTATCATTGCCGTTACAAGGAATTTTGTACACTACATTGAACATATTTAATTTTTGAATTTTATCCTTAGTTTTACTAAACAACCTATTTAATGTGTTCGTGTTCTTATATGCCATTTTGTATTTATTTGTATCGTAAAATTTAGAATTTTCTATTCTTTCAGACAAGACAGGTATATAAGTTATCGATTTATATATTTTCGGTTACGTTTCACTACTTATAACTCTTTTCCTCCTATTATTAAATTGATTAATTAACCTATTAGTTAATCGTAGGGGAAAATTGTTCTCAATTAAAATATTTCTAATCTTTTCTTTGTTCTTTCTATGGAATTCTTTGTCACTAATTGTTAAAATTCTCTCTATTAAATTATTGGCCGTGTTAATAATAATTCATTTATTTTGTTTAGAATAATAATTAATAATTCTACCTGAAGCAGTTGGTTTTTGTTACCAATCTATAACTAATTCTTTATTTCTTCTTATTATTAAAGTGTCTAAATATGGAAGTTTAGCATCACATTCCCTTTCAGTTGTAAATTTTATTGAAGGGTCAAATTCATTTAATGTTTCTAACATTTCGTTAATGGCAGATTCAGATATACAGTGATCTTGCAGAAACGTGAACTAATTTTTACCGAGGGAGTTCACGTTTTCGATTTTGTTCACGTTTTAGATTGCATTTTTTCTACAACATATTTTAGTCTCTTTTATCTTTTACTTAAATTAAAATAAAATACGTTATTTTTTTCACCTATAAAACTGGTTTTGATTCTACTTTTTGTAAGTTCCTGCCATATTTTAATATATGTGCTATGCTATGCTACTATGGGTTGCAAAAGGATTTCTAAGATACTAATTTCTAAATTAGTACAGAGATCTTTCCATTTTTGGAAGCTCCGAAGAATGCAGTGTTTTCCGTTTTCTAGGACCCGAAAATGTATTATTAACACATTTCGAAATTGCATGTTTTTTGTTTCTTATTGGACAAATCGTTGATTTGGCGACATTATACTTTTTCGACATACCAGTTACAGGTGAACCTTTCCCTTAAAGCTCTAAAATATCTGACTTTTCTTGAAGAGTTAACACTTTTGGTTTTTTATTCGACATATTTTCATTTAAAATATTTTTAGAGATCACTTGTTTAATTATTTATATGTATAGTCAGCACAGAGAGATGCTTCCAGTAGAACTGCCGCGTTAATACCAAAACTACTTATCATGCAACAAAAGTTGTTTGCAACAAACAAACTACGAGATTTTTCTGCAGGGAATCCCAAAATTTTTAAATAAGCTTACAAAATTGAATTTTAGCGTTCGATAAAAAGTTCACGTTTTACAGCCCTCAGCATTTGTTCACGTTTTAGAGTAGTCAATGTAAAAAAAAAAATGTTAATGTTTTTGGATGTTCATTTTACTGGGTGTTCACGTTTCTGCGAGTTCACTGTAATACAAAACAAATCATCTACATATTTTGTCATAATTTTTGGTTTAACATTTAATTTTTCAATAACATTATCTAACAATTTTTCCATAACAATATCTGGCACAATTGGAGAAGCTGGAGAGCCCATCGGAAGTCCTTTTTGCTGTATATATATATATCTTTTCATTATACTGAAAATATCTATTATCTTCTATACAAAACTTGCGAATACGAAAAATAAACCTTTCTCTATCGTTGTAAAATTTTCCAAAACATCCCATTTCTGTTCTATTGTGTTGATCGCCAAATCAACAGGAATACTTGGAAATAATGATGCTACATCAAAAGAAATTAGCTTTTCATGATCCTGCTCATGAAGGTTTTTAATTTTTCCTTTAAATTCAATTGAATCTTTTATATTATACTTAGAACCCTCAGTGATCTTCTTCAATATGTTAGTAACATATTTACACAATACGTAAGATGGTGAATTAACAAATGAACAAATTGGTCTTAAAGGAAATTCCTCTTTGTGAATTTTTGGCAGTCCGTATAACCTAGGTGCTATAGCAATATTAGTTTTAAGCTTATTTCTTTCTGTAATATTGATAATTTTAAGTTTAAAAAGTTCTTCTACTATATCATTAGTAATCTTCTGCAATTTGGTAGTAGGGTGCTTATTTACTTTGGTGTATTTAGTTATATCTCCTACAATAATGTTAATCCGTACGTTATAGTCAGTTTTATTTAAAGCTACAGTAGTGTTACCTTTATCTGCTTTTAAAACTAATAAATCTTTATTATTATTATTTTATATGTGTTTATTTTTTATTCGAAACATGAAAATGTATTATTGCGGGAAAAGCATATCCATAAGGTCATTTCGCTGCTGTTTATTTCAACCAAATTTTGCATAGAAAACTCAAGAATCTTAGATCTCAATTGATTAAATGAGAATGTTATTAAATATGAAATAATCTTTTAACGGTCTTTTTAAATAATTTAACGATTTTATTTTTTTCGATATTTCGCTTTCCTTTGGAAAGCTTCTTCAGGAAATTACTTTTTATATTTAACAAATATAAAAAATAATTTCCTGAAGAAGCTTTCCAAAGGAAAGCGAAATATCGAAAAAAATAAAATCGTTATTTAACAAATATAAAAAATAATTTCCTGAAGAAGCTTTTCAAAGGAAAGCGAAATATCGAAAAAAATAAAATCGTTAAATTATTTAAAAAAACCGTTAAAAGATTATTTCATATTTAATAACATTTAAAAAAAGGTCGAATAAAAATAAAAGTAATAAATTAAATGATAATTGTATTCAGCCAGTAAAGTAAAAAGACAATAAAGTTAAAAAAATCTCTTATACGAAAACTTAATTCTTTTATACAAAAATAAAGCTCTAAATGAAAAAGTATAATTTTAAAAGTAAATCGCAAAGGGCCACGGCCATTTTACTGTAGCCTGTTTTACCCAAATTTTGCATAGAAAACTCAAGAATTTTAAATCTCAATTGATTAAATGAGAATTGTATTCAACCAACAAAGTAAAAAGACAATAAAATTAAAAAAATCTCTTATACGAAAACCTAAATCTTTTGTACAAAAACCAAGTTCTAAATGAAAAAGTATAATTTCAAAATGGGAGAATCACTTTTTGTTGTTAAATTAGGATTTTTTCGTAAGTCTTTGCTTCTGAAATGAATAACATTTTTCAAATAACTATTTTACTATGCCGTCCATCTACATGAATAATTTTTCTTTGTTTAAACCCGTGTAGAGTATATAACCTCCTGCAATTTTTTACCAAGATTTTCTATTATTAGCAGCAATTACTAATTAAGGGTAATTTCTTCTTGTGTATTCTTCAATATTCGCGATAAGAATTTCATTAAAGGTTTTTTTTCCCAAATACTTTAGGATTTTTTCTTACCATGTGGTCGATCATTAAACTCTTTATAATTATGATTGATTATGTTGTACCATTAATCAATTTATTACATTACCTGATTTTTAAGTCTTAAATTTTGGAGTTGGATACTCCAGCTAAGTTTCACAGTTATATACATACATTCCAAAAAATATTTCATAATTTTTTGTAATTGGATTCTACTTAACCGCCAATGCATTAACTGTTATCTCACATTTGATTTCTTGCCATCGATTTTTTTTGCGAATTCATTAAGATCTCTACAGAAGAGAATTAGTATTCATCATACGAATGCAGACATTATTTTGTCGAAAGCTTTTTTAACCAAATTGTTAACGAAAAATGAACTTAATGATATCTGCAAGGCTAATTGTGGATTTTATAAATGATTAATAAAACTATCGCTTCAATAATATGTTCCGTACATTGTTCATTTATTACAAATACATTTGCCCAAATTAAAACGAAATTAATTAAAATAAAATATGATAACAATTCGATAATAGGATAACTAACAAAATATAGAGAACTTGTGGGAATTTTGTTTTTATTTATAAGGAGTTCAATTCAAACATTGAAGTTCTTCAAAGATTCTAAGAACAATTGTTAGCGCTCCATGTTTTATAAACAAACAAATTCAAACAACATACAGTAGACTCGCGATGACAAAAACACCGCCTGATGTGAACACCGGCTAGCATGAACATAATTTTTTTTTACACTGACGACTCTGTAGCGTGAATACAGTAAGAAAGCCCTATAAGGTGAACAAATGTATAATTCATGCAACATAGAGAACATTGTTTTCTTTTGAAAATTTTTAGGCAATAAATGCTTATAAATATATTCTGGCATTTTGTATAACGCGTATAAAGTGTGTCGTAAAAATGTCGCAAAAAATACCAAAATTTTTTAACTTTAAAGGAAAAGCGTGATTTGATTTACTTCTGCACCGACTATATAGTAATAATCAGATGGTGGTCAAACCACTTGGTTGATTGGACACCAACCACGCCCTAGAAGGCCATCGAATACTTATATCCTCCGGTCACTTCTAGTAGCAATTTCGAAAGCCCGAAGTAGGCCATAGCCTTCACTCCTTGCTAAAGAGTTGGAGACTTTCCAACTCCTGGTCCAGAACGCATGAAGCTCTTTTTTATCAAGAACACGACAGCATTCATACTCACTGGACCTGAACCATTCATTGTGTTAATTTGAATGGTCCGACCCACAAACTCTCACGAGGGTCCGAAACCACAACCACCACGATACTCCCATATAGGGGCCAACCTCAATAACCATTCAGAGCACATCATTGTCTAAAGAGATTTCCCGTGGAAATATGTGGATTGTCCAGGTGACTCCTACTAGCCTTTGAAGGGCCTGGGCTCCCTTTTACCCCGCAAGACACCAGTCTAAATGGAATAGTAGGTTCCAAAAAGACTATAATGTGCCCCCGGGGGGACTTTAAAGGAAGAAGTGGAGGTAATAGAAAAAATATAAAGAGAATCAAGCGTGACTAGCTTAGTAAAGCAATACAATGTTGCAAGGTCAACAATTTGCGCTATAAACAAAAAACAAGATAAAATTTTTAAAGAGCAAGGATTACCCAATAAAGTTTTACTCTTAACAGATAACGCTCCAGAAAATGAATTGAAATCAGACGACGGGTTCATAAATGTAATGTTCATGCCACCCAACGTCATGCCACTCATACAGCCAATAAATCAAAAAGCCATAAGACTTACAAAGCTTTTCTATAGAAACAGTTTGTTGGCATCAATTGTAGATACAGAAAATGAAGTTATTGAAGCTCTAAACAAAATTAACGTTAAGGGACGCTGTTGAAAAGGAAACAATGTGGAATTGCTGGACGAACATTTTAGCCTCTATATGACATGAAGAAGACGTTGAAGAGGATATTCTATTAACTATTTTGAGAGAAAGAATTTGTGCACCAATTAACACCCAACAAG
Source organism: Trichopoda pennipes (assembly GCA_030448955.1). Taxonomy (NCBI): domain Eukaryota; kingdom Metazoa; phylum Arthropoda; class Insecta; order Diptera; family Tachinidae; genus Trichopoda; species Trichopoda pennipes. The sequence goes on from JASKUP010000040.1 coordinate 8,079,528, forward strand.
AAGCCGCAATAGAACTTTTTAATGCAATTAATCCAGATGTTTGAACATTTTCACATGTCTAGTAATTCGCTTAACTTAAATTGTGTCTTCGCAGGTTAGTTTTTCATTTTCTGATATCAGTGAATGGACTGCAGATCTTCAAAACGTAATTAAAACGAACGAAATCTTGAGCAGTGATGAAATTGAAAGCGATTATAGTATTCTGCAAACAACACGGACGAAAGTAGAACCTAGTGAAGCCATCAACATTTTCAACGTCTCCGAGAAAAGGTGGTGTTCAGCTTTTTGCAAAAAAGAAAATCCAAAAAAAGACAACCCATTTATTTTTAATAATTTTAATATAAATTGTTTTTCTTAACAAAGCAAATATGAATATGAATTATGGAAATAAATTAATTAAGAAATATATGAATTTGAGTTAAATGCATATGTCATTTTATTTTTAAGATGTAAAAAATTACACCTTCGTAAACATGAACAACTTCGCAAACGTGAACACGCTCAGGTTTTAATAGTTCACGTTACCGCAAGTCTACTGTAATACCAAAAAACAGTATTTATAGCTATTTTAATATTTAAGCAGTTAAAGAGGCCAAACTTTGTGACAGATCCCACTTGGCATTAATCCTTCAAATGATAGCGATAAAACAAATTAGACTGAAAGGATATCAGGCATTTGATCTTCCCTTTAGCAAATAATGATTACGAAAAAACCTATTTTTGCTAACGTTAAAATAAAGAATATTTAAAATATGCAAAATATTTCGTTAAAATATTTATTCGAAAAAACTATGATCACACTGACAGTCAGTCGGGCAGTTTTTAAACTCGATTATTTATGCATTAATTAATATTTGGTTGAATATACTTTAGGCATTTAGCTGTTCTCTGACTGATTATTGAGGTTGGCCCTTCGGGAGTATCGTGGTGACTGTGTGTTTCGAGGCCCTCGTTTGAGTTTGTGGGTCGGATCATTCACAATGAACACAAGGAATGGTGCAGGTTCAGTGAGTATGACGGCTATCGTGTTCTTAACTATATTAAGCTTCATGCGTTCATGAGTTCCAGGAGTTGGATACTCTCCAATTCTTCAGCAAGGAGTGAAGGCTGCGGCCTGCTCCGGGATTTTGAAGTTACAACTAGGAGTGACTGGAGGATATATGTATCCGAAGGCCTTCTAGAGCGAGGATAACGCTACATTTTATCCACAGTGGTAATGATCCACCATCTGATATTGGCGCACACGGCTAGGTGCAGGCCATTACATGTGTCACTGGGGGTAAAAGGAAGCCCAGTCCCCTAAAGGATAGCAGGGAACCAACTAGACACCTCCACGTTATTTCTACGGGAATCAGTAAGCCTCAGAGTTCAGCTTTTTGGCTTTTAAGCCTTTTAGCTGTTCTCTGACTGATTATTGAATTTGGCCCTTCAGGAGCATGGTGGTGGCTGTGTGTTTCGCGGTACCATGAAAGAATGCTGGAGATCATTGAAAGTATACAAGTCGAAGAATGGAGTTCCTCTTGGACGCTCTTATTTGTAGAATAGTCTTAAATTCTTAAAGCTCAAAACTGAAAAAAATATGGGATATCCTGCATATAGTTTAATACCTGAGGTCCTATATACATCCTTAGAAACTAAGAAACTAAAATAATATGGAAAGCATCATAGCCAGCCAGTGAATTATACACAAAAATAAATTTTTAATTTTAATTTTGTTGTTTGTATGTAAAACACACTTCCTGCGGAGGTCTTTCCCATCTCTTTCAAACGTGTTTTACTAGTGCTGGCAAAATACACTGCATAAATTGGGGTTATACCCTGAATGTAAATAAAATAATAGTTATTAAATATTTTCTTTTGTTTTGTATTTAGTTTTTGCTTTTTCAGTGTTCAAGTTTAGCATCGAATAAACGAATATTGTGTTTCAGCGTTTCAAGCGTTTCAAGCGTATCACCAAGTAGAAAAAATACAAATTGAAAATAAATTTTATAAAATAAGTTATCATCCTTGTCCTTGAATTATTTATTTAAAAGGCATTGTCACCATAAATTTCTTATTTGTCAAAAAAAAAATCTTGTTTTAAAAATTAAAATTTTTGGAAACAAACAATTTACGTAAAAACACAATAAAAAAAATATTCATTATTTCGAATACTTTCTATTAAATTGTTTTTATTTCAAAATATTAAATGTTAATGATCCTCCTTTAAGTATTATTTTGTCAAAAAATCAGTGCTTATTTATTAGAACATTTCAAATACATTTAAAAAATAAACATAAAAAGTATATTGAACAAAAGAATTATAAATAATTTTTTTAACAATATACATATAAGAAATAATAAAAATTACAAAACACACAAGTGTCATAAAAATATATTAAAATGTTGTGGCTTATAGCCAACAATGATTTTAAAAAAATAAAGTGATTTTTACCTTTTTGTTTTTTAATAAAAAAAGTTAGTATAAGCAATAAATCTTTTTTAAAAAAATAATGTAAAAAATTTAATATTAAAATGACTAAAACCATGTCGTTCCATTAAATCCTTATCTTGAGGTGAATCGTAATAAAATTAATAATTAATTGTTAAATTTAACAAAAAAAAAAAGCAAAATGCAACACATGTGTGCATGGATCATCCCACGCCACATTGAACAGTTTGAATTACGATTATTTTCGTTTTTACTTTCTACCCACTTTTTGTTTTTGCAATTCTTGGTTAGTATCAATTAAAAAGTTCTAAAAGTAAAAAATTTTTTCCTTATTTTTCTATATCGGCACAACAATATTTCAAATTTTGTTTTTATTACTTTTACTGTATACGGACTTAAAAGCAATTTCTTATACTTGATTTTTAACTCTTTCGGATCTGGAAGCTGTTAAGCACATTGCCAAGTGACTGCAGCATAGATTTTTAGAAGGAAATTGCTTCAAACTAATTGTTCGCCGAAATGAATTTTTAACTGTATTTTCCGATATATGTATATCCTGGGTTAAGACGGTTTAAGTAGCGGATCTGCTTAAATGCAAGCATCTTAAGGCTTATTGGGCCAGGACAAAACAGCTTACAGGGCTAACAAGTGCACAATTTAACAACCTAGTGATTGTAATTAAGGGATACTACGGTTTCGGGGCTCATGGGAGAAGAATGGTTTTTCGCTACGCGTGTTAAGATCTACGTCGGTACCTAGCTGCATTAGCCATAATTTGACGATAGATCAAACCACTTGGGTGATATGTAGCGTGCACCGACGCCCTAGGAAGCCGAGGACATTATTTTATGCAACACGTCATTCGTAATTACAATTTTGGAAGTTTCGGAGCAGGGCCGCCAACACCCACTCCTTGCTGAAGAGTTGAATACTATCCAACTCCTGGTCTAGAACACATGACAAGCATGCCTACTGGATCTGGATCATTCACCCTTTATTCTCACTAGAGGTGAGATGATCATGAGGGCCACAAAACCACAACCACCACCATGCTCCCGAAGGGTCAACTACAACAGTCAATCAGAGAACAGCTAAAAGGCTAAAAACCCAAAAAGCTGAACTTTGGGGCTTGCTGATTGCCGTGGAAATAACGTGGAGTTGTCCAGTTGCTTCCCTGCTAGCCTTTAGGGGACTGGGCTCCCTTTTACCCCCGGTGACACTTGTAACGACAGTGAGATTCCGTCAAGATATATAAACAAATGTGCCCACGGGGGCAAGGTTTTTCGCTATAGCGATTGCAGTAGGAGCTGCCAGGTTGAGGCAGAGAAAGAGACGTTAACCTATTTGTAATTCTGTCTTACGCTAGCTGAACAGCGCCTAAGGTTCCTAGTTACCAGAGGTTTGGCAGCGTATCCGAGGTCTCGTAAAGATTACTGCGATCCTTTATACTCGTTTCCCTCCCTTGACTATCTAGACCTGTGCTGCTGGGGGCATAAGGGAGCCCAGTCCCCTGAAGGCAGCAGGGGTCAACAGGAAGCTCCACGATATTTCCACGGGAATCAGAAGCCCGTAGAGTTTCCGCTATTTGTCTTTTTAGGCATTTAGCGATTTCTCTGACTGATTATTGAGGTTGGCCGTTCGAGAGTATCGTGGTGGTTTTGCGGCCCCATTCAGGTATTGTTTTATGGTGACCAGGATCATCTCGCCTTTAATAACACCCACTGGTGAATGATCAAGATCAAGTGAGCATGCTAGTCGTGTGTTGTGGACAGGAGTTGGATAGTCTCCAGCTCTTCAGCAAGGAGTAGTGGTTTGCAGCCCTGCTCTGGAACCGCTGAAATTGCAACTAGAAAGGACCTGTTGCTAGAACTAGTCTTCGGCCAACTAGGGCGTGAGTGGCGCTGCTTTTCACTCACAGTGATTTGACCACCATCTGATTAAGGCCCACGGCCAGCTGCAGGTGTAAATCTTAGCACGAAATACCCTCTTCCCTCGCTTTATCTTTCTTCTTTCACCTATCTTCCTTTTGTTTCTCTCTTCTGTAGTGCTACAAAGGGATCGCAAGCCGAATTCAAGCGAGCCGATCAAGATTGCCTGCTCAATCTAACTTTTATCGCTTTTATGCCTTTCGAAAATAATTTAAGACTTTACTTTACTTGAAAAGATACGAGTCACAATGCCAACGTTATTTTATAGTTTTTTTCATTTCAGAATTTTTTTACACATTAACGCCGGCTAAAGCAGTTCTCTCTAATTTAATTTACATTTCAAGTGTTAATTTTTTTATTTTTTGCTTGAACACGTGTTTAAAACTGTTAATTAATGCTTTAGTTGTTGTTGTTGTATCACTAATTTATTTGTTAATAACAATTAACAACAGAAATGAAAAACTAAGACGTTTTTTTTCAATGTTTAGTTGTCACTAAAGCCATCGTTTTGTTTGTTTATAAAATATAAAAAAAAACTATTACATACACTCACACATATGTACATGCATTCAATCACATTTATGTATGCATTTCATGCACCTTGTTTCGTTTATTAATGAATGATTAATGATAATAAAACAAAAATTTTTTAATTGAAATAAAGAACAGTTATGAATGAAATTTTCGTCATTATTTTTACACATGTTTACATGTCTTTTCATTCTCTTAAGTGCACTTTTTTTACATTTTATTGTTTGTGTGCCAGGGATGAGAAAGTTAATACGTTGATTGATTCTTTGTTTTGAATACTTTTACTTAATTATTAAATTATGTATGTATTTGAATTTAACAAATGTGTTATTAAATATAATTTTATTTTGCGCCCGCAAAAAAATACTCTTAATTTGAATGAATATTTTTCGTCATTTCTGTTCAGTTTGTAACGGTAAAATCCACAACATTAATACTGTTACTGTTTACTTCTTAAGTCTTTCTAGTCTTAAGTCTCTCCCTCTGTCTTTCTCTCACTTTTTAGCTAATAGCAACATAACAAAATATTTAGAAATTCGTATAAATTATTTTATTTTCAGGTTATTAAGTGATTAAAGTCGCCACATATTTTCTTCTTAGTCGTGTTTGAGATGTTGTGGTTATATAGATTCCGAAAATAAGTTGCAGCATTTTTAACGATATTTAGTTTAATTTTTTTTTCCATTCCAAAAAATCACGTCAGGTAGGGGGGACTGCTATTAAAATTTGCGGAAATTTTTTGAAAGCGTTTACATTTTTCCTAAGAATAAAACACAGTCAGCACTACATAAATGAAACAATTTTACAATATATTGGTTTTAGAAACACATTAAATTATACAATTGAAAAAGAATTTAAAGCTTAACTAAAATTAAAGTTTCTTTTAAATAGTAAATTTATAAGCTCTGTTTTTCACCTATTAAAATTTAGGTCTACATGCCTTTTCTAAAAGAACTATTCAACGAGATATACATATGTTTGTACACAGAGATATTTTATACTCGAAATTCGCTGAAGTATATTACTTCCAAGGGTTACGAAAAGTTATAAAATGTTTACAAATAATACTTAGGACTTAAGCCAAAATATTCGTTAGTTATAGCTAGTGATGACTGTACATATTAGCATTTATTGATTTATTTGATAAAGGTTTATGTATTTATACCTATATGAAAAAATAAATAAATTAAAGATATGCAATAACAATTATTTCAATGTTTTATTTATTTACTACTTTCATTTATTCTTAACAGAAAAAAAAACAAATTTTAAAATATTATTAAATTTGTTAAAACAAGTTCACAAATAATTTGTTTTGGGTTTTTGTTATCGTTAACAACAGCCTGAACTTAATAATGCTACACGTACTTTCAAATACGGGGGCATTGAATATACAATTTCAAATTCAGCAAAAAACAACCTTTCATATTTGATTTCTGATTTTGTTTCATAAATGCGTTATCGAACAACAAATATTTATTGCACATGCGAAAGCCCAAGATATGAAAAACAGTTGCAAAAAATATGTATTAAAAAAATATAAATTTGCCCACTGAATAATGATTAATTAATTCTAGTGCTTTCTCTTTTAAAAGTTCATGTCGGTTTTAATAAAATTTTATTTAATAACAAACAAAAAAAAATACTCTGCTAGCGATAAACGAACATTATTTCAATAAGATTTCGTTAATAATTTACTAATATCAGTTTTTCAATTAAATCGTGCTCTTTCTGTTGTAGTTGTTTAATAAAAAATCCATACAAAATAAAAATAATTAATTTAGAATTTAAAATGTAAAATAGAAATAATTATCAATTTACATTTCTAATAATAATTCTAACAGCATTTATGTCGTTTTAAGTTAACATTTCGCTCATGGCAGACATTTTGTAATATCAAAAATAAATTATAAATATCTCTTATTCTTTTTTAAGGTCTTTTAAAATGAAATTAACAATATATATATTTTTTTCTTTTCGATATTTCGCTTTCCTATGGAAAGCTTCTTCAGAAAAAAAATTTTTTTTGAAAAAATAAAAATAAAATTTTTTTTTCCTTTTTAAAAAAAAGGTCGATTAAAAAAACTACAAAAAAATAAATTATTTTAAAATTGTAAATTTTAGATAAGGAATCTTAACTTTATTGGTTTTTTCTTCAATAATTCATTCAGACATTAAAACAAAGTTAAGAAAACGAAGTTTAACCGAAAAGTGTTAAAAAATACACTTCAGATAATATATTGTTTTCTTTATTATTATTTTAACTCGACCTCTTTTTTTATTTATATTAAATAAATATGTTTTAATCTTTTAAACGGTCTTTTTTAATTAAATTTAACTATATGTATTTTTTTATCATAGGCATAATTTAGGAAATACTACGGCAGAACCAAAAATTTATAAATCATTAAATTATGTTTCTGAAAATCAGAAAGATTAAGAAAGTCTAAAATATATGACACTGATAGACACATATAACACATTAAATAAATTATTTAGCGGTGTGAAGGATAAAATAGGAAAAATGGAAATATCTGATGTAGTATACAGGATACCATGTGGAGAAAATGCAAATAAAACGCATAACGCAGTCAAAGTTAATTGTTTGTTATACCCACTACCAAGTTAAAAAAGTAAAAGCGTTCTCTATTTTATTCAAAACTTAAATTATATTTTAGTATTTTTAATATTTTATTGAAAGAGCATACATAAAATACTCGAATATTTAAAAGACAAATTCATAAATCATTGCAATGTAAAAATATATTTTGTATTTAAAAAAATTGCTTTGTTGGTTTGCTTTAGTTTAAAATATTCTCTTAATGTCTTTTTATCTCTCTCTTGAAACTCTCTCATCGGCAATACATTTGAGTTACTAGTTTTGTTTTGTTGAGCCTATTTAAAACAATTTTCGAAATGCTTAACGGCATCTTCGTAAGTTATTGTGGACTGCTAAAGTTATTATAGACTCCAGTTCCATACAGCTCTACTTCATTTTCGATTAGTTTCTTTGATTTATTCAAATTATCAACTGATATATCCATCTGATTTTAGGTAAATTTAAAAGCATTAAATTACTGAATTTTATAATTTCGGAAGTTTATTATTTAATTTGGACTTACTTTTGGAAATGCTAGTGTTAATAAATTGACTCCACTTCTAATTGTCATACATTTTTCGTAGCCCAAATTACCTTACACAACTGACTGTGAAATGCTATCGAAAGAAGAAAACTAATCGTACTTTTTTATTTGCATTATTTTTTAATACTTTTTCGTTTTATTTACATTTTATTTAATTTTATATTTATTCATTATACGGAGTACAAAATAAAATTTTGAATTTAAAAAAATTTTGAGTGTTCGTTAAATCTGAAAGCCACTGTACTCATTACTAAAATTTATATGCTGTTTATGTTTATTGCTTCAACTTAGAAATAGATTGGAATAGCAAATATAGACGGCAAACAATAGATTACAGTTGTTCACTTCAAAAAACCAAAAAAATAATAAATAAATAAAAAAATTAATAAATTAAAATGTTGTTGTTTATAAATAATATGTCAAGCAACCATCTTATCAAAAGAGAAAATTCAGCTGATGATAATAATGATAAGAAAATTAGATTTCATTTTCCATATATTTCACTTGTTGAAAAAATTATTCAAGTTAACAAAATAATGAGAAATGAAACAGTTTCCTAGTCTTTAGGCATAACAATGTGAGAAAACATTAGAAAACATATAATTGAAAGGAACTTTTAAAAACTAATAGTAGCACGTGATAATCAAAACAACACTTGACAGTACACTCTAATCGCAAACTAAATAATCTACAAAATTATTAAATTTATTGGAATTTTTTTTTCAAATAGATGATAAACATTAATTTGGAATATATATATATATATATATATATATATATATATATATATATATACGTCACGTATATTATAATATGACGTTAACAATTTATTACGACAATTAAGAAAAGCAAACTTCAAAAACAATTTCATTCCCTGTGAGGTTAAAGTTTTTTTTTTTCATTATCAGCTATTCAGCATCTTAATTCTATTGATTTATTATGTTTCTTTGTTTAATAATTCATGATATATTTAGAGCATATGAATATAGAGCATATGTAAGTACATATTTTGTATTCATTTCCATTACCAAATTTAAAAAATTGTGGAACTTGACAACAAATTTTCCAGCTTCGTATTAAGAACGTTTAGTTTTTTATTTTATGTTTGTTAATTGTTTAAAAGGCTGAAGGCATCTTAAAGCTGTCCTTCATTTGGCTTGGAAATCAAAAGCGCACGATTGTTATCTAACTTTAAAATATTGGTGACCTTAAAAGTTTTGTTTAATTGTCAATTTTATTTTTTCATGAATTTAATTATTTTTTGGCGAAATTTATCATTTCAGGTGAAATTTGGATTATTGAAAAAAAATTTAGGTGATATATCCATATTTTGTGATTTTCAGAATTTCGTCAAACTGACAGTGTTGTTGTGTTTTTTATCTAATCTTGAAATCTAATGATATAAAACATTTTAGCTTTTTTAGCTTCTTTTTGTCTCTCTAAGCTCATACCTCCTAACAACCTGAAAACGTAATTTTAAATATATTGGAATTTTCTAGAAATCTATAAATATATGAGAAAAATAATGATGTAATATAAAATACATTTCATTTTTATTAGTTAAAGTTGCAAAAGTGAGCATTTGAAAATTAGAAATTAGTTAAACGTATCAAATGTGTTATTGGTGTATCACTGCACAAATTTTCGGATTCGAATCGCACCAAATAATTAAATAAATTTGTACCAACTTTACCCTCACTGTCTTGAAACATTTTATTTATGTTTTATCTTGTTTTTATATAAAATATACTAAACTTTTTTTTTATTTTTTTTTTATTACTTAATACTTTTTTATCATTTGCAAAACAAATAAATAAAAATTAGAACATTTTTTTTACCTGCATTAAACTGGATTTTATAGACGCAAGAAAGATTTTTTTAAATCAAGGTCTTGTTAATGAAAATTCAACGAAATGAAAATTTTTAAATAATTATCTTATTTAATCTTATAACTGAATTGTAACTAAATATGCTAGATATAAGAGAGAATTTATTTATATTTTATATTTATTTTAATAAAAATACGAAAAAGGCCCAGCAGACAGTAAGCTAGCTGAGGAAGACGAAAATACTGCAATTTAAATAATTGAAAAAGCGAGAAAGTTGAAAGAGTTTAAAACTGGAATAATATAATAATAATATTTCATATTTTTTCCAACAACATAAATATGTGCGTCAAGCCTAGTATTAAAGCTAAAATAATACACTTAAATAATAGCGTCAACGTAATGATAACTTTAATATTTATTAATTTAATCAATTTAATCATTGATTTATAGATTAACAACCATTTTGCCATCACTATTTGTAACTAATGTAAATTACAATATTAAAGACATCATGTTTTACACAGGGTGGACTAGAACTTATTATAAACTTTATAATGTAAAGAAGTGAAACAGCGCTTGATAAACTCTAGCTTACCTTACATATGTAAACCAGACTGTTTACTGTGACTGTGTTCTCTATGAAAAGTTATCACTTTACTAACAAAAACCAAACACTGAGGTTTTATTTTTAATTTCCATAGTGAGTAAATGCCACTATAACGAGTTGTTATTCCTAATGCTAAATAAATAAAACAAACAAGCAAACAAACAAATTTTTGATAATACACTGGCGTCTATTTTTCTTCTTTATGTGATCTTATTTTATTACCCTAAATTTCTTTTAACATCACAAAAACAATTTGACATTTTTTTTTTTTTTTTTTTGAAAAAATAAAACATATTGTTTCAAGTACAAAGATGTATGTATTTGTTAGTTAATACTACTACATGCACACATGTATAAAGATACATATATGTAGGTATATTCATTTACAAAGAAAAATGTGTTATGCAATTCCAAAATTATCACATAAAATAAAAACACTTTTTAAGATTTAACTAAGTGACCCAAAATAGACATTGGAAAGAACAGAATTAAAAGAAGGAAATTTAAGTAAATTAAGGGTTTTGAGCAATTGATAAATATTTGAGGGTTTAAGTATAAACAAATAATAAATTATTCGAATGTTTTTTTTTCTTTATGTACACAAATCTGTGTTTATGTATTTTTATCATATAAATATTTTTTTTTTGTATTTTCATTTAATATTAGGGGAACACATTTGCTTCTGCTATTTTCCTTTAATCCATGATTTTTTTTCTCTTTTTGGGTAACGAAATTTAAAATAAAAACAAAAAAAAAGCAGCTGACAGCATTTGATTGCAACAATTCGTATATCGTGCTGTTTTAACTATAACTGGATGACACGTTTTCTGAAGTGTTTTTTAAAGTCAATAGGTTTAATTATGCCTTAAATGAAGAAATTTAAATGGATTTCAAAAACATTTTTACAAAATAGTCATAACAAATTTTAACTAACGTGTACGTTTGCGCTATTTTCCCAATTTGCACGTTTAGCTGGATTTATGTTTTCAAACCAACACGAGGATGTTAACGTGTCTTGCAATAATATTTACATTATTATATATTTATATTATTATAAATAATTTGGACTAAGAAGTAGGGTTATTGTTTAGGTAGTGGCTTATGCAATGCATAGTTTTTTTTTCTAATTTAAAATTATAATTATAAATTGTATGTTCTGTCTTCGTCGTGTACAAACTAGAAGCGTCTAACAATTTTGTGCTCAAATTAAAAATAATATTCAAAACTTTAACTTATTGCATCATCTAACTTGAATACGCCTGAAAGTATGCTTGTGTTGAGTTTTTATACATTCTAGTCGATTTGTGGTTCATATGATAATTAAATATCGATAACATTTAGGCATAATTAAGTAACAAACATCCAAAAATTTATACATCCAAAATACTAACTTTCACCATTTTTAATGTAAGAAAAATAAAATGTTTTTTTATTGCAAAAAAATCAAATCTTTGGGATGTTGGAAAGTAAATATGGGGGGCTTCAATCATGTTTCTTTGTAACCTATTTTCATTCTGACAATGTTACGAGTTCTTTATTTGGTATAAAATGCCTTCATTAAATATTTAAAAAAATCTACAAATGTATACATGTGTATGTGTGCGCGTTTATAGATAAGAACTGAAGAATACTCTGTGTTAACTTATGCCAAAGAGAATTTTTTTAGTTATTTCAGTTTTATTGAACAGAGTTTCCAGTTTTATATAAAATTGAATCCTTGCACTGGAAGTTTTTTATAATAAAAGTTTCCAAATATCCAATTTTTATCCCAAATTTTAGAAGTATGTAATAATTCTCACTTTATTGCTTATTTGCAATCATTGACGAGGAAAGGCGTATTATAGAAGAATTCCTTTACGATAAACAAAGAAGACTTGATACCAATTATGCCTCTTCTTCAAACACTCTTAATGCAATGATATCTCACTCTCCGCCTACTTCCGGGGGCACATTGATATGTTTTGACGTTTTGTTAAAAGGGAGTCCATTCCTCTTAAAGGCTATCAGGAGCCAACTGGACAATTCTACTTTATTTCCACGGAAATTAATAAGGCCCCAGAGGTCAGCTTTTTGTATTTTTAGCCTTTTAACTATTCTCTGACTGATTATTGAGGTTGGCCCTTCAGGAGTATCGTGGTGGTTGTAGTTCCGAGGCCCTCGTTAAAATTGTGTGTGTATTTTTAGCCTTTTAACTATTCTCTGAGTGATTATTGAGGTTGGCCCTTCGGGAGTATCGTGGTGGTTGTAGTTCCGAGGCCCTCGTTAAAATTGTGTGGGTCGGATCATTCACAACGAACACAATGAATGGTCCAGGTATAATGAGCATGATTGCGGTTGTGTGCTTCAATTATTAGCTTCATGCGTTGTGGATCAGGAGTTGGATAGTCTCTAACTTTTCTGCAGGGAGTGGGGGAGTAGGCCTGCTCCGAGCTCTTGAGGTTGCAACTAGGAGTGACTGGAGGATATACATATCTGAAGGCTTCCTAGGGCGAGGATGACCCCTTAGGAAGCCTTCAGGAGGATGAAGTGGTATGATTCACTGTTAGGTCGTGGCTTACACAGCTAGGTACTGACGCAAATCTATTCACGCAATCCACTGATAAATGGTGCAAAAAATTGCTCAAAATATTGTTAAAATCGAATCATTATGTTCGAGCAAATTATTGTGTATATTGGAAAAAAATTAATTTGATCAGAAGCGATTTAAGTTTGTTGCAGTGAACTTTATAGTCATTTTTCTCTTTTAATAAGAAAACCGAAACTAATTTCTCTTTTAAAATAATAATATTCTAAAGCAGCAAAAAAATAAATAATAATTAAATGTTTAATCTAATCTAAAGATAAGCAACTGATTTGAGGACCTCTTGTTTTAAATGAAAAAAGATTCAACCGAATTTATGCCTTCACGTTTCGCAAGAAGAATTTATTAGCGCATATGTGTGGGCGCCAAAGTAGATGCATTTCGTATTGTATACTTGCGGGCATGAAAAATAGACAGTCTCACTTTTATTTATAAAAAAGCAAATTTTTATCATGGAGCGTGATTGCATTCGTAATGTTTGCTAGACATTTTTATCTTTAACAACGCTTTTGGTACTTTAGTGAAAGATTTTTATTTGAATTATGTAATTAAAATTTTTATAAGGTGGCAGAAATTTTGAAATTGATAAAATACATCCTCAAAGAAACCCCCAACACCCAAAAACTAATTGTTATCCCCATGCTGTTAAAAAAATCTCCACTTTAGGGACCATTCCCCTAAACTGACAACACTGGTATTGAGCAAAAAAATACGAAGAGAGTTCAAGCAAGCCCCCACGCGGTTAAAAATAACTTAACATACTTACATACATTCAAACAAACACGCATGCATTTGTATACATGTATGCATATTAACGCACTACAAAATATTTATTTAGTTATGTTCATTATTTATTTAAAAAAAAATAAGTGACACTCAATTTAAAAAAAAAAACAAAAACAAATTAACATTAAAAAAGCAACTCAATAATATCTTGTATAAATTTGATAACAAATAAGATGTTCAAGATTTGATCAAAATTTACACATCAAAATATTATTTAATGTAAGTATATAAGTATGTATGTATGTATGTACATGTGTATGTATTTGTGTTTGTGTTTGTTTTAACCAAATAATCGTTAAGTAAGATAAGTTCCTACTTAGAGTATTAAACAATTATATTTGAACAATATTTTAGTTTATTTAAAGAAAAAAACAAACTGTTCTCGGGAAATGCGGACACTTGAACATTTTAACAATTCCTGTCTCCTCTAAAAGAGTATTTTGTTGTGTTAAAGTGTAACAAAAATCGTCTATAGCATTATCGTTATTGTGATAAATCTAAAATTTATTTATAATTGGATTTCTGTGCTTTTGAATTGTTTGATTTTTAATTTAAATTTTTATATTTAAATACAAAATTTCATTGCGCAACACTTAGCAAAGTTGTTGAGCAAAATAACAAAACCATAAACATATTAATTTCAGATAATTCAGCAAAATTTAAAAAAATTTAATAAAAATTTTGTTATCATAATTTTCAGTAATCAGTAATCATAAAAATTTAAACAAATTAATTAATTTTTATATCATTTAATAAAAAATAGTGACCAACTGAAAACTATAATCAGAAATATATACAAACTATATAGCGCTAAAAAGTTAATTAAATCTAAATAATATTTTCACTGCTATTTCGGCATTTTGATTATATTAAAGTTATCTACTGTTGCTCTTAGGCCACCTTTTAAGATTAAGTACTTATCGATGCTGTAACCAATAAGGAATGCAGAAAGTTACTTAATTCCTTCCTTGATTTTAAGGATTCTTTAATAAAGCAGATTTGACTTTAAGCGAAGTTTTGTGTTTCAAATATTCCAAAGAAATTTTCAATTCCAAAGAAACGACGTTCACTTATCGGATTCCGTAAGTGTGTAAAAGCATACATATCTAGGGATTTAAACTCATATAAAAATCTTGCAAGGTTATTTTTCATGGTGAAGAGTTAGTCTTAAACAAACTGCATATAAATTCGGTTTAGTTGTAACAAGTGGTTTTTCTGTTCAAATTACATAAATATTTAGTTTTTCATGTTTGCTGAGGATAGTTCCTTAAAAATCGTCTATATTACTTGGAGTTAAAAGTCTTCCATTAATATGGATCCTAATAGTCTTAAAAAAGTCAGCCGCAATAGTTGTGGACATCGCATATTTCCCTATAGGTGCCCCTGTAGGCTAGTAGGTAGTGTACTAGCTTGTCAGTCTGGGGGTTGTGGGTTCGATTCCCCCAAAAAACACCTTGGCTTTTTTTCCCACTACAAAAATAAAAATTGACTGTCGATGGGGCTGCTCAGTGATGAAGGCATGGTCACTAGTCGCTGTGCTGTCTTATACGACAGTTAATTTCTGTAACTATCCTTCTACTTTTACCACCTTTTTCAGCTCTTCTCTATCCCTTTTCTAAAGAATGTAGCATGACGGTACTTGACTAAATAGGTATTGTTGCCTGAAGTGCTACTTCTCTTTTTATAAAAAAAAAATTTTACTCTAAAACTAAAGATTAGGTGGTAAGATATCGCCTTTAATATTAAATTGTTGGTTGTTTCAGCTCATCTCTATCCCTTTCCTAAAATAATGTAGCAAGGTAGGCATTGTTGCTACACCAGCATTGCTATATGTCCTCGAGGGTTTTAAGTATATCTGAGGCCGAAATAAATTTAGATATTGTGCAGTTTAGTATTCAAGCAAAAGCCACTGTCATGCCATTTTTGAGTCACTTGTAACGAAATTATTTTTATGCTAATTTTTAAACAACTTCAGTTATCTGCGGAACAACTGCTTGCTTCGAATTAAAAGCATTTTGTTCGTCTCACGTTCTTCTTTCATAATGTGTAAGCATTGTTAAAGATAACTTCAAAGTATATGTCGGGGAACCTTGTTAGATTATGTCTTCAGCGCGGTGTATTATAACTCCTTCTAGAAATTCGTCTTTTACCAACTGGGGGCAACATCAAAAACTTGGTCTACCAGCCGGTCTCTTAGACAGCTTCCGCAGTATGCTGCAACATCTCTTTAAGAAATGGACGGTATTTGCAAACCAATCTGAATGTTGCATGGACACAAAAATAAGGAGTTTAAGCTAATTTTGTTGTCGGTACATATAGATATCTACAATGCATCCTGTAGTACCTTAGCAGATTCGGAATTTTTTATGGCATAAATTAAGCGATAGAAAAAAATATTAAGGCGGTCACCATTTTCATATATTTTTATAGATTTCGTTTTGGATTTTAATTGTTGTTGTTTTACTTTTTTTATTAAACTATTGCATTAGATTAGCTCGTGAATTAAAATATTTTCGAATTTATTTTACAAAACTATTAATTTTTGTCTCTTGATGGAGCGCAATGGAATTAAAAGAAAAACCTTACTCATATTTTTAAAAGAGATTTATTGATATTAAATTCGAAATATTTATTGAAACCACAAACAAAACACAATGCTCTCATTTATACTAACACATAAAAAAACACCCTATAAAATTATCAAAATATATAAAAAGAAATATTTTAACAAAATAATTAAATCAATAATAACTGTTATCGTATCATAATGTTAGGCTACATTATAGTTTTTAGAAAGCTTAAAATACAGCGAGTCCATATTGTCATGCTTGATTAATTCTGTGTCCTTAACCTGAGTTTAACAGTTTGTTTATTTATTTTTTTATAAATAATGTTTTATACTTAAACAACACACTTTTAAAAAATAATCTAGTTAAAGCAAGTTTTGATAAATTATTTAAAAAGTGTAATTTATGTAAAAAGTATTTTTATTATAAAACAGCATATATCGAGTAATATCGATTCGAAATGTTTTACAGTATTTTGAAATGTATTATTTTAATTTTAATCATTTGGAAATTGATACTTGAATAACCTTTTTTTACTTTTTTACATTTGTTTACTTTTAATTCTGCTAATAATGTTTAATATTATTATGTTTTTAAAAATCACCGAAGTTAGTTTTTGGTGGTAAAGTTTGTTCTTATTCCATTATGTTGATTTTTTAATTCAACGCTTTAGAAAATTTAATTAAGCAGCTTTCAAACAGAACAAGTTTGAAATTTTAATTAAAATGTATTTTTCTGTAAATACTCCTCTAAAAAAATACATTTTAAAATTAATATCTTTGTGTAAATAAAACTTTTTTTTGCATTAACGTGCTGTTTAGAAAGAAAAAAAGTAACGATAGTATGATTTTGAAAAAAATTTTTCAAATTGGTTTTTACTTTTTAAACACGATTTCTTTCGCTACATTTTGATTGTGATATTTAAATTTTTTAGAATCCAAGTTTTTTTTGCGATTTTAATAAAATTGTTACTGGTGATCAAATGTTTTTTTTTGTAAAATTTTTCTTTTGGAGAACTGATTGTTGCTTTAGTTTAATTTTTTTTCAAAATCGAAATTTTTGATAAATTAGCCGATATTTTTAATTACTTTTTTTAGTGTAAATATTTTCATTAAAAATTTAGAGTTATTGATAAAATTTCTATTCCTTATTAATGCTAGATTCTTAATAAAATTTTAATTTCGTGTGATATCTCCGTATTGTTTTTTATTAGATATTTGTAAGAAACAGCCCAAGTTTTTGAAAAATCTAGATTTTTTATGGGAACCTTATTTTTAAAAAAAATTAGATTTTATGGTGATATGATTTCATGAACATGATTTTTGCGAAATTTTCATTTTATTGAATTAATTACCGTGCGAGCTTAATTTTTTTTAATCCTTGCTGTTTTTCGAGCTAATAAATTATACCTACTCTTATTTATGGGTTATCGCATGTTTTTTATTCTCCCTTTTCGACTTTAAAAAATCTCTGAGTCCATATTTTTACTTAAATAATAATTTTTTTCAAGCAATGCCAAAGTTGTAGTTATTTTAGATTTTACTGCAAAACACTTTTGTTTTATCGTGAAACTTTTGGTGGAATCTAGATTTTCGAAATATTTTTAATTTAAGTTGCAATAAAATTTAGATTTTTAGAAAAAATTCATTTTCACCCGTCAAACAGATTGTGTTGAGTTCCGGAGTAAAAATTAGTGGAAACTTAACAGCATTAACATTAACAAAGAAAAGTTTAAATTGATTAAATTTTGTTTATAAATTTAAAAAAAATATTTTATTAAAAGTAATTATAAAGTTTTAAATTAATATTAATTGTAGTTTAATAGTATTGAAAAATTATTATTATAAAACAAAATTTGATTTATTGCTTAAATGCTTATAAAATTTATTAAACTCAGTACAAATTCTTAAAAACGGGTCAAAGTTAGCATAATTTGATCTGAATACTTTAATTACGAGTGAACTAAAATGGCGCCTAGGACGGAATGGAATATTGCTAATCAAAAAATTTGAACAGTTATTTGCTTGTATTAAATTAAAAACAAACGTGACATTTAACATTATTCTTCGGCTTTTTAGAACTGGCAGCTTTATTAGAGCAAGTCTACTAATGTAGGTTAGTAGATTGAAGCGATTCCATTGTAAGCCGTGAAGATAAAATAACAAGAACTGCTTTTGCACCGATTCCATGCTATTACTATAAACTTTATAAATTGGATCCCAAAAAATATTAAGCCATATTCCAGAATAGGTCTGACAAGAGAAGTATAAAGATGTTTTGTGACATTTGAGTCACTAAGCCCTGCGTTTTATAAGTCCAAGAACTGCAACTAAATTTAAAATTTAATTTAGCATCCAGTAAAATACCAAGATCTGAAACCACATTCAGTTTCTCAAGTTCGTAGCTGCTTAAAATATACTGCACGTTTGTATGGCATCTTCGGGAGAAACACTTTCTAATGTTCATCTCCATAAGATTAATATTACACCTTGAATTAAATGCATCAACATCCTTTTGCAGGAGCATATGATCAGCGTTACGATTATATGCACGAAATATTTTCACGTCGTCTGCATATAATAGAACGTTGGAGTATTTAATGGCATTGGGTTGATCATTAATAAACAATGTAAATAATAAAGAATCCAGATGGGTATCCTACGCCATACCAGATGAAACAATAATTTCCTTGGAAGTAAGCGTGTTAAAATGAACTTTTCGAGCTCTGCTTGAAAGATATGAATTAATCCACAAAGGTAGATTTGCTTGTGAATCTCATAAGGTCAAGTTTCCTTATCAGAAGTTTGTGCTTAACCTTATTGAACGTCTTACAGTGTAAATAACATAAATTTTAAAACTTTCTTATTTTATCTAAGCAATTTTATTATTCGTGCCTGATCCCTTCAAATAAATATTTCATGATATTCTCAAGAAATATTTATTACAAAAAAGTCCTCATCAAAAAATAAACATTTTATGATATTCTCATAAAACATTTATTCCAACAAAAATAAAAAAATATTTGAAATGTATTACTGCGGGGGAGAGCATATCCATATTGCAATTTCACTATTGCCCATATAGCTCATCAGTGAATTTTACCCCAATATTGTATAGAAAAACCTAAAAGTCTTATATCCAAAGCCAAACTGATTCCATGAGAATTTTTTCATAAAATCAACATAGCATAGATAGCAAGACTCAAAAACACTTCTATACAAACACAGCAAAATATTTCAAAACAACAAAAAACATTGTTTATTTTGATTGTTTATCATGATTCCGATGAATAAATTACTTAGTTCTTATTTTATTTTATTTTATTTTAAAAATCATGATTTTATTGGTTTTTTTTCTCCAAAATGTTTGCGAGGAACTTAACATTTAAATTTTAATTAAATGTTAATAAAGATTATGTAGTAATAAAGTTTAATTATATATAGTATAATAGATAATATAAAAAACAAATAAATAAAAAATAAATAAATAAAAATTTGAACTAATAAAAAAAGATGAAGATAACCTTATTTAACACCTCGTGTTTTCTATTAATTATATTTAATAAAGAATAAGAACAATAACAACAATATCAACAGTAAGGGCAACAAACAAACAGTCAGTCAGTCCAATGGTAAATAAAGACAATTAGAAACCAATAATCTTGAGAACACAGTTTATAGACTACAAATAAAAAAGTGCTCACAAAAAGCATGTTAAATTTTCAATTTTAGTTTTTACAAATGCTGACAACAACATCAAGTTAAAGTGAACTTTTGATTGATTATTTAACATCTGTTGTTGTTGTTTTTTATATTTGTGTTTGTGTTTTTGTTTTTGTTTTCTTTTACTTCGTTTTTTTATGGTTTATAAATAATTAATCTTAGCATTAGTTTCTTTCATTTTATTTTAGTGTTGTGTTGTTTTTATTCTCAATAGTCGTCACGTAGTTGTATGCTAACGAGATTATTGACTTAAAAAAACTGTTTCAAATTAAAAGACTTTGTTTGATGTTAAGAAAGATATTAAATACGAGATTAAAGCAACATTTAAAAATATAATTAAACGCATAATAATGACATACATATGTGTGTAAATAAATAAGTAAATAAATTAATAATAACAAGAAATTTTACATTCTTATTTTACGTACAAAATTTTAAATAAGAAATTGATATCTTAAGAAAATATTTGAAGTTAGAAACTAATTACATACATGTACTATATATACAACATACAACAATATAACAACGCGATTAAAATTTTACTAATGCATCTGTGCAAAGATATTTTTTTTAAGACATTTTTAATAACCATTCTATAAAAATTTAAGAAGAAATAGTTTTCGTAAAGTTTTTCTTAACGGCTTTCTTAAGGAGGTACTTTGTAAGAGAAACTTTTCAAAGTACTTTTTTTAAGTTTTGTTATAAAAGATGCTTTTTCAAAAATTAACACTTTTATATGTACTTTTTAAATATGTTGATTTAAAGTACTCTTAGGAGAATGTCTCTGCAAAAGAAACTTTTTAAAGCATTTTTAAAAGGTTTAGAACTACTTTTTTCAAAAGGAATTTTGAAGGTTGCTTTTTAATTTTTAAGCCACTGTTAAAGTGCTTAAAGTGCAGTTTAAGCATAAATTTGTGCAAAAATGGAATTTTAAAAATGTTTTTTTTAATGTTCTTTAAACTACATTTTTTCTAAGCACTTTCTAAACTTTCTTAAAAGAAATTTTTTACAGGTTTATGAAAAGGTAATTTTTGAAAACTTTTTACAAAAAAAAGGATATTAAAAAATAATTTTTCAAATACATTAAATTTTTTTAAATAGTCCTTTAAAAAAAATATATTCACTCTTGATCTGATTTATTTTTATTTTTAGGGTTTTCAATTCAAACTAAAAAAAGAACTAGAATGCGCGCGAATTAGTGATTAAAAGTTAATTAAATAAAATAAACATTTTCTTCAAAAATCATTTGTAAATATTTTAGTAAAAAATTCCGTGTGTGTGTCCTTTTTTTCTTTTATTTTTTTTTTTTTTTGTAAATTCTTTGAAATAATTGTCTCGTGAAAGTTCCAATCAAATAAAAATCTATTGAACTTTTTTTTTTATAAATACGAATGCGTCTTTAAGTGCTTATCGTAAGAAAGTTTGTTAGAACTTACGTATGTATGTACCTATTTGTGTCTATGCAATATGTATGTATGCCATGTTTTGAACGTTAATGTTAACATTACATTGCGTCTTTTACAACTAGTGCTGCATTTAATCGTTTAATGGCATTTAACGGTGTTTTTTTATAATTGTTGTTGTTATTTGTATTTATTACTTTTATTATTATAGGGCGTAATTTGTATGAATGTTATGTGCTAATTTTTTTTATTTTCAAAATGCGTGAAGTGAATTCAATTGGTTTCATTTTCCTTATATTTTTCCTTTTCCATTTAATAATGAGAATTATTAGAGAAAGAAGATTAAACAAATAAAAAGGAATGTCATTTGATTCCACTATATAAATGTGTTAATAATTGATAAAAAAAGGAAAAAATTATGGTTGGTGGTTGATTCCTACATAAGTACATACATGGATTGATATATTCTTATTAATACTAGTTAAGAATTTTGCAGAAATATGTGTCTTTAAGTTTATTATTTAAGCTATTATTTAGAAAAAAAACTGGCAATAAACTTGTCTTTGCAAGCAAAAATTATTTTAAAATATTTCTTATATCCAGATTAAAAATCTCTTCAGTAAAAAAATCAACATATTTTCATTTCAAGAGAGAGAGAGAGAGAGAGAGAAAGAGAAAGCAGAATCAACTATTCATTGTTTACATGAAATTAGTGTTTCAACAATTGGCGACATAGCAAAGGCATCTAATAGAAAACTTAACTTTTTGTATACATTTCTTTTATAAATTTAGTGCTGGATTTTAAAAAATGTAAGAATAAGATATTGCAAAGAATTAAATATGAAAACATAATAAATGAATTAAAAGCTGGTTTAGGGCAAAATGAACTAAGTATCAAATAAAATTTAATTGTTATTGAAAACAAAGAAAAGTTTCAAAAAACTAGAGCAGTGTTTGTGTACAAAGCAGTAAAACGCCAATCTGCCAAAAACGTCTAAAAGAAATTTCTCGAAATTATCGAAAATCAGAGCTTCAGAGTTTTAAGCCAAGTCACGTGTTAAAAAATGTAGCCGGCATAGATTTACTTTAAAGTATTCGTTTTTATATAAATTAAAAATAATTTTACCGTGGTAATATACAAATAAGTGTCTTTAATAAATAAGTGCAACAACATGTCTCCCATCAAATGAGAATACAAAATTAATTATAAAAACTTTGCAAAGATTCATTTAAATGACGCCCACTGCGTATTTGTATTTTTAGTATTTTTATATTAAAATATATTTTTTAAATCAAAACTTCAATTTGCTATCGATCGGTTTTGACTTGATCGTATTTTAATTTATGAGCTGACTTACTGGACGAACTGGTCGTGTACAAAATTGCACATTCTTTATTCTCAACGTAAAGAAGAAAGAGCATGTGAATTGAATGATTAAATAGTTCTTTACAGTACAGTATGAGTCGTCGTCTTAACTCAAATAAAATACACAAATTCCAAATATTTTCAACTCTAATAAACAACACCAGCGTTGCACAGTGTTTGAATAAAGTGAAAAAATTTATTTAATTACAATTTTTTATTAATATATTTTTTAAAAATTGCCATACCTTTGCCTTAATTTTTAGTAAAAAATTTGAAAAATTTCTAATTTACAAAAATATAATTTTTTCGTGCTTGTTTTATTTTCTTTACTGTAAGCCCACAGTGAAGTTTTTTGGCACAAAATAACTTGCCGCAAAAAAACCTGTATAAATTGTTCGCAATGAATTTATAAAATTCCCATACTATTAACTTCTGATTTGTCTGTCTGATAGTTTTTTTTGTTTTTTTTTTTGGTTTGTTTGTGTATTTGTCCACTGCATACCAACCAGACTTTCTGTATAAACAAACATAAAGAAAAAAGTACTTAAAATAGACCTAATAGTCAGAGCTATTAAGGAGTGTTTTTTTAGCAAATGTACATGTACTTTTTATTTAAACAATTATCTTCTCCCCTTGGTTGCCATTCTGTAAGCAAAAGATGGACATTTATGCCTGCAAAGTTATATCAAATTTTGCTTGAGAATATTAATTTGGCTCTTAGTAAAAAGTTAGATTAGCATGCTAGGGCTTCCCCAAAACTAATTAAAAGTCAGTTTTTTACAAAATATTCTTTATGGAATTTTTAATACACACTTTTTCTTCTTTTAAGTGTCTGAAGGTCTTTCGCAAATTTATTTGGTAATAGACCTAAGCTTTTGAAGGTAAGTTCCAAAAGGCCGACCATGAATGATACGTTCAATCACAATCTCGCAACAATCTTGGAATAGGGTCGTACGAATACAGTCGATTTTAATGCCCGTAAAACACAATGTTGCATACTTACGCATAGATCTGTGTTCGGAAATGGTGCTGTATCTGTTATTATATGTGATATAGGTATAAAGGAATCGGACGGTCTTGATGTTCTTGGCATGAAAATTCAGCGTGATGTTCGATGGACCAAAAACACTTTTCAAGTTTCTAAAAATGCTTTCAAGTGTCTCGGCTTCCTAAAGCGGTGTTAGAGATACCTCACTCCATCCGCACTTCGCCCAAAAATGGAATACAACTCTCATGTATGGGCCGGCGCCCCAAAGTCTATTTTGAAATTGTTCGACCGCATACAGGACTCTTTTGATTCTCTAGAGCATCGACACAATGTGGGATATAGTTCACTGTTTTATACTTTTAATTCTACAATGGTAACTGCTCTAATGAAATTAGGGAACTTGTTCCTATCATTCGCACGTTTTAGTGTTTAACTCGATTTTCGTTGAGAACGCACTACTTAGTAGAAGGAAAATTCGTTTTTTAGCAGAGCAGTCCTTATGTAGAATAAACTCCCTCCAGAGGTCTATCCTGTCACTTTCAATGTAGGAAAGTTCAAATTGAAGGTCCACAAACATTACTCCCTCTTTCCTCCTCCCCATAATTTCCTAGTTATGGCACAATGCATTGCATATAAAGGGGTCATCCCCTGAGTGCTGGTCCGAAAAAAACCCTTAAAATTTCCTTGCAACGGGTTAAGGAAGAGTAGATATGTTATGAAAAAAGCTTAACAATTTTAGAACCGACAAAAAAAGGGCTGCATAGTAGTGAAATCCCTAACAAATACAAGGAGAAAATATGATGGCGCTTAGCAAAATCTACACCTTGAAACCAGTCACATGCTCGGTAATCAGCGAGATAACCATCACAACAACTACAAATGTTAGAAGTGTCTAATCTATTTAATGGGAGTAGGGCAAAATTATCTTGAAAATATTTAAAGAAATGCTTTCGAATATTGTCCCAGAAGTTCACAATTTTTCTCTGCTCTTAGTTGCATGAGAAGTGCATTGCATAAAGAATAGAAGAGTGTGTTTTATATTAAGAGTGTGGTTTATTTAAGAGCAGTTATAAAAGAGTAGTTAGTTTATAAGAGTTGAAAATTTCTCTCTTAGTGTTTTAAAGCTGAGTTATTTTACTTGAAAAACACAGTGCGGGATTTAACCCGTTTCATATGATTCTTTATAATAAAATTAAATTTTTTTGCTTATCGTACTCAAATGTGGCATTTGGTAATAAACTTATGAACTTTTTTATTTGATTGCAGTTAATTTCAATTGAATACAACCGGCCTTGCCAGTTTTTTTGTTTTTTGTTTTTTTTTTTTTAATTAAATACTTTTTTAACTTAAGAGCAAACACATGTACTGATAGCAGCAGCGGCTCTACTGTAACATTAAGTCTGATCTTGAGGTGTGAGTTTAAACATTTGCGATGCTTTTGTGTAAGATGTTTGCGCAGATACTTTATTCCAGAAAACAGAAAAAAATTGGGAGTGTATTGAATGTCAGTAGTAGAGCAGCAAAAATAACAAAATACACGTTCTTATTCTTTTGCTTGAAGTTAAAAAGTTTATTCATAACTAAATGAATGAAATTCTTGAGCAAATTCATTCTTTTTTAATGTTTTTAACCTGTTTTGGTGTTTTTGCAAATCATATTGTAATGTTAGCACAAGAAAAAGAGAAAGAATTATGATTTTAGACCTAATGTTTGTTAGCTGCATTCTTATTTAGGATTAAGTTCTTAATTAATTTAATGTTAAATTTCTATTTAATATAAATTATGTTAAAAAGCCAAAATAAAAGTATTTATCACAGTTTTTGTAATCTAAATAGTGGAATAACTTAAAAATACATTAAGGAAATATTAAAATTTTTTGTTTTTTATTCTGACGTGACTCCCTTGACCCGCTTTGTTAAAGTTTACAAGATTAAACATTTGAAATTAATTTGATATTGTTAAGGAAATGTCTTATCATTAAATTTTTTTATATATTTATTACAACTATATTTTATTTTATATAATTTTGTAATTGAAATTATTTCGCTCGCAAGCTGATTTCTTAATAATTATTTATTCAAAAATTGTTGATCATTTCTATAAAAGAATAAAATGTTAAGCATTTGTGGCAATTGTGGCAATACCAACAACATGATAGTTTTGACATTTAGTTTTTTGACGTAGTCATAGTAGATTCATTGACTATTGTTAAAATTAATTCAATTTCGCACGAAAACTACATTAAAATAATTAAAATTCACTATGAAAATAGTGTTTGGGTTAAGTTACATTTTTAAAATTCGTTATATGTATCTTCGGACAATATAATCGTCCTTATAAAACCGCTATTAAGAATTTGGTTGCTGAATTTGGACCGACAGGCTCGATATAAAATATGCGAACATCAACGCGTGTTCGACCTGGTCGTTCAACTGAAAACATCGCAGCCGTGAACCACAGTGTTGAAGCAGATCCCAATTTTTCAATTCCTCGACATTCTCAACAATTGGGAATTTTGCGTAAGGATTTGACTTTGGAGCCTTACAAAGTTCAACTGATGCAGGAATTGAAGAGGACCGACCATTCACATCGCCGTAGATTCGCGTAATTCATTCAGGTTTTTCAGAAAAATAATTTTTTCAGACGAAGCCTATTTTCACTTATCAGAGTATGTCAACAAGAAAAATTGCCGGGTTGGGGCTCCTGAAAAACCAATAGCGATTATTGAAAAACCTTTGTATGCTCAACGTGCCACTGTATGGTGGTCTGAAGGCGTGATTGTATCATTTTTTTCGAAGATGAGGGTGGAAATGGCCTCTTATTAACGATGTGAACGTCACTGACATGTGGTTTCAACAGAACGGTGCCACATGTCAGACAGCCAATGAAAGGATCAATTTATTGCAAACCAAATATTCCGATCGCATGATTTCACGACAATCAGCATTTAAGTGGCCAGCCAGATCGTGTGATTCAACATCACTGGATTATTTTTTGTGGGGCTATGTTAAAGACAGAGTCTAAACGGAGCCAATCGAAGCGATATCAGCCTTAAAACTCAAAATCCGTGATGTGATTAAAGAAATGGGAACGCCATTTTGCTAAAACATTTGCTAACAGGCAAGCGAATACTCAAACAACAAAGCAACTTTTTTGGGAGCCACACTGCCAGAATCTCCTAATCAGGATTGGTATACAAAACTTTTAAATAGTACCAGTTTTTAGGCTATACTTTTCTAAGTGCTTTTTATTTTGAATAAAAATAGCATTATAAAAAGTTTTACTGCAAAATGAAGATAAGAGATGAGAATATTATTTAATGTAAATTTGAGGATTATCAATTACAGTTTGTAATTAATTACACATTCAATTACTCAATTACATGTAATTGTAAATGGATTTTTTTAATTACAATTAAATTAAAATTTTACAATTATAATTGAGTTTTTTTAATTACACATTACATCTAACTTATAATTGAGAAATAAAATACAATTACAATTACTTGTAATTTGCAATTAGAACATCCAATTTAAATTACTTGTAATTGTAATTGATAAAAAATCTATAAATATTACATGTAATTGAAAATTTTAGGTAATGAATGCTTTTTTTGTATTTAATGCCAAAAATTATTTAACTAAAAAAATTATCAATTACATATAAATTAAAAAAAATAACAATCCTATTTAAATAAGTAAATTAGGAGTAATATACGCTCTCTACATTTTAATACCTAATAATATACAGAATTTTTATTATTTTAAGTTATGCAAGAGATTGATTTTTAAGATAAGCTTAAAATTTTTAGGAATATAATTAAATTTCGTTCAATTGAAAGTAATGATTACTGCCTTATTACATTTACAATTGAAATTTTTCAATTACAAATAACTGCAATTGATTTCAGTCCCTGATTTCAGTTACAATTACTTGTAATTGGGAATTTGAAGTGTTCAATTACTAATTACATGTAATTGTAATTGATTTTTACATTCCAATTAAGTTATTTTTAAAATACTGAAAGCAAATATATAAATTCTCAGTTACTTTAACACAATTTATACTAAAAAAAATGTGTGAATAAGTACTTAAAAAACTTATAATTTTCTTATTTCTTTAATAATTAAACTATCTTAAATACAAATGATAAGTTTGTAACTTTTCTGCAAATATGTCCGCACATTTTATAAAAATAATGGAGTGAAATGTTCTTTAAAAAAAAACAATTTCTTTCTTTCAAATATTTGATAATATTCTCTTGCTTAAGTCTTAAGCAATAAAGTAAACTACTGGGTATGTTTTTTACTAACTGCGTGGCTTGCTAAGAAAACTTATGCACAACAACAAAATTTCTAATTACAAACTACGTAGAAATTTTATACTCGCAAGACAACAACAAATCTGCATGCTGTTTACAATCTGCGTAGTTTTCTAAGAAAACTTATTTATAAAAGACAACAACAAATATCTTAAAATAAATTCCAAGAAAAAACTTTATCAGTATAAAAACAAAAACAACTATACACACAGACATACAGGCGCCTATACATCGAATAAACAACATACAACAACAAAATGTGATACAAAGGGAGTAGAAGATTCTTAAATTTTCTAGACTTTAAATGGACAAATATAAATAGGGCAACGTCTGAGTGGATAGTCAATCAGTGAAAAATTAAATGTCGTGCAGTAAAGACGTGCATCTTAAGTAAATTGTTCTGTAGTGTCAACTTTATGTAGTAAAAGTAAATAAACTTGTTATTAATTTAAAAACCCTAAAAATTGGTGTTATTTATTTTGCAATAAAGAACTTGCAACAAAACGTTTATGAAAGGTATAAACTTAACAATATTTTAACAATTATCACGAATTGAATTTTACAATATAACTCCAATTCACCTAAGCTGCGTATGCCTAATGCAAATACCTTATTGGTGTGCCTTAGTTTGCAGGTAGAAAGAAGCCTGCAAACTCAAATATAAAATGTACAACATACAAATTTTTATGTAAAAAAATTATATCTCAAAAAAGAATTTATTCTGATAGAAGGGATTATTATATTAAATTTAAATGAGTGCTTAGCCAAAAATCCTAAAATTATTCTATATAAAAAATAAACTAAACATTTTTTTTTGTGCATTTTCATAGCTCGTGTTCAAAAGAATTTTGGCTGATACATATTTTATCAAAGTCATGCGCTTCAGTTTAATCTGATTTTTTTAAATAAAATTTCAAACAAAATGGATTTTGTGGCCTGTTATAAATTAAAACAGTAAAACTAAAGTAAATATTGTTGTTAAGATAATTGTAATACTTCAGTTATAAAAATATTAATTTTAAGAAATTGTTGCTTTTTACTAACAAGTGTTTTTGTTTTGCTTTTGTTTTTAAAATTTGATAAAAATTTCTTAGATAAATTAAACTTTTTTTAAGAGCTCCAAGAGAATGTATAAAGTATAAATCGGCTGTACATGCTTAAATAAGGTTCAGCATTGAGCTGTTATTAAAGAAAGTTTGCGTAGAATACTGACCCATATGCCAACAGAAACGAAGCACAAATACATCAAAGAGATGTTGGAGAAATATGCGACAATTTGAAAAACTGTCATTCAACTTATATTAAACAGGCATGGAATACTTTTAATTAAACAAAAGTTCAAAAAGTATTTTAATAAACTTTTTATATCTGAAATTATTTATAACGAATCAATATTTATTCTCAGCATTATGTTATTGATATACCTCAAATGCTCGAGTTAGAGATTAGATACAATAAAAAAAAGTTAATGGTTCAAAACCATAGTGATTAATCAATATGACTATATATCCTTATCTCAAAACGACTGTCTTGACCATTTACACGGGTAAGAGTTTTAAATAAAGTCCTAAGCAAATGATTTTTGATTTCATAATTATTAATTGCAGATATTTAAAGTTGAACAATGTTATTGTATAATTCAATTAACATTATTTACCGAAGCTTAAGCTCGTATTTTCATTTATAGTTAAACAAAATAATTTTAAAGGCTGTGTCAATTTTTAATGCTAACAGGAATAGTTGACTTTGTATTAAATAATATTTTCTAAGCCATTATTGTTTTCACCGTAAAAAAACATAAAGCGAAAAATAAAATATCATTCAATTTTCCATCTCTGAGGGTAATTGTTTCTTTTTACTAAAGAAAAGGTGCCAATGTCTTCTGATGGTGTTACCTACCTTTTTTGGAAAGGATAAGCAAAGAACAGGAGAAACAGTAAAGAATAGTGGTAAAAGCCTTAATTTTTGTAATCCCGCATGATTGCATGATTATTTTTAAAACAGCGTGGTAGCTCTTTTATAAGAAATAACAGGGTGATATATTATTTTTATATTATCTTTATATAAAGAGTCCGCCATTAACGTTTTTCTTTCAACTAGTGCTTACTTCGTGAATGGTAACAACGTGTGATTAGATTTACATCCGCGCCTGGCCATGAAGCCTTAATCAGATGGTGGATCAAACCACTGCATAATTTAAAACGTCATGCTCGTCCGAGGAAGCCGAAGCTATAATTCTATGCAACAGAACTTTCTAGTTACAACTTCGATGCGTGTCATTATCAGTGAGATGATCCTGGGCACCATAATAACCATTATACTGTTATGGGGCTGCAAAACCACAACCACCACGATACTCCCATATAGGGGCCAACCTCAATGATCAGCCAGAGAACTATTATAAGTCTAAAGAGACAAATAATGAACTCCGCGGGCCACTGATCCCCGTGGAAATAAAGTGGAGCTTCCAGTTGTCTCCCACGTGAATGGTAACACTTAGCTCATGTTTGATTTAACAGATAATTAGTTTTATCCTTCCGCTGAATGAATATGGTTGTGTATACGCTTGAACAACACTTCGCTAAGTGGGCCTGCGATCGGCTTACAGAAGATGCCGATTTTGCAAAAAAATCATCTTTTCAGATGAAGTTTATTGATCTTGGCAGGTATGTAAACAAGCAAAATTTTCGCATTTGGGGCACAGAAAACCCACACGCATACATTGAAAAGCCGACGCACCCAAAACGAGTTACTGTTTGGTGCGGATTTCGGTCCAGAGGCATAATTGGGCCATTTTTCCGGAGTGGCCGTTGAAGTTAATGGCGATCGTTATCGGGCCATGTTGAACGAATTTTTATTCACAAAAATTAAAGAGGAGGATATTGGCAACATTTGGTTTCAACAGGACGGCGCTACGTGCTACACAGCCGAAGCTGTGTAGTTTTGTTTATAGCATTCAAAACAAAAAAAAGTTATTTGGCGGACGCTATATATAATACTACGGTACGTGTGTTTGTCACGTAACTTCTCCTATAGAGCTTGGCCGATTTGAAAGAATTTTTTTGCATTTGCTGGGATGGCGCCCTGAATAGTTTAGATTCACAAATTAGGTCGACAGATGATGCTGCAGCCAGTATCTCGACTTGAATGAATTTTTGTGAATCCATTCATTTATTCATTGGTCTTAATTCCTACAATGTTATTTTTGATAGGAAAGAGGGTGGGTGAATCAACAGATTTATATAATATATATGTGGTATACCCTGTAACTGCACCGAGTTCTCCCTAAGCACATATCACAAAAATGTAAATTGTTAAGAGAAGAGTGCAAGGGATATGAAAACAAACCATCAAAAAAAATTACAATTCTTTAGCATCATTAGAGCCTGTTGTACTATTGCGAGATCTTGACTTTAAAAATCTCTTCTTACTTGATAGACGATGTGAATAAGAAGACTATTTGCCTGTTAATAAATAGTAATCGTAAGCTCTTGGTATACATTATTCTGAGTGCCTGCCAGAGTGAGGCGTTCGTCAATTAAACCGTTTTTCATACTCCCAGAGTTAACACCACTCTTGTATTTCTTTAGTGGTTTTATTCGCTTCCAGATAAGTGCTATTGCTCAATAATTTCATTTTGTTGCAAAAAGAGATGGTTATAAAGATTTAAATATTAAACTCAATTTAAAAGTTTCCCAAAAATATAAAGAAAGTTAAGGCATAAAACTTTATACTTAAAGATTAAAAATTAGCCCCTGTTTGCTGATTTGTTTTAACAATAAAGTTTTAATAATATAAAACGTAATGTAGGGTAACATAACTTGTGATAATTCCTATTAATTTGGCTAGAAGCATGTTGCATGTTTGCCAAAAGAGTGTTAAGCTACTTTTGTTTTTAAACATAAAAATAACATTGTTTACACCCTTTATAATTTTAATTTTTTTGCTTTTCCTTTTTTTTTGTTTTTTTTTTTTTGTTTTGGTGTCACTAATGCATCTGTCTGACTGGGTTTAAGAAGCGCCGGTTTTACCACTTTAACATAAACGTAAAACAAGTATAAGCAAAAAATAAAACAAAACAAAAAATAAAAATAGTGGAAAATAAATAAACAAACAGAAAAAAGAAGGTAAAAAAAAAACTATAAAATATTTCTTTCTATAGCAATCTACGAACATAAGCCCACTTACCTTTATTTGAGCGTAATTGTGAATGAAAAACTTAAATCCGCTGCGCTGGGAGGATACAATTAAAATTCTGGTATATGTGTTTTTGTGTGTATGTGTGTGAGTGTGTTAAGTATCCGCTTACTTTCGTTCAAAAAAAAATGTTTTTCTTATGTTTATCTGTCAGTTCTTACTTTTTTTATTTTTATTTATTTTTTATTTAATTAAATAGTGAATCTTTAAAGAGGGCTAAAGAAATTTTAATGTAATAAAACGTATGAGTAAATCAAGTGATAAAACATTTTGTGTGTTTTATGCGAATAATTTGTTTTAATGTGACATACGAATGTTTTTTAACATTTTTCTCTTAAATAAAATATACCAAAAAAAAAATGATTTATTTAAATTCAAAACTTTCCACTCAAGTGTCGGTATATTTTATTATTATTTATTTTTCGTTAAAATTTTATACAAATAAACGACTTATTTTTTATTTTCATTTATTTTTTTTAAATTTATCTGTTTTATTTTTTTATCAAACTTTTCCATTCAACGAAACGGCCCAAATATTTAACATTAATTAAGAAATTAAATAGTACTTTAATAAATATAGAAAAATATAGTTAATTCCTTACAAAAATAAAAAAGAATAATAAAAATAAATAATTTAAATAAATAACCGATTTTAACACAATTCTGAAAACGAACAGGTTTTGACTTTTAATAAAACTTTCGAGGTCATTTCTTGTTTGTGTTTTTTTTTTTTGTAATTTTAAATAAATTATTTTTCCGACTGAAATTTCCAGAAAAATCCATTTTTTAACTAACGTCTTAAAAATTTTGAAAATAATAAATTTTAAAATTAGAAGCGAAAGTTTTGGTCTTTTTGATATTGTTAAAATCCAATCAAATCTTATTCCTAATTGTTAGATCTTCTTACAAAATTAAGTTTAAACATCTTTAATAAATATCTGTCTGTATAAAACAACAACGGCAACAACACAACTTTAAATCGAGCATGCGATACCAGCTAAAGCGATTATAGACCGCGTTTTTTTTTTTAATATTTATTTTTTATATTTTTATTTTTTTACTTATAAAAATATATACACATACACTATAGATTTACATATACATATATATTTCGTTAAACACAAAGAGAAAGAATGAGCGCAGCAAATGTGCTTGATAAAACAAAAAAGAAAATTATACCGACCGATTGTTGTTTACGGACTCAAGTTGTTTTACAAACTGAGGACTTTAATTTCAAAAACAATTCTAATAACCAACCGTTCCTTGTGGCTGCTTTAAAGTGACTAAAGAGTATTAATGCTGCTGCTTGCTCGATTGGTTGCTTGCTTGCTTGCTTGCTAACTAGCAGATACACTAGCTACTAAGTAAATTGGTTCGTGGTTATATTGGTCGTTTTGCTGTTAAGGTTTTTCACTAAATGTCTAACTAGCTGACAAGCATAAAGACAGACAGACATATAGACTATTTTACCAACTTGTAGGCTAGATGACAGACATGCTGACTGACGACTATTGGGGCCGGTTAAGCACATTCTAGCGACGGAATTTGTGTAATGAGAAATAATGAAGCAACAAACCAAACAGCATAAAACGCGAACAGTAAAAGTCGCAACAGAAACAGAAACTGATACAAAAACGATTTAAAAATACTCGTACGTACAACCATAAAAAAATATAAAAAAAAAATTGTTTTTTGTACGCGTATGCAACTTAGCGTAAAACAAAAATACAGAAATAACACAAAAAACGCACAAATAATTTATGTGTAGTAAATATATTGAAACAGTGACTTTATATTACTGACAGTAGGCTCAAATACCACAAATGTCATTTTGTATATTTGTATTAAATATTAAAAGTTGCTTTAAGCTGCAAAATCTTATAAACGTGTTTAATATTCGCAATTCATAATTTATGTCCTCATTGCTCAAATATGCTCAAGAGCAGAAAAGAATAAAATTTAATTAATTAACAAAAACAAACAAAATATTTTTATAAACTAGCATGCAACAGCTTTCTTAGTGCCTCACGTTGATGGCGTTTAAAACCAAGCTGAAAATCGCAAAAGCTTATTAAGACTACGAACAACTTCTGTTTATATTTTTTACCAACTTTCATTATTTCATTAAATAATTTGGTTTTAAAACACTTAACAGCAATAGCATGGCTCTCACATGCTGCTAAAAGATTTTACATATTTTTTTTGTTTTTTTTCGTTCGGCGCAGTACTTAGGAAATGACCCCTGCTCATGCAAAGCATTGTACCAAAACTAGGGAAATAGGTTATGGGGAGGAGGAAAGAGGGAGTAGTGTTTGTGGACATTCAATTTAAACTTTCCTACATTGAAAGTGGCAGGAAAGGCCTCTGGCGGGAGTTTATTCCACATACAAACTGTTGTGCTAAAAAACGAATTTTTCCCGTAATGTGTAGTGCGATTCACTGGCCAATCGGCCACAAATGGATGCGCTCTCAACGAAAATCGTGTCAAACTCAAAAATATACGAGTTTCGGGAACAAGTTCTCTAATTTCGTTAGGGCACTTATCATTGTAGTAACGATAAAGCAGTGAAATACAACCTGAATTGCGTCGATGATCCCAAATGAGCCCTTGGCTTTCTCCTGTACGCGGTCGAGCAACTCCAAAATAGACTAATTAAAAATAGTAAGAAGATAGGGTGGAATGAAGAATCTCTTATACCGTTTAAGAAAACCGAGGCCCTTGAAAGCTTCTTTAGAAACCTGAAAAATGTGTTTAGTCCACCGAACATCACACTGAATACGCATGCCAAGAACATCAAGAGAATCCGATTCCGTAATACCTATATCACCCATAGTAACAAGTGCAGCACCATTTTCGAACACAGATTTATGCGTAAGCATGCAACATTGCATCTTACGGGCATTAAAATCGACTCTATTCGCACAACTCCATTCGGAGATTGCCGCGAGTTCGCGATAGAGCGTATTATTCATGTTCTGCCTTTTAGTACTCACCTCCAACTGGTTTTATCTATTACCAAATAAATACAAATAACAAATGGTGCTGTCATATTTTTTTTTTTAAGTAGCAACTTTAGGCAACAATGCCAATTTAGTCAGGTACCATGCTACATTCTTTGAGAAAGGGATAGAGAAGAGATGATATAGGTGGTAAAAGTAAAGGATAGTCGGAAATTAACTGCGACCAGTGACTATGCCTTCATCGCTGAGCAGCCCAACCGACAGTCAATTTTTATTTTTGTAGTTAAAAAAAACCAAAGTCTTCGTTGGGAATCGAACCCACAACCCCCATACTGACAAGCTAGCACACTACCTACTAGCTTACAGAGGCACCTATAGATTTACATTGAATTTTAAATGCTTAATTTAGCCAGTAGAGCCAAATAAAAAAATGTAAAATGTTTAAAACTATGGTAGTCAATCAATATGACTTATTGTCTTATATGTCTTATTTCAAAATTACTGGCTTGGCCATTTAAATGAGCAACAGTTTTAAATAAAGTCCAAAAATATTTTTATATAATTACTATTTTTTTTTTTGGATAATTATTAAGAGTCGAACAATTTGATTGCATAATTAAATGAACAGTATTTAGTCGAGCTCAGGTTCGTCTTTTCATGTATAGTTTAAAACAAACTGATTTCAAACGATGTGAAAAATTTTAATAGCTGACTTTCGATTAAATAATACTTTCTTAATAATTTTTCGCTTTTACTACAAAAAAATTTACATAATAATAGTAGATTTTCATTCAATTTTCCATCTCTGAAAATAATTGAAAAGAAATTTTTAACCGCATAATCTAACATCTACGAATTTAGTGGTGATGGAATAAATTAAAAAAAAAAACATTAATAATTTTCGCTATCCAATTTATCTAACAATAAAAATTAAATTTAAATTTTATACTTCCCTTCTTAGAAACAACAGATTTTGTTGGGACTTTTTGGAAATTCGAATAATAATCGTAGTCTCTTTCAGTACTTCTACTAAACAAATATTTTTTTTGACATTCATATGGTAAATATTATTCGATTATTTGATATATGGCTCCAACCACTTATGAAGAATTGCGCTAAGAAACATTTTTATCTCGTTACGAGAAATAACATTCCGTTTTTTTACAACACATCAAATTTAACTAAAATTATGCTTTTTAAAACTTGAACATGAAATGAGTCATTAAAAAAATGAAAGTTCTATTCAAATATTCTATTTTAGAAAAAAAAATGGATTCGTAGTAAAAGGAATTTTCTCAAATCAAATTGTAGCTGAGCAAGGCAAACTTTCATCACAAAGTGTAAGAGAGAAAAGTAAAAAGTACTCAATTCTAAAGTAAAATGCAATGCGAGAAGAGAAAAGAGGAACAAAAAGAGGTCTTAGTAAATAGGCCTTAGCGTTAAGGGCGGGGCACATAGAATCCGACATACGTTGTATTTTTCAACTGACAAGTAAGTTAAAATACACGTTTTCTTATCAGTGTTATCACAATCAGTACGTCACCGTCAACGCAAAGTACGAAAGTTGGACAACTTTTAACTTTTGACGTACGTTGAGTACTTTGACATTTTTCATTTGCTTCTTCTTCTTGCTTTTTTTTGTTTTCGCTCTATTGTAGTAAAATATTTTTAAAATAAATTATAAATATTAATAATAATAATAATAATAAATAATGGAATAAATAGTGGAATACAAATTACCATTAATAGAAAGTCTAAGATGTCGTCTAACTCCATTTCAAATGTGCTAAAGTGCACATAAAACTTTGCTGCAAAAAAAAAAAAAAATATAAAATAAGACAAACAAAAAACAGCTGATTTCTTATCCGTCAACAAAGTACTCATTGTGCCAACCTCATCCTCCGTTACTTTGACTTCAGTTGAATACGTCAAAGTATAACGCATGACGGATTCTATGTGCCCCGGCCTTTACCGCCACCCTGCATTATATAATTTAAATTTTTGAGAGAGAAATATTGCTGCAGGTCTATTTTATAACACAATCTCAAAAATGAACAGGATTGAAATATTAATTATCACACAATAGCAACTGTGGATTTTAAAATTTTACAAAAGTTTTTTTATCGATTGTTTGCTATCAATTCATTTATTTAGAATTTATTTAAAATATAATACACATTCGGAATAACCGAAATAAATATCAAGTAATTTGTACATAAAATTCAAATAAGATAAGCAATTATTCCCAGTTTAAGAATATAAAACAAAAGTAAATATAAAATGTTTGATTAAGAAAAAGAGCCTTGACCAGAGTAGAGTACATTTTCCAATATTAACAAAACAAAAATTCTGAAATTAATCTTTCATAGTGGAATAAGAAATTTAAAATAATTTCTAATAATGTTTGTTATCTTATTATGTTATGGAGTATTAAATTATTATAGAGTGCATGATGAATGCATTGTGTGAAGTTTGGATATTCTTCAAAAATTAAGGTTTAACAAATTTTAAGTTAATCTGGCATAAAAACAATGAAATTATTTCTTACTTTTTACCTATAACATATAATAAAATTTAGATGGTGCACAGTGGGCAATTTGGCAACAGCAATATCAATATTTTGTAAATAAAATTCTTTTTGATTGTTGGCTGGAAGAGCTGTATTTCGTTGGTTTCTTAAGCCGGCACTTTAATACGTATAAAGAATCATTACAACAGGCACGGTGACTTCAGGTGGGCGGCGATCCGCACTCAAGCACCTAATCATCCCCAAAATCTATATTTTAAGGAAATAAAAACCAAAGTCCTTTCATGACAGGTATAAACGATTTGTTTAGAAAAATAAAACAGTGTTTTTTATTTCAATTTAAACATTTTCAATTTTAGTAATAACATTCATCTATCAAGACTAAGGGAAGATATTCGACTTAATAGACCCTATTTAAGTATATTTAATGATTAATATTATTAGCTGGCGGGCAGATCTTCTTACAGAGTGACATATAAAATATATTTTTGTAGCATTTTGAAACCGAAGGGTCTTAAAAGTGGATAAAACTTAAATGCATACTTTAAGGCGTTGGAAAGAAAATTCTTTCACATATTAAAGTCTACATAATAAGCGATATAATTTCATTTGAACATACTCTATATGTAAAAGCTCATCCTTCATGCTTTTAAGAACATAATCAACTGACAACAAAATTTGTATTGTTACGAATGTGTCTTGCTTAAGTTTTAAAATTAAATAATTAAGCAATAAAGCGAACTACTGGGTATGTTGTTTACAAACTGCGTGACTTGCTAAGAAAACTTATGGTACAACAACAAAATTTCTAGCTACAAACTGCGTAGAAATTTTATAAACGCAAACAACAATAATTTGATATGCTGCTTACGAACTGCATGGCATTCAAGACAAAAATAAATTTCTGTTTACTAACTAAACGCGCAAGACAACAATAAACATGTATGCTGTTTACCATCTGCGTAGTTTTCTAAGAAAACTTATCTACACGAGACAACAACAAATATTTTGAAATAAATTCCAAGAAGAAACTTTATCAGTATAAAAACAAAAACAAAAATACACACAGATATACAGGCGCCTATATATTGAATAAACAACATACAACAACAAAATGTGATACAAAGGGAGTAAAAGATTCTTAAAATTTCTAGACTTTAAATGGACAAATATAAATAGGGCAACGTCTGAGTGGATAGTCAATCAGTGTACAATTAAACCTCATAAAGTAAAGACGTTCGTTCATTTGTAGTAAATTGTTCTGAAGTGTCTATTTTGTGTAGTTAAACTAAACAAAATTGTTTTAAATATAAAAATTTGAAAAACTGTTGTTATTTATTTTGCAATAAAGAACTCACAACAAAACGTTTATAAACGTAACAATACATTTGCAGTGTTTTGTAACCGAAAGGTCCTCGAAGTGAATAAAACTTAAGTACATACTTTTAGGCGTTATAAAGAAAATTATTTCAAAGTCCCCATAATACAGCGATATAATTTCATTTGAACATACTCTCTCTATATGTAAGGGATAATCTTTCATACTTTGAGGAATATAATCGATAGACAACGGAGTCGTGTGCAGAAATTGGTATTTTATTTATCTATGATTTTAAAGGTGATTTTAGGAGTATGCCAGCCAGCGCAAAATGTAAACCAACAATTTTATAGTACCTAATCTTTAGTTTTAGAGTACATTTTTTTTTATAAAAAAAAAATAGCACTTCAGGCAACAATGTCTATTCAGTCAAATACCTTCGAGCTTCAGTCTTTAGGAAAAGGATAGAGAAGAGATGTGACAGGTGGTGAAAGAAGAAGGATAGTTACAGAAATTAACTGTCGTATAAGACTACTCAGAGATCAGTGACTATGCCTTCATTACTTAGCAGCCCCACCGACAGTCAATTTTTTTATTTGCAGTGAAAAAAAGTGAGAATCGAAACCACAACCCCCAGTCATGTAAACTAGCACACTACCTACTAGCATACAGGGGCACCTAATTAGCAAAAAAGCAAGCTAAAACTTTGAGATGACTTCCCATTATAATTAATGAAATAGTAAGAAAAACAATTTGTTTTATAACTTGTCTTAAATTATTCTTAACTTTTAATTCTATAAAATTAATGCAGCTCTAAAAAAACGTGAATAGAAACGTGATTGGCAAAGAAATAACAAATATATCTTTCCAAGGTCATATAAATTTCTTATGCATTTTAAAGCGCCATAATATGAAATATTGTTATTGGCTAGCGCACAATTGGAAGCTTCTTCTGGGCAATTTCATCCACTGACTGTTACCACAAAGCAAATTCGTTTTAAAAATTGGCTGCAAATTTTTAGCACCTGTAAGCAAGAAAACTTATCTTGGTCTAAGGAGGATAGTTAAAATAATTAGGAAATAACAACTTACATTAATTACATCATAGTGAGTGTTTTGTCACACTTATAAGATTCTTGTAGCTTATTTCTATAAATTTACAGAGATATTTCTCACATTAAAACATTAGTCATCTTGTGGGCTGGAGTAAGTCATAAGTCATAAATTTTATGATAATTAAAATTAAGAAAAAATTCATATTTAACGCTTGTCTACCCTGTGATATACAGAATGACTATAATATTGCTTTGAGAGAAATTTTGTTTTTTGTTTTTAAAGAGAAATAGCACTTCAGGCAACAATGCCTATTTAGTCAAGTACCGTGCTACATTCTTTAGGAAAGGGATAGAGAAGGATAGAGAAGAGATGCGGCAGGTGGTGAAAGTAGAAGGATAGTTACGGAAATTAACTGTCGTATAAGACAGCTCAGTGACCATGCCTTCATCACTAAGCAGCCCCATCGACAATAAATTTTTATTTGTAGTGAAAAAAAACCAATGTCTTTGTTGGGAATCGAACCCACAACCTCCAGTCATGTAAGCTAGCACACTACCTACTAGCCTATAGGGGCAAAAACTATAATCTATAAAACCGTAAATTTGTGAATCGTAAAAAATTATGAATCGTGAGAAATTTCTCACTTAAATTACAGAAACAATTAAACAATTGCAAATTTTTGGATTTTCCAGCCCTCTTAATTATTATCTAGAGATACTTTTAATGAAACTATACATTTAGCAGGCTGTCCTACTCTTTCCGCTGCCGTCCTAGAATACTGGCATAATCTGTAGTGTCTTTTAACCATAACAACGATGTTTTGCTTTTGTTGAAATCTTATACGAATCCTGGTATAAAAAATAATGGATCAAATCGATTTTGTAAAACTATTATTATTATCGTAGATAAGTATATTTGCTATGCACTAAGAAGTAGCACAACAACTTTAGTCCTTCTCTCCATTTTTTCATATGAAAAATTTCTAAAATTGCAATTTTTCTCTTCTTTAAAAGTATAAAGAATCCTCGATAAATATTTCCTAATTATGCTTATGACTGACAATCTCTTATTATTTTGGGGGGGAAATAAATCTGGATATAAAATCTTATTCACTTCATCTGGCTTACAAAAACTTCAAAACTGTCTATAGTTTATAATAATAGCAAATATATGGAAAATGCTGGATCAAGAAGACTATACCATATGCTACATATATTTTTAACATGTA
This sequence comes from Trichopoda pennipes, assembly GCA_030448955.1. Lineage (NCBI taxonomy): Eukaryota > Metazoa > Arthropoda > Insecta > Diptera > Tachinidae > Trichopoda > Trichopoda pennipes. The sequence goes on from JASKUP010000040.1 coordinate 8,121,018, forward strand.
TTTATTTCTTATTTTAAAGACACTGTGCATTAAATAAAACCACATGTATTTATGTATGAAAAACAATATCGATGACTTGACGTATCGGATACCAGAAGAAAACAAATGCAAAGAAATAGACAGACGTAAACGAATTGAAATAAAGAAAAGTCAATAAAATGGCAAATAATTCAAAAGGGCTCCTCAATAGAATTATGTGATGTTTACTCATGAGATAATGGGCGCCAAAGTGTGATTATAATTATCGTGTATGTGTGTGTATACATAAATTTAGGAGACAACAACCACAACAACAACAACAAACAAACAAACAATAAAAGAATGTGTTCTTATTTAAAAACATACCCGTTAGTTTCTTCAGTTCTGCTCACAACTTTTGAGAGACCAAATGTCTGGAATGTTTGTAAGGGTTTGACTTATCTTAACAAAATATAACACAAACAATTGTTGCATTTATTTAGTAATGAAAAGAAGTAGAAATTTGTAGGCAGCGATGCCAGAATGAAGATTTTATCTTTATTTTAAAGGTCTTTAATCAAAAGCTCTTTTTCATGAAATTAAGATTTTATGAGATTTAGTTGCTGAACTCTCGTTATTATCATAATACGTCTTGTTTAATTATATAAAAAATAAATTTTCATTAAAACACATTATTTTTAATACATCTTGTTAATGTTAATTTTTTTCTGTCTTGATATAGAGTACATATGTATGTGTTTACTTATACATAAGAAAAGTAAAAAAATTAATAATTTATTTTTTATCCAAGAACTTATTTCGACGAATCAAAATTTTTCTACGAAATAATCAGGCTCTCCTGATTACAAGTGTTAAAAAAAAAAATGTAAATTTCCTTACACAAAAGCGAAAAATCGGTGCTGCAGCACCTCATATACAATAGTGTTGACATATCCCGACATTCCATTTAGTGCTTGCCCATCTAATTGTAAATTTAAGAAAACTTTCTTAGTTCATAATATTTACACTGGATTGTCCACCTAATGCCTTTTCTCTGGAGATGTTTTCTCAACCAATAATAGTTTATGGGAAACTTAAAACGTATAAACTATTGTCTTAAATACAGGGTGTTCGCCGGAAAGGTATATTACTTTGTTTATTTATAATTTTTGATTGAATGACAGCGAATGTATCTTATATTGACAAATATTTTATTTAATATCAGCAATTATTTATGAAATACAATATCAGATAAATGTCCGCCTCTGTTAGCTTCTCAAATGCGAGCCCTTTAGAAAACATTTTTCATTACATTCTCACACATTTCACGCGAATATTTTGTTTGAGTTGCACAAGCGTTTCTGGTTTGTTTGCATAAGCCTTGCTTTTCAGATATCCCCACAAAAAGAAGTAGGCAGCAGTCAAATCAGGCGACCGTGAATGAAATAACTTGTTTTAGAAAGAGGTCTTGCAGTAATTCCATTATAATCCTAACTTTATGCAATGTGGCACCGTCTTGTTGATGCCACATGTTAATTAAGCCCAAAGCATGCAGTTGTGGTGTTAAAAAGTTTTCAATCAATTCACGATATCCCTTCCTATTCACAGTTACCGTTACGGCGTTTTCGATTTCAAAGAAGTAAGGCCCAATGATTCCCCCTGACCAAATGCACACAAGATGTTCAATTTTAATTGAACCAGAACCGACTGTTCTGTTTATCGACATATCCATTCAAATGAAAATGTGGCTCGTCAGTCATTATGATTTTTTCATGAAAATCGGGCGACAACCTCCTATTGACATATGTATGTACGACAGCGTAAATGGTCTTGTGGAAGAAGCTCCCTTGTCAACTGAATCTTATATGGAAACAAATCCTTGTGCAAAATTGTGTTCAAAGTTGTTCTTTGAAGAGTCCCCCCCCCCCGAGGGCACATATATATGGTCTTTGGAGATAGCAACAACTTAGACCTGTGCAACTGGGGGGAAAGGGAGCCCAGTCCCCTGAAGTCATACAGGGAGACAACTGGAAACTCCACTTTATTTCCACGGAGATCAGTGAGCCCGTAGAGTTCATTATTTGTCTCTTTAGACATTTAATAGTTCTCTGGCTGATTATTGAGGTTGGCCCCTATATGGGAGCATCGTGGTGGTTGTGGTTTTGCGGCCCCATAACAGTATAATGGTTATAATGGTGGCCAGGATCATCTCACTGATAATGACACGCAAAGTGAATGATCCAGTCCAGTGAGCATCCTAGACATGTGTTCTGGACAGGAGTAGGAAAGTCTCCAGCTCTTTAGCAAGGTGTGATGGTTTGCAGCCCTGTCCTGGAATCATTAAAGTTGCAACTAGGTGGTTCTGTTGCTTAGAATTATGCCTTCGGCTATCTAGGACGAGCATGACGTTCCAAATTATGTATAGTGGTTTGTCCACCATCTGATTAAGGTTACATAGCCAGGCGCGGATGTAAAACAAATCACGCTCTGTTCTTTGAAGAGTCCCCTCCGAGAGTACATATATATGGTCTTTGGAGATAGCAACAACTTTGGCCTGTGCAATTGGGGGAAAAAGGGAGCCCAGTCACCTAAAGTCAGCAGGGGTACAACTGGAAACTCCACTTTATTTCCACGGGAATCAGTAAGCCGCAGAGTTTGTTATTTGTCTCTTTAGACATTTAACTGTTCTCTGACTGATTATTGAGTTTGGCCCCTATATAATGGAGTATCGTGGTGGTTGTGGTTTCGCGGCCCCATATCAGTCTACGGTTCTATGGTGGCCGGGTTCATTTCACCTTTAATAACACCTACCTAGTGAAATGTTCCCAGATCCAGTGAGCATGCTAGACATGTGTTGTGGACAAGAGTTGGAAAGTCTCCAACTCTTAAGCAAGGAGTGATGATTTGCAGCCCTGCTCTGGAATCATCGAAGTTGCAACTAGAAAGTTCTGTTGCATAGAATTATAGATTCGGCTTCCTAGGACGAGCATGGCGTTCCAAATTATGCAGTGGTTTGATTCACCATCTAATTAAGACTTCATGGCCGGGTGCAGATGTAAATCTAATCACACAGTTGTTCTTTGAAGACCAAGCTCCTGAGCACGGCGTCGAATTGAGGTTGATGGATTGTTTTGAACACTTTCTTGAACAGTAGCATAGTTTTCAGCCGATCTTGCAGTACGTTGTGGTCCCTGCTTGGGTCTACCATCTACAGATCGTCTTTCGTCGAAATCATTTACTATACGAGAAATAGTTTGTTTTGTTGGCTTATTGCTTCTCCTAAAAATTTTACGGTACTTTCTCATCGTCACAGTAATCGATGATAGATTTTGATAAAATGTTTTAACGATTAAAACACGTTATTAATGTTTACAAAATTGACCCGGACATGCGGGAATACATACATGTATATTTACTAGTTTTTTAGTTCGAACATATTGTTTACATATTTAAGGAAATTGCGATTCAAAGGGAAACATTTAAAATTTTTTATCACAATTATAATCTACACCCTTCGAATCTACAGGCAAGTGCAATTAAGCTAATTTTATTCTAAATTTATTATGCATTCATATATTTTTCTAAGACAGTGTCTTTATAGCCATACTAAAAGATTTATTTACAATGTAATAAAATGAATTGTATTTAATTTCTAAGAATATTAAAAAAAATAAAATAAACAAATACCTTAAGCATTTAAAATATTTCTGCAAAAAATCGATAACTCTGAAGCCAAGATTTTTCGCCCTCATTTTCAAAGGCAAAACGCAATTTTGCAGAAAAATCCCCTTATCTGGCAACGCCGCCTACAAGGAAGCCAGTGAGAATTCTTCAGATTTTGTCTTTTAGCAATAAGTTACTGCATTTTCTAGACACTTCATATGCAAGTAAAGTAAAATGTTATCTACCTCTTAATAGCCTGTCAAGACGTTTGGTGAACAACAGGGTAAATAACAAAAATGAATGTACATACTTACACGCATATGTATATGAACATGTATATGTGAACATGTGAGTAAAAAAGAAAATATGTAGTTGTATATTTACAAATTTTACATTTTTGTTTTTTTTTTTGTGTTTTTGTCATATTTTTGCTTTTTCTTCAATCATACGTTAAAAAACGGATCTAAAGAAGTTACACATGCGTTTTAACTGGGACACAGGCACATAAATTTTCTCTTAAATAGCCAAAAATAAAAAAAAAACATAATCCGCTTAATTTTTAAATCATCTTCAACTCATGATGGGGGAATTGTGTACAAAAAAGTTCTTTCTCTTCGCCTATGCTTCTCTCTCGTTTGTATAGACGTTCGGCAATAATAATTTTTGATTTTTCTCTACATCAAGTGTTATCAGCGTTGAGTAAATAAATGGCTAAACGGTTGCTTAAATTTTATTCATTTATTTTTGATTTTGTGATGTGTTTTGCTTATTTTTTTATTCTTTTTGTTTATTTTCTTGCCGGCAGTATTTGCTGTAAGCTTATGTTGGCTGGCTGTGTGCGTATAAGCCACATGCAAATTTTGAGCGAAAGAATTTTCCACATACGTGGTGTTGGTTGCTTGCGTTGTCTTGTTTTAGTATTTGTTCTGTAATGTTTAATCAATTAATACTGTTTTACTAAAAATATTTGTGTTTAAGTATTTTTTTTTTGTTTATGAAATTGTGAATTCTATTGACTGTTTTATTTTATTTATTTGATTATCTATTTCTCTATATTGTTGTATACTTTTTTTTAGTAAAATTAAAGTCTTTCATTTAAATTAAAGTTTTATGAACTTTAAAGTATTCGAACTTGGAATTTAAAAATTTTGAGAAATTAAAATATTTTTAGTGCATTATGGCAAAAATAAAGGATAAGTTTTTACTTTTTTTTCTTTTCTTAGAATTTTCTTTTTTTTTTTATTTAGTATTAGATTTTTATTATATTTTTGAGATAATCATTATTTTAGCTTGAAAAGTTATTTTATATTTTTCATTATTATTTTTGATCACTTTCTAAAATCATAAATGCTAGTGATAAAACTAACAATAATTAAATGTAATTATTCAGCAAGCTTCCTGTGCAATATCTTAGTGTGGCTACAATTTGTCTCTTCAGTGTTAGCGCCGGTATCCAAAACTTCAAACTTTTTATTTATTTAAAAGAGACATAATCACCTTTATCATAAATATGAAGTGAAATTTATGTTCCCGTGAAATTTTTATTTCTTAGCAAGTCAAAATCGATGTAATAAATTTCCCCTGGATTTGTTTCTCCAATAGGCTATCAACGCGCATTCAATGTACTAAATAAGAAGCATAAACACTGTAAAGATTTAAAATAAAAGTTTGAAATGAAATTATTAATCGAAAGAATAATTTTGATATGCGAAAAATAAACCAGACAATATATAATTCTTCGTCCGGACTTTTCGAGACGAATTACCCAACAAAATGATAAAATTCACCCACATTTTTTCTATTAAATTTTCTTCACATCAATAAATTTGCCGTTAGTAAATGGAAAAAAATTGTCTGGGAAGTAATTCACGACTGTAATTGCAGGGATGGTATAGTATTATTAAATATATAGGAGTGATCGGGGTGAATATAAAGGCAATTTTAATGGAAATTTCTCCCAATGTTCACTATTTACCTTGAATATTATTGCAAACTTTTAGGAAGCGTATTTATTGACCATCCAATAGAACTTTTATACGTGACGATTTTTAAACGAAGTTTAGTAAAACGGAAGCCTAAAACTCTCACATCAGGCATCGAAAATCCCAAATCTTAATTTTTGCCTTTTTTCTTATAATACTAACTATATATTTGTGAAATACTATTAAGAATTATTAATGAAATTACGTAAAAATTTATATCAACTTCAAGTGGACGGGGCGAAACATATGGGCAATTCCATGAACATCTAAGAAAAAAATACCATCACAACTTTTTATAAGTTAAGTTAAGTAGAAAGTGGAAATAATTATAGCTTCTTGTACTATGAAATTGATTGTTGCGAATGTAAACATTGCAACAATACTGGTATTTAAAAATACCAGTATTAAGGAATAATATTTTAAAACAATTGCAGTTTCTTCAGTTTACTAGTAATACTCTGAATTATTCATTATTAATAAAACTAAATTATTAAAAAAATACCTCAAGAATTTATAATTTAACAACTATTAAATGATTAATTAATTAAAAACAAACTTAATAATTAATATAAAGAAAGTGAAAAGCAATTACACTTATGTTCTTTTAAATTTGTTTACACTTTATATTGCAATATATAAATAGATAAACTTTAAGAGAATTTTTTATATTATAACGATATTTTATGAATAATATATAAAAATGCTGATAAAAATATGTTAGACATTTTATCACACATGTGACGATACTATTTTGGTCGTTATAAAATCATCAGGTTTTTTTTACTTATTTTTAATCCATTAAAATACAACCATGTAATGCTCAGTTGCAAATATTATGGTCTCTTGACTTCGCCTTAGCAGAGATGATTTATATGCGTTCTCTATCTCGTTCTTTTATTTCCGCCATTGCTTGAGAAAGTTTGGAATTTATGGGTAAGTTACAATAATTGTTTAAATTTTTAAGTAAAACAATGAAAATGCCTCAAAGAATCAGTTAAAATGTGGTTATAAGTGAATAAAGTATGTGTATTGATTAAAATTGGATATATATGTTAAAATGCTTTGCAAAAACTAAGATCAAACTTTGCCTTCGTTCTGCTGCATAGCTGTGTGTGTCTCGTTCAAATTAAAAAAAGCCGCATTCTAGTTAGTGAAATGTATGGACCGTAAAGCATAAAAAATCTAAAACATCAGACAAGCTAAAGTAAATTTTTAATTTCAAATTAAAAAATGTGGAATCAATAATGTATCTTCTTAATAAATTTTTCGTAGTGCAGATATTGAAATAATATACATATGTATTGTTACAGTATAAAATATTAACTTCTTGATGAATATTTTTGTAAATTGTTAAATCATTCTTATGCCGTCATAACAACATCTGTTTGTTTAAGGTAAGCCAAGAGGTCTCCGCACTGCTCGAAAGCACGTCAACCATCGTCGTGATCAACGCTGGGCTGACAAAGATTATAAAAAAGCACATTTGGGTACAAGATGGAAGGCTAATCCCTTTGGTGGTGCTTCCCATGCCAAGGGTATTGTACTTGAAAAAGTGTAAGTGTAATTTTAACTTGAAATTTATAAGTGCGCAAAATTGTGTAGGTTTATTTAATACTCCAGTTTAGCTCTTCGTTTGGACTCGCAGTATATTTTTGTGTTTTGTTCTATCTGAAAATCAAATCACAGGAGTATACTGTGAGTTAACAAGTAGCACATATCATCATGCAAGGATTAATGTTAAATGTACTCTAAAGTTAAAATAAACAAACTTGTTTAATTTATATTTCTTTTGTTTATTTCTAGTGGAGTTGAGGCCAAACAACCTAATTCTGCTATTCGTAAGTGCGTGAGAGTACAATTGATTAAGAACGGCAAAAAAATTACAGCTTTTGTACCTCGTGACGGTAGCTTGAATTACATTGAAGAAAACGATGAAGTTTTAGTTGCTGGTTTCGGCCGTAAAGGTCATGCTGTCGGTGATATTCCCGGTGTACGTTTTAAGGTTGTCAAAGTTGCAAACGTTTCATTATTGGCCTTGTACAAGGAAAAGAAGGAACGCCCAAGATCTTAAGCTTGCTTTTTATTTTTAAAATATCATTTGAAATAAAATGTTTTTTTTTTTTGTTTAAAATATAAAAAAATAGAACTTCAATATTGTTTGCGTGATTTATAATCAAGAATTTTAAGTGGGGTGGTGTATTTTTCTAGAGTTCTATCGATATGGAGTGAAACACGGTACGTGTAGCCATCAAGCCGAACCTAAATTAAATATTAATGCGATGTCAAAACGTGTTATTCATCGGCTGGTAAAAAAATTTTTAACGTTTAAAGGAACAAGAAAACCTTGCAGAAAGCAAATAGAGAACGCGGTTTTTCCATTACTGGAGACCGCTCTGAGTAGTTTCAATGCGAATAGTTAATACCTATGTTTAAAAATTTGTCACAAATAAGTATTCCCAAAATAAACCCTTTGCATACATTTAGTAATTATTGAAAAAAAGAGTTTATGGTATTTATTATATGGCGCGTAATATCATTGCATCTGAGAGAAATCAGTCAATATAAGCTATATTATATGATCTTCGGAAATCTCGGTGAAATACGAGATGGTTTGTGTTGAAAAGCAAAAATTTTGTTATTGAAGAAAATTGTCTTTGCAGTTAGTTACTGTAAAAATGTGCTATTTTTCAAGGCCGAATTTCCCTTCAACATACCGGTCAATGGTTTTGAGAGCGAACTAAACTGTGAAACGCAATTTTTGCAACAATTCCTTGCTGTCAGAATAAAAAAGAGGCATATCAATAATTTCACATCGCCGAATTTAAAATGAGAGATTCATCACTAAAAACGATTTTGTTAAAAATGTGTTTTTTCGTTCAATTTTTCAAACAGTCAAATTACAAACGTTCGATGCAAACAAAGTTTGCATGGCTTTAACTCTTGAACTTTATAAGTATGAAAATGGAGGTCCTTATGCAAAATGTTGTGCAACGTGGTTCTAAAGATGTCCAATTGCTGAGAGCGTGTTGTTCCAGGGTCATTCTAATACCTCAATGTATAGCGGCTATGTTTGCATCACTACGAGCATATTATTTTGGTTTATTGCCAGCAAAAACGACGTTTTGAGCCCCGAATTTAGTGATTCACAACTCAAAATACTAAAATTTCTCGAAGAGACAAAAAACTGTTTAATACATCCTGCGGAAGCAACACACTTAACACAAAATTAGACATATCTGTATTATTCCAGTTAAAGAAGATAGTGATGTGAAAGGAATTTTTGCAGTAGTTAGAGATGTGTTGTCTGAATTAATTTATGAAAAGTCTGTTTTGGAAAATTTGGGGTTGTGACCCTTTTTATTTAGGGTGCAATACGTATTAGTAGCGTTTTTGCAAATTAACGACTTATACGATCCATAGGAGGCTCGTTATAATTTTAAACATCAAATAAGTTTTTATTTGAAAAATGTTTTATGTATTTTATGATAATAAGTTTTAATATATTTTTATATAATTAAATGTTGTTATAGGAAGAGTAAAACTAGTTGTATTCTAATATTTTTTAAAAATGAATTGGAAATTAAATGATGTGAATAATTGTTTTTAAGTTGTATTCAATATGGATACGCAGATAAAAATGTTAATTTAAACAAAAATAGCAATTGATTATATCAACGCTAATTTTAATCAATTTATGAGGATTTAACAAAAGTAGACCACAAGGAAATAATAAAATGTCAGAGCAAGTTAAGTGAAAAACAAAAAACAGCGGGATAAGTAGTTTGTAAGGATGGGTTAGATAATAGCTTACAAATAACTACAAAACTAGAAAAAATACTTCAAAATAAATTTACATAAACTGTAGAAATTAAGGAAAGCCATGCGCAAATTAAGTTGAATTAAAATTATATTCTGTTGGAAAAGTTGCTACCGCCTGGTCGTCGCATGCGTCTTGCACGTTGACCCCTTTGATTGCCAAAGCCACCGCGGGCTGGACTACCCGGCTGATTGTTTGAATGCCGTGAGTTGCCCGGCGAATCTAAAATATTGGTTAAAAATAAAAGTAAATATTACAAAAAAAAAAAACGTCCAAAAAAGGCTTTTTTACCCTGCCAGATAATGGGAGTTGGACGATTGCCTCCTCGTTGAAAGCCACCTCTGTTTTGCCTTCTGTTTTGGGGTGTACTTTTTATAGCCTTAGAGCGTGTATTTATAGATGGTGAAGTCGAAGCTTCTGCTTCACGACCTTCCTCCTAAATAAAATTTATAAGTTTTTTAAAATTTAAGTAAAATTTTTAAATTACCTCAACCTCTTCGATTGCTGGTTTCTCCCCTTCTGAGGAAACTCCATCGACACCCTCGTTATCTTCTGATGTGGCTTCAATTTGATTTTGTTGTATATCTTGTATTTCAGATTGAGTTGCTCCGCTACTAAGATGACCTAAATAACAGAGGGAGGGGTGATTTATGTTAAACAACAATTAAAGTCAATAAATGAACTTTTTAGATATTTACTTTCACTATCAACATTCTCCGAAGCTTCTACTGAGTCACCAGCTTCATCATCATTAAAGTCTTCATCTCCCTCAACCACTTCTTCAATGATATCCTTCTGGTTATCTTCTGAGGTCGCATCAACATTTTTCTTTTGATTGTAATCTTCTGTCAAAAATTCTACACCACTGGCTGCCTCTCCTTCGTCATCATTAACATCTTGATTTTCTTGGCCTATTTCGGTAGAATGTTCTCCTAAATGTTGTGCAGTGTTGGATGAAGCACTGTTATCATTGCCGTAAACGAATTTCGAATCTTGAGGAGAACTTACAATTTCCGTGCTGAAGAGAAAAATGTGTTTTAAATTGTGTTTAAATAAGTAAATTTGTATTTTTATTAACCAACCTGTCGGACCTGCGAGATCCACTCATTTCGGAAGTATCCGTTAAGTCTGCACCTTGTTGCAATTTCATGAGAGTTGCTTTTTGCTGTCTAGTTAATGTGTTTCCCTGTTTTCTTTGTGGAGATTCTCCACTGCCACTGCTAATTGCTTGGCTTTGTTGATTGTTGTCCTGTTGACTATGAGCCTTTACCATGGCAGCAGCCGCTGCTGCACTGGTACTAGCACCGGTTGTATAAGGATCATTATCAGCTTGTCCAGCAACTCCGGCGGACGAGCATTGTCCATGATTTTCTAAGTCTTCGTCAACATCTACTTCGTTGTTGTCGGCTTCACCCGCTTCATGTCGTAAATTGCTTTCATTTACCTCTGGGCATTCATTTTCGTCCATGTCTTGATCCTGATCGTAATCTTCATAAACTTCATGTTCACCATCTCCGTCGTTGGGACCACCTTCATCTGCTTCGGCTTCTGCCATTCCATCATCTTCAGAGTCTAAAACAACGACATCATCTTCTTGATCGCGTTGAGACGACGTTGGAACTTGGTCTACATCAATACCAGAATCTGAAACCCCTGCCGTCATCACAGCGGCTTCTGCGCTATTCATAGGGACTCTCATACGCTTAGGATGCTTGACAGACGACTTATCTGAATCATCAGCAGTCGTAGACGAATCACCTTCCAACTCCCTGGGACGTTTGTGTCCAGCCGATGGACCAGCTTGGGTCGTTGTGACATTACTGCTAGATGGAGTGTGGCGATTGTGACTGCTGACAGAAACATGAGAGGAGCAGCTGGTTGATCCTGAGGTGCTCGGCTGAGGGTTGTTAGGATCTTGTATAAGCTGAACATTTACAGAAGGAGCAGACTGTGCAGAGCCTTCAACTCTAGGAGAAACTAAGGCCACTACTTGAGCCTGATTCCCACTGCCGCCGCTAACATGAGTCTGAGGTTCGTTTTGTTGCGGTTGTTGTATACTTTCGGCCTCTTGCGAACTTTCAGCAGCTGAAGCTGTTCCCATAGGTGGTACGGCGGCAACAGCTACAGAAGCAGAGCTAGTCGATGGCATGTAGTCTGTGTGTGATGATGTTGGTGATGACGACATAGTTTCCAAAGAAGCACTACCAGTTGTGTGAACTTGCTGTTGTGGTGGCACTAATGCAGTATTGCTACTGCCAGCAGCCGAAGACGGCGTACTTGAGGGCGCAGAAGTCGATGAAGTGGAGGAAGTAGACGTACCAGCCACAACATTACTGCCAACCGAACTTTGTTGGCTCGTTGGGAGAATTGCGGCTGTACGTGTATTTTGCACCGATATTGGCCTAATACTGGCCAAAGGAGTTTCACTTCCACGCCAGGGTGTAACAGTCGCCGATTGTTGCACTGAAGCTGTGCCAGACATGGGCTTTACATTAGCAGTACGTGGGGAAGAATCCGATATTGAACCCTTTTCGGATGCTACCGATGAAGTCGATGGCTTAGCAGATTGTTGCAACCCCAACTGGCGATTCAGTTGATTAATGCGCATTATAAGCGATTCGTTTTCTCTGCTCAAACGTTGGACATCTTCCTTGTTACGATTATTTTGCTCCAATAGCTCACGTTCTAAACGACCCAATGAATCTTCGTATTGCGATTTTATTTCATTTATAGCTGTTTCATGTGCTTCGCTGTTTTGAAGCAATTTAGTTTTAGTAGAAGCCAATTCACTACTGACAATGTTTCGTGACTCGGTCAAGCTGACAATGTGTGTTTTAGCTTCACGCAACAAAGTCTTAGTTCTTTCGTCGATTTCAACTGATGCTTTAAGATCTTCATAGTCTTTGCGAACTTTTTCATTTTCTTCCTGCATTGTACGTATAACGCCGTTTAGGCTTTCAATAGTACTGCGGTGTTGTTCCAATTCGGCTTTCGTAGCAGCGTCAACATTATTTGGACCGCTTAGCTCTATGCCATCTTGTCCTCCAGAATAATTGCCAGCATCCCCGCCTCCTCCCACGGAAGCTGGAGTTTTATTTAGTAACTCCAAATATGAATCCTTATAACGTTTTGCGATCTTTCGGATTTGAACCTCTTTGTTTTTGGAGTCTTGTAGAAGCTGCTCCTTAGACTCCAAGTCTTCGGTTACTTTTTGTACGGCTTCCTCCTTAACTAAAAGTTTATTCTTTAACTCCATAACTTCCTGCATAAGACGTGAATTGGTTTGTTTTAAAGTTGCAATATCGGCATTTAAGCTCTTTTTTTCTTCTGTCATTATATGTACTTGTCTCTCCAATGCGGCTAGTTCAGCTTCTAGACGTGACCTATCAGCTCTCAGACCCTGCAATTCTTCGGTTAGCGATTTAATGTGTTCCTTTTCGGCAGTTAACATCTTTGCTAAGTTTTCGCGCTCTGTTTGCAAACGCTTAAATTCCTCAGGATTTTTATTACTTTTTTCTACTAAAACATTTGCTCTCTGGCGCCACCTCATAGCTTCTGTACGCAGAGAACCATTTTCGGAAGTTAGTTCGTCTATTTTTGTGTTGAGATCACGATTTTGTGATTGAAGAGGGAATAGTTCATCTTCTAGGGCGCTGATGCGATCATTTAAGTCCTTAACTCGTTGCGTCAGCGCATTGCGTTCCTCACGCAAAACACGGTTACTATCAGTGACAGCATTTAACGTTTCAATCTTACGTAAAATTTCTTCATGCTTTGAGGCTGAAATTAGATTTGTGTCGGTCTTTGAACGTTCACGATTGAGAAAATCTTGTAACTCATCGTTTTTCTTTTGTAAGACTGCGAACTCTGACGCCAATCTAGTGTTTTCTGCCTTGAGTATATCCATCTTAGCCACTGTTAAATCCTTTTCCTTACGTAAAAACTTAATGATTTGCAATAACTGTTCGTTATTTTTGTTTTCAGCTTCGCTATCTAACAAAGAACGATTTAAATCCGTACCTGAAGTGTCCATTGCAGAATCATTGGCGTTTGAAGCAGTTGATGATTGACTTATTGTGGTTAATTTTGAAGAGAGTGCTTCAATTTGATCGTGAAGGTTCGAATTAAGTGAGTTGAGGTCCTCTACGCGTTTCTCAAATTCTTCCTTTTCTTTACGCAACAGAGCGATATTTTCTTCTTGTGAACGTCTTACATCTTCTAAGGCAGATTTTGCGTTATCTCTATCCATTTTCAATTCATTAATTTGACTCTGAATCTATAAATAAGAAAAAAAAAATTAGATGAATGAGTTAAATGTGACTGATTTAGAAACGTATACCTTTACTAATTCCTGTTTAACTTTGCCCAGTTCTTGTATGTCAGCAGAATGCAAGATCATTTCATTGGCATACTTTGATTCCACACTATTCAAGTTTTCTGATAGAGTTATATTTTCAGCTCTCAATGTGCGTAAATTGCGGTTACATTCGCTAACTTTTTGCAAGGCTTCTTTAAGTTCTTCTTGAAGTCTTCTTATTTGTTCGGCTGGGGCATTATTAGTAACGGGCGCTTCTATTACTGTGGCCAATTGCAAATCTGCTTCCAGTTCCGAAATACGGTTTTTGAGATTCATTTCCGACGTTTGAAGTTCTTTTAATTCGGCTTCAGTTTTTTGCATATAAGCGGTATGCACTTCATGTAGATTTTTAATTTCGGTTTCTGCACTTTGGGACATTTTGTAGTATTGGTCGGCATGTTCCTTTGCCTTGGCCAAATTAGTCTTGAGGGATTCAATTTCTATTTTAGCTTCTTCATATTTAACTTCGAATTCGCGAGCTTTTTTGTTTGCCAAAACAATGGGGTTATCATTCTTTGACGGTGTAAGACTTTCCTGTAGTTTAACGCTTAGCTCGTCTATTTGTAGAGCCTTAGACTGAAGTTGTTCCCGAATACTTATTAGCTCTAGTCGTAGTTTATCAGCTTGAGCTTTTTCCTCTTCCATTTGTTTTTTCGCCGATTCGGCCTGTCTCTTCAAGTCATTAGTAGTTTCACGGAAACGATCTTCCTCTTCTTGGAATCTTCTTCTTTGGGCAGATAATTCACGTACTGTTTCATCTAACCTCTGCTCAAGTCTGGCCTTGCCTTCCATTTCCGATCTCTCTAGATTCGATTTAATCATTTCTAGGTTACTGAGCAATATCGACTGACTTTGTTGTTCACGATTAAACGCTTCCTTTTCTGATTGCAAGCGGCCGACTGTGTCCTTAAGTATACGATTTTCGTGTCTTAGACGATTAGATTCTGACTCTGCTGCTGATTGACTTCGCTGACACTTCATGATTTCGTCTTTTAGATAAAGAACAGATTGCTCATGTTTAACAATAGTGTTCTCATAGTTCTTATTACGATCCTCTAAAGCCTGAATCTGCTGTTTGTAGGTCTGTATATTTTTCTGCTGCAATTTGATTTGTTCCTTTGAGTATTCCAAAGAAGATACTAATTTGCAATTAGTAGAAGTGAGCTCTCTAACCTCTGTACGCATTGAATCAAATTGTTCATTAAGAATTTTTTCGTTATTTTTCTTTTCTTGCGAATAATATTCATACTGTTCCTTTAGGGCCTTGTAATTATCTCTAACATCTTGCAATTGCTGCTCCAAGTCACGAATGCGCTTTTCGTATTCTTTAGACTTGACATTCTTTGCAGACGATGATTGTGCAGTTGTGTTTATTGTGTTATTTTCATCGGCTCCCATAGTTTCATCCTCAATATCGCTTAACTCATCAGGTGAGGACTGTTTGTTAAGTTTCTTTTGTATTTCAAAGTAGAGTTTCTTATAACGTTCACATTTAGACACCAGAGTGGCGACAGTATTATTCTGTTGATTCAGAGTATCCTGCATGCTTTGGAATTTGCTAGCATAATTCTCGAGTTTCTCTTGATAAGAAGCCTCATCAACTTCCTGCTTTAGAGTTTCAGCTTCTTCTAATTTCGTACTTAAATCTCGAACGAGCAGTAATAATTTTTGATTGTTTTCCTGTAATTCCGTGATATTATTGAAGGTGACTAGCTTCTTTGATATCACATCATCAGTGGTAGTGATATTACCCCATTGAGCAGAACTGCAGTTAGCGCCATCACTACTTAAGCCAATGCGTAATTGTTCAATTTCTTTAAGTAAGTAACATACCTGACGACTCAGGTCAGTTTGAGAATGTTTAAGTTTTTTGTTCTCCCTTTCCATGTGGCTTAATTTGGCATGAGCCTCTTCTAGTAACTCTTCCATATCAGATTTCTTAGCCAACAGTTCATCACGTTGATGAGCAAGAATATTATTAGTTTCCAATAGTTTTTCGTATTCTATTTCCTGTTTCTTTACAATTGGAGCATTTTCATTCAGCTCACTAAGAATAGTTTTCAACTGAAGGTTTAATCGAGCTATCTCACGTTTTTGCTGTTCAGACTCTTCGGTCGCTTTAACATACAACGAATACAATTCAGTTAGAGACATGTCAGATCTAATCAAGCGAGAAGCAACTGCTGCCGTTGGTGCTAACTTAGATATAGCACTTTCTACACTTTCGTTTTGCAATTCTTTAAGCAAATCATTGGCATGTTTGATTTCCTCCTTTAGGGATTCTATTACTTTATTCTTTTCTTCCAAATCCTGTTCGTGTTTTAATTGCGTAGCTTTGAATGTGGTCTCCAGCTCACCATACTGATCACTGGCTTCGGCCAACATTCTCTTGAGATCTGCTAAAGCAGCAGATAATTCGTTTCTTTCAATATCGGTGTCTTCACAATTGCTTTTGTATAGATCGGCTAATTTAGTCTTTGCGTCTAATTCTTTTTTATAGAAATCCATCATTTTTTGTGCTTCCTCACTTTGACCTAACATTTTTGTCGACAACTGTTGGATATTTTGAGTTAAGCGATCAATAGTGTCTTTGTACTGAGTACACTGAACTTGTATTATCTTTACTTCTTCAGTCTTTTCGGTCAAACGAGCTTCCAGCTGCATGGAATTCATTGTATTTTCCCTTCTAATATTTTGCAACTCAGATATATTACGATTAAGATCTTGTGAAAGTGTTTTAATTTGTTGGTTCAATATTTCCCGTTCCTGCTCCATACGACGTTCTTTGAATTTTAGCGCCACTTCTTTGCCTTCGATTTCGTCAACACGAGCTAACGCTTCACACTTAGCATTAATAGCCGCTTTAAGCTGCTGTTGATAAGCTTTTAGATCCTGCTGCAAGCGTTCCAGCTCGCTATTTTGCCTTTCGATTACTTTTAACAAATGATCACGTTCGTCTCCTATGGCCTTTTTTTCATTCCTCAAGGTGGACACTTCTCTTTCCAAGGAACTAGTTGTTTCCAATAGCTGCTTGCGTTCATTGGATACAGCGTCCAATTGATTACGAAGTTCGATAACATTTTGGTTAAAGTTTTGCAACTTTAGTTCATAGTCCTGTATTTGAGCTTGTAATTCGTCAGCTTTAAGTTCATAATCATCTATAAGATTTTTATATTTATTAAAATAAGATTTAAAATTATAAAACTTTAAAATTTATTATTATTCTTATTTTATCTGCAATGAATTAAATATTTAATACAAACAAATAAACTACCGGCTCTAATACATAATAATTACAATTAGGAGAAAAACTTGAACAAAAAATTAGTTCATAATTTTAAAAATATTGAAGTATTTTTTAAAAGTTCCCTGAGATATGAAGCACAAAAAAAAAAAACTACAGATTAAGGCATGATCAACAGAGATATAAATTATTTTTCGGACAGACTAAAGTTAGTTCTGGATTATATTAGTTATACCCCTTATTTTGTTTTTCAAAATGCCTACTGCATTTTTTCAAAGCCAAATGCATGAGCAGAGCGCTAACCAACAGCAGACGCCGCCATTTAAAGAAAAATGCAAGTAAGGTGTTTCGCACAATCGGCAATTACTTTTTTAATAATGTATTGATTAATAAACATATTTTTTACTTACGTAGCCGATTGGCCGCTGCTTTGTCTTTACAGTATTCATCAAAAAAATCTTCCAAATATTTCTTTATTTTGTCTTGCACTGCTTGTGGTGTCTGATCCAACTCATCCGATGATAAGATGTTTGCTAACATTTGTGGACCTCCAAGATCCATATTTACTGCTAATTAACACAAAATATTTTTGAGTACAACGTCAACTGGAATGAATTTTTACTTTTTATCCTTTAAATATCTCCTTTAATTGCAAAAAAGCGGCTCAATTTTTGCGCTGTATGGAAAATGCGATACACGAAACTATCTTTTTGCAAACTACAAAGAAAAACGCGTTACAGAGTTGTATGCTGCAATTAAAAGAGCTGCCAGAATTTTTGATGCTTGTTTTTAAAATTTGAGATTTTCCTTTAGACCTTCTTCTTATGTAGCGTCTACACCTTGTAGGTGAGATTATTTTTAGCCAGTATTTTGTGTTTTTTATTACTAATATTAAAAACAAAATTAAAATACCTTATTATATTAATAAATATATTTTTTAATTTAATACGTATTTGTATTTTAAGATGCCATTAGCAAATTAAAAGTTAGTAAATGTATGCTTACTATACGACCGTTTGCATATAAAAAAATGCAACAAAACTAATGTCTAAAACTCGGCATCAATATATGTTATTTAATTGTTGAAGCTCTGCATATCGAATATATGTAGTCTATAAACAAAGTAGAAAAAAGTATATATTTTCTGTTACTATAGTATTTCTTTAAAAATTGTATTTATCATATCAATCATAACTTAAATGAGGGTTCTTATGTGACTTTGTAGGTGTGGATTATTATAACAATATTTTTCAACAATTTATTGGTTTCTTGCTATTAATTACTAAAAAAATTTTAATGCATTAACATAGTTTTTTATTTTTATTCCAAATCTTTTAGAATTTTTCCTTCAAGTGTTAATTTTAAATAAATTAATATAAATTAATAATAATAAATTAATTAAGAAAAATAATAATAAAATCAAAATCCAGTTTCAGTTTTTTTTTTTAATATTTAGTCTGGCAACAATATTTAACAGTACAATTTAATTGGTATGTGCAGTTCAACAGCTGATAATTTTTACGAATCATTTTAACGTAGTATTACGATACTTATACTTATGTATGTTTTAGTAAATAGTTTCTGAAAAAAAACAAAACGTTTCGCAAAATTTCTGAAAATCATACATATACTATACTATATAAAATGTATGTATGTATACTAATTAAAATGTTTAATCGTTTAACACATGAGCAAAACCAAAAGAAATGATTTTTGCATGACAAATATCGTAAGCGAAAAAATTATATTTTGACTCATTTGTTTTTAAGGGCTAAAGCGTTCTCTATTCTAACAAGCAAGTAAATCAGCAAGCGTCTCTGCAATATTTCTACTTAAAACTTTTAAATTTCGTACTCAATGTTTAATATTCTGGCTGCTCTCGATATCAGCCATTGCAAAACTTAGTGACACAATCCTTATTGTTTATGTTTAGTTTTACTTTCTATAGAGAACAATGCAAAATCTAAATAAAATTTTATACATATGTACATATATAAAAATTGCTATAAATGTTAACCTAAAAGTTAACTAACTGAACTAATGTCAAAAGATAAATAGTCTTAATATGTACAAACATTTTCTTGTAGACCAGTTATTTGTAGAAATATTTGTATGTAAAAGTTTTAAAAATACTTAACATCTCCTGTTCTGCTTCCTCTAAATAGTTGTTTAAAAAGAAAAATTTTTAACCAATAAATAAATTGTAGATTGATACGGAAACTGCAGAAGAAGGTTGTAGGGTATCAAAAAATGCATTTCATATTGCTGGCATTTAATTTTAATTGTTCTTATTACAATTAAAAAATGTACTTTATTCAAATTTGAGAATAATAATTCATTCACAAACAATTATAGTTTGAAAAATAATGTTTATCAGCAGCCATTTAACAAATTTTAATTTGTCAAATATGACAGCGACATCTCTTCTTTCAGTAATCTTAAGTCGAAAAATATTAGTTTTTTCTAAAAATAACGAAGAGATTGTTATCACAATCTTCTTTAATCTTCTTCTTCTAACGGTTATTGCCTTTTTGGTTGCCTAACACCTTTGGCATAAAATGAAATCTCAGCCGTACTCCCACTACAGCAAGCTAATGTTCAAATAATTAATACAAACAAATTTTATTATCAACCTACCGCAGTATAAGAAACCATCATAAAGCAACAACGAAACAAATCATGAAGATGTCCAAAAACAATCTTACAAATCAACAAGAACAACTCCATAAAAAAAAAACAAACAAACAAACAAAGAATATGCATGCACCACATAACAGACATATTTTGTGTCTTAGAACTTACATAATGGGGATGCTTTACAGAATTTGATGATGACTGGCTTTGTGCTATGAACTTCACTTTAGTTGTAGTTGTTATAAGTGGGTATGCTTAAACACACACACACACACACACGTTTACTGTAGTATACAGAGAGCAAGAGGCAGAACCCAGCCAGCCATCCTGCTTTATCGCAGATAAGCCTTAACCGACTGCACCTTCTGCAATAAGATTTATTGAAATACACTGAGAGAATTTATAGGCAGCTGTTGATAAATATAAATTTGTTTAGTTTTCTTGTGGACTATCGGTTTTTTTTTTAAGTTATAGACATGTTTCGTAAATTTTTAGTTTTTGTGCATTCAAAAAGTTTTTGGCAAAAATCAATAATGTTTTTGGGGAAGTTTCGATTTTTCGCATTTTATATTTGCAAGAAATTTCTGCTTTTCACAGATTTTTCTTCTTGATTTTTCGGAATATTTGGTGTATTTTTTTTGAGGCTAACTAACTGCCTTTTTGTGCTACTTAGTGTTTTTAGTGAAACTATTGCCTGCATAATCATCACCCTTTTTCAATGATTTGATTTTGCAAAATCTTCCAGTTTTTGTGTGAATTTTTTTTTTCAAAATCATCAGTTTTTTTTATTAAATTCCGTCTATTTTTGGTTGCAAATATTTTATTTTCTATGTGATATTTTAATTGAATTTCATTTTTGATTTCTTAAAACAAAATGTTTAATTTATTTCTTGAAAATCTTAAACTTTTTAGTCATTTTTAGGGTTATGGAGACTTTTGAAAAATTTGAAATCCTTGGCAAATGTTCATTTGTAAGCTTTTGGTCTGCCTCTGTGATACAGTTTGGTATTTTTACTTGCTGGTTTTAAATTTAGTGATGATTTTTCAAATATTAATTTTAGTGAAATTACAAATATTTTCTTTTTATAGTGATATTCTGAATTTATCACAAATTTTCGATTTTTGATGAAATTTCATAATGATATCAAACCAAATGTTAAAATAAATTAAAATTTTTAAAAACAAATATACTTTTTTCTCGGTGTATTATTTGTCGCTTAAAGATCTTCAATGAAAAAAGAAAAACAAAAAAAAAATGAATATAAATAAAAAATATTGACTCGTATTCTTATCAATAATAATTTGTTAAAACATTCTCCAAAGCTTAAAATTAGAGGCAGCTATGTCACACGCCCATCATTTTTTTTTTTTTTGGAGCGTTCAATACTCATTGATATGACGCCGGAGACCAACCTCTTCCAGTGTACTTTGTACGTTTGTTTGTATTACAGATATTTCTTAACTATCTACATACAACTGACCTCTAACAATATTTTTATAGCTTTTTTTCCTACGGGATGGGCAAGCAAAAAACCAAAATATAAAATCAAAATGTTAAATGTTTGTTGTTAGCCGCGTGCGCCAAGGTTTTTATTTGAAGTTAATGCGATTACAATTGACTGGCAAAATTATTTGGGTACGAATAATTTTGTATGTTTGATAGTAGACTGATTTTACACGTTCATTAGGATATATACGAAGGTGGCTGCGCAATTGTTCGATCAAATATAAGTGCAGCTCCCCTAAATATCTGCAAACTTGGTGTTTTGCATCTCATGTGATTCAAAACACATTTTCTTTCAATTTAAGCTCAACTATAATGTTCTGTGACACCTGCAGTATATGTGAACGGGGAAAGTCAGCAAACACTTGTCTGTAAAAATACCGTAATTTAATATTTAAAATTTGGTAAGATGTCAGAAAGGTCGATTAAATAGTATGCCCCATCACTTCCCCCCGCGGGAATACATTTATATGTTTTGACGGAAATCCACCGTCATTACATGTGTCTTCAGGGCTAAAAGAGAGCCCAGTTCCCTTTAATGCTAGCAGGAGCCAACTGGACAATCCACTATATTTCCACGGGAATCAGTAAAGCCCCAGAGTTCCGCTATTTGTCTCTTTAGCCATTTAGCTATTCTCTGACTGATTATTGAGGTTGGCTCTTCGGGAGTATCGTGGTGGCTGTGTGTTTCGAGGCCCTCGTTTGAGTTTGGGTCGCATCATTCACAATGAACAGAATGAATGGTCCAGACGCAGTGAGCATGAATGTCGTCGTGTTCTTAATTATATTAAGCTTTATGCATTCTGGACCAGGAGTTGGATAATCTCCAACTCTTCATTTTGGAGTGAAGGCTGCGGCCTGCTTCGGGCTTTTTAAGTTGCAACCGAAGGATATACGTATCCGAAGGCCTTCTAGCGGAGGATGACGCTAAAATCACCCACAGTGGTACGGTCATCACCAGGTTATGACCTACGGTCGGTACTGGTGTAAATCTTATCACGCATGCCCCCTCACCTAGACTGCACAAAGTTTTGTATAAAACTAAAGTAAAAATAGATTAAAAAATATGACGACTTATTCATCTATAAAAGGACGGAAACAAGCTGAAAATATAGTGCGGTTCTTGTGCAAGACGGACAGACAGATTAATAAAGGAAATGTTGCCTCATGCTGAAAACATTTCAAAAATTTTATCTTTTATCATTTAATCAGTGTTAGAGGCTCCAAACATACGATGCTTCTTTCAGAAACTATAAATGAATATCATGAAAAGGAGGGTAAAGAGAAACTTTGTAATATTTTTTCTACAAAGTGCTTGCGACACATTTTTTTAAACGCACACTATGCAAAGAGATGAGTTAATGGTAAGTCGATCCTCAATTGATGATCTTATATTGAAAAAGGTCTCCTACACAAAACATGTTTCTTGACCTCAATGGACCATATTTCATCACAACCACTCTGAGAGAGAATACTATAATGGTTAATCTAAAGAGAGTCAATTCAAAATTTACAAATTTTCAGAAGAGGCAAAAAGCTATTTTTAAAGCTACTCGTATATAAAGAATATAACTGTATTTTTTGGCGAAAGAATAGAGAAAATTAATTAAGGAAGAATACGTAATAGAATGTGGCTTGGTAATGATGCATTCATCGAAAGCGTTCGCCATATGCGAGAATAAACAGCCGGGAAGGTCGTTAAGAGAAGGAATTGAAAACATTAGCTCATTCACCGGCGGAACAAACCCAAACAATTTAATACCAAAATGAAGTAAGATTATAATAATGGATAGATAGGACCACCGTATCACGATTCATTGCAAAAAGTCAAAAATGATAAGTTTTGACTTGAATCTATTTAAAAGAACCTTTGCGATATTCTTTCTCTCTCTCTTTTTATTTATTTAGCAGAAATAATTTTTTCGATTTATTTTCAGTTTCACAACTTCAAATGCATATGGCAACATTATTGCCAGAGGCAGCAGTTTGAAGGTACTTGTTTTGAAGGGTATTTTAAATACTATTGAAAAGCAATATGCTGTATATTTCCTGTAGAATAATTTTAAGTTTGCCCTCGTACTTAAATACCTATATGAATGTTTATTATATGTATTTTTTTCATGATTTTAAGGCCACAAGGCTTTTCTTCATACGATACAACACAAGTAAAAAAGTTCTTTTAACGTTATTTGTTGTTAATTTGCCTTAAGAACATTTGCAAAAACAAATGGTCTAAATGCTGATTGCCACTACCCCCGTTTAGTTAAAGTAATTTGAAAATAAATGCTGAAAAGCAACAATATTCTTGGTTCAGTTTGTTATCCGTTGGCTTGTTGAACGTTTAAATGTTGTTTACTTTTCTCTAAACGTTTTTAAAATATTCGTAAACAAAGTGGCGGCCAATATTTTTATCTGATGACGCTTTATTATGATTGTGTAGATTTTCTTTTTTGGTTTCTTTTTTTTTTTTTTGTTTGTTGGGAATACCCCTGTTATGAGTGAGTGGATATATATGTAAAAATTGCATAAAATTGTTTTAGCCAAATACTGTTAACTGATTTAAGGTTTGGTAATGATTATTTATTTATTTTTTTATGCTGTTATTCAGGTTGAAAAATTGTTTGTTTCTGTCAATGTTCTTTGCCCAAAAGAGAGTTTAGATTTTTGCCTTTTTGATAAAATGGAATTCTTCATGTTTATTAATATCAACTGATTTTAGTTTAAATCAACAAGATGTTTTTTTTTTTAATTTTTATTGTAAAATTATATTTTTGAAAATCTACAATTACAGAAAGTTAACGAACAAAATTTTAGAAATCTCTTTGAATATTTATTTTAATATAATAAATATAGTTATTTGATCTTTTTATTTTTTAAGCAGTAGGTCTTTTTTTAATAAAAAAATCATTATCATTATTTTTTATATATTATTTTTCACATTTCGCCAAACCATTGGTTAAAATAATAAAATACTAATATTTATTTTAACTATAAAATAACTTATATATAATATAATATAATATAATATAATATAATATAATATAATGTACTCATATATCATAAAATAACTTATTTTTCCGTCATTTTATTTATTTAGATTTTTTTTTTGTAAACCAAATTATGCACAAAATATTCAAACTGCTTGAGGGCTGCTATTTATATACAATTTAAAAGCGTGTTAAGTGGAATATTTATCCGGACGTTATAATTTGTTGTCACATACTTTATAAGGCCTTGGGGTTTATTTCAAATCCTTGGTATCTAGCGTGGCAAAGCTTATATTATCCTTTTGTGGATTTACTTGTATGCCCTGAGAAACTCATAAAATAAATTACTTTTTTAGTAATCACAATCGAAAATAATTATAATCGTGGTTAAGTTTTTTTCGAAAGAAAACAAAGACCTGTTGTCGTCTAATGGTAATATCTAATCTGACTATCTAAGAATTTGATTTGTTATTGTTATTGATGTTGTGCCTCAAAATATTATTTATTTGTTGGATGAAATGTATAAACTTGTTATCATTAGCATTTTTAAATAATTATTTTCTTATTACTTGTTATGAAACGTTCTAAAAGTTCTCTAAATATTGAGTAAAAGTTTTTCATTTTCAGAATTTTAAGACCCAAAAAAAAATTATTTTTCAAATCAATTTTAATTCGACTAGATATTTAACCAAACACTAGTAATCAATATTTTTTAATTAATTTTCCCTAGTGATAAAAACTATATAAATCAAATATTTGCTAATAAATTAGTGTCAATTTAATATAAGCCGATTAAATTGATTAAATTAAAAATTAATTTTGCCTTTTAATTATATAGATTGCTTTATTATTTTTAAACTTATATACAATTTGTAAATAAATTAATTTTTAAATCAATTATTTTCATTCTGAAAGAATTTAATTGACACTAAAAAATTAAGGTTATATCTGAAATAATATTATTTTATGGTTGATACCATATTTACAATGCCGTCTTATATTTAAATTTAAAAAACAATTTTGCACAGCAGCACTTCAGTTTTCAAAAGAGTTCTGCCGGATCTACGATCGGATCGGTCTTCTCTGCATAATTAAAGAATACCGAAAACACTATTAATTCGAAGTACTTAAAATCTCTAAAGCTGTAATTTGTATTTTATTTACTAAAAAAAGAGGACCCTCAAAGTAAAAAATCTCGAAATTTGAAATCCCTTCAAGGCATGCTCTAAAAATGGTTTATAACTTACCGACGTTATATCTGTGACAGCCCTTTTGTGTCATTATTAAGTAACCGGTATTTATTATCATTGCTGATCTAGAACATCTTGCACATGCATTCTGTTTTCTCTTCCGTTTTGTGCTGTTAACTATGATAGACGTGTTGGCCACGTCTTAAATAATAAATTTTATTTTAACATTAATTTAAGTGAATAAAGAAAAATAAGAATTCACAAGATTACATAGTTTTATTGGATTCACATAAACCAACAATCCAAATTGGTGACCCCGAAGTGATCTTGTGGATTTTTTACGATTAAAGAGAGTCTTAGTGAAACGTGAACGAGACATCTTTAATTTAACATGGCTGATAAATAAATTTTGGTCAACACAACTTCAAAAATTTTTGCCATGACGACCACCGAAGATAACGCATCTTTAGAAGACAAAGGCAACGATGGAAACAGTCAATCTACCGGCACAGATAATAATGCTTCCGTATCCGCAATTAACGCCAGATTACCATTTCCCGAAATGTGCAGTACAAACATCGAAGCGTGACGTCACAACACCTATAATTGGCTTCGATTTTATAAAACTTTACGATCTGCTAATCGATCTACGTCGCAACCGCCTTATTTGTAACACCGTTGGTTTCAGCTCTAAGCTTACGTCACAATCGATAACCAACATCGCCGTCATTAAAACGTTCAACAACATTCAAATTTGCCAGCCGTCTAAAAGCAATTGGTCAAGTCCATTGCACTTGGTATTAAAAAGTGATGGAACTTGGAGGCCATGCGGTGACTACCGTGCGCTTAATGCTCAGACGTTGCCTGATCGGTATGCTTTGCCGTATCTCACGGATTTTACCAACAACCTGCAAGGTAAGAAAATTTTTTCGAAAATCGACCTGCAGAAAGCATTCCATCAAATTCCGATACACCCAGAGGACATACCTAAAACAGCCATAAGCACACCGTTTGGATTGTTTGGATTCAAATTTATGACCTTCGGCTTGTGCAACGCCGCACAAACTTTCCAGCGTCTAATTAATGAAATATTCACAGGAATGGATTTCGTTTTCCCCTACATCGACTACAAGAATTTCGAACATCAATGAAAAATCTTCGGCCAACGCAAACAGCACACCATACGCCACACGCCACATTCATCTCTAAAGATATCCAGTCGACAACACACGTCTTTGTACGCAACGATTCAATACGTCCTTCACTAACGCAACCATACGATGGTCCGTATGAAATTTTGAAGAAATTTCCAAAATATTTTACAATTAATATCCGGGGTCGAAAAACCAATATTAACATCGATAGACTTAAACCTTGTTTTTTACCAGCGAACGAGCCGTCAAAATCAGCAGCTACACAAACCGATCCTGCAACTGATCGACAACAAGTCCAAAGTTATATGCCTCAGCTACCTGCTTCAAAAGTTACTTCAGAAGAACCCACTTCAACAACATCCGAAACGATTTTGAAAGCTACGTCTAGTGGCAGAAAGGTGAAGCTTCCTGTTAGATTTAGATAACATTTTTCCAGCGAGGGGAGTAATGTGGCAGCCCTTTTGTGTCATTAATAAGTAACCGGTATTTATTATCATTGCTGATCTAAAACATCTTGCACATGCATTCTGTTTTCTCTTCCGTTTTGTGCTGTTAACTATGATAGACGTGTTGGCCACGTCTTAAATAATAAATTTTATTTTAACATTAATTTAAGTGAATAAAGAAAAATAAGAATTCACAAGATTACATAGTTTTATTGGATTCACATAAACCAACAATCCAAATATCCTCCAATTTTTTGTTTTTATAAAAAAACAATTTTACTCATTTATGGGATTTACAAATACCAGGTTTTGAAATTTGGATTCTAGTTCTTAAATAGCTCAAAGTTTAAAAATCAAACCAGAAGCTCTACAGATTATCGGTTCATGTAAATACGAGAAATTTAGATAATTTAAGAACTCCAACATTTAGAAAAGAAAAATTATAATCACTTACCTGCTTACTTCAAATTAATTAAGGATATTGAAATTGTAAGTATATTATTAAAATTTATATTATATACTGTAACTTAAATTTAATAATAGAAAAACACAATATGTTATTTATTACCCACAAAATAAAGTATATTTTTAAAGTTAATAATAATAATAATATATAATTAACATTTTTAAGAGTTTATAAGTATTTTTTTTTAATAAAATAATAAATTAAATCAATTTTGTTTTATTTTCAATATTCGCCATACCATTAGGTGACATCTTCAGGAAAAAAAATCGATCAATAAATAATTTAAAACGATTGTGTGGTGAAATATTGAAAATAAAAATAATATTTATCTAATTTTTATATAACAAAAAATAAATAAGTATTAATCTTAATAACGGTCTTTTTTTAATAAAATTTAATTGAAAACAATTCAAAAAAATTTAAAAATTTTTTTCAAATTGTTAATAATTTTTGTTTTTATAAAATTTAATTTCCTGAGAAAGCTGTCCACAGGAAAGCGAAAATATAGTGTTAAATTTATTTAAAAAAGACTATTATTAAGATTAATATTTATTTATTTAAGAAAAAAAGGTCAAATAAAAATAATAATCAAATAACAAAAAATATTTATTAAATATATTTTTAAATTATTTTTTGTTTAAATAACACAGGTTATTTTAAAGTTGTCTTTTTATTAAAAATAATTGTTTGTTTGCGATACATATCATATATTTTTATCAGTTAATAATTATAGTTATAATATAATTTATAACTATACGGATATAATTAATATTCTTTGTTTAATATCGGTACAGTATAGATCCAAAGGCTCATCGATGCATTCCTAAAAAAAAAAAATTAATCGTCATTTGGGCAGAAAATTATTTGAAAGCTTAAGCACAAAATTATAGCTAATTAGTTGAGATCCCCTTATATTGAAAAATAATTATTATTATTATTAATTATTAGTCTATAATTATATTAAAATAATTATACACTACACAATACACTAGTGTATAATTATATTCAAATAATTATACACTAACTTTCACTCCATGCTGCTTTTTTTGACGACATAAATGCTAATCGTTAAATGTTCGGCGTTGCTAGGCGTAGACCGTTGTCGACACTTTGTGCTATATTTCTTTTTGCCTAAACTAGATTCTGTTAGTGTGGACAGAATATGGTTTGAGTAATTCGAATTAAACTCCTAATTCGATTGAAGTCAATAAAATCCTGCAGCAGAATCGGTTATCTCAGCATATCTCAACAATTTTTACAAATTTATTTTAGTAAAAAGAAAAACTAAAAATGGCTGAATTTTTCTGCAAAATAGTTTCTTTTTCTATAAATAAAAAGTCAATATTATTAAACTAAAATTGAAAACAAAAAAAGTTATTTAAAATTTATTTATTCAAATATAAAACCAATTACTTAAGGTCAGTATTCCATTACCATTACGTTGTTATAAACAAAATGTGTTATTTTTGGTTTAAACAGAGTAAATACAAGTATGTGTTCATTTGATGCTGCTTACGAAATCTCCTCATTTTATTTCTCTTGTCCAACTCTCACTGCCTGGCTTCATTTGGGTGGTTTATGGAGCAAACTTACACATTTATAAAACCTGAATATGAATATTCAATAAAATAAAGCAAATACAATCAAACGCACAAAAAAAAAACACATGGACACATTTATTATCGTTGTTTGTTTGTTTGTTTAGATCAGCTCCACCAATTGGAGAACGTTTTTAATGTGTAAATTCAAGGCGTTCTTCAATATCTATGTACGTTTCACTTAAACTTGTTTTCATATATGTATATTAGTTATTGTTGTTGTTTTTGTTATTGAAGAATCATATGAAGCGCTATGAATATTATATTTTACACTGTTGTGCAAAACATCTGTATCAAATTACACATTAACGAATTTCCATAAATTTAAGTTAACATTTTTACTAATGATAGATTTATTTTTTGTATAATGATAAATTAAAAAAATAAACATTAATATAATATGATTATTACTTTTATTTTTATTCGACCGTTTTTAATTTAATTAAATATGCACTAATCTTTTAAACGGTCTTTTAAATATTTTAACGAAAGCGAAATATCGAAAAAATATTTAAAAGACCGTTTAAAAGATTAGTGCATATTTCATTAATATAATATAAAGCCAACGCACAGTAGTTTCTCTTATATAAATAAGCGGTAGCAAATCTATACCTCCAAAACAGCTCGAAGAACTTAAAGTTTGCAAATTAAAAAAAAAATAAACAGCTGTAGCCACAGTAGTCATTTGTTCTTTAAAGGGTTAATTGTCTTATAGATTTGTTTTAAGAATTATCAAAATTAAGTATTTCAATACGAAAATTCGTTTGATTTAAAGAATATTTTAAATTTTTATTCCATTTTAATTCGTTCGAAATATACACTGAAAAAAAACTAAATTAAAAAGTTATATACAATGCAAAAATTTTTTTCCCGGATCAGCACTCAGGGGATGACCCCTACACATGCAATGCATTGTGCCAGGCATTCTATTTGAGCTTTCCTACATTGAAAGTAATAAACGAATTTTGTCTGTAATGCGTAGTCGATTCACTGGAAAATCAACCACAAATAGATGCGCTCTCAGTGAATATCGAGGTTAATGCGAAAACGTTCGCATTAGCACCTACCATTGTAGTAACGATAAAACAGTGAAATACATCCCACATTGCGTTGATGCTCCAGAGAATCAATAGAGTTGGATACCCTACTGTCCCCAATAAGCCTCTTGGCCCTCTCCTGTGCGTGGTCGAGAGTTGTATTCCATTTTTGGGCGAAATTAATATTTTTTTTTAGTTTTAGACTGAAATCTAACATATCCCTTCTAGCTGAGCATCAAAGGTTATCTAAAGCTAAAGATTCTCTGGAAAATTTTGCGTTTAGTATTTTTATTAAGAAACTTGTGCCAATTTGATCTTGAATTCGGAAACTATAGTTTAAATCTCAAAGTATATATTTTTGGTGGTTATTGAAATATATTAAATGTATACAAACCCCCTATGAATAGAAAGTGAAGAGCTAAAGATTTTAGAGGAAATCGTCCAAGTTCTTTAATGACACTAAAAGAATTTAAAAATTTTTTGCAGTTGTTAACAGGTTTAACGTTAACACGAATACATTGGCAAACAAAGGTTTAAATTGAGATGTTTACTAACTGCTAAAGTTAGATCAAATCGACCGTCCGCCGGGCATACTAATTTTATTCTGTGTTAAGTTATTTTTTTATTTTTTGAAATTCATAAAATGATTTATGATAATTTATTTATTTGGTTGTTATGATTTGCACAGTACTGTATATTGAAATTTATATGAAAATCGTCAATATGTGTTATTTATTTTTATATGTAAATCTTTGCATGTGTTATGCATATGGACGTGTATATGTGTGTATGTGTGTGCATAAGTATACATATAAAAAAATACATACGCATGCACATAGCTTGTGTGTGTGAAATTATTTATGTAAATTTGCAACTAAAATAAAAAAACAAACAGCTTCAAGTTTATTAGATGACCGACTATGACTAATGAAATATTACTTTGCTCGTATGTTAATTTATTTTTTTAAAGAGCGTGAGTCAGTCAGTCAGTCAGTCAGGCAATATGTACATCCATAGATGAACATCCATAGCTTAAAGTTTTCTTAATTTGTGAAATATGCTGCCATTAATAAATTTTTCAATTTGATTCTAAGGAAAATTTATATTTTTTGCCCGTTAAAATTGTTTTAACAAATATTCATTTATACGCATTAATGTGTTCGTTTAATTTTTTTTTCTTTCTATATATTTATTTTTTTACTTACAGCGGATTTCCCTTTTAGAAAAATAGTAGCAACTAACAGGAAAAAGTACTGGTGCTGTTGTCAGTCACGCTTTAGTGATCACAAGAGGGTTCCCAAAACTCGTGTTGATCTTAATTTTTGAAAAGGTTGCTTATAATGAGAAATAGAGAGCGTGGGAGAGAGCTAAATATACGATATTTCACGGGAGAGATAAAATTTAGAGTTACCAGATAAATTTATTAAACTTATTTTTTTTTGTAATTATTTTTTTTTTAAATGTATAAATTTATTTTTCTATTTAGTGCATAAATCGGGCATCACGTAGCGCCCGTACTTAACGATAGCATTTTCAATATTAATTTTTTATTCAAAACAAGTGACAAAACCATGTGAAATGCGTAGTCTTAATTCACTTTACTCACTTGAATCTTTATCGATGTGCTTTCAAATTTAGAGCATTTGGAGGGCGCATCAATAGGTCCGTGACCTTTTAAATGAAACAGAGTTTTTATTTTTGTTGCAAAACATAAATTTATTTTTCAACATAATCTCCTTTTAACTCAATGCACTTAGTCAACGTTTTTGTATCCCTTCCAAAAATTAGGATTTTACGAGGTCCTTAAAACAGGCATATGGTTCGTTGAAGCTAAATCTCTTTTCACCGAGCCATTTCTTTAGGTTTGGAAATAGGAAGTAGTCACTAGGCGCTAAATCTGAAAAATATTGCGGATGAGGTACCAATTCGTAGTCCAATTTATAGAGTTTTGCGATTGAGACTGCACACGTGTGCACCCATGCATTATCTTGATGAAAAAGAATTTTTTTCGTGGCCATATGGGATCGTTTTCTTTTTAAATCCTTATTATATCGGTCTAATAAGTTGGCATAATATTCACCTTTTATTGTTTTTCCCTTTTGAAGGTAATCGATGTCGATTATTCCATGTACATCCCAAAAAACCTTATTGGACCTTATTGGACGATAAACTTACCTTGGCCTTCTTCGGATCAGGTGCACCCGGAGAAACCCATTGTTTAGACTGTTGCTTGATCTTCGGAGTACAATAATGGATCCACGTTTCTTCCACAGTTACAAAATGCCGCAGAAACTCATTCGGATAGCGGTTAAACAACTCCAAGCAATCCTTTAAAGTTGTCACACATTTACATTTATGGTCAATTGAGAACAAACGCGGCACCCATCTCCAACTTTCTTAAACCCTTTAAAATGGGAACAGTGTTACATTTGCAGATAACTACGAGATAAGTTCGAAAAGTCACGGACTAGAGAAACGAACACTGAAGATGACACATAGCCGAAACCGGTCTGTTTACAAACTGAATTAGACGCGGGATGACGTAAAATCATACCCAATTGAATCAAACCCCGTCGGAACACATATGCACATATCAAGATTAATTTACTTTACATTTAGTCCTTCTTGTATGGATTTGTAATGACATATGTAGAACTCCTGTCAAAGGCTTAAAATATCACATGCATATATTTTTAAAAATTATCAAAAGTCAAAATTTTCTGAAATTTAAATTTATTATAACCTTCATTTCTAATAATGATAACCATTATTGAAAAGTCCTTAAAAGGAAAAGCAAGAAACAAAAATTTCTGCGTGTGGCAACGTTAAATGTGTGGGAAAATAAGTTCATTTTATTATGAGAGTATCTGTTGTTGTTATTGCTGTTGTTGTTGGGGGTAAAGAGTTGACTGGCTAACAACTATTGAGATGCATGCAACACATACTGTTACGGTCGCTCAGGTCGATCGACCTCAGTTTCATTTAAAGTTTATATTTAAGTTCGCTGTATTTGTTTCGCAAGCCAAGTTTAAACAAAATTCACTCTTCTGTTTAACGATGACGGTATGGTCGTTCGGTTGTGCTTTTTAGAACGCTTGTTTGGTTATCTCGCGTCGATTGTGCGGTTGTTTGATTTTTAGCTTGATTGCTTTGACTGTAAATAAAGTGCAAGTTTTCGTTTCACCTTTGAAACAATCTCAATTTTAAGAAAACTTAAGTGTTGTGTTATGTTGTGTTGTACTACAATCGTATAAAAAATAATAATAACAATAACATACACCTTTGAATAAACGTTGGTGTGCGTACTTTCCCAAGAGTATAGATACAATTGTGCTGTTGTAAATACGGTGATGTCTTGCAACAAAGGCATGTAAATTGTTGAGCCCTTGATTTTAAGCACCAGATACGTTCATTAGTCTTTGCAAAACGTTCCGCAATCTTAAACGCGTTGTTTTCTGATTGTTGCAACATGTTGTCGTTATGCCACCCAAAACCACTATGATTTCGAAATAAATTATTCAAATTGTAAAAATATTATTAAAATAAAGTTCTTGAAAGAAAAAAAAAATAAATAAAAAAAAAAACGCTTTTGAAAGAAATAAGACATAAATTTATAATGATGTAAGATTTTACGTAAGAACAACAAAGAAGTTAAAGCAAAAAATATTTAAAAAAAATTGTCTACAGTGTGTTTATTAAAAAAATTTATTTATATTTTAACAAAAATCAAAAATTCAACTGTTTAAACAGCAAAATGTTAATTTTCTTGGGACTTAAACAATTCTGTGCTTTTATTAAGTTTCTAGACTATTTTGGTTTTAAAAGCTTTTGCACCATATAAGACTAATAATTTTTTAGTTGAGTAATTGAAATATTTAACGGATTTTATTTTTAGGTTTGATTGCGTTAAACTCTCTTTTTCTTTAGTTAATATTAAAGTCATACAGTGTTGCCAACAATTTTATATAAACGAGTTGGCAGTTGAAAGAATGCTAGTCGTGTATTGTAAAAGTTCTAAAATAGGTTCTTTTATTCCAATAATCCTTCAAATATGTAACACATGCGACACAGATTTGCGGCCAACTATCTAATAGTGGACATTATTAAGGTATTTGGAACCACAGTGATTTGTAACATTTCGCGACTTTGCTAAAGCATATTGTACGAGTGAGATAGTCTTGTCAAAACTAGCTCTTTAGATTCTACTTTCTTGCTTGCGCGAAATAAAGTACCAGGGATTTGATACTTTTCATCTAATTTTTGATCTTTGAATATAAACAGGAGAAAGTTAAAGCAGCTAATAATTTTAGTTTTATAAAATTTATCTGTTTAGGCTAATGAAAATAACGTTGTTCTTGTTAACCTAAAAATAAGTAGTTTTAGTTCTATTGATAACTCGATATTTTATTACTGTTTTTAAGGCTCACTTAATTTGTAGAGTTACTAGCTTTGATGTAATACTCGTAATAAAATGGAAGAGACATTTTAAGAGATAATTTTATGGAACAATATTTATTATCTTCCAAGTCCTATATTATTATAAGAACTTTGATCTGATGGTGGGAACATTTTTTGTGTGCAGTGTCACAACAGCTATCAAACTATGAGACCAAATAAAAAAAAGTTTACAAATTTTTTACCGCTATAAATTATTTCCATTTATTGTGGCTAAGAGAGCGCGTCAAACTTTTCATTTTACACTGACGCAAGAAGCGCGGCGAAAAAAATAAAATAGATGCAATACACAATTCTTCAGCACACATTTTTTGCAGTTTCTTAAACTATAACCGAACATCGACTCTTCCAGAATTAGATTTAAAAGCTTAAATAAAATTTTAATACGCATTAAAAATATAAGTATATACAATTTCAATATAATTCATATCACGGAAAATAGAAAACTTAAGAATTCGAAAAAATTAAGTATGGCCAAAAGAAACTATTTAATTTTTGTTAAGATGTCTTCTATATACATATCAAACAAAACCGTTATACCGAATGAGAATTTTAAGATTTAAATTCATTTTTAAATTTTATTTAAAAGAAAGTGGTTTTCATTTTTAATATTAAAAGTTTATTTTTAATGCAGATGATGTTGGAATATAACAAACATAACATTTAAAATATTCAACAAAAACCGAAAAGTGATAAAAATTCAAATGATGTATTTAAAGATTTCAAAAATTAAATAATTTTTGAAATTTTCTTCCTACAGAATTTAAATTTAAATAATCGAAATATTGAAAATTAACATTTAATTAATAACAAGATTGTTTTTTTAAGTTTGTTTGCTTTAAAAGTAAAATTTATAAAAAAACATGTTTAAGAAGTGAAATTTAAAAAAATAAAATTATTTCATTAATAAATTCAAAGTTAAATTTATCTTTTATGTTGGTTTAAAGAAAAATGTAAAAGAGGCACAAGATTTTAATTTCTTTAAGTATTTTGAAAGAAATAAAAAAAAAATAAAAATAAATTGTGAGAAAATGAAACAGCAGAAACAACAAATTAAAGAGGCCTAGAAACTCCCTACAACAATTGTGATTTTGATACATTTTATTTTTACTTCAAAAGTGAGCAAGAGTATGTGTGTGTGTTAGTATATTAAGTAAGGTTGTGTGCGTGTATGCTAAAAACACTTGTTGGAAGAGAAATCTAACGGAAAAATGCAACATAAAACAAAATGCTTTTGGCCCTTATACTCTTATGGCAATTACAAACGAAACAACAACAACAATAACCACAACTATTATAACCACCATCACAATAAGTAAATTCTAAAAATATTGCAACAATAATAAAAACGACAATAAAATCATGTTTATTATTATTAAATCTACCTTATAAAAAACAGCAACAACAGCAACAACTAAAACTAATCAATTTGATTCAAGAAAAAGTGGAGGAGAAGGAAAAAAAATAGTCGAAGAAAAACAATTCTTTTTTAAAACAAATTTACAGAAATATTTTTTTTTTCATTTTAAAGTTTTTATTATTTTTATTAACGCTGCTATTGCTGTCACCACCACTACTATTAACTTTATTGCCAACGTCAGTCAGTCACTCACTACTACATATACCGTTGCAAAGTCAACGATAATAACGACGACGTAAAATGGAACCCTCATATGATCACGAACATCCACATCATCATCAGCAGCAGCAACAACAACAACAACAACAACAGCAACATCTACTAACAAATTACAAGTAATAAAATATTTACATTTTTCCCATGATAATATATTTATATACATATTTTTTGTTTCTTAATTTAATTTTTTTTTTCACTATGTTTG
The DNA here is from genome assembly GCA_030448955.1 of Trichopoda pennipes. Classification (NCBI taxonomy): domain Eukaryota; kingdom Metazoa; phylum Arthropoda; class Insecta; order Diptera; family Tachinidae; genus Trichopoda; species Trichopoda pennipes. The sequence goes on from JASKUP010000040.1 coordinate 8,157,354, forward strand.
TATGTATGGGCAAACATTTTTACACTCATCAAGATTTTTTTAGGAGCAACAAACTTTTATAAACAACAAGTAATTTTAAAAATGTATTTTTTGCCATTTGCCGTTTAAACGATTTCTAGTTGTCAGCTCACTCTACGCAAAAATTCTAATGCTGCAATAATAGATTGCAAAATATTTTGAAATTTTTCTATTTTTTATTTTAAGAAAGTATACCTTCTTAAAATCTAGATGTAGAATTGTTATATAAAAATGGTATTAGTTTTATTATGGTAAATATATTTAAAATGGTTTAAAATGGAATATATTAACCGGCCTACAACTTGTCGTATATTTAAGTTTTAATTAATAAACTTTGTTAGAAATTGTTGCCTTTTAAGTAAGTATAAGCAGCACGAAAAAGTGATACTTTTCCTTCACTTAAATTAAAATGAGGACTGTGTGTTAACATCCCAGATTTGTTGTAACGTCAGTCAGATTTGTCGATCTTTTAAGAAATATATAAACTATAAGTTTAATGTAAGATTATGATGAATATGTAGGATATCGAATCACGGCCAGTGCCAGTAAAGTAAGACAGAAAGCCGATTAGTCTTTTATTGTGTCACTCACTAATATTTGTGAAATTATTTTTCATAAATCCATTAACCACCCCTGGTTTAAAGTATGTATTTACACAACGGACATGCTTTAACTTACTTCAGATAAGTATCAAATAAATTTCAGAAGCGCTACTTTTAAAAATTTTTTGGAAACTTTGGTCCGGTATTCTATACTATCTTCAAATATGTTTTTAGAATTATTCTTATTCTTTTGAAAAACTGTTTAATGCAAAAATTGATGATTTTCCTATATTTTTCATCAAGAAAGTGTCATCAAATCTTTACAACTTAAAAGAAAATTTCTTAGTGAACCAATAATTGTTTTCACTTTTTCTGAAGTGTGCCTTCATACAATAAAATTTTATTTAAATATTTATCATATTTTCTAAAGTCTTAAGGCTCGATCAGAAAACTAAACCACGTTTCTAAAAACGACAATTTCTGATTCGATTGGTTTAAATCTGCATTGGTGCCCTTTATTTTACTAAATTTTCATTGAATTAGTATTTCTTCCGAAAATAACAAATCGAAACTCTTTTAAAATAAAAAAGTGAACTCGTGCCAATGTTTAAGCAAGACTTAAAATAAATTAAAATGGCTCAGCACAACTTAATTTGTATCCATCTATAGTTTTAACAGGTAATTCTAGTATTCGGCAGTAAATTATCAAATTAATATTAACTAATAAATGTTTATACTTAAGGCAGATATACTGCCACTGCTTTTATTTAAATGAACATGAGTGTGTTAAGCACAACTTTGAATCGCTAGACTGTGCTGTCTGTTTTCTTTACCTGTAAGTGCGGCTTGCTGTTTTATTTAAATAGACATTTTTTGTTGATTTGTTGTTTTCTAAGTAAAGTTTTTATAGCCAAATGTTGTTTATATTTTGAAGCTATTGTTGTTGTACCCTTTTAATTATATCCAACTAAAGCGTAGATACATATCTTAAAGATAATAAACATAATAAATAGATGTTTACGTATATATATATATATATATATATATTGTATATGTGTGCCTTTTATTAAACACCTACATACACACATTTAAATAAATATGCAACTTATTTTGAATTGATTTAAAATATTTTTTTTGTTAAGAGTATAATGAATTTTTTAATTTTTTCTTAACTCTTCAATTTTTGTCGTATAGCATTTAATTTTTTTAAAATCTAAACTCTAAAAAATGTATTAAACAATTTTCTGTCCTAAAACAGAAAAAAAATCCTTTAAATATATTTACTCATGTGTATAAAATGGCTAACTTTGCCTAAGATTTCATCAGGTTCCAAAAATATATTAAAAAAATATTTTTTTTAATAAAAGTTTTCAATAACTTTTATTATTGTTTTCTGTAGTTTTAAGGGCATTTCTTCTTTATACATTTTCTGGTGAAAGTGCTTATAAAGTGATTATAGCAGCCACACAAAAATGAAGAGTATGATTTATTTACAAGTTTCTACATCATGTATTTAACAAAATTTCGTGTAAACAATATCATACAAAGTAGGACCATCATGCTTCAAATATATTAAAATTACTTAGTATTATTTTTAATTTTAATTTTGCTTTTTTGTTTTAGTGCCACCAGCTATCATATTTAATATAAGTGTATTAAAATATACTGAATAAAATTTAATTTATTCTACAAATTTTTTACAGCACTTTTCGGAGATTGATATTATACATAGGCCACTTGTTGGTTTTTTTTCTATTGATACAGTGTTGTTAAAAACAATAATTTAATGAAAATATTATAAAAATAACATATAATAAATGTGCAATTTATTTGTTGGGGGAAAAGCTAGCATCTTCACATATATCACTGGTTGCTAAAGTCAAACAAGCAAAACCTAATTCAAATATTCCACTAAAATGTATTACTGTGGAGAAAGCATATTCATATAACAATTTTACTAAAATTAGTGGATTTTACCCCAAATTTTGTAAAGAAAACTGAAGAGTTTTATATCTCAAGCCATATTGATTGAATAGGAATTATATTATATTATATTTAATATAGCAAAACTCCAAGAATTTTATACAAAAACACAGTAACTACTAGCACTGTATATTTTGATTTTTCACTTTTCTACATTAAAAAACTATTTTTTCACTTTTCTATATAAGAAATTAAAAATAGTTTTTTAATGTTTACTTTGTTTTTGTATATATATTTTTTTTAATTTTGCTGTCTTTATGCTGTACTAGTTGAGTATAATTCCTATTTAATCAATATGGCTTGAGATATAAGACTCTTGAGTTTTCTATATAAAATTTGGTCTAAAATTCACTGATGATCCATATGAGCATTAGTAAAATGGGTTTTGAATAATAAATATTTTGAGAATATCATAAAATATTTAATTATTACTTTTATTTTTATTCGACCTTTTTTTTAAATTTAATTAAATATGAAATAATCTTTTAACGGTCTTTTAAATAATTTAACGATTTTATTTTTCTCGATATTTCGCTTTCCTGTGAAAAGCTTCTTCAGGAAATTATTTTTTATATTTAACAAAAACAAAAAAATTGTTATAATTGTTATAATTTTTATAATTTTTGTTATAATTTTTTGTTTTTGTTAAATATAAAAAATAATTTCCTGAAGAAGCTTTCCACAGGAAAGCGAAATATCGAGAAAAATAAAATCGTTAAATTATTTAAAAGACCGTTAAAAGATTGTTTCATATTTAATTAAAAATAAAATATTTGACTTATATAAAGACCCTAACCTTAAAAAAGTTAATTATATATTGTTTTTTTATTATTATTATTACGGTCTTTATGACCTAGATATATTATCAGCCTTAATGTAACTTTTATAATTATATTTCATTATGCTATAACAAATAATGTTTTACAATATGTTTTTATTAGTCTATTGTATATATATTCATTCTGACAGTCTTTAATTTCTATTGGCAATTCGTTATACATCTTAAATCCCTCAAAAAATACACTTTTCTTTTGAAGATCAGTCTTAATTTTGGGCAGTCTTATGTTAGTTCTATGTCTCGTATTATAGCTATGTACTTCAAAATTATATCGCATTCTCCCATAAAGATAATTTGGTAACCGCCCTAATCTTAACTTATGTACAAATTTTAGAGTGTGGTATGCTATTAATTGTTTTATATTAAGCCAATCTAAGCTTCGTATCATCTCAGAAATTGACGTATCGTACCTTTTGTTCAGAATAAACCTCATCACTTTATTTTGCTGTATTTGTAATCTTTTAATTTGCGTATTATTTAGCATAAAAAATATCGTGGGGTTAAAGATAAAATAAGGTTCTATTGTTGACTTATATATAGCTAATTTGTACTGATTATCAATATATTTGCAGGTTCGATACATAAAATCTATTTTCTTTGCTATCTTATTCTCAACATAATGTACATGTTCATCCTATTTAAGTTTATTATAAAATATTTACTATTACTTGAATTAAAATAATTTTTTTTTTTCTATTTTAGACATTTTTGATATTCTTGCTTTTGAGGAAATTTTGCAATATTATTTTGCAAATAATTTTTATTCTGGAAAACTCGTACTTTGGGTACTTTTAGAAATTATATGAATTTGGCACAATTAATGTGGATTAACTGAAAAATGATTCCAAATAATACATATTTTATTTTACTAATATCCCGTTATAAATTATTTTTTTTTTTGCAATTCCTTAAACAATATTCTAACAAAAATCAATTGCTATTCTAACAATAACCAAGTGCTATTCTAACAAAATGCCCATCAATAAAGTGTAAATAAATTAATAAGTATTAAACTGGATCTGTTTGATATGTGCTGTCATTATATTACATTATATTACTGATTTTATAAAACTTTTATTTAATAGCTCCATATACTCACGCCTAAGACTTGGCACATTAATTCATCACTTAAGCACGATGCGAAATGCTGTCAAAAGCCCATATATGAGACTTAGTGCTAAATAAATAAGAAATAATGTAGCTCTTGTAGTACTCTATTGATTTGGTTAAAAGTTTCGCAATGTTTTAGTCAATATTCTGGCAACATTTTAATGGTACTTTCTTCTTATAAAATTTTTACCTACAGTTGATCACTGCATTATTTATAATATTGTGTTTTAAGTTGATTGTGCCAAAAATGAAGAAAAATCGAGAAATTGTAAATAATATATTATTTTATATTATTTTATTATTTTCTATTCCAAATTTCTTGTTGTCTCAATTCTTTTAAAACACAATGTTTCAATATGTGAATGTGTCAAACCTAATGAATTTTTTTTTGTTTATACAATTGTAACAATGTTGCATTCTTAACGGCAAAAATAAACTCAATTTTCTTATAAACCGCTAAATTGTCACCATTAGCGAATTGTAAAATTTTTCAAGTGAAATAATAAAAGTTCAGAGTACGTCAATAGCTGTGCCATCCTAATGAACTAACTTGTTGAATTATTGTAAGATTTTCTAAAAGTTAATTGATAGAATGGATATTATATTCAAAACGAAAACAAAATTCTAATTTCTTTCGAAAATGAAATGTATCTACTAACTATTACTGCTTGTTACTTCTTCGAAAATACGCCGGTCAACCAGTAACTGTTACTGCTGCTCTGCAATATTACATTTTTTTCTATATTATTCTTTTCTTCTTTAGATTGTATACTTTTAAATGAATGTGTTTAATGTGATACGGTCAACTGTAGTTAAGTCTCTTAACTGGCAATTGAAATTTAACAGTAATAACGAAATTAAGCTGGATTTCATAAAAAGCTTATAGAAAAGCAAACTCTTTCATGTATCGCCAGTTACTCTTCGTTGTAAATTGTCCTGGCAGATTTGTTAACATATAAAAATATAAAACTTTATCTTTGTTTAAGCCCACAATATTTTTAGCTCCTGTTTGGTGTTCTTCAATATTAAAAAAGTGAATGCATGCGCAATCCTATTGTAGAAATTCTCCAAAAGTTACTTCGATCATATTTTTTTTTGCAATAAGTCCAGACAAGTTCTTGGAATAAGTTTATATAAATCCTGAGATTCGGAATATCCTGTTTGAGATCCATTAAAGAAAACTCGCGATATTGTAGTAAAAAAATAATAAAATGCAACAATGTTACACATATGCAGTTTTACTTCTCGTTCAATTATATACGCAGCCTTAAAAAATAAAATAAGATTTCACTTTATTTCAATTATAATATGTTTTTATTTATTAATTATTATATTTATTTTCTATAAATTATAATTATAGTTTATTAACCTTTTTTTATATTTTATAATACATGTTTTAAGCAAAAAAATTAAACAAAAATATTTTTTTTTTAATTTTTATATAAAGACCCTGTCCTTAAGAATTAATTATTATTAATTTATTTCAAATTTGAATTGTTTTTCATTTTCATTTTTAAAAAATTTTTAATATTGAAAATTTGTTTGTATGTTTGTATAGTTATAAACAGTTGTTTCAATTTGTAGTTTTTATTGTTTTTGTTTGTTTTTTTTTTTTTGTTTTGAAAATGTTTTTGACTATTTTGAAATTGTTAATCAAAAAATTTGTTCCATTTTTGATTAATTTTTTGTTCATTATTTTTGTTTGTCCTGATGATGCCAACCAATGGTTTGGCGAAATATTGATAAAAATAATAAAAAATAAAGTTTTTTAAATATTTTTGATTAAATAATGACCTAGTGCTTAAAAATAGACTGCTAAAAAATATTAAAAAGGTCAAATAACTATAATTATTGTATAAAATTTATTTATTTTTATTTATTTATTTTTTCATCTATTATAATTAAAATTATAATAAATCTTAAGAACTAAAGCACTAGTAACTAAGACTATCGGATAAAGAATTAAAATTTAATTTTTTCAATTTTAGACATTTTTGCTTTTGAGGAAATTTTGCTATTTTTTGGAAAATAGCTCAAATGTACTGAAAAACATTTGGCATTCGTTATTGTGGTTTTAAAAATTTCAATAACTCGTGCTTTCGGAAATTTGTGGATCGAAATATTCAAAATCTCGAATCCAGGGATACTTAAAAATTAAATTCCTTCCTTAATGCGAATGTATCGTGTAATTATTACAAAAAAAAAAAAAAAAACAATCACGGTCTTCACTCCACAGCAATAAAGAAGCAAGAGAGCTTTAGCTATTTAAATAGACATACCAACACGCCTTCTAAATGATTTAGGGAGGTATTTTACATATTTCAATTGAATCTTTTATATTATGATTTCAAGTTGATAATTATCAATTCCTTAACAAACGTCCTAATTATTGCTAAAAATATATAATTAATGCATATTATATATAAGTATGCATATTAAATATTTATTCTCTGCGGGTTATATAAAACACATACGAACAAGCACATACATACATACAATTTCATACCTACAAACATGCATATAAATAATGGCATATGTATGTCATGGTTGGTGTATTAAATGATAAATACATTAATTTACTATTTTTATTTCATGATCTGAACTACTACTACAACTACTTGTCTGTGATTATTTCTTTTTATTGTTGTCGTTGTTATTTTCTTGGCTACGATCTTGTCTGTTTCTTTTTAAATTTCCATTATTATTCTGCATTTTTTTCTTTTTTTGAAGTTTCTTTATACTATTATTATTATTATTAACATCTTAACTTAGTATGTGGTGCTGTGAGAATTGGGTCTACTGCGTTGCCATTAGAAAAAAAGAAGAAAACAACAATAACAACAAAAGAGAAAATTTATATCTAACTCAAGTCACAAACAACGACTACATGACTCTACGCTTGAAAATACTGCCAGTATTTGATATACAACATTACACAGGGGAACAATGGACAAGTATGATGACGCTGCTTTTGGACATTTTTCTTAATATTATGTTTAGAATAAGAGTTTAGTTTAGGTTTTTAAATTTACATGCAAGATTTGTCGCAAGTTTCAACACAATTTTGTTTGTAAATTATTTGGAGGATGGGTTAGTTGTATTGACTTAACAGTGTTAATAAAATTAGGCCGTTAATAAGTGAAGTAATATCCTGAATCCACAAATTAAAGGAACGTAAATCGAATTTCAAATTGTTTATGGAAATATTACAATCAAGCTACGTTTACAGAAAAGGTAGGGTTAATTAAGATGAAATATAAATTAATAAAAACAGAACTTCAATACCTAAACACCCACATTTACTGGCACCGTATTTTGTTTAGATACTATATGAAATTAATTCTAATGATAAAAACTGAACTGAAGAGATTACCTAGCAAAAAGGTTTCAAGAAAATCTGAAAAGCAGTTGGTTAAAATAGGCATTTCCATTTTGCCAAATACTGTACCTGGTTGTGCTCTAATAAAACAATTTTATTTTAAGAGAATCTTAAGACAAAACAAATATTAATTCAAATACATCTGTAAATTTAAGTCTGGATTCTATTCAAGATAATGTCAGTCGTTTTGTAGTATGTCAAACAAAAAGAAATCTCTCTAAAGTGAGGTTAGAATTAATAATGAATGGAAAAACATTTTTCGATGTAGATTTAACCATTGATATCAACATCTTTGGAGGACCAAAAATAAGGGCAGTGTAGTGATAATATCAGATAAATTGCTTAAACATTTTGCTTAAAGTTTTCTATCTAAAAATCATGTGCAAAAATGATTCATCACGTTTCTTCAATTGAGGAAGCATGCCCAAATGGTTAAATGCTTTTAATAAAAAAGAACTCGCTTTCATTTCTTACATGTTTTAATGACTGAATTTAATATTTGACCAATTGTGCCACTATAGGATCGCGAATAAAATTTAAGCAGAGAGAAAAGAGAAACCATTTTGTCAGTTTATTTTCCCTATAAGAAAAATAGGGAAATAAAGAAACATAAACTATTTGAGAGGCTGATTAGCATAAATGAACTGTGACAAAAACTTTATAAAATTAAACAGCTGCGATTGGAGGATGCCTGCCTACCTCTTAGCTAATTAAATAAATGAAGTATTTTTAAAACATACATATGTATGCATGCATGTGTGTTTGGGCGGGTGTCCCAAAATACACGCAAGATTTATGCCGTAAAGTGTAGCCAACCAAAAAAAAAAAAATTACAGCGTGACAGCTGACAGTTCAGGATTATTAAAATGGAACGCATTTTTATTGTAGAGCAATATCTTGTAAATAATAAAAGTTTGGCAGGAAGAGTTCGCAATTTTCGTGATTTAACTTCATCAACTTTAAAGAGACTAATTAAGAAATTTATAGAGACTGGATCAATTAGTGATCTTTAATAGTCTGGCCGTCCTTCAACAAGTCGTTCAACACAAAACATTGAAGCAGTTCGAGAAAGTGTTGCTAAGAGTTCAGGAACATCAATTCGGCGCCGTGGTCGAGAATTGGGCATTTCGAGAAGCTCTCTACAGCGTATTCTCACAACAGAGTTGCATCTTCATGCTTACAAAGTTTAATTGACTCAAGAACTAAAGCCTACTGACCACGCATAGTGAAGAGAGTTCGTTGAATGGATTATGGAAAAACAACAACAGTCAAGTGGATGTTGATTTTTCGAACAAAATCATCTTCAGCGATGAGGCTCATTTTCATCTTGATGGCTTTGTTAATCGACAAAATTGTCGAATTTGGGGTTCAGAAAATTCACATGTGATTGTTGAGAAAAAAATGCATCCACAATGTGTCACTGTTTGGTGCGGATTTTGGGTTGAAAGCATCATCGGACCATTCTTCTTCGAAACTGCATATCCAGTTTTATGTGCCAAAACTGCGAGATATGGATGTGGTTTCAACAAGACGATGCTACATGCCATACAGCCCGAGAAACAATTCAATTACTGCATAAGTCATTTCCTGGTCGTATAATTTCTCGTTTTGGTGATCAGAATTGGCCGCCCAGACCATGCGATTTAATGCCATTGGATTACTTTCATTGGGGTTTTTTGAAATCAACAAGTCCACGACCACCCATGGCTTGAAAAAGTTAATTGAGCGCTGTATCAACGAAAATTAGTCGTATTTACGCAAAACAATCATTAAAAATTTCAACAAACGAGTGCGTCTGTGCCAGCAAAGTCATGGAGTCTATTTACCCGATATGTTATTCCATACATAAACCTATACTGTATACTATATAAATCAATAAAAAATTTACAATTTTTAATTATAAACCTGTGTTTTCTATCAAAATTATTTCTTGCGTGAATTTTGGGACACCCTTATATATTTATATACTTATGTGTATATAAAACTCAACAAATTACGTTAAGTTGTTCCATTTGCAAAAAAACTTTAAAGTATGAGTAACGTTAATGCTTTTGTTGTAGTATTAAGATTAAATGGCTACACATTTAAATATGCCCATGCATTGGACACGTAATGCTTGCTTACCCTGCCAGCATTTTGCAGAGCTTTATTAGATAGAAGTCACTTCTTCGTTACTTCTTTATAGGTAAAAAAAAAACAGTTTTAGAAAAGTTAAGTTCATTATTGTCGATATAAGATCTTCTAATAAATACTGTTTTGTTTTTACCAGAAGATAAATGGGCAACTGCTTTTAAAGCTTATTTTATAACTATAATAGGCCACAACTTCCACTTTGCTGTGAGTAAATTAGATAATGCATAACACATGTTCGAGTTGTGCAGTGATCGGTTACGTTAAATGCGTTTGATTTTTAAAACAAAATTTTTAGAAACACTTTTTATTTTTATTGAGCAGAATTCGTTAAGAAGTTGCATGTTTGTAATACCCAAATATTCCAAACGACTAGATTCTCGATTTTTATACTTCTTAGGGAGCTTAATAGTTTTCCATTAGTTTTATCACTGCAGGTGCACGTTTTTTTTTTAGGAAACATTTCAGCGTTATAAAGTGATGATACAGTGACTTTTTCAATAGAAAATGCTTGCAGGGTAGTAATGAATGCAGCTTATTGGTTGTTAAGAGTCTGGCGCCAAAGGTGTCTTCCGTAGAGTAAATGGGCTCAGACTGTCGTTTCATAATGAAGCATGCACGTGTATTATTATGACTATCCACAACAATACACGCACAATAATCGTAGTGTGCCATTACCAACACCATTATCGTTTACAGCATCATTGCCTCGTGTGTGCGCATGTGTATCAGAGTAGTGATAATGGCTATTGCTGGCTGATGCTTCTTATGCCCCTACATGGATGGGTTTTGTTTTTTCTTTCATCGAACTTGTTGTTGTTTTTTTTGTTGTATCTTAGATACCAGATTGACTGGTTTTCTTTTTTTTTATTATTTAATGTGTTTTTTTTTTTGGTTTTGGTTTTGGTTTTGCTGGCGTATGTAAACAAACTGAATTATAGAAAACTAAAGAAACACAACGAAAAAAACAAAAATAAACGATTTAAAAATAACACTCACTCACTTAACTAACAATTGGGCCCAAACAGCCAATGAAGTGCAACTAGAACCATACTATTTTTGAATATGGACACACCCCCAACAAAGTAAGTATTTAAGTATCAAAATGGTTTCCGTTGTAGAGCTTTTTTACAACTACAACTACAACTAAATAGATTATGTGTGGAAGTAAATATGTTTTTAAGGAAATTATTGTATCTGCTAAGAATCAGACAGATGTAAGTTTCCTAGCATTTTTGTATGTATGTATGTGTGTGCGCGTATGTGGGGATATGGTTGCGAATGTTATTACATTGTCTAAAGATGAGTAACAAATTATAAGACAAATTGGTGTTAATATTGTGTCTCGCAGTTACTTGTCAACACAATATGAAAAGAGTTTTCTTTGCCTATTATTTAGGAATTCTATTGTTTTTTTTTTGTTTTTCTTTTTAATTTATAAAAGGATTAAATTTATATGTATGTCTGCTGCGAATGTGAAAAATTTGTCATAAATGATTTTGTTTTCAATTGTTTACGTATTAGTAATTGTGTTGTACCGTTTTGTTAACATTTATTGAAAATATGCTGTTTCGATTATTAAATATATTTTCATCATATTATTTAAATATTGACTTAAACAGGTGTTAGGCGCACTCGGTTTTTTAACGGATCAATTTCTTCTGTGCCACTAAAATAAAACTGTTGAAAACATTATGATTATATAATCGAAAATAGTTTATAAGAAAAGTGCAATCCATACGTATTTCACCGGCTGCTTACGCTAATCACAGAAAACCTTTATCCAAGAAGTTAGAAATTACGGAAAATGTTTTGAAGTAAAGAAACTTTTTAAGCGACCGGTCAAATACGTATGTATGTGTTTGTAGATACCAGGATTTTCCCTACAAAAAAATTGCATTTCCATTATAAAGTTTTATGGTTCCCAAATAATTTTATAAATAAAAATATGTTTTAAAATGACCAAATTTTTACCAGACGGTTTATACACATTTCTTTAACTTGCCATAAAATAATTAAGTTTCACTTGTAATAATTATAATTATTTGACCTTTTTAATATTTTTTATTAAGCACTAGGTCTTTATTATATAAAAAAATTTTAAATTTTATTTTTTATTTATCTTTAATAAATATCTTCTTTTCTTTTTAACGATCTTTTTTTATATATTTTTTCTTTTCGATATTTCGCTTTCCTTTGGAAAGCTTCTTCAGGAAAAAATTTTTTTAAAAGCTGAAGAAGCTTACAAAAGGAAAGCGAAATATTGAAAAGAAAAAAGATATTTATTAAAGATAAAAAAGATCGTTTAAAAAACTATAAAAATTTTTTATTTATCTTTAATAAATATCTTCTTTTCCTTTTAACGATCTTTTTTTATATATTTTTTCTTTTCGATATTTCGCTTTCCTTTGGAAGGCTTCTTCAGGAAAAAAAGATCGTTGAAAAGAAAAAAAGATATTTATTAAAGATAAATAAAAAAGATCGTTTAAAAAAAACTATAAAAATTATCAAATTTTTTATTATTTTTTAATATTTCGCCAAACCATTTTAGTTGGCATCTTCAGGATAAACAAAAAACTTAAAGTACATAAACAAAAAAGTATATACTTAAAAAATATATACGTAAAGTATAAAATTTAAAGTATAATAACAAAGAAGTATATACTTAAAGTATATATTTTTTTGTTTATCCTGAAGATGCCAACTAAAATGGTTTGGCGAAATACTGAAAAATAATAAAAAATAAAATTTAAAAATTTTTTATAAATAAAGACCTAGTGATTAATAAAAAATATTAAAAAGATCAAATAACTATAATTATTATAGGTGAAAATTAATTAGTTTTATGGCAAGTTAAAAAATGTGTATAAACCGACCGGTAAAAACTTGGTCATTTTGAAACATATTTTTAATTACAAAATAATAAAAAATGAAATGAAAAATAAAATAAATTTATAAAATTAAAACTCTATAATATAAAAGTAAGTCGGGTTTTCCTCCTGACGCTATAACTTTAGAACGCACGAACCGATTTCCACGGTTTTGCATTCGTTGGAAAGGTCTCGAGCTCCGTGTGGTTTATAGCAAAGTAGTGATCCCAAATTATGCTTATTTTTGCGAAATTCCTCTTATTCACGGAGATACAGCCATTTTAAGTTTTTAGTGAAATTTTCATATAAAAATCGATTTTTTGTAGGTGATCACAAATTATGCTTATTCTTGCGAAATTCTCCTTATTAACGGAGATACAGCCATTTTAAGTTTTCAGTTTAGTTTTTTTATAAAAATCGATTTTTTGCAGGTGATGTAAAAATTAGGCTTATTTTTGCGAAATTCTTCTTAAAAATAGGTCGTGTTTTCTTTCCTGACGCTATAACTCCAGATCGCACGAACCGATTTCCACGGTTTTGCATTAGTTGGAAAGGTCTCGGGCTCCGTGAGGTTCAGGAACTATTTCAAGTGAAAAGCAGGAAAACAGCGCCATCTCTGATACATAGCATCTACTACAACGGCACCAGTACGTGGTGTGTGGTATCCCTTACGAAGCGAGAGTATAAGACTATTGCTAAAACATTGTATGATTTATTCAATTTGCCTTAGTTTGAGCAATATATGCATTAAGTTTAAAAGTTCTGACACTTATTATTATTATAAGTTACCAGCAATGTGACAGTTGTGATAATTAAAGGGAAAAATTTTTCACTTTTTCGACTGCTTTGTCACGTTTAAATTAAGTAAATTGCTACGTTTTGTATCAGTTTGTTTGAGTCGATTGGGAGAAAACGTTATATATAATTATGTATATCCAATGTAGCAGCTTTATAAAAAAAACTTTTATCGAGAAAATATCAAAATTGAAAATACAGTGTGGGCAAGTGAAGGCAACAGGATTCAATCATTACTTTAACCAAAAAAAATCCTAAAATACCCAAATAAAAATTAAGGAACAAACTCCGATTCAAGACACAATGTTGCTCTAATCAAAATTATGCAACTATTTATCTTTCTTTTATAATAATTTTTTAAAAGACTAACGAACTTAAAACAGTTATTGTTAACACAGTATTCTTAACAGTATTCTTAACATTTTAATTTCTTAAAATTTTTGTTTAAATAAATGATGTTCACAACAGGTAATTAAGGAGAGAAAATTAACACAAACATATGTACATAAATAACTTTTCTTTCTTAGGTCCGTTATTACAACTTCCTTTTAAAGTTCTTGTCAGTAAAAGTTAAGTTAAGCTGATGTGAGTATTAAAGTGACCTTTTTTTATTCGTTGTTAGAATTTCCTTTTGAAACTTTTTTATAATTGAGAGGTTATGTTTACAAATTGATTATTAAAAAGAGTTACTTGTAAAAATGCACGTAATACATTAAAAAAAATGAAGAATTTAAATCTCGATAAGGACGTACATAACCTTATGTGTTGAAGAGGAGAAAACTTGAAAATCACTCACAGTGTGATAACATTTATTTAATATTTGACCACGAAGTAAATTAAATTAATATAAACATACAAATTTGTTGACTATGTTTGCTTTCCTAAAATTTTCGTATTATCAAATCAAGCTGTGTAAAATACTTCAATTATGTAAAATACTTCAATACAATTTAGCAATCAGCAAGTTAAATTCACTTATTTGTTATAATCCTTTGCTCTACATTAGGTTACTGCTGCGTAAAGTAATGATTTTTAGAAGAAATTCTTTTATTCCACGAAACAGTCTATACTTTTTACAGTCTATACTTTTTGTTCGGGTAGATGGTGTCATATTTTTAACAATCAGCTGGTTAAGAAGTAAATAACACTGTATAAAAATGTAATTAAAATTTTTTTTGTTGTTTAGGAAAGTCTAGAAAAATTTATATTTAAACATTTAATCACCGAAAATTGATAGATTTACTTCCAAATACGTTAGAAATATGTGGGTATATTTCTTTAGCTTCTTAGGTTGGAATCAATAATTTGTTTTTAGTATTCTCTTGCTTTTTGGCATTTTATTCTTTAACAGAATAATTTTTATTTATCTCAGTTTATCAAGGTTTATCTGAATAGTATGGGAAGCCACCTCTTAGTTTTATGTATTTTTTATTATTTTTTTCCGGGGAAATGAAACGAACAAACCTTAAGAAACATTTTATTTGTGATGCTCCATATTGAATTTATTTATATATTTTCTGCAGGGTAAAGCGATATTATGTATCAGATTATAGCAAAGGCGTATTCATTTATTTTCGCCATTGCTAAACGTCAATAAAAAAATTATGCAGATGTTTTTGCTTATGATCTTTCCGGCAACGGCACTGCTATTACCTGATACATGACTCTAAATGGTACAAGGCGAGGTGAATCATTCATTTTCAAGGCATATTTAATGACGTGTGTGCAAGGCGAAGTAATATATATTCACATATAATTTATATTCATATTATTGTCATTATTGCTTTAATAAACATTTAGTTTATATAACTATACAGTTATAAAATAAACTAAACGATTTATTTAGACGAGCTATTCACATTAATACATACAAAACTACACGATGGTAACTTTACCACTATAAAATCTGAAATCTACTTTGTTATCTTTATGTCTTTACTCGACTACGTTTAACATTTAAGCTGACTTTATTTCCAACCAGAGGGAGCTTACTTCTACTTCAACGTCATCACATATAGTTGATGTTATCGTTATTTAGTGTAGGCGCCTATTTACTGTGTGTCCTCTTGTACTGTGTTAGTTGTTTTTATTTTCTGACTGATTACTTTATTTTATGGAATTTTACTCTAAATTTCCAAGAAACTTAGAAACAGATACAATAGATCATTTCGTTTACTTTATTTTTGTGATAATTATTTTTTTTTAACAAGCTAAGCATATTCATAAAAATATATTTATACAATAATTTATATTCATCGGCATTGAACGTACTATTAAAATTATATAGTAAAATATTGTTCAACTCATTGATATAGAACTCAATTCTGTAAAAGTAGCCCCACAAATAAGAACTTTTGCATCATTCGTTTTGTCAAGTTGGCTGAAGTAATAATTTAACGGCCACCACTAAAATTGGTGGCCCCATTGAAGAAAACATGCCTTATGGCTAACTCGAATGATGATGCACACGCAGAATATGAATAAGAATAATCTACTAAGAAAGCAAGATCATCAGAACCACAAGCGCCAACCTCGACGTGGACGGATTTTTAATAATAATTAAAAAATTCTAAATTTTGTTTCTATGCACACGAATGCAAATAAAAATCTCACATTTTCTGTATAAGAATAGTTGTAATATGAATCAAAACTTTTATTTTCATGCAAAATGAAGTTTTTCGAGTAGGCTTGTTTCGCTTATTTGTTTCCTATTCAATATCTACAACTATCCTTGAGACACTTAGGGGATATACCCGAGTTAAAATATTGAAAAAGTGATAAAAATCCACCTTGAGCAAAAAATTCGTATAGCTATTAAATTGTAATGTAGCCAATTTGGCAAAACGAATGATGCAGAAGTTATTATTTTTAGGACTACTTTACTTTGCAATTCTTAGAATTGTGTTATATAAAATGGCAGCAGAAAAACAGTAACATCAAATAACACGAAAGGTACTTTTTTTCAATTTCTTCTCAAAACGCCCCAACGGTTTCCAAGCGCAATGTAAATAATGCAGCTTCTTTTAACTTAGATAGGAGTCAAGTGACAGTTACCTATTGACAGAAGTGGTGTTGCCATTTAGATTTAGAGGCAGAGAATTAAAAAACTCTCCAACTTATTGACACGCCTTCTTATTACGCGAGGATAGAGTATTCAGTGTAAAGTTGTTCCTTACAAAAAAATTCGCCTTAGTTGTGCTGTACTGGCCCTACTAATGCAAAATGTGCGTAATATAAAATGTTTAGAAAACATTCAAGTCATTCATATTTATATGACTTAACACATCTTTTTATTGAATACAAGTTAATTTTGTTTTTAATTTATCTAAGTTTGTTAAGATTTCTTTTGTCTTCAGCAAAAAAAGTTTTGATTTTAAAGACGAGTGAGTTATCTTCGAGGGCACAGTCCATAATTCTTTTTTGTAGATCTCAACTATAAGGAAGAGAATCTATAATTAAAAAAATATTGCACACACCACATCAAAGATAAGAGTTTGGCACAGGATAAACTTTCTTGAACTTACTAGCTGACAAAATTCGGGGGTTTCTGGCGGCTATCCTTTAGTGATATAAAATCTTAATTTTTAATGTGTAGGGCAGCTACTTCACTTACAGGTTTTCCAATGATGTGTTCTGTCTCTGCAGCAACTTTAACCGGACTTGCGAATGGATTTTCTGCGAACATTTTAAGAATAGAACGATCTTCAATTTTTTTTTACACATATTTCCGACCAGTTCTGACCCTATTTTGTAGGCTTCCATAGGTTGCTTTCTTCTTTACTAAATTGTACACTGTTTTCCGGCATATTCCGTACTCTTTTCCCAAGTCTGATGCCGAGGAACCCATTCCAAACTTCGTTGCGATCTCAACTCGCGTTTCGATAAGAATTTCCTTTATTTTCACCATTTTAAACGTTTTTTTAGCGACTTTTCTATAATTATTTATTTTTAGGCAATATAAATTTGCTAACTATCAAAACAAATGAGGTTTTTTAAAAGATTGCAGCGTTTTTAACTTAATTTCACGAATAGTGTGATTCGTTTTACATCCGCACCTGGCTGTATAGCCTTAATCAGATGGTGGACAAACCACAATTGTATAATTTGGAACGTCATACATGCGTCCTAGGAAGCCGGAGACATAATTCTAAGCAACAGAACCACCTAGTTGCAACTTTAATGATTCCAGGGCAGGGGCTGCAAACCGTCACACCTTGCTAAAGAGTTGGAGACTTTCAACTCCTGTCCAGAACACAGTGAGATGATCCTGGCCACCATAATAACCATTGTACTGTTATGGGGTCGCGAAACCACAACCACCACAATACTCCCATATAGGGGCCAACCTCAATGATCAGTCAGAGAACTATTAAATGTCTAAAGAGACAAATAATGAACTCTGCGGGTTCACTGATCCCCGTGGAAATAAAGTGGAGCTTCCAGTTGACTCCCTGCCTGTCTTCAGGGGACTGGGCTTCCTTTATACCCCCCAGTTGCAAAGATCTAGATAGCTGTTACGTACTATAAAGAACATAAATGTTCCCCCGGGGGGGGCGGGGAGGGGGCTTAATTTCACGAATGTGTAAATACTTTTGACATACAAAATAAGTGTGTAAATAATTTTGAAAGATAAGGCATAGACTTCTTTTGCAATTTAAGTCAACAGCCGCCAAGTTTTTTGCATAATCTATACATTTTAAGGTTTACAATTGAGAAGTTTTCATTTGCAAATTTATTCGTAAAGCACCAATATTTTGTTTTATTTCTAGGCATACTAAAATTTTTAATGTGTGTAAATATATATGACTATGACTGTATATAGATATGTACTTATATATCACAATAAGTTATATTTAACAAAATTTGCTATATATCTTCTAAATTGATGTGGGTTCTGTTCATTCCTCATATGGGTCGGAAGATTATTGTAGAGTTGTAAGCCTTTGTAGAATAAATTCCTCTACATTGCAGTCGTTGTTACCCGCTCAGTCCTAAAGCTGTTATTATTTCTTAGTTGATATGATTGAACATCCCCTACATACGGTATTTGTTCCGTTAAATATTCTGGTGCTTGGCCTGTTTTCATTTATTAGCACATTTTGTTGTTAGTAAAGAAAAACGACTAAATATTAACAAAAAAAGAAAAAAAAATAATAAATTTGAATTCCCTCCTTCCCGGTTTTGCAAATAATGAGCCATTAATAGCACAAACTGCACAAATGCAAAACAAAAATACAAGAAATATAAATAATGTTGGGATATTAATGGTAAATTGTATCAATATTTATAAAAACCAACCGACATTTTTATCATATTTTAAACGAATCGTTCCAATTATTGAAATTTATTTATTTTGACTTGAAAATAATGACAAAAAATGTTGTTGTTGTGAAAATAAAATAAAGAAAAAATCAACTAAAACTAAAACTGAATACTCGAAACAAATGCCACTATTGGAGATGATATAAATCTTTAGCCACTGTATGTTGCAGTTGCATTAATGTATGTATATTTGGTTGTTTGTTTGTTTGTTTTTGTTATTTTTGCTTATAACTCATATGATAACTTTGAATATGGTGCTTTGCAATACAAGAATTAATCCTAGGGCAGCGTTATATAAATATATATATTTATATACATACATACCTACATATGCTGTACACTCATGAATAATAAAGGCTAGTACTTGCAACAACACATACATAGTAGTACATATATACACTCGTACAAACCTAAGCACTTAGTTACCCATGCTTACTAACGAATCGGAAAGTAAAAAGGGACGTGTTAAAGCCACTTCTCATGAAATATGCTAAAGCCTTGACACTTTTCTACCGGTTTTCAACAAACACAACTCCTTAAGAAAAAACCATTTTGCCTTTTAGTTTTGTCATCCAAGTGGTCTTAGTTGCTATATAGTGGCTAAAGATGATGAGCTGCTGCTGTTGTTGTTTTTGTTATTATTGTTGTTGTCGTTGGTTTTTTATTTCTGCCATAAAGTGTGGCATCTTGATGTCTCCTACCAATAATTTTAAATGTTTAACTTGCATTTTTTTTTTGTATTTTTATTTTTAAATACAAAAATATATTTTTTTAAGTACAACGAGTACATGTTTGTATGTAATTGTGTTTTCAACCAACAAACAGTAACAACTAACTAAAGTAGTTAAGTAAAATCATACAAAATCACAGTAATACCGAGGGCCATGTCTAAAGTATTTAAAACTAAATTTAAAAGGAGTTTAATTTTAGTAAACTATCTTTTTCATTAATCAGTCTTCTTTTTTCGATTGCCGTGGATGGTTGTATGTTTAGAAAAAGGCATCATTCAACAGCAGGTTTTCGAAACAGACCAAGTTTTATCGTCGATTTTTAATTGTATTCATTTAAAATTGCTCTTACGCGGTCATTTTAGATATAAAGATTTGAAAGTGTAAATAAATAATAAATAAATAAAATGCTTTTTAGATTTTACGCTGTAATTATTATTTAAAAGTAAAAGGCAAATAGAAGAGAGAGATAGAGAGAGACTGCAAAAGATTCTCTTTTTATTAATATCTCAACCTTAAATGTAAATTTTGATCTAACTGACTTACTTTGACACTCTGAGCGGCCTTGTGATTTCGACTATCCTTAACCCTTTCGACCCCAACGTTGCTTGTGGGCAACTTCATATGTTTGACCTGATATTTTTTAATTCAGTTCCCTTTATTAATTTATACTTTAAACTGCAATCCCTACTAAATTAATATCGCTGATATTAAATATAACTTTAACAAATATTTTGCTATTTTTAAACTAGTTTTATTATGGTAGTTAAGTACCATATTCGATTTATATATACACAAAAACTATTGAGTGTTATGCACATAAAAGAGGGTAAAGGCCCAACTATAATATGCATATGCAGGCTTAAGCCAACTTAAACAACTGTACAAATACCTAATAATCATATGTGGTGAACTATAATGTACTTTACAAAACTTTTTGTCAAGTTTCGTCAAATGTCAATTGCATAAGCAAAGACCAGTTTTATTACAACGGCAATTCAAAGGAACGAGAGCCTTTAAACATTTTATTTTCTTTTTCATTTTTTTAAAACACAATTTGCAATTTGCAATAAATTTAAAAAATTTTTTTTATTGTTTATAAATTCAATGATGCACTAATGCAGTTGCATCTTTTAGTACTTTTGGCCCAAATAGTACATACAGCGATATATGTATAATTTTTCTTTAGTAATTTTCTTAAAACTATTAACAAAAAATTATAAATTTGTATAAGGAGAGTATTAAGTATACAAAATATAATTATTAAACGCCTTTTTGCTAATAAATTTCATTTATTTAGAACGAAATTATTTTTTTGCAAAAGTACGAATAAGATAAATATGCAACTGTGCATAATAATTTCTATATTCATGTAAGTACAATATAGCCACACAAAAGTCTTCAATGATTCGCTTAAACTTTTGGCAGACTTCTCGTCCAACTATTGACATTAGCTTAAGCCAGATTATGCATGTAACAGTTGAGCCTTAAGTTATCCAAAACTTGATATCCATTTACGAACGACTTAAGATAACAATTATATTGAACACACTTGCTTATGCCTTTAAAGTTTTAAGTTAATTATAAAAACAATAGCAGTATAGCTAACTTTAATTGGCAGCCTAAAGAGTTTTAAAATTTAGATATAACGGATTTTTCCTTCAATAAAAACTGTTGACTTTTTCCTAGTTTTGAAAAAATATTTCAGTAATTCTCATGTTGTTTACTTAATACTATTGCTACTACTAACAAATTTTTCGAGAAGATTTTACCTTAGCAGCTAAGAAAATAAGTTATACAGCATTATTTGCAAGAAACATCACTCAAGGAGAGCACATCTATTGACTATATTTCTAAAATTTGGCCCTCAGATGCCGTTAGTCCACATTATTTAATCCTGTACTTGGAAAATTTTAAGTTAAAATATTTTTCAATAAATAAATAAATAATAAATAATACGTAAATATTTTTACCACAATCCTGTGGTGAAATTTGTATTTCTAATTACATGGCTTATCTACAAGAAACATTTTAACATGCCTTCGTTTCTATACAGCTTTGCATTGGTGTAACTCAAATTTATATATAAATAGTTAATACTTCGTTATATATGCATATGTTAAGTCCGCTGAAGTGAATTTTCTTATAATTTTTTGTTGGTGTATTTGTTTTTGTTTTGGTTTATATGAAAGGTGGGCCAACACATGGACGGAAGACAATGAATGCATGCAGCATGGAAATATGGTCGTAAGTTTTTTTCAAAATAAAAATAAAGTTAAAAAAAAAATCAAATAAAATACAGAAACCAACTAAAACAGGCCGACAACATGGCTAGTTAAGGCAAATGTTTGGTCTTTGGCTGTATATCTAAATAATCAGAGTAATAAAATAATGAATTCATTGTATTGAGATTTAAATGATTTCCATTTTAAAATTAAAATTTTTTTAACAAAAAGTGAAGAGCACACTGTTGTCATTTAACAAAAATGTGCAAAATCTTTCTTGATCTCTATATATTTATATATATAGTTCAAACATAAATTTCTCTAGACAAATTCTATGTTTTAGACAATTTAATGCCATGTTGTATGCCAATTTAAACCAATTAAAAGATCAACTTAAATATAAAATTCCCTTTCTAATGCTGTTTACGTCAGGGTACTATCATCAGTGTTGCGAAAAATTAACAACCAGTCAGTATCACTATATCGTTTAATGCTTGATTGCCGTAATGAAATATTGGGAAACAATTTTGAAATAAGTTTTTGTTGTAATGAACTAATAATTACGAGTTCTGTACTAATGTTTGTGTAAAGAGTTCGTGAGACTGCTTTGTTTGTGAATACCACTCAGGATCTGGGTATAAGTTTGCAATTTAACCCAAGAACTTTGACACGGTGTTGATCACCACACTTCAGTATTTCACACATCAGAATGATGAGATATTTGTACAGAGGATTTGAATTTATCGCTTTTAAGTTCCTATTGACTCAGCAGTAAAAGATAAACAACGACCCACTCTGATTGGTTCTCTTAAACAGAAGCACCAGTCGTGAATTTGGATGAAAAATCATCTTCTGCAATAAAAAGTATTACCATTTTGGCGGCTTTGTCAACAAAGAAAACAGGCTTACCTGAAGTCTGAACATCTTATATATCAGTACATTCATAGAGAGCGACAGTTTGGTATAGATTTTGGAATGACGGCATCATCAGTCCATTTTTTTTCTTGTTTAAAACTATTGCTCTGAACGCCATTACAGCCAACAGCGAGCGATGATGTAGAGCCATTATTATGGACATTTTACTCGAAAATATAAAAATATAAACATGAATAATGTTGGTTTCAATATTTCTATCACAAATCTTATCAAAAAATCGTTCTTTAGCGAAAAATAAGATAACAATTGACAGCCTCGGATCTGCATACTGACCCCCTTAGACTGTTCTCTTAATTGAAATTGATGACATTCAAGATCAATTTCGTGCGAATAATCCAGAAAAGACAGGCACCCTAACAATTGCGAGACATAACTAGAAACCAGCGGCGATATTTACGTTAATGAAATCGTGTTTCGTAAATACGATGAATATTTTTTTCTTGAAAAAAAGAAAGTAATTTTGGTTCATTTAATTTCATTAAAAAAATATACTTTTATTTTGATCATGCGATAGACATCTTCTGGGCGCCGATTTTAAGTGCTGATTTTTGTTTGTTCATTTATTAAAATTAAATAAATTTACAAATTAATGATTACGATTTTGGTTTACAGAAACTTATAAAATATAATTATTTATCCAGTAAAAATTAAAAATATCATTCTTGTACAGTTCTTTAAAAAAGCAAAAAAGAAGAAAAAAAAAAAGAACGTAAACAAACAATATTCAATGAGACCATGAAATTGTATTTGTATTCTGTTGGTGGACCAGATTTAGAATATGCAACATTTCTTTAAGATTTTGACATTTTACAGCTTAAAAAATATACCGACTTTACGTTTGAACCTTCAAAGCCAGCCTGGGCTTTTACTAGGCAACTACTTTGGGTGCTGCTTAAACGTCCCATACTACTGTTTTGTATATGTGTGTGTACGTTTTTTTTCCTTCTTTTTCTTCTTTGTTGGTACTGTTGTTGCTCTTTCAAATACTAAAATATACATGAGCTTTATGGTGCATTAATCCAAAAGTCTGCATGTTAGTATGTTTAAATGAAAATGTACTAAAAGTATTTATGCGCGATTTTGCTGTATGTCACATTATGCGGTAGCGCGGTGCCCTATTTTAAATCAGCTAACACACAAGCAGGCACACCATGCTTTTCTGTGGGTTCGTTTTCTTTTGCTCCGCATACAAGTAGTCACTGTTGAAAGCTGTGTTACGGTTACTGTTGGTACTGTTCCTTTTTTCTTTTTATTATTTCGATATTTTTTCAATGTTTTATTATTATGCCAAGAAACTGGCAGGCAAAAGGGTTTACCACATAAATAAATACATTCTTAATCATATATTATCCAATACAGTGACTAGAGAAATTCATCGTTATAAAGTTTTTTAATTCTATTTAAAATAGTTTTAATAGTTTTATATTCAGTATATGCCTGCCTGTAGTAATTAGTTCAGATACAGCCGATGAGGAAGACTATTCTCTCACATGTTCTCAACCAATGAAATCTTGCAACATGCTCTTGAGCTACGTTCACCTTAAATAACTCAATTAAATAATTGTAGTTTAAATCAGCGGACACATAGTTTGTATTAGTTCCGATCTTTTAGTAAAAGTCGAGCATAGGCCTCGGCAATATACTACAAATATGGTAAAATTAAGCGCTGTCACATGCTATTTCTGTCAATCTTAAATGGTGCCTGTAACCACTACAACTTGATTGCTTTCGCCTATAATGTTCGCCGAGTATAGAAGAAAAATTTCCGATCAGTTATTGGAAGAGTTGTACCTCTCCATTTCTGGGCTTTTGAGGTACATTTTGTTCCAATGCCTTTTACATTTCAAGAATTCAAACATTTTTTTTCGTACTTAAAACTTTTTCTTTGATAATTGCCTAAAATTTAGGAAAAAAGCAAAAGGTGAAAGAAAGCCACCACTAATCCAGAGATAAATATCTCTGGGGAAATATTTTTCGTCGTTTAAATCAGAGTTGTAATAAATGTATTTAAGCTTTTTAAATGTAAAATAATTAATTTTTTTTTATTTGAGGGGAAATTATTTTTGGTCACTGTACTTAAGCCAAAAAATTATAAACACACGTACAAATGTTTGCAATAAAATGTCACAAAGCTCCCAATAAATTATCAAATTCTGGCTCACATCCTTCTGTTTTTGTTTTTCTAAATAAATTACGACTTAACTGGAACATACTTAAACACACGCACACTCATACAAACTTCTAAAATGTAAATAAATAATTACGTGTCTGTGTATGTATGTACGCATTTAAGTGTTGATCCATCTTTGGCTGATCTAGGCTTTAAGCGCATACAATAAAGAGTTTAAGATTAAAATTTATAATCAAGTGAAAATCATAACAAAATCAAAGAAAATCTCTGTTGGAGCTCTCTGCTGAATAGTTAAATATAATTTCTACAGTTTTAGTTAACTAAAAAATAGACGTAATTAACTATGTATATCTACATACTGATGATGATGTGTGCTAATAGGGGAGAGGGCGAGAGAACAAATGTGTTGAGTATGCATACCAAAATAAACATTAAATACTATTCATCATGTATTGAAACGCTCATACAATTTTTAAATTGTCTGCTTATTTAACCATTGACTGACCGTCATCATCAACATTTCGCATATATTTCAGTTATTTTGGCAAATTCCAAGAAAGCGTTTTACTTCGAAAAGTGTTGCAGATACTCGTATGTATGTAGGTATGTATGTATGTGTCTTTTGGGCGCAACTCAATAGATGGAAAACAAAATATTTAAATAAAAGAGCTTATTTTGGAGATGTAGGTGATCGTTGAAATCACCGAAAGACTAAACTTACCGTTTTTTCACAAATGTTGCCAGATATTATTACTCTTTTTGCACTTCGAAGTGTGTGCATACGTTTTTAATTTTCTTATCTTTAGCAGATTCAATAATCTTTCATATGTTTTTTATCCGTTTTTAAGTCCCTAAAAACATTTGGAGTTTTAGTTGTACATTTATTTTTTACTTTTGAGACAATAAAATTCTCATATAGTCAATTAAATCAATAAAAAAAACGTCTCGAATTTCTATTCCAATAAATATTTAATTTATGCATTTAATTTTGGAATATAAATATTTGTCATATTTATTTTAGAGATTTTAGAAAACTTCGCCCATTTAAAACAAAACAAATAAGTTTAATAATTGATTAAATGTGTTTTATTCTTTTAATCGGTCTTTTTAATTAAATTTTAACGATATATTTTTTCGATATATTTTTTTCAAAAGCTTCTTCAGGAAAATTAATTTTTAATAACAAAAATTATTAGCAACTTGAAAAAAAAAATTTTTTGAAAACATTTGACAAAAACATATAAAATAATTTTCTTCATACATATGTACATACAAAATTAAAAATTTCAAAGATTGAAACATACACAAAAACAAGGAAACGGAAATTAAATAACAAATTCTCTCTTATGAAATAATTATAACAAATTATGTGTCTTTTGAATTAAGTACCTCTAATTCTGCGCTAAATTGTCTGTGTCTGTTTTGAAATTTATTCTCCTTACATTTGGTACATTAACAATTTCTAACATTTTTAACATATAACGTCTCTTAAAGTTTTTTCTATATCTAATATTGATGCTTCATAAAACTTTGGATAATGATTATATTTCTTCTTATGTGAAGATAAGGATGTCTTCTGTGTTGAAATATTCCTATATTTTTGGACACAACTATTACCAGCTAATCTTGTTTTAAGTTTATCCGGATGAAAACTATTCAATTCTGACAAAATATCATCCACTGCATCTTCTGAAGAAGTTATAAATCATTAACTTATGTTCCTGGAACACTCCCGCACAATTTGTATGGAAGGCTAAATTTGAGGCTGAAATTGAGTTAATTTTAATTAAGTTTCGTTTCTATACCACAAAAAATAAATTGTCTCCCTCCGATGGTACGCAGTCTTGGCGATCTTTTCCACCTTGATGTCGTTAGTTCTGGGGGTAAAAATCGGCGCTAGACGCCCAGGCTAACAGGTTCGTGAAACTGAGTGAGTGGTGGTACTACGGAAAGCCATTAGCGACGTAGTTATTGATGCGGCGCTTTGGCGAGGAACTTGGTGGTAATGATTAAGACTTCCAATTCTTTCATTCCAATTTTTATGTGTTGTTTTATCCTCAACAGAATGTCGCCAATAGCGCGTCAGTAGTTTAAATACTCTTCGGCTAACAAGCAAGCAGTAGGAGCAACACTCTGTTTGCTGTGCTCCTGAAATTTCAACTTTATGTGTCTTGTTGTTAAGAGAACATAGGGGTTGGGCTATTATTTCTGCTATCCTTTTAATTCTTAAACACACACTCTATTATCTAGTCTATATATTACAATCAAGTTGCAGGCTATGTTGCCTATTTTTAAATAGCGATTAATTACGAAAAACTGCTTTAATACTAAATGGTAACACTTAAATAACTCTGATAATCATAAAATGTACTCACTCACTCTCTGTTATGCTTTACTTATGTTTATTCGGTAAATGGATCCAACGATCGATCGACCGCTCGTTTATTCATTGTGTTGTGTGTGTTTGTGTGTGTCGGCAAATACTAGTGCGGCAAATTCTTTGATGATGACAATAGCTGCACGCGCCCAATTTACATTTACGAGTTCAGTGTCTACCGAAAACCAGTGTTAAGCGAATTTTTACTTTAGCCAACCAATATATCGTCTACTGCCGGCACAGCACAATACACCACACAGAATTGTCTCCTTCGAATAGTCGCATGCATGCATACATACTTTCCTCGTTTAATGGAACATTCATTCCTACATCTACAGCCTACTAGTATTGAGAATTAACTTTAAAATACACACACACACACACACACACACAAGCAAAATTGTACCGCATCTCACGCCATTGCATTATAGGACTCCTGTACCCAAATCTTATACAGCAGAGGATCTTAAGCATATTGTAACGAAAACGTTGCTACGAATGAACAGTCAGTCGATTTATGGAACTAAATAGAAGTAGCATAAGCCGAAGAAATGCGGTCAGTTGTATTGGTGGCTGAGTAGCTGGTTGGCTGTTTCTTTAAAAACGTTGCACAGTAAACCTAAAAAGCACATGGATTTTGGTTTTAGTTTCTTGTTTTATTAAGTATTAAATTTTCTTTTTTATTTTCTTTGTTTCAAAATTTTTCTCGTTCAATTTCAATATTTAAGGATAAACTGTCAATATGTCTACTTTAAATACATATATTTAGTGAACCTATAAATCGTTAACTGTCGTCAGTTGCCACGGTTTTTGCATTTTTTTTCCTCCTCGTTCTTCTACTTAATGGATTTTTCTTTTTTTTCGGCTGCTGTTGAGGAACATTTAAGAATTAAAGAAGCGTAAGGAGAAGAACAACAACAGCAACAAAACACTTTATTGGTTATTTAAATTTTTAATAACAGCAAAATTTTAAGAATACTGAGTTAAGTAAAATTTTATAGCGAGCGCTTTTTCTCTTTTCAGCTCTAAAAAATATAATTCACCCATCAATCGTACTCCCGAGTATAATAGTTCAGCGGATTTACATGATCATCCGTCCCTGTTGACCGACGGGCGTTTAATTCATGAAGCGAATAGTGAAATTTCTTATCAATATCGCCATGGTAGCGAACATTCTTCCTCCAGTTTACACTCTCCTGCCATTCATCACTCGACCTCCACGTCAACACCCACCCATAACAATAGTTATGATAATGATCATATGACCGATGTTACAACCGCTGTTTCATTACCCTTAAACTCTCAATGCCACAGTTCCGTGATCATATCGAATTCTTACATGCGTACAACAACACCGCCACAGTCCTCTACATCACAGCATTTAGTTGCTTCAAATATGTCACCACTACTAACAAACAGTACCTCGTCCACCATGTTGAATAAGTATTTAGCTCATCCAAATATGATGAATGTTGCCATGTCGTCGGATACGGAAGAATATGGCACAGGATTAGGAGGAAACGTTGGTAGCATTGTAGGAGTGGGTGCTGGACCAAATATCATAGATGGTTCGATGTGGGCATATGATTATAAAGGTGAAATTTGTGCAGCGAATCGAAATTTCCTGGATCGTCATAAATTAGTCAATGAAGTAAAGTTTCGTGCTGTCGGCAGCAATCAGTCTAAATGTGCCAAAGAAGCTAGAATACGTAGACCCATGAATGCATTTATGGTTTGGGCGAAAATAGAGCGAAAAAAATTAGCCGATGAAAATCCCGATTTACATAATGCTGATCTTAGTAAGATGTTAGGTAAGCGAAAAATATATTATAACTGAATCTTTAGTGTTAGAAGTTAGATTTCCTTGACACAGTATCAACTAATTTAGGATTCCTGCAATTTTAATTTAGAAGTAACACCTTAAAATGTGGATTTTTTTATCCAAATGAACAGTGAAAACTAAAAGGACCACAGGAACTTCTCAATCGATTTTTAAAATAAGCGCAAGTAAAACAAATAACAAAATGTAAACAAAAATGTATTTCGTCGACCTTGGCTACGGCCGACCTCTATGGAGTGTTGAGAGAGAAAAAATCTAAAACTAGAACGCTTAAAATCTATTATTTTTGGGTTTGCTTAAAAATTTATTATCTTTTAAAATTTTGTTATTTTTAGGTAAAAAATGGCGATCTCTAACTCCACAAGATCGAAGGCCATATGTAGAGGAAGCAGAACGACTTCGGGTAATACACATGACCGAACATCCCAATTACAAATATCGACCTAGACGACGAAAACAATCCAAATTACGTGCATTACAATCAAACGGTGTGACAAAGGATCAAAATGGCGTTTCGGGCACCCAATCGCCTAACAAACAATCAAATGCAAAAACATCATCAACCCCACCATCTAATTCACTCTCATCGGGTACATTTGATACAAATTCAAATCATCAAAGAAATTCAACCCCACACATTCACACAACCTCCAACTCTGCGCTTTACGAACAAACATTGAGGCAAAATTATTCGCCCAGCTCTTTGGATTGCTACAGTAATCCCGATATTGTAGAAAATAATGATTTCCTTAGCTGTCCTCCGCCACCTCGTAGTAGTGACAATACGACAGGGATTGATTCTCAACATAATTTTGTTTTGGCTGAGGACACTACTAACGGCACTTCATACAAGAAAAATTGTTCAAGAAGTACATCGGTTGCCCAGCTGGGAAAATCACAAACAAGAGGACATAGAACTTCTCAAAAGGAAAGTGACAAATTAAAAGAAAAAGATAATGCTAGATCTGCATATCCTTTAACCGCAACATCATTGTCTGTGGTAGCTGGACGAGGTATGTATGTTACCTGTACGAATCGTGGGCTTTTGGATCATGGTCATTCGGTAAAAGGCACCTTTTACCCTCCGGTTTCAAGTTTAGATGAAAATAAAATTCACACCAATACACATACAAATGTGTTGGGTTCAGGCAGCGGACACGTTTCAGCTCTTAGTGCAACCAATTACTCAACGCATCAAACATCAGCCCACCTCCACAATGAATTAAATTTTTCTTTAGATAATTCTCGTATGGCGCACAGCTCTTGTGCTGGAGATTATCTTGTGGCTCCCAACACTTACAATCCCAATATTGCATATGAGGATTATTTGCGCTACACTACAAGTGCAGCCACCCACAGTTCACAGTTTGCTGACAATGATTACACAACTTTGCACGGAGAGAATAATGCTAGTGGCATGACTAATGAAGAGGATACACTTAAGAATCCTAAGCAAACCAAATATCCTGATTCTAATCATAATTACGATAGCTATGAAACATTTAATCCAATGGTAGTATCAACTACAGCAACTGGTAGCAGCTACTATAGTCAGCTACCATATTCCCTAGCCAGCCAGTCATTTCCCTTGCAATTAACCCTGCCCTTGCAGCAATCTCCGATACCGGCTGGAGTTTATGGTCAAGTGGCTCATAATCAAAATCAAGGTTATCTACATTACAATCACTATGGCCCTCAAATTGCAACACAAATGTCACATTTAAATGAGGGCGGAAATTCACCTTCACAAATGAGCTTAATGTCACAGGGTTCACCCACACCTTTGGCAGCAGCATCTTTAGTGCAGTCATCTCCCTACACCCATTCCCATACGCATCATCATCATGCTCATCATCCTCAAATATTTAGCAGTGTTCCCAATTCTTCCAGCGTTGTGGGTGTGGGCGAAATTCTGCTCGACTCTAGACGTGACGATGAAATTAGCAACATTTTGGCTGGCGTGCGAAAAACATGTTACAGTAATTAGCAGTGAGTGTTCTAAGCCAACAAAAAAAAAAAACAAACACAAAAAAAAAAAAAACAAAAGCAAAAGAAGGAAAATAGTCTAAAAGATCATTTAATTACTATTATTTTGTTAAATTATATATTTTTCCCTTTAACTTTCATTCTTAATGTTGTTGTTAAAGTCTTTTTTTTTTAATGTAAATAAATTTTGTATGTAAAATATCCTCATTCTAAAAAAATAAGATCACAAAATATAAAAGTAGATGAATAAAACTTTTTAAAACCTGTAACAATATACGACATCTTTTATTTCCATATTTATTTATTTTCTTATTAAAGTAATTAAATTTAAAACCTTCTGTTTTACAGCAACAAAAAACATTCATCAAGTGTTAAAGAGACGATTTTGAATTTAAGAAATATTTAAATAATTTTAGTCGCAATGACGTTTGATTACATTGAAAGAAAAAATTTGTTTGAAAATAATTTTACAAGCACTTGGGTGACTATATTTCGTATGGTGCTATTATTATTATTATTATTATTATTATTATTAGGTAAGAAGCAATGACTAAAACTGAAACAGATACTAATTAAGACTAAAATAAACAACGATTATATTAGATAATACAGCACAATCCAGCTCCTGTGCAGACTGGAATGAAGGGCGAATACATATTTCATGCTATTCTCCATTAAATTTGCAATCAAATAAAATAATTTTATGCCGTTGACTCAAAAATAGTTGAAAATATTCGCAGTCTTACCGTGCTACCGCTTCATTATTTCTCTAGTTCATTTTAAAAAATAAGTTCATGCATTTTTTTTTGGTTTCTTCGTTTCCGAGCAGCACTCAGGGGATGACGCCTACACATGCAATGCGTTATATCAGAACTAGGAAATCAGGTTATAGGAAGGAAAACAGAAGCTGTAGTGTTTATGGACAATCAATTGAAAGTGCCAGGAAAGACATCTGGAGGCAGTTTATTCCACATACGAACTGTTCTGCTAAAAAAAAACGATTTTTCCCTGTAATGCGTAGTGCAATTCAATGGCCAATCAATCACAAATGGCTGTGCTCTCAACGAAAGTCGAGTTAAACGTAAAAACGTGCGAGTAACGGTAACAAGTTCCCTAATTTCGTTAAAGCACTAATCATTTTAGTAACGATAAAACAGTGAAATGTAACCCACATTGCATCGATGCTTCAGAGAATCAATAAAGTTGGATACGCTACTTTCCTTAATGAGCCTCTGGGCCCTCTCCTGTACGCGGTCGATACTTTGGAGCGTCGGTCCATAGATGAGAGTTATATTCTATCTTTGAATGGATATATAGGGTCCGCTATCTAACGTTTTTTTCAACTAATGCTTATTTCGTGAATAGTAACACTTAGCTCATGTTTGAATTGACAGATAATTAGTTTTATCCTTCCGCTGAACGAATATGGTTGTGTATATACTTGAACAACGCTTTACTAAGTGGGCCTGCGATCGACTTACAGAAGATGACGATTTAGCAAAAAAAAGTCATCTTTTCAGATGAAGCTCATTGATCTTGCGGGGTGTGTAAGCAAGCAAAATTGTCGCATTTGGGGCACAGAAAACCCACACGCATACATTGAAAAGCCGCAAAACGAGCATCGAAAACGAGTCACTGTTTGGTGCGGTTTTTTGTCCCGAGGCCATTTTTCCGGAGTGGCCGTTACAGTCAATGGCGATCGTTATCGGGCCATGTTGAACGAATTTTTGTTCACAAAAATTGAAGAGGAGGATATTGGCAACATTTGGTTTCAACAGGACGCCGCTACGTGCCACACAGCCGAAGCTACACTCGATGTTTTGCGCTCTACTATTGAAGATCGTATTATCAGCCGCAGAGCTGATGTCGTTTGGCCACCTCGGAGCTGCGATTTGACACTGTTGGACTATTATTTGTGGGGTGCCGTCAAAGATAAGTGTTACGCCGACAAGACAGAGACAATTGACGCTTTAAAGGACAATATTCGTGAAGCCATTGGTGAAATACAGCTGCACACAATCGATAATGTGCTTAAAAATTGAACCGATCGTGTAGGCTACTGCACGGCCAGCCGAGGCAGCCATTTGAAACAAACTATTTTCCATTATTAACCGGAAGGAATGTACTTTCAAATAAACAGTTTTGTTTATAACATTTAAAACAAAAAGTAAGTTATTTGGCGGACCCTCTACATATGGTGATACAATGACCGAAAGTTCCTTGGAGTTTTAAATATATTTTATAGCCGATCTTGTAATAATATGTAAACATGCAAATAAAAAAGACACTTTCGCCGAAGCCATGATAATGCTTTGTATTAGGTGAGATCAGAAGGGTAACATTTGTTTTCAACAGGATGGCGCTACGTGCCACACAGCCGAAGCTGTATTGTGTATTTTTGTTTGTAGCGTTTAAAACAAAAAAAAAAGTTATTTGATGGATCCTATCGGTGGTATAAATAGTACGGAGATCGGATGAAGTGAAGTATCTCTTACACCGTTTAAAAAAATCGAGGCACTTGAAAGTTTCTCTAGAAGCTTGAAAAATGTGTTTAGTCCATGGCACATCACACTGAATTTTCATACCAAGAACATCAAGAGCTTCCGATTCCGTATTACCTATATCACCCATAGTAACAGATGCAGCACCATTTCCAAACACAGATCTATGTGTAAGCATGCAACATTGCGTCTTACGGGCATTAAAATTTACCCCACAATCTACTTTACTTTATTATTATTATTATTTGCAGAACGATGCTTCCTATCAAATGCAAAAACTTAATTTAATAAAACTATTCCCAAAGAAGACACCTGGCTTTGAAAGAGAGGTGATTAAGCTTAAGTTTTGAATTGGAAGCTTAAAGGCTTCTTGGGTATGGGATAATTTTATACCGTTACGTATTTCTTGTTTTAGCAATTTAAAATTATAGCAGCTGTTTTAAGTAAGCTAAAATAAAAACTTTGCTACACACTGTTTTATTATTTTTATTGATCTTTAAACAATTTTTATGTTTTTTGATCTGCACTTCTTTCTGATTTTTTTTGTGTTATTTCGCTATTTTTCCAATTTCTTTTTTTAATGGACAATTGTTTTTTCTTTTTTTATATTTAAACAAAAGTTTTCGTAAAAGCAGAAGCCTAAAAACTTAAAATTTATGGTTAAATATTATAGTCAAATCTCCCACTGTGAGTTAATTGACAATAACGTAAAATAATTTTTATTATTAATTTTATGTAGACTAAGTTTTTGAAAAAGTCAACAAAACTTGAGGAAACATTAAGTAAACATGTATTAAAGTTTTTTATTGACATAAACCTGCCCAACAAAAACATAAAATTGTTCAATTTTCGGAATTACTTTCTATGATGACAATCTTTCCTAATTAATATTACAAATGCAAACGTATATTTTTTTAATAATCGTAATGTAATAAGGCTTTAACCACTAAACATAACGTTATGATAATAAAGACTTGCCAGTGATGTAGAAGAGAGCAGGAGGTCGAAAATAAAATTATTTTCTCTACAGAAGTCAACATAAAATTAGAGCATAAGAAACTTACTCTCTTACTTTACTTGAAGTAGCATATTTTAAAATATTTACAAATAACAAAGTTGAATATTTTAATTTTAGTAGCTACGAGAGCACTAGTAGGTATCCAAAATTTTTTTCTTTTTATTCAAATAAGAATGGCTCCACGAAACCTATTTACCAGAATGAGAAACCTTGCAGTAAAAAATCTTTTTAAGGAGTGAAACAATCGCAGAATGAAATAGCTGGAGCTACCAGGAGCCCAAAAAAAAATATTAATAAATTTATTAGTTTAATAATTTTCAGTTTTATTCGACCTTTTTTATAATTTCTATTAAATTTTAATCTTTTTACTCGGTCCTTTAAATTATAACGATTTCTTTTTCTTTTTTTCTTTCAATATTTCGCTTTCCTTTTGAATTTCCTGAAGAAGCTTTCCAAAGGAAAGCGAAATATTGAAAGAAAAAAAGAAAAAGAAATCGTTATAATTTAAAGGACCGAGTAAAAAGATTAAAATTTAATAGAAATTAGTTTAATAATTTTTTAATTAAGTTTTTATTTATTAATTAATGTGTTTTTTTTTACTTTTAATAAGATCTATAACCTCTCCCCTTGCTCCTTGTGTCTTAAAAATTCCAAATTTTTTTTTATAATTTATTCTGCACTGCTTGTTTAAGATAAAATGAAATTATTTTTTAAAATGTTATTGTGAATGATGCGTTTTTACTTTGCAATGAGTGCAGCCCTAAAATCATAACTTCTTAATTTGTTTTTATTAAAATTTTAAGGACATCAAGGAGCATGCGTCAAAATAGAAATGTAAAGGAAGAAAAAGTCTTTAAGCAATTCACATTTTACACTAAATTTTTTTGGCGTTAGTTACTTGTTACAACGTTACATAAAAAAGTAATTTATTTTTTTTTTTATTCATTAAAAATATTTTTTATTGTAAATTCTAGTATTTTAAAAGTGCTTTCAATTAAGTTTGATACATAAATTTAATAAATTTAATTTCACATTTCCATTTCAGTTTAAGTGGTCATATATAATTTTAGTATGTATCGATTTCTGTTCATCACCTTTTTTTGCTAAAACGAAAATGTCTTTAATGGGCCAATGAATTAAAAGAAAAAAAATGTATAACATCACGAAAATTCCAAATTGGTGCGGGAAATAAATAACTAAAACAATTTAAAACGAATTTTTAATTTCACTTAAATTGACAACAATACCAAGACTTTCTTCCTTCTGCGTACAAAATCGATAAAAAAAAATCACAAACTTATTTTATTGCGAAAAAAAAAATTTGACTATCGAATTTTTTTAATCACCATCCCGTCATCTTGCCTTCTCTTAAAAAAGAAAATAAGAAAAAAACCTACAGTTAAGCGGTTGTATAAAGAAGCTTGAACATCCTCCTCTCATTGTTTCGAAAACATTTTGTTATATAGTCATCAAATATTGGGAAAAGATCATCAAATAATCATCATGTCATTCTTAAACACAATAAAATCAACACAGTTACCACCAATTAAAAATATTCTAAATGTAGCTGTACAGACGGCCCGTCAACATATGCCCGATAAAAAAGACTATGAACAGCCAGGTGGGGTCAGCAGTATGGCACAACCGCATCAGCAACAATATCAAAATCAGCCAAATGATACACAGCCCATGTATCAGGGAGACGAAATGAATTACGGCACTGGTAAGATTTCCAATTTATGTCCAAAAACACCATTTTATTAATTTCTGTGGAATAATTCTAGCTGACAGACCAACTGAATTAAATCCCTTTAGAAATCCAAAGGGTTGGACGGATGACGGTGATGGTAGCGATTTAAAAGGCGAAGGAGGTTACCAGACCACCTCTTTTGTGACCAACGAATATGATGGCGTTCGGTAAGTTGTTGGTTTTAACATAAACGTTACATAAAAAAATTAATTAGGCTGATTGATTTTAAAATTTGATTTATCACAATATGGCATGCATCTGCATGCATTATTAAATAGAAGGTTTCGGTTATTCGAAATTAACTTCGAAATTCTATAACTATCTTATATCTGTATTACGCTGAGCAGATTTTTTTTGTCTATGTTAAAATATTCTTCTCTCTTTGAATAAGGATTTTACGTTATAATAATTTTATTTCAAGGAAATCTTTCAACTTAAATGAAAGAACAAAATAAAATACTGTTGCAAGGAAAACTTTAATTGATAAAGTTTTGACGGATTCACTTTTGGAAATATTATCTTCATTATCTAATAAAAAATTCAGATGTTTAAATTAAATTTAAAAAATTATAATTCTAATCAATTACGCTCTTTTTTCTCATAATCACAAGCAAATCTTATATAACGTACAGTGGTTTCGATTGCATAAATAAATTTTTTTTAATTTTAAATCACATTTATCCAATAACTGAAAAACATTCAATGTAAAAAAAGTTTAACTTTTAAAAACTTGTTTACGATAGTGATTATTTTGGCATAGTCTTGGCTTTAATGGGCTAAGGTGCGCAAGTTTTAAAATCGATTTATTTATTAATCGATTTTAAAAAAGCTTCTTCTTTCTCTTTTGAATATCTGACGGGTTGAGTAATTTAATATATTTTATATAAAAATGCTAAAGTTTTGTTTGTTTGAATGGGCTAAACTGGGTAAATTGAAAAGCCAATTTCTAAAACATCTTGGAGATCATTAAATAAATTCATAACTGTATACTATAATCGTGCATATATTCGTCTTTTTTTGCGGCTACATATTGTTACGTTTATACCTTTTATCAGAGTAGCGAAGTGTTCACTCACTGTTCATACATCTATGAATATGTACATTTCATTTTTTAGCCGCTTCTTTTCATACATGTATGAGAGACTGAAAAATATTTTGCGTTTTCTCATTTATGAATGCGACGATTTATTTTTTTCTTTCTATTCATAAGTGAAAAAATGAGAAACACACAAGTGTTCATTTTTGAATATGTACAATTTTGATAATTTTTCATAAATGAAAAGATCGTAAAAATATGTGCGTTAAGCATTCGCGTACATAAACGCACATATTTGATAATGCGCAATTGTCGGCGTATGTAGGAAAAAAATGTTGTTTTTTTATTTATTTTAGAATATATTGCAATATTGTATTTTGAGTTAATATGTACCCATGTGTTTTTACTACATTTTACGGTAAACTGCGATCGTAGGTAGAACATTTTTTCACGTTCATTTATGAGAAATTTTATAAAATTTCAACGTTCATAAATGAACATGTACATTTATGTATGAAAAAGAACATTAATGAGAAGTAGCTAATTTATCATTTATCACATATGAATAAGACTAATAATTCTTGTTGTGCGCATTCATGTATGAACATAAGCAGAACATTTTTTCTTGTTCGTTTATGCGCGTGAAAAATAAATATAAAATTTTAGATTTCTCATTTATGAAAAATATCACTCAATGTTGATTTTTGAATGTTCATAAATGAAAAATTCTGAACCCTGCCTTTTATAAACGTTTTGTTCTGAGTTCTTTATTGCAAAATAAATAACACCAGATTTTAGAGTTTTTAAAATAATTACAAGTTTATTTACTTTAACTGCACAAAAAGTTGTCACTACAAAACAATTTACTTAAGATGCACGTCTTTACTTCACGAGGTTTATTTTTCAACCAATTAACTATCTACTCAGATACTGCCTTTTATATTTGTCCACTAGAATTCTACTCCCTTTATATTACATTTTGTTGTTGTATTTTATTCATTCAATGTATAGGCGTCTGTAGGTCTTTGTGTATTTTTATTTTTGTTCTTATGCTAATAAAGTTTCTTTCTGAAATTTATTTTAAGATAATTGTTATTGTCTTGTGTACATAAGTTATCTCAGAAAACTACACAGTTAGTAAACAGCATACGTGATTGTTCTTGTTTTGCGTGTATAAAATTTCTAAGCAGCTTATAACCCGAAAGTTGTAATTTTTAAAAGCTGCTTACGTTTTCTTAGCAAACTGCGCAGTTAGTAAACATTATACCCAGTTGTTTACTTTACTACTTAATCATTTTCTTTTAAAACTTAAGCAAGGCGCATCCATAACAACATATACGTTGTCATAACTTTTTGAATTTTTTATTTAATAATTAATTATTTAATCAGTTCATATAGTGATTGATCAAAATAAGCTGATGTGTGGATGAAAAATAAATGTATATACATTTTACGGAATAATATTAATGGTTATAATTTTATTATAACAGCGTGAAAAAACATATTTATTCTTTTAATAAACTTTTTGTTTATTGAGTTATTTTATTGCAAAATAATTATATACGACTTTTTAGATTTCTAAATTCAGTTACACAATTTAGTTAGACGAGCTATTCACTTTTATACACACAAAATAACACGATAGCTATTTTACCACTCTAACTCCTAGAAGCTGCTTTATTATCTTTGTGTCCTCACTCGTTAACGTTTTCACTTAATCTGCTTTATTGCCCAAAAGAGGGAGCTTATATGTAACGGTTTGAATGGTTCTCTTATATAAAAAAATTTTTACTTTAACGTCCTGACATACAGTTGTTGCTATCATTTTGTAGGCGCCTGTTTGGTTGTATGCCTTCTTGTTCTGTGTCCCTGTAGGCTTATAAGTAGTATACTAGCTTATCAGTCTGGGGGTTGTGGGTTCGATTCCCAACAAAGACCTTGGCTGTTTTTTTCACTATAAAAATAAAAATTGACTGTCGATCAGACTGCTCAGTGATAAAGGCATGGTCACGGATCGCTGTGCTGTCTTATACGACAATTAATTTCCATAACTATCTTTCTACTTTCACCATCTGTCTCATATCTTCTCTATCCCTTTGCTAAAGAATGTAGCACGGTACTTGTTTATTTAAAGGCATTATTGCCGGAAGTGCTACTTCTCTTTAAAACAAAATTGTTTTATTTTCTTATTGTTTATTTATTGTTGTTGTTTCATTAAATTTTGTAGAAGCTTCTTTACTTATAAACAGACACAATAGATCATTTCACTTTTTACTTTTTTATTTTAGTTATAATTATTTTTTAACTTAAATTCAACATCCTTCTAATAATATGAATTATTTTTAAAATTAATCCTAAACGGAGAAATATCCTCGTTCAGGAATAGATGACTTAAATGAAATTGCATCCAGAGCTTAGTTTTTATATTTTCATTTTCTTTCTTTAAATGAAATTTGACAACATGTCAATAATCATAAAGTATGTTCCAATGACGAATTACTTATATACGAATGCTACAAAAACAAAATGATGATTGACGTGCTACTGTTGTTATTTCCCGTTTTATCTGGCTGTTGTTCTCTTTGTGTTAATGGCGAGCGCTTTCAATGTAAAAACATCACTGTCAAGCCGTGATACAATTCGTACGTGATATAATTCGTACAGTGTTCGCGTTTCGGTAGTTTTGTTGTTAAGTTTGTACGTTTATCACAAAACACTCGCAATAAAAGTAAGAATTTTATGAGTTTTATTTGATTTCGGCTCTCAGATACAGTAAAAAAATATAATGAAAATATTTTCTCAATGGTTATTGTGTTTTTGTATTTAATCAATTTGGCCTGAGATATAAGACTTTTGAGTTTTCTATATAAAATTTGAGTAAAATCCACTGATGAGCTACGGTGGCTTACATTGAAAATTGGGCAAATCATTAATCGATTTTATTCTACTATTTAAGCTGTCATAGCTTAATATTTTTTAAAATCTTTTACAAACTTTTAATTGAGCATTTACTACACAATAACTTTTTGTAAAAAAAATATTTCTATAACTTTTCAAAACCGTACTTTTAAACTAATTTCAAAAAATTCTAAAATTAACTCGGAAAAAGCAAAAACCCATTTTAATTGCGGTTGCATTTTTTTTATTACAAGTAGTCGGTTGGATGAATATTTGCTTTCGTAGTAAGAAAATTTTTTAAATACTTTTTGCAATGCCGCGTACAATCAAACAATCTACCTTGGAAGAGTGAAGAATAGTTGTTAATAACTATTTAATAGATAAAACTTAACGG
This sequence comes from Trichopoda pennipes, assembly GCA_030448955.1. Lineage (NCBI taxonomy): Eukaryota > Metazoa > Arthropoda > Insecta > Diptera > Tachinidae > Trichopoda > Trichopoda pennipes. The sequence goes on from JASKUP010000040.1 coordinate 8,198,161, forward strand.
AAAATCACATTAAAAAGAAAATTCCATTAAATTAAATTAAAATATCACCAAAAACATATTTATAACAAAAATCGTTATATTAGTTAGGCCCTTTATACAGTGCACAGTGGTTTGAGAACTTTTTTTTAAATAATTCGATAGCTAAAGACATCCCAATGAAATTTCACAGAGGTCAAGCAGAGGTATTTTGTTTCTCCTAAAACTGGCCACCCTGCTCTTGTTAACTACGGGGCTGTCAAATCCTTTTTGGAGTTAATAGGGATAGGAGCTTAATACTCTGTATATTTTTTTTTAATCGGTGTTTTGTTGCAAAATTGGCTATGCTTGGATTGGACTGGAGGGTGAACCGTTACAATTTTGGACCCAATTTTTTTTCCAATTTTTTATAGGTTGCCTTTAAAATAGTCCATAAAAATTTACTAGTAGCAAAGTAAGTTTAAATTATAAAAGCAAAAAAACGATATCACCTTTGTGGGGAAAATCTTAAAAACCGGAAGTTTTTACATTTTCCCGATTGCAAAGCTAGTAAATTTTTAGCGAAACGTCTTCCCAGAAACTAACATACTACTGTTTATTATTGCATTCTTGATATAATATATATATATAATATATATATATATATATATATTTTTTTTTAAGAGAAGAAGCACATCAGGCAACAATGCCTATTTAGTCAAGTACTGTGCTACATTCTTTAGGAAAGGGATACAGAAGAGATGGGACAGGTGGTGAAAGTAGAAGGATAGTAATGGAAATTAACTGTCGTGTAAGACAGTTCAGTGACCAGTGACTATGCCTTCATCGCTGAACAGCCCCACCGACAGTCAATTTTTATTTTTGTAGTGAAAAAACCAAGGTCTTCGTTGGGAATCGAACCCACAACCCCCATACTGACAAGCTAGTACACTATCTACTAGCCTACAGGGGCACCTAACAGTCCTGCCCCTCTTGTGACCTTGTTGTCCACAACCCATAATTGTGGAAGTCTTTTACAAAACTAATTTAGTTATATCAAGAATCGTATAATAATAATACGATCATAAATAAGTACACCATGTCAAAAATACTAAGTAAAGTTGAGATTATTTACCTTGGGAGAGTGAACAATAGTTGAAATAATACTATTTAGAAGATAAAACTAAACGGGCAATTGGAGGAGCGATAGAAAATGGCAGCGGGATTACAAATAAAAAAAGCGCACCCGTAAAAAGAAAACTTCGCCTGCCAAATTTAAAGGTTGGCCGACTTTTACTGTGATCATAGTTTTAAGACTAAAGTACTATAAGACTAAAGTACCAAAATTTTTTTTTAATACATTTACTAATTTGCAGGCTTAAAACTATAATGAAATATTTTGCAAAAATTTTACGAATTATTTATTTTAAAGTTGATAAACTTTTCTGTAGCATTAGCGAAATACCCATATGGATATGCTTTCCCCTCAGTAATATATTTTCATGTTTTCAATAATGCACAATTAACGTAATTTACCATATTTATTTGCGGCCGAAAACATTTTGATGAATATATACTGCATACAAATAGTTATTGGGTGTTGTTAAGGAATATTTTAGGACGAGAAGCCAGTTATCTATACAAATCTTGTACTTCTGCGCTTGTGATAGCACTCCTACTTTTCGAAATTAAAATTGATTTTCTTTATTTTATTTTCCAATTTTACTATAGAAGTATAAACTTTTTTTCACTTTAAATTTCACCTACAAGAGATAACACAATAAAATTGTCCGTCAATGAAATACATGTGGCAGCCCTTTTGTGTCATTAATAAGTAACCGGTATTTATTATCATTGCTGACCTAGAACAACTTGCACATGCATTCTGTTTTCTCTTCCGTTTTGTGCTGTTAACTATGATAGACGTGTTGGCTACGTCTTAAATATAAAATTTTATTTTAACATTAATTTAAGTGAATAAATATAAATAAGAATTCACAAGATTACATAGTTTTATTGGATTCACGTAAACCAACAATCCAAATACATTTAGTTAAGAAAAAGTATATGAATGTATTTTCTTTTAGTTTTATCGGCACTATTTCTTTTTATGTCATAAATCCAGAGTGGCGAAGTATTTACTCACTGTTCATACATGTATGAATATGTACATGTCATTTTTTAGCCGCTTCTTCTCATACATGTGGGAGAGATTACAAATTATTTTGTGTTTTCTCATTTGTGAATGCGACGATTTATTTTTTTTTCTTTCCATCCATAAGTGAAAAAATGAGAAATACACAAGTGTTCATTTTTGAATATTTACAATTTTGATAATTTTTCATAAATGAAAAGATCGTAAAAATATGTGCGTTAAGCATTCGCGTACATAAACGCACATATTTGATAATGCGCAATTGTCGGCGTATGCAGGAAAAAAAATGTTTTTTTTTATTTATTTTAGAATATATTGCAATATTGTATTTTGAGCTAATATGTACCCATGTGTTTTTACTACATTTTACGGTAAACTGCGATCGTAGGTAGAAAATTTTTTCACGTTCATTTATGAGAAATTTTATAAAATTTCAACGTTCATAAATGAACATGTACATTTATGAAAAATAACATTAATGAGAAGTAGCTAATTTATCATTTATCACATATGAATAAGACTAATAATTCTTGTTGTTCGCATTCATGTATGAAAATAACCAGAACAATTTTTGTTGTTCGTTTATGAGTGTGAAAGATAAATATGAAATTTTAGATTTCTCATTTATGAAAAATATCATGAGTGTTGATTTTTGAATGTTCATAAATGAAAAATTCTGAACCCTGCATAAATCTCATCCCCCCACTTTAGTTGCTCATTGTCTCTTATAAAGTTGACGTAATGTCTATACGCAGCAATTTGTGTCAACAATTTTCGTGTTGTCATTTGCCTCAAAATTCGTACTTTTTGACGTTTTATTTCATTCAAGTTGTGCAAAAATTGAGTTGAAACAAAAATGGATGTAACAGAAAAAACTTATATACTGGAGCCTATAACTGACTGCTTTGGAGAAGTCATTGAATGGGATTCTGATGACAGTGAAAAGGATGGAATTTTGAAAAAATTTTTGATTGTTTTTAATTTGTTAGTCAACAATTTTTTAATTTTTTTATTAATTCTTTATATACTTTTTTAATATACTTTTTTACTAATTAGTAGTTTTTTATTATTAACCAGCAGGTCTTTATTTTATAAAAAAAATTTAAACTTTATTTTTTATTATATTTCAATATTTCTTCAAACCATTGGTTGGCATCTTCAGGATAAACAAAAAAGTATATGAACAATTAATCAAAAAATGAAAAAATTGCTGACTAACAAATTCAAAACAATTTTTTCAAAATTCCATCTTATTAACTAATTTTATTTTCTAAAAGTCTCTCTTAAATACCAATATACATACATAATAACATATAATAATTTACTTATCCTATTGTTTATAAATATATTTGTCATTAATCGTAATTATTAATGACAAATGTGTGTTTAAAGATAAAAAAGATTGTAAAGATCATAAAATATTGTTAACAACAATATTTTATATTTAACATTCGACATCTATAGAAAACCAACAACAACGGACACTACCATCCACAACACTTCAAACCACCCTACCCAACACAAACTAGCAGCTTTTAGACATATGATACACAGGCTTGGGATAATTCCACTTACTCCAGATAAGTACAGGAGGGAACTCGACACAACCTACGCCATAGCTATGAATAATGGCTACAAAACCACTACCATCGATAAACTACTTAGACAATACAACACTAAGAACAGAAATAGAGAAGACAAGGAGACAGCCGATACAACACGACGGCACACCTTTACTTACACAGGACCAGAAATATACAGACTAACTAACCTTTTTCAAAAAGAAGGAATACTCACAGCATTAAAAAGTGGAAACACCCCCTTAGACACTATCTCAGAACAACGACAGAAACAACTGACAAATTTAATTCCAGCGGGGTATACAGACTTACCTGTACCGGCAAACAAACCTATATAGGGCAAACTGGACGAACACTAAAAACAAGGTTTGCAGAACACATACGCTCATACAAACGGAAAAGAGAAGATTCAAACTTTGCATCACACCTTGACACTCACGGACACACACCAAGGGAAATAAATGAATGTATGACATTATTACATCCTAGCAAAAAAGGACGAAGACTAGACATTCTTGAAAATATGGCAATCTACAAAACAAAAACATTCAACAACGATATTATAAACGAACAGGTAAACACGACCTCAGACACAATTTTCACACCATTGAAACTACTCATGCCAACGGGCAAACGAAAAACACCCTCAGACGGACACACGTACCTACATAATAATAAAAGACGGAGGTATCGTTAGGTTCACTTTGCATACAAATGCCAGGTGGCTGGTATTCTGCTTACCTGAATATATACGAACCTAATAACAGAACTGCCTGAACGCCAACACAACTCACCAGTACAAACTAAACCGTGGCTTGAAAATGATGCATACGCATCGAAAGCGCTCGCCATCAAATACAAACCGGCCAGTTACGACGGGAAATGGCAATATTACATTCTTATCATCCTACTTAGCTTAGAATTTACGCGTCTTAAAAGAATGTTAGAGAATATTTATTACTACAGAAAACAAGTTTAGGCATGAGCATCGCTAACTTCGTCAATTTTATGACGAAATTTTAACATTCCTTTTTAACAATGACACAGGGTGTAAAAAGGAATGTCAAAAATGCAAAAAATACAACTTTGTGTATATGATTATGAATGGAAACACAAACCGAAATTCCCGAGTACAAGCAGCTGCGTACTGCACTGAAATAGAAAAATATTAAATTTTTATACTTTCTCTTTCTTTGTAATGGAAAAATCAAAAGTTGAAGCGTGTGAACAGGGACTTGCAGATATGCAGAGTCGCTCAGTAAATTTTATGCTTAAAGTTTTTTTTCTATTAAAAGTATAAAAAATACAAAAAAATAAGAAACATTTTGTATTTCATTTCATTTAGATGATGATCATGTGATATTTCCAAAAAATACCAATAATTTCTCTCTGTGAATTTTAATTTGCAATTTTAGCGGTGAAATGAAACAAATTATAACTTTTATTTGTAAATAAATAGTAAGAGTATGTAACGGTTATTTGTTAAGAGGAAGAGATAGATAAAGATAGATTGTAGTTTTTCAATGAAAGTGCACTTCTTAAATTCCAAACAAAATTTAATTGGGATTGAACATGTTTTAAATGATTTTTTATAACTGTAGCAAGACGTAGTAGCACTCTAAAGAGGTACCAGTAACGAAGTTTTATAAACCAAAAGAAGAATATACTTATTTAAAATTCTCTTTAAATTATTCTTTCTCTTAAATTTACTTAAAAACTGAAGTTTTTGTTTAATTGAATTATAATGTTCTTGCCACCCATTCGGTAATTTATTAAACAGAAACTTTCAGAAAAGTTCTACCTGCAGGAAAACTAAAACTAGAAATATGAAATTATTTGAAATTTACTTACTTTCTCTTTTCTAGACAGGGCAGTATTGCATCGGAGGGCAGCTCGTTTGTGTGTGAAGGTGAAGGTGGCGGTGGTCATAAAATCGATGAAATGCAGGCTGCCTGGAATGTTACCAACGCCATACAGGGCATGTTTATTGTGTCTCTACCATTTGCAGTGCTACATGGAGGCTATTGGGCCATAGTGGCCATGGTTGGTATTGCATACATTTGCTGTTACACGGGCAAGGTGTTGGTGCAGTGTCTGTATGAACCGGATCCAGCAACGGGACAGTTAGTGCGTGTACGTGATAGTTATGTAGCTATAGCAAAAGTATGTTTCGGTCCCAAATTGGGGGCACGAGCCGTAAGTATTGCCCAGTTAATAGAATTATTAATGACTTGCATTTTATATGTGGTCGTGTGTGGGGACTTAATGGCCGGTACATATCCACAAGGTGCTTTCGATTCACGTTCTTGGATGCTTCTAATTGGTATATTTTTACTGCCAATGGGTTTTTTAAAATCACTAAAAATGGTGTCGACTCTCTCCTTCTGGTGCACCATGTCACATATTGTCATCAATGTTGTGATTCTGGGCTATTGCATTTTACAGATCGGCGAGTGGGGCTGGTCGAAAGTGCGTTGGAGTATTGATTTTGAAAACTTTCCCATTTCATTGGGTGTGATAGTGTTTTCCTATACTTCACAGATCTTTTTGCCAACACTGGAGGGCAACATGATAGATCGCTCAAAATTTAATTGGATGTTAGATTGGTCACATATAGCAGCAGCTGCTTTCAAGGCCGGCTTTGGTTACATTTGCTTTTTAACCTTCCAGAATGATACCCAACAGGTTATAACCAATAATTTACATTCTCAGGGCTTTAAGGGTTTGGTCAATGTGTTTTTAGTTATCAAAGCTATACTCAGCTATCCCTTGCCATACTATGCTGCCTGTGAATTATTGGAACGCAACTTCTTTCGCGGTCCACCTAAAACAAAATTTCCCACCATTTGGCATTTAGATGGTGAACTAAAAGTTTGGGGCTTAGGCTTTCGTGTGGGTGTTATTGTATCCACAATTTTAATGGCCATATTCATTCCACATTTCTCAATACTTATGGGCTTCATTGGCAGCTTTACGGGCACCATGTTAAGTTTCATATGGCCCTGTTATTTTCACTTAAAAATTAAAGGTCATCTAATGGATCAAAAAGAAATTGCCAGAGACTATATTATTATTGGACTGGGTGTTCTTTTTGGCGTCATAGGTATATACGATTCAGGCAATGCATTAATAAATGCCTTCGAAATTGGTCTTCCATTTTAAACGAACGAACTAACAAACGAACGAACAAAAAAGTAACAACAATTTTTATTTTACATAAAATAATATCAATTAAAAAAAAAACAACAACACGCTAGCTATAAATATATCACATTAATTAAATTATTATTGTTATTATTATTATTAACAATAATAATCTGACTAATAATGATCTTTAACATAATTTAGTATTTAAGTACAGAAATATTGTCTTCCAACAAAGAAACAAATGTGAAAATTGTCTTCCATTTAAATGCGAGTATTATCGTAAGTTAAGTTGAGCATTTTATTGTTAAATTAAAATTATAAAAAAAAGAATTCATAATTAATTAAAATATTATAAGCAAAAACATAAACAAACAATGTCTTCCAAACAAATGTTGTAATTTTCTTTTCTTTTTTAATTTTTGTTTATAGAAAATTTATTCTAAACATACATATGCAAATTTAAATATATGTACATACATACATACATACACACATATGGGTGTGTATTATAAATCGCAAAAATTTTATTTAAAATTTTTAATAGATTTTATTTCATAGTTAGAAGAAATTCATAAATCATTGTTTAATTGCTAATTTAATGAAAAAAAAAACAATTAAATAAATAAAACATTTAAACAAAATATACTTCTTTACAAAATGTTTATTAAAATTTTGTTTTCTTTCCACCCACTTTTTGTCTTTCACTTGCACTTGGGTGAGTAAATAATTCTGAAAAAGTCATTTAATATACATTTTTGTAGCTTTCCAAGGATAAAGTTTAGAAAGTGATGAAAACATGACAAATTTTGTAATTTTTATAAAAAGACGTCACTTAACAAAAAACAAAAAAAAAATTCGAAACTAAAAACATCGTAATAATTTAAAAACAGAAGAATCACTAAAGACGTAACATTTTTTGACCGACAAATTTATAAAATTTTGTCATTAATTAAAGTTTAAAACAAAGTAAATTTAAATATCACCAAAATATATATATTGTAACGACATGTTCTCGCGTTATGCTGGGGTAAAGCTTGCGGCGTCCAGGGTTCGTTACAAAAAAAATATTTTCCATTAATCACAAGCGACACTTTTGCTTTTATAAAATTTCTTTTATTTATAATTCACTCTTAAACTAAGTTATAATTAAACTGCACCACTACTGAGCACGCCAACGATGATCAACCGCTTCGTGGCCCTCAAGAGCTTCCGTCTTCACTCTCCGTCGGCTAGCCTACTGCTTCTCACACTGGAGCGAATAAAATTCTGGTCCAGTCTGAGCAGAACAGTTGGCCTGTCCACCAATTTTTGACTTGTCCCGGTTGTCACGAATAAGATTCTGAGACAACCTTTCCACGTCGAAATTGGTGTTAGCCTATTGACGATCTTGTTCAGCTAGGGCGAATCAAATTCTGGCCTTGCTGATCAAAACGCAGCCCGGCTCTGGGCTCCGTCACCTGGGCGAATAAAATTCTGGCCAGGTGAAGCAGCGACAGCACTTACTGGGCCTGAGACCTTAGCGAGTCTCGCTTAATTCAAAGTCGAATAAGATTCTGGCTTTGATTGAGCGAGCGAAACCTATTTGCAAGACTATTTTAATTAAGTTGAATAAAATTCTAACTCACTTAAAAGAAGTCTTGCCCGGTTGCTTGCCCGTGGCCAACTCTACTTCAAAACGTAATTATCTCGCTTTTATATGTTTCTGCCAGGCACACATACACACCCATACCACTAAACTACAGCTGATTGCTACTGTTTAGGGTTGTGTTTAATGGTATGTTCTTCTCACGGATGTATCCTCGTGTTAATAGGTGGCGCTTCTTAACGGCTATTATAATTTCAAATATTTCATTAACAAATAATAAATGTAATTATAAAATATAATTATAAATTATATAAAATGAAAAGTATATAATAATAATGTTCTCTTTTAAAAAAAATTATAAAATTCATTAAACAATAAATATTCAGAAATGTAAAAATTGTAAAAATTTGTGAAATTAAAAAAAAAAATTACAAAAATTTGAAAAATATATATATATAGAGTCTAATTGCTTGTGATTGAATTGCTATGTGATCCAAAAACGAGCCTGCCGACTTTTGGTCGTCACAATATATAACAAAAATCGGTATATTAGTTAGGCCCTTTCACTGTGTACAGTGGTTTGAGAACGTTTTTTTTTGGAAATAATTCGGTAGCTCATGAATCAACCACTAAAGATTTCCCAATGAAATATCACAGATGTATTTTTTCTAAAACTGGCCACCCTACCCTTGTTAGCTACAGGGCTGTCAAATCTTTTTTTGAGTAAGTACCCAAAGGATAGATTTTTAATAATCTTTACTTCCATCGGTGTTTTGCAAAATTCGCTATGTTGGGATAGCACTGGAGGGTGAACCGTTACAATTTTAGCCCAATTTTTTTTTCGCATTTCCTATAGATTATCTTTAAAAAAGTCCACAAGAAAATTTACTAGTACCAAAATAAGCAAAAAAAAAAAACGATATCACCTCTTTGGGGAAAACCTTAAAAAACGGAAGTTCCCACATTTTCCCAATTCAAAAGCTAATAACTTTTGAATGAAACGTTTCCCCAGAAAAAAGCATACTACTGTTTATTATTATAAATTATAAACAGAATGCTGCCGATATCTTAGAATAATAATACGATTATAAATAAGTACACCACGTCAAAAATACGAAGTTAAGTTCAGGCAAAAATGATGAAATTTTCCAAATTGATTTTCTTCTACGCTAAAGGAGGTAACGTGGACATGAACGCGCATTTTTTGTAGATATTTTCAAGGTCTAATTAAGTTAAAAAAACTCTTAACATTTAAGTAATAAATAAACTTTTTACGACATTTCCAAAATAGTACGCCCGAGATATCCAACTTTGGAGGTATACCCACCCATTACCCTAGGGATGGGTGGCTTTTCGCCTTCACTTAAAAATACCTCTGCATAACCTTTGTGAAATTTCATAAGGATATTTTTAGTGGTTCATGAGCCTTCAAGTTATTTTCAAAATAAAACGTTTTCAAACCACTGTGCAGTGTCGCCCAAGTAAAGTGGTTCTTTATGTCGCGTAATTATCACATATGGTTTGTATCAATAATAATGAGTATAGTATTGTGAAGGGTTAACAGCTGTCATTATTATTCAGCATTCTAAAGAATCCCAAGTATAAACACACATGTTTTTCAATCGCTATAATAATGACGAATTTTGTGCCTAAAAAGATGTTTCGCGAAAAGACTGATTGCCTTTTTTCATTAGACGGAAACAGCTGCTGGAAGTTATCGATTGATGGTAGAAGTTTGCGGTCAACATGCACCAACCCAAAAAAAATTGTAAACCATGGTTTGCGCGATTAAAAAGTGATTATTTCGAAGCAGAATACAAGGAGAGGCTTGGCCAGCCGAAAAGTTTGAAAGCACTACTCGACAAAGATTATTTTTAAACGAAGATCCTGCATTATCATTGAGAATTATACAACAAGCCATTATCCAATGTTTAAAAGCAATGGGATTCATTTAAAAGCAAAGAAGTTGGATTCCATATGAATCCCGTGATCCCGGGAGACGATTAAGATGATTTTTTTATGTTGGTAAGGATATTTGAACGCTACAAAAAGAAGTAATTTTTGCATCGTTTTATTGCTGGTGATGAAAAATGGATACACTACGATAATCCCAAGTATAAAAAGTCATATGTAAAGCTCGGCCAAGCAGCCAAATCAACGCCGAGGCTAAATATCCCTGACACTCTGTATTGGGTGGAATCAGAAGGACGTTTTGTATTATAAGCTGTTGAATTCGGGCCAGAAAATCGCAGAGGATTTGTGCGTAAGAGAGCAATCAACGAAAAACGATCACAATATTCGACCAGATAACAACGCTCAGCCACATATTGCAAAACCGGTCAAAAACTATTTTAAAAACAGTGAATGGGAAGTTTTGACTCACCTGCCTTATAGTCCCAACCTTGACCCTTCTGACTACCGTTTTTTTGGTGCTTGGAGTTTTCGACAGGGCTAAAATTACTTTTATTTGGGTACGGTTTTCCGTCGACCCTCGTCAAATTTGGTTTGTGAACAAACCGGTTTCGGCTGTTTGCCATCTTCAGTGTTCTTTTCGTACTAGTTGCGTTCTATTGTCGGTTGTGTTTATATAGTTCGTGTCTCCCTTCGTGTTATTGCGTTCGTCACTTTCTGTCTTTTTTGCCTGTATCTCTCTCTCATTTTTCATTTGTCTCTTTTTACCTAATTTGTCGCTCCCTTTTTCATTCGTCTCTTTTTCTAACTAAATCCTTTTACGACAACAAGCATGGTCCATTTTTGTTTATGTGTGAACCTATTTTTTTTTTATGTGACATAATGATCTGTAATTGTACGTTTATGATGTTTTTTATTGCTTTGGTCTTGTGCACCTGCGTAACGTGTTTGTGTTGGTGTAATGTTTGTTTTCTTGTAAAAATGTTTCAATGGTTCAAATATTGTGTCCGAAGCAGTATTTATTTGTTCATTTAGTATTCGTCCGTTTTTTGTTTGTATATTTCCATGTTTTCTAATACATTTAGTCTCCTTCCCTTGTGCTGTGTATGAAGCAGTTTTACCGTTGTCCTTATATGTCCTGGTGTACACTTGTTGTCGAATATATGGTTCGCAAAGTTTGATTCTGGACTACCGTTTATGTCGCTCGATGCAGAACGCTCTTAGTAGAATACGCTTCACTTCAGGGTATCAGAAACTGGATTGATTCATTCTTTACCTTAAAACTGTAGCAGTCCTTTTGGCGCGGCATCCATATGCTAACAGAAAGATGGGCAAAAGTAGCGGCTAACGATGAACAATATTTTGAATCAACTCATTTTGTTATTATAATAAATGCACTTTTCAACCAAAAAAATCGACATTATTAACTTGTATAGTCTTGATCTACGGTCTTTTTTTTTAAATTAACTACTGTTAAAGAGAGATTTATCTTATATTTAAAATTACTTAAATAGTTTTTGCTTTAATTTAATATAAATTAAATACTTTTTCAATTAAGAATTTTTTTTGAAAAAAAATAAAAATAAATTTCTTTAGCTTAAAAACGCTTGTAATTTTTTAATTTCTGGCAACACAAATTGTCATTTTGCTCTCCGTTCAAATTATAGTCTAAAACTTAAGAAGTTTTTAACAGATTTTTGCTCAGTTTTACTAAAGTGCGAAGCAAATTATATTCTACTTTTACTTCCACAAGATCATCATATTAAATGTATTGAAGTCTAAACATGACTTTATAATACTTGAAACTTCAATAGTACAACATTTTTCAGATCATTGATTTGGGACTCAATTCTGAGAAAAGGATAAAAAATAAGAACTTCTGCATCATTCGTTTTGTCAATAATATAATGGCCCAAACGACGTTATTTGCTCAAAGTGGAATTTTTTCATTTTATTTATAATACTTTTACTCGGTTATATCTCTTATATCTCTTTTTTCTTCATTTTTAATATTCTTCGCCTTGGAATTTCAAACGAATTTCACCAGCAAACACACGTGTTTTATTGCAGTTTCAATTAATGATGTTGTGTGAAAAATATTTCACTATAAATATTACATTTGGCAACAAACAATGCCTGTTATTCTGCTTATTCTTTAAATTAAGTTATAGACTAATTCGCTAAATATAATCAAAAATATTTTTGTTAAGTTTTCCATCAGAAAATGGCCTCCCAAGCCCCATTCAATATCAAAGCTTATTAAGTTTAATACCTCCAACCGCATCTTTATTTGGTAAATTTTCTCCGCTATGGTCCACTATGGTCCAATGCAGACATTGAACGTCTCGTAGCGGAAAAACGAAGAGCTAGAAGAGATTGGCAACAACACAGATCGCCCCTGCAGAGGCAGAGACTTAGAGAATGCACAAAGCGGCTTAGAGACTTACTAGCATATGAAAAAACTGCATCTTTCGAGAAATATCTGGAGGGCCTCGATGCTACACCAAACTCTAACTATTCTTTATGGCGTGCTACAAAAAACCTTAAAAGGCTCGTTGAGTACAAGCCACCCCTACGTAATATCAGTGGAGATTGGGCAAGAAGGGACGCTGAAAAAGGTGACTTATTTGACGATTACTTGAAAGATGTATTCACCCCACACATATGTACTGATGATGTTAGTTTGCCAAGCGTAGTTGGATTACCCCCTCGACCATTAAAGTTTAAGTTGCGTGAGGTACAAAAGCTAATTTCTGAAGTAAATCCGAAAAAAGCTCCTGGTATGGACGGCATAAGTAACAAAATGTTGAAGGAGCTCCCCAATATTGCAGTCAGAATCATGCTATTCATTTTTAATGCCATTTTACGGCTTGAATACTATCCTGACCACTGGAAGATTTCTAAAGTTAAAATGATTCCAAAACCGGGTAAAGACCTAACCAAAACCGAGTCATATAGACCCGTAAGTCTATTACCAACTATTTCAAAGGTTTTCGAAAAGTTGCTTATGGATAAATTGTCTCCAATGCTAAGGGATATTGGGTGTATCCCAAACCATCAATTTGGTTTTAGAAGTAGACATAGCACAATTGAGCAAACCCATAGATTGGTTCAGGTGATAAGAAGGACTTTTGAAGAGAAGAAGTATTGTTCAGCTATTTTTATTGATGTTTCACAGGCTTTTCACAAAGTTTGGCATGAAGGTCTATTTCCAAAACTGACCGCTCACTTGCCTTGTAATATGAGCAACCTACTGAAAAGCTACATAATTGAACGAAAATTTGCTGTTGTTGAAGGAGACTTCGTAAGTGTATCCAAACCAATTTCCTCAGGTGTACCACAAGGTAGCATTCTTGGACCAGTTTTATATTTAATATATACCTGCGATATGCCTGTAAGTAAAACTGTCCACACTTCTACGTTTGCTGATGATACAGCGTGTCTAAGTTCGCACGAAAACTCCTATCAAGCCTCAATAAATCTTCAGCAACATATAACTCAGTTGGAGTTGTGGTTAAAATTATGGAGAATTAAAGTGAACGTTCAAAAGTGCATTCATGTGACTTTCACCCTGCGAAGAGATAATTGTTCACCTGTTCGAATCAATAATCACATTGTTCCTCACCATAATTATGTGAGATATCTTGGTATATATCTTGATCGTCGCCTTACATGGAAACATCATATTGACTCAAAGCTAACACAAATGAAGCTTAAGCTAACACAATTACACTGGCTCATTGGCAGGAACTCGAGACTTGGCCTAGATTGCAAACTTCTAATTTACAAGAGTATTCTAAAACCAATATGGTCTTATGGAATCCAACTTTGGGGCACTGCCTCAGCTTCAAACATGGAAAGAATCCAACGTATGCAAAATAAAATTTTACGGTTGATAACTTCCGCCCCATGGTACATCAGAAATTCAAACATACATTGTGACTTAGACATACCGCTGGTGACTACAGAAATCATCAAATACGCAGGCAAATACTTGATGAAGCTCGAAGACCATCCTAATCCCCTTGCTCGCAATATCTTGGATTATAGTGGACATAGCCGATTAAAAAAGAGGGATACCGCAGCTTTAATCCTCAATGCTACAGATGACACATCTTAGAAACATTTGTTTTGTTTTTTTTTAATGTCAATTTTTTTTTTACCCAAAAGGTTAGTTCTGACATGGTCGGGACTAATGTAACTTTTTTTTAGAATTTAAGACTTAAAAACTTATTGTTAGTTCTTTTTATAGAAGATACAATAAATAATTTTGAGAGTAAAAAAAAAAAAAAAAAAAAAAAAATGGTCCACCAAGAACGATCTTTGATTTATTTTTTTCTTTTCTTGAAAACAAAAGAATTATTTTTCTTTTTAAAATTTACTTAGAAAAAGTTTTATTTTCATTTAATTTTAAAGTAATTAATTTTGAATTGAACTTTTTCCTAAATGAATCTGAAATTTTTTTTGTTTGGTATTTTGTGAACCTTGAAAAACACAGTATTATGCACCATTACATTTTAAACGCTTAGGCTTATGTTTGCTGTGCAACACTGCCATTACACGAATATTAAGAAGCATCAATGCAAGTACAATTTTAACTGTGCCGAACTCTGATTTTAAAAATAACAAAAACACACAACTAAACTTGAAATTGGGTGAATATGAGTGCTGTAAATCTTTTTTAATTAATATCAAAAACAATCCCTACGTGTTTGTCTTGACTAACTAAAAAATTTTTAAAGAAGTTGCCATATGGAAAGTTTTAAAATTTTCATTATTTTCTAACCTCAGGAATGTGAGAAATAAAAATGTCCCCCAAATATATGCTATGAATTTAATGATAATGATCTCTTTTGAAAAGGAAATCATTTTACAGTTTGCCAAGAAACGTTAAAACTCCAATTTAATTTTTTTTTACATTTTCGAGACTTTTATTAATTAAAAACGTTGTTTACTTTGATATGTATAAAAATATATTAATTTGTATGTGTGTATGAATTTTGAAATGTTAGTATAAATGTGTTAAAAAAAGGGTAAATATTGATTATATGCATTTACAATTATTTATGCAAGAAAAGAACAAACAAAAAAAATTATGAAAAATTAAACAAAATAAAATAAAAACAAATAAATCGCTTAATTAGTTGGTTTTGAAAAATTTATGATCATGAGTATCTCTAGTATGTTGGAATGCACCTTGTTTTATTTTATGCACAGCACAAGTTGTGACCGGAAGTGTTTTATATTCCATTTTGTAAAGGCTTGATGAAGCGGAAGTTTCATTTCCAAAGGATATAGATGATTGATTGGCACGTTGACGTGAAACAATACGTTCTGAACTTCTATTGTACGCTGGAAAGTCCAGAGCAGATGTTTGACCGGTTATCGAATGGTGTACCATTGATCCCTTACTGATCGTCTGCTGATCTTTGATTTCTCGATTTTTTGTTGTTAAGATACGACGTTCATTTAAGCTGCTCGAGGCTGATGATTCGGCTTCCTTCTGCCGGTGAATACTAGTACAGCTTTGTCGTTCACTGGGAAACCAACTGCTCGAAGGCTGTTCGTTCAGATTCATAATGCTTTTGCGTTGTATCTTCGCATTCGACGTTAGACTACCGTATTGATTAGATTCCGCTGGCATGTTTTTGCGTTGCAATATTGTATTGGCTACACTGGACTCTGAAGAAAATTCTGTTTTACGGTGGTGGAACTGCTTGCTGGTCGATATTGAAGTTGAAGATGCACTTTTGCTTTCTAAACTATTGGAGCTAATGTTTGTGGAGTTTGCGAGTGCAATGCGGCCGCTATTACCATTTGTATGTTTAGTTATGCTATCTCGCGAGTGAGTTTCGTGTTCAGTTTTTTCCGAACCACTTATTAAGCTCTTCATATCAGAATGATTTGCATTTCTTTGATTAATACAAGTAGCCCTCCTAATAATAGTTGTGCCATCGGCATGTATGTGATTATTTGAGGATGATAATTTGCTAGCCAAGCAAGTATGTTGTTGTTGTTGTTGCTGCTGTTGTTGCGTTTCGGACTTTGTGTTAGATCTGGCAGTTATTGTCGTATTATTCTGGACATCGTTAATAAGGGAAGTGCTGCCATTTGTTATTTGTCTGGTATCATGTTGAGCTGAGTCTAAAATAGTTTTATTTCTAGTCGTTAAATGGTTCTGGGTAACAGAAAAATCTTCGTTGTAAATGTTTTCTTCGTTTTTAATGTTCTTCGTCGTTGACGATTTTTCTACGTTTTCGATAACATTTACTTTTCCTTTCCTTCTAATGTATTGCGTTTCTGGTTCTTTTTTAGACTTATTACCAACGACGGTGATAACTTTTTTAGTAGAAACAATGACCATACCATCTGCTGGTTTATCCGTTGTTAAGTCCGTAATAGGAACTGCCGTTTTTCCAGATGCAAAACTCATCTGACTTGTTGTCTTTAATATAGAGCTATCGGTGCCCAAACTTATGGAAGAACTATTGTGAGCATATTTACTTTTAGTTTGACGCATAGTGGTTTGTTGGGTGGTCTTAGATTCGTTCTTCTTAACAATTTCCATTTTTCCTTCGAGTCTTAAATTATCAACTGGGCGCCTTGGAGTTACTTTATCCACAATATCCTTTGTTACCTTTTCTTTGTCCTTTCTGTAAAAATCTCCCTCTGGTTTGAGATTATCAGTGGGTTTGATAGGAGTTGGCCTCTGAACATATTGATAAGTGTCTTTTTGCTCGAATGTCATTTCTCCCTCAGCTTTCAAATTGTCTTTGCGTATTATGCGCTCCACTCTTTCAACCGGTTTATACATAGGCTTTTCAGGTGCAATAAATTCTCCTTCTGGTTTTAAGTTGTCAGTGGGTTTAATTGGAGTTGGTCGCTTAACATGTTGGTATTTTTCTTTTTGTTCAAAACTCATTTCTCCTTCCGTCCGCAAATTATCTTTGTAGACAATTTGAGTTACTTTGTCAGCAGGCTTGTATAATGGTTTCTTTGGAGTTTCAAATTCACCTTCTGGTTTCAAATTATCAACGGGTTTCTTAGCAACCGGTCGATCAGCTGGTTTATAAACTGGTTTACTTGGAGTATAAAAATCACCTTCAGGCTTGAGATTATCGACAGGCTTCTTTTGAGATGGGCGTTCAGCAGGCTTGAATCCAGTTTTTTCTGGTTTATAAAACTCACCCTCAGGCTTCAGGTTATCTGAAATTTTAATAGGTTCTGGTCGTTTAATATACTGATATTTATTTTTTTCAGTAAATATCATTTCGCCTTCTACACGCAAATTATCGGTTCTAACAACGCATGTTGTCTTCTCTCCTGGCTTATAAAGAGGCTTATCTGGCACTACAAATTCACCTTCCGGCCTTAAATTATCTTGAGGCTTCTTTTGAACTGGGCGTTCAGCTGGTTTAAAGTCTTCTTTATCTGGGGTAAAGAACTCACCTTCAGGTTTAAGGTTATCTTTCATTTTAATAGCTTCTGGCCGCTTAATGAACTTATACTCCTCTTTTTCGATGAAGGTCATCTCTCCTTCAGTTTTCAAGTTATCTTTTCTTATAACGCGTTCATTTCTTTCTGCAGGTTTAAATATTTGCTTTTCAGGAATTGTGAAGTCACCTTCAGGTTTGAGATTGTCCTTGGGCTTCTTTTGCACAACTTTTTCTGCTGGTTTATAACCTGGTTTATCTCGTGAGTAAAATTCACCTTCCGGCTTAAGGTTATCTTTTGGTTTCTTTTGAATAGGTCTTTCAGCTGGTCGGAAAGCATCTTTTTCAGGAACATGAAAGTCGCCCTCAGGTTTCAAATTATCCTCTGGTTTCTTTGGAACAGGTCTTTCAGCTGGTTGGAATTCTGATTTCTCAGGTGTATAAAAGTCTCCTTCCGGTTTTAGATTGTCTTCGGGACGAACTTGAGAAGGTCTTTCTCCGGAAAGAAATTTAGGTTTATCTGGTGCATAAAAGGTTCCCTCTGGCTTAAGATTATCTTCTGGTTTTTTCTGCTGGGGTCTTTCTGCTGGTCTAAATCCAGGCTTCTCCGGCGTATAAAAATGCCCTTCAGGTTTAAGATTATCATCATGACGGACTTGAGAAGGTCGTTCACCGGGAATGAATTTTGGTTTTTCGGGGGAATAAAATTCGCCCTCTGGCTTAAGATTATCTTCCGGCTTTACCGGGAAAGATTTTTCAGCTGGACGATATTCTGGCTTTTTAGGAGTATACAAATCCCCTTCCGTTTTCAGATTATCTTTTGGTTTTTTTGGAACCGGTCGTTCTGCTGGTTTAAATCCAGTCTTTTCAGGTGTATAAAAGGCTCCTTCTGGTTTCAAATTATCTTCGGGTTTCTTTTGAACTGGCCTTTCAGCTGGATGGAACCCAGGCTTTTCCGGAATGTAAAAATCACCCTCTGGCTTTAAGTTATCTTCAGGACGTACCTGCTCAGGTCTCGAAACAAACTTATAATCTACCTTATCTACAAATGTCATTTCTCCTTCAGTTCGCAGATTGTCTTTTCTTATAATCCATTCAACTTTTTCGGCGGGCCTGTAGGTGAGTTTTTCTGGAACTGTAAAATCACCTTCTGGTTTTAGATTATCCTCAGGACGAACTTGTGCAGGCCTTTCCCCAGTGATAAATTTAGGTTTTTCTGGAGCATAAAATTCGCCTTCAGGCCTAAGGTTATCTTCATGACGTATTTGTGTAGGCCTTTCACAGGAGACGAATTTAGGTTTTTGCGGTGTATAGAAATCACCCTCAGGCTTCAGGTTATCTTCAGGTTTCTTTTGAACAGGTCTCTCTACAGGACGGAATTCAGATTTTTCAGGAATATAAAAATCACCTTCAGGTCTGAGGTTGTCGTCAGGACGAATTTGAGAGGGTCTCTCTCCAGGAAGAAATTTATGTTTCTCTGGTGTATAAAAGTCACCCTCAGGTTTAAGATTGTCTTCTGGTCTCTTTTGCACAGGTCTTTCCGCTGATCTGAATTCAGGTTTTTCGGGCGAATAAAAATCTCCTTCAGGTTTAAGATTGTCTTTTGGTTTCTTTTGAGCAGGTCTTTCTGTTGGACGGAAAGTTGGTTTTTCTGGCGTGTAAAAGTCACCTTCAGGTTTAAGATTGTCTTCCGGACGAACCTGAGATGGCCTTTCACCAGGAACGTATTTTTGTTTTTCCGGTGTATAAAAAACTCCCTCTGGCTTAAGGTTATCTTTCAGTTTCTTTTGAACAGGTCTTTCTGCTGGCTTAAAGCTTGGCTTTTCAGGAGTATAGAAAGCTCCTTCGGGTTTAAGATTATCCTCTGGACGAACTTGCGAAGGTTTTTCAGCTGGAACGAATTTCTGTTTTTCAGGTGCGAAAAATTCACCCTCAGGCTTGAGGTTATCTATCATTTTTACAGGCTCGGGTCGCAACACATACTGATATTCATCTTGCTTAATAAATATCATTTCACCTTCAGTACGAAGATTATCTTTCCGTATAATCCTCTCAACTCGATCAGCTGGCCTGTATTCTGGTTTATCAGAAACTGTAAATTCACCCTCTGGTTTGAGGTTATCTTGAGGTTTTTTCTGTAATGGTCTTTCAGCTGCAACAAATTCAGGTTTCACAGGTGTGTAAATATCGCCTTCTGGCTTAAGATTATCTTTTGGCCGCTTCTGAATAGGTCTTTCTGCAGGTTTAAATGCGGGCTTGTCAGGCATGTAGAAATCTCCTTCTGGCTTAAGATTATCTTCTGGTCTAACTTGAGATGGTCTCTCCCCTGGAACAAATTGTGGCTTTTTGGGAGTATAAAATTCGCCTTCTGGTTTCAAATTGTCTAATTGCTTTACTGGTTCTGGCCTTTTGACGTAATGATATTCTTCTTTTTTCAAAAACGTCATTTCACCCTCTGAGCGCAAATTGTCTGTTCTTATTATACGTTCAGTTCTTTCAGCTGATTGGAAAACTGGTCTGTCAGGAACCGTAAATTCACCTTCAGGTCGAAGATTATCCTCCGGTTTACTTTGAACTGGCCGTTCAGCTGGTGTAAACAAAGGCTTCTCTGGAGTGTAAAACTTACCTTCGGGCTTTAAATTGTCTTCTGGACGGATTTGATGTGGTCTTTCGCCTGCAATATATTTAGGTTTTTCAGGAGCATAAAAATCACCTTCTGGTTTTAAGTTATCCATTATTCTAACGGGTTCTGGGCGCACCACATACCGATACTCTTCTCGCTCAACAAATGTCATTTCACCTTCGCTACGTAAATTATCTTTTCGAACAATACGATCAGGTTTTTCAGCTGGAATAAAACCTGGCTTATCCGGAACAGTAAATTCACCTTCGGCTTTTAAATTATCTAGAGGTTTTTTCTGAACGGCTCGTTCTGCCGGCTTATATTCCGGTTTATCTGGCGTATAAAATTCACCTTCGGGTCGTAAATTATCGCCAGGTTTCTTTTGTACTGGCCGTTCTGCAGGTGTATAACTGGGTTGTTCTGGTGTATAAAACTTTCCTTCTGGCTTTAAATTATCGTTATGACGTATTTGTGAGGGCCTTTTACCTGGAATAAATTCAGGTTTTTCAGGAGTGTAAAATTCACCTTCTGGTTTTAGATTATCTTCTGGTCGAACCTGAGTTGGTCTTTCACCAGGTTTGTATTTTGGCTTGTCTGGCGTATAGAAGTCTCCTTCTGGTCTTAAGTTATCTTCGGGTCGTTTTTGTTGTGGTCTTTCAGCTGGTTTAAATTCAGGTTTTTCAGGAGTGTAAAAATCTCCCTCAGGTCTTAAATTGTCTTCTGGACGAACCTGAGTAGGTCTTTCAACAGGCTTGTATTTTGACTTCTCTGGAGAGTAGAAGTCCCCTTCTGGTTTTAAATTATCCTCAGGCCGTTTTTGTTGCGGCCTTTCAGCAGGTTTGAATTCAGGTTTCTCTGGAGCATAAAATTCGCCTTCCGGTCTTAAATTATCTTCGTGTCGAACTTGAGTTGGTCTTCCTCCTGGTTTGTATTTAGGTTTCTCTGGTGTGTAAAAATCCCCTTCTGGTTTTAGGTTATCTTCCGGTCGTTTTTGCTGTGGTCTTTCAGCTGGTTTAAATTCAGGTTTTTCAGGAGTGTAAAAATTTCCTTCAGGTCTTAAATTGTCTTCTGGACGAACCTGAGCAGGTCTTTCACCAGGCTTGTATTTTGGCTTGTCTGGCATGTAGAAGTCTCCTTCTGGTTTTAAATTGTCCTCAGGACGTTTTTGCTGTGGTCTCTCAGCCGGCTTAAATCTAGGTTTTTCTGGAGTATAAAAATCTCCTTCAGGTCTTAAATTGTCTTCTGGACGAACCTGAGTAGGTCGTTCACCAGGCTTGTATTTTGGTTTCTCTGGAGAGTAGAAGTCTCCTTCTGGTTTTAAATTATCCTCAGGCCGTTTTGGTTGGGGCCTTTCGGCTGGCCTGAATTCAGGCTTTTCAGGAGTATAAAATTCACCTTCGGGTCTAAGATTATCTTCAGGACGAACCTGAGTAGGTCTTTCGCCTGGTTTAAATGCTATCTTATCGGGAGTATAAAAATCCCCTTCAGGCTTCAGATTGTCTTCAGGCCGTTTTTGTTGCGGCCTTTCAGCAGGTCTGAATTCAGGTTTCTCTGGAGCATAAAATTCGCCTTCTGGTCGTAAATTATCTTCGTGTCGAACTTGAGTTGGTCTTTCACCAGGCTGGTATTTTGGTTTCTCTGGTGAATAGAAATCTCCTTCTGGTTTTAAATTGTCCTCAGGTCGCCTTTGCTGTGGTCTCTCAGCCGGCTTAAATTCAGGTTTGTCTGGAGTATAAAAATCTCCTTCAGGCCTTAAATTGTCGTCTGGACGAACCTGACTAGGTCTTTCACCAGGCTTGTATTTTGGTTTCTCTGGAGAGTAGAAGTCTCCTTCTGGTTTTAAATTATCCTCAGGCCGTTTTGGTTGGGGCCTTTCGGCTGGCCTGAATCTAGGCTTTTCAGGAGTATAAATTTCACCTTCTGGTCTAAGATTATCTTCAGGACGAACCTGAGTAGGTCTTTCGCCTGGTTTAAATGCTATCTTATCGGGAGTATAAAAATCTCCTTCAGGCTTCAGATTGTCTTCGGGCCTTTTTTGTTGCAGCCTTTCAGCAGGTCTATATTCAGGTTTCTCTGGAGCATAAAATTCGCCTTCTGGTCGTAAATTATCTTCGTGTCGAACTTGAGTTGGTCGTTCACCAGGCTGGTATTTTGGTTTCTCTGGTGAATAGAAATCTCCTTCTGGTTTTAAATTGTCCTCAGGTCGCCTTTGCTGCTGTCTCTCAGCCGGCTTAAATTCAGGTTTGTCTGGAGTATAAAAATCTCCTTCAGGCCTTAAATTGTCGTCTGGACGAACCTGACTAGGTCTTTCACCAGGCTTGTATTTTGGTTTCTCTGGAGAGTAGAAGTCTCCTTCTGGTTTTAAATTATCCTCAGGCCGTTTTGGTTGGGGCCTTTCGGCTGGCCTGAAACCAGGCTTTTCAGGAGTATAAAATTCACCTTCTGGTCTAAGATTATCTTCAGGACGAACCTGAGTAGGTCTTTCGCCTGCTATATATTCTGGCTTATCAGGAGTATAAAAATCTCCTTCAGGCTTCAGATTGTCTTCGGGCCTTTTTTGTTGCGGCCTTTCAGCGGGTTTGAATCCAGTTTTCTCTGGAGCATAAAATTCGCCTTCTGGTCGTAAATTATCCTCAGGTCTTTTTGGTTGTGGCCTTTCAGCGGGTTTGAACCTAGGTTTTTCGGGAGCATAAAATTCACCTTCTGGCCTTAAATTGTCATCTGGGCGAACCTGAGTAGGTCTTTCACCAGGCTGGTATTTTGGTTTCTCTGGTGAATAGAAATCTCCTTCAGGTTTTAAATTGTCCTCAGGTCGTTTTTGCTGTGGTCTCTCAGCCGGCTTAAATTCAGGTTTTTCTGGAGTATAAAATTCACCTTCCGGCCTTAAATTATCTTCATGTCGAACTTGACTAGGTCTTTCTCCCGGTTTGTATTCTGGTTTTTCTGGTGAATAGAAATCTCCTTCTGGTCTTAAATTATCCTCAGGTCGTTTTTGTTGTGGTCTTTCAGCTGGCTGAAATCCGGTTTTTTGAGGTTGGTAAAAAACTCCTTCTGGTCTTAAATTATCTTCTGGTCGAATCTGAGTAGGTCTTTCACCTGGCTTATAGGTGGGTTTATCAGGAGTATAAAAATCTCCTTCAGGCTTCAGATTATCTTCGGGTCGCTTCTGTTGAGGACGATCTGATGGGCTATAACCTGGTTTTTCTGGAACATAGAAGTCACCCTCTGGTTTTAAATTATCTCCATGGCGTACTTGCGTTGGTCTATCACCTGGCATATATTTCGGTTTTTCTGGTGTGTAAAATTCACCTTCTGGTTTTAAATTGTCTTTTGGCTTAACAGGTTCTGGTCTTTCAATGGACTTGTAATCGTCTTTTTTGGGACTGAAGAACTCACCTTCGGGCTTCAAGTTGTCGTGAGGTCTTAATGGTTTGGTTCTTATAATGTATTCAGAATTTTCATTTTCGGTTACTTCTGCGGTTGTATTTAAATGCCTTTCAGTAGTTAATTGTTCTTTATTTTTTCTTAATACAGCAAGAGATTCATTATCTTCAAAATCAGATTTTGACCAAGTGCTGGTGCGCACTCTTGTTGTATCCACATTATCAACAAAATCTGAAATTAAATTAAATTTAGCCCGAAAGAAAAATAATAATAATAAAATAAAACAGAATTACAAAATACCTTTAGATTCTATCAACGTGTCTTGTTTTAAAGAATTGGAAACTGTTTCGCTAGTTGTACAATGGTGACGGCTATAAATAAATGTTTTCCTTATTAACACAAAATATATTTTAAAATTTTCTTGCTGCAGACTTACCCGCAAGTACAAATCTCACATATGCACATCTCTGTATGAGTAGTTTTTTGCGTTTTTCCTTTGTCGACTCCATTCTAAACAACAAATAGATTATAACACAATTCAGTTTACATTCTTCAGTTCACTTACCTGTCTTGAATCGGTTATCTGTTTGAGATTTCTTTGTGTCTCATTTAGTTCATCGTAAATATTTTCAGTAACATCTTTTCGTTTTAAGGTTTTATTTAAATTATATTCAATGCTTTCATTATCTTCCAATATTTTTGAGTTCTTTTCGATTTCAGTAAATTCGTCGATGTAAACCGTTTTTTTCGGAGCTTCTACAATTTTTTCAATGACATCGGTACGCGTTTTCTCATCAAGAACACGCCAGTCATTAATACTGGCATCGTAGATCTAAAAACATATTTGAAAAGTTTTCATTAATTTATTTAATGTTTTCGAACTTTGCTTTGCTTAAATAAAAACAATATCGCACTTCGAAGTTAATAATTATTTAACCGAATTTTGTTGTCATTCTATTTCGAAGGTCAAATTTCTTTCAATATTTGCAATTGCAAAAATGTCACATTCGCTTTGTATGTATGAAGATAACAGTGTAGTGCCAGTTTCAACTCTGTACTAATTGAATATTGGAATAACCTACCGTGTTTCTAAATTAAAAAACGTGAATGCTTACTTTTACGAAACGGCCAAGGATAAGGCACTTCGCGGATTAAGAGTTTTCAGAAATAAGAACTCACACAGGCTTTTTTTGCTGCTGCTAATTCGAATTGAATTTTTTACCAAAAAATAAAGATACGAAAATTCAACATATTCCTGCCTGCAGACCTTTTAAGAGCGGCAAATTAGAACCCCAAAGTAGGCCTCCTCTGGCGTAAAATATTTTTTTTTTTTCATGATGGAGAAGTTGGCAGGTTAGAGAATATGAAATTTATAAATTGAAGTTTATTAAAACGTATGCTTTCTTGTAAGCTATTTGAAGAAAAAGTTTCACTCTGGTTAAAAGAGTTTATACTAAGAAAAATTTTTTGATGAAAACAAAAAAAAAATTAAGAACATCCTGCCAAGTCTGGAGAGCTCAAACTCCAAACTTATTTGTTGATTTGTTTCCATAATATTTTGTTTCTGCTCCTTAATCCTTTAACTTTGCATTAGAGTCAATGTAAAATTAAAATACCCATTGGCAGATAGCTTGCAGTTATGTGTATGTTCAATTTCATAACAAATTTCGCAAACTTTATCAATCAAAAAACCGAACAGGTTAAACTCAATCAATAGATCTAAAAAACAAATTTCCAAAATGTATGCAAGTCAGCGTATGAAACATAAGTTTTTTCTTTTTTAATTTAAATAGATTTTAATTTCACCAGAAATCCTTTGCTAATACAAATAAAATGTATTTTCTAACAATTATAAAATTATTAAGAAATTATTTTAAATTTCAGCTTTTATTGCAAAACATTTAAAGAACGAAACGGAAAAAACAATTTTATTTAGAATCTTAAAGAAAAAACAAAATGCACTTATCGAAATTATTTTATGTATTAAAAATTTTAAATTTATAAAGACTCGCATGAAAAAAGTTGACGACCCACTGTGAAAACATTTCAAAAATGTTTGTGTTTCTCATTTTATTCCGAGTTTGTGCTTTTTATGTTCTCTTACCTTAGTTATCTCAGTTGTAGTTGTTATGTTGGCAACATCTGTATTGTCTTTTTCAATCTCACGTGCAATATCTTGTGGCACAAACGCTTTAGAATCAACAAACGATTTTTCATCTACAACTTTCCATTGTCCAAGCTTAGTGTCATATATTTTAGTTGTGTATGTTGTTTTCGTTGTATTAATGACATCATCAACTATTTCGGGAAATACTTTTTCTTGAGGATTGTTAACAGTTTTCTCTTCAATTATACGCCATTTGTTGTTGCGGCGATCGTAAATTTTCTTTTTGTAGGTAACTTTACAAGTTCCATCTGAATCGTGACTAACTAGGCGTTCGTAAGATGGCTGTTTAGTATCATTTGCATCATTAAATTCACTCCAGGTCTTGGTCTTTACATCGTAAATCTCTTTTCTTGACACTGAGTTGCTCTTTTTCGATGAAAGCTCTTGTGATAAACTCTCTCGTTCGGTTACTTGTTTGGAGCTTAATTTTTGTTTATTTACATTTGTTGTTGTTGTTGTTTTAATTGCAGTATCAGTTTCATCTAAAGCTTTAGTGCTTAAAGAGGTGGTGGTGGTGGTGGATGAGGAGGAGGTGGCGGCGTTGATAGTGTTACTATCAGTATGTTGCTGTTTTGTATTGATGTTGGTGGAGGAAGTTTTATTTTGCTCAATACCGGTTAGTGACGTAGCATTAGTATCGATGACAGTAAAGTCCTCAATATTGTGTTGCGAAGATTTAATTATTTTTTGCTTATTTGTTGTCTGAAATGATGTCGATTCCGTTGTAGATGGAATTAATGTTGGCGGCATTAGCACCTCATACGTTTCGGCAGGTAAAACAATATTGCTGATACCGCTTGTTGTTGTTGCTGTTGTTGGATATTTATAATGATTTTTTTCAGTGTTCGTGTTACTTTGTTGCTCAGCTCTTGTCGTCATACCATTCACCGACTCTGCAGCTATAAACTGGCTTGACATAGCTGAGGATGATGTCATTTCTGTAATACCGTTTGTAGATTTAGCAAACGTTTGAAATGCTTTTTTGCTAGCCATTGATTCATCCTTAATAATTACAGTTTCTGGCTTAAATTCAACATCTACTATATAATCAGCACTGCCATCGGTGATGGTCTTACCGGACATTGATGAAGATGATATGGAAGCCATATTTTGAGACATGGACTGTGATGTCGACTGAGAAGATGATGTAATTGAGGAGAAAACTTTTTGCATGCTGCTCGTACTGCCACTCGTAGCGATGTCTATCACATCAATTGGAACTGAAAAGACCGGCTCCTCTATAGCGGACTCGTTTACTAAATCGATGGACGATATGACTTTTCCCACTGAAGAAAACTCATCCGACATCTGTTGATGGTGTTGAGATTTCGAACTAATTTTTGTTGTCGATGATACTGAATCGTTATTCGTTTGAATTTTTGTAACACTGGATTCGCTTTTAGCTGACTTTGATGTTGTCTTTGATGATTTGTAGTGTTTAGCCATATGAAATTCTCCTCCTGAGCTGCTGGAAATTAAATGCGCTTGAGTATCATCTGCTAATACAGCATCCAATTCTTTCACAGCCATTGTAGAGGAAGATGGTAATCGTGATGATGATGATGTTGCCTTAAAGGCGTTGTTTGATGTGGAAGACATTGTATCGACATTCGATTCTTGTTGTTGTTTCTTTTTGGCATTTCTTGAGACCATTTTAAATTTTAATACTTGAAATATTTGGGAAAGATTTACAATTTACACTTGTTATAAACTTTTAATTTAAATAAACTTTTATTAAATATTCTTTATTGTAATTTAGTTGGCTTTTTTCATGTGCGTTTTTTTTTTCTTTTCTTTTTTCTTTGATTCTTTACTCTTTTAAACAATAGTTTCTTTTCTTTTTATTGATTAGTTGTCATGAAAAATTTAAATAACACAAATACTGAAATGCTTTATTTTTAAAATATTATTCACTGCCACTTTACTTAATGGACCCCGATACATTAGTTTATGTGTGTCAGAATGTATGTGTGTGTGTGTTTTATAATCAAATGCAAAAACAACAAGAAATGTTTTTTTTGTTTTTTTAGCTAGCAAAAGTATTTTGTAGATAGATAGCATACACTGTTGTGCTAGCGGCTAACTTTTAGCTAATAATCAAGGTACAAGTTACGACAAATAGCAATACTAAGTTATATTTGATTTTGCTTTGCTTTAGTTGTTCGTTTCTATTTCAAGTTAGCAAAGCTAAAACTAACTAACTATTCAACAAAATTTTTAAACTAAATTTTTGTTGTTATCCGTTTCGTTTTGCTTAGATTATTATTCTCTCTCTCTCTCTCTTCATATTTTGTCTATTAAATTTTTAGTATATTTTCGGTTTTTATTTTTTTGTTTTAACTTTATTATTTATTTTCTTTTTTATTAATTAACAAAATTAAAATTTCTTTTAAATATTTACTTATCGGAAAAGTCGACCGCCACGTACCAGCGCTAAATATGAACTGATCATTTATTGTGTGACTGGAGTTGAATACAACCTGGCTGCTGTCGTTAGTGTATTAATTTTTTTTATTTTTTTTGATAGCAGCGACGACGACTGCTTTTAATTTGCTTTTGTCTTTTTTGTAATTGAATTGCAAGTGGGTTTCGATTCTGCTCAGATGTATCGACTAACGCACAAACTGTTGAAAACTTTATACACTTGAAATTATTTAATTAAAGGCACTCACAGGTTATTTATTTTAGCAAAATAAAAAATGAAAATAAACAATTTTATATTTTGGAATAATTTTTTATTAAATTTACGTTAATATGTACTACATTCCTTTAATAAATGTTTTATGATATTCTCTTATAGCCCATCAGTGGATTTTATCTAAAATTTTGTATAGAAAATTCTTATATTGTAAGTCAAATTGATTATATGAGAATTCTCATCTTAACAACACGACAAATCAAAAAAAAAAAAAAAAACCAAAACCACTTCAATACAAAAACACAGGAAATTTTTCGAAAGCAAAAAACACTTTTTATTTTCAATCTTTCTGCATAAGGGTTTTCTTTGGAAGTCATTCATAATTCATAATTTTTTTTTGTTTTCCAAAGGAAACCCTTATGTAGACAGATTGAGCATAACAAGTGTTGTTTTCGAAATATATGCTGTATTTTTTCATAGAGTTTTTTTGAGTTTTATTGTTAACTGAGAACTCTCATTTAATCAATTTGGCTTACGACATAAGACTTTAGAGTTTTCTATACAAAATTTGGGGTAAAATTCACTGATGAGGTATATGAGCAGTAGTGAAATGGCCATATGAATATGATTTCCACCACAGTAATAAATTTCAAATATATATTTTTGGAATAATAGATATTTTGAGAAATAAAATATATATTAAAGGAATTTAGCACATATTAACGTAGATTAAAATAAAAAATGTTTATTTTCATTTATAACTTATCAATGAAATGATATATAAACTAGTATATAAGCCTGTCCATGCATCCTTATATGTTTTTTAATATAAAAGCAAGTTAAAGGCTTATATTGAAAACAGATTTTAGAAGCTTAGTGCGGCTTGATTAAAGAAATTTAGATATAGGGCTTCGTAGTATATATATATATATATGGCAGGCATAATCAGGCCTAAAAAATTTTGTATTTAAATAAATGCTTTTTATCATCCACTCCATTCCCGGACCAATTACAAAAAATCCAGCTACGTCTTCGTTGGGTGGCTTATTGCGGTTAGTACTATGTATCAATATGCCAATTTTAAGTTTTCTACACCGGCTGATGGCTAGAGAAAGTTCTAGAATGACAAACAAATGAGGAAGGTGTAAAAACTGTATAATCTCAAAAAAGTTTTTTACCACGCTCCGCAGTCCCCAGACCGAATATGAAAAATCCGGCTACGCTAGGTTCTTTCTCACGGTTAGTACTATAATTATGCCAGATTCCAGATTTCTAGCCCGACAGGTGGAATTATAAAACTCTGGAAAACTAAAAAAAAATACTGTAAAAAATTGAAAAAATGGTTTTGTCAGGTGCCCCAGCCCCCAGACCGAGTATCGAAAACCCAACTGCGCTACATTCTTCCTTATGGTTAGTTCTATAAATACGCCAATCTTCAGCTTTCTACGCTGACTGGTAGCCTTAAAAAGTTATGGCAGGTGAAAAAATTGGCAATTCTCAAAAATGGCTTTTCCACGCACCGCAATTCCCAGACCAAAAATCAAAAATTCTGCTTCGTTAGGTTCTTCGTTGCGGTTAGTACTATAAGAATACCAATTTCTACGCCAACTGGTGGCTTCAGAAAGTTCTGGAAAGACAACAAAATTACGGAAATTATATATTTAGATAAAGCATATGTGCATATATATGAATATGAATTTTGACCTTTACTGCATGCTCTTTGCTGACATCGGTTTCTATTATAAAATAATTTTTTTCTATTTTACATGCATTTTTACAAATAATAAGATCGACCACATGGAAAGAAAAAATCTTGTTGAGAATATGTTTCTGTTGCTCAGAACTAGGCCGTAATTTTTTTGTAGAGCTGTTGTTTACCCACAAAATTTATCAAAAATATATATGTCAACAAAAAGTTTTGCTTTATTTTCTGAAATTCTAAATTCTAAAAATCTTTTATCTACAGTTTTTGTTTTATTTAAAACATTATGCTGAGCTTAATCACAATAGCCTAAGATAGCCTAATCGAGATGAAAATTAAGAACCTTACTTAAATGCTTAGAGCCTATGTAAATTGGGCTAAGATGATTGCGTGCTTGCTAGCAATTATAAGAACTAAAAATTTAACAAAATACTTAAAGAAATGAAACATGCTTTGTACAGAAACCAAAGAAAATGAAAACGAATTTAAGCCAGAAATGAATTTAAAGCAAAGTCAGCTGAAGTATCAAGTTCAATTCAGAGATTAAATGAATGACAATAAACAGCAACAATAATAATAATAAGAAGAAAAATAAAATTCAACACATAAACAAATTAAGCTCCCACCGAATTGAGCTATTGAAAAAAAAAATAAAATTGACATCATTTTGACTGCTTTTTCTCCTGTTACGAGCAAAAAAGTGAGCGATGATTTTGTTAAAAATTTTTATTTATAGTGTTACGTATAATAAAAAATTTATTTTTAAAAACATAATTATCTTTCCTTTAAATTTCTCAATTTTTCTTCCAGTCCAACTTTAATTTTTTTTTATTAATTAAAGCACATTTTTAGATATCATTGTTCAAAGCATTAAAAAATATATATTCATCAAACAAATTGTGCAGCACTGTCATTAGCATTTTTCGAAAAAAAAACTATATTTTTATTATACAAGTTTAAAGCTAAACAACAATTTCATTTATATTTTTTCTGACCCTTATAAAAATGCCCACGAGTGTAACGTATGAGGTGAGCTATTGTAAGCGCTTAATTTTTTTTTTTCTAACACTCATTGGTGTATGTGTTAAGCAGAGGAAAACAAGAAATATATTCATACTTAAAAGGCAAAATATAGACAGAAAAACATTAAAAAGCGTGTAGGCAACAAAAACAATGCGTAGGAAACAATCTGACGAGACATGTAGCTCAAATTAATATATAATATTTATCTCAACGATTTGGTAACTTTAAGCTAAACTTGTAACAGACCGAAAGCCTCTTTTTCCGTTTCGCTTTCCTATTGGCTAAAGGCACCATCACTTTGACATTGGTTTTTGGCGTAATGACCGTTATGTAGGGACCCTATAATAAAATAGAATTTTTTACATTTTTAAACACAGCTGCAGTTACATTAACCAGCTCTAATGATAGTTATTTAAATTATATTTTGAAATATTTTTATTGCCAAATAACTAAATAATAGTAGTAAAATACCTTTTTGCGGTTTCCAAATGGTTGGTGATAAAAAATGTTGGCTTTGGTTTTGGTTTTGATTGTTTTAGGTTTATGTGGTTTTTTTTTAATTGTTTTAAAACAATTTCATTCATAAGTAACTTGAGTAATTTAGTGCTATTGTTTTGTATTTTAAAAAAATTATACATGCATCCAGTTACTGGTTATTAATTTTATTCAATATCGCTGTCGGCTGGAACTGTTTTTTAAATTTTATTGAGGCATTTGATATCAAATACCTTTTTAATAAAAAAAATAATTATTTTTTTTTTAATTTATGCACATATCTTAAATTTCAAAATACCTACCGGTTCTCTTTGCCTTTACAATTTTTCAAAATTTGTGTCTCAGTAAAATTGCAGCTTTACAAGTAAATGGCTGATTGGCTTTCATCTATATTTGATTCAATTTCAAGCAACAATCTCATTTTATTATGCAATAATTACTTTTTATTTAAATTAAAGTCTTCTATTTCTCATACTACAAACTAAAAAAAAAACTTTTAGTCCATACTTTGTGTTATCATTAAAATAATTAAAATTTCTTCGACCAAATGAGAGTTTAGACAAAGACCTAAAGCTGAAAGTAGTAAGAATTATATGATAGTTTAAGGTGAACGTATATTTTATAGAACTATTTTCCTGTATGCTAAAGGTTAAGCCGTTACTCTACAATATCGCTTCAAACTGAGTCCTCATCCCTTTGTACAGGCCTTAATTGTTAAAACTGTAATAATTTGGTACTTAAAATTTTAGTAACAATTAAGAAAAATTATTAAAACGAAAATAAACGAAGAAACGCGTTTTTCAGATTAATAGCTGCATCTAGGCAGGCATGTAAAATATTCACATAGCACTTAGCACAATGTTCGCTATTACGACGAATAGTTAAAATACAGGGTGTCCGCCAGGAAGGTATACTACTTTGTTTTGCCACCATTTTGGGAAACATTAGTCCTGAGAGTTCATATTTGTCAGTCGTGAAGTAGACATATCGCACCTTAACACAACTCAAAATACTAAAATTTTTAGAAGATACAAAAAACTGTTTAGTTCATCGTGCAGAAGCAACACGCTTAACACGAAAATAGCCACAACTGTATGAAAAGATAACGAAGATAATAATATGAAAGAAATTTTTGCAGTAGCTAGAGATGTGTACTCTGAATTAATTTATGGGAAAAAAACAGTTTTGTAAATTTTTGAGCTGTGACCATTTTGTATTTAGGGTGCGATATGGATTTACCATAAATTTTTATTTAAAAAAAAAAATATTCGATTAACCAACGTGTTTTAATTTTTAAAACATTTTATGAAAACCAATCATCGATTTTCATAAAAAACTCATAATGAGTGACGAGGCACATTTTCACATATCCATGTGAATAAACGGAATAGTCGGTTCTGGGGAATGGGAAACCCTTAAATTATTCATCAGTCACCTTTGCATCCATTAAAAGTGACAGTCTAGTGTGAAATTTGGTCAGAAGAAACCATTGGACCTTACTGCTTTGAAAATATAAACGGCGTAACCGTAACTATGAATGGGGGGCGATATCGTGATATGATTGAAAACTTGTCAATGCTACAACGCTAGACCTCTTTCCACAACAAGTTATTTTAAGAAATGGTGATATTGATTGGCTTCCATGGTCGCCTGATTTGACTGCTCCGGAATTCTTTTTGTGGGGTTATCTGAAAAGCAAAGTTTATGCAAACAAACCAGAAACACTTGAGCAACTCAAACAAAATATTCGTGATGAAATTAATGAAATACCGCATAAAATGTGTGTGAATGTAATTAAGAAAGGTGCTCAAAAAGGCTCGCATTTGTGAGTCTAACAGAGGCGGATATTTATTTGATATTGTATTTCATACGTAATTGCCGACATTAAATAAAACATGTATCAATTTAAGATCCATTCTCTTTCTTTTAATAAAAAATTATAAACAAACAAAGTAGTATACCTTCCCGGCGGACACCCTGTATATAGAAACAGAAAATTAAAGGGTTCTCTATATAAGAGAAGGAGGATTTCTAAAATTTAAACAGTCACACATTTTTTTCCCCCGGGGGCACATAAATATGGTCTTTATAGAACTTCGACTATCTAGACACAGTGCAACTGGGGAAAAAGGGAGCCCAGTCCCCTGAAGTCAACAGGGGTACAAATGGAAACTCGACTTTATTTTCACGGGAATCAGTAAGGCGCAGAGTTCGTTATTTGTCTCTTTAGACATTTAACTGTTCTCTGACTGATTATTGAGGTTGGCCCTTTATGGGAGTATCGTAGTGGTTGTGGTTTCGCGGCCCCATATCAGGTCTTTTGTTTTAATATGGTGGCCAGGATCATCTCACTGTTAATGACACGTCCTCCCGGAGGCACATAATAGTCTTTTTGGAACCTACTATTCCATTTAGACTGGTGTCTTCCGGGGTAAAAGGGAGCCCAGGCCCCTCAAAGGCTAGTAGGAGTCACCTGGACAATCCACATATTTACACGGGAATCAGTACGCTCGCAGAATACACTATTTGTTCTCTTTAAGCAAAGATGTGCTCTGACTGGTTATTGAGGTTGGCCCCTATATGGGAGTATCGTGGTGGTTGTGGTTTCGGACTCTCGTGAGAGTTTGTGGGTCGGAACATCCAAATTAACACAATGAATGGTTCAGATTCAGTGAGTATGAATGTTGTCGTGTTCTTGTTAAAAAAGAGCTTCATGCGTTTTGGACCAGGAGTTGGAAAGTCTCCAACTCTTTAGCAAGGAGTGCAGGCTGCGGCCTACGTCGGGCTTTCGAAATTGCTACTAGAAGTGACCGGAGGATATAC
Source organism: Trichopoda pennipes (assembly GCA_030448955.1). Taxonomy (NCBI): domain Eukaryota; kingdom Metazoa; phylum Arthropoda; class Insecta; order Diptera; family Tachinidae; genus Trichopoda; species Trichopoda pennipes. Next base: position 8,232,782 of record JASKUP010000040.1, read on the forward strand.
GTATTCGATGGCCTTTTAGGGCGTGGGTGATGTCCAATCAACCAAGTGGTTTGACCACCATCTGATTATGACTATATAGTCGGTGCAGATGTAAATTAAATTACGCTCTGTTAATGACACGCTAAGTGAATGATCCAGTCCAGTGAGCATGCTAGACATGTGTTCTGGACAGGAGTTCGAAAGTCTCCAACTCTTAAGCAAGGAGTGATGATTTGCAGCCCTGCTCTGGAATCATCGAAGTTGCAACTAGAAAGTTCTGTTGCATAGAATTATGGCTTCGGCTTCCTAGGACGAGCATGACGTTCCAAATTATGCAGTGGTTCGATCCATCATCTTATTAAGGCTTCAGGGCCAGGCGCAGATGTAAATCTAATCACACAGTTGCACACTATATAAACAAGCGTAAAAAATATAATTAAACCCAGTTTTTGGCCCTGAAATAGTTCGTCAGACAACTTAAGATGGGTATTGTTGCCCAAAAGGAGGTGTAAGAAAATATTTCAATCCACTCCATTATATGGAGTAGTAGGGCAGCTGCTTGAGCTCGAAAAGTGTTTGTGAAGCTACAAGTGGCATATCAAATATTATTGCGTTATACTAAGGTGCTTCCCAAAAAAATAAATCTTAGCGAGATAAAAATTAAGAAGGTAAATGTTTAAAGACTATGTGGATTGGACTAAGGTGGCATGTGGATTTGCTAGCAATTAACAGAACTCAAAAACGGCTTCATAAAATTTGTGAGCAGAACTTAATGTTGTTGTTGCAGATCAATTCGAAATCCCTGAAACTGTAGAGCAATTAAAAAAGAACCACAAAGTACTAAATTTGTTTGATGTGAATATAAATTTTTTACAAAACACTTCAAGAAAAGCAAAAATCCTTTGTATAGAAATCAAGAAAATAAAAACGAATTTAACCCAGAATGCAACCAAAGATACAGTTGAAATACAAAATTGAATTCAGAGATTAAAACAATGACAACAGCAACAACAATAATAAGAAAAATAAAATTCAACACACAAACAAATTAACCTTCCAACGTATGAAGCTATTGAAAATAAACATGACGTAATTTTTACTGCTTTTTCACTTGTTACGAATAAAAAAAAGTGAGTGTTGAATTTAGTTTTTTTTTATAATTTTTATTTTATAGTCTGAATTATATATATATATATATATTTTTTTTTTAAATTAAATTTTTGTTAAGGTACCAAACAAAATCTTTTTGTTAACTACAACAACAACAACAAAATTAAAATGCGAAGGAGAGAAAAGTTGTCATTTAATACTGTAGACAAGTAATGCGAATGAATGATGACAATGACGTTATTTTTTTTTATTTCTTTTTTGTAAAACTTTTTTTTCTTTTAATTGACATTAAAAAGTAAATTATGCGATTTTTTTTTTAATTATTTTCAATATAATACAGTCACATCTGTTTCGAAATCATTAAAAATTCTTAGAAATTTCAATGATATTTACTTTTTCCTTTTTGTTGTTGTTATCCTAATTGAAAAAATTTATTTATTTAAATTAAAAATGTCATTAGAAATAAAAATAGATTTAACAAAAAATACACACAATTTTTTTTGTTTTGGTTTATTTAGTAAAAATTCTGGTTTGGATTGTTCATTCAACATAAGGAAAACCACTTTAAACTTTTTTTTATTATATTGGAAATGTGTTCTCTTAAAATCAAGTAGTGCTGCACTGTATTGTTGCTGCTTTTGCGCTCTGGGGAACATTTCAATATAATGGTATTCCCCTTTAGTTCGCAAGAAAATAATACAAAAAATTTTTTAAATATTACAAGTAATTATTTTTGAAATTAGTTACAGAAACAGAAGAAATCTGATGAAATGAAAGTGAATTATTAAAAACGAAATCCATAAAAAAGTAATTAAAAATTTGATGAAAATATCCATTGCGATTGTGTTGGTGAATTTTTTAGCAGTAGTAAGACATTATGTATTTGGGCCAATGGTGCATTAAGGCCATAACCTAGCGTTATTATTTAAGGAGATTAAAAAATTATTTCTATTGGGAGGAACCTAAAAAAAACATATTTTTCTAAAATAAATGAAAACTTGAAAAAAGTCTTCTTCTTTCGTTTTAACTATTAATTTGTAATAAAAAAAAAATGATGAAAAACTGTATATGCATGTCCGAATTTTAAATTCACAGTCTTTAACATGTCGCAATACGTTTAATGTGGCTTGCAGGCGCCCACGTAATTGTTAAAACCTCAAAAACTTCAATAATCTACGAATGACTAATTTATTTTATTTTATTTTTATTTAAAAGTTAACTACTGAGATAAATAATATTTTATTGGGGGGGTTAGACATCAATGAATAACATTTGAATTAAGTAATAAATTCAGATTTTAAAAATATGTTCGGAGTCTAAATACATAAAATACAATCTCTTTAGAGTAACTTCTTTTTAATCTTAAATTTGATTTTAATTTTTAAAAATGTCTTTAATTAAAAAAAAGAAAATATAAAAATTTTTTAGTAGTTAATTATTAAGCACTAGGTCATTATTTAATAAAAAATTCATGCTGATGATGCCAACCAATGGTTTGGCGAAATATTGAAAAAATAATAAAAAATAAAGTTTTTAAAAATTGTTTATTAAATAATGACCTAGTGCTTAATAATTAACTACTAAAAAATATTAAAAAGGTCAACTAACTATAATTATTATATAAAATATAAATATAAAAACTATTTTATTGTAATCCTTATTGACTTTTAAGGTCTTTTGTGTCTAGCTATTATGATTGCTGAGATGATGCTGTGGTGGCCGAACAGACGTATTACGATACGGAACCCAAAGAACCATAAAATCAAAAAATAAAGGGTGTTCTTATAGAGGTATACAATTTTGAAATGGAATGAAACAACGATGATTTGCATAAATTGATATGAAATTTACTTTATTTCATTATAATATAATTCGATTTATTTAGTTTTAATACTTTTTTCCAATTGAATAATTTTATTTTTATATACAAAATGTCACCAATGTTATGTCGTCGCATAATAACATTTTGCAAAAAAATGTAGAAAACTGATAAACTCTGCTTTCACCTTAAATTTATTTAAAGATGTGAAAATTAGTCATATTATTGCACGCCGAATTATAACATCATTTTTGTTTGTCATGAATTTTTTTGTTGTTTTCATTTCTACTTAAATATTCAGTTTTTCCCATAGTTTTTACTTTTGAGCACACAATCGGTGGGCATGAATTTTAAATATTAAAAATATTAATAAATATCTTTTTTAAGATCTTTTTTATATATTTTTTCTTCTCGATATTTTGCTTTCCTTTGGAAAGCTTCTTCAGGAAAAAATTTTTATATTTTTGAAAACAAAAAAATTATTAATTTTTTTTTAAATTTTTTCCTGAAGAAGCTTTCCAAAGGAAAGCGAAATATCGAGTAGAAAAAATATATAAAAAAGATCTTAAAAAAGAAAAAAGATATTTATTAAAGATAAAAAAGATCGTTTAAAAAAACTATAAATATTAAAAATATTTTTTTTATAAAAATTAATTTATTTGCATTCGAATTTTTACATATGTGATCGCGGATTTTATTGTATTAAGGCTCTAGAGCGCTTAACTTAATAATAAAAAAGAGCTTAAAGACTTTTATGGTAAAGAATATTTTTTTCGACTTCAGTGAGATTTTTGTGAACGTGTTGCGTATCAAAAATTTTCATATAATTTCTTAAATTCTTAAGTTATCTGTTCAAAAGACATTTATCAAAAATACATTTTAGAATTTTACAGTGTGTAGTTGTTCTTAAAGCGGGCACTTATTCCGTTTAAATTTGAAAGGTCTACCTTCTCCTATACCAACATTTTGTCTATATGCAAAAGTGGTGTAGGTGTTGTATGGCTCACCCTTTAGTTATATATTTTCGCTACAGCAGACTTAGCTTTACATAATCTGTGTAAATTTAAAATACTGGCCTATATTTGTTTAAGAAATAAGATCATTTATATAAGAACATAAAACCACTATAAGACACCCTTTAATTTTTAACTTTAATTTAATTACCAGCTGTTCCTTAACTGACCATAATAATATAGACTTTGTGAAAAACTAAGAGTCTAGCTATTATGATTGCTGAAATGGTTCTGTCGTGGTCGAACAGATATATTACGATACGGAACACAAAGAATCACAACATCAATAAATAAAGAGCGTTTTTATAGAGGTATAGAACTTTTAAATGGAATAAAACAAAGATGATTTGTATAAATTGATATGAAATTTACTTTTTAGTAGTTAATTATAAAGAGCTAGGTCAATTTAATAAAAAATTTTTAAAAAACTTTTTTTATTTTTTATTATTTTTTCGATATTTCGCCACACCGTTGGTTGGCATCATCAGGAAAACAAAAATAATGAACAAACAAATTGAAAAAATTTTTTGTTTAACAAATTCAAAGTAATCAAAAAATAAAAAAAACGATAAATTGAAAATATTTTTTGTTTTACATACATACAAACAAATTTTCAATATTAAAAAATTTTTAAATGAAAAATTATTTTGAAAATACGTAACAAATTTACAAAACAATAGTATTTTACACATATGTTCTAAAACATAAATTTAATGACCAAACGTTACAAAAAAAAATAAATAAAGTATTAATTATTAATATTATGCGGATACAGAGTTTTATTTTATAATTTATTTTAAATTTGTTATTCAAAAAAATTTTTCAATTTGTTTGTTCATTATTTTTGTTTTACTGATGATGCCAACCAACGGTGTGGCAAAATGTCGAAAAAATAATAAAAAATAAAAGTTTTTAAAAAAATTTTTATTAAATTGACCTAGTGCTTTATAATTAACTATTAAAACTATAACTATTATATATGAAATTTACTTTATTTGATTATAATCCTCTTTATTTAATATTTAATACTTTTTTAATTAAATAGTTTTATTCTTAAATATTATTAACTTTAACTATTAGGCCTGATTAGCTAAAGCTTATGAAATCAACAACACAAAATTTCTGGAATGGCCAATTAATATAAATGATTATTAACTTAAGTAAAGCAAAACCACGCTCCCTAGAATATTAAAAAATTCTTAATATTTTATTTAGCTGTGATAGTGATTCTAAAAATGAAATGAAAAATATTTTGTGATAAAATCTTAACCTTTATTTGAAAAAGCATTCTTCAAACAGCCCACTAAATTTTTAATCTTAGCCCGGCTAAAAAAAAAGTGACGCCTATAAGAGCAAATTAGGATAAAAGCCCTTACAAATTGCTCAATTCAATGCAATCAATACAAAATGTCAAGTTCCCTGACTAAAAACAAATTACTTTTTAAAATTTTTTATTTACAATGAACTACTTTCCTACAGACTTAAATAAAGGTCTCACTAAAGTTGATAAAATATTTAATATTTCTCGGATGTTTGGAATAAAAATTAATAATTCTTCCAGAAGATGTTGGTTTCTTATACCAATCAAACACTAACTTATTTTCCTTTGTTATTATCAATATCTCTAAATATGGAAGAGTTTAGATGCTAACTCTCTTTCAATCGTAAATTTAATATCCAGATGAAAACTATTCAATTCTGACAAAATATCGTCCACTGCATCTTCTGAAGTTATACAAAATAAATCATCTACTATATTTTGTGATAATCTTCGGTTTAACAAGCATTTTACTAATACATGAATTTAGTAATTCCTCCATCACAATATCAGCTATAATCGGAGATGCTGGAGAGCCCATAGGGAGGCCCTCCTTCTGTTGATATATCCTATTATCAAAATGAAAATACCTGTTGTCTTCAATGCAAAACTTAAGAATACGTAAAAATAATTCCTTCTCAATATTCGTATTTTGTTCCTCTATAATTCTCAAAGCTAACCCTACAGGAATACTTGGAAAAAGTGAAACTACATCAAATGAAAACAATCTATCATTATCTTGTATATTTATTCTCTTGTATATTTATCCTTAAATTCCAACGAATTTCTATTATTATATAATGCTTGTCCTGTTATTACCTTAAGAATATTTGTTATATACTTGCACAGTCCGTAGGCCGGGGAATTAATGCAAGAGCAAATAGGCCTTAAAGGAAAATTCTGTTTATGGATCTTAGGTACTCCATATAACTTTGGAGAATTTGATACATTAGTCTTAAGTCTATTTCTCTCCATTACTGAAATGAAAAGTTCATCAACTAAAACATTGATTGTTTTTTGCAGTTTAGTAGTAGGATCCTTATTCAATATTGAGTATTTAGCAGAATCGTTAAGAATGCCATTTATTCTCGAATTATAATCGTCTCTGCTCATAGCAACAGTAACATTACCCTTGTCAGCATTAACAATTAATATGTTCCTATTAGTATTCAAACATTTTTTAGCAGTTTTTACTTTAGCTAATATAAAAAATATACCTTGCTGTAGGTCTAATGTTGCTAATGTGCCTATCAATAATCATTGTTAGTTTTGTCCGCGCTACTTCCTGGTCCTCTTTTTCTTTTATAGTCTAAATCAAATCATCTCCTTCTGATCCGAGTAAAATATTTAATAAAATTTTTAAAACATTTTACTCATTTAATTTTTAATCTAAAAACTTTTGTAAACAATATTTTTGTTTTGTTTTTGTTTTTTGTAATTTTCATTTATAATGCAATAAAGCAGTTATACATATTATAGCAAGCGTTTTGTTCCATTTATAATTTCCAAGTATTTTTCGATTAAAATCAATATTAATCATGCCTTTGTTGCCTAAAACATTTCATACTGAATCAATAATTTAATGCAGTTTTAAAATTAAAATTGTTTTTTTTTTTTGCACAAAGTTCATAATTGTTAAATTAAAATAAGTGAGTGAACTTCAATATCAAGGTTTATGACCCTTTTGCAAAATGCACAAGATGTATTAAAGAAAAAAGGTAAGACCCTCATTAGCTTTACATAGAATGAAGAATAAAAGCCTCAATGCCAATAAGAAACAATATATCGTCATATGAGTTCGTTAAAGCCCTTAATTATATTGTAAAATTTATATAATATAATTTTTATAATATTTTTGAATTAATTTTTTTTTCATTTTATTTCTTTTTTTTTATTATTATTTATTTATTTAAATATCACAGATTAATGTTACAATTTGAAAAACAAAATGTATGAGATTTTACTTTATAGTATTACAGCAATTATTATCAGTTAATTAAATATACAGAGCTATGAACATGACGGAGTTAAGGAAAAATGATTTGTTAGAAAAAACCTTATGATAGGATGACAAGTTTAAGGAATTTTAAGAACAAACACTGATTAGATATCTTTCTTAATTGAAAGACATTCAGTGGCTGATCGACAAATTCCTTATGACTTCTGATTCAGACATTCTGCATCTTTCATTGTATGACAGAGTCAGTTTCCTTACATATGCGCTAAAAAGTTGATGATTATAGTTATCATGTAGTAAATCAGTGGGGTACCTTTGATGTAGGTTGTGAATTATTTTCAAATTTTTGTTTTGTATTATTTGCAATTTCTTTAAATGTGTTTTGGCTGTTTTATGAAACCAGACTTGGCAGGCATAAAACATAATCGGACGAATGCACATTTTATAAATTAATAGCTTGTTTTTAAGGTTCAATTTGGATCTTCTATTGAGCAGGGGAAATAGAGCTCGTCCGCAAGTTATTGCTTTGTTACAAACATATTCAACCTGCTGTCTAAATTTAAGTTTCCTGTCAAGAATCACACCTAGGTATTTAACGTCGTCTTTCAGGGGAATAGTAGTTCCTCTGGAGACTAAATTTATGGTAGGTACTCTTTTAGGGGACTTATTGTATGGAAATATAATCGCCTGTGTCTTATCATCATTAACTTTAATCTTCCATTTATCAAAGAATTTCTGGGCAGCATGGAGGCATTCCTGCATTCTCTTAATTACCGCATTCGAAACTTTACCACAGCAAATAAAAGCACTATCGTCAGCATAGAAGGCTCCCTCGTGACCTCTATGAATAGTTATATCTGACGTGTATATTGAGTAAAGCGTTGGAGATTGTACCGATCCTTGGGGTAAGCCGGCTGGGATTTGCCTTACGCTAGAATAAGAATCGTTAACACTAACAACAAAGGTGCGACACTGTAAAAAACTTTTTAGTATTTTCTGAAGAAAAACAGGAAAACCAAAGGTGTTAAGTTTAAACAAAAGCCCACTGTGCCAAACAGTGTCAAAGGCTTTTTCAATATCCAGAAAAATAATGCCTGTACTTTTACGGTTTCTCTTGTTATTTTCAATAAAATTGACGACTCGCATTAGTTGGTGCGTTGTTGAGTGTTCCTTACGAAATCCAAACTGTTGATTATTTTATTTAATAAAACATAAAAAGTAAAAAAATTAAAATAACCTAAAAGAAAATTCGGATTATGTAAGAATAATACTGTTACGTTTATACCTTTTATATACAATTCGTTATTACTGAGTTCTTTATTGCAAAATAAATAACAACAGATTTTAATTAATTAAAAGTTTACTTACACAAAGTAAGATTTGTGCGTTGGCACTTCAACACGATTCAGTGAAGATGCAAGTCTTTACTTCACCAGGTTTATATTTTAACTAACTGACTAACTAACCACTCAGGTGTGCCTTTTATATTTGTCCACTAGAGGTCTAGAAAAATGAAGAATTTCTTACTTCTATATCACATTTTGTTGTTGTTATGTTATTTATTCAATGTATGGGCGCCTGTTGGTCTGTGTGTATTTTTGTTTTTATGCTGTTAAATTTCTTCATGAAATTGTCTTGTCTTGCGAATATAAGATTTCTACGCAGTTTGTAACTAGAAAGTTGTTGCTGTCTTCTGTGTATATGTTTTCTTAGAAAACTAGGCAGTTATTAAACAACATTCCCAGTTATTTCGTTTACTTTATTACTTAATTATTTTCTTTTAAAACTTTAGCAAGACGCATCCGTAACAATATTATAACATATTGCTCATTTTCATTTCATGTGGTAAATTAGGATAAAAAGCATGACAATTTTTAGATCAGACCTTGAGATCATTTAGATATTAATACTTCTTTTTAGACATTTTTAACCTCTATGTAATGGAAAGGATACGTTTTTATGATACTTTTCATACTTCAGTGTGGATTAATTGCAAATTTTTCTTTTATGTTAATTTTAAAATAAATCGTTCCAGACGGATCATACCGCAAAGCTCAAATTTTCGTTAACGCTAGGGTGCCCTGCTTCCTTTCCTACATGTTATTTGTAGTTACATGAAAAGTTCATAAATATTTATAATGATAATTTTACCTGGGTAAATAAAGAAGTAAAGCTAAGGAATAGAGTGATAAGTTACATTTTTGTTTGAGGAATTTTTTTCCTTGCATTTAGAGCTTTTAGAATGTTATTTTTAATTGTAGGAGTTACATGGAATGCTAGAGGCATTCGGAACAAATGTCAGGAATTTTTTCAATTTCTGCTCACTTATAATGTTCACGTTTGTCTGGTGACGGAAACTTGGCTTACATCTAGTTCCTCTATTAGGCACAGCGAATTTTTTGTATATAGAAATGACAGAGAAAACACAAGAGGTGGAGGAGTTGCTGTTGTTGTAAGGAAAAATATTAATCATCAGTTACTTCCCGTTATAAGCACTAACGTCATTGAAAATATTGGTATAAAAGTATTCACTAATAATGATAGTGTTTGTATTTATTCATGTCATTTTCCAGGGGGGTTAGCTGGTGTGGATAGTAATAGGAAGTTACTCTTTGGTTTAGACGTACGTAGGTTAACAGACAATAATCATAAGTACATTCTTGGGGGAGATTTCAATAGCAGACATCAGTCTTGGGGTTGCAATAGGGCGAACTGTTGGGGTAATATCCTGTTAGAAAAATTAAATGCTTATGGAATAGATATTGTATATCCAAGCGACCACTCCTATGTGCCAGCTGATCCCAATAGGCAAAGCTCTACCATTGACTTTTTCTTAACGAACACAATTGAGATGTTATCCGCAGCAGTCGTTATTAATGATTTAAGCTCTGACCACTTACCAGTGAGAGTTGTAGTAGCTAGTAATGCCAACATACTTCCCCTATTGAGGTTTGATTTTAATAAGGCAAATTGGAGAACTTTTTCAAGAACTATTAATAGACATTTAATATTGCCGAACGAAAGTGACATTGGTTGTGTGGAACAAATCGACTATATGATTGAAAATTTTAAAAATGTTATAAATCAAAGTATTGATGCTAGTGTGCCAAAAAAGGCGATTTCTTGCAGGAGGAAACCTTTTCCCCTGTATCTGAGAAGATTAATTCAGCAAAGGAACAGAGTGCGACGAAATTGGCAAAGATTTAGAGACCCACAAGATCTGCTCGAAATGAAGTTATTTAATGGAATAATTAGGGAAGAAGTTAACGAGTTAAGAAACAGATCATGGAATTACCTTCTATCTACGTTAGATACATGTTCTCCTCCGTTTTGGAATCTTACAAAAATTTTAAGAAAGAGTTGCCAAAACATTCCTACTCTGAAGCAAAATAACATTCGTTACACCACTAATACCGAAAAATGCCAGGTATTAGCTGATAACTTTGCTGTGAATCATTCTGTATCAGCTAATCTTAGTGACAGTGGTACAGTTTCGTTAGTTAATGATACAATTCGATCGTTCCGTTCGCTAGTTCCTAACTTTTCGCATGATGCTTTCACAAATAGTTCAGATATTTCCTGTATTTTAGGGAAATTAAAACGAAGAAAGTCGCCAGGACTTGATGGTGTTAATAACATATGTTTGAAAGCCCTTCCTCAGAGGGGAGTCAAGTATTTAACTATTATTATTAACGCATGCTTAAAATTTTGTTATTTTCCAAATAAGTTTAAAGAGTCCAAAGTCATTGCTATTAAAAAGCCTCATAAGCCACCAGATAGTCCTTCTTCATACCGGCCAATAAGTCTTTTGTCTTCCATTAGCAAAATCCTTGAGAAAGTTATTAAAGGGAAATTAATAAATTTTATTGACTCCCACAATATAATTCCTGCCTTTCAGTTTGGGTTTCGTAGTGGACATAGTACAGTGCAAGCTCTTCTAAGAATAAAAAATTTAGTTAATTCTAATTTTAATGATCAGAAATCAACTGGAATGGTACTGCTAGATGTCAAGGCTGCCTTTGATTCAGTGTGGCATGATGGACTTGTTTATAAAATGATTCGACTAAATTTTCCTGTTAATTTGATTAAAATCATTCAAGCTTTTCTTTCTTCTCGTACTTTTAGAGTGCATGTGGGCTCTCATAGTTCTGTAAGTTATAATGTCGCTGCTGGCTGCCCTCAGGGCTCATGTCTTTCGCCGATACTATACAATATATTCACATATGATCTCCCTGAAATGGATTATTGCACGTTATCAGTTTTTGCAGATGATACGGCAGTTCTCTGCTCTGGAGTGCTTGCGGTAGACATTATTAATAATTTGCAAAGAGCGACATCTCAAATTTTAGCATACTTTAATAAATGGAAAATATTGTTAAATGGTGACAAAACGCAGGCAATATTTTTCACTAGGAAAAGGAAACCTTGCTTTGTTCCCCAAACAAGCATTGAATTGTACACTTCCTTGGTTCAATGGGAGAATAAAGTTAAATATTTAGGAGTTATACTTGATTCTAAGCTCAAGTTTAAAGATCACATTTCATATGTCAGAAATAAAATAAATTTAATTATTCGTCTATTGTATGCGTTTATGAATAGAAACTCGAGACTAAGCGTCAGAAACAAGTTGATTATACTTAAATCGATTTTTCATGCGGTAATGTTTTACGCATCTCCTGTTTGGGGGAAGTGCGCAAATTGTCACATAGCTAAGCTCCAAGTTGCACAAAATAAATTGTTAAAGATGATTTTCAATCTTCCTTGGCATTTTTCTACTCGCAGGCTTCATGAGATTGCAAATATAGAATTAGTGGAGGCCAAGATAGATGGACTTTCGCGTAGCTTTTATCTCCGTTGTCTAAATTCAGAGTATGAGTATATTAATAGTTTAGCGCTAGTTTAGGTAGTAATTAAGGTAGAGTAAGTTATTTAAGAATTTTCAAATGGGTTTTGTTGACAATTTTTCCTTTTATTTGTAGTTTTATGTGTTTTTGAAATTATATATGTTATATTACAAGTAATGATTAAGTAGGAAAAGACATAGTCTTGAACTCTTTGTATATATGTATGTATATTATGGATCTAATGAATGTAAATATTATTTGTCAGAAATAAATTAATTAATTAATTAATTGTAGGAGTTTAAAATTTCACAGTAACATGTATTTTGATACGGTGCATTACAAATCAATCAAAAAGGTGTTTTTGAATATTTTGTAACATGGTTTTTTAAAATAATATGGTGATGTATAAATTCTTCTTATACATTACTACTCGTATAATAATCGAGACTTTCCGCTAAATTTCTAGCGTGAAGCAAGTACTCTGTTAGAAAAAATTATCATTTTGTTTTAGGTAAACATTGATCAAGATTGATAGCTTTCTACGTGAAATCTTCTTTTTAAACACAAACACGATTGTGGCTACACTACGATACGACTATAAATGACGTTGGATATTTTGTTTTTATATCAACTGTTTTGCCTTTAAAATAAAGAGTGCCCGCCGAGAAGAAGGTATACTTTGTTTGTTTAAAATTTTTGATCAGAAAAAAGAGAATGGATCTGATATTGATAAATGTTTTATTTAATATCGGCAATTATGTATGGAATACAATATGAGATAAATGTCCGCCTCTGTTAGCCTCATAAATGCGAGCCCTTTTGAGCACATTTTTTTATTACATCCTTACAGGTTCACGCGATATTTCATTAATTTCATCACGAATATTTTGTTTGAGTTGCGCAAGCGTTTTTAGTTTGTTTACATAAACCGTGGCTTTCAGATATCCCCAGCCAAATCAGGCGACCGTGGAGGGCAATCAACATCATCATTTCTTGAAATATCTTGTTGTGGTAAAAGAGATCTTACAGTGATTCCATTGTAATCCTAAATGTATGCGACGTGGCATCGTCTTGTTTATACCACATGTTAATCAAGCCCCAAGCATGCAGTTGTGGCATTAAAAAGTTATCAATCATATCACGATATCGCTCCCCATTCATAGTTACTGATAGTTGCGCCGATTTCATGCAAAACGTGACTGCAAAGGTGAATGTTGAATTATTTAAGGGTTTCCCATTCCCCAGAACCGACTTTTCTGTTTATTCACATATCGATTCAAATGAAAATGTACCTCGTCACTCATTATGATTTTTTCATGGAAATCGGGTTTGTCATGGGCAAGCTGTAACATCCTATTGGCTTATGTATGGCAGCGTAAATGATCTTGTGGAAGAAGCTCTTATGTCAACTGAATCTTATATGAAAACAAATGCAAATTCTTGTGCAAAATTGTGGCCAAAGTTGTTCTTTAAAGACCAAGCTCCTGAGCACAGCGTCGAATTGAGGTTGATGGATTGTTTTGAACACTTTCTTTAGCAGCAGTAATGTTTTCAGCCGATCTTACAGTACGTTGTGATACATGGTCAACTATCACCTACAGACCCTCTTTCTTCGAAATCCTTCACTACACCATAAATAGTGTGTTTTGTTCGCACGTTGTTTTTCCCAAAAATTTTACGTAACTTTCTCATCGTCCCAGAAATCGATGATTGATTTCGATAAAATGTTTTAACGATCAAAACACGTTGGTTTATCGAATATTTTTCCATAATAAATTTGCCACGTGTCTACTTCACGACTGCCAAAATAATGAACTGTCAAAACTAATGTTTACCTAAATGGCGACAAATTAAAATACCCTGTATATGCTTCAGTGATGCCACCCATTTTTATACCTGTATAAAGCAAATTTACTTATTGAAAATATACTTCACCCAAAAACTTCAAAAAAAAAATCAGTTCAGTTCATTTAATTTTCCAACTTTCGATTATCAAAATTTTACTGAATTAATTTTATTTTAAATTATTTCACAATGTTTTGGCAGCACTGGTTCATTAATGCTCATCAATGAAAAAAGACATTTACTTAGAAATTTAAAGCGATAACGGCAACGATGGTATTTTAGATTTAAGAAATTGTTGTCTGTATCCTAAGTGCTTGAAGAATTAGAATGCAGTAATCACAGATTTATTGCTAAAGGCATTGAATATCTTGTAACACTGCAAGAGGCTCGATGCTATTTATCGTAAGGCACAGTGCACGGCTAAAAAATCTCTTCTGTTATACGAGATTGTTGTGTTAATTTGTATGCTTTTAAGATCTGGTTATCTTTAACTTTATTACAAAAGAGATGACCACGAAACACCCCCCGGGGGCACATTGATATGTTTAGACGGAATCTCACCGTCATTACATGTGCTAACCGGGGATAAAAGGGAGCTCAGTCCCCTTCAATGCTAGCAGGAGCCAACTAGACAATTCGACTATATTTCCACGGAAATCAGTAAAGCCCCAGAATTCAGCTATTTATCTTTTTAGCCTTTTAGCCGTTCTCTGTCTGATTATTGAGGTTGGCTCTTCGGGAGTATCGTGGTGGTTGTGGTTTCGAGGCCCTCGTTTGAGTTGTGTGGGTCGGATCATTCACAATGAACATAATGAATGGTCCAGGTCCAGTAAGCATGATTGCGGTTGTGTTCTTAAATTTTATTAAGCTTCATGCGTTCTGGACCAGGAGTTGAATAGTCTCCAACTCTTCAGCAAGAAGTGGGGGCGTTGGTCTGCTCTGAGCTCCTGAAGTTGCAACTAAGAGTGATTGGAGGATATACGTATCTGAAGGCAAGGGTGACGCTACATATCATCCACAGTGGTATGATCCACCGTCTGGTTATGGCTTACACATGACCACGAAACAAAGCAGTAGCAGCTTAGGAGGGCGAAAAAGTACCTGAAATATAATTTTTATGACATAAAATCTGATAACCAAAAAATAATTTTTCAGCACGGAAGTGTTCAAAGTTTTACAACAAAAAACCAAAATAAATACTTTTGCCATTTCCTTCGGTGTAAACCGTCATTGCTGGATGTTTATTCGGTGTGGCCGGCAAGCGCTTTCGACATGTGATGACATCATTATCAAACCGTGTTCTGTACTGTATTAGTGAGTCTTTGTTTGTTGGATTTACAGCGAAGGAAATGACAACAGTATTTCATTTACCGGCGGACCAAATACAAACAACTTAATACCAGCAAAATAAATACCCTATAAAGCCCTATAAAGTATATATTTTTGCCAGCTTAAATCATTATTCATCACTTCAAGCCTTGCCTACAAATCACAAAGAAAGTCATGGAATATTTAAAGAGACAGTTTTGCGATGGTGAAAGTTCGCAAAAACATCAAATGAAAGCGGTGTTGTAAAATTAAGCTGAAAGAAATATTTATAAATTCTAGATTGAAAAGTTACACAAAATGGCAGTTTGTCTTGTATAAAACTTAATTTTATTTATCACACGTATTTCATACATCAGTATCAACGGTTTCTATCATTTAAATGGTTTTATTTACAATTTTTGGAATGAAATATTTTATTTATTTACTACTGAATTTAAAATTATTCGTGTTTTATTGTTTTAGCCATTAAAAAATTTGTATTCGTGATAAATGTTAATTTATTAAAAAAAAAAAAAATTGTTTCCACTAAAAACAACATGTTTGACTTAAATGGAAATGACTTTAATCAGCAAAGTAACAAAATTAGCTAAAATGATTGATGTTTGGTTGGTGTTGTTGTTTTTTTTTTGTTGTAATAAAACATTCAATAGACAAAATTAAAGTAATGAGTAACTGCTATTTGAAATTATAAGAATTTTAATTAAAAAAAAAACTATTAAAAATTAAGCCAGAGACCAAGAACATGAAGTGCAATTCTATTTAATGCCGCAGACTTTGTTCTAGATGTAAGACGACGAATCTATTTCTTCCGTATATTTTTTGTATAAAAATTGAAATAAACTCACGTCTTTCACCAAAATTACTCAAAATTTACTTTTAATAATCATTTACGTTTATTTTGCTAAAACTTTTGTTTTACAAAGAATGTTTTATAATTTTTTCTTTTTCTAGGAAAGTTGTTATCAATCCGAAGTAGTAAATTTGATAAATATCGATAGGCAAAAAACTAGAAATTGAAAGCTTTAATTTTTCAATTCAAATATCTCCGAAACTGTGAAAGTTAAAGCAACTAAAAAACGGTTGTCAGAAATTAAAAAAATCGAATACAAAATAAAAATGATCATTTTTCATACAGCCAAGAAGTCTTATTTTAAAATACCATGGCGCCGCGTGATCAGCCTAATTATTATATAGATCCTCAGTACGATAACACCTCTACTATAGTAATGTGAAGTTTCAATGCAATCGAATAAGCTCAATATTTACTTTAAGTTTCTTGTCACAATCCCACCTTTAGTGATCACATTATTTGTCAAACTTTCAATTCTATTTACACTTTCGCAGATGACAGCACCATTTGTCATTCGTATTCATTTAGTAATATAGCGAACCAGTTGCAGATGAGTTCCAAAAAGGCGGAACATGAATGATACGCTCAATCACGATCTCGCAATAATCTACGAATGGGGTCGCGCGAATAGAGTCGATTTTAATGCCCGTAAGACGCAATGTTCCATACTTACGCATGCACCTGTTACCATGGGTGATATAGGTATTACATAATCGGAAGCTCTTAATGTTCTTGGCATGAAAATTCAGTGTGATGTTCGATGGACTGAACACATTTTCCAGATTTCTGCAGACGTTTTCAAGTGCCTCGGTTTTCTAAAACGGTATAAGAGATACCTCACTCCATCCGATCTTCGTACTATTTATACCAGCTATATCCATTGAAAGATGGAATACAACTCTCAAGTATGGGCCGAAGCCCCAAAGTCTATTTTTGAGTTGTTCGACCGCGTACAGGAGAGGCCCCAGAGGCTTATTGGGCTCTATTGATTCTCTACAGTATCGTCGCAATGTAGGTTGTATTTCTCTGTTTTATCGTTACTACAATGGTAAGTGCTCTAACTAAATTAGGAAGCTTGTTTTCGAAACTCGCACGTTTCCTCCTCCCCATAACCTAATTTTCTAGTTCTGTTACAATGCACTGCATAAGTAGCGGTCATCCCCTACTCATTTCTTTCATTTAATCAAAAATTATAAACAAACAAAGCAGTATACCTTCCCGGCGGACACCCTGTATTACACCATATTGGAATTAGAAGCATCTCGAGTTTAAGAAGAGAAATAGACATTTTTGCAGGAAAAACTGAAGGCTTTCATTGCGCTCCCCCGGGGGTACATTTATATGTTTTGACGGAATCTAACCGTCATTACATGTGTCGCCGGGGGGGAAAACGGGAGCCCAGTCCCCTGAAGGCTAGCAGGGAGTCAACTGAAAGC
Organism: Trichopoda pennipes; assembly: GCA_030448955.1. NCBI lineage: Eukaryota > Metazoa > Arthropoda > Insecta > Diptera > Tachinidae > Trichopoda > Trichopoda pennipes. The sequence continues at coordinate 8,250,282 of JASKUP010000040.1, forward strand.
TCAACGTTATTTCCATGTTAGTTAGTTGTTCTCTGTCTGATTATTAAGGGTGGCCCTTCGGAAGTATTGTGGTGGTTGTTGTTTACAGCCCTCATGAATTTGATTAAGTGGCCATGATCATCTCACCTTTACTGAGAACATTGGGTGAATGATCCGGATCCCGTGAGCACGCTTGTCATGTGTTCTGGACCAGGAGTTGGATGGTCCCCAACTCTTCAGCAAGAAATGGGGCTTGGCGGCCCTGCTTCGAAACCTCCGAAATTGCAATTAGAAGAATTAGTCTTCGGCTTCCTAGGGCGCGGACGTATGCATCATATCGCCCTAGTGGTTTGACCACCGTCGGGTTATGGCATGTACACGTTAGGTACCAACGTAAATCTTACCACGCTTTCATTGCATTGTTCTACGGTTATGGTGCATATGAAGAAAAAGATTTGAAATTATATTTATGAAAGAAGGTGGCATCCTCAGTTCCTGCACTATGTACAGAAACATAACGGGAAAGAATATTTCTAGGGGAGATTTTTTGTTTTGTTTGGCCGAAGAGTTCACATCTGAATATTAGTCATCAAGCCAAGCGAGCGATATTCACCGTCCAACACTACATCAGCACCGCCCAGCTTACAAATGGTGCCAAATAGGATTTTGTAATAAAATATTGCGACGTCTATAAGAAAAGTGTGTGTATGGAATGATCATTTTGAAACTAAATACAATTAAGGAATTTTTCACAATTTTTAATGTTTTCAATACTTCTTATAAAACAATATAATTTTTTAATTACAAGCTGACTGGTTTCGGTGTATTTAAGCAAAATTGTTTGTAAATCTAGTGTTACAAAACTAACCAATCTGATGTGCCTGCGAAACGCAATACTTTTGTAGAAGCGTTGATTTTATGCCCAAATAATGAATTTTTAGAATAAAAAATGTTGAGCTTATTAATGCGTTCTACAGATTCCATGTAAAACCTCTGCGATCATACATATACAAAATTTATAAAAATTCAATTTAAAGTCCAAAAAATTATTATTGTTTTTCGAAAACATTTTTATTATCTGAAATCTAGTCCGTCTGTGTGCTCGTAACTAAAGCTACAGAAAGAAATTAAAGGAGCAAAGCTTAAAACGACCACAAATGTGAATTAATGCGGCGGGTAGTCATATTTTCGTTATAATTTCTCTAGCTTAATGCCTGGCAAAATTTGTTTTCGCTTTATAAAAATTATTAACATTTAATACGAAGCATTTTCCAAATGCCAAAACAAAAAACAAATTAAATTATTGAAATAAAGCAATTTTTGAAGCTAAACTGCTCTAAAACAAATTAATTTGTTAACTTTAGAACGAAAAAAAAAACTATCGGAACGTATAATAAAGTAAAATATTTTTAATAAAAGGAAATAAGTTTTAATAAAAACAAGGTTATTTGAATATTTAAATTCCTACAAACATACATATGAATGTGTGTATGTGTGTGTACGTGTGAATTGTGTTTATTGTCATTAAATAAAAAAAACAAACCATGCGGTTGTTAAAATTATGAAAACACAATTTGTACTTAAATTGTTAAGTATGGAGGTATTTACTGAAATAATTTTAGCGTTGTTGTTGTTGTTATTGTTGTTGGGATTACACTACACAGCTTAAAAATAGAAATACTAAACATTATTTCTTTTCGCAGAACTTGAGTAGAGTTGAGATATGTTTGCAGCAATAGCTATATTTTAATAAAATTATTTTATTTATTTTAATTTAAATAAATTAAAAAGTAAAAAAAAAATTTTAAAAGAATTCTTAATTTTAAGACAGAAGCTTAAAAGCCCTGCTCAATATAAAATGCAGGATTCTAAGATGAGTGATCGTAAGACTAAGGCTTGTAAAAACTTTGGGATATACTTTGATTCTATACGCCTTGTAATAAGTTAAGCCAGGGATCAGCGCAAATAGTGATTATTTTGAAAAATTCAATAAAGAAAAACAATGAAAAGGAAATGCTGCAGTATTAACCCCGTGCCTTACGATTTAATTTCGAAGAAACATGCATGCTCAGACTATTTATTTGTTTTTTTTTAGTTATATAAAGTTTATAAAACAACCTCCCAAAAATAGCAAAATATATTGCTAAAAAACTACAGCACTCTACAAAACTCACTGAAAAACTGAATAAGGAAAAATTACAATTGTTTTCTTTTAAAAAACTACTGGGCGTTATCTACAATGAGAGAATTTTAGAGAACAAGAAAGCCAAGATACTGTTTTTAAGTTTATTAAATTTACTACTACTGCTGCTTTTGAAACATTTAAATATGCGGCGGGCATAGCCCGTCAATTTCGAATTTGGCCCAGAAAATGTTTGCGGGCGACACTCGTCATTTAAACTTAAGGGGTTAAGAATGATTGTTGTTACGACAGGCCGTCCTATTAGTTTTTTGAAAGTTTTATTTTTGGCTTGGAAAATTAAAGTTTTTTTGTTTTAAGCAATTTCATTTCGTGCTTGATTCCTTTTAAATAAATATTTCATGATATTCTCATAAAATATTTATTACAAACATTTTTATTAAAAAATAAACATCTTATGATATTCTCATAAAACATTTATTCAAATAAAAATAAAAATATTTGAAATGTATTGTTTTACTTAATTTTTTAAACACTTGAGATTGTTTTGCCACCCCACAAACTTTTAACATTTTAAGCTCAACTTAACTAACTTAAGCTCAAATTTATCTACAGAATTTATAGTCTTAAATTAAATTAAAAATAATTTTTATTTTCTACTTAAAATACAAATTTTAATAAAAAAATCATTAAAATCTAAAAGTAATAAATATACAAAATGGAAAAAACAAATCCTTTAAAAAGTAATTTTTTTAACAAAACTAATAATCGTAACGTTCTCCGATTTAAACTTTAGTAGACTGAAACTTGGCTTGAATTACAATACGTTTCTTATATTTTTCATATCCCAAATTCTGTTTGAAAAGACAGTTCAGATGGCATAAGTTTAAACGGGTATAACAAACCTCCTCCTAAAAGGCAGGTGAGGTTTTATCATATCAAGAGCGGTTTGAAGTCTAAATAAATCTTTTAAATATTTAATTAATTTTCAAATGTTAAATTTAATTTCAATATTTTAAAGTTCTGTTTCAACAGAAAAGTTTTAGTAAAGATTATTTTTGAAAAACACTGAATATAATGGTTTTGGTTACTCTCAAAATATATTTTAATTGTTAAAAATCTAAAAATCCTTAAATTTAAATCTTTCGCTTCTTTAAATCTTTAAACAAGTTTTAAATTAATTTAAGTTTTGGAAGCAAGAAAACTTTCTTAAAGTTTTTTAGGTTATGGTTCAGCTAATGATTCAAAAGAACTTGAGTTTTAAAGATTTGTTTTATCTCTTTTTATATTCAAACTAGCATCTTTCACAGCTTTCTGTGCGCTAGTAAAATATTTAAGACTTTGTTGTTCTTATCCGTCTTGTGACTTCACCTCAAACACTGAACAAAAATCATAAGGGCAATTTTTGAGACAACAAAATATTTAGGATGTAAAAAGTAGCGCCAGCTATAGCGTCCAGCAATACTTTAAGAACAAAACTGCATTAAAATCAGCTTGGCGATTTCTGTAGTTTAACAAAAACGAAAACTTTTACAAATGATATTTATACATAATACTAGCAGACCCGGCGAACTTCGTCTCGCCCCAATTTTAGGCTTCAAACAAACTTTAGAGTAATAACATCACACAAATATTTTAATTTTCAATATGATTGATTTAAATGGAATCAGTAGAGAGCGATTTTAAATGAACAATGTTTGTTTTGTTTTGCGGCGCAAAAACAAATAATGAAAACGGTTTACCAACACGCGAACATGTAACGTACAGCTGACCGTGCGAAAAACAGGGAAATTCGAGATTAATCCCACAGACTTCTAGTAATTGGCCGATTGCGATTTATTGATTGTCATCGCAAATGCCAATCGAAGGGGGAACTGAATTCACTTGAATTAGAATGGAACGCCAACTGTGTGATTAGATTTACATCTGCGCCTGACTATGTAGTCTTAATCAAATGGTGGTCAAACCACTGCATAATTTGGAACGTCATGCTCGTCCTAGGAAGCCGAAGGCTAATTCTAGCAACAGGTCTTTCCTAGTTGCATATTTAATGATTACAGAGCAGGGCTGCAAATCAGCACTCCTTGCTAAAGAGTTGGAGGCTATCCAACTTCTGTCCAGAACACAGAGAACATTTCACCAGGTAGCTGTTATTAAAGGTGAAATGAACCCGGCTACCATAGAACCATAAACTGTTATGGGGACGCGAGACCACATCCACCACGATACTGCCATATAGGGGCCTACCTCAATAATCAGTCAGAGAACAGTTAAATGTCTAAAGAGACAAATAACGAACTCTGCGGCTTACTGGTTCCCGTGGAAATAAAGTGGAGTTTCCAGTTGTACCCCTGCTGACTTCAGGGGACTGGGCTCCCTTTTCCCCCCAGTTGCACAGGTCTAAGTTGTTGCTTTCTCCAAAGACCATATATATGTGCCCCCGGGGGGTAATGGAACGTCAGTTGAAATAATGGGAATTCGAGGAATAAGGACTCCTCTCCTTTGAATTTGCCCTTGATGATTGTCGCCTGAATCACATTTTTCCGCCATTTTCATTTGAAAAGCCATTAAGAAATAATTCCACAAAATCTATTTTCGATTTTTTTGATAAATATTGCACTGAATTTCAATTGATTGTAATGCTTTTACGTGAATGCGTGATGTACGACTATCCGGAATCAGTTTTACAATACACAAAACTCGTAGAAATTGCAGCAAGAAAAATAGCACATTTACTGTAGAAAATTACCACGCCAAAGTCACCTGTCAGATTGCGCAAAGTCTAATTAAGGAATAATTGCATACAAACTTTCACACAGAAACTCGATTTTTCCAATTTTTCGACGGAATTTCTTCCGTAAAAACCATCTCCTCGAAAATACTAACAACTGACAAAAATTTTACTGAAATCGGCCCAGCCGTTCTCATTTTTTTAATTATTTTACATTTTTTATCATTTTTTTATATTGTTACGGATGTGTCTTGCTTAAGTTTTAAAAGAATTAAGCAATAAAGTAAACTACAAGCTATTTTGTTTACTAACTGCGTGGCATGCTAAAAAAAAAAACTTATGCACAACAACAAAATTTCTAGTTACAAACTACTGCGTAGAAATTTTATACACGCAAACAATAACAGTTTAATATGCTGTTTACTAACTGCGTGGTTTTCTGAGAAATCTTATATACACAAGACAATAACAAATATTTTAAAATAAATTCCAAGAAGAAACTTTATCAGCATAAAAACAAAAAATACACACAGCCATAAAGGCAGCTAAACATTGAATGAACAACATAAAACAACAAAATGTAATACAAAGCGAGTAAAAGATTTTTCTAGTGGACAAATATAAAAGGGCAGCGTCTGAGTGGATAGTTAGTTAGTGTAAAAATAAACATCGTGAAGTAAAGACGTGCATCTTAAGTAAATTGTTCTGTAGTGTCTACTTTGTGTAGTTAAAGTAAATAAACTTAAAAAGTCTTAAAACTGGTGTTAGAAGTGAAATTGCAATAAAGAACTCACAACAAAACGTTTATAAAAGGATTAAACGTAACTAGATAGATAGATTTTTGTTTTCCTCTCGTCCCTATAGATCCAAGTTTTGAAACCAGGCACAGCATATGTATTCCACTTTCTTAATTAGGACTTATGGATAACAGTAACAGTTAATTTTTTTAAGAGGCTAATCAAAGTATAATATTATAATCATATTAAAAGAAATCCATAAGAACTTACATTTCATTTAAGTATTTAAATTGCATAACAGTGGTCGCGAGTTTAATAACAGCTATAGATTATGTTTCAAATTTTATTAACACGTTGACTGCGATCTACGAGATAACTCGTAGATTGATTTCCTTACAGGAAGCCAGCTGCGAGTTATCTCGTACTATTTAAAACTGCCACTTTTTGTGTAGGTACGAGTAAAACCGCATTATATCAGTGCTAGTATCGATAAATGGCTTCTGGGAAGAGAAAAAAAAATTTGTTTTGGCTTGCGTGAGCTGAACATTTATTCAGTGATCTTTTCTTATCCATTTTGAGTTCTTGATAATTATAACAATAAATTTAGAGATTGTTTGATAATAAATCTAAAAAGAAAAAGAATAATAAAATTATAAAAAATTATAAAACTATAAAACAAAATATTATAGGAAGCAAAAATTATGTTTTCTAGGAGAAAAAGGACCTACGAAATCTAGAAATAGAATTTTTAGTAATATAAAGTGAAAAAATCAAAATGTCATTTTTAACCAGTTTTCTGAAATTGGCCTTGGCATTCAACGTGTTAAAATTGTTTCTGCTACAAAAAATACCTATTTAACGCCCTGTTCTGACCTTATTAGACCTTATATTAAAAATGAGTATTTATTCATGTGTCAATTTCATTACAAGTAATGAGTTAAACCCTGATTAACCAATAAAGTAACAAAAAAATTTTTAAAAATTTTTTAATGTATTTCATAACCATTCCTGTGCAAAAAAAAAAGTAAAAACACTTTAAGTTTTTTACTGCCAACATTTACTTATCTGCTAATCAAGCCCAAATTATCTAATCGAAAAAACAAAACTCATTTTTAAAACCTTTTTTTAAAGGTTAAGTAAATACAACAAACATTTAATCAAACCAAACAAATTAGTTCAAGTTCATTGCGATTGATTATACAACAACAGCAACTAAATTTACATAAACAAAAATAATTTCATTTACAGTTTTTAACAATTTAATAATAAAAACAATTAAAGAAATTATAAAAAACAAAAATTTTATATTTTTCTTATCAGCCATTGAAAGCCAGTAACTAACACCAGAACAGCGAGCGACTGTTAAAAAATTAAGAAATACGAGTATTTGTAAGAAAACACGATCAAAGAACAATGTTTGAGAGAGAGAATTTTAAATATTTCATTTTATAAATTTTAAACAGTTTTCTAAAAAAAAGTATAATAAGTATTACGCATTATGTAGAATAAAATGAAAATGTTTGCACTTTGTAAACGAACCTAAATTGTATTCACCTTGAAGTCTGATTTGGGTGCCAGCAGAGTTTTTTTTTGCAGAACTTTAAAAGAAATTATTGAATTAATTTTTTTTTTTTTGTTTTTAATTAATAGTAGAATTTATAAGCAAGATTTGTGCATAAAATAAATATTTTATGTGGATTAAAAAATTACTTTCTAAATTGGTTTGCTAACATGTTTGTTTATGCTTCAATCACTACTACTCGTATTACCAGTTGAAGCCAAAATCAAAAATGTAAAATTTTAAGTCAATTATTTTCCTTCTGTATTGGGCTTTCTGTATCCTTTTCAACACTAAAAATTAATTCTTTTTGATAACTGTTCAAAAAAAAAATATGATAAAATTTAATTCGGGCGGTTTCTTTATTAAGAATGACACACAAAAAACAGCAAAAAAAAAATAAATAAGACCCCTTTCAGACAGGCAAATTTTACTTTGCAAAGTTTTGATTTTATGTGAGAGCGAGGGAGAAAGCATGATTGAGAGTACAGACTTTGATATACTCGCAAAGTTGCTTTGTTTTTCTTTCGTCGCTTATACACAGTTGTACTTATACACAGATTACATTACAGATTACATTGACTAAAACAAAATTTGTAAAAGAAAACTTTTTGTGTTTGAACACCAAAGAAAGTTTAAAAGAAAATTAAAAAAACTTTGTCAAAGTAAAATTTGCCTGTCTGAAAGAGGTCTAAATAAAATTGTATGCATAAGTCCCAATTTACATTGGAAGATTTTTGTCGCTGCAATTCTTAGTTTGTTGTTGTAAATAATGTGTGTAAAGACAATAGGGGAGCAGAGGAACTCAACCACAATTCTCTTTACACACATTATTTACAGCAACAAACTAAGAATTGCAGCGACAAAAATCGTCCAATGTAAATTGGGACTAAGAGAAGAAAAAAATAAGCAAAATTTTAGCTCTAACAAGTGTCTGTCTATCTGTCTGTCTGCCCTTATAAAGACGCAAAATAAAGCAGAAAAATTTAAATAAAATAGTTAGCTATCATACACATCATCTAGTAAAATATTATTGTAACAATATTAACTTAATATCACTTAATAAAAAATAGGATTGAGTATAGCAGGGATAAAAATAAGTAAAAGATCGAAAAGGTAAAGCTTTCGACATCATAAAATGTCTTAAAGCTTAAAATAATAATGCATTCAATTCACAGTACAACAGCTCAGCTACAGATTTCACCAGAAAATTTTAACAAGAAATTGAAAACAGCTCAGATAATAATGATAAATGGTTTTTCAACAAGAAGTTTGTTTTCTAAAACAAAATAGAATAAAAAAGTTAGATAAAATGATTAAAATGTTTAGTGTATTACGAAGAGAAAAGTTCAACTGTGAATGAAAAATGATATCTGGCAAATGTCCACCACGATCACGCTAACAGATGTTGAATATTTCACCAAAGTTTTTAATCACTTTTTGGCAAAATGGCGATCCTATTTCGTTAATCAAATAAAGGATTTTTAGTTTTAACGCTGAAATTCATACGATTGGCTCCGTATCGACTCTGTCCTTAACATAGTCCCACAAAAAATAATTCAGTGGTGTTAAATCACAGAATCTGACTGGCCACTTAACTGCTGATTATCGTGAAATTATGCGATCGGAAAATTTAGTTTACAATAAATTAATCGTTTCATTTGCTGTGTTACATATGGCATCGTCCTGTTGAAGCCACATGTCATTGATACTCACGTCGTCATTAATAGGCCAAAATTGAGTTATTAACATTTCGCGATAGCGTGATCTATTGACCGTTACCGCATTTCCAGCCTCATCTACAGAAAAAACCGACCCAATCACGCCTCCAGACCACATAGTGCACCATACAGTGACACATTGAGCATGCAAAAGCTTCTCAATAATCACTCTAGGATTTTTAGAAGCCCAAATGCGGCTATTTTGCTTGTTAACATACTCAGACAAGTGAAAAAGGCTTCGTTTTAAAAAATTTTCCTGAATGAATTGAGCGAATCTACGGTCGGCTTTAATTTCTGCACCAGTTGAATGTTGTAAGGCTTCAAAGTCAAATCCTTACGCAAAATTCGCCTTGTTATGGTTTTGGATAACCTCAATTGTTGAGAACGTCGAGAAATTGACAAATTTGGATCTGCTTCAACATTGTGGCTTACGCCTGAGATGTTTTCAGTTGAACATCCCGATCGAACATACGTTGGTGTTCGCACATTTTGTATCGAGCCTGTCGACTCAAATTTAACGACCAAATTCTTAATAGCGGTTTCAGACGATTATTTTGCGAAAAAAATTTCAGAATTTTAACGAAATGTGACTTTAACAGAACCACCATTTTCATAGTGGATTTGAATTATTTTAAAGCGATTACTTTATTAAAAATATAATTAATAAATTTATTTAATTTATTAAATTAATAAAAATTAAATTTGTTCTATGGCGAAGCTTCTTCAAAAAAACTCACAAATTTTATATTGGGGATTGTGAAGCAATTTAAGTTCGTTTTCAGGTGAGTGAGGTGGGTTTATGCCATCGTTATCGATGTGGAAATAAAATACTATCATGTTGAGAAAAAGCATTAAAATTTAAATTTTCTTTAAATATGAACGCAAACACAAACTTAAAATTCAGGGGCAGAAATAAAGTCCTTAATATAACTTTCTTCATTTCTTTTGGCACACCGATGAAACTAGTTAGCTCTTCTTAATTTTACTAAATCAATCAAGTTTTTTCATTTCTCTGCCACTGTATTTAAAATAAAACCGGTTTGTTAACGACAGCTTACATGCTGATGAATGCCTGCAAAATGCTTATAATAAGGAAGTCTCGAAATTTGGGTGATTAGAAAATAAGTTTAGAGATAATATTGTAAATCTAAAAGATCTATGTTACTGTACTGTGACTCACTATAGTTAGTGACGGCGTATATATTAGTTTATGCAAATATAACCCATGCCTGTTTTAAGATATTTAGTTTTTCCGAAACATTTACAATTTACTGTTTTCAATTCCTCCTCTTAACGAGCGCTTTCGGTGTGAATACATCAGCTTCAGGCAACGTTGTGGCGCAAAAGTCTTGCATAATAGTAATTTCATTTGTTTAAATAGTGTGGAAAAAGCGATGCCGTTTAAGAAGATATCACAGTTTTCCAAAGGCTGGCATTGAATTGAAAGTATTTCTATTCCACAAAAATTAGTGAAACTTGTACAAATGTTAGTGAGTGAAACGTGCACAATGCCTGGTTTTTATTTTGAGTAATAATAATCGAGTTCCTACTTAATTATTAGTTGCACAAGCAGGAGTACTATTAATAAAACTTCCTTCCCTTTTAAAATTTGCTTTTAAGACGTCTTTAAAGATAATTTTTGTAAATAAAAATAATTGCACAAAATAGTTCTATTTGTATTCTTTCATTCGACAACAATATTGCTTATTTGAGGTAAAAAAACATTGAAAGGAAGGCCGACGACGAAATGAAGTTTTGCGAACGAAGCTTAATTATACGTGTTTCACTCTATTGTTAAATATATTAAACCCAAAAATATTTTCGCTAAAATGCTTATTTTCGTGCATGACATCGTAATTATAATGTGATATTTTACTCACCATTTAAAGTGATCCACGAAATCAAGTGGAGGATAAACATTTTTAACAAATGTGAATGAGCTGTATGATTCTACCTATCGATATGTGTATCATTTCTATTTTCAAATAAAGATATAATCAGGAACGTTTTTTCGACCCACTGTCGTTACATGCAAATAAATATTTATTTCAATTTAACAATTTAAATCTTCAAAAGTAAGATTTTATTATTTTTATTATTGCATATAAATAAGCAAAAATATCAAATAATTAAAATTAATTTAGGTCCAGTGCCCAACGATCATGATAAAAAAAATATATGTATGTATGTACGCATATGCAGTCATACGCACGCACATCTTGTAAATACAAGTAAATTTGTATCTCTGTTTGAAATCAGGTTTGACTGCCTGATTTTTGTTTCTTTTATTTTTGTATTTAAAAGCTTGATAAAGAAATAACCTCCCTAGATGACGTCATTTCAATAATTTAAACAAGTTTGCTTAAAGTAATTCAAGGAATGGAAAGAGAGAAACGGAGAGAGAGGTAAAGAGAGAGAGAGAGAATGTAAAAAGAATAAGAAAAATTGTATAATTTAATAAATTTGATAAAATTTAAATGACTTATAAAAATAATAAATAATCAAGATAGGAAAGCCGGTAACAAATAACAATGAGATATAACTTCCTCGGCATTTGAGAAAATGAAAAACAAGAAAACATTTTTATTAAATATAATTAGTTGCTTTCGTTAGTGGTGTTAAATAAACGTTGTTGCATGCATGTTAAGAAGAACATTAAAAACTTAAATGAAAAACAATTTTGTTTTAATTTAAATTCAAATTGTTTTTTTTATAATTTTAGTTACCTATTAATTTCAGTAACAGTTTTGTGTAGAAATATTTTAATTAAGAAATGAATCAGACAGCATTTTATTCATTTAGAAAATCATTTTGTTTTATTTTTTTTTTCGAATAAATAATAAATATTTATGAAATATTACTTTAAACTGAGTTTTTTTTTTTTTTTTGTTCGAACTGAACTAATTTTGCTTCTTAATGTACGCTTGGTTGGCAAACCAGTGGCTAGACAACTGGAAGAAAGGAATAATAGTTCGGCATCTGTCGTTGTATTTTTTGTCCTTACATTTATTGTTTTTTGGATGCGAGTAGTGAGTTTTTTGTTTATTTGGATTTGTCGATTAAATTTTTATTTTGTTTTTAATTTTAGTTTTATATTTTTAAGGAAATTTAGAACTTCCGTGAATTTTCGATTTTTGTCAGAAGTTTGCAAGAAATTATAAATTCTTAACGAATTTTGACTAAATTTTTTATTTTTTATTTATGAGACTTAAAACATCATTTCACAAAATCTAACAATATTACTTTACGATTTAAAATAATATTTTAGTTTTTATGAAACTTAAAATTTTTTGCTGATTATCAATCAGTTGGTGTTTCTTAATTTTCCTCTTTTTGTTTGAGCAAAAACAATTTTATTCGTATATTTGCAATGATTAGGCTATGAAATATTTAAGATATTTATGAATAGTTTTCACTGTTTTTCAACCGCAAATAACCTCTAAAAGTTGCTACAATGTATTCTTTAAAAAAAAATACTCTTAAAAGAGCAGGATAGTATTTTTTGTTGTTATTTTGAAAAGATCAATTTTTCTTACTTACCACTTGGCATTGGGAATTTAGGCAGAGGAAGAGATTTTGAATTTTTTCGATGAATGTACCGTTCTCTTTTCAATTTTTGTGTTTTACTTTATTTTGTTTATTTTTATTTTTTTTTTTGTTTTTTTTTCTTTTTCATGTTGATTGAGCTTATATTAAAATATATATATATTTAGTGATTTGTTTGCTTTTTTGTTTTCGTAATTTAAAACTTGAATCATTTTCTTATTAGATTATTTTGTTATTTTAATGCTTAACTAGAAAACTAATCTTTATACACAACATTTTCTCTCTTTTGTTTTTTGTTTGTTTCTAATTAATTTTTTTATATTTTAGGTTTTTCGTTATTATTTGATGATGTGAATTTACACCGAATTTTTTTTTAAAATTTTTTGTTATAACTAATAATTATTATTTTACATTGTATATAACGTATGTTAAACTGTGCTTTTAGGCACATTTTAGCTCTGTGGTGTTTTATAATTTGTGAATTTTAGTTTTAACATATTTAAGGACTATGTGGAATTAAAATATCGATTTCGGGATTAGCATTTGCTCAAATTATTTCTTTTTTTTTAAATTTAGGACCATGGTATTTGTTTTTTTTTTTCCTTTAAGAATTTTTCATTTTATTTTCGGTAGATTTTGAGTTTTTTATTTGTCTGTTTCTGTATAACTTTTTTATGTTTAGTACCTGCCTTCAATTTTAAAAACATATTCAGTATGCAAATCAAAATTTTTTAATGAGATAATGTTGATTCTAAACCCTCATATGTCTCGTTTCTAACGGAAAATACAAAAAATGTGAAATTTAAAACTGTATAAAAATAAGTTGCTTATTGTGGCATACTGCAAAACCGATCTATTTTTCTTTAAACAATCCATATGTTATTGGTTTTTACATTTTATGAATAAAACCTCGTTATAATCTGACTTAAATACTAATACAAAAGACAAAAAAACTAAGCGGTATTAGTTAAAAAAAAAAGAAAATTGCCAGTAAATATAAAGATAACAGTGGGTGGCAAATAAAAAAAAACGCCTTTGCTATAAAAGAATTCTTTAAGAAAAAAAAAACCCTGCTTTTGCCTTTTACCTACTAAATATTTTTTAATCGATTTTAAGCATTAATTTTATGATTTGTTTTTTTTCTGTTTTTCTTTAGAACTTAATCTTAAGTAAAACAAAAATTTAGGTGTTTATTTTACATTTTTTCTTCTTTATTTTTTACATAATTTTCGAAGCTTAAAAAGGTTGTAGTTTTAGATGCGACCAACACATCACATTATGTTTTTTTTTTCTTTTTGTATTTTTCAAAAAAATATTGGGAAGAATTTTAAATGTTACTTAAAAGTTGTTTATCTTTTGAATATATAAAAAACAAACAATTGCTTGTTCTTTTTTTTTGGGTGCTAAGGATATTTCAAATTCAAAGAAAGTTTTATAGAAACGAAAAAGTTATGTAAAAATAATTAATTAATATTTATGTTTAATGATTTAAGACCTAAAATTTACAGAAAAAAATATTATATAAATAATATTCTTAAATAAAAGTAAACGATAATATTTTCTGTTTAAACGTAATAACTTATAACTACTTTAAAATACAGTTAGCAGTTTTGTATTTTTTTTTCGTTTTTATTTTTTCTTTTTTTTTAATTGAAATTTATTGATGGCAAAAATGATTTGTAAAAATTTTAAATAAAATATTAAAAGTTACAAAAGACATTTACTTGTTATTTTGTAAAACTTTAAACAATATAAATTTTGGATTCAAGCTTTTTAATTATTAGTTATGCCATCTCATTTTGTACAGTTATATAGAGAGGAGAGTAATAGAGTAAAGCAAGCTTTTTTCCCGCCACGTTTTACGCTTTAATTTGAAAGTCGTTTTAGATCTTCGACCTTATAAAATAGCAAGAGAGAATTTTCAATGAACTTTGTTAATTAAAAAATTATTCTCTCTGGTATCCCAAAATTGCTTTACGTAATGCACTATAATGAATTAGTCTTTTTAATATTTGCAAAACCATTGAACTAACCTTAAGGAACAATTTTTTTAAACACTTGTTCATAAAAGTTCTTAAAATGGTACAGAAAGAAATATATACTATAGTTAGTTCATTTCATAAACGAGTAATTTATCATTACAAAATTTTAACAACTTTTATTAATGTGCTGCTACTGTGTTCCAAGCAAACAATTCGTTTAGAAAATATGTAAGGAAATCTCCAAGTTTCTTTACATAACATTCAAAGCAAAATTAGTAAAATTTTGTGATTTTCTCTTAGGGAACAATCAAAACATATAAAATTGTTTTATGTGTTGGAATAAGAAAAGCTTTAAGAATCTGTTTAAGCTAATGTCCAAACCGATAATCGATCGAATATTGTTTATAACCAGGTAAATCACTTAACATATTTCAGATTGTGAATTTTGTCGCTGTTACCCTAAGTCTAATAAAGAAACGTAACCATCTTTGTAAAAGTTTGCCAAAATCTTTAAAAATATTTTCCACATTAGCTTGTAATTCCCATGCATTATTTTTATTTGCAACGCCTCGAAACTAATTGAATGAATAATGACCTTTTTCCCATAAACTTGTAATTTTGCTTCTTTTTCTAATATTTTTAAAAACAAAAATAGTTATAAAAATATTAATAACTATATTATATACAAACTAATTGAAAAAAAAAGAAATAATAAAATAATTAAAAAATATATGAAAAACATATTTTTAGCCTAAAGTTTAATTTATTTCTACTTTGCTTATAAGTATGTATGTATATTGTATGTAGAACAATTTAAAAAGGAATTGTGGTAATAACTAGAGAAATTTGTTTTGTAAAGTTTTAAAAAACAATGTGTCAATGTTGTTAAAAAAAATAAGAGACTAAATTAAAATAAACAATAAAAATAGAAACAAAAACAACAACAATAATCCTTAAAAACGAAAACTTTAAAGAGACCATAAGGGAACAACAGAAAAAAATGAGAAGTAATTAATGGTTAAGCGCCGAGACATTTGTTCCTTTAAAGTAGATGCGATCTTTACCAAAATATTTATAGGTTACGAAGTCATTTTCGTAAATATAAATAGATACGTGAAAACGTATAAAAACACTTCAAATCATCCTTATAATCATATTTTTTTTAGTATAATCGTAGAGCTTTTAAATGCTTTAATTGGTTGATACATTAATCCTTTTCTCAATTTCTATTTGTATGGGTATCACGTCCTTTACTATTTGGTACTGAAGTGTCTCTTATATTTGCGTGTTTGTTGCATGTTTTATATGGCTCATTCAATATTTTGATTCTCTTGTGGTATATTTATTTCATATTTAATAACTTGTGCTGTATTTGTACCTTGTAATACTTGTACATGAACAGCTTGATTGCCAATCATTACTTCTCTTGTGGTCATTTGTTGTTGCTGCTGCTGTTGTTGTTGATTTTGTTGCTGTTGAGCCAGTTGTTGTTGTTGTTGTTGCTGCTGCTGCTGTTGTACCTGTTGTTGAACATGTTGCTGCTGTTGTTGTTGCTGCTGCTGTTGTTGTTGTTGGTTGGCATCCTGTCGAAGAATAAAATCAAGCTGCTTGTATTGTTGTAGTGAAAACAAGTCTTATGCATAAATTATTAAATTCTTAAATAAAATGAGTTAATTTAACCGAATCAAAAGGAAAAAAAAACCAAAATGATTTACAAAAATTAACTTTAAAATAAGGACGAATGATGAGGAAAAGTTGATAAGAGGTTGTGGTATGTGCATAGAAAAGAGAAGGTAAGGAATTTTTGTTGAATACAAAATATTTATTTACACTGCTTAAACTTCTTGACCAATTTAATATTAATAAAGAGCTGGTTTATTAAATGAATTCTAACCTAAATATATTTTAAAGTATTAGAACATAAAGCTTTTTCTAAATAATAAATAAACCGTTCTGTGGAATCACTGATGTAAGTAAATTCGTTACAACTTTTGCATAAAAAATAGTTTGTGTGTGTGAGTGTGTTTACTTTGTTCTTCTTAGAATCTACTGCATTCTATGCCTTTAGTCTTTATATAAATTAACTATAAATTTAACTTTTTTATCCTTGTTTAAATATAACCAACCCAACACCATTTGAAGTGGACTTCATAAATATTAAATAAGATCAACTGAGACTAAAAATGCAAAAAAAAATGATAAAAGTGTAAAAGAAAAAACACAAAAAAAATCAAGTTTAGTTAACCGAAAATATAAGAGAACAAGAGAAAAAAAACAAAATTGAATCGATCGGTAGAATATAAATATGTATATAGAAGACAAAATTGATTTAAATATCTCAACACTTACGTTGCACAACTACAACCTTTTTATAAGATTATTCTCAATTGTTTTTAGAGAGTTTGATTTGAGAGAGTGATTGTGAGTGAGAGGTTCAACACACCTGTTGCTGCGAAATTGGTGGTTTTGTTTCCAAATGTTGACGTTGATGTAACATTAAATGATTCTTTTGGAAGAATGCCTTGCCACATTCACAGACATGAGTGCGCACCGTACAGCCACCGTTCGGATGGCGACGATTGTGTTGCATGAGACCGTGCTTGGCGGCAAATCCTTTGCCACAACTAGCACAGAAATGTGATTTCGGTTTGGTGGGTGTTTGTTGTGATTGCTGTTGTTGCTGCTGTGGTTGTTGCTGTTGCTGCTGCTGTTGTTGTTGCTGTTGATGTTGCTGGTGGGCAGCACCATTTTGTAAATGTTGCTGTTGTTGTAAACCAACCGATGGCATACCGGGAACAAGTGTCTGCGGATGAGTCGTAGCGGCGGCCTGCACCAATGTTGTCTGTGATACAACTTGACCCGTTGATGATATGATTTGAACTGGCATTTGGTTTTGGGCTATAATGTTTGGATTGGCAGCCACCACCGTGGCACCAGAACTCATACCGGTCGTGCTTAATAAATGTGTAGGCAAGGCGGCGGTTAAAGCACATAAATCGGTCATAAGACTTTTATCACCGGTATGTAAACGCAGGTGGAGAGCTAAAGCTTCGCGACTATTAAAGGCACTTCCGCATTCCCTAAAAAACCCCAAAACAACATATTTCTCCCTTTACTAACTTTTAAAGGAAAAGAATATGAAAACTTTGCTACTTACCGGCAACCAAATTGTGGTCTAGCCGAATTGTTGGCATCATTGGCGGTGACCGTCAGCAATGCAGAGTTGTTAGGGTTGCTTACCACCGTTATAGTTTGTGGATGATTGTTTTGAACTTGATGCCCCTGTTGTTGCTGATGTGTAGAATGAGCTTGTGTTTGGTGTACTTGCTGCAAATTTGAAAAAAAGAAATTATTTTTTTTTAATCATAGTTTTCATTTGCTTTTCGCTGTACTTGTATGGTTTGTGTTGGCTGCTGCTGTGATATCATCGAATTGGACGGCACCACGGCGGAATTTGAAGAATTTGGATTCACACCGCCATGAGTGGTACGTATATGTTGATTTAATTCCTGTCTTGTTCCAAAACCTTCGCCGCAACTTATACAGGGATGCTGTTGATCACCAGTATGTATACTACACGCACGAAAAGAATTTTAAATATGTTTCGTTAAAAATATATTCGAAATTATACCAATAAATTTTTCTATTATCGATATTTTGTAAATCAACTGAATTTTTACATTCAAAGCTTACCGCATATGTGCCACTAAGGTCCTCTTTTGTAAAAATTCTTTGCCGCATACTGTACAGGCATGTGGTACTTTTCCATGTATACGAGCATGATTAACCAATTGAAATTTGCGCGGAAATGTAACACCACAATCCTGGCATACAAACGGATTAACAGAACCGTGAAAACTACAAAAATAAACAATCTTTAGTAGATGACTGACAAGAGATAATTTAAGATTTGAATTGAACACTTACCGCGAATGCATAATGAGATGATTTTCTTGGGCAAAGCTTTCGCCACATTCATCACAAACAAATGGTCGTTCGCCAGCATGATATTTACTATGTGTCACAAGATGACGTTTTAGAGGGAATGTACGTCCACATTCATTACAAATAAATGGTCGATCACGTGAATGGACCCTCGAATGGGTCAGCAAGTGGTGCTTAAGTGTAAAACTCTTTTTACATTCAGTGCACTGATAAGGGCGATCGGTGGAGTGTAGCAGCAAATGGGTATTTAGACAGTGTTTATGGGCGAAACTCTTACCACAATGCGTACATATGTGAGGTCTTTCTCCTTTAATTAGAAATAAAATATCAATTTTTAAAATTATTATATTTTAAAATATTAAAGAAAACATTTACCCACCTGTATGAACTCTAGCATGAGTAGTTAAATGATGCTTTAGTAAAAATGATTTCCCACACTCATCACAACTGTAAGGACGTTCCTTTTTTATAGTGGCATCGGCCTATAAAATCGAAAACAATGAAGGAATTTTAATTTACATATGATTTAATAAAAAAAAATATGCTTTAGAATTTGAAATAAAAAAAAAAACAAGTTTAAATAAACAAAAGCTCATCTTACATCAGTAAAATGCATGGTGTCTTGCAATTCTGTTTTTGGTGAGAGTTCCAATGTTCCAGGTTCTAACTTTAGGTTTGGTGCATTACCTTGTGATTCGTCATTGTCTTCTAGCCCTTGTATTACTTTTTGTACCTGCACTGATATACCAGGCAGCATGTCACCTAACATTGCATGGCCAATAGTTGAGAATTAAATATGTAAAAAATCGCAAGGGCAAAGCAAAAAAAATAAAAGAAACAAAAAATTTCATCATAAATTAACTTTCAATTCTCCATAAATGTTTGGGGTTTTTGTATGTTTTGTTTCAAGAAAGTCATACAAGCCTTACTTGTAGTTGTATTATGACCATCATTTGATGTTATAGTTTGTGGATGCGTTGCGGCCAACGCACGTTTCATTAAAATTTCATTGCATTCCTCGGCCGTCAAATGTATCGGACCAATAGGACTAAAATGTGCTTTATTAGCTCCAGCAGCTGATGTTAAAATGGTTTGTGTTTTCGAATCGACAATGCCATTTGATAAATGTGATTGATCTGATTGATCGACAAGGAGATCTAAGAAAGTTAAAAGAATTCAATTTTCACATGAATAGAGTGGAAGATTCTCACTCCTCTAAATGAACAACTTACAATTTTTATCACAATTTAAATTTAAAACTTGTTGATCCGGTTTCTTAACAACTGAGGAGGCGGCTGCAGCACCAGTAATTACTCTAATAAAATTATAAAAAAAAAATTGGTACTGGTATTTTGATTTAAATATGAATTAATAATATTGCTCACCTTTGAGCTCCTGATGAGAATGGGTCATTGACCAATACCATACGCCGTACAACACTTTTATTGCCAGCCAATGCTCCTTTAACATCTTTTTGCACTGTTAATGATCCATCAGTGGATAACAAATATGGCATCTGAAAATTATAATGCTATTACAATCATAGAAGGTGAATTTCAACATTTAGAATTAGTATGGTGAATAACAATTATTTTATGTTGTAGTTTTTAAATGAACTTTTTTTCGTTTTTCAAAATATTTATATCCTGAACTGTGTTAAGTGTGCTCTGCTCGAGAGAAGTTTATATCAAAATATTATTGCAGTGCTTAAGGGGCAAAATGGAGTTATAAACATCTCAATTGCAACTAAAACATCTATTTAATTTTTTTAAATCTTTTTTTTTAGTTTTCTCTAATAATTACTAGGTAACAAAATATATAAAGAGCTATACATCTACTGTAGGAATTGGAACATTGGAACCCACAAAACATCACTTTTTGCAGATGTGAATCTTAAATATTTAATTTATATAATAGCCACCACATTTTTAAAAACTTTATTATATTTTAATGTTGAACGCACTTAAATCGAAAGCAGCTTTTTTAAAAGCAGTTTTTATTTAATCTTTCAGCAAAATACTTTAATACTAAAAATATTTAAAAATTAAATTCATTTAAATTCTAAAAATAAATTATGAATTTTTATTTGAAAAGAAAAAAGTTATGAAAAATTATTAGAAATTTTTATTTAAAAAATTATATGGTTTGTAAATGTTGAAAGGAGCAAAATAAAATGATACACACCAAATCATATCGCTAGACGAAGTCTTGAAAGTATTAACCGAAAGGTAATTCAAAAAGTAGATATATGTATCAGTGATCTTACATAGGGGTTGAAATATTTTATTAGTTCGTATAAGGTAGAAATTATATTTTTAAAATTTGAATTAAGAAATCGTTGATCAATAATTTAAAAATTGCATCGAAGTATTGATATGAAGGAAGTTTGTCACCTTTAAATTAAAGGCAATTGAAGGCGATAAGATGATAACGTAAAAAAATGATTCCGTCTTAATTTCAACGAATTTTCAATTAACTTCTAACTCCACATTCATAAATTTGTTTTAATAAATTCTTATACCAACGCTTCTTTAAGAATTCTAATTAAATTACTATTTTTGCAATCGGTACTGCAAGCATGAATTTATTAGTATTGTTTTTTTAAAACTCTTCCTGTATTTACCCAACGTGAAAATTATAAATTTTTTCCAATCATTTAAATTTGCTAATAGGTATCTAGGATATCCCATAAAGGTGTATGTGAGGGAAAATTTAACTTTATTTTGATGCGAATCATTTTGTGAAGTAAATCAATTGCATTTTTTATATCTGTTGTTAAAAGATAAATTCGTGTAGAACATTAAACATCTACCTATATAAAGAAAGAAATGTATGAGGATCAAACTGGAAGAAACTTTTCACAAGAGTATAAAAAGATCCAGTCAATAAAAAAACTAACCCTTGACCACAAATAATAAGAGTATTTACCTAAAGGCTAAGTAGGCTGTCTTTCTCATCTTAACCTCCTTTATTTCAAGACTTATTTAGTCAAATTTCCTTTTTGGTTTTTTAATTCTCAGTGATCCTTATTAAATACATTATATTGACTTATGACCGTATTAAAAAAAACAAACTCAGACCTTGGTATGACTTCTCAGATTTTTGTAATAAAATATTTTAATTTTCAGATTGTATTTTATTTGAACTATATTTAAGAATTAATTATTACTTCTCAGTTTGTCTTATTAATTGTGAGGAAAATATAATATGCATTTGATTCTCTTTAAACTTCATTGCAATAAATAACGGACTGAGCTAAACTGGTAACTGTAATTAATTTAAAATTATACCTAGCTATATAGAGGATAACAGAATAAATGTCCCTCTCAATTACCATTTATTTTACAATTTATGTAATTTAAAAGTAACTTAACTTTCATTAAATTGAACCCTTAGTAAACAAATATGTAGATACCAACATACATTGTTTACATTTTGACATTTTAATAAATCTACATATATGTAAACAAAAATGAAGCAAAGTGAAAGAGGAACCAAATAAAAAAAAACAAATTTGCATCAATACAAAACAATTTTAGTATATAACTCATCTTTTCAATTTTCACATACAATGAATATGTATATGTATAATAATGTATGGATGCATATTCAGCTACCTACCACCCCCACTAAAATAATAAAAATTAGTGCTAAAAGAACTACTGACAAAATCATACATACATAATCATCATCATAAATCATCACGCGCGCGCTTTCTTTAAATTGAACATGCATGCAACCATGCATGCATATATACAAACGAATTCAATGTGTTCGTGATTTGTTGTTGCTCTTGTTTGCTGAGACAACACACAATCAACCAAATAACCAACGAACACAATTAACGAAGAGAACTACCACGACTACTATCACAAGTACAGTCTTATACTTTTATTTATTCTATTAGTATTTATTGTTGTATGCTTATTTTGTTTTGTATTGTGGCTACAACTCTTTTTCTTTTTCGACATACAGAACGAACACAGCAGAACATAACACAGGCAGAAAACAAATTAAAAAACATAATATGAGAAAAAAAACTATATGAAAACGAAAAAAAAAAATTCAAATAAAAACATATTGTATGCATTTAAAAAAACATACTATTACTTACAGATTCGCTGCTAACGGTGTAGTTTATATTGGGAGATATTTCCAATACGGACTCGGCACCTCTTGTATTGTCAGCAAAACCCCAGGCATAAGGACCAAAACTTTGTGTTGGGTTACTTTGAGCAGCACACATCCTCAAGGCCTTTTAATTATTAAGGAAATATAACACACACGTATACGAACGAATGAATGAAAATATAAAATAATGAAAATCAAACGAACTCAAAATAACAACGGCCACAGTAATTTCGCTTTTCAACTTTTATTTTCGCTTTTGTTTAACTTTAACACGTTACGCTATTGAAATAAATTTTCACATGTAAAACACATTTGTTTTTAGCATTTTTTTCGTTGTTAATATTTAGAAAATGTATAAAATATTTTATGCAAAATCTATTTTATCAAATAAAAAGAAAGTCAAAACGTCGCGGGCGCCATTTTTATTTTTTCTTAAGCATAACTTTTTTCACTTTTCTGTAGGTTTTTTTATTTGCATTTTATTTATTATACTTATTTTATTCATTTGCAAAAAAACTGTTTGATACACATTTATTTGGTATTATTTGTTTGTGTTTTAAGATTTATTGTTGTAATTGGGCTAAAATATCCACCAATATATATAATATGAATATAAAAAATCAACACAATTGAAAAAATTCCTCAATTCCATCACTCTACTGACGTCGCCATTTTAGTTTTTGTATTTCACACAAAGAGCCACACAACGCACACGAAAGCAATATTTGAGACTGTGTTGAATACAGTGTTGTGGAGAAATTATAAGCGAGAAGGTAGCAATTGTTACTACAGTGCAAATACATCACTGCCATGGTGAATTTAATCAATAAAATGCAGCTCTGTTTAGTACATTCACAATATACACCACCTACCATTAAACATGTATCCTAGAAAAAATAAAGTAAAATTTTTCGTAAATGTATATATATAAATATATATATATATATATATATATATATATATATATATATATATATGTGTGTGTGTGTATGTATGCATATAAATATATATATTTTTTTTGAAAATTGAAATTTTGTATTAAATGATGAAGTGTATAAACTAGTTTAAAAAAAAATATCTCTTTAACACCTCAAGCTATCGACTTTAAAATTATCGATTTTTTAGTTGTATAATTATTGTTAAAAAAACTTTGCCCCAGCTGATTATGTTGTTTTATTATTCACCGTGATAATAAAGAGAATAGACATAAATTGTGTAAAATCTATTTTTTAATGTTAAGGGCACGTTAAAAATTTAAAAAATGCACCTTAAAAGTGAGTTATACATTTTTTAATTTAAAGTAATTAAAAATATATGATATAGTTTAATTTAATAAAAAAAAATGGTCAACCATTTAGTGGGAAGAAAGCATAATTTTCCTTCTTCACCCCTTAGAGTTTATTTATCATTT
The DNA here is from genome assembly GCA_030448955.1 of Trichopoda pennipes. Taxonomy (NCBI): domain Eukaryota; kingdom Metazoa; phylum Arthropoda; class Insecta; order Diptera; family Tachinidae; genus Trichopoda; species Trichopoda pennipes. The sequence goes on from JASKUP010000040.1 coordinate 8,274,163, forward strand.
CATTAGCACATATGTATATATGTATGTAAACACATTCTTATACACATATATATGTAGATATGTAAATATATACAGAGTACTAATTTGTTAGTGTTGAGTTTTTACAGCGAGGGAAATATTTCTCTCTTGGCATATATTTCATTATTAATTCTGAGAGAACGAAAAGGCACGTTTTTTATACCTAAGTATGTATGTAGGTAATTCTTGATTTATAATAGTGTTAGACAAAATGTGTTAAATAATATATATATATGACTTGATGTTAACTTTGCTTTCAGATGCACGGAATTACTTTGGAGGTATCTTAAAGTAAATAGTTGACCTATCAGAAAAAGGCATCTCTATTGCATTATTAGAAACCTTAATTTAAAGTTTTTACTCTGTTGAAATTAGTATGTGCGTATGCATGCATGCATTATTGGTCTGATGTTGCAATACTGAAACGCAATTGTTTTGTGATTCCAATACATATCACACAATTACATCTTGTCACATTTACTGTTGTTATTATATTTTTATACCTATTTTGCTGTTAAGTTTAAATTTTGTAAGTTAGGGCCTTTCTAAATGAGACCAATGGGAGGCATGCATGTCTATTGCACATACAATAATATAATCAACGTAAACTAAATTTTATTAAAATATTTTCGCTTAATGCAAAATTTAATTTTAGTTTTCTGTCTTTTTTATACGTGGTTTTTTTAATTCTGTTTTTTATAATTATTTTTACAAAGAAATATCCATTCATATTTCAATGTTCTGTAAATTTAAAGAATTTGAAATACGCGAGCTTTCGGTTTTAGTTCTTTAGATTATTATTATTATTATTCTTTATAATTATTTATCTTAAACAAGTAGATAGCTGATAAAATTTTCGGCTTTAATGTGTTTTCGATTAAAAGAGATATATTGCGAGCTTTCTCTGATAAATACTGTTATTTAATAATGTCCGCAGTTTAAGCTAATAATAATAATGCAATATTTAAAAATATTATGCTTAATGTCTACTTCTCGTTACACGTAAGCTGAACTCTGTAAAAAATTTCGATCCAGATCTAACCTGAAAAAGGAAAAGCTCTTACATAAATTGACAAAGGTAAGAAAGACGAACAACCAGCAAAGCCGCTAAGATTGATTATTTGCCCATATCAGCGTTGAGTAATGAACGGAATATCTACCTCGGAGTTGGAAACTTTCGGGTAAATAAAAGTTTAAATAATAAAAGTGGAATAGTGTTGAGACGTTACATTCTAACATTTAAAATTGTTCCTTTAGTATGTATTTACATATGTATATATATATACATATATATTCATATATATATATGACTTGATTCCTTTATCAACGTTAAGATGCAAAAAACCTAATCTTTAAATGAAAATTATTCAAAATATAACTGCTAAATTATGTTTATATTTTTAATTGTCGGCGTTGAAAAGCTAATTTGATTCCACGCAAGTTAAACAATTTTTTTCAAAATCCATTGTCGAGCCGCCCTATGAGTAACAAGTGTTTGTTTTTTACTCTATTTAATTTACTGCAGTCTTTGATTGGATGGATTTCTCAATATATTGATGTACATATACCATTTCATATTGGGCTCTTTCATTTTTATCGCGCTACACTTAATTTCAAATTATTTTACATTTGTTTGTGTCTTGTTGTGTCAGTTAATATTTTAAATGTAGTTGTTGTTGTTTTTTGTTTTGTTCTTCTATTTAATAAGTTTGTCTGGTGGGCTTGTAAGTTGGTCGACTCGCTCACTAGGTAAGTAGTTGACTGTAGTAAAACCAACAAAACAAAATTAAATTGGAATCAATGAACGTATAAACGAACATACCAACGAACGAAAGAACGAGCAAGCTAACGAACGAGCGAACAAATGAAAGATAGACAGACGGACAGACTCTTGTTTGGTTGGTTTAGATCACTTGAGATTTTTGGCCTAAATCTGTAGGCCTTGAGAAATACATACAAACATATAAAAAATTAAGCAAAAGAAAAAAAACCTATAAACATTTTGAGGGAAATACCTGCAGCGCGCGCAAAAGTTGGCTATCAGTAGCGTCGTAGAACAACTTAACAAAGTTGCAACAACAGCAGCAGCAGCTATCACTGCCAGACTTGAAAATCTATCTTGACGATTTATAAAGTAAAACAACCGTTGTTTAATGACTTTCGCCCTAAATATGACGTTTTTGTTTTTCAAAATGCAATTTAACTCTTAAATTCTTTATGAAGAATATCATAAAAATTAAAATTTGTTAAGTAGTTTAAAAATGAATGTATTGGTTGACTATTTGCTTAAATGTTCATAATGAAAAATGCTTAAGTAATCTTCATATTTTTAATTTTTTCGTTTTTAATATTTTTTCATCTGATGTTTCATCATCTAAGGAACTGTTGAAGTCTTCACCAACTTAGAGGATAAATGGCAAAGTAGACTTAAAATTAATAAGGGTAAGATAATTTCATGATTCACGCTAAAGAAAAATATATTTCGCCATTCTTCGCACTTATATCTTTTACATATATATATATATATATATATATATATATATATATATATATATATATATATATATATATATATATATATATATATATATATATATTCTTCACTTGTCTATAACGAACACCAAAACTTAAAATTCAGGTTAAACCAGTGAATAATGTTTGTGCGCATTTCCAAAATATCGCAGCTGATATTTGCATGCCTAAAAGTAGAACAAGAATTTGCAAACGTAAATGCAACAGGAAAATAATAAGGATTCTAAAGAAGTTAAGCAAATTTGATGCATCTGAACCAAAGGATGTTTAGTATTTTTCATACAATAGAATCTGTTATGCGATAAAGCAAAAAAGCTGAATGGCTTTATTTTTATATTAAAGCACTTGCGATTCAAATGCAAATGAGGTAGAAAAATTACGTTTTCCAGTATTTGTGTGACTTTATAATAACATTCAGAGCAAACAGAAGTAATCCACTTATTGAACTTCATATTTTTCTTTCCCAATATTATTGTAACGTGCATTTCATATGTTAAAAGTACCCAAATTAAGTCGTTAAAAAATTAATTAAAACTGTTATTTTTACTGTTTAACATGATAAAAACCATAAATACTGTCGTACAATATTTTCCTCTTTAACTTATTTTGAAAAGAATTTTTAGGGTTTTTATTTTTTATAGACGTGGCTAACATGTTTATAAAATTGTTCACACATGCCCTCTGATTGGCAACATCTTTGTGCGAAGTTTCTTGAGAGTGTTCAGAATTAATATGTACGAGTTTGCTACTGTAGGCCTCAGAAGGAATAGTATCAGAATAAATTCAAAATTTATTTTAAATGTATGAGTGACTAATAAAACGTTCTTATTTAAAATGTTATTTTTGAACCCATTGTGAAGTTTTCACTACTTTGCATTAATTTGACTAATTTTATTATCATAATATTAATAATAAAAATATAATTAATAACAAAAATACCCTATTTTATAGTAGCGTATAACATTTTATAAATCCAATTTATTCAATAAGTGAGATAACCCGCTATCAGGAATCAATTGTTAAAACTTTTTTGCTAAAGGAAAAATATTTGAACTGTTTCTGTAACAAAAGTCAGCCTGGCGTTAAAGAAATAATTTTCCTATTTTGTTATAAAGAAGAAAAATTGCATTAAATATAATTTTAAAAATAAGTCAAATTTTGACCGAATTTTAATGATTTAAAAGAATCGTTTTAACGAAGTCAGTGCAAAGTGCGACGCCTCTATATAAGTTTAATCTGGCAACATTAGCATTAGCAGCAGCATCGTCATTAGGTACAAATGAATATCGCACACAGTACTTAAAGACACTTCGTGTGCGAGTATATGATTACAGTGCAAACAAGCATGTTTATAACTACATATATATTTTTATAGTAGTCATATGCCATTCATGTTTAAAGTTGCCTCTATTTTGTTTTTTTGTTTATGTTTTTTGGTTCACAAAAATTAAGTTTCCATGGAGCGTTAACCACAGTAGTTACAAATATTTATGTTGGTGGTATATATGTATGTATGTATAGCTAGCTGGCTGTGTCAGTTGGTTAGTATGTTGCTAATAGTGCTTCCAATGCTGGGACCTGCTGTTGGTTTTGTTGGCGCTGCTTGCTTTTTAACCCACCATACATAGTCGTCGTTGCTGTCGCCGTCATTGTGTAAACTAAAAATAAGAGATTTTATTTGCTTGAAGACCATTGACAGTCAGTGTGTTTTTGTTTTGCGACCTAAGCGGATGCGGAATTTGGTGTTGAACTCTTTTTTCCTCTGCTTTGTTTTCGTAACGTTTTATTTCTTCGTTTGCTTTTTTTGAAATTAATTTTCATTTTCTTGGTTTTGCATTACAACAATTGAAAATTATCGTGCGTTTGTAACTGATTTTTGTACGCTGGTACATTTAGTGCGTTCGTAGGCTTGCTAAACAACGCGTCTTGAGCGCTTTTTTTGTGTTGTTGACTTTAAGTTGTCATCTTACACCGCCTTAGGAAACAACTGTAAAACTAAATAAAAAAAGTATTAAATTAAACGTCCAAGTTCTTAAACAACCGTGTCGTAATAATAATAGCCAAAAAATGTATTGTTAAACGTGCACACCTACCAACACATTTGTAAATATATAGAAATAAAAACAACAAAATTTGTTACAAAGTTGTGAGATTTCCTACAAAAACAAATAATAATAATTACAACAAACCCTAAAAAATTCAGGGTTTAAAGATTGATCGATTTTATTTTGCAAAAATTTAAACAAAAAAAAAAAAGAAACGTGAGTCTAAATTTCAATTTTTAAACGATTCTTTTTTTTCGTAAATCTAAACAAATGACCTAATTAATTTTATTTATTTTATTGTTTTTTCTTTTACAAACACATAAATCGAATACAATACATATATGTAAATTGTGGGCTTGATGTGTGAATATGTGAGTGGGGATGTGTGTTGGTGTGAAAACCAGTGACGATGGTTGTTCTAAATATTTTGTAAAATTAAACAGATTGTGAATGAGAAAATAATGAAAAGTAATAAATCTACCTGCAGTGACACATTTTAAATATTGTAAAAATACAAAGAGAGTAAAACAATACAATAAATGAATTTTAAAAGTTTTGGAAGAAAAAAATAAAAAAATGTGTAAAACATTATGTGGGACTAAAGTATCATCAACAGAAGTTGTGATGCAATTTTCAATATTCCAACGAAAAAAGGGCTGCCAAACATATAAATTTGCATAAAATAAGAAATTGGAATTCTACTTTAAAATCAACTAAGTAAAATACTTATAAAATGTTTATAATAAAATAGTTATTCAGCTTTTGAAATCAGAACAATGAAAAATTTTAAATATTTTAATAAATAAATTTTGTTTGTGTACTGTGGGCGACAAAGGAGAAAGGACTTAAAAAAAAGTTTTAATTTAGCACGAGACAAACATAACAATAAAAGAGATAGAGTTTTATATACATTTGTATACATTTAGTGTTGCTTTAAGAGAAAATTAAGGATAATAAAGTAATAAATAAACATGGTAGTGATATTTTTTTTTCGCAAATAATGGCAACAAAAATTAATCGAAAATCTGAAAAGCTGAATATTATATGACTTTCAAATTGTTTAAAGGCAGGCAATTGGTAATTACTGAATCATCAATTTTGCAAGTAAAATAACTCGAGCTATTTACGCCTTATTTAGGCGCAGATTACACAGAAGCTAGACCTGCTTTTAAAAAAGCCTTTCAAATCCTTAAACGGTTCCAAAACTTAAACATAAAACTAATTAAGACTAATTAAGTAATAAAAAAACATGCTTGCATACAATTTACCAGAGTGCCTATGAATTCGAAAAAAGAGAAAGTGAAATATTGGCATATTTTCAGAAACCTACGAAGAAGTTATGAGAAATTTCAAATCAGGGAGTAAGAAACTTGGCCTTTTTTAAATATTCATGCTTTTGCGAAGAATACAAATAAAAAAAAAAAATAAACAGTGAGGTCAATATTCCCCTACAAAAATCGTTATATTTCCAAATAATCACTTCAAAAGGATACTGCCAGATTTGGAAATCGTTTGAATGTGCGTTACTAAAAATTTATCATGGAGTACTGAGTCTTGCAATACATTTTTCTTACCACTTAGTTTTAGCAGTTCTTAAAACTATTTATGTAACCGATATTTTACGAAGCTTTTCATGTCTTTTGAAAGCTATTAAGTTGAGCAAAGTAAAAAATGTATCAGGGGATAAGCTGGATAAGGCAGGTTATGAAATTTGAACGTTTTGAAAAATATCGCCTATGCCAAAAAAATTCAAGTCTTGCATTCGTCCGGCATTCTAAAATATTCCAATGTCATAAATAAGTTGAATTTATTTAAAAGCTTTTTATAAAGTCGTCCTTTGTCTTCTTTTCAATTTTTTTTATTTATTTTGGCATAGCAAATTTATATAATAAGTTGCTAAAAATTTAAGCTTCATGATCATCATCACAAAGTTCTCTCATTATGAACAGCGAAATAAAGATAAGCGATTTTTTTTAACAACACAGAGTTGATTTTTATCCCAAAAATGTAAACATTTAAATAAGTTATAAAATAAGCAATTTTATTTCATGCTTGATTCCTTTAAATAAATATATTCTCATGAGAATATCATGAAATCTTTATTTAAAGGAATCAAGCACGAAATAAAATTGCTTATATTAAAAATGATTCCGAATAATTATAAATTACTTAATAAGTTATAAATAAAAATTTTTATTAAAAATATATTCTTATATAAAGTAGTAAATATTGCAACATAAAGGCTAAGTTAATTTATTATTTGTAAACATGTAACTAACACAAAATAATTTGGTAATATAAAAAAGTTAAAAGTGTATTCCGTTAAAAGTGTATTCATATAAGTTTATATTTAGGGCGATTTTGTATGTCGGAAATGCTTTAAGTCTACAATAAGAAGTTATTTTTGTAACGTTATTGTTACTGGTGAGGAAAAATGGATACAGTATTGCTCAAGTGCAAAAAGTCATATTTAAAACCCGGCCAACCAGGCAAATTAATCTCAAGTCGATTGATTCGTCTGAAGATCGCAATCAACGAAAAACAATTAGAATATTGGTTATTATAATAAATAATTATATATTATAGGCTATTAAAGTAAATGAAATAAATAAAAATATTATAGACGATTATGTATCGTTATTCTCTCGCATAGAAAGGTCCTAACTCATCATAAAATAATCCTAATATCATAATAAAAACCGTTATTTCTTAATACAATTTCATTAAATCCTTGTGCATTCGAATAACGAAAAATTTAATTTCGTAAAAATTCGCTTTAAAATTATTTGATTCATTTTAAATACATTTTTTTTAGCAAAATATACTTTACTGATTTCAAATACAATATAAATCTTTACATTTGGCAACATCGTTTACATAAAAATACATCTCTGGTATAAAGAAAAAACTTAATTTTTTAAATAGTTTAAGTAATAAGTTGATAAGTTACTGCCATATATAATAATAAGTACTCCTAACTGGAAATACTTACTATAAAATTATTAAATCGCCTTTAAAATACAGCTAACGACATTACAGATGCACTGTACATGAGGCACAAACATTTTTCCAAAAATTATAATAGTACATTTTCAATGATACATTTTCTTTTGTCACAGATTTTAATTTAGTAAAGACATACTGAGTTAAATTATTAAAAAAAGGATCTTTTCGTTCTAATTGCAACGAGAGATTATTTTTGCAAATAAAAAATATTAAGATAAAAGAAATTGTTTAGAAATTTTTAAAAATTTCTTACTATTTATCCTAACAGATCTCCTCCATTTACTCATACACGATTGTAATTAAATATTTTTTGTTTGTTCTGTTTTCAGTTGCGAAATCTTGGCTTTAAAAAATAACTACCAACTACGAGAGTGTATTAAACTGGGTTATTTTATAAGCTTACTTACCTTGTGGGCCGTTCGTTATTCATTGGTACTCGAAATGTAATGAAATAGAAGCAAAAAATCTATTTTTGTTGAAACACACACAGAAACCGAAACAGAAAGCCTTAATGATTTTACTTGCTGCAGGTGGCGGCTGTTGTTGTCTGCATGGTTGGTTAAATAAGTTACTGAATGACTTACTGGCTCAACTATAAGACAAACTGTAAGTTGTAGTTTTATTCTATTTTAAGTGATTTCATAGTTTCTATAGTTTGCTATAATTTTTCAGTTTTTATTATTTTATTTTCTTAAGATACGTTCTCGTCTTTTCCAAAGTTTCATTTATTTAAAAAAAAAAAAACAAGAAACAAAAACTAAATTTACACCAAAATACTAAAACAAAGTTGTTTTACGTCTAATACAATAAGTGTTAACTAAATCTGTTTATATATGTGAGTGTATGTGTTTAAATAGAGAAGACAAGCGGGAGGTGGCATAAGCAAAAAATAAAAATTGTGACACCAAAAACTACAAATAAGGAAGGTTACCTATAGCCGACATATGGACTAAGAAAAAGCAACAACGGTTTCGTTTTCAAAGCATTTTTTTTTTGCACGATTTCTTGTTTAGTATTTTGTTTTTGAAATAACTCCAATAATTCGAAGTTTTTATACGTAACTCGGTTTTTACAGTTTGCATTTCGCTAAAGTTGAACTAAATAAAAATCCTAGCATATTTTCAGGCGCCTAAAAATTACTTCCACTGCAGAATGCAATTTTTTTTATTACTTGACTATGCGAACTTGCAGGCAGATATTCGCATATAAATGTTTTTAATAATTTTAAACCTGAAAAACATTTTTTTCGTTACAATAATTATTCTACACTGCTTGGCAATATCTGCACATGTAGTTATATTGAAAATTTTTATGTGAGGTATTTATTACCGACTAAAAATCTGATCCAGCCAAAGATATCTGTGATACAAAGTTTATGGCCCAAATATTATCAGACTGTTGATTAGATGATTTGACTTTTTACGGTGATAAACAAGACGAAGCCGATGATGCTTTGGTCAATTTTTTTTAAAGCTTAGTATCGGATGAGGATTGAAGAAGGAAATAAAATGGTGACGACTTGCTTTAATATATTTCCAGTACACTGCCGAGAAAAGATAGTAAAATTGGCCATGGATTCTGGGATGATCTTTTCTACATTCGCTAAAGAAAAAATGAAAAAAATATTGAGCAAATGATTGTGGTAGTCGCTGATTCCAAAAAAGTTTATATAAAATAATTTGATTTTTCTAAATTTTAAAAATTGTAGTTTATTTTGTTATCTAAGATGGGAAATTACTTCTAAAAATTATTTGCTTGAAATAGAAAATTAAAATGACATCTGACAACACTAAATAAATATTTTGTTCCAAAAATTAAGAAATGGGTATAATATGAAAAATATTAACGAATGCAGTCTTAAGCCTTTCATTTCGACTATAAGAAGGTTCTTTTCGGAAGACCTTAAAGAGTTCATATTTGTCCAATAAAAGTATCGAGCTAAGGAGACTGTCGAAAAATTAATGGAAAAAAAATCAGATAAATTAGTTTTTAATTTTTTTGTGCAACTCACATCTCTTTTTTTTAAATTTGGAAAACAAGATGAATGTTAAAGAAATCGAGGGCCTTATGTTATTTTTGTTCTTTTTTTATCATCTGGACCTGCGTTTATTCACTAGTTTTAAACATGTAATTGCAAACTTTACTATAATATTTATTATTGAGTATATTTACATTGTCAAATGTAAACAAATCCTATTAAACGACGCAGAAAAATTTTAAGTTACCTTACGTAAGTCATCTATTTCGCAGTAGCTGCAGTGAAACCAAATATCTTTCATAAGGGGAAAAAATTGCTTAATAAAGATGTCGCTCAAAATAAAAAAAAAAAACTTTTAAAATAAAATGTATTTCATGTGGCCTTCTTCCCCAGTAAGAACTGGAAAATAATTCCAATATCAAAAGTAAAGTGTAAAAAGATACTAAAAAACCATTTGTAAACCTACAAACACTAAACACAGGTTGGCGAACATGAAATGAAAAAGAACACCAACCAGCCAGCCAACCGAACCGAACTAACCTAAACATTTGGCAATAATGAATAAAACAGCTATCAAAAAAGGGAGAGAATAAGCGAGAGAGAAGACCTATCAGCGCAAAAATTGCTACGTAAAAATATCAAAGTGATTTTTTCCGTTATACTTCCCACCATTTTATTCATTTTCTTAATAATCTGTGTGCTCGTATCTCTCTGTCTATATCGCTGACTAAAAACTTTATTGCAGACTTTGCACAATCTTCTTAACAGCAAGAATGCGCTTGCACAACACCCTCATTACATTGCAATAGAGCCGCACAAGCAAAAATAAATAGAAATCTAACATCATTATTTAGCATCCAACACACATTTGCTTATTTGTATACTTAATTTAGTTTTTCGGGCTACAAATCGTAATATCTTCCAGCATAAATAATTCATCTGATAAATTGTTGTCAACACTTACAGCTTGTAAAGCATCTGTCTGTAGAAAATTTTCATATTCATATAAAATCTATAATCCAAACACAAATAGGGCGCCAACTGGAAAATCCGATTTTGACAGTGCGCCAGATAGTGAAGTTGGTTTGCTGTTTTTGCATAGCTATGTTTGCGATTGTTAAAAGATAATATTACTGATCAAAAACTCACCCGTTAGCTCGAAATCTAAGCGTTAGGCAATGCTGTACTTAGTGCGCTGATTTAGGTTGGTCTGTAAGGCTATGCAGTGGTGTTTATTATAACTATCGCTATCGTTGAACTTAATTTCTAAATATTTATAGGTAAATAATTTTTATTATTATTTTTTTTAGATTAAAATCATGTTAAACTTCTAGAGATATCTGACTAATTTATTTAAATTTCAATTAAAATTTAAATTGAACTGTGAAATTCAATAAATCAGATACCCTTCCATCGTATTATTTTCTTTTTACTTCACAGTTTGAGAATATAGTTTGATTCATGGATGAACACATTCAGATAGTGAGAAATTTAATATTTCATAGAGATTAAGGCAAATCTCATAGTTTATAATATTTTTAGGGAAAGCAATAACTGAAATGTCTTCTGAATAAAATACAGAAAATGTAAAAATTTTCTTTCAGTGTTTTCTTAACTTTAAAACAAAAGAAGAATAAAAAAAATAATAATTGATGTTCATTTACTAAACAGAGTTTTAGATATTCGGTTTTATTGCTTTCTTGACTGTACATAATTCTCATTTAGTTAATTAAGTATAAGGCGAGAATCTAGCTTTTCTATTCAATATTTGGGTAAATTTCAGTGATTCGTAGTTTTTTATAAAATGCTAAAATATTCAACACCTTTCCCAAATGTCTTTTGGAAATTAGCTTTTTCGTTCAAGAAAATTGCTGCTTGTTTAACTAAATTTTTAATGCAACAACAACAAGTGATTTCTATAAAATATAATTAGTGAAACTAAAATATAGAGTAATAGAAATTATAGTTATAGTTATTAAAATATTTCCGTAAATCCAGAATAAACATTTGTTTCGTATAGCTGACTGAAGATCGCTTTTCTACATGCTGTGTCTTTTGAAAACCACATGTATTTTTTTTTGTTTGTCCGAATAAAAAATGAATAAAAAAAAAATTACTAAATAACAATATCTAGCACACTAACAGCTTAATTTGGTTCGCTATTATTTAGTCATTTAATCAGTCTGCTTGTTGAGTCGACAGTGTTTGTAGCAGAGCGTATGTGAGCCCACTCTAAACCTGTTGACCTAATTTTGCTATGTCCGTTCCTAAAACTAATCCGATGACGGTAATGTTCTCTCTGTTTGCTAGCTTACTTGCTGGCACTTTGAATGTTTAGTCGTCAATACGAGGTGTGTTTTACAAAAAGTGGTAAAAGAGAAGAAAAAATCAAAATAAAAACATAATAACGAAAAAACAAACCTACCACACTTTATTATATATAGCAAACACACAAAATAATCAAGCAAGCAGGCAAGCAAACAGCTGCCGTCATGGCCATCGGCATTCCAGAGTCGGTTACACTTCCAAACGTCAAACAACTGAAGCTCGCAAAACTTTAGTAAAGCAATAAACAACAATTTTCCGTGAATAATAAGAAACCCAAAAGAAAAAAGAATGGTATGAAAACATTAAAAACAAAATATGTATGTATGTATGTACATAAGTATGTATTTCAGAAATAAAACGGCAAAAATCAAATAAATAAAAAACGGAAGGAAGTGTGTCAATCTAAAAAGAATGTTAGAAGAGAGAAAAGCAAAAGTTTTCAAATTGCGAAAAATCCCAATTTCTCGATATAAAAAAAATTGCATCGATTACAATGTATTGCCATAGTTTGACTGAGTCAATATAAACATACATATACATGTTTATATGTGTTCACTCGTATATGTGTTTGTGTTCTAATGATTCCCATTTAATCATCATTAGATAGAATGTGTGTGTGTGTGGTTGGATATTTTGTGTTGGTTGGACCTAACCTACCACATTTTCAATATCTTCTCCCCCGTCCTAACAATAAAAATACACACATACAGTAACACCTTTTTTTTGTTAAATGAGCACAAGAAAGAAATACTAACAACAACAACTACAAAGAGAAAAAGTGACAGCAAAAATATTTGATGAAGAGAAAAATTAGGTCAACAAAATAAACCCCACTATACACCTGTCGCCCTCTCCCAAACGTTACCTCAGTCACTCTTACACACAAACACGATTAACAACATCTTTTTAACTTTTTATAATACTCACACGCTCACATGCATTTTGCTACGCATATGGGGGCCAACAATAACAAAAGCTAACTACAACAAAAAAAAAAAGAAATAAAACCAAGAGAAAAAATGTATAGGAGCGTTAAACGAGAGTAAATTGCATACATGAAATTGTTATTGCACTTGATGTAAACAAAAAAAGGAAATAACAAAAAAAAACATGAAAACCTACAAACTGACTGGCTGACTGACTGACTGTTTGAAAGTGCATTCATAAAACATGCACAAACAGCAACTTTGTTGTTTGTAGGCTATTTTATGTGTTTGCGACACTATGAGGGAGTAAGAATGGCATAAATAGAAAGAGAAAGAAATAGATCGTTTGTTAATTTCAGGCTATTTGCAGATTTCTTTTTAGAATTGCAAAGGGAACAAGTTCATAACATCCTATATATGTATGTATACATAGATACAATTTGTGTTTGAATGAGGTAAATGAATGAGTGTGTTAATATGTATGTGTGCGTTTGAAGTTTATTATAACAATTTAAAAATACCAAAGTTTGACATCATATAATGAGTAGACTGTGTGTTACAATTACAGAGTTGCAATGCAAGATTTACAAATTTTTCAGTTCTTATAAATTGTTGAACAATATATAAATAAGTATGTATGTACATATGCCCATATGCATGTAGGTATATGCATATTTACTCCTATTGTGCGCTACTGTTGGTACTTAACAGAAGAATTCTCTTTCTCTTGTTTAATTGTAAAATCTTTTACAACGATTCACTTTAATTATCTGTGCTTAGTAGGAGCTTGAAGTCTAGTAAACAAAATTATAACACTGTTTTTTAAAAAATGTGGAATCCTTAGACCTTTGGTCCTAGAATCAGGATATTCTTTAAAGAGTAGCTAGTTATTATATGCGGATTTTATAACATATGGAATAAATTTGAAGTTTCGTGAAAAATGTTAAGTTATTGGAATGTTTAATTTGCATACGTTAATTAAATTAATTTCAAAGCATTTTGCATTCCTAAAATGGCTAAATTCGATTAATAAAGTTCAAAATAAAGATACAAATCTATGTTTAAATAAAACAGTCATAACCGACGAATGATTTTATTTTTCCAATTCCTGGATGGCTGTTTATGCGATTAAAATAACAAAACATGCAAAACATTGTTATAAATAATTCACGGAAATGTTTAATTTGTCTATTGGTCCTGAAAAGCCCCCCTCCCCAAGGGGAACATTGATATATTTTTACGGAATCTCACCGTCATTACATGTGTCAATGGGGGTAAAAGGGAGCCTAATCTCCTACAAGGCTAGCAGGAGCCAACTGGATAATTCCACTTTATTTCCACGGGAATCAGTAAAGCCCCAGAGTTCAGCTTTTTGTCTTTTTAGCCTTTTAGCTGTTCTATGACTGATTATTGAGGTTAGCCCTTCGGGAGTTTCGTGGTGGTTGTGGTTTCGAGGCTCTCGTTTGTATTGTGTGAGTCGGATCATTCACATTGAATGATCCAGGTCAAGTGAGGATGATTGCGATTGTGTTTTGGACCAGGAGTTGGATAGTCTCCAACTCTTCAGCAAGCAGTGAGAGGCTGCGCCCTGCTTCGAGCTCTTGAAGTTACAACTAGGAGTGACTAGAGGATATACGTATCTGAAGGCTTCCTAGGGTAAGGATGACGCTACATTTCATCCAAAGTAGTATGATCCACCGTTAGGTTATGGCTTACACAGCTAGGTACTGACATAAATCTTATCACGCATATCCTGAAGAGGCAAGTAAACGGTAGCGTTTGTTAGTAAGCGATTAGCAATATAGTAAAGGTAGGAAAATTGCAATCGAAACGCTCTTTCATCTTCAATAATCAATATCGGTGAATTCATAAGCATGAATTAAGCACGCTTAAAAATAACCTTAATTAACGTAAATTCAACATTCCCGTAATTTTACTTTAGTTATGAAAAAAGAAAACTTTTCATATTTCCGATTTTTTGTTGGTTTTGCTTTTTATTATTTTTTTAAAAACAAGAAAATCACTCGTGGGTTTCCGTGGTTTTCTTAAAACTTTGGTTTTTGAATATAAATTGAGTTGACGTCTGAGTTCACCTATTTCGAGGTTCATAAAAAGTCTTACAAGCTCAAACTTCAGCTCGAATGCTTTTCTGCTACTAATAAGTGAAATTTTGTTTTTTCTAGGCATTTGAAAATTACTGTCCCCATGTGCAGAAGTTCTTTAACTTTTCGATATTTCCTTATGTTTCTTCTATGGTTATGTAAGCAATTATAAATTATTTGTTTCGAGTCTCTTTCGAAGAAAATATTTAAAATTTATTTCTTATACAAATTTTATTATCTAATTTGAACAACTACTAGAAATTAACGGTTAACTGATTGGTAAAATCCTCTACAATGCATTTTGTTGGAGAAATTTTTTTTAAACATTTCGAACAAAAGAGTGTAGAGTTACCAATAGTGACTCTAAATAATTAACATTGTATTAGTGCGCTATTATTTACGGTAAATAATGATAAAAAAAGTGATAACATGAACGTGACTTCGCAGTCCCACAAGTCGGCATAGCCGTGATTGGAAAAACCGTGTTAATATTTCGTGGTATTAAAAACAATTTTTATCATCTTTTTGTATTTTTCTTCAACTGTATTATAAAATTATCCAATTCTATCCAATTTCGAACTACCGAATTTTTTTTTTTTATTACATTTTAACATTTCCATAAAGTTTTATATATGAAAGATGGTAACTCGTAAGCTTCTCTCTCGAGCTCAATTATTATAATAAGTATACCACTGTTAAAATATATTATATGTATGTATATACCACTCTCTATTCAACACTAATGTTTGTTAGCAAGTTGAAAAGTATTTTTTTTGATGCAGCCAATACCAACAACATAAAATGTACATAGAATAAATATTAGCAAATAATGGCATTAAGTTTGGCCGCATTAAGCATACCACTGACTTAAGCAATTTGCTCCCATTTTTGTTGTATTGACTGTTGTTCTTTTGTTATTTTGTTTTCTTTGCTGACACAAAAAAGTTTCTGTAATTGACTGACAGCCGGATAAAAAAACAAGCAAGAAGTGTAATAAAATTTGTAAAAATGTCTTATCGACATAGAGACAGACAGATAGACAGATATGATGTCTGTTCTAATGTTAGTCGATTGTAGCAAGTGATGTTTCACAATATAATACAGAGTGAAGAAAAAATGAAAATAAATGTGCACCAGCAGCATGAAATCATTGTGCCATAACGTTCTCGTATGAGTTTAATAGTTCTTCTGTTTTTATTAAATCTATTTATGTATTGTTGTTGTTGCTGCTGCTTTGCGCTGGCATTGATGTGTCAGTTGTTGTTGTTGGAAAGAGGGGAGAAGGTAATTCCTGTTCCACTTTCTATCTTTGGGAGCACATAAACATAATACTCACACATGAAAGCAGTGTAACCAAAGTGTGTCATACCGTGGAAAGTGGTTTCGTGTTGCTGTTTCATCGTTCGGCTTTTTTTTTATATTTGTTGTTATGTTGCTATTTAAATATGTTCATTTTTACGTTGTTGTTGTTTTTGTTGAGGAATAGCTCTTTTTACTTTGTTGCTAGTATTGCGTTTACATGCTGTTGGCACATGTTGTGTGGGGCACATTCATACTCGTGCACAGAGACACCATTAGAAACTAAATTATTCGCTCGCGTCTTTGCTTCTGTTTTTGCGAATCGTTTCATCGCTTTACATTAAGTTGATGACATTATTATTGTTCTTGCAGTTGTGTTTGTGTTT
The DNA here is from genome assembly GCA_030448955.1 of Trichopoda pennipes. Taxonomy (NCBI): domain Eukaryota; kingdom Metazoa; phylum Arthropoda; class Insecta; order Diptera; family Tachinidae; genus Trichopoda; species Trichopoda pennipes. The sequence continues at coordinate 8,290,783 of JASKUP010000040.1, forward strand.
TTATTATTGTTACAACAAACTCTTATTTTTAGATGATTGTGGGATGTGTGGTGGCCAACAAATCTTGTAGGTTTTTCCCATTTTTTATTTTTATACACAATTTCTTTCTTCTCCCTTCTCTTGTTGTAATTGTAATATTCATGTAAAAATAGTTCTCATCATGGCATGGTTGTTGTAAGTTTTTATATTTACAGTCTCTGCTGCTGTTTGGCAATTATTTTGTTATTTTGGATTTGCTTTGCTTGCGTACGTATATAACCTAACAAGAAACAAAAGCAAAATCAGTAAAACAGGTCATGGTGAAATGACCGCTTAACATTGTTACCTAAAAAACAATAACAAAAAGTCACATGTATTTATAACTGTAAGTAGATTGTATCAATGTGAGTTTGATATTAAAAATGTTTATGTATAGGTTTTCATATGTTTGCACATTCTGCGAGTATGGCTGTAGTGTGCATGTGTGCTAGTTTCGTTGTGAGTTTATGTAAGGTGTTCGCTTAAAGTGCTGAAAATTAGGCTGAAAAGTGAAATTTGGAGAGGGTCAAATGGGTTGATTGGGTTTCACTTTATTGTTGGTGTTATTGATTTGTACCCATTTTTCTCAATTTATTTTTAAATTCGCTGAAGCTTGGCAATACTATAATTGTTTATAAATAAGTTTACTCAAATGGGATTCTTACATTTTTACGTACATACATACATACATATAATCATTTGGAAATTAATAAAAACAAATCGAGTTCCTAAAATATAATTTTTTCCGTTTTTCAAAACATCAATACCAGATTTTTTCAGTAATTTATTTCTCTTAATAACTTACAACATAAACTTAAGGCGTATTAATTTGATGCCTTTGTTAAAATATAAACTTCTTTAAACACTTTTTATTTATTTGTTGAAGATAATTGCATAAATTGCTTGAAATTCAAATTTAAAGCATTTTTTTGCGGTAACAGAACAGGTGCGTTTTTGTAAAGTCGCCAATATCTTGTCATCAAAAAATTAACAAAGTTGTTAGGTATAATGTCCATTTTAAAATTGTTGTTTGTGACTTAATAAAAAAATAAAAAAAGACGGAAATTAAAAATATTTATTTAACAAAAAACAAAATAATTTTTTACTTCTCTACAAAATATTTGTATAATTTTGAACTTGGAGGGCCGTTAACCCGAAAATATGGTTTTTTGCCATTGGCTCGTGGGTTTACTAGGGAATTTTCATTTAGGAAGTGCATAACTGACATGTGTATATCGTTCGATTACTAATAGTGGCATGCTAGAAGCTAAATTTGACTGAAACTTGAAGCAATATCGCTTAAACATGCACTAGGTTAAATTGAGGACAACAACTTTCCTATAAGAATCCCGGTTTTAATTGTAAATGATTAATAAAAAATCACAAACAGAATGAGAAATACTTCTTTCATTTATAAAAATTAAAGCACATCGTCACGAAATAGTGGTATATCGAGCCTATGTTGCAAGGGAATCCAGGGTTCAGAATTTTTCATGTATGAACATTCAAAAATCAACATTCATGATATTTTTCATAAATGAGAAATCTAAAATTTTATATTTATTTTTCACGCGCATAAACGAACAAGAAAAAATGTTCTGGTTATTTTCATACATGAATGCGCACAACAAGAATTATTAGTCTTATTCATATGTGATAAATGATAAATCAGCTACTTCTCATTAATGTTATTTTTCATAAATGTACATGTTCATTTATGAACGTTGAAATTTTATAAAATTTGTCATAAATGAATGTGAAAAAATTTTCTACCTACGATCGCAGTTTACCGTAATATGTAGTAAAAACACATGGGTACATATTAACACACAATACAATATTGCAATATATTCTAAAAGAAATAAAAAAAAAACATTTTTTTTTCTACATACGCCGACAATTGCGCATTATCAAATATGTGCGTTTATGTACGCGAATGCTTAACGCACATATTTTTGATAATTTTACATTTATGAAAAATTATCAAAATTGTACATATTCAAAAATGAACACTTGTGTGTTTATCATTTTTTCACTTATGGATAGAAAGAAAAAAATAAATCGTCGCATTCATAAATGAAAAAACGCAAAATATTTTTCAGTCTCTCACACATGTATGAAAAGAAGCGGCTAAAAAATTAAATGTACATATTCATACATGTATGAACAGTGAGTGAACACTTCGCTACTCTGAGGGAATCTATCAACTTTTGAAAAATCGAAATAAGTTTAAAATTTTAAATATTTTTTAAACTGTTTATAATTTACAATATTGAAGAATTAAACCAATCGTCAAATTAAAACGTGTTTTCTTCGTTCGTTCTGCTTCTTATAAAAGAAAAAGTTTAATGTTTACATAGGTGTTTGTGTTGGTTGGTAAACATGTGAGTGATTTACATTTTGTGACGATAAAGATAGTGACGATTATATTACATATACATGTATTCCTTTAGGCCAGGCAGCAAGTGTAGAAATGAATGTTGGGTCTTACCCATCACCCTTTTTGCTTCGCCATTAAAAATAGGATTCACTTGTAAATAAAAAAGAGAAAAGAAAACAAAATAAAATAAAATATCAAAACAACAAATAAAAACGGAGCAAAATAGTAAACTAAACCTAATTTTCTCCTGGCACACATTAAACGATACACATTCAGTATTATATGTACATTTGTAAACAACTATTTAAAGCTATTCAAATTTTTCAAGATTTTAGTTTATTTAGATTTTATTTTAACCGAAAAGTTAAACGTTTTAGGTTAAAAACATTTTCCTCTTTCCATTTTTTATTTGTACATTTTTCCAGTTTTTCTCCTAAATATGTTTTTTGAACAATCGTTTCATATGAAAAACTAAAATTTATTGTCAAAATATTGTTAAAATTTGTGAAAGAGTGTTTCACAAGCAAAACTTTTACAAAATACGTCTATTTATAGTTATATTGAAATTGTTGTTTTTTTATGATAATATTTAAAAGTGTACTCTGACAGAAAATTTTATTCAAACGGTAAAGGAATTGTTTCTAACAATTAGCCAAGAATTTATAAAAAATAGAACGAAATTCTTTAATGTGATGACGAGGCTTAATTTTTCTATGACAGAAAAGAAAAGGGGTGCTAACGGATTTGTATGCCTCGCTAGTAGAACCTTGTGTTTGCTTTTTTAATTAGAAAGTTTTCGGCGAAAAATCATCCGTTTGGTTAAAATCTATTTTCATAGTTCTGCTTTCATAAGATTTTATCTGGAGCGCATAAACGCTTTATACGCTGCTATTCTGAAACAAATGCTTTCTCTTAAAACCAACAGCATTATTGAAAGCTAAATGCGTTAAGCTGAATGTTGAATTTTATCCTGTTATGACAACTGACTGTACAACAATGAGATTTAAAGGATAGTGCAACTTCCCCCGAAGTTGAGCATCGCATATTGAAAATTGTTTTGGAACACTATTAAAGTGTAGAAATGTTGTGTTAAAATTCATATTAAGACTGAAACGGCAGCAGACTAACCAAAGTATTTAAATGAAAAAGTTATTCTGTTGTCACACTTTCCGGTGAAAACCGTCGTTACTAGCTGACTGCTAATAACGACAACATTTACCGGCGGAACAGATCCAAACAACTTAATATCAAAAAAAAATATTATTTTGAATCTTTTTTAAATTAGTCTAAGTTAATTATGCTAGATTCCTTTAAACATAAATATTTTATGACATTCTCATAAAATATTTATTATTCAAAAATTTAAACATTCTGCTGTGCTCGTTGCATTTTTACAAACAATATTTTACAAATATTTTTTTATTTATTTTATTTTTTAAATTCATATGAATGGCTTAAGCAGCAAAGTGAAAATGAGAAAAAGTTTCTTAACAGTTTTTTGAGTTGCAGTTTTGCTGTTTTAGTTGAATATAATTCTTATTTAATCAATTTGGCTCTAGATAAAACTCTTTGAATTTTTTATACAAAATTTGGGCAAAATCAACTTATGAGCTATACAAGTAATAGTGAAATGGTCATATGAATATGCTTCCCTCACAGTGATTAATACATTTAAAATTTGGACTAATAAATATTTTTATTTATTTATCTAAGTAATTTTATTATTTGTGCTTGATTCCTTTAAATAAATATTTCATGATATTCTCACGAAATATTTATTACAAAAATTTTTATTAAAAAATAAACATTTTATGATATTCTCATAAAACATTTATTTCAATAAAAATAAAAAATATTTGAAATGTATTACTGCGGGGGAGAGCATATCCATATTGCAATTGTTTATTTTTTAATAAAAATTTTTGTAATAAATATTTCGTGAGAATATCATGAAATATTTATTTAAAGGAATCAAGCACAAATAATAAAATTACTTAGATTGAAAATGATTCCGATGAATAAATTACTTATTTCCATTGCATGTGCCCGTTGCTTTCTTAGAAATTTTGTAAAATTATTTACAAATATTTTTTATTTTCTGAATTTTCAAATTACATATGAATGGTTTCCAATGGCAACCCTTATGTAGAAATGATTGAAAATAAACAATGTTTTTTGTTGTTTTGAAATGTTTTGCTGTGTTTTTATAGAAGTGTTTTTGAGTCTTGCTGTCTATGCTATGTTGATTTTATGGAAAAATTCTCATGGAATCAGTTTGGCTTTAGATATAAGACTTTTAGGTTTTTCTATACAATATTGGGGTAAAATTCACTGATGAGCTTAGTAGCGAAAGTGAAATTGCAATATGGATATGCTCTCCCCCGCAGTAATACATTTCAAATATTTTTTATTTTTATTGAAATAAATGTTTTATGAGAATATCATAAAATGTTTATTTTTTAATAAAAATTTTTGTAATAAATATTTCGTGAGAATATCATGAAATATTTATTTAAAGGAATCAAGCACAAATAATAAAATTACTTAGATTGAAAATGATTCCGATGAATAAATTACTTATTTATTTATTTATTTATTTTATATTTATGATTTTTCCAAAAAGAAAATGTATCAAGGCGCTTCCATAGTTAACATATGAATTTTTAGTTTTTAAAGTTACAAGGACCTTACTCTATTAAAGTAATCTAAGATTATTAATTAATTTGTATAACAATGATTTTAACGCAAGTCGTACAATTTAATTCGCGTAATAACCAAGACTGCCTTCAAAAACTGTTCTACATCACGTTGCATTGACATGTGCAGGTATCCAGACGCTTAGTATTGAAAATTATAAGTATATCGAATGCAATTCGATATTATTGGTAATCAGGCCGGATGCGCGTGCGTAAGCTATGAGAATGTTGAAACAGCTAATGATGCTAACTTGTTCATTCATAGTGTCAGGGCCGCTGTTAACTTTGATTCAAGATCCTTACAGACATTAAAACAGTAAATAATAATAGTACATAAAACTTAAATTTAGCTATTTAAATTTAAAATTAGATGACATTTAACAGCATTAACATTCAAAGAAAAATCAAAATGCTTATAAAATTTATTAAACTCAGTACAAATTCTTAAAAACGGATGAGAGTTAGCATAATTTGATGTGAATACTTTTATTACGAGTGGACTAAAATAGCGTGCTCCAGGACGAAATGGAACGTTAAATGAAATATTGCCAATCAAAAAATCTGAACAGACATTTTCTTTTATTAAATTTAAAACAAATGTGACATTATTCTTTAGTTTTTTAGAGTTGACAGCTTTATTAGAGCAAGTCTACTACTACAAAATGGTAAATTACTTGCTATTACTATCAACTTTATATATTTGATCCCAAATTATTGAGCTATATTCCAGAATAGGTCTGACAAGAGAAGTATAAGTATGTTTTGTGACATATGGGTCACTAAACTCCTTTGCCCAGTGTAAAATGTCAATATCTGAAACCACATTCAGTTTTTCAAGTTCGTAGCCGCTTAAAATATACTGCATGTTTATATGACATCTTCGGAAGAAACACAGGTATTTGCACTTTTTAATGTTCAACTCCCTAAGATTAATATTACACCCTAAATTAAACGCATCTAAGTCATTTTACAGGAGAATATGATCAGCCAAACAATTATATCGCATCCTAAATACAAAAAGATCGCAACTCAAAATTTTCCAAAACTGACTTTTTTCCCATAAATTAATTCAGAGTACACATCTCTAACGACTGCAAAAATTTCTGTCACATCACTATTTTTGTGTTAAGTGTGTTGCTTCTGCACGATGAATTATTTTAATTTAAATTATTTAGAGTTGCGAAAATTTTAGTATCTTGAGTTGTGACCCTTTTGTATTTAGGGTGCGATATGTACAAAATATCTTCACGTCGTTGTAAAATATTTATGTTTAAAGAAATCTAGCACAATTAACGTAGATTAATTAAATAGCAAATGTTATAAATTCTAAGAAAATCTATATTAAAATACTTTATTTTTGCACTTTCTGATAAGTCTTCTGTAAAAAAAATTTGAAATTCCTGTAGAAAAACTATTTTCAAATAAGTTTGTGGGTTTGTTTTTAAATAGGTTTGAGCAATAAATAAAGTTTTGTGGTTTTCATATAATTTGCATTACTAATAATAATTATGATTCACATAAACAGTAACTATTTGCAGTGTCGACGACAATTGAAATAATAATTTTCAATCCTATTAAATAGATAACATAATTAAAGAGAATTTCTGGAGAGTGCATAAAATATTTTTTAATGCAATTTTATATTTTTCAATATTTGAAATTTAATATTTTCTCTGAAATTATGTTAACTTTCATGCCGACAAATGTATAACCAGTTGTATCAAATTTTTTTATTATAAGGTGGCTCTTTAGTACTAACAATTTTGATTGCAAAAATAAAATCTTCAAATGTACTGAATTTTTTTTTATCAATGCTATGTCCTATAAATTCTGTGTTATTATAACAAACATAAATACTTTTAAACTATATGAGTCAAAAATCAGTTATTAGTGTTTAGTTAGAGCTGAGTTGACTGAGATCTTTTAAAGCCTAACACTTACACTTACATATGTAGTGCTTCTTATAAAATTATAATTATAAAATTTTAATTTGAGGTTTTAAAGCTTTGAGCACTATAAGGTCTAGCATAAAAACTTAAGCTCCACTATATATCTCTTCTATTGTCATGGGAATTTTTCATTAAATAGAATACATTTACATTTTGATTTTATTGTCAAATGCTCCACAGTACCGTAGTGTATGGGCGCGCGTTAATTTTCCCTTTATAAAATACTTTTTTTTATTTAAGGTGGTTTCGTTACACTTTGTTCGAATTTTATATGTGCTTTTTCTCTTTGGCTCTAATTTTTTATACTTACGTGCGATTGAAAACTTTGGTGTTTCTCGTTGGTAAAAAAGTGTGCATGTGAATGTTGCGTTTGAGTATCATCCTCATTAAGTGACCTAGTTGGCCTTAAAAACTTGACCTAATGACTTCGTTAAGATGCGCTTTGTATTGTATATTGAAGTTTTAATTCATTTTAACAGCTAAACATAAAAATGACTATTTATAATTTGACAAATACGAAAGTCTAACACTCGAAGAAACATACAAAAAGAAACTTAATTGTAGTTTTATAATATTAACATATACATAAACACATACATACATGTTTGTATACTAAAATAAACCCAAAAAACATTTATGTGACACTGCTGCTGAAAAGTTTCAGCAAATTTGTTAAGAAGTAAAATGAGTAGCAAAGTCTAAAATAGCATCGTGAACCTCTGTTACCTAAACCTGAGGTAAACTGTTGGAACATTTTTGCATAAGAGTAAAATAACACTGCTCGGTAACTTTTTCCGATGACTTAAAGAAATTCTTTTAACACTAGTTCTTATCAACACAATTTTACTTATAAAATCTAATTTTATCAAAAAAAAAAACTGTGTTTCTGACGTCATGATAACGTCTCCGGACTTTTGCATCAAATTCTTATTAACACTGGTGACAACGGCTCAATATCATGTCACGGCTTTTTACTCTGAAAAAGTAAAACGAAAAGGAGAATAAAGTAATGAGAAAAAGAAAAAATTACAGAGTTAAACCAAATAAAATTAGAGATAAGTGATCACTTATGTTTCATTGTCTAGATTTTTTATATTTATTTCTACTTATTATTTTTATTATATTAAAAATAAACCGGATCAATAGTCTTTAATGGTGTAACTTTAATTTAATGCAGCTTTAAACTTGAATTAACTCGAGCTAGATTAGCCTCTCATTAACAGAGATATGAAAAAAACAAATTGTTTGACTTAAATGTTCTTATCAAATGTGATTAATTACAAATAAAACAGGAAAAGCATAATAAAAACTTAAATGATAGACAAAAAAAAATGTTTGTTGGGTAAAATCCTCAACATGCAGATGAATGTATGTGAATGTGAAACTTTTCGGAAGGTTGTTCCTCTTTTAAAAATTTTTCTATGAAACAACAGACAAACAATAGTTTTGTTTTCTATCATTTTGCTGTGGTTTTTTTATTTCTTTTTATCTTTTTTTTTCTCTTGTATTTTAATAATTTGACTTTGATCCAGTTTCTGCAGCACATAAACATAACAAAAAGTGCGTGTTTTATCTTTCTAAATTTATTCATTAATCCATTATAACAGTGATATGATAAAACTTATATTTATATTTTTTATCATACATTTTTTTTGTTTTAATTTAACATTATTTTTTATAGACTTGATGTGTATTAAAAGTCATAAATCAAATCAATTGATCGGTTAGTTGGCTGGTTTGACTGAGTGTATTTCATAATTTCTTATGTTTGTTGGTTGTGTCGTTAAGTTGCTTGGACCCAATAGTCAATGTTAATTGGATGCGTTCCAAATTTAATATAATGAGCACAAATACACACATATAAATAGACGACCTATTCATGGCTTTTATTTTTAACTATAAAATTTTAAATACAGCAAAATAAAATTGGACCTTTAGATTTGCCTCCACAAACAAGTATCGTTTTTCAAAAATAGGGCTAATTTTTATTTTAGCATTTTCTTTTTCTTTTTTAATTTTCATTTAGCCGTTTTTAACGTTTAACGCTAGATAGCGAATATGGAATTCTTTATAAAATACAATGTGATGATTTTGATCAGTTTAAACTTTTATTTTATTTAATTCACTTTTTCTCAAAAATTTAACCTTTTTTTTCTATAAAAATATAAAGTAAAAAAGCAATTTTATACGAAAATCCTATTTATTTATTTATTTTTGTGTTGATTCCACTCAAATAAAAATTAAATAAATATGCACATTAATTATATATGACTGCGATATAGCTTTTGGCCTGTGGCCCTTAACTAAAGTGTACCCCTTGAAAGTTGCAATTTTTATCTAAAGGAAACTTTTACACTGTGTATATAACAATATCTGCGATAGCAACAATTAATAAAAATATTTAATTAATCTCCCGTATTATGAATGTCAACATTGGCCCAAAGTCATGTCAGCGGCACAACAATGTCATTGTGGTAGTCAATATTGAAAACAGTCGATTACTACAGGTATTATGTTGTTTATTTTAACTTCAAAACAGCCAGATAAGACAATAGTACAATCGATTACTATTGTGTGACGTATTTTTACAAATGCTTTAAAGACAACATCGACTTAATATCACTCTGTTTTTGTCAACACATTCTTTGATAACGACATGACACCATTTTCTATAATTGCCGTTAGGTATTAATAAATATTAACACAATTAAAAAAAAAATGTATTAAGTAATAAAAGTGGAAATAATTTACAATAACAAGTACACATATTCCAACAATTACAAACAAGGCCGAGTGGGGGAAAATATCTCAGAAATTGTATTAGATTAGAGCCCAGGCATTTATTTTAATTTTTAATGCAAATCAATTAGTTTTAGATGTTGAGAGTTTCTAGGAGTAAAGTAAAAAAGGATTTCGTAAAAAAAACAAGGCAGAAATGAATGCGACAGGAGGAGGCATATGTAAGCAATTACCAGTTCCGTCGCTGAAGGAAGCTGCTGTAATGCAGTTTGAAGAGCTATGAATTTTGAAGATGCCATTCAAGCAAATTATTCTCCACTAATTTTGACTCACTTTTGTGTTCTTCCATCATTTGAAAATTTTAATGAGTGTGTACATATTCATCTTCTCTAAAAGTATAGAAACCGTGAGTTACAATTAACGAAGGTTAAAATCACTTCCAAAACTTAGCATTATGCTGAGAACCTTAAAGTTGTTGCCAGTTTTAAATGATTAAAAAATAAATGTTGATAATAATCCATTTTTCATTGAAAGTTTTATTTTTTCCGACACGAATTTAATTAAGCATTTCTATTCAGCAAATTGTAAATATGTGACCTTTGGCTCAAAGCTTTTCTTTGAAGCTTAATTATTTGCTTTTGTCTTCATTGGTAGAACTTTGGTGGGAATTATATTCTTTTATTTTGTGTTTATATTTTATTATTTATTTAACTGTTGTATGACAAATAATGTCTTTTAAATTATCGATAACATGTCGTCGTCAACACAACCGTTTTAGTTAATACAAATTTATCGTCCAGACGATTTGATGTCGATAACGAACTGACAAGACTGTCGACAGTAACATTCACAATAGGGCGAATCTTTAAGCGCTTTGCTATACGCAAAGTCCTAATGTTTATTTTAGAATAACAATAACCGTCTAATTAAATAACAAATTTCAGATGAAGTTCGAGCCATTCTGAGAATTTGATTTTTGTGTTTTTTTTTTTTTAATTTTTCATGAATATAAAATATAAAATTTTCTTGTTTTTGAATGTTTACTAATTATTTTTTTTGCAAATTTTCGAGCTATCGAAGAATGTTCGAAATTTTTACCATTTTTTAAAAGAATTTAGGAATCCAAAAAATTTGCAATTTTTTATGTTAAAAATTATTTTGAGATTTTGTAGTAGTTGTTTAAGAATATATTCCATAGTTGTTTGGTATTTGATTATTTTAAAAGACTTTTCGATGCTTTGAAAGATTTTTAATTACTTGAAAAATGTTCAGTTTTTAAGCTGAACATTAATTTGGACAGCTTGTGGTTTCAATTATAATATTTAAAACAATTTTTATTAGCCCCAATATCCAAGTTTTTTGTTGTTGTTGTTGTAAACTTTAAACTAATTTTTAACCGTTTTTCTTTCTAAATAAAAGTCTATTTGAAGGTCAAAAAAATTTTAAATTCAAATATTAAAAATAAAACATAATGGGAACAACTATACTCCTTCATAAATGTTCCACGCGCATGCCCATTTTAATTTTCCAACAACAATTATGTTTTTGATAGGTTTTGATGCATGAGTACGTATGCTTACACATCATTCATGCATGCAGTGGGTAAGAACAGATACAAAGAAACCACACTGAAATAAAATATTCGTTAGTTTTTGGTAATTCGTCTGTCTGCCTGTCTGTCTGCCTGTTTGCTATTTTGTCTGACAGTCGTAAACTAGTTTTATATTATTTCTCAATTCTGTATATTAAAGATGTTGAACAAGCAGACATCGCTGGCCGTGGTCGCAGTTGCTGAGTAAGTCATTTAGTTGGTTGTCTTAACCAAATGTTTTGCTGTGGCAAAACTTCTTTTTTTTTTCTTGTATTTGGGTTTTTGTATGCCATCAGGTGGTTTAAAAATCGTATATAAAAACAAGTGCGGTGTTGTGTCGCAAGAGGGGATGAACTTAAAGAATATTTTTATTCATTATTTGCAGTTTATTTTTGATTTTTTGGCATTAGAGGCAGTCGTGTGAAGCGCGCACTTATGCATATAGAAGTTATTGAACAGATTTCATATTGCGAAAATAGACGTGTTTCGAAAAATAAAATTGAGCTTCAAACAAAAAAAAGAAGAAACAAAAAAATATGTTGTGTGTTGCAATTTTGGCCATTTGTTATTATTGTTGCTTTTTTTACGGTTGATGTTTGGCTTTAATGGGTTTTCGTATCTCTAAAGAATTGAGTAACATTAACAATGTCTATTAAACCACATGCACACACACACACATATACACGCACAAACATCACAAAACATAATTGTTTATTTCGTTATGGTCTTGCAACCAGTAAGAATTTTAGCCAGTTTATTAGCTCTGCAGATAAATGACTGGACGGTTTTGGTTGTGAAATGTTTCCAGTAAAAAATGGAACAAATTTCACTCTTAAGAAACGCATCATCACATAACATTGACCTCAAAAATAATTAGTGAAAGCAAGCCTAATATTATTCTACTCCATTTTAAACCGGATCATCTAAATGCGTGCTGTGTTCTGGTTTCATTTACCATCAATTTTGGGTCAAAACAGAAGTTGTAGTTGATTTAAAAGACAACAACAATTTCACGTGATGTTATGTTGCAAGAGTATTGGCGCTGTGAAAAAAATCTGTTTTTGATTTCTGAATGTGCCCAACCAAGTTCTCTATGTAACAAAATAAAAATAGAGCATTTGTTAACTATTTGCTGACATAAGTTAGCTTAAGTCAGCCGCTCTTAACCATTTTGGGGATATATATTTATTCGATTTATTCGACTATACAATTAAAATTTTATAATTTTAATTTATTTATTTTTAAAATTTTAAAATTAATATATTTATATTTTATATTTATATTTTATTTATAAATTTTAAATCACAAAGAGATCTTTATTTATATGTGCTAAATTATAGCCGAAATTTAAGAATGGACTTATTTTGTCCCCATTATAAGTACTTTTTATAAAATCAAAGTATATTTTTAGGTATTAGAAATATTTGCCTTTCTATATCATTTGAATGCAAATGCCGGCACTAAAGGTTCTTTTGATTTCCCTGTTTCACTTTATTGAAACTCTATTTCTTAACGGTTATGTTTGTTTCGACATTGTATTGCTTACTAAACACGCACTTTTATAAAGTCAACCACGCTACACTACTGTATAACTCCGGCGCAACACGAGTTCATCGATGTTGTGCTTAGCAAATATGTTTCTTTAAATCGTGCAAGCTTTAACATCACACTATACTAACGTTCCAACAAAGATGTGAAATTGCAGTATTTTCTGCTGGTTATCACCAACTAAGCCACGGCTATTACAAACTAAGGCTCCTTGATGTTTTATCACCATTTCAGCTGCTGTTGTAGTACTCAGCTGTCATCCCTAACTCATCTACTGCTGCTAGACAATAATTTTATTTCCTTTAATCCTTTGGTTGCTTTACTAAAAACGAGCTAGCTCTTTAACCTTACAATTGATTCAAGATACAGGCCCTTTCGCCAACTTATCTGACGAGGTTATATAAAATAACATAAAACTATTAAAAAAAAACTAAACTTCACTGTTTTCCATAATGTCGTCTTTTGAACATCTCATCTAAAATCAATTTTTTTCTTAATTCATACAGTGGATGGGAGTTAAACTTATGCCTTCATAATCTTCTGTTTACCAAACAAGCAGGTATTTCTGCTAACGTAAATAGAGCTATTGCTCTATTTTGTAAGTTATTTTGTTTTCTTTTTATTCTATACAAACACGAAACGCCATGTTGGTGGGAAGGTAACAATTTATTTTGCTCTGTTTACAACACAAACAACATTAGCTTTAAAGAAGGTTTCTATCACGTCGCTCGTGACTTAACCTATTTTTGAATTGAATTTTTCTAAACCTTTCGATCGGTGTCCACCTTTAAAAACTGTTGAATGAAAACTTTTATATTTCCATAATCCTCAAACTGACAATTGTTCTTGTGCCAAACTTAGAATTGTGAAATAGGCAGGAAATGGGATACAAATAAAGTGCCAATTAGTTGCGATACGTTTCTTTCAAAATTTATTCCAAATTATTAAATATACTTTTAAAGAAAATTCATTACGATAAATTAAACAAAAATAATTCACTTATTGATGGTAAGTTAACTTCTATGTCCAATTCAGATTTAGCTTGCCACTTTAATTTCACATCCATTTTTTTCAAGTTTGTAAATGTTTGAACTGTGATATTTAAAAGATAAAAAAAAAGATTATGGCCAAATATACATCATAATATTAAAAATTTTTTATTACTCGAAGTCGTTACTGAAGTTTTTACACAATCACGACACAGATTAAAAATCTATGTAATCAGAACGTAAATTTGTTTAAAAGAGTTTCATAAAACTGGTCATTAATCTATAATTTATTTTTAGAATTTAATTATAATTTAAAAAAATAACACTATAATTTTCAATATTTGTTTTTTTTTTTTTAGAAAAATGACCGACACAATGAGCTCTGCCGGTCAGATGGATATTTCGTTAAAAGATAATGGACTCATTGTAGACATGTCGACAACAGCTTCTTTACTGCATCACAATACATTAGCCTCACACGCTCACGCCTTGCGTAGTCTTAAGGAACATCATCACCAACAGCAGCACCATCACAGTTCTGAAGAACAATCGTCCTCGTCATCCGATAATGGGGTGGATAATAAGTCGCTTGTACCACAATTACAAAATACACCCATAGCAGCGAATGTTAGCATATCGCCCACAAATCTAACAACGAACAATGCAGGTTCACCATCTCTCGCTACATTCCGTTGTGAACGCTGTGAAAATTTTGAAACAAGCTCAAGAGCATCCCTGCTCCTACATGTGGTACAGTGTCTTTCAAATTCAGCGGCACGGCTTAAAAGCGAAGACGGTGAACCGGAAAATTTACAGACACCCGCCAGTGGACCACTACCAACAAATGCTTTAAGTGTAACTGATACTCATCCCAGTGTTGTAACGGCTAATAGTGCGACTTTAAGTGCAATTACTAATGGCAGTGCCACTAGTCCGGTGGCAAATTCTTCCACTTCTTCACAGCCAGCGTCGCGCAAAGTATTTGAATGTGATGTTTGTAATATGAAATTTTCAAATGGTGCAAATATGAGACGCCATAAGATGAGACACACTGGTGTCAAGCCTTATGAATGCAGAGTGTGCCAAAAAAGGTGAATAACGGTACATATGCATAAGTTTTCCACTTAATTTTATTTCTTTTCAGATTCTTCCGTAAAGATCATTTGGCTGAACATTTTACAACACATACGAAAACATTGCCGTATCATTGCCCAATATGTAATCGTGGTTTCCAACGACAAATAGCCATGAGAGCACATTTTCAAAATGAACATGTAGGCCAACATGATCTCGTTAAAACTTGCCCTTTATGCAGTTATCGAGCGGGTTCAATGAAGTCTCTTAGAATACATTTTTTCAATAGGTATTTGTCTTTAATTTTCAATAATGATAAGAAAGAAAATTTAATTTGTTTCTTTTCAAAGACATGGTATTGATTTGGATAATCCGGGACCGGGCGGTTCATCGTCGTTGTTGCTCGCTCTGGAGTCACAGGCATCACAAGTAGCTGCTGCCGCTGCTGCTGCCGGTTTTGTACCGACCGGCTTAAATGCCGTAGCCGCAGCAGCTGCTGCAGCTGCCAATGCTGTCAATTCCAATGCGGCCATTGTCTCGGCTGCCGCCAACAGTATGCCCAGCCACCAGAGCGACAGCGGCGAGTCGCTACGATCTGTGGAGAATGCTACACCACCCATGCACTTCTTAACACCACATGTGGAGATCTCAACCTTGCCCGACAATGGCCTCTCGGATAACGCCATATTCAATGTAAAGCAAACTTCCAATATTAATGATTCTCTTAAGTCTGTAGTAAATTCATTGACTTCCTCTACTTCATTCTATTCTCGTTCGTCCGTTGAGAATGTGCTCTTATGCGTTTTGCGTGCATTTGATTTGCAGGGTCACACCACAACATCATCGTCATCGTCATCAGCGTCTTCTACCATTCACACGGCCGGAAGTACCACAACTGATGGAGGAGGCAGCGCTGGAGGAGGATCAAAGGAACGAGACACCATAATGCAGTCACCGGTACCCTTGACCATTAGCAGTATACCACCACAGGAACATCCCCTAGATTGTAATGCCAAATCGTTGCCTTCAAGTACTAGTAGTAGTGCAAGTGGAACTCTCTGTGGACCCATGACATCAGCATCGCCAAAACATCATCACCATGAGAATCATATTACACCTTCCATTAGTCTTATACCCATTAAACAGGCAAGTTGTATTCTACATACAAAATTCAAGGCAAGCATTCTAAATCAAACATTTCATTAAATTTATACCTCAGGAGCCTCCAAGCGAAGATGCGATTAAAAATAATTTAAATGGTGACTCCATCAATTGTGGAGATAACAGCGAATCAGAGTTTTCAACACCCAATACAAGATTAACATCTTTGATTAAGGTAATTTTTTTTTTATGAATTATGAATATGCTGTGAAAAAGTAACACTTTCAAATTGTTATAATTGTTTAATAGTTTTATCGCACATTTTCAAATCCAAGTACAGAGGACTTTCAATATCTTGAGCTTGTTTATTTATTTGTATTTATATTTTCAATTTCAATTTAAAGATCAGTAATGATGGTCCAGTAGTTTTTTTTTTTTTAAGAAATTGTATAAAATGATTTTAGGTTTTAATTCATTCTAATAAACTCCTGCAGGTATCTCCACTAAAATCTCTACTCAGAGAAGATTTAAAGAGGCGCATTTGTGCCAAAGCCAATAATCGTATTACGCGTAACGCTGCTTCTATGGAAAATAATACTGTGATACATAGCAGTCTAACGCCCACATGTGGAGCGGCAACATCGTCTACGCCCATCTGCAATGGTACCATTACCTCAACAGGACCCGAAAGTGATTCAGGTGTCTTAAATCGTAAACAGATTCTAACTTGCCTCTTTTGTGGCATCGAATTTCCTGATGAAACACTGTACTTCCTGCACAAGGGTTGCCATTGTGAAAGTAATCCCTGGAAATGCAATATATGTGGCGAACAGCTAAACAATGTCTATGAATTTAATGCTCATTTATTAAGCAAAAGTCATCAATAGCAACCAATGCACAAGGATGTTAGTCCAACATCTGCAGTGGGTGATACAAAAGTTCTCTCTTTGTAATTAATTTCAACAGCGAAGCGAAGTTAAACCAAACGGAATATAATATAACAGCAAAACGAATGAGCAAGAGCTGTCAGAATGAGTAGAAGGCATTTGAAAAAATGTTAAATATATTTTTTTTGTTCTTTTTTTAGTTTTCTTAGTCTTTTAACAAACTAAAATCAATACTAGTAGTAAGCTGTTCTTTTAACAAACAAACAAACAAAAGTTATATTTAAATCGAATGGGCAATGGCAATATTTTTTAGTAAAACAAAAACAAAAAGAAGAAAAAATCTAATAACAAATGAATTAAGAAGGGAAAAGAAAACATTGGAGTGTGATAGTTAGTCGTTAGTTTTAAAATTGAATTATTAACACAAAATTTAACAGATGAAAAATATATTTTAGATTTTAAAATCAAACTGCAACTGTATGATAACAAACCAATAGTTGCACTTATTTAATTTGAAATTTCAAAACAAAGAATAATTGTTAAAAGAAAAAAAAATATATATACACATAGATACATATATACAAAATAAAACTTTAAAATAATATATTCTAAATCTTAAAAATGAGGCATCTGGAAACATGGCCTTAAATAAAATTAACTATCCCAAACATTACGCAGAGATTTATATTAAGTAGATTGTATAAAAAAATTCTAATAAATCAGTTATAGAAATGTTTGAGTATTTCAAATGCATGAGGTAATTGCTGTCGGTATTTGTTGTAAGGAAAATACTAATTAGACAGTGAAAAATTGGTGTAAATATTTTAGAAATAATTCCAAAAACCTTTAATCGTATTTAATTATAAATATATGAATTTTTAATTTAAATATTTTTTTTTGTTTCTATTAAATTTTAATCTTTTCACACGGTCATTTAATTATAACGATTTTATTTTTTATTTTTCTCTCAATATTTCGCTTTCCTGTGGAAAGCTTCTTCAGGAAATTCGAAATATTGAGAGAAAAATAAAAAATAAAATCGTTATAATTTAAATGACCGTGTGAAAAGATTCAAATTTAATAGAAATATAAAAAAAAGGTCGAATAAAACTGAAAATAATATTTTTTTTATTAAAGAGTATAGAAAGATGTCTTATCTTGTTACTTCCGTTGCTTAGCCAAATTGAAAAATTATTTTTAGTTTAAAAATGCTTTAATTTGCACAGTTGATTATTTATGCTCGAAATCATGCTATATGAAAGCGGTGTTGTGCCCACACAAAACACAAGAAATTGAAATTTTATAAAATATTAATTGGTCGTTTACAAACCCTCCTACCCTCCACTAACACTTCGAACAAATGACACGGCGCCATAAAATTATACTTGGCGAAGTAAAAGTTCCTCTAAATTAATTTTATTGAAACTTTTCACCAAAATGTTTGTTGGAAGTTTAAAATTTGCAGAAGTTAGAATGATGCAAAGTTTTACGTTTCATGTAAAAATAATATGTTTCAACGGAATCAGACGCGAATAATATCATTTGAAAAATCGGCAATTTACAGTGGTTACTGTTAAGGAGTTTTTATATATTTACAGCTAAATTATTCCACTGTGCAAAATTAAGTTAAACGAATTCTTTTAAAATCTGGTCATTAAAACAGGGATTCAGTTTTAAAAATTTTAATTTATATGAATCCTTTAGGTTTCAATCCATTTGAAGTTTAAAGTACCTTAAAAACCGATAAAGAACTCTTGTAAAATAAAAATAAAAAACTTTAAAGAAATATTGCATTTTGTAAAATTATATAAAAAGCAATTAGAAGCACCTTAGACCAACAATAAGTCCAAACTAAATAAAAGTTAAACGAACATACTGCATTTATGATAATTAATTTTTTATTTCATAATATCAAACGGCATGAAAAATTCATATTATTATTATTGTTATTAATATTTTCTATTTTATTTTTAGCTAAAATAGAATTTCTTCATCTATTTTTTCTAAATCTTTAATATTTTAAAATCAAGTAGTTTGAAACAAGCAAACTCCTAATTTGATAAATAAACGATAAGTTTGAGCGATTGTTATCCATTATGTATGTAGATGACTTAATACAACAAAGACGTTTGCTTGCTTAATAAAACTGTCGGTCTTAGGTGCTCCTTAGAATCTATAGAAATAGTTTTATAATATAAAGCAATAAATAATAAACTTAATTTAAAAAGTAAAATTAAAATAAAACATTATTAAATTAAAAATTTATTTAAAAATTAATCAAAGATGTAGCCTCTAGTTAAAAATATAAAGAAATTACTAAATATTTTTGTAAAACAAAGCTACGTAGATACCTATCTTCCTTAGAAGCGTTAGTAAAACATAATGAAACATAAAGAATATTTATGTTTATAAAAGAAAAAAAAAAACAATATTATTTTATTTAACTCTTTAGGTTATGTTTCTTATTAAAATAAAAACTTTTTTTTAAACAAATTTTTAAAATTAAAATTAAATACACACAAACACCGTAAAGTAGATAAAGAAAACAAGTTGACGGTTTGTAAAATTTTAAAATACATTTTAAATTAAAAAACAAAATCTGTAAGATTTACTTGCAATTAAATTAGTAGTTAGCAGTTTGTTATATTATTATTATTATTATTATGATTAATAATTCTAATAAAACAAAACTCTCTTGTTATTGAATTTAAAAAAAAACCAAAACAAAACTCAATTTATTATTAATTGAATTAATTGTTGAGTAAAAAAAAAACAATCTTTAATGCATTATAAAACAACAAATTGTACTATAATTAATGAAAATATAAACTATTAGATGAAATTTTTTTAACAAAAAAGTAAAAGAACAACGTTTTTTTAGATTTTAAATCAAAAAGCACATCACTTAAAATGGCCTTTTTAAATGGCTTTAAACAAATTGTTATTATTTTCAGAGTTTATTATGAAGAAAAAGAAGAAAGTTAAAGAAGATATATATATATATATATGTATACATACATATATATACATATATATATATATATATATATATATTAAAATCATAAGAACATATAAAACAATAATTAGTAAAATAATAAAACAGTACTAAATACACAAACTTAAACTGCAGTTAATTACAATAAAAATAAGCAAAAAAAAAACAAAAAAGGAAACAATAAATTAAACGAATTTTAGTAGACAGACACAAACAGCAATAATTTGAAAGAATGAACTATTTTAAAACAGATTTCAAATACAGTACACAGCACTTTAAAATAAACAAACAATATCAAACTCAAATAAAAAAATATTTCAAATAAAAAAACACATTTCCAATAATTTATATAAATTAACTTAATAATAATAAAAAAACTAATACAGAAAAATTAAAATTTATTTGAGTTATTAAAACAATAAAATAAAGAAAGGTAAAAAAATATATAGGTATATATATATATAAAATATCCGTCCACAAATCCAAATGAGTAAAGAAAATAAATAATATTTTAAATTTTAAGTAAAAAAATATTTTTTTTAAAAAGTTGGTAAAATTTTAAGGATTTTTTCTATTCATGTAAATTTATGTGTGTGTGTGTGTGTGTATACTTTTCAGAAAATCTCTTTAACCTTAAAAATATATTCATAAAGAGGTCAGTTTGAATTTTTAACTTTTCGTTTTATAAAATTTAACCCGAAATATTTGCTTTAGGCTAAAAATAAAATATGAAATTTATCAGCACAAATTGTTTTGGCAAATATGTCCGGTAACAGATTTTGTTTTGTTGATTAATCATAAAGTCTGTCACACAAGTGCAATATGTATTTCATGTTTACCTTTTTCAGTTTTAATTAAAATTTTCAAGTTGAATCTATATTCACAAAATTATAAATTTAAAACATAACAGTTTTGCTAAAACTTCATGTAATTTTTTTAACATTTCTGGCTTTTTCACACAATCTTAACGCCTTAAAATTTTACCTAACAACAATTTCTTTTTGTTACATTTTGTTCTTAAATATTTTAAATACATAAAAAATAAATAATTAATTAGTTTTTATTTAATATATATATATATATAAAAGTTAAATTTTAATTATAACTGTTAATATAATTTTGTTAAGCTGATTTTTAGGGGTATTTGTAATTTTATTATATAGCAGAAAAAAGCATAATTGTTTATTATTTGTTTTGTAAAAAAAAAAGAAAATTTAAATTAATTACCTTATTTAAAGTATAAATTTTAATCGTTATATAGTTTTTGTTTTCGTTTATAAAAATACATAATTAATTGGATTGTTGTTTCTTTTTATAACTAGTTTAAGTTTAAAATTGTTTTCATTAAATCATACTTATTTTTATTTGATAATGACTATAAACAAAAAACATTGTTATTGCTCTTTATATAGAAACAATAATATTTCTTTAATTAATAAAAGAAAAACCAATAAAATTAAAAGTATCTAGAATATAAAATTGTTACGAAAAAAAATGGTTTTATTAAGAAGAAAGGCAAAACGATTTGATATTATATACCATTTTTATGTTTATAACATAAGCATAACAACTTTCTTAAATGTTTTATTAGTTCAAAATTTTTAATAATCACTTTTGAATGTTAAATTTTTATAAACTTCTTTATTTGTTTGGAGATATAAATTTTTAAATTGTGTTGAATATTACATTTATTAATGTTTTAAAGGTTTTCTTGGAAAATATATAAATTTAGAGGAGTATAATTAAAACTAATTAATGATGCACAAATGTTTCGAAGAAACAAGTATTATTATGTCAACTTCTTCTGACAGATCGTATATACATATATATATATATTTAATATATTTAAAAAAATTAAATATATATATATATATATATATATATATATATATATATATATATATATATATATATATATATATTTAATTTTTTAGTAAACAATATTAAAAACTGATTGTTTAAAACCCATCAGGCCTTGCAATTCCCTTTCAAAATTATAGAAATTTATTTAATTAGTTAGCGACAGTGTGAAAAATTTTCTTAGTTTGTTTATGTATTGCTTTTGCATGTCAGACAAATAATTCATTTAAAACAAGTATTATCAGAAATCCGGTTTTTGAGTTATCTTATATATATATATGTATAATTCTACTGTACGTGTGTTGTGACTGGACTCCTCCTAAATGGCTGGACCGCTTTGCATAAATTTTTGTGTATGCGTTTAGGCGCATTTGGGCGTTTTGTGGCGCCTCGGGTGGTTTAGATTTACAATTCGGTCCAATTGGACAAAGGGGCGTGGTACCTCCCATACAAACCACAAATTAAAATCCATTATTCTGCTCCTGATAACGGTATTTTCACAAAATTTCGTACGTCGGTTTGGTGTACATTTTTTAAGTGTACAAAGGGGTGTGGTACCTCCCATACAAACCACAAATTAAGAATCCAATATTTCCGCTCCTACTAACGGGTATTTAAACAGAATTTGGTATTTCGGTTGAATGAACATATTTTAAGTTCTGCTGCAAATAAAGGCGGGATTTGAAAAAGACGCGTGGTACCTCCCATACAAATCTTTTTTATGTATATAATTATACTGTACGTGTGTATGTCACTGAATAAATTTTTTTTGCATGCGTTTGGGTGCCACTTTGAGTGGTTTACATTCACAAACCAATCCGGTAGATGGCGCTGCACTTGGTGTCCAGCTTATTTAACTACACTGCAACTACACGACTGGATCAACTTGAATGAATTTTTGTGTATTCATTCATTCAATGCACTTAATTTTCTTGTGCGCTGTGTTTTGATATTATATGGTTTCGCATTTACGTTAATATTGAGCATTGTTTACTTTAAAAATACACACACGCCAGCCGAAAACTGCCTTCAAAGTGCCTTGGCGGATGACGGTGAAAGGTCCAAAGTAACATGGACTCGATCGAGCTTATTTGCTTGCGTTGCTTCTTTGCGATCTCACAAATTCGTTCTCAATGGGTCAGCTAGTTACAATATAAATTTGCCACCCGAACTGTTCGTGTGGAATAAAACAACAATTAAAAATGATGTGCTCTCTGTTTTCAGTTTTTTTTTCATTTATATACATATTGTTGCGCTTATTCCTTTAATAAATGTTTAGTTTATTGAGTTCCACTGTTGCAAAATAATTGCACACAATACTTTAGATTTTTAAATTAAATTCCACGTTTCATTTACTTTTATACACGCAAAAATACACGATGGTAATTGTACCACTTTAATGTGTAAAACCTATTGTATTAACTTAATATCTTTACTAGACAACGTTCACACAAGTGTTGTGTCTTCACTCGACAACGTTTACACTAAAACTGCTTTATCAACTGTTGTGTCTGTAGCATACAAGTTACGTTATTGACCAAGAGAGGGAGCTTATATATTCTGTTTGAAGTGGTCCTTGTATACACTCGTAAATCTACTTCAACGGAATCGTATATGTTATCATTATTAGTGTATGTATTTGTTTGGTTGTGTGGCTTCTTGTTCTGTGCTAGTTATTTTTATTTTCTGCTTGTTTATCTAAATTCATGCATTTTATCTAACATGTTGTTGTTGTTTTGTGTTCATACAACAATTTATTACAAACTTCTCAAGTGCCATTGCAATTTACTTTTTTTTTGTTAATTATAATTATCTTTTTATAACTTAAACAAAGCATCTTCGTAGAAATATCTTTTCATCAAATAATTGTAAATACACAAAAACCGGACACGTAATATTAAATGATAAATAATTTTAACTAAGTTATATGGTGGTAGTGCAGGGAATTTCAGGTTTGTGTCAACGATACATAAGCGGTACAGTGCTACCAAGTTTATTAGCACATAACTGCGTTGCCGTTAAAACACACTTATTTTCACAAACCGTATGAATAGTGTTTTAGTCAGCTAAAGTTTTCAGAGATAAATTTATTTTAATTTTTTTAAATCTTTTATTTCTTATTTATATTTTTGAAATTTGTTTAATTAATTAAAAAACAAAAGATTAATAGAATTAAATTTCTAAGTTATTTCTGAAGTCCATTTTTGAGCCTTATGAAAGTATTGAAAACACCAGACACCATTTTTTAAATAATTGGCATTTTCAACGATCTAAAGACTTTTTAACGCAAATTTATGAAATTATGTTATTTGTCATTAGCTTGCAAAATATTTAGAGAGAGAGAGAGAGAGCGAGAGAGGAAGTGAGAAAAAAGGTGGGGCGGGAAATAACCTACATTTTACCTTGCCCATGGTTTAGGTGGCTTTATTTCCGGCAAAGGAAATACAACTACAAATTCCTATTTCTTTACAGATTTACAGTAGTGGCCATGATTTTAGCCATACCTTTTTGCACTTTAAAATTGTAAATATTATTTTACGTATGAATGATTTTAATAATTGTTATGCCTTAATATGTTATTCTCGGTGTCAAGAGTATACGTTATTATCTTACTAAGCTTAATTTTTGTTTATATTATTTGTTTTTTCGAATGAACCCTAAAAATGTACTGGCCAATAATTTAGCACAAATTAACAAAATTTATTTCCAACTCCGTAACAAAACAACTAACATATTAATTTTAAGAAATGATTAATACTTGGTAGCATAGCCCTTATTTTGTAACACAGCCGCACATCTTCTGGGCATACTGTCCACAAGGCCTATGCAGCGTCCTTTGGAATAACAGAGAAGCTTTTTGTGTTTCAGACCATAAAACGTTCAACGTTTTTTGGGCTTGGCAGCGGTTATATTGAGCTGGCCATTTTGTTCCAAGCAACTCTTTACTACACGAAAAGTGTGTTTTGGATCGTTGTGGTGAATGAAACTTCAGCTAATCAGCATGTTTTTCTCTGCATATGGAATCATTATACTCGCAATTATACTTTTGCAAGCATACTGGTCCATTCGCGCATCAATTTTGATTATAGGACCGACACCGTTCCAACAAAAAACGCAGCCCAAACCATACTTTACGGTCTTTGATGTGTACCTGGGGTAGTGTTGCATGTTTGAAGGACGCCATACATAACTTTTTCTATCATATCCAAATCGACAAAATTTGAATTCATCAGTCCAGAGGATAATTTTCTAAAAAAAGCAGACTTTTTCATGTGTTCACGAGCGAAGCAATTCAGGAGGTTCAAATTTTTCCGATTTAATTTTTAAACCAAAATAATATCGAATTTAGAAATATGTGCTAAAAAACTGTCCAGCTCAGATAAAACACTTGTTGCAATAAACCGAAAATTTAAATGAAAAGGGCAAACGGGAATAAAAAAAATAACAGTACATAACCATCACGCCATAGACAACAATGTTTACTTAATTTTCACACCTTAAACGAATTAAACGTTTTTAAATGCAACACACATCAAATATGCTAACCTAATGTCCACCACTGTATGCAATTCCTTAAAAGTTTCAAATTTCGTTCTTATATTTAATATTTTTCTATCAAAATGACGTTTTTGCACAGTCTAGCAATTGCTGGCAATTTTCCACACTTCATATGAGTCTAATGAAGGTCATACTCATTATCCTGCAACTTAAAATCGGTTAGATAATATTTAAAATTGATATGCTTACCTTTTATTGTTTCTGAATAATTTCCCCTTCTCTACTTAAAGTATATAGAGTTAAGCGTGTCTGTTGAGGTTTCATCTCTTCAGAATCGCATTATATCGGCAAGTCCACATTAAAACTGATAGCCACATACTAAATTTCATCATCTTTTATTCATTTATCTTTTGGTGAACGCTACTTCTGGATTATTATGCTGATTAAAAATTATTTATTGCTTTGTTTCCAGCATGATCTTCTATATGTTTTATAACTATATACTTTGTTATTCTTTCAAAATCTTTTTATTTAAATCAGACCCTGAGTTATTGATAAAACACTCTTTTTCAATGAATTGCATCGCAACTAGGCAAATAGTTGGAGGAAATACCTTTTATATTTATGAAAATTCGACTTAAATCGTCCCTCATTGAAAGTGTCAGGAAAGATCTGTTTCTGAAATCTGAAAATTTATTTCACAGTTGAAAAATGATTTTTTTTGGCATTAGCTGCGCCATTCACTGACAAACTGATCACAAGTGGAGGGGCATAGCGAAAAATTTCTATGATTTCGTTTTAGCGCATAACATTTTAGTAACAGCAAAATCTCGACTAATATCCTACATTACATAAATTCTATAGTAAATCAATAGAGTAGGTTAGGCTTCTATCGCCCTCTTCGGTATGCGGCCGAGCAGCTCTAAAACTCAGAGTTGAATATCATTTGTGGTCTAATGAATTTAATTAAAATGTTAAGGAGATCAGGAGTTTCTTTCATAAAAAAAATATTAAGAATATACTGATTTTTAAATATTAAGATATTAAGCTCCATTTTCCGTAAGCATACGAGTACAATCCCCTTTCGATCGTTAAATCCTGTAAACACGATTAATTTGTAGACAAGTTTCACAAAGACAGATATTTTAAATGTCATTAATAACAACTTGTATAGTTCTTCCCCTTAAAAAACTGTAAAATAATCGATAGAGTTAAGTTGTTCAAATATTTTTAAATTCACATATTAAATTTATTTAACAGAAGCTCACAATGAATATCAAAAGATGCAATTTAAACATTAAATCGAAATGTTAAACTTTAAATGTGTGTGCGTGTTAATAATTAAATTTAAAAGAATAGTTACATGCAAGTGCACCTACATTATTTACGTTTACATATGTGTGTATATTTTTGTTATGTCTATATATGTATGTGTGTGCCTTAATGTACTTTAGTAAAAATAAATAACACTGTAGTTTTAGTAGCTAGATAATTGAATGCCTTTTGTTTTTTGTTGCAGTTTTTTTTTTTCGTCAACGTCTGATATTTGCCATTATTCCAGCATAGAAACAAAACACCCAAGTGCGATTATACTGACAGTATGTTGTAATTAATCTGGCCACGATTCATTGGAGGCAATGATTTTATGCAACAACATTTACACACAGGCATAAATGTATATGTATTCGTAACACCTAGACCAGGCCAAAGAAAAAACCCAAAGTGGCAAGTTAAGCAAACATAGCTTTTGTTGTGTAAAACTCAATTAAAATTTATACAAAATGTCAACAGCAGCCACTTGACAGAGTGTTGAATAAAAATTTCAACTACTCACACACGCACACAAGTATATGACAGCAACAATAAAGTCAGGAAAAAGTAGAAAAAGCATGGAATTTAATAATACGCATTATTATCAATACAAATGCATACATATATATATATAAATATATATATATATATATATATAGATATATATATGTGTGTGTGTGTATGTGTGCAATTTAGGGTATTCAATATATCGTTAAAATTGTGGCGATTACTGGAGTATATCAGATTTAAGATTTATTTGTTTAGTTTTCAATTAATCGCTAAACTGACAAATTAAAAAGTCATAACGAACAACACAATATTTTTCGCTACCCCCTTACTGAGCCAAGAACATATTAAACTAATATCTATGTACATGACCAAAAATTCTTTCTATTATAACACTCAAATACACAATAATGATGATTGATAATTTTGTTCTGGAATTGGATATTCGCTTTGGTGTTTCTACTCTTATGTAGCTTCACCATTAATTCAACAGCCAAATAATTCTTTCTATTATAACACTCAAATACACAATAATGATGATTGATAATTTTGTTCTGGAATTAGATATTCGCTTTGGTGTTTCTACTCTTATGTAGATTCACCATTAATTCAACAGCCAAATAATTTGCAAAAGTTTTAAAAGTATAATTTTAGTTTTTCAGATATGCTATTGAAAAAAGTGTACTGTTGCCTTGATTAGACTTTGTTACTAAAATAGCATGCACTTTATTGTATTGCCTTCACAATTAAGTGCTTTTATATCGGATGTTAAGTGTTACTTTTGAACCGGTGGCATTACCCCCTCTCAAGAATAGTATCTTTTTTTGGGTGGCAAGTTAAGATGCTGATAATTTAATAATTAATTAGTTAAAAGACATCATCATCATTACTTAAAATGTTTCTTTCTATAGTTTAAATACATCAAGACTTGGACAAGTTCCTTTGGTTGCGTCTGGATGCCAGAAAAATAACAATAGAATCTTTCGGTCCTCATAACTGGCATTAGAGAGTGAATTCGTTTTTTAACAGAACAGTTCGTATGTGGAATAAACTCCCTCCAGAGATCTTTCCTGTCACATTTAATATTGGAAAATTCAAATCGAATGTCCACAAACACTACTCCTCCATATCCCCCTGTTTCCTCCCTCGATATGCTTAAAAAATTTGTTACATTTTCGCTAATCGATTTACTCTTATTTAAAAATTTAGAATTTTTCATTCATTTCAACCAATAATTAAAACAAGCTAAACGTTTAACCCGATAAACGGTTAATAGTTTGAATGCCCTAGTATATACTTATACATATACAAATGTATTTAAAATGATTACGTATATGTAGATGTACATTTGTGTGTAACCAATTCGCAAACAGAACTGCTTAAGAGTCGATTCTATTTTTTAAATATTAATAGTGATTTGCTTTTTAAGTGAAGAAGAAATGTTTTCCCAAGAATAAGTTAAAGTCCATTTAAGGGAAAATGTTCAAACATCTTAAAAAATTCTTATAATTTGCATGGTTTTAATAATTTAACATTTTAAAATAAACGTTATTGAAACAGTAGTTTGGTGTAAACTTTGGTAGTGTGTATAAACCATTTATAGTGATCTAGTTAAAAACACCTATTTAATTTTCTGATGACGCTACTCTAGGCATAGCCGAATAGAATGTACACGACAATGGTGTGCACTTTCCTACGCACGCGCATCTATAGTGCTTTCAATGAATTATGTCTGTTTTTAATAAAACGATGTTGTATGAACTAGTCGACAATGTAAGCATTACACGTTGACTGAAAACTACCCTAGAAAATGAAAGCAAAACGTCTAGAGTTGCTACAGAAAAATATGCAAGTTAAGGTAATTAACAAAAAATATTTTAAGTTTTCATTTATCTTCTTTGGCCCACGGTAAGAAATTCTTCTTCTTTCTTTTTTTGTTAAAATATTTTTTTTATTAAAGTTAAAAAAAAGGAAAAAAACAAAAACTGGAAGAAGTATTGTAAAGAAGTATTGCTGGGCCACAGGAGATAGAGATCGTATGGTTATGGGAAGTACTGTTGTTCATCGAATATAAAAACGCTAAGCTTACAATTTTACGCAGTGGAAGAGCTTTGGCCCACGGTAAAAACTTATTCTTCTTTCTTTTTTGTTAAAATGTTTATTTTTATTTAAGTTAAAAAAAAGGAGAAAACAAAAACTGGCAAAAGTATTGTAAATTCTGTTGCTGGGCCACAGGAGATAGAGATCGTATGATTATAGAAAGTACTGTTGCGCAGTAGAAGAGCTTAAACTGATATTCATATCATTGAAAAGGTCGCTTTTGATTCGTCTGCAGAGTAAGAAGCATATTAAAAATTCCACATAGTGGAAAATTATTTTAAAGTTAATAAAAGTTCTGTTGTTATTTCCCGTCTTATCTGGCTGTGTTAATAACGAGCGCTTTCAAATGTGAAAACGTCATTCCCAAGCCGTGATAATATTTGCACTGGTGAGTCAGCGTTCGGGTTTAGGTAATTCTCTTGTTAAGTTCGTATTTATCCATGTAGGTATATAATGCCAGCCACCTGGCACTTAACATAAAAAGAAAAAAAATGAACAACTTAATAAAAGTATTTTAAAAAATTTCAAATATTAACTAAATAAAATATAATATTGTTACGTTTATATTTTTTACAAACGTTTTCTTGTTACTGAGTTCTTTAGAGTTTTAAAATTAATTACAAGTTAGGGTTTGTACGTTGGCACTACAGAACAATTTACTAAAGATGATAGTTTTTATTTCACTAGGTTTATGTTTTAAATAATAACTAACCACTCAGATGGTGTCTATTATATTTGTCCGCTAGAGGTTTAGAAAAATGAAGAATTTTCTACTTCCTTTGTATCATATTTTGTTGCTGTTGATCTGTGTGTATTTTTGTTTTTGCTTTTATGCTGCTAAAGTTTCTCCATTGAATTTATTTTAAGATAGTTGTTGTTGTCTTGCATGTATAAGTTATGTTAGAAAACTACGCAGTTATTAAACAGTTATTTCGTTTACCTTATTACTTAATTATGTATTTTCTTTTAAAACTTAGGCAAGGCGCACCCGTAACAATATAAATAAGAATAATATAAATAAAATTAATATAAATAAACATAGTTTGCACTTATAACTTCGAATTATGATGTGGCGTTATGTTTGTATAAAGACAAAAGGGGCAGGAATAATAATATAATTTAATGTGTTGTTTATTGTTTTTGTAATTATTTATACAATGTAATATTATTTATAGAACAGTAAAGTTGCTCAACATTGTATAAGGCAATTAAAACAAGAAAATATAACAGCTCTTTTTTTACCTGGAAATATGAAACTATTAAATTGAATGACAAGAATTTATCATTTTAAATAACTGGGTTTGGGTATAACTATACAAATGATGATAATACAAGTGTTTTTGTTGTAACTGCTACTGTAACTCATAAACAGTTGTTGTTAGAAGATTCTTAACTCATACACTCAAGTGGGAACTTGAAGTTTAAATGTAACTATGGTTACCAGTACTCGTATATGTGCCTACATTGATTTAAGTGGGAATGTGATTATATTTATATATATAACAAGTATCATCCACAGTCTTCCGCATGTAACCATACAGCCAACTGTTCATACAGGCCTTGCATTCATTCCCATTTATATTTATGATTAGATAGGTATTGTGAAATGTAATTCTACGAGTATGTATATAAGTGTGTGTGTGTGTGTAAAAAATTGTATCTATTTGTATTCAAATGAATGTGCATCAGCAGTGGCAACAATAGCAAACAATGTGATACCAGCAACAATGATGAAAATGAAAATTATAAATGAGTTGAGGAGTTAGAGGGAGTAGCACTATACAAAATAGCAATGACTGGGCACATTTGGTTTATAAGGAATCGTAGTCATTATATTTGTCTAACAGAACCAATGTACAAATATACAAAGCTTTTTGTTCAACCAACTTATAAACCTTAAAAGCGAGAGCCCTTGTTAGTTTGTTTTTATGTACGTTTAGTGCCAAGGGTGGGTGTGTCATATTTTACATTACAAAGTTACGCCTTAACTCCTATTTAGTTTACACTTCTCTCAACACAAATGTAATTGTATAATGTAACATGTGTAGAAATAGTACAGCTATATTCAACAAAATCTTCTCTACTTACACACAATAAATTTATACAGCCCACTTGTAGTGTTGGGTTTTGTTTTAATGATTAAACATGCAACAACTTTGATTTTAGTTTTATTCTGCTACTCTTTTATAAAATTTAAAGTGAAACAACAAAATCATTGTTTATTTCATTGTATCGTTAGCAATCTTTGTTATTTATGTAAGTGGTGTATGAGGTGCAGTATAGTACTGTTGCCTGTTTCATAGCATGGCTTCCAAAACTTAACACTCATTCAATCACTCATCCATTCATTCACTTATCGAATAAGCGGACTAAGCAGAGTGGTGTTGCCGTTTCTAGTTGTTGACTTAGAAATTAAAGTCAAACACTTGAATTTTCATATTTCGTATCGAATCCCAAGAAAAGTTAAATTGTTTTGAATATTCGAGTGTACATACCTACATATGTTTTATAAATGTATTTTAAATAATTGAATAAAAATTAATTTGTTTTCTTCTTAAATACCCGCATAAAATAAATATTTAATAATTTTAAGTGCAAGCTCTCAAATTTATCGTTTTCTGTTGTAAAAGCTTAAATTAAATACACAATTTTAAAAGCCACTAGAATAAAAGTACCAGAATAACTGAAAGTAACCAGCTCTTTGGCGCGAAATAGGGCAGAATGGCTTTCACATGAGCCGTTTTAAGGAGCAATTATTTATAATGTTGTGAAAGAGGGTGTTATGATGTTCGTTAGAAATAAATTTATTTATTCATTGGATGCATACATTTTTTCACCGAAATATTTTCAATAATGCATTGTAGTCTGACTGAACATTACTCCATTAAAGGTTTTATTCTATTATCACTTTGATCAATGAATTGATCATACCAAATACCTCTTTGTTTAATTGTAGCATTCTTAACAAAATTTTCGAAAAATACAAAAGAAATTCCTATCTTTTCTATTGTTGAATTTGGCCAAATATATTTTTAAGAACAGAAAAAAAAAAATAATACCTTGTTTATTTTTAAAATTTATTTTGTGTTTTGTCCTAGCAAAATTACCTTTAAAAATAGTCATTAACAAAAATTAAAATAATAAATCAAATTTGCGATAAAGGCATAAGGTGTTCCATAAAGTTATTTTTATTTATGTTTCTAGCGACCTGGTACAAAAAATAAATTTTTCTTTATGGTAAACGAGGCACGCTTAACTCACATGTGAAGATGCTAATGCTCCTGGTGTAATAATGTTAAAACCTGTGTTATTCTGGAGGCATCAGTGTAGTGTAAGGAAAATTGTGTCATGTATTAAATTTTTTTTTATAAGAAAGCAATTGTGGAGGGATGGCAAAAATTTCCCCGAGGAAGCTAAAACGTGCAGTTGAATATGGAAAAATTCGCGAAAGGTTTAAGCACGCCAATTTATGGAATATGATGATCAGCCACGCACTAGTTTTTTTCTATTATTTACAGAACCAAAATGACTGAAATTGTATTTTAAAGAAAAATAAAAATCAGTCACTTAATTGTAAATTAATCGTAGGGAGAAAATATCTTTGAGATTAAATGAAAATTTACCATTTTAAGTAAATTTATTATTTAGATAAATAAATAAAGATTGGAGCTAAATATTTTATGCTTTTTATTAGTTATATGCCAAATTAAAAAAAATTGAGATGGATATATTTTTTCAGCTATGAAATTTATTACTCTAAATTACCATTTTGTTATTTTAGCACTATAGGTACTAAATTTTAAATTAAATCTATTAGTACTTTTTTATAATTTTAATATATTTTTTCACATTTATTGGCAATTAAAATAAAATAAAATAGAAGTAATACTCTCTCCCTTTATCAAAGCAATGTTGCCAGATTGGGAAATGTTTTACTAAACAGGAAGGAAATTTTTTCCATTTCGGGGAGAGCTTTT
Source organism: Trichopoda pennipes (assembly GCA_030448955.1). Classification (NCBI taxonomy): domain Eukaryota; kingdom Metazoa; phylum Arthropoda; class Insecta; order Diptera; family Tachinidae; genus Trichopoda; species Trichopoda pennipes. The sequence continues at coordinate 8,324,003 of JASKUP010000040.1, forward strand.
TTTGGTTTAACATGTGCCCGCAGAAAATTAATGTTTTTTTCTAAGAAGATTTAGGAGTAATTGCTTTTCTACTAGAACTCACTTTTAAAATTAATAACTTTGATTAGTTATAATCAATAAAGGCCATCAAAAGATATTGGGATTGTTTCTCAACATGGGTGAGCTTATTATATTATAGCCTGTTTCCACGACAATTTGAATCTCGTGTTTCGCTCTCTACCAGCTTCGTTCTCAAAATGTTGTATGGCGAAGCAGGTTGATTCGTTTATGATTGGGGTGCGAAGCAAGAATAGAGAGCGAAGCAGGTGCCGTGGAAACGAGTTATTAGCTTTATTTTTATAAACAGTTTACTTTTGACAACATGTAGAAATCTAACGCAAAGGATTTGAAAATGATTGATTTATTTTATTTACAAAAATTAAATATCATAAATTCTTAAAAGTGTAAACCTTTGAATTTATTTTCATTTTAAATGGAGTTGTTTTAGGAGCTTGTTTTCTTTTATATTTTTAATCAATTTGTTAATGCATATAAACTTATTTTTACTTTACTGAACTAAAAAAATATTATTTACGTAAAAAAATCTTTAGGGGATTTTATTTTAGAAAAGCTTACATATCCAGTCGTGGACAAGAAGTATGACTTTTTTATTATTACTTTTTCTGAGCGCTATCACGCTGTACAATGTTTGTCTTATTTCTAAAATACTTTCAAATGTTGTTATGATTTACTACATTATAAACAATTTTTATTCTGCAAAAATTTGATTAAAAAAAAATTATTATATTTATAATAATAAAATTATAAGCATTATTATAATTTTGATTATACCAATTATACCAGTTGCCTTTTTAATATACGCTTAATATCCATTTAAATATGCTACATGTGCGTTTTGCATTTTGTTGGCATATTGTTTCTCCCAAAAATTTGACGTAACTTTCTCATCGTCACAGTAATCGATGATTGATTTTGATAAAATGTTTTAACGATTAAAACATGTTGGTTTATTGAATATTTTTCCATAATAAATTTGCCACGTATCTACTTTATGACTGTCTAATATGAACTGTCAAAACTAATACTTACCAAAATGGCGGCAAAACAAAGTAGTATACCTTTCCGGCGGACACCGGACACCGACTCGACCTTCAAATTATCTAAAACTTATTTATTATTAAATAAACATGTTAACATACAAGAGAAGAAGAAGATATGTGTTTACATATTGCTTGTACGCTATAATGACTGTGTCCGAAATTATAAAAAGACTAGTTTTTATAAAAAAAAACTTAGAAGGTTATTATTTTATCTATTGAAAGATTCTCTTTGAATTTCAAAACAAATTTAATGAATAAAATAATCAAAATAATTGACTTATTATGACCGCAATAAATCTCAATTGAAACATTTATAAAATAACAGCGCTTATTATCCACTTTAACGAAACTGTCATGAACGTATGGAAGATGATTTTATTTAATGCGAAATAGAATTATTATTTTTCTGTAAATTAACATGAATTTTTAATGACATTATTATCTCATAAATAACGTAATAGTTGCAATAACCTCATAAAACCCCATTCGCTGTTGCATCTACTATCTATCCATCCATCCATCCATCTATTCATAGTCCCCACTCTTATTAAAATTAATAATGGAAAGGAAAAAAAATAATAAAACGTACAAACGGAAAATATATTCATATTGTTGTTTAAAAAATATACCAGATACCAGAAACGACATTTTCGTTAACGAATTCAATTGAGAAGAATTCATTTTATTTTTGATTTTTTCACGTTTTGTTTTTTTTTTAAGTTTTTGCATTGCTAGATATTCGTGCATAGAACATTTGCTCAGAAATCCACAAAAAATATAGTGTAGCAAGTCGAGACTAGTGCAAAACAGCCATCAATAACAAGTGCTATTTTCATGGCGCATAAACGTGCACAAACGCAAAAGGCAGCAACATTAAAAGCAGCATCATTATTGCAGTACTTCTTCTTGCACAAAATACAATGTGAACAAATAAATGTCTGTCCGATACTTACAAAAGTTACTTGTATGAATTTATTCTGACTGTATATCGGCTGTGTCTGGTTTAAACGAATAAATAGACTAGTGGCGTGTTCTTTTGCACAGGATGTGATGTGATACATAAAGGCGACATTTTGTATTGTATTCCATGTTGTGCCAGTGATGGATGGGCTGGATGGTGACGACAATTGCAGTGTTAATGATGAAAATGATTATGATGATGATGAGGTTGGTTCGTGATGGCAATGGCGTGGAGAAAAAATTCACACAACAATAATTCACACACACACACACACATTGAGAACGAACGATACGTTATATCTATCATCCTATAGAACGACATCCAATTGCACATCATAGTATGTATATGTAATATAATGTCGTTATTGTTGTAACATGTTTCTTTTATTTTACTTTTTTCATTTTTTGCTATTGTACTGTTGCATGTACAATGATTATTAAATAACACATTATGTGATTTTTATAAATAGATTTTTTTTTCAAAAAATAATTTTGAAATACAGTGAAAGAAAAAACATGTGAATCGATACTTGGAAATTTTATTGAAATTATTTTATAAATTCTTTCCATTTTATTAGTATTTTCATTCCATAAGAGATAAAAAACTAAAAAAATCTACTTTATTTCGATCTTTTAATAATTCTATTGTATTTTATTGTTGAGTTTTATTTCTTCATAATTTTGCTATACTATGTCCACCGTAATTGCTTTACAGGTTATTCGCCATGCTGTTAATATTTCCATTATGTGTAACATAACAAATACTTTAGTTTCCCAAGTTAATCTTTCGATTTAAAATAAAATAACTTTGTCTTTATTTGGCCAATATGGCCCTGTTCCACTAAGCATGCGTCCAGGTACCCACTTTGAGCACAAGATCAGCGCTGGTTCATCGTCACCATATCCAGGTTAGGTTTCTTCGTGCGGAGTACACACAACAGTCCAGTTTTCGCGATTGCTAACTATTTTGTTCGCTGCTGTCGTTCGCCTAGTTTGTGCCTCCATTTCGGTGCGGTATTCAGACTAACGGTGGTACTTGAAGAAGGTGTGGCCAGCGTCGTCCACTACATCACCCTCTTCATAAATGCAGAAGCAAGTGCTGCATTTCCCCATATCACATAGGTACTTACGAAAGTAACCGTGTCCACATAGCATCTGCTATTTGTAAAGAAGAAATTTACCTCTCCGTTCTGCCTACATATTCATTTATCCAAAACAAGGGTCATTTGGTACATCCATCTCCCATAGTACTCACACCTCCAAGGCAGCTGCCATTTCTCCATGGTTTCCCTTTTTATGGCAGCTACTGCGGGTGCTGCTAGGGAGTTAGTTTTACAGAAGCATTAGGTTTCTAAATATAATCAAGCGGAATGTTTTTGTCCCCCATTACTAAAGTATGGCAGCTTTTAGTCGAACTCTTTTTAATTATTATTCGTTGTACTTGCATTGAAAAATTATTAAAAAAATATCAATTGTTGAGCACGGCTTATCTTTTCGTTAACTTTAAAATCAGAAAAATAATGCTATGAGTCGTATATTGAATTTTGAATGTTCAGTTAATTCAGAGTACACTGTTATTAGTGATAAGTTAAACCGAATGCGTCTTTTATCTGTCCATATTTCTATATTTCTATAATTAGTATAAAGTGTTGAAGTAAATTGTATGAAGGCGGCGACAATGCTGAGATTGGAAAGTACGGCAATAATAGCACATTTTCGTTTGAATGGATATGTAAGTAAACATAAAAGTCCGTTCTGGGGAATGGGAAACCCTCAAATTATTCAACAGTCACCTTTGCATCCATTAAAAGTTACAGTCTGGTGTGCAATTTGGTCTTACTTTTACATCTTACTTCTTTGAAAATAAAAACGGCGTAACGGTAACTGTAAATGGGGAGCGATAACGTGATATGATTGAAAACTTTTTAACGCTACAACTGCATGCTTTGGGATTACAATGGTATTGCTGCAAGACTTCTTTCCACACCAATTATTTTAAGAAATAATGATGTTGATTGACCTCCACGGTCGCCTGACTTGACTGCTCCGGACTTCTTTTTGTGGGGATATCCGAAAAGTAAGGCAACTCAAACAAACTATTCATGATGAAATTAATGAAATACTGCGTAAAATGTGTGAGAATGTAATGAAAATGTGCTCAAAAGGGCTCGTATTTGTGAGGCCAACAGAGGCGGACATTTATCTGAAATTATATTCCATAATAATTGCCGAGATTAAATAAAACATATATCAATATAAGATCCATTCTCTTTTATTTAATCAAACATTATAAACAAACAAAGTAGTATACCTTCCTGGCGAACACCTTGTACGTCGCTAGCATTACATTGCATGAAATGTGGTAAGCATATTGTCATTCAATAGTTTATTTTTTTTTTGACAAAAGTTCTATTGTTAAATTTTTGTTACACTGTATAAAATTTTTGTTGTTTTTAGCTTTGTGTATTAAATAGCTGACTGGCTGGATGTCATGATACAAACAAACACACGCACACACACACACAAATGTATATGATTTATATTGAAAAATAAATGAAACCATAAAAATAATTTAAGATGTTCGGCCATGTTTAAAAAAGATTTGAATGCTCGAAACGATTCGAATAGAACAGAACTGTTGACAATAAGTTGAAATGGAAAATGTTTATAATCGACAATTTTAAATACTGTTTAGAATTAATATAGTCAGTGCACATATGTAGGACATGTTAATGTAGGTGTAAAGAAAGTGATAAATGTATGATTTCAGCATTAGCCACCATCTAAAGGAAAAAAATCAAAATGCTGAAAAGACTAAAATATTTTTAACTTGAATCCATTTTGAAAAGTTTTTGGATTATTAAAAAAGGAGCACTTTTAAAATTGAAAATTTAAACAATAACACATAGTTAATTTTCTGTTTCGCATTGTCTGCACTACAGTTTAATTTAACAAAAAAGTGTAAAAATATTAAATATTACTGTTTACTATTTTGTTATATGTCTAAATATGGAATTGAAATTTTTATAAAAAAATTTGTTTAAACACTTGTATGTAGACAGTTTTTAAATCTTAAAACTAAACAAACAACAACAAGAGAATTCATTTTCCTTTTAACGAAAGTAACATATTCTGAAATAAAGTTGACATCACTGAAAACACTAAAAACTAATAATTCATAAAAAAAAACAGCTAAATGCCTCAAACATCTTCTTAAGTTTACAGTTAAGGCTCTATCTTGTATTCTAAAGTAAAACAACAAAGGATGTTGAAAAAAAAAACGAATATTAAAATTATTTTATGTTTTTGCGCAAAAATATAAAATTATTTCAATTTAATTTGTATGTAAAAATTATGTAAAAGAAATTGGAAAATAAGAGACACAAGTGTATAATACATGACATAATTATTTTCTTTGTATCTTGACAGTGGTGGATTTTGACAATTAATTTTCGACTCTATGTGTAAATACTCTATGCCATTTAGTTTACAAATATGTTCGGCCATATTCTTTTTTCTCAGGATGAAATGTTAAATTATACTTATAAACATTTGTAAGCTTTAACAAAAAAAAGTTATTATAAAACGAAAAAAATGATTACGAAATATGAATATGAAAAAATAATAGAATAAATAATAGGAGTTGAATAAAATAGATTGATGATTGTTCACGTATTGTTTGAATGTCTATACATTAAAAAAAAATATATATATATACATTTTTTGCTGTAAATTGTATAAACGGATATACTCGTATGTACAAATAACACATTGTCTCGCTTGATGGCAGTCTGGTTGGCTGACAAAATGTCTGGTTAATTTGTTTGTTTTTCCCTGAGATATTTGTAGTTATTAATGTTTTTCGTTTACTAAAATAATGATACACTAAAATAATTAGAGAAACCTTAAAACATTAGCAAAAAAATATATATATCGTTAATTATTTGTCTTAAAATCATTTACTTTTTAACTGGGAAAAAAATATAAAAAAGTTTTTTTAACAAAATGTGATAGTGTTTTATGTGAAAAATAATTGATTTAGGTGTGCGAATTTTTTATAGTTTTTTTTTTTTTTTTGGACAATTAATGTTAGGGAATTTGATTACGTATTTAACTTATTTTATTGTAATTTAGTAGCTGAGAAAGCTGAAGTGCAAGTTTTAAAAAGCGAAGTATCTCACGGATAATTAACAATTCTTTGTTAATAAAAGAAACTATTTAGTAATATATTAAAAAAATGTACTTTGCTATAAACTAGAACTTTCCACTTTCCACACACTGTGCGTGTGTGTTAAATTTTTTTCATTGTTAAACAAATTGTTCATTGTTAAGCAATTAAGTGCGTTTAGGTGAATATTGTTGGAAGAATCAACATTTTACTAAAAAAATTTAAATTTCAATAAAATGATGTTTTAACAAAACGCCAAATTTTTACAAGTAAATTAAATTCATTAAAACATCTAGATATTCAAAAAACGCTTCGCTAAAGCTCAAAGTTTCGCCACATAATTAAAAAAACAGTTTATTGGAAATCCGCATGGTGAAACTTATTTTACTAAAGACACAAATATCTAATTTAGAATTTACTTTTTAAAATTTCGTGCTCTTTATAGCACATTTGCAATCATAATATTTTTGCTGCGAAACGTTTAGCAGCCAAGTTTACTTAAATTAGTTAGAGCATTTAATGACAACTAAGCATAGTAATATTGACCATAACATTTTTAATCATTTTTAATTTCCAAAAATGGCTTTTGTTTTTCTATTAATATCAAAAGTTATTTTTGCTTAAGAAGTAAATTATGGTGGCATTTTGTATATCAAAAATAATAATCAATTCACGGCATTGTGCTAATCAGACCGAAATATGCTAAATGTTAAAATAAAAATTCTTAGAAATATTTGTTTATTACTTTTATTTTAATTCGACCTTTTTTTAAATTTAATTAAATATGAAATAATCTTTTAACGGTCTTTTTAAATAATTTAACGATTTTATTTTTCTCGATATTTCGCTTTCCTGTGGAAAGCTTCTTCAGGAAATTATTTTTTATATTAATTTTTTGTTTTTGTTAAATATAAAAAATAATTTCCTGAAGAAGCTTTCCACAGGAAAGCGAAATATCGAGAAAAATAAAATCGTTAAATTATTTAAAAAGACCGTTAAAAGATTATTTCATATTTAATTATTCTTAGAAATAAATAGATAAAATTTAATTAACGCAAACGGAATTGATTCGAACTTAAGATATACCATATACACCTATATCGGTTTTCTTGACATGGTTCAATTACGAATTAGGTTTCGCAGCACTTAAAAAAAATGTAACTCCGTAGAAGCAACTTTGCCCCTGCTGAAAAACTCCGTTTTAGAAATAGTATAATATAATAACATTTTTATAATACAGAGTGTCCGTCGGAAGGTATACTTTGTTGGTTTAAAGTTTTTGATTAAATGAAACAGAATGGATCTTATATTAATAAATGTTTTATTTAATGTGCTGGCCACACAAATGCAAGCCCTTTTGAGCACATTTTTCATTACATTCTCACACATTTTATGCAGTATTTCATAAATTTCATCACGATATCAGATATCTCCACAAAAAAAAGTCTGGAGCAGACAAATCAGGCGACCGTGGATGCCAATCAGCATCACTATTTCTTGAAATAACTTGTTGTGAAAAGAGGTTTCGCAGTAATTCCATTGTAATCCTGGCTGTATGCGATGTAACACCGTCTTATTGATCTCACATGTTAATCAAGCCCAAAGTTTTATAGTTTTTTTTTTTTGTGACAATTAATGTTAGGGAATTTGTGGCGTTAATACGCTTTCAGTTATAACACAATACCGCTCCCCAGCTAACGTTACGTCGTTTTCATTTTCATAGAAATAAGGTTCAATGATTCCTCCTGATCAAATTGCACACTAGACTGCCACTTTTAATGGATGCATGGGTGACTGTTGAATAATTTGAGAGTTTTCCATTCCACAGAATCAGCTGTCCTGTCACATATCTATTAAAAAAACGCACTCATTATAAATTTTTCATGAAGATCGGGGTTGTCATGGACGAGCTGTAACATCCTATTGGCACATGTACGGCGGCGTAAATGGTTTTGTGGAAGAAGCTGCTGTGTCAACTGAATGCTTTCTCCCAAAAATTTCACGAAGAAAAAGCTCTTCGTCACAGTAATCAATGATTGATTTCGATTAAATGTTTTAACGATTAAAGTACGTTGGTTTATCGAATGTTTTTTCATAATAAATTTGTCACTTGCCTACTTCACGACTGCCAAATATGAACTGTCAAGACCAATGTCTACCAAAATGGTGGCAAAACGAAGTACCTTCCCGGAGGACACCCTTTATAATAGTAATACATTTCTTTTAATTTTTTTCAATTAAAAGTGAACAAGCTTTTCGAAAAATTCTAAAAAAGGAATATACAGATGTAAGTTTTTGTGCAAAGTTAAATAAGTTCTAGTACTCATATTTTTTATCAAACTTAAAACACTTTTTGGATCGATGTGTTTATTATAAAATTTTCCATCTTTGCCACGTGAGCCCCTGTGTAAAAATATATTTTAAAATGATAAATACTTAAATAAATTTCTTATAGAAAATATTTATTCAATTCTTAAACATTTTAGTTTAGAAAAATATTGTGCACCTTGAAAAATTTTACCAAAGAAATTATTTTTTAATTATTTTTTTTATATTTACATGCATAGTATGAAAATATATGCATATGTATATATGTATTTATCGTGTAGTATATGGCTTGTAACAAGTACAAATTTCGCTTTGTATTGTATATATTTTACCAAACCACTCCCCCTCTATTGTACCCTCTTCATCAATGACTGACTTTATGCATTTATGCACGTTGGGTTCATATGTTTCCTTTTTTTACTATGTATTTCATTTTTTTGCTGATTATTTAAGCTAAAATAACTTTTCCAACAGTGTCAACCAAAACCTCCCTTCTTCTTTTATATATTTTTTTTGCCCACTACTCAGTCTATTTTAAAAGTCAATTCCGCCATCTCGTTATCACTGAGATGTTGTATTAAGGGTCTCTTCATATGAAAGTATAGTGTGATGTATGTACTTATGACTACATGCTGTTATACTTACATATGTATGTATTTGAAGTTGTGTGTGTGTAAAAAAAATTATGAAAATTCAATTACAATTAAGCAACAATCGTGTACCAACAACCTCCTCAACAATTAAAAGAAAAAAAAAGTAAAAAAAGAAACAGAGAATGTGTTTCGAAATGTTTTGTATGTAGAATTCCTCTTGATGTGTAACGCCTCCCCTGTATTGTGTTGTATAATGAAATTAAAAAATCAGTTACTGTTGCCAATTGAAAAGAATCTCAATTTTCGTTTCTATTTTTTTTTTTTTTTGCGTAAAGTACTTGCACATTAAATCATTAGTAAAACATTTTCATAATTGTCAAATACTCTTAACAAACATCTAGTCTTCTATTCAAACATTTACACAATTGTTACCATTTTACCCTCTAAAAATCAGTCTCAGATTCTGATTCTATTCTGGCAACCATAATTGGACGCCGTTTTCATTGAATTGCGTTAGTTTTTGTTGTTTTTTTTTTTGTAACCAACGACGCACAGGAGTTCATATTACAAACACCTTTTTTCCACTCAATATCGTAGTTGTACATGCTTTTGTCAAAATTTGGTTTTTAAAATTTACTTTAAATGATTAAATGATAAAACATTTTCTGGTTAAATATGAAACTGTACTTTTGTCATTGGAGAGATTAGAAAGAACGATAAAGATATCTTGATTATGTTGAATTTAATTTCAATCTTCTTATTCTCAGCTGAAATTTAGAGTTTTAATTCAAATTAAATATAAAAGATATACGTGGGGAAATTAATAAGTATTTACAAAACCATTTTACATAAGCTATTTTAAAACATAAATAACACAGTAAGGGGTTAGCAGAACCGTGCAAAAGCTAAGCAGGATCTTAGTGAGTTCTTCAATAAACTTTTACACAAAAAATAGCCATTAAAGACTGTAATGGGATACGTTTCCGTTCTAAAAGAGTTTTAAGTGCCAGTTGTTCTTATGAAAGAAAACCTGAGACTGTGTCGAGTCCCATTGCCTATACCCTATACATTTCATGCATGGGCAATGTTATGCATACGGCCTTAAGTCATGATGTGCTTAAGACAACTTATGCCGTTTTCGAATGATAAAAATACCTTAAGATATTTAACATGTTAAACTGAAATTAATAAGCAATTTTTGATCACAAGCAAATCATTCTTACGGAACAAAAAATATTTGTTTTTCTTTAGTAGTCCTGCTTAATATTTTAAGCAAAAATTTGTGAAAACAAATTCACAATAAAAATAGGGAATTGTTTATGAAAAAAAAAATTGGAGATGTTGTACTCTGTCTGCTGAAAATTTTTAGCAACATTTTGCAACAACATAATAGGAGCAGCAGTTTTTTGATGTGGAAATTTAAAGAACAATTTTATAATTTATTTCTAAGCAATTTCATGATATTCTCACGAAATATTTATTACAAAAATTTTTATTAAAAAATAAACATTTTTATGTATTCTCATAAAACATTTATTCCAATTAAAATAAAAATATTTTAAATGTATTACTGCGGGGGAGAGCACATCCATATTGCAATTTCACTATTGCTCAAGTGGCTCATCAGTGAATTTTACCCCAATATTTTATAAAAAAACCTAAAAGCCAAACTGATTCTAGGAGAATTTTTCATAAAATCAACATAGCATAGAATACAAGACTCAAAAACACTTCTACACAAACACAGCAAAACATTTCAAAACAACAAAAAACATTTCTACACATTTCTTGTATGTTTTTTTAAAATTAGTTTTTGGTTTAAAACGGATAAAAAGTAAACAGTAAACGTCACAAGAAGTAATCTTTTAAAAATAATTACAAGCTTCATCTTGGATGTACCTTAGATTTGTAGGTTTTAGGTTTTCGTGCTTTTTCGTGTTATCGTGCTTTTTTGTTAGTTTGATTTATAGGGCGGTTTATTTCAGCATGGTTGTTCTCTTTTAATATGTTTTAATATAGATAAAATAATATTAGTGGCTCTGACGGATTATACTGGGCGGCCAGTTAAATACAGAATGTAATGGTTCAAAAGATGGTACTCCATGAAGTTAAAAATTTATCTTAAAATATAATATTGCGAAAAATCCCCACTATATAAAAGAATATGCCGCCTTCACTTTTTTTTCTAATTTAATTTTATTTTGACAACAAAATTTCAGAAATTTTAGACTTAAGCCTGGAAAATTTTAAGTAAGTATACCGAAAGCTATTTCTCTATTTTCTCAAAAAATACAATCCACCCAATTTAATTAATTATTATAAAGTATACTATATATATACAATATATATTTATATTTTAAAATTTATAAATTGTGGTTTAGATACTTTTTATGCATTTACAGAAATTTACAAAGTTTCTTGGCTATTTAAAGATATTTAATTGTATTTCAGAACTTATCGTTTACGTTTTTAAAAAATTTCCAGAATATTTAAAATGTAATGAAAAGTTTTAAAAAGCGATTGGTGACATTTTACAAGACTATAATACGATATTGTAGTATTATACAAAGAAAAAAACATAAAAATTTTCTTTCTCTACATTAAATCTCTTAATGATATATTTCTTCAGTGTAATTGCTAATTATTTAAGAAATGATACCGAACCCATACTAAATCCTGAAAGTAACTGGGATTATCGACTGGCTTTTTCCTAACAAATATTAATTATTATTTTATAGCACCAATAATAATCACTTCCGTATGATTATTTAATAATAAAAAAAGCAAATAGAAGTCAGCATAGTTCTTAAGATATTGTTTTGTTAGTTACTTGTTAAAAACTGCATTATTTAAAGTAACGAAAATCTATTTAATGCCCCAGCATATATGATAATTTAAGTTTGAAAAAATAAACCCATACAAACCCATTGTAACATGAGTGCAAGAAACTTCTTGTGGTATATTTTTCCGCTTTTCCAATTTCATCTGCGTTTCTTGTTGAAAAAAAGATGAATTAAAAATTGATAGATAGAAATTGATTGATAAATGATTTGTTTTCTCTGTTGTTGCTGCTCCTACTAAGATACAGATAATCAGTTCTTTCCACAAAAAGGCGGTGGTGTCTTATTCATACTCAATACAAAATAAAACACTGAATGTGTGCATTTATCGAATCGAATCATTATTTTATTTTCATTCTGTGTTATTATGAACGTGTTACAGTTTGAACAGAAAAAAAATAGACATTTAAAATAGAAACATATTAACCGGATATCAGATTACTTTCATTTAGATACATTTACGAGTTCGAGTAGTTTTGCCACTTCCCTTTGATTTTGTGGATAGAGAATTAAATTATAAGAAACTCTAACTCAATCAAAAACTACTAAATGTTACATGCAGCAAAGAAAGTACACAAAAAATAAAGAGAATGAAAAGCCGAGAAGAAAAACATTAAAAATTTCTAATTAATCATACTATTTCTAATGCTTTTCACAAGATACTTGGAAAAATCAGGTTTCACAAAAACACAAATTGTTCAAATTCCATGTGATATAAAAATACGAATTTTTTTTTGTGTGAACAAGTGTTGTTAGTTTATAGTTGATTGGAATGATTGCTGGCGAAAATTGAGAACTTATAACTAAGTGGACATGAATAAAATATTTATGTCTGTACAGTGTTCTTGTGTATTAATTCATTGGATTATTAAGAATATGTCATATAGTTGTATTTAGCTGTGCAGAAATACGATTTTGAGTGCATTTGTTTTGATATGACATTGTAATTGTTGCTGTTAGATTTTATTTCATTTCATTCTTTTATAAAACGCCGTTGGTTAGATGGCAACTTGACTGCTGGTCTAACTAACTGCTTGCGCTTTGCTGCCTGGTTCGCTTGATTCGCCAGGTTTCAATGATTAATCACTTGTCAGTGGTAATCGTTGTGTGTGCACTCACTGTTTTAACACTTCTGACAATCACTCTTATATGAATATGAAAAGAGTCAACAACACTATATGAGTATTTTTATTAGTAGTATGTGGCAAGAATGTAACGTTGTACCGCAACAAAAAACAAAGAAAAAAAAAACGCCAAATCTAATTACGGTTCAACAATTTTTCAAGATATTTATCTAATTAATAGCGCTTGTCGGTGTTTGGCGGCGCTTTTTTATTTTCATAAATAAGAAATACGTACAGTGGGCCAAGGTTTTAAATATAATCGCAACTACATGGATATTAAAATTTTGTCTTTGAAGTATTGTTTTTAATTTAAAAACTTTAATAATAATAATTGTGGTTTATTAAACTTTTTTATATTATTTGTTGTTATTTAAAAAAAGATGTTTATACATTTTCATCTCCCATTTCTAAAGATGCCACCTAAAGGTGTGGCGAAATGTTGAAATAAAAACAAAAAATTTTAAACTTTAATATAAAAATCTTTTGCTTAGAAAATTAATTATAAAACTTAAACATTAATATTCTTTTATACAATGAGAAAAAAGTTAACGGAAACTGCTTACGCTCGAGATTTACCTGCTTAAAAGCCTCAAAATTAGAGAGCATAACCACTCTAGAATTTTTTTATTGAATCTGTAAAGCCTGTTATAAGCTTCCTCTTCAGTGCTATAGCTTTCATTAAAAAAATTATTTAGCGACGGTAATAATATATTCGATGGCGGCAATTATTATTGTCTACTTAGCAGCGATAAAAAAATGCTAATTTTCCTTTTTATATTTTTTGAGACAAATTTCGGTTTAGAGTACATTTTGCAGTCAGCCCTAATTAATTGGAGCTTTATATTAGGCGCTGAAAAATGTTTACTTAACAAATTTTAAAGAATATATAACCTGTTGCTTTTTCAAGAAGACTGGGGGAGGGATTCTTGTGCACTATTTAAAAGTCCAATACAAGCAAAAGAAGCTTAATTCCTAAACAACTAACCCTATCCGTTCGTTTTCTTAAAAACAATATTCCCTATCACAAGTGAAACCAAATTTTAGTTTATATTTAGAATATTTCCCATGATAAAATCCGCAGTAAGATATAGAATACTAAAAAAGTCCGAAAGCGGATATATTTAGTTATCTTTATTGCGCTAAGAATAAATGACTCAATTTTCAATAGAGAAAAAGACATTTAACGTTCACTTTTTTCCTTAAACTAAACACTGTGTCAAAATGACTCCCAGGCGGTTTGTGACGTAAATGAAGTGACTTACCAAATCAAATGAAAGGTGAATTGTGAGCCATTTTAAAAACGCAAAAAAAAAAGATCTTAATGACTTGTTGTATGTGTTCAGCTTAGTTGAGTTGTTAGACGATATTAAGAAATTCAACTTTTTTGTTTCTTCCCTACAGCCGCTTTCAGTCATTTAGTCGCCTTTTTTTAGCATCAGCATATTCTGACAAGCAATATAACAGTAAGTACTTGCAACAAAACAAATTATTTGCTCTTCTTTCTTTCGATAGGGGGAGATGCAAATGCTCAAGTTGCACATGTCATTAAAAACAGTGGCAACACTCTTAAAATATCGAAAACATCAACAACAATAGCAACAGAATACAATTAATCGTTAGAGGCGTTAATGGCAATTTGTATTCTCGGTGTAAAACGTCAACCGAAATATAAATAGCAACAAAACTTTAATAAACGTCTTCCTAATTACATTTTAAAAAATAAAAATGGTAAAAAAAATAATAAAAAAACCCGACTATTACAACAAAAAAACATGAATAATAAGCTTTGGGTATAAAACAAACCGAAAGAATTATACATAAATAATACATAAAACAGGAACCAAATACCAGCAGCACTAACAACTACAACAACTTTTATAACCAACAAACAGCAATGCAGCAAATAAAAAAATTGAAGTATTTGGCGCTTAGTTTGACATTTTATTTGGCGTCACCGCTTAATTTACTTGTGGTGTTTGTTTAATGATTGTTTGAAGGTGTTGACTACCACAGTCCAGCAAACATACGGCTGTAGTCTCAAATGAAATTTGTTTTTATTATTAAATATTTGCTGTTCCATAAAGATCTGCTCAAATACATTTTTCTTAACTTTTTACAATTGTATCTTGGAATTTTAACTTATTCAGATTTAGAAGTATTTCTCTAGTCTCAACGCTTTACACATAAATCTTGTACATCGGTGCTACATGGTCTGGGGTTTCTCTTTTTATGTTTATGTAAGGAAAGAAAGTACGGATGGACTTTTTTTTATTTTTAAAATATAAGTTGTTACAAAATTCGAGTTGTATTTTTGGGTGAACAAAATCTTTGTTCAGTCCACAATAAAATCTTAAGGATTAAAAAACGCGTAGGGTTTCCGTTTATTTTTAATTTATCTACTTAAAATTTAAATTAAGTTTTAATATTCACCCCTATCGCGAATAAATTTCCGTATGAAGTTTTTATACATTCCACATTCTTGCAATCGTGAATAATTTTCCCCGAAAAAATTTCACTTAAACAAAGTTCCCCTTATAGTGAATAATTTCATTTTGCGCCAAATGTGGAATTTTTTATAGTTTTGTTCACTTAGATTTTTCTTGTGGAATGCATATATCATGTATTCTTCGTCTAATTACAAATTGATAGAAAATAATTTTAGGACAAAATTGGTAAATAAGTTTCTAAATAAAATGCAAGGTAACAGATCCATTGCCTGTGGATTTGTTAAGATTTCTAAGGGCGTGGTGGCAGTTTTTTGGAAATGTTTGATAGAAAAGCTAAATAGTGCTGGCCCTCCTATTAAAAATCTCACCGAATGGAAAAAAAACGTTACTAATTTGTATATTTTTTTTAATAATTTTGATTCCAACCAAATAAGTGCGGTCAGATCAGGAGCGGTATGTTCGTATGAAAGCAGCAACGAATATAAAACTTCAAAGAGGCACCGAACCGAACAGTACATCTGCGATCTTGTAGAAATGAGAGAATCGGTGGAGTATTTGGATAACTCTCTAACTTTTAGATTGCCAGTTTGTGTTCGAGATAATGAAAAAGATAATGATCCACCGACAGATAAAATGACCACTCATGACGACATGTGTCCTATCAATACATCCTACAATTCCTGGAATGCGGAATTCCTGCGATGTGACTCTGTTCTCTTCTACAGATGAAAAGGAGATGCAACGATTACAAAGACCTTGCTCCAAAATGTCTAGCGCTTTCGATAGCACCTTGCTAAAGGTAGATTAGTATATTACCACTTTGTAGTCACTGTTTACACCTTTCTGATATCCACCCTCAGCGATGAATCGTAAACAAGCAATTAGCTTGATAAATAATGAAATTCCAAATGATTTTTGTGTAGCCGATAGAGCGTTAGTGAGCATACCCAAAATGTACAATGTTAACTCTGTAATGCTGGATAAATATAATAAACAATTAAAGTTAAGAAAATACTTTTTCATGTTAATAAAAATCTTTATTTACAATGTGCTGGGTAATTCCAAAGGATTACATGCGTCTCGCAGCTCTTTAAGAATAACTTGTGTATCCTTTTTTTGTTTCCTCTTGCAGCAAAAGTATTGAACCGTTTCTAAACATTTTATATTTTTTTTTATTTAATTAACTGTTACTATTAATGAAAATGCAATTTTCTTTTTATTTTCTTATGTCACTCAAAATGCATTGATAACACAATAAATTTTGAACAGCTGTTCAAGTTGTGGAAACAATTATTCACGCAAGATTTTCGATACCAGTTTTCTATTTGGGTAGAATAAAAAAATTCACGCAAACAAAAATTTCACTTCTTATTCACGATAGGGGTGATTCTGTTTTGGCCATAACACAAGCGTTTGAAGTAATGTTTATTGGGAAAACAACTAACGTCAACGACCATGATCATAACTTTAAGTTTATCTGGTAGCACGTTTAATTATATGTTGTGCGTATTTACACTGACCGTTAGATTTATTTAATGATTTCAATTTAGAATTTTATAGAGCAAAAAATAAGTCCTTCGCAAGCGCCTTAATATCAAACAAGAGCTGCCAGAACCTTGCATTTTTGTTTATAACCTTAAAAATTCATTCTTTTTTTTAATAAAGCGTCTTTAAACACGTTTTTTTCTACAATAAAAATTAATTTATAAAATACGACAGTTTTTTTTAACAAAAAAAAATTTATTTTTATAAAGGTCGAGGTAGTTACCGCCTTTTATTTCTAACCCGTAATAAAGCACTTATTGCAGACTGTTTGTGAGTTTTAATAAATTACATTACAATGTGCAATGCGAGTTTTTATTGTGACCGCTTACTTTTTTGTCCATATCACTCACACTCGCTGTAGTTCTTATTAATGGAGTCACTTGCCAAAGTCAGTAATTAACAAATTCTCACTCTTTAAACATCATTAAGTTTGCTTATCATCGATTAACTAGCCCTTGTTGTTGCTGATGTTGTTCGTGTTGTTTTACTCTTGGACGGACTAATAATTAATCTTATAACACCTCATCAGTTTGTATTAGGTTTTGTGTAAAAAACATATTTGAAAAAAAAAATATTTGTAAAAAAAATAATAAGGAACAAATGCAACGATTCTTTTTAATTACATAATCATTATTCACATTCATTATAACCATTTAAAAGTCACGTTTGTTGTTGTTTTTTTTTTCTTTCTTCCTTGTTTTAGATAATACTCGTTAATAGTGTATTTATGTATGTATTTTTTGAGTGGCTAAATGTCTGATCATTTAATTTGTACAAAAATTTAGTTGTAATTTGTTGTAGAAATGTTTAATTTATATTTTGACCTTAAGTCAATTAAAAATATTAAAGGTGTGTGTTATATGTTTGTCTGGGTTGAAAATAAATTATAAAAAATTAACAACAAATTATAAATGTTAATCTAGATCAATTACAAATAAAAAAGTGTTGAAATATTTTAGATTGGTTTTTACATAAAAAAAAAATATACTTTAAAAGCTCAGTGGGTTTTGACATTTAATTATTTTACATATAATAATAATAAAATAATAATGGAATAATAATAATAATGTATTTAATATATGTATATTCATATATTTTTTGAATAAAGCATTTATATATTTTTTTTGTGAATTTACAAGAGATAAAAATTTAGTTTTTCAATGGAAAATCTAAAACTAATATTGCCATTTTCCGCGTATAACTGACTGGTTTGTAATCGGAGGCGAACGCTTTCGATGCGAATGCATCATTCTCAAGCCGCATTGTAGTTCGTACTGGTGAGTCAGTGTTGGCGTTCAGGCAGTTCCGTTGTCAGGTTCGTATCTATTCAGGTAAGCAAAATATCAGCCACATAGCATTTGTATGCAATTTGTATTTCATTTACTGGCGGAGGGAAAATAAACAACAAATGAACTAAGTTTGAAGTGAGAAATGCGAAAAAATACATAAAACGTAAACTGAAATAGTTTATAATCCAGGAGATCTTTAAAACGTAGAGGGCGGCTATATAGATAATTTAGGTAAGCTAAATCTGAATAGCACAATGCTAAATTTACCTTAGAAACAAAGTCCTTTCCGAGACTTAGGTAATCGAAACCTGCAGTCGAAAAATTAAAATATATTTTCCTAAACGGAAGAGAAACGAAGCCACTGAATCACATCCGCTTGGACCGAAAATGACTAAAACTTGAGTAAAATGATTTTCGGTTTATTTTTCCACCAATCGGGTTTCATAAGTTGTAGTTCTATAATACATTACAAAACATGATTTCTGGACTGAATTCTAAGAACTGCACATGAAAGTTGTCCCAAATATAAGAACTTCTACATCATTGGTTTTATCAATTTAATAGCCTTATTAATTGCATTATTAATTTAATAGCCACACGAATTTGTTGTCTAAAAATGTATTTTATCACTTTATTTATATATTAATTACCACGAACATCTCTGTATACTGTAAGAAAAAATCCTTTTGTGTCTGAAGCTGTAGAGATTGAATACGAGAAAAAAAGCGAAGCAAACCTACTCGCAAAACATGCTTTAAAATTCGCAAAACTTTTTCACTTTTTTTGCTCAATAACTAGATTACAAGTCCATAAACGTTTTTTGACGTTTTTTCTTTATAAACTTTATTCTGCATGAAAAGAAAAATTCTGATTCATATAACAGCTATTCTTACATAGAAAATATGAGATTTTTATTTGATATTTATGCATGGAAAGAAAATTTAAAAGATTTTTTATTATTGTCAATATCTATTTTAGATGAAGTTGTCACGTATGGTTTTGATGGTGGTGTTTTCTTCATAATTTATTTATATTCATGTTTTGATTCTGCATGATCTCCGAAATAGACAAATTTTTCAAGGGCATGTTTTTTTCAGTGGTCCATTAATATCAGTGGCATCTTCAAAGACCTTGCTCCAAAACATTTAGCACTTTCAATAGCACCTCGCTAAAGGTAAATTGACCTGTTCCCACTTCGTAGTCCCTGTTTATACCTTTCTGATATCCACCCTCAAGAGTGGAATTCCTAATGATTTTTGTGTAGCTGGTAGAGCGGTAGTGAGCATATTCAAAATGTAATGCTGATAAATCTAATAAGGAATTAAGTTAAGAAGACACTTTTTCATATTTATACAAATCTTTACTTAGAGTGTGTTGGCTAATTCTATAGGAATAGATGCGTCACGCAGCTCTTTAGGAATAATTCCTGTATCCTTTTTTGTTTCCTCATGCAGCAAAACATTTTATATATTTTTTTTAATCAACTGTTACTATTAATCAAAATGCAATTTTCTTTTTATTTTCTTATGTCCACTCAAAATGCACTGATAACACCATAAACTTTGAACAGCTGTTCAAGTTGGTGAAAAAACCATTCACGTAAGATTTGCGATCCCAACTGTCTGTTCGGATGGCAGCATAACTTTAGAACCCGATAACCGGAATTTATGCATTTATATAGCCACCAGGATTTATCATGTTCAGCTAGGTCGTAAAAGAAAACTATGCATCTTTTCCATGTATCCACATTATAATGGTAATGTAACAGCTTTTGCACACAGTGTTTGAAGCAAAATGGGCATAATTAAAATAATAACAACACACTATTTTAAATTTCTAAGTAAATAACTTTTATTTATTTTTAGAACGATATGACCACAAACGTAGCAAACATTATTCTATTTTGGGCACTTGTTATTTTCCATATTAAAAATTTTAATGTTCTTCTGGTTTTAAAATATAATTTACTCTGAACAAAAGGTTGATTATTCGACTTTAATTAAATTATTAATGTAGCCGACTTTACAAATCCAATGATGCGAAAGTTCTTATGTTTGGCGCTACTTTCACGTGCAATTTTTAGAATTGAGTTCTAAATCAATGAGCAGACAAATGTTGTGCTGTGTAAACCTCAGATCTCGACATTTTTTATAAAGTATATTGCAGATATATATCAGGTATCCATAATTTGTGATAGTAAAGTCGAAGTCTTTGTAGTGTGCCCAATAAATTTGTGTTGAACCAATTAGTAATGTATTTTGAGTAATATTAAAGTAAAAATTATATATGAAATTTAATTTAATCAACCCAGCTTGCGAGCGCTTTTAAAATATGTTTAACTATTTATAAATGAAAACTAAACTGGTTATTATTTCACATTCAATGTCACCAAAATATGTATAAATAACTAGATTCCAAATAGATACGATGTAGATCAGATAGAATCAAATAATACAAAAAGCAATTTCAAGAAGTTGAAAAAGAATTATTTTATAGTAATTTACTTCTCAGCGTCTTTATAAGTTAATTGTTATTTTTAAATAAAATCACCCCATGAAATAAGCTAAATATGTTTGTTATTTTGATCAAGTGAGAACTTAACCAAAGGAGAATGTTTTTAATGGTAAAATCGTCAATTGCCCTAAACCCATTATTAAAAAAAAACTGATTTTGTTCTAAACTAATGCCGTTAAAAAAAATAAAGTTTCTCTTATTTAATTTTTTTTTATTTCTATAATTTCTTTTTTTTTTAATAAAATAATTTTTTGAAGTAAAAAGATTTTATTTTTTTCACATTTAAGAATTTTAATATAATAATTTAATTTATAAAGTCGGAAAATAGTACTGCATGTAAAGAAACGTGTGTATGTAAATGATTTATAAAAAAATTGCGAATTTTTATTTTTGACAAACTCGTTCTACAACAAAATAATATTTTAGACATCTGTGCTATAGTACAGTTTAAAGAAGACAAAAAAAAGGGGTGAGAATCATCTTTAAAAAACGACATCTTATGCTCCTTCAAGTCTTTCCATTATATGTCACTGCTGTATTTATCTTTATAATCGTATTAACATTAACGTAAGCCTCAAATGAATTAAATTGTTTATTTAATAATACAACAAATAAGAGTAATAAATTTTCAAAATTATACATCATTACATGTTGTGACAATAAATGAAAACAAATAGTAAGAAAAATATGAAAACATATTCATCATCATAATATTTGTGGATCCACAATAAAAATGACATTAAATAAACAACTGAACAATACATCGAACAACAATCTGTAAATTAATTTGATTGACTAGATGCTGGCTGGCTGGCTGATAATAGAATAACTGAATACCAACAGATTGACGGCTGATGGTTAGTTTCGGATTTTATTCAAAAACATTTATGTTGCTGCTGTTGAATTTTATTTTAACATGTGTAAAATCAAAATTGATTATCATATTTATGCAATCGGGTGACAAATATGAATACATTAACACTGTCAAAGAAAATAAATAACTAAACAAATTCTACCACCCACTCCCACCCATTTTTTATTTTCATTTCTCTCAGCAGCATGGTAGCAAAAGTTTGAAATTCATTAGCACGGCAACAGTGCGTGCAATACCAGCTAGAAAAAAATGCTAAGTTAAAGTAAAGTAAAAAAAAAGTTAAGTAAAATAAACAGAAGAAATGAAATCAAATTAAATCAAGCAAACAATATAAAATTTGGTTATTCGTATTTAAAAAGAAATATTTACTTTTTCAATTTCTTATTTCTTAATCTTCTTGTTTCATAAGCAAAATCCTTAGAGTCTCAAATGAAATTATTAATGAGCAAATAAAATCATCATTAAATATTCATAGATTTTGTGTAACCCAAAAAAAATATATATTTAATTATATAAGAATAAAACAAATATTTAAAAAATTAACATAGGAAGCAGATAAACAAGGCATTGGAGGAGTAAATATTATAGAGAAGGTGTGTTATTTTCACAAAAAGAGGAAAGTTTTTTTTTATGATATCTTCGAGAATAACTTGGTTCGGTTTTCGATTCAAACGCAAAGTAAAATAATAACATTTAATACTAAAGCAGATCTCTAATATTTTAAATTTGTTTATAATTTCTCCCAGATGTCAATTATCTATTTTAGGTCAACCTATCCCACTGGATCATCTAAAGAGAGTCCACACAAAATTGTTAAATTTTCAATTTTTACAGAAATCGTTAAACCGTGTTCACATCAACCTAGCAAAAATCTTACACCCACTCGTTCGCCAAAAAAATACAGTTGTATTTTTCTTGTTGTTATAAAATTAGCTTTAAGAAGATAGTTTTCCTTCCTTATTGAAAATTTGAACTTTTTCAGTTTTTTGTATAGCGCATACTACTGCTGGACATCTAGCAACAATATGAATTATTTTAACCTAACCTTTACAAGCGAAGTTACACTGATGCTACAACGTTTAAAAATTCAATAACATATGAGACTAAATATTAAAACAAAAAAATTTAAATATTAATAATATCCTCAATATTGCGCTTGAAAATATGAAAAACGAGCACCTAGGATTATCCAACCAATAGCCAGACCACAATAGCTTTTGTTCTAGCAGTTTATCTCCTGTCACATAAAATTTCAAAGCGAAGTTACGAAATGTGTAGAAAAACAGCACAGCTAGGAATAATGAAAAAGTAAATTGAATTTAAATATTGTGCTTCATTCCTGAAAGGAAAATAAAACGGATGCAGAAAAGTTAAGAGTTTCCCTGCAGATAGGGCTGTGCAGTCAGTATTTTGAAAAGAAAATGCTTTATTTTCTATCACCCCCAAAAAATGCTACCAGTGCAAAAAATCTCCTTTAAGTATTTAAGACTGAGCGAAAAAATCATGGAAAAAGACTACGTTTTCTAAAAACAAATATGACACCATATTAAGATAATACAATAGTTCTAAAAACAAGATAAGGTTGATAAGGGGAAGTTTGAAGAAAAATACCGTGCCAGTTTTAAATGTGCAGAGCCTAAGGGAACTTGTGAACGCGGGGGCGACAAGTTTTTTTTACCTTTTTTCTTTTTTAAACTTTAAACAAAGTCGTTTATAAGGCTTTCAGAACATTTTAGTTATTTCTTCAAATTGACTGCATGTTTCATCGATACTTACTATAATGCGCCTACCAAAAATTCAACTTTCTATTATTTACATTTTTTTTAATCTTATTTATTATTTTGAAAAGAAAGTAACACATTTAATAAATAAGTATGAGTCCTTTCTTCCATACCTTGACACTGTAGCCTATGGAAATAACAGGAGGCAGGTAGTGGCTGTGGTTTAAACCCAAACATTCACAAAGTGTGGTTTTTTCCTATCCGATGTACTTTTGTATTCTTATCATAATGCCACCAATGGTACGACTAGAGTTAAGATAGTCTTCGGCTCACGGTTCTGCTTGCTGTACTTCTGAACTTGCAAGTCCGGTTTACGCAATGCCCCTCGAGGGCTTTGGTAAAACCATTATATTTTAACCGGCGCTAAGAACAAGGTGGACTGAGGCCTATAGTAGGTTCCCACTTTAAACTTGAGCACACTATTCTCTGAGCCTTTCGTCTTAAAAAAAAATCGTAAGACTAACTAACAATATATAGCTTGTTCTTTCGGAATAATTTTATATCGAGACCAAAGTTGATTTGGGCCAAAATGTTTCATACTTGATCTGGGTTCTCTATCTAATGAAAAGTTTAGTCATCAGCAAAATTCCAATGCTTGTCTTAATTAAAACTGCGTATTATAATGTGAAGTTTAATAAAATTTTGGAATGCAGTTTGTTCTCTACGAAAGTTTACCTAAAACATAAAAATTTTAACATTTTCAAATATAGTTTTTTTTTTTAGTTCGCACTCGTCTCCTCTTAGCACTTGTATTTTAAGTTTCAACTTTCTTGAATGTCAATGCGCCGGCGTTTGTGATTTAAACAAAAATGAAAAACGAAAAAATAAAAATGTAAGCGAAACATTTATTATGAACCCATCACATTCTGAGCATGAAAATAATGAATACAAAAAAATTGCCAAGAATGAAAAGGCGAGTAGCATTTTAAAAATTATAAATATCATTTGATCATGCGAATATTCAACATTCCATTGTCATAAGAACTCATTTAAGTTTTTGTTGTGTGTCTGTGCATGTCTTTACGAACATGTTACTCATATATTGAAAATATGGGAAACAATTTTAGGCAACTGTTGTTATCGAGAGCTGTAAGAGGCTCACAAAAACCAATTTTGTTGTTTTTATCTTTAATTAATAAAGCCAAAGGGAAAAATAAATAACTAAACTAATATGTCACTATAAGAAGAGAATTCTGAAAATAAATAAATACTTAACTGAAAATAGAGAAACGTCATGGACAGAAGGCTAAATCAAATATTCTTGAACTTTTGCAGAATTGTGTAGTGAAGCGTTAGTTGCGTTTAAATTTTAATTATTCCGATTTCTTACATTTCTTTCTATATCAATTTAAACTTTTTTTGTTAAACATTTTGGATTTTATATTAAATATAATTATTAGTTGTTATTTACAAAAACTTACTAAATATGAAATAGCAGCTCAAGTTGGCTTCTTTATTTGGCAATTGGTTTGAAAAAAGAATTTCAACAATGCGCTTCATATTGACATGCATTTAATAATTTTTGTTTCATAACTTTTCTTTATTTTTTGTATTTGATCCCATTTGTCTCTAGACGTTCGCCTTGACAATGTTGGTTGATGCTCATTTTTGGCTGTAGGCTTGTACTTTTACCATTGGCTATGCTACGGTGAATTGAGCTTTTGGAGCGGTGTCTTCAACAAATTATTGTGATAAGCGACAAAATCGAAATTGCTTAAGAACAAAAAAAAAAAAAACAAAAAAAAAAAAAAAAAAATATATAAAAAAATGCCACTGGTTTTTTTTCTCAGTTCATATTTATTCTGTTCTGCTCAATTCATTTCTTGTACTTTTTGCATTTCTGTTTAAATATCTTTTTGGCATTACAACGCGCATGCGTAAATGAACATGTTAAAAGGCTCACTGTCATTATCATCATCATCACCAACGCCGTTGATGTCCACATCATCTGTTGCAATGCCTAAATGTATATATGTGAATCCGTATCATTTGTATCTGTGTGTCTGTCTGGTGGTAAATCGCAAAACATGATAAAATCATTGATTTTCACCTTAGAAGCTCTTAGGAAGAAATTAAGAAAAACATGTGACTTTTTCTTGTTTCCGTAGTTCGTAATGTGAAGCGAGCAGATGACAAAGTTTGAAATGGTGACGTTGAAGTTATAACTTCGTTATGGCTTTCCTGCATTCAACACAAAAACAGTCAGCATGACGACTTTATTGCAATAGCGAAGGAGATAGAAGATGCGATAAGTTAAGAAGATTGTTGTAGATTTTATTGTAGTCAGTATTGTTAGCTTTGCGTGACGATTACGCATATTAATCAACATCACCCATTAACGCAATATGACTGCTGGTGATGCCTGCTATTGTTGTTTTTGTTACTATTAAATTTACAGACGTTGCTCAATCGCACGGGTGCATAATTCAAAACAATTTCATTCCTTATATGCAATCATGATACGTGTGCACGTTTAACAACAACAAAAACAGCAGAAGCAAAAAACAAACATCTTTATCATTTTATCACGGTTTTATGGTTTTAGCGGGTTGTTGATGTTTTAATAAAAACCCTATATTTGAGGTCCTTATGGTCTGTGCGCATATTGTTCGACGGGGTTTGATTTAATTGGGTATGATTCTACGTCATCCCGCATCAAATTTGGTTTGCAAACAGACCGGTTTCGGGTATGACCTATCTTCAGTGTTCTCTTCTCTCTATCTATATGGAACACTGAAGATTGCTCATAGCCGAAACCGATCTGTTTGCGGTAAAGCCTTATGGTCTATTTAACTACATAGATTAAATGCAATAATTCATTCGCGTTCTAAGTAAAATAAAACTCTTTCCTTAATTTACGAACAGAGGGATATTATGAACGTTTGTTTTAATGTTTTAACCTTCAGCTGTAAAATTTCAATTATATGAGTTACGACTTTTCTAAATGAGACTCACTCTGTGACTTTATATACAACATTCTCTCGGTTAACTTGGTTCTCTGATTCATCACTAATTACGCCCCTTCATTTAAAAAAATCTTAAGAGATGTAGCATAAATTTGGGCTCTATTAGGACCTGTTTATAGTTTTTTCCTTGCTACACTGTTTATATTGAAAAGGCGTAAATATTTATAATTTTTATTATTGTCTTTACTATTGGGAATTTATAAAATTCCTTAAAATACAAGTAAGTTTCGTTTTTTTGGGTTCGGGGTATTAGTTTGTTTTTGTTCTTTTCTTGATCAAGTTTGTTCAAAATAAACATTTAGTATGTAGTCTGTCTGTCTATCTTTTGATTTACTTGCGGGACTCTTGTCGTCACAGAGTCATCGCAAAACTTTTCTTCTTTATTATACAACGTTGGTGTGACTTCTAAAATGTTAAATAAATAAAAAATATTATGAATAGTTGTTGTTGGTGCTTCATTTAATCCTTTGAATAATAATATACATATGTGGCAATTTCTTAGCCATTAAGAATTATTACAAAATTCGAGATCCATCAACACTGTTTGGCGGTAATAAGTCTAGTTTTTACAAAATATTTAAAAGGATCTCTACATTAGAAGTCCAAAATATTAATGTTTACTACAGCGACATATAAAGTAAGTATTTAAAAAGAAGTACTTTTATAGGAAAAAACCTTTAGTTTATAAATAACACATTAAATAGCTACAAGATATCCAATAAAATTAAATAAAGTAACCTTTTTGTAAAAATGTACTTTATTGTTTTAAAAGATCTCCTTAAAAAAATATCCTTTTGCAAATTTCTGTATATTAGATACCATGCAAGGAAAAATTTTTTATTTTTTATGATTTAATTATTATTTTTATTTGACCTTTTTTTTTATTAAATAAATAAGTATTAATCTCAATAACAAAATATTTTTTCAAATTGTTAATAATTATTGTTTTATAAAAATTGATTTCCTGGAGATGCTTTTCAAGGGAAAGCGAAATATTGAAAATATAGTGTTAAATTTATTTAAAAAAGACCCTTATTAAGATTAAAACGTATTTATTTTTTATAATAATATCGTTATATTAAAAAGTTTAACATAAACGCCTTAGTAAGATAATTAGTACATTTTTTTATAGAGCATGCATATGTAATTTACTTAAGTTAATTTTTAATAAACAAATACTTTTTGAAAGCAGCTCTTCTGTTAATAAAAAGGATATTTTAAGAAATTTAAGAAAGAACCTCTGAATGGGTCACTATTTCGTACTTTCTTTAAAAAAGTATCATATGTAACTTTTACTTAGGCTTAAATTTGTTACAAAGTTTAAATGCAATTGCAAGAATCTTTCCAAAGGGAAATACGTAGCCTATTAAAGCGCCTTAAAACGTTTATTGACGGAAAAAAATATACAAATACATGAACATGAACTTAGGACCACCAGCACTCAAAGCACAGCCAAAACTACAAAAAGAGAACATACCAATAAAATCCACCACCACCTAACCACCCTACTCAAAGGGAAAATAAATTTACAAAATACATACACGGTATGTACTACACAGGAACTTATCGAAAAACTTAAAGACATCTAGATAACCGAAAACACACGACAACAATGATCTATATAGACAATTTATACAACAACCAATATGTTACCGAAATTATAGATGCAAAGAAGATAATAAAACAAAACTACTTTAAATTTAATAACCACTTTCGATGAACAAGTTTTAATTTCTTAAACCAATGCTATAATCGCTATAATCAAGTTTTTGTTAAAATTTACCATTAAATAGTTGTGATGCATTAATAATGTGACAGTTGACTTCGTTAACCACAATAAATTTTATTTTTAAATTGTACAAAAATAACATGGTATTTATTATCATAATTTAATTATATACATATTTACGTAATCAAAGTATGGATAAAAATTAACAAAAAATGCTTGGCTTTAAAATGATTTTGGTTCCGCACTTAGCAGAATGGCATTCTAGCAGTTAAGTGGTTTGCTTCGACTATAGATATAAAATATAGTAAAATATTTATAAACTCACAACAATTATGGAATTAAATAAAATGCGTAAATCTTGCGTGGTTCTTCTTTATTTAATAATGCTTTGTACTTTAAATAATAAATACATTATATATTATTGTTATGCACGGTAAGTTGCAAGTAGCAAGAATATATAATATCTTACTCTTAGTTTATGGTTTCCTTAATCAAGTTTTTTCTCTGCCTGAAAAGAAATGAGAAATGGGATAATTGTTTTTAGCTTAAGGCAGATTGCTTGTTTGATTTATCTTTTTAAAAAGCCTTTATTTCCTCTCCCTGTGATTGTTAAACAGTTGGGCTTTTTGTTAATTATCATTGGTTAATTTGTTTATCGGTTGGCATTGGAGTAAACTTTTTGCAATAGTTAGATTAACGTATTTTCTTTTATAAGCTTATTAATTTAATTCCACTTTGTGAAACATGGGGTCTTTGTAATATTTGTTTATTGCGAGCGATCAGTGAGATACCGAACTTGATTGTTCGACTGAAGCCTCTAGCCTATATTTGTATGTGGACTCACCCGTCATTGATGTCTACCTATATTAGTTCTCATATTTAATGGGTTAAAAAAACCTCACATAACTTTAGCATTCGATTTAGTTCTTTTGCACAATTGATGCTGATGTTGTTGCGCTAAATGTTCTTTTTTCGCAACTGAAGTATGAACTTTAATTAAGTCATTAGCAACCGTGCGATCTGCCACTTTTTTCAGCAATTTCTTGCCTTCCTACTGTAACGCAATTTTAACAGACAACCAGTTAAGCAGCGATACCATGATCCTCTTAGCTAAAAGTTGATGTTGGTTAAAGAATAAAATAAGAAGTGACAACAACTGCAACGAAGAGGCAAATAAAAAATCATAACACAAACTAAATACAAACACCAAACAAATAAACAAACAAAAAGACAGTAAAAAAAACAGCTGAAAAAGAAAAAATAAATACAACGAACCAGCACTTCTTAATAATTAATCTTTTTTAACATTTCTAAAGATGCGTATGAATATTTATGTTTATATAAAAATATAAAAATAAATAATTGGAAATTTCATTTATACTTTTTAGTTAAGCAGTGGCTGCAATTCTCCACACGTAAACTCTGACGCATACTTGCACATATTGCTTTAGAAGTTAAGCCTACTTACATATGGTCTGTACGATATACTTTTTATATTGTTCTTGCCAATGACATAAAACTTGTTAGTATAACTTTAAACAGCTTTCAAATATCATCACAAGTTATACACACTGCATTTAATTTCTTTGCTGTAATTGATTTGTTTGTCAAGAGAAAGTGTTGAATGAAATTTAGCTTAATCTGCAAACTGATTATCGTTCTCATTTAGATATTTTTATAATTTCTCTCACTAAGGCAGCCTAAATATTTGTAAATATAATTTACGGATCTCTACTAGTCCCATAATACTTTTGCTAGTTTACTACTGAAGCGGGCTGGCTATTCAGGGTATAGAAGACTTGTTTAAAGGACATGAAGTAGAGTTGCAGGCATAAAATTTGCCACGCTTGGCAATATTTTTATACTAGTTTATGATAGTTTTCTCTACTTTTCTTGTTATTAAGCCTTTCAATTAGAAGTATAATTTATAATTGTTTAATCAATTTTCAATTTTAAAGGAAACTAAACGACAAAAAAATATACAAGAAAACGTTTGGATGTTGCCTAAATAGTAGTTATTTTTTTAATTAAAAACATTTTCCAACTGACAGCAAGCACTTTTTTTAAATCTCTTTTGATCAAGGAAGAATTCCGCCACTAATAATTTGCTTATAATCGCATAAATTTCATGTAGCATGTTATGAAGCAGTGAAATTACATTAAGTCATCATATACATATATTAGCAGGATAATGAATTTATTTAGGCTTGAGATAAGAGTATTTGTGTTTAAATTAGAAGCTGTTATCGCCACAACCGAGACCATCAGGTGTAAACACTGCCGATTCTTTTTAACAAACACCTTCATAAAATACCCGATATCTAATGTCACTAGTAACGAGTAGATGTACAGAATTCTAACTCTTTTGATAAACAGCATTTCCTTTTTTTACGATTTTTGCATTAATTAGTTTAAATATTACTACGATAATTTCTTAAAATACTTATGTTCCGGTAAGGAATCGGGACCGGAAAAATTCGCTATCTTACACAAAGAAGAATTATAAATTTTGTTCCGGGAATATCTCTGGTCGCAATGCTCACGGGGTTGTGAACACACAAATAAATAGCGTTAAAATATCCCATTTGCGTTTTTTTTTTTATTTGGTGTTTACAATCCCATGAGCATAGCGACCAGAGATATTCCCGGAACAGAAGCTTTGGCACTATGATCTGAATTTGAAGAAAAATTAATATTTAAAAATGATTGAAAAACATGCTTTCTTGTATCCAAGAATAATGGTCAAAAACTTTTGTTTACCCATAACTGGCAATTATTTTATAATATTCAAACAAAATATTTTAATTTACGATTAAAAAAATCTAACTTTTAAAAAATCAATTTTATTACGACAAGAAAATTTTGCAAAGAATTTCAATCTTTGAAAATATTATTAGTAGAAACTTTATATTAAATGAAATTCATAAATAATTAACAAGCTCTAGGAGACTAGATTGAGAGTTCCAAATATAGTACCCAATAAAAAAACTTTTCTTATAGAAATATTTTATTTTTCGAAAATCTTTTTAAATGCACGAAATCACAACACAGTATTCTATTGCTGTTAAAGTGCTTTACACATACATCTATATTTATTTTATTTAAACTTACTTTTTTATTTATTTTTTATTGAGTGGAACATCAACATTTATATAGAGACATAATGTAATCTATGTCACTGGTTCAACCAGCAAAAAAAAAAAAAAACAAAATAAAAAAAAGATGAAAAAGCAAAAGAAAAATAAAATACAATCAAATCGAAAATCAAATCATGTGCTCAGTGGTTTATTTAATGAACAATTTTGTGCAAAATCACAAATTTCAAATAAGTAAAATAAAACAAATACTCGCACGAATGAATAAAAAAAAGTAACCAGTAAGGAACTGAACTCAATTCAGTCCAGAGTTAGTTATCTTTGTCGAATAAATTGAAGAGAAATTATGAATTCTTTATGATATATTTTTTTCTTGTAGCTAAAGGCTTCAAAAACAATTAAAAAGTAATTTAGATGGTCTTTAAATTGAAACTTAATTTACGCAAGCAGACAATAAAGAAATATATACACACATATGTGTACATACTCATGTAAGTAATAGAATAATTAAAACAACAAAAGGGTCTAATAATAAAGTGGACGAAAAAAAGACTATTTTAAATAGAGTTTTCAATTAAACAGATTAATAACGTAAAATTATATTTAATAAACCCTAACAGTAACAACAACAACAACAACGAGTAAAAACCATAAATTCATTTTTTCACTTTAATTTACTAAAGAAATCACATATCCACAAACAAACGCCTAACGAGCATTGAAAAACGTCAGAGATGGAAAATATAGTACCATTTTCAATCAGTTTTAATATATTTTTTTAAAAATTAATTTTTTGGGGCAAAAGTTGTACTTTTTCTGTTCGAAAAGATAAATTGTAAATGAAATGGTCATTTGTACATACATATATACTCTTGTCATTTAATTCAACATTATTTAATTATTAAAATTTTCAATTTTCCATTCCTGAAATCAAGCACAAGATTTTAAACAGAATAGTTAAAAGGGGTTGACAAACTACAAATGTTACAATTTCTTTGGTAATATATCAGAGCATGCAAAGTGCCGTACATACATACATACATACATACCTGAGTTATTGTGTTATTTTTGTCCTTTACGTTTATACTTATAAAACAAGTTTGTGCATGCTATTGTGTTTTTAATACATAATTTTTCATACGCCCAATAAATTTCTTTGTTTAATTTTGTTTTCTATAACAAATGATAAAAATTTATAAAATGGAATAAAAAGTAAATAAAATAAACAACCGTGTTATTAGGCTAGGCTTTGTAGCACTTTAAAGAAAAATTGTCCAAAAGTTATTTAAAATCAAATGAACTTAATAAAATTGCTTTAAATCTTAATTTTTATTTTAATACGTACATCCTTTTTGTACTGATTTTTAAAACATTTAAACAAATCATCGGCCTTTCAAATTTTACCATTAAGTTTTTAAATTTAATCAAAGCGGTTGATATATTTTCCGTAACACATACCGAACTGGTTCCTGTAAAGAAAGTCAACAAAAAATTTACAAATTTTCAGTAGACGAGACTGTTTTTTGACAGAAAGAGTGAGGTTTCTGCAGTGAACACGGTACATAAATTTCTTGCAAAAAGTGAAAATTGATATACATATTTGCCTCTCTTTAGAGGAACCAGTGCGATATATACAAATAACTTGTATGTTAGTAAGTATGATTAATGTTATTAAAGGAAATTAATTATTTTTATCGCTACAATATTTGTATATCTGTAACAGGTCTCTATCTCTGGAATCGTCAAAAAATGCAAAAAGCTGTCTTATTATGACCCCTATAATAGCAAATAAACAAGCGAATCCCCACATGGTGGTTATTGTCGTGTATACAAATTGGCATTGGAAATTTAAGACAAGGTTTGCTAGAATGGTAACTGTAATGGTGGCTTATCTTTCAGACTTTTAAAGGCATACGATTAAAAATCGTGTGCCCTCCTTTAGAGCGACAATAATAATAAAATAATGTATGATTTGAACAACTTCATATGTGGGTCAAACTCGTACTTGCCTGATTTATTTTATTAAATATATAGTCTTCTTTTCATATTAACGCATGCTGTCCAAAAGTATGATTTTATCGAACAAAAATCTGGAAAGGCTAGAAACGACTTTGAATTAAGAGACTGTCTCAATAATGATAAATATTATATTCTCGATTAATTGTTTTTCAAAATTGGCTATTTCATGTATACCCTGTTTTAGATGTCTCATGAACTTTTCATCCATTTTGAGGTATTTTTCTTCAAGTAAAATATTTCTATAATAGTAAAGAAGAAATTAATCTCATCCCTACACGGAAAAATGTAGTTTCTTAGTTTTCATTTAGTTGATTTTTCTAAAACTACAGCAGCATTTGTAATTGAATGCTTTTTAGAGCACATTTTGTTTTAAATATTTAGTGAACCTTTCATAATCACATATAGACAGACCTATTAACTTATATGAGAAAGTCTAAAGGCACAACATCTTTGTTACTTGCCATTCTTTTTAATAAGTGGGACATTAAATTCCCCCAAATGAGCAATACTTCCGCTCAAGTTAATCTTGTAGGATTCTGTGGCAAAATGCAAAGTCTTTATATGTCTTTACAAAGGTTTTTAAGTTTTAGCTAATACATAATATTCCGTTAAAATGAGGATCGTTCAAACTCAGTTTAGTGCAGACATGTCTGCCACAAGAAAAAAGCAAAGAAACCTTTACATTTTTAACAACTCAAACGCTGTTACCAATCTTAATTTATTTACCTTGCAGAACGGGAGCTACCATATAATACGCCGGGGGGATGAAAAACTAGAATGGTTACGTTCGGCGCAGCCCAGGGATCTATCATGGGCCCTGATTATGGAAGCTGGCCTATGACGGGATCTTTGGTATCGAAATGCCAGAGGATACGCAACTGGTGGGATACGAGGATGACATAGCAGCTGTCATCTCGGCACGGGACATGGACGACGTCAAGAGGAAATTGAACCAGGTTATGATCAGGACCAAAAATTGCCTCGAGGACCACGCGCTTGAGCTCGCCAGGAGCAAGACAGAGGTAATCTTGATGACACGGAGCCATATGCCACCCGACGCTGAAATGCTTGGGCATTAGTTTTAACTGCAGGCTGTTTCTGGGCTCATGTGCAGCATGCGGCCATCAATGCGGCAAAAGTAACGGGGGCCCTTAGCTGGCTAATGGCAAATGTTAGTGGCCGAACGCAGAGCAAGAGAAGGTTGATTATGGCAACCACAAGCTCGATATTGCTGTATGGCAGTGAGATTTTGGGAGATGCGGTAGGCGTAAGGACCAAGCACACAGTGCTAGAGGCTGTACAGCCTACAGAAGTACTCAAAATTGCTTCTGTCTATCGCACAGTTTCGGCCGCGGCAACACTGTGGGGACGTGCCGATTGATATCTTGACGCACGAGCGAAGGGCAGTCTGGGTCTCGAGTAGAGAACCCCCTATGATAAGTGCCAGGGAACGGAGGTCCCAGACCATCCAGCGATGGCAGGATAGATGGAGCTCAGAAATGGCTGGGAGTTGGACTGCAAAGCTCATCCCCAATATGGGGATCTGGATTCAAAGACGTTTTGAGGTGGTTAATTACTTTCTTACCCAACTTCTTTCGGGTCATGGGTATTTTCAAAAGTATTTGTACCACATGGATAAAATGGATGATCTTGCTGCATTTACTGCGAGGTGAAATGCGACGATATTGAACACACGTTCTTCGACTACATCCGGTGGCACGCGGAGAGACATGTGATCGGGGAGCAGGTTGGCAAACTCAATTTTGGGAATATAGTTTCTAAAATGCTCAAATGCGAGGACAACTGGAATGTGGTAAGTAACTACATCGAAAAAGTCTTACGGAGGAAGAAGAAGAAAGAAATTTAGGAAAGCAAGCAAACGGATTCATGTTGGCTAGCAATATGGCGGACCCAAACGTGAGTATTTTGAGAAAATAGTCTGCTGACGTTGGCCTGGGCCCTACCCGAAGTAATGCCGAGAGCCGTTCCGGGAAGGGAATATCTCCCAGAACAGGAGGAGGGATTGTTTTAGAGGAGGCACCACTCGAAGCAGCTGACAAATGTCCCTGCAAAGGCATTTTAAATCTTACCTTACTCTTCTCAAAAATATATATATTATTGTTATTATTATTATTATTATGAGTTAAGTTTAACTTTCTCAACTTCATGAAGTTGGAAAAGACCTATACCGGGCTATGCCAAGGTATTAGGCTCTGTTGGAGCGTAGACCATGTTCTAGCCCGTTCGCATCTAGTTGCTGGAGGAATCGGCGTACTATATTACACGTATTCAGGATCACAGATTTTTGCATAGTCTGCAGAACATCTTGTAGAATGTGTTTTTCCAGCTGCATGATAAGGCTTTTTGGTATCAATCCTGTGGCGGATAGTATTATTGGCGAGATATCCACTCTTTCCACATGATACATTGTTTTCAGTTCGTTTGCTAGCTCCGTATATTTTTGAATTTTTGTGCTGTATGTCGATTGAAGGTTGTTGTTGAGTGGGACAGCTATATCAAATAATATAATCCTTTTAGCTAGCTTATTAAACAATACGATGTCCGGTTTGTTAGCTCGCATTGTGCGGTCTGTTATTATAGACCTGTCCCAGTACAGCTTAGAGCTGTTGTTTTCAAGTATAGGTGGAGGTTCGTATTTATAATATGGCAGCCACTGTCCGACAAGACCATACTGCATGGCTTGGTGAATTATTTTGGCCACTTGATTATGTCTCATTGTATAATCACTCTGTGCCAGGCTCGTGCATCCCCCTATGACGTGATCGATGATTTCCGCAGCACTCTGACAGCGGCGGCATAAGTCGGATTGTATATTTTCACGCAAAACGAACTTGCGGTAGTTTTTTGTAGCTATTACCTTATCTTGAATTGCTATGATAAAACCTTCCGTTTCTGCAAAGAGAGACCCACGCTTAAGCCATAAATTCGAACTGGGCATGTCGATAAAGCTTTGTGCTAGCTGGAATGGATGAACTCCGTGTATACTTTTACTTTTCCATGCGTCTAAGCGCTGCTCTTGAGAGAGAACATTGGGTGGTTCTACAATCTCATCTAGTTCAAGGTTAAGTGGAGTATAATTCTTGTCCGCTAGACATACTGTTCGGATTAGGTCTGAGCTTTCAATTTGGCTTCTAAAATAATTTCTCAAGCTACTTATTTGCGAGAAATGCAGGTTTGGTATGTCCAGGAGACCTCTTCCACCGTTTTCCCAAGAAAGGGTGACTCTTTCAATTGCACTTCTCGGATGGTGACATTGGTATTTGGTTAGTGTGGTTCTAAGTAATGTCGATATCTCGTCAAGGTTTGTGTTTGACCAGTTGACAAGTTATTATTATTATTATACTTATTATTATTATTATTATAATTATTATTATTATTATTGTTATTATTATTATTATTATTATTATTATTATTATTATTATTATTATTATTATTATTATTATTATTATTATTATCATTATAATTATAATTATTATTATTATTATTATTATCATTATAATTATTATTATTATTATTATTATTATTATTATTATTATTATTATTATTATTATTATTATTATTGTTGTTATTATTATAATTGTTATTATAATTATAAATATATATACCATGTATAATTATAATAATTAAAACAATAATAATAATCAGATTTATAATAATTAAAATTTACATTTAATACTACTCGTATTATCTTTTTTATTATTTGAATTATTATATATGAGTATGATTTATATTTTTGTGGTAACGTAAAAATGTTACAAAATATCTGTTATTTGTCTCCCTGTTTGTCGTTTTATCCTAAATAAATTTTTGGGATTTTGTGTGATGTGTTTGTGTTACATATAGATTTTCATGTCTTTTTGTCGTTTTTGTTTATTGCATGTTGTTGGTTGGTTACATACTGCCTGTGGCATTATTATATTTTTTACAAAGAGTCTTTTGTTGTATGCTTCCATTTGTAATCAAATTTTGTTTGGTTACATAATCACATTTAAATTAAATTATTTTTTATTGTCATTGTATATTTTGTAGATGATTTGTACTTTATTAGATATTGGTCCATATTATGATGCTGATAGTGAAGTAGAAGATGCAGTTGTTAAATTAAAGCTGACAAATTTGTGTTTGCTCCTATTTTAGTATAATTTCGAAATTTGTTTTCTTTAATAAATTCTTAGTGTGCATTAATATTTTAAATATTTGCCATAATCCCCGTTGCGATTATAACGGTTTTTGATGATTTAAAGCTTAAAGCATTGTGAAAATTCATGGTGTCCAAATACTAACTAAAATTAAGCTTTTATTTATAAATATTTATTTTAATCTTCGTTAATATGTGTTAGATTTATTTAATAAATTTTTTAAGATATTCTCATTAAATAATATATTGAAATGTATTACTGCGGGGGAAAGCATATCCATATGGCCATTTCACTACCAAATTTTGTATAGACAATTCAAGGCCTTTACATAAAAATTAAATATATTTTATTAATTTAATTTCTTTTGTTTCGCTACACATTTGGGTGACATCTTCAGTTAAAGAAAAATGTATAAACAATTTAATATCTCAATTAATTATTGGTAAACAAATTTAAAATAATCAATGGTATTGCGAAATATTGAAAAAAAAATACTATTTATTTATTATTTATATAAAGACCTTGTGCTTAAAAAAATTATTTATAAAATCAATTAAATATAATTATAAATATTTGTATATGCGTGATAAGATTTACGTCTGTACCTTGCTGTGTAAACCATAACCAGACGGTGGATCACACCACTGTGGATGAAATATAGCGTCATCTTCGCCTCAGATACGTATGTATATCCTTCAATCATTCCTGGTTGCAAATTAAAAATCCCAAAGCAGGCCGCGGCTGAAGGCCAACTCCTGTTCCAGGACACATGAATCTTAATAAAGTTTAAGAACACAACACTTAGACCTGGCCCATTCATTGTGTTCATTGTGAATGATCCGACCCACACAACTCAAACGAGGGCCAACCTCAATAATCAGTCAGAGAACAGCTAAAAGGCTGAAAAGACAAATAGCTGAACTCTGGGGCTTTACTGATTCAAGTGGAAATATAGTGGAATTGTCTAGTTAGCTCCTGCTAACCTAGAAGGGGACTAGGCTCCCTTTTACCCCCGAAGACACATGTAATGGCTGTGAGATTGCGTCAAAAAATATCAATGTGTTCCGCAGAGGGGGGGAAGGGGAATATTTGTATATATCAATAAATATCATACATTTCGATTTAATATGCAGCTTTTTAGACGTCCAAAGAAACAAATAATTCAAGTTTTTCGAATGCTGACAGAATATTTAACTTTTAAAATGTTAATTATGTGATGATATTTGTTAAGAAAATAATTTTCTATTAAATTTTAATCTTTTCACACGGTAAATTATAACGATTTTTTTTTTCTCTCAATATTTCGCTGTCCTGTGGAAAGCTTCTTCAGGAAATTATTTTTTATATTTTCAAAAACAAAAAATATAACAATTGTTATATTGAGAGAAAAAAAAATAAAATCGTTATAATTTATATGACCGTGTGAAAAGATTAAAATTTAATAGAAATAAAAAAAAGGTCGAATAAAACTGAAAAAAAAAAAATTAAGAAAATAATTAAATAATATGTAAAGCCCTCTATCTACCATACATCCATTTGTAAAAAGTTTTAAAAATATGTACTTATCTGCCAAATATTTTATTATTTTGATGACACTGTCTACAAAAGTATCAACTAATTAGTTTTCATTTAAATTTTTATAAATAGTTACTACTTTTATTAATTTTCTATATTTTTCATTTTAATTATTTTGTACAAACAAACAAGCACTTCTGCTGTTCAGATTTGGATGCTATTTACTCATCTTTTTGCATTCGTTTTATATCACTCCAAACAATTGGCCAAGCAGCCATTAAAACTTTTTTTGGGATAAATAAAATACACAAACTGAGTAATAATAAAAACTCTTTGCAACAAATACCCTCCATTTTCTTTATCCTTGTTGCGCTTCTATCAAGTCATGAAGTAACAAAGCAAAAAAAAAAATAATTATTATTAATATTTGCACCCGAATAATGTACATACATTCTGACAATTAGTATTTCTGCCCGTAAAC
This sequence comes from Trichopoda pennipes, assembly GCA_030448955.1. NCBI lineage: Eukaryota > Metazoa > Arthropoda > Insecta > Diptera > Tachinidae > Trichopoda > Trichopoda pennipes. The sequence goes on from JASKUP010000040.1 coordinate 8,363,531, forward strand.
ATTTGCTTGGTTAATGATTCTGCACGTGGCGCTATAGTCTCTCCTAAATGATAGTTAAAAGAAAATTTGTAGTTTGAATAAATAAAACATAATAGACATTTTCAACTTATAGATGGGACTGAAGCAACAATATAAAAAGTAAAACGAAGATTCTGGTTGCGTGGCAATGGAACGTAAATTGTAAAAAACATCGCGAAAACTTAATTTTGACATGTGAATTCTGCTTTAATTAGGTTACGGTACAAATTTTACGAAGATCGATTTATATCGCATATAATTATATACCTTTCACTATTGACTTAATACAATACAAATCGAAAAAATTTATATCCTTTTTATATTCCAAATTTAAAAAGTTTTAAATATCGATGCTTGTTGCATCTGTTGAAATTATGGATATCACAGATATATCTTTATAAGGACTAACATAAAATACATTATATGTGTGCTTCAAATCATGTAGGGAGTTCTAGAATTTTTTCGTACTCTACTTTTAACAAAATATTTATTAAAAAAGTCGACAGAACTGGCAGATGAAGTTGCTAAAAAAAAAAGAACTGCTGACAACATCGGTTCTCGTATTTTCATTTCTGATTTTTTTAAAAGAATGTCATTTCAAACTGACACCCAGCTAAAAATTAAGTTTTGCGTCGATCATGTGCCGCTTCCATGCAGAATAGCTCATTCCCAGTACAGAAAACTGGTAGCAAAAACTGAATATGACATTTAGTAACAAATGTTCATGTTACCATCACTTCGTAACAATATTTGCAATATTTCAGGGTGATTATACATAACTCTATAGTTATTTGTATGTGTTGGTATATAATAAGACAGTATATTTCAATGTTCTTTTTTATTCATTGTATTTAAAAAATCTCTGCATCTCTGCCCATGGAAGGAAGGTTTTGCTTGCATCAATTACGCAAAATAAAATATAAGGAACAACAACAATAGTTAATGTGAATGTAAAAATGTATTCCAGTCATGAGTACGATGATTCCAAGCATTTGTGCATGTACGTATGAATGTTAATATAAAAGCAGAGTGTTAGTTTTACATGGAGCGAAATGGTAGTACGTATTATATTGTCGTAGTTCTTTATTTGCTGGCTGCAATAAAGAATACACATGTACGGTTGGTTAGTTGATTGGATAGATGGTGTATGTTATTGAATGTATTATATGGGGTCCGTATAATGCGCAACGCCTTAATAGCAACGTCAAATTTTCTGGCAAAACAGGGTAACGATACCCGACCACTTACGTATATCATTATCATACAACACACATACGGTGTTGTAGTTTTATGTACAAGTATGTGTTTTATTGTTGTGTGTACTGCTGTGTTTTGTATTAAAAAAATCTTGCTACAATAACGATATATTGTTGTTGACAGTGGGCTTAAGATTCATTACATATTAATGGTATTTTTCAAATATTATTTTTTTAATATTTACTTATTTTTTGTCTTAGTGTAAGTCTAAAAAGTGGTTTTACGGGTGATATAATACTTAAGTGCATTATAAATCCATAGAAGTTCTTAAACGATTTTTTGATAGTTTTTACTATTTTTTGCGTTTTTCGAAAAACTTCCACATATATTTAAAAAGTTCGATCACCTTCTGCTTTATTAAAGTTCATTTTACAGAATATGTGCTTCACAATCTCTGAGGTTGTGAACCTAAAAAGAATTTTTTTCTTTTAGAGGAATTTAGTGTTTCTTAGGAGTTTCTTCGAAACACTGCTACAAATCAGTTTGCCCAGATTCCACTCCAGCGGCAAAATAATAAATGTATGTAAATATTTTGTTGCGTTTTGTAGTATATGTATATACCTACTTAATCAGAATTAGTCATATTAAAGCAGTGCGAAGTAAATTAAAAACCAAAATGGACTTTTGCTCCACATGAACGGCAATTCCAGTGCTGAATTTAATTTAAAAAATTAAAATTCTATTCTCGAGCTTTTCTATTTTATCTCTCTTTTGCTTTGCTACTCTCTGCTAGTTTTAGAAATATTTTATGAAATGTTTTTTATATATGTAATTTATTTTGTTTTTAAATAAAACTGCGCATCGGTTCCCTATAATTTAATTTTCTGAAATGTGTCCTGATCAACGTTTTACGAATATTTTTAAATTAGCATTTCCCACTTTTTATGCAGTAGGAATTTCTTTCCATTTCTTAGGGTTAATTTTCCATTTGCGTTTCCCAACAGATCTAGGCTAGCGTCTCTAAAGAGTGCTTAACAAAGATGAAATTTATTGTAGGTACCTATCTTGTTTCTGAAAAATAAATTTATAAGCGTGCATTTCTATTATCTTTCGGTTTTGTTTTAAGTTAATATTAAATTCTTGCATAATTTATTTTCCAATTTTAATTTCTGTCACTTTAGCTCCACTGTATAATATTTTAACTGTTGTATTCGTAATCCATTAATGAATTATCAAAACGAAAAGTAAATAGATCTCGCCCAGCTGAACATAATGTGGCAATAATAATACAACACAACAATAACGTCAAAGGATATAATAAATACAGCAAACATACACTCCACAAAGGTACAACCATACACTTAATACAACATTATAACAGCTGTCTCACCGTTGGTTGTCACTGACTAAACGACTGTCAAACAAGCTCTAGCAGCTAAAAAAAAATTGTGTAAACAAATATAACTAAACAAAGTTACACTTTACGTATTTAAAACGTCAGTTGTCCTTAGTCATATTATCATATTTTTTTTGACATGGCAAACACATACAAACACTCATATGATAGCCGTTTATGAGAATATATATAAAAACAGAAAGAGAAAAATTATTTAAAATATTCTGTAGTGTAAACGAGAGCAAGCAGATAAGAAAACTTTTTTTTTTGTTGTTGAGTCTATAATACAGCTTGTTATGCTTGGTGAAGGGTAAGTATAAATTACAAATGGCGTCGTGTTAGAAAAGGATGACTACTGTTCTTTTCTTTAACATATCATTTAACTCGTGGATAAAACATAAAAAATAATGTTTGATGACTGAATGGTTGACGCCTCATTTGTGTCTTTCTATTGTTATACCGCGAGTATACTGGGTTTTGTTTGCATCCATTTCAAAATACTCAGATTGTATCTGCTATTGGAACGGTGATGAGTTAATTTTAAATTTAAGGCGCATCGCATCATTGATACTAGTTTTTTCTTCAATATCTTTTTTCGTAACAATTGTGTGTATTTTGTTAAGTAATCAGAAGGTATTTGTGCGTATTTGGTTTTGTTGGAATTTTTTCCGTTACTTATTTGGACTTATTCGTAGGTCGTTTTTCGTAATTGTCTCGCGAAGACATTTTGTATCGGTGCTAAGATATTTCACTAAGCGTAAGAATATTTTTTCCTTTTTGGTAAACTTCATTCTTCTGTTAATATCATCAGCAACGTCGACTGTCGACCGCTACCAATTATGTTCGATACCAATAATGAACGAATATCGTTTGCATCGGTTCGGTGGTTAAAACTGTAAAACAATAACAAAAACGTGAAAAAACAAATAAATAATAAATAAAAAAGAGGAAGTGTATAAAACTAAAAAAAACCAAAAGTGGAATTATCTGTAACTCTAAGAATAAGAGAAAAAAATAGCAAGGCAACAAAAAACAACAAAAAAAAAAATAGTGGGAATCGTGAATTTTGAACAACATAAATTTATACCCTGGCTGTCTAAATAGTTGACTACTCACACTTATAAGCTAATGCGGGCATATATACATACATCTATACATATTAATGTATGTATATACAACTAGTAGTGGTAGTAGTAGTAGTATCAGTATCAAATTCGTAGTATTGCTCATTGGTATTCAGCCACTTGGAGCTAGTTTGTCATTATACCCCGTCTAAAACAGAAATCATAACGCGTCTTGGACTTTTAAAGTAAATGACTGCTAACCAGCGGACAAATGAGGAATCTTGTGATTTCCTCTTTTGGAGTAAAAAATAAGAAATAAATTCAATTTTAGTCATTTTAATGGATTGTTATAGTGAAATACATATACACGCATACATATAGGCCAATAAACACATACTTAGACATTCAGCATTCATAAACACCACTTATTTATGTTACGATGATAATAAAGCAACTGAAATCAAATCATCAGCTAGTTAAATTACGACCGTCTTAGTGCGTAAAACCCAAAATTTTACAAACTTAAAAAATATAAAATAGAAATTTCTTAAATCATGAAAATTTAATGTAAATAGTTTCATTGCAAACTCGTATAGATAGAATAACCTCAACGAAAAAAAAAACTTACATAATTTTTTGCAATATTTTATTTTATTTTTTTAATAATAAGAAAAAAAACATAAAAAATATAATATCACATAAACAAAATAAAAATATTATTGTAGTGCATTTAAATTAAAAAGTGTTAAAACGCCAATTACAATTAACTGTGTTCCGTGTATAGTATGCGAATTTGTTCACAGTGGATTCAACGAATAAAATGGCCGTTGGACCGACGGAGGGCAAGCAGCAACCTCCAACAGAAACCTTTTCACCCGCACCACATCAAATTATAGCACCTAGCCCAATATTGGCTGTACCGACGCTTGCCTTTTCCGCTGCCCAAGTGGAGATTGTATGCAAAACATTGGAGGATTCGGGTGATATCGAACGTTTAGCCAGATTCCTCTGGAGTTTACCAGTGGCCTTGCCGAATATGCATGAAATTTTAAATTGTGAAGCTGTGCTCAGGGCCCGCGCTGTTGTCGCATATCATGTTGGAAACTTCAGGTAATTGTTTATCCGTTTTGATTACAAAAAATATTTCTTTTCTTACTGTTTTCTTACTTTTATGAAAGTTTTCATAAAAGAATAGCAGATGTGTCTTTTTCCTATACTAATGTAACACATATCGGTGCCAATTTAAATTTCGAGAAGAACACATGGTAAAATTTACATTGTCTCCATAAAATCTGTTTTTTTGAAAGGAATTTATTTGTAAACGGCGTAGTGAGACCTGCTGCATCAGCGACTTGCCAACGGACTTATTTTTAAATGATATATGAATGGTTTCAGCAGAATAATGTAAAGTGAATGAGTTATGGGCATGTTTATTCCACAGGATATTATATGAAGTTGTCGTAAATTGTTGTAGATTTTTATTTCGCTTCATAGCCTTCAAGGGATTTTCTGAATATAAACTTTTAGGATTGTAATCACTCAAATTCAGTAGGATTAGGTTGTAGAAAAATTAAGTTTTAGAGCTGTCTTGTAGTTTTGAAAATTGAAATCTTTCAATTTAAAAAAAAAATACGTTTAAATTCTCTGTGACAAGCTCGATTAAATAAAATTGAATAAAGTTTTTGTGAGAATTAAGATTAATAAATTAATTGAATAAATTTTTGAAACTATTAGTTAAACTGCTTGATATTATGACCAATGAATTAAATAACTCATATTAGATTCATTTTAATTTTAAAATTGTTATGAAAAAGTAACGAACATTTTGCAAAGAAAACAGAAAAAAATTCAACACGTGCAGAATGTAGTAAGTAATAGCCTCAGCAATCAATACTAAGTTGGTTAGATGAACTTCATACATAACTTAAAACTATTTTCTGCTTTCTTGATAATATAATTTTTAAATTATAATTTTTATATTATTTATAATATTTGCAGTTAATAGAAAATTATTTAAAAACTTTTTATTTAAATTGCATAACAATATGTTTTAAAAATTTTTAAACATATTTTTTGTTTGTTGTATTTCTTTTAAAACAAATAAGGAGAAAATATCCTTTAATGAATTACACCAAAACTGGTTAAAATTCATAATTTTTGTATAAATACCTGAGTTTTTCAAGAATCCATGATCTGTTATCAAACTAAATTTGAAATAACTTCTGTATAATATTTTCTATAAAAACTAAAAAAATGTATTTTTGGTACCCACTTTTTAATAAACTAGTTATTTTTGCAACAAAAGCATTTTTATATGCCTTCCTTTAAATACTAGAACATTACTAGAAAAAAACTGGATCGTGATAGATCAAACTACTATATCCTAAACTGTTCACATTTTAGCGTTGTTAAATTACAATTTTAATTAATAATAAATTCATTACTTTTTTTAAAGAATCTTAATGATTATAAAATTCTCTAATAGAATATTCTCGATTACTAATTGATTACTATTACAAATGGTCAGGATTATTTTAACTTGTTTCAAAAAACTTAAAAGATTTTCGAAAGACGTCAAAATATAAATTGATTATTTTAAATTAATTATTTTATTCAAAAGTAAGCTCTTTTGATAATTTTTTAAAGGAAATAATCGCAATCTTTACTTTTAAAAAAAGTAACGAAATTGTTCATCAAAACCATAATTAATGAAAAAAATTGCCACTAAGCCCAAGTTTAAAATCAATATCGAATGCACGTCTGCTACAGCCTTGGTGGATTTAGCATTTAAAAACTAGCGTTTATTTGCTCTGTGTTAACAGCTGCGGGAGCTACAAACAAAAATTTCTTTTGATTATGTCTATTTAATTGAAACTTAATTGTGAATTTTTTCCGAATGCATCTCAAGCTAATAGTGGAACTCATGGTATATTTAAGAAAAATAATACAATATGCGATAGTACATTAACTACTTATGCTAGTTTCGTCAATATGAAAATAAATAACCTATACACTTCAAATAAAATTTTGAAAAACCCGTACGTTTAAACTTTTAAGTCTCCACTGAAGAAATAAATAAAGCATAAACTTGAGATTTTTAATATATTTTATTTTTGTTTTGTTTTAAAAGTGTGTTAAAACTTCCCTCCTACATCGAGCATCAATTTAATATTTTTAATTGTGCCTTAATCACTTCAAAATTGTTTGCCTATTTAACTTGTGGTAATGTGATCTTTGATATTCAAAAAGTATAATAAATTATTCTTAAATCATTAAGTGGAATTTGCATAATGAGAACACAAAAGCTGACTATAAAAGATGATCATAATAATGGAAATAATATTTTATGTTGGAGCAAAAGAAGAGCTAAAGAAGCTAAAACTTAAATTTACTTTAAATTAATAAACAATGTGATTAATTTACCAATTAACATTTCCATACATAAGGTCTATTGTTAAATAATCTTTTTTAATTCATTATTCATTATACTTACTTAATATAGAAATGGTTTAAGCGAATGTAGACTTATTCCATGGAATGGCTGTCTCTTGTCAACTGAAAGTAACACCGATTAACCAGGCAACCAGGCTTTAGAAAAAAGCATTCTTGTGCCTGTTAAAGCTGATGATGATGATAATAATGATGATGACGGAAAGGCTTCCGTTGATTTTATTATTTATTTTCTACCATTTAATAAAAATGATCATGTTACACATAAGGAATTTCTTGAAAAAGTAAATCAACTAAATCAAAATTAAATGAATTAAAAAATTGTGTATAAAAACGCCAAAATTCGAAAGATATTAGATTACCCTTATCAATAATAAAAAACACTTCTAACAAATTTCAACATTTTCATTTTATTATAATTGTAACCCAGCAAACATTTTAAATCTCAGTTTAAAAATTTTACAAAAATTGTGTTCTCTGATATTGTTGCTGCTTTTGTTTTTTTCTAAAGCAAATCGTTTTATTTCTAAAGGTAGAATGTGATTAGATTTTTATATCCATTAAAAATTTTACAGAAAATTCCGACTAATACCCCATGTACTTAGTTTTCCTCTAAGAAAATATTGATCTCGAATCAAACAAATGAAATTCTCTTTTCAAGAATTTCGCTACAAATTTAATAGAGTTGTATTTAAAGTTGAAATTAATCGGGAAATTTTATATTCAAAATGGTTTTTAAAGTTTTTTTATTGATTTATAGGATGTACAAATTTTCATTTAATTTCTTCTTGTTTCAGGCAGAGCAGTTACCATGTTTCGGTTAGATGTGTTCTAAAATTTAAGCACGAAAATTTGTCTAACCAAATAATAACTAAGGCCTTAGCTCAATAATTTTTCTTTTCATTTTTATAAAAAAAGAATAATTTTTTTTTAAAGAAATGAAAGAAGAAAGACAGAAGAAGTGCAGAAAAACGAATTATTTTCTGTGTATAAAGCATTATGCCTATATTTCTCATTTGCATTCTTCGCAAATCAAATATTTACCTTAAGTAATGTATGCCGTAAAAATAATAAACTTAGTTGGGTATGACTTTACGTCAAGCCGCGTCAAATTTGGTTTGTAAACATACCGATTTCGGCTATGTGCCATCTTCAGTGTTTTTTTCTCTCTACACAATGTACGCCCATATCAATATACTTAGTCTACAATAAAAAAAATAAAATACCAGAAAACCCCAACCAACATTGAGTGGTTAAATCTTATTATTTTTTATTACTCAAGCCAACCGTCGGCTAGCTAGGACTGTAATTTTCAGAATTGTTCATTATTTTGTCTACTTGATAACCCAACGAAGAAAGAAATCAGCTTCACGGTTTTATTCAGACTATAGCGTTTACATGCATTTTGTAACTTCTAAATTTGTCTGAAAACGTGAGGTGTATAACACGTTGAAAAAGCAAAAAAGATAACCTTTTGAATTAAAATATTAAGGATTTTGAGGCCGCTCAAACACTTATGCAAACTGTAAAAAAAACTTACTGAAAATTTTATTTTGATTTTTAAATTTATTGCTAAATATTCTCCTAAAGTTATTCTTAAAGTTTTAGGTATAATAATAATTATAATTATAATTTTTTTTTGCACTTCAGGTAAAAACACTTATTTAGTCAAGTAGCGTGCTACATTCTTTAGGAAAGGGATAGAGAAGAGATGAAACAGGTGGTGAAAGTAGAAGGATAGTCGGAAATTAACTGTCGTATAAGACAGCACAATGACCAGTGACCATGCCTTCATCACTAAGCCCCACCGAGAGTCAATTTTTATTTTTGTACTGAAAAAAAACAAAGTCTTCATTGGGAATCGAACCCACAACCCCCAGACTGACAAGCTAGTACACTACCTACTAGACTACAGGGGCACCTAATTACCTAAATAAAACTAATTTTCCTAACACATCGAATAAAATACAGACAATGATATTTGCTCTACATTAAGAGCTGCTTGCTTGAATCGTTTTGCTATTACGAGGAATACATCTAATACTATTCGAATCATTTTTGTGCTCTAGCTGTTATAATTTTTCTTAAAATAACTATAACTACTTCACAAAATATCAATTGGCTCGTACAGTTCCTCAAACATATTTTATCAATGTCCACAGTGAGACTGCGCTTTAAGCTGTATAGCCCATTCTAGAAATAAATAAGATTTAAGATTTTATTCTACGGAAGGGTTTTTTCGGACTTCAGTTTTTATTTCACATGTTTCTAAAAGTGCTTTCTTAAAAAAAAACATTAAATATTTGTCGAAGTTAAAGTTTAGGAGTCACTAGTGTAAAGTTTTGTTTTTGCGTTGAGCGGCTAAACAGTCGAGTTTAGTAATTATTTAAAGAAATATTATTAATAAACTGTTTATGTTTTTCAATCAATAATTCTCATATAATGGTTTAAATTTTTAATAATTTAAGAGGCAGACTCATAGTCTGGGTTATTTCCACTTATAATAAGTTAAGTAAGCAACAGCAAAATTGCAACATGGATGTAGTCACTCATAATTATCCATAATATGATAATGATTTAAGCATGTATAAATAATATTAATATTAATAAAAAAAAGACTTTAAGCATAAGAACGAATTTTTGTGCTCTATATAAAATTAACTTTAATCTATACTATAAACAGCAGAGGTGGAGAAATAATAAATTTTCAAATTTTGCGCAAATTAATTAAAAATTTATAATTTTTCTCTCTTTTTTACAAAGGCAACAGCAATTTTTAATATTTAAAAAATCTTAATGAAACGATAATAATCTTTTAAGAAAAGTTTTTTAAGATATGAATTTTAGTAATTATTTCTTTTATTTAAAAATCACCAAAAGTTTTTCGATATAAAAAGCAAATTGCTCTTTATAACCTTCCAAAAAATGCAAAAGAAATCAGAGGATATAATCAAAAAATTGGTAATAATAGAATTCAAAAAACCTAAAAATATTGAACGCGGTAAATAAAGAATATTTTTGTGGGGTATGTGTTTTAATTATACATCGTCGTATATAATAATTCCGAAATGTTCCCCTGAGAATATATCCTAAGAATATATCCATATATCCAGTTTTTAGCAAATCCCAGTTGTATTTTAAATTTTATACAAGAATTTTTAAAGGCTCAGAGTTATAAAGAAACATTTGATGTTATATTTTTGCTATTAACTTAAAATATCTCTTCAAGTGCTAGAAAACCATTACTTATTGTTATACACGATAGGTGTTTAAACTTATCGGTGTGTTGTAGGGAACCATATTTTAATTTATAAAATTACAAAAATTTATTTATTCAAATGAATAGTCGGTTTCTTAAATGGAAATATATTTTTATTAAATAAAATCACAATTTTATTTCTGTGACTCTCTGACACCATATGAAAAAATTATGGAAGCAAGTAGTAAATAATTGATTCAAATAATTTGTAAAATAAATAATTTATTTTCTCTGAATAAGCCGCCACAATTAACTAATTTCTTTTTAATCTCACAAGTAAACTTCGAAACGGTGTGACATTAATTTTGCCATTGAAATGAAATTGCTAAAAATGGTTACAAAAATTTTTATCTGCTTTTAGATTATATTATAAGTAATAGTAATAATCGTTTTGTACCTCGAATTTTAACAGTGAGATATTTATAACAAATACTAAAATTTATTATAACGAATAACAAAATTTTTTTTATATAATTTTATTAAATGAAAGAAATTTTTAATTTGTACTTAAATATATTTCCTTAAGAAAAACCTATTGGCACTGACAGCTTGAAAACCTCTCTTGTGAAAAGGGACACTAAAGCAAAATCAATAAGATTTGAAGTGTGTGTGTTTTTTTAAAGATTTATTTCCCACTGAGAATATATTTATTTATTTATTATTTAAGGTGTTATTTTATTTTAAGGACGAGGGTTGACTATTATGGGGGTGTTTATTTCTTTTGATAACTATTCATTCATAAATTATATTTATTTTTGTTATAAAGTTAATACTTAATATTATTGTTACTCTATTTATTTATTTTTTATTCTTGTAACAGGGAACTTTATGCAATAATTGAAAATCATAAATTTACAAAAGCATCGTATGGCAAATTACAAGCCATGTGGCTGGAGGCCCACTATATTGAGGCTGAAAAGTTACGGGGACGATCTTTAGGTAAGTGTCAATAACAATATTTAACAATTTATTTCAAGCTGGCAGGTAAGATTTTAATGCAGGTTAAATTGTTTACTTTTGAGTTTAAGTTTAAATGTTTCATAAAATTTTCGTCGGTTCTCTATACACAAAGCCCCACAACAAATTAAATTAGTAAAAATTATATGTTTATATAAAATATGTTTAATTCTTAATTTAAAAGTAAACTAGAATTTTGTCTGATAGAGTAGCGCAATATTTGAAATTGCTGCAAATTAACATACCTCAAAGTACTAGATCCAAAAGAAATTTTTAAAGAGGAAAAATGCTCATGCAATGGACCCGGCAGTGTAAAGAAAGTTAAATTTAAACATATCGCACTCTAAATACAAACGGGTCACAACTCAAAATACTAAAATTTTCGCAACTCAAAATAATTTCCTTTAGTTCATCGTGCAGATGCGACTCACTGAACACAAAAATATACATAACTGTATGTTTCCAGTTAAAGAAGATAATGATGTGAAAGAAATTTTTGCAGTAGTTCTGAACTAATTTATGAAAAAAGTCAGCTTGGGAAAATTTTGAGTTGTGACCCTTTTGTATTTAGGGTGCAATATGTTTTTTGTGATTTTAATAAGAGTTCGAATATTTTAAAACCCGCTTTTTCTTACAACCCGCAGCGGATCCGTCAAAACTTTTTCTACATTTTCATTTATTTTGTACAAATTAGAACTCTCAGTAATAAGTACACAACACCAAATTATTTTTTTTAATAAAAACCACCCAATATTAACGAAATTTATTGATATTTAAATTTTTTTATTTATTTTAATTTTCACATTTTTAGGTCCCGTCGATAAATATCGCGTGCGTAAAAAATTTCCCTTACCACCGACTATCTGGGATGGTGAGCAGAAAACACACTGTTTCAAAGAACGTACAAGAAGTTTATTGCGTGAGTGGTACCTACAAGATCCCTATCCGAATCCAACGAAAAAACGAGAATTAGCCAAAGCAACGGGATTGAATCCAACACAAGTAGGAAATTGGTTTAAAAATCGGCGTCAAAGAGACAGAGCAGCGGCGGCAAAAAATAGGTAAGCCTTTGAATAATATGTTTTATTTTTTCTTAACTCGAAGCCTCAACAAATAAACCAACACACAAGGTGCACAAGTGTTTCGCTAAAAAGACCAAACTCTTTTTTAACTAACAAATACAACAACAATGTTGAATGATGCATGAAAAAAAATAAATAAATTATAAAAGCAATAATGATAAATAATAAAACAAACAAACCACAGCATAGTTTGTTTGGAATTATGTGCGGTTTTGGCTCTTGATACTCGGTTTATTAAACACACTGTACGGTCATACATGTGGCGGTTTCAATAGACACATTTTTTTTTTAATTTTATTCTTTTTTTTATTAATTTTTTTTTATATTAAGTTGCGAATAATCTTAGAAACATATTTACTGCTCAACTTGATTTAGTTTAGATTGTTTTTATTTTTATTTATTTTTTATTGTTGCTGTAACCGGATATCATTTACTTATAGCGAGTAAACTGATACCTTTAGCCAAGTCATTACAACCTCTAAATCAAGTCAAAACGATTTAAAGCATTTGCATTTCTCTCTTGCTGCTAGTACAGATAGCTCTACAATATCTACTCGTACCACCACTAACGTTTGTGGCAGTAGTAAGTTGTTAAGAATGCGTACGTATGTTGCTTTGTTGGTCCGTTTGAATAGCAAACATTGTGCCGCTGTGTTGCGCTGCTGTTGTGATGTGGTATGATGTCTTTTAAGTCTTTCCATTTCATTGATCTTATACCAAAGCCGCTATTTGATAACAATAACAACAACTACTGCCATACAATAATAATGATGACGTATTTACATACGCTACGCATACGCACACTCTATTAAAGATTTAAGTCATCTCTACTTCCTTATCGCTCGAATAGTTGAGGCCTCTTCTTCCCACTTTATCGTACCATAGTTTTTAATTACAATTGCGGTCTTCTAGTGTTTTAGCCACATGAATAAAATGACCGCTACGAATGCTTGAATTTGCTTTTGATTTAAGTTTTTGTTCTTTTAATTTCAATTAGAATTTTGCATACTTTATTTGAAATATATAACGCTTTTTTGTAGAATTTTTTTTTCATATTAAAGTTAAGCAGTTGAAATAAAGCAGTTAAAAATAAATTGCAACAAAATAATTTTAGATAAAATCCATTAGGTGACGAGGCATAAAATATTTCTAGAAGTAAGTATAAGTTTTGGCAAGTTACCGACACAACAACTTACAGTGGTGTGAAAATATATTTTTTAAGTTAACTTAAACTTAAAAATTAAATTTTTTCGTCCTAAATGAATATTGTGTTGAAGATAGAACTTTTATTATTAAACCGCAGTAGAGCGCTTCTTTAATAAGTCTCTTTCATCCTCATTGATTGTGGGCAAAGCGATTTGTAATTTACTGCAAACCTTGACTTTTTTCTTGACAGTGGTTTCCGAATGTCGACTGGTACCGGCCTTCTTTCTCAATACGCAATCTTTAGTGATTGCTAGCTAAACCCCAAGGCTTAGATACCACATGGCATTTCTTGAACTTCTGGCCGTAATGCCAAGCCTTATTCTGACTAGTGCTGGACATTTCCACACAATGTGTACAACTGTCTAGCAGTTATATAGCTGTATTAAATCTAATCACCCTGCTAGCCTGCCTGCCAACGGCTTCTGTACACTTTGCCTGCTTGTAGGTAGTAGTCTCTCTCCATCTTTTAAGTTTAATTAGTTTAGCCATTAAACGACTTTCCAAGTGCTTCTGTGGGTTCATATCTGTACCTATGTATCCTTAACGCACAGTAGTGTTACGTTGGAAAAACTCTTCCTTTTATATGCTGTAATTTTACAAAAATCCAAAAACGAATTATGTTATTTATGCTAGAATTTCAGTTTAACGCATTCCAATGCACATATCGAAAATCGAAGCACATATCCTAACGCCCTTTCAATTTAATGATTAACAAACGTTTTCTATAGTTTAGTTCAAATTTGATTGCCAATCGTTTGGTTATCTACGCCCGCAACCTCATCTGTTGTATAAATTAAAAAGCTTCTTTCTATATGCTCATATTTTGGGAATCTTCTGATTTTGACCTTCAAACAACATGATAAAAAAATATCCCCACCGGCGGCACATTGATATGTTTTGATGGAATCTCACCGTCATTACATGTTTCAACGGGGGGAAAACGAGCGCTCAGTCCCCTGAAGACTAGCAGGGAGTCAACTGGAAGCTCTACGCAATTTCCACGCGAATCAGTAAGCCCCAGAAGTCAGCTTTTTTGTTTTTTACCTTTTTAGGTTTTTAGCTGTTCTCTGTCTGATTATTGCGGTTGGCCCTTCGGGCTTATTGTGGTGGCTGTGGTTTAGCGGCTATCATTAATTTGATTAAGGGGACAGGATCATCTCACCTTTACTGAGTACAATGGGTGAATGATCCGGATCCAGCGAGCGTGCTTGTCATGTGTTCTGGACCAGCAGTTGGATAGTCTCCAACTCTTCAGCAAGAAGTGGGGGTTGGCCGCCCTGCTTCGAAACCTTCGAAATTGCAACTGGGAATGACCTGTTGCTAGAAATTAGTTTTCGACTTGCTGGGGCGCGGGCGCACGCATCAAATCGCCCCAGTGGTTTGACCACCGTCAAGTTATAGCATACACATGCTAGTGACCGAGGTTAATCTTATCAGGCATGACAAACAAACATTTAAACAGGCAAACAACTAAATATTTTAGAAGTGGTTTTTCCACTTCGTGTTATTTTACATTTCACCCTCGCAAGTAAAATAGCTGATTTATTTTACATTTACGTTTTTGACTGCAAACGTCATATTGGAAATAAATTACTATTTTAAGGAAATTTCATAAACTATGACAAATGCTTCGAAGTTTCCTCAAATTTTAG
This sequence comes from Trichopoda pennipes, assembly GCA_030448955.1. Lineage (NCBI taxonomy): Eukaryota > Metazoa > Arthropoda > Insecta > Diptera > Tachinidae > Trichopoda > Trichopoda pennipes. The sequence goes on from JASKUP010000040.1 coordinate 8,378,812, forward strand.
ATAAAAATACCAGCAGCTTAAAATTATAGGTTGTGCATTTATAAAAAAAAATATGTATATTTAAAAAAATGATTAATAATTAATGTTTATAAATAAAAAAAACCTATTATATCTATATATATAAAAGAGGATGTGTGTATGTATGTAAGAAATGGACTCGAAAACGGCTGGGCCGATTTTGATGAAATTTTCAGAGAATCTTCAGAATATTCAGGCGGGTGACACTGTGAAGTCCGATTTTTTATTTTCGGTCTGTGGGCGAAGGGGCGTGGCAAAACCCACCAATGACATATACATATTTATTATTTTTTTTTCTTTTTTATTTTATTTTTTAAAGCCATTGTTATGCTTTTCAAAACGAGATATCAATCTCTTAAATCGGTTATGTAGTTCCGAAGATATTTACAAAAAAAACTCACTAATATATAATAAAATATCAAAATTTTAAAACTTCCGAAATGTTGAATTCGCTTGAGTTATCTGGACTGCCGCCCCACCGCCTACAAATGAAAGTTGGTGTACCAATTATTTTGCTTAGAAATATCTGCCAGCCACGACTTTGCAATGGGACACGTTTAGTAGTCAAAAAAGTCATGAAAAATGTGATTGAAGCAAAAATTTTAAAAGAAAAATATAAGGGCGATGTGTTGAAACCACGCATTCCTACGATTCCTCCAGATTTGCCGTTTGATTTTAAATGGCTTCAGTTCCCCATACCTGTTGCTTTTCAATGATCCCTGTTTTTTGCACGGTCAGTTATATGTATTACGTTCACGTACTTTGTTTTTCAATACCGCGAACCAAAATCGATCAAAAAATGTCGAAGAAATGACTTGCAAAGCAGTCACGGGCACGCTAGTAATTTATAAAATATTTTTTGTGCCACCGTACAATAAAATTATTAAACAAGAAAACATATCATGTTTTTTAAATAGTGGCATCAGCAGACCTAAACCTGACTCCTGCAAATTGAAACCAGCACAAGATAAGTGCACAAAGAAAAAAATAAAAATAAAACTAGGCAAACTTGAAGCAGTTTACTTTGATGTTAATATGAACCGTAAAAGTTGAAATTAATAATAACACGACGAGTAAAGATAAGATGGTTTTTATTCAGGAAAGTTTTTTCTGCCTCATCTTTATTTGAATTGGTTTTTTTTTTTAATTTAACCTTTTGTGAAGACATCGACACAATAACTCAATGATTCCAACATTAATTTCAAAATGAGGGATTAAACGAAAAGAAACAGAAGCGCTTTCTTTCCCTCTTTAAAGCCTGATACAACAAAGTGGCAGCAGCAAAAAACTGCATCTTTAAGTATTTATACCCGATTTTTTTTATAATAAAGCTTTGTGAGGCAGGTTCTTTTCTCTTACCTTTCATTATTATCGTTGGGAATCATCATTAGTCTAGTAATAATTGTGTTTATAATTTAATGGTGGTGGCGGCAGTTGGTTGGCTGCAGTCATCGATTTCTTTCTTTTCCATTGTTTGACTGTGATCAAATTGAATATAAACCATTAAAATGCTACAACTTTGAAAATTTTTAAACAAAAATTACTTAAACATTTAGTCATGATATTTAGAATTTAAAAAGCAAACAACCTGTGTTGGATTTTTGTAATTTCATTTAAATATGGTTTTTTGTCAAGTCATTGTATTTGTACACATTTGTTAAGCTAAAGACAATCTCTTTCCCATCTTTTAAAAATCTGCATTTGTTGTTTCTTCTTCTTTTTTATTATATAAATCAGTTTTAAGTCAATGATATTCGAGTATGTTGCTCTTCACATTTTTTTACAATTTGAGTATTTATGTATATTTTGTATTTAAACACTAGAAATTTCTTTAAAAAAGGCTGGCTACTACGTACTTGTTTTTGGCCTCTCTCCTTTGCATGGATTTACGCAGAATATTTCAGTCAGCTGTATTATTTTCTAATAAATTTTTTAGTCGTTAATATCAGTTGCATTCCATTGGCAGTTGTAGGGAATTTATGGATTTGATTTGCTGGTCCCTTTACATTTACGTTTTTCTACATGCTTTTTTTTTTGCATATGTATATGGAAATGGATCACAAGTGTTTTTAATTACTACAAGTTTAAAGTAAATTCTCTTGAATGGAAAACTTGATTTAAATTTTTTTTGTTTAAAGTGAAAGGGGGTGGAATTTTAGTGTTCAAAGAATTATTTGTTAATTTAATTTTATTTATTTTGTTTTAACATTTAAAGTTTAAAAATAAATTCTGCCTGTGTGTAATAAAATCTACTGTGGACTTTTTGATAAATTTTTTTTATCCTTTTTCTCCATCGGCGGCCGATCACAATGGAAGATCTTATTAATGTTTTACGAAGCTATCAATGTTGAAGTACAATTCCCATATCCTTATACTCTTTTCCCCGGGAGAACGTAGTCTTGGCCGACCCTTCCTCATCTCGCCATGTGCTTGTGGGTGCAAAAGACAGGAGCAGGAGCCTAAAACTGCAAGAAATGGATACTACAGATCTGATCAGTCCTTAATTAAACTGGTACCACGGGATCCAGTAGTCCGCAGAGCTACGGCCTGTACTGATTATCATTGGAGCTCTTCGGGTAGTAACGTGGTGGCTGCGGTTGAACCTTAAATCCTATAGAAGGTGAGGTATTATCCTATCCGATATGCTGTTCCATTGCAATGGAATGTCGCTTTGCTGGGGTCGACGAAAGTTTAGGAAAGGCTTCTGTTCTTAAACAAGGAGTGGCGACATGGTCCTGCTTGCTGTACTTCTTATATTGCCACCTAATGTGTATTATGCACCTTGGGAGCATTGGTAGATGCATTGTATTTCCCTCTGTGGTAAGACTGTCGTCTAATTAGAGCTATAACTCTAAAAGCTTACATTAACCTGTATCACTACTTCTCATAACCTTCGTTATTATAGTGAATCCATTTAGAAACTATCCGTCTCAAAATAAATACATTTGCTTATGCTTGAATCATTACTTACAACTTAAAAAATTAATTAATTAACCCCCGATCATTTTAATGTCATGGTTTAATACAATTCTGGCTTTAAAGCCAAAGTTTTATCACGCCTACCTATGCACTCTAAACTTAAAAATATTACCGAAGCCTTTTTGCAGCATATTCAAGTTTTTGCAGCATATTCAAGACAAAATTTTATCGTTTCAAAACTGTATGTGATGCTGATACAAAGTCGCTATCTACTGGTGGAATTGTTTAGTTTAAATCTCTTAAAATATATTTTACAGCAGCATGGTCAAACACTATTATATTTCTATTTTTCGTTTTTGAGTTATAAATATTCCGACGAATTAAAAAACAAAAACAAACTCCATTTAAATTACAACCGTAAATATTTATTAAAAAAAGCCTTCCCTTAAAAACCATTTACTTTGTACACAAAACTAAATAACAAAATACTTAATGAACTTTAAAAAATATTAAACAAAACAGAAATAAAAATGCTATTGATAGTAGAAATACATTAAACGGTTAAGCAAACGAAGGCGAAAGAAAAAAGGGCAACAAATTTGTTTTACAACAAATAATCAAATAATACAAATTTGATAAAGACCCAACAACAAAACAAAACTCATATTCAAATCTATTAAATTAAAGAAAATAGATGTCTAAAGGGAACTAAATGAGATGTTGGAAAGCAAACGACCAACAAAATGGTAAAAGGAAGGTGACAATAAACAAACGTATTTTTAAGGGATGATACATTTTTCCTGATGTTAGATGTAGTCTGTGTAAGCCTGTTTGCTGTCTCCCCAGCAAACATTTGAAATAAAATGTTTTTTTCATTTGCTATTAAGCACACTTCACAAACTATTTTAAAGCTTAGGCAGAAGTTTTAACTGAGACACGAATGTTTGAACATTTTTTAAAGTTTAAAATCTTTCTGAGCTGTTCCAGCTCTTCCACACAGCCATGTCTTGAATTAATATTAATTTAAATAAGTGAACATACATATTAAAAATGTTTCATTTTAATCTCTTTCGAACCTTGAAACGAATTGAGCATCAATAAAAATGTCACTGGTCTAAACCACATATCAAGAGAAAAGCGAGCATATATATTCTACATTAAAAATTACAATAAATTAAAAATATTAAATAAATTGCCCTGTTTCTATTTATTGTTTTTGTAAATTAACAACTGCTCATCAAGTTGGCAAAAGCTATCGTTATTATTTTAAGAGCTGCTAAATTTTAATGTGAAGTAAGTCCTTCTGTTCATACTTTGAGAATCTGAAGTATTTTTTTTTTTCGTTTTGAAGCAAACATGAAACATTAAAGCGAACCCGTAAAAGCAAATTAAGACAGGCAATGCTATTATTTATATGTCGTAAAAAAATAAAGCTAATTGAAATCTACTCTATATGCTAACGTAGCAACAATCCTGTTGATCTATGCGATGGCTCCGAAAGTCCTATAGAATATAGAAGAGCAAACTTTTAAAATGCTAACTAAACTCTTCGCCCATGTGGTTGATTAGCTAAAACTGGATATCAACTTTTATGCAAAGGTGGTCGCACTTCACCAGGAACTTTCCAAATGTTGTGTTTAAGTCGTTATTTTATATATCACACAAGAATTAGAATGCCCGTTCTTGTTACCCTATCTATAAAACTATGCCGTTAAATAAATTATTTATAAATTAATTGTGTCTTATGCTCTGTGGCTTGCTGTTCTCTTCGTTTTTTAAAACTACAAGTTAACAATATTGATGACGGCAACTGAGATGTGAAAATATAAGAATGATATCTCTAAATTGTTTTTACTGTAACATTTTTCGAAACATAATTTTAAAAGGCATACAAGACACCCATAAACTGCCTTTCTGGAATGCTTATTTAATATTAACTGTGATTTATCTACGTACTCATTCAACCAAAAGTGAGCCTTATCAAGATTTTCTATTCAAAATCAACAATAATATAAATTTTAACAATCTGCAAACATTGTTTTGGCTTGATTATATTCATTATGAAATGAAATAACAAACTAGTCGCAAGGCAATTTTTAGCTGTCAAATCGGTTATCGAACAAAACTGTGTTATCAGCTCTACCATCTAAAGGGCTGAAAAGATGCCATTTGTTTTTATGTTTATTTTCTCTCAAAATGAGGTTTAAAAAGAAATACTTTTTTTTTAAATACTAATATATAACGGCTGTGGCGTAAGTAAAAACGTTATCAGAATTATCTAATAAAATAATAATATATAAAACTAAAAATAAAAAAATAATATACAATTTCTTTATGCAGGCGAAGAACCTTTGAGAACAACGACGAAAAGTTTCGTCTATTGAAAAGCCTACTACTTTTAAATAATTGTTAATCTCTTTCAGTTGCGACAATATTATACCAAAAAATGTTTATATTAAATTTTGTTTAATTTTAGATCTATATGTTTGCTGGGTTGTTATTAAAAAAAGTTGTTTACTTAATTTCTCGCGCTTCATTTCTTATGTATTTTAAAAGCAAAAATTGATAGAATTTAAAAACTTGCATTCAAAAATCTACATTTATATTTATTGATGTATCTAGATACAATATAAATAACGTTACAATTTGCTTTTTAACAACTGATATTGTCTTAACAATTTAAGTTCATTTGTTTATTTTTCTATGCAGAGGGGAAGGGAATGTCAACATATTTATTTAAGAAAAAAGCTTAACAATTCTCTAAGGGGCTTTAGGGTTTTTTATTTATCTTTTACACTTTTAATTTTTTTAACATCTCAACTAAGTTGATATTACACTTGTAAATCATGTTTGACATGAGACCTTTAAATTATACACATCTTTAAGTCGTTGTTTTTCATATCTTTAGTAACAAGCTAACAAGGGCATTTTAGACAAAACTACATTCAATTATTTGATAAGTGTTCTAATGAATAAAATGTAATAGTTCTGAGTTCGTTTACAGCAAAAGTTAATTATACATATACGAGTATTATATTCATTATTAGTTTTGAGAACGAAATTTTTTATTTTTTTTTATAATTTTTTTAAGAGATTTTAAAGTCAATTAAACAAGTTTTTCTATTTTATTAATTTGTGACGTCATTAAGTATGTTTGTAAAGCATGTACGTGGGGCATTAAATATTATTTCATAAAAATTATTGGAAAGCGCAAATAATATAAAATCCAAAATGATAAATTAAATAATAAAAATTTAGTCAGCAGGATGTCCGAAAGTGGGATCAAAGAAAAGTCTTAATGCTACTACATGCTTTATGTGCCTGCCATGATGATTTATTAAAAAAGGCCACATATATGAAAATCAGATTCCTATGCAGACACCATTTAATTTAAATGTTTAAACTTTTTATAGTGAACATAGACATATTTTGATTTCTTACCATAAGGACTATTTGGAAGCATTGTTTTTGTATTTTTCTTTGTATCTAGCTTTCTGTTAGATTTACAAACACACATAAATCCGATCGAATCAACATTTTAAGTTAAAAAATTAAACAAAAATAATAGACGCGTTTTTAACAAAAAATTCCCATAAATCGTTTTTGTTAACACATCGCACCATAAATATAAAAGGATCACAACTCAAAATACTAAAATTTTCCCAACTCAAAATAACTATCTTTAGTTCATCGTGCAGAAGCAACACACTTGAAACAAAAATAGACATAACTGTATTTTTTCAGTTAAAGAAGATAGTGATGTGACACAAATTTTTTCAGTAGTTGAGATGTTTACTCTTAATTAATTTATGGAAAAAATTCAGTTTTGGAAACTTTTGATTTGTGACTCGTTTGTATTTAAGGTGCGATATGCTCTCGTGATACTTACTCTTATTTGTTAATTTTATTGAAACGTTTTTTTTCAAAAATTCGTCAAACATTTTTATTAAATTTTAAAATTTTCCTTTTAATAAAAGTGAATCATTAAAAAATTTATAATCTTTCGCTGTGTATTACGCCATATGCAGGAGTATATTTTGTTATTTAATGCCACCTATCCATTCTTCTATTCAACAACTACTTACTTCTTCCAATATTTCTAAAATACAATCTTGAGTTTTACTTGATTTTCTGTTCAGTCGTATTAAATTGTTACTTTTAGCTCGTGTTGGCACCACAATTACTATTTTTATTTAATTTTTTTTCTCCCTCGTTTGATTTCATTTTCTATTTATTGTCCAAAAATCACGCAACTTAGCAAATTGTTGTCTTTTTTGATCATTTTACTTGTTTTTATGCTATAATTTTTTTGAATGTGGGTGAAGTGAATAAGTGAGTGAGTGAGTGGAGTGAATAAATGATGGATGCGTGTGAAATGCCGCTGCTGTATCATTGTCATGTTTGTTTAAATGTAATCAAGCAAATGTGCCGCTTTAAATGGGCCTGTTGGCACTGCAGTTAAAAAGATCGTGAAACAACAGCAGCAAGACACCTAATCATTAATTCATAAAAAGATTTTTTGTTTTATTTTCATTAAATTAAAAATGAAATAACATGATTTCTAAACAGTTGAATTAAACAAAAAATTAAATCTAATTCATTTATGCATTTACATTATTTGTGTGTGAATTCATTGGGTTTAATTTTAGAAATTTTTTATAAGCGGGAAGCTTTTCTGGTAAATGATAATATGAATAATTTTATTATAGAACGATTTCTAGTCAGGTCAAAGTTGGTATTATTTTCAAATCAAAATTTTTAATTTAATTTTATTGCAGAATTTCCAGTGTTTACCGGATCCCAGCGCTTTTATTTTGTTGCATGATACTATTTTCTACGTTTGTTTGCACTTCTTATTAGACTTTGGTTAGACATGTCATATAACATTAATTTTACAAGTATTCCTAAGTGTCATTCTACCCGTATAAATCAAAGTATTCATCCCATCAAGCTTTGGGACTTCCAACATCCTTATCCCCATCCGATGGTTAATGATAATTACCGCACTATTTTATTTCTTTCTTGGTTTTTTACACCAAAGGTAAATATGAAGGGTGTTCTTTATCTGGTTTTTACGAGTTTTGAAAAATAAATATAAAAATTAAAGGATTTCCTCATGGAAGCATGATTTTTAAGTATATGCAAATATGCTTTATGCGAACATTTAAAAATGTTTTAAGCAAACATTTGAAATTTATAAAAAGTATAAAATATAATATAAAGTATAAGTATATAAAGTATAATTTATAAAGTAACAAATATAATAAAAAGACAAGTGGTTAAACTGTTATAGTCTCATATTTAAAATTTATACAGAGTGCAGGTCATCCAAATTAGTTTAAAAATAAAATTAAAATTGAAGGGTTAAACCTATAAAAAACATCTCAACTCGTACCTGATTGATTAGAGTTTAAAAAGCTCTTATCAAATTTATCCTTAATATAAATAATGGGCAAAGAATTATTTATTTCTATAACAAGTTTATATAGACAAATTTCTGTGAAGCCTGCTCGATAACCAGGGCTGCTAAAAGTGACGATTTTACGAAATTTTGGCGATTCCGATTTTAGGTGGAACTATCAAATTACTACAGTTCTATGATTTGACAGTGATATAAGATGTTTGGTTGTCTGTTAATAACAGATAGAGATATATTATACATTTCTCAGTGAGTTGGTTTGCGTTTTAGTAATTTTGAAAAAAAGAAATTACAAGATTTTTTTGTACTATTCCAAAATTTACTAAATAATTTTAATTTTTAGTTCGACAGCTACTTACAAGGCTCGCAAACAATAGATAATTTTTTTTTTTTAATAAATTTAGAAATTAAAAATTTATGAACTACAGCCTAACTAAAAATTTTGTTATATGTTTTATGTTCGTAAAATATAAAAATTTTATAAAAAATACATATTTTTATTACGATTTTATATGTATAGCACACATGAAAGTACTCAAATTTTTTACTTTAAACTAATAAAAATCTCAAAAATTGATTTGGCTCATTAACGCTGATTTTTTGGCTGATTTTTTGAATTGAAGATCAAAAAATGTTTACCAAAAAAGGTAAATTTTTCATCAAAATATCTGGCAGGTCTCTTTGTAACCATGTTTACATATTACAGAGAACTTAAAGCCAAAGTATAGTTTTACATAAACACCTTTAAAACTGCTTTAAGGTGCATGTAAAAGAAATTCGGAAAAAACTATTCTTCTTTCGATAAAATTTTAGTGATTTGACGTATAATATTTTCATGTGCCCAAATGCCTTCATAATAGGGATACTCGAATGGGGCCAAAGAGAAAGTTTCATTCTAGCATGTATAATAACCTAAGCATTTCTGTGCACTCTTCTAAGGGAAAGTGTACTGACGTCAAATAATGTAAGTGAATATTATTTAGGAAAGATTAAAACAAAGCACTATTTACACCACCTATATCCGCCCAAAGATGGAATACAACTCTCATGTATGGGCCGGCGCCCCAGAGTCTATTTTGGAAATGTTCAACCGCGTACAGGAGAGCGCCAAGAGGCTCATTGGGGGCAGTAGGGTATCCAACTCTATTGATTCTCTAGAGCATCGACGCAATGTGGGGTGTATTTCACTGTTTTATCGTTAATATAATAGTAAGTGCTCGAACAAAATTAGGGAACTGGTCCCCGTTACTCGCACGTTTTTGTGTTTAACTCGATTTTCGTTGAGAGCAAATTCATTTGTGGTTGACTGGCCGGTGAATCGCGCTACGCATTACAGGGAAAAATCGTTTTCTTTTACCAGAACAGTTCGTATGTGGAATAAAGTCCCTCCAGAGGTTTTTCCCGTCACTTTCAATGTAGGAAAGTTCAATTGAATGTCCACAAACACTACTCCCTCATTCCTCCTCCCCATAACGTGATTTTCTAGTTCTGGCACAATGCATTGCATGTGTAAGGGGCCATCCCCTGAGTGCAGGTCAGAAAAAAAATTGAAAAACTTAATTGATTCCAATTTGCAAAACAACACAGTTTTTAAAATATAATTAAATAAAAGAAGTAGAAAAAATACAACTTATTTTATTTAAAAACAAAAGAAAACGAAGGACTGATCAAATTACCACACGGACGGGATCTTTTATTTTTTATTTTAGTTTTAAGTTTTTGTTGTTTTTTTTTTTTTTGTTTTTGTTGCTCCTCTTGACAATATTGTTTTCATTAAATCTCGGATACAGCAGCAGCAAAAACGACATGAAACTATCAAAAACATCACATTAAGTCCATATAAAAAGAAATAATATCGTTCGTATATTGTATTGTACACTTCACTGAATGTGCCTTTTTTGTGAAATGAATATATTTCTTCTTCTCCGTATAGTATGGCTGACATGAGCCGATTAAGAATTTTTCTAAAGCATTGAGTTTCAATGGCAAAATGTCATAAAACCAATATGCTCATATTTATACTTACATACTTCTATATGAACAAAATAAAAATAACAACAACAAAAATCAATTTACTTCTTTAGGAAATTATATTCATTATACTTATAAACACATATGGATGATGTATGAATGTGTGTATATTATGAATAATATTAACGTATAATTACGTGTCACTTAAGGTAGGTGCCAGTGGATCATATTACAAAAACATACATACTAAATCAACAAAACTTGAGCCGAAAAAAAATTGTGTTTTTAACCCTTTTTTATAATTTTTAAAATTTTGTTCGGCGAAAATATATATATGTATATATTTATATATATATTGACAAAAATAATCAAGAGAAAAAAACGTAACCGAACAAAAATAATGTTAAATCAATTGTGTGGAAAATATTAAAAGTTTTTCATTCAAGCGTGCTTTAAGCACCAGGGACAAGTAACTTAAAAAAGTTTTTTTTTTAAAAACAAGTCATTCACCCAAAATACAGGGTTAAAGAAGAGAAATTTAATAAATATAATACAGACTAATAAAAGTGTTTTGCTTTCTTTTCTAATAAAAAGTAAAATTTTAAAATGCCCAAGTCTTTACCACCAGCACTTATCTTAAAAAAAAACATTTTAGAAGTCTAATACATGTTTATACTTTTCATAATATTTGATAAACTTCAATTTAATTTAGCTGTAATTTGGTGAATAATCACTAAATTAACTCAAAGTTTTTTAATTTAATTTCCATGCTAACAAAATTATAAAGAGAAAATGATACATTGTGCTTATCCAAAAGATTTTTGCAAATCCTCATTGGACAAAAATTGACTTGAGTCGGCTTGAACGAAATCATGAATGACAGAGTAATAGTCAATATTTAAACTAAGTCATCTTTTCTGATTTGTTGGCCGTCGGCTATTTAACTGTACTTAATTTGTTCCCCCAGGGGCATATAAATATGGTCTTTATAGAATATTCCACTATCTAGACTCAGTGCAACCGGGGTATAAAGGGAGCCCAGTCCCCTGAAGACAGGCAGGTGGTCAACTGGAAACTCCACTTTATTTCCACGGGGATCAGTGAGCTCGCAGAGTTCATTATTTGTCTCTTTAGACTTACAATAGTTCTCTGGCTGATCATTGGTGTTGGCCCCTATATGGGAGCATCGTGGTGGTTGTGGTTTTGCGGCCCCATAAGGGATTATATGAAATTATGGTGGCCAGGATCATCTCGCTGATAATGATACGCTAAGTGAATGATCCAGTCCAGTGAGCATGCAGTGACATGTGTTAGAAAGTCTCCAACTCTTTAGCAAGGTGTGATAGTTTGCAGACCTGCCCTGGAATTATTCAAGTTGCAACTAGGTGGTTCTGTTGCTTAGAATTATGTCTTCGGCTATCTAGGACGTATGTATAACGTTCCAAATTATACAAGTGGTTTGTCCACCATCTGATTAAGACTACATAGTCAGGCGCGGATGTAAAACAAATCACACTCTCTGTACTTAATTTGTTTGTTATTTCGATTCTTCTGTCGAAGTATGAATTTACATTTCATCAATAGTTATGTGATAGTGAAGAATTACTATTGACAGTTTTTAAAGAATTAAGCTCTGCTCTAAAAATTGTATTTAATCTTAGTTGCTATCAATCGCTCTATATACGAGAATTAATTTCGTTTACACCGAGCAAAATAATCAATCGTCAGACAAGACGTCTAAACTAAACGTTGAAATCCTATACGCATAATAGTAATGCTTTTGCTCTAAATCTTCTAATGTGTCCACTCCAAGCTGTATTTTGTGATGCTTAATCACAATTGTAATCTTTTTACCGTTTTGCAGCTGCGAACGTAACACGGATCAATTTCAATAAACCAAAAAATAACAATGTGCTCCAAAAGAATTCAATACCAGTCAATCAACGCGGCAAGGTTTTCTTTTCGGGTAATGCGCCCGCTAACATTTTTAAGAAAAACATGGATATAAAAAATCACTATCTCATCTTTTCAAACTTCATATTTCTCAGACATACAATTTACTTCGTTAGTTCTGTTTTTTCCGTCTTTAAGTGATAATAAATATGTATTTACACTTTATATATATCAAAATATATAACAATTTGTATATGTACTAAGATCAGTCTCTTAAAGCCATAATAATATGTGGGCCAGAGCTATAATTTTAAGTGTTTTTCTGTCTATTGATACATGTAAAGTTGTATCACATTATCGAGCTTTAATTTCTCTTCAAGAGCTATCTTTTTATATTTATTTGAATTGCTTATATAAAACGCTAAGAAGACTTAAATATGAATGTCTTTAGAGACCATTCAATATATTTTGGGAATTTTCAATTAAAGGCGAAAACTATTTAGTTTAGAAATTGTTTCTTCGAAGTATATTTTGACACTCACACTTAAGGTAATAGGAAATCATTTGAGAGTACCACTTACACGCAATAGCCTGTTTAACTTTTACGTTTAGGCCAAAAAATCAAAATTTTCCAAAAAGCTGATAAATAAGTTCGCAAAATAGAGTGCAAAAGGTCATACATTTTCCATATGAGAAGTAAACACTAAGCAGTCCCTTTATCCTGTTTACCCTGTATTTAAACCAAAGCAGGCAACAAACTAAAAAATAAAGTGTGCTAAATATCAAGTAAACTGAGATGTTACCATTGATTTAATATTTAAATTAAGTTTAACCTTGAAGAATACAAAGTATCAAATTTTGTATACAAACAATTTTAAGTCACTATAAAAAAACAAAACATGAAAACAAGAGGGAAAGGGAACAGTAAACTTTTATTAAGCCACCGTGACTTTTATGGGAATCAAAATTATAAAGTGGCAAAAAAATTCAATAATTTCAAATTAAATAGCGATTACAAATAAAAATTAAATGAAAATAAAAAACCAAAAAAAAAAAAAAAATTCCCACAGATTTATACAACTTTTACATAAATCTTCTGCAAAATGAACAATCTATTTTCATATAGTTTTAAAGAAGCTTCAGATTTACACAAAATGAGATGGAAAAACAAAAAAACACATTTGATATGGTTGTCTAAAACATTAAATGCCCATTTAAGACAAATTAGTACATAAAACACAACCATTATCGAATTTTAGTACTCGTATCAAATGTTCAAATCGCTATAGGGAACAAGAGAAAAACAACTCAATTTAAAAATTACTTCCATTTAGATAATGATATCCAAGTAATCTTCCACAGTTGGAGTGTTGAAAAAATCTAAACTGTTTTTGAGGGCTTTTTTCATAAATAACTAAAAAAAACTCAGCGACTGGTATAAAACATCTTAATATCTAAAATTTTGATTTGAAAGGTCTTTAATACATTTGGATTTCAGTTACGTGTTTTTCTTTTTTAAATGATGTTTGTACACAACCCATCCATCTAAACAGCCATACGTCCATCCAACCAACCATAAAATGTGAACGCTATTAATCACTCAACACGAATATTAAACGCTACCAAGGCGGTCAAACCAAAAACAAAAACAGCCCAACAGCAAAAACAAAAAATGTGCTCTACAACTTAAATATAAAATAAAACTTCCACAAAACTGATCAACTCACACAAACCGAAATGTATTCTCGTTCAACTTAAAATTATAAAAAAAAAGAAAAGTGAAAGATAGGATTAGGTATTTTGTTACTCTCCAGCCACATCATTGAGACAGCTAAACCAACTAACAAACCAGCCAACCAACCAACAAACCAAACACGAACTACAGATAATTATGACAATGTAAGGAATCAGCATGATGCCATCAACTCATTCACACTCATCCAAATGTTGCCCCACCGTGTAAGATAAATGAACGACATTAGTAGAGTTCACAGCCAAATGACCAAATGACCACATTCACTAAAGATTCATACATAATATAAAACCTCATATTAAACTGTAAGATATGATCAATCACAAGAAGAAGAAAACTAAAACGACAAATAAAAATAAAAAACAAAAAACATAAACTCCCAGCTTTTGTAGCCAAGAGAAAAATATCAGCAGTAGTTTGCAGTTTAAGTTTCCTTTTGATGTCTAAATTTTATTATGAAAAGTGAGACGTTTAGTTGGACTTTAAGGCGAAAATTTGAACGTTTAACTTATCATTAGTCTACCCTTTCACAGATCAACTGAAACATTTGCAATTATTTAACTGTTTTATTTGTACTTTAAAGGCAACAAACAGTCTACCGACTGACTGACAAACTGACTTAATAATGTAAGAACAATTATAACATAGAGGTGAAAGATCTCTGCCATCTATACATTCATTCATTTCTTCATTTATTTAGTATTATTATTTTGCCAGCGAATCTGGACAAAGACTATATAAGAGTGCTTAAATAATTTTATAAGAGTAAAAAAACAACCTGGTTTACTTTATTTACTCCTGAAAGATGAATTTATTTAGAAAGTTAGCTATTTCTTTTAAACCATTTGAAATTAGTGCGGCTTTTATAATTCTTGCAATTAGTCGCCGAAAAGGTTATAAAGCAAAAACTTAAGATTAGTAATATTGGTTCAGTTCTGGTCAGAATCAAGTAGTTTTTTTAGTTGAAAAGACCACAAAACTACCTAAAGTGGAAACCCGCTTTCGCAAAAGTTTTTAATACGGGATTTGGTTGGGAGAGATGGTAGTGAGCTAAGCGAATAACAGCTTCAACTTGTGTAAGTGTGCCTTCTTCTCCTCCTCAACACTCAAGGATATATCTGAATGGCTTGACGTAAATACCAAAGAAACTGATTGAACAGAAAAAGTAATTACTAAACCTGATATACTCATACATATATGTCTATTTATTGATATAAGCAGGCCTAAACAGCTGCCAGGATTTTTTACATAAACTACAGAATACTTTTTTCATTTCTGTGGAATTAAAACAATAATCGTACCGCAAAATAATATAGTCGGGGCAAATTTTGGTCTTTAAAATCATGAGGAGTATATAGTAACTTTTCAGTACGCTGGACTGGTACTATAGAAGCATTAAGGCAAGCAAGCAAAATGAGAGTATTCTAAGTGGACAACTGTGCCGGATATATAATACGGAAACTTAAAAATTCAAACGTTAACGTTTTAGAATATGGCTATAAATCCTTAAAATGGCAATATACGGCCTGGCAATGCACTGAGAATTAAAAATAGAAATTGGATACCATAGTCGAGCTTACCTTATAGAAAGTAGAAGTAATTATGCGCGAGTTGGTGAGTTTCTACTCTTCTACCAATCAACAATTGACTTTAACAATTCATTTTATTCTAAAGTCATCGCTTAAAAATTAGATTTCAAATCACGCTGTTACACGAAAATGAGAAGCGACTAATATCCGATATTAAAGAGAAATATATCGGTGCCTTTAACTAAAAATTTATGAAAACTTATACCAGAACCGTAGGCATCATTCCCATTAATTTGACTTTTCTGAAATATTCATTCCACACAAAATACTTTATTCAATTCTTTTCTTTCTTTTAAGATTACAACATAATCAAAACTCTGGCCTGGGACGAAGACGGCCAGATGGTGCTCCTTCCCCAACACCTTCCGATACTTCTGACTCGGACATTTCATTAGGCACACATTCGCCCGTACCCAGCAGCTTGCATTTACAACATAGTCCCGGCTCCACTTCAAATGGGGCTAATGATCGCGATGAGAGCTTAAGTGTAGATGATGAAAAGCCTAGAGATCTTTCATCCTCGTTATCATCAGGCAGCATAAGTGGGTATCCTTCGTCGGCATTGCCACCATCCTGTTTGCCCGCCTTTAAACTAGATGCTGCAGCAACCAGTCTATTCAGTGCGGGTTACTTGCAAAGTTTTGCCAATTTCAAGGAAATAACTCAACAATTTCCTATACAGCCTATTGTAATAAGGCCTCATCCCCAATTGCCGCAAGCTTTAGCCAGCCTAAATGGCAATCACCTACATCCGAATTATGCTGCAACCGCTTATGCCGTAGATTGCTCTACACAAGCAGCGGCAGGCGGACAACCACCAAAAATACGCGTCAATTCACCCGAAAAATTAAATTCTGCCGCAAATTCAATAGCGGCCACACTAACAGCTGTGGCTCATCCACATCTCTCGCATCATCACCACCAGCATCATCACAATCACCCACAGCCACCTTCAGCTATACAAGAACACAGAAGCAGTCCTTCGGCCACATCCACTACAACTAGTTATCATCATAATGCACAATTGCTACATCGACCTTTTTCAACATCGCCAGATTTAAGTCATACTGCAACCGAAATAACATGATATTGTGCAAAGGTATAGTAAAAAATACACCTAGTCCCTTAAGGATCCACATGGTATTAGGTTTTGTTAAAGTGAGAGTGAGAAAAAAAGAAAAGCTAAAAGTGACAAACAGTTGAGTATAGAAAATGAATCGTGAAAACCGAATTCTTTCCTATTAGACATTCAATTATTTAAAGAAAATTAATATTTTTAAATTTTAAAGCAATCATTGTTAGATAAAAAAAATAATAATAAAACAAACAAAAACAATGAAAAAAATTTGAATACACTCGGCGAAAATAGACAAATGTATAAGTTTTATTCAAAATTACAGAAGCACTTATTAAATTACAAGCGACATTGTAAATTTTCTTATTTCTTTTTCATTGAATGTGTTTAATAAATGATTCTATAACCAGTTCCTAAAATTAATTTGTAACTTCAAAATAAAATTTATTCAACGTCCAGGCTCTTAAAATGTAAAGACAATAATAAGAATCGTCTATAAAGTTGGTGTGACTAAGTTTCAAAACATTTCTGCCGGGTTTTTAACACTTTACAGTACGCTTGTGGTTTGAATTGTGCTTACATTTATATACACCGATATAATTTCATTATTTCTTCAAACCTAATATACATAATATATATAAATTTATTTTATTTTTTTTTTTATATAATAATACATTTAAGTGATTTTTGTACATTATCTTTGCGTTTATTTAAAACAATAAATATTATTTTGCTTTGGGTTTTTTAATTCAAAAGCACTTTATTCTAAATAAAAATTTTACAAATTTTCTTCATAAACTCAACAATATTTTTGAAACAAAAATATATGTAAATGCACTCAATATGTCTTGATTTGAAAATTATGTTTTATTTTATTAAGTTTTTCTTTTTAAAAGAAGCATCCGTTTTGAGTGTATAATTGTAAATAGTTTGTAAGATTATAACACTACAATATATAAAGTAAATAGAGAGCTTATTATTAGAATGCAATACAATGAGTTAAAAAAATATATATATACATATAATATATAACAAAAATAATTTCGTGTTTTTCTTTAATCACTGTGACTAAAAAAAATCAAATCAGCCACATTCATGCTAAACAGATGAAAGAAATGAGGCCAACAAAACTAAAGAGATTTTAAGCCATTTAAAGAACAGAAATAGTGGTTAATAAGAAAACATTAAAGTGTTGCCAATCAAATAATTTTTTTAAGTATTTAAAGTAATCAAATATTAATTAAAGGAAATAAATAGGCAACATATGTTAATTTTTACTAACGAAATCCGTAAAACTTTAAAAATAATGTTGTGATTAAGATAAGCAAATTTCTTGGAAATGCGGTGCATCGATTTTCGTACTATCTCACATGCTAAGTCGGCGCTGTTTAACCAGCCCTATACACCATAACAGCAAAAATTAGTAACGTATTTCAATATTTAAAAAACTATCGAAATGCTCATAGAAAAAAAAATAGTTGGCTTAAGGGTTCATTAATCGATTATTATCAAAATACATGTATATAAGACACTGCATGGCTTCCGCTAAAAACTCAAAAGTTAAAATTTTCCAGTAGAGGGAAAAACTATTTTAAATCCTACTTTCATATCAAGAAGAGGTATAAAATCGTATTTTTTGGCGACAGAGCAGAGAATATGATATAAGCTAAATGATAATGTGACCAGAAAAAATTTACAAATTTTAAATGGACTCTCTTTACAGAAAGCAGTGAATACAGATCGTTTATTATATTTTGTTAAAAAGATTAGCTGAAATCATTTTTTTATTAACTCTTTTATTATAGATCATTATTTCCCTCTAGGTTCAATGATCTGGGGTAATGAGGTCCTCCGGATTTAAATTTTACATAAATTTATTTAGAAGGTAAATGGTTGTATGATATACATTCTTTTATGATTTTTTTTTTTTGTAACAAATAAAATGTTTATACTTATTTTATAAAGCGTGTTATTATTATTTTATTACTCGGGTTTACAATTTATCCTACACCTAAAGAATAGCAACACTAACGAGCAATAACATTCAAAAATTGGGTTCAACGAACTATTTTGCTGAATATTAAAAAGAGAAGCTTCTAAAACTTAATCCCTTTTTTATTATAGTTAGAATATAAATTTGAATTTAGGATACAGTAGATGCTAGAACTAAAATTCGGAATTAATGCCATGAAGAACTCATACCTCAAATCAGTTTTGTGATGGATTTAAGAAGATTCGTCATCCTTTTGGTTTCGCCTTGGATTAATTAATGCGGATCCTCAATATTTTTCAAGTATAACAACCGCAGTTTTCTAAGAGCCCTAGAATTAATTAGTTGCAAAAAAAAAATCCCCTTTATAAATAGAAAAACGGACGCACCTGGACATAAGTATTTTATACAAAAATTCTTTTTTCCAATTTACTAGGAATATTCTTAGATTAAATTTAAACTCGCACACATTTGCAAAATTTCTAAAACTTCGTTTTAAGAATGACTATGAATTTCATAATTTAGGCGCCATTTAGATATGATGAGCATGAATGTGGATATTGAAAGAAAAATACTTGATTGTTTTAATGTTTATTTTCAAAATAAGCAGAAAATATCAATTTCTGTGTAAACATGTTGCAAGATCAACAGCCACAAAGACTGAACAACCAACCAATAACAAGAAGACAAATAAAACAACACGAGTAGAATTTACTTTTTCTAATAAAAATAACAAGAGGCAACTGTTAGCCCAATTTTACTAAAAACAAAATGCTGGCGCCAATGATGACACGTCCGGCTTTAAGCAAATGAATTCATACACAGTATGAACAGCCGATAACCACAGACATAGGCAGGGAAAAGTACACATACAAAAAATTAACAGAAAAAGCGCATCGTCAATCTGATGCTGTGGCTGTTATTGCTATTGTTCTTGTAACGCCTGTTATTCTTGAATTTTCGACGTTGTGCTACTTAAACCGTTTATTTAGCTGCCTTATAAAAACATGATTCTTTAGCAAAGGCTACAACACATCACTGCCAGTGGTGACATTGGAAAAAAAAAAACTAAATGTTCTTATTACAATATTTTAAAGAAATAATTACAAAATAAGACACCGTCATAAGAAATTCATAATATCGGTATCGGATGATCATTTAGGTTGTGGAAGCAAAATCATAGTACTAACATTTTTAAAAACACTAGATAACTAAGCGTTTGAAGACTTGATGTAAATAAAGGATAAGAATGAGGACGTTGCAGTGTGTTAGAATAAAATTTACTCACTTACTCTCAATATCATTTCGCTAGTGTGTTTAGTGTCTGTTTCATAACAACTGTTATGTATTCATACATATGTATATGTACGTATGTATGCAGCAATGCACTTAACCCATAAAGGATCTTCTAAAACAAAAGTTAAATATCACTGTCAATATTTTTATAATAAATACTATTTATACTAATAACGTGTAAATATACATATGAGTATGCGTTTTGTTATAGAAAACAATATTGAATTTACAATATGTTGCATACGCATAGATTCATACCTACCCTACATACATTTATATGTACGGCATTTGGATGTATTTAACACTAGAATTCCTGATAAGCTTTTTGAGACCTTTGGTCGATGAATTTTTATCGATCCGACTCATTGCCAGTTATGTCGAATGTAGATGTCGTCACCACCATAGCGCTATAATTAAGAATAAGTTCCTAATCTTACTTTCAAGTTATGTGCTTGTGTTTAGATTTGTCTAATAATCTGGCTGTTATTACTAGGATAAAGGTTTAGTTTGCAATTGAGCAACGGCATACCTCTACTAATCGCACATGCATTTTTCATACTAATGCTTTCAGTTAAAAATATAAGCCTCTCAAGTTCTCTTAGGTTAAAGGCGTAATAACATTCATAATAAAAATGTTATTAAAATTTGCTATAAAGCAAAATAACTAATTTCAACATTTTCTTTTTTATTAAGTTCAGGAACAATGCAACGTAGTGCACTGATAAAGGTAAGTGTAACAACTGTGTGATTCGATTTACATCCGCACTTGGCCATGACCAAACCACTGCATAATTTGGAACGTTATGCTCGTCCTAGGAAGCCGAAGCTATAATTCTATGCAACAGAACTTTCTAGTTGTAACTTCGATAATTCCAGAGCAGGGCTGCAAATCATCACTCCTTGCTTAAGAGTTGGAGACTTTCCAACTCCTGTCCAGAACACATGTCTAGCATGCTCACTGGACTGAATCATTCACCTAGCGTGTCATTAACGGAAAAATGATCCTGGCCACCATATTAAACAATAAACCTAATATGGGGCCGCGAAACCACAACCACTACGATACTCCCTTAATAATCAGCCAGAGAACAGTTAAATGTCTAAAGAGACAAATAACGGAGCTCAGCGAGCTTACTGATTCCCGTGGAAATAAAGTAGAGTTTCCAGTTGTACCCCTGCTGACTTCAGGGGACTGGGCTCCCTTTTTCCCCCAGTTGCACAGGTCTAAGTGGTTGCTTTCTCCAAAGACCATATATATGTGCCCCCGGGGGGTAGGTAAGTGTAACAATGCTATTCATTCATTCTTTTCCTGTTTGCGATAACTTTAGGGTAGATCCACTGAACTATACTGGAAATCATATTAATATTTTTAGCGACATTAAAACCATTTGTAGCCTTTCCTTAATCCTAAAGATCTTCTGAAGTTCCACTCACGCCGATTTAGACTCAATATTTACTTTATTTGAACCCATCCTTGTGCAGCTAGCAAGGCAAAAACGGTGTGTTCATTTCTTTATACTGACGAATTTCATTTAAGAACAATATACATTTTGCTTAGCCTTTTATTACCCCGGCTTTTGCAATTTATAGACTATTTAGTTTAGCCTAATAAGTTCTATCTACTTTTTAATTGGAATACTAGCAATGAATGAATGAATAAATTTAGTATGCAGCTGAATAATATTAAAAATTTTCTATTAATTTTCTGCAACATCAAAATAGAACATTAAAAATAGAAGTTGTATGTTCTTCTTCTTAATAATAATAGTTTAGACTCCAAAAACATTAAATTTTCTTGCAACAAAGCAGACTTCCATCAAAAACTAGAAAAGGATTTAATTTCCACTTCGCTTTTTTCGTTAAGTGCTGTTTCTCCTCACTAATTTTCCTTTGTAAATAATAGCAAAACTTTGATATTAACAATTTCAAAAATATCTCAAAATATGCTTTTTTAAAAGACATAACAAATGTACAGTGGCTCGTGTCGAAAGTCCAGCAACTAATTACAGAAAAGTTCAGCAGCTCTTAAATAAATAATACTTTAAGTTATACAAAATATTTCATTTAAATATCTATTCTGTATATTAGTGTATTAGTATAGCAAAAACTAGGTATTTCAGCCTTACAACAATAGATGTAATAAAAAAATAAAAAAAAATCAAATTTGAACAGTCTAAATTTGATTGTTTATGCATTAATTACTATTTGGTATCATATCCTTTTTGATTTTTTACAGCTTTTAATCTTCTTGGAATATTATCCACTAATTTTTTGCACACCTTTAGGAGTTATTTGAGTCCATTCTGCCCGTAAGATGGTTTTAATTACTGCAGAATCTGTTTTGCATTCGACGTCCAAGTTCGTTCCTCGACTACGTTTTTATCTGGGCTCTGTGCATGTGTGTTTTGATAACCTTAGATCCGTTGGAACGCCATTTTTTTTACAATCGGTGATGTGTGCTTAGGATCGTTGTCTTGATAAAACTTAAAATTATCAGCAGCAGTCTTGTCCATAATACCTACTAGAAAGTAAATGCTTCCGATACCTGAAGCTAAAAAGTACCTGAAGCTGTTATTATGTTGGCTTTGTTGTATCGCGTAATGATATCGTGTACAATTGATTTGTCTTTATTAACGATACCGACTTCTCGTTAAGTTGTACCTTCTAAATAGTTGGTACTAAAGTAGACAGACACGGTATTGCAAAAATTAAAAAATATTTTCATACTACGAAAGCAAATATATTCAATCAGTTAAAATATAAAAATAATAAGAAATATACAAGCATAACGGTAATTAAAATGAATTTATTTCTTTATGCTAATTTTTTAAAATTAGTTTTAAGATACCGTTTGGAAAAATTCTTGGCAATATTTTTCAACAAAAGTTTATTGTGTAGTGAATGCTTTATTAAAAGTATTTAAAAGTTTTTCAAAAATAATAAACTATGACATCTAAAATAGTTGATAATAATCGATTAATGATTTGTCCGACTTTCAGTAAGAGCCACTGCATTGCTACTGTTTAATGAATAAATTTTTAATGAAAAAGGTTAAATTATTACAACATTTAACAAATGACTGCACTATGTAACAAATGCAACACATAAACTTGTATACTTGCCGGTTCATATAGTGTTAAACTTGGGATATCGATATGATGTGTAGGTAGCTTCTGGTTAATTCTTTGTTTTGTTTTTATAGCTGGTATAAACAATTTAATAAGTTGTGTTTTAAGTAAAAGTTGCCTACAAAGAAAATGTTATAAAGCATATTGAATATATCACAATACCCACACAATCTATGACGATTAGATGAGTTTGCAATTGAACAAATGACGAGGAGAAAAAAAATACACAAACACAAACAGTTTAGACTAGACCCAAGACAATAAGTCAAGACACTGGCAGACAAAAGTAAAATTGAGACAAACTTTAATACAACAACAACTCTTTATTTGATGTTTAACAATATAATTATTGACTTTGCATGAACGATAAATGTATGGATTAGTAGATAGATGGATGGATAGATTGATGAATGCGTTGGGAAGAGATTGTAATGAATTTAGTTTGTTATGGCTGAACAGCTAAGTGCTTTTGAATTTTTGTTTTTTTTTGTTTTTGTGATGCTTCCCTTTTTGTTTAAAATTAAAAGTGTACATGTATAATTTTAACTTTTTGGTTTAAAATTACAAGGTGAGTTGCAGCTAAATATAAAAAAAAAAATTTAACAAACTTCTTATTACTCCCCTACCAAACCATTTGTCAAAAATAAAATAAATATGTTAGTCTTTTACTTTAGACACATACATACATACATATGTATAAATCTACGTATGTATAAATATTGTATCATCCTGTTTTGCTGCTTCAACTGACAAGTATTAACTTGGCGATGAATACCAAAACTCAATATACACTACGATCACAAACAAACATACATAAACATGCGTCTGTTTATACAATGAACAAAATACTTGAGTGAATTAAAAACTTTTCAAATGGTGTCAGTGAACGGCGACGGCAGGCAATTTTCGGCGCAATTATCATCAAATGAAACCATCACCGTCATTCTCGTTCTCATCGTAATTGTCATAATGACGATGATGAGGAAGATTTGTTTTTGTTGTAATAAGTGTGAGAATGCTTTTAGAATTTTTTTTGTTAACGCCAATACATTCACGACCACGACACATCAAATCGAATGATGTGACATTTTTGAGGTGAGTTATAATGAGTTTGCATCACTGGAAAGTAGTAGTGGCTGGCGTCTCATCATATGATTTTATTTAAGGTTTTTTTGTTTTTGACAACAACAAAAATAAAATATCAGACAGATCTTGTGCTGTTGGACTAAATGAAAAAATATTTTAGGAACTTAAGTGCACAGATGACATGCTTGGCATTCTATTCGAAACATTTTCCATATGCTTTCCGTTGTCATCTTTTTTTCCTTTTTCCTTTTTTTGTCATAATAAATTTTCCAATATTTACCTCATCAGATGGCAAAGTAATAGTTGTGTTTGTTTAACAAGACCCAATTAGCTATGTTACGTTAAAACTGTTGTTTGTTCCCCTTAAGAAGGCCACGTTTGATTAGATGTACCTGTATTAAAACGTGGCGTTATGTTTTTTGTCAAGTTTAAATAAAAAATAAACTTCTGCTTAAAAAAATGCATCGAGTGTTCTATAAAAAAGCACTGAAATCATTTGAACAAATATATATGTATTTAGTTTTTGTAAAGATATTACTCATACGCTTATATTTATTTTTTTAAATTTAATTAAACGAATCCACAGTGTTACGTAATGTTGTTTAATTAAATCTTGTCATTGCACAACCCAAAATCTAACTAATGAAATAGTAACAAAAATGTCCTCTAATTTATAAACAGTTAAACTGAAAGTTATCAAATCAATCAAAAAAATATGTATAAAGTAAAAATGAATCTATGAATGATTGAGGTATTCTCTTGGAATTAATTGGAGACATCGATAATTTTTTTTAGCAAGTTTTAGTAATTTTTGGGAAATTTTAAGACTTGGAGGTATGTTATTTTGAAAAAATATTATGAATTTATTATAAGTGAAATATAAAACAACTGAGTAATTTTGTCAGGATTGTACAATCGAGCAGATGTCCTAACGGAATCTGAAAAGAGTACAAGCAAATAATTTTTCTATTAACCTATAGCTGGATATATACCATAGCGAGAGTGTTTTTAAGTTGTGCTGAGAACTCATGTTAAAACTAAGTAAATTGCCTGCGAAAAAATTTTATTGAAATTGTAGCGGAAATAATGAATCTTGGCCGAATAAAGTAAAACATAATAATTTATTATGTATGTGGAGAACATAATAATGTGATTTATAACTTGTAATTGATAGTAAAGTTTTGATATATTTCATGAACTATACGTAATGGAAACCATTCTATATAATGCCGCAGAATATTAAAAGTAAGTTTTCTTATTTAAGACAGCACTATAAAGTTGCTGTTGCCAATTTTACAAAAGTAATTATATTTTATGAACAAAAGAGAAATATTTATTCTAAAATGTGTTGCCTTATTTTGAATTTTTAATTATATTTAAATTAAATTTAATGTTAAAACAGTTTTAAGCATTGCACACGCCTGACAACATTGATAACTTAGCATTGGTCTACAATTTGTTAAACTTATTTAGCGTGAAAAATTATATTTTCTTAATTTCAATTTTGTTGGCAAATTCTTAAAAATACTAAGCGATTTCTTAACATATTACAATACAATGGTTTTTATGCCATTAACAGTTTAATTAAAGTTAATAGTTTAATTATAATTAATTAAAAAATAAGCACTTTTTGTTTTTTTAATTTAAGAATTGGCTGAATCAATTATATATTTAATTAAAAAAGAAAATATTTTTCTTAGTAAATAATATATTAAACAAATCAAAATTTTTTAAAAAACTTTCAATAAAAAGGTAATAAAATAGTAATAGGTGGAAAGTTATACCTCTGTACATATATACATGTAGTTATTCAAATGTTGTATTGTTTCGCGTCAATTTAGATATTTATAGAGTCCGCCAAATAACTTTTTTTTGTTTTGAATGCTATAAACAAAACTACACAGCTTCGGCTGTGTGGCACATAGCATTGCCCTGTTGAGACTAAATGTTGCCAATATCAATGTGAACAAAAATTCGTTCAACATTACCATTGACTGTAACGGCCTCTCCCGAAAAATGGCTTAATGATGCCTCTGAACCAAAATCCGCACCAAACAGAAACTCGTTTCGGGTGCGTCGGCTCTTCAATGTATGCGTGTGTATTTTCTGTGCCCCATATGCAACAATTTTGCTTGTTTACATACCCGCCAAGATCAATGAGCTTCATCTGAAAAGATAATTTTTTTTTGCAAAATCGGCGTCTTTTGTAAGTCGATCGCAGACTCACATAGCGAAGCGTTGTTCAAGCGTATACAAAACCATATTCGTTGAGCAAAAGGATAAAACTAATTATCTGTCAAATCAAACAAGAGCTAAGTGTAACCATTCACGAAATAAGCCCTAGTTGAAAAAAAAACGTTAAATTACGGACCCATAAGTTCATAAAGTCAAGTCACCATGTTAATTAATACGTGTAGCAGCACGGTTAAAAGTTTAAACTTTCGTTTACATCGAGTATACCAACCAACCTGTGATTTACTAAACAAAACTAAATGTATTTTGGAGAGCTGATATTAATTGGAACTATTGCTAAAATGGTTTCCTCTTTATAACAATTGATTTATTAAAAACAAAGAAGAACAAGAAATTCTTATTTTCAAAAGCTACTTTCGATAAAAAAATTGCTGCAGGTATTTTTTATGTTCTTAAATAATATTGTAATAACAACAAAATTCATTGCCATTTTTGGTTCTAATGACAGCGTGTATTGCAGTTATAAATGTAACAACAATAGCGATATTATAATAAAGCACTTTTAAATTTTACATTTCCTTCACCCGCAACTTATTTAACCCCAAAAGACTTTGAAGCCGCATGATTTTAAACGCATTGTTCTCGTTTTCAGCATCACTGGCCTTTTTATTATTAATTTTGTTTTGTGTACAGAGAATATGACTCAATTAGTTTAACCACAAAATACATAAATACAATACTTTCATACATATCCAACTCATCCGACTCATCTTTGTTATTTCATCCCATCACTCATGGAATATTAAAGCGCGCAAAAAGGTTTATAACAAAATTCAATTTATGCACCCCTTGATAAATGTAAATTCTGTGCAACATACAACAACAAAATATTTTTTTAAATTTGCTTTTTATTTAGTCAAAGATTTTATACACTTGTTTTCGTAAACTAAAGACAGTGGATAGCTTTAACAGATTATTTAAATGAAAATTTTGATAGCTTCTGTAGCCCATCGCCGTTAATAAACCTTTCTTGGTGAAGTTTTATTACCGAACAAAAATTATTATTTTATTAATGTACGTTAATTGTTTTAGATTTCTTTACGGTATTCTCAAAAAATTATTATTTATTATTATTTTTGTTATTCTTATTATTAGTCTTTTGGTTTAAACAGAACTAAAAATTAAGTTAATAAATTAGTCGACGACTTTTACCATTTTCATTTCTGAGTTTTAAGCATTTTTTGTGCTACTGTGCATAAATTTGTCAGCATGATAATGCTTCATTGTTGACACAGACAACGAGTGACATTTTTACAAAAGTCTTACAACACAACCAACCATTTAATATCGGAGAGAAAGTTATTTTTACGAGTACAAATACATAAATTGATTATGAACGTCGACATTAAAACATAAGGAACGAAGGAAGCATGACGAACTCCATCATTAAATGAGCAAATGTACTGTAAACAGACAAACGATTTGAATAATTCGGAGGATGCGATTTGAGTAAAGAATAAAAAAAAACTTTCATTGCAAATAAAGTATAACGTTGACATAAAAAGGAGTGAACCCAAAAAGAATACACAATTTACGTACATAAGTGCAATTTAGCTTAAAGTCTCTCACAGGCGACAACAATCAACGATAATAATACAAATTAATTAGGCAATTGACAAATTGCGGTAGTCTTTTTTTTATTCCTTATTTAACTGGAGAATTAATAACAACGTTAATGAAAATTGTAAAATAAGGACTCTTAAATGATGGGAATCTAAATTTTTAAACATTAATTAAAAATATAAATTAAAGTTTCATGCATTAATTGATAAAAAACTAAGGACTATTTGAAAGCCCTTTGATAAAGTAGTGGCTTAAATTTCTTTTTATTATCCAAAACAAAATAATCAATTAAAATAATTGTTTTGTTATTTTTCAATTGACATTTTTATACAATACTTGTATTAAATAACAAATAGCCAGATATAACGGAATTTCTTTTTTACAAACAATTTGTTATACGAGTACACTTGTGATTATATGAATATAGATATGTATGCATGTATGTATACTTTCAGTGTAGGTTATAACAAAATAAAATTTTAATTTTATTCCAAAATAGCAAAAGCTTTCGTTTTAATTATGGTGAACAAAATTTAACAAGAAATTGTAAGTGAAATGGAGTATCGTTAACACATTTACGAATATATTTATATATGTATATAAAATGACGTAAGTGGAATAGCATTCAAATTTTGAAACCAATTTTCATTTATTATACAACCTCAAGGTTTTCTAATCAATATACATTTCATTATAATGACATATTAACTCATTAGATCCTTTCAAAAATATTACTTTATCTCTTCTTCGTGTGTTTAGAAATTTCCTTGGATACCATCATTATCGTGGATGTTTTAAAATTCATTATTTATAACGGTTAAAATACGATGTTCTAACTATTTTAACATAATCGTATATCTTATCAGAATGCGGATATTGCAAATAGTTTCAAAAATAATTGCCTGTAGATTTTTGCAGAGCCTGGAAATTTTTTTAGCGTTCGCGAATGTGTTTAATAGCGCCATGAAGAATTAGCAGAACATATTAAGTGAATAAATACTGTTACATCCTGGGACTTTCTAGTAAGCAATTGCTGAAGCCATCATTACACTAGAGTTATTTAAAAAAAAAGGTAATTAGTGAGTTATTCTTTTCGTCTTAATTATAACACCACGATGTGGGCTACAAGGAAGCAGATGGTAAATCAATCAAATGACAAAATCACTTATATATTCCGTCTATGATACGATTTATATCATAAAATTTTTTCACGGACTGTTGTAAGCGGGTCGCAGATAGTATAGAAAAATTTTATTAAAAACTAAATCTAAGTCTTTTTCTATGGTAAAATAACAAAATTAAAACAAAACATGAAAGGTTATTAATTTAATTTATAATTAAATTATGTAAATTATATATTAATTATTTTTTAATTATTTTATAATTAATTTTACATTTTGCCTTAATTTTTTTTTTAAATATTTATATTATCAAAAATTTTGAAAAATTTTCTTTAACACAAATTAAAGGAAGCTAGTGTAAAGCAACAAGTATAATAAGTTATAGCAAGCAAAATAGTAAAGACTATGCGATATTCTACATCAATATGGCTTCAAAGGGCCTTATAAACTTTCGTTTCTTAAAAATATCTGCTGAAATTAATAGCGAAATGTTTTGTTTCTACAAAAGCAAACACAACAATCATAGGGACGCTTTAAATTAGTTATCTAGAATATGACGTTCAATCAAATAACTTATACAACTTTTAATGGTTGATGTATCAGAGTTATGTATTTGCAAGCAACCTTACAAACGTTTTCTCAATTCACAACTTATTCAATTTTTTAAAAATTCAAATCACCCAAAAACCATGTTAAACTGTAGATCGTATGAAAATATGACGGACGTTTGAATGGAATGGGAAATTCGGGTTACAAGTTGTACTAGATTTAATTATGAATTTATGAAAATATATTTATATTTTAATGCCTGCAGCCAAGTTTTGGGTTACATTTTTTTTACTTTTAAA
Organism: Trichopoda pennipes; assembly: GCA_030448955.1. Classification (NCBI taxonomy): domain Eukaryota; kingdom Metazoa; phylum Arthropoda; class Insecta; order Diptera; family Tachinidae; genus Trichopoda; species Trichopoda pennipes. Next base: position 8,408,734 of record JASKUP010000040.1, read on the forward strand.
GCAATTTTAGATAGACAAAAACAAAAAAAAACTGACAAAGAAACAATACACCAAAAACAAAAAAAACATTGCATAAATAAAAGAGACAATGAACAATTTTTATCATCCCTTGAAATAGTTATTCTTGATTGAAAATATATATATATAGCTGTAACAATAGTCTGTATGTATATTTTCCTATCAAAATAAACATACAGCGAGTAGAGCATAGTGTTGACGTAACTTTGGCTTTTAGGGATTAAATAAATATAAATCCGTTAGATTTAGACATCTAGTTTGTATATTTAAGTAAACATTACATAATTTGTATCAGTTGAAATTTGATGAGGATGATGGTCTGCATTTTTGGCGTAGTTGTTTTTGTTGTTGCTCTTTCTATTACATTACAACTTTATTGACTTTGAAAACCAAAAATTCTTTGTAAAAGAAAATTAAATAAAAACATTGAGACAAGCAACAATTTTTTTATTAAACGAAATTTATCAATTGTTTAATGATACGAGGATTAGTGACTTTATGAACGTGATATACTTGAAATAACTAAAAATTGTTTTGCTACTCGTTGAAAGAGCTTTTTTTAATATCACAGACAACTATATATGTGTGTGCCTTGGCTATGTACCATAGCTGAAGGAATTAAGTGTAAGAAGAGCAGAATAAGTCAGTGTTGAACCAAAAGTAAATATTTCAGTACATGTTAATGTACTTGATTACTACCCCCCGGGGGCACATATATATGGTCTTTAAAGAACTTCGACTATCTAGACACAGTGCAACTGGGAGAAAAAGGGAGCCCAGTCCCGTGAAGTCAGCAGGGGTACAACTGGAAACTCCACTTTATTCCCACGGGAATCAGTAATGCCCGCAGAGTTCCTTATTTGTCTCTTTAGACAGCTTTCTGACTGATTATTGAGGTTGGCGCCTATATGGGAGTATCGTGGTGGTTGTGGTTTCGCGGCCCCATAACAGTATAATGGTTATTATGGTGGCCGGGATCATTTCGCTGTTAATGATACGCTAGGTGAATGATCCAGTACAGTGAGCATGCTACACATGTGTTCTGGACAGGAGTTGGAAAGTCTCCAACTCTTAAGCAAGGAGTGATGATTTGCAGCCCTGGTCTCGAATCATCGAAGTTGCAACTAGAAAGTTCTGTTGCATAGAATTATAGCTTCGGCTTTCTAGGACGAGTATGACGTTCCAAATTATGCAGTGGATTGATCCACCATCTGATTAAGGCTTCATGGCCAGGTGCGGATGTAAATCTAATCCCACGTTGTACATGATTACTATTTTTGAAATGATAATAACTTCGGTATTTCTTAATATAAAATTGTTTCCTTTCAGTCTCGATACATAAATCTTTTCTGTTAGCTTCCACTACAGACCTCATATTTTTAACCAAGGAAAATATTAAAAATCAAATAAAAACAATTCTATTCGACTTTTAAAAAACCTTAAATACATTTTTGGGAAATCTTTTTCAAACAAAACACAAAATTGTAATTTAATTCAATCGTTAGTTTGTTATGTTGAGGGCCATGGAAGACATGTCAGATTGTATCATAAAGTTTAACAAATTTTATTTAAGAGGGGGTTTTTTGCAATTCCTAAGAGATTTTGTATGTTTCAATAACAACATTGAATATTTTGTTAAGTTTTTGTTCCCGAATTAAAAGAATGAAATACAGATTGACGGACTGGTTGTTGCAAGAGTGTAATTTGAAACGATTTATGAAAAGTTAATGCGTTTTATTGTTTTCAAATTATGCTTCATACATATATTTCATGTACATATGTATGTATTTATGAAAACATAAATATGAACATCATTATCATCGTTATCATAATGTGATGAGTATTAAATAACACTAATTTTAATCGGATAATATGCAACTTTCAATCATAATTTTAAAATTTAACACTGTATTGTTAATGAAAAAATAAAAAAAAAAATATTTACTTATTAGTTTGCATCAGATGTCAAAACGTAGGAGAAAAAGTTTTAACAAGATAAAACAAGAAAATGAAAGCTAATAAATTTTAAATTTAATATTAGAAAAATCGGCAGCAGTGTAGGTTTAAATATTTTATTTTTTACCATGTTTTGCCTCCGTTCACTTGTTTTGAAAATAAAACTAAACATTTCGCATTCAATCTTCAACAGTTTATTTACTATTTAATCCTTTACTTTCTTCCGTAGTTTATTAAATATTTATTTGTATTTACCAAATACATGTGTAAATATTTGAGCCTTCAAACATCATGTGTCTTATGCAAATACCAGTTGCACTCTTTTACAACTGCTTTCATTTGATTTGACATTTGCCCATTTAACACCCCTTTAACCAAAGTACACAAACACAAAATGGTTAAATTATTTATCTGAACTCATCAGCATCCATACAATCACTTTCTTTACGTTAGATACTCATCCCAATGTGAACAGCGTCAAGGCTAAAGATAAATAAAAAAAAAATAAATAAAAAAAGGGAAACCTGTTACGATTGTAATGTTTTTGTAACTTGTTAAGAACATTTTCACTCCAACTGAAACTGCATGCATATTCAATTTTATTCACACAAAAGATTTTAATACACTTAAGAGACAGCAAAACAGAAGAATTAACTTGAACGCCTTTTCGGTGAATAAGTGTAAAAAATAAAATATCAATGATAATAAAGAGTTGTTCATTTAGATAAATACTTGAACATATTGAGCTATTTTGGATAATTTAATTTTCCAAAAGGGCGTAATCGGATTCTTAAATCATGATTCTCAACAAACAATTATAAGGAGTAAAAAGCAAAAAGTACAAAGATAAAATATGTTGAAAAGACAAACAAATTTATATTAAATTAAGTCTACTTTTAACGATTCTTTTGAAACACAGGAGGAACTGTAAAACTATCAAGTTTGTAATTATGGTGAAATGGAATTAGGAGTGTGCTCTTATACCAAAGTTCGTCCTATAAGCAAAACGATAATGTACTAAGAGTCGTTACACAATCTGCTAGTGTATATACGCTTCTAAAACCTATCACACAGTTCTAAACAAATCACAAACAGCTTTTACATTCTTACTTATGGCACGAAGTGTGATTTGCAGAAAGTAAATAGAACAAGATAAGTAAAAGTTACTTAAGTGTTCTAGTTTTACTAATAACTTTATTTAAATGAAGGCCATCTTAAAATAAGCAAAGTTAATTTATAAAAATTGCAGGATTCGAGGAAATAACAAGCAAACTTAAAATACAACATGGATTTGGAAAAATACAACATGGATTTGGAAAAAAAAATTATTTTTTAAACGAATGTGCTGAAACTGCATAATGAAGATGTAGTCGAGTTTAAGTTTTAAGACTGAAACTACTAGTACTAAGGGAGACACTACGCTGCGATTATAGTAATACAACTAATCTTTATGAAAAATTAAAACCGTTTCCAAATTCTTATTTATATGTATACATTACTCTAATTTATATTCTTTAAAAAATTCTGTTCAACCTATAGATTATCTTGATGGGTTTTTCCTCTTTTAAGATTAAATTTTTTTTATCCTCCAAAATTTCTGCTTCTTCCGGGTTTTCATTATTTTTGTCGTACATACACTTTTTAATGTAACACAATTTCTATGCAAGATGTTTCGTAAGGCATGGAAGGAAACATCTAGACGAGCGAAGCAATATATATAGGTTGGCAGTTTTTTAACATTCAATAACCACAAATCTTTTTAATATTTTTAAATTAAAAGAAGTTTGTCGCAATTAAACTATGTTTTCCATTAGCTAAAATGGCGTTCTTACAAAACAATTATTGGACTGTTTATTATACCAATGAATTTATTACACTCCTTCTTAGGAGTATGCATTTTTAATCTCTAAACAACTAAAGAGTGAAGGGGAGAGAGAGGGAACTTAAAAAAAAATTATCAGCAATAAAATAAATAAACGTTGACAAAAAACGGTAAACAGGCAGCTGGAAAAACAAAATTTAGTGTAGCAATAACCTAAAACAACACAACAACAACAACACAAAAAGATCTCAATGAAAGAAGCAACATTAAAAACAATAAACAAAAACATAAAATTTAAAATTATCAACTAAAACCATAGACAAGAACTGAATAGTGCAACACTGGAGGGAGGAAACGGAAGTGTGAGTGCGAATATACAAAATAATTCTTACATAAGGACAGATTTAATTCGACAACAAAAAGAATAAAACATATAAAGTGTTGTTGATATCAATCTCATTTTGTTGTTGCCTTCGTTGTTTTTCTAAACTAAAACCTAGTTGACATTTTGAACGGTTTATAGGGTTTAGAAACAAAAACAACAACAAAAAACGGTTTCAATCTTTAAAATCTTTATCTGTATCAAAACCCAATAAACATACAACAACAAACAGCACGAATTCATTTGGTTTCATTTTTTTGGAATTTAAAATGCAGTAAATAAAAAAGAAAGAAAACATACCAAAATCTCATAAACGTAAAAGGAATTTGAAACACGACAAAATTCTTTAAACCAAATGCGCACACACATGAACACACAATCATTTATTTACTCCTAGATATGAGAAAATTAGACATTCAGAGACATACAGTTTTACAAATTGAATGAATGTGTAGTAAAAACGTTTTTAATCCGCTTTACAAATCTCTTTGCTTAATTCAAAATCCCTGAAAACCACAACACAGTCGGTTTTAAATCCTCATATTTCTAGCATATACATACATACATTCAAGTAAATAAAATGTTTTTATTATTGTTGGAATTTAAAAATTTCCACAAAATAAAAATTCTTTTCATTTGCATCTCTAAAGTAAAAGTTTCAGCTTAGAGAGTCCTTCGTCAGCCAAAAGATTTTATTGTGTTGTTGCTTTTGCCTGTTTTTTTTTTCTTTTTTGCTTCATTTTTGTGAATGGCTTCTGTGAACAGAACTTTAAGAAACTAATGATGATGATAATGATAATATTGTGGTGTGTAAGACAACAACAAAAAAGAACTTTGTGTGAATTATGTTTACGACGCCTCTGGCATTTTATTGTAGTGATACTTTTAACCTGAGTTTTTTTTTTGGCTTAATGATATTTGTGATGAAGAAAAGGCGTTGCCCGTTTCACCTTTCTGTGCAACCAATATTGACTAAAATATCCAAATATTCAAAAGGTGGGCAGTAAAAGAAATTACTCATATTTCAAAAAATGGCTTTATTATGCTCTTTTGTGCATTGTTCGTGATTGGATTTCGTTAGTTGTAATTTGTTAGAAAAGACTACGGTCACATTTATTTAATTCTCAATTTTCTACAATAAATCTTATTAACGACAAGTTATCACAATTAAGAGGAAAAAAATGTTAATAATGTCATTACTGTGATTACAGTTACAAAGAAATTCCAAAAGACAAGTGTCATATTCTTTTTTAACCTCTGTGGCCAGCTTATTACATAGAAAGTTAATCTGCATAATACTGATATTATTGTAAGACTAATGAAATGTTTAATTATTGATTCCTTTTAAATTTAAGTTAAGTAATTCCGGATATATTATTTGCTTCATATATTTCCTGATAGACTGTTATCATATAAAACACTATTTCTCCAATAAATTTAAATAAGAGAACAAGCTCAAATATTTACGCAAAATAAAAAAGAACCACAAGCGAAAATAATATTGAAAATCTTTGGTTCTAAAAGAATAATCAGTTATTAGTTATCCTATATCCAAGAAAACAGAAATCATTGACAAAGTTCAGCAAAAGCTGTCTATTACAAGAAACAATTACAAAAGGAATTTGCCGCATGAATAACTTAAAGTTTTTTTTTCTGGAACTGAAGGGAGCCACATAAAATCGATTTTTAAGCAAAGAAATTATTCCTCTAGAAAATATTTTTTGTAGAGGCAAGGAAATTAAACAAATAGGTTATATTTAATGGCAAAAAACTTATATCTCATTTCACTTCGTTGCTTAATTTTAAATTTCATTAGAAAAACTTCTTTCTAAAATTTTTTTATGTAGATTTTATTGTTAAAATAGCATTTTTCCAAAAACTAAGGCGAACTTTCCGCAAAAAGTAGTGGCTGATGAAAGCTACTACCAAAACTTAAATTTTATATATTGATCTTTAAATTTAACTAAAATGGAGAATTGGGACAATGAAACAAGAATTTGAATAGTGCAACGCTTTCACGCTTTAGATTCCGTAACTTCCGTTCAAAAAATTTCGCCGAGCAAAAAGGCTTTATCTTCGTGATTGCTTAGTTCGGATGCAGGAAACTATCGCTGCTGTAGCTGCTGCCATACAATCCAATCCTCAACAAGGAGCTTATCTGTTCAAATGGGTGTCGGTAGACAGTCACTCCAGACAATTTTGCGCCAATATTTAAACTTATTTTTATATAAGATTCAATTAACAAACAAACTTTCCGATTCGGATCATTTAAATAATGTCAGAGAATGAAAACGTCTTGAACTGCATTTTTATGTCTGACGAGGTACATTTTGATTTAAACGGCAATGTTAACAAAAAAAATTGCCGAATATGGAGTAATTCTAACCACGTCACGTTCACGTCACAGTGTGGTGTGCAGTTTCTTCAAAGTTTATTGTCTTTCCAGAATTACGTCGAAAGAGAATCCTTTTCAACTCTTTAGTTTCAACAAAATAGAACAACTTGTCACATAGTCAGGCTTGTTATGACAGAATTGCGGCAAAAATTCCCCAATTAACTGATTTCAAGAAACTCCACATTCCGTCCCCTGACCTCACTGCACCTGATTTTGTTTTCTTTGTAGGGTTATTGCAAAGAAGAAGTTTACAAAAGAAATCCAACAAATTTGGATGATTTAAAGCAATCCATTCGAACGGTAATTGAGCCAATTGCTGCTGAAACACTCCAGGCAGTAATGAATGGTGGAGGGCATTTGAATTCAATTATTTTCAAAACTTCATGAATTACTTTAATAAAAATATATTGTTTTTCAAATGAATTAATAAAAAATTAATTACATAAACTTTACAAAAAGTTATTTGAGTTTCCATATGTAGCAAAATTGACCAGCCACCCGATATTTACTTTCTTAAAAAAGTTAACACCAACTCTGTTTCTATAAAAAAAAACTGCCTGTCATTACATTGATAAGCAAATTATTGAAATGTATGTATGTGATCTTACTAATTAAAAATAATTCAACAGATAGGACTACGCTCTGATTTATCATAAAATATAAAAAAATACATTTTCGTAAATGCATCAAATAACATTTAATCTTTAAAGAAATAATCCTTTGTTTTTTATTTCAATATTAATTTGTTTGTATTTTTGATCTGTAACAAAAAAAAATGTAGGTTTCCAAAACCGATTATTAAAAAGAATGGAAATAAAACTAAAATCATTTAAGTGACATATTATTGAACAGTTTGGCAGGGAGTCAAACAAAGAGACGTAGAGTATTAAAAATAAAAATTGTCTCAAATTACTGGATTAATTTATTTTAATCCTTTATATGTAATCAACGTACACACGCATACTCGAACATAATTTCAATAACGAAGGAAGGGTATTTAAAGCAGGAATGCAGAAGTATTAAGATTTTCAAATTTCAGTGGTGACAAAAATCATTTACTCTTTGACACCTCAATACAGGAAAAAAAACAAAACAGAAATCATCATTATTATTGTATTTGAAAGCAAACACATGGCTACACATGCATGCATACATAGCAACATTCAACAATAAAACAATTTGTTAAAAGTATTTTAAATGGCTGTGAAATTTTTGTTGACAAAATATTCCTTTTTAATGACCATTTTAAGTGTTAATTCTGATATGACAAATCAACCTCGTCACATCATAACAGAAACAAATTTTCAACTGTAATAATTAAGAAGGTATGGAATGAAGGAATGGTCGGTTAACTGATTACACACAATATGTTTTTGGTAAAAACAAATTATTGATTTGCTGGTTGGTCGACTGTTTCCATAGTTTTGGTTTATTGTTGTATATTTTGTAAGAAACTATTAAGTTCCTAGACCATTTGTTCAGTCAATCGTATTGGCTTTATGGCATTTAATCTCCTTAATCACAAACACTATCAAAACAAATTGCCCACAATCCTCTGGATAATAACCACCATATACAACCACGGGTGAGACTATTTTTTGTTTTTTTTTTTTTTGTTTTCATTTTTGTTACCAGAATACATCCCATATGCACTCAAACAATTTAAAACTCACACTCACACATAATTATACTTAAAAGAACTCAATTAACATAATGGAGTATTTATGTGAAAAAAGTTTCAGCATTTTGTTGCAAGATTTGCATTTAATGAAAACTAATGAAAATTTTGCAACTATTAAATAAATATGTAATGGAATAGATTAAAATATATATATATATATATATATATATATATATATATATATATAACTTAACGGTACTTGGTTATTCACAGTTGTATGAAATTTCTGTAAAGTATATATCATAAGCTGCACTAATATTCTATACAAAGAGTGCCTCAAAATTTAAGCATAATTTAAATTTGGCATTATTTATGCTGTGAGATATTAGGAACACAATAGAAAACAATTTTATAGGTTACAATTTAAAAAAAAAAATAATAAAAAAATAATAGCTCTAGCAAAATCATCCTAAGCAAAAAAGTGCACTTTTACCTCGCGTTATTGTAAATATCGGAAACAAATGTTTCGGCCGTCGGCCTAAAAATATCATTGAACTATAGCGTTTCCAAAAATAAACGATGGATATTGTGACATTAGTGAGAGTAACGTTATAACAATGTCAAAGACGACACACGGCTTAGAAAAGATGACATATAACTCACGAAATAATTTAATTACTGCATGAGACTTTTTTCTCTTTTATCCCATTTCAATGGTAAAACCTGAATTCTCTAGATCTGTTGTTTTGTCCTAATAGTTACGTGTTAACAAATTAACAGACAAACATGACTTCAGAAATGATATTTGACGCTACTCGCTAAAAGAAATTTAAATGCAAAATTGTCGTGGAAGTTTTAGACAAAACCTTGCATATGTGCAACTATATTCTTGAAAGCGATTCGAGTGACATGCTTTTTCATACCTAATAATCAATCTTAAGGAAACTTAAATGACATGTATGCAGAATTTGAAGCATAGTTGTCCTAATTTTCTTCGATTTTACCAGGCTATGCGTGCGTTACATAACTGCACCTCTCCTTTCGTGGTTGGACGTTATTTAAAGTTTTGATGTTAGTACCCATTAAGTTCTTCTCCAGTTTGCTCACAAGGCCACACCGTTCATTATACTAAAGCACATTTTGTGGTCTTTCTTGGGGAATTTCTTTTAATTCTACGCCATATCATAGTCGAGTACTGACCTCTCTTTTTTTGATCACTTTTAGTTTCTATTTATTTTGTTCGAGTTTAGGAAAACAAAGGCTCTCTTGGGCAGTGGTTAATTGCTCATGAAAATTATATTCACAGCATCTAAACAAAAGACCAAGTTTATCCATGGCCCCCAACCCTACCGTTGGCCATCTTACTGTACATTAGGATAAAATTTATAAATGCAATCTTCTCTTTTAATTTCTTTTTAAAATGTAATCTTCTCTTGACATAAGGAAATAAGAGTATTTTCCCGATCTTCAATTTGTGTTAATTTTTTGACACTCTTTACCAATTTGTATGCATATGTGTTCCAGACTTGTATAGATCATTGTAACGGTCAACACACGCAGAATTCAATATGTCATGCTATTTATGGCTGTCTTTAAACATCAGTTTCAGTACCTTTTTTTGTTTTAAATAAAGGTTTGTATGTTTTTGGGATTATCATTCTTTTAATCTATAATCTCTACATATTTAGACATATTAAGTAAAAATGCAGGGTATCTACTGTATACAAATAAATAAATCTTTTCATTAAGTGATATACTCATTATACCTTTCAAATCATTATTTAATGCCAACCCAAATATCCACATTGTAGGGATCTGCAAAAAGTATTGGTGTCACTGTAACGTAAATAGTGTTTAAATCGGTTAATGGTTAATCTATAATCTGCACATGATCACCTTTACTTTTTAACGGATTACTTACAATAGGGTAGAAATACTAACATAAAATAAAAATCAAATCATTTCATCTTATATTGATAACTTGAGGCATATTTAGTTATACACACACACACTCTAGATGTGTGTGTGTGTCGAGGTTTAAATCTCTACTCTATGCTTAAAAAATTAGCTCAGTTATATATATTAATACATTTTATTGCATATTATTTACTATAAAACTGATATATATTGCATATTTTGATGTGTGGTAACCATGCGAGCGCTACTCCAAACATAACCACCCATTCTGTCTTATATATACATGTAGATAACAACCTGTGCTTTAAACTTATTTTACAGTGCACTAAAATATGCTAACGAATTTTTTTGTTTAACATCGGTAAATTCCCCTTAGGCCAGATCAGCTAAAATTAATTTCATTTAAATAAACAAACTTAATTAACAGAATGAGAATTGTTTTTGAAACACAGTGCAATTTGGAAAACTTTAATAAAAATTACTAAGAAATAAGCCGTGTTTTTACTTTTCAATGCATTCCTTTCTGCATTAGATTTTGTTTACTTTGTTTGACTTGAAAAAATATTAAATTATATTTTTTCGTTTGATTAAAATTGCTTTTTTTGTTAATTTGGGATAGATTTTGAAAATTGTTTTAGGAAACGGTAAATTTCCGTTTCAGAAGTTTTATGAAAGTAAATTCATTATAACATCTGAATAAAAAAAAAACAATATTGTCAGTTTACATTCTAAGCCTTTGAATTGTGAAGTCAAGTACGGAAAGCAGCTGAACACAAATAAATTTAAGATCTGCTGCAAACAGTAGCTACAACGGACAACTACAAAGCCACGTATAAAATTTCGGCATTTCACGAACTCCTTTTTGGAAAACTCTATTCAAATCTACGTATGTATTTCCAGAACTTTCTGAAGCCACCAGTTGGCCTAGAAAGCTGAAAATTAGTATACTTATAGTACTAACCGCGACAAAGAACCTAACGAATTTTTGATTTTCGGTCTTTGAGTTGCGGTGCGTAGAAAAAACCATTTTCGAGAATTGCCAATTTTTCTACCTGTCTAATGTGTTTGTCTTTCCAGAACTTTCCGTAGCCATTACTCGGTGTAGAAAGCTGAAAATTGGCGTATTTATAGTACTAACAGCGACAAACAACCCAACGAAGATGTAGCTGGATTTTTTGTAACTGGTCTGGGAATGGAGTGTATGATAAAAAGCATTTATTTAAATACAAAATTTTTTTGGCCTGATTATGCCTGCCATATATATACACTACGAACTCCTATATATAAATTTGTTTAAGCTTTTAACTTTAACTTGCTTTTATATTACAAAAACATATATTGATCCCTGTCTCGGACAGGCTTATATACTAGTTGTTAATAATTTAGGTTATTTATAAAAAAATTTCTAAGTTAACTTTAGGGTATACGTGCAAATATAAGTAAGTATACAAGTATTGTATGTAATACAATAAACTTGTTCATCTCTGCATACGGAAAGCAAAACTTAATGTATATCGCCATCGTAATGGCTTTTTTCCAACGAATGTGACTACAGGCTAATTAGTAATCAGTCAGATAGCCAGAAACATACATACAGAGAGGAAAATAAAGTAAAAATACTCTCATTCGATATTAAGAAAATTCTGAGTAAGAACTTTAAATGTATTATTTTATACTCAAAATTCTACGAGAGTAGAATGATATCCTCAATTGTACGAGGATACGAGGATAAGACTTACAAAATCCATTAAATGGCTCTACGAATTGTAAATATAGTTGATTTCTGAAAAAATGAGTTTCAAAAGATCTTCAGTAAATTTGTAGGAAAATCATTCAATCAGTTTTATTTTGCAATGGAAAGTTTGAGGCAAATATGACTTGCTTGCTGTCATCTTACACTAATGAATGCACTAAAAACAGACCACAAAAGAAATCGAACAAAATTAAAAATTGGAAATCATGGCGTGTTCTGGCGATGAGCTTTTGTTCAAAATTATCATAAATAATTTCGCGTACTTTTGGAAGTCACGGATATATCAAACGGTTTAATTATTTAAATTTTAAATAAATAAATTTGGTTGTGCAAAGGCTACACCCATCTTATTTTTGTCTTTCTGATGATTTTTTTTAATATTTCTTTAAAGAAAAGGAGCTGAGGTCTCATATTATATCCACACTTGCTTGTTGAAAAAATATTTCGTACTATTTTTATATAAATTTATTCAAACTCAATTAAATTGAAATATTATTAGAGTTCTTAAGATATATTATTTTATTTTTTTATTGTTAAGAAATCTATATTTATGTGTATGTACCTATTATTCAAACAAATTGTATTTACAAATCCAAGCACAAATATGTATAAAAGCACATACAGTATAACTGACTAAATAGCATCACTTAAATGAATTTAGCCACAAGTCAAACGAAAAGATACAAATAAATACATACATGGCAGGCAATACTTATGTATGTGCATATGTACTAGTGAACAGATATGAATCAATATACAACGTTATATACATTATTAAATATACATATCATCAGTATATACAACAGTACCGTGGTGGAACACAGATTTCCGAGAAAAAAAATTATATTCAATAAAGCAAAACAACAAGAAAGGGAAAGAAAAACGAAGCGACTGTTATTAAAAGAAAGAAAAAAAAATAAGATTCTGCTGCTGATGCCGATTTGAATGATGATGTCAATGTTAATGATTGTATATAAAAACGATATCACTAACTTAAAGAAGACATATAAAATAAAACTTGTAGTCGTACATTTCCTTAATAGCTACAGAAACATAAACACGTACGTAGGGAAACATACAAAGTATAAATGGACATTAAAATATATACATGGATATACATATATTCTTTTATATATCTGTAACTGTATGAGTAAATTATTGTAAACAAAATATCCGTTAAAGAATCACTTCCCTTTAATTTTGTGTGAGATAAGCCTCCCTGTTTACTTAAAATAAAAAAAAACAATTGTAACATTAACAATATGGTCGTCTCTTTCCAGTTCATTATTGAGATACAAAGCATGCATGTTAAGGGTTGGGTGGGAATGTTAAGTGCATATGTATGGGTGAGTAAGTATGTTATGTTGAAATGTTTATTGGAAGCAGTTGTTATTTGTTTACTTAGTCAGAGTGCCTTATTGTTGTAAATGGTAGCATATTGTATGTGGCGGTGTCTTTAATTGGGAGTGAACACAATATTTGTAATTTGTTTTTTTTTCCTATTTCTATTGAATTTCTCTTCTTTTTTAATAAGGCTTCCTAATATAATATATTCCATTTAATATTAGTATAACACAAACCATCAATAGAGAAACGTTTCTTATCATCATCGTTTTCAACACTCTCATCATCTTCATAATTCATACATGCGCAATATTTTCATTTGAAAAATAAACTTTTCCTTCATAAAATAAAATCAAAAAATCCTTAACAAGTTTCCTTTGGTTTATTTACTATTTGAATGGAAAGATGACTACAAGGAACGACTCCTACTAAATCTATGAATTGGTATGTACGAGGTAGGTATATACTTATAATGGATGTTGCAAATTAGAGTATCGTTTGAATTGTAAGCTGGTATAATTTGTGTCTTGATACCTATTCACGGTAACCTGTAAATGTAAATGTATCGCATCGTTTTTGTGTTTTTTAATTAAAACAGAATTTAATTTTATTTAAAAAAAAAACTTTTTCAAATATTTAGAAATAAAAGAAAGCATAATAAGAATATATTAGTCATGATAAAAATATATTTATTTAATACCTATTCGTTGCTTTGAAATCCAAATCTTTTGAAAATTATGAAATACTTTGCAATAAACATTAATTTTAATTCCTCAATTTGAAGCGAAATGCATAAAACATTTAATTCAAGCAGTTATTGCATTCCAAATTAAATAAGGGATCAAATGGACTTCCCGAATAATTCAAAACTTGCTTTTATATACTTGCACGTGTGTTTGGTAATGAAGCCATTGTAGATATAAATTAAACCTTTGTTTATCAACTAACAGCGTCAGCACCTCAAAAATGCTTAAGTGGTCAGGTTGTTTGGCTAATCATAAATTTTTACTGGCCTTCAGTTATTATTCTCCTTTTGAAAGTTCTTTGTTAACGTAGTAGAAACTCACCATTCTTAGACAGAAATTTTCTCAGATTTTCTTTTTCGTTTTTATCTAAACAATAATACACCGGACAAATAGTTTATTAATTGTTCAAGTGCATAGGTGGTTATGCGCTTATTAGCGTAGATGTTTAAATTCAAATAATACAATAATTCAATCAATTTTAATTGCTCGATTCCTTCAAACACATATTTCATGATATTCTCACAAAATATTTATATTTATTTAAATATAATATATTTATATTTAAATATAATATATATAAATTAAATATTTTATTAAAAAATAAACATTTTATGATATTCTCATAAAACATTTATTCAAACATAAATATTTGAAATGCATTACTGCGGGGGAGAGCATATTCACATTGCAATGTCACTGTTGCTTATATGTATAGGTAATCAGCGAATTTTACCTCTACTGTTGTATAGAAAACTTAAGAGCCTTATATCTAAAGCCAAATTGATTAAATGAGAATTTTCATAAATTAAGCAAAGCATAGAAAGCAAAACTCACAAGCACTTCCACACAAACACAGCAAAACATTTCAAAACAACAAAAAGCACATGCCACACATGGCTCATAGACTATTTTATATAATTGTAGGAAGAAATATCGGTACCTTACCGTAGTGTTTGTGATTATTTAATTTGCGTACGATAAATTTATATTTTGTACTCTACAAAAACTGCCTCTAAGTCATTTGCCATATAATATTTTTTCTAAATTAAAAATAAAAACGAACTTAAGTATAATAACAACAAACAAACAGTTTTTTTTTGGTGATTATTCAATAGTAATTTTTTTTATTGTATTTGCTCACAATGTTTTTCAATGTGTGTAAAAATCTTTCTCTTCTTTCTCACTCTTAAATTTAAAATGTGTTGTAAACTTCGCAGCATCGTTTACTTTCACAACTTTACGAAGAAGTTTTTCTTTTACTTACACGTGTAATTATTGAAAGTCAAAATGAAACCATCTTTCAAGTTGATTTGTCATCAGCCAGATGGACGCAAGCAAGTAAAGTCAAACAGACAAAAACAACACAGAAAAATGAGCAGGAGTTTCACAAGCACTTTCGCATTGCATTAATACTCCATGTACATATGATGTGTTTTGTTTTGTTGTTTTTATTGTTGTTCGCATGCTAAAATGTCGTAGTCGTCAACAGTAGGTTTTATATCTTTGATGATGAGGACAACAATGATCAGGTTACACAAGCACGTGGGAGTAATTTTCTTGCAATTAGGATGCGATTACGATAAATGTGAAATAAAATACACAGGAATATAATCAGGTACACATAAACACACACGCATACACATACATTTGTTTGTGTGTGTGAAAGGGTAATTGAAGAATGGGTTAAACAAAAAAGAAATTGTTAATAAAGACATGCATTCAGCAACAACAGTTTTGTGAAATTTGAATTAAAATGGGTGTGGGTTGACATGGTGTTGCCACGTGTCTTCCCTGCTTTCGTTTTTGTTTTTTTTTATATTTCTTTATATTTTTTTTGCTTGATACTTTTCTTCTTGTGTAGTTAAGCATGTAACAAGCATATTGGAGGAATATGCTACGAAACTTACAATATTTAACTTTTGTTTGTTGCGGCCGTACACTATTACAAATCATAATACTGGGTCTCCAATTGACGTTAAGACTTTATGTGAAAGAAGATAAGAAAGAATAATTTAAAAATTGATTTTACAAGAAAAACATCAAGAAGGATTTAGTAGAATCTAGAAGCAACAGTAGAAATAATAATTTTTTTTTGCTTGTAGGCAGTATGTAAGGCAATGATTTCATTTATGCTACATGACATATGATTTTAAATATTGAAAGTTTTTGTGCTTACTTCCACAACACAAGCTACCAGAAACGTATTAAATATAAAAATGATCGTAAGTTAAATTGTTAAAATAGAGAAAAAAAAATTTTTTGATTCGAATGCCTAAAACGCAATATCGCAATATCCATGTATCTTCAAATACCTATACATTGTCCTGGCGTTAAATAAGTTTTCATATTCGCAAATTCCATTGTGGCAAAAATATACGTGATTTTTTTTTTTTTTGTGAACGGCTAATTGCGTAAAGCCAAGATTTTTTGGGAACATTTTGTATGATTTTCGAACAAAACTAACTTTGTTATAAAAAGCTATTATATTTTTTTACATATAAAATATTTTTTATTATACGCTAATGGATTAAGATTTTGTATTTCTAAAAAAAAGACGGACGTCAACGGGTACAGCTTTTTAGGATTATGAAATCTTAAATAATTAGATGGCGCGAATCTTACTGGCACCCCGGAACTTTAAGTTTGCAAAAAAAATATTTTAAAACTATTTTTATACTACTTGAATTTATTGCATTTTTTATTTGTTATTTTTAATTGGTTTTTTTTAGTTCCAAAATTAATTGTTTTCAGTGACATTTAAGATTTATTTTAAAGAACGTTAATTTTAACTTTAATTCTCTTGATTTTTTTTTTCATAATTTTACTGTAGAAGTTACAGACTGATAAACTTACATGTGTATAAAACATAATATATGACTTGATTTTATGCATATCAGGCATTTCTGGATTACGATCAAAAATTTGACTAAAATCTTAAAAAAAATGTCTAAAGTAGGTGACGAATTATTTTAGAATTACGTATATTTGATTTCAGACGGCAGAACTTATTCATGTTTGTACTGGCGCTGAAGTTTGCGTCAAATCCGTCTGCACAGTGCTAAAAGAATGAGGTAAAGTATGGTAGTACTTATTTACCGAAAGCTGCCGTAAATTATTAAGTATACGAGTTACATATGGTGTAGCCAATAGTAAGAAATTTTGTATTTTCGAGTGAAAACATCTGCCATTATAACTCAATACTTGATAGACGCAGAAGTGTAAACACAAATTTTTCTAATCGCTATAATAATGTCGAATTTTGTGCCTAAAAAAGATGTTTGGTGGGAAAGTATGATAACCTCCTTTCATTTGAAGAAAACAGCTGTTGAAAGTAATCGATTATTGATGGAAGCTGACGGTCAACATTCGCCAACTTGAGAAAACTTGCAAACGATAGTTTGCACAATTTAAAAGTGGTGATTTCGATATATAGAAGACGAGGAGGGGTCTGGTCAGCCGTAAAAGTTTGAAGATGAGAATTGGAAGCATTACTTGATGAAAATTGTTGTCAAACGCAAGAAGAACTTCCATTATCATTGAGAGCCACACAACAAGTCATTTTCTTACGTTTAAATACATTGGGGTTCTTTCAAAAGCAAAGAAATTGTGTCCCATAGAAATTGAAATCAAAAGACCTTTAAAGGCGATTTTGCATATCGGAAATGATGCTTGAACGCTACAAAAACAACACATTTTTGCACCATATTATTGGTGATCAAATATTGATACATTAAAATAACACCAAATCCATGACACTAAGGTAATGAATGCTCTGTATTTGATGATAGGATCAGAAGGGTAGTTTTTGTTTTATGAGCTGTTGAAATCGAGCCAGACGATCACAGGGAGCCTGTACCGAAGACAATTTATTCTTTAGTAGAGAGCAATAAACGAAAAACGACCAGAATATTCGACCAGACACAGCTTACCCGCCTTATGACCCAGACCTTGCCCCTCCTGAGTACCATTTGTTTTGATCAATGCAGAACGCCCTTACCGGAACGCGCTTCACTTCAAAACATTGCATCAAATATTAGCTTGATTTATTCTTTACCTCAAGGCCGAAGCAGCTCTTTTGGCGCAGAATCCATATACTTTCTGGTAGAATGGGGAAAGTAGTAGCCAACAATGGACGATGTTTTAAACAATGTAATGTAATAAAATAGTGAAATACAGCCCACATTGCACCAGTGCTCTAGAAAATCAATAGAGTTGGATACGCTACTGTCCCCAATGAGCCTCTTTGCCCTCTCCTATACGCGGTCAAGCAACTTCAAAATAGACTTTGGGGCGCCGAAAGTTTTATGAAAGTTTTATTCCATTTTTGGACGGATATAGGTGGTATAAATATTACGAAGGTCGGATGAAGTTAAGTATTAGAAAACCCAGGCACTTGAAAGCGTCTTTAGAAATGTAAGAAATGTGTTTAGTCCATCGAACATTACACTGAAATTTCATGCCAAGAACATCAAGAGTATCCGATTCCGTAATACCTATATCACTATATCACCCATAATAACAGATGCAGCATGAATTCCGAAGATAGATCTATGCGTAAGCATGCAACATTGCGTCTTACGGTCATTAAAATCTACTCTATTTACATGATCCCATTCCAAGATTGTTGCGAGATCGTGATTGAGCGTATCTTTCATGTTCCGCCTTTTGGAACTCACCTTCAACTGGTTTGGTCAATAGCCAAATGAATACGAATGATAAATGGTGCTGTCATCTGCGAAAGAGTATATAGAGTTGAAGGTTTGACAAAGAAGGTCATTTAGAAAAATAGGAAATAGAATAAGATAGATTCAACTTGTTTGGTTTCTTCTATAACCTCTAGGTAATAAACTATTTCAGCAAAAAAAATAATTAGACAAAACATACAATTTAAATTAACACGTTGATTTGCAACCAGTTCCATTTTTGGACTCGCTTAGAAATAGCGCTAATTGTTCTTTTTTATTTTCTTGTTATTATTTGTTTATGATGTTGCATATAATACAGTTTTAGGTGACCCTTTGTACGGCATCAATCAATGTCATTGAATAATTTCTTAATTAGAAAAGCAATCAGAATAAATCTCTCTTAATAAAAACCAAAAAAACAGATGTCGTAGAATGAATGTAAGCTTTAAAACTTCTGGCTTCGAAGACACGTCTTAAATATTATTGATAAATAAATAAGTTGATACAACAAACGGATCAGGAAGAACAACATACATTCAGCTAGTCAGTTAGTCATTCCGACAGTCATCGAGCTAAGCAATTTGTCAGTCTATTTATAAAAATTATGATTAAAAGTGGTAAAGTAGAAAATAGTGGGGGTTGTCGTAGTGTGATTGGAAGGTGGTTGCGTGTGTTAAAAGGCGTTATTTTTTATTAAGAATTATGGACAAAAATCTAAAGGATTTACATGTAATTTACATTTTCCTTTCTTTTCCAGCCATAACCATACAACAGATTACACACGTACACATGTACACACACACACACACACACACACACACACACACACACATATATATATATATATATATATATATATATCCAAAGTACTAACTTGACTTGATTGACTTTTTCTTTAATCTTAAGAACATTGAAGAATATGTTCGAGTAGCATGGGGGAGGCTTAAGGAATAAAGGAATAAATATAAAGGATGTCAAAAGGAATGTTTAACACACTAAATATCAACAACAGCAATCGGAAGGCAATCAAGATTTCAATACACAACATAAGATGCAGAAAGTTAAATGGAAAGTAAAAAAAAAATACGAAATTTAAATTATTTGAGCAAAAAGCAGTACGGAATGAAATTTGTTTCATTGAATTAGCAACTGTTATACAGTATTTGTTACTCTATTATTTTATTTATTTTTAAGGTGTTTTCAAAGTTTCCTTAAGTTTTATTAGCGCCTGCATTATTATTTTTTTCTCTAACTTTAATAACAAAGAATCGCATTTACATGACACGTGATTAAACCTGAATTTTGTTTTTGCTTCATCTAATTTTTTACAGTTATGGGCGGAGGTGTTGCTGTTGGTATATTCGTTTTTTGTTTCCATTAACTAAAACAGTTTAGTGTTGGGTAATTTAATATTGTATTTTACTGTAACACATCACAGAAGTCTGTATTTTGCAATTTACTTTGATATAGAAGCTGTCGTGAATATTATCAAATAGCTAATTAAAAGGAAAATAACTCAAATGGAGAGAACTTTGGTGCTAATTGAGAACCAATTATTTCAAATGACTAAATTAAAAAGTTTTTTAGTTATAGCCATAGTTACCATCAATCTATTCTGACTAATTGTGCTGGAGTAATCTAATGACGATAATATACATAAAGTTACACAAATTTTCAAAAGATAGACAGAATTACTGTAGTGTTTTTTGCTGGTCTGCTGACCATCATTATATTGTTAACAAATACTTTAAACATATTATTATTGCAATAGAAAACAGCAGTTTAAATGTCCTCGACACTGTAAATATAACTGTAAAGCAATAATAATTTGCATTGCATTTGGCTTAAATTTTGAAGTTCAAGCAGGTGTTTAAACCGTTTATCTTACGAAAAACAGTTTTAATATTAAAAAAATATCAAACATTACGGTTTTGTGTTGCAGATCATTACCACCTTTTCCACTGCGTACTCGACACCTGCATTATCTTATTCGTACACTGCTTGCGCAATAAACTGAAACACTTTATTACCTACACAGGAAATAATAGAAAAACTGCCAACCCATCACTTCACAATTGTTGCAGCTAATACATAAACCAAAATATATTTGTATTATAAGCCATAATATATTGGCCAGAAACTATAGCAAAGAAATATACCCATTTAAAAATTAAACCATGCAATGTTTTTGGACTAGTGTCTTCACTAAGTATATTGGATTTACTAAGAGCATTGCCAGCCACGAATAGGGGACTCTTCTCAACATAACAAAAGTGGTTAGTATTTTCTTAGAGTTGCCAACTTAAAAGTGGCAAATAATAGAGTGCACGACTAAATTTTAACGCATAGGGTAATAAAAATTAACACTACGTGGCGCATGTATCAATATAAAATTAAGTGATGACACCAACCTTATATACATATGTTATCAAATTATTTGAACGAAATGAAGTTGACTAGTTGTCCGTTGCTGTTGGTTTCCGGACACAATAATACACAACTCATCAAATCATCCCCAGCAACACAAAAACGCAGCAATCAGGCAGTTAATAACAAGACTCGAGAGAACACCACTAACACGGCAAATGTATATGAAGGAAATGGAAACAATATATACCATAGCGGAAAACAACGGATACAAAAAGCGCCTTGTAGATACCATCAAGAAACAAATTAGAACGAGCAAAGAACAGGAGAATGAAAGGAAAAAATGGGCTACATTAACATATATGGGAAAATCAACGTACAAACTGGCGAAATTCTTTGGAAAACACAACATCAATACCGCATTCAGAACAAGAAACAACCTAGGCAGAATACTACGGAATAAAACAACCGAGGCAAATATACTAGACAAACAAGGAGTGTACAAATTAACTTGTACATGCCATTATAGCTACGTCGGGCAAACAGGACGAAAAATTAAGACCAGATTTAGGGAACACATTAGAGACTATAACAAAAAACTACGAGAACCAAAATCAACTCCAGAATCAAACTTTGCGAACCATTTATTTAACAACAAATGTACACCAGGACATATAAAGACAACGGTTAAACTGCTTCATACGCAGCACAAAGGAAGGAGACTAAATGTATTAGAAAACATGGAAATATACAAACAAAAAACATTTGACGGACGAATAATAAATGAACAAATAAACACTGCTTCGGACACAATATTTGAACCGTTGAAACATTTATACAGGAAAACAAACACTACACCAGCACAAAAACGTTACGCAGGTGCGCAAGACCAAAGCAATAAAGAACATCAGAAACGTACAGTTACAGATTATTATGTCACATAAAAGAGGGAAAAAGGAAAAAACCCAATAGGTTCACACATAAACAAAAACGGACAACAAGCATGATCGTAAAAGAATTAAATTAGGAAAGAAGACGAATGAAAAAGGGAGCGACAAATTAGGTAAAAAGAGACAAACAAAAAAGGAGAGAGAGATGTAGGCAAAAAAAGACAGAAAGTGACGAACGCAATAACATGAAGGGAGACACGAACTATATAAACACAACTGACAATAGAACGCAACTAGTACGAAAAGAACACTGAAGATGGCAAACAGCCGAAACCGGTTTGTTCACAAACCAAATTTGACGAGGGTCGACGGAAAACCGTACCCAAATAAATGTAATTTTAACCCCGTCGGAAAATCCAAGCACATATTTAAAGTTAGTTATATTCTTTATTTAATTATATAAAAATATATTGAAATATATTATTTGTGATTTTAACAACTTAATATACTTAAAAATACTATAGGTTAAACCTTTGGCAAAATAGACGAAAAATATGAGAAAGTTAAGATTGAAATTAAACATGGTGAATCTGTTTATGTTTAAAGTTACAAAATTATTGAGTTTAAACAAAGAAACCCGCCACTGCAATATGTCATCAGGAGTCGAATATACTAAACGCAATAATGCGGATTTTCAATACCAAATAAAGTATTTGCTACAATAAAGTTGTATTACTAAAAGACTGAAATAAGGTCTTTTAATAAAATACTGTTTTAACATTTTAAATATTTTAATTCTCTACTTATTTGTGAGAAGCAACAAAATAATTTCTCAACTATGCAAGGTGCAAGGCAAAAGCAAAAATTTAGTTCATATTTTACGTGCCAGAAAAGTGTTCATATACATCTGTATTAGAAACGTTTGGCAAAAAAAGTGTGCTTATGTATGGATATAGTATATATATATATATATGTATAAGAAACGTTCGGCAGTGCAAACGTAGTGTTTTTGCATATAGTTTTTTGCTTTTTCTTCTAGATTAACACAGGCTTACAGTTATGAAGTGCAAAAAATTCGTTGTAGGAAATTTATTAATTAAAAATAAACTTCAACTATTGCTAAAACAAGTGATTAAAAATAAAATATACATTTCTTACATATGTACATTACATTACATTACATTACATTACAATTTTTGTCAAGTAAAAGAATTATTCGAACAAAAAAGAGTTCAGATTCAGTGTCCATTCTATGACATTTTGAAAAGAATTTTATAACAATATTGGAGCGATATTTGAATTTAATTGTACGGAAATAAATACTTAAATATTGTAAATATAATAACGTCGTTTGCGGATGAGTGTATTAAAATAACATATGAAAAGCAGCGTACAATTTTATCGCACAATTGCAACAGGGGATCTTTAAGAGACAGATTTTTGTGAAAAATTGCCGTAGCTCTGTTAGTCCTGTTTTAACATTTTATAAAAATAATAAAAAACAGTGCAGACAACCCACGATTAACAAAGCGAATTTAATCAGGTGATTGCATTATTAGTTTATGTGGTCTTCAGGCGATTGCTGTAATTGTTAATTTGTTAAAGCGAAAATAACTTTTTACTTTATAAGCGATTGGCCATTAATGCGGATTTTGTAAAAGCAAAATGCTCGCTTACTGAAGCTAATCCAGTAATCAGCCTTTAAACTTAATAACAACTTTACTCAAGATCGAGCAGTGACAGAACACTGGATATTATCAGCTTTTTAATTTTAACTGTTTGATTTGCAAACAATACAATAAAACGAATTTATTTTTATAATCAGTGCCGCACCACAGTTTTGTAAGCATTTTTGATGATTATTTTACACATACGGTTACATTTTTAGCCCTGCACACGGTTTTGTTATAAAATCTCTATGTATACAATTTATAAACAACCCGATATTTTTTTAACATTTTACGCTGCATTATTATACAATCGATTTTGATGAAAAATTTTCTATTTTCAAGAAAAAATTTTTTACAGAATATACATTTTATTTAAGTCGGTTCAGTATTTTGGAAATAAAAAGGCGTATAAAGTTGTCACGTATATAAGGCTTGTCCAGTCAACATTAGAATTAACGATTTTGTAATTTCGAAAAATTATAATTTGAAATTATTGGCGCTTACAGTTCGATCTAATCAGGCATTCGCCGTGCACACTAACATAAATAAAATGAAAGTATAAGAAAAAAATATTAAAATTATAGCACTTTAAAGAAAACCTTTATTAGTTTAACACACATTTTAGAACTTTTAAATTAAATTAAACGATTTATTCAATTTCAACGCACACAAAATAAACACGATGGCAAATTTACCACTGTAACGCCTAAAAGATGCTTTATTATTTTTATATCTTTACTCAACGACGTTTCAACTTGAATTCAACTCTATTGCCAACAGGTGGAGCTTATATATCTGTTTTAAGCGTTTCTCGCATATACAAGAATGTTCAAATTTAACATCATATTGTCATGACCGCCTGTTTGGCTGACTGTTTTGTTTTTGTTTTCTGTTGCTCAGCCTCTTTCCTGGAATTTATATGCAAGTTATTGTTGTCTTGTGTGTATACGATTTTTTAGAAACTACGCAGTTTGTAAAATACCCAAAAGGCCATTTCGTGTACTTTTTTAATGATAATTATTTTTCTTTAAAGTTTAAATAAAGCATCTTCGTAATAATATTCTTAACACAGAAAATAAATCTCGAACGAAAATGCCATAAGAGACTTTAATCTACGATAATTGTGCTTAATTCCTTTAAAGAAAAACGTTTTATGATAGTCTCATAAAATATTTATTATTAAAAAAATTGGAATGCACTTTTGTTCATAAGATTATCCATGGATTTTAAGCCAAATTTTGAATCGAAAACTCAAAAGTCTTATATCTCAAGGCAAACTTATTAAATAGGAATTATATCCAACCAACACAGTAAAACAGATTACAAAAAAATGATACAAATGCACAGCAACCATTATAAGGTGGCCTTATGAATATGCTTTTCTTACAGTAATACATGAGAATATCATAAAATATTTATGTTTAAGTATCTAACACAATTAACGGAGATTAACTTCAAAATAATTCTAAATAATAAGTTTTTTTATATAAGAATTTAATTAAATATAATTATCTCTGATATCATAATTTTTACTTACACATTATTATAACAATGATTTCGATTTTTAGTCAAAGTTCATATTTTTCTTCTCTCTAACGAAATATAAAATGAAATGAATTAATTTCCTAGTTTAGCACAAGGCTATCATTACATTCGATTTTCTTTAAAAACTTTGGAATTATGTAATTTTGAGTAGGAAAATTTAAACAAACTTTTACCTGCTAAAAAAGCAAAAAAGTATTTTATTTTCAATTTATTGCAATATAAAATTCAAATATTATTTACATATTTTGGCTGTTAGTCGTTTTTGCTATGCTAACCACAACATTCATTTTCTGCTGTTGTTACGGTATTTGATATAACGATAAAATACTGTTGCCTCAGTACGTTGTCAACGGTTGTACGCGCGTGTTGTAGTCATTTAAAACGCTTGAAGGAATTTCTGTTTTTTGTATTTTCTTTCTTTTAATATATAAAAGGGAGCCTTGCTCGGGACTTTTATGAATAAATTACAAATACAATTAAATTCAGCTTAAAGAAAGAAATTTCTGTTTTTAATTTAAACAACGTTATTTACAATAAAAAAATATAAGAAATGTCGTTTAAATAGCAGTTAGAGTAAAAATTAAAAACAAAAATTATAAAATAAACAACGAAGAGTAATTGAAGGCAGGTGAAAACTTAAAACTAAAGTGTCTGAAAAATTTACATAACAACTTAAAAAAACTTATATAAAATCTATTTTAAAAAATCTCTGCACAAAAGTTTTTTAAGAATAAAATGTTTAAAATTTTTTCGTTAAGGATCAACAATTATTTACTTGATGAAAAAAAATCAAGTCAAGTGAAAATAATCATTTTTATCTGGTTCATATTTTGTTCTACATGTGAAAGGATTTTTTTTTATCGATTTTCCCGCCACATTGTTATACAGTTAGTTATACTTTGGTTATACATACAGAAAACATTTTTATATTTTCTTCCCTTATGTCTGCCTACCTCCCATCATTCCTTGTGTGTTGTACGTATTTGAAGCGCAGTATCGCTTTTGTTTCATTTATTTTTTTTGCTTTTGCAGGACTTTTTACTTCACATCTTAGGCTGTCTGAAAGTTTTTTGTTTTTCCTTATTTAACCGTCTAGTTGGTTCAACAAATTTTCTTAAATATCACGAGACACATTTGTTTTAATGGTGAAATTTAAACGTCTTATACATGTCATTAATCGGGTAATATATTAATAGTTTATTTAAAAAGTAGAGTGGAGAGGATAAGCCTTTGGATATTACAGCACAAAAAAATATTTTTTTCAACACGCATTGCTTGAAGTTAAGTTTAAAATTTATCACTACTTTTCTTAATTTTACGGAATAGATATTCCGTTCATTAAAATATTCCTGTAGCTTCTATATTATTTCTAGAAATTATTAAAGTTTATAAATTAAGCAATTGAGAACTAATTTTAATTTTTTTAAAATTTAGTTAAAGATTAAAGAAACCAAGTCATTCATTTTATTACTTCTAGCTTACTTTAAATTCTGAATAGACGATTAATGACAGAGCCTTAGGCAATAACTAAATTGGTCAGAACTAATAACAATAACAAACTCTGTAAATATTCCAATCGTTCATTACGTTAATCGTTTAGTAAAACTTATCGTTCCGAAATGACCCAAAACTAATACAATCTATAAGAACGTCACTCCAAATGAAGCTTGTAGCTATTAATCTTCTAGGATAATTAATTCCTTAAATACATAAAAATAAATAATTATTTGAAAATATCGCTTATAATCGTTAAACCGCTTAGCATTTTATTTATAGCAACTATTTATTTTGATTATAGCTACTTTAATGTGCTTAATACACATATGTAAATCGTTTACATTCCGCTAAATGATCTGCAGAAGTTCAATCAAGTCCTAATGTTATCTTAGGAAGGTAGATTTGTTTTAACGACGAATAGTGAAAGATATAGAGTAGTGAGTACTGATTAAACAAATAAAGCACGTAGTTTGTGTTCAAAATCGAGAGCAAAATTGTACTCGTATTATTCATATTCAAGAGCTGCTTTGGGATCCTATAACTAAGAATGTTGCGTTCAAATTGTAGTGAATTCATACTTCAAATCTTCACAGTGTGTATTATTAAACCAGTGGTCTTAAAAAACAAATTTAAGGTTAAAAAATGCAAAGTCTACAGTACTTAAACACAAAATATATTATAATTTTTGACTAATTAATAATGAATTAATTTTATAAGAAATGTGCAAGAATTCTCTAGCAGGTATAAATAAATGGTCATGATTAAATCTAATACCCAGATTTTTTATTCTTTAGTTTTCTATGAATAAGTGCTCCTTTCGAATTCCAAACACAGCACATTGAAGATTGAAAATTTTCACAAAACATTTCTTTTTGTCAAAGAGGAAGGACCCTTCCTTAATCTTATTGATTTTCTTAAACTCGTTCAAAAGTATGCCAAAAATCAGTACTTTTGTAAGAGTAGAATTGTTAAGTATGTGTACACGCTCTGAGTATTTGTGAGTTTAACATTAAAGAAATTTGTGCGTGTTTAGTGTAATAAGAAATAATTTGTATTTATGAAAAATAGAGTGGTTTACACACCCGGTAAAATACAAACATATAAGGTGGGTTATTTTCAGATCTCATATATATATATATATATGTACACGTATTTATATGCATTAAAATAATTGCAGCATATATAAATTGCCGTTTTGTATTTGTTTAGCAGTAA
The DNA here is from genome assembly GCA_030448955.1 of Trichopoda pennipes. Lineage (NCBI taxonomy): Eukaryota > Metazoa > Arthropoda > Insecta > Diptera > Tachinidae > Trichopoda > Trichopoda pennipes. Next base: position 8,436,557 of record JASKUP010000040.1, read on the forward strand.
GCTTAACAGAAACATGTATAGAGGTGAAGTAAAGCATTAAAAATATTCGAAGGCGTTTTGCAGAAGACTATTTAACTTCCTTCCATTTTTTTTTTTTAATCTAGAGGCTTTTGTTTGAAAACTAATTATATTCTTAGAGAAACCTGTACAAAAGTTAGTCTCATTATTGTAATTTTGCAGGTGAAGGATTATTAATAACCACATTAAATGGGTGTAACCTTTTCTCTGCTATTAGGCATATTTTAATTTTCGATCATCTTTATGACGTTACTAAATTATGAAAATAACCGGTCTAAGCATTAGGTTTCTCATAAGGTACAAACACACTTGCAAAAGCAATTTTATTTTTATATGTGTATGCATGCGGTGAGATTATAACGTTACCATGATGAATCCTTAGACTAATTTTATAAACACCTTAGGTCTATCGAGTCATTTAATTTTAAGCTAAAAGCAAATCATTTAAAAATAAAAATACATATTTAGCGAATAACATAATTTAAAAGCTTAAGAAGCTCCCGCTTTAAGCGGAAATTATAAAAGAACAACTTTTTCTAAGTGTAAGAGAAAATATAAAATAATATTAGAAACAATTAATTGCATCTCCTACAATTTACACTCCTTAAAAAATAAAAAAATAAAACGAAATATTTACCCTCACCAAGAATTACCAGAATAAATAACGCACTTAAATAAATAATTTTTTTGATCGAATTTCAACAACAGCGCCAGACAATTGGCATAAATAACGTGTAACTGCATACATCCCCCATTCAAAATTGAACTGAGATAGATGATGCATGTGAATATAAAACGATGAACTGAACCCAATTATGGCAATTTATTATTTGAAGTAGATTTGTCTATAAACCAGCAAACCTTTTTATTTTAAAATATAAAATTAATTGGTGATTATAGTTTGAAATAAAGAATCGTAATCGATTAGCCAAAAGTTTAATAGCATTAACTAGCACGATTTTTAATTTTTAGGCGGTGCGTACATTTTATACTTAATATTTCTTATTATATTAGTTGCTGTTGTAAAATAGATACGAGTAATTACTGTTTTATTTTGCGTTTTTCCAATATTAAATAAATTCAAATTTATTGGGAAAATTTGTTTGAAATTGATAATTATTTTGTTTGGAAAATTCTCATTATCCCTGCTCTGATTTCATTACTTTATTTCCTTGCCTATATATAGAGTTTTATTTCTCCCGCTTCTATTTTCTGCTGACAAAGTAAGTTTTCTTAAAAGTCTTCATCAAAATTAATTTCGCTCCTTATTCTCAGAGATATGTACTCAAGTCTAATTAAGAGGAACTTAGTATTGCGCTTTTTTAGATTCAGGTACCTTCTATTATAAATACTCGCTTTGTTGTCAGGTAAATTTGCATCAAATTTCGTACGACTGACTTCAGTCGTTTTTAAGATAACGGATGTTTTCTGTTACTTTGTACCCCTTACTATAAATATATAAATCTAATTGAATTTCCCGATCGCCAGCAAGAGGAATCCAAATTTATAAACTTAAGAAAAGTAATTAGTTAATTTTCTCAACATTAAAATACTTTTTTTTTAAAGAATCATCAAAATTTTGTTGGGTTAGTAAAAGATGTATTGTAAATGAATATAATAGAAAAAAGTACTAAAAAAGAAAATTGTTAATTTATTTTAATTTTAACTTGTGTGTATCTTTTTGTAAACAAAATGAATAAAAGATAGAATTTATACCACAAATAAAACTGACGATATTAAGCAGAGAAGAGGAGGCCTACTTAAACGCTGAAGTGTAGTGGTGGATTTTAAGTAGAGACCCAAAGAGCGGAGGAGAGCATAAGTGCAGCAATAATCACACAAGTGGTGACTTAAATTGTTTTGAAATTGTTTTGCCGCAAATACATTGAGAACGTGTAAACATGATGAAATTTATTTCAAAAATGTCATCAGTCGGCTTAGCAAGAAGTAAAAGTTCCAAATTACTAGAAGTGTGTGTAACTTTACTGTTAATGTCATCTTGTTTTTGGGATCCCGTTGCTGGTCAAAGCAATCAAGCTCAACAACAAGTTTGTCCCGAGCAAAACGATATTGCGCCCTGTGTTTGTACGGTGAAGAAAAATGGACTCGATATATTATGTGAGACTACCGACTTGGCTCATATTACAAGATCCATGGGTACTCTAAAAGGCAAAAGTCCCATTATATTCTATCTAAAGCTACGTCATAATAATTTGCCTAAACTGCAAGGTTTCGTATTTCTGGCCTTAGATATACGACATTTAACAATACATAACAGTAGCTTGGCGGCCGTTGAAGAAAATGCTCTCAGTTCTTTGGGTAAGTAATATCCAAGCACTATATCCTTTTTCAAAAAGCAAAAACGCTTTAATAATTTTATTTAAAATTCATAGGTAAAGGTCTAACACAATTGGATATTTCACTTAATCAAATGAAAACTGTACCCTCGTTAGCTTTAAAGCATCTGTATCATTTGTTAATTTTAAATCTCAATCATAACAAATTCACTGTTATACATAATAACGCTTTTGAGGGCTTGGATACATTGGAGATTCTCACGTTATATGAAAACAAAATAAACTTAATTGAACCAGAAGCTTTTAGAGGCTTAGAAAAGTGAGTATGGGTTACAAGTGATTTTTTAATTCAAAGACTGGCTTTAAAAAAACCCTTATTGCAGGCGTTTGAAACGTTTAAATCTGGGTGGCAACGAATTGACTTCAGTTCCTCAGAAATCTCTATCAATTTTGGATAATTTGAAAAAGCTTGAAATACAAGAAAATAAAATTAAAAGTATACGTGAAGGAGATTTTGAAGGTTATTTTATTCAACAGATAAATAAATAAAAATAATTTTATATTGGTTTTAATCTTTTTTGTAGGACTTACAAATTTGGATTCTCTTATACTCGCTCATAACCAAATCACTACCGTCCCGGCAAATGTTTTTTCCCATTTAACCCTTTTAAATTCTTTAGAACTGGAAGGCAACAAAATCATTAACATTGATAAAGATGCATTCAAGGGCTTAGAAGGTTTTTATTATGAAAATATAAAAAAACAGTAACAAGTAATTTTTAATTAAATTTTTTAGAAAATCTTCAATATTTACGTCTGGGTGATAATAATATACAAGCCATTCCCAGTGAGGCGCTTAGACCTTTACATCGTTTGCGACATTTGGATTTGAGAAATAATAATATAACAGTCATCAGTGATGATGCTTTTACTGGTTATGGTGATTCCTTAACATTCCTTAATCTCCAAAAGAATGAGTAAGTGTTAAAATCTTATCTTTTGCATACGATCTTAGGATCGAACTAGGTGAGACATCGAAAATGGTATTTTTTTATCTATTTATTTATTTTTTATTACGAGTTTTTCTTAATAAATTATGTTTCGTTTACAACTGCCATTGACTTATTACAGAAGCAGTAGCACATAAAATTTGTTTGTTTTCAAAATTACACATTCTTATATCAGGGCAAATAATGTTTTAGTAATTCTGTTTTTAACTTAAATGGAATCCTTTTAAATAATACTAAATTCCGGTGTTCTTCGGCTTTCTTCGTAACGAATTGTATATTGCAAAAATGAAAATAATAACGTATAATATAAAGATTATCATGTTTAATATTAAAACAAAAATATACTGTTCGTTAAACAGTAACCTAAAATTAAACGTCAAACATTAATCTTGAACAAAAGTACTAAAATACGAAAATTGATGTTTATTTTTATTTCAAAAAGCATTAGCTGCATTATTTAAAATTTCGTTGATTATTAAATAGTTACTTCCATCCGCTATTTCATCTACGTTATAAATTATGTTGTATTAAGTACATATATACATACATATACTGCATGTTAGCAGTAATAATATGCGCTAAAATTTTCGAAAACTTTCAGGGCATTTAATTAGAACTTAACATCTACATTTAAAAAAATTTATTTCTTATCAAAATGTTAATCATGAAAGCAATTTACAATTGACCAACATCTTTTAGATAGATATTAGAATGCCTAGATCTATTTGCGTTCTAATTTAATTTCCAGAATATACTGGAATAGTTTATCGAATCGATTTGTTTTATACGTTCATAAGTATACTGCAATTTATCCAAAAACTTTTTTTCGCTGTTCATTGAAAGTGATGGCTTAAATGAAGTTGAAAAATCTGCTTTAAACATATTCAGATAGTAGCATTGAAATTGTAACTCTTTGTTAAGCATCTGTAGGTAAATAATTTTTTTTTAATTATGGAGTTAACCTACGTTAATCGTACTAGATTTCTTTAAGCATAAACATTTTACGACATTCTCATAAAATATTTATTTTTCAAAACTTTAAGAAATAATTTTTTCCATTTTTTCAGTTTTCTACATAAGCGTGATTTCCATTAAAAGGAATATAGCACAATTAACGTAGTTTAACTTAAAAACGATGCCAAATAATAGACTTTTTATTTTGATTGCATGTAGACGTTGCGTTTGTGTAAAAACTTTTTACAAATATTATTTTATTTTCTTAATTTTTTAAATTTTTTCTAATGGAAACCCTTATGTAGAAAAATGAAAATATTGTTTTTTAATCGGTTACTGTGCTTTTGTATAAATTTTTTTGTGTTTTTGTCTTTGCACTCTGTTAGTTAAATATAATTTCTATTTAATAATTTGGCTTGAGATTAAGGGCTCTTAAGTCTTCTACACAAAATTTGAAGTAAAATCCAATGGTGAAATGATCATATGGATATGCTTTCCCCACGGTAATACATTTCAATGTTTGAAAAATAAATATTAAATGAGTATATCATAAGAGCTATTCATGCTTAAAGGAATCTAGCAAAATTATTATATATTAACTAAAAAATGATTCCAAATAATAAAATTGTTATTTAAAATTATACAATTATATATTTTTTCTTTCCCTACTTTATCTATTGCAAAAATTATAAAAATTTAATTTGGTTTTATTTTTTCGTACAATTTTTCAATAAAGTTTTATCTGAAACTTTACTTGGTAAAACATCATTATAAGATTTCAAAGAAACGTTTCTATTAGCAACTCAAAGCCTTAAATGTAAAAGACTACCTACCATTTCTCTAATTTTTAATTTTTATTATTCATATTCTTTAATATTTAATTTTCATATTAAACTTATTTAAAATTTGTTAGTAATTAAAACGTTTTTGTTTTATTTTTTATATTTTGATGTTGTAAGTTTTTTGGTTTTAACCAAAGATTGATATAGCGCGCTCACAACCCTATTTATATGTATAATTGAATAATTAGTTATTTTTAAATTTTAAACATTTTCCATTAAATATATTTTTATATTATTAGTAGCACAGCCAAAAACTTATTTGCAATTAATAAATAAAATACAAAATAATATAATTTCATTTTAGTATCAAGGTATTACCTAGTATGATTTTTGAAAATTTAAATTCCTTGGAAACTTTAAATATTCAAAACAATAAACTAAATCGCCTGCCTCAAGACATAATGGAGCACATAATTGATACTCTCAGAATAATCGATATTACAGGCAAGTTCGTTAAATATAATTTTTTTTTTTAAATTTTATATAAATAAAAATAAAAAAACACGAACATTAATTTCAATAAAACCTTAGATAATCCATTGGAATGCTCTTGTGAATTGACTTGGTTTCCAAAACTATTGCAAGATCTGAAGAACAAGGATGATGAAATGGCACAGAAAAAGAAACCCGTTTGTCATATGCCCATTGAGAATCGTGAATATTATGTCCAAGCTATGCCATTGGAAAAAATGCACTGTGATGGTCTATCATCGAGTGCGGCAAGTGATTTACTGGACACAAATGGTGTGTTGTTATGGCGTTTACTACCAGTAAATATGCTTGTGACGTTTTTGTGTACTTTTTAAAGGAATACTTTGGTGGAGTCAATGGTAAACTAAATATGTATGTTCGTTCGTATATACATTCTTTACACATACCAACTCTTTCAAATCTAAAAGAACGACAGACATTTTTATCCACTCTACTCTACACACTATTTGTAATGAAAATGTTAAATGGTCGTCGGACAACTAACACAAAGACAGAATATTTTTTAATGCAAATGACAGCAATAACAACAATATTATCATAGATACGAGCACTGCTATATTTTCTTTCAATTGTGAGTGTGTATGAACATTTAAAATGATGAGCAAAAAGTGTAAACGATTTTATTTATTTATTAATTAATTTTTTTTATTTTGTCGAGCGATATACCTACTAACTGAATTAATATTCTAATGTTTATTATTTTTTTATTTTTTACATTTTAGGTAAACTCTAATATTTACACTTTTTATATATGTAAGGAAAATATTTGACAAAACAAATTTATGTGTATTTTGATGTCACATTTTATTTTTTGTTGTTTGTTGTTATGTCAAACACAACAGCAGCAACAGTTAACTATTTATAGGGATTGATGGTTGCAATTTTTTACTATATACTTTATTTTTATAAAAAAAAAAAAACATTTACTAAAAAAAAAATTAAATTAAAATTAAAATGTCTCCTATTCATACATATCATTAGATCATTAAATTTAATCAAGTATACATTTTCCTTTGTTTTTGCTAATGATCAATCCGAATGTTTAAATAATGATAAAAATTTCCTTTGACAAAATATTAAGAAAATATTTTAATAATTAGTTTTATGAACTAGAATTTAATTCACAAACTAAAGCTCGATGAATAGCAATTACTACATCCTAATTGCTATTCATTCGAGCTAAATTTGATGTCCTGAGCTCATTTTCCCTGCCAACTACAACCAAAACTTTTCTTATACACTAAGTTTTTTTCATGCTGATGAATTTCACAGTGCAATTCTAGAGTTATGCAAATTGAAGTTTGGTATCTAACAGTCTGTTTGGCTAGAAAAATGTCTGATGTCAAATATGCAAAGGACTTATTAACTTTATGTGATAAATAAAAAGAATAATTTTCTAGAATTTGGCCTTATTGTTTAATAATTCCTTAAATCTGTTTGATTTACCCAATAAGTTTTAAAATTTTAATGTGGTCATTTACAATTATGGAATAATTTTATTTCTAATACCTTTAAGTATTCTTGGATAAAGTTTTATCCATTCTTACAGTCTTACGATTCAAAATGTTGTACTGTATAAATTAATATTTACGTGAACATGATTAATGTCCTAAATTGCATTATAACCAATTTGGACGTTTTGGCGATTGAACAATAAATAGGGAACACATTTCAACTCTCAAATTTATTATTTTAATAGGATCTTAATATTTTGTCATTATTTTCTATATCACTTTTTTAATAAATAAAAATTAATATCAAATTGTTGTGAGATACAATCATTTTTCAGTTAATTTTTTATGCGTGTTTTTTCGAAAATTTTTAGTAAAATTTTTAGTAAAATAAAAATTAATGTTTAGTGTTACTTTATTACATAAAATAAAAAAAAACCTTTTTAAAACTAAACTTAAGCAGCACAAAGAAAAAAATTAATATTTATACTGCTTTAGTTAGTTTGTCAACACAAGAGAACTGATTTAAAATAAAAATAAGTGGTTTGAACTCAACTAGTTCAAAATAAAGAAAAAGCTTAAAGTAAAAATAGTATACAATAAGCTTGCATATCACTAAAAAATTATTTTTTTATTAAATAATTAAACGAAACGAAACATATCATCTTAAGTGCCATAAAATATAAATTCGGCTTTTTAAGACAAAACACTATTACATTTTTTATCAAATAATTAAAAACTATCTAAATCATTTGTTGAAATATGCAAGGGTCAGCTATAAAATAAAAAAATAAATGATTTAAATAGTTTAAAAATAAAAAAAAAAACATTTTCTTTTCAAACAAATTTACGTATTTAAAAATAGTCAATACATTATTTCACAAAGCAAACAAATTTGTATTTAATTCTTGTACATTAAATAAACAAATTTGTTTTTTTGTACTTAAGTATTGATAGTATTGTTCTTTTTGTTTTCTTTTTTAACACAGAATAGAAACCAGAAACTAATTAGCTAGTTTATAACAAACTGTTAAACTGTAACTGTAGTTTCTGCTTTTTATTCTAAAGTAAATTAATAAGTTATAATTAAATTATTTTCAATATATTTATGAATATATATGTATATATATACATAAAATATATAAATAAATTTTATTTACATATATTTATTTTAAATAAAAAATATACCTTTCAAGCGGACTCAAAATATTTTTTTATGAATATATTCAACTCGTTGAAATCTGAAACTAAAGGTAACGGTAAAGTATTGCCACAAACATACGTATTTTTAAACATACATTCATATTATTAAACATCGTTTCTAAAAATACTCGAAACCAATAAATTGAAACTTGTATTATGGAGTCTCAAATTTATGCAAAATTTGAATTAATTTAAATTATTTTATTTTAAGTAATTTATTAAATATTCTATCAGACAAGTAGGCTTCAGGACTTTGCTGTCCAATGCAATTTGTTTTTTATTAAATTTTGTGACTTGGAAATCAGGTGGAAGGTGAGCAACAAACAGTGCAACTTCTAATACTGTACTAATGGTAGGATTTTTTTATTATATAACTCGATAATGCATAACAAAAGCATGCTGAAACATGCTGGTAAACCGAATTAGCCAATGATCGTACTTACGTGACTCTAACTCTACACCCACATCCAAAAACCAAATATAATAGCAACCAAATCATGTAAAAGAAATATAAACACAATATATTAATATGAATTGTATTTTAATCTTTAAGATTTGTCATGTTTTGAATTTTTGAAAGTACAATATTTTAGGTAACATAAAGCCATTAAATGGGCTGGCTATGGGAACAGTATAGGCACCCATATTGGGAAAGGCCAAAAAATCACCACATTTTAAATCTGGTAGTTGTAAATTTTCAGCAATCTGTAAAATAAAACAAAAACAAAATAAAAAACGCACTTTAACCTCATCCCTTCATTATTAACAAACCTTATCTAAGGCGTCACAGGTTGGTCCCCAAATTAAAGTATTAAATTTTGGTTGATTTTCTGTTTCTTCATCCTTCAAATGTCAATATAAAGAAATTTATTAATTTAGTAATACAAAAATAAAAGAAATATTATTAAACCATTATCGTTGCTAATTTTGTCTGTCACATTTGCTCATATTTTTTATAAACTTATATTTTAATGATTCTTATGAGTAATTGGTACATTAAAGTGCAGAAAAAAATTATTTTTGTTTAATATACCATGGCATACCGCTACTACTATTCTTTAAGATCAAACTATATTTTTCAGTAATTAGCACCAGGTCTTGCGCCATCCAATAGCCATTTACTTGCGGTTCATTTGCCATCTTCCATTTTCATCATGGAGCCACACACAAATCCCAGCACGTACTAACTCTAGAATAAGGTCGTTGATAACATTCACATCTAATATGCTGCTGCCCGTGATGCTTATTCCAATGGCATTCAATGTTTCTAAGTACAAACTAAAAACATATTAACCAGATAATATCTGAAGGTGCCATGTCTTCCAACAAAGATAGTTATTTAGCTCAGTGTACTTCGATGGCATACGCTTGAGTGTAAACTTCGCATTTCTGCTTAAGAGCTATTTAAGCACAATTCAAAACTGTCTGTATGTAGTTGTCTATCGTCCTATTTTCATGATTATTGATTCTAACTCTAGCTCCCACCATTTATTTTCGGGGTAGTGGCTCACAAAAAGTAGCGGCTGAAGCTGCTTTCCTCTCACTAACACTAGTGGTAACAGTTCTATTTTTACATTAAATCGAATTAAGTCTATATGCTTAACAACAATTTAAATAACCTTTAAAGGACATTTTTCAAATTTTACTTTTTTACTTTTCGAAATAAAGAAGGTATAATGAAATGAAATAATAATAATAAAAACGAACATAACTATATTAATTTTTTTATATCACAATGACGATCAAAAAATAAGAGACTGCAATGGACCCCTATATTACTGCTCAGATATCTCTTGGATACTGCTTATGCACAATAACTTTACATCCGATAAAAGAGAAATAAGTTATATATTTAGGCTTGTAATTGTTGCGAATAGAAGCACGCAATATCATAAAAAGTCACTGAAAGCAGTAAAATAATACAGTATGAATATATAACTACCAACAGTATGTTAAGGCTTTTGATAATTATCTGCCATTTGTATGTATTCGTATCAAAGAACATAATTGCCAGTTTCGATATAAAAAGACAATTTTAACAAGGTTAAATCAAAATAACTATTTCAAAACTAATGAATTTTTGTACTTTCGCTCCTGGCGCATTTAAAGTATAATTTGTACACTTACCAGAAAATGTTCTACTGTTACATGTTGATGATCGTACAGTATACAATTGAATGACCCATAGACACCATCATTTAAATAGTACATTTTTGTTAACAATTTACCATTGGGAGATCTGGCCTCACGTTTAGCATGAATTTTACAAATCAGAGTATAAGCAGATGCTACAAAAAATCTGCCCGGTTCAGCTATTATATTAAAAGTATCTTCAGCAAAATGGCAGCTTAAAGATTTATTAACAATTTCAGCAATCTGTTAAAAAAAGTTAAAAAAAAATTACAAATAGTTAGGGTATGAAATTCAAACATACAGTAGCAAATTTGTTATCGTCACTTCCCGGAAATCCACCACCGATATCAAGTAAACTCATTTCGTAACCTAAAAGAGAACCAAACTGAAAAAGATTCTTAGCTATTGTTATAGCACGATCATATGCTGGAAAATCATTGCAGCCTGAACCAACATGAAAACTGACACCAATAACCTAAAGAGAGAAGCAAAATTATTATATTTAATTTTTTTATTTTTGTTTCGCCTACATTTAAATTTAAACTTTTCGCCAATAACATTAGAGCAGTTGCATCACTTACGGCATCACAGCCAAATTTGTCACCTAAAGGACATTGGGCATCTTTGGCTTCGCAGCGAAAACGTATTACTAGGCTGAAATTAAATTTAATGAAAGTTAGACTTAATGAATTGATTCAAACTTATATTTCAACTTACTTTGATTCCGGATAAGTTTTGTGTATTTTATAGATCTCAAATTCTGTATCCACGGTGCTACATTTGACATCTTTTTCTTTGGCGTATTCTAGATGTGACACCGGCTTACAAGGGTTTGCAAATATAATGCGGTCAGGATTAACACCTAAATCCAAAATTTGTTTAATTTCGTTTTTGGAAGCACAATCAAAACTAGTACCCAAATCGGCCAATGTTTGAAGTACTAAATTATCATCATTGCATTTGACAGCTGGGTTGTTATCAAAAAGAAAGTTTTATTATATTTATATGTATTAACAATCGTGTCTGTTGTGGAATACAAACTCTCAGAAATCTCAAATAAAAAATATCTCTCTCTCTCTCTCTATCTCTCTCTCTCCTGCATAAATTGTACATTTTTATGAAAAACAAAAATCAGTTTTTGAGATTTTCAAAACTTCTTCTATTTTGCATATAAAGTCGTCACTTCGTCTGTGCGTATTCCAAAATAGACAGAATTAACATTTAATCCATTAAAGGTTTAACAACTTGCCATAATACGGTTTTACTCGGGGCAGACATTTTTTCCAAGTTTCATATTTTTCCTTTATCTTTTCCAAATCGCATACAAACAATGCTTCATCGGTTGTTTTTAAATCTAACATTTTAATCACTTCTTTAAGGTTGATGTTACCGTCGTAATAATTGATTTTATTTAAATTAAACATTTTTTTTGTATGAATTTATATTGCAAATTTGTAATGTATCTCTCGTTTGGCTTACGATGACAGACTATTAGTATAATATTTTGTGAATTCAAATTTTCTAATCAAAAGAACAAAATATTTAGTTAATATTTGAGGTTAAAGATTATCAGTTTGCGGCATGAATCATTTGATAGTAAAAAAACTTTAAAAGACAACATAGCTGAATCAATTTTTTTCGTTCTATTAGATTCTTTCTAAAAAAATAGGAATACTCTATAGATATTCGGAAAATTACCGTCGTATTTTAAAAAATACACTACTCGACATAAAAAAGTGGCATCACGTTTTGGCCTAGTGCAGACGAATGACTTTCATCATTACCAAGTACTCGATAGTTTTATGCAAACACAATCCGAAAATAATCAAAAAGCCAGCCTTAACTATTGCGTATCCCCTACCCGATTAAATATACGATATTTGATACTCCAATTTAATATTTTTTTAATTACCACTTTGGACATCAACCTTTGTATTCGTTTTTAGCTTCTTTTGTTTTTGTTTAGTTATTGTTCGGGGGCGTGATAAGATTTACGCCAGTACCTATCGAGTGTATGCCATAACTCGACGGTGATCAAACCACTGGGGCGATATGATGCGTGCGCCACACCCCAGAAAGCGAAGATTAATTTCTAGCAACAGGTTATTCCTAGTTGCAATTTCGGAGGTTTCGAAGCAGGGTCGCCTACCCCCACTCCTTGCTAAAGAGCTGGAGGCTATCCAACATGACAAACATGCTCACTGGATCCTCATCATTCACCCAATGTTTTTAGTAAAGGTGAGATGATCCTGGCGCCTTAATCAAACTCATGAGGGCCGCGAAGCTACAACCACCTCAATAATCACCCAGAGAACAGCAAAAAGGCTAAAAAACCAAATAGCTGAACTCGGGGGCTTACTGATTCCCATGGAAATAACGTGAAGCTTCCAGTTGACTCCCTGCTAGTCTTCAGTGGACTGGGCTCCCGTTGACACATATAATGACGGTAAAATTTCATCAAAACATATCAATGTGCCCCCGGGTATTGTTCGGGGCGATAGTCGGTACTTTTCGTTATGTCTTCTATTAGTTTTTTTTAATGGTTCTGTTTTCGAAAAAAATGCAAATGAATATGTGTCCCCTAAGTATTTTTTTATTCCCTACTTTGTTAAAGACTTAACGTTCTTCTTTGATTATAAAGAATAGAAAATTTATAGTTTATAGCTTTAACCTTCAATGATGAGGAGATATCTATAGTATTGTTGTCCAAATTATTTGTTTTGTGCGGAGATTTTAAGATTCCTACTAAAGATAATATTACTAAATTCACAAATAAATTATGAATTTTGTTTACGGATGTAAAAATAATTGGGGCTTATTTTTCAGTATTTCAGAAAACAATTTTATAAATTTTCCTTTTGACCCTTCCACCTTAAACGAAAAGATTAATGATATTTTTGAGTTAATGGATTTTTGTCTTTTAACCCAGTGACAAGAATGCTACAATAGCTCTTAATTTAGTGAACTCGTAAGCATTAATGAAGGCTTAAGAGATCTAAAAAACAAATCTATGGTGGTTAACAGTTTTATAACAACAATCAACTTCTATCATTGATTTGTTTGATCCTTTTTGACTACTTGTCTCCAAAATGACAAATGATGTTTCCTTTTGCAAGAAAATTAAAATTTAGATATTAAATTTAAATATCCGGTTTTTCAATACAAAAAAAAAAAACAATAAAACACATAACAAAGAAAAAAGAGAAACCACAAATAAACGCAAGCGAAAACAATTCATTCGACATTTAACACTTAAATGTTTTGGAAACACAATTTACAAATAAATTTGAAAAACACAAATCTTTATCTTTAATTTAAAATTGAAAAGTTGTGTTTTTTAACAGCATAACAAAACACACAATTCAAATGTTGTTTTTTTTTTATTATTTGTAAAATTGTCACACATTGGTCACATCACTCATTTACTCCGTTGTTGTGAGAAAAAGCACCATTTTCGTATGGAAACCATAAAATCTATATAATGAACACTTTTAAGTGTGTTAAAATTTCGAAGGACATTTCTAAAAAAACAAGATTACTCGATGGTGGGTTTGCTAACAGTTAAAAATTTTGAAAATTTGATAAAATTATTAAAGTCCTGCGTAAAAAATGCGACTGTCATATAAAAGTGATCATTCAATATTTTTTTGACAATTTCAGTTATTGATTTCAACAATATACTTAAACTTATTGTTTGTTAACCACAAAGACAAAAGTACTCCACAGAAAGAGTTGTCTTGTCATGATTTGGTCAATACAAAAAAGGATAATGACAAATCAATTCTACATGATCTATTGATCATTATCTAATAAAAAATATGATGGATTAAGTCTGTTGTCTTAAAAAATAATATAAACGCCAAGCAAAAGTGCAAAAATGATACTTGTGTAAAAAGGTAAAAAGGAATTTTTAATTGCTTTGAGGCTGAAGTGGCATATCATTGGGTGCAAAACTAATACAGACACAAACGATGATAGTTGTCACACGCCTCATTGACGTTCAAGAGTCAATCGTCAGTTGACAAACATTTGTAAAATTTACACACCACAATGAAATTAAACACCCTCCTGTTTTAATTCAAAACCAATACATTTCCTACATGTGACTGTAATAGTCAACCTTGAAAGTTGTGATGATGACGATTATTTTGTTTTTTGTTCCTTTTACGGTGAATGACATTTTTAAGGGGTGGCTAATAAAATTACAATTCAACACTTTGCAATTTAAAGCAGTGAAATTGACACACTTGTTTTAAAAATAAAATTTACATTTTATTTATTTCATTTCATTTAAAATCCTTTAAAATTGTTTTTAATTAAATGTACGAATAGCTTTATTACACTCAAAATGTAAATTACTTATTCATAAACGTTAAAGTATGAAATTAATATTTATCGATACATTAAAATTATTTACAATCGCAAATATTATGTATCGTAAATTAAATTTTTGCCATAACATTTTCTTCGTCATTTTTATTACAGTTTCGTGTCATTTAGCGAAAAAAATTTGAGCGGCGTGATCTTTGCTTTGAAATAAGGGCGAACGTTTTAATGTGTCTCTTGTCTCTTGTCTCTTGACCTTTGCAACGACCAATTTCAAATTCAATTTTAAATTGGTGCATTGTTCTTTCTGTTAAGGTAACTATTATGATAGTCCTTTTGTTTAAGGTCACGTTTTTAACGTTAAAAACATTAAAATCGTTGAAAATATATTAAAAGTATTTAATTGTAACTGGTCAAATTCACATATGTTGTGAAATATAATTTGAAAACAAAAACGAAATCAATTGTATTGGAAAAAATCATCTTGTTAAGATTGATGCTTAACGATTTTCTATGTTTTACAAAATCACAAAAAAAAATAAAAAACCTGTAGCTAAGCAACATTAAAAAAAGTATTATAGCTTCTCAAACCTACAATAAATATAAAACGCTTTCAATAATAATTTTCGTAGTCATGTCTTTAAAATAGGATGGCCGCTGGGAAGGTATACTACTTTGTTTGCCGCCATTTTAGTGAACATAAGTCTTGACAGTTCATATTTGGCAGTCGCGAAGTAGTCACGTAGCAAATTTATTATGGAAAAATATTCGATAAACTAACGAGTTTTAATCGTTAAAACCTATCAAAATCAATCACCAATTACTATTTGGCAGAAACAACGTGCAAACAAAACGCACTTTTTATCGTGTAGTAAGTGTAGGGTATAGGCCCCAAGCATGGACCACAATGTACTGCAAGATCGGCTGAAAACAGTACTGCTGCTCTCAAGAAATTGTTCAAAACAATCCATCAAGTTCAATTCGACGCCGTGCTCAGGTTGCACATTTTCATTTGAATGGATATGTGAATGAACAGAGTAATCGGTTCAACATTCACCTTTACATCCACTAAAAGAGCTAGTCTGGTATGCAATTTAGTTAGGAGGAATCATTCGACTTTGCTTCGGCGTAAGGCTAACTGTGAATGGGGAGCGTTAACGTGATATGATTGAAAACTTTTTAACGCCAAAACTGTAAAATGTGTGAGAAAAAATTTGTTCGCATTTGTGCGGTTAACAGAGGCGAACATTTATCTGATATTGCATTCCATATATAATTGCCGACATTATCAATATAAGATCCACTCTCTTTCATTTTTCTTCCCTGCGGACACCCGTTACATCGAAGTACGATTTGTAATAAAAAATCCTTGAGTTTATAAAAATAATTTCGATAATTCTATTAAACATTTATTTATCTGTTATACCAATCTAACAATCAATTAAAAACAAGGCTGACGAAAATTAAAGTTTGAATTTCAATTAAGTCATTAATTTAAAGTTGGCGTCAGTTTGGTAAACGGGAACTATAGACTATTTTAATCAGAATGGCTGCTGTGTGTGGACATCAAACTTCCGCTGATTTACAGCTTTAACAACTACTAAACTTTACTTATGAAATTATTTCTTATTTGCTAGTTTCTCCGTTTAAAATACAATTAAAATTTGCAAGTGAGAACTGAAACAGAAAGAAAATTTCACCTCGCAAGAATCGGAAACATTATTTTTTGAAGAGTTCAGGAACTTTATTCAGTTTCAACGAAGAAAATGTCAAATACCGCGTACAATGCCACAGAAAAACAAAAATTTAAGGCTGTATTGAAGTTTATACAACCGGTACTTGTTTTCACGGTAAGCATCGAAAATTCTAAGAAGGTTTCTGCGCTTTTACGAAGCTGTTCTTTTAAGTATTCAATGCTGGTTGTCATGAACAAGATGCATACATAATAGCACAAGCTGGAGTACCTAGCACAGTAACTAATATGGCAGAACGTGGAAACGCAGAAATGATTGCAAAGGTAGAGCTTAAGAAGTTAAAAACTGTTGATGAAAAAATTACCTCGAAACAGTCGAAAGAGTAAAAGAAGATAAGGAAATTGTTATAAAAGCTGATGGCTTATGAGTGGCTTGAACCGAATGACATGAAACCAGGAGAATAGATGATCAATTAAGTAATCGTTCTGGTCTTAAGGGGGGTTCCTTAGTTTTTAACTTCTTTTTATCATAGGTTATCTTTAAAATGACCCAATGAGAATATTTGGTTCTGATAGAGTGAGAAGCTTTTAACAAAAAGTAGGGTGCTTGAGAAGGCCAAGAAGAAAGTTGCAGCTATAAACTATGATATGCGGGAGTCTTTGCTTAAGCTTGATGACGTAATCAATAATCAACGTAAATTTATTTTTAGGCAGAGAATCAATGCCTTAGGCAACGAAACTAATGATTTACCTATAATATATAGTAAACTAAATGGGAGCATAGCAGAAGGTATAAAGCAGAAGGTAAAATGTGGATTATATTGAAGATATAATCAAAGAATTCTATGAGAGTATGGAATAACGCTTGATAATAAGATTTAGCAAAGTTCTTAAACAAATAAGAAGCTTGAAACTATATGAATGAAGTATTTTTTACTTAGAAAGAACTTGCAACTTCGGCAAGAAATACAAACAGTGTCATGGTTGGGTTACTGCGATGAATTAGGAGCTGTTGTCTGCTGCACATTACTGCAACTAACCTCACTTAATTTACTGCCAATTGTAACTACATAAACAGAACATATAACTCTATAAACAATAATACCGACTATTAACACATATGTTGCAGTATACCTCTTCTCATATTAGTGCAAACAAATGAAGAAGAGCAGAATCCATAGCTTGGCGAAAATATTTAAAAAGAGGAATGTTTTTCTTGGCTTTGTTGTTTATAGCAAACCAATAATGCTCAATTTGATTGAAATCTGTAGTATTTGGAGGAAGATACAGAGTGTTGACTAATCACGTGGTTAGTAGGTTACGCAAGACGCAAATACAAAGTTTGCAGATTAAAATCCAAGAGACAGTCAAATGGCTAACGAGACACAGATGGCAAGTGCTGAATAATATATGTTTATGTAAGTTAATGAATTCAAAGTTTTGTAAAGTTATCCTTATTTCTTTAAAATACAGAATTTGAAAATTTTCAATTAATCTCAGTGAAATGCTAGAAGTTATTGAGTAGGCAAAATTCGAATAAACACAAGAAATTACGTATAATTATACAGCCACTCCTAAAACGCTCAGATATTAAGAATGTGATAAAAAAAATAATGTGTTACACAATATTTGAAAAAGCAAAGTTAAACGAAGGGTATGACCAATGACACCACTTGGACTGCATAAATGCGGATGAGGAAAAACTTAAAAAACAAATAAAAATATAAATTAACTTATAAACATTTACAGTTGTGTATTGAATGAATTTTCCTGCTACCACACCATGTCAAATTAACGCACACACATAACACAAATTTAACAATATATTTTTTGTTTAAATTTAATAAAAAAAATATAACTGATATTAAATAATGCGCCTGCGCTACAGTAATAATATTGAAAGAAGAACATTAGCATTATTAAGTTCAAATTTGCTAACACCCCAACTCGTACAAGAAACATTTGAACCATTGAATTAGAAGTACGAATTCATGAGTACGAATTATTTGCACGTGTAACGGGAAAATAAACTTTAAATGCGGTTTGTTTAAACGACTAAACTTAAAATCTCCTATGAATCAATGTAAATAAAGGCACTACGGTTTAGTTAGTAAAATGTAGGTGTGTAGGTTAGTTAAACAAACACGATTACAACCTTAATTTGCACCATGCGGATACGAGCATTACAATATCGTTTCATTACGTACTCGTATACAGGGAACAATTTTACAAAAAACTGTAATTAAATGAGTAAAAACACAATTTTTTATTTCTCACTTTTGTAGTTATGTTAAGCGTTCGTGCCTCAAATCAGAACTTTAAAATAATGGTCTACGCCCAAACAAGTTTTTATAATTTATAATTTAATTAATTCGAATCGAATGTATGATATAAGAAAACCAGTTTAGGGAAGAATGGGTTGTTTTAAGAGTTGTATGCACTTACTTGTATTTATTTCGTCCTGATCACAATGTGGAGAGAAAAACCTTTTTGACATCAGATCGCGCGAATGAATTTAAGTGGCATATATTGGTTTATGTCAAAATCCGATACAAAAAATGAAATGTTTACCTTGTACTTTCGGCACAAGTGCACTTCATGAATCTAAATTAAGTAACTTTGATGATAAACAATAAAATCAAGTAAACGATTTAGGTTATTCGCGTGAATATTTGCGTGTTGACGGATGTTCTTACACTATGCTCTCATGCATAGTTAAGCCTTATCATTTAAAACGCTTGACGTCTTAAGGCCGTGTCAGATAAAACTTTGTTGCTTTGCTTGACATTTGAAACTTTAAAGCAAAAGCGTAAATCAAGTGGTGTATGTCACAATAAACTTTGACAACACTCATGAATTTTTTGTTTACATAAAAAATTCAATTCTATTGCTATTTGTTTTATTAAAAAAAATACATAAAAAAGCTACATATTTTCAATTCTATTGCTATTTGTTTTATTAAAAAAAAATACATAAAAAAGCTACATATTTTTAATTCTAGTGCTATTTGCTTTGTTTAAAAAAATACAAGTTAAAAATGTTAATTTTTACGCCCACACACAAATACACAAACACAAATAATAAAAGCCAGGTGTTTGTCGAAGCGCGCAAAAAGTTGAATGTTGGTTAACTTTTTGCTTTGCTTTGCGTCAGAAGTGCTTTATGTGGCAACTTTCATACATTTACGTACATTTTAACTCAAATGTCAAAGCGAAACTCTGACGCAACGCAAAGCAAAAGTTTCATCTGACACGGCCTTTAGTATGTTAAGCTTGCCCAGTTTCTTTTTCTAGCATTTAAGTATTATGTAAAATTGTAAAGAATAATTTGGGAAAAAATTTAATTTCATTTTATTTTCAATATTAAATCAAAATTACATGTCTGGCGGTCTTGACTAACGCTTTTTATTTTCTCTCTCTCTCTCTTACATAAAGTTAATAGTTAAAGATTTCATTCCTTTAATAGTCGAAACGTAAACAAATAAAAGCAGTATGAAATGACTGTTAAATTGTCAAATGGTTTTATTTGTTTTTTGTTACTCAGTAAAAATTTTGCTTACGCTGAGAGTGACTCCAAACAAATATTTTAGCCAGCTGTAGTAGTAGGCCACTACCATTGAATTGTGATGCATTCATTTTTAGTTTACTGTGTGTCTTAAGACAGAAATGTTCATTTGCAACATTT
Organism: Trichopoda pennipes; assembly: GCA_030448955.1. Taxonomy (NCBI): domain Eukaryota; kingdom Metazoa; phylum Arthropoda; class Insecta; order Diptera; family Tachinidae; genus Trichopoda; species Trichopoda pennipes. The sequence goes on from JASKUP010000040.1 coordinate 8,456,660, forward strand.
AAATACATACATTTATTTTTGTTAATTTTATTAACAAACTATAAATTGAATTAAACAAACAAAAAGCAACAATCAAAAAACCGTAGCTGTAATGGCTTCGCTTGTACACCAAATAATTTGTTAACCACCGCAAGATGTCTTATCTATTAAAACGCACCAAAAAGTCTTGCATCAAGGTAAGAAATTTTGTTTTAAATTAACTGTATTCTTATAAAGTAACATATTTGTTCAAAGCGATAGGTGTTAAATTTATTTAATATAAATCAATAATATTGATTAAAATTTTTTACAAGTAAAACTACATACGCACACTTATACATACAGAAATATGTATACGGGATTATCCTTGTAATGCTATAATAAAACAAAGCCAACAATTCAAGCAACAACAACACCGGCGCATACAATGCAAATTAATAATGACCACAACAATCAAGTATTTTATAATAACAGCTATTTTATACTATAATTTGATGATAATAACGCCCAGATTTATTTACAAGAATTGTTGTAAAAAATAATTAATATGATAAAAATAAAATGATTGTGAATTGTTTTGCCCTATTTCATCGATACTTTCAAACGTATTATCTAACTTCCGGAAAATTGTAAAATATTCTTATTACTCTATATTAAATTACATTTTTTAACGTTAACAATAATGGACCAAATGTCAATGAAATTACTACACATAAAGAAATGTCACAATCTATTCCACTGTATGTATTTAATATTTGTGTAAAAGCTAAAAAAAATTGAGAATTCCAATACAGGAAGAGTATAGAGAGCTGGTGGCATGTAAGAAAGCGACCAAATCACTATAACTCACCACAAACTAAAACGGCTTATTCTTATAATGTTTCAGTGCGTCTGTTGTCAAATAGGCAAATTATTCTGAAGCTATTGCAGCCGTTGCATTTTTGTACTTCGCCAAAGATTTAATGCTGTAGAATAAAACTAGTAAAGAAGAGGAGACAATACCAGCATGGTAAAAATTGATATTGTCAATTTGCAGTAACTGCTTATAGCGGCATTTCAAAACTCATTTTTTCGTGATAAGATTTACATTTGCACCTGGCCGTAGGGCCTAATCAGATGGTGGTCAAACCACTGGGAATGAAAAGCAACGTCAGCGGTTCCAAAGCAGGGTTGCAAACCACTACTCCTTGCTGAAGAGACTATCCAACTCCTGGTCCTGCTCACTGGATCCGGATCATTCACCCGTTGGTGTGATTAAAGGCGAGATGATCCTGGCCACAATAATCATGCACATAATTCATGCTTGGGGCCGCAAAACCACAACCACCACAATACTCCCGAAGGGCCAACCTCAACAATCAGTCAGAGAACAGCTAAATGCCTAAAGAGACAAGTAACGGAACCCTGAGGCTCACTGATTCCCGTGGAAATAACGTAGAGTTTCCAGTTGACTCCCTGCTTACCTTCAGGGGAATGGGCCCCCTTATACCCCCAGCAGCACAGATCTAGATAGTCTAGTATTCTATAAAGACCAAAAGTCATCACTGACTGTTGTTCCTATTCATTCAGGGAGAGTCAGTTTGAAAATTCGTTTATAAATTCTGCTTATACATTGTTTAAAAGTACCGCTGCGATTTGTTGTGGTTTAAATGAATATTGAAAAAATATTTTTATAGTTTTTAACGAATATTGAAAAAATATTTAAATGAAACTGGTAAGAGTGAAAAAATTGTGTCATACACGAGGCAGCCATTGCACCAACACGTTGGACCTCCTATTTTGCATTTGGAACAACCATTGCCTGAAAATGAAAATGTAATAGACAACTGTTGCAGCAATATGCCTATGTTGCTTCATTGTTTGTCTCATATACAGTAAACCTTAGACTAAGTTTCTTTATTTTTTAGCTATAGGCATATATAATGTTATAAACCATTATATATCGTTTCTTTTATTTTTAGCTCATGCGTAAATTTTCCTCTAAACAAGTTTTTCTTAAACGATTAGAAGAGGAAGACATTTCCACCGATATTGAGCCTTCGGTAGAAGCGATCGACAAATCCATAAATCAAAGTCTTAGCACATCATCACAAAATGAATCATATCGTCGTCAACAAAATAAAAATGAACACAAGGAAAGTCCAAAAAACAAACATTCTAAAAATGTGAAAGCTTTAAAAAATGTGGAAGAAGACGAAGAAGATGAAACACTCGATACGGCCATTTTGCAAAGTTTAACTTCTAAATTATTTTTAACAGCCGATGGTTATGAATTCCAGCGTTTAGAACAGTTGCGTAGTGATACCGCCTCAGAAATTGTACCTTATGATTCAAATGTAGCTAATAATGCCGCCATCATAAGGAAAGCCTCATTTGCCGATGACACAAATGCTGAAGTTGTGTTTGAAAAAGTTAAGTACAAAGAAGATGTGCGTTACTTCCGTCATACACCGTCCACAGCTAGCTTAGATAATTACTTTATAAATGAGCAAGATCATAATCTCATCACTACCAATTCCACCATTTGCAATAATATTAATGAAAATAAGAAAAATTTCAATCAAAATCATAATCATAACCATAATTATAACAACAGCAATGCTATTAACTTTAACAATCCCACTTTAACCAATAGAGGCCTTGAAACTAATCATAATTACTTTAATTCCCAATACCATTTCAATAATATGCTTCCAGTCAATGTTAGCTTAGGTTGTAAGTCTGACGGCAATTATCATCAATTTATAATTGGCCAAGAGAGAGATTGTTTTTTCAAATTAACTCCCGTTGTTAAATGGGACATTAATGGAAATTCTTTAGAGGATGATATGGATAATTTTCATTGTTTCAGTATAGATTCAAATAATTCTCCAGCAAAATCAAGTTTACGTTCAAGTTCTACTACTTTGGAGACATGGTTGGAAGATGAATAGAAACAGAAATAATAGAACGTTTCAATAACAATATCTTATAAAATAAATTTGGTAAATGAAATCGTAACAAAATCGCACAATTTTTTATCGATATATCTTGATAAACTATATTGATAATTGTTGTTGTTTTTGTTTAAATTAGAATTCAGTGAGTTTTTGAATTTTTTGTTTACCCACTACTTATATTTACTTAAACGCCGATTTGTCTGGGATACAATCGAAAAATTTTGGGGGAAAAAATCTCAACACTTTAAAAATGATTCTGAAATAAAATATGTTCTCGATTTCGTATGTATAAAATAATACGTGATTATTTAAACTTACTATCTTAATTATCTTAAAGTTTTCATATTCAGAGATCTTGCTGTGCTATTTACAAAAAATTCTCCTACTGCCGAAGATTGGCTAGAAGCTATATGAAGTAGCAGTTAGTATCACATTCCTTACAACACTGTCAGTCCTTTTTTAAATTGTTCCAGTTAGAGTAATTATTTATGTGAAAGACATCAAATGAGTCAAACAATTTTGCTGAATAGCAGCCTACCTTGGGCTTCACATTCAACAGCTTTGACTGTTTTATGATGTTTAACGTGTTGCGCCTATTGTAGGTGCAGCTACCACATCACATTTCTCTGATGTGATCAGGTGTAGCATATATCGCGTGAATAGCCCTTCCATATCTGTATGTTAATAAATATGTGAGATAAAACGTGCACTAGTTCAACCTTCTTCGCATTTTGCACGTTCTGCTTCTGAGACTCTCCGATGAATTAATTAAGTTTTCATTAAAACAAAACACGCTTCATTTGCAATTTTGTAAAAACTCACGAGATTCAATGAGTGGATAACACAAATTTAACAGAAGATCTTGCAATCTTTCAACGGCACTCGTATTTTTATTCTTATAAATTGTGGGTAACAGCTGTAGCATTATTAAATCAAAATGTGTTTACTTACTTTTTTAGAATTCATTTAAATAACCAGCAATGTTGCAACAAGGCTCATTTTAAGTGCAATTTATGTCACGCGTTCCCAAATATAAATTCTTTTTAGTAAAAACAACGTCATTTATTTAATTTATATTGACTGTGATCGATTCCTAATTAATTTTTTATTACAAAATGATTTATTAAAAAAATCTTGAAATAGTTAAAATTCTTCTAGACTAAATGGGATTTATTCGAACGGAATATGAAAAATACAAAATTTTAGTTTATTTTTTTATCGTTAAGCCAATATAGGAATTCGTAATCGATAACTAAATAGATCAAAGCATCTATTAATAATTACTTTTATTCATTAAGTTTTCAGTTTTGAAAACCAAGTCCATCGTTACGATTTTGTTTTATAAGAATCCCATTTCGATTTCCTTTTCCAACTAATGCCTGTCAAACAATGATTGCGGAAAATTTATAAATTTGAATTTGTTTTTATTACAACAATGTGGCCTTAATCATTATCAGAGTGAAACAACAGAAATTTATCCAAGAAATAAAGTTGTATTTATTGCATTATATTTTTTTTTTTGCTCTCTATTAATTCTCTCTGTTTCGGTTTTTCTATATGCATTACTCTCTCGCAAAGTGTAATTAACTTTTTGAAATATAACAGGAAATAAAAGAATATATTATTACAAATAACAATCATGTCTTAAAAAAAGCTAAAAAAAAGTATAAAGAATTAAAAAGAAAAAAGAAACAATTTCAACTAAAATCTATTGTCATGGGCACGTGGATAGTTGAAATTCATAAACAACAATAATTTTGAAATATTTGTTTCATTTTACAAGTGACTCCGTCCATTCATATGTTTCCATCGAACAAGAACTAAGAAAACATTTCAAGTGCTTGTACCTCTTTTCGAACATGGTTATGTTTTATTAAAAGTATTTGTATTATTGTACATCAAAAGGTTTTTTTTTTTTAATTTTTGTTTCTTTTTTGTACATTAAAAGTTTGTCCAGCACGTGTCTTACATGCGTGAGAAATGTCTTCCTAGTGCATTTCCCACGTTGTAACATCTATATACGTGTATCTATACATCGACTCATTCATTCATTCATATTTTTTGGGTGGTTCAAATCATGTTTAGCTTCTTTTATTTTATTATTTAATGTCGCATTAAAGTTTAACATTTGATATGTGGAATAATATTGTATTATTCGCTTGATTTGGGGGTGGGTTTTTCTTTTTTTTATATTTGATTTGTTCTTGCTACTTTCATTTTGTTTATACTATATATTATATTATTTGTTTGCCACTAATTGTAAGTGATTTTGTTGCATCTTCGTATAATATGATCGTTTTGATAAATTTTAATATAAGCAATATTGAAAATTTAAACAAACAGCACGGTCACTGTTTGGTTGTTATTTATAATGTTCATTTTTAAACCCTTCACCGGAGGTAAAGGAGTATATGTATATGATTACCAGTTTGTCATTCCGTTTGTATTATATATATATATATATATATATTTATTATCCTTACACATAAGATAGTCAATTTAGTGATGCCCGCCTTTCCGTATATCTATTTGTTCGTGTTCGTGTTGAAATCAATTTTCGCGAAATCGGATGAACTACAGAGTTTCCGTATTGACAATGCATAAAATCGATCAATAAATGGTAGAGGTATGATTTAAAAAGGCAAATGCCTCTATTTTTCTTAGGTTTATCCATGATCTTGTTATATTTTTATTATTCTTATTATATTATATTTATTCTTATATTAACCGAATACAGAAAAAGAAACTCTATATTACCAAAAGATTGGACTATAACTTAACAGTCGAAAATTCTTCATAATATCACATTTTTATCAAGATTTTGTCCAACAAATTAAGATTTGTTAAAAAATTGGTTTTGCAGCAAAAAATTTAAAATTTCATTCAAAACCGAATACTCGGATGGACTAAAAAATCTGATTATCAAAAATTGTAATTTCACAAAAGATTGAAAAACCACTAAAACCACTAAAAACTTTATTTGTACTTCCAATCAATACTTTTTATATCAAAAAGCTACGGATTATTTGCTTAAAAAATCCTTACCATGACAGTATAACCGGTAATGTTGGAGATTAATTTAATTTTCATTCGTTTGCTTTGATATGCAAAAATCAGCAGAGGCTGGCAATTAGTAGCAAGTTGAGCTAACATACACATACATTTCAATATAAACAATATTGACAGTTTAAACTAACAGCACGATCATTCTTAAACCCTTCACCAGAGGCAAAGGGTAAAGCATACACGAGTAGCAGTTTGCCATGCCGTTTGTAGTTCCAACAACATATATTTCCGACCCAATATAAATTCTTGATCCTTAAAAGTAAGGTAGTCAGTTAAGCGATGCTCGTCTATCTATCGGATGAGCTACAGAGTTTCGCAATTGAAAATTCGTAAAATTGATCTAGAAACGTTGGAGGTATGCTCTAAAAAAAAGAAGCGCCTATTTTTCTATTTTTCTTGTATTAGCCGAATTCAGAAAAAGAAACTCTATATTGCCAAAAGATTGGTATATAACTTAACAGTCGAAAAGTCACCATAATATGAAATTTTAAAATTTCGTTAAAAACCGAATATTCGAATGGACAAAAAAATTGGATTATCTAAGATCGTAATTTCACAAGCGATTGAAAAATCACTAAAAACTTTATATAACCTTTTTCAAAAATTGTACTTCCAATTAACTCATATCTAAAAGCTATGGATTATTTGTTTACTATTACGGTGTAGCAGCCGGAGGTTACATTAATTTGCTTTCTTTTGCTTTGATATGCAAAAATCAGCAGAGCAAGTTGAGCTAACATACACATAGTCGTATATGGGCTTCTCTTGGAATAATATTTAAATCTTTTTTCCCATTATTACATTTTATCTCTTAAAAATGTATAAAGAACATGAGTAGATGCAATGGACTTCAATGGGCATCAAACTTTTCTGGGATATACCCATTTTTATTTCAATAAAAATAATATTGAGGATGTAATGAATTTCAGCGGGCGTTTAATATAGTTGGTTGCGGTAAACTGAATCTAAGGGTGTGGGTCATCAGAATAAAAGAGAAAGAACTTTAAATGAATTTAAAAAAGGGGTCATTTGGGTGACAAATGTTGTTTTTAGTTTGTTTATTGTTTGGTACATTTATACGAGAAGAACCATCAAAAGAGGCTTGAGACCCCAGCCAGAGAGCAGACTCCCAGGCAGCAAATAAACAGCCCAAGTACCAAAGCATTATTAGCAACATCTTGCTAATATAAAAAGTTATATACCGAAAAAAAAATCCCATGTGATAATAATAATTGTTAAGAATATATAAGAATCGGTACAGCCAAAGATAGCAATATTACTTGTTCTTAATAAATTATATTTTTATAAAAAAACTTCTATATTTTTATAAAATATCACTTAAAACGTCATACATAATAAGTAAGAGGTGGCTTGCATAATCCGCGGACCAACTCATCAAGCCCCGAAAACTGAATTTCTATTTTAATTAAGTTCGGCTAATTTTTTAAAGACAGTTTCTTTTTTAAAAGGGAATAGCAAACAACTTCAAAAACTAATCGAAAATACAAAATGCTTAATTATTTTTGTTATTATTTTTGCAATGGAGTCCAACAGATAAACTAGTGATTGCGTGTATCAAAACCTGTTACACATCCTTTAGAATGAAATGCTTGAGAATATTTCCAAATTATTTGATGAAAAATCCTGATTATAAATTTATTATTAAAGTTACAAATGATAAAAGTTGTTAGCGGACAAGCGATTATCATTTAAGAAAGGTTTTAATATCTAAGCGGTGTTTTGGATTATTTGTACAATGCACAAACGTGCATGAAATCACCTGTTCCATGACCTACTTACAATTGTAAATATTACAAGCCATGGGCGTTCTCCAATATCCTTTACAATGTCGAACAATGACCTACAGAGCTGATAAAAGATTTTTGCATAGAAAATATTAAACAAACACTTAAAGAGCAGCAAATGACAATATGCACTTGTTGGGGCAACACACGACCAGCATAAGTTTCAGACGCGTGCTCCATATTCACATCAGACAAATACGTTAGAGAAAGGCGACAAAACCCACAGCTACAACACTGACTAAACATCATACATTCGTGCATATGATGCAGATGTCTTATCAAGTGGTATAAACAAATAGCGACGGCAAAGACGACAACAATTGATACAACGCGATGCCTCGTTGACTATTTTTTGACAATATTGTCAACAACAATTTGTGGTTGAGTAAGAGCATAAGGACCAAAACTGCAAATATTATGCAACAAGCGAGCATCAACTAAAAAGTGTGTCTTTTAAATATGTTAAAACAAACAAAAATATAAAATAAAACAATTATAAAATACAAAAACATACACAGTTAACAATTCTTGTTGCTGTTGTTGTTTAACTACAAACAGCAAATACACTTGTACCAAAACAACTACTAATGAATTTTTACGTGCCGTAGTCATATATTATGCGGAACTGTTAATAAATGTTCCTTCTCTCTCATTCGGTCTTTTCCTTTAACTATTCTATCTCTTTATTGCACTCATTATTAAAACACGATCGCACATATAGAAGAATTAACCCTTACAGGATGAGGAAGTATTAGTTGGGCATAGAATAGTTTAGCGAACGGGTGGTTATTTTTCACTTCAGGCAATGGGGTGGCTTATAAAGTACAGATTTTATTGGTGAAAGCAAGTTATGAAAGTCTAGAGTTTGAGTTGTGGCACATGCTGGTCGTACGTTTTAAAATCAGTCGAACGCCGTTCATACACACGATAAGTCACGTGCTCTGAAACTAGCTCTGGTTTAAGAATAAAAATATACAATTGTTTAAAAAAAAATAAACAAAATTTTTGCAAAATTAAAAGGTTTAACAATAGAGTGTTAAAAAATAATTAAAAAAATTAACAAAAATAAAGAAAGTTCTTTAGCAAGAAAATGGATCATAATATGCATCACAATAATGCTGCTCTCCATTGGAGCTATGGCGCCGCCGCGGTGCCAACTACGCCACAAAACAACTGGGTAGCACCCACACAAACTCACAGCTTAAAACGTGCCATGTCCGAAAGTGATTGTGATGAATTATACTCTGAAGAATCTTCGAAGGAACAGTGAGTTTATTTTCAATTCCAATAACATTTCCTTATTGGAATCTTAATAGATAAATTTTAATGTTTTTCTTTTGAATTTTTTTAGAATTTCTCCCACTGAAACTAACAGTTGCCAATTAATGAGCCGTAAAAAACGTCGCGGTGTCATTGAAAAGAAACGTCGCGATCGAATTAATTCTTCGTTATCTGAATTAAAGCGTTTGGTACCTTCAGCCTATGAAAAGCAGGGATCTGCTAAATTGGAAAAAGCAGAAATTTTGCAACTTACTGTGGAACATTTAAAGAGTTTACAAAGTAAAGGTAAATATCATAACAAAAAATACAAAACAATAACGAGTTAAAACTCAGCGAAATAAAACGTTTGGATAGCTTAAGAAAAATATAAAAGAAATATATATATATATATATATATAATATAGAGTTAAGCGAATGATGCTTGTATGAGAGTAGATCCTTGCTCATCATAGTCAAGCTTTACTGTATTTCTTTTAGTGCAATGCAAAATGAAGTCTTTTTAATAGTCTTGCGCACTAAAATTTTTTAAAAGCGGTGATATAAATTTGTTAAAACAAATTAAATGTTTATCTTTAATTTTTTGTGCCTACTTGGAAATTTTATTCCTAAAGTGGTGTAGGTTATAAACATTTTATATTAATCAAAACAAAAAAAAAGATTTCGAACTAGTAGGAGAAGGATACGTTATATTTGTGTGAAGGCTGAATATTAGGCGCATAGTGTTTAGTTAACTTCATCATCATCAAAATTATGATTAAGCAGCACAAAATCTAACAGTATTTTAAGGATTGTGTTGTTATAACAAGCGAAGAAACTTTGTAATCCATCTTAAGGCAATAGCCGGCCCATAAATTTAAAACTTAACAGCTGAATGAAAGTAAAAAAATATTAATTGATTAAACAATTAATCAATGTAGCCAAAATAATATGAATTTAGCTAATCAGTTCTCGATAAAAGACCAAAATGTTTAATAAATAATCTTACGCAACGTTTACATTCATTAAAAAAGCATTTTGTTAAAGTCATTGGTTTCTGTTATAAGAGTTCCAACTTCTCCATCAGGGGGTTTTTCAAACAAAACACAATAAGCATTTTTTACACAGTAATAAAATTTAACAAAAAGAAAGTAAAGTTTTATCAAGAATCCTTAGTCGAACAAACTATTCTCAATTTCAAGTGAACATTATTATTTAACATATGAGTATGTTATGGACAAATTAAAAGTTCAATTATTTGGTCATTATTTGTGTAAAGTTTCGGCTAACAAGTATTTCTGTTATTAAATCATAAAGTGAATGACGAAAAATTACAATCGACGTAAATTAAAGCTTTGCGGTAGACAAATGAATTAATTATTAAAATAACTTATTAGTGAGAAATATTTGGATGGCATAATTAGGTTCAAATTCCGGATGAAAGTTCAGTTTTATTCCCATTATTGCCTCAATCATGACCACTATCGTTGTTAAGTTTTAATTATACTTAACGCAACATAAAGACAGAATTCTGCCGTTACTTGGATCCTCTTATTTTAAACATAAGTAGCATTGAAACTTCGAAATAAAATGTACAAATTGAATTTAAATTACAAATTAACTTCCACACATTTAAATTTTGTTAAACCTTTTATTATTTTTTTATTTGTAAAATCTTCCTTTCCTTTGCAGTCCTTTGGATTAAAAAAAAAATTGAGGAACTTGTTCCCGAAACGCGTATATTTTTGCATTTAACTCGCTTTTCGTTGAGAGCGCATACATTTGTGGTCGATTGGCCAGTGAATCGCACTACGCATTACAGCAGAACAGTTCGTATGTGGAATAAACTTCCTCCAGAGGTCTTTCCTGTCACTTTCAATGTAGGAAAATTCAAATCGAATGTCTACAAACACTACTACCTGTTTCCTCCTCCCCATAACCTATTTTCTAGTTCTAGTAAACTACACTGCATCCCCTGAGAACAGGCCAGAGTGGAAAAAAATTATCCATTACTTTAAGGTGTAAAAGGGTAAATTTTGTATGCCAAAAATTATGCGTTACGTAGTTTTAATTGTAACTTGTCGACAGCGGTGCAAATTGTAAATCTATTGCCCGAGATATCACGAAAATCATCCAAAAACCATCTAATCCATTTATTTCTACGGTAGCAATATTAACTGTCTGGGTCCCACCCGGGGGCACATTTATATGACTTGACGGAATCTCACCGTCCTTACATGTGTCACCGGGGGAAAAAGGCAGCCCATTCCCCTGAAGGCTAGCAGGCTGGAAGCTCCACGTTATTTCCACGGGAATCAGTAAGCCCCAGAGTTCAGCTATTTGGCTTTTTAGCCTTTTAGCTGTTCTCTGCCTGATTATTGAGGTTGGCCCTTCGGGAGTATCGTGGTGGTTGTGGTTTCGCGGCCCTCATAAATTTGATTAAGGGGCCAGGATCATCTCACCTCTACTCAGAACATTAGGTGAATGATCCGGATCCAGTGAGCATGCTTGCCATGTGTTCTGGACCAGGAGTAGGATAGTCCCCAACTCTTCAGCAAGGAGTGCGGATTGGCGGGCTAAAATTGCAACTAGGATTGACCTGTTGCTAGAATTATGTCTTCGGCTTTCTAGGGCGCGCGCGCACGCATCATATCGCCCCAGTGGTTTGACCACCGTCGAGTTATGGCATACACAAGCTAGATACAGACGTAAATCCTACTATATGAGTGTTTTTCTAAGGAAGAAGTCTGTAATCATTTGCGAAGATATATTTCAACTTTGAAGAGACTCTGGCTTTTAAAAGAAAGTTTAAATAATTTTGAATAAAACATTTAGATATTCCGATTGAAATACTTTAAATTTTCATCAAGCTTACAGTGGTGAAGACCCCAAAATAAATGTACACTTTCATTTACTTTAGACAATTAAAGAAATAATCACTTTTTCTAATAATAACACACCAGTGTGCAAATTATGGAAAGAAGTATATACTGTACAGTATATACTGTGCAGTATAAACTGTAATATTTATCAGAAACTTTTCACTATTTTTTAATTTGTTTCGTTAACTGATTTTGTGAATTTGTCAGTTATTTAAATGGCTTATCTCATTATTCTGAACTTTAGTGGAAGGCATACATGTTTATTTTTAAAATTTGTTTATGATATCTATGGCAGCGCGTGATCAGAAAATAATCAATAACACGTGCTTTATTTATGTGCTAAATTTGCTGCGACATCATCAAACAGGACTAATATTTATAGTGTTGAATAATTTCAAATAAATTTTTTTTATTAATAACCCCCAAATTGTATTAATTACAAAACAAGCTTTAACTTTTAAAAAAAAAGAAATAATTTCTGTTTTAAAAGCAGCTGATTTTGTTAGGAATCCAGCATGGGTAAACCAGTTCATAGTGAGCATAAACTTGAATTAGAAGTTAATTGAATTGGAATACTAAAAAAATAAGGCAAAGAAGAACAATCCGATGTGAATAAATTTAATAGAAAATCTTAAACAGAATCAATCTATTTTTATTCATTTTACTGTACTGTTAACAAAAATTGCTCACATCTATTTTACACTAATAATCTATTTAATTCGCTGTGATTTTTAATTACACTCTAACAGGATATAAACAGATTCCCACACTTTTTTACCACTATTTGAACAAAATTGGCACGGGTTAATATATTTTTTACAATTATCCCACGGCTATGTCTAATAAGCACTACCCTCTATACCCACAAAAACATTAATAGACGATGAGAACATAAATGCAAGTGCAAGCAAGTTAGTTTAATAGTGAGAAAGTTGTTTCAGGAATATTCGCAGAGCCATCAAACAAATAAAAAACACACCCCTATAATAAAAGTCCTATAAGAATTTTACTCTTTGATTGGAAAAATAAGGGTAGGAAGAAGCAAATAATAATTAATGGGATATTTCGTGGGAAAACTAATTTATGAACGTTTATAATTGTTTACATTAATAGTGTCACAAGATAATAATTTTAAGTTTCTCTTTTTTATGTTGTTTCATTGCAGGTATGGATTCATTGGGCTATGATCCGCAAAGATTTGCAATGGATTATCATATAATTGGGTTTCGTGAATGTGCCGCAGAAGTAGCTAGATATTTAGTGACAATTGAAGGCATGGATATACAAGATCCTTTACGTTTGAGATTAATGTCTCATTTACAATATTTTGTGCAGCAGCGTGAAATATCTAAGGGATGTCCCGTAAGTCCAAGCACTACATGGGCTGCTCATCCTGCAGCCTCAACAGCGGCAGCAGCAGCAGCTGCAGCATATCAACCAAACTGCGGTGTAACACCATATCATCAGACATATCCATCTACTGCAACAACGCATGCCACTGTTAGTTCATCGTATGTGCCCAATTTACCTGCAGCCTTACATCAATATCCCACATTAACCTCATCGCCTAATGCAGCCAACATACATAGCCAACAACAACAGCATGGAATGCAACAACAACAACAACAACAGCATGCAGTAAGGTCTACATCGGTTGGTTCTGCGCAAGACACTTTACCTTTAATGAATCATGCCGCAGGCCAACAAGTGGCAACACAACAACCGCAGCAAGTGACAGCACAGCAACAGCAGCAACAAACTCAAACACAAGCCCAGCAACAAGTGGCACATCCTCAGCATACACCCACCTCACATGAATCTCAACAGCAACAACAACAACTTTCGAGTAATCAAGGGACACATCATACCTACAGCCAAAATCATACTCAAGACCATACACAACACCAAAGTGGCTCAACTTACATTGAACTGACTAGTGTTCAGACTCACAATACTCTCCGTCAAACTACATCAACAGTGCCTGGTAGTAGTTTAGGTTACACGAGCATGCCTCCTCAATATCCGGTGAGTGCAGGCCAAGAATATAACCATCAAAGTGGGGTGTATGTAACGGCAAATGGTTCGAAGCCCTATCGTCCTTGGGGTGCTGAAATGGCCTATTAACAATTAAGTAACTGAAAAAAATGGCGTTGTGAAAGAAGAAAAATGTCTGATGCTGTTGCCAGCAAAGAATAAAGTGATTGAAGCTGATGAACGACAATGAGTCAAGCATTATTTATAAAATTCTGGAAAACATAAAAAGATCTCGAGTGTGATAATTATTAAAAAATATTTCCAAATATTTATTTTATTTTTGTGAATTCTACTATATTGTGAAAGAAATATTTCTATTAAATAAGAAAAAATATATATTTAAGAAACGTTTTACAAAAATATTTTCATGGATGTGGCAGATAGTTGAAAATAAAATTTATATAAAATTCCTAAATATAAAAATCTAAGTCATTAATATGTAAGAAAAATTATAAATTAGATTAAGTATTTATTTTTATATGACCACCAAAAAAAACAAATAAAATTAAAATAATGAAAAATGTAAACAATTTGTTTTTTTCCTTTAAAATATTTTTAAATTTAAGGAATAGATATTTAGTTCGTAAGAAATTGGTAAAAAAATCTCGTTAAACCTATTTAAAAAAATAATTCTCTAAAAATCGCCTTAATCAAAAAAAAATCGCATCCAAGCAAGAGAGTAGATGTATTTTGTTTGATCAAGTATATGAAAATCTATTTGCAAATACGAAGAAAATCCTTTAAGAAATAAAGAATCGAATAAAGAACGAAATGGAAACACGAAAATTCCACAAAATTCGCAAAAGACAAAATATGAAACTTGATATAAAGCAAAAAACAAAATACCCAAAAACGAAAAAATAAAAATCCTTAGCATCTTAATAAAAATCATTGTGAATGCAATAAGTGATGTTAAAAAAGGAATGTTGTTGAATCGATCACTTTAAATCGTTTGTGTAGAGTAAAAGTATCACATAATATGTGAGGCATCCACCTTAATCGTACAGTTGAACACAATACCATGTACATGCCGCTAATGGAATAAACAAAAAGCCAATATGATAATAATATCACAAAACTCGCAACAGAGACATGTTTAACCGGACCGAAAAAACAATAGCGATGATGAGGAAGTTGCTCTCATGCATGAACTCAAGCTTCTAAGGCAAATAAAAATTCCAGTTAAAGGCTGTTTAATCGTAGAGTATAAGTGATGTCTAACTTTTTGTTAGGGTTAAGGCTGCAGGTGTTAAATATCAGCCGATTATTTGAAAAATATCAATATTTCGTTTTTATTTAAAAAATATAAATTTCCATTGCAGAATTTATTAAAGCAAACATGAGTGGTTTACATTTTAACCATCATTTTAAAAATATTAAAATTTGCACAATATTTAAAAAGAATAAAATAATAATTGCAAGCAAAACAAGTACAAATCTTGTTTTTTCGAAATAATTTTAGTGTTGAAAATTTCACTAACAACCAGCCCCCCGTTGAGCAACAGTAACAGATAGATAAAACAGAAAGGTATCAAGGGTTAAGAAATGATCAAACAGCCAGCAGGAGCCACAAAAATAAGCACATGCAACTCAAATAGAACAAATGCAATACAGCAGCAGCCATAAAGCAGCACATTTTCTCAATTTAACACAGTAAATAACGGCGGCTTTAAACAAAACTAATTAACGAAAACGCGTTAAAAACAACATTAAAGAAAAGTTTTACTAAATTTTGACGCGAATTTAATTATGTATGTAAATTTATACAAAAAGTTTTAAAATATTTAACGCTATTGATACAATAAAAAAGAAAACGAAAACAAAAAAGGGTCTGTCTGTTCAACTGACCACTAAGTTTTAAATTTGTTGTTAAAAATTTTAATCCTGTTGTTTAAAAGAAGCAAAAAAAACAACAACAACACATATGTTTTATGCTTTTATTTTACATAAATGTAAAATATTAATATTAATGAACATTATTTTGTGGTCAGTTTGCTTTCGTTATTTCACAATTTCTAGATATGAATATGAAAAATATTATGAAAACTACACGGAAGTAGCAAATGACAAAAAAATCATAATAGTTGTTGTTGTAAAGTTAATATTTATTTTAATTTTATTTTTTAAACATTTTTTGTTTATTATTTACTTTTTCCGTGAAATATTGCAATTCGATAAAATTAATATATTAATTTTACATTTATTTAAAGCCATTAAAAACCTTTTAAGGGTAATTTTTAATGGTTTTTATTAGAAAATAAAAACTGTAAGTTTAACATCTAAAGACAAACAATAGCACGTGAGAGCTAAAATTTAAATGACTTCCCACGCCGTTTGCAATCAACACCACTCACTGCATTATAACTTTACCATTCAATTGCACCAACTCTAAAAAACAAACACCCTTAACAATTCAAATTTAATATAAAAACATAAACTACATTATCAAAATATATTTTCTATTTTGTTTTATTCTCTCTCTTAAGAACTTCCCTTGTAACGCCAATAAACATATTTCTTTATTTTAATCTCCAATTGGGCATTATTTACATTTCATAGTACAGTGTTTCGGAAATAATAATTTAAAAGTAAAAATTTAGATTAATAAAAGGAAGCACACTTTTTTTAATCTTAAAATTAAAAACGATAAATAAAAAACTTAGGGAAATAAAAAATTAAGTTTTTTCACAGTTTTCCGCAATTTTCATTTGAAAAGCCATTAAGGAATAATTTTACACAAAACTTCATACAGAAACTCGATTTTCGATTTTTCCAATTTTCCGACATTTCCGGGGGGATTTTCTAAAAATTTTACATTATATCTATATATATATAGATATAATGATATATCTGTATATATTTCATATATTTGAAGTGAATAAACAGTTTTTGTTCAAAAATTTTGATTTTGTATTTGTTATCAGAAACCATTAATATCAAAGCAATCGTTTTTTTTTCTCAATTTTTATGAACAAAAAAACTTAATTTATAAAAATATTTTCTTATATATTAAAAATAGATTTTCGAACAAAAAACATCGCTCTTAAAGGTTTCTCACCCTTTCAATGATTGTCCTTGCGATTTATTTATCGTCATTGTTTAGTTGAGGCAACCCAAGAATGTATACAGTTAAATTAGAATGGAACTGGACATCTTTTAATTTGTTGTTATCCACAAATCATTGAAATATCATACTCAGAAGTCTGAAATTTTAACTTTTTTTCTTAACAAGTTAACACTACAAAAAATCTAAATTAATCTCACCATATCATCGTTATATGGTCACATGTTTCTATACAAAAAATAAAGATGCATAAATAATATAAGAGAAAAATCCTACTTACACCACTGTGTTTTAACCAACTTTGATATACGAAACTTCTATTTAAACTGGTACTATCAACAGGCTTTAGTTCAATACAGCTCACTCACTTGCACGCAATCAAGAACAGAAGCAAATTGTGTATTTAACCTGGTAGCTTTACAGTCTAATAGGATAAGCAATGTAGAATTTTACAAGAATTATATAGACAAATGGGTAAAATAGGGGTAGTTTTTTCATTGGACTGACTGTTTGATTGTATTTTGTTTTTTTTTTTGCTTTTGTGTTGATCCACGTACAATAAAACATTTAATAATCATATGTTGCTCATTATAAATTATATAATAAAATGGAACTGTTATAAATACACATTCACAAAGTTCAGATTAAAATAATTTGATTTTTATTGAAGAGACATTCAATTAAGTGGAAAATGGTTCTTTGATGCTGTTTTTTTTAATTTTCTTTTTGTATACATATAACACTTTGAATATTCATAATATTGAATACAAAAATTAATGGCTCATTAAATTTGCCAAACAAATCAAAAAAATCTACATATGAAATTACACATGTATTATTAACAATGCACATACGAACTAGTATGGCCTGTCTGATCATCAATTCGATTTATGAATATTCATACATTTACCAAATGCGTTTTTTTTAACAAAACATTAACTTTTCTTTATAAATCATCAATGTAATATTGTGGCCATATTAATGATTTTATTACCAAAAAATTCTAGTAATAATTCTAAAAAAGGGAGCATATAAAACACTTAGTTTTGACAAACATCCCTTTACTTTTATTTGTTGTTTTCAGTGGTTTTGTGTTTGCAATAGGTTTTTGTTACTTTTTTTCTTATTATTTAATTGATTTTAATGCCATGGCACTTGATTAGGATTGCTAATAATGCCTTTTTTATAATATTTAGCAGTGGCAGCGGCTGAAGTTGTAAATGTTGGTGAATTTAAGGCCGGCTCGTATGATGGACCGCTGCCTTCAGCTTTTAAGACGGCTGCACATTTCCACTTTCTACTATAATTCACTGAAAAAAGAAGAAAAAAATAGTTTAGTAATATTGAACTCCTGTAAAACAAAGAGACTTACTCTTCCAGATGCGCACGCAGCCGTCATCACCAGTTGAAATCAACATTGTTGCTAACATATTCCAACAAACGCGCCAAACTGGACAATTGTGGTCTGTATGTTTAACAGTTTGAATATCCAGTTTAGAATTACCGGAGGCATCGCTGAAATTAAAATAAATCAGTTAAATCAAATTTAATATCTAACCTAAGAAATTCGTTAAAATAGTATGTTATGGCTACGTATTAAATTGATTATTTATGGAGCGGTTAAAAGCCAAATATATTGAAGAAAGAATCGCTACCTTTGAGCTTGTAACGGAAGCAGAATATGTCAACTTGACACTAGCAGGTATGCTAGCAAAGAAATAAAAGACTGCAAGCTAATACTTAAAATCAACAAAATAAACAATAAAAAATGGTATTTTATAAAAATTCGAAAAAAGCAATATTGGATATTAAAATACGGTATTTTAAGTTTTATTAAAGATTCAAAAACAAGCAAAACAAGGTTAGCTATTAAATAATAAGGACTTTTCGTTCCTAATTTGTAAATACGTTATAAATATCAAATAATATCAAATGCTTGTTGAACTTTGAAAAATTAACTATAAAGCTTTTAAATACAACACCAGTCGAATTTTCACTAAAAAGGGACAAAATTGTATTTTAAATTTTTCAAAAAAATTTGCTTCAAAATTCGAAGAACACCAAAAATATCTTTACAACAAAAGTAGAGTTTTGCTTTCTAACAAATTTTCACTAATTAATCAAAATTTTTTGCTTCGAAAAATTGGCATACTAAAAAATGCTGTAGTTAATATAACAAAACTAAATAACAACAATAATAACAATTGACGAAAATAATATATAAAAATCCACAGATCCTCAATATGAAATTATCATCTCTATTTAAGGACAAATCTCCTTAACTTGGAACGCTAGGAAGAGTTTTATGCAAGATACATCATGGCTACGTAGTATTTTCTATTCTCTATTCTAATTTAAATTTAGAAAACTTAAAAATGAAAAATTAATCATAAGAATACATTTTTTGTTGATATACTTACGTTGTTCCTCTTATATTGACAATGTATAAATCCTTGCTGGCTACTGCTAACATGTGGAAGCTACGGCCAGCATTTGGGGCAAATGCCAAATCCGTAACTGGGTCAGTTATGTCATTAATTGTGTCAACTTTCACACATTTTCTTGCATTTTCGCTATAGGCAAATATAAATACTTTTCCTGTGACTGTGGCAGTTTCATCACTGCCAGCCTTAAAGTAATTTTTCTTAACAAATTTATGATCATAAAAATTGATTTCAACTTACAGCTAACAATTGCGAAGACAGCATATAAGTCGAAGTGTTCCAAGACAAACAGCTCAATGGCAATTTGTTAGTGATTTCATGCTGTACTGGCCAATTACTCAAATTCATTATATCCGGAGCCTCATATATGCGTATAACACCATCAGCTGAAGCAGTAGCTAGTAGTAAACCTAAATATTTGGGTGCAAATTCGACATCTGTAACGCTAGTACGCGAATCGACTAAAATAGTACGTTTAACCCATCGTCTAGACGGTGTCATGGTGGCTGCTACCTTTTCACCTAAAACTTCTTCCCAAACTGATGCGGTGCGATCAAAAGAGCACGTGGCTAAAACTTGCCCAAATTCTGGATGAGCCCAAGATACGCGCCATATTGAACCAGAATGTGCTTTCCAACTTGACGTTACAGACCATTTGCCCTGATCATTTTCATCCCATATCTAGAAATAATTAAAAGTTAAAAACAGTCTTAACAATTACGTTCTTTTCTTACTTTAACAGTTTGGTCGCTGGAGCAAGTGGCCATGCGACGGCCATAATAATCAAATACAACATCGTGTATTACATCTTTGTGATCAACAATAATAGGCTCAACTTCAAACATTATTAAGACTTTATAACACAAAGTATATATATTTTATAATGTAAACAGAAGTTTTACAAAACAATGCACTCTCTACACGACACTAATAAAACCATAAATAAACAACAAACACCGGGAAAATATGTGAGAATAAAAATAAATGTAACAGAGATGTTAAACAACATATGTGTTAATGTGTTACCAGACTAATATTATTTAACAATGGCTTCTTTTAAAACTTCCAACAAAAAAGTGTCTATAAAAAACATATTCCAAAAATTAAAATTAAAAGTTGGAAATAAATAAACTATCTTATTAAATATAAAATACGCCTTAAACAAAAAATGGCTGTCGAACTAAATCTTTGTTGCTATTATATATACATTTTGTTTTTTAGCAATAAAATTCAGTACTAAAGAAAGCAGTTGAACTTTTGAGTACTTTGATTACTTGCAGGTTTATTTTAATCATAAACAATTGCATAACAAATGAATATGTGGTTTGGTTTACTGATGTCAAGATACTCATTGAGTAGTTATTTATTTCAATTTTCCTGTCTGTTTAGCAGAATGTCGCTGCAAACGATCTGTCTTGTTTTATAACAGCTTAATTATTACATAAAGTTCATGATATTTTACCATGTTATATTTTTAAGATTCAACTTTTACGGTTATTTGCTTATTATTGTTTAATTAAAATTTAAAGAGAACTTTTTAAAAAGAATTCTTGCTAGAATGCTTAAATTACAATACATAAAATCTTCTGCCATTTTATTATTTCATTATTATGTTCATGTATTGTTATCCAGTTAAAAAATAGCTAGTGGCACCCCTGTTCTAACGGTGAGAAAGAGAACATATCTAAATAACCGCACATCGCATTACAATAAAGTTGATTTGCGGAAGTTGTTGTTACTAGAAAGAAAAAATAAAACAAGAAATTTAATTACCTACAAGTTTTATGTATTGATTAAATTAAATTAAGAATCAATATTTATTTATTTTATTGGTACAAAAAAAAGAGAAACAACAACACATTTGAAGTGTAAACAGAAAAGTGAATTTAACCAAGAAAAAAATCTTGACAAGAAATATCTATAAAGATTGTGCTCAACGCTTTATTAAAAGTTAAAATAAGAATTCAAATAATATCATAGAAAAGGATATTTAAAGAAAAATGGAAACAGGTAAAACACTGATTTTATTTTATAATTTTGATTGTTTATAAGTTTTTTTATAAACATCAGACCATAAGGCGTGAACATCAGGTGATTTTTTCAGTAATGCATTTTCTGCGTACTAATCTATGTATATACATATGTATATGTTTGTGAAAACATACAGAGGGTTAATCACCCCTCTTATTAAAATCTGTTTATGCAGAAAAACAAACCACCTTTATACGATCTCCTGTGCAAAAGTAAATGTTGTTTTAAAACGTAATAAATTTATGATCCTTAAATGATTGTAATAAAATATTCGCTTATCAAATTTTAATTAATAACTATGAATTTCGTTTTAATATCCCTTTGGGTATATGTATGAATATGTTTGCTGTTGCTGTATGTTATTAGTAGTTGTTGGCTTCATTTCTTTCTCTTTTGTATATTATATTCAGTGATGCCATTTAACAATTTTTTTCTACATAAAACTTAAATATTACCATGAACTTAAAATCAACGCATTTTGAAATCATTTATGCATTATAATTTTTATATCAGCTTTCAATTAGAAAACAAATTTTAGATGTTTGATTAAAATTCAAAATACTTAATACATAGAAATATGTAGGCAACTAAGTATATGTTTTTTCATCCATCGTCCAATATTGCAAGTTTTAAGTTTGAAAGTTGCTTTTATAAGCTTCCAATAAAATTCACTTCAGTAAAAAAACTTTAATGCAAGCTTTATATAATTCTCCTTTCCACTTTTAAAATAATATGACAAGCTACAGCAAAAACCGAATATTTAGAAATGTAACCAAAATATAATCACTATTTATCAATTGTTTTTTGTATAACCTTTGATTATTGTTCACTTAAAATTCAGTTAATGGCCTATATTAATGATTCCTATGGCCATTTACTCCATACGTTGAAAAGTGACTTCACTTTTATTATTCATTATTTTGTTTATACTGATAACTATGACAAACTAACATTGAACGTTGTGAAAACTTCAAGAAACAAAAGTTGCATGTTTTGTTCTTATAACGAAATGGCACAATAATTCATCGGATATGTTAATGCAGTAGCTGTTTTTGACTTTTATGTATAAATAATAACAAATAAAGATATATAAATCAGAGTTCGGATTGTCCTTGCTGAATTATTGCGCCATATGCTACAAGTTCTTAACATGAAAGTTTTCTAATTATCGGCAACACTGAAAATTTATTTCTCATATTACTGCTTTATATCCATATGTGTTTACAGTTTCTTCTCTTCGAAGCAAGTGAGCTGCTTTATTTATTTTCTGAATATAGTAACAATATTGCAATTTACTCGCGTTGACCTTGGTTTGCTATTGGATGTAAAATCTCGCGCCATATCTGTATTAATAATTTTGCCTAGACATTAGAGAAAATCTGTAAAAAATATTAGCGTAGGTTAAGCACAATTTTTAACTTGATGCTTTAGCATTAAGAATAAGACCAGTAGTATCACTTCTTAATATACATATAAATATGAAAGTTTTAACTTTATCCATTTTATTGTTCGTTTATATACTATAGAAAATAAAGTCATCAAAATTATCAATCCACATCATATTACTGCTTATGCTGTTGTTACACTTCAAGTAAATATGCGCTGAAAATAATTATTTTCCATTTTATTTCCATGTATGAAGTTGCAACGACATACTTTTAGCATACATAGAATTGTACATAAAGTAGTTAAATAATATTATTTTAAATTATTTTCCCTATTAAAATCTATTTCGTTTTTTATAAATTAAATTTCTTTCCTATTCACATGCAAATCATTTATAATTTCTTGAAATAATTTTATTCAATAAACAGCCCGATACTGGCTAAGGAAAAAATTACAAATCGTAGAGAATAATTTTTGTAGGAAAAAGTTTTTTAAATAATACGGTTTGCTGAAAAAAACAACAAAATTACAGTTAGCTGCGTTATACTTACGCCATTAATTACCTTGAATAATTTTTTTATTAATTACTTTTTTTAATGACCCTTATTATGTCATTGTAAAATTGCAATTATTTTCTGGGCTTCAGTTTTCTTTCTCCGGTATGCAGTTAAAATACTCAATGGCAGAAGAAGAAATTCCAAGGCATTATGTAAAAAATTGTTTTACAGAAATATATCCTTCAAGTAATTCTTTAAATGTTTTTATATAAAAAATATTTAATAAAAAAAATCTTCTTGAATTTTGCCTCCTTTTGAATAAAAATCATGCAATTCACTACGGTATAGAATTACAAATATTTTTAAAAATGGTAAATTCCTTTTAATATTATAAAAATGCAAAAACCGCTTTAAATACTATTGTTTTGTAGTCTTTGTAATTGTGTATATAATAATATAATTAAAAGTACATATGTATGTTTAAAAAAGGAAATACTAAAATTTATTGTTTGTGAAAAAATGCATTCAAGTGAATAGAAATATACAAAATGTTCAATATCCAAATTCAACTAAAATAAAAAAAACTAATTAAACTTTTTAAATACAGTTGGCACTAAAAAAATATAACTCAACATTTTTGTTTAATGTTTTTTATGTGTATTCAATCAAACTATGTGAAACCCTGTTTTGGAGCCATCAAAAAAATGTATTCTTATAAATAGGCATTAGGTTTACATGCAAACTATTAAGTAAAAATGAGCGATTCCATTCTGAGCATGAATAGGCATAGGAATTCAATACAAAATTCGATAATCAAAATGAAAAATTAACTTAAAAACATGGACATGTTTTTGCTTAGCCAAACTGGATATACAACAATGACTGTCTTTGTTACTTGATTTGTATACTAATTTCTTATACCCAATATAACCAAAAAAAAAATCGAAGTTTCAACAAAAATTCGAAAATCTACCGAAATATATGTTTCGCATATGTTTTTTTACTATTTAAAATTTAAAATTGAATTGCTTTTTTTATTAGCTTATCTAGTTATTTTATGTTTTTGCAATTTATTATTATTTATATATAAAAAAAAATAAATAAGATTATATGACAACTAGCATGCATAAATGGAAGTAGCTAATTAGATTGACTAGTAATTATATAACATCAATAATAATGTTGGTATTTAATCAAAAGGCTTCAATGTTCACTACCATTGATAAATGTTATTTCTGACGCTGCTAATTCACTGCACCAGCTAGTGAAGACCATCTAAACCTTATGTAAAAGTGTTAATGCTAGTTTTTTGTGTTTCATTAAAACATTTATTTTAATTTAATGTAATTAGTGTTTAAACATTTTCGAAATTTCAAAGCCACTAGTAAAAAAATATAATTTAAAAAAAATTCAGTAGCCATAAAATTATGGTAATGAAAAAATTCTGATTATGATTACCAGCATGCCAAATTTCTAATTGCTATAAAATTGAAATTTTGTCAAAATAAATTTCTGATAAAATTGTAAAGCATAAAGGAGTATCACTATAGTGAATGATATATTAAATAATAATCACAATGAATTTAGATCCAGGAGAAAATTAAAAAAAAACGGAAATTAATTGGAAATATCACGTTATTTACAACAAAATTAATTACATGGTTAATAAGAATTTTTCCATGGCGATTATTATGCTTGTTTTCGCAGATAATTGTATAAACCAGAAATTAAACAACCGGTTATACAATGGGATTGCACCAGGTGAATACGCACAGAATTAATGGATGAAACGAATTCTTTATATCTATATTAACTATTTGGAATAAGAGAGTAATGAATAAAGAGTTAGCCAAATTAGGAAAAGCGAAACAAACGTTAATTATTTACTGGTTTTTCACCAGAGCAATACTATTTTAAATTTAAAGAAAAATTCAGCGGTGTAACATTCGATTCAAATAAGAAGAAATGACAATAAAATATATAAAGTTGAATAAAAAATTATCTGTTTTAACAGTTCTGCCGTAAGTCAAGAGTTTTTCCCTGAGGATACAACTTTCGATTGATACAGCTGTTGCTGAGTTGGGAATTTATAGCCGAGTGTAATGTACATCATTTTTTTATGAAAAAAATATCTGTTTTTTTTTTACCTATCTATTAACACTTATTAAACATCTCTCGCATAATTGATAATGATAACGACTTATAACGCACAAGTTGGTATTGTATTGTTATTTAAATCGTATGATTATGGCAAATAGCGCGATTTGAATACAACGATGAATAAATGTATAGAACTAATAAAAACATTTAATGTAAAATATCGTAATAGCTTATTGCACCCGGCTTGATAGAATGATTAACATTTTAAAACATTTATTAAAACTTAATTTTGATTTAAAATCCAAAAACAAGTTGGTGTACGTTTTCTGTACACAGACAAAATGTCAATAAAATCAAAAGGAAATCAAAAATTATTGACTTTTTTGATTCCTCGCCTTGATCTGGATCCTTTATTTTGGATTTCCATATTTCAAGGTGCCACTATAAACTTTATGCTTATTTCTAAAAAAAAAGTGGCAAAAGTACCAACTTAACCTAAAAGTGTAAATATTAAAAAATTACTAAACGGTAGGGCTGGGTTTTGACGATTTGTTGTTAATTTTACCCTTCTATATGATTTCAGGTTACATGCTAAACAAAATTTCATATGAGTATTTAAAAATGCCTGTGCAATGGATTTAAAATCAAAAGTTATTTACTTTATTTAAAACCTCTCCCGGGTTCAAAATCATATTTAATTCCTCTTTCAAGTTCTTATATTAATCTTTTCATTTCTAGCATAGCTAAAATCTTAAATTATTACACTAGTTTTATAAGGAGCTATTAACACGTTCACGGATTGTAAAAATTTCAGTGAGTTGCAAATGAGTTGCTTTATGAATCTAGTTGTTTTGGTTATATAGCATGTCATTCATGCGTTACAAAGGAATTTAATGTTATAACATTCACGTTCGCGAATGTGTTTGCAATAACATTTAAAATTTTTTTTATGGAAAGTAAAAATTCTTATTAAACAAAAATCGAAAAGCACGGAGCCAGGAATTATGGAAAGAATTAAATTTTTCTGAAAGTTTTATTAATATGTTTAAAGATTTATAAGCTCGAGCGATGAATTGCAAATATGGATTAACAAGATCAATCGAATTATATAATTTTGTCTTTTTTTGCCTTTTATATATTTTTTTTTAATTTTGCAAATATGTGCTGCATGTGTTACATACGTCATAACAGCGAAGCATAAAATTTTAGCACACCGCAGTTACTTTAAAAAATTTGACCTGTTTGTATTTTTTAATAGTAATATAAATGACGGCACCTTTGTTTTTATATAAACCTAGCTAATGGTTCTGAAAGAAAATAATTAAAATAATTAAAAGCAATCCTTTATACTTCTTTCAATTGTTTTTAAACTCTCTTTTTGTGTATGTGCCCAATTTTCTGTGCAATGACTAGAAAGATATACATACTGTTAAGCGAAATACATACTGTATGCTATATTAAAAATACTTTTTTGCCTTTTTTTCTTAGTGTCTATTTGTAAAATAAAAAAGGTTCTATTTCTAAAGGTAATAAAATTTTAACTATTAAATCTTTATCGAAGATACTAAATGGTTTTACCATCTGATCGAGTGTGAATAATAATTTAATTATTGTCATTTCAATTTAATGTTACCTTTGCCTTATGTTTCAACAGTTTCTTATTTAAAAGCTAAAACTGATAGGAAATTTAAAAAATAATTGTGTTGAAGACAAAACTTAGGGTCTCAAGAGAAATATTTTAAAATTGTAATGCATGAAGCATGCCAAAGTGATCAAAGTAAAAATGAAAGCATAAAAGTATTGAGCATATTAAGTCGGCCAAACTGAATTAAAGTTCACCTGCTTAACTTTGGTTCTTCCTTCGCATTCTGCGGTTCAGCAAATAATATTATTTTTTAAAGATTTAAAGTTCTGTGTGTGTACTTTGTATTTGACAAATAAATTTGTTATAATGTGCTTTTAACTTGCACACTTCTGTATTCCAAATCTTTTTCTTCATTTTTTGTTTAATATTTAATTTCGATGGGAATTAATGGATCTTTGTTTAGTCGCCAAACAGTTGTCAACGTTAAAAGACCATTTATAATTTTAAACTCATTTTACCGCGTATTTCCTTAGCATTGCAAAAAAATTATAATTTTTTTAATATGTTTTTAAATATTATAGCATTTTAACAAACATTTTAATTAACATTAATAATATATTATATTAACATTGTAAAATATTTTAATACAAAATATGCAGTAAAAGCTTAAAAAATATTTTTAATTTATAAAAAAAAAACAACAACTTTTAAACAAGTTCAAGGTACAAAAAAATTTTTAAGTAAACAAAAAATAAAAATGTAAATTCAAATATATCAAAGTGACCTCAATAAAAACAAATAAACATTTAAGAATCGTAAAATCATGCTGAAAATTTTTAAAAGAAGTAGTTCTTATGAATACCGTTTTAAAAAAGTGTGTTAACTTACTTAAAGTAATTTCAAATGGAATATTAACACTTTGTTTTAATCACCTGAAAAATACGATACTTTCAAAATGTTTTAAAAGTAAAGAGAAGTGAAATATAATTCTGTATTTAAATTATTTTTTATTAATATTTTCAATCTTTAGCAGGTTGTTCGTCATAGTCTAGATAAAATTTTTGTACACAATTTCCATGTCTTAATTTAAATCGTTCATAGGACAAACAATGACTTCCCGTGGCTTAAAATAAGTGTAAATTTTTTTAAAACTTTTTTCTGCAATAATTCTTTATTTATTTATCGACATTCGCTATTTATAATCTATTGAACAAAATTTTTTATACTTAAAATAATTTCCTGTTCTATTTAGAAATTATAATATTATTCTGTTGGATTTTTGTCAAAAACCTTAAACTCGATAAAAAATCTTTTACTCTTATTGTTTAACAAATAAAAATGTAATTTTAAATCTAACATATAATTTCATGTCAAATGATTTAGTTGCGGAAAATTCTTTTAAAAGTAAATAAGAGTATAAAATTTCCTAATTAATCAATGTTTATTTGCTTTTACTATCAAATTCGCCATTTCTTTATCAATAAAATTTTAAATAAAAACAATTTAGTTTATTGTTGAAGATAAACTTGAAATAAACAAATTAATTGTCTTATCTATCGTTGCATTTTCTATTTATTTTTTAATTTCTTTGTTACTGATCTACAAACAAGCTGTCTCATTATGTATTGTTAAATGCAGTTCAATAAGTTCTCACTATCAATTTTAAAAATCAATCACAATATTTGTATACATGTACCTAGAGCATGTTAAATAGATAAAAATACGCTTATTGAACAGAAAATATTTTTTTAACTCCTAAAAATATCTTATCAAGTATCCGCACAAAGTCTAATGTTTGTTTGTGTTTGTCATGATTTGTGTATTACATGGCTTGAAAACAAAAAAATCAATCTAGAATTAGCTAATCTCATATTTTGGTCAATTGGAAAATATATTAGGTTTTCTGCTAAATCCTGAATATTATTTTAAAGTTTATAAGATTAGAGTAGAGTTTAAAGGACTGACGCTATTTTTAAGGTTCAACTTATGCATTTACAGTCTTTTTAAAAATATAAAAGTCATACCTTTTTCTGAGCAAAGAATAAAATAACGCATTTGCTCAATGTTATTAACTAACTTGTTAACTAAAACTTTGTTTTCACTTTTTAAACGTAAACTTAAACACATCAAAAGTATTTTTTATGTTTACTCTTTGGCTCCAACTACATTTGAGCTGACGATCTCTTGTTTACCAAATAAGAGATCGTCATTAATTTTAAGCAGGGAGCCTTGAAAAGGTAGCCATCGCAGCTTCACAGGTATATGTTTCTTTATGCTTAAAGGCTTCGGTGAAAGTTGAATTCACAATTATTCTTCTACTCTGTTGTCTCAAATGTATATTCTTACTTATACATACTTATGTGTCTTAAAACATAAAAGTTAATTAAATTTTCATTTTTATAAATCACAATTTGACACTTTTTAACGGATAATCGGAAGTAAAGCTGATTTGTAAAGAAACAAACAGCCTTGAGTTCATCACATTAAAAATATCAACAGCGAAGAAGGGACTTCCTTAATATAAAAATACAAACATTTTGATTAAAAAATGCAGCCGTGCGCTAGCCAATTAACTAACAAAGAAACAGCTAAGCATTATGTAAGACAGTTTTCCGTAATATCTACCTCCAATACATTTAGCCAACCCAACGACCACAATGAAAAAGTTTAAGAAAACGAGATACAACAAACTCATTTTCACGTTTAATAACCTTAATAAATTATACTAACGAAGACAATCGACCTTTCTCTAGACGTCTACACAAAAACCACATTTCATTTAATCGAATTTCATTCAAAATACCTAACTACAAAAGACATAAATTACTTTAAAATATTTATATTTATTTACCTAATGTATTTTTTTTCCGAAAGAATAAATATTTTTAAATTAGCATTTATTTTAAATTGAACTTTGCACTATATTGCAAAAAAAGTAATTAATTTGTAGTTTAGCTGATTTAGTGTCCTTTTAAAATTCGGCATTCTTAATCTTCCTAAATACAGGGCCTATGATATTGAAAGCACATGACGTAATCTGCTCACAGTAGGGTTACATGCACCTTCTGAGCCGAAATCGTAAGAACATAACGACACAATTGAAGATTCACTGAATGTTTAAAAAGCATCAGCTTCCTAAATCATTATAGCAACTTTAAAGACATGGAGTATGATGTGAGAATCTTTCACTTTCCTTTCTGCTACGCCGTACAGAGTTCTGGGCAATAGCTGTAGTCAAACATAGTAATCTTTTGATATATCATGACTAAAATATTTGTTACTAATATAGATGATTAAGAAAATTAACTGATAATAAACAGATGTCTGATAGATATCTACATCCTTTTTTATACCAAGTTCAAATAACTCTAGCATTTTGATGTTTACAGAGTAAAGCTTATATTTCTTTCTGATGGTTAGACTGACTGCGAGTTTGTATCTTCATATTCTAGAATTAGTAAGTGGAATTCGAAAAAAAAAATTTTTTTGTAATTTTTTGATTTTTTTCTTATTCCTTCACATTAGTTCGCGGCACTTAATTTTGCTTCTGTTTAGCTGACAAACCATTTGCGTAAAATTACACTTGTAAATCAGATTTGCAATTGGTGTTTAGGTTAAATCGAAAGTTCTCATATAAGCTCCTGACAACCCAAAATGTTTATAAAATTTTTATATATAATTTTTATTTATTTTTTTTGTTTACAAAACTAAAATGCAATTCATATAAAAACTTTAATTGTCTTAGCAAATTCTTTTACATTTTTACAAAATTCAAAAACTATTAAAAGTCTTACGCGACTGGACTTCACAGGGACAGTATTATGTTTCAAATACAAAAACACTTTTGACATTTAATTTTTAAATAGTTTTAACGCAACATTCGAATTCATTTATTTATGCAGGTATTCGGTTTTATTTTTATAGTATTTTAATTATCCCATAGGTGTTTTAAATTCTTTTTTTTATTAAATTAATATATGTGTGTAAAAATTTATAATTAATCTCTGCTCTCTTATAGCTCTCACCCCACCCATTGACCATACTTATCTATTATTCCTATCACAAAAAATAGCATGCAATTGAATTAAATTTGTTAAGACAAACTATTTTCTCTCCTGAAACTAACTTTAAAAATTTGCATTTCTTTTAATGACATGCATTTAAATGCTGGACATTTACACAACACTGATTGGTCTTTGAAACTAATTTACCTAAGGATACAAATACAACAAAAACCCGTAATTAAAATTAAACTCTCATAACTCGCCCTTAACGGAATCATCGATGCTAATAACTATTTTTCTAATTACCACCAGTTTCATTGTAATTTTATCGGCTTTTTTGAAGACTCGCTACCAGCCGGCTTTAATTCAGGGTATTTTTAAGAAATTTATAAATGAATTATTAAAAATTTTCGTAATTTTTGCTTTACATTTTACTTCATTTTAGAGAACTCGTTAGAATTTGAAAAAAGTTGCTCGAAAAGCTCATCAACTAAAAGCATAAAAAGGGTACAATTTTCAAGTGATAGCATTAAGGAATCATCGACAATTTGTGATAATTTAAAAAATTGTTCAGACTATCAGCTGGATTTTGCAGCAACCAACAACAATAATAATAACAACAACATGAACAATTCAAACAACGAGAGGCCAAGTTTCTTGGTAAGTTTATTAAGTATATTACGAGTACATAATTCTTATGATAAGAATAGTCACATGCAAAACACGTGATAAAAATAATATTAATGATGCCAATTATTCCATAAGGTTAGGTTATCATATAATAATACACAGAAACGAAAAAAAATATTTTTTAATGTTTTGCTACTTTCTAAAAGCCATTTGTAAATTTTAATAATTTACTTCACAAAGTTAAAATTAAAGTAAAACTATAATCCATTACTTCAATAATTTCCAAAAAATATTTAATAATTTCTAAAAGCCAGATTTAGAAAGAAAAAATAAATATACATGAAAATATTACTAACTTTTTTTAAAGCAAAAAATTGTTGAAATCTAAGCATTTCTAAAGAACAAACATTTTGTATTTTAACATAAAAACTGATTTTTTTTTATATTTACTAGACTAAAGTCAGAGTTATTATTTCATAAATTTACACGTTCCAAATTAGCTGCTTCGTTTTATTTGAATCACTTATGCATATAAATAGCTGAAGCTTTTTCGTAAACGTGACCTGCTACTACGGATGAACCTAACAAAGTTGAAATTCCTTTCCGTTACTATTTATCAGCGCAGTGTTGCCAACTAGTACTAGTAATTTATTAGTGCAAATTAATTAGTTCGTAAAACTAAGAGTATTATGTTGAAGCGCATTCTGACGAATTCTTACAACTACACTAAGCCAGAAAAAGTAATTTTAGCAAAATAAAGTATTGTTATTATTTTTTGCTGCTTTGTCTAAGATTGTGTTTATTAATTTTTTTGTGCATTATCCATTTAGATAATTAGATTTTTAAACATCATCAGCCTTAGCCCATCAAAAATTTGGTTTAGCATCATCGACATTGCCATATGAACTGAAGTAAATAATTATTCATAAAAACTTTTAATGGAAACCTTTTATATAATAAACAAAACCCTTTAGATGTCGAAACATAAAAATGTTCAATATTAAAATGGGTTTGTGATCAGAAAGTAAAAAATTATTAAAAAAGGATTAAAGAAAAATCCAAAAGTATATTCTTGGGATTTTTACAATTTTATTTTTTTGGATAACAGAGAGCATTTAAATACAAAAATTTTGAAAAATTTATTTTTTAGGCTTAAAAATCAATGTTAATGAAAATCTTTAAACTGAAATAACTAAGCGTCCTAAAGTTAAATAACAAAATCCTGTGATCACTAAAAAAATTTTAAAAAATTTATTTTTTATACTCAAAACTACGTTTTTTTATGAAAATCTTTAAACTCAATTTATTCGTAAACTAAGTGTCCCAGATTAAATGACAAATTCCTGTGATCACTTAAAAAATTTTGAAAAATATTTTTTTTATGAAAGTCTTTAAACTGAAATTACTCGTAAACTAAGCGTCATAGGACTTAACAAATCTTTTGGCACCATGTGACTACATATTAATTCATTACTCAATTCGACGTTTGCATATTTTTTCAGTAAAATTGTAAAAGTTTGATATTTAAGGAAAAATCTAACAGATAGTCATTTACGAAATTGCAACACAAATTTAATCTTTTTACATATTATTTAGAAGATAAATATATAAAGAATAAAGGGGTAAGCACTTGTTATCAAATTGAGTATATTTTGAATTTTGTTTTCATTTATATTGCTTCAGAAAATACTATAATAAATTTAAATCAATTTTATGAGTTTTCCTCCGAATCTTCGAAGAGTAAAACAAAGAAGAATGCTAAGGAAGTATGTAGCGTACAAATTATTGTTGACATATAATAACAAATTTAAACCTAATTGAATATTTATTATTTATTTAAAATAAAATTATTAATAAATTTATTCATTTTCTTTTCTTATTCTACCTTCGTTTTCAGGTAGGAGATGAAGATGTAGTTAACGGTTTGGAGGAAGCTGAATCCACGGATAACTTTCCCCAAAAGCTAGAAAATGACAATCGTTTAAATGGCGACATTTCCGAAAAAAGAAAACGTTTAAGGTAAGCGTTCAAAACTGTATTTTGCAATGACAATATTCAAAGTTAAGCTGACCACCCTAAAAAAACCTGAACTAAACAAACAGGTGATATTAGGAAAAACAAAATCAAAATATAAAGAAGCATGCCGCCATAAACGACTACGACGTCATCATTAAAATAGAATCATGTGTGCTGCTAGGTTGTAAACAAAACAGAATACTCGCGACATCCTCGCGATAAGATTAAAAATGGGCAACACGACTGCTATACGTCAGAAAAAATCGTACGATATGCACACGAAAGTTAAATATTTTTTTTTACTTGCATCACACACACACATACTAAATACTAAATCTTTAAGTGTTCGAACATGCAATAACAACAAATTTGGGGATTTTTTATTGGAGAATTGAATTGAATAGGGGTACTTGTAAAAAAAGGTACTTGAGCAGAAAGTAATTAAAATTGAAGGGTTGTGTTATGAATTTTAATTTAATTGAATAAATTATTAATTGAAACAAACAAGAAGAAAGCAAATATCAGCTTTAGTCAACAGACTATCGAGAACTATTATGAAAAGTCTACCAAGCAAATGAATAACATTAATATACAAGCAGTTTTTAATTTCTTAAAAGCTGTAGAAGGTAGGTTGGTTTTAAATACTTAAAAATATTATTCAAATAATTTACAAAATAAAAACCAATTTATCAAAAATAATTAGTTTACAAAACGGTGAAAGAAAGCAAGGAAAGTTGTCCTTGCTTGTTGTTGTGTGATCTGTCGATACTAGAATTACAAAAAGGCATGTAAAAATTAGATTAAAACGGTGTTAAAAAAATGACTGCTTAAAAATCCTGTGTATCGTTGAACAATTAACAGTGGATTAAAACTTCTTTAAATATATATAAGTATATAAACAAAAACATTTTTATCTATTTGCGAAACAACTTAACATCCATATGAGTGGATATGTCCCGACTAAACCATATAAAGGGCACTAATAATTTCATAGAAGGGATTTTTTTATAATGGGCAGCCTGAAAACTCCTTTTAAATTATAAACTATTGAATGAACGAGCCTAAGAGTATCCATACATGTTACGAACTTCTTGTAAAGGTCGCTAATTTTGAAACTATTCATAAAATCTTCTACATAGTAAATAACCACCTATCGAAATAGCTAACTTGACTTCC
Source organism: Trichopoda pennipes (assembly GCA_030448955.1). NCBI lineage: Eukaryota > Metazoa > Arthropoda > Insecta > Diptera > Tachinidae > Trichopoda > Trichopoda pennipes. The sequence goes on from JASKUP010000040.1 coordinate 8,491,555, forward strand.
ACACTTCAACATTGAATAAAAAAGCAAAACCAAAATTAAATAATAATCAACTAATATCACTAAGATCAGTCCAGCTCGAAGAAAACATCCACGGTTAAATCGGCTGATAAGATAATACTCCAGATTGTATGCTTAAATTATTTTGTTGAAAAAGGAACAACAAAAATCAGAAAAAATTTTATCGCTGCTGAATCGAAAAATAGTTAGTTATCATATAATCTTTTCTTCTTATTGTTTAATATAAAGTTAAGTTAGAGAAAGCAGCATTAACACCAAATAAATAAATGCATATTTATTTAAATTTTTGTTTTGAAATTCCACTAGTGGACTAAACATTTATTTAAAAGTAGTTACACGATATCTATTAAAATAATAAAATATCTATAAAAGTAAGAAAACCTTCGAAGACATTTTAATTTTAAAATGGTACTAAGTGCATTCATTTTAAATCCCCATTTAATCTACACAGTTATGTGCCTTTTTTATGAAAGAATGCCAAAAAAAAATACTATGAATGAAATACCAATTTTATACTCACTTTTAAAAAGAGATACTTGAATTAACTCTTATAAGCAACAACGTTAGAAACAGTCAAGAGAACTAATTTGTTAAAATTATAAAATTTTATATTTGTGTTCTATTAAAATAGTTCTAAATTATTTTATATCAGAAATTATTTTTAATTAAATTTTTAAATTTAAACAAATATTTGTTTCAAATAATTTTTATATTTTTTGTCATTTGTGAATTTCAAAATTTGTCTCGCTTTCTCTCAGTGCGCATTTAATAAACTTGTTTATTTCGTCGATGATTCGACTGGTCGTAAGTTAAAAGCAGAATAAACCTTTTGGACGTCTTATTAACTTATTTTGATATGTATTTTAGATTTAAGCTTTAGTAGCATTTACGACGCTGCGGTTTTTACAACGTTATTTCTCTCTGCTGTTTGATTTTTGGCCAATTAAATAAAAAAAAAACAAAATACATTTAAACGGTTATTTTAAGTGTTGGTAGTTATTATATTTGTTTTTGTTGTATAGTTTTTATTGTTTTAAAAACTAAAAGAAATTTATATAACTCAAAAGTAAAATATTGTTTTGTCATTTAAGTGCTGTTAATAATTAATTGTTAAAGTGATTTTGTTGTCTTTTTAATTATAGTAGTTTCTATACTACTGTGAATAACCATGCTAAAAAGACGCGCTAGTAAACGTTTTGTACTTGTTGAAACCGGTGAGTCTCAAGAAACAGGAAATTCCAGTTCCAACTCGAATACTTCAACGTCTGATTCTACATTGAGGGACAGTTTAACTAAAGATTTCCCACCGACTTCCAATCAAATCATGGATCAATCCCAATTATTACAAGTTGATACAAATTCCTTGGGTTCATCCAATACTTCAACTAGTCTAAAGTAATAATTTAATTCACTTATTTATATAATGTGACTCTGTTATTAGAATAGAGTTATAAGTTATAATTATAACAAAACACATACATATTTCGAAATAATAGTTAAAAAAATGCTCACACTAAATTGTTTATGTTTAAACAAAATAATTGCAGTAACAAAAACATTACGTTCAAGGCAATAACTTTGTTTGGACACAAAAATTACACAGTCAGATATTTGGGCAGACAGTGAAAAAACAAAAAAACACATACATATATATGTTTTGGACAGCATATAACAAAGTTATTGTTATTGTTACTGCGAATGACAGAAAAGCAATAACTAAAAATTCATCTTCTTTATAACCTTATTAAAAAGTGTTTCAAGGTAGTAGAGTCATAACACAAAAAGAAAGTTGTCAAAGGAATTTAAAACATTTAAAATACCTTTAACTAGAGGGGCAAGTGTTAGTTACTTTTCTTGTAATAGTTGCTTTTTTTGTTGTTGTTTTGATACGTTCTGATTTCAGTTTTTGAATTTTGTAGGAAAAGATCTACTCTTCGAACTCTATTCCTATTCAAACTTACAAATTTCCCATTCCACTTCTTTGAATTTGACTTTTTTCAACAGATGTCAATTAATACAGATCTATTTAGTTTGAAAATTAACGCTTAAAAACTTACCATGAATTTAAATTTTTGACAAAGAAAACTTTCTAGAATCTTGCATAAAGATTACTAAACAAATATAAAAATATAATATAATATACTAGTTTCTACCCGTGGCTTCTTATGTGCTTAAAAAATCTAAACATTGAATTGTAAAATTTTCATTTTCTAGTTAGGCTTAAATTTGATATTTATTGTAATTTAATTTAAAAAGTTGTTAAATTTTTCTTCAAAAGTTGTGATTTTTTTTTTAATATCAACAATATTTAATGGGTTTTAGCTTTTTGAAACAACAACTAAGTGAAAAATAGCTATCAAAAAATAAATTCAAAGATCACATAAATCAGCTACTTCACTTAAATCGCCAACGGAAGTAATTGACAAATATTTAAAAAAAATGAAACATATATTATTATTTCTTTATTTATTTTTTAATTAATATTTTTTTTTATTATTTTTTTTTTTTTTTTTGTTAATTTTAGCAATATAAGATTTTGTTAAAAAAATTAAAAAAAAAACTATACGATATTAAAATTACGACTGCTACCAATGGAAGCATTTATGCATTATGTTCAATCATAAGTATTAATTTTAAATTAAGCTTTGATTCGAGTAATGCAAATTTAATAAAAGCATATGAATCTTACAAGTTTACTTTTAATACGGCAGCTTTGTAGAAGTAGAATAATTGGGTAATTATAATGTTAATTATTAAAATAATCCTTATTTTGTTTTTTAAGTCTTAAAAGCAAATAATGAATTTCTTTTTTCAAATACTGAATTAGACTTACATTCAACTGAATTTATATTAAGCAATTGCAGTTACTACAAAAGATAGCAAAATAGACAAGTGCTGATTATACTTGAAGAACAATTTTGTGAATTTTTAAAACGCACTATCAACAAAAAAAAAAAAAGAAACACCTTAATTTAATAACCCTTTTACACATTGAAGTTGTAAATTTTAGCGAATTTAATTTTGAAATAGGGTACCGATTAAGAGTGAACTTTATTTACAAATTTAAGTTTGTGTGTTCTTTTCTTTAAATTTAAAATTAATTGCAATTTTCGGCTTCGGTTGGAATAATTGTGGTTTTCCACATCATTCCTACTGAAAATAAACTCCTTGTATAAAAAACTCATATTCAAGAAACTTTTATTATTTTTAAGTGCATTATAACCGAACAACGAGAATTAAAGAATTCGCAATTGCTGACATCCGGTTTCTTACACACTATGTTATACCAAAAATATTTGGTAATAAATAAATTATTTCGAATTTAAACTAAAATTTTTACTGTTATCAGAATTTTCCTTTGGCCTTAGCTGATAATAAGAAATATTAATTCGGTTTCGTTTTGTACACAAGAAAGTACCAAAGTACTTTTACTTTTTTTTACTTTTTTGCTCTTCATCATAGATTTGTTGATATTTGTTTTACAATTTCTTTATGCTTTGTCCTCGAAACATTTGTTTTCTTTGTGTCACATCAACATTTGGTAACCTAGGAAAGAAAATAAAAGAAATCCACTAAAAATTAACAACAAAAAATTTATAAATTAAATTATGCTTGTTTTATAATAATATGTATATAATAAAAATTTTATGCATTTCTCTGTGAGAACAAGCTAAAAAAAAAATCCAGTAGTAGTGCAATAAAAACTTGCTAAATTCTTAGTAAAGCGTTTTTTTTCTGTCGGAAAATTATAAATAAAAAACAAAACAAACCGAATAATATTATAAATTACACAATAATTTCTTTTTCCATTTTCTACGTGAGGTGACAACGAAAACAGCACAATAATAAATATCAAGTTCTAAAAAAAAATTAACTAATAGTGATTGATGAAATGTACTGTGAGTATTAGAAGAAATAAATAAATACGTTCTTAAAATATATTTGAAATATGTTTTTCATGCTCTAAGGTAAGCTTTTTATTGTCGAAATTCATGACTGGTCATTATGTCTCAAAAAGTTTTCTACAAAGCAAAATACCACTATATACCACAATGCGAGACGGTCGTGCCGGCATTTACTCGAAACGTTTTTGTTTTGTTATTAAACCAAAATATCGTAAGGAAAGGTATCATTCAAACTTTATTGTTTTTTATTTTTATTGTTCAATAATTTTAATTTTATGTCTTTTGATTGCAATTCTTTTTCACATCTCCTTCAACATAAATATTGTATAAAATAAAAATGTCAATAAACCTCAGTATGTTGTGCTCAATAATACAATAATGAATTTTAAATTTAAGCGTTTTTAGCGTTCAACATACAAAACTTAAAAATGTATATATCTAATTCACCACAGATATACCGTTATATGTCAAAATTTTAATCCACGGCGAATTCATAATAATCCGCACTTTATTTAATCAATCGTTTGTGTTAAAACAAAAGTGTACAAGATGGAAAAAGAATCTCGTGAAAAAATTATGTACAAATTAATTAAAAATCCGACATGGTCATTAGCGATATCACTAAAAAGGTTTGTGCAGTCTTCTGAAAATACATGAAAAAAAATTTAATTTCATGTGCTTCAAAAATAGCTATAAATATGCAAAATTAGAAGTTCGCTGCGTTGTTTAGCAAAAATGGTGTAATTATTGGAATATAAACGTATCATTTTATTATAAAATGAAAGGCTGATTTAAAGTAAAGCGTAGCCGCCAAATTAAGTGTCTGCCTCGGTAAAAGAATTATTGTTTTAGTTGTAAATTAAAGAACAAAAACAAAAAGCCGATATAACGATGGCATGTTTTTGTCCAAATTAAGACAGCATCTGGCAACTTTACATTCAAATGTTACGCCTACATATATTCACCATAAAATATATGTAGGCGTGTGTGAGTTGGACTCACACACGAGGTGTTCTTTACCATCATTCAATATTTAATTCATAAGTATGCACACATTGCTTTTTAATTTTAAATTACATATTTTACGGCCAATAGTTAAGTTAAGATAATATACATCAAAATTAATTCTATTATTTGGACACCCTTTAAATTTAAAATTGATTTTTTATAGTTGTTGTCAAAGCGAAAATTGCAATACAAACTGTCAATTTCGGCTGTTGTTTATAAAGATTTAAAAGTCAGAGGTTAATTCGTCAAAATTACGACTTTTATGGGAGCATTTTCGAATTTTTATATCTATTTCTTATACTTCTTATGGGGACATATTATTACACAATTTACTGAAGAAAACAAGAAATATAAATACTGCTTAGACTTAAAGAAGGATAGATAGATAGGGAACAGTAAGCTAAATTCATTCATATATTTTCGCTCGTTATTTGGGCTTTTAGATCCACTAATTTTCAGTAAAATTCTTTCAACTCATATTTTTACAATTTCTAAATTTTTTTAAATAATATTCTCTGTGTTAGTTTGACACCAACTTTTCAGCGTCACTCAAACCATCTGCCACTCCTAGTAGATTCCCAGCAAATAATTTTTAAATTTAATCTTTTTGTTTTTAGAGTTAAGAATGGTAATTAAATCTGGAAATTATTCCTTTTATACTACATATTTCTCTGATTTCTTAAAAATATTCTTAAAATGAATTATTTGTTTTTAGTTAAGCTTGAGCTAGATTTTGTTTATGGTTATGCTATAGTTATCAATTGTATACCTTTTTAATTTGGAGGAAGAGAATAATTATTTCTAATTCTATTAACATTATTTTATAAGATTAATATTTTCTCAAATATATAACTAACTGTATTATTTTGTTTGATATTAACTAGTTAACCTTTGCTTTTGAAATTTAAAACTTGAAGAATTAAAAAATTAAATAAAATTTACTTTTTTTTAATTTTTATTAATTTATGATTAACACAAATGTGTGAATATATATTTGTCGTTACAGGGCGGTCTGTTTAAATTTAATATAATTAATGTAAATATTATCAATTTACGCAATTGATTTTAAATGCTGTCATTTTCTTACGTCACAGTCACTTTGAACATTTTCTAATAGAAAAAGTTATTGCAAAATTTAATAGCTGCGATAGCAAAATTGAATTTCAAGTTATGCATTTTTAGTCTCTCGCATTTAGGAGTCTCTTGGTCTTTTGAACCATGGGAGCCAGATACTTTTGAATAGATAATTTGAACAGATAATTTTTGATAATTTGTTACTCGTATTATGGCATGTACAAGAACGAAGAATTAATTGGTTTCCCCATAGAAGTCGTAGTTTTGACGGTATAATCATTCTACGCTAACTTGGCTAAATAACAATAATAATCTACTCGTTGTAATTTTTCTTTTTTTTTTTCAACGCATATAACGCTTGACTACGACAAAACTCGCTTAATCTTTACAGCCAACATGACTACATCTGTGAGCTCACCTTAATAAATTTACTTTAACAAATGTTTCACTTCACATTGCCTTGTTTCTGCAAATAAAGTGAGAAAACTACCGGTGATGAATATTATGGTCGCACTGTTCAGGGCTTTTTATTAACCCAAATTTAAGAATTCTCTTTACAAACAGATGCAGTTAACGCTTTCATGGCTATACAGGGTATATGAATTAAATAAAATGGACGAGAGAATATTGCTGGCCCTTTTTTATCAAAAGTGAATACTAAAACGCAAGCTTACTAATATACTGTTTTCTATTCGAAGCCGCCAACCATTTGGCTAAGAAATTACGAAATTTATTTTTTAGTAATATAAATATAGTTGTAGTCTTTGGCTTAGGCAACATCACTAAATTGAGAACTTGTTAAATTTCACAAATGATGTTAAATGAAAAACATGTTTTTTTTTGTTTTTGGAAAATTATTTATTCATTGTTGTCATTAAATAAATCCATCACACAAAAAACGAAAAAATTAAAATGTATGTAATTGTTTATTGTTATTTTTATTTGTTTAACGAAATGATGAATGTGCAACTTTCTCTTCTCTGTGATGTTTTCTTTATAGGCCAAGTATGTCTCGTGGTACTGGCCTGGGTCAAGACCGTTACCAGGATCGCGATTTTCATATTGCTACAACAGAAGAATTTGTCAAAAAGTTTGGTGGAACACGCGTGATTAATCGTGTTCTTATTGCCAACAATGGTATTGCGGCCGTAAAATGTATGCGTTCGATAAGACGTTGGTCTTATGAGATGTTCAAAAACGAACGTGCTGTGCGTTTCGTTGTTATGGTGACACCAGAGGATTTGAAAGCAAATGCTGAATATATAAAAATGGCTGATCATTACGTGCCTGTTCCCGGTGGCTCCAATAACAATAACTACGCAAATGTAGAACTTATTGTTGATATTGCTTTGCGTACTCAAGTGCAGGTTAGTTTTATGAATGTCAAAATTTTTGTAATTTATTTACTTAATTCTTTAACATGAATGCCAATCTGTACTATTTTCTCTTATCCTTAAGGCTGTATGGGCTGGTTGGGGTCATGCGTCTGAGAATCCCAAACTACCAGAATTGCTACATAAAGAAAACTTGGTATTTTTGGGTCCTCCTGAAAGAGCAATGTGGGCTTTGGGTGATAAAGTCGCATCTTCTATTGTAGCACAAACTGCAGACATTCCGACACTTCCCTGGTCCGGTTCTGAGCTAAAGGCCCACTATAGTGGCAAGAAAATTAAAATATCCAGCGATCTCTTTAATCGTGGCTGTGTAAGCAATGTAGAGGAAGGTTTGGCAGCTGTTGCTAAGATTGGTAAGATATATAGCGAAGCAAACAATATGCAACATCAAATTTTGATCGATTTTTGTTTGCGTTTCTTATTAGGATTCCCTGTCATGATCAAAGCTTCTGAAGGTGGTGGTGGTAAAGGTATTCGTCGCGTCGACACAGCTGAAGAGTTTCCTGCCCTTTTTCGCCAAGTACAAGCAGAAGTTCCTGGTTCACCCATTTTCGTTATGAAACTGGCTCGCGGTGCTCGCCATTTGGAAGTTCAGTTATTGGCCGATATGTATGGCAATGCTATAAGTTTATTTGGTCGTGATTGTTCTATACAACGCCGTCACCAGAAAATCATTGAAGAAGCTCCGGCAATTGTTGCTCAACCGGAGATATTTGAGGATATGGAAAAGGCTGCCGTGCGCTTAGCTAAAATGGTAGGCTATGTCAGTGCTGGTACCGTAGAGTATCTGTATGACTCTGAAAGCAAATATTTCTTTCTCGAATTAAATCCTCGTCTTCAAGTTGAACACCCCTGCACAGAAATGGTGGCGGATGTTAACTTGCCAGCTTGCCAGTTACAAATTGGCATGGGTATTCCGCTGTACCGCTTAAAAGATATTCGTCTGTTGTACGGCGAAAGTCCTTGGGGCACATCAATTATAGATTTTGAAACTCCTCCAAATAAACCTCGACCATCCGGTCACGTCATTGCTGCCCGTATTACGTCAGAAAATCCTGACGAAGGTTTTAAGCCCAGCTCGGGCACTGTACAGGAACTTAACTTTCGTTCCAGCAAAAACGTATGGGGTTATTTTAGTGTTGCTGCTTCTGGTGGTCTACACGAATTTGCCGATTCCCAGTTTGGTCACTGTTTTTCATGGGGTGAAAATCGTCAACAGGCTAGAGAAAACCTTGTGATTGCTTTAAAAGAATTATCAATTCGCGGGGATTTCCGAACCACAGTAGAATATTTAATAACCCTTTTAGAAACAAATAGATTCTTGGATAATAGTATCGACACAGCCTGGTTGGATGCTTTAATTGCTGAAAGAGTTCAATCTGAGAAACCTGATATTTTGTTGGGTGTTATGTGCGGAGCGTTACATATTGCTGATCGCCAAATCACGGAAGCATTTAACAGTTTTCAAACATCTTTGGAAAAAGGTCAAATTCAAGCTGCCAACACATTGACGAATGTCATCGATGTGGAGTTGATCAATGGCGGCTTTCGATATAAAGTGCAAGCAGCTAAAAGTGGTGCCAATACATATTTCCTGTTAATGAACAACTCCTTTAAGGAAGTTGAGGTACACCGTCTGTCAGATGGTGGCATGTTAGTTTCATTTGATGGAGCTTCTTATACTACATACATGAAGGAAGAAGTAGATCGTTATCGTATTGTGATTGCCAATCAAACCTGTGTTTTTGAAAAAGAAAATGATCCTTCGCTGTTAAGAAGTCCCTCGGCCGGCAAATTGATCAATCTGTTGGTCGAAGATGGTGCTCATGTGAATAGGGGCCAAACTTATGCCGAAATAGAAGTCATGAAAATGGTTATGACTTTGACCTCGCAGGAGGCGGGTACTGTTTCCTTTGTGAGAAGGCCAGGTGCAGTGTTGGATGCTGGTTCGTTATTGGGTCACTTAGAACTAGATGATCCTTCCTTAGTTACTAAAGCTCAGCCATATAAAGGACAGTTTCCGCAACCCGAAAATCCTCCAGTTCCAGAAAAACTTAACAGAGTCCATAATACTTATAAATATATATTGGAGAATACATTGGCTGGCTATTGCCTTCCTGAACCCTACAACGCCCAGCGGTTAAGAGATGTTATTGAAAAATTCATGCAAAGTTTAAGAGATCCCTCTCTGCCTCTGCTTGAGCTGCAAGAAGTTATCGCTTCAATTTCTGGCCGCATTCCCATTTCGGTGGAAAAGAAAATACGCAAGCTTATGACACTGTACGAACGTAATATCACTAGTGTCTTGGCTCAGTTCCCTTCACAACAAATTGCCAGTGTTATTGATTCTCATGCTGCCACTTTACAAAAAAGAACTGATCGTGATAATTTCTTTCTTACAACTCAAGCAATTGTGCAGCTTGTGCAACGTTATAGAAATGGCATTAGAGGACGAATGAAGGCTGCTGTGCATGAATTACTGCGACAATACTACGATGTTGAAAGCCAATTTCAACATGGTCATTACGATAAATGTGTTGGTTTGGTAAGGGAACGCAACAAGGATGATATGCAAACGGTTGTCAACACAATCTTCTCGCATTCCCAAGTGGCCAAAAAGAATCTATTAGTTACTTTGCTAATAGACCACTTGTGGGCCAATGAACCTGGTCTTACCGATGAGTTGGCCAATACTTTGAGTGAGTTGACCTCTCTCAATCGTGCTGAACATTCTCGAGTTGCATTAAGATCCAGACAAGTTTTAATTGCTGCCCATCAGCCAGCTTATGAACTAAGACATAATCAAATGGAGTCAATTTTTTTGTCTGCTGTCGATATGTATGGCCACGATTTCCATCCTGAAAATCTACAACGTTTGATTCTATCAGAAACTTCGATCTTTGATATTTTGCACGACTTTTTCTATCACTCCAATCGTGCCGTTTGCAATGCTGCTCTAGAAGTATATGTAAGACGAGCATATACCTCTTATGAGTTGACATGCTTACAACATTTAGAGCTTTCTGGAGGCTTGCCATTAGTACACTTCCAATTCTTGTTGCCCACTGCCCACCCAAACAGATTTTTTTTGCGTATGGCTGCCGAAGGTACCGAAAGCGGTACCGATAACTTGGGTAGCTCCTACGTTCGTACAGGCTGTATGGCTGCTTTTGATTCTTTTGAACACTTCGATATGTATTCAGATGAAATTTTGGATTTGCTGGAAGATCTAGCTTCGCCCGCAATGGTTAGTGCTAAAGTTTTAGAGGCTGTTGAAGCAGCAGATTCCATTAGTGATGGTCGCTTGAGCACATCGATTAATGTTTCTCTTTCTGATCCGATAACAAGAGCAAACGCTGCGGAAGAGGCTAAATCCACAGAACCCATCCACATAATCAGTGTTGCTGTACGTGAAACCGGAGAAATGGATGACTTGCATATGGCTCAAATATTTGGCAACTACTGCAAACAGCACCGTGCTGAACTTTTCCAAAGAAGAATAAGACGCATAACATTTGCAGCTCTTAAAAAGTAAGTTGTCCGAATACGATTTTATTTAATTTTTATTTACTGCTACTCTTGTTTTAAGACGCCAATTTCCCAAGTTCTTCACTTATCGCGCTCGTGATGATTTTGATGAGGATCGAATTTATCGCCATTTAGAACCAGCATGTGCCTTTCAGTTGGAATTAAATCGTATGAAAACTTATGATCTCGAGGCATTGCCAACTGCCAATCAAAAAATGCATTTATATTTGGGCAGAGCTAAAGTATCTAAAGGTCAAGAAGTCACAGATTTTCGTTTCTTTATACGTTCCATAATTCGCCACTCCGATTTGATAACGAAAGAAGCTTCCTTTGAATATCTACAAAATGAAGGAGAACGTGTTTTGCTTGAGGCCATGGATGAATTAGAGGTGGCTTTTTCTCATCCCTTTGCTAAGCGTACAGACTGTAATCACATTTTCTTGAACTTTGTGCCCACTGTTATAATGGATCCAGCTAAGATTGAAGAGTCTGTTACGAAAATGATCATGCGTTATGGACCCAGATTATGGAAGTTACGTGTCTTACAGGCCGAATTGAAAATGTTGATACGACAAAACCCGCAGGCTCCCACACAAGCTGTGCGCTTGTGCATAGCTAATGACTCAGGATATTTCCTTGATATATCCATGTACACTGAACACACCGATAAAGAAACAGGAGTGGTAAGTTAATTGCGTTATTGTGAGTGTAGAGTAAGTAACTAGATGTGCGTTTAAATTTATAAAAGTAACCAAAATAAATTCCATTAAATATTAGTGAAGTTAACTCTCAAACTTCATAGTTTTTGTTTAATATGATTTAGTATTATTCGATTTTTTAATTTTTCCCTTTTTCTTCAGATAAAATTTAAAGCTTATGGCGAAAAACAAGGTTCACTTCATGGATTGCCTATTTCAACACCGTATATGACTAAAGATTTCTTACAGCAAAAACGTTTTCAGGCTCAAAGCAACGGCACCACGTATGTGTATGACATTCCAGATATGTTTCGTCAAATGACTGAACGTCTATGGAAAGAATACTCCATGGCTCGACCAACTATAGATGTGCGAATACCAGAAAAGATCTTGATCGAATGTGTAGAACTCGTTTTAGAGGGTGATAATTTGGTTGAACTGAAACGTTTGCCTGGTGAAAATACGGTAAGATTTCCCCATAATTTATAGTGTGTTTCTACCGACATATGAGGACCAACTCAATAGTAAAAATATACGGATTAGCATACAGCAGCGTGCGCTTTTCCATTTTGAACCGGAATAGGAGTAGAATTGGTCAAAACTGTATGCAAGCGAAACCTACTTTCTGGCATCAGAGATAAAATTATTTCGCGATCTCGTCTATGACTGTTCTAAACAAAACGAAAGTTTACCTCTTATATGCTTAAATTTGTGGAAAAATTTGGAGGCATTGATTATTAGCGTCGTATGATATTGACTTCTGCATATGAAATTAATTTGTTTCTTGGTTTTAGTGCAAATCCATTATATTTTCCTACCGGTTCAAAATGGTAACAAAAAAGTTTTTATATCTTAATTCGTATAAAGATCGTTTTGTAAATAATTAAAGAAACATTATTTTCTTGTATAGTGTGGTATGGTGGCATGGCGCATTATTTTAGCTACTCCTGAATATCCTGAGGGACGCGAAATAATTGTTATAGCCAACGATTTAACTTATTTTATTGGTTCTTTTGGTATCAAAGAAGATGTGTTATTTCACAAGGCCTCACAATTGGCCAGAACAAGAAAAGTACCAAGAGTAAGTTCCTGCAATCGTCAGTAGTCAAAAATTGACTTTTAATCTCCTTTCATTAATTTTACTTTTCTTAGATTTACATTTCTGTAAATAGTGGTGCCCGTATTGGCTTAGCCGAAGAGGTTAAGGCCATGTTTAAAGTGGCCTGGGAAGATCCCGAAGAACCCGATAAGGGCTTCAAATATTTGTACCTGACAACCGAAGACTACAGCAAGGTGGCCAATTTGAATTCAGTGCATGCTATTCTTATTGATGACGAAGGAGAACCCAGATATAAAATTACCGATATTATTGGTAAAGATGAAGGCTTGGGCGTTGAGAATTTACGCTATGCTGGTCTCATAGCGGGTGAAACATCGCAGGCTTATGATGAAATTGTTACCATTTCTATGGTTACCTGCCGTACTATAGGTATTGGTTCATATTTGGTGCGTTTAGGTCAGAGAGTCATACAAATCGATAATTCTCACATTATTTTGACTGGTTATGCTGCTTTAAATAAGCTATTGGGCCGTAAAGTGTATGCTTCGAATAACCAATTGGGTGGTGTTCAAATTATGTACAATAATGGTGTAACCCATAAAACGGAGGCTTTGGATTTAGATGGTGTTTATACCATCTTAGATTGGTTGTCGTATATACCCGCTTATATTGGTTGCGATTTGCCCATAGTGGAGCCTAGTGATCGTATTGACAGGCCTGTTGATTTTATGCCTACCAAATCACCCTACGATCCACGCTGGATGTTAGCTGGCAGAGTCAACCCAGGTAAGTAAAGTAGTCAAAGATAATGTTTATTTAGGATTTCTTTATTTATTTTTGCATAGGCAATGCCAATGAATGGGAAAATGGTTTCTTTGATCGTGATTCCTGGAGTGAAATAATGGCACCTTGGGCTAAGACGGTAGTGACAGGTCGTGCGCGCTTGGGTGGCATACCTGTGGGTGTTATTGCTGTAGAGACACGTACTGTAGAAGTTGAAATGCCTGCCGATCCTGCTAATTTAGACTCTGAAGCTAAGGTAAGGTCTCCGGTCCTTTTATTGCCATTTTAATTTTATGAAAATATTTTAGACTTTGCAACAAGCTGGTCAAGTATGGTATCCAGATTCATCATACAAAACAGCCCAAGCCATTAAAGATTTTGGTCGGGAAGAATTGCCTTTAATTATATTCGCTAACTGGCGCGGCTTTTCCGGGGGCATGAAAGATATGTACGAACAAATTGTTAAATTCGGTGCCTACATTGTGGATGGTTTGCGCGAATATAAAAAACCTGTTCTCATCTATTTGCCACCCAATGCTGAATTGCGTGGTGGCGCCTGGGCCGTTTTAGACTCTCTAATAAATCCACGCTATATGGAATCATATTCTGATCCTGAGGCTAGAGCTGGTGTTTTGGAACCTGAGGGTATTGTAGAAATTAAATACAAAGAAAAGGATATTATCAAGACTATATACCGATTAGATGCTCGTACAAAATGTGTAATTATTTGCAATTAGTTATTGTTTTTTTGTAGTGGACCTTAACAAAATAAATATATATTTATTTTTCGTTTTAAGCTGAAAGCACAAATGGATGAAGCTTTGGCTGCTGGCGATAAAGCCAAGGCTACTGAATTCGAGGACCAAATCAAAGAGCGTATTGCTGCTTTACTACATGTTTATCACACTGTGGCTGTGCACTTTGCAGATTTACATGACACTCCAGAGCGTATGTTAGAAAAGGATTGTATTCGTGAAATTGTCCCGTGGCGGGAATCTAGAAGCTGGTTGTACTGGCGTCTCCGTCGTCTTCTATTGGAAGACAGTTTTATTAGGAAAATTGTTAAAGCACAAGACAATTTGTCTGTAGGACAAGCCAAAGAAATGTTGAGACGGTGGTTAGTCGAAGATAAAGGAACAACGGTGGTAAGAAAGAACATTACCTTTTATTATTATGCAATTATGTCTAATTAATAAATGAGTTTGTTATTATTGATTTTTAACATAATTTCATTTATTTGTTTTATTGTTAGTCATACATTTGGGACAAAAACGAGAAAATGGTTAATTGGTACTTGGAACAAACTAAATCTGATTCTATTGTTTCACGTAACATTAATGCTGTGCGAAAGGACGCCGTCATATCTAGCATAACTAAAATGCTAGAGGTAAATTTTTAAAAAAGATAAGCTATTTTATATATTAAATTAAATCTTTTTCACGATTATCAAGGATTGTCCTGAAGTGACTTTAGACGCTGTTGTAGGTCTATGTCAAAACTTATCAGCTGTTAATCGTGGTGTTGTTGTACGTACTCTGGCGCAGTTACAACTTAGTGAAGAGGCTGGCACAACAAATAATCAAGGATGATACAGTTCAAAGTCATCAAAAGCTGCCCATACTTTATTTTCCTATCATCATTATCATAATTATTAGGTTTAACGTAACTCCACACACCTACCTTCAACTGCAATTACATTTTTGTTAAATATGCATTTTAATTTGTTATGAAGTATATTTGTTTAACAAAATATTAAAAACTTTGCTCTTCTTGAGACAAGCATTAAGCATGACAACTCACCATCAATCATAACCAGCACCCACCTACGTTAACGAAACTAATTCATTTATTTCTTTTCTAGAGCCATTTAAGTGTTAAGATATTTGTTATTTTTAATTTTCATTTGTTATTTTCTCTCTTAGATATATGAATTTCGTAGTGAAACTGAAATGATTCTTAAACAAAATCAAAATAAATCTAAAACCAAACAAAAAGAATTGGACGATACTCTGCTTCAAATTTCATTGGTGTTGGAGATAATACAATTCACGCACATTTTCTAACTCAACTATTCAATTGCTGAAGTTAAATTTTAATTATCCTTTATTTTCAAGTAAACTTTAAATGACATTATTATATGTTGTACAATTGAGTATAAAATACTTTCCATTAGTCTGTACAGTATAATGTAGAAAGCTAAGTTGTAATGTTAAAAATTGAAAGCATATATGCATCCATATATATATATATAAATATATATGTATATATTTTCAGGCATAAAAAATTGTAAATTTTATAAAGAAAACATGAACGATATTAAAAAATACTGTATAAATTTAAAAACTTCAGAAAATGTTTTATTACAGAATTAAAAAACTAAAAGAAAGTATACAAAATTGAAAGGGCCTCCAAGTTGTAGGCAAATGATTTTAATAAAATATTTTAGGATATTTACGTATCATTAGATGATGAAATTTGTGTTAAGCAATTTTGAAAGATATAACCGTGTTAAAATATATAGAAAAAGTGATAAAAATATTTCTAGAGCAAACAATTTTGTGATGCCATTAAATTATTTAATACGACCAACTTGACACAACGAATGAAGCAGAAGCTTTTATTTTTGGGGATTCTTTCACGTGCAATTCTCAGAATTAAGTTTTAGAATTAGTTTTAACACAGTACAATTATTGTATATCAAAATATTGCTTACTACTTTAAATATTTTTAATTGAATTGTTTCATTATGCTTTTCCTTGTTTTCAATAGAAAGTCCCATAGTGTGTAGACACATTGGTTATGTAGTGCCAATAAAAGCACAGGAAACGTCAGGTTTGTACCTTCTAGTAAATAATTAAATTCTAAAATCATTATGATCGTGGCGTTAATTTTATTAAAATTGTTGTTGTCAACTTTAAAATCGAACGCCTAAAGAAAGTGCTGTCAACTTAAAAGTGAAAATACAAGGAACATATTTAATTTCGAAATATGACCTTAGATCACTCTTTTTTTATGCGTTTACATACTTGTTTATATTCACAATTATTAGTGGTCATATTCCATGTTCGATAGAGATTGATAATATTTATAAAGAAAGATTTTTTATTTTACAGTAGTAAAATTAAGTATAATTATTTTTAATAAATATCTTTTTTATATATTTTTTCTTCTCGATATTTCGCTTTCCTTTGGAAAGCTTCTTCAGGAAGAAATTTTATATTTTTGAAAACAAAAAGTTATTAACAAATTGAAAAAAATGTTTCAAAACATTTGACAAAAACATATAAAATATTTTTTCATACATACATACAAAAATTTAAATTTTCAAATATTCAAATATACAAAAACAAGGAAACGGAAATAACAAATTCTCTCTTATAAAATGATTATAACAAATTATGTGTCTTTTTAATTAAGTACCTATAATTCTGAGCTAAATTGTCTGTGTCTGTCTTGAAATTTATTCTCCTTACATTTGGTACATTAACAATTTCAAACATTTCCAACATATAACGTCTCTTGTAGTTTTTTTCTATATCTAATACTGATGTTTCATCAAACTTTGGATAATGATTATATTTCTTACAATGTGAAGATAAGGATGTCTTCTGTGTTGAAATATTCCTATATTTTTGGTCACACCTGTGACCAGCTAATCTTGTTTTAAGTTTATTTTTTGTTGTCCCAATATAAACTTTGTCACAGTTCACCTGGTCATTTCCTCCACATGGTATCCTGTATACTACATCAGATATTTCAATTTTTTTCTATTTTATCCTTCATACTGCTAAATAATTTATTTTATGTGTTTTGTGTGCAATTATATATTTATCTGTGTCATATATTTTACACTTTCTTAATCTTTCTGATATTCCAGGAGCATAAGTTAATGATTTATAATTTCTTGGCTCTGCCATAGAATTTCCTAA
Organism: Trichopoda pennipes; assembly: GCA_030448955.1. Taxonomy (NCBI): domain Eukaryota; kingdom Metazoa; phylum Arthropoda; class Insecta; order Diptera; family Tachinidae; genus Trichopoda; species Trichopoda pennipes. The sequence goes on from JASKUP010000040.1 coordinate 8,508,952, forward strand.
ATTATGCCTATAACTACCATATTGTCTAATTAATCTGTTAGTTAATTCTACTGGAAAATCATTGTCATTAAGTATATCTCTTACTGTATCCCTATTCTTCAAATGAAATTCTCTATCACTTATAGTCAATATTCTGTCTATCATATTTTTCGCTGTGTTTATTATCATTTTCTTTGGATGTTTTGAATAAAAATTAATGATTCTTCCAGAAGATGTTGGTTTCTTATACCAATCAAATACTAACTTATTTTTCTTCCTTATTATCAATATTTCTAAATATGGAAGTCTAGATTCTAATTCTCTTTCAATCGTAAATTTAATATCCGGATGGAAACTATTCAATTCTGACAAAATATCATCCACTGTATCTTCTGAAGTTATACAAAATAAATCATCCACATATTTTGTGATTATCTTAGGTTTAATATGCATTTTACTAATACATGAATTTAGTAATTCCTCCATCACAATATCAGCTATAATTGGAGATGCTGGAGAGCCCATAGGGAGGCCCTCCTTCTGTTGATATATCCTATTATCAAATTGAAAATACCTATTGTCTTCAATGCAAAACTTAAGAATACGTAAAAATAATTCCTTCTCAATATTCGTATTTTGTTATATTATCTGCCATTTTTCCTCTATAATACTTAAAGCTAAACCTACAGGAATACTTGGAAAAAGTGAAACTACATCAAATGAAAACAATCTATCATTATCTTATATATTTATTCTCTTGGTTTTATCCTTAAATTCCAACGAATTTCTAATATTATATATTGATTGTCCTGTTATCACCTTAAGAATATTCATAGGCCGGGGAATTAATGCAAGAGCAAATAGGCCTTAAAGGAAAATTCTGTTTATGGATCTTAGGTACTCCATACAGCTTTGGAGAATTCGATACATTAGTCTTAAGTCTATTTCTCTCCATCACTGAAATGGTTTCTTTTTTAAAAAGTTCATCAACTAAAAAATTGTTTGTTTTTTGCAGTTTAGTAGTCGGATCCTTATTCAATATTGAGTACTTAGCAGAATCGTTAAGAATGTCATTTATTCTCGAATTATAATCGTCTCTGCTCATAGCAACAGTAATATTACCCTTATCAGCATTAACAATTAATATGTTCCTATTAGTACTCAAAAATTTTTTAGCGGTTTTTACTTTATCTAATATAAAAATATCCCTTGCTGTAGGTCTAATATTGCTAATGTGCCTATCAATCATCATTGTTAGTTTTGTCCGCGCTACTTCCTGGTCCTCTTTTTCTTTTATAGTCTGAATCAAATCATCTCCTTCTGAAATTACCTTCATTATAGGAAAATTTTTCTTTTTAAGTGGTAATGCAAATTTCTGTCCTAGAGAAAGAATCCACTTAACATCCCCTGGAATATCTATGTCAGTCTTATTAACAAACCATTCTTTATTAACCTTAATTCCTAACTCCTTTCTTTGAATATCAGAAAGATTCTTGAATTTCTTCCTATGTGTTTCCTTAATCTTTTTTTCAAAAATATAAGTTAGTCTATCTATACATTCTAATAATTCTGTTATCTCATCTAATGTCAAATGTCCTTCCATATTATATATTAACATCTCTATGTTCCTATTTAAAATTTTTAGTAAGTCATGTTGTTTCCTAATTGCTAAATTTAAGATTCTTTTGTGTAAATCTTTTGTGTACCTCTCAATAGTGTGTTGATATTTGGGAATTTCTTTATTATTAAAAATGTTAACTAAATTGTTTGTTGAGTTCCTAATAAATTTTGGTGTAATGGCAGCTTTTCTACATCTTATCAAAAACGTAATGGACGCTTTTGCTCTTACAATTTTGTCCATGGTTGCCTTGTATTTGCTGATTATTGCTGCAATGGAATTATTTTTCTTGAATTTCTTGTAGCAAATCATCGATTTTGAGTTTTGATTTTTCTACTGCTTCTGAAACTTGCTCACAAATGTTTTTTATAAATCTTTTTATCTCAATTCACTATTATGTAATGTACACCTTTATTGAAGACAATAGGTATTTTCAATTTGATAATAGGATATATCAACAGAAGGAGGGCTTCCCTATGGGCTCTCCAGCATCTTCAATTATAGCTGATATTGTGATGGAGGAATTACTAAATTCATGTATTAGTAAAATGCATATTAAACCTAAGATAATCACAAAATATGTGGATGATTTATTTTGTATAACTTCAGAAGATGCAGTGGATGATATTTTGTCAGAATTGAATAGTTTCCGTCCGGATATTAAATTTACGATTGAAAGAGAATTAGAATCTAGACTTCCATATTTAGATATGTTGATAATAAGGAAGAAAAATAAGTTAGTATTTGATTGGTATAAGAAACCAACATCTTCTGGAAGAATCATTAATTTTTATTCAAAACATCCAAGGAAAATGATAATAAACACAGCGAAAAATATGATAGACAGAATATTGACTATAAGTGATAGAGAATTTCATTTGAAGAATAGGGATACAATAAGAGATATACTTAATGACAATGATTTTCCAGTAGAATTAACTAACAGATTAATTAGACAATATGGTAGTTATAGGCATAATTTAGGAAATTCTACGGCAGAGCCAAGAAATTATAAATCATTAACTTATGTTCCTGGAATATCAGAAAGATTAAGGAAGTGTAAAATATATGACACAGATAAATATATAATTGCACACAAAACACATAAAATAAATTATTTAGCAGTATGAAGGATAAAATAGGAAAAATGGAAATATCTGATGTAGTATACAGGATACCATGTGGAGGAAATGACCAGGTGAACTGTGACAAAGTTTATATTGGGACAACAAAAAATAAACTTAAAACAAGATTAGCTGGTCACAGGTGTGACCAAAAATATAGGAATATATCAACACAGAAGACATCTTTATCTTCACATTGTAAGAAATATAATCATTATCCAAAGTTTGATGAAACATCAGTATTAGATATAGAAAAAAACTACAAGAGACGTTATATGTTGGAAATGTTAGAAATTGTTAATGTACCAAATGTAAGGAGAATAAATTTCAAGACAGACACATACAATTTAGCTCAGAATTATAGGTACTTAATTAAAAAGACACATAATTTGTTATAATCATTTTATAAGAGAGAATTTGTTATTTGTTATTTCCGTTTCCTTGTTTTTGCATGTTGGAATATTTGAAAATTTAAATTTTTGTATGTATGTATGAAAAAATTTTTTATATGTTTTTGTCAAATGTTTTGAAACATTTTTTCAATTTATTAATAATTTTTTGTTTTCAAAAATATAAAATTTTTTCCTGAAGAAGCTTTCCAAAGGAAAGGGAAATATCGAGAACAAAAAATATATAAAAAAGATCTTAAAAAAGAAAAAAAGATGTTTATTAAAGATAAAAAAGATCGTTTAAAAAAAACTATAAATATAATTATTTTTAAAATAGTTTTGAAACGTTGGATGTTTCTTCCCAAACAAGCAGCAATATTAAAACCGATCAGGTAATTCACAAAAAATTAGAAATTTTTTTATATTCTCTATGCTATTATCGGAAAAAATGAAATAAAAATAGTTCATTGTCTTGCGATATAAATGCTGCAAAAAGAAAAACTATTAAATCCGAAATCTAATTAGAAAATCTAATATTGATCATAGTAAAAAATAGGTTACCCACTAACGTTTTATTTATTCACTCTCGTTAATAAATAAATTTACTAAGAGAAAATTTGGTGACTGCAGCTGTTAAAGACCATATCTAATATAAATCGCTGCCTAATTATTAAAAAATTTATTTGAAATTTTGGAAAAATTTAATATTTAACAAATTGGAAAACGACTCGTTAATTAATAGAAGGACTTGTTAAAGTCAGCTTTGTTGGTACTAAATTTAAGAATTTATTTCATCCAATGTATGAGCCATCCAGTCTTGTTCAGAGGCAGCTATTTTTTCTATAATTGAATTAACTTGATAACACAATGATTGTATTTGACGGTCCCACAGCGGCAAAATTTCACGCTTTTCAAAATGCACAATTCCGCTTATTTGATCTATATGACCGTTCATACGTCCTTCTGTTATCATTTGCGATGCAATGTTTTCAGCTTTGGAGGCTGGTATCTCCAATAATGCACCCAATTCAATAAAAGTTATATTATTGTATAGCTTGCTGGCCGATAAAAGATTATGCTCGAAAACGGCACGATCCAGTAAAGAAGAACCATCAACGGTTGCTGCTTTTTGATGCGGCTGTAGTAAGGCTTCAAATTCTTGTAGTTCTGAACGCCGAATTATGCGGTCTAAATACATTTTCTCTAGAATTGAATAAGCAGGCAGTTGCTGACAGCGTTCATCTTTAAAAAGCGTAGCTAACATGCGAGAACGTTGTTGACCAGCTGATGCTAAGACAGTACAAATTAAAGCTTTTTTTAGTGCAGTCATTCGTTCACCTTCATCAACTATAGTACGATACGAGAGTTCGTTGTAACGCTGTGCCGCTTCAATAAACTTGCGTCGATAGTCCAAGACTCGAGCGTAGCAAACTTTGTAAAGGACCTAATAATAAAAATATTGAAAAAAATCGATTGTAAGAGAAAAACACTAAACAAAAACCTGCAATTCTTCAATTTGTGTTTCGGCTTGCAATAAAGAAGCACGGTTTATATAAAATTCAGCTTGAACAGAATCATTTTCTTCCAAATACAGTCTTGCTATCTTTAAATATGTTTCCAGCTTATAATCTACAGTATACTGCTTTTGACCGGTTTCCAAAGGTATGCCTACCAATACATTGGCTGCGTCACGCCACTGTTGATTACGTTCGTATATATCTGCCAAATGTTGACGAATACCAGCTACTTGTTCTTCAAATGATATTACTCTAGGCTGTACCTTTTCCAACGTAAAATGCGATACTTGCTTCGACACTTCATCGGGTAACTTACTTAGCTGTATGCCAACATCATTTAGAATTTGTCGCGATATTACCAAACTGACATGTTCATTCACTATGGCTTCCACAAACAATTTTAAAGTGTCGACAAGCTCGTTGCCTGCGTTAGTGAGGACTACTTCTAAAAGTTGCCTATACCGGTCGGCTTGTTCTTTGTGTGTTCCTGAGAAATTTACCAAGGACATTAACTGACTGCGTAAAGTACTTGACGTTATGACCATGTTTAATTTAAAATTATTCCTGATGAATGATTATACAAATTTTAATTTTTTATTCGCAAGAAAATATATATATGAACTTATAGCAAAATTTTCTTGCAATTATATTTTCTACAGGGTACAATAGCACAACAAAGAAAATGTAAACAAGCTGGTTGTCAAATTGCTTTAAATGTAAAGTTGATAAAATAATTAACCACACTACTTACATGGTCAACGCTGTGCTTGCGGCTACAAAGTTAAATAAAAATTTAAACTAATCAATAATTTCATTAGTTAAGGTCTATCTATTTTAATTAATTAATAAAGAGAACAAATAGTTTAAACATATCCTATAATAAAGAAAAAGTCAGATTTTTAAACTATATTGTCCTAAAATTAATACTACATCTTATATGAAATAAAAATTAAGCTTAAAAACGTATTAAATATAATTTTAACAAAATGGAGTAAAAGCTAAATTTTGCTATAAAATATTGATTTAATTTAATATTTATTGAACCTTTGACAGTATGGGAAATAGAAGCAACGAAAACAAAAGAACAACTTAAGACTAAAATGTATTATCTTGATTACCAATAATTTATAATTGCACCAAGCTTTATCTCGCCCTTGCTCCCGAGGCTTACATAATAAGAGAGATTGTTTTATTAAATAAACTTAATTCTAAATTAAAACTAAAATTGCATAATAACTTATAAAAAATAACAAATATAATAGTTATAGTTTTTGACCTTTTTAATTGACCTAGTGCTTTATAATTAACTACTAAAAAATAACAAATTACAAAAAAAAAAAAAAAACAAATAAAAAATTACAAAAAGGGTTCTATGCTCTATGAGTACCAATTGTACTTTTTGTATAAAAACTATAACAATATAACTATAAGTTTATTAATATTATTAGAAGACCCTTAGATAAAAAAACTTATTGTAAATTACCGAATGAAATAAATACTTCAAAATTATTATGAGCCTAGGTAAATTCTAATATTTTATACACAGAAGCTGTGTTACATACAATATGAAAAATTTTGATTTGTGATTTATATATTGCGTTATATTTATGTGAACACTTTAGTTTTTGCATATATTTACTTTGCCACATATTAATTATTTTGTTTCCATATATTGCGATGTTTGCAGATAGACTAATGATAAACAAATAATTTCCATTGTTTTGCTGGGGTGAACAAGTAGCGACAAAAAAGGCTTCTGTGTAGTTATTTTGATTCGTTTCTAGAAAATTAATCTGGCATCACAAGCAACAAGAAATTGTTCAAATTTCTTTCCTTGGATTATTTTCAATATATTACTGTTGTGATAATAAAATAAGGCAAAAAACAATCCTTAATGGCTGTTGAGGTCTCACATCCTTCAGCGGACCAGTCACCACCAATACTGGCTGCCCAAAATTCTTCGGAACAAACATTTGTATTTTTCTTCAACTCAACACAGCGTTATGTCAATTTATATTGGATGGATTATAATGGAAGTCAGGATTTCTACAGTATGCTAAAACCAGGAGCAGGTGTAAAGGCAAACACTTTTGTAACACACCCTTGGATATTTCGAGATTCTCAAACAGGGCAACGCATGCAGGTAAAACACCAAGACATATTTTGGCCTCAGTTATATAGGTTACGGGATCCACAAAATAGGTGCGAATGGATACCTTGTCGCAAATTAATAACTATACATCTGCCCGTTCGATCTTTACGTTATACCTGCCTGTGGAGATATGCTGAGGAAATATATGGAAGTCATGCATCAGTGCTGGAAAGGGAAGATATACCAAATATTTTAAAACGTGATTTAATTAATGTGCTGAAACTAGTAGAAAAACATCGGGCAACAGTGGTAAGGAGAAGGTAGTAATGCTCGAATCTCACGAACATAAACTCATAATTGTATGGTTGATTCTAAAACCGATGATTAAGGCATTTAAAACGTATTAGTTATTAAAATTGAATTAAGAAATTATGGTTTTTATAAGGAATTTGAGCTTATGTGTTTCCCTAAGGTTTTTTAATATTTTCTAAGTCTATCCCAAAAACGTATGTTTTTTTTTAGCATTTAGCTGTTTTTCACTTTACTATAAACATTTTTATCATTTATAACTATATAAAACGATATCCCCAAATGGAAAAATACATTTGTTGTATTTATATTAAAAGTAGAAAAAGATTAGTTAGATATTTACACATATTGCCTTTATCTAGTGTAATTGGCATTCATTTTTTATCATACTTTAATATGTACCTTTATTCAGTAATTATTATAGCTAAAAAATGGATAACAACTTCTGTACTTTTTTGTTTATTAATTCTTTAATCAATATGATTTTTACTTAGTTTGCTTCAAACTGCTTTTGTCGAAAATTATCTCGCACTCAATAATCTCTCCAATTGTAGACAAAAGTAAAAATTTTAAATTCAAATGGGTGTTAAAGTATCAGCAGTTAGTTGTTGTTTCAAGCCAAGAAAATGAGATTGAATCGGAGTGTAAATTTAAGAATTTTAGAACAAACTAAATAAAATCCATATGAAATGGTACGTATCGCATGTCTTTCGTTTTTTGTTCGTATAGTTGCTTACACCTTTTTCCGATAAAACTGCTGCTAACAAATCAAAATGGAACTGATTGATTTGTGCTTCGAGATGTTTTTTATATTTTGTTATTTGAAAAACACAAAACATTTAAAAACTTGTATTCAAAGTTTTCCATCATATGAAAAATTTGGCTTTGTTTTGTACTGGAATGTGAGATCGGTAGACTGCTTCCATATGAAATGTCTTACAGTTCGTAAATCCATATTAGGATCTACTACCTAAAACACAAATAGCAATAAATGTTTGTTTTCAATTAAACTAAATAAAGACACTCGCCACTTCATTGCACCATAGCTCTATGCGATCTTCGGCAGGAACTTGAGAACCCTCTGAATTGGCATCGCTCTGACTGTTTTGTGATGAACTAGAAGCGTTACCACCGCTAGGTGTTGTTTCGGCGCCTAACACTTTGTCTAAAACATGTTCACATACTTTGCGACATTGTATGAACTCGTTAGCCACCAAACGATCCTAAAACAATTGTTATGAACTTGAATAAGTATAAACAATAAGAACTGAATAAAATTCAGCAAACACACCTTTTTAGTTCTCTCTGGTTTGCCCATTTGCGGATGTGGAGTGAGAAAAAATGGTATCTTTAGGAATTTAGGTGTGGCTTTTTCGATTACTACATCTGTCACCCATTGTGGAACAGTTTCATGTAATAAAGTACTTTCGCTCTCTCCAGCAGCGTCTCTTACCAATAAGCGACAAACTGTACGCCCGCCCACCTCGCTAATAAATATATTTAATGTACGTTTTTTGTTTTGACTCATAAGTACTAAATTACCTAAATATCACGGGCGTATGCTTGGGTACTTGAAAGAAGCCATTACCTCGTATTTCTTGCTCCATTTCATTGGGTGGTAAACTATGCGGCGGAGTCCAATATTCTAATAAGGCTTCTAGCAATAATTTGCCATAGTTTATCTTGAAAATTGGTAAGTAAAATCTTAACTGCAGCGGTTCATTAATATTGTCAATATTACCTTTATTTCAGATTGAGGCTCTGAACATTCAGGAAGACCAGCTTCTATAGATACCCAGGCAGAAAAGCAATCTACTTCATCTTGACCCAAAACAATTGTTGGCATCTATTAAAATTTCTTCCAAGTTATAACAAATATACGTGCATTTAAATTCTATTCATACCCCAGTTTTCAAATCCACCGTAAACCAGTTGGGAATGTACACTTGCTTATTGCGTTTTTTAATTTCTTCTTCAAAATCTACTTTGCCTAATTCTTCTTTCTTAACTACTCTCAGAGCATCATATATAGCTACATTATCTTCAGTATCTCTTGTAACAATATGTCGTTTATCGTTCAAAACAACACACTTCTTAATTGCAGCACCACCTTGTACATATTAAAAAGGAGTTATCTGTGAGAAATGGTCTTCTTTATGTTTATGTAATATCTACCTTTTATGCATGCCAGTTCATTTCCAGTGCTTGTCCATTGAGCATCCAACCCTCCGCTTGAGTTTAAGGTACATTTATCAAATAGCGGTAGTTTCCAGCAACGTATATCCGAATTCCAAGTCGTCGCCCAAACACCAGATTTGTCAATATTAAAACATAAGCTTAATACAGGAGCCCTTTCTTCGCAAACTACCATAGAGTTGCTAGGGTTTCTCAATTCTGTTATTACAATATTGCGATCTCGACTTCCCGATATAATGTATTGGAAATTTTCGGTCATAAGCAAACTCCAAACGCCTTCTTTATGGACATGAATTGTTTGTACACATCGCTGCTGCCCTAGATTCCATATTTTTATAGTTCCATCTGAACTGCCTGATACAACCTGATTTCCATCCGGTGATACTACTAAAGCCCGTACATTTTCCGTATGACCACGTAGCTTCATATTACGAGTGCAGGTACGGGGATCCCATACCCTTAAAATGTTTTCTGTTGAACCACTTACAATAACTGTCCCGGCTGGATTCATTGCTAAACTATAAATGGAATCTTTTGAACCATTAAGACTAGAGGCTATTAAAAGAAAAAATTTAATAACTAAAGGGACATTGTAAACTTTACATAAAAAATACTAACTGGTGACTGTGTTGTTACTGGCAGTTAAAGCTGTTAATGTATTCACATCCCAAAGAAAGATGGCCTTATCCAAACCTGCGCTCGCTACTTGCTCACGATCTTTGGCGTACGCCAATGCTTGAACATAATCACGATGCGTTCGCAAAGTCGACATACAAAAGCCTTTGTGAGCGTTCCATACTTTAACAGTAGTATCACAGCTAGCACTTATTACTTCAATAACAAAACAGAAAATTACTTATTATGGGCCTGTACAAAAGTAGAATAAAATTATACATACAATTTCTTCCATTACAACAAAGAACAATGTCATTGACCCAATCGTTATGATGTTCCATTGATTGTATATATTTTTCATTTGATTCGGAACGTGAGTTCCAGACGCGTATTATAGCATCCCTGCCGGCCGAATAAAGTTTACCGTTATTCGGATCCAGTTGCATTGCATTGACTCCATTTCGATGTTGTTTCTCTTCGGCATCTCGAATAACGTAGGATACCTTTAAAAAATGATTTAGACACAACATATTTTTATTTAGGTCTTTGCAAACCTGCATTTTTTTGCGTCCTCCTTGACAACTTTTGTGTGTCAACATTATCTGACAGAATTGAGAAAAATTCTTGTCGCCAATCCCTTAAATGTTTCTTACTTTTGTTATGTTAAGGCACTATATCTTACAGTATAGCTATGGTAATTCGTAGAAACTCTGTGTGAAACATTCGATTTGTTTTTATTATTATTAAAATTAACAATAATTATAATAGTCTGTATTTTTCTCTTGAAATCTTAATAAAAATTTTCGATACTATTTGCTTTTTCTGGAAGCGTTGTGTTATATGTTACTTTACAAGTGCACAAAAACACAACACTGCCGGTGTGTAATCTACTTACGAACTTTTATTTTACCATCTCTAGCTGAGCGCCAAAATAAAACTGTTTATTTCCGCTACGGACTTAAAAAGTGAAAAGTTTGAAATTTTAATTCCTATTTTCTGCAAAATATATATTTTTTTTAAAGTAGCTGTTAAAGTAAGTTATAATAATGAAAAGTAATTTAAAATTAAACTACACAAATGAAATTTATTCTAACTAACAATGGTAAATAAATGTAGTAAAATTTGAGTCAACTACTTTTCGGATACTCTTTAAAATTGACCACAATCAATTTTTATTTAGTTGGGTTTCTTTACCCCTGAATAGATTGTTACTTTATACAACAAACCCAGCAGTTTTTTTATACTTCTTCCAGCATTTGCGACGCGTCCATGCGTAATCGATTAAAACTAATGCATTTATTATGTTAATTAGTCTGTAAAACGTTTTTCATCATTATTGCTAATACGGACTAGAAACAAGGTGATTTTTGTAACACAAATTAATCGTATTCTTCTGCTTTCACTAAACTAATTCTGTATACGTATCTATATTTATGGAAAGTTATTTCTGTAAATTAAAAAAAAAGTTTAGCCCCCAAACCAGTTACTCTTAATAAATAAAATTTTAAACACAGCATTGTAGGGTGAAAATACTTGAATTTTGCTCTAATATTTATTTATATGGTTTTTTTCTTTAGTTTTGCTTAATCTTTTTATTATTATTATTATTATTTTTTCTTTGAACACAAGAGTATAAATTTGTAAGCGATATTAAAAAATACACATGTCACGATTGCTATCCGGAGTCCGGTGATAGTAAATTTGATTTATTGATTGTAGTAGCATTTTGGTCATCCATACTTTGGAGATTATGTGCGGAGCTTACCTAGAAAGAGTTATAACATGTTCATTGTGATCATAAGTGAACAATAAAGAATATAATTATTTTAACTCTTACAGGACTAATAGGTGTAATTACTATTGCAGTACGTGTTGGTCGGTGTAATAAGGCGGTATCTTCCGTTGTTTCATCACAATCGCCTTCAGCATCAACGTCAACATCAACATCAACAACGGCATCGCTGTCAATTTCCCAAGATGGATATTGATCGAACTCTTCTTCACAATTGAGATCTTCTTCTTCCAAATCTTCATACTCATCTATTAATATTACTACAATGAACATGAACAATAACAATAATTAGTTTTTTGATTGGCTCATTGAATTCATATTTATATTGTCATAATTACTTGAACTTTCTGGTCTTTGTCTTGGACTAGAGCCAAGTGATTGTGTTTCTATGCTTGGTATAGATATTGCTACCTCATCCACATGAATTTCTTTTTCGTATGGTTGTGATATTGATCTGCAAAGAAAAATTGAGATTTTAAAATGCATTGGTAACTTTTGTATTAAGTGCAGTTTAAGGTTTTGCTTATTTTTGTCTAAACAATCATGTTTTCGTTAACATAACGTTTCTTGTTTCTGTTTTTTCCCACAAAATTATAACTTTTTCGGAGAATTTTTGTTTAATTGGTAAATTTCTTAGTTATTTCATTTTTGCATATTATTTTTTTTTCGATTTAGGTTTATTTTTTGAAAAATTTTGATAACTTTTGATTTTTTAAAACAATTTTTTTGGCTGCATTTTCGACTTTTTTATTTTATATTTAGTCTGTGGATTTAAGATCCCTACAGACATTGAAAAAGTAAATACATAATAATATTATATAAAATTTAAAGTTAGCTATATAAATATAAAATAAAATGGCATTTAACAACATCCAAAGAAAAATCAATATGCTTATAAAATTTATTTAAATTCAGTACAAATTCTGAAAAACGGATGAGAGTTAGCATAATTTGATCTGAATGCTTTAATTACAAGTGTATTAAATGGAAGGTTAAATAAAATATTACTAATCAAAAAATCTGAACAAACATTATATTTAAAAGAAACGTAGTGTAGGAAGGTAGATTCAACGGATTCCATTGTAAACCGCGAAGACAAAATAACAATAATTGCTTTTGAACCGATTCCATGATATTACTATAAATTATTGAGCCATATTCCATAACAGGTCTGACAAGAGAAGATGTTTTGTGACATATGGATCACTAAACTCCTTCACCCAGCGTTTTAGAAATCCAACAACTGCACGTGCATTGTTAATGGCCAACGAAATATGCTGTATAAAATTGAATTAAGCATCCAGTAAAATACCAAGATCCGAAACCACATTTAGTTTCGCAAGTTCACAACCGCTTAAAATATACTGCACGATTGTATGATGTCTTCGAAAGAAACACATGTATTTGCACTTTTTAATGTTTAACTCCATAAAATGAATATTACACCATGAATTAAATGCATCTAAATCCTTTTGTATATTATTGTGAATTTTCTTTTTCTTTGAATACAAAAATTTTTTTTTGGAAATTTTCATAATAAGATAAATTTCTTGAGGAATTTATATAGTTTTTTATTAAAGTAAGATTTATTCGCAAAATTTTTTGGTTTTTTTATGGATTTTCTTAATTTTTTCGAAAAGTGTCAATATTTTCAATTTATTAGCCAAATTAATTTTTTTTACATTTGTTATTAGTAAAATGGTTAATTTTTTAAAAAGGTGTAGACTTTTTAAATTGTCCTGTGTGCCTATATATATATAGTTTTGAATTTCCGGGAATTTTTGCTTTCTTTTTAAATAGCAGATGCTTTCAGAAAATGTTTTTAAACCTCGTATATCTGCTGTTCAGTAAACATAATATTATTCAAGATCTTACCTTAGGGTTACTCTCTTCTTAGTTCTACTTTCTATGTCGGCTATAAAACCATCACTACTACGCTGTTGATAAACACGTGCCGGTCTAACATCGGCTGCTAAAGGATATGAACAGATATCGGAAGACTAAAAATGACCACAATAATTATTTTCTTAATTGCTTAAATTTTTTTAAAGTAAAAAATAATTAAAAATACCTTTATATATTCTTTGGTCCCCTGAGAGGGGCACAGCCCTGCTGTGGTCGTTGATGCATCTAATGAAGCAGTTGTTTTTGCTGCTGCCGCTGCCGCTGCCGCTGCCGGTGCTGCTACAATGGCATCATTTGTTTTTATTATCGCTGTGCGATTTTGCCAATCTAGTGTTTGATTATTAGTACTTTTAGTAAGACCACCGCAGAGGCTATGATTAGGGAGGTGATTATTGTTGGAATGTTTAGAGACCTGAGGATTAGGGGGAAGAGGTTGAAACCGTTGTCGGTCCTCCATATAAGCTTTAATTAAAATATCTAATTTTTCTTCTATATCGGCCACCTAATAATTATTTTAGGAGTCAAATTAAATATCGGAAATGATAAAAATTATTGAATTAAAAAAAAATTACCTGTCTTTCGACTTTGACCACTCTTGATGCTAAGCTAATTTTAGAAGCGTAAGCGTCTTTTGATTTGGAACCTTGTTTTCCCAATATTTGATCTAGTCTGTTAATATTTTGAAGCACATTTTTAAATTTTTTTTGCATATAAATCAAAAAAATAATTACCTGGCATGAACATTTTTAACACGTCCCAATAAATCTACATGACCAGCGGCATATTGTTCCATAACATCTTTAACATCATAGGGTTTGAGAGCTTCTTTAAATTTACGCCGCGCCACAAAGTATTTTAACTGAAAAATATTTTTTTGTTTTTTTTTTGTTTTACAAACAAATTTTACAAATTGGCGAAGATTATGTGGGCCGAGTCTTTTAATTAAATTCGGACTTTGTTTCTTAGAGAGAGTATACATCTGTATTTATTATTTACAATATAAGTATAATAAAAGTAGTTATATTCTAAAGTCCTAAAATGTTTATTTTATATTTGTGTTTGAAAGGTTGCTTTGGTTCGCTTGAAAGAGAGGATGATTCTTCAAGCAATTTTTCAGGATGATTGGAACGATATGTTGTGGTCACACGATTTGATTGTTATACTTTCTTTGTCGTTCAGCTTTTTAGTTGGGGGACCATACAGTAATTCTTTTTACTAACCTTTTGCTAACAATCAACTGAATTAAATTTTACTTAAAAATTTATTAACAAAAAAAAAAAAAAAGAAAAGAAATGGAAGGCTGCTTTTGAGTGTAAATAAATTTATAAATTTATTTACGTATTTTGCGTGCTTAAAGTTAAGAAAAAATAGGTGAGTGTGTGTTTGTAAATGGGTGTAAATGCTTTGAACATTTTGTTCAAATTAAATACATTTTTCAAACTTGAGATATACATACATACATACATATATATATGTAACTGTTAAATAATAATAAATTGTTTTTAATTTTTGGTGTTTAACTTTTGCAACTTTCAAGTGTTTTTATCCTTATATGAGTGAGGGGGTACCCGATGAAGAAGTATTTCAAAGACTATAAAATCTGACAACTTAAAAATTTTGGCTGTTTTCTAATTTATTTAGTTTCATTGGGAGGGTGCTTCTAAAAAATATTTTAGTACCCTTAATAGAACAGTAACAGAGTACTTGAGAAATCTAAAAAATTTCAGCCATAAATAACAACAATGAATGAAACTGAATTATAGCAATTATTCCATATACAAGTGCTCGGACGAGGATTTCAATTTTTTTCCCTTTTATAAATGGAAACACTAATTGTGATGTTTTTATGATTTCATAAATTGATTTTTAGGGGTACCCCTCTCATTCGGTTTATAGGTATCACTCACACAAGGGCTAAACAATGTCCGAATTTTTTTTGAATTTCTTTATACTTTTGAAAGCTTTTTCGGTGACTACTTACCTTTCTTATAAATCGTATGGCAGTCTTGTGCTGATTTGTCAACTGTGTGCAACGTGGCTCATCATCTTCATCTATGACAAATTGAAGAAAATGAATAGATAATTTTATTAATTAGAAAGAAAACGATAAAAGAAAATTTATAACCATTCAGATCCATCAAATCATCTACAGTCACATACAGTGATCACAAAATATTTAAATAACGAAATAATAAAAATTATTTTACACAAGATAACAAGATAATAAATAAATTAAAAAATCAAGTACGTGTTTTTCAACTTCTACACAATTTATGTACATGTATGTGTATGTATGTAAGTTTGTGAAAACTTACACACATATATAATAAATTGAAATATTCCACAAAATAGGTTTGAATACCGATCGTGCTATTTTAAGTGCTAATTTACTACATTAAATAAGGATTTTGTTTTTTAAATTGCGGTGCATGCGATAGATTTGGATGTGTTGGTTTTTAGTCGAATATCCATCAAACTCATGCAACTATGTATTGAAAAGCAAATGCTTTCAAAAATTATTAAATATATAGTTTTTTGACCGATGCCAGTAAGTGAGAAAATGCATTTGAGTGTGATATTCGAATAATCGGTAAAGTTGGTGTTAGGTTGTGTTTTGCGTGTAAATAGTGATACAGTGATGGTGGTTGGTCATTTAGCATCATAAGTTTTATTAGATCTTTAACACCAGCAAACTGATAGACTGGATAGACTGACTAAAATGAGCTTGAAAAGCAGATGCATACACACATCGTACATACGTATCTTTGCTGCCAAAATACAACTTTTCTTCTTTATACTTTTGTACTTTTTGCATATTCAAAAGGGGAAAAAGGATTTGGGTACCGGGTTGTTATGTGATAATTGATTGAAATTATATATATATTTTTTTTGTTATTATTTATGTTCTTTTTTTTTTTTGTTATAATTAAAGAGACGAGAGCTATTTCCAAGGAATATATTTATAAAAAACACGTTACGTTTATATTACATGGACTTCAATTACAATGGTATGGAAAACATTTTGAGTTAAAAGTGGAGTTGTGTACATTATTTAGCAATTGCACTTTATTTGTTTGTTTTGTTTTTGTATTGTAATTTATTTTTCTAAAAGGATCATTTACGCACTTCCTTCCTCTTCAAAATTGTCATTATTGATCTCATTGTCATCACCGAACTGCTGTGGATCAAAGAAAGCTTTACGTCTTGATCGCTGTTCTTGTTGCTCTTGCCCTTGCTGTTGTTTATTTGTACAACGTTTTGCAACACCTGGTGAGTTTTCTTCACACATCGATGTGGTAGGTCGGCCCATGATTAAATTTGAACCAAGTATATCATTCTGCAGCATGCCACAAACCACGATTGGTATAGAAGTAACATTGCTGAAAATCATTTTAGATCTGTTTCCATTGCTGTTGTTGTTGCTGCTGCTGCTATTTATGGTGTCCGAATTAATATCTGTGTTTCTATTAAAGTTTCCACTTATGCCCATTTTATTTTCATGTACTTGGAGAGGTCTTGTAGGCTGTAAACTCTTGTTGTTAGAGCTTGATAAATCTCCCAGCGAAGCAGAACTATGTCTGCGCTCTGGCCGCAAAAAGCGAGGATTTAATCCTGCTAATATACATAAAATTTGAATTGTTGTTGAATAATTTGATTTAAATAATTTTCACATAAGATTTGGGAGGTTCATTTCAAAATCTAACATTGTATATAAAGTGACAGGTAGAAAGAAATTGACATTAATCTAGCTAAATTTGGTTTCCGTGTAAAATGCTTACATTAAATGGCAGTCAGATTCTAACGTATCTTTAGGTAGTTTCAGAAAAAAAATAATAATAAAACTAAAGAAAAGTTGTGTATAAAACTTTTCTTGTTAACATATTTTGGAGACTGTTCGGTGTACTGTAGCATTACCGTTACTTACAGAGTTGCACAATTTAGTTTTTTTTTCTAGGGAGTTTATGGTAAGCAAAGTTTGTATGCTTTCAATTTACCTATTATTATTAATCCAAATACTCTAAAATAAATTATTTCTTGTAGCTGATTTAAACTGTAAGAACCCACATATAAACAATCAAAGTTGAAATAACACACTGGACGATAATTTTATTAAAATGTGTGTAACAAAATTATTTTGTACAAAATATATTTTTTGCATAATTATCCTAACAACCACAAAAATTTGTTAGCTACGCCCTTAAAGCCTGAGAGAATAAAAAATAATAATTAACGTCAACAGATATTGTCAAAGAACTTTATTTATTTTTAAAATTAATATCGAACAAATATTTATATATATAAATGTACCAGGAAGAAAAATCCAACAACAACCATTACAAATTGTTCATTTTCTGCACGAACTCCAAATACATTTTACACATATCAAATACATATGCAGCATATCCACCAATGTCTGTTGTTATTATATATATATTTAATACATAATATTATTGTTAATATTATTATTCGTTTATCGTTTACATTCTGAATACAACACTTAAAACAACATCCATTTGACAAATTTATTTATTTATTTTTTTAATTTACGTAAATTTGTTTTTACTTGTAAAAGAGGCGTGCATCAACTTACCATCGGAATTTTTTTTCAATAAAGTGGTATCTGCGACAGAGTCTTCGCTAAAACTCGGATTTAACGATCTTCCATTTTGTACCACTTCTGAAATGCAATAACAAATTTGGCAAAAAACCAATACTATTTTTTAGCAAAAATTAAAAATAACAATTTTTTTCTTTAGCATTATTTTGGAATTGTTTTTATTTTTAAAAACGCCTAAAGCAGCTCCCATTTGCTACTTTATTTTTAATAGTTTTAATTAAATGTTTCACATTTAAAGTTTTAAACAGAGGGAGAGAGAGAGAGAGAGAGAGAAAGAAGAGAAAGTAAGAGAAAGTTAAAGGCCCAAAGGGAAAACAAAAGTCTAACGGAAAATAAATTAATTAAAGAATAGATTTAAAAATCAAGGAAGGTATCACTAGCGACTGAAACTGATATTCACTTGTATAATGATTTTGAAGCGAACAAAAATATAAAAATTTAATAGGAAACTCTTAATAGCTCTTGTAATTAAACTTTTCTTCTTTTTTTTTCGGAAGTTTTGAAGTTGAAATCATAAAATAAATAATTTTATGTTCAAAAAAACTTTTAAGTTTAAAAATTATAGAATTTCAATAAATGGTTGGTATTATATACTATAAATTTATTTATTTACGGGGGCTTTCATTTTAACATAGAGTGGACACCCATTTTAATGCCAATCATGTTTCACTTTTCAAACGTAGGATAATTTTTTTTGCGATTTTCAAAAGGACTGTTTAAAAATTTCTTAATCTTCCTTTGTGCTTCTTATACTGTGTCTGTGATTGGAGTTCTGCTATGACACAATATTTTATGGCTCCTAACTAAGGCCTTTTGACAACAATTGCTTTCCCTTATCGAGGCTCTGGTGAGGTTTAAAATGCTTTTATTATTAAAAAAAAACTCATCCAACGTTTCTTCTTAACAACTAATATTTTTCCTTATAATCAGTACTCTGCTGGGATTTGAACTCATGATAACAAAAAAAAGAGACAATCAGTTCAGCTTCATTTCTTAGTAGTAAAAATTAGCTCTACTCTGTTAACGTAAATCAAAATTATCTTTAGCTTTGTTGTTATTTAAATTTTAAATTTCCTCTAATTTGTAGTCACTGCCGTCATGTCAGTGAAGAGTTCTTTATTGCAACAAACAGCACAAAAAAACTGCTTCAGCAAAAATAACTAAAGTCATGTAGACAAAAAAATTACTGTTAGCAAGTCGCGATAATTAGAATCTATCACGGCTCAATCATGCATTTTAACTTATTTTCCGGCAGTAAACAACTTAAAATTTCATAATAAATTTTTCAAAAAAATAAAATGCTCTTTTGGGGGAAATTAAACATTTTCAGAAAACTCTTAGAGGATACCTTCCTTCTATAAGGAGAAATAAGAACTTTAAGAAATATTAAAGCATCAAAATATGAATAGCAGAAATGTATGTTTGCCGCCTTTAAAGCTTGAATTCAGTTTAAAGATTTTATGGAAAAAGTATAAATATTAATTTGTGATGAAATTTCTTCATCTTATTTTCCAAACTTTTACACATGCAGATTTTTTGTTCTAAATAGCTTTTTTAAGTAACTTCACAAAATATTTAATAAAAACAATAATATGTATGCTTTCTTTTCTTTTAACCATAAAAGAAAATACTTTGGAAACACTGAAAGTTATCCTGATTTTCGCTTATAGAAAATGTAGAGAGGCAAAATTGTTATAAAAGACTTAAAATGCCCCTTGAGATTTTTTAACTCTTTTAAAGTCCACTTCTGCCAATAATGCATTACATGAGCGTAATGCTTTAAACACTGGATAATAATTAAAAAATTGAATAAAAAACCGAAGATAGAGAAACTGTCAAGTACTACAGCGTTTACAGATGCCATAAGGATGAGTACTTCAGCCCTTCCACATAAAATAATTTTTAATTAAACGGTTATTGTTATTATTATTATTAGGAATAATAAATTAAAATTTTACAATATTTTATTTAGATTTAGCTTAAGTTGCTATCGCTACCTACTATCTAGTGGCTTGTCTGTAGGATTAAATAAAAAAAAACTATAAAAATTAAAAATTGTTTGTGAAATTTTAGGGATTATATGGATTTAGAAAAAGGTTAATATCGGATGGTAAAGTTTAGGCTGGAAAGTAAATTATCTGTCAAACGATTAATTGTCAAAAATTGAGCTGTCGCCGTTTAACATTTATTTAGTAAAAAAATTGCAAAGTTTTAACAATGGAATGTTACACTCTTGAGCGAAATGGTGAAAATTACATTATATCACTTCGTAATACTTAAGCAACTTTTCGATACAATCAGGCTATTTCTGAGAACACTGTGCATAATTGCTAAATTCGAGGCTCAGTGTTGACATCAGTGCGCTTTTGTCTCAGCAAGTCGGTGCTACAAGCCAGTCAAACAATTCAGTTATTGCGTAAGAAATTTCACGGCCGCGTTATAATCTTGATTTAGCGATGGCCGCTTTGTTCTTGTGATTTATTTATTTTATTTATTTATTTCTTTTTTTATTATCATTGTATAATATAAAAAGTACTTTTAGTTAAAGCCACTGGATTATTTTTTCTGGAGGAAATTGAAAGATTGGATTTACGTGAACATCTGCATTGACGAGATGTGCGAAACTATGTTTCAGAATGTGCTTTAACATTTTGTGAAAAGAAAGTACGTTTACCGACGTACTTTTAGCACTTCACTTCCCGACATCATTTTCTGTTATTAATTCCCATATTTCTACTTTACATTGGTATTAATAAAACTAAAGTTGCAAAAAAAAAAAATACTGTGTTTTAAGCCAATTAACTTTCTAATCTCAAATTTGCCCAACTCTAAATTCTAACTTTGTTTAAGTTTGAAGTAGAATGCCATAGCTTCTTCACTATTTTGTCAATACAGTGAAAACTTCTCTTTTTGGTTTAAATAAGTAAATATTTGATATTATTTTCAGTTTTATTCGACCTTTTTTTTATAATTTCTATTAAATTTTAATCTTTTTACTAGGTCCTTTAAATTATAACGATTTCTTTTTCTTTTTTTTCTTTCAATATTTCGCTTTCCTTTGGAAAGCTTCTTCAGGAAATTATTTTTTATATTTTCAAAAACAAAAAATTATAACAATTTGAAAAGAAAAAATTTTTGAAAAACATTTGACAAAACATATAAAATTATTTTCTTCATACATACAAACATACAAAAATTAAAATTTAAAATATTAAAACATACAAAAACAAGGAAACGGAAACTAAATAACAAATTCTTTCTTATGAAATAATTATAACAAATTATGTGTCTTTTGTATTAAGTACCTATAATTCTGCGCTAAATTGTCTGTGTCTGTTTTGAAATTTATTCTCCTTACATTTGGTACATTAACAATTTCTAACATTTCTAACATGTAACGTCTCTTGTAGTTTTTTTCTATATCTAATACTGATGTTTCATCGAACTTTGGATAATGATTATATTTCTTACAATGTGAAGATAAGGATGTCTTCTGTGTTGAAATATTCCTATATTTTTGGTCACATCTATGACCAGCTAATCTTGTTTTAAGTTTATTCTTTGTTGTCCCAATATAAACTTTGTCACAGTTTACCTGGTCATTTCCTCCACATGGTATCCTGTATACTACATCAGATATTTCCATTTTTCCTATTTTATCCTTCATATTGCTAAATAATCTATTTAATGTGTTATATGTTTTGTGTGCAATTTTATATCTATCAGTGTCATATATTTTAGACTTTCTTAATCTATCTGATATTCCAGGAACATAAGTTAATGATTTATAAATTCTTGGTTCTGCCATAGTATTTCCTAAATTATGCCTATGATTATCATATTGTCTAATTAATCGGTTAGTTAATTCCACTGGAAAATCATTGTCATGAAGTATATTTTTTATTGTGTCCCTATTCTTCAACCGAAATTCTCTATCACTTATAGTTAATATTCTATCTATCATATTTTTCGCCGTGTTTATTATCATTTTTCTCGGATGTTTTGAATAAAAATTAATAAGTCTTCCAGAAGATGTTGGTTTCTTATACCAATCAAACACTAACTTATTTTCCTTTCTTATTATCAAAATATCTAAATATGGAAGTTTAGATTCTAACTCTTTTTCAATCGTAAATTTTATATCAGGATGAAAACTATTCAATTCTGATAAAATATCATCCACTGCATCTTCTGATGTTATACAAAATAAATCATCCACATATTTTGTGATTATCTTTGGTTTAATATGCATTTTACTAATACATGAATTTAGTAATTCCTCCATCACAATATCAGCAATAATTGGAGATGCCGGAAAACCCATAGGGAGGCCCTCTTTCTGCTGATATATCCTATTATCAAATTGAAAATACCTGTTGTCTTCAATGCAAAACTTAAGAATACGTAAAAATAATTCCTTCTCAATATTCGTATTTTGTTCTATTATCTGCCATTTTTCCTCTATAATTCTCAAAGCTAAACCTACAGGAATACTTGGAAAAAGTGAAACTACATCAAATGAAAACAATCTATCATAATCCTGTATATTTATTCCCTTGGCACAATAAAAAATATACTTAATGACAATGATTTTCCAGTGGAATTAACTAACCGATTAATTAGACAATATGATAATCATAGGCATAATTTAGGAAATACTATGGCAGAACCAAGAATTTATAAATCATTAACTTATGTTCCTGGAATATCAGATAGATTAAGAAAGTCTAAAATATATGACACTGATAGATATAAAATTGCACACAAAACATATAACACATTAAATAGATTATTTAGCAATATGAAGGATAAAATAGGAAAAATGGAAATATCTGATGTAGTATACAGGATACCATGTGGAGGAAATGACCAGGTGAACTGTGACAAAGTTTATATTGGGACAACAAAGAATAAACTTAAAACAAGATTAGCTGGTCATAGATGTGACCAAAAATATAGGAATATTTCAACACAGAAGACATCCTTATCTTCACATTGTAAGAAATATAATCATTATCCAAAGTTCGATGAAACATCAGTATTAGATATAGAAAAAAACTACAAGAGACGTTACATGTTAGAAATGTTAGAAATTGTTAATGTACCAAATGTAAGGAGAATAAATTTCAAAACAGACACAGACAATTTAGCGCAGAATTATAGGTACTTAATACAAAAGACACATAATTTGTTATAATTATTTCATAAGAAAGAATTTGTTATTTAGTTTCCGTTTCCTTGTTTTTGTATGTTTTAATATTTTAAATTTTAATTTTTGTATGTTTGTATGTATGAAGAAAATAATTTTATATGTTTTGTCAAATGTTTTTCAAAAATTTTTTCTTTTCAAATTGTTATAATTTTTTGTTTTTGAAAATATAAAAAATAATTTCCTGAAGAAGCTTTCCAAAGGAAAGCGAAATATTGAAAGAAAAAAAAGAAAAAGAAATCGTTATAATTTAAAGGACCTAGTAAAAAGATTAAAATTTAATAGAAATAAGTAAATATTTTCATTTACATTTAGTTAGCAAATAAAAATATAATTAAATTTTTTAACATACATTTCTGATCAGAAATGCTATCTTTTTAAATAATAGACTTCAATTTTGTGTAAAACGTAGCATCCCCTAACTAAATAAGAAGCTGTTATATTTATTAAAGTTATATTAACTGTATAGTTGTATTGTCCAGTTTCTCGATATCGAGTATTACAAGAACGAATGTAAGTATTTTAAATATTTTAAATAGGCAGAAATATAAATTTTTGCAACGTGCTCAAAAAAAGAATAAAATAATTTGGAGTTTTTTTTTTTTGCCAAAACGCTTAGTTTCAGTCACATTAACGGTAGCGTTGTAGTTCACACAGCAGTTTCTTTCGCTTTTTTTCGATATCGAGAAACGGCCCTCCAGTTTTTAGGTTAGAGAGAAACTTAAAAAGGAACGAATGTACGGAATAAAACACAAAAATAGAAAAAAAAGTTTTAAACATCAATAATTGATTTTAATTAAAAACACTGTGTTTTTTTTAATATAAAAGAAAAATATTCAAAAAAATTTAACGAAATTAAGAAAATCATTTAAAAAAACACATGCTTTTAACTGCGTTACACTGAATTATTAATATAAACTTATTTTACGAAAGAAAAAAATATTTTATTATATAAATCATTTTTAGTTTATATCGGAAATTTATTAAATAGAAATTTAAGTTGATTTTATTTTTAATTCGTAACATTTGTTTAAAATTTGTGTTAAAAGTTTTTCTTCGCTTTAAACAAATCTAATTATATATAAATATTTTTAATTTGTTTTTTGTTAATAGTATATTTCATTTATAATATATAAAATCTAATAACTGTTACTGTGAATAATGGTGAGAGAATAAATACAAAGTATTTCATTCATAAATTCTTTTCAGAAAGAAAGAAAGAAAGAAAATAAATAAAATAATAAAAAGGGGAAAATTTAAGGAAAATTATTACTTTGATTATGGTTTAAAAAAATAAACAAAAAATCTTTAAATTTTAACAAAACAACTTACATTCATAAATAAATCCCCATTTTTTTTACTCCTCAGAGGCGCAGCTCTAAAAGTGGGGTGGGGGGTTTGAAGTTTGAATTTTAAAACGTTAAATATTTCAAATACATGTGCGATTCGCTATAAAGAATTTTTTTGTTTGATTGTTTATTTTTGTTATATGAACTTTTTGTTTTTAATTTGTTGGTTATTAAATATTTAATTCAATAGTCATGCATATTCCTTATATACCCCTAAACAAATTCCTGCTCTCTGTTGTGATTGTGGTTGGGTTTTTGGTATTTTATGTCTTCGAAATCCTAATCTTATACTCATAACAATTATATATTTTTGAATATTTAGATAAAAAAAATTAGAAATTTGTATGTTTTATATACAAGTATTTACTTTAATGTCAACAAAATGAAAATTTGGCTCGATCAAGAGTGAAAGTTAACTTTCGGTTATATTTGAATAGGTTTAACGAAAATCCACTACAGATATTCATGTCATGTAACGTGCCATGACATGATTAAAAAATTTAAATAGATTTGAATGTGCACAGAAAACAACTATAATATGCATAAGCTGGCTCAAGCTAACGTCAAAAATTGAACGAAAAGTCTGTCAAATGCTTAAGCAAATCATTGAAGACTTTTAGGTGGCTATAATGTACTTACACGAATATGGAAATTATTATCTGTTTTATTCGCAATTTTGCAAAAAAATTATTTTTTTCTAAATAAATGAAATTTATTAATAAAAAGATGTTTAATAATCATATTTTGTGCACTGCCTGATGGAGCTCCCATCCCCTTCATTTCCTTGCAGAAACGTTTCCATGGTAACTGCCATCTATGTTTAAACTGCGCGACTCTTTATATAATTCGTACCAGTATGAAAATGAAAAACGCAAACAAAATTCTTCAAGGTATTACTTACCACTTTTACTGCATTTTTCTGCTACTTTTTTCGGTACTCATTCCTTTGAATTGCGATTATAATAAAACGCATCTCCTTTGTCATACAAGCGATTTTTTCTTTGTACGCTTTCTATTAAATTCGTTTTCATTCTCCATTGCAATTTGTTTACTAATGTATTTATAACACAATGAAAAATCAGCTGTTTCCGTACGAAACGTGCGATCAGTTTCGTACTTTATTTAAGCAATTGTATTTAACGAAACGACGAAGAGTTTTGTTAAGTACATTATAGTTTGCCACATATGATTATTAGCTATTTGCACAGTTGTTTAAGTTGGCTTAAGCTAGGTTATGCATATTATAGTTGGGCCTTTATTCGAGAATTTAGGAAATAAAGATTTCGAAATATTTTTAGGCGTTCAAATTTTTTAATACATTTTAAATTTTGCAATTTTGATGATAAGATTTTTTTTTTTCGTTTTGCAGCATTCAGGCAACAATTTCTATGATTTGAGTTATCTGGTTATTGAAAGGTTTAATGTAAAGGAGATAGAGAGATGACAGAATGCTTCATTTTTCTGCAACTCTACATTTGACTGCTATATTTAGTTGTATAGCACCACTGCTGTTAAGTAGAAGTGTTATAGTTTTTAAATCGCCACAGATTTAATGCTGTTGGCGAGCGAGGCTGCTGTGATATGTAGTACTTTGACAAATGTTAATTCATATCAAAAGGAGCTAATAAGGTCAAACTGGCAACAGTTTCGATATAAACGCAGGCAACCAAACGAATCATATGCTTAGTTGCTAAGTGCTTATGCCGAAGTCACAGCATCCCTCAAAAACTGCTGCCTTAGCAGGAAAACTTATCAAACACCCTTTATCAAGCCAAGAAAAAATACAAAAAAAAAGAAAATATTTTTATACTCTCAGCTCCTACAGCCAGTATGCATGTAATTAAAAAAAGTAAAATTATTCAGTAATTATATACAAAACAACATCTGTTAAATATTTAAGTTCAACATAACTTTTTCATTTTTGGAACTTTTAATAAGTATGAATCATGATTAACAAACAATACACTGGGCTGTAGAGCTTTCAAATATTATATTGTAGTTTTTTTTTCTTTTAACAAGTTTTTTTGGGGTAAAAAAATTCAAAGCGTTTAAAAATAAAAAAGAAGAAAGTAAGCGAAGTCAAAAAATAACATGCACGTACTCTAATTCATTAAAAAAAAAACAAATTAAAATTTTTAATAATTTTACTCACCAAGATTTTCGACCGATTGATTAATCTCACGTATGTTGCGTGTATACCTCGAAATACGATTGGAGGTGACTGTTTTGATACCATCGCCGCTCTGTGATTGCATTGCTTGGGGTTTGTGACGTCTAATCGTTGGTAATCGGGCCACGAAAGATGCATTGTGCTTAAAACTAGATGAGGCTCTTCTGCGATTTGTGATTATGCCAGTTTTATTTTAATGTTTTCAATGAAAAATAGCAATTGTGGAGTAAAATATTGAAATATTGCATAAAACGATAGATATTTGTGTTGTAATAAAAACAGTTATAAAGATGTGGGTGAAATAAACAAAAAACTCAATATATAATTTTTGAAAATGATTTATATTTCTTCATTTAAATTTATAACTAACAATTCAAATTAAATAAAACTTTATAAAAGGAAAAATAAAATTAATTCGCGGTCTAAAAAAAATTCCTTTTGTATAATTTGCTGTTGTTAACTATTTCTTGATTCTAGCAAAATTTGAGCTCTATACTATCACATGTAGAATTGCTATTTAAGTAGTTGAGAGTTAACACCTTAGTAGGTTTACATTCAATGATTATTTGGACTTGGATTATTTTAGATTTATCACACACACCTTCTCTATCCATATTAGTAACTGATATTTATGTAAAGTATCTTTGTTTCGATGGTCTACATATCGCACCCTAAACACAAAAGGGTCACAACTTAAAATATTAAAATTTGTAGGAAAGACAAACAACTGTTTAGTTCATCGTGCAGAAGCAACACACTCAACACGAAAATAGCCATAACTGTATTTTTCCAGTTGAAGAAGATAGTGATGTGAAAGAAATTTTTGCACTAGACAGAGATGTATACTCTGAATTAATTTTTGGAAAAAAGTAAGTTTTTTTTTAAGAGAAGTAGAACTTCAGGCAACAATGCCTCTTTAGTAAAGTAGCGTGCTACATTCTTTAGGAAAGGGATAGAGAAGAGATGCGACAGTTGATGAAAGTAGAAGGATAGTTACGGAAATTTACTGTCGTATAAAGATAGCTCAGTGACCAGTGACTATGCGCCTTCATCACTGAGCAGCCCCATCGACAGTCAATTTTTATTTGTAGTGAAAAAAAAGCAAGGTCTTTGTTGGGAATCGAACCCAAAACCCCCAGTCATGTAAGCCAGCACACTACCTACTAGTCTACAGGGACATAGGTTTTGGAACATTTTGAGTTGTGACCCTTTTGTATTTAGGGTGCGATATGTATACTATAACTATGCTGCCTTTTGTAAATTAATTAAAAAGTTTTATTTATGAAAAGCAGCGTCTACCCTTCTCAGTTCGATTTTAATTAATTTCATGTAGTGACAGTCTTGATCTTGATTGCAGACCTCCATTTTGTTTTATTGTTTTAATCTTATAAAATATAAGTTAGAAGCTGTCTAATTCCATGCATGATTCTACAATCGATATTTTAAAATTAGTTAATGAATTCTTTCTGAAAAACAAAAACTAAACCACCTACTAATAATTTATATTGCTGGACTTTTCCTATTTTTTGTATTAAAATAAAATGCTCATTGAGACATGATTAATCAAATGCTCCTTAAAAGTATAATTTTAAAAAGAAGAATATCTTTAAAGAGTTTTTTGTTTTATTTTTTTTTTGTTATTAATTTAATCTCAAGCAACAACAAAGTTTTTAAATAAAATATATGAAGCAGTAGAAAAGACTTTACAATAATAAAATAGAAGATATAAAATCTGTCTAGAGTATAAAAAATTAATTAATTAGCTGTTTACCAATGACTATTAAGCTTTTGATACTTTTTGCTTAAAAATATTAAAATATTTGTTTTATATTAGTTAAATTGAGATCAGAGCAAATAAATTGTATTTAGCGTTTTTCAAAAAACATATAGCAAGACGATGTGATTACAAGTTTGTTTAAATATTTTTGGTTTTGTAAGGCTGTGTAATAGATCAATTAATAAATGTTTTAAATTATGATAAATGAGTTTCCTCATAGGAAGAGATAAGAGATAATATTACGGACTTTCATTGATTTGAAGGATATCAGTGATTCAATAATAAACAACAGATTTTACGCACGCCATGGCACACAACATGAAAAAGTTGTTTCAATAATTTGAAACAAATTTCTATTCTGTTTCTGTTGTGTTTTATAACACTACTAGCTGAAACCGGTGTGCTTCGCTACCCCCCACATTTTAAAATAAAATTAAAATTAATTAAAACAAAAATTTATTTATTTAATTTTAATTTAATTATTGCAATGCTTTAGGATATACATATAAATCGGTGGGTTTTCCTACACGCGAGCATGCTACATAAAGCTGTCCATGCGAGAAACATGGATTTGCTAAATTTAAGCCGCAAACTTGCAGAGATTGACCTTGAGCTTTATTAATAATCATCGCAAACGCTAACCGAACAGGAAACTGCAATCGTTTGAAATCGAATGGTAAATCTGTTGGTATCATTGGTCAATAAGTATTCCTGAGTCAAAGAATTTATTATTTCGTAAGAATATCCTATTGTAAAAATTTAATGACGATCGGTCCAGTAGTTAAGACTATATTACGATTTTTAATTGTCCTAAAAAGGGGCGTGGTCCCACCCACTTTTCTCCTGGTACGTATTCCTTATTATGCCAATACCATATGTACCAAACATCATCGACGTAGGTCAAAAAATGCCCAAAATATGGCGATTTAAATTTTTGGGTTATATGGGCGGTGCCACGCCCCTTTGTCCAATCAAAGCTTCATATAGCCTACTATTCCTTCCAGAGTCACAGTAACATGCTGTGAAAATTTCAGGAAAATCGGTCCAAGGGTTTGGCCTCCTATAAAGCACAAACAAACAAACAAACAGACAGACATTCATTTTTATATATATAGATAAGCTCCCAATTCGGATTTTTTTGAACACTTCTTATCACCTTTTCTGTCTTTCGTTTTTTAAAAGAGGAGTAGCATTTCAGACAACAATGCCTATTTAGTCAGGCGGTGAAAGTAGAAGGATAGTTACATAACCTTTAAGCTCTTATTTTTTGTAGTGAAAACATCTACCCCTAGCTTGGTAGGCTAAGTACACTACCTACTAGTCTATCGGGGTAGCTGTCATTATTAGAAGGCCCATGTTATCGGAAATTAACTGTCGTATAAGACAGCACAGCGACCAGTGACTATGCCTTCATCACTGAGCAGCCCCACCGACAGTTATTTTTATTTTTTGTACTGAAAACAGCCAATTTCTTTGTTGGGAATCGAACCCACAACCCCCAGACTGACAAGCTAGTACACTACCTACTAGCCTACATGGGCATCTATTTATTACAATTATCTACAAAAAACTTGAAATATATTTGAAAAATTTTTCTTTTTGTTAACCGATATCTTAATTCACGCTAGGCAGTCAGATGATATTTGCCGGAAGTCTAACGTTATACCCTTCGTAGAGAAAGGCGTAAAAGGCTCTTTTAAATGACAATCTATTCCGTATTGGGGATAGAAAGTTGTGTTTCCAAAAAAAAATAGAAAAACCGAAAGAGTTTAAGGGTTTGAAATCAAACTCTAATTTGGTATGTTTACGGAACAAGTGTAGTCGTATCAAACAGTTTTTACTGTGTGAATTGGCAACTACATGCAGGGTAGACTTGATGGGTATTTAAGATACCAAGGCATCGTATATTATAGAGCATAAGCTAAGTTTAAAGTCTATGTGAATGCTATGAGAGACTTCATTTTAGAATAAATGCTATTAATTACACAAGAATCTTAATACGATTATCAATGAATAACCAAAAGTCACTAGTCTAGCATAAAATCCGAGTTTGTACCGCAAAACTTTGTAATGAATCAAAAATACTATTTGGAAATATAATTTCTGGCTTAACATTGAGCAAATGACGCTGGTTTATAATATTTTAAAAAGGTAGTGGTATGTTTTAATGTTTTCCCGATAAAGTTATTGTATTTCAAATGTAACATAAATTGCCTAAAAGTTTAGTCAAATAATTGAGGAAAAAGCACTTAATGCAGGTAGGTCTGGAAGAAAGAGAAGCAAGACTCTCGCTTGCCAGCTGAATTCACAGTTCGACAGAAGAACCTTTAACAATAATTTATATTTCATTAATTTTAAAATGTTAAACCAGGGATTGGAAAATAATGAGGAAACAAAAAAAAAAAAAAGAAATTGAGAATTTAAGATTTCCCATAATAATATTCTTTTTATTGATATTTTACTCCAAAAATTCTATATTATAACCAGGGTCATTGCAACTAACTACGAATTCTAATGAAATGTATGAATTGTATTTAATTTTTTTTATAAAAATAGGTGCACTAGTGTTAACATTTTTAAAGAATTTACCGGTGCAAAGTGTTTTTTAAGAGTAATAAAAATTACATCAAAATTATTTAAGCCGAAACAATTGCCAAAAGTAGTTGTTGTTTTTTTTTTTAGCAATATACTCAAACTTATTATTTGAGAAAGTGTATAAGTTACTCTCATGTTTTATATTAAAGTTTTCTCCTTTTTAAGCGCAAGAAATCTTTAATTGTGAATTTTAAAAAACTTTCAAATAAACTAGCAATTAAATACAATATAAATGCGAAATTACAGAGAGTTTGTTTCGAAATTAGGTGAATGCGAGACAAATAGACTGACAAATACTGTGATGTTCAATAAACTGTTTGTTGTTTGTAACAAAATTTCAGAAAAAAATGCTTTTGCTTTTTTAATGGATTTTTTTTATGTATTTAGTTTACCTAGTTTCAATTAAATTTCTAAACAGTCTATCCCAATATTCAGAACTGTAAATAATCAAAAAACCAAAAGAATAAAAATTATTTTGGGTTGACTCAAACAAGAAAAAATAATTCAAAATGACTATGTATCGCGAACTTTGTTTAATGATACACTTAAAAGAAGACATTGGAGAGTAAAGTAGAAAAAACAACACTTGGATGATTAGTACCGATACGTTGGGAGAATAACCTTAAAAAATCACTTGAATAAGAATTTGGTTTCTGAGTATATTTTCAATGATATGACACTCAGTGGGAATTTAACTTATTTCAATTATTACTGGACTACACAGCCGGCTGAAAGAGTTTTCGTTGTCCGCATATATGACAATAATTGTTTTATTAGCTCTCATATTTCTAATCAAATAATTTTTTAAAGTTATTTCTAAAAGAATCCCATTAAGGCAAATTTAAAACTTTCGCTTCAAACTGTTCGCTTAGAGTTTCCTCAAGCAATCAAAAAGTATGCATTGGACTTTTACAATGATCAAATATTTAACACAAAAAAAAAAAACAAACATTGACATTTGTTACAAATAGCAATTTGAAATAATAATTGTTTTTACTTACGAGGCAGGAGGACTGGGTAAAGCTACTTGATGTATTTTCCATGTTGCTACAGATCTTGAATGTTCATCGGCTGC
Organism: Trichopoda pennipes; assembly: GCA_030448955.1. NCBI lineage: Eukaryota > Metazoa > Arthropoda > Insecta > Diptera > Tachinidae > Trichopoda > Trichopoda pennipes. The sequence continues at coordinate 8,541,281 of JASKUP010000040.1, forward strand.
ATAACAGCGCCATAACGCCTGTATAAGCGAAGCAGCGGGTTGACGACGGCGTATCATGTGTTTCTGACGCTGCTGTTGTTGGACCTTTAAGGCAAAACCACTACCTAAGATACCCTAATAATAACAAAATAAAATATTTCACTTTCTTAAGTGCCAATTCACTATATGAAATTTGTGTATGTAATAACTTACCGCCGGTAAAGCGAAAAATGAAATACCTAATAAAGCACAAAATGAAGCTATTAATTTGCCCTGCCACGTTTCGGGAACCATATCGCCATAGCCTACTGTGCATAGAGTTATCTAAGGGGCAAAGAGTAGAACAATAAAAAAATTATTCAAAGTTTTAAATGTTTAAATATTTTGATTTCTCAACAAAAAACAAAATCTCATTCACAGCAGGTAACTTTAGCAGATTCAAAATCAACTCACTTTTGTAAAAAAGCAGCACCTTTGCTTTTGAAAGTTTATGGCGGCAAAATCTGAATTTGAATTTGTACCAACATGAATCTTGTTCATTATTGTAGAAGGAATAACTACTTAGCTAAAAACTTTATTTTTATTCGACCTTTTTTATTTTAATTAAATATGTATTAATCTTTTAAATGGTCTTTTTTAAGTAAATAATATTTCGCTTTCCTATGGAAAGCTTCTTCAGAAGAATTAACTTTTAATTTTTTTCTTGAAGAAGCTTCTTCATAGGAAAGCGAAGTATTATTTAATTAAAAGTATTATTTAATTAAAAAAGATTAATACATATTGAATTAAAAACTTTAATAAAATTCAAAATTTCTTAACAGGATTAAGTTAGAAATTTTTAATTATTAAGTTATGGAGTTTTTTAAAATTATTTTAAATACCCTCTCTTTATCTTAAGGTTTTTTCCCAAAGGATATTTTTATAGAATTTACAAAAAAATTTGATTTTTACAAAAACAGCTTTTAAGTATATCCTTTCTTTAAAAATGCCTACTAAAAGGAGCTTTTTGAAAAAAAAAACTTTTAAAAACACTTTTTTAAAAAAGTTTGCTTAAGAATCGCCCTTGTTTTAAAAAAAATATTTTTAAAATATTTCTTTAAAATATTTTTTCTTTTTTAGAAACATTCTTCGTTTTGAAAAGTACAATTTTAAAAGGTAAAAATCTTTTGTGTATAAGGAAAGAACTTTTTTGAAACTATTTTTTCTAACACAGTAGAAAACGCCGGTTTATTGAAAAATAAACTGTTCATTAAGAAAAAAGGATATCTTTTTATTTGTTCTTAATGGATTTAATTAGAGTTTGTAGTTAATACTTCTTTTAAAAACTTTGCTATTATAGCACCTATTACGTAAGTATCCCTTAAAAAATTATACTTTTAGGGTGCCATTTGATTTGATGGTTTTTGTATAGAATTTAAAATGTCCTTTTTTGCAAAGTTTTTGGCGATTTATTTTTAAATGTATTTTTTATTATTTTTGCACTTTTTCCTTTAGTTGTTTAATATTTTTCCGTTAAATCACAAAATTTTTTAACAATATAAAACCAATTAAAAATATAAAAGCCTATATAACTATATAAACCTATTGTGTTGGGGCCTTCCAAATCCTAAAACATAAAAAATTATAATAAAAATTTTATGTTTTTTTTTTTATTTTACTTACCACACCCCACCATAGGGCTTGAGCAAAATTACTAAATTTTTCATTAACATCTTTCTCCATTAAATACACCAGGAATGATGCAAATATGAGACCTAGGAATCCTATATACATTGTGGTTATTAATTCCTATTTAATTAAAAAATATATATATATATATATATAAATTTAATTATATTTTCTGTTATGTATTTATAAACATTAAAACTCACTTGTCTGTGTGCGTAGACGACACTGCCCAGCAGTTTCCATGTGCCACCACGTCGATCCATACGTACCATACGTAGAATTTGGAAAAAACGCAAACCTCTTAAAGCACTTGTAGCAAATACTTGACCAGATGTGCCCATCCCTAATACAACTACGGAAGCAACTATAGTAATAATATCTGTCAACGAAATTATTTTAAAAGTAATTTATGAATTTTAATGTAATCTTATGCCACATATTTCAATGTGGTGTTAACTATGCTCCTCTATTTACCTATAATACAAAATGGCCGTTTTATAAATTTAAAACGACCAACACATCCTTGGTATCGAGATCGACAACCGGATGACCACAGCCTTTTATAAGATAGAACATGTTTTATTTATTTTTGCAATTTTTTTTTAAGAATTTTATGCTTTTAATTTCTTACCGCAGGAAAAACTCCATTGTAAACCAAATAACTACTAAAATTTCCATTCTAAATAATATAAACAATGCCTCCTTCTCGTATGCCTCTATCGTCGAGAATACACTTAAAACAAGACAGGTAAAGACCATAATGAATCTTTGGAAAGAAAAAAAAAATAGAAATTAATTAAATTTATTTTTTAATTTCATTGAAAAAATTATTCAATTTATTTATTAATTTAATCATATTTTATTTGGGCAAATAAAAAATTTTCTTACTTTTAGCTTGATAACAATTTTATATTGTCGATTTCATTTCATGATTTTACAGTGTACAATCTTAGGTTTATAATTATAATTATATTTTAGATAAAACATTAATTTATTTATTTATAATGCAAAATAATGAGTCGAATGTTTGCAGTTATCAATATTAGTTTTTAACTATTTGAACACGTTCAGTTGCTTTTTAAAGGCTACTTTGTTCTGAAGGTAATTTTTGAAGGCACCTTTTTCAAATGTGCTTTTAATTGCACTTTTTAAGGATACTTATTTTAGCAGTCCTCTCTTAAAGTCTCCTCTAAAATGCTTATTGTTAAAAGTACTTTAAAAAAGTGCAAATAAATTTGCGCTGATGATACCTCTTTTAAAGCTACTTGTGTTTTTGTTAAAATTGAGTTTTTAGAGGTACTTTTTGAAACAGGAATTTTTAAAATAAATTAACAAAAAAATTTGTCTTTATGTTTTAGTTATTTGAAAATTTTATAATTTTAAAAGTTAAGTTTGATTCAAGTTATTTTTTTATAAATTTTTGTTTTAAAAGGCTTATGCTTTAAATCTCTTAATTTAATGCAAAATGTTTTTTGAAAGGTTATTGTGGAGTTATTTTTTTTAACGAGGATTTTTAATAGCTACTTTTTTAAAAGCACTCTTTATAATAGTTTCTTTTTGAAATGCTATTGCTAAAAAAGATGACTTTAAAAATAACATTTGGAGGAAAAGTAATTTGTTTAAAATTTGAAATTTTATTTTTCCTAAGAAGTACTTTTTTTAAAGTACTTTAGTGTTTTTGTGCTTTTGAATTTTTCAAAATGAAATTTTAAATGATTTTTTTTTTTGCAATTTTTAATTTATTTATCAAAAAAGATATATTTAAAAGAGGATTTTTTAAAGTTATTGTTTCTAAACGGGTTCATTCATGGTTTAGTTTAATTTTCCGATATTTTCATTTTTTGAAAGAAATTTAGAGAACTCAAACATTTCTGGAATTTTATAATTTTTGTAAATATGTTTTTAAGAGTTTTCATATTTTACCATGAATATAGAATAATTGAATCAGTTTTATAAGAGATGCAAATATTACTCTTAAATTTGCTACCTGATTTTCTATTTGCTTCACATTCTTATAATAAAACACAAAGAATTCTGAATAGCTTAATTTATTTTCTATAAGAAATCCTAAACCAGAAGATAGTATTTGATTTCAAGGTCTTGAAGTGTGCGTGATAAGATTTACGTCAGTACCTAGCTGTGTAAGCTATAATCTGACGGTGGATAATACCACTGTGGATAAATTGTAGTGTCATCCACGCTCTAGAAAGCCCTCAGATATGTCTATCCTCCAGTCACTCTTAGTCGCAACTCCGAGAGCTCAAAACACAACCACAAGCATGCTAACTAAACCAGGACCATTCATTGTGTTCATTGTGAATAATCCGACCCACACAACTCAAACGAGGGCTGTGAATTCACAATTACCACGATGCTCCCGAAGGGCCAAACTCAATAATCAATCAGGGAACAGCTAAAACGCTAAAAAGACAAATAGCTAAACTCTGGGGCTTTACTGATTCCTGTCGAAAAATAGTGTAATTGTCCAGTTGGCTCCTGTTAGCCTTAAAAGGAACTGCGTTACCTTTACTCCCGTTGGCACATGTAATGCCGGTTAGATTTCGTGAAAACATCTTTATTTGCCCCCCCGCGAGTGGGTTGAAGTGTGCATTCACGTAATAGCTTATTATTATTTGTATATTATTATATACAATTCGCTTAAAAATTAAAAAGTGAATCGATATATATGTACTTACACCGCGACGTGATATAAAATTGCCGGCAGCCCTCGCGGCCGCTCCAGAAAATTATAAACACGACTTTGAAGTCTTCTATACCGTGCATCACGGCGATTGCCGCGATTATAGTTCAGAGGCTTCCCCAGTAGTGACATTCGCGGTTGAGCTAAATGTTCAGGTGGACGTGAAATGAGCTTACATGTCCTGGAAAGAAAATTTACCAATTAAGTTACATTACAAACATATTAATTTTTATTTTTTAACAGCTGCAACTTTGTATAGTTTTAATGATCTCTAATATATAATTCTCTAATATATAATACACTTGCCTTAGCTTAAAGGATTTTTCATAAAAAATTATAGGATCATTATCAGGATCCATTTTTGCTACAGGATTTCTTTTTGCTAGCAGAACTAATAATTATGAAAAAGTTTAAATACTTGATTGCCGCTGCAAAAGTCTTACGCATTTGAATTTCAATTTAACACTCTTCTTATGCCCGTAGTAACGTTTCAAATTGAAAACATTTTTTCAACTGAGTTGTTTTTCATGTTTAGTGCTTAAACGTTTCAAGTATATCAAGTCTATCTATTTAACACACCTTGCGATATCTTTTTTATGACAATATTTTAAACCAAATACAGTTAATAAACACTTTACGTATATTTGCCACCAAAAATTGTAAAACAAACATTTTAAAGGAAATAAATTTAATTTAAAAAAGTCAACAAATACAACGATCATCAATTATAAGAATCGTCATCGGTCGTTATTTCGGATTTGTATGTTCAGGTATTAGAGGGCAATTAATAATATTTCAATTATTGATAGTCACAATACAGTTAATGGAAAAAGTGCTAATTGATAGTTTCTTAACAATATCAGTTTTATTTATTTTGATTAATGTTGTCATTTGGAATTTCGTTCTTGCAAATAAACGCTATTAACACTTTGCAACGTTCTTAATACTGATCGTTTTTAAATTTAAAATATGTTAAATAGCATAATTGATAAGGTCTACAAAAAAAGAAAACTTTAAAAATGTTTGTTTAAAAGCGTAAACAAACAAAAAAAAAAACAAAAACAAAAAATTAATAAATAAATAATAAATTGAGAATCATTCATTATAAAAACTTGTCACGATTCTATAAATTTGTACAAATATTGTTGACATTGTCGACATAATTGAGAGCATTTAAATTAACGTGCAATTTTTGTAATCAACTTCATTATCAGCAAGACAAAAATAACAAATACAAATTTTTTCTTAGCGAAGTATTTATGTATGTAAAAGTATAAATGATAAAAGAGCAAATCAGTTCTTATACTCATAATAATACTCGTATACTAAATAACTTAATACAATTATTGCATGATCGGGTGTACTTGATACACTCAAGAAAAACTGGTTAGCAAAAGCAATTTAAATGTGTATGAGGAAAACGACTAAAACTCACAAAAATGAACTACTTAACAGAAGCTTATGAAAACTAACCCAACATTTTTGAAAGTATAACAAATTTAAAAACCTTTATTCTTAATTGATCGATTTCCATCCCATACGTGTATACTTTTAAAGATACCTGTAATAAAACCTTGCGTAGAAGCAGTAATTTATTTAATGGAAAGAGATGCATAGTTGTTAGTATGCGAACTTATAATAGATTAATAAGTCTAATTTGTATAATCAAGAGCTTTGTTTGAGTCGATTTGGGGCATAGTTAGGAGCGGGGAGATTTTTTTCTAAGATAGCTGCAATGTAGAGAATACCGCTCTGAAAGTAAACGCATCGAAAAGAAGTACAGTAGACTCGCGATGACAAAAACACCGCCTTACGTGAACACCGGCTAGCATGAACACAATTTTTTTTACACTGACGACTCTGTAGCGTGAATACAGTAAGAAAGCCCTATAAGGTGAACAAATGTATAATTCGTGCAACATAGAGAACGTTGTTTTCTTTTGAACATTTTTAAGCAATCACTACTTTTTTAAAAACTGAGAATTCCCGTAAATAAATGCTTATGAATATATTCTGGCATTTTGTGTATCGCGTATAAAGTGTGTCGTCAAAATATCGCAAAAACTAACAAATTTTTAACTTTAAAGGAAAAAGTAGATGTAATCGAAAAAATATAAAGAGGATCAAGCGTGACTAGCTTAGTAAAGCAATACAATATTGCAAAGTCAACAATTTGCGCTATAAACAAAAAACAAGATAAAATTTTTAAAGAGCAAGGGTTACCCAATAACGCTCCATCTCATCCTCCAGAAAATGAATTGAGATCAGACGACGGGTTCATAAATGTAATGTTCATGCCACCCAACGTCACGCCACTCATACAGCCAATGGGTCAAAAAGCCATAAGACTAACATGGCTTTTCTATAGAAACAGTTTCTTGGCATCAATTGTAGATACAGGAAATGAAGTTATTGAAGCTCTAAAAAAATTAACGTTAAGGGACGCTGTTGAAAAGGAAACGATATGGAATTGCTGGACGAACATTTTAGCCTCTATAGGAGATGAAGAAGACGTTGAAAAGGATATTCTATTAGCTATTTTGAGAGAAAGAATTTGTGCACCAATTAACACCCAACAAGAACCCGCAATAGAACGTTTTAAATCCAATTAATCCAGATGTTTGAACATTTTCACATGTCTAGTAATCCGCTTAACTTAAATTGTGTCTTCGCAGGTTAGTTTTTCATTTTCTGATATCAGTGAATGGACTGCAGATCTTCAAAACGTAACTGAAACGAACGAAATCTTGAGCAGTGATGAAATTGAAAGCGATTATAGTATTCTGCAAACAGCACGGACCAAAGTAGAACCTAGTGAAGCAATCAACATTTTAAACGTCTCCGAGAAAAGGTGGTGTTCAGCTCTTTGCAAAAAAAGAAAATCCAAAAAAAATAATTTTAATAATAAATTGTTTTTCTTAACAAAGCAAATATGAATATGAATTAATGAAAATGAATTAATAAAAGAAATATATGAATTTGAGTTAAATTCATATGTAATTTTATTTTTAAGATGTAAAAAATTACACCTTCGTAAACATGAACAACTTCGCAAACGTGAACAAACTCAGGTTTTAATAGTTCACGTTACCGCGAGTCTACTGTATTTGGATAATAACTCAAACAACTTTTATACTGCAACCAAGCAATGGAAAATAACCCAGTGAACAAGAAAAATAATATTTATTAATATACGAAAATTTACATCTTCAGGTAAATGAAACCGAACGAGGCGATTTCGTAAGTGGAAAACTAGTTTATGTATTAGAAAATTACAGTAATTTTAATATAGTCCAACTATGTAAAGTTAAGCATATCCAAAGAGCTTTTCATTCCTGCAAGTAAAACAAAATTGATAAATATTAAGAAATTCAAAAGAATGCCAAACAGTTTTTTGTAATCTCGGAAATGACTTACCAAAGAAGAAATGAGGAGATGTTGAGAAATTGAGAGTACGAACTTGGAAATAGGGCGCTATTAGGTATACACCTGAAAAGGTTTTGCAATGATTGAACCTGAAAATTTGGAAACCGATAACTGTCGGGAAAATAGGTTTTGACTTAAGATATAAATTGCCGAGTTAAAACTGAAAGGGTCGTCCGGGGCTTGTAAAAGTCTAGTATTGTCTGGTAGTCTTATTGACTTTTCCTACTCCGCTTTAAAAACTCCAACAGTCACTCTATATAGGATGATGAAGTGCTATAAAGCAACCAAACATTTTTTTAGAACACATACTTCCGAGGTCAAAAATAAAGCTTTGTGAGCAAGGCAACGAACAGCCTTTACATCATTTCAACAATAATAATTTTTTAAATACAAGACAGCAATTGCAACGGCATTTGAAATGCATAAAAACAAAGCTAATAGAGTAGGAATTGAGTAAAATACAGTAAATAACGAGGTTCAAGTGTTTTAGAAAAGAACTCAGAGGAAAACCTGAAAATTGTTTAGTATTTATCATTATTAAGTACTTTTTGGTATAAAAATAAAGTCGGGGAAAATTTTTTTAAAATTCAGAAAAAGTACGATTTTGAATAATTCGCACATTTAAATTTGCCAAAGGGTGTGTTGTGTTTTTCCACCAAAATTTTTTGAATCTCAGATTCTCTCTCTGTTTATTTTTTTAGTTTTCAAAATATTCAGTGATTAAAGAAATTATAATTAAATATGAAAAATGATTTTATCTACATTTTAATTTAAATTGTATGCATATAATTTAATGAACTTTATTAACCAGATAATACATAAATATTATAGCAAAAAACTAGCAACTTTTTCTGTAAATGGAACGAAATTTTTAAAGCATGATTAAGTTAGAGTCTGAATGCCAGCACATGTAAAATACAACTCGTTTACCTATATTTATTATCCATTTTCCTTTTAAAAGTGACGCGTGTAGTATCTGAAATATTAATGAATTTTAATTGATAAAGAAATTTATCATTTTATAAAATAAAATTATTTGAAAGCAATAGCAGCAATAGGTTTTAAAAAATTGAATTCAGTGAAAATTATTTCAGTGAATTTTTTAAGTTATCGCAGAATTTCGCCATATCACAATGAATCTTTTTTATCGTATCTGTTACATATTTTTACAAGAATATTTTTAAGAATAGCATATGCTGTTTACGAAAATCTTTTATATACAAATTTGGAAATACTAATAATTTTGCTTGAAAAATGCTCATTATTTGCCTAAGCTTAATCAGCCTCATTTTTATTTTAATTATACGATTTGTGTTCTTAAGTGCTATTGAATATCTTTTTTACAGTTCCTGTAATCTGTCGAAAATATCAGTTCATTATAAAATCGACTTACCAATAAATAACCTCTGGTCCATAAAAAAGTAGAGAGTTAAATGACTACTTTCCTTTACTTTCGTTTCGATCTTCAACTTCCGTTACATGATAGATTAGCTGACATAATTATGCTAAATTAAATGCATATTTATATATATATATATATATATATATATATATATATATATATATATATATATATATTCTAGGTAAATATGATTTTGTTTTGGAAAAAGAATATTAAGAATTGTCAAAATATAACAATAAAAAGCTTGACAGTCAAAAATTTCGTAAACAGAATGAGAATTACTTGAGCGCAAGCTCTAACCACAATACTAACAAACATGCAAAATTGTCTATATATTAAATTTGCATGCTTTGCGAATATTATGCCGGTACTTAATGTAGACGTAATGTATTATAACATGCAACCATTGCAGATTTCATTTCAGAAAACACCTCATGCTGTTATAATTTTAAACAATTACTGGCGGCATATTTATTTATTGTTTTATTTCTATTTTGGAAATTTAAATACGTTTTATTAAATAGAGGTTGTGTATTTTTTGGTGTTGTGCTTCTTGATATTTTTATATTTTGTTGTTGTTTCTAATTTTTTTTTTTTTTGTAACTGAACTTGATATTTTTGCTTTACACCCATAAAAACGAGCTTTTAAAAGTAAAAGCTCAAAAAAGCTTTGCCCAATAAAATGAAAAGTAAGATATTTTTTTCCATAATAAAATAAATATAATAATTATTTATTAATTATTTTTAATGTGCTGCAACCTGCTGTGATACTTATATCATATAAATTGCGTAGAATTAGATTTTTTTTGTTTTAATAAGTTTACACTGCTGTTAATTTGAATAGGACCGATACGGACAACTATTGGAGATCAAAACTTAAAAGATTAAATAATTTTTTTCTAAGAAACGCAGCTGTTATATAAAGAAATATAGAACTGAATTAATAATTTTAAGTTAGGCCAAGGTTTGTTGTTGTTGTTCTTCAGTATTCTTCGTATTTGTGTATCTCATTGAAGACGGTTAACAAATATCTTACTGAAGCCTAAGCTTTACATGTCAGTATATATATTTAGTGCAGTTTTAGATTTCTTAAACTTTTATTGTATATACCCAAAAGCCTTTTCTGCAAACAAATAGCAAACCTTTGATTAAGCTTATTTTTTACATCTGGGTGAGTGGCGTTTTAAAAATTTTATCCGAGGTAATTATTTTTTGAATGTTGATTAATGATCACTATTTGGAATGTCAACGTTAACGTAAAACACCTCAACTGGAAAATGTGCTGAAATAATAATGGTTCAAAAACACAGTAAGCCAGAAAGCGAGTTAACTTCTTACAGACCTATTAGCCTTCTGCCAGTTATTTCCAAAATATTCGAAAGATTGTTTAAAATTAGGTTAACACCTATTCTGGAAAGTCAAAATATTATACCAGATCACCAATTTGGCTTTCGCAATCAACATGGAACTCCTGAGCAGTGCCACCGCATAGTGAAAGCTATCTCAGACTCCTTAGAGAGAAAGTATTTCTGTTCTGCAGTATTTTTAGATGTCAAACAGGCATTTGATAAAGTATGGCATAAAGGACTTCTGTTTAAACTTAAAAACATTTTACCAACTCCGTTTTATTTATTTTTGAGATCATACTTAGAAAATAGAACCTTCTATGTAAAAATTAATGATGAAAGGTCCAACATATGTAGCATCAGTGCAGGTGTGCCGCAAGGTAGTGTTCTTGCGCCTTTTTTATACACAGTTTATACCTCAGACATACCTGTAAATGAAAATATAACTATGGCTACTTATGCAGATGACACCGCTATTTTATCTTCCAATCAGTCACCGTACGAGGCTACATTATTAATTCAAACACAACTTGATGCCTTGGAAAATTGGTTGCAAAAATTGAAAATAACCATTAATTCACATAAATCTTCTCATGTAACATTCACCTTAAGAAGGAAAGAATGCCCAGCGGTGTTTTTGAATGGGTCTGCAATTCCAAAAACTGATAAAGTAAAATACTTAGGAATGCACCTTGACAAAAGGTTAACATGGAAAGAGCATATTAAATCTAAAAGACAACAACTAAACATAAAAACGAAAAAACTGTACTGGCTACTTGGAGCTAAGTCTAGAAAATAAGATAAGAGTTTACAAGGCAATACTAAAGCCGGTATGGACATATGGTATCCAACTCTGGGGAACTGCAAGTAATTCAAATGTGGAGATTTTACAAAAATACCAATCTAAGACACTAAGAACGTTAGTCAATGCTCCCTGGTTTGTAACGAATAAACAAATTCACAAAGACCTCAAAATCCCTTTAATTAGAGATGAAATAAATAGATTTAGTCATGCGTACTTGAATCGATTAGGTAATCATAGCAACATTTTAGCAATTGCTCTTCTAGATGAAACAGAAGAAGTAAGAAGACTGAATAGATTTCATGTACTAGATTTACCTTATAGAAAATAATCTTATATATATTTTTTTAATCCAAATCAATATTAGAACTTAATATTTGTTTAAGCTATTAAGCTTGCTCAAGCTTATAGCATATGTTATGTTTCTCTTTTTTTTCATATTATTTTATTTGATCAAATTTACTCATTATTGTAAAAATAGATTGTAAATAAATAAAATCACAAAAAAAAAATAATGGCATTATGATAGTCAATATTGACTACTTTTGTGTGACATTTGGCTTTTTTAAAGGTGTTTTGTAGACGACATCGAGTTAATGGGACTCTGTTTATGTCGACACACTCTTTGACGACGATTCACTACAGTTTTCTACAATTTTCGCTAGGTAATAACAAAATTTTATAAAAATTAAAATTAGTATGGCACAAACTAAAACAGTGTTAAATAGTTAAACGATTGCAAACAAGGGTGAGGCAAATAATATTGAATTTGAATTCCATCAAATTACCAATACGAGATAGAGATATTTGGCAAAAGAAAAGCGAGAAAAAAAATTGAGCAATCTGGGCATTTTTTTTAAAATTAATTTTATTTTATTATTTTATCAAATGAATTATTTTTAGCTTCAGAGAGCTTTAAATCTAAAGTAAAAAAGAATTTAACAGGAAACAAGACAGAAGTGGATGTGACAAGAGAAGGCATAAACAGTTCTTAGTTTTACCGCTAGAAAAAGCTGTTTCAAAAACATATGAAATCTGAGCGTGTCATCAAAGGAATTTAATATCTGCGCCATCCACACAATCAATAACACCAGAAAATTCTGTCCTCTCAAAAAATTCCAGCTAAGCTTGTATCACTCTTTTCTTCTTCCGCCATTATAAATTTAATGAAAAGTGGAGAGAATACTCTTTGCGAAAACTTGAGTGTCTTTTCTAAACTATTAGATACTGTAAGCTATGATAATCATTCCCAATACTTAGCTGTAAAAGCTAAATGTTGTTGCCAGCTAAGTTATTTGAAATAATGGCTCTATTATGGATGGCAACTGAACTTAAGCTGCGTTGCCATTTACCAAAGTGGTATTACGTATGGCAACTGATAACTAACAGCTGTTAATTTTAGTTGCCAAACTGGCAACAACAAATTTTTAGTTGCTGTGTAGTTTTCAAATCAAAAAAGGCGAACAAATTAATAGTTAAGCAAAATATTATTTTATTTTTATGTTGAAATAATAATACTGAAATGATCTGAGCTAACAGCTTTCGAATTGATAAAAATAATAAGCAGACAATAATTCGATCTTCTAATTAAAGAAATGGAACACTGGGTCTGTTGCTCGTAGGGTCTGCGCATTTAGGTTCCACTCACACAACTGACAAAGCCAGGAAACTTGCTTTTTGAATAGCATTTTTTGTTGTTGTATTTTTTTCCTCTGTCATTTTAAAAGTTATCTAAATTCCACAGATTTTATTCTCGATCAGATGGATCACCTCTTTCCAAACCACCGACAACGTAGATTGTGCATTCGCTAATGATTTTAGCACAAACCTTTAACAGCGGAGGTATTACTGTCTTTTAAAGTATCCACCAGATAAAGTACTGATTTTTTGGGTAGGCGAAAATATGCTTTAAAGTTAAAAAATTAAATTATTTAAAATAAATTCAATTAACAACATGTACTCACTGTAGAGCAGTGCCGTTTAATTGATGACACATTTTGCACTTCATTCTCTTCATCGAAAAATACCACCACTGAATTTTTATACACTTTGATTTTAAAAATGTTTAAATGCTTTATTCGTGTAGCTTTGTTTATTTTTTCAGTTGCTCAGATGTCATTATCGATAACTTCTTGGCAACTGAAAAAAGTTGCCATATATAATAATAATTTTAATTTCAGTTGCGTTGCCGGTAGATACGGCAACTTAAGTTCGATTGCCATCCATAATCGAGCCGAAAATGTTGATTGTAATGCATTTTTCATTGAAGCCTCTATATTTTCCAGAATAATATTAAACGCCGTTTTGATTAAACTTTCGTCTAATAAACATCATAATTTAATGTTTTTTATTTATGAATTATTCAAAAACTCATTTATTTACTTACTATTCGGAAAATTGAAAAATGTCAAAGAACTCATCCTAATATGTATTTTCCTTCTATATTTGTATAATAATCATTTTTGTGACAGCGATTTTAGGGGAAAGTCAACCGGCCGGATCAAATAATTTCACTGTCAGACAGGACTCAGGTGCCCCTGTAGGCTAGGAGGTAGTGTACTAGCTTGTAAATATGGGGGTTGTGGGTTCGATTCCCAACGAAGACCTTGGGTTTTTTCACTACAAAAGATAAAAATTAACTGTCGGTGGAGCTGCTCAGCGATGAAGGCATAGTCACTGGTCGCTGTTGCTGTCTTTATACGGCAGTTAATTTCCGACTATCCTTCTGCTTTCACCACCTGTTTCATCTCTTCTCTATCCCTTTCCTAAAGAAGGTAGCACGGTACTTGACTAAATAGGCATTGTTGCCTGAAGTGCTACTTCTCTTTAAAAAAAACAAAAAAAGGACTGGTCGTTATGTGAACACACTTGTATTAGACTGCGTTTGAAGCTTAAAAATAAAACTATCATTTCGACTATTTCAACGCAAGCCTAAAGTTTTTGTTGTGTTCGTGTCTAAAAATTCTGCAACAAGCAAATATTCCTTAGGAATATTCTCTAGAAGGCATTCATTATTTACAGAGAATTAAGCCAGCAACTTAATTCTTCGTATTTTTTTCGTTTACTGCTAGAACTTTCGCTGGAATCAGACATGAAATACATTTTTTCCAATATTTTTTCCATGTAGATAGACAGATATGATACAAATTTCTTTTAAACAATCGATAGCATGTCGACGTCAACGAAACTGTCGACGTTGCCTTTATAATTTATTATAAATTTAAAATTCGCTTATCGTCTATTACACTTGGCTTGTCAGCTAATTATTTAATATAATTTTTAAATCTGCCCTCGTTTGCTACAGTCAAAAACACAATAAAATTTTTTTTTATTTCTTCAAATTTAAATTTTACTTTCAATATCAGGCGTTAATCATCATCAATAACTACGAATGTAAATAAAGCGTTAAATACAGCGGGGGAGGTAATTTCTTTTTTCTATTTTTCATTGCGTTTTATTTATTAATCAATTGTAGTTGAATTTAATTAAAGTTATTTATTTACAATTCATTATTATTTCTTTAAAAATTTTTAATTACATTATTTACACATGTCAAATAATGAAATATTACAATATTAGTAATTAAAAGCTAAAATACATATAAGAAAATATACATACATTGAGTGTACAATACAATAAAATACGATACAACAGAATAGAATAGGATTAAAATTAGAATTAGAAGTTTTTATTGTAATATTTTGTGTTAGAATAATAAATAAAATTTATACTTCATAAGAATATTTTTACTTTTTAACATCGACGATGATTTCATCACCGGCTTGGATGTTATAACTGTATAATAATTTATTGGGGAAGCGCATTTCCTCGGGACCGAATTCTTTGTAGTCCTGATCCAGATAGTATAAACGCATCTTATTGGCAGGCAGACCAACAATTTTTTCCAATTTTACCTTGAGATCGGCAACAGTGCGATAAATGTCGACCAGACGTGACTCGGTTTTGTCTTGAAATGTTAGAAGAATTTTGACACGTTTATCGGGTTTAAGATTAACATTGACCAAAGGATCAAGTTGGCCATGTTTAGCTACCAGTTGGGCATACCGCAAAGGTCTCTCATGCTCAGGTTTATCCATGTAATATCGTATGAAAGCTCTTTCGGCATCTTCGCGTTCGTCGGCAGTGATAATGCCGCCACCATTTAAAATGGCAACGTTAGGTAAACGGGCTATAAGCAATTGACGCCTTTCATGTTCGGTACATTCTAGACGTTCCCAGAGCGGCCAGTTTTTGACACGTAAATTTTTCAGTTTAGGAAATGTTGCCAAGCGATCTATATCATCCCAGGTATTGATGGAGGCATAGCTGAGATTAAGGAATAACAAATTGGGAAAGTGACGCTGGGGCAAGTCCCTCTCCTTAAGCAAAATATCCTCATCTTCTTCTATATTATCATTTTGAGTTTTCTTAATGGGCGTTATGTTTGCTGTATTAGTGTCATTAAATTCAATAGCTCTGATAGGGCAATCGGCAAGCACCAAGTTTTCCATTTGGGGAAATATTCTACCCAAACGACATATTTCTGGCCATTTTTCTACGGGATTGCCAGTAAAATGTAAAGTTTTTAAAGCTTTATGCGGCTCAATTTTTTTATATTTTTTCATTGTTGGTGAACAGCAGCAGCAGGAGTTTAACGTATCACAGCATTTTTCTTCATTATGCTGACAACAGCAAGCGGCGGGACATTGTGGTTCCAATGGCAAATCATTAGTATCTAATAGCACTTCATCATAATCGTTTAAACTTAAGTGTAGTTCCTCCAAAACGGGTAGATTGTGCAGTAAGACATCAATGCTATCCCAATTTAGATAAGTTCCATTCAAAACAATGCCTCTCAGATTGGTGATGGGTGGTATATACAATTTAGAAAGGGGTCTGGATAGAGTATTCTTGCTTAGATTAAGAAACTCAATGCGTGGCATATGTTCTACAATGTGAAAAACTTCTTGCCAATCTTGCAATTTATTTTGGGCCAAATCTAGTTCACGTACCCTTTTGCATTTGTCCTTAATGCTGTCAAAATCGCCAGCGCAATCAATGTCACAGTCATTTAGCACCAACAGTTCGGGCACACAAAGCAGAGGCGGCAGTCTGGGTATGAAAATGGATATTAAACGTTCACCCGATGCTGATGATGGTGGCGTCGTAGATGCAGACGTTGTGTCTTTGTCATTCTCAATTGGTTTATTGGCTTCCGCATCGTAATCACAATCGGAGAAATATTTACGTTCTATAGCTTCTAATAAAGACGGCATATTGCAGGTTGTGCTTGCCTTTCAATTCTTGACTCTTGTTGTGTGTGCTAATGTCTGACACTTCTTTGTCAAAACTATTATTCTATTTTGCTATCTTATGAAGTTTAAATTGGAGGTGGATAAATTGATTGATATTAATAACAGGCTTTATTTGATTTAAAGATTTCTTTCTTCGTTGTATTTGTATTTGTTGTTGCAAAATTATTATTTATATTGAAAGAATAGACTTTTTTCTTAACATTTACATTGAAATGTTTCTTTGTTAAACGGTTGACTTAGTTGCTGAAACATGCTATGGAAAATCGATAATTGGATTCAATTACATTCTCTGCTTTGTTTTGCTTACAAGCTTCGTATTTTTGTATTTTCAAAAAGGTTTTTGTTTGTAAGAGTTTTTCCACAAGATTTCGTTCTTCTATTTTGCTTTTGCATTTGTTTATATTTTGCTTTGTTTTTTTAGTTTTTTTTTTTTTGTTGTATCGAGATATTGTTGAAGTTGTTGTTCCTCTAAGGCGAGTGTTATGCGTTGCTTGAAAAACGTTGGTATTGTTTTATTAATATGCGTGTCAATAGAGGAAGAATACAAGTAAAATAATTGTAATAAATTGGCCAATATTTGCTGAATCGCTTTATGAGGTCAGCTAATTTAAAAGGTGATAGATGATGAGTTTGTTTCTAATGATGCTACACAGCTGCTGCATTTGCTGGGCTGCTGGTGATGACAAATTTGAAATTTCCGTTGTACCAACAGGGGTGCATTCGTTGAACCCACATTTATTTGCCACTGCACCGCTACTTCTTCTAAACGCTCGCAGACCTGTTTGTGAAATAAACGTTGTTCGTTCTAATATTTAGCTGTGGTTCTATTCTCCTTCCGTTCGTCCCTTCGTGCCATCAATCAACCGTTCTCTTCGTCTTGGCTGCTGAATTTTTTCGTCTTGCTGGCTTTCGACTGCAGTCCGAGTGATGTAATTTTTAAACAATTTATTTTCCAGTTTCAATTGCACTTTTATTATTGTTTGCTATTTCGAGATTTTTAAATTATTTTCAATTAAAATTTTTTCCATCCAGATATTAATATCTATGTATTTTGTTTTGCTTTGAGTTTTTAATAATTTTATTTGTTTTTTTTTTTAAATTTTCAATTCAATTGCGCACTATTTTTTTTTTAAACCAATTTTTGGTTGTTCAAACAAAGAAAACAAAACAAATGAAAATTAAATAAAAATTTGTTTAGCTCTTTTTTTTTGTCTAAACATTTACAACTACGTCCGTACTTTGAAAATGATACGTTTGCTGTGTGTATTTCGTTGTTAGTTTAATTTGATAGTGGTCGGTCTGGTCTAGTCTGGTTAGTTGCCAGTGTCAGTGAGATTTACTCTGCTCTGTAAAAATTATTTTTCATTGCTTTATTGGTATGTTGTTGCTTTTTTGTTCTCTGTTACTTGGAAACATTGTTAATGCGCACTTACATATGGGCATAGAGTAAAGAATTGAGCATCGCTGAACCAAAATATTATTGAGAACACATGGTTAAATTTTGTGTTAATTGCTGTGTGGTGTGTAGGTCGTATTGTACATGGGCGAAACAGTCTGCGCTTAATAACAAATAAATACAGGGGCCTTTTTCTACACTTAACGAAGTACGACTATAAGTAGGAAAATTTTGACGTCTTTTAATCGTTAAAATCATGTAAGAAAAGCTTTTTCAATAATAACAGATCGACTATGAAGTAAGTTAGGCAAGCTAAGTTTAATAAGCGGGATTTGGGCTCGGAGTGAGTTATTTTTCGATAACTGAGAATAGCGATGAAATGTTTTAAATTACCATAGACCTATGACCCTGGAATTTTCACAACGGGGAAATTATTTATTTTATTTATTCAATCTTGTAATATGAAGCCATATATGGCCAAATTAACAATATTACAAAGCAATTTGCCTAAGACTGTAATGCGATGTATATGCATATATTTACAATAAATAAATTGATCAAAATATTATCATTAATAATTTTGTGTATAATTTGTTGAAAAGAAAAAAATAAGAAAAAAAAAATAAACAATGCAAAAAATAGCTCCCCAGCCGAAAATAAATGAAAAAGTACGAAAAATTTGAAACAATAAGACAATGGTCCCATTTGGTAGCAAGTCGAGATATAAAAACTATTCAGAATTACAATAATGCTTCATAAGTTTCAGACGAAATGTATTATTTGAGTGAGAAAATAAACGCAATGACAAAGGTAAAAAATTCCACAAACGGGGAAACCGAACCCTGAAAGAAGATTCAAAAAAAGATGTAAAAATTCGGGGTATAAAAAGTTGCGGATTCCTAACCGATCGCGAAAATAAAAAAGAGCTAAATTGCGAAATTTAATTAAGTTAGCGAAGTTACATCCAAAGAATTTATGAAAATAGCCCGAAATATGGTCACGACGGCGTACATTATATACAAAGCGTATAACAGTATTAAACATCCTCTGAATTCTATGCAAGTGCATCGTACATGTACCACTGAAAACTTCGAAAGCATAGAAGAGTTGTGAGATTAACAAGGCCCAAGACAAGCGAGTTCTAATATGTAGAGGTAAGTACAAGTTGCAAGAGTTAATCCTACGTAGAGTAGCAAGGAGTTTGAAGCTCAGCCAATCAATGTGGTTTGTAAAAGACTATCTAGTATCTAGAATAATGCCTAGGCATTTTAGTTGGGGTACAATATTAATACGTGATCTATCTAGAAAAATATCAATATCAAAACTAAAACGATTTGTTGGGCCAAACATAATGGCCTTTGTTTTATATGGATTTATTTTCAAGCCGTTTCTCAATGTCCACAGAAGAACACTGTCTAAAGTAGAGTTTATGTTATTACTCAAAGTAACAACATTGCCGAAAGAATTTTTAAATAATAAGAAAACATCATCAGCGAACAAAAAGGTTTCACAGGTAGATGAGTTCGTAGAAGTGGGTAAGCTATTAATGTATAATGTAAACAAAAGCGGTCCTAAGACGGAGCCCTGAGGAACTCCGGACATTAAAGAACACGCTTGAGAGCTAATACCGTTAAAAACCACGAATTGTGATCTACCAGTTAAATAAGAGAAAATAAGCTTGCATGCAGACCTGGCAAAATTAAAATCCATCAAGAGCTTATCAATAAGAATTAAATGGTCAATAGAAGTAAAATTAATATTAAAAGTTTTTATATCTCGCAGTGCTAGTGGTGTGTGACTTTATGTCGTCTTGGAAGCACAATTTAGCATAAATGATATTAATTACTATAGATATAAATAATATGCAATTAAAATTGCTTTTCAGTAAATATGGAATATTGAACAACGACAATCGCTGTAAGCGATAATTATCAGGTTTAATTAACCGGTTCAATTTTAAACGCAGAAGTTGTTTAAAATGCAGTAGGAATTTCTTTCATCACTGTCCTTTTCAGATTCTTCTATAATAGTATCTTTAAGTTCCAAATGTTCACCTTTTTGACGTTATTGCTACAGGGATGTATTGTGGATGAAGTCGCTGAAGTTTTTATATGGCAGGAGATAAGTATATGGGAAGTGTCCTGTGTCCTGTTTTATGACACAATGGTCGTTTAACAAGAGTTCGATTTAAGATGATCCTCTATACTTGGTGCTAAAAACATCACTTATGTGCCGTAATGATGTAACGGCATTCGATTATAGTTAATGGTGCCAAGTAAATTTGACCTCTAAAGATCATTTCGTCCGAATGAGCGTTAATTTTCAAAATCAAGCTTAAATGCATGAGACTTAAATCCAATCCAGAGAAAATTCTGGGATTAAACCTGTGGCGAATATCTACGGACGAAGATATAAAAGGAAAAAAAATTTGTTAACTTGAATGATACAAATCATATCCCAATTGGAGTCTTACTTCTATCGCTGGTAGCTTCCCCCGGGGGCACTTTATAAGTCTATAAGGATCACACAACCATCTAGACTTATGTCTTGCGGAGTAAAAGCGAGCCCAGTCCCCTTAGGCTAGTAGGAGCCAACTGGGAAATCCACTATATTTCCACGGGAATCAGTAAAGCCCCAGAGTTCCGCTATTTGTCTCTTTAGGCATTTAGCTGTTCTCTGACTGTATATTGAGGTGGGTCTACCTCGGGAGTATTGTGATGGCTGTGTGTTTCGAGGCTCTCGTTTGAGTTTGTGTGTAGGATCATTCACAATGAACACAATGTGTGGTCCAGGTCCAGTGAGTATGAATGCCGTCGTGTTCTTAATTATGTTAAGCTTCATGCGTTTTATGCACCAGGAGTTGGACAGTCTCCAACTCTTAAGGAAGGAGTGAAGGCTGCAGCCTACTCCGGGCTTTTGAAGTTGCAACTAGGAGTGACCGGAGGATATACGTATCCGAAGGCTTTCTAGGGCGAGGATGACGCTACATTTCATCCACAGTGGTAATGATCCATCATCTGATTAAGGCTTATGCCCAGGTGCAGATGTAAATCTTATCACGTCATCCCTGGTAGCCTGGTTGTCTCTTTTTCTCCCTCAAAACAATTTCATCAATATGAAATATACTCGCCGAATTTTCATTGTAAAAATGCTACTGATCTTTATTTTTTAAATTTCTACTTTTCTAGTTTTCAGCACAGAAAATGCTGACAGCGACCTTGTAGCTAAAAATAATAAAAAAATTTGTGTTTGTTAAATGTGTAGTTTTTTTGTGCCGCGACAAAAAACCAAACACATGCTAATTTAGTCTGTAAAAATAAATTTTTTTAATTGAGGTAAGTGTTACATGAGTTCGTTGGCTATGACCTTTCTTTAGTTGATAGATAGCTACATATGTATGTAGTACTGGCCCAGATGGATTTTAAATTTAGCTAAATATTTATAAAAAAAAGTTTTTATCATTCGAAAAAATATTATTCGACTAAAAGTTGTACATTTTAGAAGTTAGATTTTTAAGTTGTAAAATAAATGTCCTCCAGCCTTAATTTTCTTGGAAAAAATTTAAAAATAAAATAAAAGCGATAGCAGAGGAATTTTTAATCGTTTTGTTAAAGTTAGGTAAATATTACGAAGTCGCTATTTCTTTACAAAAAAGAGATTTTTGAAAAATTTACGATATTTAATTGGCAGAAATAACACAACAAAATTATTTGTTTTCTGGAGAATCTTAAATATTTATATACACATGTAGTTTTTGTTTAATATATAACTCAAAATCATTTAAACATTTCAACATCTAGAATACGAGTATTAAGTTTAAAGGCCCCCTCCAACTAATTCACCAGATAGTTAGGAAATTATTACGAATGTATAAAACCTTTACACTTTATGTATCTATATACATACATATGTCTATAGTAAGTGAAGCCGTTCTTTCATAACTGGTTTTATGGGAGAAAGAGTGTTTGTATTTGAGAGAGAGGTAGATAGCAAAAGAGAAACAAATATTAACTGCAATAAAAACAAAAACAATTAAATGCACGAGTTCGACTGAAAGCTTTTTTTTTATCTTTTTCACAACCTTTAAAATTTTAACACATTTTAAAGATATAGCGGCGTATCTTTATATTTGTAAATAACAAATACGAGGGTATACCCAAAAGCACTTATATTTCTGATTTTGATGATTTGATGATTTATAAAAGTAAATAAATAAAATGTGTGTAAAATGCTGACATTTAATAATTCTATTTAAATAAAGACGTATTACTGGTTGCTGTCACACACATGCCACAAGACTTCTAAATTAATAATTTTGTCAACAATTTGTTATGATTGTAATCGGCTTAAAAAATGATAATTATATTTATAAAAGTTTAATTTCCATTTCCATTTTTTTATACCATTTATTACATTATTACATTTGATTTTAATTATAATTTACAATGTAAAGAGTTCAAGGTTTTCCCCTTCTCTGCTTAATAATTATAAATAGTTACAACTTCCAATTACACACATTAAAGAATTTTTGGAGGCAAAACTTACAAAAACCTATTTGAATTTTTTTTTTAAATACTTAAACTACATAACTTACTAACTACTATGAGGATGCAAGCTCATTAATATGGGTATACTCAGAACATAAACATCTGGAGATGAAGTTTAGAGTCAGTCTTTCTATTCTGACGTTTACTAATTCTACTCCCGCAAGTGCATGGAGACGCTTTGTTGATAAAAATCATGGCAAATTGTAAATCATTTTCAATAACTTATTTTGAGAGCCTTGTAATTTTTGCATGTGACATTTTGCACTTGTGGACCATACAGGAGCTGCATAAAACATAACAGCATGGAAAATTGCTTTTAATATTAATTTCTTGTTCTCAATACTAAGCATAGAATTTCTATTTATAAATGGATATAATATTGCAATTAGTTTTTTAACTTTATTTGCTGTATATGAAATGTGGTTTGAAAATTTCATTTTAGGATCGAGAACTACTCCTAAGTACTTAACTTCCCTTTTCCATTCAATTGAATTGTCCCCAAAGTTAATATTGCTCTGTGGTAAAAAGCATGGTTTACGTTTTCTTGAAAAATATATAGCTTGTGTTTTATCATAATTTAACATGATTTGCCATTTTTTAAAATATTTTTGCAACTCATCTAATGCTCTATGAAGGTTTGATATAACGTTAACTGCCAGCATATCCGAACTAAGTATCGCGGTGTCATCAGCAAAAATAGACATTGTGCAGTAGTCCAACTGTGGGAAATCGGCTGTGTACAAATTATACAAAATAGGCGACAAGCAAGAGCCTTGGGGGCACCCTGCTGTGATTGAAAATAGTTCAGACCAAGTACCACCAATGTAAACTTTGAACGTTCTAGCGGAAAGAAAGCTGTGGATCATTTTAATTAGATGTACAGGGAAGTTAAAGTTCAACAACTTGAAAATTAGTCCTTTATGCCACACAGAATCAAAAGCAGCTTTGACGTCAAGCAATACCATTCCAGTTGAATTTTGGGTTTTGAAGTTTTCGTTTACAATGTTTCTAATTCGAATCAGTGGATGAGCTGTGTTGTGTTCTCTACGGAAACCGAACTGTTGTGGAGGAATTAGACCGTTGTTCTCAATGAAATCTGTTATTTTACATTTTATAACCTTTTCAATGATTTTACTTATCGAAGATAATAGACTGATAGGACGATATGATAGCGGATTCGCTAAATCTTTATCAGGCTTTTTAATTGGGATGGTTTTAGATTCTTTGAATTCTATAGGAAAATACGAAAGTTTGAGACAAGAATTTATAAGTATTGTTAGAAATTTTATGCCTTTACGAGGTAGCGCCTTCAGGCAAAAATTTAATTTAATTATAAAAATTATATACATAATGTTTTTTAAATCTTTTTAACGTTTTTATTTATGTTACACTTATAACCATTGCAGAGTTATAAGTGTGTCTAAAGCGCAATTGTATAACTCTGGTTCTGCGGAATATGTGTTAAACAACCAGTTTTGATAACTAATTTCCATGCGATATCCAGTAATTCGTAATCTAGAAAGCGAATAAAATGATTGTGAGGAATGCAGTATTAAGTGAGAACTATGAATCAGCTTTAGTGTTACTGATTATCCCTTCGTGAGGAAAGTCAGCGTCAGAAGTTTGTGCTTACTTTTTTATTTTAATTTTATTAGACTTACACAAACAAAAGCAAGTTTTGCTGTCGAGATGTATTCTCCTCTTAAAATCTAGGACAATTTTTGATAATATTCATGTACAAATTGGTCGTGATATTTCTGAGTTCATAAACTCTGTGTCTAACTTAGGGCTAGTTTTTAATGGTAGACTAACGTGGACTGACCATAACAACGATTTACGGAAAGCTTCGTACCCTATGGACGATAAAGGATTCCATCCCGTTTGCTATACGCATGCTATTGGGCGAGGCTTACCTGATCCCTTTACTACTGTGAAATTTGTCATAATTGTGACAGTACGGACCGACGCAAGATCACAACGTGAAAGAACTTTAATCCAGAGAAAATACAGGAATCTGCTATCACAACGACAGTTCCTCATTTATACAACCTTTGCCATACCTAGCAGCGCTTGTTTGTTTAAAAAGGAGCTATTTAAATTATTTAAGTTGATTTACTAAATAATATTTTTTATTTAAATTATTGGTAACTTAAAATAACAAAGAATTATGATATTAAAAAAATATAGAAAATATTTTAATTATTTTAATTATAAATTACAATTTATTATTAAATTATTGAAATAAATAAGTACTCATTTATTATTTCAGATTTATTTCCTACCTAAAATTTTTAAATTGGCCTTTGCTATTTTTGTATTTATTTCAATTTTTATTTAACATATTTTTTACTTATTCTTTAACACAGGCGCACATCTTCTGGGCGTACTGTCCGCAAAGCACATGATGCGTTTCTTTGGTATAGCATACTAAGCCTTTTGTGTTTTAGACCATAATTCATTCCAATTTTTGGGTTTAGCAGCGGTTATGTGTTGTTCTTTATCGTTCCAAAGCTTCTCAATGGGATTGAGCTGGTCATTTAAAAATATCAATGTTATCCAAGCAACTCTTCACTGTTTTGGTTCGTTGTCGTGCATGAAGCTCCATCTAAGTGGCATGTTTTCCTCTGGATATGGAATTATTGTACCCGCGTTTCCACCATCATGCTGTACGGATTTAATAAACTCTAATAATGATATGACACTTCAAAATTACGAAGAAATATGTTTTGTCTTTTAAAGCCTGTGAATGTTGCACCTCGTTATTTAAATGTTTCACATTCACATTGGTTTATTTAAATTTTGTTTAGTTGTCTGAACATTTTGAAATGCTTATATTTTCTTTTTTCTAATAAATTTTAATATGTCTTGATATTAATGACACACAGTGTCAGCAGAAGTTGTCGTGAATTCTGCTCTTTATCACCCCTTCAGAAAATGTTTATATTACTCTCTTTTGCTTTAGGCTAGAGTGGCATATACAAATAGCAACAAAAAGAAATCAAAATAGCTTTCGTAAACATAAACAGTTTGAAAAAGCTTTTTTCTTTTATTAATAAAACAGCTGATTAAACAAAAGCGTATCTGACGGCTGACTACACTCACCGCACATCAACCACCGTTAAAATCTCAGGGTAACTCTCCTTACACTTATTTTGTGAATTTTATGAGCTAAAATGTTTATAACATGCTTTTGAGAATGAATTTTCTGATGGTGAGTAAATAAATGTTTGTTTATTTTCAGTTGAGTTCATAATTGATACCACTAACCCTTTGCTCCATAAAAATGTTCTTGTTTTTGTTTTCACTATGCGCTGATAAACATCAATCTACATTGACCGACTTATTTTTACAGACACTAGCATAAAGTCATTAATAGAACGTGTTTTGCATATGCAATCCAATCACATTACAGGTAGCACCTAAAACTGAATGTTTGAATGGATACGAGTGTAATAACCCTGAGCAAATGTGAAACAGAAAACAGCGGCGTTTAACGTTCCATACTCATTGGAGTATATATTGAATGCACAAAGAATATGAAATGCCATACGAAGTCAATATGTTTTAATAATATCATATTAGATATCTAATATTATTTGGAAAATTAAAATGTTGCAATTTAACTGGACATTTAGTACATGGAGGAAAACTAGTCTTCATTTAATAATTTAAAAAAGTAAATCTTCATTTAGATAATGGTAGAGTGATTCCTGTTTTTAGTCGGACCATGGAAAGAATAGTCGATCGTAGTTTAGAATTATAGTCACATGCTAATTATTTTCTAAATTTATCTTTTGAATTATATTTGTTTACAAATGTATAGAAATGTCTCGTAAAATTTTTCTTGGGGATTAAAAGGATGGAAAAGTTTTCAAAAGAAGTGAAACAAAATTAGTTAGTTCTTTTTTGGAAAAGCTGATTGACTTCCCTCGCGTTGCTTGTGCTTGCTTGAAATAAACCAATATATTTAAAATATAAAAACATAAAAGCTATTTTAAAGCTTTTTGAGAATTTTATATTCCAAGCTTTTACTTTAAAATAATTAGTTTTAGTTGTGTTTAAACAAGAAAAAGCTGTTAATTGAAAGCTTTTTAAATTAAAAATTAAACAAATTTGTAATTATGTCAAACAATATTGGTTTAAAAAAAATTAATATGAAAAGTTATTGCTTTTTTTTCTTTTTGCTTTTAAAGAGAAGTAGCACTTTAGGCAACAATGCCTATTTAGTCAAGTACCGTGCTACATTCTTTAGCAAATGGATAGAGAAGAGATGAAACAGGTGGTGAAAGTAGAAGGATAGTCGGAAATTTACTGCTCTATATAAGACAGCACAGCGACCAGTGACTAAGCCTGAGCAGCCACACCGACAGTCAATTTTTATTTTTGTAGTGAAAAAAACCAAGATCTTCGTTGGGAATCGAACCCACAACCCCCATACTGACAAGCTAGTACACTACCTACTAGCCTACAGGGGCACCTATTGGATTGGAGTTCTGTATGTTGCACAATGGGCAGAATTTAAGCAAATTGAAAAGCAAATTTTTCATGGTAATAGATATGCATTGTGGCTTAAGAAGAAATTCGAGCTTTGTAAATGACATCATGTATACGTACTTTCTTGTTTCTTGAAAATCATTTTTATTAAATGAAAATATTTAATATGAAAGATTGAATATTTAGAAACAATTTTTTACTTCCCCACCAAAGTTCATTTGAAAGATACTCGGCCACGTGCTGCGTTAGGAGTAAATTCGGTATGTCATCTCTATTAGCTCACTGAATTTACGTATTTAATTCTTATTCTAACTTAAAGCTCAAAACTGTCAACCGCTTATGGAATTGCTCAGGAATCGTTTTTTATACCATTCAGCTTCATGTAGAAATAAATTTAAAATAAGGTTTAAGTTTAGGGATTTCTTGCCTTCTAGGCGTTAAGACTACATATTTTTTTTTATAAATAAAATGTCCCCTCCCGCACTTTTGTCTCTTGAATGAAGTCTAAAGCCGCAAGGTTTAATTATTTTTTTTGTTTTCATTCTTAAATGCAATCAATCTCGATTATCGTCTTATACATATATCTTGTACACATTTCTAGCTGATAATTTTTTTAACTAAAATTCTTTTTTATTCTGAAGTTTGCATATATTGAAGCAACTGACAAAACGTATAGATACTATTTTTTAATCTGTTTTTTTCCCGTACCATTCACAATATTCCATCAAACAAACACGTATACGGGTAGGAGTAGTCAACGCAAATTCGTTTAGGAAAAAGTCATGTTTTGTGGTTGTTTACGCCACATATTTTGTGTTGCAAATGTGGTAATTATAGCATTAACATTGGCTGTTGCTACGAATATAAATGCCATTCATTAACGGCCACCAGGATGGATGTCAGCTAAGTAAAAAACACAAAAACAAAAAACAATAAACAAATGTAGAACAAATTTAGTTAAAGAAAATCTATACGCAATGCAATAATAAAAAAATAACACATATTTATGAACATGCTAAAATAAATTGTTAATTTTAATATATCTGCACAAAAAAAAACAAACAAACAAACAAACAAACAAACAAAAACAATTAAGAGTGTAGCATGTTGCATTACCACAGCGGTAATAAATTGAAATTGTATGTTCTTTGTTCTAGTATGTCAACCACTAGTCGTGCCACCAACTTAACGCTTCAATACTAAAAATATCTCCACTATAAATGTTACAAAATTTATAGCGATTCATTGTTAAAAATTAATAAATGTGCGACAACTACATGTTTCAAAAGTGCCACGATGATGAGTTCATACTGTGTTTTAATAAATTTCAATTTTTATTTATACTCCTACACTCTTCACTACAGGTTTGTCGTTTCGTTTGTTCTTTATAAAATATTGATAGCTGTGTTTTAAAATTATATTTGCAAATATGTTGATTCTTTAAACTATGCGATCATCATCATCACATGTCCGTCTAACTTCTGTGTTGAAGAAGAAATTGTGACGGTCCCACTTAATCAAGAGCATTGATTTTAAAAATTACATTATTATTATATTAAATACAATATTAAAAATTAAATCACAAAAAATCACTAAAAAATAAAACAATCTAATGATTGCAATAAAAAATGCAACTTTGATATCCTTTAAAATTTTTAACGCGGCCATTACAGTTTCGAGAAATATTTTGCCTGGTTTCTAAATTGACAAAATTTTTATGTACTTTGTTATCTCTATCTCTCTTTCTTTGGTTTTCTCTCACAAAAAATAAGAATTATGCCTTATATAAACTGACCTAAATATGAGTTCCTTTTCACGGCTAACAGAAATTTTTATGAAATTATGGTGGCTTAAAAAATACTTGACTTAGACTTGATGAATGAGTTGATTAAAGCAAAAAGAAATAAATAAACGATAGATAGGAGATAGAGTTTGTTAGAGATTAAGCTCAGTTTCGAGCCATAGGCCATATGTTCTCACGGTGGTCTTACCACTTGGTGAAAGCAATGTTTCTGCCAGCGACTTCGGGGCGCACAGCAATTCCCTGAAATCCCACTTAATTAATACAGCATGAGAGTTGGAGACTATATTAACTCTCACTGCTCCCTTGACGACATGGAAGATCCAACAGTACATAGAAATTAATGCTAAAACTTTCCACGATTCGAGTTTAAACTACAACTACGTCACATCATTAAAGTTCGATGTGACACGCGTGCCCCCGGTAGTTTGGGGCTTCAAGGCGATAGATTGTGATAGAGATTAAAGTCAGCATCTAGCTGTGTGCGAGCTAATCTGACGGTGATCCTACCCCTGCGTCTACCAATGCTCACAAGGTGGCAATTTCAGAAGTACAGCGAGCAGAACCGTGTCTACTCCTTGCTTGAGAGCCGATCCTTTTTAAACCCAGCATAGCGACATTCTGTTTCGCAAATAGGATAGGAAAACGCCACACTTTCCCGCGGTTTTTGGGCTTTAACTCCTCTCCGAAGATGCTTACCAAAAATCATCAAAGGGCCGTACTTGTTCCCCTGCTACTAGTTATTAAGTCAGGGGTCGTACCTTGAATGTCAAATTATTCCAGTTTCAGGCTCCTGCTAGCTTAGGCGACTGGTGTCGTCTTTTCGTCCAGAAGCACATGTCAAGGTGGGGACTGCGTAACATAACAATATGTGGCAGTTGTGGCTAATTGACAAAGAAGCCTTATTAATAAATAAGATTAATAAAAAAGATCTTGGAATGGGGTCTTGTGAATAGAGTAGATTTTAATGGTCGTAAGACGCAATGTTGCATGCTAATGCATAGACCTGGGGGTCCGGTAGTGGTGCTGCATCTGTTACTATGGGTGATATAGATATTACGGAGTCGGAAGCTCTTGATGTTCTTGGCATGAAAATTCAGTGCGATGTTCGATGGACTAAACTCATTTTCAAGTGCCCCGGTTTTCTAAAACGGTGTAAGAGATACTTCACTCCATCCGATCTCCGTACTATCTATACCACCTGTATCCGTGCGAAAATGGAATACAACTCTCATGTATGGGCTGGCGCTTTAAAGTCCATTTTGGAGTTACTCGACCGCGTACAGGAGAGGGCCAAGAGGCTCATTGGGGACGGTATGTTGATATTGGTGTATTTCACTGTTCTATCGTTACTACAATGGAAAGTGCTCTAATGAAATTAGGGAACTTGTTTCCCATACTCACACGTTTTCGCGTTTAACACAATTTTCGTTGGAAGCGCATCCATTTGTGGTTGATTGGCCAGTAAATCGCACTACCCATTACAGGGAAAATTCGTTTTTTAGCAGAACAGTCCGTATGTGGAATAAGATCCCTCCGGAAGTCTTTCCTGTCAGTTTCAATCTGGGAAAATTCAAACTGAATGTCCACAGACACTACTCCCTTTTTCCTCCTTCCCGTAACCTAATTTCCTAGTTCTGGCACAATGCTTTGCATATATAGGGGTCATCCCCTGAGTGCTGGTCCGAAAAAAAAGAAAGAGATCGTAAGTTTGAGTCGCGTCGCAAACATAGCGTACTGTGGTTAGGATAATCCGTTGATTAAGGAGTATGTTTAACAAACAAGATGGCCGCAACTAAAATATATGTTTTTCCTTTTTCCTAGTAGGCTAATGTGCTGCTTATATTCTAATGATGGATGCTGTGAGATATTTTTTGTTGGTGGAACATAAATTTTTCGAAAAAGTATTGTCAAAGGAAATCGTGTTAAATAATGACGTCAAATCAAAAAATATAAATTAAATAAAATACTTATAAATTAAAATAAAGAAAGAATGATGTGAACAAGTGGCATAATTTTAAAAAATCTAATTTACATCTAGTGGAAATTCAATGAGGAAAAAACTTTTTAAAAATTTGGATGTTTAATACTCAATCACGGATAAATTGGGAAGTCAAATCTGATTTTTATGACAGTTATGTCATTATTTGTATTAAGTTATCAAATAAATTTTTTTCACAATTTTTATCTTAAGGAGAGAAGCATACGAATAATCAGAGAAGAAGAAGTATAAAGTATAATTTCAGGTATAAGAAAATATATCGCATGTTGGAGAAGATTTCTGTAAAAATAAAGGGAAATCATATGAACTTTAATGAAAATTAGCAAACATGTTATAGTTTTATAATTGCATATTTAAGTGTAGGGTAGATAAGATTTGTCATTTAGTAGAATACAATCCTTTTACTTGTGCTTGTATCGTTTAAAAATATTTTCATTTAAATTTCTTTTGTTGTTTTTGCTTTTATTATTTTATCGTGTTGTGAATTTTTTATTTTTACAAGCTCTACTGTTGGAAATACGAGTAAGTACCATCATATAGTAGCAGCATATTACAGCAGAAACACCAACCTTCACCTTAAAAAAAACAAATACTGTATGGAGATATAGAAAAATAATACCATCTGCGTCATTTACAAAAACAAAAATGAAATATTTTGCATGTAAAATTAAAAGGGTTACCGTTTCAGTAAAAAAAGTTTTTCTCAGAAATCATTTTAAAGTTTATAATTAAATGCTAACCAAGAAACTTTTCAAACAATACAATGCTAAAAGGGAATGTTTTTTTGAATAACTTTTTTGTTATCATTTTTAGTTAAATTGTTTTTTGTTTTTGTTATGAATTTTCTATAATCCGGGAAAAACCCATTGGAAAAGATTTTTGAAGAAAATGCTAATTTTCATGATTTAGCTACTAACGCAACTCTGAGGCAGTGCAGGTTATGAAAAACCACCCATCTAAACTTCAGGTGAAGAAGCGCAGAGATAGATCTTTACATATTTTCACAATCTCACATAACTTTTGATGAAACACTAAACAGAAATAAATTCATTTCGAAGTACAAACTGTTTTTTTCAGAATGTGCAGTCTGAATGGACTATAAAGAAGGGAGATTATTTTCCATCATTGCCGAATCTTTAAAGGAAAGAAAACAAAACTAATCGATTAATAAAAATTAATTTAACATTAAGACTACTTCCGATGGGTTATGATTTGTCACTGGTCCAGCAAAAAATGTTCTAGTCGAATGGCGACTGGATAATGTTTATCCTGCTAAATGTACAACTTAAGACGTGGATTGATAGTGATGGCCTTTTATCATACGAAATAAACCGCCAGGTTTATTTTAAAGATTTTTTGACTTCCACTTGTATTTGATAAATTTCCTTAAAACATTTCCCCAATTAACCCTTTTGTAACCCACCTTGGTAACTCTTAATCATTTTCTAAGAAGTGTATTCATTACTTATTTATCCCCTAAGTATTCAAGTGCTGTTTATATCTATCCTATAAAGAAAAAACCCCTCAAACCACAAAATGAGGATAAACTTGGTGCACCACTTACTGAACTCTTTACAAATCCCTGTTCTTAAATTCTGCCCACAATCACATCTATAACCACACAAACACAACCATAAGCATTTCATATACGAGATTATGTATTCGAACGGTGTAAAATGTATCTATCAATCAATATCATTGACACAGTATTAATCAATGTGATCGACTTTTGAATTTTAACATTTAAGATTTATAATATCTACATTCATACAGAAGTGTTCACGTTTTATTTGCCTGTTACTTTAATAATACAGAGGACGTGTGCATGTGTTAGAAATGAACATTCTTAGACACATGTTTAATTAAATGAGAAAATGTTTTCAGGATTTGTAGATGAAATTAATCGCTTCAACGATGTGCACATACATATGTTTTTGCAAAATGTTCTATCATAATTGAATAGTGGTTTTCTATTTTTTTAATGTACGACTATGAACTTTTATCTTTTTTTGTTTGTGTTTGTTTAATAGGAATTGATGAATTCAATAAATTAAATTTATTTCATCTCTCTTGTAGAAAATACAAGTAAATGTAATTATGAGATTCTTGTTAAATAATTTATTTCAACTGTTAATAATTATTTAAATACTAAGTATTTGCTATTATGATAAATTCTATTTCCGCTTAATTTATTATAATCAAAATAATATATTGCACTTGAGAATAAGTTAGTGTAATCAAATGTTTTTTTTATGAAATTAATTCATTTTTCCTTAGAAAATTTTATTTTTATTTATTTATTTATTAATAATTAATTACAATAATACAATTATAGTAACTAACAAAGCAAAAGAGAACTAGCTACTAAGGCTTTCGTCTCGTAAAATTAAATAAACTTATTTATAACTTGTGAAGAAGATTACAATTTAATATGAATTTATGGAAAATTTCAATGTTGTGATCATTAATATTTTTTAAACAGCTTGATGGTTAAATAAATTGAAACAATTTTGTCCTAATATTGTGAAAAGTTTGACATTCATCCAAAATATGGGAAATAGTAAGTTGCGTATTGCAGGTGGAGCAAATAGGACGTTGGGACCTATCTATTAAATATTTGTGAGTTAATCTGCTGTGGTCAATTCTCATTCTAACTATAAGGTCGGAAATCTTTCTAGGGCAGTTTTTAGGGTAACTTGGTCGTGTTCCACTTGGATTTAAATTTTTGTAAGCATGCTGGTAGTTGGACCATTGCATGTCCTTCAGGCTTGTATAGAAGTTTGAAATTAGATTTAAAATATCATGATACTCAAAAGTCTGGACACAGTGTAAAGGACTATACTTTGCCTGCGCCGCTGCAGCGTCGGCCTGTTCATTACCTAGTATTCCAACGTGCGATGGTACCCACATAATCTTGATCTTGTTAGGATTTTTTATGCAAATGTTTCTAATTTTAGAGATCAGAGGAGAATCGTACAAAGTATTCTTTATCGCCAAAATGCACGAAAGACTATCAGTGGCTATAACAAATTTGTTTTGGTTTTGGGATACAAATTTGGCTGCTTTAGAAAATTTTAATTTTTAATGATATTTAAAAAAATTATTTATTTATATATATAAAAATGGCGTAAAACATGTATAGTAATTCATAAAATGAGAACGGTTGGGCCGATTTCTGTAAAGTTTTGTGTCAGTTGTCAGAAGAAAATTTTGGAAAATCCCTCCGGAAAAGTCGGAAAGTTGGAAAAATCGAAAATCGAATTTCTGCATGACATTTTGTGTGAAATTATTCCTTAATGGCTTTCCAAATCAAAAAATATAAAGTTCTTAGTGTAAATCATGGGAAATTGCGGAAAATGCGAAATGCGGAAAATTGGAAAATCCCTCCGCAAAAGTAGGAAAATTGGAAAAATCGAAAATCGAGTTTCGGTATGAAATTGTGTGTAAAATTATTCCTTAATTATACGTTGACTTATACTTTGCGCAATCTGTCAGATCTGTCATTTTGGCATTGTAATTTTCTATAGTAAATGTGATATTTTTCTTGCTGCAACTTATACGAGTTCTGTGTATTGTAAAACTGATTACGGATAGTCTTACATCATGCATTCACGTAAAAGCATTACAATCAATTGAAATTCAGAGTAATATTTATGAAAAAAATCGAAAATAGATTTTTGTATAGAATTTTGTGTGGAATTATTCCTCGAAAATTGCGGAAAACTGTGAAAAATTTTAGTTTTTTATTTCAGTGAGTTTTTTTATTTATCGGGCCTCTTTTTTATTACACGTTTTAAGCTCGATTATACGGAAATTTTTCAGTTCGTTTCGTCATTCGTACCGTAGTGACAACACGATTTTTATTTACGTATGTTTCTTTATTCCTCGTCAGTATCTTTTGTTTGTTTTCAGTATTTGAATTGTAAAAAAACTGATTGGTGGAGTCGGACTTCGCTTCATTGAAATGTCTTATGTACGTTGCATAATCGCGTGTTGAAAAACCGTCTTTGTTATTTGTTTTTGCGCCGGAAAACAAATCGAAAAACATTGTTCATCAAATCGCTCTCTACTGATTCCATTCAAATAAATCAATCACATTGAAAATTTAAATGTTTGTGTTCTATTATTACTCTAAAGTTTGTGTTAAGGCTATTATTGAGGCGAGGCATTTTTTTATAAACAAATTTTATCAGTTATAATTTTTCTATGAAAAAATTTCATGAGCCACAATTTATTTACAAAAAAATTTTCACCAGTCAATTTTTCTATACAAAATTTCATCAGTCACAATTTTTCTATACAAAATTTTAGCAGTCATAATTTTTGTATCTAAAAATAGCATCTAGTTTTTCTCTAAAAAAAAATTTCATCAATCATATTTTTTGTGTATTAAAAATTTCATCAGTCATGATTTTTCCACCAAAAAAAAAAAGAAATCAGTCATAATTTCCTATAACAAATTTCAATAAGCCATAGTTTTTACATACAAAAATTTCATCAATCACAATACGCGTATCACCTGTTGGCTATCGAAATTAATTCATAAAAACATGATGCTTGGGTAGGCATGTTTCGGCGGAGTCATAGGTTTTTTTTTGTTTTAAAACCACGACGTCATTATTTAATTTTTTTTTCTGTGTATATACAAGACTAAATTTGATTCTGCAAGCGAATTCATCTCACATTTTCTATAAACAGTGAAGCCATTCGTCTTTGTCAAATAACTAAAGACTGAAAAGGCCATATAGTTAGTGCAATTTGGGTAAAAATGTCTTATTCTTTGAAAATGTTTTTATCATACCAAGCACTGAAAAAAATGTTTGAAAATCAAAAACACTTGAATTAAAAGTTCTTTATTAATAATAATTAAATTACTAAATTAAAAAAAAAATTGATATTTGATGTTGGACATAATTTTAATGCTGATCTAAGATTTGAAATAAAATAAATTAGTTTTTTAGTTTTTCCTTTCATCTTGGCCAAATTAGAATTTTATATTTATTTAATTTACCAATTTTGAGCTATTCTTATATACATATTTATGGCAATAAAAAAAACTTTATTCCATTTTCTTCCCAATATATGTTGACTTTTTTAGGGGTTATTTCCATTAAAATGAAATCTTTCATTATTACAATTAACATTAACATTATTCTTGTCTTTATAAATTACACAACCTAGTCCAACATTATATACCAACTTATGACAGATTTATCATACATAATTTTTTCCAAATTTTACACAACACTATTACAATTAAACCTATGACAACACTAACCCATCACAACACTATAATTAGTATTTGTATTGTCCTTGGCCCGCGCCAGGTTCATAGAATAGGATATTATACTTTGACAATCGGATAAGGGAAATAAAACGGTGATAGTGTACGAAAAAGATTATGAGGATAAACACTTGGGACTTTTAGAAGATAAGTACACATACGGGACAATGGGGACTGATCCAACGATCATATTACAGGGGAAAATGACAATGTAGTTTCTGAGTTTTATAGGGACAGAATGCGAAGGTATCGTCTACTATGCTCGTCCGCGATGGCTCCCAGAATTTTTGGTCTTTCTGAGATTTATAAAGAGGGTACTCCTCTGCGCCCAATTGTGTCCTCGGTGAATGTGCCTTGTTAACAATTGTAGAAATACATTGGAAAAATAATTGGAAAAATTACATCACATGAGTACAATGTCGGAAATTCAGGACAATTAAAAGAACAGCAGGAAACAATAAATATGAGAACAATATGAGCAGTAGTGAAATGGCCATAAGGATATGCTGCCCCCGCAGTGATACATTTCATATACAGTAATAGACATTCGTTTGACAGCACCATGTTTTTTTTTCTATTTTAAAAGCAACTAAAAGGGCTTTAATTATTTTTTTTTTAGCAAAACGATTAAGTGATTTATTAGCTTAAAAATAGTAAAAAAAATAATTAAATATATTTCATATTCGTAATACGTAATCAATAAAAAACTAAAAAATTAAGAGAATTTCATTTGAACGCAGTTCCCTTTAAATTAAAAATAAAATTAAAATGATTTATAAAATGTTAAAAGTTATTATGTACTAATACTTATTAGGACCACCTTCACTTCGAATGGCCGAAAATATTCTATTCGGCATTGAGTTTACAAGGCTTTGAAAAGTTTCAAAATCAATACCCAACGATCATTCTTTGATTTTTTCTTTCAGCTTATTAACAGTCGAAAACTGCCTTCCCTTTTCACATACCTTAGCTACAAGGATTCCCCATAAGTTTTCGATTGGGTTACAATCGGAACTGCATGCCGGCCATGGAGGTAAATCAATATTATTGGTAGAAAACCATTCCTTTCATTGTTTCGATACATGTATTACCGCGTTGTCCTCATGGAAAATATACTCATTGTCGGCATTTTCGTCAAGTTTTGCAATAAGGACATCTTCCAGAAGTTCCAGGTATATTTCTGAATTCATTCTGATGGTTATAATACGAAGCTTATAAGATAATGCTCTCCACACGATAACGCTTTCACCACCAAAATTTCGCTTTGATCGCACTACGTTCAATTGGCTCAAATCATGCCAATAACAACTGTAGCAATCTGGACCATCCAAGTTAAATTTTGTTTCATCTGAAAAACTAACTTGTTTCCATTCATCAGCCTATGACATGTGTGCTTGTGCAAAGCTAAGACGTCTCTCCTTGTGTACTTTAGTTAGTCGTGGCTTAGACTTAATTTTTTTCCATTTAATCGATGGGGTCGCATTCAAAACATGAGCTATGGTTAGCGTAGTAACTGGAAGATCAAGTTTGTCCTTTATTTCCCGACAGGATAAGCGATTTCGATTTGCTTCATGGCGAATCTGTCCTTTTTGACGGGTCGTAATTTCGGATAATCCCACTTTCGTTGGAGCCTTAATGACATTCTTTTTGCCAAGTTTTAAATAATTTCTTATTACTCTATCAGAACGCATTATTATTCCAGCAATTTTTCGATTTGATAAACCTTTTTTTTTAAAGTTACCTGTTAAATCTTTTTCGGTATTAGTTAGTTAGTTAGTTATATTTATTGAGACTGCTTTTTTTTCATATTACAAGATAGACTAACATAAATTTTTTGGAAAGCTTAAAACTATGATGTATTATTTTAATTTACATAAATATAAACATTTGAATATGCATCTTGCTTATCTACTGGCATTTATTAAGAAACATTAATGATATAAAAATTAATACAAATTAGTTTTGAATAATAAAAACAGTGGTTGCTCCCGGCACTTACATTTGCAAGTAGAGTTAGATCTACCCTAATTAAACTTAAAACTAAATATTAAAGCTAAAACTTAAAAAAAGACAAAAATTATTAAACAAAAAATTAAATAGAGAAAATAGAAAAAAAAAAAATTTACCCTCTGTGAATGCCGGGAGTAGTATTTGAGTAGAAATTTTGACCAGGAAAGGTATTGAGTTGTTCATGTAAGATTCCAATTGGGGAAATTTTTTCGGTATTATTTAACTGCTTTCCTGAACCCATATCTAATCGGTTTATAAAAATTTTGCATTTTGTTTTTTTTTTATTTTTTATATCTGAATTAAATTTATGAAAACACGTGTTTAACAGTCAAAATTTAGAAATTAAAAAACATTTTCTCTTAATGCGTTTAAACGATTGTCTGACGAAAAACAGCAACAATTTTACAAAAGAACGCATATTTTCTATAAAATAACCGCTGAACTAATAATTGTTATTATTTTGTAAATTGCGCTTAATAATGTAAATAAAAAAAAAAATCAGAAAAAGAAATAACTCTTCTCATAAAGAGTTTAAAAAAACAACTTAAAAATAAAAAAGTAAGTGCGACCAAACGAATGTCTATATATATTTTGAAATAACAAATATTTTATGAGAATATCTAAAAAATAAAATTGTTTATAACTACATATATATTCTATTTTTCTGACAATTATATATTGAAAAATTTTTACCTCAACATTTCAAACAAAATAAAATTATCAATATTGACTGATTGTAGGTAAATAAAATTAAATTTTTACAAATTTATTTTTAACCATAGGAGCCGCAAAAAATGTTTTCTAATTATTAAAATGAACAATAGTTTTGATTTATAATTCATGAATGTAAACAATAATCAAAACTAAACTAATTGTTTTGTGTATTGTTGTTAAATTAGGAAATTCATTTAACAGCAATTTCCTTTTGCAAATGTTTTCTTTTTAATATGAATTTTGCTATGTTTACTTGTCAAACGTTATGCCGTATAAAAATTAAATAGATCATTTACGATAACATTATCGAGTGGCTGCACTTAATGTCTTAATAAACTGTTGATAGCTACTTCATCCTTTTAGCAAACTTGTAATAGAAAGATCTTAAGACTCGTATGACGTTATTGATAATTTTTAAAAACTCACACGATTTGCGTGCTTCTTTTCTGAATACTAGACTCATAATTGTAAAAAACTTTAGTTTGACGAAATTTTGAAAAAGGTTAAGGTGAGCGAAGTTTGTTTTTTTATTTAAGTTCATAAAAACAATTAAAAATTATTCCGTTTTATTGCTTTGCTTGCTAAAAGCGTATGACCATTTATTGCGGCTTTATAGCTTTATGTGACCTCTTCTCAATAATTATTTTACACTGATGTATCAATATGAATTATAACTGTTATTACTTTGGTTTAGTTATTGTTATTTTGGAGTAAAAAATTTTTGGAAATCAGAGAACCGAGGCATAGAATTCAAGTGTAAATGGAAATTGCTAAAGCGAGATATTGAATATCAATGCACAAAAGCTTGTTCAGCTCTTCAATATAGTTTTTTGAGGCACGGTAAAAGGGTTATTCAGCAGTAGCTAGTACGCTTATATTGCTTATATTGGTGTAATTTTTTTATCTCATAAATTTATATTCAGTTTTGTTGGTTGAAAATTTATTTTTGTCTTAACAGGTGAAATTTTAAAACAGCAGCCGTTAATCTTTGGGTGAAAGAGTCATTAAAAAGCTCATGAATTGACATATAAAAAATTATCCGATTCTGCTATATTCACAACTACTCATTATGACACAGAAAATTAATTGCGTGATCATAATACAACCGCTGTTTTTAACCATCGTCTATTTCGGTGCCACTCTTTTCTAACCTTCCAATACTTTTTTTTTTTTATATAATCTATTCCTAGTCTCTTGTTTGGCAGTCCAAGTTGAATAGTTTTTCTTTTTGTTGTAAGTAGAGTGAGTCGGCCTGTTTGATAGTGACCATATGTTATTTTTTTGCCTTCTTCCAAACGTAAGCAACGTGTAAAAAATTAATTGTTCAATTATTCTTTTGTTTGCTTGTAGTTCAATATTTATTTTAAAATAAAAAAAAAAACAATTATTTCCATGTAAATACAATGAACAGCTATAAACAAAACTAACAACAATTTGATGTAAATAATTATTACAGGAAAAATACATGTAAAATGGCAATAATTTCCACAAGGAGTGAGGTTTATGACAATTTTTATGGCTAATTAAATTGTCTATTAAGCATTTACGTAGACTTTGTGATGGCCATACAAAAATTGTTTTTGTATGTCTTTAGCATAAAATTAGATTCTAATT
Organism: Trichopoda pennipes; assembly: GCA_030448955.1. Classification (NCBI taxonomy): domain Eukaryota; kingdom Metazoa; phylum Arthropoda; class Insecta; order Diptera; family Tachinidae; genus Trichopoda; species Trichopoda pennipes. Next base: position 8,581,782 of record JASKUP010000040.1, read on the forward strand.
TTGCTTGCTAAATAGTTAAATTTCTAATAAGATAGAGGTACAAAAAAAAAAATAAAATCGAAAAATATAATAGAAATATTTCTTAAGCCCTCTTAACTATCAACAGAAAACAATTAGTGACGCAAAAAATAGCCATATTTAAAATAAACTTTCAAATATTTACACTAAATAGTACTCGTGTTACATATTTTTGTGTCTAAACAGTGACGCACGTACAGCGTGCTCTTGTTCCACACATAATTTTTCAAAGGTTTTCCCATTTTTATTTTAACCGAGAATGTTTTGGTTTCATCATCTATCAGCAGGCACAGTGGTGCTATTTAATAAAATAATAAATAATATTTAAAAATCATTTCATAAAATTTATTTTTTACGTGCTCAACCGTCTTCAAAAGACGTGAAGGTTCTGGTTAAAAATATTTTTACTTGTGGAACAATAATGAAAAAAAACTATACCTTCTTTGAAACATGCCGCACAGTCTGTTAAAATTTTAATTTTACAGACAACTTAAAATTTTTACATTCAAAAGTGCATGAATAATTACATCTAAAAATAATTGTTTTATGTTGAAAACAGCTGATTTCAATTGCTTTGTCAGATTAAAACGCGCACTAGATGAAGTTTTGTAATGTGACTTTATGTGAGTTTTACACAAGCAATGCGGCATCTAAAAGAAGCTTAAGCACTATAGTTTACATAAAACTGCAGCATTAACTTTTTTGTATCTATGCACTTGTTATAGCAACATATCAAATTTGTAGCATCAAAATTTCCTTTGAAATTGTTTTGAAGAAGTAAAAACGTGTAATTTTTTTATCTCATAAATTTATATTCATTTTGCTGGTTTAAAAAATTGGTTATTATCTTAACAGGTGAAATTTAAAAACAGCAGGCGTTAATCTTTTGGTGAAAGAGTCGTTAAAAAGCTCATGAATTTACATATAAAAAAGTATCCGATTCTGCTATTAACACAACTACTCATTATCACACAGAAAATCAATTGCGTGAACAGAGTACAACCGCCGTTTTAACCATCGTCTATTTTGATGCCACTCTTTTCTAACCTTTCAATACGTTTTTGTTTTATTTTCCTTATTTTCCTATTGATTATTTTTTTTATTTTTTGTTACTTCATTCTTATTAATTAACTTTCCATATAGCAGATAAATTACAATAAATTAAAATAAATTCGTAAATAAAATTTTTCATAAGTTTTTTAAACACCCTGTCATTGAAAAAATAGTTAATTTTTACTTAGTTAAATTGTTGTCTAATTTTTAACTTACGTGCACACATATCAAACTGGTTTCAAATGACTGTAGTCTTCAATTCTCATCAAGCTCACATCATCTAATTCTAAGGATTTATGTTTAACAAACACAATAAAAAATATAGAGTAAGATAAAAAAAAAAAATGGATGTGTTGTCTTGCCGCGTTAGTAGAATGTCTTAAGAAACGTGTAAGATCTAAAGGACTTGAAAATTTTCATATTGTTACGGATGCGTCTTGCGTAAGTTTTAAAAAAAAATTATTAAGGAATTTATTAAGTAAACGAAACAACTGGGTATGATGTTTACTAACTGTTTACTAACTTACTTTTTGGTTACAAACTGGGTAAGAGTCTTATACACGCAATACAACAATAACTATCGTAAAATAAATTCCATAAATTTTCTATAAACAGCATAAAAACAAAAATACGCAACAGGCTTCTATACATTGAATGAATAACATAACAATAGCAAAATGTGATACAAAGGAAGTAGAAAATTCTTAGTTTTTCTAGACCCCTAGCGGACAAATACAAAGGACAGCATCTGAGTGTTTAGTTAGTTAGTTAAAACATAAACCTCGTGAAATAAAGACTTGCATCTTTAGTAAATTGTTCTGTAGTGCCAACGTATAAATCTTACTTTGTGTAAATAAACTTGTAATTAATTTGAAAAACTCTAAAATCTGGTATCATTTATTTTGCAATAAAAAACTCAGTAACAACAAAACGTTCATAAAAGGTATAAATGTGACAATATGATTGCATCTAGAAGTTATTGTAAAGATAGCTAGATTTGTTTGATGTTAAAATCACTAAATCCTTAAAATAAGAATTGTTAATTCAATTATATATTTTATCTATTTTAAATATACATTTTCGTTATATAGAGTATACAATATCATTAGTATACTTTTTATTAAATTTATGTGAGAAATGTATTTTATTAAGTCATGTCCTTATTATTTTAGGACGTAAAAATTATTGATATTTGAGCCATATACTCGTATTAAGATGTAAAAACCAAAAATGCAGTAATTACAAAGATACATATTATATTTTCCTATAACCCTGTCTTTATGGGTATGAGTAGGAGGGTTTTTTTTAATAACCCGACTTTTAACTTTTTACCCAATTTTTGCACACGTTTATAATTTTTTGTCAAAGCAGAAATTCTAAGACAGTTGCCCATCTTTTTTTTAACCAGTCGAAAAATTTTGAATTAAATCGTTTAGTTTTGAAACCCTTTTTTAATCATCCCACTGTGTAAAAAGTGTTATTGTGATCTAATTTGATTACTGAATGTCGTAATAAAATTTTTTTTTATTGAATCTTTTGCAATGTTGTGGCACTTTGCAAACATTTTTATGACGATGTTATGATAACAGTTTTAATAGGCTGCATTTGTCAGTTGTTTGATGGGTGGCCAGTGCGTAGTATGATTGGCTTTATTTTAGCTTTTTAACTTAAAATAACGATGCACTAAAATGTTGATTTGTAAACATGTTTAAGAAATTCAAATGCGTTTAAAGACTTGCCTGGCTGCCTGCCTGCCTGTCTGCTATAGATTTAATAGTCTTTTAATATTTAACAGCCCGTTTTGTTTCGTTATTGTTTACAAAAATTTATTCTTGTTTGGAAAAATAATATAAACAATATGATCAAAATCTAAAAAAGAGAAAGAAACACGATAACCGTTTATGCTGGCGATATAACGTTCTGTTAGATCACTGTTTCAAAACTAATTCATTAATTTTTTGTTTGTTTTTGGAACAGTCTTGTGCTTTTATTTTGTAATTTTGTTCTTTATTTTATTTAGTTTCATAAAGTTCAAGGTTAACGATCGTATTCTGATTCAAATCACGTTTTATTTTTACATAACACGTTTAAAAAAAAAAAAATATAAATATTTAATAGAAATCAATATTTGCAGCTTCATGAATCAACTTTGCATAGTTTGTGTGTTGAAAAATTATTTTCTGCTAATTTAAATAAATTTCAAATCTTTATTTGCATAAAACTTAAACATCTAAAACATTAATTTGTTTTCATGAAATTTGTGGAACTTCGAAGAAGTTATTCAATTTAATTATTAAGTTCCCTGTAATTATTACAGCTCTAAAACGCATAATCATATAAAATAAAATATTTTCAGAAATAAATATGCGATCTTAAAACTGTAGGGGCTTCTGCTACTAAATTTTGAAAGTTTGTAAAACTAAGAAATTTTAAGCATCTGTGCATAATGGGGGAATTTGCCAAAAATGGGTCTGCAGTTTTTAGCCTCATGTGGCTAAAAAAAGTTGTTATCAAGCTTAATTTTTGTATTTAGACTTTAAGCGTTTTGGCTGACGGCACCATATTGCTTTAAAAAACTTGAAACCGTTAACAATTCTTCTTTTTAATTCTATTTCAAATATTGTAAACTTTAGCTATAGTTCTAGGTGATCTCTTGTAAGACTTGTAAAATTAAGTGTTTTATCGTTAAAAATAATCTATCTAATAAAAATTTTTTTTGTTGCAATTTCTTTTTTTAACATAAACTTTTCGTCCCTTTAGCCGGTTATTTTGATTTTGTTGGTCAAATGCACTGGGCAACGTAAGATGTTTCAAATTTATAATATTAAAAAATTAACGAATTATTGCTTAACGATGAAAATATAATTCGTTAAAATAGTCTGAGCCAAAAAAAGTTTTAGAGTTAAAATCACGATCTCAATCACGATTTCGCGACGATCTCCGAATGGGGTCGTGTAAATAAAATTGATGTTAATACCCGTTAGGCGCAATGTTGCATGCTTACGCATAAATCTGTGTTTGGAAATGGTGCTACATGGTTACTATGGGTGATACAGGTATTACGGAATCGGAAGCTCTTGATGTTGTTGGCATGAAAAACCTATAAAAATTCAAATTTTATAAAGAAGCTTTCAAGTGCCTCGGTGGAAGTGTAACTTTACTCCATCCGATCGTCGTACTATTGAAACTACCTACATCCGTCCAAAGATGGAATACAATTCTCATGTGTGGGTCGAAGCCCTAAAGTATAGTTGGAGTTGCTCAACCGCGTATGGGAGAGGGCTAAGAGGCTCATTGGCGACGGTAGGGTATCTAACTCTATTGATTTTCTAGAGTATCAACGCAATGTAGGTTGTAATGCACTATTTTATCGTTACGACAATGGTAAGTGCTCTAACGAAATTAGGAAACTTGTTCCCGAAACTCGTAAATTTTTACATTTGACTCTATTTTCGTTGAGAGCGCATCCATTTGTGGTCGATTGCCTAGTTAATCGCACTACACATTACAGGGAAAATACCTTTTTTAGCAGAACAGTTCATATGTGGAATAAACTTCCTACAGAGGTCTTTCCCGTCACTGTAGGAAAGTACAAATCCACAAACACTATTCCCTCTTTCCTTTTTCCCATAACCTATTTTTCTAGTTCTGGTACAGTGCATTGCATGAGCAGGGGTCATCCCTTGTATACTGGTCCGAATGAAAAAAAAAAAGTTACAAAGTTTATGAAATATACTGTTAAGTCGTTTAATTATTTGTTGCTTCCCTGGTTCTTGTTTTATTTACAATAAAAATTAAGGCACCATGATATTGCGCACTATTGACAAAAAATGATGTTACATCAAAATTCTGGATTACTTGAATGGAAGACACAAGGACATAAAATTTACAATGGAAAAGGAAGAGGAGGGGAGAATTAATTATCTGGACCTAACGATCAAGAGGAACATAATCTCGAACAGAATCGAATATGAAATATACAGAAAACCAACAGCAACGGACACAATAATACACAACTCATCAAATCATCCCCAGCAACACAAAAACGCAGCAATCAGGCAGTTAATAACAAGACTCGAGAGAACACCACTAACACGGCAAATGTATATAAAGGAAATGGAAACAATATACACCATGGCGGAAAACAACGGATACAAAAAGCGCCTCGTAGACAACATCAAGAAACAAATTGGAACGAACAAAGAACAGGAGAAGGAAGGAAAAAAATGGGCTACATTAACATATATAGGAAAATCAACGTACAAACTGACGAAATTCTTTGGAAAATACAACATCAATACCGCATTCAGAACAGGAAACAACCTAGGCAGAATACTACGGAATAAAACAACCGAGGCAAATATACTAGACAAACAAGGAGTGTACAAATTAACTTGTACATGCCATTATAGCTACATCGGGCAAACAGGACGAAAAATTAAGACCAGATTTAGGGAACATATTAGAGACTATAACAAAAAACTACGAGAACCAAAATCGACTCCAGAATCAAACTTTGTTAACCATATATTCAACAACAAATGTACACCAGGACATATAAAAATAACGGTTAAACTGCTTTATACACAGCACAAAAAAAGGAGACTAAATGTATTAGAAAACATGGAAAGTGCAACGGTTATTTTATAGAAAATATGCGTTCTTTTGTAAAATTGTTGCTGTTTTTCGTCAGACAATCGTTTAAACGCATTAAGAGAAAATGTTTTTTAAATTTTGATTGTTAAACACGTGTTTTCATAAATTTAATTCAGATATAAAAAATAAAAAAAAAACAAATTGCAGAATTTTTATAAACCGATTAGATATGGGTTTAGCAAAGCAGTTAAATAATACCGAAAAAATTTCCCCAATTGGAATCTTACATGAACAACTCAATACCTTTCCTGGTCAAAATATCTACTCAAATACTACTCCCGGCATTCACAGAGGGTAAATTTTTTTTTTCTATTTTCTCTATTTAATTTTTTGTTTAATAATTTTTGTCTTTTTTTAAGTTTTAGCTTTAATATTTAGTTTTAAGTTTAATTAGGGTAGATCTAACTCTACTTGCAAATGTAAGTGCTGGGAGCAAGCACTGTTTTTATTATTCAAAACTAATTTGTATTAATTTTTATATCATTAATGTTTCTTAATAAATGCCAGTAGATAAGCAAGATGCATATTCAAATGTTTATATTTATGTAAATTAAAATAATACATTATAGTTTTAAGCTTTCCAAAAAATTTATATTAGTCTATCTTGTAATATGAAAAAAAAGCAGTCTCAATAAATATAACTAACTAACTAACTAATACCGAAAAAGATTTAACAGATAACTTTAAGAAAAAAGGTTTATCAAATCGAAAAATTGCTGGAATAATAATGCGTTCTGATAGAGTAATAAGAAATTATTTAAAACTTGGCAAAAAGAATGTCATTAAGGCTCCAACGAAGGTAGGATTATCCGAAATTACGACCCGTCAAAAAGGACAGATTCGCCATGAAGCGAATCGAAATCGCTTATCCTGTCGGGAAATAAAGGACAAACTTAATCAATTTTATTTGGGTACGGTTTTCCGTCGACCCTCGTCAAATTTGGTTTGTGAACAAACCGGTACTTTCGTACTAGTTGCGTTCTATTGTCAGTTGTGTTTATATAGTTCGTGTTATTGCGTTCGTCCCTTTCTGTCTTTTTGCCTGCATCTCTCCTTTTTCGTTTGTCCCTTTTTACCTAATTTGTCGATCCCTTTTTCATTCGTCTTTTTTTTTTCTTTCTTTTTTCTTGTTCTAACTAAATCCTTTTACGGTCATATATTTAACAACAAATGTACACCAGGACATATAAAGACAACGGTTAAACTGCTTCACACACAGCACAAAGGAAGGAGACTAAATGTATTGGAAAACATGGAAATATACAAACAAAAAACGTTTGACAGACGAATAACAAATGAACAAATAAACACTGCTTCGGACACAATATTTGAACCGTTGAAACATTTTTACAGGAAAACAAACACTACACCAGCACAAAAACGTTACGCAGGTGCGCAAGACCAAGGCAATAAAGAACATCATAAACGTACAATTACAGATTATTATGTCACATAAAAGAGGGAAAAAGAAAAAAAACCCAATGGGGACAACAAGCATGATCGTAAAAGAATTTAGGTAGGAAAGAAGACGAATGCAAAAGGGAGCGACAAATTAGGTAAAAAGAGACAAAAAAAAAAGAAAAAAGAGATGTAGGCAAAAAAAAAACAGAAAGGGACGAACGCAATAACATGAAGGGAGACACGAACTATATAAACACAACTGACAATAGAACGCAACTAGTACGAAAAGAACACTGAAGATGGCAAACAGCCGAAACAGGTTTGTTCACAAACCAAATTTGACGAGGGTCGACGGAAAACCGTACCCAAATAAAAGAAATTTTTACCCCGTCGGAGAATCCAAGCACATATGTTACATATTCTTTATTCACCCTGTATATGAAAAGTAAAATTTTTCATGATTTCTCTTTACCCAGCTTCTTAATTTTTTTTTGTAAAGAGTATTGTGAACTCAGTTTTATTATTTATGTTTCTCAAGTAACCTAATGTCATTCGTTTTATTGCTTTTTTTCAACTTCTACATTATTTATGATTTAAGTCTTTTAAATAGCCATGGGCTGTTATTATCACTTTAGTTACTTGTAATTTATATGATAAAATATTATTTACTTGAGAATTCAAACACTCAAGAATATGCTTTCATTTACACTCAAGTGCAACATTTGCCACTTTTTCATACGTGGGAGTCATTAATTAGATATTTTTAAGAGTGTTTTTAGCATTCAATTTAAAATAAGAAATAAGTGTTCGTTTAAAATAATTTTATATTGTGAAGGTTGTTTTAATTTGATTTTTTAAATGTATGCCCACTTCCAGTTAAAAATACTTAATTTTTTGATTTTTTCTACATTTAACTCGAATCAATCATTTAACTTTTTAAGTGTTTAAGTTTAACACCTATAACTCTTTGTTAATTTTTTTTTTGCCATTAAGATGTATTTAACTATTTTCTATTTAATATAAGTGTTACTTCTGCTGAAATTACGTATAAGAAGTTTACTTACTCGGAAGGCAATATATTTATAAAAAATTTTATTTTATTTTACAGAAACAATATTTTACACAACTTTAATGTGAAACGAATTTTAAAATTTTATTACAATTGATGTAAACAATTATATTTGTAATTTTCCGTCATGGTTATGATTTGCTCAACAAAAAAAAAAAAGTCAAATGATATTTTAATGCCAATAAAAGAATCCCATGTATGAATTGTTTTGTAATATTTTTTCATTTAAAAAAGTTATAATTTAAATAAAATTATATCCCTGTCGTTAAATCAAGTTGGTGTTTTGTTGGTTGTGGTTTTTCGTTTTTATTTTCTCGTTTATTATATAACATTTTTATACCCTGTTCTCTAGTGTGCAAATGAGTTTGACCTTTTTACAGTTTGTAATATTTTAAATATCCTTTTATGAGTTACTAACACACCCTTTTTATTTTGAAATTTAATAAAATGTGTAGCTTCTTTTATGAACCATTCATTTACAGCTTTTTACATAATCCACTGTAGATTAAGTTTATTTAAGGTTAAGGTTGGATGGATTTGGTAACTAAGGATAAGGGTCTTGATTGTGTTACAGTGAAAGAATTTTCCATGGTCGATTTTTATATCCTTAAAGTAAGGAAACAAAATGAAGTGTCAATTTGTTCATTGTGTTCACTGCGTTATAAAGCTTTTTTTTTTAAAGCTTGGCTACAAGAGCTTTTTAGTGCAATAAATTTTTTTATAAAGGAGCTGTCTTTTAATTAACACTTGCCTAATTAAAGAAAATACCACTTTTTTAAGCTGGAAATCTCATCAAAATGGCAGATCATTCATCTAGAATATGTCTCATTTAGCTTTTGAATTGTGTCCCCAATAGTACGGCATATTATACGCCTTTCTTTAAAGCACATGACGCTTACGACAATATAATCCAATTCAAAGTGATCCTGTTATTATGTAACAATTCGAATAGCATTATCTTTAAAGAAGTATCTTTATGGAAGCTCTATAAAAGCTCATCATTTGAATCGAAAAATAAAGCTAAAGAAACTCTCCTTAACGAAACAATATATAATGAAAACATTGCCACTGTCTCTTGTAATTGGCAGAAGAGCTTGAAACATATTTGTGGATTTAGTTTCGTAAACTAAAAACCTCTTTATATGGATGGGAATGACGTGAGGTAGCAACTGCTCTAAACGTTGTTAGAGTGGTTTTTTCTAAGCAGCATTTTGTTGCTATGAACATCAATTTCAGATACAAATGACTATCAGGATTTAATATATATTGAGGCAATTTTATATTTTGGGCGATTATCATGTTAGTAGACTAGACTTTCCACACAGTAGGCCAAAAACTATCGAATAGTTAATAAAGAGGAAGCCAATTTTCATCTTAGTTGCACTTGTCCACCACTTTATCCTTTAAGGCAAACATTTTTCTGACCTTCCCTCACATTGAAAACATGTTTAAATTACCATGGACTATTACTACTATACACTAAAACCCATAGTTGAATTGTTACTAACAGCTGGGCGGGTTGAATGATGTTCGTCAAAACAAAATCGCTCTTTTCGAGTACAAATTGCTACGTAAACCATCCAACCAAATAAAGTACGTCATACATCCTGTTTTATCTTTTCTAAACCAAACTTATTTAAGAAATCAAAATTTTTCTTTGTGACCAAAAGACATGTTTTCAAAGTTCTAGAGTAAAAAATACTTCACTATTAAATAGATGAACGAAAAGATTTTTATAGTAGTTAATTAGAAAGCACTAGGTCAATTTTAATAGAAAATGTTTAAAAAGCTTTTATTTAAAACAAAAAAAAAAATTATATTTTTTTTTGAAACATTTTCTATTAATATTGACCTAGTGCTTTCTAATTAACTACTAAAAAATATTAAAAAGGTCAAAAAACTATAACTATTTTATAGAAAAGATTTTTAAAAAATCAATTAGAGGCAACAAAATAATTTTTCTTCCCTTAACATATCGGTGTCTCTATCATTGTGTTAAACGTCACTTTGTAGTGTATAAACATTTCTTTTTTGCGTTCGATTTTGTATCTTGATAAGACTTTAATGAAATTGTAAGTATTGGGTATTAAAAGGTTTAAGCGATAAAAATCACATACATCTACATATGTATAAATGCACCATGAATTATTATATTTTATTTTACTTTTTTTATTTTATTTTATTGTATTACCGTCACGTTTGCGTTGCTAATTTAGCAATGTGTCGTATATGTATTTTTAGTTCATTTAAGGTGGTTTTTAAAAGTTGTGGTTTCCATTCGTGGTAGATGAGTAGGTCATTAGATTGTTGTGTATTTTTAATATAAAGGAACGTTGAAATGAAATGTTTGAAAAATGTAATTTTAAATTGAAAATTAGATTTACTTTTTAAAAATAATTTTCTGAAAATGTCAGATGTGATGCCTATTTTATATGCAATTAGCTTTTTATGGAAAAACATCAAATGCTTTAATTAGCATGATAAGATGATTAACAGATTTAACCTAATGGGCTCATAAAATTCATGCTTTAAGATTTTCATTATTGTAGAAACTGTTAATTATGGATATCTCACGTTGTAGTGTTATCGGCAAATGCATATTAAGTGGTCTAATGCCTTCTGTCGTATTCGTAGAATTAACTTCATTTCAGTTTAAGAATATGTTACTGAAGTTGTTTGTAATTCAAAATTTTGTCCATTGTTATCTTAATTAATTTTTATTTGTCAGGGGATTAGATGTCACGGCTTTTTCGTGATATTTTTTAGCAAAAGATGCAAAAAACGTTACATAGCCCAAATTGGCTTTTCAGCATTTCTCTTGTTAAGAGAACTGAGAGAGAACATATTTTGCTGCAACTTTGGCAATTAGAACTAGATCCAATATTGTTATTTCTCTCTATACTTTCGGGCTGTTGTTCGTTTGACGTTTTCGATGTGAAGACATCATTTTCAAGTTGTGTTCCAATTCGTACTGGTGAGTCAATGATCCGTGGTTAAAATCGTATCTACTCATGTAGGTAAAATGCCAGCCAACTGGCACATTCAATCATAGCACGATATCGCTCCCTATTGACAGTTATCGTTACACCGTTTTCATTTTCAAAGAAGTAAGGTCCAATGCTTCCTTCTAACCAAATTGCGTACCAAACAGTCAATTTTAATGGATGCAGAGGTGACTGTTGAATAATTTCAGGGTTTCCCGTTCCCCTAAACCGACTATTTTGTTTATTCACATATCCTTTTAAATGAAAATGTGCCTCGTCACTCATTATGAATTTTTCATGAAAATCGGGGTTGTCTTGGACGAGCTGTAACATTCTATTGGTATATGTACGGCGGCGTAAAGAAGCTCGTACGTCAACTGCATCCTATATGGAAGCAAACGCAAGTACAAAATTGTGGCCAAAGTTTTTCTTTAAAGACCAAGATCCTGAACACGTCTTCGAATTGCGGTTGATGGATTGCTTTGAACACTTTCTCCAGCAGCTTGGGCCTATCACCTACATCCTTTCTTAAAGTCATTCACTACACGTTAAATAGTGTGCTTTGCTGGGACATTGTTTCTTCTAAAAATTTCACGTAACTTTCTTATCGTCACAGGAATCGATGACTGATTTTGATAAAATATTTTAACGATTAAAACGTGTTGGTTTATGGAATGTTTTCCCATAATAAATTTGTCATGTGTTTACTTCGCGACTGCCAAATATGAACTGTAAAGTCTAATGTTTACTAATATGGCGGCTAAACAACGAAGTGTAGCTTCCCGGCGGACACCCTGCATTTAAATACAATTCTAAATACGTAGTCAATTGGTAAAATTCATTCATTGACAGTTGTTGCATTTGATATGTCCGTATGGTTTCATTTCTTATTTAAAGTGGTGAATCCCAGTTTGGTAAACATCTGGGTGTCTATTGATTTTACAAACTCATTCTTTTTTTCACTTTTAAAATAAGAGCGAGTAAAAACAAATACAAGCTGCATTATTTCGATTGCTTTAACTTGTCGCTCCCTTTAAACTGCAATGCAATATTTACCAACGATTTCCGAAGTAACTGTCTGAGATAAAAGCATTTAAGGAGATGAATGTTACACCATTTTCCTTAAACCTGCCAGCCATTATTGTAAATCTTAATATTTTATTTAAAGCTTAACTTAATGCACCACAAAATAAAAGAAAACCGAAAAAAAAATTAAAATTTAAAAACTTTTATGTAAGAATCTATTTTCCTTTTTATTTCCTTAAATTATTCATTATTAAAACTGGCAAGGAAAGAAGGTCACATTTTCCTCTTTTTTCCCACTTTTTCAGTTAAATATTTCTTGATAATTTTAAAGTCTTTATTTCGTATGAAATATGACCATTTTTCAACAGGAAATTGAGTAAAATGAACAAATTAATATGTTTGTACAGTCCTGCAGTGTTGTTTTTATAAGAAAGTTTCCCCTGAGGGCTGGTAGTTACGACCATTAATTACCTTTAGCAATGAGCTCACAGTGCCACAGTTTACGTACATAAATGTAAAGTAAACAGAGTGTTTAAATTGGAAATGTTATTGCGAATTCTTGTTAAAAACATTTATAATTTATGGAAAGTATCTTTGCACATAAATAGCAAGAATTCTTATTAATTAAAATATTAATTCTTTGAAATTTTACAATCATTTTTTACGAGGGTGGCTCACCATTTTGCTTACCTTTAGCAAAAATTTTAATCTAGAAGAAAAACTAATAAAATTTAGTATACACTCGACTTGCAGAGTAGGTCCTGCTGCATTTAACTGCGTTATCGTTTAGTGCATTTGTGAGTAAATGTGTACTCGTGTGTGTATGTGCAAACTGAGCAAATTGTTTCCATGTGTAGAAGAATACAAAAACACTTGTCAAGTTTTTTAAGTACATTTAAACGTCTTTATGCTGGATGTATGTGTGAATAAATAAATTCTGTTGAAATATGTTTAATATAAATGACATTATTTTCATAACTTGACATTTATAAAGAATAAATTGTAAAAAAAAACACATTTTGCTGTTGTTTTTATAAGTTTAAGAACAACCTGTTCAGGTTATTTTTAGCTTTTCTGTGCAGATAATAAAGGGTGACCAGGGGAAATCGATAGAAAAGATATTAATTTTGCAGCCACATTTATGCCATTGAATATTAAATAGGCCAATATTTAAATAGCAGTCTCGGCTTTGCCTGCTGTGCTTTGAATATTGCATCTGAGCTCGTCTAGAGAACTTGGCTTGTTAGAATTTTAAAGAAATAATCGAGAACAAGACAACGGCGAACAAATTCTGGTAAACTTAAACACGATCCATAATAAGATTACATACACAATGGAAAATGAACAAGACAGAACATCACTACAAGACTATAATCACTATAACATGAGGACCTGATTGTTTAACATTTGACATCTAGCAGCATTTAGACATATGATACACAGACTTAAGATAATCCCACTTACTCCAGAAAAGCACAACAAAGAACTCGACACAATTTACACTATAGCTATAAATAACGGCTACAAAGTCACCACCATCGATAAACTTCTCAGACAATATAACACAAAAAACAGAAAGAGACAACCGATATAGCACGACGGCACACCTTTACTTACACAGGACCACAAATGTACAGACTAACTAACCTTTTTCACAAAGAAGGAATACTTACAGCATTAAAAACTGACAACACTCTGAGACATAATCTCAGAACAACGACAAAAACAACTGACAAATTTAGTTCCAGCGGGGTATATAGACTTACTTGTACCTGCAAACAAACATATAGGACAAACGGACGAACACTAAAAACAAGGTTTACAGAACACATGCGCTCATACAAACGGAAAAGAGAAGATTCCAACTTTGCATTACATCTTGACACTCACGGACACACACCAAGGGAAATAAATGAATGTATGATATTACTACATCCTAGCAAAAAAGGACGAAGACTAGACATTCTTGAAAACATGAAAAGCTAAAAAACAAAAACTTTCAACAGTGACATTATAAACGAACAGGTAAACACGACCTCAGACGGAATTTTTCACACAATTAAATCCACTCATGCACACGAACAAACGAAAAACACCCTCAGACGGACAGACGTACCTAGATAATAATAAAAGACGAAGGTATTGAGAAATTTACTTTGCATAAAGTGCCAGATGCACTGATTTACCAGTACAAATTATATCGCGCCTTGACAAAGATGTTTTCACATCAAACAGTAGAACATCAGCCAGGTAGGACGAGAAAGAACAACAATAAATAATCGAGACCTTGAAATGATCGTCGTTAAATGCCCATTTTTAATTTGAACTATGCGTAGCTTGAATGGCAAGCCGCATTATTTTGAGCCATAGCTCAGCTAAACATTATTCAAACTAATTATATAAATGTTCGGATACGTGCTTGTCATGAAGACCCTTCTCCTTGTCAATACGCTTTGGAGCGACTTTAAACTGGAAGATAAGGACTGTTGGTATCCAATCAGTGTCTAACTAATAATACCACGGCAACCAGTTGCCCGTTGGGAGCAAGGTCCCTGTTCTTAAGGCTTAATAGGAAATCACTGGAAAATCGCTTGCATTCAATGTACTGTTGCACTTCGAAAAAGGCTGTGAATCGTGCAGTGTGAGTTTAGATAATCTGCAGCTCTTTAATAAGCAGTTCCTACTAGTCACTATGGTGTCGCTTTGCAGCTTAAAAGCGCTAGTGATTTCATTACTTTCACCCAATGCTAAGACCATTTTTAGTCTGTACCTCTTAAATTGGCTAACAAGCGCCGAATAGATATTTTTGGAACTTCTCTTTCTTCTTTTCTTTTGGCCATTATGGCCAACTACTTTTCTCAGTTCACAACAATATCTGGTAAGTTGAAAACTGGTATTTCGAAAAACTATTTATGTTATCTGGTCACTCTGTAATGAAATTATCCTTTGGCCTAATTAACCATGACAGGACTATTCATGTACGAGTGGTTTGCTTATGATGACGTAATTACTAAAGCTTTTATATTTTGAAAGGCAGATTATTGAAGCAGTTATCTCTTTACATGCTATAGTTTTGTGTAATTTTATATTTAACAGCCCAACTAACTTTTAATTGGTTTTCGGCGTTAAATTATGTATAAGTATTAAAAAAGTATATTATTTTTTTAAAGTTGAGACATGACATTAAGTAAACCTTCTTGATAAAAAATATAATTCTTAAAAGCAAATATTTTAGAAAAATTTTTTAAAATATATGAATTTCAAGCTTCAAGAGGGACACTTGGAGGCACCGTCAATATGAAGCTGAGTTGGAATATTAGTATTTGTATATGTCGAAATTTTTTTAAGAAAAGATCCAGCTGGTATATGGTAGACATGTATGAGGAAGAAGTTTGTAAATCTGGCATAAAAAAAACTTACAAAGCTTAATTTGCACAAGAAGTTATTTTTTTTTTTTAAAGAGAAGTAGCATTTCAGGCAACAATGCCTATTTAGTCAAGTACCGTGCTACTTTCTTTCGAAAAGAGATAGAGAAAAGATGAAACAGGTGGTAAAAGTAGAAGGATAGTCGGAAATTAACTGCCGTATAAGACAGCACAGCAACGATAGTCAATTTATTTTTATTATTTATTAATTTATTTATTTATTATTACTGATTTATCCCTTTTAGATTTAATTTCATATTTATTTAAAATTATTATTATTATTAGCTCGGTGAAAGTGCGAGGTGGAAATAAAGTGTGTGTATGCGATGGTTGCATCATTGGTTGATGTCATAGCGAATAAAACAAACCTGTTACTTTCAAATTTTTTTTATTAATTTTTAAAAACCTTAGAAAGGCTCTTTCAAAGTATAGAATTTGCGATGGGTAACTGTAAATTGGGCATAATTAAAAATTGCTCTTATATCCTTGTATTCATTGTCAAGTGCAGAAAATATTGATATGCGATACTTGAACAATATTTTACACCACAATATAATAGTTTTACTGTTCTGGACTTTATTTTAATTTCATAACGTATAAATATCATTTTGTTTGTTTTCAATTGATATTTAAACAAAATAGATATATGAAAAGCACTCAGGGTAAAAAATTACTTCGAAAATACGAATGAATATTAACCCAAGAATACGAAAGTTAAACGCTTTAAATTTGATTACTAATTAAATGATTTCTTTTTGTTATGCTTCTCAAATTAGTAAATTAGACGTAAACAGAATGAACAGTATAAAGAGAACACTGAAGATGGCAAATAGCCGAAACCCGTTTGTTCACAAACCAAATTTGACGAGGGTCAACGTAAAACCGTACCCAAATAAAAAAAAAGAATGAAATACCATTTTTGGGCCACTATACATTTTTAAAAAATATCATAATATTTAACATTTTTTATTATTTTTATTTTATTTTAGTCGAATGAAATGGATAAAAAAATGATTGATTACTGTAACATTCATTGTAGTACCCTAAAAAGACAACTATCAACTACTAACTAGTCGACTCAATGATCAAAAAGCTATTTCAGCAACAAAGGTCAAAGGGAAGCGTAATGAGAACAGCTAGGAAAAAAGAGAGGTGATCCAATATCCTCTCCTCTCAACTTTCATTTTGTCCATACCTGCAAATTATACGAGTGACACATTTCATAACAGAAACATGCTCCTCTTTGTTATGAAAATTACAAATCTTCAACACACTATTAAGTATATAGAAATCCGCTGCTTTTTAAAACAAACATTTGTGTTTGCTGGGCAAACAAACTCTGTTAAATAAACACAAACACATATACAACTATCATATGAACAACAAATAAAAAAGTGTCCATTAGATTTTCTAACATTAAAAAAATAAAAAAACCAAAGGAAAACGAAGAAGACACAAATAAACAAAAGGTAAAGCAGTAAATATTGAAATATGAATAAAATTCACACTCACCACTTGTCAAGTTGTTGTTGTTGATGTTATTACTGTAGTAGCTATTATTAGCAAATTGTTACCAGCTGTTGTTGTTTTTATTTTAACAAAAATTTCATGAAGGTTTCAATTGCAAAAAACTTACTTCCTTCCGTCAGTCTGTCCGTCTGTCCTTCCGTTCGCCCTTTTGTATGCCACTTAATATGTCAGTTTGTCTGTCTGCCTGTTTGTCTGAAATTCCTTCTTGCTTCTTAAATTTTCCTTTAATATCCCTTTCTTTTCTTTGCTTGCACTTTAGTCTTAGTTATTGTTTTGATGACTGATTGCTGTTGTTGTTCTGTGTTATTGTATTTCTTGCAATGAATTTTGTTTGTGCAATTATTTCTTGTTATTGTTGCCTTTGTTTTTATTATCCTTTTTATAGAGCGAAAAAAAATGCTTGGTTTCTTGGTGAGTTTGTGTTATTTATTGTTGTTGTTGTTTTTAATCAGGTGGGTTTGATAAGAGTTTGTTTTTCTGTTTACTTCAATATTTTATATTGTTGTTGTTTGTTGGTAATATGGCGAATTTTGTTAAATTTTCCTACCACCATTTTTTGATCAGGCAGGAGATGTCAGATATGCTTCTTTTCACTTACTTATGATTACTCTCTTTTCTTGTTATTGTTTACCTTTACCTATGCAAGAGAGTATCCATGTGTTTAATTTGTGTAAGTATGTGTGTTATTATTATTATTATTAAATTTTTTTCCTTTTTTTATTATTATATTTTTATTTTGCTTGTAATTTCAATTGTTATAAATTTTTCTTTTAAAGATTTTTGTTGAGTTATATTTTATATTTTATACTTTCGGTTTGCTTTAGTAGACAGCAACACGCAATAAATTGAATTTGTGTCCGTTTTTAATGTCGTACCGTATCGTACGCTTTGCAAAAGGGGACTTTTGCTACTGCCAAGTCATTTGTTTTGCTATTTTACCTTCCTTGGTATAATTGACAACTTACTTGTCTTATTTAAGTATGTACTTATTTATGTTTGTGTGTTTAGCAATATATCTGCAAAAAATATATCTGTGTTTATGAATGTGTGTATCTATGTATGTATTTGTTAAATAGCGGCAGTTCGGCATATATATTATTAGCTAAATAGTTAGTTATGTAGCCAGCTATAAGGCTGGTTATTATGATTGTTTTTTCCTTTGTGCATTTTAAATGTGCAAGAATATTAGGATGGTTAAATGGTTGAATGGTCTTAGGTTGCTTAGTTCTTATAACCATATGTTTTATTATATCGTTACCTAAAACCTTAATGCCTTAAATGAAAAAATCAGGATTTAAAAAAATGAAAATAGCTCATCATTGTGTGCATATAACTGATAACTAATTGGCTTTCGTTAAACTTATGTATTTTCCAAATATCAAAATGGATACTGTACTCGTCTGTACTGCTTAACACATGAATTTGAATGTCTAGCAATTCTTGAAAAAATTCAAACTCCAACATTAGCTACTGCTTGGAAAAGTATATATAAGTAGGAAAAGAAAAACGTAGTATTGAAGTCTTTTAAAGTACTTGATAATATCATGTAGAATATACATTATTTACATTTCGTGTAACATACGAAATTTCTTTTACTTTAAAAATTTTATTATTTTGTCCATGTTGAATTTTAGGCAACGATATTTATGTGCGAACGTTCATGCTTTTATAAGTTTTTTAAATTTTTTACTGGTCAGTCTACAAAAAAAAGGACTCTTAAATTAATATTGTATAGATGTCAGTGTCAAGTTTGGGGCATATTTATTTTCTTAAATGAAGCATGAGGGAAACAGGAAGAGTAATCAACTTTGTTTATATTTGTTACGTTCATTTCCAACTTAACTTTTAACTAATAAAATAATGTTAGGCGTTATACAACTCGACTACTTAATTCTTACCATGGAATTATATTAGCTGTGTGTATGTAAATAAAAATCAATATAAACTCGCTATTCGAAAGTATTACTTCTTTATAAGCTGTAGCCAAAAATGTTCACCTTACTTTAATTTAGAATCAGTTTATTGTGTTATAAAAGTATTAAAAAATAGATCATATTCATCATATCACCAAGGGAGTTGTTTTAATAAAGTGAGATAAGGGAAGAATAAACCGTATTCAAAACCAGAACGATTTTGGCATAAGTAAAGGTCTCAGCAAGGCCCTTCACAGAATATTTGACACAAAATTATTTATGGCGTCGCGCCGACAATCTACAAAAATTTTTAATACAAGGCCGTATAATAAAATACACTGAATAATTATTAATCTGGCTGATGTTCTGGAACATTTTGCCTTACAAGGAAAATTATAATTATTATTATTTTTAAAAAATTTATCTTAAAGAAAGGAAATGAAGTTATATTCTAGCATTCCGAAAATAACAGTCTTCACATATATTTAGTTTAGGTTCTGAACGTTCTAAGCATTATCTCTTTAACCAACTAATTAAACATAAAAGAATACGAGGATTAGTCATAATTAATCAATATTATTTTGAAAAAAAACTTCACTTTTCGGAATAACGATATCTAATTTTCTTATTTATATTAAAATCCCTAAGTTATATTAATTTTTGTAGAACGTTCTGATAAAGTAAAAAATTTCTCTTCCGGTTATTGTTTGTAGCTTCTTTCCTTCCATTAATCATTTATTCAACTCACAGTACATTGAAAACTGAATCTAGTGTAAAGAAATTAAATTATAAATAAAATAAAAATTTAAATAAAAATCTTCCATTCACGATATTTTGTTAATAAACAAAAAGATTTAGAAGGTATTTATTTTATATGAATAAAATTTGCACAAATTTTGCG
This sequence comes from Trichopoda pennipes, assembly GCA_030448955.1. Lineage (NCBI taxonomy): Eukaryota > Metazoa > Arthropoda > Insecta > Diptera > Tachinidae > Trichopoda > Trichopoda pennipes. Next base: position 8,601,758 of record JASKUP010000040.1, read on the forward strand.
ACTTTTAACTATTAAAAATTAAACTTTTTTCTATTGTATAATATTTATGAAGTCGTTCAAAATCATTATTCTTTTATTGCATTTTACACGAAATAAAGAGTCATACACTAGCTCATGCTAAAATATTTCATAAGAAATCAATCAATTAATTAAACTATATAAGTTTTCAGTGTTTTAATCTTAATTAATTTTCACAAATAATTTTGCTCTCCTAAGTTTTTACTTTATTTTTCAATAGAAAATAACGGTCATCATATAAATATAATTGGGTTCTACTTATTCTTATGTTTTCTATAGATCTGAACTCATTATTTTGAATAATAACTTTTTTTATAAAAAAATGTCATTCAAACCTACAAACTTAAGCCTGACATCAAAGACCTATCTATATATGCACCGGCATACCACCTAGCTAGACACCTCACCAGCGTACTTAAGGAAAGGATAAATTTACAGAACACATACACTTTACGTAATACACAAGACCTCATCGATAAACTTAGGAACATCAAAATAACTGAAAACACGCGACTCGTTTCCTTTGATATCAAGGATCTATATACTTCAATACCAGCACATGAAACCTTAGATATCCTACGCGATACACTAGACAATTTATACGAAACCCAATACATCACCGACATTATAAATATTGCAAAGACAATATAACTTTAGATTTAATAAACATTTTCACAAATTACCTGACGGATTCGGTATGGGAAACCCAACTTCCACAATCTTCATGAAAATTTTCATGCAACATCTTATCATTTCATCAGTACATTTCGTGATAAGATTAACATCTGCACCTGGCCGTGGGCCTTAATCGGATGGTGGTCAAACTACTATGAATGAAAAGCAACGTCATTCACGTCCTAGGAAGCCGAGGACTAATTCTAGCAACAGGTCTTTCCTAGTTGCAATTTCAGCGGTTCCAGAGCAGGGCTAAAAACCACTACTCCTTGCTGAAGAGCTGGAGATTATCCAACTCCTTTCCAGAACACATGACTAGCATGCTCACTGGATCTAGTATCATTCACCAGGTAGGTGTGATTAAAAGTGAAATGATCCTGGCCACCATAAAACAATACCTGTATGGGGCCGCAAAACCACAGCCACCACGATACTCCCGAAGGGCTAACCGCAACAATCAGCCAGAGAAACAGCTGAATGCCTAAAGAGACAAATAGCGGAAACTCTGCGTGCTACTGATTCCCGTGGAAATAACGTGGAGCTTCCAGTTGACATCTGCTGCCTTCAGCGGACTAGGCTCCCTTATACCCTCAGGTCTAAATAGTCAAGTATTCTATAAAGATCGATAAAAGTGCCCCCGGGGGGGGGGAAGGGGTCTCGAATCAGTACATGTAAAAACACTAATGCGTGATAAGGTTTACATCTGCACTGGTAGTGAGCCATAATCAGATGGTGGCCATTACCATTGTGAATGGAATGTATCGCCATTCTCGCCCTAGAAGGGCTTCGAATCCGTGCATTCTCCGGTCACTCCTAGTTCCAATATCAAAAGCTCGAAGTAGGTCGCAGCCTTTACTCCTTGCTTAAGAATTGGAGACTTTCCAACTCCTGGTCCTGAACGCATGAACCTTAATATAATTAAGAACACGACGGCATTCATACTCACTGGACCTGAACCATTCATTGTGTTCATTGTGAATGATCCGACCCACAAACTCTCACGAGGGCCTCGAAACCACAACCACCACGATACTCACATATTGGAGCCAACCTCAATAATCAGCCAGAGAACAGCTAAATGTCTAGAGAGACAAATAGTGAACTCTGCGAGCCTACTGATTCCCGTGGAAATATAGTTGATTGTCCAGATGGCTCCCACTAGCCTTTAAGGGGCCTGGGCTCCCTTTTACCCCGCAAGACACCAGTCTAGATGGAATAGTAGGCTCCAAAAAGACTATCATGTGCCCCCGGGGGGGGGGGGCGTAAAAACACTAACGGAAAAATATAAAATAACTCATTACTATAGATACGTAGATGACAAATTGTAGCTGACCTAATCACAATCCATCATAACATTACAAAACAGAAATTACATTATAATCTATAATATTATATATTATCACAATAACACGAGAAACTGACTGTTTAGCATATAACATAGAAAACCAACTACAACGGACACTACTGTCCACATCATCTCAAACTACCCTACCGAACATTAACGCAGCATTTAGACACAGACTTACGATAATCCGACTTATTCTAGATAAGAACAACAAACAACTTGACACAATTTACACCAAAACTAAAAATAACAGCTACAAACCCACTACTATCAATAAACTTTTTAGATAATAAAACACTAAGAACAGGAATTAAGAGACACGACGGCACCTTTTTACTTGCATTGGACCAGAAATATAGAGACTAACTAAACTTTTTCACAAAGAAGAAATACTCACAGCATAAAAACCAGCAACACTCTGAGACATAATTTCAGGACAACGACAGAAACAACTGACAAATTTAGTTCCAGCGTAGTATACAGACTTAATTGTACATGCAAACAAACTTATATAGGGTAAACTGGACGAACACTATAAACAGGATTCATAGAACACATGCGCTCATACAAACGGAAAAGCGAAGAGTCCAACTTTGCATTACACCGTCACACTCACGGATATATACCAAGGGAATGAGATGAATGTATGACATTACTACATCCTAGCAAAAAAGGGCAAAGACATACTTGAAAGCATGGAACAAAACAAAAACTTTTAATAGGGACATTATAAACGACCAGGCAAATGGGACATCAGACACAATTTTCACACCACTAAAAGTACGAACAAATGAAAAACTCCCTCAGGCGGACATACGGAGGTATTGAAATGTTAGCCTTGAGTAGATACGACTTTAACCACGAAACACTGACTGACCAGTACGTATTGGACAACGGTTTGAAAATGATTTCACATCGAAAGGGCTCGCCGTTTACATCAAACAAACAAACAACAGCCAGAAAGGACAGAGAGAAGTAACAACAGTATTTTTTTATACTTTTTGCCTTAAAGGGGCTGCTTATCTGTTAATAGGGATTAGGGCGAATATCTTTCAATTCAGTATAAATAAATAATTTATAGAACTTTGATGCGATAGCTAAAATGGCAGTTAGGGAATAAATAAATATCAAATGACTTACTTCAGTTAAAAGTTATTGTTTAAACTGATGAGGCACCGCAAGGTAGTGTAAGCTGAACCTTAAAGCTAATGATTGAGTTATTAGCAAGAAACCCGGCAATTGAAATTCTAAGCCGGGTTAAGGTATAACTAAAAACAGTAGTATTTTGAGCAAATTTTTTCATTTTTCGTATTTAGTCTTCTGCAGTATAAATATGCTAACTGAAGTTGTATTTTGTGAATTTTGAATATTTAAAAATAATTTCCTCGCCAAAAATAAACAAAGATCTTTATTAAGTGACCCTTAAAAAACAATTAGAGAATTTTCAGTTAGGCTTAAGCTTTTGATTGTATTTGATAAAATGTATAAAGCAATTTACTTATTTCTAAAACTGTTACATTTAGAAATTAAATTCAGCTATAACATACCGCTATTGAATGTGGATTTTTGAGTGGAGTTTGGTTTATGTTCGATTTAGCGATGCGGAAATAAAACTCTGTTTCTATAAGATGCAGCCATATGTCCGTTAAAAAGTCAATTACTGTGTGAACCATGCTTTGGCTGTATGCTATGACATCTGGCTCGCTAATTGAATTAAGTAAAGCAAACTCAAACATCTATGACAAGGTTTGTGTTATAACCACAGGAAGAGTAGAAAAGGTCAGTTGAAATGATTATGAACATTTAAAAAAATGGATGCGTATGCACAAGAGAAACTGTGGTGTATATTCAAATATTAAAAACATTTCATCCTTCCCCGCGTATTTATGAGTCAATTTTAATATGCAAAACTATAGAACTGCCAAATTTATGTGATATTTAAAATTTTTATTTAAAAAATTAAATAAATAAATAAATAAATATTTTTATCATCTATAATAATTATATTTATTTGATCTTTTTTATATTTTTTAGTTGTTTATTATTATATTGAATAATAATGATAAATAAAGTTTTAAAATTTTTTATTAAATAAAGACCTAGTGCTTAATAGTAAACTACTAAAAATATTTTTATCATCCTATTTTATAAACGAAAAATTTATATTTATATTATAGAAAAATTTTTTCCAGTAAATTTAAAATTCTAAAAAATAATTTATTTTGCTGAGCTTGTCTTTTAATTTTAATGATAAGAATTTCATTTATAAATGTTTGAATATATTTTTAATTACTTCTAATTGTTTTTCAACAACAAAAAACAAAAACAAAAAAAAAGAATGCAACAAACAAATTTGTTCAGCTGCGTCAGCTCAAATAGAAGAATATTTGCTAACAAAAATTTTTAAGTAAATAAATCGACAAAACAATTAAGCATCAGTTTTAGTTTTAAGTTAAAACAAAATATTTCTATCAGCATTTGTTACTTAATTAAAAATACTAAATAAATAAAGAAGTAGTTGATGTTTGCTAAACTAAAATAGAACACAAATATTTTTACATGGTTTTAATTTTAAAAACAAAAAAAAATATTTTATCTCTTTTTTTTCTTTTTGTATTTCAAAACACAGAAAAAAGATGTTGATGTTGTGATTTGATAGAATATGCACGTTGCCATTTTAGGAAGCTGACATTACCGTGCCACTTTTCATTTCATATTAAAAATATTTTAAAAACAACGTTTATAGTTGTAGATAAAGACTAAGCATAACACTGCTAACCGAAAGTCTATATACACCAACAATGTATTTTATATTAAAGTACCAAGCTGACTTGCCTAAGAGTTGTTGCAAGCCGCCGTTTTGGATTATTTTTCTTGCACATAAAGAAAAAAAATAATTTTTAATGCAAGTAAATCACTCTTTTTTCTAAAAATTAGAACTTCTACAGCAAACTTAAAGAGATTAGAAAAACCTGATCTAAGAGCTATAAATTGAGAATTTAGGAAATAATGATTTCATTCTTGAGAAAACAATCTTGTATTTACTTGATTTATTTTTTGTGCTCTTATAACACTCCGAAACAATCAAAGTAGGAACTACTCAAAATATTTTTAAAAGCCTTTGAAAACTACTCCAAATGTTATCAGCTAGATTTCATTTATCTTTTCATATATTTTAAAGAATTTGACTCACTAAAAGTTCAAACTGGAAACACCTGTGAGAAAACGATTTCCGCAATAAAGGTGAGAGTGTAAAAGAAAGCCCAATACCCTCAATTTTCAAAAAAGGATTCCGAAATTTGTAATGCAGCTAAAAATTTAACTAATTTAGCAGCCATGTGTTGATTTAAGCTAATTGGTAATTTTTAGCTAGGAGGAGGGAGTCCAACGATATTCTTGTAAATGGCCGTAAGTGACAGAGTTATTATGTGATTAGATTTACATCCACGCCTGGCCATGAAGCCTTAATCAGATGGTGGACCAAACCACTGCATAATTTGGTACGTCATGCTCGCCCTAGGAAGCCGAAGCTATAATTCTATGCAACAGAACTTTCTAGTTGGAACTTCGATGATTCCAGAGCAGGGCTGCAAATCATCACTCCTTGCTTAAGAATTGGAGACTTTCCGACTCCTGTCCAGAACACATGTCTAGCATGCTCACTGGATCTGGGAACATTTCACCAGGTAGGTGTTATTAAAGGTTATTAAAGGTGAAATGAACCCGGCCACCATAGAACCATAGACTGATATGGGGCCGCAAAACCACAACCACCACGATACTCCCATATAGGGGCCAACCTCAATAATCAGTCAGAGAACAATTAAATGTCTAAAGAGACAAATAACGAACTCTGCGGCTAACTGATTCCCGTGGAAATAAAGTGGAGTTTCCAGTTGTACACCTGCTGACCCCAGTTGCACAGGTCTAAGTTGTTGCTATCTTCAAAGACCATATATATGTGCCCCCGGGGGGTATCTGTGACAGAGTTACTATAATATTGTTACTTAAATATGTACTAATCTTTTAAATGGTCTTTTTTAATTCAGTTTTAACGATTTTATTTTTTCTATATTTCGATTTCCTAGGAAAAGACCGTTTAATTAAAATAAAAAGATGTTATAAAAATAAAACTAATAATATACCTTTTATAAACGTTTTGTTGTGAGATTTTAGAGTTTTTAAATTAATTGCAAGTTTATTTACTTTAACTACACAAACTTGACACTACAGAACAATTTACTTAAGATGCACGTCTTTACTTCACAAGGTTTATTTTTACACTAACTAACTATTCACTCAGGCGCTGCCCTTTTATATTTGTCCACTAGAAGTCTAAAAAAATTACGAATATTCTGCTCCCTTTGTATCATATTTTGTTGTTGTATGTTGTCCATTCAATGTATAGGCGCCTGTATGTCTGTGTGTATTTTTGGTTTTGCTTTTATACTGTTGAAGTTTCTTCTTGAAATTTATTTTAAGATATTTGTTGTTGTCTTGTGTAGATAAGTTTTCTTAAAAAACTACGCATTTAGTAAACAGCATGCAGATTTGTTGTTGTCGTACGTGTATACAATTTCTACGCTGTTTGTAACTAGAGATTTATTGTTGTCTTGCGTGCATAAGTTTTTTTTTGGTAAACAGCATACTTTATTGTTGTTGTTTTTGCGTGTATAAAATGTCTACGCAGTTTGCAACTAGAAATTTGTTGTTGTCTTGCGTGCATAAGTTTTCTTAGCAAGCCATGAAGTTAGTAAACAACATACCCAGTAGTTTCTTTTATTGCTTAATTATTTTCTTTTAAAACTTAAGCAAGACAAATCCGTAACAATATAAATGTGGTCAAGAAATGATTCAAGAAATTATTATTATTTCAAAAAAGATATTCAATTATTATTCATATTGAAAATAAACATGAATTCTTGTTGTATTTGATATCATATTTATATCTATTTGATATCACTACCATTTTGCTGAAAAAATTTCTAAAGATAATGATCTGAATCACAATGGACATAACTAACTCTATACAAAACGATGAAATAGGGATGTGTTAAATAATATAAGAAAACCGAAGGGAAACTTGAATTTTTTAATTCTACTTTTTTCTTCTTCTGTTGTCAAAATTTTTTCAAAGCAGAGACATTTTAAATCTGTTTTTAGTCCAGCTGTTTTTTTCTGTTTGGAGACTTTTGTCTCCATGTTTTCCACCACAATTTGCGAATAAGATAAAATTAAAACCGTTTTATTGTGCTCCTAAAAAATTTCAATTTTACAACTGTCTGCTTAGAAGATGTGTCCGGACTTTTTGGACAAAAACTCTTAAAATTTTTGTCGATTGAATGTTTGTTGGCAAAAAAAAAAAAAATTAGCGAAAATATTTCCTTACTCTTTGTCATGACAATAGCTTAGGTAGAAGATTAATATGACCGTAATCTTCTTCGCTTGTAATTTTTGCTGTAGCTGCGAGGAGTCTGTAGCTGTGGTAAATATGGACGTTTGACTTTTCTTAAAATGCATAATACAGGACATTTATGTTCTTAAAAACAAAAGCTTGTTAATGTTAGCAAAAAATACTGGTTGAAGAGTTCGAAACAACTGAACATAGTTTTATAAAGGATTTCATAGAACCCTATACCATATTCAGTTATAACGTTTGTTATTACTTAAGAAAAGACTTTTAGTCCTACCTTCGGTTATAAAATCATACACAAGTGTTGCTTCCTATCAATGAAATCCCCTATGATAAGGAGAATTATAGTTTTTAATATAATTAAAGGAAATGCACGTTTGAATTCACATTTGAAAATTTGTGCCATCGCTTTTCAAATTTATATTTCTCTGTTGGCCAGTCAAGTGAAAAGTATCGTTTCATTTGTTGTTGATTTTTTTTAACTTTTTCTTTTCGCTTGGTCCTTTTATTGCTACATGGGTAGTGTCATTGATTAGCTAATTACTTGCAACTTCTATATCCCGGCTAAAAGTGTTATTTAAGCTTTAGAATGACGTTGATGCTGTAAAACAAAGTGATTTGAATTTTAACTTTTGTGTATCACAATGATTTTGGACTTGGAATTTAAATGACAGTTTTAATGTGTCCTGTTGTAACGACATATTAATCGCTTTCCTGATCCCTTATTTATGACGTTTATTTACGATTCTGATTTAACAATAAAATGTTTAAAGCGGAGATTGAATAAAAAATGTTTTTCTTACAATTTTGTTTCTTTTATTTCTTAAATAATAAAAATTTATGTTTCTTCAGTTATATTTTGTTGCCTTTTCTAAACTATAAAACTGTCTAATGCATAGTTTTGTTCCAATTGATTTGAAATACACTATAATATTTTTGAATACGGTTTATATATAAAAATTGTTTATTTCGGTAGCTATTTTCTAAGCATTTCTATCGCAATGTTAGAAGTGCTGTTTTTGTAAGTCCGATAAAAGTTTGAATTGTAGAAAATATTAAAAACAATTAAATTTTGGTATTATGTTGTTTGATCTAAAAAATCTTTTATTCAAGATATCAATACATGACATTAATTATTGGTTACTGGTTTCGGCTATGTGACTACAGCGTCTGCTTTTTTTGACAAAGTACGCAGCTTTTTAGAGCTCTGCTGGCCATATGTCACGAATTACAGGAAATTCGTGCCTTCCAAGGCGTTAATGTTTTAAGGTTTATTAAAGGGTCCGCCAAATAACTTTTTTGTTTGTTTTAAATACTATAAACAAAACTACTGAATATTTTCTCAAATTTTTTTTTTTATTTGAAAGTACAATCCTTACGGTTAATAATGGAAAATAATTTCATTCAAATGGCTGCCTCGGCTGGTCATGCAGTAGCCTACACATAGGATCCAATTTTTAAACACATTATCGATTGTGTGCAGCTGTATTTCACCAATGGCTTCACGAATATTGTCCTTTATAGCGTCAATTGTATCTGGCTTGTCGGCGTAGCACTTATCTTTGATGGCACCCCCCAAATAATATCCCAACGGTGTCAAAACGCAGCTCCCAAGTGGCCAAACGACATCAGCTGTGCGGTTGATAATGCGATCTTCAAAAATAGGTCGCAAAACATCAAGTGTAGCTTCGGCTGTGTGGCACGCAGCGCCGGCCTGTTGAGACCAAATGTTGCCAATATTTTCCCTTTCAACTTTTGCGAACAAAAATTCGTTCAACATGGTTCGATAACGATCGCCATTAACTGTAACGGCCACTCCCTGCTCATTTTCTAAGAAAAATGGCCCAATTATGCCTCTGGACCAAAATCTGTTTTGGGTGCGTCGGCTTTTCAATGTATACGTGCGGGTTTTCTGTGCCTCAAATACGACAATTTTGCTTGTTTACATAACCGCCAAGACTAAAATGAGCTTCATCTGAAAAGATGTTTTTTTTTTGTTTTGCAAAATCGGCATCTTCTGTAAGTCGATCGTAGGCCCACTTAGCGAAGCGAAAACGCATTGGATGGTCACTTATCTTCAACTCCTGAACCAATTGCACTTTGTATGGCATCATACCAAGGTCTTTATGCAAAATTCGTCGAAATGATGTTCAATTTTTGAGAACGACGGTGAATTAATGTTGATGGCGCTTCATGCACACTTTCTGCCACAACAGCAATATTCTCGGGTGTACGCACTGTTTTTGGCTTTTCACGCTTTGCGTTTTCGATGAGGATGTCAGTTTCTTCCACTTTTTTCACAAGATAACGAACATACGGAGCTGACGGTGCTTCTCTTCTTCCAAAATCCGTACGCAATTTTTAGCACACTTTCTGCAACATGGTTTTCAAAGTGATGTCGCAATATTTTCCAGCATGGTTCCAGCGTATACACAACCATATTCGTTCAGCGGAAGCATAAAACTAATTATCTGTCAAAATCAAACATGAGCTAAATGTTAACATGGGTCGAATGATAGGTTCATTTCTCGAAATCAACTTATCGCTAATTTTCAAATTTAACAAGTCAATGCCTCCAGTCGTCGTACGTTGCCTATTACGATTATCTTTTAAAAAAGCGATCAAGCACTAACAATCTCCGTCAACGGTTTTGCGATTTCCGGATATAGTTTCAACGAAAAAAGATCCAATGATGCTATCAGTTTCTGGATTTCATAGAGACTGTAAGATCTGTAGTGGACTAATTTCAGTCCATATTCAGAAATTTTGTTTATTGTCAAAGCCGTGAAACAAAAACTGAGCTTCTTTGCGGAAAGCTTACTTGATGGCTGGTTTTCAAAGTAAATCTCTGTTCATGAAGATTTGAAGTGCGAGTTTATAAAACTCAAAAAGTTTTGCTTTGCAAGAAATGTGATATTTTCACTAACTTTGCTCTAAAGACAGACAAAAAATCTATTCAGATTAATGTTAGTGTAGTTTGTTTAGCACTTTTTTTATTTACTTGGATTTTTCACAACAATCGACGTATTGAAGAGAAATTTGTTTTGTAATTTTTTGGGGGTTTTTCAAACATCTAAAATGCTGTTACATTGGATTATTGTTGTGTTCTTAGTTTTAAGATGAATCAATTTTATTAAAACAAATTGACATTGAAATACGTTACGGATTGAGTGCCATGATTGAGTGTATTTTGTTGTGACAATTCAAATTAAAGTGAATTTCTTATTTTAATAATAAAAATTTAGAGTAACAATACTCTCAAAGTCTTTAGTAGAGATTGTTATTTATCTACATGTTTTTATTTTTTGGAAAGGATGACGCTAATAGATTTAACTCGCAGTTTTGTAGATTTGTATCGCAAACAAGTTTCTTATGTGAGAAATACTTTGGAAACAAATTTTAAAATTTGTATCTAGTCCCTTATGTTAGGCTCAGTGGGTTGCCATTGGGGATAACTAAATGATACATTTTTAACACCCTTAAGCTGCATAGATAATACCACAGAATGTATGTGTCACTAGTTGTATTAGTGAAAGGTACCCCTCAAAATAAAATAAGTAAAGTGAAATAAATTTCTATAAAAAATAAAATAAAAATTATTACTGAAACCCAAATGTTAAACTTAAATAACAAATAGAAAGTTTTTGACATTTATTATGTTTAAATATCAATTAATGAATGGTCTGCCTTAAAAACAGGCAGAATTACTAATAATCAAACAACTTCACTGCAACAAATATTTAATTATTTTTAAATTTTAATTATTACACAATTGCAAGAATAATAAAATTGATAATTAAATTAATAAATATAAATTAAATTACACTGATCCTTGCACTGGCTAACATGTGAATTTTATTTTAATGCCCTTCCAGTGACGACAAAACTCTTTGTCGAGTAACGCTTCACCCTCAAAATTGTTCAGCTCACCAGGCTTCTCCTTCTGTTCGGTGGTAAAATAAACACTTTTGAAAGGCGCAAACCATACTTCACAAGTTTTTTGAGTTGGTGCTTGTAGACTGTAAGCTTCTGCCAACAATCGATAAATTTCAGTAGCCATTTTCTACAAATTAAAGAAGGTTATCAGACTTCCCCGTAAAACATTGTTTTTAGGCACAAAATTCGATGTTATTATAGCGATTGAAAAAATGTGTTTCAAATTTAGCACCTATCGAATATTCATTAACAGTGAGACAGATTTATCCTCCAAAATACCATATTAGTTATTATTGACACAAACCATATGTGATAGTTATGTCATGTGTTGTGTTTGTATTTTAATATAAAGTTTCATATGTCCAAATAAGTAAAAAATTCTAAAATTAATTTACAGCTTTGTCTGATATTGAAGTCAATATATTGCACTAGTTCCTCCCTCTAAAGAGAGTCAACTTAAAATTTTTTACTTTGGTTTTTGGAAGAATAATAATCTTAGAATTTAATTTATATTCTTTTGACAAAAAAATACAGTTCTATTTCCCTTCTTGATATAAAAGTAGATTTAAAAAAAAACTTGTGCCTCTACTAAGAATAGGAAAATTTAGTTGACCCTCTTTAAAGAAACCAGTACGATATGACAAGTTTTAATTTTAGCACCTAAAAGTATGCCTGGAGTAAATTTATTTTTTGCCATTTAAGTCATATTTAACCTTATTCTGTTTGGCGATGGCAATATAAGACGACATCGTTTTTTATCATTTGTTGTAAATCCGTATTCTCGTTGACAATATTGTCATGTATCGATGACTGGCAATACATGTTTGGTATTCTGTAACACAATTTGACGTTGATCTCGCCTTAAATTGCCCGTTGATATTGTCGTGTGTGATTTTGGTGTCGTGCTGTCATAAACAAAAATTTAACAAGATTGAAAAAACTAAAAATACATAATAAAATATAAAAAAGTATAAATAAAATAGAAAAGGGAAATAATATAAATTACCAATGCCAACCAATTTCAAAAATTAGTGGAAGCATTGGAACAAAATCCATCATCTGCTAGGGGATTTCGAAGAGCCAGTGTTCCTACTAATTTTAAGGAACAATGGGAAAGTGTTGCGAATGAACTAAACCCCCTTGGCACACCAAATAGAATGAGTGATGGATGGCAAAAGTTATAATATGTAGTTCTTTTCAAATACATGTTTGACAAAATTCTTGTTACAGCTTTGGAGCGACTTAAAATTTAAAGTAAAAAAACAAAATGGAATGCAAAATTACTGGAGGGGACGTATATAATCAATTTATACTGAGCCCCTTGGCAGAAGCTGTGGCAAATCTGCTGAACATTTTAATTTGAATTTATTTTGATTTTTAATTTATTTTAGGTTCAATTTAATACAGATTTAATTTTTTTTTTCACACAGTTTATACTTTTTTCCCAACAAATGAAACAGTTGACTCAAATATTAGATATGTGTGTTATATTTTATTAAAATGATCGATAAACTGGCAATGTTGGTATAAGACTGTTAGGGAATAATACCAAATTAGTATTGATGTTGTTAAAATGATGCTGCCTCAAAATCGACGACGATGTTGCCGTCGCAAAAAAAAAAATACAATTATATCCCTTTTCTTTATATGAAAGTAGCTTTAGAAAAAAAAAATTGTGCCTCTACTGAGAATTGTAAATTTCGAGTTGACTGACTCTCTTTAAAAAAACCAGTGCGATGTGATAAGTTTAAAATTTAACGCCTAAAAGTATGCCTGGAGTAAATTTATTTTTTGCCATTTTAGTCACATGCCAAACTATTTATTATTTTTCTGTATTTCGAGAAACTTATTTAATAAAAACTTATTAAATATTTATTATTCAAAAAATTAAATGTGTAACTGAGCACTAGTGCTTAGTTGGATTTTACCCCAAGTTTTATGTTGAAAGAAATTAAGCTCAATTAACGTAGATTAAGTTAAAAAAAGATTTCAAATAATAACTTATTTTTTAGTTTTCGTTTTCTTTAAAAACAATTGTTTATCCTTTTGTGTTTCCCGCTTGCAACGTGTGTGCATAATAATCAGTTAAGTAGTCATTGGACATTTATAAATTTATTTGGGATTTTGCTTTTTCATATTTTTTTCTTAAACCTTTGTCATATATATTTTTTATTTTATTATATTTGAGTACAAAATAGCACTTAATTGCAAATAAATATGTAAGTACAATGTAAGAAAACTATAAAATGAAAAATGAAGAACAGGTAGGCAAATCAATAATATCGATTTCTAGTTCTTTTGCACATGTGCTTACGAACGCATAAGTGACATGTCGTCTTTGCTTATGTGGCTGTGTGTATGTGGGGCTAGTGTCAATTGAAGAACTTGTAAACAATTTATTATTGAACAAGGCCCTTGAAATTACAAAAAGAAGCTTACGCAGCATATTGTGCAATATTTTATTTTCACACCAATTTTCTTTTAAGTTTTTGTTTGTCTAGACTTGTAAAAACAATTTTGTTGTACAAATTATTTTGCATAAATGTTTATGGTTGGGTTTTTAGTTTTAGTAATATTTTTATTTGTATAATAAAACTATTTCTACCAATAAGTATAACAAATAAAAAAGAACCTTTAGTTTTTTATTATTCTTATGTCTTCTTTGCGGACTAGAATGTTTGAAACAAAAAATGTGGGTCTCATGTTTTACAATGAATAAAAAACACAAAAACCTTTTAAATATACAAATAAGAAATATTTTGCATTAATGTTCTGCAAAATGTGGATATTCGGGAAAATAATTTACAACCAGTACCCGGCAGGCCAACAACAACAAAAACCACAAAAACAATCGCAATTCCTTTTTTTCTTTCTTTCGAATGCTCAACAAATTTCAACTTTGTGCTTCTTTTGTAATTATTTTCATTCATTTTCCCTCCTCTACTTCTTTTTTCTTATATGAATTTATACTGTTGTTGTTATTATTGCTTAGTTATGACTGTTATTGTTGTAATTTATGGCGAAAGTATAAAATAATGTATTTCCTTTTATAATTACAAAGCCGTAAAAAATATAATTAATCAGGGCTGGAACATTCAGTACTATTTCTTTTGTTAAATAGTTGAAAGAAAAAATTATTAAGTTACTTACTCTCCTACTGTACGTGTGTTGTGACTGAACTCCTCCTAAACGGCTGGACCGATTTGCATAAATCCTTTTGTATGCATTTGGGTGGCGCCACGGGTGGTTAAGACTTACAATTCGGTCCAATTGGACAAAGGGGCGTGGTACCTCCCATACAAACCACAAATAAAAAATCTGTTATTTCTGCTCCTGATAACGGTATTTGCACAAAATTTGGTACGTCGGTTTGGTGGGGATTTTTTAAGTGCTGCTGCAAATATGGGCGGGATTATAGAAAGGGGCGTGGTACCTTCCATACAAACTACAAATTAAGAATCCAATATTTTTTCTCCTGCTAACAGTATTTAAAAAGAATTTGGTATTTCGGTTGGGTGAACATATTTTAAGTTCTGCTGCAAATATAGGCGGGATTTGATAAAGACGCATGGTATCTCCCATACAAATCTTCTTTATGTACTTATATATTTCTACTGTACGTGTGTATGTCACTGAATAAATTTTGTTTTGCTTGCGTTTGGCTGCCACCTTAAACCAGCCCGGCAGATATCGCTGCAGTCGGTATCCAGGTATTAACTTTTGTGTATTCATTCATTCAATGCATTTAATTTTTTTGTGCGCTGTGTTTTAATATTACGTGTTTTGATATTACGTCGCATTTACGTAAACATTGAGCGTTGTTTACTTCAAAAATACACACACACACCTTAAATTCGTCGCCAGCCGCCAACTGCCTGAATGTGCATTGGCGGATGACGGTGAAAGGCCGAAAGTAGCATGGACTCGATTACTGTCGCCGTTAAAACAGTCACGATGGCCATCGAGCTTATTTGTTAGCGTTTCTTCTTTGCGATCTCACAAATTCGTTCTCAATGGGTCAGCTGGTTGTTTTATAAAAGTCTTTAAAGAAATTGTGTTAAAGCTAATATTTATATTAACTATCGCCAATAGGTTGGATTGTTCTTAATGAACAAATAAATTCATGTGTGTCTAGATTAGAAAAGCTTTTTGCCAGCAAACGCTAAAATTTATAGCTTCCATTTTGCCGATAAGTACCTATACTAAATTTTTAATGAGCTGCATGATTAAGTCAAGCCATATATCCACGGCTCTTATTTGTTCTCTCATAAATATTGAAAGCTAAAAGTTTAAGGATATACTTGACTATAGATTTTTTTTGTAAAAAAAAGGTAGTAGTTCTGGCAACAATGCCTATTTAGTAATGTACCGTGCTACATTCTTTAGGAAAGTGGTAGAGAAGAGATGAAATAGGTGGTGAAAGTAGAAAGATTGTTACATAGCCTTCAAGCTCTTATTTTTTGTAGTGAAAACAACAACACCACTAGATAGGTAGGAGGCTAAGTACACTACCTGCTAGCCTACCGGGGCAGCTTTCATTTTTAAAAGGCCCATGTTATCGGAAATTAACTGTCGTATAAGACAGCACAGCGACCAGTGACCATGGCTTCATCACTGAGCCGCCCCACCGACAGTAAATTTTTATTTTTGTAGTGAAAAAACCGAGGTCTTCGTTGGGAATCGAACCCACAACCCCCAGACTGACAAGCTAGTACACTACCTACTAGCCTACAGGGGCATCTATATATTATAGATTAACTTTATACGTTGTCTTTATAAGCGTAAGTACCGAATATTTATAGAGCACACTAGAGCCATTTAGAGAAGAAGAAAATCAGCTGATGTTTAAAAATTTCCAATAAGAAGGAAAAATTTCTATTGGATTAAATTTATTGTCGAACTGACTTAGACCTCCCTAAATGGATCAATCTAAGCCAATGTTTAATTTTTTCCTAGTGATTTGTATGATGTTCGAAAGGAATATGCTGAACTACTCTCGTATAACCAGAGCAAATTATGGCACATATAATTGCTTTAATTGCTAATTGACAGCAGACTTAAGCTGCAAAGAAAGCACAGATAAAAAAAATACAAGAGAATACAATTTATGAAAAGTTTTATTCTAACCTAAAAAAGGTTAAATGTAGAATTTCTATTTAACCTACTTGACAGGTTTGATAGATGAGGTTAAGCGCTGACACCAAATCACAACTGTGAAGGCCGGTGAATTATAAGCGATTTGAAAAATACATTTCATTTTGCAAGCAATGAGTTTATTTTATTATTATTTTATTTATTTACTATTTTTATTTATTAAATTAACAAAAAAAAAACCATTCCTTTTCCTTCACTTGAGCAGAGAAATATAAATTTATTCATAAATTATAATCAAATAGTTTGTCAAACAAAATAAAGAAAATAAAATTCATTTTTTTAAAACTACTTACCAAATAATATTTATGAAATAAAATAAAAATTTCCACGAATGCTGCTTAAAAGTCAGTTATAAAAATAAAAATTGCAATTTGTTCTCATTTTTCATGTCATCACTTTTTTATTTTTTGCTTATTTCTGTTCTATTCATCAAGTTACTCTTTGTTGTTTAAGTTGGCAATTTTCTGGACTAAAAAGTAAAAATTTAATTGGCTCATGTCCGTATATGTGTCCGTCCACTGGCTTGACTTTCCTCGACTCAAATAACATTTAGAAAGTTGAAAATAATAAAAAAGTAAAATTCTTAAATATAATTATGGGTTTTCAATAAGTTTCTGCTCAAACTTTATAGAAATATAAAAAAGTTTAATTTCAAAAGGATAATTTGATTTTCCAAAAAAAGAAAAAAACAAAAAACAATAAATAAAAGGAGAAAATGTAATGTGGCACATACACACATAAACTATATGAAAAGTTCATGGAAGACAACAAATAAACACGCCACTTTGTGCAATTATTTTTCATAATTTGTTTTCGCAATTCGCTGAACTATTTTTATTTTTTTATGGTTAAAATTATTTTTATGTTTTCTGTTTATCGATTTTTTATTTTTGTAATGGCATTTCAGAAATTATTACTTTTTTTATATGCATGAATTGGGCTTTTCCCTTTTGTTTACATTAAAGATCATAAAGAATAAGTTTTGTGATAAACAATTAATGATTTTAATGTTACTGATGGTTTATATCTTATTTGTAAAGATTAATAAGGACTGAAGCCATATATCCTACGAAATTTAAGTACATTTATGAGAAAATGTGTGCGAGATTTACTACAATACAATGGGCCAACTTGGACTGACTAATTTGAAATGCTTATAATTTTTTTTTGTTATTTTATTTCTTTTTTTTGGAGATAATACAAAATTTTATAATATCAGCATACTCAGTGGAAGAACGACTAAAAAATTGTTGAATTTTATTATGGTTCCGAATGATCAATTGCTACAACGCAAAGAAAATACCGTCAGCATTTTAATTCTGCAAAGGCTCCCAGTGTAAACATGATAAGAAGCTTAATGACCCGTTTTGAGAATTTGGGAACAGTGGGTATTGAACTACGAAGAAATGTTGTTCGTCCTGTTCGCACTGAACAAGTCATAGAAGCTGTAGGGGAAAGTGTTCACACGGATCCAACTGTATCTACTGGTCGATGAGCTAAGCAATTGAACATCTCTAGAACATCGCTAAAAGTTTTTTCAGATCAACTTTCCATAAAAAATTCAAATGGGCCAAGAATTATTGCCGAGGGATGCACGCACCACAACGGCTACAATATGCCATTAGATTGGTTTTGCTAGCGACAGACAATGACAATTTTTTTAAATAATCTGATTATGAGCGATGAAGCTCATTTTCATTTAAATGGATATGTGTTTAGGCAGAACTGCTGCATTTGGGCGACAATTACACCCTGTTAAATGCACTGTTTGGTGCGGAATCAGGGCGGATAAAGTTATTGGTCCATATTTCAACGGAAATGAACTTAATGAGCCAAAAACCATCTCTGGGATGGTATACCGGATCATGTGCCCCTTTAGCCTAGTAGGTAGTGTACCAGCTTATCAGTATGGGAGTTGTGAGTTCGATTCCCAGCGAAGACTTTGGTTTTTTCACTGCAAAAATAAAAATTGACTGTCGCACACTGGTCGCTGTGCTGTCTTTATACGGCAGTTAATTTCCGACTATCCTTCTACTTTCACCACCTGTTACATCTCTTCTCTATCCCTTTCCTAAAGAATGTAGCACGGTACTTGACTAAATAGGCATTGTTGCGTGAAATGCTGCTTCTCTTTAAAAAAAAATGAAACATTTTTTAAGAAAATTTATAATTTATATTTAAAAAAGTTAAATTAAAAATACAAAAATTATAAGCATTTCAAATTAGTCAGCAGTTCAAGTTGGAGTTGGCCCAGCCGGTAGAATTATTAAGGGCCAACTAAGTCCTACATCATTTTCAAATATTAAATCTAAATATTGTTTAGTTTTCTCTCAACAAAATAATGCCTTTAATTTCTATAGCCACGGATGAATAGCATTCAGCTTGACTAAATAAAGTTTTAAATTAAATGCAAAATATAGTCAATTAATTTTATAATAAATATTTTTACAGCATTTGTTTTGAACTGAAGACAAGTAAATCTACTTCGTTTAATAATTGGCGTATTGTAAAATGTAGTACATGTTTTTTTGTTTTATAAAAAGAGACCCACAATCACACCACAAAGTAGCAAATTTGAGGACTTTTCAGCGTAACAAAAAACAAAAAACAAAAAAAAAAAACAAAACAGAAAAAAACCAGACTAATTAAAAGTTTCATACCACAAAAAATTAAATATAATTTAGTTATAAAAAAAGTTCCATGATCCTTTTTAAACCAAAAAGTATATATATAAAATAAATTTTCTTTCAAAAACAAATTTCTTTTCAATTAAACGTAAAGAAAAGTGATGTTGTCGCAGTGTATAATTTTTTACAATTTTTAAATTTTTTTTAAAAATTTAATAAAAATCCACAGCACAAACAGCAACCAACCATAAATTTAATAGTTAATTTTTCAACAATTTCACGTGGAAATTCATAGAAAAAACTTAAAACGACCACATGCACATTAAAGAGTAAGAATGTGTCTCTGCGGTTGTATAGCTAAAATGGGTCTGTGTGTGTGTGTGCCTGATTGTTATAATTGTTGTAGCATCTATTACGGGATGAGTGTGTAACTTTTATTGTATTTTTATTTTGTTTCTCTATAGCTTTTGAGAACATCTATTTGGCAAATTCATGCAGTTAGTTTTACAAGACAATTTAATGCCTCGTCAGTGTCTAAATAGCTTTTTTTTTGCTGCAGCTGAATATCAACGGAAAATCTGCCATGATTTTGCAACTGTTAAAGACACGGTCTAGTTTAATTTGAAACATTTTCTCTCCAAACTTCATTAATTTGATGTCAAGCTATTTTCAAGCCATTTAACTTGAAACCTTTCCAACTGGGATTTAATGGTGGTACATGTGTGTGTGTGTGTGTGTGTGCGTGTGTGTGCTATTCTTGGTGTTGAAATTAAAACAAATTATAAGGTTTAATCGTACTTAACCGACCATGTGACAACCTTCATTAGTTGAAATTACCTACAAAGTTGTTATTTCATTTTCTTTTAAATGTTGCGGTATTAATATTTATAGGAGATTTTTCTAAATAGTAATTTATTAATTCACATGCGACCTGTAAAAGCTATAAAAATCTCTTGATATTAAACAAAATAACTTATCCACGTTAATGTTATGTTTTCTGCTGCATTATGTTTTCATTTTCATATCTTTGGTATTTTACTTATGCCAATTGTAATTATGTACGGATGATTTCCTCTGAAAATTTGTAGTTATATTTCAACTATTTTATGTATTTTTTAAACAGAAATAATAAGCATGAAATTTATGGATAAAGAAGGTTTGTAAAAGGCAGACGATCTAGTAGAATAGTTAAAAAATTATTTCTATTAACAACTCCACAATTGCTTGCTAGTGTTTTTTAAAATGGTGTAGCAATGGATCTGGTGTGTTGAGTAGCTGCATTAATTTGGTTTAAATAATTTCTTCCCTTAATACCTAGCACTCTGTTCGAATTTGCGAAAAGTGTTGGGCAACATTCATTATTTCGCTTGAAAAATTTGACAATAAGGAAGTGGTGACAATATTGCGATTTATAAGAAAACTGTCGATTTTATTGTCTTTAAGTATGGAACATTGTTTTAATTATGTAAACAAAAAAAAAACGTTTATATTTGATGTGTGAAAAAAAATATTATTTACAAGATTCGTGACAAAAGGCAATCAAAGATTTCAAAGTAACAATAACAATAACAGCTTATGCTGCTGTGCAACAATTAATACAAATTGCCGCAGCAAACGACGAACTTTTCGATGACACACGGTCTGTTACAAGTCCTTACCTACGGAAAAGAAATTATAAAGGAAGGTTTGCTTCAGATGAAAGTATAATTTGTTTAATAATTGACGCATATAATATACAACTTAAACATGCTCCAGTTGAGTAGCTAAGAAAGCTTTTAAGGAAAACGTCCACATGGACATAACGGCACTCTTAGATATATTGAGCAGAGTGGAACATTTATTAAAACCGAATAGGAATACTCATCCTAATGATGGTATTTCACCTAAACATAAATTGGCTGTAGTATTGGAATACTCCTTCAGTTCTGCTTACATAATTCATCTATGAAGTATATTAATAACATTGTTGATCATATATACATACGTACATATATCTCATTCTTCACCGGGTTCTCCAATATCTTTACTAATTTCTCTCCACGATGTTTTCATGGCATTGCGGTTGCAATGTAACTTATGGGATTTATCCCAAATATGACTTCTCTTTTTTATAGCAGAAATAAGTGACCCCTTTTTGCATCACTAAATTAAAATTTTTCTTTTTCATTTTTTTTTTATTAAATTTAGGCTTTTTTCCATTTTCTTTGAATATTCGCTCACAATAAGTTTACAATTAAAAGCACAAATAATAAAGTGATCAGCTGTTGGTTACAATTCCGTGCGAAAAAAGTGTTGCTCATATTAGGTTTGTTCCCGTACTCTACTTTGGGAGCCCACGGGTTCCCAAATTTACCCAAAAGCGTTCCCGTACACAAAGTTTGGGCAAGTGAGAGAGAATTTGAGAGAATAATATTCTTCTTCTTTCTGCCCAAAACAGCCCGCACTTTTTCTTCGGGCTGATTTGGTAAGGTTATAAATCAATCAGCTGTTGCATAAAATAAACAATAAAAATTGTCAGGGAACAAGTTTTCTTTAGAGTTGAAATGAAACTTTTTATTGAAGAATGTTGAAAAATGTAAGTAAATGCTTAAATTTTTTATTTATGTGTGTATGTACTTATATATCTATGTATAAAAAACATTCTGATGAGATATATATGTATATATGCGTAGATAACTACATATGTACATATTTCCATGGACATTTTATTTCGGGCTAAAAATTTGGTTTTTAGTGTTCCCGTACTTTTAAACGTTTTAGTCTCTAATTGAGAGTATTTTTTCATTACTCTCATTTGCCCAAACTTTACCCAAAAAGTACGGGAACACAGCTATTGTTTCGCAGTTTCAAAAAAAATGTTGCCAGAAACATTTTTCAGTTGGAAAAAACACGTTGCTAGATACATTTCGCGACTTTTCAAAAAATGAACAGAGTACTAATAACGAAAAGAATAAAGACAGCATATATTGTAAAGAATATTTGTGTGTTCTGATCTTAAAAATTTCAGTAAAGATAATTAACGCAGTGCTTGTTAGTGTTATTTTTTTTTTTTAACATTGGCTGGGATTATTGGGTCCCTTAAAGCTTAAGCTATGCTTGAAAGCAACTTGAAATAATATAAATACAATTTATTTGGGTATGATTTTGCATCAACCCGGGTTAAATTTGGTTTGTAAACAAACCGGTTTCGGCTATATACCATCTTCAGTGTTCCCTCTATACTCTATAAGATTGAAATAATATACAATTCATTAAATGTTTTCTTTACGGACTTGTTGGTTTGCTTGAAAATTAAAGGCGGCTAGATATTTAAGTCGCATTTCATTTTGTGTTAACACACAACACACTGGTAGCAAAGTTTTTAACATGATCGTTCTTGCCAAAAAAAAAAAAACAAACAAGTCAATACTAGTATTTGTAAGTTCATGAGAATAACCAGAGACTTTCATCCGAGCTGACATTTTAAGCGGTTTAAGAGCATATTAATCTAACGACCAACTAAAATTAGAAAACCGCTATTTGTGAGTTATAATTGTAAAAATAAATTTTGAAAATCCCAAACTTTATAATATCGTTTGTCATAGTAAGTCTGAAATAAGAAGCTAAAGTGAACGATTAAAAGGTTGTTTTATTTTTAGCATAGCAGTATCTTAACTTCCAAGCTTTTCGATAGCGCTGCAGTTTTTGTTAGATTTACAATTTTTAGTTATATTTTTTTTATCAGATTTAAACAATTTTTTGCAACTTAAAATCTCTCTAAAATCAAGTAGTTATTATTTAAAAATATTATTGAAACTCAACCAGTTATTTGTAAATAAATATAGAGAATTTTGAAATTTAAGAGATCACAGTCTAGATTTGTGTTTTAATATTAGACACCGTATTCATAAATTTAATTTAGTGTTCCAATTATCTCACACACAGGTTATTTTATTAAATTTCAACGTCTATCGTTACTCAAATAAAAGAAGTATTTGCTTAATTCCTAATCGAAATGCTTAAGAATAAGAAGTTTTAGGCTGAGCAGCATTAACTCGCGAGCAGGTTAGTTTTTAGGAACTAAGTTAGAATAATGGATTGATCAATTTTAGTAGATACAGAAGACAAAATTATGAACTGCAGTTAAATATATGTATATGCTCGAAATAAAAAGAAAGTCAAACATTTTTTGCTTGCTTAACAGAAGCTTACGAAACTACTGGAATGCTCTCTGAGAGTACTCAGCCATTTTCTACAGTACGAACTTACAAAAACTGTCGTGAATCTTATACAAAAATAATATTTGCAAAATTTACTATCGTTTTACTCTGTCTGCTCATAATTAAGAAACTACAAATTAAGACTCAAACAAGTGCAACTCAATTTTTCGCAGAAAAGTTTAACATAAAGACATTAGAAAAAGATTTGCATATACAACGTATATTGTCAAACTCACACTTGCAAGTTACAAAAGACAACTGCTAACGTATAATTTTTATAGTGGTGTAGGTCATATAGCGTATAACAACACAAAACGTTAAACAAGAAAACTTGCGTCTTTCTGCTATTACAAGAGCATGAAGAGTTTTAGTATCAAGCAGCCAACCATGCAACCGACATTCTAAAGCTGTTACATATTCCATTCAATTTCAATTAATTTGTATGCAAATCGCATAAACTCTCAACCTAACAACTATTTTTATATAAATATTTTTTCTAACTCTCGAGTACAAAAAACCATATTTTTTTGTTTTTGTGTTTTCTTTGTTAACGATGTTAACGGTGTAAGGATGTGAATAAGTGACGACTACGATTGGTATGACTACTACTACTAACTACTATGACTAAATGTAAATTAAATACGAAAGTAGCAACTTTGTAGTGAGTCGTTCTAATCGAAATATATTTAAAACGGTGTGGAATTTCCGTAAAATGCTCTTTGGTCTTATTATTTTTTTTTTTCTTTTGCTATAACCGCAAATTTTAATGTTAACGTTTAACAATTTTCCATACATATTTTTAGTAATGCTTGTTCTTCTTCACTTTGTTACTCATACTGGTATTTTTCTATTTTTACTTTACGTTACATTAATATTTACGTTAAAATAACACAAAACTAAGTCGAAATGTTTTGATGAAGAACAAAAAACAATAAATTGCTTAAATATTGTTCTGACTAACAAAATCTATATTGCAACAAGGGGATTGTCATTTGTTTTTTGTGTTATCAACTGTGAGATATAAGTTTTATTTTGACAACCCCTAATACAAGTATTGTTGTTATTTCTGCAAATTGGATTAGTTTAATTCCTTAGATTTTTATCGAACGCAGGATGATGTTGGTTTTAGTAAAAAAGATAAAATAATAAAGACATGAAAAATGTGAGCTGTCTTAAAGCATTTGCAACGTTTAGAACAACGATTTAATTCAATATTTAAGACACTGTGTATGTTTAAATATAAAATTAATTAGTTACCTGTATTTGTTGTATCATTTACGGCATAAATTTAGTTTAAATTTCAACGAATTTTAAGAATAAAAAGTTTAAGCTCATTTTATTTAGGACAGTAGGATATCCAACTCTATTTTTTCTCTCATCGATGTATTTCACTGTTTTATCGTTACTACAATGTTAAGTGCTCTAACGAAATTAGGGAACTTGTTACCGTTACTCGCATGTTTTTGCATTTAACTCGATTTTCGTAGAGAGCACATACATTTATGGTTAATTGGCCACTGAATTGCACTACGCATTACAGGGAAAATTCGTTTTTTAGCAGAACAGTCCGAATGTGGAATAAATTCCCTCCTGAGGTCTTTTCTGTCACTTGCAATGTAGGAAAGTTCAAATTGAAAGTCCACAAACAATACTCCCACATTGCATGTGTAGGGGTTATCCCCTGAGTGCTGGTCCGAAACGAAAAAAAAATTATATGTGCTAAAGCCTAAATCTACAAAACCTGTAATCACCTACAAAAGTATTTTAATAGTCGATTTTAATGCTATTTGTATACTATGCATCCTCCTAGATACAGAAAATCAGTGATCGTTTAAAAATAATTATTTTAAGCCCTTAAATCGATTTTTTTTTATTAACAATTTTTTAATCCATTTAATACCTAAACTACGAGGGCTGCTATTTATATTTCTGGCCTGGTAACACTGATTGTTGCTAGGCACCAGCTGATGTTTCCGGTGCAACCTTCACGTTGTTAAACATAATCTCAACCAAAACATTTTGTCATTTTATTGTTGTTAGTGTTAGTGATAACAGGTTGAAAAAGTGATCTTAGGAGAAAATGGAATTATCTCGTTAACATTTTCGTGCAATAATTTTTCATAACTTTCGACGTGGCCGGACACGACAACAGTGCACAGATGAACTTAATTCCTTCTGTGGTAATGAAGCAACTTCTTACAGCACCATTAAACAGTGGTATAACGAATTCAATCGTGGCCGACTATCACTCCAGGACGAATCTCGTGAAAGTCGTCCAACAACGGTTGTTGTGTAAGAATACATCGCAGCTGTGCATGAGCTGATAAAGCATGATCGTCATGTAACATATCGCGAGATTGAGGCATCTGTAGGAATTAGTATGACAAGCATCAATAGGATCTTGCATGAACATTTGCATGTGAAAAAGGTTTGTTCACGTTGGATACCGCATAACCTGACAAACGCACAAAAGAACGCTCGTGTTGATTGGTGCAAGAAAATATTGCAGAAATTCGCTCAAGGTGCATCAAAATTAGTTTATAATATCTTCACAGGTGACGAATCATGGATATACTTATATGATCCTGAAACAAAGCAGCAATCCGCCGTATGGGTTGTCGAGACGAGCGAAATCCCACCAAAGTTGTTCGTGGAAGAAGCACATCAAAGCAAATGGTTGCCTGTTTCTTCGGCATTATCGGTCATGTGGCTACTGTGCCATTACAGCAACGTAAGACGGTTAATTCGGCATGGTACTCCACTATTTGTTTGCCAGAATTCTTTGAGAAACTTCGGGAAAAGTCAAAGAAAAGACGCATCACGACAATGTGAGCTGTCACCGATCAGCTGAAACAATGGAGTTTTTGACAGGGCAAAACATTGAATTGATGGGTCATCCGATAGGTTTCCGAACATCAAGAAAAAACTACGTGGACCTGGTAGATCTGGAATTAACTCTACCATCATTAGCAATGAGAAATGTGTGTATAAAAGTACTTGTTTGGGCGGTAAATACAAACAATTGACTTAATAAGAATTATTACACACTTCAAAACAAGTTGATTTGTTTGTATGTATGTATGTGAGCCTCCTCCAAACATAGCTACACTTCGAAACTCTAAAAATGTACATCAAAATATTGAATGAGGCAACTAAAGGGAAGACTAGAAATGGTATCTCTTTGATCTTGTATATCATCCAAACCAAATTACTAATAGTACAGGAAATGCGTACTACTGTTAATGCTTAAATGGACTTAAAAGAGTATTATTTTATTGGGTATACAATAAAGTGGCCTGAGGATTTTTGAAGATAACAATTTGAATTAGCGAATTCGGCTTGAAAAGGATCTAGTAATCCTGACGCTATTAATTGCTTAGTTAAATAGACGATATTTATATTATACAAGATATCCGCTGGGAAGTTATACTACTTTGTGTGTTTATAATTTTTGATTAAATAAAAGAGAATGGATCTTATATTGATAAATGTGTTACTAAGTGTTGGCAATTATGTATGGAATACAATAACAGATAAATTTCCGCCCCATAAATGTGAGCCCTTTTGAACACATTTTTTATTACATTCTCACATATTTCGTGCAGTATTTCATTAATTTTATCATGAATATTTTATTTAAGTTGCTTAAGCTTTTCTTGCTTGTTTGCATAAACCTTACTTTTGAGATATCCCCACAAACAGAAGTCTGGAGTAGTCAAGTCAGGCGACCGTGGAAACCAATAAACATCACCATTTCTTGAAATAACTTGTAGTGGAAATAGGTTTCGCAGTAATTCCATTGTAATCCTGGCTGTATGCGATGTGGCACCGTCTTGTTGATACCACATGTTAATCAACTCCAAAGCATACATTTGTGGCGTTAAAAAGTTTTCAATCATATCACGATATCATTCCCCTAACAGTTACCGTTACGCCGTTTTCATTTCCAAAGAAGTAAGGTGTTCTTCTTCTTCCTTCTGGCCAACTCGCACACCAGACTGTCACTTTTAATGGATGCAAAGGTAACTGTTGAATAATTTGAGGGTTTCCCATTCCCCAGAACCGATTTTTCTTATTATTCACATATCCATTCAAATGAATTGTGCCTCGTCACTCCTTATAATTTTGTCATGAAAATCGTGGTTGTCATGGGCGAGCTGTAACATCCTATTGGCATATGTACGGCGGCGTAAATTGTATTGTGGAGGATGGTCTTGTGTTAACTGAATCTTATATGGAAAGAAATGCAAATCTTTGTGCAAAATTGTGGCCAAAGTTGTTCTTTGATGACTAAGCTCCTGAGCACAGCATCGAATTAAGGTTAACGGATTAGTTTGAACACTTTCTTGAGTAGCAGTAAATGTTTTCAGCCGATCTAGCTGTATGTTATGGTCCATGCTTGGACCTAGCGCCAACAGACTTTTTTTCTTCGAAATCATTCAGTACACGATAAACAGTGCGGTTTGTTGGCATGATGTTTCTCCCAAATATTTCACGTAACTCTCTCTTTGTCACAGTAATCGATAATTGATGTTGATAAAATATTTTAACAATTGTTAAAATATTTTAACAATTAAATTTGCCACGTGCCTACTTGACGACTGCCAAATATGAACAGTCGAGACTACTGTTTACCAAAACAAAGTAGTTTACTTTCTCGCGGACACTCTGTATATAGAAGTAAAGCATACTGATGAAGCTATCCATAAAAAAAACATTACAATTATCGATAAATCAAACGTGTTTTGAAAGTCGTATTCTTTTTAATAAAACTGGAAATAAAAATAAGTTTACGAATCCCTGATGGTAACCAATTTTGACGAGGGTCGACGGAAATCCGTACCCAAATAAAAGAAAAATCAAACCCGTCGGAAAAAATCTAAGCACATATCAGAAAAGAACACTGAAGATGGCAAACGGCCGAAACCGGTTTGTTCACAAACTAAATTTGACGAGGGTCGACGGAAAACCGTACCTAAATAAAAGAGAAGCCAAAAGTTTTTAAACAATAATAAAAATCATCTTGTCTAGAATTTTAATAGTTTTAAATAATAACTGGATATTTTGTGAAAACTTTTAAGCAAGTGGAATTAGTAGCAAAAAATTAACACAAACTAAGCTGATACGATGATTCTTTACTAACGGCTTTACTCGAGAAGGGCCAGATAATATGTTGATGATGACCCTGATAAAAGAAAATATTTAAAAGAATATAAGAAACTAAATATTATTTAGGCAGTAGAGGAATGAATTTTTAGTTTCTTATGTATTTAAAATATATTGCAAACATAAACACAATTAAAATTAATTAAGCGCAATTAGTCAAAGTACAAATTATTCACAATTCATATTGATCAATCAAGCAAGAATGAACACACACAGGAATGAATAAACAACATGCAAATTTTTCGCGAGCGATTAATCAAGAATTTTAGTGCACAAGCGGTTAATTGAATAATCGATTGATGAAATATATTATTAATTAGAATGTTGACTAATTACACAAGGTTAATTTTTATATTTTTGATTTCTTGAAGTTTTGATAATCAGAGATTTTTAAGAAAATTTTTTTTAAGTAGCGGCAACACATGTGTAATAATTTTTTTGGTCAATGTATTTTTTATATGGCAGCACTTTTAGCGCTTTTTTGTTTTTTTTTTGTTTTATTTTATTTATTTCTTATTGTATTTACAACAAATGTCGATGCTGCATTAAATCATTTTTCAAGGAAATAACATTAACATTGCATTCCTTTGTTAATGGAGATACCAAATTTTAAAAGTGTTGCTACATTTTAAAAACAATTTTACGCCGATTTTTAGAGTTGAGTTGCATAAACACGTCTTTTACTTGAAAAAGTTCTATAGCTCCCTAAAAATCGATTTTAAATATTTTTTTTTGCGAAATCCTAAACAAATCATGCGTTTAATCTGTTTACGAATGATAGCTTGATGTTCTCTTACTTTAAGCTGGTGGCTATTACAATAATAAAAAATATTTGTTTGCTTTTAAAGTGAATTCCAATGGTAAATTACAAAAACGAGAAAATAAATAAAAAAACCAAAAATAAATAAATCAAATTCATTCAAGAGAAATGTGTCATTTCAATTATGAATTTGTAATTTTTTTTTACAAAATTTAAAAACGCACACAATTTCATCCAATGCTTGCTTCATTTATTTATTAAAAGTACACGAAAATAATTGTTAAAGAGATGGTTGACAAAAAGAATTTAAATATAATTTTGAAATTGTATTTAAATTATTTTTTTCTTTGATTTGATGGATTATTTTACCTTGCAGTTTTAGCGTTTTTATTGTAATTTTCTTTTTCCTTTCAAACAGGCAGCCGGCAAAACTACAAGTAATTTAGAATTTTAGATACACTGACGACTGAGTGGGCAGCAAAAGAGATTTATTTTATTTTGTTTTAATTTTAAATAAAAATTAAAAAATTTTTGACGTCATATCTCTCTTGAATTAACACACAAGACGTGTATTTACTGAAATCAAGTCACAATCTCTTGACACGAAATACCAAGTTATTTAAAGCAAATTAAATAACAAAAATGTTTTATTTTTATGATAAATAAAAGTAACGTGCTAAGTTAATTACATATAGATAATTTTTTTTTAAATTATTATTTAATAATCTATTGAATATTTATAGAATTTTCACAAAGATCTAGAAAGTAACTGTTAAAACGAGTGATTTTCGAAAGAGTATTTTTTACGTTTAGGTAAACTTTAAGAGATTTACCTCAAAGCGAAAAGGAAAAGAAAAAAAAATCTTCTTAAAAATTAAGATTACAAGAGCTCTGAAAAGAGTTTTAAAAACTTTGCATGCAGATTTTTTCAAAAATATCCTGTTCAGATTCAGATTTTCCACTCAGCTTAGTTGCTAATCAAAATTATTACAAATTGCACTATTTAACTATTATTTACTTATACGATTTTTAATAAGTATTATAGTTCATAGTGACTTTTAAAAAAGAAATAATTTATCTTTTTGCATAAAAACTGATTTTTCACAACTTTTAATTTACGTTTTTTTTTTAATATACAACTTAACTACCCTGACTGCTTTTTACTTAAACGTTTAATAGAATCCAATTTGCTGAACATGAAGGCGTATAATTAATTGCAGCAGATGATATATTTTCTTTAATTAAAATTCACAATAAAATGTTATAATTAAAACCGACAGACAGTCTTTCGAGTTTAAGGAAGAAATTGTTATTTTTATTCCTTAAAATAATAATATGCAAATTTAAAAGGAAACTACGAAAGTTTTAATAAAACAAATTTTTGTAAAAAGAATGTTAAAGAAATTAAATTTTTCTTACTGTACACCTTTTTAGTTTAGCTAAGTTTTTGATTTTATTATTCGAAACAAAATCAGTGTTTTGCTTGCATTGTCCTTTTCAAGTATTTTTCAAGGAATGTGTTCTTCATTTTGATGCCA
Source organism: Trichopoda pennipes (assembly GCA_030448955.1). NCBI lineage: Eukaryota > Metazoa > Arthropoda > Insecta > Diptera > Tachinidae > Trichopoda > Trichopoda pennipes. Next base: position 8,632,589 of record JASKUP010000040.1, read on the forward strand.
TTATTCTGTTGCTATGCAAATTACATTTGTTTTTAGTTTGCGGGTAGTGAATGCCTATATTGACCGTGTGGTGGTGGTGCTGGGGGTGACCAACAGCAGCTTTAGTGGTGCTGCATTTAAAACGTTATTTAGAAATAATTAAGTTGGGTAAAATAATTCGTAATTCTAAGAATTCATCGAAAATTGTTTTTTTGTCACGTATAGAGATTGAGCTTCAAGTGATCTTCATCCTGTGGACTCAAATTAATGTAGTGGAAGTGAATAAAATTATAAGCAAAATAAAAGAAAATTCCTTAAAAGCTTTAGAAACAACAATTCCTTTAGACTTTTATAAACCCTCTACTTACTACCCTTTAAATAATTGAAAGAAAAATGAAACGGCGATAACGTTGAAAAGAAAAGAAAACATTCTCATGTAAGATGTTTGTTGGCTTAACGAGGGCCTTTACCAATAATTGTAAAGCAGAAAAATTATTGAGAAAGTATCAGGCCCTATAAACAAAATAGCTTTTCTAGATTGCGCTAATAGAGATTTAAGAAATTTAGATTTTACTGAGTCTTGAAGCCTTCAAGTCTCAGAAAAATGGAGTAATAAAAAGGCCCACATGGAAAGCACCTGTAAGCGCGAACGGAAAACAACTTGACTGTACAGGCTTCGGGGCCATAAAACTAAACTTTCTATGGAGAATAAGGTCCTGCTTTATAAAACTATTTTTAAACCTATATGGGCTTATGGCGTGGAGTTGTGGTGCACTGCTAGTAATTCCAATATAGAAATAATGCACAGATTCGAATACAAAACTTCGCGTTCTATAAGGCATGCTTCTTTTTATGTAACGAACAAAACTCTTCACAACGACATGAAAATATCATTTATTAAATCTGAAATTAGAAGCTTCAGCTTCAATTGATTAGAAAAGCTTAGTAATCATATAAGCATATTAGCAACTACGCTTTTAGATGAGACTGACGAAGTTAGAAGGCTCAAACGAAATCATATTCTTGATCTCCCTTAAATTTAAGTAAACAGTCTAGTTTGCCTAACGTTCATAATGAAATGAGAATATAATAATAAATAAAACTTTATAATGTTTATAACATTAAATATTTATTTTAACTCTATATATGTAAATATTTATTTATTTATTAATAATTAATTACAATAATACAATTATAGTAACTAACAAAGCAAAAGAGAACTAGCTACTAAGGCTTTCGTCTGTGTGTAAATATTATTTTCATAGTTAACTTAAATTTTTGTACTATTACTATTTCCTGTCCTAACTGGCTGGTTTGTAGTCAAATGCGAGCGCTTTCGAGGCGAATGCATCATTCTCAAGCCGCGTTGTGGTTTGTACTGGTGAGTCAGTGTTGGCGTTCATTTTTGTTTTCAATTGAAAGCAATTAGACATGTTATTTTTGCTAACTTAACCCATTTGCTTTTTATGTTAAGATAGATTGCAAATAAATATGTAATAATAATAAAAAAAAATAATAAAAAGGAAGATCGAACTATAATTATAACTCGAACCTTAAAGGTTAAGATTACGTGAAATTCATTAAAAGAGTGTAAAAATGATCGCAACATCAAAATGTTAAGTATTTTAAAGAAATATCTGTTATTCTTTTCAACGGTCTTTTTTAAAAAAAATAAAATAAAAAAAAAGTTAAGTATTTTATTTATTTCGACTTGAGTGAATTATAAATCCAGCTTCTTTTTATAATCGAAAGAGATTGGCTTTTTTTAACCGATATTTTCCAAATCAAATGGAACAATTCTTGCAAGAAAATTAAAAAAAAAATCTTTTTGCTTTTCTCGAAAACTAGAAAATGTTTAATGAAACCTGTGACAAAATTCATAATTTCCTAATACAACACATATAAAAGTAAAAAATATGACAGGCCTTTCAGAGATAAATCACCAAATAGAAAAGTTAAGGTAAATTAAAATTAGTTCGATTTGAAGAACTTCACAATCTAATTAGTGCGTTGGGAAACTTAGTTTTTGTTTAGTCAATAAGTTAAAAAAAAATCTACAAAAATTAGTGACAACCTTGTTATAGTTTGCACACATTTTTTAAAAATATCAGTCTAATACACAACACAGCTAATAAATTCATTCACAGAAATATTTAAGAAAAAGCATTGGAGAAGAGAAGAATTGGGAGAATTTTAAATTAAATTTTTGCATTAACAAAATTCTTAAAATAGATTAAGTTGCATTATTTTTTATTCACTAAAACTTATTTAAAAGAATAAGAACTTTTAAAATCATTAATATCAATGTGTTCCCAGCTGATATGATATTTTAAATGATTACAAAGTAATTTTTTAATTTTTTTCAAATATTTTTAAAAACAAACATTAAAGAACAGTTCGCCTAAAATTTGAATTTATATTTGCAATGCCTGCAAGCTTTTTAATGAGTTCCAATAAAAAAAGCATAAATAACTTGTTCCCGGTGCGCACTATTAAATAGAACATTAAATTAAATAAAGAAAATAAAAACATCGCGAGGCAAATTAGTTGTGTATAATACAAGTCAATATAAATGTGCAATAGGCTTTACTGGAGATAGAACAGAGTAAGAAGAGAAGAAGGCTTTATGAACATTTGTTCTGCCTTCTTCTTAATTAATGTTATAGGAGGAAGGTCTTTAAAATGCAAAGAAGGATTTACGGCTGTAAATTAAAATTAGGAAAATTGTAATTTCTACGTCATCACAACTGCAGTTTGAGTTGCCTGTCTTTAGTGCAACATATGGCGCCTGAAAACAAACTTTTGTGCGATGTTTATCAATACAAAATTAAAATCCAAACAACTTAATACCAAAATTCAGCCAGTATATAAAAAAGTGTATTTACTGGCCAAACACTAATCATAAATAAAAAGCTAATGCGAGATGGGATGTGCTCTAATTATATTAGTCTATATTTCTGTATTATAACGATAAAATAACAATAACAAAAACAAAAAAAAAAATATTAAAACCTAAACAGATAAAAGAATTAAAATCAGAATCAGAGGTAGAAAACGTTAAAAAAATAAATTCGTGTAAAAAAAATTTTTAGGCCAATGAAGCCAGATTTATGTTTTATTAAACCGTTAAACTCTACACACCAAATTTAAATCAATGAAAAGTTATAAATTCGTAGACCTAAGTTATTCTTCGGGAATTTTTCTTTAAAAACACACAAAGTTATGTTAAGAAAATGTTTAAGTTTTAAATTGATCTGGCAACTTTACTTAAGTTGCTTTAAAATTAAAGCTCTTAGTTCAATCTCTAACAATCGAGTCAGGTGAAGTTGCTAGATCATATTTTTTAAAAAGTTTGATATTCAAAAAAATTTTATGACTAGAAATCTTAATGATTACTCTTAAGTATAAATAGATTTTCAAACAAATACTTTAAAAGAAAATATCGTGATATTTTAATAAAATATTCATTCGCATTCACAAGACTTTGTTAAGGGTAATTTTAAAAAAATATAGAATGTTATTTTTTTGTTGTTGGATTTAAAGACATTTTTCTTGACTCTTTGTGACTACTAGAAACTTATGTATGGCAAGCCTCATTTTAGGGAACTTAGTGAGATCATTTAAAATTTAATATCCTGCTTGATTAGAGTTGAACAAAATAATAAGATGAAAACTTTTTAATTAAACTAAAAAATAACATAACATAACATAAATAACATAAACTAGCTGCATTTAGACATATGATACACAGACTTAAGACAATCCCACTTTCTCTAGATAAGTACTGCACAGAACTCGACACAATTTACACTATAACTAAAGATTACGGCTACAAATCTACTACTATCAATAAACTTCTTAGACAATACACCACTAAAAACAGGAATAAAGAAGACAAAGAGACAACCGATACAACACGACGACACACTTTTACTTACACAGGACCAGAAATATAGAGACTAAATAAACTTTTTCACAGGGAAGGAATACTCACAACACTCTGAGACATAATCTCAGGACAACGATAGTAATTTAGTTTCGGGGGAGTATACAGACTTACTTGCACACGCAAACATACTTATATAGGGCAAATTGGATAAACACTAAATACAGGATTTACAGAACGCATACGCTCAAACAAACGAAAAAGAGAAGACCCCAACTTTGCATTACACCTTGAGAATCACGGATATTTATCAAGGGAAATAGAAGAGTGTAAAACTTTACTACATTCTCGGAAAAAGGATAAAGACTAGACATTTTTAAAAACATGGAAAACTTCAAAAACAAAAACTTTTAAAGGCGACATTATAAACGAACACGTAAACACAACCTCAGACGTAATTTTTACAACACTTAAACTAAACGAAATATATCCTCAGACGAATACACGTACTTAGACAATAACGAAAGACGAAAATATTAAAATTAATTCCCAGATAAAATGCCAGATGGTTGACATTCTGACTACGTAGGAAGCTACGATGATTATGGGATAAATAGCTGGACCAGAAATACTGTCTCACCAGTACGTGATACAACGTTGCCTGGAGATGACGTATTCACATCGAAAGCGTTCGCCATTTGCGAACAAATAGCCAAGAAAGACGTTAAGAGAAGAAATTGAAAACAATTTGATTTTATGGCGAAACCCGATGAACTGTATCCAGAAAACTTATATTGCAAAAATTTAGTTAATAATTGGAAATTGTGCATTTATTTTTACTTGGAAGAGTATAATATCTAAACAGTTATTTTCAGCCCCCTTAAAAATATAGTCTTTATTGTTTTAAAACGATTATACATGATGCAAACCTTTCCCACCAGCCATTATACACGATTAATTGTACCAGTTCTATTTTCATAAGTAGTGGAACGAGCAACTTTGCTATAATTAGCATAATTTCCCCATAGATAATTAAACAAATTATTTTCATTTTGTGTAAATTAAATATCTTTGAGAATAGAGAAAGAAAATTGGAATAATAAATCTTATTAAACATTCCTTTTTTAATTCCAGATTTTTGTGGCACTTTTTTTCTTGTATTTTAAATTCCTTCACACAAATGTTTTTCTTTTATTAACAAAAAAAAAAAAAAAAAAAAAACAAAATACTTGAAGATAAAGCAGCAGACACAGATAGAAATATTTATGGATTTTGTTGTTGTGTGTTTATTTGCCATTTTAAATTAAATGCGATGGATCAAAACAAAAACGGTTGAGTGGGTGGTCGGCTGAAGATTAGATACTTTGAATATTTAATTTTAGTTGATGTCTATATTTTAAGAAAACCGTGATAACCAGAGAGGAGGGAACAAATAAATAAAGGATGATAAATTCTAAATAAATTAAATTCTCAAAATTTATACATTTTGTAGATTAAAGATTAGGACGGTTTTGCTACAGCGATTTAAATGCACTTATTTTATTTTTTTATTATTTTCTTATTGGTTTTTTTAAATATTTTTACTTACCCTTAAATAAAGTTAAACAAAAAATAAAATAATTTAATTTATCACAATTGTTGTTTCGTTGTTGTTGTTGCGGGAACTGTTGTTATTGTTGAGGGAGATACTGCTGCTGAACATGTGTTCATTATGTTCTTTAGTTTGTTATTGTTGTTACTGACGCCTCCCGCAACTTGAACAGTGGTTGGCGCCAGCATCTCCGCCGCCTCACTTACACGTGTACACTTACACTTATGCACTCACTCACTCTCTTTCTCACTCACCTACTTAATTTTACACTTTACCTCTGTATTAGGACAAATTAAGTCCTGTTTTGATTTAATTTTCTTTTTATTACTTTTATTTGACTTTTTCTTTATTACAGAGAAAACTTTTTTTTATTACTTTTTTCAATATTTTCTAATGATTTATTTAATTTTTGTTATTTTATTTTTGCTAAACTACAACGCTAAATTTATGGACATATTTACACAAACACACACACACGCACACACGATTTGTAACTTACACATGCTTGCTAGTGTGTTTTGAAGATAATTTGTTTAAAATTCGTTTTTTATTCAAATTTTTTATTTATAATCTTATGTTTAGTTATTTTAAATAAATTTTATTAAATTGTTTTCTTTGTGGCCCATTTGATTTGATTTGATTTTTACTTAATATTCACAGAAAGTTGAGGTAATTAAACTTATTTTTTTTATTTTTAATTCCTTTTGCTGCTATTTTTTTTTAATTTTCTTTTAATTTTCAATTAAATTATACAGCAACATACCAATACAACACAAGACACAATGCAACAAAAATCTTAATTACTGTTAATAAATTCCCGAAAAAAAGAAGAAAAAGTATTGACAAAAAAAAAAACTAGGGACCGAGAAATAAATAGTTCGGAGTCCCGTACCGTTGCGTTCCTCGTTTGACAATGTGCTTTTTGGCTCTGTTATGTTTTTTTTTTTTTGTATTCTTATTTGCCTAGCTGTCTCCTCTTTTGCTTTGTCATATTCGTGTGTGCTGCTTTCTTTTGTTTATTTTTTTTTTTTTAATTTCTGCTAAAGCTGTAATTTTTGTTTATGTTCTTGTACTTTTTTCTTCAGTTGTTCGAGTTAAAATGTGAATCTATTTACTGTTAATGGCACTCCTGGCCTGGTCTCGACAATATAGCAAAATATGAAGATGATAATGATGTTTAAGGTTGTTTGGTCTAATACTTTGCCTGTCTGCCTGCCTGATTGCTTGCCTGCCTGCCTGTTTGGTTATTTCACTTTCATCCGTTCTAAATAATTATTTTTTGCTTATTGTATTTGTGTATTTGTGTGTTGTGTGGTACGAGTATGATGGTTGTATGACCCACAGGGAGTACGACAACTATAATTACGACAAGTACTTTTCATTTCAATGGGAGTACATACTATAAAGCTGAGCACTTTGGTTTTACTACTCTACTTTAAGACTGCTGCTGTGCTTTCGTTTTTATTTTAATTGTTGTTATTATTGTTAATGTGCGGATACTATACGCCGTTATTGTTTTAATTTTCTTTTCAATTTTTCTCCACATATTTTCTTTTGGTTTTTTTTTGTATTTTGTTCTCAAACGTTTTTGTTTTACTTCTTAAAAATTTTTTATTAAAGATTTTGCATGTTTTTAGATTAAAATTAAAATTTTGATTTTTCTTTTCATTATCACGATGTTTAACGAGTTAATGCAATAGTTATTTAAACAATTTTTATTTGTATGAAATATATCAAAAACAAAATAATTTTCACTTCGTTAAGCGTACTAAAGATACAAGCATTAAACTATACTCGTCACAACACCGGTTGTTTCAGTACTAAACACACAATCCGAAAAATAAAATGTGCGATAGTCTTCACTTACACCGTACTGTGTTTTGCGGTGCTGCCACCTCACCTAAGTATAAAAATAATAAAACACGCAAAAATTAAAAATAAATTGCCCGTGCAAAAAACATAGCAAACAAAATTTAAATGCAGTGAAATAATACAAAATACTAACAGCTCTTGTTTTAACTTGTAATATCTATAGACGAGTTTAGGTTCCAAAACTTTTTCTGCATTTATTTAGATTTATAGTTTTAGCTTTCTTTTTAACTTAGAGTTTAAATTAAAAAAAAAATTATTTAATCAATTATTTCATAAGAAATATTAACGAATATTATATATATATTACGAAAAACTTAGTTCTATATTTAGTATTGTATCAATTTAATTTTAAATTAATAAAAAGTTTGCTATTTAATGATATTTTTTATCACTTAAAATTCCAAAATATTTTATAAATTAAATTAGGAAAACTTAATTTTGCATCCAGTAGTGCCTGGATTTAAATTAAATTTTTTAGCACCTTTTGACTGCACTTCAGAAAAACATGAATGTTCCAAATCGAAGATGTTATTTTGAATATAAAATATTAAAGCTTTTAGACACAGCGATACCTATCTGCTCCACCCTAACAAGTCTACTGTATGTAAATTTTATATTTATTATAGTTTTATTTAATAAACCTTTATTTTTTAATAAAATTTTTTTTTAAGATCTTAGTTAATATTGGTCTTTAGAAATATATTAAATAATTTTTGTGAATGAAAGTTGACACTCTAGGTGACGCTGTTTCCACTGCTTTTAATATAAATTTTTTTTTTAGTTTTCATTAACTTTTTTAAACTTCGTCTTTCCTCTAGAATACAGAATATAAATAAAGACAAAAAAAAAAAAAAATAAAATTTCGAATTTAATTTTATTTTTATTTATAAAAATTGATTTTCTGCAAATAATAATTATAGTTTTATAAATAATTTATTTTTCAAGCACAAGTTGTTTATATAAAAATTAAATAAATTTATATTTATTTTCGATATTTTGCCACACCATTGGGTGGCATCTTCAGGAATAGAAAAATATTTAAACAATTAAAGAAATTAAGCAACAATATAACAAAAATATTTATAAATTAAATTTCAGCACAATTATTTTTTGTTATGATGTTTTCGGATATTTCAATATTTAATCTGCTTATCGAAATGTTAGCTAATTTAATGAAGCAATTGCTCCAGCCGAACTAGCCCGACTTTGTTTTAGATTTTTTATTTTTTAAGATTTTGATAGCCAAAGGCATTTAGCTGCCGGAAGGCGGTAGAAAACTCAATCGCATAATGAATAAACACTTAATTGCACTGCAAGTCTTATTAATGTTAAAATAGCGAAGGCAAATGTGCCATAGATTTCATTTTGTTCATCTACATTTTCTTTCGAGTTTTTGCTTTACATTTAATTTTATATAAAAAACCAATAATTTTTTTTTATTTTTTTAATCGACCTTTTTATATTTTAAATAAATATCTGCTATTCTTTTCAACGGTCTTTTTTAATTAACAATATATATCTTTTTTCGATATTTCGCTTTCCTGTGGAAATATAAAAAATAATTTCCTAAAGAATCTTTCCACAGGAAACCGAAATATCGAAAAAAATTATATATTGTTAATTAAAAAAGACCGTTGAAAAGAATAACAGATATATATAAAAAACCAATCTTATCCAAACCAGAAACGGATTTTTTTGAGAGAACTTTTGCAAGGAGTTACCTTCGGTCATAACTTCAGGATATTGGTTGCTTGTAGTTGGCACAAACAATGAATGTACGTGCTGTAGATAGCATAATTTAACTTAAGATAGTAATTGAACTTGTATATTTTTAATAAGAAATTTTTAATATATTGTAAAATGGCTATATTACAATTTAGCCCACATCGTAATTTTAAATAAAATAAAAATATTTTAATAATATCTATGCATATTTTTAAAGCTTTCTTTTTAAACTTTTTTTTTTAAGATCTAATTAAATGTGGCAACTTTATTTTGACTTGCAAAAACATTTTCATTATTTTAACATCTTTATGGTGTTGTAAAGGGCGATTTGAGCACAGACAAGTTGGGAAAAATATTTGTGTGTGTTGGCCCTTATGACGTAGTATATGTTGACTCATTGATATATTCATACCACCAATAGCTGTTCTAATATTTAAATTTGCATGCGATTTGCTGTTGTTGTTATAAAAGTTATTTTTATTGTTGCAATTATAGTAAGGAAATTCACAGATTATTTGAGATTTTCTTAGGATTAATTGATTTGTAAGTAATTATGAACAAAAGAATATTTAATGAGTTGAAGTGATAATAATTAAATTTTTACAAGCTAATAAGATTTATTACATATGCTTTGTGTCAATACTAATAAATATGTTATTTTGGAGGGTAAACATCTGTCACTATAATTCAGTATTCGATTTTCGCCAAAGTGTAAACCGATATTTATTCAATCGCTCGCTAATGGCCTGCAGGCACCAACTCAACAAACTTGTAAACAATTTTTTGCGCGACTCAAAAGCGGTAATTTCGACCTGTTCGGCCGAAAAAAGTTTAAAGATGAGGCATTGGAAACATTATTAGAAGATAGTTGTCAAACGTAAGAAGAACTTGTATTAATATTGAGAGTTACTCAACAACAAGCCATTTCCCTAATGTTTTAAAAGCATTGGAATTCATACAAAAGAATTGAAGCCGATAGAGGTTCAAAGGCTATTTGGTATATCAGAAATGATGTTTGACATCATTTGCATTGTTTTGTTACTCGTAATGCAAAATGGAGGGCGCATTGATATGTTTTGACGGAATCTCACCGTCATTACATGTGTCAGCGGGGTTAAAAGGGAGCCCAGTCCCCTAAAAGGTTAGCAGAATCCAACTGGACAATTGCATTTTATTTCTAAGGGAATCAGTAAAGCCACAGAGTTCAGATTATTGCTTTTTAGCTGTTCTCTGACTGATTATTGAGGTTGGCCCTTCGGGAGTATCGTGGTGGTTGTGTTCAAACGAGGCCCTCGTTTGAGTTGTGTGGGATGGATCGTTCACAATGAACACAATGAATGGTCCAGGTCCAGTGAGCATGATTGCGGTTGTGTTCTTAAATTTTATTAAGCTTCATGCGTTCTGGACTAGGAGTCTCCAACTCTTCAGCAAGGAATGGGAGCGTTGACCTGCTCCGAGCTCCTAAAGTTGCAACTATGAGTAACTGGAGAATAGATATACCCGAAGGCTTTCTAGGGCGAGGATGACGCTGTATTTCATTCACAGTAATATGATCCACCGTCAGGTTAGGTACTGACGTATATCCAATCGCGCATGTAACCAAAAGCGCAAAAAGTCACATGTAAAGCCCGGTCAACCAGTCAAATCAATGCCGAAGCCAAACATCCATAACGCCACTGTATTTGGGTGGTGTTTTGTATGAAATCGGGTCAAACCATCACATGTGACCTGTACCGAAGGCCATTGATTCGTGTGAAGATTGGAAACGAGCAGAATATTCGACTAGTCAAGCAAAAGGATTGACATTATTAACTGTTATATCTATTAGGTTTATTTAAATTTATTATCTTCTATTAAAAATGAATTCCCGTGGTTTTATACTAAATTGCGTAAGTGTTATTTTTTATAATGGCGTCACATGAAAGTTCTATGACTCGAAATTGTTTGCAAAGCTGATATTGCTTTATAAAGTTTGCTTGTTAAGAGTATAAATCAATCTCTAAAGGGAGCAATGAGCGAAAGAGAGTGGCAAAAGTATCTGACCACCCACGACAACATACACAATTATCAATTACAACGATATTTGGCCTCATGCTGAGGGATACGTTAAGAACTATTAAAAGAAATATTGGATATGAAGTTTAGTCTTACCATCTGTATAACAGAATTAGTTGGTGGCATATACTCTGTATAATTTGCAGAAGTGAAACTGAATTAAATTTATGCCGATTTGAAACGCACTAAAAAAGGCAGATTTTATTGAGAATCGAAATGAATAACAAGAATTGGACAAAAATTGAAGTGAATCAGAAGAGCCAGCTTTTCGACATCTATAACGTTTATTTTAGGTTAAAAGAAAATATAATTTTTTTTTTCTAATAAAAACTATTTTTCCATTAAACGCTTGATTAAGTTATCACGTTTGTAGTTTCTAAATTGAAACGCTGCCTAAATATAAATGACATATTTCTGTTATTTTTAGCAATCATTACACGTCATACTTTTCTTTGCATTTGCTTGTGACGTTAGACATTTTAACGGTCGGCTATTTTCACGTTTTCACATGTCTAGTTCATGCAGCTCACGCTGTTTTCTGTAAAAATTACATTTATTGCGATAAAGAAAAAATAAAACATATTAAACATGTTATTTGATACAATTGCAGTCTAATCACATGATTGATACAGATATCAAATATGGAACATTTTTAAGAAGGTATGATTGATTTGGATAACATAAGAGAAAGATGACATCATTATTATACCATTACTCCTTGGAGCACATTTAGCAAGTATCGTTTTAAATTAATTTGACGTGCAACTATTTTGGTGACAGCATTACGATTGTAAGAGTTAAAATACTTTTTGCTTTCTAAAGATCTCATACTCCATGAATGATGATGCAAAATCTTCTTTGTAATCCCTACACCTAAGATATCTATTTACCTGTTCTATTTTAATATAAATATTAAGGTCGAACATATTTAATATTGCCATTTTCCGTCCTAACTGGCTGGTTCGTATTCGATGTTGAGCGCTTTCGATGCATTCGCATCGAACCAGCCAGTTAGGACGAAAAATGTCAATATTATTTCATTTACTGGCGGAGGAGAAACAAACAACATAATATCGAACACATTTATTAAAAAACCGAACACTTTTAAACTTAGCGCTGCAAAACAGCATTTTGACAAAATTTCATTAGATTTATTTTTTGGTTGTAATTAAAACACGCGCTGTAAAAAATTGCAGCAAAATTTATTTCAAATCTTAAATGGTGTTATTCTAAAACAGGCAAATAATGTCAATAACTAGTTTGCAACAGCTTAAGGCTCGTCAAGATTCCAAAACTTAATAAACAATTGAAGGTGCAATAAACTGTTACTTTTTAGTGATCAATATTTAAAATGACCTGCAATATATTAATTTAGGTCACAGGTCCATTAGCGTAACTCCAGAGTTTATGTAGAGCAAGCCGTATTCCTTAAATTGTGTTAGGTGGCAAAGATTCTGGGGTGGGGTATTGACTTTTTTGATGCGTGTGGCTTAGTCCTTGATAGATAGGACTATTAAAGCCAATGCAGCAAGATCTCATTTTCTCTCTCTCTCTCTCTCTGGTATTTATGCACTTGCAGCTACCACAGATGCATAAAATTTTAAAATTGTAGCCGCCACAAAAACGAATAATAAAATAATGTTAAGCTAAAAGCGACAATGCATTTTCATTATTTCATTATTCAAACTAAGAAATCATAATTAAATCCACTAACAATGACTTAATAATCTCCTGTTAATTAGAATTCTCTTTACCCATAATTAATTTTTATTCATTTTTATAACTTCTTATACAAGTGACAGTTATTGCAACAGATGCTAATTAAGAAAAATTTAGAAATATACTTTAAATAAATATTCTTCAATTATAATTCTGTTATAAACAAATGAACAGCGAAATTAACATAATTTATATACAAACCGTAATTAAATATAAAAAAAAATATATTTTAAGTGCTTTTCTATTCATTGCTCTTAACTTTGTCTCCGTCATTCTCTCTTTCTCTTCTTATTTTTGCAGCTAATTGTTTTATAAAATTTGTTGGCTCCTTTAGCATCAAGTCACACTGTTTTACTTGTGAACAATAAATTATTTTACAGAAAAGTATGACTGTAGGTGTGACTGAATATTATTGTTTACACCATAAATATTTTTTTTTCTTATTTAGACAAATAACAATAGCATTTAATAGGGGGAAATATAAAAGGTATTCATGTATATATTTGCTTTTTTTTATTTAAGTTTTTTTTTTTATTTAAGTATTATTTATAAAAAACTATAAAACAGAGTTTTTTTTCCTTTTTTGCTTGTTAATAGCACTGTCATAACAACCATAAAATTATAGTTATTATAAATAAGTTATAATATTTTTTTACGACAACAATTAATAATATAAAAAGTAAATTGATTTGCATTAAATTTGTTAACAATTTAATAATGTGATTTAAGTTTATAATCTAATCAAGCGAGTATAATTAAAATGCTTGAATATACAAATTTCATAATTGTCATGGGAGTTTAAATTATTTTTTATTTTTATTTAAACATTAAGACCTTTTTTTTATTAAAAATTATAATCTCCTTTAACTGTTTGCAGTAAAAAGGATATTTTAGTGACAGCATTACGATTGTAAGAGTTAAAATGCTTTTTGCTTTCTAAAGATCTCATACTTCATGAATGATGATGCAAAATCTTCTTTGTAATTCCTACATCTTAAATTCCTGTTTACCTATTCTATTGTAATATTAATCGTATGATATTTAAAATTAATGTTTTTAAATAAATATCTGTTATTCTTTTCAACAGTCTTTTTTAATTAACAATTTATATATATTTTTTTTCTTTAGATATTTCGCTTTGCTGTGGAAAGCTTCTTCAGGAAATTATTTTTTATATTTTACAAAAACAAAAAATTATAACAATTTTTTTTCTTCAGGAAATTATATTTTACAAAAACAAAAAATTATAACAATTTTTTTTGTTCCACAGGAAAGCGAAATATCGAAAGAAAAAAAAAAAAAAAAAAATATATATATATATATATATATATATATATATATATATATGCATACCGCATAGTTTGGGGACACAAAAATTATGTACTTTTTTTGAGATAATTATGCAGAATTCATAAAAATCGATTTATATATCCCGATATTTTTTCACTAAATCCTCTTTAAATCGGTTTAAAGTTAATTCTTATATTTAACGCATATTTCGAGGACACTTTTCAAGCTTGCGCATATTATGAGGACATGTCCCCATACTATACGCAATATAAAAGTAAAAATTTATTGCCAGATGTTTGGTAAATTTTACAAATTTTTGTTGCCGCCGTCAATTTTTGCAGCCAGGATTGTATGTATTTGTTCAGTAATGCCAACGTGTTTTATAAAAAAAAACCATAGCGATTATGAAATTTTATTATATATTTATTATATATATTTATTATTATATATAATATGTATAGTTATTTGACCTTTTTTAGTAGTTTATTATTAAGCACTAGGTCATTATTTAATAAAAAATGATGATGCCAACCAATGGTTTAGCGAAGTATTGAAAACTAATAAAAAATAAAGTTTTAATATTTTTTATTAAATAATGACCTAGTGCTTAATAATAAACTACTAAAAAATATTAAAAAAGGTCAAATAACTATAATTATTATATATAATAATAAATATATTTTATTATGAAATATTGGTTACAATTTACTATTTATAGTATCTACATTTTTGCTTTTTTCACTTTAATTCTATAAAATGATAATTAAATGTGTACTAATCTTTTTTTTTATAAAATGGTCTTTCAAATAAAAAATAATTTCCTGAAGAAGCTTTTCACAGGAAAGCGAAATATCGAAATAAATCGTTAAAATTTATTTAAAAAGACCATTTTATAAAAAAAAAGATTAGTACACATTTAATAAAAATAAAAAAGGTCGAATAAAACTGAAAATAATAAAATGATAATATTATAATATTTTTAATATATTCTGTGAAAAATGTGAATATTCTAAACGCTGTATCGTCTCATCATTTATAACTAATTCAGCTTAATTAAAATATCGTTATTCTAAACTCAATGATTTCATTGAAATATAGCACAAGAAAATCGATGGCTAAGAGTATGAAAAAAAGCGATATATTCAGCCGGTAACAAGCAATTCAATTGGTGATTTATGATAAGATAAAGTTTGAACTGATTGAATTTTCAAATTACCAAACAAATTAATGTTTTTTAAAAAAGTAGCATAGTGTAGTTTATGGCATTATTTAAATACACGGTACAAATTACTCTAAAATTTTTTCTTAAAAATGGGTTTTTACCAACTTTTTAAAATATCTTTAATGCTATTAGTTTATGATGTTTACATTAGAAATAACTTGTGAAACGTCATTACTTTCGTTGTGATAAAATAAAGGTAAATTTTCAAGTTTTGGGCAAAAAGGGATTTGTAAATGCCTCTAAATACTTTCTAACACTGATATACGTATACAGTTATAACGATTGCAATAAAATAAAAGTTGCTTAAGTTTAGATTTGACTTACTTAATATATATTTAAAACAATAGAAAACAAAAATGATTTTTTAATGCTGAAAATAGCAAGTGGTAAAGAATTCACTTATTTTGTACATATATGGAAACATTTTGAATTACTTAAAGAAGTCGTAATTCGCATTCTTCTTTCGACATCAACAAATTATATAATTGGAACTGAATGGCAGAAAAAACCAATCCTTATATTAATGGGATTTTAGTTCATATTCCATTAATTCTCTAAATTATTTCCTTGTTAATAAAAAATATTTCCATACATAAAAAACTGGCTTTATTAATATTTTATTATGCTGCAATAGATTTAAGTAAAACGTTAGCTATTATACTTTTTAAAAAAATTTCAATATCGACGCAGCGACTCTTATGTAAGCCATACACGTTGCGATCTGTTGGTAATCAAGTGAGAGTTTTGTGTACAAATTATATAACTTGCGTACAATCACACACAGAACAACTTTATTTTATAAAGAAGTCATTGAACCAAAGATATTGTCGAATATTATTGTGAATGTTTTTGTTTTTATAATATTCATTTCTGCAGTTCCACAATTCAGACATCCATTTGTAAAACTGTATAAAAGTACGCATTTCATTTGAACCTTACATTTTTCTTAATATATTTAATTTTTATTAATAAATTTAAAAACAAAATTGATTTTGTGAACGCAAAAAGTTTAATTAATTGGCGTAAATAATATCAATTGGTTTTTTGGGTATTTAAAAAAAGTTGTCAACACTATTAGATCAAATCTGCAAGCATGTTACAAACACTAATAGTAGATATGCATTGTCTGCAAAAGTTAAAATAAGGGATGATTTCTACTACGATCAGTGTTACCGTTTAGTGTTTATATTTGTTGAAATAAAGTAAATTTTTTTCTTCTTGAAAAGTCATCTTAATTGTAGATATATTTTATTTATATTAAACTGAACCAAATGACATGCATATGACAATCAAATACAGTTTACTACATCGTATTATAAAACATGTACAGATGTGTATAAGCTAAAAAAAATAAATTTTAATGGTTACATTACATTGAAAATTGGGATTCATTCTTATTTGTACAAATTTATTTATTATTATTTTTGATTTATGCGAATATTGTTCCTACATTTTTAAAACTATTAGAAATAGCAACCTTTGAACTTGCTATAAATATTTATTACATCTTTTTGAAATCTCAATAACTTACAGCACTATAGGCAACAATGGCTGTTTTTGTTATTTGCAGAAATAACAATCTTGTAAAATTAATTTTTTATATAAAGAAAAATCAAAAGCATTAAATTGTGTATTGTTAGATCTGCAGAAGAAAAACATTAATGAACATGATAACATGAAAAACTCTTTGATAAAAAATTATTAAATATATTACGTTAAAAATAGTTTAAAGAAAATGCCACTAATAAGAATAAGCTCAGTTTGCTAGCGGAGATCAAAAGTAGCTAGCTATTGGATTTTGAAGCAAAAAAAATTTTAAAATAACAAATTCTCATAATGCATCTGATCTCTAAAATTCAACAATTTTTATATATATTTGACATGTTTTGCTTAAAAATCGATTTTTTCATTTTTGAACTCTGACAGTAAACTCAACTTAAACCAAGCGATATCTTGCAATTTATATCCGCTGAGATTTGTCACACTAAATTTCGAATTTTTTAACAACAAATTCAAATAATTAAATTTAAGTTTGCCTACTACATTTTTTTTTTAATTAATGAAGTTTTTATAACAAAATCGTAGTCGTTACTTCAAAGTTCAAGAACATATACATATGTATATATCAATAGTTATAATTGATTTTATACTTTGTAAGTATAGTTAAAAATTATTATTAACTTCTCATGTTTAAGACATACAAATAATTTTTTTTAAATTCGATTCGTTTAGTGTTTCCAAAAATGCATTAAAAAATCAAAGGATATAATATGTTTCAAATATATTGATAGGTATAAAACACTGGTTACAGGTAATACTTGAAAAGTGACAAATTTTAATGGGGGAAGATGTTATTGGTGATAGCATAGAGGAAAAAATTCTTGTATAAAAATATAGTTTAAAATACAAAACTAAAAAGGTTTTTAGTTTTGTTAGAAAAGGGTTACTCAGCATTTATTGTGGTATAATATAATATTGACTTCGTTGTTATTGAGGAAATCAGAAACTTAACATAATTTTGAAAATTATATTTCTACTTTTCGGCAATCGAACATAATTTTTTTCGCCTTTCCATAATCTAATAAATCAAAAAAATTTATTATCAGATATAAATTTTTGAAGATTTGCTTTGTATTTTGTCAAACTTCTTTTTGCCTAGTTTTGCTTACTTTTATGAGAAGATATTTTTAACCGCTCTGTCTTAAAAATTTTTTGATATAAGCCAAGTCAACAAAAGTTGAGAATTAAAGAAGCTATATCCTTCATTAACTAGAAGTGAAAATTATTTGGAAAAATAATTAAGAGTGCTGTGTTCTTATATATATATACCCTTCACAATCAGGAATTTTACAGAATTTAAAACAACGTTTTGTTATTCCAATTGTCTTCCCAAAAAAATTTTCACACGAAAATTCTTACCGATCACAGGAAATATTGTTTTTAATATAATAAATCTCGCTCCCTAAATTGTTTTCGAGATATATGACTCTGTGCGCTCAAACTCAAAAGATATTTCACGAGTAAATGCCTACCAATACCATGAACCACTGAGCGAAATTTCAAAAGTCCAGTTATTATATTTTTTGATACATTGAACTTTTAAATAAAGTTCCTATTGGCGAAGAGTATTACATATAAAAATCGAGTATACTTTGCCTTCTCATGCATGTTTTAAGAACGTTTATTGTACAGGCAAGACCACATTAACATATGCTTTTTGATTATTATTTTTTTTTTTTTTCGATCTTTTTTAATTTAATTAAATATGTACTAATCTTTTAAACGGTCTTTTTAATTAAATTTTAACGATTTATTTTTTCGATATTTCGCTTTCCTATGGAAAGGTTCTCCAGGAAAATAAAATTTTAATATCGAAAAAATAAATCGTAAAAATTTAATTAAAAAGACCGTTTAAAATATTAATACATATTTAATCATACAGTTTTTGTGTATGTTTCGAAAACTTATATGTTGATTTAATTACATATGTTCAAATTTTTCCTATATTAGTATATAAAAAAAACAACAATTTCTAAAACTAAAAGCTTCATCAAAAATGTGTTGCATTATTACAAAAATAATTTCATTTCACAGGGAAACACGCAATTTTATTTTAACTATATAATAACATAATAACTTTTTTGTAAAGTGTAGTATGGCAGTAAATTTGCCTTGGCAAATGCAAAAGTGTGCGTGTATTTGTGATAATTCGTGAATGAATTGCTATTGTGATGACAGCATTGTCCAATGTAAAAATGGGGTTTCCCTAGAGATGGCGATGATTTCAAGGCAAATCAATGCTATGAATGCTATATAGTTTAAAAAATAGATACAAAATTTAGAGATGCCAATTGTTTCAAAGATTTTAGGAGTTTATAAAAAAGCACTGAAATTATTTCAGCCATGAATAAATTAAAGCCATAAAATAATATTTAATTAGTAATTATCTTCTATATAAATTCGAAGTTCTATCAATAATAAAGAGTTGTTTGAATAAACATAGTTTAATTTCCTTGTTAACCATTCAAATATTGATTGTCTTAAAGTTAGTTTAAATACACCAATTATATAAGTTTATTATCCATATAAAGTAATTAACATCGCAAGCAATCAATAACTAAAAGTTGTTTTCAATTGTTACTGGAAATAACGAGTAATAAAGGAAATTGATTCCTTATTTCTTTTTATTCATAATCAGTTTTAGATTACATCAACATTTTCTTGTTCAATAATATAAGTATGTATATACTAAATAAATTTTGTGTGTATAATATTTTATTTAAAATATATGCTTCTGCATTTTCTAAACCTCAAAAGTCAACTTCGAAATAGTGAAGAGATATCTAAAATTCAGAATATCATATCGATTTTTTTATTTTTATTCCATTCCGAATACGGAATAGACACATAAGTTTTATTAACTCGGATATTGGAATTTTTATATAAAATCTTCGAAAAAAAATTTTGAAGCCTCAATAATAATATATTTACTATTTTTTTAGCAGTTTATTATTAATTACTAGGTCATTATTTAATAAAAAATTTTTCAAAAAAACTTTATTTTTTTATTATTTTTCAATATTTCGACAAACCATTGGTTGACATTATCAGGATAAACAAAAAGAAGAATGTATAAAAAAATATTGAAAAATAATAAAACAAAGTTTTTTTCTTTTTAAATTTTGTAACGACATAGTACTTAATAAAAAACTACTAAAAAATATTAAAAAGGTCAAATAACTATAATTATTATATATTTAGTAGTAATATTTTTGTAATTTTTCTGCTTTTGTCTGATAATATTTTTAATGGAATAGTAACCTATTATGTTCGGAGCAATTTAATGATTCCGTAAATCATTTATCGCAAACTTTAGTACTTTTTCCGAATTTACTGCAATTTTACTGAAGGGTACCAAATATGTCTTGCATTTTTACTTACTTGTTTGGAAAAAAATTGAATTATGTAATGCACTCTATATACATACATCTAAATGTGTGGGATTAGAAAGCAAACTTCTTCCATATTTAAACAAATGCCACTAAAAATACATGATATTTTTTGGTTGCACTGCAGTTAACCATAGTTAACCTCCAGAATTAATTTAATAATACTTTTATGAATTTCAATATACTATGAATTTTATATAAAAATCATGGGTCGTACAATGAATAGATTTTTCATTTGGAAAATTCTATAAAATAAATAAAAAAATAAAGGTGTATGTAGTGGAAAACAACTTGTAAATTTATTTCCTCAAAAGTTTCCTGTATGTACTTATATGTATAACCTTTTAAAATTTATTGCTGGTGTATAAATCGATTCGATTTTTAAATCTATTCGATTTTTACCAAATAACCATTTTATTATTAATTTTTTGATGAATTTTAATTAAATTCAAGAATCACACATAATCCTCTTTTTACACCTTTTCAGAATTCAGACCATAAAAATATTAGCTAAATAGAGAAATTATTACGGCTAAACACTTTTAAATTTACTCCAATTAGAGTTAACTTAAGAATTTATTGCACAAACATTGACACAAATTTCTCATTAATAACAATACATTTTTTAATGGCACGATTGTGAATAGTACGTGTTGCGGCATTAAGTTAAACACCTTCTTCAATTCAATATTTATATACATATGTATATTAGATAAAAAATTCATATTGTATTTTTATAGACTAGTATGTATATTTCCTTGACAGCGTATCCCTACCCTGATACTAAACAAAATTTACAAAAAATTTTTTTGAAAATTATGCTAAATTAAAATATTTTGTATACACATATATTTTTCCATCTCAGCAGTGTTTGATCAAATATGTGTTAAAAGAGTGTTAGGTGTAATCGCAAAAAAAGTCAACATCATCAACAATTCTGTTTTCTTGCAGAAGTGTTTCTGCAAAGATATAAAAACATATATTGCAAAAAAGGCGCATTTATTAGTACAAAGTCTTTATTATGCCAATTTGTAACGGCGTCAAAAGACAAAAAAAAACGTTATTTTTTAGCATAAGTATGGCAACACAAAAACTAACGAAAATTTTTTAAAATGAATTTATATTGCTTTTATTGGGTGTATATAGAGAAACGCGTATTAAATTTATAATATTTATATATAAAGAAATCAATAGACGGGGCAATTGGAAAATGCTAAAAAAATGTCCCCAAAGTAACATGTCCTCAAACTATGCGGAAGGCATATAAAATTTCGAGGACTGTCCTCAAAGTATGCAAATGTCCTCAAACTATGCGATGGCTTGAAAAACTGTCCTCAAAGCATGCGGTATGCATATATATATATATATATATATTGTTAATTAAAAAAGACCGTTGAAAAGAATAACAGATATTAATTTTAAATATAAAAAGGTCGATTAAAAAAATAAAAAAAAAATTAATTTTTTATTTATAGTCGTCACAAAAAAAGTAAAATACAGAGGTGTTGTAAAACTTTTGAGAATTTTTGAATTTTCTGCCTCTTAACTGTCGTTTTGCTTGCTTATGACGGTTATTGAAAACAGACTATACTATGATTTGGGAAGAAAATAAAAAAGACTAAATTTCATAATGGATTCCAAACACAGTCTGTGTTTAACCACATTATGGTAGAGTACTATGCTTAGTAACAATACACTACATACTAATTAGTAAACAAATCAGTAGGTTCAATGGCTGTTAAAGAAAGCTTAAATGCTGCAGTTTTTTGCAATAGACTGGAATTAAAAAATTCAAATTCCTATTGTATTTATCGGCTTTCGTGCTTGGACTGCAGCATGAGTGTTAATTATTGCACATATGTTGATTTTGAAACATCTTTTGCAATTTCGAGTTTAACATGTTAAAACGTATTGCTCTCTTATTTGGGCCACTGTAGGTTTAGGTAAGTTCTCAACAGGTGGTGCTGTAAGCGCTCATTCCATATGAAAATTTTGCAGTTGTTCTGTGGGAACTGATAATTTGCATTGTGCAGTGACAGCTAAATGATTTTCCATTATTTTTATAATGGATTTATCTCTTTTTCCCAAAGCTGGGAAATTAATCTCACTTTCCGTTTATGTACTGCAAGCCTTACTTTATGTCTTTTTTTTGTTAAGTTTAATTAAAAGGAATAGACAATAAGGAATTTATAATTTATTGGAATCATTTTTAATTTAAGCAATTTTAATTCGTGCTTGATTCCTTCAAAAAATAAACATTTTACGATTTTCTCATAAAACATTTATTCAATTACAATATTGGGGTAAAATTCACTGATGAGCTACTTGAGCCATAATGAAATTGCTATATGAGTATGATATCCCCCATATTTGAATAAATGTTTTATGAGAATATCATAAAATAGTTATTTGAGGAATCAAGCACGAATTAAAATTGCTTAAAAAGGAATAGACTTTATTGAAATTAATAATTCAATTATAATAATGTTATTGCGGTTAACGAAATCCGTCGGTTTAGCTTTTTATGCAATTTGTAATTAAAATTAAATAATTAAAATTTATAATTAATTAAGTTAATTATAATTACAATTTATAACTAAAATTATTATTAATGCGCCATCTTGTAAAGATCGCTAATTGTCTATCAAAAAATCCCGGGTGCGATTAGTTATGTTCAAAACTAATTGAATAAAAAATTTAGTTTCGATAACCCTATTTAATTATGAATTTATGTTTAGGAAAATTTAAAAAATTGTAATGAATTTTACAACAATTATAACATAAAGATAAAGGGTTGAAGAAAATATTAAAACGCTTCCATGCTGCACTCACATTTTGCACAGACAGAGTATAACTAATAAACATTAAAGCTTCCATATTTTATAACCTCCTATTTTTTTGTTTAAAAATAAATGAAATAAAATTTAAATGAAGCATTAAATCTCTTGGTTGTTTTTTTTTAAACTACAAAATATTAAGTCAATAAAATTAATGCATTTGTTATGAATCTTCACAGCAAGTGTTAAACATTAACAATAACAATCACTGCAATAGCATCATTTAAAAACTAATAGCAATTGTTATCGGGAACATTTGCTGCACATGAAAAGTAATAAAACAATTTTAAATATAAACAAATTATAATAAAATATAAAAAAATTCTTTTTTGTTCTGTTTTTATTTATTTTTTATTTGTTTACATATCTCTTATAAAAGTGCTAGTGAAGCTAAACATAAACAAATATTTTGAAATAAAAAAAAACGTATTGAAAAAAAATCTATTAAAATTAAAACAATACAAAATAGCGATTTAATGAAAAAAGAAATTTATTTAATTAAGCCAAATAAGCCAACATCAAAATAGCATCAGCATCATTAACAGCGGCAATTTCAATGTTCCTTGTGCCAATAATAATCGTATTGAAAATGAAATAGTATTTTAGCAGAGCGTTTGCAATTGAAAGCATGACGTTATATGTGTGTGTTCGTATTTGTGTTTGCTCTCATTTTGAACAATTTGTTAACATCATCACATTCACACCTGAAATTATATTTAGTTATCAAAACGATATTAAGATAGACCTTTAGTATCGGAACGAAAAAAATGCTAGAAAGTTTGAAATCTCTTTTGCACATCAATTTTCAGATTTCAAAAAATTCTCCAGCATAGACCAAAGGTTTAATGGTCGTGGGTCCTTCTATATAAAATTATATTAGTTAGTTAGCTACACCTTTAAATTGCAATAAACGTGATGTTATTCCAAATTAGTAAAACTATAATGAAAATGGACACAATACACCCAAAGTCTGTGCCGCTTAATAGAGAAAAAACAAAGACTTTTTAATATTATAAACTGTCTATTTATAGATGATTCTTAACGAAATTTAAATACAATAATCCATATCTATTTTTTGGTGCTAAAAAATATTTTGTTTCTTAGAGGCAAAACTACAACTGTAAAATCTCTAATGAACAAATGAAATGTTTACGACAAATATATTTTCATCATAGTGCATGCAAAACTTAAACAAATACACAAAAAAAAGAGATCCACTTTTTCTCTTACGGTCATGTTTTCAAATAGCTGCAACAACAAACAGCCAACAGCAAAAACAACAATGATGGGGTAAACTAAGATCCATTCAAGTGGCGTAATTACACTCGTACAACAAGTATTTAATGAAGAACGCACTCAAGAATCAACAGTTTTTTTGCTTTAAGCTTTAGCTGCTGCTGCTGCCGCTATTATTGTTGTTGTTGTTGTTTTTATAATTATAAAAAAGGTTTTGCATTGTTTCAGTGCAAATTACAACAACATGTTGAAGTATATTCAACAACAATTTAATTACATGGAAACCACTTTCTCTAGCAGCAGAAGGATTTGTATTTTTTTTTTTTGTTTTGTTTTTGGAAAAAGGGATTAGGAAAGACTCAATTATTTATTCTTTACATTACACTCTAATGCATACATGTTTTTAAGGGTTGGAAATGGGGTTAAACAGAAACTGAAATGTTTGAAGTTGTGAGAAAGAGTGTATGACTACCGACTATGCTTTTTGCGCAGTAAGAGAAGGGAGGATTTTGTAGAATTAAATTTTAAGCGGAAGCAAGAATTTGTTATATTTAACCCCAAATATCTATTTTAAAAACAAATTACGTCTTCGTTAACATTATGAAGAGCAGGGTAACGTTATTAATCCATCAATCAGTAAAAATTGGCAATTCCATTATATTTTTGGCAACAGGTTTTAAATAACAGGTTTATTTGATCATAGTTATGCTAAGTCATGTAAGCCTGAAGGTCCAACTATATTATGCATATACTGGCTTAAGGCAACTTAAACAACTGTGCAAATACCTAATAATCATATGTGGCAAACTATAATGAACTTAAGAAAACTTTTCGTCAAATGTCATTTGTAGAAGCGAAGTACGAAACTGATCGCACACTCCGTAGGGTAACAGCTGTTTTGCTTTGTGTTACAGATACATTAGTAAAAAATTCCGATGGAGGGCGAAAAATATTTTATCTGAATTTAATAGAAAATGTACAAAGAAAAAATAGTTTATATGACAAAAGAGACACATTTTATTATGTCGGCAATTCAAAGGAACGAGGGCCTTTAAAAATTTTATTTTCTTTTTTTCTTTTCCATTTTTTTAACACACAATTTGCAATAAAATTTCATTTTGTATTGTTTATAAATACAATGGTGCATACAGTTGCATTTTTTAGTACTTTTGGCCCAACTAATACATACAACGATTAATGCGTAATTTTTCTTTCGTAATTTTCTTAAAACTATTAACAAAAACTTATAAATTTGTGCCTTTTTGCTAATAAATTTCATTTTTTTAGAACGAAATTATTTTTTTTTTCAGAAGTACGAATAAAACAAATGTACAACTGTGCATAATAATTTCTATATTCATATAAGTATAATATAGCCACGTAAAAGTCATCAATGATTCACTTTAGCATATGACAGACTTTTCGTTCAATTTTTGATATTAGCTCAAGCCAGCTTATGCATATTATAGTTGGGCCTTGACTTGGTTTGGATTCTTCATTACAAGTATCTCTACTTTTTGATGAGAATAGTCTTGCTGTGAGTACGAATATCCCATTCATAAACTAATCTAATGAATTTTGTTTAAAGTTTTACTATAAACGATCAAATTTCAGATTTTTAAACATAGATAAAATTTAAAATCTTTGAATATGCCAAGGAAAGACATAAAAAGTAAATATCATGAGTCCTTAGAATTAAATTTACTATGAAAATTTTAAATTTATTTATTATTTGCTTAGTTCGAAAAACTGTTAATTCTTTAACTGTTAAATTTGAATAGCAATCTAAGAAATCTATCAGAAAATGAGTTTTAAAAGCAAAACCAAAGGAATCTAGACTTAATTATAATTCCTACTTGTGTTGCATCAGTAGGTAAATTTTAAAGCTAGTTAAATTTCGTTACCAGCCGCAAGCTTCGAGACAACAACCTCAATGCCTGTCACTTTTTTTTTTTTGGAGAAGTTGCACTTCAGGCAACAATGCCTATTTAGTCAAGTACCATGTTACATTCTTTAGGAAAGGGATAGAGAAGAGATGAGATAGGTGGTGAAAATAGAAGGATAGTCGGAAATTAACTGTCGTATAAGACAGCACAGCGACCAGTGACCATACCATCCTCACTGAGAAGCCCCACCGACAGTCAATTTTTATTTTTGTAATGAAAAAAAAAACCAAGGTCTTCGTTGGGAATCGAACCCACAACCCCCAGACTGACAAGCTAGTACACTACCTACTAGCCTACAGGGGCAGCTTTAATGCCTGTAGTACTCGAAAAGTGCTGCTCGTTTCCTCTAAGCATGCTGCTAAACGGATATCATTTGTTAAATTGCCCAAAGGAAATGTGGAGAGATGTGCTAGAACTGACGATTTCAAAATTGTTATTTTTTGTGGAAAGGGTTCCAGATCTTTTGTCCACAGGCCACCTAACAGCAAATACAAGCCACAATTCACAGTAAAAACATTAAACATGGAGGCGGTAATATTATGGTATCGGGTTGCTTCTCGTGTCAAGTTGTGTGTCCTATATATTGAATCAAAACCGTTATGGATTTATCGGTTTATGTAAAAATCCTTGATGAAATTATGCTGCTGTATGCTTCCTACGAAATGCCGCTAGTGTGGTTCTTCCAGCAAGACAATGACCCCAAGCACACCAGCAAAACTGGAAAAACAATAATTCAACTATAACTCTATCAATGTAATGGAGTGGCCTGTATAGTCCCCAGATTTGAATCCTATCGAAATTTGACGGACGGACATACAGAAGGGGTTATTTACAATAAAACCAACATGCGTTGAAGGGCAGAAAATTTGGAGTTCGATCAAAGTTGAAATATGCCAGAATTTAGTGGATTCCATGGGAAGGCGTTGTGCCGCAGTAATAGCAAACAAATGGCACGCGACAAAGTATTGAAATCATACAAATTATTTATCTACAAGATATCTGAGCGAAATTTTTGATTTATTTTTAAAAAAAAGCCACTAATTTTTGTTAAAAATGAACTGGAGTGCTATTATTTTGACTGTGCAGATTTCAAGAGCTTTGTTTAAATTAATTAGTGTATTATAAACTGTAGGAAAGAAATAATAAATAAAACTTCTTATGATAATAAAAACTTAACATCAAAGAATATATATTGTTGTTTTGAGTGGAATCGGTCCAACAGTTAAACAGATGTCAACGGAGTCAGTATAAATTTGTGCGTGGTGCTATTATGTTAACCGCAGCTGTATGTGCTAAGATGGGATTTGTTTTTATGTTCTCTAAAATTTAGGTAAATACTCGATATTATATTTATTCTGATACATTATGTTTCCAGCACATTCGGCACAATAAAAAAAATATTTAGTTCTCTCTGAACAATTTTGTTTGACACTTTTCATAATATAAATCACAGATTTTGATATCCTTTATATAGTCACTAAAAATATTGCTTTAATTTTAATAAAAGCCATTTAAAGAAAAAATTTTAAAAACGAACTTAAGTCTGACTAAAATTACTCCTTCAAGCTTCAGTAAATTTCTGCTAATATTTTATACTCAATCCATTTACGATTTTTTTCATAAACTTATTAAAAAATATTTTAATAAGACTCTTTTATTAACATCATTACTTTAATGACATCTTTAAAAAGTCGCAAAAATAAAAATCTTCAAACATAAAAGAAGATAATGTAAAAATAAAAAAAAATAATTATATTTTTAAGACTTAAGTTACTTTCTATTGCTAACAACCAACCTTATTTTATTAACTTATTCTATCAATTACGGTTGATTGATTAATTGTTTGGTTTTTCTTTTCTATTCTATTGCACTTAATTGTTTTTATTGTTTTTGAAATTTTTATGAAAAAAAGTTTCGTTAACTTTTTTTTTTATATAAATGGATGTCTTCGCTTCTTTTTGGGATATTCGTAACCTTCAAAATCATCTTCAAACTCCTCTTCACTATATTTTCTCTTGTATTCCTCCTCATGTTGCTTGTGCTCTTTGACATGTATTGGAATGGGCAGTGGTACCTTTTTTACTACCGTCTTAGTGTGTACATGAGTGTGATGCTTCACTGGTATGTGTATTCGTATTCTATAAAGGTTAATGATCAATTAAGAAGCAAATGAAATATTCCAAAATTTTTAATTTTTTTCTGTTTTTTTTTGTATAATTGGGTCACTTACTTGAGATTTTCCTTGGAGGGATAGGCTGTTGTTAGTGCTAATATTAGTGTTGTTATACACAAGAATGTAATAACCTGCAAAAGGTGAAATAAAGAAAACAATTTTTATTTAATTTAAATTTGAAACAGTTTTTCAATTAACTTTACACACGCAAACGTACACAAAACACAATCACACACATATAGACACACATAAATGGTTTATAAGCACCTAAGCTTTTGTTGCAAAAAGCTTTTGGCAATGTTTTTTGGCATATTTAAATATGGCAACTTTGAATTTAAAAAATGCTTTTTGAGGCTGCTGTTAAAAATTATAAATTTAAAATAAATTATTTATATTTAATAAAAGGACTTTTCATTAATAAATTTTGATTTGGAAACAAGTACTATAAAAGGATTGTGAAAAACCCCAACAAATTGGATTTTTAAAATTGTTTATTTAGTACCATGCTATTTTAATTTAAATTTGAAATTTGTTGTGGAAAGAAGTTTCGCAGTAATTGCATTGTAGTCCTGGCTGTATGCGATGTAGCACCGTCTTGTTGATACCACGTGTTAGTCAAGCTCAAAGTATGTAGTGGAGGCGTTAACAAGGTTTCAATTATATCACGATATCGCTCCCCATCAACAGTTACCGTTATGCCATTTCATTTTCAAAGAAGTAAGATCCAATGATTCCTCCTGACCAAATTGCACACCAGACTGTCACTTTAAACGGATGCAAAGGTGACTGTTTAATAATTTGAGGGTTTCCTATTCCCCAGAAAATGTGCTTCGTCACTCATTATGATTTTTTCATGAAAATCGGGGTTGTCATGGCCAAGCTGTAACATCCTATTTGCATGTGTACAGGGAACAGTGGACCATTTTACGAGGAGGCGGCCAAAAGTCCTTTTTTTCATGGTCACAACTTAAAAAACTTTATTTTAAAATATTGTTGATGAAGAAAACGCCAAAACTGTAGATAATCTTAAGCTGAAATCACACGATTGGTCAAACGTATAGACTGCTGTCCATTTTTATGTACAGATCGTGTCAATGACAAAAAATATATTTGGCAAGAGGCCGATAGACAATTAAAATACAACTCTGTTTTACCAATCGTGTGAACGCTTCCCAGAGCAATGAAGACAGAAAAAATTCTTTAACGTACCGATAATTTGTTGTGCCACTTACTGTCCAATCAAAGTACTAAATCAAGGCTGATATGAGATTTTGAGGGTATACAAAACAATTAATTTTTTCAGTTGTACTCGACGAGACCTACAACCTACACCATGTCCAATCAGAAGATTTTTTTTACTGTAGCAGAGTGTAATTAATTATAATTATAATTAAATATCAGTATAATTTTGAAATATTCTAAAAATGTTTAATAATTTTTTAAGATCATGGATACAGATGAAGAAATTACTTTTTTCAACAACATTTGTGCTGCAGAGTGTGGAAATATCGACAGTCTGATAGATGGCGCAACATCAACCCCAGAAACAAGTAAGAGGAAGAGACCGCACCTAACAACGGCGTGGTCTACGGAAGAGGTTATGAATTTGATGGCCGTCATTGACAAAAATCCATGTCTTTGGGAGCTTTCTTCCGTAGATTATAAAAACCGCCAAAAAAGAGAAAATGCATGGCGGGATATTGCAACAAAATATCTTGGGCATGACGTAGATAAGTGCAAGACCAAATGTTCCAATGTGAAAACCTACAACAACACCAAAAACAAAACAAAAATAATGACAAAATCGCGTCAAGCCGCATCTGGCTTGAAGCCTCATTGGTCTTTTCGGACTGCCATGCAGTTTTATCACAACCTTGCCCAGGAAAAAACAACATCTTCGGTGTTATCTCTTGATTTTGTCTACGAGAGTGAAGATACCCAGAACAGTTCATCGAATTGGTCGAATTGTCGCTATTGGAGAGTGAAATGGAGGACAAGTGGCATAACTTTGGAATGTTCTTAGTATTATGCACAGCTGATCAGCTGTTTCTGTATTAAGTGAAAATAAAGTCAAATGGACAAATCGTATGACAGGATTGTATCGGTATTTGTCACTTGTTTGCTGCTGCCATATAAGTGCAGACAATTTTTGGCCAAACTGTCACAAAGTCATCGCTATAGCAAATGTTTTTTTGTACAAAAGCGTTCAAAAAAAATTTGGTACGTTTGAGCAATCATGTGATTTCAGCTTTATTGCTGTCAATCTATTGCTTCCTTACTTTTTTAACTATTTATTCGGTTACCTGTTATATTTGACTGTATTAAGAAAGCGGCGATACAGTTTAGTGTCATCTAATAATGATAAGAAGAGCTTTTTTAAAATAAAATTTTACATAAAAACTTATTAAGTTTATAAGCAGCGTTACCATTGTGGCTAAACTCTAAATTAACATGATCGGGTGAAAAGTAAAACTAATGTTCTAATTTTAGAAAATGTTATCTGTTAAATTCTACATATCATTAAGCTCTACGTAAAAGGTCACTGATGAATTGAAAAAATTAAAAAATAAATTTTTAAATTTTTACAGGAATTCTAACATTTGTTTTTAATTTTTATTAAATATGAAATAATCTTTTAACGGTCTTATTAAATAATTTAACGATTTTATTTTTTTTCAATATTTCGCTTTCCTTTGGAAAGCTTCTTCAGGAAAAAATTTTTTATATTTTTGAAAACAAAACAAAATTATTATCAAATTGAAAAAATGTTTCAAAACATTTGACAAAAACATATAAAATATTTTTTCATACATACATACAAAAAATTTTAAATTTTCAAATATTCAAACATACAATAACAATGAAACGGAAATAACAAATAACAAATAACAAATTCTCTCTTATGAAATGATTATAACAAATTATGTGTCTTTTGAATTAAGTACCTATAATTCTGAGCTAAATTGTCTGTGTCTGTCTTGAAATTTATTCTCCTTACATTTGGTACATTAACAATTTCTAACATTTCCAACATATAACGTCTCTTGTAGTTTTTTTCTATATCTAATACTGATGTTTCATCAAACTTTGGATAATGATTATATTTCTTACAATGTGAAGATAAGGATGTCTTCTGTGTTGAAATATTCCTATATTTTTGGTCACACCTGTGACCAGCTAATCTCGTTTTAAGTTTATTTTTTGTTGTCCCAATATAAACTTTGTCACAGTTCACCTGGTCATTTCCTCCACATGGTATCCTGTATACTACATCAGATATTTCCATTTTTCCTATTTTATCCTTCATACTGCTAAATAATTTATTTAATGTGTTATGTGTTTTGTGTGCAATTATATATTTATCTGTGTCATATATTTTACACTTTCTTAATCTTTCTGATATTCCAGGAACATAAGTTAATGATTTATAATCTCTTGGCTCTGCTGTAGAATTTCCTAAATTATGCCTATAACTACCATATTGTCTAATTAATCTGTTAGTTAATTCTACTGGAAAACCATTGGCATTAAGTATATCTCTTATTGTATCCCTATTCTTCAAATGAAATTCTCTATCACTTATAGTCAATATTCTGTCTATCATATTTTTCGCTGTGTTTATTATCATATTTCTTGGATGTTTTGAATAAAAATTAATGATTCTTCCAGAAGATGTTGGTTTCTTATACCAATCAAATACTAACTTATTTTTCTTCCTTATTATCAATATATCTAAATATGGAAGTCTAGACTCTAATTCTCTTTCAATCGTAAATTTAATATCCGGATGGAAACTATTCAATTCTGACAAAATATTATCCACTGCATCTTCTGAAGTTATACAAAATAAATCATCCACATATTTTGTAATTATCTTAGGTTTAATATGCATTTTACTAATACATGAATTTAGTAATTCCTCCATCACAATATGCATATTAAACCTAAGATAATTACAAAATATGTGGATGATTTATTTTGTATAACTTCAGAAGATGCAGTGGATAATATTTTGTCAGAATTGAATAGTTTCCATCCGGATATTAAATTTACGATTGAAAGAGAATTAGAGTCTAGACTTCCATATTTAGATATATTGATAATAAGGAAGAAAAATAAGTTAGTATTTGATTGGTATAAGAAACCAACATCTTCTGGAAGAATCATTAATTTTTATTCAAAACATCCAAGAAATATGATAATAAACACAGCGAAAAATATGATAGACAGAATATTGACTATAAGTGATAGAGAATTTCATTTGAAGAATAGGGATACAATAAGAGATATACTTAATGCCAATGATTTTCCAGTAGAATTAACTAACAGATTAATTAGACAATATGGTAGTTATAGGCATAATTTAGGAAATTCTACAGCAGAGCCAAGAGATTATAAATCATTAACTTATGTTCCTGGAATATCAGAAAGATTAAGAAAGTGTAAAATATATGACACAGATAAATATATAATTGCACACAAAACACATAACACATTAAATAAATTATTTAGCAGTATGAAGGATAAAATAGGAAAAATGGAAATATCTGATGTAGTATACAGGATACCATGTGGAGGAAATGACCAGGTGAACTGTGACAAAGTTTATACTGGGACAACAAAAAATAAACTTAAAACGAGATTAGCTGGTCACAGGTGTGACCAAAAATATAGGAATATTTCAACACAGAAGACATTCTTATCTTCACATTGTAAGAAATATAATCATTATCCAAAGTTTGATGAAACATCAGTATTAGATATAGAAAAAAACTACAAGAGACGTTATATGTTGGAAATGTTAGAAATTGTTAATGTACCAAATGTAAGGAGAATAAATTTCAAGACAGACACAGACAATTTAGCTCAGAATTATAGGTACTTAATTCAAAAGACACATAATTTGTTATAATCATTTCATAAGAGAGAATTTGTTATTTGTTATTTGTTATTTCCGTTTCATTGTTATTGTATGTTTGAATATTTGAAAATTTAAAATTTTTTGTATGTATGTATGAAAAAATATTTTATATGTTTTTGTCAAATGTTTTGAAACATTTTTTCAATTTGATAATAATTTTGTTTTGTTTTCAAAAATATAAAAAATTTTTTCCTGAAGAAGCTTTCCAAAGGAAAGCGAAATATTGAAAAAAAATAAAATCGTTAAATTATTTAATAAGACCGTTAAAAGATTATTTCATATTTAATAAAATTTAAAAAAAAGGTCGAATAAAAATAAAAGTAATTTGTTTTTAATTTGATTTTGAAAAAAACGTTCTCCATTATTTGTTGTTGTAAAAATGTGAAAGTTTTTTTTTTAATATTTTTTAGTATAAAACGGATCATTAATTATTTTCAAAACATATTAAAATCTCTAGGTTGCAATTCGCACTTTTGTAAACTTCATTGCATTAATTTCTCTAAAAAAAATTTCAAATTCTAATTTAAGGCACAGTATCCTTTTTCACTTATACATATTTTTTTATACACATTTTTTTCCGACATTTCTAAACACTTAATTTTCACAATTTTTTGTTTAATAATTAAATGTTGCTTTGAAAAGCACTTACTCCTTTTGGGAAATTCATTTTTATGTGCAAAAACAAATGAAAATT
This sequence comes from Trichopoda pennipes, assembly GCA_030448955.1. Taxonomy (NCBI): domain Eukaryota; kingdom Metazoa; phylum Arthropoda; class Insecta; order Diptera; family Tachinidae; genus Trichopoda; species Trichopoda pennipes. Next base: position 8,666,684 of record JASKUP010000040.1, read on the forward strand.
AAATAAAATTTTTGTTTCTTTTTATCCGGATTACGTTTGCCAAGCAACCTTGTGAGACTAAGTTCCGTTTTTATTACCAGCGGACTGATGTTATTGCAAGCGTTTAAATATGAACAAAAGAAACGCTACCGCAAATTGAAAACCAGTTACGAGTTTTTTTAAGTTTATAGTTGCAAGTTCTGTTGTTGTTATGTTTTTGTTATTTTTGTTTTTTATTTTTTTTTTTATATTTTGCACTGATGCACTTGCTATTGAAATTGAAGTTTAAGTTAAAGTTAAATTAAATAAAAAGCAAAAAAAAAAAAAAATAAACTCATGGACAATAATAATTTACTAGAGTCACCTTGCAAAAGCTGTGTTTGAATGAATGGAAGAAATGAAGAAAATCTTAAAGCAAAATAAATTTTATTGCAATAGAAAATCGGGCATGGTTCAATGCCGATAGACACAGTTATTTAAACTCCTATTTTGTTGTTTTATTTTTTTTCCTGCCGTTATTTCTTTGCAGACTGTCAACAGCAGAAGCAATTTATTGTGCACATGTATGGTATGAGTTGTTGTGTGTGGAGTACCCTTAAATGTTAATGTTTCTAATTATTATTATTTTCTTAACTCAAGAAGTTTTGAGTTAAAGTGAAAATAAGGTTGTTACAAAATATGTTATAAAATCATTTAAAACTTAATTTTTCGAGATATACTAATTATTGTATGTGGTCGATAAAAGGAGAGTAGAAGGAAAAGTTTCGTAGTTATGTGACCGTTGCTCTACACTGAAATCGCTTATTATTTTTGAAACTAATATTTAAACGATGTGTCATGTTTAGCAAAGTTTATTTTTTAAATGAAGTCTTATAGTATGTGTTATATATAGGTAGATATCGGACAGTGGAACAGAATCGATACAATTTTGAAGAATGTAAAATTGAAAAGTTTTACACACAACTATAGGAATAGACACAAAATTTAGAATAGAAACGGAAGCATAGGAAGCGGGTTGGAAGCAATTCAAAACTCTCCAGACTTTTAAGGAGCGATGCCCTGCTCAAGGATAAACAAATATGTTTGCTTTGTTATATATCTTCTGTGAAATATACGTATTCGAAATGAAATTATTATTAAAGCGACTGTTTGAGTATTATAAAAAATAAATATATAATAATTATAGTTATTTGACCTTTTTAATATTTTTTCGTAGTTAAATGTTAAACACTAAGTCATTATTTAATAAAAAAATTTGTAAAAACTTTATTTTCTAATATTTTTCAATATTTCGCCAAACCATTGATTGGATCAGGATAAACAAAAAGCAGGATGTATAAATAATTAATCAAAATTGAAAAATTTTTTTTAAATTAATTTTTTATTAAATAATTACCTACTGCTTAAGAATTAACTACTAAAAAATGAATAATTTATTTTGTACTAGCTGAACCATTGAAAACGAATTTGTGAGATCGCAAAGAAGAAACGCAAACAAATAAGCTCGATGCCTACCGCGACTGTTTTAACGGCGGCAGTCATCTAGTCCATGCTAATTTGAGCCTGCACATTGAAGGCAGTTGGCGGCTGGCGACGTTTTTATGGCGTGTGTGTATTTTTGACGTAACAAACGCTCAATATTTACGTAAATGCGGCCATATAATATCAAAACACGGCGCAAACAAAAATTAAATTCATCTAATGAATGAATACACGAAAACTCATTCAAGTCGATGCAGTCGTGTAGTTGCAGTGTAGTTGAATAACCTGGATACCGACTGCAGCGCCATCTGCCGGTCTGGTTTGTAAATGTAAACTATCCAAGGTGGCACTAAAACGCATGCAAAAAAAAAATTGATTCAGTGTCATACACAGGTACAGTAGAATTGTACACATAAAGAAGATTTGTATGGGAGGTACCAAATTTCGCCTATATTCGCAGCAGAACTTGAAATATGTTCACTCAACCGAAATACCAAATTTTGTGCTTTTTAATTTGTGGTTTGTATGGGAGGTACCATGCCCCTTTGTACAATCCCGCCCATATTTGCAGCAGCACTTAAAAAATGCACACCAAACCGACGTAGCAAATTGTACAAATGCCGTTATCAGGAGCAGAAATAATAGATTTTTAAAATGTGGTTTATATGGGAGGTACCACGCCCCTTTGTCCAATTGAACCGAATTGTAAATTTAAACCACCCGGGGCGTCACCTAAAAGCATACAAAAAAATTTATGCAAATCGGTCCAGCCATTTAGGAGGAGTTCAGTCACAACACACGTACAGTGAAATTATATATATAAAGATTAAGTGGTTAACATCGGAAATTGTTAGACGAAATTATTTTTATATTTTTGGGCTATTTTGGTTCATAATTACACAATGAAAATAGTGCTAAGACGAAAGTGGCAACCCATAAAATGTTGCGTTATAACCTGAAGGTATCTAATTTTTCTGTCATCTTTAAAATTAGCACAAACGATATTCAAATAATTTTGCTGTCTTCATATATTTAAAAATCAAAATACATGTGAACCTAAGCCGAATTAAAATTAAGAATAATTTAGTTTCTTGCTTTGAATTAATAATATTTATTTAAATTAATAATATTTTCTCGATTCTGATTCTCATTTGGTCGCAAAAATTCGACACGAGTTCTACTACTTAGACTTAAATGAACTGTATTATATCATAATATATTTAGTCATTATACACAGTGGGGTAATTTAACAAATCGGTAACAATAATAATAAACTTTTAATTTTGTTTCTTATTTCTTTACAAAACTCAATTAAAACAACTAAATATTTTTATCAAATGATATTGTCCATTGAACTGCAAAATTTAAAAGAGCTCCAAATGAACAAAAACCCAACACTGTTTGTAAAGAAATTTTATGGTTGCCGGTTTCTAACCGTTAACACAATGAGAGCTTGAAACAATTGAAAAAATATTAAAGGAACATGACAACATGCCCTAAGTGCTGCAATAAAATTGTCTATTTAAGACATTAAATTTCATTATGTCTAAATTTCTGTTGCATTATTTTTCGTGCTCTTAAGGTATGATAATGGAAATTAATTGAAAAAAGTAGTGTCTAGTTAGCGTTTTTCTGCACTGATAAATAAAAAAATGCAAATAATTGAAGGATTGTGAAAGGGGGGATTGTGCTCTTAAGGTATGAAAACAATAGAAATTAATTTGAAAAAAGTAGTGCCTAGTTAGCGTTTTTCTCTGCTGATTAATGAAAAAATGCAAATATTTGAGGGATTGTGAAAGGAGGTGTAACTACGATTAGTTTGTCATTTAACTAATATGAGTGAATTTAAGTATTTTTATGTAATGTTTTAAAATTACGTTATTCGAATAATCGAATAAAATTGACTTTTGAAATAAATCGCTAATTGCTGATATTTAATTTTCAGAAAACTATTTGAATCAAAATCAAAGAGGAGGAGAGTTAAGGAAAACTATACAAGATTTCAAAACCTAACCACACATTCAATATTATTAAAAATTATAGCTTGCGTTACAGATGAACCATATTCGACAAGCTTGGGCATGCAGAGTATTTTTACGATTAGAAGGATTTTTATTTTTGGAATTATGCTACAGAAGATAAACACAAGAAAAATTTAAATTTAAAAAATTTTAGTGAACTAAAAACAAAAAAAAAAACAAATTGACAGCATTGTTCATGAAAAACGCTGGTCATTTGAAAAGTACAAGCACAATCATCAGATACATTAATTTATTATAAAGTAAGTTATATCTTTCGTTTTCTTTTTTATGGTTAATAATAAAAAAAAACAAAAACAACAACAAAAAGATATAAATATCCCCAAAGTAAAAATGTAAAAATTTCGTGGAAGAAAAAAAAAAATAGAAACATTTTGCAACAGCTTAGACTTCCTTATTGTAACAAAAACAGATATTGAATGTCTGCGTTTGAAACCAGCAACTTTACCAGCCAGCAACTGTCGTAACAAGTAATTTTTAAAATTAATTTTTTTATCACAAAAACATTTACTTCCGTTTTTGTAAATAAAATGATGAAATTATTGTGTCAAAAATCCTTTAAATCCTTAATAAAATAATGCAAAAAAACGAAATGGAAACTAAATGCTTGTTCTAGTTTTAACAGAAAACGCATTTTAAATGGCACAAAAAAGGAAAAACCAACAATAAAACAAAAAAATACATCCGGTCATAATAAATTTGTAGCAGCAACATTTGAAATACATTTGCATTCAAACGACTTTTTAACATTCAAGTTTGCCATTGAAAGCCATAAAATATTTGTGAATAACAACAACGAAAAAGAAAACACAACAAAACAAATAAAAATTGTTATAAATGAAAAAATGTATGTTAGTTGTTGCCACTGCCACTGCCACAGCCACAGCCACTGCGACATTTACTGCTGCTGTTGGTGCAACTGATGCTCATGTGATCGTTAATATTCGTTTAAATATTATGTAACGAATAATCATGCAACAACAACAAAAATAAATAAAAAAATAACTATGTAAATATTATGATTGTTGTTGTGGTTTTGATGATAATCAAATAAGCAAATATATAAATTGAGCCAATTACTCAATTCCAGTTATACGTTCAATCCGAACTACCAATAAACTTTATTTTTCTTTTGTTTTAAAGTTATGTTGACTTAAAAGAAATTGGAAATGTTTATTTCCAGTTTAAAAGTAATATTTAAATCACAATTTGTATGGCTTGACCAAGATAATTAATTTCGATTAAGTTCAGGGCTGGCAGCACGTCATCTAAAAAATAATATTCAAATCAAATTTTATATTTTTAAACATGTGAAAATCATTCCAGATTTTCTTTAAAAGTTTCAAAATAATATTAAAATAAATTCAGTATAAAAATCCCTAAAGTTTTGCTTATACGAAGGAAAATCAAGAGGTCCTTAATTTAAGTTCGATACACTCTACTGTGAGACTCTCAAATGTAAAATTTTTCAAATATAAATTTCCATTTAAAGAGAATTTGTTTTTTTTTTCATTTAGAAGGAGGACAAAGTCACTGAAATTTAAAAAAATAAGTGGCAACAATTTCTTTTTTGCCACCCAGCTACTTAAGGCCGGGGCACATAGAATCCGTCATATGTTTTATTTTTCAACTGACAAGTATGTTGAAACACACGTTTTCTTACCAGCGTTGTCACAATCAGTACGTCTCCGTCAACGCAAAGTACGAAAGTTGGCCAACTTTTAAGTTTTGACGTACGTTGAGTACTTTGACATTTTTCATTTGCTTCTTCTTCTTGTTTTTTTTTTTTTGTTTTCACTCTATTGTAGTAAAATATTTTTAAAATAAATTATAAATTATATTAATAAATAGTGGAATACAAATTACCATTAATAGAAAGTCTATGGTGTCGTCTAACTCCATTTCAAATGTGCACTTTAATAAAACTTTGTTGCAAAAAAAATATAAAATAAGGCAAAAAAACAGCTGATTTCTTATCCGTCAACAAAGTACTCATTGTGCCAACCTAATCCGTCGTTACTTTGACTTCGGTTGAATACGTCTAAGTATAACGCATGACGGATTCTATGTGCCCCGGCCTTTACCTGATTAACTGGTGTAACTAGAGAACTTAAAAATTTTACGGTAGAGAAAAGATTATAAAATGAGCAAAAATTTTCTTCACACTTTTGCACACTCAGTCCTTATAACTGAGCCCAATTTTATTTATGACAATCCCATTAGAGTTGTAATTGTTTAAGGTTCATTTATTCACATTAATGCGATTATAACGGTTATAAACACTGTAAGACGTTAAAAATATATATCTCCTGCTCAGGCATCTCAACAGATTTTATCCTTCTTCTGAAGTTTTCTGGTAATCAGGGTATATTTTAAACGGTTTATGTAACTCTAAACTAAAGCTCCCCAAAATATGCTACGTTTTAAAAGATTTTTTTATATGATCATTTAAGGGATTTCTAACTTTTTTAACTAGTAGGTAGTGTGCTAGCTTACATGACTGGGGGTTGTGGGTTCGATTCCCAACAAAGACCTTGGTTTTTTCACTACAAATAAAAATTGGCTGTCGGTGGGGCTGCTCAGTGATGGAGGCCATAGTCACTGGTTACTGAGCTGTCTTATACGTCAGTTAATTTCCGTAACTATTCTTCCACTTTAACCACTTGTGGCATCTCTTCTCTATCCCTTTCTTAAAGAATGTAGCACGGTACTTGACTAAATAGGCATTGTTGCCTGAAGTGTTAGTTCTCTTAAAAAAAAATTAGTAAAGCAAACGAAATGACTGGGTATGCTGTTTACTAACTGCATAGTTTTCTAAGAAAACTTATACACGCAAGACAACAAGAATTTTCTAAATAAAAACTGCGTAGAAATCTTATACATGCAACTGCGTAGTTATCTAAGAAAACTTATACCCGCGAGGCAACAATAATTTTCTTAAAATAAATTCCAGGAAGAAACTGTAACGCATAAAAACAAAAAAAAAATACATACAGACCAACAGGCGCCTATACATTGAATGAATAACATAACAACAACAAAATCTGATACAAAGGAAGTAGCTGATTCCTTATTTTTCTATACCTCTAGCGGACAAATATAAAAGACAGCATCTGAGTCGTTAGTTAGTCAGTTTAAATGTAGACCTCGTGAAGTAAAGACTTGCGTCTTTAGTAAATTGTTCTATAGTGCCAATGTACAATTCTTACTTTGTGAGTAGTTAACGTAAATAAATTGGAAACTCTAAAATCTGGTGTTATTTATATTGCAATAAAGAACTTAGTAACAACAACATGTTTATAAAAGGTAAAGTAAAGTAACAATATTTTAAAACTTTCAAAACTTTTAACTAAACTATTCCGGTGACAAAAGATTGTTTCTGTTTAGATTTCCTAGTCGGCAAAAACTAAATCCACAACCACCAAGCTGGGAGAGTATCCAGCTTATGCATCACATCTAATACGGTCTAAATTTTCTGAGTGTATTATAATTTATCATCATGATTAATGTCTCATAAATTTAATTTTAGCGCATGAAGGCATGACATAAATGCATTCATTATTACAATTACAGATTTTTTTATAAAATAAATAGACTTTAAAAAAAAGAAATTAATTTTAATAACAAATCATTGAAAAATAACTTTAAACAAGATAATAAAATAGTAATTCCAATATAAAACACAAATGCTTTACAAATGGCTGGGCACAAAAATAGAAAACAAAAATGTTTCCGGTGTTGCAAGTCCATACCTAATTTGTGCCTTGAAGTTTAACCATAAAAGAAATGTAGGTGTGTTTGGGCAGTCGTTTGAAAAAAAACTTTGTTTTCTTATAATTATTTTAATTTTACTTCCATTTTTTCTATATAAATCAATCAAAATAAAATCTAATAGTGGGTCAGGATATTGTTATAATTTGCAGACTTGCTAATCGCTGCATTTTTTGTGTTTGTTTTTGTTTCAAGAGGAAAAATCAAAAGCACATTCGCTTTAATTATGTTTATTATTGGCTGTCACTTGTTTTTCCATTATAAACAACAGCACGTTTATGCAATTTGAAGGAAAATGAAAACACAAGACGAAAACTAATAAAATAATTCCTTTTAGCAATATTGACCGGTTGGGTGACATATTTTCGAGTTGTTAATAAATCCTGCATCAATAACAATAAAAATTTGTCTATTTGTTGTTTACTGTTTCTCTATGTGCTTTTGCGTTAATATTAACTGAAACAATCGTGTTTATTGCATGTCATAAACTTTTATAGATTTCAAATATGTTTTTCGTTTCATAGTTGTGAATTGATGGTGACAATATTGCTAAATGGTGACAGTGTTGCAGTTCAGTGAACTATTCCAAATCTGTCGATAGTTTTTGGGGAACTGCACATAACATTTTTCGTTTTGCTTTAGAAATCAACCAGCTTTAAGTCAATGCACTCATAGAGAGTTCAAATCTAAAAGATTTACATTTTTGAGAAAATATAATTTTTTTATAATTCTTATCTCTCGATTTAAGAGAATAAAATTAAAAAATGTAAATAATTTTGCCGAAGAAAAATTATTTTTTAAAAAAATTATGACATGAATTTTTTTTATAATTGATGACTGATAAATTTTTTTAACAGAAAATTTATGGCTCATATTATTTTTTTATAGAATAACTACGACATGAAATTTTTTTTTCTAAAAAAATTGACAGAAATTTTTCTTTAAAAAAATATGCCTGCTTGTTTTTGGAAATTATAACTAACTATTACTCGTTTTGTATAAAAAAATTATGACTGATGGATTTTTTGTAAAAAATAAAAAATTATGACTGATGGGTTTTTTTGTATAAAAAAAATTATATCTGATGGATTTTTTTACAAAAACATTATTACTGATGAATATTTTAAATAGACTAATTATGACTGATGGATGTTTTTATAAAAAAAAATATGACTAATGGATTTTTTTATAACAAAATTATGAATGAAGGATTTTTTTATAAAAAAATTATGAATGAAGGATTTTTTTATAAAAAAAATTATGACTAATGAATTTTTTTATAAAAAACTTAAGACTGATGCATTTTTTTGTATAAAAAAATTATGACATGGATTTTTTTATAAAATAATTATGACTAATGGATTTTTTTGTATAAAAAAATTATAACTGATGGATTTTTTGTATAAAAAAATTATGATTGATTGATCTTTTTGTATAGAAAAATTATGACTGATAGATTTTTTTGTGTACAAAATTATGAATGATAGATTTTTTTATAAAAAAATTATGACTGATGGATTTTTTTGTATAAAGAAATTATGACTGATGGATTTTTTTTATAAAAAAATTATGAATGAAGGATTTTTTATAAAAAAATTATGACTGATGGATTTTTTTTTAAAAAACTTATAACTGATGGATTTTTGTGTAAAAAATTTATGACTGATGGATTTTTTTGAATAAAAAAATTATGACTGATGGATTTTTTTAACAGAAAATTTATGGGTAATGGATTTTTTGTATAAAAAAAATTATGACATGGATTTTTTTTTTATAAAAAATTATGACTGATGGATCTTTTTGCATAGAAAAATTATGACTGATGGATTTTTTTGTGTAACAAAATTATGAATGCCGGGTTTTTTTATAAAAAAATATGACAAATAGATTTTTTTATACAAAAATTATGACTCATGGATTTTTGTGTGTAACAAAATTATGAATGATGGATTTTTTTATAAAAAATTATGACTGATAGATTTTTTTATAAAAAAATTAATACATGGATTTTTTTATAAAAAAATTATGACTGATAGATTTTTGTATAAAAAAATTATGACTGATGGATTTTTTTGTATAAAGAAATTATGACTGATGGATTTTTATGTATAAAGAAATTATGAATAATGTATTTTTTTTATAAAAAAATTATAACTGATGAATTTTTTTTTTTGGGGAAAATTTATCTGTTTTGTAAGTTATTTGTGGTTTGTTTTTATTCTGCAGCGTTCTTTTTTGTGTGCGCCAAAAAATTAATCATTCAAGAAAATTAATCAGAAAGAACACAATTTTTTTTTTTCGTTTTTATGTTTTTTTAATAATTTTATATTTTCACAATTCAATACTTTTGCGTGCTTATAAAATGTGTTTTTTTAAGCTAGATAGAACTTTAAATTGTAAAAAGTAACACAAAAAATAAAATTTTGATAAAAGATTTTTTTTTATTTGTTTCAGTATACTCTGACAAATCATCATGAATAGACTCTCGCTTGAACAACGCTACGAAATTATCCAAATTTACTTTGAAAATCAGTCGTCGATTCGCGCAACTTATAGACGACTTCGTCATTTTTATGGCGTACATAATCGTGCATCTGAACAAGCCATTCGTCGAACTGTCGATAGATTTCGTACCACATACTCTCTAGAGGATGCAATAACACCAACACGCCGAAGGAATGTGCGTACTGAAGAGAATATCGCCGCTGTAAACGAAAGTGTGGAAGAAGATCCAAATTTATCAATTCGTCGTCGGTCGCAGGAATTGGGGCTCTGTCCGTCCAAAGATCTCGGCCTACACCCGTATAAGATCCAGCTGGTGCAGGAATTGAAGCCACGAGACCATTATATGCGTCGTTCTTTCGCCGATTGGGCTCTAGAGCAGTTGGCAACTGACCCGTTGTTTTATCGCAAAATTGTGTTCAGCGATGAGGCGCATTTTTGGCTTAACGGGTTTGTTAATAAGCAAAATTGCCGCATATGGAGTGAGACCAATCCACAACAGACCCTACAGACTCCATTACATCCAGAAAAATGCACCGTTTGCGGTTTTCACGCTGGTGGCATCATCGGACCTTATTTCTTCAAAAATGAGGCCGGAGCTCGCGTTACGGTCAATGGAGATCGTTACCGCACCATGATCAATGATTTTTTGTTTGAAAATATGGATGACATGGATCCGGACGAGATGTGCTTTTAACAGGATGGCGCTACGTGCCATACAGCGAACGCAACCATCGACTTATTGAAATCAAAATTTGGCGATAAGTTGATTTCGAGAAATCGACTTGTCAATTGGCCTCCAAGGTCGTGCGATTTGACACCACTCGACTATTTCCTGTGGGGCTACGTGAAGTCACTGGTTTATGCTGATAAACCAGCAACAATTGACGCCTTGGAGGACAGCATTGTTCGTGTTATTCGTGACATACGCCCAGCAGTGCTCGAAAAAGTGGCCCAAAATTGGACGTCCAGAATGCGCTACGTCAAGAACAGCCGCGGTACCCATATGCCCGAAATCATTTTCAAATGTTAATGTCACGTATTGATCCTTCGAATAAAAAAGAAATTTTGATTACAATTTAATTTTTTGTGTTATTTTTTACAATTTCAAGTTCTATCGGGCTTAAAAAAACACCCTTTGTAAAACGTCTTATTCTATTGCAATGCTTTTACATATACGACATTCTTCAATCGATTTTGGTTCGCCGTATAGACAAATAAAGCAGTTGGTTTATTAACACGTGAACATGATACATATAATTAACCGTGCAAAGAAAGGGATCATTGCAAAAGCAACTGAACTGAAGCCGTTTAAAATCAAACGCCAAATCTGGAGGAATTATAGGAATGCGTGGTATCAACACACCCTCGTCCTTATATTTTCCTTTTAAAATTTTTACTTCAATCATATTTTTCATGACTTTTTTTTTCGTGGCTGGCAGATATTTCTAAGTAAAATAATTGTAAAATAAATTTACTTGTAGGCGTTGGGGCGGCAGTCCAGATAACTCAAGCGAATTTTAAAATTCGACTGGATAATTTACAACATCGCCTTGATTGGTAACAGAGTCAACCGATTTGTAGGTAAAAATTTCCCCGGGAATGTCATTCAAAATTGTGACATTGAAAATCGAAAAATCTGCATTTTTGGCAGCTAAGATAGCTCTTTCCCCCAAACAATCATGGTTTCTAAAATTTTGTGCAATACCGGGAAATACGTTTTTGACCAATTCTTGTTTTGATTGTGGAAAGTGGCAAAAATTATCTGGACACACAGCAACGTACAAACGAAAACACACATTTCATTTGAAAGTATGCAATAGAAAAAAAATTTTAATTTTTGGAAAATTTGTCTTGTTTCAAACACGCACTGTGGACGCATAATTGTGCTTAAACGCATGAAACAAAGATACAAACCAGCGAACGACCATTACGAAGGAGCTGTGAAAATTTGATGGAAATACGACGGCGCATCTAGTCAAACACTGGCAACCAACGGACACCTATTTTGGGCTTAATTTTTATAAATATAAATGAAAAAATATTCTGCAGGAAAATTATGAGCTTCACTAATAAAAAATTCCCCAATTTTTGTGTAAATCATTATTATTATTATTAATAATAATTAATAAGTTCTGAAAATCTCTCTCGCTAAATAGCACAAGGTCCTTGCCTTATCTTCATTTTCGTTGTGACGATTATTGTTTTATGGCATCATGTGATTCAACCGATTGAGAAGTGAATACGAATGATCGTAATGTTTTTATTTAAATTCATGTTTGTGTTTAAGAATTTCATTTTTGTTTTATTATATTTTTACTCCTACATGAGCCATAACTTAATTTTAAAAACAAAGCAAGAAATATTTTTTTTTAAATGACACCGATAAAAAAATAACAATAATGGAAAACAAGATTAGAAATAAAACTGCACTAATTATAGTACAACAGGATGTGTCAATTCAAATGATCTCAATGCAGCTAGAAATATCGCATATAATAGGAAAATTAAGCTGCAGCTGATTAAAAATTTATACACAATCTTAATTATCGTATTTTTTTTTTTGTTGTTTAGAGAATTTTCACATTTCGAATGTTTGCAAAAAAATCCTGGTGTAACATCTCCCATACCGCGAAACATTTTTAATATATCACCCAAATATCATTTCACATGCCTTTTTGTCTAATGGTCAACCTTTAGCGAATCATAGGAAGAGCATAACAAAAACTATGGTGAATAATTTTCGCGTAAATGTAGCGAGGAGTTTTTCATTCAGGAGGGTTCTACTAACTTTAAATGCATTTATTTTTGGTGAAAACAAATTAAAATATCAGCAAAAGTGTCATGAGAAGATCCAAATAATAGAGAGGAGTATAATTAGTTAGTTTTAAAACCAGGTCAGAACTCAACACATGGTTTTCCTTTATGTTAATTTTTTCTCAGTTAATAAATTCCTTGTCACTTATTGTTAAAATCCTCTCTATTAAATTATTGGCCGTGTTAATAGTAATTGTTTTAGTTTGTTTAGAATAATAATTAATAATTCTATCTGAAGCAGTTCATTTTTGCTACCAATCTCTAACTAATTCTTTATTTTTTTTATTATTAAAGTGTCTAAATATGAAAGTATAATGACAAGTTATATACCCAGATATATGTATATCCTTTTTACACCTGAAACCCGAAATTAATAATCAAGTGTAGAAATATAATGACGCCATATTTTAATTGAACTTTTTAGGCTTCTTTAAAATAACAAAAAACACACGAAATATTTAATGATTATAGAGATTAGCATCACTAAAACTGGGACTGTTAATAATACCCTGAAACATTTTAATAATTAAGCCAAAATTTATAACACGAGAAAGCAAATTTTTACATCAGATTAAAAGGAGGGATAAACGCCAACGTTTAAAATTATTTTGTTAAAGGCAAAACATGCAAAGAAATAACAAACAACAGGAACGTTAAAATAATGGCAATTTAACACGTTTGTCGAAAGCTAATATTAAAATGCCACCATCAACGTCAGGAAGTGTTGGAAGCTGATAGGAATCAATGAATCTTAAAGCAAATAATTAAACAAAGAAAAATTTATGGTGGTCGTCTGTAAAAAAAAACAATTAACAAAATATAATTGCCCTCTGGAAAATAATTAAGCATAAATCCAGTATAATAAATCGCATAAATGTTTAGGACTAAAACACGAATAATCTTATTTATGTTTGAATTGTCAAAAATTATGTTCACAAAAATATTTAACACAGTATTTATAATTTTTGAATTTAGGAAAACTTACGTGTTAATTTGCTGGCATTATTTTTTACGTAATTAAAACCAGGTGACGCCTGCCTCTATACAATAACTCAGATTTTAGTTTGAAATTATTAAAACACATGAATTAATTAATTCAGCTTAAATTCATTTTTATTTTAATACCAAAAGTTTTACTAACACACATAACACAGTGCATTAATTATAACTCCGAGTTATAAATTTCATACTTAAATAAGAGTTGTGTCTTAGATAGCTTTATTAACTTATTTTGTTTTAAAAAGCCCACTGTATAGAAATAAAAAATGAGTTTAATTTGATAACATTGTCTGAGAATAGCTAGTTTGTCATTAAGAGAAATTCAATAAAAACAAACAAACAAACAAGCAGCAGCAACTTCACTACCTAACGCACTCTCAAAATCGTTATGAATCATTTTTGACACAGATAAATTATTGCACTTAGCGGGCTAATTTAAGTGTGACTATAAGAACTTTAATTTTTAATAATTTTTAACATTTTTAATATTTTTTATCATTTTAATATTCTATATACAATTTCTTAAAACGCAAGGCTTTTTACATAAAAAGACCTTCAGGCAGATGCCACCCAAAAGTGTGGTGAAATACTGAAGACTTTTTTAACTGCTAGATAAAGACCTTAAGCTTGAAGAAATTATTTATAGAAAGAAGAAATAAACAATCAATCAATCTACGTTAATTTGCGCTTGATTTCTTTAAAACAAAAAATTATTTTAAAATTCTTGCGGACTCTTTTGTTAAGGAAAACAGGAAAAGTTAGACACCAGCAGAATTTGTAAAGTATTTTTAGCGTTTATCAGCATTTTTCTCATTTATTTATCTTAGGCGGTATACACTGCAAATATTATCTATTTAACGAACCATTCCTTCTCCCCGGGGGCACATTTATCTGTCTTTATGGATTATTCAACCATCTAGACAGGTTGAAGAAGGGGGTATAAGGGAGCGCAGTCCCCTGAAAGTTAACTAGAAACTCTACATTACTTCCACGGGAATCAGTAAGCCCCAGAGTTCGGCTAATTGTCTATTTAGTCTTTTAGCTGTTTCTCTGACTGATTATTGAGGTTGGCCCTTTGGGAGTATCGTGGTGGCTGTGGTTTTGCGGCCCTTTATGAATCTTTACTGAGAACAATGGGTGAATAATCCGGATCTAGTGAGCATGCTAGCCATGTGTTCTGGACAAGAAGTTGGAAAGTCTCCAACTCTTCAGTAAGGAGTGGTGGTTTGCGATTCTGCTTCAGAACCTCCGAAATTGCAACTGGGAATAACCTGTTGCTAGAAATTAGTCTTCGGTTTCCTAGGGCGAGAATGACGCCGCTCTTCATTCACAGTGGTATGACCACCATTTGATTATAGCGTACACAGCTAGGTACAAATGTAAATCTTATCACACATTTAACTGTAGGGTAGTTGAACATTGTACCGTAGCCGTAAGTAAGAATGGAAGGGATAACATAACAAAGTGTAGCTGGAGAAGCCATCGATAGTTTAAATCCCACAGCAGACACAGATTATTTACTATGATCTTGGCTGGCGGCACGGCTTACGGCGAGCAACTTAAACCTTTCACAAAAATTAAAACAGCAACTTATTTTTTTACATTATTTTTTTATTTTAATTATCTTGTTGGTTTTGTTTTTTTATTTTTATTTTCAGATACAGTTTATTGTTAAGAATAAATTGAATTTTTTTTTTAATTTTTTATTATTAACTTTTTTCTTTAAATGTTAAATATGCATTTTTTTGTTGTTGTTGTATTATGAAATATATGTATAATAATATATAAATTGGTTTAGCTAAAAAACAATTTATAAATTTAATAATAATAATAATAATAATAATGATAAAGTTTAATAATTTAAAACGAAATGAATTAATTTATTTAACGAAAAGAACATTTTTTTTTATTATTTTTTCTATTCAATGCAAAGCATGTACGGGTTTCCTCTAGTGTTTGTTTGGTGAGTGTCTATGAGAAGATAGATGGTTGTATGTGTAAATTCAAAAGTAACTGTGTGTTTTAATGTAGTGGTCAGTAGTTTAATTATTATTTTTATGAATTTAAATATAAAATATATTATAAAATAAATTATTTAAAAAAGTTCATTATTTTTTATAAATTTTTCTTTTTATTTTTCTTAAATTTATATATTTATTTTTTGTTGCTATTTTGTTATTTAATAATTTTTTTTTGTATTTGTTGGCAGACAGACAGACTGACACCTGTTGTTAAGTGTTTTGTAGATTTTATTTGTTTTGTTTATTATACTTTTTGTTTTTAATTAATCCAGATAAATTCATAGACAATATAAAATTAAAATAATATTAAAATTAAAAGAAAAGAAAAAAAAATTTTTTTAATTGTAAAATCTTTATAGGAAAAGGGATATGAGTGTTTATTGTTATAAACAACTGCAAAATAGATTTATATAATAATAAATAAAAATTTTTTTAATAATAATAAAAATAAAATTTTCTTTTTTACTCATGCAGACATCTAAATGAATCTATTGATTTATAATATCGCATACTTAAGTCAGTTTGCTGGAAATTGATATCCTGTTCCCCCATATTTATATTTAATTTTTTTTTTGAACGTAACTGCTTAAAATTCTCTTCAGTCTTCCTGATTTTCAAGAGTTTTTAAAGTTTTTTAGCCAGAGAAAACACTCAGGGTTATTTAGGTTGCTAATTTTAATAAAAAAAAATCAAGTTTTAAAGTATAATTTTTATGCCTTCTGGCATAAGCCCACACCGTGTAACGTACTATTCAAATTTGTTTAAATCTTAAATAATTTGAACCGTTTAATTTTTCTGAATGATGACTCGTTAAATGATTCAGTTATTATTTTAATATCTTTGGTTCTTCAAATTAAATATTCCACATAAATATTTCAGGCAACCTGTGTATCAAGTTAACAAAAACTAAAAAAAAACACTTATTTTCATTTTCGACGATCGAAAAATGTTCTCTTTCAAAGCTTAACAGGTGTCTTCTTTTTACAGCATAACACGAAGTATCATAGAACTGCAGAAAATCGTTTAAAGAAATCAAACCACTCAAACTTAGAATAGGTCACGAAATTAAAACTTGTACTCAGAGTAGGGTGTAACGCTTGCAGCCATATAACAAAAATAATTACGGTTTCATATCTACTTTAAAATTAATTTTGTCTGAAAATTTTTATTTTAAAATTCATTTCAAATTAAAACAAGATTTTTAGTGTAAAGATTTTCTTAAAATTAAAAGAAGATAAAGAAATAGACCAGTTCGACTTAATTCTCAATAAAGCATTGCCATCAAAATATTTTAAAGGACTGGATTTCAGAATGGAATTATGTGAATAATTTTTACAGAAATCATTAATTTCGCTTTGAAATCATTGCTGCATCGCACTATCTACCCCATTTCATTTCTGTATCACTCATTACTAAAAGAAAACATTATTCGTTATAATCTGATAATAATAATCATTTGAATCGAGAATATTGTTTGCTTTTACCTTTATTTATGAGTTTGTGTAAATAAAACGAAACGAAATAATACCTGCTGTCTTAACTTCAGTATTTTTGGCAATTCTGCTTTCATTTTAGTTAGGCTAAAGTACGTATGTATACATGTTATGATAATAAAGCTTAGAACACCATAAAGGGAAACAGCAAACGGAACCAAATAAATTATTATCTATTTATTTAAAAAAAAAATAATTTTGTGTTCATAATATAATATAAAAGAAAATAACAGTATAGAGTTTAGAATTCCTTAAGCCGGAAACAGGAAATTAGTAAATTAATACATAAGCGAAGTTAAAGAAAATTTGTAAAAAGATAATTGATTTGACTTGTTGTTATGTGTTTTTTTTGTTTTTTTTTTCTTAAATTGTTGTTTTATATAAATATTAAGGAATTTTGATTGGGTGATCATTGGAAAGTTTGCAAATATTTATTTATATGCCTGAATATATGTTGCATTTATTTATTTATTTTCTTGTGTAGGTAATGCCGAGCCATTTCTATTAAAAATTGAGAGAGATAAAGAAAGAAATAAAGAGAGAGTTTTGTATACAAGAGTTTGTTTGGTTGCGTATTGTTTTGTAGAAATCAATGAAAAGTTTAATTGATTGATATTTTTGAGATGGAAAATTTCTTCTTGTTTTATTGTTGCCTGCCTATTGTTTTTAATTAGTGATGTTAAAAACTTTTTATACCGATTTCACATTTTCAACGAACGCTTTTTTAAAAATCTAATAGTTACAGTAAAAAAAAAAATAAAATATTTAACTTTAAATTAAATCTTTATTATAAAAAATACATTTAGAGAATTATATAGGTAATAATCTTTTAAACGGTCTTTTTAATTTAATTTTAACGATATATTTTTTCAATATTTCGCTTTCCTATGGAAAGCTTCTGGAAAGCGAAATATTGAAAAAATATATCGTTAAAATTTAATTAAAAAGACCGTTTAAAAGATTGTTACATATTTAATAAAAGTAAAAAGGTCGATTAAAAATAATAATCAAATATTTAGAGAATTTAATAATACCAAAAGAGGTATTTTCAAAAATAATTTAAAACAATAAAATTTTAATTTTTTAAACAATCCCATGTTGCATCAGTTTCTCAATATACAGCTCGAATTTTAATTTAAATCTTCACAAAAAGAAAGTTTTAAAGTTGGGCAAGCATTTCTGTAACAGATCATAACAAACAAAAATTGTTTTAGTTTGCGGTTCTCTCGCTCTTTTTAACCGTGTCATTTAATGTGACATGAAAACATCAAAACATATTTAAAACATATTTCTAGTGACTGGCTTTTACTTTCACAGGTTATTGATTAGCAGAAGGAAAGGGGATCAAAAAAGACTAAAACAACAATAATTAGTATAGATTGTGGTCCATTTGGCTAACTAGGTGCCCCTGTAGGCTAGTAGGTAGTGTACTAGCTTGTCAGTATGGGGCTTGTGGGTTCGAATCCCAACGAAGGCCTTGGTTTTTTTTACTACAAAATTACAAATTGACTGCCGGTGGGGCTGCTCAGCGATGAAGGCATAGTCACTGGTCGCTGTGGTGTCTTTATGCGGCAGTTAATTTCCGACTATCCTTCTACTTTCACCACCTGTTTCATCTTTTCTCTATCCCTTACTTCTCTTTAAAAAAAAAAAAAACTAGGCGCTAACTCATATTGTCTGAGAAATGGAATTAAAACATTAAATTATACATTTTAACAATAAATTACTTGGGGGAATAGTCCATATTTCGAATTGAAGAAAAGATTATTCGGATTCGTATAGCTTATGCATTGTATTTCAAAAGTTTCTTCTTTAAAACTGACATTATAATGAAGAATAATTATGTTTTCCTGTACCCAAAAAAAAAAAAAAATATACAAAAGAAATAGAGGCATAATGAGATCAGATAACTATAGCGCAAAGTACATGTGGAGTGCTAAGAATACAAAACTAAAAAACAGTGGGATGATTGTAAAACCGATTTGAAGGGATTTAAGGAATAATAATACAAAAAAATTAAAACGAGCTTTCGAACAAAGGGTTCTTCCCCGAAAATTAAAGCAAAATCGAAAAAAATGCAAAAATCCTTTGGACAAAAAACTAAAAAATGGTAGTAATAGAAGGGCTAGTATGACTTAAATGTTATCTGATTAAAAGTTTAGTATGAGAGGTTAACTTATTAGTGGCAGAGGCAAACATATAATAATAATTAATACAATTTTATGCTTCAACTAATGTTATGCGAAGAACTCAGTTGTAATAAAATAAATTGACAACTAAAAATAAGTAAGTCACTCAAAGGGATCAAATGTGACACAAAATAATTATGTTGTTTAAGTATACCTGTACTCCAACCACCCTACGATGAAAGGAAACGTAGGATTCATCTGCAATTAAATATTTATAATTTTAGTTTCTTCGCTTTTATTGAAAAACTAACTGCCTCAGGGTCCAAATATTGTCTATTTTATTTTATAATAATTAGCGGTCATTAAAAATGTGGATTAGTTTCGAAATGTTTGGATTACCACTTACTGTATGTGTATATGAAATGTTGTATATGTTTTTTGCTTTTATCTGAAGTTTTTCCTTTGCCTTTAATGAAAGACAAAAATATTGTGTTTTTGTTTATGTTTTTTATGTTTTATGTCATTTGTTTATAATTACTATTTGAAAAAAAAAATGTTTGGGTTTTTTCTTTTATTTAAATCTGAATGATTTTCAGCGTGCAATTTTATTTTTTATTGTTTTTGTTTTTTTTATTTAAAATTTTTTATACCTTCAACTCCTACTTCCTACTGCTATTTCCTTCATATGTTTTTCATCTTGTTTCTCTTACTTATGCAACATAATATTTTTTGTTTAATAAATCTTTTTGCCATTTTTGTGTTTTTCTTTTTTATTTTTGTTGTTGTTTTATGTTTTTTTTTGTTGTATGTATAATAATAATAATAATAATTGTAGTATAATTATAATATAATAATAATGCTAATTAAAAAAGTATTAACCATTTTCTCAATATTAATTTTTACTAAAAACTTAAAAATAGATTTTTAACAATAATATATATATATATTTATTTTAATTATTATTTTTTTTTTTTATTATTAAATTTTCTTAATTAATTTATTAATTTTTTTTTACCATATTCTTCACATCTTTTTTAATTGTTTTTATTGAGCGATAAAATGTATGTATGTATTTGTTTATATGTGTATGAGTGTTAATTACTTATTGTTTTACACAAGTGCAGTTTAAAGCTTCTATATAAATAATTTGAAAAAGGTACTTTTACATTCGAGAAATTTTTGAAAAGCAAATTTTTTGAACTAAAAACTTTTTAATAAAACCTTGAAATTTGCCAATTTATTTTCATGATAAAAATAGGCGCAGAAAATGTATTTAAAAAACTAAACATTTTTGCTTAAAAGTACTTTTTAGTAGTTGTGAAAATTTTTGATTTTGTGCATTATTAGAAAAATATTTCTTTTTCATAAAAGATGCTTTTGGAAAAAGTATCTTTTATTTAAAAGGCTTTTATTTTATTATTTTTATTTTAAATAAATAATTAGTGTATCCTTAAAAAAAAAGTCCTTTGCATAAAATTCTCCTTTGCAAAAACCTTTGAAATAACATATTTTACTTAATTTCTTTTTTTTTTCCTTTAAAAAAGTACCTAATTAAAGAAGCAAAAGGCGCTGAAAAAAAAATCAAAACTATTTATCTTTTCTGGTGTGGAAAATTAAACAGTCCTTTAATAAAATTAATTTCAAAATTATTTAAAGTATTTATTTAGTGAAAATAATGTACTTTATAATGCACCATGCAAAAACAACTTTAAAAAAGTACTTACAAATTCAAAAAAAATCTTAAAGAATGTAATTTCTTAAAACAGAAAAAAACTTTTTGGAAAGTAAATACAAAAATAAATTTTATTGAATTCATCTTACAAGAAAACAATACTTGCACAAAAAACTTATTTTGAAAGAAGTACCACGGTTAAGAAAATAAAATGGCCCTCAAAGGCCATAAGAAACGTGTTTAAATAATATTTATTATAATATTAGAAGTTTTTTTTTTCTTAAAGCCAGACTTAAGTTCAATAATGATTTTCAGTTTTAAAAGATTTATTTGCTTTTTAAAAAATTACAAAAAAAAAATACTTTCAGCGAAGCTTAGAAACTTTGCTTAAAAATAAAGAATTAAGAACCACATTTTCTATTAAAGAAAATAACATTTTAAAAAAGGGACATTTTTTTTGTAAAAGCAGTTAATAAAAAAGTACCACCGGTATAAAAAAAGTACTATCTGCTATAAAACCACGCTTTCGAAATAAGTTAATTATTCACAATCTATTGTATTTGTGCTATATAAATTGTCGTATTCCATATTTGTTAAATAAATATTTACTGAATTCTTTAAAATGTTTAAAAAAATATTTAGATTAAGAAAAGACTCCCGGTTTGCTGTGTATGTTTTCGTATTTAATTTTATTACTTTTAATTTATAAAGTATAACATATAATAGCGTACCTTTGTTGTAATTTATACCATCTAAAATTTACAATAGATCATGAGATGCATAATTGTATTTGTTCAAAGTATAAAAGACAAAACTATAAACTTTCTTTATTGAAACTATTTAACGTTAAAAAATGTCTGTTAAGTAAAAGCAGGTATTTATTTTGCATTAAAAATATTCTATTTTATTAATAAAGAACTTGTACTGTCCCTTAACCATGTTTTTACATACATTTTTTATCACTCAATATTTCAACAAATTAATAATTTTTTTTTTTAATTTATTCAATTAATCAAATAATTGATTAATAATTATTAAACGATAACATTAATAATAATGCATGTTCTTTCATTTTTGTTTTGTTTTTTTTTTGTGTTCTTTTTTTTACATATACATTGTAAATGTAAATATATGTATGTATGTATTGTATATATATATAATATTAATTTAAATATATATAATTTTTTTTTATTTATTAATAAATTTGATTTAAACTAATCTTTTTTTGTTGTTGCATTAAGGCCAAAAATGTAATAAAAAAATTATATAAAAACAAATAAACTTTAAAAAAAGGTTTCCTTTTTCAATAAAAAAATTCTTTTTTATTTTATTTTATTTTATTTTAAATCTAAATTTTAAATTGTTTAATTTTTTATATTTTTTTTATTTGTTTGTTGTTTTCAGTTTTGTATCCCTTTCACAATTTTACTTAAATTTGTAATTAAATGTATGTTTGTATGTGTGTATGTATATGTAACGTTATGTATGTATGTGTGTATGTGGTGTGTTTATAATTTTTAATTGATGTGAAATGAATTTTTTTTTTTTTGTTTAAATTTTTTTCAGTAGGTTCATGACTGATTGCTATGAATGTGTTTCACCTTTTTTTAGTAGAATAAGTCTCAGTTTTCGATTTTATTTTCAGCTTTTCTGCCACAAATTCATTTATTTATTTGTTTAATTCTTTATGATTCGTGATTAGAAATTTTGAAGAATGATGCTCCCAAGTTACGTGCTTAGAATTCACAATGTCTTTTTTCTTTTATTCTTCTTGTCTAACCAAAGTCATATTTATTCACCCAATTCTTGTAGGTTTTTTGTTTAGCACTAACGTTAATTAAATGTTTAGTTTTGAATTTGAAAATTATAATTTATAAAGTTTACTATGAAACCATGTGTTTTATATCTATCAATTTTTAAACTCTCTTAATCTTGTCTCCATGAAAAACTCTTAATATTTTTGCTTCTCATTCACTGCTAAAAAATAAAGCAGTTTCTCTCAACTGAAGAAGACCGTACGTAAAACTTATATTTTTAAGCCACACATAATTAAAGTATATAGCGATTCTACGACCATATTATGTTTGCTGTAACAATACTTAATTGTGTTAAAATAAAATGTAGTTTTTAAATTTTTGTTACAATTTTATTACTGTTTAAACGAAGATAACATTAACAACCATATTGCATAACTATTTTAAGTATATTGTAACAATTTGTTGTAGTTTTTGCAACAATAAAGCACTACTTATTCTGCTATTTGAAATCATATGCACACAATTAAGTTGTTATAACAATAAAAAGCTGTATCATACATTGCGAGTATATTTTTGAAGTTGAAGTGACAGTGAACCGTTAAAACGAACTTTTATACTTGAGACATAATATCACTTCGATTAAGGGCTTGATTAAATTAATTTTAATTACTCGTATGCCGGGTCTAAAATATGATTATATTTACCTATATTATAATCATATTTCGTAAAGCATGTGATGTGAGAGATTATAAATTTATTTACCTTTTATTTAAAAAAATAAAAAAATTCTTAGAAAGTCATTATAATGCTGGCTTTAATAAACAATCATATTTGACCACAAATATATTTGCTATGAAAATATGATCACCTCAAGCATGTTTTTTTTACATTTCATAATGTGTTAAAACTAATTTAGTTTAAAAGCAACTAAAAATCAATTTTAAAAGAAAAGTTTGATAAAAAAGGATCGCGTTGGTTTTGCTTCACTTACATTTGTTAGCAGATCAAAGTTTGTTTTGTTCATTTTTAAATTTAAGGAAAATATTTTATTATTATTTTAACTCGACCTATTTGTTTTTTTAATTTAATTTAATTAAATATGTTTTAATCTTTTAAACGGTCTATTTTAATTAAATTTAACTATATATATTTTTTTAATATTTCGCTTTCCTTATGGAAATTAGCTTCTTTAGGAAATTAATTTTAAAATTAATTTAGGTAAATTAAATTAGTTATTTTAATTAAAAAACACCGTTTGAAAGATTAAAAATTCGAATTTTAAAAATTTTTTATTTTTGTACACCCTTTGATAAACAGTTTAATGAGATGTTAAGTACATTTTCGTAATGAATTTAAATGCGACTTTTTATTATTCTTTACCAAATAAAAAGTTATTGATTTAGTTTTGGATTTAGCGAAATTGCAATTGTTTTTCGATTCGAAATCAAGTTTAACTGACGTTTTACAAATATGTAAAATAATAGTCAAACAAACTTTCAAATAAGACTAAATTAAATACATTGAAGTCTACTATGCAACACATGTTTCAGTTGAAACTAAAAGAATGTCGATTTTTCAGCTTTCGCAAAAAGAATTTTAAGCGACAGAAGAACTTCCCTTAAATTTACAAACTCTGCTACAGATCAATGCTGAAGATCCTCCATTTCATCTTACGTTATTTAAAGCAAAAAAAAAAAAAAAATGGTTAGAAAGTTTAATCCCAAAAGCAACATATACAAAACAAGGATCGAGTTCATTTCATCCTGTGTACTGTAAATGAATTTCATTTAATGCCATGCTGCCACTCTGTTGAAATGGAATCATATGTAGGTAAATGGATACAGTAAAATTATCGCAAACGCCATACAGCTGATCAAAAACTTTTTATAAAAGTTACTCTGCCAAAGTACCTATATCGCCAATAGAATTCTACGAACGAACGTTACCTTTAGTAGCGCACGCAGCTCAGGAAGAATAGCTAAATTATTATGACCAACGTTTAAGCAGGTGATTATGAAAAAGGGTTGAATAAGTTGTTACCAGTTTGTAAGCGAGTTAAAACACATGCCATCATAACTTGAAAGTTTCTACGAACAACATTACCATTAGTAGTAGTTGACTTATGGGAGCACGCAGCTCAGGAATAATAGCTAAATTAATGTAACCATAATTCGAAAGTTTTTAAATAAACGAGAAGTGGTTTTATGGATTTTTACAAATTTACTGTTTCCATCAAAGGACAATACCAATCGGCGAAGCTTGTCTGAATCCCAATGTTCAAGGCAAAAAATATTTGTATTCCGATAGATTACAAAACTGATTACAAATCAACCAGTAGCACTGAAATCCACAAATGCCCGAATGGCCGACGGCTAAGATTGATTTCGTGAAATATGGATAGAAGACACTGTGGATAAGGCATTGCAGGAAGAATGCAAAAATCAATGAATTAATGTTTAATCGCTAAGCTCTGAACAATATGAAAAACCAGGTCGTCGCATTTGTAGAGCAAAAGTTGTAACTAATTAACCACCAGAGGCATCCAACTCTGTTAAATCTATTGTTTCATATTCAGCGGATTTTGCTTAATCACCACGGCAAGACCCTGAACTGTGCAGTACATCCAACAATCTAGAATTTTATATTAAACAACATCTCTACCAACGAGGGGCATTTTGTAATAAACGAGAGAGCATTAAAAATTTTTTTGGTTGCACTTGCTGCCTTTGAATAGGATTCGGATATTTTTTTTTATTTTAAATTAGTTCGCAATGTAACTCTTAGATAGTTTCAAATATCTTAAGTTTTAGATATTTAAATTTTATGTAAAAGAATAAAGTTGGTACCGAGTTCAGCCATTTTCGAAATTAGAATCAAAAATTTCATTCGCAACTGTTGCTTGATAAACAATGCAACATTCTTTATCTTTCTTCTTTCGCAACTGTTGCTATTAAAGCTTTTAAGTTTTATCAAAAAAAAAAGCTTTTAACATTTTCCGTTTTTTATACATAAAAAAAAAATTGTTTTATTAGTTGTTAAAAACTAAAACAATTTCTATATTCGAGTTTAGTGAAAAATGTGTGGGGTTTTTCATTTCACCCAAGACTAAGTTTTTCTTTTGAAGGAGATATGCTTTTTGTTCCTACGATTTCGTTTAAAGATTTTTCTTTTATGATGGCTAATCATGAGGGATTCGTTAAAGGGTTAGAAATTGCATTGGGTATGTGGGTGTGTGATTGTATGTATGTGTGTGTGTGTGTGTCTGTGTGGGTAACTGCATCTGTTGAATCTATTTAAATATATATTCTTTTTTGTTTTTGTTGTATACAATTATAAGTCTTAATCACTCTGAAGGATAAATAGTGAGTGAAATTCATTTGATAAAAGATTTTTTCGTTTTTTTTGTTTTTGTTTTTTTTGTTTTTTTTTTAATCTTTAAACTAAATTATAAAAATGAAACGCTACCCGAACCAATGACTTATGCCCTCATCCATTAACTATTTGTTGTTCTTGCTCATTAGCACTAGAATTGAATCGATTATTGATATTGCTGCTGCTGTTGCTGCTGTTCTTGCTATTCTTAACCAGAAGAGAAGCTTAAAGAATTGATCTTCTTAGATTTTATCTAGAAAAGATCTTTTCGCTTTTTTTCTCTTTTTCAATCTACGACGCTAAGGATGTATTGATGTTGTTGTTGCTTGTTGAAATTGTGGCTGCTGCTGTTGTATGATGGTGTTCATTTGATGACGTCTGAGGGATTCCTACTAAAGCTGTGTTAGCTGATGATGTTGTTATTATTGTTGTTGCTGCTGCTGCTGATGATAAAGCGGTTGGTGTTGCAGTTTCGACTGCTAGGTCGGTTGTTGTGGTGGTATCATCATACACCGGTTGCTGTTATGTGAGATCCTGGGGTGAGTCTATGGAAAAGAGTTCCTTGTACAGGGCAGGGAATACCACATTTGGATGTTGTTGTTTAAATTTACTCAACGACTCCATGTGCATAATGGAGATGTCACTGTTAATGTTTTAGAATGTAATTTTGTTTAATTCAAATTTCAATAAAATTAAACAAAAAATTTAGTGCAAAGTCTTAAACATACCGGAAGTTGGGAATATTATTGAGTAGTGTATCGAGTACCGTCACATCACCCTTGAGTGGTGCATGATTGGCGTCTAGCTCTTGTCTTATTGCATTCATACTTAAGTTGAAAAGCCTCTGGATTTCCGTATTACCGCGTACACCATTACGCTCTGTAAAATAAAAATTTGCTTTTATGTGCGGGAGAAAGAGATGGAAATTTCTGCAAAATATTCTTTTTTGCTCTTGTTTGCAAATTTTTCTCTTTTTTTTTTGTCTTTTTTCTTTACCTGGCCACAGTAGGACCAAACTTTGATACAGAGCCAATTCTGTTTCAGTCAATTTAAGTTCAGCTATCGATTTAGCCGTTTGGAAAATACGTGACACCAGTCGCATTTCTTCCGAGTCTGATGAATAAAATGCTTCCTGCGGCAGCATAACATCACCATACAGCACCGCATTCTGCGAGAGATCCAACAAACGTGACATCCGTACAATCGCCAGCTCAAATGAACCAGTCTTAAGCAGTAGGATCTTGAGATGCCAAAAAGAAAGACCAAAAATAAAACAACATTCGCAGATAATAAAAGAAGAATACAAAAACACAACTTTTTTTTTTTAAATTTATAAATAATAAATAAGATGACCCATGAAAATAATTAGAATTCATTTTGTAATTAATAAATATTTATGAAGAATACAGCTTAGAATATTGTCGTTCTAGAAACGGTTGTGATTAGTGAAACTAGTTTTCCAAAAACAGCAACCGCCTGGGATAAGAGGCCTTTTTTAATGTTTGTAAAAGTTTTACAAATTACAAATTCAAAAGAATTCATAATCGGAATTAAATTCAAACATTCGAAATAAATTTCGAAAATTCAGAGACAAATTCGACGATTCGGAATCAAATAAAAAAATTTGGAAATAAATTCAAAAATACGAAATTAAATTCCAAATATTGAACGTAAATACGAAAGTTAAGAGATAAATTCGTATATACAGAATTATATTCGAAATCAAATTGAAATTTCTAAAAACTTTGGTGCATAAATTTTTTCCATTGCTTGAAAGTAATCAGTGACTAACTAATTACGTTTTAATATTGAAATAATAAAAAAAAATATAATAAATTCTTAAAAATATTTAAAAAATGTAAACAATTTATGGATATTATTATACCAAATTTAAAGCATTTAGATATTGTAAAAGATATATATTTTTTTAATACTATTAAAAACAATATTCGAAAATTCTAAATTAATTTAAAGCTTATAGAAGTATTCGTATACTGATTTGTTTAGAATTTCTAAAAAGCTTAAAACTTTCCAACGTCATACAACTGAAACGTTTTTCACAAATATTAAAGGCATTTCAGATTATTTTGAACATTCTCTAAGATTATCAAATCAATAGCACTCTCGAAACACACTGTTAAATATTTTGAACACACATGCGCCTCATTTGACAAATTTTTAAGCCTAAATTTTATACTTATTGATTTCTAAAACAAAAATTATATTATGCAAACAATGAAAGTTTGCTGAGAAAAATATTAATTAAATTGAAATAATGAAAATCAAGACATTATTTTGTATAAATTTAACCTGATCATCCTGACTTAGACGCATAAAGCCGGGTATTAGTTTGGCAAATTCGATTATATTTTGTATCATTTGAGTTAACTTTTCCGCACAGTCTAGCCACAGTTCCTGTTGGCCTAAATTCTTATAATAAAGTATTCTTGAGATGTCCTATTAATAAACAAAAGAATTAAACATTTAATTGAATTAATTATTATATATTTAAAAATGAAAAAGTACGAATTCATCTTTCACCTGGGGTTTTCTAAACATTTCATGCACAACTTCCAATTTGGTATTTGTATTTGCATGTGCTTCCGCCAAGGTCTTTATGAGAACGTCATTAATGTCACCATCTGCTGTTTTATTACAAAAAGATAAAAAATATTATTTTTGCATTAATGTTATCAATTAAAAAAAAAAGAAAACTGATTTTGATTTTTGCTTAAAAATTGTTTCAAATATCGTGAATGAAATGTTTTAGTTTAACGTTTTCATGTTGATGAATTGTTGTGAGAAAAAGGACTAGAGGTTTTTTTTTAGGATCTTGTTAACGAACTAAAATGTTTTTAAACTAAAAAACAGATATAAAACTTTAAATGATAAATTGATGAGTGTTTGTGACAATACAATAATAATAATTTGAATTTGTTGTAATTGTTGATATTTTTTTGTTGTTTGTTATTTTTTGACTTTATACTACCATGACTGATAAATTCGGGATCCATCATTGTACTTCGTGGCTCATAAGTGGTACTGTCGACATAATCGGCTGATATATCATAAGCCATTGTCTGCTGCGGGGTTACGGATGCTGAATATCCATAAGGACTGCCATAACTGACTTCATTACTTGAATAGCCATATCTTAATCAAAAAAAAAGTATATAAACAGAAAAATTAAGTCAAATTTTATGTTTCAACATATTTAATTATTTTATATAAAATAAAAGAGGATGTGTGTATGTATGTAAGAAATGGGCTCGAAAACGGCTGGGCCGATTTTGATGAAATTTTCAGAGAATCTTCAGAATATTCAGGCGGGTGACATTGTGAAGTCCGATTTTTGATTTTCGGTCTGTGGGCGGAGGGGCGTGGCAAAACCCACCAATGACATATACATATACATATTTATTATTTTTTTTACTTTTTTCTTTTATTTTTTAAAGCCATTGTTATGCTTTTCAAAACTAGATATCAATCTCTTAAATCGGTTATGTAGTTCCGAAGATATTTACAAAAAAAAAACTCACTAATATATAATAAAATATCAAAATTTTAAAACTTCCGAAATGTTGAATTCGCTTGAGTTATCTGGACTGCCGCCCCACCGCCTACAAACGAAAGTTGGTGTACCAATTATTTTGCTTAGAAATATCTGCCAGCCACGACTTTGCAATGGGACACGTTTAGTAGTCAAAAAAGTCATGAAAAATGTGATTGAAGCAAAAATTTTAAAAGAAAAATATAAGGGCGATGTGTTGAAACCACGCATTCCTATGATTCCTCCAGATTTGCCGTTTGATTTTAAATGGCTTTAGTTCCCCATACCTGTTGCTTTTTAATGATCCCTTTTTTTTGCACGGTCAGTTATATGTATCACGTTCACGTGCTTTGTTTTTCAATACCGCGAACCAAAATCGATCAAAAAATGTCGAAGAAATGACTTGCAAAGCAGTCACGGGCATGCTAGTTTTATATAAAATTCAAGATTTCAACTCAATTAACTGACCCACGGATTTTCAGAGTTTCAATAAAAGAAATATGCAACAACCACAATTTGTTTTCCATTTTCAATCTTATGATAAATGAAAATATAAAATTTTCTTTTCATTTCACTTTTTTAATTCTTTTTTTCGTTTAGTAAAGTTCATCTACTTTTTAAGGCCCAACTATAATATGCTTATGCAGGCTTAAGCCAACTTAAACAACTGTGGAAATACCTAATAATCATATGTGGCAAACTATAATGTACTTAACAAAACTTTTCGTCGAGTTTCGTCAAATGTCAATTGCTTAAGCATACTATGAAACTGATCGCAAATTCCGTACGGAAACAGCTGATTTTGCATGGTGTTATAATGCATTAGTAAACAAAATCCGATGGAGGGCAAAAAATATTTTATCTGAATTTAAAAGAAAATGTACAGAGAAAAAATAGCTTATATGACAGAAGAGACTCGTGTTATTATAACGGCAATTTAAAGGAACGAGGGCCTTTAAACATTTGCATTTACTTACATTTTTTTAACACACAATTTGCAATAAAATTTAATTTTTTATTGTTTATAAATTCAATGATGCACATAGTTGCATTTTTTAATACTTTTGGTCCAAATAATATGTACAGCGGTATATGTGTAATCTTTGTTTCGTAATTTTCTTAAAACTATTAACAAAAAAGTATAAATTTGTATAAGGATAGTATTAAGTATACAAAATATGATTATTAAACGCCTTTTTGCTAATAAATTTCATTTATTTAGAACGAAATGATTTTTTTTGCAAAAGTACGAATAAAATAAATGTGCAACTGTGCATAATAATTTCTATATTCATGTAAGTACATTATAGCCACGTAAAAGTCTTCAATGATTCGCTTAAACATTTGACAGACTTTTCGTCCAACTTTTGACATTAGCTTAAGCCAGATTATGCATATTATAGTTGGGCCTTTACATAATTCATTTTATTCATTACAACTGAAACAAACTTGAGAGTTTTTTCCATACGAATTTTTACAGGTCTTTAGCTGCAGTTTAAAAAAGTCAGAAAAAAAACAGGTGAAAATTTATCTGTATAAATCTAAATAGACTTCACCATTGAACAGTAGTCATTCGTATTCGGCCACTGCTCAATCTGTTTTCACTCGGACTATTTTGGATATATGACTTGGTATGATTGGTATTTACATAAATTTTTTTGACTGCTTACTTAACAATTACATGACAAATTCATCTGACAAAATTTCAATTAGATGTTATTCCACTTTAATCTGAAATCATCTGTCGTAAACATTCACCGGTTAAGTGAGATACAATTGTGGATGTACGTTTCACTGCAAATTTATAAGTCGTGTGTAATTTGACAAATTTGACAGACATGCGGCTTATATGACATACCTACAACGGCTCACATTGAAAGTCGGGCAAATCATTCCTCGATGTTCAAAAACTATTTTCGATGTCATAACTTCTTATTTGTGAAAAACTTTTGAATAATTTTAACTAAGCACTTACTATACAATAAAATTTTCTACTAAAAACGTGGCCAAGAATTTTCTAAAATTTTAAAGTTTTTTCTATCAAATATTCCTCTTCATAAAGTGGTAGTTTTCACGAAAAACACAATAACTGGTAGATTTTTATATAAACATCACATACAAAAAAGCGGATGTTTAACAAACGTTGCAAGAAGTTCTAACGTGTATACTTAATGCACTGATTCCTTTAAACAGCGTCAAGTCAAAATGTTTCGTTTCACTTTTTACATGAAGTCTATGTACATTGGTCACATTTACCTGCTTTCAAATCTTAAATAATTTAAAAAAAAAAGTTTTTTGCTTCGACTGAAAGATCGTAAATTGCGAGTTGACTCTCTTTAAAGAAACCAGTGTGATATGTACAGGGTGTCCGCCGAAAAGGTACTATACTTTTGCCGCCTTATTGGTAAACATTGGACTTGATTATTTATATTTGGCAGTAGTGAGGTAGACACTTGGCAAATTTAGTATGGAAAAATAATCGATAAATCAACGTATTTCAATGGTTAAAACATGTTATCAAATCAATCATCGATTACTGTGGTGATGAAAAAGTTACGTGAAATATTTGGGAGAAATAACGTGCGAAAAAAAATGCACTATTTCTCCTGTAGTGAAGAAAGAAAGCAGAAAGCCGGTATGTACATGATAGGCCCAAGCATGGACAACAACGTACTGCAAGATCGGCTGAAAATGTTGCTGCTGCTCAAGAAAGTGTTCAAAATAATCCATTAACCTCAACTCGACGCTGGGCTCAGGAGCTTGGTCTTCAAAGAACCACTTGGGCCACATTTTTGCATTTTCCATTTGTTTCCATATAAGATTCAATTGACACAAGAGCTTCTTCCACAAGACCATCTACGCCACAGTACATATGCCAATAGGATGCTGCAGCTTGCCCATGACAACCTGGATTTTTTTTTTTTATAGGACCAACACTCAGGGGATGACCCCTACCTATGCAATGCATTGTGCCAGAACTAGGAAATTAGGTTACGGGAAGGAGGAAAGAGGGAGTAGTGTCTGTGGACATTCGATTTGAACTTTCTCAGATTGAAAGTGACAGGAAAGACCTCCGGAGTGATCTTATTCCACATACTGACTGTTCTGCTGAAAAACGAATTTTCCCTGTAATCCTTAGTGCGATTCACTGGCCAATCAACCACAAAAGGATGTGCTCTCATCGAAAATCTAGTTAAACGTGAAAACGTGCGAGTGTCAGGAACAAGTTCCCTAATTTCATTAGAGCACTTACCTTTGTAGTAACGATAGAACAGTGAAATGCACCCCACATTGCGTCGATGCTCTAGAGAATCAATAGAGTTGGATACCCTACTGTCAGCAATGAGCCTCTTGGCCCTCTCCTACACGCGGTCGAGTAACCCCAAAATAGACTTTGGAGCGCCGGCCCATACATGAGAGTTGTATTCCTTTTTCGGACGGATATAGGTGGTATAGATAGTACGGAGATCGGATGGGATGAAGTATCTTCTACACCTCTTTAGAAAACCGAGGCACTTGAAAGCTTCTTTAGAGACCTGAAAAATGTGTTTAGTCCATCGAACATCACACTGAATTTTCATACCAAGAACATCAAGAGCTTCCGATTCCGTAATACCTATATCACCCATAGTAACAGATGCAGCACCACTACCAAACGAAGATCTATGCGTAAGCATGCAACATTGCGTTTTACGAGCATTGAATTCTACTCTGTTCTAACGACCCCATTCCAAGATTGTCGCAAGATCGTGATTAAGAGTATCACTCATGTTTTGCCTCTTGGAAGTAACCTCCAAATGGCTTGGTCTATTACCAAATGAATATGAGTGACAAATGGCGCTGTCATCTGCAAAAGAATATATAGGGTTAAAAGTTCGACAAAGAAGGTTATTTAGAAAAATAAGGAATAGAGTAGGAGAGGATTTTCATGGAAAAAGCATAATGTGTGACAAGGCACATAAACAGTACCACTTTTGCAGCCATTAAAACTGACAGTCTGGTGTGCAATTTGGTCAGGAGGAATCTTTGGACCTTACTTCTTTGAAAATGAAAATGGCATAACGGTAGCTGTGAATGGGAAGCGATATGATTGAAGACTTATAACGCCACAACTGCATGTTTTTGGCTTGGTTGACATGTGGTATCAACAAGACGGTGCCACATCGAATACTGTCAAAATTACAATGGAATTACTGCGAAACCTCTTTCCGCAAAAACTTATTTCAAGAAATGGTTATGTAGATTGGCCTCCACGGTCGCCTGATTTGACTGCTCCCGAATTCTTTTTGTGGTGGGGATATCGGAAAAGCAAGGTTTATGCAAACAAAGCAGAAACGCTTGAGCAGCTCAAGCAAAATATTCATAATGAAATGTGTGAGAATGTAATGAAAATGTGCTCAAAAGGGCTCGCATTTGGGAGACTAACAGAGTGAGACATTGTATTCCAAACATAATTGCCGCCATTAAATAAAATGTTTACCAATATAAGATCCATTCTCTTGCATTTAATCAAAAATTATAAACAAACAACTTAGTGCACCTTTCCGGCGCACACCCTGTATTATGAGAATATGTACACCGAACTTGTATTCATTTGTTTGTATGTATATGTAAAACTTTTCAATTTTATTTGTATTGTATTGTATCGTATTTGTCAGCACCTATATACCATTACGTAATTAAATAACAAAAACAGCGTTCACACTTACCCATTATAGCTATGATGTAACTGATCACTACTAGACGGCGTTTGTGTATCAAATACAGAACTATCAGGTGCCGCATCACTTTGAGCCCGCATCTGTGCTCTGTGAAATCGCACCTCATCTTCCACTTTTTCTCTTTGTTTTTTTGACATTCTACCAAATTTTACAGCTGCAATTGTACAAATCCAAACAACAACAACAAAAAAAAACGAAAAGAAAACAAAAATGGTTAGAATAATTTTGAAGTATGTGGCCAAAAGGGGGTTTTGCAATAATAAAAAAACACAAGAACTTCGACGGCTGTTAGTTACTTACCATCTCGACTCATTCCCAATTTGAGGCACTTTTGCAGTCTACAATATTGACACCGATTACGGTTAACACGATCAACAACGCATTGCTTGTTACGAGGACACTGATAATTAACAACAGAACTTTGTGATCGTCGAAAGAAACCTTTGCATCCTTCACAGGTTATAACTCCATAATGAACACCCGACGATTTGTCACCACATACTTTGCATGGTATTATTTCAATTTGAGCTGAAAGAAAAAACGAATTTATTTTAAAGATTTTTTTTTATAAAATTTTTAATTAAAAATAAATTATTTTATTATTATTTTTTTATCTACGTTTACAGTTTGTTTTTTTGGGGTCACATGGACAATTTTGCAATAAATGGACATTCAATCATTAAGTTTTTATTAAATTTTCAGATGTACAAAACTTTAACCAACAAAAAAGTACCACAGTTTTGCTCTTATAGCTCTCAACACTGTTTGTTGCCTGCACTCATAATTACTTACACATCATTAATATTAAATGTAATAAAAATTTCTTAAACAGAAATTACATGCACACATGTGTACGTGCATAATAATCTCAGCAAAAGAGAGAGAAAAAGAAATCAAATAATGGTTAACAAAAGCTAAAGAAGAAATATGTATGCTTGTATGTACATACATATATACAAAAGTAAATAAAAATATTTAGTAAATAAATAAAAAAAAAACAACAACAGCACCAAAATAAGAATTAAATAAAAATATTAAAAAAAGAAAGAAATTTGTTTCGTGTGGTGTAAACGTGACAGATGACGAGTGTACAAGTGTCAATGAACTTTACTCGGAGGAATAATATCCATCCATATCATGGCTAAATGAACATAAAGCGGCAACCACAACAACTACAACAACAACAACAACAAAACAATACTGCTATAAAGAAAAGAAATGTAAAAGAACTGTATAAATAAATTTCTTTCTCATTCTTGTTGTTAGTTGGTGAAAAGGAAAAACCTGAACAACCCAAACAAAAAAAAAAAACAAAAAAAAAAAATAAAGAAAACACTAAAAATATTAAAAGGTGTTTTCTTTACTGTTTGGTGTTTAAGTGCATGTATAATTATTTACCGTTTAATGGTGATTTGGATGCATGCCAAAATTAGTAACAATAATCGTTTCATTTTTAAGAATTGTATGCGCAAAATATACGCCAGGGTTCAGAATTTTTCATTTATGAACATTCAAAAATCAACATTCATGATATTTTTCATAAATGAGAAATCTAAAATTTTATATTTATTTTTCACACTCATAAACGAACAACAAAAAATGTTCTGGTTATTTTCATACATGAATGCGAACAACAAAAATTATTATTCTTATTCATATGTGATAAATGATAAATTAGCTACTTCTCATTAATGTTATTTTTCATAAATGTACATGTTCATTTTGAAATTTTATAAAATTTCTCATAAATGAACGTGAAAAAATTTTCTACCTACGATCGCAGTTTACCGTAAAATGTAGTAAAAACCAGGGTTCAGAATTTTCATTTATGAACATTCAAAAATCAACATTCATGATATTTTTCATAAATGATAAATCTAAAATTTTATATTTATTTTTTACGCGCATAAACGAACAAGAAAAAATGTTCTGCTTATGTTCATACATGAATGCGCACAACAAGAATTATTAGTCTTATTCATATGTGATAAATGATAAATCAGCTACTTCTCATTAATGTTCTTTTTCATAAATGTACATGTTCATTTATGAACGTTGAAATTTTATAAAATTTCTCATAAATGAACGTGAAAAAATTTTCTACCTACGATCGCAGTTTACCGTAAAATGTAGTGAAAACACATGGGTACATATTAACTCAAAATACAATATTGCAATATATTCTACAAGAAATAAAAAAACATTTTTTTTCCTACATACGCCGACAATTGCGCATTATCAAATATGTGCGTTTATGTACGCGAATGCTTAACGCACATATTTTTACGACCTTTTCATTTATGAAAAATTATCAAAATTGTACATATTCAAAAATGAACACTTGTGTGTTTCTCATTTTTTCACTTATGAATAGAAAGAAAAAAATAAATCGTCGCTTCATAAATGAGAAAACGCAAAATATTTTTCAGTCTCTCACACATGTATGAGAAGAAGCGGCTAAAAAATGAAATGTACATATTCATACATGTATGAACAGTGAGTGAATACTTCGCTACTCTGATATACGTTCAAATTTTGACTGACTCAAATCTCAAAGATTTTTGCCTTTAAGTTCAATTCTAAAAAGTTCAGTCAGTTTGTTTATTTCGCTTTGAAGCTGCCAGATTTTCAGTAATTGCTTTTAACAGAGACCCTTATCTTTCATTTACTTCGTAATCGCCGATTTTAAGTGATATACGTTCATGCTAACTGAGGCAAAAATTAGCAAGAGACTAATTGAGGAAATTGAAGCAGCCCATTTCTGAATGAATAAACGTTAGAACATCACATTTAATCTGACAAGCTATTTAAGACTAATCGGTGCATACTAGGGTGATTACAAGGTATATGAGATGAAAATATAACTTTTGCCTGAGTAATGCAATAGATAAAAAGCAGTCATGGCAGCAATAACAGTTTATCAAACCTTTTTTACTATTGCCATTTTCCGTCTTATCTGGCTGTTTTGAAGCTAAAGGCGAGCATTTTCGATGTGAAAACATCATTCTCAAGCCGCGGTGTAACTATTATTTTTTATTTTAATGTGAAATCTCCCTGTATTAAGGATAATTCCAATAATTTCACATTTAAACAATACTTGTTTAACTTACTTATGCGCCTCATTCTTAATATTCGAGAAATTTGTAATAATTTTTCAAGCGATATAAATCAGTTACGAAATCTATATTTAACCTCGTCTCCGCCTGGTAAATGCTAAATGTCCCTAAAACTATAAATTTTAGCATAAAAATTATAAAATTCAAAATAAATAAGAATAAAATTTCCTATCAAGTGACTAGAGTTCTATTCCTAAAAAAAATAGTTTCGATTTTAAGGAAAAACCGCTGGTTTTTCTTAACTTTAACCTCAATGCGGTACGTGTTAGTATTATCAGATTAAGCTGAAACTTTGTCAATATAATTTTCTAGACAATTGCTACATTTTAGGGTGTGGAATATCCAAAATTTGTTTTTTGTAATCATCCTAGTGCGTACACCCCACATCATTTAATGCAATTTATGCCAAAATTTTCTACTTAGGATGACAACACGAATAAATGGACTCCATTTTCGAGTGCAATTTGAATGATTTTTTCGATTAATTATCATTTTGTATTATTATTTTATTATTAATTAATAAATATCTTTTTTCTTTTTTTAGATCTTTTTTTATATATTTTTTCTTTTCAATATTTCGCTTTCCTTTGGAAAGCTTCTTCAGGAAAAAATTTTTAAAACTTTTGAAAACAAAAAAAATTATTAACAAATTGAAAAAATGTTTCAAAACATTTGACAAAAACATAAAATATTTTTTCATACATACATACAAAATTTTTTTTTAATTTTCAAATATTCAAACATACAAAAACAAGGAAACGGAAACAACAAATAAATAACAAACAACAAATAACAAATTCTCTCTTATGAAATGATTATAACAAATTATGTGTCTTTTTAATTAAGTACCTATAATTCTGAGCTAAATTGTCTGTGTCTGTCTTGAAATTTATTCTCCTTACATTTGGTACATTAACAATTTCTAACATTTCCAACATATAACGTCTCTTGTAGTTTTTTTTTTCTATATCTAATACTGACGTTTCATCAAACTTTGGATAATGATTATATTTTTTAGAATGTGAAGATAAGGATGTCTTCTGTGTTGAAATATTCCTATATTTTTGGTCACACCTGTGACCAGCTAATCTTGTTTTAAGTTTATTTTTTGTTGTCCCAATATAAACTTTGTCACAGTTCACCTGGTCATTTCCTCCACATGGTATCCTGTATACTATATCAGATATTTCCATTTTTCCTATTTTATCCTTCATACTGCTAAATAATTTATTTAATGTGTTATGTGTTTTGTGTGCAATTATATATTTATCTGTGTCATATATTTTACACTTTCTTAATCTTTCTGATATTCCAGGAACATAAGTTAATGATTTATAATTTTTTGGCTCTGCCGTAGAATTTTCTAAATTATGTCTATAACTACCATATTGTCTAATTAATCTGTTAGTTAATTCTACTGGAAAATCATTGTCATTAAGTATATCTCTTATTGTATCCCTATTCTTCAAATGAAATTCTCTATCACTTATAGTCAATATTCTGTCTATCATATTTTTCGCTGTGTTTATTATCATTTTCCTTGGATGTTTTGAATAAAAATTAATGATTCTTCCAGAAGATGTTGGTTTCTTATACCAATCAAATACTAACTTATTTTTCTTCCTTATTATCAACATATCTAAATATGGAAGTCTAGATTCTAACTCTCTTTCAATCGTAAATTTAATATCCGGATGGAAGCTATTCAATTCTGACAAAATATCATCCACTGCATCTTCTGAAGTTATACAAAATAAATCATCCACATATTTTGTGATTATCTTAGGTTTAATATGCATTTTACTAATACATGAATTTAGTAATTCCTCCATCACAATATCAGCTATAATTGGAGATGCTGGAGAGCCCATAGGGAGGCCCTCCTTCTGTTGATATATCCTATTATCAAATTGAAAATACCTATTGTCTTCAATGCAAAACTTAAGAATACGTAAAAATAATTCCTTCTCAATATTCGTATTTTGTTCTATTATCTGCCATTTTTCCTCTATAATACTTAAAGCTAAACCTACAGGAATACTTGGAAAAAGTGAAACTACATCAAATGAAAACAATCTATCATTATCTTATATATTTATTCTCTTGGTTTTATCCTTAAATTCCAATGAATGTCTAATATTATACATTGATTGTCCTGTTATCACCTTAAGAATATTCGTTATATACTTGCACAGTCCATAGGCCGAGGAATTAATGCAAGAGCAAATAGGCCTTAAAGGAAAATTATGTTTATGGATCTTAGGTACAGCTTTGGAGAATTTGATACATTAGTCTTAAGTCTATTTCTCTCCTTCACTGAAATGGTTTCTTTTTTAAAAAGTTCATTAACTAAAAAATTGTTTGTTTTTTGCAGTTTAGTAGTCGGATCCTTATTCAATATTGAGTATTTAGCAGAATCGTTAAGAATGTCATTTATTCTCGAATTATAATCGTCTCTGCTCATAGCAACAGTAACATTACCCTTATCAGCATTAACAATTAATATGTTCCTATTAGTACTCAAAAATTTTTTAGCGGTTTTTACTTTATCTAATATAAAAATATCCCTTGCTGTAGGTCTAATATTGCTAATGTGCCTATCAATTATCATTGTTAGTTTTGTCCGCGCTACTTCCTGGTCCTCTTTTTCTTTTATAGTCTGAATCAAATCATCTTCTTCTGAAATTACCTTCATTATAGGAACATTTTTCTTTTCAAGTGGTAATGCAAATTTCTGTCCTAGAGAAAGAATCCACTTAACATAATAATAATTTCCTGAAGAAGCTTTCCACAGGAAAGCGAAATATCGAGAAAAATAAAATCGTTAAATTACTTAAAAGACCGTTAAAAATTAGTTCATATTTAATTAAATTTAAAAAAAGGTCGAATAAAAATAAAAGTAATAATCATTATTGACTAAATTTTTTTTTTGGTTGAAGCTATATTAAACTAGAAGGCTGACTTATAGTGGCTGTCATGAAAAACAGCCGTAATCGGTGCAGTTTCAGGATACACCGGCTTGGCCGATTTCTGTAAAATTGTTTGTCAGTTGTTCGTATATTCGTGGAGAAGGGTTTTACGAAACCTCTGGCAAATCTATCCGCAAAAGTTGGACAATTGGAAAAATCAAAAGTTGTTTTTCTGTACAATTATTCCTTAATTATACGTTGACTTAGACTTTGCGCAATCTGACAGGTATCTTTTTGGCGTTGTAGTTTTCTACGATAAAGGTGCTATTTTTCTTGCTGCAATTTATACCAGTTTTGTGTATTGTAAAACTGATTCCGGATAGTCGTACATTGTGCATTCACGTAAAAGCATTACAATCAATTGAAATTCAGTATAATATTTAACAAAAAAAAAAATCGAAAATGGATTTTTTGTATGGAATTTTATGTGGAATAATTCCTTTCTGGCTTTTCAAATAAAAATTGCGGAAAAATGTGAAAAAAAATTATTTTTTATTTCCCTAAGTTTTTTATTTATCGGGCCTCTTTTTTATCTCGACTTTCCCTGTTTTTCGCACGG
This sequence comes from Trichopoda pennipes, assembly GCA_030448955.1. Lineage (NCBI taxonomy): Eukaryota > Metazoa > Arthropoda > Insecta > Diptera > Tachinidae > Trichopoda > Trichopoda pennipes. The sequence goes on from JASKUP010000040.1 coordinate 8,707,632, forward strand.
TCAGCTGTACGTTGCATGTTCGTGTGTTGACAAATCGAAAAACATTGTTCATCAAATCGCTCTCTACTGATTCCATTCAAATAGACTACATTGAAAATTTAAATAAAATTAAATTTGACGACTACAGCGGCATCTGCCGGACGGAATTGTTAATCTAAACCAACCAGGGCGCCACCCAGAAGCATGCAATAAATCGTTTAAGCCACTTAAAAGAAGTTCACTGCCAAATACTAGAACAGTAGAATTATATTTATAAAGATATAGAAATGGTTAAATTCTTGCTTAATATGCAATATTACTTAAATAGAAATTTCGTAAAATTTTTAATAATTTTTTAAAACTAAATAAAATAATTATTTACGATTTAACTAGTAATTTACATATACTTACGCACACTTTTTATATATTTGCGATGTATGTATTTATCGCAGAAAATTAAAATTATTATATCTGTCACTTTAAAAAAACCAAACTTGAAATAAATTACCCTCTTTAAAATATTAAGAGCATTTTTAGTTAATTTTTCTTCTCATTAAATGTTTTTCTATGCAAAATGCTCTTTCAAATTTAGTTTAACAAAATATTATTTCTTTTTTCAATAGAAAGAATAGCCAGCTCTCTTTAAAAGTCAAAAACCTACATGTGATATATATTTAACAATTAAATTATTATTTAATTATTTATTATTGTTACAGTTTAATTAGTGTTTATTTGAAAATATGTATATCTCTCTTGTATTGTTAAAGTACTTCACAGTTTATTTCTCTTACAAATAATATATGTAACTCTCTCTTAAAAAACGTTTTACTGTTGAGAGTACTCTTAGTAGTAGTGGTAAATTGGTCTTTAAAAACTTTTCCTTAATATTTTCTTTAACAGCTATTTAGTTTTATTAATAATTTATGTTTGATTGATTGCATGCATGCGCGTGTACGTGGATTTTTTCTTGCTTGTGGCATAGATGCCACATTTATTTTGCCACGAGTAACAAGCGTTAGCCATTATTTTAATGCGTATTTACGAATAGAAAACATCAATTTGATTTACCGCTAAAAAAATGTTTTTTTTTTTTTTAAATTCTTGTTGTTAGCAAATATCATTTTTTAAAAAAATTTTGTTTTGTCTTGGGTTTTATAGCTTCTGCACAATAGTCTTCTTGACTATGTCTTTTCTATTTTCTTATAGACATAACCAGTAGGTTAATGCATATAACGCAGCTAGATGGCATGAGAAATTATTGCTGTTATTAGACATTTTTTTACATTTTAATATGAAATTATTATTATCGTTAAATTAAATAGAATTAAAAAAAGTCAGTAGCTAAATACCGATATTGTAAAGCCTCATATATGAAGATATTGAGTAGTTGGGGGTATAGTTAAGTGTTTTGCTTGTTTTTATACAGATTTCTCTAGACACGATGAATTTTATTGTATTTTGTTAAATATGGTATTGCCTCCAATATTGGCAAGCATATCAGGAGTGATTATGCCATCACCACGTTTTGTATTTTTACCTACTCAAATGCTATTTTTATTAATCAATGAACTTCAATAGGCACGTATGAATGTGGGCAAATAAATAAATACAGAAATAAAATTTCATCAAGTTAACAATACTTTTATTAAACGAATGCCTGAGATAAATTAAATTAAACTAATTTTTATACGTACGTATTACCATAACGGGGGATGTATTTTTCCATATATGAAAACATATTTTCCCATATATGAAAATATATTTTCGTTATATATGAAATTGGAAAAGTTGAAGGTAAACACTTAAGCATACTTTTAGGCGTTAGAAGTAAAATTTGTAATTTATGCAAGGCAAACGAATTAAATTAATTCGGTTTAAGTTCTTATTTATTAATACATATCTTTTTTTTCCTATTTTATCCTTCATACTGCTAAATAATTTATTTAATGTGTTATGTGTTTTGTGTGCAATTATATATTTATCTGTGTCATATATTTTACACTTTCTTAATCTTTCTGATATTCCAGGAACATAAGATAATGATTTATAATTTCATGGCTCTGCCGTAGAATTTCCTAAATTATGTCTATAACTACGATATTGTCTAATTAACCTGTTAGTTAATTCTACTGGAAAATCATTGTCATTAAGTATATCTCTTATTGTATCCCTATTCTTCAAATGAAATTCTCTATCACTTATAGTCAATATTCTGTCTATCATATTTTTCGCTGTGTTTATTATCATTTTCCTTGGATGTTTTGAATAAAAATTAATGATTCTTTCAGAAGACGTTGGTTTCTTATACCAATCAAATACTAACTTATTTTTCTTCCTTATTATCAATTTGTTAATAATTTTTTTGTTTTCAAAAATTTAAAAAATTTTTTTCCTGAAGAAGCTTTCCAAAGGAAAGCGAAATATTGAAAAGAAAAAATATATAAAAAAAGATCTAAAAAAAGAAAAAAGATATTTATTAAAGATAAAAAAGATCGTTTAAAAAACTATAAAAATTATCAAAAAAGTTCTTATTTATTTTAATTTCTAAATTTATTATTTATTGAAAAAATATTTTTTACAAAATTAAACAAAAGTTTTCTGTTAACTTTTAAAAAAGATAGAAAGAAGTAAATTTGCTGCAGAATATAATGCAGCATTTTCTAGAACGCTATATTCAATCAATTTAAACATTATGTAATTAACAAACTAATTTTGTTATTTACAACATGAGAAATATTCATTATTAATATTTATTGTGTTAGCTATACGAAATTCAGACACAACTCACATTTTTTTTAAGTGTTCTCTTTATTAATCGTCACCTTTCAGTTTAGCCACAAATATTACTGCAAAATAATTTTAAAAATTTGTTGCTACTTGTTATTAAATGCTTTATTTTAGAAAAATATAAAAATAGCGTTTTATATTTTTCGAATAACAGAGATGAGTTCTATGAACTTACAGCACGTACAAAATTACGATTAATCAAAACTTCTCCAATATTTCTTACTCACCAGAAAGAGAAAAGGAAAAATGTTCATAGAAAAGAGCATTCAGTAAAATAGCAACGAAAAAAGTATCATTTTTTAACACGTGTGTCTATATAACCGCAAGAATTAAAATATTGTGGTAAAATTGAAGGAATTTAACAAATTATATAAAATTCCATCGTATTAAAAAATATTTAAATTAAAATAAACATTCTACAGACAATTAATCCTTTTCGCGAATTAAGGTGTAAACGGCCAGCACAGTGTTGCACGAATCAAATAAGATAATGCAGATATTGCATGCTTAAGTGAAGTGAAAATAAACCGATACCTGAACGGTTCAAAAAATATCAATTAAAACTATTTCTTTGCCATCTCTATAATTTCTTCACTAATGAGAAAAAAATTCAATGTGCATTTTACTTTTTTAAAATTGCCTGGAAACGTGTGTATATGATAATGTTTTTTAGGGTGTATAAGGAATCACTTGAAAAATTCTAATTAGATGAATGAAAAATGAACACGTTCCATTGTTTTTTTTTTTTTTTTTTTTTTTTTTTTTGGTAAACACTAGTACGACATTTTAAGAGTAGCTACTAAAACCAAATTATCTAGTATAGAGAAAAAAGAACCCTGAAGATGGCACATAGTCCAAACCGATCAGTTTACAAACCAAACAATTTGACGCGGGATGACGTAAAATCACATCCAATCAAATTATCTACCTTCTAAATAAAGTCGTAATTTTTTCTAGTCACTGCTTTAAATGCGCCAAATGTTGCAACATACAGATTTGCTACCACAACTAAAGTTCACAGAAATATAATGATGGAAAATGATTTAAGTGAATGAAATTGTCACTCCTGCAACAAAATGTGTTATGTATTACAATATGATTAATAAGTATGCATTCAGAGCCGGACAAAAATATTCATACAGGAGCCAACTTTGTTGTAGAAAAAAGGAGATTAACTATGCTATTTAAAAAATAATAAATTAAATTTTAATTTAAAGTACTTTTTTTAGTTGGAAAAAAAGTTTTAGCATAGTTGCATATTTTGGTGTTTCATCTACTAACATAACAATTTTTTTTTTTTTGTAGTGGCAATACCTTTGGAATGGAATATGTAAAAGTGCCGTTACAATATATTTGCCGACAAGTACATGTTTGTAGATTTTTGTTTAAGTGGCCCTTAAGTAAAAGGAAATAAGAGAAAGTGATTGAAAAATTATTTGAGAGTTACATAGGTCTAACAAAGCCTATGCAGAAATCGGACAAATAGTAAAGTGCAATCGATTTACTGTAGCCAAGAATATTCATCGTACTCTCCGGCCACGGAAGCTTACAGCTAGAGAAGATATAAAAATCTTAACAAAAAAAAAAATAAAAATAAACCCTAAACCAAAATTAAATAAATTGCCTCCAGAATGTTTAGAAGAAACAGGAAAACAAATCTATTCAAAAACTATGCGCCGAATCTTGCACCGTGCCGGTCGCCAGAAAATTTAAACCAATTATAAGTAAAATGAACAAAATAAAACCTTTAGACTTCGCGAAGGAGTATGAAAATAAAAATAAAGCTTCTGGGATGACATGCTGTTTCCTTACAAGAGCAAATTTAATAACTTCCAAACCGACGGAAGGACACGAGTTTGGAGAAAGCCGAATACCGAATTAGAAAAGCAAAATCTATTTCTTCTGTAAAAATAGAGGTGGAGGGTTTATGGTGTGGGGTTGTATGGCTGCAGCAGATATCGGAAACGTAGTTTTTATCGACGGTACAATGGAAAAGACCGTTTAATTAAATATATTAAAAGAAAATTTGCTCCAAAGTGCTGAAAAACTTGGCATAGAAGAAAGTCCCTATTTTCAACAGGACTATGATCCGACACATATTGCGCTAGATGTACGTATGTTGATTGCTTACCATGTTCCCCATATTCTAGACAATCCACCGCAATATTCGCACATTAATTCCATTGAACATCTTTGCGATAACTTAGGAAGACGGGTAGAAAAGCGCAACATAACTAGCAAAATCCTACTTAGGGACATCCTGACCTAAGAATGGAATAATATTGATAGCGACGTCACAAAAACTTTTGTGCATTCCATGCCAAAACGATTAAAAGAAATCATACAAAATAAGGAATACTCTACAAAGTAAATTTACTAATATGACGTCGAATTTTTATATTAACTTTTCTTTATAATAAAAGGTGTTTTTTTAAGCTAGATAGAACTTTAAATTGTACAAAGTAACACAAAAAATGAAATTTTGATGAAACATTTTTTTATTTGTTTCAGTATACTCTGACAAATCATCATGAATAGACTCTCGCTTGAACAACGCTACGAAATTATCCAAATTTACTTTGAAAATCAGTCGTCGTTTCGCGCAACTTATAGACGACTTCGTCATTTTTATGGCGTACATAATCGTGCATCTGAACAAGCCATTCGTCGAACTGTCGATAGATTTCGTACAACATACTCTCTAGAGGATGCAATAACACCAACACGTCGAAGGAATGTGCGTACTGAAGAGAATATCGCCGCTGTAAACGAAGGTGTGGAAGAAGATCCAAATTTATCAATTCGTCGTCGGTCGCAGGAATTGGGGCTCTGTCCGTCCACTACGTGGAAAATTTTGCGCAAAGATCTCGGCCTACACCCGTATAAGATCCAGCTGGTGCAGGAATTGAAGCCACGAGACAATTATATGCGTCGTTCTTTCGCCGATTGGGCTCTAGAGCAGTTGGCAACTGACCCGTTGTTTTATCGCAAAATTGTGTTCAGCGATGAGGCGCATTTTTGGCTTAACGGGTTTGTTAATAAGCAAAATTGCCGCATATGGAGTGAGACCAATCCACAACAGACCCTACAGACTCCATTACATCCAGAAAAATGCACCGTTTGGTGCGGTTTTCACGCTGGTGGCATCATCGGACCTTATTTCTTCAAAAATGAGGCCGGAGCTCGCGTTACGGTCAATGGAGATCGTTACCGCACCATGATCAATGATTTTTTGTTTGAAAATATGCATGACATTGATCCGGACGAGATGTGGTTTCAACAGGATGGCGCTACGTGCCATACAGCGAACGCAACCATCGACTTATTGAAATCAAAATTTGGCGATAAGTTGATTTCGAGAAATGGACCTGTCAATTGGCCTCCAAGGTCGTGCGATTTGACACCACTCGACAATTTTCTGTGGGGCTACGTGAAGTCACTGGTTTATGCTGATAAACCAGCAACAATTGACGCCTTGGAGGACAGCATTGTTCGTGTTATTCGTGACATACGCCCAGCAGTGCTCGAAAAAGTGGCCCAAAATTGGACGTCCAGAATGCGCTTCGTCAAGAACAGCCGCGGTGCCCATATGCCCGAAATCATTTTCAAATGTTAATGTCACGTATTGATCCTTCGAATAAAAAAGAAATTTTGATTACAATTTAATTTTTTGTGTTATTTTTTACAATTTCAAGTTCTATCGGGCTTAAAAAAACACCCTTTATGAATACTTATGTTTTTTATTTAAAATTTTTATTAAACTCAGTCATATTTTTATATCTACATAGATAACTAACAAGTGAATAAATTATTTTGTAGAAAACCATACTATTATATCTTTTTATTTCAATAATATAGAAGATTGAAAACAAAATTGATTTCTCTGTGAATATTTTTGGCCGCCTCTGTATGTTAACAACTGAACGAAGGCGCTCATACTTCGTAAAAGCCGGGGCACATAGAATCCGTCATACGTCATACGTTGTATTTTTCGATTGACAAATAAGTTAAAATACACATTTTCTTATTAGCATTGTCACAATCAGTACGTCTCCGTCAACGCAAAGTACGAAAGTTGGCCAAGTTTTAACTTTAAACGTACGTTGAGTACTTTGACATTTTTTATTTGCTTCTTTTTTTTGTTTTTTTGTTTTCGCTCTATTGTAGTAAAATATTTTTCAAATAAATTATAAATAATAATAATAATAATTAATAATGGAATAAATAGTGGAATACAAATTACCATTAATAGAAAGTCTAAGATGTCGTCTAACTCCATTTCAAATCTACACTTTAATGAAACTTTGCTGCAAAAAAATATAAAATAAGACAAACAAAAAACAGCTGATTTCCTCTCCGTCAACAAAGTACTCATTATGCCAACCTCATCCGTCGTTACTTTGACTTCAGTTGAATAGACAAAGTATAACGCATGACGGACTCTATGTGCCCCGGCCTTAAGATGGATGCATATTTGATTCGACATATTGTATTACATGCAGTCGTTTTATAACTCTAAACAATAATGTTCTTTTAATTAAATATAATAAAATCTTATTTTAAATGCATGTTTACAACGATGACAGAAAAGTTGAATACTTGCCACCCTTTAGTTTTTTTTTTTTTTGATAAGTTTTTCTTTTTAGTTTCAAATTCCGAATTAAATCTAACAAAAATTAAAAAAAATTGAAAATCTAATTTATTACATCTACACATACCTACTAAAATAAGCAAAGGCTGAACCTATTCGTTCTTTATTTCCTTTTTTTTGATACTTTCAGATGCAGATGCTTGCCATAACAACATCTAAATGATTTTATTATAAAAATAATAAAAAGATCTCATTTGATTTAAAAAGCGGTTTCAGAAATTTCAATTTTAAATTTTTTTATACATTTTTGCAATACACACACACTCCGAATATGAATAATTAAAATTACAGAAAGAAGTACACAGTTAAAAGCGTGACACAATTTCAATGCCTGTATGACCAAAATAATAAAATAACACACACACACACATGCACGGACAAAAATTCTTACAAATGAATATTTTCTCTCTTAATTTAGCGCAAATGATTATTATTGCAGTTACAAACATAATAAATATAAGTGTGCAAGTGTGTATAAATGTATGTAAATTGTATTTTTGTTTTAGAATTTTTTTTGTCATTTGTTTTTTTATTATTGTTTTTTGTTTTGCTTTTTTGTGAGAGTAGTAAGTAACCTAGAGTAGAGCAACAGAGGCAGTAGAGTAAAGTATTCAAATATGGGTCAAATTGTCTAAGAACTTTACTTTGGAAATGAAGCCACAACAAGTCTAAAGTACTTTATCCATTCAAGCAACCAACAATAGCAGCAACAACAAAAACAACAATATCTACACTTTGCCTTAATGCAAAAAATGTGCACACTGGCAAAAAGATTCCAATACAAATACCGTTTAACTTACTAACACTAATGCATATCTAACAAATCTAAAAAGCTACAGCAACAAAAACACAACTACGCACATTTGTTTTTTTACACGTACAAGGAAACTTGAATAAGAAAAGAAAGAAACTTTAAGTTAAATACTGTTTTTTGGTTTTTGTTATTGCTGTATTGTTGCTGTTGTTGTTGTTGTTGTTGTTCGTACAAATAGCGTTTCTGTGCAGGCAGCAGGTCTTTAGGTACCGTTGGATATTTGCTGTTATTATCGTTTTTTTTTTTATTGTGTGTGTTTTTATATTTTGCACTTAAAAAATAAAAATGAAAAATAATAAAACTTTTGCAAATAGAGGAAGAGGTGCAGTTGAAACTTAAAAATTAAGAAGCACAGTGGGTAAAAAATTAAATATGTATGTCCATATACATATGTATGTATGAATGCTTTTTCTTATAGATTAATATACACATTAAAATTATTAATGTGTTTTCTTGCGTTATGCTAATTATCTATGTATGTATGTATGTATGTGTATGTCTTTTAAAATTATTTCACTGGGTTAAATATTTTATAAGACAATTTCTTGGATTATTTAATTAAGAAAATTAAAAAAAAATTAAACAAAATGAGAATTTGAAAAGGAGGAAATTTTAAAGCTTAGACACAACAGCAGCAAAAGCAATGAGGCCAAGGTTTTTTTTTTTTTTTTTGTAAATCTAATAGGCTTGAATTTCGAGCTATCCGCATCAAGAAAGGCATAACTTAATACAGAAGTCTAAGTACATAAGCAGGCTAAAAGCATACCATACCCAAGCTTTAGTAAAATAATTTATGGATTAATTATTTCGTTCAGAAAATATCGCTCGCTTCTGGGCAATTACAATTACAGGAATTTAGGGCTGCGCTTAGTATGGTTTTTAATTCTTAGAATTTAAGACCGCGAAATGCAAGAGGCCTTAAACAAGTCACGATTAAATAGTAGCAACCAGGGCACCGTGTGATACTTGTGCAATTTAGGTGTCTTTTTTAACTTAAAATATATTTCGTGATGTTTACCATTTTTATATATTTATATAAAAAAAACGTGGCCCACTGTTAAGATAATGAGCACAAAATAAAGTAAAAGAGAACGCTTGATATATTATAAATTGAAATTCCTCAGATACATAGTTTTTTAAAAATATTTGTTATAAGAATTCTTAATGTAATGCTGTCTTATTACCCAGACACGTGATTAGTAAGCAAACATAAACAAATCACGTGATATTTTTTTGTGGCTAGTGATGTTGTTTTATCGTTAAATTTTTTAATGTAATTATTTAATGATTTATCTTTAACAAGACAAAATTCTGATTAGGCGGTATTCAGCTTTATTCATTCTGCAAAAGTTCTGTTCATCGCTTATAGAAATCAAAGTCAAAAGGTTGCGCAAGCGACATGGCTTGAATATGTTGGTGATAAAACATAAATGGTTCTATAGAGAGGAAAAAAGAACACTGAAGATGGCACATGGTCAAAACCGGTCTGTTTACAAACCAAATTTGACGCCGGATGACAAAGAATCATACCCACTTATATCAAACATTGTCGGAGAAGATACGCGCATATCAGCTCTAACCAGGCTTTATTTGATATGTGAATTAAAATTCCATTTGATGCATAATTTGCAAGTGTAATTTATATTTTGTATGTGAGACGAAATTTATGGATTTTTCCCTTCGGAGAATTTAAACTTGGTACTTCAAACGATTTATAATCCTTATTTTAGACCTCCAGCTAAGAAAGTTGGTTCGGAAATGATTGTCGAAACCAGTTATTTAAATTTTTTCCTACGATAATTCATAGATAGTTAAAGAACTTGTGGCCGTGGCCGCCCACATAACTGAATTCATCAGTTTTAATTTTGCACCAAAAAATTACTCTGAAATAATTATGAACAAGAAGATTGTCATATTGAAGTTAGATGGCTTGTTAGTTTGATTAATTTATCCCTGAATCGTAAAGAAGATGTGGGTTCACCAATAAACAACACAAACTTAACAGCGAAAGCAATGACAATCAGGCTAAAGATCTTTTTTAGATCTTCTGACATAATTTGAGGTGAAACAAAAATAATATTAATGTGAAGTTTATTATGTTTAGTTTTGTGGAGCGTCTTCATTATTTAATTTTTTTTTATTAATTTGTGATCCAAAGGCTTTATAAAATCCTTTTTTAGTGAAAACAAAATAGAGGATCATTAAAAATATCGCTTTTGCAAACGCCTCTATCAGTTTAAGCGTCACCAAACTCTCAGCCACCGAAAAGGAGTGTTTAGCCATAATTTGGGGAATACGAAAGATGCGTTCATACCTTGAAGGTTATAAGTTTGTAGTTATAACGGATCATTTGTCATTAAAGTGGTTAAACAACATAGTGATTCCCACCGGTAGACTGGCGAGATGGGCGTTAGAACTTCAACAGCATCAATTTTCCGTTCAGTACCGCAAAGGCAAACAGAATGTGATGGCACTATCACGCCAACCAATAGAGGCTGTTAAATTAGTCCAGAACGTTCAGAGCTTTCCATGCCCATGGGTAACGCACCGTATGAGAGAAGTTAGAAAACAACCGGAGAAATTCTAAATAATCAGCTATACAAACACTCAACTCGAAACGGGAATGACGTAGACTGTACACCTTGGAAGTTGTTCGTAACGACACCGTTGCGGTAGTTCCCGGGAGTTAAATTCAGATATTTCTGCATAATTTAATGAAATAAATATAAAATGAATAAAAGAAAACTTATTTAGAGTTAAGAAAAAAATGAAGCCAAAATGGAACATTTTCTTTTATATTATTTGCAACAGTATTGAACTTGAATAATAAGAACAACTTTAAACTGGGGAATATTTTTAATCATTATAAACAGCAAAAAGTATCCTAATTTTATAGGACCATTATTTTCAAAAAAAAAAATCATTAGAAAAACACACAACAGACAGACGAATTAGTGCGAATTTAATATTAAAAAAAAACAACAAGAAATCATCATCATTAAGAATGTTGGTACTTGTTCATTATTCGTCTAACACACACACACAACACCAGCCAACTTGCCTGAAGCAGAAGAAGAAGAAGTATGTTCAAATTTAATTTCTATGAATGCACATAAAAATGTTTGCAGTTTTAAAAATCCTCTCACGCACACACAATCATTAATGACAAGTTTTGTTTGATTGCAGGGATGTGTACGTTTGTGTGTGTGTGTGAGAGTACCGAACAATTATGAGTTTCAAAGTAAAATGCTAGCGGCTAATGTGTTCTACCGCACTGTGCAAAAACAAAAAAAAAAGCAGAAAATAATAAATAAAAACATGATGATTGCACAAGCAAGTTGTACTAAATAGCAACAACTACAACTAATACAGCCAAATTAAGAAGAAAAACAACATCAATAACTGCAAAAACAAAAACAGCAATACAGTGAGCACACGACCGATTCATCAGCAGCTCTTCGGTAATAATCGCAAAAACAACATCGTAAGTGGGTCAACTCGAAGTGGGTTCATTGCACCATGCAGGCAACCAACAACTCAGATACAAAAGTAGCAACAACAAAAATAACAACAACAGAATATAAATGAGCAAAGCAAAGCCATCATGTAAGTTAACGATAGCTGCAAAATATAACAAGGCACTACTACTACGAGTGTTTTCTTTTCGCTGTTGCTGCTGCTGCTGCTGTTTCTTGTTTTGCTGCTGCTGCGACCGCTGCTTAAACACTCTCTTAATTCTTAAATTTATTTTTATTTATCTACAGAAAAATTTTTTAGCATTACTTTATTGAGTTTAAAAAACGTATGAAAAAATTGTCACAACGTACTTTATTGGTACTTTTTCATCTTAAGAAGAATGTATCGTTACAGAATCTTTATAAAGCTACATGCTATTCGTTTTATTATATTCAATTGAAATTCTTTGCATTTAGGTTAATATTATCGTTCTAAAATAATGCATCAAAAATATATAAATTGATGTTTTAATTCGAAATTTTTAAAAAAAAAATTTAACAAATGTAATTCAATTCGATTCATGGTGATACATTCCTGTAAAAATCACTTGCAAAAGTGGATATTATTTAGGCAGTGAATGCTTTTTTTGGCCGCAGTAATTTCGATTAAAACTATTAAAAATATACAACTATTAGAATGATCCATGCACCACTCCTGAAAGATATGAAAGACAATTGGCGAATTACTAATGCATTATGAAATTTCTGAAACAATCATTAATTCTAAACAAAAATTCCACAGCTTTGAAGGCTGTAAGTTTTATCTATGTAAAAAACCTTGTCAAAGCAATTCTAATAGAAAATTATATATCATCACCGATGAGACATAAAAATTACCATTTAATTGAATTATTGGCGCTACTTTTTTGAGCATATTTTATTTTGTGAAGACTATATATATATAACTTTGTGAAAGAAACCAATATCTGACGAAAACTCAAAACTCTTTTAAAAAGAAGAAACGGCTCATTTGAGAGATTATTTGTGGAAAATACTTCCAAGTGACGAAAAACAATAAGAAAATGTTTAAAAATATGAGAAACTAACAAATATTTGTTTGATTGATATATTTTCTGAATTTGATTTAAGCAATTTTACAGCTTGAAGAAAATTCGTTATAGAAGCAGAACCCAATTTCTTACAAAACGATAGCCGATATTAACTTTATAATACTTTTCTTCATTTCACATGATTTGAATTCAACAAATTATGTTACTGTACCATAGCCAAAGTTATTTTAAATTCATAGAAATGCTCTCAAGCGCTCAGCTAACAGGCCAGCCGTTAGGTAATCTCCAGCGGAATGTTGTATATTAAATAAGTTATTTGTTCGTAAGCATTCGTTTAAATAGATCTAAAATATATTTTAGAAAAAATCAATTTTGTTTAATTATTTATACATTCTGTTTTTTGTTTATCTTGAAGATGCCAACCAATGGTTTGGCGAAATATTAAATAATAATAAAAAATAATATGTTTTGAAACATTTTTTTCAATTTAATAATTTTTTGTTTTCAAAAATATAAAATTTTTTCCTGAAGAAGCTTTCCAAAGGAAAGCGAAATATCGTGAAGAAAAAAAATATATAAAAAAGATCTTAGAAAAGAAAAAATATATTTATTAAATATAATTATTACACAAATCTAAAATAAATATAAATTTCAATTTTTTTTATCCCCCGGAGGCACATTGATATGCTTTGACGGAATCTCGCCGTCATTACATGAGTCAACGGGGCTAAAAGGGAGTGCAGTCTCCTAAAGGCTAGCAGGAGCCAACCGGACAATTCCACTTTGTTTACACGGGAATCGGTAAACTCCCAAAGTTCAACTTTATGGGTTTTTAGCCTTTTAGCTGTTCTCTGACTGATTATTGAGGTTGGCCCTTCAGAAGTATCGAGGTGGTTGTGGTTTCGAGGCCCTCGTTTGAGTTGTTTGGCTCGGATCATTCACAATGAACACAATGTATGGTCCAAATCAAGTGAGCATGATTATGGTTGTGTTCTTAAATATTATTAAGCTTCATGCGTTTTGGACCAGGAGTTGGATAGTCTCCAATTCTTCAGCAAGGAGTGGGGGCGTTGGCCTGCTCCGAGCTCTTGAAGTTGCAACTAGGAGTGATTGGAGGATATACGTATACGAAGGCTTCTTAGGACGAGGACGACGCTACACCACCGTCAAGGTATGGTTTACATAGCTGACGCAAATCTTATCACGCATCCCAAAACTGTTAACTTGATTCTAACTCTAAACTGTAAGAAAATTACAAAATCTTAAAATAACTTTTAATTATTAGAATTGTCGACAGTTGCTAGAATTTCTGTTATTGAAATTAATTCCCTTCGTGCTTTCAAGAACAATAATATTCATCGATCTAGAGAACAGTACTGCCAGTGTTTGCAAAGTTTTTGTAAAATAAAAAACCGATGTAAATATCACAATCATGTACTTTGTGGATCAACAAAAGTACCTTTGAAATGTAATTTGGTACTTTAGAACTCCATCGCTCTTTTAAAATATCTTTTAAAACAGTTTGCAAACTTGTTATCCCAGTTTGGTGATTTAAAGAAAAAGAGTTGTTAAATAATATTATTGCTCTTAAATGGTTTTTAAATAGCTGCTCTTAAATATAGAATAAATGCTCTTTATTTATTGGAATTTGTAAGTTTTTATTCGTTTGCGTTTTCTGTTATTTAACAATAACGGCTGTGTGTTACTTGCGTTTAACGGCACATTGTCATTTTGTGACTGCTGATGATGAGTTTGTTTGTTGCATGTTAATAATTTGTGTTTTAAAATTCTAATCTTATCAAGTTTTTTTCTATTTTTTTTTTATATTCTTTTCTGAATACAAAAAAACAATAATGATTTATTTTTTCCTTAAAATTACTTAATGTATTTTAAAAATAAACTCAAGTCTACAAGTTTTATTTGCTTTATAATTCCAACTGTTGGCTAAGTCTAAATAACAGACAGTTACGTTTTTTTTTTCCTTTAGACTTTCTATAACAATTGATGTTAGAAAATGAAGAATTTTTCATAAAATTAATTAATTACTTTTGTAGATAAGATGGATGGCATATGTACATTTGTGTGTGTGTGTGTGTGTGTGATTTATGTCTACAGTTATCTTAAGCCTAAAAGAAATTAAGTTGAAATATTTTTGCTTATTTGGGAATTTGCGGCACAAGATGAAAAATAAAAAAGCATATCATGCCTATAAACGTGTGTCTTCTTCTTCATCTCTTATAATGCTATTTGTTCAAGTAGTTTAAACTTGAAAAGTAAATTTAATTTTATGTCAGTTTATTATTATAAATAATAATAAATGCTGTCAAATTTGAACTTTGCTGCAACTTAAAAGCGGAGTTTTACTTCTCTGATTTGTGGTCTTCAACTCTTTATGAGAGGGAAAGGAAGCAAAAGATTATTAAAAATGTTATAAGAAAATGATATGAATACAGTGTGGTGTGTAAGTGTGGCTCCATTTCAGAAATTGTTTTGTAGATGAAGTTTTTATTTTCCATTTATTTTATAAATATAAAAAAAACCCGCACAATCTGTAAACGATTCTCTCCTGTTGTAAACGTTGATTTCTTTTACTTTAGGCTATTGACACACTTTTGCACTAGCAAAACACTTGTAAATTAACGGGACTTATACAGTTAAATTTAGCTTTATTAACGCGTAGCTTTTATGCATATTAAAGCGTTAACAAAGAAGTTTTTGTTTTTTTTTTTAGTTTAAATATTTTTAGAGTCATTGTCTTTTTCTTTTCATTTATCGACTGAACAGCGACTTGCGGTTAGTTCATAAAGTAAATTCAACATCAATAAAAGACATATCGCTTCCACACCCAGTGCTGTAAGCTAAACGAATAAAATTAGTTATACCTATTTGTTAAAAAACTAATCTCCGTAAATGAATTAAAAAGGATGATTCGTATCATCAAATGTACTTTGAATATAGAAAAAGTTATATTGACAAGAAAAGAACAGAATTTTCTAAGCAACTATTCTTTATTTAAAATAAAGTGTTTTTATATAAAGTGCTGATAACAGTTATAATTAACACATTCCCCCAAAATTATATGGCTCAAATTTTTGGTGGCTTCGCATAGAACGTCGCTGATTGATTGCTTTAGTTGTTTATAGATTTTCTCGTTTTGATCGGTGATATTAGGCTGAGGTTGTAGATTAGAATTCCTGTTGAATTCCTTTTTTTTGTCTTCGTTCCAACCAGCACTCAAGGGATGACCTCAACTCATTCAATGCCTTGTGCCAGAACTAGGAAATTAAATTATAGGGAGGAGGAAACAGGGAGTAGTGTTTGTAGCGATTCGATTTGAATTTCTCTACATTGCAGTGACAGGAAAAACTTGCGGAGGGAGTTTATTCCACATACGTACTGTTCTGCTAAAAAATGAATTCTCCTTGTAATGCGTAGTGCGATTCACTGATCAATCAACTACAAATACACGCCCTCTTAACGAAAATCGCACTTACCACTGTTGTAACGATAAAACAGTGAAATACAATCAACACTGCGTCAATGCTTTAGAGAATCAATAGAATTGGATGCCCCAACATCTTCAATGAGCCTCTTGACGCTCTCTTGCATGCAGTCGAGCAACTGGAAAATAGACTTTGGGGTGCCGGCCCATACAGGAGAGTTGTATTACATTTTTGGACAGTATGACGTCCAAAAGTCGGCAGGCTTGTTTTTGGACCACATAAGACAATTAATTAAACTGTATACATTCTTCACATTTCTTAATTTTTATTGTTTAATGAATTTTATAACTTTTTTCTAAAGAACATTATTATTAAATGAATTCCATTATACACTTTTCATATTTTATAATTGCATTTATTGTTTTTTGTATTTGTTTAATTTTATTATTGAGTTATAATGTTATTAATTTTAAGACAAAGAATAGCCGTTAAGAGGCGCCATCTATTGACAGGAAGATTCATCCGTAAGAAAAAAATACCATTAAACAAAACCCTAAACAGTCGCAAGCGGCTGTCGTTTAGTGGAATGTGCGCCTATCAGAGACATATAAAAGCGGTATTATTTAGAATTTTAGGGATGCTAGTCACGGGCAACACTTCTTTTAAGTAAGTTAAAATTTTATTCAACTTAATTAAAATAGTCTTGCGAATAGGTTCATCAAGATTAATCAAAGTCAGAATTTTATTCGATTTCGAATTAATTGAGTATAGCTAAGGTTTACGGCAAGGCAAGTTCCGTCGCTGCTGCACCTGGCCAGAATTTTATTCGCCTAGATGACGGAGGACAGAGCAAAGCCGCGCTTTGTTCAGCCAGGCCAGAATTTTATTCGCCCTAGCTAAACAGGACGGCCAAATTCGTGAAAAAGGCTAACACCAATTTAGGTGTCGAATGGTTGTCTTTGAATTTTATTCGTGACAACCGCAACTAGTCGAAAATTGGTGGACAGACTGCACAGACAGACAGTGAGAAGCAGTAGGCTAGCCGGCGGAGAGTAGGTATCGACCTGCGAGAACTCTTGAAGGCCGCGAAACGGCGAATCGTCGTTGGCATGCTCAATAGTGCAGTAGTATAATTTTAAGCTAAATTTAAGAGTGGACAGTAATAAAAATTATTAGTAAAGAGAAAAACAAAAGTGCCACTTGTGTTATTGGAAACACAAAAATTTATGTAACGAACCCTGAACGTTGCGAACTCTGTCCCAGCGTATCGCGAAAACGTGTCGTTACAACAGATATAGTTGGTATAAATAGTACAAAGATCGGATGGAGTGAAGTATTGCTTACACCATTTTAAACTGAGGCGCTTGAAAGTTTCTTTAGAAACATGAACCATCGAACATCACACTGAGTTTTCATAGGAAGAACATCTAGAGCTTCCGAATCCGTAATACCTATATCACCCATAGTAACCGGTGCAGCACCATTTCCGAATACAGATCTATGTGTAACCATGCAACATTGAGTCTTACGGGCATTTAAATCGACTCAATTCGTGCGACTCTATTCGGAGAATGTTGCAAGATCGTGAATGACCATATCATACATTTTCCGCCTTTGGAAACCCACCTCCAACTATTTCGGTCTGTTACTATATGAATACGAAGGACAAATGGTAATGGGATTAAAACACAACATCACGGAAAGCAACAAGAAAAAGGAAATAGAACAAACAGTTGTGGACACAGAAGTCGCAATAGCGATGATCCCAAACGAAGAACAAGAGCAAGCCAGGCACATCTGCAAACAAATAATAGAGAAGGAGGCCAAGTCTACAAAACACTTAAACGGAGAGCACAATACAATTAGGAAACTAAAACGTAAACTGGAAGCGAACAACATCTTAGTCACAAAAGCAGACAAAGGAAACACAACAGTGCTTATCGGCAAACATGACTGCATCGAAAGGACAGAACAGTTAATAAGAGACTCTAAGTGCAAGAGAATTGGTAAAGATCCTACGGAAGAATACCAAACGAAAATTAAGGAGATTATAAAAAAGGCAACAAGGATAATAAAACCGGACATATCGCACACATTAACACTGATGAATCCATCCGCACCATCTATGATAGCACTACCAAAAATACACAAACCAAACACACCAATGAGACCCATAATTAATTACAAATCCGCACCAGGCTACAAACTTTCGAAATATATAAAAACAATATTAAAAGACACCTTAGACCTGGAATATAGGCATACAATAGCCAACACTACAGAACTGATTGATAAACTGGAGAATGTGAAAATAACGGAGGAGACTAAACTGGTCTCTTTTGACGTAAAAGAACTTGTATCCATCAATTCCGGTAATGGATACATTGAACATTGTTCATAGGACAGTAAAAAACAAAACGGAAAACAAGGAACTGGCAATACAACTTACAGGCACACTAAAAGCGACACTAGAACAGAATTACTTTAAATTTAACAACAATATATATAGACAGATAACAGGACTAGGGATGGGAAATCCAACATCTGCCACCCTCATGGAAGTATTTATGCAGAACTTAGAAGAGGAATACGTAAAGGATGTCGACGACATCATATGTATACTAGAAGGAAACAACGAGGAGCAAATTCTGAATTACTTGAACGGAAGACACAAGGACATAAAATTTACAATGGAAAAGGAAGAGGAGGGGCGAATTAATTATCTGGACCTAACGATCAAGAGGAACATAATCTCGAACAGAATCAATTATGAAATATACAGGAAACTAACAGCAACACAATAATACACAACTCATCAAATCATCCCCAGCAACACAAAAACGCAGCAATCAGGCAGTTAATAACAAGACTCGAGAGAACACCACTAACACGGCAAATGTATATGAAGGAAATGGAAACAATATACACCATAGCGGAAAACAACGGATACAAAAAGCGCCTCGTAGATAACATCAAGAAACAAATTGGAACGAACAAAGAACAGGAGAAGGAAGGCAAAAAATGGGCTACATTAACATATATGGGAAAATCAACGTACAAACTGGCGAAATTCATTGGAAAACACAACATCAATACCGCTTTCAGAACAATAAACAACCTAGGCAGAATACTACGGAATAAAACAACCGAGGCAAATATACTAGACAAACAAGGAGTGTACAAATTAACTTGTACATGCCATTGTAGCTACATCGGGCAAACAGGACGAAAAATTAAGACCAGATTTAGGGAACACATTAGAGACTATAACAAAAAACTACGAGAACCAAAATCGACTCCAGAATCAAACTTCGCGAACCATATATTTAATAACAAATGTACACCAGGACATATTAAGACAACGGTTAAACTGCTTCACACACAGCACAATGGAAGGAGACTAAATGTATTGGAAAACATGGAAATATACAAACAAAAAACATTTGACGGACGAATAATAAATGAACAGATGAACACTGCTTCGGACACAATATTTGAACCGTTGAAACATTTTTACAGGAAAACAAACACTACACCAGCACAAAAACGTTACGCAGGTGCGCAAGACCAAGGCAATAAAGAACATCATAAACGTACAATTACAGATTATTATGTCACATAAAAGAGAAAAAAGAAAAAAACCCAATAGGTTCACACATAAACAAAAACACGGACAACAAGCATGATCGTAAAAGGATTTAGTTAGAAAAAAAGAGGAATGAAAAAGGGAGCGACAAATTAGGTAAAAAGAGACAAACAAAAAAAGGAGAGAGAGATGCAGGCAAAAAAAGACAGAAAGGGACGAACGCAATAACATGAAGGGAGACACGAACTATATAAACACAACTGACAATAGAACGCAACTAGTACGAAAAGAACACTGAAGATGGCAAACAGCCGAAACCGGTTTGTTCACAAACCAAATTTGACGAGGGTCGACGGAAAACCGTACCCAAACAAAAGTAATTAATACTTCTTTAGTTACTTTGGGAAAAATATTCGGATGTTTAACCTCAACATATTTTTCTATTGATGTTTTCTCTTCATTTGCATTAATTCTGGTTTTAAGTTGTCTGTAATGTCTTTTAATATTTCCCATCATCGTTTTTATAGTATCATCATACTTCCATTCAAATTAATCCTCGTTTTCCTCGACTGTGTTTTTATTTTATTTTGACATTTTAAACTCTTTAAAAGGAACCACGTAAGTAAAAGAGTACGTGGCTGTTCACCATGAATAAGTTCTGATGGTGATTTGCTTGTTAAAGGGTTTAAGTAGCTCTATATGTGATTACAAATTAGAAAATGACTCTTTTCATGTCTTATTTATCTGTCATTGCTTAAAAGATCCCTTAAAACTACCAACAGTACGATATGAAATGGTGTAGTAGCACAAGGATCGATAACATTACGTTGACAATATTCTTTAAATTCTTTGAATGTTCATTGACATCCTTTGTCACTAACTTCAGCGGAAAAAAGATTCTTATAGGAAACTGCCTATTACCATCTTAATTGCCTAAGTATTCCCTTCTAGTTTATTGGCAGCAAAACCCTGCATTATTTTTAATCGAAAAATTGTGATATTAATGTGCAGCCATATTCCACAATAAATAACCAAAATACTTTAATTGAATTAAAAATCAAGCTGGTTTATTTTAACTGCAACCAAATTGGCGAATTTTAATAAACTAAAGTCCTGAGTTGAGTGAAAAATCGCTTTGCCTTTCTCTACGCTTTTTAGCCTTTAAAGTGTTATTTAAAAGATAATATGACGTTTGTGTCTTCAAATTCAAAGAGATGCCCATACGTTTATTTCTCATTATTCATAGAAGTGTGGAGAGCCGAAAGATATTTTGTCTCCCGTTTAAATTTTTCTGTATTTGTTTTATCGAAAATATAAACTGTCAAACATAATTTACAATGTCTGACCTTAGCTTTTAAAGTACAGGGTGTCCGCCGGAAAGGTATACTACCTTGTTTAATTGATTGATCTTATATTGATAAATGTTTTAGTTAATGTCGGCAATTATGTATGAAACAGAAAATCAGCAAAATGTCCGCTTCTGTTATTCTCACAAATGTGAGCCATTTTGAGCGCATTTTCCTTACATTCTCACACATTTAACGCGTTATTTCATTAATTCCATCACGAATATTTTGTTTGATTTGCTCAAGCCTTTGTTTGCATAAGCCTTGATTTTCAAATATCCCCACAAAAAGCACATTTTTCATTATATTCTCACACATTTAACGCGTTATTTCATTAATTTCATCATGAATATTTTGTTTGAGTTGCTCAAGCGTTTCTAGTTTGCTTTTCAAACATCCGCACAGAAAGATGTCCGGAGCAGACAAATGAGGCAATCGTGGAGGCCAATCAACATCAGCATTTCTTGAAATAACTTGTTGTGGAAGGTGGTCTCGCAGTAATTCCATTGTAATCCTGACTGTATGCGATCTGGCACCGTCTTGTTGATACCAAATGTTAATCAAGCCCAAAGCCTGCAGTTGTGGCGTTAAAAAGTTTTCAATCATATCACAATATCGCTCCCCATTCGCAGTTACCGTTACGCCGTTTTCATTTTGAAACAAGTAAGGTCCAATGGTTCCTCCTGACCAAATTGCATACCAGACTGTCACTTTTAATAGATGCAACGGTGACTGTTAAATAATTTGAGGGTTTCCCATTCCCCACATTCGACTATTCTGTTTTATCACATATTCATTCAAATGAAAATGTGCCTCATGATTTTTTCATCGAAATCGAAGTTGTCATAGGCGAGCTGTAACATCCTATTGGCACATGTATGGCAGCTTGTGGCAGAAGCTCTTGTGTCAACTGAATCTTATATGGAAAGAAATCAAATCCTTATGCAAAATTGTGGCCAAATTTGTTGTTTGAAGCCCAAGCTCCTGAGCATGGCGTCGAATTGAGGTTGATGAATTGTATTGAACACCTTCTTGAGCAGCACTAATGTTTTTTTTTTCAGCTGATCTTGCAGTACGTTGTAGTCCATATTTGGGCCTATCACCTACAAACCCTCTTTCTTTGCAATCATTCACTACACGATAAATAGTTTGTTTTGTTGGCACGTTGTTTCTCCCAAAAATTTCACGTTACTTTCTCATCGTCACAGAAATCGATGATTGATTTTGATAAAATGTTTTAACGATTAATACACGTTGGTTTATCGAATATTTTTCCGTAATAAATTTGCCGCATGTCTATTTAACGTTTATCAAATATGAACTATCAAGGCTAATGTTTTTTCAAAGCAGTATACCTTCCCGGCGGTCACCCTGTATATGTCGATTGTTAGTTAAAACGGCTATTTAATCTAATAACTTTTTAAGATGCCAAACGTTTTGTTGTTGATTACGCTGAAAGCAGCGTATATTTTGCTTAAACATCTGGCTCTTTTGATAAAATTATTTATTTTATTTTATAATAAATAAAATATGCGTCGATTGCTAAGAACCACTAAATAATTTTCAATTTATAATTATTCAATCGATTTAAAATTTACTTGTGTTTCAGTTCGGAAATTTTCAAGGACATATTGAAAATGTTTTAATAACAATTATTTTTCTTTTACAGTCTTATGATACCATTTTTGTATTTAATTTTTTTTTTTTAACTTAAAAGTTCTAGTCCAAAAATTTGCCACACTTTATAAAAAAATTGCAAAGAATTTGCAAATCATATCATTAAAACTTCACAAATATTCACCTGTATTCGAATTCATTAGAGTTTCCATTCTTTTGTTTGCTTATTTACCAAAAACCAAAATAAAAAATTGTTTTAATAACCAAAGTTTTTAACAAAATAAAAAAATGGTTAATCTTGATCACTTAAAACATCCCGCCAACTGATACAAGGTTTATTTTAGCTGTTTAATAGCGAGAGATTGCGCAAGAAAACAAAATTTCATAATAATACAAGAATTGTTTGTGTGTGTGTGTGTGTGTTTGTGTGCTTATATATTCGTTTACTCACATTTACAAAAAAAAAACTAACAACAAACCAAATCTAAAAAAGTGCATAATACAAAGTGCGAATATGTGTGTGTGTGTGTGTGTCGAGTGATCGCGGTGTTGTGGTGGCTAAATGCATTTCAAACTTAAACAAATACAAAAAGGCTAACAAAAATACAAAAAGCAAAAAACCGACATGAAATTACCATCAATGACAAGCGGTTCAAAGACAACGACTCTAAAAGTATTCAACCATGTTCATGTATTTTTGGCTGACAGTAAGTTTGCTTGACTATTTCAAATCCTCTCTCTCTCTCGCCTCCTTCCGCTCTCTCTCTATTGAAGCAAGTCTCCCTGTATGGCTGTTTGTTTTTACAAAAAATCAAAACTTTTATATTTTCTTCTAACAACTTTAATTCAAAACTTTAAATTCAACAACTCAAAACAAACAAAAAAAGCAACAAAAATATTATTACCAAGAATGATAGAGGAGCTTTGCAAGTTCGAGGTGCGATTTGATTAATAGTTGCACAGTTGGAAGTTTTATTTTTTTTCTATATTCAATTGTTTGAAACACACACACACACACAGAGACACTTTTTCCAAAAGCCTTTAGTCAATGTATTAACACAACTAAACACGAATACGAGCAGCAACAAGAAAAACAATAAGACAGTCAAATAAAATCTTAACAAGAATTAAAGTTTAAAATTTAAATTGTTGCTGTTGGCTGCAGTTGGTGCAAATTTTAAACACCAACAAAAAATAATCGCAAAATAAATGAGTAATAAAACTTGTATTTCTTGATAGAGGCTTAGTCAGAGCTCTAAAGATATCTGACATCTGAAAATCGTCATCCTGAGTATCCGGATAACAATCAAGCATCAAAATTATTAGCTGAGAAAAATAAGCTTGACGCAGTAACTACCTAGTTTTTTATCCACTGCGGACTAGAGAAACAATGAAGCCTTCAAGCGCAGAATAAAGAAGTCAGCCATTATTAATTGAGTTACGAAGACGAGTTGGAGGGTAAATACTGTTTCCTAGTTAAGTATTGATGCCAAAAATATTAAAGTGCTAAATTAAAAAAAACCTAGAGAAGGACTCTATAAATTTCAGTAACCTAAAATATGAATTTGTTTCCGTATAGAGACAAGACCAAAATTTCAAGCTTTAAAAAAGATGACCTTTTTTTTTAAAAATTAGCGTAGAATTCTTCAGACATCTCTCCCTCTCTCTCTCTCTCTTTCTGTAACTCTTATTAATTCTCTCACCTTTATACTGAAAGTATAAGAGAATCAAAACTATTTCAGTAACCTTAAATAAGAATTCGTTTCCGCATAGAAGCAAGATCAAAATTTGAAGCTTTAAAAAAGATGACAATTTTTTCAAAATTAGCGTAGAATTTTTCAGACATTTCTCTCTCTCTCTCTCTCTCTATATATATATATATATATATATCTGTAACTCTTATTTATTCTGTCATCCTTATACTCAAAGTATAAGAGAATCAAAACTATTTCAGTAACCTTAAATAAGAATTCGTTTCCGCATAGAAGCAAGATCAAAATTTCAAGCTTTAAAAAAGATGACAATTTTTTCAAAATTAGTGTAGAATTCTTTAGACATTTCTCTCTCTCTCTCTCTATATCTCTCTGTAACTCTTATTTATTTTCTCACCTTTACAGTCAACGTATAAGGGAATTACTTATATTTACATTTTTAAGAATTTACTTATAAAAATTATTGCAGCAAAGATTAGTTACACTTTTTAATTAATAATTTAGTTAATGTGATAACGGCGATGACTGCTTATCAGTAAAGATTATTGCCCTAATGTCTATAAAGGCTTACAAAACTGGAAACCCGAAAGTGAGCCATAATCCACATTCCGTTTCATTTTCCCCCCGGGGGCACATTATTGTCTTTTTGGAACCTACTATTCCATTTAGATTTGAGTCTTGCGGGATATAAGGGAGCCCAGGCCCCTCAAAGGCTAGTAGGAGTCACCTGGACAATCCACATATTTCCACGGGAAATCAGTTGCCCCAGAGTACACTATTTGTTCTCTTTAGACAATAATGTGCTCTGACTGGTTATTGAGGTTGGCCCCTATATGGGAGTATCGTGGTGGTTGTGGTTTCGGACCCTCGTGAGAGTTTGTGGGTCGGATCATTCAAATTAACACAATGAATGGTTCAGGTCCAGTGAGTATGAATGCTGGCGTGTTCTTGATAAATAAGAGCTTCATGCGTTCTGGACCAGGAGTTGGAAAGTCTCCAACTCCTCAGCAAGGAGTAAGGGCACGGCCTACTCCGGACTTTCTAAATTGCTACTAGGAATGACTGGAGGATATACGTATCCGAAGGCCTTCTAAGGCGTGGGTGATGTCCAATCAACCAAGTGGTTTGACCACCATCCGATTATGACTATATAGTCGGTGCAGATGTAAATCAAATCACACATTCCGTTTCATTTATTTTTCAAATTACAATTATTAAGAATGCATTTTAAAGCCAAAAGTTCCCTGGGAATTAAATAACCATTTTCGGAGAGCTACGGTATCCCTGAAAATTTGACGCCGCCCCGTTCAAGAACTGTTTTGTTTGCATGTTTCTGTAAAATTGCTAACACGTGTCAAAGCTTTTCTTTCAAGTGATGAAGCTGCTTCAAATAATTTGCTGCTCCATTAATATCGATTCTTAACCTGCAGTACTTTTTGTCTGTAAATACTAAAACATGTTTTTGCCTTTTTTTATTTTTCATAAGAGACATGCTATTTTTGACAGCGATGCACAGCCAAAAGAACCAGCACTCTCAAAGAAGAGGGCCACGTGGCATCTTTGGCCTTTCTTATTATGCGTAAACAAATAGCAAAAAGATATAGTTACAAATTCAATAATCCTTGTAAAGTTAAATTGACTTCAATCTTTGGAATTCTAATCATTGACAGTTCTAACAACTTGATAAACTTTCAGGGTTGTATTTGTTAATACACAATTATTTAAGTGGTTATTTGTCAATAATATTTTAACGAGAGTCAATTGTTGCTTTAATGGAAAATTGTGAAAATTTTAAGAAAAATAAAAATTACTTAAAACATAAAAAAACTCTTAAAGCACAACAATGTAACAACAACAACAACAGTAAATAAATACACGTTAAATTAAAAATATTAAGTTTTTTGATTAAATGAAAAACGTACAAAACTTAAGCAAACAAAAAACTTTAAAATTATTTTGTGTTTTTTTTTTGTTTGTTTAAAATTAACTTTGTACATAAATATAGACAACAGCAACACAGCTACAACAACAATAATACGACAGACGCATTTTGCAAAAAATAAAAAAAAAGTAACATCAACAACATCTAAGAACAACACAATCAAACAAACAGTCAGAAAATATAAGACAGCAAAAAATATGATTAGCCGCCACAAATGCATACACACACACACACACACACACACACACATACCCAAAGCACATTATATGTGTTTCCATTTTACTGTTGTTGTTGTTATTGTTGTTTTATATTTTTATTTTTTATTTATTTTATTTTTCTGTTTTCTATCTAGTATCCGTCCTTGGCTCGTCTGTTCAACTTTGTCCTACTTTTTCATTAGTTGGCTCTAACAAATTTACAACGACACATATACTAATTTAAAAAACACACACATTCACACAAACACAAATATAGATTTAGATGTGCATGGTGTTTTTTTTTCTTTTTTTGCCTGTTTTTGTTTTATTTGTTGACTTGTTTGCCTGCTACTCGAAGTGCATGCAGTTTTCGTCTCGCACTCGTGCCCTGTTCCATACACAATTCGCCAAAAACGAAACGTACACATACGACCGACCATTTTAGAGTCGTTAAAAACACTAATTTGTTATAGAAAAAGAAGAAGAAAAGAACAAAAACAACAACAATATAAAATAATAATGAAACGATAGAATTGAAAAATGCATTCCGTTCAGACATGCAATTTTCCTAAATCGTTTTTTATTCTCTTTTTTATTGTTGTTGGTTTTATGTGTTATTTTTTGCTTTTATTTAGAATTAAGAGGAAATTGTTTAGAGGAAGATATTTTTTTTTATTCGGCATAAAATATACACAACACAGATAATAATTCATTTGAGTAAAAGAAAATTAGTTTTTCTAAAAAAGAAAACATTGAATCGTTGAAGAAATCTTTTATACAAAATAACTAAATACCACAACAACAATAAAAAGTGCCACTCCTAGTACAAGGGTAGGTCATTATGTCCCATTCACAGCATTAAGTAAATATTTTTAATAAATATTTTTATGTTTTAAATAATAAATTATTAGTTTGGAATTTAAAAACAAAATGCTATTTTGTTATCCTTCCTATAAATTATTTGTTCCTTCTGCAAAGTGTCTTAAATAGTTTTGATATGATTTCAAAATTGAAGACATCAACAATTTGCTAACGAATTTCTTACGCTTAGTCTACTGGCAAAATATAGCTTTGGAACTTGGTTATTAAAAAAGGATTTTGCAAGCTGTGGCCTAGTTGTTGAACCTCTTGTGATGAGTAAAAAGCTCTGGCCTTTAACTTGTATTTGGTTTATGCTTGTAGTTGTGGGCGGTTGAGTGAAGGAGTAAACAATAAATTTTTGATTAATTTGCTACAAACAGGACTTTATTCAAATGAGGATAAAGCAGTATGAAATGAATACAATTTTGAATCTGGTAGCCGGCAAGACACATCGGCACCTCGGTGACTTAAAAAAATACTCATCTTTAACCCGCAGCAATGCCGACCACACTTAAACTAATGATATAAAGGTCCGCCAAATAACTTTTTTTTTAAATGCCATAAACAAATCTACTGAATATTTTCTCAAATTTCTGTTTTTATTTGAAAGTACAATCCTTCCGGTTAATAATGGAAAATAATTTCATTCAAATGGCTGTTCATGCAGTAGCCTACACGATCGGTTCAATTTTTAAGCACATTATCGATTGTGTGCAGCTGTATTTCACCAATGGCTTCACGAATATTGTCCTTTAAAGCATCAATTGTCTCTGACTTGTCAGCGTAACACTTATCTTTGATATGTGCATGGATTATCCGACGGGGTTAAAATTACTTTTATTTGGGAACGGTTTTCCGTTGACCCTCGTCAAATTTGGTTTGTGAACAAACCGGTTTCGGCTGTTTGCCATCTTCAGTGTTCTTGTCGTACTAGTTGCGTTCTATTGTCAGTTGTGTTTATATAGTTCGTGTCTCCCTTCGTGTTATTGCGTTCGTCACTTTCTGTCTGTTTTGCCTGCATCTCTCTCTCTCTCCTTTTTCGTTTGTCTCTTTTTACCTAATTTGTTGCTCCCTTTTTCATTCCTCTTTTTTTCTAACTAAATCCTTTTACAATCATGCTTGTTGTCCGTTTTTGTTTATGTGTGAACCTATTGGGTTTTTTCCTTTTTCCCTCTTTTATGTGACATAATAATCTGTAATTGTACGTTTATGATGTTCTTTATTGCTTTGGTCTTTTGCACCTGCGTAACGTTTTTGTGTTGGTGTAATGTTTGTTTTCCTATAAAAATGTTGCAACGGTTCAAATATTGTGTCCGAAGCAGTGTTTGTTCGTCCGTCAAATGTTTTTTGTTTGTATACTTCCATGTTTTCTAATACATTAAGTCTCCTTCTTTTGTGCTGTGTATGAAGCAGTTTAACCGTTATTTTTATATGTCCTGGTGTACATTTGTTGTTGAATATATGGTTCACAAAGTTTGATTCTGGAGTTGATGTTGGTTCTCGTAGTTTTTTGTTATAGTCTCTAATGTGTTCCCTAAATCTGGTCTTAATTTTTCGTCCTGTTTGCCCGATGTAGCTATAATGGCACACTCCTTGTTTGTCTAGTATATTTGCCTCAGTTGTTTTATGCCGTAGTATTCTGCCTAGGTTGTTTCTTGTTCTGAATGCGGTATTGATGTTGTGTTTTCCAAAGAATTTCGCCAGTTTGTACGTTGATTTTCCCATATATGTTAATGTAGCCCATTTTTCCTTTCATTCTCCTGTTCTATGTTCGTTCTAATTTGTTTTTTGATGTTATCTACGAAGCGCTTTTTGTATCCTTTGTTTTCCGCTATGGTGTATATTGTTTCCATTTCCTTCATATACATTTGCCGTGTTAGTGGTGTTATTAACTGCCTGATTGCTGTGTTTTTGTGTTGCTGGGGATGATTTGATGATTGAGTTGCGATCTTCAAAAATAGGGCGCAAACCTCGAGTGTAGCTCAACCAAATGTTGCCAATATCCTCCTCTTCAATTTTTGTGAACAAAAATTCGTTCAACCTGGCCCGATGACGATCGCCATTGACTGTAACGGCCACTCCTTGCTCATTTTCGAAGAAAAATGGCCCAATTATACCTCTGAACCAAAATCCGCACCAAACAGTAACTCGTTTTGGGTGCGTCGACTTTTCAATGTATGCGTGCGGGTTTTCTGTGCCCCAAATGCGACAATTTTGCTTGTTTACATACCCGCCAAGATCAAAATGAGCTTCATCGGAAAAGATAATTTTTTTTTGCAGAATCGTTATCTGTAAGTCGATCGCAGGCAATATTTCCCAGCATTGTTCAAGCGTATACACAACCATATTCGTTCAGCTGAAGGATAAAACTAATTATCTGTCAAATCAAACATGAGCTAAGTGTTACCATTCACGAAATAAGCACTAGTTGAAAAAAAAAAAACGTTAGATGGCGGACCCTTTATTGTTTTACCAGTCGGTCTCTTTTTAGCCAACTAGGTGACGAGCGCCTTAGTTTCGCCTTATTTTTTTACTGCACAAACGCTTTAACCTTGTCATGTGCTGTACTACTGGCATGCACCAACCTATTACCAGGGCAACACAACAATTGTTTTCAATTACTAGTCGTGACTCTTGGTAGGTTTGAGAAGCTTTAGCATTTAATCGCCTTTAAACAATTCATTGACGGCGGCTTCTAAATAATAGCCGCGAAGCAAACAAGCTTGGATTAGAAAAATAAAATACCTCTTCTAGACTTTGTGGGATATGAACTTAGGCTTTTTGTTTAATAAATACACAAACAGAACTTGCAACTGTTCTAAGTTTGTTTAATTTTTTGCGATTTTGTAAAATATTAAAACTTCTTAATCCAAGTTTGGCAGGCTTTACCTTTTTTTAATTACTCTCAAAGAAATAACCATCATGCTTCATTAAATATTTAAAATAGCGTGTTACTGCTTTACTTCCAGCGTAGAGTTGCTTTTGATTGTGACTCTAGATAGATTAGTTTATGGTATGTTATGTTAAGCATAGCGCAAATTTTGGGCATAGAGACTTTCTATGTTTAGTGAGATAAAATAGTCAATATAATCGAAGTTAGCCGCGTGTTCTATTTAGCACTGTTGTTTACATCTATTTATATCACGAGTTATAGTTTTATTTCTATGTTAACAAAAAAAAAATAATACGTCTTTAGTAAAAATTTCCATTTCCATTACTGTATATTATTGATGTTCAAGGTAGTAAAATTGCAGCCTGACTGGAATGCTGCACAGCACATTCGAGCAGTATTCTAAACAGTAGGCTATCCTAGATAAAATATAAAATTTTCTTTTTTGAGCTTTAGATAGTAATGGCCCCGTTAAAAAAAAAAAATTCATTTTATTCTACTGGAATGAGTGAATCTTTTGTTAGATATTTAAACATAGACGCCAACACACAAAATTAAATATCCAATTTCAGCTTCATACACTATAACTCATATAACGATGTGTTTGTGTTCATTTTAATACGAGTATTGCCTTCTACCAGCCATTTGTTGGGGTGTTAAAGCGGATGACGGGTTTAAGCAGCTGACAAACTTCAATTCACATCTATTGCATGCTCTCTATCATTCATTTTAATATCTATGTTTAGCTGTGTATTAGACACTCTAATAATGTATTTTGCACTAAACCCCACTTTAGAAATGAAATATTTTTTCTAATAGTCTTTTTTTCTTTAACCCAAAAACAAAAGTAATGAATGTGTTAAAGAAGAAATATTAAAACTTGTAGGTTTGTATGCAAAATTTTACAATAGATTGTGTGTGGCTGTAAATTGTTTCTTTTGCAAGTCCATTTCTTTATCTTTATGTCTTTGGAGATCTTAAAATTGTTTAACCTTTGTAAGCACACAACGCATACATACAGGCAAACATTGCATTCCGTTAAATAATATTGCATACAGTGCTTCTTACAAGCACTGTATTTAATATTGCTGGGGAGTACAAATGTGTGTGTGTATGTGTGTGTGTTTGCATGTTTTTAAATGCAATTGCATTGTGGGTTTTTTTATTATTATTATTAACGATTTGTTATTTTGTTATTTTTTATGATGGACATTTGCCAGATTTTTTGCTACGCACAAAATAATTCGCCAATTAACAGCAACAAAAACAGAATGATTTGTTAAAATTATTTATACACAATATTTTCGTAAATGCTCGTGTGCATTCGTGTATCTTTTCTGCCAGTTTATTTGTTTCAGTCATATGACTCCAACAATACTTTTAATTTAGGGAGTTACAAGACACAAAAAGAAACAAAACAATAAAATTTTCGTTTATAAACAATGAACAAGAAAATTTCATTTTTATATTCTAGAAACTATTTATTTTCTTTATATAGTCCAATATTAACGGCAAATTAGATGTAAAACTAGATTCCATCTATTTGGAGAGATGTATGAACCAATAGGAGTTTCTTTGCTAATACAAGCACTACAAATATCGGTTGGAATTCATTTTTGCTCCACTAAGGATAAGGATAATATAAAGCAGGGTTCAGAATTTTTCATTTATGAACATTCAAAAATCAACATTCATAATATTTTTCATAAATGAGAAATCTAAAATTTTATATTTATTTTTCACACTCATAAACGAACAACAAAAAATGTTCTGGTTATGTTCATACATGAATGCGCACAACAAGAATTATTAGTCTTATTCATATGTGATAAATGATAAATTTGCTACTTCTCATTAATGTTATTTTTCATAAATGTACATGTTCATTTATGAACGTTGAAATTTTATAAAACTTCTCATAAATGAACGTGAAAAAATTTTCTACCTACGATCGCAGTTTACCGTAAAATGTAGTAAAAACACATGGGTACATATTAACACAAAATACAATATTGGAATATATTCTAAAAGAAATAAAAAAAACATTTTTTCCTGCATACGCCGACAATTGCGCATTATCAAATATGTGCGTTTATGTACGCGAATGCTTAACGCACATATTTTTACGACCTTTTCATTTATGAAAAATTATCAAAATTGTAAATATTCAAAAATGAACACTTGTGTGTTTCTCATTTTTTCACTTATGGATAGAAAGAAAAAAAATAAATCGTGGCATTCACAAATGAGAAAACACAAAATAATTTGTAGTCGCTCACACATGTATGAGAAAAAGCGTCTAAAAAATTAAATGTACATATTCATACATGTATGAACAGTGAGTGAATACTTCGCTACTCTGATATAAAGTGTAATTCACTTCAGCGTAAAAGATGTTAAGCTGGCTTAAGCTAATGTCAAAAATTTAACGAAAACTCTGCCAAATGTTTAAGTGAATCATTGAAGACTTTTACGTGGCTATATAGTACTTACATGAATATAGAAATTATTATGCAAAAATAATTTCGTTCTAAATAAATAAAATTTATTACCAAAAAGGCGTTTAATAATAATATTTTGTATACTTAATACTATTCTTATACAAATTTAGAATTTTTTGTTAATAGTTTTAAAAAAATTACCAAAGGAAAATTACACATATATATCGCTGTACGTATTGTTTAGTCCAAAAGTACTAAAAAAAATGCAACTGTGTGTATCATTGATCATTTATAAATAATAAAATATTAAATTTTATTGCAAATTGTGTGTTAAAAAATGGAAAAGAACATAAAATGTTTAAAGGCCCTCGTTCCTTTGAATTGCCGTTATAATAAAACGCGTCGCTTTTGTCATAAAAGCAATTTTTCCTTTGTACGTTTTCTATTATATTTAGATAAAATAGTTTTTCGCTTTCGTTTTCTATTGGAATTTGTTTGCTAATGTATCTATAGCACAAAGCAAAATCAGCTGTTTCCGTATGAAATGTGCGGTCAGTTTCAAACTTTGCTTAAGCAAATGACATTTGACCAAATTTGACGAAAAGTTTTGTTAAGTACATTATAGTTTGCCACATATGATTGTTAGGTATTAGCACAGTTGCTTAAGTTGCCTTAAGCCACTTTATGCATAATATAGTTGGGCCTTTAACCCAACTATTTGGATTTGTTGTTTGGATTTGTTCTGCCAGTTAATGAAATACTGTTGTCTTTCCTTTTGGTGAAAACCATCGTTAATGGCTGTTTGTTTGATACGATCGGCGAGCGCTTTTGATGAAATGATCAGCAGGGGTACAACTGGAAACTCCACTTTATTTTCACGTGAATCAGTAAGCCGCAAAGTTCGTTATTTGTCTCTTTAGACATTTAACTGTTCTCTGACTGATTATTGAGGTTGGCCCCTATATTGGAGTACCGTGGTGGTTGTGGTTTCGCGGCCCCATATCAGTCTATGGTTGTATGGTGGCCGGGTTCATTTCACCTTTAATAACACCTACCTTGTGAAATGTTCCCAGATCCAGTGAGCATGCTAGACATGTGTTCTGGACAGGAGTTGGAAAGTCTCCAACTCTTAAGCAAGGAGTGATGATTTGCAGCCCTGCTCTGGAATCATCGAAGTTGCAACTAGAAAGTTCTGCTGCATAGAATTATAGCTTCGGCTTCCTAGGACGAGCATGACGTTCCAAATTATGCAGTGGTTTGGTCCACCATCTGATTAAGGCTTCACGGTCAGGCGCGGATGTAAGTCGAATCACACACCAGTACTACCCCCTCGGGGGCACGCTATCTTGATGGATCTCTTCCCGATATTAACATGTGCCTTGGGTGGTAAAAGGTGGAACCAGTCGCCTGTGCTAACAGGAGACCGATAGTGGAAGCAACATAGGACTCTCGGAGTCCGATCAGTGACTTATAAAAACAATTGGTACCATGATAACCAGTTACTCGGAGGACTACGGTCCTGCTCTGGTTGTTGGTGGGGCCCCTCGGGGAGCAACGTGGTGGCTGTGGTTTAAATCGGGCTTTAAAGAAAGTTCCGAAGAGGTGTTAACGAAAAGAAAAGGTTAATCGAAATAAATATCCTAATTGCGCTTGTAACAGGAGTTGGATAGTCTCCAACTCTTAAGCAAGGAGTGGGGTCACGGTCCTGCTACCGTGCACTCGAAAATTACAACTAAATCGTATATGCACCTAGTGTGTATGTGTCTTAGGTGGTGGGTGGATGCTTTTTCCTACACTCATTGGTAAGGCCACCATCGGTTTAGGGCTACATGGCTCGGTACCGATATAAATTTTGTCACGTCTCTCTCTCACTATAATATGTCATCGCATGGAAAGCGCTTGCCGATCATATCAAATAAACAGCCAGTAATGACTGTTTTCCCCGAGAGGACTGACAACAGTAAAACAAGTACGAATATGCAAAAAAGGCAGTAAAAAGTGAATAACATTGGAAATATCATTATAAAATGCTGTTGTATGACCTACAGTCGAGAGCATCAGAAGTATTTAAAGACACCTGTCAGGAGAATTTGGTGGTAACCAAGACTTCCACGGACGGTTTATTAAATCTTGTTTTGTAGACAAAAAAAAGCTGAGAAACAAAGAACA
Organism: Trichopoda pennipes; assembly: GCA_030448955.1. Taxonomy (NCBI): domain Eukaryota; kingdom Metazoa; phylum Arthropoda; class Insecta; order Diptera; family Tachinidae; genus Trichopoda; species Trichopoda pennipes. Next base: position 8,742,592 of record JASKUP010000040.1, read on the forward strand.
AAGAAAGTGCCAAACTCAGGCTCATACTAATACCGGATGTTCGGCGGGAAGGTATACTACTTTGTTTGTTTTTTATTTTTGATTAAATCAAAGAGAATGGATCTTATATTGGGCTCACAAATTCGAGCACTGTTGAGAATATTTTTCATTACATTCTCACACATTTTACGCGGTATTTCATTTATTTCACCACGAATATTTTGTTTGAGTTGCTCAAGCTTTCCGACTCAAGCGTTTCGCCAACAGACCACCTTACTTCGAAATCATTCACTACACGTTAAATAGTGCGTTTTGTTGGCACGTTGTTTCTCCCAAAAACTTCACGTTACTTTCTCATCATCACAGTAAGCGATGACTGATTTTGATAAAACATTTTAACGATTAAAACACGTTGGTTTATCGAATATTTTTACATAATACATTTGTTACGTGTATACTTCACGACTGTCAAATAGGAGCTGTCGAGACTAATGTTTATCAAAATGACGGCAAAACATAGTGGTATACACCCTGTATATGTTGGACAGTTAGCTAGGAGTCTGATGATGACTGCGTACCACCACTATATCGCAAAAAAGTTGCATTTATATGAGTTTGTATGTATTGGGAAGTAGGTTTAGGAAGACTGTAACAAGTTGTTGTTTTTATTTTAATAATTTTTGTTAATGTCGTAGGTAAAATCTAGGCTAAGGTCTAGAATAATAATTGAGAAAAATATACTCCCAGACACAATGGGCTCTTAATGAAGCATTTGCGATATTTCTGTATGCCAAATTTTATATACTTTGCACTAAGGAAATTGTTTTATTATTTTCTTAGAATACCGACAGAATATCGTCTTATTGCTTTGAATAATATGATAAATTAGCGAATCAGCAGGTAATCGAATCTCTCTTTAAACTTTAAACTTAACGATATAATTTTGTTTTTTAAAGCGTACCACTTATGACAATTATTCAAATTAATATCCTTATTCTGCAATGTAGCTGTAAATTTGAAGCATACGTATAATTAAAATGGGAGTGATGAATATTGCAACAATTTCTACTTATTAATTGTGTTATCAAAATATGATTAAAATTAAAAAGACACAAAAAGAGAAGCCTGATGAACGAAAAAAAAATCATAAAATCAATTTGTTTAATTTAATTCTTTTATGAGTCCTCACACACACACACACACTTACATACATGCTCTCGTAAATGATTGACTGAGTCAAACAAAAGAAGAAATGAACTCTTAAAAGAACGGCGAGCAGCAGCAATAAGAACAGAGAATAAGAAGCAGCGTTAACGTTGCGCTCAGAACAACGTTAACGTCGAGTGCGATGAGTTGAATGACCGCCGAAAAAAGTATAAATTGTATATTTTATAATTTTTGTTTGTTGAGATTTTTAGACTTTTACTATGTGTTGATGACTGCGAATAAAATATAAATAAAGAAAAAACAAAAAAATTTAATAAACGTGTGTGTGTGTGTGGTTCTTTAAGAGAATGCTTGCTTGTACATATTTTTATTTTTGTTATGAGAAGTTTACTTGTTGTTGTTTTTGTCGTTATAAATGTTTGATTGCTTTGCACTTCGATTCCCGATTTTTAGTTTTCATTTTTAATATTGTTGCTATTGTTATCGTTGCTGTTAAAATATTTTTATTCCTGGTTTGTTTGCAATCATCATTTTAATTTTTATAGATTTATTATTGTTAAGCTGTTGCTTAAATATTTTATACTTCCATTGCACAGTGGGAATTTTTGTTTAATTACATAAAGTGAAATAAATCTGTATTTACTCTATTTAACTAGTTAATGATACTGTTTCAAAGTCACAACAGAAAGTGTACGTGAGCTTTTGATATCGGGTCGTAAAGATATTTAAGAGTAGCCATAGCCCTCTACTTTCCATTTTTATTGTTCTTTTTTGCTTTTATAATTAAGTAGATATTCGAATTTAGAAAAAAAGGATTTTTGAGCTATTCTTATTCTATTCTTTTCGAATCGAAAAGTTAACTTTTTTTAATAGACATTAAAAAGCATTTAAAAGGATAAAATACATTTGAGAACCAAAATCGCATTTTGGGGATATTTTTTGCTTCTTTTTTGGGAATGTCCTCCCTTCTAAACTAGCAGTTTGTATTATCTTTTTTTATTTTATTTCATACTACTTTGATTTAAGGCAGCGCCTTGATTAGAGGGCCGCAATTCATGCTAAAAGCACAAGATCTGTAATAGTCGCTTGATATCTGGTTAATACAACGATTTTGTTGCATAGTAGAATACAAAGTTTTCTATCGTAATAGTTCTCTCATTTTTTAATCGGCTTCCATCTTTTTATCTCTATTTAGTTTTAGTATTTAAATATTAAAATATCAACATAATAACACAATATAACATGCGTTAATAAAATATAAAATAAATATGTAGTTACTGTTATCTAAACAATTTAATACGGCGCTAAAATTTCTTAGCACAAGTTATAAAATAATTAGTTATGAAAAGGAATCTTTTTTAAACTTAAGCCAGATATACGATAACACTTTAATTAAAAAGAAGAAGACATTCAATATTTTTAGAAAGTACATTTCTAATAATAAAAGCAGGCGGGGATTAATTTTATTTTTGAGATTTTTTAAAAAAAATTAATATTATTTTATTAAGAGTTTAGAAAATGTTTTCTCTTCGAGTGCTATTTGCTAAAGTACTCAGAGTTGAGAAAAACTAACCAGAGCTGGAAAGAAACGTAAACAAGAAAACCGCTTTTGATTACATGTTATCCGCATAGGCTTTGATGTGTACTAAATTAAGTGAATGGAACTTTTGTATAAATTGCAAAGACTAAAGTAAAATTTTAATTCTTAGCTGAATTTTCTGATTTGGCCTCAGAATAAGAATCAATAACCGTCTTACTCGGACAAACCATGTTAACTTAATTACGTATCGAAATTACACTAAGCGAAGGTTTTTCTGATCGTATATACTTTATATGTAAGGCAACTTATGGCAACATGTTAACTTGTTCCTGGGTTAATCTACGGTTGTGAACTTCTTGCAGGTTGTGACTCTATTAGTAAAAGAAAGCTAAACGTCTTATGCAACAATACCATCATATTTTTTTTTCGTGATAAAATTTACATCTGCACCTGGCCGTGGGCCTTAATGAGCTGGTGGTCAAACCACTGTAAATGAAAAGTAACGTCATTCACGTCCTAGGAAGCTGAAGACTGATGTTAGCAACAGGTCTTTCCTAGTTGCAATTTCAGCGGTTCCAGAGCAGGGCTGCAAACCACTACTCCTTGCTGATGAGCTGGAGACTATCCAGCTCCTGTCCAGAACACATGACTAGTATGCTCACTGGTTCTAGGATCATTAACCGGTAGGCGAGATGATCCTGGCCACCATAAAAAACAGACCTGTTATGGGGCCGCGAAACCACAGCCACCACGATACTTCCGAAGGGCCAACCTCAATTATCAGTCAGAGAAACAGCTAAATGCCAAAAGAGACAAATAGCGGAAACTCTGCGGGCTACTGATTCCCGTGAAAATAACTCCCTTATACCCCCAGCAGCATAGGTCTAGATAGTCAAGTATTCTGTAAAGACCGATAAATGTGCCCCCGGGGGCGACAATACCATTATATATGTTTAAAAAATTTTAAACAATTTTTATTTAAATTTTATTCCCAATAATAAATTATAACTACTCGCACCGTTATACAGGGTGGCCGACGGTTTGCCGCTATTTTGGTAAACCTTAGTCTTGACAGTTCATATTTGACAGATAACGTGGCAAATTTATTATGGAAAAATATTCGATAAACCAACGCGCTTTAATCGTTGAAACTTTTTATCAAAATCAATCGTCAATTAATATGACGATAAGATAGTTACGTGAAATTTTTGGCAGACAATTTTGGGAGAAACGTGCCAACAAAACGCATTATTTATCGTATAGTGAATGATTGAGAAGAAAGAGGGTCTGTAGGTGATAGGCCCAAGTATAGACCACAACGTACTTCAAGACTGGCTGAAAACATTACTGCTGCTCAAGAAAGGTGCTCCTGTAGGCTATTAGGTAGTGTACTAGCTTGTCAGTATGAGGGTTGTGGGTTCGATTCCCAACGAAGACCTTGGTTTTTTTCACTACAAACATAAAAATTGACTGTCGGTGGGGCTGCTCAGCGATGAAGGTATAATTTCCGACTATCCGTCTACTTTCACCACCTGTTTCATTTCTGCTCTATCCCTTTTCTAAAGAATGTAGCACGGTACTACTTGACTAAATAGGCATTGTTACCTGAAGTGTTACTTCTCTTTTAACAAAAAAAAAGAAAGTGTTCAAAACAACACATCAACCTCACTTCGATGCCGTGCTAAGGAGTTTGGTCTTCAAAGAATAACTTTGGCCAAAATTTTGCACAAGCAATTGCACTTGTTGCCATATAACAAGCACAAAAGCTTCTTCCACAAGACCATTTACCCCGCCAATAGGATGTTACAGCTCGTCCATGACAACTCCGATTTTCGTGAAAAAATCATAGTGAGGTACATTTTCATTTGAATAATTATGTGAATAAACAAAATAGTTCATTCTGGGGAATGGGAAACCCTCAAACTATTCAACAGCCACTTTTTCATCCATTGAGAGTGACAGTCTGGTGTGCAAATTCGTCAGGAGGGATCATTAGACCTTACTTCTTTGAAAATGAAGACGGAGTAACGGTAACTGTGAATGGAGAGCGATAACGTGATATGATTGAAGAATTTTTAATGTCACAACTGCATGCTTTGGGCTTGTGGTATCAACAAGACGGTGACAGATCGCATACAGCCAGGATTACACTGGTATCACTGCGAAACCTTTTTCCACAACAACGTATTTAGAGAAATGGTATTATTGATTGGCCTCCACGGTCGCCTGATTTGACTGCGCCGGACTTCTTTTAATGGGGACATCTGAAAACCAAGGCTTGTGTAAACAAACTAGAAATGCTTGAGTAACTCAAACAAAATATTTGTGATGAAATTAATGAAATACCACGTGAAATGTGTGAGAATGTAATGAAAAATGTGTTGAAGAGAGTTCGCATTTGCGAGACTGACAGAGGCGGATATTGTTATCAATATAATACCCATTCTCTTTCATTTAATCAAAAATTATAAACTAACAAGGTAGTATACCTTCGCGGTGGACACCTTGTATGATTAATTTATAGTTAATTGTGTCTGAAATGTCTGAATGTGTTTAGTCTCTGTAATTTCCGTCTTAACTTATTTTATCAATACCACTTTTTTGTTGTGCAGATTTTAAACATTAATAAATAAACAATTAATTTTTGCTTTAACGAACAATTTAGCAGCATTAATAAGAGCAAAGGAAAAAAAAGCATAAAATGTAAATTGATTTTTCCCCACTTTTAATTTTAGGAAAATATTCCATTAAAAGTAGTTGATACTTCTTATTTGTTACCATAGTTAGTGATCGTTATACATTATTTAAATGGTTACACAGTGTAAGGATTTCGATAACGATCTAAGTTTTGTTTTGTAACTTAAAGCATTTTAGTACCAAAAAAAAAAAAAAACTAAATTGTTTCACTTATGTAAGATTAAAATAAACAAGTCGATTCTTAATATTAATACGGATACATATGTATGTATATGCACATATATACATTTTTATACACATACACACACACACACACACAAACATATATATATAAATTATTTCACTGTTGTGAACTTAATAAAAATTCCTTGTTCATCATTAAAATATACGCACAATAATTAAATAATTTCGATGATAGTGGGTTGATAACATTGTTATGGCTTCTATAGCTTGTAGTGCGGAGTGTAGTTTATTTCTATTATTTTGCTGTTGCTGTGAACGTCATGATACTATTTTAAAGTGAATATAGACTAAAGTTTTTTTTTTTCTGCTGTAGTGCGTATTCTGTCACCATAGTTTTGAAACGCTCCTAATATTTTATTTTTTAGACGTCCGTTGAATGTTCTCTCATACATTTTAGTTGTTGCTGTTTTGATATCATTCCCCAAATATTTTGTTTATTTTCTAAATATGTAAAGTTAGAAAGTATATGTATACATACGTATGTATGTATACATGTTTATGTATATGAGCTTATGTGTAAGATTATGAGAGTGCGTTTTGCATGTTGAGTGTTTAGCCCGCTCGTTTTATTTTAACCAGCAGAACGCTACAAAATAAGTGGCGTACATTAGCACAGTGGCCCATTAGAACACAAAATTTTTTCATTGTAGTGATAAATAAGTAACTTAATTAAAATAATTGTTTACTTTTTCACTTGCATTTCATTAGCCTAATAAACAACAAAATTTGATAGTTAAGTGATTTTTGTAAACTTTAAAAAAATTTCATTTTTCTTACGATTTTTTTCCTTCTAACATATACATACATATAACATATCCCCTCTATTTTTAAGCTGTCTCTTGAGTCTTTGAAACGCAGCTAGAAAGTGCTTGCAAGTGCTAAGCTAAAATGTTATTGATTGTTGTTCTGATACTACACTTGCTAGTGGTGCAAAAGCATGACATACACGAACAGACACTAAAAACGAAAAAGCTTAATTTTGTTAGTATCAACCCTTTTCATTCATTTCATGTTAATAATGGCTAAGACTATTTATAGATATCACCATTTAGGAAAGCTCTATTATTTATTTATTTATTTTAGAATAATAAGTCATGTCATAATGACAGGAGTTCCGCCGAAGTTATGCTATTTTGTTTGTTTACAATTTTCGATTAAATGAAAGAGAATGCATCTTATAACACAATATCAGATAAATCTTCACCTTTTGAGCCCTTTTGAGCACATTTTTCATTACATTCTCACACATATCACGATGTATTTTATTAATTTCATCGCGAATATTTTGTTTAAGTTTCTCGAGCATAAACCTTGCTTTTAAGATATCGCCACAAAAAGAAGTCCGGCGCAGTTAAATCAGGCGATCGTGGAGGCCAATAAACAATACCATTTCTCGTAATAACTTGTTGTGGAAAAAGGTTTCGCAGTGATTCCAGTATAATCCTGGCTGTATGCGATCTGGCACCGTCTTCTTGATACCACAAGCCCAAAGCATGCAGTTGTGACATTAAAAATTCTTCAATTATATCACGTTATCGCTCTCCATTCACAGTTACCGTTACGCCGTCTTCATTTTCAAAGAAGTAAGGTCCAAGGATTCATCCTGACCAATTTGCACACCAGACTGTCACTTTTAATGGATGCAAAGGTAACTGTTGAATAATTTGAGGGTTTCCTATTCCCCAGAACGAACTATTCTGTTTATTCACATAACCGTTCAAATGAAAATGTGCCTCATCACTCATTATGATTTTTTCACGAAAATCGGAGTTGTCATGGACGAGCTGTAACACCCTATTGGCATATGTACGGCGGCGTAAATTGTCTTGTGGAAGAAGCTCTTGTGCTTTCTATATGGAAACAAATGCCATTCTTTGTGCAAAATTGTGGGCAAAGTTATACTTTGATGGCCAAGCTCCTTGGCACGGCGTCGAATTGAGGTTGATGGATTGTTTTGAACATTTCCTTGAGCAGCAGTAATGTTTTCGGCCGATTTTGCAGTACGTTGTGGTCTATACTTGGACCTATCACCTACAGACCCTCCTTCTTCGCAATCATTCACTATACGATAAATAATGCGTTTTGTTGGCACGTTTCTCCCAAAATTTTCTCCCAAAAATTTGACGTAACTATCTTATCATCATAGTAATTGATGATTGATTTTGATAAAAAGTTTCAACGATTAAAATGCATTGGTTTATCGAATATTTTTTCCTTATAAATTTGCCACGTGTTTACTTCACGATATTTTTTTTTTTTTTTAAGAGAAGTAGCACTTTAGGCAACAATGCCTATTTAGTCAAGTACCGTGCTACATTCTTTTAGGAAAGGGATAGAGAATAGATGAAACAGGGGATGAAAGTAGAAAGATAGTCGGAAATTAACTGCCGTATATAAGACAGCACAGCGACCAGTGACTACTTTTGTAGTGAAAAACACCAAGGTCTTCGTTGGGAATCGAACCCACAACCCCCATATTTACATGCTAGTACACTACCTACTAGCCTACAGAAACACCTAACCACGATTGCCAAATATGAGCTGTCAAGACTTATGTTTATCGAAATGGCGGCAAAACAAAGTAGTCTACCTTCGCGGCGGACACCCTGTAATTATGTAAAAATTATTTTTTTTTAATCTCGAATAAAATCCATCTAAAAGTATTTGACTTTCGGAAATGAATCTCCGAGTGAAGAGTTCTCATGAAAATTTGTGTGAAAATTGTTTAGGTATTTTATTTATGATTACAAAACTGTAACTTTATTCAGTTTGAATTTTCATATATTTTTAAAGCCACTGTGCAACATTTTATATCAACCATATTTCATCAATTTCTTTTCTTAGGAAATGTTTTGCCATGTTTTTTTCTGCTTTCTGTCAACGACAATATCTTGTGCCCGTATACATGTGAGTGAGCACACAGTGGGAATTGTTAAGGGAAAGATTGTATTTTCATTTTATTATAAAACATGCATTATTTTAATAATTTTTTTTTAAACTACTATTCCCTAAATTCACAGTCAGCACTTTTACTCGAAACTTTTTTGTTTGTGTGCTGCAGACAGGGATGGAAAATTTAGCAGTACTATAAAATATAAATAATATCAATGAGCCAGTTCACATTGGATTAGTTGTGCTGGTCTAACATGGCAGCTTGGCGGCATTTACGGTGAGGGGGGTAGTTTTTGGTTGAAACAATTTTTCTACCTGCTTCAACACCGCACAACGAAAACAAACAAATACACATGCATTTATGAAAACACAGGTCTTGTGTGTTTTTTTTTTTTGCAGAGCGATTTTTAGTCTTCAGTTGGCTATCGTCGTGTTAATATGAATATGAATTCAAAAGTAGATAAATAGGTTGAATGATATTTATTTTTATCTTTTTTACCTAAATATGTTTTAATCTTTGAAACAGTCTCTAAATTAAATTTTAACGATATATTTTTTCAATATTTCTTTTTCCTATGGAAAGCTTCTTAAGGAAAAATTAACAAAAGTTAATAACAAATTGAAAAAAAATTTTTATTTAATTAATTAGAAAGAAACTTTTCATCATCAGTTAATCCAGCCATATTAATTTTGTAATGGGTATACTATGGTGTATACCGAACGAAAAACAAACGTGAAGTGAATAAAAAACACTAACACACACAAAGCTGTTTATATGCATACAATTTTGTGCTAGAATAATTAGTCTAGTGTGTTTTGGAAAGAACTAAAGTTGTGCGAAACAAATATTAATCCAATGTGAACTGGCCCAATAAATATAACATTTGTGTACAGTCAAAGAAAATTGTGTGCATATATTTTAAACTAAAACAGCCGGCAAAACGGGATTCCAAGTATTAGTAAGCAACTTAATATCACAAGTTTAAAATCATCCAAAAATTGCTTTATTATTTTAACCCAATGAATAACTTTAATGCAGCCTAAGTTCCTGTATATAAAAATTTCAAAATTTATTAAAAATTATTTACCCATCATGGTGTTGACTTTTAAGGAAAACAGAAAAAATTATACACTAGCAGAATATAATGTTTCATTTTCTGAAATGCTTCATCCATCATCAACATTCTTTGTATCCAAGTGAAATTCTTTATCACTTATAGTTAATAAGGACAAAAAGGAATAAGGACAAAATAAGAGATATACTTAATGACAATGATTTTCCTGTAGAATTAACTAACCGATTAATTAGATAAAATGGTAATTATTGGCATAATCATTAACTTATGTTCCTGGAATATCAGAAAGATTAAGAAAGTCTAAAATATATGACACAGATAGATATATAATTGCACACAAAACATATAACACATCAAATAAATTATTTAGCAATATGAAGGATAAAATAGAGGAAAATGTAAAAATCTGATGTTGTCTTCAGGATACTGTGTGGAGGAAATGACCAGTTGAACTGGGACAAAATTTATCTTGGGACAACAAAAAATAAACTTAAAACAAGATTAGCTGGTCACAGATGTAACCAAAAATATAGGAATATTTCAACATAGAAGACATCCTTATCTTCATATTGTAAGAAATATAATCATTATCTAAAGTTTGAGGAAGCATCACTATTAGATATAGAAAAAAAGCTGTAAGAGACGTTATGTGTTAGAAATGTTAGAAATTGTTAAGGTACCAAATGTAAAGAGAATAAATTTCAAAACAGACACAGAAAATTTAGCGCAGAATTATAGGTACTTAATTCGAAAGACACATAATTTGTTATAATTATTTCATAAGAGAAAATTTGTTATTTAATTTCCGATCCCTTATTTTTGTATGTTTAAATATTTGAAATTTTATTTTTGTATGTATGTATGTGTAAGAAAAATTATTTTATAAGTTTTTGTCAATGGTTTTCAAAAAAACTTTTGAAATTGAGAATAATTTTTGTTTTTATAAAAATAAATTTCCTGAAGAAGGGAAAGTGAAATATTGAAAATAAACGTGTTAAATTTAATTAAAAAGACCTTTACAAAGATTAATACTTATTTATTTAAGAAGAAAACAAAGATTGAATAAAAATAATAATCAAAAATATTAAGATTAAAAGTATTTTTCTTTTCTTTATATCTTAATTTTGCAACATACAACGCTGAGCTAATGGATTGTTTTACAATCAGTGCTAGCGATCTCGAAGGGACTCGACCAATTTTAGATGGAAATGGTAACGTTAGTGTTCTTAGTCTTAAAGAGAAGCAGTGATTTTTATCAGTATCGTGCACTAGTCCAGTTCCCTGATGTTTCTAACCAGGAAAAAGCTAAACTGGAACTGAAGACTATAGTCCTAATTTGCATAGAATATCTGCATTCTGTAATATCTCTGAATGAGCTGAGTATCTATATATATTTATAAAATATTTGAAGAAGAACTACCAAACAATCGTACTCACTGTTTGGCGAAAGCTTTCACAATATTGAAAATGCTATACGAATAAAATTAATAATACCTATTCTGTGACTGTTTTCAGGAAAAAGTCCAAAATTTTTACCATTAAAAACAAGCAACCGACTTCAAAAGAGCAGAAAAGGTTTTCTATGTTCGGCTAATTAGAGCTACGAATTGATACTGAGCAGTTAAGTGAAACGAGACCTGTAGATTTTTACTTGAATTGTTTAGAAGTTAGCAAATCTGACTTATGTAGATTTTACTGGGTATGTGTGATATCAAACACTCCTTAGTTAGTAAAGGAATTTTAATCGGTTTATAGACGTTATTACATTTTACAACTCAAAGAGAAGCAATACTTATTTACAAAGGAATTACTTAATATTTTTCACAAGTGGTGTCTACCTAGTAGTAGATATTACTGAGTATGTATGAGAGTGTGCAATGTCGCAACTTCCGTAATAGGTTTATTGAAAACGTCACTAATAGTAACGGGAGCTTCAACCGCTATTTATGCAAACATTTTCAATTGTTTTTCACTTTTTGTTAAGATTATTTGATTATTTAAAGCAGAATTACATTGTAATCCAATTTGGACTGCCTACGAACTTTATACGAAGAGTTTTGTATTTAATTCCAAATAGACCATTTTCCATCCCTGTTAAATAATCCCAATTTTTTTTGCTTTTTCTTTAATATCATGTTATTACTTATATTTTTTTTCTTTTTTGTTTTATGTATGTATGTGTGTGAATGTATGGTTCTGTGTGTCGAAAAAATAAAAACTTCAGTTTTTTTATTAGCGTTTTTTATATTGTGTATTTCCCATTTCTTTTCTTTCTCTTCTGAATGCGTGTGTGCTTTTAACGTATGTGTTATTTTTTCTTTTTCAGCTCAAGCTTTATCAACGCGTTAACTGATGTTGCTGACGCTTTTTTCGTTTTTTAACGCAGTCGCTGTTGTCGCAGTCGTCACGTCATCGTTTCAGTATTCCAAAATGACAACAAATGGATAAAATAACGTTGGGCTTTTTTAACTAACGGTATATTATGTTTTAAACATATTTTATTTTATTTATTTACTTTTTTTCATTAATTTAATTCTTGTATGTTAAAAAGTACGTGTCGTGCATCCTAAAACTTTCCAACAGAAGCAATAAAATATTTAAATTCCCACATTTTAAATGCCAACACCGAAAACGTAAATTTTATTAAGCTAGAATTTCTCCTCATTAGAACAAAGCTTTGTTTTTAAAAGCGTTTCGTATTTACATTATTTCTGTCGATTACCAAATATTTCTTTATCTGACCTAAAGATCACATTGTGCTTATGGTCGGTCGGTTGGTCGATTAATATTTGTTTAATTTCCCTATTCAACATAAAATTACAAAACGTAATCAAACACATACATACATACATACATATATAAACATGCGTACTTACACACTTATCTGATATGGTTGATATTACAAATGTGTGCGTACATGTTGCACATGTATTCACTGTTTTATTTATAGTTACAGCACAAAAAATAGTAATAGACACATTTTAAATTTTACAAGGTTTTGTGTTGGAACTAAAAATTTTTAAAATAAAAATGTTTTAAATCGAACTTTTGTGCTTAAAGAAAATAGAGGAAATTAAAGCAAAAGCCACATAAACGCTCTGAAAGTCATATCTCAACAGTCCAACAGCAATTCATTACTTGAAAATCGTGTATTTTTGGTATCAAAACATGGAAAATATTTTTCCTTTCTTTCTTAAATTTGTGTAATGACTTCTCAACTTCCAATTTCCCTCCCTCGGGAGTAGGCAGTGTTGTTAGGACCATCCACATCTTCAACTGCTTCTGGGGATAAAGGGCGTCATTAGTCGCCTAGGCTAACAGGAGCCTGAAAGTGGAAGAATTGGACAATTGAGGTCCGACCAATATCTTGCCAAACGGCTGTTAATTGCCGACTATCCTTCAACTTTCAACACCTATTTCATCTCTTCTCTATCCCTTTCCTAAAGAATGTACCGCGGTACTTGACTAAATAGGCATTGTTGCCAGAAGTGCTACTTCTCTTTATGACAAAAAAAACTGGTACTACTGTACTTGTTAATGGCCCTTCGGGCAGTAACGTGGTGGCTGTATTTTAAACTCAAAAACGGTGGGAAGGAATGGCGTTTTCCGCTCCGACTCTTAAGCAAGAAGTGGGCGTACGGCCATGATGGGTGTGCTTTAAAAATTGTCACCTAAAATGTGTTAAGCAACTTGGGGAAGCCAAGTGCTGACCTCAATCTGTATCACTACTTCCCAATTCTCCAAAAAACGAAAAAGAGGAGTTCGACTTGAAAAACTTGCCCTTGTCATGAATATATCTTTTTTTGAAATCTTTTTCATTTCCCTTTTGACTTGAGTACTTTTGCATTATTGAAATTATTAATATATTTTTTTAACATCAAAATCAGTTATAATAGTGAGTGTGAGCTGACATCACACTTGACAAGATGCAGAACAAATAGGTCTACTGCCTGTAATTTCTATATCATAGTCATAGATATTTATATTGTTATAACTTTTTGTTTTTGTAAAATATAAAAAATAATTTCCTGAAGAAGCTTTCCACAGGAAAGCGAAATATCGAAAAAATAAATCGTTAAAATTTAAAAGATCGTTTAAAAGATTATTTTTTATTTTATTTTATTTGATTACTTAGTTAGTGACAATATAGTGGGCATTGAACCTATTGCATTGTTATAAACGGTAATGTTAAGGCGGGAAATCGGAGACAGTCTGCCAAAAGAACTCGACTTCTTATATACGAACTTTGAAAGCCTGTAACTGGAATGGAAAAGTATTTCCAGAAACGTACATAATAATTTATTTGTTCAACTGAAAAGCCAATTTATGATCAAGGACTGCGACAATAAATTTAGTCCATTCAAAGAGGGAGAAAAATCTCAACGTGTATAGTCGAAGTAGCTTATGAAGTGTTATAATGGTATCTTCTTGCCTAATTCCGATGTTGCAGTCGAAAATGGGTTGAATGGATAAAGTTAATGTATAATAATAACCAGATGCTAGAAAACTTAAGCTGGTGAGAGTAGATAAAAGTTCTAAAGGCAATAGTAAAAGTACGTTGTTAAAGGGGCAAAAGTTCAAGAATGATGAGTGTTAAAAGTGGCCCTGACTAAGCCTAGCGGTTACCAAATATAATAAAGGACATATAATAAAGGACGTGTACGTAAACATATTATTTTAAAGCGATAAGATGACGTTTAACCAAAGCAATAAATACTTTACATTTCAGCCCATTTTTAACTGTTTAATTTCAACACTATTTTAAAAATCCCTCTGCTCCTGTTCATATTATTGCCACTGTTCTAAAGATTTATATGAATGTGTGTGTGTGTGTATGTGTGTATAAGTGAAAGACTTTAAAAAATATACAAACAGTGAAATTATTATGACTTTCACTACGTTTACATATTTCGGTTGAATATTATTTTTGTCTTGTGTTTTGTTGTTGTTGCTGCCAACTACAAAAACAAATTTCATAACAACAATACATTTAAATTGCCGTCTATTTATTTATACAATAAAACAAAGTGTTTTATAGAATTAAAATCCACAACAAAAAAACTTGGCAATAATGTATGTATTTTGGATATGCGATAATGAAGTTGGCATGACAATTTTAAAATTTGCCAACATACAACAGCAACAAACAAACAAGTAAACCCTAATATTTTTTTTTTTTTTATAAGAATAGTTTAGTTGATTTAGTTGATTTAACAATAACAACAATTACAATAAACAAAACAGTGTTTATGTGCGATTTGTATACTTTTAGTTGATTTAATTTCTTAAAAGAGAATTTATTTCTTTCTACTTTTAAATCTTTTTTATTTGTTGTATTAAGTATGAAGGCTTAAGGACATAATGCTGAGCAGTCTTAATTTAAAAGAACAAACATTATTTTAGAATCCATAAAATTATTGTTGTTAATTTCTCCCCTTAAAGTTTTTCCTGGCTGTTTTTTTTTAGCAAATGGCGATAAGGATATATTCACATCGAAAGCGCTCGTTATTTGCGGAGAAACAGCAAGGAAAGACGTTAAGGGGAGAAATTGACAACAGTATTCCATTCACTGGCGGAACAAGCCCGAACAATTTAATATCATTCAATTTTGGTTTAGTTTTTTTTTTTTTTTTGGAATAATAATTTTTTTTAAACTTTGTCAAAAAAGGGATTTAAATTTTCATCATGTTTAAATAAAAATGCTTAAATAAAAATTATTTTATTTTAAATTAAAATAACTTTAACACTATTAATAACTAAAGAGACTTGAATCCGAAACACTAGTTTTAAAGATAGCAGCAAAGTTCCTTGGAATCGTTAATTATTAAAATCTTTTTTTTAATAAGTTTTCAAAAAGTACTTATTTTCTAAAAGTATCTTTTTTCCAAAGGTGTCTATTTTCTAAATTACATTTACTGGTAAAAAAATACCCATGAACTACTTTGGGCTTATTCATACAAAAATTTTATGTTAAATGAAGA
This sequence comes from Trichopoda pennipes, assembly GCA_030448955.1. NCBI lineage: Eukaryota > Metazoa > Arthropoda > Insecta > Diptera > Tachinidae > Trichopoda > Trichopoda pennipes. The sequence goes on from JASKUP010000040.1 coordinate 8,758,167, forward strand.
ATATTTTTACACGTACGGCCATTTTGAAAAAAAAAAACTTTGTTGAAAATTCAAAAAATAATAAAAACAAAGAATAACAGCACCTTGTTAATAAAGTAATCAGTTTTCGTGTATTATTTTTTTTATTTTTTTTTTTTTTTTGAAGTAGACACTCAAAAATATTGCGCAATATTTTTTTTTAGCAGTTCTAACAATCCATACGAAGCTGACAAATTATTATATAAAATTTTCTAAAATAAAATTTTACCTTTAATTGATCCACTTGAATTATTTTGTCCGGGCGATTGTACATTACTTTGTCCCAGTGTGTTGGCGTGTGCTTCCAGTTTGGATGTAACGCTGTTCCACATATCAAACATGCGTTGCGTATACATTATATTTGCTTAATTTATTAAACTTCTTTTTCTGTTTTTGTTTTACTTATTTAATTGAAAATAATAAAATGAAAAATTTTTTATTGATGTTTTATTTTTTATTATTATTATTATTTGTTTTTTTTAATGTTAAATAATGGTTGCTTGGCTTATTTTAGTTAAATATTTTTCTTTTTTTTAATTTCTATTTTATGTTTTAATGTTATATTTTTAAATCTTTCATTTATTAATATTATTCACAATTTTTGTTGTTGTTTTTGTTTTAAGGCATTAAAAAGAAATATTTCTTTTTTATAAATATTTAATTTTATGTAGTAAAAAATTGTTTGCGTTTTTATTTTAAATGTTGAATTTAATATATTTTTAACAAATCGTATTTGTTTAAGGGTTTTTTTTGTTTGTATAAAATAAATAAATGCTAATTACTAATTTATTATTATTTTTATTATTATTATTATTATTATTACTATTATTTGTTGTTGTTGTGTTTGAAACATTTGATGTTTTCTTTAATTTTTTTGTCTATTTTTATTTATGTTTATGTTTTTTGTTTGTTTTGTTTTTCTTTTAAGGCCCTTGTAAGTCTGGGGCTAACATTGCACTTGGTTTTATTGAGGGGGGAGGAGGTTTTAAAATATTTTTGTTTTTTATTTTTGCTAATAAATGCCAATTTGTGTATTTGTTAGTTATAAATTGTTGCGTTTATTATTTCTTTAATAATTTTTTATAAATTTAACTTGAATTTGATGTGAAATACTTGTATCACAGTCCTCTATTATTTTGTTTAAAGGTTGTATATATAATTTTATAATTTTAGCTAATTTTTATTTTTAATATATATTTTTTTTGTTTAATAATTATTTAATGAAGTGATAGGTACAAATTTGGTTTGAAATATATTTTTTTTAATTTATTGTTTTTTTTTTTTTTTTTGTTTAATTTATGTATATAATTTTGTTTTATTTTTGTAGTTGGATTTGTTTGCTAATTATAATTTTATTTAATTTAATTTAATTACTAATTTTTTTTTTGTAATTAAGACACTTGTTCTGATTTTATTTTAATTTCTTAAAATTTGTTTTAAATTATTTTATAAATTTTTAAAGCCTTGGTTTTGGATTATTATTTTATTTTGGGGTTTGGTTGGTTGGTTGGTTGGTTGGCTGCTTGATTTTAATTTATTTAGTGTGTTTGGAAAATGTACAACGAAGTTAAAGATAATCCAAATAACCGAAAATGTATGGACTAATTTAAAGATTAAAGACCAGTTTTGAATTTATATTCTACATTTCAAACTCCCGCAGTCTCCTATTCTATCATGCGTTCCTTCTTGAGAGATTTAAAAAAAATCATATTACCGGGTGCTGATTTTCTATTAAAACAAACTACGGAGGAAAATTTTTTTGTTTATTATTCACTCTTTTGAAATGAAATCTTTAACGCCAAAATAAAAAACGAAACATTTTAAGATGTTTTTTAGGTTTTATTTAACTGTTGCTTTTGTCTGTAATTATAACTTCTTCTTCTTCTTTTTCTTTGTTCGAATGAATCATCTTTTACAGTCACTTATTCAAGCATTCATTTATTTCTTAAAAATTTCGTTTTTTTTGTGTGAGTTTTAAGCCACTTAGAAAGTTTTAGCTAAAATTGTGTAAAATTTCAATTTGATTTTGAATCAAATTGTTTGTCGAAGTTGTAGTTGTATTTGTATTTGTTGCTGTATTGCTTTTGTTGATTTCTTTATGATTTGTAATAGCTGTTGTTGTCTTTTTATTGTTATTGTTATTATTATTATTGTTGTTGTTATTTAATTTTGTAATAGTTTTATTGGTATTTGTATTTTTGCACTTAATCACTTTCACTGTTTTTGTTTTTGTTTTTATTGCTGTTGCTACAGCTTTAGCATTTGCTGCCGCAGCTGCTGTTGCTGTTGCTGCTACAGTTTCTGTTACTTTTTCTGCTATTGGTATCGGTATCGATGGTGAGCTTGATGATAATGACAAAGTTGACGTGGACGTTGTTGATGACGTTGATGATAATGATGATGAAGACAACAACGACGACCCTGCATTAATTTGTTGATTTTGTTGGTCAATTGGAGGGCTGCTTGAAGCAACTATTTTATTCAAACTTATTTTATTATTAGAGTTTATATCAAAATTGTTGTTGTTGCTACTGTTAGTGCTGTTACTGTTGCTGTTACTACTGCCACTGCTTATGTTAATAATGTTGCTGCTGCTGTTATTATTATTATTATTATTATTGTTATCATTGTTTTGTCGATTTCTCCGCTTTGTCTGATTCCAAATCAAAATATCCAAAAACACGAAAATTTCACGACTATTTATTCCGGAAGACATTTGGTGGAATTGGTTGTTTTGTAACAAAAAACAATATTTTTATTTTTGTTTAAGAATTTTTTAGTGTTTCCTTCTCCCACCCAAAAGCAACAAAAAAAAATTAAAAACACCCTCTTTTTTGCTTTAGAATTTTAGTCTTTAGGCCTTAATAAAAGGCCCTTAAAGATTGTCCCCATAATTAAAGCTTGCAAAACACGGACATTTAAGTAAAGTTTTTAGCTTAATTTTCCTAAGAAACATTTTGTTTAAATTTTTTTTTTTTAATTTCAATTTACACTTTCATAATTTTCACAAAAATAAATGTCGATGAAATAAATAAAATTTTTCTGAAAAAGTAAAACATTTAAAAAGAAACTCTCTATGAAACTTATGGAAAAACATGAAACTTTCGAAACACATTCAACATTTGCCATTAAAAATATGAAATTTTTTTTATTTCATTTAAATTAAGTTTAAATTTCTTTTCTTAAAAATGTTTTAAACATGTTATCAAAATTTAATTCTTAAACAAATTTGTTGTCTAACATACTTCCACAACAAAATTTCCATTATTATAAAAACTCTCCAACACCCAGTATTTTGTTTTTTTCGCTTTTTTCGCTTTTTTCAGCCTTAAGTTAATTTTAATTTAAAAACTGTCTATTTTATATCTAAATAATCCCTTATTAAATTGGAATTTTTCATTTTTCTGTGTGTGAGTGTCTCCAACTTCGTTTTCATGGCTTGTTTTAACTTGAAAAATCGATATAGAAGAGCAGCATTAAACTACAAAAAAAAAAAATGTCATTTTAACATGCATGAAAAAGGGGTTGGTTACTTTAACTTGGCCCCACAGCTTACCGCACCTTATTAACGAACATACCCATCATCATCCCCAAATTTAAAAGAAAAAAAATATAGAAAAGGCAAAACTATATCAGCCAGAAGTATGTTTGTTGCAAATGGGAGGAGAATAAAAAAGTTCTATGACCCAGTGGCTTAACATCGTCTCATGTTTTGTTAAGTTGTAAGAGATTATTATGCCAAGCGGCACAGTACTTCGAACATGAATTTTAAATAAATGTTTCAAATTTAGTTATTCTACAACAAAAAGGAGAGAAAAACAGCACTCAGATTTCCTCCGGGAGAAAATTAAGGGCTGTGCTCTTACTTAGTCTTTGTGCAGCATATTTCTTTATTTAAATAATAATTAATTTAAAATTTAAAATTCATGGATTCATAGTTTGTTTTTTTTTTGCAAACACATTTCTATTTTGCCCACAATTACATAGAAAATAGAATTTTTTAAATATTTGCTTTTTAAGAAAGTACTTTTGGCCACATTAAAATATAATCCTGAGACAAAATTTGGTAAAATGGTAGACATGAAACCTGATTGATAGACTGAAATGAAAAACAAGTACAGGGTATCTGCCGGCAAGGTATACCACTTTGTTTTGCCGCCGTTTTGGTAATCATTAGTTTTGACAGTTCATATTTGTCAGTCGTGAAGCAGACGCGTGGCAAAGTAATCATGGAAAATTATTCGATAAAACATCGTATGCCCATCGTTAAAACATTTTATCAAAATCAATAATCGGTTACTGTGTCGATGGGAAAGTTACTTGAAATTTTTGAAAGAAACAAAGTGCGAACACTTTATCGTGTAGTGAATGATTTCCAAGAAAGAGGGTCTGTAGGTGATAGGCTCTTGCATGAACCATAACGTACTGCAAGATAGGCTCAAAACATTAATGCTACTCAAGAAAGTATTCAAAACAATCCATTAACCTCAATTCGACGCTGTGCACAAGAGCTTTGGCCACAATTTTGGACAAGGATTTGCATTTCTTTCCATATAAGATTCAGTTGATACAAGAGCTTCTTCCACAAGACCATTTACACAGCCACACATATGCCAATAGAATTATACAGGTGGCCCATGGCACATTTTCATTTGAATGGATATGTGAATAAGCAGAATGGGAAACCCTCAAATTATTCAGGATTCACCTTTGCAACCATTAAAAGTAACAGTCTGGTTTGCAATTTGGAAGGAGGAATTATTGGACCTTACTGATTTGAAAATGTGAATCGCGTAATGGTAACTGTGATTGGGGAGCGATATCGTGATATGAAAAAAACGAAAACTTTTTAATGCCACAACTGCATGATTTTGGCTTGATTAACATGCGGTATCAACCAGACGGTGCCACGTCGCATACAGCCAGGATTACAATGGAATAACGGTGAGACTACTTTCCACAACAAGTTGTTTCAGTTTCAGTTATTGATTAGTCTCCACGGTAGATCGATTTGACTGCTCCGGATTTCTCCGGATTTTGTGGGAATATCTGACTAGCAAGATTTATGAAAACAAACCAGAAACGCTTGAGCACCGCAAACAAAATGGATATGGATTATGGATTTAATGAAATGCCGCGTGAAATGTGTGAGACTGAAATGAAAAATGTGCTCAAAAGGGCTCGCATTTGTAAGGGTAACAGAGGTGGACATTTATCTGATATTGTATTCCATACATACTGTCCGAAGGACATTATATTTATGCAAATACTTTTCTATGCATTAAAATAAAATACAATCTTGGTACTTTTTAAGTGCATTATTTTAGGAACATTAATAGTGTAGTGGTGATAAATTTTTAAGTGAATTTCACGATGAAGTTAAAAGAGTAAACCTAATGATTCTCTTTAAGTGTAAAGAATGAGGGCGTTGATTTAAGAAATTTAAAATGCTAGAAAATTGTACAAATCCAATTTTATATTAGAAGTAGTTATCATCAACTGCATACAAAAATGTTCGCTGATAGCTAACTAGAACAAGAGTACTATTTAAAGCAATTGAATAGCTCATGCCTTTGAAAAAAAGAATACTTTGCATATTTCAGAGTTGTAGTTACAATGTTTTAACATTAAGAGCATAGAGAGTTGGAGCAGGCATTATTATTATTATTATTCATAATTCCTATATACCTTTCGTATTATAGGCGAAATAGCCAAATAGTTACTTAAAAGTCAAATATTATTAAAGACAATTTCTTTTTACATTACTGAATTCGGCTTGATTTAGTTAAAAATTTTCAGACTGGGAAGATTTAATTACTTTTCAATAACAATTACAATTAATTTGTTATTGGATATTCTCAATGACATATCACAGATAATTGTTATCAATATCAGAGAATATAGTTAAATACAAATATAAGTAGTTCCAATTACAAGTATATGTAATGTGTAATTGGAAATGTTCAATTACAAATTACAGGTCGTACTTATATTTAGGCGAATAAATTAAATATATTTTGAAAATAAGTAATTAGGATTGTTAAAATTTTATTATGAAGATATTTAATAATTTTGGTAATTAAATATCAGAAGAAGATTGTTGATATTTTTTGTAAATAAACATTTTTTTTGACAACAGAAACGTCAAAAGTACTAATTTTTTAACTAAAATTTTAACTGAAATTTATGTTTTCTAATTACAATTACATGTAATTGTGTAATTGCAAATGTAATTAATTATAAAATGTACTCGACTTCACCCAGTTCTGTTAATTGTACTTGTGACAAAAAGAGAACAGTAAAATTTAGATACCGGCACTATGAAATGATTTTTCTAGTTCACTACAACGTTCGGTAGCATGCTTTGAATCTATTTTGAGAGAAATAGAGTATGAGAACTTTAATTACTTAAATTGTATTGTGATAAACAAAACAACAAAATTTAAATAGCTGAACAATGCCGGCTGAAAATTAAAAGAAAACAAACGGTTGGCAACCATACAAAATGTTAAAGGATATTAATGCCTGTCTCGGACAGCCTGTCTATTTTTGTTGCAGGCGTTTGGTTGGCGTATTTATGTAAATTACATTTTTTAATACATATATATAATACATACATATGTATATAAAAATATGAATGGATGTTTTAAAAACCACATACAGAAGCTTTTTATGCAAATTTGATTATGTATTGATAGTACAAATAAATATTTTTTTTTTTCGTAAATTGACAAATTTTTTTCTGCTGCACACTTTGTAATAATAAATTATTGACAATGTTGTTGTTTTTGAATTTTTTTTTAGTGTATTGCTTATGACCCCGTAACACTGTGAACCGCATTGCATACCGGTATCCATCCATATTAACAAGCACATGCACATGTTCAACAAACAGCTACAGACATACATACATACATACAGACATACATAATGATGAAAATAAAAATAAACTTAAATCAACGGCATGGTGTTTTTTTTCCCCTTTTTTGAAATGTTATATAAATTTTGTTGTTGGTTTAATCGCATATTGTAAGGAAATCAACATACAACTATTTGTCCCACAACGCATGTATACGTCATCATTGATTTTCATGTGGCACACAGTCACAGACGCGAATAAAAAAAGCCTAAAACGAAACTTAACAACAGCCAACAGCTAAAGCAACCACCAAATTATAATAAAAAAAGAAATGAAAACTTACAACAAAAAAAAAAAACAAAAAAAAGGAAAAGAAAAGAAAAGAGAGCAATTTAGAGGGAGAACAAGTGAGAGAGTTAATGTATGTGAACATAAAAATGATTTATTCATTTTACATACATTAACACGATTACAACAGTGATGCCATTTACTAATCTGCATAATATTCCGATTTTTAGTTGCATAAATTTTATTGTTCTCTATTTTATTGGCAGCTGCTGATAGTTTGTGGGGTCTACGTTGTTCTAGGGGATTTCATTTAATTATAAAACATAACATTATAAAATTTTATTACCAAAAGTCTAGCAGCGTCATTCTCGCTACTCTTTCGAAAACTGCACTGGTGGGCTACTCATATTATTTTTGCCCAAATTAAAAGATACGACGAAGGCACTACAAGTGTTTACATGCTAAAAACTATAGTCAATCGCGCCAACTTTATCGCTGTAAATTTGTTTACATTATATTTTTCTATAAAAATTTTCTAGCTGTAAAAAAGTATAAATATTTTTTTCAATCGACCACTGGCAACACTGGCATTTATTACAGATATTTAAGTACGAAGAGTATATGAATGTGTAAACAAATCCCAACATAAATTTATAGACAGTTTTCCCCTCCTTGAGAGCGAATTTTGTTAGCAAACTGTGTAAGCCCACTGGCATAAAAAGCTAAACTAACCCAAAAATAAATAATAAGACCAAAATAATTTAAACGAAAAGAAAAGAAAACAGGAATACAGTGAGAAAAATTAGGGTACAAAGTGTGGAGAAATATATGTAGTTTTCATAGTTTTCGTTTTAAAAATTTTGCCTGCATGCTTATATATTTCAGACAGATAATTTAGATGAAATATCGCCAGAATATTATGTATACAGTCAGAATACTTAAAAGAATAGTAAATAACATTAACATTATAACATTAATAGTCTTAAATCGCTTTTTAAATCTATTCCATAGCACTACGATATTTGTGTAGCAACATTTAAACCACTTCTGAAACCATATATGGATTATGCTAAAGCATTTCTACAGCAGTGTATAATACTCTTTATTTATCTCCTCCAGTGCTATCTGTTTCCATTCGAGAGGCTAAAGAAAGTGTATAAAAGATTGACAGCAACATTAAGGGAAAACAATTTCGTTAAAAATACATTTGTTCCGACCATAGAATATTCCAATAAGCTTTATGAAATATTAATTCCATTAGTAAATATTAATTCTCTGCTAAATGCTATCAAAAACGGTATTCGATATCAGACGATAGTATTCAGGCGGTTGTCAAACAGTAAATTATTTTCTGAGTAAAAAATTTATGGATATTTGTGTTTTTGTTAAATGTTTGTGTTGTGTTAATTTTTTCTCTCAGTGTATAAGTATATGTATATCTAACGGATAACGGAAAAATATGTCTATAAAGAATATTTTTCATATTTTGTGCTTTTCTTTTGTTTCCTTCTTTTGTTATTTCCTTATATTTTCCTGCTGTTCAGTAATTCAATACGGCACAGAGCAAAAAAAAAAAAACAATATTTTCCTTAAAATTCCAATTCTTTGCTTCGTCCATTCTTCTCGAGCATCTGACCAAGTTATGAAAACAAATAAGCAAACAAACGAACAGTAAAGAAAAGCATTTGTATACAACAACAATAACAAAAAATGCAATGCCTACAATGCATAAATATTGCATGTTGTTGACTTTTTGCATTGTTGCAACAATATAAAACAGTTAACTTTGCAGAGAAATTTGGCCATTTAGAGAAAATCTCATAAAAAAGTTGAGCAAAAAACAAAATAAAAATAAAAAAGCAACAACGAATATGTGTCTGTGGAAAAACACATAAAAAACGTTGCTCTACTGAACTTCTTCTATGACGGCATGTGGAAAAATGTTATAATAACTACAGCAACAACTGCTAAGCAACATGAGTAAAAGAAGCAGCAGCAGCAGCAGCAGTAGAGGCAGAGACAGAGGCATTTTACTCCCGTTAGAAAATGCGCTTGCGCTTTACAACTAGTTTTCTATATATAAAACCAGTATGTTGTTGTTTTTATTGTGTTTCTTATTTATTTATTTCTTTTTTTTTCTTGATGAAGAAAAATTATTGTTACACAGCGCCCACGTAAACGAAGGCAGAGAACAAGATTCATAGGAGAGTGTCGGCATTGCAGGCCTCGTGCTCAGATGTTGGCAGAAGTTTTACTAAAAGCTTACATTTTATTATTTGTTTGTAGGTTTGCATATTAATATGTATATGGTTGTGTAAGTGTTCGTGTGTGTGTTTGTCTTTATTTGCTGGTTTGTGTTTATGTATGCGTATCTATAGGACTGAGTTGACTACCGATAGTCGTTCGTTGACGCCGAAAAAGACCAATGACCTATGCTGAGTTAAGGTACTTGTTCTACTAACAAAAGTATAGAACAGAGAATATTTTCAACGAACTGAATGAAATAACGAACCAAATACTTACCATCAAACAAACCAACGAACATTCTAAGCGATGCGGAGCAAAGTAGGTGAATGGGGAACAGGAGCCAGCCGACAACTGTGGGGAGGAGGTGGAACAAACTATTCTGCGCATCGAGTATGAATATATTTGACTAGAACTGTTTAATGTTTGTTTTTTTTTTGTTGTTTTTGTTGCTTTTAATGTTGCTTTTTGTCCCCCCGCTGTTGGTACTAAACAATGAGAGAAAAAAAACAAAAATAAAAGAGGGGTGTGTGAGCGTTTGTTTGAATGAAAGAGTATGACAGGGGCCTTTTCTTTCTTTTAGCGGGAGGAAAACATGAATTGAAATTTCTTGCTGTTGCTATTTTAATCCAAACAGCCGCTATCTCACACAAAACATACTTACACACATACATATATACATACATGTACACATGCACACTTTAACAATAATAACAATAATAAAAACAAGAACGCTAGAAATTTGTTTGACTGTTAGAACAAATAAAGAATGAAACCGAACAAAAATTTCTGCGACCGAAACTATTAAATTCATAATTTGTTTAAAGTAAAATTTTAATGTTTTAATATTTTTTTTTTTTCATATTTCTTATATTCTCTACAATGTGCAATTTTAATTTGAATTGTTTGTTTGTTTGTTTGTCTTTTTCTTTCATTTAAAATATCAAATTCTTGAAATTTCTACAGTTCGAAAAATTTTAAAAATTATGTTGCAATAAAAAAAGAATAAAAATAAAAATAAAAAAAATTACTTCGTTTGCAATTTCTTTTAAAATTGCAATAAATAATCGATTTTTTCTTTTTTTTTTTCTTGACAAAATTTTTACACAAGTATTTGACTTATTTTCCTCTTTCTTTATCTTCAAGAAAAAAAAAACAGTTTTTGTGTTTTGTATTTTCTGTGTGCTTTTTGTTTGTTTCTTTTCTTTTTTTCCATAATGAGCATTTTTGGTTAAAGTCACCCATTAATTCTTTATCTACAGTTCAATGAACTATAGATTTATTTTTGGTTATTGTTGTTGTTGTTGTTGTTGTTGTTGTTGTTGTTGTTTGCAAGTGTTTATATGTTAATTGTGTATTTGTCAAATTAAACAATAATGATTGGCGTTGAAAGCTATTGAATTATTATTCGTTATTGAATTTAAGCCTTAAATAAATAAAATGGAAAGTTAAATAATTAAAATATGTTTATTAAAACATATTTTTTCCCCGTTATAATTACTTTTTTAAGTGATTTAATAAAAAAAAACAAAAATGCCGTTAATTAAGTATTCATCTGTGAAATGCAAAAAAGAAAGGAATATTATTTAAAAGAAGTGGGTTAAGTATTCAAAAGCTTAATGGCATTTTTCGAGATGTAATTTTGTAGAAATTCGCTTTTTCAATCTACTAAACGTTGATGTTTCAACCTTAAAAAAATTAGATAATTGACACTTTAGAGTTGATAAAGTTTAACTATTATTCGCTTCTAGTGTTCAGTGTGATGATTTTAAAACAAAATCATTGTTAGCGATGAAGCAGTATTTCAAAATTTTACTACTAAAGTCATAATACACTGAGAGATTAGGTCATATATTCTATTTATTAAAAGTGACATGTGTGTTTTAAAAGTGGCAAAATATTTGATAGGTCTATTTATAGTTCCTATCTTAAGCAAAATTTTATACAATAAAATTTTCTCTACGATAAGAGCTGCAATTTAAGCATTTTATTGTTTTTTTGATGCAATTATTTTGTTAAATTTTGACTTATTAACATCAAAGTTAAACTTTAACGGGTTTCTTTATCCCAGTTTCCTTAAAACTCTTTTCACGCTTATTACTTAAAATGCTATCAAAATAAAATTTTCTAAACCGATTCAATCTTTATCATTACTGCTGGCTTAATTTAAGATATGTTATTTTATCTTTATGTTTTAATGCTAAAATTTTTTATTTAACATGTTCCAAGCAACTAAAGCTGAAGTAAATGCTCAAATGAAATTAGAAATTTTTGTTCTTAACTTATTTTTTGCTTAGTTTAAACTAAAACTCACACTTGCTATCGCAGAATAACAACAAATCAAGAATTTTAGTTATTAAAATCCGAAAAAACATAAACAGTTAGAAAGAGTTTGGAAAAGGATTTTAAGTGCTCATGGAGAGCACTAACGATTATTTTTTTTTATGAAATACTCAATAATCATTAATCTAAACGTGAATACGGCTAAAAATATTATACGATTTCATGGTAACTTTTCTTGTTTGGGTTTCTGGTGGCATACAGTGGTTCACATTAAAATTCGGACAAATCATTGGTAGATTTTTAGCAACTATTTTAGATACGGCTAAAATATTATACGATTTCATGATAACTTTTCTTGTTTGGGTTTCTGGTGACATACAGTGGTTCACATTAAAATTCGGACAAATCATTGGTAGATATTTAGCAACTATTTAAGATACGGTTAAAAATATTATACGATTTCATGATAACTTTTATTGTTTGGGTTTTTGGTGGCATACAGTGGTTCACATTAAAAGTCGGACAAATCATTGGTAGATTTTTAGCAACTATTTTAGATATCATAAAAAAATATTGACATAAAATTTTGCAATAAAATCATTGCCAAGAACTTTTCACACCGTACTTCAAAACTTTATTCAAAAATTCTAAAATTATTGTCACACTGAAAGTCGGGTAAAGCAAAAAAATAATTTCAATTACCGTTTATTATTTTTGTATTACAAGCGGTTAGTTGGATATTTGCTTTTTGTAATGTTACGTAGAATCATATACTCTACCTTGGAATAGCGAATAATAGTTATTAATAACTTTTTAGAAAGTAAAACTCAATGAGAAATCGTTACCATTATGCGATATCATTATGCGATACAACAAAGACAACAGAATTACAAATAAATAATGCACGTCTGTAAAAAGAAAACTTGAACGTAGATAAGAAGTACATAGTTTGTGAAGTACAACATGATCCATTCATCTGTACTGTAAATCTTGGAAAGGAATGAACGAGCGGAAATAATAAAAAACGTTTTAAGAAAAAGCAAATTGCATGGCCAAGTGGCTCGAGAGAAACCATATATCAGAGTCAAAAATTGAAAGGTTTGCTTAAATTTTACACGAAAGCATATATCAAAAGTTTTCTCGTTTTTGCGTATTTTACATTTCAACATCTTAGAGGTTCTTTTGCGGATGAAAGCAAATTTAATTTGTTTGCTTCTGATAGCCAGTGTTACGTATGGCGTAAGCACAATAAAGAATTTTGCCCCATGTGCACTAAAAAGGCAGTGAAGCATGGTGTATTATCAGTGATAATGTGGGCTTGTACGGCAGCTTCAGTTGTCGGAAACTTTCCCTTTATAGAAGTGTCAAGGATAAAAACATGTATCTTGACATTTTAAAAATGAATGTTAAGGTAGAGTGCACACGTTGGGTATTGCTGACAAATTTAAGTTTTATCAAGACTTAGCACACAACTGGTTGTTATACAACTGCCTTAAGGCCGTCAACACACCTGTACAAAGCCCAGAGCATTTATGGCAAGAACTTAAAAGTTGTATGCTAAACAGATTGTGCAGTAATAAAGATCAGCTTAAGGCCACATTACAAAGGGAATGGAGCAACATAACACCTGAAGTATGCAAAAACTTAGTCAAATCAATTCTAAGAAGTTTAAAATTTGTAAAAAATCGAAAAGGATATACAACCAAACAGTAATTAATGTATAAACAATCGTATTTAAAGACTGCCCGAAGCATACTGAACTTTATATTGGCTATACAAGTTAATAATATCGATTTGCACACATATGATTTGTGTCAATAATAACTAATTTATAGGATGAACATCTGTCATTATAATTTAGTATTCGATAGACTCGAAAGTGTAGACACACATTTTTTCAATCTATTAAATAATGTCGAATTTTGCGCCCAAAAAATATGTTTTGCGGCGAAGTCTGATAATCTTCTTTTATTAAAAAAAAAAAAAAAACACGGCAGCTGAAAGTTATCGATTGTTGGTAGAATCTTAGAGAAAATGATTGATACATAATTGAAAACAGCAAATATAATATAGGATTTTTTTTCCGAATACATTAGTGTTAGTAAAAATATAACGGTTAAAGTACGAAATTTGACGAGTAAATTACTTAAAGCTAACTGTACGTAATGTACCTAAAATGTTGATTGAGCACCAATTTACCCAACGATTTTGTTTTTTATTTAGTATGTTTAATGAATTAAACTATATAAGGATGGATTCATATTTTTATCCTTAATCGATGATATGAAGTGTTCAAATAGTTGTAAAAAACCAGCAAAGCCCAGCCAGCCAGTCAAATCAATGCCGAATATCTATGATGCCCTAACGTTCACAGGAAATCTGTACCGAAGACAATTGCTTCGTTTGAAGAGAGCAATCAACGAAAAATGACTAGAGCATTTGATCAAACACGAGACTATAATCTTGCATCATGACAACGCACGGCCACATATTGTTAGACCAATCAGAAACTATTTCGAAAACAGCAGATGCAAAGTTTTTGCTCACGCGCCTTAAAGCCCAGACCTTGCCCCTTCTGGCCAAAATTAGTTTTGATCGATGGAGAACGGCTCTTATTGCAATACGCTCTATTTTCGAATAGGGTATCAGAAATTGAATTGATTTATTCTTTACCTTAAATTTGGAACAGTTCTTTTGGCACGGAATCCATATTCTACTAGAAAGGTGAGAACAAGTAGTGGCTAACACAATGGATATTTTGAATAATCTACCAACTCATTTTGTTATTATAACCAGGTATTTTGTATACCTAGAAGTTTTAAGATGTTTTATAATTTTAGTTTTATTGTTTTTATTATTATCGAAATTTTAATGAAATATTTTGCAAGACTTATTTTAAAGCTGCTAAACTTTTGTGTAATTAGTTGCCTAACTTTTGATGTTTAAGACGCTGTAATTCCTTCAAAGGCAAACAAGCTATAACTAAGCTGCATTTATGTAGCAAATTAATTTGTAATTTGGACATCTTTGTATCTTTGCTAATTGTGTAATTCAGCTGGATATTTGAACTATATCATGTTTTTACGTTTCATAAATTTACAGTTTATTTTATAGCTTTATAGTTTGGTAAGAGACTTTCAGGTGCCCCTGTAGGCTAAAAGGTAGTGTACTAGCTTATCAGTCTGGGGGTTGTGGGTTCGATTCCCAGCAAAGAGACCTTGGCTGTTTTCACTACAAAAACTAAAAATTGACTGTCGCTGGGGCTGCTCAGTAATGAAAGCGTAGTCACTGGTCACTGTGCTGTCTTATACGACAGTTAATTTCCAATAACATGGGCCTTCTTGAAATGAAAGCTGCCCCGGTAGGCTAGTACGTAGTGTAGTTATGCTACCAATCTAGGGGTGGTTGTTTTCACTACAAAAATAAGAGCTTGAAGGCTATGTAACTATTTTTCTACTTTCACCACCTGTCTTATCTCTTCTCTATCCATTTCCTAAAGAATTCAAGACGGTCATGACTAAACAGGCATTGTTGCCTGAAGTGCTACTTCCCTCTTGAAAAAAAAAACTATATCATACATATTTCAAATTTAAATTCGCAGATTATTTAATTTCATTAGAAGTATGATCTCTTGTTATTTTGAAACCCCTTTGATTTGAACATATATTTTCAATTTTCATATATCAGTGGCTTGTTTTCTCTAAGTGCTTCTGAGTAGTACTAAAAATAAATAATTCTAAACTGAATTTAAGAATGTCTTGTGTTGTGTTATAACAGCTGATTAAAATATAAGTATTAGCTGGATTTCTGTGCATGTATGTATGTATGTATGTACATATGTATGAATGAATGAATAAAATAGAAACAAAGAACATTTTATCTGTGCTTAATTTTAGTGGCGGTCATTGAACTTTAAATGTCTTCTATTTCTATTTTAATTTCAACAAATACAGCCCATTTTTTTTGCTGAAATTAATTATGTTTTAAATCAATTAAAGCATGTGTAAGTAAAATTAATAAAAAAAAAAAAATAAGTAATATTTATATAGAAAAAATATTTATAAACAAAATATTTTCATTTTTAAAATACTTTGGAATTAATAAATAAATTTAGTTTTTTTGGCATGCTCTTCTTGAGCTGAGCTTAAAAAACAGCTTTAAGAAAAGAAACTACCTTTAGTGAAAATATGGCTTTAGATTGCAGGCCTACAGCCTTTTACTCTGGTTCTATTCTTTAATCAAAATTCTTAAATTGTTTGTTGGCAATTTAAAAAAAAATAACTGTTGTCATATCCTCTTAATTGTTAACGAGTTGTGTTTAAAAAGCATGATTTCGCATAAGTTTCATATTTATAAGTTAAAATATATTATGTATTTAATTTTTTAATTTGGTATCTGGAATTCAAACGCAAATTGTGTCATATTTAAATTTTTTTTTTCAAAAAAGAGTCCTTTTTTAAATGCTTAAAACTACACTCATTCTAAATTGAATTTTTATATTGTTTACGATTTTCTTGTTTAAATTCATTGGTTCTTTATTAAGTTTTTAATTTTAATTAATTTTTATTTTTCTTAATATTTTTATGCAATTAAACGGTTTTCAGTTGGTTTGTTATAGGCATAGAAATTACACGCTATATATTTTGGTTTAATTTTTTTAACTTGATTGATTTTGACAATAAAAAATTCTTAAAAACAAAGAAATAAAATTTTTTTTTAACATAATAAAAATAAATTAAATTTTTCATTAAAACTGTGGAATATTTTGCTAAAAATCAGAAATAATTTTATTATTTTTTGCATCTATTACAAGTCCATTTTATTTATTAAGCTGTCAAAAGTAACATGAAGTTACATTATGTATGGCAACATTATACTGATAACTATGTACAACTAAATTTGACACAACATAAAACTTTACACTTCAAACTGAGTAAATACCTGCAACTATACATTAATGGAAATTATATATATATAAAACAAATAAAATAATTTTTTACGCTGATGACTATTAATTTTAATGGTTTTACATATTTGGCTTTCCATTTAGTCAAATAAATGAGTTAGTTCCAGGTGTGAATTCATGCAACTTTTTATCGTTGTATAAGGTTTATTAAATGTAAAATTATGTCATATTTTTCTGCTATGTATAAACTATTGTATAATAATACAACAATATCAACGATATGATAATAGAAAACAGTTTCAAATTGAACATTAAAATCTAATTTATGATGCCTTTAATATCATGTTTAGACGGCAAAATGAGCCATTTGTTTCGTTCTCTGAAGCGCAATAACGAACTGTGGTGTTCATACGTCTCCTTTCTTGTTTCGTTTTGGCGTTTAACTATTGTAAAGCTGGATTTACCCATTTTGTTCGGACAAAAGTTTTGTGAGAACAAATTTTTTTTCTGAGAGTTTTCTACAGCACGATTCACCCATTTCGAAAAATTAGTCCGTACTAACAAAGCTGCCATAAGAATATATAAATAAACAAGTCATGTTAATTTTACAATGTGGCAGCAAAACAGCAAGTGATTAAAAATAAAATCTAACATTTTGCTTACTAAGCAAACAGTTTTAAATATTGTGAAGTCTACACTTTGTCTGCACAACTTTCTTCGAGAGAGGGTCTTCGGGTTAAATGCAAAACGAACTTGTTGACAGAGAAGGTTTAGATGGGGTTGTTTATTCTGGACTTTGGCGAGAGGAAAGGAGTGAACGCTTAAGGTCCATAGGGCGTATTGGTTCCAACCGAGCATCTAATGACGTCATAGTAGTGAGGAAAATATATACGGATTATTTTAACAATTGTTTAACCTAATTAAATTTTATTTCAATTCATTTTATTTTAATTCATTTTTATTGCAAAATTAATAAAAGTTCATTCGAAAACAGTCTACTATTTTTTAATTTAAATAAATAAAGTGATGAATTTTGAATTTCTTTGCACAAAACAACAGCAAACATTTTTTAAAATATTAAAAATTCATTAAAAAACGTTTATGTTTATTAAAATATTTAAACGTTTCTTAATTAGAAAACTTTCCCAAAAGTTCATTTGAACACTGATCAGCACAAACAAAACAAATAGCATAATTTCATACTATGCTAACACTATATGCTGTGGCAACTCAATTCAACTTTTTCAGAAAAAAAATATTTAGTGGCAACTCAGTTCAATTTTTAAATCAAGCTGAGAGTTGTCTTGACAACATAACTTCTCTCACACTTCTCGCACTCTCTGAGAGAAATGTCAAACAACGTATAAAAAAAAAATGTTGTCCGAACAAAAATGGGTGAATCCAGCTTAAGTATTAAGGTTGAGGCACATAGAATCCGTCATACGTTGTATTTTTCAACTGACAAGTAAGTTGAAATACACGTTTTCTTATCAGCGTTGTCACAATCAATACGTCTCCGTCAACGCTAAGTACGAAAGTTGGCCAACTTTTAACTTTTGACGTACGTTAAGTACTTTGACATTTTTCATTCGCTTCTTCTTCTTGTTTTTATTTTTTTTTCGCTCTATCGCAGTAAAATATTTTTAAAATAAATTATAAATAACAATAATAATAATAATAAATAATGGACTAAATAGTACAAATCACCAGTAATAGAAAGTCTAAGATGTCGTCTAACTCCATTTCAAATGTGCACTTTAATAAAACTTTGCTGCAAAAAAATATAAAATAAGAAAAACAAAACAACAGCTGATTTCTTATCCGTCAACAAAGTACTCATTATGCCAACCTCATCCGTCGTTACTTTGACTTCAGTTGAATACGTCAAAGTATAACGCATGACGGATTCTATGTGCCCCGGCCTTTACATGCACACTTATAAATATTTCGCGTGAATTTTGATTGTTTAACATGAATAAGAAAAAGGTAAGTTATTTATTAAAAAATATATTTCATATATCTATCTTCTATATATATAAAAGAGGATGTATGTATGTATGTAAGAAATGGACTCGAAAACGGCTGGGCCGATTTTGATGAAATTTTCATAGAATCTTTAGAATATTCAGGCGGGTGATACTGTGAAGTCCGATTTTTTCGGTCTGTGGGCGGAGGGGCGTGGCCAAACCCACCAATGACATATACATATACATATTTATTATTTTTTTTTCTTTTTTATTTTAAATTTTAAAGCCATTGTTATGCTTTTCAAAACGAGATATCAATCTCTTAAATCGGTTATGTAGTTCCGAAGATATTTAAAAAAAAAAAACTCACTAATATATAATAAAATATCAAAATTTTAAAACTTCCGAAATGTTGAATTCGCTTGAGTTATCTGTACTGCTGCCCCACCGCCTACAAATGAAAGTTGGTGTACCAATTATTTTGCTTAGAAATATCTGCCAGCCACGACTTTGCAATGGGATACGTTTAGTAGTCAAAAAAGTCATGAAAAATGTGATTGAAGCAAAAATTTTAAAAGAAAAATATAAGGGCGATGTGTTGAAACCACGCATTCCTATGATTCCTCCAGATTTGCCGTTTGATTTTAAATGGCTTCAGTTCCCCATACCTGTTGCTTTTCAATGATCCCTGTTTTTTGCACGGTCAGTTATATGTATCACGTTCACGTGCTTTGTTTTTCAATACCGCGAACCAAAATCGATCAAAAAATGTCGAAGAAATGACTTGCAAAGCAGTCACGGGCACGCTAGTATATTTTTAAATAAGGAGCATTTAAAATGCAAAATATTTTAGTTAAACGCACAAACATTTTCTCCGAAAGTTCACAATATCCATAAAAACTATGTCTGTTTTAGGACACTAATACTTTGCTAACATCTATCAAATTCTGTGAAAATATCTTTATTAGCTGGTGGATAGGTTTAAAAATCCGAAAGGTTCGATTTAAACTTTTGCTCCAAAAAAATGTCCTCATCTTTTTATAGTTTTATTTTTTATTTTTTTTTTTTTTGTTAAAGCTAATACATACTAATATATAGTAATACATACTCTATGCAAATTCCAATTGACTGCCTACAAAGGTTTAGAATCTAAGGGTATATTCGTCAAAATCATGTTTTCTATGGAGACACCCTTTCATTTCTAAGTTTATTTTTCGTATTCAAACTGAAAGACTGACGGAAATATAGATATCGCAATGATATGAATAGGGTTTTGTTTTATATCTTTTATAACGAATAGAATCGTGCTTAAACCTGATAAATTTTCCTCCGCAAAATTATACTTAAGAAGTTTACCCAAGTTTTCCTCAAGGAAACATCAACTAAGAAAATTATGTTTCTAAGTTTAAAGGTTGTGCAGAGCCTAAATGGTGGGCATAAAAAGGCATAGAGAGGCATGCTTAAAAATTTATGGTAAAAAAGTAATAAATTTCTTTATAACATTGCGTACTCCTTTAGCGGTTATCGAAGTCCTGGCATATGCGGATTAAAAAATAAAAACTGTTTAAACTTTCTAAAAATTAAATTCTTTATTGTTGTCTGGTCAAGGCAGAAGAGTAGAAGGTAGTTATGTTATATGTTTATTTTTAATAAAACAGTGTTGCCACATTTATTGTTTATATCTGCTCGTTTCTTTTTTTTTTTTTAGTAAACAAAATTTCACAACATACATATATATAAATTAATACTACAGTAATATTAAAAATAACATTTTTTCCAAATCTTCAATGTATAAAAACTTTTCGTAACTTAAACCTTAATTTTTAGGTTTAGAATTGATGCAATACGAATGTCCATAAGTAAAAGTACTTACTGTTGCAGGCATAAAAACTGCAATGCGGGAACATATTGAAAATTAACGGTTATTGTTCCGTTAATGTACGATACACAAAGAACGATAACTGTATGTTGATTATTTTCATTACGAACATTTAAATGACTCAAATAAATAAGAAAACGGCAACGCAAAGTCTAATATAAAAAATTAATAATTATTAATCTTAGTAGCGGTCTTTTTTAAATAAATTTAACACAATATTTTTTTAATATTTCGCTTTCCTGTGGGAAGCCTCTTTAGGAAATTATTTTTTGTAAAAAAAATTTTAAAAATTTATTGTGAAATTTATTTAAAAACGACCGCTACTAAGATTAATAATTATTTATTTAAAAAAAGAGTTCGAATAAAAATAATAATCATTATAAAAAATTAGAATAAAATTTTTTTTATTGCTCTAACTCATCACTAATCTATTATACATATAAAATGGTGTAAAAATGTATAGTAATTCTAAAAATGAGAAAGGCTGGGCCGATTTCTGTAAAATCGTTTGTCAGTTGTTCGTATTTTCGAAGAGAAGGTTTTTACGGAAGAAAATTTTTAAAAATGCTTACGGAAAAGTGTATGAAATTTTGTGTGAAATTATTTCTTAATGGCTTTCCAAATCAAAAAATATAAAGTTCATGGAAAATTACGGAAAATGCGATATGTGAAAAATTAGAAAAATCTCTCCACAAAAGATGGAAAATTGGAAAAATCGCTCTCAACTGATTCCATTCAAATAAATCACACTGAAAATTTATATATTTGTGTTGTATTATTACTCTAAAGTTTGTCTGAAGGCTAAAATTGGGGGGATGGCGAAGTTAGCCGGGTGCGCTTGCTTAATATGAAGGAAGCTTAAAAGCTTTAATCCACCTTTTAAGGAAAATACATAAATATTTTTAAAATCAGCATACTATAAAATAACGCCATGCAATTGTGGTTTTCATTTGCAAACAAAAAATGTTGTGATTTATATTCTTATATAAAATAACTGAAACTAATTATACGCACTGAAAAAGCAAAGTTGAAAATTTTTTGTGTTTCCTCCGAGCCGTATGATAACTGTAAATATCTCGCTCGTCCCTGTCTCCAGCAAGACTTTATTTAATAAGGAGTTATAAAATTTAGAGATTATTTTTGGTACTTTTTTTCAATTATTTTAAAATGGGTATGTTATTTTTTTATAATTCCTTAATTATATATTAAAATATAATTAAAGTTGTTTTTTATCCTTTTGTGAAACCCAGAATATTGTTTTAAATTTTTCAAAGTAGAAAGCAGAGAAAATTAAAAAAAAATTATTTTTGAATATTTTCAACATTTGAAAAGTGGGAACCCCGTTTTATATACTTAACAAGAATTCTTAATTTTACAAAAAAGAGTATTGAAACTGGAGCCTTTAATTATTATTTTTATTCAAAATTCCGGCTTAACTTCATTTATTTAGTATAAGTTGAACAACGAACATTAACGCTTATTCACAAAATTAATTAAATCTCAAATAGATTTTAAATTAAACATTTCTTAAAAAAAATTATTTTTATTTTAGTTATAAGCGAAAATTAGTAATTGGATAAAAGTCATGTATTTTGGAAAAGCAAAATATTGGGATGGATAAAACCGTATGGACAGTTATAATAGTAAATAGCCTGTTCGGCATTTTGACCAGCCGAAGTTTAGTTAATTCGGAACTATAAAATATGAAGATTATTTCAATTTTTAAAACTATCAATATTATTTTTGTAGTTTAAATATATCAAAATATAAATAAGGCTTAAAAAATTCAGTCGTTTGGATAATCGAATTTCATTTTAATTGAAAAGCAGAGGAATTAAAAAATATTTTTGAAAATGTTGAGAATTTAAAAAAAATGTCATAATGTGGCAACACTGTTTTATATGCCTAAAATAGCTAAAAATCTTAATTTTGCAAAAAGGGCTATTAAAATTGAAGCCTTTAATAAAGATTTTTTATTCAAAAGATATAACTTCAGTTATTCAGTTTAAGCTGAAGACGGAATATTAAAGCATATTCACAAAAATTAATGGATCTCAAATATGTTTTAAATTTAACATTTCTTAAAAATTTATTTTTATTTTAGTTATGAGCGAAAGCTAGTTATTGGGTACAAGTCATGTATTTTGGAAAAGCGAAATATTGGGATGGTTAAAATATTTCTAATCCTTAAATGAAGAGTTTTTATTAATGAACATAAAAGAAATAATTTTCGTAGCTGGGTAATTATTGAGATTTATTTAAAAAAATATTTATATTTTTTAATTAGGCATTCTATCTTATCTATCTTCAGCGCTAGCACTTAATTAGAAAGTCATTTCTACTTTTTAAAAAAGTATCAAACGTTTCATTATTACAAGGAACAACTTTTTAAAATAGTGTCTGTTTTAGATTCGCAAATCAAATGAATATGAAAACTAGCATTTGCCTAATATTTCCAGGATTTAATTGTTTCGAAAAAACCGTATTTTTTTTAATTTCATTTAATTCTTTCTTTTTTCAAAATATTTTGTTTTTAATTTTTTTTTTAAACATTTAATTTTATTTAAAAATTTTTTTTTTTATTTTTTATATAAAATTTACACCATCACTTGCTTGACAAATTTTAGTTGGATCTTAAATTTATATTTTTTACAATTTTAAAACTGAATTAATTAAATCTTAGTTGCCTTTGTTTAATGTAATATTCTTTTTGTTTTCTTTTGATATTTAATTTTTCATTATATATATTTATTTTTATGTTTTTAACATTTTCTTTAAATCATTTCTGCAATTTCTGTAATAAAATTTTTCTGTAATATTCCCAAATGAAAAGGCGAGAAGGAAAAAAAAATTACGTCACTTCCGTCATGCACTCCATTTATTTATTTAATTTATGTTTTTTTTTTTTTTTGTTTTTTTTGTTACAATTTTCAAATGCACTTGTGCAGTTTAGTGTTAAAATAATAAATCTGTAGACACTTCATTTCGTTTCAATTCCATAATTTCAAAGACTTTTTATTTTATACATAAAACTAACCGATTTCGAATTAATTGTGTTTCATCCGCTTTGTTAAATGTATTGAACCGATATTTAAAGTTTGACAACGTTAGAATTGTTTTAAAATTTCTTTACAACAAAATGTTTTGTTTTTTCTTTTCCATTTTTTTATTATTATTATTTCAGTGCAGCACTTTGAACAACGCTCGCTCTTTTATAATTTTTTGTTGTTTTTTAATAGTGTGTGTGTGTGTGTTTGTTTTTTCAAATGTAGTTGTAAAAATGTTATTGTATTTGTTGCTATTAATGTTGTTGTATTATCATGCTGAATGACGACGATGATGATGATGATTATGATGGTGGTGGTCGCCCAACAACGAGTTACAATAACGCGGCACAAACGATACGCAAAACAACATACCCGCGATACGCTCAATACGAAGTGTAGCCAAAGACTGCCTCAAAATGTTATTGAGTTTGCTGTATTCCATCCATCTAGCCAGTCAACCCAGCCAGCCAGCCACAGCTACAGCCACAGCCATTCATCCATCCTCAACATTGTTGGCTAGCAGTTGTTGTTTGTTTGCTTGTGTCTTTTCTTGCTGTCTGAGTACGCTGCGGCCTCTTTACCAGCCTGTCTGCCTGTCTACATGCCAGCCAGCCAGCCTTACTCAGTGCATACACATATCACATAACGCTATTGTCGACGTAGTCGTTTAACAGAAACTTCTCAGCAGCTTCGTTTTCGTGGAAATTTAACGCGGGCTCCCCAATCAGTAAAATGTTTTTTTTTCTTGTTTGTTTTGGAACCAACTCGCCAACATCGCTCTTTAACCGGTAAGTGAGCGTTTCTTACGAGAATTGTTGAAAGGAATAATGTTAATACAGAGCATAAGCAATTTTAAAACTTTAACGTTAATGTTTGAATCCGCTCCCTTAAGTAGCAACTAAAAGATACAAAACCATCTTCAGTAACTACTTCAGTAAGTACTGCATTAGATAAAAATATATGTAACGTATGTGGCTTTCAAAACATAATTTAAAAAATTTCACAGATTTTACGGCTTTACACCAACTCACAGATACTCACTTAAATTTACTACTTGCAAGCCTATCAAGCAGGCAGCAAAAAACATATTTAACGAATGATTTACGAACGGCACTGTTGCACCAACAACACGTAGAAAGAATATATAAATTCAACACAATGCTCCCCAAAATGTCACTCCTGCTCTCTCTTTTTATTAGCTCTCTGGCGTCTTCGAAACTTTCTTTACTCTTAAAGCATAACTAAAATTGAGACTCTTTTTAAAGAAGAGTATTTTAATTACGACAACAGTTTTACTTTGCAACAGGGTGGAAAGTACGGAAAGTACTTTTCTAATATAAAGGGTACTTTTTCCAAAAGTCTGTATGTTGAAATTGGAATTTCTTTACATCTTAAGTAGCTTAAAAACTTAATAATTTCTAACTAATAATATATTTTTCCTTTCTTTAGATATAAGAAGTTTAATTGTTGTCCTTTTTTGCCTGAAAATAATAGAATATAAATGTATTGTTCATATTATTTGCAAACATATATTCATATTAACTTGTTTTAAGTTTTATGCTAAATAATTACACAAATTGTGTTTACAATTATGTACTTTCTGTTGTTTTTTGCTAAGTACAAATGTACTCTTATTTGGGAGTTAAGTACCTCTTTAAACTTCAAGAAAAAATATCCAATCCAAAATATCCAAATGTTTTCACAAAATCAATCCGAAAAAACTTTAAAATATATTCTCTCTCTCTCTTATTTTTATTAACGAAAAAAAGCTCTTGTAACTGTAATATGCTGCCAGCAGCGGCGCTGCATTTGAACGAGCCCCAAAATTGTTGACATTCCGTCATGTTACTTACGTTATATCATTTTCGTTCGTTTGCATGCTAAAAAGTATCTCTTCGTAAAAATACAAGAGAAGTTCAGTGGAAATGTGTGTTTGTTTGTAAGGTCTGTTGCTGCTAATGATGGTTAAATAACATGAATTTCATTTGCATAAGATACATACAGATACATCACTGTTATTATGTATTTTTGTTGCTTTATTTCATTATTTTTGTTTTTTTATTTCTTTATCCATTTGCTGCGGTCGTTTTAATCAACGTCTTGTTCGGTTGCTTTTCGTTTGTTGTTGGTTTAAATGAATTGCTGACTGGGTATGTGTGTCTCTGTGCCGATTTTTTGTATCTTTTGTTTAACTATTTTTATTCATATTTCTTATACATATTTGTTGTTGTTGTTGTTGGAACGACATCGTAGCTACTTACTCTTCTGCAACAGCAGTTCGTTCACTGTATGTAGTTTTTAAAAGTTATGCAACTTTATTTTTTTGTTTTTATAAATTTTCCTGTAACGTTCTCTTTGCCGCATTGAGGTAAGCAGTTTATTTTTTTTTTGCAAAAACAGCTGTTTTAGTTGTTTAATTGAGTGAGCATAAATTTTTGTTGTGTTTATTTTTCCCATTTTTTGATTATTGTGACTTTTGCCGTGTAAGGTGAATAACTTTTTGTGTTCGTGGAAAGAAAAGCAAAACAAAACGACACGTAAGTATTAGTTATTAGTTTTTCTCTTTATTTTTATTATTCAACTCTCTTCAAAACCATACGAACCGATGCTTTGTTAAGAGTTTATATTTGTGATGAGTTATTTTGGCTGCTGCTGCTGCTGTTCTTTTAAAACACTTGCACTGAATGGTTTTAAAAGATTTTTGGTTCGATTAAGTGATTAATATTCTCACATCCTAGCCTGCACAATGGGTCAACAAGAGCATGAAATAATAAATAACTTTCTTACATTAAGGTTAAGTTTTTTATTTAATATTGCAATAGTTTCTGATAAAGAAAAACATTTCTTGTGACGAGGATTAGCTTTGATTTCAAATACAATGCACAGTGTGTCAGAATCAAAATATTTTAAATATAAAGGACATCTCAGAATGTGAAACAATTGAAGAAGCGGCTAGAAGAGGCAGCTTAAAGTAAGGCAGCCTATATTTTTCAAGAACGGCTGTGTGGGTTAGTCCTTGAAGCGTTTCGGATGAGAAAAAAAAAATTAACTGCACATTTAAAAAGGCACTTATTTTTCCACTTTCAACACCTTAATACAGAAATTTGCGTTTTCCCACTTTTTTATCTTAAGCAGGTGTTTTTAACAAATTTAAGATGCCATTCACATTCTTTAAAAGAGATGTCAAAACAGTTTTGGAGATATTTTCCTTTAAGAAAAAGCAACATTCTTTTGCCCTAAAAAGTAAAATTTCCAAAATTTTCATATTCAAATGGAAAATAAAACTACATTTTTTAGCAGTGTTGAACTTTTTGGGCAAAATCCTTTTCGACATCCAAATACATTTTTTTGTTTAATCGTAAGTTTATCGTATTTTGGTTCGTTGCTTGAATTAAGCAAAGTTTTTAAATGATTCTTTAGCAGATATTTCTTTGAAGACAATTTTATATTTTTGTTTTTTTACAAAAGGTAACTTTTTCTACAAGACAACGCCGCAAAAATTCCGAGTGACTTAAACACAATCCATAATAACATTACATACCCAATGGGAAAAGAACAATACAGAAAAATACATTACGGATATCACAACAACGCGAGGAACTGATTGTTTAACATTTGACATCTAGATAAAACTTATTACGACGGACACTGCCATCCACATCACTTCGAATCACCCTACTCAACATAAACTAGCAGCATTCAGACATGTGGTATACAGACTTCAGATAACCCCACTTATTCCGGATAAATACAACAATGAACTCGACACAATCTACACCATAGCTAAAAACATCGGCTATAAACCAATTACTATCGACAAACTTCTTAGACAATGTAACACTAAAAACAGGAATAAAGAAGACAAAGAATCAAGCAAAATAACACGACGGCACACTTTTACCTGCACTGGACCAGACATAAATAAATTAACGAACTAGCAGCACTCTGAGACACAGTATCAGGACATCGACAGAAACAACTGACAAAATTAATTCCAGCGAAGTATAAAGACTAACTTGTACCTGTAAACATAATTATAAAGGACAAACTGGACGAACACTAAAAACAAGATTTACAGAACACATGCGCTCATACAAACGGAAAAGAGAAGACTCCAACTTTGCACTACACCTTGAGAATCACGGATACTTAGCAAGGAAAATAGATGGGATGGGATAGCAAATAGATAGGGCGAAGACTAGACATACTTCGCTTTTGACAGCGAAATTATAAACGAAGAGGTAAACACAACCTCAGACACAATTTTCATACCAACTCAAACAAACGAAAAACATCCTCAAATGGACACACGTACCTGGACAACAATAAAAAATGAAAAATATTAGGATTAATCCCCACATAAAATGCTGACATTCTGACAACGTAGGTAGACACGGCGATTATGGGTTAAATACCAAGACTAGAAATACTGACCAGTATGGGATTACACGTGGCTTGATAATGATGTATTTACATCGAAAGTGCTCGCCAGTTGTGAACATTAGAAGGAGAAGGAATTGACAACAGTATTTCATACACTGGCGGAACAAACCCAAACAATTTAGTACCAATAATTCTAAACTAAATATATAATTCCTCTTTACTTCTGCTTCGTTTTTTATTATGAAACAAGTGAAGTAACGTGATTTTTTTATAGCAAAATTTCGATTATAAAACCGAGGAAGAAGCGAGAGACGATCACGTCTGTGTTGTTTTGCTCTGTTCGATGTAACTGAGAACATACGATGTAAACTAGATGAAGGGAAAATAAATTTCCGGGTACTTTTTAATCACTCTAAGGCCTTTAACACGGTTGATCATAGCACTCTTTGGATTAAACCTCAATACTGTTTTAACTTCTTTTTAGCTTTCACACGACTGCTATCTTCCTCTGCATCCATCTACTTCTGTAGTCGCTGGCAGTTTGTGTTCTCAAACAATCTTCAATCTTCGGTGTTGCATTTATCTACGGGAGTGGTTTACTCGCTTTTAATCCTTGGATATCTTCTTTTTTCTATTAATGCTAATGATTTTCCCAAGCAGCATTTACACAGCAAAATCCATACAATGTGCAGCTGTATTTGAGCAGTCTAGTCATCTCTATTTGA
This sequence comes from Trichopoda pennipes, assembly GCA_030448955.1. Classification (NCBI taxonomy): domain Eukaryota; kingdom Metazoa; phylum Arthropoda; class Insecta; order Diptera; family Tachinidae; genus Trichopoda; species Trichopoda pennipes. Next base: position 8,786,766 of record JASKUP010000040.1, read on the forward strand.
CTAGAATAAAATTTATTGCTGGGCTAATGCTGCTAATTGATTTTGTTTAAACCCTCATAAGTCAAAGTGTATTATAAACCACTACCCCTTACTGAAGAGCTGGAGACTATCCAACTCCGGGTCCAGAACACATGACTAGCATGCTCACTGGGTCCGGATTATTCACCCGTAGGTGTAATGAAAGGCGAGATGATCCTGGCCACCATAATCAGTTCATGTTTGGGGCCGCAAAACCACAACCACCACGATACTCCCGAAGGGCCAACCTCAATGATCAGTCGGAGAAACAGCTAAAAGTCTAAAGAGACAATTAGCGGAAACTCTGGGGCCTACTGAATCCCGTGGAAATAACGTGCAGCTTTCCAGTTGACCCCTGCTGCCTTCAGGAGACTGGGCTCCCTTATACCCCGCGCAGAACAGGTCTAGATAGTCAAGTCCAGTGATGGGCTAACTTTTTGGGTGGCTGGCCAATAAATTAAAAAAAATCTTGCGGCGGGCCATTAAATTAAAAAAAAAACATAGAGGGTCATTCATTAAAAAATTATGGGGTTGCTGTTCAATTAAAAGTTCGGTTTAAGCTATATATTTATTAGTTATATTACGTAATATTTTAAAACAACATAAAAATTTTATAAGATACGGTTTACTATGACTTTAGGATTTTCCAGGTGTATGGGAAGCATTGATCTGTTTCTGACTTAACATAATTTCCTCAAAATCTGGTTCCAGCTGGGAGGATGCGACTTTTAATAAATTAAATAGACTCTCGTCTGACAATCGGTTTCTTATTGAATTTTTTCTGCATTTTTTTTACTGAAAAGGCCTGTTCACATAAATATGAGGAAGTAGACATGGCCATAATTTTCTGCGCATGATTAATTAGCTTACCAAAATCCCAAATTTCAGTTTTGGTTTTTAGAAAAACTTTAATTTCTTCGAGAAGACTCTAAACTCTCGAAAAGGCATGCCCACAACTCAGCCACCTGATATTTGTGTAATAAAGTACATCTGAAAATTCTGCCTCAACTTCCGATAAAAACTCTTGAAATTGTCGATGTAACAAACCACGGACGGGCTCGAATGGTATTAATTAATTTTAAAATAATATTAAGTACGTGGTTAATATCCAAGGCAGCCTTGCAAAGCACATCTTGGTGGATTATACAATGTAAAAAATTTATTTCGCTTTCAGGATCTGACTTTTATAAACTCCTGCAAACCCCGTATTTTTTCCCACCATGTTAGGTGCTCCATCAGTTGTTAAATTAATTAATTTGAAAATTGGCGCATTAAGAGATTCCATCCTCTCTCTTAATTCATCATAAATTATTTTTCCTGCCGTCTTTCCTTTCAAAGATCGCAAACAAGCTAGTTCTTCGGTTATTACAAAGCTTTCATCGACTCCTCTGATAAAAATTAGAAGTTGGGCTCTCGTCCATAGTGACTGAAAAATACTTAAACTTTTTAAGACGTCCATCGAGTTGATTGGTTAAATTAGAAGAAATCGCTTCAATTCTTTTTGTGACCGTTCTACGTGACAGCCCTATACATTCGAAATCTTTTACCTTTTCTGGGCATAATACTTTTCCAATGCTAATTAACACATCCTTAATAAATTCTCCTTCAGAAAACGGTTTGTTACTTTTTGCTATTTTATAGGCAACAACGTGGAGGATTGCTGGACACTTCTTTGATTTTTAAAAAAACATTTGCTGACTAGATATTTTTCGTTTCAATTCCTCTGAATGAACTTTCTTGTCTTCATCTGTTATTTTATAGTACTTCGACCCAAGATGTTTTGAATTAAAGTGCCTAGCGAGATTATAATCTTTTAGTACAGCTACCGGTTCTTGGCAGATAAGACAAATAGGTTTTTGGTTATATTCCATAAAGAAGTACTTCCATGTCCACTCTTCTTGAATTACTCGACATTCCGAATCAATTTTTCTCTTTCTATTTTCGATTGACATTTATGGGGGTATTTACAATACACCTTATTATTTTAATTACAAAAATAAAACTGTACGTTGGCCACTTTATAATTTTACTTTACAATTTATTCCTTTCGTCACGAGATCTACACTTTTACTCATTGCTGATTAATCCATCACTGGCCCTTTTATATTCGTTGCGCATGTTGTCTCGAATATTCAAGATTTTTCTAGATCTCACATATAATAGTTGTTGTCATATTATACTATCAGTTTTCTATATTGGTTGTTAGTGTTTTGTGATGTTTATGTTTCTTCTTGGAATATTGCATCAGAAAGTTGTTGCTCTCTTGTGTGTACAATATTTCCTAGAAAACTACGCAGTTTGGACACAATATAAAATGAAAACATCGCATTATTTTGCTAAAATTGTCAATTTATATCTTTTTTAAAACATAATGTAAATTTATTGTTTTGGGCATAATTTTTTAATAGGTGATTAATTTTTTTTTTTTTTGAAAAACGCTCGGCGGGCCGGATGTGGTCAAGTCTATAAAGACTGATAAATGTGCCCTCGGGGGATCAGAAGATATGATCATTTTTCAAAATTGTTTTTCGAGGCTCTATGGAGTTTCATTCAACAGCATTCTTAATATCCGTGTGGTTTTATTTATTCTTCCACAATGCCACAATATCTTATTGATAAAATCAGGTTTGCCGGATCAGTTAGGTGACAAAAAAAATATAATTCCTTTTCACCGTTCCCTTGTAAATGAATGACAGTTTTTCATATATGCATGGCGCCTCTGGAATGTTCTTCTTAATAGCAATATAAAAAGCTTTAAACAATTTTAATTTAAAACTTTATTCTCAATAATAAATTATAAATAATCGTTAAGGCGGCCTTAACTTAATTTATCAATAGCATTTTCCTGTTCTCTAAATATAACATTGTTTCTTATTGTGTAGATTTTCAACATTAATAAATAAGAATGGTGATTTCAAAAAATTCATCTTTAATTATTAATTCTTTACTTTTTTTTTCAATAAATATTTATTCAAGTTATTTTTTCGAACTAACTACTGACACTCATATTTTATATGTTGCGTGAATTTTTCGCCATTAAAATGAGTTTGTGAAGGTACGGATGCAAATAAATTTATTGGTGCAAAGATTATGTTTGTGCAACATTGAATTTTAATTAAATTGTATATAAAGAAAAAATCATGTTTTGCAAACAAAGCTTGTTGTCTCAAGCTGGAAAACAAAAAATTAATCGTCTTCATTTTGACCTCATTAACACCAATATCGTGCAGCATTTCAGTTAATTAAAATATCGGATACAACAAAACTGACACACATACAAATCGTTATTAATGTAAATTGATAATATTATCTAATTTGATTTTTATTTATATATAATTTTTTTATATTTTACTGATCGATATAGAAACATAATAAATATTTATGAAATCACTAATATATTAAAGGAAAAAGATATTGTGTAGATGTTGTTTATGTTATGTTGATTGGCATGTTTATGATGGAGTTTGCAAAAATTGCTGTTGGTTTTTTTTTCGTTACTTTTTCTCTTCATTTAATTTTTTTTGAATTAATTTTGCATATTAAATATTATGAAATCGTTTTTTTTTTCTTTTGCTTTTTTAAAACAGATTACTTTAGTTCATTGGAAACTTTCAGTTGCACATAAGTGTAAGACAGTTTGGTCAACAGTCCATTTTCTCGTTTTTGAATCTTTTCGTATGGGTTGATTACATGTTTTAGCAAAAGAAAAAAGAAATAACAACAATAAACTCTATTGACCAAATGGCCAAAGCTATAAGCGCAGCAAAAATACAAAAAAAAAGACAATTTATAATAAAAATAATAAAAAACACACACACACACATACAACAGCTATCAAAAAAAAAAAAAAACAATGTTAGTAACAATGGCAAGACCGAAAAAAACTTTTGCAATTAACAACATTATGAAATGCTTTGCAAAAATCCAAAACAAACAAAAAAAAAATACACCAAAATTTATTCGCCAAGACCAACGACCACGTTCAGGGCCGTATAAATAACTACATAACTTTATCATCTATTACGACCTGTTTAATAGAAATACATAAATGCATTTACATTTTTCTTTTAATTTTTTGAAACTTTTAATGGACATGTGAATGCATTAAATATATTTTTGTTAATCAATATTTCATTAATAAATTGTTAGTAACTAATGAATTTTAGTCCGGTGTTGAAATTTTTGTCATACTTTAAACAAACTGTGTTATGCAGCTGTTGAAGTATGACATAAAAGACTGTTCTTACTGATGAACATATGCTTTTCATTTGCCTTGCATTTGGATGGAAGTACAATAAGTGACAGTTATTACAAAACTAATTGTTTCAGTTAATACTGCCAGTTCGTAAACTCCTGTATTAACTAACCCAACCCATTTTATTTCAAATAAATTTTTGTCAACCAGGGATCTAAGTTTCTCTTTTGAGCTTCAGCGTGCTCAAGATGCAACATCCTCTTTCTAACATATGACTGGACCAAGTTATTGGTGAGTCCCATACTACTTCTCGGGATTTGCATTATATCAACCACAACACATTGAGCAGTTATTTAGGAAATATCAACTTGGATCACATCTACTGCCCGAGGCCGAAGTCTAATTAATTCTAGCAACAGGTCCTCCTTCCTAATAGCAATTTCAATGATTGCAGAGCAGTGCTGCAAACCACCAATCCTTGCTAAAGAGCTGGAGACTATCCAACTCCTGTCCAGAACACATGACTAGCATGCTCACTGGATTTGGATCATTCACCAGTGGGTGTTATTAAAGGTGAAATGAACCTGGCCATCATATAAAACTGACCTGTCTGTTATGGGGCCGCGAAACCACAACCACAACAATACTCCCAAAAGGGCAAACCTCAATAATCAGCCAGAGAACAGCTAAATGTCTTAAGAGACAAATAGCGTGGAAATAACGAGGAGCTTCCAGTTGTACCCCTGCTGACTTCAGAAGACTGGGCTCCCTTATACCCCCAGTTGGTCAGGTCGAGATAGTTGAAGTTCTATAAAGACCGATAAATGTGTCCCCGCGTGGGGGCGCTTTTTCCTACAACCGGTGGTAAGACCATAACCTGATGTCCACATGGTTTGGTACTAATGTAAATCTTATCATGTTCTAATGCCTTAAATAGGGTCCGACAAATAATTTTTTTTTTAAATGCTATAAACTCCTGAACCAATTGGACTTTGTATGGCGTCTTACCAAGGTCTTTATGCAAAATTCATCGCAATGATGTCTCTGAAATATCCAATTGTTGAGAACGGTGGTGCATTGAGGTTTATGGCGCTTCACGCACACTTTCTGCCACAGCAGCAATATTCTCGGGTGTACGCACTTTTTTGGCTTTGGTTTATCGATGAGGTTGCCAGTTTCTTTCACTTTTTTCACAAGATAACGAACGTACGGAGCTGACGTTGCTTCTCTTCTTCCAAAATCCCTACGCACACATTCTGCAACATTACCATGATTTTCAAAGTAATGTCACAATAGTTCCCAGCGTTGCTCAATCCTATACACAACCATATCGTTGAGCGGAAGGATACAACTAATTATATGTCAAATCAAACATGAGCTAAGTGTTACCATTCACTAAATAAGCTCTAGTTGAAAAAAAAAGTTAGATTGCGGACCCTTTAATATTAATGACCAAATTTATGTAAAGTTCGATTTAATGTTTGACTAGTACCTTCCACTTAAGACAAAACCTATAATTTTTAACCAACCCCATCTGTTAGTGTGAAAATTAAACGCCTAATAAAAATACGTGATCAGAAATTTTTACGCTGGAAGAGATTTGAAAACAAGTAATCTTAAGACGATGCATACATCTAAGAGTAGAGAAGTAACGAAACGAATTTTGCCTGTTAAACGTGCTTTTTATGTGATAAGATTTACATCTGCGTCTGGCTATAGAGCCTTAATCAGATGGTGGTCATACCACTGCGAATGTAAAGCAAACGGCATTCACGCCCTAGGAAGCCGAAGACTAATTCTAACAACAGGTCTTTCCTCGTTGCAACTTTAGTGATTCCAGAGCATGGCTGCAAACCACCACTCCTTGCTGGAGAGCTGAAGACTTTCAAACTCCTGTCCAGAACACATGTCTAGCATGCTCACTGGATCTAGGAACATTCCACCAGGTAGGTGTTATTAAAGGTGAAATGAACCTGGCCATCATATAAAACTGACCTGTCTGTTACGGAGCCGCGAAACCACAACCACCACGATACTCCCGAAGGGCCAACCTCAATAATCAATCAGAGAAACAGCTAGATGCCTAAAGAAACAAATAGCGGAAACTCTTCGGGCCACTGATTCCCGTGGAAATAACGTGGAGTTCTCAGTTGACCTCTGGTGCCTTCAGCGGACTGGACTTCCTTTTTTCCCCCAGTTGCACAGGTCTAGATAGTCGAGCGTTCTATAAAGAACGCGTGCTTTTTTACCAAAGGAGATTGTCATTCAAAATAACATGTTTTAATGTGATAGTCAGGCTGATGTGAACCTCCTTAATAATAAAATTGTTAATATCGCCGACAAATAGTTTTTATGATGATCTTTATTATGCCCCAATACGCAATCCTTTCAGTTTATATTGCGTTGATCAGTTTAAAATACTTGGAAGTTTTTCTGCTGTCAAATCTACAGCAGTTGGTACGGACAATATGGAGCCTAGATTTTTAAGGGCATTGATCCCGAACCCCTGCCGATTCTTATTTAACCCTGTTCTTACGAAATCTAGTTATTCTAGAGAATTGAGATCTCCAAGAATCATTCCTATACTCAAAACTAATAATGAATTCCGACCAATAGCTATCTACCCTTTTTATCTAAACTATTTAAAAATATACTAAGCAGACGATAAAGCGAGTATCTATCAAGGAATGAATGTTAACTATAATCGCGCTTTATTGGGGGTAAAACCTGTACCACAGCATTAATAGAAGTAATCGAAAGCCGGAGCAACATGGTGGCATATCTAAAGGTTTTGGATCACATTAAGGCGGTGGAGCAGCAGATCGTGACAAGAAAATTACGAAAATTTTTTCAACTGACCAGGCCTCTTCTTGTCGTATGTGTCGACATCAGCATTTTTGAATCGCGCATGGTGCGTGCTGACCCTAAGCTTATACTAACAATCAGCAGCTGTTTTCTTTAAATGAAGGAAGGTTATCAGTCCATCTTCCAGAACATTTTTCCTGGGGTCAAAATTCCACTTACTATAGAGATTGAAAAAAGTGTCTGTTTGCTCTTTGGCGTATATGAAATGCTGAATTATAATGATAGATATTTGTCCTTCAAAATAGCCTATTTGTTATTGTTAACACAAACCATGCACCCTAAATGCAAAAGGGTCACAACTCAAAATTTTCCAAAACTGGATTTTTTTTGTAAATTAATTCAGAGTACACATCTCCAGCTAACTGCAAAAATTTCTTTAACATAATTATCATCTTTAACTGTAAAAATATGTCGATTTTTGTTTTAAGTGTGTCGCTTCTGCACGATGAACTAAGGAGAATTCCTTTGAGTTGCGAAATTTTTAGTATTTTGAGTTGTGACACTTTTGTATTTAGGGTGCGATATGTGATAGTTATGACATATTTTGTCCAAATCGACATTATTATATTACATCAGACATAAAAACATACTTTCCGTGTAAATATTAAACGTTTTCCTACAAAGGTTAGAAAAATGAGTTAATATGTTATAAGTGGTCATACATATTGAGTCGCCCTTTAATATACAATTTAAAATATTGTACTTGTTGTCATAACGAGCTTGAACATATACATTGTCCGTAAATTACAAAACATAATATTTTTTTACGGCAAATTAGTTCACCTAGAGGGATATCCCTTTAATTTCCAATTTAAAATTTTTATTCATTCGACAAAAATTGTCTGGTAATTTAATTTATTTTTGTTAAAACTATTTTCGTTAATTCTTAAATATTTTGCGAGTTTTAAAATTTAGTAAAAAAAACTAAAAATTTTGCATAAGCAATTTTTAAAACAAAAAACAAGGGCTTCGTATATGAGCACCACAAAATAATCATCGCTGGATATAATAAGTAATAAAGCAGTCCAGGTCGTAATCTGCAAGAGGCATGTTGCGCTCGGCTCTTATCTAACAAAAAAAAAAATTATTTAATTATTTTGTTTTTAATTGACAATTTTTGGTGTGTGTGTGTGTTTGTGGTAAGTCATTCAATTGCACAATTTTTTTTAAAAATATTGTTGGTAATTTCTATGCAAACGTTTGCTATAACACACACAAGATGAGAATAAAGTTATCAGATTTAAAAGTACTGACATTCCTCTGTTAAAATTCTTTTCAAAAGTTAATAAAAAAATTTAAATTATTTTTTTTTTTTTGGAAATAATAAAGACACACAGAAAGATGGAACTAATTTTTCATTCGATTATCTTAATTTAGCTCTTCTTTCAACATTCAACACACACATAATAAATGTTGCGGATTTTGTAAATTCTGACTATTGAAAGAATGTTTAGTGAAAATTCTCCAAAAATTAAAAATATTTTTCAGCATATTTTCATTTCCGCAAGCCGAATATGACTGTACATTTGGCACTCCTCTTTTTTACATTTTTAAATTGAACTTTCTAAAACCTGTTGAATTTTGTATGCAATTTTCTTCGCCATTAAAACCTTTTTATGTATTGATTTATTACCGCAATTGACCTCAAAATGTAATTATATGCAAATTTTACAGTTTTTTTTCTAAAGAAATAAACGGCAAAATAAAGTATACGAGCGAAAAAAAAAAATTTAGAGAAATTCTTTATAACACTCGACTGTCTGTCTGAAGGTTTTTCTTAAACACTCTACCGAAAAAAATTCAATTAGACATAAACACCTTTATTATAATAACAAAAGCGGTAACAACAGCAGCGGCAGCAGCAGCAGCAGAAGCAGCAGCATCGTTACTAATAGATGGATAACGACAAAATTACATAAATCTTTCTTGTAGTCTTTAAAAACAGAATTGAACACTAGAAGTAAGTATATGAGTTGTAGTAAATCGTCATAAGTATGAGTTACAACTTGCTAATTCTCTTGACAACATCACTTCTTTAAAACAACACTAAAAACAAAAACAATAAGAACTACTTGTTGTAGATATTACCGCAATAACAAGAAACAGCAACATCAGCAGTCTTAACAACTACAATAACAAATAGAACACAGCTAAAATCGCAACTAAATAAAAAGCTCTTTGGTTTTATTGGTAGTTTTCTATATAGAAGAGATACTGTTAAAAGAACAACAAAAACAATATATATGTATATGTATGCATAAAGAATAAACAACAACAGCTACATTAATATTTGTAGGCTATTCACCTTTGCATAGTATGCTTTCAAACGTCCCACTTTCAGCAGAACAAAACAAAAAAAAAAAATAAAAAAAAAAATTAAAATTAAAGAAAAAAGTAAAGAACAACTAGCTAAATATAAATACAGAAATAGCAGCAACTGTAACAACAACTAGCGCATTTGTAAAATTAAAAAAAAGCAACAACATAAACAAAAAATAGAAAAGCATCTAAACAAAACATAATTGACTTAAAGAAGTAACAGAACGATGTTACGACACAGTAACTTTACATTCGCAACAAAAGAAACATGCAGGTATGTATGTATGTATGTATGTCTGCTGTTGTTGGCACCAGTAAAGAAGAGCTTGATGGTTTGCCTCTTAAGAACATCATGATCATCATTGTCATCATCATGATCATAAACGTCATCGAAGAACCTTCACGTAACTCGTTCTTCAGCACTATTCTTTATTTGTTTATGGTTTCAAAGTACATACATTTGTTTAAGCCACACACACACACACACACACACACACTCACCCATACATAGATACAAACTGAAAAATATTTATACAGTTAGATTGGCTGACTGACTGACTTGCAGCTCCCAATATGTTTTTCTATTACTTTTTGCTTATTTATAACAAACAAACAAACAAACAAACAAACAAATAAAAATATAATAATTCTTTTCTTGCCTCTTTTATTAAATTCTAAGATTTGTCACCTCAATTTTAAAGCAATTGATTCTTCAAAAATGTTTTAATTTTAATTCAGCTTTTATTGCCTCTTAGCAGAATTTTAGAGCAAAAAGTAGAGAATCGAAATTAAAATCGGATTCATCAATCTCTTTAAATCTGTTCTAATCAAAATCGTGAGATGTTCATTTTTCGATCCTAAAGTATAAAAAGTTAATCTTTGTTTGTTTGAGCCGAATTTGTCTATCAAACTACATATAATACTCGTTAAAAAAATAGACTAGCTATCTATCTAGTCGTTACTAGATTGTAAAGTAAAAATAAAGAATGAGAGGTGTTCTTCAGCAAGAAATTAAATGGAAACCAATCGCGTTTCACTCAAAGAACTTAAGCATTAGGTGCCCCTGTAGGCTAGTAGGTGGTGTACTAGCTTGTAAATATGGGGGTTGTGGGTTCGATTCCCAACGACCACCTTGGTTTTTTTCACTACAAAAATAAAAATTGATTGTCGGTGGGGCTGCTCAGCGATGAAGGCATAGTCACTGGTCGCTGTGCTGTCTTATATACGGCAGTTAATTTCCTACTATCCTTCTACTTTCACCACCTATCCCTTTCCTAAAGAATGTAGCACGGTACTTGACTAAATAGGCATCGTTTGCTGAAGTGCTATTTCTCTTAAAAAAATAAAGCAAAGTGCAGGTTAATTATTGAGCATATGGCCCGTAGCATTCGCCTTAAGACATTTTCAATACTTTTTGGAAGGCCGCCATTTTGCGATATTTACAGACCATTAGCCCTTAATTTTTGTATTTAAGCAAAACCCAGAAAAAGCTTTCTTACGTCAATTAAGGTATTTGGACTTTATCGGTCAACATACTGTCGATATTCGGTACGTTCCTGGGAAGTCAAATGTAGTTGATGATGTATTATCGCAGCGCCATCTGCACTGAACCATGTGTTTCTTACGAAGGAACAACAAGTAAATGGCGAATTGCAAATAATATTCAAATCTGCGCAAGTTTTATTATTAAAACAAATAAAATTACCTCCAGCAGAAATGCAGATCTATTGTGATGCATCTTCAACAAATGTTGAATAAGTCCAAATTTTCGAAAGCCACTTTTAGAATATTTACATGGTCTCTCACATCCAGGAGTAAATAAAATATTGGAATTTCCAAGGATTTTCGTGATTGGACTAAACATTGCATTTCCTATCAGTCATCAAAAGTTCAGAGGCATGTGAAGGGCCCTATTGGTAATTTTGGCCTTCCTAGTCAACGTCTAAAGAATCTGAGTATTGATATCGTAGGACCTCTACCACTATGCAAAAATTACAGATATGTTCTCACTTATATCGATAGATTTACTTGGTGGGCAGAAGCAATACCACTCGAAGACATAACCGCAGAGTCTGCTGCATTTGCTTTACTACAGTGTTCCTGCCCAGATTACTCATTATTTCGAGAGTTTTCCAAAGTTTTTGGAGTAAAATTTTTGCATACAATTCCCTACCATCCTCAGGCGAATGGGCTCATTGAGTGATGGCATCGTTCTTTGAAAGCAGCTTTAAAATGCTACGCTAAACAAAAGTGGGTTAATAATTTGCCACTAGTTTTAATGAGTTTGCGTACAACAGTTATTCAAGACATTGGCTATTCTCCTGCAGAAATGATATATGGACACATCTGCGTCTTCCTAAAACATTGTAGCCTAGAACATTGTATAAATAATCATTTTGTACCAAATACGTTGAGAACTTGTACTCATGTTTTTGTTAGAAATGACGCTGTGAGAAAGTCTTCGTAGCGCCCCTAAGATGATCCCTATAAGGTGATAAACCGTAATGATAAAATTTTAAAATGCTTTATGCCTGGAAAAGAAAAAGTTATGTCTGTTGACCGCCTCAGGCCAGCATTTATTTTTAAAGAAAATGCAGAAGCAAACTCAAGCAGTAATCATAAAGCAGTTCCTAAAGAAAGCGAACGAAATAGTGATGGCATTAAAGTTCGTTCAGGTCGTCATGTTACCTTTGCCCCACAAAAAGCACTATTTATTGTGTAGTAAATGATTGCAAAGCATGACAGGCTCAAGCATGGACCACAACGTACTGCAAGATGGGCTGAAAACATTACTGCTGCTCAAGAAAGTGTTCAAAACAATCCAATATGCAACAACAAACAACAATTTTGCCCAAGGATTTTGATTTGCTTTTATATAAGATTCAGTTGACACAAGAGCTTATTCCACAGGACCATTTACGCTACCGTACATATACCAATAGAATGCTACAACTCGCCCATGATAACGCAAATTTTCATGAAAAAATTATAATGAGTGGCGAGGCACATTTTCATTTGATTGGTGGATATGTGCATAAGCAGAAAATTCGGGTCTGTGGAATGGGAAACCCTTTAATTATTCAACAGCCACCTTTGCATCTATTAAAATTGGCAGTCTGGTGTGCAATTTGGTTAGAAGGAAACATTGGAGCTTACTTCTTTGAAAATAAAAAAGGGCGAAACCGTAACCGTGAAAATGGAACGATATCATGATATGATTGAACACTTTTTAACGGCACAACTGCATGCTTTGGGCTTGACTGTTAGTCAAGGCATCAACAAGACGGTACCACATCGGATACAGCCAGGATTACAGTCGAATTACTACGAGACCTCTTTCCACAACAAGTTATTTCAAGAAGTGGTGATATTGATTGGCCCCTGATTTGACGGCTGCGGACTTTGTTTTGCGGGGATATGTGAAAAGCAAGATTTATGCAAACAAACCAGAAACGCTTGAGCAACTGAAACAAAATATTCGTGATAAAATTAATAAAATACCGCGTAAAATGTATGATAATGTAATGGAAAATGTGCTCAAAAGGGGTCGCATTTGTGAGGCAGACATTTGTCTGATATTGTATTCCATACATAATTGCCGACAATAAATTAAACATTTATCAATATAAGATCCATTCTCTTTCTCCCGGTGGAGGCCCGGGCAGGTATATTTTATGCATCAAAATATAGCTCTGATTGTCATAAAGTTCTTTTCATTCATTCATTTATTCATTCATTTATTCATTCATTCATTTATTTACCCATAATATTTTATTTATTTATTTATTTATTTATTAACTATCATAGGTATATTATCTTTAACAATATTTACAATTTTTGAGTTTCTATCATTAAGATGTTTCAGCAAATTATCACATTTTCATTATTATTAAAAACTTATTTAATACATCTATTTAATAGGAAAAGATAGTAAAAACCTAAGATATAATATAATAAAAAAAAAAAAAGGAATGACTTGAGAAGCTTTAAGACAACATCTAACGGATACTTTACTTGAGAGCAAAGTTAAAATCAGATGTTATCAAATCAAACCTCTCAGATAGGCGTAGCTCGACCTTCTGCATTTTTCTCTAAATGACAGCGCCATGTCAGTTATGAAATCTACAATCGTCTTTACGTTTGCTTTTGAATGCAATTCGACAGTTGGGAATCTTGAAGACAGATTGTAAATTATTTTTAAATTTTTATTCTGTATTACTTGTAGCTTTTTAAGGTGTGATTTAGCATATTCATACCAGATTTGGCAGCCATACGTAAGAATTGGTCTTATGCACATTTTAAAAAGTAGTAATTTATTTTTAAAATTCAATTTTGACTTCCTATTCAAAATGGGATACAAAGATCGTCCGCATCTAATTGCTCTAAGACGTGCACAATCAATGTGCTCTTTGAAACTCAGTTTCTGGTCCAAAATAACTCCAAGATATTTTACGGATTTTGTGAACTCTATTACATTACCTTGAATCCTGAGATTTTTAGTAGGAACTCTCCTAGGAGACTTGTTGTAGGGAAACAGAATGGCCTGAGATTTATCTTCATTAATCTTTATTTTCCATTTAGAAAAATATTTTGTAGTTGTTATCAAAGCGTTCTAAATCCTGTTCACAATTGAATTCGAAACTTTACCGTGACAGATTATTGCGCTGTCATCAGCATAAAATGCCACGTCGTTGCCTCTGGAAATTTTGAAATCGGAAATGTACAGAGAATAAAGCAATGGTGATAGAACAGAGAGAGCCTTGGGGAACACCAGCTGGTATGTTACGCAGGGTTGATTGATTTCCGTCAACATCAACCAAAAACTTTCTGTCCTTAAGGAAATTCTTTAGAAGTTTTGTTAGGTATAAGGGAATATTCATTTTGTTAAGCTTGTACAAGAGGCCTTTGTGCCAGATGGAATCAAAGGCCTTTTCCACATCTAGTAGTAGGATGCCAGTAGAGTACCTTCGGTTTTTGTTTGATTTAATAATATTAACCATTCTCTTAATCTGATGAACGGTAGAGTGTTCCGCTCTGAAACCGAACTGATAACGATGAATCATGTTATTATCCTTTACAAATGATTGGAGTCGATGATGAATAATTTTTTCACATAATTTCCCCAAGGAGTTTAATAGGCTTATTGAACGGTAATTGGATGGAAATCTTGCATCCTTGCCTTTCTTTAAGATTGGTATAACCTTAGCTGTTTTAAAGGTACTTGGAAAGTAATATTTACATTTTCGTTTAAATATATAAAAATACATGTATAAGTGTTCAAGGGATTTCTTTTTCAACTTTAAATTTACAAGAATTTGATATACACACATATATATATACATATTGACATTATTTTTGGAGGAGAAAATTTGGCAAATCATAAAGTTCTTAAATATTAAATTACTAGCGTGCCCGTGACTGCTTTGCAAGTCATTTCTTCGACATTTTTTGATCGATTTTGGTTCGCGGTATTGAAAAACAAAGCACGCAAACGTGATACATAAACTGAAAGTGCAAAAACCAGGGATCATTGAAAAGCAACAGGTATGGGAAACTGAAGCCATTTAAAATCAAACGGCAAATCTGGAGGAATCATAGGAATGCGTGGTTTCAACACATCGCCCTTATATTTTTCTTTTAAAATTTTTGCTTCAATCACATTTTTCATGACTTTTTTGACTACTAACATATGTCATTGCATCTGCCAAGTGTCCATACAACGCCATCTACTGGCAATATAGCATTTACAATCATGTTTTTTTATGGGTTCTTGAGTTAAGATAGCGTTGTAAAAAAATGTATGTGAAAATGAATTTTCTTCTTAATTTTTTTTTTTTGGAAATTTTCCAAAATTTTCTTGTGTATTCTTCTTATTTGGCCGGAGACCTGTCCGAATTGGTGCTAATCACCGAAATCGGTCCAGGCATTCTCGAGTTATAAGCGTAGTAACTAACATCACTTTCTTTTATATATATAAGATAGGTTGCTCTGATTTTCTTTTATTTATTTTTCGACGCCTGGATGTAGGCTTTATTTTTGTTTTTACCCGTTCTAGACACCTTCAATACACACGATTGTTTTCAGGTCATTTCGAGTGTGCCTATTTTCCAAAAGGTACTCTATGTACCGCCCCTTTTTTGAATGTTACCCAATATTTAAATAAAACGTGAATGGAGAAAAAAAGATTTTTGTTGCTTTCACCAAGTCAGAATCTGTTCTCCTGGGATTATAGATATATAATCCTAGGAGAACAGTAAAATTTTTAATTCAATTAGAACAAGACTTATTGCCCAAATATTTTAGAAATGTGGGCGAGGCTTGTAAGATGATTCGTGCTCTTTTTCTGTGAAAAATGTTCTGAACGCCAATATAAAAACAGTTTAGGTTGGCAATTCAAGGTAGATTTAAGCTGATAGCTTGCTTAAATAGTGCACCTTTTGAGTACCTTTTGTTTAGTACGCATTTTATCATTTATTGACTGTCTTTCTTTATTTTGAAATTTTGTCGCTTTTTAAAATTATTTTGAATTTCCTTTCTTGGTTTTTATTTATCGAAACTTTTGCATAAAATTATATTCCAAAGAAATCCCTCAAATAAATAAAATCTAGCTGACACACATCCAAACCTCAAAAATTTTCACGAAAATTTGGAAATTTATATTTTGAAAATAAAAAAAAAAGAAATGAAATGAAAAGGGGGTGTGGGCACTGCCAAGGAATTTGGCAAATTAAAATATTTCATAAATTATACCAGGAAAAACAAAAATTATGCAAACAATTGTGATTCATTTATTAAATTGTTTATACACTTTTTTGTTTTTCTGAATATGCCAACCAATGGTTTGATGAAATATCGAGAACTAATATACAAAAAAAAAAAAAAAAATTAAGATTAACTGATTTTTATTTTTATAAAAAAAGAGCTAGTGCTTAATTAATAAATTACTAATAAAATAAAAAAATAAGTATACAAAATAAAAGGCAAATAAAAGTTAATTTAATCAAAAATATAAAAATATGTGCTAACGAGAGCCAATGCCTTTATATGATATTCGTATTATTTAGGAAATGTTTTCATTCTTTGAATAACAAAATTCATCATGCAATCAGAATTTTCTGTTTTTAACTGTGAATGTATGTATGTATGTGCATGCATATGTATATGTGAGAGCTTAGCTAACAACACAACAAGAATTGTATTGTAAAACTTTGGATTTTTTTTTCCAAATTATGCGTTTTACTAGCTTTGTTGAAATTGTGAGAGCAGTTGTACTGTTTGTAGATCTTTGTGTTTTTGAGTGTGTGTTTGTTTGTTTGTTTGTTTGTGTATGCTGCTTAATGCGTTTCTTTTTTAAAGCTCCATTGACCGGTTGTTGGTGGTAAGTCAGGCTTTCATATTTGGTATCTTAAGACTTGTTGCTGTTTTTGCGTTTTTGTGTTTTTACCAAACATTTTCTGCTGCTCTTGCTGTTCTTATTCTTATGTACGCTGTTTATGGTTCTTCTATGTTTTTTTTTCTTTTCTGTGCTTTTGGTTATAATCGTAGTAGTGGTTGTTGTTGTTGTTATGTTTTCTTAATGTTGCAGTTGGTAACGTAACATACATACATACATACATATATTCATAGCTATATAGATTTTACCGTATCACGAACCATAGCGGTAAAGACGTCAACTACAAATTACACAGTTATATTTTATGGTAAGAAGTTAGTGTATTTTGCTATTTGTATGTATAAGTATGTTATTGCCATAAATGTTGTGCAAGAACGAGAATAAACTAACAACAACAACAACAACAGTAATAAAACATAATAAAAAAGAACAAAAAAAAAAGAACCAACAGACAGAATAAAGAACTTGGTAAAAGAAGAAAAATCTAAGTAAAACTGTCGGTAGTGAGTGAAACCAGTAGAAAAAATACGTACTTGAGCATGAAGCAAGCAGAAACATGTGCGAATGTGTACGTGCAAGATGTTAAGAAATGTATGGTGTATTGAGAAATTAACAGAACTAAAAACTTGAAGCTTCATTTAAATCAAACCCCCCCTATCACCCTACTACCCCTCATAACAGTATTACAAACCATACTGGCATCAGTCAGCCAGTCAGTCAGTCAGTTTAAGAGGAAAAACACACACTTTATTTACATTTACTTGAAATCTAACGAAAATTTTACAAAAATAAATATTAAAAAATTTGAAAACTTGTAAAAGAATCGGTAGTTAGTTTTACACACTCATTTAAGGTTTTAACGAAAAAAAAACCCCATTTTATGACCATATTTATGGTTTTACACTTTATTTATTATTATTCTCTTATTTTTATTCCTTTTTTATACTCAATCCGAAACAAATTAATGTGGTTGTTGTGGTCATGTATTTAACAAAAAAAAATATTTTTTCTTTACATTTGTGTTCAATTACCGTAACAATTATTGTTTTTTAATTTATATCTGACCTTGATTAAGTATTTTGGTAAGAAAAAGTATGTAAGACAAAGTAAAGTTTTTTAAACTTTTTTGCAATAATTATTTAAAACAAAGAACTTTAAAAAAATTACAAATTGATTTCAAATGAAATCAATCTGCAACAAGTGACTGAATAGTTTTTACTTTAAACCTACAACAGACTGCAAAAGATCGGATCTAAATATTTCATCTAAAATAAAACAAGTAAAGGGTGTTTTTTTAAGCCCGATAGAACTTGAAATTGTAAAAAATAACACAAAAAATTAAATTGTCATCAAAATTTCTTTTTTATTCGAAGGATCAATACGTGAGATTAACATTTGAAAATGATTTCGGGCATATGGGCACCGCGGCTGTTCTTGACGAAGCGCATTCTGGACGTCCAATTTTGGGCCACTTTTTCGAGCACTGCTGGGCGTATGTCACGAATACCACGAACAATGCTGTCCTCCAAGGCGTCAATTGTTGCTGTTTTAACAGCATAAACCAGTGACTTCACGTAGCCCCACAGGAAATAGTCGAGTGGTGTCAAATCGCACGACCTTGGAGGCCAATTGACAGGTCCATTTCTCGAAATCAACTTATCGCCAAATTTTGATTTCAATAAGTCGATGGTTGCGTTCGCTGTATGGCACGTAGCGCCATCCTGTTGAAACCACACCTCGTCCGGATCAATGTCATCCATATTTTCAAACAAAAAATCATTGATCATGGTGCGGTAACGATCTCCATTGACCGTAACGCGAGCTCCGGCCTCATTTATGAAGAAATAAGGTCCGATGATGCCACCAGCGTGAAAACCGCACCAAACGGTGCATTTTTTTGGATGTAATGGAGTCTGTAGGGTCTGTTGTGCATTGGTCTCACTCAAAATGCGCCTCATCGCTGAACACAATTTTGCGATAAAACAACGGGTCAGTTGCCAACTGCTCTAGAGCCCAATCGGCGAAAGAACGACGCATATAATGGTCTCGTGGCTTCAATTCCTGCACCAGCTGGATCTTATACGGGTGTAGGCCGAGATCTTTGCGCAAAATTTTCCACGTAGTGGACGGACAGAGCCCCAATTCCTGCGACCGACGACGAATTGATAAATTTGGATCTTCTTCCACACTTTCGTTTACAGCGGCGATATTCTCTTCAGTACGCACATTCCTTCGACGTGTTGGTGTTATTGCATCCTCTAGAGAGTATGTGGTACGAAATCTATCGACAGTTCGACGAATGGCTTGTTCAGATGCACGATTATATACGCCATAAAAATGACAAGGTCGTCGATAAGTTGCGCGAATCGACGACTGATTTTCAAAGTAAATTTGGATAATTTCGTAGCGTTGTTAAAGCGAGAGTCTATTCATGATGATTTGTCAGAGTATACTGAAACAAATAAAAAAAAAATGTTTCATCAAACTTTCATTTTTTGTGTTACTTTTTACAATTTAAAGTTCTGTCTAGCTTAAAAAAACACCTTTTATAAGCGTAACACAGTTATTGTAAAACTTAAAAATACGGCTTCTATAGTTGAAGTTATAACACCCTTTAATATCACTTAAAAAATGCCCTTTAAACTTAAAATCTATTTTTTACCTTTATAGAAGGCGATAAATATTAATTTACTCTGTATTAAAGCATGGATGACGAAATTACGTCTTTATGTAAACCCCCTTTAAATTTTATTTATTTTTTATTATCTCAATTTAATGTTATAGTAAATTTAATAATAATTTAATAATTGTCGTGCATTGGGCACCCTTTAAGTTTTAATATTCGTATACAATCCGTAATGTGCATAGGCGAAGCAATATTTTACATGGAAAACAAAAACAATATTTTACTATAGTTCTAGCTTAGTTTAGACTGACCCAACAGCTTTGACGTTTTCCAAATAAAAAGTGTATTTAGTTAGTCTTAGGTCCCTTAAAATAGTTTATTTACGAATCCAGATTTTTTTAATGATTTAATTTTTAGTCTATTTTATAATCAAATCGTTTAATGCGATACAAGTTTTATAAAAGCAAAATTGTTCCGAAATTTAATTCGAAATATACCGAAAAGTTAATTTTATAATTAAGATAAAAAATAGATATTCGTTATTACAAGAAAATTAAAGTATCACCATATATTAATTATATACAAAAATAATATCAAACTTTCAATAAAAAATAAAAAAGCAGGAGAGCAGTATTCTAAATGACATTGCATTTGACAACTTCACATCCTGCTTTTAAGTTCTAAACACAGTATCTCTTCAAACATTTCTAAAAAACAAATTTTATCAAATATAATTTTCAGTTTCATTACCCACAATTTTTCTGCGGAAAATTCCATATAATTTGTTGTGACTATGTGCCATCTTCAGTGTTCTTCAGTTTCTTATAGAGAAAAAGGAACACTGAAGATGGCACATAGCCGAAACCGGTATGTTTACAAACTCAATTTGACGCCAGATGACGTAAAATCATATCCAATTAAATCGAGCACCGTCGGCACATATTAAAATTCCATGTCATAATTTCGCTATAAAAAATTTACTTTGTAAAAAAATTTCCCTATAAAAAATTTCTTCAGTTATAATATTTCTTCTTATAAAATCGGTTGTATTTTCTATATTTAAGTCGTGTTCATCCAATAACTGATTTTACAATTAATTTGATTTGTAGAAAAATTCGATAACATAGTTTGAACACTTACCAGTCATTGCTCCGCTCGTACTCGGTCCCGTATATTGTTCCCTCGAAGTTGAGGCAGCTGATGTTACTGTTGCCACCGCCTTAGTTGCTGTCGTTGTAGTTGCCGTTTGTGACATTGATGACTGTGTTGTTTTGTTTAAAGTGTGACGTTTAATCACAATTTCTGTTGGTATATCGATCGTCATTGATTCGGCCGTTGATACCGATGTATTGGTGAGTGTTGTTACCGGCTCAAAACAAACATCCAGTAAAGTGGTGCCCGATGATGTTTGCAAACTGGCAATATCTTTAAGATCGATCCAGCTGGCACCCACTTTATCGTTATCGGTTAAGGGCAAACTCAATACTCGTGTATCGTTTTCATCGACAATGTGAAATGCTTGAGTTGGTTCAATTTTCACTATAATCGGTTGATTGGATATGATGTGAGATTGCTGTTGCTGTTGTTGTTGTTGCTGTAAATGCTTTTTCTGAAGCGTTATTTGCTGCTGTTGCTGTTGATGTTTTGCAACTTCTTCCAGTTCTTTTAGATCTTCTCCGTCTAAATGTAGGGCATTATTGGGAATCATAAGCGTTCGTTCGGTTGAAGTAGGTGAGGCCGAGGCTGCAATAATTGCGTTCGCTGAATTATTTGCAGAAGATGATGACGCAGCATTCGATGTTTTACGTACCACATCGAATTTTAATATTGTGCATTTATCGGTTTGCTGATATTGATGTTGTTGTTGTGGTCGCTGTTGCTGCAACACCAAACTGGGCACACTTCTAACCAAAGTAGCGGTTTTGGTTCCTGCTGTGGTCGTTATAAAGGTCAATGGTGGTGAAGTAGCCTTATTGGCTGTGGAAATTGTACGTACAGTAGTGCTTGAGGGCAATGGGAATATAGAAATTGAGGGAACTTTAGAATTGATAATGCCTGCATTGGTGGCTGTCGATAGTGTGTCACTATTTGCGGCCGTTGTTATAGTGGTGGTTACCTGACTATCATCTCCACCAGTTGCCACCGACGTCGACGTCGTTGTTGTCCTTAGCTGCCCTATAGGCTGCTGGATTAATACCAAATTAGTTTTTTCCGTCGTGATGTCGTCTTTTAGGTAACCTAAATCGGCAACCCAAGATTCGTTAAATAAAATATCCTCTCCCTCGCTATCCGTTGAAATTGCTGATTGGCTTGGTTGTTTGCGTCTTAAAATCCTTATGGTTGAAATGGATTTTGGTGGGTTGCCTGATGCTATTGCAAGCAATGATGGGCCTAATGATTGTTCACTTTCAGTACTTGACTCCAGTTTGTATATGTCGTTTTTGTTGCTATTTGTTTTTAAATAGTTTTTATTTTTATTTGTTTTTTTTTTATTTTTTTTGTTGTTTAAAACATTGAGTCTTAGTTTTGTGCGTTAAATATATTTTTATCCCCTACAGTTGAGGGATTTATGTGTCTTACAATAATTTATTTATTTAAAAAATTAAAATTTAAGCATATTTTTAAAATATTTTAGCATCGTTATAATTAACGATTGATTATACGCGATATGCAGGAATATATAATATTCAAAGATCAACACAAATATAACGAAGATATTGAGGATTCTAGAAATATGAGTTAAGAGTAATTTAACACCATTAATTATGATAAAGAAAAGACCAATAAAACAAATTAATCACAGAAACTAATGAAACTAAAAATGCTTGCAGGACTTTTATGGTTTAAGTAACCCAGCAAACCAATTTATTTACATTTAATATTTGTATACAAAAAAAATTTTTGTTTAAAATAAAACAGAAGAGGCACGTTACTATTTTGGTATATCTTCACTGTCACTAACCCTTGATAAAATCTTTTGATTGTTTTTATAATTATATCACTCGGTTATAATTTAGCCAATTACGCTAAAAAAGTATATAGTTTTAAGAAGAGATTTGAAATGTATTCCGCAATGCCAATTAACAAAAAATAAGTTAAACCGATTTTAAAGACAACGAATCATGTTATGACTTTTTTATATATCAGTTATTTAATTAAGAATATTTTATTTTTAATACAAAAAGCAACTTCATTCTTCACCTGCTTCGGTATGCTTTGTAAGGGAGATCAATACTTTTCCTTATAAATAAACTTCTCATAAGAGGTAGGATTTTTATGTGATTTAAACAATTTTAAAGTTTTTTGGTTAAAATTGTTTATATTGTTACTATAGGCACATCGATTAATATCCTAAAATAAGTTCTTTAAAGAAAGAAATAGTTAAAAAAAATTTAAGTCCATATAACACTGAACAACAAAGTTGAAATTAGCTGATTTTAATATGCTTCCACCTGTTAAAGCCGAAAATGACAATAAAAATTATATATTAGCTCTTGTTTTCAAAATATAGTATCATTATATATGATATATATGTATACATATAGAAATTTCAGCAAATAAAATATTTCATCACCAACGGTTGGTACCCATGTTTGTGTACATTATTTCCCTTTCTTCAGCTGTTCATAAGTAGTCAACATAACCTATGTGAGTTTGTCAGTTGTGCGCGCCTGGTTGCTATTGAAATTATTGTGTGAAGTTGATTTTAAAATTAATTTAACTGCTGATCTGAAATGCCTCGAAAGTGTGTGAATTCCGTGAATAGCTTTTGCTTTATATGTGGTGGGCTCAGAAACGTAAAATGACACCTACCGTTATAGCCTGTTTCCACGACAATTTGAATCTCGTGTTTCGCTCTCTGAAGCAAGTTTGTGAATCATGCTGTTTACACGACTCATTTATCTGCTTCGATTTGGCAGTTGTTATTAAACAGAAAAACATAAGTTGAAAAACAACTACAACAGTTGAAAAACAACAGAAGATATCCTTCTTGCCGCGATAGCATTAAGTATAATTTTTTTTCCTATCCATTTTTTTTTTTAATTTTATAAAATTAAAATTAAATAACACACCCACAAAACAATTATATTTTTTAAGTTTTCACTTTTAACTTTGTTTTGTTTGTAATTTTTCTTTGTTTACAAAAACGTTTAATTTTGATAACTAGTGCAGATAAACTAACGATAAAAATTAGAGAAGAGAGGATTTTTCCTTGCTTCGCAACTAGATTCAATATGAATCTACCAGCTTCGCTCTCAAAGTTTTGTATGGCGAAGCAGGTTGATTCGCTTATGATTGGGGTGTGAAGCAAGAATAGAGAGCGAAGCAGGTGCCGTGGAAACAAGGCATTAAGACTGCCTATGAACATTATTTTGGTGCGAAAGTTGGGGACCAAGATAAATCATCGGCTCCTCATATATGTTGCAATTCTTGTTCCGTCATATTGCGAGAGTGGCTGAAAAATAAAAACCGGGCAATGGCTTTTGCAGTATCAATCATACAGACGACTGATATTTCTGTTTAACTCCTCCCATTAAGCATGGTTTATCTATGAAGAAAAGAAAAACGGTTAAATACCCTAATCTCCCATCTGCTCTTCGGCCTGTACCACACTCAGACACTTTGCCAGTCCCTTCTCCACCCCAAAACTATGAAATTTCAGAGGAAGGTGATAAAGACTGTGCAGAAGTAGTAACCCATCCTTCTACATCTTATGACCCTGATTTTGAGTTAAGCGACAGGTCTAGTGATCCGCACAGAATTAGTCAAGCAGAGTTAAGTGACCTTATAAAAGATCTTGGCTTGTCTAAGGAAAAGGTTGAGCTTTTAGGGTCAAGACTACAACAGTGGAATCTTCTGAAACACGATATGAAAATATCTCAGTGCAGACAGCGTCAAAAAGGTTTGCTTCCTCTTTTTTTGAGAAGAAAGAAAACCTCGTAGTTTGTTCTGATGTTAATGGTTTGATGAACTGCTTGAAGTTGGATCGCTATCCATCTGAATGGAGACTGTTTATAGACTCTTCAAAACTAAGCTTAAAAGCTGTACTTTTGCATAATGGAAATCAGCCACTTTCTATTCCTACAGGTCATGCAGTTCACATGAAGGAAACTTATATAAATATGAAAACACTTCTCCAATCAATCAAATATGAACAACACAAGTGGCAAATCTGTGGTGATCTGAAAGTCATTGCCAATTAAAAACATTTCATTGTCATTTTCGTTTTTATTACTCCCAAAAATTAGTAGAAATTGACTAACTTAGTGTAGAAAACATTTAAAAAATAAATTTTTGTTGTGCAGTGTAATCGAAATTATATTAATTGCCTCGTAAAATTGTAACCTTAAATAGTAGTAACTTATCATCATAACTAACAGCTGGCATTTGAAAGGTGTTTGAGGTGTTTGTAGTCATAAAGTTCTATCGCCATTGAGATATAAATTTGATTTTGTTATATTTGAATGCTTATAATGTGGGTTTGCTGGGTTACACACACATACATATAAATAGTGTCGCTATGATTGATTTTAGGGTGCATGAATGTATAAACACTTACACGTATTATTTTCACTTAATAACAACAGAATCACAACATTAAAACAAATTTTGAAGTAAAAAACTCGTTTCACAAAATTTAATATTTTTGTTTTATTCTTTTTATTTAACTTAATTTTAGGCGTATGGATAACTTGATTGATGGAAATTTTTTAATTCGTTTTGTAAAACTTAATAATTAACCATTTATTTAGGTTTTTTCGGTTTTTCGGTTTTTGGGTTTTTTTATTTTGTTTTATTTTATTTTATAATAAAATCAGCCTTTTAAGTGCACTTATAAAACGGTACAACATTAATATAAATTGAAAATAAATTTAATATTAACAAATAAATTGCTTTAAATAAATACGAAATTGCTTGCGTTTGTTTTTATTTTTATTTTTATTTGTATTTTTGTTTCTTTTTTTATTTTTTATTTAGCCACCACAGACTTTCCCGTAACAATTGAACGAAAGTGAATCTCTTTTTCTCCTGCTGTCTTGCCGAGATGGGAAAGAGAATACAAAAGAATTTTGTTTTTCTTTTTTCTCAAATTAAAAATTATTTATTTAAATTTCTTTGGAATTGTGCTCCATTTGATTTAATGTTTCTTCTTTTTTTTTATTGTATTTTTAATTTTAGCTCATTTTTGAAATTCGTTTTATTTAATTTAGGTGTTTTATGTTTTTTTTTTTTTTATTAAATTTTTCGTTTTCGGTTTTGTTTTAATATAAATTTTTAAATGCAATTTTTAACTTTTCTGTATTGCACAAACACTAACAGACTGGATGGATGGATGGTTTGGATATTTTATTTTCCTTCAGATGTAAATGTGTATCCTGACTGCAACAATGCGAGTGAACATGAACATAAGTGCAGCAGCGTGTGCGCACTCTACAAATCCATGAAGAGAGAAACGGCGGGGGTTCATTTTGAACCTGAAGAAGCACACAAAACACAACTCACACGTTAACAAAATAAACTCTAAATATGGGGTGCGCTACTGCCACTAATAATGTCAAAGTAATTGGAAGTGTGTCGTTTTACAACAACAACAACAACGACAACAACACTACCAACAGCAATAACAATAGAAACCAACTTAAATGAAAAAACAATAATTCAACATCTCTGCCAACCATCTGGCCCAAAAAGCATAAACCGTTAGATAAATTAAGAAAAACTAAATCGATATTTTCACCAGGCGTTGCCATATGTTTTCTTTATTTTCATTTTATGTAAAAATATTTTGCACCCGATTTACATTTTTATATAAACGATTTGTTTAAATTTTTGCTTTCGATTAATTATTTCTTGTACTTCCTTTTGTGATTGCCTTAGGGCACGTTGTTGTTGGTTTTTTTTTTTTGTTATCTTCCAGTTTTTGCGTGAAATACTTCTCTACTTTAAGAATACATACAACAGAATGCAGCATGTTTGTATTCATTTTTGTTGTTGGCTTCTTTCTTTTTTTTTTTTCTTATTTTTTAGTTGTTTTCAACGAAATATCCAGCAAGGACACGAAAATTCTTCCAGTTTTTCATATCATTCCAGGATTGCGTATAAAATGTGCTACATATAGCTTGTACATACATAACCGTAAGCAGCCAGAGCTTTGAATAAGTGATATTTTGAAACCTTAACAATATCATATAAGACGTATTAAGATTTGAATTAAACCGGGTAGATTTTTGAATTTTTTAATTTTAAGTTAAAAATTTTCCATGTTTTTTGATATTAACATTCTTTAAGACAACTTTTCCTAGAATTGAAATTAATTTTAAGTTCATTCGAGCTGCAATATCTTGTAGAACCCAATGCTGGGTGTAAACGTATTTATAACATAGTTAATTACAGAGACTTGAAAGTTTATAATAAAATTAAATAAATAAATGACTCATGCAAAAATAAATTGTAATAAATACATACAAAAAAAAATCTTTTTCTAAATAAATATTTTTCACTCATTTCATAAATCGCTCTCACAATGTAAGTGCTTTTAGAAGAATAAAAAAAAAATATTTTTTTTCTAAAAATTCCCTATAGAAAATATGCTTGAATAAATTAAGCGCTCTTAAATTCAGAAGAAAGATCTTAATAAATTTGCTAGTAAATTGGCAGTTTTAATACCGCTCCACAATAATTCTAGTGCAAATGGCCCAAATCGTTTTTTCTTTATGTGTATTAAGAAAATAATAACTTTGTCATCCATCTGAAATCAGTTCATTTTAAATTTAATTTAGCCCGCAAAGTTTTAAGATTATAAACTTTACGACTTAGAAGCTAACTGACCTTTTCAGCAAATTGTATCATGCCGGCGAATTTCCAAAGTGTTGGAAGGTTGCTAACGTAACGCCAATTCCCAAAAAGCGGGAGGCTAACAGCCCTGAAAATTACCGCTCAATTGCAATTTGTTCTGCACTTTCTAAAGTGATGGAAAGTATGATTAATTTTCATATTGTGAGGTACCTGGAGTCCAACAGTTTACTTTGGTTTCCGCAGGAGGCGCTTTATGGGTGATTTGCTGGCTCTGAACATTTCCACGGCGTTTGATAAAGTGTGGCATGATGAACTTCTGTCAAAACTAGTTGCTTTTGGTGCCAGTGATAATTTCTACAAATTTATATCGATCCATCTCAGCAATAGCACTATACGAGTTGTTATAGATGGAATTTCGTCCGACTAGTGAAAGATTAATTCAGGGGTACCTTCTTTGTCAAACTTTCATCCCTATTTAATCTTTCGCAGATGACAGTACCATTTGTCATTCGTATTAAATCCATTTTTTTTTCAATAATTATTTATTGTATCTTCAAGAAACTGAACTAACAATAAGTTTTAAAATTTTAAATTCTAAAAAAAAGTTACATTAGTCCCGACCATATCAAAACTAATCTTTTGGGTAAAAAAAATTGACATTAAAAAAAAAACAAAACAAATATTTCTAAGATGTGTCATCTGTAGCATTGAGGATTAAAGCTGCGGTATCCCTCTTTTTTAATCGGCTATGTCCACTATAATCCAAGATGTTGCGAGCAAGGAGATTAGGATGGTCTTCAAGCTTCATTAAGTATTTGCCTGCGTATTTGATGATTTCTGTAGTCACCAGCGGTATGTCTAAATCACAATGTATGTTTGAATTTCTGATGTACCATGGAGCGGAAGTTTTTAACCGTAAAATTTTATTCTGTCCACGTTGAATTCTATCCACATTTGAAGCTGAGGCAGTGCCCCAAAGTTGGATTTCGTAAGACCATATTGGTTTTAAAATAGTCTTGTAAATTAGAAGCTTACAATCTAGGCTAAATTTTGAGTTCCTGCCAATGAGCCAATGTAATTGTGTTAGCTTAAGTTTCATTTGTGTCAGCTTTGAGTCAATATGATGTTTCCATGTAAGACGACGATCAAGATGTATACCAAGATATCTCACATAACTATTGTGAGAAACAATGTGATTATTGATTCGAACGGGTGAAGGTCACGTGAATGCACTTTTGAACGTTCACTTTAATTCTCCATAATTTTAACCACAACTCCAACTGAGTCATATGTTGCTGAAGATTTATGGAGGCTTGATAGGAGTTTTCGTGCGAACTAAGACACGCTGTATCATCAGCAAACGTAGAAGTGTGGACAGTTTCTGTTACAGGCATATCGCAGGTATATATCAAATATAAAACCGGTCCAAGAATGCTACCTTGTGGTACGCCTGAAGAAATTGGTTTGGATAAACTAACGAAGTCTCCTTCAACAACAGAAAATTTTTAGTCCAATTATGTAGCTTTTCAGTAGGTTGCTTATATTACAAGGCAAGTGAGCGGTCTGTTTCAGAAATAGACCTTCATGCCAAACTGAGAAACATCAATTCAAT
This sequence comes from Trichopoda pennipes, assembly GCA_030448955.1. Classification (NCBI taxonomy): domain Eukaryota; kingdom Metazoa; phylum Arthropoda; class Insecta; order Diptera; family Tachinidae; genus Trichopoda; species Trichopoda pennipes. Next base: position 8,815,591 of record JASKUP010000040.1, read on the forward strand.
CCATAATAGAACGAATCAATTGGAGGTGATTTCTTCCAAAAGGGGGATCATGAATGATACGCTCAATCATTATCTCGCGACGATCTCCGAATGGGGTCGTGCGAATTGTCGATTTTAATGTTGCATGCTTACGCATAGATCTGTGTTCGGAAATGGTGCTGCACCTGTTATTATGATTGATATAGGTGTTACGGAATCGGAAGCTTTTAATGTGCTTGGCATGAAATTTCAGTGTGATGTTCCATGTACTAAACACATTTTTCAGGTTTCTAAAGAGGCTTTTAAGTGGCTCTCATGTATGGTCCGGCGTTCAAAAACCTACTTTGGAGTTGCTCGACTATGTAAAAGAGAGGGCCAAGAGGCTCATTGAGGACGATAGAGTATACAACTCTATTGGTTCTCTAAAGCATCGACGCAATGTAGGGTGTACTTCACTGTTTTATAGTGACTACAAGAATAAGTGCTGTAACGAATTTAGTGAACTCTTTCCCGAAACACGCACGCTGTTGCGTTTGACTCGATTTTTGTTAAGAGCGCATCCATTTGTTGTTGATTGGCCAGTGAAAGCACTACGCATTACAGGAAGCATTCGTATTTTATGTGGAATAAATTCCCTCCAGAAGTCTTTCCTGTCACTTTCAATGTAGGGAAATTTCAATCGAATGTCCAGGGGGCATCCCCTGAGTACTGGTCCGAACGAAAAATATGTATGTAAGTTTATTTAATACGGGAGCTTTCGTGCCCTCTACTATCTACTATCCCACCATTAATATTCTGCTTAGAGAGAAAGTGAGACATGATTTTGTCAATAGAATAAATAAATTAAAAATAATTTTTTTTTGAACCATAGCAAAATATATTTTGAAAAAAGAATTCAATAAATTAAACTCTGACTCAGCTAATGAAATGCTGGTATGAATGCTTTACAGTCTCCTTAAAACATGTGGGCCTGCATGTGTATGTGCGCACAGAAAGTTAAAACTTTCACAATTAATTTTATTTTCACTTTCCAACTTAACCCTTATATTAGTAAATCCTCTATTTCTTGCATTTATTGTATTCTTGTTTTCCTCTATTTTAAACTGTAAAGCTTTCATATGTTTCATTAATAAAAATTTTAGAAAAAAAAAGTAAGAAACGTAAGGGATTCTTTATTCAAAATGTTTTTACTTGCATGTTGTGTGAAAAAATTCCTTTTATAATTTCACATGACGTTAAACCTAAGTGAGAGATATAGAGATATAGAGAGTAAAATTTCCTGAGTAAAATACAATAAGAGAGTACAAGAGGGTGGGGGCTTTTTCACGTTGTTTATGTGCATGCATGTCTATTGTTCTTGTTGTTTGCTTTCTTTATTATTTTTAACGAGACGTTGGTAAAAGAACACAAAGCCACATACTCACAAAAAAAAAAAAAAAAAACACATAAATAGGACTCGTCACTGGAAAATAGGGTTAGTAGGCATAATGCCAAGTGCATTGGCTGGAAATCTATATGCTAAAATTTGTGCCATTAATTCATCCCTTAAAAACAGGTGCGGCATCAAGATTATTCTTGCTTGTGTTTTAAATGGTTAAAGGTATTTTGAATTAATCACTTAACTGAAATCAAATAAATTAAAAAGAAATCTTAAACACAAATATTTCTTTTAACTGAAATCAATAATCCCATAAATGTGACATTAGCCCGTCCCTTATATATGAAAATTTAATTTTTCTAATGCATACCCTCTAATCTTGTTCGAAATGGTCTAGAAGAGCTAAATTAAAAATATTAAACCTTTTGGACAATGTTAACCCATGCCAAGACTCGGTCAAATTTTACATTTGGGGTCATATAAGGCTATATATGGAGTTTCTAAAAAAAAAACTTTTGATAGACAAATTAAATAACAACATTATGAAATATGATAATTATTATAAAAATTACCCATCTGTAGCCAATACTAACCCTTTCTGGCCCACGTATATTTGAATAATACAACAAAGAAGGCAAACTTCCCATATTTTAGAAACTGTCAGTTTACATACACATACAGTTTTTTATTTATTGTACATTATTTTTTTTAAACTGCTATTAATCATATAACATTTAGGGTTTTTTATTGTGCACGCTGTCTTCTAAATTCCAGTTCACTATTGAGGACCAAACAGCTTGTGCCTGCTCTTTGCCGGAAGAATTTTCTAGCTTTGGTACTGCAATAAGTTGTTCATTTTTTCCATAAGTGATAAGTACTGGTAATCGTTCTTCCTTGCCATTCTTTATATTTATAGCAGGCATTAATTTACCATCCCAATGTAATGTAACAACTTCTGGAATATTACTTTTAAAGTCACTTTTTAAAGCTTCTGCACGTTCTTTTCTTTTTTCTACCCTAATTCTTTGGATAGATGATTTGTTGATTGGATAATCATCGATATTATGGCCAAGTGCTTCCATGGTAGCCTGAACAATAAAAACTGCATCTCTTACACTCAATTGGCATCTATCAAAAGCTGATACCAATTTTGGAAAAAGGAATTCTTTTCTTCCTCGTCTTTTTAATACCTCTTCTTTTTTTAGTGGTAAAACAGGTGAGATTGTATTATCCGAGTCCTCTGAGGTGGAATCATCTGATGGAAAAACATAACAAGCATTAGACGTCGTAGCTTCTTCGGTTTTCAAGCGCCTTTGTTCAAATGCCAATTCCCTTTGCCGTTTTCGATCCTCTTTTTCAGCCAAAATGCTATCTACACATCACATCAGCATGTGCGATGTCAAACAAGTTATCCAAATGATCAACGAATTTTCTTTCACGGGCTTTAAACGCATCAGTTGTATTTTTTGATCCCTTTTGCAGTTTTCTCCAAACATTATGCAGATCTGTAAGTTTTTTAACACTGTTTGGGTAGAAAAAAGAAAAGAACGTGCAGAAGCTTTAAAAAGTGACTTTAAAAGTAATATTCCAGAAGTTGTTACATTACATTGGGATGGTAAATTAATGCCTGCTATAAATATAAAGAATGGCAAGGAAGAACGATTACCAGCACTTATCACTTATGGAAAAAATGAACAACTTATTGCAGTACCAAAGCTAGAAAATTCTTCCGGCAAAGAGCAGGCACAAGCCGTTTGGTCCTCAATAGTGAACTGGAATTTAGAAGACAGCGTGCACAATAAAAAACCCTAAATGTTATATGATTAATAGCAGTTTAAAAAAAATAATGTACAATAAATAAAAAACTGTATGTGTATGTAAACTGACAGTTCCTAAAATATGGGAAGTTTGCCTTCTTTGTTGTATTATTCAAATATACGTGGGCCAGAAAGGGTTAGTATTGGCTACAGATGGGTAATTTTTATAATAATTATCATATTTCATAATGTTGTTATTAAATTTGTCTATCAAAAGTTTTTTTTTTAGAAACTCCATATATAGCCTTATATGACCCCAAATGTAAAATTTGACCGAGTCTTGGCATGGGTTAACATTGTCCAAAAGGTTTAATATTTTTAATTTAGCTCTTCTAGACCATTTCGAACAAGATTAGAGGGTATGCGTATCATATTTGAAAAAAAAAAAAAAAAAACCCATATAAGGGACGGGCTAATGTGACATACATACTTACATATACAAATTATTTTTTTATTTATTTATTTTTCCATCTATTATAATTAAAATTATAATATATCTTAAGAACTACAGCACTAGTAACTAAGACTAAAGGCTACAAAAATATATCTGTGCTATTATGTTTATGTGTTTTTCAGTTTGGTTGTACTTTATAGGTAACCAAACAGTGACACGGATTTTTATTTTAAAAACGTCGGACCTTTCGAAATTAAAATGGGCTTATTTTGATCAAACGAGCTAAGCAAAAGAGAAATGTTATTATTACTACATTTTTAATAAAAGTTTATAGGCATAGGGCGGGGCTTCTTCCCTCACAAAGTAATTTTATGTTAGCATAAATCTAGAAAACCAAAATAGCCGATAATCTGAACATTTTAAATACATACTAACACTTATAATACAACTTATATAAGTTGTATAAATAATGTTAAGTTTTCAGTATTGATATTGGACGGGTTTAATGGATACTCGCCGCACATTTCTTAATCTTAATCGAGCGAACTAAAATATTAGCAAAACGAACATTGGAGACAAGAATGTGTGAACATAAAAATGATACATATTGCGAAACAGAGGAAAAGAACAGCGTTATCACAGCACATATTAAAGACAGTACATAAGCCTGACTTTAAGATGGTAAAAGTTTTTAATATACAACACAAAGAAAATATATACAATAGAGCCTCTCCGAATACAACAAAATACAAATAATATAGAGGACAAAGATAAGATAAATGCTAGCGATAATTTTTCTACTAGAAATCAGTTGTAATAGTGTTGTTTGATAATAGAAAAATAGTTGTTATAGAATGTAAAATTATTGCAATAAAGTTATACAAGTTATATGAACAATATTACATTATAAATAGACTATTTCAGTGTTAAGAGTCAACAAAAATTTACGAAAACTTTGGGGAGAAAATGAAATAAAGTTTTTTTTATTGTCATATATTGTGTTGGGCCGGAATAGCTCGAAATTGTAAAATCAAATAACAAATTAACACATCTTAGTTTGAATATAGGCTGTTCTAAACAGAAATTAGATTTAAATACTTTACATGTAAATGAATAAAATCTTAACTAATTCGAAAAGATTTTTAATAGATATCAGAACTAAATCCGATTTTTTATCTTGTAACTAATTTTATTTATACGTTTATTCGATTAAAAACTATGTTATTTTGGAAATAAACAATTTTGTGATATTCTAGCAAAGTATACAAAATGGATCCGCCCAAATAAGTGGTAACACTTTTCAACTCTAGAAAAAGAATTGATTTAAACAACAAATGAGGTTATTCGAAGTGCAAAGTTTTTTTGTTAATTAACGTTAATCGTCAAAGCACAAATATTTATGGAAGTTAAAAATATAAACAAATATGAAAGTTTTTAATAATTAGTTTTATTACCGTAGATTTACATTTAAATAGCATTAACTACAAAAGGATTTGAAAGGGTTAAAAGAACAGTTTTTGGAGATATAAGCCTTTGAATTGGGGAGTTGTATCTGGTAAAGATCGGAGTAACCATTTGATGCCAAAGTATACAAACACTTTTTTATATAATAAAACCATTGAAAATGTATCATACACACAGCCAGTAACACCATCATTTAGCATTTCTATAAAACGTTAAGGGTTCCAGTTAAAAAATCACTCATAACTTTTAGCAGGGTTCAGAATTTTTCATTTATGAACATTAAAAAATCAACATTCATGATATTTTTCATAAATGAGAAATCTAAAATTTTATATTTATTTTTTCACACCCGTGAACGAACAACAAGATATGTTCTGGTAATTTTCATACATGAATGCGAACAACAAGAATTATTAGGCTTATTCATATGTGATAAATGATAAATTAGCTACTTCTCATTAATGTTATTTTTCATAAATGTACATGTTCATTTATGAAAGTTGAAATTTTATAAAATTTCTCATAAATGAATGTGAAAAAATTTTCTACCTACGATCGCAGTTTACCGTAAAATGTAGTAAAAACACATGGGTACATATTAACACAAAATACAATATTGCAATATATTCTAAAAGAAATAAAAAATAACTGTTTTTTTCCTGCATACGCCGACAATTGCGCATTATCAAATATGTGCGTTTATGTACGTGAATGCTTAGCGCTCATATTTTTACGACCTTTTCATTTATGAAAAATTATCAAAATTGTAAATATTCAAAAATGAACACTTGTGTGTTTCTCATTTTTTCACTTATGGATAGAAAGAAAAAAAAATAAATCGTCGCATTCACAAATGAGAAAACACAAAATAATTTGTAGTCTCTCACACATGTATGAGAAGAAGCGGCTAAAAAATGAAATGTACATACATATATTAACATACATGTATGAACAGTGAGTGAATACTTCGCTACTCTGACTTTTAGTTTACAGTAAGAATTTCACGAAATTAGTGATGTATGGATCCGATTCATAAATTTACGGTTTTATAGCTTTATAGTTTAGTAAGAGACTTCCACAATTCAGGTCACCGCCCCTGTAGGCTAGTAGGTAGTCTACTAGTTTATTAATCTGGGGGTTGTAGGTTCGATTCCCAACAAAGACCTTGGCTGTTTTTTTTTTACTATAAAAATTAAAATTGACTGTCGGCTGGGCTGCTCAGTGATGAAGGCAAGGTCACTGGTCGCTGGTCGCTGTGCTGTCTTAAACGACAGTTAATTTACGTAACTATCCATCTACTTTAACCACCTGTACCCCCCGGGGGCACATATATAAGGTCTTTATAGAACTTCGACTATCTAGACACAGTGCAACTGGGGAAAAAGGGAGCCCAGTCCCCTGAATTCAGCAGGGGTACAACTGGAAACTCCACTTTATTTCCACGGGAATCAGTGATCCGCAGAGTTCCGTTATTTATCTCTTTAGACACTTAACTGTTCTCTGGCTGATTATTGAGGTTGGCCCTTTATGAGAGTATCGTGGTGGTTGTGGTTTCGTGGCCCCATAACAGTATAATGGTTATTATGGTGGCCAGGATCATTTCGCCGTTAATGACACGCTAGGTGAATGATTGATCCAGTTCAGTGAGCATGCTAGACATGTGTTCTGGACAGGAGTTGGAAAGTCTCCAACTCTACAGCAAGGAGTGATGATTTGCAGCCCTGCTCTGGAATCATCGAAGTTGCAACTAGAAAGTTCTGTTGCATAGAATTATAGCTTCGGCTTCCTAGGACAAGTATGACGTTCTAAATTATGCAGTGATTTGGTCCACCATCTGATTAGGGCTTCATGGCCCTTTCCTAAAGAATATAGAACGGTACCTGACTTTAAAAAAAAATATATGAATGCATTTATATTTTCTTAGCACTCTATCGACTGTTTCTTATATCCCAGAATTTTTTCATTGCATTTTGTAGAAAAGTTTACAAGTCCAATATTTCTTGATATTGTATTTTGCTGCTAGCGCACTTGACTTTTTGCAAGATGACAAATTTTTTTTTTTTATTTTTGAATAGTTTCCTTTTGGCCAACTTAATTTAAAGTGATCATAAAAATACTTTGTGTAATATTTAAAATTTTTTTTTTAATTCAGAAACAAATTTTATAGCTATTAATTCCATTCAAAATTGATGTGGTAACAAACGGAAGCTTGAACTAATAATTGAATTCGAATACATATATATATATAATATATAAATACATGCATATATGTATGCATATACATACATACAAGAGTTCGTTTCGAAATTGTTAATTTAAAAAAAAAATTGTATTCATTTTTCAGGCAGCTTAAATTATTCCCACAAGAAATCAAGTAATTAAAAAACTAGAATTTACATTAAAATGTCTTATTTTTAATTACAACATACAATTTCCAAGTAGCATTTTAATATAAAAGAAAATCAGTTTTCATCATATTTAAATAAAAGAAATTACAAATATTTCTAGAAATTTTTAAATGTTTAACAATTAAAAGCAAAAATAAATACAAAAAAATTACAATTAAGAACCTAAAGTTACAATGTAAAACAATAACAAAAAATAATAGGTACAATGTAAAAAGATCATTAAACATTTTTACAACACACTGTAGTGTGGCAAGTAAGTAGTTGTTATTGTATTACTGTAACACATTGTATGTGCATGTGTGCAGTATGTGAATGTATTGTTGTTTTTTTTTTTTTGTTGCAGTTACAGTAGCTTCTTGTTCCATCTTCTTTTTAAGCTTTGACTTCGTGCACAAATATTTTTGTTGTTGCTGTTGTTCTTAACTAATGCTCTGCAGAAAAATCCAAACTTGTTTACAGAACTCAAATCGAGAGAAGAAGAAAAAAAAAATACTGAAATAATAAAAAGTCCCGTAATAAAGTCCCAGTTAAGTGAACAAACCTGTTACAAATAATGTACTCGTGCACATACACACGAATGCATTCATGCAAACGTATCAGTGTTGCCAGTTTCATAACAAATATATTTATTTAAATGTTAATGCATTAGGTAACATTTTACTAAGTGGATAATATTATAAATACGAGTTATATTTATTAAAGTTAACTCAAAGTTTGAATCCAACAGCTGCAAAAAAATTATAAGTTAAAGGAAGATGGGGTAATAAAATGTTCCTTATTTTTACACAATTTCCCGGGGCCGTTTTAAGTATAATGAGACTGATATTAAGTTTTTTGAGTATATTGTGCTATTGTATATATTCGGATGACATTTTCACAAAATACTTGGGCAATAATGGTTATTTTATGAATCGTTATCATAAATTTTTCTTCGTTGTTTTTCACGTCAGCCACATATTTTCGTTCTAGTGACAGACATGTAAAGGTAGCTGCCCTTGTTATTTGATAAGAGATAGTGGTAAATAAGGTATCCTATATATACTCATACTCTTCGAATTATTTCGGTTTTCATCAAATTGGGTTATATACTGTGAACTGGCCTATTTATTATATAGATAATGAATATAAAAAAATACAAAAAGTAACAAAAGATATAGTGACTATGGCAGAGCCATTTAAGGTTTTACTTGGGAGCGAAAACTCACGGAGCTTTTCTCACGGTGTCAATAAACAGTTTAAATAGCGCACTTTTAAACGATAAATATACAGGAGGTCAAAATCTTCGTTTTGGTCTTAGTGAGATAAAGCTGTAAGCATACACCATATGAATATGCTGCCTATCAGCCTGTGAGCAACACAATCTCTAAAGAAACTACCCATACGAGTATTCAGAGATAATGAATTTCAAGCATTGGAGTTTGCCAGTTGTCTTCAAAAGACGTGAGCAATGAGAAGTTAAGCCCTTTTGTAAAGTTTTTCTCACAAATACGCTTCAACTAATTAACAATTATAATGTGAATTAGCCAAACATGTTTCTTGTATAATGTAAATGATTGTAGGTTATGTATTTAGAGTTTTATTTTTTCGTTGTTGATCAGACCGCTTATAAACAGAACGAAAGGCGAAGTAATAAGATGATATCGTAAAATATTTGAAATACTGTTATATTGTATTTCACCGTGTTTGAATAAATTAAACTCTGAACTCTGTAAATCAATAGGAAACCGCTATCATAAAAGCATGCCACCGTAATAAATAATAAACTCGGCACTAAATATAATAACACATTTTATATACTTTTTATATGTTAATGTTTTATTCAATAAAATGAAAACAAAAGTTTATTGGCATTTTTTCGTAAAGACTGTTGAAACCACATGTCAGTGACTTCCAAGTCGTCAATACTAGGCCAAAATTGAGTTGTTAGCATCTCGCAATAGCGTGATCCATTCACCGTTACGGCCCAATCACGCTTTCACACTACAAAGCGCAAGGCTTCTTAATAATTCCTCTAGGATTTTCAAAAGCCTAAATGCGACAATTTTCCTTGTTGGCATACCCTAACAAGTGAAAATGGGCTTCGTCTGAAAAAATGATTTTTTCAAAAAACAGGCGTTTGCTTCTGAACGAATTAAGCAAATCTACGGCGGTGTGAATGGTCGGCCAGCTTCAATTCCTGCACCAGTTGAATCATGTCAGGCTTCAAGTTCAAATCCTCTTTCAAATTTCGCCATGTGTTGGTTTTGGATAACCCCAATTGTTAAGAACGTCGAGGAATTGACAAATTTGGATCTGCCTCAACACTGTAGCTCACGGGTGCAGTATTTTCAGCTGAACACCCTGTCGAGCCTGTCTACTGAAATTTAACGAACAAATTCTTAATAGTGGTCTTAGAAGGGCGATTATGTTGCCTGAAAATATCATGAATTTTACGAAATTTCACTTTAACAGAACCGCCATTTTCATAGTGGATTTTAACTGTTTTAATAAGATTTTCGTGCGAAGTTGAATTCATTGCAACAATTGCCAATGCATTTGCTACGAATACATCAAAAAACGAAATGTCAAAACTATCATGTTGTTGGTTTTGCCAATAAAGCAATTCAGAATATTGCCTAGAAAAACAATATTGCAGACTAACAAAATATTTTTGTTTATTATTTTATTGCAACAATAAAAATTTATTTTATTATATTATATTATATTATATTATATTATATTATATTATATTATATTATATTATATTATATTATATTATATTATATTATATTATATTATATTATATTATATTATATTATATTATATATTATATTATATGTTATATTATATTGTATTTGTTTTTATTGAGATGAACATAATAGTAAATGTTTTGTACTCGGTATCCCCTGAAGATAAGGAATCAATGGAAGGCTTTTAAAATGTAATGCGGTCGTAACAGTGGGATATCTTTGCAAATCGTTGTAAATAGCACTGGCAATGTTTAAGTAACATTATATATCAAGTTAGTAAGATAAATATAATTTAATTTTCTTATAAATCGATTTTCAGTAAGACCTAACTTTACTCCGCAACATTAACATTCCACCTAAAGTGAGTCAATCAGGGAGACTCACTAACCAAATCGAGCACAGCTAACTTTACTGCAGGGCGTTGTAATTTGTGAAATACAGTTCTAACTACTACCGAACGAACCTATCCATCTTCTGCTGTAATTTCTCCACCATATATGAGTCAGCTTTTAATTTTTTGGGTAAATTTAAAATAGGACCTTTTGAAAATAGCATTACTATTGGGACATTATAAATTTTAACATTTTATACCTACTTAAATATGTATTAGTCTTTTCAACGGTCTTTTTAATTAAATTTTAACGATATATTTTTAATCGTTGAAAAGATTAATACATATTTAATTAAAATAAAATGGTCGAATACAAAGAATAATCAAATTTTTTACTTACTTCTATACATTTTACTTTATTTGAACTTATACCAGATATAGGAGTCCATAGTCTGCGCTAGTTTTTTATTAGTTTAATTTTGAAAAATATGATTATACACCGATCGAAATTGCCGTTTGATGGTCAACTTAAAGAATAATAGTCTTTGGTATTTGAAAGCATAATTATGTCACATTTACTGAAAATGTTTGAAATGTAAAAAAAAAATGTAAGGGGCAACACTTATTCGCATGCATTTGTGTATGGGTGTGTATGCGATTGTACTTGATTTCGTACTCATAAACGTTTCGTACATCAAACATCGTACAAGTTTAATAAAAAATAAAGCAGTAGATGAAGAAATGTTTATGTATGTTGCTGTTGTACATATATCATCAGTCTCTTTATATCTAATTCTATGTTGCGCAATTGTGTTGCAATCTTATAAACCTAGACTGGTTTGCGGTTGTATCTGTTGCACTCGTATACTGTTTGGTAAAAGAATCAACAACAACAACAACAACAACAACAGCAACTACTGCTAAGCAAACGGATAAATAACTAGTTAGTCGGTTGGTTTGTTGTTGTTTACAGTGCGAGTATACTGAATGCATGAGAAAAACATAACAGTAGTTATTGAACATTAATGCAACCTTAGTAACTTGTTTTCAAAATGTGCAACAGCATAAGCAACAAAAAAAAAAAAAATAAACCAAAACAACAAAAAAAAAAAAACGGAAAAATATGACAACAATGTGTGGTCAAGTTCAATTTTTCTGTGTGCCCCTAAAAAACGAAGGAGTTTAAATTTTTTTTGTGTAGTCGAACTACTAAAGTGGATTTTTGCATTTAGTTTTTCAGAAGTTAATGGGGTATTTAAATTTATGCTTCACCTATGAGCCATTTACTTGTTTTTAACGAAAATTTCTGTTGTCTAATAAGATTATCAATTTACATTTTGTTATTACAATCGTAGGATAGTTTTTTGCACAGCATTAAGTCAGCAGTGCGAAAACATTTATTCGGTATTAGCGTTGAACAACACCCAATATAATGAGTGAACACCATTTAACTCTTCAAATAAGGGGTATCGGCTCAGCCAAAGATGGATAGGAATAGAAATTGAATGAAATATATGCTGTTTAAGATATTGATTTACTTCATTCCGTCCAGTGGTTACCATTCAATGTCTTATAGTGGGGCATTATAAGCTGCGTAATCGTGGAGGCATTATCGTTGCATCACGTGCATAAAATATAGCGCCATCTCTTTATAACCACAGGACTCTTAAACCGATAATGTTAAGCTTTAGCTTGAGAAAAATTTTTAAATTCGCTCTACACCGCAAGAATAGCGCTGTATGGACATTTCCGTGTCTTCCGGTACAACAGCCAATATAGCCAGCAACTATCACTTTTTTATATTAATAGGCACGTTACTTACGATTACACTTTTTCCTGCATGCCGAAACCATGATAAAAACCGAACTTATGAAAAGTTAACTTGTGTATTTAAAACTAAGCAGTAAGATTTTAAAAAGCTTCGTATCCGGAGTAACTTTATTGGCTTCTCCAACGAAACAATTGAAAACACCATCATTCTGTTTAGTCACGCTATAGCACTGTAAGCTCTTTTACTAAGCATTTCTTCACTCTGAAAGTCTAAAGGCCCAACTATAATATGCATAATCTGGCTTAAGCTAATGTCAAAAGTTCGACGAAAAGTCTGTCAAATGTTTAAGCGAATCATTGAAGACATTCACGTGGCTATAGTGTACTTACATGAATATAGAAATTATTATGCACAGTTGCACATTTATTTTTTTTTTTTTGTTCTATTTGCAAAAAAATAATTTCGTTCTAAATAAAAGAAATTTATTACCAAAAAGGCGTTTAATAATCATATTTTGTATACTCAATACTATCCTTCAATAAATTTATAATTTTTTGTTAATAGTTTTAAGAAAATTACGAAAATAAAATTACACATACATATATCGCTGTATGTATTATTTGGGCCAAAAGTACTAAAAAATACAACTGTGTGCATCATTGAATTTATAAACAATGAAAAATTAAATTTTATTGCAAATTGTGTTTGTAAAAAAAAAAATGGAAAAGAAAATAAAATGTTCCTTTGAATTGCCGTTGTAATAAAACGCGTCTCTTTTGTCATATATGCAATGTTTTCTCTGTACGTTTTCTATTAAATTCAGATAAAATATTTTTTGCCCTCAATTGGAATTTGCTTACTAATGTATCTATAACACAATGCAAAATCAGTTGTTTCCGTACGGAATGTGCGATCTATTTCGTACATTGCTTAAGCAATTGACATTTGACAAAACTTGACGAAAAGTTTTGTTAAGTACATTATAGTTCGCCACATATGATTATTAGGTATTTGCACAGTTGTTTAAGTTGGCTTAAGCCGGCATATGCATATTATAGTTGGGCCTTCACTTCCGTTCTATTGCTGTTTCAAACAATTGAAACTGTCGCTGTCGTCCGCTCTTTAATCGGATAATGTAACATACACGATATGTCTGTCTACTACGGTTTAAATGACAAAACTAAATTTTTCAAGTCGGTGTCTGTATATAAGCACACCCTTTAATTTCAAAGCTTTTTTTATATTACGCTTTTTCATAAGAGGCCTTCACCAGAAGGACTAAGTAATTCAACTGTCTGTCAAATACTCTTTTCAGGTCAAAAACAAACGCGTGAGTGAGACTATATAATAGATAACTTTTTTGATATGTTTTGACGAAATCTCACCGTCATTACATGTGGCAACGAGGGTAAAAGCAATCCCAGTCCCATTCAAGGCTAGCAGGAGCCAACTGGACAAATTCACTATATTTCCACGGGAATCAGTAAAGCCCCATAGTTCAGCTATTTGTCTTTTTAGCCTTTTAACTGTTCTCTCACTGATTATTAAGGTTGGCCCTTCGAGAGTATCGAGCCCCTCGTTTGAATTCACAATAAACACAATGAACGGTCTAGGTCCAGTGAGCATGATTGCGGTTGTGTTCTTAAATTTTATTAAGCTTCATGCGTAAATCTTTTCACGCCTAACTTTTTTTATATAAAATGTGCTATAAATCGACATAAACTCTTGTTTTACTTTATATTATCAAACATGTGATTAACTCTAGGCAACCCGGTAAAAAACAAAACAACTATAATATTTTTATGTCACTCAAGTTACAGAAACGGGCTGCTGAGAAATTAATTATGTTCCAATTTTTTTCAGTCGGTTAAAAATCTAACCAGTTTCATCAGCAGCTATTATAAAGAACGTTTAAAGCCACGATAAAACATTCTGTGTTTTTGATGGACTGAAAGAAATTTTATTATTAATATAATTTATCATTCCCATCGAAAAACACAGTTCCAAAATTGGCACTTCTATAGCATGGGAGTAAGTCGAAATATTTTTAAAAAATCAAACAAGACGATTTGAGGATTTTAACCAGAGCAACTTCAGTGAGATAGTTGTTCCACTGTTTTAGAATCAAGAATAAAATAAAATTACTTTTTAGATAGCCGCTGCCACAGAATACAATTTTTAGGTTATTCCGAAATTGTTCTTCAGCTGTTTTTAAGAAATTTTGTAAAATATTTTCACCTACAATGAGACTAGATGGAGAAAAACAAAATATTTGTAAATATCTGCTGACTTCCTTGTCATGATTAATTTTCAGATTTTGTTTTTAGAAATTCTTCTATAAAATATTTTTTAATTATCAGATCATTTCTGAAATACTTAACTCTTTGCAGATTCCACTGTATGCTTTGACTGTATTCTTATCAGTCTTAATTTATATCTTATACTATTCCTGAAGAGCTAGAAAAGTACTCATGGAAATTAAAAGAAAAACAAATTTTTACTTACCTCTTATAGTGCTGGGCATTATATTGTGTTACAGTTTGTATTTGTAATGTGTGTAATAAATTATTTAATTCAAGTACCTTTTTATTATTTTTTTGTTTTTTTTTTTTTTTGTTTTTGTTTTACTGTTAAATATATTAAACTGTTCTTTCTCTAAGCCATTTCTCTCTCTCTCTCTCTAAGCTCTCTTCATACATAAATATTATAGATAAAGTCACTTATACATGCACTTGAGTTTTATGAAAACTAGAGCAGGAACAGACATTAAGTTTGGCATACATTTAAGCCAAGTCTGAATAGCTAAAGTTAACGGTGTTAAAATCATAAACATGGCAATAAAAATACCTTTAAACATTGTGCAATAGTTGTGTGTGAAGGAAAGAGAACGATTGTTACACTCCGTTTCGGCTTGCAACTTTTTTTGTTTTGTTTTTTTCTTGAGATTTTAAAATATTTTTAACAGAATTCTTTTGTTTACAACTTTAAAATATTAAAATAAAAAAAGAAAAAACTTTATTGAATTGACTTAAACGGGTGGACTAACGGTTACACACTAAAAACCTTTCTTAACAATTGATGGTCAAGAGATGCCTGTTGCCTGCCTGCCTGCCTGCCTGATTGCTTTCTTTCTTTTCCTTAATGTTAAAAAAAGATGCAATTGAACAGTTGAAAAAAAAACAAACTGTTTTTTGTTGTACCATCGAAACTTGCTTTTAGCTTTTAAGTCAAAGTGTTTTGTATTTTTGTTTTGTTTTTCTTTTTTTTTTCAAGACAACAGAGCAAATAGCTAACGGTGTATTATTATACACAAAAACAATCAAGCGACCGACTAACCAACTAGCCAGCCTGCCATTCAACCAGCCAGCATCTTGTTGTCGTAACGTGCAGATGATGCCTTATTGCATTGAATGCATGTGAAATGCAGTTTGCACACTCTAACGCAGTTTCCCTTTGGCTTTCACATGATAACGATGACCAGTCTTAAAGAAACAAAAATAAAAATTAATAAATAAATTGTTATAATCGAAAAGGGGTAAATTTTGGTACATAAATTTTAGCCAAATTTCAAGGAAACTTCTCTTAACGTTTTGTCATATGTGGCGCATTTAAGGAAACAATTTATAAAACTGTTTAAATAAATGATCATTTTACTGTCTTTTTTTTAATTTCACTACTTCAAAATGTTTCTGCAGTGAATGGAAATCATTTGAGTTCAGTATTTAAAGAATGTGGACAGAATCGTTAGTACGCAAACAGGGAAAAACGTAATACATATTTACAACATTAAAGTATTAAAATAAATTTTTCTTATTTTATTTTAATGAACACAGCTAGAAATATCGGACTTAGCCCTTTGACGACCATAGGCAAATATGCTTGCCCGGGGTTCCTTAGATTATATAAGTATTTGTCCAGGTAACAGATACAGCAAATTTGTCAAAGCTGATTGGGGCAACAAGAATGTGGTTGAGTACGAGTCCCAATTGGGCCCCACTTGTTCCCTACGAGGCTCCAAATTTGGCCAAAAAAGTATTTATGACGAGGTGGCAGCCCAGGGGTTAAAATAGGGCGCAAGGGGATAAGAGTCAATTATGTTTTGGATTCAACCTTAATCTATCAAAAAATATAATGGATAAGTTTGCGTAAATTCCAAGCTGTCTACAACTAATCAAATTATGTTTGGCAATTATTTTTGCCTATGGGTTGAAACTGATAATACTTAGGATCTAACCTATTGGTTCTAATATATACCCCTAATTATATTTGCTCAATAAACGTATGCCGGACAAATTTTGTACAAATTAATCAAGAAATATTGATTGGGGTAAATGAAAAACTTCTAAATTAAAAAAAGCCGAAATAACGGATGAATGATGGCCTGCTGCAACTTAACAGCAGCAACATAACTTTGCAACATACTTATGGAAATGTAAAGAAAATTATTTATTTTATATATAAATATACTTACGTATGTCTATATAAATATACATACATACATACATACATATATATTTTTTTACTTTATTTTTAACATTAAAGTCCACATAACTTAAGCTTTGTGAATGCATCTGTGCAAAAGTTGCTTTAAATATGTATGAACATACACACGTATACAGACATACATATATGCGTTGGAGTTTGGCGGCAAAAGTTATCTTCAAGTTAGAAAAACAAGTTTATGAAGTACCGCTATTCGACTGACTCAGCAATGTTGTAAACAACAAGAACAACAACCTAATAAATTTATTCTAAAGACTCACAAATACAATAACTCGTATATAAATATTTGCTAAAGGCAAGAGACACAGATCCATCCGTTCAAACCCGCTATTATAATCGTCATCATCATCATAATTTTTATTTATTTTCTTTCTGGATATGTGTTTTTAGTCGTCGTCATTGTTGTTGTTGTTAGTTTTGTATTGTTTTTTTCTTTCTTTCTTTTTCATTTCACTGTACGATCATTGTACTACCAACCTGGGGTCATCGAACGTTCTTTCGTCAGTGTGTTAAAGAAAATGGGAATCAAAACAATAATACAAAAACGATACGAATGACGAGAAGTAAACAGATAATGTAAAAAAAGACAAGAACAGGAATCAGATACATTCACTCACTCATTCATTTACTTACTCTCTCATTCATATCAATTTTTTGGGATTCAAGATGACAAAGAATTTTCTTAAAGAGATTCAATGAAGAGAGAATGAATGTGTGTGAAAATTTCATTTATTTTTTTTAAATTCTTAAGAGAATTTTAAATCTAATAAGAAGCATTTTTTTATTAAGATCTTTTTATTCTTTTGTGTAGAAATATTATTATTTCAAAAAATATATGTTCATGTGTTGAAAGACGCACGTTTTCAAATTGCAATTAGTTACTTAAAAGCTTAATAGCACCAAGTGGCATGAGTTCTTTGTTGACTAAACATTTGATTCAATTTAAATTAAAGCTTCTTAATAACTCTCAAACTGTTTCATTCAATCAATTGGTAATTGGAATTTAATCGCCCAAATTTCTTCAATAATAGAAAAAATAAGAAAGGAAAACTAACAACCATCATATAAGGAATGAATGCAGTAGAGCTAAAGTTTAGTTAAAAGACAACAGGCATTAAAATCCGTTTTTACCTTGAAATACCTTTGTTAAACCTTTATTAACTTTAAGTATTTTAAAGTAGAAAAAACCTACTTTAAGCCTACAATAAATTGAGCCGCTGATTTTAAAAGTAGTATAAGTCAGTTTTTTAAGTCATCTTTTTTTATCTAAAATTAGTTTATTAAACATTTTATAGGGAACATCATGGTAAAATCGTACCCATTCAATTTTTAGTCAATTTACTTTGTTTTGGTCTGTTTTAACTTTCTGTTTTGATACCGATTTTTCCAACGATTTTGTTGAAATAAAATCTTTTTCCTCCAAATTGTGTACTGTGAAGGATATTTTTCCACAGGCGGCTATCAAATTTAAAATTTGTGATCCAGAATTTTAATATCGATTTCTGAAGAGTGAATAATTTTCATCCTAGTTAATACTGATTTTGACCTGTATATAAGTCCACTATATGCAATATTATGCTTTTGAGTTGTAACTTTCTTAAAATGTTTTATACAACACGAAACAATTTCCTGAGAATAAAAGTAATTTTAATAAAATAATGCTAAATGTGTGTAATATATTACATATCACTATAATATAATTCAAAAAACTGCACTATTCTTTCGCACTTATAAAAATAAGTCCAATGATCACACACACTTACTTATTACATATTTCTATTTCTTTCACACTAAGTTCCGTAATTAATTTCCTGAGTAAATCAACTTACGCCACTTTAGTATACATTTTTGTTATACCATTAATTATTAACACTTTTCTCGAACAGATCCTAATCATTCTCAGCTTATTAATTGCAAATTATTTAAAAATGAAATTGTGACTTATGCCACTTTTAAAATAAACGGCTCAATTGACAACTGTATTTTGTTATTCCGAAAATATAAAAACTATTTTAATAAAAACAAATTATATTTTTCAAATAATAATAAAAACTGAAACATAACATGCCATTCAATATAAAAAATTTTATATTTTACAAAAAAATCATTTTAATAAATTATTAAACACACAAGTTTTATTGATGTGCATATAAACTAAAAAAAGCTCATTATTCGAATACAACAATTTCTTTGTTAGTTCTTCGTAGACCTTGCAAATTTCCTTTTTTGTTTTTTTATTAAAAAAATTAATAAGAAAACCACAAACAAATGTTGATTTTACTGAAAACAATAAAAACACTTTTCATGGATCTATCTACCCGGATAAATAATCACATTTATTCTGTTTGGCGACGGCAATACAAGACGACGGCGTTTTTTTTATCGTTTTTTGTAAATTCGTCTTCTCGTTGGCAATATTGCCATTTATCGATGATTGGCAATACATGTTTGGTATTCTCTAAGACAATTTAAGGTTGATGTTGCCTTAAATTGCCGTTAGTATTGTCGTATGTGATTTTGGTGTCGTGCTGTTATAAGCAAAAATTTAAAAAGATTGAAAAAAGTAAAACTATAAAATAAAATATAAAAACGCACAAATAAAATAGAAAAGGAAAAAAATTAAAATTACCATCGCCAACCAATTTGAAAAGTTAGTGGAAGCATTGGGAAAAAATCTACCACCTGCCAGGGGATTTCGAAGGGGCAGTGTTCCTACTAATTTTAAGGAACAGTGGGAAAGTGTTGCGAATGAACTAAACGCCCTTGGCCCACCAAATAGAACGAGTGATGGATGACAAAGGTATAGAATTATAAATTCAATCAAATATTTAATCAAATCAATGAAAAATATTTCATACAAATTTATAGTTATTAAAACGGTTTTTTTTAGTAAATCTTTAGGTGCAAAATATTTTTTTTTTATTTTTCTTTTTTAATTATATTGATAAATAATAAAGACATACTTAAGGAAATCCTTAGTTCAGAAGATTTTAATTCTAAAAGCTATCATTAGTATTTTACGATGAGGGCCACAAACCATATTTTAACGTTACGATAATTCAAAGACGAGGATTTACATTTTTTAATTTATCTAAAGTATTTAAAGTAGTAAACTCAATTATTAAAAAATAAAGAACATTTGGGAATAAAAACAAGAAATGAAAATTCGGAACTTCGAATTTCTAAAATGTAGTTCGACACTGAATTAATATTAAATTAATACTAGAGACTTTTAAAAAAATCGGATGTTGTAATTTAATTTTTGTTAATGATCGTGAATTAATAAAAGTTAATCACGATCCGCTATATATTGGAATCATTCAATAGTAATAAACAATCCAAAAGCATTATTATAGCCACAACTGGCCTACAGCGATTAAAACGTGAGTTACTAATTAAAACAATTAAAACTCGTGGAAGTAGTGGAAGTTGTTTTAATTTTATATGTAATAAAAATAATATTCGACTTTTCTTGTAACTCTCTCTCTCTCTCTCTCTTTCTTTGTCAGGTATTTCGAAAGAATTAAACCGACGTTGTCGATGGAGCAAATGAAGAAAGTGATCAAAAATATTTTAGGTATTTGTTAAATTTTTACTTGCTTTGTTTATGTATATTTTCGTAAATAAGCACTTTTTAGTTTCATTAAATAAAATTAAATATATTTTGTTGTTTTTGTTGTTGTTGCTTTCATATAGAGTCTCATAATGTAGCGATATATTCTTACGAAATACCGTAGTCCAGTAAATACATTAAGTTCATTGACATTAGAGTCAGTCAGTCAGCCAAAATATATTTTGTAAATAAAAACAACAATAAAAAAATTACAACAACAACAAAAACAAATTAAACAGTCATACTTTGTATGAATTTTTTTTTTTGTTTTTATTTTTCTTATTATTATTTCGTATTTGTTTGTATTTTTTCTGTAGTCATTACTTTAATATTTATTCTTATTGACATACTGACGACGAGGACGTGTTTTTCATTTATTAATATACTTTATTTCTACTTAATTGTTTTTGTTTTTTCTGTTTTATTGCCGATTTTAAAAATTTTGAATTGCAAATAAATTAAAACAACGATAACAAAAAAAACATAAAAAAATTACAAATTGATGACAGACCGTTATGTTAATTTGGCCACTTTGTTTGTGACAATATTCAGCAAAATTTCATAATATTCTAATAAACTACAAACGAACTTATTAACCAAATTGACAAATAATTATTATTAGCAAAGGCAGGCAGACAGAGTGCGACGTGAAAGCTTTAACAAAAAAAAAATTCAAATAAATTAAATTTAAAAATAAACAATTTGTTTAACAATTATTTGCGTTTTGGTAAATATACATACATATGACAAGTTGTTAACTAGCCGTTAAGAGTGATTGCGAAAGCACTAACTCTTTGTAAAATAATATGAATTAAGTTTAAGAAGGATACTTCTTTCATTATTCTTATTTAAATTAGTAATATACAACAATGAGCTTAAGCCTAACTGAAACTAAAATGATACAAAATTATACTAATTTATTTTTTAAAAGAATATTTAAAAATTTTTTATAGTAAAACAAAGTCAACTACAGCTGCCTACGACTTATTAGAAAAGTCATTATTTAGTAAAGCACCTTTCCAAATTTATTAAGTAGCAAGGCTTTGAGTTTGAAGATAATTAACTCAGCTCTTAACTCAGATCTTTTTATAATATAATAATTATGGATATTAAGAAAATATGAATATTTAAATAAGTCCGTAGCGGTGTTAAAAGTACATCCTCTTTAATCAAGTTAAAAACTCGTAATTTAAACATAAACTCTGCAAACCGGTTATTCTAGCTTTCCATTTAACTCTTAATAAATTCCTGGTATGATTTTTTTTGAGAAAATCCTGTTTCTACCAATTTTTGAAGAGCATTTCAGTGTGAATTGCTCTCACATTTCAAGTACAGGTATTCGACAATACTATGAGTTAATAACTTAATTAAATTTAAATATAACAATAATGTTGAAACCATTCAGCAACTAAAAGAAAATATTAATGAAAATGTTGTAGATTAATTGCTGTCTTAATTTTTTAAATTAATTCGTAAAATTATTTTATTTGAATAAATATCTTTTTTCTTTTTTAAGATCTTTTTTTATATATTTTTTCTTGTCAATATTTCGCTTTCCTTTGGAAAGCTTCTTCAGGAAAATATTGAAAAGAAAAAATATATAAAAAAAGATCTTAAAAAAGAAAAAAGATATTTTTTCAAGATAAAAAAGATCGTTTAAAAAACTATAAAAATTATCAAATTATTTTATTTGGTTAAGTCAGAATTGTGTTTTCAGGTGGCCACGGACAAAGAAAACTTAGGCTGAAAGAGGAGATAAAGGAAAATGTTTAGCGTTTGGAAATGGATCTTATTATATTTAAAATCTATAAAATCTAATCCAAAATATTATAATTCAACTATGCCTTGCGTGAATTCGCTACAAGTTCGAAACCTCGAACGTAAGTGTTCTTTGTTCATTATTATTTATTTAGCAGAGGAGACTTTTATAGTAACGTTTTATAAATAAGCTTTAACTTCTTTAGTATTGTCATTTTCCGTCTTATCTGGCTGTTTTGAAGTTGAAGGCGAGCGCTTTCGATGTGAAAACATCATTATCAAGCCGCGGTGTAATTAGTACTGGTTATTTTATCATTTGATTAAACTACACCTATCCCCCGCTTTACACGGTATTCGTTTTACACGTTTTTCGATCTTACACGGTTTTTGAAAATAAACAATTTTTTAATTTTTTTAAAATTTATTAATTTTGCATTTACACGAAATTATAAACACTAAACTATAATTTGCTTATATCTACAATAATGTTTTCATTGTTTTACTGTCAAAATATTTTATTGTCACAATACAACTCTACACAATGTATGTTACAGTTACGACATTCTTTTTAGTGTATGTCTGTGATGAAAATAGATAAGATGGGACGGGGGGGAGCGTTTTATGATCAAAACTAAATTTTATGTGGCTGTAAGCTAGTTTGTTTGAAATACCAAAGCAAAGAGCATCATTGATTTTAAACTTTGTTTTTCATTAGTGTTTTTATATATAATTGATAGCGTAAATTTATTCAAGGTGAGCAAATAACAGAATTATTTTTTACAAAATCTATAATTTATAAAAAATTTTATAGTTCGAATATGGCAAAGGATAAAAATAAAAAACTAGGGAGTAAAAGAAAAGTTATATCTTTACAAACCAAAATTGAAATTTTCAACTGTCTCCGTAATAATGAAAGAATAATAGATGTTGGTAATTTTTATTCTATGAATGAAGCTACAATAAGAACAATAAAAAAAAAAACGAAGACTCAATTAGAAAAACTGTGTCCGCTGGAATGTTTACAAGTCTTAACACAATTTCCCATTGTAGAAATGTTGCCATTGAAAATATGGAGAAGGCTTTGATAATCTGGTTAGAAGATCAAAATTAACTACGAATTCCTATCGATACCAACTCCATAAAAATAAGGCCTTAAAAATTTATGAGAAAATCGAGAATCAGTTGCCGTCAACATCTACAAATCAGGTCACTTTCCAAGCAATCCATGGCTGGTTCGTACGCTTTAAGCAAAGACACTCTTTACATAGCCTAAAATTAAAAGGTGAGCACGCATCTGCGGATTTAGAAGCTGCACAAAAAATTCCTAAAAAATTTGCGGAAATTTTTGCTAGAAAGCTCCACAGTCCTTTCCAGGTGTTTAATGCTGACGAATCCAGATTATTCTGGAAAAAAATGCCTGAGAGAACATTTTTACCTAAACACAACAAATCAGCATAGATCACATGCTTCTGTCAATTACATTATGAAACCATTTGTATTTAATAAAACCATGAAGCCACGTTCGTTCAAAGACATAAAAGTTAAGAAGCTTCCGGTATATTGGAACGCCAATAAGGAAGTTTGGGTAATCACTGCCATGTTCAATGATTGGTTCCAAAACTTTTTCCTGCCAGATGTGAAAAAATATTTATTCCAAAAAGGGCTACCTTTCAAGGTTCTTCCCATTCTTAATAATACTCCTGGTCACCCTCAAGATTTACAACAGGAATATGTTGAAATAGTATTTCTACCTAAAAATAAAAGTTTTGTGTTACATACAAACCCTTGATCAAGGGATAATTTCTAAATTTAGAATCTTCGATTGCTGCATCAAGCATAAAGGAGTGCCATACATCGAAATCAAACAATCAACGCTCCACGCGTGTTGGAAAGCAGTATGGCCTACTATAGTAAAAGTAAAATAAACAGTCCTTCAAAAACACGATACGAATGTTAAACGAACTTTTAAATTTCAACGAGATGTTAACCAACTTTTATCTCTAAACGAAGCGGTATGACTAAAAAAATAAATCGCAATTGCTCATATCAGATTTTTTTACTGCAAATTCTCACGGAAGTTCAAATTCTATGGAGAAAGAATCTAACAAGATAATGTGGTCTAGCGCTGAAAGTGTTATTGTACAAATTTCTAAAAAAAAGGCGTATTATTGAAAGCGAAAGTGACAGCAATTAAATTTGAATGAAAATAGAATGTTAAGCCTTATTTATCGCAATCAAAATAAATCAATTTCTAATTTTAATTTTTATCTATAAGGAAGATGCCATATTTAAAATAGGGTTTTTTTTAATATTTGTTTTATTATTGAAATATATTATTTTTATTGTTTTTTTAAACGATCTTTTTTATTTATCTTTAATAAATATCTTTTTTAAGATCTTTTTTATATATTTTTTTCTTCACGATATTTCGCTTTCCTTTGGAAAGCTTCTTCAGGAAAAAATTTTTATATTTTTGAAAACAAAAAATTATTAACAAATTGAAAAAATGTTTCAAAACATTTGACAAAAACATATAAAATATTTTTCCATACAAAAATTTAAATTTTCAAATATTCAAACATACAAAAACAAGGAAACTGAAATAACAAATAAATAACAAATAACAAATTCTCTCTTATGAAATGATTATAACAAATTATGTGTCTTTTTAATTAAGTAACTATAATTCTGAGCTAAATTGTCTGTGTCTGTCTTGAAATTTATTCTCCTCACATTTGGTACATTAACAATTTCTAACATTTTCAACATATAACGTCTCTTGTAGTTTTTTTCTATATCTAATACTGAAGTTTCATCAAACTTTGGATAATGATTATATTTTTTACAATGTGAAGATAAGGATGTCTTCTGTGTTGAAATATTCCAATATTTTTGGTCACACCTGTGACCAGCTAATCTTGTTTTAAGTTTGTTTTTTGTTGTCCCAATATAAACTTTGTCACAGTTCACCTGGTCGTTTCCTCCACATGGTATCCTGTATACTACATCAGATATTTCCATTTTTCCTATTTTATCCTTCATACTGCTAAATAATTTACTTAATGTGTTATGTGTTTTGTGTGCAATTATATATTTATCTGTGTCATACATTTTACACTTTCTTAATCTTTCTGATA
Organism: Trichopoda pennipes; assembly: GCA_030448955.1. Lineage (NCBI taxonomy): Eukaryota > Metazoa > Arthropoda > Insecta > Diptera > Tachinidae > Trichopoda > Trichopoda pennipes. Next base: position 8,840,873 of record JASKUP010000040.1, read on the forward strand.
TTCCAGAGAAACATAAGTTAATGATTTATAATTTCTTGGCTCTGCCGTAGAATTTCCTAAACTATGCCTATAACTACCATATTGTCTAATTCTACTGGAAAATCATTGTCATCAAGTATATCTCTTATTGTATCCCTATTCTTCAAATGAAATTCTCTATCACTTATAGTCAATATTCTGTCTATCTTATTTTTCGCTGTGTTTATTATCATTTTCCTTGGATGTTTTGAATAAAAATTAACAATTCTTCTAGAAGATGTTGGTTTCTTATACCAATCAAATACTAACTTATTTTTCTTCCTTATTATTAATATATCTAAATATGGAAGTCTAGATTCTAATTCTCTTTCAATCGTAAATTTAATATCCGGATGGAAACTATTCAATTCTGACAAAATATCATCCACTGCATCTTCTGAAGTTATACAAAATAAATCATCCACATATTTTGTGATTATCTTTGGTTTAATATGCATTTTACTAATACATGAATTTAGTAATTCCTCCATCACAAGAAAAAAATATGTAAAATAGATCTTAAAAAAGAAAAAAGATATTTATTAGAAATAAATTATTCTTATAATTTATTAAATGTGTTTGATATTAAATATATTAATATTTATATTTCGTTCAATGTGTTTGTTGTTATTCGTCATATTAAAAATTGGCAAAAAGGGCTTTTTATAGTGATTTTCGTTTAGCACGATTTTTCCATATAAAAGTGAATTTTTCGAGTTACACGGTTTATTATGGAACCTATATTTCGTGTAAAGCGAATTTTTCCATGAAATAACATTCCTAAAAAGTTGTGTTTCTATAAAACGAACTTCTAGATTCTGATTTTTTCTTGGGCAAGTGTAAGTGTCTAAATATATTTTAATGATCTTTAGCTAAATACCAATCAAATATCTCATGCAGCAGATAAAAGCTTACAACAAGTTTTACCTTAGTGTTTTTATAACTAATAATAATATTTTATATAGAAAAATTGTTCAAAAAGATACTATTTTACCATCTAACAAATGATTCGTTTTTGCGTAATATAAATTTTAAAAATAAAAAAAAATATATATATAAGTTTCCTGGAAAACAAGATTAAATAATTTCAATTTCTATTAAAAATAAACTGAATATTTTTTTCAATAAATTTATTTGAAAAATATTCTTGAATTGAAGCCAAATAAAATGATTAGGCGGCTTTATATCATAACCGTGTTATTTGGAAAAAAAAACGAAGACAACTACGATTAAATAGTAACAATTTTAATTATGCCTAGGATACAATTTCAATTAATTTGCTGGCCTAAAGCAATAAGCGTGTGTAGTCACTATTTAGGAGCTGTAAGATCGTTGGCACTGCTTTTAATAATGGGACTTAATTGCTCTCACTAACTTTAAAATTTGATGTCAATATATATAAGCAATAAATGAATCCAAGAGAGGACAAAGCATACCACTAATACTAGAATAGATTTAACTAACGAAACATCTATCCTGTTTGCCAAGGAAATATATAATCACTAACTGAAACCTGCCTGTCCTATGTCTAACAATGTTGTCTACTCCTTTTTCTTTCTTTCAAAAACAAAACCAAACTTTATCAAAATATTTTATTTAGATTTTAAATAATTTTAAACATTATTAAATGTATATTTAGTAGGTGTCATTATCAATTAAACCAAGTATCCTCTCCTTGACCATCTTTATCACACACAAAATTTCTCCTACTTTCAGCTTCACGTATAATAGTATTTTCTTATATATAATTTGGCTTTTATTTAAATTCCTGTTGACTTGCTCTGTTCTTATTGGCTAACACACACGAAAGGATATTTTATATATACATAGATTTTGTTGTTATGTTTTTATCCTTCTTTATCTTTGTATTTAGTGCAAAAGTTCGTTAAAAGTATTTCACCCCATTTAAATGTAAGTTTTTTTCTCTGTCTAAGCCAATGAAACGTTGTAGGGATGCTAAATAAAAAAAGGACTCTTCACTGCACAGCTGGTATAAATAGGATTGTGCAACAGGCCTTAGTGTTCAGTTTGTTTTAATTTGTGGTGGCTGTTAGTAAGAAAAGATTTTTAAAATATTTTGCACAATATTTCAAAAAGTAAGAAACTTTTTCTACTAAAGTTTATTTTATTAAAAAAAAATAGAAATTAAATTTTGCTTCAAAAATTGTAAAAATTACATTTTTGCTTTTATAAAAATATCACCTAAAATAAAACGTAATTTATTTCGGAACTTTTTATATAAGAATTATAAAAACTAAGTCATTATTTAATAAAACAATTTTTTAAAACTTTATTTTTTATTATTTTTCAATATTTCGCCAAACCATTGGTTGGCATCATCAGGATAAACAAAAAGAATGTATAAATAGTTAATCAAAATTGAAAAAATTTTTTTAATAACAAATTCAAAATAATCAAAAACTAAAAAAAAAAACGTTTTTGATTATTTTGAATTTGTTAATCAAAAATTTTTTTAAATTTTGATTAATTATTTATACATTCTTTTTATTTATCCTGATGATGCCAACCAATGGTTTGACGAAATATTGAAAATAATAAAAAAAAAAGTTTTAAAAAATTGTTTTACTAAATAATGACCTAGTGCTTAAAAGTAAACTACAAAAAAATATTAAAAAGGTTAAATAACTATAATTAATATATAGAATTATAAAAATTTAGTTTTTAAAATTTATGTAATTGATGAAAATATATTTTTTTAATTCTGTGCCTATAATTGACGTTTTGTAAATTTTACAGAAGAACGATTGTAATTTTAAGTTTTAAATTTTTCTTTATTTTTTTTTGCGATTTTAATAGCATCACGAAGTTTTTATAAAAAAGGCTACATCATGAAGGCACTAATGTCAGCAGCTTTTGTAAATCCTCATTTGTATGCTTGCTAGTAAGCTTAGATTTTAAACTTGAAACTGGCATTTCCTTAGGCTACGCTTGTTTTGGCTTCTCTCTCTCCGTCGATTTGGGTACAGTTCTGTAATTTTATATTCTTCTTGGAAGATGGTGTTGTCAAGCAATTTAAGCTGCAGCATCACTCACTTTTTTAAAAGGTTTCTTTATTTTGGTGATAAAGTTACTTGAAGTTTTGAACATCTTTTAGAGTCAGGTCATATAACTCTATTAAATCTGGTACCATAAAATTTTTCTAACCAACCAGCTTTTCTGGTACCATAAAATTTTTCTAACCAACCAGCTTTTTGGTGCCATTAATTACAAAATGTACTTCCATATTGGTGTGGCCGTTTAATAAATATCTGTAATTTGCCGCCTCAATGCTAGTACAACCAGTGCTTCGTATCTTAAATTTGGGCTTTTGATAAACAGATAAAGCCTAGTACTCTGTTTGAATTTGCGAAAAGTGTTTAGCAACATTTATTATTTCGCTTGAAAAATTTGACAATAAGCAACTGGTGACAATATTGCGATTTATAAGAAAACTGCCGATTTTATTGTCTTTCAGTATGCAACATTGTTTCAATTATGTAAACAAGAAACATATGTTTATATTTGATTTGTGAAAAAAATATTATTTACAAGCTTTGTGACAAAAAGCAAGCAAAGATTTAAAAATAATGGAAAACACAATAATTTTAGCAGCTTGTGCTGCTGTCCAGAATACCTTTCCAGTTCTGCTTACATGCTTCATCTATGAAGTATATAAATAATATTGTAGAAGTTAAATAATATATACATACGAACATACATCTCATTTCTTACCGGGTTTTCCAATTTCTTTACCAATTTCTCTCCACGTCGTTTTTACGGCATTGCGGTTGCAGTGTAACTTATGGGATTTATCCCAAATGTGGTGTTTTTTTTAGCACAAATAAGTGTACGCTTTTCTGCGTCACTAAATTTAAATTTTTCTTTTTCATTTTTTATTAAATTTAGGCTTTTTTCCATTTTCTTAGAATAAGTTTAAAATTAATAAGTTTTAAATTTCACAATACGTTTAAAATTAAAAGCACAAATAATAAAGTGATCAGCTGTTGGTTACAATTCCGTGCGAAAAAAGTGCTGCTCATATTGTTTCGCAGTTCCAAAAAAATGTTGCCAGAAACATTTTTCAGTTGGAAAAACACGCTGCTAGAAACATTTCGCGACTTTTTCAGAAATAAACAGAGTACTAGTTCAGCAACATTATTTCTTATTTATTTCGTATGAATTATTTTTATATGGGATTTGACAGCATTTCGCACGAAATTATGAACAGAGTACCATGCTTAAGACTTAATATTTAAATTAAATGCCCCTATTATAGTTTTGCATATGAAATCAATTTCTCTATTTTAATTTATTTATCATAACGAAATTCCAAATGCAACATTTTCCTTTATTTTTTTACCAAATTTTAAGTCAAGAAACGTCCACAAATCGTTCCCATGTCTCAATTTTTTGAATTTTTCTCTATCACCGTAAGAATTTTCTCTAGTTTATAAGCAGCATCAGATCCTACAAATGATGGCTGCGTTACAATAACCAACCGAAAATTGGAAATTTTACGTCGTTTCATAACTTACTGCCAAATAATTACCTGTCCATCTGAAAAACACAAATCGCCATTTTCAATTATTTATTATTTTATTACTTTCCTTCTACTTCCCTTCTACGCGGTAACTTACAACGTTGAAAAAACAATTTTTGGTACTAAAAACTTTAAACTTTTTCTTACAGATGCTTCCGTGAAACACCTTGTTGATTAGCAAGGAATTGATTCAGAGCTGTGCTAACAAAAAGATAAAAATTAAAAAAAAAGACATTAACTGTTATCGTTTTTAACGACCGTTTATTAATTTAGTGTGTCAAATATGAATTTATAGGTTCTAATTGATTCATAAGCAAAGCAAATTATGTTTATCTAAACACTCTTTTGGTTTTGTTAAATCATAAACACACATACATACATACATACATGTTTTAATATACATATGTATAATTATTTGTGTCATTACTAAAGTCTGTACTTTAAACTTTTTTTGGCGTTACTGTAATGAATTTTCAGCTTAAATTTGACAGTTTTCCTACTTAGATAATGCAACAAATTATAGCTGTGAATTGTTGTCAATTTCCATTTAATGTGTTTTTTTATATTTTCTTTTATTTTATTATTGACACTTAACAGCATAATAAAAAACGTACAAAGAACTAATGATGAATAACTGCAAGAGACTCGATACTACTAATTAAACAATTCTATGTTTAACAGTTTGCCCACAAAACGAAATAAGGTAAACAGTTTGTCATGGTAAAGACCAGAAACTATTGAAATATATTATGTTTATAGCCCATAGCATGATACAATATAAAAGCATTTTATTTGTTAGTTGGAAAAGCTGTTATCTTTGACTTAGTTCAAATTTTGAGAGAGGCGAAAAAAAATGTTCTTTTAGTACAGATGCTTCATAAACAATATGAGAATTATATTTGGTTCAAAAATTTCTACTTATATCGGAAGTATATTGTACACTGTTTTCAATTTCTCCTCTTAACGTTCTTCCTGGCTGTTTGTACGCAAATGGCGAGCGCTCTCGGTGTGAATACATCATCTCCAGGCAATATTGTATCACTTACTGGTTAGTCAGTATTTCTGGTCCAAGTATTTATCCCGTATTCACAATATTTTCGTCTATTGTTATTGTCCAGGTATGTGGACATTTTTTATCTAATTGATTTTGATTTAAACTAATACCCGAATAAAAACAAAAAATAATTTTCACAACGTATAAGGTTTCTTGTATCCGGTATTATAATTGATTTTTTACTATTATCGTATTATCGAAATCTTAGATAAGTATTTTTTCTACAGACGAAATGCTAAGATGGAAATTGCACTATATTTTATAACTGGAATAAATCTTTTCTGCTTAATAGCTGATTTAAGGCATTGAAATTCAAGATATTCCTGTATTTAATAATTTTATTACTAATACATGCATACATACACATTTGCCAAGCCTCTTTAGGATGTGGACCATTTTAAGATGCTCCTTGTTTGCTTTTTATTTTCATAATTCATTTTAGTATTTGTCATCCACAAGACTCTGAAATTGAGCAGATCAAATTTTTATTTTTGAAATGCTGTGTTTTCTATCTGGTTGCTAACAATTTAATTTCAGTATTCTGTAGATTCGTGATGCTGTTAAAAATCGCAAAAACAATAAAGGAAAATTTAAAACATAAAATTATAATCGTTCTTCTGTAAAGTTTACAAAACGTCAATTACAGGCACAGAATTAAAAAATATATTTTCATTAATCGCGTAAATTTTAAAAACTAAATTTTTATAAATCTATATATTAAGTATAGTTATTTGACCTTTTTTATATTTTCTAGTAGTTTATTATTAAGCACTAGGTCATTATTTAATAAAAAATTTTTTAAAACTTGTGTTTTTTTCAATATTTCGCCAAATATATAAATAATAAATTCAAAAAAAATTTTTGGTTAAGAAATTCAAAATAATCAAAAACAAATATCTTTTTTTCTTTTTAACGATATTTTTTTATATATTTTTTTCTTTTCGATATTTCGCTTTCCTTTAGAAAGCTTCTTCAGGAAAAAATTAAAAAATTAAAAAAAATAAAAAAAAAATTTTTTCCTGAAGAAGCTTTCCAAAGGAAAGCGAAATATCGAAAAGAAAAAAATATATAAAGAAAGATCGTTAAAAAAACTATAAAAATAATCAAAAACTTAAAAAAAAATTTTGATTATATATTTTGAATTTGTTAATCAAAAATTTTCTTCAATTTTTATACATTCTTTTTGTTTATCCTGATGATGTCCAACAATGATTTTGCGAAATATTGCAAAATAATAAAAACTAAAGTTTTAAAAAATATTTTTTTTCAATAATGACATAGTTTTTATAATTCTTATATATAAAAAGTGCCGAAATAAATTGCGTTTTATTTTAGGTGATATTTTTATGCATTTTTTTAAACTTTTTTTGTAAATTCATTAAATTCGTAAGGTATTTAAAATTGTTTTGATGAGAATTTGAATTGAATAATAACACTATTTCATAGACTTTAAAACAATATGTTCACAAGCACCATATTATGTTCTGCGCGACAAAAATATTGCTACAATAAACAAATTATATACATTTGAAACAAGTCCTTTTGAACATTTGATCTTTAAAAATTAATAAATATAAAAATCTTTAATAATTAATAAATATAAAATATATAAGTTTTGCTTTTTTGTAAAAAAATATATTAAAACCGATTAAACTATGTTTGGTTTTACACAAATTTTGGTTAAATTCTTGGCTGAATATTTTGCTTTTAGTACAGTTTTTTTAGTGTTTAAAATTCCAACAGTAAAATTTTATCCAATAAAAAAAAATTAAATAAAATAAAATAAATAAATATAAATAAAAGAAAAGTTTTAAATAAAAAAATATAAATATATAAAAATTTACAGTATCTAAAAATAAGTTTGATAACTTTTTTCATCATTCTAGCATCATATTATTTTAAGCATAATTATGATTATAATTTACAATGTTTTTGTTTTTATATGATTAAAATTTAAGTATAAAATGTTGGTTTCCTTGACGAAAACAAAATCGATGCGTTAGTCAAGATTTTTTAATTATGAAAAGTAAGTTTAATACACGCCACATTACTTTTATTTAAAGGCAAGCAATATTACTTGCTACAATGTTGCTTGAACCGATTTTGTTAGGTTAGGTCCTAACCCTAAACTGTCGTTACAAGACAAAAAGATAAAAGATCTTAACGTATAATTTAAATATATTATTGAAATCATTTAAACTAAAGTAGTAAAAAATTCCTGAAAAATACTTCATAAATTGATGTGCGAATTAGATAACGTAGTTGATATTTATGATTACTATTATATTCAGCAGTCGAGTTATTGAACTAGACTTTGCGGCAATTATAAAACAATAACTTTTCAAAATTACACAAACATTTTTAATCAATTATTGGCTGGGTAGATAAAACGTATACGTGATTTCTGCGTTTCCATTAGTGTAATTTTAAAATAGCTTATAGCTCCTGATCAAAATGATCCGATTTTCAAAAAAAAAAAATCTCTAAAATGAAAATATTTTATTGAATTTCTGTTGAATTTTATATCACTTATCCTCAGATTTCCCCTATTGTATGCACATTTTATAAAGTAGCCAAAGAAGCCCCACAATAACAAAACGATTTTTTCCAATACTTTTCACAAACTCAACTAAATTGGTAAGAGAAATAGCACTACAAACGAAAACCGTTCAGTACAATTTCATCATTAAGCGCGAACTACATGTGTTCAGAGTTCAGTTCAGAGTAAAGAATAACAAAGTAACAAATCAAAAGTTAATCTAACTTAATAACCAACTAACTAACTAACTAACTAGTAAAAGTATTTCCTTTTAAGCAAACAGACAAATATCTACACACACACACACACATACACACAGTCATATTTGCATGTGCAACAACAAAACATATGTATGTTCTAAAGTATTTACATGTATTAAAGTGAACATTAAACAGCTTTGGGCCAAAGTTTTTTTTTCATTTTCTCAAAAGAAAAGAAATAAAACAGAAAATGGTATCACATATTAAGAAGAAGAAGAAGAAGCAAGAAATAATAATAATAAAATAGTGACGAAAAGAAAGAATTCTAAATACAGCTTTACCTAATTTATTGTAAACACACTTGCTGGCATTTGCTCTGTCACACAACAACAACACACACACACACACACACATCACACATTACTTATTTATATTTGCATTTAGATCGTGTTTAACCTAATTCTTTGCTTTGCTGTTTTGTATTATTTTTTATTACTATTGCAGGCAGAGTATAAGTGACCAGCCATTAAATCCGTCTAAACCTACTGAACCCAGGACATCAGAAGGCAGTTAATTTTAGCGCCCCAACTGTATAAAGAACAACTATGGATATCAAAGAATATCGTCAACGGGGTATGTTGTCATGTTTATGTTTTATATTTAATGTTGACACATGCTGTGAAAATTTCGATTTTTTTATTTGTTGTAAATAAATTAGTTTAAATAAGTTTGAAAAGTTAATTTATAAAAAACATTCACTCGTTTGTTTGTTTGTTTGTGTGTTTAAGACCGTAAAATATTTTCAGCTAACTTGTTGCAAATCTCATAAATTTAATTTAAAGTTTCTTTAAGCCATTTGATATTCAAATTTTCATTTTATATAAAGTATCATGTGTAAACAAAAAGGTCATGCAATATATGCGGGATGTGTATTATCGCTTTATCCTATTAGAATCACATTACTCAATTTAGGAGCTTGAGAAAACACATAGCAGATAAATAAATGAAAACACATGTTCGATAGAATCGTTTGGTTCCTATTAAATGATCTCTTACGTTTATGGTCTCTGTTTGAAGCTTTGTTTAACAGTGTAGTGCTGGAATGTTTTTTTTATTTATTTATTTATTTATCAAATAGGGTATGCAGAAATATTTACGTGATCGTTTTTCAAAGGTCTAAAGTCAAGAAAAATATTTCCGATAAGGTGCTCCTGTAGGCTAGTAGGTAGTGTACTAGCTTGTCAGTATGGGGGTTGTGGGTTCGATTCCCAACAAAGACCTTGTTTTTTTTTCACTACAAAAATAAAAATTGACTGTCGGTGGGGCTGCTCAGCGATGAAGACATAGTCACTGGTCGCTGTGCTGTCTTATATACGACAGTTAATTTCTGACTATCCTTCTACTTTCACCACCTGCTTCATCTATTCCCTATCCCTTTCCTAAAAGAATGTAGCACGGTACTTGACTAAATAGGCATTGTTGCCTGAAGTGCTACTTCTCTAAAAAAAAAAAAAATTCCAATAATGATACAATAAGAAATCAGATTCTTGAAAAACGAATTGCATACCACTGCAAATTTAATATTGATTTTAAACACATCAACAATAAAGTAGATTTTTACAATATTTAAGTAGGTGTCCATCACGATGACATAACTCTACTGTATATTTAACAAAGCCTCAAGTCAATGCGACCTTCAGCGCCCTCTTAACGTAAAGCGATGCCCTAAATAACACCATTAAGCATAATAGTTGACAGGATCACTTTCTAGCTTCTTTCTGAAAAGGAGCTACGCTTTTCACCACCACATTATACTCTGAAGGGCTGCAATAGTAATCGCAAACGAGATCTGCGTTCATGTAAGGCCTTGAGCTTTCCTACGTTGACCGTTGGGACAAACTATAAAAGTATTAATCATCTTCTAGAACAACAGCAATAGACTCAAGACAGTTCAGTTACCAAACTAAAATGCCACTTACTTGAGCGAGAATCTGTCTGAGGCAGAGAAGAGCATTCCAAGCAGCAATCATCTTCATCACCATCATCATGTTCCCTAAGAATTAGACTAATAAGGCCAGTTTTTAATATTTTTTTTAAGTACTTTAATCATTAATTGAATGTTTATTTAAATATACTTGAAAAATCATTACCAAAATGAACAGGGGCTCTCTATAATCAACAATAAACCATGATATTTTTTGTTTTTGTAACAGGAAAAGAAATGGTTGATTACATTGCTGACTATTTGGAAAATATACGCGATCGTAGAGTGTTTCCAGATGTTAAGCCGGGCTATATGAAAAATCTATTACCCGACTCGGCACCCATTGAAGGTGAACAATGGGATACAATTTTTGGCGATGTTGAACGTGTCATTATGCCTGGTATAACCCATTGGCAAAGTCCACATATGCATGCATATTTCCCAGCCCTCAATTCATTTCCTTCTCTATTGGGCGATATGTTAGCCGATGCTATTAATTGTTTAGGCTTTACATGGGCCAGCTCTCCAGCCTGTACAGAATTGGAAATTATCGTTATGAATTGGTTGGGTAAAATGATTAATTTACCCGATGATTTCCTGCATTTGAGTAGTGCGAGTAGAGGTGGTGGCGTTGTACAAACAACTGCCAGTGAGGCAACACTGGTATGTCTGCTGGCAGGCAGAACAAGAGCCATTCAACGTTTTCATGAAAAAAGGCCGGGCTTTCAAGACGCTGAGATAAATGCTCGTTTGGTAGCATATTGTTCGGATCAGGCACATTCGAGTGTGGAGAAGGCTGCTTTAATTGGTGAGTAATGGAAAAGAGAATATATTTTTTGTGAAAATTATATTTTATAAGAAAAATAAATATATATAATAATTATAGTTTTTTGACCTTTTTAATATTTTTTAGTAGTTAATTATAAAGCACTACTAGGTCAATTTAATAAAAAATTTTTTAAAAAACTTTTATTTTTTATTATTATTATTTTGATATTTAGCCACACCGTTGGTTGGCATCATCAGGAAAACAAAAATAATAATGAACAATCAAAATGGAAAAAATTTTTTGATTAACAAATTCAAAATAATCGAGAATTTTTTTCAAAAAACAAAACAAACAAAAACAATAAAAAACGACAAATTTTTTTTTTTTTTTTATTATTGTTTTATATGCAATCTATTTTACAATTAAAATAATAAGCAAATTTCATGACTTATAAATAACATACATTGAGTTTTCCTTAAAACTCAAAGAAAAAAAGGAAAGAAAATTTTCTTTTGTAATTTAAATAGGATTTGACAAATTAGAATTTATCTATTTTCGGAAGGGAAGGTCAAGAACATGAAGCCTTTTAAGTCTCTGCATTTCATTGCTGTCATCTAACAGGTTTATTGCTAACACATTGGAATGATTACTTAGTCTATTAAGGTATCTTTCACTGAAGTTATTGATCTCATCTTTTACCATTAAAATTCGAAGATCTCGGTGTATGTTTTTGTTGCTGATAAACCATGGTGCATTTGTTAAAAGTCTAAGTGTTTTTGACGACTGGTACCTCTGTAATATCTAAAAAAAAAAAAAAAAACGACAAATTGAAAAAATTTTTTGTTTTACATACATACAAACAAATTTTCAATATTAACAAATTTTTTAAATGAACAACAATTTTGAAAATACATAACACATTTACAAAACAATAGTATTTACACATATATTAAAAAAAAAAAAAATAAAAAAAAAACAAAATTTAAAGACCAAACGTTACAAAAATTAAAGTATTAATTATTAATATTATGCAGATACAGAGTTTTGTTTTATAATTTTATGCACTAAATGTCTATAATTTTGTGCAACATTCTCCGTATCTGCTTTAAAATTTATTCTTTTGGTTAATGGTACTTTAATTATTTGTAACATGTCTAACATATAACGACGCACATAGAGGTATTTTAACGATCTGGGCGGCCAAAACCTCAAAAGTCAAAGTAGGAATAATATTGAAAAAAAAATAGTCACTGCGTTAAAAGACATTCCAAAAACATGAGACAACAACCAAAATTTTTTTTCCGCGCATCACGCGCACGTACGAGCAGTCGAAAGTTGAGTGTTTCACAGAGTTCTCATACTAGAACTAGGTTCCCTTACAAAACAACCGGCTTTCATCGTAAATATTAGCAAAACAAGTTAATCGCACAAGGAAAAAATTATGGATCCTAGTACTTCAGATAATGGACTTATGAAAAATCATATCAATGCTGATTTTTTTATTAATTGAAAGTTAGGTTATTTTTGTAGTAAATTTTTGTTGAATTTCTTTTTCAAGATGCTTTTTGATATGTTATCAAGGTAGATCACGCAATAATTTTTTTTTTTGTTTAGCATTATTCAATCTTTCCTTTATTGAAGTAGCAAACAATTTTTCCCGGATAGTCCCGGATAAGCACTTTTTTGACACCTTAAACATTTTGGATCTCAAAAGCTTTTTTTTTCTGTCAGTTGAGTTTTTGCAAATAATAAAACTAACTTTGATTATATGTTGACCTGTACCCATGGCATCCTATGACTCCAACGTTGCACAAAATTTTGGTTCATGGCGCAATTGTAATTGGAAAATCTCTGTTACCTATAGGACAACTTTCGGAGGAGGCGGCAGAAATTCGTAATAAGCATTTCAGAAGTTACCGGCAAGACTTGGCAAGAAAATTTTCTAGACAAAACTGCAATGACGATATATTTAATCGCCTTCTACTTAGTTCGGACCCCTTAATAGAAATACCATCCCGTTCTTGCCAGAAGCAATATCAATGTTCATATCTGACGAGCCATATACAAATGATTATTCTTCAGAGAGCGATGCAATATTCAATTAAATGTTTTCTTAATCTTTTATGTTGTTTTTGTTATTTTGGTTTCAATTAAACATGTTCACAGATGTCTCAATATTACTTAAGTATCATTTTCATATCTTCGAAATGGCTTAGTTTCTTCTTTCTAAATCCACTAAGAAATTCTAAATCGGTTGATATTCAACAAAGTTACTAGCTTATATGTGCAAAAGGGCAGAAAACCCGGTTTTTAACCGTAACTCAAGATTTTAGAGGGTTTTGCAAATTTCAACGACACAGTCTTGTTGTACTCGACAAGATATGTACATTTAATATTTTAAAAAAATTTTTTATTAAATTGACCTAGTGCTTTATAATTAACTACTAAAAAATAAATATAAAATTGAAGCAGGAAATGGTAAATAAAATTCGTGTAGTTGGCAACTTAACAGAAATTTTAAAAATCATACTCATAGGTGCCCCTGTAGGCTAGTAGGTAGTGTACTAGCTTGTAAATATGGGGGTTGACTGTCGGTGGAGCTGCTCAGCGATGAAGGCATAGTCACTGGTCGCTGTTGCTGTCTTTATACGGCAGTTAATTTCCGACTATCCTTCTGCTTTCACCACCTGTTTCATCTCTTCTCTATCCCTTTCCTAAAGAAGGTAGCACGGTACTTGACTAAATAGGCATTGTTGCCTGAAGTGCTACTTCTCTTTAAAAAAAAAAAAAAAAAAAAAAAAATGATGTTGTGATAGTAGTATGAGCCAACAATTCAAACACATATTTCTTCTATGCATAATAGAGACATTTCATAAAATTCATCTTTTAATTAGAACCACAAAACGATGAATAATGTTTTGGTTATTACGACACAAAATAGGCAAAATGTAGGTCATTCCACATTTATGAAAAAAGAAGGCAACTTAACTTGGCCATATATTTTCTATTCAAGTTTTTTTTTTAAGAGTAGTAGCTTTTCAGGTAACAATGCCTATTTAGTTAGGTACCGTGCTTTATTCTTTAGGAAAGGGATAGAGAAGAAATGAAACAGGAGATGAAAGTAGGATAGTCGGAAATTAACTGCCGTATATAAAAGACAGCATAGCGACCAGATACTATGCCTTCATCGCTGAGCAGCCTCACCGACAGTCAATTTTTATTTTTGTAGTGAAAAAAAACCAAGGTCTTCGTTGGGAATCGAACCCACAACCCCTATACTGACAAGCTAGTACATTACCTACTATCCTACAAGGGCACATAAAATTTTAAAGCTGTTTGTTTATCTAGCTTAACATTAGTTATAGACCGCTGTTTTGTTTTTACTGTGCACCAAAGAATTACTGTTTTATTGGCAAATATACTTTAACAAACATATTAGTCGCTATCATGACGACAAAATACTGTACAGGATACTCAACACCACACATAGTAGTATTTATTCGCGAATATAAGTGGCTTTGGCATCGATTTTGCCGTTTTTTATTTACTTAGTTTTTTGTGTTCTATTGAGCGGATGTGATAGCACGAAATTTTTTTATTTAAAATTTTCCAAAATAAGACGAAGTCGCAAAGTCTCCAATTCAAACTGCTTTTTAAAGGAAAACTTTAATTGATGCCACTAACTTTCAGAAGCATCTTAAATAATGGTTTTTGATTAATCGGAAAAGCTTTTCAACGAAATTGCATTTAAAGGCAGTGGTTTCATGGGTTGCAGTTATGGAAGTGATACAACTTACAATGATTTGCGATGTATTTAGGCTTTGACATCTGGCATACAATATCCATTTCAGTTGGATCTGTATGGGACAGCTTTATTAATTACCGTTATTGTTTGTGAAAAGTTGATTATCTCCAACACACTGTGTCAAGTTTATAATTAACCAACGCAGTCAAATCGAATAAAAATCTTCCTTTTAAAAACAATTAGCCACACCTCTTAACACTAATTTCGAAATTAATGCTCTGTGAAGATAATGAATTATAATAAATTATTAAATTTTATTATAACCTTAATTATTTTTTTGTGCATTATAAAAAGAATACATTCATTTCCTTAACGACGATCTTGTTATGCTAATGCTAATGAAAACATATATAAATTTTTGTTTTTTTAATTTTTATTCTTATTAAGGTCTAGTACGAATGCGTTACATTGAAGCTGATGACAATCTTTCTATGCGTGGACAACTTTTAAGAGAAGCCATTGAAGATGATATTCGCCAGGGATTAGTGCCATTTTGGGTATGTTATAAATTTGCTGTAGTAATTCTAGTTGCAGAAACTTTGAAAGTTAAAAATGATACTCCATTTTTAGTCAACTTAATAGTCTATCGTTATCTTGCTTAGGAATTGAAATCCATTGTGTTACTGATTTCAGACTGATTTTCTTCAGTTATCCTCTTGGATTGAATAATGCCCGTACATAAATATTGTTATGGCTCGGGACAGGTAGTCAATTTGAAGAAATTATATGGATTTCTAAACAGAAATTATCTTTATTAAAAATTAACATTAACACTTAAAACATATAACAATTATTTATAAATATCGCGTATGTACAATATGTTTGTTTGACAGAGTGTGATTCGTTTTACATCCGCGCCTGACTATGTAGTCTTAATCAGATGGTGGACAAACCACTTTGTATAATTTGGAACGTCATACATGCGTCCTAGATAGCCGAAGCCATAATTCTATGCAACAGAACCACCTAGTTGCAACTTCAATGATTTCAGGACAGGTCTGCAAATCATCACACCTTGCTAAAGAGTTGGAGACTTTCCAACTCCTGTCCAGAACACATGTCAAGCATGCTCACTGGACTGGATCACCATGCGTGTCATTATCAGTGAGATGATCCTGGCCACCATAGAAAACCATTGGATATGGGGCCCGAAACCACAACCAACACGATGCTCCCATATAGGGGCCAACCTCAATGATCAGCCAGAGAACTATTAAATGTCTAAAGAGACAAATAATGAACTCTGCAGGCCACTGATCCCCGTGGAAATAAAGTGGAGTTTCCAGTTGACTCCCTGTCTGCCTTCAGGGGACTGGGCTCCCTTTTTCCCCCAGTTGCACAGATCTAGACAGCTGTTACGTACCGTAAAGACCATAAATGTGCCCCCGAGGGGTATGTTTGTTTGACAATGGGAAGAATATCATTTATCAGAAGAATCATTAAGAATCGATCAAGATAACGATGCGCTTAAATTTCAGCCGTTTCTTTTCAACGCCATATCGCTATTTATCTACTTCTATTCATATTTGTATACATTCAAGTGGTCTTTTTGCCTATATTTTTTTAATAGCCCCCCTGATTTGACAATGGGATGATAAAGTTATTAAGAAAGTTTTGCCAGTTGCAAATTTATGTGGCTATTGCAACTCAAAAAACAATTGCAGAGTTGTTAAAATTATTCCTTTGTATTCTTTTTTAACCATCTGTTTCTTTCGCTCTTTTCCTTTGCAAAGAAAGTGACGCAAATTTCCAAATTAAGCGATCAGCAATGTTTTTTAAATGATGGCTCTACATGATATTGAAAGAGAAATTTATATCTCTAAAAAAAAAACCATTTCTGAAAGATATTTTAAGGAAGAACGCTTACTTTGCGCTGGTTTATAACATACATCTAGATTAAGTGATGTTCTAATATCACGGAGGTCTTACCACCGGCTGAAAAATAATGGGTCTATCAATGCTCTCAAAGAGCATTGCGACATGCGTGATGTGATTTACGTCTGTGCCTAGCTGTGTAAGCCATAACCAGACGTTGGATCATACCCCTGTGGATGAAATGTAGCGACATCGCCCTAGAAGGCCTTTAGATAAGTTTATCCTCCAGTCACTCCTAGTTGCAAACTTCAAAAGCCCGAATTAGGCTGCAGCCTTCACTCCTAGCTGAAGAGTTGGAGCCTATGCAACTCCTGAACCAGAACGCGTGAAGCTTAATAAAATTTAAGAAGACAACCGCAATCATGCCCACTGCACCCGAACCATTCACTGTATTCATTGTGAATAATCCGACCCACACAACTCAAATGAGGGCCTCGAAACTACAACCATTACAATACTCCCGAAGGGCCAACCTCAATAATCAGTCAGAGAACAGCTAAATAGCTAAAAAAAACAAATAGCCAAACTCTGGGGCTTTACTAATTC
Source organism: Trichopoda pennipes (assembly GCA_030448955.1). NCBI lineage: Eukaryota > Metazoa > Arthropoda > Insecta > Diptera > Tachinidae > Trichopoda > Trichopoda pennipes. The sequence continues at coordinate 8,858,203 of JASKUP010000040.1, forward strand.
CCGTGGAAATATAGTGGAATTATCCAACTGGCTCCTGCAAGCCTTGAAGGGGTCTGGGCTCCCTTTTACCCCCGAATATACATGGGATTCCGTCAAAACATATCAATGTGGCCCCGGGAGGGAGAAACATTGCGACACCCTGAGTTGCAACTTGAGAAGACTGGCCGTGAAAGAAGAAAATGGCCGTGTCCCCAATCCTTGTGAACCGCAGACATTATTAACACCCACCGCGTCATTGGCGAACATTTTTTGACAACGCAACAGCACATCGGATAGGAAAAAGCCACAGTTTTCCACAAGTTGAGTTTAAACCACAGCCACTATGTTACACTCCGAAGAGCCTCACTACTAGCAACCAGAATATGGGCAGTAATCCCTGCGTACTACCTATACCCGTAGAGTTGGGTATTTCCCGAGAAAATCCCAATCTCGAGAATCGGGATTTCCCGAAATAACGAAAATTTCAATTCTCGAGATGCGGGATTTCCCGAAAATAATTTTTGAGATTTCTTGAGAATTCTTGAAAATTTGGGAAAAATTCTAAAATTTAAAAAAAAAATCTAAAACCAGTGAAACAAAAATAATTACAAAAAAATTCAAAACAAAAATAATTCAAGATTATACTTATTAAAATAGGGGAAAAAAGTGATTGTAAACATTATTTCCCAAAATGGTGTTTTAAAAAACACAGACTGTCAATGGCTTCGTCTGACAATCGCGTACGCTTTTTGGACACAAAATTACCCGCTGTAGAAAAATTCCTCTCATTTTGAGTCGATGTTGGCTTAACAGTGTTAAAAGCCCCGATCAGTCTTTCAACATTTGGTGTTTTCTCTCCAGTTTTTTCATATAGTTTTAGCTCGTTTCTAAGCGACGAAAACATTTGGTTCGCCGCATGTTGCGCAATGTCTGCTTTCGGTTTTGAGCATTGCTAAACGTATTTTTCAAGCTGTTTCGCCATATCTTCTTCATCGACGTTGTTGGTTGCAAATACGTCATCATCGTCAGAACTAGACACTGCTTGGTCTTCTTGAATGCTCGTAGAAAATAGACGAACCAAGTAGTTTTTGGCTTCTTTTATCAATTCTGTTTTAGAACAGGTGTGGAAAAATTCAGATTTGTCACTAGAGCTGTTAACTGGATCGTGTAAATATTTAAAGGCCGATAACAAACGGCTAAATCTACGAGCTGTTAAGTTTTTTTTTAGGCTGGATAAGAATTCATTGCCCAATTCGGTGTGCTGATTCTCCAATTTTGTGAACAAAAATTTGAGAATAGACTCCGCAGCAAGTAAGTTCACATTTTTGCGACTAAGTGCTTCTACAGTAACACGTTTAGGTTTAAGAGCATTTATGATATCCTCGCAATACTTTTCTTCTGCGTCAGTAGTGGCCATAAAATTTAAATTAAGAGTGTCGAGCGCCTTACGAACATGCCGATGCTGATGCGAATGTATCTGGCCAGCATAGTTTCCAAGCTATTCTAACGTGTTTTGCAATCCAACAGCAAGAAAAGCTCTTTCTTCTCGACCTCTTTAACATAATTCTGCAAGATGGCATTCCGTACAGGCGAGTTCTTGAATTTCAAAACTATCTTGCGAACCTTTTTTACGATTTCAAATGCAGATTTTATAGTGACCGTCTTGTCAGCAACAAATACGATATTGTCGTCCTCGTCATCGGAAGCGTTTTCCGCATTAATGTCGGAAAATGTGGTACTGGCTGCATTGTTTTCATTTTCATCGGAGCCTCTATCATCTGAATCGTCTCCATCGCTTACGTCACTATCGTATATCCTGTTTGTGACTTTTCGTTTCTGGTACATTACCTCCACGACCGCCAAATGTATGCCGTGATTGTAGCAAATCTGTTGATGCGCTGGTGATAGTCTCCCAAATTTGATCATGACACTGGCACCATCACTTGCAATAGCCGCGATGTCGGACTGTAGTTTTATATTAAAGTCTGAAAGCTTTGCATGTACGAGCTCATATACTTTTTCAGCGGTACATGATTCCTGAATGCGAACCAGGCCAAGGTTGTCAGATTGTCCATCGTCATAATATATATGGATGTTCATGTAACGTCGGTTTCGCACGCTTGTCCACTCGTCGATGCTCAAGCTAAACTTACGCTGTGCAGATTTAAAATTTTCAATTTTGATCTTCAAATCCCTTTTTATTTTCGTGCAGTACTTCATAACAAAACCCAGAACAGCTTTGTGACACTTTGGAAGATGAAATCCTAAGCGGCTGATACTATTAAGAATGAACTCACTTTTTGTTATCGCGTTTATTGGAATTCCATCTTTTGCAGCCAATTTTGCAACAATTTGTTCAAGCGCGTCAGGCGAGGAAGACGTTTTGAGAAAGTTGTCAAGAGTTCGACTCTTCTTGGCTGGTGGCTGTTCGTTTGGAGCCTCATGTTCCCTTCGCTTCATGTTGTGTATCCTCTTCATGTGACGGTGAAGTCCAGATGTTGACGATGGCTTGCATTTAATGATTTTATTGCATTTCAAACATGTTGCTTCGTCGTCAAATCGCTTGAAAAGCTGCCACACTTGGTCATATTCGTATTCTGAACTCATGATTTTTAATGCTAACAATTCCAAATTTGTTTTAAATTTTGTTTTTTAAAGGAAAAAACTAACCGGTACTCACAGTCAACGATACGTCGATTCAAAACTTAAAAATAAGTAATATTTGGACCACAAAATATTTTATTATACGGTGTATAATTTATACTTAATCAGGTACCACAAAATGAAATGCACCCGCTCACTACAAAAAATAAATTTACAAACGTCGCCTGTGCAGTCTGCGAACAAATTGAAATCGCTTGACTATTTTCAAAGCATTTGCAATTGCATAACTGCTGCTACATATAAGAAACACATAAAACTAAACTTCATTAGCTTGATGTTACAGTGCTTTCCCTCGACATAGCATAGCAACGCATCTAGCATTTACTCTTTTACTCTTCTTTGTAACATAATGGCCGTTACAGTTTGGTGTTTCCAGGTATTAATCATATGTGTGTATGTGTATTCTTTTACTTTTGAAAGAATTGTTTTTTCTCTTAATATTTGACAACAAAAATTTAAAAAAATATTGGATTTCTCGAGAAATCTTGAAACATTCTCGAGATTCGGGATTTTCCGAAATGCTAAAAATTTCAATTCTCGAGATTCGGGATGGAAAAATATCGAGAATTTCTCGAGAATTCCCGTCGGGAATTTCCCGAAACCCAACTCTTTATACCCGTCGTATGTTAGTTAATCACTAGTTGGACTTCCAAGGTCCTTATCTTTCATATTCATATTCTTGCTATTCGCCTGACTGTTGCTGCCTTTTACCTCCACAGGCTACGATGTTTAGCTGTGGAAGATGGTCACAAAGACTGCGTGCCTGGGGGCTCTAAACGCAATGTACGTTTTATTAATTTTTTTTGTAATTTTCGCTCACAACAAAAGTTGAAGAAATTCAAGAATTTTAATCATTCGATCTACAGCATTAACCGAACTTAAAAATGTCAGAAGGAAGAAATTTAGAATCCTTATCAGCTAGAATTAAACAAAATGAGTTCTTTAAATTCTTAATCCTTTTATTATTTCTTCAAAATTGTCTAAATTGTTTAAATAGTCGCCAGTAAAAATAACAAACCCAAATATTTATTTTCGTGTACACTTAGTGCTATTCAACATAATTAAGCCAATTAAAATGTTGAGATGCTGTCAACAGATGCGTACGCAATTATTTGTTAAATAAAATGTAAATGTGAAACAAAAACAAGAAACAAAAAACAAAATAAAAAAATTAATACTAAATATAAAAAAAGAAAGAATATAAGAAAAGAAGTCTGGAGGGAATCATCCAACAATATTTTCCTTGCTTGACAGTATGACTGACAAGTAAAAGCAACAAGTAAAAGCCGATTATTTAACCATCAAACTGATAACAGAAAAAAAAAGACGCTGTCCCCCACCCCTTTAAAAGATAACAAATTGGCAACAAGTGACTTCTTAGTCTTGATTATGTTTTGTTTTTTGTTTTTCTATAAAAATTTTTCTTTAGGTTTGTGCTACTTTGGGCACAACTGGTTCCTGTTCATTTGATAATTTAGAAGAAGTTGGTGTTGTATGCCGTGAATTTAATTTGTGGTTGCATGTTGATGCTGCTTATGCTGGTAGTGCATTTATATGTCCAGAGTTTCGCACGTGGCTTAAAGGTATTGAGCATGCTGACTCAATTGCTTTTAATCCTTCAAAATGGTTAATGATACATTTCGATGCCACAGCTTTGTGGTGAGTTATTTGCTCTTATTTTTATTATTATAAATTTAAAAATCATAATAATTTCCTTTGATATTTAATATTTTTATGTTGCATTTGTGCAGGGTTAAGGATAGCACTGCTGTTCATCGCACCTTCAATGTGGAGCCTTTATATTTGCAACATGAAAATTCGGGTGTTGCTGTTGACTTTATGCATTGGCAAATACCTTTAAGTCGCCGCTTTAGAGCTTTAAAAATTTGGTTTGTTTTACGCTCGTTTGGCATTAAAGGGTTACAACGTCATATACGTGAGGGTGTGCGATTGGCTCAAAAATTTGAAGCCTTAGTATCGGCCGATCATCGTTTCGAAATACCCGCTAAGCGACACTTAGGTGCATGCAAATATTTACTATTCGAAAAAATGCCCAAAAAAATATTGTTATTATTGTTGTTGTTTTTTGTTGATATTTCTTACAGGTCTAGTAGTCTTTCGTATAAAGGGTGACAATGAAGTGACAGAGTGTCTGCTAAAACGTCTTAATCATTGCGGCAATTTGCATTGTATACCTTCCTCACTTAAGGGCAAATATGTTATACGTTTTACCGTTACTTCAACTCGTACCACAGTAGATGACATATTAAAAGATTGGATGGAAATAAAAAGCTCAGCCACCGCCATTTTGAGTGAAATGAATATAACGATCTCTAGCAGAGTGTATTTAAAAGGTTTGAAAAACGACAAATATAAATTTTCTTTTTATACTTTTCGAATGTTACGATTGAGTGGGAAACAAATTTTTCTCACCACACTTTTTCGTAGTGGCCAGTTTTAGTTGAAGTTTTTATAAAAATTAGTTTTATTTTTTTAATTAAAAAGTATTGTTAATTATTGCAGATACAAAAGAAAAATGTGAGGGCTTTGGCTCTAGTCTTTTGCTCTCAAATTCGCCATTATCACCAAAAATTGTTAATGGTTCCTTTGCGGCCTTGTTTGATGCTGATGAATTTTTGGCAAAAACTTATGCTGGCATACGTATTGCGGTATTTTAGCATAAAATCATATCAAAAGTTTTTGGAAAATTATAAATTTCCAATTTTATCCTGTTTTAGCATCAAGAATCACAGTCGATGCGTCGTCGTGTACGTGGTATTCTTATGTCGGGTAAGCAATTTTCTTTGGATTCCCATATGGATGTGGTTGTACAAACTTCAATGAATTCGAATACCACCAATTCAAAGGTGGTCGATTGTTATGGTAAAACAAAAACAAATATTAAAAATGATGAACGAGATGCCATATGCGAAGATGAGGAATCACTGGAAGGTATGAAGCCCAGGTAGTGTAATCGCCAATTTTCACTAGCAAGCTAGTCTTATCATTTTAGTTGGTTCTTAAGATTAAGTTTACCAATGTTTCAAAAAAAAAAAATAAAATATAGAGAAAAATATTTCTCCAAAAGAATTTTAGAATTTAATAAAAAAAACAACGTTCAAGTATTCTTGAGAGTTAAGTTGCAAAATCGACAAAATGGGTACACAGTCACTTCAAGCCAAACTCGGACTATTAATAACTTTATTTTATTTGTAAATAATTTAATTTTAATTGAGAAAGAAATTTATATATAAAATCATAATGATGTCGAGTCAAAGAGATGCCAGAGAATTAATGCATCACATATGCCAAAGATAGAAAAATACGTAATAGAACGTGGCTTGATAGTGATGTGTTCACAGCGAAAGTGCTCGCCTTTGCAAACAAACAGCCGAGAAGGACGTTAAGAGGAGGAATTGAAAACATTAGTTTATTAACCGACGGAACAAACCCAAACAATTTAGTATTATAGAAAAAGTGTTTGGGAAATTTCTAAAATTGTAAACTGAAGCCATGCATCGGTACGTGACGTTATGAAACGCTTTAAAACTCATAAGACAGTGCAAAATAAACAGAGAAAGGCTCTCAACAAAATATTCACTGAAGCAATCTGCAACGCTTGCTTGTGAGGAAAGTGAGAGCAACTCCCTTTGTAAGTTCTCTAAAACTTGTTCTATAACTTACTCGGAGTTGGGACAGAAAGTAAGTGTATTAACCATTAGAAATTTGCCTTCAAAAATATAGATTAAATGGGAGAAAAGCTTAACAAAATCCGTTTATTAGCAAGTGCAATCCAGCTGTGAAAGTAAGATACGCAAAAGACTATGAAAATAGGGATTTTTCTTTTTGGAAAAACATGTTGTTCTCTAATGACTCTAAAGTCAATATATTTAGAAACGGAATGTCTGCTCTTCGCAGGGAACCCAAGCAGGAGCTGCGACTAAAAAATCTAAAAGCAACTGTAAAACAAGGGGGTGGTTTCAGTGATGATCTAGACTTTATTTTCTGCAGCTGGGCCGGGAACGCTGCATTTATGGATGAGATAATAAACTAAAATGTATATAATTTTTTTTTTAAAAGGGAAGTATCACTTCAGGCCATAATGCCTATTTAGTCAATTACCGTGCTACATTCTTTAAGAAAGAGAAAGAGAAGAGATGAAAGAGGTGGTGAAAGTTGAAGGATAGTCAGAAATTAACAGCCGTTTGGTAAGATATTGGTCGGACCTTAATTGTCCAATTCCACTTCCACTTTCAGGCTCCTGTTAGCCTAGGCGACTGATGACGCCCTTTATCCCCAGAAGCAGTTGAAGATGTGGACGGTCCTAACAACACTGCCTGCTTCCGGGGGAGGGAAATTGGGAAATCATTACACAAATTTAAAAAAGAAAGGAAAAATATTCTCCATGTTTTGATACCAAAACTACACGATTTTCAAGTAATGAATTGCTATTGGACTGTTGAGATATGACTTTCAGAGCGTTTATGTGGCTTTTGCTTTAATTTCCTCTATTTTCTTTAAGCATAAAAGTTCGATTTAAAACATTTTTATTTTCAAAATTTTAAGTTCCAACACAAAACCTTGTAAAATTTAAAATGTGTCTATTACTATTTTTTGTGCTGTAACTATAAATGAAACAGTGAATACATGTGCAACATGTACGCACACATTTGCAATATCAACCATATCAGATAAGTGTGTAAGAAGGAAGGTCGGAAATTAACTGTCGTATAAGACAGCACAGCGACCAGTGACCCCATGCCTTCATCACTGAGCAGCCACAGCGACAGTCAATTATTTTTGTAGTGAAAAAAAAACCAAGGTCTTCGTTGGGAATCGAACCCAACACTAGAACACTACATACTAGTCTACAGGGGCACTTAAGGCGATAGATACTTAAGGAAAATATAATAAGAAGTGTGTTTAAAGTCTCCCTCAATGGCAGGTCGGATTTTTATTAGGACAACGATCCCCAACATAAGGCCCATAAAGAACGATCGTGATTACTATACAATGTATCAGGGAACCCAACTAGAGTTTCTTGATATGAATCCCATAGAAACTAGTTGCAGAAAAAAGTTCAGAAACACAATCTGAGCTGAAAAAGTTTTAGTGAAAGAATGAGACAAAATACCATCAAGCTATTGCCATAAGGTAGTCGAGTCTTGAAAAGCAAAGGGCTATACACAAAATATTAATTGGTTAAACGTCATAACTAAATTAAATAATTTTGAAGTATTTTAATTTTTTCAATTATTTATGTTTAATGAATTACATTTTTTGCTTTAGACTTTCATTAAATCCATTAAAATTAAATTAACTAAATAAAATTTTTGCAATCATTAAATATTTACAAAAAAATTTTGTTAACAATAGTGGCCGAGTTTGGCTTGGACTGCTGACTGTAGAATTTATGCGTATAATGAAAAGTCCACATGTTTATTCTCCGAAACTACACCTTTGGCATTTAGCAGTATTACCAAACAGGAAAGCTACTGTGTGAATCGCCATAAGTCTTTAGACATATTGACTTAATTTATAATTTTCCTGATTTGTTTCAAATAAAATATTGAGAATTGAATTGAAAACGTTTAATTGAAATTTGGTTTAGGCTTTCAATAGCTGTCTTGCAATCATACATTTTATGCTTTTCAAAAATTTAGTAATACTTGTTTATTTACACAATTATAATTTACTTTACTTATTTAGTTTTTATGTTATTTTTATAGATTGTGAAACGAATTGGATACTGAACACAGCTCTGCAATTAGCTCCAAAAAGTTATTACACAGTATTAAACAAGCCAAGGCATCAACCGATCGACATCATTCAACGCCAGAATAATTCATTAGTACTGCAGAAATATGCAAACAATAATGAAGTAAAAAACTATACACGATCAGTGAATAGTGTGAGAACCCCATTAACACAATATCAACTTTATAGATGTCCCAAGCCACCCACATACATTAAACATGATCATATTAGCAATAATTTAGATATACAAACGGACTTGGCAAGTTTATATCCGGGCAAACGTTATTTAAATTTAGATTTAAGTCTATACAACGATTCAATATTTACGAATACAATATATAATCTGCCAACACCTACAGATGATGTTATACCCATAATAATAACAGCAGATACGCCAACAACAAGTAAAAATAATATACAGGAAGTTGAAGATTTATATAAACTCCGACCACCCACTACAAATCTAATGCCGATAGTGACAACTGCAAATGAAATACAAGATTCAATAAAAAACCCTTCACCCAAAACAGCTACAAATAAGATGGCAAAAAATGCAGAAGTTTTGAAAAAATGTCCAATTCCCAGCACTAGAAAAATATCAAGTTCGAAAATTTCCAACCCGAAAATTGACAACCCGATTAAAACAGATAAAGAAGTGTTTGATACAACTTGTAGTGACGTGGTAAATGCAACAACTGCAAACCTAAATGATTTTTCAATTTTGCAGGAATCACCATATGAATCACAAAAGCTTTTGTTTTCACCAGCACATAATTTAGTGTTGAATGAATTAAAAGACAACATTCAACTTCCGAATAAAATTGAGGAGTCCTTAAATGAATCTTACAAGGAAAATAGCATTCAGGCAAATCTCTCAACTCTAACAGAAGAGCTTTCATTTTATAAAGTAGCAAGCAATGAAAATGATATTCAAATATCACCACAACCTCTAAATTTAGATGAAAATTATTTAAATTTCAACTCTTTAAACGACGGCATGGAAATGCCAACATCCTCAAATGATAACGAAAATTACTTATCGTTAAAAATACTGAATACAGAAAGTACAACAAAAACTGTAACATCAGCAAATGATTTATTAGTTTGTAATGATCTTCAATCTTCATTTCTGCATGAAGACTCTGCAGTTGTTCAGGACTTAGACAGCCATACACATACTGACAAAACTTTTTATTTTAAGGGAATAAACAATAAAAACAACATACAAATTGAAATAGTTAATAGTAGTAAGTCTAAAGATGATTTAACATCATCAAATGAATTTTCAGAATTATTTCGCCAGCCATCAAATAATTCTAAAAATTCATTGGCCGTAACATCATCTCTGGAATTGATGTGATTGATATATTATTCTAAGGATAACGGAAAGTTTTCAGCTCCGGATTCTCAAACTGCTGTGCTAGCAATAACATTAGTTTATACTAATAAAATTATATTATTGATTATAAATAGATTAATTGATTTAAATGTCAAAAATATTTTACGATGCAAGTCCTCATTGGTGCTTTCCACCCATCTGCTTTTATGTTGTGAAAATTAGTTTAAGATTGCTTAAATATATAATCAAAATGTGTATAAAAATTAATTATTAAAGTGTGCTGTTTAATCTGATCTTCTCTTAAAGCATTTCAATTATGTATGTAAAATATAACTTAACTAAACCAAATAATTATTAAAATAAATTTGAATAAATGTATGCTTCCTTTAAGTGCAGATTTTGCATTTTAATTCGTTTGATATAGAAATTTCATTCCGTCAACAATATTTCTAATGTGTTGATTTTGAATGTGAGGCACGGCCACTATTTTTATATTGCATAAAATTAGAAAGCGCTCAAAAAATTTCACAATTATACTACAACTATGATAAGTTGACAACATTGGTGAACGACTTTTTTTAAGCATAATTTAGGTATTCACCATTTGATGCACAGTTATTCAAGTTATGAAATCATTCTGATTGTTTTTTGTGGATCTGTGAAAGTAGCTTGAAAAACTGTGGAGAATTTTATAAAAAAAAAACTAGCTGACCCATTGAGAACGAATTTGTGCGATCGTAAAGAAGAAACGCAAACACCGATGCCCACCGCGACTGTTTTAATGGCGGTAGTAATCGACCCCATGTTACTTTGCGCCTTTCACCGTCATCTGCCAAGGCACATTGGAGATAGTTGACTGCTGGCGACGAAGTTATGGTGTGTGTGTATTTTTGGAGTAAACAACGCTCAATATTTACGTTAATGCGATACCATATAATATCAAAACACCGAACATACAAAAAAATTAAATGCATTGAATGAATGAATACACAAAAATTCATTCAAGTCGATCAAGTCGTGTGGTTGCAGTGTAATTGAATAACCTGTATGCCGACTTCAGCGCCATCTGGCGGGCTGGTTTGTGAATGTAAACAATCCATGGTGGCACCCAAACGCATGCAAAACAAAATTTATTCAGTGACATACACGCGTACAGTAGAATTATATACATAAAGAAGATTTGTATGGGAGGTATCAGGCGTCTTTCTCAAATCCCGCCTATATTTGCAGCAGAACTTAAAATATGTTCACTCAACCGAAATACCAAATTCTTGTATCCATCAATTCCGGTAACGGATACATTGAACATTGTTCATAGGACAGTAAAAAACAAAACGGAAAACAAGGAACTGGCAATACAACTTACAGGCACACTAAAACCGACACTAGAACAGAATTACTTTCAATTTAACAACAATATATGTAGACAGATAACAGGACTAGGAATGGGAAATCCAACATCTGCCACCCTCATGGAAGTATTTATGCAGAACTTAGAAGAGGAATACGTAAAGGAATTAAAGACCAACTTCGGAGTAATATTCTACGCAAGATATGTCGACGACATCATATGTATACTAGAAGGAAATAACGAGGAGAAAATTCTGGATTACTTGAATGGAAGACACAAGGACATAAAATTTACAAATGGAAAAGGAAGAGGAGGGGAGAATTAATTATCTGGACCCAACGATCAAGAGGAACATAACCTCGAACAGAATCGAATATAAAATATATAGGAAACCAACAGCAACGGACACAATAATACACAACTCTTCAAATCATCCCCAGCAACACAAAAACGCAACAATCAGGCAGTTAATAACAAGACTCGAGAGAACACCACTAACACGGCGAATGTATGTGAAGGAAATGGAAACAATATACACCATAGCGGAAAACAACGGATACAAAAAGCGCCTCGTAGATAACATCAAGAAACAAATTGGAACGAACAAAGAACAGGAGAAGGAAGGGGGAAAATGGGCTACATTGACATATATGGGAAAATCAACGTACAAACTGGCGAAATTCTTTGGAAAACACAACATCAATACCGCTTTCAGAACAAGAAACAACCTAGGCAGAATACTACGGAATAAAACAACCGAGGCAAATATACTAGACAAACAAGGAGTGTGCCATTATAGCTACATCGGGCAAACAGGACAAAAAATTAAGACCAGATTTAGGGAACACATTAGAGACTATAACAAAAAACTACGAGAACCAAAATCGACTCCAGAATCAAACTTCGCGAACCATATATTTAACAACAAATGTACACCAGGACATATAAGGACAACGGTTAAACTGCTTCACACACAGCACAAAGGAAGGAGACTAAATGTATTGGAAAACATGGAAATATACAAACAAAAAACATTTGACGGACGAATAATAAATTAACAAATAAACACTGCTTCGGACACAATATTTGAACCGTTGGAACATTTTTACAGGAAAACAAACACTACACCAGCACAAAAACGTTACGCAGGTGCGCAAGACCAAGGCAATAAAGAACATCATAAACGTACAATTACAGATTATTATGTCACATAAAAGAGGAAAAAAAGAGAAAACCCCAATAGGTTCACACATAAACAAAAACGGACAACAGGCATGATCGTAAAAGAATTTAGGTAGGAAAGAAGACGAATGAAAAAGGGAGCGACAAATTAGGTAAAAAGAGACAAACAAAAAAAGGAGAGAGAGAGAGATGTAGGCAAAAAAGACAGAAAGGAATGAACGCAATAACATGAAGGGAGACACGCACTATATAAACACAACTGACAATAGAACGCAACTAGTACGAAAAGAACACTGAGGATGGCAAACAGCCGAAACCGGTTTGTTCACAAACCAAATTTGACGAGGATCGACGGACAACCGTACCCAAACAAAAGTCTTTTTAAATACCTTTACAAGCAGCAGAAATAATCGATTTTAAATTTGTGGTTTGTGTGGGAGGTACCACGCCTATTTGTCTTGTCTAAGCCACTTAAACGCATACAAAAAAATTTATGCAAATCGGTCCAGCCGTTTAGGAGGAGTTCAGTCACAACGAATCTGTGAAATGCTCTTGGATTGCGTTTTAAATTAATTTTCAATTTTTGTATTTAAATATTATAAAATAGTTTATTAAGCGAAGAGTATGCAGCGCGGCTACTAGAATACCTTAAATAATCAGTACAATCACTAGACTGTTTGAATTTTGTATATAGTCTGTTCTTCCTATTTTTAGTGTACGATAATTGTTTATTGTTCCAAGGAGGTCCAACATTTTGCTTGGTTATTTTCCTAGGAATACACAGATCCATAAAGGAATAAACCTTATAGTAGAATGCTTTAGTCATTTGACCCATATCGGTGCAAGATAATATGTTATTCTAGTTAGTATCCATTAAGAGTTTATTTAATAAACTGTAATTTAATTTGTATTCTTAAAACAGAATGTCTTTGTATATGAAGGCACAACAGATTTTTTTGGAATTAAACCCAATGTTTCGATGGTAGGATGGTAGATATCCTCGGGTGTTATTATAGGTAAGGCAAATCATTTACGAAAATAAAGTCCAATAACCTTGAGGAACTATGTATTTGTAATGCCATTTAGTTGGTATAAACCCAAATCGTATAAAATGTTAAAAAATTCCGCACTATTAGAACCAAAAGCGTAGTTTGAACATAATATTTCTCTTCCGGTAAATAGTTCCACGATATTGATGGTAAAATAAAATCTGCAAAAACCAAAATTGAATCATCAGTAATTGCTGACCGAGCAATAGATTTAATGGATTCGGCGTGTAGATTATATATTTGCATTGGAGAAGATGGCGGTAAATAAGAACATGTTATAAAAATTCGTTTATCAATGTTTTTTATCAATACACGTATAAATTCAATGTCAAAAACTGAGTCAGTTACAACAAGTTCAGATGACAAACTGCTAGAAACTGCAATAAGGACTCTACCTCCAGTAGTTTTACTGCCACCGATCACGACGAAAGATATTGAAATTATTGCAAAGTATTTCAGAATTTAAAAAGTTGTCGCTTAGTCATGTTTCAGTAAATACCAAGATTTGTTGTTCCAAGTTAAAACTTTCCATATATAATGATGAAAGCTTTGCTCTCAAGCCGCAAACGTTTTGGCAAACGAAAGATATACAATCAGATATACAATTCAGTTTTTTGGAGCATCAATTTTTTGTTGAGGAAGGATAGCAATGTTATCTGCTTTATAAAGTATTTTTTTTATATATCTATGTATATAATAATAAGCCTTTTAAAAATATTTTTTTAATTTTATACTAAGTTCACACTTGTGTTTTTGAACGCGTTTAAGCAAAATGTTTTAAAATTGAAACACAGCCGTTCACACTATAGTTGAGATTTTTAAGGCTGACGTTTTATCTACGTTTGACGTTTTTTTACCTTAAAAATGAAATTCAGAGTTGTATTTGAAATTTACGTGTTTGACGACGTACAGTACAATTATATGTATAAAGATAAATTGATTCAAATTAATTACTGCGGTGTTTTTTTTTTTTGTAAAATAAATTATTATGAGTTATAATGATAGTTATAACTTTAAAGTTAAATAGTTAATAGATAGTAAAACCGATAACTACATGATAAGATTTATATCTGCGTCTGGCTATGGAGCCTTAATCAGATGGTGGTCGAACCACTATGCATAAATACCCAATAAGCACAAATTTTTTGTGAATTCCAATGTTGGATTTCCAGTGTGAATTCAAGCTTGAATTACATTTGAAATCCATCCTCTTTTCAGTCTGTTTGAAGTTTGTTAAAAAATAATCAGAGTCAGCTAAATCATAAAATATTATAATATTAATAAATAAAAAATTAATAATTAAATATTATTAATTTATGGTGAACAACTTTACAACGCGAAAGTCGCAAAATTTTAAAGTGAAAATAAACAAAACGAAAATAAAGATTAAGGAATCGAAAATAAAACATTATAAAGAAATTTGGAATAAATAAATACAAAGGTATGTATGTATGTAGTCAAAGCCAAAAGCAGATGCTCGTAAAATTTTTGCACTGTTTACCCAAACTCAGCATATTCTGGGAAATTAACAACCAATGGGAATGGCATCCAACGATGTCCACGTCGCTTTAAACGATGAACCGTTTGTATGTGAGGACACAATTTTAAACGAAGATGGTATATCTGATACTAAAATTAATTCTGTGGGAGACAGGGACCTAAAAATACAGCTGGCTGTATGGGCGATCCAACATAACATTGTGAATGCTGCAATAAACAGTTTACTGCAAATCCTTAACCAGCATCATAAGGATTTGCCATCGGATGCTCGAACTTTAAAGAGCACTCCGAAATGTCCAGATATTGAAGTACTATGGGTGCGGGTAAGTTAATGTACTATGGCCTTATAACACTATTTAAATACTGTTGGAACATTGGTTGAATAACACTGAAATTCTATGCTTGAATTCAACGCTAAAAATAGGTTCGGTTCGACTTGAATCACATTGTTATTCAAGGCTGAAATTACACTGTAAAGGTAATGTTTTGTTCGACTGCAATTCAATGGTTAATTTTGCTGGATTCGCTATTGAATTCAACTATTGAATTTCAACTGTAATTCAACGCTGGAAATTGGAAATTGTGACTGGATTGCAAGTGTAACTTCACTTGAATGCCAGAAAAAATGCGTCATGCTCGTCCTAGGAAGCCGAAGACTAATTGTAGCAACAGGTGTTTACTAGTTGCAACTTTAATGATTCCAGAGCAGGGCTGCAAATCATCACTCCTTGCTGAAGAGTTGGAGACTATCCAACTCCTGTCCAGAACACATGTCTAGCATGCTCACTGGATCTGAGAACATTTCACCAGGTAGGTGTTATTAAAGGTGAAATGAACCCGACCACCATATAAAAACTGACCTGTCTCTTATAGGGCCGCGAAGCCACAACCACCACGATACTCCCATATAGGGGCCAACCTCAACAATCAGCCAGAGAACAGTTAAATGTCTAAAGAGACAAATAACGGAACTCTGGGGCTTACTCATTCCCGTGGAAATAACGTGGAGCTTCCAGTTGTACCCCTGCTGACTTCAGGGGACTGAGCTCCTTTTTTCCCCCAGTTGCACAGGTCTGATAATATGCCCCCGGGGGTTAGTAAAACCGTTAAGTAATAATCAAGAAAAATATTAAGATATCAAAGATTTGTTACCACATTTATCACGAATATTTTAAAAATCTTTGCTATCTAACCTAAGAAATATAATTATTATAATACATATAACTAATTATTGCATATTTTTTCTTTTTCCACTTTTCGCTTTAAAATTAAATTTATTTTTAGTTTTTTTGTTGCAACAGACTAAAGAAGAATTAAATAAAATATATCGGGAAATAAACTATTCATTTTTTTTTATTATTATAATTACATTGCAGTACAAGAAAATCAACTATTTCAAAAAATCATTGATTTTGAGAATGAGACAACTCCATTGGCGCCTACCAAAACCTTAATTTTTTTTAGGTAACCTGAATTTTTGCATAATAAATTTACTTGAAATAAAAGCACAAAAAATATAAAATAAGGAAATATTTTTAACGCCCTTTAAATGAAAATCATTAAATATTTATCAATAATATAAAATGAAGTTGTCTCACTCTCAAATTTAACGGCTCAATTAAATAGGGGAGTTGTAGGATGCATGAACAAATCAAACTTTGCGATCATCTGCGAGCATTCTTTACCTTTGCTGTCTTAAGAAATAACAGAATTGCTAGCGATATTTCGATATAAACATTATTTTGACATAACTTATAGTTTTCAAGTAAAAGTCTCTTTCATGCCATTTTTAGTGAATTAAACTTCATGGTAATTTGGTATTATTCAGTTATGTCCGCAATATCTACATAGATTTATTTCGAATTTAATGCATTTTGTTCGTATAATATTGTTCTTTCAGAATATATTAACATTGTTTAGACATAATTTACAGCTTTCAAGTAAAAAACACTTTCAGGCCAATTTCACTTTCCGTATATAATCCACAATTGCTTCACAGTATACGAGTATCATAAAACTTATCCAAAGCGATTAAATATTTAATTTTATTAGTGTTAAATTTTTTGTAAGTGTATTTATTGCACATTGGGACACTCCATTTTATTTATTTTAATTTGTTTAATATATCAATTTTGCAATCGCAAACAAAATAACATTAACAAATTTTAAGTTTCTTTTTGAATTTTCGTTGTTTTGTTAAAGGTGTGGCAACTTTATAACGGTTCTTGGCTGTGATTGTCAGATGTCTCACATAAAGAAAAATCCGTATCGTAAAATTACAGAGTGATTCATATTTGTATGTTAGCTAAAAGCGTTTGAAATTCAATTTCAAAAATTAAAATTTTAAGAATATTTACTTACTGTGGCTCAAATTGAAAGTCTCGCAAATCATTGGTGGCTCACATTATAAGTCGGACAAATCAGTGGCAGATTTTTGTCAAGTATTTTAAATATTTATGCTACACATTGATTGTTATTACTGAATCTGGTAGTGCCTTTAAGTGTTCAGAATTTCGCTAAAGGTATTGAGCATGCTGACTCAAACAGCTGTATGCATGAAAAACGCTTATTTGAGCTTTAAAGTACACGTTAGTTAACAAACACTTTAAGGCTAACAGACGTTTGTTAAAAAATTGTATTCATAAATAGTACTTTAGCTAGTGTATGCTTTAGTAAAATTAGTATTTTGATTCTGGCAATGCCACTATTTTCAGTTGTCACGTTGTAGTTAACGATGTATAAAAATATTATTTATCCGGGTAGTCAGATCCATAAAAAATGTTTTTTATTGTTTTTCATTTTTTTCAGCAAAATCAACATATTTTTGTTTTTTTTTTATATTTATCTTTTTAATGAAAAGCAAAGCACCCAAAAAAGGTTAATTTGCAAGGATTGCGAAGAACTTACAAAGAATTTGTTCATATTAAAAAAATAATTATTCGGATAACGAGCTTTGTTTTGATTATATGTACATCAATAAGACTTTTGTTTAAAATAATTAATTATAATTATATTTTTGTAAAATATAAAATAATGATGTAAAAATGTTTTATATTGAATGGCATGTTATGTTTTAGTTTTTATTATTATTTGTATACTAGAATTTGTTTTAATAAAAATTTTTAAAAATTTTTGGAATAACAAAGTATAATTGTCAATTGAGCCGTTTACATTAAAAGTGGCATAAGTCACAACTGAACAGTTTTTTTTTTTTTGTTTTAATAAATTTGAAATTAAGAAGTATTGAGATTTGTTAAGAGTTAAGAAGTATTGAGATTTGCTTGAGAGGAGTGTTGATAATTAACGGTGCAACAAAAATGCTTATTTTGAAAGTGGAGTTACTCGCTGTACTTAGGAAATTAATTACGGAGCTTAGTGTGAAAGAAATGGAAACATGTAATTAGTGTGTGTGAAGTATTGCTGTGATTATTTGACTTGTTTTTATTAGTTCGAAAGAATAGTGCAGTTTACGGAACAATATTATACTGATATCTAATATACTACACATAATTACCATTATTTTATTTTTTTATTCTCAGGAGGGTATTTCGTGTGGTAAAAAATATCTAAAAATGTCACAACTCAAAAGCATATTACTGCACATAGTGAATTAGGTGAAGAACAAAATAGTAATAGTAGTAATAGCCCCCTGTCGAAAATATCCTTCACAGTACACAACATGGAGAAAAAAGATTTTATTTCAACACAATCATTAGAAAAATCCGTTTCAGAAAGAAAACTAAATACAGACTAGTTGAAATGGCTAAAAATTAAATTGTTTTATAAACTAATTTAAATTAAAAAGATGACTATAACAAAGTAACTTATGCCACTTTTAAAAAAACGGCTCAGTTTATTGTAAACACAATTTGTTTGGTTTTTGAACTTTCAATAATAAAATTGAACTGCCAATTTATTGTAGGTTTAACGTAGGTTTTTCCTACTTTAAAGTTAACAAAGGTATTTTAAGGTAAAAGTGTTTTATGAATACAACTTTAGCAAATTGTGCTTAACAACGGCAGTTAAACCTACTTTAAGTTTTTATGCATACAGCCGTTAGTATTTTGAGTTGTGACCGATATGTTTTCAGAAAAATCAAAAATTAGTGGCTAACGATGGGCAATATTTTGAATGTGTCAACTCATTATAATAATAAATGCATTTTTCAAGCCAAAATGTCGACATTATTAACTTGTAAAGATTTCAACGCTAAACCGAGATTTTAGCAAATATTGCAAATATTGTTCTCAATAAATTCGTAAGATTGTATTAAATTAAAATATTTTCAATTCTAAACAAAAATTAAAGTTAATATCTTGACCCCAAGACAGATATCTTAAAACTTAATAATTTGAATTTCACGTTTTTAACCGCCAAAAGTAAAGGGTAAACAAAAAGCGATTTGATAAAATGCAAAACCGTCACTACTTGTTTTCAAAGTCTATTGGAAAAGTAAAAAAAGTTCGTTCTCTAACATTGACGTTTGTACACAGTTCACATAAAAATAAAAAAATTAAATTAAAGAAAAAAAGAATTTACAAATGAAACTATTAGATTTGGACTATATAGAACTCGAAAGGCGTAGGGCGGCACAATTAGCGGCGCTTCAGTGGCACACAGTAACTGAGTCATCGAAAAGGGAACTGCGTCATGAGCATTGGAAGTTTGTTGGCAAAATCTATTTAGCGAGTTTGCTATGCATTTTTTTAGTAACAACACAATGGAAGCTTCTTCTCTATTTGTTATTATCGCTAATTCTAAACTAATTGTTAAACGCTCGTGCAAAAATTTATTCATTTATTTTCTTCTCTTTTTTTTTCCGTGTGTAGCAAATTCATAGCGAAATATATAATTATATATTATTACGTTATCATCGGCATTGCGTTTGTAAACTTTTTAGTTTTAACCTTTTTGCAATATATCCTTAAAGGGAAAAAGCATAGCAATAGAGTCGTTGTCATTTATGTGATTTTATTGGTAAAAAGATAAAATGCAAATTCAACAGCCGTACAATTATTTGAATTTACATACACATTTCAGCTAGAATTAGGTTCTGTGACAATAGCCGTGCCTCTGATTGATTCTGATGCAGATGTTCTTAAACACTCGATAATTTATTGCTTAATAATGTGGTGCATGGGTTTTGGATTGTCTGTTATGAGTTTTGTAAGTAATTGGCTTCATATTTATAAAATTGAATTTTTAAATTTCAATATATTTGATATCTTAACTGTCCTTGATGATGATTATTCTACAGACGGGAGCGTATCGTACATCAACTCATTTATCTTTGTGGAGTCAAAAATATTATTTAACTACAGCCATCATTTCATTTATGACAGCAAGATTCGATATGATTAATATGCAAATAAGCGTTTCACTCGTGATGATATTCTTTGTATCAATTGTAAGTAGCAACAGGTGTTAAAAATCAATCGATTATTTGCTGCACAATAATTCCAATTATAATTAAAATTATTACTTCCAATCTTTAGTTTTCCGATTTGAATATAAATAATTTTTTTTTTGTTTTTGTTTTTTCCCCTCCTTTATGGATAAAGTTTTTTGTAATTTGGGGACGTGGACTTGGCTCCTTAAAGTTCTACAGAGAAGAAAAGAAATATTGCACTTATTATATTATTCTAACATTCTTGAATTTGATTTCATTATTTGCAAATACTTTGTTATTTATGAGAAAGCTGGAGGAGAAGTTTTGCGTAGAATCCGATCCGACTGGAAGTAGTAATAAAAAATGTTAAAATGGTTGGGATTTGCATTAACGCTTTCGGTACTAGGCATTGCTTTATAATATGGATTACCTCCAAAGAAATGTTTACATTGTCTTTTTGTTACATAAATATGTAAAATGTCACATGACTTCCAAATAAAAAATATTCTTTTTAAGATTATTTTAACACATTTATTAAACTAAAAACAAAAAAAACAAAAAAATCGCACAGTTCTTTGTTTTATAAAAATAAAATAATAAAATTAATAATATAAAATACAATGATTAAAAAATATGATCAGATTCAGTTGCTAGAAGCAAATACACATCATATTTTTCGATTAATTTTAATTTTTTAATAAATAATCACCCTAACTCCAGTTGTCGTCATCAATAGGTCTGTCTGCGTACACATATTTTGCATCATTTTGTGCAAAATGTTGCAAAATCTTGCAAAATGTTGTCTGCGTACTCGATATCTCTTGCAAAAAGAGAGCTAAAAAGATAATTTTTTGACAGTTGAAAGTCAGAGAACTTGCAAAATGTTACTGGAGAAATTTCTGCTTGCAAGATTTTACAACTACTTTGAACAGCTGTTTTTATATAATATTTGAATTAAATAATTGTTGTGAAGTAAAAATAAAAATTGAAATTTAGCAATGGCTGAGGTAAGTAGTTACCAATGTGTTTATTTTTAATGTTTATAATAAATTATAATATTTTTTAGTAGTTAATTAGAAAGCACTAGGTCAATTTTAATAAAAAATTTTTTAAAAAACTTTAATTTTTTATTTTTTTTCGATATTTCCTGATGATGCCAACCAACGGTGTGGTTTGATGTTTGAACTAGAGTTTTTGCGGATTTTATTAGGTATCACATAAACCAATGTTATCGTTTATTTATTTTTTTTTGGGAGAAATAGACCAGGCAACTAACAGCTGTCTGTCTGTTATCAATTGCCCATTTTTGTTTTTATTTATTAAAACGATTATTTTGCAAAAAATATTCTAATGTGACCAAATGCTTTACAAAGCATTTGTGACGTGTCTTCACTAGATGACGTTTATACTTAGATACTTAGACTGTCTGTATTGACCACGAAGGGCAGCCTCTATATTTTCTTTTGAGCAGTTCTAACATATACTCAAAAACTCTAATTCATCTCATTAAATATATATATGACGTTGTTATATAATTACGTCTGTAGTTGTTTTAATTTTCTGATTATTAAACTTAGTTCATGGAATTTTAATGTAGCATGTTGTTGCTGTTTTGTGTTCAAAATTAGTCCATGATTATGAATTTTAACACCCTTTTGTCAGCATTCCTGCAGGCTTCTCACCAATGGCAGCTGTCCAATCCAAAATTATGGCAGGCTAGTCCCTAAATACGACAGACCTTACGTATTCCCACAAAAAACTGTCTGGTGCGATAAAATCGCTTGATTTTCGGTACTAGTGGAGTAGTCTAAGATGTAAGATAAATTATGGACTAAGCGAACAGTACATTTGCTTTTGCGAAAGTTAGCTAAATCAATGCAGTTCCACCCCTAAAGGGAAGTCAATGGAAAAAGGCAAGCGAATAACAAATATGCAGCAACAACAGCCGGAGTCATTGTATTTTTTCGTTTTTTATAAAACAATAATTTTTAATGAAATTAAAAGAAAAATATTTAAATTTTATTAAAATAAACGTTCAAATGCAAACAAGAGCTATTTAACGGCTTTATTCGAAAATATCCAAAACCGAATTAGTTTCATGTACGTGCTCATTCTCACTGCACTTGAGAGAGTATATTGCTTTGTTTCTTATTTTTTCTTCGTTCATGTGTAGGTGTGTGTGCTTTTTTTTTTCTTTTACATTAAACGGTATTTTTTGGTTTTGCACGTGAGTGAAACTGAGTGTTGTGTTTTTATTTAGCGCACATCTATACAGAATATGCACATAACATTGCTTATAAGCATTAATATGCTCATTAAATTTTGTTAATTTAATAAAAAAAGACAAAAAGCACGCACACCCATACATCAATGGCGAAAAAAATAAGAAACAAAGCCTTTACTCTCTCATGTATGTAATGACACGAAAGAGACAAAATGGTGAGTATATAGTTACTCTAGTTTCATGACAACAAATGGTTTACAAAATCCAACTAGGAATCTGTGACAGCCCCAATTTCTATGTTACATGGCATAATGTAATGTCATCAGTACTCAAGTTAAGTTACAGTAACTCAAGCTTAAACTTTCTTACGTGAAAATATTTTTCTATACATCTAACTCTGTTTTATACACCCTGTATAGTGTGACTATTATTATATATTTTCATGTAAAATATTTTCCGTTTAAATTGTAGAAACGATGCAGAGATTATCGTATTTTCAAAAATATATTTTAAAGTTTTAATTTTTTATTTGTTTGAAAAATAAAAGTTATATTTCCAAAATTTCTTTTAAGTTTGGAAAACAAGTTCCTTTTTAAAACCCATTAATTATTGTTCAGATGTAATATGCAGTTCGTATACTTTAACATTTGTATATTAACAAAAGTATTATTTTGCTATTAAACTTCTTGCTTATTTACACACACAAAAATAAAAAATAAATATTTGTTACATTTGTAAAAGGTTTTTAATATATATTTTTTTTATATTATTACAACACACAATCACATAAATTTATTTGAATATAAATATAGGGTTAACCTTGTTTTGTATATGGATAAATATTTTATAAAATTACTTTTCCTTGCTTTTTTTGTTTTTTTTTGTTCTTTATTTCTATGCAATGCAATAAATGTAAAAAATTGCTCCCGTTTTTAATTTTTTGTTCCCTAAAGGACACATGTAAGTGTACAAAAAACTGTTACAAAACAGTTAAAATAATCTTTACAATGTTAGTGGTTTGTGCAAACATTAAGTATTTAACACTTATTTTGTTGTGCATTAAGAATAAGAATTTTTGTTGGTGATTTAATTTTTTTTTTTTAAATAAGGCTCCGAGTTTTTAGCAAAGTGTATGAAGTTGGTTAAGAAATAAGACACTTTTTCGTTGATAATTATTTTATAATTAATATACAAAATCCATAGTTTTAATTTAGTGATGGGCATCAGTAGGCGCAGTTTCTGGTTGGGATGGGCTACTACTGCCAGATGGCATAAGGGAAACTATAAATATTAGGAAAAAATAATAATGAATATGTAAATACTTAACAAATTTATATTAAAACAATTTCTTGACACTCACTTGCTTGAAAATTTGGCAAAGGTATGTTTTGTTATATGGTGGCATTGAATTGGATTTACCTAACTAAATTATGGAATAATTACGCCTCATTTCTATTGTTTACTTTAGTAAAATAGACTAACTGCAAAAAAATGTAAAAGTATGTCAAATATCTAATATTCCAAGATCAATTTAAAAAATGGCTTTGCCTTTAGTATATTAGAAAAAACAGGGGAGATTTATGCAGAGATTGGGAAGATAAGTTTTGTCAACGATTTTTTGTTTTTATAAATAAGCTTACAGACAATATTTGTTTGTATATAATTTAGTAATTATTTGTTAAATGTTAAGCATAAAAATTATATCGATTGTAAAAATAAAATATTTCGAATAAAGAAAAATGTAATTGAAATCGATTAATTCTACATAAACCCTATGCCAAACACTGTAAAGTAATATATCAATAAAGTAAAATACTTAACCAATATTTGGTATGTTCTTTAGGTTAGCATTAGTTATGAAATGTGAAATGACTAAAAATGTTTAAGAAAAAAAAACTCATAGCCACCCAAAATGATTAAATCTGAAAAAAATCCTTTACCATATTTCCAAGAAAGCGATATTAAGTGAATTCATATATTTGACAACATTTCACCAGTTAAATTGTTAAAATTCCTTATACATTCTAATGTTGTAATGTTAATAAACTGACTTCTCTAACTACAGAATGCAGACGAAGTTTTATCAATTTAATGAATAGATTTTTAACGAATGATGTGGGAATTCACTTAGTATTTACAAAACGGTTTCAATTGATTAAGGTGGTGAGTGCAAGAGAGGCATAACCCACAAACAAAAACATAAAATAATTGCAGATCATCTATTCCGGATTATTGATTGTTGAAATGATACGTAAGTAACAGCACCTTGGTCTATTCCAAAACCATGCAATTTAGATTCAAAATTAAATGTAAAATCAAATGCATATGCTGGTGAGTTAGGCTGCCCTCTCTTGTCCTCAAAACCCTAATTATAGTTATACGAATTCTTACCAATTATGATTATCAAAAGGACGACACCAATAACACCCATTATGATCATCATTTTCATATTGGCCCACCATTGTTTACGTTTTAATTTACCAGCTTGCTGTTCAAACTGTGAGGCACCTTGTTCCAAGGCATCAGCTCTTTCGCCCAATTCTGTCAATTTTTGATCTCTTTCTAATACTTTTTCTACATTTACACGCATAATACCAACCACTTCATCAACTTTAGCCTGTGTTTGCTGCAAACGTTTGTTGGCTTGATTTTGTTGATTGTTATTGCTGGGAAAAGTTGACGGGGTCGAGGCAGATGGTGGTGGAGGTAAAACGGGAAAACTACATGCAATATTATTCAAATTTTCATAAGTATTTTAAGAAACACAAATGTAAAACTCTTTTATTCATATATATATTTTTTTTTTCAATAAAACAGTACATTTGTGTTGAATTTTGAAAGGATTTGTCAAAATTCAAATTGGCAAATGTATACTTACTCATTATTTCCTGAAGAGCCGGGAGTAACGGGAAAATCAGAGTCCATGTTTAGATTTTTTCTTTTTGTGCCTTTTGTTTAAAAATTATTGTGCTTTTTGATAAAATGGAAAAAAAAGAAGAAAAATAAATGTATAAAAAATACTTTTAAACTTTTGTAATTATTTCATTTATTTTTTCAGTGTAAAGAAATGCTGAAGTTCATACAGCTCAAGTGTAGTTTGAAGAGAGTAAACCAATTCGTACAAGCAGTCGCCTCAAATATTACTTACTTTTTATTCCACGGCCAAAAATCATGTACCAAATGATAACCGTGCCGAATTCATTAATTTTCCCTGTAGCACGAAATATCAAACCTCATAGACAAAACAAAAATTGGAAAATATTTTATATATAAATTTTCACATTTGAAAGGAAGCTGCTGCTATAACCTGGTATATGATATCGCCTTGGAAAAGTAAAATGTTAAAGCCTTTTTTGCAGGTACTTTTTATTTTTGGTAAAAAATAAAAGCTGCTTTGGCGTTTCCATCAGGAAAAGCCCTTGAATATACATAAATTGATGGCTTATAATACTAAGTAGGAAAAATATTTTTAAATTGTAATAATGTCCACACTACACCGCTTTTCTAAAAAAATGTATACGACATTTTTGTCATCTTTATCGGCACCGCTTTGTTTTCTATTTAGAGTAAGTGCTGCATGTAAATTAGGTTTTGTTCGTGATATCCAAAAATTCATATCACTTGACACAGAACTTAAATTATGTTTAACCAAATCTCGTTTTAGTTTTTTAGCCACCAAGATTCTTGAATTGAGTTTTCTTTATGAAGAATAATAAGAAAGTTTAAAAAAATAAGGTGGGGCATAACAAAATAAACAGCAATTGCCCTTTTATGTTGTTAAAAATTGTTTGTTAATTTAATATTTTTTTTTTTTTTTGCTTAAACTTTCTTTTAGCATTCTAATCATTCTTCGCAACTAAAATTAAGTATTCAACAAGTGCAAACAATAAATATAATGTTTTTGTTGTGAACATAAAAAAATGATTCATTCCATTTACAATTATCTATAAAAATTTGAGCTTTTCATTTGCGCCTCTACATCAAACAACTTCTTTTACCTTAATTTGTTTTATTTTAAATTTTCCGATTAGTTTTATATATTTTTTAAGGAAAATAAACTAAAAATTAAACAAAAAAAACTTTCAACACGTAAAAATGGAACGATTATTTTCAATAATGACGTACTGTAATAATGGTGGCTAGAGCTGTAAACATAACGATTAATTAGATACTATAAAGTTAATAATCGACTAGCAAGCATACAATTTTATTAATTTATATATCAATAATAACATAAATCTCCAATATTCCTTTAAGGAAAATTACAATAATATTAGGGAAACAATAAAAAAGCATTAAAATTTTTAATGGAATTACAATAACACTTGTTGTATTCTGTCAAACCCTGAGTAATCTTAAACTTCTACATATAGCAACACTATTGCTGATATAAGCTATTAATGACAAGGCTGCCAGATAACTAAATATGCAAAACTACTAAAAGTAACAACACTGTTGTGTTGATTTACTCGATCTAAGATGCCTCTGTTAATATTAAAAACAACCTGTTGAATATTTAAAAAGAATTTTCGAATTTCGTTATTACTAAAAGTATTTTATTGAATAAAAATGCAGCATATTATGAATTAATTCTTAACTAGAAAAATTATAATATCACTGTAAACCTGGAGATTTATTTGTATTTACTGCATGGAAAATTATATACAAATATATACATGCATATATGTATTTTTTCGTTACAGTTTCCTTTATATGTATTTGTAGAGACATTGGTTTAGGAATTTTTTTTGTAGCTTACTTTTTATTTTAACATACTTATGTTTATTTTTCTTAACATAAATCTTTTCACTGAGCAAATTATTATTTACAAAAATTTCCCCAAAAAGCCACTTTACCAACATTTTTCTAGCAAAATTATTATTCTCTACGAACATTTAGTCGACATGCACAATTTTAAGTCGATAAATTCACAAGCAAATGGCTGCGCCACACATTGGACCATTTTGTAAGTTGGCGGTTAAAATTCTATTATTTAAGAGCTTTTGTTCGGCCTAAGGTCTTTTCCAAATATTGAAAATGAAAAATAATAAACAAAATTATTTGTTTCATTTTATTTTCCAATATTTCGCTTAACATCGTTAACCATTATCAAGGAATATTAAAATGTTGAAACAAGTTGTGTTTAAAAAAACGCTAATAACCATAAATTTCTTTGACTGAATCGGAATTATTTTATGAATTGTTTTTTACAATTTTTGTTTTAGAAAACCTTTTTGTTCCAAATAATATGAAACTTTTTTATAAATTTATAATAAATAATTACTTCTCTTTTTATAGGTCTTTTTAATTATAAATTTATAATATCTATTGTGCTATTTCACTCATATTTTTATGCTAATTATTATGGAAAACATTAGTCTTTTTATCTCAGTGGACATTTCATCCAAATATGCTATATACATACATATATCTAAACATTGTGTTGTGGTATCGAAAATATCTACTTATAATCTTTGTTGGTTTTTTTTCTGTGGTTCTTCAGAAAGGTCTCCAATCGTTAAAATAGTGTTTTTTATGGTCTGTCGATGGCATAATTCCTCCAATCATATTATACTTTTGCTGTTTATTAGCATAATGACCAAATTTTCTTGTATTTACCTTCTTATTGCATAATATTACTTGCAATATGATTTTATAGAGTTTTTTTTATTAGTTCAAAATCTACTTCTGAAAGTCCTTGTTTACACGCTTCAACTTTTGTTGTTCAACTTTGGATTTTTCCATTATAAAGAAACAGAAGGTATAAAAATTGAAAATGTTTCTATTTCACTGCAGTACGCAGCTGCTTATACTCGTGAAATTCGTTTCGTGTTTCAATACGTAATCATATACACAAAGTTGTACTTTTTGCATTTTTGACAATCCTCTTTATTCTCTGTTTCATTGTTAAAAAGGAATGTTCAAATTTCGTCTTAAAGTTGCTGGAGTTAGCGATGCTCATGCATAAACTTGTTTGGTGTATTCTAATATTTTAAGCTAAGTAAATTTCCGTAGATGATAATAATGTATTTACAGTATTAGGTTGTTTACAATATTTTATGATCTTATGTCAATAATAATTACGATTAATGACAAAAATATATTTAAAAATATATTTAAGAACAATAGGATAAGGAAATTATTATATTAAATATGCACTAATCTTTTAAACGGTCTTTTAATATTAAAATATTTATTTTTTCGATATTTCGCTTTCCACGTCGAAAAAATAAAATCGTTAAAATATTTTAAAGACCGTTTAAAAGATTAGTGCATATTTAATTAAATTAAAAAAGGTCGAATAAAAATAAAAGTAATTATGAAATTATTATATGTTATTATGTTAGTATTTAAAAGAGACATTCCGGGAAATAAAAGTAGTTAATAATGGTTAGTAGTTTTTTATTATTAAGCACTAGGTGTTTATTTTATAAAAATTTTTAAAAACCATTTTTTATCATATTTCAATATTTCGCCAAACCATTGTCTTCAGGATAAACAAAAAAGTATATAAACAATTAATCAAAAAATTAAAAAATTTTTGACTAACTAATCAAAATAATCAAAAATTTTTTCAAGATTCCGTCTTTTTCACTGCCATTAGAACCCCATTCAATGACTTCTCCAATGCAGTTAATTATAGACTCCAGTATGTATTTAAGTTTTTTCTTTTACATACATTTTTTCACTAAACCTTTTCTTTCAACTCTACTTTTTCACAACTTGAATGAAATGAAACATCAAAAAGTACGAATTTTGAGGCACAGCACAACACGAAAATTGTTGACACAAATTGCTGCGTGTAGACATTACGTTAACTTAATAAAAAACAATGACCAACAAAAGCTGAAACGTGTAAACAGGGACTAACAAATGCAGCAGTTTTAGTGTTGCCATCGTTTATGTTTTCTTCTCCTCGATTTGGCTGTTCGATCACTAGATTTTGTTCTTGTACGCGTTTTTTTTTCGTCTCTTTTGGCTTTATTTTCGTCACTATTTCGTACTATTCCTTTCAAATCCAAGTTATAGTTCAGTTTGAATATGTGTTTTATAAATCGAATTTTAACATGGAGTGGCGAAAAGCCAAAATCATAGGCTTCTTTGAAAGTTAACGTAATTAGCTTGCAGTTTTTTTTGTTGCAGTAACAGCCAAATATTTTACATATATTTTTATTAAAGCCAAAGAAAAAAAAAAAATAACACACACGCACCCATGTGTATACATATATCACACTCGTATACCTAAAATCTAGGACTTGAACACAATAAAATTATTGTAGTTCCTAGAGCCGCAAAGGTAAATTTAAAAAATGAATACTTATATTATAAAACCTTAAAGAACGTACTATAACATAGTATAAGACATACATAAATATTATATTCGAAAGTAGCGTTCCACTTAGCAACGAAATTTTGCATATGTATTGTAGACTTTTATTGCAATGGCCAGATCTGAAATTTGCGCAGTGTAAGATTAAAACTTTTTTAAATATTTTATAAGTGGGACAATATGTTATGTAACACAAAAAAAAAATTTTACAAAAATATGCAAAATCAAAAGGTGCGCTTTTGAGTATCCTATTCTAAGAGAAACAATCGAAATAAAAACTTTCCTGGACATTTCTGGACTTTGAGGTTCTTGTGTGTTTTCTTTTATATAAAAAAAAAATTAAATGGGTGACACAAAAAAAAATTTTTTTCTTTCAAAAGTTAGCGAAACTTATCGTCACAGACTCTTACAAATAAATTTTTAGATCATGCAAGCTCGCTTCCTGTTACGCCTATTAACCTTTAAGATCCTTAAAATTTAAACTACCTTTTTTCGCCATGATTTAGCATGATTTGATTAAAAGACAAATTGATTTAGAAATGCCGCATAGCACCTCGAACAATTTGGAAAAGAAATTTATTATAAAATCTCAACTTCAAGGGTTTTTGAATATGAAATATTACAGTTAAGAACCTTTTTTAAAATTTTATTTGTATAAAAATCTATATATATAAAAGAAAGTGATGTTAGTTACTACGCTTATAACTCGAGAATGCCTGGGCCGATTTCGGTGATTAGCACCAATTCGGACAGGTCTCCGGCCAAATAAGAAGAATACACAAGA
This sequence comes from Trichopoda pennipes, assembly GCA_030448955.1. Taxonomy (NCBI): domain Eukaryota; kingdom Metazoa; phylum Arthropoda; class Insecta; order Diptera; family Tachinidae; genus Trichopoda; species Trichopoda pennipes. The sequence continues at coordinate 8,888,751 of JASKUP010000040.1, forward strand.
AAATTTTGGAAAATTTCCCAAAAAAAAAATTATAAAGAAAATTCATTTTCACATACATTTTTTTTACAACGCTATCTTAACTCAAGAACCCATAAAAAAACATGATTGTAAATGCTATATTGCCAGTAGATGGCGTTGTATGCACACTTGGCAGATGCAATGACATATGTTCGTAGTCAAAAAAGTCATGAAAAATGTGATTGAAGCAAAAATTTTAAAAGAAAAATATAAGGGCGATGTGTTGAAACCACGCATTCCTATGATTCCTCCAGATTTGCCGTTTGATTTTAAATGGCTTCAGTTCCCCATACCTGTTGCTTTTCAATGATCCCTGTTTTTTGCACTTTCAGTTATATGTATCACGTTCACGTGCTTTGTTTTTCAATACCGCGAACCAAAATCGATCAAAAAATGTCGAAGAAATGACTTGCAAAGCAGTCACGGGCACGCTAGTATATAATAGTTATAGTTTTTTGACATTTTTAATATTTTTTAAGTAGTTAATTATAAAGCACTAGGTCGCTATTTAATAAAAAATTTTTAAAAACTTTTATTTTTTATTATTTTCTCGATATTTCGCCACACCGTTAATTGATGATGCCAAACATTGGTGTGGCAAAATATCGAAAAAATAATAAAAAATAAAAGTTTTTAAAAATTTTTTATTAAATAGTGACCTAGTGCTTTATAATTAACAACTAAAAAAATTTGTATAAAAAATTATTTTCTTAAGACGACGCGATAATAATTATTATTTACCTCAATCAGAAAGTTTAATAAAATGTTTTTTTCTTTATTTTATGAATTAACTATTCCCCTAATGAAGTTACCTTTAGCGAGTAGCTACATCTTCTTACATATATAAGTATGTAAGTATGTATGTACATAGAAGATTTTGTTTGGATTGATTTTATACAACTTTGACGTTTCTTATTTTCTTTGCGCAAGTGAAATAATTAATATGTTTGTAATTAAATAATTTAATTTATATGATATATGACGCAGTAGATAAATTTAATTAATAACTTGCTTTGCGAGAACAAGTTCAACGAACGTTTAAATTCATTACTTTATTTCAAAAACAAAAACTTTAGAACGTTATCTAAATGTATTTAAACTCTTTGTAAGTTGCTGCTTCGAACTCGCAAGCAAATGGATGAGTGATCCAGCCCAAGCATAACAGGTTAATTATTATTTCAATAATTATTTTCTGTACTAGATTGTGGGAAAAATTTGAAACCATGTTCTTAGAAATTTAAAAACTTCCTTTTGCCAGATCTGATTAACTTCATTTTAATATGAGGCTTCTATTTACTAGCAAATTAGTAAAACGAAATAATAAATTTTAACAAACCAGCAGCCAGCGAGCGTTATGGACGTCAATGATGGTTTTCTCCGAAACAGAACTTCGTTTCTCACCAGTGCGTGTAATTTTATATTTTTGTACTCATTATAGCAGGTGAAAGAAAAGGTTATAATAAGTTTGTTATTCCATATGTAGTTTTAAAAATATTCGTTAACACTCATATGTTTAGCAGATTCTGTCTAATATTGATTCTAATAATTTGTTATTGAAAATTAGTAAAATCGTTCTGTTAAGAATACGATGCGCGAAAAATTAACCGATTTATTTCCAACAATAATTAACGGCACCTTTCAGCGAGTTGAAAGCTGACTTTACTCTTAAATATGTCGAAATTTCAAATTTTAAGCTTTAGTTCCATAAATTCTACCGAGTTAAAAATTCACCTAGGGCAGATTGTAAGCTAGAATTAGTGGATAAGCTAAACACTTTGGGTATAATTATAGATCGAAGACTTGGTTATTCATATTATATCGACAGTCTATTTCATCCGTCGATATAAAGTGGCCCACACATTTATGTTATCTCAAATATCCCACTGTTTGGAAGTATATCTTTCTTCGACGGCTAGTAATGTTATAAGAATAATACTTCGGGTAACTAAAATTGTAAGGTTTGTGCTTGACAGTAGACATCGAAATTCTATTCATGGCCAATATGAAAATGGGTATTATAACCCTTGTGACGACCAAAAGTCGACGGGCTCGTTTTTGGATCACATAGAAATTAAATCACAAGCAATTAGACTCTATATATATTTTTTAAATTTTTTAATTTTTTTTACTGAATTTCATAAATTTTTAAATTTTTTACATTTCTGAATATTTATTGTTTAATGAATTTCATAATTTTTTTAAAAGAGAACATTATTATTGTACACTTTTCATTTTGATATAATTCATAATTATATTTTATAATTACATTTATTATTTGTTAATAAAATATTTGAAATTGTAATAGCCGTTAAGAAGCGCCACCCATTAACATGAAGATACGTCCATAAGGAAAACATACCATTAAACACAATCCTGAACAGTCGCAAGCAGCTATCGTTTAGTGGTATGGGTGTGTATGTGTGCCTGGCAGAAACAGATAAAAGCGAGAATTTTACGTTTTTAAGTGGAGTTGTCCACGGGCAAGCAACCGGGCAAGACTTCTTTTAAGTGAGTTAGAATTTTATTCAACTTAATTAAAATAGTCTTGCAAATAGGTTTCTCTCGTTCAATCAAAGCCAGAATCTTATTCGACTTTGAATTAAGCGAGACTCGCTAAGGTCTCCGGCTCAGTACGTGCTGTCGCTGCTTCACCTGGCCAGAATTTTATTCGCCCAGGTGACGGAGCCCAGAGCCAGGCCGCGTTTTGGTCAGCAAGGCCAGAATTTTATTCGCCCTAGCTGAACAAGACGGACGAGATCGTCAATAGGCCACGGAGAGGTTGATCGTCATCGGCAGGCCCAGTAAGTGCTGTCGCTGCTTCACCTGGCCAGAATTTTATTCGCCCAGAGCCAGGCCGCGTTTTGGTCAGCAAGGCCAGAATTTTATTCGCCATAGCTGAACAAGACGGACAAGATCGTCAATAGGCTAACACCAATTTAGACGTGGAAAGGTTGTCTCAGAATCTTATTCGTGACAACCGCGACAAGTCAAAAATTGGTGGACAGGCCAACTGTTCTACTCAGACTGGAACAGAATTTTATTTGCTCCAGTGTGAGAAGCAGTAGGCTAGCCGACGGAGAGTGGAGACGAAAGCTCTTGAGGGCCACGAAGCGGTTGATCATCGTTGGCGTGCTCAGTAGTGGTGCAGTTTAATTATAAGTTAGTTTAAGAGTGAATTATAAATAAAAGAATTTTTTTTTATTAAAACAAAAGTGTCTCTTGTGATTAATGAAAAACATTTTTTTTTGTAACGAACCCTGGACGCCGCGAGCTTTATCCCAGCATAACGCGAGAACGTGTCGTTACACCCTATATCGTCTTATGTCATATGGTTTTTAAATTTTCTTTTACTCACTTTTTAAACATAAGAATTTTTAAATTTCTATAATATTATTAAGGAGAGCGCATCATAGTTTTTAGCACAGACGTTAAGCTTTTTAAACTCTACTACAAAATTTTAAATATTTATCTCCTTAATTAATAGTTTGGTTATGTCAGAAGTCGTTTCTGATTACAGCTGCTCATTTATGGAATAGTTTGTCTAATGATCTAAAAAATTGTCTAGTTGTTTGCCTTCGTATCCTATATAAATATTTTTATTTTATCTTAGTTGTTTTTGTTTTCTATTGTTTAACTTCTTTCCTGGAATTTTTAATAAGCATGCTGTTGTTATCTTGTAGGTATAAGATTTATTAGAAACTAAGCAGTTTATAACAGACATAATAGATCATTTCGTTTACTTTTTCACTGATAATTATTTTCTTTTAAAACTTAAGCAAAACATCTTTGCAACAATATATGTAGAACTGAGAAATTATGAAGAAATAAATTGAGAAAGCAAGTTTATGGAGCGGACGAAATACGAACAAAGTATTAAGATAATACTTATAAGGTATTGTTAGCAGTTAAATCTATATTAGAAAGATCTTTTCCTACAGCTGTAAGTTTTGCGACAAAAGAAAAAATTGCTATTGTCTAGTGACATGCCAGACATTCGGTGCCCAGATGCTTTGTCATGTCTTGGTTTTTAATATATTTTTCTGTTAACCGAATTTTGTTTCAGTTTTTTTTTATGTTCAGCTTAATTATGGCTTAAATTTATTATGAATGTTATCATCCACTAAAATTCATAAAATTATCTTCTTAAAGCAATAATTAAAGTAATTAACATTTTTGATAACACAAAAAAATATTTCCAAGAGAAAAGATATATTTAACAAAAAAATAAAAAATTAATTAAAAAATAAGTTATCTATAATTATTCGGAATTTTTCATAAAATGTTTTATGAGAATATCATAAGATGTTTATTTTTTAATAAAAATTTTTGTAATAAATATTTTGTGAGAATATCATGAAATATTTATTTAAAGGAATCAAGCACGGAATAAAATTGCTTAATTAAAACATATTATCTACGTTAATTTGTGTTATTTCACCACTGGTCATATAGATCATCAGTGGATTTTACCCAAAATTTTATATAGAAAATTCAAGAGTTTTATATCTTAAGCCAAATTGATTAAATGAGAATTCTGCTTTAAACAACACAGCAAACAGCCAACAACCCCCAAAAACTCTTCTCTATGAAAACACAACAAACATTTCGAAAACAAAAGGAGTTTATTTTCAATCTTTCCTTTGGCAGTCATTCATATGCAATTTGAAAAATTAAGAAAACAAAAAAAAATTTGTAAAGAATTTACAAAAAGGCATAAAATATTTATTAAAGAAATATAGCACAAATTAACGTTGGTTAAATTAAAAAATGATTAAACAAGAAAAAAAAAAAATAAAACTGTTTAAAAAATATTTATTTTTTTATTTAAAAAAAATGTTAAAAGATTTGGTGTTTTAGTGTTATAATTATGGCGAAGGGTGCATATGATTCTATACAGCCATAAATAGCACTTCTATTTTATTACATTTTATATTTCAGTTTTTTGGAGTTTTAAAGTTTTTGTGGTTTTTGTGGCACATAAATATGGTTGACAGGTCACTATTTGGAGTCAGTTCAGTTTTACGTTTTTAACAAAGTGGTTGTTGATTTATCTTTTTTGTTAATGATTAGCAAAAACAACAATAAGAAAAAATAATAGAATGAATAAACTTTAAAGGATTTATAAAAAATAATTTTAAAAAACAGTAAATGAAATAATACAAATAAAAAAATAAAAATATAAAAAATATTAAAAAAAAGCAATAAAAAAAATTGCTGGAGTTGTAATTTAATATAAAAGAAGTTAAACATGACAAGTTTTAAAAAGGTAAGATTAAAGATTGAGATAAATTATGCAATAAATAGAATTTTTGAAATATTATGAAAGTTGTTTGAAAGATGCCAGATACGTGTATTGGCGAGCTTTGAGAACTTTTACTTTTTAGTGTTAACTTTTTTGATAACAATTTGTTGGAAACTTTCACCGGATTTGTAATTTTTGACTGTTACTCCTATTCCCCCCCGGGGGCACATTATAGTCTTTTTGGAACCTACTATTCCATTTAGATTTGTGTCTTGCGGGGTAAAAGGGAGCCCAGGCTCCTCAAAGGCTAGTAGGAGTCACCTGGACAATCCACATATTTCCACGGGAAATCAGTTGCCCCAGAGTACACTATTTGTTCTCTTTAGACAATGATGTGCTCTGACTGGTTATTGAGGTTGGCCCCTATATGCGAGTATCGTGGTGGTTGTGGTTTCGGACCCTCGTGAGAGTTTGTGGGTCGGGCCATTCAAATTAACACAATGAATGGTTCAGGTCCAGTGAGTATGAATGCTGGCGTGTTCTTGATAAATAAGAGCTTCATGCGTTCTGGACCATGAGTTAGAAAGTCTCCAACTCCTCAGCAAGGAGTGAGGGCACGGCCTACACCGGACTTTCTAAATTGCTACTAGGAGTGACTGGAGGATATACGTATCCGAAGGCCTTCTAGGGCGTAGTTGGTGTCTAATCAACTAAGTGGTTTGACCACCATCTGATTATGACTATATAGTCGGTGCAGATGTAAATTAAATCACGCATGTTACTCCTATTCCCCCCAGGGGGCACATTTATGGTCTTTATAGAACGCTCAACTATCTAGACCTGTGCAACTGGGGAAAAAGGGAGTCCAGTCCGCTGAAGGCAGCAGGAGTCAACTGGAAACTCCACGTTATTTCCCCGGGAATCAGTGAGCTCGCAGAGTTTCTCTATTTGTCTCTTTAGATATTTAGCTGTTCTCTGGCTGGTTATTGAGGTTGGCCCCTATATGGGAGTATCGTGGTGGTTGTGGTTTCGCGGCCCCATATCAGGTTTGTTGTTTAATATGGTGGCCAGGATCATCTGGCCAATAATAACACCCACAGGTGAATGATCCAGTCCAGTGAGCATGCTAGACATGTGTTCTGGACAGGAGTGGAAAAGTCTCCAGCTTTTTAACAAGGAGTGGTGGTTTGCAGCCCTGCTCTGGACTCATTTAAATTGCTACTAGGAAGGACCTGTTATTAGAATTAGACTTCAGCCTCCTAGGGCGTGAGTGGCGCTGCTTTTCATTCACAATGGTTTGACCACCATCTGATTAAGGCTCCATAGCCAGGTACAGATGTAAATCTTATCACGTAATGTTACTCGAACTTTTTATTTTTTATCAACTGTCGATTTGAATGCCCGTAAGAAGTAATGTTGCATAATTACGTATAGATCTGTATGCGTAAATGGTGCTGCACCTGTTACTATGGATGATAAAAGTATTATTGCTGAATCGGAAGCTCCTGATGCTCTTGACATGAAAATTCAGTGTGATGTTTCGACCACACACATTTTTCAGGTTTCTAAAGAAGCTTTCAAGTACCTCGGTTTTCTAAAACGGTGTAAGAGATACTTCACTCCATCCGATCTTCTTACTATTTATACCTCCTATATACGTCCAAAGATAGAATGCAACTCTCATGTATGGACCGGCTCTCTAAAGCCAATTTTGGAGTTGCTTGACCACATACAGGAGAGGGCCAAGAGGCTCATTGGGAATAGTAGGGTATCCAACTCTTTTAATTCCCTAGAGCATCGACGTAATGTGGGCTGCATTTCACTGTTTTATCGTTACGACTAGTGCTCTAACGAATTTAGGGAACTTCTTCTCGAAACTTGCACGTTTTTGCGTTTGACTCGTTTTTCGTTGAGGCGCATCAATTTGTGGTCGATTGGCCAGGAAAAATTCGTTTTTTAGTATAACAGTTCGTATGTGGAATAAATTCCCGCCTGACGTATTTGCTGTCACTTTCAATGTAGAAAAATTCAATTCTCTACAAACACTACCCCCTTTTTCCTTCTCCCAATAACCAAATTCCTAGTTCTGGTACAATGTGTAGCATGAGTAAGGGTCATCCCCTGAGTACTGGTCCGAACGGAAAAAAAAATATTGCGGTAGCAGTCTGCATTAAAAGCGCATAAATTGCTAAAGTTATTCACTATATATTTTTATAAAGCACTGATTTGTTTCTCCACAGACTGGAGCTATATATTACTTTACAAACCCCTTTTAGGAAGGCTTAATAAAAATGGATTTAAAAAGAAAACTTAATAAAAAAGACCTTTTAAAAAAGGTACTTTTAAAAAAGTACTTTTTAAAACAGTAAATAAAAAAAGTAGCTTCATAAAACTGTTTATATATGTTTAAAGTTATATCTCAAAATATTCAAAAAAGTACTTTTAAAAAAAGTATCTTTCAAAAAGTACCTTTGGAGTAAAGCGTTTTCAAAAATAAAATATTTTAAAAATAAATAATTATTAATCTTAGTAGCGGTCAAAAATTATAACAATTTTTGTTTTTATATAAAATAAATTCCTGAAGAAGCTCTCCACAGGAAAGCGCAATATGAAAAATATATAGTGTTAAATTTATTTAAAAAAGACAGCTACTAAGATTAATAATTATTTATTTAAAAAAAGAGGTCGAATAAAAATAATAATTAAATATTCTAAAAATATATGTCATGTATACCCTTTATAAAAATTTCTTCAAAGAATTGACTTAAAAAAAAATATTATTATAAAAAGTACCTTTTAAAAGTAGAACTTTTTAAAGCATAGCAAACCATTAAATTCCATATTTTTCCAAAACCATAAGAAAATGAATTTTACGTTACTTTTATTAAAATTCTATAAATCAAAATTTATTATTTTAGTCCCTGTCACACTTTAATACAACATTTAAAATTGAAATTGGATTTCGTAAGAGAGAAATAAAATAAGAATTGAAGTGATTTTTATAAAAATCTAATATAACATTACATTTTGCTTCCATTCTATCACACTTCAAGTAAAATAAAAACAACCCTGATAAAAGAAAAAATTTCAACAACTGAATTTCTGTTATGGGATGTCAAATTACTTTTCGTATTATTTAACTTAAGACTTTTTCATAGTACTAAGGTATTTCACAAACCTTAATATCCAATATTAAAATGGAAAGTGGGCTTTAGAAAAAGCGCAAAAAATTATGTTAAGGCGCCTTACTGTCACACAAGAAAGATAGAATTCAAAAACAAATTCTAATCGTACAATAACTTATATTTTATTAAATTTTTTAAATATTAATAAATCAGACCTGTAAAGAATGTCATAAATTTTCTTTTAAAACCGTACTTTAATAATTTTAAAACTACTCTAAGGGCTTATTTTCATAGTGTATCGTGGCTTTGAAAATAACAAGTTTAATGTAGAATAACGAGGGGGACATAGAATTTACAATGGAAAAGGAAGAGGAGGGGAGAATTAATTATCTGGACCTAACGATCAAGAGGAACATAATCTCGAACAGAATCGAATATAAAATATATAGGAAACCAACAGCAACGGACACAATAATACACAACTCTTCAAATCATTCCCAGCAACACAAAAACGCAGCAATCAGGCAGTTAATAACAAGACTCGAGAAAAGACCACTAACACGGCAAATGTATATGAAGGAAATGGAAACAATATACACCATAGCGGAAAACAAGGGATACAAAAAGCGCCTCGTAGACAACATCAAGAAACAAATTGGAACGAACAAAGAACAGGAGAAGGAAGGCAAAAAATGGGCTACATTAACATATATGGGAAAATCAACGTACAAACCTGCGAAATTCTTTGGAAAACACAACATCAATACCGCATTCAGAACAAGAAACAACCTAGGCAGAATACTACGGAATAAAACAACCGAGGCAAATATACTAGACAAACAAGGAGAGTGCCATTATAGCTACATCGGGCAAACAGGACGAAAAATTAAGACCAGATTTAGGGAACACACATTAGAGACTATAAAAAAAAAACTACGAGAACCAAAATCGACTCCAGAATCAAACTTTGCGAACCATATATTTAACAACAAATGTACACCAGGACATATTAAGACAACGGTTAAACTGCTTCACACACAGCACAAAGGAAGGAGACTAAATGTATTGGAAAACATGGAAATATACAAACAAAAAACATTTGACGGACGAATAATAAATGAACAGATAAACACTGCTTCGGACACAATATTTGAACCGTTGGAACATTTTTACAGGAAAACAAACACTACACCAGCACAAAAACGTTACGCAGGTGCGCAAGACCAAGGCAATAAAGAACATCATAAACGTACAATTACAGATTATTATGTCGCATAAAAGAGGAAAAAAAGAGAAAAACCCAATAGGTTCACACATAAACAAAAACGGACAACAAGCGTGATCGCAAAAGAATTTAGTTAGGAAAGAAGACGAATGAAAAAGGGAGCGACAAATTAGGTAAAAAGAGACAAACAAAAAAAGGAGAGAGAGAGAGATGTAGGCAAAAAAGACAGAAAGGAATGAACGCAATAACACGAAGGGAGACACGAACTATATAAACACAACTGACAATAGAACGCAACTACTACGAAAAGAACACTGAAGATGGCAAACAGCCGAAACCGGTTTGTTCACAAACCAAATTTGACGAGGATCGACGGACAACCTTACCCAAACAAAAGAAATTTTTACCCCGTCGGAGAATCCAAGCACATATAGAATTTTTAAATTAAAAGATAAAGTTAATGAAGGCAGGTTGTGATTAAAAATTATTTATCTTTTTCCAATATTTTAGCATTTTTTTCAAAAATAATCATTCGCAAGATCAAATTACAGATCATTAAATCCGGATCTTAAAATTTAGGTTAGAATTTTAGTTAATTTTTTGTTGCAGCGACCACAAGCTAAAATGATTTCAGAAACAGAATACTGTGACAGATGCACGGGCAGACATTGCAACGATATTAATACAGTTATATTTTTACCCTTCAATACAGAAGCCATTTATACAAATTAATAGTACACACGATCATGATGTCTGGAGGTTAAATTTGTTTTTTAAATGACTCCAAATTGACTGCTATATGCTGAATTCGTAAATAATTTACTTTTGCTATCTCCATTACTTGTAATAAATTCAGAGTATCTTCTTAAAAATTCAAGTCAATTCAAAACATTTTCAAAAACCTTCACATACACACATTCTATTTGGCATCTAAATTCTGTCCAGTTGAAGTTTATTTGAACGTCTCTGAAGGTATTTAAAGTTTATTTTTTATTGTTAACAATAATTAACCCAAAATGCGACCAACCGCACATGCTGCATATGAATTTATTAATCATGAGATATTAACAAAAACAAAATAGAAAAAAAAGCAAAACAAAAAAAAAACCCCAGATGAGAATTGAAATTAAAAAATATAAAAATTAAAAATAAACCTATAAATGTCTGTGGTGACTGGTGACTGGTGACTGGCTTTAACCGTATTCAGCCGGAAATGGTTCCTGATGCTTGACTAACAAAGCGTGGAGAGTAGACCAATTTAAAGCTCACGAAGAAGGTGATGTCAATGCTGTTTTAAAAATATTTATTTTTTTAATACACTCCCCCCCTACAGTACGAGTCAAAAATGTGTGGTGGACACTTTTAGGCCAAAATATTTTATTACTTGTATAAATGTTTATTTGCATATTTATATTTATATACTATGCATGTATGTGTGTGTATTTAATGTTATGACGCCGGTCTTTTAGAGGTCAAATGTTATGATGAAAGTGATAAGAATTTGTTTTATAGCGACAAATTATAAAGCGGAATAAAAATATAAAAAAAAATTGCTTTTGTTTGTTTGAGTAAATAAGAGGATATAAGAGCCTCTATCTTTGTAATAGATTTTGGATCAGTTCAGAAACAAAATATGTTTAGTTGTGAATTTCTATTTGTTTTTTGCGACTTTTTACGCTTTTCCTTAATAAAATTAAATATTCCTTTAAAAATATTAATGCAAAGATATGATTGAAGTCCTTTGTAGAAAATATATTCTTCTTTCAAAACTGCAAAACAATCATTGCTTTGATATCGAGTAGTTTTAACGTCATACTCTAACAATTGTTGCCACTATTGATTGCCACTATATGATTGCATTAATAAGCGTGTTATATATCAAGCTGAGGCTTTCAGATATCTAAAAGAATTTTATTTATGTATTTTTTTTTAAATAATTGTGAAGTGGGTCACCCTTTAATTCCTTTTAAAGAGCTAAGAGTTTCGATTTTTAATTTTTTTTGTAGTTTTGTCTGAGGTCAACTTAAGTCGAAAAATATAATAAAGAACACAAACTTAAATATTTTTGTAATTAAGTAATAGTTTCCGAATACACATTTCGAATACACAATAAATTACCCTTTGTAAATCTAGTTCAAGTTAAAAATTGTTTTAGAACTTGATTTCGATCTTTTCTCATTTCAGAATTCTTTAATAACAGAAATGTTTTTTCTTAAAAATCAAGAGCAACAAAATTTTAGAAAAAAAATGCGGCTTTTGTTAGCCCATATCTCACACCTTTACAGCAAGGTAACCAGAATCTTCTCGTCTCCCAAATTGAATAAAAATTTTGTAGCAGTAAACAAATTTTTTAATTAAAATCCATTTAACAATCGACTTTAATTGGCTTCATTTGTAAAATCACGACATATTTGAAAATATTTTAAATCACTTATGAGTCAATTTGACTGACTATCAAAGTCAAGCCTTACTTCTCTATATGGTAATCAATTCTTGGGCACTTATTTCTGGAGTTATAAAGTGTTATCTATTTTAAAGATGGATTAAATATTTTGCAACAAATTGAATTATTTTTAAACGCTTCATTCTTATTTTGTCTTTAATATCAATTCTGTCTCTAAAATGTATTTAAATGACTTCTTATTTGGATTGCTTTAAGCTAAATATGATAACCTCAAACCATTGAATCTAAAGGCAAGTTACGGGTTTTTCAACAAAAAGTTTGTTTTTCTATTGTGGCAACACCAACAAAATGATAATTTTCAAATTTAGTTTTTTGATGTATGTGTAATGTTGTAAAATGAATTCAATTTCGCACTAAAGTCGCATCAAAGTCCACTAAAAAATGATGGTTGTGTTAAAGTTACATTTCCCACAATTCGTGATATTTTCGGACAGCATAATCGTTCTTCTGAGACCGCTATTAAGAATTTGATAGTTAAATCGATATGCTCGATACAAAATGTGCAAACAATTTTGCGTGTTCGACCGAATCGTTTAACTGAAAACATTGCAGCAGTGAGCCACAGTCTTGAAGCAGATCCAAATTTGTCAATTCCTCGATGTTCTTAACAATTGGGGTTATCCAAAATCGCGACATGCTGAATTTTGTGTAAGAATTTGAAGCCCTTCAAGGCTTAGCTGGTGCAGAAATTTAATTTAACCAACCATTCACATCGCCGTAGACTCGTTCAATACATTTAGGTCCAACCGGCTGGTTTTGCTGAAAAATTAATTTTTTTTAGACGAAGCCCATTTTACTTGTCAGGATATGTCAACAAGCAAAATGACCGCATTTGGGCTTCTGAAAATCCTGAGAAGTCCTTGCATGCTCAACGTGTCACTATATGGTGAGCTATGTGGTCTGGAGGCTGATTGGGCTGTTTTTTTTTTTTCGATGAGGCTGGAAATGCGGTAACGATCAATAGATCACTCCATCGCGAGAAGCTAAAAACTTAATTTTGGCCTATTATGGACGACGTGGATATCACTAGCAAGTGGTTTCAACAGTACGGCGCCACATATCACACAGCCAATGAAACGATCAGTTTATTTCAAACCAAATTTCCCATTCGCATAATTTCACGCCAATCAGCAGTTAAGTGGCTAGTCACATTATGTGATTTAACACCACTGGATTGTTTTTTATGGGACTATGTTAAGGAAAGAGTCTGTATGGAGCCAAACGAATCGATTTCAGCCTTTAAACTCAAAATCCGTGATGTGATTAACGAAAAATGACCGCCATTTTGCTAAAAAATTATTGAAAAATGAAAGAATCGACATCTGTTAGCCTGACTAATGAGTGGACATTTGCCAGATATCATTTTTCATTTACAATTGCCGAACTTTTCTCTTCGTAATGCAACAATAAAAATTTGAATCATCTTAATCAAAATTTTTTGTTTTATTTTGTTTTAGAAAACAAATTTCTTGTTGAAAAACCCTTTACAATTCATCAAGCATTATTATTTTAATTATGTTTGCTAGACTTATGGTTAACACATTTTTCTCTAAAACACCACTTTTGCTGCTGTAATGAACGACATGCTGATAAATTAATCAGTTGGAATTATAATCAAATTGGAAAGTTTATAAATTTATATAAAATAAAAAATTCCCTTTAGCATTTAAAATGTTTTCAATTTAAAATTTGAAAACCGCGAACACGGAGTTTTATCACGATTTGGGAAATAAATTCTCTTTTCAGAAATATCCTTATCAAAAGCTAATGCATAAAGCGTAGCAATAAGATATCTAAAGTCTTTGCAAAATTGAAGCGTTTAGGAGTCCTTGATGTCTACAATTTCTACATGGAATTGCACATACACACGCATTTATACATATATACAATTTTAAAGTCGTTAGTAGTTAAAAATATATTTCTATTTTAACGACTTCAATGTAAAATGATGAGAAAATGCTTAAAAATCTTTTTTGTTTTTGTGTATTTTTTAATGAAGGATAACTGTTTGTAGAAATTATTTATTATTTTTGCTAACCTAATTGTGAAGTCGAACGTAAAAATATTTTTAAAAATTTAATGGACAGTGATGAAATTTCGCGATTATAATAATTATGTTATATACTTTATTAATGCTATTAAAGCAAATAATAATTGTTTGACATAATTACAAAAAATGTATAACAAAATGGATACATTTCTACACTCATTCAATATTTTTACATAATTATATATATTTTCTATTCAAACAAACGAGCTAACGTAATAACAATAATAATTTTTTATTTAAAGATATCATCTGTATTTTATGCATTTTGGATTTTACAATGTTCCATGTGTTTAGCAGAATCTGCCGCTCCTGCCGATGCAAGTAATTCTCCATATGCAAGAACTATTGATAAAATGCGGACTGTGTCCCCCAGTTTGTTGGATTCTCTTTATTATAAAAATCGACAATCAAGATGTGTAACATGTTATGAAGACAGGTAAGTAAGTCTTTAAGCATTTTAAAAATGTTTTGCATATCATTGAATGTTTCTAAGAAAATGCAACTAATAAAGGCATTAAAAATAATTTTTAAAAGTTATGATTGTTACTTATTATTTTTATCTGTTAAATTGTAGAAAATGTCGGGTATGGTATCGTTAACATATTTCAATCGGAATTGTTATAATTCCATCTTAACAATTCCGATCGAATTTGTGTTACCTTCTTCAAATTCCGTTTCATTTTGCCTTTAAATGGAATTTCATTCTGTGAAATGACAGATTGTATATTAATTTGTATCCAATCAAATACCATTTCCTTTTCGTTTATTATTTTTTTCAATAGTATATTGTATTTTTTTTATACTATTATTTTTTTTTTTTTGTTTTTTGATTAAAGGCCTTATGATCATAGCCGTTATTACAGCAGTTATGCCGGCAGATCTGATGATGATCGTGCAAGCAGTTGGTACAATCCCCGCTATGATCGTTATGATGATCGCAGTTATCGTGGTGGAGATTACAGTAGATATGGATCAACTGAAACCGGCCGTTATGGATTTGATCGCTACATTGGTGATCGTTATGGTGCAGATAGATATGGAACTTCAGATCGTTATGCGGGTTATAGGTATTGAACTATTTCTTTTTGTAAATATTAATATATCGCATTTTTTAACTACAAGTTTATTTTTCAATTATGGCAATACCAACAACATTATAGTTTTGACATTTTAATTTTAATTTTTGTCGTATCGTAGTAGATGCATTGGCAATTGTTACAATAAATTCAATTTCGCATGAAAACCACATAAAAATATTTAAAGTTAAAGTTGGTAAAATTACATTTCGTAAAATTTGTGCTATTTTCGAACAATTTAATCGTCGTTCTGAGACCGCTATTAAGAATTTGGTGGTTAAATTTGAGCTGATAGGCTGGATACAAAATATGCAAACGTGTTCGACTGGGTCATTTAACTAAAAACATCGCAGTCGTGAGCCACAGTGTTAAAAAAGATTTAAATTTGTCAATTCCTCGACGTTCTCAACATTTGGAGTTATCCTAAACCACCAAATGGCGAATTTTGCGTAAGGATTTGACTTTGAAGCCTTAAAAGGTTCAGCGGGTGCAGAAAGTGAAGCCAATTGACCATTCATATCTCCGTAAAATCGCTCAATTCATTCAGGAACAACCGACTGGTTTTTCTGAAAAAATCATTTTTGCAGACAAAGTCCACTTTCACTTGTCCGGGTATGGCAACAAGGGAAATTGCCGAATTTGAGCTTCTGAAAATCCTATAGCGATTATTAAGGAGCCTTTGCATGCTCAACGTGTCACTGTATGGTGCGCTATATGATCTGAAGGTGTGATTTTTTCGAAGATGAAGTTGGAAATGCCTTACTAAGCTCGGTGTAAATAACATCAGATAGTTTTCGTTCAACAAATTCCCGATTGACAAGCGTTGTTAATTCCAAAAGATTACTAGCAGTTGAACAAACCCTTCTAAAACCATGTTGAGCAGGAACGAATATAGACGATATTAGATGGGAAGGTGATCGATCAGTAACAATTTTCTCAAAAAGTTTTGGTAGTGCAAGTTTAGCAAAATCTTTGCAGTTGGCAACATTATTTCTACAACCAGATTTAAATAATGCAATAATAACATA
The DNA here is from genome assembly GCA_030448955.1 of Trichopoda pennipes. NCBI lineage: Eukaryota > Metazoa > Arthropoda > Insecta > Diptera > Tachinidae > Trichopoda > Trichopoda pennipes. The sequence continues at coordinate 8,904,979 of JASKUP010000040.1, forward strand.
ACATAATCCTTTCATATTTTAGGAAAATAACCAAATTTCAATTATATGTTGATCCGGTAAGGATCATGCTATCGCGAGATGCTTAAAACTCAATTTTGACGACGTGGATATCACTGACATGTGGTTTCAACAGGACGCTGCCACATGTCATACAGCCAATGAAACAATCAATTTGTTGCAAAAGAAATTTCGCGATCGCGTAATTTCACGACAATCAGCAGTTAAGTGGCCAACCAGATTCTGTGATTTAACAACACTGGATTGTTTTTTGCGAGGCTATGTTGGTGACAAATCGATTTCAGTTTTAAAACTCAAAATTCACGATCTGATTAACGAAATGGGATCGCCATTTTACCAAAAAGTGAGAAAAAAAAAGTTGATGAAAGAATCGACATCTATCAGCGTGGTCTTGGTGAACATTTACCAGATTTGATTTTTCTTTCATAATTGCCGAGCTTTTGTCTTCGCAATACAATAAAAATTTGAATTTTTTGTTTTACTTTGTTCTAGAAATGAAACTTTTTGTTGAAAAACCTTTTATAATTTTATTGATTTATGGTTTTTAAAAGTCGTCCTTCGATAAAAAATTATAGCAATCGATCAAATATTCCTGCGATCAATTTCGGTACATTCACGTAAATTTAGTCTGTGTATGTATGTAACCATTTTTAAGTTTAATATTTATAATGGTCTTTCTTGGGCTAAGTAAGAAGCCTCCAAAAGTGAATGATATTGTCAATATAATCTAGACCGTATTTGTCATGAATTATTTTCCAACTAAAGAATTTTCAAATACAAAAGTTTTAAATTTTTTTTATATTGAAAAACCATTTTGAAATGTACTTACTTACTTTTTTTTTTTTTTTTATTTATTTCAAATAACGTTATAAAATTCAATATCAAACTAATTAACTTTAAAGCCCCAGCGCCAATAATGGCATTAAAGAGGTATAAGGCTACTATGTATCTGTATTAAACGTTTTAAATTTCATAACTCATATTAATTACTATTTGCATTATATATAAATTAGAATTATTTAATTACGAAAGAAGTGTTCCTATATTATTAAGTAAATAACGTTTGAGTTCGAATTTAAATATTGAAATCAAAGATATGCTCTGTAGCACTGCAGGAAGATTATTAAATTCATAAGGTCCAGCAAAGCAAATCCGCTGTTTCGATAACTCAAGGCGACATCGAGCTATGCTCAAATTGTGACTCTGTCTAGTGTTTCGATTCGTGACATGAATATTTCTTCTAAAATTAAATGAATAATTACCTAATCCTTTAATAGATTTGAAAACAAAAACGAGCAACTGCATTTTATATAAGCCTCTGATGGGAAGAACTTTTTGAGCAAAATTATGAAAAATATAAATTGTATGGTACCTTATCGGCAGATTGAAAACTATTTTTAAAGCTTTATTCTGTAATGTTTGAAGTGACTTTAGTTTCACAGTATTTTTACATGCATATGCTAAAGGAAGATATGTGAGGTGACTGTGAATCAAACTATTATAAATCATTTTCTTCGTATTGGAATCAAGTTTGTTGCTAAGTTTATATAGTACACCAACAGCTGATGATATCTTAGATTTAATAACATCAATATGCCTATCCCATTGCAGATTATTGGACAAATTTATATCTAGGTATTTAACAAACTCAGACTCCAATATTGGAACACCATCAATATGCACTGTCAACTGCAGATCATTCATCAATGTATATGGTTTAAATCGAACAAATTTTAATTTGCTAGCATTTAACTTTAATTTGTTCAATCTGAGATATTCCCCTAAAATCGCAGCATCATACTCTATTTGAGGCTTTAAGACATGCACATCCTTATAATGATAAAGAAGGCAAATGTCATCAGCAAATAAAAAAAGTTTACCATAAAAATCAACATTTTTTATATCATCAATATAAATTTTGAAAAGAATAGGACCTAGTACACTTCCCTGCGGCACCCCACAATTAACAGGTAACACAGAACTTTGTTTAAGACCAAATTGCACAAACTGTTTACGATTCCTTAAAAAATCTTCCAATAATAAAAGAGAATTATTAGTCACACCAATCATTTTTAATTTTCTTACTAAAATCTTATGATCGACTAAATCAAAAGCTTTCGTCATGTCAAAAAATACTCCACCAACACCACTAAGACCAGCATCTAAACCACAACATATATGTTCAATAACGTTGACTATCGCTTCCTCTGTGCCAGAACCCTTTGAGAAGCCAAATTGTCTTTCAAATAATATTTCATTTTTGTTCAAATAATCACATAGCTGATCGAAGATTACTTTTTCCAAAACCTTGTCTATGACGGATAATATAGATACCGGTCGGAATTTATCAATTGAATTTGGTGCAATACCTTTCGGTATAGGTACAATTTTATAAATCTTTAATTCATTAGGGTATATACCATGATCAAACATACAATTAAATAATTTAGATAATATGATTGAGATTTCCCTTCTTCTGCAGAGAATCATCTTAGGGCTAATCTTGTCATAGCCTGTAGATTTATTCACTGATAAACTATCCAATATACGTTCCACATCTTCCTTCTGCACCATCCTAAAGTTAAATACAGTTGTCACAGGATACAGTGTATTTAGATCGTTTATGTCATCTGCTATATTGCTTTTTATATCTTTTCGTATATTTTCAATCGAATTACAAAAGTAACTGTTAAATGCTGTTGCCTTCTCCATTTCAGTAGAAAGTAACTCTCCTTTCACTGTCTTTATATCGCCTACAGCTTTATTATCTTTACCTAAAACGTCATTAATAAATCTCCATGTCTTAATGTAATAAAGTTATGTCAATTCAAATAACTATTTTTTCAGAGATGATCCTTATGGATCACGTCCATCTTATGATCGCTATGATCACCGCACACAATATGAAAGACCATCAGCCTATGATCATGGTGAAGGTCGTGGCTATAGTTATGACAATCGTGATCGTTATTATGGTAGTGATCGCGGTTCTGCTGATTATTATGGAGGGAGAGGTAAAAATGTTGTTGCTCCCTTATGCTTTTATTATCTAATATAATTTTTTATTTAGATCGCTACTACGATCGTCCGCGTTATAGTGCTAGCAGTGTTGCCGGATCTTCAGCTAGTTATGGCAGCTATGATCGCCAGTATTATAATCGCTATTCTCCGAGATATGATTATCGTCATAATCGTCAATGGGATGATTCATACAGGTAAAGTATACATATAATTTAATGTATTCTTGATCTTCAGTGTATTTAAAAAAATTGTTCAATTTATTGTTGTAAAGTTATTTATATTTTTATATATTTAGTGTAAATATTGGGATGTATATACAGTTTCTTATACAATTGAAATTTCTTGATTATAAAATAAATTACGGTCTGGGAACTAAGCAATATTCAAAGAAATTATGCAAAGTCTATTGTATTTCCATTTATTTGGACATTGTTTAGTTAGTTTTTTACTTGAAAAGTAATTTTCAATGCCGAAATGGTGTTATTGCGCTCGAAGCATGATCTTCATTAAGAACTCGTTCGTGTCTTATAGTGGATTGGCCAGTGAATTGCATGTCACAGTACAGGAAGAATTCACATTTCAGTTCGTGTGTGTAAAATGTACCAAACAGTATACCGTTATCCATCATTTGGTTTAGGGGTCTTATCCTAAATATGTGTATTATCCTGAAATATCAGCTTAGGATTTATTCAAAACTGAATAATAATGGGTATTTTTTAGAGGTATTAAATAGAATAAGACAAAGATGCAATTTGTATTGACATGAAATTTACTTAATTCGAATGGTAGTATAATTTAAATATGAATTCTAGCATATGCATGCTACGGCCGGAGATCTAATTTTTCATAATTTTTTCGAACATTTGTGGCCATATATCGGCAATAACTCGGCAAATATTGTCCTCCAAGTAAGCAGTCAATTGTTTCGGTCTTTTCGGTGTGAACTAGCGACTTCCATATCCCCACAGAAACTAGTCTAGCGGCATTGAATCGCACGATTTTTGAGGTAAATTTACGGGCTTCAAACGTGAAAATATGGGTGTACCAAAAAAAAAAATGGCCGCCAGTGAAAAAAGTGTACCCAACTCTATAAAAAAAAACGCCCTTTACAATCTTATTGGTCAAAGAACGTTAGGAGAACAAATGGACAGATTCAGCTTTATAGAATATGAAGGAGTAACAACAAAATAGTCATTGTGCTCCAAAATTTCTTACCTTTTATAGTTAAAATGGTTGCTGGGATTTTTTTTTTTTTTTTTTGGCGAGAATGTAACTAACCCAACCTTGCATGTTATAATTAATTAAGGAAATTCATATATTATCTAGCTTTCTCGAAAACTGTTTTATAATCAAATACACAAGCTTTTACTGTAAAACAAAAAAAAAATTGAATATAAGATATTTCAATGTATTATACAATACTTTTCAAAATTTATTTTTATACTTACATATTTTGTATGACAACAACACAATAACCTTTGAACTTCATGTATTATACAACAACTACAAAAACAACATACAACAAATCAACAAATTCTTTAAATAAAAACACTTCTACAAAATCACTGCATTATTAAAATCTGCACCAACTTCTTCTACCGGTTTTGTAAACATCCATTCTACACTGTCAACAATTGACAAAACCGTCATACAATTCCAAAAAATATTTACGAATCGTTACCTAGACGAAGGCCAGTATACGACGACTCTTATTATACTAAACAGACGCATGAAGATCGACGCTATTTACCACAATCTAGTTACAATTCAGCCGCCATTGTACCCTGTAGTGTAAGAAGACCTAATTGTCCATATAGACCTCAGGAGGAAGAAACTCGGGTAACCTCTGGCACCATTGACAGTGGCCATTACAATGTCGGTGTATCACAGACAACTTATAACACAAATTCGAATACCAATCGTAATGAGAGTTCGAAAGGTTCGGGTACCGCAGCCGGCTGGTCATATATGAGAGAAGATGAACAAGCCTCAAAAGGTGATAGTAATAGTGGTAGTTATGCTAGTAGTAATTTAAATAGGGACAGGAATAGCAATCAACAAAGGTAAGTTGTAGAAGGTTTAACACATTCATTATATGTATTAATTGATCCAAATATACTTCATTTGTACAAACATTATTTTCATCTATTCATTATTTTGTTTTGTTTGTTAAGTTGTTGTAATTTGTTTTAAACTTTTAAAAATAAATATTTTAAAAAATTATTACGTTCTGAATAGTAGTTTTATTGAAAAAAGATCTCTACTCTCTCCCCTTATAGCTCTGGGTACGGTGCTTTATTAGATCGTGGTTCGAATCTCATAGCAGTGGAATCAGCTAAGTCCAATGAAAATGCTAATGACACAATGACAAGCAGTGATATGCAAAAGGATAAAAATGGTGATGGAACTCCAAAACAGGGTGATACTGAACAAAATTCTTAAAAGTTGTATGGGAAAAATATTTGAATGTTCCTTTCAAAGAATTTAACATTAAAACAAAACAAACAAACAAAATTAAATGAAATGAAATAAAAATGAATGTGTGTTCAAGCTTTTAAACCACAAATGGAAACGTTTTTTAATAATAGAAGTTCTTACTAAATTATGGAAAATATTTATAAAATTTCCGATTTGAAATACAAAATTCACAACTAATAATACGTTTTTTCAAATGACGAAAACTTATTCATTCTAAAGTCTTATTCACGCACCACTTCAAAAAGCAGTTGAAAAACAAAGTTCTTGTCTTAAGTATTAAGAAGCAATTAAAACGGGCGGCCAGAACTTTTAATATTAGAAGAATTTAGGCGTTTTAACCCGCCTACAAATAAAAATTACAATTGCGAGTGGTATGGTAGTATTAAGCAGATTCTATATAAAATAAAATCGCAAATTCGCTTTACTTAAAAAGATTTTTATAACTTTAAAAATGCATTGGTATGTAAAATGAAAGTTTACGGGCCATTTCAATACAAAAAAGGAACGACAAAAAAAGTTGAAATGCACTAAAAGCAAAAATGTTGGCATTTCCTTGAATAAAAAAACTCCAGGTTGACAGTTGTTTTTCTATTTGCCTTGAAACCAAATTTGAAAAATATTTTTGATTATCACAAAATATTTATTTCGCTCGCCTATTTTGTTAGCGCTTCCACTTAATGAGAACAAATTAAAATAGGATATGACATACACTAAACGCATATTTAATGATCAATTCTATTCCATGCATACATTCATGTGTGCATCCCCCGGGGGCACAGAGTGTGATTTGTTTTATATCTGCGCCTGACTATATAGTCTTAATCAGATGGTGGACAAACCACTTTGTATAATTTGGAACGTTATACAAACGTCCTAGATAGCCGAAGACATAATTCTAAGCAACAGATACCAACTAGTTGCAACTTGAATAATTCCAGGGCAGGTCTGCAAACTATCACACCTTGCTAGAGAGTTGGAGACTTTCTAACTCCTTGTCCAGAACACATGTCAAGCATGCTCACTGGACTGGATCATTCACCATGCGTGTCATTATCAGCGAAATGATCCTGGCCACCATAGAAAACCATAGGATATGGGGCCGCAAAACCACAACCACCACGATGCTCCCATATAGGGGCCAACACCAATAATCAGCCAGAGAACTATTATAAGTCTAAAGAGACAAATAATGAACTCTGCGAGCTCACTGATCCCCGTGGAAATAAAGTGGAGTTTCCAGTTGCCTGTCTTCAGGGGACTAGGCTCCCTTTATACCCCAGTTGCACTGAGTCTAGATAGTGGAATATTCTATAAAGACCATATTTATATGCCCCTGGGGGGCCCCCGGGGGCACATTAATATTTCTTAATGGAATCTCACCATTAAGATATGTGTCACCGGAGGTAAAAAGGAGTCCAGTCCCCTAAAGGCTAGCAAGAGCCAACTGGACAACTTCCACTTTATTTCCACGGGAATCAGTAAGCCCTATAAGTTTTGATGTTCTCCGTCTGATTCTTGAGGTTGGACCCTTGGGGAGTATTTTGGTGGTTGTGGTTTCACAGGCGCTCATGAAATGATTAAGGGGCCAGGATCATTTCACTTTTGACCAAGAACACAAGGTTAATGAACCGGATCCACTGAGCATGCTATGTCATGTGTTCTGGACCAAGAGTTGGATAGTCTCCAACTCTTCAGCAAGGAGTGGAGGTGGCGGCTCTGCCTGGAGCCCTCGAAATTGGAACTAGGAGTGACTAAAGGATAGAGATATCTGACGGCTTTCTGGGGCGGTGGTGACGCTATATATCACCCAAGTGGTTTGATCCACCATCAATTTATGGCTTACACAGCTAGGTACTGATGTAAATCTTATCACGCATACATATGAGCAAATTACCCATATTTATGGCATCGTAAACATGTAATAAAATCGACATTACAAACATTATTACTGCCAAGAAATTTTCCGAACAAAAGAATTATCAAAATATTTTGCTACATAAACAAGACTAATGAACACCACCTCACTTCATTGTATAGGGAGGGTTAAAATAACATCGAGTGTTCTGTAAAGTGTACAATCAAAATAATGCAACCACGCCAAACATGTGTATTATAAATTATATTCCATTACAGCAAAAGCTGAATGTCAAGTTTTTACAGAAGTGTGCGCTTTATCATGTTGCATTTTATTTTCTTTAGGGATGATATTTACGTAAACACTGTGCAGAGGTGGTAAACATTTTATATAAAAAAAGCACCTGTAACCATGGTTTCCCTTTAACCATATGGGTATTATGTGAATTATACTTATAAAGTAGAAGTACTTTCTACAACCCACTATTCGATTCTTTTTCATTTTAAAATAATGCACATGCATAAATTATTAAATTTCATATAATTTTTTAAATAATAAAATTCGTAATCAGACTTTTATAAGTTCATTAAGATTTGATATGCATTATTGTAAAGAAAGCAAAATCATTTTCAGGGGAAACAGGAAGTTTTAGACTCTAGCAGAATGTATGCAACATTTTCTTTGTAATTATCTATCTACCTAACGTAGTGTAAACGTCATCTATTTAACCAAAAAAATTAAACGGATAAGAATACGAGAATTATATCATAATCAATTAGCCTACTTTCGAAACTTCACAACGTTTGAAAACCAGCTACGAAACTCTTAAAATATATTTATGAGAAGTCTCGTTGGTCTGAGCTCAATGAATTTTTTAGAAACAAAAATGCAGATACTGATTCGCTACGCAAAAGGGCGACATCCCCGTGTATCAATATAATAAGGTACGATTAAAATCTATACGAGGTGCGTCTTGTTACTCTCAGGGGTAGCAAGAACTTTTGATCATTTCTTAAAAGAGTAAGGGATAATGCTAGTTTTTCAATTCCGACTCTTTTAGAGAACGATCAAATATTCACTGACCCGATTGATAAAGTTAATCCTTTGGCTGGTACATTTGCAAATAATTTCTATTTGCCGGAAAGTAGTCAACCACTACCCAAGCTCGATAGAGTACCCGTCACTATGCCGAAGATATTGCTTCGAGCTCGAGCGGTTAAAAAGGTTTTATCAGGTTTTTATAGCGCGTCCGTTAGCAACCCTTTTCAGCATGTTGTATCATGCCGGTGAAATTCCAGAGTGTTGGCCCAATTGCAATTTGTTCTTCACTTTCTAAAGTAATGGAAAATATGATTAATTTTCATATTGTGAGGTACCTGGAGTCCAGGGCAGAATGTGGCATGATGTACTTCTGTCAAAACTTGTTGCTTTTGGTGGCGATTTAAATCGAGTTTTTGCATGATGAAATTCCATCTATAACAAATCGTATAGTCTGATTTGTTGTAGATGGAATTTCATCAGGAGAGTTCAAGATTAATTTAGGGGTATCGCAAGACTCTGTCTTTCTCCTACTCTACGTCTTATTTTTCTATATACTCTTTCGCAGATGCTAGCAACATTTGTCATTCATATTCATTTTGTAATTGACCGAACCAGCTGGAGGTCAGTTCTAAAAGGCGGAGCATGAATGTTATGCTCAATCACTATCTCACGGCGATCTCCGAATGGGGTCGCGCGAATAGAGTCGATTTTAATGTCCGTATTACGCAATGTTGCATGCTTACGTATAGAATTAGTGCTGCACCTGTTACTATAGATGATGTTCTTGGGATGAAAATGCAGTGTGATGTTCGATGGATTAAACACATTTTTCAGGTTTCCAAAGAAGCTTTCAACTACCTCGGTTTTCTAAAACATTGTAAGAGATACTTCACTCTATCCGATCTTCGTACTATTTATACCCGTCCAAAGATGGAATACAACTCTCATGTATGGGTCAGCGCCCCAAAGTCTATTTTGGGGTTGCTCGACCGCGTAAAGAAGAGTGTCAAGAGGCTTATTGGGGACTGTAGGGTATTCAACGATATTGATTCCCTAAAAAATCGACGCAATGCATGTTGTATTTCACTGTTTTATCGTGCTCTAACGAAATTAGGGAACTTCTTCCCGAAATTCACACGTTGTTGCGTTTGACTCGACTTTTTTAGTTGAGAGCACATCTATTTGTGCTCGATTGGCCAGTGAATTTTACTACGCATTACATTATTTTTTAGCACAACGGTTCGTATCTAGAATAAACTCCCTCCAGAGGTCTTTCCTGTCGCTTTCAATGTAGGAAAATTCAAATCGAATGTCCACAAACACTATTCCCTCTTTCCTCCTGCCCATAACCTAATCTTCTAGTTCTGGTACAATGCATTGTATGTGTAGGGGTCATCCGAATGGAAAAAAAGTCGGTCAAAAGTTCAAAAGAAAGTTTTTTCTTTTTTTTTTTTGTGAGGGTGCATTGTCAGTTGGTAAAACTCTATTAAATTGCAACTGTAGAAAGTGTAAACGTGGTCTTTGCCGTCAAGATTTTCCAGCAAACAAACTACTTTTTTTGTGTATTAAAGCTGTCTTTCAAAGTATTGTGTGAGCTGTGTTTAATACGGATGTAAATTGATTTCGCTGAGTAGATGTCGCCATCATTGTAGCAATAGATCGCTTGATAGAGAACAGAAAAAAGCCCGTCTAAATCTTATCATGCTGATACGAAAATAATAATTTATATATTAATTTACAATTGATTAATTTCTGTACGTGTAATCTAACGGCAGGTGTTAATCTATATAAAGGGTTATTCAATTTGTGGATCGAAAAAAAAAACAGTCAAACAAAATGGAGATTTTATAAAAATCGGTATCACTTAAAATTCCTCCAAGGCATATCTTACAGGGCTGGTACTTCAGAACATTAGTTTCTTGCTGCTGTTTCTAAAGCTATAAAAATTGTAATGAATAATTCGGTTTCTAAATATACACAAAGAAACCCCTGGATCGCCGTAAAAGAGAGAAAACTAAACTAAAGTCAAAAATAAAAAGAAGAAGCTTTTAAGATATATAAAAATCTGCAACACTTACTGATTACAGAAACTATTCTATGTGCCGCGTTGAATTTAATAAACTTAACTTTTTATTGTATCATAATTATTTACACAGAATCAATATGGGATTACGTTTAAAGTAGCGTAATAAACGTAATCCGAAATCGTTTTTTCAATTTTTAAATTCTAAAAGATCGAAAGAATTTCCGTGCGTTATGAAATTGGCTAATTCTAAATAAGGAGATAATGCTGCCATTAGTAATTTATTTGCTGATTCTTTTACCTCAACATAATCTGAAGCTGCATACTGCAACACCCGTGAATATTCATATCCATTGTTAACCAATCAATTAATTTCGTTTCCGCCTATTTATGGTGACGATGTTTAACGTGATTTAAAAAGTGTAAAAACTGAAAGCTCATCAGCTTCATGGGCAACTTTGTACAATATTTCCCTGAAATATGAATATTATTCTAAATTTTGGTGATATTCATATATAATTCCACTCTTTAAATCTGGTAGCAAACCTGACTTTTACAAGCCTGACAAATTACAGAGGAATTTCAAAGCTAAGCGTAAGACCAAAGCTCTGTGAAAAACTTGTGTTGGATAATTTCTGTTATCGCACATACTCAGTTTTGTCGCTCCATCAACATTGTTTTCATAAAAATTATTTAGCTGTTATCAGCGATTACCAACTCATTGCATTTAATAAAAATAATTAATTTGCGCTTCGCCAAAGGTGAGCAAACTGATGCTGTTTACTTGAACTTTAAGAAACCATTCTACGAAATAGTCATAAATTGAGCTTTTAGGGCATCATTACGGATACCTTTAAATGGAATGGAAACGGGTCCTATTTGAAAACAACGCCTCGAGAAATATCTCAGTTTTATTTGGAGTATTCCAAGTATACTTGGATCAATTTTCTTTTTCGGTTCACTGTTTCAATCTGAATTGAATATCTTTCAAAGTGGGTGTGATATGAACTTAATGCCCCTGTAGGCTAGTAGGTAGTGTGCTAGCTTACGTGACTGGGGGTTGTGAGTTCGATCCCCAGCAAAGACCTTGGTTTTTTTCACTACAAATAAAAATTGACTGTTGGTGAGGCTGCTCAGTGATGAAGGCAAAGTCACTGATCACTGAGCTGTCTTATACTACAGTTAATTTCCGTAACCATCCTTCTGCTTTCACCACCTGTCGCATCTCTTCTCTGTCTCTTTCCTAAAGAGTGTAGCACGGTACTTGACTAAATAGGCATTGTTGCCTGAAGTGCTACTTCTCTTTAAAAAAAAAACATGAAATTAAACGTACTAAAATGCAAGTGTATTTGTTTGTCGGAAAAAAAAAACGGTATGATTTGGAAAATTTGATGGACATCAAATTAACTTTTATATCCACATGACCGTTAATAAGGCTAGAGGTGTATTTGCGTTCATTAAAAGATGAGCTATCGGTTGTTGTGGCTATAGTTATGTAATATAATGTGCATGGTGAATCGGTTCAGAAATAATTTCGAATTTTTTGCTGACAACGTTTAACACTGCAGTTTGGGGTTGCAAACTAAAAAATTAAACAGATTGGCAACGCTGAAAAGCCACAAAACAATGCTTAACGTATCTTTTGCAATCAATTTTATTAAACAATTTCAGCCGAATTCCTAATTTCTAAGATCTGTTTTAATGCTTCGCTTCATTTAACTTTGTGTTATCACTCGATGTTACCACTGTTCTTACAGCTCGTCTGAAATAATTATTCAAACGCAAATCCAATACGAAAGATTTGTAAAGATTTTAATATTCAATACAAATTCGTAAGGATAACATCTGTAAACTAAATAAATTAAAAAATAAAAATAAAAAATAAATGGCTATTAAAGTAAAGCGGTAAGAAATTTAGGTGCCCCTGTAGGCTACTAGGTAGTGTACCAGGTTGTCAGTATGGGGGTTGTGGGTTTGATTCCCAACGAAGATCTTGGTTTTTTTTCCATTACAAAAATAAAAATTGACTGTCGGTGGGGCTGCTCCACAATGAAGTAGTCACTGGTCGCTGTGCTGTCTCATACGGCAGTTAATTTCCGACTATCCTTCTACTTTCATCACCTGTTTCATTTCTTCTCTATCCCTTTCCTAAAGAATGTAGCACGATGCTTGATTAAATAGGCATTTTTGCCTGAAGTGCTACTTCTCTTTAAAAAAAAAATAAAAAAAAAATCGTTAAGAAATGGCTGGATCTTTTATTTATTTTAGAGCGAACTTCTTTAGGTAATTCTCTAGCTTATGTAACTATGTTAGGGCGCCACGAAATGAATAACCCTTTATATTCATTGAAACCTCATTTATTTACTTTGAGTATCTGCACTAGTTTAATAGTTGGGAATGTTATTCTTATCAAAGAAATAATCTTTTTGTGTTTCAATTTATTTTTTTGTAAACTAACGTTGCCTTAACGGTAACCGCTCTAAAAAACGGGCGTTTTAAAATCGATAAACGATATTCTGGCGTGTTTGGTTGGTTGAGATCTTTCATATCTTAATTAATTTTTGGTTAATTGATGGCGACTATTCGATCTAATATTCATGACTATTCAAGTAGTCACCATAAATGAAAATATTTGCGGAACAAGAAACAGAAGAACTCTTCCTCGTTTTCCACAAAACAAGAACAATTTATAAAAAAAATATTATTTGACCAAGAAAAAAAAAAAAATAAGAAAAAAAAAATGTGATCACATGAAAAACAAAGTGTGGTGGCGTTTGATTAAAAATTTTATGTTTTTTAGTTGTACAAAATAATTCTGCGCGAGGTGACATTAACGGGTTCATTAAATTTTTGTCATATTATTTTATTTGTGCTTCAAAGACAAAAATTAAAAAAAAGTAGATTTTCCAATTAAATGAAAAACTTAACAAAATTAAAAAAAAAATCATAGAATTATATAGACGTTCTTTATAATAGCGCATGGTATATACACAAAAAAAAATATTATAATAATAAAAAAATGCTCTAAAAATGTATAAAAAAACTTAAAATGTGAATTTGTCTTTAAGGAAAAAGAAAAAAACAAATAAACAATAACATAAAAATAAAAAAAAATAATCCATAGAAAACACTATGACCTAAAGATATATGTAGATAAAGTTTCTAATAAAGATTTCTTATTTTTTATATTTTTCTATTAACAAGGGCCAACCATTGTTATTATCTGATGTGCAATTTGCTGTTGCTGCTATTCATTATTTTTATTTATTTCGTTATTAAGAAAAAACCAAGAGGCGAATCAATAGAATTACCTTAGAGAGTAATTATAACAAGACAATAGTCTATGACAATGACTTGTACTTGCAAAAATGTATACTGACATTAACATGCGACTACAGTGTGTCTGAAAATTCAACGTTAAGGTTTAAATGAAATTAATTTAAAAACGAAATATTATGCAAATTATCTTATTTGTAATTATTATTAAATTTCTTCTTTAAACAAACATTAACGAGTTTGTTTTTAAATATATTTTTATCTAGTTTATTAAATTCTAACGGCTGTATGCATAAAAAACGCTTATTTGAGCTTTAAAGTACACGTTAGTTAACAAACACTTTAAGGCTAACAGACGTTTGTTAAAAAATTGTATTCATAAACAGTACTTTAGCTAATGTATGCTTTAGTAAAATTAGTATTTTGATTCTGGCAATGCCACTATTTTCAGTTATCACGTTGTAGTTAACCATGTATAAAAATGAATATTATTTATCCAGGTAGTCAGATCCATAAAAAATGTTTTTATTGTTTTTCATTTTTTTTTCAGCAAAATCAACATATTTTTGTTTTTTTTTTATATTTATCTTTTTAATAAAAAGCAAAGCACCCAAAAAAGGTTAATTTGCAAGGCTTGCGAAGAACTTACAAAGAATTTGTTCATATTAAAAAAATAATTATTCGGATAACGAGCTTTGTTTTGATTATATGTACATCAATAAAACTTTTGTTTAAAATAATTAATTATAATTATATTGTTGTAAAATATAAAGATGTAAAAATGTTTTATATTGAATGGGATGTTATGTTTTAGTTTGTATTATTATTTGTATACTACAATTTGTTTAAATAAATATTTTATAACATTTTTGGAATAACAAAGTATAATTGTCAATTGAGCCGTTTACATTAAAAGTGGCATAAGTCACAACTGAACAGTTTTTTTTTTAATTTTTAATAAATTTGTAATTAAGAAGTATTGAGTTTTGCTTGAGAAGAGTTTTGATAATTAACGGTGCAACAAAAATGTTTATTTTGAAAGTGGCGTTAGTCGTTGTACTTAGGAAACTAATTACGGAGCTTAGTGTGAAAGAAATGGAAACATGTAATAAGTGTGTGTGAAGTATTGTTGTGATTATTGGACTTATTTTTATTAGATCGAAAGAATAGTGCAGTTTACGGAACAATATTATACTGATATCTAATATACTACACATAATTACCATTATTTTATTTTTTTACTCTCAGGAGGTTGTTTCGAATGTTACAACTCAAAAGCATATTACTGCACATAGTGACTTATGTAAAGGACAAAATAGTAATAGTAGTAATAGCCCCCTGTCGAAAATATCCTTCACAGTACACAACATGGAGAAAAAAGATTTTATTTCAACACAATCATTAGAAAAATCCGTTTCAGAAAGAAAACTAAATACAGACTAGTTGAAATGGCTAAAAATTAAAATGTTTTATAAACTAATTTAATTAAAAAGATGACTATAACAAAGTAACTAATGCCACTTTAAAAACAAACGGCTCAGTTTATTGTAAACACAATTTGTTTGGTTTTTGAACTTTCAATAATAAAATTGAACTGTCAATTTATTGTAGGTTTAACGTAGGTTTTTCCTACTTTAAAGTTAACAAAGATATTTTAAGGTAAAAGTGTTTTATGAATACAACTTTAGGAAATTCTGTAATATATATTAAATTCACAAAAATTCTTAATAACGGATCCCGGTTAGTATAGTTAGTTCTGTACACTTGTAGGGATAGCGGGATAAAATTACGTAATAGGACGTGATGGAACATTAAAATAGATATTACTTATTGAAAATTGACAGGGCAGATTACCTTTAATAAGATTAAGGACCATCGTTCTACGACTCTTAAGCGTCGGAAGTTTAATTAAAGCAAGTCTATTGTTATAAGATGATAGATTTTGCATATTCCACTTCAAGCCACGAAGGCAAAAAAGCAAAAATTGTCGCTGAACAGATGCGACAGTATTAATATGGACATTTTAGGTTGGGTCCCAAAATATAGAGCCATATTCCAAAATAGGTTTAACTTAAGATGTATACAATTGCTTCGTTATGTAAGGGTCAGTGAATTCCTTAGCCCAGCGTTTTATAAAGTTGATAAAATTTATCTTTCGGTTTTTTATTAAAGGCATGAGTGTTGTTGCTTAAACGGGCTTAAGAAAGCTAAGTTTGTCTATGAATATGTTTAAGGGACGTGATAATTTAATTCCTTTTGAAACATTCTGAAAGCGATAAAATAAAAAGGTGCCCCTGTAGGCTAGTAGGTATTATCAGTCTGGGGGTTGTGGGTTCAATTCCCAACAAAGACCTTGGCTGCTTTCATTACAAAAAAAAATAAAAAATTACGGTCGGTGGGGCTGCTCAGTGAGGAAGGCATAGTCACTGGTCGCTGTGCTGCCTTATGCGATAATTAATTTCCGATAACATTGGCCTTCTAAAAATGAAAGCTGCTCCGGTAGGGTAGTAGGTAGTGTACTTAGCCTAACAATCTAGTGGTGGTTGTTTTCACTACAAAAATAAGAGCTTGAAGGCTATGTAACTATCCTTCTACTTCCACCACCTATCTTAACTCTTCTCTATCCCTTTCCTAAAGAATATAGCATGGTTGTAACTAAATAGGCATTGTTTTCTAAAGTGCTACTTATCTTTAAGACCAAAAAAAAATTTTTTTGAACTCCTAGTGCTTTCTGGGTTAGAGGTCTAAGCATTTAAATGGTTTCTGGAAAATAACTCTGCTGACACAGAATTGAGCGGTAGATTATTAAATTCCTGCTTAGTGGTTAACTAAACGCGCAGCAATCTCAAAAGTACCCACCCAACGTAGTTGTTTTAGTAAATTTATGCATTAAAATATTGAATATTGCTTCATTATAATCAGGACAAGTAGTCGCATGTCGACTCGATTTTAATAAAAAAGTTAAATTAAAAGCACGCAGATAGCAACGACAATATAGCGTTGATTTTTTTAATCCTAAAACCGGAATGTATAATTTCCCCGTAATTAAGTATTTTTAATTAAACAATAAATTTACAAAAAGAAAATGTAGAATAACAAAAATTGTAAATTATACATAAAAAATGTGAAAAACATGGATAGACATCCTTCTAGCTGTTTCCAAGAAAAGAGGTTTGATTCGAAGTGGGTACAAACGGCTGAAACAAGTAATATGTTTCTTATGTTTTTAAATAATCTATGCATAATTAAATGCGCCACAATTAAGAATTTTATTATCAGCTATTGTGTATAGTGGAATAAAAATTTGTGATTTTTTTTTTTTTTACTTTAAAGCATTAAATCTGAATAGATTTTTGAAAATTGTAATTGCGTTTTTCTCTCAGTTTTTGTTTATTTTCTAGATTTAGTTTTAATTATTTTTTTTTAATCTTTAAGTTTATAATTAAGAAACTTAATAAAGTTATGTAGCCACGCCCACAAAATTAGTTTTTACTATGCTTTTTTTCTTATCACCTGTAGTGATAAACTATTCGATATTTTTATTGCATTTTGTCAGCTGTTTTATAGTGCATTAAAGCCAATTTGTACGGTTATTAGTTTTAATCACTGTAACATTCCATTTGTCTATGGTCAAAACTAGGGTTGGTGAGAAAACCAATCATATAGATAACATTTTTACGAATATAAAAAAACTATTAGTTTATTTTAATTTATGTATTGGAATGTTGTAGTTTTTGAACTGATTTAATTTCTTAGCAACGATACGAACTCCCAGAATTTTAAAGAAAACTTCGACTACTTAATAAGATTTACAATTAATTATTCCAATATTTGAATACAATTATTTTAATTGGAAAATGCTCATGTTCATGTTTAATAATCGAATACTAAGAAATAAACTACATCACTAAGATTATGAGCTTGGAAAGTGCATTTCTTTTATACAATTACAATTTTACAATATTGTATAGCACCACGACTGATGGATGACCTGTTAGTAGTTGCATTAAACAACAATAGAAATGATACGAAATTGACTGTGAGAACACTTTTCAAACTATAAATAATAAATAAACATAAACAGTTAATTAAAAAAAAAAAATTTAATAAATTTAGTGAATATCAATAACAAACAAAATGTGTTAAACCGTCGTAAACTATGTGTTAAGCTATCAATCGAAATAAATTTTTAAATAAATATCTATAAAATTACAATGTTAATCCGCGAGACAACAAACTTACAATACATTTACTTTTCATTGTCGGGCGCAATAGCCAGTACGTTATTAATATTAACGTATATCTCTTTTATAACGGATGCAGTAAGTGACACTAAAACTTCAAATTAAAATATATTAAATTTTAACTTAATTTAAAAATTGAAATATTTTGTACAAGACACTTTAACAATATTAAAGTTCTGTGTTTCATTAAAAGATAAAAGTACAATTTTTTAAGTGTTTATAAAAATATTTTTCTGTATTTAATTTCTTATATTTTTAAAAGAATGAAAAACTACGACAAGACATTAAAACAACGCAATTATCAATGGAATTGCTTAAACCTTTGTCCATCGCATGGGATTATAACAACAAGTGGATGACTATTGGTAACGCCTCCTTAAAACATAAAATTTATTCTGCGTATTTCGATAGACGTACTGATATTATAGGTAAATTTGTATCTCATTTTTTATTAATTCTTGGGTGGTTCTTAAAAAATTATTTATTATTCATAATTTTGTTCATGTCACTGAAGCACAGTAGACTTTAATGCTAAAAAATTTCGCTTATATTTTAGCAATAAGTTTGCCGCAATAAAAAAGATTTAATTATTATTAAAAAATATACATACTTTTCTATAATTATAGTTAAAAAAGTATTAATGTTGAAAAATTGTCAAAGTGAATTTTATTTTCAAATTTATATTAAACAAAAAATTAATTAAAATATAAAACATTTTTTTTTTTCGTCCAGACTACTACTGCATTGTACCAGAACTAGGAAATTAGGTTATGGGGAGGAAAAAAGAGGAAGTAGTGTTTGTGGATATTCAATTTGAATTTTCCTACGT
Organism: Trichopoda pennipes; assembly: GCA_030448955.1. Lineage (NCBI taxonomy): Eukaryota > Metazoa > Arthropoda > Insecta > Diptera > Tachinidae > Trichopoda > Trichopoda pennipes. The sequence continues at coordinate 8,923,764 of JASKUP010000040.1, forward strand.
TGAAAGTGGCAGAAAAGACCTCTGGAGGGAGTTTATTCCACATACGAACTGTTCTGCTAAAAAACGAATTTTCCCTGTAATACGTAGTGCGTTCAAGCTGCTAATCAATCAAAAATGGATGCGCTCTCAACGAAAATCGATTCAAACGCAAAAATGTACGAGTTTCGGGAACAAGTTCTCTAATTTCGTTAGAGCACTTACCTTTGCAGTAACGATAAAACAGTGAAATACAACCAACATTGCGTCGATACTCTAGATAATCAATAGAGTTGGATACCCTAACGTCCCTAATGAGCCTTTTGCCCCGCTCCTGTACGCGGTCGAGCAACTCCAATACATACTTTGGGGCGCCGGCCGACACATGAGAGTTCTATTTCATCTTTAGACAGATATAGGTGGTATAAATAGTACGAAGATCGGATGGAGTGAAGAATTTCTTACACCGTTTTAAAAAACAAAGACACTTGAAAGCTTCCTTAGAATCCTGGAAAATGTTTTTAGTCTATGAAACATCACACTGAATTTTCATGCCAAGAATATAAAAAGTTTCCGATTCCGTAATAGCTATATCACCCATAGTAACAGGTGCATTACGTGATAAGATTTACATCTGTACCTGGCTATGGAGCCTTAATCAGATGGTGGTCAAACCACTGGGAATGAAAAGCAAACGTCATTCACGCCCTAGGAAGCCGAGGACTAATTCTAGCAACAGGTCTTTCCTAGTTGCAACTTTGATGATTCCAGAACAGGGCTGCAAACCACCACTCCTTGCTGAAGAGCTGGAGACTTTCCAACTTCTGTCCAGAACACATGTCTAGCATGCTCAATGGACTGGAGCATTCATCTGTGGGTGTTATTATTGGCGAGATGATCCTGGCCACCATAACCATTCATGCTTGAGGCCGTGAAACCACAACTACCACGATACTCCCATATAGGGGCCAACCTCAATAATCAGCCAGAGTACAGTTAAATGTCTAAAGAGACAAATAACGGAACTCTGCGAGCCTACTGTTTCCAGTGGAAATAGCGTGGAGTTTCCAGTTGTACCACTGCTGACTTCAGGGAACTGGGCTCCCTTTTTCCCCCAGTTGCACAGGTCTAGATAGTCGAGCGTTCTATAAAGACCATAAATGTGCCCCCGGAGGGAGTAACTGGTGCAACACCATTTCTATGTGTTAGCATGCAACATTGTGGTTTAGGGGAATTAAAATCGACTCTATTCGTACAACCCCACTCGGAGATCGCCGCGAGATGGTGATTGAGCTTATCATTCATGTTCCCCCTTTTAGAACTCACCTCCAACTGGTTCGGTCTATTACTAAAAGAAAATACGAGTGATGAAGGTTGCTTTCATGTGCGAAAGACTGAATAGGATTGAAAATTTGACAAAGTAGGTCATTTAGAAGAAAGATTGGAGACTTGCGGTACCCCTGATTTAATCTTGAACTCGTGTGATGAAATCCCACTATAACAACTAGTATAGTGCGATCCCTGAGAAAACTCGATATAAAGCTGAAGAAATTATTCCTGACACTAAAAGCAGCTAGTTTTGAGCTTAGATAAACGTTCTAGAGGTGGTTTATTAAATTTAAAGTTGTCTTTTAAAATTTTTCTGAAAATCGCCTGTTCGATTTGATGCTGAATAATATTAAATTTAAGCAGTAAATCTTAATCTTAAAGGTTGGCCGCAATAAGTACAAATAAATCATTATTAAAGAAACAGCATTTATAGAACCCATGAAATTGAAAAAAACATTTTTATCCGTTTCAGAAATTTTATTTTATTGAACTTTCCAGTCATTTTTTAGTGTTTAATATTAAATTTTAACCTTTTTATCACTTTTTTGCATATTTTAAAAGGACATTTTTTAATACTCTTGAAAACATAATGATAGCTTTTTGTTGTAAATGTTCTTAGTATTTATTTTTTAAAACATGTCACATTTTTAAACTTAAGTAAATTTTGTTGGGAAATAAAAATTATTTCAACTATCAAACTCCATAAAAAATAATATTTCAATCGAAATTTTTCGTATAGAATTTGACTATTCGAATTTTTAAAAATATTGTTGCGGACGTGTCTTGCTTAAGTTTTAAACGAGATTTTCAATTGTTACGTTTATACCTTTTATAAACTTTTATACCTTTTGTAGCTGAGTTCTTTATTGAAAAATAAATAGCATCAGATTATAGAGTTTTTAAATTAATTATAAGTTTATTTACTTTAACTATACACATGGTAAGATCTGTACGTTGACACGACAAAACAATTTACTAAAGATGTAAGTCTTTACTTCAGGAGATTTATGTTTTAAATAACCAACTATACTATCCGACGCTGCCTTTTATATTTGTCCGCTAGAGGTGTAGAAAAGTTAAGAATTTTCTACTTCCTTTGTATCACATTTTGTTGTTCTTATGTTATTCATTCAATGTATAGGTTGGTCTGTTAAAGTTTCTTCCTGGAATTTATTTTAAGAAAGTTGCTGTTGTCCTGTGTGCATAAGTTTTCATACAAAACTCTGTAGTATACCCAGCTGTTGTTGTGTAAGATTTCTTAGCAAACTACGTAGTTATTAAACAGCATACCCAGTTGTTTATTTTGTTACTTAATTTTTCTTTTAAAACTTAAGCGAGACGCATCCGTAACAATAGTTATTATTAGCAATACTACCAATGGCGAAATCTAAATAAATTTTTGTAAGTAAAAGTTTGTATATAAATATAATTTTAATTATGTACCCTAGATGTAAGATAGCAAATAATAACTTTATGTAGCAAGTAACCATCCCACTCACTTGCCTGTCTTTGTATACTGTAACGCTTTTGGCGGGAAATTTTCGATATTCAAATATTCAATTTAGATTTTTTCATTATTTCACAAAGAGTTCCCTTATTATCACGGTCTCATCTTTCGCTTCCTTTAAGGTTCCCCCCCGGGGGCACATGATAGCCCCTTTGGAACCTACTATTCCATTTAGACTGGTGTCTTGCGGGGTAAAAGGGAGCCCAGGCCGCTCAAAGGCTAGTAGGAGTCACCTAGACAATCCACATATTTCCACGGGAATCTGTACGCCCCAGAGTTCACTATTTGTCTCTTGGGACATATATAGATGTTCTCTGACTGGTTATTGAGGTTGACCCCTATATGGGAGTATCGTGATGGTTGTGGTTTCGGACCCTCGTGAGAGTTTGTGGGTCGAATCATTCAAATTAACACAATGAATGGTTTAGGTTCAGTGAGTATGAATGCCGCCGTGTTCTTAATTATATTAAGCTTCATGGGTTCTGGACCAGAAGTTGGAAAGTCTCCAACTCTTTAGCAAGGAGTGAAGGCTGCGACCTACTTCGAGCTTTTGAAATTGCTACTAGAAGTGACCGGAGGATATACGTATTCGATGGCCTTCTAGGGCGTGGGTGATGTCCAATCATTCAAGTGGTTTGACCACCATCTGATTATGACTATATAGGCGGTGCAGATGTAAATCAAATCGAGCTTCCTTTAAGGGCCCAATAAATAAACAAACAAATATCCAAATATATATCGATTTTTATATATATAATTATGCAGAATCAGTAGATAAAACTTTACGATAGAATGTAAGGGTTAAATGAGTGCAGCTTGAATTTATCACCAAAAAAATAAGCCAAGAAAATATTTCCAACGGCGGCAGTGGTTGACAAATTTTGGCTTTGAGGTGGCATATTTTTCTAAACTGTTTACTGATTTCATTACAGATAATTACAGTTGGATATAGTGTTATTAGTGGATAATACCGATCATTCCATAACTGAGTAGCTATACAAGAAGCTATATAAGAAGCTATTTTAAGAAGAGGAAAATTATGTCATGTAATAAAAAATCAATTAAAAGAAAAAAAAAATTGGGGAGTCTAAGTTTATTCTGGAGGTGGCTTGGAGCTCTCCAGACAGGCCTATCTACATTGTTAGATGATTCCATTCAAATATTGAACATTACTTAAAAAAGAACTGTATTTTGCTTGTTCTGGCAGACGATTTTTAACTATAGAATAAGGCATATCAAATGTATTGGGTCCTGACATATACTATAAAGGAATTGTTGCCTTTTTAATAGGCCTCTATTACTTCAGTGGAAATGGAAGAATATTTTGGATGTTATAGGCATTACTTTTTAATTTAAAAGCAGCATTTTTAAAAAATCATTTACAACGTTTGTTTTTCTATTGAGAATTTTTGTTAATTATTAGACTTACTGAATTATTCATTTATTACAATATTATTGATTTTAATAAATCTAAGCAATTTTACTATTCGTGCTTGATTCCTTTAAATAAATATTTCATGATATTCTCACGAAATATTTATTACAAAAATTTTTTCATTAAAAAATAAACAATTTATGATATTCCAAAAAAAAAAAAAATATTTGAAATGTATTACTGCGGGGGAGAGCATATCCATATTGCTATTTCACTTTCGCTCACAAAGCTCATCAGTGAATTTTACCTCAATATTGTATAGAAAAACCTAAAAGTCTTATATCCAAAGCCAAACTGATTCCATGAGAATTTTTTCATAAAATCAACATAGAATAGACAGCAAGACTTAAAAGCACTTCTATACAAACACAGCAAAACATTTCAAAACAACAAAAAACATTGTTTATTTTCAATTGCTTGGATTGAAAATGATTCCGATTCAACTTATTATTTGTTCAAATAATCGATAATTTTTTGATATGTAATCAATTGCTGTGTTTGAATTGCGGTGAACTGGAATATTTTAAAATTATTTATTTTTAATTTTAAGTTTCTTATCTCTACATATCATTTTAAAGGAAATTAAACAAATTTCCTTTGTTTGGAATTGGGAAAATGTAGCTCACTGTGCGTAGAAGTAAATTAAAATTACTAAAACAGTAAACATCTTTAAACTTGTTTTCTTTCAGCCAATCCCAGAAGAGACAAAAATTTCATTGCTATTGGTTCAATACGAGTATTTGCGGTCCTCCCTTTAACCTTTAAAGAAGACGTAAGCTGTGTTTTAAGGTTTGTTTTGATATCATAATTAACGTATCGCACTGTTTGCTCTAAAGAGAATCAATACAAAATTGACAAACTTTTAGTAGAAGCAAAAAACTGTTTTTTTTGTAAAACCACTTTTATATCAAGAAGAAGGTTAAAAGTGTGTTCGGTTGGCGAAAGAGTAAAGCAAATGATTTAACACTTTTACAGTGGGTAGATACAATTATCGTACATCGGTTTCTTGCAAAAAGTGAAGATTTAATTTGTCTATTTTTTTTTTGTTCCTTAATATGAATTAAATCCCTACTGTGCTGAGAATAAAACTAATTCTTGCTTTATTTTAGATCTGAAGACTATTTTTTAAGCGAAGTTAGAGCTGAAGCAGTAAAACCTCTAAAGGAACATCATGATGAAAAATTTGCAGTTTTTATGGTGACATGCCCATTATACAAGGAAAACATTGCCCATCTCAAGGTACATCTTCCCCAGGCTGTGACCTTGCAATATAAATCAAATCGTTTAAGCCATTTAAGTCCTACATTTATACTGATCAGGTAAAGAAATATATTTTTAATTAATTACATTTTTTTTTTAAATTTCTAAATGGATTTTTAAATCCTCTAATTTGTTTTTAATATTTTTCATAAAAAGTGAGGTTAAAAAATCAATACTTTATGTATTTAATAAATCTGTAAAGCGTAAGTTGGACGCTCCTTTTTTATGGGGAATTGTACACAACAGCAAAAAACATTGCATATAAAAAATAACAATTTTGTTCAAAGAGGCAATATTGGCCCAACTTGCTAATTTTCATAATGTGAAATAAGTACAGTTTCTAAACAATTTCCGCAAGTTTGAACAGACTACTTCATGTTTAAAATTTTATTTTATTTTGGTTCTTTGTGTAAAATTCAATGTTTAAATTCAATGATGTTAGCGTTAAGCCATTTAATGATAGTAGACTAACATTTTAATCCTTGGGTACAAAATCCTAAAATATAAAAAAAAAATTATAATAGAGTTGTTAATGTTTTTTTTTTTGAATAAAAGAAATTTTTGTTTTTTTTGTTTTATTTCCTACAGCTATCCCCGAGATATGGATCAACTGTTTGCCCAATCTAAACCGATTTTATCTGTTTGCATAGCACCTCTACAGCAAAACTATAGCAATGTTTTGCGAATCGTAGAATTTATTGAAATGTATCGCATAATGGGTGCCAAACATTTTTATTTCTACGATCTAGACTGTACGCCCAATGTACGACGTGCTTTAAATTATTATCGCGACAAAGGTCTAGCTGATGTTTTGGAATGGAATCTTAATGATCATTTAAATGATTTACATTACGGTGGCATAGTGGCCCAATATAATGATTGTGTGTATAGAGCAAATATTGTGGATAATTATCGTTATGCCGTCATTGTTGATCTGGATGAAATCTTAATGCCACTGAAGCATAATTCTCTATTTCATTTCCTATTGCAATGCGATGAGGGCTTAACTTCAGCCTTTATATTTCGTAATGTGTTTTTCTACAAAAAGGATAGCGATGATAAATTTACTGTACCCGAAAAGAGTATTAATCGTAAACTTTATACGCAAACAAAAATTCGAAGAAATTTAGACGTTTTACCGGCCTACACACGCAGCAAATGCATTGTAAATACTCATGCCATTGTCGAAATGGGTAATCATCGTGTTTGGCGTGATGCGCCCGGCTATGCGGACAGCATTGTTCATCCGACGGTCGGCTTGCTGTTTCATTATCGTGACAAATGTATCAATTGTAGAACAATTTTGTCCTTAGATTATACAGCTAGAAAATATGGTTCTCTCATCTGGGATCAAGTGGATGATGCATGTTTGCATACATTTTTAGATCTCAAAGGAGTTTGCCCAACGAACTGATAGTTAAGTGAGTGTAATTGATTTGTAAATTTTGTGTATTTTAAATAAAAAAATCATTTTGTTATATATTTTATGTTTTACTATAAAAAATAAATTAATTAAAAAATATATGTATAAAATAAGTTCTCCTTCTTCTCTATTTTTTATTTGTTTAGTTATCCATGTTATCCATTTATTTAAATTTTAAGCTCTTTTGTAGCTGCTGTTGTTCTTGTTTTCTTTTCCTATTATTGCTGGTTCATATCTTTGTTCAGGCATTTCGAATTTTATTTATTTCCAGACCTCGAAATTTATTTAGGGAAATTGCAGAGTGTAAATCAAATCAGCAATGAAACCAATTATTCGAACCCGTGCCAGTATGAACAGAATATATCGCTTAGAGAAGACGTTGCCAGATTAGCGAATTATGTTCAGATTTTATTCAAAAAAAGCCACAAATAATTGTGTGCGGATTTCATTGTTTGTGAAATGCTTTGGGTTTTTAGCGAATTAAATTTTAAAATATTTTTAATATTTGACAATTTAAATATCATTCCAGTTTTTAGTTTATATATGTCCTCTCGAGACGCGCAGTCTAAATGGATCTCTTCCCCATCTTGACATGTGCTTTTGAAGGAAAAATACGGGACTTTCAAAGTCCGACCAGCGAACTTAATAGATATATATTGGTACCACGGGAGTCAGCTGCCCCAGAGCTACGGCCCTCTTCCGGTTATTGGTTGAGCAGCTTCGTGGTGGCTGTGGCTTAATCGGACTTTGAAGAAAATTTCGAAGAGATGTTAACGCAGGCTTACATCCAGTGTCCTAGCTTGTGCAATAGGACAAGGACTTGAAAGGAGTGGAAGCACGGCCTTGCACTCGAAAATTGCGACTAAAGTGTGTATGCATCTTAGGGCGCGTGTGGACGCTTTAATTACACTCGGTAGGACAGATAGGGCGACCGTCAGATTATGGCCTCGCGGCCAGGTACTAACGTTAACCTTATCACATACATACATATGAAAAGCCTATGGCATAATTTCAATAAATAAATAAAGTTCAACCCATGATTAGAGTATTTTGAGGAAGAGATTAAATTTTTAGTTGCTAATCTCTAATAAAAACTCAAGAAGATATGTTTTTTTTTCAAAACATATTATTACAATTATACCTTTTATAAGCGTTTTGTTGTTACTAAGTTACTTATTGCAAAATAAATAACACCAGGTTTTTAGAATTTTTAAATTAATTACAAGTTTATTTACTTTAACTACACACAAAGTAAGATTTGCACGTTGGCACTAAAGAATCATTTACTAAAGATGCAAGTTTTATGTTTTAACTTACTAACTATCCACTCAGACGCTGCCTTTTATATTTTCCCGCTAGAGGTCTAAAAAATTAAGAATTTTCTATTCCCATTTTATCACATTTTGTTGTTGTTATGTTATTCATTCGATGTATAGGCGCCTGTTGGTCTGTGTGTACTTTTGTTTTTGTTTTTATGCTGTTAAAGTTGCTTCCTGGAATTTATTTTAAGATAGTTGTTGTTTTCGTGTGTGTGTAAGTTTTCTTAGAAAACTACGCAGTTAGTAAAGAGCATATCCTGTTGTTGTTGCTTGTCTGTATAAGATGTTTACGCAGTTTATAAATAGAAAGTTGCTGTTATCTTGTGTGTAATAGTTTTCTTAGCAAACTACGCAGTTAGTAAATAGCATATCCATTTGTTGTTGTCTTGCGTGTGTAAGATTTCTTAGCAAACTACGTAGTTGGTAAACAGCATACACAGCTGTTTACTTTATTACTTAATTATTTTCTTTTGAAACTTAAGCAAGACGCATCCGTAACAATATAAAAATTTGTTCCAAACAAATAACTCAATGCCAGCAATGGCTTATTTGAGCATATTTTAGACAATCTCAGGATCTCGATTATTCGACGACCTGGCAGAACTGTTGTTGATTTTGTTAGCGTATCTGGGAACATACGATACTTGTGTTGATATAGTTTTTTCAAAGCTAAATAAGAAACGAAATGGCAATAACGTGCTGGAATAAACGTTTCACAAAGCATTTGGGGATTAAGTTTACTGGCGTTATAACATTTTATTTCGGATTTTAACGGAGAAAATATTTGGGAACCCTGTGAGTACTTTGAATGCTGCGTAGTATGTTACATTATATTGCTGTCAGCACTATTGTTTGCCAATATTGCACACTTGCGGCGAACTCCATTATTATGTCGCAATTTTAAGCAATAATAAGTGTGATACAAAGATGCAGCTACCCTATCCACGCTGGTCAGGGACGTTGTTAATGTATTTTTTTTTGGGGTCACTGATGTTTAATAACGCTAATGTACAAGGTTTTAGTTAATGTTTTAGCTAAATGGTGAACACTATTTTTCAATTTAATATTGCAACAGATTGAAAAAGCAAAAATCACAATCATAACTTTTCGTTTTAATAAAAGTTTTTTTATAATTTATAACACCATATTGAAATTTTAACCACTAATATTTCTTGAAAATTTGTAACACTCATTAAATAGATCTTAAAACTGAAAATTTTGTTGTTTTCGAAATTTGACATCACCACACATTGTGCTAATGCCACCAACTCTGAAAAAGAAATCTGTTAGAAAAACGCCTCCAAATTCAACACAAGGTTCTGGTTTTAGTTTATTTTCTATGAGAGTTCAAAGCAGTCGCAAATATTTTTTTTTTAAGAAAATCAATTGAAAATGTTAAAATTTTGTAGTTTAACCAGAAGAAGAAAATCTAAAGCAAAAAATGGTGATAATTTTTTTAATGAAAGATCATCATTAGACAATGACAGTATAAAGGATTTAATAAAACAAAGAAAACCCATAATATTGGCCTTAAGCAGGTTAATATTTTTGCTAACAGCACCGCAATTAAGCAATTTTATTATATTTTTTTTTTATTAAATAAATAATTTATTTAGCAACGTAACAAAGGATTCGTTAGATATGTTGTGTGATAACTCCAAGAATTTTACGAATGTTCAACTAAGGGTTGATGAAGGAGGTAAGAAAAGTGTAAAACAAATAATTTTATTTTATGTTTCAAAATTGTGTTTTGTATTTTAAGTGAAGTTAACTAAAGTGAAAATTTAAATATAAATCATTCGTTGAAAGGATTTTCCACAAAAAGATTTCTCTACGCTACGTAAAAACTTTATTTTATAATAAACGTTCACCAAATAACTTCAGAAGTTCACAGCAGTTCAGTAGTGTTCTTTTTAATATAAAAATAATTTGTTTAAACCCAGTCGGTCATGTCTTCAAAGCACCTGAATCAATGGTTACAGGATAATAATAAATTTTTGTAGGCATATTTGGGAACAGCTTATACAAATTGTTAACGAAATTTTCTAATAAATGGATGCGAAATGAAACAAAAGAGAGAGACACTTTTGTGCATTATTATTAACATATTAAACTTACAAGTAAATTATAAGAGTAATGGAGGAGAGCTATGACAGCGATGGTCTTAAGCTCAATATTATAATTAATTTTAAATTAAATTATAAAGGTTACACTTTTTTAAAAAATTAGAAAGGATCTTAATGTTATCATCGATCATAGTACTGTTCATTAGTTGAGTGATTTCGTTATTACTAAGACAACTAATGTGGGGACAGCTAAATAAAAGATGGTCAATGGTAATAGGGATCAAACTACAGAAAGGACATTGCTTTGGTATATTCTTATCAATCATATGAGCATTTGTGATTCTAGTGTGACCTAGTCTTAGTCTTATTATTTTAATTTGGTCTCTTCTTGGTAGCAGGTTGTGATTGATATTTTTGAGCAGCATGTAGGCGTTAATTTTGTTAGGATTGATTTTCCTGTACCAGTCAGTAGTTAACCCCCAATTGTCGTTAATTTTTGTGTTGTGTTTTATAAATGTTTTAATATCGTCCGAAAATAGGTTAGGTATAGTTACAAGAGGGGCGTATAAAGCAGCTTTTGCGACAGCATCCGCTGCCTCATTGCCCTTTATTCCAGAATGACCTGGGATCCAGATGAGTTTAATGTCAGGTTGTCTTTCAATAATAAATTGTCTTATGGTTTTTGTTTAAAACTGATCATTATTGCAGTTTCTTATGGCATCCAGTGCAGAGACAGAGTCAGTGCAGATAGCAAATTTCCCCATGCGTCCTTTAACATATTTGACAGACTCGTAAATTGCTATTAATTCAGCTGAAAAATTAGTGCTGTATTCTGGCAAAATTGAATTAATTAATATTTTGTGTTTATCAACAATGTTAAAGCTACTTACTGCCCTTAACACCTTTAGAGCCATCTGTGTAAATGAATTTATGGTCTTTTAGCTGGTATTGGATTTCAAGAAATCTTTGTTGATCGTGCACCTTGTTATCGAAGTGTATTTAAGGCAAAGCTTCCTCTATGAAGTCGTTGTTCTTTCTTGTCTTTAATAACATTTTATATAAAGGGTCCGCCAAAAAACTTTTCTTTTTTTAAATGCTATAAACAAAACTACTGAATATTTTATAAAATTTCTTTCTTTGTTTAAAAGTACAATCCTTCCGGTTAGTAATGGAAAATAGTTTCATTCAAATGGCTGCCTCGGCTGGCCATGCAGTAGCCTACACGATCCGTCCAATTTTTAAACACATAATCGATTGTGTGCAGCTGTATTTCACCAATGACTTCACGAATATTGTCCTTTAAAGCGTCAATTGTGTCTTGCTTGTTGGCGTAACCCCACTAATAATAGTCCAACGATAACAAATCGCAGCTCCGAGATGGCCTAACGACATCAGCTCTGCGGATGATAATGTGATCTTCAAAAAAAGGACGCAAAACATCGAGTGTAGCTTCGGCTGTGTGGCACGTAGCGCCGTCCTGTTGAAACCAAATGTTGCCAATATCCTCCTCTTCAATTTTTGTGAACAGAAATTCGTTCAACATGGCTCGATTACGATCGCCATTGACTGTAACGGTCACTCCTTGCTCATTTTTAAAGAAAAATGGTCCAATTATGCCTCTGAACTAAAATCCGCACCAAACGGTGACTCGTTTTAGGTGTGTCGGCTTTTCTGTGCCGCAAATGCGACAATTTTGCTTGTTTACATACCCGCCAAGATCAAAATGAGCTTCATTTGAAAAGTTGATTTGTTTTGCAAAATCGGCATCTTCTGTAAGTCGATGGCAGGCCCCCTTAGCGAAGCGAAAACGCATTGGATGGCCACTTGGCCACTTTGTATCGCGTCATACCAAGGTCGTTATGCAAAATTCGTCTCAATGATGTCTCTGAAATGTTCAATTGTTGAGAACGACGGTGAATTGATGTTGATGGCGCAATATTCTCGGGTTTACGCACTGTTTTTGGCTTTTTACGCTTTGGTTTATCGATGAGGCTGCCAGTTTCTTTCACTTTTCTCACAAGATAACGAACATACGAAGCTGACGGTGCTTCTCTTCTTTCAAAATCCGTACACAATTTTCGCACACATTCTGCAACATTACCATGATTTTAAAAGTAATCTCGCAATATTTCCCAGCCTTGTTCAAGCGTTTACACAACCATATTCGTTTAACAGAAGGATAAAACTAATTATCCGTCAAATTAAACATGAGCTAAGTGTTACCATTCACGAAATAAGCACTAGTTGAAAAAAAAAACAAAAAAACGTTAGATGGCGGACCCTTTATAACGCCGCTAACATTAATCTTAAGGCTATTAATATACAGTGTATAAATAGTATGAAATGCAATATCGCATTTTTTATACCTAAAAAATTAAATCAGGGAACTTATTGCCGTTGCTGGCACGTTTTGCATTTAACACGCTTTTCGTTGCGAGCCCATCGATTTGTGTTTGTTTGCCGGGCGAACCACACTATGCATTCATTTTTTAGCATAACAAATCGTATGTGGAATAAACTTCCTCTAGAGGTCTTTTTTGTCATTTTCAATGTAGAAAAATTAAAATCGAATGTCCATAAACACTACTCCCTCTTTGCTCCTCTCCATAACGTAATTTCCTAGTTCTGGCACAATGCGTTACATGAGTAGGGGTTATCCAGTAAGTGCTGGTCCAAAAAGAAAAAACAAACTGCAAGCAGTCTCTATTATTATTGTTTTCGTTTAGGACAACTTCCCTTTGTTATCCTTTACGAAAATCTAATAACAAATCAGGCAGACATTAGCGATCATATTGTTGTCTAGAATAGTTTGGTCAACTAGGCACCTCATAAACGTTTAAAAAAAATTACAAACCCATTTATTCATATTTATGCTCAATATGTATAGTTAAGTCATTGGCGTAGACAGGTCTCTTTGGGAAGGGGCTATTCTAAAAAAAAAAATTAAGCACATGTCTTTTCCGTCATCATGTTATATTTTCTAATGAAATTTTAATAACAAATATTCATAATAGGACTCTAGCTCCCTTCAGAAGACGCTTTTTAGTTACGCTAATGAGTTTAGTTGAAAAATATGACTGACACGAAATATGCACCCACCCCTATTTGTCCACAGTAACACACAATAATAAAACAAAACCTTTTTCAATCAAAAGTCAGTCAGTTAGACAAGCAAATTATGGAACCCTCCATCTGATGTAGTAAATTTGAACACTTGCATGAGCAAAATTATTGGTGAATGTAATCGTCGTCGTCGTCGTCAGCATGTGACCATTGAGACAGAACGAGTGGTTTGCAATTAAATGAGTAGCATTGTACGAGTATAGAGGCGAATGAATGAATACTACAGTAGTAATGTAGTAGTAATGTAATGGCATTTTAGTGGAATATACTTCTCGTAATAGTGCTCTATTGAAATTATCATTGACAATGAATTAGGGGGACAACAAATAAAAACAGATCCAGTAGTAGCAACAATAACTATCGGATTTGCGGTTCGTGCCTTCCGTCTAATTTTAGGTTTCAGAAACTATCAAAAAATGTTGCTTATGTTGCTGTTTTATTTAAGTGCTGCAAATAAACGTTTTTATAAAAAAACGTCTTATTATTATTTCAAAGTCTAAGATGTATTAAATGTGAAAATTTACAATTTTTATACTTTGGACTATTTTATCTAAACGTAAATCTAAATTAAATACTAAATTGTAAAGTTTCTTTATGGTGGTTTAATGCGATAATCATAAAAAAGGGATTCGTTATAGTTTCAAATGATAAGGAAGGGAAAGAAAGTAAAGGTTGTGGTGGTATTAAGGGTAAATAATATTAATATAGTTGAAAAATAACGTTTTTACTACAAAAAAAAAAAATGAAAAATTTACTTCCTTTTATGATTTAACAGTCAAATTATCTACACGGTTGATCATTTGACTGTTAATTCAAAAACCGCACATTGCCCAAAAATTAATAAAACAAATAATGACAAAGTTAAGAATATATAAATGTCTGTATGCATCACATTGATGCCACTGAATTTTTGGAAAAACTAACAAAATTCCTAATAAATATCTTTTTCTTTTTTTAGATCTTTTTTTATATATTTTTTCTTTTCAAAAAAAAATTTTTAAAAAATTTTTTCCTGAAGAAGCTTTCCAAAGAAAAGCGAAATATTGAAAAGAAAAAATATATAAAAAAAGATCTAAAAAAAGAAAAAGATATTTATTAAAGATAAAAAAGATCGTTTAAAATACTATAAAAACTACCAAAATTCCTTAAAACCCATTTTTTGGTTTCTACGAAACAAAAGTCGTTGATTCTAATCAAATTAACTGCCTTTACTCACTTCTATTCTAGAAGCGTCTAGACTTAAAGAGAAGTCAAAAACGTGTTGTAAGCCGCCTGGTCTATTTCTTCCTTTGTTCGAATTTGTATCGTTATCGCTCGTATGTTCGAATCCAATAAAACCAGCACCCTCTTTTGGCACTGATGAATTATCGGTACTAATGAAACGGTTTTGCGATGCTAAAAAGCTTATTGGTGTTAAGAAACTGACAGATGGTTGTGGTACCGAATTAACGACTCTTGCCTTACATGGTTACTGCGTATTTTTCGGATTCAGCTGATATCGCGTTTTACGCTCTTTTCTTCCATCACCATTTCGATTTACTTCTCTTTGCTCATTCGTGACCTTCAAATCCACGTTGCCTCTAATTTGATCGATGTATCGTATAATACGTTTCCCATTGTATAAAATCTCATAGTGCAAATCACCTCTGGCAGCCATTTTGTTAGACAAGAAGTATACATTTTGCATTGGTGACATTGTTCGAAACGATGAATAAACTGTATATACTGCTTCTTAGTGACTTCTGATGATATATCTTGTGGTAACATTAAATTTAACCGTGTACGCAGTACACGTCCCAGAAATAAGATACCTGGACACTTACCTATTGTTTAGTGAGGGGCAATTCTGTATTGACGGAGAAATAAATTCTAGTGTTTTTGTTTTTAAAGCAAAACCACTTCTGACACCACTTTTGTGTTTCTACGAAGTAAAAGTCGTTGGTTCCAAACAAATTAGCTTCCTTTATTCACTTCTATTCTAGAAGCGTCTATACTTAAAAAGAATTCAAAAACGTTTTGTTAGATCATAGTTGCCGGCTTAAGATTAAAGAAATCTAGGAAGATGCCACATCAGTATACAACACTAATTAAATGTGTACAAAAAAAAATTATTACAAATTCATCTGATCTATGGAATGGGACTAATTTCGCAATATTTTTTAAGCTAAATCTTTAATTTTTATAAATAAAAAACAAAAAATTCAACTAAGTCTGCTAAAAAAAATCATTTCAATTACGCACCTGGAAAGCTACAATGGCAACACCGTTAAATACAAAATTAATTTTAAGTAGTTACGGCTGTATGCATAAAAAACGCTTATTTGAGCTTTAAAGCTTTGCAAGGCTTGCGAAGAACTTACAAAGAATTTGTTCATATTAAAAAAATAATTATTCGGATAACGAGCTTTGTTTTGATTATATGTACATCAATAAAACTTTTGTTTAAAATAATTAATTATAATTATAAATAAAGATGTTTAGATGTTTTATATTGAATGGCATGTTATATTTTAGTTTTTATTATTATTTGTATACTACAATTTGTTTAAATAAATATTTTTTAACATTTTTGGAATAACAAAGTATAATTGTCAATTGAGCCGTTTACATTAAAAGTGGCATAAGTCACAACTGAACAGTTTTTTTTTCATTTTTAATAAATTTGAAATTAAGAAGTATTGAGATTTGCTTGAGAGGAGTGTTGATAATTAACGGTGCAACAAAAATGCTTATTTTGAAAGTGGCGTTAGTCGCTGTACTTAGGAAATTAATTACGGAGCTTAGTGTGAAAGAAATGGAAACATGTAATAAGTGTGTGTGAAGTATTGTTGTGATTATTTGACTTATTTTTATTAGTTCGAAAGAATAGTGCAGTTTACGGAACAATATTATACTGATATCTAATATACTACACATAATTACCATTATTTTATTTTTTTATTCTCAGGAGGTTGTGTCGTGTTGTATAAAATACCTAAGAATGTCACAACTCAAAAGCATATTACTGCACATAGTGACTTATGTAAAGGACAAAATAGTAATAGTAGTAATAGCCCCCTGTCGAAAATATCCTTCACAGTACACAACATGGAGAACAAAGATTTTATTTCAACACAATCATTAGAAAAATCCGTCTCAGAAAGAAAACTAAATACAGACTAGTTGAAATGGCTAAAAATTAAAATGTTTTATAAACTAATTTAAAATAAAAAATGACTATAACAAAGTAACTTATGCCACTTTAAAAACAAACGGCTCAGTTTATTGTAAACACAATTTGTTTGGTTTTTGAACTTTCAATAATAAAATTGAACTGTCAATTTATTGTAGGTTTAACGTAGGTTTTTCCTACTTTAAAGTTAACAAAGGTATTTTAAGGTAAAAGTGTTTTATGAATACAACTTTAGGAAATTGTGCCTAACAACGGCAGTTAAACCTACTTTAAGTTTTTATGCATACAGCCGTTAGTGTTTCACTCATTTATTTTTAGCTGGGCGTAATAGACAACTATTATCACTTTCATAAAAAACAAAAAAAAAAAATTGACAACACTGTTTTAAAAGTTTTATTCTCTCTTGCTAACAATCGCCGTTTAATAACAAAAGCAGAAACAACAATAAAAACAATAGAAATCGGAATAATAACAAATTAAATTAAGTATTTATGCATGAATGTTCCATTTGTGCTCACATACGTACTACATATTTCTGAATGTTTTTGAGTACGTAACTGTCCGTCCATATATACAAAATAATTATTCCTTCTATTTCATGACATACTATGTACCTTCTACCTATCGAACAATAATATTTAGTTACTTAACAAATTTCAATAAGTCGAGTTGAGTTTAAAAGAAAATTAAAAAAAGAGCAATAAACGAAGTGATTATAAGAGTTTAGAATGAAAGAAGTAGGAGAAAAAACTTTCTGCAGTTCTTAACACAAATTTTTAACGTGAGTTGATTTATTTAAATTACACACACACATTTTCGTGAAGATTGAAAATGAAAAAAAAACGAAAAATAAAAAAAAAATCAAAACCCACTTGTTCGATTTTATTAGAAAAATATTCTAATAAAAATTGAAAGAGTTAAAGAGACTGAGTGGCTGTTGCTGTTGTTGTTTGTCTTTCGGAGATAGTGATAATGTCAACACTTTTATTTATTTTTAAGATTAAAATTCTATCGAAGGTCGTGAGGTCTGCGTGTGTGTGTGTGTGTGTGTTTTCCAGTGAGAGTAATGAATGGATAGAAATGCTTTAATATTTGAAAGAACCATATATTATTGCTATTATTTAAACAAATACAAAATTTTATTTTTATTATAAAGTAGTTGAATTTCATTTTTTAACTCTTTCTAGAATATTATTCTAACGGTATTGGCTGATTACAAATTTAATGTTTTTTTTTTTTAATTTATGCACATTTAAAAAAAGCTGCTAAATTTGGTAACAATAATATAAATTAAAATGAAAAATACTCTTTAGAAATATTTTGAAATATCAATTATTTAAGGCCAAAAGTGGTTTAAACAGTTTGTTTAATTTGATTTAATATTTTATTTAAATTATTTCTTATAACCGTTTACACTTTCATACTTAAAAAAATCGCTTTCTCTTTTTCACACAAAACTTTTCCTTTTATTTACTAATTGAGATTTTCATTCATTTGTCGTTAATTGCTAAACATGTTTTTGTTTAGATTTTTAATTTAAAACGCTATTTATGTAGAGTTTCAGTTTCACAGTTTACATTTAATAAATATAACTAAACTTAAGTTTACTACATAATATTGGGTGTAAGAAAAATTTTTGGCCTTTTTTTTGCATAAGCATATACATTACGTGTACAGGACGATTTTGTTACAATTGGCTTAAACATTTATGGCTATTGATTTATACTAATTTTTTCAAACTGAAATCAGTTTTTTTTTTATTTAATTTGTTAAATTGTCATAATTTTCAAAATGGCTATGAGTGACTAAAAATCCAAAGTTTCGTGTTTAAAGAATTTTTTAAAATAATCTCACCTTAACTTTCACAGAAATGGAATTCAATAGTTACTCTTTTGAAGTTCATTTTTCTAGAAGTTACTTTAAATAAAAGAACATTTTATAGGGTCCTTTAGCATAAAGTTCATTCTTCAAAATTTTTACTTGTATTTGTAGAAGGTACTTTTTATCACAGATACCTTTTAATAAAGTGTACTTTATTTAAGAGACAACTGTTATAAAATATATAAAATTTTTTTTTATATTTTTAGTGAAAAAAAACCAAGGTCTTCGTTGGGAGTCGAACCCACAACCCCCATATTTACAAGCTAGTACAATACCTACTAGCCTACAGGGGCAGTTAATTTCCGACTATCCTTCTACTTTCACAACCTGTTTCATCTATTCTCTATCCCTTTCCTAAGAAATGTAGCACGGTACTTGACTAAATAGGCATTGTTGCTAAAGTGCTACTTTTCTTAAAAAAAAAAAAAAATATAAAAATTTTATTTGTGAAGAAGGTATTTTATTTATTTTTTATCAAAAGTACTTTTTATAAAAGTGTACTTTTATAAATGATCAACTTTTCTTATAATTTTTATAATTTTTGATTAAATGAAAGAGAATGCATCTTATATTGATAAATGTTTTATTTAATGTCGACAATTATGATATTGTATGGAATACAATATCACATAAATGTCCGCCTCTGTTAAACTCAAAATGCGAGCCCTTTTGAGCATATTTTTCATTAAATTCTCACAGATTTCACGCGGTATTCCATTGATTTCATCATGAATATTTTTTTTGAGTTGCTTAGGCTTTTCTAGTTTGTTTGCAGATATCCCTACAGAAAGAAGTCCGGGGCAGTCAAATCAGGCGATCGTGGAGGCCAATCAACATCACCATTTCTTGAAATAACAAAAAGTCTTGCAGTAATTCCATTATAATCCTGGCTGAAAGCGATGTGGCACCGTCTTATTGATACCACATGTTAATCAAGCCCATCGCATGAAATTGTGTCATTAAAAAGCACGATATCGCTCCCTATTCACAGTTACCGTTACGCCGTTTTCATTTTCAAAGAAGTAAAGTCCAATGATTCCTCCTAGCCAAATTACACACCAGTTTGTCACTTTTAATTGATGCAAAGGTGACTGTTGAATAATTTGAGGGTTTCCCATTACCCAGAACCATTCAAATGAAAATGTGCCTCGTCAGTCATTAGGATTTTTTCATAAAAAACTGGGGTTATCATGGGCGAGCTGTAACATCCTTTTTGCATATGTATGGCGGCGTAAATGGTCTTGCGGAAGAAGCTCTTGTGTCAACTAAATGTTATATGGAAACAAATGCAAATCCTTGTATAAAATTGTGGCCAAAGTTGTTCTTTGAAGACCAAATTCAGTTGAACAATTTGAGGGTTACCCAATCCCCAGAACCGATTATTATTTTTATACATATATCCATTCAAATTAAAAAAATATGCCTCGTCACTCATTAGGATTTTTTTTATAAAAAGTCGGGGTTATCATTGGCGAGCTGTTACATCCTATTGTCATAGGTACGGCGGCATAAATGATTTTGTGGAAGAAGTTCTTGTGTCAACTGAATGTTATATGGAAATATCCTTGTACAAATCCTTGCAATTGTTGTTCTTTGAAGACCAAGCTACTGAGTTAGGCGTCGAATTGAAGTTGAGGGATTGTTTTAAATACTTTCTTGAGCAGCAGTAATGTTTTTAGCCGATGTTGCAGTTGGGCCTATCACCTACAGACCCTCTTTCTTCGAAATCATTCACTACACGACAAATAGTGCGTCTTGTTGGCACGTTGTTTCTTCCAAAATTTTCACGTAACTTTTTCATCGTCACAGTAGTCGATGATTGATTTTGATAAAATGTTTTAACGATTAAAACACTTTGGTTTATCGAATATTTTTCCACAATCAATTTGCTACGTGTCTACTTCACGACTGCCAGATATGAACTGTCAAGACTAATGTTAACAAAGAGTACACTACTTTGTTTTGCTTATAGGTACAGAGTGTCCCGGTGGACACTGCACTGTGGGGCCGATATTTTAACAAATAGTAAAAATTCGAAAACTTTTCAACTCTCATTCGGATTTTTATTAAAAATGTTATATCCATAGAGAAAAGAATTGTTGGAGTATTGAAAGAAAGTTGACGTTATTTTTAATGTATTCAACTTTTACCAGCGTGGAGGTATTTTACTTCTTGACTTTTTTGTGTTTTCTGTTTGATTTTATATTACTTACAGACTGTGGCACTTGGCTTAAAAACATGCTCATCCTTTAAAAGGAACTAACTAGCTGGTCTAGAAATATATATTTTTTAAAAAGTTCCCAAAAATGAAATATACATATACATACATACAAACATGTTTCGGTAGGTGTCACTAAAATGTGGTTTATATGCTTCGACATTAGTTCTTTGTGATATTTTGTGTAATTTTTTATTTTTGTTTCTTTTATTTATGCTGTAAAAAGCTTAAGAAATAAATAATTGGAATTCCTTGCTTTAATTACACGTGCATGTCATTATTTACATAACCCAGATCAGTTCGTTTAGTCATAGCAGTACAAGTAAAACAAATATTGATTGAAAAATAACCATTTCTAGAGAGTCATTGGGGAGTTTTGATTTCAAGCTGTAATTGTAAACCATTAATGTTATAAAAATATTTCAATTATTTATATTTTAAATTTATTAACAAGTAAAAAAGTAAATCAAATTTTGTTTACTGTTTTATTTATTTATTTATTCTATGTAAATGAACGTTTTGATATTTTCAGAGAGTCAAACATTTTCTCACACCAAATAAATACAAGTTTTGTTTATTATGTAGGGCAAGAGAAAAGCGTAGATAAAGATATTTTACTTTTTCCCAGCAAAGTATTTTTAATAATTCCATAGATGAGCAAATAAACAATAGAATTTGTTAGTGTATAGGAAAAAAAAACATTCGATAGCATATATTTGAGATGTTTATACTTAAGTTAAAAAAAAAAAAATTAAAAATTTCTTTGCCAAAATAAATAAACGCAAGTCAAAAACTATTTGTTGTGACTTTGATATTTGATTTATTGTAAACTTTATTTTTTTGTGAAAAACTATTTAAATTTGCAATAAAGTTATTTGATATATACCGGTTGTTGATGGGGTTCTGATTGTAGCAACACCAACAACACAATAGTTTTGACATTTAGTTTTTTGACGTGTTCGTAGTAGATGGATTTGCCAGTTGTTACAATGAATTCAATTTCTCACGAAAGTCGCCTTAAAATATACTATGAAAATAGTGATTCTGTTAAAGATATTATCGGACAAAATCGTTAAATTGTCAAATTTGAGTCGACAGGCTCGATACCAAATGTGCGAACACCATCGCGTATTCGACCGGGTCGTTCAACTGAAAACATTGCAGCAGTGTGCCACAGTGTTGAAGCAGATCCAAATTTGTCCATTCCTTGACGTTCTCAACAATTGGGTTTATCGAAAACTACTACATCGCGAATTATGCGTAAGGATGTGAGATTGAAACCTTACAGGGTTAAATTGGTGCAGGTTGAGTCGTTTTGTTTCGAAGATGAGGATGAAAAAGTGGGTAGAATTGTCTGAAGATTTTTATTACCAAAGTTGTGTTATTACGTTTTTTAATTCTCACAAAGATTGGCTTCAACAACTAGGCTGTGTATCCCTTGAGTGGTTGTGGGTGATGACAGATCACGTAGCTGGGTCCTTACTTCTGCTTGTAGTCGGGTTATATTTTCGACATTCAGCGGCTGTGGGAGTGTTTGGATTAAATTTTAGATATTCTGCTGTAATTGTGAGAAGGACATCCCAGTGTTTGTATATGACGAGTGCAGACCGGATGTGAGAATCTGGTGTCCGTAGATGGTGAGAGCACTCCGGTACCTTAAAGACTCTGGTAACCACTTTCCCCATTTTACATACAGCGTTTAGTTTAAATTCATGTTGTGTTGCGAATAACCATTGGTTCTGAGAACTTACGTTCTCATTGGTTAATTGTTCTACATTGCAGCTGGGATTAGATTAGCTGTTGAATAAATGTATTTTACAGGTACATATTGATTCAATGGATCATGCTTTTGTGAGATGCTGACGACTTAATTTTGGCCTATTATTGACGACGTGGATTAAAGTTTTAAACTGGAAGTAATTGATGCGGACCGACCATTCATATCATCGTTGATTCGCGAAATTCTTTCAGGATCAACCAGCTGGTCTTGCTGCAAAAATTATTATTTCAACCAAAGCTCATTTTCCCTTGTCATTTGGGCTTCTGAAAATTCTAGAGCGATTATTGAGAAGCCTTTGCATGTTCAACATGTCATTCAATGGTGCGCTGTGTAGTCTGGAGGCGTGATTGGACTGTTTTTTTTTTTTTGTCAAAGATGTGGCTGGAAATACGGTTACAGTCAATGGATCACGCTATCGCGAGTTGTTAACAACTCAATTTTGGCCTATTATTGACTACGTGGATATCACTGACATGTGATTTCAACAAGACGGTGCCATATGTCACACAGTCAATTGCCAACCAAATTTTCCGATGGCATATTTTTAACACAATCAGTGGCCAGCCAGATCGTGTGATTTAACATCACAGGATTGTTTTTTGTGAGGTTGTGTTAAGAACAAAATCAATACGGAGCAAATCGAATTGATTTCAGTCTTAAAACTCAAAATCCGTAATGTGATTAAAGAAGTAGGACCACCATTTTACCAAAAAGTGATTGAAAACTTTGATGAAAGAATCTATATCTGTTAGCGTGACTAGGGTGGACATTTGCCAGATATCATTTTTCATTCATAATTGCCGAACTTTTCTCTTCGTAATAAAATAAAAATCTGAATCATCTTAATCAAAATGTTTTGTTTTATTTTGTTTTAAAAAAAAAAACTTCTCGTTGAATACCCCTTTATTGCTTGAAAGGAATTTTTGTACTTACTAGAGAATTTTCTTAACAAAGCATAATAATGTTATTACCTTAAATCAAAAAATAATTTTTACTGGATTCAAGAACAAGCTGCGATCTGAAAAATATTGAAAATTAGAATGCTGTGATATTCTTAACTTGTGACAAAAATCAAATTCCAAAAATGGATCAAAATTGAAGAGTGTTCGAATATCGAAAAGAATTTGTAGGCATCAATAATAACTACACTATTGTAAAAAATTAATTAATTTTACCAGTAAAAAGCAATTATTTGCCAATTTTTTTTTTGTTTACTTTTAACAAGTTTTCATAAAATTACTGCTGTGTAATTTATGTATGAAGTGAATCCATCCTCTTGTTATCTGCTGGTTGTAATAATTTTAATAAATTATTATACTTCACGTACATATGTAGACATCTGCTTAAAAGCCGATTTTATATGTTTTCTTAAAAATCATTAACCAGCAACAATAATATTTCAGACAATTTTTGTGAACTGGCGGCTTTGGCTAAAATTAATATAAAAATAAACTGTTTCTTTTTAACATCAATTTATATCTTTATATATTCGTTGTTTTTTATAAATTAGCAGCCTTTGTGGTTTTTCAAGTGAACTTAAGCATTTAAATGGTTTTCCAATAATAATTAAGAAATCATTAGCCAAAGTTCTGAAAAGTTTCCTCACATAGCAAACGTACACACAATTTGGTAATTCCTACAAACAACATGAAGAACATTTCTTTCATTTTCATTTCTATTTCTTTGCTACGCATTTACAATTATCATTAAATTGGATGATTCATCAACACAACGCAACATAGTTCTGTTCCAAAAAAAAAAAAAAAATAATTATAATTATAAAAAGGAGCCGAAAATAAAACACATTGAAAGTACGAGTAAAATAATGATTGTCTTCTTAGTTTTTCCTTGTTTTGAATTTTATTCGAAATAATTTTTCTGCGTACTTAAGTATTCTAAGGGTTAAGCAATGAGCGCTAAGAA
The DNA here is from genome assembly GCA_030448955.1 of Trichopoda pennipes. Taxonomy (NCBI): domain Eukaryota; kingdom Metazoa; phylum Arthropoda; class Insecta; order Diptera; family Tachinidae; genus Trichopoda; species Trichopoda pennipes. Next base: position 8,948,176 of record JASKUP010000040.1, read on the forward strand.
AGCAAAACAAGTACAAATAATTGAAAAGTAAATAAATATAAAACTATAACATGGGTATTAACCGACTTAATTGCACTCGCTTTCTTTTAAAAATAATTGCGAATAAATAAAAACAATACAGACTTTAACAAGTAAAGTTTTAAATACTTCTAAAAGCTGGTCTATAAAGACCTTGTCCATTGGTGGACAAGGTACTTGGACTTGTAGTTGAAGAGTTCGCCTTTAAATTTTAGGCTATGCTGTATCAAAATTAAACTTATAAGGAGGCATAGAACTGGAAAAATCATCTTTTGTTCCTTGGCATTACTTTTAAGACAACCTTTGGCCTCGTATACTACGCTTCCAAGCCATTGATTACCAAAAGACATACTATGTGTTGAGGTATTTGGTTGTGCATAGCCATTATTGGCATTGGTAATTTTTATTATTATATATAGGGTCCGCCAAATAAATTTTTTTTTTGTTTTAAATGTTATAAACAAAACTACACAGCTTTGGCTGTGTGGCACGTAGCGACGTCTTGTTGAAATTAAATGTTGCCAATATCCTCTTCTTCAATTTTTGTGAACAAAAATTCGTTCAACATGGCCCGATAACGATCGCCATTGACTGTAACGGCCACTCCTGAAAAATGGCCCAGTTATGCCTCTAGACCAAAATCCGCACCAAACTGTGACTCGTTTTGGGTGCGTCGGCTTTTTAATGTATGCGTGCGGGTTTTCTGTGCCCCAAATGCGACAGTTTTGCTTGTTTACATACCCGCCATGATCAATGAGCTTCATCTGAAAAGATGATTTTTTTTTTGGAAAATCGGCATCTTCTGTAAGCCGAGCCGAGCGCCGGCCCCCTTAGCGAAGCGTTGTTCAAGCGTATACAAAACCATCTTCGTTTAGCGGAAGGATAAAACTAATTATCTGTCAAATCAAACATGAGCTAAGTGTTACCATTCACGAAATAAGCACTAGTTGAAAAAAAAACGTTAGATGGCGGACCCTATATCTAACCGATATTTAAATGCTGTACATACTGATATACATGGTTCTGTCCAAATCCAACTTTTTTCCTATATCCCACATTACTTCCGACTCCCCCCGGGGGCACATGATAGTCTTTTTGAACCTACTATTCCATTTAGACTGTTGTCTTGCGGGGTAAAAGGGAGCCCAGGCCACAGGAATCAGTACGCCCCAGAGTTCACTATTTGTCTCTTGAGACAATTAGCTGTTCTCTGACTGGTTATTGAGGTTGGCCCCTATATGGGAGTATCCTGGTGGTTGTGGTTTCGAGACCCTCGTGAGAGTTTGTGGGTCGAATCATTCAAAATGAACACAATGAATGGTTCAGATCCAGTGAGTATGAATGCCGTTGTGTTCTTAATTATATTAAGCTTCATGGGTTTTGGACCAGGAGTTGGAAAGTCTCCAACTTTTTAGCAAGGAGTGAAGGCTACGGCCTACTTGCTACTAGGAGTGACCGGAGGATATACGTATTCGATGGCCTCCTAGGGCGTGAATAACGTTTGCAAATCATTCAAGTGCTTTGACCACCATCTGATTATGACTACCTAGTCGGTGCAGATGTAAATCAAATCATATCATTTCTTCCGACTATGGACTCCCTCTGGGGGTACATGATAGTCTTTATGGATCCTACTACTTCCATCTAGACTGGTGTCTTTAGGGGTAAAAGGCAGTCTAGTGCCCTGAAGTCAGCAGGGGTACAATTGGAAGCTCCACGTTATTTCCATGGGAATCAGTGAGCTCGCAGAGTTCCGCTATTTGTCTCTTCAGACATTTAGCTGTTCTCTGGCTGGTTATTGAGGTTGGCCCCTATATAGGAGTATCGTGGTGGTTGTGGTTTCGCGGCCCCATAACAGACAGATCAGTTTATATGGTGGCCAGGTTCATTTCACCTTTTATAACACCTACCTGGTGGAATGATGTTAGATCCAGTGAACATGCTAGACGTGTGTTCTGGACAGGCGTTAACTCCAGCTCTTCAGCAAGGAGTGGTGGTTTGCAGCCCTGCTCTGGAATCATCAAAGTTGCAACTAGGAAAGACTTGTTGCTAGAATTAGTTTTCGGCTTCCTAGGGCGTGAATGACGTTTGTCTTAAAATCATTCAAAGTGGTTTGACCACCATCTGATTAAGGCTCACTGCCTGGTGCAGATGTAAATCTTATCACGTAACTACTTCCGACTTTTATTATTCTTATTAGCAGCAGCAATATTTTAATATCGCTAATAAATTCATATAAAACTGTTTAAGTTTAGTAATTTTTCAGCATGGCGGGTATGTAAGGTCGCATTCCCAGTGTATTTGTTTTTGGCATCATCCAGTTTGATGTGCCACAAAAAAATCAAAAATTTCACAAGCCGCTGCTTTTGCACCAAATTCACCACAAACTCAAAACTAAATTTGCCAGAAGAATTACCAAGAATTAAATATTTAACAAAATTAAAAAATCCAAATTTTAAAACAAGAGAAAAAATTAAAATTAAATTAAAAAAAAAATTAAACGAATAGCGCAAAGAATTTGAAACATCATGAATAACAAACAAAAATTCAACTTAAAATTACGCCATGACTTTAAAAATGATTAAATATAAATTGCAAAAAAATAAAACTCAAAGAATAAAATGTGTTAGAAAATAAAAAAATTAAAAAATGGCAAAAATATTTGCCAAAAAAAAGGGAAAAAATTTATTTCACCAAAAAATTACTAATTTCATAGATACGAAGCTAACAGAACTGCCTGAACGGCAACACTGACACACCAGTGCAAACCACAACGCGGCTTGAGAATGATGCATTCGCATCGAAAGCGCTCGCCTTCGACTACAAACCAGCCAGTAAGGACAGGAAATAGCAATAGTACTAATTTCATAATTCGCTGGCCATTTTGATGTCCTTCAATTTCAAATGTTTTTAATTATTTATTAAAATTAAACGCTTTTATAAAAAATCGATAAAACTTTGCAGCAAATCCAGGGCCAAAAGAAAGGCAATTCCATAGGTCTAAAAAATTCGCCAAAGAAAATATTATTGCAGCCCATTAACTGGCTTTCAGGTTTTTTTTTTTTGGCATTTGTTTCAATTAGTTGACGTATCGAAAGCAACATCGTAGTGTTTAAATAACAAATCAAGTGTTTTAAAGTGTTGCTAAATGTATTAAAAATAACGTAACTTTGAGAGCAACCATAAAAAAGTACCCCAACAACTACATTTAAAAACAAAATTTACTACAACAAATGTCCCCCTCTAGCACTTGCTTGTTGCTTTTACCATCAATTTATCTTGAATAAGCCAATAACAAACAATTTACCAAAGAGGAGCAGGAAGTCATAAACTCATATACAATTTGGGAGCTTTTTTTCTGTTTCTATTTCTATTTCTGCTTGTGCTTACGTTTTTTGATTTTCATACTTTTGTGTGTAGTTTTCTGTGGTGAGAAGTGGAGTTAAAAACGTTAGATAGTCCCCGCTATTTGTGAGAACTCAGTCAATTTTTGCCACCTGTAAATGTTTTAACACAAAAAACAATTAGTAAAAAAAAAACAAAAGAGAAGTTGTTGTTGTTGTTGTTCGTTAATTTTGTTGAATAAAGTGGAAAAAAGAGATTTTAAATTAAAGCATTTCGGAGTATCGAAAAGAGGAAAAGAAAATAATAACAAAATAAAAAACCATAATAGCAGAGGGGCTAAACGCGATCGCTGTATTTTATATTGCCGAGTGTGCGCAAGTTTTAAATAAATTATCGTAAAACTTTATTCTCGAAATCTTAACAATAACAATTTCAGGTTATCATTTATGTTCTATGTTTAAAATAAAAATAACGCTAGAGTTGCAAATGTCTCTAAGAAAAAATTAAAAGTTTTAAAAAAATAATAAAATGTATTTCTATCGGCTGAAAATGTTACAAAGTGGCGGTTAAAAAAAATATGAAATAATTAAATTTTAACGAAAAGGTTCGCAATTTAAAGTATAAAAAAATGTTAATAAAATATTAAAGAAAAGTGAAATAAAAAAATATTCGAAAAAGCAGGCTATTAGCAAATAACTCAAAAGTTTAATACGAATGCAAAGTTAACAAAGTGGTGAGAACATACTATAAGTAAATCCAAATTCAGAGAACGCGAATAATCGCAAAATATAAACAAAATTAAAAATAAAAATTTTAATTTCAAAAAATGTTTGCTCAATTATAACTTTGAATATTTTGTCAACAATAATTATAAATAAAATGTTTGCATCACAATTAATTTAATAAAAACGCCGATTAATTTTTCTATCTCTTAACTCGTCGTTTTAGCAAAAGAATTTTCTCTTATATCATTTTAGAATTTATAATAGAAAAACAAACGCTTAACAAAACATTTATCTTTAATTTTTAACTTATCTGTAATTAGCGATTGATTGTTGAATGTTCATTTGAAATATAAAATATTGAGAAGCAAAGACAAATAAACTTTTTCATTACTAACACGTCATACGTCATTAGCGCAAACATACAAAAATCTATTGTGGAAATAATTTCTAAGTGTCAAACTTATTTTACTTTATTTTAGGGTTCTCCCAACTGTTTAAAAAATATAGACAACGAATGTCGTGAACATACTCGAAAAATTGGTTGCTCTTAATGAGAAGTATAAGACAAGCTTCTAGCCAAGCGCTTATTATTTTATGTATTGTGAGCAAACTAGTGCTAGTACTAGTAGAACTGATAGTGGCCATCATGATATTTAACATTTGCATTTGTTCCAGTATTGGTTACCCTTATCCAACCTTGAATTTTGCCTAAAAACAACAGTCTATTAATTAAATATTTTTTTTTTAAATAACACGAAAACCAACAAATTTAAAAATAACTGAATGCATTTAAAATTCCAAAGTGCGGATAAGACTTCTTATTTATTGTTGTCATTTTTTTCTGTTGCTTCTGGCTGTTTGTATTGCATAAACGGCGAGCGACATAATTTTCAAACCGTGTTTCAATCCCTACTGATGAATCAGTGCTAGTTCTGTTATTAAGCTCGTATCTACCCATGTAGGTAGAATACCAGCCACCTGGCCAATTTTCATTATCACCGTCTTTTACTAAAGGGTCCGTCATCTAACGTGTGTGATTAGATTTACATCCGCGCCTGGCCATGAAGCCTTAATCAGATGGTGGATTAAACCACTGCATAATTTGGAACGTCATGCTCGTCCTAGGAAGGCGAAGCCATAATTCTATGCAACAGAACTTTCTAGTTGCAACTTCGATGATTCCAGAGCAGGGCTGCAAATCCTCACTCCTTGCTTAAGAGTTGGAGACTTTCCAACTCCTGTCCAGAACACATGTCTAGCATGCACACTTGATCTGGGAACATTTCATCAGGTAAGTGGTATTAAAGGTGAAATGAACCCGGCCACCATAGAACCATAGACTGATATGGGGCCAACCTCAACAATCAGTCACAGAACAGTTAAATATCTAAAGAGACAAATAACGAACTCTGCGGCTTACTAATTCCCGTGGAAATAAAGTGGACTTTCCAGTTGTACCCCTGCTGACTTCAGGAGACTGGGCTCCTTTTTCCCTCAGTTGCACTGGTCTACATAGTAGCTCTCCATTAAGACCATATATGTGCCCCCGGGAGGTATGTAGGTCCGCCATCTAACGTTGTGTTTTTCAACTAGTGCTCATTTCGTGAATGGTAACATTTAGCTCATGTTTGATTTGACAGATAATTAGTTTTATCCTTCCGCTGTGTATACGCTTGAACAATGCTGGGAAATATTACTTTGAAAGTCATGTTGCAAAATGTGTGCGAAAAATTGCGTACGTCAGCTCCGTATGTTCGTTATCTTGTGAAAAAAGTGAAAGAAACTGGCAACCTCATCGATAAACCAAAGCGTGAAAAGCCAAAAACAGTGCGTACACCCGCCAATATTGCTGCTGTGGCAGAAAGTGTGCGTTAAGTACCATCAACATCAATTCACCGTCGTTCTCAACAATTGAACATTTCAGAGACATCATTGAGACGAATTTTGCATAAAGACCTTGGTATGACGCGATACAAAGTCCAATTTGTTCAGGAGTTGAAGCCAAGTGACCATCCAATGCGTTTTCGCTTCGCTAAGTTGACCTGCGATCGACTCACAGAAGATGCCGATTTTGCAAAAAAAATTCATCTTTTCAGATGAATCTCATTTTGAACTTGACGGATATGTCGCATTTGCGGGACAGAAAACCCGCACGCATACTTTAAAAAGCCGACGCACCCAAAACGAGTTACTGTTTGGTGCGGATTTTGGTCCACAGGCATAATTGGGCCATTTTGCTTCGAAAATGAGCAAGGAGTGGCCGTTACAGTCAATGGCGATCATTATCGAGCCATATTGAACGAATTTTTGTTTACAAAAAATGAAGAGGAGGATATTGGCAACATTTGGTTTCAACAGGACGGCGCTACGTACCACACAGCCGAAGCTACACTCGATGTTTTGCGTCCTATTTTTGAAGATCACATTATCAGCCGCAGAGCTGATGTCATTTGGCCACCTCGTAACTGCGATTTGATACCGTTAGACTATTATTTGTGGGATACCATCAAAGATAAGTGTTACGCCGACAAGCCAGAGACAATTGACGCTTTCAAGGATAATATTCGTGAAGCCATTGGTGAAATAGAGCTGCACACAATCGTTAATGTGCTTAAAAATAATGGAACGATTGTATAGGCTACTGCATGGCCAGCCGAGGCAACCATTTAAATGAATTTATTTTCCATTATTAACCGAAAGACATGTACTTTCAAATAAAGAAAGATATTTTAGGAAAATATTCAATAGTTTTGTTTACAGCATTTAAAACAATAAAAAAAGTTATTTGGCGGACCCTTTATTATCTACGTACGTGTGTCCATCTGCGGGTGTTTTTTGTTTGTTTTAGTGTTGTGAAAATTGTGTCTAATTGTATCCTGTTTACCTGTTCGTTTATAATGTCGCTGTCAAAAGTTTTTGTTTTGTAGATTTCCATGTCTAGTCTTCGTCCTTTTTTTTTTGCTAGGATGCAGTAAAGTCATACACTCATCTATTTCCCTTGGTAAGTGTTTGTTATTCTGAAGGTGTAATGCAAAGTTGGAGTCTTCTCTTTTTCGTATGTATCAGCGCATGTGTTCTGTTTTTAGTGTTCGTCCAGTTTGCTCTATATAAGTATGATTGCAGATACAAGTAAGTCTATATACCCCGCTGGAACGAAATGTGTGTTGTTTCTATCATTGTACTGAGATTATGACTCACAGTGTTGCCGGTTTTTAATGTTGTGAAAAAAGTTAGTTAATTAGTTAGTATGTGTATTTCTGGTCCTGTGTTAATAAAAGTGAGTAAAAGTGTGCCGTCGTGTTGTATCGGTTGTCTCTTTGCCTTCTTTATTCCTGTTTTTAGTGTTGTATTTTCTAAGAAGTTTCTTCATAGTAGTGGATTTGTAGCTGCTTTTAGCTATGGTGTAAATTGTATCGAATTCTTTATTATACTTATCTAGAGTAAGTGGGATTATCTTAAGTCTGTGTATTATATGTCTAAATGCTACTAGTTTATGTTGGGTATAGTAGATACGGATGATAGTGTTCGTCGTAGTTGGCTTTGTGTAGATGTAAAATGTTATACAGTCAGTTCCTCGTGTTATTGTGACATCAAGATAATGCTTCTTACTTATTTTATGCTTTAAATAAAATAAGGTCTTTTAAAGGGACAGTCGCTTTAAAATTATTTTATTAATAAATATTTTAATTCTAAATTTTAAAAATAAAAGTAATTGGAATCTTTTTTAACGTAATTTACGTTGATTGTCGCTCCTAATTCAAAGTTGCCGTTATGCCGTTTTCATTTTCAAAGAACTAAGGCCCTCCTGACCAACTTGCATAACAGACTGTCACTTTTAATGGATGCAAAGGTGACTGTTGAATAATTTGAACCGACTATTCTGCTTATCCATATATCCATTACAGTCAAAATGTGCCTCCTCGGAGAGGTTAGCAAAACCTTTGTGATTATATTCTAGTTTCTTTATTATGGTCTATAGAAGTTTACAACTATGTAGCGTTTCTAGCGTTCCTAAAAGTTTGCTCTTCTTGATCACGATGCCTGAATGAGGTTAAAAGTTTGATCAAGAAAGGCACACAATTTTGCAATGCTGTCGCTGGAAAAGCATTGTTATTGGGTGGGTTAGTTGATCCAGTTTCTCTAAATTTATCTTGAAATAAGATATTAAATTAATTTTTTTTTTCTTAACTTGCGAACTTTGCCAATCAAATTTTCAATATTTTTTCAACAATAAAGCAGCGATAACATTGAATTATTTTATATCACAATTTATTTTTTAACCTTAATTAAAGTGGCAGCTTAAATGAATGATATTTTGACACATTCATTATGTGAAAAAAAGGGGAACACCTTACATTTTTTTTAATATTATGCTAACCTATCAATTTGGGACAGACCTTTTTTAAAATTATAGACAATTTAATTTTTGCCTGTTCTTAAATAATCCCTTTATAACTTTTTCCTTTAATTGAGCATTATTTATTTACAAATTTCAATTTTATTAAGGAAAAAATATATTAAAACAGCATTATCATTAACAAAAATTACATGTGTCTTACAAATTGTTGTTAATGTCTAAATGTCTACTATTTCAATTGTAACTTTATATTTGCAAAAATAGATGCATTTGCAACAATTTTGTTTTCCCATGTTCATAAAAATGTACAGATTGCCAACATTTTTATCACAATTAATTTCCCATGCAATTTAGGGTTAATTGAATAGATCTATTTCTAACTAATAAAATTCAAAACAAAGCAAACATTTTATTGAAATTTGTAGTAGAAATACACACAAACATTTATTATAATTTTTTTCCACATTTTTGCCAATAAATCGAAATTGAGTTTAAACAATGTGTTTCATTTATACAATTTAATTTTAATTAATTTTATTTATTTATTTTTTATTGTTTTTGTTTAAAGCATGAAACTATTTGCTATTTTTAAAACATTACAAATACGAATAATTTAATTTACCATATTGCATTGGTAACCTTTATTCGTAAATTAAAAAGATTCGAATATGTTATCTTTAACATCAAGGTTTATCCCTGATCATATTTCTATATGTTGTGTTTAGGTTAAGCCACAGGCTTATAAGTGTCCTAGAGGAATTGATTAACAGATTCTGAATTTAGCTTTTGAAGTTTAAAGAAAAGCAGTATTGAATATCCTGATTCAACACCCGGCTGGATATGAACATTACTGAATAGGCTTTTGACTTTTAAATCATTCTGTGGAGTCCTGTAATATATTTGCGCTGTACTGAGAGGAGATAGCAAACGCAAAGAGGATTTATTTTTGAGGTCCCCATGATTTTAAAGCAAAATAAATATTGTGATTGATTGTATGGTTACAACTAATAGAAAGATTTCAGTCAAGGACGAAAGCGAAGTAATATTTTCGCTTTTAATCATACTTTGTTTACATACAAACAAATTTAGTATACTATGGTTAATTTAAAGATATATTTACTAAGTAGTTAATATACCGAAAATGTTCACGGATCAGTGGATCCGTGAACATCATGCATTAGATTTATATGGTATATGGTCTTTCAGAATATGATTTTTTAGTTGCACTGTATTCACTAGTCGTCATATTTTCATTTACTTTTGAAAAACACTGTCCGTTTATGCAAAATTATTATTTTATAATTGTCAGCCGTTTATTGCATAAATGGCGGCAAATTTAATTTGTTAGCAATTTCGAGACACTGTTTACATGTTCAGCAAGTGAGTATAAAAACAACAACAAAAATATATTATGCACCACAAACTAATGACGTAAGACGTAAGTCACTCGTGCTTGTACATTATGTTGCTCTTCTTGTAAATATTGTTGCATTATTAGTACACAGTTGTATTCTATCGCTGTTTTTGCTGTTGTTGTTGTTGTATTGTTTTAGAATACACAATGCGTTTTATTGTGCACATCACCATTATTTAGGTTTGCAGTACGCAACACTAAAGCCCTTTTAGTACAGAATTGATCGTTGTGCGGTAAATACGCATTTTAAAAAGTAAAAATGATTTTTAATTTTTGATTTTTTTTTGCTTTTAACTACAGGCACACAATTTAATTGTTGTTAAGTATGTGTTAAATTTATGTACAAATTAATTAAACTTAAAAAAAAAACAATTATTTTGATTAGTGCCCAAAGATATTTAATTGTATAAAAGATGTGCTAAAAACACGAAATATTTATTAACAAAAAAAAAAATGTATTAACAAAAACAATAGAATGCCTCGAACTATAAAATAATTTGTTAAAAGTTATTTTTGTTATTTTACGCACTTTGTATATGTTAAGTTTTTGTTTAAATTAACGCACGAATAAACCTCCTACGGTTTTGATAGTGTTAAATATTTATGCTATATTAAATACTTGAAAATGTTTATAATTTTGTTTCCCTTAGAAAAACAGATGCCCTCTTACTGTTTCCTTTTCATAATTAACTCGAACGTATTAAAGTTTTTGTAAAGTAAAAGTGTACAGTGGGTGCAATAAAGACTCAATTTTTGTTAATTTTTACGAAATTATTTAAAAAAAAAATTAATTATTGTTGTTAAATTATCAATATTAGTGAATTTCATAATAATAAAATTATCCTTATTATCATTATATCGTTCGTTTAAGGATGTCAAATTACAATTTTGATAAATATTTAATTAACATTTTTTCTAAATGATTATAAATTTTTAAAATCATTTTTAATAAATATGTATTTATTTTTATATAGGACTTTTTAATTAAATTTAAAACATATAAATTTAATATTTCACTTTCCCTTGGAAAGCTTCTTCTGGAAATTAATTTTTATAAACAACAATTTAAAAAAAAAAATTAAAAATAATTTTTTTTATTTTATATTTTTTTATAAACCACTGTGCAGTTCTTGTTCGGTTTATTAGTTTCAATAAACATTCTTATGCATGTTCAAATTCTTTTATTATACAAATTTAATCCAAGGGTAATACTTGAAATTAATTGACTGACCCCTGCATTAAATGGGTGTACAAACATAGTTGGTTATTGTCTGAACAATTAAAGAGCATAAAAATAGTCGCTGTAAAATTAAAAATGAAAAAACAAAGCAAAAGGAACGTTTACAACAAATTAACCAAATTGAATAAATAGAAATAATTTCTAATTCTCTATGTGAGATAATTTTTTATCTTAATTTTTTATAAAATTTTCAATTTTTCTTTTATTTATTCTTGTTATTTTATTTGCAGTACAATATGAACTTTAATAATATTCGCAATTAAGGTTTTTTACACAGTACACTTTTTCGTACTAGCGATATAAATTTTAACGTCCCTAATTCTATCATTTGGTGGCTCTTGTGCAATTAAAAGTACTTTTGAAAATATAATTTTTAGCATCCTCTAACTTACTTTTTATTAAAAACGGATTTTATAGCAAGGAAGTACCGAAGTGTCAAATATTCTTTTTTAGCAAGTAATTTTACGACAAGTAATATTCGTAGATACATCTAAAAAAATGGCTTTAATAATAAAAGGTAGATTTTACAAAAAATGCTTATTAATTAAAACATCTTTGTAAAAAGTCTTTTTCATAAAAAGTACTTTTATATAAAAAGTACTTTTATATATAAATTATTTTTTCATATAAGTACCTTTTTTAAAAAATGACTTTTTTATATGCAATATTATTTTTAATTAAAAATATATTTTATAAAATATTTTTAAAAAAAGTACCTTTCATAAAAAGTACTTTTAATATTAAATAAGATTTTTTGTTACCAATAGCGAAATAATTATTCGCCTAGAGGTATTCAATTTATTATATGGCAATTTTAAATTTCGCAGCACTATAATTAAACGAAAGATTTGTTTCTTCAAATTTATTTATATTTACAATAAATAATATATTTTTATTTGGGTACAGTTTTCCGTCGACCCTCGTCAAATATGGTGTGTGAACAAACCGGTTTCGGCCGTTTGCCATTTTCAGGGTTCTCTTCGTAAACCCCGTCCGAAAATTTACGCACATATTAAATAATATATATTTTACAAATAGGTTTTTTTTATAAAAATATTTTTTTTAAGTTTCTCTTTCAAAATTTAGCTTTTATAATAAGTACCTAAAAATAGCATAGTTCATTTTATATCTCTTTGTAAAAAAGAACTTGAATGAAAAATAGGTTAGCTTACAAAATTTTGGTAAAAATGAAATGCTTAAAAATAAATAAGACATTTACTTAAAAATTATTATAAACCTTTAATGAAAGAAATCTTAAAAAGCACACTTAGTACAAAGTACCATTTATAGAAAAAATAATAACAAATGAAGAGTGCGATTGCAAGTATAAAAATGTATTTCTTTTAAATATATACTTACTTAAAAAAGTACTTAAAACAAAAAAGTACTTATAAAAAAGCTTTCCAGTTTAAACTAAAAGTACTAGTTGTATACATAGCATTAAATAATAAATTGAACAATAAAATAACAACAAAAATAAAAAATAATTTAGAAAATAAACTGTGTTATACACAAAATTAAAGGTCTAATAACACACTCATTTGGAAAGGAAAAATTAAACAAAAATGATGCGTTAAAAATAGACAAAAATCATCAATTTATTTTTCTCACACCACAGCACACAACCGTGCACAAACAATGACACGTGCATAAAATTTCCCTGCACAGAGAAATCGGTTAAAAGAATGTTTGGCAAATTCCAAAATGTATTTTGTTTTAAAATTAAAAAAAAAAATATTTAAAAAAAAAAATAAAATTAAGAAAAAAAAATAGAAATTATTCAATGAAAGGCAATCGAAATGTGGAAAATCATTTCGCCATTTCTTTTTCTCGTTTAATCTTTAGAAACTTTATTTAATTTTTTTTTGTTCTTTTGCTGATATTTGAAGATTTTAAATTATAAATTATTTTCTTTAGGAGAATTTTTCATTTTTTGTTCTTTGCATTAGGCTGTGGTGCTCTTGTGAACAAATAGCATAAACAACAACAATAATTCAAATATTAAACTAAACTAAAATGAATGTGGAAACGTTAATGAAAATCAACGCCAGCAACAACTACAACTATAACAACAATGATAAAGATTTTCAGAATTTTCTAAAAAGATTTATTAATTTTTGAATTGATGATTTTTTTCTATTCGTTTGTTTTTATTGTTTAAATCCGTGTCACATTCGTGGACACGCGTTTAGTTTTATTTTTCGTAAAGAGATTTGTATCTTTTTGGGTTTTTTTTTTCTTTTGTATTTCTAAGATTTTTTTTTTTTGCCGGTGTTCGCTTTTGGGATTTGTGAGCAGTACGTGAGTGTTTTCAGTCGCTTAAAGTCGAATGGTACGAACGAACGAAATACTAAAGAGCTGTCTGTTGAGCACTAAAAGTTGATCTTTTTTGAATTCAATAATACTTGCTAAAATGAAAATTAAGATAAAAGTTTTATAAGAAATAAATAAAAAAAAAGAAAAAGAAAAATATATATAAAATATTTGTTAATGTTGATAATTGAGCAAACATTTTAGTACATGGCATTATCATCACCAATACCACCACCACACCACTATTACTATCACAACAAACGCCATCACTTAAAATTTTCATCCTTTTTTTGTTATTGTGTGTGTGTCTCTTTATACTACAAAAATACTTATGCAATCAAATTAAGATTTTAAAATTAAATAACAAGAGAAAATAGAAATTAATGAAGAAAATTGTCTAACATATTTTGAAGCTGCTAAAGTTTTTACAGAAAAAAATAATAACGACAATATCACCTTCGATTTGCGCAACTTTACAGGTAAACGAAGACAAAAATAAATAAAAAAATATAAACAAATCTTAAGCAAAACAAAAGAAAGAAAGAAAGAAAGAAAGAAAATTCAAGCAGTAACAACTTGTCGAAATATATATTGAGATGCCCAACTATCGCAATAAAAATCGTAATCGCAACAAAAACAAACAACGTTATAAACAGCAGCAGCAGCAACAACAACAACAGCAACAAAAATTCGAGAATTCAAAACAAGAATCTGAAGAGGCATCATTTGCATCAACATCAGCACCCACAAACATTACCGGCGACAAATCGCAAATACTACCTCCACCACTTGCCTACGAAGTAGTGACAGACGAAAGTGCAGTTTCCACGGAGAACTGTATTACAGACGTTAACGCATCCGCCACTGATACATCTAATGAATTGGATGTAGGTGAAAATGTGCAATCATTAACAAAAATAACAAATACCACCACTGCAACAACCGTCGCAAAGTCCAAGACCAAGACAACTGTAACGACAACAGAAACGAATGACACAGTTTTAAACGAATCGTCGCAGTGTGACAATAAAAGTGAAAATATACACGCCGCAAATACAAATGATAATATGGGCAATGAAAAATCTAAAATTAACAACAACCAAAGGGAATCTGTCATAAAACAAAGTGGAGAGGAGGTGCAACATAATGCAAGTCAAACAGCAACAAATGTTTCGATAATCCAGCCTAGTACATCTGCCATAGGAAAAGTTATTGTTCACAGAATAGTTTGTCAAGATTCTAATGACATAAAAATAAACAAGGAAGACGCGCATAATAATGATTTAACAAAAAATGCCAAAGAAGTAAATAAGTCATGTAAAACTGAAATTGAAAAGTCACTAAATGTTATCACTCAGGTGCCCTTAGATAGTGAAACTGAAACTAATGCAAAACAATGTAAAGTTCTGATACATAAAATAGCTCTAGATGAGGACTCGGAAAATGAACAACAAGACAATAATCAACCATCTGAACAGCAAGTTAAAGTTGTCGTACACAAAGTCGTGACACCAGACGATGGCTTTGAAACACCAGAGGACAGCAACAAACTAACAAGTCCGGGTGATAAAAACGACAATATGTCAATTCAGCATGGAGTTAAGGTTATAGTTCATAAAGTGAAAACACAAAATCGTGACGACTCCGAAGTGCAGCAAGAAAACAATGAACTTGGGAATGACCAACGCCAAGTTAAAGTTATGGTGCATAACTCTATGAAGCCAGAAATAACTGACGTACTATCCAATTATTCCGCCACAGAAAAGCGGCAGACAGATGTGGCTACACTAGAAGAAAGCTCTAAAAATCCTTACGAATTTGCCCAAAGAGATGATGGCATAGAACACCAAATCACAACAGTACCAGATGATGACACTCAACCACCGAAACAGCATACAGCCAAAGTTATTGTCCATCAAGTCTATATAGAAGATACAGATAAAGAGCCTCAGATAACCTCACCCACAATGAAAGAACCCTTGTCAATGGTGATAAAACCAACAACTTCTGCAGTAAAAATTGTGGAAATAAGTGATGAAAGCTTAAGTGATTTAGAGGAATTAAGATCACCAGTTGTTAGTGAAGCCGAATCTTCCGTTGAGTATTCTGATGAGGCTCAAAAAGTGTCGGACTCTATCATAGAAGTATCATCATCGTCATCCTCCTCCTCAAATACTAGTACTTCAAAACAATCACGCAAACAGAAACGTATTGCCCTGGAGCATCACTTCTTGCCGCAAATGTTAAATCCACGCTTTTTGGACAGCATTTCCGAAGAAAATAGTGAGTTAAGTGATAATTCTGAAAATCCCCTATCCAGATCAGCCTCAACAGATAGTGCTACACACCCACACACACCCACCGAAGGTAAAATTCGAAAACTTAATGCTAAATATCCTAAATGTTCGTTGGATTTTTCCAAACCACATAAGCAACCGTCAAATCATAAAAGACATTCAAAGGTAATTCGAGAAGAACCTGTAGCTGTAGCTGTTGCTGCACGTTTGCAAGATGCTCCTATTGCCGATGAAAGTTGCAGCACAGTGCGTAGCTGTATGTCACCAGAAGCCCAAGCAGCTGAGGTAGTTTTTATTAATTCCGCTTCGAGTAGCATGACAGACTTGCATGATGACATGGAATCGTTTGAAAATATACATACAACTATGCAAGAACCCGTTACGGATAATGATTTAAAAGATATTTTTAACGAACCAGTAACAGCAGACATCTGCCTAGAATCCCTCACATCATCAGAATTCCCGCCCTCACTATCACCACCAATACCACTTACATCAACATTCACTGCCAAAGTAGCGCACCAACAATTGCCGGAATTTCTCACAAATCAAAGCAACAATAATAATCAAATAATAAATAACAGTAAAGTTATAAACAAAAATACAACTCAAACACCGCACACACCACCATCAACAACAACAGCTACAGCCACTAAAAAAATATTAAATACAAATTCCGCATCAGATTCAATTTTATTATCATCATCATCATCCCTGTCGTCACCTGCAAATGATCAACTTGTTTTTGCACAAATCGAAGAGCAAATTTCATCTGTGCTCTCTTCTATTAATGAGGTGGCTTCACAAAACACAACCCCAACAATAACATCAACAACATCAACAACATCATCACCATCGTCGTCGTCGTCGTTAAAATTTTATACAAATTTCTCAAACACTCAGCAATTGCCTGTCACAACAACACCAAAAACGGCATCTACGAGAATGTTAGAAACTAGTTGTGAAAAATCGTTTGATTCAAATAGTAGTTTCTGTACGGTTAATAACGCGAGAACACCACGGGCTTTTTCACAAGACGTTAATATGAATACGGTACGCGATATATTAATAAATAACAATAATAATAACAAAAATAATAATGCCAATGGCATTACGGAAAAATTAAACGGTAATAATATTGAAAATAGTGCTACGAACAGTTATGTGAAATTAAATTACAACAACAGTAATACGTTTACTCCAATACCCCTATCAAGTGGTTCTCCATCACCTCCAGCCATACCTCCTCCTTCACTAGAACATTTTAAAGAACAAAGCCATAACGAATATGATACCGTAACCTCTGCAGTTTCTTCCTCCACCTCTACCTCTGTTTCCTCCTTCCCGTTACCCTTGCTTCAAAAAAACATAGACTATCACAATATCCAAACACAACCAAATCATGAAAACCCTAAAAGCTTAAATTCAGGCTCAGGTCCACACACTTTCTCTGTTACTAGGAACAAATCCTTGGACTCCTATTGTTCAGACAGTACCAACTTAAGTCAATGTACTGCTATTAATGTGGCTACCGAACAAAGTGATAAATGTGATTCAGTTCCAACATCCTCAATTTCAGATCTCAAAACTAATACGATCCAGAACAATCACTCATCACAAAATAGTTCTGTTTCTGTTTCTGCTGAGGATCCCAAGAAGTTAAGATTACTGTGCACCGAAACTTTAGCTTCCTTTCCATATGGTGATGCGGTTCTTGAAGAACTAGCAAGTGTTGCTAAAAGTATTGGAGAAACCCGTGCTTTCAAGGCGGTAGAGTTTGAAAAAAATATGCCTTATCCTCTGCCGGAACTGCCACACATTGACGATTTGCAGTTATCGCTAGATGTGGGAAAAACTATTAACAATAGTTCCGAACCACCAAACTGTGATCAATCGTGGCTTGGTGTACCTACGAATAATGATCCGAAGGTGTTAGTATGTTTATCACCTTCACAACGTTCCTATATACAACAGAAGCCAGAGCATAAACCAGACGATTTACTTGATGCCCATCAAAAGTTTGTGGATCGTCGTGGATATCATGAATACAGTAAGGAACAGTTAAAACTTCTGGAAAAAGAAAAGTTGGCCGAGCAACAATTGCTTCAGACTGCAGCAATCATGAAAAAATTACGTAAAAGTATAACACCACCGCCGCCGCAGATCCCTCCTCCACCAGTGCCGGTGAAATCAACTGAAACAGCATCTAAAGCGCAAAACCTCTCTAAACGAACGGTCACTACAGGCACATTAATTCCTACACAAGAAAAAAATAATGACGTCAATACAACGCACGAAATTAATCAAAAGCCAACAACATCTAATGGAGAATACAATGGAGAAGAGAACAAGCATCGGCTGTTATCCATTATGCAAGATAGTAGCAAATCAGTTTCTAATAAACAAAAACACTCAGTATCTTCTTCATCATCGTATGAAAATCACTCAAGGCAAATAATAAACGGTGTCAGTGATCAAGCAAACGAACAGGTGCCATCAGCAGCTTCAGCATTCGATAGCGGCACTTCAAGGAACCCATATCAATTTATTCAATCGTCCAATCACAAAGGAGCAGGCAACATGCAAAGTGTTGAAACAACGTTAGGTCAGATGTTTCCTATAATGGGCTCATCGAATATATTTGATCAGGAACATAAACGATTCTCTAACATTGAAGCATCGAGTACTGAACCCTTCTGCACTCAGATTTTGAATACGCAACCCAAAAGATATTCTAGCATTGAAACGCATAGCTATGAAACTCAAAAGCGCATTGAAAACGGTAAGATACTTGAAGACGTTTCCACGTCAAAGCATGAAAACAATACTAGTGGAAATCCACCCGATGACCTTGACAAGTTTCCATTGGCAGCATCTTTGGAGCGGGACAATAACAGCTTTTTACGTACATGTAAAGCAAATAATAAAAATGATCAAGAGATTATGTCAGATTTTATTTTAAACAAACACTCATCAGAAAAAGAAACAACAACAACAACAACAACAAAACAACAAAGTGAAATAACTATAAAAACTACAACAACAGAAACTTCTCAAAATAATGCTAATAGCGAGAACAAGAGTGTAAAGACAAATGAGGAAGATTTTATAAAAAAACAAGAAACAGAGAGGAGTATGCCAATGAGGAGAGTACCAGACACTTACGAAGAATTCAGGCAACGTGCCAAGGCAGCTGCTGATGCTGTTTCCCCGTTACCAACACATAATTCAAAAGCAGCAGCAGCAGCAGCAGCAGCAGCAACGACAGAGCAAGTAACCTCGAATGGGGATAAGAATGGTGGTGAAATGAATGAAATTTCATCAAGCATCATGTCATCAGAATCAACTAAAACTGCAACAACTCAACACTATAAAACAACAGAACCAAACTATGACCATGAAAAATTATTCAAGGAATTCGATGAGCTTTCTAAGCAATTACACAGGGAACTGGAAACAAGCAAAGCTGAAAGACAACAACGAGAAAAGTCAGCATCAATGTTTGATTTAAATAGAGTTCACATGACTCAAAAGCAACAAATTGAAGAATTTAATAGAAGAAGACATGAACATTTTAAGGAATTGGAACAAGAAATCGAAAGATCAATGAGATCTCGATCCTTAAAATTCACCAGGCCACAAGAACCAACAAGAGATGCGGTAGATCATCAAGCCAGTCGTACTTATAACATACCAATTCAAATTGAAAATGGCAACAGCACCCAACTAACAACAGCTTCGAGAGACAAAACAACATACGAGGAAGCTCCACCTGTACCCAAACCACCTAAAACTTATCAAATACCAATACAAATTGAAAATTCGAAATTGCAAAGTGATGAAGCTGGCTTTCGTAGAGCAGAATCTATGTTTAATATAAATGACGACAAGCATCACAGAGAACGTAAACACAGCAATCAAATGGCGATCCAGAGAGCTGAGGATGATTGGTCTAAGTATGCTAGTGATTTTGGTTCCTCTGAAAATATTGCACGCCCGTTCGCAAAGGAAGTTGAAATATGTTATCAACGTCGACCAGGTGGTATTAGAGCTCCACGTCTTACAGTCTCTACAAATGATTTGTCTTTCAACAATCAGCACTCCTATGACCAATTTAATGCTTACAACGTTAGACGACATCATGCTCCCATGCTAAATGGAGCACCCGAACAGAACAGACCAAAATTCGGTAGCTGCTATTCAATGATTGAAAGAGATCCTAATCCGAAATATATAAGCACTACTACAAGACGAGGAGTATCACCTGCTCCACAGCCTTCTGGCTTTTTCAATTTAGAGGGATGTCATGTTAAAGAAGACGATATGCGACAACGGCGTGCATCTTTGCCGCGAGAACTACATGAGCAACAACTGAAATATATAGCTAGCAAAGAAGAGGCACTTCGTACAGAATTTGAACGCTTGCAATCTGAGCGCATACGTTTAATGAAAGAAGCACAAAAAGCTCAAGCAGTGGAAACGGATCATGCTCCGGCATTACCCGTTTCTACACCTACACGACCTTTGCGTGATCACTACAGAACACAAACACAAAAGCTACCAACACTCACCGAAGATGAAGTATTTAGGCAACAAATGGCAGAGGAGTGGCTAAACAAAGTGGCGGAGCGTGAGAAGCGTAGATTGCAGAATATTATAAAAATTTCAAAAATACACGAAGATGAGGCAACCTCAAAGCATAAGGCCGATATGGGGGAAGAGTTTTTGAGCCGCGTAAAGGAGAGAAGGCATAAATTGGCTATGCCAGCTGACAGTGATTGGGAATCGGGGGCTGAATCACAACCCACTGCGCAAGCACAGCTCAGCGAAGCTGAAGATGTACCAGCTATAAAAATATTAGAAGGTGAAAAGGAGGCTAACTTAAGGCGATTACCACCTCACTTACGTGAATTTGCCAAATTCTCCAATCATCAAAGTGAAAAAATTGAGGGTGGCCATCGCGAACAACATCAGGAAGAAGAACGTTCACAAGAAGCCACGGATAATTGCATAAGGAGAGCTTTCAAAAAATCATCTATGGTTAAGACAGTGAAAACGTTGCGCACTCCAATATTACCGGAAAATCAAGGACACGGTGAGTCCTCTGGTAAAACAGAGACAACCCAAAAAGCTTTAGCTTCAGCAAGCTCATGTTGTAACACCACCAAAGCCACTATTAATAACAAAGACAACAAAACTTTACAAAATGTACATTTAGAATCAGACTCATACTTTTTAACTGGTATCGGTAGCTTCTTGGGTACAGCGATGTTATTAGGCTTGTCCGCGTGGACAGCCTGGAAAAAATTCATCTAAAAATTAAACATTTTAAATAATGACACACCTCCCTGCCTCTCTCTCTCTCTCACTCTCTTACACACACTCACGTACGTTTAATAATGTCTCATTTAGAAAAATTGGATATGATCCTGATAATGAATTTCATATTGTTTCCGTTGTCATATGACTTTTGTCGTAATGGTGTTTGTGTACTTTAACATATTTGTAGCTCCTTTTATCTTCATTAATTTTTCTTTAAAATATATTTTTCTTTTTACCCAACACCAATATATCCTGCAACAACATCTATTGCCTTCTTTAACCTGGTGTATGTATCTTTAATTAATTAATTAATCGTTTTATTAGCACATCTGTCACATTAACTTTATGTGCGTGTGTGTGTATATGTATATGTATGTGTATGTATGCACTTATCCTATTTAGAATATTATTTTTTTTTTGTTTTGTCTTTCTATTTTTTTTTTTTTTTTGTTTTTTCTTTAATACCCATCCCAATGCCGAAATGTTTTGCGCTGCCAAATTAGAGAACGATAAGGATGTTTATAAAAACGATAACGATAGCTACAATAACGATGGCGATGATACCTCAACATTAAATAGAAACCTTTTTCATCCATTTTCAAATTTCTTTTCTATTTTCCCAACTTCTTCAGGATTGTTAACACAGCTTCCTGGCTCATTTGATGAAATGTTTTGGAAATCACCATTTCGTAGCCACATAGTTGAAGAATATAATAACTATTGGCGTAACTTTTATAACGCAGACAACAAATTTTAAAACCACCAAAACACAATTCAAATCAAATCAAATCAAATTAAATTAAATTAAACGTTAACTTTTATTAAACACAATTAAGCCCAACATTAAAACGAAACCATGACCGGAATTAATTACAAAAATAACCAGCACCAGCACCACTACTAAACACTTCACCACTAATCTACACTATTTCCAATATTTATTGCTGTTCAATTTTACCACTTTAAAGTTTTATTCTAAAAATAATTAATTTAGAAAAAAAATACAGAAAAAAAAAATATTTTATTTTGTTAATTTTGTGAACTGTGAATTGTTATTTGTTATCAAATTTATTTAAAAATTTTAATAACATAAAATTAACTTAGTTTACAACTAATTTTCCCTTAACTAACCAAAATCAACAATTTAATTATTATAATTATTTATGTCCGAGTATGTGCATTATTTAAGTCGAAATATTATAATTGTTTCTCTATGCAAAACCTAATTTATGAATTATTTAATAAAAGCGTAGTTTTTGTTCTAACTAGAAAATTAAAATTAAAATTTTTTCATTTAATTAAAAAAAAAAAAAAAAAAAGCTTTGCATGACGACAATAATTTGATAATTTGAAAATACACTCTACAAATACAAAAAAATGCATAACTTTGAGAGCGCGTAATATTTAACTAGTTTAAAGCGTTTAAAGTACCCTATAGCTCTGATGGCTGTTATCGAATTGGAATTTGTCTTATTATCAAAAAAAAAAAAAAAACAAAAATTTAATTTTTAAAGTTAAATTGTTGGAATTACAAATTTGCTTGTCAATCAGAAAAATTGAATCTATTGACACTTATAATTTTATCAACGTCAAAATCTCAGCAACGGCTTTACTAATCAGGATCAGGTTAAAATAATTTAAGTTATTAAGTGTGCACTTAGTGAATGAGTCAACACACATTCCTTGTGTTGTTACTGTGGTGCCCCAGTAATACGCTCGACCTTTTTCTAACTTCGCATCCCCACCTCTCCGCAACTCCGATCACTGTATCATCTTCCCCTCCTTTTCATATTCGGAGTATCACTAGGTTTCGAAACCAGCTACCAAAAGTTTAAAATATATTTCTAAGAAGGCTCGTTAGGCTGAGCTCAGCGAATTGTTTAGGCAATTTAATTGGAAAATTTGTTTCTTGGACAATAGTATCGATACCATGGTGGAAATGGTTGTAAACATTAAACGACATTTTTTTGAATGGAACAAAAGTTTTCATTTCAAACCAGATCAAATTCTTGGTTTAATCCGAGACACGCAAAACTACAATCAGATCAAGAAAGGAAGCATTCAGTATCTGGCGTAGAAATAAAAACGCAGACACTGCTCTACACAAACGGTGAGATCTTCGTGTGCCAATGTAAAGGGTGTTTTTTTAAGCCCGATAGAACTTGAAATTGTAAAAAATTACACAAAAAATTAAATTGTAATCAAAATTTCTTTTTTACTCGAAGGATCAATACGTGACATTAACATTTGAAAATGATTTCGGGCATATGGGCACCGCGGCTGTTCTTGACGAAGCGCATTCTGGAAGTCCAATTTTGGGCCACTTTTTCGAGCACTGCTGGGCGTATGTCACGAATAACACGAACAATGCTGTCCTCCAAGGCGTCAATTGTTGCTGGTTTATCAGCATAAACCAGTGACTTCACGTAGCCTCACAGGAAATAGTCGAGTGGTGTCAAATCGCATGACCTTGGAGGCCAATTGACAGGTCCATTTCTCGAAATCAACTTATCGCCAAATTTTGATTTCAATAAGTCGATGGTTGCGTTCGCTGTATGGCACGTAGCGCCATCCTGTTGAAACCATATCTCGTCCGGATCAATGTCATCCATATTTTCAAACAAAAAATTATTGATCATGGTGCGGTAACGATCTCCATTGACCGTAACACGAGCTCCGGCCTCATTTTTGAAGAAATAAGGTCCGATGATGCCACCAGCGTGAAAACCGCACCAAACGGTGCGTTTTTCTGGATGTAATGGAGCCTGTAGGGTCTGTTGTGGATTGGTCTCACTGC
Organism: Trichopoda pennipes; assembly: GCA_030448955.1. Classification (NCBI taxonomy): domain Eukaryota; kingdom Metazoa; phylum Arthropoda; class Insecta; order Diptera; family Tachinidae; genus Trichopoda; species Trichopoda pennipes. The sequence continues at coordinate 8,972,004 of JASKUP010000040.1, forward strand.
ATATGCGGCAATTTTGCTTATTAACAAACCCGTTAAGCCAAAAATGCGCCTCATCGCTGGACACAATTTTGCGATAAAACAACGGGTCAGTTGCCAACTGCTCTAGAGCCCAATCGGCGAAAGAACGACGCATATAATGGTCTCGTGGCTTCAATTCCTGCACCAGCTGGATCTTATACGGGTGTAGGCCGAGATCTTTGTGCAACATTTTCCACGTAGTGGACGGACAGAGCCCCAATTCCTGCGACCGACGACGAATTGATAAATTTGGATCTTCTTCCACACTTTCGTTTACAGCGGCGATATTCTCTTCAGTACGCACATTCCTTCGACGTGTTGGTGTTATTGCATCCTCTAGAGAGTATGTGGTACGAAATCTATCGACAGTTCGACGAATGGCTTGTTCAGATGCACGATTATGTACGCCATAAAAATTACGAAGTCGTCTATAAGTTGCGCGAATCGACGACTGATTTTCAAAGTAAATTTGGATAATTTCGTAGCGTTGTTCAAGCGAGAGTCTATTCATGATGATTTGTCAGAGTATACTGAAACAAATAAAAAAAAATCTTTCATCACAATTTCATTTTTTGTGTTACTTTTTACAATTTAAAGTTCTATCTAGCTTAAAAAAACACCTTTTACTAAGGCGCGAAAAAAATTTATACGAGAAGCAGCTTTATGCTAAGTTTCTTGCTACTCCTAGGGATAGCAAGAATTTTTGGTCACTCTGTTAAAAGAGTAAGGGATAGTGCTAGTTCTTCAATTCCGACTAGTTTAAAGGAATGATCAAATATTCACTTACCTGGTTGATAAAGCTGGTATATTTGCAAATAATTTCTCTTTACCGGAAACTAAGCAACCATCACCCAAGCCCGACAGAGTACCCATTACTATGCCGAAGATATTCTTTAGAACTCGAGCATTAAAAAAAGTTGTAGCAGATCTCAACGTCAACAAGTCGCCTGCGCCCGATGGGATACCAGCACTGGTCTTGCAACAATGCTCTTTGACGCTAGCGCATCCCCTAACAACCCTTAGCAACATATTGTATCATTCCATCGGCATGAATTTTCAAAGTGTTGGAGGGTTGCTGATGTAACTTAAATCCCCAAAAAGGGTGAGGCTAACCACTCTGAAAATTACCGCCCAACTGCAATTTGTTCTGCACTTTGTAAGGACATGGAAAGTATGATTAATTTTCATCTTGTGAGGTACCTGGAGTCCAACAGCTTACTTAGCGACCGACAGTATGGTTTCCATAGGGGGCGCCTTACGGGCGACTTGCTGGCTTTCCTAACGGAACACTGGTGCAACTCAATACATCATTTTGGAGAGAGTCCCCCCGGCACATTTATCGGTCTTTGTGGAATACTTGACCATTTAGACCTGTGCTGCTGGGGGTATAAAGGAGCCCAGTCCCCTGAAGGCAAGCAGGGAGTCAACTGGAAGCTCTACGTTATTTCCACGGTTATCAGTAAGCCCCAAAGAACCGCTAATTGTCTTTTAGACTTTTAGCTGTTCTCTGATTGATTATTGAGGTTGACCCTTCGGGAGTGTCGTTGTGGTTGTGGTTGTGCGGCCCTGGCTTGAATTTGATTATGAGGGCCAGGATCATCTCGCCTTAAATAACACCAACGGGTGAATGATCTGGATCCAGTGAATATGCTAGTCATGTGTTCTAGACTAGGAGTTGGATAGTCTCCAGCTCTTCAGCAAGGAGTAGTGGTTTTCAACCCTGCTTTAAAACCGCTGAAATTGCAGCTAGGAAAGACTTGTTGCTAGAATTAGTACTCGGCTTCCTAGGGCGTGAATGACATTGCTTCTCATTCCCAGTGGTTTGACCACCATCTGATTAAGGCTTACGGCCAGGTGCAGATGTTAATTTTATGATGAAATTTCGGAGAGATTAAGGTGGTGGCTGGAGATATTTCCAAGGCGTTTGATAGAATGTGCCACGATGCACTTCTGTCAAAATTTGCTGCTTTTGGTGTCGGTGGTAATTTCTCCAGATTTATATAGAGTTTTCTCAAGAATCGCACTATACGAGTTGTTATAGATGGGATTTCATCAAACGAGTTCAAGATTAATTCAGGGGCACCGCAAGGCTCCGTTCTTTCTCCTACCCTATTTCTTATTTTTCTAAACGATCTGATTTATCACACTTTCCACCCTATATACTCTTTCGTAAATGGCAGCATGATTTGTCATTCGCATTCATTTGGTAATAGACCGAAACAGTTGGAGGTGAGTTCCAAAAGGCGGAACATGAATGATACGTTCAAAAACTATCTGGCGGCGATCTAAGAAAGGGACACGACCCCGTAAGACACAATATTGCATGCTTACGCAAAGACCTGTGTTCGGAAATGTTGCTGCACCTGTTAATGTGGGTGATATAGGTATTATGAAATCGGAAGCTCTTGATGTTCTTGGCATGAAAATTCAGTGTGATGTTCGATGGAATACACAAATTTTTTTAAGGTTTCTAAAGAAGCTTTCAAGTGCCTCGGTTTTCTAAAACGGTATAAGAGATACTAGTTATACCACCTCTATCCATCCAAAGATGAAATACAACTCTCATGTTGGTCGGCGCCCCAAAGTCTATTATGAAGTTGCTCGACCGCATATAGGAGAGCGCCAAGGGGATAATTGGGAAAAGTAGGGTATCCAACTCTATTGATTCCCTAAAGCATCAAAGCAATGTAGGTTGTATTTCACTGTTTTATCGTTACTACAAAGGTAAGTGCACTATCGAAATTCGCACGTTTTTGCGTTTGACTCGATTTTCGTACTATTTATATCACCTATATCCGTCCAAAGATGGAATACAACTCTTATGTATGGGCCGGCGCAGTTGCAATAAAAATAAATTACTTCTGATACTACAACTTTATTTTCAAATCGATTACTGATTTGCCAACAACAGAAAAAAGGAAACGAAATCAAAAAATGATTAAAAATTTATTTTTATTGCCCGGAAAAAAATTTACAAAAAAAATACATGGCGGCTTGACAATGATATTTTCACATCGAAAGCGCTCGCCATCAACTTCAAGAGGACAACAGCCAGATAAAATGGGAAATGACAACAGTAACAACAGGAAAAAAATTCATGTTTATGAATGTACTAAACATGATATGAATAGTGTCATATTTTGCCATTTATCTGAATAGCTGCTGTATAAATTCAAATTGTTGCCGAGATATTTTCTGTCATTTTGCATTTTGAAAATATCAAAATGTCAAATCGAATGTGTGCAGGCACCATTCGTTATATCTCCGACCTCGTAACTTTATTTTCCCGCTGCAGCTTAATGTTTTGCTTGATGCAAACCTCAAGATGATGCCAGATTAAAAAAAGTCGGATTTTTAGTTTTAAATAAGACTATATATATAGACGTTGGGACATTATCCCATTCTCTTAAATATAAACAATATTAAATATTATTTTAATTACGTTTTTATCAAATAATAAGTAAGTCACTACTAAGCTGCTTCTAAATAATGCAAACGATTAAGAAATGTATTTGAAATTCTTTGCTTAGTAATGCTAAGACATTCATAACTTTTTGTTAAAGAAACATTTTTTTTTTAACAAAATTTAATCTCAGCTCTCAAAACTGCTGGGCACATCAATTTATAAATTCACACTGCCTTACATATTGGTACTTATAGATGTGTGGGTGTGCGAATTATTGTAAATTTAATTATTCTGAACATGCAAACAATTTAATAATTTCAAACAGATGTGCAAGCAAAAACTAACAAAATCAAAGACGGCACTATTGGTTAATTAAGATTGTATCTTCTGGCGTTCTAATTCAAAGAAATAATTGTTACTTTAAGAACAACGACTTCCAATGAAATGGAAATACACAACAATAACGTGAAATGTTTTACATAAAATAACACTTAAATCATTAAAAATAAAGAAATTGTTGTTATGAATAATTTAAAGTTTGCTTTTAAGCCTTTAACCTTAATAATTTTATTAGTTATTTATTATTGGAGCACAAGGTTGTTATATAAAATATTAAGATAATTTTAATATTTGTTTTCAATATTTCACCACAACATTGGGTGGCATCTCCAAGAAAAGAAAAAATGTATAAAGAATTTAATAAATCAGCTAATAGATCAGTCAATAAATGAAAAATTGTTAAATTATTTATCCACTTTTTCTTTTCTTGAAGATGCCACCAAATGGTGTGGCTAAATATTGAAAACAATAAAATAAAAATCATGTTAAATTTTTGTATAGGGATCTGGTGTTTGAGCAATAAATTACTTATAAATTATTAAAAAACTCAAATGCCAATAATTATTATTCTTAATAATTTTAAAAATTTTCAAATTTTATAGAAATATTTTATGAAAAAAATTTAAAAAAAAAAGCGAAGCTGTATAACAGCTGATAGGTACAATGGCAAGCCATTGGCTCTTTAAATTAAAAATAATATTTACGTTTAAGTAATTTTTATTAAATTTTGTTCGAAATGGTTGTTTGTGGAGTGAAAATATAAATTTTGTTGCTTTTTAGGCAACAGGTCAATTCAACCAACAACCTAAGAAATCATAGCAGAAAAAATTCTATCAGGATAATAACGCACTATTGTCATGTTAGGTAATGTCATTTCAGGGCACGTGAAATTTTGGAACATTGAATCGTACTGAATAAGTCCCGTGAATTCTTTTCCCAAGATCGTTGCCAATTCATTTGAGAAACATTTCAAAGCTTTTAATTTAGCTAAAACTAAATTCTTATTTTGGAACTTCTAAAGCTAAATGAGAATTAAAAAATCCTTTTACACAATATTAACGAGTGATACAGTGATATCAACAACCACAACGTAATGATTTTTTGTTAACATTTTACTACTACAACACATCATATAAGCAGTTCTGTAGGCTAGTGTACTAGCTTACCAGTCTGGGGGTTGTGGGTTCGATTCCGAACAGAGACCTTGGCTATTTTCACTACAAATAATAAAAATTAACTGTCGGTGGGTCTGCTCAGTGATGAAGGCATGGTCACTGGTCACTGGTCGCTGTGCTGTCTCATCTGACAGTTAATTTCCGATAACATGGACCTTCTAGAAATGAAAGCTGCAGCTGTAGGCTAGTAGGTAGTGTACTTAGCCTACCAGTTTAGGCTTGGTTGTTTTTACTACAAAAAATAGAGCTTGAATGCTATGTAAAACTATCCTTCTACTTTCACCACCTGTCTCATCTCTTCTCTATCCTTTCCTAAAGAATGTAGCACAGTTGTGACTAAATAGGTATTGTTGCCTGAAGAGCTACTTCTCTTAAAAAAAAAAAAAGAAATTGCGTAATAAGATTTACGTCTATACCTAGCTGTGTAAGCCATTACCAGATGGTGAATCATACCACTGTGAATGAAATGTAGAGTCATCCTAGCCTGCAGATACGTATATTCTCCAGTCACTTCTAGTTGCAACTTCAAAAGCCCGGAGCAGGCCGCAGCCTTCACACCTTGCTAAAGAGTTGGAGACCATCCAACTACTGGCCCAAAACGCATAAAGTTTAATAAAATGTAAGAACACAACCGCAATCATGCTCACTAGACCTGGACCATTCATTGTGAATGATCCGACCCACACAACTCAAACAAGGGCCTCGAAACCACAACCACCACGATACTTCCGAAAAGCTCAATAATCAGTCAGAGAACAGCTAAAAGTTTAAAAAAGTAAATAGCTGAATTCTGGGGCTATACTGATTCCCGTGGAAATATAGTGGAATTATCCAATTGGCTCCTGCTAGCCTTGAAGGGGACTGGGTTCCCTTTTGCTCCCGAAAGCACAAACCTAGATGGTTGTGTGATGCATAAAGACTTATAATCTGCCCCCTGGGGGGATCAGGTAAGAATTTATACGATCTTAAGAAAAATCTAGAATTTTGATTTTGGATGAAAATAGAAAAATGATTCTTTTTCAAGAGTGACATTAAAATTTTCGCGTTTTTTCCGATTAAACAGTTGTACGTGTTCTTAAAAATCTCTCATCTCTTCTATAAAAACAAAATTTTCTTTGTTACAGAGTTATAAAAAATAATTTTTAACAAATGCCGAAAAAGTACCAGAACGAAGGATTTGAGCAGTTTTTAAGTTATAAATTATGTGCTTAATTAAAAGCCGATTAATTTAATATTTTTAAGCCCACTGTGAATCTATGCTAAAATTACTCTACAAGTTAATTCCTCTGTATTTGATTTTTTTTTTTTTGCAACAGTTTACATTTTTCATTTCGTAAATATTTTGTTTGTTTAAGAATAATTCTGTTTTATTTCAATATGTGGGTTATGACACGAGTGCGACTACACTTGGATTTGTTTGTGGCAGAGATTCACTAAAATGATAATAAAGGGAAATTTTTCACTTAATGGCTCTCAAGTAGTTTGTTCTTTTTTTTTTGTTTTGTTTTTTGTTTTATTTTAATAAACAGATGGTCCATTATAAAAAGCAACAACTAAAAATGATAATAAATAAAAAAAACTAAAAGAATATTTAACCCTGTGTTAAAAATATAATTTATTTACACAAAAATTAATATATTTTTTATATGTTTGCTGGAAAACTTTAATAACTTATTTAAGGAAAAAGAAGAAAAATAATTGAACCAAAAAAAAAAAAAAAATAAAATAAAAACTGACATTCAACAATGAAATGCATCACTTTTGAAGAATAAGAAAAGCAACAATAATATTTGGCAATGACAACTGTTAGCAGAGTAAAAATAAAAATTCAACTAAAATACAAAACATTTAAAAATATTTTGAGACATAAAAATAAAAATTCTGTAATAAAGTGACACCATTTCCAATTTGAAAATTATTTTCTTTAAAAGAAATGAGTAAAAATTTATAAATATTCGGCTATGCAGTTGGAAATGGAATTTATCTACACTTTAAATGTTTTAAATAGCTATACACATACACATACACACACAGACACACACACACATTTTTGTAATCTTTCATATATTTATTTGGTTCTTCCAAATATAGATAACAAGTCATATTGCACTAAATCAAGAGCTCATCAAATAACCACTCATCCGCGAGATTCTCCATTAAAGGATCGCATCAATCGGAGAACTAATAAGCAAACACGATTTGCTGTAACTACGAATCGTCGCAGCTGGTCTGAAAGCGATCTATTACAGGAAATTGATAAAGATCTTAAGTTGGCTAAAGGATTTTTATTTCAAGATGGTGGGTGAGAAATTTTAAGAATTAAAACCCAAAATTATCCTTGTAGTATCTGTCTGGTTAATAATCCTTTCCCTATGTTTAAGAAACTTTGGTTTTAATGCATGTTTGAAAGCAAAAACTGCAAAATTCCTTTACTTTAATTACTTGTTTTTTTCTTACAGAAAAAAAAAATTTACTAAATCTACAAATATTTTTCACAAATACAAATTGTGTTCGTTATACTTTATCAACAAACAAAATCTTTTACCAAATTTCTTAAGCTAAATATTTTGATATTTTGTAATTTTTATTTGATTGTCTAGAACTTCTGTGAAAACTTTTAAGTGGGAGTGATCTAAAAAATACATTTCTATATAGAACTATTAAAAGAATGTTTTCATTAATTTGCTTTTGTTTATGAAAATTCAAATATTAAAATTTTTTTTAAAAACCTGCTATAAACGTGTTTGCATACTTTTCTTAATCCTAAAAGTATGCTTTAAAATTAAAAGTAAAGCATAACCTTGAGTTAGAAAAAAATAATTTTAATATTTATGATTTTCAAATGCCCAACCAACAATTGTAAAACACAAATTTAAATAACAAAACAAGTTTAATTGAATGAACATACATATTTTAAATTATTGTCTCAATATGAATTTTTTTGTGTATTAAATTTTTAAGTTATTTAAACTGTGTATTACGCGATCAGAAACGTAATAATGATGTTGTATAAATAAGAACGGCGCTAGCAGTTGTTTGGTGATAATAAGTCAATGGCAAATAAAACAAACAAACATCTTGACCTCGCAAAAAATTTACATTATGCTCGTTAAATTAAACAAATAAATTTGCTATTTAGTCAACAATATGTTTAGCAACATTGTAGCATTGATTGTTGGTTGCCACAGTTAAAAATTGAATTTAAATTTTTCTTATACGTGGCAATCTCATCAAATATAATTTCATTTTTTATTAGATGTGACATAATTAACCACATAATTCTTGGTCAAACTGTTGAAGAAATATGTTTAAGAAATATGTGTTGCAAGTGCCAAACATCAAACTATTTCTAATTTAATTAAAACTGTTGTAGGCGTTTTTACTAATTTAACAAAGGATAAACCTTGCTAAATTCTACAAGGTGTCTTCTTGATAATAATAGGCAGAATAATTTAGTTCTTTTGTGATTGTTTACTTAATAATATTGTGGCTAGCTTTTGACGCGACATCATCTAAGTGGAAAGTATGCTAAAATGTTAAAAAGACACTGAATTTCATCATCGTTTTTCTGCTTTATTATTCACACGTATTTGTAATCCAAATCTTATTACCATCATATTCGCCCATTTAAGAGTGATTGAGCAAGAAACACCCAAACATTTAAATTATAAAACTGTCATATTTGAATGTAAGGGAGAATACTTCCAATAGCAAAATCGATTCAATTGTCAATATGCTTTTTTTATATATAATTTAGACCAGAAAAACAGTTTATATTTTTTTAGTTTTTATATTTGTTTTCCTTTATGCTAAATATTCTTTCGAAATTTGCAAAACATGCTTGGCAATTTACTGTTTCTTACAATTTCACCAGCAACATGTGCACTTTATATTATTTCGCAGTTGACAAAAAATTGTTGCCAGAAACATTCTCACAGAAACATGTTGTTTTCTTTCATACAATGAGCAAAGAGAAAATTACATCAACAGTATTTTTTATTTATTTTGTAAAAACCGATTTATATGGTCGTAATGCCAACTACACTTGGAATAAGGAATCACTGGTTGTGTTCCTTGAATCAGCAGCAATTTTACAAACATTTTTAAATTTTTAATAATATTTAGTTGCAGTTTTGAAAGTTGTAGTTTTGAGAGGCAGACATTTGAATTTCAAAATTAATCCCTTATGGGAGAGAATAACACCTATTGGGAGTTTTTTTTTTCTTTAAAAGTATTAACGAGTACTGCATAGGATTTATGACTCGTAACTTATATAGAACCTCGTAGTTTATAATAAAAATTAGCTCAAGAAAATTTATAGTAAATTGTGTCACAACTCATCAGGTTGTTACTTAACAAGTACAAAATATTTTCAGATAACACCATCTGTAAAAGACCCCTTTATTATTTTTGGCTTCAACACATGTTGATCAACAGATTAATGGTGGGTGTATGATTTTTTTTTTTTTGTTCAATTTTTACATTTGGGCAGACTTTTTATATACCATCTCTCTTTTACTCTCTATATGTAGTTGGTCTACTCAGATCGGTCAGAATGAAATGAAAACAAAATATATAGAGTTAGTGCCCAAAAATACGTTTTTGTTTACAAAAATGAATTTAATTTTTCTCTTTCAATCAGTTGTTGTATGTGCTTTTTTTGTACATTTTTACAATGAGAATGATTTTATTTTTATTTTCTTGTTTTTAATTTACTCAATTGTACGAGTATGATGACAATGATAATGGTGGGTATTGGTGGTGAAAAATAAATTTATTTGAATATTTTTGTTTTTAATTTTTTGTACATTTCGAAATTTTCGAAAAAAAAAATAAAATAAAAAACTCAAACCAAACAAGTTGAGTGTCGGACGTAAAAGCGTACAGAGTGTTTTGCAGGTTCCTTGTTCTTCTTTTATCTTTGTTTCTTTCTGTGTGTTTTTAGTCTGCGAAAATATGGGACAGGGTTAGTAAGAATATTCTTTAAAAAAATTCAATTTAAACTTAAAATTATATATATATATATATATATATATAAATTAAAAATGAAATCACTAATTACAAAAGACATTATTAAATATTATTTTAATGTTTATTAATGTATTTAAACAACCATTAAGTGTCAGTTTCGTTGCCACATTTTACTCAAAACAAAAAACAAAAAAAAAATATCGTTTTCAACAAATGCAAATATTTGTATACGAAATTTTACAGAAAAGGCTCAATCACCGAGTATGTTTGCACCGAAATTCAAGGCCAAGGCTCCCACAGGAACAGGTAAATTTCATATTATTCCAAATTCGTAACCACTCACATAAAACAATCATTTTATATGTTTTTTTTAAAATGTCATTTTTATTAATTATCGCCTTTGAAATTTAGAAAATTGAGATCATCTTCAAAATTGTGCTGTTTTATTTTTTGTTTTTGTTAATAGGACGTGAAAGTTTTCTATATAAAATAAAATATTTTACGTTCAATTAAAAATTTTACAAATGTACTTGTTTTCGTAAATAATTCAAATTGTTTTTATTTTTTTTGTTTATTGTAAAGTTTTAAATAATAAACAAAAAAAAATATAAATTTGTTGTTCTCTATTTTTAGTCTTCGATTTTTTATGATCCATTCAATCCATTAAAAACTTTTATGTTTATAATTTACATGTGTATGTTTGTGTATCTAAATCAGAATGTATTTAGTTATAGAGGCGAAAGTGTGTTTCAAACCACAGGCATTATTTTATTCGAACATGACACTGACAGTTTAATAATCATGAAAATTTTTATTTTCGCCAATACTTTTTTATTGCATAAAATGTTGACAACCCAGCAAACACACAGTCAAACGTTTCAAATACGATAGCTTTTTGTTTTGTTTTCATATTGAACGAAATTCCCAAGAGGTTTCCTAAGCTCAAAGATGAGAAGAGTTTAATATTCTTATCGACATTTTTTTATTAAAAACTTGTGACTTTTGTCATGCGATTTCAAGAGTTAATTTTAAAAATATTAATGTTTAAACCAACGTTAAGATAGTTGCGAAAATGTGAAAAAAAAGCGTTTGTCTTTTTCTGTAAAATCACAATAATACCGAACTTCGTCTTAACTGAAAGTAGCACATTTATTTTGACTTTCTTATGGTTTGCGAGTGTTGAGTTCTAAATACTTGAAACAATATTCTGGACAAAAGGCTTGGCACTTTTTTTTTTATTAAAAAGAATTTTTAAAACTAAAAATTCTTGTAATCATTTTTTACAAATTTTTAAAATATTCAGGTTTAAATTCGCAGAAAATATATACAAATTTAAATCAAAACAAAAATACAAAAATATGTGAGACAACATCGGAACATTTTAACTTTATTATCTTTAAATCACTTTCACAATATTCAATAAACAAATGAAAAACTGACGTAAACGTTACAGCATATTTTTACATAGAAAGTGCCACCAACTACATTTTTATAATTATTATAAAATTAAACGCTTTACCCCACTTACAAAGGATTGTGCTGTCCACAACAAAATTTTATATAGTTTTTTTTTTCGCTCGGACAAGTACTCAGGGGATGACCCCTACTCATGCAGTGCATTGTACCAGAACTAGAAAAATAGTTTATGGGGAGGAGGAAAGAGGGTGTGATGTTTGTGGACATTCGATTTGAATTTTTCCACACTGAGAGTGATAGGAAAGATCGGAAGCTTATTCCACAGGAGAGGAGGAAGTTTATTTCACATACAAACTGTTATGCTAAAGAACGAATTTTCCCTGTAGTGCGAGTCAAGCGCAAAAATGTACGAGTTTCGGAAACAAGTTCCCTAATTTCGTTAGAACACTTATCATTGTAGTAACGATAACGATTAGGTGCCCCTGTAGGCTAGGAGGTAGTGTACTAGCTTGTAAATATGGGGGTTATGGGTTCGATTCCCAACGAAGACCTTGGTTTTTTTTGCACTACAAAAGATAAAAATTGACTGTCGGTGAAGCTGCTCAGCGATGAAGGCATAGTCACTGGTCGCTGTTGCTGTCTTTATACGGCAGTTAATTTCCGACTATCCTTCTGCTTTCACCACCTGTTTCATCTCTTCTCTATCCCTTTCCTAAAGAAGGTAGCACGGCATATTGACTAAATAGGCATTGTTGCCTGAAGTGCTACTTCTCTTTAAAAAAAACAAAAAAAAAAAAACAGTGAAACACATCTTACATTGGATCGATGCTCTAGGGAATATATAGAGTGGGATACCCTACAGTTCCCAATGACCCTTTTGGCCCTCTCCTGTACGCGGTCGAGCAACTAAAAAATAGATTTTGGGGTGCCGGTGCCCATAAATGAGAGTTGTATTTTTTTGGACACTTATAGGTGATATAAATAGTACGAAGATCGAATGGAGTAAAGTATCTTTTTAGAAAACCGAAACACTTGAAAGCTTCTTTAGAAACCTGAAAATTGTGCATTGTCCATCGAACATCACACTGAATATTCTTGCCAACAACATCAAAAAAAAAATCAATAAACATATTAACCATTGTTAATGAAAATTGAAAACAGATAAAATTAGAAAAAAAAAAACAATATATATTAACAATTAATATATTTAAAGAATTATAAATAACACAAGAATTTTTAATTTTTATTCTCAATTTGAGCTGAAGTTTGCATGTTTGCTGGGAGTACAGTTGAATTTTTGAATAACAGTTTCGGCTCCTTGTGTTAATCTAGTCTATAGTTCAAATTATATTTATTTGTTGTAGATTCATTTAATATTGTGTTTTAATTCATTTGTTATTAGGTTCTTTTTTTCTCACATAAAGCAACTATTTTTAAAATCACCAACAACAACAAAAAACAGCAGCAAAAAAAAAAAAACTAAATTTTTTTTATATAAATTTTGCTTAAATTTCAATATAATTTTGTTCTTTGTATTTCCATATTCATCATTTGGCGCTCGACTCCATTCTATGTTCGATAGTTAGGAATATTTTTACAACTTAATTATCATAGATGTGTAGATGAGCATCTAATAAACTTTTGCTTTTGAAATGAGTGATTAGATCAGTCATATAAAAACAATGTTTATGTCAAGTTTGTGGAAAGATAAAAAACATTTCATTTTTCGTCATAAATTTAATGATCTTTCAAATGGTGTAGTCAGTTGTATGCGTTGTTGGATAATTTATTGATTGCTAAAAAGAATTTAAAGTTTATTTTTATTTTTTGAAAAGAGGTATCATTAACACAAGTTGTTCTTTTCTGTTTTTAATCGAATAATAATTTACATATTGCATAATTTGATTTTACACTATTTAGCATAACACGGAACATTATGTTATTTGAAAGGACCAACCCTTTGATTAATTAAACAATTAATTATATCAGATGTAGTGAAGATTTAATAAACTTACAAATTATATTCAGTTTTATTCGACCTTTTTTTTTTTAAATTTTTATTAAATTTTAATCTTTTCACTCGGTCCTTTAAATTAAAACGATTTATTTTTCTTTTTTTCTCTCAATATTTCGCTTTCCTTTGGAAAGCTTCTTCAAAGAAGAAGCGAAATATTGAGAGAAAAAAAGAAGGTCCTTTAAATTAAAACGATTTATTTTTCTTTTTTTCTCTCAATATTTCGCTTTCCTTTGGAAAGCTTCTTCAAAGAAGAAGCGAAATATTGAGAGAAAAAAAGAAAAATAAATCGTTTTAATTTAAAGGACCGAGTGAAAAGATTAAAATTTAATAAAAACTTACAAATTATATCAAAATTAAGGTTACCAGAGTTAAGTATATAAAATAGCAAATTAGGGCTACCAGACTAATAAGTAAAAAACTTTGAAATTTTATATTTTTGATTGCATAATAAGTTGATTGAAAAAGACATGTGGGGAAAGTAATGCTGCAATATTTACTAACTGAGTGAGAGGTATGATTAGTAACTTAATGCCACTTTTATCTACTTTATGACATTCTTTTCAATTATTTACCCTTATTCTGTTTGGCGACGCCAACATCGTCGTCGTCACTTTAACACAGCATCAATGCTAATATGTTATTCCCTAACAGTCTTATGACGACGTTGCCAGTTTATCGATTATTTTAATAAAATATAACACAATTATCTAATATTTGAGTCAGCTAATTCATTTGTGTACTATTTTTGATAAAATTGTTGTGAAGAAAATAAAAACTGAACCTAAAATAAATTAAAAATCAAAAAAAGAATTAAAATCAAAATGTTCAGCAGATTTGCTACAGCTTCTTCCAAGGGGCTCAGTATAAGTTGATTAAATATGCCGCCTCCAGTAATTTTGCATTTTATATTTTGTTTTTACCATCTTTTTTTACTTTAAATTTTAAGTCGCGCCAAATCTGAAAAAAAAGAATTTTGTCAAACATGTATTGAACTACATACTATACCTTTTGACATCCATAACTTGTTCTGTTTGGTGAGCCAAGAGCGTTTAGAGTAGCCGCAAAACTTTCCCATTGTTTCCTAAAATAGTAGTAGGAACACTAACTTTTCGAAATCTCCTGGCAAGTGATGGGGTTTTTTCCCAATTCTTCCACTAAAATTTCAAATTGGTTGGCATTGGTAATTTTAATTTTTGCCATTTTCCATTTTTTGGACTTTTTTCATATTTTATTTTATTTTGTATTTTTAATTTTTTTTCAATCATTTAAAATTTTTGTTTATAACAGCACGACACAAAAATCACAGACTATCACAGCAATATCAACGGCAATTTAAGGCAACATCAACGACAAATTATCTTACAGAATACCAAACATGCATTGCCAGTCATCGATAAATGGCAATATTGCCAACGAGAATACTGATTTACAATAAATGATAAAAAAACGACGTTGTCTTGTATTGCCGTCGCCAAACAAAATAAGGGTGATTAAAATTTATAATTTCAAAATAACGACAAGTTCATACCAAAAAATAGTTTAATATTGAAAAATAAGAAAAAGTAACATGTGTTTTTAACAATCGAAACAAGCCACTTGCTTAGATTAATTTTGAAGTTGAGAATTTCTAAAACACGTTACGATAATAAGGCATGATTTTCTATTCGATAGTTTATCGGGCATGTTAAGCTTTCCATCCTCATGCATAGTTGAAAAAACTGTCTAAAATCCAATTTAAAATTGTTGATATTTATGAAAGCGAACCTTAGCCTGCTGACAAAGTTAAAAAACGAGTGAAAACCCTGAAATCAATTTGAAAATTGGTATGGAAAAAAGTAAGCAAAGACATTAATACTTACAGGATACTCTAACTTTTTTACGGCCTGTGCAAGGAAACATTTTTAAAGGCGAAGTTATCCATAATATTTTTTTTTTATTAATTATTTAAAATTCTTAACTGTATTATTTCAATAATGTATTCATATATTTATTGAATTCTAGGAAAAAAGTTTATTATCCTTTAGTTTATATTTTTTTTTGTGTTGTTGTAATTTTTATTTCAATTTTTTTTTTTGTTATTTAAATTTCTTTATTTGTCTTCTTAAAATTGCAACGTTTATTACAGTTTCACAATAGAAACTATCACAAGATAAAAAGTAACGTCATACAATTTACAACAGATTGAATATTGTATAATTGCTGTTTGCTGTATGCTTTGCTTAAAGCTTACTTTATATTGAAAGTATGTTATCACAACAACTTAATTATTTCATGTTATATTTCTTAGGTTTTCTTAATAAGAAAGTTGTACCTGCTTTAATAGCCATTATTAGTTTAAAGGGTGAAAACTTTATTTCACATGTTTATTACCGATTTCTCTTAGCACATCTTGGATAATAACGAATTAACTCTAATCATATTTAGCATAAAGTTGTTAAAATCCCATAAAATTTATTTTAGTTTTAGTTCAAATTTGCGAAACATTTCTCAAAAATAACACTAAAGAAAAAGTTATTTAAATGGTTGAAATTAACTAACAAATTTATATTATGGACTTAATAACATTTTATTTGTTTACTTAAAATGAAAATTAATTAACTTTAGGTGGAGGCATAGGTAGGTCAGTTTCTCTTATTCACAATACATATTCAAATGGTTGAATACTACAGACATCACTTAAATAACATGTAAGGTAAAATTTTTACGATTTTTTTTTTTTTTGCTAAAAAAAAATTAAGCCGCTACCCTCAGATCTGTTTTCCTTTTGAATAAATTTCTAATGCTTTAGTCATGCACTGTTCTTTTTAAAAAGCCTATAAAACCCTTGAAAAGAATTTCTCTACTAACGCATGAAGGTAAGCTAGCTTCGGATCTTATAAGAAAGCAACCTACAAGGAATCGCACTATATGTGTTATCATAGATGGCATTTCATCAGACGAGTTCAAGATTAATTTAGGGGTACCGCAAGACTCCGTTTTTTCTCCTACCCTATTTCTTATTTTTTTTGACGACCTTCCTTGTCAAACTTCCAACCCTATTTACGCTCTCGCAGATGACAGCACCATTTGTCATTCGTATTCATTTGGTAATAGACCGAACCAGTTGGAGGCGAGTTCCAAAAGGCGGAACATAAACGATACGCTCAATCACGATCTCGCGGCGCTCTCCGAATGGCGTCATGCGGATACAGTGGATTTTAATGCCCGTAAGACGTAATGTTGCATACTTACGCATAGATCTGTGTTCCAAAGTGGTGCTGCATCTATTATTATGGGTGATATAGGTATTACGGAATCGGCAGCTCTTGATGTTCTTGGCATGAAAATTCAGTGTGATGTTCGATAGACTAAACACATTTTTCAAGTTTCTAAAGAAGCTTTCAAGTGCCTCGGTTTTCTTAAACGTGTAAGAAATACTTTGCTTCATCCAATCTTCTTATACCACCTATATCCGTCTAAAGATGGATTATAACTCTCATATATATCGGCCGGCATCCCAAAGCCTATTTTGGAGTTGCTAGCCTGCTTACATGATAAGGCTCGGTTTTCTAAAACGGTGTAAGATATACTTCACTCCAACCGATCTTCATACTATTTATACCACCTATATCTGTCCAAAGGAATACAACCCTCATGTATGGGCCGGCGCCCCAAAGCCTATTTTGGAGTTGCTCGACCGCTTACAGGATAGGGTCAAGCGGCTCATTGGGGAAGGTAGGGTATCCAACTCTATTGATTCCATACAGCATCGACGTAATGTAGGTTGTATTTCACTGTTTTATCGTTACTACAGTTGTAAGCGCTTTAACAAAATTAGGGAACTCATTTTCGAAACTCGCACGTTTTTGCGCTTGACTCGATTTTCGTTGAGAGCACATCCATTTGTGGTCGATTGGCCGATGAATCACACTACGCATTACACGCAAAAATTCGTTATTTAGCAGAACAATTCGTACATGGAATAACCTCTCTCCAGAGGCCTTCCCTCACACTTTCAATATAGGAAAATTCAAATCAAATGTCTACAAACACTATTCCCTCTTCCCCATAGCCTAGTTTTCTAGATCTGGTATAATGCCTTACATAAGTAGGAGTCATCCCCTGAGTACTGGTCCGAACGGAAAAAAACATTGCGATAGCAGTCTGCATTAAAAGCGCATAAATTGCTAAAGTTATTCACTATATATTTTTATAAAGCACTGATTTGTTTCTCCACAGACTGGAGCTATATACTACTTTACAAACCCCTTTTAGGAAGGCTTAAGAAAAATGGATTTAAAAAGAAAACTTAATAAAAAAAAGACCTTTTAAAAAAGGTACTTTTAAAAAAGTACTTTTTAAAACAGTAAATAAAAAAAGTAGCTTCATAAAACTGTTTATATATGTTTAAAGTTATATCTCAAAATATTCAAAAAAGTACTTTTAAAAAAAGTATCTTTCAAAAAGTACCTTTGGAGTAAAGCATCTTAAAAAATAAAATATTTTAAAAATAAATAATTATTAATCTTAGTAGCGGTCAAAAATTAAATAAACCTACAAGGTGTTTGTAGCCTTTGGTATTTAAGTCTATAACTTTAAAGGAATTTGAGTCAAACCATGGCTTCAAATCACAAAATGTGAAAGGCGTGTCAGTTTTACGAAACTTTATGTAGTTTACACTTATACATATCACACAGTACTCAGACTTTTTATTTACAATCTGCAAATCCCCCAATGAATTACAGAAATAAGTCACTTCGAAGAGGTATAGTTCTTACGTAGAAAATATTTCCTTATGCGATATGGAAGTATGCCCTCAACTGGATGCTGCTTAATTATAACTACATTTTAACAATTTCAACTTGTGATAACTATTCACTTAACTGAACAACAGATGTAATGCAAAACTCTTCCTAAAAAATGTACAATTAAAAACATGAGGTTCAATTCTCCTTTTCGAAAACAGCAATTAACATTTTTGATACTTTTGCAAGGAGGCGTTGCTGTTACCTGCATGATGAAATAGTTGATTTAAATAGGAGAGCGCGAGATTACGCTACCTTAAAAATAATTTTCATTTGCCCTGATGAACTTTAGACAATTCCTACCTATTCTTTCACAAATCCTTTTAATTGCCATTAAACAATTATCTATTTACTTATCGCCACACTTTTCGATAGCATACTGTTGTCATTTTACACATACAACGATCACGCAACTCTTACAAATTAACTAGTGTGTGTGTAGTGTGCAAAAACCTATTAATAATAAAATATATAAAAATAAAAACCAGAAACTAGCAAACCTTTAATCTATTTAAAGGGAAAAAAAGTGGAACTTTTGAAATACAAATAATTAAGATTTTAAACAACAAAATTAACAAGCGCCCAGAACGACTACAAAGCAAAAAACAAATGAACTTTTTTAAGTCCATGTGATTGAACTAATAAACTTTTTTTTTGGTTGTGTTTTATAAGCAGAACATAGGACACACCTTGTCCACACCTTTAAAGATGAACCATATGGATGAAGTAGTTTCAATCGCAAAAATGAAAACAATTTTCGAATAATTTACTAAAACGAACACACAAGCTTTTTTTGCAGGCAAAGAAATTTTAAAATGAAAAATTTTACGATTGATTTGTTTTCAAAGTGATTGTTGTTGTTCATTTCTACAGATTGTTACAAAAAAAACAAAAATTACACCCAAAAATTAACATTTAAAAATTATATGTGACGTAACTATGTCGAGAATATTTATTTTTTTTTTTGGAGCTTGTGGAGTTACGGGTGAGACTATATTCCAGTAACGGCCTTTTTAGATAAACTGTAACACGTGTGTATAGTTCCATTACATTATAGACATTTAATGATCAATGATCTATAACGTAATGGATGCTAAGCGATACTAAACTTTTATGTATAATTATTATACAGGTGCCTCTGTAGGCTATAGTAGGTAGTGTACTAGCTTGTCAGTAAAGGGGTTGTGGGTTCGATTCCCAACGAATCGAATCACTACAAAATTAAAAATTGACTGTCGGTGGGACTGCTCAGCGATGAAGGCATAGTCACTGGTCGCTGTGCTGTCTTTATACGGCAGGTAATTTCCGACTATCCATCTATTTTCACCACCTGTTTCATCTCTTCTCTGTCCCTTTCCTAAAGAATGTAGCACGGTACTTGACTAAATAGGCATTGTTGCCTGAAGTGCTACTTCTCTTTAAAAAAAAAAAAAAAACGAAAAAATGTATAATTATTATTATCGAGGCTATTATTACCTTCATAGCGCCTTCAAGGGTATCGTGGTATAAGAGTTGTTTAAATGAAATTTAAGATTAATTTAGGTTTTCTCGATCACTAAATTTTTCTCCTCTTTGTCTAATATTGTAAATATTCTTTTCCTTATTATAACAGCATTTATCATTCGTATTCTTGTTTAATAAAAGAGTCTGTCCTTTGCAAGACAAAACATGAATCATATGACTTTTTTAATGAAGCTGTTTTGTGCCTTCAAGTGCTTGGACTTTTCGAAAGGAGTAAACAAACATTTTTCTTCGCACACTTTACCATTTGTTCGACGCGGTTTTTCCTTAGAGCACATTTGGCTGCAAAAACTGATTAATAGAAAAACTTGGAGTCGAAATAAAAGTTCGCAAAATTATTTCATTTACGTTACATACTGTTAGATTTTATATGTGCTTGGATTCTCCGACGGGACAAAATTTCTTTTGTTTGGGTACGGTTTTCCGTCGACCCTCGTCAAATTTGGTTTGTGAACAAACCGGTTTCGGCTGTTTGCCATTTTCAGTGTTCTTTTCGTACTAGTTGCGTTCTATTGTCAGTTGTGTTTATATAGTTCGTGTCTCCCTTCATGTTATTGCGTTCGTCACTTTCTGTCTTTTTTGCCTACATCTCTCTCTCTCTCCTTTTTTGTTTGTCTCCTTTTACATAATTTGTCACTCCCTTTTTCATTCGTCTTCTTTCCTACCTAAATTCTTTTACGATCATGCTTGTTGTCCGTTTTTGTTTATGTGTGAACCTATTGGGTTTTTTCTTTTTTCCCCTTTTATGTGACATAATAATTTGTAATTGTACGTTTATGATGTTCTTTATTGCCTTGGTCTGGCGCACCTGCGTAACGTTTTTGTGCTGGTGTAGTGTTTGTTCTCCTGTAAAAATGTTTCAACGGTTCAAATATTGTGTCCGAAGCAGTGTTTATTTGTTCATTTATTATTCGTCCGTCAAATGTTTTTTGTTTGTATATTTCCATGTTTTCCAATACATTTAGTCTCCTTCCTTTGTGCTGTGTGTGAAGCAGTTTAACCGTTGTCTTAATATGTCCTGGTGTACATTTGTTGTTAAATATATGGTTCGCGAAGTTTGATTCTGGAGTCGATTTTGGTTCTCGTAGTTTTTTGTTATAGTCTCTAATGTGTGTTCCCTAAATCTGGTTTTAATTTTTCGTCCTGTTTGCCCGATGTAGCTATAATGGCATGTACAAGTTAATTTGTAGACTCCTTGTTTGTCTAGTATATTTGCCTCGGTTGTTTTATTCCGTAGTATTCTGCCTAGATTGTTTCTTGTTCTGAATGCGGTATTGATGTTGTGTTTTCCAAAGAATTTCGCCAGTTTGTACGTTGATGTTCCCATATATGTTAATGTAGCCCATTTTTTCCCTTTCTTCTCCTGTTCTTTGTTCGTTCCAATTTGTTTCTTGATGTTATCTACGAGGCGCTTTTTGTATCCGTTGTTTTCGGCTATGGTGTATATTGTTTCCATTTCCTTCAT
Organism: Trichopoda pennipes; assembly: GCA_030448955.1. NCBI lineage: Eukaryota > Metazoa > Arthropoda > Insecta > Diptera > Tachinidae > Trichopoda > Trichopoda pennipes. The sequence continues at coordinate 8,993,116 of JASKUP010000040.1, forward strand.
ATACATTTGCCGTGTTAGTGGTGTTCTCTCGAGTCTAGTTATTAACTGCCTGATTGCCGCGTTTTTGTGTTGCTGGGGATAATCTGATGAGTTGTGTATTATTGTGTCCGTTGCTGTTGGTTTCCTGTATATTTCATATTCGATTCTGTTCGAGATTATGTTCCCCTTGATCGTTAGGTCCAGATAAATAATCCTCCCCTCGTCTTCCCCTTCCATTGTAAATTCTATGTCCTTGTGTCCTCCATTCAAGTAATCCAGAATTCGCCCCTCGTTAGATTTTATCTTTTTTGGAGTAAAATCTCTTTAGCTTATTTTAAATAAAATATAAAACTATTTTATTTGGAATCACTTTAACAATAAAATCAGCTTGGTCTTCTACCCTATTTGCTCTCTCTTTCAATAAATGTTCTCTTTGGAATTCGTTTGCACATTATTTTATTTTCATCATTTGACAAGATTTTTCGCTAGGTTTTATCACATACGAAATAAAGTTTGAAATTATTATGCGGATTTTAAAAGACTTTTTAATTTTTTTTTTTAAGTTTTTAGATGGCATTTAAGCCATTTATGTTTAAAAATAATTAACTGAATTTTTTTAATTAAAGAAATAAGAACAACTTAACATTCTAATACAGAAAACTTACTTGGCCAAGTGACAATTAGATGAGACTTAATAAAAAATATTAAATAATTTTATATTTTTATTAAATAAATGCATAGTGTTTTAAATTTTTTTTTAATATTTTTTTTATTTCACTCGCAAGAGGCACTGCATTCTTTAATACTGTAAATCCGTATTTTATATGAACCTTTGTTTATTTAATCCCATAAAAAAATCCCAATTTTATTGAAAATATTTTTTGTTAATTAAACATTTTTCACGAGTGTAAGTTAAGAAAAGTCTAACGATTAAAAGCACAAAACAATTTCTGGTAAGACCGGAAACTGATATAATTATTCAATTTGGGCTGCATTGTGTCGCATCAAAAAACGGGGTGAAACCATAAACAGATATCATGTGTGCTGATACAAACAACAATTGATTACAACAATAACAAAATATATCGAACAATTTAAATTTAAACGAAACGAAGTCAAATCAAATGAATAACTCAATTTGTTTGTTCAATTGTTGGTGATTAAACTTAAAAAACAAAAACTTCATTTTAGAGTTTGAAAATATTCTGACTGATATTGTAAAATACTAATTTAAATTAGAAAACAATACAATAATAGAGTTCTAATCCCCCCCCCCCAAACAAAAAAAAAAAAGATAAACAAAATTTTATTACAACAATTATTCAGTGTTGCTTTACAAAGATTGGAGAGCAATAAAAATCAGAAGAACGCAACAATTCTCTAGTAGCTGTTGGGTGTGCGAATGTAGAATACAGTGACATACAGTGACAATAGTCATCAGTGTTAACAAAGTTGGTTCAGAACAAGCCTGTTTTAAAAACCAAAACAAACAAACAAACAAACAGACGATTAAACAGAACAAAAACTGTTGTCCATGGTCGTTGTTGTTTTGATTTTGGTTGGCTTTAGTGTTGTTGTTAACAAATAATAATATTGTTATTATTATTATTATTATTGGGCCATTAGTTTAGGGGGCTGTAGTAGCAGCCAGTATTTAGCTGAAATAGTGATTGCTAGCAGCAGCTACCATGCGTAAAGTATTTGTGACATGACACAAAGTTTAGTTGTTTCTTGACATTAACGAAGTCAGCAACTCTATTACGGGATATATTTTCCACAAAGCAAAAAAAAAACTATTAAACTTTAACGTTAAAGGATTAATTACAGTGAGCAAACAAATTTTATTTTATTTAAAAAATTCTCGACTAGAAAGTTAACTTCCTTAGCTAAAAAAAACAAAAAAAAAAATCAAACAATTTTTATTTTGTTTAAAAAGAAACTTTAATTAAAACTGACGTCAGTTCAATTTTATATGACTTTTATTTTTGTTGCAAGTCACCACTCAATATTCGTTTTGCAATTATCATAAGTGGCCGTGTGTTAAGAGTGAATTATTTTTCAATTCCATTAAAATTGAAAATTAATTATTTTTTATTCGTATACAAAAAAAAAAAACAAAAAACAAATTTAAAATACTTCTAAACAAAATTACTGATATCTCCTCTCGAAAGCATTCAATTATTTAGTGTTTATATAATAATTCCGGTATAAAAATGTCGCTGAATACAAAAATCGTATATAAAACGGGTTTTGTTTTTTATCTGAATAATTGATTTAAATATAAAACAGAAATGAAAAAAAAAAAATAAAAAATAATTTAAAGTGCAAAACAAAATTATTTTACTTAATCAACCTGTAGTCAAATAACAGTTATTTTATATGTTGATATTTTATTAGTTGAACAAACAAATTAACTATAAATATTTGCACAGTGGTTTATAAAGATTAAAGGACAAGATTTTAATTACCAAAAAAAAAAAAATGTAAAATATTAAAAATGGAAAGTAATTAAAACTTAAAATAAGGGTTATTGCAATAATAGTCTCAGAGTCTAAGACGCATATGATGCATGTGTCCCAAAATTGAACTAAAATTTCAATTAAATAGAAATAATTATTAAATCATTAATTAGAAGTAAACAGCATAAGCATTTCGCTTATGGTTTTTTTGTCACAGATCCTTTACTTCAGTTAACTCCTAAGAAAGAAATTTCAACTATGCCAATTCTGAAACAAGAAATGTCTGTTAATTAAATTATTTTATGGACTATATGTTATATCTATCGACATTAATATCTCTTCATTTAGGCAAAACGAACTCTGTTTTTATATGCTGATGTCATTTCAGAGCGTATATTCCAATATTCCAGTTTAATGAAAATCTATTTTAACAATAAAGAAATCCATCACTTTTAAATATGCTAATCCGCATCGTTAATTTTAAAACAAAATGTATCGATTGCTCCATTAATATGCAGCTATAAAAGGATTCGCATAAGCCTAACAGATTGGTCTGATAAGCATTTGTGTAGGACACATATGTCTGCTGCTAGACTAGCTATTTGAGTTAACATGTTTAAAAGAACCAATACAATACCATGCTAAATAGTGTTAAGCTACGACACATATGTCTGCTGCTTGATGATGAGTTTCTTATTTTAATTAACATGTTTAAGAAAACAAATACAATACCATATTAAAAAATGTTAAGCTGAGCAAATTGTTATCAAATTTAAACGAGTCTAAGCTCTTGAAAGTTGTCACGGCTTCCAACTAGTTTTGCCTCTAAGGAATAATATATCTCCAATAAGGATGTTATTCCTTTAAGTAAAACACTACAGAAATTGATTGTGTTAGTTTAGTGCTAAAGTAGCAGGTCAAACAAAAAAAGCAGTGGCATCAGCTGTCCAAGAAAAACTTAGTTTTTGCTAATTTAGAAAACAGGATACAATAATTGAATATATGTAGACCTCTCTAGCTCTTTAGAGTTTCAGGGGATTTCTCTACGATTTCGAGTAAAACCTATCAAATTTTCTAAAGTAATTGTAATTCGTTATTATTCAAAATATATAATAGCTTAATGTAAGGAAAAGCACATGGATAGACTACTTAAAAACTCATCTTAAGGGAAAATTGAAGGTGAAATTATTTTTAATATTTTTACAAGAATTTTAGGGTTTCTTGTACCTTTTCTTTAAAGACTGATGATTACAATTATCGTTTAGAGAATTTTGCTTTACATTTACATAAGTTGCCCCTGTAGGCTAGTAGGTAGTGTGCTATCTTACATGACTGGGCGTTGTGGGTTCGATTCCCAACAAAGACCTTGGTTTTTTTTTTTCATTACAAATAAAAATTGATTATCGGTGGGGCTGCTCAGTGATGAGGGCATGGTCACTGGTTACCGAGCTGTCTTATACGATAGTTAATTTCCGTAAATAATCTTCTACTTTCACCACCTGTCTTACCTCTCTCTATCCGTTTCCTAAAAAGTGTATCGCGGTACTTGACAAAATAGGCATTGTTGCCTGAAGTGCTAATTCTCTTATAAAAAAAAATTATATTTGATCTTCTCTGCCTTAGATTACTCGTAGTTTTTAAAGTTTTCCATAGGCTTAAGAAAGTAAGTTATTCCGCTGTTAAACAAGGCGACACTCTTTGTCATTGCAAACTTCTTCTGTAAGCCTTGTAAATTAAGCAAGTCTTAGAAAATACTCCAATATTTTAAAATAAGATTTAGCATTAAAAGAAATTAACTACACATTACTACAATAAAAATAAGCATTATCTGCTTTCTGAATATAAAACAATGCAAAAAATCCATGCCGCCGGCGGTCTACACAGAAAATATAGGCGAAGTATTTGAACAGATTTTTAAATACTAAAAATATTTATATGTTATCTTAAATAAAATTCTAAAGTTATCCACCCAGAATTGAAAGTTAATGCCAGTTAAAAATTATAGCATCGGTGTTGAATGCGGCTTTTTTTATTTAATCGCCTCAATTATGCGAAACAAAATTTGTATTCTTTAAAATAATTTAAAAGTTTTTTAAACTTAAACTTTTAAAATAATTTAATAAGTTATAACGGAATTACACAAATTAATATTAATTTTTTTCAATATTTTTAATAATATTTATAGCCTGGAATGGAGGATGCAAATGCTTAAAAATTATATCTAGATGTGTGCTAGAAATTCCTAATGATTGATTTAATAACGAGATATATATTTATATATATTAATATTTTATTATCACTAACACCATTAGCAAATTCGATTCGAAAAAAATATGGTGTTTTAATTCTTGCTAAATTTCAAAAAAAAATTTTTTTAACTGACATTAGCGTGCTGTCTACAGCATAAGAAAACATGATTAAAAATTAAAAAAATAATCAATTAAAATTAAAAAAAAAAAATCAATATAAGTAATATTACAATTTGCAGTCTAAAGTATAGTACGTTCAAATAAAATAACATTTGACCCATTTGCAAAAAATTAGATCCTTTCCTTTTCTTAATACAATTCTATGATCATTGTTTTGCTTTTATCTCTATTGCCCTTAAATTATAATCAGATCTGTCATAAATCAAATGATTTATTTTAAAGATTTTGTCAGATTTTGTCACTTTTTTAAACCCTTTAATAATTCAGGCCAAAATAAATATAAATCTATTTTCTAGTTTCCATTAAAATAATAAAAAAACACATCCGTGCGGAAATATATTAAATTAGTTTTGAAATAAATATTAAAATAAGAAATCACGCCCACTTTTAATTAACATAACATAACTTTAAATGCTATTTCTAAATAAAAGCACAAAATTATCCACAAAAATGTAACAAATTAATGTATAAAATTTAATAAAAATCTTTTAATAACTAAAATTAAAATACACAAAAAAATTCTAATTCCGTTTAGGATATTCCCACCGTGCGGCGCCCCCTGAACGACTTTTTTAATTTAATTTTATTTTATTTTAATTTAATTTACTAAAATCTTTATAAGTTACGTTATACAGGAGATAACAAAATGAGTCATCGCCTAGATCAACGCCGTCGTCACGATCAGCATGATTTCAAATGGATTGTTTTGCTTTTTTAATTTAATTTATTTTTGTTTTTTCATTTAGTTTTTCTCTTCTTTTTTGTATTTGCTTTTTTTGAATGGCTGCCAACTGTAACTTTTTCTTTAGCCACTATTTAAATGTGTTTTTTTTTTTTTTTTTTGGTGTAAGAATATTTTTTTCTGCCACTTTTTTCCTACATTAATATTTTATTATGCAAAAAAAAAGTGGTGATTTTTTCTTTTGTCATGTGGTTTAGTAGGGAAGACGCCATAAATGTCGCTCATTTTTCTTCTTTCGCCGTCGTAATAGTTTTAATTGTGTTTATTTTGTTAATTCATAATTTTCATTTAACAAAAACATAACTATAAACGTTAAATGTCAATTGATTTGTGTTTGTTTTAAAACCACGAAATGTTCTTCTTTTGTTTTTCTTTTTTCGTTTTATGATTTTGTTTTTTATTCTATCATGCCACTCCATTTTAACTAATAGGCATATGGTCGCCCAAAAATCAAACGCCCACATCATCTTTATCAAATTTGAGTGATTGTAACAAGTCTACACCGCCAAACCCACCTCAACAACCGATTTGGACGCCACAGCCATCACCAACATCGAATCGAAAAGAATTTCGACCGGTGCGCTTTGAGTCTCCCACTTTGCCGCGTAAATACATTCTGTCAACTTCATCTGAACCCACTTTGCCGCCACCCTGGAGCTGTGCAAGTAATAAAAGCGAAACACAGTCGCCGCAAAGCTGTACAAATTTAAGTACACCTAATTCAATAGCCTCTGATGCAACCAATGTCTCATCGCTTTTAGGCTCAACGAATTCCATAGCTACTACTGTTTTACCAAAATCCAGTATTTCGGAAAAAATTAAAAGTATTTTCAAATTTTTTTTTTTCTTTCTTATTTATGCCTTTTGAGTTAGATTTTCTTCAAAATTTGTTCATCGTTTTATTTTTGATTCTATAGCTTTTGAACGCTCAGCTTCGGCTTCGGATTTGTATAGCCGACCCCAAACGAAACGTTCTGCCGCTAAGAATCGCCCCTTTTATAAACCTAATGAAGTCAGTAAGTATGTGTAAGAGTTGAAAAGGGAGTTAGTATTACAAGATCACTCTCACTTTTAAAAAATAGTTCACTAAACACAGGTATTTAGTAAGAAAAGCAAACCAACTCCCATTGGTTACAACTTACTGTCGATCGATCATATCAATCAAATATTTAACAGAAAATAAAGGGTGTTTTTTTAAGTCCGATAGAACTTGAAATTGTAAAAAATAACACAAAAAATTAAATTGTAATCAAAATTTCTTTTTTATTCGAAGGATCAATACGTGACATTAACATTTGAAAATGATTTCGGGCACCGCGGCTGTTCTTGACGAAGCGCATTCTGGACGTCCAATTTTGGGCCACTTTTTCGAGCACTGCTGGGCTTATGTCACGAATAACACGAACAATGCTGTCCTCCAAGGCGTCAATTGTTGCTGGTTTATCAGCATAAACCAGTGACTTCACGTAGCCCCACAGGAAATAGTCGAGTGGTGTCAAATTGCACGACCTGGGAGGCCAATTGACAGGTCCATTTCTCGAAATCAACTTATCGCCAAATTTTGATTTCAATAAGTCGATGGTTGCGTTCGCTGTATGGCACGTAGCTCCATCCTGTTGAAACCACATCTCGTCCGGATCAATGTCATCCATATTTACAAACAAAAAATCATTGATCATGGTGCGGTAACGATCTCCATTGACCGTGACGCGAGCTCCGGCCTCGTTTTTGAAGAAATAAGGTCCGATGATGCCACCAGCGTGAAAACCGCACCAAACGGTGCAGTTTTCTGGATGTAATGGAGTCTGTAGGGTCTGTTGTGGATTGGTCTCACTCCATATGCGGCAATTTTGCTTATTAACAAACCCGTTAAGCCATAAATGCGCCTCATCGCTGAACACAATTTTGCGATAAAACAACGGATCAGTTGCCAACTGCTCTAGAGCCCAATCGGCGAAAGAACGACGCATATAATGGTCTCATGGCTTCAATTCCTGCACCAGCTGGATCTTATACGGGTGTAGGCCGAGATCTTTGCGCATCATTTTCCACGTAGTGGACGGACAGAGCTCCAATTCCTGCGACCGACGACGAATTGATAAATTTGGATCTTCTTTCACACTTTCGTTTACAGCGGCGATATTCTCTTCAGTACGCACATTCCTTCGACGTGTTGGTGTTATTGCATCCTCTAGAGAGTATGTGGTACGAAATCTATCGACAGTTCGACGAATGGCTTGTTCAGATGCACGATTATGTACGCCATAAAAATGACGAAGTCGTCTATAAGTTGCGCGAATCGACGACTGGTTTTCAAAGTAAATTTGGATAATTTCGTAGCGTTGTTCAAGCGAGAGTCTATTCATGATGATTTGTCAGAGTATACTGAAACAAATAAAAAAAAAAATGTTTCATCAAAATTTCATTTTCATTTTTTGTGTTACTTTTTACAATTTAAAGTTCTATCTAGCTTAAAAAACACCTTTTATAAACTCCGATCGATAATTAGTGCTTTAAATTTCTAATAGAAATGTTAAATATTTCAAAGAAAAGTTTATTTCTCTTACTCAAAAAGCTTTACATTCAAAGCTTTAACATTTTTTAAAAAATTATTGCTTGAATGAATATCTAAAGTTTGTTTCATTTAACCTCAAAAGTATAAACTTTTTGAAATTTTTACTATTTTAAATTTTGTTTTATAAAAATATCAAAAAGCTCTTGCAGACTCCATAGACAAATATCAATTCGTTTAAGTAATAATTCTTTTTTTTTAATTCAAAATCCCAAGAATTTTGAAGCAAAGACAAATTTGGTGACACTTGAGTGTAAAAAAATGTCTACACGAAATCATTTAAACTCTTTCCTGAATCCACGGTAAAATTAAACTAACAAGGACAGTGAAAAAAGATTCAGAAAAATAAAACAAATAATCTCCACAGCAAAACTAATAATCATAAAAATGTTAAAATGCCGAAAATTCTGAAGAAAAATACTTTTTTTTTAGTAACAAAAATCGCTGATATTGAATATTATTTTTAAATTTATTTTCTTAATAAGGTCGACAACTGCGGTTTTGGGCGCTTTTCGAACCACTTTCATATTTAAATTATAAGTAAAAAGTGCGTCTAAGAATATCGACATCTATTTTCACCATCAAGTTCCGCAGCAGCAATTCTACTTTAGTAATTTTTACTCACAATTGCAATTTTCTATATTATCATAATATCAGGGATTCTGTGTTGGTGGTACTGGCTAAAAACTAACATTTAATATGCTGCTTGCTGTTTAGTCATTATCGTACTCCCACTCCCTCAGTCTCTATGTCACTTCGCTTAACTGCCGAAAAAGTGTGTCTGCCTATTTGCTCCGCAGTAAGTGTTGCACCCAGACAGCATTTGCCACTACACTTTCTCTTTCTGAATTTTACCAGCTTTGAACTTCGACCTTCACCGGTCCACTCATATCATACCGTCGCTTGTTAGTCTTTTGAGTCGGTTTTATACAGTCTGGTTTATTTACTGATCCAGACGGCAATTATGTTTTTTGCATTAAATTGTTTTTGCTTCAATTTTGAGTGAAAGCATGAGAAAGATGTGTACCTCAAAACAGTGTCCTCACATTCCTTGAACATGTTTCATGGGTGGTAATTGGCTAGACTATTTGACTTTCTTATGACGACTTTCATTCGTCATTTATAATATTTATTGTTGTCTATGTAGCCAATGATGAGAATGCATATCTCAAAAGCCGTTCTCTCCCCGGGGGCACATGATAGTGTTTACGGATCCTACAACTGCCATCTAGACTTGTGTCTTGCGGGGTAAAAGGCAGCCCAGTCCCCTTCAAGGCTAATAGGAGTCAACTGGACAATCCACTATATTTCCACGGGAATCAGTAGCCCGCAGAGTTCCGCTATTTGTCTCTTTAGGCATTTAGCTGCTCTCTGGCTGATTATTGAGGTAGGCCCTTCGGGAGTATCGTGGTGGCTGTGTGTTTCGAGGCCCTCGTTTGAATTTGTGCATCGGATCATTCACAATGAACACAATGAATGGTCCAGGTCCAGTGAGTATGAATGCCGTCGTGTTCTTAATTATATTAAGCTTCATGCGTTCTGGACCAGGAGTTGGATAGTCTCCAACTCTTCAGCAAGGAGTGAAGGCTGCGGCCTACTTCGGGCTTTCAAAATTGCTACTAGGAGTGACCGGAGGATATACGTATCCTAAGGCCTTCTAGGGCGTGAAGGGCGTTGCTTTTCATTCACAGTGGTTTGACCACCATCTGATTAAGGCCTACGGCCAGGTGCAGATGTAAATCTTATCACGTCACATCAAAAACCGTGCAGATATTTTTAAGTTTTCCTGGAAAACCTGTCTTCCAGCTTAAGCACCTGTCACAAGTTTTTAGTTTAATAAATTATAATAAATAATACATTTTTATAGGGCTGTTTCTATTACTGCTGAAAATATCAACCGTCATGAAACAGTAAAAAAAAATTCATAAATATCACGATAAAATCACATCTCTATAAGTCACATAATTGCGGTAGATACTCAATTTTGGAAAAAAAAGAGTTTTCGCCTCTTTTAGCCGATAATTTTCCCAACAATTTTTCCAGCATCTCGCTAGTCATGATAGTTATCAAAAACCTGAGATGTGTTAAAATTTTAGGGTTACTTTTATGATTTCCTGCAGACATTTTGACTTACTCTCGAATGGTTTTGCTTTTTCATCTAAATACCCGTAATAACGACTTTGATTTATTATTTCAGATGTCAATTAAATAATTATGATCTAAATCCTTTTTATATCCTGTCTGCATGCATCTAAATATTTTGTAGTAATTTTTCCTCTAATTTGATTATTTCTGTTAAAACGTCTTTTAACCAAAAGTCGTTTATTTGTTTGTTTGTTTGTTTGTTTGGTATTAATGTGTTAAGCCTTTTACAGTTTATAATGTTAAACACGAATACATGAGTGAACCGGAAACGGGAAACGATCATCCAAAAAAAATGGCACAATTAGGCAGAAAACAGTATGATGGTATTGGCCCTATAACCAATGACGGCATGCCCATCATTTTAAGATCGGTAATAAATAAAACAAAATTCATAAAACTTATTACAAAAAAAAAAAAAAATACATTACAAGAGTTAATTTCTTAATCTTCTCTTGTCTATTTTTGTGTTTTTTCAATTTGAAACTTATATCGAACAGGAAGTAAAGGAACCACATCAGCATGAATGGTATAAACGTTTATATCAAACCATTCACAAGCAGAAGCATGGCGGTATGATTCGAAAATAAATAAACAAACAAACAAAAAAAAATGTTGAACCAAAACGTTAAAAAATTTATTTCAATTAATATTTTTCTTTGATGTTTCTAAAGTAAATTTTATTATTCTGCAGCTATTTATTAAATTAAAAATTCAATTAATTTGAAGGGGCTTTCTAAAATGCCTTTCAAGTTTGAACATCTTTCGTTATTCTAAATGTTTTCAGCTAGGCGCCGGCTATCAAGTTTTTATGACTTTACTTGTCATGACTGTGAGTGATTTAACCCACCCAAATGCGATTCTTCATTTACGCTATTAAAACTTTAAAACTTCGTAAATTGGCACCACTTTTTTAGCGTAAATTTTTTGCCTTTGTCCTTCAAAATTTTGCGCACAATCGATTACGTTTAGAAAATCAATGTAAGCTGTTAAAGAGAGAGTTGGGGTTTCGACAAACAAGCAAAAGAAGATTGTGTTTGCGTAAATAGTACTATCGCCAAAAATTTACCGAATGATTTAAGGGACATTTAATTATTATGTAGCTTATGAAAACAGCAGCCCGAGACTGTTGAATTTTGTTTTTAAACATATTGTGCTAAAATTCTACAGCGCTACTCTTATTTCCAATAAATACTTGTCATTTTAAGTACAAGGTGGCGCAAAAATAACCTTCCGATGTTTTTTGGCTGTAATTAAAAAAATAAATGAAAAACTTTGATTCTCCTTGTGGATTATTTTTATTTGGTCTTTTAATTTTTTTAAATCAAGTCGAGAATATGATGTCATGTAAATGGCCGCCGCCACAGTTGATTGTCATTTGAGCCCTTTTTATGGCATTTTCCATCACTGTGGCCAAAACTTCCGGCGATAGGTCCTCACATTCTTGACGGATATTGTCTTTAAGAGCTGCAAGAGTCTGAGGCTTGTTGACATAAACCCGCGACTTCAAAAAGCCCCACAAAAAGAAGTCTGCAGCGCTTAAATCAGGCGATCTTGCTGGCCAGTGCAAATCGCCAAAACGGGAGATTAGGCGCCCGGGAAATGCATCCTTCAGCATATCGGTTGTGGCACGTGCAGTGTGTGCCGTTGCACCGTCCTGTTGGAACCACATATTTTCCAATCCCAATTCATCAAGTTGCGGCAAAAAGAACTCGTTGATCATTGCTCTGTAGCGCTCACCATTCACAGTAACCGTTTGGCCCGCGACGTCTTCGAAGAAGAAAGGTCCGATGACTCCTCCAGCGAAAACAGCACACCATACAGTGAGTTTGAGCGGGTGTAATGGCTCTTCGTGGGTTACACGCGGATTTTCAGTGCCCCAGAAGCGTAAATTTTGCTTATTTACGTACCCGCTAAGATGGAAATGGGCCTCATCACTCATGATTATTTTTGATAAAAAATCATCTTCCTCTTGGTGATGGCTTGAGCGTATGTTAGACGCGATTGGTGGTCAGCAGCTAACAGCTGATGCACCGTCTGGACTTTGGACGGAAACATCTTCAAATCTTGTACCAAAATTCGCTGTAAAGACCGTCGACTGATACCCATTTGCGTGGCACGTCGTCTGGTCGATGTCGACGGCGCTTCCATGACATCCTCGCCTACAGCAGCAATATTCTCTGCAGAACGGCTACTCCGGGGTCTGCCACGCCTGGCAGCATCTCGTGTTTTGCCAGTCTCTTCGAGGCGAGCGGCTAAACGTCGCAGTGTTTCACCAGTAGGCGTTGGACGGCCAGGAAATCTGCGACGAAATTCACGTTGTGCCAAAGTCACCGAGCGATTATTGGTTAAATAAATAGTCACCAATATTTCGCGTTCTGGAGCAGTGTAGCGTAACATTGTTTATTAACGTGTATTTCGCATGTGTTTACTACACAAATGTCAAAACAGAACTGACATTAGGGGCCAATCGCAAAATTTATAGCATTTTCTGATAGGAGGATTTCTTTTGCGCCACCTTGTACAAGTACTTTTTCTTGCGGACGCTTACGGAATTTTCCCCTGTAGGCTAGTAGGTAGTGTACTAGATTGTCAGTATGGGGGTTGTGGGTTCGATTCCCAACGAAGACCTTGGTTTTTTCACTACAAAAATAAAAATTGACTCTCGATGGGGCTGCTCAGCGATGAAGGCATAGTCACTGGTCGCTGTGCTGTCTTATACGGCAGTTAATTTCCGACTATTCTACTTTCACAAGAGATAAAACATATCTCTTCTCCATCCCTTTCCTAAAGAATGTAGCACGGTACTTGACTAAATAGGCATTGTTGCCTGAAGTGCAACTTCTCTTTGAAAAAAAAAAAAAATAATAATAATAATAAAAAATTGCGTGAAATAAAACCTTATAAGCCAAGTTGCACAAATTTAAAATTATTTACTGGCGCCTAGCTCAACAGAACTAGTAAAAATTAATATCAATTTTTTTTTTTCAATAAAAATTAGTGTTAATAAAATGAAATTAATTCTATACAATTTTAAATTGATTAATTTAATTAAAATTTGACATGCTGACTATTAACATAATTTTTGCTAATCACTATTTAATTACTTTAATGCAAAAGGCGAGCATATGCTTACATAATTATATGACACAGCCTCACTTAGCCCCTAAGTGTGTGGCTGATGACTAACTTTTCGTTTTTTTTTGTTTGTTAAAGTCTCAAGTACATGTTTTTTTTTCGTTTTGGTTTATGCACATTTAATGGCTGTGCTCGAACGCTTTACTTTTAAATGCACATCTGCTGCAATTGTTTTTTTTTGTTTTTCAAATATATTCTATTTTACATATTTAAAACGTCTAATAAAAAATAAATAATTAAACATTTTCGATTTTCGTAATGGAATTATTTTAAAAATGCCATAAACAAATAAATATACAGAAGATTGTGTGATCCGCTACAAACAACCAAGAGGTGAATCTTATACGAATGATCCATATTTATAAATGTGTGATTAGTTTTGTACTTGGCTTGTTTATTATTCCATAAAAATCAAACATCCACATCAATAATTGTAATTATTTATTTATGTACATACATGTAGATAAACTGAAACTGAAATCTGCTGATGTTATGCTTGATTTAACATTAACATAATGCCTGAAAATTAACAATAACAACAAGAAAACAAGAATTGCCATTATTAACCCCTTAACCGGAGAAACTTAATAAAAACTTTCATAACATTCGTGTATTAATTTGTGTTACACTTCTTTAATATTCTAATGCTTTTAAAATATATTATTTCTAAAAAACTAAAACTACAGTTTTAATACTAAACACCACTGAAAGCACCCACCTTAATAATGCACCTGGATAATTAATAAAGATTTTATTATTTTTTTTTTTCAAATATTTTCTAAAAACATAAAAAATACTCAAACTGCCTGCGTTAACTGCCTGCCTTTTTGCCTGCTATATTGATAACAAACTGTGTGGAACTTAAATTAATTATTTTTCCATTTAAATTATTTATTTGAAAAGGTCGTAATCATTACAACATACTTAATGGTTATCAATCCGAACCCGAACCAAATTGCGATTCCGATTACTCAACCATTAAATATCGTGCGGTAAATCCAAATCGTTTGCATTCGGTGTCATCGGCCTTGAATGTGCGTAAAAGCAACGATACGTAAGTGTTTTTTTTGTTTTGTTTTGCTCCAATACTTTGAATTTTAAGTAAATTTTTTTAAAATTTTTATATTTCACAGACTTTATGGAACTTTACCTCATCCTGTTAAGTCAGGTCAAAATTCCTATAAAAATCAACCCGGTCGTATAGAAGATTACGTTACCGGTCATTCTTCGGTTTCCGAAAAAGAAAAAAAAGAAGTAAGTTCTATTTAATTAACTTTGAAAAATCGTTCACATCATTTTCGCATGCTTGCTTTTGCCTTATAAATCCTTCAATCCCAAAAAACAAAAAAAATTCTAAAATTAAGAATTTAAGAGCCGAAAAAAATAGAGAGTAGATTTAATGAAACATTCAGCAGCAACAGAAATTTTCGATTTTTCTTTTAAACTTTCTGCTCTATAAGCTTTTTGTAGGCTTTCTAAATGGTTGAAAGATGAGAAGATGGTGATGATCTTTGATTGACATGACACTTGCAAAATTATAAGCAAACCACTAGGGCGATTGGTATCGACATCTTGTTGAAGCTAATTCTTCCACGTAAATGGAGCCATAAGTTATTTAAGAATCTCAAATTATTTTCTTATATTCATGATCTATTCTCTCTCCTATAGCAGAACAACAGCCGATACAGTACACAGGACCAGAAATATACAGACTAACTAACCTTTTTCACAAAGAGGGAATACTCACAGCATTCAAAACTGGCAACACTCTGAGACATAACTTCAGAACAACGACAGAAACAACTGACAAATTTAGTTTCAGTGGGGTATACAGACTTACCTGTACCTGCAAACAAACTTATATAGGGCAAGCAATATAGCACTAAAACAAGGTTTACAGAACACATACGATCATACAAACGGAAAAGAGAAGATTCCAACTTTGCATTACACCTTGACAATCACGGACACACCAAGGTGCCCCTGTAGGCTAGTAGGTAGTGTACTAGCTTGTCAGTATGGGGGTTGTGGGTTCGATTCCCAACGAAGACCTTGCTTTTTTTCACTACAAAAATAAAAATTGAATGTCGCTGGAGCTGCTCAGTGATGAAGGCATGGTCACTGGTCGCTGTGCTATCTTTATACGGCAGGTAATTTTCGACTATCCTTCTACTTTCACCACCTGTTTCATCTCTTCTCTATCCCTTTCCTAAATGTAGCACCGTACTTGACTAAATAGGCATTGTTGCCTGAAGTGCTACTTCTCTTTAAATAAAAAAAAACAAAAGGAAATGGATGAATGTATGACATTACTACATCTCCTGGCAACAAAAGGACGAAGACTAGATATTCTTGAAAACATGGAAATCGACAAAACAAAAACTTTCAACAATGACGTTATAAACGAACAGGAAACGCGACCTCAGACACAATTTTCACACCATTAAAACTACTCATGCAAACGGGCAAATGGGCAAACGAAAAACACCCTCAGACGGACACACGTACCTACATAATAATAAAAGACGGAGGTATCGATAAATTTACTTTGACTGCCATTCTGCTTACCTGAATAGATACGAACTTGACGACGGAACCGCCTAAACGCCAACACAGACTCACCAGTACAAACCACAACGCGGCTTGGGAATAATGCATTCGCATCGAAAGCGCTCGCATTTGACTACAAACCAGCCAGTTAGGACAGGAAGTAGCAATAGCAGAACAACATATTTGAAAAAATGTTTAAGAAAACAAATAATACCGCTTTAAAATAGCATAAGCAGAGTGCCCACTTGCAGTGGCTTTATCGTATTTTTATAAGCCTCTTCAACTAAATCAACTAATCCCTCTTTTGGGTTAAAGCCACAATTTTTCTTTGTATTCATTTAATTTTGTTTAAACAAAAATTGTTTGGTATATTTCCACGGGATTATATACCGCTTCCCTCTAAACGTTTCTTCCTTATTACAATACACCACAACTGATTCTCTTCAATGGTAGGCTTTAGGTTTGCGATCTTTCTTTTAGTCCCTTATGCTCGCTATTGCACTCTGTTTAAGAATATACTACATGATCCTTCCAACTTACTAGTGAATGATAATTCAGTGCACTACATTTTTCTTACTCGATATGAAATATTATAAAAAACGAAATTAACAAGTTAAGCAATCAGAATTATTAGCATTTTGCAATGGAAACAATCAAAGATCTAAAGCTCGGATGTACTTTTTCTCCCAAAAAAAAAAAAAAAAAAAAAAAAAAAAAAAAAAAAAAAAAAACTTTCAAAATGTCAAAATGGCTTCTTAAACTAATTGAAAATTATAACACGTTCATAAGTTTTAAAGGAAATAAAACCTATATTATATGAATATTAAGTCAATTACTCATTCCTATAGAATGCAGCATTTAATTAGTTTATGCCTAAAAGGTCCTTTATAAATGCTTTTGCCTATAAAAAATTCTGCTGGGCTCAATGCTTCATCGAAAAAATCTGCTCTATATAAAATCCAGCTCACACTATTCCCACTGATCTCTGCCTTTCCATTCCTTGTATTTGTCTTACAATTGTTGAAATGCAAAATATTAAAGCTGTCATTATGTATGTCCACTTGCTATTAAGAACTTGTTCCTTTACAATTATTCGCTTTATTGCTGCTTTCTTTCACTATTCCATCAAAACCATTTGAAAAATCTGTTTATGACTTCATTTCAAATTTATTTATTTTCAAGGTGTTTTGCTATTTTGTTGTAAATTTGTATGTAGTTTCAGTATTTAATTTGTACATGTGTTCAGTTAAGGTTAAAAATAAATTTAAAACAAAAAAAAAAAAAACAAAAAACAAAATCATTTTAATAAATTTAAAATATCAAAAATTTTATTCGCTTTTCTAGTGGTGGGACGAAATAATGGACATCTTTAATGTGGTATGCAAATTTTTGCTAATTACTTTTTCTTTTATTTATAAGATTTTACCAGAAATAAATTTTTTATTTTATATAGAAGTTTATTTTGTACACTGAACACCAAACTTTGAAAAAATCAACTACAAATTAAAAATGCTTTGAATTTGCAGCTGAAATAAGTTAGATAGCTTGAGTTTACTTTATGAATCCATACTGAATATAAAGCAATAAATTCTGTTCCTGTTTTTTTTTTTTTAATGTTTCAACCCTCTATTTACTTGACCTTAATTTTCAAAGCATCAATAAATTTTTGGCAGTTGTTGCCATACTTTCAGCTTTCTGTCATGCGTGATTTGATTTACATCTGCACCGACTAGGTAGTCATTACCAGATGGTGGCTCTTGGAGGCCATCGAATACCTATATCCTCCGGTCACTTCTAGTAGCAATTTCGAAAGCCCGAAGTAGGCCGCAGCCTTCACTCCTTACTAAAGAGTTGGAGACTTTCCAACTCCTGGTCCAGAACGCATGAAGCTTAATATAATTAAGAACACAACGCCATTCATACCCACTGAACCTGAACCATTGTGTTCATTATGAATGATCCGACCCACAAACTATCACGAGAGTCTCGAAACCACAACCACCACGATACTCCCATATAGGGGCCAACCGCCAATAATCAGTCAGAGAACATCTAATTGTCTCAAGAGACAAATAGTGAACTCTGCGAGCAAGGCCTGGGCTCCCTTTTACCCCGGAAGATACCAGTCTAAATGGAATAGTAGGTTCCAAAAAGACTATCATGTTCCCCCGGGGGGCTGTCTGTCATGCGTGATTTGATTTACATCTGCACCGACTATATAGTCATAATCAGATGGTGGTCAAACCACTTAGTTGATTGGACACCAACTACGCCCTAGAAGGCCTTCGGATACGTATATCCTCCAGCCACTCCTAGTAGCAATTTAGAAAGTCCGGAGTAGGCCGTGCCCTCACTCCTTGCTGAGGAGTTGGAGACTTTCCAACTCCTGGTCCAGAACGCATGAAGCTCTTATTTATTGAGAACACGCCAGCATTATTACTCACTGAACCTGAACCATTCATTGTGTTAATTTGAACGATCCGACCCACAAACTCTCACGAGGGTCCGAAACCACAACCACCACGATACTCCCATATAGGGGCCAACCTCAATAATCAGTACAGAGTACATCTTTGCCTTAAGAGTACAAATAGTGAACTCTGCGAGCGTACTGATTCTCGTGGAAATATGTGGATTGTCCAGCTGACTCCTACTAGCCTTTGAGGGGCCTGGGCTCCCTTTTACCCCGCAAGACACCAGTCTAAATGGAGTAGTAGGTTCCAAAAAGACTATAATGTGCCCCCGGGGGGCTTTCTGTCATATTCGATTTCTATATTGTTTCAAAATTTTTCAATTCGAACATGCCTTATGTTCAAGATCGCTAATAAAATCAGGTAAAAGGGTCGCCATCTAACGTTTTTTTCAACTAGTGCTTATTTCGTGAATGGTACCACTTAGCTCATGTTTGATTTGACGGATAATTACTTTTATCCTTCCGCTGAACGAATATGGTTGTGTATACGCTTGAACAATGCTGGGAAATATTACTTTGAAAGTCATGTTGCAAAATGTGTGCGAAAAATTGCGTACGTCAGCTCCGTATGTTCGTTATCTTGTGAAAAAAGTGAAAGAAACTGGCATCCTCATCGATAAACCAAAGCGTGAAAAGCCAAAAACAGTGCATACACCCGACAATATTGCTGCTGTGGCAGAAAGTGTGGTTGAAGAGCCATCAACATCAATTCACCGTCGTTCTCAATAATTGAACATTTCAGAGACATCATTGAGACGAATTTTGCATAAAGACCTTGTTATGATGCCACACAAAGTCCAGTTGGTTCAGGAGTTGAAGCCAAATGGCCATCCAATGCGTTTTCTCTTCGCTAAGTGGGCCTGCCATCGACTTATCGAAGATGCCGATTTTGCAAAAAAAATCATCTTTTAAGATGAAGCTCATTTTGATCTAGGCGGGTATGTAAAAAAGCAAAATTGTAGCATTTGGGGCACAGAAAACCCGCACGTATAAATTGAAAAGCCGACGCACCCAAATCGAGTAACTGTTTGGTGCGGATTTTGCTCTAGAGGCATAATTGGTCCAATTTTTTTCGAAAATGAACAAGGAGTGGCCGTTACAGTCAATGGCGATCGTTATCGGGCCATGTCGAACGAAGTTTTGTTCACAGAAATTGAAGAGGAGGATATTGGCAACATTTGGTTTCAACAAGACGCCGCTACGTGCCACACAGCTGAAGCTACACCCGATGTTTTGCGTTTTTTTTTTGAAGATCGCATTATCAGCCGCAGAGTTGATGTCGTTTGGCCACCTCGGAGCTGCGATTTGAGTTGGACTATTTGTGGATAAGTGTTGCGACGACAAGCCAGAGAAAATTGACGCTTTAAAGGACAATATTCGTGAAGCCATTGGTGAATGATGATGTGCTTAAAAATTGGACCGATCGTGTAGGCTACTGCATGGCCAGCCGAGGCAGCCATTTGAATGAAATTATTTTCCATTATTAACCGGAAGGATTGTACTTTCAAATTAAAACCGAAATTTGAGAAAATATTCAGTAGCTTTGTTTATAGCGTTTAAAACAAAAACATAAAGTTATTTAGTGGTCCCTTTATATAGTACGATAGTTCTGTAATGTTTTGCAACTTATCTTGCAAAAAATGAAAAATCAACCCTGGTTCTGCCAGCTGTCATTTGTAATAAAGAATATTTTGTTTTGGTAGTAAATTGTCATTGATACAAACGAAAAGCTTTGGGACTTCTTTTGCTTTTTAGCGAAACCATTGTCAATTGTTTCTTTTTGTTATTCGTAATTTGTTACGAGGTCAAATATCTTCGGTGAAAAATAGTTATTTTCTTGGCGTCATGTAAATTCTGAGTTGTACATAATTTTGTCGGTTTATTTTATATTACGACACGACACAACATTCGTTTAAGTAGAGACTCAAATAAAACAGGGTAATCTGATAATGTCCCATATCTTGTGGATGTGGGGACTATCCAAAGCTTGTATTTTTACAAGCAAATTATGCAGCTAAAGCACTACAAGACGCCACTTTCCTTTAGATATTACGGCGGCAGAAATTTCACAAATATGGGGTGCCTGATCAATTTTGCTACATTAAGAAACTCAAATAACTTTTTGTAAAGTTTATGTAGTTTATTTTTTAGTAATTCAATTGAAAACGAATACATTTTTATTAAAGTAATTCATGAAGTTTTGAAAATATTTGAATTCCACCCTCGGTGACACTTGTGCGACATCTTATCAAAACGTTATTCATTACCGCCTGGAGTGTTGCAGCGGAAATTGCCTCATTTGCCGTTCGAATTTGGATTGCTTTAAATCATCCAAAAGTCTGCTTTGCTATAACTCCGCAAAAAAAAATAGTAGGTACTGTGAAATAACTCCCAAATGAAATAACTCCCAAAAAAAATGAAATAACTGCCAACAAACAATTCAAAAATCTCACACAAATTGGGAGTTATTTCATAATGAAATAACTCTACATTTTTGCAGATTATTACATAATTTTTAATAACTCCTAACTTAAAAACTCTTGGGAGTTATTTCATTTACTTTGATAATTGGGAGTTATTTCGTTTTTATTGGGAGTTTTTTCATTTGACTCAAATTGCATTTCAGTTCATTCAGATATTATTATAACGGTTGCTATAACTGTCTCAAATTATTTTTTTTTATCTTCTCCTCCATGGTATATTGAGCATCGCTTTCGCTTACAAACTTCTGCTGTTTAGGTGCAGTGAGGTCAGGAGACCTGGGAGGCCAACGGGATGTGGAGTTTCTTGAAATCAGTTTATTGGGGAATTTTTGCCGCAATTCTGTCATAACAGGCGTGGCTATGTGACAAGATGCTCCATCTTATTGAAACCAAACAGAGTTGAAAAGGATTATTTTCTGCGTAATTTTGGGAAGAAAAATTCTTTCAACACCTTTAAGTGGCGGTTTCCATCGACCGTAACAGTAAGATCGTTTTCTTCAAAAAATTAAAGCTTTGAACTTTGAAGAAACTGCACACCACACTGTGACGCGAAGTGGATGTAATTGCAACTGATGGAGTATCTGTCGATTAGAATTACTCCATATTCGACAATTGTATTTGTTAGCACTGCCGTTTAAATCAAAATGTGTCTCGTCCAACATAAAAATGCAGTTCAAGACGTTTTCATTCTCGGACGCCATTTGAATGATCTTCTCAGAAAATCGGAAAGCCTCTTGAGTTCAGTTTGTTTGTTAATTGAATTTTATATAGAAATAAGTTTAACTCTTGTCTGCAGTGACTGTCTGCTGACACCCATTTGAGCAGATAAGCTCTTTGTCGAGACTTGAGTATTAGATTGTATGGCAGTAGCTAAAGCAGCGTATAGTTTCCTGCGTCCGAACTGAGGAATCTCGATAAGGGCTTCTTGCGATTATGCAAGAATTTTAATTAAATTTAAAGATCAATTACACAGAAAATAAGTTATTACGTTTTTTGTTTTGTAGCAACTATCATCAGCCACCCTGTATGTAATGGCATTTAATCGATTGTTTAAATAGGCGCTTCTCAATCTATAAACAACATGGATTTTTCAGCAAATGGGTTTTTAAACTACTGATTAAAAACGCGCTTCGTATAAGCGCGAGATTTTAACGATATATTCGTCATCATGCACGCATGCAACTTTTTTCGTTATAGCTGTTTCAGTGTTTTAGTAAATGCCAGATGGACAATTATTTTATTATATTTTTTAGGACTTTAACAAAATTAGTTTTGCGATTCAATAGCAACTTCAGCAAGAAATTTCATTGACTATAGAAATTAACTTGCAGATATGTATCTGTCTTTTAATACCTTTTTAAAACCTGTTGCCTGAAACAGAAGTAAGGGCCACTCTAATTAATTGTACTTTCCAATTAAATTTTAGTTGTGTGTGTGTGTGTATATAAATAATTATTTTATATTTTAATTTACTATGCTTGCAAAACAAGTGGCTTTATGAACATTCCGATATTCATTCATTTTATATTAAATTATCGAATAGATAATGGATATCTGCGAGTAAGTGTTTATTTAACAAGAGTCCTTGGCATTAAAAAGAATTTAAAAATATAAAAAACTATATAAAATACTTGAATTTATTGTATCTATCTATAGTTTATTAAACATACACGCTAATATTTTATTCTTTTTGTAAATTTAGCAACTCGATCAATCCAAGCTCTCTTCTCAATACACTGAAGGAAATCTTTCTAGGTAGGAGCATGTTACTTAAATTTTTATCTTACTATAAATTATATTATTTCTGTTATTATTTTTTTATTTTTTATAATTCTTAGAGCATTGGCCAAAGAGTCTGGTTATACAAGTGACTCAAATCTTGTCTTCCGCAAGAAAGAAGTTCCCCAGAGTAGTCCCTTGAGTCCGGTTGAACAAAAGCAGGCATACAAAAACGTTCAAGCCGGTGGCGAACCACCACTTTTTGGTTTTCGTAAACCAGCACCCGAAAAATCCAAAGGTTAGTATGAATGTTTTATTACACTTAAGATTACGGGTCTTGGGTTGGTTGTAAATAATTTTTTTATCACTCCTTAACTAACATAAATTTTAAACAGCACAGTAACACTGTGCAATATTTTATTACGTAATTACGACTTATTCATGTTAATTAATTTTACAATAAATAAAAACAAAAGTAAATATAGGTTCTGCTTATACGTGCATAATGCCGATCATTCTTTTATCCTGCATATTTAATGTGTCTGTAATGTATCTGCTGTCATATATTTTAGCCAATTTGTTTTTTTGTTTTTGGCACCATTTATATGGATTAATAACTTTACTATTTCGGTGCCGTGAAAAAACTCCCAATGTAATAACCTCCAATGAAATAAGTTCTAGCAAAAATGAAATAACTCCCAAATTAAAAAAAACGAAATAACTCCCAACGGCCAAATGAAAAAAGACCCAAAAACTTAACCGTTAATTCAAAATAAAAATATTTTAACAAAAAATATTAAATAACTCCCAAATGAAATAAGTTCCAACAAAAATGAAACAACTTCCAATACAAATTATATTTACACCCGGGCACCATTTAACTGCTTTAACCTCTCCGGTATAACAGGTAGCTCATGATGAGACAGGTCCTTAACTTTGATATCATACCATATATCAGAGATATATGAGATATATTTTGTTAGCGAAGCCGGTGTTACATATATACCATAGAGAGATTATTAAGCCATCCCGGTCTGTGTGTGTAGCCGGCCTTTGGCCTGATGGAAGGGTTTAACTTCTATAGTATAACAAACCCCAGCTCCGCTCACCAAAAGTTTTCTATATAGCCGGCCTTTGGTCTTTTGAAGGATTTTATTTTCTATAGTACAACAAACACCGGCTTCGCTGACTAAAAGTTTTCTCTGTAGCCAGAATAATGAAATAAGTCCTCATTGAATAGCTTTCATTAGGTGACTCCTAATAATAGCTCTTTAATTAATTAATAGTGTAAGATAATGTATGGTGTAGAATACCTGAAGGAGTAAATTATTTTGGTAGCGAAGCCGGTGTTCGAAATACCATAGAGAAGAAAATCTTTCGGCCCGGCCAAAGGCCGGCTATACAGAAAAAGTTTGTAAGCGAAACCAATGCTCAATATACCATGGAGGAGAAATTAAAAAAAAAAAAAAATTTGGGACAGTTATAGCTACCGTTATAATAATATTTGAATGAACTGAAATGCATTTGTAGTCAAGTGAAATAACTCCCAACTCCCAATAAAAACGAAATAACTCCCAATATTAAAATAAATGAAATAGCTCCCAAGAGAATTCAGTTAGGAGTTATTAAAAATTATGAAATAACCTCCAAAAAACTGGGAGTTATTTCATTATGAAAAAATTCGCAATTTGTGTGCGATTTTTGAATTCTTTGTTGGTAGTTATTTCAATTTTTTTTTGAGTTATTTCATTTAGGAGTTATTCTACAGTAACTACTGTTTCTGCTTTTAAGCGAAATGTAAATTAAATCCATTATATGGTCAGGAATGAAGAGAGACCATTTAAATTATTCTTCTTTTGTACAGCAAGAAGAATCTATAACCATCATTCAATTTTTTCAATGGCCTAACGATCAAACTCTATATCTCTATATATAATAAATATATTGTGCAGAACTCTAAAAGAATTCGTCATTACTGTCACCTGATAAGAGATTTATCTCTACAGTAACAATATCTCAAACTCCTACATTAAATATTATAAAAGTCTCTTCTGTTACTGATTTATTTACCAATATCCTGTCAATTATATAAAAATTAATACCGAAATGAAATAAACATGTGGCTGAGAATAACACTCTTATATTGTCTAACTTTATCTCTAACTCTAATCTCTAATTAACATAAAAAATATTTGAATAACACTTTTTTTACAAGCTAAACATATAAAATAGTGCAATTCAAAATTTTGCTAACCCTGGCTATAGTTATTCTAAAGTTTTATACTGTTACTTTACACTTCAGTACTAACACACCCTTGTTAATAATATTAAAGCAAAAGTAATCCACTTCGAAAGCAAGTAAGCCAGTATCCAGAATACACATCTATCTGTAGAAAGATATAAATTTAAAAAGTAAATTATCCAACCAAAGTTCTTGGAGAATTTGAAATGTACAGTTCGTCGACTAAGTTGAAAAAGCAATAAATGTCGTAATGTTTTTTTTAAAACAAGTCACCTGTAATCTTAGTGTACACAAGTTGAATCACCAACATTGACAAATGTTTACCACCAGAAATAATTAGAAAAGTGCACAGATATTTTCAAATAAAACTGTATCTGATAAAAAGTACAATTTATATTTTTCTTTGCTACGTTAAGGAAATTAAGATTCACTGCAACAACCAACAAAAAAAAAATGTTTCCCGAAATTCCCAAAACTCTTCCATCATTTATAGCATTGGAATCAAAGAAAGAGAAGACTACTGTAGCTCCCGTGCCGCCAAATCGCAAATCATGCAATGCCAAATCATTAATTAAAAAATCTTCCAAGGGCATACCCATACCCAGTAGTTCTTCGTCCAGGCATGAAAAATGTTTTCAAAGTCCGCAAAGTCCCATCTTAGGAGATCCAAATAAATATAAAACAATTGCAATGCGTAAGATCACCCGTAAAACTCCACTGTGCCGTTCAAAATCGGCTGGAGCGGTAACATCTGCATTTCCCCAGGCTGCGGAAAACAAGATAACTGTGTTTAGAAAGCAAAAAAATATACGCGCTAGCAGTCCTTTAAGAAAGGCCTCACAACTAGCCGTCAAACGACATACGAGCCGTAGTCCCGTAGCTTTTGGTAGATCTGTTTCAAAGGAGCGTACCTTTGCCGAGGAGAAAAAGCGTTTAGAGAACTCTTTGCCTTTAAGTCGTTATACTTTTGAGGCTAGTACAAATATTTTAAGGGATCCTGCCTTGAAATCGCCACAGGATGTAAAAAATGCAGTACGCACACTAGCGGCATGTGCAGTTCAGACACGCAGCCGTTCAGTGCCCCGTTTTTGTTCTGGCTGCCGTAACCAAACCCATTTCTATACCGCACGAACTTCTTCTCAAGCTATATTTTTGCCAGATATAAGTCATTATGGCTATACAGAATGGATGCCAACTCCAATCGAGGACTTAAGCGTAGAGAAAAAAAGAAAAGTCCAAAAGTCACAAACTGACAAACCTCTACCAAAATCTAATTCAAATGTCAGCTTGGCTGCAAGTAATTCCACGTTTTCTTTAGGACAGTCTCCACAAAATACATTGTCAAAAATAAAAGACGTCAAAACTCCCTTAAAGACACATACCTCATCCAAAATATGTAAAAAACTTTTAAAAGATAAAGCCAAAAACAAAAAAGTCAACACTGCCAAAAGAGAAGCTAAGCCCCAGGAAGCCGTACGAGAAATTTCTTATGTAAGCCAGCGAAAATATACTCCTAATGTTACAGAAACTCGGCCCAAGCCAGATGATTCAGATAATGTAACAATGTTTAAAGAACCTTTCGGGACTTGCATTCCAACCGTACGTGATAGAGCCCATTTTTGGAACGATTTTAATATGCAGCAATCAGCTTCACTTCCCTATGCGGGCTCCAAGAGACCTTCTCCAAACCATACTGCCAATGTATCTGGTCACAAATCTAGAAGTCTAAGTCCCTGTCGTAATCGCTTGCAGTCAGAAGAAAGTACTCAAACTATTACAGCTGATTCGGGTTACATTGAGGCTTTCGAGGCTAGTCCAAATAAGAAAAATGAAAAAGGATTTTCCCCTACTAGAGAAATTCGTGTGCCACCAAATTTAATTCGAAATGTGCGCTCACCCTCACGTCGCAAAATTGACAGTTTTCGCTCCAATCAGACTAATAAAGTTATACGTGCCAGTAGCTTGTCGAGTGCCGAAGATCGATCACAACGCGGTCTCTATTTATGCGATGAATTAGCGCATAGCGCCACTTCACTTGCGTCCAACGATCGCCATAGCCCAACCTGTCGTTATCTACACAACTCAGAACGCTTTGCAGAGCTTAATCGATTCTACACCACTCTAGAACGTGTGGGCCAATTAGAAAAATCCACTTCAAAAACAGATTTCAAACCCATACGCAAAGAAAGTGATTTGTTGGATTATGAGGAATGGCGGCAGGTACGTTTGCACGAAAGAGCCGAAAAGGAATTGAACTATTTAGTGAACAAACTTAAGAAGGAACAACAGGCCCAGAAGTTTTTATTTTTGCCTAAAGATGTTAATGATGTCAAGTGGCGCAAGGAGTATGATGTTGGATTGAACTCCCGAGAAAAGAGTGTCGAAGATCTTAGGGAAAATTTCGAAAGTATTAACTTTTTACAAGACTATATCGATCAAAAAAATAATCCTTGCTGCTATACAAAATATTGGCGTCGTAATACTGTAGCTGACTTGGCTCAAAATTTAGAAGAAAGATTGCAAAGCGATTATACGATTGAACGTGACAGATCGCCTTCATCAGACACGCATTTTAGCAAACAATTAGTAAAGGCTTTGCCAAGTGATCAGGTGCATAAAATCAATCAACAACTTAATGAAATATATTCTTGCGAACATAATTCAGCTGCAAAAATTAATGATGACGAAAAGTTTGTAGTTACCGTGGAACACGATACCCTACCATCTAAGTCTCAAGGCCTAAGAGTGCGTTGCAAGTCTTCTATATCTAGAGATGAGTTACTGGGATCTATACTAAAAAAGAAAAATGCCTTAAATAGCATCAATTTAAAGAAGCATGATAGTGCCGCTGAAGAAAACATAAAAGAGAAACAAAAAGATAATAAAACGGAATGTCAAGAACCGCCTGAAATTCCGCCAGCTCCTAAATTGGATTATTTTGAGTCCAATAAATATAACCCAACAGAAGGTTATCAAACTGTTAAGGATGCTAAAGATATTTCAGAAAAAATTAAATTCTTCGAACACCGTAAATACGTTACACCTACAAAAACAATCTATCGTGCCCGAGAAGACTCTTCACCTGATGAGGATGAAGTGATGAAACTAATTGAAGAAAAGATGCGCTTAAAAAAGTACCGCGGCTATAGTCAGCATAAGGAATTAAGCAACTCCTTAACGGATTTATGTGGCATTTTTGGCGAGAAAAATTCATCGCGTGCAAATTTTCACATGCTCTCTCCCCAACAAAAACCGCCAGATGAGTATCATGATGACATGAGTGTAACTTATCAACATTCCGAGGATTATTCTCCCTACAGTAGTTTGGAATTTTTAGAAACATATTGTCGTTCACGCAGTGCCTCCCCACAGTCACAATGCTCTTCCTATTTGCAAAATGTAAATACGGGAGAAGTACAAAAAATACGAGACAAATTTGAGAGCTTGGGCTACGAAAATGCAAAACACAATAATTTTTTTGGTTTAGGTAAGCTGAGAAAGGTGCGCAGCGACCCCGAAGTGAATAACATCAAATCGGAGTCAAAAGACATCTTACACAATAGCGATGTATCTTGGATGACGCATAAATTTGAGATACAAAATAAGCTACTGAAGCCCATTAAGGAAGAGGCAGAGACAAAAAGAGGTCGAAAACGTTTAATGATATCGCCTCCGCCAATTAACAACCGCTTAATGCCGCACATTGATAGAATAAGCAAAACTGCTAATCTAGGAAATATACAAAACAAACGGGAAACTACTCAAAGTCCTACCAGGAGCCTAAGTAGCAGTAGTGGGATAGTAGAACGTTTAAAAGTGCGCTATGAAAACCCACAGCATAATGAGATGCAAAATCAGCTATCGCAATCTTCGCCTGATATAAGAGACCTAAGAAATTATAAACCGCAATATTTAAATGCTAATTGGATCGCTCACAGATATCCCAGTCCCACTCAGAATAGAATCGTTGAGAATGATGTGCAAACTAAATCAAAGCAACCTGCGACCTGTGTGCACACTTTCTCCAAAATAAAAACGTCCCAGTGTATTCATCAAAAGAAATCTCAAGATATTTTTGCCAATCAAAAATTCGACCCTAAGATTCATACACCCAAAGCCCGCTATGTTCCCGATGGAGCTGAAACCAAGTCAAAGCAATTACCTAGACTACAATGGTCTCTCCTGACTTCGAAACGTGGACATGGCGTAACATTTCAAGGTTTTTCATTATTTTAATAATTATTCTTTTCACTTTAATTTTCTCTAGAGTTAGCAAAAGATCATCTTAACAATGATTAAATGATTTGCATATTAACGTCTCTACTAGACATTTGGAACTCATGGGCTGCTCAATTATTTAGGCTTTTGTTTCCTCCTTAAAATATTTTTTTTTTTTTTGTTTGGGTAATGACTTTGAAACTTATCTAGAATTTTTATTCTTCCTTTTTTATGGTAAAATTTTACACAAAATTGGTTAAAATTTCAAAATTGTTTTGGCACAAAACAGATTATGATTTTCCGTCCCCACAACTTCCACCACCACCCCACGGTGAATTACTTGAACAAAGAGCAGGTGAGTTAATTAATATTAAAATTATATTTTTCTTTTTTTTTTTTTTGTTTAGAAAGGAAAGGTATTTTGAAGAATTGTTTTAAGGACCAGCCAATCATTTTAAAACAATGTATATTCTGGCACAGTTCATTAGCCAGAAACCCCATTTAGTCAACTGTAATTTATAGCTTGGCCAAAAAGTAGGTCTTAGTTTATGCTAGTTTTCTTTAGCAAAAGCTACTGAAATCAATACACTAAATCAATGAGACAATCATCAAGCATTGACCTGTATTGCGTTCAAACTCTTTAAACTGCGCATGGCACCTTCAGTGGCAGCCGTGTAACAAGGTAAACTAGCAGAAGCGTTACTATGTTACCTTTAGTCACAATAAAAACAAACATAGAAAATAAACAAGGCGCAACACTAATTCGTTTGCCAACTAAATATCAAGTTCTAATTTGTTTGATTAATTAATAATAAAACACAAAAAAAAAAAAAAAAAGAAAAGAAAAATAGGAAAATAAATTAAAGTATTATAACAAAGTTATTCAAATGTACAACAACAATAAACAAAATTCACACAGCCAACATATAGAAGTTTATGGTGAATCTTTTACAAATGGAAAACTCAGGTTTCCTAATGCTGCTACTCCACAAACAATAGCAACCAACTATTCTAATTATACACAGAAGGGACCTGAATATTTGCATCATCCAGCACGTTCATTAGAATGTGATAAAAACTATACGGCTGCTTATTGTGACATAACGAATTGCGGCAAGCTATTGTGGGTTTATAGAGATCCACATAAATCACGTAGTTCATCCGCTTTAGTACCGGAATACACAACGTATGATGTTGATATAAGAACAGGTCAGCGCAATCTGCCATACACTCCACAGCCCAGTGAACGGCAAGCCTACTTGGCAAATCAAAATGCCATTAAGACAGCGCTTCCATTAGTAATGAGACAAAATAGAAATGCATGTATGTTTCACATGTTAATTGCAAATATTTTTTTATTTTATAATTTATTTATAAACACAAATGAACGTTAATTAATTTGAGTAGACAGTTAAAGAGAGAGAGAGAGAGAGAGTGACAAAGGGAGAGTGATACTTAATTTACTTAACAGCACATATTACTAAATATGCGGGTAATACATCAAAAGGAAAAAAAAAATAATAATTTCATTAGAGCGACATTTAAGTATTTGAATTGTTAATTTAATTAGGTGATTCAAAATTTTTCAAATTCAATTTTGTTAATTTTTTACATTGAATTCGCTAAAGTAGCATTTTTTTAGTATTAATTTAGTCATTTTAGTGTTTGTTCTACACTAAATTTAACAAAATGAGAGTTAAGATCCTAAAAGAGAATTTTAATTAATAGCAACAAAACAAAATCGTAAAATCGGTTTGCTTTCTTGATAAATAATGAAAACCAAAAATAACCTTAAAGGCCCAACTATAGGCCCAACTATAATATGCATATGCAGACTTAAGCCAACTTAAACAACTGTGCAAATACCCAATAATCATATGTGGCGAACTATAATGTACTTAACCAAACTTTTCATCAAGTTTCGTCAAATGTCAATTGCTTAAGCAGAGTACGAAACTGATCTGAACAGCTGATTTTGCATTATGTTATAGATAGACTAGTAAAAAAATTCCAATGGAGGACAAAAATATATTTTATCTGAATTGACTAGCAAATGTACAGAGAAAAAATTTCTTATACGACAAAGGCGAAGCGTTTTATTACAACGGCAATTCAAAGGAACGAACACCTTTAAACAGTTTATATCCATTTTTCCATTTTTTCAACACACAATTTGCAATAAAATTAATTTTTTTTATTGTTTATAAACTCCATGATGCACACAGTTGCATTTTGTAGTACTTTTGGCCCAGATATTAAATACAACGATATGTGTAATTTTTCTTTCGTAATTTTCTTAAAACTATTAACAAAAAATTAAGGATAGCATTAAGTATACAAAATATGATTATTAAACGCCTTTTTGCTAATAAATTTCATTTATTTAGAGCGAAATAATTTCTGTGCATAATAATTTCTATATTCAATATAGCCACCTAAAAGTCTTCAATGATTCGCTTAAACATTTGACAGGCTTTTCGTCTAACTTTTGACATTAGCTTAAGCCAGATTATGCATATTATAGTTGAGCCTTTAACAGGGAAACATGGAAACAGGCGTATATATAATCGGTTATCCGATATTGGTTATTTTGTAAACTTTCTTGGTCATGACAACACCGATAATTGCTGCTGGCATCCCTGTTAATGTTTTTGCGCTACAAATATTGCATTTGTATTCTTTTGTTTGCCATTTCCTCTATACTGCATCGCCTACTTTGTGAAAATTCACTCTCAACTTGTTTAACAGTAAAGAGAAGGAATTAATAATGCAATTTTGTTAATAAGTTATTTTATGACACTTTTCTTATACAGGGTGTCCGCTGGGAGTATATACTACTTTGTTTGTTTATACTTTTTGATTAAATGAAAAATTTCAGGCAACAGTCAGTCAGTCACAGCCGTGCTACATTATTTTAGAAAAGGGATAGAGAAGAGATGAGACAGGTGGTCAACGTAGAAGGATAGTTACATAGCCTTCAAGCTCTTATTTTTCTTTTCGTAGTGTAAACAACCACCCCTAGATGGGTGGGCTAAGTACACTACCTCTACCTACTAGCCCACCGGGGCAGCTTTCATTTCTAGAAGGCCCATGTTATCGGAAACTGTCGTATAAGACAGCACAGCGACAAGTGACCATGCCTTCATGGGCAGCCCCACCGACAGTAAATTTATATTTTTATTTTTTTTTTTGTAGTGAAAACAGCCCACAACCCCCAGACTGATAAACTAGTACACTACCTACTAGCCTACAGGGGCACCTGTCGGCAATTATGTCTGCAATACAATATCAGATAAATGTCCGCCTCTTTTGCCGAAAAATGTGCTCAAAAACATTTTTCATTACATTCTCACACATTTCACGCGGTATTTCATTAATTTCATCACGAATATTTTGTTTGAGTTGCTCAAGCGTTTCTGGTTTATTGGCATACACCTTGATTTTCAGATATCCCCACAAAAAGAAGTCGGTAGCAGTCCAATCAGGCGATCATGGAGGCCAATCAACATTATCATTTCTTGAAATAACTTGTTGTGAAAAGAAGTCTTGCAGTAATTCCATTGCAATCATGTCTATATTCGATTTGGCACCGTCTTGTTGATACCACATGTTAATCAAGCCTAAAGCATGCAGTTGTGGGTGGGTATGCTTTAAAACCATTTGAGTTAAGGCTTTATTGCTCAATTAAATGAGAGATAAAGCCATAATGGCCTTATTTTCCCCTCATTGAGAGGTAAGGTCATATGCAATATAGGGTCCGCCATCTAAGATTTTTTTAACTAGTGCTTATTTCGTGAATGTTATTTTAGCTCATGTTTGATTTGAGAGATATTTAGTTTTATCCTTCCGCTGAACGAATATCGCTAAGTGGGCCTGCGATCGATTTACAGAAGATGCCAATTTTGCAAAAGAAAGTCATCTTTTCAGATAAAGGTCATTGGTATTGGCGGGTACGAAAGCAAGCAAAATTGTCGCATTTGGGGCACAGAAAAGCCGCACGCATGCATTGAAAAACCGACACGCATCCAAAACGAGTGACTGTTTGGTGCGGATTTTGTTCCAGAGGCATAATTGGGCCATTTTTCAGGAGTGGCCGTCAATGGCGATGGTTATCGGGCCATGTTGAACGAATTTTTGTTCACAAAAATTGAAGAGGTGCCCCTGTAGGCTAGTAGGTAGTGTACTAGCTTGTAAATATGGGGGTTGTGGGTTCGATTCCCAACGAAGACCTTAGTTTTTTTCACTACAAAAGATAAAAATTGACTGTCGGTGGAGCTGCTCAGCGATGAAGGCATAGTCACTGGTCGCTGTTGCTGTCTTTATACGGCAGTTAATTTCCGACTATCCTTCTACTTTCACCACCTATTTCATCTCTTCTCTATCCCTTTCCTAAAGAAGGTAGCACGGTACTTGACTAAATAGGCATTGTTGCCTGAAGTGCTACTTCTCTTTCTAAAAAAAAAAAAAAAAATATTGGCAACATTTGGTTTCAACAGGACCGCACAGACGAAGCTGTGTAGTTTCGTTTAATGCATTTCCAAAAAAAAGTTATTTGGCGGATCCTATATTTTACGAAATGCAGGCCGCCACGCAGAAAAACTTTAGTATGCGAAGCCAGATTTCAATACTTAACTTTAGTGGTGTTTCCGGGAAAAGACATTTTTGTTTTTGTTACACACGCAGCAACACTTTATTCAGCGAAGCCACCTGCCGTGTCCTACTGGAGGAGAAAACCCTTAAGTATTTAAATTAGAAAACTATTAATCAATGTAAAATGCAAAAGTTGTTCAAAACTGAAATGAGAGATAAAGCCATTCTCTAATATTGCTAATGTAAGCTAAGACTATGATAGCTTTATCTCCCTATTAAATGAAAGATAAAACCACCATGGCCTTGTCTCACATGGCTTTAAAGAACCGCCTTGTGGCGTTAAAAAGTTTTCAATCATATTACTATATCGCTCCCCATTCACAGTTACCGTTAAGCCGTTTTCATTTTCAAATAAGTAAGGTCCAATGATTTCTCCTGACCAAATGGCATACCAGACTTGAAAGGTGACTGTTGCATAATTTGAGGATTTCCCATTCCCCAGAACCGACTATTCTGTTAATTTACATATCCATTCAAATGAAAATTTGACTCGTCACTCATTATCATTTTTTCATGAAAATCGTGGTTGTCATGGGCGAGCTGTAACATCCTATAGTCATATGTGCGGCAGTGTAAATGATCTTGTGGAAGAATTTTATATGGAAACAAATGCAAAGTTGTTCTTTGAAGATCAAGCTCCTGAGCACGGCGTCAAATTGAGGTTGATCGATATTTTTTAACACTCTCTTGAGCAGCAGTAATGTTTTCAGTTGATCTTGCAGTACGTTGTGGTCTATGCCTGGGCCTTTCACCTACAGCCTCTCTTTCTTGGAAATCATTCACTACACGATAAACAGTGCGTTTTTTTGGCACTTTGTTTCTCCCAAAAATTTCATGTAACTTTCTCATCATCACAGTAATCAATGATTAATTTTGACCGCCAAATATGAACTGGCGACAAAGGAAAGTAGTATACTTTCCCGAAGGACACCCTGTATTAATTATAATTAAATTAATTAAAATTTTAATTTCTGTATAGTGATCTACTTCGAATGAAACGGGGAAGCTAACCCGATTCAAATGTAAAATATTTGAAGTTCAACAATTTAATCGACGTCTTTTAATTTGATTCTAATTTTCGAGATACGGAGTACCATTCAAATTAAAGGACATGCATATATCAGCATATGAATATAATATGATTATTCTATTTTTAAATATATATTTAAACTTAAAGTTTTTGGTTTTGGCAAAAGCTATCATTAAATTTAAATTGCAAGAGTGGTTAGACGTTTTTAAATTTTTATTAAAAATTCGGCATTTTTTTAAAAATTATTGGTTAATGCCTATTTGTTGCAAGTTTATGCAAAATTTTATTTTAACTTCTTTAACAGTTACACATCCGAACTCTGACTTTTAATTGTAGCTACAAAAAGAGAAAGAGAGAGAGAGAGAGAGAGAACTGCTATTAAAGTTTACTAACATGAAAATTAACTTTAAATAACAACAACAATTCACGACCAAACACATGACAGTGTTAAAGCCAGACAACAGCACCAGATCGTTTAGTTTGCATTGATCTGTTGAATAGTGAGCTTTGCTTAAGATCTAAAAGTGCTACATAATTTTTAAAAGCGCAAAACAAATTCGTAACGTTTTCTAAAACAATTATCGTGTAGAATACAAATGTAAAATATATTCTTACTATCTTATAAATGCCTAATTAAATAAACAAAAACTGTTTATCAATTTATAAATATTTAAAAGTTTTGTGTACATATTTACGTAAACACATTCAATATGTCTAGAGAAAAAACTTGACAAAATAAATTAATAAAAGTATATAAAACCGTAGATACTTGCATGACAAATGTTACTAAATACTAATTAAATATAATAACAATAATAATAAAAAGCTTTATAAAGTTCAAAAGAAAAAGAAATTTTATATATTTAGTTACAATAACTTATTATAAACGACAAATAGGAATTGCAATAAAATTGCCATAAACAATTACTAAACATTAGTGAAAGTGAAAATAGCTCTTTTTCATATACGCGCATAATAAAAGAAAATATTTTTTAAATTATATACAAGTAAACTAAAATCATTAAATTATAAAGAAATCGTAAAAGAAATTATGATTACAAAAAAAAGCAAAAAAAAAAACTTATTTAGCCTTTTAACTAAAATATTAAAATTACGATGACAATATTATGCCTGATATTTGTGTCAGAAATGGCTTAAAGTCATACTTTAGTACAGTTGTTAATCAAGCAACAAAATAACTAGGGAAGATATTTACATTTGAACACTGTTTTTATTCAAGTTCATTTTAAATCCACGCTGTACTACTCCAATGAAGTTGGATTTCTTAAGAAACGAGTATTTAAAGTAGTTGTGTTGTTTAGTGTAGTTAAATCATATGAAAGTAAGAAAACAAAAAAACAAAAAATAACACTTCCACAAGAATAGGAAAAATCCAAAGTAGACATGCATAATACATTTGTAGCATTCACTAAAACTTGTCTTTCATATCTTGCAGCTCATTCGATTTATAATTTGGAGTCTGTTTTTTTTTAAATTAATAAAATAATAATATTCACTCCAATATTAAATAAAATTTATAATTTTATAAGTATACTAGCTGACCCGGCAAACTTTGTTTTGCAATAGTAATAACGAAAAAATTGGATTTACTTAATTTTAATTAATCTTTCGTGTAGAGAATACCTTAAAAGTGCCATGTTATGTCAAAGTTCGACTTGTAATAGAAGTTAAATGTTCCCAGATTGAAATAAGCCATAAATGTTGTTGATTTGATTTGTGGAAAAATCGTAATTTCAATGCAATTCTGCCGAATCACGTTTTTCAGGAATTTTCCGAGTTTTCCACTAAGAGTTTTCCATTTTGCAATTCGAAAAGCTACAACGGAACAATTGCACACAAAATTCCATACTAAAAATTAATTTTAAATTTTTCCAATTTCCCGGCTTTTCCGTACGGTTTTCCCAAAATTTTCGTACTAACACTCTGCTGGCAATTACGAACAACTGAAAAAATTTGAGCCTAATCGGCCCAGCCGTTCTAGAGCTAAATTGATTTCACTTATAGGTTTCTCACTTATGAACACAAAACAGCAAAGTTTGTTGGATTGTACCGTTATTTTTTACCAGCGTAGCGGGGATTATGTTGTATTATATAGTAATGTAAATATTTTGTAAATATAAATAAACCGAAAACTCGGATTTTTGAATGCAACATTTCGGAAGTTTTAAAATTTTCATATTTTATTATATATTAGTGAGTTTTTTTTTTGTAAATATCTTCGGAACTACATAACCGATTTAAGAGATTAATATCTCGTTTTGAAAAGCATAACAATGGCTTTAAAAAATAAAATAAAAAAGAAAAAAAAATAATAAATATGTATATGTATATGTCATTGGTGGGTTTTGCCACGCCCCTCCGCCCACAGACCGAAAATCAAAAATCGGACTTTACAGTGTCACCCGCCTGAATATTCTGAAGATTCTCTGAAAATTTCATCAAAATCAGCCCAGCCGTTTTCGAGTCCATTTCTTACATACATACACACATCCTCTTTTATATATATAGAAGATAGATAGAAGATGAGGAGCACAACGAATTATCACATATATGAGAAATGTCAAGTTTAAAAAGCAAAAGTCCGTTTAAATTTACTAAATGAAAAAAAAAACACGTTTTGATCTAAAGCCTAAGGAGACCTTCTTAAGGAGACTTATTTTGATTAGATAAATTACATTTCTCATTGCCCTAATTCAACATTTTCTCAAAATCATTGACTAAACTCTTAGTAAAATCCCTTAGTCTACGAGCCACTGAAATAAAATACACTGACAGCTTAGCAAAATAAAGACCGATAAAAACTCAGAATAATTGTAGATATTGTTGGGCCAATTAAAAAAAGAGAAATACAAAACATCCGTTTGTCTAATAAAATTTACCCCCCTCCCCCCCCACCCCCGGGGCATATTATATGTCTTTATAGAACTTCGACTATGTAGACCTGTGCAACTGGGGGTATACGGGAGCCCAGTCCCCTGAAGTCAGCAGGGGTACAACTAGAAACTCCATGTTATTTCCACGGGAATCAGTGGGCTCGCAGAGTTCCGCTATTTGTCTCTTTAGAAATTTAGCTGTTCTCTAGCTGATTATTAAGGTTGGCCCCTATATGGGAGTATCGTGGTGGTTGTGGTTTCGCGGCCCCATAACAGGCAGGTCAGTTTTATATGGTTGCCAATAATAACACCCACAGGTGAATGGTCCAGATCCAGTGAGC
This sequence comes from Trichopoda pennipes, assembly GCA_030448955.1. Taxonomy (NCBI): domain Eukaryota; kingdom Metazoa; phylum Arthropoda; class Insecta; order Diptera; family Tachinidae; genus Trichopoda; species Trichopoda pennipes. The sequence continues at coordinate 9,031,177 of JASKUP010000040.1, forward strand.
ATGCTAGACATGGACATGTTCTGGAGAGGAGTTGGATGGTCTCCAGCTCTGCAGCAAGGTGTGGTGGTTTGCAACCCTGCTCTGGAATCATCAAAGTTGCAACTACGAAAGACCTGTTGCTAAAATTAGTTTTCGGCTTTCTAGGTCGTGAATGACGTTGCTTTTCATTCGCAGAGGTATGATCACCATCTGATTAAGGCTTACTGCCAGGCGCAGATGTAAATCTTATCACGTAATGTACATTAAAATTATTTATCTGTAAGTAACTTCGCTCAAAGCCAAATATCAAGAGTGCAGTAAATGCGGGCGGTGAACGAACTCGCTTAAGTTCTTATTGGGAATTATTTGCGTAATAAAAAGGCCGTGTTTCCTGATTTCTTTGCTTAAAAATCTAATAATATTCGCCATTTATTGTAAGCTTTTGTTTTGCAGTGATCAATGTAAATTATATTATGCTTTAACATAATAGCCATTTGCTATCACTCATAGCTTTTTCGCCAATATTTTGTGGCATGCCTTTTCTTAAAAACCATTTGGGGAATTTAACTTCTTACTTAACAAAATTTTACTGCTGACATCCTAAACGAAATTTATCATGCATGAATATGTGACAGGTTTCGATGGTTAACAGAATGATTCTTTAGAATGTAAATGGTTTAATGTTGGCATCCCAGACGGAGCCACTTGAAAAGATAAATATTTTTGATAAATTTATTTTATCATACTGTCACATGCCTATCATACTGCCCTCCTCCTCTGATAGAATTTCGATGCAGCATAGAATGAAGTAAAGAAGTAATTAAGTGCTTATTATTAAAATCAAAATTAAAATTCAGATACTTAACACCAGAGGTGCGGTTCTAAAATGAACATTTTAGGGAACTAGAGAATTGTGAAGAACTAAGAATTTATCGCCCTTTTTTAACCTTACTTCTCTCTTTTGCATTGTTGCCATATACTTTGCTTTACCTCTCTTTGAGTCCTTTAACATATATATAGACGTTTGAGTTTAAGTACTAAGCGTGAAATTATTTTCTTCTGTATAGTTTTAATTCGCCGTAACCTATAAATTGCTGTAAATAAAAAATTAAATGACAAAATGTTTAATCTCTGCTTAAGGATTTAAAAAATAAAAAAACAAAACCTTTAATCCAGGTCCGTGCAGCTTGGTATCAAATTTGTACATCTTTTAAAGCTTCACTTTATTGGAGAAATTTATTATAAAAAGAAGTTTATTATGAAAAGTTTATGTGCAAAAAGTATTTACTTTTATATTTCATATTTAAAATATATAAAAAATTAATTTTGTTTTCGATACCTTCACTTCAAAATATTTTATAAACAGAAATTCATTGATAATTTCTTAGTTTGTGATATGTGATGGATGCTATCTCCATGGTATAAAAAAGAGTCTTAAACGTTTTAACTAAAACAAGTTGAAAGTTATTGAAAACAAAAAAGAAACGGGGCGACAGGTAGTCTGGCTCTCAGTCATTCATTCATCAAAACAAGAAGATGACTGACTGACTGGTCAGACAATTTATTGTATCTTTAAACGAATGAATTAATTGCTCTCAAATAATTTATACAATTAAAATTTCAATGTTAATAAACTTTTGTTGGAAGCACGTACACAGTTATTACAACAGAAGCAGAAAAATAATTTACATTTAATTTAATTTAATTTAAAAAAAAAGTCATCATCATCATTATTATCATCAACGTCAGACCGAAGCTAATTTATTAAGTAGTAAATCTTGAAACATGTCTTGGACATTTGTTTCTTTTCTTTTTTTCTTCAATCGCATCTTTTTTCTTTTTTCATAAAAACAAAAAGAAAACCAAAACAAAACTTGTGAATATAAAAGAAAGTAACTTTAATTTTAGTTTGTTTTGTCTTCACTTTAAAGTTTATTTACTCCAAATGGTTAATTAAGCGCACAGTTTATTTTAGACACTTGATAACGATAACCTACAGTGTGTATTGTGTGTGCCTTGTCTGCCTGCCACAGAACCAAAAAGAATAAGAAGAATTGATTGAATGGAATTGTTTTTACACTTTATAACAAAACAAGAATTAAATTTCAAATAAAGAAAGATGCGATTTTTTATATCAGCAAAAAAAAGAAAGAAAAACTTTCAGTTGAAAATGTTTTAATTGAAATACAAGGACATGGGGTATTCTATATTGTAATGAACGCATTTAAAAAACACAATCAAACCTAAGAGTTTTATTTATTTGTTTTTTATTTAAGGCTTTTAAAATTTAAATTAAATATTTATTTACAACTGGAAAAACAGGTGCCCCTGTAGGCTAGTAGGTTGTGTACTAGCTTACAAAACTAGGGGTTGTGGGTTTAATCCCCAACAAAGACCTATTTTTTTCACTAGAAATAAAAATTGACTATCGGCGGGCCTGCTCATGGTCACTGCTGTGTCGTATACGATAGTGTTTGTGCTGTCTTATACGACAATTAAGTTCCGTAACTATCCTTCTACTTTCACCACCTGCCTCATCTCTTCTCTATCCCTTCCCTAAAGAATGTAGCACGGTACTTGACTAAATAGGCATTGTTGCCTGAAGTGCTACTTCTCTTTAAAAAAAAAAGGTCGAAAAATAAACGATTCAGTAAATTGAGCATCTCTAAAGCTAATATTAACTGACCAACATACAGTGGTGGCCACGAATTCAAGACACGACTTTTCATTGATATATGTATTTCTGATATTTTTGCATCTTATGTAAAAAATTTTAAATACATTTTATTTTTTCAAAAATTCTTGTAATGCTATGAAAAAAATTTAACAACTGTTTGCTTCTTTCATTTGATTAGACATTAAGCATATCGATGCAGGTTTAGCCTGCAGGTCATGAATTTAAGACATAGGCAACATAAAAGCGAATTCATTTAACTAAAGCTTGAGTTTATAAAAAAATTTTAATATTTGCTTTTGAATTCTTTATTATGGAGCAAAGCAACTCATCTCCTCGTTAAATTTCCAACTAATGGTCTACAACGTTCCTTTGGATTGTTATAACTAGCTTTTTGGATTTCTTCTCATCAATGGCCAAAATTTGTTGGCTTTACCGATTGTACATGCCCCTCAGCATCTTTCCACAAGTTCTCAAATGGATTGAGATTCAGGGATTGAGATGGCCACTTCAGAACAAGCGTGATTTGATTTACATCTGCACCGACTATATAGTCATAATCAGATGGTGGTCAAACCACTTGGTTGATTGGACACCAACCACGCCCTAGAAGGCCATCGAATACGTATATCCTCCGGTCACTTCTAGTAGCAATTTAGAAAGTCCGGAATAGGCCGTGCCCTCACTCCTTGCTGAGGAGTTGGAGACTTTCCAACTCCTGGTCCAGAACGCATGAAGCTCTTTTTTATCAAGAACACGACAGCATTCACGAACCATTCATTGTGTTAATTTGAATGTTCCTACCCACAAACCCTCACGAGGCTCCGAAACCACAACCACCACGATACTCCCATATAGGGGCCAACCTCAATAACCAGTCAGAGCACATCATTGTCTAAAGAGAACAAATAGTGTACTCTGGGGCAACTGATTTCCCGTGGAAATATGTGGATTGTCCAGGTGACTCCTACTAGCCTTTGAGGGGCCTGGGCTCCCTTTTACCCCGCAAGACACCAATCTAAATGGAATAGTAGGTTCCAAAAAGACTATAATGTGCCCCCGGGGGGGGGGCACTTCAGAACAGTAATACCTTTTTCCTCTAAGCAACTCTTCACTAGGCATGCATTATCATAAATTTCCACCTTAGATGCATATTATTATCAGCTGGGTCCATTTTAATAGCAATCTTGTGAATAGAACCTACACCATGCCCGGAAAATGCTGCTAATACCATGACATTCCCACAGCCATGCTTAACAGTTTTAAGGGTGATGTTCCTGGTTTGGAGGAAGCCATACGTAGCGTTTTCCGTCAGAACCGAAACGACAAAACTTCGACTCTTTGCTCTAAAGAATGTTTATCCAAAATGTCATAGGTTTATTTTTATGTTCTTTTGCAAACTCTAGCCGAGATTTAATATTTTTTGTTAACACCTTGACACATCTCATTGAGACGCCTTCTTATTGTTCTGAAAGATACATTTATACCAAAATCCTCTGAAATTTAACTTTTAGTTTAATTTGGCTTTAGATAGGATCTTTAGCAGCTGTTTTATAAATTAAAAAGTCCTCCCTGGGTGTCGTTTTTCTGACTCTAGGCTGTTTTTTGGAACATTTTTGGTGGTTCTATGCTGGCTGATGTGCTCCAGGGCGTCATAAATCGTAGATCGCGAACATGCCGGTAGTTTGGAAAGCTACGTTATTGTATTTAATTGTTGGATGAGTTTTCGATCGGCGTTCGCACTCCAAGCACCTCTGGCCGTCTCTAAGTAAATATTTTGATGTAGCCCGCAATAAAATGGAATAAATTATTGAATACTTACCTTTTTTTTCATATAATATCAAAAAATCACTTAAAAACTAGATATTTTTTATATGTTTTAAATTCGCGTCCAACTTCAAATGCTTCAAATACAAATGGCAACAAAGCGAGAAAAAAAAAGCAAAACCAAATAACGGTACTTTTTCTTAACGCCACAGAGCGCACTGAACAATACACATGATACAATTGAATATAACAGGGTTGTAAAACTGATCATAACTAAACTCGTTACATGGCCACCACTGTATATGGGTCGTTTCCTATGATAATAAATGGCTTTCTAAATTATAAATTATTAATGTACTTCGACTGGCTTATCTTAAAATTTTTAAATATTAAATATTAATATCAAAACTGTTTGTGGAAAAAATTGTTCATTTTGTATTTAAATTAATAATCTATTTTTTCAGAAAAATAATACAACGTTCTTAAATTTAAATGGAAACACGTCTTATGCGATTATGATTATAATTAATATACCACACAAAAACGACAAAAAAAAAATAGAAGTTTTAAAAAACATTCAAAATTACAGTGGGCAATAAAAAAATCAATGAAATATTTTTAAAATTTTTTCTTTTAATTAAAAAGAAAAATATAAAATTATTATTTTATTTAGAATAGCTACTAAAACTGTAAAATGTTGAAGTCAAAAAAATTATATTGTGATTTTTTAAGCGGGCCTTTTAATATATACCCAAAGGTGCTTCAAAAGAAAGCTGCTATGCTTTGGACCCCAGTAAATTGAGGGGATAACGATATTTTTAAATGACGCGGTTCTGCCAATTCTTTACGTAAACATATAGTCTTCCATCTTAGTTGGTAGCAGTTAATCATGACTTTTGCATTACTTTATTTGAAAATGTTAAAAAACATTGCATTTGCGCATTTTTTCTATAAGAAATGTTGCCTTAAAATAAAATGTTTTTCTAAATAAATACAAGCAACAAATTGGGAAGCACTTACAGTTTCTAAAAATTTTAAATAATCTGTCGACAACTGTATTTTAATTTAAAAACTGAAGATTAGATTCCGAAGTAAAGATTATGATATAAAATAAATAATTTTATATTTTCTATATATTTCTTAATTTACAGTCATGTCTTACGAATGCTTTTTGGAAAATTCATATCAGTGGAAAAAATCGACTTTTTGTATGAATGTAAATATTAATTTGAAAAGAAGCAATTAGGCAAACAATGAATTTATCATTTTACCCTTACATGAGTCAATTAATTTTATATTTTTATGTGGAAATTTTCATACACAAGCAAACTCATTAATTTCAATATAATAAATTTCATTAACAGTTTCTCCCAATCGGTATTATGAATCAGACGTAAATATTCATTTCAAAACACCAGTACGTCAGGAGTTCAAATATCCGTTGTCGGAAGAAGAATTAGCCATACGCCAAGCAGAACAGATGCAAAAATTGTATCAGGAAGAGAGACGTCGTAAATACCTGCAAGAATTACAAGATATGAACGCACGTCGTCACACGGACAATTTCACACCATCGCAAAAATCCCCAATACCTCTTAATCGTTACGATGATTTTCCAGCGGATTTGGCACCAAAAACCTCAAATCAATTTAAATCTGTAGCCAGAGCTTTATACAACTTTCAAGCACAGAATTCTAAGTGAGTACTGAAATCTAAGTGAGCAATAGAATCTAATTAAAATAATTATTTCATTCAAAGGGAGCTGAGCTTTAAAAAAGGCGATATTATTTATGTAAAACGTGCCATCGATAAAAATTGGTATGAGGGGGAACATAATGCCATGATTGGTTTATTCCCGGCAAATTATGTGGAGGTAAGTCCAACAATTGGAAAGAATATTTTTTTGCATAAAAATAAAACTTTTTTACTTAAAAATTGTACACAGAAAATTTTCTGCATTTGCTTTCCAAACAGTTTGTTTATTTTCGGAACTACAGAATAATTTCTAAGAAATTGTTATAGTTTTATTTTAATTAAAAACTTAACAGTTCTGAAAAATATGAGCAGTTGGATATTCAAAACAGTTTCAGTTTTTTAAAAACATCAATTTTTATAAACGGTTAAAGTTTAATAGAACAGTAAATCGGCACATTGTGCTTTATGCAACTGAAATAATGTGCCCCCCAGGCATAACGCTAACGACGACGTTCTCACGCACAATTTTTTTTTTTTTGCCCCGTTTCAGTATTAAAGTTTGCCAATTTTTTGTAAATCACTTATTTACGTTTTTAATTATCTTCTTATCAATAAAATGCATAAATATTTAAATATAAAGATCGTTTGGTTAATCTTCTGCGCCTGATAACACTGCAAGTTAACAAAAATGCCTCAAGTACAATTATATAGAAAGTTTTAGTATGAATGAGTTTTCCTTTTTCATGAAAGTTACCCACCAAACAAAATTATCAAATTTAAGTAAATTTGTGTGGAAGATAAATTCGTTATTTAGCATATTAGTTAGCATATTATTTTTACAAAAGTTAAACGAAAGTACAAGGACACGCTTAATTTTTAGCTACATTTTTCTAAATGGTATCACAGCATTTATACTTACACCCATTTCGGAGAATTGCACGAGAAGGTAGCCTGCTGCGTCTGCATCATTCGTTTTGCCAAGTTGGCTGCATTAATAAATTAATGGCCATACGAATTTATATGCTAAAAGTGGCTTTTTATTAATTCTCCATTGTATACAATACAGAATATTTCTTTTATGTCTCAAGCAAAGTTGTAGATTATCAATAGGGAAGTGGAACAAATCTACCGCAAAAAAGTGCATCCAGTGCCTTAAAAATTTCCATTTTTCCCCATCTCTCACCTTTTTTGTTCAATAACTGGATAACAAATCCACAGATGTGCTATTTATTATTTACTTGTTAATTATTAACAAAAGCAGTAAATTGTTATATTCAAAACACATTAAACCGTTTAAAAGTGTAGCTCAACCAACATGTTCTATTTTACACTTGTGTTATAAAATAATTTCAAAATTACTCTGTCTCACAGAAATGGTTTTTTATAATCTCGAAGTCACCATTTTTAAAAATTTAATTTTTAAATGTGTTCTTTAATAGATTTTTCTTAAATTGATTATATTTAACTACAATACTTGTGGCCAGTGTTCGTTACAGTTCAGAGCGCGAAAATACTGACATTTAGCAAAGAAAAGGATGCCATACCAAAAAATAAAAACGCTAGAAAACGAAAATGGTAAAAATAGCATTGTTCTAAATACAGCACCATGCTAAATGATCATTTAAAAGAATTCACATTATAATTAGACAAATCTTAAAATATTAATTTTCATATAACAAACAATAATTATAGTCATATATTTTTTAAATAACTATAGTTATTTGACCTTTTTAATATTTTATTAGTAATTTTTGTTTTTCCTAAAGATGCCAAGCGATGTTTGGCGAAATATCGAGAAAAATATAAAAAAAAAATATTAACCTAATTTTTTATCAAAAAGGCCTTGTGCTTAAATAATAATTTTCTTATAAGTTTTATATTTATAAAATATTTTCAATAAATATCTTTTTTTATTTTTTAAGATCTTTTTTATATAGTTTTTCTTCTCAATATTTCGCTTTCCTTTGGAAAGCTTCTTCAAGAAAAAATTTTTTTATAGTTTTGAAAACAAAAAAATTATTAACAAATTGAAAAAATGTTTCAAAACATTTGACAAAAACATATAAAATATTTTTTCATACATACATACAAAAATTTTTAAAATTTTCAAATATTCAAACATACAAAAACAAGGAAACGGAAATAACAAATAAATAACAAATAACAAATTCTCTCTTATGAAATGATTATAACAAATTATGTGTCTTTTTAATTAAGTACCTATAATTCTGAGCTAAATTGTCTGTGTCTGTCTTGAAATTTATTCTCCTTACATTTGGTACATTAACAATTTCTAACATTTCCAACATATAACGTCTCTTGTAGCTTTTTCTATATCTAATACTGATGTTTCATCAAACTTTGGATAATGATTATATTTCTTACAATGTGAAGATAAGGATGTCTTCTGTGTTGAAATATTCCTATATTTTTGGTCACACCTGTGACCAGCTAATCTCGTTTTAAGTTCATTTTTTGTTGTCCCAATATAAACTTTGTCACAGTTCACCTGGTCATTTCCTCCACATGGCATCCTGTATATTACATCAGATATTTCCATTTTTCCTATTTTATCCTTCATACTGCTAAATAATTTATTTAATGTGTTTTGTGTGCAATTATATATTTATCTGTGTCATATAATTTACACTTTCTTAATATTTCTGATATTCTGCCGTAGAATTTCCTAAACTATGCCTATAACTACCATATTGTCTAATTAATCTGTTAGTTAATTCTACTGGAAAATCATTGTCATTAAGTATATCTCTTATTGTATCCCTATTCTTCAAATGAAATTCTCTATCACTTATAGTCAATATTCTGTCTATCATATTTTTCGCTGTTTTTTTCCTTGTTTTCCTTGGATGCTTTGAATAAAAATTAATAATTCTTCCAGAAGATGGCAGATAATAGAACAAAATACGAATATTGAGAAGGAATTATTTTTACGTATTCTTAAGTTTTGCATTGAAGACAATAGGTATTTTCAATTTGATAATAGGATATATCAACAGAAGGAGGGCCTCCCTATGGGCTCTCCAGCATCTCCAATTATAGCTGATATTGTGATGGAGGAATTACTAAATTCATGTATTAGTAAAATGCATATTAAACCTAAGATAATCACAAAATATGTGGATGATTTATTTTGTATAACTTCAGAAGATGCAGTGGATGATATTTTGTCAGATTTGAATAGTTTCCATCCGGATATTAAATTTACGATTGAAAGAGAATTAGAATCTAGACTTCCATATTTAGATATATTGATAATAAGAAAGAGAAATAAGTTAGTATTTGATTGGTATAAGAAACCAACATCTTCAGGAAGAATTATTAATTTTTATTCAAAACATCCAAGGAAAATGATAATAAACACAGCGAAAAATAAGATAGACAGAATATTGACTATAAGTGATAGAGAATTTCATTTGAAGAATAGGGATACAATAAGAGATATACTTAATGACAATGATTTTCCAGTAGAATTAACTAACAGATTAATTAGACAATATGGTAGTTATAGGCATAGTTTAGGAAATTCTACGGCAGAGCCAAGAAATTATAAATCATTAACTTATGGTCCTCTGGAATATCAAAAAGATTAAGGAAGTGTAAAATGTATGACACAGATAAATATATAATTGCACACAAAACACATAACACATTAAATAAATTATTTAGCAGTATGAAGGATAAAATAGGAAAAATGGAAATATCTGATGTAGTATACAGGATACCATGTGGAGGAAACGACCAGGTGAACTGTGACAAAGTTTATATTGGGACAACAAAATATAAACTTAAAACAAGATTAGCTGGTCACAGGTGTGACCAAAAATATAGGAATATTTCAACAGAGAGACATCCTTATCCTCACATTGTAAGAAATATAATCATTATCCAAAGTTTGATGAAACATCAGTATTAGATATAGAAAAAAACTACAAGAGACGTTATATGTTGGAAATGTTAGAAATTGTTAATGTACCAAATGTGAGGAGAATAAATTTCAAGACAGACACAGACAATTTAGCTCAGAATTATAGGTACTTAATTAAAAAGACACATAATTTGTTATAATCATTTCATAAGAGAGAATTTGTTATTTATTTGTTATTTCCGTTTCCTTGTTTTTGTATGTTTGAATATTTGAAAATTTTAAAAATTTTTGTATCTATGTACGAAAAAAAATATTTTTTATGTTTTTGTCAAATGTTTTGAAACATTTTTTCAATTTGTTAATAATTTTTTTGTTTTCAAAAATATAAAAATTTTTTCCTGAAGAAGCTTTCCAAAGGAAAGCGAAATATTGAGAAGAAAAAATATATAAAAAAGATCTTAAAAAAGAAAAAAATAAAAAAGATCGTTTAAAAAAACTATAAAAATTATAAAATATTTTCATATTATCTTTAATCGATTTTTTTTTACTTTTAGATAATCAACAAGGAAACTGTATATCCTATACAAGCTCCGACTAGTGTATATCGTAAGCCCTCTGAAGGTCAAGCTAGAGCCAAATATAATTTTCAAGCCCAATCTGGAGTAGAGCTTTCACTTAATAAAGGGGAATTAGTAGCCTTAACACGCAGAGTCGATGATAATTGGTTTGAGGGTAGAATTGCCAATCGTAAAGGCATATTTCCTGTTTCATATGTAGAGGTTAGAATTTTAAATAAAAATAAAGCAAAATAATGTTTTCTATTAATATATATATATATATTTTTTATACTTAAAAACAATCAGGTACTTACTGATATTGGTGCTGAAGATATAGCTGCCAGAACAACAACTATACAACAAGCAAGTATGATCAATGCTCGGCCATCGTTAGATGCTCTACGCACAAATATAAATAATGAATTTAATACACTTACCCGCAATGGTAATCAGCCTCCTAATGCCATATTAAGAGAAACACGTAATGCCCACAAAACTGATATATTACACGTTGATACTAGTTCAGAGCCAATGGTGTAAGTTGAAATTGTGTTGAAATTTTATTTCTTTTTAATTCTTATTTTATTTGTTATGCCAATTTCAAAGATATCGATCTTTATATAAATACCGTCCACAAAATTCCGACGAACTAGAACTGCAAGAGGGCGATATAGTACATGTTTTGGAAAAATGTGATGATGGCTGGTATGTTGGTACCTCACAACGGACTGGCTGTTTTGGTACCTTTCCCGGCAACTATGTTGAAAGAGTTTGAATATTTTCAAAAACCAACTGGAAGACCCGTTTGCAGTATATGAAAAATTTAGCTGAGTACATGCCCGACAATTAAAAACAGGTTAATTAACAGATACAAAAAAAAATTAAATATAATAGCAATGTTGTTAAACACGTTAATATTTTGAATATTAATTTCTTTATTTACTATTTAAACAAGCCAACAAAATATGAATCGCAATAGTACATTAATTACATCAAATTTTGTTGCACTCGGAAAGTTTATAACAACCTTCAAGATAGGCACAATTTTTGTTCGCTTTTAGTTTTTTTTAATAATTAAGTTTTTTATTTGCACCTATTTAATAATTTATGTTTTAGTTATTTTGTTCTTTTATTTTTAACTAGTCAAAGCTAAATCCCAAATGTGTTTTAATTTCAGTCTTATTATAATAAATTTATGTTTTTTTTTTTTAATTTAATTATTATTTTTTCCTAATTAAGTTTTAGTGAATAATGAGGTTCTACTGTTGTGGTCTAAGTGTACCAATTTTATTTATTCGTCAATAACAATATTATACTTTTGCAAATCTTAAGACCAAATGGTTAAAGTTTAAAAATTTATATATAAGACTTTGTTAAACTTGTTATTAATTTGAATCACAGATTTTAAACAATGTTAAAAATTAAAAAATTTTAAATATATAAAAATATATATTATTATAATAACAATAACACTTAAGTTAGTTATTTCATTTTTGCATATACAGATCTAACATTTATTGTTAACATTACAACAAAAAAAAACACAAATCTTGCAAACTGTAATAAACAATAAATAAAACACAAAAATCGTTTATATTTTAATGGGCTTTATAGCTGTAAGTATGGCAACTTTATATAAAAACTTAATAAACGGAAACGAATTTAACTAGTAAGAAAGATGTTATTTTGAATTAATATAGTATATAAAGGGTGTCTTTTTACGCCCGATAGAACTTGAAATTGTAAAAAACAACACAAAAAATTAAATTGTAATCAAAATTTCTTTTTTATTCGAAGGATCAATACGTGACATTAACATTTGAAAAAGATTTCGGGCATATGGGCACCGCGGCTGTTCTTGACGAAGCGCATTCTGGACATCCAATTTTGGGCCACTTTTTCGAGCACTGCTGGGCGTATGTCACGAATATCACGAACAATGCTGTCCTCCAAGGCGTCAATTGTTGCTGGTTTATCAGCATAAACCAGTGACTTCACGTAGCCCCACAGGAAATAGTCGAGTGGTGTCAAATCGCACGACCTTGGAGGCCAATTGACAGGTCCATTTCTCGAAATCAACTTATCGCCAAATTTTGATTTCAATAAGTCGATGGTTGCGTTCGCTGTATGGCACGTAGCGTCATCCTGTTGAAACCACATCTCGTCCGGATCAATGTCATCCATATTTTCAAACAAAAAATCATTGATCATGGTGCGGTAACGGTCTCCATTGACCGTAACGCGAGCTCCGGCCTCATTTTTGAAGAAATAAGGTCCGATGATGCCGCCAGCGTGAAAACCGCACCAAACGGTGCATTTTTCTGTATGTAATGGAGTCTGTAGGGTCTGTTGTGGATTGGTCTCACTTCATATGCGGCAATTTTGCTTATTAACAAACCCGTTAAGCCAAAAATGCGCCTCATCGCTGAACACAATTTTGCGATAAAACAACGGGTCAGTTGCCAACTGCTCTAGAGCCCAATCGGCGAAAGAACGACGCATATAATGGTCTCATGGCTTCAATTCCTGCACCAGCTGGATCTTATACGGGTGTAGGCCGAGATCTTTGCGCAAAATTTTCCACGTAGTATACGGACAGAGCCCCAATTCCTGCGACCGACGACGAATTGATAAATTTGGATCTTCTTCCACACTTTCGTTTACAGCGGCGATATTCTCTTCAGTACGCACATTCCTTCGACGTGTTGGTGTTATTGCATTCTCTAGAGAGTATGTGGTACGAAATCTATCGCCAGTTCGACGAATGGCTTGTTCAGATGCACGATTATGTACGCCATAAAACTGACGAAGTCGTCTATAAGTTGCGCGAATCGACGACTGATTTTCAAAGTAAATTTGAATAATTTCGTAGCGTTGTTCAAGCGAGAGTCTATTCATGATGATTTGTCAGAGTATACTGAAACAAATAAAAAAAATGTTTCATCAAAATTTCATTTTTTGTGTTACTTTTTACAACTTAAAGTTCTATCTAGCTTAAAAAAAAACACCTTTTATAACAATTTTTGTGCGTGCGATAAACATTGACAGTGTTTTATTTATATATGTAACGGGTTAGTGTCGGTACACTCTTTATTTAAATTTCCTTTTTATAGCAGACATTGTAATATAAACTTTGAGCCTTGTTGAAGAATCCTACCGGTCCTACCGGCTGCGCCAAAAATGTTGAAGTGTGTGATTCTTGCCTTCTCATATACTAATCCTGGAGGGTCCCGTAGGATTCGCAGGGTTGGAATAAAAAGGCGAGGTATTTAGTATTGCTAACCAACCTGGAGGGTCCCGTAGGTTTCGCAGGCCGCTACTTTATTAAACTGTAACCTAACTACTGTTCAGTCTCACAGTTCCTATTGAGCTGTGGGTTCGAACTGTCACGGTCAGTTGTATTTCACACAATCATTCTTAATCTAAAACTTATTTACTATTTATACTATTTATGAACAATAAACTTGCTGACTGAAGAAATAATAACAATAAGAACAATAAACTTAAATAAACTTGCTGACAAATAATAATTCAATTATGCGAGGGTGACTCGCAACATCCCTCCCCCCTTTGAAAAGTTCTATAAACTTTTAATTTAAAATATTTATATATATATATATATATATTTTTTTTTTAAATATCATTAGATTGATTATATCTTGTTTTATATTAATTATATTTTAAATTTTATTTATTCTATAAATCATAAAAACAGAAACATATTTGTTAATTATTTTAATTTACATTTAACATTTTGCATTAAAATTTTAAAACGTTTTCATTTAATTGAAATTTTACAATTTTTTTTTTTTTTTTTATTAAAATTTTACAACAGCCTGCTTGAAGCGTCTACCTACAACGGCTTATAGTACATAAATCCATCTGTGTAATTTGTGTAAATTTAAATATATGCGTTTTTCGATTGCAAGACTAGGAACACCCGTTATATTTTAGATTTATTGTTGTGTTGGAGGCATGTGACTATAAAAATTTGGATACTAACAATTTTGGTACCCCTATAACTTTTGGCATTCATAGTAATACACCCTTTATAAAAATTTTAACAGCCATTGAGGGCTGAGACAGACAAACAAACGATGGCAGGGATTTTACTAAAATCGCAGAGTATTTCAAATAAAATTATAAATCAAAGATATTTCGTATAGATTTTATTACTGATTTAATCAGCTGTTTAATCATGCAATATAACATGTGTTATGGCTAAATAATTCTTATATTAATTTTGTAAGTAAAACAAGCAATTTAAAAAATTAATTTTTATCAAAAAGAAAATGCTTTTATTAGTATAAATTTCTTAAAACTATTAGGTTTCTTCTTTAATTTAAATTAAATGTTTTTAACTTAACTATAATAAAAAAGAGAACATATTTAGAAAATTATATAAAAAAAAAAATTGTCGGCAGAATTATTAATTTTAGTATAGTAAGTTTAACCACTTTAAATGTGATTTCAAATAATATTGCACAATAATTTTTAAATTAACACTATTCGAAACTGATACGTAAGTATAATTTTTTCTTAATTAAATATCCAATAGTTGCTTTAAGTTATACTTAAAAATTAATAATCATTTTTGAAGCTTTAATTCATTTATTTTTAAACTACAAATAAAACACAAAACATATTAAAAAAAAAATAGTACTTCTTTCGATAAAATAAAATAAAAATATATTTCAAACACAGTGATTCTAACTAAAAGCAATCGTTGTTTTAAGAAATTTCTACTTATATCTTGATTTTTTGAAGTCTTATTAATTTATTACTTTTATTATTATTATTTAAATAGAAAACAAGCATTTCAAGTTTTAGTATTAGAATTTCATTAGTATTTATACACATTAATATAACATTTGCTTAATTCATTTATAACTGGCTTTTGTTAATTGTTAATGGATTGTAATTTGTGTATCACATTTCATAATTATTCCTAAGCTACTTATAACCTTTTGATTTATTTTATAAATATTTAGGCTAAATATTTATATTTATATATTTATAAAAAAAAATATTCGTTTTTTAATCTATAAAAATTATTCATAAACTAACTAATTTTTTTTTATTATTACTAAAAATTATTCAAAAAATAAAAAATATATATATAAAAAATAGTTTCATCTACTGCTAAAGTCTCATCCTACCTATTAGCTCAGTGGTCTGTCTATAGTTGCTAATTACATTTTAAAGAAAATATTTTAACTAATTAAAATTAAATTGAATATAATAAACACAAAAAATAATTGTGTATTGTCAAATATAACGAGATTAATTTTATCTGTAAGGCCACAAAGACAGCTTTATTTATCGTAAAATAGTAAAAAGTTTGCTTAAGGTAAATACGCTTAGAATAGAAATTATACTATAAATTTATGACTTTTTCTAACTTGATTGTTAATGTTCAACCAAAACTATAATTTTTTCCACTATCAAAGTTTAATATCCGAAAAAATGTACGAAGTAAAATTAGTTCTTAATAGAGGTGACCTAATAGTGTGGTCATATATTTACCCAAAATCAAAGTATACTTAGTATAATAAACGAATGTAGGAAAAAAAATTATTTAAAAATAAATTTTAAATTAAATTTCAATAAACAGTTAATGTGGACATTAAATACAGGTTTCCTTAAAAAGAAAAGCAGAGTGGACCAGAGAAATTAAAACTGAAGTTTTTCTCAGTATAAATCCATCCCAAATAATTGTTTCAGCCACAAAATCTTTATATAACAATTAAATAAAGTTTAATTTATTTATTAATTGATTTATGAAATGTTTATACGCTTTTCTTTTCCCAAAGATGCCACCCTTTGGTGTGGCGAAGTAATGAAAAAATAATTTATAAAAAATTATTTATAAAATTTTAAAAAGGTCAATTATTACTTTTCCACTAAAATTAGAATCCGAAAAAAACACTAAAAAATCTGCACTTACAACAGCTCGAACTCTTTCTAAATCAACAAAATAGTTAAGAAAAAAATTTTTTAACCAAAAATCTACGCTTAACAAAAAGACTGGACAAACCGAAATGCAAAGATTCTAAGAAAGGTTTTACAGATCTTAAAACCATTTTCGAATATTTATCAGAAATGAAAATAAAAAAATAACATTTTTCTAATTAAATACTTTCGTGTCCTGTTTTTATCAAATAAATTGTGTGATTTTCTTTAATATTAATCAAAATTACTTTTATTTTTATTCGACCTTTTTTTTAAATTTTATTAAATAGGAAATAATCTTTTAACGGTCTTTTTAAATAATTTAACGATTTTATTTTTTTTTTTTTTTTTTTTTTTAAAGACCGTTAAAAGATTATTTCCTATTTAATAAAATTAATCAAAATTAATTTTTAATATTAATCAAAAAATAAATACAACTTAAGAGACAAAAACAAAATAAATTGCTAAGCTTTGACTGCATGTATTTCTATTAGACTGAAATTTAGAAAATTTATTCCGCAGAAATTATGCGTATGAATGAAATTTTATGGGAAATGAACTTTAGTATATTGTGCGGAAACTCTTTTTTAAAAATTTCAGCTGAAAATGCTGACAACAAATTGAAATATATTATATTAGCTGGTTTGAAATTAAACGGTTGAAAAGAAGGAAAGCGCTGCAGAGTAGTTCAGAAATGTGGGTATACAAGTTAATAATGTCGATTTGAACAAGATAACGCATAACTATCACACATGCTTTATGTCATTAATAATAAATATGAAATTTAGAAGGGTAAACACCTGACATTATAATTCAGTAAAGTATAAATACATATTTTTTCAATTGCTGTAATAACGTCGAATTATGTGCCTAAAAAAGATGTTTTGCGTGGAAATCTGATAACCTCTAAAACTGGTGCTGCAAGTTATCGATTGCTGAAAAACTTTGAAGATGATTAAGACGATTAATTGGAAGCATTACTCAGCGACGATTGTTGGCAAACGTAAGAAGAACTTACAAGCTATTTCCTACGTTGAGAAGCATTGGGATTTATTCAAAAGCAAGGAAATTGGACTCAAGTGAATTAAAGCCGGGAGACATTGAAAGGCGATTTTGAATGTCGGATATTATACTTGAACGCTACGAAAAGAAGTCAGTATGAAAAATGGATACATTAAAAGTCCGTCTAAAGGTCAGCTAACCAGCCAAAACAACGCCGAACCCGAAGAAACATGATGCCAAGGTAATGCGCTAAATTTAGTGGGACCAGAAGGACGTTTTGTATTATGAACTGTTGAAATCGGGTTAGATGATTACAAGGGACCAGTAAGGAAGACGATTGATTTGTCTTTTTGAGCAAGCACCAGGCTCTAATATTTAATCTACGCTTGACTAAATGTTGCCAGCGCGGTCATAAGCTATTTGGAAAACAGTGGATGGCAAGTTGTATCTCATCCGCCTTATATTCTAGACCTCGTCTCTTCTAACTACAATTTGTTTTCATTGATGCATAACGCCGTTAGAGAAATGCGCTGCTGTTCAAAACAGAATATCGGAAATTGGCTTGGCTTAATACCGGAGAAGTTCTTTTGGCGAGGAATTCATATGCTAACAGAAAGATGGCAACAAGTAATGGCTAACAATGGACAATATTTCGAATAATGTATGAACTTATTTTATAATTATAGCCTAGACCTTGCCTCTTCTAACTATCATTTGTTGCGATCGATGCAGAACGCTCTTACTGGAATACGCTTCCCTTCAGATTCATTCTTTACCTCAAAGGAGTTCTATTGGCGCGGAATCCATATGCTACCAGCGAGATGGGGTATTTTGTTATTATATATCCATATTTAACTTGTATACCTGTTAGATTCATTTTTTTATATGATAAATAAAACTGCCTATGCCGTAATAAAAACTAATTAAATATCTACATTATATCTACTAATGGAACATACGAGTATAGTTATAATATATTGTATATGTATAGTATATATTTAGAACATTAAATATTAATTTATAGAGATACTTTTATGTCAGGTTAATTAATATAAGGGTTCGGATTAATTCCTAGAGGTTATTGTGGTTAAATTGGTTGTTTTTGATAGCAGTGAAAAAGATTAAAATCTTTGTTATTAAATTCAAGCTGTTAACTAATCTGCACTATAAAAAATACGGTTGAAAATTATTAATTATTATCTTAATGAATTTAAAAAATTAATAAGGATAACTCTGTTTTGTGTAAGCATCAGGGTTAATTTATTAAATCCATAAACCATAATCATAATCAAAGAATTGTATAGGTTATTTATTAACAGAAAATTCTTGATAGGAATAATAAGTGTTAAGTCTCTACAGAAAATAAGTTTTAAACAGAGTAGCGAAGTATTCACTCACTGTTCATACATGTATGAATATGTACATTTCATTTTTTAGCCGCTTCTTCTCATACATGTGTGAGAGACTACTAATTATTTTGTGTTTTCTCATTTGTGAATGCGACGATTTATTTTTTTCCTTCTATTCATAAGTGAAAAAATGAGAAACACACAAGTGTTCAATTTTGAATATTTACAATTTTGATAATTTTTCATAAATGAAAAGGTCGTAAAAATATGAGCGCTAAGCATTCGCGTACATAAACGCACACATTTGATAATGCGCAATTGTCGGCGTATGCAGGAAAAAAAAAGTTTTTTTTTATTTCTTTTAGAATATATTTAGAATATTGTATTTTGTGTTAATATGTACCCATGTGTTTTTACTACATTTTACGGTAAACTGCGATCGTAGGTAGAAAATTTTTTCACGTTCATTTATGAGAAATTTTATAAAATTTCAACGTTCATAAATGAACATGTACATTTATGAAAAATAACATTAATTATCATTTATCACATATGAATAAGACTAATAATTCTTGTTGTTCGCATTCATGTATGAAAATAATCAGAACATTTTTTGTTGTTCGTTTATGAGTGTGAAAAATAAATATAAAATTTTAGATTTCTCATTTATGAAAAATATCATGATGTTGATTTTTGAATGTTCATAAACGAAAAATTCTGAACCCTGGTTTTAAATCCCAAAAAAAAAAAAAAATTGACGGCAAACGCTAAGTTTTAAAATTAAAAAGAAATTTCAATATGACACGAACTGCTGCTTTAAAAAAAAATTGATGTTTTGTCGTATACAACATAGTAGAAGACATCAACACAATAAAACTAAATTGAGTAGCATAGCAGTTGAAAATCTTGGAGTTTTCACTACCCATAAGAATTATCAAAATTCAGCTGCACTGTGTCAATTTTTTTCTAAAATTGGTTCCTGAAAAAAGGGACACTATTTTATTGGAAGAAACCATTACCAGTTCTGTTCCAGTGGAAGCAAAAAAAATATTTAAAACGAACTAAATTAGCGCAGAAAATGTCCTAAGTCCTAAAGGAACCAATTGGTTTAAAAGTATGGCTTTAAACTAAAAATTTAATTGTTTATTTCATTTAGAAATAGATTGATTTACACAAAAGGTTAGAAAAGCATGTTTTCAATAACTTCAGAACTTAGCAAAATTAAATATTTGATTTTGAATTTTACATATTTCCATAAGATATTGTCTTCAAAGATCTTTTTTCTGTGAAAAAGTTCCCAAAAACAATAATTCGAATTTTCGATTATAAACTAATTGCACATTATTTTTAATACGATATGTGGAATGTTTAGTGTTTTAAAATTGAAAAAATATATAAATCGTATAAATACGAATAAAACCAACAAAAATAAAATATAAAAAATTACTAAGTGTGAGCAGTTTGTTTAACAAAAGGTTTGAAAACTTTCACCATAATTTTTTGTTAAATGATTGAATAAATGTGTTAAATTGATAGTGTTCTCAATATTTTAGGCACAAATCAATAACTTCATTAAATAGATAAACTGTTAATAAGAAATAATCAGAATTATTGTCGCAAAAAAGACATAAAAATATAATTTACTCATAGCAGATCAACAGCTTTTGAGAATGAAACTTAACAATAATAATAAAAGATATAATCAACTGATAACATACTCGTATATATTAATTTTTAAAAATAAATAGTATTTAATAAAAAAAAAGAAAGAACCAAAAAAACCAATACACAAAATTTATTAAATAAAATTAATCTTAAATCGACGGCTTTGTATAACTAAAACACCTACAGATTAATCAATTAAAATAAATTCTATGAAAAATACAATTTTAATATTATTGTAGCTACAAAATAAAATATTTTAAATTGTAATAAATTTATTTAAATAATTTACAAAGTAAACCGATACTCACATTTAAATATGGAAGCTCTTTTTAGGCATCTTTAGTTTAACACTTAATTAATGTTCAACTTTCCGCAAAATCATTAGAATTATTATCTTGATTGTGACATATAACTTAACAAATAATAAAAATATATTAAAAGACACACTGTAGGTAGGAGATAATTTAGCAGTAGGGTAACTATTATCCCGTCCCGTGCCTGCCGTTCTCGAAAAGGCCCTTCTTGAAGAAGGGCGACAGCTGAGCTAAAGAGGTTCGAGTAAGACCAGGCCCACCGGCTCCGTCATATATGGGGCTTTGTGGTATGCGGGAACAGACCACAAATAGTCGTCGCAAATATAATTCAAGCAAACGTCTTCGATGCTTAGCTACTGTTTCACTATTCGAGGAGAAGAGTTCGCGACGTGGAAACGGTAGGGCGGCAATCTGAAAAAGTTACAAGTTTATTAACTTTAATTGTTAGTAAGCTAGTGAATTTGCATTGTAGCTGTTAAAGCAAACAAGGTTTAGAAATATACTTTGATATTTAAGATCAAATTATTGATTGACTTTTCACTTAATTTGAAGTAACAAAACACGTTGCTTCTACGTGTAATTATTTTAATTATTTTAAATAAAATAATAAATACTAGCGCTGCCAAAATTTTATTAGAGCTTCATAAAAAACCCCAGTTTTTCTTTGAATTTATTGCGAAATTTTCATTTTGTTTTTTAAATTTTACTTTGTTTTACTTAAAAAATTATTCTTCCCCTTTCGGTCTAATAATATTTCTTTTGATGTTTTAATAATCTATATTTATAATAAGAAAATGAGTTGATACATTATTCAAAATATTGCCCATCGTTAGCCACTATTGTTTCCCATCCTTCTGGTAGCATGTGGAGTCCGTGCCAAAAGAACTTCTTGGCTTAATTGAATTAAGCCAATTTCTTATACCCTCTTCTAAAATGAAGTGTATTCCAGAAAGGGCATTCTACACCGATCGAAACAAATGTTAAATAGAAGGCTCTAGGCAAGGTTTGGACTATAAGTTCCATCCACTATTTTACAAATCGTTTTTTACCGGTCTTGTATGTGTATGTGGCCGAACTTTTGAGCTTTGTCATGATGGAAGATTATGGCCTCGTGTATGGTCGAATATTCTCGTCGTTTTTTTTAATTGCTCTCTTAAAACGTATCAAGTATCTTCTGTGCAGTTCGGATATGATCGTCTGAGCCGTTTTCAACAGTTCACAATGTAAAACACCCTTCTCATCCCACCAAATACAAAACATTACCCCGGCGTCATGGTTCTTTGGGTTCAGCGTTAATTTTGCTGATTAGCCGTGTTTTATATATGTCTTTTTGCACTTGGGGTTATCGTAATATATCCACATCAATAACAATACAATGCAAAAATGTTTCTTTTTCATCATTTTCCGCATGCAAACGCGCCTTTCAATGTCTCTCGGTTTCAATTCATATGGGATCCAATGTCCCAATGCCTTTAAACGTAGAGAAATAGCTTGTTGTGTGACTGTCAATGATAATGCAAGTTCTTCTTACGTATGACAACAATTTTCGTTAAGTAATACTTCAAATTCATCATCTTCAAACTTTTGCGCAAGGCCTCTGCTTGTCTTCTATGTCGAAATCATCACTCTTGAATCTCGCAAACCATCGTTCACAAGTTTCTTCAGTTGGCGCATGTTGCACCGTAAGCTTCTGCCAACAATCGATAACTTTTAGCAGCCATTTTCTTCAAATGAAAGGAAAGAAGGCTATCAGACTTGCCCGCAAAATAGCAATCAATAAATTGACACACCAACATAAGCATTCCAAGTTCTTCGGAGTCACAAGTAAATCTTGCATAATTACATATGAAAGGTCTCCATCCATCCGAGATGAAAGTTCAACAAATTTCAAAATATTTCCTAATTACTTTCTACAGAAAATCTCTGAACTGAGTTGTAATTATACATTTTTAAAAATTAACTTTCTAGTTTAAAATAGCTTACCTTGGCTCCATAAATATTTTTCATGCTCATATGCAATTCTCTAAAGCGGCTATAACGGCGCAATATATTAAGTTTTCCATCCGGTAAAATTATGCGAATTTCATATTCATAATGAGTTTGTTTACCAGCCCCACGTATCACAAATGTTGGTATAGAAATAACATGCTCGGTTTCAGCTGCAAAAAAAAAATATAAAAGCTTTAATGCGTAGGGTTTCTTGAATAGCATAGACTAAAAAGATTACATTGAAGACCTATTAAAACATAAAAATTCAAATATTTTAATGTTATCACTTAGGTTTTGTAGGGTCTTCAATTAAGCCTACTGAATTTTTGGCTTGGTAAGCCTCTTCACTTCTCTTTTTTTTAACTGCTTAATATGGAATTATCATATTGCCAAATAAATTACTTTAACACTTACAAAAATCTCTAACTGAAGGCCATGAACGTGTCATATTCGACATATAACTGGGATCGTCCATTGAAGAAGTTGTATCCCTATAGCGTGTCGAAGTTTCTATACATTCTTCATTGTCATACTCAAGCTCTTCATTATTCGTTTGACAACATACCCGATGATCATCGGCCGTATGTTTTCCGGATTCTAACAAATGCTTTTCAATTTTGACATATCGTTTTTGTAATTCTTGCAATTCGGCAATTTGTTCATCTAGCATGGCTTTGTTTACATTCATTTCTAGATTTTTCATAATCAAAGCTTTTTGTGCAGCAATTTTACGTCGTAAACTGTGCATGGGACAATGCGTTTGCATGTTGTCGGAATTAGTACTTATTTCACAAGACGAACATGAAGCAGTCTCCTCATCTGAATTGCAAAATCCATTAAGTCCATTATCACTATCTAGTGGCGAATTCATAGAGACTGTTGTCAAGTCGTTAATGTGATTATGATTGGAAGACTTCATCGTATCCAAACAAACACCACTATCGCTCATCGCCGCATTTGGGACATTTAAGTTCTTCCTAAAGCTGCCACTTTTTAAGCTCGACTGAGTATCTGTATTTGTTGCCATTGAAGAGGATGGTGATAATTTTGATTTGCGTATGCCATCTGAAATGGTATCGTCGTCATCTCCATTGTCATTGCCATCGTTACCTTCGTCATCTATTTCACCCGAAGATAATGTGCAGCTACTCAAGGGAGTAATATCGTCTTCAGCTATAGTTGGCGAACTAAGAATGGAGCAATTAGTTTGAGCTGTATGAAAAGTATCACAGGTAGTTTCACAGGTGTCAGTTCTAGATGAAATGTCATTTTCTGTCTGTACATTCATATCAGTTGTGGATTTTTTATTTAAATTTAATCTCAAGCTGCAAATAAAAAAAAAAGTCAAATAAAAATTAAACATTTTTTATCATTATCATTATTATTATTATTATTATCATTACCTTTGTTTCTTTAACTGTAAATCGTCATTGTCAATTTCCATTTGTATGCGTTGCAAACGCAATTTTTCCAATTGCTCTTCAATTTGTAATAGATTTTCATCAACTTGTGCAATTTTTGTGGTACTGGCTTTTAAGATACGCTCTTTCTCTGCTACCTGTTCATCCAAACGTTGAATATCTTCGTTCTAAAAATTCAAATAGAAGCAAAATTAAAAACAATAAGACAATATAAAATTGTTAACATTTAAAGTCTTACAATTTTTTTAACTGTGTCCTTAATAAATTGAGATGCGAATAAGTCCAATGAATCGGCAGCAAGTAATAACAAATCGTCTGTCAAGGGGACGGAAGGATCTACTTTTATATCAATCTAAAGAAAAATTAGTTTGAGGGGTTATTCGATTTATTTAAGGTTTTAAAATTTAGTATAGTTTGAATAATTTAGCCCGATTTTTAAGTCTACTACCTGAGAGTATTTATAATAAACTAGTAAATATTTTATCAAATTTTTTAAACGTTTAATTTTATGCTTTTAGCAAATACAAACCTCGTCTAATTTACCACAATCTTGCAACTCTTGCAGCTCTTTAGCAACATATTCAGAAAAATCCCTTTTTTTAGAATCGAGTTGGGTTTGCAAGGCTGAAATCTGTCTGCACACAATATCAGTCTAAAAAGAAACACCGGAAAGAATTAAGCAAATGTTTTAAATTGATTTGATTTTACTTTTACACACACCTGAACCTTTTCATTATTTTTCTCCCACAGCAACATATCTTTTCTGGCCATAAGTTCCTCTTCTCGGCAACGTAACAATTCCAAACTGTTTTTTTCTTCTTTTTCTAAGCGTTTAAGTTCTTCGGTTAAATTTTGCACCTTAATCTTATACTGGTCATGCATTTGAACACGTTCCTAAATATCAATCACAAATATTAAATTATTTACACTTCAATAATTCTCACTAAGTCTTACAATATTTAATTGCTTCAGGGCGTTTTCTATTGTCTCTAAAATTTTACGATTTTCATCTTGTAATTCAGGATCGTCTCGTGACATGGGCCTTGTGGGATAATATTGTTTTTCACTGCGTTTTAACGGCGAACAAACCATGCTACTACTCAACGAGGAAGCATCGTCGTCTAAACAAAAGCTAGACGTTAAAAGATTTTCGCGCGAAGAAGTTATCAACGATAATCTAGACATATCTAATTGAGAACGACTATATTCTTTTCGTAATCTAGCAGCTTCTGTGGGATTATTAAAACGAAATATATTAGTACGTCCCAGCAGAATAATATCGCCCTGAGAAACGTTTGTGGGCTCATCGATTAAATTTGCATTAAGCCAGCATTGCGCCAATGGTTTAGGATGCAGCGTGCAAATGCCTTCTTTGAGAACGATACTACAATGTTGAGGTCGTATACCATCCCCATTTAACTCTATGTCGGGTGGTATTTCGGCGGCATTGGTACCTATAAATGTTTCACCTTCTTTTAAACTGTACAAAGTCACGCCTGTGGTAATGTCATTGTGAATTCCTATAAGGTGAGGCATTTCAGAGTCTAGAACTACACCAACACCAGATTTGCGTAAACCCAAGCTTTTTTGTTCCTGAAGTATGGATTGAGCTTCTTTCCATTTTTCGGTCCACTCTTCAGTAAGATGTTTTTCTTGGGCCTCTTTCTTTTGCAAGTCTTCCAACATTTTAATGGAAGGCTGCAAAGGATGCTGTAGGCAAAACAGAAAATTAATAAATTTCATATCTCTGTACCAACTTGCAGTTAATACTTACAATGTCTCCATTTAACATGGCCTTTAGTTTATTGATTTCATCACGTAGTTCTCGTATAAGTTTGACATTTGGATCTTCATTAATTGTGGGCTTATTAATAATATTCTTAGCACGATTGGCATACCGTAATGTACTTAGGGTTTCACTGTAATTACAGTCGGCTGGTGAAAGGGCAGCAATCATAATAGTTTTACTATTGCCACCCAAACTATCTTTTAACAACCAAGTCAAAATTGAATCTCGATAAGGTATGTATAAAACCCGTTTCGAATTACCACCTGTGGTATTTAGTGCAGACGAATTGCTTTGCTCAGCTAAAGCTGAAATTACGCTGCCCAAAGTTACCAAAGATTTGTTAATATGAGCTCCCTCTTTTAAACGTTGACCTGTGGCTCCCGTAGCATTGGCACGTTCGCTAAATTAGTGTTTATTTAAAATTTGAGTTAAATTTTATTTTATTTTATCCTACCTTCCCGCTAAATCCACTAAATGAATCTTAGATACCGTTTCACTGGGCATGTCGTTCATAAATCCTGCCTGTACAAAAGTTATTGTGAAAATAGCATGACTACGGCTGCTCGTATCATTCATATTTGTACTGGCCGTTGTGCGTTGTATATTGCCGCGAGCTATACATTCTTGAATTTCTTCAAAATCGGCTACTGAATGCTGGGATAAATTCTCTACGTATGGACCTAAAGTGCGATGTTCTCGAACTCTTAGTCCATGGCCACTCGTCTGTGGACCCAATAAATCCTTAACACGTTCATTATAAATTTCCAAATAACTTGCGTGTGTTTTGTAACTAGTACCGGATTCCTGTCCAACACGCATGCGAGCAAATAGTTCAGAACAAATGCGCGGTATAAGACCAGGGTTGTCGCATGTTCCCATCATGGTAAAGGTTTTACCCGATCCTGTTTGGCCATAAGCAAATACACACGCATTGTAACCTAAACACAAATTCAAAGAAAATTTGATAAGGATACGAAATTTTTACTTTGTCGTTTTAGTTTTTTTTTCGTCCTGACCTTCAAAAGCGCAATCGATAACGTCTGTACCCAAATCAGCGTAGACTTGCTCCTGTGTTGCAAAATGGTTATCATTTTCGTCAAACGACCAATAAGAATAATCGAATGTAAAATCGTGAAACATAGTATCTCGCATCGATTGAACCTTCGGCTTTAGCAGACGAGTTTTCTTATTATTCATTTCCACAATACACTGGGCATCCATGTCGATTTCTCTGTAACACGAGTAAAGAATTTACGTTGTTTTTGTTTTTTGTATTTACTTTAAATATAAATAAAAATATCAAAGCAATTTTGCGCAGAATATTCAAATTCTTAGGCTCAAAGCTTATGTATTGATTAAATGAGAATTATATTTGATTAAGCATATTAACATTGCCTCAACTGGATCAATTTGAATTTAAGTGAAATTGTGGGATTTCTCTTTTTTTTTTTGCTCTTCTGTCAAAAATATTTTCTGTCAAAAATATTTTACATGGAAAAGTCTCCTCAAAAATTATTTTTGAATCATCAAACCGTCGCTTTGTAGTTGAAACATTCATATTAAATAATATTTTTTATTCCGATAATTCCACACAGCCAAACCTTAAGATATATGTCGGTACAATTTGAAAAATTCAAAAACTTTAATTAAAAAAGCTTTAAAATACAACAAAAGTTGTGAAATGCTCGTTCGGTAAATTTTCTCAAAACTGTTAACAACAGAGCAGTTCACATCTCTGCCTCAGCTGCTGTTATCAATGTCTTTTTTTCATTTCTGCTGTTACGGTTAAATAATAATAAAATTACTGTTGCATCAAAGTCAATTAAAATTATATTAATCGTTCAATATTGTCCTACTTTTCAAAAATATGTGTAATAAGTTAAACATAAGACATCTTAAATAAAAGGTTTGATCAATTGAAAAAAGGAGCTAAAAAACTTATTTTATCTTTTTTTTTTTGAACTAATATCATTTAAAGAGTGCTTTCATTTACGAATACTGCATATGGAATACTGTTGTTGTTGTTGTTGTTATAGAGCAACATTATTATTAATTTCAGTTTTTTCAAAGTTGAACGATTTTGGCTGTAAACATAAAGTTTTGTGATGTATGTATTTTCCTTTTAATTTTTATTCAATTATCGTTTTCATGAAATTTAGAATTTTGTTTTGTTTAACTCCGGCCATTTTGATTTGTTATATGTATATTTTTTTTTATTAAACATATTCCTTAACTATGGATTTTTGGAAAAGTTCATTTCATTTTATAGATTATAAATGAAAAATAAATTTTTCATTTGCCAAAATAAAAATGTTTGCTTATTTAATTACAGACCTTGCGAAACTTCGAATATCTTAAGACTAATTGTCTGTTTTTTTTTTTCTTAGTGAAATTTAAATTATTTAGCGAATTCGACCTTAAATTTTCTGGAACATTTTAATTATTTAGTTGGGTTTCTTTGACAGTTCTCAGCATCTAAGAAATGGAGACAGAGACCATTATCAAACTTGAATATCTGACAAAAATTAAGCTTCGTATGTTATTAATTTTAAAATAAACCCAAACAGATACTATAACCTATACTATAGCCTATTATATCGTAGTGCGGCTAAGAGTAAAATGAGTAAAACTTTTCGAAAATTCCGAAAATTCAATATCGAGCTCTTGAAAAAAACAATCAGAATTTCGTTTAGTTTCATCTTAAACCAAATTTCCACGAAAGTGCCAGATTATAATTATCTTAAAGTTATTAAAATATTATCATTTTAACAAGTATATGATATAATACTTGCTAATGCATCTTCTAAAAATCTTTTTATTGATTTCATAATCCTATTGAATAGAGACATTTGAATTCTCATACATTAAGCTTTGAATGATTTGTGTTGTTTTTATTTATTTACCTTGTGTTAAAGGGACGAACCCTGACAGCAACTTTAATTGACGATGACATCTTGCTTGTGCTTTATGTTTTTGTTGGTTTATTTAAAGTTACTGTTTATGCTGCTCTTTCGTTGATTATGTTATTTAATGATGGTTAAAGAAACGATGATGATGATGATGACGGCAATGCATGTGTCTAATTGAAATAACTAAACACACAAGCATACATATGCATATACATATATAGTTGAAAAACGCATTAACAAAACGAAAATGAAAGAGACTTGACGAAAATTTGATATTTATTTATTTCCTAGTTAGATTTTTTTTCTGTCTTCAGTAGTTGTTTGGCTGTTTTGTTTATGTCTTGTACAATTGGTATTATTTTCTTAAGTTTAAACTTAATTCACTTCACTTTTACATTCACTTCTTTAGCTTAAACAAAATTTGAGAAGAAAGACTTAAAAGTAACAACAACGTAACTTCTTAATTGTGTTGTTTATATACAAAAACAAGTTTTGATTTTTTTGTCTGCATATAAATTTTGTTAATTTTTTTAGTTCTCTCTTTCAAAATGGTATACATATTTATTATATTCATTATAAGATGATTTTGCAATTTATGTTTCATTTCCTAGTATTGTTCTCATTTTTAATCTTAAATAAATTTTGACTAACAAAAATTATTTTATGTTTTTCCTTTAAATATGACGTAGCATCCGAATTATATATATGTAAGTATCTAAATTTCTTCACTTTTGCAAAATTAATCATTAATGAGGAGGCGTAACCATATCTTTAAAATGTTCATGTAACTATTGCGAGTTTTTACAAAAGGTTTTAATTGAATGTTTTACGTTTTATTGATATGTTTTACAACGAAAAAACACAATTGATGAAAATTAAAAGAATAACCATAAGCAGTTAAGCAAAATGTATAAACACAATGTAAACACTTGCAGACACTCATTCTACCACTTCCTTTTAAAGACTACTGACTGACTAATGTTGACATCATACACAGGGTTGGAAAAGTTATTTCATTTAATTGCTCCAAAAAGGAAAAAACACATTGATTATATGATAACAAAATCTGTACTTTTGCTTAACGAAATTTACACAATTACTAAAACTTACAAATAATACAGAAAGAAGATTTGAAAAACTGTAAACCATATTAAACCGTACAATTAAAATCATAAAATAAATAGTACCTACTCTACCTAATCATGTCACCATATAAGAACTTTTATAAAAAAATACATGTAATATACATTTTTCATTTTTTTTTCAAACTCAGTTATCGTTTTTCAAAGAAACTATAACAATTATATTTATAGAAAATTATAGAATTAAATAAAATATTGAACTGTTGCTACGATTTGCCATTTTTTTCATCTCTGTATATTCAATTAAATTATTAAACACCGTAAAAAAAGAAAATAATGCAACTCTAAAAAATTTTCGTAAAACTACGATCGTAAGGCACAAAAAAAATTGATAAATATCGTTTTCATTTCTTCATATGTTTGAAAAATTATAACTTTAAGTAAAAATATTTTTTCATAATATTAATGTTATGACATTAAAAATAATGTAAACAATACGTTGTGAGTGCCTTTAATCTTTTGCAATTTGAAGACGTCAAAAGCTGTTGTTTTCTTAAATTATGCTGTTTAAGTGACATTCGTACACACTCAACATAACATTTGGTTACACATTTACGTAATTTTTCTTTAAATTATTTTTTTGCCTTCAAATTATTAACTAGAGCAAATTTTCAGCAAATATGGGCAACGGATTCACGCGAGCCATGCATCCTGATATAACACCGGGTCCTGATTGCGTGCCCACTTTTGATCCCCTGCTAGGAGCACCCAATCGTAAAGAACGTGTAATGATAGCTACCAAAGAAGAAATGGTTTCTGCCAAACTGGACTTACAGGACCGCGATTATTGTGCTCATAAACTGCTGAAATATCAATCATGTCGTGCCGATGTCTTTCCGTGGTTGTACAAATGCCACCATGAGAAACATGATTATATGACCTGTGAATATGAAGATTATGTACTGCGAATGAAGGAGTACGAACGTGAAAGAAGATTATTGGAACGTCAAAAACGATTAAACGCCTAAAGTGAAATCAATATAAAATGAATATAACAACTAACTTAATTACTTTATTTGGGTGTTTTTTATCCGACCTACAGTCGTTTTTTTTAAGTTTCATAAATATTTAAAAAAGTGATAAAAGATTTGGCAGTAAATTCAGATAATTTAAGAAAATAAAAAAATTTATTTGAAATCATTTTATGTTAATATACGTAAATTGTGTTAAATTCCTCTAAACATAAACAACTTGTGATATTCTCATAAAATATTTAACCGTTAAGATGACCTTACATTACATTTAAATTTTTGAATAATAAATATTTTATGTGAATGTAAAATATTTATGTTTAAAGAAATCAAGCATAGTTAACATAGATTAACTTAATAGCTCAAAAATATAAATTTTTGTATGAACAAAATGTTAAATACGGTGACAACAATGCTGTAGAGGACAGTTTTCAAAATATAAAATTTGTTTCAGTTTGGCTAACTGCATCTTCAGCTCGAAAACTTTGGCGTCTTCCAAATTTTTGTTATGGGAAAGTGTTTTTAAAAACATACTAAGCCTGACAAATTTTACAGACTCGGCAAAAATTGCTAAAAAAGTAAAAAATTTGAACAGTCCTTGTGATTAAAGGAGTTCTAAGCTCTTTTTTAGGATCATTCTTAGCTTCACTTTTCAGTAAAAGGAATAATGCTTATCTAGAGACAAAAAAATTATTTGCAAAATTAAAACCATTTCCATTAGGGTCGTCTAATGCTGGCAACAAATTTCAAAATACCGTAAACAAAACTAAGTCGTACGTCAATGGCATTAAATGACGGCGGTTATTAGCCGGCTATTTTGCATTAAATCTATTTCGAATATAATGCTAAAATGAAACGGATTTACAAAATTAAATATTTCTTCTGTTTCAATTTATAAACACTTTATTGTAGCATTGCAGAGAATAATGGTGGGTAAAATTAATTACCAATTTATTGAATACGTTTTTTCAGAGTGGATAGTAATATTTATCTTTTATTTAATTAACTCATTAATAAACCTATAAAATATTGCTTTAATTAAAATAAAATACGACCTTTTAAACTAGAATTAAGGTAAAAAACCTGGACGAAAGAATCCTTACTACGAAATCGAACTGAAATACCACAAAACTTAGACATTATAGAAATTTGCAGAAATTCCTTTGTAGCTTAGCTAAATTATCACACGCAGAATCGCTCATTCAATAATACATAATTCGTCTTCTTTTTTTGCACCATATACCACGAGAAATATATATTATTTCCAATTCTTTCATATTGACAGAATGTAAATGGTTGCTTCGGAAAAGATATAAGCCCGACGTTGGGACATTAAGAAAACTACAATAAGATAAAAATATAACTAGTAAATTTCCTGAAACTGCAGAAATAATAGACATAGATTTTTACCCATTCGAATTAAAAAACATCAGACTTAAATACAACTAAAAATATGTACTAGATTTAACTGAACGCACTATTGACGGCACGGTTATGCCGGCTGTAAGTTGTTCGCCTCAGGTCTCTATGAAATCAAATTGCGAGGACAACAAAAAAATTGTTTAAATTACTTAAATTTTTATCTTAAGCACAGAATATAGCTCGCCGTGATTGTAAAATTGCAATGGCAGTTTGCATCTCAATAATTGGTAAAGATGTAAGACTTCCCTAAAACTTTCTTTGTTAAAAATTTAAATGCAAGTATCTTCAGTAGAATGCACCACTTTATTTGTCTACGACTGATATGGACAAAGAGTTGGAGTTGCAGTACCGTGTACATGCAGCACTCGATGTAATAGAAGAAAAATGTCAACCGGTAACAAAAGGGACACCTGAAAGTAAGGAACTATATTTGGGCCTTTTGTATTCTACAGAAACACATAAAATGTAAGTTTTAAAAATAAAGTGCCATGAGCTTAATTTGATTACGGTTTTGTACTTCTTATTTTAGTTACGGATTTGTTACAAATACGAAAATAAAATTTATTCTGGTTATAGATTCCGGAAATATAGCACTACGGGAAAACGAAGTTAGAACGGTAAGTAAAAGAGTTTGATAAAGTGCCATGTAGATCTCTTTTTAGTCCGTTTCACATTACAAAACAAGTGTTAATGTTTTCATTGTATAATAAACATTTGGAATCATTTTTTAGTTTAATCTACGTTAATTTGTACTTTATTCCTTAATAAATATTTTATAATATTCTCATATAAAGTTTGGTGTAAAATCCACTTAAGATCTATATGGGCAGTAGTGAAATAGGCATATGGATATGCTTTCCCCCGCAGTAATAGATTTCAAATATATTTTTAAAAATAATGAGAATATCATAAATATAAGAATATCATTAATCAAGCACAAATCAACGTAGATTAAATTTTCATTGTATTTTATAAGAAAGAAATAAGACGAGAAAAAGCACAGCATTAAAACAATAACAGGCATTATAATAAATTCATCTGTTTTTATTAACTATCAAAGGTTATCAACTATAAAAGGTTTATTCAGTGTAATCTCAGACAGAAAATTAAATTTTTATAATTTCGAAAAAACGACGATATAAAAAACGTAAAAACAAATTACATCGCATGATGAAAACACAAAACGAAAAACTTTCAATTGATCTGCTACATCTACTTGGTATGGATATACCTTCGACAATTCTTAATACTCAGTATAATACTTAGTGAAGCGACATTTGGAGCAAATGCCAAAATCGTCGAGGGAATAATTTGAAAGATAAAACGTTTTCTGGAAACTTTTAGAAAATCGTTGTTTTTATGGCTCATAGCTTAAAATTTACTTGAAAGAGTCACATCGAGTTCTTTGTATACAATAACATATTATTCACTTTATTACTTCATTGCCTACGAAAATAAATATTGTACGAATCGTAAACTAAAAATTTAACGATAAATTTATTTATATTTGTGTACTACTGACTGTAATGTTTACGATTGAAAGAGAATTAGAATCTAGACTTCCATATCTAGATATATTGATAATAAGGAAGAAAAATAAGTTAGTATTTGATTGGTATAAGAAACCAACATCTTCTGGAAGAATTATTAATTTTTATTCAAAACATCCAAGGAAAATGATAATAAACACAGCGAAAAATATGATAGATAGAATATTGACTATAAGTGATAGAGAATTTCATTTGAAGAATAGGGATACAATAAGAGATATACTTAATGACAATGATTTTCCAGTAGAATTAACTAACAGATTAATTAAACAATATGGTAGTTATAGGCATAATTTAGGAAATTCTACGGCAGAGCCAAGAAATTATAAATCATTAACTTATGTTCCTGGAATATCAGAAAGATTAAGAAAGTGTAAAATATATGACACAGATAAATATATAATTGCACACAAAACACATAACACATTAAATAAATTATTTAGCAGTATGAAGGATAAAATAGGAAAAATGGAAATATCTGATGTAGTATACAGGATACCATGTGGAGGAAATGACCAGGTGAACTGTGACAAAGTTTATATTGGGACAACAAAAAATAAACTTAAAACAAGATTAGCTGGTCACAGGTGTGACCAAAAATATAGGAATAATATTTCAACACAGAAGACATCCTTATCTTCACATTGTAAGAAATATAATCATTATCCAAAGTTTGATGAAACTTCAGTATTAGATATAGAAAAAAACTACAAGAGACGTTATATGTTGGAAATGTTAGAAATTGTTAATATACCAAATGTGAGGAGAATAAATTTCAAGACAGACACAGACAATTTAGCTCAGAATTATAGGTACTTAATTAAAAAGACACATAATTTGTTATAATCATTTCATAAGAGAGAATTTGTTATTTCCGTTTCTTTGTTTTTGTATGTTTGAATATTTTAAAATTTTTGTATGTATGTATGAAAAAATATTTTATATGTT
Source organism: Trichopoda pennipes (assembly GCA_030448955.1). NCBI lineage: Eukaryota > Metazoa > Arthropoda > Insecta > Diptera > Tachinidae > Trichopoda > Trichopoda pennipes. The sequence goes on from JASKUP010000040.1 coordinate 9,066,158, forward strand.
TTTGTCAAATGTTTTGAAACATTTTTTTTTCAATTTGTTAATAATTTTTTGTTTTCAAAAATATAAAATTTTTTCCTGAAGAAGCTTTCCAAAGGAAAGCGAAATATCGTGAAGAAAAAAATATATAAAAAAGATCTTAGAAAAGAAAAAAGATATTTATTAAAGATAAATAAAAAAAGATCGGTTAAAAAAACAATAAAAAAAACAATACAAATTAATGAATTTATTTAATTTCTTGATTTCGCAGATGTTTCGCAATCTTCACATGCTTTATACTGATGCTATTTGTAATCCATTTTACTTGCCTGGCGAACCTCTTCATTTCAAGTGAGTCCCTTAATTATTAAAATCAATTTAAACGAAATAATGGTTGTTTTTTTTCAGAAAATTTAATCGTTCTATACAAAAACTTATGAGTGCTAGCTTATAAATTGAGAACAACAAATATTAATTGATACATTTATTATAAAGTTATTTAAATAAAAAGTTATTTTAAGTAAAATTTAAGGACTTCGTGAACAATTTGCACAGTTTTATAAAGTTTTGTTTTGGTGGGTTTCTTAAAATATATAACGTTCATAGGAACTAGGCCACTCCATAACAAAGACATATTCGGGAAAGTATTTAATAAATTCTTGAGCGTGTTTTCCACGGGAATATTCAGCGTTTATATAATGTCCTGAAATACCAAGTTCGAATACAGGTTCGTCAATAGTTGTATTATTTAACTAAAAGCAAAAAATTTATTTTTTCAGATTTTTACCAATTTGTAGTAAGTTTTGCTTTTCAAACTATTACCTGGAAGTCAAAAAAGAATTTAAAAGGTGTCGATTGTATACCACTGAGAAAGTTAATTAAATAAGGTCCTTGAGGTTTTTGAGGATCTTGTAGCAAATATTTTAAAAATGACCATTTAAATATAGTTACTCCTTTTAAGGGTAATAAATATATGTTCATATGTGGTGGGCCGCTTAATTCAAATTCAAAATGTGCTGTACTATTAGTAGTATTAAATGCTTTTTTTAGAATTTTCAATTTTGGTGTAGCTGGCAGCTCGGTGGGTTCTTTAGAAGATAGCCATATACCCTGCTTGAATGTGTTTATCATACGTAAACCAAAGAGCGGTAAACCACACATCATGTAGTTATCACAATCATCACCTAAAATTTTTTTATCACTTAGATTAATTTTAGTTCCTTTGATCTTATGAAGGCGTCTATCTTGCAAACTAAAGTAATAACCAGATTCATTGCGACTAACGGAGCCATCATACTCGTAAAAAACTCGTCGAACATTCTTAATTATAATTATTTCAGTCAAATCAAAAACAAGTTATGTGTCTTAAAACTTACCAAATAGTGAATTCTGCCAACATTTGTTTTTGGTCTGTAGGGAAATCCAATAGATGTTAAAGCAATCATGGCGAAAATAAATGTTATTAATAAAAATAACAAAAGCGTTATTTTTGAGCGATGAAACATATTCAACATTGGCATCTAAAAAGCATGGTTTATTAAGATTTTTTAATTAAAAGCTTATTTAACATACCACAAAACCCATGCTCAATATAGTACCAACAGCGCATGAAGCGCTTATGAATAAGTCTGGATTAAGAGTGGAGCCCAAACGACCTGTTATAGGCATCGAGGCACTTACCAAAATAAGAAAAACGTACGCAGAATAGAGAAAGGGCAAAACTTGACTTAAGGCAATCACTATATACCATAAATTCTCTGAAATGCAACAAAAAGAAAATAAATAAATAAAATCATTGCAGTTTATAATCGTATATCTAAAAATTATTTACCACTTCGATATAACGTTGTTATACAATTAATAATTAATGCTGCCCCATAAAAAAACAGTGGAATCATTAACAGATAGGAACTACGAAAACCTCTGAATGTGGCCCCCATACAAATTATAGCCATTAAAAAAGCATGAGCATGTTGAATTAACTGAATTTCAAAATTTGTTCCCAGTTTTTGCTGAAAAAAAAAATATTTAAAGTTTAATAAGGACTTTCTTTCAGGTGCAAAACAACAGATAAAACTTACATTTTTGCAATTTAAATACAACAAAGTTGGTAGGGTTAAACCAAATAATGAGGGACAAACATATAAACCAAAAACCAACCATTTGCTTGTAAACCAAGTCATCGCACAATCTCCGCTATCAAATACAACAGCCACCAATAAAGGCAAAGCTATAGCGCAAACAACGCCAATTAAATGCAATATCAATATTAGAGAAAACACTTTCAGAATTTTTCCAATAGAAATGTACGAAATAGTGGCCATTAACCATAGAGAAATTCCGATCAATATTATAACAATCAAACATACACTGGTATTTATAATTTTACTTTCATTTTCAGTATAGTAGACAAAAAAGAGACCCAAGAAATCATAAAACACAGAGTGGCCTTTTGAGTATTTCTAAAATAAAACGACAAGAGAAAAACTTTTCAAATCAAAATATTAACTTTTATAATAAAAAAAAAAAAAACAAAAAATGTAAGTTACCTCAGTATCTTCCAGTTCTGGTGCATTCGCAAAAGCTATGGCAAGACTCAAAATATTATCACCAGTCGCTTGTAATGTTCCTCGGGGTATAACATCATATTTATCAAATTTTGTATGGTACACATAGCCATTATAAAAGTGTGCAATATCCAAACCTTAAACAACAACAACAACAACAAGGAGGAAATAATTTTAAATTTCTTTTCTTTAAATATCTTCACTTACCAGGAACATGACCGTACCCACGAAATATATAAAAATCTGTATTCGATGGTATCAAATTGGACTGAAACAACTCCTCCGCCACAGTTGAGGCATAAGGTCTTACGACATGTTTTTTGTAGTACTTGAAAAATGAATGGATTTTTTTACTATAAGTTTACGATGCGATAAATCGAAACTAGAGAAATTAAAAAACTTCCAAAAAAAAAAATTAATTGGAACGAAATCTCTCAACAACCTTTTGTTCCTTTTAACCGACAACAACCTCTCAGCGATGCCGTGTTAGAAAAATATGCTTGTAAGGAAGAAATTTATTATTTTTCTGTACAGTATTTTCGTTTTCACTTGCTGGCGATTGGCGCAAATATTAAACTTTTTTCGATAAGTTTTCGCTTCTGTGATTTTCTTTAGCAATCTTCGGGTTATATTGGAAATACAAGTTAGTAATGTCGATTTGGTCAACATGTAGCATAACTATCACATATGCTTTGTGTCAACATTAACAAATATGATATTTTGGACGGTAAACATCTGTCATAATTCAGTATTCGATAGACACCAAAGTGAAAACACACATTTTTCTCAATCGCGTGCCTAAAAGAGATATTTTGCGGGGAAGTCTGATTACTTTCGTTCATTTGAAGAAAACGGTTGCTGAAAGTTATCGATTATTAGTAGAAAATTACAGTCAACATGCACCAACTCAAAAAGCTCGTGAACACAGAAGGCTAAGAGAGGCCTGATCAGGCTAAAAAGTTTAAAGATGAGGAATTCGAAGCATTACTCAACGAGTATTGTTGTCAAACGTAAGAAGAACTTACATTATTATTGGGAGTCACAGAACAAGCTAATTAATTCCCTACGTTTAAAAGCAAGCAAATTGAGTCCCATATGAATTGAAACCGAAATTATGCTTGAATGTTATAAAAATAATTAATTTTTCATCGTATTATTACTGGTAATGAAAAATGGATACATTGTATATAAAGCCCGGTTGACCAGCTACATATATCAACGGCAATACCCATAACGCCAAGATAATGCTCAGTATTTTATGGGATCAGAATGGTGTTCCGTATTATAAGCTGTTGAAATCGGGTCAGCCGATCACAGGGAACCTGTACCGAACATAATTAATTCGTTTGAAAAGAAAAACGACCAGACACGCGAACATAATCTTCCATTATGACAACGCTCGAACACATGTTGCAAGCTCGGTCAAAAACTATTTGAAAAAACAATGGATAGGAAGTTCATGCTCATCCGCCTTATAGCCCAGACCCACACCCTTTTGACTACCATTTGTTTTAATCGATGCAGAACGCTCTTACTCGAATACGTTTTACTTCAAAACAGGGTATCGCTTAATTCATTCTCTAACACAAAACCGGGGACGCGGAATCCATATGCTGCAGGAAGGATGGGAAATCAATTAAAAAATCGACATTTTTAACTTGTATATCTATTACGAGGGCTGCTAATTATATTTGTGGCCTGAGGATGAAAACAAAAGCATTTAAAGACAAAATCTATTTTATTGTTTTTCAAAATATTCTCCATGAAGATTTATACGCTTTTGCATGCAATGGAACCAATTTTTAAAAGCACTTTTTCCACTCCGTTTTAGGTACTTCTAAAACATGGGTTTTGAATGCAGAAACTGCTTCTTCAGGTGTAGAAAACCGTTGTCCACGTAGTTTTTTCTTGATGTTCGGAAACAAAAATAAGTCATTAGGTGCCAAGTCAGGGCTGTACGGCGGATGATCCATCAATTCAATGTTTTGCCCTGTCAAAAACTCCATTGTTTCAGCCGATCGGTGACAGCTCGCATTGTCGGGATGCAGAATGATGCGTCTTTTCTTTGACTTTTCCCAAAGTTTCTCAAAGACCTATGGCAAACAAATAGTGGTGTACCATGCCGAATTAACCATCTTACGCTGCTCTAATGGCACAGTCGCCACATGACCGGTACTGCCGAAGAAACAGGCAACCATTTGCTTTGATGTGCTTCTTCAACGAACAACTTTGGTGTGATTTCGCTCGTCTTAAAACACCCATACGGTGGATTGCTGTTTTGTTTCAGGATCATATGAGTATATCCACGATTCGTCACCTGTGCAGATATTATAAACTGCTTTTGATGCACCTTGAGCGAATTTCTGTCACATTTTCTTGCACCAATCAACACGAGCATCATTTTGTGCGTTTGTCAGGTTATGCGGTATCCAACGTGAACAAACCTTTTTCGCATGCAAATGTTCACGCAAGATCTTATTGATGCTTGTCATATTAATCCCTACAGATGCCTCAATCTCGCGATATGTTACATGCCGATCATGCTTTATCAGCTCATGCCCAGCTGCGATGTTTTCTGGCACAACAACCGTTGTTGGACGACCTTCACGGGATTAGTCCTGGAGTGATTGTCGACCACGATTGAATTCGTTATACCAGTTTTAAATGGTGCTGTAAGAAGGTGCTTCATTACCATATAAGGACTGTTGTCGTGTCAGACCACATCGAAAGTTACGAAAAATTATTGCACGAAAATGTTCACAAGTTAATTCAATTTTCTCCTAAGATCACTTTTTCAACCTGCTATCACTAACACTAACAACAATAAAATGACAAAATGTTTTGGTTGAGGTTATGTTTAACAATGTGAAGGCAGCACTGGAAACATCAGCTGGTGCCTAGCAACAGTCAGTGTTACCAGGCCAGAAATATAAATAGCAGCCCTCGTATTAAGGTTTTAGTACAATTTTGAAATGTAATGAAATTTTTTGGCGAAATTAAAAATATTTTTTAAATTTAATTTTTTTTTCATTTCCATTTACTTGCTAAAACAAACTTCCGTCCACTTAAAATTCTACTATGAACTGTGGAAAAAATGGCGGTAAAACATAGTAGTATACCTTCCCTGTGAACAGCCTGTATTAATGTGAATATTTATCCTAATCATATTCATTTAGTAAAGAGTAAAACAATTTTAAAACTCGACATTTGTATGCACATCATCTAATCTTAACGACATCAATAAAGATAAAACGTGAAGCAATACAACAAATACACTAAACAACACTGAACAAATTGTATTTTACTTTTTTTTTTATGATGGACTTTTCGATTTTGTTTACAACACACAAATTGATAAGAGAACTTTAATAATTTATACTTGCAGCAATCAAAAATCAATTAATAAATAATTGAATTGGTACTTAAGTAAGATAAAGACACAAAAACATTCAAGATATCTAGCGTTAAACAAGCTGTTCACAAGCTTGTTTAACGCTAATAAATCTAGATACACTTAAAATAACATAAGATTAGCCGATTAAAGATCTCACACCAGACTTTAATTCTATTGGCAACAAGAAATTAACTTACTTTCATTAGCCAGGAATGATTTGGCCCGGATTGAAAGACAATTTCACGATTACCACTACCAGCTGAATCTAAATTAATTAATGATCTACAAAGATTTAATAAACAACTTCTTTAAGACAAACGAAAGTTTATGTTACCACCATGTGGGAGCATACTTGCAATTTCGGGCCCATTTATGCTGAGTGATAAAACCGTGAGAGGCTTGTAGGCCATTTTCTTCAGCACCATTGAATAGAAATACTATGGGATGTTTAAAAGTTTGTCGATTAGTCGCCAAGACACGTATTATTTCCAACATGACCACAACCATGGCGCCATCATCACCAGATCCTAATAAAAATAAAATGTTGAAAATCTTTCATCTTAAGCAAAAAAATAAAAAATAAAAAAGTTAATGTAAGAAAGAAAATATGTAACCTGGACTTCCCGGCTTCGAATCAAAATGGCTGTTTATTAAAAAATAATTTTTTGATGTTGAATTTTTGCTGCTTAATTTTATGATAAAATTTTGTAATCCCTGATATACATTCATGGCGTATGCACCTGACACCACTTGTACATCTACTTCCATATCGAACAAATCATGATGCACAACTTTACGAATTTTTTCTACTTCATCAGTCAGAAGTTGCAGTGTAATCTTTTCATTAGCATCGCTGCCCGTTACCTTGGGTCCAATTTTATCAAATTCATATAAAATACGTTCAGCTCTTTCAGCAATAAATTTTCCTTGATACTCTTTTTCGCTGTCCACTGTCAAGCCCTTAGGCAAATATAAAAACCGTGGCAGGACTACAGCAAAAAATAAGGCCAACCAAAAGAGTAGAAAGCCTGGAGCGTAATACCAGTCTAATCTTCTGCTACTCTCCTTCCCTTTATGCATGTTTAATCTGTTGCTGACTGAAATAAATAAATTCAGATTTTGCTTAAGTTCATATTAAATTACATTTTTCTAATGCGTCAACTAAAAATACCGTTATTTGCTTTCTTATCGTCGTTTATCCAAATTCTCACTGCGGCAAACTAAATCAAATTTTCGAAAAATTGAGAATCAACTAAAACTTTGATTATTATTTTTTTTTATCAAATTCGTATATTTATGATTTTTATCCTATTTTATCTATAAATAAAAGTTAATCGCGTAATTTATTCGATTGGCTCTGTTTTTGCTATAGATATTTGATAAAATTTATGTGTTTGAGTTTTTGTTTTGCATCTCCTTCATAAGCGCTATGAATACAAAGTCATCGTTTGCTTTTGTTATTTAATTTGAAAATTAAAAATTATAGAGTTTTCCTTTTTTTGTTGCAAATGAATTTCAAAGGTTTTTAAAATTACTTTGTATCCGCTCAAAAAGTTTTAAATTAAACACTCTTCTTAATATCAATTTAATTGTAGATAGTGGGCCAATTTGAGGCTCGGAAGTAAATTGCCTTAAAACATGCACTTTTTTGACCATCTGACAATTTATTGATACCAACGTAAAGTTGGAATATGGGAATTAATAATAAAATATGATGTCACGCAAATTTCTACCGCTAGGACGTGCTCCTTTTTCAAAAAATTTTAAAGCACATATTGCAAGAGAGCCTTGCTTATCTCATCAACGGAGCACCGAATACGTGAAAAGATCTACATCTGTACCTAGCTGTGTAAGCCATAACCAGATGGTGGATCATACCACTGTGGATGAAAAGTAGCGTAATCCTCGCCTTAGAAGGCCCTCAGATACGTATATCCTCCGGTCACACCTAGTTGCAACTTCAAAAGCCCGAAGCAGGCCGCAGCATTCACTCCTTGCTCAAGAGTCGACTATCCAACTCCTGGTCCAGCACACATGAAGCTTAATTTAATTTAAGAAAACGGCTGTATTCACGCTCACTGGACCTGGACCATTCATTGTGAATGATCCGACCCACAAATCCAAACGTTAGCCTCGAAACCATAACCATCACGATACTCCCGAAGGGCCGACCTCAATAATGAGTCAGAGAATAACTAAAAGGCTAAAAAGATAAATAGCTGAACTCTGGTGCTTCACTGATTCCTGTGGAAATATAGTGGATGGTCCAGTTGGCTCCTGCTAGCCTTGAAGGGGACTGGGCTCCCTTTTGCATCCGAACACACATGTACTGTCGGTGGATTTCCGTCCAAACCTTTAAAATGTGTACCCCGGGGGACACCACCAATTCGAAAAATTGCATTTGCATCATTTCCACCATTACGAGCGTATTGCTTTAGTCTATTGTCAGCAACAATACTCGAATTTATCGATTAAATTGTGTACTGCGGTCTCAGAAAAGACCTGAATACGAGGAAAATCTGCACGAATTTTACGAAGTGATACAGTTAAAATTTTGTCCATTGTTTTAGTAAATTACTAGTAAAAATTCTTTGCTCAAGAGTAGAACGTTCCTTGCCTCAAATGTCCCAACATTTTACTAAACAAATATTAATGGATGAGAGCGCAATTCTTTGCATTTAATCGTTTGACAGAAAATTAACTTCCTCACCTCAATAATATTAAGAAAACCTGCTAAGAATATGGCAAAAAAGAAATCTTAAAAATAAACTTACGAGGACACGAACGTAACGTAACGTAACGAAATGCCTTCATTATTCAACACAAGTGAGCATCCGAGTATTGTTTCGATAACGGACAATTTCTTGATTAATTTTAAAGGGCCGAATAATAAATAATTATTCTCTGACAGTTTGTGAACTTTGCAGGCATTCTTAAATCAACACTTTTCCTGTTTGCTGGCACTTTTATGCGCTCACTGTACATTTCGTGGTAAGATTTACATCTGCACCTGACCGTAAGCCTTAATCAGATGGTGGTCAAACCACTGGGAATGAAAAGCAACGTCATTCTTGCCCTAGCAAGCCGAGGACTAATTCTAGCCACAGATCTTGCCTCGTTGCAATTTCAGCGGTTCCAAAGCAGGGTTGTAACTCCTTGCTGAAGATCTGGAGACTATCCAACTGCTGGTCCAGAACACATGACTAGCATGCTCACTGGATCCGGATCAACCCCCCGGGGGCACATTTATCGGTTCTTATAGAATAATCGACTATCTGGACCTGTGCAACTGGGGGAAAAAGGGAGCCCAGTCCCCTGAAGGCAGACAGGGAGTCCACTGGAAACTCCACTTTATTTCCACAAGGATCAGTGGCCTGCAGAGTTCAGGCCATCGTGAGTTCAGGGAGCATCGTGGTGGTTGTGGTTTCGGGCCCCATATTCAATGGTTTTCTTTGGTGGCCAGGATCATCTCACTGATAATGACACGCAAAGTGAATGATCCAGTCCAGTGAGCATGCTTGACATGTGTTCTGGACAGGAGTTGGAAAGTCTCCAACTCTTTAGCAAGGTGTGATGATTTGCAGACCTGTACTGAAATCATTGAAGTTGCAACTAGGTGGTTCTGTTGCATAGAATTATGGCTTCGGCTATCTAGGACGCATGTATGACGTTCCAAATTATACAAAGTGGTTTGTCCACCATCTGATTAAGACTATATAGTCAGGCGCTGATGTAAAACAAATCACACTCTGGATCCGGATCATTCACTCGTTGGTGTTATTAAAGGCGAGATGATCCTGGTCCTCATAATCAAATTCATGCGAGGGCCGCAAAACTACAACCACCACGATACTCCCGAAGGGCCAACCTCAATAATCGTTCAGAGAAACAGCTAAAAGTCTAAAGAGACAATTAGCGGAACTCTTGGGCGTACTGATTCCCGTAGAAATAACGTGGAGCTTCCAGTTGACTCCTGCTGCCTTCAGGAGACTGGGCTCCTCTATACCCAACGCTCACTGTACATACAAAGTAAGGTCTTATCAAATATTGCAGAAACTCTTCAATATTTATTTACAATAGGATCAATTGATTTTATTTGTAGTGGTACGCGGAAAGTTTATATACAACAATCGGGTAATAAATCGACTTTTAAGCCATTATAGTGAAATTGCACGATCGCAGAATGGAAGTATGTGACGAGTTTGGTGTTGCATCTTAGCTTCATGAATTCTATGCATTTGGTTTAGGACATTCTGGATACATTAGTTTATAAAAAAGCGATCCGCAATGCAGCACCTATTTGACGGTATTCGACCCTGGGCAAAACAATCATGTCATTCAATTTCTTGATCTCTTTGTATGGTCCCTGCTAGACATATAGACATAATGGACAATCCTATTATGTGTAGTGGTTTAAATAGCAGAACCATTTATCCATACTTCCTGCTCAATCATACCTGACGTTTATTTTATCACTGGACATTTTAATGCGAATGCGGACAAACTCACGAAGCTCGTGTAGGTCTTCTTGTGCCTGCACAGTGTTTTCATTATTATCTTCGTATGCAAGTTTTGGCAGTTTTAGTTCCATTCCTAATGCGTTTTTTTTTCGAACTACCTCGAGTTGAATCGTGATATTCAAGTAGATGGGTATTCAAGTAAAAACTTGAGTAAATGCTCATCCCAATGCTTTGTAGGTCCGTGTATACGAACCACTTTTCTCAGATATTCCTCTAGGGTACAATTGAATTTTTCTACGATGCCATCAGACTGTAGATGCAGCGGTGTCGTTCTTTCTTTATAATGGCCGATTCGAAATTTTTCGCAATGGTCAGAATGCAGCTCTGCTGGAGCACCATATTGACACACCTAATTGCTCACAAATGTATCAACGCCGTTTTTTATTCCTTATTTGGCGTGGCAAACACCGACACAACAGATTTTGGAAAGCAGATTTAAATAAGCACGGGCTGCAAAAATTCACCGTATTCACCGTAGTTTCCAGAATAAGGCGCCTAGTTGAAATTGTTAAATGGTTCGATATTTTGATCAAAAGTGAAGGTTTGGGAACTTTGAAAAAATTTGATAAATATTTGAAACGAATAAACAAATGGTACAACGTTTGAATAAACAAAGAGTATATCTCGTAATAAGTATTTTTAATTTAAAGATACGTGAGCAAAATGCCAGTCACTCACAATTGATCATGTTATTATATTCATCGTTGGTAAATACATCGGCATAGATAAGAATTTTTCCTTTAGGTAGATATTCTAATGGTGCATTTTTCTTGTGATTGTGAAAATATAACAAAAATAACAAAACAAAAATCAGATAACCATGAGCAATCGCCCTCATGAGCGACTCGCTGGCCACCAACGTAGCACCAGCAAGGGGCATCACAAGAAGTGAACAAAAAGTAAACAAACAATCAACTCAGCCTTCCTCACGGGCAACTTTTTGGTCAAAAAAGCTGCTGCATAGAAGCCACCTCTACTAACTTCCCGTTTTTCTTTTATCAAATGGCTGTCGGGCAAAAGTGCCTAACCTCGAGAATGCCCGAACGTCCTTCAAGACCCTACAAAAATTCCAAACCGCCCCGGTATGAGTAATACTCATACCATCTAGATACCTAAAGTCGTCATAGTCTGGGTACTCTGTAAGAACAGGCGCCCAGTCCCCAGGTTTCCTTACCGAAACTAATCTACTTTTTCGCGTAATTAAGCTCTTTGAGAGTTCACCTCACACATTTTGCATTTTGGAAAAAAACTAATTAAACTCATGCATTTTCATTTTGTAGGTTTTGTAGGTATTAACCGCTATGCAACATCTTTTGCGTTAAATAAACTTATTCGTTACCCAATATTTTTCGTTTCTAAAACTTTCCTACAAAATTTGCAAAGTGAACTTTTTTAAATAACTTTCTGCAAAAAATACTTAATAATATTTTATTTGCAATGGAAAAGGAAGAGGAGGGGAGAATTAATTATCTGGACCTAACGATCAAGAGGAACATAATCTCGAACAGAATCGAATATGAAATACACAGGAAACCAACAGCAACGGACACAATAATACACAACTCATCAAATCATCCCCAGCAACACAAAAACGCAGCAATCAGGCAGCTAATAACAAGACTCGAGAGAACACCACTAACACGGCAAATGTACATGAGGGAAATGGGAACAATATACACCATAGCGGAAAACAACGGATACAAAAAGCGCTTCGTAGACAACATCAAGAAACAAATTGGAACGAACAAAGAACAGGAACATATATGGGAAAATCAACGTACAAACTGGCGAAATTCTTTGGAAAACACAACATCAATACCGCATTCAGAACAAGAAACAATCTAGGCAGAATACTACGGAATGAAACAACCGAGGCAAATATACTAGACAAACAAGGAGTGTACAAATTAACTTGTACATGCCATTATAGCTACATCGGGCAAACAGGACGAAAAATTAAGACCAGATTTAGGGAACACATTAGAGACTATAACAAAAAACTACGAGAACCAAAATCGACTCCAGAATCAAACTTCGCGAACCATATATTTAACAACAAATGTACACCAGGACATATTAGGACAACGGTTAAACTGCTTCACACACAGCACAAAGGAAGGAGACTAAATGTATTGGAAAACATGGAAATATACAAACAAAAAACATTTGACGGACGAATAATAAATGAACAAATAAACACTGCTTCGGACACAATATTTGAACCGTTGAAACATTTTTACAGGAAAACAAACACTACACCAGCACAAAAACGTTACGCAGGTGCGCAAGACCAAGGCAATAAAGAACATCAGAAACGTACAATTACAGATTATTATGTCACATAAAAGAGGAAAAAAGAAAAAACCCAATAGCATTTCGCACGAAATTATGAACAGAGTATCAGGCTTAATGGAAAAAACAAAAGTTGGGCAACAAAAGTTGAAGCGTGTAAAACGGCACTTACGAACTTGTGAAAGTGATGCCAACTTTAATAATAATAATAAAAAGTAGAAAAGATTTAATAAAAGTATTAAAATCAAATTTTTATTAACTATTCACTATTTCCTCTAATACCGAACACTTTGTTTGTCAGTTCAACTCACACTTGGCTGATGTTCTCATGTTTGAATTACAAAATTTTATCTTTTTTGTAAATCGTCTAATAACATTGGTCTGCAAAACAAAATTGCTCCCTGACCATAAATATATGGAATATAGTGATCTCAACTCTCTAAAATTAAAACCGCTTTCAGTTATCGCATATCATGTACAGAATTTTTCCCCTAAACAAGGCGACCACACTAAATTCTTTTAAAATAATAACTTTGTAACGGCTTGCTCGTTTTGAATAATTTAAACACAAAAAATTGCAGGATGAAATTACTTTTAAGTCCCTTCCCGGAGGCACATTTATCAGTCTTTATGGATTACTCAACCATCTCAACCATCTTGTGCTGTTCGGGGGTATAAGGGAGCCCAGTCCCCTGCAGGCAAACAGGGAAGCTCCAACTGGAAGCTACACGTTATTTCCACTGGAATTAGTAAGCCCCAGAGTTCCGCTAATTGTCTCTTTAGCCTTTTAGTTGTTTCTCTGACTGTTTATTGAGGTTAGCCCTTCGGGAGTATCGTGATGGTTGTGATTTTGCGGCCCCACTATGAACCGATTTAAGTGGGCCAGTATCATCTCGACTTTAATAACACCAACGGGTGAATGATCCGGATCCAGTGAGAATGATAGCCATGTGTTCTGGACTAGGAGTTGGATAGTCTCCAGCTCTTCAGCAAGGAGTAGTAGTTTGCAACTCTGCTTTGGAACCGCTGAAATTGCAACTAGGAAATGCCTGTTGCTAGAATTAGTCCTCGGCTTCCTAGGTCGTGAATGACGTAGCTTTTCATTTCCAGTGGTTTGACCACCATCTGATTAAGACCTACGGCCAGTTGCAGATGTAAATCTTATCACGAAATTACTTTTAAGTCTATCACATAATTTGTTTCCATTATTAAGTGTTTCCATTTTTAACCGTTATTCAGAAAATGATGGCGAAAACAAAATATTTTTAATCACAAACTAATTTTGTTGGTTATCAAAAAGTCTTTTGCACTTTTTAAGGTTTTACTCCATAAGTTCTTTTGCAGGAGACAATGATTAGCGTAACGATTATATGTTTAAAATGTATTCACGTCGTTTGAGTATTTAATGGCTTTGGATATATCATTAAAAAAACAAGGAACATAAATAAAGGACCCAGATGGCGGCTACCCAGCGACGCACCAGATGAATTAAAAATTACTTTGAAAAGAAGCGTATTAAAAAGAGCGTTTAAAGTACAGTTTAATAGTTGTGAATTAATCCACATGCGATAATTCTGTGAATCCCTTAAGGTTAAGTTTCCTTATCAGAAGTTTGTGCTTGACCTTATCGGAAGCCTTACTAAAGTCGGTGTAAATAACATCAGTTTGTTTTCGTTGAACAGATTTCCGATTGACTAATTCGAAAAGATTGGTAACAGTTGAACAACCCCTTCTAAAAATATGCTGAGCAGGAAACAATATTAGACGATAGGTGATCAGAGTGTGATTTGTTTTACATCCGCGCCTGACCATTAGTCTTAATTAGATGGTGGACAAACCACTATTGTATAATTTGGAACGTCATACATGCGTCCTAGATGGCCGAAGCCATAATTCTATGCAACAGAACCACCTAGTTGCAACTTCAATGATTTCAGTACAGGTCTGCAAATCATCACACCTTGCTAAAGAGTTGGAGACTTTCCAACTCCTGTCCAGAACACATGTCTAGCATGCTCACTGGACTGGATCATTCACTTTGCGTGTCATTATCAGTGAGATGATCCTGGCCACCATAGAAAACCATTGGATATGGGGCCGCAAAACCACAACCACCACGATGCTCCCATATAGGGGCCAACCTCAATGATCAGCCAGAGAACTATTAAATGTCTAAAGAGACAAATAATGAACTCTGCGGGTCACTGATCCCCGTGGAAATAAAGTGGAGTTTCCAGTTGACTCCCTGTCTGCCTTCAGGGGACTGGGCTGCCTTTTTCCCCCAGTTGCACAGGTCCAGATAGTTGAGTACTCTATAAGAACCGATAAATGTGCCCCCGGGGGGTACGATAGGTGATCTGTAAAAATTTTCTCAATTTAGCAATAGCTCTGTAGTTGGCAACATTATTCCTACAACCAGATTTAAATAATGGAATAATACAGGCTATCCGCCGGGAAGGTATATTGCCTTGTTTGTTTAAAATTTTTGATTAAGAGAAAGAGATGGGATCTTATATTGATAAGATCCCATCTTAATAATAATTTATAGAATACAATATCAGATAAATGCCCGCCTCAGTTATTCTCACAAATGCGAGCCCATTCTCACACATTTCACGCGGTGTTTCATTAAATTTATCACGAATATTTTGTTTGAGTCACTCAAGCGTTTCTAGTTTGTTTGCATAAACCTTACTTTTCAAAAATATCCCTACAAAAAGAAGTCCGGAGCAGTCAAATCAGGTGACCGTGGAAATCAATAAACGTCACCATTTCTTAAAACAATATGTTGTGAAAAGAGCTCTTGCAATAATTCCATTGTAATCCTGGCTGCATACGATGTGGCAACGTTTTGTTGATATCACATGTTAATCAATTGTGGCGTTAAAAAGTTTTCAATCATATCACGTTGTCGCTCCCCATTCACAGTTACCGTTACGGCGTTTTCATTTTCAAAGAATTAAGGTCCAATGATTAATCCGGAACAAATTGCACACCAGACTGTCACTTTTAATGGATGCAAAGGTGACTGTTTAATAATTTAAAGGTTTCCCATTCTCCAGAACCGACTATTTTCTTTATTCACATATCCATTCAAATGAAAATTGGCCGCGTTACTCGTTATGATTTTTTCATGAAAATCGGGGTTATCATGGGCGAGGAGCTATAACATCCTATTGGCATATATACGGCGGCGTAAATGGTCTTGTGAAAGAAGTTCCTGTGTCAACTGAATATTATATGGAAACGAATGCAAATTTTGTAGCCAAAGTGGTGCTTTGAAGACCAAGCTCCTGAGCACGGTGTCGAATTGAGGTTGATGGATTGTTTAGAGCACTTTCTTGAGCAGTGGTAATGTTCTTAGCCGATCTTGCAGTACGTTGTGTTTTATGCAGACCCTCTTTCTTTGAAATCATTCACTACACGATTAATAGTGCGTTTTTTTGTCACCTTGTTTCTCCCAAAAATTTTACGTAACTTTCACAATAGTCACAATAATCGATGAGTTGATTAAATGTAACGATTAAAACACGTTGGTTTGTTGAATATTTTCCCATATTTGCCACGTGTCTACTTTACGACTGCGAAATATGAACTGTCAAGACTAATGTTTGCCAAAATGGCGGAAAAACAAACAAGGTATACTAAATACCTTTTCGACGTACACCCTGTAAAAGAATCCTTCAATATTTTAGGAAAGTAACCAAATTTTAATTATATGTGTTGAAGTCAAGAGGTTTTGCCGGCGACATAGCTAAGAAGACATAGTTAAGAAAGCAACGCGGAATACCATCCGGACCTATATGAAAATTAAAGCTTTTTTAAATAGCTCAAAACGGTTGACTTATCCAGAAATGGAATTGATATAGTCCATCATAGTCAATTAAAATCATAAAACAAGTTTCGAGGTCTCGGCTTTTTTTTTTTTTTTGCCGACCAGTGTTAATAATAATAAAATATTTTATTTAAGAACTCAATTAAATTCTTTTGCTTTTAGATATCGCATATTAATTTTTGGTATTAAATTAACTTATGTTTAAAAGAACTACAAACAAATAAAATAATACTTTCGAGCTTTCTTTACAATTACCAATTACAATTAACAATTTAGAATAACCAGCTTTCATATGTTGCCACCCACTCTGAAACCGTGGCATGTGCTGGAAATCTATCCAAAGTTTTTTGATATTTTGGAGTACGTTGTGTTACCTGATGTGTCCAGTGACCTCCAATGCCAATCTCCAATGAGGGTGTTTCAAAAGAGTCATTAGTTTGCTAAAAATATTTATGGGTTTTAAGCAAAAATATTCAATTTAACAAAAAGTGCAATTTCTTTTTTACCTCGATGTCAATAGTAAAAATTAAAGCCTGATCATCGTTGCCATATGAAAAGTAAATAAAATAAGGCGATTTCCATTTTGCCCTTAACATTTTATCATTAAACGACCAGTTTAATAATTTCGCATTTCCTTTTAAATCTATGAAAATTGTCATATGATCTGGTCCTTGTAATTCAAATTCAAATCGTTTTCTCGTAACTGTATCTAAATTGGTAATAGATTTTAAGGTTAAAGTTGGCCTGGCGCTTGGCAGCAATGGATATTCATTTATGGGTATCCAGAAACTGGTATTTCTAAAATTTTATAAAATATGTGCGAGAGTGTGAAATTGATGTTAAAAACCAATTCCGTTCAATTGTTTACCTGGCCTTATTCCATCTGTGATTATAGATGGGCATAGCGCAAAACATTTCCTTTATGCAATATTCGCTAACTTTGTGTTTTTCCCCCCCTAAATCTTTAATGTATTCTGGAATATTTTTGTCCCCAATAATTTATTTTGATATAAAACAAAGAGAGTGTTTTCTTACCATTTACACTATTGGTTCTACGATCCTGTGGATAAACATAAATACCAGCCTCATTTAAGCGCACATTGCCTTGGGCATCGTGTAAAGTACGCTGGGCATGCTAAATTATAAAAAAGAAATTATAAAAATGTCAATGTATTGAAATAAAACAGCTTACAAGCAGGGAAAATCTTTGTGCAGCTGTTTTAGCTTTGTAAGGGAATCCAATAGGAGTTACAGCTATAATGATGGCTAATATGGTCAGCAATAGAAATGTACAAATAATTGTGCGCGTTTTTCGGAAGACATAAAACAGCGGTATCTAGGGGTGTATCTTATAGAAAAAGAATTCTTTTTGAATAAAAAAAAATCAACAAAAATACTTACGATAACTCCAGCAAAAAGTATGGCCATGAATATTGCAATTGCACTCATAATCATATCCGGCATAGCTTCAGAGCCTCCATGGCCTGTCATGGGTCTAAGTATAACATATAAAGCATGGGCAGTAGATGTAAAGTAGAGAAAAGGTAATATCTGGCAGATGCTAACAGTAATGGCAAACCAATAGGTCTGGCGATGCCATTTCGTTATTAAATTTATTATTAGAGCAACAGTATCAAATAAAACTGCCATCATGAACATAAAGGAAGAACGTATGCCAAGTGAAGTAAGTAAGAAAGTTAAAATAACCAGAAACAAACAATGGGAATGCATAAATAACTGTATACGAAAGCCCAAGCTGAGAAGATCCTAAGACAAAAACAAGAAAATAGAAACTAAAATCAATTGCCCTGAGAAGCGTATAAAGTCCTAAGTATTTTACCATTTTTGTCCTCTCCAAATAAACTGCGGGAAGAATAGCCATGCCAAAAAACATGGGACAAAAGAATAAACCGATAAGCAGCCAACCTTGTGAGTACCAAGACATGGAATGGCCAATTACATCTAGAAATAAGGCCACCAATAGTGTTAAAATAACAGCTAAACTTAAAGAGACAATTTGTAGGGCAAAAGAAATTCCGAAACGTTTTAAAACCTTGTCCCAACTTAGACCCGAATAAACACACATAAAATACAATGATGCTGCTACAGCACACAGGGCTATAATGCACACAACCACATTGATAATAATTCCCGTCGTTTCAGTATAAAATACAATAAACCAGCCCATGAAGTCATAGAAAATAACATGACCTTCGGTATAACACTGCAAAAAAAACAAAAAAAACAAAAAAATAATTAAAAATAATTAAGGAATACAAAAACTTATTATTAAATGATTTAAGCTACTACCGCATTAGTGGGATCATCCATTTCTGGAGCATTTGCTATAGCTTTGGCTAAAACCAAAACATTATCACCAGTATTTTGTAAAGATTCTTTCGATACAATACTATAGCTGTCATATTCAGTATGATAAACGTAACCATTAAATACGTAAGCCATGTCAAGACCTTAATCCAAACAAAATTTAATTGTTGATTATATATTTATCTTTAGCGAGCATTTTCTTACCAGGTACAGCACCATAATCACGAAATATACGAAAATCCGTATCGGAAGGTATAAAACCGGCCTGAAACATTTCCTCAGCTAAAGAGTTAGCAAACGGATGTGGAACGTGACGATAGTATTTCATTAACCAAGGATTTTCGGGACCAGATTGAAATAAAACTTCACGACCACCACTGCCAGCAGCGTCCAAATTTATTAAAGCTCTTTTTTGTTTTCGTTTTCAAACAGGTAATAAAATATTATTATCTTTAATAACAACATTTCAAAACAATGATTCTTTATAAAAAATACTTACTTGCAATTGTTGGCCCATTTGTGTTGGGTTATAAAAGCATGAGAAGCTTGCAAAGGATTTTCTTCAGCGCCATTAAATAAAAACACTATGGGATGTTTTAGGGGTCCCTGTGATTTGGAAAGCACCCTCATCACTTCTAGCATAACCACAACCATAGAGCCGTCATCACCTGCCCCTGGACTATCATGCACACTATCATAATGACTATTGATTAAGAGGTAATTATCACTGTCTGAATCTTTGGCCTTCATTTTAACCACAACATTTTGTACAGACTGATACATATTTAACATGGACCAGTGTATATAACTACCGCTGGCTACCTGTACATCAATTTCAAATTCATAATAATCACTAGCCTGTTGCTGTATTTCAGCAATTTTTCTTCTTAAAAATTCCACTGCCAAAATTTCATTTGCTACACTGCCCACCACTCTGGGTCCAAGACTTGTTAGATCTTTCAACATTCTTTCAGCATGTTCTGCTATAAATCTATCTGCATATTTTTCTTCATCCTTGAGCTGTAGTGCCTTGGGTAAATGGTTTATTTGCATAACAACTACCGACAAATACAGTAAAAACCAAAAGGCCCCAAATAGAAGTGCATAATACCAATTAAGCTTTTTCGCCACTTTATAAACAACAAAGTCATATTTTGATTTGAACTGAAAAATAATTAAAATCGATATTTATTGGTGAGTAAAATTTATTATATTGATTTGCTTATAACAAAAAAAAAAAATATTTTAGTGCACATTTTTTAATTATAATTTTATTTTTAACATGCGCTGGCTGTTGTATGGATACTAGAGTTGTCAGGTATTCGAATAAAAAATTGTTGAAACAGGTTCATAATTTCATTTTTGTTTAGAATAGTTTTATAATCGTAAAATTCTTGCGGCAAAATCTTAAAATGAGTTGTCTTGTTAATGTTCAGTTTGTTTGTTTAACAGATCCTATTGATTTGTTATTTCAAAAGTACCTCATTACAATTATTGTAATTATTGTATTGTATTGAATTATTCGATTGTATTATTCGATTGCATTATTCGATTAACAAACATTTTTTATTCGAATCATTTTTATGCAAATTCTATCAACAATTATGTTATGCTTTTCTTTTTTTTCGGATCAGCATTCAGGTCATGCAATGCATGGTGTCAGAATTAGGAAATTAAGTTAAGGGAAGAAGGAAAGTGGGAGTAGTGTTCGTGGACATTCGATTTGAATTTCCCTACATTGAAAGTGACAGACACATACGAGCGGTTCGGCTAAAAAGGTGCCCCTGTAGGCTAGTAGGTAGTGTACTAGCTTGTCAGTGTGGGGGTTGTGGGTTCGATTCCCAACGAAGACCTAACATTTTTTCACTACAAAAATAAAAATTGACTGTCGGTGAAGGCATGGTCGCTGAGCTGTCCTATACGACAGTTAATTTCCGACTATCCTTATACTTTCAACACCTGTTTCATTTCTTTTCTATCCCTTTCCTAAAGAATTTAGCATGGTAATTGACTAAATAGGCATTGTTGCTTGAAGTGCTACTCTCTTTTAAAAAAAAAAGTGCACACGATGGCAAAAAATTGTGAGTAACGGGAACAAGTTCCCTTATTTTAGTGGAGCACTTATCATTGTAGTAACGATAAAGCAGTCAAATACAACCCCCATTGTGTCGATGCTCTAGTGAATCAATAGACTTAAACCTCTTGGCCTTCTCTTGTCCACCTTCGTACAGCTCCAAATTAGACTTTGGGGCGCCGGCCTTTAACTGAGAGTTGCATACCATTTTTGGACGCATATAGGTGGTATAAATAGTACGAAGATCAGATAAAGTGAAGTATCTCAAACATCGTTTCAGAAAACCGAGGCACTTGAAAGCTTTTTTTGAAGCCTAAAAAAATATGCTTAATCCCTCAAACGGGTGCACTTGATTTTAATGCCAAGAACTACTAATTCCTTAATACTTGTATTATCCATAATAACAGATGCACCATGCATAAGCATGCAACATTTAGTCTTACGGGCATTCAAATCTACTCTATTCACACGACCCCATAAGGAGATTGTTGCGAGATCGTGATTAAGCGTATCATATATGTCTCGCCTTTTGGACGAAAAGCAAATATTTGTAAACATTTATTCGATTATTCGTCAAATATATAAAATATTTTTTTATAAAAATCAATTTTTAAAATATTTAAAAAAAAATTATCAAATATTCGAATACGTTTTGTTCGAATGACGACAACTCTAGAATCGTTATCCAAAATTCGGTTATTGCTTTAAATTTGATAAGTGTACAATTTTTATGACAATTATTAAAAATTAACTTTAATTTAATATTTATATTCGTTTATCAGAACTCTATTTATCAATTGTTTTTATTCCATTAGGGCCTCCAATATTAATAGCATGAACATCGATTGCTCTTTTTTTAATGTGTTGTCGAAATTTACTTTTAACAAAGTAAAAAATTGTTTGTTTATGATTTCTTAAATAAAATAATCGAGACACTCATAAAGTAATAATAAATAGCATTTTTTATAATAATAAATTAAATATTAAAATTGATGTGTTAAACGAAAAAATGGAATTAAAATTAAAATATACTTTTTTAAATATTATATTTTTCGTTGTATTGTCCTATTAACTCGGCTATACTGGTCGATCATTAAAATAAGATTGAAAAAATTTCAATCTTTTTTCCTCCTACGTTTCGCCGGTATATTATATTTTTCATTTTTCGTATTATAAAGGAGCATTAGAAAGAAATCCTTTCAAATGTCTTAACACCAATTTTGGTAATACATGTAGAGTTAGTTCAGATGATACACATTTTTAAGCATTTTTGCTAGTGGGCGGTATTTTTCGTTTTGTTTGTTTTAAACTTATCGAGCATTTTTGCCTTATTTCAGTGGTATGATCTACAAGCTCAATTTGTTTGGCTTCCGAATATATTTACAAATAATTATTCATAGTTTTTTAAAGAACCGAATATGATAGTAAAACACAAGCTATTATATTTCCATTTAATAAATCCCCAAAACGTATTCCGACAAAGATTTCGTTTGGCGGCAGCAACATTATTCCTTTCAGAGATGAAATAAAATTTGCAGGCATTATTCTGGACAAAAAAAAAAACTTAAGGTTAAGTAACATATTAATTATACTTGTGATAAAGCTATAAAATGTGGACGTGCATTATATTAACAGGTGATCTAAACTGTACATAACAAAATAACATACCAATGAGACCCATTATAAACTACAAACCTGCACCGGCATACCACATAGCTAAACACCTCACCAGCGTACTTAAGGAAAGGATAAATTTACAAAACACATATACTATACGTAATACACAAGACCTCATCGGTAAACTTAAGGACATCAAAATAACCGAAAACACGCGACACGTTTCCTTTGATATCAAGGATCTATATACTTCAATACCAGCACATGAAACCTTAGATATTCTACGCAACACACTAGACAATTTGTACGAAAGCCAATACATCACTGATATTATATATTATAGATATTGCAAAAACGATAATAAAACATAACTACTTTAGATTCAATAACCACTTTTACAAATTACCTGACGGACTCGGTATGGGAAACCCAACTTCCACAATCTTCATTGAAATTTTCATGCAACATCTCGAATCACTACACGTAAAAACACTCATGGAAAAATACAAAATAACTCATTACTATAGATACGTAGATGACATTATATGCATCCTCGAGCAAGACAACGACGAACGAATTCTAGAAAACTTAAACACAATTCATAATAAGATTACATACACAATGGAAAAAGAACAAGACAGAAATTTACATTATCTTGACATTACTATAACACGAGGAACTGACTATTTGACATCTATAGAAAACCAACAACGACGAACACTACCATCCACAACACCTCAAACTACCTGACCCAACACAAACTAGCAGCGTTTAGACATATGGTACACAGACTTAAGATAATTCCACTTACTCCAGATAAGTACAACAAAGAACCCCACACAATCTACGCCGTAGCTATAAATAACGGCTACAAAACCACTACCATCCATAAACTACTTAGACAATACAACACTAAGAACAGAAATAAAGAAGACAAAGAGACAGCCGATACAACACAACGGCACACCTTTACTTACACAGGACCAGAAATATACAGACTAACTAACCTTTTTCGCAAAGAAGGAATACTCACAGCATTTAAAAGTGGAAACACGCTCAGACATAATCTCAGAACAACGACAGAAACAACCGACAAATTTAGTTCCAGCGGGGTATACAGACTTACCTGTACCTGCAAACAAACCCATATAGGGCAAACTGGACGAACACTAAAAACAAGGTTTACAGAACACATACGCTCATACACTCATACAAACAGAAAAGAGAAGATTCAAACTTTGTATTTATTAGACCTTGAAACTCATGGACACACACCAAGGGAAATAGATGAATATATGACATTACTAGATCCTAGCAAAAAAAGGACGACGACTAGACATTCTTGAAAACATGGAAATCCACAAAACGAAAACATTCAATTCAATGACATTATAAACGAACAGGTAAACACGACCTCAGACACAACTTGCACACCATTGAAACTACTCATGCAGACGGGCAAACGAAAAACACCCTCAGATGGACACACGTACCTACATAATAGTAAAAGACAGAGGTTTTGATAAATTCACTTTGCATACAAATGCCAGGTGTTTGGCATTCTCCTTACCTGAATTTATACGAACCTAATAACAGAACTGCCTGAACGCCAACACTGACTCACCAAGCCAAACTAAAACGCGGCTTGAGAATGATGCATTCGCATCGAAAGCGCTCGCCCTCGAATACGAACCAGCCAGTTAGAAAGGAAAATGGCAATGTTATAAAAAATTAAGTTACTACTGTATAAGATGGGTATTTGTCTTATACTAACTTATGGTTGTCAGGTTTGGCTTTAAAAACTGCTAAAACCCATACGAACAAAAAAGCTTTTAAATTATACAGAACAAAAATTTAAAAATAATATAAAGCCTCCCTACTAGGTTCCCTACAGATTTACTGCACAATAGATTCAATCACAATGATCTGACGCTGTCAAAGGCTGAATTTTGTCAAGAGCATTAATAGTTTCAAAAGAACTGAAACAATCAATCCCACAATTCTTACAAGGAAAGATATTTTTGGACAGCAATTTCCAATCGTTTTTCAAAACTGAATATGGTTGTTCAGACTGCCAGAGCTAATGATTCAAAATTTCTTTTTTCTCTTGGAGCACTCAGAAGTCTCTCACATTTACCACAACAAATGCTGTAAGTTTTAATAGTTCGTGTTAAGGAATTAATAACAAAAACCAGCTGAGTTGACAACATCTGGTCAGAAGGTTTAAATCATCAATTTTAAATTTCTCTAACAAAATCGAAGTCAATTCTCTTTATATTTCGTCTTTCCTCCTTAATACACGACATAGCAACAAAAGTTAATTGCCACATCCTTGATTTAATATTGCTTGAGAGTCTCATAGTGTTTATGATTATTATCACAGTAAGGTTTTTATAGAAGAACAATTCTGGAAACGTCATACGCATTGCAAACTTAAATCCCTTTGAAAGGTATAATACTAAACATAATACTAAACATACTAATGAGATATGTATATATGTATACATGCATAGATAACTACATACATACATATGTACATATTTCCATGGACATAAAACAAGTAAACAATTTTGACCTTTTATTTCGGGCTAAAAATTTGGTTTTTAGTGTTCCCGTCTCTAATTGAGAGTATTTTTGCATTACTCTTATTCTCTCATTTGCCCAAACTTTACCCAAAAAGTACGGGAACACAGCTTATGTTAACGCGGGCAGCAAATATCGCTCTCCCATTTGCGGTGCGCGACCAAATCTTGATTGACAGCATGGTTCGCCATACAAAAATATGAGAGCAAAACCTAATAGGTTCGTTTTGAATCTGATTGTGAACCTCGAAAGAAAACTGTCTTGTGCAATTTTAAAAACAAATTATCGTTTGTTTATCTGCACTATTTGTCAAAAGCTGTAAAGAATGAAAAAAAAACAAAACAAAAAGTGCAAAATAAACATTCATACGTACATATAAAAAAGGGAAATAATAAAAAGTGTTGTGGTGTGCCGCAGAATGCGTGCAAAGTTAAAATATTTAAAATATTCAAAAATTAATAAATGTGTGATAAGATTTACGTCAATACCTAGCTATGGAAGCCATAACCTGACACGTGGATCATACCACTGTGGATGATTTTAGCGTCACCCACGCCCCAGAAAGCCTTTGGATATCTCTATCCGCCAGTCATTTCTAGTCGCACCTCAGAGAGCTCGGAGCAGCCCTCACTCCTTGCTGAAGAGTTGGAGACAATCCAACTCCCGGTCCAGAACACATGCAAGCTTAATAAAATTTCAGAACACAACCGCAAGCATGCTCACTGAACCAGGACCATTCATTGTGTTCATTGTGAATGATCCGACCCACACAATGCAAACGAGGGCCGCGAAACCACAATCACCATGATGCTCCCAAAGGGCCAACCTCAATAATCAGTTAGAGAACATATGAAATATATTTTTTAATAACCAATCTAACTGTTTTATTCATTTAAAATTCGCGCGAAATATATATGTATGTGTGTGCATAGAATAGTTACAATAGTTAAATGTCAAAACGAAACAAGAAAAACGGTTCGCTGTTGTGGTTCAGAGAGCGAAGCAAATGTTTCATTTTGCCGCCTGAACATGGTTAAAGAGTTTAAACGAATTTTTAAGTTTTGTTTTACTAATTGTCTTTAAATTGAAGCACATTAGAATGTAAGAGTAACGTAGCCCTGAAAATCACGCAACAAATTTTAAAGACCAAGATATTCTTATTTCCTACATGAAGGTCTGTCTTCTGATAACTAGAGTGCTAACTAAATACATATTAAAGTTAACAACTTGGTTATGTTGAGTATATAGCAATTGTTTAACTTGCGATTATTCATTTAAAAAGAAAATTTCCTGCACACTAAATGAATCCACTTTCTACTCATAATTACCGATAATTAAGTAAGGCGTTATAAAGTTAACAAATTGTATTTTTCAGATGTTCCGCAAAATGGTTTATTGTTTTGTTTGTTTATAACTTTAATTATTAAATTTTTATGATATTTTTTTTATATGCTAAAACGCAGTATAATTTCGAGCAATAAACTAGAAAATGCTATTTTATTTTTATTTATTTTAATTCAAATGTTTGCTGGGGTATGTGCATTCATGTCAATTTTTTAGCGTTAACTTTAAACCCATTATAGGTTAGGTGTGGGTTTAAAGGTTAGCAACTTTGGTTTTATTGATACCAATGTCAAGTAGAAATCTGAGAATTAATAATCGGCAGACGTCCGCTCTTTTTCGCAAAATATCGAAGCACATTTAAAAAAAAAAAAGAACTGCTGATGTTGTCAATGTAGCGCTAAATTTGATCTTTTAAAACTTCGGTTGTTTGTGAAAGCCCTAACTCTTAAATGGTCCTAGAGAAGATACTCCAATAGCCTTAAATCACAAGAACGAGGAGGTCGATGGACATCGTCAAATCGAGAAATTACGCGACAGGAAAATTTCTCTTGCAAAAATTGAATCATCTAAAGAATTCAGTTGTTACAGGGGAAATGTGTGGCTTGTGGCGCCGTCTTGCTAAAATCAAAAGTCACTGACTGCAACATTTGCCAATTGTGGCAACAAAATATTGGTTATCATGGCTTGGCAGCACAGAAAACTCACAATGCCGCCTCACTTTAAGCTTATACGTACTTTCTTTGGATGTAATGGTTGTTTAGGACCGTTTGCGTATTTTGTGAGCCCCATATGCAACAATTTTGTTTGTTTACTTAACCGCCTAACAGAAAATGATTTTGTTGAGAAAATGTGTTGTTTTCCTTCAGATTTTCTAACAGCCGAGTTACAAACGAGATCTTCAATGAGTTGAGCTTTATAAATGTGAAGATGAAGATTTTTATGCAAATTGTTGTGCAAAGTGCCTCTAGTGATGCCCAATTGTTGTGAACGTCAATGAGGTGATGTTCCAGGTTCATTCTCAACATTTTGATGTACAGCGGCAATGTTTGCATCACTAGGATTGCGTTGTTTTGGTCTATTGCCAGTAACATTGCGGTCTGTTTCGAATTTTGCAATTAAATTAAAACTAAAAATTAAAGTTTGTTGTTTCTTTGCTTAGAATTTCTTAATTTATTTTTTTTTTTAATAAATGTCAAAGCATAACAGCTCACTTCTTGACATTTAATTAACTGACAGACAATTTAATTCCTAACCTCAAATTTACAATGGAAAAGGAAGAGGAGGGGAGAATTAATTATCTGGACCTAATGATCAAGAGGAACATAATCTCGAACAGAATCGAATATGGAATATACAGGAAACCAACGGCAGCGGACACAATAATACACAACTCATCAAATCATCCCCAGCAACACAAAAACACAGCAATCAGGCAGTTGATAACAAGACTCGAGAGAACACCACTAACACGGCAAATGTATATGAAGGAAATGGAAACAATATACACCATAGCGGAAAACAACGGATACAAAAAGCGCCTAGTAGACAACATCAAGAAACAAATTGGAACGAACAAAGAACAGGAGAAGGAAGGAAAAAAATGGGCTACATTAACATATATGGGAAAATCAACGTACAAACTGGCGAAATTCTTTGGAAAACACAACATCAATACCGCATTCAGAACAAGAAACAATCTAGACAGAATACTACGGAATAAAACAACCGAGGCAAATATACTAGACAAACAAGGAGTGTACAAATTAACTTGTACATGCCATTCTAGCTACATCGGGCAAACAGGACGAAAAATTAAGACCAGATTTAGGGAACACATTAGAGACTATAACAAAAGACTACGAGAACCAAAATCGACTCCAGAATCAAACTTTGCGAACCATATATTTAACAACAAATGTACACCAGGACATATTAAGACAACGGTTAAACTGCTTCACACATAGCACAAAGGAAGGAGACTAAATGTATTGGAAAACATGGAAATATACAAACAAAAAACATTTGACGGACGAATAATAAATGAACAAATAAACACTGCTTCGGACACAATATTTGAACCGTTGAAACATTTTTACAGGAAAACAAACACTACACCAGCACAAAAACGTTACGCAGGTGCGCAAGACCAAGGCAATAAAGAACATCAGAAACGTACAATTACAGATTATTATGTCACATAAAAGAGGGAAAAAGGAAAAAACCCAATAGGTTCACACATAAACAAAAACGGACAACAAGCATGATCGTAAAAGAATTTAGTTAGGAAAGAAGACGAATAAAAAAGGGAGCGACAAATTAGGTAAAAAGAGACAAACAAAAAAGGAGAGAGAGATGTAGGCAAAAAAGACAGAAAGTGACGAACGCAATAACATGAAGGGAGACACGAACTATATAAACACAACTGACAATAGAACGCAACTAGTACGAAAAGAACACTGAAGATGGCAAACAGCCGAAACCGGTTTGTTCACAAACCAAATTTGACGAGGGTCGACGGAAAACCGTACCCAAACAAAAGAAATTTTTACCCCGTCGGAGAATCCAAGCACATATCAAATTTTCCCATTAAATATTTTCTTAAATTTTAAAACCGTTCAAATTTAATGTAAATAATTTACAAATGCAAAAAAAATATTTTTTAAATTATAAAATAATTCTTCACAGAAATTGAAGAAAAAAAAAATAGCTTAGCCTATTAGTTACATAGAAATTTATTATTTACTATTCTCTAGTAAATAAAAGAATCAAAAGATAATTTTGAGTAAAGTTTTTCCAAAAAAACTGGCATATCTTTCTTTCAGATAAATGAAGTCTTAAGATAATTTTCTTTTATTTCTTAAGTTGTTTTACAAAATAAATGTGTCACGTTAAATGAATAAAGAATTTATTTACTTAGCCAAAGTAACAAATTAAACAATTTTCCTTTTTTAACGTTTTTTTAGATTTAAGTAGCAAAACTATTAATTTTTCTTTAGCTTTTCACTGTGAATATTTTTATGTTTAAAATGTTAAAATCGTATCGCCTTATTTAGATTTAGATTCAGTTTTGTACTTCATTTTAAAAATTTTATTGCAGTTCTGCGATTGATTCTAAACAGACGTGGAATACTATACGTGAAATTGGCATTGGTAAGATAAACAACAGTGTGGACAGCAGTGTGAATGGCAATGATTTAAATAGAGTTTTTACAAACATACCGGTTGTCGAATCAGATCCGAGTTTTCTTTTTTTTCAATTCTTCATTGAGCTCTTCGAGTACCGTTGAACGTTTTAATTTTTCATGTGTATCCCAACAGGATGTAGTTTTGGTATGTGCTTCGATTAAATCGAATGCAGTAGGTGTGGATAGTATTCACCCGAAATTTATAAGAATGCTCTTACCAGTGATTCTCCCCTTTGTAACACTTTAATTTAATTGCATTATAATGTCATGTGTATTTCCATCAAATTGGAAACATGCAAAAGTAGTACCGTTACGGAAAAGGAATGGTGAATATAGGCCGATTGCGATGTTATGGTTTCTTTCAAAAGTAATGGAGAAACTTCTGTTTAGACAGATATATAATTATGTTATTTCCAACGATTTATTGGTCCCCCATGCAATCAGGTTTTCGAGAGAGTCATGGATGTGTTACGGCACTTGCATATGTTAGTGAGAATTTACGGCAAGGTTTAGATAGAGGAGATATCAATTTCTTAGTACTCCTTGACCACTCCAAGGCATTTGACACGGTCAATCATGAAATTATGGCACTGAAATTAAAACTCTTCTTTCGTATGCAATCGGTGTTGGTGAATAATGTTTGGTCGGATAGCTTACCTCTTACTAGAGGAGTGCCACAGGGTTCCATTCTAGGACCGCTACTATTTTCACTCTATGTGAATGATCTGCCGAAACAACTCTCTAGCTGCGGTATACACTTATATGCAGATGATGTGCAGCTAACACTAAGTAGCTCTGTTCGGGATATTGACTCCAGCATATCCTCCTTAAACGATGATCTGAATAAAATTTACCTTTGGGCGAATGCAAATGGGCTTTACCTAAATCCATCTAAGTCGAAATGCATCGTTATATATAAAAGAGGTTTGCAGCCCGTACTGTCACATGATATTGTATTGAACAACGAGAAAATTGTGATTGTTAAATCTGCTAAAAACCTCGGTATTGTATTAAATAATAGATTAACATGGACTGATCATGGGAATATGCTGGCAGGTCACTTGTTTATAAAGCTTCGAGCTCTGTGGTCAACACAATATTTTACTCCTTTGAGGATACGAATCTTGCTTGCTTTAACTTATGGATGTGAGTTGTTTGGATGCTGTGACTCGGTCAGTAGCAACAAGCTTGAAGTTATGTTCAATAATATCGTTAGTTATATCTATCAACTCAGAAGATTTGATCATATATCACATGTCTCCAACAATCTTCTTGGAATCTCTTTTCAGGTTCGAACCCTTTTATTTTCGCATAAAATAATTGTGACAAGAACGCCCAAATATTTGTTTGAAAAAATACGTTTCTTCCAATCACCAAGGCACAAAAATATTATTTTGCCTCGTCATCACTGCCTCGTATCCGAATGGCAATTTTATATTAATGCCGCTCGTCTCTGGAATAGTCTTCCACTAAGCTAAGTCAGCAAATGAATAGCAATGCTAACAATTTTAGGAAATTTCTATATAATTATTTCACCTAAACTATTTTATAATTTTTATAGTTTTTAAACGATCTTTTTTATCTTTAATAAATATGTTTTTTCTTTTTTAAGATCTTTTTTTTTTTCTTTTTTTTTCAATATTTCGCTTTCCTTTGGAAAGCTTCTTCAGAAAAAAAAATTTTTTATAAAATATAAAAAAAAAAAATCTTAAAAAAGAAAAAACATATTTACTATTTTATAATTTTTTATTTTTTCTATTTTTTGTTTTTTGTATCTTAAGAATACTATTGTAATATTGTACATTCCTGTACTATAAATATAAGACACAATCTTGTTGTACAGGAAGTGGAGAAATCGAAATGAAATAAATAAATAAATAAATAAAGTGAAATTAAAAAAAGTGAGGTTATACTTCTTGGCTAAGCATTTATTTTAAAAAATCTCGCAACAAAAGTCAGTAAATATTCTAGTTAATTTATAAATTTTAAAAGGTATTTTACAAAATGAATGTAAAGGTAATATATCGATTTTAAATATTGTGTAAAAAAAACAATTTTTTATTAAATAACACCGACACAAACACTTTAACTAGAAAATAAATATTGAAGTATTTTAATTTCAGCAGGATCATTTATTATTTTTCTTCAAAACGAATCTTAGTTTTTTTTAATAAAATCGTTTTATTTATTTAAAATAATTTTTAATTACATACACCCATTTCGCTTTGCGGCAACACGAAATATCCTTGAAACGTAAAAAAGGTCGAACAAAACTCTTAAACAACCATTTTTAGGCAAACTATATTAATTTAGTTATTCAATTTTAAAGTCTGGAAGATTTAGTTTTTGCGTGCTATTTTTTTCGTTTCCCTGCGTTTAGAATTTAGAATGTCTTTAAAGCAGCGCGTTATATATTCAATTGATATGTTTTACAATACTTTACTTAAATATTAAAAAATATATTTTTGTATTAGTTTCATGTTATCTAAAATATCGTAAATGATAAAGAACAATTACGCCGTCAACAAGTTTTCAATTTAAATGGATAAATGGTTGCGAGTCTGGTTATGGTTATCAAAATTAAAAAAAAAAATATTTTTATATTATTGTTATATTAAACATATATTGATTTGTTACTAATTTGTTGTTGATGATATAAAAAGGTATAAAATTATATTACCCCTTGTTTTTATTACTTTATGGAAAAATTATTGTAAGAATTTTTACTTATGTTAGAATTTAAACCCATAGCCCCCCCCCCCCCCCAAAAAAAAGCAAAAATATCACATTATAATTGCTTTACTGTACTTAAATTATTATTTAATTATTTCATAAACTTATTTGCGGCAATTCCTATTCATGCTTCAAGTGTGAAAATAATTTTTATAGTCGTAACTTATTTTTATTTTCATTTCTTTCACAATTTTATTCCATGTATTTTCAATTGTATATTGTTATTGTTATTGTTACTTCTAATTAAATTGAACCTGAAATAATTATAATTAATAAACCTTTTTCTTAATATTTTATAATTTTTTTTAAGCACAAAGTTTTTATATAAAAATTATAAAAATTTTTTAAATTTTTATAGTTTTTAAACGATCTTTTTTTATCTTTAATAAATATCTTTTTTCTTTTTTTAGATCCTTTTTTATATATTTTTTATTTTCAATATTTCGCTTTCCTTTGGAAAGCTTCTTCAGGAAAAAATTTTTTAAATTTGAAAACAAAAAAAAACAAAAAAAAAAAAATTTTTTTTCCTGAAGAAGCTTTCCAAAGGAAAGCGAAATATTGAAAATAAAAAATATATAAAAAAAGATCTAAAAAAAGAAAAAAGATATTTATTAATTTTTTAAATTTATTTTTATTTTCAATATTTCGCCACACCTTTGGGTGGCATTTTTAGGGAAAGAAAAGTGTATAACAAACAAAGTTTTATAAGAAATGTAACAGAAACACAAATATATAAATCTACAATTTATATACCTGCTGGCTCCGAAAACATAGAGAAGACAAACATTTTTGATAACCTAAATACCAGATGGCATATTAAAATAGCAACAGCCATAATAGCTAAAATAGCAAAAATTCTTTAGTAAAACTAAAGGTAAAATCGAAAAATAGACTGTCTCTAATATATCGTATAAATTGCAGTGTACGCCGGGAGGGTATACTACCTTGTTTCTTTATAATTTTTGATTAAGAGAAAGGAGAATGGATCTTATATTGATAAATGTTTTATTTAATGTCGGCAATTATTTATGGAATACAATTTCTGATAAATTTCCCCTTCTGTTTGCCTCGAAAATGTGAGCCCTTTTGAGCACATTTTTCATTACATCACGATGTACACTTTAAACACTTCACTTGTTTAATGCGACACTGGTATTGGTCATTCCATAGAGAAGAATATTTTGTTTGAGTTGCTTAAACGTTTCTGCTTTGTTTGCATAAATCTTGCTTTCACAGATATTCCCACAAAAAGAAGTTCGGAGCAGCCATCCCAGGCGACCTTGGAGGCCAATCAACATCACCATTTCTTGAATAAATTGTTGTTAAAAGAGGTCACGCAGTAATTCCATTAAAATCCTGGCTGCATGCGATGAGGCACCGTCTTGTTGAGACCATATGTTAATCAAGCCCATAGCATGAAATTGTGACGTTAAAAAGCACGATATCGCTCCCATTCACAGATACCGTTACGCCGTTTACATTTTCGTAGAAGTAAAGTGCAACGATTCCTCCTGACCAAATTGCACACCAGTTTGTCACTTTTAATCGGTGCAAAGGTAACTGTGCAGTTGCGGTGTTAAAAAGTTTTCAATCATATCACGATGTCGCTCCCCATTCACGGTTACCGTTACGCCATTCATTTTCAAAGAAGTAAGGTCCAATGCCTACTCCTGACCAAATTAGATGCCCCTGTAGTGTACTAGCTTGTCAAGTCTGGGGGTTGTGGGTTCAAACACCCTGGTTTTTTTCACAACAAAAATAAAAATTAACTTTCGGTGGGGCTGCTCAGTGATGTAGGCATAGTCACTGGTCGCTGTGCTGTCTAATATGGCAGTTATTTTCCGACTATCCTTTTAGTTTCACCACCTGTTTCATCTCTTCTCTATCCTTTTCCTAAAGAATGTAGCACGGTACTTGATTAAATAGGCATTGTTGCCCGCACTGCTACTTCTCTTAAAAAAAAAATAAAATTGCACATCAGACTGTCACTTTTAATGGCTGCAAAGGTGACTGTTAAATAATTTAAGGGTTTCCTATTCCCCAGAACCGACTATTCTGTTTATTCACATATCCAATCAAATGAAAATGTGCCTCGTCACTCATTATATTTTTTTGTTTTATCAAAATTAGAGTTGTCATGGGCGAGCTGAAACATCCGAGCTGCACATCCTTGGCCAAAGGATTTTTTTGAACACTTTGCTTGAGCAGCAGTAATGTTTTCAGCCGCTTTTGGTTCGTGCTTGGAACTATTGAAATCATTAACTACGCGATAAGTAGAGCCTTTTGTTTGAACGTTGTTTCTCCCAAAAAGTCAATAATCTCATTGTCTCAGTAATCGATGATTGACTTTGATAAACGATTAAAACATATTGGTTTATCGAATATTTTTCCATAATAAATTTGCCACGTATCTGCTTCACGACTGTCAAATATGATCTGTCAAGACTAGTGTTTATCAAAATGGCGGCAAAATAAATTAGTATACCTATCCGGCGGTTACCCGTTACTTTGTAACAGTGCCAAACTATGATAACTAATTTTCTGTAGCACTTAATGGTCGACATCAGTGACCTTTTATGTCAGCACGACGGCGCCACAAGTGATACAGCCACCTAGTTATTACATGAGAAATTTCCGGGTCGCGCAATTTCTTAATTCGACCATGTGAATTGGCCGCCTCGTTCTTGTAATTTAATGCCGGTAGACTGTTTTCGCTGGGGCCATTTAAAAAACCGTGCTTACGTGAACAACCCACAAACAATTGATGCTCTGAAGTATGAAATTCGATGCGGCATTAATGAGACAAGCGAAGCTTTGTTACAAAATGTACTTCAAAATTTATGAAAAGAGCAGAGGTGCTATTTTTACTTTACATTGGTATCAATAAAACTGCAACTGTCATAAAAAGCCTATGTATTTTAGCCAGTGTCTTTACTTTTAGGCCATTTATTTAAAATGACACATTAAAACTTTACACCGATTGTGTATTTCTAAGTCCGATGATAACAGAAAGTGTAAAATACTTAAGTAGAAGTTAAACTTAAAACTTGTTCCAATTAAGATACCTAGTTCGACTGTGTGATATTGTCTATAGAATCATTACACATACAATATACATATTTATATACTTAAAATTTTATTTAGTATAAAAAACAAGTATAAAATATAAAAGCAGAATTCTTCATAAGTGATATAATTTGATGTATATGGACTTATATTGTTAATCGTTATAGATAAACAATTAAAATTTAAAGGAAGTGTCGTTTAAATTATTTATTTTATATTCAAAAATCCTCTGCCCATGTGTCTGTTTTATGATCGGGGGGTACAAAAGAGAAAATAGAGTAATTTTTTATCTACAAAAAAAAAAAAAAACGCACGATTTTCGAGATATAGGAGTAGTAAAATATTTTTTGTAGAATCGTTTAGAAGGCAACAGTACTTTATAATCAAATAATAAATATGTTAATTACATTTTTTTCAATTTTAAAACTAATTTTGTTAAGTACAAGGTTTTGTAACAACACGTTCTCGCGTTATGCTTGGAAAGAGCTCGCGGCGTCCAGGGTTCGTTACAAAAAAAAAAAGTTTGCTTCACTAATAACACTGTAACGACACGTTTCCGCTGGTTGCTGGGATAGCGACAGCGGCGGCCAGGGTCGTTGCAAATTTTAGTAGTTTATTACCGTAGAATGAATGACACGCTATGTTTTATAACTTTATAAAACTTAACACCAAATTTATTTATTCACTAATCTTTACAAGGTGGCTTGTTGTAGTGGACAGTCGGGCATTGTAGCCGAAGAACAGGGAGTCAGCTCGCTGATGCAATGGGCAGCGGTAGGGACACCAGCAGTCATACAGACGGCAGTGGTGCAGGCAGCGGCGGTCAAGATGGCGCTGTTATATGGTAATGGCGGCAGCGGCACCAATAACTGCGGTGCAGATGGCTGCGAGAGAGGCGGCAGCGGCACGGATGGCTCCCAGAGAGGCGGTAAACTAAGCACTATCTTTGCAGCAGTGATCGCGGGGAATTCTTGGCCGGGTGAAATGATACTGCGGGAATATTAAATTCCTCCACAGCCTCAGTCGCACGGTCAAGCTAATCCCCGGTAGAAGATAAACTTCCACCACTTGTAGCCTTACTGTCGATTAGAGATTATTGCGGAATATTAAATTCCTGTCCAACAGATCTCTTACCGGCAGGCGGGCTGTCTGCGGGCAAGAAGTTTTTGCGGAATATTAAATTCCTGTCCAAAAGACTTCCCATCCACAGGCGATCTACTTGCTTTCTGCTGATAAGAAGTTATTGCGAAGTATTAAACTCCTGTCCAAAAGACTTCTTATCTGCAATTGGCGCTCTTCTTGCCAATTGATTCGTTTAATAAAATGTTCCGCCTTATATACATGTGCGTGGCTACACACATTCACACACACACATATATTATCTATCACGGCTGCATGACAACTATCAGCGGTGAGTTTTGATCTGCATGACAGCTGACTGTGTTGTTGATCATGATGTTTCTGACTCACAGGTGGCGCTCTTACGTTCCCGACCGTTAATTTAAATAATAATAATTCATAAATCTTAAAGTAATGAATGAATAACAATAAAAATAATAAGGAATAACAATAAGAGTAATAATAATAAGAATAATAATAACAATAATCCATTTCCGCAAATTAAGAAAAGTATTGATAAGGTGGTGATCTTGTGTAGGTGAAAACGAGGTACGACTTTCACCGTTACAACACTAATAAATTTTTTATTATAATCCACCTTTAAACTAAGTTCAAATTATACTACAGCACTACTAAGCACGCCAACGACGATTCACCACTTCGTGGCCCCCAAGAGTTCTCTCCGCCAGCTAGCCTACTGCTTCTGAAACTGGAGCGAATAAGATTCTGGTCCAGTCTGAGCAGAACAGTTTGCCTGTCTACCAATTTTTGACCTGTTGCAGTTGTCACGAATAATATTCTGGGACTACCTTTCCTCGCCTAAATTGGTGTTTGCCTCTTTTACGCTCCGTCCTGTTCAGATAGGGCGAATAAAGTTCTGGCCTAGCTGAACAAAGCGAACCTTGCTCTGGCCTCCGTCATCTGGGCGAATAAAATTCAGGCAAGGTGAAGCAGCGACAGACCTTGCTTAGCCAGAAACCTTAGCTTTTCTCAATTAATTCAAAGTCGAATAAAGTGAGCAGAACCTATTCGCAACACTATTTTAATTAAGTTGAACAAAATTCTAACTCACTTAAAAGAAGTCTTGCCCGCTTGCTTGCCCATGGCCAACTCCCTCAAATACTAAATTATATCGCTTTTATATGTCTTTGCCAGGCACACATATACACCGATACCACCAAACGACAGCTGCTTGCGACTGCTTAGGGTTGTATTTAATGGTATGTTTTTCTTACGGATGTATCTTCATGTTAATAGGTGGCGCTTCTTATTATAATTGCAAGTATTTTATTCACTAATAACATTAAACAAAATAAACAATAAATGCAATTATAAAATATGACAAGTATGTAAAAGAATTCATTGAATAATAATAAGTAAAAAAAACTTAAAAAATGTAAAAAATATATAGAGTTTAATTGCTTGTGATTTAATTGCTATGTGATCCAAAAACTAGTCTGCCGACTTTTGGTCGTCACAGTTTTTATATCAAAATAAATTTTATTTTTATTTTCGATATTTCGCCACACCTTTGAGTGGCATCTTCACATTCAATGTATGATAAAAAAAATATTAATTTAAAATGCTTTTATTTTTTTTTAGCTTCAGATGAAAGTAATTCGGTCACATTTTTAAGTATATTGCCAGGGAATCACATGAATAAAAGTAGGTAGTAACTATTATATGTGCATATTCTGCATCTATCTTCCATCGAATATTTATTGATACTTTTTCGTATTATTGTACTTCATCATAAGACATGTACTTCCTTTTTAAGAGTAAAACCCAAAACTCTATTTCGCTTCAAATATCTGATATTAAAAATTTTTTTTTCAAAAATAATTTTTTTTTAGCAAAATGTTTAGATTGGATAGAAAACCCCTGTCGAAAAAATAATACAACAAAAAAAAATCATCAAAAATATATTCGATTTCGTTACACTGTTTTACAAACCATGCACGTTTGTTACGAGAACGTGCTTCAGCAAAATCAAAACGCAAACAAATGTTTCTTAATCATATTAATTAGTTTTAACTCTTTATTCGATTGTATTTTGGGCATGAATGTATAATTAATCAGTCAATCTTTCTCTATGTTGAGATTAAAAAATAAAAATTATCAAAATTTACCAAAAATTTATAAATTAAAATTGATTAAATCTAATCATTGCGTCTTATTTGTTGAGTTCATGACAGTGACAATGTTTCTATTGAAAAATTGTGCAAAAAAAAAAATTCAAACAAAGAGGAATAAAAATCAGTTTGTATCAGTTTATTCGACTCATGATCTATTGATTTGCCAACATTTTTTTGTAATTTGAAATGTCAATTACGATTTTAAAGATCAAATAAGAAAGGTCGAAATTAGTTCTTCTATAGAGTCAACATTTATTTTTTAACGTTTAACGTATAGTACGCTGACACTTTGAGTTATTTTCAAAGTATTGTCGCCGTTAAAGAGATAAGCCTTTATACTTAAAAGCCACGGCTGTATGGCACACTCTTTAAGATTTAGTCTTACATTATTTTACTTGCAATTATTTTTTTTTCGGACCAGCACTCAGGGGATGACCCCTACATATGCAAAGCATTGTGCCAGAACTAGGAAATTAGGTTACGGGAAGGAGGAAAGAGGGAGTAGTGTCTGTGAACATTCAGTTTGAATTTTCCCAGATTGAAAGTTACTGGAAAGATCTCCGGAGGGATTTTATTCCACATACGGACTGTTCTGCTAAAAAACGAATTTTCCCTGTAATGCGTAGTGCGATTCACTGGCTAATTAACCACAAATGGATGTGCTCTCAACGAAAATCATGTTAAACACGAAAACGTGTGAGTATCGGGAACAAGTTCCCTAATTTCATTAGAGCACTTTCCATTGCAATAACGATAGAACAGTGAAATACACCCTACATTGCGTCGATGCTCTAGAGAATCAATAGAGTTGGATACCCTACCGTCCCCAATGAGCCTCTTGGCCTTCTCCTGTACGCGGTCGAGTAACTCCAAAATAGACTTTATAGCGCCGGCCCATACATGAGAGTTGTATTCCATTTTCGGACGGATATAGGTGGTATAGATAGTACGGAGATCGGATGGAGTGAAGTATATTTTACACCGTTTTAGAAAACCAAGGCACTTGAAAGCTTCTTTAGAAACCTGAAAAATGTGTTTAGTCCATCAAACATCGCACTGAATTTTCATGCCAAGAACATCAAGAGCTTCCGACTCCGTAATATCTATATCACCCACAGTAACAGATGCAGCACCACTACCGAACTCAGATCTATGCGTTAGCATGCAACATTGCGTCTTACGAGCATTAAAATCTACTCTATTCACACAACCCTATTCCAAGATTGTCGCGAGATCGTGATTAAGGGTATCATTCATGTTCTGCCTTTTGGAATTAACCTCCAAATGGCCTGGTCTCTTACGAAATGAATATGAGTGACAAATGGCGCTGTCATCGGCAAAACAATATATAGGGTTGAAAGTTCGACAAAGAAGGTCGTTTAGAAAAATAAGAAATAGAGTAGGAGAAAGAACGGAGCCTTGCGGTACCCCTGAATTAATCATGAACTCGTCTGATGAAATCCCATCTATAACAACTCGTATAGAGCGATTTCTGAGGAAACTAGATATAAATCTAGAGAAATTATCACCGACACCAAAAGCGGCAAGTTTTGATAGAAGTGCGTTATGCCACACTCTATCGAATGCTTTGAAAATATCTAGAGCCACCACCTTACTTTCTCCGAAGTGATGAATGGAATTACACCATTGCCCAGACAGAAAGGCCAGCAAGTCGCCCGTAGAGCGCCTCTTACAGAAACCATACTGTCGATCGCTAAGGTAGTTGTTGGACTCTAAGTACCTCACAAGATGGAAATTGACCATACCTTCAAACACTTTAGAAAGTGCAGAACAAATTGCAATTGGACGGTAATTTTCAGGGTTGGTAGCCTCCCCCTTTTTGGGGATCGGCGTTACATTGGCAACCTTCCAGCACTTCGAAAATTGCCCGACTTGGTACAATGTGCTGAAAAGGGCTGCTAACGGACGCGCTAGCGTCGAAGAGCACTGTTTCAAGACCAGTGCTGGTATCCCATCCGGCCCAGGGGACTTGTTGATGTTGAGATCAGCTAAAACCTTTTTAACCGCTCGAGGTCGAAAAAATATCTTTGGCATAGTAACGGATACTCTTTCTAGCTCTGGCGGTGGTTGACTGCTTTCCGGCAAATAAGAATTATTTGCAAATATACCAGCTAAAAGGTTTGCTTTGTCAACCGGGTCAGTGAATATTTGATCATTCTTTAAAAGAGTCGGAATTATAGCCCTTGTAGCACTACAAAATATGGGTGATTCATTTCGAGGTTCTCTACTTTTTATAGAAAAAACACAGAAAATTCAAATTTAATTGGGCATGTTTATTATCATTTGAAAAAACATTCTTAAGTATTTATTGTTTGAAGATTATGTCTTTCAAATGTTAGCCGCGGCTACGTCTCAGATGGTCCATTAGTTGAGTCAGATTTTCGGTCGAGCATTTTGAGTGGTAACTGGCGAATGACATGCGTGATGTTGTGCTCCAAGGCCTGAATCAAAGCGGGATTGTCTGCATAAACTTTAGACGTCACATACCCCCACAAGAAAAAGTCTAACGATGTGATATCACACGTTCTTGGTGGCCAATCGATCGGCTCAAAACGTGAAATTATTTGCTCACCGAAGTGTTCTTCTCAGTAAATCCATTAATTGGTGCGATGTGTAAGAAGTGGCGCCGTCTTATTGAAACCAAATGTCGCCAAGTTCACGAGCTTCAATTTCAGGCGCCAAGTTGTTCCAAACATCAGTCCGAGTTGCTGCAAACGGCGCCGAAACGACTCGCCACGGTCTGCGTGCACACTCTCAGCTGCGGCTGCTATATTTTCTTCACTGCATGCTGGACGTACATTTTTTATGGTCCAATATTATCCAATAATGAATCCTGGGTCTCAAAATGGGTGATGGTGTTGCGAATAGTACGCTCAGCAGGCCAATTGTGTTGACCATAAATTGAGCGAAGTTTACGAAACACGTTTTTCACAGAACGTCAATTTTTTTTAATAAAGTTGAATGATTTGTAGACGTTGTTCACGCTTGAGTCTTTGCATGATGAAATGTCAAACAATATTAAACAAAAATAACGTGACACCACTCACACGTGATCTGTCAACAAAAAAAAACCTATTGAAAAAAGTATCTCTACTTGAATCACACGTTATTTAGAAGATATACGTGAAATACCCTACTTACACCCTTTAAATTAATGTTGAAAATAGAATTTTTGTGTTCACAACAAAAACAAAAAAACTTTGCTAATGCACTGTATTATATTTCTATTTTGCCTCCGCTCACGATTAACTCACGAAGAAACTTAAACTTCAAGATATTTTCAAATATTCTACGAACCATCGTTGAGTTCCACAAAAGACGGCTATGAAGACCATCACTGAAAAACCTTACGCAAGCATACTTAAAACGATTAATAATGCTGACGGTTATGTACATTAATGAAACTTTCTATAGCACACATAAAAGGTGATTTTTTAAGCTAGATAGAACTTTAAATTGTAAAAAGTAACACAAAAAATGAAATTTTGATTAAACATTTTTTTTTATTTGTTTCAGTATACTCTGACAAATCATCATGAGTAGACTCTCGCTTGAACAACGCTACGAAATTATCCAAATTTACTTTGAAAATCAGTCGTCGATTCGCGCAACTTATAGACGACTTCGCCATTTTTATGGCGTACATAATCGTGCATCTGAACAAGCCATTCGTCGAACTGTCGATAGATTTCGTACCACATACTCTCTAGAGGATGCAATAACACCAACACGTCGAAGGAATGTGCGTACTGTAAACGAAAGTGTGGAAGAAGATCCAAATTTATCAATTCGTCGTCGGTCGCAGGAATTGGGGCTCTGTCCGTCCACTACGTGGAAAATTTTGCGCAAAGATCTCGGGCTACACCTGTATAAGATCCAGCTGGTGCAGGAATTGAAGCCACGAGACCATTATATGCGTCGTTCTTTCGCCGATTGGGCTCTAGAGCAGTTGGCAACTGACCCGTTGTTTTATCGCAAAATTGTGTTCAGCGATGAGGCGCATTTTTGGCTTAACGGGTTTGTTAATAAGCAAAATTGCCGCATATGGAGTGAGACCAATCCACAACAGACCCTACAGACTCCATTACATCCAGAAAAACGCACCGTTTGGTGCGGTTTTCACGCTGGCGGCATCATCGGACCTTATTTCTTCAAAAATGAGGCCGGAGCTCGCGTTACGGTCAATGGAGATCGTTACCGCACCATGATCAATGATTTTTTGTTTGAAAATATGGATGACATTGATCCGGACGAGATGTGGTTTCAACAGGATGGCGCTACGTGCCATACAGCGAACGCAACCATCGACTTATTGAAATCAAAATTTGGCGATAAGTTGATTTCGAGAAATGGACCTGTCAATTGGCCTCCAAGGTCGTGCGATTTGACACCACTCGACTATTTCCTGTGGGGCTACGTGAAGTCACTGGTTTATGCTGATAAACCAGCAACAATTGACGCCTTGGAGGACAGCATTGTTCGTGTTATTCGTGAAATACGCCCAGCAGTGCTCGAAAAAGT
Source organism: Trichopoda pennipes (assembly GCA_030448955.1). NCBI lineage: Eukaryota > Metazoa > Arthropoda > Insecta > Diptera > Tachinidae > Trichopoda > Trichopoda pennipes. The sequence continues at coordinate 9,109,468 of JASKUP010000040.1, forward strand.
GGCCCAAAATTGGACGTCCAGAATGCGCTTCGTCAAGAACAGCCGCGGTGCCCATATGCCCGAAATCATTTTCAAATGTTAATGTCACGTATTGATCCTTCGAATAAAAAAGAAATTTTGATTACAATTTAATTTTTTGTGTTATTTTTTACAATTTCAAGTTCTATCGGGCTTAAAAAAACACCCTTTAGTACTACACGCTCTGTCTGTCTGTCTGTCTGTCTTGAACGATTTAAAAGATAAGGCTGTACAAATAATCAACATTTTTATTTTTCTGTTGTAGCGGCGATAACAATACTTCTGAGAAAATTTCAATTGTCTAGGTGGTACGTTACCAGAGGTGATGGACCGTGACAAACGATTAAACATTGTAGTCATATTACTAAGGCTACAGTTTTAATCTTTAGCTACAGGATCGTAAAAACTCTCTGGTTAATTTGTTCTGCCCTTTTGATGAAACAAACTTCTCTACTAACTTTGTTTAAACTTGTTATTGTTTTTAATGAAAACATTTATGTTTTTAAACATTTGTAATGAATATTTTAAATAAATTTGTGTTAACAATATTTTTAACACTCATGAGAACAAAATTAAAACAAAGTACGGCACGGCACATATACGCTCAATATCATGTTTAATAAATTTGTTATTAACCGCCGCCGCAAAGAAAGAAAATCATAAATTTGTTTTTTTTTTGTTGGTAAGTTGTAAATAAATAAAAAACAAAAAGAAAAACAAAAACAAAACTTAAGCGATTTAATGATTAAAATTTAAAATAATAAATATTAAAAAGATTATAAATTGGTAGCAAAAAGTTTAATAACACATTAACACCGCAGTCAGTACAGAGCTCAAATAAATAGCTGGACAAACGTGTGTACTTAAAGCAGTGATAAAAAGCGACAATAGAGGCGAAAGAAAAGTGAAAAAGGATAAAACGTTGTTTTTTATTATAAACTTTCAATGAACTCTTAAATACTTTTCCATTCAAAAACAATATTTTAAGAGAATTTATATACATTTCACTTTCTCTTTCTCTTTCTCACTAAACATAAATCAAGAAGTGTTTGCCTAAAGGAATAGCAAAAGAAAACAAAAGAGTGTGAGAAATTTTGTTTAGATATTTCGCTTGTTGCACATCACATCCGCAGCAGAAGTATTTTAAATATCAAAACGGCAAGATCGTGATCTGGCGAAACGGGCGTTACAGCAATTTGTTGGCTCATGCAAACGGCTGTTCACTTTTTAATTTTATTTTTAAAAATATAAAATTTAAAAACAAAAATCAAAATCCTACAAAATATTAAAATTTTTAAAGAAAACAAAATTTTATTTTGTTAAAAATTTTGCGGTGTTTTTGTGGCCTCATATTCATTTTGATGTGACGGTAGTGTAGCTGTGTGTGTGTGTGTGCGTGTGTGCCTGTAAACGTTTAATTTTTTCTCATTTCTTGATATAGGAAAATTAGTCATATACATAATTTTATGTTAACTATGGGCAAGAAAACCTAAATGATTATAAAAATTAAAGTTTCTGTATTAAAAACTTTTAACAAACGGCCAATTAATATTTTGGTGCATCACAAACGGTTTGCTGGCAAATTAATCTGTAAGAAAAATTGTTTTCTTTTTTTATTAATAAATAATTTATTTAATAATCGCTTAATATTAAATAAATTTTGTAAACATTATGTAGGTATTTATTAACCTTTGGACGCCCATTGATGGGGGTTCAAACATCGGTAATCCAATTTAATAAAACCAGTGTTCTTTAAAAATCATTTAATAAATTATAAACTAAAACTCAAGTGAAGCATGGGTCTTCACATACTAAATAACTAACCATAATCACTAAATATTGTCCAGCGATATAACTTTATTCATTGGATTTAATTTTTCTAATTTTACAGTGGGTCTAATCGCAAATTACCACAAAGCGATGAAGAACTAAATTATAAAATTTTGCTCATTTATTCGAATAGAAGGCCATGACTAACTGCGCGAAGTAAATGTTGTATAATCACATTTTCTAATAGCGTACATTATCTCTATTCATTTTACCATGTCTTGACACTACATGGGCACTCTCCGAATTAGAATAGGTTTTAAAAAAAATTTTATATAACCGCTAAGAAACATTATATTCACAGGTATTTTAAAAATAGTGAACAAATTATAAACATGAAAAGGATGATTTTATTTCCATAGCAAATTAGGATTCCGGCAACTATAATATGGTGCCCCTGTAGGCTAGTAGGTAGTGTGCTAGCTTGTAAATATAGGGGTTGTGGGTTCGATTCCCAACGAAGACCTTGGTTTTTTTCACTACAAAAATAAAAATTGACTGTCGGTGGGGCTGCTCAGTGATGAAGGCATAGTCGCTGGTCGCTGTGCTGCCTTATACGGCAGTTAATTTCCGACTATCCTTCTACTTTCACCACCTATTTCATCTATTCTCTATCCCTTTCCTAAAGAATGTAGCACGGTACTTGACTAAATAGGCATTGTTGCTGCCTGAGTGCTACTTCTCTTTAAAAAAAATATATATATATAAAGTAGCACTATGTAAAGAGAAAGTATAGCATAGGATTATTAGATTATGGTTATTCATTAAGTCTTCTTTCATTCTTTCATCTCTGTTCGAAAATAAATTTCATAACTCAATCGGTATTTTGCTGCAGTGGCGTACCTAGAACTTTTGCCGCCCGGAGCGATCTCCAGTTTGCCGCCCTTTCTATTATAAGTCAATCAAATAGTGGTTTTTATAAATTAATACACATAAATAAATTATTAAGTTATTTAATCAATATTAATTAATACACAGAGTAAATTTTTTTAGACATATTTGCATGCACTCGTAAACATGTTTATATAATATCTACTCTTCTAGCTTTCATACTAGAAAAATCGTGTATACCGCTCTCAAAACTTATATTATTTGTAATTTCTTGTTCTATTGACAATATTGCAAGATTTTGTAGTCTTAATTGACTCATTGTAGAACGAAGATAATTTTTTATCAACTTTAATTTTAAGAAGCTTCTTTCGTAACTAGCGACACTGATTGAAATTGTTAAAAAAATTCTTAACAAAATTACAATGTTGGGAACAGAATTTTCCAACCTATACTGCTGAATAAATTTTAGCAGATCAAGAGGGCTCTTCTGTCCGTTTTCCCAATGTTTTGTCTCTTCTTTTAGTGTAGGCACAGCCATAAAAACCTGGATCCTTTTTCGTTCAATGTAGAACTGTTCTTTATCAATGTCAATCAAGTCATTTATTTGACATTCAAATTCTTCATTTAGTAGGTTACACGATACTATACACGAATATTTTCTTACAAGGCCATGCAACTGATCGAAGCGTTCTTTTATTTCCTTTATAATTCTGTCCATAAATGAAAACATTTCTCTTCGTACTTCTTCTTCTAAGGATAGCCCCACATCTCGTGAATTTTCCCCACTTATATTTTTTCTCCTTCTAACTCGACGCTCAGTCGATAACTCCAACTCTTCACAAATTATTTTGGCTGCTATAACAGCGCTTTGTACTAGCGTATCTCTTTGTTTCATGAAATGTGTTTGCAAAGAATTTAGTTTTCTATGGCATTGGTGGACATTTAACCATTTTATTTGCAGGTATTTTTGAGCGTCATTAGTTTTCAAAAGGACGGGTTTCCATAAATGAAGGTAACATAGAAAAGAAAAAGATTGCATAGAATTGATTAATATTCCAGCATCTGATCTCGTTTTACTATTTTCTTCTTCAGATGTCAATTTTTTCAAAGCGCTTAAAATGTGAAAAAAATGTTTTTTTTTACTTTAGTCACCGCGGCAGCTCTAGCGCTCCAGCGCGTTTCTACACTGCATTTTCTCCTTTTTTTCATTGAATCGATGTTTTGCTGATGAACACTTTCACTTTGTCCTCGAAACGCCAAATTTTGTTTTACTAAGAATCTAATTATATCAAGTATTCTTGTTAGAATTTCCTTCCATTTTTTATTTCTTTATCAATATTCTGTTGTTGTAGTTTGTAAATAGTTGCGCCACGTCCAAGTCTTATTTCTAATTCCTTCCATTTGGAATATGATCGAATGTGCAGTGGACTCACCTCATGTTGACTAATTTCGGGATTAAGTTTCCACCATTTGTTAAAGCCATTTTCCGTATTAAAACCTGCTTGACAAAGATTATCGAACAGTTTGTAGCAGAAACAATAAATACTTTGCTTCCATGGTGAATATACCATCCACGATCTTAAGAGCTTTTCGCCATTAGGCAAAATTTGAAAAAACCAGTCCTGACCAATCACCATCTCCTGTGTCAGCAACAAAATTCGTGACGCTCTTATTTTGGTACAGTCTCAAGGTTACCAAAAAGACAGTCAAGAAAGAATTTTGCACAGAGGAGACGAATGATTGCCTGATAATTTTTTTTACAGTTAACGAATTTATTCCAGTCGTTAACTTATACACCGAGGATAATATTCGAAATCATATAGTTAATCATAATTTATATAAATCAAATATTAAACTTATAATCATTTATTATTCAAGAAAGAAAATAAATATGAAATGAATAAGTTGCTTTTTACAACTATAAGTAAATATCAAAAATGCCGCCCCAAGGTAAGTGGCGCCCGGTGCGGACCGCACCTACCGCCCCCGTTTAGGTACGCCACTGTTCTGCTGCAGTAACGATAAAATGGGAAAATACAAATATTATAAACGATTATCGGTAAGCTTTATTTCGCTTTACTGTGCAGAGAGTATGATTTTTATAAAAATAGCTTATTTTCGATAACATATAATTTGCTATTAAGTGACAGATATTTAAAAGAGTCAAATCTATTTTAATTATTGCGATTTACATTTTTTGCATAATTTTTAAGCCTACATTCTGATATAAAGTTGTCTGTAAATCGCAATCGAATGTAATTTAGTGGTTTTAAAACGCAAGAGCATCCTGAGACAGGTTCATTAAACTTATTACAACTGAACATTAAGGCGAATATCTTCAAGAACATGTTCAAATAAATTTTGGAATCTGAAAACGTGCATTTCTCGGGACATAGACGATATGTGTGATAAGATTCACATCCGTACCCAGCTGTGTAAGCCATAACCAGATGGTGGATCATAAGACTGTGGATGGAATGTAGCGTCATTATCATACCTAGCAGGCCTTCAGATTCGTATATCCTCCGGTCACTCCTAGTTACACTTCAAAAACCCGGAGCAGGCCGCAGCCTTCACTTCATACTAAATAGTTGGAGACTATCGGAGTTCGGAACGCATGAAGCTTAATATAATTTAAGAACACAACAGCAATCATGCTCACTGGACCTGGACCATTCATTGTGTACATTGTGAATGATCCGACCTACACAACTCAAACGAGGCCCTCGAAACCACAACCTCCACTATAATCCCGAAGGGCCAACCTCAATAATCTGCCAGAGAACAGCTAAAAGGCTAAGAAGACAAATAGCTGAACTCTGGGGTTTTATTGATTCCCGTGAAAATGTAATGGATTGTGCAGTTGGCTCCTACTAGTCCTAAAGTGGACTGGGCTTCCTTTTGCGCCCGACGACACATGTAATGACAGTAGGAGTCCCCGGGCGGCACATAGACGCTATATTTAGAAAGTCCATTTTTTGCATGCATAGGACATTTTTAAGGAAAATAACATACTGCAATCTGAAACCGAAATTATTTGAACAGGCTGATATTTTCTTTCTTTCTCCTTTGCCCCGCAATATGCCGCTAATGATATGAGAGAAAGCTTATGTAATATTAAAGGATAACTTTAAACTCCGCTATCAATTATATTGTTTATTTAAAAAATAAAAATGCTTCACTCTGTTTTTAAAGGGTTTTTCAACAAGAAGTTTGTTTTCTAAAACAAAATAAAAGCAAAAAATTAGGAAAATATGATTCAAATGTTTATTTATTGTATTACAAAGAGAAACGTTCAACAATTATGAATGAACAATAATATCTGGCAAATGTCCACCATAACCACGCTGATGGATGTCGACTCTTACATCAAATTTTTTTAATCACTTTTTGTCAATATGGCGGTCCTATTTCATTAATCACATCATGGATTTTGAATTTTAAGATTGAAATCGATTCGATTGGCTCCGTATAGAATCTGTTCTTAACATAGTCGCGTAAAAAAAAATCCAGTGGTATTAAATCACACGATCTGGCTGGCCACTTAACTGCTGGTTGTCGTGAAATTATGAGATCGGGAAAATTGGTTTGCTATAAGTTGATTGCTTTATTGGCTGTGTGACATGTGGCATCGTCCTGCTGAAGCCACATGTCAGCGATATCCATGTCATTCATCAATAATAGGTCTAAATTGAGTTTTTAGTATCTCGCGATGGCATGTTCCATTGACCGTTACCGCATTTCCAGTCTCATCTTCGATCAAATCGGCCCAATCACGCCTTCAGACCACATAGTGTACCATACAGGAATACGTTGACTATGCAAACAACGGCTTCTCAATAATCGCTCTAGAATTTTCAAAAGTCCAAATGCGGCAATTTTTCTTTCTGACATACCTGGCAAATAAAAATGGTCTTTGTCTGAAAAAATTGTTTTTGTAGAATGAATTGAATAGTCGATCGGCTTTAATATCTGCACCAGTTGAACCTTGCAAGATTTTAAAGTCAAGTTCTTACGCAAAATTCGCCATGTGGTGGTGTTTTGATAACCCCAATTGTTGAGAACGTCGAGGAATTGATAAATTTGGATCTGTTTCAACATTATGATTCACTGCTACAATCTTCTGGTTGAACAACGCGATCGAACACGTGTTGGTGTTCGCACATTTTGTATGGAACCCGTTGACACAATTTTAACGATTTTGAGATTTAAAATCGTTGCTCTTTTCTAAAGAACAATATACCCCTTTCGTCATAACTTCCATTTGTTTGTTATGGTTCTTAAGAGATTCGCACATTTCAGCGATGGTGGAGCATAACTTTTCCTGGGTATTCAACTCTTTCTCAATAAGCTCTGCAGTTGATAATTTTTCCTGTGACTCAATTTTTCTTCTTTTAATGGAGTAAGCGTTTTTATTAGTGGACTCTACTTTTATTATAGTGGCTAATGGCGATGGAGTCAAAAGTTTCGAGCAGATGGGTGCTTCAGAGCTTCTTTCATTACCAAGAGCACGTAAAGATGCTGTTTCATTTGTTTTGCATTCATAAACGTCTTTTGGTAAACCAAAGCTGAAAGAGTTTTCTAAGCCCTCTACCGACTCTTTCATTCCTGCCAATTCATAAATGGACTGCTCACTGGCTGACATCTTTAGAAACCTTGACAAAACCACATGCATCCTATTGAGATGCATGTCATGCTGCACATTATTTATTGCTTTAGACCTAAAAATAGTTGTTAGTTAATTTATATATCTAATAAAATGTAACAACTACTTACATTTTTTTCTTGTTCCCCAAAGAAAATAAAATCAGCAAATTCAAACAAAAAATGGGAAAAATGTCTTATTCACGATCAGGCGAAAATTTAAATGGGAACAAATTTTTGTGTGCTATTATTCCCCACTGAATTACAGTTCACAACAAGGGAACACATTTCATGGGAAAAATTATTCACGATTGCAATTTAGGGAAAAGGGAAAATATTTCGAGGGAAAAACTGTTCACGTGTCTACTAAATTTTAAAGACCAAATTCTTAATAGCTGTCTTCGAAGAACGTTGATGTTGTCCGAAAATATTACGAATTTCACCAAATTTAACTTTAACAGAATCACCATTTAAATAGTAAATTTTAATTATTTCAATGCGTTTTTTGTGCGAAATTTTAATTTATTGGAACAATTGCCAAGGCATCATCTACTACCAATACATTAAAAAACTAAATGTCAAAACTATCATGTTGTTGGTGTTGCCACAATTGAAAAACAACTTCTTGTTAAAAAACCCGATATTTCTCAAAGTAAATATTTTTTATCTCTTAAATCTTTGATTGTTCAAAGTATACGAGTACTTTCAATTAATTTTGAATAAATGTATATCTGCAATGTATGTATGTATGTATGCATTTATGAATTCATATTTTGAAGTATGTGTATGTAACTACTTATAGTCTAGTGTAAGTTTATGCAAAAATAGTTTTTGTTACTTCTTTTAACACTTATCCCCTTCTATACTAAAAATATTATTAAAAATAAAACAGAGAGAACATGCGAATATTTTATTTTATTATTCTGCCTCTTTAAGTGTTCTAAATAATATTTTTATTTTTAAATCCTAATTTCTTCTTGTTGTTATTTTTTATGCTAAAGATGTTACAATGAGTTGATTTTTTAAAATAAAAATGATTTGGGGATTTCAACTTTTCAAAAAGCCATGCAAAAATACAAGCAAAAATTGAAATTATATTATTTTAGTTATAAACGATAATGCATAATGCAACGTAAGAACACGATAAATTTTTTAATTTTTTAAAACACTTATGAGCCAAATTGTTGTTCGTTTCTTATTTTAAGTGATGGCTGCGTTATTTTTATGTGCAAAATGTTGAACAGTGTTGTCTAAATTTACAGTCGAAGTAGTAATTTTTTCTTTATTTTTATCTTTTTTTCCTGTCGTCTCTGGCTGTTTGTTGTGTATAAATGGCGAGCGCAGACGATGTGAAGACATAATTTTCAAGCCGTTTTACAATCCGTTCTCTTGATTGTTTATATATTTTTTGCAAATGATTTCAAAACTAATTTAAGATTTTTCATAAATAGGGAGGATTGAGTCAAACTTAAGTTCATGTTTTTGTATTTCTAATTTTATTTTCTTTTAAAGTTAACACATTATATATATATATATCTTCTATCTATATATATAAAAGAGGATGTGTGTATGTATGTAAGAAATAGACTCGAAAACGGCTGGGCCGATTTTGATGAAATTTTCAGAGAATCTTCAGAATATTCAGGCGGGTGACACTGTGAAGTCCGATTTTTGATTTTCGGTCTGTGGGCGGAGGGGCGTGGCAAAACCCACCAATGACATATACATATACATATTTATTATTTTTTTTTCTTTTTTATTTTATTTTTTAAAGCCATTGTTATGCTTTTCAAAACGAGATATCAATCTCTTAAATCGGTTATGTAGTTCCGAAGATATTTACAAAAAAAAAACTCACTAATATATAATAAAATATCAAAATTTTAAAACTTCCGAAATGTTGCATTCAAAAATCCGAGTTTTCGGTTTATTTATATTTACAAAATATTTACATTACTATATAATACAACATATTCCCCGCTACGCTGGTAAAAAATAACGGTACAATCCAACAAACTTTGCTGTTTTGTGTTCATAAGTGAGAAACCTATAAGTGAAATCAATTTAGTAAATAACAAGTTTTTTTAAATTTACAATAGTGAAATAACTTCACAAATTATTTTTAATGCCAATTTATCAAATAGGTAATATGATTACTGTCGTTCCAACAACCAATAATAAAATGTTATAAAAGTAAAAAAACAAAACACATTATTGTTCCTTTTGCACTATTCCAGTTTACTAAAATGCCACCTAAAAAAACAGCTCTTGCTAAAAAAACCATCGCAACGCGGCAGCAGAGGACAAGAAGAGCCGCTGAATCAGCTGAGGAACACGAATCACGTCTTCAGGAAAATCGTGAAAGGGCATCTACGTCTAGAGCCGCAGAAACGGACAGACAACGCGAATCACGGCTTCAGCAAATGCGTGACAGTACATCTTCATTTAGAGCTGCTGATAGAACGGCTGGACCGATTTAGCTCTTATTTTTTTAGTTGTTCGTAATTGCCAGGAAAACCGTACAGAAAAGCCGGGAAATTGGAAAAATCGAAAATTAATTTTTAGTATGGAATTTTGTGTGCAATTGTTCCGTTGTAGCTTTTCGAATTGCAAATTAGAAAACTCTTAGTGGAAAACTCGGAAAATTCCTGAAAAACGTGATTCGGCAGAATTGCATTGAAATTACGATTTTTCCACAAATCAATTCAACAACATTTATGGCATATTTCAATCTGGGAACATTTAACTTCTATTACAAGTCGAACTATAACATAACATGGCACTTTTAAGGCATTCTCTACAGAAAGATTAATTAAAATTAAGTAAATCCAATTTTTTCGTTATTACTATTGCAAAACAACGTTTGCCGGGTCAGCTAGTATATACATATATATATATAAGAATTAAACTTAATAATTGTCTTTTTTTAATAAATTTATCACATATATTTTCAATATTTCGTTTTTCTTGGAAAAGCTTCTTCTTGAAAACAAGTGACAAAAATTGTTTTTTCAATTTGTTAATAATTTTTGTTTTTAAAAATTAATTTCCTGAATAAGCTTTCCAAAAAAAAGCGAAATATTGAAAATATATGTAATAAATTTATTAAAAAAAGACCATTATTAAGATTAATACTTATATATTTAAGAAAAAAAGGTCGAATAATAATAATAATCAGTTAACACATTATTTAAACTTAATTTAATTAAAAAAAAAATTAGAAATTAAATAAATATGAAATTGAGCCTGAGCTTAACTAAAAATTGTAGATTGGGTTGCACACTACTTATTACTTAACTATTTCAATAAAAAAAAAAATGAAGTGTATATATAAAATTTTATTTTATAGTCTCCTTAATTCCTCTTTAAAACATAAACTTCATCTTTTATTGATGCACTCTTTTCCAGATACCTTTTTGCAAAATCAGAAGGTACTTTAGAAAATTAAAATCCTCTTAATTGGTTTATTTGCAACAGAGCCGGTAAGCATACTTTTGTGAGGTCTCCTGGAGACCAGCTTAGCACATCAGTTATTGTTCTGCAGACACACTGTACGACTATTCTTATACTAACATATTGTTTTCCTTACAATATGAAAAGAAGAAAGCAGCTGTTAAAACTCTGCTCGCTAACTTTTTTACTTTTGGCATAGAAAATATTATCCATGTAGTAGATAAAGGCTAATGCTGGTTGAGCTCTCAATAAACAGCATGCAAAAACTTGCTTAGTGACTAATCAATTATGCAATTATTTAGCAGTGCTTTTGCTTTTATGTGCTTTCACCTCAGCTATTAATATATATATAATATAGCCTCAGCAACCTAAATATACTTAAGACTTATCTTAACGCTGTTAAAGACTGCATTGATTAGAATATGAATTTTAAGCTAGAATATGCAAAACAAGTAAAGATTTTTAAGAAAGCCGTTAACACGAACGAGAGCCCTAAAACTAAATAAGCATATTCAAATTGTAACTACATTCGTTAATATGCATCCAACACTCATATTTGCATGCAAACAACGACAGCCAGCCAACAGAGGTTTTCTAAAGGATATAAGGGAGTTCTTAAGCTTGCGTAAGGCAGTGCTAACAGTGACAAATTTAATATTTAAAAAATTCTCAGAACATGAGTTTTGTATATTTTAAATTTTAGTACTTCAATAGTATTCTCAGACACTTTCTTTCATCTCCCCTTTCAATACACATTTGTTTGTTTGTTTTCATTTCATGTATAATAATTTGTAATGATTACCATGACAATTTATACATATATTTTTTATAATTAAAAAACATTGATATTTATTTAACATGACCATCATCAGCACGCAGTTATTGCGTTATTAATGTAATGAATAGTCAGTCAGCCTGAGATTTATTTATTATTCTTATCAATATTCATGACCATACACTAGAAATATTTAACAGATAATTTTCAGTTGGAAGGTGAAATGAAAATAAACTTATTTTTATTGTTACGATTATATGAATTTCCCTATTTTATTTAGTTTTCTTTTATTGTTTTAATCAAGGAAACTGTTTAAAAAATTGACACACTTTAATGGTTTCACCATGTCAATTGGTGCAGGTTAAAATACTGATACTGGTACATGTGTACACACACACTACATTCTTCCCACTTGCTTTTTCGTTGTTGTTTTTTTTTTTTTTTTTTTTGTTTTATTTCGACTGATTTCAACTCTTCTGCTTCTTCGGCAGTAAAGTATTTCTCTTTTCTTACAGCTATTCTTCGCTTACTCTCTTAAATTCCGATATCGAAGTTTGAATGTAAATTATCACCCGCATACTGCGCTGTTATCATCAACCGGTTACTTTAAAGTACACCCATAAAATTTAAATGACAAAGTTGTATTTTTGCTTTGCGTACAGGCCACTAAGAAAGAATTTCACCATAAAGTAATAAAAGAGAAGTTATGCAAAGTCCAATCTTTGACACAGATCACAGTTGGATGTATTGTTTAATATGGTTTTCAGTTATTTAAAAAAATCATCGTTAAAGTAGAAAACATTGTTTTAAATTGTCGACTGGTTTCAGTAAGCGAGAAAGCTTGACCAGCTCATATTAGTAAGACAATAATTGAACTTTGCAGAAGATAATAAAAATGGTTATAAAGCAAGATGCCACTTAACCTTTTATCTGCATAGAGTTTTTTATCACAAATAATTAAAAGAGGAAGGGCCAATTAAACGAAAATGTTCACATTTACAAAGTTTTGAAATAATCGCTTGTTTAAATCATTTTTTTTTTAAATTTATACACTTACCCTCGTATATTTTTCCTCAAAGCAACTAAATTGTGTTTAGTTGTTTTTTAAAGCAACTAAATTTTACTTTTCATCAAAATGATTATTATTAGAAATGAACTAAATTTGCTTATTTCAAATTTGTATGTTATTTGTGTAGGTTTCTTCTTTAATTATTAATGTTCTGAAAACTTATTTACACCAGCTAATTATTACCTTTTATCTTTAAATAATGAATAATTTTGTAAAAGCATTTCCTTAAGACAGCTGGCAGACATTTTATTAGAACAACATTGGCAGATAAAATAATAATAAAAAGAAATAGAAGTAAATATTATAGAAAATTCATAAAAAAGAAATTTTGAAACGTCTAATATTTTAATTATCATAATTGTTTTATAATTACAGCTAATAATACTTAAAGGTAGTACTAGACTTATTTAAATATTATTAATTATATAAGATTAATAATCACTAATAATAATAATAAAAAATATGGAACATATTTAAGGAGGCAAAAATTCACACCAAAAAAATATTTAAAACAAAAGTGTTAAATTTAAAAATTAAATTTAAAATTTGATAAATATAAAGTTTTTTTCCCTTTCTGTTTTCCCTCTATAAAAACACCACCTAAAAGCATAAAAATTTATGTTCAGTTATACATTTAATTTTGTATGCATGCATGTATGTATGTACGTATATGTGTATGCACTTGTGGGAGACATTATGTGCAATCCACACATATCGCTTACATATAAAAAACTAAAGTTGTATGCGAGTTACACATCATACCAAGGCTGGAAAATTCACTACTATTGAAATATATTCAGTACTGTTATACTGCAAAAAACCTATTAATAATTGTTCTAACTTTATAAATCACAAAATTAAAAAAAAAATTGAAGTTATTCATTTATTTACTGAATTTTGTACTTTGACTGCCGCTTAAAGTTTTCGTCAATTTCGAATAAGCCACACTGTGGCATTTATGTCGAGATGTAGTTCTCTGCCTCTTCTGCTGCTCAAGCACCATACAAAGATTTTCAGCTTTTGAAAAACTGGATTCTTTTAAAAAAAATTGATGCTGATATATCTCCAGTTATAATTATAATAATTTAAAAACCACCTAGAGTACTTGAGTCCTGAATGTGCATGTGGGCTTTAGCATTTTTTGATAACAGTCTTTTGTTCTTCGCCTTAAAATCAATACAGCATTTTGAAAAATGATGCGGATAATAATTTTCAAACTGCTCTTAAAATTGTTAACGATATTAACGTGGTAAACGATACAGCTCAACGAGCGGTGAAATTGATGCAAGACTACAACCCAATGCTCACAAAAGACGAGGAACAAAAACAATATATATTGCAAGTAGTCAAAAACTATTAAAAACAATTTCCTGTGAGCACGTAGGACATTTTATTACAAAACTTTTTATAATCACCCAATTTAATAAAACAAATAATTACCAGGCAAAGAATGCGAAGATATGTGAAAACTTCCGTGTTATTTTTAATTTGGTTTTTTCTGGATTAAATATTAATGTTAAAGAAAACTAATATAGAGCAACATTGTTCATCAGATATGGCCCTAGAATATTTGTGAATAGAGTTTTTCTCTAAAATAAATATTACTGAAGTTATGAACAATTAAAGCAAGCCATAGTGAGAAAAATAACATTTTTAACAAACTTTGTGGGCTTATGGCACGCCTAATAATTATGCAAACGATCTAAAATTTTTTATATATAATTTTTTTCTAATTTGGAACCAATTTAAGGGCAAACCCAAGTGAAAATACAAAAAAAAAAAAAAATAACGGTCACACTAATGCGCACTGTGGCATCTTCTTATATTTTGTCATATATTTTTTAAATGACTCCACCAATAGCCAACTTAACTACTGGTGTGAAATTTTTAGGTCTCTATTTCTTTGTTTTAAAAAATTTTTTTTTCAAACTCCTAGCCTATATCCATGCAGATGTGATACAAATTCTCGTCAGCACCTAGCCGTTTGGCTCTAATCTGATAATGGCCTTAGTAATAAGTAAAAAACAATGCGTCTACCAACGCCCACAAGGCTCATACGCCGTGTCGTGCCGCCACTCCTTGCTTGAGATTCGGAGACTATCTAAACTCCTTGTCGCCCTAGTTCGGCCACAGTCACATGGGATAGGAAAAAGCCATACCTTTCCGCGATTTTTGAGTTTAAACCACAGCCATCACGTTACTCCCCGAAGTTTCTAAGCAGTAAACAATACAGGGCCGTAGCTCTGGCTCACTTGGTACCAATTTTGTTAGTAATTGGTCGAATATCGAGTTTCCAATTCTCTTCCAGATTCAGGCTGCTGCTAGCTTAGCTGACTAGTGTCACTGCCTGCCCCCGGGGGCTATATGTATACAGCAATCCCCCTATTTACGAATTAAATAGATTTTGTGATAGTAGACATTTATCGAATATTCGTATAGCGGGCTCAATATTAAGATGCCATTGTGCTAAAAAATATGTTTAGCTACCTTAAACCTTGACGCAGACTTATTTTATTTAGAAATTAATATTCTACAGGGCATCTTTCCAAACAGAACTGTTTTGTCTGCATTATATATAGCCAAATTCTAATTTTTTTTTTTTTAATTTTGCCGCCTCAACATCGACACTAGCTTCTTCGCCAGGCATTTTTAGATTATGTAAGGAACGACCTTTTCAAAACTATGCATCTATCCTTTGCTAGCTAAAAACTGTTGTATCTTATATTCTTTCCTATTCTTCGTTATTAAATACTGGTGAAGGTTTCTGTCTTTTTCTTTTACAATAGTGATGCTTATAGCAAAATTCTGTTAGGATGATTGGTGTGCTATCCATACACTTAGCATTCGTTTTATATCTCCCTATACCGAATTTGTTGCGACAGTTTTTGCATTTTAAGATGTTAATCTTTGTAAACTATTTCTTATTTAATCTGAATCATTCTTAATTGTACAAACTGTTGAAGCCGCGAGACCTAAGGCTATTCCTATTTCATTATTTTTCTAATCAGCTTCGAGCTATCTTAAAATATCAAGCTCTACATCCAATGTGATAGCTTTAAAGATCTTTTTGGTACTAGTGGCCTACACGTAGGTTATGTTCGTTTATTAGGCAGTTTTATACGAAAACTAGCGAGCTCTGTGAACTTCGCCTCGCCCCAATTCTAGCCTTCAGACATACTTTAGAGTAATAATACAACACAAATATTTAAATTTTCAATGTGATTTATTTGAATGGAATCAGAAGAGAGCGATTTGATGAACAATGTTTTTCGATTTATTTTCCGGCGAAAAAACAAATAACGACGCGAACATGCAACGTACAGTTGACCGTGCGAAAAACAGGGAAATTCGAGATTAATCCCACAGACTTCTAAAGATTTATTGATTGTCATCGCAAATGCCAATCGAACGGGATCGAACTGAGTCCGCTTGAATTGGAATGGAAGGTCGGTTGGAATAATGGAAATTCGTGGGATAAGGACTTCCTCTCCTTTGAATTTGCCCTTGATGATTGTCACCTGAATCACATTGCTCATTAGTTTTTTGACGGACAACCGCGTACCGTTGCATAATTTTGGAGTATTGAGATTCCGCAACATGATTATGATCGATCCCACCTTCAGATTGCGCAAGGTCTAAGTCAACGTATAATTACGAAATAATTGCACACAAAATTTCATGCTTAAAATCAATTTTCGATTTTTCCAATTTTCAAACTTTTGCGGTGAGGTTTTCCAATTTTCCGCATTACGCAATTTTCACAATTTTCTATTTCCTGATTTGGAAAGCCATTAAGGAATAATTTTACACAAAATTTCATAATGAAACGCGATTTTCCATTTTTCCGACTTTTCCGGAGGGCTTTTTCAAATTTTTTTTCCGGAAAAGCCTTCTCCTCGAAAATGCGAGCAACTGACAATCGGCCCAGCCGTTCTCATTTCTTACACCATTTTTATGTATATAATAGCAAAATTTATTTCAACTAAATATAACACGAGCAGTAATAGACTTTGCTGATGTACCACCTCCAACAAAAAATTATTTGACTTCACTTAAACAATACAAAACTTCAGCTAAAGAAATTCAATGAATGATAGAACCTAATTTATTGTTTTCGAAAACTGTCTAATTGTACTATCACCAAATTTCCAAAAAAAAAAATTCCTCTTTGGCCTGATCACAAATTTTTAATTACAAAATTCAATTCATAGGAAAATTGTGAAAAAGAATATTCCACATTAAAGCTTGTTGTTCACGTTACGAATACGGTCGTGAATCGTAAAAAAGTTTTATTGAATTTATAAATAAATTGGAAATTTCAATTTCCCATGTTTGCATCATAATAGCTTCCTATCCTAAGTCATTTATCTCATTCATCGAAAGCCAAGCAAAACATTGATATTCATTCATTCTCATTTAGTTAGTCTATCATCAGTCACTCTCGGATATTGTTCTTTATTAAAAAGTATTGTTGTTGTTGTTGCTTAGGCTGAAAGTTATAACAAACACAATGAACTGATTATTATTATTGTTTTTGTTGTTGGTGTTGTTGTTATTTAACTTTGATATTAGCCAGAGGGAAAATTAAATTCATTTTTATTTTTACTTGATTTTTTTTTGTTCTCTTTGTTGTTGTTGTTGTTAGTCGTTGACAAAGTTTTGTGAACTTAATTCAGAATTTTTTTCAGAATTTCTTTTCTTTTATTTATGAAGGAGTGTGAATGCAGTTGCAACATTTGTGTTTATGTGTACATTGTTTTTGGTGGCGTTAATAGTAGCATAATTCATCTCCACTTTTTATATTCCATTTTATTTATTTTTTTTTAATATTTTAGTAAATTTTTTTAATAAAATTATTTTAAAATATACAAATTGAATTTTTTATTTATCGGTTTTTTTGTTTTGTTTATGAATATTGTGATAATGCTGTCTTCCTGTGTATGAGTGTACGTTTATGGTTGCTTATTAATTAAGCGATTTCTCTCTTATTTGGATATTAATGTTTCACTATTTATGTAAATTGATTTATTTCAATTGACGATATAACTCGAAGTTTTTTCTCTTTGTTTTGTCATAAACACTGGACAAACACTTTCTATATCATTTGATTCGGCAGAGTCAGTCATTAATTTGTTTGATTACGTGAACTTGAGTATGACATTGTAAACAGAGTAGAAGCTACAGGCGAATATAACAATAAATGAATGGGTAAATTTGTGTGACTGTCTGCATATTAAAAATTAACGTAAATCGTTTAACTTATGTTTATCGGAATATGAATTATGAATCGTATGTTAATGCCAAAATTTTCTCTTTTTTATGTAACAAAAGTTGGAAAGCCAGCAAAAAAAAATCTGTAGTTTTTGTATACAATTCAACGTTTATTTTGATTAAAATATAAAAGATGTGGACCTAACTACTTTTGATTTAAGCCATCAAGCCTAAAAGAGATTAAAGGGAAAAACGGAAAAAGTTTTTCTTATATCTTAAAACTTAAAAATATAAAAAATAGATAAATTGAAAGTTAAAGAAGAATATCATAAATATCTAAAAATTCTAGACTTTAACCAAAACTTCGAAAATTCTGCGAAAAATAAACTAAGTGAAGAAATTGAGAATTCTTTAAGCAATCGGAAATAAAAAAATAATTAAAATTATTAAAAAAAAAAAATAAAAATAAAGAAACTTAATTCAACAAAAAATCAATAGAAAATTAAAAACTTAAAAAAATTATCACAACAATTAATTGAAAAATTCAATAATTATTGAAAATGGAATTATAAAAAATTATAAAAAATCAAAATTTTTTATAAAAATCATCATAAAAATTCGAGTATTAAACGAAAGCACGAAAATGTTATTATTATTGCGTTTATATCTTTTATAAACGTTTTATTGTGAGTTCTTTATTGTAAAATATATAACAGCAGATTTTAGAGTTTATTTACTTTAACTACACACAAAGTTGACACTACAGAACAATTTACTTAAGATGGAAGTCTTTACTTCACTTGTTTTATGTTTTAAATAAGTAACTATTCACTCAGACGCTGCCTTTTATATTTGTCCATTAGAAGTCTAGAGAAACTAAGAATCTTCTACTCCCTTTGTATTACATTTTGTTGTTGTTATGTTATTCATTCAATGCATAGGCGCCTGTAGGGCTGCGTGTATTTTTGTTTTTGGTTTTATGCTGATAAAATTTCTTCCTGGAATTTATTTGAAGACAGTTGTTGTCTTGTGCACAAAAGTGTTCTTAGAAAACTATGCAGTTTGTTGTTTTGCGTGTATAAAATTTCCACGCTGCTTGTAACTAGGAAGTTGTTGATGTCTTGTGTGCATAAGTTTTCTTAGCAAACTATGCAGTTAGTAAACAGCATACGTAATTGTTGTTGTTTTGCGTATATAAAATTTCTAAGTAGTTTTTAACTAGAAAGTTGTTGTTGTCTTGCGTGCAAAAGTTTTCTTAGCAAGCCATTTGTTTGCTTTATTACTTAATTATTTTCTTTTAAAACTTACGTAAGACACATCCGTATCAATATTTTGAATTTTGCTTAAGCGTTGTGCTAGATTATCGAAAAGATAGATATAAAGAATGCTAAGAAAAAGCTGACCGGAAAAAATTAAAAAGCAATCGCTTCAGATATTTTGTTTCAAAAGTGAATGAAAATCTTCTAAAAAAATCTAAAGTAAATTAACCAAATATAACTCCCACCCCCACTCTTACACGACAGTTAATTCCCGTAGCTATGCTTCTACTTTCACTACCTGTCTCATCTCTTCTCTATCCCTTTCCTAAAGAATGTAGCACGGTACTTGACTAAACAGGCATTGTTGCCTGATGTGCTACTTCTCTCAAAAAAAAGAAACGTATTTCTCTAATAAATTATTAGTATACAAATTAATAATGTCGATTTCGACAATATGGCATATAGCATAAGTATCACATATAGTTTGTGTCAATAATAACAATTATGGTGTCTTGGAAGGTAAATATCTGTTTTTAAAATTCAGTATTCCATAGGTGCCAAAGTGTAAATTTTGTGCCCAAAAAAATGTTTTGCCGGGAAGTGTGATATCCTTTTTTTTATGAAAAAAAACGGCTGCTAAAAGAAATTGATTGTTGGTAGAAGCTTACGATCAACATGCACCAACTCAAAAAACTTGTGAAGTATGTTTTGCATGATCAAAAAGTGGCGATTTCAACAGAGAAGACAAGATAAGGCCACTTCAGGCGAACTAGTTTAATGAGATATTTAAAGCATTAATCGACGTATGTAGATTGTTGACAAATGCAAAACGAACTTGCATTATCATTGACAGTCACACAACAAGCCATAGCGGAAGACAACGGATACGGGGGGCGCCTCGTGGGTAACATCAGGGGACAAATTGGAACGGACAAAGGACAGGAGAAGGAAGGGGAAAAATGGGCTACATTAACATATATGGGAAGATCAACGTACAAACTGGCGAAATTCTTTGGAGAGCACAACATCAATACCGCATTCAGAACAGGAAACGACCTAGGCAGAATACTACGGAATAAAACAACCGAGGAGAATATACTGGACGAACAAGGAGTGTACAAATTAACTTGTACATGCCATTATAGCTACATCGGGCAAACAGGACGAAAAATTAAGACCAGATTTAGGGAGCACATTAGAGACTATAACAAAAAACTACGAGAACCAAAATCGACTCCAGAATCAAACTTTGCGAACCATATATTTAACAACAAATGTACACCAGGACATATTAAGACAACGGTTAAACTACTTCACACACAGCACAAAGGAAGGAGACTAAATGTATTGGAAAACATGGAAATATACAAACAAAAAACATTTGACAGACGAATAATAAATGAACAAATAAACACTGCTTCGGACACAATATTTGAACCGTTGAAACATTTTTACAGGAAAACAAACACTACACCAGCACAAAAACGTTACGCAGGTGCGCAAGACCAAGGCAATAAAGAACATCATAAACGTACAATTACAGATTATTATGTCACATAAAAGAGGAAAAAGGAAAAAACCCAATAGGTTCACACATAGAAAAAAACAGACAACAAGCGTGAACGTAAAAGAATTTAGGTAGGAAAGAAAACGAATGAAAAAGGGAGCGACAAATTAGGTAAAAAGAGACAAACAAAAAAAAGGAGAGAGAGAGAGATGTACGCAAAAAAGACAGAAAGGGACGAACGCAATAACATGAAGGGAGACACGAACTATATAAACACAACTGACAATAGAACGCAACTAGTACGAAAAGAACACTGAAGATGGCAAACAGCCGAAACCGGTTTGTTCACAAACCAAATTTGACGAGGGTCGACGGAAAACCGTACCCAAACAAAAGCCATTTTTCAACGTTTAAAAGCATTAGAATTTATTTAAAAGTAAAGAAATTGGATCTTATATGAATTGAAGCCGAGAGACTTTGATTTTGCATGTCGGAAATAATGCTTGAACGCTATAAAAAGAAGTAATTTTGCATCGTATTGTTACAGGTGATGATAAAGGGATACATTAGGGTAACACCAAGCGCAAAAATTCATTCAAAATTCTATGACGCCAAGGTAATAAACTGATTTAGTGATCTCAGAAGGGTGTTTTGTGTTATGAGCTTTTGAAATCGGGTGTGCACTGAAGACAATTGATTCGTTTGAATAGAGCAAAAATATTTGACCACATACATGGCTATAATCTTTTATCATGACAACGCTCGGCCATATATTGCAATACCTGTTAAAAGCTATTTGTAAAACAGAGAATGATGTAGAACGCTCTTACTAAAATGCCCTTCACTTTAGAACGAAATCAGAAATTGATTCATTCTCTACCTCAAAGTCGAAGCTGTGTTTATGGTGCGGAATCCATATCCTACCAGAAAGTTTAAAAAAAGTAGTGGCTTACGATGGACAATACTTTGAATAATGTTTTAACTCATTTTGTTATTATAATAAATACACTTTTCAAGCCCAACATCTTAGATATAAAAAGCAGAAATCGCAAGTCCATCGAAACTTATCTAACTTTTAAATAATTTACAAAAAAACCCATTTTCTTCCCATAATCTAATCGATGGCATTAACTTTTTGCAGATATGTGAAGTCTGTTTGTACAAATATTTGTTTCAATCGTTATTTTAGCACTCACAAGTTTCTTACTATTTAAAGGTTCACGTGCGTGCATTTATCGATGAAATAATTTATTCATTTTGTTCGTTTTTTTAACAAATTTCCAAGAAAATTTGCTGCACACAAGGTACGTTTGTACGTGGAAAATTTCAGAAGAGGGCACAAAATTGTTTAGTGTCCAAAAGTACGAAGTTAAAATAAACAAAAATGAAATAAAAATAAAAACTTTCAAACTAGCAGAAGTAAGATATTATGAATTTAAGTAAAGAGTGGACTGAAAGTATTGTTTTACATTTAATATCTGTTACATTAAAGCTAATGGCAAATAATGCTGTCCATTAAAAATATGGATGGTTTATGACTTAGATAAGCAGAGCTGTATAAGTTGTTACTTTCTATCACCAACAAAGTTTTTTAATATTTAGTAAGCAGGCTTGAAAGTTGTGGTGTTAAAAGGGTCTGCCTGTTTGTTATATTCCAACTTAGCCGTGAGTAAATATTGCGAGAAGTAAATTTTTAATTAATTTTTTTGCGGCGAAAAGTTATTTCCAAAACAAAAAAAACTTTAAAAAAAAAGTCTTTTAAAAGAAACATACTTTTTTACATTTATTAACAGACTTGGATGACTAATAACAAAAAATTTAAAGTGAAATAAAAATGATACAAATTTGCTTTAAAAATAATTTATAACCAAATAAATTTAATAAATTTTATATATTTTTTTAATTACAGTTAACGAATTTCTTTACCAATGATGACATCAAAGTATGAGAATATGAAAATTATTTACAATCGCAGTAAGTTTGGCTGGTATTGGGCACCTGTTTTTATAGCGTATTGGTTTCTGCTTTTCTATCTGGTTGTTATACCCAGCTTTCATCATTTACCCGAAACACTAACAATAGCGGATGAAGCAAATCATTCTGGACGTTTTATAGGAGAACGTGCCGAAAACACTTTGCTTAGATTAACGAAAATTGGACCTAAAGTTGTGGGCAGTCCAGCTAATGAACAATCTACTGTGGCATTTTTGCTCGCCGAAATATCGAAAATTCGTAATGAAGCCCGTTTAGATTTGTTTGATATTGAAGAGGATGTGCAAATTGCTTCAGGCAATTATGTATTATGGACAATGGTCAATTGCTATCAAAGCATACAAAATGTTATTGTAAAAGTAACACCTAAAAATACCAATAGCACTTCAGCTCTTCTTATTAACAGCCATTATGATACGGTACCTGGTAGTTCAGGAGCTGGTGATGCCGGCATGATGATTGTTACCATGTTGGAAACAATGAGAGTAATAACGAAATATGAGACTAAACTAAGTTTTCCAATTGTCTTCCTTTTTAATGGTGCCGAAGAGAATCCACTGCAGGGATCACATGCCTTTATAACTCAACACAAGTGGGCGTATCAAGTTAAGTAAGTCAAGTAGCAGAATCTTTAAAATTTTAGTTGCTTCATTTTCAAAGTTAAAAAATTTATTAATTAATTGCATTGATTTTTGTATTTCTTTAAAATCTCCGTGAGGCTCAAATAGTGCTATTTTTATATGAAAAATTGTTCGCTTCAATTACAGAAACGCGACACTGTTTCGTAAATTTCCTTAAGCTTAAAAATTGTTCAGTCCCCTCTTTAAAGCTGTCAGTAAAAAATGGTATAATATTAAACTAAAAAAAATTTTAGTTAGGTTTAAGTTCGTTCATTTAATATTTTTGTTAAGAACAATAAACTTATTTAAAAAAAAAGTTTAGACATTAGCGAAAAGTACTGCGAAAAAAAATCTCATCACTATGAGCTTGTTGTCAAACGCAATATGCATTTTACCTAACGCTCTTTCCCCGCACATCCTTAATATTTTAATTTCTTGCAATTGATTCCAATGATTTATTAAATTTGTTTTTGTGAATACAATTATGAATGAAAAGTTAATATAAAAACTTTAAGGACATAGAATTTACAATGGAAGGGGAAGGGGAGGGGAGGGTTAAATATCTGGACCTGACGATCAAGGGGAACATAATTTCGAACAGAATCGAATATGAAATATACAGGAAACCAACACCAACGGACACAATAGTACACAACTCTTCAAATCATCCCCGGCAACACAGAAACGCAGCAATCGGGCAGTTAATAACAAGACTCGAGAGAACACCACTAACACGGCAAATGTACATGAAGGAGTGGAAACAATATACACCATAGCGGAAAACAATGGATACAAAAAGCGCCTCGTAGACAACATCAAGAAACAAATTGGAACGAACAAAGAACAGGAGAAGGAAGGCAAAAAATGGGCTACATTAACATATATGGGAAAATCAACGTGCAAACTGGCGAAATTCTTTGGAAAATACAACATCAATACCGCATTCAGAACGAGGAACAATCTAGGCAGAATACTACGGAATGAAACAACCGAGGCAAATATACTAGACAAACAAGGAGTGTACAATTTAACTTGTACATGCCATTATAGCTACATCGGACAAACAGGACGAAAAATTAAGACCAGATTTAGGGATTACATTAGAGACTACAACGAGGAACTACGGGGACCAGAATCAACTCCAGAATCAAACTTTGCGAACCATATATTTAACAACAAATGTACAATAGGACATATTAAGACAACGGTTAAACTGCTTCACACACAACACAAAGGAAGGAGACTAAATGTATTGGAAAACATGGAAATATACAAACAAAAAACATTTGACGGACGAATAATAAATGAACAAATAAACACTGCTTCGGACACAATATTTGAACCGTTGAAACATTTTTACAGGAAAACAAACAGTACACCAGCACAAAAACGTTACGCAGGTGCGCAAGACCAAGGCAATAAAGAACATCAGAAACGTACAATTACAGATTATTATGTCACATAAAAGAGGAAAAAGGAAAAAACCCAATAGGTTCACACATAGAAAAAAACAGACAACAAGCGTGAACGTAAAAGAATTTAGGTAGGAAAGAAAACGAATGAAAAAGGGAGCGACAAATTAGGTAAAAAGAGACAAACAAAAAAAAAGGAGAGAGAGAGATGTACGCAAAAAAGACAGAAAGGGACGAACGCAATAACATGAAGGGAGACACGAACTATATAAACACAACTGACAATAGAACGCAACTAGTACGAAAAGAACACTGAAGATGGCAAACAGCCGAAACCGGTTTGTTCACAAACCAAATTTGACGAGGGTCGACGGAAAACCGTACCCAAACAAAAGATAAAAACTTTAACTTAAATATAAATCTAATTTTATTCTTTCTCTCTCTCTCTCTCTCTCTTTCATTTATTTTTATAGAGCTGTTATTAATTTAGATTCAGCTGGTACAGGTGGTCGTGAAATTCTTTTTCAATCTGGTCCTGATCATCCTTGGCTTATGAAGGTAATGTTTGATGAATTTAATTTTATTAAAGATTTTTTTTAGCTTTAAGAATATTTTCAATTAAATTAGTACTATGGAGCCCATATTGTACATCCGTATGCTTCCACTATGGGTGAAGAATTATTTCAAAATGGTTTTGTACCGTCAGATACTGATTATAGAATTTTTCGAGATTTTGGTAAAATACCCGGCTTGGATATGGCCCAAACTTATAATGGTTTTGCCTATCATACAAAATACGATCGCTTCAATGCCATATCTAGAAAATCTTATCAATCGACTGGTGATAATGTATTGGCTTTGGCAAAATCTTTGGCAAATGCACCTGAGTTGGAAGATCCAGCTGTAAGTAAAATATTTTAAAATAATTGTTGCTGTTGTTGGTTGCTGTTTAAAACTTTGCTTGCTCTTTTTGTTTTTTTTTTGTTTTTAGAAATATGCTGAAGGTCACATGATATTCTTTGATGTACTGGGCTGGTTTATTGTCTGCTATCCGGAACAAATGGGTCTTATTGTGAACATAGTTGTATGCGTGGTTTTTATTGTAACTCTGCTAGCCTACATATGGAATATGGGTCATCAGACGGGCATGTTTAGACGTAGGATTTTTACAAAGTTTGGCATTTTATTTGCCATTCAACTTGGCACAGTGGTTCTATCGCTTTTGGTAGCAATTTTTATTGCCTGGTTTTTGGATGCTGTTGGTCTATCAATGTCTTGGTTTAAACAAACCTGGATTATATTTGGTTTATATTTTTGTCCCATGTTCTTTATTCTGGGCATATTTCCGGCGATTTATTTGAGTTACACCAAAGAACATGGTTTGCCCCTGGCCTACGCTTTACAATTATTGATGCATGCTCATTGTTTGATCTTAACTATTATTGCCGTAATTATGATCTCATTTGGAATACGTTCAGTTTTTCCGGTCATTTTCAGTATTGGTTTCTATACACTGTCCGTAATTCTAAACATTGTTTCGTGCTTCCATAAAAAGAGTAAGTTTTTCAGAAGTCTTTTCTTAATTTTTCTGTTAACAAAATTTTCTTCTATTTCATTTTCGTAGACTTCCTTTGGCTTATACCTCATTGTGTTTGCCAGATATTACCATTCCTTTCATATACATACTTCTGTTATGCGTTTTATGTTATTTTTGTACCCATGCAAGGACGTGATGGCGCCAATTCAAATCCCGAAATATTAGTCGGAGGCTTTACCATTTTAATGTGTCTATTGTTTGCACCTTTTTTGGTTAGTTCTTATTAAGTATTTTAAGTTAATTAATTTAATTTAAACTTATTAACTTTTTTTAATATTTAAAAATCGAAATAGGTGCCTTTGCTGTGTCTGTTCCGTAAATCTAAAACAATTATTTCCTTATTTGGCATTATTTGTGTGTTATTTATTATATTGGCCGCTACTCCTGCTGGATTTCCATATGTCGAAAAGGAAACTCCACAAAGATATTATGTGGTGGTAAGTATTTTCAACAATGTATTCAAATAAGCTATGAGGATGTTTAAATAAATGACGGCCCAGTACAGGCTAATATATTTCGAAGATTTCGTTATTGGTGCTTTGATACCTATTTGGAATCTATATAATAATTTAAGAGACATCAATTTTTAAGTTTCTATGTAAATTTTTCCAATCAAAATATGACTTTGCTTTACAACAAGTTTAAATAATATTTATGACCTTAAGTCCAACACTCCGAGCTCGAATTTTTCTTAATAACGACTTTAGCATTAAAATGATGAAGCGTCACGCTTTTTATTCGTTACTAGCAAACCCAGATGGCTCCGCTTCGTGAGGGATACCACACACCACGTAATGGTGTAGTTATAGTAGATGCTATGTATGATGGCGCTGTTTTCCTGTTTTTTACTTGAAATTGTTCCTGAACCTCACGGAGCCCGAGACCTTTCCAACTAATGCAAAACCGTGGAAATCGGTTCGGTGCGTTCTGGATTTATAGCGTCAGGAAAGAAAACACGGCCTATTTTTAAGAAGATTTCACTCAAAACTTAAAATGGCTGTATCTCCGTAAAGAAGAGGAATTTCGCAAAAATAAGCATAAGTTGGGTTCACTTACTTTGCTATAAACCTAACGGAGCTCGAGACCTTTCCAACAAATGTAAAACCGTGGAAATCGGTTTCGGGCGTTCTAAAGTTATAGCGTCAGGAAGGAAAACCCGACTTATTTTTATATTATAGATTTACATGAATATGAATTTAAAAATTAATTTTAAAAAACAAACGTTTTTGTTTTTTGATAATTTTTTTTAAGGCTTTAAGATTTTTATATGTAAATCAAAAACCAATTCTCATCTTGTCGATGAAATTCTGGATGTGAAAAAACTATTACATTTTATTTTTCTTTTATTAAATTGTAAATGCAAGAATTATCCAGAGTAGCGAAGTGTTCACTCACTGTTCATACATGTATGAATATGTACATTTAATTTTTTAGCCGCTTCTTTTCATACATGTGTGAGAGACTAAAGAATATTTTGCGTTTTCTCATTTATGAATGCGACGATTTATTTTTTTCTTTCTATTCATAAGTGAAAAAATGAGAAACACACAAGTGTTCATTTTTGAATATTTACAATTTTGATAATTTTTCATAAATGAAAAGATCGTAAAAATATGTGCGTTAAGCATTCGCGTACATAAACGCACATATTTGATAAAGCGCAATTGTCGGCGTATGTAGGAAAAAAAATGTTTTTTTTTTTTATTTCTTTTAGAATATATTGCAATATTGTATTTTGTGTTAATATGTATCCATGTGTTGTTACTACATTTTACGGTAAACTGCGATCGTAGGTAGAAAATTTTTTCACGTTCATTTATGAGAAATTTTATAAAATTTCAACGTTCATAAATGAACATGTACATTTATGAAAAATAACATTAATGAGAAGTAGCTGATTTATCATTTATCACATATGAATAAGACTAATAATTCTTGTTGTGCGCATTCATGTATGAACATAAGCAGAACATTTTTTCTTGTTCGTTTATGCGCGTGAAAAATAAATATAAAATTTTAGATTTCTCATTTATGAAAAATATCATGAATGTTGATTTTTGAATGTTCATAAATGAAAAATTCTGAACCCTGGAATTATCCTCAATAGAAAATTACCGTCCATGCGAACGTTAATCTTAACTTAAATTCAATAGTTTCAAAACTTCAAATAGAAATTTTAACTTTCAAACCGTCGTTCAAAGTTTGTTTTATGAATTTCGAAGTTTATAAATTTTGTTTAATATTAAATATTTATTTGCTATCTATCTTACATTAATAAGGGAATGGGTTAAGTTAGCAAAAATAACATGTCTGATTGCATTCAATTGAAACAAAAGTTTAAGCTAAATATGAAAATAATATTTACATATATAGAGTTAAAATAAATATTTATTTTTATTTATTATTATATTCTCACTTCATTACAAACGTAGGTCAAAACTACACTGTTTACTTAAATGAAAGGGAGATCAAGGATATGATTTAGTTTGGGCCTTCCAACTTCGTCAGTCTTATTAGATAAGCGTAATTGCTAGTATGTTTATATGATTACTAAGCCTTACTAAATATTTGAGGCTGAATTTTCAGATCGTTGTGTAGAGCTTTGTTCGTTACATAAAAAGGAGCAAAGCTTTGAAATGGAATCTTTGCAATATTTCTATATTAGAGTTACTAGCAGTGCCCCATAACTATACGCCATAAGCCCATATAGGTTTTTAAATAGTTTTATAAAGCAGAATCTTATTCTCCATAGAAAGTTTAGATTTACGACGGCCCAGAAGCCAGTACATTTGCTTAAATTTGATGGCAAGTTGTTTTTTTTTTTCGCGCTAATATGTGCTTTCCATGTGAGTCTTCTGTCTAAATGTAAGCCTAAGTATTTGACAGTGATCACAGCAGGGATTAAA
This sequence comes from Trichopoda pennipes, assembly GCA_030448955.1. Taxonomy (NCBI): domain Eukaryota; kingdom Metazoa; phylum Arthropoda; class Insecta; order Diptera; family Tachinidae; genus Trichopoda; species Trichopoda pennipes. The sequence goes on from JASKUP010000040.1 coordinate 9,138,589, forward strand.
GTCCGATTGAGAAACACAGCTGGGCAACTTTCCCTTCTTGTTGTAAGAGTGATGTGACTTGACTTTTGGGTGTTAATAGCAATGTTCTTCCAATTTGTAAGCCAGTCACTATTTAGCTGCTACTTTAAAATTCCAGAAGCCTCTTTGGGGGTTTCTTTACAATATAAGAGTGCTGTGTCGATTGCATAAATAGCGACTGTTACACATTCTTTTGTCGGCATGCCATAGGGGTATATAGTATATGCAATTGATCCAAGGACGCTTCCTTGTGTATAATAATCCCTCGTGCCATACTTTATCAAAAGCTTGCTGAATATCCAAAAATACAGAAGAACAAGAATCAGATATTTTTTTTTTTTATTTATTTATTTCAAATAACGTTATAAAATTCAATATCAAACTAATTAACTTTAAAGCCCCAGCGCCAATAATGGCATTAAAGAGGCAAAAGGCTACTATGTATCTGTATTAAACGTTTTAAATTTCATAACTCATATTAATTACTATTTGCATTATATATAAATTAGAATTATTTAATTACGAAAGAAGTGTTCTTATATTATTAAGTAAATAACGTTTGAGTTCGAATTTAAATATTGAAATCAAAGATATGCTCTGTAGCACTGCAGGAAGATTATTAAATTCATAAGGTCCAGCAAAGCAAATCCGCTGTTTCGATAACTCAAGGCGACATCGAGCTATGCTCAAATTGTGACTCTTTCTAGTGTTTCGATTCGTGACATGAATATTTCTTCTAAAATTAAATGAATAATTACCTAATCCTTTAATAGATTTGAAAACAAAAACGAGCAACTGCATTTTATATAAGCCTCTGATGGGAAGAACTTTTTGAGCAAAATTATGAAAAATATCAATTGTATGGTACCTTATCGGCAGATTGAAAACTATTTTTAAAGCTTTATTTTGTAATGTTTGAAGTGACTTTAGTTTCACAGTATTTTTACATGCATATGCTAAAGGAAGATATGTGAGGTGACTGTGAATCAAACTATTATAAATCATTTTCTTCGCATTGGAATCAAGTTTGTTGCTAAGTTTATATAGTACACCAACAGCTGATGATATCTTAGATTTCATAACATCAATATGCCTATCCCATTGCAGATTATTGGACAAATTTAGTCCTAGGTATTTAACAAACTTAGACTCCAATATTGGAACACCATCAATATGCACTGTCAACTGCAGATCATTCATCAATGTATATGGCTTAAATCGAACAAATTTAGTTTTGCTAGCATTTAACTTTAATTTGTTCAATCTGAGATATTCCCCTAAAATCGCAGCATCATACTCTATTTGAGGCTCTAAGACATGCACATCCTTATAATGATAAAGAAGGCAAATGTCATCAGCAAATAAAAAAAGTTTACCATAAAAATCAACATTTTTTATATCATCAATATAAATTTTGAAAAGAATAGGACCTAGTACACTTCCCTGCGGCACCCCACAATTAACAGGTAACACAGAACTTTGTTTAAGACCAAATTGCTCAAACTGTTTACGATTCCTTAAAAAATCTTCCAATAATAAAAGAGAATTATTAGTCACACCAATCATTTTTAATTTTCTTACTAAAATCTTATGATCGACTAAATCAACAGCTTTCGTCATATCAAAAAATACTCCACCAACACCACTAAGACCAGCATCTAAACCACAACATATATGTTCAATAACGTTGACTATCGCTTCCTCTGTGCCAGAACCCTTTGAGAAGCCAAATTGTCTTTCAAATAATATTTCATTTTTGTTCAAATAATCACATAGCTGATCGAAGATTAGTTTTTCCAAAACCTTGTCTATGACGGATAATATAGATACCGGTCGGAATTTATCAATTGAATTTGGTGCAATACCTTTCGGTATAGGTACAATTTTATGAATCTTTAATTCATTAGGGTATATACCATGATCAAGCATACAATTAAATAATTTAGATAATATGACACTAATAATTCGATGACACTGTTCTGGTTTGCCATTTTGCCTTCGAAAACCGAATTGATGATCGGGAATAATATTTAATTTCTGCAGAAATGCGTTTAAACGCTTGAGAAATAATTTTTCAAAAATTTTTATTAAAATAGGTAATAGGTCTGTACGACAGCAATATATTTTCCGGTTTATGATAAATAAAATAAATGGTTACAAAAAACCATAATAAAAAGTTATATTAATTAATAAAATAATTATTTTCAGTTTTATTCGACCTTTTTTTTTAATTTCTATTAAATTTTAATCTTATCACACGGTCATTTAACTTATAACGATTTAATTTTTTTCTCTCAATATTTCGCTTTCCTGTGGAAGGCAAGGCTTCTTTAGGAAATTATTTTTTATATTTTCAAAAACAAAAATTATAACAAATTTTTTTCAAAAATTTTTTCTTTTCAAATTGTTATAATTTTTGTTTTTGAAAATATAAAAAATAATTTCCTAAAGAAGCCTTCCACAGGAAAGCGAAATATTGAGAGAAAAAAATAAAATCGTTATAGTTTAAATGACCGTGTAAAAAGATTAAAATTTAATAGAAATTAATAAAATAATAAAATAATTAATTTTTATTAATAAAAAAGTTATTCGAAATTAATAACCCGGTCACCAAATTTTAATCGTTTTATTTTTTTTCTTTTTTGCTAAAGCATACCATTCGCACTTTTCATGATGGTGATCGAACAATGTCAGTACGCCGTCAAGATTCTGGTTTCTATGTAGTGCCAGTTGATCGTCGTCCACACGAAATTGATATTATGTTTGAAAATACAGATCTTCAGAAATCGAATAAATCTGATTGTGATACTGAAATAATGTGCGGCTATCCGATTTATAGTTCCAGATGGTTAGGATGGCGGTAAGTATAAACTTATTTACAAAGTAAATTTTAAAAATATACAAATTTAATTTAAATTTATTTTAGAGATCAAAGCTTCTTTGTACCCGCCTCTGCACCCGTTAATAATAGTTGGCCTAAACTGCAAATAATATCGAAAAAACAAACCTCCTCCCGCAATGTGTTATTTACATTAGAAATATCTGGACCAGACCATATGAATGTATTCATACAGCCGTTAGATGATGCCAAATTGATAGATTGGTCATTTACCAAGGAACCATTGGAAGAGAAATTTAAACCTCCTTATTTTATACATTTTTCCTATGCCCTAGATCCAACACCATTAAGATTTAATTTGGAATTTGAGGTAACTAATTTGATATTTCAATACTGAATTAATCAATCTAATTTAATTTTTGTATTTTAAGCGTGAAAGTGCTGATTGGTCTGGTTCAACATTTGATATTGGTCTTATTGGCCATAAAATGCATGACGATATCTACAATACTAATGATTTTAGGCAATTCCTAGCTACTTTTCCCGCTTGGGCTTATGTAAGCTCTTGGACTAGTTCTTTCGAGAGTTGGAGATTATAAGTAAAAACAAACTTAGCATTAGTTTAATAGTGTGTGATTTATTTGTTGTCATTAGATAGTGTTTTGAACAGTGAAAGAAGAAAAAAGGGATTTAATCTTTTTAATACGTTAAGGTAAACATTGTTCTTAATTTATATATAAAAATATATATATATATTTATATAAATGTTCTTAAGTGATGCTTAAGAAAGCTTCCTTATTAAGACAAAGTTATAATTTACTTTAATAATAACAGAAACGATTTACAACGATTTTATTTAAAATAAAACATTGAGTCGCTTTGTAAATGCATCACTGCGCTGCAGCATGAAATCAAATATATTTACACAATTCCGTTATGAATTTGAAATTATAATTTTATAGCATTTTTTAAACCTGCTTTGAGTGGTGTTTGTCAAAAAATTTGATTTTAGTAATGCAACGCAGTGATGCATTTACGAATAGTCTCATGATTGTTTGTGAAAGTGGTATTTGCCGCTTTAAGTTAAATTAAGTGTTGCCATTGTAATTATAATGTTTAAGTCTTTAAAATTGTCTGCTTTCGTAAGAGGCAGTCCAGTGTGTAGGATAAGCCCAGGTTGGAAATTCTTGAAGAAAATTTTGAAATTCTGCTGTATAACTATGACTATGATATTGAAAATGTGCTCCTACACCCAAACGCAGGTAGGGACCTTCCGTTTTAGCGGAATCATGCTATAACAAATAGTGATTAAAATATTATTAATTTATTTAAAAAATTTTATTTGAAAAACCTCTATTTCGAGCCAAAACTTTAAGGGTGTTTCATCCATAGAGTAGACGTGATAGATAAAATAGGGTGTTTTATAATTTTCCTTTAAAGGTGTAGAATCAAACGACCAGCTTTTAACATTAACATTTTCCAAGGGATCCACATAAATAACAACTCTGTCAGCAGATTTTAAGCTAAAATCATAACGTATTGTATTTTCTGTTTTATAAACCTTGGCAATTAATTTAAGTTCCGTCGGTATTGGAAAATACGGACGCAATGTTGGAATCCAGAAAGATGAATTTCTAAAAAAAAAAAATATTTTGCATCGATTATTCATTCGTCTTTCGGCTTTAGCAATACTCACTTCCAATTCATCCATCGGGAATTATATAATGGCAAGCCACAGAATATTTCATCTTCACATTCTTTTTTAATCCAAGAGCTGGGCAAAGCATTTTTAAATGTGGTCCGAGCTAAACTGTTTGGTCTTGTATCAACGGGCTGTATATAAAAGCCAGTATCATTTTTAATAACTCGTCCATCATAATCGCGAATAACACGCTCAGTATGCTAAAAATGTAAATAAGCGCGTAAAGAGAAAATCGAAAAATAATATGGAATTTTAGTAGCCCACCAAAACATAAAATCTTTGGGGTGCTATAACTTTCTTATATGGAAAACCCAGCGGGGTAGCAGCAATAATAATAAAAATTATTGTTAAAACACCAAATAATCCGAATATGAATATGGATTTTTCAAACTTGTGTAAAATTGGCAGCTAAAAAAGTGTAGGCTCAAAAATAAAGAAACAGAAAATTATCATAAAATCGTAATAACTTACTATGAATCCGGCAAAATGTATGCTAAATATTACCACAAATAAAGATATTAACAATTCAGGCTTATTTTCTGGACCATCACGACCCTGCATTGGTATGAAAATGTTTAAGAATACAAAGATTAAATAGGTATAAAACCAAAAAGGCAACAACTGGCATACAAGATGTGTAGCTAAATAATAACATTCTGAAAGTATAATAAGTATAAGTAATGATTTAGAGTAAAAACCTTATAATACTATACTTATAGTATATTTGGACAAAATCATGTTCAAAGCCACCGAGCCGGTATAGAAAAATATAGCTATCATGGGAAAGAAAGACGACCGTATACCCATGGAAGTCAATACAATACAGATTATAACCAATTTAAGGCAATGAGAATGCATAAAACATGTTATAGTATCGTTTATACCTAAAGGATGCTAAAATAAAAATTTTTTTATTAATTAATAATGATTTATAATTTATGTTTTTCTTACTCTTTTACGGGTCCACTCTATATAAATAGCTGGTACGATTGTCATGATGGATAACATGGGACAGAAATATAATCCAAATAATAGCCATTGGTTATAATACCAAGTTTGTGTTAAGCCCACAGCATTCATAATTACCGCAATAAGAACAGTTAAACCGGCGGCCGCAAATATTGTTATCACTTGTACTCCAAATATAAATACAAATTTTACATATACCGATTTATGTTTTTTATTTTCTTTAGCCTGCACTTGAGCCATAAAAAATAATGAAATGCCAATAAATATTATAGCACAACAGCAAACTATGCTGTTGATAGTTATACCAGTATTTTCTGTATAGCTTATCATAAACCATCCCAAAAAATCAAAATAAACCGCATGACCCTTGGCATTGGCTTGGGTATTTTGAAGTTCCTCTGCATTGGCTAGGGCCCAAGTTAAAGCTAATACATTATCACCGGTTGTTTGATATGTGCCTCTTTGAAGATTTTGAAAATTATCATATTTAGTATGGTAAATATAACCGTTATAAGTATGCGCCATATCTAAGCCTGGCATTCCACCATGGTCGCGAAAGATGCGAAAATCAGTATCCGAGGGTATAAAGTTATTTTGAAATAATTCCTCAGCAATGGTAGTGGCAAATGGATGTTTTGCAGCTTTATGGTAGTACTTAAAATAAAGATATAAAATTTATTTTAGTTACAATGCGAGAAATATTTAAATGTGTGAAAAATGCCTGGTATTTACATATATAATATGAAGACAGCTCAATTTGGCCTAACTAAATTACATATGCACGAAGCTTTATGTTTCTAAAAGTTTCCAAGTTTCAAAACGGCACTTTGTTATTGATTATCAATAAAATGTATATCATATATACACCTTTTTCAAATTACAATTTTAAACACTATGGCAGCACTACGATTGCTTTTTAATAATTTGTAGCGGTACTTAAGTGCCTATTTAGACGCTTCAGCTTTTGTTGCTCAACTTTTGATTTTTCCTTTAGAAAGAAAGAGAAGTTTTTATAGCCTTTCTCTTTCTTTCTAATGGGAAAATCAAAAGTTGAGCAGCAAAAGCTGAAGCGTCTAAACAGGCACTAAGTCTCCAACTCTCTCATTTTCTTTGTTTACAATTTTTATTATTTAGCCTGTGGTTTATCTACGAATGTACGTTTCATTTATAATTTCATCAGTTGTAAAAAAGTATTAAAGTGTTAAATTAAAACAAATATTCAAAATACTAATTGTTCCATTAAGGAAACATAAAAATTTTCATAAAGAGACAAATAAAAAGTGGCATTTGATTTTGACTGAAAATCTCTTGTTAAGTTATTTTCATACTTTTAGAAAAGCAGGAAAATAAAATAAATGCCTGCTCTTGTTTTTGTAAATATAAAACAGTGTTATAAAATGGTGAAATATTCGGATATAGGTAATAAAGTAAAAAAATTATGGGTTACTTTGAAGAACGGAATGTTTTTAAAGATATTGGAGATGATAAAATAAAAAGCGCAATAATTATGATTTTTCTAATTTGACACTCTTTAAATATCATTAATGCAAAAACTGTCCCTGCACTTTTTACCTTTATCTCCGATACATATCCAACGATATCAATAAAAGTTCTTTAACTCTAATTACCGAGGAGTCGACAAATGGCCGATCTTTAGATAATAAACGCAATTCCATCTACTCGTAGGTAGGTACATTTCGTGATAAGATTTACATCTGCACCTGGCAGATGGTGGTCAAACCACTGGGAATGAAAAGCAACGTCATTCACGCCCTACGAAGCTGAGGACTAATTCTAGCAACAGGTCATTCTTAGTTGCAATTTCAGGGGTTCCAAAACAGGGTCGCAAACCACTAGTCCTTGCTGAAGAGTTGGAGACTATCCAACTCCTGGTCCAGAACACATGACTAGCATGCTCACTGGATCCGGATCACTCACCCGTTGGTGTTATTAAAGGCGAGATGTTTCTGGCCCCCTAAATCAGGCGAAACCACAACCACCACGATACTCCTGAAGGGCCAACCTCAAATAATCAGTCAGAGAACAACTAAAAGTCTAAAGAAACAATTAGCGGAACTCTGGGGCTTACTCATTCCCGTGAAATTAACGTAGAGCTCCTCCCTCCTTGCCTTAAGGGGACTGGGCTCCTTTATAACCCCAGCAGCACAAGTCTAGACGGTTGAGTAATCCACAAAGACTGATAAATGCGCTTTGGTGTAAGCCATAACCCGACGGTGGATTAAACCACTTTGGGTGGAATGTAGCGTCGCCCTCGCCCTAGGAAGCCGTCGGATACGTATATCCTTTTGTCACTCCTACTTCGAGAGCTTATCCGCCACACCCACTCCTTGCTTAAGAGTCGGAAACTATCCAACTCCTTATCTAGAATACATGACAAGCGTGCTCACTGGATCTTAAACATTCAGCCTGTGTTAACGTCAAAAGTGAATGATCCTGCGAAACCACAACGATGTCAGTCCGATAACAGCTAAAAGGCAAAAAACTGAACTGTGGGGCTTACTGATTCCCGTGGAAATAAGGTGGAGTTGTCCAGTTGGCTCCTGCTAGCTTTAAAGGACCGGGCTCCTTTTACCGCCGGTGAAACATGTAATGACGGTGAAATTCCTTCAACACTTAGCAATGTGCTTGTGGAGGGATGGAGGGGGTCATAGGTAGGTACATTTACCATTTTTAAAGTTGATCTTACCTTGACTAGCCACGGATGATTTGGTCCAGTTTGGAAAAGTACTTCTCGGCCACCACCGCCAGATGAATCCAAGTTAATTACAGCTCTACAAATATATAAGTGAATTCTCATACAATTTCTTAAATTTTTCACAGCTTGAAATCATACTTACTTGCAATAGGGTGCCCATTTGTGCCGTGTAATAAAGCCATGAGATGCCAGTAAATTACTTTCCTCGGCACCATTCAGTAAAAACACTACAGGATTCTTAAGTTCTTTTTCCGAAATCGATATAACCCTTAGAGTTTCCAACATAATAACTATCATAACCCCAGCATCGGCTGCCGCTGGGGAACCAACTTCAGAATCAAAATGTGAATTGAGCAATAAATATGATTGACTTGTGGTATTTTTGGGCGAAATTTTAACAATAACATTGGAAACATTACGATAACTGGCAGCCATACCCCACAACATAAAATCTCCCGATGAGTGTTGAACATCTACCTCTATGTCATACAAATCTTGACGGGCGGCCGCTTTAATCTTATCAATTTCATTAAGTAAAAAATTGACGGCATGTACTTCATTTTCTACAGTGCCAGTTAATTTGATACCAATCGATGACAGACCTAACAATTGTATTTGTGCCCTTTCACCAACAAACTCATCCTGATAGTGAGTCTCATCTCTTATTAATCTTGTTGTAGGATAATTATAAAAACTGGGTATGACAGCCACATAGAATAGTGAAAACCAAACTAAACAAAAAACAAGTGACCAATACCATGGATATCTTTTATATTCTTTTACTTGTTGTTCGTTTAACGCATTCAATGCGAAACTTTCAAATGTCATTATAAAAATGTTTTTCAACTTCTGTATAGAAGTTCAGCTTTAACGAAACTGTTTTTTACGACCGTTAAATATTAGAAAATATGCTACAATGAATTTTAAAACCAATAAAATTATATTAAATAATCTTATCGGTAACCGTTTCTATCGAAATGTGTTAAAATACACTGCGTTGCATTGTTATAGAGGCGCATCAACTTTTGTTGGTTTTAAAGATATTTTAAAAAATAATTTAAAGAAAAAATGTTTTATATCTAGAAAACAAAAATTCGATAAGTTATGTGTGTTTATAGTACTAGAACACTTAATTTTCTTTAAGTGTACCGAAACTTAAGTAGCATTAGTTGTAGTATTTTTTCCACATTTATGATCTATTCAGGGTTAAGATCGTTATTGAATGAGATTAATTTTAACGAAAAACAATTAGATATTAGCAGAATATAATGCATTTCCTGGATCGTTACGCCTTTGTAAACAGTCCTTATATCCGCCTACAAGTTAATTTTTTTTCTCTTTTAAACAACCTCTAGAAGAAGTCGCACACAAATGTAAATGTAATTTTCCACATTCTGTCATTTCTTTATGATTCTTCGATTGTGTCTTATTTAGTTTTCTTTGAAGTATTACATTCTCCAAAATGACATTTGCTTTGCTATCATAAATAAAATCTTTTCTGGCTTTCTAGTTAGATTTTGGTTAGAAAATTTAGCAATATTTACACATCAATAACATCAACCCAATAATTTACAACAATAATGACATAATAATAATATTTTTTAAAAGACGCATGTAAAATACTTTATTAAAATTTCTGCTCTTAAAAACTTTTCTTTCTTTCTTATTTGGAAAAGAAAAAAAACGAAAATAAAATATTTAATTTAGTTTGTTCGAAAAGATAATCATAATTAGTCACAAAGTTTATGATGAAATACAAAAATAGCAATAAACTTTTATTATTATTATGAAATATATTGACAAAATGGCTTAACTATTATAATGTTTATTACATCTTGTCCGCTTCCATTACCCAGTATACGCCACTAACATCTTTGTATAACCATAAAAATTTCAAAAATTATTTAATATTGTGCTAGCAGTTTGTACAGTAGTACGATTATATCCAACATTTACCCAGTCAAACAATAGGCATGCAAGCACGTATGGTTTTTAATCATGAGCTCTTTCGCATGAGTAATTTGACTGGCAATTTCAAAATTTTTAATTTTAGATAATAAAAAATCTGTTTCAATTATATTTCAACTTTCATGTTTAAGATACAAATCAGCTTAAGTTGGAAATTTTCACTAAAATTATAGTGGTTATAAAATTTTATAGCTATTACTTTTTAAGGTTCTCGGCGCGAAAATTCACTGTGATGTTCGATGGACTAGGAAGCTTTCAAGTGCCTCGGTTTTCTAAAATGGTGTAAGAATTACTTCACATACAACTCTCATGTTCCCCCCGGGGGCACATTATAGTCTTTTTGGAACCTACTATTCCATTTAGATTTGTGTCTTGCGGGGTAAAAGGGGCCCAGGCCCCTCAAAGGCTAGTAGGAGTCACCTGGACAATCCACATATTTCCACGGGAAATCAGTTGCCCCAGAGTACAATATTTGCTCTCTTTAGACAAAAAATGTGCTCTGACTGGTTATTGAGGTTGGCCCCTATATGGGAGTATCGTGGTGGTTGTGGTTTCGGACCCTCGTGAGAGTTTGTGGGTCGGACCATTCAAATTAACACAATGAATGGTTCAGGTCCAGTGAGTATGAATGCTGGCATGTTCTTGATAAATAAGAGCTTCATGCGTTCTGGACCAGGAGTTGGAAAGTCTCCAACTCCTCAGCAAGGAGTGAGGGCACGGCCTACTCCGGACTTTCTTAATTGCTACTAGAAGTGACTGGAGGATATACGTATCTGAAGGCCTTCTAGGGCGTAGTTGGTGTCCAATCAACTAAGTGGTTTAACTACCATCTGATTATGACCTCGCGGTCGGTGCAGATGTAAATCAAATCACACAACTCTCATGTATAGACCGGCGCCCCAAAGTCTATTTTGGAGTTTCTCCACCGCATACAGGAGAGGGCTAAGAGACTCATTGAAGATGGTAGGGTATACAACTCTAGAGCATCGACGCAATGTAGGTTGTATTTCACTGTTTTGTCGTTACTTCAATAGTAAGTGCTCTAACGAAATTAGGGTAATTGTACCTGTTACTCACACGTTTTTGCATATAACTCGATTTTCGCTGAGAGGGCATTTATTCGTGGTCGATTGACCAGCGAATCGCACTACGCATTACAGGGACAATTCGTTTTTTAGCATTCGTTTTTTCGTTTACAGGTGCCCCTGTAGGCTAGGGGGTAGTGTACTAGCTTGTAAATATGGGGGTTGTGGGTTCGATTCCCAACGAAGACCTTGGTTTTTTTCACTACAAAAGATAAAAATTGACTGTCGGTGGAGCTGCTCAGCGATGAAGGCATAGTCACTGGTCGCTGTTGCTGTCTTTATACGGCAGTTAATTTCCGACTATCCTTCTGCTTTCACCACCTGTTTCATCTCTTCTCTATCCCTTTCCTAAAGAAGGTAGCACGGTACTTGACTAAATAGGCATTGTTGCCTGAAGTGCTACTTCTCTTTTAAAAAAAAAAAAAAAAAAAAAGAACAGTTTATATGTGGAATAAGCTCCCTCCCGAGGACTTTTCTGTCACTTCAAATCGAATGTCCACAAACATTACTCCCTCTTTACTCCTCCTCCCCACAGCCTAATTTCCTAGTTTTGGTTCAATGCATGAGTAAGGGTCATGCCCTGAGTGCTGGTCCAAACGAGAAAAAAAAATAGTTTGCTGTTTGTTTTTTATATTTGCTTGCTTAATAATATTTTTTTCTGTGTACACAAATTGGCTTAAACGTAAACAATTTTAGATTAAATTATATCTTTATTAATATTTGCGACTTTTGCGACAATAAACAAAAATTGATTACGAAAATGTGTTATTCATTTTTTCTATAAGAAATGCCAACAAGCTAAACAATTGTTCATTTAACATTATTTAATAAAATTTGTTGTTAAGCCCCAAGTTATTCATTTAAAAATTTTGTTACAGGCTATTGTTTTAAAATTTATTAAAGATTAATATTTTTTCTCTCAGATTCTCTTTACTTGTAACATTTTCTGCCGCAGAGATGAAGTTCTCTGCTCTCTTGTCGGGAAAATATGCACGAGCACCATAAATTAACTAAAAATTTTGAATTCGCCATTGTAAAATATTTTTTATAAAACTTAATCGTTTAAAAAATATTCGAATAAAAATAATAATATAACTTAGAAACAGCGTTGTCAACTGTCTTATTTTAGAAAGCGCCAAAAACTACAAAGTAACGCACATATATTTTTTAAGCAACGAAATTTTTCACTACCAACTAAACTCAACACAGGGCTTAAAGTACTGAGTTGACAAGCGATGCCCAGTGATTTGAAAAATTTTTTTTTTTTTTTTTTTTTTGGAAAAATTCAGTAGATCATGAAGCACATAAGCTATCTTAATGGATGCATGGTAAAAACTACAATGTTCATTTTTTCATGTGTTTTTAAACATTTTTTATTTTTACATATAGAATGCTAAAATCTTTATTATATGGCGAGGTTTGCCACGCTCCTACAACTTAAGTAAATGCTCTTTATACAAGTGATTGGTATCAAAGGAAAGCTCATGACTTCTAGACTAACAATTTATTACCATTTTTTTGTATCGCATATTTACATGCAATTTTCCTTCAAAATTGTTAATTTCACCTTAAAGTGACTGTCTTTACAATAAAATGCAGAATTTAAATTGCTATAAAATGTAAACAGATCGAGATATTCTTATAAAATTTTGAAGCATTATATACAGAAAGTCTTCTATGAAACGGTTAAATAAAATTTAATTTATTTTAATTTTAACACATAAATTCCTTAAACGGAGAAAAAATGTTTCAAAAATTTGTTTTATTTTATAAAACTGGTTACTCTAACTTTGTTAACTGCGTGGCTGTCAAATCCTTTTTGGAGTATATAGCCAATAGATGGAGCTTTAACAATCTGTTTACAATTTTTAAGTCGGTGCTTTGCACTCCGAAGTATTTTAGGGTAAATCATAAATTTTGTTTCAATTTTTGACGCAATTTTTCTATTATTCGCTTTTGCTAGCGGTTGTCTTTAAAATAGTCGAAAAAAATTTATTAGTCCCAAAATAAGTTTCAATTATATAAACAAAAAAGCATACCTCCTTTTTGTGGAAAATCATAAAAAAATGACTGTTTTTACATTTTCCCAATTCAGAGCGTTGTAGCTTTTTAACGCAACCTGCTATTAAAACGAAACTAACTACAGTTTTATTATAAATGTTATCGGGAATGCAACTAATATTTTATAATAATGATAGCTAACCCGATTTTCTCCCAAACTTAAAGAGGAAAGCTAGATATTCTCAAGGTCTATTTAAGTTTAAAAACTCGTACCATATGAGTAATAGATAAACCTTTTAGGTGCAAATTAGATATCAGCAACTGAAATGCTCCATTTGGACCGCTACCATCTTTGTGGGCATTCTTCATATTCACCTATAAGGTGTTTATTTTCTATTTAAACAACTATTTTAAATAATTTTTCAACATTTATTTCTCAACAAAAGTCAATATCTCAACACACTACTAACATCACTACACCTCTACAATATTTTTCGAGCTTAAATTTATAATTAAAATGTTTTTGAAGCTGTTTTTTATATAAAATATATTTATAATTTAATTATATATTTTTTAAATTTAAATCATCATGACATTTAATAAAACCAAGTATCGTAGGATGCGGGCCAAGCTGCAGCATCTACAAAATTTGGAAAACTTTTCAAGAATTTTCTAAAATCTTCAGTTTGTTTGCTTTCATCGTGATTCCAATGACCACTTAGACCAATTTCAAATGCAGGCATACTCCAATCACCAGATTTCCTCTAAAGAAAATAATAAAATGTGTTTTTTATGATATTTCAAACATTTTTAAAATTAAAAAATCTACCTCGATCTCTAACCAAAATGTAAAGGGGTCACCTTTTAGGCCATATGAAAAATAAATAAAGTAAGGTGGCTTCCAGCCCATGCGCAATGGAGTCCAATGTAAAGACCAATTTATTATTTGACCATCACTCATAGGTTTTATGAAAATTCCCATATGATCTGGACCAGTTACTTCCATCTCGTAACGTAATTTTGTTTGACTAATTTGATTTTTTGAAACTAATTTTACAGTGGGATGTATATCGAAGACTGGATTAGGTCCAGGTATCCAAACACTAGATGCTCTGTTAAAACAAAATTTAATGCCAAATAAAATATTTAAATTCATAATTAAATTTTTTTTTCTTATAGAAACTAAATTTTAATTTACTGTTATTTATGCATTTTATTAGATAAATTTTAAATTTTTATTTAAAAATCTTTTGTTTTAGCTACTTCAGATGGGCTTTTACTTCTTCTTACCTGGCGTTTAGCCAACGATGATTATACAGGGGAAGTCCACATATCATTTCCCTTTCACAATCCTCAATAATAGGCTGAGCCAATGACATATTTGCGACGTGATCTTGAAAAGATATTTTAAGAAATTAGTTTCGGATTTAAAATATATTACATAAAATAAACATACCCTTTACCGAGTATATACGTCTATCTTGAGGCAAAATAAAATAACCAGTTTCCACACGACGTACATCGTTGTTCATGTCACGAAAAGTGCGACGAGCATGTAATATTGCGAACCTTTGAACATTAGTTTCAGGCCTATAGGGAAAACCTAAAGGTGTAGCAGCCAAAAACACACAAAGCAGCGTTACAGCCAACAAAGAACATATTATGGTCTTTGATTTATGGAATAAGTTAAGAACAGGTATCTAATGCAGATATAAATAAACTATTTTACTTTCAATTTTCTAATTTAAACAAAATAAATAAAATTCACCATAAAGCCTCCTGTTAAAATACCCACACCAACGGAAAAAGCACAAATAATTAAATCAGGATTAGTAGTGGCACCAAAACGTCCAGTCATGGGTATAAAGGCAACAAAAAAACCATGAGAAATGTAGGCGTAGAAAAGAAATGGTGGTATGCTCAAAATGATGTGCGGAATCAACCATAAAATATCTTTAAATGAAAATAATTAATAATTTAAAATGAATGTAAATGAAAACTGCTTAAAAACTTACTTTTGTCATGAAGACTTGAAACTAAATTAAAGATCAAACCCAGAGTATAAAAAAGCAAAACAATCATCAGCAAGAAAGCTGAGCGTATATGGCATAACGTCAAAATGAGAGTCACTATTGCCAAAAAGATGCAGTGACAATGCAACAAAAGTTGCACACGATGGCCAATTGGGAAGCGATCCTATTTAAAATGGATAATTTTAATTTAAAGCTTCTATTAGTATCTAATCAAACACACACACACACACATACTTACATCTTGCATTTTTTGGAAATAAATAGCAGGAACAATTGCGAATCCAAAGAACAGGGGACAAAAATAAAGACCCAAAATCAACCAGGAATTTGAAAACCAGGACATGGGTAAATGTAAAAGGTCCAAAAAAATGGCCATAAAAAAGCAAAAGGTGGTAGCAGCTGTCACAGCAAGAACTTGTATCAGAAATGAATACATGGAGCGGTTTAGAATTAATTTCAATTTTACACCAGCGTTATAAGCCATCACTTGAAATGAATAAAAACAAGCAGATAAGGCAGCTAAGCAGACCAAAACATTAAGTATTATGCTTTCAGCTTCAGTGTAAAAAATTAAAAATGAACCCATGAAGTCGAAAAATATTGTATGGCCCTCGGAATATTTCTGTGTAAGAAAAGTTTTATTGAATTGATTAATTTGTTGTCTTAAAGTACATCAAAATCAAGTAAAAACACCTAAAAAATAATTCAAGGGTAAATACAAAAAAATATTCAATAAAATTAATGGCAAGGCACCTAATAACTTATCATACATACCTCGCTATTTTCTAATTCCGGAGCGTTGGCTAGTTCTCGCACCAAAGCCAACACATTGTCACCGGTATTTTGCAATGTACCTCTTGGTAAGATTTCATGACGATCAAAACGGGTGTGATAAACATAACCATTATATTGATGAGCCATATCGAGGCCGGGAACTTTGCCATGGTCACGAAAAATACGAAAATCAGTATCAGAAGGAATAAGATGACGCTGAAACATTTCCTCTGCTACAGTGGAAGCATATGGATGAACAATAGCTCTGCGATAATGTCTCATAAGCCATGGATGATTAGGTCCAGATTGAAATAGGATTTCCCGGCCACCATTACCAGCTGAATCCAGATTAATAACAGCCCTAGAAACAATCACACAGCATATCTTCATAACCAACAATATGTTATATTTTTAGAATATCACATTCGTACTTGCAATATTTCGCCCATTTATGTTGAGTTATAAATGCATGGGAAGCCTGCAAAGGATTTTCTTCGGCACCATTAAACAAAAATACTACAGGATTCTTAAGCGTTTCATTCGATTGCAATAAAACACGTAATGTTTCCAACATTATTGCTACCATAGCACCATCATCACCAGCTCCCGGTCCAAAGGGTACAGAATCATAGTGACTATTTACTAACAAATACGAAGAGCCATTATAACCCTTCGGACTTATTTTTATTACAAAGTTCTGTATATTTTGATACATGTTAATCATTTGCCAATGACAATAGCTGCCTGAGGCAACCTGAACATCTGACTCAATTTCGTATAGATCTTTAGCTTGTGATTTCAACTTCTGCACATAATTTGTAAAGTATTCAACCGCTCGCTGTTCATTAGCCCTGCTACCCACTACTCGAGGTCCAAGATCAATTAGTTTTTGTAGATTAATTTCAGCACGTTCGGCTATAAAAGAGTTGGGAAACTTGGACTCGTCTTTGATGTCTATAGGTTTAGGTAAACGATGGTATGCCGGTATAGCAACTGCGTAATACAAAAATATCCAAAATAATAGGAAAACTGGTGCCCAATACCAGTGGATTTTATCTCGTCTTATAAATACGCCCTGTAAGCCACTGCTCTATTAAAAAATAATTCAATTAATTTCATTTGTTTTGCGTTATCGCTTTAAAAATTATTAAATCTTATCTTTTACCTGTAATAAAATAATTTCAGTAGGCAACTGAAGATTAAAAAATTAAATTATTATTATTTAATAGAGTAAATATAAAAAAAATTTTCTCAAAAAAGCCACAAGTAATTTTTCTGACGATATTTGAGCAACTCTTTCGCTTCTGTTTTAAAAAATTTTTTTTAATTAAATTTTCCAAACTTTCTTAAAGTATGCATTTTTTATTAAGTGGTTAATTTCGGCTTAACTAACTTTATTTAAGTGAAATTTTAATTCCCTTTAAGACATTATATTTCATTTTTCGACTTTAATTTTCGTATTTGCAGAATTTTTGCGAATTTACATTTTAAGACGTTTTTAATGAGTTTTTTCCTGTTGTGAAGAATTACCACTAATGAAATCTTTTTATAGCAAAATTACAATTGATGGATATCTTTTACAGAAATTTGTTATTGATAAAAAATTTTATCACTCATAATTTTTCTATAGAAAATATTTATGTCATTACATTCTATAGCGAATTTTAATCGGTCATTGTTTTTCTGAAAAAAATATTCGTCAGCTTTTACCTGTATTTTTTTACAGAGAATTTTAATCCCTCATAATTTTCATTAATCATAATTCTTTAGAAAATTTTCTTCACTATAGAGAATTTTCTCACCCGTTATTTTTTTTGGAAAAAATTTTCAATTTATAGTTCCTTTATAAAAAATTCATATGTATAGAAAATTTGTATCATTCATTAATTATATTTCTATAAAAAAAAACTTTTACAGTCATGCATTTTCTATGCAAAAATGTCATTGTCTAATATTTTTATATAAAATTTTCCTTCATATACCTATTCTCTACGAAAAATTTTCATTGTACAAACTACTGACGCATCATGCATACATATGTATTAGAAAGATATATAAACAAAATTATACATATTACAAAAAATTAACTAAAATATATGTATATGTATGTATGAACAATTTTCCAAAAAATATTCCCGTCTGATAATACCAAATATGGCTAAATTTTCATAAATCACTTAAAATCGAAGCATTAAAACTATATTTTTATAATATAAGTACGTATTTTGACATCGTAATCTTATCTAAACTTTCATATAAATACGTTTGATTTGATATTCTACATAATATGCAGTAGCATTCAATTTAAATTAGTTTATATTTTCATGCATATGTACATACATACATACAGATATGCAAGTGTGCTTAATTTATTCAAAACACCTTTATTAAACAACTTCCGTTGTTGTTGTAATTTCTCTTTAAAAACGATAATTAAAACTTCACAATTTTATCTCATATGTTTTTGGAAAAGTCTATTCAATTTTATGCTATCAATATGTTGTGAATGCCCATTTTTGAGAAGAAGAAATTTTTATGTAAACAAAACTTTTTAAGCCTGTGTGGAAGATGTACATAAAAAATAATAATAAATCTAATGTAAGTTTATTAATTAAAATATACCCATACTTACGTATATATGTATGTATGTAAATTTATGTTTACACTTCTGTTATTCTTCTTCTCAAATCCAGTAATACAATCGATACACTATTTACTGGGTATTAACAATACTTACATACATAAATGCCATACAATTTTTTTAAGTGACATAAATTTTAAAAGCAATAGAAATTTTTACTTACATCTTGGGTTGTTTGTGTGCCCTTTAATAAGGGATCAACCACTCTTGGATCAGGCGATGGCAAAACACGCCTTCTTATATTTTTATTTGTATCCATTCTTAAATAGAACGATGGTATGGTTTTTTATATTTTAATACCTGTGGAACTTCACTTCACTAACTTAATGTTTTCAACGGAAACCGTCTTATATCGTTGGTTACATTTGAAACACTGATTGACCTAACTGCTTTCCAAGTATTTCGTGATCAGCAAAACAAAACAATAGTGTGTATCTTATCGTACAAAAGCCGGTTTGTGTTATTTTTTAGTTCAGAATATCAAAGAATTCGATTCGAAAATTCAAGTGTGTGTGTGTGTGTATGAATGCATTTTATTTTGATATCCCATTTGACCAAATTAAGTTATTTAAAGTTTTTGGACAAAACTTCCAATTAATAAAATTCCCAATCATACAATAAATCATTAACTTAACCTAGGATTTACATGTCCAAGTTCAAGGTACAAAACAACAAGCAAACGCGTAAACTTTCTAACTAACGCACTCAAATTTATTGGGGCAAGTGTCAAAATTAATCCTTGTCATTAGCACGGATAATTTTTTTATTCGAAGTTTCGTGGATTTAGAGAGCATCTAACCGCTGTTTTCTTTACTCAAATTATATGATATCTTAAGACAAGCTATGAAATTGTAAATGTATCACAAATTTTAATGTTTACTTGTTTTCCACTTATCTCCATGATAAAATAAAAGCAACTTTTTCAATAGTTCTATATCGCAAATAATAAAATAAATTATAAAAATGATTAAATAAAATTAGATCTAACTATTTACTTATTTTATTAAGAATATCTGTATGCAATGGCCAATTGGGATTTTACTATCAGTCTTCTATTTGTCACCAAAAGATATAAACATAAACTAGCAGAGAATTTATGACTTGCGCAAAATAAATTGAGAACCGGGTTATGTTATCATCGCAGGTGATTGTGAGAAGCAACGTCAAAAGTTGTTTTTATTTTTGTTAAAGAAAAATATTTAAGAAAATGACAAGACTAGTTACGGATTTAAAGAAAATAAGAAAAAACTTGTATGAAACTTTGAACATAAGGAACTTATAGTGCTTAAGGAGGCAATGCTTTGTGAGCGTGAAAAATTAAAACTATTAGACAATTCTTATTTAAAATCCTAACGAAAGCTGTGTGACCAAGCTACATAACCATTTTAAGGAGATATTTTTTGCTCTAACTTTTTACATATTTTGCACCTGAAGAGGCTTTTAATTGCTAAAAATTAAGCAAAGCACAATATAAGAAATTCTAATTTTTTTTAAAATAAAAAACTCGACATTGAACGCTTTAAGTATATTCTCCGACGGGGTCTAATTTATTTGGGTATGATTTCGTTATAGAGAGAACACTGAAGATGGCAAATAGCCGAAACCGGTTTGTTTACAAACCAAATTTGACGCGGGTTGACGTAAATTATACCCAAATATACTTCAATGCTTTGAAAGTAATTAAACATATAAGCATGAGTATTTTGTGCTTTTTACAACATAGCAGACAATGCAGATGGAGTAGTGAGAAGAAGCTGGGAAAATGTTAAAAGAATAAAAACATGCAAAAAACGTCTAGAATATCTAAATCTTGTATATATTTTTATACGTTTTCCGAGTTACATGCTTATATTAAGGTTCAAGTTGTGAAGGAGCTTAGGAGTCCTTAGTGAAACTATCCTTAGATTAACACTGCAGATTCTTTTTAAAATTTTTCGATTTAACGGAATAGAGTATATACATTTTTGCCTATTGCCAGATTCATTTTCCTTTCCCAACAAAAACCATTATTCATAAAAGGTGTTCCCAGATTTCTTCAAGCTGATTTCCCCAGATTTAAAGCTCTTTATTTCCAAAAAGAGCCCGAAGACGTTTTATTTAATCCCCAAATATTCCAATGAAAAAATATTTTTTTGAAAGTCTGCAATAATTCTCATTTTGTTCCTTTTCTGCATTTATTCTAGAAGAAAGGCAATTTAGATAGGCATTTGTTGTAGATTATCAAAGTATAGTTTACACCTATTTGAACTGTTTCAATTCAGCGGTATCTAAAGATTTATAAACAAAGTTTGCTCAAAATCATTTGTTATATGGATGACACTAGTTATTTTAATTTTAAATTTTATATGCTCTCAAAAAAAGATTAAATGATAATTTATCGCAATGAACTTTTTACCCACAAACATTCTATTTTCACTTTTAAAAACAAAGACGCTAAAAGCTAGAAATTAATTTCTACGTCAAAATAAATCTTTGGGATCCAAAGGCAATTATGTGATTAAAACTTTATTTGCTTCATGTGTGATTGCACGTATTTTCATTCATACATTTTTATTTTAAGCAATGTTTTTGTTGCCTTACGGCAAGATTTGTAGACAAAATAACTAAAACATTGAAGTATAATCAAGTTACAATAATGCTAAAAATAAAAATGAAATACGAATTCCCAAAAAATCCCCAAAGATATCCCCCAAATCATATAGATTTTTTTGTTTACATTTATCTCAAAAATCCCCCCCTTAAAGGATTTGTCAGCAATGTGACTTTAATATTTTACAACAACAATTATTATTTTTCGTAACAAAAATCAATCTGGTAACTTGAAAATAATAAACGTTCTCTTATTAGGAAGTTGGTAAAAGAACCAACAGAGAGTTCATTGGATAGTAAATCCTTTTTGCAAGCCTGTGTCAATTTTCATAAGAGTAGACTTGAAGGTGCATGATTCTTATCAACATTTCAGTTAGTTGCAGGGCTTAGGCGAGAACGGTTGGTAAAGTTGTTAGCCGAATAGTAAATGATTTTTAATGGAATATAAAAAACAAAAATGTTTAAAAAAATTAATGAATGAAAATAAAAAAGTGATTTTTATTAAAAGTTTCTTTTATAAGAAAACACAGAAATATATTTGGATTTAAATGAGAAAGCTTAAGACTTACAAAACAGCCATAATTTGCAGGAAGTGTGTGTGTGTGTATATTTATATGTATTTAAAAATATGTACTTGCACATATTCTATAAACCACGACGTAAATATTATTTATATAGATCTGTGTGTGTGTGTGTGTGTGTGTGTATGTGTATTAAACTAAACTAAGCCTTAAACAAAAAGAAAAAAAGGAAGGAAACAAACAAATAAAATGGGGGATGGAGGCAAAACTTTTCTATGACCGCTATTACGATTGTTTTAGATTTTATTATTTAGATGCACTCATTCGTTACTTAAATGGGTTCTATAGTTAAAACAAATACAAAGAAACGTATACAATTAAAAATATTTGTATGCATATAAAAAGCCACACATACATATTGTAGTCCAAACTAACTATTTCTTTAGTTGGCCGTATTTTGCAATAAATACTCGTACTGTTTTTTTTTTAGATTTTCTAATTATTTTAGAATTTTTAATACAACTTAAAGTTTTCACAGCTTTCCATACTTTTATTATTTAATAGCATGAATCTGTTTATTTAAACTTTATTTCAAAGCAGAAAATTTTGTCTTTTGCGTTCAATTTTCCGTCTCCAGTACCACGACCACCAACCATTAAACATTAATTTAATCTGACTAAACATTAAGGAAGCATTTTTTTTATTGTTGTACAACTTAACATTTTAATTTATTTTTAAATGAAGGTGGTGATGGTTATAAAATAAAAGTTTACAAGAATATAAACTCATCATCTAGACGTACTGTATTGTAACTTAAAATTATAAAGGCACGGAAGCATGTCAGCAGCAAGAGGCCTATTAAAATTACATTAAATTATAATTCATACACATTATTCTATCTCTTGTTTTATAAGAAATAACAAGAAATTTAAGAAATATTTTTTTTCCGCTACTAAAACTCAAATGTTGTCAAGAGTTTTTTTTTTTTTAAGGAGGAAAACGCATAAAAAAGTTTTATTACAAAACGTAAAACTCGATAGCTTTGTGATATAACATAAATTGTTTCTTTAAAATCGCCAAAAATTTTAAAGAAGTCTGAGATGTATTTAAAAGAAAAATTTGTTTATGATCATATTTCAATGTGATCGTTTCTAATAATTTAATTTTCGATTTTTTAGTTAGATTTAAGAAAAGTTTTCTTTTTCTGTTAAATGAAGCGAAATCTTCAGCAGTTATCTTCTTGTCTTGGTAAATCTAAATCTTTGCCTTAATTTTTTATTTTTTTTTTTTTTATTCAAATTTTTTTATTAAATTTTTTTTTACCATAAAAACTTAATTATCTAAAAAGAAAATTACTTTTTGACAAATTTTCGATTTTTAGGTGAAATTCTTAATTTTTCTGTCAAAGCTCCGATATTTTCAATGTTTAAAATTTTTTATTATTATTTTGCTTTTTTTGGCGAAAACCAAATGCTATAGTTAATTTGTATTTATTTTCGGAATATCGATTTACCTATTATTTTTGTAAAATCACAATTTTTATGAAATCTTGTCTTTGATTTTAATTTCGTTTGTTGCGCTATTACTCAACTTCTTATTTTGATGTTTTGGTAAAATGTTAAATTTTTTATGGTTTTTATGAATATTTAATTTTTCGTAAAGTCTAAAGATAAAATTTAGATTCCTTTTGAATTTTTTAAAATTGATGTTTTTAGCAGTTTAACGTGCAATTCTGATTCCTCTTGAAATTTGGTAGACGAATAGCCAAATGCCTCAATGTCATGTGCTATCATTTGAAGTATGAAAAGTGTCATTTGTTCATTCAATGAGCCATATGAGGATAAAAAGTAAACCCAAGATCAATCTTCTATTATTATGTCTTTTCCTCAAACCTTCAAATCCTAAGTAAATATTTCTTTCTTCTGCAAAAAAAATTCTTTAATTTAAAATGAAGTGAAGAAAAAAGAAAAATGTCTCAAAAAAATATATAACTTCAAATCAGATGTTCATTCAAATAGTAATAAAGATTAGAATGGGCCTATTTTTTGCACAAGTTTTCATATATAAGTTAATTTTAAAAAATGTTTTACAGGCTTAAAAGCGCATTTAAATTAATTTTTTTATACATTCTGTGGCTATTACATAAACTATGAATAAGTTTGAAATATTAGTCTGTTACGATTCCGAAGATAAAACTATGTACGTTAATCTCACGTCTCTAGAATAAATTATTGTGTCAATTATAGTAATACTGTGGAATACTCTACAATTTTTAATTAAATTTCGTATTGATAATCTTTAAGTTAATGTAGAGTTACAGAAACTATGTAAAACCTTTAAATGTCTTTCCATTACGGTTAAAAGGATAATGTGTGATTTGTTTTACATCTGCACCGACCGCGAGGTCATAATCAGATGGTAATTAAACCACTTAGTTGATTGGACACCAACTACGCCCTAGAAGACCTTCAGATACGTATATCCTCCAGTCACTTCTAGTAGCAATTTAGAAAGTCCGGAGTAGGCCGTGCCCTCACTCCTTGCTGAGGAGTTGGAGAATTTCCAACTCCTGGTCCAGAACGCATGAAGCTCTTATTTATCAAGAACACGCCAGCATTCATACTCACTGGACCTGAACCATTCATTGTGTTAATTTGAATGGTCCGACCCACAAACTCTCACGAGGGTCCGAAACCACAACCACCACGATACTCCCATATAGGGGCCAACCTCAATAACCAGTCAGAGCACATTTTTTGTCTAAAGAGAGCAAATATTGTACTCTGGGGCAACTGATTTCCCGTGGAAATATGTGGATTGTCCAGGTGACTCCTACTAGCCTTTGAGGGGCCTGGGCTCCCTTTTACCCCGCAAGACACAAATCTAAATGGAATAGTAGGTTCCAAAAAGACTATAATGTGCCCCCGGGGGGAGGTTAAAAGGATAAGGCGGTAGATGTCAAAATCCCGTCTCTTCGGAGACACCTTTTAATTTTTTAGTTTTCTGTTAGTATCATTTGTAATAGGCCATCGCGATATTAACTTTATTAAAATAAAGTCATGAAATCATCTTACAATTACAATAGACCAATGTTGCTGACGAATTTCACTATGTCTATAAATCGCAGTAGATTTTCTTCTTTTAAAAAGAACCAAATAAACTTCACTAATATTTGCTTCGAGTTGTTCTCCTACAGGAGACCTAGAAATGGAGCTTTCAAAAGCAAAGAAAAATTTTGTCTACTAAAATTTTTATTTTTAATTCACTTCTGTTATTGTCGGTTATAAATGGCTGCTGCTTTTACATAAAATTCAAATGCAATACACATACATTCAAACATTTGTTTAATTCTGTTATTAATTTGTTATTGATTTTCTTTTTTCATTAACTGATGGGCGAAAAACCGTAACTTACACTGGTTAGTCATTTATCTAAAAAAGTAAATCGCTTTTTTTTTTATTTTTGTTTTTGCTAAATTTTTCTTCTTTTGTAAGTTTAGCAAATTTTATAAACATACATCCGCCTGCACATATGTACATATGTTTGTATGTACACATTTCCTTAGTAAAAGAAAAAAATCCTTGATGTTTTCTTTTGACTTGAATTAGTAAATTGTGTTTTTTTAAATTTCTTTTTCAGTATCATTTTATGGGCCACTTATTGTTGATTTTATTATTGTTATATTTGTTTTTGTAGATTTATAAATGTATGTATAATAAACATTATATACTCCTATATATATATATATATATATTAACACATGCATTAATGTATGTATGTATATTTGTGTGTAATATGTTTTGGAATTTCCATCGACATAACTAGGTCAGTAAGAATTCAGTAACAACAATAACAATAAATATTACGAATATGGATACGAATAGAGCACAGTATCGTTGTAGTGTAAAATAATAAAATAAGAGCGTTTGGAAAATGATGAAGAGCACAGAAGACGATGAACAAGCATGAAAATAAAACACCTTCAGTCATTTCCGTTTTTACACACACACACACACACACACACTCAAATAAAAAGTTAAGTTCAAATTCATGTATCCATCAATAAAAAAAAAACACACACACGCACACATTTCTATTTTGCTATAATAATTTAAATACAAATGCAAGTTCTAAGTCCAAAGCAAGGTTCATATATTCATAAACATTCATACATATAAATATATTCAGTGTTAAATTTATAACGATTCTTGAAATTAAATCGATTGCAGACAACAAATATCACAATTATATACAACAAAAACAAAAATGTCATGTACAGTGATTTAATAGCCGGCAACCCTAATCGTAAATTTTCGTAACACACACATACATACATATATATATATCGGGATTTTCAACAAGAAGTTTGTTTTTCAATTGTAGCAACATCAAGAACATAATAATTTTGGCATTTACTTTTTTGGCGTATTTGTGGAAGAGCATTGGCAATTGTTGCAATGAATTCAATTTCGCACGAAAATCGCTTTAAAATAATTAAAATCCACTATGAAAATTGTGGTTCTGTTTAAGTTACATTTCATAAATTTCATGATATTTTCGGACAACATAATCATAAATTAAGTCGTTAAATTTCAGTCGACCGGCTCAACCCGAGTTCGACCAAATCGTTCAACTGAAAACATCGCAGCGTTGAAGCAGATCCAAATTTATTAATTGCTTGACGTTCTCCAAAACCACCACATGGCGAATTTTGCGTAAGAACTTGACTTTGAAGGCTTACAAGTTTCAACTGGTGCAGCTGGTGAAGCTGACCGACCATTCACATTGGCGTAGATTCGCAAAATTCGTTCAGGAACAACCGGCTGGTTTTTTCTGAAAAGATCATTTTTTTTAGACTTGTCAACGTATGTCAACAAGCAAAATTGCCACATTTGGGCAAAATTCTGGGGCGATTATTGAGAAGCATTCGCATACTCAGCGTATCACTATATGTTGCGCTATATGGTTTGAAGGCGTGATTAGGCCGTTTTTTTTCGAAGATGAGGTTGAAAATGCGGAAACGGTATCGCGAGATGCTAACCACTTAATTTTGACTTGTTATTGACGGCACAGCCAATGAAATGATCAATTTATTGCAAACCAAATTTCCTGATCGCATAATTTCACGACAATCAGCCAGATCGGGTGATTTAATATAATTGGATTATTTTTTGGAGGACTATGTTAAGGACAGAGTTTATACGGAGCCAATTGAATCGATTTCAGCCTTAAAACTCAAAATCCGTGATGTGATTAATGAAATAGGACCGGAATTTTACCAAAAGTGATTAAAAACTTTGATGAAAGAATCGACATCTGTCGGCGTGGTCATGGTGGACATTTGCTAAATATCATTTTTCATTCATAATTGCCGAACTTCTCTCTTCGTAAAACAATAAAAATTTGTATCGTCTTAATCTAAATAACATCTTGTTGAAAAACCCTTTATTTGCATATATATATGCATGCATTTCGAACACAAGTATGACACAAATTTTAGAATACACCAGGAGAAGTTTTCAGTTTCTTTTTTTAAAAGTTATAGTAAATGAATTAATTGGTTCGGTTAAAGTTAATTTATGTTTATATTTATAAAATTATTATTAAAAAAGAAATTATTTACAAAATTTTGCGTTTATTTGAAAGAATTAACGAAAAATTTAACATCAGCAGCATTAATACAGCAGTTTCTAGATCGCTACATCCGTCATTAGCACTTGTAGCAACTATTTGCGCTAGGATGTATATACACTGTAAACATCATCTATTTAACAAACTAATTTAATGATTAAGAATACGATTAATAAACATAATCATTTAATTAATTTGATTAAACAAAGTCCACGTAGATGCCAAAGGGTATTTTCTTGTTTATTTCGTTTGTTCTTGTTTAAAGAAAGCAAGAAAAATTAAACACATTCATCAGTATTAATCAAAAAATAATTAAAATCAATCTGTAATTATAAATCATGGCATACTATGTTTATTTGCATTCATTCTGAAGCAGTCTTTAGAGGTTAAAAATTAAATTGAGTACTCCTTGGACCACGTAGCGTGCAGCTAAAATCTAAAAAAAATAAAGATTCCAGCAAATTAAATTAAATTTTTTATTAATAAAGTCTGTTGCTCGACACTGTTACTAGTCTCAACGTGATTGTATTTGTCTTAAGAATTTGACAAAATTTCGTAAAAATAAACGTTCAGGCAGAAGAGAATTTTTAATGTTGCATAGAATTAAGTCAATATTTTTAGGATTTAAAAATTATTTTTATACTTCAAAATATTTTCCCAGCGTATTTTTCTTTGATACAGCACAAAACCCCTAAAACTTTATGTAATACCAGCCGCGCCGCACTTACTTAATTCTAAAAAAAAGTTATTTATTTTGTTTTTTATTTTTTGTTCATTTATTTATAACACTTAACCATCCAATGAAGATAATTAACCATCTAAAGGCTTTTAGCTCTAAAAAAAAAATCCTACCATATGTTTTGCTAAGGGGAAAGAAAATGTTCAAACTAACTAACTGAAACTGGATCATACAAAATACAGTGCAAATAAAAAAAAAAGGACCAAAATATATTCGGGGAAAAATATATCAAAGACTTGTTGTTTTTGTTTTAATTTAATTTAAAAAAGTGTGATAAAATGTTTATTTAGAGATCAAAGTGTTTAAATTTTTCTCCATTCAGTATTGTGCTGATTTAAAAAAACAACATCCTTTCAAATTATTTTTTTCCTTTTGAATTAATCAAATTTGTTTGAAATAATTGTTCAAAGTGATATTTTGTTTTCTTCATCTAATAACAAAAAAAAAGGTAAACGCTTAGAAAACATAATGCTGTAAAATATTGAGCCTATTTAAAGGGCTAAATACGATAAAAGGTAAAAGGAAATAAATAAATTACAAAAACTAACACGAAAACAATCAAAGTGTTTTGTGGATGCATTTTGTTTGGAAGGGGGCCCGATAATACAAATACGGAAGGTCTAAGGAGTGCTTTAGCCCGTCTACGCAATAGAACGGGCCCCTCAATTCCACAACCATCTCCACCTACCTCACCTCATCCCTCAGCAGCCAGCTGTCGTGAAACGACTACTACTGCCACTACTACTACCTACACAACCAACAACACCAATAATGGATCCAATCAAAATGTACGTACTTACACACACATAAATATTTTTATTCGCTTAATTTAAGTAGATACTTTCAAATATCGATAATAAATTAATTTGTTATTTTTTTTTTTTTTTTGTAATAAAGTACAATACAAAAGCAAGTATGTACTTACTTGAGCTTACGCACACAAAAAGAGATTTTTGTATCTACTATGTATGCATATATGCCAATATGTATGTAGGAATTTAAGTAGTTATGGACGTGAATAATATGAGGGCAGCTACACAAGTTGTTTAAAATAAATTCAATTTTCAACATACATAATTCTCGTTTATCACATTAAAATTAAAACTTCTTGTAAATGAAACATTGTTGTGCTGTGCATATCACAAAAGAAAAATAACCCTGTATTCATTATATATTTAAAAGGTTCCGCATTAAATGATAGGCATTCGATTTTTTTTTTTTAAGAGGTGCAGCACTGTAGGCAACAATGCCTAAGTACCGTGCTACATTCTTTAGGAAAGGGATAGAGAAGAGATGCGACAGGTGGTGAAAGTAGAAGGTTAGTCGGAAATTAACTGCCGTATAAGACAGCACAGCGACCAGCGACTATGCCTTCATCACTGGGCAGCCCCACCAACAGTCAATTTTTATTTTTGTAGTGAATCGAACCCACAACCCCCAGACTTGAGAAGCTAGTACACTGCCTACTAGCCTACAGGACACCTGTACATTTCGAATATTGACTTGCCACTCGACAAATACTTAAATATGGTCGTAATTTGGTTTTCATATTTTTATTTCTTTCAAAAATTTCTTTTGCAAAATAAAAATTTGAAAACTAAAGGGGAAAGGCGAAAAGGCCAAAAAGTACTTTTTCCAAAAAGGCTGATTATAAAAAAGATACTTTTTCTAATACCTCCCCAAAATGTAAGGGATATATTTTGAGAAAAAAAAAGATCCAAAAATGTTTACACAAAAATAGGGGTTTTAAACAAGAGTTTAATTTCATCTTAAGGTTCTTGTAGAAAGTACTTTAAATAAACACTTTTTTAAGAATAATTTCTTAATAAATATTATTTTTACACATAAAAATATAAGGAATTTCCACTTGTTTGGTGTAGCTTTTGTCTAAAAAAGGGTACTTTAAAAAAAATAATTTTGTTCAAAACTTTTTAAAGATGTGATTTAAAAACTATAAACTGCAAAAATTTTATTATAAAAAATTATAACTAATAAAATTATTTTATAAAAATTATTAGGCATTATTTTAATATTACATTTTCTATAGAAAAATTGTGACTTTTGACTTTTTATACTCACATGCCTTCCTGTTAGAGATGTTCTAATCACTTGTTACAAAAGTGACCCAACTTATATAAAAAATTCTTGTAATGTTATCATTATTATACTAAAAATATAAAAGTAATCAGTATAATTAAAGTTATTGTATTTTCAAGAAAATTTGCTTTATAATTTCTTTTTTTAAAGTAACTTAAGTGAAAAATTTACTTTTAAAAAAAAAGGAATTAATTTTTGCTTTCAATTTCAAAACACTTTCAGTTTCCTTCTTTTATTAATTGTATCATATAAGACATGGCGTAATAGCAATTATGTTTGTATATGAGAATATATGGTAGCATATGCATATGTACATCCAGCCATCTAGCAGTGGGAGAGTGTATAAAAATGTTAATGTGCTTCTTGTTCGATTTTGTAAATACTGTTTTTATTTACAATGTTTTTTTTAATACATAATATTTTTTACATCCCTCTTAAGTATCTACGAGTATTTATGTACATAGCAATAATTAATTTTCTTGATAATGCCAATAACAATCGCATCAAGGGTGGTCTGCTTTAAAAGTGTTAAAGGGATAGCAAGCAGGCATTTAATGGAATTATAATAAAACTTTTTAACTTGACTAATTACGTATGCGTGTGTGTGTGTATACTTTACATAATAATAAACTTGGATTTAAAGCAAAAAATAATAACTCATTTATACTAAATACATTTTCAGTTTTTTTCTTTATTTGTTAAAATGCAATCTAATTTTTGCTGCTTTTATTGGCCCATAATCATGGCAGGCTGGGTTAAAAATTAATTAATATATAAAGGCCAACAATTTTAAATATATGTTTGTATGTAATCTTATATTAAAACAGTCGAATGTATTTTAAAATATGCTAAACGGCATAAAATGTATGATATGTTCTATGTATATATTTTTAATTAATTGTTCTCTTGAATGCTCATATCATAAATATTTTATTGCATTAATATCCCGACAAGACAAGTACACTGCTCTGTAGAGCTTTTGACTTAATAGTTTTCAAAACAATCTCAGTAATTTCGTATTTTTATTTTCAAAGTCTGAATACGTGAGGACTAACAAATAGAAGAAGAAGAAGACGCAACAAGGAGTGGTGTCTTCATTTTCATCAACTGCAAAAGTTTTGCTCGTTAAGAAATTCATTAAGTTGTTTCTTTGTTATTAAAGTTCATTCAAAAGTTGTCACGTCTTATATTAAAATACATAATTACAATAAAAACATAAATGTTAAAAATCTATTTCAAAAAAAGCGTTTATGTTGTTGTTGGCTACTTATTGAAACTCTGGTAATAATTAAAAAAGTTTCTTATAACTTTTAGTCTACTAAAACATGATAATTAACCACTACAGTTATACTTCTCTAAAACAAACTTTTCTTAGACGATATTTTATCGGTGCCCCTTCGTAAATTATTACTTTCACTTTTTAGACTTTTTTCTGGCAGTGTAGTTTTTTCTTCGCAAAACTTCTGAATGGTTCTCGCGAAATACACATCGGATCTTATTTTAAAGTAAAACAAAAAAAAATGAAGGTTGCAAGAGATAATCACATGTTGTCAGTACTCGTATTAAGCAATACGACAGTTTTTCGTTATAGATAGGTTAATCAACGAAATTCTGTCATTCAAGTAGCAGGACATTTTATGCTGGAGGTTTTAGTAGTTAATCTGGATAGTACATTTGTGATGCTTATTTTTCTGATAACAAGCATTGTCGTAAGCGAGAACTAAGATACGATCACAAAAAATTTAGTTCCTGGGAATTTCAAATTTTTTCTCTTCCTTTAAGGACTATTAAACCAGATTAGTCCAGATTAGTTGCAAGTGCTTCTTGTTAGCTTGTTGAAAATTTGTAAAATAATATTAAATCATCTTTGAGCTTAATAATTTCTCAGCATATAAGGAGACAAGTTCGTTACAGAGAAGTTCGACTGTAAAATTAAAAACATGAAAATAAAATTGCAAATTAAATTGAATTCAATCATTCAAACTTTTTGATGAATCCTCTTCTATATTTGCTGTTAAATATTATTCTTGATATTAAAGGCCAAACCTTTGTTATTTTTTTTAATTATAAGTTATTTCCGATGAAGGTAAATTTATTAAGTTGGTATAAATTGGTTTTTAAACAGAGAAAAATGAGATTGTATTAAAAGTTTCCTAATTGAGAAGTTGCTTAAGCACAAATTTTGAACTCAACGGTCTTTTTGTGATAAAGTTAATAAATTTGAAAAATAAATAGAAAATATTATAATGAAAGTTAAAGTTAAACTGTAGTAAAGAGCGTTGATAAAAATTTATTTTAGAGAAATGAAAATTATATTAACAGACTTTTTATTTAAAAAAAAATTACGTATTCAAGGTGGTTTACACAAGAGATTAAATTAGCTTACGTATTTTAAAAGCAAATAGTAGAATAAATAAATATACTGAATGAATATATCAAATTGTAATACACACATACATGCCTGCATATACTAGGAAGAACTATTACTAAGCTGGAAGAAAGGTGAGCTTATATCTAACACACAACCAAATATTCAAAATTTATTTTTATTTGGTTGCATTAGCAGGATGTGATGCGTGATAAGATTTAAGTCAGTACTTAGCTGTGTAATCATACCACTGTGAATGAAATGTAGCGTCACTCTCGCTATAGAAAGCCTTCAGATACGTATATCCTCCAGCCACTCCTAGTTGCAACTTCAAGAGCTCGGAGCAGGCCACTCACTCCCTACTGAAGAGTTGAAGACTATCCAACTCCCGGTGCATAACGCATAAAGTTTAATAAAATTTAAGAACACAACCGCAATCATTTTCATTGTACCTGGATCATTCATTGTATTCATTGTATATGATCCGACCCATACAACTCAAACGAGGGTCTCGAAACCACAACCACCACGATACTCCCGAAAGGCCAACCTCAATAATCAGTCAGAGAACAGCTAAAAGACCAAAGAGCCAAAAAGCTGAACTCAGGGGCTTACTGATTACCGTGGAAATAACGTGGATTGGCTCCTGCTAGCCTTTTAGGGGACTGGGACTCTCTTTTACCCCCGTTGACACATGCAATGACGGTGAGATTTCGTCAAAACATATCAATGTTCCCCCAGGGGAAAGCAGGATGTGATTTCATATAATCTGTCCATGTTGAAAAAAAGCCATGAAGGCCGAAGCCTGTAAAACAAATTTCCGCTATATGAAGAGAAAAATAGAAGCCAGCAATAACTTATATAAATAAATAAGACAGTGAGTATCCTTAAGCATAAATTTACGGTATCTATTGATAATTAATCTACTTAACATTCAACTTGAATTAATCTCCTTAAAATGAAATTCACTTGAAAAAACCGAAATGATAGTTGTTTAGAAACCAAAGTATTCAATAACATCACTGACCCCATATTGAACACATTCAAGGTTATAAAATATCGAATTTTTTTAATATAATTGTTGAATTAAGTGTTTAAATGTTTATCCTCTCTCTATTAATGTTGACAAAAACAGAAATGAAAACAACATAAAAAATCCTTTTGATCAAACGCACAACTGTATTTGTATTCCAAACCACAAAGAGATTCGGTCAACTGATGGCTTTGGTCCATGAGTTTGTTGTATGGGGGTGTATGCGAACATACATGCATATAAATATATAAACACACATACATATGTACAACCAGAGTACTGCCACTTTATAATTATTTTTTTTTGTTTTTGTTTTATTTTATTAACAATTCAAAAACATACTTGTTCATATAAATTTAAAACCCATTCAGACACACTTGTGTTGAAAAAATTTACATATGTGTGCATATCTACATGTATGTATACGAACCCGTGTGAAGTTTATTATTAAAATATACAAGGATAATATACTTCAGCACAGGCTTAAGCAAAAATAAATACATATATTAAATTTTAAAAATTTTATAAAAATCCTTTTTTGTAACGAGCCTTAACTACACATCTATGTCGTCTGGCGTCTCTATAACGAATTAATTAATACATATAGTATACATATATATATATATACTGTATGTATATAGTATAATTTTAGAAACAAGGAAACAATTTAAAAAACAAAAAGTTTTAAAAATACATTTTTCAAACTATCGAAATAATTAAGTAGTTTTCTTTTCATGAATTCGACAATGAGATGAAAATAATTCCACTAAAAGCAGCTAAGGAGAAACTGGAAATGGAATTAATGAGAGCTCAAATGACATACTTAACTAAGAGCGTTAACCTTAAATCAAATACAATAATGTAAACTTGTCTTGTAAATTATTATTACTTAAGCACAAGTTCTTTTGTATAAAATTTTATAATTTTTAATGTTATCTTCAATAATTCACCACACCATTGAGTGCTGTAATTAGAAAACAGGAAACAAAAATATTTATATAAAGTTTTTTAGATGAAAATTAAAATTAATAGCCTTTGCAAAAAGATCTTGTGTTAAAAAACAGAGTTATGTATTAAATAATTTAAAAAATTAAAAGATGAGAAAGAACTGAAAATAGTAGCAATAGCGATCCGAGAAGAAATCTTAAAAAAACATCAGCCAACTTCACAACATCACACTCTCACAAAATCGAATTTGGCAGTTCAAGAGCTTTAACTTTTCGCTATTTAGTAAAAAGGTTTTTGATAGAGAAACATATTACCAGATTTTGCAAATTATTCACACTTCTGCACGTTTTGGGGGGATAACTTGTAATTTATTACATTTTTAATGGACATTGAAACTGAAACCAAAGAATCATAGAATAATTTAAGCATTAAGGATTCTTAATTTAAAGCAACTCTGCATTTATAAACAGCTCACTAGTTATTGTTATTGTCTCTTAATAGCAATTTATGCTTTTCTTGTTTTCACCTTTTAATGGCGTTGCATTTCAGTCACGTTAATTTAATCTATAAATGTAACAAGTTTTATATTAATTAAATGATAGAATGCTAAAATGGGGGAAAGCATATCCATATGGCCATTTTACTACTGCTCAAATTTTTCATTAGTGGATTTAAACCTAAATTTTGTATAGAAAACTCAAGAGTCTTTTATCTCCAGCCAAATTAATTAAATAAGAATTTTATTTAAACAACACAGAAAAAGACAACAAAACCCAAAAAGATTTTTATACAAAAACACAAAATGTCTAATTTTGAAACTATATTCATTAGAACAATTTTATTATCCCCATTTTTATGTATGAGTTTTGAGGAAGATACCATATTTATTTAAATGATTACTTGGTGAAAGTATGGATGATATGCGTGATAAGATTTACATCAGTACATAGCTGTGTTAGCCATAACCTGATGGTGGATCAAACTACTGTGGAGGATAGATAGCGTCACCCACGCCTTAGGAAACCTTCGGATATCGCTATCCTCCAGCAACTCCTAGTCTCAATTCCGAGAGCTCGGAGCAGGCCAACGCCCTCACTCCTTCTTTGGATTAGGTACGGGAAAAACGACCACTTTGGTGGAAGGAATTTTACAAATTTTAAAAAAACCCAACACCAAAATATTAGTTTCGGCATCTTCGAATAGTGCTTGTGATGAAGTCGCTTTAAGATTGTGCAAATATTTAAAGGATTTAGATATTAAACGTGCTATGGTACGCATTTATTCACGTTCGAGTGAAATTCGCAGTGATACAATTGCTGATGAGCTATTGGAAAATTCCAATATGTACAATGGACAATTTTATCCAGATATAGAAATTTTACATGAATATCGTATTGTTATTTGTACGTTATCTGTTGTTGCCAAATTAGCTACGGGAAAATTTGGCCGCAAAGATAATGGAGCTACATTGTATACACATTTATTTATCGATGAAGTGGCTGCTTCAATGGAAGTTGAGGCCTTGATGGCAATAACAACAATTTTAACATCTAAATCGTGTTTAATTATATCCGGTGACAACAAACAATTGGGACCAATTTTACAATCGAAACGAGCCAAGGAATTGGGTCTCGATGCTTCATTGATGGATCGTTTGTTAGCACGTGATTGTTATCGTGTTGACGTCGATACTCGTGATTATGATCGTTCTATACAAACTCGTTTAGTACGCAATCACCGTTCACATCCGGCTATTGTTAATCTGTATAGTGGTTTATATTATAATCACAGCTTGGAAGCTGTTGCTAAGCCCGGTCCAGAACACATGCAAGCTTAATATTATACCACTGTAGATGAAATGCAGCGTCATTTTCGCCCTAGAAGGCCTTCAGATAAGTATATCATCCAGTCACTCCTACAACTTCAAAAGCCCGGAACAGGCCGCAGCCTCCACTCCTGCCTGAAGAGTTGAAGATTATCCAACCCCTGGTCCAGAACGAATGAAGCTCAATAAAATTGAAGAACACAACCGTAAGCATGCTCACTGAATCACGACCATTCATTGTATTCATTGCGATTGATTCAAACCAAACCACCACGATGCTCCCGAAGGGTCAACCTCAATAATCAGTCAGAGCACAGCCAAAAGTCTAAAAAGCCAAAAAGCTGAACCACTTGACTCCTGCTAGCCTTTTAGGGGGCTGGGACTCCCTTTTACCCCCGGTGACACATGTAGTGACGGTGAGATTCCGTCAAGTCATACTAATATGCCCCCGGGGGGCAGTGTGAATGATATATCATTAAGCTAATGATAGATACAAGAAGTAACTATCTTGTACACAAAGGTACAAATAAACCTAAATAATAAAAATAATAATAATAATAAAAGCCCACAGAAGAAAATAAAAAAAAAGTGATTGATTGATTGATTGATTGAGAAAAGTTAATACCTTCTCTGGCGCCTAAAAGAACATCGTCAGAAAATCGTTAAAGAAATTTTTAGAAAACCAAAAAATTGTAGAAAATTCATCAAGAGCATGAGAATTATTGTTGAAGCCCAAAAAAAATCTTAAAAGTTTAACGGCATACAACCACTATATAAATCATGTATGAGTTGTTAGAGTAATATGTCCTTTGCAATAAAAACAAAAGTAGATGATGCGCCAAATTTAACTAAAATATCGGAAGCATTAAATTAAGTTAGTTTTCATATGTTATTTATCTGTTTTACTTTTTCAATCCTGCAATTTTTTACATTGTTAAAATTTATATCATTTTTGTGTTCCGAAAATTCAAAAAATTTATTTACTGCAAAATTTATTCAGGTCCTGTTAAAATCATGATGACTTGAATAGGAAGTGCAGAGCAGCTTGCAAAACATAAAACATTGAACATTTTTGTGGTAAAGAACAGTATATTTTTAAAAACACATATTTTTGTGCGCACACTTTTTCCAGCCATTGTGCTAAAGAATTACTTACATAGGGGAGTTATTATAATGTAAATGTGTTTTTAAAATTTTTTACTTTGACAGCATTCAAGTGTGTGTAAAAAGTTTTAATTTAATTTTATACCCAATTAAGTGCAAAATTCGTTTGATGTCTGTTTTTCTTCTAATAATTAAGTTGAGAAGAAAAAGAAGAACAGCAGAAGAAAAAAATGTGATATTGAAAGGATGTTTGCAACAATTATGTTGACCAGTAAACTGTATAACGAACACACTGATATGGCAAGGAAAAATGTGATAAATTTCTGAATGAGATTTTATAAATAAAATGATAAACTATAAAATAAAATGTATTTTTATGGATGACAAAAATAAACTAAAATTGAGATGACGATGATTACTTTGTTTTTTTTGACTTTTAAAATGTTTAGCTTTGGACATTTTGCTGACGTAAAACACTTTCATTTATACACATTGGTAAATCTGAAATATATTCGATTTTATTGCTGTTCATAATATGTCAACTCATCGATAGATTATTGGTTCAGTGTGGTTGCTCTTTAATACAAAACTAATGGTAATCCAATGCTTCGAAGGGATTTTGTTTTCATTTCAATTATTAACAATAAAGAATTGAGTCTTTGTTCTAATGTGGCTTTTATTGACTCTTAAGTATTTTTGATAGATTTGCTTTTTTTAATGTTTATTAGCCAATTATAATTGAGCTGAGAGTCAAGCAACTTCTAGAAATAGCAAGAGTTTGATGGCCATTTCACGTGTCCTTTACATGTCATAATCATGACCTGGCAACACTTTAGCAGAATGCCAATGTGGTATGAGTTTTGTTATAAACAAGAACACATTTTGATTATGATGAAGGCATTAGACTTAACGGTGCATCACTGCTAGAATTAATGTAGTTAAAAAAAATTTTAAAGCATAAGCTGCCGCAAATAGTAATTGTGCCAAAATCTTCATTTAATTAATTAACGTTGAAAGGAAAAGCAATTAAGAAAAGAGAACAGAAAAATAGATGACGGTGATTTTTTAATAAGTTGCAAATAAGGAAAACCAAATTAAATACTAATATTTATTTTAAATTAAAATATTTTTTTTACGTTTTCATTTTATGTTAAAACTGTGCTATGGTTCTATCCAAAATTCAAACTTAGCAAATGCCTTTTTAAACAAACTCTGAATATGATATTCAATTAGCATGCCCTGTATGATGTGTTGCAAAATTCATAAACACAGTTAGTCACAGGTACAAAGCTCTATATATACAAAATTTTATTTAATAAATTTTTACCACTTGTGAAAGTTTTGAATTATTTTCATTTTAATTTCACTCCTCTATAATTGAAAGGCCAGTAAAATTAAAAAAGAAAAAAACACTACTCTACATTTTGCAGCAAAATAAATGTACCCATGGGAGTTAATGTACATTAGAGACCGGCAATCGTTTAATTGTTTGTTTAAAACACTAATTAAATTTAGATTTACTGGTCCCATTTAAGTTGTGTCTCTTATATAAAACTAGTCTTATGAAGAAATAACGAACGTTTGCCATAAAATAAACAATTTATATAAATGGCAGTAAATCCCTCAACACACTTGAAAAACAAAAACAAAAAAAAAAAAAAAAGTAAAGGGTGCTTTTTTTGTAACCTTTCACACCTTTGAATTGGCCACACTGTTTTGTTTGACAACCAATTTGTTAGTTTGCTTTGTCATTATATAGCACACGCCTTCAAGACGAAATTATGACAAATGTAACTATTTGATCAGCAGTTTTAGTTTCTTGTTGTGGATATCTCAGATTTATTTGAATTTTGTGAACATTTTTAAAGTTATAACAAACGAAAGTGTAATTTACATATTTAAATATTTATTTACAAGAACATGCAAATCAAGCTTCCCACCACTAAACAATAAAATACTTGATAATTGCTCTATGCAATGGGAACAAAAAGTGAAATATCTAGGGGTAGTACTCGACCCTAAAATGAAGTTCAGCGACCATATATCTTATATAATATATAATATAAATGTGTTTACGCGAATTCTGTACCCATTCATAAACAGAAATTCTAAACTCAGTATTGATAACAAGAACTTAATTTTCAAGTCTATATTTCAAGCCGTTCTTTTTTACGCAACACTAGTTTGGTCGATAAGTGCATGGTTTTTTCGCCCGATCGCCTCCATGCTCTTGCTAATATGGAATTAGTGAAAGATATAAGACAACGAAAATATCAATATCAGATGCGTAAATTCTTCAGCTAGCTCATATTATGTAGTGAAGTAGATGATAAGTAGTAGATAGGATAAGTTGTTTTTATATTACTACAACTAACATGAAAAAAAAAATAAAACTTTATAAACTCTCTTATAGAATAATTAAGAAGAAAAATATGCTAATTTTGAACTCTATCATTTATTTTATATTATTATATGATACTAGCGTGCCCGTGACTGCTTTGCAAGTAGTTATCTGTTGTTGTTTTTTATTCTGCAGCGTTTCTTTTTGTGTGCGCCAAAAAATTCAATCATTCAGGGAAATTAATCAGAAAGAACACAATTTCTTTTCTTTCGTTTTTATGTTTTTTTTTTTTTTTAATAATTTTATCTTTTTCACAATTCAATATTTTGGTGTGCTTATGTAATATTCTATACAAATTCTATTGAAATGCTTTTAAATATACGGCATTCTTGGATTGATTTTGGTTCATGGTATAGACAAACAAAGCAGTTGGCTTATTAACATGTGAACATGATACATATAATTGACCGTTCGAAAAACAGGGATCATTGCAGAAGCAACACGTATGGGGAACTGAAACCGTTTAAAATCAAACGGGAAATCTGGAGGAATCATAGAAATGCGTGGTATCAGCACATCCACGCCCTTATATTTTCCTATTAAAATTTTTGCCTGAATCACATTTTCATGACTTTTTTGACTACTAAACGTGTCCCATTGCAAAGTCGT
This sequence comes from Trichopoda pennipes, assembly GCA_030448955.1. NCBI lineage: Eukaryota > Metazoa > Arthropoda > Insecta > Diptera > Tachinidae > Trichopoda > Trichopoda pennipes. The sequence goes on from JASKUP010000040.1 coordinate 9,179,200, forward strand.
GGCTGGCTGATATTTCTAAGCAAAATAATTGGTACACCAACTTTCACTTGCAGGCAGTGGGGCGGCAGTCCAGATAAATCAAAAGAATTTTAAAATTCGATCGTACAATTTACAACATCGTTTTGATTAGTAACAGAGTCAACCGATTTTTTTTTACCCGGGAATGTCATTCAAAATTGTCACATTGATATCCGAAACATCTCCATTTTTCGCAGCTAAGATAGCTCTTTCCCCCAACCAGTCATGGTTTCTAAAATTTTGTGTAATACCAGGAGATACGTTTTTGACTAATTTTTCTTTTGATTGTGTAGAGTGGAAAAAATTATCTGGAAGCGTAATCATTTTTGTGGTGGGGTCAATTGGAATTGCGCCATTCCCAATATCCAACAATTGCTTTGAAAAACGTTCGGCTGATAAATCATTTTGCAATTAAACACGCAAATCATACACACACACACACACCCACACAAAATGCAACAGAATATTGAAAACATTCTCTATTTGTTTGCAATTGCTATGAACATGAGCATATACCGATTTATATTGCCGTCGCATTCTGTGCAAGCACACACAGACACAGCAACGTACAAACGAAAACATACATTTCATTTGATACAAAACACTGAGCCGAAGTATGCAATGGAAAAGAAAATTTGATTATTTTTTTTTTGAAAATTTGTCTTGTTTAAAACACGCACTGTGGACGCACTATTGTGCATAAACGCATGAAACAAAGATACAAACTAGCGAACTACCGTTACGAAGATACTGTGAAAGTTTGGTGAAAATCCGACGGCGCATCTCGTCAAACACTGGCAACCAACAGACACCTATTTTGGGCTTAATTTTTATATATATATATAAATAGATGTAAATATAAAAAAATAAGTATGTAATCTACCCATCGGAATCATTTTCAATCTAAGCAATTCTATTATTCGTGCTTGATTCCTTTAAATAAATATTTCATGATATTCTCACGAAAAATTTATTGCATAAACTTTTTAAAAAAATATTTTTTAGTAATTAATTTTAAGCACAAGGTCTTATTTAATAAAAAATTTTTTAAAAAACTTTATTTTTTATTATATTTTCGATATTTCGCCACACCGTTGGTTGGCATCATCCTGTGGCGAAATATCGAAAATATAATAAAAAATAAAGTTTTTTAAAAAATTTTTTATTAAATAAGACCTTGTGCTTAAAATTAATTACTAAAAAATATTAAAAAAAAGGACAAAAAATTATAACTATTTTATTAAAAAATAAACATTTTATGATATTCTCATAAAACATTTATTTCAATAAAAATAAAAAAATAAAAAATAAAAAAAAATAAAAAAATAAAAAAAAAATAAAAAAATATAAAAAAGATAAAAAAATAAAAAAAATACAAAAATTAAAAAAAAAAAAAACAATATAAAAAAAATGCCAAAAACAGGGATCATTGCAGAAGCAACACGTATGGGGAACTGAAACCGTTTAAAATCAAACGGGAAATCTGGAGGAATCATAGGGATGCATGGTGTCAGCACATCCACGCCCTTATATTTTCCTTTTAAAATTTTTGCTTGAATCAAAAAAAAAAAAAAATAAAAAAAAAATTAAAAAAATAAAAAATGAAATAAATGTTTTATGAGAATATCATAAAATGTTTATTTTTTAATAAAAATTTTTGTAATAAATATTTCGTGAGAATATCATGAAATATTTATTTAAAGGAATCAAGCATGAATAATATAATTACTTAGATATAAAAATAAATAAAAAATGTATTGTAAAAAAAAATTCAATTGAATTGAGAAATTTATTTCACCTATTTAATTAATACTCCTTGATTTAGTTCCTTTTTTTAATTTTAGTCAGCCTTATTTTCTGACATACTCATTTCCGGAAGAAACAATACCCTTTAACAAATATGCCCGTATTCTGCTTTTTTTTTGCAATCGCAAATGCCAATCTTGAGCATATTCTACAGATTTTCCATTCAAACTTGAGTAAAAATAAAATACATCTATTCGCTTAGGTTTGACATACAATACATCTATTTGTCGATTTCTAATCTTTACAGTAAAATTAACGCGATATGCTTTTTCAAAACTTATTCGCACCTTAAGTTACTAGCTATAATCTTGCTGGCATGCGATTCTTAACACAGTCACATGTCACGCAGCGCACTATGCAATTAATTTTTAATTATCATTTAAGTTTATTTAATCGGCTTTATAATTGGCCACCATGATCTTGCGATCTAGTCCCATAACATTATTTTCTTTGGAGATATGTCAAGTCTACGCCGACAAACCAGAAACGATTGAACGCAAAATATATTGTGTAAAATTTGATATCCATATAGTCGAAATCGGTGTCCACATTATCCACAATATTTAAGCATTAATGTCACAAAACTGGCGTTTCGCTAAATCCATCTCATTACTATAGCGAATATTTTTCTTAATTTTTTTCAAAAATTGTGAAACTTAAAAACACACCCTTTAATTTTATATGTATATGGCCATTATAAAAGTTAATGTAAAAAAACTTTAAAACAAATAGCCCTTACACTCGCATACACTCACAAACACACATGACAAGCCAAACACTTCATGTAGTTTTTTTATTTCATCTTTTGTTACTTGAATCGTTTGAAAGTTCAGTATTTACCCTCTTTGATGGCTTTGCCCTTTTCACAGTGGTAATAAGGATGTAAATAAAGTTAAAACAGTATGTTTTTAAATATCCTTAATGTAGAATATTTAAAACTTTAGCATTTAAAAACTTGGTATTAGGTTAACCGTGACTGGTAAAAGTCATTAAGCAAGTTACGATTAAGGAACAAATTAATTAAACCAGAGTATAAAATTGACAAAATAGAGAATGTAATTAAATATTGTACAAAAGTCCGCCCTTAAAAAGTCATTGGTAGATTACCATTGAAAAACATGTTCTGACAAACGCGTGTTTTTAAATCACAGAACGCTAAATTTGTTTAAGCATCTTTTCATAATCATCAATTTTAGGTGATGTACGTTTGTCAAAAGATGCCTGCCTATTGGGAGATTTTAATTAAATACAAAAAAGTTAATTTGTGTTAGGAAAAAAAATGTCTTATTTTTTAATATCTTCTTTTATTGCCTCGTCTATTTGATCGATTTCAAAATAATCGTTTTTTAAAGAGTGATTTATTAATTTGGTGAAAATAAAATTTTAAAAACAATAAATAAATTCAAAACAATTTTATATTAATTCATCTTTTTTCACCTTATCTCTGAATGTAGCGAGTGTTTTTCAAGCCTAATAAAAGTTACAAGATTTAACTTTCAAGCGAACTGTCATACACTCCCATTTATTTGTTTATAATCAAATCCTGCACAGCAATAAATAATCTTATATATGGTCCGCTAAATAACTTTTTTGTTTGTTTTGAATGCAATAAACAAAACTACACAGCTTCGGCTGTGTGGCACGTAGCGCTGTCCTGTTGAAACCAAATGTTGCCAATATCCTGCTCTTCAATTTTTGTGATCAATTATTCATTCAACATGGCCCGATAACGACTGCCATTGACTGTAACGGCCACTCCTGAAAAATGGCCCGCTAATGCCTCTGGACCAAAATCTGCACCAAACAGTGACTCGTTTTGGGTGCATCGGCTTTTCAATGTATGCGTGCGGGTTTTCTGTGCCCCAAATGCGAAAATTTAGCTTGTTTACATACCCGCCAAGATCAATGAACTTCATCTGAAAAGATGATTTTTTTTTGTAAAATCGGTATCTTCTGTAAGTCAATCGTAGGCCCACTTAGTGAAGCGTTGTTCAAGTGTACACACAACCATATTCGTTCAGTGGAAGGATAAAACTAATTATCTGTCAAATCAAACATGAGCACGAAAGCACTGTTGAAAAAAAAAACTTTAGTTGGCGGACCCTATACTTAGAGTATACAAAAGTGCATTTAATAAATTATGAACTGTATAGTGCTAGAGTGCTGCTATCAACTATCTTCCCCCGGGGGCACATGATAGTCTTTTTGGAACTTACTATTCCATTTAGACTGGTGTCTTGCGGGGTAAAAGGTAGCCCAGGCCCCTCAAAGGCTAGTAGGAGTCACCTGGACAATCCACATATTTCCACGGGAATCAGTACGCTCGCAGAGTTCACTATTTGTCTCTTTAGACAATTAGATGTTCTCTGACTGATTATTGGCGGTTGGCCCCTATATTGGAGTATCGTGGTGGTTGTGGTTTCGAGACCCTCGTGAGAGTTTGTGGGTCGGATCATTCAAAATGAACACACTGAACACACAGGTCCAGTGAGTATGAATGCCGTCGTGTTCGTAGTTATATTAAGCTTCATGCGTTCTGGACCAGGAGTTGGAAAGTCTCCAACTCTTTAGCAAGGAGTGAAGGCTGCGGCCTACTTCGGGCTTTCGAAATTGCTACTAGGAGTGACCGGAGGATATACGTATTCGATGGCCTCCTAGGGCGTGAATGACGTTTGCAAATCATTCAAGTGGTTTGACCACCATCTGATTATGACTACCTAGTCGGTGCAGATGTAAATCAAATCATATCATAGCTTTAGGAATCAGTCATCATATCGCGTAACTTGCAGGCAACTTCATGCTTTACGGCTTAACGGGTTTGTAACAAAGAAAACTATCGCATATGGAGCGCAACAAATACGTAACATATCTCACAGACTCTATTGCTTGACTAGTTATAAACAGACGTTCCACGAATCTATTGCTTGACTAACTATAAACAGATGTTCCACAAATCTTATCAAAACATTTTTATTTTTGTGTGTTTTGACATTAAACTGAATTGTTTTTCTATTCTATTTTATAAGATTTTTTATGTATTTTATGGATTCAAGATCCTTAACATTCAAAGACAAATCAATATGCTTATAAAATTTATTAAAGTCAGTATAAATTCTTAAAAACGGGTCAGAGTTATCATTATTTGATCTGAATACTTTAAATACGAGTGGATTAAAATAGTGCGTAGGACGAAATGGAACGTTAAATAAAATATTGCTAATCAAAAAATTTAAACAAGCATTTCCTTTTAATCACCCCTATTATGTATGTCGTAGTCACGTCGAATTTATGTCACTTTTTACATATGGCATCACAGATGTCGTTTTTAGTGTGAAATTCGACTCTGTCGAAAATCTATTACAAATAACGGTATTATGTATGCAGTTTTTTTATGTGAAATTCGACAAGAGGCGTCGTTGTGTATTTTCAAGTGAAAAAAATTTTTAAATAGAAAAAACGCGAATAAAAACTTTCAAAAAATGAGTAATATAAAACCGTAAGTGTAATTTATTAGTTTCCATAAAATATATTTTCAAGTTTGTTCATTTATGTTGATATTTGAATGTATTTAAGGATAAAAAATCCTAACGTTGCAAAAGGATATCACAAGACACAAAAATTTTTTAGTAATTTCTTAACAAATATAAAAACTATATTACATGGTACTTGGCAGCGAGCTTATATTAGATTGATATCTTAGATGTCTGCGAAAATTTATAACATTTCTGGAACTCATTTTATCCTCCTCATCAGAAGACGAAAAAGCCGCAACACTTAACATTTTTAATAAAGTTTTTATATTATTATTTATTATTTTTAGTAAACAAACGAGCGCGTCACTTGAATATTTATATTTTTTCTGCCAACTGATTTCTTTTTTTTAACAGGGTAGTTCATAAATTATAAAAATACCACTAATTTATTCTTGTACAAAACCACTCACGTCGAAAATGCTACATAATACCAATAAAAATTAAATTCGGGTTCGACAACGACAGTACTCGAAATTCGACTACGACATACATAATTAGGGTGATTGAATTTAAAACAAATGTGACACTTAACATTATTCTTCGGCTTTTTAGAATTGACAGCTTTATTAGAGCAAGTCTACTACTACTATGAAGTATAGGATGCTAGATTTAAGGGATTCCATTGTAAGCCGCGAAGACAATAGAACAAGAATTGCTTTTGCACCGATTCCATTCTATTACTATAAACATTCACCCCTATTATGTATGTCGTAGTCACGTCGAATTTGTGTCACTTTTTACATATGGCATCACAGATGTCGTTTTAAGTGTGAAATACGATTCTGTCGAAAATCTATTACAAATAAAGGTATTATGTGTGCAGTTCTTTTTCTGTGAAATTCGACAAGAAGCGTCGTTCTGTATTTTCAAGTGAAAAAATTTTTAAATAGAAAAAACGCGAATAAAAACTTTCGAAAAATGAGTAATATAAAACCGTAAGTGTAATTTATTAGTTTCCATAAAATATATTTTCAAGTTTGTATATTTATGTTGATATTTGAATGTATTTAAGGAAAAAAGACAACACCCAAACAGTTCGAAACACTTGTGGATCTGATGTGTAAAAATCCTTACGTTGCAAAAGGATATCACAAAAATACTGAAAAATCATCGGTTAAGAAACAATGGAATGAAATCCGAAATAAACCTAACAGTATTGGACCACCCACTCGAGAAACGGAAGGTTGAATGAAGGTATGGGCCGACATGAAAACTAGTGTTAAAAAGAAACTTATCCATAACAAAACTGAAAGTCGTGCAACTGAAGGCGGAAGTTTTCAACAAAAACATTGACACCTTTAGAGGAGGCTGTATCAGGTCTACTCCAAATGAATTCAGTAGTATTGATAGCTTCCTTCTGCCAGTATACGCAAAGCGGCTGCCAAACGTATAGTCTTGCTTACACGCGTAGATCTGGAAGGTTCAGTAAGTTTGTTTGATATTGCCCTTAAAACGTAACGAAAAGCTTTTTTTGAAAGTCTGAAATTGTTTACAAACCTAGACACAAACATTTTTTTAGTAATTTCTTAACAAATCTAAAAAACTAAATTACATGGTACTTGGCAGCGAGCTTATATTAGATTGATATCTTAGATGTCTGCGAAAATTTATAACATTTCTGGAACTCATTTTATCCTCCTCATCAGAAGACGAAAAAGCCGCAACACTTAACATTTTTAATAAAGTTTTTATATTATTATTTATTATTTTAAGTAAATAAACGAGCGCGTCAATTGAATATTTATATTTTTTCTGCCAACTGATTTCTTTTTTTTAACAGGGTAGTTCATAAGTTATAAAAATACCACTAATTTATTCTTTGACAAAAACACTCACCTCAAAAATGCTACATAATACCAATAAAAATTAAATTCGGGTTCGACAACGACAGTGCTCGAAATTCGACTACGACATACATAATTAGGGTGATTATAAATTGGATCCCAAATTGTTGAGCCATATTCCAGAAGTATAAAGATGTTTTGTGAAAATTTCGATTAATCACCCCTATTCTGCGTTTCGATTAAGTCTCCGTATTCAGTTCCGTTGCGATCGAAAATTGGTATTCTGTAGAAAAACGGAATCGAAAGAAAAAGAAGAAGACAACAATGTTTACAAAATTAGTAGCATCACTGTGGAATGTGGAAATGAAATAGCAAAATAAGCAAGTTTGTTATCATTTTTATAAACAAATGTAAAATTGAATACAAATATATTATTTTAATTTTTTATGGTTCAAATAAAAACAAATGGAATATTAATTTTAATTCAATACAATATAAAAAAATTTTAATTAATTTTAATTAATTTTAATTCAATACAATACAAAAAACTTTTAATTAATAAAAATAAAATAATCACACACAAATCATACCTACTTTTTTCCATGTACTGGTATTTTTGTTGTAGGACCTAATGCACTGAGGACTCCTGGAAGAAGTGGCAGAACACTTTGATTGCTTTGTATCCACATGCAACGTCTGCTTTCGATACCATTAAATGTGCCAATTTTTCATACTGCTGCGGTGTTGTTATTTTTAACCTTTAAAACACATCATATTCGGGTACAAAAATTAACAATTTAAAACAAAAAAAAAATTAATTTAATTCAATAAATTTATTAAAAATAATTTTAAGTGTTTTTTTTCATCGTTTTTGAACATTTTATCTCATTTTCTACTTACATTTTTTTCAATTTTAAACTTTTTAACAAAAAAACAGAGATAAAGAAAACCCCTCCGTTAACAAAAAAGCAACTGAGAAAAACGGAGCTCCGCTCGTAATGCAGAATACATACAATTGAAAGAAATTGAGCGGAATCGAAACGTAGAATACCAAATCTGACAGACGGAGAAAATTTCGATTCGAATCGAAACGCAGAATAGCCCCAAATATCAACTTGCAAATGAAAAATGACTTAAAGTTGCAATACATGTTTTACGAACACATTACTATTTTAGAATATTTAACTTTTTGCGGTTACATCATATTCAGATTTTTGAAAATTCTGATTTTTGCAAGCGTCATAGGCATATGAAATCACATATGAAGTCATGTGGTATACTTACATTGAGTCATATAAAGAAAAAAGACTTTTCTTTTATTAATTTGATTTTAATTTATCATAATACAATATAATTTTCTTTTATTAGTTAAAATAATTTTGCTATATTAAGGCCCAAATATCACAGTGATAAAATTATATCTTTTTCAAAAAAAGATCATAACATCATACAGATTGACAGCCGACTACACATCGTTTAAATTAAACAGATATTCACTAGTTAAGAACTACTACACTGAACAAGTTACAATGGAAAAAAATCTTGGGAAATTTATACAAAAAAAAAAAAATCTTAATAAAAAATTAATGAATAACAAATAAAAATACATCAACATTTATGGATACGTTAAGACATATTGTGCTGTACATTATTGTCATTGATGATATGCTGGTTTGAATAATGTTTCAATTTGTTTGTGGGGGTGAGGGGGTGTGTATGTGTGTGTATGTGGGTATGTGTGTGCGTGTGTGTGTATTTGCGTTACAAGTACCATTACGTATGGGTGACACTTCTTGGTTCTCCTTTTTGTTTTTGTTTCTTGTTTGCTTTGTTTTTGACTTTATACTGGTGCTGTTACAAAAACGTGTTTTTTACGGGATAACTTTCCTGATCACTTACACATGCATAGAGAGAAACAATTTCCACAACCATTTGTCGGCAAGTTATCCTTCAAAGGGCTTTCTTTTTGTTTTGTAGTTTTAATGCAAGTTAAAAGCTTTCTTATTTTTACACTTTTCCTTCTTATAATTTTTTTTTGTTGTTTTTGGTTTGTTTTTTGGATTTGACGACGAGTTCAAGGAGGATGGATGATAAATTAAGGTGTTTTATTTTAGATGCAACAGCTTTAAAGAACTTTTTTAAACTCATAACCATAACATTGTATACTTCTGTTTCTTGCACTACTAAATAGGTACTTTTTCAGTTGGAACTTTTTACGGGGAGTTGCTTAAGAGATAAACTTAATGAATACGGGTAATTTGGTTAAACACTTTCGAAATCTTAATTTCTTTTGTTTTTTTTTTTTTTTTTTTTGGCGAAATCTTAAAAAAAGCATTGGGACAATTATTAAATAATGCTTTTTTTCCCACAGTTTTATGTTATCACAGTAATAATTAAACAATTTTGAAAGGGCTTCATATTTTCTTTCTTGTCTTCATAATTTTTTTGCAATGTTTTGTAGTTATTAAATGGATTTCTTTGAATATTTAATACACAATCAGCAAATTTTGTTCATTGAAACCAGCTGAATGGCCAGCATTTCTTACAATAAAGCAGGAACCATCAAAATGCATGCGTTTTTCATTGCGTCTAAATTAAAAAAAAAAATGGTTTAGAAAGTATTTTTTGTACTCTTAAAAAATAAAAAAATTAATAAGAGAATTAAAACTAGTCAAGCTGTCCTTTGGAGACGTTCAAATGACACTAGGATTTTATGTTGATGATATAAAAAGCGCTAATTTAGCAGCATTTACTATTGAGCATCTTCTACTTGCTCCCGATATTACTACTGTCAGCTATGTCATATAAATGTAATCTTTAAAACAATCCCAGAATTTGGAAAATATTTATTTAGTTTTACTTACAGATTGAGAATTATAACATTCCAAAATGATAACTAATAGTCATAAGATAAGTTAAAAAAGAAGGAAAAATTAGTTTTTGTTTTCAACAATATAAGAGTTATTCTCAACATTCTGTAAATATAACGTATGCATTGAACATAAGGAAAAAGCTCTTTACCCTAATTTTTCTAAAACTTAGATGGCATTTTCATCCAGGCTTTCAAGCTACTTAAAGGCCTTAAAAAGTGAACACTCTACCTAAATTTAAAACAATGATATCTGGGGTTAAGTTATTTGTATTTGTTCGGCTAATGAATAAAATGCTGTTTTCATTTCTTTCCATCTTTGCTGGCTGTTTGTTCGGTATGAACGGCCAGTAAAGTGCGAGGGAAATAGCAACAACAAAGCTATCTGTTTAATCTTTAAAGCTGATTAATTTTTTTTTTTCAATATTAATTGGATATTAATTCTTTAATGAAATCTTTGCTTGTGAGAAATCTAAAACTTTTGTTCAATTTTCTTACTTCGGGGAAATTTTTATTTTATTTGAAATAACAATTTTTGGTCTAGTTTTGTTATATAAAATTGTAATTTTGTTTGATTTAGAGCAGTACCGGCTTTTCGTCTTACCTAAATTCTCATTATGTAGTTAATTTTTTTTAAGAAGTTTCTTATTTTTAATTTTGTCTGATTAATACAAAAATTCTTAAAATAGTAGAGAAAAGGGTGTCAATTCCTCTCTATGAAAATCACAATATAATTTAATATTTTGGTTTAATAAGGGGTTTGGAACTCAGCAGTAATAATACTGAAAGGTTTTTACTTTGTCCTGATCGAGCCGGATTTTCCCGAAAAAAAGATTAAGTAGAAAAAAATTTTAATAACAAAGAGTAAAAATAACAGCACTTGACGCTATCAAAATTTCAAAAAAATTTAAGAATAAATTGGAACGCTTTCGGTTCCATTTTGTTAATTATAACAACAAAAAATATAAAATAAGTATAAAATAAAAATTACCTGACAAACAAATGTGATGTTTTACCCAACGAGGCTGTGCAATGAATGCCAGGTGTTGTCAAAGTAGCCGAACCATTACCGGGACTTGTACGAATTAAACACTTGTTGTGAGTACGTGTCAATCTAAAATTATTTTTAAAGAAAAATTGATAAATATTTATTTTTTGTTATAATAATAAAACACTCTTACTTAACGAGACCATCTGCGGCCTGAGTGATGCGAAAACCATTGATGTCATATATTTCAGTTCCCTCATCGGTGCAAGTGTAAGAAGAATTTTGAATAACTTCATTAGCATCTTGTACATAAGAAGGACCATGGCGAGAGTCACTTTAAAAATGATAAAAATGATTCAATAACATAAAGAAAAGAGTTTAACTCTTCTTAAAAAAAAGAACTTACTCGTAAAACACTGTTAGAGTATAGTCTTTTGTTAAATCCGTAAAAGTATCGGTAGTGGTGCGAGTACCAGCCGTATCAACCAAATAGATTAGAGCACACGATTCACTAGTAAAACTGACACCTTTGTACCACATTTTAGCATAACGACTGAAATTGTAATTAAATTTTAGAATGAATAAAAATTAAATTAGCATTTAGCATAAGGGAGTCCTAGAGCACAAGGAGGAGCAAGGAGTACAAAGAGTTACATTCAAATGGAGAAATACTAACACATAATTATTTGTTTTCATGCCATCATATGTTACAATTTCAACTTTTGAGCCACTTTGTAGAATACGTCCGTTGGGATGAATTAAAGCAGAGTTGCTGCAGTTGCGCGACAAGGCAATGGCCACCATGCTGCGTTGATTTAACACACGTACAGCTTTATCCAATGTCATGTCAATGCTAGAATAAAGTAAAATTATAAAACGTTTCTGCTTTTTTGTTTTCACATTGTAAATACTTAACATACCGTATGCCGTCACGTAAACGCAACTGTATTGTGCCATTAGTCATTGCTATTGGTCCAGCGCCAGGACATGGCGGTGGTGTAGGATCATCATATTCTACACCACGATGATTGGCACTTAAACGACCAACAGCGTATGGAGGCGGAGGCATAGGTTGTGGAAATTGCTGTGCATGATGTGAAGGTGACATGGTGGGTGGCTATAAATTTGAGGATTTGTTTTTGTTATCAAGTAAATTATTTGACTGTTACAAATTTATTGAGTGAACGAGAAGAAGAAGAAATAACTTACCATCCTGCAGATATCATTTTCAAAGCCATAAATTGGAGAAGGTGGTGGAGCCATGGGATAACGGACATTAAAAACACCACGTGTCATACCACCACTACGACTGGTAATAGCTGAATCATAGCTGCCATAATGATGGGGAGACGCAGTGCTCATATGAACCGGTATTGGCAATTGCCTGGTTGACAATGAGCCAGATGGTGTGGAAGTATCCTTTGCTGTCAGTGAAATGCGATGTTGTTGCGAAACAAATGGTGCTGCGCTTGCATTGAAACGAGATGGCTAAAGAAAAATAATCAATTTTTGTATAAGAATTCTCGCAAGAGGATGGGATGGCATTTACATTTTGTAGGATTTAAAAAATACATATTTTTCCTTACTTTTAGGTACCGAAACTTTTACAAGTTGTTTTCTTTGTTTTTTTTTTTTTTTTTTTTTGTTAGTCCTTTTTTGAGAATTTATCTTTAGTGTTTAAGTTTAAGTTTCTCATGAGACTTACCGCTGTTATGGATGTAAATACCGAACGTTGACGTGTCCCATTTGGTGTTTTAGTTGGTGATCGTAGTAAATAATTAATTTTTTCATTCATATTGACACGAGCCAAAAATTCTTCAGTATTAAAACCGTTAATACAATGTACCGGAAGTGGGGAAATTTTTGGTGCTTCCGTTTGAGTTTTTGGTTTCTCTTCCGCCTGTTCCCTAGGTACAGCACTGGCATTTCCATTTTCAACATTCATTCTTATTAATTCTCAAAGTTTTCTTTGCGTTTCTATTGCCAACAATTTATCTTTTGATATTAATTAATTTTTAACTTTATAATTCGTTTTAATCAAAACAAAAAAAAAATAAAGATTTATTATTTTCGTCTGTAAATATAATCTGTTAAAAAATGATTGCGCGAAGATAGAAAGAAACTATGCAGGAGGAGATGAAAAAAATGAAATTTGAACTTTTATCACATGCGACTTCTGGCTTAAAAAATTTTCAACTGATTTGAATTGTGAAAAAATGTATATAAAAACAGCAGGTACTTTGACAAAATATTCAACGAATCAAAATTTAAATGTTTTAAAAAGATTTCAAGCGGTAGGTGTTGGGGTTTTGTTAAAAGACATTCTAAACAATAAAAACAAATTAACAGCTGATAAAAGCATTTAAAACTATATATGTTTTTTTTTATGTTTTACAAGAAAAATTCTATAGAAGTGTAAATATATACATAAATACATACATACATACATACGTAACACATAAACATATTTGTAGTTTCATTAATTTTCCTTATCAAATAAAAACTTTAGAAATTAAACAAACATGTAAAGATTTTCATTAAATTAAACAAAAAATAATTTTGAAATTTACAATGAATGGCAACTGACAATTGAGGATGAAAGCTCAATAATTCATAAGGTGAGTGCATTATCAAAGCTGATTACGTTTTATAAGTGAACCTTCTTCAGTTGATATATCGAAGTACATACACAAAAACATGTATTTTAAATATCGAAAACAGCTACTGCATTTAGCTATTTAAGTAGACTAACGTTTATCGAATAATCGTATATTCGAAATAATTTGCAGTAAGATATAAAGGGATATTTAGTTTTCTGAAAGCTGTTAAGTCGTCTAAAAACTTCAATGCAATGATTAGTTTTTAGCATTCCGTACCCAAAAAGTGGAAACGTTTTTTTACGTCTAAGGCTTTCTTTTTAATACTTTTGTAAACTTTACTTAAAAAAAAAATAAAAAAAAATTAATGTTTGTCCCCATGAAAACGCAACTTTCGCTGCCTTATGTTGTAATGCGTTGTAATTTTACGCACACTGTGTGTAGCACTATGCAAAGTATGTACAACAGCAAGATAAAAGCGTGTCCCTATAAAAATGTGATTTCCAAGTATAAAGTCTTATCTTTCGAAATGTTGTTTTATCGTTACTACCATGGTAAGTGCTCTAATGATATTAGGGAACTTGTTCCCATTGCTCGCACGGTTTTGCGAGTTCATTGAGAACTCATTCATTTTTGGTTGATTAGCCGGTAAATAGGGAAAATAAAATCTCTCCAAAGGTCCTTCCTGTAGTTTTCAATATAGGAAAACTCAAATAGAATGTCCACAAACACTAATGTCTCCTCCTCCTCATAACCTCACTTCCTAGTTCTGGCACAATACATTGCATGAGTAGGGGTCATTCCCAGAGTGTTAGTCCCAAAAAAAAGAAAGGATTTAATATTTACTCAAAGAGAGTGCTTTCTAAAAAACAAAAAGTAAAAACGAAAGGCTGTGCCTGCAGAAAACCTAAATTTCAAGAAGAAATTTGAATTTTTAAAAAAGAAGTAACAATAAATGAAATTATAAATTAAAGGGTATATCCCCTACTTTTTTTTAGCATTTGATTGAGATAAGATAACTCTCGCAATTTGTTATATTTGTTACGTATATTATAGTTACATAATTATAATATAAATTTGTTGTGTATTATTGTTGTTTATTACATAAATAAAATTACAAAATAGACCAGGACTGTATTACTGTTGAAATAATCGTTCAATTCACTTTAAAATTTAATTTAAAGTTTGCGAAGACGGTCAATAATTTTAATATCGTACGCACTAAAAAGCTTTAAGCATTTTCACATCACATCGCATAAACACAATCCTGTAAGAGATTGTTTCACTAGCTGGCAAAGCAGAGCTTTTTTTGAGTAGTTTCATGATAATTTTCCCTTTCTAATTTTTAAAGAATTTCTAATGGATAAGAAATGGCTATTGCACCCTAAAAAAAATCGCTAATTATACTAATGCTAACACATTCTTAGAAATTTTTGCTACATACATACACTGACTACAAAACAGCTTGTATCGATTAAAAACCCTTGCAAATGTTTCTACCGAATTTTCGGAGTAAAAATTATAAAACATATGTGTAAGAAAAACAACATTAACGGCTGTATGCATAAAAACTTAAAGTAGGTTTAACTGCCGTTGTTAGCACAATTTCCCAAAGTTGTATTCATAAAACACTTTTACCTTAAAATACCTTTGTTAACTTTAAAGTAGGAAAAACCTACGTTAAACCTACAATAAATTGACAGTTCAATTTTATTATTGAAAGTTCAAAAACCAAACAAATTGTGTTTACAATAAACTGAGCCGGTTTTTTTTTAAAGTGGCTTAAGTTACTTTGTTATTGTCATCTTTTTATTTTAAATTAGTTTTTAAAACATTTTAATTTTAAGCCATTTCAACTAGTCTGTATTTAGTTTTCTTTCTGAAACGGATTTTTCTAATGATTGTGTTGAAATAAAATCTTTTTTCTCCATGTTGTGTACTATGAAGGATATTTTCGACAGGGGGCTATTACTACTATTACTATTTTGTCCTTTACATAAGTCACTATGTGCAGTAATATGCTTTTGAGTTGTGACATTCTTAGATATTTTATACAACACGGAACAACCTCCTGAGAATAAAAAAATAAAATAATGGTAATTATGTGTAGTATATTAGATATCAGTATAATATTGTTCCGTAAACTGCACTATTCTTTCGAATTAATAAAAATAAGTCAAATAATCACAACAATACTTCACACACACTTATTACATGTTTCCATTTCTTTCACACTAAGCTCCGTAATTAATTTCCTAAGTATGTACAACGACTAACGCCACTTTCAACATAAGCATTTTTGTTGCACCGTTAATTATCAACACTCCTCTCAAGCAAATCTCAATACTTCTTAACTCTTAACAAATCTCAATACTTCTTAATTTCCAATTTATTAAAAATGAAAAAAAAAACTGTTCAGTTGTGACTTATGCCACTTTTAATGTAAACGGCTCAATTGACAATTATACTTTGTTATTCCAAAAATGTTAAAAAATATTTATTTAAACAAATTGTAGTATACAAATAATAATAAAAACTAAAACATAACATGCCATTCATTATAAAACATTTTCACATCTTTATATTTTACAACAATATAATTATAATTAATTATTTTAAACAAAAGTTTTATTGATGTACATATAATCAAAACAAAGCTCGTTATCCGAATAATTATTTTTTTAATATGAACAAATTCTTTGTAAGTTCTTCGTAAGCCTTGCAAATTAACCTTTTTTGGGTGCTTTGCTTTTTATTAAAAAGATTAATATAAAAAAAAATAAAAATATGTTGATTTTGCTGAAAAATATGAAAAGCAATAAAAAACATTTTTTATGGATCTGACTACCCGGATAAATAATATTCATTTTTATACATCGTTAACTACAACGTGACAACTGAAAATAGTGGCATTGCCAGAATCAAAATACTAATTTTACTAAAGCATACATTAGCTAAAGTACTGTTTATGAATACCATTTTTTAACAAACGTCTGTTAGCCTTAAAGTGTTTGTTAACTAACGTGTACTTCAAAGCTCAAATAAGCGTTTTTTATGCATACAGCCGTAAATATTTAAAGATTTTATTTAAAATATGGAAAAAAAATGTATGAAATTGTGTTCAAAGAAAATAAAAGGTAATAACTTTTTTTTGAATAAATGACACTGTTTCGGAAGAGCATTCCAAACATCACAGTGGTGCCGATATAAAATTAGTTTAAAAATATGTTTCCAACATATTTAAGAAGTTTTCACAGTATGAAGAATATATGGAAACAAAAGCTGAAAATGTTGTTTTTGCTCAAGACCACTGGTTTTCTCCAAAATATGTCAAACGAAACATCGCATTCCAGTGTCACACGATGAAACAGCAATCTGTGTCTGTTTGCCGGACCTCTGACCGCTTTTGGGTTTAAGTGTGGATTTATTAACGCTACATATCTTTAAAAAAAAACATAGCAAGTTAGGGAAGGACAATAGTTGATTTTAGTATGTAACTGCTGCAGTTTTGACACCTAGCAATTTTTTCTTTCTATAGCTAAAGTCACATGGTCCAACAAGAATGTAATTTTTTTAACAAAAACACTTTTATATCATTGGAAAATTTTAAGAATGTTTATAGACGATGATGCGCCTTATCCACAAAAGGTTAAGCTTTGTAATATATGATCTTTGGCTTTAACAATATCTTTTACCAAAGAATCTTTTCTCATACCAAAAAGGGCACTCAAATTATAGCCATAAGGAAAATCTATTTTGATAAATATTAAAAATGCTGCCCTGATAAAATAGGAATATTAATTAAATGCTGAAGAAAACAACGGTCGTAAATCCAAACGTTCCTATGTATGTCGAAATTTTTTGCTTATGTAGTCGTTAAACACACATAAATTTATTAACAATTTTAATCACATCATTGCAAACAAATTAGCTTCATCTTTATTTATTTGTTTTTCTATTAGACTCAGTTAATTTTTGGTCATTTACAAACCAGGTAAAACTTTAATATTCATTGCCCTATAACCTCCTGCAATGTTGCCACCAATCAAAGTTTACATAAAAAAATAACTAAATGGGGAAATATCTATCCATGTAAAATATTACCTGCTTAGCGTCTCCAGCGGCTCTCAATGAAATTTATGTATGTTTTTGAGTCTTGGCTCACAAACTTGATATTGATTGAACCCGACAACTTTCGCAGCTTTTGAACTTAACTATTTTATCTTTGTCTTAACTATTTGATTTTAACTTCTACCTTTAGCACTAAAATCGTAGCTGCTAGAGCATATTTAATTCTTTTTAAAGTAAGAATTCTCCAACTAAAAAAAGTATACTTTTCAATTATCCATGGTTTGGCCGAATTTAAAATGTGTTTACAGTGTTGTATAACGTATATATTGCAATGCTTAGCATACATGCTTATATACGTTAAAGTGTGACGTAAAAAATAAATAAGTAAAGTTAAATAATTATATGCATACAAGCATATTTAAGCTTTGGTTAAAAATAACTGAAACGAAAATAAATATTTACAAATTGGATAAAAAATAACCAATTTTATTTAAAACAAAAATGGCAACACTGACGTCAGCTAGGTGTTTATACAATTGATTAAATTGTTATTGCAGATCTTTAGGCGCAAATTTTATATTTGTTCTTATTTACAGTCCGTACTTTTATTATAAACCTCTCAATTTTGCGCACTTTATTATGTGATAATTTTGCCAAACTGGTATTATTACACATTTAGTTTTCTTTTCCTTTTATGATCATATTTTCTGAGGCTCCAAAGTTCGGATCAGTATTTGAAGCCGAACGTTTACCATCTGAGTCGTTACAAAGATCTCTTGAACATGAACGAAAGTACATCTTGTAAGTTGTGTCCGTTTTTACCGCATTTAGATACTGAAAATTAAGTTAAATCATAATTGCACACATTAAAATTCCCATTGATAATAAAATATATTAAAAATATATCATAACGATTTTTTAGGCACAAGGTCTTTACATAAAAATCATATAAATTTTACTTTTAATTTTAATTTATTTTCATAATTTGGCCACACTATTTGGTGGCATTCTCAGAAAAATTTATAAACAAAATTTATTTAAAAAAAGTAAAAGTAAAATTGTATATAATAGTTATAATTTTTTTGACCTTTTTTAATATTTTTTAGTAATTAATTTTAAGCACTAGGTCTTATTTAATAAAAAAAATTTTTTTTTTTTTAAAAAACTTTATTTTTCATTATTTTTGTTTTTCCTTATGAAGCCAACCAACGGTGTGGCGAAATATCGAAAATATAATAAAAAATAAAGTTTTCAAAAAAAAAAAAAAATTTATTAAATAAGGCCTAGTGCTTAAAATTAATTACTAAAAAATAAAAAAAAAATTGTTTATACACTTTTGTTTTGCCTGAAGATGCCACTCAATGGTGTGGCGAAATACTGAAAATAAATAAATACTAAATGAATTTTTATATAAAGACCTTCTGCTTAAATAAATTATTTATAAAATATTAAAAAGTCAGTTATTATATAAAATTTATTCCTTATTATTATGTTTTTACAGGCAAATAAAACTAATTATTAATTTTTTAGTAGTTAATTATTTAGCACTAGGTCTTTAATTAAAAAAAAATTTTAAAAACTTTATTTTTTATAATTTTTTCAATATTTCGCCAAACCATTGGTTGGCATCATCAGGATAAACAAAAAAAGAAGAATATATAAATAATTAATAAAAATTGAAAAAATTTTTTTGCTTAACAAACTCAAAAATAATCAAACATTTTTCAAAAAACAATACAAACAAAAACAATAAAAAACTATAAATTGAAAAAGTTTTTTTAAAACTATACCTGCATTCATACATACAAACAAATTTTCAATATTAAAAATTTTTTCAAATGATAAACAATTTTGAAAATAACAATTTTAAAAAACAATATTATTTTACACATTAAGGGTGTTTTTTTAAGCCCGATAGAACTTGAAATTGTAAAAAATAACACAGAAAATTAAATTGTAATCAAAATTTCTTTTTATTTCTTGAAAATGATTTCGGGCATATAAGCGCATTCTGGACGTCCAATTTTGGGCCACTTTTCGAGCACTGCTGGGCGTATGTCACGAATAACACGAACAATGCTGTCCTCCAAGGCGTCAATTGTTGCTGGTTTATCAGCATAGACCAGTGACTTCACGTAGCCCCACAGGAAATAGTCGAGTGGTGTCAAATCGCACGACCTTGGAGGCCAATTGACAGGTCCATTTCTCGAAATCAACTTATCGCCAAATTTTGATTTCAATAAGTCGATGGTTGCGTTCGCTGTATGGCACGTAGCGTCATCCTGTTGAAACCACATCTCGTCCGGATCAATATCATCCATATTTTCAAACAAAAAATCATTGATCATGGTGCGGTAACGATCTCCATTGACCGTAACGCGAGCTCCGGCCTCATTTTTGAAGAAATAAGGTCCGACGATGCCACCAGCGTGAAAACCGCACCAAACGGTGCATTTTTCTGGATGTAATGGAGTCTGTAGGGTCTGTTGTGGATTGGTCTCACTCCATATGCGGCAATTTTGCTTATTAACAAACCCGTTAAGCCAAAAATGCGCCTCATCGCTGAACACAATTTTGCGATAAAACAACGGGTCAGTTGCCAACTGCTCTAGAGCCCAATCGGCGAAAGAACGACGCATATAATGGTCTCGTGGTAGTGGACGGACAGAGCCCCAATTCCTGCGACCGACGACGAATTGATAAATTTGGATCTTCTTCCACACTTTCGTTTACAGCGGCGATATTCTCTTCAGTACGCACATTCCTTCGACGTGTTGGTGTTATTGCATCCTCTAGAGAGTATGTGGTACGAAATCTATCGACAGTTCGACGAATGGCTTGTTCAGATGCACGATTATGTATGCCATAAAAATGACGAAGTCGTCTATAAGTTGCGCGAATCGACGACTGATTTTCAAAGTAAATTTGGATAATTTCGTAGCGTTGTTCAAGCGAGAGTCTATTCATGATGATTTGTCAGAGTATACTGAAACAAATAAAAAAAAATGTTTCATCAAAATTTCATTTTCATTTTTTGTGTTACCTTTTACAGTTTAAAGTTCTATCTAGCTTAAAAAAAAAACACCTTTTATATTCAAAATATAAATTTAATGACCAAACATTACAAAAAATTAAAGTATTAATTTTTAATATTATGCAGGTACAGAGTTTTGTTTTATTGTTTTATGCACTAAATGTCTATAATTTTGTGCAACATTCTCCGCTTCTGCTTTAAAATTTATTCTTTTAGTTAATGGTACTTTAATTATTTATAACATTTCTAACATTTACCGACGAAAATAATTATTTTCTAAATTGAAAATTGAAACATTTTCAAAGTTAGGATAGTGATTAACTTTAGAACAATGCGAACATAATGCTGTTTTTTGTAAACTAATATTATTCCTGTATTTTTGGTCAGACCTATGTCCTGCGATTCTAGTTTTCAATTTATTTTTTGTTGTGCCTACATAATCTTTATTACAATCCTCCTTATCATTACCGTTACAAGGAATTTTGTACACTACATATGGACATATTTATTTTTTGAATTTTATCCTTAGTTTAACTAAACAACCTATTTAATGTGTTAGTGTTCTATTTATTTGTATCAAAAACTTTTGAATTGTCTATTCTTTCAGACAAGACAGGTATACAAGTTATCGATTTATATATTTTCGGTTCGGTGAATTTTTTATTAAAAAAAGTTCGCAGCACAAGACCTTTTAGATTCTGAGATCTAGCAACAACTGAACCGGGAACTAATTTTTCATACATTAATGTTATAAAGTTCAAGCCCCTCATTCATTTTAGATCGTGAAATTGTCTAGACCATTTTAAATTCCTCTTGAATATTTATTTGTTACTCATTGAATATTTTTCTTCAGGTACTTTCATATAACTGAATTATTTGAAATATATCTTATATTATTTAAGACATTCTAAATACTTTTGAAACACTCATATATCAACACTTGATTACAATCAAACATAACAAATTGAACGTCAAGGATCTTTATATGATTTTGCTAAAATTTTCACGCACATACAGTATACATATACTTATTCTCGAAATAATGACATGCATGGATACATACATACATGTATATAAATATACTTACCAATGGCTTATTCTCGCAGCTACGTGAAAAGGAAACAATTGAGCCGGCAGGATGCTTAAAATAAGTTATAAATATATGACCAGAGAAATGTTAAATTTCCTCTATCGTTTTACTTTCGTTAACAACTTCTACTCACCACTAAATCTTGACGTATTATTGTACAATACTTTTTAGTACAAGTTATGCTGTTCTTTGGTTCATAAATACAAGAGTCATTAGATCCACTATTGGCAGTATAACTGCAGGTATAACATAGCAATGCTAAATTATAAAAAATACAAAATATATGAAATAGTGAAAAGGGAAAAAAGAAAGAAAAATGCTTCATCATACTTAACATGAGAATCATAATAATAAAAAGAAATTAAGTTGACACGTACACAAAACTTGAAACATGTTAATCGTATTTAAATTTGACCTTAATTGTATTAATTTAAAAGGAAACATATAATTTATTTTTGTCATGTTATTTACATATTTAGCGCACGCAATGTGATGAGATGCAGAATTGCAAAAGAGTTATTTGTTCATAATTTTAGTAGTTCATGGTGATTATTGTAAATTACTATAAAACTTATCACATAACAACAGCTCATGAGTGACAATTGATGCTATACAAAAGAGATCATAATAAATAACAATGCAAAATTTACTAAAAGGTCATATATGATCCTGTTTTAGTTTTTTTTTTTTTTTTTTTTTTTTTTTTTTTTTAGAAGAGAAGTAGCACTTCAGGCAACAATGCCTATTTAGTCAAGTACCGTGCTACATTTCTTAGGAAAGGGATAGAGAATAGATAAAACAGGTTGTGAAAGTAGAAGGATAGTCGGAAATTAACTGCCGTATATAAGACAGCACAGCGACCAGTGACTATGCCTTCATCGCTGAGCAGCCCCACCGATAGTCAATTTTTATCTTTGTAGTGAAAAAACCAAAGTCTTCGTTGGGAATCGAACCCACAACCCCCGTATTTACAAGCTAGTACACTACCTACTAGCCTACAGGGGCACCTGAACTGAAAGTTTTGAACTTTAGCCAAGTTTTTCTGCATCGATTGAAATAAATGGTAGTAAGCGGATAAGGAAAGATTTTTAGCACAGTAAAAATATTAATTGCTCTCTTTAAAGAAAAGAATAATTGACAGATATCCTTTGATAATATCATAAGGTTTAAGCGTTGCTAGTATATCCTTAAATACGCTTACTTTTACTACGAATATCCGCAGTAGATCTATCGCGAAAAAAATCATCTTTTGTTTGGTGTTGACAGACAGTTAATCTGAGAATTGATGTGATTTGATTTACATCCGCTCCTGGCCATGAAGCCTTAATCAGATGGTGGACCAAACCACTGCATAATTTGGAACGTCATGCTCGTCCCAGGAAGACTTTGGAGACTTTCCAACTCCTGTCCAGAACACATGTCTAGCATGCTCACTGGATTTGGGAACATTTCACCAGGTAGGTGTTATTAAAGGTGAAATGAACCCGGCCACCATTAAAAACTGACCTGTCTGTTATGGGGCCGCGAAACCACAACCACCACATTACTTCCATATAGGGGCCAACCTCAATAACCAGCCAGAGAACTATTAAATGTCTAAAGAGACAAATAATGAACTCTGCGAGCTCACTGAAGCCCGTGGAAATAAAGTGGAGTTTCCAGTTGAACCCCTGCTGCCTTCAGGGGGCTGGGCTCTCTTTTTCCCCAGTTACACTGTGTCTAGATAGTCGAAGTTCTATAAAGATTATATTTATGTGCCCCCAGGGGGAGTTAATCTGAGAATCAAATTTCGTAGTTGATGTTTTTCAGCATTGCATTTCACCGCACAGAGTGAAAAAACCGGTATATTAATACCAAAATTATATCAGCCGTTGTCAAAAGTGAGCCAAGAAAGTTTGTGCTCAATTTGACAACCATGGTGTTAAAATTTTAAGAACAAATGTTCTTATTTTGACAACAATTGTTCTCAGCTTGACAACGAACTGTTCCCAGCTTGACAACGAACTGTTCCCAGCTTGACAACAAACTGTCCCCAGCTTGACAACGAACTGTTCCCAGTTCGACAATGAACTGTTCCCAGTTTGACAACAAACTGTTCTCAGTTTGACAACAAACTGTTCCCAGTTTGACAACGAACTATGCTTATTTTGACAACAGCTGTTCTTAATTTGACCACGAATTGTTCTCATTTTGACAACGCATCGTTTTTGTTTTGACAACGAATTGTTCTAATTTTAACAACAAATACTCTCAATTTAAGAACGAACAGTTCTCATTTTGATAAAAATTGTTGTAATTTGACAAGGAATTGTGTTCATCTTGACAACGCATCGTTCTTATTTTGACAACAAAGGTTCTCATTTCTCAAAGAATAACCCATTGTGAACCCAACCAAGTGGGAAACATATTTGGTTTATATATTTTTGCAACAAATTTGGTTTTTTGTTATTAAAATAGAAAATTATACATATTTTAATTTAAAGTAAGTTTTACAATTATTTATTGCATAAACATGAAATGGACGACTTATGAAATCTATAATTGTTTTTATCAGAGTAGCGAAGTGTTCACTCACTGTTCATACATGTATGAATATGTACATTTCATTTTTTAGCCGCTTCTTCTCATACATGTGTGAGAGACTGAAAAATATTTTGCGTTTTCTCATTTATGAATGCGACGATTTATTTTTTTCTTTCTATTCATAAGTGAAAAAATGAGAAACACACAAGTGTTCATTTTTGAATATGTACAATTTTGATAATTTTTCATAAATGAAAAGGTCGTAAAAATATGTGCGTTAAGCATTCGCGTACATAAACGCACATATTTGATAATGCGCAATTGTCGGCGTATGCAGGAAAAAAATGTTTTTTTTTTATTTCTTTTAGAATATATTGCAATATTGTATTTTGTGTTAATATGTACCCATGTGTTTTTACTACATTTTAAGGTAAACTGCGATCGTAGGTAGAAAATTTTTTCACGTTCATTTATGAGAAATTTTATAAAATTTCAACATTCATAAATGAACATGTACATTTATGAAAAATAACATTAATGAGAAGAAGCTGATTTATCATTTATCACATATGAATAAGACTAATAATTCTTGTTGTGCGCATTCATGTATGAACATAAGCAGAACATTTTTTCTTGTTCGTTTATGCGCGTGAAAAATAAATATAAAATTTTAGATTTCTCATTTATGAAAAATATCATGAATGTTGATTTTTGAATGTTCATAAATGAAAAATTCTGAACCCTGGTTTTTATATAAATGTTTTTATTTAATGAACCAACTTCATATGACTGAATATGATGATCAAAGTTTCACTTCAAATTTGATGCTAAATAATAGTTTTCTTTATAACGAGTTCCCTTAAAAATAATCTTATTACTTATTTCGCAACTCTTAAAATCTATGTTTTATAATGTACAAATGTTGTCAAAATATACTTCTTCAGTTAAATTTGTAATTATAGACGAATTTATAATTAGAGAATAGATTCTAAAAAATATTTATATTTCAACAGAAAGCTTGAAAATTAAAGTCCTGATTTTAAGACTAACGAAAAACATGGATTTAATCTTGATGTGGTATTTTTGAAATATGATTTTGCTTCTTTATGTTTTGCTTCATATTCGCATACTCCAAAGGTATCTTAGTGAACCACATCTTCTAATTGCAGTTGGATAAAGGGCTAGAAAATGGTGCTTGGGTTTAAAGAGCCATACAAGTTCGTAGAAAGAGAAAGGTGCTTTTCAATTAATTTTCTTAAACTTAAGTTAAGTCATCTTCATAATCTTTTTCAATATTTAAAACATTTATTAAAATGATTATTATTTTTTTTTGTTTTTCTTAAATATAAAAAATAATTTCCTGAAGAAGCTTTCCACAGGAAAGCGAAATATCGAGAAAAATAAAATCGTTAAATTATTTAAAAGACCGTTAACAGATTATTTCATATTTAATTAAATTTATTAAAATGTTTTCTTCACTGTTGAACACATAATTTTGTTCGTTTTCCATATTTTAAACTTATTGATAATTGAAAACTTAATGACGAAACTAAAAGCTAAACAATGTAAAATTTTAATTTGATAACAGGGCGTTCTTGATTTAACAACGTTTGGTACTTTCAAATTTTTCGTTCTCAATTTGATCGCAAGCCGACTTGTATACTTACGTTTTCTGATTTGAAAACGTTTTGTTATAAATTTGTGAATGGATCTAAGCAATTTTATTATTCGTGCTTGATTCCTTTAAATAAATATTTCATGATATTCTCACGAAATATTTATTATAAAAATTTTTATTAAAAAATAAACATTTTATGATATTCTCATAAAACATTTATTTCAATAAAAATAAAAAGTATTTGAAATGTATTACTGTGGGGGAGAGCATATCCATATTGCAATTTCACTATTGCTCACATAGCTCATCAGTGAAAGTAAATTACTTATTTCCATTGCATGTGCCCGTTGCTTTCTTAGAAATTTTGTAAAATTATTTACAAATATTTTTTATTTTCTGAATTTTCAAATTACATATGAATGGTTTCCAATGGCAACCCTTATGTAGAAATGATTGAAAATAAACAATGTTTTTTGTTGTTTTGAAATGTTTTGCTGTGTTTGTATAGAAGTGTTTTTGAGCCTTGCTGTCTATGCTATGTTGATTTTATGAAAAAATTCTCATGGAATCAGTTTGGCTTTAGATATAAGACTTTTAGGTTTTTCTATACAATATTGGGGTAAAATTCACTGATGAGCTATGTAAGCAATTGTGAAATTGCAATATGGATATGCTCTCCCCCGCAGTAATACATTTCAAATACTTTTTATTTTTATTGAAATAAATGTTTTATGAGAATATCATAAAATGTTTATTTTTTAATAAAAATTTTTTAAAATAAATATTTCGTGAGAACATCATGAAATATTTATTTAAAGGAATCAAGCATGAATAACAAAATTGCTTAGATTGAAAATGATTCCGATGAATAAAATACTAATAAAACATTTAATAAAATGTTTTCTTCACTGGTTAACACATAATTTTGTTCGTTTTCCCTATTTTCAAATTTTTTATTCTAAACTTATTGACAATTGACAACTTAATGACAAAACTAAAAGCAAAGCAATGTAAAATTTTAAATCGATAACAGGGCGTTTTTGATTTGACAACAGGCCGTTTATAATTTAACAACCTTTGGTACTTTCAAACTTTTACTTCTCAATTTGATGACAAGCAGTTCTTAATTTGACAACGATTTGTTATAAATTTGTGAACGGATGGTATCACAAAAATATAAACATTTCGTGGTCAAATTGATACCATCCGTTATCAATATTAAAACGACATTTTTCGCTCTGTGCGAATAGAAATAGAGAAAAAAGATAAAATAACTACATTCACGTGTAAGCAGCCAGCGTCAACAGCTAATCCTCCTGTTACAACACATTCACGCCACACTACTTGTGTTACTTTATAAAGTTTGAATGAATATTAGTATTTTGGACAGATAGATAACCCTTAAGTAAAAGTCTACTGTCAGATACAAATACTGTGACATCGCTATACCACCAGTTTCATATTTGCAATTTTTCCGAAACTTATAAATCGGAAACATTAAGATGTATTATGAGCAGTGTTTAAGCAAAACCATACAACATACTTTGAGGCACTTTGTCACTCCCCTGTAAACATATATTTATTTATAAGAAAAATGACATGCTCAAAAATGTATTAATTCTTTGTCATACTGCCCTGGCATAAACACCCAATTATTTATAGTCGAGATAAAAATTTTATGAATTTATTATTTGTAAATAGCATCTTATTACCTTTTTAGTTAATTCTTTTAACGGGTTATTTAAAGCAAAATGAATTACTAAAATTAATGCACATAGAAATAAATAAAATATAAAATATAAAAATGTCCACAAAGTATATTTTTGTATTATAAATATAATAATAAAGTTAATTGTATGTGTGTGTTTGTGTACGTTATAGAGATTTCATTCATACAAATAAATACTCTGCAGGAGACAGCCGTTCACCTAAAAAGCATCTAGTCTCGAGAAAATAAAATCAAATCCCCTTGGCAATACGCCATTAACTGTTTGTTGGCATTCATATTTCAGAATAAAAGTAAAATAGCGCAAATTAATATTCTCGATTGTTTATTTATGTAGAGAGGAAGAAAGTCGTACACTATGTTGATGAGTTTTTATGAAATTTTTAAAAGATTTACAATATTTCTTGGTTTGGTCTGTCAACAGTTGTGGTTAAAAATTTTAAAAATTAAATTATTTTCTATAAGAAAATTTCTGTTTTTAAAAATTCTTGTTTTGCTTTTTTAAAACCTGGGATAAAACTCCTTTTGAATACTTAATTTGAAATTTATGAGCGCAATTTGTTCCATTGGGCGTCATTTGTCCCATTGGGCTCATAAAAAGGGATGACTCCCATGTAATAACTCAAGAGAAAGACTTTTAAGTCGTTTTATACTTTATACTTAATTTTATACCTATTCAGTATCTGCGAAACTGCAATAGTGCGATTCATTAATTTCCATGTATATAAATTTATTTGTGAATTTTAGAAGCATTAACCTTCTCAACTCAACAAAATCAAAATGAAGATAATTGAATACGAATTTTTGGCCATTTCTCCATTTTTTTTAATAGTTTGGTTTAATGTACAGATCCACAAAATCCACCAGGTCTCTACAAAAAAAAATTTTTTTGCAAATACAAGAAAAAGCTGTTAGGGGAAGAAGAACTTTGTTTTTTAATTGTGGCAACACCAACAACATGAAAATTTTGACATTTAGTTTTTCGACGTATTCAACGTATTCAATGCATTGGCAGTTGTTACAATGAATTCAATTTCGCACGAAAATCGCATTAAAATAAATTCAATTCCTTAATGTTGTCAACAATCCAACACCACCAATTGGCGAATTTTGCATGATATGGTTTACGTCGGTACCTAGCGTGTGTATGCCATAACTCGACGGTGGTCAAACCACTGGCGCGATATGATGCGTTTGCCGCGCCCTCGGAACCCGAAAACTAATTTCTAGCAACAGCTTTTTTCTAGTTGCAATTTTGGAGGTTTTTAAGCAGGGCCGCCAACCCCCACTCCTTGCTGAAGAGCTGAAGACTATCCAACTCCTGGTCCAGAACGCATGACAAGCTCACTGGATCCGGAACATTCACCCAATGTTCTCACTAAAGTTGAGATGTTCCTGGCCCCTTAATCAAATTCATGAGGGCCGCGAAACCACAACCGCCACGATACTCCCGAAGGGCCAACCACAATAATCAGACAGATAACAGCTAAAAGGCTAAAAAACCAAATAGCTGAACTCTTGGAAATAACGTGGAACTTCCAGTTAACTTCCTGCTAGCCTACAGGGTACTAGGCTTCCGTTTTTCTCCCTTTGATATATGTAATGACGGTGAGATTCCACCAGAACATATCAATGTGCCCCCGTGAGGTCGGGGGTGGCGAATTTTGTGTAAGAATTTGGCTTTGAAGCCTTACAAGGATTAACTGAAATTAATTGGAATTGTAGGAATTGAAGCCTGCATGAATTGAAGTCTTTAGGAACAACCGGTTGGTTTTTTTAAAAAAAAAATTTTTTCTGACGAAGCCTATTTTCTTCTGATAATCCTACACCAATTATTGAGTTGCCTTTGCATGTTAAAAGTGTCACTATATGTAGCGCTATGTAGTCTAGAGGCGTAATTAGACCGTTTTTTTTCGAAGATGAGGCTGGAAATGTGGTAACGATCAGTGGATCACGCTATTGCTAACAACTAAATTTTGACCTATTATTGACAACGTTGATATCACTGACATGAGGTTTCAACAGGACGGTGCCACATGTCACACAGCCAATGAAACGATTAATTGCAAACCAAATTTCCCGATCGCATAAGTTTACAATAATCAGGCAGTTAAGTGGCCAGCCAGATCGTGTTATTTAACACCACTGGATTATTTTTTGTGGGGCTATACTAAGGACAGAGTCCATATGGAACCAATCGAATAGATTTCAACCTTAAAACTCAAAATCCGTGATGTGATTAACGAAATAGCATTCCCATTTTGTCAAAAAGTAATTAAAAACTTTGATGAAAGAATCGACCTCTGGCAGCGTGGTCATCTTTTCTCTTCGTAATGCAATAAAAATTTGAATCATCTTATCCTATTTTTTTTCGTTTTATTTTGTTTTCGAAAACAAACTTCGTGTTGAAAAAGCCTTTATTTTCACAATTTAATAATGTGGGAAACAACAATAAAAAATAATGATTGTAAATTTAATTTAATTGAAGTTGCTACTAATATTTTGCTTATCGCTGCGTTGCTGTCTCACTGACATTTTCAACAGAAAACAAATTATGTCAAATCTTCAAAGAATACTACAAATAGACCCCAGCCAGGGACCCTGCATTAACTTAAGAAATTAAAAAGAACTAAAGTTTATGCGTTTTAATGTGATTTTATAAAATTTGTTTTTTTTTTTTTTTTATTAATTCAAAGTATTTAGGTGAGTGCGTTGTATAAAATTCGTCTGAATTGCAAATGAGTAAAATGATGATGAAAAATGACATTGTTGTGATTGTTGTCATCATATCGAATGAGGCCAATTTCAAGAATACCCAGCATAATATTATCTACTTATGTGTATCGTTGATATTTTATATTTTAATAGATTTTGCTTTAATATAAAAACAGAAAACGTGACGAGGTATTTAACCTTAGATGTGACATTTTTTTCTTTGGTTTTGAATTTTGTAATTTTCTGGGAAATGTATTAAAACATAATGGCTAATATTGGCTGTGAGTATGGCCATGATTTGTAATTTTCCTAGAAATTAAACAGTGTTTTTTGAAAGTTTTTTCTTTTTCTTAATTTCTAATTTGTGATAATAAATTTAAAGAAAAATTATTTTTACAGTGTGCAGCCCTAAATAAGATCTATTAGAATAGTTTGTTATATTTTGATTTTAGAAAATATCACAGTCGACTTGGCAAATAAATAATACGAATGAACTAAGAGAACAAGGTCTTGAATATTTTATTGCTATGAATACAATTTATGTATTTTTATGAATTTTAGATTGTCATTTATTTGAACTATTTTTTTATCAATAAGTTATTACTGTTCAATTTTAACTTAAGTTCACTGAACGCTTAGTGATAAATTGCTGAGGGAATAGTAGAATTTAGATACCAGCACTTTGTGATTCGCTGCAGCTAAACGCTAAACGGTTTCTCAACAATAAGTTTTTTTTTTCCAAAAGCATAATAAAACAAAAAGTTTTGATTGAGTTGATTCAAATTTTTATTGTATTACAAAGAGAAAAGTTCGACAATTATGAATAAAAAATGATATCTGGAAATGTCCAATCCCGACAAAGCTGGCACATGTCGATTCTTTTATCAAAGTTTTTAATCACTTTTTGGCAAAATGGCGGTCCTATTTCGTTAATCACATTTCGAATTTTGAGTTTTAAGAGTGCAATCGATTCAATTGGCTCCGTAGAGACTCTCCTCCTCATAGCCCCACAAAAAATAATCCAGCCATTTAACTGCTGATTGTCGTAAAATTATGGAATCGGGAAATTTTGTTTGCAATAAATTCATCATTTCATTGGCTGTCCTGTTGAAACCTCATGTCAGCAATATCCATCCACGTCGTCAATAATACCCCAAAATTGAGTTGCTAGCATCTCGCGATAGCTTACCGCATTTGCAGCCTCACCTTCGTAAAAAAAAAAAAGCTCAATCACGCCTCCAGGCCACATAGCGCACCATACAGTGACACGTTGAGCATGCAAAGGCTTCTCAATAATCGCTCTAGAATTTTCAAAAGCCAAATACGGCAATTTTTATTGTTGACATACCCTGACAAGTGAAAAAATTGTATTTTTTCAGAAAAATCAGCCAGTTGTTTCTGAATGAATTGAACGAATCTACAGCGATGTAAATGGTCGGTCGGCTTCAATTCCTACACCAGTTAAACCTTATAAGGCTTCAAATTCAAATCCTTAAGCAAAATTTGCCATGTGGTGGCTTTGGGTAACGCCAATTGTTGGAAAGGTCGAGGAATTGACAAATTTGAATCTGCTTTAACACTGTGGCATACGGCTGTGATATTTTCATTTGAACGAACGACCCGGTCAAACACGCGTTGGTGGGCGCACATTTTGTATAGAGCCTGTCGACTAACAAAGACCACATTCGTAATTCTTAACTGTCTCAACTATGTTGTGCAAAAATATCATAAATTTTACGAAACGTAACTTTAACAGAATCACAATTTTCATAGTGGATTTTAATTATTTGACCGCGATTTTTGTGCGAAATAGAATTCATTGTAACAATTGCCAATTCATCTACTATGAAAAGGTCAAAAAACTAAATGTCAAAAGTATCATGTTGTAGATGTTGCCACAATTGAAAAACCCGATAGCAGGTCATTATAATTAAGTAATTAAAAGAAATTCGAAGTGTATCATATTGTGTTTATTTGAACATTTAGTACTCTACCGTGTGGGTATTTATTATAACTGTTGGTTGACAATGCAAAATTTATGTATATACGCTACCAAAAACTATCTCCACTCTTGATCATT
The DNA here is from genome assembly GCA_030448955.1 of Trichopoda pennipes. Taxonomy (NCBI): domain Eukaryota; kingdom Metazoa; phylum Arthropoda; class Insecta; order Diptera; family Tachinidae; genus Trichopoda; species Trichopoda pennipes. The sequence continues at coordinate 9,211,652 of JASKUP010000040.1, forward strand.
AAACTCAAAAATAATAATGTTTTTTTTTAAGTTTCAATTAAAACTCAATTTTAAAATGCAATTTCATACAGAAATTAAAGGGCACCTCCAGTAAAATTTTAACGCATTTGTGCTAAAAATCAAAGTAGAATTTAATCAATAAATAAAAAAAAATTATTTTGCTACTGTCTAAGGATTAACTGGCATAGCCAATAAAAATAATAATAAAAGCAAAATATAAAATTGTGATGGTAGAGGATTGTTCGCGGTAGTAGGTAAATGACCGGTGCTCTTAATAAATTAGAAATATTCTCATATTCTATTTCTTATAAATGGAAAAGTTTATAATTGTTAGCTACCACGTAGATAGGTAGCGGACTAGAACTACTATACCTTGCAGTTTATCACTAATAATAACGAACTTTATCTAAAATTTAAAAAATATTAAATAATTTATACATTTCATTCTATAAATATTTTTAATACTTAAAAATCGATTACAGCAGAAGGAAATACAAATCCAATTACATTGATTGTTTTGTTTCATGTTTTAATATTAGATCATAATGATTTTATATTTATTTGTGGCTGGAGGTCAAAAAGAAAACAGCAAGAGCTTGTATAATTAATCAATGCCGACAATATCGTACCTTACAGTAGATGCTAAAATATGGCACTGATTAAATAATTTTAAAAATTCTTAAAAGGATTTGACTCTTATGCAGGTTCTATATTTATATTTCATATTTATTTTTTTTTTTAGTTATAAATTCACAATGGCACAAAATTTTAAATTTAAATAATTTTCGATTTCGCTACCAACAATTAATTGCATATTAAAGCTAGGGATAGCACTAAAATTAATTTAATCTAAAATTTCCTTCTATACTCACATTAAAGTATTTATCAAACATCTTATTGGATTTAAAATAAATTCTCTTAACCCATAACATGGGTACAACCCATAACAAAAAACGATGAAAAAAATTTTAATACAATATTGCATAGCTTAGCAATAAGCTAATACAAGCAACAATAACAAAAAAAAATATAGCACAAACACGATTTGAGAGTTTTTTTTACATCATCCGCTCAATTTAACTTTCAAAGTCTACAAAGACTTTTTGTACACAAAAACAGTCTGTAGAACTAATTGCAAGGACAAAAGAATTAGAATAATTTAATTTTTAATAGCTAAAACTTTTAGATGAACCTTTGCTCTGAAGCAAAAGCGGCGAATTAAGTAAAAATTTTTATTGAAAAATAAAATAATCAAAAAAGAAACCATTTTTCTAACATGTTTAAAACATAAAACTATTTCTTTAGCATACTATTTTTTACGGAATAAGCATTTGATAAATTAAATGGCTTAAGTTTATATCCAAGCGAGTGACGTTTTGACAAAATATTATCAATTATTTTTAATATGTTAAATAGTTTATTCAGTAGCGGATTGCAGTATTGCCAAATAAGTGGGATTTTTTTTTAACTAAATGAGATTTAAAAAAATCTGTTTGGGTTTTAAATATACCCTTAGAGATTTTTTCGGGATTTTTATTTTACATTCTTTTAATAATTTCCGTAAGGCAACAAAACATTGGCTTAAGTTAGAAATACATAAATAATAAGTCTTGTTTTTGTATTACAAAATATGCTAAAAAGATTCCCAAACAAAAAAAATTTTTTTTTTTTGAATTATGTGAATAATCGATCTTGAATTCCAGAAAAAATTAATGTTAACTCTAAATTGTCTACGAGAAATGCTTTTGTTGGAAATGTTTCTTCCACCAAAAATGCAAATAAGCAATAGAATGAGAATTATTACAGACTTTCAAAATTACAAAATAATGCTATTATTTTTAAAGCAATTAGTTGAAGGTCAAATAAACTGGCTTTTTGGATATTTTTCAAGGATAAAAACTTTCCTAAAACAAATCTGACAACCCTGCTCTGGTATTACTTTTTTTCTTTTTTTAAAAAAGTATTTATAATAATTGAAGAAAATAATTTATTTCTAAATGTAAGTATAATTTTTCACAATTGAATTTATTTCGTCTAGTGGCATTGAAATTTCAATAGGAAAGTACATTGATTTTCATGTTTTAAATTCATTTATTTTTTTTTTTTTATATAAATACAAATAATTTTTAGAGGAAATCACTGATAAGAAAATGTGAGATAAAAATTAAATAGCATAAATAAAATGTTGGCCGCCGCTAACAAAATGTTTAAAAAAAAGATTTTTTGATTGAGTGCTGTTTTTCTAACTACAAGTATAACAATTAAAAAAAATATTTTGTCATTTGTCACACATGCATACATACACGTGTGTATGTATTTAAAAATAAATTTAAATAATCGTTTGTAAAATAATTTATAACATTAACATGAATTATTTTTGTATATGCAACATGATTGAGTCATTTCTAAATTTGTAATTAAAATTTATATTTATTCCAAGAATTGTTTTGATTTATTAAAAAGTTATCACTTAATTTAGGCTTCCGTTGCTAAATGTTAACACTTAAAAAATGATATCGCTGCAATATCTATTCATACGTCACAGACTTGTATTTCTAGAATATTAATATCTGTATACTTAAACATTTTTACAGCAGGTGTATTTTTATACAGAAAAGAGTTAAGTGAAAGAGTTCCTCTACAGAAACGTGACTTACATACATATGTAGCTTTATGATATCAGATAAAGGCTGCTGTGCCGGGTTTTGTTACAAGTATAAAAGTAAAATTTTTAATTAAAGTGGGTCTGAATAGGAACTTATATGATTTTACATTTTAAACCATTTTAAACAGAGACTTCAAACTTACAACGATGTAATACTCTAATCACGTCAATGGAAGCAATAAAATATTAAATACTAAAAGGTGTCCTCATTCTGTTGAATCGATATTGACACCATGTGGTGTCAAAAGTGAGCCAAGAACGTTTGTACTCAATTTACCAATGGTGGTGTCAAGATTTTAAGAACAATAGATTCTTATTTTAACAAAACATCGTGCTCAGTTTGACAACGAATTGTTTTCAAATTGACAATGAACTGTTTTTATTTTGACAAAAATTATTGTTAATTTGACAACGAATTGGTCTTATTTGGACAACGAATTGGTCTTATTTGGACAACAAATGCTCTCCTTTCTCAGAGAATAACCCATTGTGAACCCAACCAAATTAAAAACACTCAAATATGTATTTTTATAACAAATTTACGGCTGTATGCATTAAAAACGCTTATTTGAGCTTTGAAGTACACGTTAGTTAACAAACACTTTAAGGTGTTTTTTTTTTTTTTTTTATATTAATATTTTTAATAAAAAGCAAAGCACCCAAAAAAGGTTAATTTGCAAGGCTTATGAAGAACTTACAAAGAATTTGTTCATATTAAAAAAATAATTATTCGGATTACGAGCTTTGTTTTTATTATATGTACATCAATAAAACTTTTGTTTAAAATAATTAATTATAATTATATTTTTGTAAAATATAAAAATAAGATGTTAAGATGTTTTATATGGAATGGCATGTTATATTTTAGTTTTTATTATTATTTGTATACTACAATTTGTTTAAATAAATATTTTTTAACATTTTTGGAATAACAAAGTATAATTGTCAATTAAGCCGTTTACATTAAAAGTGGCATAAGTCACAACTCAACAGTTTTTTTTTTTCATTTTTAATAAATTTGAAATTAGAAGTATTGAGATTTGTTAAGAGTAAAGAAGTATTGAGATTTGCTTGAGAGGAGTGTTGATAATTAACGGTACAACAAAAATGCTTTTTTTGAAAGTGGCGTTAGTCGCTGTACTTAGGAAATTAATTACGGAGCTTAGTGTGAAAGAAATGGAAACATGTAATAAGTGTTTGTGAAGTATTGTTGTGATTATTTGACTTATTTTTATTAGTTCGAAAGAATAGTGCAGTTTACGGAACAATTTTATACTGATATCTAATATACTACACATAATTACCATTATTTTATTTTTTTATTCTCAGGAGGTTGTTTCGTGTTGTATAAAATATCTAAGAATGTCACAACTCAAAAGCATATTACTGCACATAGTGACTTATGTAAAGGACAAAATAGTAATAGCCCCCTGTCGAAAATATCCTTCATAGTACACAACATGGAGAAAAAAGATTTTATTTCAACACAATCATTAGAAAAATCCGTTTCAGAAAGAAAACTTAATACAGGCTAGTTAAAATGGCTAAAAATTAAAATGTTTTATAAACTAATTTAATTAAAAAGATGACTATAACAAAGTAACTTATGCCACTTTAAAAAAAAACGGCTCAGTTTATTGTAAACACAATTTGTTTGGTTTTTGAACTTTCAATAATAAAATTGAACTGTCAATTTATTGTAGGTTTAACGTAGGTTTTTCCTACTTTAAAGTTAACAAAGGTATTTTAAGGTAAAAGTGTTTTATGAATACAACTTTAGGAAATTGTGCTAACAACGGCAGTTAAACCTACTTTAAGTTTTTATGCATACAGCCGTTAGTCTTTGTTATTAAAATAAAAATTATACATATTTTTACGGATGTGTCTTGCTTAAGTTTTAAAATAAAATAATTAAGCAATAAAGCGAACTACTGCGTATGTTGTTTACGAACTGCGTGGCTTGCTAAGAAATTGTATATACAAGCAACAACAATTTGATATGGTGTTTACTAAGTGCCTGGCATGCAAGACAAAAACAAATTTCTGTTTACTAACTAAACGCGCATGCCAACAACAAACATGCATGCTGTTTACCATCTACGTAGTTTTCTGAGAAAACTCATCTACACGAGACAACAACAAATATTTTGAAATAAATCCCAAGCAGAAACCTTATCAGCATAAAAACAAAAACAAAAATACACACAGACATACAGGCGCCTATATATCGAATAAATAACATACAACAACAAAATGTAATGCAAAGAGAGTAGAAGATTCTTAAATTTTCTAAACTTTGAATGGACAAATATAAATATGGCAGCGTCTGAGTAGATAGTCAATTTTATTTTTCTCGATATTTCGCTTTCTTGTGGAAAGCTTCTTCAGGAAATTATTTTTTATATTTAACAAAAACAAAAAAAAAATTTTTTTTCTTCAGGAAATTATTATTTATATTTAACAAAAACAAAAAAAATATTTTTTTTGTTTTTCTTAAATATAAAAAATAATTTCCTAAAGAAGCTTTCCACAGGAAAGCGAAATATCGAGAAAAATAAAATCGTTAAATTATTTAAAAGACCGTTAACAGATTATTTCATATTTAATTAAATTTATTAAAATGTTTTCTTCACTGTTGAACACATAATTTTGTTCGTTTTCCATATTTTAAACTTATTGACAATTGAAAACTTAGTAAAAGTAAATTACTTATTTCCATTGCATGTGCCCGTTGCTTTCTTAGAAATTTTGTAAAATTATTTATTTTTACAAATATTTTTTATTTTCTGAATTTTCAAATTACATATGAATGGTTTCCAATGGCAACCCTTATGTAGAAATGATTGAAAATAAACAATGTTTTTTGTTGTTTTGAAATGTTTTGCTGTGTTTGTATAGAAGTGTTTTTGAGTCTTGCTGTCTATGCTATGTTGATTTTATGGAAAAATTCTCATGGAATCGGTTTGGCTTTAGATATAAGACTTTTAGGTTTTTCTATACAATATTGGGGTAAAATTCACTGATGAGCTATGTGAGCAATAGTGAAATTGCAATATGGATATGCTCTCCCACGCAGTAATTTTTTTTTACTTTTTTTACTACTTTATTAAAAAGTACAAAAAATAGGTTTTATAGGTCTAGTGTATCCCAAACCATCAATTTGGTTTTAGAAGTAGAGATAGCACAATTGAACAAACCCATAGATTGGTTCAGGTGATAAGAAGGACTTTTGAAGAGAGGAAGTATTGTTCAGCTATTTTTATTGATGTTTCTCAGGCTTTTGACAAAGTTTGGCATGAAGGTCTATTTCTGAAACTGACCGCTCACTTGCCTTGTAATATAAGCAACCTATTAAAAAGCTACATAATTGGGCGAAAATTTTCTGTTGTTGAAGGAGACTTCATTAGTGTATCCAAACCAATTTCCTCAGGCTTACCACAAGGTAGCATTCTTGGACCAGTTTTATACTTGATATATACCTGCGATATGCCTGTAAGTGAAACTGTCCACACTTCTACGTTTGCTGATGATACAGCGTGTCTAAGTTCGCATGAAAACTCCCATCAAGCCTCCATAAATCTTCAGCAACATATAACTCAGTTGGAGTTGTGGTTAAAATTATGGAGAATTAAAGTGAACGTTCAAAAGTGCATTCATGTGACCTTCACCCTGCGAAGAGATAATTGTTCACCCGTTCGAATCAATAATCACATTGTCCCTCACCATACTTATGTGAGATATCTTGGTATACATCTTGACCGTCGCCTTACATGGAAACATCATATTGACTCAAAGCTAACACAACTACATTGGCTCATTGGCAGAAACTCAAAACTTAGCTTAGATTGTAAGCTTCTAATTTACAAGACTATTTTAAAACCAATATGGTCTTACGGAATCCAACTTTAGAGCACTGCCTCAGCTTCAAACGTGGATAGAATCCAACGTATGCAGAATAAAATTTTACGGTTGATAACTTCCGCCCCATGGTACATCAGAAATTCAAACATACATTGTGATTTAGACATGCCGCTGGTGACTACAGAAATCATCAAATACGCAGGCAAATACTTGATGAAGCTTGAAGACCATCCTAACCCCATCGCTCGCAATATCTTGGATTATAGTGGACATAGCCGATCAAAAAAGAGGGATACCGCAGCTTTAATCCTCAATGCTACAGACGATACATCTTAGAAATATTTGCTCGGTTTTTTTTTATGACAATTTTCTTTTTTACCCAAAAGGTTAGGACTGACATGGTCAGGACTAATGGAACTTTTTTTTAGAATTTAAGATTTTAATACTTATTGTTAGTTCGTTTCGTGAAGATACAATAAATAATTATTGAGAGTTAAAAAAAAAAATAGGTCAAGGGTGTCTGCATATAAAGCCTAATTTCTAATAATAAATATTGCAAAAAATATATATAAAAAAGATGGCCCACATATGATGTTATGTACACGGAATTATTTTATGGATCGCATTAATAAGGAGCACTTAGCGCTTATTTAAAAAATAATTCTGTGCTGTTAAAAGAATGTCTGAGAGTAAAATGGAACAATAATTTAAAAACTATTTACCTTTGTTTTAACTTGCAGATATGCACAATCTATATTTTATTAAAGGCGTTTGGAAGCTATAAAAGTTAAAGATTGCTACTGCTCTATTCACACAGAATACACATGTGTGATATTAGTTTTTAGCAAATCAAATTAACATTAACAGATTAAAGCCCTACAAAACTAAAGAGTTGTAATAAAAAAAGCAGTAAATTTAGCTTTATTTACCTTGGCACCACCTTATGCTTGTTTTAATATGGTGACTTCAGCATTTTGGTTTATATGGTTATTTTTGGGCAACGAGCATAAACGTATTTAGTAAATTGTTATAAAAAGAATAATACCCCTTTAATGAACAGGATAACTGTGATATATATTAACTATTTAAAGAAAATAATTCATTTATATATAAAAAACTCTTATTTTATTGGTTAACAACGGCTACTAAAGCTTAAATAAAGATCTGTAGGGTCTTAAATACCACACTAAATTTGCAGCTAAGTTCTTTTGACTCCTTTCAATAAACATCATCTGTAGCTGTGGCTAAGCACGTTTATCTTACGACTATTGAGAAAAAAAATTGTTATAGATTGTGAGTAGGCACTGCATGATCATAGTCTGTCTGTTATAAAAAAACATTTTTGGCTGACGCTTAATTATTACGAATAGAAAATACTGCAAAATTTTTCAAGATTTTGAAGATCATGATTACATAGCATTGACAAGACAGAACTAATAGCAGAACTGCGGCAACATTAGTATGTTTGGCTGGTAACAGTGGTGGTGACTACTCTCATACAATTATGTATGTTAGTGTGTTGACAACTTTTGCGCGATGTGCATTATCGTACAGTTAAAAATCAAACAAATGGCAACAATCAATTATTTTTTTAACCGTTCAAAGTTGAACCCAAAATCGAGTGCAAGAGTGAAAGAATGGGCATGACACCATCTATAAAAAAAAAATTATTTATTACGAATTATCTACTTTGGTTTTAAGAAGCTTCGAATTTTTCTTGTGTAGCTATAACTGTAGCTGGAGGGGTTCTCTGAAATATAGCCCAACGCATAAATATTATGCAACAAAAACCATGAATATTTCCGGAAATTTATTTAGTTCGAATTTGAATCACTTTTCAATTTATTCAAATTTGAAAATGTGAAGCCCAAAAACAAAAAAAAATTTTATAATAAAGAAACCTTAAACTCATTTTATTTGTATTGTTTTACATAAAGACGAGTTAACGCCAGGTAATTTCTGATTACTAAATTGTACATGTAGGGTTAGTGTTAACCTAATAATGAGAACATGATATGAAAACTTGGTGCAGAATCAGCGCAAACTCAGAAAACGAGTGCGGAATCTCTACGTAGAAATTTCCCAATTGTAGGAAAATCTATTCTTGGTTGGCCAAGGAGGAATTTTACAATATGGGGAATGTTATTCTCAGATCTAATGAACAAGAATCTTCAGCTAAAGTTTAGTGGTTGTCGAAATTCGAAAACTCTTGCTGATATATAAAATTATTCAGAAATAAAAGTAAAATATGAAAAATTAACAAATAGTTATCGATTAATCAATTATAAATAATTTACTAGAGAACGATTTTGTGAGATCGCAAAGAAGAAAGGCAAAGAAATAGGCTCGATGCCCACCGCGACTGTTTTAACGGCGGCAGTAATCGAGTCCATGTTAGTTTGCGCCTTTCACCGTCATCCGCCAATGCACATTGGAGGCAGTTGGCGGCTGGCGACGAATTTATGGCGTGTGTGTTTTACCCCCCGGGGGCACATATATATGGTCTTTGGAGATAGCAACAACTTAGACCTGTGCAACTAAGGGGGTCCCCCCGGGGGCACATTTATCGGTTCTTATAGAATACTCGACTATCTGGACCTGTGCAATTGGGGGAAAAAGGGAGCCCAGTCCCCTGAAGGCAGACTGGGAGTCAACTGGAAACTCCACTTTATTTCCACGGGGATCAGTGAGCCCCAGAGTTCATTATTTGTCCCTTTAGACTTATAATAGTTCTCTGGCTGATCATTGAGGTTGGCCCCTATATGAGAGAATCGTGGTGGTTGTGGTTTCGCGGCCCCATAGCAGGTCTGTTTTTATGGTGGCCAGAATCATTTTGCTGATAATGACACGCATGGTGAATGATCCAGTCCAGGGAGCATGCTTGACATGTGTTCTGGACAAGGAGTTAGAAAGTCTCCGACTCTCTAGCAAGGTGTGATGATTTGCAGACCTGTACTGAAATCATTAAAGTTGCAACTAGGTGGTTCTGTTGCATAGAATTATGGCTTCGGCTATCTAGGACGCATGTATGACGTTCCAAATTATACAAAGTGGTTTGTCCACCATCTGATTAAGACTATATAGTCAGGCGCTGATGTAAAACAAATCACCTCTGTGCAACTAAGGGAAAAAACGGAGCCCAGTCCCCTGAAGTCAGCAGGGGTGCAACTGGAAACTCCACTTTATTTCCACGGGAATCAGTGATCCGCAGAGTTCCGTTATTTGTCTCTTTAGACACTTAACTGCTCTCTGGCTGATTATTGAGGTTGGCCCTTTATGGGAGTATCGTTGTGGTTGTGTTTTCGCGGCCCCATATCAGTCTATGTTTCTATGGTGGCCAGGTTCATTTCACCTTTAATAACACCTACCTGGTGAAATGTTCCCAGATCCAGTGAGCATGCTAGACATGTGTTCTGGACAGGAGTTGGAAAGTCTCCAACTCTTAAGCAAGGAGTGATGATTTGCAGCCCTGCTCTGGAATCATCGAGGTTGCAACTAGAAAGTTCTGTTGCATAGAATTATAGCTTCGGCTTCCTAGGACGAGCATGACGTTCCAAATTATGCAGTGGTTTGATCCACCATCTGATTAAGGCTTCATGGCCAGGCGCGGATGTAAATCTTATCACACGTTATGGTGTGTGTGTATTTTTGAAGTAAACAATGCTCAATATTTACGTAAATGCGATACCATATAATATCAAAACACAGCGCACAAAAAAATTAAATGCATTGAATGAGTCGATCCAGTCGTGTAGTTGAATAACCTGGATACCGACTGCAGTGCCATTCGTGCTGGTTTGTGAATGTAAGCCATCCAAGGTGATACACAAGCGCATACAAAAAAGATTTATTCAGTGACATACACACGTACCGTAAAATTATATACATAAAGAAGATTTGTATGGAAGGTACCCTTTGTACAATTCCGCCCATATTTACAGCAGCACTTAAAAAATGCACACCAAACCGACGTACCAAATTTTGTGCAAATACCGTTATCAGGAGCATTTTTAATTTGTGGTTTGAATGAGAGGTACCACGCCCTTTGTACAATCCTGCCCATATAGGCATTGTCAGATTCTTGGTCTATCTTCTTTAAACTTAAAAACTAATTTGCAGTTACCAAATCAGTTGCAGAATTTTGGAAGTCAGTTACAGAAGATTGGAAATGTAAAAGCATTTCTTATATTTCTGTGTCGATAGATATGCACCGTACAGGTCTAACAAAATAGCTTCTTGTTTATTAATGTACTTTATATTAAATTTTATAAAAAAATTAAAGATCTGGAAATCTTTATATACAAAAATAATGAAATATAAACAATTTCCTTGAACAGAATAATAATAATAGATTATTTATAAATATGACCAATTATTCTTGGAATATTCATTGTCTTGTTAAAAGAAAAATTAATATCAATATTAAAATAGGTGTAACACCATCCTTAAATGCAATTTAAACACATTAAATTGAGTATTCACTTACCGCCTGATTTTTTAAACATTAAGCCAACGAGAACAAAGGAAACTAATAAAGACTTTCCAAGTGTTGTCAACGTCATATTGTTTCTTTTTCTAAATTAAAATAATTTTTTTATGGTTAATTGATGTCTTGTTGAAATGCTTTTAACTGGATGACTGACTGCGGTTTGTTCAACTACAGACAATCAATTGGAAAAAACTATTGCATAACAGACATATAGACATATGTATAGACAAACAGGCCCATCAGGGAGCAAAATACTCATTTACTCATAAACCCAATGCATTACTTAATATCTTATCTATTTTATTTATCGTCATAATGTTTCTTTGACACTTTATTTGCTCACTTTGTTCTTGTTGTTTGATATTTCAGATTGATAAAATTGCAACTAAAACAACAGCTTTGGGTGAAGTATGCCACAAGGTACCGATACCAACTACAACTACAACTACTACAACACCGCATGCTGGAAAAGGTGTGTATGTAGAATTAAAATGTAAATAGTTTTCTCACTTTAAAACAAACACTTGCCTGTATCATGTAGCAAAAATTTGTATGGAAAATAGAAGAAACATAAAGTATATGATTTTAGAATGATTTGTGAATATAATAAAATAGCTATTAACAGATAATTTAACAAAATTAAACATACATATATTAAAAAAAAAAAAAAAAGAAACTATAAATATAAAATATATATCTAAAGACTTGCAACAATAAAAAGAAATAAAGAAAAAAACTTTGCATGCCTAATTCCTAATAATTTGCAGATGCAGTCAACAATACCTCCCCTACCCAAGTCCAGGCCTTAACAAATGCCAAACAAACCAAAGCTGTAGTAACAAATAAAAAATCTTCGCCCAAAACCCTTCCTGCTACCTATTGTGCCAGCACACGTTCTGCAGCAGTTATGGCTTTGGCATTAAGAAATCAAACAAACGGCAGTCCACAGTTGTCACACAAAAATTCACATGCCTACCGAACTTCCGAAACTCCCAACAACTCAGCTGAATCAACTTTTACAACTGAGACATCTATGAAAACACCGCCCCCAGCAGAAAAGTTACGTCAAGCAACTAGCCGATCACCAGCACAACAAATCAAAGCCAAAATTTTAAATAATCGACCAAATGGTATTGGTGAATTGTATTCGGGTGGTTCGAGTAGTTCTGATAACGATGGGGTAAACACTTCCTCATCCTCCTCAGCAACAGCCTTAAGACGCTTGTATTTTAAAAGCGGCCGCAATACAAAAACAAAAGCTAATACAAATACGAATACAAATACAAATAAATCTTCCATGTCAATGTCCCAAATAACAAAAAATGCCATTTGTACGGCAGCTGTGCTATATCATTCTTCAGTAGAAGGTACCCTAGGCAGTGCTAGCAATACGTCCAAAAGTAAAAATGTTCCCAAGGTCAGTCCACAACATGTATAAATAGTTATCCGTTATATTAGATATCGTTATTATAAAACGAAAATTGTTATTATTTGTGTATTTGTTTGTTCCTCCAAAACTCAAGGTTGTCGTTATGGGTTCCTCTACTGCATCGGCAAGTGAAACCATTATAAATACATCCACAGACTCAGCATCGACTATGATTACAAATATTACCCATACTGATACATCAGAGACCTGCGATTCTTTAGACTTAGGTAATTTTATTTTATTCTCTTTTTGTATATACGGATGTAATTAAATATACATAAAATTGTAATTGTTTTGGCATCATTAATTTGAATCCTTTAAATCTTTTTATTAACGTTTGCGTTTTTGTGTTATTTAATTGCATGTTTTATTAATACTCGCACGCTCATGAAAAAGCAAAAAACAAAAAAAAACCGATTTAATCATGTGAATTCATTTCACAAGCAAAATGAATTGCGTTCCATCAAATTAAATATAAAAGAATTTTTTTCTGAAACATTATATTTAATACATTCATTCATGTCTTTAAGTTGGCGGGTTTCTGTGAAATAAATAAATTATTGTTTAAAAATATGGATCTTTCTTTATTTTTAATTCATGTTTCAAAACTTCTAGGTAAAAATTTCAAATGTAATTGAGTTTGTTTTAGCCAGAAATATCTTAATTTCTGATTAATTTCGTTTATAAGACAACTTACTGCTCTCAAGCTTAATTATTTTTTGTTTTGTTTGTTATTTTTTCAAGTTTATTTATTGCGTACGAAATGTTATCCAGACGATATACACAATTTGGTGCTAAATGAAACAAAATATGTTGTTGAAATTGTACTTCGTTGATTTTGTAAAAAGTCTCGCAATATATCTCTGGCAACATTTATTTTGGAGCGTGGAACAAAGTTTGCGTGGAATTGCCGTCAATAGAAAAATAAATCTGCCTTGAAAATGGCAATTCTTTGTTAAGCCGTAGTATTGGCGTTAAGCGAAATAAATAAAGTTGATCCACTAACAGCTTTCAATAATTACAAAAATTAATTATATTCCATAGCGATGAAATGCAGTATTAGTGCACCTTGAAGCAAAAAAAAAAATACAAAAATAAAATTACGCTGCATGATTGGACAAAAGCCTCTAAGCGATCATCACCTAATTTTTCTACAATACGTTTTATTATACAGGGTGTACACCGGGGAGGTAAACTATTTTGTTTGTTTATAGTTTTTGATTAAACGAAATTTAATATCGGCAATTATGCAAGGAATACAATATCAGATAATTGTCCGCCTGTATGAGCACATTTTTCATTACATTCACACACACACACACATTTCACGCGGTATTTCATTAACTTCTTCACCAACAATTTGTTTGAGTTGCTCAAGCGTTTATAGTTTATTTGCATAAAACTTGATTCTCAGATATCCCCACACATAGACATCCGGAATAGTCAAATCAGGCGACGGTGGAGGCCAACGAATATCACCAATGCACAGTAATTCCATTGTAATCCTTGCTGTATGCAATGTGGCACCGTCTTGTTGATACCACATGTTAATCAAGCCCAAAGCATGCAGTTGTAGCATCTCTCCCCAATTACTGTAACACCGTTTTCATTTTCAAAGAAGTAAGATCCAATGATTCCTCCTGATCAAATTTCGCATCAGACTGTAACTTTTAATGAATGCAAAGGTGACTAATGACCCCATAATCGACTATCCATTCAAATGAGAATATGCGTCATCACATCATATAAAAATCGATTTTTTGGTAGGTGAGCCCAAATTAGGCTTATTTTTGCGAAATTCCTCTTATTTACGGAGATACAGCCATTTTAAGTTTTTAGTTAAATTTTCATATAAAAATCGATTTTTTGGTAGGTGAGCCCAAAATAGGCTTATTTTTGCGAAATTCCTCTTATTTACGGAGATACAGCCATTTTAAGTTTTTAGTTAAATTTTCATATAAAAATCGATTTTTTGGTAGGTGAGCCCAAATTAGGCTTATTTTTGCGAAATTCCTCTTATTTACGGAGATACAGCCATTTTAAGTTGTCATAGGCGAGCTGTAACATCGTTTTGGTATATACACGGCGGCGTAAGTAGTTTTATGGAAGAAGTTCTTGCGTTAACTGAATATTATGTGGAAACAAATGCAAATCCGCGTGCAAAATTGTGACCAAAGTTATTCTTTGAAGACCAAAGCCCTGAGCACGTCGTCAAATTGAGATCGATAAATTATTTTGAACACTTTCTTGAGCTCAAAAGGGGCTCACATTTGTGAGACTAACAGAGGCGGACATTTATCTGATAATGTATTCCATACATAACTGCCACTATTAAATAAAACATTTATCAATATAAGATCCATTCTTTTTCATTTAATCAAAAATTTTAAACAAACACAGTAGTATACCTTCGGACCGCGGACACCCTATATATTGCAGTAATAAAGTTATGATTTAAAAGTATTAAATCATTAATATTTTTTTTTAGAATTTATATGCCACATTGCTTTAATTTAATTGCTTAATGTATAAAATTTAAATTGGTTTATTTAAAATTAGCAAATAATTTTTTTATGTTAAATAATCTTATAATTTTATTTTTCATTTGTAAATAAACACAAATATTTCTAAGGAAAATGCAGTTTTGTTTGTTTGTTTGTTTGTTTAAATGTACAGTTTTCTTTTTATTTTTCTATTAAATTGATTATTCAAACAATTTCCAAATTACTTATTGAAAACAAATAAAATTTGCATGTATTTGTATAAAGATTTATTTATATATTTTTCAGGTGATAACTCGGGTCAAAGTGAACCGTTATTTAGTTCCTTGGAAGAGCCTTTACTTACAGCCATACAAATAGATTCCGAACAAGAAGGTACTGAAATTGAATTGACCAGTTGTTCATCATATTCCCGGCCAGATATTAATTTGCAGGACAGCACCGAGGTATGTTGTAACAAATATTTGATTTTAAGTTCAATTGTATGATTAAATATTTTTATATTCGTTGCTCCTTTTTTTTTACTAAAAAATACTTTCTGATAATTATTAAGGAGATTCACATTTGAATAACAAAATTTAAATTCATTTGGGTCAAGTTAAGGATATCATCATTTACTTTAAACAAATTCTCTGATTTGATAACCTTTTTAGGAATTCGACGACACCCTTAAATAAAATTTAAAAAATAAGTACTTTGATGCTAAAATAATTTTAGCTTAATCACCTTTATTGACAGATTAACACTTTTAAGGGTTCTTTCTAGTAAAACGAATTTAAAACTGTTTAAATGATGTTAAACTGCATTAAACGAAGTTTAGCACTTCTAAACATCTGATTTAACAGCAAAAAAGGAAATTTTTTGTGTCTTATCGGTCAAGCTGATAAAAAGTGATTTAATTAAAATAGCCCAAAATTTAAAGCTCAAAAAGTATCAACTGGAACTAATCAACAATCAACCGTACGGACTTTATCGACTGGATGAAACTAACTATAGCTTACTATGGCTTCAATCTTAAATAATGTTTTTCTATAATAAAACGGATTGTTCTTAATGTAAAGTATTATTTAACATAATTTTTGCTTTCGAAGTATTTCCATCACCATGAAATATGAACTTGAATAATTTTTTAATATCTCGTGAAAATTGTCATGATTTGCTTCAAATTGATTGATCAAGGGCGATCAACCTTTCTGATTGTTTTAAAAGATTGTAGCGCAGAATAAAACTGTTAGCTCTTCTTGTTTTGATCAGTGGCGAAAAAACTTGGTCTAATAAATTTTTCCAGTTGTGGGTTATGGTACTCCTCTTCGTATATCACAACGTCATCCGTTTACGGATTTTCAATACTTTTTTATCTTTTATATGCTTGCTTTATTCGATCTTTCACAGCCTCCGATTTCTTTATATTTAATTAGAAAATTTGTATTAACTGAGGCTTACAAAAATATTTCTATTGCACCGACAATTTCATCGAAACACTTTACATTGCTCACACAAGCGACTGCTAGGGATATATTGACAGTATTATCCAAAATGTACTTTACTTAAACAATACTAACGGCTTAAGTTCTCTATCAAATGATCTAGTAAATATTTTTATGAAAGCCAAAAGTATTTTTACGATATTATTCCAAGAAACTTTCAATTATTATGACACTACCTTGTCTAAGGAGCCTTGTGTGTGACCATAAACTTGAGATTTTTATATTTTTTTAAATCTCTAAAATTATTCTATTACAATTTTATTAAACATTCTTACCAACTATTAACTTATCGGCACGTAAAGCAATTAGAATGCCATCATTATTTTTACTGGCAGCAAATATTTTTATACAAATTGTTATCCAAAAATAACCACAAAATGTTCATTGTTTTCTTTTAATGACCTCCAATTTATAATTTACTTACATACACACTGGCACATTCGCACAACTAAACGGCTAAAATGTTAATGCTAAAGTGTGTCCATAGAAATTGTTTTAGGAATAGAAATAGTACTTATGAAATTGATTCTTCTATTGTTGTGTGAACGAAACAGTTTCACTTTTTTTTTTGTATGCGATTCTGTCTATTTACTTAACACTTAAATCATTTTTATTTTCTTTTAATATTTATTTCTAACAATCTTTTAAAATCATCAATTAGAGTCAAGAGTCCTGCCTTTCAATCTTAACGGGGGAACCATCTTCAACCACACCATTATTATCATCGCACAGAAGGCATTCGCCCACAGGTACTGGTCACGCAACTAAAGAACGTGAAAATGAACGTTTGCCTAGTACGGCGCCCGCCCCCACAAGTGGCGGCAAGCATTTTACATTTGACAAACCACAATCACCGAAATCCGCACGCTGTACCGATAAGTCACGTAATTGTTTTACGTTTAAAGACTATGATGCCGAACAAAAAAACTACAATAAACAGCAACTATACCAACCACGTTCAACAAAATATGAAGACGAAAAGGAAGGACAAACATTAGACAAGTGTCAATCAACAAATGAAAAATTAACTGTACGTTCCTATTCCTCGCATAAGAACACCAATTTAAATGGAAAAAATGGTGTTGATAACCATTTCAACAGCAACAAAAAGTCAAGAATAGATATTGCTAATAGTAAAGATCGTAATCGTTATTCAGTAGTGGCCCCAGTTGCAGTGGCAGCACAAAAAACTAGTCCAAAACGTGAAAGGCGACGTTCACCCTCTTCATCATCGTCTAAAGTCAATTCTGCTCCGCCTACAATGAAGGATAGCAATTTTTTCTGCAGTAACTCATCACCGACCCGACTCAATAACAAACAACAGTCGCCTACCTCGCACAGCTCAAGTCAGCGTAAATATTCCTCCAGTTCTTCTTCGGGGGGCAGTGAGCGTTACAAAGATACCATATTATTTCCCTTCGATCGTGAAGCGATCGATTATGAACGTATAAAGCGTGAATGTTTTGCGTTAAAGGAAAATTCTAGTTCATCCGCCACCACCACCAGCGATTCAGATGAAGCAGAACCCTGCTCGGTTTATGAACGAACTAAGGCAACCATTACAACAAAGCCTACAGAATTTTACAAACAATATTCAGTTTTCTCGCAAAAGGAACAACTACAGCAACAGCAACATCATCATCCGCAGACATCATCACGTAAAAACTCTAAACGCTTACGTTCAGAATCATTGGCACAAAAATATATACCTAAATCGGATGCATTTAGTCCGAAATCAAAAAGCAATTCCCCCATAAACAATGCCCATCATTCGCCTAACTCGCAATTAGAACTAAACAGATTTGAGGACATTGCCTCCAAATTTGATCAAATGCCTCCAAAACATGGTTCGGTTGTAAATCTATCAGCGAAGACCACTAGTCCCCTAACTAGCTCCAATCAATTAACGAATTTAAAAAATAACAACAACATCAGCAGTAACAACAACATTGAGAGCATATCCTCAAATGCTAGTAGTGCCAGTAACTCACGTAGTAACACTCCACCGCTACCCAATTTACGTGTTGACTTTTTCATGGAAAAGTCGACAAAACATTCACGCAAAAAAATATTTAAAAATAAAATCAATATCGGCACATGCACGGGGGCCGGTAAAGTAACCTCAGCGATTGAGGAAGTAGATACGATCACAATTGAAAAAAAAGCACACGACTTTTTGGGTGACTGCCAATTAATTGTAGGTAATAGCAACTCTTCAGCAAGCGCTAATGTTATCGTTAATTCAGGTGGACCTATTAATGTGACAGCCAATCCAATGGAGGTGGCTGTATGCACGCAACCAAGAGCAACAATTGTCGTCCAACAAGTAAGTAAAAGTAAAGTAGCATTTTAACACACAGACAGACAGACACGTACACATTATTATACGTTAACGTAAAAGAATAATAATAATAATAATAATAATAATAGCAATTGTACGGAAGAGCTTATTAATGTTTAATTTTAAAAAATAAATATCATCATCATCATCATCCTCATCATTCTATTAATTCGCTCAATTCAGTAAGAAAAAATGCAAACAAAGGGCTTTTAAACCGAAACAAAAGTGAGTCAATTAAATACCATTTAATTTTACACCTCAAAGACAATAAACAGACAATAGCCAGAACATAATTAAATTCACTTGAATGCAAATTGCAGGGGCGGTATATTGTCTCACACTTTACTTAAGGAAATGCACCACATTCAACCTGGAGGGGGGTTACTGGAACGATAAACTTATAAATATTCTTTGGATATTTTTATAAAAGAAAATCTTTCTCGAAATAATTTCAAAATAGACGTACGTGTTGTTTTTGTTTTTCCATATTTTGAGCATCCACAGCCAAATGATCAGTTTTGAACAACAAGGAACTTACTAAATGTCTGTCTATTGATTTTTTTCGGATAAAAATAACTTAAATACATTTTTATTAAAATTTCTGATTCGTTATTTGAAATTACTTCTTAATATAAATTGCTTTAATTGAAACAGTAATAAAGATTAATGTTGTATTAAACGTTTAAAGTCTCGGACACTGATCACAAATTTTGGGAACGGCGTCTTCTGACTATGTCATATTTAAGAACGAGGGGTGCTTTTTAAAACTAGAATTATTCACGTATTATTATGTTTAGCAGCTAAATGTTAGTCATAATTTTGTAGTTATTTAAAGAATAGTTAACTTTTCTTCACGTCATTAATGTGTCAAAAGCTGCTATTGTTTACCTTCGTGAACAATAATTTAAATGGATGGTTTTTGAAAACTTCACCAAAAAAAGAAAAAACAATCGCCATCGGCAGCCACACGGAAGAAGAGCAAGAAGGTAAATTAATCCGGCTCAAAGGACTATGTTTATTCGAGTTAAATTAATTTTTTCTTCTTTCTTTTCTTCCGTGTGGCTGCCGCTGACCAACTTTTCGTTGTTGGCCATGAAGTTAGATGAACTTTGTAATAATCAGTAT
The DNA here is from genome assembly GCA_030448955.1 of Trichopoda pennipes. NCBI lineage: Eukaryota > Metazoa > Arthropoda > Insecta > Diptera > Tachinidae > Trichopoda > Trichopoda pennipes. The sequence continues at coordinate 9,231,550 of JASKUP010000040.1, forward strand.
TGGGTGCATCCAATTAAATTATTGTTCACTGAGGTGAACGAACAGTTGTCGACTTAATTTTATATCGAGTCTTTAATTTGTTTAGGTGTAAAAACTTGTAGTTCTCTATATTTTTATTTCACAGAAATAGAAACTTATTTTGTTTTGCACTGTTTGGGTTATAAATTTTTTCATATACATACATATAGTTAACATATGATAAAGAATGTTACCTATAAAAAAAAATCCTTGTAAATATACAAAATGTGTGATAAAATAATTTTTAATAACCAATTCTCAAAACCCCAAAACTATAACGCCAATTGTACATAAATTATTTCAGTAAAAGTATTTGTTGTGTTAAAAATATTTTTCACACTTAACCACTTTAAATTTAAATTACCGATTAATTACAAAAATGCATAAGTCATATCAATCATTGAGTTGTTTAATATAAAAGGTGTTTTTTTAAGCTAGATAGAACTTTAAATTGTAAAAAGTAACACAAAAAATGAAATTTTGATGAAACATTTTTTTTATTTGTTTCAGTATACTCTGACAAATCATCATGAATAGACTCTCGCTTGAACAACGCTATGAAATTATCCAAATTTACTTTGAAAATCAGTCGTCGATTCGCGCAACTTATAGACGACTTCGTCATTTTTATGGCGTACATAATCGTGCATCTGAACAAGCCATTCGTCGAACTGTCGATAGATTTCGTACCACATACTCTCTAGAGGATGCAATAACACCAACACGTCGAAGGAATGTGCGTACTGAAGAGAATATCGCCGCTGTAAACGAAAGTGTGGAAGAAGATCCAAATTTATCAATTCGTCGTCGGTCGCAGGAATTAGAGCTCTGTCCGTCCACTACGTGAAAAATTTTGCGCAAAGATCTCGGCCTACACCCGTAGGCCGAGATCTTTGCGGTGCAGGAATTGAAGCCACGAGACCATTATATGCGTCGTTCTTTCGCCGATTGGGCTCGAGAGCAGTTGGCAACTGACCCGTTGTTTTATCGCAAAATTGTGTTCAGCGATGAGGCGCATTTTTGGCTTAACGGGTTTGTTAATAAGCAAAATTGCCGCATATGGGGTGAGACCAATCCACAACAGACCCTACACACTCCACTACATCCAGAAAAATGCACCGTTTGGTGCGGTTTTCACGCTGGTGGCATCATCGGACCTTATTTCTTCAAAAATGAGGCCGGAGCTCGCGTTACGGTCAATGGAGATCATTACCTCACCATGATCAATGATTTTTTGTTTGAAAATATGGATGACATTGATCCGGACGAGATGTGGTTTCAACAGGATGGTGCTACGTGCCATACAGCGAACGCAACCATCGACTTATTGAAATCAAAATTTGGCGATAAGTTGATTTCGAGAAATGGACCTGTCAATTGGCCTCCAAGGTCGTGCGATTTGACACCACTCGACTATTTCCTGTGGGGCTACGTGAAGTCACTGGTTTATGCTGATAAACCAGCAACAATTGACGCCTTGGAGGACAGCATTGTTCGTGTTATTCGTGACATACGCCCAGCAGTGCTCGAAAAAGTGGCCCAAAATTGGACGTCCAGAATGCGCTTCGTCAAGAACAGCCGCGGTGCCCATATGCCCGAAATCATTTTCAAATGTTAATGTCACGTATTGATCCTTCGAATAAAAAAGAAATTTTGATTACAATTTAATTTTTTGTGTTATTTTTTACAATTTCAAGTTCTATCGGGCTTAAAAAAACACCCTTTATTATATTAATTTAAAAATATAATTTGTTATTTTAAAAGTATAAAATTTATATATGAGATCACTACTTTTTGTTTAGCTTTTGTACCTTAAAATGGCTAAAATACTATTCTGAAATTTCAAAACGCCATTTTTTTTTCTTTAAATATTTTACAAAAAGATTTACCAAAAATAAAATTCTTTCAAATTAACATCTGATTCAGTTGAGTGTTATAAATGAATAAATTATCCGTTTAATAGACCGTTTTTAGGGTTCCGTACTCACTCTAGTTACCTTTAATCATTGTTTTCGCTTCAATGTCTATCCGACAGTCTATTTCTTAAACCATTATAGCGAAGCGATTGAAATTTTCACATAAATTATATTATTGTAGCCGCTTTAAGAGATAATAATATATGGAAGTTAAAAAGTAAAATATGTATTCTGTTTATGATCATTTCTTTCAATCCATTAAACAGAGTATGTGTCTACTATAATGACAACTATAAAAAATAATATTTAATATTTAGAAGACTTAATTTTGACATCCAATTATTGGTATTAAATTTTCAATCGCAGTGGAAGGAAATTTTAATTATTCAAAACCAAATAAGAATAATATAAAACTCAAAATTGAAAGGTCCAGCTTGCATGAGTCCTTTTCGCAAATGACTGATTTATTTTATGCAAATGGACACAAAGTCATAAATCTGTTTATCTGTTTATTACATAAACTTTGTTATGCATTTTTTCGGCCAACACTGTTGCTTGTATATATTGGCTTTTTTTTAATAAAGTTTTTAAGAAAAGTGCTTTGTAAATAAAAATTAAGCAAAAAACTTAAAAGATTAATTTTTTAGTATTTTTAAGTTTTGTTTAAACAAAAGACAATAAAAAATTATTTTATTTCAAAATAATTTCATAATTTTTGTTATGCTAAAAGCAATATCCTCCAAGAATTTTTAAAATTTTAAATAATTGAACAAGGGATTTTAATTATTGATTGAAATAAATAATGTTATTCAATAATCAATTTTCATAATTTAGTATAAAATTCAGTTTTTTTTGCGGCGGGAAAAAACTGTATTTGTCAAAAGCAAGTCAGATATGAACAACATACATCACACATGATTGCCAAAAACAGGAATTAGTTAAATTAAATTGAGTTTATACTGCTGCATTTAAAAAAAAAATAAAATGGATTTAAATTGTAAAAAACTGTTTTTTATTTGTTAAATTAAAAAAAATAAACTTTAAGTATTCAATTTTCATAACTGAAATTAGATTTCACTACCTACCTACCTGACTATTCAAAATCTATGCCGCCATATGTACATATTATTATTTAAAGAATATTTTCACATTTCACATATTTACACAAGACATAATTTCTCTTAATTACACAAAAAAAACTAAAAACTTTAATGCGAAAAGCAAAGTCAACATTTTTTTTACTGCTTATTACGTTTCATATGAATACAAAATGCCAATGTCAATTGGCCACATCATTTATTACAAATCTTGGCAATAAATGACTAAAATCATCATTGATTTTGTCACTTTTAATCACGGGTAAATAATATTGCCAAGAAAATAATGAAAACGAAAGAGGCAATAAGAAATACATTTTTTTCTTGTGCTTAAATATTATATAATCAATATTTTTCTGAAATAATTATGAGCCAAAAAAAAAAAAATTTTAAGCAAAATTTCATAATAGAAAAAATAGATACGTCACAAAATATCGCACACCAATTATTTAATGTGTGTGTGTGTGTAAGTAACGTTATAGTAAAAAACAAATTGATTTAAATTAAAGTTTAAAATTAAAAATTATAAAATTATAAACTCTCGAACAAAGTTTACTTAATCCAATTGAAACATTAAACAAAAGCTTAACAAAAATTCTTATGTTTCCTGTTTTAATTAACCTGTCAATAATGTAAATGTCAGTGAATGTAAATGTAAATGCCATCAATATTTTTATCTTGACTTATTTCTGCATTCATTTGTTATTGTACGTTATGGAATGTTTGCTTTTGTTACTATTGAGTTAATGGGTCAGCTTTAATATTTTAACATTGTCGAACGTTTGACTATTAAGATTTTCTTAAAACATAAAGAAATAATGTGTTTATGTATGTGAAATGTGTACTGGATTTGTCAAACAGAACAGAGCTTATTTGACAGCTTGTGTACAGCAAATTAAATAAACTATTCAAATAATTAATGGTAATTATCGAAGTCGTTTTACATGATTAATAAATATACACTTTTAAAACCAAATCATAAATCACAAATATTTATGAGTGGCTGCTTAAGTGTTTTAATATTTGACATACATATTTTTAGCTTGTTTTTTTTTTAAGTAATATTTTGTTTCATGTGCGCCTATGACAACAGTATTTTATTTACTGGCGCAAAAAATCAAAAAGAATAATTTTTTCTGTGTACGAACTACATACGAACTCGTTGTACCACACCTTGCCTCAGTCTATTTTTAAGGCCTTTCTAGAGTCTTGTTTACTATGGGCATATACTCTGAATATATAAGAGTAGAGGGAGTAATTTCGGAAATAACACATAGGAAATCTTAAAAGAGGCTTCAGGTCCAACCTGTCAAGTCTGTGACCAAAGGTACGCAAACACAAAACTTGATTGAAATAGAATTTGCAAGTTTAAAAATTGTGTCACGAATCTTTAATAAGAGGGACTATTTTTATTAAATAGTTTTTTACCATGGCATTTGTATTGTTTGGTTCTCCCATTTTAATTCAGTTTTATACCGCAACTCCACATATTAACATGAAATTATTATAAAATATTTAGTAGTCCTAAAGCCTAATGTCATCCTTCCAAAAAGATATTTTAAGATTTTAAGGATTTTACTTCAAGTATCAGGTATTGAATAAATGCAGATCATACTACAGTGAACTCTCAGAAACGTGAACACCCACGAACATGAACATCCAAAAACATGAACATTTTCTTTCTTACATTGACTACTCTGACACGTGAACAAAGGCTGAAGGCTCTAAAACGTGAACTTCTTACCGAACGTTAAAATTCAATTTTGTAAGCTTTTGAGATTCCCCGCAAAAGAATTTCGTAGTTTGTTTGTTGTAAGCAACTTCTGTTGCAGGATAAGTAGTTATGGTATTACCGCGACAGTTCTACTGGAAGCATCTCACTATGCATATACATAAATATTATAAACAAGGAATCTCTAAAAATATTTTTATTGAAAATATGTCTAATAAAAAACCAAAAGTGTTAACTCTTCAAGAAAAGTCAGATATTTTAGAGCTTTTATGAAAAGGTTCACCTGTAACTGGTTTGCCGAAAAAGTATAATGTCGTCAAATCAACGATTTCTTTAATAAGAAACAAAAAAGATGCAATTTCGAAATGTGTTAATAATACATTTTCCAGTCCTGGAAAGCGGAAAACACTGCGTTCTTCGGAGCTTCCAAAAATGGAAAGATCTCTGTACTAATTTCGAAATTAGTATGTTAGAAACCCTTTTGCAACCCATAATCTCATAGGTGAAAAATAACATACTTTATTTTAAATTAAATAAAAGACAAAAAGAGACTAAAATATTTTATATAAAAAAATGCAATCTAAAACGTGAACAAAATCGAAAACGTGAACGCGAGATCACTGTATTTATAATAACCTGAAACAATAATGTTAGTGAATTTTGCTATATTTTAATTGCTATCTAGCTGGTATAGCATAAGTGTGACTATTTTCCATCTAGAGACATTACTGAAAATATCGAAAATCCGAATTTTTATGCTTGTTACTTTTAACTCATGACTTTTTGTTGAAGCCCTAACTTTTGCAAGTTTAACTTGTTATCTTTTAATGAAATTTCCTTAAGGGATTTTTGTAAATTTTTAAGCAATAGAAAATCTTTTTTTAGTCTACAGACTTAAGAAGAAATTAGAAGTTCGTACATACATACATTTGGAGTAAACCTCTGAAATCAAAAATAAACTTATCAAACCTTAGATTCAGAAGTTTCGATTAAGTTGAGCCTAGTTACTCAACGCAGAAACTTAATTTAACTTTAGATTGTTCTTTACATACTTGGAGTCTCAGATTGTTTTTACACACAATTCCGTTTCTCTTTGCTTCAAACTTATTTGAATGTGAATCGCAATTTTTACCATTATAGTCAAACACTTAAAAATTATAAAGAAAATGAACTTTCTATGTCCACTTTAATATTAATAACAAATACACAAATTTTAAATTATATATTAAAGGGTTAGTAGAAGATGATGTAATTTGTTAATTATGTCCGGCTTTATCCTTTTAATCGTCAATTTTTATTTTATTTTCAATAACCCTCTGTCCGCCTGTTTGTTTTCGAGTCGTTTTTCTTTTGCATGAATTGTATTTATTTACATGCATACATAGGAGTATATAGGAGTATATATGGATGTACATTTACAAGGAAATTGTCGATTTTTTTTTAATAATCGCAGACAATTGACTACTTTAACGAGTGTGGATTTAATCTCTTTTAATTTTTTTATATATTTATTAATTTCGAACATGCATAAAAGCGCTTAAATAAATAAAGAAAATTCAAATAAATTTGCTTCAATTATTGCAGAGTTAATAAAAATCAATAATGTTCACAATTTGTTTTATTTTATTTTGTTTGAGTATTTGTTTGTGTGTCAAAGTCAGCATTTAAATGAAAATGCCTTTTTTCTTCCTTTGATATTTATTGTATTATGGTTCAATGGCCGAAATATAATTCAGGCGAGTAAATATTATTTATTTCGTGCTTATACTTTTCCGGTGGTCCGCAGTAGTGCCCTCGTAACAGGTGCAAACAAAAAAAATGTACGTGATATCTTTTTAATATTTCAACTAAAATGCTTCTTCACAATAAATTAATTGTTTTTATTATATTTTCACATACAAAAAATTTTCTTTTCTTTTTCTTCAGTGAAGATCTCATTTTCTTCTGCGAAAAATATTGTGTAAATATTGTTCTCAGAATTTTCTTTCTCTCCAGTTTCTTTTGATATTATTTTAATAAAAATTTTGCTCTCTCTTTAAAAAATATTTTCACACAATTTAATATTTTCTTTTATACATTTTTCTTTCAATTTTAGTTTATAAAAACTCATGTTTTGTTGAGATCACTTATTACTTGTTTACGATACGCTTTTCGGAACACAACACAAAATTCAAATTGCAAATTATTTTATATAAATTCATTTTATTTAAAGAAAAATACCAAAGAAAGATTGTTGTGCAAAGAATTAGTTGTTTTATCTGGAAAACAAATTTACTTTCTTTAACGCTTTTAAAAGAGAAACAGACAACAAAACAACAACGATATTTATATGGGTGATTTAATTAGTTGTTTATTAATATAAACAATATATTGTTTATTTCAAAGACAAAATGTGTAAACAATCATAATTCTAATACCTTGAAGCTAAAGTGTTAAACACTTAATATACAAAAAAAAAACAATTTCTGGAAATAGAAAATTGTGAAGTAATAAAAAATTTTGTTTACAAGAAATAAATTAAGTTAAAAAAATAATAACAATAATAATAAAAATGGATCCTTTATATAAACGGATTTATAGCAGATTTTCAAAACAGAACAGAGTAAGTTTTAATAATAAAATCAAAATAAAATATAAATATTTATGCAATCTCAACTCCGTGAATATTTAGATGATTCTTTTTAAAGTAAACACAAAAACAATATACATATATTTATAAAACTGATTTCTATATGTGCATTAATTTTTACACAAAAAAATGTATTAAATCTGTCATGAAGCAGTTTGTTCGCAATGAATTTAATTATTTTTTTTTTCTTTTTTATATACCATTTAAGTTTGCAAGATCATCGATCATATTGTTTTCACAACAATTTTAGACACTTCTCTTGACAGTTAATATTTCAAACCATTTAAATATTTTCAAAAAGCATTTATTAATATAGGAAAATTAATATTACGAGTATTAACTTTTCAGTTAATGTCATGTAGTCATTTAAACAAGTCATATATTTAATTGTATATAAATTACGTGATAAAATATGAAAACAAATTTGCGCGATTAATATATTTTATTAAAATATTTTTAATATTTTAAAACGATAAAGTGTTAACAAATTGTTAGTAGTAAATATTATTAATTCATACTGTTCTATCGCTCTGCTTAAAGTAATCATTAAGCTACTTTCGTCAAATTTGAAGATTTTAATTCTTACAGCTTTATACGTAAATTAATATTAGCCCAATAAATACGATGGCGATGAGATAAAAATTATTTCATTTTTATTTTATTTAATAACTCATGAACTATTACAAATTTTAGCACCTAATTTTTAGCTTTTCATAATATTAAACTATTGATATTAATTACAAATAAACAGATTTAAGCAAAATGCTTCTAATTAAATTAGAAATTAACTTGACACTTTGGATTGTTTTTTTTTTTCAAATATCTTAACTTTTAAATTTCTTTTACTAGTACATCGTTTACACACAAACTTTTACCAAATTTATTTTTGTCTCTGTCATTTTAGCCGTCCCTCAGTTTAGATAATAACATTGAAACATTATTAATTAAAAATGAAAATGATTTTATAAGTGTTGAACAGGACAAGGATCCACAGAATATTATTTCATTATCAGCACGTAAACGTCATTCACAGCAACTTCATCAGGCACTTAATGGCACTGCAGCTGCACAACATCAAAATTATCAACAGCAGCAGCAGCAACAGCAACAAAAACGTGATGAAAATATGCGACAATTATTAGATGTAACAAATACACTGACATTTGAAGAATTAAGGGATTTTGAAATGCGGTCAGTATAAATTTTTAAAAATTACAATTTGTTTTCTTTATTAAATTAAAAAAAAAAAAAAAAAATATATATATATATATAAAACAATTTTAGCTATGGCTCTCCTCATCACAGTCGATCACAGTCAGTTAAAACGCCTGGAAGTAGGGCATCGGGTCGTCCAAATCAATTATGTTTGCCACAGCAAAGATCACGGTAATTTTGATTTTGTTTTCTTTTTTTTTAAACACTTAAATATATTTTGCAATAAATAATTATTAATTAATGTAATTATTTATTATTCAAGCACTTTATTTTTTATATATTTTTTATCAACATTTCGCCAAACCATTGATTTTTATCTTCAGGATATACAAAAAGTGCAGGAATGCAATACATTTTTTGTAGATCAAGTTAACTAATTTTTTATAAAAAAGACCTAGGTGCTTAAATAATAAATTACTAATTAAATATTAAAAAGGGCAAATAACTATAATTATTATATATTAATTAATTTATTTGTTTTTATTAAATTTTGTTTTGTTTTTGCTTTTAATAATAGAGTGGCCTCCATGCCTAATACTGGTGTGGAAGAAGAGTATTATAGATTAAGACATTTTTCAATAACCGGCAAGGGTGTAATAAATCGTGGTGATTCCTTAAAAAGTAGACGCAGTAAATCAAATAATAGTGTAGCCAGTTCTAATTCAAGGTTAGCTAGACTTTAACACAAATAAATACTCTTACTTAAATTATTTTTTTTTTAACAAACATGTAATTTTTGTTCAATAATAGCAATGAACATTTAACCATTCAACTACAACCCACTCAAATACATTCGGCGCGCACTTCAGCCACATGCAGTTTAGCCTCAAGCCGAGAAAGTAGCACTTCAAATCCAGGCAGTGGTCCTTATAGGTAATTAAAATTCATAAATGTTTTAATTTTATTTTTTAAATTTACATTTGAATTTTATTGTTTTTTAGAGTTCTTATGCTGGGCGCTACAGCTGTTGGTAAAAGTTCTTTGGTCTCACAATTTATGACATCAGAATATTTACACGCATACGATACTAGCATTGGTAAGTTTTTTACATGATATCAAATATTTATTATTTGTTTTTACATACAAACATTTTGAATTATTTTCATTCGAAGCCATTTTTAAGACCATAAGAATAATTTTGGTACTCGTTTATCGCTTTTTATGTTTTTTATTCTTTTTGGTTTTTATGTTTTAATCTTTGATTTTTTCTTTATGTTTTTTAAGATTTTCATAGAAGCTTTTACTGCTTTTCTGGTTTAAGTGACTGTTAAGACTATTCTGATAGTAGTTCGTTACGTTAGCTATTAGAATCATAAATTAACATTTCATTAATTTTGTTTAAACTTTTCATTAACATACTTGAGTTATTCATTGCAAAAGCTTACATGCATTGCTTTAAAAGTCAACTTTATATGTTAGGTTGCATAACAAAGTAATTTTAATATCTTTTCAAGCAATAAACATATCAGTTAGTTCATTTCATTTCTTACTCCTTTGTTATTATTGCTTATGATAAGGATTGTTAATTATAAACGCTGCTATCGAAAATTTTAATTTTTATAAATAAAATAATAATTTTTTTTAATGAGTTTTTATTGTCTCTCCTAATAAACTTTTTCTTCTCGCCGTTTGTACTTTCAATACAAAAAAGTCGTTTCTTGTTCACTATAGTCAGTTAAAGTACTGACTGCACTTAAAGTTTAACTATTATCAAGCAAAAATATTGGAAAGCCTTCCCGCTCAACTATAGATTTATTCAAATTAAACGGCTTACGAACTGATAGTTATTAGCCATCCTCTTTCCTATAACCTAAGCGTTGGTTCTATTAAAAAAAAAAAAAAAATTAATAGAAGAATTTACTTTTTTATGTTTATAATAATTACATTACAAAAATCTTATAAAGATCATCTATAATTTTTTCTTATATAATTCTTTGATAATTTTTATAGTTTTTTTAAACGACCTTTTTTTTATTTATCTTTAATAAATATCTTTTTTTCTTTTTAACGATCTTTGGAAAGCTTTCCCAAAGGAAAGCGAAATATCGAAAAGAAAAAAATATATAAAAAAGATCGTTAAAAAGAAAAAAAGATATTTATTAAAGATCATCTATAATTGTATAACCAGACACCTTTAATAAAATAATTCGCTTAGGCTTGTATTATTCACACTATTGTTTGTTCCTTCATTTAGGAGGCCAAAAAAATATCTGATACAACTCTTTTCAATGGCAATTAGTAAATTGTTTGTTTGTTTGTTTGTTTCTTATAAAGCAGAGGATTTGTAGCAAAACGAGGTGTTTTAAAAAAAACAGCCATTAACTCATTTGGCCTTTACACGCAAATATAACAACTATACTTCCTTTTTATTTATTAACCTTTAGATTAAGCTATTGTAGTTGGTAACACTCTTTTCTTTTTCTACTGTATCGATAGCATTTCATGTTAACTTAGCTATTGCAGATCGAAACAAAAACAGCCAGATAAATAAAAAAATTTAACTTCCATTGCCATAAACTAGTTTATTATGCTTTTAGTGAAATTAAGAATTTAAGTGTTTAAAAAATATAACTTTAAAATTAAAAATAGTTTATACACATTTAATTGCCTACTTACTCAGTTTGCACAAATATTATTCCGATTTTTGATATAAGCTATTCATAATTTAATTAATGTTTGTCAAGTATCCTTCTAAATATTTTATTAATTCTATTTGGTTTAATAATTATAGTGAATATATATATTTATATACATACATTATTTTATTTTCATCTTACTATATGTATTGTACCTACATGTATTTAAATACATACATATTTTGTTAAAACCTCTTGTCAAATGTTTAATTTAATATTGAATAAAATTTGCTAATATCCTGCAATCTATTTTAATCCAATTTAACACAAACATACAATTTATACGTACAATACGATGGAGTGCAGGCAATAATTGCAACATTCGTATACATATTGAAAAACCCGCTGACGGTAAACAAACAAACACTAAAATATTGTTATAATATCAAAATTAAATTTTAAAAAAAATATTTAATATCTATTTAATCTACAAAAAAAAAAGAGTTCAATATTTTTAAATTCAATTTTATTTGATTTTATATTTGCATTTATTTTCTTTTTTCTTGCTCTGTTTTAAATCACATTTACTGCATCTAAGTAAATTAGCTTTGTTATTCCTATTTTAAATCGAAAATTAGAAGTTATTTAACACATAGTTACATACATATGTAGGTACTCATGCATTTACCTTTATATCTGAAAACTATAAAATATTTCCAAACAACAATAAGGATATGAAAAGTAAATAAACAAAAACTGCTTTAACTGCACCCACATTCCAAACTCATATCGATCATTTGTCATTTGGCAACGTTGAACTCATACAAACAATGCAACATGCACACACACACATATGCATATATCAGAGATTTATGAATCTACATACTTAAATATATTCAATATAGTATCTGTATGTAGTTTGTTCTATACTCAAAATGAAGGTATATGTACATATATACATACATATTAACACCGCACCTTTAATTTGTGTACAACTGAAATCCTTTTGATTTCTAATTTAATTTTATATTTTTTGTTCATTTCTCAAACTACACACATGGAAATATGTAAATGACCATAAGCCATCTCATTCTTGCTCTTTTTTTATACAAATATGCAACTTTGTGTTATTAAACATGTGTTCACATTGAAAAGATTTTTTTTATTTTGTAATAAAGAGGCCACATATTCATGGTTACAACCAGCAACAGTGAGTCATACAAAAGGACAACGAATAAGGCAACTTATGCATTTATTAAAAAAAAAAGCGAAGTGAACTTGACATATTTTTAATTGCTTTGCTTTACTGAATAGTGAGTGCTGAATAGTTTGCTTTTTTTATAGACCAGGAGTGGGAAATGGATATTTTGTGTTCGGTATAAAAAATTTAAACGTTCCGAAAATACAGGGATATATTTTTAGTAAAAAAAAAAAATATAATAAAAACACGAGAAGAGGTAAGGTGGACCAATTTACTGGTAGTAACGATGGCTCGAAATATAATATAAAACACTACAACTTCTTTTGAACGGAGCCTCAATAAGTTTTGACAATAAAATATAAAATCGGCATTATCGTTCAACGAATATACTTCTTTCGAATGAAAAGTCAAATTATTTACTGCACATGTGCATTCCGACAATTTCTTGAAGTTGAATCACTCTTTTTCTGTGTTCTTCCTTTTTAGCTTCTTCGCACACAAAGCATTTTCACTGTCCTTACTTGCCTTAAGCAAAGTCTAAATGCTAAATGTATTTCTTGTTGCAAACTCGAAATTTATCTTGCCGGTAGCTTTATAAAGCCAAAAACAAAAGAAAATTGACTACAATTTTATAATAAAACTAGAAACTTTTCCATTTCTGGTGCAGTTATTTTCATCCTGCTGCATTGCTTTTACCACTTCCAATGATTGTGTCTATAATATTTTTTCTCACCTTTAACATTTACATCATTAAGCCACACTTTATATTTTATATTAACGATTACGTCAATCCTTGCAATATTTAACGTAAACAACTTGCAAAGATTTATTAAAAAAGTTATTGTTCTTAATGCAAGCGATATATTCATTTACATTTCATTTGTTAAAAATTTTGTTAGCAACAAATAACAGTTTTATGTTTGTTCATTTCTTTTGATTTTCATATAATTTTTAAATTTTTTATAGAATAACTTAATAACATATTATTATTATGGTAAGAGTTAGACCTCGAACTGAATAATTTAACATCATATTATTATTGTTAAGAGTTAGAGCTCGAGCTGCAAAGGTTATCACTTAAATCATGTAACCTGATATGTTACGATGAGATTACAAGACTTATTTTTAAGCGAAACTTCTTTAAAAAAATTAATGCAATCTAACTAGATTCAGAAGACAGAAACTGTTGGAGATAGAATAGTAAAGCTTATAAAAAATTTTAAAGGGAATGTTTTTTTCTTTACACTTAAAGTGTGCAATTATAAGCAGGACTTTTAATTTTTATAATAATAACAATAATGATAACAACACTCGAAAAATATTTAGTTGCAAGGCTTAGTTACAGGCTTTTTATACCTGATATTTACTTTAAAAAATCGGCATTGGCAAATTATAATAAATTTAAATTATTCCTTTTTATGCCAATTTTACATAATGTATATGTATATATAATATATATAATAATTTTCGAAATTAAAATTTTATAAAATTTTTTGTTGGTCCTATCTTTATATTATATGTTATTAGTCCCTCAAATGAAATAATCATAAAACCTTTAACCAAATATTTTGAATTTCCAAGAGTATTTAATTTCAAGGGCAAAATAAGAATTCTTTTGAAATATTTCAAAATATTAAGCCCAACAGAAATAATAGATTATGTGCTACATTACTTCTAATAAAATCCCAGAAGTGTTATCCGCATTTTGCAGAAGCAATCGAATTATTTATTTATAAGAATAATATATTTAAAACAAAATAACCCATAACATTTTAAAATAAAATGAAGTTTGTATATTTGCTTGGAGACAAACTTATATTCTATATCTGTTGCGCTAGGGCCACTCTAGGCAGATTATTAAAAAGCATTTATCGAAATTTAAAGAAATGGCAAAATACGTAATTTTTTTATATTTGATTAATTTGTTTGGCCTCTTTCTTAAAATATTTCAATGAGTAGAGAAGTAAATTATAGAGTATTAAAACTTGAAAAAAAAACTACGAAAAATAAACTTAATTTAATCTACGTTAATTTGTGCAAAATTCTGTAACAAATATTTTATACTTTATAAATTTCCATAAAATATTTATTATTCAAAAAAATATATTTGAAATGTATTACTGCGGGGGAAAACATATCCATGTGGCTGCTCATATAGCTCATCAGTGGATTTTACCCCAAATTTTGTATAGAAAATTCAACAGTCTTATATTCTAAGCCAAATTAATTAAATGAGAATTCTCTTTTAAAAACACAGCAAACAACACAACTTAAAAATATTTCTATACAAAAACACAGCAAACATTACGAAAACAAAAACCCTTTTTATCTTCAAAAAAAAAATGATTCCAAATTTCTTATATTACATTCTACATTACTTCATTTCGGAAAAGAATAAAATTAAAATCAAATAAAAATAGTTTGTAAAACCGGAGATATGAGAAAACAAATTTTGAATTAAAATTATTTTCTTGTACTCAAACTTTCGACTATTTTTCTTTAGAAAAAGTGCAATAGTTGTGTTGTGTTTTACATCCCTGGCGAGAATGAATAAGCATGCACACAAACAACACACACTTTAAACTAACACACACGTTTTATTTCCATCATCGTTTATGTTAAAATTTATTTATGCAAGCAGAGGCGTTTTGATTTTTGTCTGATCTTTAAACTTTAGTATGTTAAAGAAAAAATATTGATTGTATATTTAAACAGTTTAAACAATTATAATATCCTTTGTTTATAACAAGAATTTAAACTTAACTTTTGTGTGTTTGTTTCTAAATAAATAAAACGTATCGCCATATACACAATCAAAATAAAATGTAAATAATTACATATACACTTATGTATGTACATACGTATAAGTATATGTTTATATCAGTCAACCTTTTAATAAATTAAACACAATCAAAAAATCTCGCATTATCATATAAATAACAATATATAACATTTATCTATTTAATTTATTTTCTTTATCTTATAAAATATTCGCTTACAGATTTGATTCGAAGATTAATAAATAATAAAAATTAAAAATATTTAAGATTATTCGTTACTGGCACGTACATTCACTTACAAGTTTGTTTTATTTTCCTCTCTCATTTAATATTTAAAATATTTACATATTTAAAATATTGTTACCTGACGAGGGAAAGTCAATCAGTCTTTATAAAAACAACAACAACAAAAAATACTTTTTTATTAAGTCGACTCCTTTTTATTTCTTTCATTACGTATTTATTTA
The DNA here is from genome assembly GCA_030448955.1 of Trichopoda pennipes. NCBI lineage: Eukaryota > Metazoa > Arthropoda > Insecta > Diptera > Tachinidae > Trichopoda > Trichopoda pennipes. The sequence goes on from JASKUP010000040.1 coordinate 9,247,181, forward strand.
TGTATGTATTGATTCTTAACACTTTCGTATAGTAAGAAATGAGAATGTTAATCAACAACTAGATCAAATGACTGATCAGTTGACTGACTGATGCATATTTTTAAGATTCTTCAGATTTTGTAAAGACCAATTGACTTAACCTTATGCTTCGTGTTTTTATTTTCATTTAATCTAATTCTTTTTCATCTTTTTTTCAAATATTTATGTTTAGATGACGATTCTGGAGAAAAATCGGTTTCAGTATTATTGAGTGGCGAAGAATCGGAATTAATATTTATTGATCATCCTTATGCTGAAATGACGGTATTTCTGAAATCTGCAAATCATATATTTATAATCTGAATTTTAAACATTTACTTTAGCCTGATGATTGTCTAAGCAGCTATGATCCCCATGGTTTTTGTGTCATATATTCTGCTTCCGATCGCAGCAGTTTTAGTGTGGCCGAACAAATATTGCAAGTATTATGGACCAATCAAAATATTGCCCAAAAAGCTGTTATTTTAGTAGCAAATAAAGCTGATTTGGCACGAAGTCGTTTAGTGAGTGCAGAAGGTGGGACACAAAAAATATATTTCTTTTAAAATGCATATAAAACAATAAGTTTTTCCTTTCAGAGGGCAAAGCTATGGCAACAGCGTACGATTGTAAATTTATTGAAACATCGGTGGGCATAAATCATAATGTGGATGAATTATTAGTAGGTTTGTTATCGCAAATACGTCTAAAGCTCGAAAATCCTGAAAAATCAAGGTAGTTTTTATTTGTGCTAAATAAAATATTCATTCGTCTTTTTACAACCGACATACTTATGTTTTTTAAAGGGATATGTTCAGAAAACGTTCTATAAGAAAATCAAAGAGAAGAGCTTGTTCTCCCTTAAGTGGAGCCTGTTTAGCAGGTGGCACCAATCCTAATACCCCCATGGGTACCACAAATAACATAATAACAGATGTTAGCTCACCGCCCGGTAGCGCTCACAGCAGGTAAACTTTTTATATAACTTTCATGCAGCATATAATTCACATCATTGATATATTTTATAGCCCCCGTAAATATCGTGGTTCCCGAACATCTACTAGTTTAAAAGTAAAAGGGTTATTAGGTCGTGTGTGGGCACGAGATTCTAAATCGAAAAGCTGTGAAAACTTGCATGTTTTGTAAATACAGAAATGCACAGAATTCTTTACACCTTCATAAAAAGGCAAACAAATGGAAAGTGTTAATAATATATTTTTTTTTTCGTTTTTAAATTTTCCACATAAAAAAAATTAAAATTATACAAGTATTATTTATATTCGAACGAATTTTACTGTTTTAAGAAATGTTTTTTTTTTTTATTAAACAAAGTTTATTGTAAAAAACTTTGTCTATTAAAATATACTTTTTGCGAACAAAAACTAAAATTAAGCTTGAAAATATTTTTTTTTTAAATGGGTCCACATTAGAAAGAATAGGGTAAAATACCATATTATCTATTTAAATTTAAACTTAAATAAACGATAAATATAAAATTCATATATTTAATTTTTTTTATATTAACAAATAAATGTTTTAAGAATGTTTGCTAAAAAAAAAAAATAATTCCATTTTTTTATGAAATTAATCATGGAATATTTGTACATAAATTGGAACATTTCAATTAAATATAAGTCAAACAGATGATTAGCAAAAACAAACAGAACATTGCTGTTAAAAACAATTTTCAATTTTGATGTACGAATACACTATGAATTAAGTTTGCAAACATATTATTTCTATTTTCAAAAATCTAAATGTTGTCAATGTTAAAATTGTTTACCTTTCCCTGGATTTTCTTACCCCATTCAAAAAATTAAATAATATAAAAAGACATTACAAAACAAATGTTTAAAAAATATTTGTTTGCTAATAGTGATAAGAAATTTATTTATAAAAAATAATGAATAATATAAGAATGGAAAAAAGCAATATTTAAAATTCCAATTTAATTGTAAAAACAGATTTAAATCAAAATTATTTTATATAAATGCATACATACATATATTCTTATATTTAACAGAAATTACACAATATAATGAATGTATTTATCTTAAAACTTATTTAAGCATTACATAAAATATCGCACATTATATATGCATTTACCATTAAACAAGTTAAGATATTTTATTTTATAAATTTATATACATATATATATTTTTTTTAAATAAAATTAGTGTAAATTCTGATTTATATATTTTTATATGTAAAACTTTTTTCTTACTGCATAGTCGTCATACAAACTAATGAGACAAGCGCTCGACCAAAATCTATACTTACAAAAATATGTAATATTTTTTTTTCTTTTTGTTTCCTTTTCATTATTACTAAATTTGCCATTAAATACAATTTATTTATTTATTTGGTGTAGTGTCACACTTGTCTGTATAAATAAATAAAACATTAATTACTTACTTACAGTAACAATTACTGCATTTGAATTAAAACACTGGTTATGACAGTAATCAAAAAATTGTTTTAGAAACAGAACAAAACTACTACAACTAAATGTAATAAATTATACGTAGAAAATTACATACACGTCCACATATGTACATTAGCCCGTCCCTTATATATGAAAATTTAATTTTTCTAATGCATACCCTCTAATATTGTTCGAAATGGTCTAGAAGAGCTAAATTAAAAATATTAAACCTTTTGGACAATGTTAACCCATGCCAAGACTCGGTCAAATTTTACATTTGGGGTCATATAAGGCTATATATGGAGTTTCTAAAAAAAAAACTTTTGATAGACAAATTTAATAACAACATTATGAAATATGATAATTATTATAAAAATTACCCATCTGTAGCCAATACTAACCCTTTCTGGCCCACGTATATTTGAATAATACAACAAAGAAGGCAAACTTCCCATATTTTAGAAACTGTCAGTTTACATACACATACAGTTTTTTATTTATTGTACATTATTTTTTTTAAACTGCTATTAATCATTTAACATTTAGGGTTTTTTATTGTGTTCTAATGCTTTCTTACACATAAGTAAATACGAAATATAAACAAAATGATTACCGTTAATTTATGCCAGAATTTAAAATTTTGATATACGCTCACGTGGGGGTTTGTTATGGTTATAATGGAACAAAGTTATGTATTAATTATTCGTTTGGATATTTTCTCTTGAGAGTGTCTTTCTTGCAATCCGGATACAACTTTCTGTGCTCCTGCACGCATTGTAGTAAATATTGTTTTTGTTCTTCATCTGCAGTGATCAAACCGTGAAAATCTTGCATGAGCTTTACCGATCTCTCAGCAACATCATTTATTGGCTTCAGATCAGAAATAAATTCTCTGGCCTTTATATATGATGCGTTTTCATTCCATAAAATGGGAGAAACTGTTAAAAAATCATCCGGTATTCTCAAATTTACAAGAGTATCTTTGCTTTTGTTGTTGATAAAGTCGCACATTTGTTTTTCTGCAAGACAAATAAAGTTAATAAAAGACATACAATTAAAAATAGTAACATGTGCTTACTTAATAAAAAATCAGTGCTGTCCTCATCTAGAATGTAGCGTTTTATATTATTGGAAACATTATCTTTACTAAAGTTTGCCACCATCTTTGCCTTTGTTTCCAATTCCACATCATTGTCAAATAAAGAAAATATAGCACATTCTGGCGACAAATACCACAAGTGTTGACAAAACTTCCCGAAAGCTGATTTCGATATTTCTTTATCGATGTTTTCATATTGTTTCAATGTTTTGAGGAAACATAAATCCTGGTACGGCGCTTTTAATGCTGACGGACAGGTTATCCACGGCTTCACATATGTTGTGACTATAAACAAACTCAAAGCAAGTAATCCGTCTTTTTCTTGGTCTGTTAAATTGAACTCTGGTTGAAGCAGACACATTTTTATCGAATATATCGCCTTGGCCATCCAATTCTCCTTAAATTTTTTGAAAAGAGTTACGTCGGGCCCGACTTTATTTTCACTGAGTTTACATTCAATGCTGTTGCATAATATTTACTTTAAGTTTATGTAGAATAAAAGATGAGAAATTTTAAAACAATTTTAAACCAAATTAAATCATGCACATGATAAGCGTATGAAGTTTGCTTTCTTTGTTGTATTATTCAAATATACGTGGGCCAGAAAGGGTTAGTATTGGCTACAGATGGGTAATTTTTATAATAATTATCATATTTCATAATGTTGTTATTAAATTTGTCTATCAAAAGTTTTTTTTTAGAAACTCCATATATAGCCTTATAAGACCCCAAATGTAAAATTTGACCGAGTCTTGGCATGGGTTAACATTGTCCAAAAGGTTTAATATTTTTAATTTAGCTCTTCTAGACCATATCGAACAATATTAGAGGGTATGCGTATCATATTTGAAAAAAAAAAAACCCATATAAGGGACGGGCTAATGTACATACATACGAATATACATATTCTTACATTCGTTTTGTCAAATTGGCTGTATTAATAATTTAATAGCAACAACCCTTTTGTTTTTGTTTTCATTTTGTTGAAACTAGAAAATCATTGCATATTTCAATATGGAAAATAGCAAGTTCCCCAAAATTGAACAATTTTTGTTACGTTTGGGGTCCTCTCGTCGCAAAAATTAGCAAACAGGATCGAAAAAACTTTACTGAGCAACAAGTATTCTTACTATTTTGATGAAACAGATTTAAGTGATGCAAATTTTACGCCGAATGTAATTTGCAAAAGTTATTATAAAACTTGTCATGATGAATTCAACATTGTTAGCATATTTTTGGTTACCAACAAGGTAAACTGTTTATTATCTTGCATATGCTGTATTATAAATTATTTTATAATTTTGTTTTTGCGATAACCGTTGTTTGCAAGAAAAAAACAAATATTTATTATAACAAACATTATTTCCTCTATTTGTAGTTTTAGGAAAATATATTTTTTGAAGGCATAAAGCAAAGGAGTTTTAAATAGAATGTACAAATTGTTTAATTTAGTACATAAAAATAAAGTGAATTGAAAAAGTACTATAATAAGACCCCTTTCACACAGGCAAACTTTTCTTTGCAAAGTTTTGATTTTATGTGAGAGCGAGGGAGAAAGCATGATTGAGTGTACAGACTTTGATGTACTCGCAAAGTTGCTTTGTTTTTCTTTCGTCGCTTAAACACAGTTGTACTTATACACAGATTGCATAAAGCACCAAGTGACTAAAACAAAATTTGTAAAAGAAAACTTTTTGTGTTTGAACACCAAAGAAAGTTTAAAAGAAAATTAACAAAACTTTGTCAAAGTAAAATTTGCCTGTGTGAAAGGGCTCTAATTAACTCAAAAAACTCCGTCGTCTCTACTGTACTAAATTGAAGTAAATTGGCTTTAAATTGAAATTTAAATAACTGTTTGCTCTTTTCTAAAATTTTAAAAACAAGGAATAGATTTTTTATCCTGGATGTGTTCATTAAACAATTTTTAATACAAATTTGTTTACGTATTCAATTTCAAATATGAAATTTTTATAACGACAGATCTTAATTTCTAAACAAAGCTTACGTAAACATAAATATATCGAAACATTAATACAAAATTTGTTATTCTCGAAAAAAAAAATTCACATTCATGGACATATTAAAACCTAAGCATAAAGTTGACATGAGAGACGAATTGAGTGGGTTCCCAACCGGCTCCTTCACTAAATTCGAGTTCGAAAATAGATATAAAATATAGTTATTGATTATGAGTACATTATACAATGATTTTTAAGATTTAATCGTACCGGAAAACATACTGGCGCGCTTCCAGAACCTGTTAATTATGTCAACTTCATGCTAATTTTTATTTTACATACAGCTGTAAGAAATCAAGCACCATTAAATCAACTACATAAACATATTTTGAAACCATTCACAATGATGATTATCTTTTTTTTTACTTTTTTTAATTTTTAGAATTAAAAAATGCCAGTTTTTATACCTTGAGTTTTTTTCAGAACTAACAGAACTAACTTCAAACATTTCTCCACAATAAGTTTTCATATACAGTCGCAGAATTAACAAACCATAGGGGGCTCAACAATTGCAAAGTTAACTGAAGTATTCCAAGTATTTTTTTTAATTAAATACATTTTATGAAAAATAGTTTTGCACAAGATCTAAAAATATTGCCGCAGAAGAAACTTAACTTAATAAATTATAAAATATTAGTAAACATATTGAAATTAACGCGTACAGTCTGAAAAATGGTAAATAAACGTAGATTTTTTTTATTAATTTCAAAAAACGTTGCTCTTATAGCATTTTCAGTTTCAATTAAACCTTTTTCAAAATAAACGAAACCTTTTTCAAAATAAACGAAACCTTTTTCAAAATAAATTAAACTTTATCCAAATTGAGTTAAACATTTTTCAAATTAAATTAAACCAGTTTTAAAATTTGTAGGTTTATCATATATTTTGTTGTATATTTTTTTTGGATTTGCAATTTTTTTTGTTACCAATTATTGTAAATGACTTATTGTTGTTGGTGTCTGATAACGCTTGGATTAATTTCTTTACTTGATAGGGGTCAATTGCATTTAAAATTAGTATTAAAATTGTGAACACCACTAAAACTATTATTTCGCGATATAAAAAAAATGATTGCGAACTAGTGGAACTTCCTCGTGGAAGAAATAGGCCAAAAAAATTGAGTCCCCAAATCCTGGAAAAAATTGAGACGATTGACCCGGGAATAACTTTGAAAAATATTCGCAAAAAGTTATTTGAACAATTTAATGTAACGCTTGCATTGTCTACAATTTTCAACGGCTGAAAAGAACTTAAAATAACGCTGAAAATGGCTTCCATCGAAACGGACCGTATGAATAGCGCATCGACTATTGAAAACCGTCGACAGTATGCCTCAGAATTTGCAATTTGGTCTCCTTTACAAAAAGAAAAGATCATTTTTATAGATGAGTGCGGGTTTAACTTACACTTACGGCGTTCACAAGCACGTGCTAAGGTAGGTGAAAGAGCTCATGTAGTTGTGCCAACCGTAAGGGGAAGGAATGTTACTTTAATTGCTGCTATAAATAATGCTGGTGTTGTTTACCATAAAGTTTTTTCCCTTTCCACTGTAAATTCAGCCCGTTTCCAAATATTTTTTCGTTAGTGATAAATATTTTATAGTTAGTTATTTGAAAAAGGTTTCGTTTATTTTGAAAAATGTTTAATTTAAACTGAAAATGCTATATGTATATAGTTAACGGCATTTGTATCATATTTTATAAATTGAGAAATTAAATTTTGACAGTCTAATATTAGTGCATTATTTCACATTATTTTATAAAATAACTAACGAAAAAAACTTTTGTTTTCGTAAAAAGTATTTAAAATTGGAGTCCATTGATAGATAATATTTATAAAATTTACAACTTATTTTATGTGTTAAAATGTTAAAGTTTAATTCATATTAAGATAATCACACACACACACACACACACACACACAATTTTAATACAACATGCTGCACAATGGAATTAAAATTTAATAACAATAAATAAATCAAATTGAATATAATAAAAATACTAAATTACTAATTTAAATAAAATATTAGACCTATAATATTTGTAATGAATTTAATTAAGTAACAAACATGCAACATTAAAATAAAAGCATACATAAAAATTATTTGAGTTATAATAAACTCTACTTAGAAGTGTCATAAATATAACATAAAAATTATTTTTCCGTGTTTTTTAATATGAATAAAAAATATTACTATGAATAAAAAGTAATTAAGATTTTTTTGTAGATTTAAATTGTTTTCTTTAATTAGAGTCCAGTATACTCATGAAAATTAACTGTGTATTTATTATAAATGTAATTATTGTTAAAATAAAACATTTTTTGGATACTTGTAGTCATAAATATACATACACAAATTTTTATTTATACATTTAAATTGAATTGCAAAACTATAATATTTTTTTCATTTGTAGCGTAAAAATATATAGCAGGTAAGTTTTAAGCTGGAATCTACATCTGAATGAATATTATTAAAAAACAAAGTTAAGCTTAAAATGTGTAACGAAATGTTGTGTTTATTTTAGCCTCAAAGTATGCAAAACAATTTATGAAAATAAAAGATTCATTATTTCCCTTTTAATATTTTTCTTTTTATTTTCATCCATACGTTTTAGCATCGCCGAGACAAGTTCTCCAAATATTACATCTTCACAGCGTTCAGCGATTAATGGTTGCGTTTTTACAACTAAAACCTCTTTAGGTTCCTCAATTCGTGGTCCGTTATTAATATTCACATGAATGGCTGCCATTTTTTCTTCTACATTTAAAGTTTCAACTCTATTAATGTCATGTTCCTTGGCTTCTTGAGTGGTAATTTCCACAACATCCTCGCTGTTAATTGTGTATGGTTCATGAGAGATATTAGCTTTTTTCGCAGTAGTTTTGTCTTGAACATCATTTTTAAAACCGCTGTTTGGAATTTCCACCATTTCTTTAGACATTTCACTAAAATTGGATTCTGTTTCTTTAGATGATTTTTGTGCAAAACTTTTTTTAGTATCTTCTTCATCTGCCTCTAAAAAAACAAACACTTCTTGTAGTTCCTGGTGGTCTTCTTTTAAATCTTCTTTAGTGATTATAAATTCTGGCCAATTTTCTACTTTGGTTTCAGTTTCAGGGTTACGATATACAAAATGCATATAATTGGCATATTTAAAATTATCATCACGTTAATACCCTTGCAGAAGCATATGCCAACGGATTTTTAAAATTTGTGCTAAAAAATCAAAATATAAGAATGAGTAAGAATTAATATTAATGAAGATTAAATATTCTGTCTGTTTGAAAATACCGGGCGTTTGTAACTTTTCAGCCAATTGGTCCCTTTCATGCAGGCTTCCATTATTGTCGATCAAAGCAGGAAATCGTGTAACTCCTTCAATAATTTTAATATTTATATCCATATTCTAAATACTTAAATTTAATTTACTGAGAAATTTACATATCTTAATTCATAAGAGCTATCAAAAATTTTTAAAAGAGATAAATGAAATCTTTTAAAAGCCCTTTTGAGGGCTATAAAATACTAAAAGTGTGATAAATTGAAAATTTACACATTGGTGTTTGGCTTGTGGAAAATTGGCAGAACCGAATCTGGAGTTTTTAGCATTGCAGTAGAACGTTACTTTTTCAATCAAGATAACAATGAAAATGTTTTTTTGTCAAATCAATGTTTTCTACTTTTTATTCCTAATTATTAATTAATAAACAAATAAAATAATTTAGTTGCAAATTTTATAAAACTATATGTATTTCATTTAAGGAACAAAAAGTCTTAAATTTGAAATTACAAAAAAAATCGGTACGGAATTTTTTTACCGTAGATATATAACATATAGCGAAATTTTTTAATATTTGAAAAATTGTTTATGATTTGGAACGATTATCTGCCACTGCTGTTGAATTGCCTTGCTGAGTTTGTTTGCTACTTTTGTAGGCAATTTCTAAAGTATGTTGACTTGCATATTAGACTCTATACTTCGGGCCAAATTCTCCATGTCACCCAATACTTTGGGAGCACTACTAAATTTATCGATTACTTGCAACCATTGTTGAGTTTGTTTTGCAAAATTAGTAGCTCCTACATGCAATTGTTTCGCTTTAGCATCTAAACGCTTCTGATTTATATATGCTTGCGTCACACTAGAAACGATATAGGTCAATTTAGAATAAGAAAATTTTATGAAAAAGTAGTACATACCACAAATTTAAAAGGTCCACTAAAGCTTTAGTTAGCTTATTGAACGCTTCTTTGCGTTTGACTTCTGCGCTTGGAAAATAAAAGATGAGCCAAAAAATTATTGACCAAAACAAAACAGTCAAATGTTTTTAATTATTTAATATACTGGCGACTCCTAAAAAACAAGATAAAGTGTAAATTATTTAAGTTTGTTGCTTAAGAAGAAAAAAGCACATTCTGCATAGCGATCACGATTCCAATTGGACATTATTTAAATGACAAATGGAAATGCACACGATAATACACTTGCTTTTTTATATGCGAAAGTTCGTCATCAACACAAAATACATAAAAACACTTACCTTGTCGGATTCTTCGGGAACTGGTGGAAATTCCTTACGTCTGTGCAGTTCACTACACTTGCGGCTCCTGAAAAATAATATAAAATGTTTTATTAAGCAATTCAAAAAATGCAAATTTTAAAATCTTCACAATTGTTTTCTGTTTCTCACAATGATCACAAACCAATTGGACATTATTTAAATGACAAATGAAACCACACACGGAAATACACTTGTTTTTTATAAACAACGTTCGTCAACACATAATACATAGGAAAACTTCAAAAAAACCTTACCGTGTTAGATTCTTCGGGAACCGGTGGAGTTTCCTTACGTCTGGACAGTTCATTATACATTTGCGGCTCCTATAAATAAGATAAAATGTTTTATTGAGTACTTTAAAGTTGTTCCTTAGGAAGAAAAATTTTTCCTTAGGAAAAAAATACTCACATTTATAACGTTCTTCCTATTTCCTTTGCTATTTTATAACACCTCTGCATGCGGATTCACTTGCTGTTTTTGTTACCAGTAAATTGGCGCAAAAATTAGAAAATTTTCTTAAAATTTGCGCCAACTTGCATTAAATTGTAAAATAAAAATGTAAACAAATAAAATTCATTAACTCCTTTATATAAAAGAGACAGATGCATACAAATTGAATAGCATGCTGTCTTGTAAAAACAAAGCGGTTAACTGTGACGGGCCACTTGCCGAGATTTTTTCTTCGTGTACTATCTAATTAATTATCTATCAGGCATGTTCTTGAAATCACATACTTTCAAATCACATGCGGTTTTAAAATCACACTTGTGTTTTTATGCTGTTCTGTAAATCACACTGTTTTTGTAGTTTTCGATGTGATTTTACTTTCCTGAAAGCACAAGAAAACAGCTGATTTACCTGACAAACACAAAAATTGAAAACACAAAAGCAAATAAAAAATGTTCAGTAAAAAAGGTGCCCTTACAATTTTCTAAATTTTAAAGTGTTTGTTTTCAATAAAAAGTAATTACATATGTAACAAAATTAATAAGAAAACATATTGGTTGAATTATTTCAGCAATTTATTTTACAGTTTTCATTGTGATAGTAGCAAAATTACCTAAGTGATTTCAAATTGCAAGTGGCAAACGTGAACGTTTTAAAAGCACATAAATTTGTGCACAGAACACATTTCTTGTGCTTTCAAATCACTTTCATGAAATGTGATTTTCAGAACAGGCCTGATTAATTATCTATGATAATAATAAAACAATAAAACGTTGTACGAAATGACCCAAATGATAAATTATTTCTGGCATCTCTTTTTTAAAGTATCTGTAGTCATTTTGACAGTAGTTTTACAACAGATAGGTTTTAATTTATCTTTTTTTAAAAAGGGCTGTTCTTTGATGTGTTTTTTCCAGCCAAAACTTGTATCCAGTAACATCTCTGTTTGACTAGTCTAGTTTCGGAAATTCTTATAATTTATCACCAGCCAGTAATTTACTTTTTATTTTCAGGAACTCTCTCCATTCAGAGTACTATTCTTGTGGTTTTCCACCAGCAACACAAATAAATTACACATCTACGTAAGGCGCTGTAAACAAAAACAGATTTTTTATAGGAATGTAATTCACTTTTTATTTTCAGGAACACTTACCATTTAAAGTAATTCTTGTTGTTTTCCCACAGCCGCAGAAGTGATTTCCACATCTACTTATGTAAGTGCCTGTAAAAAAAAGCAAATTTTATTATTAACAAAGTAATGAACATTTCAATTGCAGCTAATACTTACCAACTTGTTTTGAGTTCTGCTTATTTTCCTGCAACCGATGCACCCAGTTTGCCTTCAAATAATACAATTTAATTTAATTATTTTAAAGTTTTAAATAAAATTCTGCAAATTTTTAAAGTTTACTTCTCATTTATTTTGTGTTTGTTTATGTATTTTGTGGCTGTCAAATATATTTTTGTTTAGGGGTGGGTACGTATTGTATGTATAGTTGCTTATTTTTTCTCATTGTTTTTTAGGATGAAACTCTATATCCGCTCTTTTCAATAAAGCGGTTAACAGCAAATGTTAAGTGCAAATTTTATAACTCAATTCTAAGACATCTATTTTATCTATGATTTCTAATATATTTCGCCCGAAATCATGAACGGAATTCCGATAAAATGTTAACGCAGATCTTATTTCCAATGTCGTAGCTTGCACATGCAACAAGACAAAGAGTTGGATAATTTCCAACTCATTTGCCGTGCACTTAAAAATTGCTACAAAGGCGTATATGCACCTAAATGTGTATGTGTCCTACACCCAGTGGTAATATCAACGTCAGATAATGGCCAAGTAACCAGGTGCTGACATAAACCTTATCACATCCTTTCAGAGCGTCAGCATTATTAAGTTTATGCTTAAGTTGATAGATTTTTTTCCATTGTTTGGTGAGAGGGGGAAAAAAAAAGGGAAAAATAATATTAAAGCAAGTTCAAAGGAAATTTGCGAAAAAGTTGATGAATTAAAATAGTCGTGGGTAACCTTAGACTAACCACATGTATTGCTTCACACGGTTTTATTTGAAAACTTTCCCATTTTTTAACATTAAAGCTATTAGAGTTGGTAACTCTAAAATGAGTTGACTCTTAAAAGCAATCTTGCTCTTTCTCTCTTTACAGTTTATATACATTTTAGTAATGCAACCATCTTTTTTTAAATACAAATAAAAACAGCTGTCTGTGGTGTCTTAAATACTATAATGTACAACCGAATTAAGTACTCACCGAATACAGTAATTTCTTAAAATTCTAACGGTATAAAAATGTTGTTTTTAAATAGAACTGTTTTTTTTTAAGTAAAACAATTTTGATTTAGTAATATTTAATATTTTTATTAGCTCTTTCCATTGTAATTTAACATTATTTTAATTTATTATAACTTTTACTTATTAACTCCAAAAATTATTGCCATTACTTTTATTTTAGTAATAATATATTCATGTAAGTCATTGAACTATGTGCATTGTAATACAAGTTAACATACAGAGGCATACATAAATACATACACATGTGTATGTGCGTGCATATATAACTCTTGCAAGAGAAGAATTTCTTTTTCTATTTATAAATTTTGTGTGCACTTTCATTTAAAATTAGTGTAAGTTTGTTGTTTAATAGAATTGTTTTTTTTTGTGAACATTTGCTTTTTAGATTTATATTTGTATTATTTTATATTTAGAATATTGAACGAAGAAACGTTTCAATTGTATAATAATGGTAAGTTTTAACAAACTGAGTATCAAATAGAAAAGAAAATAATTATAAAATAAAAAATAAATGCCATTTTAATAAGTAAGAAATTATTAAAAAAAACAAAAAAAGAAAGAAAAAAAAGTAGGAAATAAAATATACATGAATAAGGAATGAATTAAGTATAAACAGGAGTAAAATTAATGAAATAGAGACAAAATTATAAAATATTCAATTTGCCTGCGGTGTTTCGCTTTAGCATTCACACACACACACTCACAGGATGATGATACAATATTGAACTGTTAGTAAGATTTTTCCATGATGTAAAAGCAAGTTTAATTAAACTGCTCAGGCATAACATAAGAAATATCATCCCACGGATGACGATAAAGACCCTGCTTCAAACGTTTCTGATCCATATAGTGACCAATAAAACCTATGCTGCGCCCCAATACGAAAAGTGAGTTGATGGCTCCAATATTAATGTATTCCTGAGCTTCCTCACTAAAATACAAACAAGAGAAACATTTAAAAGGAATTTTGATTATAAAAGAAATAAAAGAAAATTAATAATGTGCTAAACTAACCTCGTAAATGAACCACAGTTACGTAACATGTCAACAAAGCTGGTAGCTATAACACCGTCTACATTCAAAATTAGATTTGGTTTTTTGCTGGTTGTGATCTTTTCCACTTCCAAGGCATATTTGAGCAAGGGACATGCCGGAAAATTGTCCAAAACAAATTCCTTAATAATTTTTACACGCACATCGGGATTATTGATGGATTTAACACGATGACCAATACCCATAATCAATTGGCCGTTTTTACGCATTTGATTTACAAATTCCATGGGATGTAAATTTGAGTCATAAGCCTCAGAAAATTGACGAGCAGCGCCGTCTAAAGCACCACCAAATCGATCGCCCTAAAAAAAAAAATTAAATTAAAATGAAAAACCAACAACAACAACAAAAATGCATGCTCAATTTTCGCGGTTTGAATAAAAACCAGAGCAGCAGCGAAAATGAAAAAAAAATATTGAAAAATTTTATTGAAAATTTTGATAACAAAATTTTTTAATAATTATTTTAATATTAAAAATAATTTTTTAAATTATTTTATTGATTCATTTACATTTTAAATATTTTTAAAGAAATTTAAGGAAATTCAGTTGTTTTTGGCAAATTATTTTTGAAAATAACAAGTGAATCACGTTATCAGTTCATATAGGGTTTTTCAACAAGAAGTTTGTTTTACAATTGTGGCAACACCAACAATATGATAGTTTTGACATTTAGTTTTTTGACAGATTCGTAGTAGATGCATTGGCAATTGTTACAATGAATTAAATTTCGCATGAAAATCGCAATAAAATAACTAAAATCCACTATGAAACTAGTGGTTCTGTTAAAGTCACATTTCGTAAAATTCGAGATATTTTCGGACAACAAAAATCGTTCTACTGACCCCGCTTTTAAGAATTTGGTCGTTGTATTTGAGTCGGCAAGCTCGACACAAAATGTGCGAACAGCATTGCGTGTTCTACTGGGTCGTTCAACTGAAAACATTGCAGTCGTGAGCGGCAGTGTTGCAACACATCTAAATTTGTCAATTCCTCGACGTTCTCAAAAATTGGGGTATCCAAAACGACCACATAGCGAATTTTAAATAAGAACTTGACTTTAAAGCCTTACAAGGTTGAACTAATGCAGAAATTGAAGCTGACCGACCATTCACATCGCCGTAGATTCACTCAATTCATTCAGAACCATTCAGGTTTTTTTGAAAAAATAATTACGAAGCCCATTTTCACATGTAAGGGCCACATTTGGCCTTCTGAAAATCCTAGAGCGATTATTGAAAAGCCTTATAATGCTCAAAGTGTCACTGTGTGGTGCGCTATGTGGTCTGGAGACATGATTGGGCCGTTTTTTTCCGAAGATGAAGCTGGAAATACGGTAACGGTCAATGGATAACGCTATCACGAGATGCTAACAACTCAATTTTGGCATATTATTGACGGCGTGGATATCACCGGCATGTGGTCTCAACAGGACGGTGGCACATGTCACACAGCCAATGAAACGATCAATTTATTGCAAATCAAATTTCCCCATCACTTTCCTCGGGGGGCACATAAGTCTTTATGAATCACACAACCATCTAGACTAGTGTCTTTCGGGGGTAAAAGGAAGCCCAGTCCCCTTCAAGGCTAGCAGGAGCCAACTCGACAATCCACTATATTTCCACGGGAATCAGTGAAGCCCCAGAGTTCCACTATTTGCCTCTTTAGGCATTTAGCTGTTCTCTGACTGATTATTGACGTAGGCCCTTCGGGAGTATCGTGGTGGCTATGTGTTTCGAGGCCCTCTTTTGAGTTTGTGAGTCGGATCATTCACAATGAAGACAATGAATGGTCCAGGTCCAGTGAGTATGAATGCCGTCGTGTTCTTAATTATATTAAGCTTCATGCGTTCTGGACCAGGAGTTGGATAGTCTCCAACTCTTCAGCAAGGAGTAAAGGCTGCGGCCTGCTTCGGGCTTTTGAAGTTGCAACTAGAAGTGACCGGAGGGTATACGTATCCGAAGGGCTTCTAGCGCGAGCATGACGCTACATTTCATCCACAGTGGTAATGATCCACCATCTGAATAAGGTCCACGTCCAGGTGCAGATGTAAATCTTATCCCGTCACGTCCCCATCACATAATTTCACGACAACCAGCAGTTAAGTGAGCAGCCAGATCGTATGATTTAACGCCACTGGATTATTTTTTGCGAGGCTATGTTAAGGACAGGGTATATACGGAGCCAACCAAATCGATTTCAGCCTTAAAACTCAAAATTCGTGATGTGATTAACGAATTAGAACCATCATTTTGCCAAAAAGTGATTAGAAAGGTTGATGGAAGAATTGATATCTATCACAGTGGTTGAGAGAGAAATTCGCCAGATATCATTTTTCATAATTACCAAAGTTTTCTCTTCGTATTACAACAAAAATTTGAATCATCTTAATCAAAATTTGTGGCTGTTTTAGAAACAAACTTCTTGTTGAAAAATTTGAGGTTAGGTAGTAAATTGTTTGTCAAATAATTAACTTCATTTTCAATTAGGCGATTATGTCAACAAACAAAATTCTCCACAAACAGTCCTTGAAAAACCAATTGATCCAGAGAAAGTAACCGTATGGTGAGGCGGCATCATCAGCTCGTAAATTCTCTGTGCTACCACACCTTGATAACTAATTTTTTGCGGCCCTAATTGGCCAATGTTGACGTCAGTGATCATCGGTTTAAGCAAGATGGTACCACACCGTCTCCCAAACAATTCATTAGTTGCATGAACAATTTCCTGGTCGATGGCGGTGTCAATTGGCCTTGTTGTTGTGATTTAGCAACGCTGGATTATTTTCTCTGGAACCGTTTGAAAGAACTGGTTTACGTGAGCAATCCACAAACATGGAACGCTCTAAAAGCGAAGCTTTGTTGCAAAACGTGCTTTAAAATTTTGAGAAAAGAGCGGACACATCGGCCGACGTGCTGGAGGTGAACATTTTCCCGATATTATATTCTATTATTAACCTCAAAATTATTTTCTAACCTCAAATTCGTTGCAATTGCTAATTAATTTTTGTATACTTACAATTGTAAGCAGACCGCTGACAACTGATGAAACCAAATCCTTGCCAGCACGTGCACAGACAATTGTGTTATGGGCACCCGATACAGCTGGGCCATGATCGGCAGTTACCATAAGACACATTTCGAAGAATTTGCATACATACGGAGGTAAGCAACGTTGAAACCATAGTAAGGAAATGACACCACCAATACCCACATCCTTGTTAAGTACTTCACTAATGGGCATACCGGCATAGATTAATTCTTGACCTCTTTCGTCACAAATTGAAGTCATGAACGAAGCGGGCTTACGTATAAGACCCAATTCACGAGCCCAGGCATAGTCCATGGGCACCGTGGGTGGCGGTACTTCTTCACGTGGCACAATACGGCCCGACTTGACAAGTTCAGCATAAACTTGTTGCACTAAATCACCCAAAGAGTCAAACGAATCCGGAACATAAGCGCCCGCTTCACGCAATGCCTTATTTTTGGCTGAAGCCGTTTCCCTGTCTGAATTGGCACATGAACCAGCATGGCCAAATTGAACTTCTGAGGTAAACATACTGGCACAGGTTCCTATACACCAAGCTACCAAAGGTTTTGTAATGCGCCCATCTTTCAAGGCAGCACACACTTCATACTCTTCAGTGCCGCCCACTTCACCCAATAGAACAATAAGTTTGGCATCGGGATCAGCTTGATAACGTAATATATGATCCATAAACGTTGTGCCAGGATAGCGATCACCGCCAATAGCTATGCCTTCCAAAACGCCATCAGTGGCTTTCGAAACAATATTATTCAATTCATTCGACATGCCTCCGGATCTAGAAACATAAGCTACACTGCCCGGCCTATACAGCTTTGAATGAAGTATGTTATCCAGCATACCGCCAGTATTACCAATTTTAAAACATCCCGGCTTGACGCCACCCACAGTAGCTGGACCAATAATTGCCACACCCTTCATATTAGCCGCCACTATCATTTTGCGTGTCATATTTTCTGGTATACCTTCAGCAATAATGGCGACAGTACGTATTTGTGGATACTCCAACACCTCCATTGTTGATTCGTAAGCTGAACGAAGCGATGCAAAATTGACCATAACATCGACATCTTTATGTTTATTAATAGCATCCGACATTTTTTTGTAGACTGGTATAAGAATTTCCTTGTGACCCCAGTAGAATTTTTGCTTATGATCACCGGTAAAGGGATAAACCATAGCAACAACAGACGGCTCTTCGCGGCTGTAAAAAAGAAAATTTTGCTTTAATAAATAATAAAAAAAAAACTGTTTAAGAAAGAAATGCACAAGTTGCGTTTTTACGAGGCAAGAGGTGCCCCTGTAGGCTAGTAGGTAGTGTACTAGCTTGTCAGTATGGGGGTTGTGGGTTCAGTTCCCAACGAAGACTCTACGCCCTATAAGACGTCTCTGTGGATGGGTATTCTCGTTTATCGGAGTAAACGGTTTCGTTCCAGTTAGTTAATTGATGGATTATAATGACCGTAAAATTGAAGCATTGCCCAAGCGTTAGTCTATTCATATTAAAATTGTCAGCATGGGGGTTGTGGGTTTTGGTTTTTTTTCACTACTACAAAACAAAACTCAATGTCGGTGGGGCCGCTCAGCGATGAAGGCATAGTCACTGGTCGCTGTGCTGTCTTTATACGGCAGTTAATTTCCGACTATCCTTCTACTTTCACTACCTGTTTCATCTCTTCTCTATTCCTTTCCTAAAGAATGTAGCACGGTACTTGACTAAATAGGCATTGTTGCCTGAAGTGCTACTTCTATTTTTAAATAAACAAAAAAAAAGAATGGAAAGATATTTCTGTTTGCAGATAAAGAATAAGTTCCAAAATACCTAATTTTTGGTCGAATGGAGCTGGTATTAATAAGCCAGAGGGAAGAAAACCTTAAAACAAACGATTGTCTCTCGAAAGATTCCCTGAACCATGGAATCACTTCCAAAACGTACAATTTCATAAATAGTACAGTATACAGTTTAGTGTTTGGCGGATTGTTGAAACCGTATTTGTGAAAACTATAATCGATCTAATCTGTGTGACCCCATTTATGTAGATGTTGGTTTTGTACAAGTTTTAAACAAAACTATTCCAAGACAAAGTCATCCTCCCACTACTTGCTTAAGAACCGATGGCTGTCTAAACCCCTGTCGTCCCGCAATAAAAGACATTTCGTTGAGAATACAACAATATATCGGACAGGAAAAAGCTATCACACATTCCCGCGTTTGGGTTTAAACCACAGCCACCACGTTACTTTCTGAAGGGTCTCACCAATAATCGGAACAGCTCCTCGGACTGCCTGTTACCGTGTTACTGGTTGGACTTTCTTTTCTTCACGATCCTGCTAGCCTAGGCGACTGGTATCGTCTGCGTGCCGCCTTTGGCGGGGACTAGCTAAGCGGTTGCCATGTGAGCTTGTTATTAGAATCCTCTCCAAGTGGGAGAATGATCGAAAATTAGTAAGTTTCTTAGGCCACACTTCTGATGCGTGCTTTCTATTCATTTTGTGGTACGATTATTATTGTAATTGTAAAATTGGCGGCAAGGTAGGAAAGAACAATGCCATTTGGCATAGCACCCAGGGCTGCGGCCCTGTTCTGGTTGTTGGTGAGACCCCTCGGGGAGCAATATGGTATCTGTGGCTTAAATGGGGCTTTGCAGAAAGTTAACATCCAACACAAATGACCTAGTTGCACTTGCAATAGGACCATAGGAATCTATGCAGTTATCAACGTTTCCCTCAATTAATCAATTGTGGTAGGAGCTGTGTGACATGTCTTTTTAAAACCACAACTAGTTCAAATCGTGGTTTTTCAATTGATGAAAGGAAACACTCAGAATCATGACTCTATAAGCGGCCACTATTGCAACGTTCTAACGTTACAGAAGTACGGATCAGTGATTCCACCAGCTTTCGGTGTCAATATACACTCGAAGATTATTATCACTCTAAGTTGCGGTAGTTTTGTTTATTGACGTATTGTAATGAATTTTATCGCTAAACAAAATTCACATGAAAATCGGAATCAAAGGCAATCGTGTTTTGGCTTCATTAATTCATTGAATCTGCGCCTTAGTCGTGTGGCTTTAATTCTGGCACGAGTTCGATCTTTCTGAAAAACCTAGACACTTCTTGTACACTTTGGGGAATAGACTCATTCCTCTACCCAAAAAGGGTGAGGCTAACAACTCTGAAAATTAGCGCCCAATAGCAATTTGTTCTGCATTTTCTGAAGTGATGGAAAGTATGATTAATTTTCATGGTTTCTGTAGATGGCGCTCTACGGGCGAGATGCTGATTTTCTTATCGAAACAATGGTGGAACTTCATACATCATTTTGGAAAGAGTAAGACATTTTAAGGTGTTTAATAGAGTGCGGCATGACGCACTTCTGTCTAAACTTGTTGCTTGTGTAATTTCTTCTTAGATTTTCTCAGGAATCTAACTTTACGAGTTGTTATAGATGGAATTTTATCAGACGATTTCAAGATTAATTCAGGGGTACCGCAAAGCTCCGCCCTTTCTTCTATCCTATTGCTTAATTTTCTAAATGACCTTCTTTGTCAAACTTTCAACTCTATAATACTCTTTCGCAGATGACAGAGCCATCTGTCATTCGTATTCATTTGGTAATAGACCGAACCAGTTGGAGGTGAGTACCAAAAGGTGGAACATAAATAATACGCTCAATCATTGCCTCGCAACAATTTTGGAATGGGATCGTGTGAATAGAGTCGATTTTAATGCCCATAAGACGCAATGTTGCATGCTTATGCATAGATCTGTGTTTGGAAATGATGTTGCATTTTTTACTATGGGCGATGTAGGTATTACGGAATCGGAAGCTCTTGGTGTTCTTCGCATAAAAAATCAGCGAGATGTTCGTTGTACTAAAGAAGCTTTCAAGTGCCTTGGTTTCCTAAGACGGTATAAGAGATACTTCACTCCATCCGATCTTCGTGCTATTTATACCACCTATATCCATCTAAAAATTCAATACAACTCTCATGTATGGGCCGGTGCCCGAAAGTCTATTTTGGAGTTAATCGACCACGTACAGGAGGAGGGCCAAGAGGCATATTGGGGTCACTAGGGTATCCAGAGAGCATTGACGCAATGTGGGTTGTATTTCACTGTTTTATCGTTACTACAATGGTAAGTGCTCTAATGAAATTCGGGACCTTTTTTCCGTTACTCGCACGTTTTAGCATTTAACTTGTTTTTCTTTGAGAGCGCATCTATTTATGGTTGATGGGCCCGTGAATCGCTTTACGCATTAAAGGTAGAATTCGTTTTTTCTGTAGAACAGTTCGTATGTGGAATAAACTCCCTCTAGAGTTCTTTCCTATCACTTTCAATATAGGAAAGTTCAAAGTGAATGTCCACAAACACTACTCCCTCTTTCCTCCTCCCCATAACCTAATTTCCTACTTCTGGCACAGTGCATTGCATGTGTAGGTGTCAACCCCTGAATATTGGTCCGAGAAAAGAAACGCTATGTGGTACAGCACTGTACGCCCTATAAGACGTCTCTGTGGATGGGTATTCTCGTTTATCGGAGTAAACGTTTTCGTTCCATAGTTAATTGATGGATTATAATGACCGTAAAATTGAAGCATTGCCCAAGCGTTAGTCTATTCATATTAAAATTGTCAGTATGGGGGTTGTGGGTTTTGGTTTTTTTTCACTACAAAAAAAAAAAAAACTTAATGTCGGTGGGGCTGCTCAACGATGAAGGCATAGTCACTGGTGGCTGTGCTGTCTTATACGGCAGTTAATTTCCGACTATCCTTCTACTTTCACTACCTGTTTCATCTCTTCTCTATTCCTTTCCTAAAGAATGTAGCACGGTACTTGACTAAATGGGCATTGTTGTCTGAAGTGCTACTTCTCTTAAAAAAAAAAAAAAATTAAATCACCTCACAGTTGACAAAATGGCCGCCAGTTAAAAAAGTATTGTTAACTTAAATGTCTATACCTCTATAAAAACAAAAAACCCCGATATTTAAGGGTGGGCAATTACAAGTGCTTAACCGAAGTACCCCCCGGGGCACACATATATGGTCTTTTTAGAACTTCGACTATCTAGACACAGGGCAACTGGGGGAAAAAAGGAGCCCAGTCCCCTGAAGTCAGCATGGGTACAATTGGAAACTCCACTTTATTTCCACGGGTATCAGTAAGCCGCAGAGTTCGTTATTTGTCTCTTTAGACACTTAACTGTTCTCTGGCTGATTATTGAGGTTGGCCCCTATATGGGGGTATCGTGGTGGTTGTGGTTTCGCGGCCCCATATCAGGTCTTTTGTTTAATATGGTGCCCACGATCATTTCGCCGTTAATGACACGCTAGGTGAATGATCCAGTCCAGTGAGCATGCTAGACATGTGTTCTGGACAGGAGTTGGAAAGTCTCCAACTCTTAAGTAAGAAGTGATGATTTGCAGCCCTGCTCTGGAAACATCGAAGTTGCAACTAGAAAGTTCTGTTGCATAGAATTATAGCTCCGGCTTCCTAGGACGAGCATGACGTTCCAAATTATGCAGTGGTTTGGTCCACCATCTAATTAAGGCTTCATGGCCAGGCGCGGATGTAAATCGAATCACACAGTTGCTTAGCCGATGCTTAACTGCTTAACCGATCTTATCTTAGCAAATCAGCAGTTCCCAACAGTTTTTTTTTATGGATTTGTTATTTCAAAAATTTTTTTTTTAATTTTAGGCTTAAAAATGATTTTGTTGCTGTTTTAAATTTTTATTCTAATTGTAGTTAAACAAAAAAATAATTAATAATAAATAGCGAAATTTAATTATTTTTGTTTACTTACGTGCATATAAAATCAAAGTCCAACATGGATTGTACCGCTCTCTGTTGCATACCCCAGACGAAGGCTTTAGTTTTTTTGGTAAAGAATTTACGCGTTGTTGTATTGACCACACTATCAAGGACATCGTTGGCTTTGACATCATCTGCCGAGATAGGTGGTAGTTTAATCGATTGTTGTGGTGAGCCTAAACCTTGTTTTTTGTTTTTTTTTTGTTTTTGTTTTTGGGTTTTTATTTTTATTGTGTTGTGATTTAAAATGCAATTTATTTTTTTTTTGTGTTTTTTTTTTGTTTTTTTTTTTATTTTTGGATATTTGGATTTGAATTTGCAAGCAGTAGGAGACAGACGAAATGGCATATCAATCATTAAAACGTTAACGTTGAAGAATACATATGGATGTGGCAATAATTTTCAGTCCAAATAACCAATCAAATACGTTTAGGAATGTAGTGAAGATGGAAAGGAGGTACCAAATTTTAAAAACAGTCAAGGAATACGCACAACAACAACAACAACAACAACAATAACAACAACGATATAAGCACATATATTAAAAGCACACAGTGTGTAAACACGTTATTAGAGAAATTCAGGTGAGTGTGGATGATAGCAGTAGATAGTTGTACACAGGTGATGCGTGGACAGACATTGGTGGAGTATGGTTAATTTTTTTGTTTTTTTGGTGATGGTTTTGAAGAAAGCAAAACAATACAAAAAATGACAATTACAATATTTTATAGAGTAAAAATAGATTTTTGTTTTTTTTTTTATTTTTTTTATTTTTAATGAAAATGTTAGTAAAAGCACGAATAATTTAAAAAAAGAATTAAATAGGGTTATTCGATTAAAAATTCAATTACATACAACAAAACAGGATATTAAGATTTTTTTTTTAATTTATTTTTTCAAATCCAAAAGTAAAACAATCGAAATAGACGAAAGAGATTGAAACAGATGTTTAGTTTTTTGGTAGAAATGAAAATAAAAATGTATAAAAATTTTTTTGTAATTAAAAAAAAAACTAAGGGAAAAGGATTCAAAGTCTTATTTTTACTTTACGTTTAGTCGATTAAATTCTTTTATTGCAAAATAATTGCACACAACTTTTAAAGTTTTAAATAAATAACACAGTTTAAATATTTTTACTTAAACGCGTTTTGTAACGGCTGGGCAAATTTGAGGTTAGGAAATATATGGATAGTTTTTGAAAAAATCTTACAAAAACAATTGTCGTTGTATTTAGATAAAAAAAATTTATTATATAGATGTCAGTATGGCTTTAAAAAAAGGGTGTGGTGCGAAAGAAACCGTAGTTAACATTGTTACTAATAGTTTCGAAGGCTTGGATCAGGGCTTTAGATGTGTTGCTGGAGTTTTTTACGACTTTTCAAAAGCATTCGATTTTGTGGATCATGATATTCTTACACAAAAACTTCAATATTATGGTTTAACCTTAAGAACAATTATCTTCCTTCCTGACGCTATAACTCCAAAACCCACGAACCGATTTCCACGCTTTTGCATTGGTTGGAAAGGTCTCGGGCTGCCTGAGGTTTATAGCAAAGAAAATTAAGGAAAATTTTCAAGAGAAAAGCAGGAAAACAGGGAAAATAATTTTTTACATACAGCGCCATCTACGTACGTGGTGTGTGAGTATCCCTTAAGAAAATAACTTCGTTCGACATGCAAATAATCGATGAAATATACAATGAAGGATTGATTCTGATTGAGGATCAATGCTTGACTATTGCAAACAAGCTACTGATTGAAGTAGGAATAATTGCGCCAAATCGATCGATGCACGATGCATTCAACCAAGAATTGAATCGAGAACTGCAATACAATGTTGATACATTGCAGGAATTCGTTCGAAATAATGTGCCGTTGCTGAATGAACAGCAAAAACAAGTATAAGAAACATTGGACAATAACACTGGTGGTTTATTCTTCCTGGACGCACCTGGAGGAACAGGGAAAACATTTGTCATATCATTGATTTTGGCCGCTATTCGATCAAGATGTGACATAGCTTTGGCTTTAGCATCATCTGGAATTGCGGCGACTCTTCTAGATGGCGGTCGTACTGCACATTCTGCGCTTAAGTTGCTGCTCAATTTAAACACAATTGATACTCTAACATGCAATATTTTCCGATTCAGTGCAATGGGAAAATTGTTGATGCAATGCAAGCTCATTGTTTGGGATGAGTGCACAATGGCACAATGGAAATCACTTGAAGCATTTAACTTCACACTGAAGGATCTTCGGCGAAATAACAATATCTTTGGCGGCTTGATGATATTGTTGGCAGGCGATTTCAGGCAGACCGTGTCAGTAGTTCCTCATGCAACGCCTGCAGATGAATTGAATGCTTGCTGAAGGCATCACCTTTGTGGAATTACGTAAAAACATTATCGTTAGCCACTATAATGAGAGTTCAACTTCAAAATGATCAAAGTGCTGCATAATTTTCCAAACTGTTGGAAATGGAAAAGTCCCACTTGAAACGACAGCTGGATTAATCACTCTTACCAATGACTTTTGCCGATTTGTAGACTCGCAATTAGCGCTCTTATTGAAAATGTTATCCCAAACATTAGTGAGAATTATCAGAATTATGCTTGGTTAAGTCAACGAGCAATTCTCGCCGCAAAGAATAATAATGTTGTAAATGCACTGAATTTTTACCATTCGTACAAATCCGTTGATTCCATAACAAATCCCGGTGATGCAGTAAATTATCCAACGGAGTTTTTGAACTCTCTAAAGTCACCACATAACTTGCAACTTAAAGTTGGTTCAGCTATTATGATATTGCGTAATTTGAATCCACCGCGACTGCGGTGAAAAGACTTATGCCGAATTTAATTTAGGCAACCATTATTAACGGAAAGTACACAGGGAAAATGTATGTATTCCTCGAATACCAATGATTCCGACTGATCTTCTGTTTGACTTCAAACGATTGCAAGTGCCGGTTCGCCTTGCGTTCGCAATGACAATTAACAAGTCGCAAGGCCAATCGCTTAGTGTTTGCGGGATAAATTTAGAAAATCATTGTTATTCACATGGGCAGCTATACGTTGCGTGTTCACGAGTTGGGAAACCATCCGCTTTGTTTGGGTTAACGTCAGACCAAAAAACAAAAAAAAATGTGGTTTACCAAAGAGCACTTCAATAAAACGGATAATTTGCGGACACGTATAACGCTTCGTTTCAATATTTACTTTGGATTCAGTTTCATTTTTTACTTAGAGAAATTCAACGAAATTTGTTCAATGAAATAAAATTTTTCCTTTACAAATATAAAACAAAAAAAATAATTTTTCTTTATCTTTTAATCCCCAAACGAAATGTTACAAAAAACGAAGCCATCTGGTGGCGAAACGGAGTTCGCCGGGTTTGCTAGTTTTTTATAATTCACTTTTTACATGTATGTAAGTAAATGCTTGGCTATTAACATGTCCAATGGACGTTGAGGCACAAACATTGTATTTAGTAATTCTCGAATAAGAAACAAAACGAAAAAAAAAACAAAAAAAAGTGTGTCAAATGATTAAATGTCAAGAATTTTATTTCGTTTAAAGTTTGGAAATTTTAAGCATGGAACATTACACTCTTAAGCAAAGAATTTTAATTGTCAACATTTCCTATCACTGTATCACTTTCTAAAATTCCAGCAGCTTTTCCTTGTAATCCTTGCTCCTTCTGCAACTCCTGTGCATAATTTAATCTTTAAATTGGAGGTTCACCATATTATGCTGACAACAGACCACAACCATATGCTCCTAGTAGCCTAATTGATTGATGCAAAGAAAGCAGCCGCTTTACAGCCAAGTATTGAAAATTCGTCTGGAACATCAACGTGTCAATGTTTAGAACAGTTGATCATCACTGGACACTTTGCGCAACATTTTGCATAAAGATTTTCATTTTTACGCTTATAAAATTCAACTTGTTCAAGAATTAAAAACGACCGGCCGATTAATTTAGGCATCGAACGTTTGTGAATAGGCTGCTTGCAAAACTCATGGAAAACAAAACATTTTTCAAAAAAATTTTCATTTTCACTAAAGAGGCGGGACTCATTTTCAATTAGGCGGTTATGTAAACAAAGAAAATTGCAGCTTATAGGACTTACAAAATCCACAGAGTCCTCAAAAAACCCCTAAATCCTGAAGAAACTGCAGGTATTGTGAGGCTTGTGTTTGGGCGCATCAGCGGCTCATATTTGTTCGGAAATAAGCAAGGAAATGGCGTAACCGTGAACTCTCTGCAATTTCTTTTGGTCACAATTAGCTAATGTTGGCATCGGTAATCTTTGCCCCACCTGGGGCACATTTATATGTCTTGACGGAACCTCCTCACCGTCATTACATGTGTCACCGGGGGAAAAACAGTTGCCCAGTCCCCTGAAGGCTAGCAGGAAGACAACTGGAAGCTCCACGTTATTTCCACGGGAATCAGTTAAGCCCCAGAGTTCAGCTTTTTGGTGTTTTAGCCTTTTAGCTGTTTTCTGTCTGCTTATTGAAGTTGGCCCTTCGGGAGTATCGTGGTAGTTGTGGTTTCTTGTACCTCATGAATTATGATTAAGGGGCCACTATCATCTCACCTTTACTGAGAACAATGGCTGAATGATAGCGAATCCAGTAAGTATAATTGTCGTGTGTTTTGGACCAGGAGTTGAATAGTCAGCAACTCTTCAGCAAGGAGTGGGGGTTGGCGGTCCTGCTTTGAAACCTCCGAAATTGCAACTAGGAATGACCTGTTGCTAGAAATTAGTCCTCGACTTCCTAGGACGCGGACGCACTCATCATATCGCCCTCCCCCGGGGGCACATAAATATGGTCTTTATAGAATTCCACTATCTAGACACAGTGCAACTGGGGAAAAAGGGAGCCCAGTCCCCTGAAGGCAGCAGGGGTTTAACTGGAAACTCCAGTTAATTTCCACGAGGATCAGTGTGCCCCAGAGTTCATTACTTGTCTCTTTAGACATTTAATAGTTCTCTGGCTGATCACTGAGGTTGGCCCCTATATGGGAGTAACGTGGTGGTTGTGGTTTCGCGGCCCCATATCAGTTCTTTTGTTTAATATGGTGGCCAGGATCATCTCACTGTTAATGACACGCTAGGTGAATGATCCAGTCCAGTGAGCATGCTAGACAGGTGTTCTGGACAGGAGTTGGAAAGTCTCCAACTCTTAAGCAAGGTGTGATGATTTGCAGCCCTGCTCTGGAATCATCGAAGTTGCAACTAGAAAGTTCTGTTACATAGAATTATGGCTTCGGCTTCCTAGGACGAGCATGACGTTCCAAATTATGCATAGTGGCTTGACCACCATCTGATAAAGGCTTCATGGCCAGGTGCAGATGTAAATCAAATCACGTCTCATCATATCGTCCCAGTGGTGTGATCTCCGTCGAGTTATGGCATACACACGCTAGGTACCAACGTTAATCTTACCACGCATCAGTAATCTTTGATTTCAGCAAGACGACGCCACTAGATATATGGCGTGATAAGATTTACATCTGCACCTGGCCGTGGGCCCTAATCAGATGGTGGATCATTACCACTGTGGATGAAATGTACCGTCATCCTCGCCCTAAAAGGCCTTCGGATACGTATATCCTCCAGTCACTCCTAGTTGCAACTTTAAAAGCCCGAAGCAGGCCGCAGCCTTCACTCCTTGCTGAAGAGTTGGGGACTATCCAACTCCTGGTCCAGAATGCAGGAAGCTTAATATAATTAAGAACACGACGGCATTCATACTCACTGGACCTGGATCATTCATTGTGTTCATTGTGAATGATCCGACCCACAAACTCAAACGAGCGCCTCGAAACACACCGCCACTCCGATACTCTCGAAGGGCCTAACTTAATAATTAGTCAGAGAACAGCTAAATGCCTAAAGGGGCTTTACTGATTCCCGTGAAAATATAGTAGATGGTCCAGTTACCCCCGCAAGACACAAGTCTAGATGGTTGTGTGATCCATAAAGACTTATAATATGCCCCCGGGGGAGCTACAAGGTACACAAAAAATTCAGCAATTGAACGAGAAATTTCGTGGTTGACGTTGTAGCCTCTGGAGGTAAAAGATAGCACCAGTCGCCTAGCCCATCCGGAGGTTGACTGGAAGATAAATACCTTCGAGTTACGACCAGAGACTTAGCAGGTGCTATCAGGAGAACTGGTAGTCCACAAGGCATCGGAATTTTGGTGAGGCCCTTCGGGAAATAACGTGGAGGCTGTGGTTAAAGCCCAAATTGCGAGAGGATGTGGCTTTATCCT
This sequence comes from Trichopoda pennipes, assembly GCA_030448955.1. Lineage (NCBI taxonomy): Eukaryota > Metazoa > Arthropoda > Insecta > Diptera > Tachinidae > Trichopoda > Trichopoda pennipes. Next base: position 9,276,276 of record JASKUP010000040.1, read on the forward strand.
ATCCAAAGTGCTGTTGCCTTCTCAAAAGACTGCTGGCAATGAGGGGTGGCGATAGTTTTGGTTAATCCGCCCCTCAAGCAAACAGTGGGCCACGGCCCTGTTTGCTGTACTTCTGATATTGACCCATATCCGGACGATTCTACCCTGTCCTCGGATTGATTGCTTACCCTAGCTAAAGGCCCTTATTCGGAAGCTTACTCCTCTACTTCTATTGACCCATAACCGGACGACTCCCCTCTGTCCTTTGATTGATTGCTTACCCTAACTAAAGGCCCTTATTCAGCAGCTTACTCCTCGCATCTATTGCATGCACATTCTACTTCTGTTTCCTTCTTTCTTTATTCCCATCCTCTTACGCTTGTTTCTTCTATTTATCTTCTCTTTTATATTCTGATTTCTTCTTCTTTCTTTTTTCTACTTCGCAGGTAGCACAAAGAGATCAGACCCAGAGGGGCTGTGAAAATTCAGCTGCCTGCGGAACCTAAACTCTCTCTTTTCTAAGCTTACATAAAAAGGACCAAGCTTGTCCAGCTTAGGTGGGCTGTTTGTCAGCTGACTGTGCTAAACCTAAATGTACCTAACATACCCTCGTATATTAATTTACTAACGAGTTGCGTTCAAGAAGCATTGCTGGAAATTTTATTTACTTTCAAAAATTTTAACAATTAAAATTTAAAAAAAATCCTTAAAATCCTCTTCCCTTAAAAAAGAAAAATATGAAGCCAAACGAAATACCAATTGAAATGGAAATTAAGAGGAAATTGGAAATTATTTCATAACTTACCGTTACTGCTGTTGGTAGCAGTATCTCCGGTTAAGATTCTTAATTCCGGTTGAGCATTTTGTCCGCCAGGCAGTAAAAAGTTGGCGGTGGAAAATTCAGCACTGGTTGTTTGTGGTATTGGGCGTTTACCTAATGCCATACCACAGATAGCAGTCATATGTGTTTCGGGACCAAACACATGCAAGGGAATGCCCAATGAACTGCCAAATTCGCGCATCTTGCGTAAACCCTCTTGATAATTGGGTCCAGCACGACGAACAAAAATGGATACATTGTGTTCAACTAATTTTGGTTGGAATTCCCGCAAAGCGGTTATAATGCCACGAAATGTAGCCGCTACATTGGTAAAGTTTGCAATACCACCACCAGTAATTAAAATTTTTCCATCGGGATGTTGGGGTGATGATGTCATAAGATTCAAAATTGTTTTTGCATATTCGTAGGTTTGTTGTTCGGAAGGGGCGCCGCTGTATTCACCATAATTGGCCAATTCGCTGGCGCCACCCAAATCACAAATTGTATCTGAATAAATAACACTAGCACCACCACCAGCTACCATTGTCCAAATTCTACCATTTCTATTAAGTATAGTTAGCTAAGCGAAATAATAGAAAAAAGGAGTGATAAATATTTTTTGATCTTATTTGAAAAGGGAAAGCTTTTATTCACTTTCAAGGAGGCGCCACTCTTGGCATCTAAATCAGCAATATAAGCTTCCTCGGGATAGGCGTCACGTCCAAAGGGTGGTGGATAATCAATATCACCCCATTTCGGACGGCATATAAAATCGGCGGTCGAGTCCAGCTTAGCCGCCAAATCTAATATGTACATGCTATCATCGGTCACTACCAAAGGATTAATTTCCAAATAGGTAAAATATAAATCGGCAAATGTTTTGTACAAAGCAAATATAAAGTTGGCAATACGCTCTTTTTTGCCAGCTGGCACTTCAGTTAATAAACTATTCTTAACGTCATCCAAATTTATGTCACCATTCACCGGTATATCTAATTTTAAAGCCTTGGCATCAACATCACCAATATCGATACCACCCTGATGATAAAAAAGTATGGTGTCAGCGGTACGATGAGAATAAATACAAACATACATTTCTTCATTCTAAACAAAAAAAGAAGAAGAGAATTTTATTCGCCAAAAAAAGAAAAAATGGAAGATTTATTTCTTACATCTGAATGTGGCACAAATGGTTCGATAATAAAGTTTCGTAACTTTCCCACAGCACTGCCAATAGTTTGGTCTTTGTTCATGCGTTCGCCAATCCATTGTTGAACTTCTTCGAAATTCTTTTTTACCCCTATCAAACCCAATTTCCCACGCCTTTTTATAAGTTGATCAGGTTTTACGACCAGAGGCTGAAAAAAAAAACACAGTGGCGATTAAAATCGTTGGTTTAATAAAGATTAAAAATTTATTTAAATATCACCTGATTTATGTTCTTTTTATTTTCTTTTTAATAAATAGTGTAAGAAATAGTGTGTATGTGTGTGTGTATGTGAGTGCTATCAGTTATTGGTCTTTGATGGTTATAAAAATTAGTGAAAATGAAAAACAACTCAAGTTAAAGTTCTATTTTTGGTAGCAGTATAAAATTATTTAACGATTTCAGAATTAATAAATTGTTTCGATAAGTTGATTTAATCATTATTAGTCATTTTAATTAATCTGTATACAGGGTGCTCGCCCCCCCCATGCCACCGGTCTTATGGAATACTTGACCATCGAGACCTGTGCTGCTGGGGATATAACAGAGCCCAGTCCCCTGAAGGAAAGCAGGGAGTCAACTGAAAGCTCCACGTTATTTCCACGGGAATCAGTGAGCTCGCAGAGTTCCGCTAATTGTCTCTTTAGACTTTTAGCTGTTCCCTGACTAATTATTCAGGTTGGCCCCCTTCGGGAGTATCGTGGTGGTTGTGGTGTTGCGGCCCCAGCATGAACTGATTTAAGTGGACCAGGATCATCTCGCCTTTAATAACACCAACGGGTGAATGATCCGGATCCAGTGAGCATGCTAGTCATGTGTTCTGGACCAGGAGTTGGATAGTTTTGCAACCCTGCTTTGGAACCGCTGAAATTGCAACTAGGAATGACCTGTTGCTAGAATTAGTCCTCGGCTTCCTGGGGCGTGAATGACGTTGTTTCTCATTCCCAGTGGTTTGACCACCATCTGATTAAGGCCTACGGCCAGGTGCAGATGTAAATCTTATCGATAAACATTAGTCTTGACAGTTCGTATTTGCCAGTCGTGAAGTGGACACGTGGCAAATTTATTATGAAAAAATATGCGATAAACCAACGTATTGTAATCGCTAAAACATTTTATCAAAATCAATCTTCGTTTGCTGCGACGAAGAGAAAGTTACGTGAAATTTTTGGGAGAAACAACGTGCCAACAAAACGCACTATTTATCGTGCAGTCAATGATGTCGAAGAAAGAGGTCCTGTAGGTGATAGGCCCAAGCATGGACCACAACATTACTGAAAACATTACTGCTGCACAAGAAAGTGTTGAAAACAATCCATTAACCTCAATTCGATGACGTGCTCAGGAGCTTGGTTTTCAAGGAACAACTTTGGCTACAATTTTGCACAAGGATTTGCATTTGCTTCCATTATAAGATTCAGTTGACACAAGAGCTTCTTCCACAAGACCATTTACGTCGTTGCCGTACATATGCCAATAGAATGTTACAGCTCACCGATGACAACCCAAATTTTCATTCAAAAAATCATAATGAGCGACGGAAGCACATTTTCATTTGAACGGATATGTGAATAAACAGAATAGTCGGTTCTGGGGAATGGGAAACCCTCAAATTATTCAATAGTCAGCTTTGCATCTATTAAAAGTGACAGTCTAGTGTGCAATTCGGCCAGGAGGAATCATTGGATCTTACTTCTTTGAAAATAAAAACGGTATAAAGGTAATTGTTAATGGCAAACGATATCATAATATGGGTCCGCAATGTAACGTTTTTTTTTTCAACTAGTGCTTATTTCGTGAATGTTACCACTTAGCTCATGTTTGAATTGACAGATAATTAGTTTTATGCTTCCGCTGAACGAATATGGGTTGTGTACACACGCTTGAACAACGCTGGGAAATGTTGCGACATTACTTTGAAAATCATGCTAATGCTACAGAATGTGTGCGAATATTGCGTACGGATTTTGGAAGAAGAGAAGCACCGTCAGCTCCGTATGTTCGTTATCTTGTGCAAAAAGTGAAAGAAACTGGCATCCTCATCGATGAACCAAAGCGTAAAAAGCCAAAAACAGTGCGTACACCCGTGAATATTGCTGCTATGGCGGAAAGTGTGCGTGAAGCACCTGAACATTTCAGAGACATAATTGAGACGAATTTTGCATAAAGACCACCTTGGTATGACGCCATACAAAGTCCAATTGGTTCAGGAGTTTATAGCATTAAAAAAAAATTTACTTGGCGGACTCTCTACAATATTAAACTTTTTAAAGCCATAACTACATGCTTTGGGGCTTGATTAACATGTGGTATCAACAAGACCTGCAGGCTAGTAGGTAGTGTACTACTTTATCAGTCTGGGAGTTGTGGGTTCGATTCCCAACAAAGACCTTGGCTGTTTTTTTCACCACAAAAATAAGAATTGACTGCTGGTGGGGCTGTGCAGTGATGAAGGCATGGTCACTGGTCGCTGTGCTGCCTTATACTTTCACCACCTATCTCATCTCTTCTCTATCCTTTTTCTAGAGAATGTAGCAACGGTACTTGACTAAATAGGTATTGTTGCCTGGCATACAGTCAGGATTACAATGGAATTACTGCGAAACCTCTTTTCACAAAAAGCTATTTCAAGAAATAGTGAGGTTAATTGTTGGCCTCCAAGGTACGGACTTCTTTTTGTGGGGATATCTGAATAGCAAGATTTATGCAAATAAACCAGCAACGCTTGAGCAACCCGTAATGAAATACCGTGTGAGATTGTAATGAAAAATGCGCTCAAAAGGGCACGCATTTGTGAGGCTAACAGAGGCGGAGCGGACATTTATCTGATATTGTATTCCATCTATAATTGCGGACATTAAATAAAACGTTTATCAATATAATAAGATCTCATTCTCCTTCATTTAATCAAAAACTAAAAAAAAAAATTGTAGTATACCTTCTTGGCGGACACCCTGTATAAAAAAGATTTAAAAAGACTTAACTTAAAATATTGTTACGGATGTGTCTGGCATAAGTCTTAAAATAAAATAATTAAGCAATAAAGCGAACTACTGGGTATGTTGTTTACGAACTGCGTGGCTTGTTAAAGAAAACTTATGGTACAACAACAAAATTTCTAGTTACAAACTGCGTAGAAATTTTTTACAAAAACAACAACAATTTGATATGCTGTTTACTAACTGCACGCGCTAGACAACAACAAACATGTATGCTGTTTACCAGCTGCGTAGTTTTCTAAGAAAACTTATCTACACAAGCCAACAACAAAGATCTTAAAATAAATTCCAAGCATAAAAACAAAAATACACACAGACATACAGGCGCCTATACACTGAATAAACAACATACAACAACAAAATGTGATAAAAAGGGAGTCGACAATTTTTAAATTTTCTAGACTTTAAACGGACAAATATAAATAAGGCAGCGTCTGAGTGGATAGTCCATCAGTGTAAAATTAAACCTCATCAAGTAAAGACGTGCATCTTAAGTAAATTGTTCTGTAGTGTCAACTTTGTGTAGTTAAAGTAAATAAAATTGTTATAAATTTAAAAATTCTAAAAACTGGTGTTATTTATTTTGCAATAAATAACTCACAACAAAACTTTTATAAAAGTTATAAACGTAACAAAATGTTTATTTAAGCGGAGAAAAATCGTTTGTATGCAAATATTTGTCGATTTTTACACGACAAATTTTTTGTTCATCGAATTTTTAACGGCACCACTTGAGCTGAAATAACGTAACGTGGCCTTTGTAAATTAGATTTCTAAAACTTAAAAATCTACTTCATTGAAAGAAAAACATCTCACGATTATTTTAAAGACATTCATTCGCTTTTGCAATGAAGTACGACCGACAACAACAACAAAAATCATAACAACACAAATATTATTATCACATGTTTTTGAATGAATATAGAACGTACGTTTTATGGAAAAACATTAGAGCAATTCAGCCAAGTCAGCTCACACCATAGTGGTTTTCTATAAAATAAACAATCAGATATTGGGTGCGAGATAGTAAAATAAAGTAAACAAGAGCAACAGCAAATTGTTTGTTATCTACAGTAGCTCACATAAATATTTCGACAATCGAAAATAAGCAAAAATTTAAGAAAAAAATATTTTAGTGAAAATTACACAAAATGAAACCTAAACTTTAAATTTCTTTCACAAAAAAATAAAAATTGCATTCTATACTGTTCAGTTTTCATAAAATATATAGATGGTATATAGTCGATACTGATATGTTCACAAATTTGACGTGGGTGGACGTAAGATCATACCCGAATATAAACTATCTGCTAATATTTTGAAGTCTTCAATTTCCTCTCGTTTTAAGATGAGCTACAGGACTTAAATTATTAATTTTAATATTTTGTATGGACTCCCTTATTAGCAATAACTGCTTCTAAACGTGTAGGTGTTGATTCCACAAAAGTTCGCCATTTTTCACTTGATATATTTGTACCATTCTTCTTCTAATACCCGTTTTAAAGAACTTTTGATGTTTTTTTGGGTTCCCGAACTTTCTTATCCAAACGGACCCAAAGATTTTTCAATGGGATTCAAGTTAGGACTCTGGGTTTGGTATTGTACAGAAGCCATAATTTGACGTTGTGGGTTGTATGCTTGGGGTCATTATTATGCTGGAAATAACAACCATCTCGGGAAAGGCTCATTTTTTGAACACTGGCATGTAAATTATTTTTCAAAATTTTTACATATTTACCTGCGTTTATTATACCATCACTTCTAAGGTTGACATACAGCCCATTATGTCGAAATAGAGTTTTCTACAGAAAACTAATTTAAATAGTCTTCTGCAGAAAAATTATCTAGATAGCGTTCTCTACAGAAAACTTCTCGAAATAGAGCTTTCTATAGAAAACTCTTCGAAATAGAGCTTTCTACAGAAAACTCGTCGAAATAGAGGTTTCTTCAGAAAACTCATCAAAATAGAGCTTTCTACAGAAAACTCGTCGAAATAGAGCTTTCTACAGAAAACTCGTCGAAATAGAACTTTCTACAGAAAACTTATCCAAATAGTCTTCTGCAGAAAAATCGTCTAGATAGCGTTGTCTATAGAAAACTCGTCGAAATAGAGCTTTCTACAGAAAACTCGTCGAAATAGAGCTTTCTAGGTGAATAGTCTTCTGCAGAAAAATCATCTAGATTGAATTGTCTACAGAAAACTCGTCGAAATAGAGCATTCTACAGAAAATTAATCCAAATAGTCTTCTGCAGAAAAATCATCTAGATAGCGTTCTCTACAGAAAACTCATCGAAATGGAGCTTTCTACAGAAAACTGATCGAAATAGAGCCTCCTATAGAAAACTTATTGAAATAAAGTTTTCCACAGAAAACTTGTCCAAATAGCGGTTTCTATAGAAAACCAATTGAAATATAGTTTTCTGCAAAAATGGTGGAATCATTGATTCCTAATTCTTTAAAAATAATTTTGGTCACAAAGTTACTGGCGGCTATAGAGCCGCCTTGATTGCTAACTTTTTCGTTCATCAATTGACCATCCACGATGATGTGCAAGACATCAATTGTGTCTCAGCTCGGGCCACAATTTATTAAAGAAACCGCACACCGTTTCACGTTTCGGACCGCTGAAGTGGCGTCCAAGATCTTGCGACTTAACGCCGCCACACATGCTTTCCGTGGGAGGAATATCTGAATATTTATGCCAAAAACCCTGAAACTAGAAAAGCATTCGCCGCATCATACGGCCAGAGAAGTCTTATTTAAATTATAATGACGGAAGATTTAAAAAAAAATGTCATCTTTGTTTTATTCCATTTCAAAGTTTTATACCTCTATAAAGAACACCCTTTATTCGGGAAAATCCACAAGAGACTATCAGTACTGCATTTTGTTAAGATTACAATTGAAGGATTGAAAATTGATGAATTTTTTTTAAAGCGACAATTGACAGAGCCAAGGAATAAACACCAAAAGGGGACTTAATTGTTCCCTTCAGTAGACAAATTCAGTGAAATTAATGCGGAAATTGTTCAAAGAGGAAAACCGAAAAAATTGAAGACGTCCAGGCCATTTAGATCCATCGCCATGTTTTACTGTTGGTTTTAGATTTTTATTATTTAGAGATTCATTAGGCTGGGGTATAGCTCGCCGGTGTACAGGATTCGTCACAATACAATTTCTTTAATCTTTCGTGACTCTCGAGAAGAGCCGTTCTCTACAAACAAAACTACTTTGTTAAAAATTCACTTTATTTACAGCGAATTTACATTCGGATTAAAATTAAACTTAACATTTAATTAGAAATGTCACCGGAGAAAGACGCGCTATACTTTTACAACGTTACTATTGTTCGTATGCTATCACCTACAGTAATTCCTTACGTTGGGGAAAATCGGGTTACGTATTTGAGTATTGGCTAAAAGCCAGCAACCAGCGGGATACCACCAATAATCCCGGGCTTAACCAATATTCAGTCGCTCAGTGTATCAATTGGTTGACAGCGTGATACCACCGAACAAAATTAACTCACTGCTTAGCGTCCCAATTCCCTTACTACTGGTATGTCTAGAGTACGGGTTAATCGGAGCAGTCAGCGGGACACCACCAACAAGCTGTGTTTAAACTCGTACTGCAACTCCGGGCAATAAATTATAAACAGCGGAACACCACCGAATATAATTGTCTTACCTACTCCCCCCGGGGGCACATTTATGGTCTTTATAGTGCGTAACCAGCTATCTAGATCTGTGCAACTGGGGGAAAAAAGGAGCCCAGTCCCCTTAAGACAGGCAGGGAGTCAACTGGAAGCTCTACTTTATTTCCACGAGGAGCCGCAGAGTTCATTATTTGTCTCTTTAGACATTTAATAGTTCTCTGACTGATCATTAAGGTTGGCCCCTATAAGGGAGTATCGTGGTGGTTGTGGTTTTGCGGCCCCATAAGGAAAATATGAAAATTATGGTGGCCAGGATCATTTGACTGATAATGACATGCAAAGTGAATGATCCAGTCCAGTAAGCATGCTAGACATGTGTTCTGGACAGGAGTAGGAAAGTCTCCAACTCTTTAGCAAGGTGTGCTGGTTTGCAGCCCTGCCCTGGCATCATTAAAGTTGCAACTAGGTGGTTCTGTTGCTTAGAATTATGTCTTCGGCTTCCTAGGACGCCTGTATGACGTTCCAAATTATACAATAGTGGTTTGTCCACCATCTGATTAAGGCTACATAGCCAGGTGCGGATGTAAAACAAATCACACTCTGTCTTACCTACTTGAGCTCTGCTCAATACAAACGACTGCTCCTTTTATAGTGATTTTTTGCTGTGATTTAGAGTGGTAGTATTTGGTAATTATTTTGTATGTATGTTGTACTTTTTGGTGATGGGTTATAGTTCAGTTGCGAGTTCGAGATAAAGATGGCGTTGCTTAAAACTACAAACCGTTAAATTCAAATCAATAGTACACAGCTTAAAAAAACATAATAATGAAAATAATAATTAATCCACTTGCTGCGGCAAAAACCTAAAAATGTTAAATTTACTTGCATCACTAAATATGATGGTGTTGCAAAACTTTAGCGGTTTAACTGTATGCAGTTCAGCAAATGATAATCGCTTTTGTTTGTTAATGTCAGATGTGAAGGGCTTTTTTCTCGCTACACGACCATAAATATTGGTATATTGGCTCTTAGAACCCGACGTATTGTTTCGTCACTCACCTTTGTTCGTTGGGTTAACTGAAGTTTTTCATTAAGTTTTGGAGCAGACAAATGGGGATTTTCTCGGTTTTCTTTGACAATTTCTCTTTCGTTTCTAGGTGTCAGCAGTTTTGGACGACCATTTCTTGCTATATTTTCAATCGTACCGCTCTCTTTTGAATGTTTAATTATACATGTTTTCACTTGTTTATAGCATTAAAAAAAAGTTACTTGGCGGACTCTCTACAATATTAAACTTTTTAAAGCCATAACTACATGCTTTGGGGCTTGATTAACATGTGGTATCAACAAGACCTGCAGGCTAGTAGGTAGTGTACTAGTTTATCAGTCTGGGAGTTGTGGGTTCGATTCCCAACAAAGACCTTGGCTGTTTTTTTCACTACAAAAATAAAAATTGACTGCTAGTGGGGCTGTGCAATGATGAAGGCATGAATTTTCCGCATGGCGGAAAATTCACCGTCATTCTCAACAATTGAACATTTCAGAGACATCATTAAAACGAATTTTGCATAAAGACCTAGGTATGACGCCACACAAAGTCCAATTGGTTCAGGAGTTGAAGCCAAGTGATCATCTAATGCCGTTTTGCTTTGCTAAGTGGGCCTGCGATAGACTTACAGGAAATACCGATTTTGCAAAAAAAAATCGTCTCCTCAGTGAAGCTCATTTTAATCTTGGCGGGTGTGTAAAGAAGCAAAATTATCGCATTTGGGGCACAGAAAACCCGAAAACACGCATACATTGAAAAGCCGACGCACCCAAAACGAGTCACTGCTTGGTGCAGATTTTGCTCCAGCGGCATAATTGGGCCATTTTTCTTTGAAAATGACTAAGGAGGGGCCGTTACAGTCAATGGCGATCGTTATCGGACCATGTTGAACGAATTTTTGTGTTCACAAAAATTTAAGAGGAGGACATTGGCAACATTTAGTTTCAACAGGACGGCGCTACGTGTCACACAGCCGAAGTTACGCTCCATGTTTTGCGTCCTATTTTTCAAGATCTTACTATCAGCCGCAGAGCTGATGTCGTTTGGCCACTTCGGAGCTGCGATTTGACACCGTTGGACTATTATTTGTGGGGTGCCGTCAAAGATAAGTGTAACGCCGACAAGCCAGAGACAATATTCGTGAAGCCATTGGTGAAATACAGCTGCACACAATCGATAATGTGCTTAAAAATTGGATCGATCGTGTAGGCTACTGCATTAATAGCATTTAAAACCCTTTAAATATTACTTTTTTCTGTAAAGTATTTAATTCTTTTCCTTTAGCTATATTTGCGTTGAAAAACTTTAGCTTAAACTTATTATCTATACTAAAGCCAAACACCACAAGTTTTATTTCAAAGGAAAAAGCAAAATCCTAAGAAAAAACCAACAAAAAATACAAAATCTAACGGTGATTTCTAAGAAGCAAAATATTTTTGTGAGCAATGAATGGCGTAGACAGAATAAAAAACAACAACATTTTGATGAGGATTAAAACTGTTACTTTTTTTTTATTGTATTTGTCATTTAAGAATACAAACTACAAACAGCAATTATAGAAAAAATATACCAAATGTTCAATATTCTTCATTCTAACATTTATGTACATAGTTTGTGTTGAAAAAATGTATGTAAAATATTTTTGTGATCTACTGTATATTTGAACAGTCATAGAAATTAAATATGTATGCATGGGTATGTATGTACGTACGTGTGTATACGAATGTTGTGACGAAAATTAAAATACTATTGTATAATTTCTTAAGTACTAATATATTGATTATTAAAACAGCAGCAACAACAACAACAACAAAAGAAATCTATATGGCGTGTTAAGTTTTTGAAATATTTTTATTTATAGTCTGTCTCACCCTACACAACAAATTAATAATTTTCTACACTTCTTTCTACTCACACACACTCTCGTATACAATAAAGAGAAAGTGAGTGTGCAGCTTTGAAAACACCCTGAGCCAAGTACAAATGTGATTGATTTGTATTTATCGGCATTATGTTGTAGGTACACTTAATGTATATCCTTCTCTTTTAATTTAACTTTGTTAATTTGTTTTTTTTATTTAACTGAATAAGCTTTTGAAATGTTGTTTTGATTTTTTTATATATCAAGCTCTGACTTCAAACAATTAACATTTACTTTAATTTTCCGTTTTAAATAATTATATAAATATATGTCGTTTAAATAAATTTTGAATTAATTTTTTGTAAATTAAATTCTTTATGAAGAAGCGTTTGTGGGAACTACAATGTTTCTCATTTACAATTACATCTGGCAATGATATTTATACACAATGAAATAAATACATTTGAATTAGGGGAGTAATTAATCGCTCTTAATGTATTGAAATAATTTTACTCATTGTTTTGTTTTTTTTTGCAAATATTATTCTGTTGAGCCACAGTGCATTAATAATTTGATCCGCAACGATTGCTGATTGCTACAGTCGTCATGCATGATTTAATTTGTGCTTTTTGTGAATCGGTCGGTATTTTATAAAGCAAAATGAGGGGCATGCTTTGTTATAACCACAGTTAATGGATAAGTGTTAAATTATGTAAAAAAACTTTGAAATGGAATAAAACAAAGATGATTTTTGTAAATTGAGATGAAATTTATTTTATTCGCAAAATACTTTTGTGGCATTATAATTTAAATATGATTTCAGGCCTATGACCACTATGGCAGGCTCAGACATAGTCTAATTTAGGCAACTTTCAATGACTTGTGTCCGTATAACGGCACAAATAATCATTCGTTTCGGGCTCACTAGCGACTTCACATATCCCCATAGAAAATAGTTTAGCGGCATTAAATCCCACGATCTTGCAGACCAATTTACGAGTCTGAAATATGACAGTAAGCCATTACCAAATGTTTCCTTCAATAAATCGATTGTGGCATGAGCTGTATGACATGTTGTACCTTCTTGCTGAAGTGCTTTCAGCACCTGCACATCATGGCTGTTTAATTAATGAACAGAACGTGACAAGATTTACATCAGTACCGAGCCATGTGGCCATAATCTGAGGGTGGTTTTACCACTAGGTATAGGAAAAGCGCCCATCCACGTCCTAAGACGCATACACACATATACACCTTAGCTGCAATTTTCGAGTGCAGGGTAGCAGGGCCCTGCCCCCACTCCTTGCTGAAAAGTTAGAAAGTATCCACCTCTTGGTCCTGTTGCGTGCGTAACTAGGACATTTATTTGGATGTTCACCTTTTCTTTTCGTTAACCCGTCTTTTGAACTTTTTTCAAATCCCGATTTAAATCACAGTCACCACGTTGCTGTCCGAGAGGCCTCACCAACAACCAGAACACGGCCGTAGCCCAGTTGTAACATAAGCAATGTGGAATCGAAGGCTCTTAATGTTCTTGACATGAAAATTCAGTGTGATGTTCGATGGACCAAACGCATTTTTCAGGTTCCTAAAGAAGACTGTTGTTATTTTTCTCTGGCCGTGAGTGAGTGTTCGCGTTTAGGAAGGTCTGTTGTTAAGGTCGTATCTGCCCATGTGGGTAGAATCCCAACCACCTGACACTTTATGCAAGGCTAATCTTTCAATATCTCCGTCTCTTATTACTATCTAGGCACGTCTGTCCGTCTGAATTTGTTATGATTAGTTTAAGTGGTGTGAATTTTGTGTCTGAGATCGTGTTTGCCTGTTCGTTTACAATGTCACTGTTAAACATTTTTGTTTTGTAGGTTTCCATGTATTCAAGAATGTCTAGTCTTAGTCCTGTTTTGCTAGGATATAGTAGTGTCAAGGTGTAATACAAAGTTCTAGTCTTCTCTTTTCCGTTTCTATGAGCCTATATGTTCTGTAAATCTTGTTTTTAGTGTTCGACTAGTTTGCCCTACATGAGTATGTTTGCAGGTACAAGTAAGTTCGTATACTCCGCTGTCGTTGTCCTTAGATTATGTCTACAAGTGGTGTCCGTTGTCAATGCTGTGAGTACTACTCCTTCTTTGTGAAAAAGTTAGTTAGTCTAAATACTTCTGGTCCTACGTAAGTTAAAGTGTGCCGTCGTGTTGTACCGGTTTTCTCTTTGTCTTCTTTATTCCTGTTTTTAGTGTTGAATTGTCTAAGCAGTTTATTAACTGTAATGAGTTTGTAGGCGTTATTTTTAGCTAAGGTATAAATTGTGTCAAGTTCTTTGTTGTACTTATCTGGAGTAAGTAAGATTATCTCAAGTCTGTGCATCATATGCCTAAATACTGTTACTGTATGTTCGGTAGGGAGGTTCGAGGTGATAAAGATAGTAGTGTCTGTCGTAATTGGTTTTCTATAGATGTCAAATGTTAAACAGTCCTCGTGTTATTGTGATATCAACCCCGACTCTTTTGAAGAATGATCAAATATTCACTGACGCGATTTATAAAGCTAACCTTTTGGCTGGTATATTTGCAAATAATTCTTTTTTGCCGGAAAGTAATCAACCAGCGGCCAAGCTGACAGAAAACCTATTGCTATGGTTAAGATGTTCTTTCGAGGTCGAGCGGTTTAGAAGGTTTTCGCAGATCTCAACGTCAACAAGTCTCCTGGGCCGGATGGAATACCAGTACTATTCTTGAAACAGTGCACTTCCACGCTAGCGCATCCTTTAGCAACGCTTTTCAGCATGTTGCATTATTCCGGTAAATTTCCAAAGTGTTGGAAGGTTGCTAATGTAACGCCAATATCCAAAACTCTGATAATTACCGCCCAACTGCGATTTCTAAAGTGATGGAAAGTATGATTAATATTCATCTTGTGAGGTACCTGGAGTCCAACAGCTTACTTAGCGACCGACAGTATAAGTTTCCGTAGGGGGCGCTCTATGCGCGACTTACTGGTTTTCCTATCGGAACAATGGTGCAATTCCATACATCATTTCGGAGAGAGTTCTCCCCGGGGGCACTCTCCTACTATTCCATCTAGACTGGTGTCTTGCGGGGTAAAAGGGAGCCCAGGCCCTTTCAAGTCTAGTAGGGTTCACCTGGACAATCCACTATATTTTCACGGGAATCAGTTGCCCGCAGAGTTCCGCTATTTGTCTCTTTAGGCATTTAGCTGTTCTCTGGCTGATTAATTGAGGTTGGCCGTTTTGGGAGTATCGTGGTGGCTGTGTGTTTCGAGGCCCTCGTGAGAGTTTGTGGGTCGGATCAATCACAATGAACACAATGAATGGTTGAGGTCCAGTGTGTATGAATGCCGTCGTGTTCTTAATTATATTAAGCTTCATGCGTTCTGGACCAGGAGTTGGATAGTCTCCAACTCTTTAGCAAGGACTGAAGGCTGCGACCTACTTCGGGCTTTCGAAATTGCAACTAGGAGTGACTGGAGGATATATGTATCCGAAAGCCTTCTAGGGCGAGGATGGCGCTACATACCATCCACAGTGGTTTGACCACCATCTGGTTACTCGGAGAGAGTAAGGTGGTGGCTCTTGATATTTCCAAGGCGTTTGATAGAGAGTGTCGGTGATAATTTTTTGAGATTTATATCGAGTTTTCTCAGGAACCGCACTATACGAGCTGTTATAGATGGGATTTCATCAGCTCTGTTCTTTCTCCTACCCTATTTCTTATCTTTCTAAATGAACTTCTTTGTCAAACTTCCAACCCTCTATACTCGTTCGCAGCACCATTTGTCATTTGTATTTAGTTGGTAATAGACCGAACCAGTTGCAAGTGAGTTCCAAAAGGCGGAACATGAATGATACGCTCAATTATGATCTCGTGGCGATCTCCGAATGTGGTCGAGCGAATAGAGGAGATTTTAATGCCCGTAGGACCCAATGTTGCATGCTTACGCATAGATATGTGTTCGGAAATGGTGCTGTACCTGTTGCTATGAGTGATAAAGATATTACGGAATCAAAAGCTCTTAACGTTCTTGGAGTTGCTCGACCACGTATAGGAGGAGGGCCAAGAGGCATATTGGGGTCACTAGGGTATCCAGAGAGCATTGACGCAATGTGGGTTGTATTTCACTGTTTTATCGTTACTACAATGGTAAGTGCTCTAATGAAATTCGGGAACTTGTTCCCGTTACTCGCACGTTTTAGCATTTTACTTGATTTTCTTTGAGAGCGCATCTATTTATGGTTGATGGGCCCGTGAATCGCTTTACGCATTAAAGGTAGAATTCGTTTTTTCTGTAGAACAGTTCGTATGTGGAATAAACTCCCTCTAGAGTTCTTTCCTATCACTTTCAATATAGGAGAGTTCAAAGTGAATGTCCACAAACACTACTCCCTCTTTCCTCCTCCCCATAACCTAATTTCCTACTTCTGGCACAGTGCATTGCATTGTGGGTTGTATTTCACTGTTTTATCATTTTCATACTATTTATACCACCTATATCCGTCCAATCCGTGGAATACAACTCTCATGTATGGGCCGGCGCCCATACATGAGTCTATTGTTTCCCTGGAGCATCGACGCGATGTGGGATGTATTTCACTGTTTTATAGTTACTACAATGGTAAGTGCTCTAACGAAATTAGGTGTCCCTGTATGCTAGTAGGTAGTGTACTAGCTTGTCAGTCCGGTGGTTGTGGGTTCGATTCCCAACAAAGATCTTGGCTGTTTTTCGTTACAAAATAAAAATTAACTGTCGATGGGGCTGGTCAGTGATGAAGGCATGGTCGCTGGTCGCTGTGCTGTCTTATACGACAGTTAATTTCCGTAACTATCCTTCTACTTTCACCACCTGTCTCATCTATTCTGTCTAAAGTGCTACTTCTCGTAAAAAAAAAACAAAAAACCAAATTAGGCAACTTGTGTTGAATCGATTTTTTGCATTTTTGCGTTTGACTCGATTTCCGTTGAGAGCGCATCCATTTGCGGTCGATTGGTCAGTGAATCGTTCTACGGATTACAGGGAAAATTCGTTTTTTAGCAAAACAGTTCATATATGGAATAAATTCCCTTCAGAGGTCTTCCCTGTCACTTTCAACGTAGGAAAATTCAAATCGAATATCCACAAACACTACTCCCTCTTCCCTCCTCCCCATAACCTAATTGTCTAGTTCAATGCATTGCATGCGTAGAGGTCATCCCCTGAGTACTGGTTCGAATGAAAAAACATATTTGTTCTTCTGTAATTGTTAACATTTATTAAGTTTTAGTTTTGTTTTTAACTTATTGTACTTTAAAAAAAAATACACCTTTCGAACGCTATTTATGTTAATTAAAATTTTATTATATAATAAATTCCATACAATTAGAATGCTATTCGAATAATTTTTATTGAAACTATGCAAAACTAGAAAACTTAATTTATTTAAAGGAATGCCACGTAAAGAAAGAATACACCACGTAATACCTACGCAAACGTCATTAAACTTAATGAATTCCCAAAAACAGTTGAACAATAAAATATTAATAATGCTATCAACACCACATGCATAACAATAGAACCAAATGTCAAGATCAAACGTGAACAACAACAATGTTATGTTGTTCCATTTGAATTGTTTTTCTTTTGTCTCCTCATGTAAAATAAATAAAAAATAATCTTTAACTTACCGTGTTCGTAAGCCAGGGATATTCAGCAGCCAACTGAGACCAATCAGATTTCATGTTAACTGTGGCGAAGCGGCATGTTTGTACTCCTGCGCCATTATCGTTTAAATGACGATTTAAAATATCCTTGCCTACGGCTTCAGTTATAGCCTTTGCTGACATTTTTATAAAATTTTAACACTCTTCTTTTTTTGCTTAATTAAATTGAATTTAAGTGCAGTTTGAAAATTGTTTTCAATAAAAACTGTAAATAAACTTTAAATACAACAAAATCAATAAATTAAAAATTCAATACACAATTCGCTTCCAGTGGCCAAAAATTTCTCTTTCTTTGTTTTTGTTTTTTGGGCCCATTCATTTTTTTTTTTTTGACAGTGAAGAAGTAAACATGGGAAAAATATTTTGTAATATGCACACCACACCAGGGATGGATAATTAAAATTTTAAAATCAAATGGAAATTAAGGTTTCTTAAATTATTATTTAAATTTTTTATGGAAAAATTTTAACTGATGAAAATTACTTTTACGGAAAAAAATATATATGATGAACTATTTTTCATAGAAAAATCAAGAATGATAAAAAATTTCTACAGAAAAATCATGATTGATGAAATATTACTACAACAAACATTAACAGAAGGAAATTTTGTACATGAAAAATTTGATTAAAAATTTTTTAAGAAAAATCATCACTGATGAAAAATTTCTACATAAAAATCATGACTAATGAATCTTTTTTGTAGAACAATTTCTACAGCAAGCATTAACAAATGGAAATTTTCTACAGAAAAATTATGACTAAAAATTATGATTAAAAATTTTTTTACGAAAAAATTTTAACTGATGAAAATTTGTTTTTAGAAAAAATTAACTGCTGATGTGTTGTTTTTTTGGTACAATCAGGAACGTTAAAATGTTTTTCATAGAAAATCAAGAATGGTAAAAATTTTCTATAGCAAAATC
This sequence comes from Trichopoda pennipes, assembly GCA_030448955.1. Classification (NCBI taxonomy): domain Eukaryota; kingdom Metazoa; phylum Arthropoda; class Insecta; order Diptera; family Tachinidae; genus Trichopoda; species Trichopoda pennipes. The sequence goes on from JASKUP010000040.1 coordinate 9,294,482, forward strand.
ATGATGACTGACGAAAATTTTCTCCACGACAATCATGACTAATGAAAATTTTCTATGGAAAAATTTCTGCAGCAAACATTAACAGATGGGAATTGTCTACAGGAAAATTATGATTAAAAATTTTTTAAGAAAAATTTTGACTGATTAATTTTTTTTACAGAAAAATTATAACTTCTGACGTTTTGTTTTGTGCTTTTTTTTTAACCATGAATGATGAACCATTTTTCATAGAAAAATCAAGAATGGTAAAAAATTTCTATAGAAAAATCATGATGACTGATGAAAATTTTCTCCAGGACAATCATGACTAATGAAAATTTTCTATGGAAAAATTTCTGCAGCAAGCATTAACAGATGGAAATTGTCTACAGGAAAATTGATTAAAAATTTTTTAAGAAAAATTTTGACTGATGAAAATTTTTTACAGAAAAATTATAACTGCTCACTTTTTGTTTTGGGGTTTCTTTTTAGCCATGAATGATGAACTATTTTTCATAGAAAAATCATGAATGACAAACAATTTCTATAGAAAAATCATGATGAAAATTTTCTCCACGACAATCATGACTAATGAAAATTTTTTATGGAAAAATTTCTACAGCAAACATTAACAGATGGAAATTTTCTACAGAAAAATTATGACTAAAAATTATGAAAAAAATTTTTTTAAGAAAAATATCAAGAATGAACACAATTTCTACAGAAAAATCATGAGTGATGAAAATTTTCTTCAGATGAACATTTTTTAAGAAAAATTTTGACTGATGAAAATTTTTTGCAGAAAAATGATAACTGCTTAATTTTTGTTTTGTTCTTTTTAAACCACATTTTTCGTAGAAAAACTTAAAGAATGAAAAAAAAAATTTCTACAGAAAAATCATGATTGATGAAAATTTTCTCCAGAACAATTATGGCTGATAAAAATTAAAAAAAAAATTTTTAAATAATTTTTAAAAAAAAATTTTTACAGCAAACATTAACATATGGAAATTTTTTACAGGAAAATTATTACTGATTTTAAGTTCTTATAGAAAAATTTTGACTGATGAAATTTTATAAAGAGGAATTATCATTGATAAAAGTTTTTTACAGAAATATTACAACTACTAATTTTGTTTTTTTTTTTTTTTGAAAAATCAGTAACGTTAATATGTTTTCCATAGAAAAATCAAGAGTGATAAAAAATTTCTGTAGAAAAATCATGATTGATGAAAATATTTTTTAGGACAAACATCACTGATGACAATTTTTTATGGAAAAATTTTTACAGCAAACATTAACAGATGGAAATTTTCTACAGGAAAATTACGACAACAAATTACGATTAAAAATTTTGACTGATGAAATTTTTTTCACAGAAATTATAACATGAATGATAAATTTTTTCCATAGAAAAACATCAAGAATGATAAAAAATTTCTACAGAAAAATCATGACTGATGAAAATTTACACCAGAATAATTATGACTGATAAAAATTTAAAAAAAAATTTCTACAGCAAACTGAAAATTTTCTACAGGAAAATTATTACTGATTTAAAGTTCTTATAGAAAAAATCTGTCTGTTCTATAGAAAAATCATGATTGCTGAAAATATTCTTTAGGACAAACATCACTGATGACAATTTTTTATGGAAAAATTTTTACAGCAACCATTAACAGATGGAAATTATGCACAGAAAACATATGGCTTAATATTATGTTTAAAAATTTTTAAAAAAAAATTTTGACTGATAAAAATTTTTTACAGAAAAATTGTAACTGCTTAATTTTTGTTTTCTTCTTTTTAAACCATGAATGATAAAGCATTTTTCATAGAAAAACATCAAGAATGATAAAGAATTTCAACAGAAAAATCATGACTGATGAAAATTTTCTCCACAATAATCATGACTAATGAAAATTTTCTGCAGAACAATCATGAAAAAAAATATTTTGATAGAAAAATTATGACGGTTGATAGTTTTCTATAGAAAAATCATCACAGTTGAAAACTTTTTATAGAAAAATCATGATGGATAAAACTTTCTGCAGCATAAACATAACATGAAATATTTTTATAGTAAAATCAGGACTGAAGAATTTTTTTTTTTAGAAAATTAATTCAATTATATTTTCTAGTCGTTATTTCTTTTGAAATTATTGTTTAAGTTATTCTGATTTGGAAAAACAAAACTAAAAAAAATTGTGCTGATTTTACCATCCCTGACAGTTATGTAAAACTTATTTTATACTTTAAACACACTGGCAAGAATACACTGCGAGTGTTTTAAAAAAAGTTTTTGAAAGCGTTAAGCGTTATTTCAAAAATCGTTAAGACGTTCCGTTTCAAAGTATAAATATTTCGTACCGCCTTTGCACTCAAGTTATCTCATGCTATGTTCCAAGAGACTTAACTCCGACAGTGTGAGTCTTGCTAAATTAGCAGGTTCTTTTACTATGATTTCAAAAAGATATACTTCTTTTTTATTTTTAGTAGCTTTTTAAGATTCACTTCTGTATTCTACATGTTATACAATAATCATGATCCACTTCAAGTAAAGGGTGTTTTTATAGAAGTAAAGAAATTTAACTTGGCAACACTTTTTTAATCGGCAGACATTTTGTCAGCTGTCAAGTGATTTATGTTTAGTTTATGTTTAATTTTAATTTATACGTCAATTAACAAAACTGGCGTATTTGAAGTGATGACAACCCTTAAGTGTATGTTGAGACAACGTTGAATCCATAAAAACTGAATATTTGATTTACTTTATGACCTGGAGGAATCATTGGGTCATACTAATTTAAAAACGATGCTGGTCAGAACGTTACAGTCAATGGTGGCCGCTATAAAGCAATGATTACTGACTTTTTCGTTCATCAATTGATCTGCAAGAGCTGTGGTTTCAATAAGACAGCTAAACAAGTCACACAACTCATGCCACAATTGATTTATTGAAGGAAATATTTGGCAACCGCGTAGTTTCACGTTTAGGACCCGAGAATTGGCCTTTGAGATGGTGCGATTTCAGCCATTACACTATTATCTGTGGGGATATGTGAAGTCACTACTTTATGTCGTCAAGCCCTAAACAATTGATCACTTGAAGCAAAATATTCACCGAATAAACGGTCACAAAAATCATCGAAAATTGGACGGAAGACGGATTATATTACGTTTGAGCTAGCCATGGCAGTCATAGGCCAAAATTCATTCTTATATTATAATGTCAGAAGATTATCTTTCGAATAAAATAAATTTCATTTTTGCTTTAGTCAACTTCAAAGTGCTGTACATCTATAAAGAAACAAATTGTTTTATTAAAGAAATCTTTTGGTAACCTCAAAGTTTTACGTTTCAGAACGGTGATCATGCGATTTAACGCCGTTTAACTATTTTCTGTGGAGATATGTATGTGAAGTCGTTAGTCTGCACCGATCAAACTGAAACTATTGGCCACTTGGAGGACAACATTCGACGCGTTATTGCCGGTCACAAATGTTGGAACAAGTCTTAAAAGTTTGCTGCTGCAGATTAGATTACGTCTCAGCCAACCGTGGCTGGCTACTTAACAAAATTCTTCTTTGTTTTATTCCATTTCAAATTGTACACTTCTATTAAAATATTCTTTAAAACCATGATGATTCGTTTCCAATATAAATTCGAGTTCTTGTAAGAGCTGTCAGCCAAAAAAGTGCTTCATAGCGCGCAAGAGAATTGAAAAAAGTTAAATATTTATTTAGGGATATGAAGCAACCACTGCCATCTCTGGCTGAATTAAAAATAATAAGGAGTAAGTACAAAGAGAACTGGTAGAAAGTATTGGCAGAAAGGCAAAAATAAAAAAATGACACAGATAATTTGAGCCAAATATTATCAATAAATTCGAAAAGTAAAAATATAATTGGAAGAAGAAAGTAGATATTAAGGAAATCAAAATTATATGTTGTATCCAATATAAGCTTTTTTTAGTGTTTTTGGATTTTATATTTTTTCATTGTTTTATTTAACAGAAACATAAGTTATTAATTTGAAATAAAACTAATTTTTTATTCATACACGTACATACTTGTTTCCAAAAAAAAAAAAAAAAAAAAAAAAACCTGTTAAAAACGAAAATATTTCACTCACTCACTCACTATCTTTCAAAAAAAACCTCAAAAGTAGACTTTAAAATACTTTTAAATTTTATTTAGATTTTTATACAAAACCAAAGTTCGCACACTTTTTAAACGTATTTTTTTATTTATTTGCCGGCGTTGTCCGCTGCGCAGCTGACTCTGTTCTACACCTAAGACGAGTTAAATGAAAACTAAACATTAAAGTGCTGCTTTCAATCGAGCTGTAGTCAATTGAATTAATAGAGGTAAAGAAGAGATTGGAAAAAGATTTTTAACTAAATTACGAGGAGCATTCGTGCAATTAATAGAGTAAAATATTTATTTGTAGAGCAAATAAAAAAAAAATTAACAAAACAAAATTATGAATTTACAAGAAGTGAAATGTATAAATGCATGCTTATCTAAATTTTCGTATATTTTTATTATAACTCTACAATGCTGGAAATGGTAACCCTGTTATCCCGACATTTTAAAAATATGTATTATAATTTTGTATTTTTATTCAGCATTATCAGGGCACTGCTGGGGTCTGCATCAATTTAATATTGAACGGCGTTGCCGTAGTATCACTTTTACTAAATAATAAAATTTGAAAAAATCTAAGGCCCAACTATATTATGCATATACTGACTTAAGGCAACTTAAGCAACTGTGCAAATATCTAATAATCATATGTGGCAAACTATAATGTACTTAACAAAACTTTTCGTCAAATGTCATTTGCTTAAGCAAAGTGCGAAACTGATCTCAAATTCCGTACGAAAACAGCAGATTTTGCATTGTGTTATTGATACATTGTAAACAAATTCCAATGGAGGGCGAAAGCGAAAAAATATTTTATCTGAATTTAATAGAAAATGTACAAAGAAAAATAGCTTGCATGACAAAAGAGACGCGTTTTATTACAACGGTCATACAAAGGAACGAGGGCCTTTAAACATTTTATTTTCTTTTCAAAATTTTTCAACACACAATTTGCAATAAAATTTAATTTTTTATTTTGTTTATAAATTCAATGATGCACACAGTTGCATTTTTTTAGTACTTTTGGCCCAAATAATACATACAGCGATATATGAGCTGGTTTTTTTGAAAGTGGTATAAGTCCACTTTTTAATAAAACTAAGTTAACGGTAATTTTAATGAGCTATAGACACCTTCTCTCCATACTTACAATCACAATTTCAATAGAGTTCTATTTTGACATAAAATAAACATAAACAGTTTTGCTGTACAATGCTATCGCACAAATGTTTCTTTTGAAAGTGGAATAAGTCCATTCCTAATAATTATAATTAAAACAACTTTCTTATTGCAATTATTATTGATGATTACGACTTCAATGTACACTGCAATTTAGCAGATATTGCTTAGCTAGTGTAAGTGTACTAAAAACAACATTGTCAACAAGATAACGGTATTATTTTTCTGATGAAATGATGAGAAGAAAATAAAAACTACTTTTGTTTAGTTCTCATTCGCAAGTCCTACTGTTTGGTTCTTATACTGATAGATTGCAGCGTGAGTATTATTTAAATATAACTGTTATTAAAACAGAAAATTAAAGGTTTAAATAAATAATATTATTTGTTACAATGAGTTCATACACCTGTAAAGAATACGACAATCTGTCTGAAAGTGATGATGGTAAGTAAGAGTAATGATTTTTTTGCCGGGAATATTGAATTTTATTTGTTATAGAAATAAGACCCATGAATATTAGAAGAAGAAGAAGAATTTATGAATCGGATGAGGAAAGCAATTTGTGCAGTATTAATTCAACATTTCTACAAACTAAGAAGAGAATTAGAATTTTTGAATTAAGTGATTTAACGACTGGCGAAGACGATGTTACTCATTTTCGGTCACATTATGAAAATAATGATCAGAAGATTAGGAAAAGTAAAAGGAATAAAGGCGAAAAATATTATACGCAAACTGGAAATATTATTCCTGCTAAGAAATTCGAAAATAGGGATTGCAAATGTAAGAAATTGTGCGAGAATCGTATTACAGAGAGTGATCGAATATCACTTTTTAATGTCTTTTGGGAAATGGGGGATTTTAGCAAACAAAATACATTCTTGTGTGCATCCACTCAGCGTGCGCCAATAAAAAGAAGACGAGGCAGAAATTTCAAGGGATCAGCCAGAGATTGTAGTTATAAATACTTTTTAAATATTGAAAAGGAAAGCATTGGGGTATGTAAAAAGTTCTTTATAGATACATTTGCTATATCTATAGGCAGACTACATAGGGCTCTCAAAGCAAAGATAATAGGAAATGACTTACGTGGAAAAATGAAAGGATCTTGCAGAAAGAGTGATGAGAAACTAGTGGATGTCGCAAAAGATCATATAAAAAGTTTTCCACACTATGAAAGTCATTACACGCGTTCTAATAATCCAAACAGAAAATACCTGAGCTCTGATTTGAACTTAAGAAAAATGTACAACTTGTATGTTGAAAAGTGCGAAGAAAACCATACAACATTTCTCAGCGAGCAAATATATAGGAAAATTTTTAAGAATAATTTTAATTTAAGTTTTCATCACCCACATAAAGATACTTGTCAAAAATGCGATTACTTAAATTTGAAAATTAAAGCTACCTCAGACCCTAATGAAGAAAGCAGCCTTTTAGAAGAACATAACACACATTTGAGAAATGCAGAACTGGCTAGAGAAGCTTTAAAAGAAGATCAAAACTTAGCATCAATGAATCCAGATAAATATTTCGCATTTTCCTTTGATCTACAAAAGGCCCTTCCATATCCCAAATTAACAGTTTCTGTTGCATACTATAAGCGAAATATGTATGTTCTTAATGAAGGTTTTCATAATTTTCATGATAACAGAATTAATATGTATGCGTGGGAGGAAACTGTAGCTTCCAGAGGTGCGGAAGAAATAGCATCTTGCTGCCTAAAACATATTCAGAATATTACAACCCAAGACCACATTATAGCATACAGTGACATGTGTACCGGACAAAATCGCAATATTAAGCTCGCACTGATGTGGTTAAGGATTGTTCAATCAGACGATAATAGCATAAATGTTATTGACCACAAATTTTTACTGTCGGGCCATTCATTTCTTCCAAACGACAGAGATTTTGCAGTTGTGGAAACAGCATTAAAGAAAAAGGATCAATTATACACTGCCCAAGACTATTATAATGCAATAAAGGCTTGTCGAAAAAAAAATAGCTTCATTTTGTATGAAATGAAAAGAGAAGACTTTGTCTCAACCAAATCTCTAGAAGAGGCAATATCAAACAGAAAAAAAAATACGGACGGAGAAATTGTAAACTGGCTTAAAATATGTTGGATGAGGTTCAAAAGGAATGAACCTCACAAAATTTTTTATAAAATTAGTATGGAAGAAAATGCACCATTTAAAACAATTTTTTTATTTGGAAAAAAGGGAAGACCAAAAAATCTCAGCAAAATTAATATGTTACCACTTTATACAACTTCAAGGAGCATAACAAGAGAGAAATATAACGATATGATAAGTTTATTACCTTATATACCACCTATTAACCATAAATACTTTAATATGCTAACTGTAAAAGAAAACTAAGTTTAAAATATCTTTTTTTTAACTTAAAGATCTTAACGAAGTAATTTTCATTTTTATATTTTTAATATAACTGAAATAAACTCTTAATAAACTTGGTTATTCGTGTATTTAAATGTCTTCATTTTAACTATTACTTTTTACATAAAAATTCATTTCAGTAAAGCTTTTATGTCTATAAAAATATGGACTTAAATTTGCTCCTCTTTTTATTTCTTGTAATATGTTATTTTTGAAAGTGGTATAAGTCCATGTGGAGCTAAAAAATCGTTTATTTTTTCAAATAATTTTAGTATTTATTATTTCATAATAAAATTAAAAGGTATGTATAGTGTAAAAAACATCACTCGAATTGATTAAAGTTGGCCAATATTTTTAAATTGATTCAAACGCAAACCCTTAAATATCTCAATATATGGAAAAATGGACTTATACCACTTTCAAAAAAACCAGCTCATATGTGTAATTTTTCTTTCGTAATTTTCTTAAAACTATTAACAAAAAATTATAAATTTAAATAAGGATAGTATTAAGTATACAAAATATGATTGTTAAACGCATTTTTGTTAATAAATTTCATTTTTTTTTTTGCAAAAGTACGAATAAAATAAATGTGCAACTAACTGTGCATAATAATTTCAATATTCATGTAAGTGCAATATAGCCACGTTTAAGTCTTCAATGATTCGCTTTAGCATTTGACAGACTTTTCGTTCAATTTTTGACATTAGCTTAAGCCAGCTTATGCATATTATAGTTGGCGCTTTATGTTTATTGTTATTTTTTTTTAGCCAAGTTCAATAAATAAATAAGTCAATGACAATGCTATTTATTAAAGATACCAAATGTTCACACAGTTCGGAGAACTAAATAACCAATAACCAAAAAACCGAAGGCCTCTTCAAAAATTAATCACCCCTATTCTATTTGGCGACGGCAACATCGTCGTCGATTTTGAGGCAACATCACTTTAAACACAACATCAAAGGTAATTTCGTATTCCCTAACAGTCTTACGACGAATTTGCCAGTTTATCCATCGTTTATTTAAGTCAGCTTGATTTTTTTGTGTACTATTTTTGATAAAATTGTTGTGAAGAAAGTATAAACTGTGTGAAAAAAAATTAAATCTGTATTAAATTGAACCTAAAAGAAATTAAAAATCAAAATGTTCAGCAGATTTGCCACAGCTTCTTCAAGGGGCTCAGTATAAGTTGATTAAATATGCGGCCTCCAGTAATTTTGCATTCTATTTTGTTTTTCACCATTTTTTTTTTTACTTTAAATTTTAAGTCGCTCCAAATTTCAAAAAAAGAATTTTTTTATCATTTATTGATTTACATACTCGTTCTATTTGGTGGGCCAAGGGCGTTTAGAGCAGTTGCAACACTTTCCCATTGTTCCTTAAAATTAGTACGAACACTGCCTCTTCGAAATTCCCTGCCAAGTGATGGATTTTTTTCCCAATTCTTCCACTAATTTTTTTAAATTTTAATTTTTTCTTTTTATTTATACTTTTTTTATATTTCATTTTGTATTTTTAGTTTTTTCAATCTTTAAAAAATTTTTGTTTATAACAGCACGACACCAAAATCACACGATGACAATATTAACGGCAATTTAAGACAACATCGATGTCAAATTGTCTTATAGAATACAAAACTTGCACTGCCAGTCATCGATAAATGGCAATATTGCCAACAAGAATACGGATTTGCAACAAACGATAAAAAATGACGTCGTCTTGTATTGCCGTCGCCAAACAAAATAAGGGTGCATATCAACGGCAATTTAAGGCAACATCAAATTGTCTTACAGAATACCAAACATGTATTGCCAATCATCGATAAATGACAATATTGCTAACGAGAATACGGATTTACAACTAACGATAAAAAACGACGTCGTCTTGTATTGCCGTCGCCAAACAGAATAAGGGTGAATATTTAAAAATGCAAAATAAAACGAGTACCTCACTTTATGGTAAGCAAAATTTTTTAAATATTTTTAATGAAAAATTAGGATTAGAAGTTACAGTGCGTTTTAAATTTAAATTTGTTAAAGAAAAAAAATGTAAAAAATAATTTATATTTGAATTTAGCAATTTTAAATGCTCTGAAATGGCGGGGGTAAAAGTTAGTAAATATAAAAGTTCTAGTTTCTGATTTAGTCAACTTTATATTTTCTAACCTTTAAGCGGCGGTTGCGTTTCCCATTCGCAATTAAAACCCTGTAAACAAATTTTTAACAATTTTCCACTCTTCTTTTTACAGCAAAACAAAATTGCAGAGATCTAAATCTCTAAATAAATTGCTTGTGGAGTAATTTTTCCTGTATAAAGGTGTAATTTTGATTTTCAATAAGCTTAGGTAAAATTTACGAACATAGTGTACCACCCTCGTACGATTAATATTTTGTTTTTATTTTTTGACTCCTATTTTTATAGTCGTATGATTATTTTATTATAAACACATACCAAATTGTACGACTGAGTGTAAAATGCTCTACGTACATATGGATCTCTCGCTCTCTCTTTTCTCTCACCCTCTTTAACATGTGAGAACAACGTTAAACTTATTATTGTTATTGCATTTTTATTTGACAATATTTTCCTTTATTTCCTAAAGAATTATATTAATATGTGAATAATAACTGAACAAATTGAATTAAAAATTTCAAGCCAATAGTAACACTGGGTTAATCGGATGATGCTTTGTTTTTTTTTAGCATATAGACGTAGAAATTTTTGATTTCTTTTAATGCACAGTGGAGTTGGCTGATATGTGTTTGGCTTTGCAATACAACATTTCATTTTAAATGTAAATATTTTTTTAAATCATTTTCATCAATAATAATAAAATAGTTAATGCATTTTTTTATTATTTTTTTAATGTAAATTTTAGTAATAAAATAATATTGTGGAAAAAAAACATTGAGTGCTTGCAAAACTTAAGAAATTGTTTTTTTTTACATTTATATTACATTGATAGTTTTTGCTATCATGGAATGCACTCATAAACATTTTTTAGTTGCAATTTTTAAAATAAAATCATCAAATTTTTATAATGGTTCGTCAACATTACGACTTTAGTGCGCTGGTAATTATACGCACTGCTAAAAAGTTAACGTATAATCGGCACTGATTACAAACAAAACTTAGGTGCCCCTGTAGGCTAGTAGGTAGTGTACTAGCTTAGGTTGTGGGTTCGGTTCCCAACAAATACCTTGGCTACAAAAATAAAAATTGAATGTCGGTGGGGCTGTACAGTGATGAAGGCATGGTCACTGGTCGCTGCGCTGTCTTATACCACAGTAAAATTCCGTAACTATCCTTCTACTTTCACCACCTGTATCATCTCTTCTCTATCCCTGTCCTAAAGAATGCAGCACGGTACTTGACTAAATAGGCGTTGTTGCCTGAAATGCTATTTTTCTTTAACAAAAAAATGTCCATGATCAACCATAACCTAATTTTAAATCACCAAGATTTAACTGTCAACTATATAGCACGACTTCAGAAACAACAAACTTGTTCAAACACTGATACAATACAAGACGATAGTTATTTAGCTGAACATTAAACCAAGTTTATATCAATATGACTGAGTTTCGAAATAAAACAGCGAATTGCCATATGTAGGACAAGGGAAAAAAGTGAAAGTTGGATAACTTGCTTGACAACGTTATATGGAGGCTAAAGGCCCAACTATAATATGCATAAGCTGGCTTAAGCTAATATTAATAATTGAACGCAAAGTCTGTCAAATGCTAAAGCGAATCATTGAAGACTTTAACGTGGCTATATTGTACTTACATGAATATTGAAATTATTATGCACAGTTGCACATTTGTTTTATTCGTACTTTTGCAAAAAAAAAATTTCGTTCTAAATAAATGAAATTTATTAGCAAAAAGGCGTTTAATAATCATATTTTGTATACTTAATACTATCCTTATACAAATTTTTAATTTTTTGTTAATATTTTTAAGAAAATAACGAAAGAAAAATATATCGCTGTATGTATTATTTAGGCCAAAAGTACTAAAAAAATGCAACTGTGTGCACCATTTATAAATAAGTTTATAAATAATACAAAATTAAATTTTATTGCAAATTGTGTGTTAAAAAATGGAAAAGAAAATAAAATGTTTAAAGGCCCTCGTTCCTTTGTATTGGCGTTATAATAAAACGCGTCTCTTTTGTCATACAAGCAATTTTTTCTTTGTACATTTTCTATTAAATTCAGATAAAATATTTTTTGCCCTCCACTGGAATTTGCTTACTAATGTATCTATAACACAATGCAAAATCAGCTGTTTCCGTACGGAATGTGCGATCAGTTTCGTACTTTGCTTATGTAAATGACATTTGGCGAAAGTAAGTACATTAAGTACATTATAGTTTGTCACATATAATTATTAGGTATTTGCACAGTTGCTTAAGTTGCCTTAAGCCAGTATATGCATAATATAGTTGGACCTTAATACAACTACAAGTAAATTCCTTAACTATTAGCCTGCTAAAATATTTTTTGTTAATTATCTGGCATTACTTTTGTTTTTAAAGCATTGTAAGTTTTACGTGTAACTATGAATCTTGAAATTTCCGGCACATGTTTTATGAACACTAAATTGCCGGACAAAGTGAACACGTTTAATAAAATTTTCATTTTTCTCCTGTTTGCACGTTTTTAGGTTTTATAAAAATGTTCAGAACACACACGCACTATTCAACAATGTTTTTACAAGAATGAAACTATTTTTTGTATCTACCTAGAATTTTCGTCTGGTTTGTTAGATTATATGCTATTAAAATATAATGATGGAAATTAAGTAGTAAAATAAAGAAAAATTTCCAGAAAAAAAAAACAGATTGTTAAGCAAATCATTTATAAGGAGAAATCATGCACGTTCAAGCATGAACTTTTTATGCGCTATTTGTTGGTGTACATTTCTTCATTTACAAACCTAAAGGAAAAAAGTATTTAGTTTAGAAATTAATCCAAAGGCTCTTAGTCTTTCTTCTTTGTTTTTTTTTTAATAAAATTTAAAAAAAAATATCATTTTTAATTTGCAAATTTTCTATCAAATTGTTTATTTCTTTTATCGTAAACATTAGGACAGAATGATCACAAATTACAGGTGCCATGTAGTTCATTTTAGTAACCGTTAACTTATTTCAGTTCAATGTGTCCCAATTTACATTGGACGATTTTTGTCGCTGCAATTCTTAGTTTGTTGTTGTAAATTCCTCTCTCGCCCTATTCTCTTTACACACATTATTTACAACAACAAACTAAGAATTGCAGCCACAAAAATCGTCCAATGTAAATTGGGACTGTCCAATAATGATCTGGTTCAAGTTTTAGTCCGGCAACACAAATCTAAAGGGCGATTAATTACTACTGCTCCAGGTTTAGCAACATTCTATTTGACTGACAACAGCCGTTATGGTTAAGATCTAGTTCAATTTTTAGTACGGCAACACTTTTACGTCAAATATTTTCTCAGAGTTTTGTTTGAATCTAAAGGGCGATTTATTACTACTCCAGGTCTAAAAACATTCTATTTGGCTAACAACAGCTGTTATGATTAAGATCTTTTGATAAACTTTAATCAAATTAAAATTTTTTTTTGAAAGCATACAATTTTATAAGATTGTTGTGAGTTGTTTTTTTTTTTTGTTTGTTTTGAATTAATCTCAACAAATCATTTTCACGATGCTGCCAGCGTTCTCTGTTATTCTCTCACATATCAATTTCTATCTCTAGTAATTTTTTTTTTATTTTGATGTAAACACTCATGGGTTAAGTCAGATTTCATAACAAATAAACTCTGAAAGCAAAAACTAAGACATTAAGTTAAATTCTAATTTTGACATACAGTGCTGGATAATTCAATGCAAACTTTCTCAAAGTTCATTTATTCGTTTCTAACTTTAGAACTTTATACCATTCGCTAAGCACTGCATTGCAGAAGTCGTCTTTTCGTGTGTTATTATGGGCTCTTTTTTGCGCCCTATAATTTTCCATAGATTTTCTATGGGATTGAGATTTGGGGACTGGGCAGGCCACTTCAAAACACATTCCTCATTGGAGCGTAAGCAGTCAGTTACGAGCCTAGAGATGTGTTTTGGATCATTGTCCTGCTGAAACCTCCAAGCTAGTGGCATGTTCTCCTCTGCATATGGTAACATTATGTCGCTTAAAATCGATCTATAGCCTACACCTGTCGTTGGTTAATAATATGTATTCTGCCTCAATTTCTCATCAATGCATTTTGTTTTAGTCATCTTTCGTGCAGAAGTGTAAAAGTTTCTATTGTTTTGTCAATACCCTAAAACTTGCCACTTTCACTTTTTCTTTTCTGTTCGGTTTTTTTCTTTTAATTTATCAAAAACAATCTACAAAATGTTATTCTAGAATACTTTTTTTTAGTTTATTCAGCAATTAATTTTGAATTTCGACTTGTGTAAACACGAGTAAATGAATTTTGAGAAAAATTTCCATTCAATTGTCCAGCACTGTATGTACACATATGAATTATATAACTGAAGGCACATATTAACTGCAGGGCTTGAGCTCGTTAAACTAGCATTAACGCCATTTATGATGCAATGACCCTCGTATATTATTTTAAACGTCAATATCAGCTTGCTATTATTTCTAAATTGTTTTAGAAACTTGAGGGTTAATAAAGTTTTAACACGTCATTGTGTGAAGGTATGTACGTATGTATATCTGCAAAAGCAAAATAAAAAAAGGCATAAAATGAACAGAACAAAAAACAACACTCATAATATCGAAAAAGTTTTTGCTGCTGGACAGACACATTAAATGAAAGTCATGCTTTTGAACTAAAAAAATTTGCATAAACAATATTTTAAATATTTACATATGCGTTATTTAATTGTTTTTTTTTTGTTATATTTGCCATTGTTGGATATTTCATATGCAAAAGCCTTAAATAAACTTAATATACACTGTATTCGTGAATCAAAAATCTGTTGGAAAAAATCAATAGCTTTTGAAATATTATATTAAATAACAATATATTTATAAAACTAAACACAAACTAATCACACTTTTTAATATTTTGTTTAACACTTATTCCAATCTAATTGAAAAAGTTATTAAATGTTAAGGATTAATTTTTTTTAATATCAGCACAAATGTGCATGTTTGCTTCTTCACTTTAATTTTGTTGGTAGATAATATATTTGATCACTTTATATTTTACTAACTTTATTTGTGCACTTTTTTTCACTACTTAACTGTTCTAAAGATATTTTGTGACAATAACAATTTATTAAGTAAAAATTACCGGTTGTTACACCAGCCAAGAAAATAAATTAACAATGACGAATTAATTGCGAACTTTCTGAGAAGAAATTGCAAAAACGGAATAAAAAAAAGTACGTAAATTGTCCAATAGTTGCAAAAAACAGTAGTGTCAGGTGCCATATTTTTAGAATTGCCAGGCAAAACAAAAATATCATGTGGCAAGTTTTTAGCCCCCTTAAATTATCTTTCTTTCTTATCAGTAAATTAGCGTATTATTTTGTTAGCAAATATTAAAATATGTTGTCCTTGTTTGACGATTTGCCTTTAGTAAGTGTAATTTTTTTATATTTAAAAACCTACTAAATTAATGTTATTAATTACATGGTTAGGAGCATCCTCGAAAATTGATACCGGCTTTGTGTAAACAATTCTATAATTTAGGTTGGGTTACTGGCACAGGTGGTGGCATTTCAATTAAATTGAAGTGAGTATTTAAAACTTTGTATAAATCGTAATTTATATTGCAATGCGCAACAAAATTAGTCTAATAAACTATTTCTAGGAAATCCCGATCTTCCTAAATTTTTTTTTAACTAGTCTAGACAAAAACCTGAGCTATCGATATTTTTCCGTAAATATTCTATAAAAAAATATTTGAATAGTTAAAAATTTTCTAATTTTTATTAGCTTAGTTACCTCATTACTTATCAATTAGCATGCAATAGTTTTTGTATAAATTCAAAGCTCCAGTGTTAATAAATAATAGTGAGCTGCATACATACCTAAGAATTTTAATAAAAAGTATATAATTGGATTTAGTTGCTTCCGTACCTAAAAAAAGGCTTTTCTAGAAATTTGGATAAAACAGGCTTAAGCTACTAACGAAATACCTGTATAGAGATTTCAGATTACCCAAGCAACTACTCAACATATCTTTCTATAAAGAAAAAGATTTTTTATTTACTCATTCTAAAAAGTTTAATTTCTTAGCAATGAAATTTTTATAGCTCCTAGCGGTGTACAAAAAGAACGCATTCTACCAGAAGACTTATTTGTTCAAGATGAGGACGGTAAGGATTTACAACTGCCTCTCGATAATACGTATGTTTTATATAATTATTTCATTTTAATTATTCGTGATCACTTAAATGTTATTTTAAATTTATTTCAAGTTTAACAAAAAGTCAATGTACACCATTATTTATGCTGGCCTATCGTCATCGCAAGGCCGGTGCTGTTATACATACACACTCCCAGCATGCTGTAATGGCCACATTGTTGTGGCCAGGAGAAGAGTTCCGTTGTACACATTTGGAAATGATTAAAGGCATTTTCGATGATGATTTAAAACGTTACTTACGTTATGATGAAAAGCTAATAGTACCAATTATAGAAAATACTCCATTTGAAAGAGACCTGGCTGATTCTATGTACAAAGCAATGATGAAATATCCCGGCTGTTCAGCCATATTAGTTAGACGTCATGGAGTTTATGTGTGGGGTGCCAGTTGGAAAAAGGCTAAAACTATGTAAGTATATACATGCTTCTTAATAATAAAGTAATCTATAAATTAATTTGTTTTATTTTTTAGGGCTGAATGTTATGATTATTTATTCTCTTTGGCTGTTACCATGAAACAGTCCGGTTTGGATCCGGAAAAGTTTCCATAAATCAATCATATTTGTTGTACTGTTTTTGTATTTTGTACTTAAAATACAATCAATCTCTATTTCGGCTTAAAAATAAAAATCTATAAAAATATAAATTGTTTAACATAAATAACAAAATAAGCTTTTAGTCACATTTTTAAGACTTTCAAGTGACTTGAGGTGATAGCTTAATATAAAGTAGGAGTGTAGGAATATTTTATACAAACTCTTCCCCAACTTTACTTTTTAAATATATAATTCTTTTTAACACAAGTTGAGATTTTAAGCAATGCAAAACTTATTAAATGTTTTATCTAAACTTGACCATAAATACAACAGCTAAATAATAATTTCATCTCATACGACGCATTTTACGTTCCATTTTTCGTTGTTTTTTCTCATTTACTTCAGATTCTTCTGGGGCATTCTTTTGTTCCATCCATGGTTTAATAATACAACCCCACAGCATCCATAAAGCTCTAATAGGTGCCAATAATAATAAATACCAAAAATAGTTGGAGATTAAAGCTAACAACATAGTGCCCGACGTTAATATTATCAAGTCCTTAACATTTCTATGTAAAATTGTATATTCATTACAAGGAATTGCTTTTTAATATAAAATTTAAAAACTTACTCAGCTATACCGCCTTCCATGTTTAAGTCATTGCCGGAATCTAATAAGGCCCCTGTGTCAGAGAATTTAGCTTTTGACATGAATGCCATAAATTGATATGCGGCCCCCAAGGTTAAAAATGCCAAAATGCTCATAATCTTTTTTTTTTAAACAATTTTTGTTAAGATTTTCCTTTTTTATATTGTAATAATTTACCTACCACTGTCACCTTGCTGATTTCAAAGAATATAAAATTTACTAAAAGGTAGCCGGCCAAGCTTCCAAAAGCCATATTACGATAAAAACTTAACGTACCTTTGTTTTCCTCTACTATTTGTTTGGCACCTTTAGTGCCTTGTTTACCCTTTTGTTGTGGCTGTTTTTAAAAGGTTCCCTTATTAATTCAATAAACTTTTGTAAGTTAAAATATACATACCGCCATTTTATTTAGTTTTATGCAAAAATTATGGTAAAATCTTAATCACATCTACTTATATTTCCTGGACTAGAAATAGAAAGTACGTCTTTTCACAATGGTTTTCCTGTTGTATATTAACACGCGTCAAAAAAATACACGAAAGTAACTGTCAAATTACAACAAAAATCAGAGATGTTATAGGTACAGTAGAGTGGCAGTATTTTGAATAAACTATAAAATACATTCTCTAGGAAACCATTATTTTGGCAAAGGATAATAAATATTGATATAATTAAATTAAAAGGGTAGATAAAAGCCCAATATCTGCGTAATATTTGGGATTACTTAAATATAATAGATAACAAAATGTTCCAGTTGCGACTTTCGAAACAAGTTGATGTACTTTTATATTTATTAATTTCTGCAGATCTGGCATCGCAGTGTGTGTTTTTTTTTCGTTGCGCTAGAATTGGTTTGTTTTGCTAATTTCTGGCATCACAGTGTTAAACATATTAGAAAATCTCGTGTTTTCTTTTGTTGTTGCCTTAGAATTTGTTTGTTTTTCGTTTTGTACCTTGTACTCTGTGGTTTTAATTTTAAAGCTGAAATAAATCAAATGGTGCCCAGAAATACTAAAAAATAAAGAAATATAAACAATGATTATGGACAAATGGGTACAACTTAACAGCCAAGCAGCGGGAAGGGATAAAATTGCCCGGTATGTAATCAAAGTACATTATTAAAAGCCAATTTAAAATTTATTATTTCTATATCAACCAGCTTAATTCAATACGGCTCACGAGCATTATGGGATGCTTTGGAATCAGTTGATATTTTGCCAGGCATTGTTGAAGATTTTAAGTCCTTAGAGTATATCTTGAGCACGTTTCGTAAACGTAAGTGTTTGTACAATACAAATCGAACAAAAATATTTTACTTTACCCACAATAACATTAAATTTATTTTAGTACTCCGTTTTGGTAGATGCTTAGATGTTTTCTATGCTAGTTTACGTACCATTCATTATCCAGATATGACAATACGTGTTACTCTTACCATGGGCAAACTTTCACAGGCGTTATATTTATTTGCCGATCATTTCCTATGGCTGGCACGCACTGGTCTTTTTAAAAGTATTGACACCAGGAAATGGGGTAAACATGCTAACAAATATTGGTTACTTTCGATTATTTTGAATTTATGTCGTGATGCCTATGAAATTTTCCGTTTAATTGATCTTCACAAGGCCAGCTTTAAAAGTGGCATCACCCGTTCTATTCCTATGCGCATTAATTCACCTAAAGATTTTTCACGATTGGCTTTGCATTCCTACAGCTTAGTTTTAGGCCACAAGGATGTATTTGTTGATACTGTTAAGAATGTCTGTGATTTCTTTATTCCTTTAACAGCATTGGGTTACACCAAGCTGACACCAAAAACAATTGGCATTTTAGGAACTATATCATCAATAGCTGGTTTAATAGCTTTGGTAGAGCCAACAGCTAAATTGACACCCGCTTAGACTATTTAATTGCTTAGCAGAAATGTTCTGTCTTAAGCAACCGGAATTGAATTCGCCAAGCGCGTTTTGAGATAAAACATTTTTTAAGATAAAGTATAAAATAAATACAATTTTATTTAACTTGTAAAATAACGTTAACATATAAATAAAGTCCGAAGTATTCATTGGTAAAATGGTTAAATTCGCACTTTTTTTAAATTCTCTTTTAGAGCAGTCACTTTTTGAAAAGGTTTCTACTCGAGAAATGATTATTTGACGCCGATTTTAATAAAAGACTGCGCTTAAGTACAATTTAACGGTCATGAGTTTGTATTTTTATCGCAGTTTTTAAACTTTGCTTTTTCCACTCGCATTACACTATTTAAATAGCTGATGTTAAATTGTTAGTCTGTTTATTAACCTTTAAATTTTCTTTTTTGTTAAATATTTTTAAAAGAAATATCTTGATGTTGGTATCGACTTTTAAAATCACTTCTTAATCGATGTTTAAATTTGAAAACAAATTAATTTATTAAACCAACAAAGTTTCGTTAGCTAAGGCGGCTCTTAAAAAATTGTCGAGGCCTGAGGCAACAAATATGAATTTATTATGTATGTGATGAACATCGCTCCGATTTGAAATGAAATCGTAAGCTCAAAAGGAAGAAAATGGGATTAGGTGGACCAAAAACGTATCGATTTTATTTTCAGTTGGTTACAAAAAATCAAGTGTTTTGTTGTTTTTATTTGTTGCAAGCCAATAGTGCTGAAGCCAACTGCAGGTAGCCAAACATATTTTCTAATTGTAATTAATGAATTTTTCTCTAATTGTAATTAATGTAATTTTTTTTTAAATTTTAAAAACCTACAATGGAAAAGTGTTGTGAAAAATTTGGCCAGGTTGACGGCGTCTAAGAGTTTTTAATATATGTCGGCGGTGAGTTTTAGCCAATCGGCTTCAACTTTTATATAATAAATTTTTCAAATTGAAATTGAATATAAAAATATAAATAGCATCCAGTGAGCTTTAGTCAAATAAAAAAAGAACTTCAAGTCAAGGTAAATCCATTTAATTTTTTTGGTTAAAATATACCGACTGCTAGTAATTTAAAAAAAAATATGACTATGTTACTTATAATGAATCCCTATGTATCATTTCGAGGTCCATTATATTGCGTTTTTTAAGTTTTATTTTTCTAATTTGACCTTTGTGGCATTTTAATTTCAAATAAGTTAATAAATTAAGCACGTGCTCTCACCGGTTTTTTTCGGGTCACTAGGCAAAATTGGTCTAGTTTTTTTAATAAATTAAAAATACATTTTTTTTGTTTATACACGAATTTTACTGTCACATTGGGCAACCTTGTGCCTTCTGTGATTTTACCATGAAACAGCTGTTTAAAATGATATTTGTTTTGATTTTGAAGTACTTTGCAATTTTTTCTGGTTCTTATTTCGAGAGACATTTGTTAATAAATTTGGAATTTAAGCATTAAAATTTATTGATAACTAGTAGTGGACAGCAACTAATTAAAGGGCGTTATGTATGGCCCCATGCATGGCATTTCAAATGCTGATCCGCACAATCGTTGCTGTGCTGGTCAAGCGTGGTGTGTTAAGGATATTTGTGGAATTTTTTGTGCTGTCCTTACATGGTTTTTAATTCTGTTTGCTGAGTTTGTTGTAATGCGGGTGATCTTATTGCCCAGCCCACATCCAGTGTTTAGTACAATTAATACAATTATCTTTCAAATTTTAGCATTTTTAGCCTTTGCCTCGCATATACGCACCATGTTATCAGATCCCGTAAGTACTATTAATTAATTTATTGTTAATTGTATTTACATATAAATATATTTTAAAAGGGTGCTGTGCCGCGCGGCAATGCTACAAAAGAAATGATTGAACAAATGGGTTACCGGGAGGGACAAATGATTTTTAAATGTCCCAAATGTTGTAGTATAAAACCAGAAAGAGCCCATCATTGTTCGGTGTGCCAGCGTTGTATACGCAAAATGGATCATCACTGTCCATGGGTTAATAATTGCGTGGGTGAAAATAATCAAAAGTATTTTGTTTTATTTACGGTAAGTTTAGAAAACAGGATGTTATAGAAAAATGCTTAAATTATTTACATTAAAGAGTAAAATGAAACATATGAAAGAATTATTTCATACGGCCGTTTTGCTTGTGATTTTCTTAAAATTTTGTATAAAAACTTTAATTAATTTTGTTTAAAACTTGGTAAATTAAAAAAGAATATTATTTTGTATGATAAAGAATTTTTAAGATTATCACAAAATCAACAAAAAGTTACAAAATTATTGCTGAAAATATTTAATAAGTAAAAATCTGTTTTCTTTTGTGTTATTATTAATTTATTTAAAACGAGTTATCTTTTTAAGAAAAGTGTTTATATATTTTCTTCAGTTTTATATAGCATCTATATCTGTCCATGCAATATTTTTGGTGTTGTCCTGTTTTGCTGAATGTGTGCGAAACGAATGGCGTCAGTGTTCTCCATATTCACCACCAGCCACTATATTTCTGCTGCTTTTTCTAACTTTTGAAGCACTGATGTTTGCCATTTTTACAATTATAATGTTGGCCACTCAATTGACTGCAATACTCAATGATCAAACGGTTAGTTTAATTTGGATTTTATTATATTTCGAAAAAATAATTATGTTTAATCTTCAATTTTTAAAGTCGATTTGATTTTAAATAGATTTTATAATTTTAGCAAATTTTATATATAAACATTTAATTCAATTTATTTTTAACATTAATTAATTACAGTTAAATGAGCTTTTTTATTTTATAAGTAATTTATGTGAAAATTTGTATTTATTTTATTTATATTTTGATATTTCGCCGCCACATGAAAATGTTTAAAATTTCTTTTTAATCTTTAATAAATATCTTTTTTCTTTTTTTAGATCTTTTTTTATATATTTTTTCTTTTCAATATTTCGTTTAAAAAACTATAAAAATTTCTTTTTAATAATTTTTTTTTATTTAAAGACTTTTTTAAAAAAATTTTTAAATCATTTCCATTAACATTTTTTTAGTGAAAATATTTAAATATTATTAGTAATTTTTAAAAAGATGATTTTTTATTATTTTCGATTTTTTCATTTTATTTGCCTGTTAAAAATTTTGTTTTCGCATTTTTGTATTTAGTGTGGCGAAATATCAGAATAAATATAAGATAGAAATTTTAGTTTGTAAACTTGATGTTTAAAACTTAATTTACTTTCACTTCTCTTAGGGCATCGAACAACTTAAAAAGGAAGAGGCCAGATGGGCAAAAAAGTCACGAATAAAATCAATACAATCTGTTTTTGGACGCTTCTCATTAGCCTGGTTTTCACCATTCACAAAGCCATCGGGAAAAACTAGATTTAATTCTCATTTTTATTCCGTGTAAATTGGAGTGCCTTTTCAAACAATTTTCCAAAAAAAAGAGCTAAACCAAAAGGAATAGATTTTTGTACATTATCTTTGCGCCAATCCCATAGCTTAAAACTTTAATAAATTTTGTATTTCTATTTTAAGTCTATTTTAAAATCAAGATAATTTTGCAATGCATGCGAAAAATATTAAAAAAATATGCAAATCGTGTAAAAGAGAAAATGTAAAGAATTAGGAACTTTTACAGAACTAATTTTGGTCGATCGATCGATTTTTACATTTTACATTTTAACGTTTGCATTTGAATGTTTTCTTATCAAATTTATAAGATTATAAATATAAATAAAAAAAAAAGAAATGTGTAGAATAAATAAGACGGATTATTAAGTGTAGGGTAGTTATAATTTGTGTGAGTGTATAATTAAACGTTATTTGTCAATGTTAATTCTATTCTTTCTCTTGATGAACTTAATATATGTATTTTTATATACATTCTATAAGTATAAAAATAAATACTCTTTACATGTCCTACGTTGTATAGAATGACCAAGAAGATGGTAATAATAATTTTCAGTTTTTATATTTCAGCGGTTTTCAAGGTTATGACCAATGGCATCGGAATCTTAAATCATTCATTAGATCACTAATCGACATGAAGGTGTTAACGCCAAGCTATGCTTTAAGTATGAGAAAATAGACAAATAAGTAGGCAGACAAATAAATCTGGCGATTGCAGAAAGGCTAGTTTTTCAGTGCATTAGCAGCCAAATTCATTTTATTTTAAATTATCAAATTGATTATTGGTGATAAAGCTAGTTCCTATGGCCATTTCATTAATTGCTTAACTCAAATCGTTAAGTAACCTTTAGCCACAGAAAAGCTAATGTTGCTTATTATATTTAAAAAATTTTTAGACCAAATGAGAAATTGACAAAACAATCAATAAACGCAAGCTTAAAGGCCCAACTATAACAATAATAAATAAAACTTAAACAACTGTGTAAATATCTAATAATCATATGTGGCAAACTAAAATGTACTTAACAAAACTTTTCTTCAAATGTCATTTGCTTAAGCAAGGTACGAAACTGATCGCACATTCCGTACGGAAGCAGCTGATTTTGCATTGTGTTACTGATACATTAGTAAACAAATTCCAATGGAGGGTAAAAAATATATTATCTGAATTTAATAGAAAATGTACAGAGAAAAAAATAGCTTGTATGACAAAAGAGATGCGTTTTATTATAACAGTATACAAAGGAACGAGGGCCTTTAAACATTTTATTTTCTTTTCTATTTTTTAAACACAATTTGCAATAAAATTTTTATTTTTTATTTTGTTTATAAATTCAATGATGCAAACAGTTGCATTTTTTAGTACTTTAGGGCCCAAATAATACATACAGCGTTATATGTGTAATTTTTCTTTCGTAATTTAATTAAAACTATTAACAAAAAATTACAAAATTTGTATAAGGATAGTATTAAGTAAACAAAATTTGATTATTAAACGCCTTTTTGCTAATAAATTTCATTTATTTAGAACGAAATTATTTTTTGCAAAAGTACGAATAAAATAAATGTGCAACTGTGCATAATAATTTCAATATTCATGTAAGTACATTATAGCCACGTAAAAGTCTTCAATGATTGGCTTAAGCATTTAACAGACTTTTCGTCCAACTTTTAACATTAGCTTAAGCCAGATTATGCATATTATAGTTGGGCCTTAAAAGAAGTACTTTATTTTTGCCTACATTTCTTTGTTGTTGTTTTTTCAGGTGTAGTTGGAATTAACAACAAATAGCAACAACTATACATTTGTGTTTACAAAAGTCAGAAATATATAGAGAGTTGCCACAGCTTGCAGTTTTGGGAATAATTAATTATTTAACGGTTAAATTTATTTCATCAATTATTTAGACCATTTGATTTCCTTTAGCCAAAAAGAAAATTCTTTAATTAAACATTTACTAAATTTGACCGACAAATAATTTTGAGAAAATTCAATAAAAATACAGCTAAAATGAGTTTAAATAGAATTGAAAAGCTAAAGAGCTAGAATTCTCCAATAACCAAAAAAAAAAATATGAATAAAATAAAAATTGTTAGTGTCTAAAACAGTGATGGGCGAACTACGGCCAGCGGGCCACATCCGGCCCGCGAGATGTTTTCATATTATATTGTGTACAAACTGCGTAGTTTTCTGGGAAATATTGTACACACAAGAGAACAACAACTTTCTTATACAATATTCCAAGAAGAAACTTAAAAAGCATGAAACAAAAACAACTAATATAGAAAACTGAACGTATAACATAACAACAACTATTATATGTGAGATCTAGAAGATTCTTGAATATTCGAGACAACATGCGCAACAAATATAAAAGGGCCAGCGATGGATTAATCAGCAATTAGTAAAAGTGTAAATCTCGTGACGTAATTAAAATATTAAAGTGTATTGTAAATACCCCCATAAATATCAATCGAAAATAGAAAGAGTTAAATTGATTCGTAATGTCGAGTATTTCAAGAAGAGTGAACATGGAAGTACTTCTTTTTGAAATATAACCAAAAACCTATTTGTCTTATCTGTCAAGAACCGGTAGCTGTACTAAAAGATTAAAATTTCGCTGGGCACTTTAATTCAAAACATCTTGGGTCGAAGTACCAGAAAATGACAGCTGAAGACAAGAAAGTTCATTCAGAGGAATTGAAAAGAAAAATATCTATCTAGTCAGCAAATGTTTTTTAAAAATCAAAGACGTGTCCAGCGATGCTCCACGTTAGCTGGTCACATTGTTGCCTATAAAATAGCAAAAAGTAACAAACCGTTTTCTGAAGGAGAATTTATTAAGGATGTGTTAATTAGCATTGGAAAAGTATTATGCACAGAAAAGGTAAAAGATTTCGAATCTATAGTGACAGCCCTAAAAGAACGGTCACAAAAAGTATTGAAGCGATTTCTTCTAATTTAACCAAACAACTCGATGGACGTCTTAAAAAGTTTAAGAATTTTCAACACTATGGACTAGAGTGTTGACAAGAGTGATACAGCCCAACTTCTAATTTTTATCAGACGAGTCAATGAAAACTTTGTAATAACCGAAGAACTTGCTTGTTTGAGATCTTTGAAAGGAAAGACGACAGGAAAAATAATTTATGCTGAATTTATAGAGGGAATGGGATCTCTTAATGCCCCAATTTCCCAATTAATTAATTTAACAACTGCTGTAGCACCTAACATGGTGGAAAAAAATACGGGGTTTGCAGTAGTTTATAAAAGTCAGAATCCTGAAAGCGAAACAATTTTTTTACGTTGTATAATCCACCAATATGTTCTTTGCAAGGCTGCCTTGGATATTAACCACGTACTTAATATTATTTTAAAATTAATTAATACCATTCGAGCCCGTGGTTTCTTACATCGACAATTTCAAGAGTTTTTATCGGAATTTAATGCAGAATTTTCAGATGTACTTTATTACATAAAGATCAGGTGGCTGAGTTGTGGGCATGCCTTCTCGAGAGTTTGGAGTCTTCTCGAAGAAATTAAAGTTTTTCTAAAAACCAAAACTAAAATTTGGGATGAGTGGGAAATATTGGAGGATAAGAATTGGTTGGAATCGAGTTTGCTTTTTTCACGGATTTACTCGAGCACTATAATAAACTGAACAAGAAGTTACAGGGAAGAAATCGATTTATAAATGAAACTTGAGGCAGTTTGAGCTCTTTTAAAACTCAATTGTTTATATTTTCTAAATGTTTTTGGGAAAAAATGATTTGATTCATTTTCAAGACTTAATTCTTTGAGGCCTGTGAGTGAAGAGAAGTTAAAAGTCTTTTCACAATCTTTATTAAAATTGTATTCAGAATTTGAGGCCAGATTTGCTGACTTTAAAAAATCCAACCATGTTTAGATATTTTTTCCACGCCTTTTAATGTTAATCCTGAGAATGTTCCATCTGATCTGCAATTGGAAATTATGGAATTGCAATGTAATACAGATAAGCTTAATGTCTATAAATCCTTACCAAGAGATGAATTTCCAAAGCTAATTAATCATGCGCAGAAAATTATGGCAATGTTTGCTTCCTCATATTTATGTGAACAGGCCTTTTCAGTAATGAAATGCAGACAGAAAACATTCAATAAGAAACCGATTGTCAGACGAGAGTCTATTTAATTTATTAAAAGTCGCATCCTCCCAGCTGGAACCAGATTTTGTGGAAATTATGTCAAGTCAGAAACAGATCCATGGAAAATCTTAAAATCATAATAAACCGCTTCTTATAAAATTTTTATGTTGTTTTGAAATATTACGTAAAATAACTAATGAGAGTTGGAGGGAGTGATAGCTTAAACCGAACTTTTAATTGAACAGCAACCCCATAATTTTTTAATGAATGACCCTCTATGTTTTTTTTTAATTTAATGGCCCGCCGCAAGATTTTTTTTAATTTATTGGCCCGCCACCCAAAAAGTTCGCTCATCACTGGTCCAAAAGAATCCAACAAAAAATAAATGCCTAATTTCTCTTTACCTAAAAATACCATAACCTCTTTCTCTCTCTCCCTCTTCTTTCAATAATCAAAATGCCGGTCATTTGAGATAAAAAAAAATTCGAAGCTCTTATATTAAGAGATCTAAAATTGCTGAGAATTTTTCTTTACAAAAATTTTTGTTTTTTTTGTTGTGAATTTTTATTTAAAAAAAAAAATTAAAAAAATTGTTGCCAAATAAATATTTTTTTCGGAATTATTTTTTTGCATATTTTTATATTAATAAAATTTTTTCCCGCAGATTTTTTAATATTCACATGTTTTTTTAGTATAAACGAAGATTTTAATAATTTTTATAATAAACAAACTAAAATAAAAAAATAGTCTAGCAATTATTAAGTATTTTACGGATTAAAATAGCATCTATTTATTTTTAGACTGAAATTTTTTTCAGGTTAAGGACGACTTATTTCTAAGTAAATTCGTAAAAATTAACAATTTGTGTTTTTTTTTATTAAAATTAAAATGGTTATTTTATTCGTTATTTCATTAAAAACTATTTATTTAAAAATCGAAAAAATTCAGAAAGCTGCCAGAAAGCCAAAAAATCAAAACAAAAGCTTATTAGTTTAAGATATTAAATATTCCTAATGTTTTTGAACTTTATTTTAATTTGCAATTATAATTATAATTAAAAAAAAAAACTATTAAGTGGTGTTATCTGTTAAGCACGAAAAAATAAAATTTAACGGAAAGAAATATCGTACGATATGTAAATTTTAATTATTCATTACAGCGATGTAAGCTTTTCACAGAATAGATTGAACATCCCTGTTTTAAAAAATTACGTGTTGATATTGTGTCAGCTGTTAAAACAACAGAAACATTTAAAAAATATATTAAAAATTTTTCAATGGAAATATTATTTTTTATAATTAAAATATTTAAACGCAGAAAATATTTAGTTAAAATATAGAAACAACAGCCTTTTTTGAGGATATCAGTGGCGATGAGTGTTTAAATATACGACTGGATTCAAGAGTTTTTCGCTTTAAAATGGAAGCTGCTTTGCTGATGAGTCCAAGGGTGAGAGTGTGTTTAAAATATTTTACTGTTAAAATTAAATATTCGCTTAAATAAGGCTGTATTTAAATATATTTTGTGAGAACTGGAGTCTACTAGTTCAGGAAGCGGTCGTCAATTGTCATTACTGGCTGAAGTGCTAAATAAGTTAAAGATTCGTTGTACACCAAATGAATATCTATAAACATAAGTGCCGCTAAGGCAAGAGTGGGGAAAGTAGCGCTCTATGAATTATTTTTTTTAGCATTTTTGTTTTATTCTTAGTGACTTCTTTAGAAAGTGTGTGACTTCACATTTGCAAACGCATTATTTTCTATACCAATTTCTTTATTCCCTTTTTCCATTCTACATATTTGGATTGTCTTCCACCGACTCAACAACTTTCTGTGCTGTAACATTTTGCTCAATATTCAAATAAATTTCTAAACGATTTCAATCTCAACAATGGATGCTCCAAAACTCCGAAATTTCTCTGTTTCGGTTACTGGAATTTCCCCGAATGACCAGTCAAAAGCTATCCATACCGCCTTTGTAATCTGTCCAATTAATGCTCAAGTAAATAAGGTTTTTCTAAAAACTACCGCCTGATATTAAAGGCGCCTGTGAACCATTTACTGTCACAGCCAACACTCTTCTCAGAATTTTTTCATTTCTACTGGGACTCACTAGCTAAAACCACAGGCAATGTCTTGATTTTTGTTCATTAAAAACTTAGCCAGTTGCAAACTGCTTGTGTATTTGTCTCTTTTGTTATTATAAAAAATAATTGGAAAAAAATATTCCAAATTTTCTTATTTGAAATTTTTATTTTTTTCCGTTGGGTTTTCGTGATGAAATTTGTTTGCATAAGGAAAATGAATAATTAATAATATGGCAACACGGCGATAGGAAGGATACCACAACAAAGGAAAGCATAATTACAAATTTTGCTGATGCGCAAAAAAACCTTTTTGTAGTTGCGGACCCCCCGGGGACACATTAATATTACATATGTCTTCGGGGTAAAAGGGTGCCCAGTTACCTAATAGGCTAGCAGGAGCCAACTGGATAATCCACTATATTTCCACGGGAATCAGTAAAGCCAGAGTTCCACTATTTGTTTTTTTAGCCTTGTAGCTGTTCTCTGACTGATTATTAAGGTAGGCCCTTTGGGAGTACCGTAGTGGTTGTGTGTTTCGAGGCCCTCGTTTGAGTTGTGTGGGTCGAATCATTCATAATGAACACAATGAAGGGTTTAGCACCAGTAAGCATGAATGCCATTGTGTTCTTAAATTATATTAAGCTTCATGCATTCTGGACCAGGAGTTGGATATTTTCCAACTCTTCAGCAAGGAGTGAAGGTTTGAAGTTTTGCAACTAGGAGTGACCGGAGGATATGTGTATCTACAGGCGTTCTAGGGCGAGGAGGACGCCACATTTCATCCATAGTGCTAATGATCCACCATCTAATTAGGGCCCACGACCAGGTGCAGATGTAAGTCTTATCACGTCATGTACTTGCGGACCTCCCCGCCGGGGGCACATTTATCGGTCTTTATGCAATATTTGACCATCTAGACCAGTGCTGCTGGGAGTATAGGGGAGCCCAGTACCCTGAAGGCAGCAGGGGTCAACTGAAAGCTCCACGTTATTTCCACGGAATTCAATAAGCCACAGAGTACCGCTAATTGTCTTTTTAGACTTTAAGCTGTTTCTCTGACTGACTATTAAGGTTGGCCCTTCGGCAGTATTGTGGTGGTTGTAGTTTTGCGGGCCTCGCATGAATTTGATTATGAGGGCCAGGATCATCTCGTCTTTAATAACACCAACAGGTGAATGATCTGGATCCAGTGAGCATGCTAGTCATGTGTTCTGGACCAGGAACTGGATAGTCTCTAGCTCTTCAGCAAGGAGTAGTGGTTTGCAACCCTGCATTGAAACCGCTGAAATTGCAACTAGAAAAGACCTGTGTTGCTAGAATTAGTCTTCGGCTTCCTAGGGCTTGAATGACGTTGCTTTTCATTCCCAGTGGTTTGACCACCATCCGATTAAGGCTTACGGCCAGGTACAGATGTAAATCTTATCACGTGTGTACTTGCTAACCCCTCCAGCGATACATTGATATGTTTTGATGGAAATCCAATATCATTACATGTGTCAACGGGGGAAAAACGGGAGCCCAGTCACCTGAAGGCTGACAGGAAAGCCACTGGAAGTTCCACGTTATTATCACGGGAATCAGCAAAGCCCCAGAGTTCAGCTAATTGGTTCTTTAGCTTTTTAGCTAATCTCTGACTGATTATTGAGGTAGGCCCTTCGGGAGTCTCGTGGTATTTGTGGTTTCGCGGCCCTAATGCATTTTGATTAAGGGGCCAGGATTATCTCACCTTTACTGAGAAAATTGGGTGAGTGAGCATGCTTGTCATGTGTTCTGGACCAGGAGTTGGATAGACTCCAGCTTTTCAGCAAGGAGTAATGGTTTGCAACCCTGCTTTGGAACCGCTGAAATTGCAACTAGGAAAGACCTGTGTTGCTAGAATTAGTCTTCGGCTTCCTAGGGCTAGAATGACGTTGCTTTTCATTCCCAGTGGTTTGTCCACCATCTGATTAAGGCTTACGGCCAGGTACAGATGTAAATCTTATCACGTATGTACTTGCTGACCCCTCCAGCGATACATTGATATGTTTTGATGGAAATCCACTATCATTACATGTGTCAACGGGGGAAAAATCGGAGCCCAGTCACCTGAAGGATGACAGAAAAGCAACTGGAAGCTCCACGTTATTACCACGGGAATCAGCAAAGCCCCAGAGTTCAGCTAATTGGTTCTTTAGCTTTTTAGCTAATCTCTGACTGATTATTGAGGTAGGCCCTTCGTGAGTCTCGTGGTATTTGTGGTTTCGCGGCCTTCATGAATTTTGATTAAGGGGCCAGGATTATCTCACCTTTACTGAGAACATTGGGTGAGTGATGCGGATCCAGTGAGCATGCTTGTCATGTGTTCTGGACCAGGAGTTGGATAGTTTCCAGCTCTTTAGCAAGGAGTGGGTGGTTGGCGACCCTGCTAAGAAACCTCCGAAATTGCAACTAAGAATAACGTATTGCTAGAAATTACTCTTCGGCTTCCTAGGGTGCGGCGCAGTGCTTTGGCCGCCGTCGAGTTATGGCATACACATACGCTAGATGCCGACGTAAATCTTATTACGCATGTAATTGCGGAACGTAGTGTACAATTCAGACCCATTAAGAGTTTAATAATTTTATTGGGAATTTTTCATTTTATTTTTCATTTTGTATTTTATGTTTATTTTTTTTTTTTTTAATTTTTAATATTTTTAGGAAAAATTGTCTGAACAGTTTTTTTAAAATTAACCGCTCAATTGATGACATTACTTTTTTCTTTAACCGTGGGGCTCCGAGCAGTAAGTTTAAAAAAACAAAAACGTGAGAATATCTCAATTTTGCCCAGCCGCTGGCTGACTGCTGCTGAATGCTACGCAATTAACTTGTTGTGCAGTTCATAAATCCCGGAAATAAACATAAGTCCAAACGATGAACAAACATCGTGTACGCAATTAAAAATAAATCGAAAGTAGGTGCTAAGAGCTCTCCAATCTATGATGATAAGGACACTGCAGGCAAACAAACATTCAGTTGCCGAAATGCTGCTTTTACGATGTGGGTTCATTAAAAACAAAAACAACTTGGTGAAGATCATCATCATTACACTCTTAAACAAAATCATACAACTCTCACACAGTTTTGCCGAACACACGATAGAATTGGTTTTTTTTGTTGGCTTTTTGTAATTAAATTTATAATAACGGGGGTTGTGTGGTGGCATAAAAGCTAAAAACCAAAGAAAAGAAAAAAAATTTATTTTCACCGGCCTAAAGAAATTTATTCACTCATTTAGTCAGTCTGAGGAAAACTATCGAAGATCCAGGTACCAATCAACTGGATGAACGCGTACGAAATTTTCAACGATCAATCAAAATTAGAATTTTGACACAAAGTATTTATAAAAATACAGAAATTTTTTAAAGATTAAATGGTAAAAAAAATTAGGAAAAAAATATTAAAAAAATATGAAATTTCTTAATGTGATTCATAACAAAGATAATTTGTATTAAAAATTATTATTTTTTTTGAAATTTAAAAATGAAAATGTACAAAACAGTAATTTCTAACATTTCGACATTTTGAAAAAAATGGTTTCGTAATAATCCCAACGAAAAATAATTAATAAAAAAAATTATTAAAAAAAAAAATAATAAAAAAAAAATTTTAAAAACTAATGAAAAAAGAAATTGAAACGCCAAAAGAAATTAATTTTATTTAATTATATTTTAATTCAACAAAAAATATACCATCATTACAATTTTAAAGTTAAAAAAAAATAAAAAAAAATTTAAATGAAAATATTAAGGAAAACTACAAAATCATCTTCGACATTCGTGCATTAACTAGCAAAAGCGAGTGAGTGTGTGTTTATGTGCGCGTGTGTGTATGTGTGTGTTTGTTTTTGAGCGTAAAATTAGTCAGTGCTTCGTTTTATATGGCGTGTGTTCCTTAAATATGAAATATTATTTGTGCTATAGAATATTTTTTTATTAGTGTATTAAACGTTAATGTTTTTTTAACACCATTTCCATTTTTTCCATTTATAAATTACTAACTATTCATTATTATTACTCGCTGTGTTACCTGCCGTTTTTAAATAGAAAAATTTATTTTATAAAAAATCTAAGCAGAACCAAACACAACTAAAAGTAAATAATTTCACGATAATATTAATTTAAATGGACATTCACAACGATTTGATAGCACTTGTTTACTTTTTTGCCGTAAATTTTTTTAACGGGAAAATAATTATTCAAAAGCAGTTTGCTCTCATATTCATATTCTCAATACTCTCAATGCGTGATACGATTTACGTCAGTACCTAGCTTTGTAAGCCATAACCTGACGGTGGATCATATTACTGTGGATGAATTGTAGCGTCACGCACGCCCCAGGTAGCCTTTAGATATGTTTATCCTCTAGTCACTCCTAGTCGCAACTCGAAGAGCTGGGTGCAAGTCGCAGCCCTCACTCCTTGCTGAAGAGTTGGAGACTATCCAACTTCCAGTCTAGAACACAACCACAAGCATGCTCACTGAACCAGGACCATTCATTGTGTTCATTGTGAATGATCCGACCAATACAACTCAAACGAGGACTGCGAAATCACAACCACCACGATGCTCCCGAAGGGCCAACCAACTTATTGAAAACCGTTTTTACAACAAAACATTTAGATAAGGAGAAAATAATTTTTAGGTTATAAAAGTAATACAGGGTGTCCGCTGGGAAAGTATTCTACTTTTTTTGCCGCCATTTTGGTAAACATGAAGTTTATTCTGGAAAAATATTCGATAAACCAATGTGTTTAAATCGTTAAAACATTTTATCACCAACAATCATCGATTACTGTGACGACGAGAAAGTTACGTGAAATTTTTCGGAGCAACAACGTGCCAAGAAAACGCACTATTTATCGTGTAGTGAATGATGTCGAAGAAAGAGGATCTGTAGGTGATAGGCTCAAGCATGGACTTCAACGTACTAATGGATCGGCTGAAAACATTACTGCTGGTCTTCAAAAACAACCTTGGCCACAATTTTGCACAAGGATTTGCATTTGTTTATATATAAGATTCAGTAGACACAACAGCTTCTAACCCAAGACCATTTACGCCGCCGTACATATGCCAATAGGATGTTACAGCTCGCCCATGACAACCCCGATTTTCATTAGAAACTCATAATTAGTGACGAAACAGATTTTCATTTGCATGGATATGTAAATAAGCAGAATAGTCGGTTCTGGGGAATGGGAAACCCTCAAATTATTCAACAGTCACCTTTGCATCCATTTAAAGTGACAGTCTGGTGTCCAATTTGATGAGGAGGAATCATTGGACTTTAGTTCTTCGAAAATGAAAACGGCGTAACGGTAACTATAAATGGAAAGCGATATCGTGATATAATTGAAAACTTTTTAACGCCAGAACTGCATGCTGTGGGCTTGATTAACATGTGGTATTAGCAAGACGGTGGCACATCGCATACAGCCAGGATTACAATGGAATTACTGCGAGACCTCCTTCCACAACAAGTTATTTTAAGGAATGGTGATTTTGATTGGCCTCCATGGTCGCCTGATTTGATTGCTTCGGACTTCTTTTGGTGGCGATATGTGAAAAGCAAGGCTTATGCAAACAAACCAGCAACGCTTCAGCAATTCAAAAAAATATTCGTGATGAAATTAATAAAATACGGCGTGAAATGTGTGAAAATGTAATGAAAAATGTAGTATTACCTTCTCGGCGGACACCCGGTTTCCAAATTTTGAAAAAAAAAATCATGATGCTCATGCTCCAAAGCTAAAATGGAAATAGGTTTAAATAAAGGTTGGTCCATTAATGCCCCCGGGGGCACATAAATATGGTCTTTATAGAATTCCACTATCTAGACACAGTGCAACTGGGGAAAAAGGGAGCCCAGTTTCCTGAAGGCAACAGGGGTCCAACTGGAAACTCCACTTTGTTTCTACGGGAATCAGTAAACCGCAGAGTTCATTATTTGTCTCTTTAGACTTTTAATAGTTCTCTGGCTGATTATTGAGGTTGGCCCCTATATGGGAGTATCGTGGTGGTTGTGGTTTCGCGGCCCCATAACAGTATAATGGTTATTATGGTGGCCAGGATCATCTCGCCGTTAATGACACGCTAGGTGAATGATCCAGTCCAGTGAGCATGCTAGACATGTGTTCTGGACAGGAGTTGGAAAGTCTCCAACTCTTATGCAAGGAGTGATGATTTGCAGCCCTGCTCTGGAATCATCGAAGTTGCAACTAGAAAGTTCTGTTGCATAGAATTATGGCTTCGGCTTCCTAGGACGAGCATGACGTTCCAAATTATGCAGTGGTTTGGTCCACCATCTGATTAAGGCTTCATGGCCAGGCGCGGATGTAAATCGAATCACACAGTTGGTCCCATAAACGCTAACATCGTGCAAATAAAACAAAAAGTTAGAAATCAGAAGGCTCAGTGACAATTGTGTAGGCTAAAATGCTAGTCACGGTTTTGGTGGTGTTCCTCTGATATATTTTCAATGACTGAGACATAATTAAGCTTCAATGCCGTTAATGTATTAAATTATCTCATTATTTAGGTCTTGAATTGCTCTTGGCTTATTGAAGTCCACATTTTCGTTTAATGTTCTCAAAGAAAGAAGTCGAATGGTGTCACGTGATTATGGCAGCTAATTAATATTGCTATGACGGAGATAACAAGAGAATCACTGTTTCTTTGGCTGTGTGGCAGATCTATATCCTCAAGATCTGGCCCTAAAAGTTGTGATACAGATTAACATCAATACCTCGCTTTGATAGGCGTAGTCTTACTACTGGGTGAATGCTAGGCGTCCACCAGCACTTCCATGTATAAACCATTAGTACCAAATCGATGGAATGCTTTTGGCCATGTCGTTCTCCTTGGTATTAAGTTGTTTGGATTTGTTTCGCCAGTTAATGATATACTGTTGGCATTCTTATCCGTCTATGCTGGCTGTTTGTTCGGTATAAAAGCGAGCACCTTCGATTTGAAGACACATTCCTAAGCCGTGCTCTAATCTATACTAGTGAGTCAGTGTTCGGCTTGGAGCGAAGCCTCCAAACCACGGCACGGCAACCGATTGCAGTTCAACTCCAACCCAAGCTTGTACTCTTCCAGTGAAGTCCCCCCGGGGGCACATGATAGTCTTTTTGAATGCTGTCGTGTTCTTGATAAAAAAGAGCTTCATGCGTTCTGGACCAGGAGTTGGAAAGTCTCCAACTCTTTAGCAAGGAAAGAAGGCTGCGGCCTACTTCGGGCTTTCGAAATTGCTACTAGAAGTGACCGGAGGATATACGTAATCGATGGCCTTCTAGAGCGTGGGTGATGTCCAATCAACCAAGTGGTTTGACCACCATCTGATTATGACTATATAGTCGGTGCAGATGTAAATCAAATCACGCACTGTTCCAGTGAAGTGAGTTAAAATCACAGCCTTTACGAAGCTCTCCTAAGGGCCGCATCATAGCAAAACTACGATTAAACTTCGTAACTGGTCAGATTTCTAACCAGTTACTATCAGCTGGGCTCCAAAAAGCCTGATACTGGTGGCCCAAACAGCCATAGGAATTCCGTTACCAGTTCATTCAGGGTGACTAATTGACTGACTGCTTAAAATGTGGCCCAATGACACTGCTAGCCCATAGATTGCACTTTTTATGGAGCATAGGATTTTCAATAATCACTCGTGGATTCTCATTCGCCTTAGTACAGCAGTTTCAGATCTTTCAGATCTTGAGTCAATTGAACCTTGATATAATTGAGGTGCAATGTCGTGATTGTATCGCTTTAGCTCTTGAATTGTTCTTGGCTTATTAACGTACACTTTTGGCTTTCAGTATTCCCAAAGAAAGCTGCCCAACAATGTTAAATCACATGATTGCGGCGAATTAAATTTCTTGCGCAAAAGAATCATTGTGTCATTGTGTGGAAAGTGCAACATCCTGTTAGAACCACATATCTTTTAGGTTCATATCCTTATTCGTTATCATCTTGCCATAGCGAATACTATTCAATCAGTAGAACGTTGACACTATAGAGACTCACTGTCGTTAATATGCCAAATTATCTCATGCTTTAGCTCTTGAATTGTGCTGGGATTCGTGATAAGACTTACATCTGCACCTGGCCGTAAGAATTAATCAGATGGTGGTCAAACCACTGGGAATCAAAAGCAATGTCATTTACGCCTTAGAAAGCCGAGGACTAATTCTAGCAACAGGTCTTTCCTAGTTGAAATCTTAGCGGTTTCAACGCAGGGTTACAAACCACTACTTCTAGCTGAAGAACCGGAGATTATCCAACTCCTGGTCCAGAACACATGACTAACACGCCCCTGGATCCGGATCATTCACCCGTTGGTGTTATTAAAGGCGAGATGATCTTGGCCCACTTAAATCAGTTCATGCTAGGGCCGCAAAACCACAATCACCACGATACTCCCGAAAGGCCAACCTCAATAATCAGTCAGAGAACAGCAAAAAAGTCTAAAGAGACAATTAGCAGAACTCTGGGGCTTACTGATTCCCGTGGAAATAACGTGGAGCTTTCAGTTGACTCCCTGCTTGCCTTCAGGGGACTGGGCTCCCTTGTATCCCCAGCAGCATAGGTCTATATGGTTAAGTAATCCATAAAGATCGATAAATGTGTCCCCGGGGGTGGGGGGATTGTGCTGGGATTATTGACGTAGTCTTCCTCTTTTAAATGTCTTCAAAGAAAGAATTCCAACGGTGTCAAATCATGATCGCGGCAGCCAATTAACATTGCCACTATGTAAGTTAATATAGGCAATGAGTTTCTAGTGCAAAAAGCCATTGGCTGTGGGGCAGGCACCATGCTGTTAAAACAGGTCCATATCCTCAATTAATGGTAGCAAGAAGACCGCTATCATCTTGCACATCTTTTTTGAAGAAGTACCGCACCAAATAGTCACGCTTTGCCTTTTCAGCATTCACTCGTGGACTTTCATTTGTTGAAATTTTGCTTCTTAGCGAATTTACAGGGGGAAAGTGTGCCACGCCGCTGCAGATTATTTTCTTTGTAAAGTCACCACAAACATTTACCTGCTAGTAGGCTAGTAGGTAGTGTACTAGTTTACAAGACGGGGGTTGCGGGTTCGATTCCCAACAAAGATCTTGGTTTTTTTTTCACTGCAAATAAAAATTGACTGTCGGTGGGCCTGCTCAGTGGTCACTGTGCTGTCTTATATGACAGTTAATTTCCGTAACTATCCTTCTACTTTCACCACCTGTCTCACCTAAAGTATGTAGCACGGTACTTGAGTAAAAAGGCATTGTTGCCTGAAGTGCTACTTCTATTTAAAAAAAAAATTTTACCTGTTGAATTAACCCTTCGGCATATTGACGCTGCTTGAAATGGTTAGTAAATTCAAATCTTTATTTAAAATTCACCTCGCTGATGTTCTACCACACATTGTCAACAACAGCATGTTTTTTGTAGGTGCCCTTCTAGGATCATTTTTACATTCTCTACACACCCTGTTCAATTGTGAAACTCTCCATAGTTGAATTTGTCAAACACTGAAGCAAAGAAATGTCAAATTAATTAAGGAAACAAATTGAGGGTGAGGGGTGACTCACAATTAACATCGTACATTATTGTATTTATGCATTTATGTGGAAATGGTGTACTTTTAGCATCTATCAGTCTTGTTCTAATCTAAATATATACACACGGGCCCATACACACATATTCAAACAAGTATAGACGTCCATACAAATGCTTTAAGTGTTCGAAAATTTAAAAATAAATTTAAAAATATTTTTAATAAGTGAAATTTGTTGTTGTTGTGTTTTTTTTAAATGCAGTATTTTTTTTAACAAATTGTTCTTTTAATTCGAATCAAGTGTATCGTGTATTTTGTGAAAATATTTACTAAATCTAATAATAACAATATCTAATCCATTAAAATATTACAACAAAAACAAAAAAACGTGTAACAAGTCGAAAGTGTTTGTTTGTTAGTTTGGTGATTTGTAAATTTGTTAATGTTGTGTTATAATTGTATGCAAATTGTTACTTATGGAGAATTCATATGTTAAGACACTACAATCCAACTCTTTTGAATATGCTTCAGTAAGTGAAGCGAATTTCACGGAGAATGCAGCAGGTTTGTTTGTTTTACATTAAAAAAAATTATATTTAAGCGAATTGAAAAATTGTTTAATGAGAGTTGACAACACTTCATACGTTAATTGTCTATGATTTAAAAATAGTTTTTTTGTGAAAATTTGTGGCAAAATTGGTTCTTCGTCTGAATTATGAAATCTGCCCAGACCTGGCGGAAAAAACGAAGAAGAAGAGAAATGAAACAGCAATTGATGTTTTCATTTCTGTCTTTCATTTCGTTCTTTACAATCGGAAGTGTGTTCACTATTATTAAGCCACATCGTAGTTTTTTTCTGACATCTATAGAGACAGAACGTGATAAGATTTACATCAGCACCGAGCCATGTAGCCATATTGATGGTCTTATTATTGGGTGGAGGAAAAAACGTCCACCCACGCATGCACACTAGGTGCATAAAAGCCTTAGTTGCAATTTTCGAGTGCACCGTACTTCCACTTCTTGCTTAAGACAACTACTAGGACAGAGTGTGATTTGTTTTACATCCGCGCCTGACCATTACTCTTAACCAGATGGTGGACAAACCACTATTGTATAATTTGGAACGTCATACATGCGTCCTAGATAGCTGAAGCCATAATTCTATGCAACAGCACCACCTAGTTGCAACTTTAATGATTTCAGTACAGGTCTACAAATCATCACACCTTGCTAAAGAGTTGGAGACTTTCCAACTCCTGTCCAGAACACATGTCAAGCATGCTCACTGGACTGGATCATTCACTTTGCGTGTCATTATCAGTGAGATGATCCTGGCCACCATAGAAAACCATTGGATATGGGTCCGCAAAACCACAACCACCACGATGCTCCCATATAGGGGCCAACCTCAATGATCAGCCAGAGAACTATTAAATGTCTAAAGAGACAAATAATAAACTCTGCGGGTCACTGATCCCCGTGGAAATAAAGTGGAGTTTCCAGTTGTCTCCCTGTCTGACTTCAGGGGACTGGGCTCCCTTTTTCCCCCAGTTGCACAGGTCTAGATAGTTGAGTACTCTTTAAAAACCGATAAATGTGCCCCCGGGGGGTACAACTACTAGGACATTTATTTGTGTGTTAACGAAAACAGTTAATACCTTTTCGGAACTTTCTTCAAACCCCGATTTAAATCACAGCCACCACGATGCCCGCCGAGGGGCCTCACCAACAATCTGAATAGAACCGTAGCACTGCGTGCAACTGGTTCCCGTGGTACCATTTGTGTTTATAAGTCACTGATAGGACTTCGAGGGTCCTATGCCTCTTCCAGTATCAGGCTCCTAATAGCGCAAGCGAATAGATTCGTTTTTTACTCCCGAAGGCACATGTCAAGATGGGGAAGAGATCTATCAAGACTGCGTGCCCCTGAGGTGGACATCTATAAAGACATTTCGTGATAAGATTTACATCTGCACCTGGCCGTAACGATTAATCAGATGGTGGTCAAACCACTGGGAATAAAAAGCAACGTCATTCACGCCCTAGGAAGCCGAGGACTAATTCTAGCAAAAGGTCATCCCTAGTTGCAGTTGTTTTTTTTTGTTTTTTGTTTTAAGGAGCCAGTATCAGGCTCCTAATAGCGCAAGCGAATAGATTCGTTTTTTACTCCCGAAGGCACATGTCAAGATGGGGAAGAGATCTATCAAGACTGCGTGCCCCTGAGGTGGACATCTATAAAGACATTTCGTGATAAGATTTACATCTGCACCTGGCCGTAACGATTAATCAGATGGTGGTCAAACCACTGGGAATAAAAAGCAACGTCATTCACGCCCTAGGAAGCCGAGGACTAATTCTAGCAAAAGGTCATCCCTAGTTGCAGTTGTTTTTTTTTGTTTTTTGTTTTAAAGAGAAGTAACACTTCAGGCAACAATGCCTAGTCAAGTAGAGTGCTACATTCTTTAGGAAAGAAATAGAGAAGAGTTGAAACAGGTGGTGAAAGTAGAAGGATAGTCGGCAATTAACTGCCGTATAAGACAGCACAGCGACCAGTGGCTATGCCTTATCGCTGAGTAGCCCCACCAACAGTCAATTTTTATTTTTATAGTGGAAAAAACCAAGGTCTTCATTGGGAATCGAACCCACAACTCCCATACCGACCAGTTAGCACACTACCAACTAGTCTACAGGGGCACCTAGTTGCAATTTCAGCGGTTCCAAACCAGGGTTGCAAACTAATACTCCTTGCTGAAGAGCTGGAGACTATCCAACACCTGGTCCAGAACGCATGAAGCTTAATATAATTAAGAACACGACGGCATTCATACTCACTGGACCTAGACCATTTATTGTGTTCATTGTGAATGATCCGACCCACAAACTCAAACGAGGGCTTCGAAACACACAGCTACCATGATACTCCCGAAGGGCCTAGCTCAATAATCACTCAGAGAACAACTAAAAGTCTAAAGAGACAATTAGCGGAACTCTGGGGCTTACTGAATCCCGTGGAAATATAGTGGATTTTTCAGTTGGCTCCTTACTAGCCTAAGGTGACTGGGCTCCCTTTTACCCCCGCAAGAACCCCCCGTGGCATATATATAGTCTTAATGGAGAGCTACTATGTAGACCTGTGCAACTGGGGGAAAAAGGGAGTCCAGTCCCCTGAAGTCAGCAGGGGTACAACTGGAAACTCCACTTTATTTCCACGGGAATCAGTAAGCCACAGAGTTCGGTCTTCGTCTCTTTAGACATTTAACTGTTCCCTGACTGATTATTGAGGTTGGCCCCTTTATGGGAGTATCGTGGTGGTTGTGGTTTCGCGGCCCCATATCAGTCTATGGTTCTATGGTGGCCGGGTTCTTTCACCTTTAATAACACCTACCTGGTGAAATGTTCCCAGAACCAGTGAGCATGCCAGACATGTGTTCTGGACAGGAGTTGGCAAGTCTCCAACTCTTAAGCAAGGAGTGATGATTTGCAGCCCTGCTCTGGAATCATCGAAGTTGCAACTAGAAAGTTCTGTTGCATAGAATTATAGCTTCGGCTTCCTAGGACAAGCATGACGTTCCAAATTATGCAGTGGTTTGATCCACCATCTAATTAAGGCTTCATGGCCAGGCGCGGATGTAAATCTAATCACACAGTTTATCCCCGCAAGACACAAGTCTAGATGTTGTATATAAATGTGCCCCCGGGGGACATCTATAGAGACAGCAAAAGTCTAAAACCCAAACGCACAGACTTAATAATCGACTCTATTCCTATTGGCGTTATTGTTTTAGGTATTGTTTCTATATCGCTGTCGTTTTTATTGTGGTTTCGTTACATAATTGGGTGGGAAAATTTCAGGTTAGAAATGAAATTGTCTTAAAACACATACTTTGTTCGACAACTTCTCCTTGTTGACACCAATCTAAAGAAGGAAAACGGCAGTAAAAAGACATGATGGATAAATGTTCATCTCTAGCGCTTCGGCAGATGTGCCATTCTTTTCACAAGTTTTTGAATTACAACTTGCAACAAAGCTTTGCTTATCTTGTCAATCAGTTGCTTGTGGCTTGTTCACGTAAACCCAGACCCTAGTGAAAGTAATCCAGCGGCGCTAAACCAAAAGAACCAGGCCGCCTATTTACAATTCTAAATGGAGAAATTATGTGAGCGGATAATTTCTCATGGAATAAGTGAATTGTTTGGGGGGCTGTGTGGCCTCGTCTTGCTGAAACCTCTCACTCATTCATGTCAACATTAGTGAATTAAGGCCACAAACATTTTGTTATTATGACTTGGCCGCGTAAAAAATTAACAGTGAATGCGTTTCTTTGCTTATTTGCGAAAAGATATGGACCAATGATCCCGTCTAACCACAACTTTTCTTGACTTGTTGCCAATGTCTTCAACTCTTGTAATGTTCCGGGCTAATTTTCAACACCTTGCTATAGTGCGGCTATGTTTGCATCACTACAGCCACTATTAGCGTATTGTTTTGGCCTATTTTCAGCAAAAATATCGTGAACCTTCAATTAGTAATTAAGTTGTGCGCAGCGGTCTCAGTAGAAGCCCGATTACGAAGAAAAGCTGCTCGAATTATACAAAGTTATACTGTGAAATTTTCACCATTTTGATAGTAAATATTCACAATTCTTTGCTTAAGAGTGTAATATTCCATGCTTAAAGTTTCTCCACGTTTTAATAAATAAATGTCAAAGGATGACAGCTCAATTCTTAACATTTTATCATTTAACAGATAATTTGCGACTTAACCTCAAATTTGACCACTTATTACAGTGAGACAAAGAGGAGAAGTTATGGAAAACAAATAAAACAAAAATTTGGCAACACTATCAAATATCAACATTTTATCAAAAACAATCATCGATTACTGTGACGATGAGAAAGTTACGTGAAATTTTTGGTAAAAACAACTTGCCAACAAAACGCACTATTTATTGATTTATCGTGAAGAAAGAGGGTCTGTAAGTGATAAG
Source organism: Trichopoda pennipes (assembly GCA_030448955.1). Lineage (NCBI taxonomy): Eukaryota > Metazoa > Arthropoda > Insecta > Diptera > Tachinidae > Trichopoda > Trichopoda pennipes. Next base: position 9,337,836 of record JASKUP010000040.1, read on the forward strand.
CCCAAGCATGAATCACAACGTACTGCAAGATCGGGTGACGAGACAGATTTTTATTTCAACGAATATGTGAGTAAACAGAATAGTCGGTTCTGGGGAAGGGGAAACCCTCAAATTGTTCAACAGTCACCTTTGCATCCATTGAAAGCAACAGTCTGGTATGCAATTTGGTTAGGAGGAATCAGTAGACCATACTTTTTTAAAAGTAAAAACGGCGTTACGGTAACTGTGAATAGGAAGTGATATTGTGATATGATATATGTAGGTGATAGGCCCAAACATGGACCACAATGTACTGCAATATCGGCTGAAAACATTACTGTTGCTCAAGAAAGATTTCAAAACAATCCATGAACTTCAACTCGACGCAGTGCTCAGGAGCTTGGTCTTCAAAGAACAACTTTGGTCACAATTTTGCACAAGGATTTGCATTTGCTTCCATATAACATTCAGTTGATAGAACAGATTCTTCCACAAGACCATTTACGCCGACGTACATATGCCAATAGGATGTTACAGCTCGCCCATGATAACCCTGATTTTCATGAAAAAATCATAAGGAGTGACGAGGCACATTTTCATTTGAATGGATGTGTGAACAAACAGAAGAGTCGGTTCTGGTGAATAACAAACCCTCAAACTATTCAACAGTCACCTTTGCATCCTTTAGAATTGACAGTCTGGTGTGCAATTCGGTTAGGAGGGGCTATTGGACCATACTTCTTTGAAAATTCAAACGGCGTAATGGTAACTGTGAATGGGGAGTTATATCGTGATATGATTGAAAACTTTTTAACGCTACAACTGCATACAATGGGCTTGATTAACATGTGTATCAACAAGACGGTGCCACATGGCATACTGCCAGGATTACAATATAATTACTGTGACACTTCTTTCCACAACAAGTTATTTGAGGAAATGATAATGTTGAATGGCCTCCACGGTCGCCTGATTTGGCTACTCCATACTTTTTTTTGTGGGGATATCTGAAAAGTAAGGTTTAGGCAAGCAAACCAGATATCCTCAGACGGACACACGTACCTAGATAATAATAAAAGACGGAGGTATCGATAAATTCACTTTGCACAAAAATGTGAGGTGACTGGCATTCTGCTTACCTGAATGGATACGAACTTAAATAAGAGAACTGCCTGAACGCCAACACTGACTCACCAGTCTAAACCACAACGCGGCTTGAAAATTATGCATTCGCATCGAAAGCATTCGCCTTTGACTTCAAACCAGCCAGTTAGGACAGGAAATAGCAAAGCAGATATGCTTAAACAACTCAAACAAAATATTCGTGATGAAATTAATGAAATACCGCGTGAAATACTGTGTGAGAATGTAATGAAAAATGTGCTCAAAAAGGCTCGCATTTGTGAGGCTAACAGAGGGGGACATTTATCTGATATTGTATTCCATACATAATTGCCGACGTTAAATAAAACATTTATCTATATGAGATCCATTCTCATTCATAGGTGCCCCTGCAGGTTGCTAGTAGGTAGTGTACTAGGTTATCAGTCTGGGGGTTGTAGGTTCGATTCCCAATGAAGACCTTGGGGATGGTTTTTTCACTACCAAAATAAAAATTGACTGTCGGTGGGACTGCTTAGCGATGAAGGCATAGTCACTGGTCGCTGTGCTGTCTTATACGACAGTTAATTTCCGCAACTATCCTTCCGCTTTCAGCATCTGTCTCCTCTCTTCTCTATCCCTTTCCTAAAGAACGTAGCACGGTACTTGACTAAATAGGCATGGTTGCCTGAAGTGCTACTTCTCTTAAAAAAAAAAAAATTTTAATAAAAAATTATGAACAAACAAAGTAGTATACCTTCCCGGCGGACACCCTGTGTTATATTGTATCCACTACTTGACAAGGAGTGATATGTATTTTTAATCTTTAATCTCAGAGCTGCATTTATTTTGGCAAAAATCTTTAAATTTGCTTTCAAAAGCCTCGATCAAATATAATGATTCATGGTAGTGAAATTTCCCACTATAACAGCTGGCAGGCATTCCCGAACCATAACAGTACCTCCATAGGCGCTTTGCTTTTGTTAATAAATTTTATATCCATTGCTGTGTTGGGGGTTTTCCACATCATATTTCATTATTAATTTCCATATTTCTATTTTACATTGGTCTCACTGGAGTTTAAAGCGAATTTACTTCCCAACCTCAATTTTAGCCTCTCGGCATAACTAAGGAAATTTTTTCGTCCCAAGCGATTATAAACACGCAGAACAAGAAACAAAATTGTAGTTGCCATATCAAGACAGTAAATCGATTGTCATATTAAAATAAACCCCAGTCAGTGCATAAATATATTTTTGAAATATTTTAATAATTAAAACGAAATATGCACATTCTCTATAAACATCAACAACAACAACAACATATTTTTAGTGCTTCGGCACAAACCAGCGTTTTAGTTATTTTAACAAAAAAAGAAGCGAAAAAAAAACAAAAGTTCATTCCACTTTTGAACCACATGCGATGGCCCAAATATACAACAAAAACCAAAAACAAAAACAAAAAATAATATATAAATAAACAATGTTTAATGGTTGTTTTTAAACACAAAATAATAAAAAGTCTATGAATGCCTGCACCATGTCGTGGTCTTTAAAAATGCCATATGTAACACAGAGATTCCTAAAATGTCATTAAAGTCTTTTCGTTCAGTGTAAGCAAGTAAAAATGTATGGAATGAATTTTTGGCTTTGATAAACCACAATATGGAGAGCCAACAAATTTTGTCTGTTTTTAATTTTTTTATATTTTTCAAAACAAAAAATTGTGTTAATTTTTAGTAAAAGTGCAGACAGACATTCCAGTAGTTTGTTATTCTGTTTCTTATTTGAATTGGCCGGCTGTCGGAAGTTTACAATTAGGAACGTATGTATGTTTCATTTTTACATAGATATGTTTTGACGGAATCTCACCGTTATTACATGTGTCAACGGGGGTAAAAGGAAGCCCAGTCCCCTTCAAGGCTACCAGGAGCCAACTGGACAGATAGTGTGATTCGTTTTACATCCGCACCTGGCCATGTAGCCTTAATCAGATGGTGGACAAACCACAATTGTATAATTTGGAAAGTCATACAGGCGTCCTAGGAAGCTGAAAACATAATTCTAAGCAACAGAACCACCTAGTTGCAACTTCGATGATTCCAGGGCAGGGCTGCAAACCATCACACCTTGCTAAAGAGTTGAAGACTTTCCAACTCCTGTCCAGAACACATGTCTAGCATGCTCACTGGACTGGATCATTCACTTTGCGTGTCATTATCAGTGAGATGATCCTGGCCACCATAATAACCATTCCAAATTATACAATTGTGGTTTGTCCATCATCTGATTAAGTCTACATAGCCAGGTGCGAATGTAAAACGAATCACACTATACGAGTTGTTATAGATGGGATTTCATTAGAAAAGTTAAAGATTAATTCAGAGGTACCGCAAGGCCGCCTTCTTTCTCCTACCCTTTTTCTTATTTTTCTAAATCTCATTTGTAGATGACAGCACCATTTGTCATTCGTATTCATTTAGTAACAGACCGAACCAGTTGGAGGTGAGTTCCAAAAGACACGATCTTGCAACAATCTCGAAATGGGATAGTGTGAATAGAGTCGATTTTAAAGCCCTTACGACGCAAGCTCGGAATGGGGTAGTATGAATAGAGTCGATTTTAATGCCCGTACGACACAATGTTGCATGGTTACGTGTTCTGTGTGTTTGGAAATGGTGCTGCATCTGTTACTATGGATGATGTAGGTATTACGGAATCGGACGCTCTTGATGTTTTTGACATGAAAGGCATACAAATTCAGTGTGATGTTTGATGGATTAAACACAATTTTAAAGTTGCCAAAGAAGCTTTTAAGTGCCTCGGTTTTCTAAGACGGCATAGGAGATTCTTTACTCCATCCGATCTCCGCAATATTTATACCACCTATATCCGTCTAAATATGGAATGCAACTCTCATGTAGTGGCCGGCGCCCCAAAGCCTACTATCGAGTTGCCTGAACGCCTACAGGAGGAGGCCAAGAGGCTCTTTGGGGACAGTAGGGTATCCATCTCTATTGATTCTCTGGAGAATCGACGCAAGGTGGGATATATTTCACTATTTTATCGTTACTACAATGGCAAGCGCCCTAATGAAATTAGCGAAGTGTATTTGATTTTCCAGTGAATCGCACTATGCATTACAGGGAAAATTCATTTTTTAATAGGAAATGTAGGAAAGTTTTTTTTTTTTCTTTTTTTTTTTTTTTTTTTTATTAAGTAGTATTTTAAATACTTTAAAATTTACATAGTATTAAGTTTAAATAAATGTTCAATGAATTTTAATGTTAAATGCTCCGAACCAAATCATTTTTAATATAATGTACAGCTTTGCTCCTAAATACTTTTATATTCCGTTCAATTTTAGTTTCATTCGGCATCATATTGTACATTTTCAATCCCTTGTAAAATAGTTTGCAACCTAAAATCAATAGCATTCCTTAAATAATATGGCTGAACATCTCCTACATATCTCATCTGCTCTAATAAATATTCTGGTGCTTCACCCATCTTCAGCTTCCGTATGAAAGCTATAGTATTTAATTGTAGTCTTTGCTTAATATTTAACCATTTCAACGTGTTGAGCATGTAATTAATTGAGGTAAAACGATTACATTTTAATATTGCACGCACAGCCTTATTTTGTAGTTTTTGTAGTCTAGCAATTTGTTGTTCGGTACAGCTGGAGTATAATATTGTTGACCCGTATTCGAAGTGAGGTTTAATCATTGTATTATATATATTTATGGATGTTGAAATTGAAATTTTATTTCTTAAACGTTTGAAAAAACCAATTTTTTCCCCGATTTTCTTACAAATATATTCAATATGTTCATTACATTTTAAGTCTTTGTCTATCACAAAACCGAGATATTTTATATTGTCTACTATTGTAATATTATTTATTTCGAGTGTTTTATTAGTGTCCATATTAATTTCTATCAGTTTAGTTTTTGCTTCATTTAGTTTTAGTTTATTCATATTTATCCAATTATTTATTTTTTTTAAATCTTTCCTGATGTTGTCGTAACATTCTTCTTCTGTTTCTGCATCCGTGAATATCAATGTATCATCCGCGTAGAGTATTATGTCGCATTTCTCAAGTATTTGTTCAATGTCATTTATATATATTATGAATAAGAGAGCTCCTAAAATTGAGCCTTGTGGAACACCATAGTTGTTTATTATTCTACCTGATTCTATGTTATTAACTTTTGTTATTTGTTTTCTATTTTCCAAATATGTTCTGAACCAATTTAATTCATTATTACGTAAACCATATTTTTGAAGTTTTTGAACTAATATATTACGATGTATTGTCTCGAAGGCTCTCTTAAAATCTAGGAACACACATGGATTTTGTTACTTTTCTTTACTATTTTTATTCTGTTTATTAAGTAGTTCACTGTTGTTTCACACGAGTGGTTTTTTCTAAATCCTGACTGATGTTTAGACAGCAAATAATGATTTTCGACATATTTCTCCAGTTGATTTTTTACATCCTTCTCAATGGCTTTTTCACATATTTTTAGCCCATTTATTGGACGGAACTCTTCGCATTTATTTGTGTTTTTTTGATTTTCTCTATTGGCGTAATCATTGATTCTTTCCAGTTTGTGGGAAAAACTCCTGTTTCTATAGATTTATTAATTATATTCAATAAAATAGGGCCAGTTGTGTTCCATGTACCGAGAATAATGTTTTTTGCAGTTTTCTTGTAGTCAGGTTTGTTTTTCATGTTTTGAAATATGGTTTTTAGGTCTAATAAAGATATTGCATGAATAATATTGCCATTTCCTGTTGTAACTGGCCGGTTTGTATTCGATGGCGAGCGCTTTCGATGCGTATGCATCATTTTCAAGCCAAGGTTTAGTTTGTACTGGTGAGTAGTGTTGGCGTTCAGGCAGTTCTGTTATTAGGTTCGTATATATTCAGGTAGGCAGAATACCAGCCACCTGGCATTTGTATGCAAGGTGAACCTAACGATACCTCCGTCTTTTATTATTATGTAGGTACGTGTGTCCGTCTGAGGGTGTTTTTCGTTTGCCCGTTGGCATGAGTAGTTTCAATGGTGTGAAAATTGTGTCTGAGGTCGTGTTTACCTGTTCGTTTATAATGTCGTTGTTGAATGTATTTGTTTTGTAGATTTCCATATTTTCAAGAATGTCTAGTCTTCGTCCTTTTTTGCTAGGATGTAATAATGTCATACATTCATTTATTTCCCTTGGTGTGTGTCCGTGAGTGTAATGCAAAGTTGGAATCTTCTCTTTTCCGTTTGTATGAGCGCATGTGTTCTGTAAACCTTGTTTTTAGTGTTCGTCCGTTTGTCCTATATAAGTTTGTTTGCAGGTACAGGTAAGTCTGTATACCCCGTTGGAATTAAATTTGTCAGTTGTTTCTGTCGTTGTTCTGAGATAGTGTCTGAGGGTGTTTCCACTTTTTAATGCTGTGAGTATTCCTTCTTTTTGAAAAAGGTTAGTTAGTCTGTATATTTCTGGTCCTGTGTAAGTAAAGGTGTGCCGTCGTGTTGTATCGGCTGTCTCCTTGTCTTTTCTATTTCTGTTCTTAGTGTTGTATTGTCTAAGTAGTTTATCGATGGTAGTGGTTTTGTAGCCGTTATTCATAGCTATGGCGTAGATGGTGTCGAGTTCCCTCCTGTACTTATCTGGAGTAAGTGGAATTATCCCAAGCCTGTGTATCATATGTCTAAAAGCTGCTAGTTTGTGTTGGGTAGGGTGGTTTGAGGCGTTGTGGATGGTAGTGTCCGTTGTTGTTGGTTTTCTATGGATGTCGAATGTTAAATAGTCAGTTCCTCGTGTTATAGTGATGTCAAGATAATGTAAATTTCTGTCTTGTTCTTTTTCCATTGTGTATGTAATCTTATCATGAATTGTGTTTAAGCTTTCTAGAATTTGTTCGCCGTTATCTTGCTCGAGGATGCATATAATGTCATCTACGTATCTATAGTAATTAGTTATTTTGTGTTTTTCCATGAGTGTTTTTACGTGTAGTGATTCGAGATGTTGCATGAAAATTTCCATGAAGATTGCAGAAGTTGTTAAAATTTTCAGCAATTTCAAAGTTGTTCTTATACTCTACTTGATTAAATATCACAGTTGTTATCACATTTCTGGGTTTTCTCAAAACAAGGTCTTTTATTACAGCTCACATTTCTTTCTGATCATTAGAATGTTCAATTTTTTTACTTATATATTTGCATTTTTCATTTTCGATCGTGGTTTTATATTTATTTCTAATTATTTTATAGTTTCTCCATGACTCATTTGTATTCTCAAATATAGCTCTTTGGTATGATCTTACTTTTTGTAATTTTAGGTTTCTAAGTTTATTATTAAACCATCTATTGTTACTTTTTTCATTTATTACTTTTGTCGTTGTAAATTTTAATATTGTGTCTTGCAAACATTTATCGAAAGTATCTACCATTTTATTAAGATTCAATTGAATGTCCACAAACACTATTTCCTCTTTCCTCCTCTCCATAACCTAATTTGCTAGTTCTGGTACAATACATTGCATGTGTAGGCGCCATCCCCTGAGTGCTGGAAGAATATTGGGATGGATAGCTGCGTAAGTTTATAAAAGCCCATGCTAATTAAATAAGGCATTGCCACAGCAGCAATAAAAACGAGTAGAAGAAAATAAAGAATAAAATGAGAACCGCAATCAACCAAATACATTGTTACGTTTGAGAAGAGATAACGGTTTTACAACGATCGAATTAAACCGTTTTGAAGAAATTTTCGATTAATTCCAGCATTTTAACTGGCAGCCAACTGTTGCAGAAAGTTCAAATGAATTTTATCGACAATTTCTAAACGAAAAAGAAATCCACAATAACAAAAGAATCTACAATAACAAAAATCAATTTGTGTATAAACAATTTGCCGTAACATTTTTACAGCTGATTTTTTTTGCTGTGTTTTATTAAAGTCAAGGTGTATTGGTGATCAGGTGGTATTTTTAGTGCACGTGATTAAGAAAGAAGAAAACCTTGTGGATTTTGTAAAAAAAAAGAAAAATAAAAAATTGTTTATTATGCGACTTAGCAATTAGAAAATGTGTTGTTTGTTTTTCTCAAGGTAAAATTCAAATTTATTTGCCTTTTTTGAACTCTTTTTACATGCCGTGGTGATTGGTGAAAGCTTCTTATAAAAGTAAATAAATAAAATTTTGTTTATGTCAAAATTGTGCTTTTGTAAAACTATGTTGCCCTCAGTTGGTAAAGTTAATTCTCTTTGGTAACGGGTGATTCAACCAAAATGCACGATGTTAGTTTTGAGTCACCTCTCAACGTAAAGCTTTTTCGCCCAATTTAATTTAACAATTCTTTGTTTCAGTGTTGTGACAAATTCAAGCTTGCGAAGGTACACAATTGTGCAGCGCATAAAGATTACCTTAAGCGTTTTACGAAAATGTTAAATGTGTGTTAAAATCAAAATGCATTATGTGCCCTTCGCATTTTTTTGCTGGCAGGCGTAATCCACCAAACGTGTCTACAATGGGGAGAATTGTGCGCAAAATTAAGAAAACCGGGCCTTTAACAAATGTTAAATGCCTGCTCACCCAACTTATTCTGCAGAAGACTGTTGCTGTTGTTCTCGATAGTGTGGCAGTTTCGTCGTCATGCCCAACAATCTTTTTCAGCTTTCTTTGAAATTTGATCAAGAGTGTTCAAAGTTCTATGTCTTTATAAAAAGACCCTTTATGATGCAGTTTAAATCCTGAAGATGTCAATGAATGAATTAAATCTATAAGCCGTTCAGTAACATCAGGAAATCCTCTCTTCTTTAGGCACTTCAACTTTATCTCACTCTTTCCTTAAGCCGTCATTTAAAATTTGGTGAAAAGTAGACAGATAAGACTTTGCAAAACTTAGAGACATAATCGTGTAAGAGCCTTAAGTCAAAAATCTTAATGCTGTTGCCAGCTTCAATTTATTTGAAATAGATGTTGAAGGCTCTATTTAAACGCCGTTTTGTGTAGACGTTAGCAAGTAAAAACTCTGTTTTATTCAGAATAATTTATTGCTTTCCGTTTTTTTTTAATACTAAAAAACTATTTAATTCACTTGCTTGTAATATCCAGCCTGTGATAACTGAAGGTTAAAACTATTTTCAACATTTAACTGTAAGAGCCTTAAGTCAAGAACCTTATTGCTGTTGCCAGCTTCAAATTGTTTGAAATAAATGTTTATTGTAATCCAGTGTCCATTGAAGTTTCTATTTAAACGCCGTTTTGTATAGATGATAGCAAACAACAACTCTGTTTTATATAGAATAATTTACTGTTGTTTTTGGAAATACCAACAAACTATTTCATTCACTTGCCTGTGATATCCGGCTAATTGAAAATGTCTGACATTTGCCTCAAAGATCTTCTTTGAAGCTTATCTTTGTATTTTCTCTTCATTGCCAGAACTTTCGCTGGAGTTAGGCATAAAAGAATATTTTTCACACAATTTGTTTTTATTTTCTATGCTTTTATTTAATTATTCATTTAACTGTTATAAAAACTGTAGGAATGGTAAACAATTTCTTTTAAATTATCGATAACTAATCAACACAAGCAATAATAATTTTATTCATATTCAAATAAAAAACAAATGATTGATTTTATATTTCATTTTTCTAGATTCCAGCGAATTCCTGGCGGTCAGTGATTTAGCTAAAAGTAATCACAAGCCTCCAAAAATAACCTTTAGCGAAAATTCGAGTTCATTAATACGATGTCTGCCGAACGAGAGAGCAACATTTTTTGTTAAAATCGATACAGAAGAAGAAGATGCCAATATTTTGCCTTTAGATTTTGAATGGTAAGAATAATAAATAAATTAAAACTTTCTCTTAATGACGTCATAATTAAAATAAAAGTTTTTTTTCGTTGCCTTAATAACGGATAGTTTTTAATCACTGGCAACACGAATAGAAAATTTAAAATTTATATTAAGATTGATGACGGCGTTCGTTTATGCTGTCTTTGATTTTATTTTTATTGTTGGGTCGGTCTGGCAAACAAAAACAAATAAAAATTTAGTTTCAATTTAGTTAAAGAAAATTTTAATTTTACAATAGAAAAGTATAACACACAGTCATATTTATATGAGTTGAAACTTTGCCAACCAAAAAATGAGTCGTTAAAATTTAAAACATATTTTTGCTTCTAATAAATTAACCCTTTAAGTCAAAGGTGTGTTTCTTTTTTTGTTTGATTTACACAAATTATTTTATTTTAAAATTTAATTTTATAAGGGTTCTTCTAAAAAAAAAGAATTTTATGTTTAAAATGTACACTTTTCGAAAAATTTTATTATTTTTAAACTTTAGCAAAAGAAAAACAAATTTTATGTAAAAAGGTACTTTTTCGCAACCGATTTATTTTGGCGAAAGGTGTTTTTTCTGCAGTTTTTTTTATTTAACAGTAGTTTCGTTTTAAATAGGCTTTAAAATGTTAAAAAATTCTGTATTGAACACTGTTGCTTACCACTTTATCGTGGACAAATGTGGTTCTGAGTTATGGTACAAAGGTACTTTTTTTATCTGCCTTCTGTTCTTCAAAGAATCCAGTTTTCTGTAAAGTTTTTTAAATTTAAAATTAAACTCCTTTTAAATAAGCGTTGAAATGTTAAAGTAGTTTCGGTTTTAATATCGGCACTTATCACTTTATTCTGGACAAATGTTCTAGTTCATTTTTTTCAGGGGTCGTTTTTATTGAATACTTTTTTCTGCAAAGTTATTTTTAATTAAGAATTAAATTCATTTAAATAGATTGTGTAATGCTAAAAATATTCAGTTTTAATATTGTCTTTTAATTACCCTATTGTGGACAAATATGTGAAGCCAGGGTAAGAAAAATGTACTTTTTTGGCGTTTTTTTTTTTTGTGTAAAGTTTCTTTAATTCCAAATTAGATTTTTTTAATAGGCTTTATAGTGTAGTGTATTAGCACTGTTGCTTATCACTTGATTTTGGACAAATATTAAATTTTTTATGTTTTTAAAAAAATATTTTAATTTTTTATAAATATTTTTTTTTTAATTATTTTTAAAGAATTTGTATGTCTAGATTTTAAAAGAACACGCTTTTTGCACAGTATTTGTTGTTTTTTGCTAGTGCGAAATCTAAATGAAATTTGTTACTTTTAAATGTACAGTGCGGTGCAAAAGTGAAGCATTGTGGTTAATGAAGAAAGAACTATTTAGTTCTATTTTGATTTATAAAAATTTATTTTTTAATTTTTTAAATTTAAATTTAAGAATTTTAGTAATTTAGTCACACTTTAGGAAACGAGTGAACTTCTAGAATTTTTAAAAGTGATGTAATATTTTTGAGTTAATGGAAGAATTAAAATAATATTTGCCTGGATGCTTTAATTTTCTTTTACCCGTAAAATATTGTTACTGTAATTAACGTTATTGACGCTTAAAAATTACAGTCTTTAAACTTTTTCGTATAATAAATAGCAACTGTTATTACGCTCTCTCTCTCTCTCTCTTTCTCTCACTGTTTCTTAGTCCCAATTTACATTGGACGATTTTTGTCGCTGCAATTCTTAGTTTGTTGTTGTAAATAAGGGGTGTAAAGATAATAGGAGAAGAGAGGAACAAAAAAAAGTACACATTATTTACTATCAAACTAAGAATTGCAGTGACAAAAATCGTACAATGTAAATTGGGTGTTATTTCTCAAGTGGATGCTTTTTACATGTGTCATCAACTTATTAAAAATTTTACCGTTAAAAATTAATTTCAACTTTTTTTGTTTGTTTTTTTTTTTTTGTTCGGATGACTACTCATTGTACCACAACTAGGAAATTAGGTTATGGGAAGGAGGAAGGAGAAAGGAGGGAGTAGGGTTTGTTTGTGGACATTTAATTTGAAATTTCCTTCATTTAAAGTGATAGGAAAGACCTCTGGAGGGAGTTTATTCCATATACGGACTGTTCTTCTAAAAAATAAATTTCCCCTGTAATGCTTAGTGCGATTCACTGGCCAATTGCCTACAAATCGATGCGCTCTCAAAGAAAATCTAGTCAAATGCAACATCGTGCGAGTTTTGGAAACAAGTTCCCTAATTTCGTTACAGCGCTTGCCATTGTAGTAACGATAAAACAGTGAAATACAACTGGCATTACATCGATACTCCAGAAAATCAATAGAGTTGGATACCCTACCGTCCCCAATAAGTCTCTTGGTCCTTTCCTGTACGCGGTGGAGTAACTCCAAATTACCATCTTTGGACGGACATAGGTGGTATAAATAGTACGCAGATCAGGTGAAGTGAAGTATCTCTTACAGCGTTTCAGAAAACTGAGGTACTTTAAAGCTTTTTTAGAAACCTGAAAAATGTGTTTAGTCCATCGAACATCTTAATGAATTTTCATGCCAAAAACATCAAGCATTTCCGTTTCCATAATACCTATATCACCCATAGAATTTATAAGACGCAGCATCATTTCCAAACACAGATCTATGCGTAAGCATGAACCAGTGCGCTGTACAGGCATTAAAATTGACTCTATTCGCACGATCCCATTCGGAGAACGCCGCGAGATCGCGTGCCTTGAGCGTATTATTAATATTACGCCTTTTAAAACTCAACTCCAACTGGTTCGGTCTATTACTAAATGAATACGAATGACAATAGGTGCTGTCAGCTGCGAAAGAGTATTATAGAGTTGAAAGTTTGACAAAGAAGGTCATTTAGAAAATTAAGCAATAGGGTAGGAGAAAGGACGGAGCTTTGCGGTAACCTTGAATTAATCTTGAACTGGTATGATGAAATTCCATCTACAATAGTACGTATAGCGTGATGCCTGAGAAAACTCGATACCAAATGCAGCAGGTTTTGACAGAAGTGCATCATGCCACACTTTATCAAATGCCTTGGAAATATCTAGAGCCACCATCTCACTCCCTTCGAAATGATATACATATGGAGTTGTACCATTCTTCCGACAGCAAGTCGCCCGTAGAGCGCTCCCTACGGAAACCATACTGTCAGTCTCTAAGTAAGCTGTCGGACTCTAGGCATCTCACAAAATGAAAATTAATCATAATTTCCATCACTTTAGAAAGTGCAGAACAAATTACAATTGGACGGTAATTTTCAGAATTGTTAGCCTCACCGTGTATGGGGATTGGCGTTACATTAGCAGCAGCCTTCCAACTTAAAACAAACAAGACAAAAAACAAAAAGTGCTGCCAAGTTAAAAAAAAGGAAAATGAGTGATATTATTCCAGCAAGAATCGAAACTAATACATATACAATTTTGCACCAGCTTTAACTTTTTTGTGTTTATTTATTTATTTAGCTGATTTGCTATTAATTGCAATATGTTTTGCATTTGAGAAGTTTTACAATTTACGATTTTTCACAAAAGAGTTTTATATTGCTTGACTTTAGAAAGTTTGCTTAACATAAGATATAATTCTACGCTTGAATATATAAAAATTATTCTCCGTTTTTATATCTGGAGGTAAGGAATTAAATAATTTAAGACCATTATAAAATAAAAGGTTCTGATAAAAATTCGTTGTACTAAAGTTAAGTCTGAAGTCATTTGCATTTCGCAAATAATATGGTTGAACGTCCGCTACATTCAGTAACTGGTTACGTAAATATACAGGCAGCATTCTATTCTTCATTTTAAATATAAACACTAGCACATTCATTACTAGCCTTTGGTTGATTGAGAGCCACTTCAAGTTGTCTAACATAACATATATATGTGCTAATCTATGACATCTTAATATAATTCTCATTCCTTTATTCTGCAATTTTTGAAGTCGCTCTTTCATCTGTTGTGTCCTAAAATACAATAAAGTAGAACAATACTCAAAGCGAGGCTTTATAATAGTATTATATATTTTTATCGAGGTTAGAATAGAAACTTTATTACGAATTCGTTTGAAAAATGCTAATTTTTTTTAAATCTTTTTACAAATGTAATTGAAGTGCAAGTCGAACTTTAACTTTTTATCGAAAAAGACACCCAGGTATTTAATGCTCTCTACATGTTACGCAATCTTGTTGTAGCTACAGCTCCTGCACATCATCATGGTTGTATTCAATTGATAAACGAAAGAGTCAGTAATCATGGCTCTATAACGGTTAGTATTTACTGTAACATTCTTAGCAGCATGGTACGGCTACGAATTTTTCTGTACTCACTGGGTAGAAAAACGTTCCAAAGTTAATGGAAGTAATTATTGCGATGACGATATTAATCGTAAAATGGAAGCGTTGTTCAAACGTCGGTATATACCAAATCAAACTAAATATAAATCACTTTGGCAGCTGAGAAAATGGCCAAATTAAATTTCTATATCTCTATAAAAATACAACAAATTCCATTAAATTCCAAACAAATCCAGGCAGTAGTTTCGGAGATAACTAGGGTTGTGTTGATTTCATTAAAAATGGTTTAAAAATATCATGAAAGTTATTTATATTTGAAAATCAGAATATTATGAAAAAAATATTACCTCTATATAAATACCCGTTATAATTATATATTTATTAATTTTTTTTAGAAATTTTCAAAAAAAAAAGGGATCATATTTTGCTTCAAAATAAATGACAAATGAAATGAACAATACTGTTTTAGCAGTGTATAAAGGCACCTCTGCAATAAAATTGTTTTAGAAAATGGCGTGAACAGGCGTTAATTTAGCCAACGGCGTAATAATTGTTGCCGTTGAGTAATAAGAAAGCAAAAACAATTTTTTTTTTAAATAAATTTAACGGTGCTGAAATTTAACGGGATTAATTATTAATACATTTTCTTACCATCTACTTTTGCTACAAACTGTAGCTATTAGCTTTGTTATTAGTTTATTTTGAAAATAAAATTTGTCGAGCTAGAAATGTGTTTACATATTGTGATGTCGAAATTTGTTTCATATTCAAAATTTTTGTCGGCGTTAGACCGTTAGACCCTGGTAATAACAGACGTATAAAAGCCCTTTTAACTTGTCTTTGCCAACAAAAAACATAGAAGACACACACAGTGGACAGTTTGTTTAGAAAGAAAATTTAGAAAAAGAAAAACAAAAATGAATTATGTTGCACACATGTATGAGATGAGAAAAATTATAAAAAATGAGCACAAAAATGAGCGGCGTCTAGCGAGCAATAAAAAAAAACTTTTAAATAAAATTCCTACTTTTAGTGGGTGTTCAGATGATTGGTCATATTAAAAAAAAAGGCAAAATAGTTTAACTCTGTCGATCGCTTGCTGAAGAACTAACCGTTGTCCGCGCTATAAATATAAATTTGTTGAAAAAAATTGAGAATTGTGACAAAATCTTTTAGTAGTGAAAAATAAATTTCCAAATTCTAAATGTTTTATAATTCAAATTTATAAATGAAAAAGTAAAATTAAAAATAAACAAAACAGAAGAACAAAAGTTTTTTAAGTTAAAAAAAAATAATTTCATAATGCTGCAAGAGGAAGCATTAGTTTTTGCCTTTGATTGAGTAGTACCGTTATTTGTTTCTTTGCTTGTTTGCTTAACGTTCTAATTAAAATAAACAAAATTATTAAAAGGCCACGTTTTTTTTTTATAAAAAACATAATAAATAAAATTTTAAACAAATTATTGCTAAAAATTATTTAAAAAAAAAATTTGTTTTTAGTTTCTTACATAACACAAAAAAAAATTGTGTCTTTCTTGTCTAAATGCAAAAAAAGGAACGTTTTCTAAGTGTTTTCTAACTTTTGTATAATTTATATTAACAAAATAAAAGGAAATTTATTTAAATTTAAAAGAAAAGGAAAAAAAAGTGAAAATGCACAACAAAGCACACAACAAATTATTAGTGATTTCAAGTCTACAAAAAAAAATATCACAGCCAAAATATAAATAAAATCTTGTAGATGCGTGGAAAATCTCTTGTTTTCTTCTGTTTGAATAAATGAAAAGATTTCTCAAAAATAACTGTTTTGCAAAAAAAACAAAAAAAAAAAAAAGAAAACAAAAATACACTACAACACACTTGAATATGACAAACACTTCGCTTGAACTTAAAATTTTAATTTCTCAAAGAGTTTTTTTTTGTTATTGTTTAGCAAAAGGTACTTTTGTTGTTGTTGTTTTTTAAAGAAAAATTAACCCTGAATTTCTGATTCATAAATGAATGATTGAATTTTTTTTTTGAATGGTACAACACGCACTTGATGATGCCAGATGTCATTGAAAGTGAAAGATAAACTTTTTGAAAAAATACGAATTTCAAAAGTCTGTCGTACATTTTTGCATTGTTTGTAGGTCTCGTTACGTAAAACCGTTTTTAAAGCTAAAAAATTCTTGCTATATACAGGGTGTCCATCGGCAAGGTAAACTACTTTGTTTATCATTTGTAATTAAATGAAAGAGAACGGATGTTTTATTGATAAATGTTTTATTTAATGTCGGCAATTATGTATGGAATACAATATCAGATAAATACGAGGGCTGCTATTTATATTTCTGGCCTGGTAACACTGTTAAACATAACCTCATCCAAAACATTTTGTCATTTTATTGTTGTTAGTGTTAGTGATAGCAGGTTGAAAAAGTGATCTTAGGAGAAAATAGAATTAACTCGTGAACATTTTCATGCAATAATTTTTCATAACTTTCGAAGTGGCCTGACACGAGACACTAGTGCACAGATGAACTTAATTCCTTATATGGTAATGAAGCACCTTCTTACAGCACCATTAAGAACTGGTATAACGAATTCAATCGTGGCCGACAATCACTCTGGGACGAATCCCGTGAAGGTCGTCCAACAACGGTTGTTGTGCCAGAAAACATCGCAGCTGTACGTGAGCTGATCAAGCATGATCGTCATGTAACATATCGCGAGATTGAGGCATCTGTAGGGATTAGTATGACAAGCATCAATAAGATCTTGCATGTGAAAAAGGTTTGTTCACGTTGGATACCGCATAACCTGACAAACGCACAAAAGGATGCTCGTGTTGATTGATGCAAAAAAATGTTGCAGAAATTCGCTCAAGGTCATCAAAAGCAGTTTATAATATCTGCACAGGTGACGAATCATGGATATACTCATATGATCCTGAAACAAACCAGCAATCCACCGTATGGGTTTTTCAAGACGAGCGAAATCCCACCAAAGTTGTTCGTGGAAGAAGCACATCAAAGCAAATGGTTGCCTGTTTCTTCAGCATTACCGGTCATATGGCGACTGTGCCATTAGAGCAACGTAAGACGGTTAATTCGGCATGGTACACCACTATTTGTTTGCCAGAAGTCTTTGAGAAACTTCGGGAAAAGTCGAAGAAAAGACGCATCATTCTGCATCACGACAATGCGTGCTTTTACCGATCGGCTGAAAGAATGGAGTTTTTGACAGGGCAAAACATTATATTGATGGGTCATCCGCCGTACAGCCCTGACTTGGCACCTAATGACTTCTTTTTGTTTCCGAACATCTAGAAAAAATTACGTGGACAACGGTTTCCTACACCTGAAGAAGCAGTTTCTGCATTCAAAACCCATGTTTTAGAAGTACCTAAAACGGAGTGGAAAAAGTGTTTTGAAAATTGGTTCCAACGCATGCAAAAGTGTATAAAGCTTCATGGAGAATATTTTGAAAAACAATAAAATAAATTTTGTCTTTTAAAATGCTTGTGTTTTCATCCTTAGGCCACAAATATAAATAGCAGCCCTCGTATCCCCGCCTCTGTAAGCATCACAAATGCGAAACTTTTTTCATTACATTTGCACACATTTCAGGCAGTATTTCATTAATTTCATCATGAATATTTTGTTTGAGCTGCTCAAACGTTTCTGGTTTGTTTCTATAAACCTTTCTATTCAGATATCCCCACAAAAAGAAGTTCGGAGCAGTCAAATCAGGCGACGGTAGAAGGCAATCAACATCACCATTCCTTTCAATAACTTGTTTCGGAAAGACATCTAGCAGTAATTCCATTGTAATCCCAGATGTATGCGATGTGGCTCTGACTTGTTGATTCTACATTTTAATCACGCCCAAAGCATGCAGTTGTGGCGTTAAAAAGTTTTCAATCATATCACGATATCACTCCCCATTCACAGTTACCGTTACGCCGTTTTCATTTTCCCAGAAGAAAGGTCCATTGATTCCTCCTCAGCAAATTGCACATCAGACTGTCACCTTTAATAGATGCAAAGGTGATTGATGAATAATTTAAAGATTTCCCATTCCCCACAACCGACTATTCTGTTTATTTACCTATCCAATCAAATGAAAATGTGCCTCGTTACTCATTATGATTTTTTCATGAAAATCGGGGATGTCATGGACGAGCTGTAACATCTTATTGGCATATGTACGGCGGTGTAAATGGTCTTGTGAAAGAAGCTCTTGTATTAACTGAATCTTATATGGAAACAAATGCAAATCCTTGAGCAAAATTGTGGCCAAAGTTATTCTATGAAGACCAAGCTCCTGAGCAAGGCGTCGAATTAAGGTTGATGGATTGTTTTGAACACTTTCTTGAGCAGCAGTAATATTTTTAGCCGATCTTACATTACCTTGTGGTTCATGCTTGGGCCTATCACCTACAGATACTCTTTCTTCGAACACATTCACTACACGACAAATAGTGCGTTTTCTTGTCACGTTGTTTCTCCCAAAAATTTCACGTAACTTTCTCATCGTTACAGTAATCGATGAGATGACTGATTTTGATAAAATGTTTTAACGATTAAAACACGTTGATTTATCGAATATTTTTCCATAATAAATTTGCCAGGTGTCTACTTCACGACTGCCAAATGTGAACTGTCAAGAGTATTGTTTACCAAAATGGTCGTAAAATAAATTAGTATACCTTCCCGGCGGACAGCCTGTATTACGCGAGATACCTGATTATACCAATTCAAATTCATATTTGAGTAAAAAAATTTTATCAGTCATAATTTTTCTATAAAGAAATTTTATCAGTCATAATTTTTCTGTAAAAATATTTAATAGTCATAATTTTTCTTAGAAACAATATTTCATCAGTCATCATTTTTCTTAAAAAAGTTTTATCAGTCATAATATTTCCATAAAAAAATTTTGTTTTGTTTGTTTTATTTTTACTATCATCATACCATTAAAATACAAAAATATTATATATACAAAGATTAAGAGATTACTAAGTAGTATTACAGCAAATAGTTAAACAATTTTATAAAAAGAAGTACATTTAAACTATATTAAAAGTTTAAGGAAAAAAAAGATAGTTAAAACCTTAAATCTACATAAAATTTTGTGCAAAATGATTTTTCAACATTGATCCATTTCCCATCATCATTATTGAGAATTGGTAAACAGGTCAAACCTATAACTTTCGAATCAAATCATAGTCCGAAGATCTGTTGCGATGATTGAATCTTTGTGTCAATTTGCAAAATAGCGTTTCCAATAAATCTTCCTTAAAATTTCTGTGTAACTCCATTGTGGAGTAACGCCTATGTGGATTATATATAATTTTAAAGTTTTTTATTTGTATAATCTGCAGCTTCTTCAGGTAAGTCTTTGCACATCTAGTAGATCATATTTGATAACCATAGGACATAATTGGTCTAATACACATTCTATAGAGCAATAATTTGTTTTTCTGATGAAGAGTTGATTTTCGATTAAGTAGTGGAAAAAGAGCTCTTCCACAACTGATAGCTTTAGCACAAGTTTGGAGAACGTGTTGCTTAAAACTCAATTTTTTATCCAACGTTATCTCTAAATGTTTAACGCAGTCTAACATTGGTATTTCCGTCCCCAAAATGGATAGTCTACGACTAGGTATTCGCTTTGGCGATTTGATTTTCCAGTTTTCAAAAAAATCTTTTAATTGCAGTTAAAGCCTTTTCCATTTTTTTGATTGTGTTTGAAATTTTTCCACTTGCTATTAGAGCAGTGTCATCAGCATAAAGCGCTGAGGATTTATCTCTGAGTGTTTTAAAGTCTGATATGTATATGGAGTACAGAACAGAGGATAACACTGAACCTTGTGGTACACCAGCGGGGATTTGGCGTTTGTTTGAGTACTCATTGTCAACTTTTACGACAAAAGTTCTTTCATATAGAAAGCTTTTTATAATTTTCTGCAAATAAATAGGGTATCCAAACGCTCTAAGTTTAAAAATTAAGCCGTTATGCCATATAGAATCAAATGCTTTCTCAATATCTAGAAATACCAGCCCCGTACTCCGTCTATTATTTTTATTGTTTTGAATAATATTAACGATTCTTTCAGCCTGATGCGTTGTAGAGTGATCTTTTCTAAACCCAAACTGTTCGTTCTGCAAGATGCCATTATTTTCTGTGAGCGTCGCCATCAGTTGACCGTGAAGTTTGAATTTCCTTTATATTTGCAAGCTCTACATTAAAGAGTATTTAAATTCATCAATGATTTTCAAGTCACAAATATTCTGTAAAAAAGTTTTATCAGTCATAATTATTCGATCAAAAGATTTCATCAGTCGTAATTTTGCTATAAACAAATTTCATCAATAAAAAATATTCTATAAAAAGATATCATCAGTGTTATCGGGTTTTTTAACACGATGTTTGTTTTTCAATTGTGGCAACATTTTTTTGACGTATTCGCAGAAGTTGCGTTGGCAATTCTTACAATGAATTCAATTTCGCACGAAAATCGCATTAAAATGACTAAAATCCACTTGTAAATTGTGTTTCTGTTAAAGTTCGGAAAACATAATCGTTCTTTTGTGACCGCCATTAAAAATTTGGTCGTTAAATTTGCATTTTAAACGGGCCGTTCAACTGATAACATCGCAGTCGTGAGCCGCAGTGTTGAAGCAGATCCAAATTTATCAGTTCGTCGACGTTTGCAACAATTGCGGGTATCCAAAGCTACCAACATGCAGGATAAGATTTACGTCAGTACCTAGCTGTGTAAGCCAGTGGTGGATCATACCACTGTGGATGAAACGTAGCGCCATCCTCGCCCTAGAAGGATAGGTATATCCTCCAGTCACTCCTAGCTTCAACTTCAAAAGCTCGGAGCAGGCCGCAGCCAATCACTCTTTGCTGAAGAGATGGAGACTATACAACTTCTGGTCCAGAACGCATGAAGTTTAATAAAATTAAAGAACACAATCGCAATAATGCTCACTGGACCTGGATCATTCATTGTGTTCATTGTGAATGATCCAACCCACACAACTCAAACGAGGGCCTCGTAAAGCAAGGTTTATGCAAACAAACCAGAAACGCTGGAGCCACTTAAACAATATATTCGTGATGAAATTAATGAAATACCATGTGGGAATGTAATGAAAAATGTGCTCAAAATCCATCCTCTTTCCATCCGTTCTCTTTCATTTAATCACAAATTATAAACAAAGTGGTATACCTCCCCGGCGGACACCCTGTATAAGTATTCTGTTCGTGCATTCGCCTCAAAAAAAAATTAATTTTTAATATTTTTAAGCACCGCAATAAAATCAACATGGGACTGCTCTCACCTCTCACCTCTCATGTACACAATATGCTTCAGTCATGGTCGTCTCTGCGTCTCTTCTATATTTCATTATGTAGGGCATTTTTATTTTCACTTTACCATGTGCAATTTATTATTGTTGAAAGAAAAATTTATAAAATTTTTTAAATAAAAATAAAATTAAAAAAAGTGTTAAAATATTTATGATCATAAAAAACAACAACAACAAAAAGCCTATTTATGCTTCAGACTTGTAAAATTGCTTTTAAGGAAACTTTAAGGTTTGAGTTTGAGAGCATGTTGGAATGAAATATTAACAAGCACGTTGTTGGCAAATAGAAAATATTTATTTAAAGAACATTTAAGGACTGCCCTATTTTTTGTTTTTGTTATTTTGAATCATTCACATGTTTCGTTATAAATTATATTAAAGAACTGTTCGTATGAAATCAGGATTGGAGTGTATTTGTATATTTGAATATTTGTTTATAAAAGAGTTACGAATGATCTTGTCCATTTGAGTTAAAAATTCAATTGACTCTCAAAATGGTGTCTGAAACATAATGACTGCAAATGTTGAAAGGAACACCAACAAGAACAACACATTGAAGATATGACTGGGAGTAGGATAAAGTAAAGTAACATTAACTGACGGCAAGACAGATTTAAACGCTTTAAAAATTACAGTTTTGACGTAGGAAAAGAATAGGAAAACGTTTTTAGATCTTTAGCCAAAATATTCCATAAATGAGTAACTGTAATCAGAAACGACTTGTGAAAGACCAAGCTCTTATTTAAGGGGATAAATATTGGAATATTCCTAGAAGAGGGCAAGAAGTTAAACTTCTGTGCTCATATCTATGGCGCACCCTTCTTGAAAATGTTATAGAAATTCAAGATGACATCTCGTTGTTGATAGAGTGTGGCATGATGCACTTCTGTCAAAACTTGCTGCTTTTAGTGTCGGTGATAATTTCTCTAGATTTATATAGAGTTTTCTCAGGAATCGCACTATACGATATGTTTTGATGGAATCTTACCGTCATTACATGTGTCAACGGGGGTAAAAGGGAGTCCAGTCCCCTTCAAGGCTAGCAGGAGCCAACTAGACATTTCCACTGTATTTCCACGGGAATCAGTTCAGCTATTTGTCTTCATAACCGCTTAGCTGTTCTCTGACTGATTATTGAGGTTAGCCCTTTGGGAGTACTGTGGTGGTTGTGGTTTCGAGGCCCTCGTTTGAGTTGTCGGATCATTCACAGTGAACACAATGAATGGTCCAGGTCCAGTGAGCATGATTGCGATTGTGTTCTTAAATTTTATTAATCTTCATGCGTTCTGTATCAGGAGTTGGATAGACTCCAACTCTTCTGCAAGGAGTGGGGGCATCGGCCTGCTCTGAGCTCTTAAAGTGGCAACTAGGAGTGAGTGGAGGATAATCGTATCTGAAGGTCTTCTAGGACGAGGATGACGTTACATTTTATCCATAGTTCCCCCCGGGGGCACATTATAAGTCTTTATGGATCCTACAAAAACCATCTAGACTTGTGTCTTACGGGGTAAAAGGGAGCCCAGTCCCCTTCAATGCGAGTAGTAGCCAACTGGACAATTCACTAAATTTCCACGGGAATCAGTGAGCCCCAAAGTTCCGCTATTTGTCTCTTTAGGCATTTAGCTGTTCTCTGTCTGATTATTGAGGTAGACCCTTCGGGAATATCATGGCGGCTGTGTGTTTCGAGGCCCTCGTTTGAGTTTGTGGGTCGGATTATTCACAATAAACACAATAAATGGTCCAGGTCCAGTGAATATGAATGCCGTAGTGTTCTTAATTATATTAAGCTTCATACGTTCTGGACCAGAAGTTGGATACTCTCCGACTCTTCAGCAAAGAGTGAAGGCTGCGGCCTACTCCGGGCTTTTAAAGTTGCAGTTGGTTTGACCATCATCTTATTATGGCTCACTGCCGGTGCAGATGTAAATCTTATCACTTTATTTCATCCATAGTGGTATGATCCAACGTCTGGTTATGGCTTACCCGGCTAGGTATAAATAAATCTTATCACGCATACGAGTTGTTATAGATGGGATTTCATCAGACAAGTTCAAGATTAATTTAGGGGTACCGCAAGGCTCCGTTCTTTCTACTACCCTCTTTCTTATTTTTCTAAACGACCTTTTTTGTAAAACTTTCGCAGCTGACCAGCATTTGTCAATTGTATTCATTAAGTAACAGACCGAATTAGTTGGAGGTGAGTTGCAAAAGGCGGAACATGAATGATACGCTCAATCACGATCTCGCGACAATCTTGGAATGGGGTCGTGTAAATAGAAGATTTGATTTTAATGCCGGTAGGATGCAATGTTGCATGCTTACGCATAGATCTGTGTTCGGAATTGGTGTTGCGCTGCATCTGTTACTATGGATGATATAGGTTTTACAGAATCAGACGTTCTTGATGTGCTTGGCATGAAAATTTAGTGTGACGTTCGATGGACTATACATTTTTCAATTTTCTTTAAGTGCTTCGGTTTACTAAAACGGTGTAAGGAATACTTCATCCATCCGATCTTCGTACTATTTATACCACCTATATCCATCCAAAAATGAAATACAACTTTCATGTATGAGCCGGCGACCCAAAGTCCATTTTGGAGTTGCTCGACCACGTACAGGAGAGGGCCAAGAGGCTCATTGGTGACTGTAGAGTATCCAATTCTAATGATTCTCTAGAGCTTCGATGCAATATGGAATGTATTTCACTGTTTTATCGTTACTACAATGGTAAATGCTCTAATGAAATTAGAGAACTTGTTCCCGTTACTCGCACGTTTTTGCGTTTAACTCGATTTTCGTTGAGAGCATATCCATTTGTGGTTGCTTCTCTCGTTTTTTTAGCAGAACAGCCAGTATGTGGAATAAACTCCCTCCAGAGGTCTTTCCTGTCGCTTTCACTGTAGGAAAGTTCAAATTGAATGTCCACCAACACTACTTCCTCTTTCCTGCTCTCCATAACCTAATTAAGTAGTTCTGGCACAATGCATTGCATGTGTAGGGGTCATCCCCTGATCACATTATTAAATTCAAGTGCTCAATATGCTGGGCTATTTGGGATCTTAAGACATGTTCAAATAACTTTGACAATGTAGGCAGTGAACGATCTTATTGAAATAACTCTGCAAGCTCCAATTATCCAAAAAAAAAACAGATGTTGTTATATTACAATTAATAAAATGTAATAAATTCGCTGCTTATTAAAGCAGATATAATTTTCAAAAATCTCAATGGTATAGTATCAACAGAACCACCAAGCATTTGATTACCAAGGCCAGTCTATAAATCGGAAATATTAACACAATTTGCACCGTACCCATTACAAAACCAGTCACAGCTTATAACACAAGGCAATATGCGTTACACAGAAACCATTCTGCTGCTCATCAATGCTTGACAGTGATCAAAGAAATGTTCTAGATTTTTACCTATACATCTCCACAAATACTTACATATAGCCCGCCCAATACTGAAATGCCACTTCTGGCATCACAAAAAGCAGCCATTTGTTGAAGAAAATAATAAAAGACCTGCTAGAACTAGCTGAGGGTAAGAATTTTCAATTTTTTTGAGTAATTGCTTTTTGTATAAAGAAGTTATAGAGAAAAACGTTTAGTGAAGATCGGAGCTGTTGAGAAAAAATTACGGCATTACAAATGTTTTTTTTTCCAACGGCGTTAAGCCAGACTGTAAACAAAACAAACTTTCCCGTTAAAACAAACTCGCATACACACTTGAGTAATTTTGGATGATGAAAATATACTTTTGAAAGTTCGAATTGCCGGACTCGCCAAATTCGCCGTTTTTATTGCAACTCTCACCATTCAAACAACAGGAACAAATTAAAATGAATTTAAAAAAATAAATTTAATAATTTGTTAATATTGTGTTAGAAACTTCTGTTGAGCTGTTAAAAAAATTACGGCGTCACAACCGTTTTTTTTCTAACGGCGTTAATGCAGATTGTAAACAAAACAAACTTTCCCGTTAAAATAAACTCGCATGTACACTAAAGTAATTTTGGATGCTGAAAATATACTTTTGAAAGTTCGAGTTGCCGGATTCGCCGGTTTTCTTCTACTATCACCATTCAAACAACAGGAATAAATTAAATTATATTAAAAAAATAAATTTAATAATTTGTTAATATTGTAAAAGAAACTTTTGTTGAGTTGTTGAAAAAAATTACGGCGTCACAACTGTTTTTTTCTAACGGCGTCACAACCGTTTTTTTCCAACGGCGTTAACGCAGATTGTAAACAAAACAAACTTTCCCGTTAAAACAAACTCGCATACACACTTGAGTAATTTTGGAGGACAAAAATATACTTTTGAAAGTTCGAATTGCCGGACTCGCCAAATTCGCCGTTTTTATTGCTACTCTCACCATTCAAACAACAGGAACAAATTAAAATGAATTAAAAAAAAGTAAATTTAATAATTTGTTAATATTGTGAAAGAAACTTTTGTTGAGCTGTTAAAAAAATTACGGCGACACAACAGGTTCTTTTTTCTAACGGCGTTACAAATGTTTTTTCTTCCAACGGCGTTAAAGCAGACTGTAAACAAAGCAAAATGTCCCGTTAAAATAAAATCGCATAAACACTTGAGGATGAAAAAAATAGAAGATTTTGTTGAAAAATAAAAAAATATATATTTTTATATTTTTTTTTTATTAAAAGTAAAGAATTTTTATTTCATATATTAATTAGTAACCTAACTTTTAATGAACAGTTTTTTTTATAAATGAAATGCTCATATTTGTCTAATTATTGCCCAATAAGTTTTTATTTTCGTAATAGTTTCTTTTCTTTCTTTTATACAAATTTTCTTTGTACAATTTTTAAAAATGATGTAAATTTTATGTTCAAGTTGCCAATATTTGTGTGTTTATTTTTAATAAAAAAAAATATTTTTTTCTAGAGTTGATTCATAAGACTTTTTTTATACCTGCCAAAATATTCTCTATGTGCATTATCATCTTCATTCCATATACGCGCAATGAAGCAAGAAAATCACCTTAAAACAATATTTTTCTTTCATTAAAAAAAATAAATAATTTTAAGTGCAAATTTATAATTGAAATTAAAATATAAAAAAAAATTAATTAAATTAATTAAAATAGTAAAACAAAATTCCAAAAGAATGGGCAACGGTTGTTCAAAATGCTGTAAATGCAATGATTATAAAAATTATCATGGCACACTGTCTTCCTCTTCATCAATTTATAGGAAAAGGTAAGTATAATTAAAGATTTCATTTAAATAAAGCTGTTGTCTTTAAAGAAGATTTTTCTTTTTATTTAAATTTGCCGCTATTTGTGTTGCAAAATATTGGCAGCACTAAAGAGAATTCATATTACAGCTGATAGTTTAGTGTTGGCAACAAGTGTTTATTACTCAAGATAAAAACACGTGTCAATTGCTATAGAAATTTTTTAAATAAAGAAAGTTTGGTAGCCGAATCTCTGGATCCTGTTGGGGTGCACTACCACACTTGTGTTTATTAAATAATAAATGCATCGTCAAAGGGTAACTTCAATTTGCAGATTTTAGGCAGATGGCATTTTTTCAAAATTACGCTGGTCAAACGGCTACTGTTTTGCCTGCGTGACAAACTTGCTCGTATTTTATGCTTAGGAGCCATAAAAGCTCTGTAAGCCATTTGCCCGATGTGTTATTCGTTAAAGAACCCTCTTCTCTATATTTCATTTTCATGGAAATAAAAATGAAATTGTGTCCGTTGTTAAGCGCATAACGGCTCTCAAACGGCTTGCCCGATTTCGCTATTTCTTTTTAATTGCGTTAAATAGTTTAAAGAATTTTTTATGGAAAGAAAAATTGGAAAAAAAATCAGGAAAAACTAAAATTGTGTTTCTCTGAGATTTTGCATTTTTTTGTTAGATTTCGCTCAAACTAAGTACGAATAATGTCTTAATTTCGAAAAATAAGCATGCACAAGCTTAAATAACAACGGTCATTTCAGGGTATTGAAATATACGAACGACACTCTCATAAAGTTTTAAAGACCGGAACTGGCGGAACTGCAAAAACTTTTTCGATTGTATTGATTTTGGTAACGATTCGCTCCCTGAATGGAATTGCACTTGCACTTATTTCATCAGAAATTGCAGCACTGAAATATGCGTACGATACCGTCACGGAAGTAGTGAATAACGAAACTGGAGGCATCTTCCATTTAGATGCTCCCGGTACAACTGGAAAAAATTTGTTTTGATTTGGGCAACGATTCGCTCTCAGTATGAAAGTGCACTTACACTTATTCCATCAGGAAATGTAGTACTAAAACATGTCTACGATATCCTCATGGAAGTTATGAACAGCGGAACTGGAGGCATCTTCTTCGTAGATGCTTCCGGTGGAACATTAATTTGGGCAATGATTCGTTTTCAGAATGGTATTGCACTAGCACTTGCTTCATCAGGAATTATAGTATTAAAATATGTGAACGTTACCCTCAGGGAAGTTGAGAACAAGGGAACTTATATTTGGATGCTGCTTGTGGAACTGGAATAACTTTTTTCCATCGCATTGATTTTGGCAGCGATTCACTCTCAAAATAAAACTGCACTTGAACTTGCGTCATGAGGAATTGTAGCTACGTTGTTGAGGGCGATCGAACTGTACACCAACGTGGAACGTATCCAAGAACTCTTCAAAGGCCAGAATTTTTCACCGAAGGAAATGGAACGTTTGTCATGAATTTCGATAGCGAATAAAAAATCTTTGGAGGCATTACAGCGAACGTAATGCAAGTTTTGCGTAACAATCGAACCAGTTTGGTGTGCTGATTTTATTGCCAGGTGATTTTCGCCAGTAATTCCTCTGTCAACGCCAACGTGTGGAGTTGTAGAACCGACCAATCTGTAGAACCATTTTCAAAACACTTACTAGCTATTGATAATGCAAAATACTCGCTGAATTAAAAGCCATCTCATCCTAAAAGTGTTGCCAAATATTAAAAAAAAAATTACACATATTATATTTGGTTGAGCGAACGGCAATATTGGCGGCGAAAAATATTAATATCCTTTGAAGCGAAATAAATAGACCTTTAAAATGTCCGCAAAGTATGTAGCGCTACATTCGCAGATTGCTTAAAAAATAACTATTAAAGGGCAGCTATTATCATAGAACCTCTGTTTTCGAAATCTTGGAACTGCCTTAAAGAAGAAGTAATTAAAGGTTGAACCACCAAAGAGCGCGGTGTTAATTGTAAATAAAACAAAAAATGTCAGAAAATTATTTTAGGATTTTTTATTGTGATGACGTGATAAGATTTACATCTGCACCTGGCCGTGGGCCTTAATCAGATGGTGGATCATTACCACTGTTGGATGATATGTAGCGTCATGCTTGCCCTAGAAGGCCTTCGGATACGTATATCCTCCCGTCACTCCTAGTTGTAACTTCAAAAGCTTGAAGCAGGCCGCAGCCTTTAATCCTTGCTGAAGAGTTGGAGACCATCCAACTGCTGGTCCAGAACGCATGCAGCTTAATATAATTATGAACTAGACGGCATTCATATTCACTGGACCTGTATCATTTATTGTGTTCATTGTGAATGATCCGACCCACAAACTCAAACGAGGACCTCGAAACATACAGCCACCACGATACTCCCGAAGGGCCTACCTCAATAATTAGTCAGAGACCAGCTAAATGCCTAAAGAGACAAATAGCGGAACTCTGGGGCTTAACTGATGCCCGCGGAAATATAGTGGATTTTCTAGTTGGCTCCTACTAGCCTTGAAGGGGACTGGGCTCCCTTTTACCCCCGCAAGACACACGTGTAGATGGTTGTGTGATCCGTAAAGACTTATAATGTGCCTCCGGGGGGTTTTTATTGCGATAAAAAGATCTATAAAAGTTATGTGTGAAATAAATGCTCGCCAGGCTTTTGTTGAGATATTTTTATCCGATGGTCTATATTTTCCATAACGCTGAAATATAGTTGAGGTTCAACGTCCTTAATATGCCGAATTATCTCATCCTTTAACTCTTGAATTGTTTTTGGCTTATTGACGTCCACTTTTTCTTTGAAATATTCCAAAAGAAAGAAAATCAATTTGTCACATGATCACATGATCGTAGTGGCGAATTAGTATCGTCACTATGTGAAGTATTTCTCGCGCAAAAGAACCATTGTTTCGTTGGCTGTACCATCCTATTAGAACCACAATTTATGCAGGTTCATATTCTCTATTTCAAGTCACAGGAACTCTGTTATCATCACGCTATAATGAACACTATTCAGAGTAACTGCTGGGTTGGTGGGTTGGACCTAATTTTCTAAAAAATACGACGTCGCCACCCTTAAACAGTCACGCTTTGTGGGTGGATCGACTTTTCATCAATCACTCGTATATTCTTACTTGCTCAAAGGCGACAATTCTGCTTGTTAACGAATTCACTGAGGTGAAAGTGTGGCTCATTGCTGAAGATGATTTTCTTTCTTAAGTCACCATTCACTGCTCCACCAATTATTTAGCATATTGACAACGGTCATCTTTATAAAAGGCTTCAAAAATCTTAATGTTTTGTACAATTGTTTACCTCTCCATGGTTGCTTTGTTAAACACTGAAACACAGAAATGTCAAGTTAAGACGTTAAGGTGTGATTTGCAATTAACACTGGGCATTATGGTTGGACCACCCTTTAGAATTATGTTAAATGTTAAATCGTATGTTTTGCAATGCCTGTAAAGATTTAAAGATGGCCAAAACATATTTAACCGGGTGATGTTTATCCTCGGAAACATATTGCGAAAGCAGCTTTGCGTTTCACAATAGAGCTTACGGCTAGCAAAGAGAACAGTATAGATTAGATAGGGAGTTTTAAAGATTAAGTAACGGTTTAGTGAAAGTGATAATACGGATGTTAACTGCATTTTATAACCTAAAAATTTTAAAAGTTTTTCACTTGGTGATAATATTTAATTTTCTATTGCATTTTCATTTAATAGGAGTCGCGGTGATGTTGCCATTTATAATTCAGATCGTTTTCGGATAACAAAAACCAGCAACGCGGTTCAATTGGCGGTTGAGCATGTGCAGCGGGAAGATGCTGGTCATTATACGCTTTTTGCTAAAACGAAAGGCAACGATGTTATACGAAAGGATGTACAGCTTATAGTGGAGGATAGATCGACGGGTGAAGATCCGCCAAAATTTGCCAGACGTTTAAAAGATCTGCAAGTAAGAGTGGGTTCGAGTACCAGACTAATAACCGAAATACGAAGTTCTACAGATGTTAAGGTATCTCTGTGATTATTTGATTTGTTTATATTTATGCTAAAGAAAAAAACCTGAACGGATGATGATTTTCAGCTGACCTGGTTCCGCAACGATCGACGAATATGTCCAAACGATCGCATTAAGGAAGTTTATGAAGGATTATTTTATTATCTGGAAATAAATCCGGTGACATTGGAAGATGGCGGACAGTGGATGGTTATGGCGGAAAACTATGGCGGCCGTAATTCATGCATTTCAAATTTAACCGTTATAGTTCCAAAAGCCTACAAGGCTCCTGAATTTATAGAAGAACTGAAAGCGTTATTAACTCCACAGGGTACCGTGTCTTTGGAATGCAAAGTGATAGGAGTTCCCACACCGCAGTTGCGCTGGTTTAAGGATTCCAAAGAAATAAAGGCCGGTGATGTGTTTGCTTTAACAGCTAATGCTGATGATCCTACCTCACTGGGCACATACACCTGTGAGGCAATCAACTGTGTGGGAAAATCATATTCTAGCTCAAAATTACATGTTGTGGGTCGTGGCAGTAGAGAGAGCTCCTTAAAACCCGCCGATAGGTAAATAAATTATTCGTGTCATTTAGATTTCTTTATGCTCTTTTTTGTTTCGTTTTCAAGTGTGACAAATACGGCTCCCCCGCCCATATTTACAAATGAGCTGAAAAATGCGAGTGTTCGCATTGGCGATACAATTATTCTGGGATGCCAAGGTGAGTTTTGTTGGGCACTTTGCCAAAATTGCAAATACATAAAAAAAAATTGCCGGCATTTCGCTCCGAAAAAGTCGCTCAAGATCTATAAACTTGAGCTGATTTAAATAATTGAAATATCGAGAGTACATGGTGAGGCAGGTCAAATAAATTATTTAAAATCTCTCTCTCTCTCTCTCTCTCTTTCTCTCTCAGCAAAAACTTAGAAAAAGAAAATGAGAGTGCATATTTCAAAATCAAAACAAATAAAAGAAAATGAATTCAACAAAAATTCAATTTCATTTATTTTTTGTTGTTTCAGTGGCGGTGCCACCCTGGCCCCAGACTGTAGTATGGTACAATAAAAATGGTCGCGTTGATAGCGGCGATAGATACAAATATGTTGAGGATGGTTTGGGTGTGTATATGATTGAGGTGAAACCTTCCGAGGCCAGTGATGAAGGCGAATGGAAATGTGTTGTAACCAATGAGGAGGGTTGTGTGGGCATTTCATCTTGTAGCGTTCAGATGGAGAGTAAGTTGATGCTTTAAAAAATATATTCCTAAAATCTAAAACGGAATTTAAATTCTTTATTTCAGTTCCCAAAAATTATCGCAAACCTCGTTTTATGGAAAATCTGAGAGCTGTGTTGACGGAAGAAGGTCTAGTATCGTTTGAGTGCAAAGTTGTGGGTTTTCCCACACCTATTTTGAAATGGTTTAAAGATGGTCAAGAACTTAAACCCGGCGATGTTTATCAGCTGACGGGTACAAATTCATTAGGAACATATTGTTGTATAGCCCAAAATTGTATGGGTGAAACGAGCAGTGTTGCCGTATTGACAGTCGATGACATACAGGGCCAGTTGAATGAGGAAGAACGTTTAACATTTGCCACTACAACTTCACAGCCGCCAAAATTTTTGCTGGGTCTTAAATCGCAGGAAACTAAAATTAATGAACCGTTTAAGTTTACGGTTAAGGTGGAGGCAATGCCTGATCCCTTGCTATCATGGTTCCGCGATGAAATGCCAATCGAGACAAATGAGCGCTACAATCAATATCGTGGAGAGGATAAGGATTGGCATTTGGATATCAGATGTATTCAGTTTTTAGATCAGGCCGAATGGAAGTGTGTGGCAGTGAATGATTTTGGTACCACAGTAACGTCTTGTTTCCTTAAGTTGCAAATACCTAGACACTACAAAAAACCACGCTTCTTAGAGTGCCTTAGAGCCATACTCACCGAAGAGGGGGCTGTTAATTTGGAGTGCAAAGTAATCGGTGTACCACAGCCAATGCTTAAATGGTACAAGGATGGTGAGGAACTGAAACCGGGTGACATTCATAAAATCATATCGGGACAGGATGGCACATGCTGTTTGGGCACATACACTTGTGAGGCACGCAACTGTATGGGAGTGGTGGCCAGTTCAGCTGCTTTACTAGGTTTTGAAGATGAGTATTCCAAACAGGAAACTCAACAGCACAATGAGCTGCAACGTAATTTTTCACTTTCCACGATACAGGAGGAAAACACATCACAATTGTATGAAACGCCACAAGGTGACATAACCATAACCGACAAGGGCGATGTATCATTTTCATTTGATGGCAAAGAAGTTTCAGTATCTTTGTATGAAACTCCCGATCTGACAGAGGAAGAGGCATTGAAAATTGTTGAAATGTATGCTGATCAAATATCGGAACATGTGACGGAACACAATGTTGTCGAATTGCCGCCCTTACGATTTGTTAAGGAAACATCACAGTCTGGCAAGCTATTGATGGAAGCAGTGGTTATCGATATTTCGCCGGAATATTTTACACATGATGAAGATTTACGTACA
The DNA here is from genome assembly GCA_030448955.1 of Trichopoda pennipes. NCBI lineage: Eukaryota > Metazoa > Arthropoda > Insecta > Diptera > Tachinidae > Trichopoda > Trichopoda pennipes. The sequence continues at coordinate 9,371,254 of JASKUP010000040.1, forward strand.
GAAGCGGGTGTGGATGATATTTCCATAAATGAAATAACCATACATGATACTTCGTTGAAGGACGACGAGGAAGAGAATTTGGTTAAGCAAACGCAAGATTTTGCTAGAACTTCTTTTGACAAAATGGAGGAAGAACTGTCCTTAACGGCGGTCAGAAGAAAGCGTAAAAAATCGAAAACTGGCGATCCAGATGAATTTGTAAGTTGCTCGAGGACATCGGAGGAGGGCACGGTTGAAGAAAATACCGAATCCGAACAGCAAACATATGCGAGTGCCCAAATGGCCAAAATAGAGTCTTTGGATAAAGAATCAGCAAGCGAATCATTAGAAGCCCCTCCTAAACGCAAGAAGGAAAAGGAAAAGAAGCAGCACACTGATAGCGAATCTTCGAAAACTAACGAACATGAAGCTCAACTTCAAGATATTTCAGGGGCAGTGGGTGATGGCTTGAAGGTTACTGCTGACAAGCCGCTCAAAGTTGTTAGCAATGAAGAGGAAATCGAAAGAAATTTAAAATCTTTGCTACCGCTGGCCAAACTTTTAAAGCTTTTGGATGGCCACTTGAATGCCGTCGAAACAGAAGTTATCAATCAATCGGTTATGCTAATGACTCCAGCTTCCGCTGATCAAAGTATATCCATAATCAAAAATATCATAGAACCGATGGCACAAATTCAAAGTAAGCTCAAAGTTTATTCGGGTGAAACTCCTCTCGATGCTTTGTTTGAGACCATGAGAGAAGACATACGCCAGCTACATGTGGCCCTGCAGGTGATTGAAAAATGTGTGGAAATTGATGAAACCGGTACAACTTTGATTCAAAGGACCAGTGTGTGTATTATAGATAGCATCGCTGATCATTTGTTAAAAGCCTTGCAGGAAGTTCAAACCCTAACGGAATCGTTTGAAAATGAAAGTTTAAAGTCACACTTACAGCTAACGGTGGATGATATTAAGCAGGGTCTTGAAATCACCAAAGGCACCATCAAATCTCAGGCCTTGTTGCAGGAAGCCCAAGAACTTGAAGCCACAAAACATTTGAATGAAGCTGTAGCCAAACTGCAAGAAATACCCGAAAATTTACCTTTCGCCAAAGCAGCTGAGGCAAATTTACCAAAGTACTCCGAGTCGGTGAAAAACATTTGCCAGCCGGTCTTAAGAATTCAAACGGCCTTGGAGAAGGTTGAAAATGAATTGTCGCTGGAGGAATCTGATGAAGATATTTTTCAAAAGGTGCACGAAAAAATAATGTCTAATTTAGTGGAACCAATTAACGAGCTACAGGCCGTAGTTAATCAAATCGATAATAAAATAAGTTCAATGCCGGGCACGGATAGTGTAGAGCAAAAAGTAAATATGGCCATTTTGGATATTGTATCGCCAGCTTTATTTGAATTAGTCAAAGGGCTAGAAATAATTAAGCAACAACCCTCCAATAACATTGAAGCTGGCAGATTGACGGTACATACAGTTGAATCAATGGTGCCACCTTTACAGGAAATTCAAAATGGTTTGGCCCAATTAAGTCAAGATATTTTAACGGGACAAATAACAGATGATGCATTAATGGATACAGATGATTTAAAGAAACTTTTACAATCTTTGGCTCAAGCGGTACTCCATCTGGAATCGAATATAGACTCTATAACTGCTCGTCTGCCGCATAATGTAGCCTTAAGTTTAGGCCAGCTTAAGGAACTTATATCATCACTTATTAGCCTGGTTATGGACAAAGATATCGATAAATATCATTTAACAGTTTTGGAAAATATCAAAACACCCATTGATGAACTGAATTATTGTATACGCCAGATTGAACAGAAATCGATTTGTGGTTCCTTAATGGATTTAATTGATCCTCTGCATAGCTTAAAAGATAAAGTCCAAATAAGTCAAGATCTACTTAAACTAACAACAACAGCAGCAACAAACCAAAATTCGGATATTTTGCAGAGTTTGGAGAAAATTCAAAAACTTCTCAAACATATAGAAATCGATATCGAAGAAAGCGAATTGAAAAATTTACAAAATGAAATCGCCTTAGATGAGGAAAGAAGCCGGAATAATGAAAATTTATTTTCTTGTAGGAGACAAGAAATGGAAATAAAAATTCATTTGGAAGAAAATGTTAAAGCACTGGAAGAATTATGTGCTAATCTTAAGAAGCTACAAAATAACAATTTTATAGGGAATGAACTTAAACAACAGTTTAGTAATTTAGCTAAACCCTTCAAGCAATTGCTTGACAAACTTAAGAATATTGAAACTTTAGAAGAAAATAAAAAGTTTTTAAGCTCTTCTTCAAACACGCTTAGCGTAATTGCTAAAGCAACTAAGGGTATCAATAAGTCCCTGGAAGAGCTGCAATTAGTAAAGAATGAAAAAGAATTTTCAAAAATTTTTCATGAGCAATTTTGCCATAATTTGGAGGAAGAATTAAGAGCTTTAGTAGATCAAATCGAAGATGGCGATACTATTTCAGTAGCAGTAGCGAATGCTTGCCATAAGATATTAGTGGCTGTGGAAGCTATAATACCACCCCGACTAAGTCCGGATTTAGTAAAAGAAGATATATCCACTTTAGAAGATATATCAGCTTTAAAATCTGCCTTGGAATATTTACCAGCCGATAGTGATGATGAAAACAGGAATCGAAAGAAAGTAATTGCAGAAAGCTTTGCTGGACCTCTGCAATCATTCGAAGAGAAAAAATTGCAAGTTGATGAATTATTAGGTCAACTCCAAAATAGCATTGCCTGTGTATTGGCTCAGTGTAAGGATTATGACATGGCTTCTGTAAAGACTGAAACAGCTGAGCAGCTAAATATTACTGTCAATAAAATGAAAGACTTACAGCAAAGCTTAGAACAAACTCTGCCAGCTCATAAACTGGAGCTAGTTCAAAGTTCCTCCGAGTGTACAGATCCTCGCACAATTGCGGAAGCTGTTTGCGGTTTGGAAAACTGTGCTCTTCAAATACAAGAGTATATAGACAATTTTGATATTAAAGACTTGAGTGTGGCAGAAATTTCTGAACTTAAAACTGTCGCTCAGCCGCTGAAAGAAATAGTAGAGGGTGTTAAAGTTTTCTATAATCAAGAATTCGAACAGCTGGCAACAATGAAAGAGCTATCCCAAACTAGCCTGTCCGCGGCAAAAGTTGTACAAAGTTTAAGGCCTTTTATTTTAGCGGTACATGAACAACAAGCCTTAGACACTCTCGAATCATTGGCTGCTGATATTCAAACCTTCTCTCATCTTAAGGAATTCGTGCAGCCTTTAAGGGAGCTAGAAAAAGCTGTCTTATGCGTAGAAGAAAACAAATTGCTGTCCCAAATCGAATCAAATATTAGCGAACAAACCAGTTTGGAAATGTTGAAAACTTGTGCTGAACCATTATTAAGCCTTAAGGAAGTTATTGTTAATGTTAAGCAAGTACATGCCTTCAGTGCCCTAGAAGAGTGTCCTTCGTTTAAGGCCGTCCAAGAAAAATCGAATATTCTATTTAATTTGCTAAAATACTGTGAGAATGTTGAGACTCAAATATTCAATCAGCTGGAGGAGTTATCATCTCTATGTATTTCGGATATTAAATCTTATGCCGAACTAAAGCCAGTAACAGCTACTGATTATCAAGAACCAGCCCAGACTTTGGCTATAGAAGTAAAAAAGTTTGATTTGAAAGATTGCCTGGCTGGAGGAATTAAACAGATTGAAGAGTGTTTAAATGCCACCAAAAATATCCAAAACATTGAGGTGACCAGTCTGGAAAATATAATGCAGGAATTGAAAACCGATTTACAAAATATGGAAAGTCAGTTAAGGAAAACCAGCGAAACAACCCAGGACTTAAGCCACAAAGAAACTAAGTTGGTGGCTAAGACTTTGTTTAAGCTTAAGGAATGCTTGGTGCATACCTATGAATCGGCAGATTTAGAAACCGGTCTTGAGGATATAGAAAAAACATTTGAAGACCTACTACAAATAATGCCCGACCTAGAACTTCAATTGGGTCGGGAGATGAAAGACAAAATAGTGTTGGGCTTTTCCGAATTTATACTGGCCTGCTTGGAAACCGATGAGACACCACAGAATTTGGATATTTTAATACAACCATTTCGAAATATTATGGAAACGGTGGAAGTGATAGGCAAATTCAATAAAGTCGATATTGAAACTTCTTCCAGTGTCATGGTTCAAATGCAAACCCAACTTATGACGGCCTTTAGAGTGCTTAATGATTTAAATGAAAAATCACAAAGTGAACTCTTGCCGGCTCTGTTAAAAACTCAGAATAAATTGGTAGCCATTTTTGATTTTATAGAAAATAACGAGGGTAATTTGAGAATAATTGAATTACTACAGGAAATTGATTATCTTATGCCGGAGTTAAAAGAAATAAGGAATATACTTTCGCTAGATAAACAACGACAACATGAAGAACAAATGCAAGTACTAATAGATAAAATCAACTCTGCACAAGCATTTCTTACAGAAATACAACAAGGAATTCTAAAAAATATTCCTTTAGCGAATAATTTTATGCGAGAAAATCAAGACACTGTAGAAGAATTAAAAAATGTTTTGATTGTAGTTGAAAATAAAATTCAAAGGGAAATTCCATGCGATATAGACCAAGAAGAGACCATATGTTTGTTAACAGATTTGCTTAATGATCTCACGGCGAATTTAGAAAAGGTTAAGGCTGATACGAGAGAAGTTGAAAACAAACAACGAGAGGAGAATAAACATCTTGCTAAGATTGAACACGAAGATGTTTATCAACATGAAAATGTTGATCAACAGCAAAATGTTGCTCAACATCAAAATGTTTCTCAACAGCAAAATGTTGCTCAACATCAAAATGTTGCAAATGAACCACAACGTAAAAATGAGGAAACTGTTCAAACTTCTGCAGTTGAGAACAAACAACAACAAAAGGAAGAAATTTGTAAAACCGAAAAAATAGACGATTTAGATCTAAAAGTTGAGAAACAACTAGAGCCTTTTCTAACAGATACATTACACGTAATTGATAATACCCATCGTTATATTCAAACTCTAACTGCAGAAGTAGAACAAGACACTTTAGCATTTAGTCAAGCAGTGATAGATAACTTAAACGAAATACAAAGGGCTATTGAAGATGATATTTCTACTTCTATTGAAGAACGCCTATACCTGCCACTCTTCAAAACCAAAGACCTTATTAAATATGCCATGAATTCTGATAAATCACATGAAATTTCAAATAATATTTTACAAAATCTCCAATATATTATTTTCAATCTACTAAATGGCAATGACAAATTACGTAAATCCTTGCTTTACGACATAACGGAAGTTATAAAATCTAAAATTGATAATATTCCAAAACACATCAGCAGCAAACCTGAAAAAACTAATACCTTCCAAAATATTGCTCTTAGCACCGAACAAATCAACTCCGTGATAAATAATATCTATCAGCATAATCTACAAAATTTAACGAAATCATCAGACTCCTTCAAGGCTTTACAGGAAGCTGTATATAATTTGGAAAATGCCATCAATGAAATAAATGACCGACAACCGACTCTTTTGGAAACCCACAAACTTAAACAATTAACGGAAAAACTAAAACATAATGAAATCAAGGATGCATTCGAAATATTATTAGAATTAGAAAATATGCCAGAAACATTTGATCAACTACTTCAACTGATCCAAAAAGAAACACCGTTATTACAAAAAGTCACAGAAGAAACTATTACAACAGCCCTACAAGATCTAGAAGATAACGATGCTCTTAAAGATCTTAAAAATGAATTACAAGAACTCTTAAATTCTCCAACTAATGAACAAAAACAAAAATGGATATTCAAATTAAAAGAACACATTGTTCACACCTACGATGGAAGTGTGAACAGGGATTTGGAAAATCTTATTGATGCCATAATGGAAAACAATACCGATTTAATACAATCAATTAATGCCGCATACTTAACAAATGTCACTGATAACATCACTTCCTTACGCTCAAAACTAGATTCTGTGACATCTAAACCTTCTCAAATAAAACTGAGTGGATTAACCTCAAAACTTTCCAACTTACAAAACACAGCTGAACATCTTCAAAATGTCAAAGAAGTTGAAAAATCATCAGCTCATATGATTGAGTTGCAAAGAAATTTGATGGATATTTTTGTTTTATTTGATGACATGCTTGATGTTGAAACTTCGCATATAAATCCAACATTAGAGAAAGTAAAGAGCATATCCCTGAATCAATACGATTCTATAGAAAACTCAACAGATACCATAAAAACACTTAATGTATACGAAGATATCATTACTCTATGCTCATCAATATCTTCAGCTGTGGAGAAGGTAGTGGAATTGTCCAAGCAAACAACTGAAGTAGCAGAAATCAAAGCCGAAAAAATTGAAGAAACGACACTGAAACAGAAAGCTAAGAAACTGGAGGAAAAAGATGCAAAAGCTACGAATGAAAAGGCCGAAATATCAGAAGTTAAAGCGGAGAAAATTGAAGAGAAGAAATTTGACCAGGAAGCCAAGAAAATTAAAGAAAAAGACGTCAAAGCTGCCAAAGAAAAAGCCGAAATATCAGAAGTTAACGTCGAAAAGATTGAAGAGAAGAAACTGAACCAGGAGGCCAAGAAACTTGAGGAGAAAGACGTAAAAGCTGCAAAAGAAAAGGCCGAAATATCAGAAGTTAAAGCCGAAAGGATTGAAGAGAAGAAACTGAACCAGGAGGCCAAGAAACTTGAGGAGAAAGACGTAAAAGCTGCAACAGAAAAGGCCGAAATATCAGAAGTTAAAGCTGAAAGGATTGAAGAGAAGAAACTGAACCAGGAAGCCAAGCAAATTGAAGAGAAAGATGTTAAAGCTGCGAAAGAAAAGGCCCAAATATCAGAAGTTAACGCCGAAAAGATTGAAGAGAAAAAACTGGACCAGGAAGCCAAGAAACTTGAGGAGAAAGACGTAAAAGCTGCGAAAGAAAAGGCCGAAATATCAGAAGTTAAAGCTGAAAGCCTTAAAGAGAAGAAACTAGACCAGGAAGCCAAGAAAATTGAAGAGAAAGATGTAAAAGCTGCGAAAGAAAAGGCTGAAATATCAGAAGTTAAAGCGGAAAAAGTTGAAGAGAAGAAATTAGACCAGGAAGCCAAGATACTTGAAGAGAAAGCCTTAAAAGCTGCTAAAGAAAAAGCCGAAATATCAGAAGTTAAAGCCGAAAGGATTGAAGAGAAGAAACTAGACCAGGAAGCCAAGAAACTTGAAGAGACAGATGTAAAAGTTGCGAAAGAAAAGGCCGAAATATCAGAAGTAAAAGCTGAAAGGATTGAAGAGAAGAAACTGGACCAGGAAGCCAAAAAACTTGAACAGAAGGACGTAGAAGTTGCAACAGAAAGAGCCGAAATATCAGAAGTTAAAGCTGAAAAGATTGAAGAGAAGATACTGGACCAGGAACCCAAGAAAATTGAGGAGACAGACGTAAAAGCTGCAAAAGAAAAGGCCGAAATATCAGAAGTTAAAGCCGAAAGGATTGAAGAGAAGAAACTAGACCAGGAAGCCAAGAAACTTGAAGAGAAGGACGTAAAAGCTGCGAAAGAAAACGCCGAAATATCAGAAGTTAAAGCTGAAAGGATTCAAAAGAAGAAACTGGACCAGGAAGCAAAGAAACTTGAAGAGAAGGACGTAAAAGCTGCGAAAGAAAACGCCGAAATATCAGAAGTTAAAGCTGAAAGGATTCAAAAGAAGAAACTGGACCAGGAAGCAAAGAAACTTGAAGAGAAGGACGTAAAAGCTGCAGCAGAAAAGGCTGAAATATCCGAAGTTAAAGCTGAAAAGATTGAAGAGAAGAAACTGGACCAGAAAGCAAAGAAACTTGAAGAGAAGGACGTAAAAGCTGCTAAAGAAAAAGCCGAAATATCGGAATTTAAAGCGGAAAAGATTGAACAGAAAAAACTAGACCAGGAAGCCAAGAAACTTGAAGAGCAAGATGTAAAAGCTGCAACAGAAAAGGCCGAAATATCAGAAGTTAAAGCGGAGAAAATTGAAGAGAAGAAATTAGACCAGGAAGCCAAAAAACTTGAAGAGAAAGATGTAAAAGCTGCAAAAGAAAAGGCCGAAATATCAGAAGTTAAAGCCGAAAGGATTGAAGAGAAGAAACTGGACCAGGAAGCCAAGAAACTTGAGGAGAAAGATGTAAAAGCTGCAACAAAAAAGCCCGAAATATTGGAAGTTAAAGCAGAGAAGATTGAAGAGAAGAAACTGGACCAGGAAGCCAAGAAACTTAAGGAGAAAGATGTAAAAGCTGCAACACAAAAGCCCGATATATCAGAAGTTAAAGCGGAGAAGATTGAAGAGAAGAAACTGGACCAGGAAGCCAAGAAACTTGAGGAGAAAGATGTAAAAGCTGCAACACAAAAGCCCGAAATATCAGAAGTTAAAGCGGAGAAGATTGAAGAGAAGAAACTGGACCAGGAAGCAAAGAAACTTGAAGAGAAGAACGTAAAAGCTGCTAAAGAAAAAGCCGAAATATCGGAAGTTAAAGTGGAAAAGATTGAACAGAAAAAACTAGACCAGGAAGCCAAGAAACTTGAAGAGAAAGAAGTAAAAGTTGCAAAAGAAAAGGCCGAAATATCAAAAGTTAAAGCTGAAAGGATTGAAGAGAAGAAACTGGACCAGGAAGCCAAGCAACTTGAAGAGAAGGACGTAAAAGCTGCAGCAGAAAAGGCCGAAATATCAGAAGTTAAAGCTGAAAGGATTGAAGAGAAGAAACTGGACCAGGAAGCCAAAAAACTTGAAGAAAAAGATGTAAAAGCTGCCACAGAAAAGGTCGAAATATCAGAAGTTAAAGCGGAGAAAATTGAAAAGAAGAAATTATACCAGGAAGCCAAGAAAATTGAAGAAAAAGACATAAAAGCTGCCGAAGAAAAGGCTGAAATATCAGAAGTTAAAGCGGAGAAAATTGAAGAGAAGAAGTTAGACCAGGAAATCCATAAACTTGAAGAGAAAGATGTAAAAGCTGCGAAAGAAAAGGCCGAAATATCAGAAGTTAAAGCGGAAAAGATTGAAGAGAAGAAATTAGACCAGGAAGCCAAGAAACTTGAAGAGAAAGATGTAAAAGCTGCAACAGAAAAGGCCGAAATATCAGAAGTTAAAGCCGAGAAAATTGAAGAGAACAAATTATACCAGGAAGCCAAAAAAATTGAAGAAAAAGACATAAAAGCTGCCAAAGAAAAGGCCGAAATATCAGAAGTTAAAGCGGAAAAGATTGAACAGAAAAAACTAGACCAGGAAGCCAAGAAACTTAAAGAGAAAGATGTAAAAGCTGCCACAGAAAAGGCCGAAATATCAGAAGTTAAAGTGGAGAAAATTGAAGAGAAGAAATTAGACCAGGAACCCAAGAAACTTGAAGAGAAAGATGTAAAAGCTGTAAAAGAAAAGGCCGAAATATCAGAAGTTAAAGCTGAAAGGATTGAAGAGAAGAAACTGGACCAGGAAGCCAAGAAACTTGAAGAGAAGGACGTAAAAGCTGCTAAAGAAAAAGCCAAAATATCAGAAGTTAAAGCGGAGAAAATTAAAGAGAAGAAATTAGACCAGGAAGCCAAGAAACTTGAAGAGAAAGAAGTAAAAGCTGCAACAGAAAAGGCCGAAATATCAGAAGTTAAAGCGGAAAAAGTTGAAAAGAAGAAATTAGATCATGAAACCAAAAAACTTGAAGAGAAAGATGTAAAAGCTGTCACAGAAAAGGCCGAAATATCAGAAGTTAAAGTGGAAAAGATTGAACAGACAAAACTAGACCAGGAAGCCAAAAAACTTGAAGAGAAAGAAGTAAAAGCTGCCACAGAAAAAGCCGAAATATCAGAAGTTAAAGCTGAAAGGATTGAAGAGAATAAACTGGACCAGGAAGCCAAGAAACTTGAAGAGAAGGACGTAAAAGCTGCTAAAGAAAAAGCCGAAATATCAGAAGTTAGAGCTGAAAGGATTGAAGAGAAGAAACTGGACCAGGAAGCAAAGAAACTTGAACAGAAGGACGTAAAAGCTGCGAAAGAAAAGGCCGAAATATCAGAAGTGAACGCCGAAAAGATTGAAAAGAAAAAACTGAACCAGGAAGCCAAGAAACTTGAGGAGAAAGACGTAAAAGCTGCACAAGAAAAGGCCGAAATATCCGAAGTTAGAGCTGAAAGGATTGAAGAGAAGCAACTGGACCAGGAAGCCATGAAACTTGAACAAAAGGACGTAAAAGCTGCAATTGAAAAGGCCGATATATCAGAAGTTAAAGCGGAAAAGATTGAAGAGAAGAAACTGAACCAGGAAGCCACGAAACTTAAGGAAAACGACGTAAAAGCAGCGAAAGAAAAAGCTGAAATATCCGAAGTTAGAGCTAAAAGGATTGAAGAGAAGAAACTGGACCAGGAAGCCAAGCAACTTGAAGAGAAGGACGTAAAAGCTGCGAAAGAAAAGGCCGAAATATCAGAAGTTAAAGCTGAAAGGATTGAAGAGAAGAAACTGCACCAGGAAGCCAAGAAACTTGAACAGAAGGACGTAAAAGCTGCCAAAGAAAAAGCCGAAACATCAGAAGTTAAAGCGGAAAAGATTGAAGGGAAGAAACTGGACCAGGAAGCCAAAAAACTTGAAGAAAAAGATGTAAAAGCTGCCACAGAAAAGGTCGAAATATCAGAAGTTAAAGCGGAGAAAGTTGAAGAGAAGAAATTAGACCAGGAAGCCAAGAAAATTGAAGAAAAAGACATAAAAGCTGCCAAAGAAAAGGCTGAAATATCAGAAGTTAAAGCGGAGAAAATTGAAGAAAAGAAATTAGACCTGGAAACCAAAAAACTTGAAGAGAAAGATTTAAAAGCTGCAAAGGAAAAGGCCGAAATATCAGAAGTTAAAGCGGAAAAGATTGAACAGAAAAAACTAGACCAGGAAACCAAGAAACTTGAAGAGAAAGATGTAAAAGCTGCAAAAGAAAAGGCCGAAATATCAGAAGTTAAAGCTGAAAGGATTGAAGAGAAGAAACTGAACCAGGAGGCCAAGAAACTTGAGGAGAAAGACATAAAAGCTGCGAGAGAAAAGGCCCAAATATCAGAAGTTAAAGCCGAAAAGATTGAAGAGAAGAAACTAAACCAGGAAGCCAAGAAACTTGAAGAAAAAGACGTAAAAGCTGCAACACAGAAGCCCGAAATATCAGAAGTTAAATCCGAAAAGATTGAAGAGAAGAAATTAGTCCAGGAAGCCAAAAAACTTGAAGAAAAAGACGTAAAAGGTGCCAAAGAAAAGGCCGAAGTGTCAGAAGTTAAAGCGGAAAAGATTAAAGAAAAGAAACTGGACGCAGATGTTAAAAAACGTGAAGAACAAGATGTAAAGACGGCCAAAGAAAGGGTCAAAATATCAGAAGTTAAAGCGGAAAAAATTGAAAAGAAGAAATTAGACCTGGAAACCAAGAAACTTGAAGAGAAAGAGGTAAAAACTACCAAAGCAAAGACTGAAATATCAGAAATAAGTGCAGAGAAAATTAAAGTGGACCAGGAAACTAAGAAACTAAAAGAGAAGGATGTAGAGGTGGCAAAAGGAAAGGATGCTGCCGTACTTGAAAATAAAATTTTAGGAGCCGAAACGGAAGAACGGAAAGTTACGGCTGATTTGCAAAACCAGAGATTACAGGCATTAGAAGAAGAAGAAAAAGAGGCGTTCAAAAAATATTCAAACTTTAAAGAACAACGGAGTGCTAAGCGTGCACCGTGTGTAGATGTGAAACTTACCAATCGCAACTCATCAGTGGGTAGTGATTTGAAATTGACATGTGGCATATCGGGCAACGATTTAGGTGTGTGCTGGTATAAGGAAAATACTGCAATCGAAAACAGCTCTAAATACAAAATCACTCAAAAGGACGGTTTATTTAGTTTAGAAATAAAATCAGCCGATTTCCACGATGCAGCTGTGTACAGGTGTGTTGCAACAAATAGAAATGGTGAAGTGGAAACTAGTTGCCTCGTGACATTGTATGATGTACCCACGAACAAATATGGCACGCCGCCAATATTCACTCGTAATATCAGAGGTATGTTAATCGATTTGGTGTTGTCGCTGTTCTTGTTGTCGTTGTTTTTGTTGTTGTTTTAAGTTTATTTCTTTAATAGAATTTCATTGATGCCCTGCATTGTGAATTCAAAACAATTTCAATAATTAGAACTCGACAGAAGAATTTGTTTGCATTAAATGCTTTTAGTTGTTGTAGGGTATTTAAAGTTAATTTATTATCGATTTAAGATCGATTAAATACACTAATGAATGATATATATTTATATATAGATAGAGGGTGTTTTCTATAAAGGTACAGAACACTTTTACACTTTTTAAATGGTGGAAATTTTGTCAGCCGCCAAGTGATTTATGTTTAGTTGGGTTTGCCACTTCAATGTGAAGAGACATCTGAGAAGAGACATCTGAGCAACGCTTCATTTTAGAGTCGTCATAATCGTTGAGTATTATGCTTCCAGTAGTTTATCATTTCGGACTTATTGCCGTCGACTAGCGACTTTACATAGTGATATCACATATACAGTCGTATAGAACTTTAAGTTGGCAAAATTATTTAACTGGCGGACAAATTGTCAGCTTTAAAAAAATGTGGGATTAGTTTGGTTATGCATTTCAGCAAAAATAGACTAACGCATGTTCTATTTCGCGGTCGAAGTAATCCATCCTCCCACCGGGGGTACATTGATATGTTTGGACGGAATCTCACCATTATTATATGTGCCAACGGGGGTAAAAGGGAGCCCAAACCCAGCCCAGTCTTCAAGGCTAGCAGGAGTCAACTGGACAATTCCATTATATTTCCACGGGAATCAGTAAAGCCCCAGAGTTCACCCATTTGTCTTTTTAGACATTTAGCTGTTCTCTGACTGATTATTGACGTTGGCCCTTCGGAAGTAACGTGGTGGCTGTGTGTTTCGAGGCCCTCGTTTGAGTTTGTGGGTCGGATCATTCACAATGAACAAAATAAATGGTCCAGGTCCAGTGAGCATGATTGCGGTTATGTTGTTTAATTTTATTAAACTTCATGTGTTCTGGACCAGGAGTTGGATAGTCTCCAATTCTTCAGCAAGGAGTAAGGGCTGTGTCCTACTCCGAGCTTTGGAAGTTGCAACTAGGAGTGATTGGAGAATATACGTATCTGAAGGCTTCCTAGGGCGATGATAACGCTACATTTCATTCACAGTGGTATGATCAACCGTCAGGTTATGGCTCTCACAGTTAGGTACACATAATCCTTACACACCTGGGAGGTCGCAGTCTTGATGAATCTCTTTCCCATCTTTGGGGTTAAAAGGCAGCACTAGTCGCCCGGGCTAGCAAGATACCCGATACTGGAAGAGACATAGGACTTTAAAAGTTCGACCAGGATTTATAAACACACACTGATACCACGGAAATCACTTTCCCACAAAGCTATAGCCCTGTTCTGGTTATTGGTGAGGCTTCGCGAGAAGTAACATGGTGGCTGAGGTTTAAATCAGGCTTTAAAGAAAGTTCCAAAGAGATGTTACGAAAAGACAACAGGAGCAGAAGTTGGACAGTCTCCATCTCTTAAGCAAGCAGTGGAGGTACGGCCCTGCTGCCGCCTACTCGAAAATTGCAACTAAGGCGTATATATACCTAGTGTGTATGCATCTTAGGGCACGGGTGGGCGCTTTTTCCTACACCCAGTGGTAAGACCACCATTAGATTGTGGCGATATGATTCGGTGCTGATGTAAATCTTGTCACGTTCTGTCAATATAATCGTTCTATAGATGAATTAGGAACGTTTTCTCACCATGATAATACGCACCCATAGAGCCGCCGTACAGTGCGTACAGAAAAGTTTATTGCTGCTCTAAAGAGCAGCATAGAAGTAGCCTTGAATTACTCTATTCGCCATCGTTCCCAGGAATTGGACATGTGTCCATCCTCTTTATGAAAGAATTTGCGGATAGATCTTAATTCGCGTGGCTACAAAAGCCAGCTTGTGTAAAAATTTAAGATACATGATCACTAAGCATGCCACCACGTTACTCTAAATAATAATGAGCAGTCATAGAGACTTCGTACAGCGCTTACAAAAGAAGTCAGTGCTGTGTGATTCGATTTACATCCGCGCCTGGCCATGAAGCCTTAATCAGATGGTGGATCAAACCACTGCATAATTTGTAACGTAATGCTCGTCCTAGGAAGCCGAAGCTATAATTCTATGCAACAGAACTTTCTAGTTGCAACTTCGATGATTCGAGAGCAGGGCTGCAAATCATCACTCCTTGCTTAAGAGTTGGAGACTTTCCAACTCCTGTCCAGAACACATGTCTAGCATGCTCACTGGATCTGGGAACATTTCACCAGGTAGGTGTTATTAAAGGTAAAATGAACCCGGCCGCCATAGAACCATAGACTGATATGGGGCCGCGAAACCACCACCACCACGATACTCCCATATAGGGCCAACCTCAATAATCAGCCAGAGAACAGTTAAGTGTCTAAAGAGACAAATAACGAAACTCTGCGGGTCACTGATTCCCGCGAAAATAAAGTGGAGTTTCCAGTTGTACCCCTGCTGACTTCAGGGGACTAGGCTCCCTTTTTCCCCAGTTGCACTGTGTCTAGATAGTCGAAGTTCTATAAAGACCATATTTATGTGCCCCCGGGGGGAGAAGTCAGTGCTGCTGAATCTGCCTATTTACCTTTGTGCATAGAAATTGGACATATATACACTTTATGGACTATTTTCTATGGAATATGAGAAGTCGCCAGCCTAACCGACTATTGCACCATTGTTCCTATCCTGTTCCTGTCATACATCCTTTCGGAGAGAGTAAGATGCTGGCTCCAGATATTTCCAAGGCATTTGATAGAGTGTGGTATGATGCACTTCTGGCAAAACTTGTTGGATTTGGTGTCGATGATAATTTTGAGTTGTTATAGATGGGATTTCAGCAGACAAGTTCAAGTTTAATTCAGGGGTACAGCAAGGCTTCGTTCTGTCTCCTACTCTATTTCTTATTTTTCTAAATGATGCAGCTGACAGCAACATTTGCCATTCGTGTTCATTTAGTAACAGACCGAACCAGTTGGAGGTGAGTACCAAAAGGCGGAATATGAATGATACGCTCAATTACGATCTCGCAACTATCTCGGAATTAGGTCGTGTGAATAAAGTAGATTTTAATGCCCGTAAGACTCAATGTTGCATGCTTACTCAGCTGTATTCGGAAATGATGCTGCACCGGTTACTATGAGTGATATAGATATTACGGAATCGTAAGCTCTTGATGTCCTTGCCATGAAAATTCAATGTGATGTGCGATGAACTGAATACATTTTGCAGGTTTCTAACGAAGGTTTCCAAAGTATATTTTAGAGTTGCCCGACCGTGTACAGCCGAGGGCCGACAGGCTCATTCGGAACAGTAGGGTATCCAACTCTATTGTTTCCCTGTAGTATTAACGCAATGTGGGTTGTATTTCACTGTTTTATTCTTACTACAAAGGTAAGTGCTCCAAGGAAATTAAGGAACTTGTTTCGAAACTCGCACGCGCTTGCGTATAAATCGATTTCGGTTGAGAGCATATCCATTTGTGGTTGATTGGCAGTAAATCGCACTACGCATTACAGGAGGGAGAATTCGTTTTTTAGCAGAACAGTCCGTATGTGGAATAAACTTCCTCCAGAGGTCTTTCCTGTCACTTTCAATGTACGTGAAATCCAAATCGACTGTCCACAAACACTACTCCCTCTTTCCTCCTCCCCATAACCTAATTTCCTAGTTCTAGTCCTAGGTCATCCTCTGCGTGCTGGTCTGAGACGGAGAAAAAAGAGAGTAATGATCGACCACTTGGAGGCTAAAATTCGCTGTGTTAATGCCGACATACGGTCACAAATGTTGGCAAAAGTCATCAAAAATGGCCGCTCCAGTCCAAGCCGGCCATGGCACGTATATGCCAGAAGTCATATTTAAATTCAAATGCCAAAATATTATCTTTCGCTTTAAGGGAATTTAAAAAAATCATTTTTTTGTTTGAAGAGCATTTCAGATATCTATACCTTTATAAAAGACACCCTACAAAGTAATTTTATTTAATTATTTTAAGATAAATAGGAAATTACTAACCGCACTTTCTTTGCCAGAAAAATCTCTTTTGATATTTTCATTTTATTTAATTTTAAGAAAATTTACAGACTCAACGATTCGAGCAGGTAGGAAGAGCTTGTTGTTGTTTTTATTAATCATAAGATTTATTATTTACTATTTGTTAATATGTACTTTTATTATTGTTTTTGTTATTATTATTTATTTATTTATTTATAAGCGAAGTTAAAGTTCAAATTTTATTGGTTTCCTAACTGAAGTGGGAAATTTTTTATTTCAAAACTATTTGAAATTGTAAATAAAAACGAGAAGAAGACGAAGAAGAAGAAGATGTGGAAGAAAAAAAAGTGATAATAAAGAATACAATTTACCTTCACGTAAAATGTAAAATATTAAGTTGCCGAGTCCATGACAATAAATTAATTATAGATTGTTGGCAGCTTATGCAATTGGAACAATCATCAATGCAGCGTTTCGTTAATCATTTGAAATTTAATTTTCGAAACGTACGGTTGTTTCAGTTCGTTCGGAACAGTCGAATTAAACACGTCGCTACGAACGGACCGATCGCCGATCACGTCCTTAATATATAAATCAAATTAAATTCAAAATTAAACGAACTGTTTTTTTAAAGAACAACGCAAACGAAAACGGCAAAAGTTTTAAAAGTAAAAAAAAAAATTAAAAAAAAAATAAAAATAAATAAAACAGAGAAGAAAATCGAAAAATATTTTCCTTAAACTTATTATTAATTAATTATTAGTTGTGTGACCTCGAAATCCTTTATTTGAAGTAGGTCGAAACAGCACAACAATGGGTGAAACAGAGGGTGAAACTACGGCAGCTGAGACACGTGGTTCAGAGGAACCAGAGGCCACACCTGTGCAGGATACTTTACAGGTGCCCACCACCCAAAAGAGACGTAAATTAAAATCTCCTACTCCAGGTAGTTTACGTGGACGAAGTGCTACACCTATACGTGGCCGTTCTCAGACTCCATTTACATTATATATGACCAGACGCAGTGCCACTCCTTCGACATGGCGTAGCATAACACCCTTTTTGAAGAGAGAAGAAAAGGAAAAGACTCCCTTTGAGTTGGGCAGAGACTTAAGAACTCTTCTGACATGCAATACAGCAGTGTTTGATCGTGCCTTAGTTATGGATATATCCGAACCTTTAGAAGCACAAAAGCCTGTACGTTACATAACCTCCGATCTATCGGTTATAGATCGTGCTGCTGTTATGGATGTTTCGAATGTTGAAGTCATTTATGTGGTTGAAGAATATGAGGAATACGAAGAGGAGGAAGAAGAAATCATAGAGGAGATAGTTAAGCCTAAAAAGAAGCCCAAAGGATCCAAAAAAGGACGTACACCACGCAGGTCAGCTGATAAGGATGGAAGTCCCTCAGCTGCTGGTTCAGAGGATAGAGATAGGGAATCGAGCGAATTGCGGGATGAACGTGAAGAGAGTGCTGATGTGGATGAAGGTGATGAACCGGTTAGAAAAGGTAAAAAGAAGACGGTTGCCAAAAAGAAGGAGAAAAAAGAAAAGTCTCCAAGTCCAAAGCTAAGCTTAAAGCTGGAAATTGGGGGTGGCCAGAAAGCCAGTAAGAAAATGTTTGAAGAAAAACAACAACAACAGCAGCCAGCACCAAAGCCGCCACCAAAGAAAAGTAAATTGGTCTTACAAATGGAAGAGCAAGCTAAGGCGGCAGCCAAGGCTGCGGAAGAAGAAGCAGCTAAGTTAGCTGCCAAGAAACCTGTAGAAACCTACGAAGAACGGCAAAAACGCTTAAAAGCTGAAGAAGAGCAGCGACAGCGTGAGGAGGCTGAGAGACGTGCTCAGGAGGAAGCGGAAGCCGCAGAGGCGGCCGAAGCCAACGAGGAGGCTGGCGAAGATGACGAAGAAGGCGAGGGGGAAGGTGATGGAGAGGGTGAAGGTGATGGTGATGGTGACGGATATGGTGAGGATGGAACAGAATTTGATGAAGGCAGCTCCCGTTATGATGAGTCCAGATATGATGACGAATCTAGATATGACGAAGACGAAGAGGCGGATGAAGTTGGAGAGTTACCAGCCGAAACAAGACGCAGCAGCACTAATTCCGAAGGTTTTACACGTCCCCATGCAGACGATGAAGAACGTTGGAAGAAGATTGCCGAAGAGGAGGGCGAAGAATTCATGCAGCAAATGCGTAAATACAGTTTGGCGGTACGAAAAAGTGAAAAAGAACGTGACGCTGAATGGCAACATTTGCGTGATCAAAGACGTTTGCCACACTTTATTGTCTTCCTATCCGATCGCACTGTCGAAGCGGGAAAAAATGTTCGCTTATCGTGTGCGGTTGGTGGTCCTGAATTATCGGTGAAATGGTTTAAGGATGGTCGCCAATTAGAACGGGATAATACTCATCGTATTATTAACAACAACAATATATTAGCTTTAGATATCATTAATACAACCATTTTGGATTCAGGCGAATACTCGTGTGTGATTGCGAATGTGAATGATGAAGTAACTTCATCATGTTATGTTACAATTTATGAAGTATTTAAAGACCAACCGGCGCCACCCTCCTTCAGATTAGTGCGAGGTATAGCAAGTAGTTCCACAGCAAATTGCTTATCACTTATAAGACATTGCTACTAAATTTGAATTTTGTATGCTTTCAGAATACTATCATTTACGTGATGATGAATTGACTATTGAGGTACATATTCATGGTGTACCCAGACCTGTGGTAACCTGGTCCAGGGCTGCATTTGAAATTAAACCAAATATTAAATTTACACAATTAGAGGAGGCTCATGGGGTTTATAAGCTGTTGATTTATAAACCCAATAATAAGGATAGCGGCGTTTACACCTGCAAGGCTATAAATTCGAGTGGCGAAGCCCAAATGAGTCATACAGTTGAGGTGGCAAAGAATTTACATTATCATGTTCATGGCATATTCCATGCCAGGGATCGCATGCAGAAGGATAAGGAAAAGAAGGCAAAAACCGCCATGGAAGATGCTTTAAAATCGAAAGGTGAATCGGATAAGAAAAGAGCGGAGGTGGTACAGAGAGCACCACGAGCATCTCCAGAGCCTTTAGTGTCTGCCAAACAAAAGTTAAAGTTTGCCACACAATTACGTGATCGTATGGCTATGGAAGGCTCTACGGTTAAATTAATGGTAACAATTATAGGTCCCGATCCAGCCTGCAGATGGTTGAAAGATGATAAGAAATTGGTGTATGGCGAAAAGATAAAAAATCGCACCGAAGCTGATAAGGCGATTATTGAATTAATTGATGTCAGCTCAGAGAGCTCAGGTGTCTATAAGTGTGTGGCCAAAAATGAATTTAGTGAAATAGAGACATCTTGCTATTTCAAGGTATATGCTGCGCAAGCCGAAGGCGATGAGCATGAACCTATTTTCGCACTACCACTTAGAGGTATTCTGTCTGTGTTGTCTGTCGACTGTCGACTGTTGTCATTGTGAATGTGCCTCAAATAGCTTTCATTACAACACATTTGTACTCTGACACTTTCAACCAAATTGGCAAATGAATGTGTTTATCGATCACTCGATCGATCGATCGATCCATCAATTATTCAGTCGTGTAATTTAATGACAATCAAAAAAAAAAAAAAAACAAAAAAGAAGAAAAAAAGGAAAAAGATCAATTTATCTTTATGCCAGTATTTGTGACTAACTGTATTAACAGTTATAGTCGTGAGGTTGTGAGGTTGTATACAAGTTCGAGTGTGTTGCTGTATAAAAATATTCGATTGTGCTATTTGTTGTTATTGTCGCAAATTTATCTAACTGTTGCCAAGAATTGGTTGTCTGTGTATGTTTGTGTCACCTATTCGGGTCACTTTTGATGTGATTTAGTTTTTTTTTTTTAATTATTTTCTTCAACATTAATTTTGTGTTTTATCAGATGTTTATCACTCTTCACAAAACGATTTGATACTCGACACTAAAATACGTGGCAATCCACGACCAGTTATTACTTGGATTAAAGACCAAATACCTGTGGTCCTAGATGATCGCATTGTACAAATTGAACATTTAGATGGTATTTGCGAGCTAATTATCAATAAGCCAACAACGAATGATAGCGGCAATTATACTTGCGTGGCCCAAAACAAACTAGGCTCCCAACAAACTTCCCATTCTGTGGTGGTTGATGTTAATCAGGTCTCTAGACGTTCTAGTGTTTTATCAGGCGCTATGAGTGATTCAGATGCGGGCAGTAGGAGAGGAGGTGCTGGTGCTGGCGCTGGTGGTGAAAAGGCTGGCCGTCCTCCTAAATCGAAGAAGAAGGATGATGAGGGTGATGCCAGCTATGAGAGACGAAGCCGTTTGCCAGATCCCTCTCCTAAGCAACAATTATATTTCACTACATATTTATCAAACCGTTATGTTGCCGTTGGTTCCAAAGTCAAGTTGCAGTCGGTGGTGGATGGTCCCAATCCTGCCATGAAATGGACGAAGAATGAACAAAGTCTTACATTTGGTCCACGTTTACGTAACATGAGCCGTGAAGGACTGGCTTGTTTAGAATTTTTGAATTGCCAGCTAGAAGATTCGGGTACCTACACTCTAATAGCCCAAAATGAATATTGTAAAATAACGGCTTCATGTCAATTGCATGTCTACTCTCCAAGTGTCTCCACCGATGTGGCACCCGTTTTCACACGTCCCATTAAAGGTAAGCAAATTCGAAACAAAAAAAAAAACGAAAATCGAGCGTCTACACTTTTGTTCGCTTATTTTTTTAGCGTTGCATTGTGTAACACCAAATGCCAACAAACTTTCGCTTATGCAATACTATTTCGTTAATTTTACTTCACAGACACTTATCATTTGACATCGAATGAATTGATTTTGGAGACTGGCATCCGTGGCGTACCCATGCCACAGGTGCAATGGCTCAAGGATAATATTGAAATTGAAAATAGCGGAAGATTCCATATGTTTCAACATCCTGATGGTAACTGTGAATTGGTTATCGATAGTCCTAATGACAAGGATAGCGGAAAATATATAATTAGAGCCGAGACTAGCGCTGGCAAAGCGGAAATAACTCATAACGTTTTGTTTAGGGGTAAGGAGCATCATATAGCCGATAATATACACGGTGTCTTCCATGCAGACAAAAGCCTAATGAAACCCAAACATGTGGAAGTTGAGAAACCAAAGGCCAATGCCAAAACCGAACCCTCGGAAGCGGAAACAGATGACAGCAGCAAGGGAAAGAAGCGTGTAAGAAAACCGAAAAAGGATGACGAAGAGGTAGAAGCTTCTTCAGCTTCAGCCTATGGTACGGATACGGGTTCGGAAACTGGCAGTCTTAAGAAGCGTGAAAAGGTTATTGGCATTCATTTTGCCACTGCCGTTAGGGATCGTGTGGTGGCCGAAGGATCAAAAGTGAAATTGTCTTGTTTCTTAGAGGCCAAAGAGCCCCAAGTTAAATGGCTTAAAAATGGTGAACCAATCCAAAATAGTCAAAAGATTAGAGGTCGCCATGTAGAGGGCCTGTGTACTTTAGAAATAGGATCGGCCACTTTAGAGGATTGTGGTGAATATAAATGTTGGGCAAAAGATGAAACAGGCGAGGCATCGACATTTTGCCGACTTGAGGTTTACTCTGATCCTGGTACGGGGGATGTGCCACCAACATTCACCCGCAATATTAAAGACACCTATCATGGAAAAATCAATGAAGTGCAGTTGGATTGTCATGTCCGTGGCTTGCCCACGCCCACCATTACCTGGGTGAAGGATGGTGTTAAAATAGAGCCCAGTGATAAATATCAACAAATTGAACATGATGATGGTACATTAGAGCTCTTCATTATGGATCCAACACAGGCGGATAGTGGTAAATATGTTTGCCAAGCAGAAAATCGTGAGGGTAAAGCTGAAATTGTGCACATGGTCACGGTACAGCCAAGGCAAAGAAGACCCATCTCTCCAACCAGAGACAGACCACCAGCCTTGCCGCCGACAAAGGAAACTGAGGAGGAGAAGGAAAAGAAACGCAAAAAAAAACAAGACGATAGTGAAGAAGGTGGCCGAAGGCGCGAAGTAGCACCACCACCAGATTTAAGGAAACATCTGTACTTTAGAAATTTCCTATCCAATCGCACCGTTAAGGAGGGTAGCAATGTTAAATGGATGGTAAATATTGATGGCCCTGATCCCACTGCCCGTTGGTTCCACAATGATAATCCCATAGCGTTTGGACCAACTAGTAAATTGTCTATGCAAGATGGTATTGCTTGGTTAAATTTAATTGGTGTTACCGAGGCTCAAAGTGGCCAATACACTTTAAAAGTTAAAGGTGCTGAAAATGAAATTGTATCCTCTTGCAATTTGTTTGTTTACAGCATCGGCAAAGAAGAACTTGTAAGCCCTACATTTACAGTCGGCATTAAAGGTAAGTGTTGCACATGTTTTTTCTTCTTCCTCCTCTTTTTTTTTGGATTATTACAATGATGTGGTATTTGATCTGTTACTGCAATATGTATCCCCAGGTATGTTCATTCTTACTCGTTCCTACTTGTTCCAAGCTGGCAATCACATATATTTAATGTCACGATATCCTCATATTTAATGTTTGAATGTTTCATCAATTCTTCCCATTTCATTTAAACTTTAGATGTCTATCATTCTCATGAAAATCACATTATTCTGGAGTGTAAGGTTTCCGGGAATCCCAAGCCCAACATTTACTGGCAAAAGGATAACACATTATTGGCAAAGGAGAGCAAATATAAATATGTCGATCTGGCAGATGGCATTAGACAATTGATTATAGAAAATCCGGGCAAAGAAGATACTGGCCTTTACACCTGCTATGCCGAAAGTGAAAGTGGTCAAATGAAAATAAGCAAATTTATAGATATTTCGGATTATATTAAAAAAATAACCGAACGCCGAGCTTCTAAGATACAGTATGACGAACCGGAGGAATATGAGAAAGTGGACAAAGAAAAAATCATTGATAAACTTGAGGAAAGTGAAAAGCAAACGCAAAAATTAACTTCGAGAGATATTAAATGTAAACTTAACGTTGAAACTGCCATGAAACCCATGACTATCGCTTCCGGCACTAAGGCTCAATTGATCTGTTATGTAAGCGGCTTAATTGAAGATGTGTATTGGTTGCGTGGCAGTGAACGTGTCACAAAAGATTCTCGCCATAAGATTTACAATATTAACGGAGCTTTGAGCCTAGAGATTTACGATGTCCGACCTGACGATTCAGCAAAATACAAGTGCGTTGTTCGCAATAACCGCAATTGCATAGAATCGATGTGTGATTTAACTGTTTACGATAGTGAAACTAAAGAGCTGCCTTCTAGTTTCTCCAGTCCTGTGACAGGTAAGAACAGCTAATAGCGCTTCAATAAGTAAAGTTTTTCCGATTTAAAGATCGGATAAATATTCAGCTGAACTGGAAAACTTTTGGCCGTGCAACTTTTGGCTTTGCCAGTTTAATTTCACCATTAAAGGATGAAATCCTTTATTTTTAATATTTAAAATTTATTATTTTCAGCTACATTTAATGCGGCACGCTGTGAAATTGTGTTGTCATGTAACGTACGTGGTCGTCCTTCAGTATCATGGATTCGTGATGATCATACAATAACCAATAATCGTTATCGTACCACTGAAGAAGTCGGGGGTATTCATAAACTTATAATACGTAATCCCATACCCTCAGATTGTGGAACTTTTGCTTGTTTTGCTGA
Organism: Trichopoda pennipes; assembly: GCA_030448955.1. NCBI lineage: Eukaryota > Metazoa > Arthropoda > Insecta > Diptera > Tachinidae > Trichopoda > Trichopoda pennipes. Next base: position 9,395,152 of record JASKUP010000040.1, read on the forward strand.
AACCAATGAGCGTATCGAATCCATCATAAAAATTATCAAAATAGTTGATCTAAAGAAACTAATGGCTGTTGTAGAACTAGCAACTAATGGTTTTCCTAATGACAACAAAGACGTTACCAACTACCACGTAGCCGAAACGTTGGAAAATACTGAAAATTTTATTTTAAAACGTTCGCCTATAGGCACCCATCTTAATATGGTGTCACAAAGAAAACCCCTTTTTTCTACTCTACTACATGATCGTACGGTAACCGAATGTTCAAATGTTCGCTTAAGCTGCAGTATAGTTTACGATGGCAATACGAATGTTGAATGGTTAAAGGATAATGTACCACTGCCTAAAAATAATCGTTATCAAACGATTTTCCATAACGGTGAAGCTATACTAGAAATTTTTGCGGCACAAGAAAGTGATAGCGGCCGTTATATTTGCCGTGCTACCAATGATTATGGCGAAAGTCTTAGTCAAAGTCAATTGCGCATTTATAAACATTACGAAGATGCTCCTCAGTCCGCAACATTTGTTCAGTCCATCAAAGGTATTTATATCGCTTTCAGCTTTTCGCTTTTAAGAAAAAAAAGTTTAATCTAAACGTAACATTTACCGAAGAGAGAAGTTAAAGCTTACAGGAACCTAAGAGCCATATCATGCATTGGAACTTTTATAAGCAGAAAAATTAATCTTTTATATATTTTCCTGGCAATAGCTTAGCCCTCTATCTATCTACTCCCATGGGCAATGCAGCTCCCTCATGTATAAGACAATAGTTAGAATTTTATTTCGGGCACCCTTGGAGTCTTTCTGTGTTTGAATTGGGCGTCCGTCAACCCAATTAAATCTATGATCGATTTGTAAACTCAAATATTATAGTCTTAGCATATGGCACTTCAGGCATTAATGCTATTTAGTCAAGTACCGTCGTACATTCTTTAGGAAAGGGATAGAGAAGAGATGAAACAGGTGGTGAAAGTAGAAAGATAGTCGGAAATTAGCTGCCGTATAAGACAGCACAGGGATCAGTAACTATGCCTTCATCGCTGAGCAGCCCCACCGACAGTCAATTTTTATTTTTGTAGTGAATCAAACCCATAACCCCCAATCTGACAAGCTAATACACTACCTACCAGCCTACAGCGGCTATTCTATTTTCATCGGCATTTGAGCCGTAGCAGGATATTTGTTCTTTTTATTTAATGAACCCCAGTGAAGAACGGAACAGTTAATGAAAGGAAGAAACTTAAATTTAAACACAGATAATAACGCTCAAATAGAATTTTTATCATGAATTCGTTTTAGCAGTAATTGCTTAATTCGCCGTAAATACATAAGCTGTCAAAGAGCTTCATTTTGAATGGAAAACTGCCTTTGGGAAAAGATATTTAATTGAAATAAGGAAGAGAATTCAAGGAAAGATTTTCAAGCATCGACCTTAGATATGCAGGTGCTATATTTATCAGATTTTAACTAACTTCCGAAACTTTTTGATTTTAATTGAAAAATCAAACAAACAGTATTATTCCTGGTTTAAAAGCACCGATGAGTAACATGTGTGCCTCTCAAAAAAGTTAATTGGATTCAGTTTAAATTAAAAGCAAAAATATTTCATAAACTTGAAGCGAATTTATTTGACGTTTAAAGCTTACTTTTTACTCACTTCATTGTATTCTTTTTAAAATATAATCAGAGGTAAATTTATGTTCCAGCCTAATTTTATGAATTTGCCCTGGTTATTTAATATAAAATTTTTGAATATACTCAGGCGATTTATAAAAAGCCAAATATTCCATATACTCGCGGCGAATTCATTTCACGTTACAATCTTAACCGATTACTTTGTGGTTATCTTTTGAAGCTCTTTTTAAAATATAATGAGCATATTTCATACATCTAGTGGCTACCCCCCGGGGGCACATATATATGGCCTTTGGAGAAAGCAACAACTTAGACCTGTACAACTGGGGGAAAAAGGGAGCCCAGTCCCCTGAAGTCAGCAGGGGTACAACTGGAAACTCCAATCAGTAATGCCCGCAGAGTTCATCACTTGTCTCTTTAGACACTTAACTGTTCTCTGGCTGATTATTGAGGTTGGCCTCTATATGGGAGTATCGCGGTGGGGTTAGTTGTGGTTTCGCGGCCCCATAAGAGTATAACGGTTATTGTGGTGGCCAGGATCATTTCGCCGTTAATGATACGCTAGGTGAATGATCCAGTCCAGTGAGTATGCTAGACATGTGTTCTGGACAGGAGTTGGAAAGTCTTCAACTCTTAAGCAAGGAGTGATGATTTGCAGCCCTGCTCTGGAATCATCGAAGTTGCAACTAGAAAGTTCTGTTGCATAGAATTATAGCTTCGGCTTCCTAGGACGAGCATGACGTTCCAAATTATGCAGTGGTTTGATCTACCATCTGATTAAGGCTTCATGATCAGGCGCGGATGTAAATCTAATCACACACATCTAGTGGCTTACCACGCATATCAAGCAGCGAAAAAGTAAAACATTTATGTTGCACCTAAACCTTAACTTTTAAAATTTTAAAGAAGTTAATGGGATTAGGTTAACCGATTACTTTTTACTCACCTTTTTAAATCTTATACCAAAGTGAGTTTGTGTATCAAAAGCGCAAGGGTGGAAAAAACATGCTGCAACTCAATGTTAGGAGTTCGCCTTTATTATTGATATTTCATTTAAATAAAAACAAGGCGAATTTATTTAAGGTTAGAAGCTTAACTGTTTACCATTTAAAATATCACCAGCATATTTCATATATCAAGGGGTGAAAATTCGAGTTATATCTTGCGGTCTAATGTTTTGAATTTGCCTTAAAATATTAAAATATAAGTTAAATAGTTTTGAAATATAAATTCTCAATGTACCTAGTAAATTGAATAATAGTAGTAATTTTACTTACAATTTTTTTGTTTCAATTCGCCTTAAGACATGCTTTAAATATTTTTGTATGCTGTTGGTAATAACAAAACGGTTGTCTGTAGCATAATAAATTACAATTATAGATATTTCTTTTTCTTCCACAGAACATTTGAACTACATCATTCACAATATATGTTAATGTTTGAATGTTATTGTCAATATTGTCCATTGTAACTTTTTCTTTTATTTTATTTATATATGTACTTGTTGTATTCGTTACGCTTAATCTATTAGGAGAAATAAAAACTAATAACGGTTTTATTTTGTAATGCAGACACTTATTCGATTAATGAGAATGAATTGGTTTTGGATTGTCGTGTACGTGGCAAGCCACGTCCCGAAATACAATGGATGAAAGGCAGTGATCTGCTTATGCCGGGTGAAAAATATACACAAATTGATCAATCTGATGGCTACTCAAAATTAATTATAAATAATCCCACGGAAAAAGATTCAGGAATGTATGTGTGTGTGGCCCGAAATGAGGCGGCAGAAAATAAAATAACACATCAAGTAGATTTCAAGGGACGTGAACGTTTTGCCATGGAGAAAACTTTGGGCTTCTATCATCGTGATCCCAATAAGCCACATTTGGTAACACCTTTGGGTAATCAAACAGTGTGTAATGGTGGCACCATAGCCATTACAGCCGAGTTTATGCAAACACATACACCAATTGAAGTTCAATGGTTCCGCGATCGTAAATCTTTGGCTGGTCAACCAAATGTTAAGACATTCTATGAACGTAACGCTTACACACTGGCCATAATGAATGCGGCAGCTGAAAATGAAGGCACCTACACTTGTCGAGCTCAAAATGCTTTCGGTCGCATTGAATCACATGCAAATGTTGATGTTGCCGTGGGTGTTTCAAAGGATGAACGTCCACCTCTGTTCCTTTCAAGACCCGAAACAGAAATGAAAATAGCTGTTGGTGATCCCTTCTCAATCTCTTTCAGAATTGCTGGTGATCCAAAGCCCAGATGTAAGTGATTCTTGAAATGCATTTTTTTCTCATTTAATTATTATTCTAAAAAAATTCTTGTTTTTTTGTTTGTTTTTCTTTTAGTGACCTTCATGAAGGGCACCAAAGATATAACAAAATCTGATCGTGTTAGCAAAGAGGTGTCGGATGATTACACCAGATTTACTATGCAAAATGCACAAATTTCAGATTCTGGCACATATTTTGTTGTTGCACGCAATAATAATGGCACTGACCGAATATTCGTTACAGTTGAGGTATTTTATTACATGTAAATGCATGTGCGTGTGTGTATGTGTGGTTTAAAGAGACTTATTTTCTAAAACAATCTTACTGCTTTGTTTGTAATCTTCTTCATGTGCGATGAAATATAAATCGTTTTAGAAAATAAGCAAGGAAGTGTTGTTCCTTTAGCCTGGCCGCTAGTTTGTGCTGTTTCTACTCCAAATCTTTGTTTTCTTTTGTGTTTTCTTAATTTACAAAATAAAATTATTTTTCAATTTTCTCCTTTTTTTTTGCTTTTTTTAGATTAAGACTCCCAAAAAGAAAGAATAAAAAAAATTCAGCTGCAGCTCTTTTTTACTTCATAGCTTTGCTAACAATTTACCTGTACTTGCCATTTTAAGTTAAAACCTAGAAAATTACGACCCATGAAAACCGAATTATTTTATTTGTTTTTTATTATTATTATTTTTCAATTAAAATTTATTAAATTTATTTGAGTTTCCTTATTCATCAATCTACTATAATTATTTAGGTAATGTCAAGAGCCCGTTCTGAAACTCCTTCGGCACCACGTTGGGGCCTTGGGCTAGAATGTTACCCCGATGTTTCATATTTCAAAGGTAAGAATTAACATTCAAAATTAATTATTTGTTTTGTTTTATATTATTTTAAAAGCACTATGGGGCTTAAAATTATTGAAGAAGAAAAACAGCAAATCTAAAATTTATAGTTGGTTAATTAAAGTTGAATAAAATAATATCTTCTTCTTCTTTATATATATATAATTCTACTGTACGTGTGTTGTGACTGAACTCCTCCTAAACGGCTGGACCGATTTGCATAAATTATTTTGTATGCGTTTGGATGACGCCCCGGGTGGTTTAGATTTACAATTCGGTCCAATTGAACAAAGGGGCGTGGTACCTCCCATACAAACCACAAGTTAAAAATCTATTATTTCTGCTCCTGATAAAGGTATTTGCACAAAATTTGGTACGTCGATTTGGTGTGCATTTTTTAAGTGCTGCTGCAAGCATGGGTGGGATTGTACAAAGGGACGTGGTACCTCCCATACAAACCACAAATTAAGAATCCAATATTTCAGCTCCTGCTAATGGTATTTAAACAGAATTTGATATTTCGGTTGAGTGAACATATTTTAAGTTCTGCTGCAAATATAGATGAGATTTAATAAAGACGCGTGGTACCTCCCATACAAATCTTCTTTATGTATATAATTCTACTGTACGTGTGTATGTCACTGGATGGGTGCCACCTTGGATGGTTTACATTCACATACCAGCCCGGCAGATGGCGCTGCAGTCGATATCCAGGTTCTTCAACTAGACTGCCACTACACGACTGAATCGACTTGAATGAATTTTTGTGTATTCATTCATTCAATGCAGTTAATTTTTTTGTGCGCTGTCTTTTGATATTATATGGTATTGCATTTACGTAAATATTGAGCGCTGTTTACTTCAAAAATACACACACGCCATAAATTCGTCGCCAGCCGCCAACTGCCTCCAATGTGCATTGGCGGATGACGATGAACGGCACAAAGTAATATGGACTCGATTACTGCCGCCGTTTTAAAACAGTCGCGGTGGGCATCGAGCTTATTTGTTTGCATTTCTTCTTTGCGATCTCACAAATTCGTTCTCAATGGGTCAAAATTATTAAATTATTTGAAAAAGGAGAACTATTGATTTAGTAAATGGCGAAAATACTTTTGTTATGCAGTTATTATTTAATTTAAATACCACTCTTATAGGTAAAAGGAGAAAAAAATCCATAGAAAGAAGAAGATACAGTAGAGAGAAGAATGCTTGCGAAACTAGAAGGTGTAGATTAGAGATTCAATTAAATCGGTAGGTCATAATAATCTTGTAAGTAGAAAAAAAAGAAGTAGAATGAAAAAACCCAGGTTAGAACTTATAAATGATTTCGGAACTAGAAGGAGTAGATTAGATTTACAATTAAATCAATAAGTTATACGAATCTTTTAGGTAGAAAGAAGAAAAAAAAGGCTACAAAATTTTAAATGCTTTCGAATCTAAACGGAGCAGATTATAGATTAGAAAAAGTAGAAAAAAGAAGAAAATGAAAGGTTATAAATGCTTTCGGAACTAAAAAGAGTAGATTGAACAGTCAATTAAATCGCTAAGTCCTACCAATCTGGTAGATAGCTAGAAAAAGAAGAAGAAAGATTTAAACTTATAAATGATTTCAGAACTAGAAGGAGTAGATTAGAGACTCAGTTAACTTTTTTCGATAGTTAAATGTTGATCCAAAAGTACTGAGGATTGTCGCTTCCTACTCTTTTTTTGCGAAATGTTTTTTTTTTTGGGGATAGTGAGCGAATTGCCCAGTGACCCTTACTCACCGTGTATACATTTTTATTTCATTTATTTTATACAAATTCCGAACTTTACTTTGGATTATTTTGACCTTGAGCGAGAAATGATTTCTTAAATAACTTCTCGTATTTTTTTTTAACTTTATGAAATTTTCCTAAAGCCCAGCCCCATGGTGCTTTATTTTTAAGAAGTAACGTTAGAAAATTAATGTTTAAATCGTGTACAGGGTATCCGCCGGAAAGGTATACTACTTTGTTTATTATTTTTGATTAAATGAAAGATAATGGATCTTATATTGATAAATGTTTTATTTAATGTCGGCAGTTATGTATGGAATACAATATTAGGTAAATGTCCGCCTCTGTTGGCCTCACAAATGCGATCCATTTTCATCACATTTTTCATTACATTCTTAATGACTCTTTCTGATCAAATTACACACCAGCCTGTTAATATTTATGGGTGCAAAGATGACTGTTGAGTAATTTGAGAGTTTCCCATTCCCTAGAACTGACTATTCTGTTTATTCACATGTCCATTCAAATGAAAATGTGCCTCGTCATTCGTTATGATTTTTTCATGAAAATCCGGGTTGTTAGGGGCGAGCTGTAACATCCTATTGGCATATGTACGGCGGCGTAAATGGTCTTGTGGAAGAAGCTTTTGTGTTAACTGAATCTTTTATGGAAACAAATGCAAATCCTTGTGCAAAATTGTGGCCAAAGTTGTTTTTTGAAGACGAAGCCCTTGAGTACGGTGCACAGTGGACTATTTTACGAGAAGGCGGTCAAAAATATATAACTTTTTAACGGAGCGTAATTTTGATACGCGTTTTTTTTTTCGTCTACTATGAGAGATCATAGGCCAACTATGCACGACTTTGAAATTGACTAAAAATTTTTGTTTTCTTGCTATAAATACGCATATTCATCTAAATGACATCTCTCATAAAGGCGATTGGAAAAATAAATAAAATGCTACAAAATAGCAAAACAGAAAAAAAAATTTTTTTAAATCTATTTTGCTGGTGCTCACGGTCGGATTGTGCCGGGTATACAACGTGTGATTAGATTTACATCCGCGCCTGGCCATGAAGCCTTAATCAGATGGTGGATCAAACCACTGCATAATTTGGAACGTCATGCTCGTCCTAGGAAGCCGAAGCCATAATTCTATGCAACAAAACTTTCTAGTAGCAATTTCGATGATTCCAAAGCAGGGCTGCAAATCATCACTCCTTGCTTAAGAGTTGGAGACTTTCCAACTCCTGTCCAGAACACATGTCTAGCATGCTCACTGGACTGGATCATTCACTTAGGGTGTCATTAACAGTAAGATGATCCTGGCCACCATTATACTGTTATGGGGCCGCAAAACCACAACCACCACGATACTCCCATATAGGGCCAACCTCAATAATCAGCCAGAGAACAGTTAAGTGGCTAAAGAGACAAATAACGGAACTCTGCGGGTCACTGATTCCCGTCGAAATAAAGTGGAGTTTTCAGTTGTACCCCTGCTGACTTCAGGGGACTGGGCTCCCTTTTTCCCCCAGTTGCGTTGTGTCTAGATAGTCAAAGTTCTATAAAGACCATTTATAGTATGTGCCCCCGGGGGGTTGTGCTGGATATACAGTGGGGTATAGGTGTGTAGGGGACATTTAGGACTACGACATAGTGCTAATGCTTTTACATTCTCTAACGAATTTTAGAAGTTATGCTGTATTAAGCAAGAGAATTTAGAAAATTTTTGCACCTCTAAAAAAATAATTTCTAAAAATCAAAAATTAATAAAAACAATTCAGTTTTCTTATACTAATAGATAACAAATTACATACAACGTTTGTTTCATTTAAAAATCTTGTATAACAAAAAAGTTATAGATGTTTAAACATCAAAAATTTACTAAGAAATTTCTCATTTCAGCAAAATATTGAAAATGCTTATTTTGAATCACCCTGTTCAGTGTGATATAGTTGAAATGAAGTTTTAATTTTTTTCGGCTCCAGAGGTACACTAGTATCTACTTTCGAATGTAGTTTAAAATTTTACAATTGGGGATCATGAAAAAAGAAGAACTTTTGGCCGCCTTCTCGTAAAATATGCGGCGTCGAATTGAGATTGATGGAGTGTTTTGAACACTTTCTTGAGCTGTAATAATGTTTTCAGCCGATCTTGCAGTATGTTGTGGTTCATGCTTGGGCTTATCACATACAGATCCTCTTTCTTCGAAATCATTTACTAAACGATAAATAGTGCGTTTTGTCGGCACGTTGTTTTGCCCAAAAATTTCACGTAACTTTCTCATCGTCACAGTAAAATATTTTAACAAAATATTTTAATGTTTAATCGAATATTTTTTCATAGTAAATTTGCCACGTGCCTACTTTACGACTGCCAAATATGAACTGTCAAAACTAATGTTTACCAAAATGGCGGCAAAACAAAGTGGTATAAATTGCCGGCGGTCACCCTGTATGTATTTATGTATGTGTGTGTGTACGAGTGTAACATGTTGTCATCGTATTGTTAAAGTTTTGTTGTGAGCTGTCAAAAAAACGGTCCTTGAATTTGTGGGTTAAAATTGTTTTCAATTAATTTTTTTTTTGTTTTTGCATTGATTATTTTCAATATTCAATTTTCTTATTTCAGATAATATCAGGATGTTAAAAATTGCTTACATAAAAGTAATTATTTTTACAAAAATCAAATAAAACAAAACAAAATAAAATAAGCGCACAGGTTTAACCCTGGACTAAAAAAAGCTCAATTTGAGTTCAACGTTAGTTAACAAAACAAAAATATATAAAAATATGTATTTGATTTTATTTTCCATTGTCACATTGTCGCTTTAGTATTTAGTTTTCATTTAGCTCACGATTGTATTATAAACGTGATTTTAAATTTTGCTGATTTATTTTTTTTTTGTTTTTTATATTTAATTGATTTTCGAATTTGTTAATTTTAATTTTTTATTTCCAAAATGGATTATGTCACTCTAATCCAGGTTTACATTTACGTATACACACACTCACACTTACAAGCATACAATTACAATTAAAATAAATAAAATAATAAAATAAAAATGTTTCTCCGGGGAAAAGAAAAAAAAAACAAACAAAAAAGAGTTTTATTTTTTTAATTATAAACAAAAACAACTAAAAGCAAGAGAGAGAGAGAGAGAGAGAGAAAGAGAGAGATAGAAAGTCTAGAAATAGATATAAATATAAGTAGAGAGAGTGAGATAAAGATATATATAATAAAGACAGAGTAAGATAGAGAGAAAAAAAAGAGCGAAATAAGTGTTGTTAAGTGTCAGGTTACTAAAAAATAAAATATTTGTTTTATTAGATCCACCGGCTGCCATTTCCACGGAACCTTTGCTCATTGATTCCGGCCCCACACACATAAGTTTATCTTGGGGTAAACCAGTCAGCAACAATTCTGCTCCGGTTATTGCCTATCGTGTAGATGCTTGGATTGTGGGTCATGATGGTGGTGCCATATGGAAAGAACTTGGCCTTACGCCCATCAACTCCTTTGATGCTTTCAATCTTAAACCAAATGTTGAATATCATTTTCGTGTTACGCCCAAAAATCGTTATGGCTGGGGACCGGCCGTACAGACTTCAGCTCCCTTACAGGTGGGCGGTGTAGAATGTTTGCCCGAATTTACCGTCATCTTACCGGGTCAAATTAAGGCTTTATTGAATAAGGAATTTGTATTAGAAGCTGTGGTACGTGGCACACCTCGTCCCGATATAGTTTGGTATAAAGATGGTCTACGGATAAGCAGCAATGTGGAAAGTGAACGTATAAAAACTCGAAAAATTGGCTCCACCTGTTCTCTCACCATTAAGCGAGTTAATGAAAATGATGCCGGTCGCTATACCTGTGAAGCTACCAATTCTAAGGGTCGAGTATCAACATTTGCTCGACTACAGATTGTTTCTGATCCTAAACTTTATGAGGCCGATAATTGTCTTAAGGAAATTGTAAGGCAGGACAATATTTCTTCTAAAGGCGATACTTTACCCATTTTCACTATGCGTCTAAGAGATAAACGTGTTCAGGTAACCTATCCAGTACGTTTGACCTGTCAAGTGGTGGCTCATCCTAGCCCCGTAATAACTTGGTTTAAAGATGATGAACTATTGCAATCAAATAGGCGTTGCCTCATAACCGACGAACATCAATTTTATACTTTAGAACTGGCAAGTGCTCAATTAAATGATAGTGGCATCTACACCTGTACTGCTAAAAATGAACTGGGTTCGGTATCATGTCATTGTTCTTTGGTAGTGGATAAAGGTATACGAGCCTACATATCACCCGAATTTTTAATGCCTCTTGATCCCCTCTATATTGTACAAGAAAGTCATGAATTACGTTTAACTGCCAAAGTAGAAGCTTATCCAGCTGTTGGTGTTTCCTGGCATCGTAATAGCCTAAAACTGCGTCCAAGCCGCCGTTTAGCCTGCTCCTTAGATTCTAATGGTTTAGTAGAACTGATTATATCCGAAACGAATATACGTGATGCTGGCATTTATACTTGTGTTGCTTCAAATGCTGTCGGCAAACAAGAGAGTATTTGTCGTGTTTGCATCGAACCTTTAGAGGAGGAGCATGATATCACAAAAATGCAAACAACAACAAAACCAGTTCCAGCTATATGGAAAACTGATTTGCCGTAAGTAAAACTTTTAATTTTAATTCCCAAAAATTCGAAAATATTTTGTTTCGCTTTAACAAAACAAATCCTTAAAAAAGAAAAAAGAGACTACTAACTCCTGGTCCAGAACACATGACATAGCATGCTCACTGGTTCCGGATCATTCACCATGTCTTGTTGTCAAAAGTGAGATGATCCTGGCCCCTTAGTAATATCATAAGAGCCTGCGAAACCACAACCACCACGATACTCCCCGAAGGGACAACCTCAATTAATCAGTCTAGAGAATAGTAAAAGCTGCACTCTGGGGCTTATTGATAAAGTGGAAGCTGCCCAGTTGGCTCCTGCAAGTCTTTAAGGGGACTGTGTTTCCTTTTCCTCCCAGATGACACATATCTTAATGGTGAGATTCCCTCAAGACATATCAATGTGCCCCCGGGGGAGAGAGAGGGAGAAATCGTGTTTAAATTCACTCTATGTCGACACTGATGTAATCTGATAAAGCCAATAGAACTAAGTAAACTTTAACATTTCGCTGCTTGGAAATATAGGGTGCTTTTATAAAGGTACAGAACTTTAAAATGGAATAAAACAAAGATTTTTTTCAATTTACATGAAATTTCCTTTATTCGTAAGATCATCTTCTGGCATTATAATTTAAATATGACTTTAAGCATAGAACGGGCATTTAGCTGGCTCGGATATCCAATTTTCAATGATCTTTTTCAACTTATGTGGCCGTATATCGGCAATAACGCAATGAATTTTATACTTTAAGTTTTTAATCATTTTGAACTTAACAGCGTAGATTAGCGGCTTCACATATCCCCACGGTCTTTATAAAACACTTTACTATCTAGACCTGTGCTGCTGGGGGTATAAGGTAGCCCAGTTCCCTGAAGGCTGACAGGGAGTCAACTGGAAGCTTCACGTTATTTCCACGGGAATCAGTAAGCCCCAGACTTCAGCCAATTAGCTTTTTAGCTGTTCTCCGACTCATTATTGAGATAGGCCCTTTGTGAGTATCGTGGTAGTTGTGGTTTTGCGGCCCTCATGAGTGTTGATTAAGGGGCCAGGATCATCTTACCTTTACTGAGAACATTGGGTTATTGATCCGGACCCGATGAGCATGCTTGTCATGTGTTTTGGACCAGGAGTTGGATAGTCTCCAGCTCTTCAGCAAGGCGACCCTGCTTCGAAACCTCCGAAAGTAGGTGTCCCTGTAGGCTAGTAGATAGTGTGCTAGCTTACATGACTGGGGGTTGTGGGTTCGATTCCCAACAAAGACCTTGGTTTTCTTCACTACACATAAAAAGTCGGTGGGGCTGCTGAGTGATGAAGCCATGATCACTGGTCACTGAGCTGTCTTATACGACAGTTAATTTCCGTAACTTACTTTCACCACCTATCGCATCTCTTCTCTATCCCTTTCCTAAAGAATGTAGCACGGTACTTCACTAAATAGGCATTGTTGCCTGAAATGCTACTTCTCTTTATAAAAAAAAAAAACTGCAACTACGAATAACCTGTTACTACAAATTAGTCTTCGGCTTCCTAGGGCGTGGTGCACGTATCATAAAGCCCAAGTGGTTTGACCACGGTCGAGTTATGGCATACACACGCTAGGTATCGACGTAAATCATGTCACGCATCCCCACAGAAAAGATGTCCAGCGGCAATAAATCGCACGATCTTGAAGGCCCATTTATGATTAAAATAATTATGGCACCGGCTGGGTGACATGTTGCACCGTCTTGGTGAAACTATAGTAGGAAAAAGTCGGTAATCATTGCTCACCATTGATTATAACGTTCTCACCAGCATCGTTTTTAAGAAAGTATGGACCAATTATATAACCAGTCCAAAGCACAACCAGTCAGTTTTTCTGGATGTAGTGTCGGTTTTGTTTGTTAGCGTATTGATTCAAATAAAGTGAGCTACTTATTCGCTTATGAAAATCGGGAACAACGGCAATTTTGTTTTGGGCCCTTTCTTCACCTTAGTAGGCAATCGTGTGGCTTAAATTTTTGCACGAGTTGGATTTTGTAAGTACGCAAATCAAAATCTTAAAGTGTATGGGTCACGTGTTCAGTTCCTGTGCACGATGGCGAATAGACTGATTCAGATCTACGTCTACGCTACAGTCTACAGCAGCAATGACTTCTTCTGTACGTATTGTACGACGTCTCTGTGGATGCGTATTATAATTTAGAGTAAACCAGATACAAAAATGTTAATAGAAATAATTATCTGATGGACGATTATATTGACCGTAAAATGGGTGTAGTGCGGGATATCGGGATATGTATTTTGAACAGAACCAGCTTCAGCTTATTCTTATTGAAATGCCAAAATACTGCCCGTTAAAAAGAGTTGTCAACCTTCAGTTTAAGTTTTAGGAAAGATAAAAAAATTATAAAAACTGAAACTTTCTCCCAATTTTTTTAATTTTTTTTTTTGGGTTCTTCCGATTGTAAATTTAATCCCGAATACTGTGTATCAGACACTGGAATGAATAGTATTTTTCTAGCAAAAATAATTAAAATTTCCTAATTTAATTACAAATTTAATTTTGGATTTTATTTTCAGTTACTCCAAGGAACCTTTATTTGTTGTTAAGCCACGCTCCAGCGAAGCCTATGAAGGTGATACTGTCATTATATTTTGTGAGGTTGTGGGTGATCCCAAACCTGATGTTGTATGGCTCAGAGACTTTTTGAAAGTAAGTTGCTTGTTTTTTTTTCTTATAAAATATTAAATTGTTTTTAAAATTTTTATTTTTATAAGATTTTGAAAAAGTTTTCATTTTGAATTAAGATCACTGAGGTGCACTTTGATTGTGAGAACGACGTTCGCGGAACAAAACCCAAAAAATGTTTTGTTTTCAATTGCTTTACTTTCATTTCTTTCATTGCAATGTACGAGAACGACGACATACAATTGACCATGCGGATTTTCGCGATTATTGTCGCCAAATATCCAATACGACTGTCCTTATACAAATACACGAATGCAAAACTCACCGGAAACCCCGTGTGTTTAAATTCAAACGAACGAAATCACCGACCGTAGGTCATAACCTGGTGGTGGTCTGGTTTGTAAACCGACCGAAACCGGATTTGTTACAAACACGCGGGATGCGTGATACTTACACTGTATCTAGCTGTGTAAGCCATAACCAGATGGTGGATCATACCACTGTGGATGAAATGTAGAGCGTCATCCTCGCCCTAAAAGGCCTTCAGATACGCCAAGACGTGGTCGATTGATATTTCTCAATCCAATTTTCAATTGAAGATTGTTTGGTGGCAGTCCACGCAATTCCAGCAAGTTAAACAACTCTTTTGGATAGTTGATGACATCATCCTGACTACTAATGAAATCAAGTGATTTGTACGTCAACGATTCGTTAGCGATTTCACTTTGAATGATAAAATTCAATTCGTTTACATCAATGCTTTTCGCCGCCAAACATGAGTTGTGAACATCTTTAGTTTGAGTTCACTCTTTGTTTCGGTGAACTGGTCAAAGGTTAGAGGGAATTAAATATAGCCAGTCGCAATATCGTTTAGGAGGATTTTGCCATTCCGAATGTCTAGACATTGTTTTGAAAAAAGTTCTCCAAATTGGTGGGTCCTTCAACTCAACACACATGTTGATATTTAGTTTGAGTTGTTTGATGTGTTTCCATAAGAAAGTCTACTTCAAGCACACATTCAATTAATGGACTGGCATTGACCGTGGAATCACTAGCAACTTTTGAGGAAAACTCACCTGCCAACAATATGCGCGGTTTGATTGTTTCATGGATCTCGCATCATTTAGTGGAATACCTCTAAAGACTTCTCCTGAGCCATTATACATTCATCCCAAAAGCTCAATTTGCTCTTCTGTCAAACTTTGACCACTGCAGAGCTCTTGGAAATCTTGCATGTTGGAACTTCATTCGTTTGGATATTCAACGGACATTGACTTGACATAACAACAAACATCATTTCATTATTTTAATTTAAGATCTTTAAATTGTTGCCCTTTTTCCTTATTGTTGTTGTTTTTGGGGGAGAACAAAATATTTTAAATTTGATTTTTAAAAGAAATTGTTTTTGGTTTGAAATTCACTTATTTAAAAGTAATTTTGTTGCTTTAACAGGCAAAGAATTTTATTTGTTATGAACCATGTGTGTGCGTGCGAACTTGTCAGATGCAACTTGTTTATGAAAACAATGATGAATCATGAATGTGTGTATTTTTTAATTAGTTTGTTTGTTGGCTTTTTTTTATTGCAATTAAAATCTTTTTTTGTTGTCACAGATAATGAACATTATAAATCTCTTTTTTAGGATGTCTGTCAGAGATTTAGCACTCGATATTTAATTATGCTTTTGAAAAGTCTATTTTTTGGGGATTCTTGAGGCATCACTCTAATGTGATCTAGATTCATGTCAGCAATTGGCCGTTTGGTCCTAATCTGATGGCGGTCTTACCACTGGGCTTCTTTTCGACTCTCTGGGGGCACATATATTGTCTTAATGGAGAGCTACTATGTAGACCTGTGCAACGGGGGGAAAAAGGGAGTCCAGTCCCCTGAAGTCAGCAGGGGTACAACTGGAAACTCCACTTTATTTCCACGGGAATCAGTAATTCCGCAGAGGTAATTATTTGTCTCTTTATACACTTAACTGTTCTCTGACTGATTATTGAGGTTGACCCCTATAAGGGAGTATCGTGGTGGTTGTGGTTTCGCGGCCCCATATCAGTCTATGGTTCTATGGTGACCGGGTTCATTTTACCTTTAATAACACCTACCTGGTGAAATGTTCCCAGATCCAGTGAGCATGTTAGACATGTGTTCTGGACAGGAGTTGGAAAGTCTTCAACTCGTTAAGCAAGGAGTGATGATTTGCAGCCCTGCTCTAGAATCATCGAAGTTGCAACTAGAAAGTTCTGTTGCATAGAATTATAGCTTCGGGTTCCTAGGACGAGCATGACGTTCCAAATTATGCAGTGGTTTGATCCACCATCTGATTAAGGCTTCATGGCCAGGCGCGGATGTAGATCTAATCACACGTTGGGCTTCTTTTCGTTTTTGCTTCGGATCAGTGCTGAGGGGATGACCCCTACACATGCAATGCATTGTGCTAGAACTAGGAAATCAGGTTATGGGGAGAAGAAAAGAGTGCAGTGTTTGTGGACATTCAATTCGAACTTCCATACATTGAAAGTAATAGGAAAGGCCTCTGGAGGTAGTTTATTCCACATACGGACTGTTATTCTAAAAAACGAATTTTCCTTTTAATGCGTAGTGCGATCCACTGGCCAATCAACCACAAATTAATGTGCTCTAAACGAAATTCGAGTTAAACGCAAAAACCTCCGAGTAACGGAAACAAGTTCCCTAATTTCGTTAGATCAATGCCCCAGAGAATCAATAAAGTACAAGATCTTGCAATTCTCCTGTATGCGGCCGAGCAACTCCAATATAGACTTTGGTGCATCGCGGAGGCCCATATATGAGAGTTGTATTCCATCTTTGGACGGAATACCACCTATAATAAATAGTACGGAGATCGGATGGAGAGAAGTATCTCTTACACCCCCCTTTCCTGGGAGCATATTTTTGTATGGATTACTTAACCATCTAGACCTGTGCTGCCGGGGGTATAAGGGAGCCCAGCTCCCTGAAGGCAAGCTGGGTGTCAACTGGAAACTCCACGTTATTTCGACGGGAATCAGTAAGCCCCAGAGTTCCGCTAATTGTCTCTTTCAACTTTAAGGTGTTTCTCTGACTGATTGTTAAGGTTGGCCCTTCGGGAGTATCGTGGTGCTTGTGGTTTTTGCGGGCCCCGCATGAACTGATTTAGTGGGCCAGGATCATCTCGCCTTTAATAACACCAACGGGTGAATGATCCGGATCCAGTGAGCATATTAGTTATGCGTTCTGGACCAGGAGTTGAATAGTCTCCAGCTCTTCAGCAAGGAGTAGAGGTTTGCAACCCTGCTTTGGAACCGCTGAAATTGCAACTAGGAAAGACCTGTTGCTAGAATTTGTCCTCGGCTTCTTAGGGCGTGAATGACGTTGCTTTTCATTCCTAGTGATTTGACCACCATCTGATTAAGGCTTACAGCCAAGTGCAGATGTAAATCTTATCACGAAATCTCTTACAGCGTTTTAGAAAACCAAGATACTTGAAAGCTTCTTTAGAAACCTGATAGAAGTGTTTAGTCCATCGAAAATCATACAGAATTTTCATAACAAGAACATCAGGAGCTTCCGACTCCGCAATACCTATATCACCCATAGTAACAGATACAGCACAATTTCAGAACACAGATCTATGCGCAAGCAACATGCTTAGTTGGAAAGCTTCTGAATATTCCTAGACAGATCGTTTTGTTAAAGCATTTGAATAGTATTTATTTAAATTTATGGAATGAAAATTTAAAAATAATCAGAATATAGGCCTTCCGGTTTCTTCCTTCCACAAGCTGTCCAGTGACTCACCATGTGATTTGTATATGTCAGCCAATACAAGAAGGCAAAAATATAATTGTAATGAGACAACATCAATATCTCTCCCCAAATTACTCTCATAAACATGGAGACCCTCCATATTCATATAGTTTTCGATCATTTTCAATAAAGTTTCCGGAAAATATACTAAAAACTCATCTTTTATGTTAGCAATACGACTGACTCCAAGCGTAAAATGTTATTCCAATCTATCTATCACGAATAATGTTTACTGCACGTGTTACTCCGCATTACCGTTTTGTTCTTAGAGAAACTGTCATTGCTTATTTGAAGGGCTTCATCTAATAGTTCTTCATCGCTTTCATCCCTGGAAGAATACGAAATTTCTTCAATCAACTCATCACAACGATTTAAAGGTTAAAAGATTAAAGAATAAAAAGACCCGAAAATGGCATCAAGAGAAGTTAAGAATATTCTGAGATTGGATATTAGCTCACACAACAATTAGCCGTAGAGCGGGCGAAGCTGGTTTTAGTTGTTATCTCTAATATCTCAAAAAAAACCACACTGCTCGTATGAAATTTTCCAAAGGCCACATAAATTGGTCTAAAGAGCGGTGGAATACTGTCCTATTTTCCGACAAATCTTTTGTAAGATGGCCAAAAGGAAAGAAAGAGACTGGATCCATAGTATTCTTGCAAAACTGTAAAGTTTGGTGGTGGCAATGTTATTTCTTATTTTACTAAATGATCTTCTTTATCGAACTTTAAACCCTGTATTTTCTTTTGCAGATGACAGCATCATTTGCTATTCGTATTCATTTCGTAATAGACGAGGCCATTTGAAGGTTGGTTCCAAAAGGCAAAACATGAATGATACGCTTAATCACGTTTTCGCGACAATCTTGGAATGGGGTCGTGTGAATGGAGTAGATTTTAATGCTCGCAAGGCATAATGTTGCATGCTACCCTTAGATCTACGTTCGGTAATGGTGCTGCATCTGTTACTATGGGTGATATAGGTATTACGGAATAGGAAGCTCTTGATGTTCTTGGCATGAAAATTCAGTGTGATGTTCGATGGACTTTTATCAGGTTTCTAAAGAAGCTTTCAAGTGCCTCGGTTTTCTAAAGCGGTATAAAGATACTTCACTCCATCCGATCTCCATACTATTTGCACCACCTATATTCGTTCAAAAATGGAATACAACTCTCATGTATGGGCCGGTGCTCCAAAGTCCATTTTTTTGAAGTCACTCGACCGCGTACAGGAGAGGGTCAAGAGGCTCATTGGGGATGGTAGGGTATGCAACTCTACTGATTCTCTAGAGCATCGCCGCAATGTGCAGAGTGTGATTCGTTTTAAATCCGCACCTGGCTATGTAGCCTTAATCAGATGATGGATGGTGGCGTCTTAGGAAGCCGAAGACATAATTCTAAGCAACAGAACAACCTATTTGCAACTTTACTGACTCCAGGGCAGGGCTGCAAACCATCACACCTTGCTAAAGAGTTGGATACTTTCCTACTCCAGTCCAGAACACATGTCTAGCATGCTCACTGGACTGGATCATTCACTTTGCGTGTCATTATCAGTGAGATGATCCTGGCCACCATAATAACCGTTATACTGTTATGGGGCCGCAAAACCACAGCCACCACGATACTCCCATAAAGGGGCCAACCTCAATGATCAATCAGAGAACTATTAAATGTCTAAAGAGACAAATAATGAACTCTGCAGGTTCACTGATCCCCGTGGAAATAAAGTTTAGCTTCCAGTTGACTCCCTGCCTGTCTTCAGGGGACTGGGCTCCCTTTTTCCCCCAGTTGCACAGGTCTAGATAGTCAAGTATTCTATAAAGGCCGATAAATGTGCCCCCGGGGGGCCGCAATGTGGAATATATTTCACTGTTCTATCGTTACTGCAATGATAAGTGCTATAATGAAATAAGCGAACTAGTTTCCGATACTCACACATTTTCACGTTTAAAGCGATTTTCGGTGAGAGCGCATCCATTTGTGATTGATTGGACAGTGAATCGCACTACGCCTTACAGGGAGAATTCGTTTTTTAGCAGAACAGTCCAAATGTGTAATAAAATCCCTCCGGAGATCTTTCCTGTCACTTTTGATCCGGGAAAGTTCAAATTGAATGTCCATAGACACTACTACCTCTTTCCTCCTTCCAGTAACCTAATTCTGGCATGTTTAGAGGTCATTCCCTGAGCGCTGGTCCGAAAAAAATGACAGGTGGGGACTATAGATCAATTTTAAACAACATAATATTACCATATGCAGAGGAGAACATGCCACTAACTTGGAGGTTTCAGCATGACAATGATCTAGAGTTGTAACTGAATGAAAAAGGGAGCGACAAATTAGGTAAAAAGAGACAAACGAAAAAGGAGAGTGAGATGCAGGCAAAAAAGACAGAAAGTGACGAACGCAATAACACGAAGGAAGACACGAACTATATAAACACAACTGACAATAGAACGCAACTAACGAAAAGAACACTGAAGATGGCAAACAGCCGAAACCAGTTTGTTCAGCGTCGACGGAAAACCGTACCCAAATAATTGTAACTGATTGGTTACGCTTCAATGAGGTATGTGTTTTGAAGTGGCCTGACCAGTCCCCAAATCTTAATTTCATAAAAAATCTATGAGAAATTGTAGATCACAAAATAAGAGCTAATAATTACACACAGAAAGACGACTTATGCAATGCAGTGCTTAGTGACTGGCATAAAGTTCCAAAGGACATCATTAATAAACTGATTGAATCAATGCATCGTCGTTGTGATGCAGACATAAAAAATAAAGGATACCCAACAAAATATTGAGCATTTATAAAAAGCTACCAAAATTTAGGGTTGTGGGTTCGATTCCCAACGAAGACCTTGGTTTTTTTCACTACAAAAATAAAAATTGACTGTCGGTGGGGCTGCTCAGCGATGAAGGTATAGTCACTGGTCGCTGTTGCTGTCTTTATAAGGCAGTTAATTTCCGACTGTCCTTCTACTTTCACCACCTGTTTCATCTATTCTCTATTCCTTTCCTAAAGAATGTGGCACGGTACTTGACTAAATAGGCATTGTTGCCTGAAGTGCTACTTCTCTTTTAAAAAAAAACAGACAGACGCTTTTGTTTTTTTTTTTCGGAAAGATTTGAGTTGTATTTAACAATTTAATTTGTGGAATTAAATTTCAATTAACAAAGCGAAGATTTAAAAATGCATCTCTGATATTTTATAATTTTTCAAAAAGTGTTTAGTCCCTGTTTACACGCTTCAACTTTTGTTGCTCATTGTTTCTTATAAAGTTGACGTAATGTCTACACGCAGCAATTTGTGTCAACAATTTTCCTATTGTGCTTTGCCTCAAAATTCGTACTTTTTGACTTTTTATTTCATTCAAATTGTAAAAAAAAACTGAGTTGAAACAAAAGAACAAAAAATGAATGTAAAAGAAAAAAACTTACATACTGGAGACTATAGCTGACTGCTTTGGAGAAGTTATTGAATAGGATTCTGATGACAGTGAAAAAGATGGAATTTTTATAAAATCAATCAGCTCCATACTGCAGTGAAATAGAAACATATTCAATTTGTATACCTTCTCTTTCTTTCTTTCTAATGGAAAAATCAAAAGCTGAGCAACAAAAGTGGAAGCGTGTGAACAGGGACTTAGTGTCTGACAATTTTGAAAAAAAGTTTTTAAAAATTTTAAATTTTAATTAAAACACAAGCAGATGCTTTCCAAAAATGTGAGCAAACAAACAACTAAAACAAATTTAACGTCTCCTTTTAGTTCATGTTCATAGTTCTGCTTTGTGCTGCTACAAAACTGACTGCACGACTAGACACAACAAATACACGAATGCAGTGTGCACAGCTGCGCAGTACAGTTCAGTTCATTGTCGTCAAATAAAACAAATGTTCAGTTGCTTAAAAAACGTTTAAACAAGTGGTTGACGAAAAAAAAAATATAAATTATTAAGAACTATTTTTCAAAGTCAAGTTTAGACAACAACAAAAAAATACATAATTTATATTTACATATTATAAAAATATAATACAATTTACTGTTATCAAGAAACAGATAAAAAATCAGTAATAAAATTAAATATTTGAATAAATCAAGTGAGAAGTGGGCTAAAAATTTCTTTCTTTTAATTGGGCGTTATAAAAGTTATAAAAACATTAGAAAACTATTATAAAAATTTAGTGTATTTGAAACAATAACATTTAACGGACATATAATTATAAACTAATTTTTAATAGTTGTGCGTGTGTGTTAAGAAATATTAAAGGAATTTCATTAAATTTTCACATTTTTTCACGTACAAAGTTTTTTATGAAATTAATTTACAAACAAAAAAAATATTTGTTTTTAATTAAAAAAAAATAATATTAACTAAAACCAACGTTTATTAATAAGTGTTAAGAAAAAATAAAAAATAAAATAAAAAAGAAAGAAATAAGTTAATAATAATAACAATTACATGCTTTGTTAATTTTTAAAAAGGTAATAAAATACCATAAAAACTGCCATTTCCATATTGGATTACAAATTGTTTGACGTCTGTACACCATTTTCATACACGCGCACACACACACACACACACACAAATAAACATACAAATTCCCTCAAGGTTTGTATATAAAAACAAAAATATATTTTATAATTAAAAATAAAAACAAAAAAAAAATATATTTATAAATTAAATTCTACTTATAATATTATATTATACAGGGTGTGTGCTGGGAAGGTATAAATTGTTTTGCCGCCATTTTATAAAACATTAGTTTTGACAGTCATGAAGTAGACAAGTGGTAAATTTATTATGGAAAAATATTCGATAAACCAACGTGTTTTAATCGTTAAAACACCTTATCAAAATCACTCCCCTCTAGCGCCTGTAGGCTGCTAGTAGGTAGCGTACTAGCTTATCAGTTTGAGGGTTGTGGGTTCGATTCCCCACAAAAACCTTAGCTGTTTTCACTACAAAAAAAATGAAAATTGACTGTCGGTGGGGCTGCCCCCCGGGGGTACATTATAGTCTTCTTGGAACCTACTATTTATAGTAGGTGTCTGGTGTCTTGCGCGGTATAAGGGAGCCCAGGCTCCTCAAAGGCTAGTAGAAGTCACCTGGACAATCCACATATTTCCACGGGAAATCAGTTGCCCCAGAGTACACTATTTGTTCTCTTTAGACAATGATGTGCTCTGACTGGTTATTGAGGTTGGCCCCTATATGGGAGTATCGTGGTGGTTGTGGTTTCGGACCCACGTGAGAGTTTGTGGGTCGGACCACTCAAATTAACACAATGAATGGTTCAGGTCCAGTGAGTATGAATCCTGGCGTGTTCTTGATAAATAAGAGCTTCATGCGTTCTGGACCAGGAGTTGGAAAGTCTCCAACTCTTTAGCAAGGAGTGAAGGCTGCGGCCTACTTCGGGCTTTCGAAATTGCTACTAGAAGTGACCGGAGGATATACGTATTCGATGGCCTTCTAGGGCGTGGTTGGTGTCCAATCAACCAAGTGGTTTGACCACCATCTGATTATGACTATATAGTCGGTGCAGATGTAAATCAAATCACGCTTTGTCGGTGGGGCTGCTCAGTGATAAACGCATACAAACACTGGTCGCTGTGCTGTCTTTTACGATAGTTAATTTCCGATAACATGGCCCTTCTAGAAATGAAAGCTGCCCCGTTAGGCTAGTAGGAGACTTAGAGACTTACTAGCATTTGAAAAAACTGTATCTTTTGAGAAATATTTGGAGGGCCTCGATGCTACACCAAACTCCAATTATTCTTTATGGCGTGCTACAAAAAACCTTAAAAGTCCCGTTGAGTACAAGCCACCTCTACGTAATATCAGTGGAGATTGGGCAAGAAGGGACGCTGAAAAAGGCGACTTATTTGCCGATTACTTGAAAGATATATTCACCCCACACATATGTACTAATGATGTTAATTTTCCGAGCGTAGTTGGATTACCCCCTCGACCCTTAAAGTTTAGGTTGCGTGAGGTACAAAAGTTAATCTCTGAAGTAAATCCGAAAAAAGCTCCTGGTATGGAGGGCATAAGTAACAAAATGTTGAAGGAGCTCCCCAGTATTGCAGTCAGAATCATGCTATTAATTTTTAATGCCATTTTACGGCTTGAATACTATCCTGACCACTGGAAGATTTCTAAAGTTAAAATGATTCCAAAACCGGGTAAAGACCTAACCGAAACCGAGTCATATAGGCCCATAAGTCTATTACCAACTATTTCAAAGATCTTCGAAAAGTTGCTTATGGATAAATTGTCTCCAATGCTAAGGGATAGTGGGTGTGTCCCAAACCATCAATTTGGTTTTAGAAGTAGACATAGCACAATTGAACAAACCCATAGATTGGTTCAGGTGATAAGAAGGACTTTTGAAGAGAAGAAGTATTGTTCAGCTATTTTTATTAATGTTTCTCAGGCTTTTGACAAAGTTTGGCATGAAGGTCTATTTTTGAAACTGACCGCTCACTTGCCTTGTAATAAAAGCAACCTATTAAAAAGCTACATAATTGGACGAAAATTTTTTGTTGTTCAAGCAGACTTCGTTAGTGTATCCAAACTAATTTCCTCAGGCGTAGCACAAGATAGCATTCTTGGACCAGTTTTATACTTGATATATACCTGCGATATGCCTGTAAGTGAAACTGTCCACACTTCTACGTTTGCTGATGATACAGCGTGTCTAAGTTCGCATGAAAACTCCCATCAAGCATCCATAAATCTTCAGCAACATATAACTCAGTTAGAGTTGTGGTTAAAATTATGGAGAATTAAAGTTAACGTTCAAAAGTGCATTCATGTGGCCTTCACCCTGCGAAGAGATAATTGTTCACCCGTTCAAATCAATAATCACATTGTTCCTCACCATACTTATGTGAGATATCTTGGTATACATCTTGACCGTCGCCTTACATGGAAACATCATATTGACTCAAAGCTAACACAAATGAAACTTAAGCTAACACAACTACATTGGCTCATTGGCAGGAACTCAAAACTTAGCCTAGATTGTAAGCTTCTAATTTACAAGACTATTTTAAAACCGATATGGTCTTACGGAATCTAACTTTGGGGCACTGCCTCAGCTTCAAACGTGGATAGAATCCAACGTATGCAGAATAAAATTTTATGGTTGATAACTTCCGCCCCATGGTACATCAGAAATTCAAACATACATTGTGATTTAGACATACCGCTGGTGAATACAGAAGTCATCAAATACGCAGGCAAATACTTGATGAAGCTTGAAGACCATCCTAACCCCCTTGCTCGCAATATCTTGGATTATAGTGGACATAGCCGATTAAAAAAGAGGGATACCGCAGCTTTAATCCTCAATGCTACAGACGAAACATCTTAGAAATATTTGCTTTGTTTTTTTTTATGACAATTTTCTTTTTTTACTGAAAAGGTTAGGCCTGACATGGTCAGGAATAATATAACTTTTTTTAGAATTTAAGATTTTAATACTTATTGTTAGTTCTTTTCGTGAAGATACAATAAATAATTATTGAGAGTTAAAAAAAATATATATTGTCCGACTGAGTTTGGTTTGTTTGGGTATGATTTTACGTCAACCCGCGTTAAATTTGGTTTATGAACATACCGGTTTCGGTTATATGCCATCTTCAGTGTTCTCTCTATAATATGTAACTATGCTTCTACTTTCACCTCTTATTTTATCCCTTCTCTATCCCTTTCCTAAAGAACATAGCACGGTTGTGACTAAATAGGCTTTGTTGCCTGAAGTGCTACTTCTCTTTATAAAAAACAAAAAAAAAATTCATCAATCGATTACTGTGACATTGAGAAAGTAACGTGATATTTTTGGGAGAAATAACGTGCCCACAAAACGCACTATATTAATCATGTAGTAAATGATTTCGAAGAGAGAGAGAGAGAGTCTGTAGGTGATAGTCCCAAGCATAAACAACAACGTGCTGCAAGATCGGCTAAAAACATTACTGCAGCTCAAGAAAGTGTTTAAAACCATCCATCAACCTCAATTCGACGCCGTGCTCACGATCTTGGTCTTCAAAGAACAACTTTACCACAATTTTGCACAAGGATTTGCATTTGTTTCCATATAAGATTCAATTGATACAAGAGCTTTTACCACATGACCATTTTCGCCGCAGTACACATGCCAATCCCTCCCGGGGGCACATTTATCGGTCTTTATAGAACTTCGAATATCTAGATCTGTGCAACTGGTTGTATAAGGGAGACTAGTCCCCTGAAATCAGCAGGGGTACAACTGGAAGCTCCAAGTTATTTCCACGTGAATCAGTAGCCTGCAGAGTTTCCGCTAATTGTCTCTTTAGACTTTAAGCTGTTTCTCTGACTGATTATTGAGGTTGGCCCTTCGGGAGTATCGTGGCGGTTGTGGTTTCGCGGCCCTATAACAGGTCAGTTTTATATGGTGGCCAGGATTATTTCACTTTTAATAACACCTACCTGGTGGAATGATCCTAGATCCAGTGAGCATGCTAGACATGTGTTCTGGACAGGAGTCGGATAGTTTCCAGCTCTTCAGCAAGGAGTGGTGATTTGCAGCCCTGCTCTGGAATTATTGAAATTGCTACTAGGAAGGACCTGTTGCTAGAATTAGACTTCGACTACCTAGGGCGTGAGTGGCGCTGCTTTTCTCTCACAGTGATATGACCACCATCCGGTTAAGGCTTACTGCCAGCTGCAGATGTAAATCTTATCACGGAATGTACACATGCCAATAGGATGTTACAGCTCGTCCATGACAAACCTGATTTTCATGAAAAAATCATAACAAATGACGAGGCACACTTTCATTTGAATGGATATGTGAACAAACAGAAGAGTCGGTTGTGGGAAATGGGAAACCGTCAAATTATTCAGCAGTCACCTTTGCATCCATTAAAAGTGACAGTCTGGTGTGTAATTTGGTCACGAGTAATTTTTAAAAATGAAAATGGCGTAACGGTAACTATGAATGGTGAGCGATATCGTGATATGATTATAAACTTTTCAACGCCACAATTGCGTGCTTTGGGATTGATTAACATGTTGTATCAACAAGACGGTGCCACATCGCATGCCAGCTAGGATTATAATGGAATTACTGCGAGACCTCTTTCCACAACAAGTTATTTCACCGTCGCCTAATTTCACTGCTCCGGGCTATTTTTTTGTGGAGATATGTGAAAAGCAAGGTTTGTGAAATGCTTAACTAACTCAACCAAAATATTCATGATGAAATTAATCAAATACCGCATGAAATGTGTGAAAATGTAATGAAAAATGTGCTTCAAAGGGCTCGCATTTGTGAGGCTAATGGAGGCGAATATTGTATTCCATTCATAATTGCCGACATTAAATAAAACATTTGTCAATATAAGACCCATTCTCTTTCATTAAAATAAAAATTATAAACAATTATAAACAAGTGGTATAACTTCCCGGTGGACACCCTGTACTATTACTCCTCACTCTATAGCGTGAGTATAAAAAATTATGCTGATCTACATGATCTTTAACTAGATTTTTAAATTCGCCTCGTTTAAAATTTTACCAAATACAGTATCGCACAAAACTAAAACACACTCTGTTTTCCTTTTGCATTAAGTTATTAAAAAGTTAAATTAAATTATAATAGAAATTAAAGAAAAAAATTGTGATATTTTTAAAAATAATTTTCTTTAAAGAATAGAACAGAAAAACACAGAAGCCAACTGCAATTGTAGGCAAAATGGAATGATAAAATTTTGGGAAGAAAGTATATTATGACACTAAATGGTTCCGGGACGTCTTTTTTTTTTAAAGAGAAGTAGCACTTCAGGCAACAATGCCTACTTAGTCAAGTACCGTGCTACATTCTTTAGGAAAGGGATAGAGAAGAGATGAAACAGGTGCTGAAATTAGAAGGATAGTCGGAAATTAACTGCCGTATAAAGACAGCAACAGCGACGAGTGACTATGCCTTCATCGCTGAGCAGCTCAGATCCCGGTGATGGTAGATAGACAAATTTGCCTTTTAGAAAAATGTTGCTTACTTGAGCATTAATTGTCTTAAAAGAAACAGTTTTTAACAGGAACAAGAGGAGGAGTCATTCAGGGAAATTCCACTAACTGAAACAGAACAAGATGCTAGTACTCTTTTAAACTTGAGTACAGCGTTTAACCAAATACTAAATGTAAAAAACTTCGGGGGTTCTCAACAATGGATGCTCGACATGAAAACCCATGAAAACCATTTTAACATGTTTAGAATTTGCTTAGAATATTCAACAAAATGTAGGAGCACAGAAAGTTGCTTCGTCGCTTGGACAAAATAAGGGGTGGGCAAATGTGAGATAAGGAAGTATATTAATTTAAAACCCACTCTCTTTTCGACGACTTCAGTTTTATTGATTTCATCTTTCTGAGCAACAGTTGTTTGTTTACATAAACCTGTTCTTTTAAATTACCCCACAGAAAATAATCCAGTGGCGTTAAATCGGTAGAATGAGGCGGCCACTTGTCGACGCCAAATTGAGATTTTACGCGACCGGTAAAATTTCTCATGCAATAACTGATGAGTTCTTTGGGTGACTCGGTGGCTTGTGGTGCCCTCTTGCTGAAATCCTAGGGGACTGATATTAATATTAGACAATTAAGGCCACAAAAGATTGCTTATCATGGTTTGGTAGCACACAGTGGTTAAGTTTCCTTGCTCGTTTTCCAAAAAATATGGACCGATGTTGCGGCCTAATCAAAAACGGCACTATACCGTCAATTTCTTTGGACGAAATGGTTTCTCAAAGACTGTTTGTGGATTTATTATCGGCCCGGCGACAATTTTAGTTTATTTACATAACCGCCTTCTTAAGCCTAAATGAGTCTCATCCCTAAAAATGAAATAACGAAAACAACAGTTTTCGAACAGTTCCTCAAATAGCCAATTCACAAACAGTGATCGCTCATTTTTTATTTTTGAATGAGTTGAACTCGTTCAAAAAAATTTGCTAAATAAAGTGTCTCAAGTGATGACCAACTGTTGCCCGAATGTTGCAATAGTCGACCAGTTGATGTTCCAGGCTCCTTCCAAAACTTTGCTGTACAGCGGCTATATGGCAACCATTTTGAAACATTAAGTTTGTTGCCGAAAGAAAACACTTCTGACTTAAGTTTTAAATCAAGAGAAGTTTTTTTCCTTCACATCCCGTTTTGGCGTTTCCCCCCCCCCCCCCCGGAGTCTCATTTATCTGTCTTTATGGATTACTTAACCATTTAGACATGTGTCAACGGGGGTATAAGGGAGCCCCAGAGTTCCGCTATTTATTAAGCTTCATGCGTTCTGGACGAGGAGTTGAATAGTCTCCAACTCTTCAGCAAGGAGTGAAGGCTGCGGCCTACTCCGGGCTTTTGATGTTGCAACTAGGAGTGACCGGAGGATATAGGTATCCGAAGGCCTTCTAGGGCGTGGATGACGCTACATTTCATCTACAGTCGTAATGATGCAGATGTAAATCTTATCACGTCATCCTTTTTTTGGCGTTTCCCCTCCGGGGACACATTTATCTATCTTTATGGATTACTCAACCATCTAAACATGTGTCAATAGGGCTATAAGAGTGCCCAGTCCCCTGAAAACTGGCAGGGAGTTAACTGAAAACTCCACGGTATTTCCACGGGAATCAGTAAGCGCCAGAGTTCAGCTAATTGTCTCTTTAGCCTTTAAACTGTTCTCTCTTCTGATTATTGCGGTTGGCCCTTCGGGAGTATAGTGGTGGTTGTGGTTTGGAGGCCCTCATGAATTTGATTAAGGAGCCTGGATCATCTCACCTTTACTGAGAACATTGGGTGAATCAGTGAGCATGCTTGTCATGTGTTCTGGACCAGGAGTTAGATAGTCTCCAACTCTTCAGCAAAGAGTGGTGGTTTGCGACCCTGCTACGAAACCTCCGAAATTACAACTAGGAATAATCTGTTGCTAAAAATTAGTCTTCGACTTCCTAGGACAAGAATGACGCTGCTTTTCATCCACAGTGGTATAACTACCATCTGATTACGGCCTACACAGCTAGGTACAAATGTAAATCTCATCACGTATCCCATTTTGGCGATCACTAACACTGAAATGGCTACAAAATTCTTGTAAATTAAACAATGTTTGTACTATTTATACCATCTATAGCCGTCCAAAAATGGAATACAATTTTTATGTATGGGCTGGTGCCCTAAACTCTATCTATTCTCTAGAGCATCGATGCAATGTATGATGTATTTCACTGTTTTATCGTTACTGCAATCGTAAGTGCCCCTGTATTCTAGTGTACTAGCTTTAAGACTGGGAGTTGTGGGTTCGATTCCCAACAAAGACCTTGGTTTTTTCACTACAAATAAAAATTGACTGTCGGTGTGGTCGCTCAGTGATGAAGGCATGGTCACTGGTCACTGTGCTGTCTTATACGACAGTTAATTTTCGTAACTATCCTTTATTTTCCATCACCTGTCTCATCTCTTCTGTATCCCTTTCCTAAAGAATGTAACACGGTACTTGACTAAATAGGCATTGTTGCCTGAAGTGACAAAAAAGTGCTGTAATGAAATTAGGAAACTTGTTCCCGAAACCCGCACATTTTAGCGTTTGCCTCGATTTTCGTTGAGAGCGCATCCATTTGTGATCGATTGGCCAGTGAATCTCAATACGCATTACAGGGAAAATTCGTTTTTTAGCAGAACAGTTTTTATGTGGAATAAACTCTTTCCATAAGTCTTAGCTGTCACTTTCATTGTGGAAAATTGCAAATTGAATGTCCACGAACACTACTCCCTCTTTCCTCCTCCCCATAAACTAATTTCCTACTTATGGTGCAATGCATTGCATCAGTAGCGGTCATCCCTTGAGTGCTGGTCCGAAAGAAAAAAAGTATAAACAAAAATCAAGAATACCGCTTGCCAACAGCAACAACAACATACGGCAATACAAAAAACATAATCACAATAAAAGAAAAATAGTACTTGTCAATTACTTTTTTTGCTTTTGGTACTTATGTGATTTTATCCAAAAACTGAATGAGTCTTAAAACATGCAATGTTTTTTTTTTAATTTTATAACGGTATATTCTGAAATACTTACTTAAACCTTAACCTAAAAATTTTAAAAGAGCACTAGCATTTTCAATGAACTTTTAAAAATTAACTCTAATGACGAATAGTTTTTTTTGGCCGCTTTATGTATTTTCATACTGATTTTAACCAACCTATTCACAAAACTTTATACAAAAAACAAACATTAAATAAATAACAATTATGTTTTTGACATATTATAAGGACACTTTATTAGATATGTATGTATTTTAAACTGAATGACTTGCTTGGTCATGACTTGTTATTCTCAGCGCTTTTGTTGTGTTGTTGTTTGCTGTATTTTTGTTTTGTTTTGTATTGAAAACAAAAAAAAATGATTCATTAAATATGATTTTATTACAGTTAATTTATTTAATGTTGTTTTTAACGCCATATAAGATCAATTGAATACAAGTCAATGTTTATGTACAAACATTTGTTTCTTCTCTCACTCACTCTCTCTATCACTATCTCCCATCTCTCTTTTACTCTTTCCATGTTTCTAAAGAACAGTAAACGGTAAATTATTATACAGACAACTGGTTTTGGGGGTTTGGAAAAATAAATTTCAAAGTGGACAATTTCTTAGAAGAAAATAACGTCTAACGGGAAAAGCACGAGGAAACAACAAACGAAATTGTTTCGTTTTTAATTAACGAACAAAAAATTTGTACAAAAAAATGTTTCAATTTCCTTTAATATTTTGAATGGCTTTGGCTCTATAGTAAACACATGAAGATACGGCATACATACATGAGTACATATGTACATACATACATACATGCCTATGCATGTTCATAGGAATGTGTTTAAACTTCTAATTATTTAGTTTAATTAGTTTTGAAATGTGCTTCGGTATATTGAAAGTTTAATAACATTCGCCAAAAATCAAAAAAATAAAAACAGATTTTAACAACAACAAAAATTTTTAAGGCGTAGTAAATTCGCCCTAAATTTTCAATTGCTAAACTTGAGGCGAATTTACGCAAAATCAAAGAGCTTTAACAGTAATCGTTTATGACTTTTAATTTGCAAACAAATTGAGTTTAAAGATTTTCACTACAAAATTTGATTTTTCTTGGGCCAAAAATAATTATTAATACAGTTCTAGGAAGACTATATAACGGAGGCATGGTGTCATCGGACCCCGTAGAATAATGAAAATTCATTACACTAGTAGACATTGTATGAAAAATAAAACTTGTTTCCTTTTTTTTTAGAGAAATTTCGATTTTTGGTCAGTCAGTTCTATCGTTTAATTCTATAACTCGATTTAACGGTAAAATCTCCAACGGTTTAATTTTAAATTCAGTTTTTCTAATCACTTAAATTTTTCTACGTCGTTCTTAAGGCATGAGAAGTTATTGCAGTAGAAATTAAAAGATAAAGAAAATAACAAGGCCATTTGAATAAAAATCATATCCAAACAAAAATTATTCGAATAAAAAAAAATTAAAATTTTTTTTTTGTTTGTTTGTTTTTTAAATGAATTGATTATTGCAATGGAAAATAGAAATTCGAATAAATATTATTCGAATAAAAAATAAAATTCGTTTATTATTGGCATTTTATTTATATAAACTTTTTTGTATTTAATTAAATGGTATGAATCCCTTGTTTCTCCTAACATTCTTATATAAAATATTAAAAAATAAAAACCATATTCGAATAAAAAAATTAAGATTTAATTGTTATTAACACTTTATTGGCTATTGAATAGCATTTCATTTTGTGGAAAAACTTTGATATTATGATTTTTATGAAATTTTGAATTATTAATCTTTCTCAGAAAATATGCAATTATTACAGAAAAATATTAAAGATAACGAAAATATAATCCAAAACAAGGACATTTGAATAAAATTATATTCGAACAAAAATTATTCGAATAAAAAAAAATAAAAATTAAATTATTTGCAAAGGTTGTACGTTCTGGATTATTGTAATAGAAATTAAAGGCTAATTCGGAACAAGGTTGTTCGAGTAAAAAACATATTCGAATAAATATTAATCGAATAAATATTATTCGAATAAAAGATAGAATTCGTCTAGTATTGGCATTTTATTTATATAATCTTTTTTGTATTTAATTAAATGGTATAAAACCCTTGTTTCTCCTAACATTCTTATACAAAATAATTTAAAAATAAAAACCATATTCGAATAAAAAAAATTAAGATTCGATTATTATTAACACTTTATTGGCTATTGAATAGCATTTTATTTTGTGGTAAAACTTTGATATTATGATTTTTATGAAATTTTACTTCTTGGCCAGGTTACACAATTGACCATAAACAGTTCCAATATACATAAACCGACTATGGACGGTTCCAATTGGTTGAATTTTTAATCTTTCTCAGGGGATAAGAAATTATTACAGTAGAAATTTAAAGATAACGAAAATATAATCTAAAACAAGGACATTCGAATAAAATTATGTTCGAACAAAAATTATTTGAATAAAAAAATAAAAATTAAATTTTTTGCAAAGGTTGTACGTTCTAGAGCAAATTGTTTTTTTAAAAGAATTGATTATTGCAATAGAAATTAAAGGCTAATTCGGAACAAGGTTGTTCGAGTAAAAAACATATTCGAATAAATATTAATCGAATAAATATTATTCGAATAAAAAATAAAATTCGTTTAGTATTAGCATTTTATTTATATAATCTTTTGTGTATTTAATTAAATGGTATGAAACCCTTATTTCTCCTAACATTCTTATACAAAATAATTTAAAAATAAAAACCATATTCGAATAAAAAAAAATTAAACTTCGATTATTATTTACACTGTATTGGCTATTGAATAGCATTTCATTTTGTGGTAAAACTTTGATATTATGATTTTTATGAAATTTTACTTCTTGCCCAGGCTACACATTCGACTATAAACAGTTCCAATATAAAACAGTCATGAAAGTTCCAATTGGTTGAATTATTAATCTTTCTCAGGGATAAAAAATTATTACAGTAGAAATTTAAAGACAACACAAATATAATCCAAGGACGTTCGAATAAAATTATATTCGAATAAAAATTATTCGAATAAAAAAAAAATAGGAAACTATTTATTGCAGTAGAAATTAAAGGCAAGACTGTCCGAATAAAAAATATACTTGAATAAATATTAATCGAATAATTATTATTCGAGTAAAAAATAAAATTCGTTTATTATTAACTTTTTATTTATATATAAACTTTTTTTCTTTTAATATAAAATAATTAAGAGATTTTAAATTAAGAGCAAATCGTTTTTTACTTCAAATAACTTTTTATTTTTAGCCGGAATATTATAAAGACGCTCCTCATTTCCGGCGTATTGGCGAAGGTCCAGAATACCGTTTGGAAATTCCATATGCTAAATTAGATTTTACCGGCACCTATTCAATTATAGCTACAAATTGTCATGGCGAAACTAAGGCAGTGATATCATTACAGATTTTTGCCAAAGGTAAGTTAACCAGAGATTTTTTTATCAAATTGAAATACAAAAATGGAACTTCGGAAAAAAGCCATCTGTCCCATACAAAACAGTTTTCTTCTTAACATTTCCTTTTTTTTAACTAATATTTTTTATATTAATTTTTATGAAAATAAGTTTTAATATCGTAAATTAAACAATTAAACGTAACTGTGCGAAGTTAGTGATTTTAATTTTATTTATTTCTTTTTTTTTGCAATTAAAATCGAAATTTCGAATTTAAATAAAATATAAAATTTTTAACTTTTAAACATTTAAAATATTAATTTTTTGTAGGAGAAATAATCGAAATACATAAAAAGAAAGCAAATAATTTCTATATTTTTTCTATTCTTAAAAAATATTCAATTTATTCAATTAAGAAGAGAGGAATTTGAATGGCAGTTCTTGCCTTATTAAATTTAAACTAAATTTATAAAATTAAAAATAGAAAAGTAGTTTTAAGTTCAATAATTAAGATGGGGAAATGTTTAGTTTTTTATTTTAATTAGAAAAGATTTTGATTGGCGTTATATATATATATATATATATCGATTTTATAGGCGGATCAGAGGGCTTACAAAAATTATTATTATAAATTGCCGAAATAGATTTTGGCTAAACGAGGAAAAACTACTTCCTTCCAAAAGTCTTCAGCTGCCCCCAAAAGACTTGCTACAAATTCCATATCAGCCTGTACCCAAACGTAATGTAGGGCGCCATTAGTATCAAAAGTGGGACTTAAAACGCAATATAAGGCTTTTGTAACATTTGCCATATACATTTGTATTTGTATCTGGGCCATATATTTGGGAGCAATAGTTTCTCTGCCCTCTAAATATTTTTCAAATTCTTCATCTGTTTTGGGTGCCTTAATTTCTACAATATGATCATCGGTAATGCCATCAGGTGAAGCACATATATAAGGATAACTTTCACTTAATAGAAGACCACATTCGTGATAGGTTTTATTTTCCAATTTCTCCGTTTGCTTAAGTATAAATCGTTTGTGCTGCTTCAGTTGTTGTTTTTCCTCTACATTTGTATCGCGATTTTTACAAAACAAAGACTCTAGTATTTGTTCATCTTCAATGGAATCCTTTCTAGAGGCAATGCGATGTATTAAAGAGCATCGTAAACGCATATATTGAGCTTCCAGCCATAGACTGCTTTTGTAATTGGTTTTTGAAACTTCTGCCAACCTATCGAATAAGCCCTGTTTTGCTTGATCTTCCATATGCTGAACAAAACTAATGGGATCTTTAACATCATTGTTGGTAGCATCCAATAATGTGTGATGTATGTACAGAGGTTCAAATTCATCTAAAACACCACGACAATGTCGATATAACGCTGTATCTCTTAGTCCCGTAGATTCCATTTCGTCTAAAATATGTTCTAAAAAGGCAGCACCCTCCAAATCCGTCATGGCCGCCGTTTCTAGATCACCTTCTATTCGTAATTCATCGCAGGCAAAAAAGTCTCTGATACGTATAGGCTCTGCTCGTCCTTCTTCTAACAGAGCTTCTGTTTCATGGCCCCAAAAGTCATGAATTACAGGCGATTCTGTACTGCTGGTGCGATGCAACCAAAATATTAAAGCCAGCGTATGACAGCAGGAATCTGCAAAAAACCAAAAAATTATATTGTTTTTTTCAGAGAATTTCTTTTTAACACTATATTTATATACCTTTTTCTGCACACTGCGCACATGAGGTTTCCAAGATTTCTTCCTTTTTTGTGTCTACTTTGATACTAACACGTATGTGGCTATCAACCGAGGCTGTCAACGCCGCTGATGCTGCAAAAACCAAAGCTTTTAAATCGGTTATTTCTGCCACCCTTCGTACTTGCACATAGTCCACCCTCAGATCTGTGTCCTTTGCCTGTCTATTACAAATTAAATTTCGTGCAAGTTATTTCAAACAAAACAAATATTTGCATTGTTTTACCTTGTTATAACTTTTTGTGAAGACTTTGAGGCAGCGGTCAGTTTTGCTATGAAAGCATATATAGTTTCACTTCTTATTAGTGGTATACTGTTGATATCTGCCCTGCGGAACCCTGGTTCCAAATCCATTTGCATTATTATCATTGTTATTTTATAAATAAAAAGCAAAAATAAAATATTTCCTTGGCTTTTATAAATAATTGACAAAAGCCTTTTTTACGTTTAGAGATGGCAGAGAATAAAACGCAGTTGCTGAAAATGTTACCGAATATGGGTTACACAAGAAGGTACTAAAAGTACTACCCAGTTTGATAAAGACAAATTTGTTGGTAGGAGTATTTGATAAGGCAAAAATAATGAGTTAAAAACAAAATAAGCAAAGAACTTATATGGCAATGCCACAATTTTATAGTTTTACAAAACCTTAAAATTAAAGCCCACATGTTTTATATACTGACGTTGTGGTTTGTTTATTTGCTATGGCATGAACTAAAGAGAAGTACCAACATAGTAAAATTATTAAAAAAGTATTGCCAGATTAACAGCAAGAGTTAAAATTAAGCCCATTCAATGTATTGGCAAACAACAGCTTTGTTAGTTTTCAGAATGTGATGATTTTATTATTAGTCTAGATAATGACTATATTTTGTCTTTTTTTCATTTAAGATATATCAAAACAAAATTCAATGGAGAAAGGATCAATACGACATGGGTAATAGCTTTTTTTTTGTTTTTTTATTTAAAACAGTTCTAATAAATTTTTTTGCTGCCATCTTTTAGAAATGTCGAAACATTGCCGCGATTTTTACGCCCTTTACGCAACTTACGTTGCTGTGATGGTGATGCAATTACTTTGGAGGCTCATGTTGAAGGTTTGCCGGAACCTGCCATTATCTGGGAAAAAGATGGCCGTGTACTATCCAAAGGCAAAGATTTTGAAATGACATATGATGGTATTAAAGCTACATTGCGCATACCACGCGTTTATCCCGAAGACGAAGGCGAATATACTTGCATAGCCAAAAATAATATTGGACGCACTTTATCGTCCGCCTGTATAATTGTAGATGTACCAGAAGAAAAAGAAAATATGCTTAACCGGCAACTTAAACGCCCTACCGCCTTGCTATCGGCTACCTCCACACCTCTATCAACACCACGCTCTACACCCGCACGAAGTATTTCACCTACGCGCCGTTTATCTTATCGTAATTCCACAATTGATATAAGTGAACCACGCAGTAGCAGCAGCGTTAATCGTTGTTTGGTCGATGGACGTCAAGCTATTGCAGCACCTAAATTTTTAGCCATTCCGAATAGTCGTGTAGTGGAAGAAGGTGATAGTGTTCGCTTTCAATGTGCCATTACCGGTCATCCTATGCCTTGGTCTACCTGGGATAAGGATGGCATAATTGTCACGCCCGCCACCCGCATAGCCATCAAAGAGGTAAATGATTTGCGTTATTTGGAAATTGAAGAAGTTACATTCGAAGATGCAGGACTTTATCGCATTACCTTGGAAAATGATTATGGTCGTATAGAGGCCACAGCTCGCCTGGATGTTATAACTAGTTCACGTTTTTCAAAATCGCCCTCGGCTAGAAGTGTTCGAGCCTCATCCTCGAAACGTAATGCCTTTTTGCACAGACGCATAATGGGCCCTTCGACGGCCATTGGTGGTCGTATGGCTTTGGCGGCAGGATTTAGAGGCTCTTCAGTACCCTCCTGCAAGTTCTATCATAATGGTTTAGAATTGCAAGCCAGTAAGCGAATTCACATTGATTTGTTGCAAGAAGAGGCATTTTTATTTGTTGATAATGTTACCAAAGAAGATGAGGGTATTTATACCTGTATAATCGAAGGTCATGAACATGAACCCATAGTCACCTCAACTGTGGTCACATTTGTTAATAACAATCAAAATGATTATATGCCAAAGACAATTTGCGAAATTGTACAACCCCTGCCAAATGTAATCGAACACAGGGAAGGTGATTCAATAGATTTATGTTTTGAATTGAATTGTAATGTTCCTTATACGTACATGTGGACACGTAATGGCGAACTAATAAAGGAATCAGATGACTTTAAGTAAGTAACCGCAAAAGCTATATAAATTATTTAATTACAAATTAGCAAAATAATGGCCGTTATGTAAGAAATTTCAAATTTAGTATATAGTCAAGAAAAATTGAAATAAATTTAATAAAAATTTATTGCTTTTTTTCCGAAAAAAAACAAAACAAATTTTCAACTGAAAGAAAATTAGTTTGTTTAGGCGTTTTTTTTTAATTTGGCAACATTTAATAATTAATGATTTATAACTTAATTTTCTCTCTCTCTCTCTCTTATTTCATCATTTAGTTACATCGATCATGGTAACGGTTTTCTCTGTTTACGTATTCATGATGCTTTCGATTTGGATTCTGGCTGTTACAACTGCATTATAACTACCGTTAATGGTAGTCAGTGCTCCACTTTTACTAATTTAAATATTGGCCGCAACTCTGAAATCGCCGATGAAAACAATTTGGCTGTAATGAAATCTATTTTGCCAGTTGTTGCCGATTGTGGCGTTAAGGCAACATTTTGTGCCCGCATTTTTCCCACAAATGCTCAAGTGTCTTGGTATGTGTGCGGTCGTAAGGTTATTGAAAATCTCAATGATGATGATTCATGTGAATATGTGGTAAGTACATACGTATGTATGGAAGTATATACATACATACATATTTTCGATTGGTTTAATATGTATTTTTTGTTGCTGTTGTTAATTTGTTAGAAAGAGATTTTGGTAAGAATATGAGAATGATTTAAGGAAATACATGTGTATGCATGTAAGTAGGTATGAATACATTAAATTAATATGAAATAATTTTTCGCAAAACTAACAGAGGTTTTTAAAACTTATAAATAACAGGACTCCTATTAGAGATGAGCACCACTTATGTACTGCTTGTACGCATGATTTTTCAGGATTTTTAGCCGATTTTATTTTAACTTCGCAGTATCGGACAAAAAAACAGCACTGCTACTTTTCAATAAATTGCTAAAAAGTAAAATTAAATTGGAACAGATAATATTTAAAATATCATTTATTGACATTTTTAATATTATATAAATATTTTTATAAGGTCTTTATATAAAAATTGAATAAATTTCATTCCTATTTTTAATTTTTCGCCACACCATTGGGTGGTGGCATCTTCAGAAAAAGAAAATTTTATAAATCAATCTATAAAAAGAAAATAAAATTGATTATAGACTTTTCCTTTCTTGAAGATGCCACCGAGTGGTGTGGCGAAATACTGAAAATAAAAGTAAAATTTATTTAATTTTTATACAGGGTGTCCACCGGGACATGAAATGGATCTTATATTGATAAATGTTTTATTTAATGTCGGCAATTATGTATGGATTACAATATCAGATAAATATCCCCGCCTCAGCCTCACAAATGCGAACTCTTTTTCCATTACATTCCCACACATTTCAGGCAGTATTTATTTAATTTCATCACAAATATTTTGTTTGAGCTGCTTAAGCGTTTCTAGTTTGTTTGCATAAACCTTGCTTTTTAGATAGCCCCGCAAAAAGAAGTCCGGAGCAGTCAAAACAGGCGATCGTGGAGGCCAAGCCACATAACAATTTCTTGAAATAACTTGTTGTAGAAAGGAACCTCGCAGTAATTCCATTGTAATTCTGGCTGTATGCGATGTGGCACCGTCTTGTTGATACCACATGTTAATCAAGACCAAAGCATGCATTTGTAGTGTTAAAAAGCTTTCAAGCATATCACAATATCGCTCCCCATTCACAGTCACCGTTACGCCGTTTTCATTTTCAAAGAAGTAACTTCCAATGATTCCTCCTGACCAAATTGCACACCAGACTATAACTTTTAATGGATGCAAAGGTGACTGTTGAATAATTTCAGGGCTTCCCATTTTCCGGAACCGACTATTCTGTTTATTCACATATCCATTCTAATGAAAATATGCCTCATAAAAATCAGCGCTGTCATGGACAAGCTCCTGAGCACGAATTGAAGCTGATGGACAGATGGATGTGCGAAATCATTAACTATGCGATAATGCATTTTGTTGGCACGTAGTTTCTCCCCAAATTTTCACGTAACTCTCTCATCGTCACACTAATCGATGATTGATTTTGATAAAATGTTAACGTTTAAAACACGTTGGCTTATCGAATATTTTGCCATAATAAATTTGCCACGTGTCTACTTTACGACTGCCAAATATGAACTGTCAAGACTAAAGTTTATCAAAATGGCGG
The DNA here is from genome assembly GCA_030448955.1 of Trichopoda pennipes. Lineage (NCBI taxonomy): Eukaryota > Metazoa > Arthropoda > Insecta > Diptera > Tachinidae > Trichopoda > Trichopoda pennipes. The sequence continues at coordinate 9,435,660 of JASKUP010000040.1, forward strand.
CAAAACAAAGTAATATACTTTTCCGGCGGACACCCTGTATGAGAGCTTGCGTTAAAAAAAATTATTTACAAGTTATATAACGGAAAATAATTTTTATTTACTAAAAAAATTTCCTTTAAACTAAATTCTAAATTGTTGTTAATTATTTTTTTAAGTGTAAGAGAAGTAACACTGAAAATTTGGGTGCTGTTTTGTCGCTACATTTCTGCAGTATTTGCATAAATGTCTTTTAATTATTAAATGATTACATTTCTTGTCTTCTTGTTAATATCATTAAATTGCTTTAGTTTTGTTTGACACTGTACAGATTTGCAAATTTTTTTTTTCATTGTTAAATTTTCTTACGCATGCAAAAGGAAAAAAAAAAGAATTCGTAACATAAATAACAATAAAAATCATGAATTGTAGCTCTGTTTACAAATAAAAATTACGACACGACCATTTACTACCACTTGTGAGTCATTCAAATACACGTAATTACCGAAAACAATTATATACACTACGTACAATCAGCACAAACTACTGAACGATCAAACAGTACCTTTGGGCGGCTAAATTAAGCTCATTTATTTTCAGCAAAAAACCAAACAAAAAACGCAAAAAGGCCGCATACGAGTGATTTTTTAAGTGTTGTATTTTTAATTGCGGCACAAAAATGAAAATAAAATTATTCGTTGGTTATTGTTGTTTTGTTTAGACTCTAATTTTCGCCTTTAATTTTGTTGTTATTATATGAATTTATTTAAGAATTTTTGAGGAATTTTTGATACCCTGAAAAATGTATCAATCATAATTTTTTTTTAACTCGTAACGAGCCAAAAATTATTTTTGTTATTGAATATGAAGAAAAAGTTTTTAAGATTTTGCGCCACTGTAAAATACACTACCTAGAAAAACTATTTTTTTTACAATTAAATTCTGTTAAATTCTCAATATTCCAAAGCTATCTTAATAAGTGTTGAGCCACTTTTTTTAAAGATTACTTCGTAAATACAATTTGGAATGGAGTCGTATAAGGATTTTAAATAATCGATGGAAATTAAAGAACAATCAGCTTTGATCGCTTCAATAAGTTTCTTCTTTGTATCATATTGTTTACCGTAAAGCCTAGGGAGCATGGTCGCCATTCAAGCGTTCTTACTTTCTAGTCACAAATCTATGACTTCACTGGTCTGAATAGGAGCATTGTCATTTTGAAAAGTCCACTGCAGGTTTCCAAAAAGACACGCAGAAGAATGGAAAAGCCCGCTGGAGCATACCCTTGCAGCTGCCCGGGGGCACATTTATCAGTCTTTATGGATTACTTAACCATCTAGACTTGTGCTACAAGGGTATTCGTGATAATATTTACATCTGCACCTGCCCGTAAGCCCCAATCAGATGTTGGATCATTACCACTGTGGATGAAATGTAGCGTCATCATCGCCATAGAAGGACTTCGGATACGTATATCCTCCGGTCACTCCTAGTTGCAACTTCAAAAGCCGCCCCCTTCACTCCATGCTGAAGAGTCGGAGACTATCCAACTCCTGGTCCAAAACGCATGAAGCTTAATATAATTAAAAACACGACGGCATTCATACCCATTCTTTGCGGTCATTGTGAATGATCCGACCCACAAACTCAAACGAGGGCCTCGAAACACACAGCGACCACGATACTCCCGAAGGGCTACCTCAATAATCAGTCAGAGAACAGCTAAATGTCTAAAGAGACAAATAGCGGAACTCTTGGGGCTTTGCTGATTTCCGTGAAAATATAGTGGATTTTTCAGTTGGCTCCTACCAGCCTAAGGGGCGGGACTCCCTTTTACCCCGCAAGACACAAGTCTAGATGGTTGTGTGATCCATAAAGACTTATAATGTGCCCCCGGGGGGAGTTTATGGGGGTATAAATAAGGGAGCGCAGTCCCTTGAAGGCAGTAGGGGTCAACTGGAAACTCCACGTTATTTCCACGGCAATCAGTAAGCCCCAGAGTTCCGTTAATGTCTTTTTAGCCTTTTAGCTGTTCTCTGATTGATTATTGAGGTTGACCCTTCGGGAGTATCGTGGTGGCTGTGTGTTTCGCGGCCCCTCATGAATTTGATTAAGGGGCCAGGACCATCTCACCTTTAATAACACCAACGGTGAATGATACGGATCTAGTGAGCATGCTAGTCATGTGTTCTGGACCAGGAGTTGGATAGTCTGCAACTCTTCAGCAAGGAGTAGTGGTTTGCGACCCTGCTTCGAAACCGCTAAAATTGCAACTAGGAATGAACTGTTGCTGGAATTAGTCCTCGGCTTCCTAGGGCGTGAATGATGTTGCTTTTCATTGCTAGTGGTTTGACCACCATCTGATTAGGGCTTACGGCCAGGCGCAGATGTAAATCTTATTACGAATACCCTTGTAGCAATTTGCAGTAATTTTTTCAACTCACAGGTACCATCATAAGAGGTACTGCCCCGAATCGTAACACCCCCTTCCCGGCTATGTAGGCAATTCAAATAATGCTCTTCTTTCTGCAAGTTATGAAAATAATAATTAAATCCATCTGAGCCCTCCAGGTTAAACTTTCTTTCGTCAGAAAAGACGACACGGTACCACTCAGTACTCCATGTCATATAACTGCGATAGTATGACAAGCGTAGTTTCTTGCGGACCCCTGTTAGTGGTGGTTTTTTCTTTAATTTTATATCTTATTTGGGATACAGTATTATGGGAATTAGAGGCTAATCTAAGAATTGCTCACTTATCAGCAGGTGAAAGCACGCTTTTTTGTACGGCCTTTCATATTTTTTTGCCAGTGCCGCAGGAGAGGATGAAGAAGCTCATTGGGGATAGTAGTGTATCCAACTCTATTGATTCTCTGGAGCATCGACGCAATGTGGGATGTATTTCTCTGTCGGTACTATAATTGTAAGTGATCTAACGAAATTAGGGAACTTGCTCACGTTACTCTCACGTTTTTGCGTCTAACTCGATTTTCGTTAAGAGTACATTCATTTGTGGTTGATTTGCCAGTGTATCGCACTACACATTAAAGGGAAAATTCATTTTTTAACAGAACAGTCCATATGCGAAATAAACTGCCGCCAGATGTCCTTCCTGTCACTTTCAAAGTAGGAAAGTTCAAATTGAATGTCCACTAACACTACTACCTCTTTCTTCCATCGCAGTGCTGGTCCAAAACAAAACAAAAAAAAGTTGTGCGTAATTATTCCACTAACACTACTCCCTCTTTCTTCCATCCCAGTGCTGGTCCAAAACAAAACAAAAAAAAGTTGTGCGTAATTATTTTGCAATAAAGGAACTCAATAAATTAAATTAAATATAAATATGGAACATTGCACAAAATCATCAAAACACAGCATCCTTTACGTTCCCTTTTTTATCTGGGTGTTTTGTAAATAACTTACCAATGCTAACCACACTCGGCTTATTAATTAACTAAACCCTATAAATATCAAATATAAAACTTACACAAATTTTCCTTTAATAAACCAAGCAGTGCAAAAAACACTCTATAAAATGTACCCCAAATATTAAATGGAATATTTATTTAAAAAAAAAAAATTTAATTAAATCATATTATCTCATATTTTCGCACACCTAAAATGAATAAACTAAAAGCGACTGCCAAGATCAATAACCACTTTGTTCGTAAGTAAGTATGTAAGCATGTGCACCTTCTCTGTTTGCCTGCATGATTTGTAAGAAAACCGTAACTAAACACTTAGTTGAGCTAAACTGTGTCAGTCAGTCTAAAAAATCAAATACATAAAGACGGACTTGTTGCTGAAGGCACTGACTGATATGCCTCAGTCACATTGAAAGTTTTAAGAAATAATTTTTATAAAATTGATTTATAGTGAAATAAATTGTTTATTTTTTAGTTTTATTGCCCTAAACAATAATGGTTGGAGTAAGAGTATTTGTGTGCTAAAACTAACATTTTAATAAATTACAGAAAAAAAATATGCAAACATAATGTGTTATGAATTTAACAACAATAGTTCTTTTATCTATTTTTTAATCTTATTTCTATTTCAAATTAAATTTACCTTAAGAATTTTGGCATAAACTTAATTCAGCAAAGCGACACTGTCAAATATTAATTGATGTTTTGTGGCGTTGTTGTGAAAATAATAAAAAGAATTATTCTCTCTCTCTCTCTCTCTTTCTCTACCCAAACTGTTGACATCAATATTTAATCAAAGGCATTAACTGATAATGAAAATTGTATTTATTCTCTTTTTATTAATGTTTAGGGAGAACAACAGTTAAATTTGTTAAATGAGCCCAGCAAAAAAAAAAAATTCTACTAGAGAAAAAAAGAAAATTGTTTGTGTAAACTGGTGTCTGGTTTAACGGTGATTTTTTCATATTTCAATTATATAGTAACTAAAAGCAAAAAGTAAAGTAAAAAAAAATATGTTAACGAAGTACAAGTATTTAAAATAATTAAAAATTTTATAAAGAAAATGTTTATTTAAACAAGTTCGTTTCTTGTAAAGCAAGAGACCAAAATACTGATTAACGAAAAGTGACAAAAGATTGATATCGAGTTTTTCAGCAAAAAGTTTGTTTTTCAATTGTGGCAATACCAACAACATAATAGTTTTTACATTTAGTTTTTTTTACGTATTCGTAACGTAGATGCATTGGCAATTGTTACTATGAATTCAATTTGGCACGAAAATCCCATTAAAATAACTAAAATCCATTATGAAACCACCATGGTCCTATTGAAACTATATTTCGTAAAATTGGTGATATTTTTGGACAACATAGTCATAGTCGTATTGCACCACGACCACGCTGACAGACGTCGATTCTTTCATCAAAGTGTTTAATCATTTTTTACCAAAATGGCGGCCCTATTTCCTTAATCACATCACGGATTTTGAGTTTTTAAGACTGAAATCGTTAGGTGTTAAATCGTTCTGACTGGCCACTTAACTGCTGGTTGTCGTGAAATTATCCGATCGGTAAATTTTGTTTGCAATAAATTGATCGTTTTATTGGCTGTATGATATGCGGCAACGTTCTGTTGAAACAACATTTCAGGGATATCCACGTCGTCAATAATAGGCCAAAATTGAGATTAGCATCTCTTGATAGGGTCACAGTAATCGATGATTGCTTTTGATAAAATGTTTAAACGATTAAAACATTTTGTTTTTTCGAATATTTTTGCATAAAAAAATTTGCCACGTGTCTATTTTACGACTGAAAATATGAACTGGTAAAACTAATGTTTACCAAAATGGCGCCAAAACAAAGTAGAATACCTTCCCGGCGGACAACCTGTATTTCTTCTTTAAGGCTTCTTTTTGTTTCTATATATAAAATATTCAAAAATTTTAATATTTTTCTGTTGCAGCTTTTATTTTTAACCCTTTTTGCCATCAGCAGAAAATAAAAAACTGGCAAATAAATCAAGAGAGAAAAGCCAGGCAGGTTAGTCCTTTAAAAAAAATATAGAAAACCAAAACAACTACAACACAACTTACCCCCCGGGGGCACATATATATGGTCTTTGGAGATAGCAACAACTTAGACCTGTGCAACTGGGGGAAAAAGGGAGCCCAGTCCCCCGAAGTCAGCAGGGGTACAACTGGAAACTCCGCTTTATTTCCACGGGAATCAGTAAGCCGCAGAGTTCGTTATTTGTCTCTTTAGACATTTAACTGTTCTCTGGCTGATTATTTAGGTTAGCCCTTTATGGGGGGAGTATCGTGGTGGTTGTGGTTTCGCGGCCCCATATCAGTCTATGGTTCTATGGTGGCCGGGTTTATTTCACCTCTAGTAACACCTACCTGGTGAAATGTTCCCAGATCCAGTGAGCACGTTAGACATGTGTTCTGGACACGAGTTGGAAAGTCTCGCACTCTTAAGCAAGGAGTGATGATTTGCAACTAGAAAGTTCTGTTGCATAGAATTATAGCTTCGGCTTCCTAGGACGAGCATGACGTTCCAAATAATGCAGTGGTTTGGTCCACCATCTGATTACGGCTTCATGGCCAGGCGCAGATGTAAATCTAATCACACAACACAACGTAAAGGCACCAAAATAGCGCCAAAACAAAGTTTAACACCCTGTATCAGCAGGCTTGCTTACGTTCAAACCTTTTAGTTTCATGATAAACAATTTTAATTACTAATTTTTTTTTATATTGATCATAAATTAAATAAAATATAATAATTAAATATGAACTAATCTTTTAACGGTCTTTTAAATAATTTAACGATTTTATTTTTTTCTCGATATTTCGCTTTCCTGTGGAAAAAAATAAAATCGCTAAATTATTTAAAAGACCGTTAAAAGATTAGTTCATATTTAATTAAATTAAAAAAATAAAAAATTAATTAATTAATTGTTTTTGTAAAATATAAAAAATAATTTCCTGAAGAAGCTTTCCACAGGAAAGCGAAATATCGAGAAAAAAATAAAATCGCTAAATTATTTAAAAGACCGTTAAATTAAAAAAGGTCGAATAAAAATAAAAGTAATAATAAAATATAATATTTATTTTGTTGCTCTAAAAATTTTCTATTAAGATAACTGGCGTAAAACGAGTTAGCGGTGTACTCTTATTTACAAAAGTAAAATATAGTTGAAATTTTCTTTTTTAAAATCAATAACCAGATCTTCTCAACAGTTAGTTGTGCAGCAATTTTACAAACGTTCGGAGTTCTATTTTGCACAGTGGCTCCATAGTTAATCTTTATATAACAACAACAATCGTCTATATAAAATATTTACTCTATAAACAAATACATGCGGTGAAATATATTATAATTTTTTTTTCAACATATTTTAAATAAATAAATTTCTTTCGGTTTAACCTTTTTAAGGTACGTCGTACGTACGTCCTCGTTTGTTTAAATTAAATGCAGCTGTTAAAATTAAATGTTTATTTTTAGTATTTTCGTTTTTTTTTCTGGAGGAAAAAATATAAAATTTAAAAAATATTTTTTGTTAATTTCAAGTATTTTAATTTAATATAAAGTTTAACGTTGTTACGACATGGGTATGTGTTATTGTTAATATTATTATTTTGTTTTTCCAAATTTATTACAGTTGGAGTCATCCACTACAGATGGTTTACGTATTTTACATATAAACAATGTTACCTTGGCCCACAGTGGTGAAGTTCAATTGGTTGTAACACATCCAGGCAAACCTCAAACATCACTTAAATCCTATACAACTTTAGCCGTAATACCACGTTCAACAACAGCAACAGCAACAGCAAAATTATCTGAATCCATAAAAATTCCCACAGACTTGAAAACAGATTTGAGTTTCAATCATAAAAACAAGGAGCGTCTCCAGCTACTGCCGGCCTTTATATTGGAAGGTCCCAATGATTGTACTGCTTTAATTGGTGGCTGTGTGCGTTTGTCGGTCATATTTGAAGGACTTCCTAAACCTCAAGTTCGCTGGTTTAAAGCGGTAAGTTGAATTTATTTTATTTTAATTAAAATAAAAGAAATATAAAATACTTTTTCGCAATCACATAAAAGTGACAATAAAAAAATAATTATCACACACTGCAACTCATAAATTTATTCAGTCAACAATTTTGACGTCAATAATAAGTATTTGGGTGTGTGTGTGTGTATCTGTATCTAATTAAAAAAGTTATTTAGTGCTATCACCTTTTACGGTTATTGTTATCGCTACGATAGCACACAGCATCTCAATTTTAATTGTTGTCTACTAATGTCCGTCTATTATTTATAATGGGTGTTTTTTATGGAGATATATAGAACTATGAAATATATTTTTTTTTTAAAGAGAAATAGCACTTCAGGCAACAATACCTATTTAGTCAAGTACCGTGCTACATTCTTTAGGAAAGGGATAGAGAAGAGACGAGAAAGTTGGTGCAGCAAGTAGAAGGATAGTTACGGAAATTAACTGTCGTATAAGACAGCAACAGTGACCAGTAACCATGCCTTCATCACTGAGCGGCCCCTCCCCCGACAGTCAATTTTTATTTGTAGTGAAAAACCCAAGGTCTGTGTTGGGAATCGAACCCACAACCTCCAGTCTTATAAGCTAGTACACTACCTACTAGCAGCCTACAGGGAAAAAGACGAATTTTTTTATATTTTCATGAAATTTACTTTGTACGAAAGATAAGCTTTCGGCATTATAATTTAAATATGACTGATCCCATATGACCGCCACGGCTGGCTCGTACGTAGTCAAATCGGGAGCTGCCATTGTCGGTGAGTCTTTCCAACATTCGTAGCAGTAAATTGGCAATAACTGGTTAGTCGTTTAGAGCTTATTAACGTAGACCAGCGACTTCACATATCTCATATCACATAGACAAATAGTCTAGCGGCCTTAAATCTCATGATCTTCAAGTTCAATGAGCCGATTCGCAACGTGAAGCTAAGCCATGGCTGGTTCGTACGTAGTCTAATCTGGAGCTGCACTTTTTGATGCCTTTTTTCAACATTTGTGGCAGTAAATCGGCAATAACTGGTCAATCGTTTCGGTCTTATTAACACATATCTCACATATCTCTAGCGGTGTTAAATCCCACTATCTTCGAGGTCAATTCACCGATTCGAAACGTGAACCTAAGCCATGGCTGGTCCGTACGTAGTCTAATCTGGAGCTGCACTTTTTGATGCCTTTTTTCAACATTTGTGGCAGCTAATCGGCAATAACTGGTCAACCGTTTCTGTCTTATTAACGTAGACCAACGACTTCACATATCTCATATCACATAAACAAATATTCTAGCGGCCTTAAATCCCACCATCTTCAAAGTCAATTAACGTATTCGAAATGTGAAGCTAAGCGGCTATCTACACATTCTTTTTATTAATTCATTTGTGGCATGAGCTGAGTTACATGTTGCTCCGTCTTGTTGTAACCACAAATCCTGCATATCATCATGGCTCCCCCCCGGGGGCACATTATAAGTCTTTATGGATCACACAACCATCTAGACTTGTGTCTTGCGAGGGTAAAAGGGAGCCCAGTCCCCTTTAAGACTAGTAGGAGCCAACTGGAAAATCCACTATATTTCCACGGGAATCAGTAAAGCCCCAGAGTTCCGCCATTTGTCTCTTTAGGCATTTAGCTGTCCTCTAACTGATTATTGAGGTAGGCCCTTCGGGAGTATCGTGGTGGCTGTGTGTTTCGAGGCCCTCGTTTGAGTTTGTGGGTCGGATCATGAATGGTCAAAGTCCAGTGACTATGAATGCCGTCGTGTTCTTAATTATATTAAGCTTCATGCGTTCTGGACCAGAGGTTGAATATTCTCCAACTCTTCAGCAAGGAGTGAAGGCTGCGGCCTACTCCGGGCTTTTGAAGTTGCAACTAAGAGGAGTGACCGGAGGAAATACGTATCCGAAGGCCTTCTAGGGCGAGGATGACGCCACATTTCATCCACAGTGGTAATGATCCACCATTTGATTAAGGCTTACGGCCAGGTGCAGATATAAATCTTATCAGGTCATCTCATATGACATAGACAAATAGTCTAGCGGCCTTAAATCTCTTGATCTTCAAGGTCAATGAACGTATTCGAAGCGTGAAGCTAAGGGGTTATCTACCCACTTTCCTTAATAATTAATTTGTGGCAAGAGCTAAGTGACATGTTGCTCCATCTTGTTGTAACCACAAATCCAGCATATCATCATGGTTCCCCCCGGGGGCACATTTATCGGTCGTTATAGAATACTTGACTATCTAGACCTGTGCCGCTGGGGGTATAAGGGAGCCCAGTCCCCTGAAGGCAAGCAGGGGGTCAACTGGCAAGCTCCACGTAATTTCCACGGGAATCTGTGAGCCCCAAAGTTTTCGCTAATTGTCTCTTTAGACTTTTAGCTGTTTCTCTGACTGATTATTGAGGTTGGCCCTTCGGGAGTATCGTGGCGGTTGTGGTTTTGCGGCTCCAGCATGAATTGATTTATGGTGGCCAGGGTCATCTCGCCTTTAAGCACACCAGCAGGTGAATGATCCAGATCTAGTGAGCATGCTTGTCATGTGTTCTGGACTAGGAGTTTAATAGTCTCCAGCTCTTCAGCAAGGAGTAGTGGTTGGCAACCCTGCTTTGGAACCGCTGAAATTGCAACTAGAAAAGACCTGTTGCTAGAATTAGTCTTTGGCTTGCTAGGGCTTGAATGACGTTGCTTTTCATTCCCAGTGGTTTGACCACCATCTAATTAAGGCTTGCAGCCAGGTGCAGATATAAATCTTATCACGATATATCATAATGGCTGTTTACTGGCGACTACCATTGGCTGTTTTTAAAGAAGTACGGACTAATGATTATGCAGCCCTTAAAGAAACCAAACAGTCAGTTTTTCTTGATGTAAGGGTGTCTTAACCTACACTTGAGGATTATAATCATTGCAAATATGTCAGTTTTGCTTATTGCGTATCCATTAAAATAAAAGTGGGCTTCAACGCCAAACGAAATTCGCTTGTGATAATCAGAATTAGCAGGAATCTTATTTTGTAACCGAATCTACGCTTTGCTAGGTGGCTTGAATTCTTGCACAAGTTGGAGCTATTATGTTCGGTAACTAAGATCTTTCCTGAAAATCTACCATAAAGAGGATTAAAACATATCCAATTTCTGTGCACAAGAGTGAATAGACTGATTCGTTTCTTCGTCTAAGCTGCGCTTTACAGCAGCAATAATTTCTTCTGTAGGTATATTCGTAAATTTTCCGACGGGATTTAATTTACTTTTATTTGGGTACGTACTACGAAGAGAACACTGAAGATGGCAAACGGCCGAAACCGGTTTGTTCACAAACCAAATTTGACGAGGGTCGACGGAAAACCGTACCCAAATAAAAGTAATCTACGACGTCTCTATTTAGGCGTATTATCATTTGGAGTAAACGTGGTGCAAAAACGTTACATAGTTAATCGAATTAATTGCTTTGATGGACGATTATGCTGATGGTAAAATGGAAGGCGTTGTTCAGACGTCAGTTTATTCATGTTATCACTTGACAGCTGATAAAATGCCTGCCAATTAAAAATATGTTGCCAACTTAAAGTTCTATACCTCTGCAAGTAACACCCAATATATACTCCTGTACATCGAAAGATTTTTTATTGGTATTTTACCATAGAAAGGGCCTACACTCACCTTCAAATATGTCACATTGTCAATTATACGTGGGAAATATTACACACGTACCTAGATAATAATAAAAGACAGAGGTATTGATAAATTCACTTTGCATTCAAATGGCAGGTGGCTGGCATTCTGCTTAACTGAATAGATACGAACCTAACAACAGAACTGCCTGAACGCCAACACTAACTCACCAGCACAAACTACAACGCGGCTTGAGAATGATGCATTCGCATCGAAAGCGCTTGCCTTCGACTACAAACCAGCTAGTTAGGACGGAGGAGAAATAAACAACATAATACCAAATAATATTCCATTTATAATAGAATGTAATAACATTATTTGCTCTCTTCTGATTTCTTATGCTAGTTTTCATACAAATTCTAACCTTAAAAATTAAGGCGCGTTAATTCAGAGCGAAATAAGTCTCTTTTTTTTCACAGTGCAGAAGCAGCACACTTAACACAAAAATAGCCATAACTGTATTTATCCAGTTAAAGAAGATAGTGATGTGAAAGAAATTTTTGCAATAGTTAGAGATGTGTACACTAGATTAATTTATGGAAAAAAAGTTGGTTTTGAAAAATTTTGAGTTGTGACACTTTTGTATTTAGAGTGCGATATGTCTGCTCAGTTGCAAGAACAACTTTTCACTTTTAAATTTCTGCCTATAACACTTTAAAACAGACTATTTTTCTTCTACTAATGCGTTCCATCGGCCTTTGAGTTTCCCTAAGCTCTTTACAAACTAGGACTAGCATAGTTCTACGACCGATGTTCGGCCAGAAGCTATGCCAAATGGTATTGCTCTTAATAGCCAAAGCCAAGACATTACAGCCGACAATTTAATGAATAAGTTCAAACGGCAGCAATCGTGGTACGTACGGCACCAACGGCAGTAATACTCATATTATGCCTAATTGTTCTCCAAAAGGCTTTTGGTCACAAAACCACAGATGCAACGGTTATTGTGGGGTCGCACCTTTATAATGTGAATCCAGTGTGAAGCCTTTAGCGAAATTCTCCATCTCTTCTCCACGGCCACATACTTCTTTTCATTGAACCTTTCCGCATCTTAATTTCAATGTGTTCATTTCTGGTAAATTCCTTACCCAAAGTAACGCTAACGAGCAAGCAATATCTATGGACCTCGTCTGAATTATCTTTGAAATCCTAGGTTCTTTAACTTTCTAGTAGACAGTATAAATTTACGATTTTTATCAAGCGTATTAAAATATTAAAATATTTATTTAAATTTTAACATTGTTTGGGTTTTGTTGGTGGTCTAGAATATACTGACTCTCTCACCAGTACAAGATAGAACGTGGCTTGAAAATAATGTATTCACATTGAAAATGCTCGCCATTCGCGAATAAACAGAACACACAGAATAAACGTTATACAGAGGAGGAATTACATTTTAAATTTTTGTGTCATTTGAGACTTTACAACTCTCATTTAGTTAATTCATATTCAAATAATTTTTAAACGATTAAAAAATACAAAAAAATGAGAAAATAAATAAAATTAAAAAAAAAAACTTTTTAAAAAATTGTTTGATGTTGAAACACATTCCATCAGCACACAGTTGGGCTTGCCAATTTCATTAGCATATGATCTTACTTTACTATTTTGTGTTACTATTTGCTTTCACTTAAACAATCTCGTAAATGCATTTTTTCTCGTGCTAGCCATTAAACATTCTATTCAATTACACGGAAAATTTATTTTTATTTTTTTTTTGTTTAATTAATTTCTTGTTTTGAATTTAAATTGCTTTGGTCGGTCGGCAAGAGCACTTTTCTGTTTTGCACACCACAAATCAATTCATTTAACCCAGTTGATTGATGTATAAATTCTTAATATCATTGTGATGACACTGTTAAACAGCATTGCCAGCAGATTTTTTTTACATTTCTCTGCCCATTTAATTCAGTGCGAAGAAGTTTTATTTTAATGCTCTGTTATGCTCTGTTATTGCAAACTTAAAGGGCTGCAACACTGTGGAGTGGTAAAAAACGCAAACCAAACTTTTTTTTCTTATAAAAAAATGTCAACTTTCATTTAACATAAAATGAAATGCGTGATAAGATTTACATCTGTGGATGGTTGATCATTACCACTGTGGATGGTATGATGTGATAAGGTTTACATCTGCACTAACAGTGAGCCATAATCAGATGGTGGCCATTACCAATGCGAATAAAAAGCAACGCCATCACGCTCTAGAAGGCCTTCGAATCCATGGACCCTCCGGTCACTCCTAGTAGCAATTTCAAAAGCTCGAAGTAGGTCGCAGCCTTTACTCCTTGCTGAAGAGCTGGAGACTATACAACTCCTGGTCCAAAACGCATGAAGCTTAATATAATTAAGAACACGACGACATTAATGCTCACTAGAGCTAGACCATTCATTCTGTTCATTGTGAATGATCCGACCCACACAACTCAAACGAGGGCCTTGAAACCACAACAACCGCGATACTCTCGAAGAGCTAACCTCAATAATCAGTCAGAGAACAGCTGAAAGTCTAAAACGGCAAATAACTAAACTCTGGGGCTTTATTAATTCCCGTGGAAATATAGTGGAATTGTCCAGTTAGCTCCTGCTAGCCTTAAAGGGGACTGGGTTCCCTTTTACCCCCGAAGACACATGTAATTACGGTGGATTTCCGTCAAAACATATCAATGTGACCCCGGGCGGATATAAAATATTACGTGATAAGATTTGCATCTGCACCTGGCCGTAAGCTTTAATCAGATGGTGGTCAAACCACTGGGAATGAAAAGCAACGTCATTCACACCCTAGGAAGTCGAGGGCTAATTCTAGCAACAGGTCTTGATGGTCAAGTAATCCATAAAAACCGATAAATTTGGCCCCGGGGGGAAACATAAAGTGATATGACGTTATAAGGTTTACATCTGCACCTGGCCCTGGGCCCTATTCAGATGGTGGACCATTACCACTGTGGATGAAATGTACCGTCATCCTCGCCCTAGAAGGCCTTCGGATACTTATATCCTCCAGTCACTCCTGCAACTTTAAAAGCCCGTAGTAGGCCGGACCATTCATTGTGAATATGCCGACCCACACAACTCAAACGAGGGTCTCGAAACACACAGCCACCACGAGAGACAAATAGCGGAACTCTGTGGCGTCACTGATTCCCTTGGAAATGTAGTGGATAGTCCAGTTGGCCTTGAAGGTGACTGGGCTCCTTTTTACCCACGCAAGACACAAGTCTAGATGGTTGTGTGATCCATAAAGATTTATAATGTGCCTCCGGGGGGGGATGCACAGGTATTGCTTAACTTAGGTATACCTAAACTTTTTGAAAAAATTGTTGTCCGCCGGAAAGGTAAACTCCTTTGTTTGTTTATAATTTTTGATTAAATGAAAGAGAACGGATCTTCTATTGATAAATGTTTTATTTAATGTCGCCAATTATGTTTGGAAGACAATATTAGAATATGCGCCTCTGTTAGCCTCACAAATGCGTGACCTTTTGAGCACATTTTCTCACGATATTTTTTTTGAGTTGAGAGTTGTCATTCGGCCAAATCAGTCAAATATTTATGCAAATACGTCACAAAAGGCAGCGACATGGCTGTGTTTGGTATGGCATCGGAAAATGCGAATGGCGAAATCAGCAACTTCCAAATGGGCAGATACGTCAGTACTAATGAAGCACTGTGGCGATTATTGTCATTTCAAATTCCTGAAAGATATCCCACAGTTGTACATTTAGCAGTGGATTTGGAAAATGGACAAAAAGTTTACTTCACTGAGACTAATGCGGCACAACGAACTGAGAGACCACCATCGACAACATTGACTAGCTTCTTTGCCTGTTTCTTCGGCATTACCGGTCATGTGGCGACTGTGCCATTAGAGCAAAGTAGAGACGGTTAGTTCGGCAATAGTGTGTGTATTCGTTTGCCAGAAGTATTTGAGAAACTTCGGAAAAAGTCAAAGAAAAGACGCATCATTCTGCATCACGGCAATGCGAGGTGTCACCGATCGGCTGAAACAATGAAGTTTTTGACAGGGCAAAACATTGAATTGATGGGTCATCCGCCGTACAGCCCTGACTTGGCATCTAATGATTTCTTTTTGTTTCCGAACATCAAGAAAAAACTACGTGGACAACGGTTTCCTACGCCTGAAGAAGCAGTTTCTGCATTCAAAACCCATGTTTTAGAAGTACCTAAATCGGAGTGGAAAAATGCTTTGAAAATTGGTTCCAACGCATGCAAAAGTGTATAAATCTTCATGAAGAATATTTTGAAAAAACAATAAAATAGATTTTGTCTTTAAATGCTTGTGTTTTCATCCTTAGGCCACAAATATAAATAGCAGCCCTCGTAAACGAGCAATTCTCGCCCCAAGGAATAATGATGTTGTACATGCACTGAATTTCACCATTTAATCAAAAATCGATGGCGATTTGGTGACATACAAATTCTTGATTCCATAACAAATCCCGATGATGCAGTATATTATCCAAAAGAGTTTTTGAACTACTCTCTGGAATTACCAGGATTTCCACCACATAACTTGCAACTCGAAGTTGGTTCAGTTGTTATGATTGATTTAATTTGAGTCCATCGCGACCTTGCCACGGTACTCGACTTGCGGTGAAAAGACTTATGCCGAATTTGATTGAGGCAACAGTTATTAACGGAAAGTACGCAGGTGAACTATTGCAATTTCCGGTTCGCCTTGCGTTCGCAATGACAATTAACAAGACGCAAGGCCAACCGCTTAGTGTTTGCGAGATAAATTTAGAAAATCATTGTTTTTCACATGGGCAGCTATACGTTGCGTGTTCACGAGTTGGGAAACCATCCGCTTTGTTTGTGTTAACGACAGACCAAAAAACAGAAAATGTGTTTTACCAAAGAGCACTTCAATGAAACGGATAATTTGCGGACACGTATAACGCTTCGATTCAGTATTTACTTTGGATTCACTTTCATTTTTTACTTGGAGAAGTTCAACTAAATTTCACTTCATTTTTGTAATCGAAATGAATTTATTACTCTGTTGTGCAATGAAATAAAATTTTCCCTTTTCAAATATAAAACAAAAAAAATTATTTTTTTTTTATCTTTTAATCCCCAAACGAAATGTTGCAAAAAACGAAGCCATCTGGTGGCAAACGTGACGAACGGGTTTGCTAGTATTCTATAAATTTACTTTTTAGAATATTCAGTAATAAAATTTTTGTTCGAAACATTTTCAGTTGAGCTAACTATAAACTTCCAATTCGTTGACTATTTGGAACGTAACATCGTGTCACGATCAGATCACGGTTGTGGTAAAGCAACGTAATAGTTGTTATTGTTTGTTTTTTTTTTGTTGTTGTTTGTCTCCATTAATTTTGTATATATTTTTTTTTGCTGTATAAAAAACCGCAAAACACAACAACAGCAACAAAAAACCAATCATCATTTTTGTTTATTTGCTTTTGGCTAACAATTCAGTACAAAAAGTCTTTATTTAGTTTTCTGTTCAAGTTGATAAATGTTTTTGTTTTTGTTTTATTTTTGTGAATATTTTAGAGCCGTTCAATTGTGGAAACTTCGAATATTATAATCAATACATCGTCACGTAAATCCGTCCTGCAGATCTCAGATATTGTAACCGATGACAGCGGTAAATATACGGTAGAAGTAATGAATGAATTTGGAACAGATGTTGCAGTAGCTTCAGTGGCGGTAGAGGGACCACCAGAACCGCCAAGCGGTAAACCCAGCATTTCTCAGGGACCTGATCGTGTTTCGATTGCCTGGTGTGGTCCACCCTATGATGGTGGCTGCATGATAACTGGCTTTATGTAAATATTACTTATATATATTTTTATTTAAATATTTTAATTATTTTTCTTTGTTTTTAGCATTGAAATGCAAGAATTATTGTCAGTTGGCGATAATGAAAATGAAGCCGCTTGGCTAGAGATAGCAGCAGTTGTTGATTCCTTGGCCTATACCGTTAAGAATCTGAAACCGTTGTTTACTTATAGATTTCGTGTACGCGCTGAAAATGTACATGGTCGCAGTGAGCCGGGCTTGCCAAGCGATTGTGTCCATATCAAAGAAGAATTAACTGATGAATTAACTGAAGGTAAGAATAAAGAATAATTATTTTATTTATTTATTTATTTTAGAGTATTTTAAAAAAGGAATTTTTACTTTTTTTTTGTTTTGTTTTGAAACATTAAAACACCAACAGCCGTATGCATAAAAATTTAAAGCAGCTTTATAGTAAGTTCACACTTGTGTTTTTGAACGTGTTTAAGAAAAATGTTTTAAAATTTAAACACAGCCGTTCACACTATAATTGAGATGTTTAAGGCTGATGTTTTATCTACTTTTTTTACCTTAAATATGATTTTTTGTAGTGAAAACAGCCATTTTAAAAAGAAACAAAGTCAAATAAATCATCAAATCACAAAGCTAAAGGAAAATAAAAATAAGTCATATCCAACGATGGCAGAGGAAGCAGTCAACAATGTTGTTGCAGATCCTGTTGAGGCTGACTTGCCCCATAATATTGACGTCAGTGGTAATCTAATTGGCAGATTGCAAATCGTTGATCCTTCATATCCATTCTTAACTCCTTCATATCCATTTAAATGGAATAATATTGATGTAGGTATTTTCTATATGGATAGAGATAATGAAGGACCATTTGCTTCCATCACGAGATGGACCTTTGATAAACTACGGGGTAAAGGCTATGATCCAAGGAATAATAATCACCTTGCGTTGTTAACATCAGCCAGAGCATTATCAATCCCGGATGAGTACGGTGCTAGTTTGCCAAGTCAAACCCGAGCCTTTTTACCACCTGTGATTGCTTGTAAGATTTCTAGTACTACATCTGACGTTGATAATCTTACAGCGGTTTTAGTGTCAATTGCGCTTGACAGAGCAAACGCTATACACCAGACCAGACATTCTCTTTTGATGATATTTGCAGGCATAGAAAATTACCTCTAATCTTTATGGAGCAGTATCGAAGTTCGCTCAGCTTGAAGGGAGAATGTTGAATTATAGATTAGGAAATATTGCATCAGGAGGAAGACTATCTGACTATGATATATACGAAGCAGACAACCTTGTACCATTACGTCATAATGCTAATGATCGACCTGATGTCACCAACTTATAGTTCTATACCCTTATAAAAACATCCGATACATATTTGCTTTTAGCGAGATCGTATAAAATTCCTCACAACTCCTAACTTCTTACTATCTACGTTTGGTTTTTGCTAAAACCAAATGTGAAATAAACTTTGAAAAATCCTTTAATTTAAAAAATTCTTATTTTTTCCAAAGACTTCTTGTCAACGTTCCGTTTCTTTGAGTAAACGTTATTTCTAAGGACGAAATAATTGTTTTGTTTTCCAATTTGTAAGAACTTTCGCTTTACAATTTCGAATTTTCAATTCTTTAACCTTGACGATTAGTTGTTTTTTAATTTATTTACAGATCTTCAAAAGCCGATGTCTATAAAAGCCGGCGGTGAATTTAAAGAACGTTTTGAGATTTTAGAAGAGCTGGGCAAGGGTCGTTTTGGTATTGTCTACAAAGTGCAAGAGAAGGAAGATCCCAAACGCATATGTGCAGCTAAAATGATTAAATGTATTAAATCGCGTGATCGTGTTAAAGTTCAAGAAGAAATATCCATTATGAAATCATTAAAACATCCAAAACTATTACAATTGGCAGCTTCGTTCGAAAGTTCTCGAGAAATCGTAATGGTTATGGAATAGTAAGTATTTTAAGAAATTTTATTAAATATTTTTTTTTTAACTTAAAAAATTTGTCTTAGCATAACGGGAGGAGAACTTTTCGAACGTGTTGTGGCTGATGACTTCACTTTAACGGAGCGTGATTGTATATTATTTGTGCGTCAAGTATGTGAAGGTGTCGCCTATATGCACAGTCAGTCAATAGTACATTTGGACCTTAAGCCGGAAAATATTATGTGCAAAACACGAACTTGCCATCAAATAAAAATTATTGATTTTGGTTTGGCTCAACGTCTTAACACTGGCTCGCCGGTAAGAGTTTTATTTGGCACGCCGGAATTTATACCACCGGAAATAATAAGCTACGAACCCATAGGCTTTCAATCAGATATGTGGAGCGTAGGCGTTATATGTTATGTACTGTACGTATTATTCATTTAAATTCTTTTTTTTTTTGTTTTAAACGATTTATAACTTAATGTGGTTTGTATTGCAGTTTATCTGGCCTTTCACCTTTTATGGGTGACAGTGATGTAGAGACTTTTTCTAATATAACACGAGCTGACTATGATTTTGATGATGATGCCTTTGATTGTGTATCACAACAGGCTAAAGATTTTATATCGAATTTATTAGTTCATCGTAAAGAGGATCGCTGGACAGCGGAACAGTGTTTAGAATCACCCTGGCTGAAACAAGGTCATTATGATGAAAAAATGGCCAATAAGAAAATATGCACCGATAAGTTAAAGAAATTTATTATACGACGCAAATGGCAAGTAAGTAAAAAATAAACAATTATTTTATTAATTTGCAAGTTGTTTATTTAATTTGTTTCTTTGTTCTTAACCTTTTTTTTTTGTTTATTTAACTTTTAAAAATGAAAAAAAAAATTATAATTTTGATAATTTTTATTGGTTTGTTTAGACGAAGAAATAAAGGTCATCGCTTTAAATTGTATTTAAAGTTAGGCTCAGTTTCTTACTTCCATTACATTGCTCTCTGCAACAATAACTCCTTTTAGTTAAATGTATTTTTACTACAAACAAAATTTAAGTATATGTAGATATCTGTCAGTCTTAGAGCCAAGAGAAAAAATTTAAATTGCAAATTAAGTCAAGCTTCAAATTCTCATAAGAGTTTTACATCAGTAAATAAATTTCTATAAATATGTTTAGAACAGAATGAGAGTTATAAGACAGTTAAAAGGAATCCCAAATGATACATTGCAAGCGAATTAATATTATTAAATATTATTTAAAAAGGGTGTCCGTCGGGAAGGTATACTACTTTGTTTTGCCGCCATTTTAGAAAACATTAGTCTTGACAATTCATATTTGGCAGTCGTAAAGTAGACATGTGGCAAATTTATTATAAAATAATATTCGAATAATCAACGTGCTTTAATCGTTAAAACATTTTATTAATATCAATCATTGATTACTACGATGATGAGAAAGTTACGTGATATTTTTGGGAGAAAGAACGTGCGAACTAAACGCACTATTTATCGTTTAGTGAATGATTTCGAAGAAAGAGGATCTATAGATGATAGACCCAAACATGGACCACAACGTGCTGCAAGATCGGCTGAAAACATTAATGCTGTTCCAAAAAGTGTTCAAAACAATCCATCAACCTCAATGCGACGTCGTGCTCAGGAGTTTGGTTTTCAAAGAACAACTTTGGCCCCAATTTTGCACGAGGTTTTGCATTTATTTCCATAATAGTCGGTTCTGGGGAATGGGAAACCCTCAAATTAATAGTCAACAATCACCTTTGCATCCATTATTTTAGAGTTAATTGGCCGCGTACAAGATAGGGCCAAGAGTCTCGTTGGGTATCCAACTCTGAAGCATCGATGCAATGTGGGTTGTATTTCACTGTTTTATCGTTACTATAATAAGTGCTCTAGCGAAATTATGGAAGTTGTTCCCGAAACTCGTGTTCTATGTCTCTTCCAGTATCATCGGACTCCTACTAGCCCAGGCGACTGGTGCCGCCTTTTACCCCCGAAGGCACATTTCAAGATATGGGGGAGGTCTATTTCTCAAAATTATCTCACTGCTGCTCAAGAAAGTGTTCAAAACAATCCATCAACCTCTATTCGACGCCGTTGTCAGAAGCTTGGTCTTCAAAAAAAAACTTTGCCCACAGTTTTTGCTTCTTCTACGAGATCATTAACATCGCCGTACATATGCCAATAGGATGTTACGGCTAACCCATGACAATACCGATTTTTATGAAAAAAATCATAATGGGCGACGAGTCGTATTTTCATTTGAATGGAATAATGGGAATAAACAGAACAGTCGGTTTTGGGGAATCCAACAGTCACCTTTGCATCCATTAAAAGTAACAGTCTGGTGTGCAATTTGGTCAGGAGGAAGGAATCATTGGATTTAACTTCCATGAAAATGAAAACGGCATAACGGTAACTGTGAATGGGTAGCGATTTTGTGATAATGATTAAAAAACTTTTTAACACCACAACTGCATGCTTTGGCCTTAATTAACATGTGATATCAACAAGACGGTGCCATATCGCATACAGTCAGGATTACAAAGGAATTTTCTGCGAGATCTCTTTCTGCAAGTTATTGCAAGAAATGGTGATGCTGATTGGCCTTCACGGTCGCCTGATTTGACTGCTTCGAAGTTTTTTTTTGCGCAGATATCCGAAAGGCAAGGTTTATGCAAACAAACCAGAAACGGTTGAGCATTTCGTGATAAAATTAATGAAATCCGCGTGAAATGTGTGAAAATGTAATGAAAAATTTGCTCAAAAGGGCTCGCATTTGTGAGGCTAACAGAGGCGAACATTTATCTGATAATAGCCGACATTAAATAAAACATCAGTATAGGATCCGTTTAAACAAAAATTATTAACAAACAAAATAGTATACCTTCCCGGCGGACACCCTGTAATATTAGGAGCCTAAAGCAAAAATTTCTACAAATTTCTGAAGCAATTTTCATTCCATTAATTGATTAGAATAGAATGAGAATTATAAGACAGTTAAACTAACTTTAAAGTCACACGTTTAAGGTCAAGTAATAAGTGTGACACTTTTATAAGTAGAACGTGATCATACGTTGTCTACGCAACTCAAACTTAATTCTAAAAATTACAGTTTTGTAGAACCAATAAAGGGGGCACCCTATGACTTTTAACTGAAAAAGACTATCTTTTAATAGTTCCGATTAATTATGAACCAAGAAAAATTTGGCCTTTCAAAATTTAAATGGAATAAGGTTAAGATTTCAGAAGCTTAAATCCTAGTTTCGGCTTATGAAAAATTGTTTATATCCCTTCCGTGGAAGTATTGACTTTTTAGTTCCGAAAAAATCCTTAGATTCCGTTCAGTAGCTTTTCAAATTTATATCCTAAGCGAGTTTCAAGAGAAATAATCATTTAATTTAGTGGCACTTGAAGCTGCGGAAATAAATTCTGATACTTAAGTTGGTTCACATCACAAATCAGCAGGACTTTCTGTGCATCATAAAGGCCTTTGAAAACAGCTGGAAATCACTAGCTTCTGTTTAACTTAAACCTTTTAACCGCTTTTGCCTTAATTATGTTCATGTTTATTTCTGTTTTGTTTTGTTTTGCTTTGCTTTTATTAATAAAAATAATCCTTTAGAAAACTGGAAATGCTATTAGAGCTTTAGGACGCATGGCAACATTATCGGCTTCGCGACGTAATTCCGTTGCATCGAACACTGGCTCGGTATCCAATAGTCCACGGCCATCCATAACGGGTGTTTCAATGTTTAATCCAAATATATCAGTTCATATGGGTTCGTTGCATGAAGAGGATGATGATTTTAGCATAGAATTACCCAGTACAGAGATAAGACGAAAAAATCCCAAAGTTGTAAATAAATCACAGTGTAGCGAGCGCAGTGATTCGGGTTATAGTGAATGTTCAAGTTGTAGTGCTAACGGAACGTTGCAGTGTCAATGTACGAGTACTAAAGACAGTGTAGATCATATAGCTGCTGATGAACTTTCCTCATCATTGCCACATGATTTACTTAAACTTAAGCTCGAGGAAATTGCTTATCAGGCTGATAGCAATATCGAAGAAGTCAAACTGGAACTGGTAGTACCAAATGAAAAGTCTTTACAGCTTGATGACAATCAAAATGAATTAAAAACACTGAAAATTGTAAATATGGACGAGCAAACAATACAAGTAGTTGAAGAGCTGGATGTACTTAACAAAGAATTGACACCCTCCTCCAACGCAAACATAATGCGTTCGGATTTTACAAATACAATACAAATGCGTAAGAAATCATTGGAAAATAGTTTACAAAAGGATAAACAATTAAAGCCAGTGACCAAATCGATTCTATTTGAACAGCCGGGTAAAGTAAACATGTTGAAAAATAAGTTCTCATGTATGGAAAGTCAAGTGAGTAGTAGCATGACATCGTCCTCATTTACGCAAAGCAAAGATTGCATGGATGTTTTAAAACTAAAACGTAAAAACATTACTGACGCTTGCCTTAACAAAAGTAATTTTTTCCACCTTTTTCCTATAATGGGGGTTGGCAAATTTGAGGTTAGGAAGTAAATTGAGCTGTCATCCTTTTACATTTGTTCCCCATTACTTCGTTTGGTAGCATTTAGCATTCACTTAGCACCGCTATCTTGTTCTGTTTGTCGCTATTCTCTTTGCATCCTCCCATATGAGGTTGCATTGTCAAAGTTCTTGGGTCACTGATCGACGGATGGAATGTGCTGCTCGTCTTGATCCTTGCGGCTCTTCGAGTTACGCTGTCAATAGCTTAGAGAAAGCGCTGTATCCTATCCATTTCGATTTTCCTCTCTTGATTTGCACCATTCTAGGTTCTTTGCCATAGACTGATGTTGGATATTCCATTTGGCCAGAATATTCTGTATATGATTCCGAGGCATTTGCTTACGAATTCTTGTAATTTCTGTGTGCTATTCGAGATTCATCAAGTTTCGCACCCATAAGATATGCCGGGACATGCGTTGAATATTAACTTTGTTTTCCTGGACAGATGTTTGTTCTTCCATACTGGCCGTAATTGTGCAAATGCTGATTTCGCCATGTTCAGTCTGTGTCTGCTTCTGCTCCACATCGTTATACTTCCTAGATAGCAGAAGTTATTATCCAATGATGATAGGCTGTATGTTAATCCTCATGGCCTCGGTTTTCTTAACGTTTATCTATATTCTTGCAATTGCAACTAGTCTTACGAGATGGTCTACCTTAGCTTGCATGTCGCTGGCTTTGTGGGATAGTAGACACACATAGTCCACGAAGTTCAAGTCTTCTAGTTGACGTGCTAAACTCCAAGCTCTTTCTGCACAGCCTTCCTCCATGATGACATCTAGCACAATGGTGAATTGGTATGGCGAGAGTGGAGAACAACCCTATTTGACAGCTCCTCCATTATTCTCTTAATTTTCTGCGGATACTTCTTTTTTCTCAACGCTCATCCAATTACAATACGTTGAACCATACTAAACGTCTTCTTGAAATCGATGGACATTCCGTGATCAGATTTACATCTGCACCTGGCCGTGAGCTTTAATCAGATGGTGGATCATTACCAATGTGGATGAAATGTAGCAACATCCTAGCTCTAGAAGGCCTTCGGATACGTATATCCTCCGTACACTCCTAGTTGCAACTTCAAAAGCCCAAAGTAGGCCGCAGCCTTCACTCCTTGCTGAAGAGTTGGAGACTATCCAACTCCTGGTCCCGAACGCACGAAGCTTCATATAATTAAGAACACGACGGCATTCATACTCACTGGACCTGGCCCATTCATTGTGTTCATTGTGAATGATCCGACCCACAAACTCAAACGAGGGTCTCGAAACACACAGCCACCACGATACTCCCGATGAGCCTACCTCAATAATCAGTCTGAGAATAGCTAAATGCCTAAAGAAACAAAAAGCGGAACTCTGGGGCTTTATTGATTCCCGAGAAAATATGGTGGATTGTCCAGTTGGCTCCAACTAGCCTGTTAGGGGACTGGGTTCCCTTTTACCCCCGCAAGACACAAGTCTAAATGGTTGTGTGATCCATAAAGACTTATAATGTCTCCCCGGGGAGACATAGATACATTCCAGTGATTATTGTGCATTAAGTGTTGGCTTGGTCTAGTAGCAGCTTCTGTTTGGCCGCAATCCTGCTTGTTTCGTTTCTCAAGTTGCTGTTAATTTTCCTTGAGTATCACTATAGATGCTTTGCTTAACATATTACCTGAAGATCTTCATCTGCACGCTTATGAAATTCAAACACGTTCAAGCTGTGCGACTATTTTCAGCATCGAAGGTTTGTGAATTGCCTGTTTGAAAAAAACTGTACGAAAACAATCCGTTTTTTTTTTAATCGTCCTATAAGTGACGAGGAGGCTCTTTTTCAATTAGGTTAATAAACAAACTTGTTGCATGTGGGCCTCACAAAATCCGCAAACAGTCTTCGAAAAACTATTACATCAAAAGAAAGAAAGTATGGCGCAGTTTGTGATCACATACGAGCCGATCTTTTACAAAATGAACAAGGAACGTGCGCTACCAAACCATGACAACCATTTCTTTGAGGCTGCAATTGCCTAATGGTGACATCGGTGACTTAGGTTTCAGCAAGACGGCGCCACATGCCACATAGTCACCCAAACAATTCAGTTATTATTATTCAGTTATGAAGCGGTGATTTCGAGATCTTAATTAGTCGCCTTGCTTCTGTAATTTAACGCCGCTAGATTATTTTCTGTGGGGCCAGTTGAAAGAGCAGGATTACCTGAACAACACACAAGCACCTATGGATCTAAAAGATGAAATTTGTCGCTGTATTAACGTGATAAGCAAAGATTTGGTGGAAAAATTGCTTTAAAATTTGGTGAAAAAATGTTAGAGGTGGAAATTTGCCCGACCGCATACTCCCTTATTCATGTTTCTACTTTATACTGGTAGCAATAAAGCTGAAGTTGTCCAAAAAGACTTACTTTCCTAACTTCCTAACATCAAATTTGCTCACTCTTTACGATAAAATTTTTCTTTCTAAATTTGAATTTTAATGTCAAATAATTGTTTTTCTTCGTTTTTTTTTAGCAGCAAGCTCTCTTACATCGTCCACATCCAGCCTGCACACTCCATACTCAAGTTCGTTGCCCAACTCTCCAATACCCATACGAAAGATCAACGGCTGCTCTACGTTCCGGCTAAGCGATCGTGTTCAAAGAGTCACCGATCGTTTGGCCCAACAACAAACTGCAGCTACCGAGGCTAGAAGAACACAAAAATCTCCATCACCTGTTAGAAAAAGAGTTCTATCACCCTAAATTGATAACAGTCTTTTAATTTTATTTTGTATGGAATTTTTTTATGTATATGCATACAGACAGACATACATACAAACATACATACATACGTGTACGAATATAGTTTATTTAAGAAATTTGTTTATTTTTAAGTCCCCCATGCTTTTACAACAAAAGGAAATTGTTTTAAATCCTTAGAAATAATTGTAGTTGTTTTTAAAAACAAAAACAAAAACAAAAACAAAAAAACTAAAACCAAAATTGTTTCCCCCATCAAAAAAAGTTAACTCGAATATAAGTTCTAATATTGTATTTTAAATTTTAATTAATTTTGTTTCATTTACTTTCAATTGATCCTACTGTACGGCGTAGGAGTCTACAGGAAGAAATTTGGAATAAGAACAAGCTTCCGACGTCTAAATAACTGTAGTGTTTTACAGACAGAAATATGTGCTATTAGAAGAGCGGGCTTGTTAAGGTACTATAGAATATGTACAGGGTGTCCACCGGCAAGGTATACTATTTTGTTTTGCCGCCACTTCGATAAACTTCTAGACAGTTCATATTTGACAGTCGTAAAGTAGACACGTGACAAATTTATTATGAAAAAATATTCGATAAACCAACGTGTTTTAATCGCTAAAGTATTATACCAAAATCAATCATCGATTATTGTGACGATTAGAAAGTTAAGTGAAATTTTTGATAGAAACAACGTGCCAACAAAACACACTATTTATAGTGTAGTGCATCATTTCGGAAAAAGATGGTCTGTAGGTAATAGGCCCAAGCATGGAACACAACGTTCTGCAAGATCGGCTGAAAACATGACTGCTGCTCAAGAAAGTAATCAGAAACGTGGATTAAGGATTTGTCATATAAATGCTCAGAGTCTTAGGAGAAGAAAGATTGACGAGTTCGGCTACATTTTCGGTAACTCGAATATTGACATTATTTGCATTTCAGAGACTTGGTTGAATTGCGATATACCCGATTCTTTTGTGTCCTTGAGTGGATACAATCTCTGTAGAGTTGACAGGATGGATGGATGGTTATGGTGGCGTTGCAATCTACTTGAGGAAGAGTATTGCTTTTAAGGTTGTACAAACATCGAAAGAGAACTTTGACATTGAGAATATGGGAAATACCGATCGTAGTAATTTGGTTGAGTACTTGTTAATTGAGGTTAGTTGCAAAGTCAGAAAAATTTTGATAGGCGCTGTTTATAAACCCAATAGTAATATTGACACTCGGCGGTTTCTGAGCAGTTTGGAAACCTACACAGTTATGTATGATGATGTCATACTAGCTGGTGACTTTAATTCTAATTTACTTAAGGACTACTCCATTTTAAATGATTTTTCTTCTCTTGGTCTTTTTCCCGCTAACACTACAGTTCCAACACATTTTACATCTACAAGTAGCACATTGCTGGATAGTTTTTGGGTGGGCAACAGATCTGATATTCTCCTCTACGATCAACTTTCTGCTTCCTGCTTTTCAAGGCACGATCTTATATTTATGACATATAATTTTCAGCTAATTACATCACCACTCACCTTCACGTATAGGGATTTCAGAAATTTGGATACGGAGCTATTACAACGTGAATTTTTTGGACTGGCATGGGATGATATATATAACATACGTGCGGTGGATGATCAGCTCATGTATCTTGAACAAAATGGTTATTACTTATATGATCTAGTAATTCCTCTTAAAACCAGGACAATGACAGGTGGTCTCAAACCATGGTTTTCGACAGAGATAATAGAGAGTATGCGTCAGAGGGATTTTGCATATAGTAGATGGAAAAGGTTTAGGACAGATGAATTGAAAGATAATTACCGCAATGCCAAGAGAAGGGTTAATAGATTTATTAGGAGAGCAAAGGCTGATTTTTATGCCGAGAAATTCTCAACGGCCCTTGACTCCAGAAGAAGATGGCAGACAATTCGGGAAATAGGTATTGGTAAAACGGAAACATGTGTAACCAACGCAATTAATGTTGATGTTCATAATGATAATTTTTTGGATATTCCATTGTTGAATGCTGATCTGCAATATTATGGCAATCGTATCAATAATCATTCTTTTTCTTCTTTCTCCTTTGAGGTTATTGACGAGTGCGATGTACTTGCCAGTCTATTATCGATTAACTCGAATTCTGTAGGTGCTGATGACATGAATCCAAAGTTTTTGAAGATTCTCCTACCACTGCTATTAACCTTAATTACTTTCATTTTCAATGGAATACCGGCTCACAGCTACTGTCCCACTAATTGGAAAGTTGCTAGGATTATTCCGATACCAAAGTCAGGTTCTGAATATAGACCAATTGCCATACTGCCATATCTTTCTAAGGTCTTTGAGAGAATTATACATACCCAAATTGCTCGGTTTCTCGATAGGAATAATTTGATAACGGACAGGCAGTCTGGATTTAGAAGGAATCACGGGTGTGTTTCTGCATTACTGGATGTCTCCGAGGACATCCGGATGGAAATTGATAAGGGTAATATTGCGTTTTTGGTTCTTTTAGATCACTCTGAAGCTTTTGACACCGTCGTGCATAACCTTCTATGCTACAAACTCCATAACTTCTTCCATTTCTCATCCTCCGCTATTAGATTAATATTAACTTATCTATCCAACAGATTCCAATATACGCAAATACTTGATAAAAAATCAAGCCCTAAGCCTTTGTCCAGAAGCGTTACGCAGGGGTCAATTTTTGGACCGTTACTGTTCTCTATGTATTCTAATGATCTTCCCGGCATATTGACGGATTGTAAAATCAGGATGTACGCTGATGATGTCCAACTATATACATGCTGTGATATTGATATGGTAGAGCAATGCATAACTTCGCTGAATCGACAATTACATGGTATTAATACATGGGCTTCTGCAAACGGCTTGACTATAAATCCTTTCAAGTCTAGATGCGTCGTTATGCAGAAGAGACTTTCACGATTCATAATTAGACCTGACATTTATATAGGCAATCAGAGAATTGAGATAGTTCCATACGCTAAGAATCTGGGTGTTTTCTTTAATAGTACTCTCACTTGGTCTGATCATATTAATTACGGATGTGGTCGTTCAACGTCCATGCTGAGGGCAATATGGTCAACATGGGATTATACCCCGTTGAGAATTAGAATACTAATTGCAAAAACGTATTTGATCCCTGTTGTGGAGAAAGGGGACGAGTTAGTTTTGAAGGAAGGAAGGAAGGATGTAATCCTTGCACTGTGTCTAGATAGTCGAAGTTCTATAAAGACCATATTTATGTGCCCCCGGGGGGAACCTGCGCCTGGCAGTGAGCCTTAATCAGATGGTGGCCATACCACTGGAAATAAAAAGCAACGGCGTTCACGCCCTAGTAAGGCGAAGACTAATTTTAGCAACAGGTCTTTCATAGTTGTAACTTTGATGATTTCAGAGCAGGACTGCAAACCACCACTCCTTGCTGAAGAGTTAGAGACTATCCAACTCTTGTTCAGAACACATGTCTAGCATGGTCACTGGATCTAGGTACATTCCACCAGGTAGGTGTTATTAAAGGTGAAATGAGCCTGGCCCCATTAAAAACTGACCTGTTCTGGGGCCGCAAAACCACCACGATACTCCCATATAGGGGCCAACCTCAATAATTAGCCAGAGAACAGCTAAATGTCTAAAGAGATAAATAGCGGTTCTCACTGATCACCGTGATAATAACGTGGAGTTTCCAATAGTACCCCTGCTGACATCAGGGGACTAGGCTCCCTTATACCCCCAGTTGCACAGGTCTAGATAGTCGAACGTTCTATAAAGACCATAAATGTGCCCCCGGGGGGATTGGGTCCGTCAAATAGATTTAAGTTCTTTTAGGACAATGATAGCAAACATTGCGCTTTGGCTACTGTATAATTGTCAAAAAATAATCACCCCTATTCTACGTTTCGATTAAGTCTCCGCATTCAGTTCCGTTGCGATCGAAAATTGGTATTCCGAAGAAAAACGGAATCGAAGGAAAAAGAAGAAGACAACAATGTTTACAAAATTAAAAGCATCACTGTGGAATGTGGAAATGAAATAGCAAAATAAGCAAGTTGTTATCATTTTCATAAACAAATGTAAAGTTTAATAGAAAAAGTTGTATGTAAACATAATTAAAAGTAAGCATTTTTTGTTGGAGGACCTAGTGCATTGAGGACTCCCGCAACTTTCTTCCAGAACAGTGCCACTTCTTGCTTCGATCGCTGGTGCTATCCACATGCAATGTCTGCTTTAGATGCCATTAAATTTGCCAATTTTTCATACTGGTGCGGTGTTGTTGTATTTGACCTGTAACACATAAAAAACACATCATATTCGGGTACAAAAATTAACAATTTTAAACAAAAAAAAATTAATTTATATTAATAAATTAATTGAAAATAATTTTAACTGTTTTTTTATCGTTTCTGAACATTTTATCTCATTTTCTACTTACATTTTTTTCAATTTTAAACTTTTTAACTAAAAAACACAAACAAAGAAGACCCCCCTCTGTTAACAAAAAAACAACTGAGAAAAACGGAGCTCCGATCGTAATGCAGAATACATACAATCGAAAGAAACTGAGCGGAATCGAAACGCAGAATATCAAAGCTGCTAGACGGAGAAAATTTCGATTCGAATCGAAACGCAGAATAGCCCATAATAAAAAAACATCGCCACAGTCCCCAGACCTTAATCTCTAAAAAAGTCAGAAGTTGCGAATTTTCAAGCAAAAACTACACGAAAGCCACTCTACAAGAGTAATGGAACCAAATCGACCCTGAATATACCAAAACGTTGGTAAAATCTATGTCAGGTCATTTGAGAGAGGTCGTATGCCGCCAATATTATATGTATATATGTACTTACATGCACATATGTATATGTACATACTGTGAGCGACAAAAGAAACTGTACACCTATGACTTTCATGTGAAAAACTTTTATTTCGTAATGTATTTTAAATGAACATTTTATTTTTTTTTTATTAAGTATATATCCTTCTTTCATATTTTACTAAAAAACAATAACTAAAAATTTATATCGAAAACAAAGACAAAAAAAAAGCTCAGATTTCAAGCGTCAAAAGAAACTGTACATTATATCTATATTAAAACTAGCGTGCCCGTGACTGCTTTGCAAGTCATTTGTGTGCCAAAAAATTGTTTTATTTCAGAAAATTAATTAGAAATAAAACAATTTTTTTTTTTCGTTTTTAGGTTTTTTTAATAATTTTATCTTTTTCACAATTTAATATTTTTGTGTGCTTGTATAATACGTTTTATTCCTTTGCGATGCTTTTACATATACGAAATTCTTCGATTGATTTTGGTGCGCGGTATAGCCAAACAAAGCAGTTGGTTTATTAACACGCGAAAAACAGGGATCATTGCTAAAGCAACACATATGGGGAACTGAAGCCATTTAAAATCAAACGGCAAATCTGGAGGAATCATAGGAATGCACCACGCATTCCATTCAGCACATCCTCGCCCTTATATTTTCCTTTTAACATTTTTGCTTCAATCACATTTTCATGACTAAACGTGTCCCATTGCAAAGTCGTGGCTGGCAGATATTTTTAAGCAAAATAATTGTTACACCAACTATCACTTGTAATCGGTGGGGTGGCAGTCCAGGTAACTCTAGCGAATTTTAAAATTCGACCGGATAATTTACAACATCGTCTTGATTGGTAACAGAGTCAACCGATTTGTAGGTAAAAATTTGTATATTATTCAAAATTGTCACAATGACATCCGAAACATCTGCATTTTTCGCAGCTAAGATAGCTCTTTCCCCCAACCAACCATGGTTTCTAAAATTTTGTGCAATACCGAGAAATACGTTTGTGACCAATTCTTGTTTTGATTGTGCAAAGTGGCAAAAATTATCTGGAAGCGTAATCATTTTTGCGGTGGGGTCAATTGGAATTGCGCTATTCCCAATTGCTTTGAAAAACGTTCGGCTGATGGATCATTTTGCAATTGAACACCCAATTGCACACACACACACACACACACAGAAAATACAACAGAATTTGGAAAACAAATTTCTCTATTTGTTTGCACATCCACTTGCTATGAACATCAGCATATTTCGATTTGTATTGCCATTGCATTCTGTGCAAGCACACACGCACACAGCAGCACAGAAACGTAAACACACATTTCATTTAATACAAAAAATTGCGTCGAAGTATTCAATGGAAAAAAATTTTAATTTTTTTGAAAAATTTGTCCCGTTTCAAACACGCGCTGTGGACGCACTATTGTGCGTAAGCGCAGGAAACAAAAACACAAACCAGGTACTGTGAAAATTTGGCGGAAGTCCGACGGCGCATCTTGTCAAACACTGGCACCCAACGGACACCTATTTTAGGCTTAATTTTTATATACATAAGTACATACGATGTAATAATATTAATTAAAAACAATTAATATTTAGTTTGATTGCCATCAGATTTTATTACAGCTTGAAGTCTTTTTGGCATCGATTCCACAAGTTTTCTAGTTACTTCCGGGCAAATTTTTAGCCATTCTTTCATTATTATGGATTTGAGAGAATCCTTGCTTGTATTTTTCATTTTTCTTATTTGCCGATCCACATGTTCCCACAGGTGTTCAATAAGATTGAGGTCAGGTGACTTGGACAGGATGATCCAACTGTTTTAGAGTGTGATAAAGCAGCCATTCCTTCACTATTTTAGCAGTGTGCTTGGGATCGTTGTCTTATTGAAAGATCCAAGCCCAATTTTTCGATGCTTTGTGCCAAGTTATCTTTTAAAATGTTGAGATAATTTGTTTTGTTCATAATATTTTCTATGACTACCAAATTTCCTACACCAGTGGCCGCCACACCATAACTGAACCACCACCATGTTTTACTGTCGACATTACATTTTGCTGGACAAATTCTGAATTTTTTTGTTCTCTAAATTTTAGTCGGCATTTTTTTTTACCAAATATTTCAAATTTACTTTCGTACATTGTTCCAGAATATATTCGACTTATTTTCGTACTTTTTGGCAAATTCTCGACATCGACGTTGATTGTTTTTTTTTTATTATATGGTTTTCATTTTGGAACTCGTCCATGCAATCCATTCGCATATAGTGCTCTGCGTATTGTGCTGGCACTAGCACTGGAGCTTTCTGTTATATTTTCCAATATTTTTACAGCGCTTTTAGTTGCGTTTTTCTTTACTTTTCGCACAATGGACCGTATTTGAATGCCGTTTAGTTTTGGTGGTCTTCCAGATTTTGGGCGATTTTCTAAATTTGAAAACTTTCTGTGCTTATTGAAATGTATTTATTTTGTTTTTAACTTTAAATGCCCCTATATTCCTTTCCAGTTAACAGTATCTATTATGTTAGTTAACTGTATTCCATATGGAAAGAGCTTTAGGGGAAACCTGCCGTCTATCATTTTGCCTTGCTTGTAGACTATTTCGAAATCATAGTCTGACAAATCAAGTCTAATCCTTCTCATCTTGGACGAAGGATTTTTGTGTGAAAATAAGGATATTAGAGGTCTGTGGTCTGTTACCACGGTGAATTTCCTTCCCATTAGGTATGGACGGAAGAAATTTATTCCCCAGTGAATCGCGAGTAGTTCTTTTTTTATGGCCGGTTTATTTATATCATGTTTTACCAAAGTCTTGCTTGCATATGATATTGGCAAATCTTTTCCTATTTCTCCTTGACTAAGTATTGCACCGAGTGCGAAGTTAGATGCATCTGTTGTGAGCACAAATGGCTGCTCGAAATTTGGATATTGTAAAATAGGTCGATTGATCAGTTTTTCCTTCAGTGATTCGAATGCTTTCTGGCATTCGTCAGTCCAATCAAATACTTGTTCCTTCTTTA
The DNA here is from genome assembly GCA_030448955.1 of Trichopoda pennipes. NCBI lineage: Eukaryota > Metazoa > Arthropoda > Insecta > Diptera > Tachinidae > Trichopoda > Trichopoda pennipes. The sequence goes on from JASKUP010000040.1 coordinate 9,469,742, forward strand.
AGTAGTCTTATGTGATCAAATCCTTCCTTGGGTACTATGGAGTTTCCTAGAAATACGCCTTTTTGAATTTCTTTATTGAACACGACGCTGTCCTCAGTAAGATCTAATTTTACTCGGTGAATTATTTTCGATCTTGCAGGAATAATTATATCCGAAATTTCAGATAAATCTGAATGAATAGGTAAAATGATCTCTTCATCATTAACAATGAGTGTTATAGTATGTGTTTCTAAGTCGATTTTGCAAAGGCAATCTTTCAGAAAATCCTGTCCCAATATTCCGTCAGTTTGTATAGGAAATTTGTCGTCTACTATATTGAATTTTTGAATATACGATTTATCGCCAAAATCTAATGTTGTGTCCGTTACTCCTTTTGAGTAAATAATTTTGTTTTATATCCCTGTTAATTTGCATCTATCCCGGTCATTGAAGAATAAGTCGCTTTTTGGCTTTATGACAGACACGTCTGCTCCCGTGTCTATTATGAAAGTTAGATTTGTATTAGAGTCTGTACATCTTAAAGAAACTATATTCGTTCCATTCCTCGATATTCTGAAAATATTTAATTTTGGGTACCCGGGGCTGGACTTTCGCTTAGTTGTCCCTCCTCCGGGGCAAACTCGTTTCCCTCTTGCATTACTCTAATTCTGTTATTGTTATTATTAAAGTTTCCGCGGTTGTAAGTGTTCCCACGGTTGTTGTTTTGCCCTCTGTTATGTCCACGAATGTATTGATTTCCAAAATTGTTGCTGTATCTAAAGCTATTGTTATAATTACTTCTATTATAATTGTTATTATTAGCTCTGAAACAATTATTTGCGTTATGATTTTGTCCACGGTGTCCATGATTTCCTCTGTAATTATTTCCACGCTGTGAATTTTGTCCAACATAGTTTTGGTTAAAGGTATTACGTCCTTGTATGTTTGTGTTGTTATGTCCTCTGTAATTGTTTCGTCCTCTGATATTGTTTTGACTAAAATACATATTTTGTCCCGAGTTATTGGTAGTTCTTTCTAGGTCTTTTGCCAAGATTATGGCTTCTTGTAATGTCTTTGTTTGGGTTAAGCATATCGCTTGTCTTAGGTTGTCGCTTAAATTATTTTTAAAAATAGTTAAGCCATATTTTTGGTTATTTCTAATGACGTCATCTTTTCTTTCGTTCGTTACTGTTCCTTCCAGCTCTGTGATTTGTAATGTATTCAATTCGGAAATGAGTTGTAGTATATGGTCACTGAATGTAGCCACGTTTTGATTTCTTTGCGTATAGCAATTAAGTTTTGAGTAAATTTCTGGGATGGTCAATGGATTTTTGTATAGCTTTGATAGTTCAATTTGTAATTTATCGAAATTTATCTAAAATTCCAATTGCTGTCCTTACCTTGTTGTTTAATTTTACTTCCCTAATAAATTCTATAAATGTTTTCTTACTCTGTTCATTTAATGTCATATAGATCAACTCTGTGATCTTTAAAAATGATGGTAAGTCCCTGTAGTTCCCAGTAAATTCTGGTACTACTTTTAAAGATGTATTGATATCGAATTCTGACATGTTTTGTGTGAAATGTTATTTGAACTGCTTTGTTCTGTTTTTTCTTGATCGTTTTTTCGTTCTGTTAATCGTTCTTTTGTCTCAGTGTATAATTTCTGAAATTTTGTTTTTAAAATCGTGAATTTTTTGTAATCTAAGTCAGGGCTAGCTTCAAGTTTTTCAAATTCAATTTTTAAGTTTTCTATGTCTTTTAATTTTTGCAATAGAGTTTCTACTTCATATTTTCTTGTTCTCTGTTTTTTTATGTTATCTAATATCGCTGACAGAGTCCTTACAATTTCTTCAATATTTTCCATCTAAAATGTACTTATGAAATTTCATTTTATTTAGTAATATATTTTTGTTTTGTTAATACATTAAGAGAAAAATTAATTTAGTATTTGTTTGTCAAAAAAAAATTTTTTTTGTTATCTTAAATTATTTCCTTACTTCTATTTTAATGTTTGTGTAAATAAGTTTTATAATATTTATTAATTCTATGTATAATGTATAAAATTATTATGAAAATGGTGAATAAGATGATTACGTCAATTGTTATAATCTTGTTGTCCAAAAAGCTGCTGTTTGGTTTAGGATGATTTCCTCCTTCCTTTCTGTTGAAAACCAGTTCCCCATAAGCGTAACTTTTTGTTTCTTCTATTGTTTCCCAAGTTTTTTGTTGTCTCTGGTGTATTTTTGCTCTGAGCTCCTTGTTAAGTTGTTCTAAAACAAAGTCAACTGCTAATACTTTTGAGAAGTTATTGCCTGTCTGTTGGTTTACCGATGTTCTCTTTATGGCATTAATTTTTGCCTTTTCCACTCTAAGGCGTTTTTTATATCCTCCTCGGGTTTTTATCTTTAAATTTTCCTTGGGGATAGCCACACGATGGGTATCTTTGTTGTTCTCACGTCTTTCCTTGTACTGCTCTATGGACAGCTTCTTTGGTCCCTCCATATAATTTTTGAAATATTTTTATATTGTCCTTCGTAAAGAATTCGAAAATTGATTTTGCTTAAAAAGATTTCAGAAGGATCGTTGGCATTGACATTGTTGTGACTTCTTTTTTCGTTAAATCAATCTCTCGAAGATTTTCCTTCTTCGTAAAATTTTACAAGTTTGCGAACATCTATAGAAGTTTGCTTGCCCATTTTTCAAAAAATATCAAGGCCTCTTCTGGGAACCGCTTATTTTTTAAATAACTACTAAAACATAAAACGTCGTAGTATAACAAATCTCAAAAATAATAGTTCTTTTTTATTCGAAAACTGCTTATTACTAGTTATGCACAGGAGTTGTACAGTTTCTTTTAACGCTTGAAATCTGAACTTTTTTTGATTTTTGTTCTTTAATAAAACTTTGTATTGGTTCCTTTTGTTAAGATTAACATTTTTCATAAAGGATGCGATTTGCACATGATAACTCAATTTTTTATCCTAGCTGAGCACTCAAACATACGAAGAATGATAGATCGCTTTAATTTTTCTGCGATAATCTCTTCATTCCTACCTAAAATAGCATGTTGGCCATATTAATCAAATGAAGTTATATTTTTTTGGAACACAACACAGAATAACACAAGTACATGTCCTCCATATATTTCCTGTGACAAAAGGTTTTCATTTTACTAAAGTTAAACAAAACATTATATAAAAAATATGTATTTATTTTTTTTAGAAATGTAAAACACAGTACTGACAGGAAGGTATTTAAATAGTTACTTTGCAACCGGCATTATCATGGTGCAACAAAATTGAATGTGGTTTATTGTAATTAAGAATTTGAGAGCTATTCAAATACACCTCTCGGACGAGATTGTAGACACAGTTTGTATACCTTTAAAAATATAAAAAACCACTGGTCAAAGTTTTAAAATGCAATACCTATTTTTCTTTCCGTGAATGTTATATAATTGGTTAATTTATCTTTTATCCATTTTTAATCAAACGTAAAATTTTCTTTTTGATTACAAACTGCAGCTTCTGATGCAAAAAGTATTTCCTTATTGCCATAATAAACTTAACAAAGACAATGGTGGCATACCGGGTTCAGCGCCTTTCTTGAAACCTTGAAGGAAATCGATTTGAAACATTTTTCTATACTCCTCTTAATATTGCTTACCCAAATACAGTACCATGGGAACAAAACCCCAATGAAATGTTGTCTTGGCAACATCGTAAACAATTTCCAAACGTTCCTTAACTTCTGGAGACATGGCCACGTTAAGATTTAGCGAAAATCTTTTTCTTTGGAAAATTAACCTGTAATTCCAAGTAACAAAAAAATAAGGTGACAGCTCAGAGATGACAAACTTGTAGAAATGTACTTTATTGGGACATTTTAAAATAAAAAGGTATATAAAGTACGTTTTGTGTAGCAAAAATTTCAATATATGTATACATCAATTTCTGCTATTCTGATTTATATTATACTGAAAAATATTAATTTTAATAATTAATTTAAGGTAAAATAGCTAAAAGTTTTTTTTTTAGCTATGTTGGCTTTTCAGCTAATTGACTATCATTGTGGCATATTTTTTTATATATATTAATGCCAGCTTAAGTTAATTTAATCTTTAATGACAAACGCTGTTTCTAGATTGTGTGATTACGGCAAATTTATAACAAAATGCCCCAAAACTTATAACTTACATACATATGAAAACACTTTTAAGCGTTGTAATACATTTTTTATAACTAAAATAAACTGTACATTTAGCAAAAAATAGAATTAACAAGTGCAGTAGTAGGTACTATTTTAAAAATTTTGTTTACCAAGCCTGTGCGAGCTATTAATCCATTGAAACGAAGTGAGATGCAGTTTTCAATTGCCACTTACTTAAAATTGAAACTGCCAGACTAATTTGAGTTATATTTAGTCCCAATTTACATTGGATGATTTTTATCGCTGCAACTCTTAAGGCCGTGTCAGATACGACTTTGTTGCTTTGCGTGACATTTGAAACTTTAAAGACAAAGCGTAAATCAAAAGGTGTATCTCACAATGAAAACTTTGACAGCACTCATAATATGTTCGTTTACATACAAAAAAGGTACACATTTGGAATTGTAGAAGTGTTTCTTTTAATTAAAACATTGAAGTGATTTGGAATTGTACAAGTATTTCGTTTAAACTTGTTTAATCGCTAATTTAAACATTGAAGTGATTTGGAATTTTAGAAGTGTTTGTTTTGTGTAAAAACATTCAACTGATTTCGAATTGTAGCGCAAAGCACACAAAAAGTTGAATGTTGGTTAACTTTTCGCTTTGCTTTGCGTCAAAAGTTGTTTATGTGGCAACTTTCATATAACTACGTGCATTTTAACTAAAATGTCAAAGCGAAACTCTGAAGCAAAGCAAAGCAAAAGTTGTATCTGACACGGCCTTTAGTTTGTTGCTGTAAATAATTTGTGTAAAGAAAATAGTGGTAGAGTTACTCTTTTCCCCTATTCTCTTTACTCACATTATTTACAACAACAAACTAAGAGTTGCAGCGACAAAAGTCGTCCAATGTTAATTGGGACTTAGCAACAACAGTTGACTTTTGGAACATTTTAACAAAAAATGACAAAAAAGATTACTACTTATTTAATTAAAAAATAATAAATTTAAAAAATTTGATGACATTAATCGCGTACAAAGAAATGATTGCATACAAGGATTTTTATAAATTTAAAAACTTCTCTTAAGATTGTTTCTTCAATAAAAATTATTTAGTTTTGGTACTCCAATGCTAGTCGATAAAAATTAAAAACAAAAACCGAGACTCAACCGCTGATGATTTGCAATTTTTAACTATCAAATCGCCGGAAATTTACCATCAAAATGGATGTTGCTGTGTATTGTTACTCTATCCAATAAATTAGCGATTAAACAAGTTTCGACTTAAGGCCAAACTATAATATGCATAAGCTGACTTAAGCTAATGTCAAAAATTGAATGAAAAGTTTGTCAAATGCTTAAGCAACTAATTGAAGACTTTTAGATGACTATATTGTACTTACTTGAATATGGAAATTATTATGCACATTCGTACTTCTGCAAAAAAATAATTTCTCTGTAAATAAATGAAATTTATTAACAAAAAGACGTTTAATAATCATATTTTGTATACTTAATACTATTCTTATGCAAATTTATAATTTTTATAAAAAATTACACATCGCTGTTTGTATTGTTTGGGCCAAAAGTACGAAAAATATGCAACTGTGTGCATCATTTGAATTTATAAACAAAAAAAAATTAGATTTTGTTGCAAATTGTGGGTTAAAAAAAAGGAATTAAAATGCTTTAAGGCCCTTAAGTTATTAAACTCCAAGGTTGAGTCTAGTTCTTCAACGTTATTAAAAGTACTACAAAATAAAGATTCACATTGTAAAAAAGTAAAAAATATTTAATATAAATGCAGGGTGCGAGAGAGCTTTTCAAAAACATCATAGGCTGCAATAGTGCTCATTCAACTGCCTGATGTAGCTGCCATCCTCTTCATTTCCTTGCAGAAACGTTCCCGTAGTAACTTCCATTTGTGTTTGTATTTTGCGACTCTATATAATTCATACCAGTATGAAAATGAAAAACGCAAACAAAATTCTTCAAGGTATTACCACTGTTACTGCATTTTTCTGCTACTTCTTTCCATGCTCGTTGCTTTGAATTGCCGTTATAATAAAACGCGTCTCTTTTGTCATATAAGCAATGTTTTCTTTTTACGTTTTCTATTATATTCTGATAAAATATTTTTTCGCTTTCGCCCTCTATTGGAATTTGTTTATTAATGTATCTATAACGCAATGCAAAATCAGCTGTTTCCGTATGGAATGTGCGATCAGTTTCGTACTTTGCTTAAGCAAATGACATTTGACGAAAAGTTTTGTTAAGTACATTATAGTTTGCCACATATGATTATTAGGCATTTGTACAGTTGCCTTAAGTCAGCATATGAATAATATAGTTGGGCCTTTATTTTAGCTGAAATACTGACCAAGTAACGATTTTCTACTTTTGGCGACTTAGACGATCAGAAATTTGACGTCTAGATTTAGCAATTAAACCAACAGTTAACAAAAATGTAGTTTCTATGACACTTGTGCACTTGCTGCTCTCGCACTGAAAAAATCGCTAAAAAAGACTGCAGCTACTTTAGAAGGCAGAATAAATAAATGACACATACATAAATAGATTTTAATATTAATTTTATAAAAAAAATAACTTAAATATATAAAAATATAAAATCTTTGGAAAAATATACAAAATCTTAATTAAGTTTAGAGAACATTTTTTCACTTTGCCTTTTCTTCCAAAAAAACATGAAGAAAAAGTATAAAGCAAATAACACACAAAGGACAACAGAAGTTATAAAATAATTATAAAGCGTTAGGTCAGATAAGTGTAATTGATTTAAGGGCACTACTAGGCCACGTGTAACTAAAGGTCCACTGCCATAACGATTAATGTAGTCTAACCAAAAAATGGCAGTTGCTAAGCCACCCAAAGGTCTATCGCGAAAAACTTTTGAAACAGTTCTAATGTTGAGAACATAAAACTCCTTGTGTAAAATGGTATCCAGAGCCCATTTGAAAGAAGTTTCAGTAAAATTGTCATAATTCACACGCACACCAATTTGCAACTTTTCCGCCAGCAGCATGTTTTTCATTTCATTGGGAAATAGTGGTACGCCCAGCAGAGGTACATGACGGATAATGCTTTCCTGTAAGCCCATGATATCGCCATTCATTATAAATAATTTTATATGAGGATGAGCAAGAATATCAGTTTGAGGTACTAAATGTTGGATCATCATATTTTTCGGAAGACCCTCCAATTTCTGAACATCATGACAAGTCCATAAAATGCGTTCTTGGCGTTCACCCAATGAATGAAATATAATATCAAGTTTATCTTTGGATATTTCGGCACAATTTTTTTCATCTCCCAAGTGCATGTAAATGGCACCATAACGGGCTTCATCCAGAAAACGTCTAATATGCCAGGGTAATTCTTTAGGAGCTCTAATGTGCAAGCCTCCTACGGGTATAATATTGGGAATGATTGGTTTCGGAGCAGCCAATGGATAATAATTGTTAACTAACAATAAAGCCAGGTTTGCCTGCAGCTCAACTATTGATGGTATGGAAGCTTTAAATTTTCAAAATAAATATTTTTTTATTGTAATTAAAATATTTTTGTAGTTTAACTACTTACCCTTGAGCGGTGAAAAATGTTTCTGAATCACTTTCTCCTGCAGTCCGTAATGATCGCTAATAAAATTTTGCCTAGATTCCAGACATGATCTAATATTTGCCAACCTGTACCAATAACCCATATTTTTGTCAAAATTATTCAAGTCATAAGGTAGACATGCCGTGGGTATCAGTAGGTCTTGCACTTGCTCCATATAGTTAGCAAAATCAGTACTTACTATACCAATAACAGGAACTGTGAAATAATAACCCAAGGCTAACAAAGCTTCGGTATAGAACATATCCACAATAATTAAATCATAATCAAAGTCATCTTGTGAAGTTTTAAGTAATTTCTGAATTTTATCATTGCTTAAGAAATGATTCATAAGTGAATGACCAGCTGTCGCTAAATATTTATTTAACTTTTGGCTATTGACGGCGCCTAAAGTCTGTAAATCCTTAACACCCGCCTGTTTTTGTACTAAAACATAATGCAAAGGATTTGTAAATATTTTTAGCAAAATTAATTTCTTTTATTAATTTATCTATATACCTTCTTTCCAAAACTGATATTCTGGTTCTATTATATTTTCGAATAGATTGTCTAAGCGTTCATCTAAACGATGACTATTGTACAGTGTTACATTGTGCTCTCTTTTGGCCAACTCCGTCATAAGTGTTCTCATAACTACAAAATGACTTTCGCCGGCATGCGGAAATATACCCAAAATCTTCGCTCCACTTGTAATTCCAATTAAACTTGCGGCTATGATAAACCATTTCAGCCAGCAAAAGGTTTGTTTTTGTATCTACACAAGAGATAAATGAAATAAATGTTTAAATCAATATATTTTATTTTAATCCCAGTTGCACTATACGAGTTGTTACAGATGGGATTTCATCAGCGGTACCTCAAGGCTCCGTTCTTTCTCCTACCCTATTTCTTATTTTTCTAAATGATCTTCTTTGTCAAACTTTCAATCCTATTTACTCTTTCGCAGATGACAGCACCATTTGTGATTCGTATTCATTTGGCAATAGCTCGAACCAGTTGGAGGTGGGTTCTAAAAACATGAATGATACGCTTAAACACGATTTCGCAACAACCTCGGAATGGGGTCGTGTGAATAGAGTAGATTTTAATGCTCGCAAGACATAATGTTGCATGCTACGCTTAGATATAAGTATTACGAAGTCAGAGCTTCCGATTTTCTTGGCATACAAATTCAGAGTGATGTTCGATGGAGTAAATTTCATTTTTACATTTTTCAGGTTTCTTAAGCGTTCAAGTGCCTCGGTTTTCTAAAACGGTGCCAGAGATACTTTACTCCATCCGATCTCCGTACTGTGTGTGATTCGATTTACATCCCCCCCTGGCCATGAAGCCTTAATCAGATGGTGGATCAAACCACTGCATAATTTGGAACGTCATGCTCGTCCTAGGAAGCCGAAGCTATAATTCTATGCAACAGTACTTTCTAGTTGTAGCTTCGATGATTCCAGAGCAGGGCTGCAGATCATCACTCCTTGTTTAAGAGTTGGAGACTTTCAAACTCCTGTCCAGAACACATGTCGAGCATGCTCACTGGATCTGGGAACATTTCACCAGGTAGGTGTTATTAAAGGTGAAATGAACCCGGCCGCCATAGAACCATAGACTGATATGGGGCCGCGAAACCACAACCACCACGATACTCCCATATAGGGGCCAACCTCAATAATCAGTCAGAGAACAGTTAAATGTCTAAAGAGACAAATAACGAACTTTGCAGCTTACTGATTCCCGTGGAAATAAAGTGGAGTTTCCAGTTTTACCCCTGCTGACTTCAGGGGACTGGGCTCCCTTTTTCCCCCAGTTGCACAGTGTCTATATAGTCGAAGTTCTATAAAGACCATAGATATGTGCCCCCGGGGGAAACCCGATCTCCGTACTATTTATGCCACCTAAATCCGTTCAAAGATAGAATACAACTCTCATGTATGGGTCAGCGCTCCAAAATGTGTTTTAGAGTTAATTGGCCGCGTACAGGATAGGGCCAAGAGTCTCAATGGGTATCCAACTCTATTGATTTTCTGGAGCATCGGCGCAATGTGGGTTGTATTTCACTGTTTTATCGTTACTACAATAAGTGCTGTAACGAAATTAGGGAACTTGTTCCCGAAACTCGTGTTCTATGTCTCTTCCAGTATCGGGCTCCTGCTAGCCCAGGCGACTGGTGCCGCTTTTTACATCCAAAGGCACAAGTCAAGATGTGGAATAGATCCGTCGACCTAAGACACTAATTGACTGGTCTATTTCTCAAAGTTATCTTACTGCTGCTCAAGAAAGTGTTCAAAACAATCCATCAACCTCAATTCGACGCCGTTCTCTGAAGCTTGGTTTTGAAAAAAAAATTTTGCAGTTTTGCACAAGGATTTGTATGTGTTTTCATATAAGAGCTTCTTACACGAGATCATTAACGTAGCCGTACATATGCCAATAGGATGTTACGGCTAACCTATGACAATACCGATTTTTATGAAAAAAATCATAATGGGTGACGAGTCATATTTTTATTTGAATGGATATGTGAATAAACAGAATAGTCGGTTTTGGGGAATCCAACAGTCACCTATGCATTCAATAAAACTGACAGTCTCGTGTGGAACTTAATCAGGAGGAATTATTGGCCCTTATTTGTTTGAAAATGAAAAAGCCGTAATGGTAACTGTGAATAGGGAGCGACACCGTGATATGATTGAAAGCTTTTTAACGCCACAACTTCATGCTTTGGGCTTGATTAACACGTGGTAGTAGCAAGACTGTGCCACATCGCATACAGCCAGGATTACAATGGAATTACTGTGAGATCTCTTTCCACAACAAGTTATTTCAAGAAATGGTCGCCTGATTTGACTGCTCCGGACTTCTTTATGTGGGTATATCTGAAGAGCAAACTTTATGCAAACAAACCAGAAATGCTTAAGCAACTCCAATAAAATATTCGTGTTGAAATTAATGAAATACCGCGTGAAATGAGTAAGAATGTAAATGAAAAATGTGCTCAAAAGGGTTCGCATTTGTGAGGCTAACAGAGGCGGGCGGACATTTATCTGATACTGTCTTCCATACATAATTGCCGACATTGAATAAAATATTTATCAATATAAGATCCATTTTCCTTTATTTAATCAAAAATTATAAACAAAGTAGTATACCTTTTCCGCGGACACCCTGTATTTTATTTTGTATAAATTTTTTTATTTTTTTAATCGACCTTTTTATATTTTAAATAAATATCTGTTATTCTTTTCAACGGTCTTTTTTAATTAATTTAACAATATATGTATTTTTTTCGATATTTCGCTTTCCTATGGAAATTAAATTTAAAATTAAATTTTTCCTGAAGAAGCTTTCCATAGGAGAGCGAAATATCGAAAAAAATATATATATTGTTAAATTAATTAAAAAAGACCGTTGAAAACAATAACAGATATTTATTTTGTATAAATAAAATAGGTATAATTTTTTTATTGTTCCTGAATTTTTGTTTAATATATCGAACTTAAGGTTTATTGCTCTGAATTTTGTGAAAATTTTATTTTTTTGGCTCACTATAGAGTGTCAGTGGAATATAAACAAAATGTTTAGGACACATCTTATCAAACTATAAATGTTCTTCTTATCAGCAAATTGGATACAAAAGAACACGACTAAAATTTGTTTTAAGACTTTTCTAATTTGAATTTAATTATTTTCATAATTTTCCACTTTTATATTCAGACGGATAAATAAAATTCTTTTTTAAATATAAAAAATAATCGTACCAACAAATTATGTTGTTGCATTTTGTGAATCCAATGTTTATTGTTGGTGGGAGTGAACTGAGTATTTTTTACCGTTTTAATTGATTAGAATATTTTCCTTAATTGCAAAAACTGTTTCTGCTTTTATTATCATAAAATCACATCTGCTTTCCGGCTTTTTCTTTTTACTAATAAATGATCTTTTTTGTTACATACAACATGTGTATGTATGTATGTTGTTGTGGCTGTGGTTTCTTTTATTTATTTCCTATTTTCTTGAACTCCACAACCTACTCATCCCATCACTTGCTTAACTTTTGATTTCGCCTTCTATACTGATTTAATTCACATAAATATTGTGGCAGGCAACATTCATCTGGAATAAATTATTTTCATAAAGTTTCAATTGTTTTAATTGTTGATTTGATATTGGTCTCAGAGAGCATATTCTCTCTACTGAGAGAATATTTCTTTTAAGAAATTTTGTATGAAAAAAATGTCGTACGTGAAAATAAAATGTTACAGAGTTGAGCAATTTTTCAGTAGCTGGGAGTTACTAATTAACAATGTGTACAGTGAAGATGACGGAGTAACTCAGGCAGAGACTTTCAAACACATAAATAACATTTTTTCTAATTTTTTAACCCAGAACCAGAGTGTGTCTGAATTGTCAGTAAGCCAGCTTAAGTTATTTCCTCAAAGGTAGTTCCAATGCGGGAGAGGATGTATGTTTATTTATTGTGTAATTCTACAAAGTGAAATTTGGGCGAGGAATTATAAGAAGCCTAACCATGATAAAGGAAAGTTCCAGCTGCGAGGCATTAGAAAATTTGCTGCGACGTTTATGGACTTTAATCCAAAATGACAAATAACATTTAAATTTGCACTCTTCAAACTCTTTCAGGTTATAAGAAAATAGCTTTTAGTTGACGACTAGCTAGGCTAGTTGCTTAAGATAATAATTTTCTAGAAAGCAAAAACATAATCCTTTTGCGCTGATAACAGAGAATTAAAGAAACATTTTGTTGGACCTGCTTTCGGCACTTAAATTCAATTTAATATCTTCTTTGTAACAAAAAGATAGCCAACACACATTATTTTTATACCGCCTTGAATTTGTAAAGCCTGTCTTTTAGCTAACTCTTACATTTTTCTAAAGGAGGTTGAAATTAAAAAATTTTTAATTTTTTGATACCCCTAAGAAAGATAATGTTCACTAAACAAAAATGCCGTATATTTTTTGGATAGATAATGTCGACGCATCAAAGTCACAATTGCAGACACTTATATAAAGTATGTAGAACAGCAAAGTTTACAGACTAGAAAATATGCATCGTGTAGTCTCTACCCAACATAGAACAAGACAGAAGCTTTCTTGTTAACAAACCCTGAAGGACAAAATTGGAGAAAACGGTAAAGGAAAATTTCGTATTAAAGTTATATATATATCACAATTTTTTTCAAAAATTCTGCAGCAGATTTTTGTTTATATCAATATCAAAAAGAACGGACATTGAAATTGTCGTATGGTTTGTTTATTTTTTGTACAACAGCTATCATTCGTAAATGGACGTACCTCCAAATCCTCACTTAAGCAATTTTTTGCACAGTGACTGACATTCGAAAACATCCAATGAAGTGCTCTAATATTACAGTTGGTACGAACAGCTCTAAAGTGCAGGATGTGCGCCGAAAACCTATACTACTATTTTTGCTTAAAATATTTTATTAAATGAAAGAGAATGGATCTTATATTGATAAATGTTTTATTCAATGTTGGGCTCGCCTCTGCCAGCCTCACAAATATGAGTCGTTTTGAGCATATTTTTTATTACATTCCCACATATTTCATTAATTTCATCACGAATATTTTGTTTAAGTTGCTCAAATGTTTCTGGTTTGTTTGCATAAACCATGCTTTTCAGATATCCCCACAAAAAGATGTCTGTAGCAATCAAATCAGGCGACCGTGGAGGCCAATCAACATCACCATTTCTTGAAATAACTTGTTGTGGAAAGATGTTTGGCAGTAATTCCATTGTAATCCTGGCTGAATGCCATGTGGCACCGTCTTGTTGATACCACATGTTAATTAAGCCCAAAGCACGCAGTTATGGCATTCAAAAGTTTTCAATGATATCATGAGATGGCTCCCCATTCACAGATACCGTTACGCCATTTTGATTTTCAAAGAAGTAAGGTCCAATGATTCCTCCTGACCAAATTGCACACCAGAGGGTTTGCATTTGAGGGTTTCCCATGCCCCAAAACCAAATATTCTATTTATTCACATATCCATTCAAATGAAAATATACCACGTCACTAATTATGATTTTTTCATGAAAATCGAGCTTGTTATGGGCAAGCTTTAACATCCTATTGACATATGTACGGCGGCGTAAATGGTCTTGTGGAAAAAGCTCTTGTAGCAACTGAATGTTATATGGAAACAAACGCAAAGCCTTGTGCAAAATTGTGGCCAAAGTTGTTCTTTGAAGACCAAGCTTCTAAGCACGGTTTGTTTTGAACACTATCTTGGTCAGCAGCAATACTTTCAGCCGATTACGCAGTAGGTTATGCTCTATGCTTGGGCCTAGCACCTACAGAGCCTTATTCTTCGAAATTATGCACTGCACTATGAATAGTGCGTTTTGTTGGCACGTTGTTTCTCCCAAAAATTTCACGTAACTTTCTCATCGTCACAGTAATCGATAAGTTTCTTACATCAAATTAAATGTAAAATTAAATTTATATATAAAAAAAAATAACTTAAAATTTTTTTAATAAAAGTAAAAAAATATATTTGTCATATTTATTTTTCACGTACACCCTATTTTACACTTGAGAAGATTAGATGGCAATTTGTTTCAGTTTCTCTCTCTCTCTCTCTCTCTGTCTCTCCTTAAGAAAATGCTTAGATTTTGTAATTGAAGAATTATGTTTATTATTGAAAAAAATTTGAAATGATAATAAATTTATAAGATTAAAATTTATAGAAAGTTTAACGCAAAAGATCATATTGTGTTCAATGTTGGCGATTACAGAGGCGTAGAGAAAATGTTTGGGGGAAGTTCAAAAAAAGTATTTTATTGTTTTAATTATCTGATTGAAAGTAACCCATTAAACAAATTTAAAGCAATTTCAAGAATTTAATATTGAAAAATATTATTAATTTTTTAAATTATCATTTCAAGTGCTGGGAACGTTAATGGAATGCCATCAAACGAAAAGAAATATTTTTTTTACTATTATACTCTTGTGTTATGGTTTTTGTTAAGACCAGGGTTTGGTGCTCATCTCTATGGTATATTTGTTCGCCAATCTTTTGTAGTTCTCAGAACGACTAGACGGTTTTGCCTAACTTTTGCTTTGAATTATTAGTGAAAGTCCAGGAAAGGTCTTAATGGTAAGAAATATAAATAATGGAAAATGCCAAAAACGACTATTTAATTATCCCATACAAAATCTTCCTAGCTGTGAAGAAGCATTTAATGTCTTTTGTTTAAAATTGTCATTTGGTTGTCAAATACTCATAAGTGCTTGGATGTGAAAGGGCTTAAATTTCATCAATTTATAAATGCAGCACAATCAACGGGCGTTTTCAGTATCAGACTTGTGGGTTAAGTATAGGTATGACATTTCCGAGTGGTATGTGCCGTCAAACTTTGAAACCTACTGGTGTAGGTGATTGCACAAATTTTCGGTGATTTAAAATTTCTATCCGTTTGTGAACAGCCAGCAAACTTCTGTAAGATCACAGAAAGCGTAGACGAATTGATGCAAAAAGTTTTCCCAAACATTACACAGAACTACAAAAATCATCAGTGACTCAGTACTCTTGCTATATTAGTCGCGAAAAACGTCGATGTCAATACCATCAACTTCACCAATAGAACACCCGAATCGATACTATGATGAATCAAGATGAAGTTGTAAACTATCTAACTGAATTATTGACTTCGCACGTTCTTATCTTGAAAATTGGCATACTCATCATTCTTCTTCGAAATGTAAATCCATCACGAATTGGCAACGGAACCCAGACTTTCAGCCAAGAAAATTATGAACAATGTTATCGGCGCAACAAGTTTGACTGGAAAATTCTAGGGAAAATCGTTGCACAGACATCTCTATGTGGTTTGTTCACACGTCAGCGCAAATCTTCTAATTTACTCGACGTAATAACACTTCCAGCGTAAGAACAACAATCGAAACAAAACAGAAAAAGTCGATAGTTTTTAAAAAATTGCAAATTGCCTAAATTTAAAGCTTCCGCACGACCAACAAAAAATACATATATTAGGTATACCGAGAAGTGGGTGGAAAAATGGGCATGGTCAATTAAAGTTGTATATACATAAAATTGCTTAGATTTTCGATATGTGCTTTGTATATACATATTTTCTGAACTTAAGACGTTATTTGTACTAAGTTTGACCGGAATATATAAAAAAATGTAAAATTCCATAGAAAAAAAGCGATTGCATCGGTCAAGCCGTTATTAAATTATACTCTTAGTAGCGAATAAATTTCTTTTGTATTTATATAAGAAAACAACATTCCTTGTTAACATTTCCTTGTTTATAGAAAAGGTCTATTTACTGCCTGAACTTGTTAATAATTAATAAACACAATTTTTTTGTGTTAAACAAATATTCATTTGTGTTTTTGAAACACATATAAAATTCAGTGCACGAATTAACACTTTTATGACAAATATTTGTCAAAAATATAAAAAACTCAAATAAATATGATTAACAAATAAAGTGAAAAATAAATAAAAAATAATGATAAGAAATAAGATCTTTATTATGTTATCAAACAAAGAGAAAAAGCATCAATTAAAAAGGCAAATGTTGTTAAAGTCATCATAAAAAAAGCAGTTTTAAGTTTAAAACAGGTTTAGTATTTGCAAACAAAGGAAAAACGCGTTTAAGACGACACCAAACTAAACAATAAAAGTTTTAAGGTGCAATGACTTTTTCTTCTTCTTCTTGAATTCTTGTGTATACATGCATACATACATATGGATGTAATGCTTACATATTGAAATAAAAG
Organism: Trichopoda pennipes; assembly: GCA_030448955.1. Classification (NCBI taxonomy): domain Eukaryota; kingdom Metazoa; phylum Arthropoda; class Insecta; order Diptera; family Tachinidae; genus Trichopoda; species Trichopoda pennipes. Next base: position 9,486,295 of record JASKUP010000040.1, read on the forward strand.
TGATACATAATGTCAACTTATTAACGTACCAATAACCTATTTTATATTTTGAAGAATCTAATTAAATTTATCTAAATGTAAACTAAAATTATTATATAAAAAAGTGTTGGCGCTGCTTTTTTGTTCATTTTTTCAAATGCTAAGTTATTAGTGACAGGCTAGAGAATTGCATAAAACCACGCAAGTGTAAAGTGAAATGCAAACAGAATAAAAAAAATGATTTTTTTGTTTATTAAATTTTTTTGTTCCTATTTTTCGTTAGTTTGTGAAGATATTTTTAGTGTAACTAAAATAAAATGAAGTATTATCCCATTTTTTAAGAAAAGTAATAGCAGATAAGAGTATTTTTTCACTCTATTTGCGTTTAAAAACGACTGTTTCCATTTTTTTGTTATTACTTATTGCCAGCCTTTCAAAGAAATCATTTTTGGATAGATTTCTGTCACTTAATTCTATATAAAACAATATTTCTATTTTTTTTAAGTAAACTAAACTTTTTTTTAATTACATTTCAGGTTTTATTATTTTCTTGCTCTTTGTTAGTTTTTAATAGATTTTCAATTTTTACTTAAGTTCTAAATGAACTGTTTTTAGTATAATAAATTTGGAAAATTAAATGCAACAACATTTTAAATCCTAATTTAAATTATTTATTTTGTGTTTTCGTTTAATTCTATAATGAATTTATACTCTACATTATTTGCTTTTCTTAAAACAAACAGATCTCAAGTTAAAAAATAAATCTTAAAAATCAAAATTTATACAAATGTATATTAATAATTTGTTTGTTTAAAGCTTTATTCAGTAGCATCAGTTTTTGCTACGGAAAATGGTTCAGGGACGGGCAAAGAGCCACAATTAGCAATAACTACATCCTGAAGGGGACGATCACGGTTATCAACTGGAGTACTTTCTATTTGACGTACAACATCCATGCCAGACAATACTTTCCCAAAGACAACATGACGACCATCTAGCCAGTTAGTAAGCTTGGTGGTTATAAAGAATTGAGAACCATTAGTGTCTTTACCAGCATTAGCCATGGACAACCAGCCAGCACCATAATGCTTAAGCTTAAAGTTTTCATCTGGAAAACGGTCACCGTATATAGAACGGCCACCAGTGCCATCACCCCGTGTAAAATCACCACCTTGGATCATGAAATCTTTAATGACACGATGGAATTTGCTGCCAACATAACTGAAAATAACATGCATAAGAGGTTTATATTAAATTTATTGCAATAGAATATTGATTTTTATAGACATTTAGAATAAACTATAGTTTAACAGAATTGTGATTAAGAAATTATATATTTTCTTTTTCGCGCTTAAAGGTTAAACTGAATAAAAAAAAAAAACATCCATAGATTTAAAAGACGTTTGCGGCTGTTTAAAGAAGCTTTGCAATGTGTTCTTTCCGAAAAAAATATATATATCATATATTGACGTCCCTACCACTTTGCAGCTTTCCGCTACACTCACGCTTTTAATCAGGGACAACTTTCAGCATAATGATTTTTTACTTGGGTTATCACAACAAACACAACTGTTCCACAATGATTCTGCAAAATATTTTATGGGCAAGATCAAAATCCCTGGAGATATTTATACGACAATATGTTGAAAGTATTTAATAAATAAAAGTTACTTTTAGTGGTCGCATGTGTAGTCGAGGGCACACACTTTGGTTCCCAAGCACCAATAGAAAATGAACATGGTATGTTCTTTCATAGAAACGGATTTCAATTACTTCTTTTATTTGAATTGCATTGTTCACATGTACGTTTTAGTTATTTTCGATAATCCATCGAGTGCAACTTCAAGTAAATACATTTCCACATTAACAACATTTGAACGACAAAGCTCTCGATATCGAATGCTAAAGATTTGCTCCTGGTTATATTTTAGTTTTCTAGCTTCGAAAGGTCTTATATGACTGACCCTAAGAAAAAAATTTATGGTAATGTTAAGCTAAATGATTTAGCCAGAGTAATATTCATATTTACAGCATCCTATAATGTTTTACAATAAAGAAATTGCGCTTTTCTGTTTTCTAGTGATGGCGAACTTAACTAATTTAAATAAATATATATTTTTCGGCTTTTGAAATATCTCTACTTTTTTGCTCAAGCAAAATAATTTCAACCTCCACAACTGCTTACAAACATCAGTTTGTATGTATGTATGTATGTATATGGTTTTTAATTTCTCTGTTCCATTATTTTAATTTAAATAACGTCACCGTAGTGGTACGTTTCTAAATTTTTTCCAACCGGCCTTTTAAAGCTAACGGTGCTTCGTATGGCCTGTATTTTTTTCTTTTTTTGTTTTATAGAAATTATTATTATTACAATTACTTTTATTATCTTTATTATTAATGCAAATTTATTATATAAATAAAAGCAAAGCTTATGTACTAATCAATAAGAAAACTTATATTCGCTTAGAATATATGTTTCCATACATGCACACATACTTACAATTGTATGTACACCCACTGCAATTTTGTTTGATTCTTTTTTCTGTTGTTTAAATTTTAACATTGTGACCTACTTTCAAAAGTTCAACAATCCAGAATTTAAGACAAATCGACACACAAAATGCATACACAAAATCATAAAACAATACAATTGATTAGAGCTCAACTAAACCTAACCTCAAAACTACAAATTTTTTAGGCTTATCTTTCTAATGGAAGATGTAACTAAACGAAGAAAAAGCAAACAAAAAAACTAAAAACTGGTTGAAAAAACTTACCCTTCTCCTTTAGGGTTTTGAGCCAGTTGTTTAAAATTCTCTACAGTTTTTGGAACAGTTTTGCCAAACAAACCAATTTCAATGCGACCGACCGATTTACCACCAATATCGATGTCAAAGAATACCTTTTGAACGAAAAAGCACAAACAATAAAAAAATGCAAACTTTTTATTAAAACAGAAAATGTAATTTTTTTTGTATTTACACACACACACACACATATGTATATGTTTCAGATTGTTCATGATAACTTATAAACAAAGTACCTTTTCTGTGACCTTAGGTCCTTTAATGTCATCAGCATAAACAATGCCACCGGCTAAAAACACTAAACACAAATTTAATAAAATCTTCATTTTTATAAATTTCTGCACTTTTTAATTAAGAACTGTATTATTCTCTTCACCAAACAGCATTAACTACTAGTTTAATCTTTAACAGCCAGCAAAAGAATGTTGATTAAAGAACATTTGTGACGTTGCCTTCTTAAAACTTTTGTTTAACAGTATTTTTTTCTTTTTGTTGTAGCTATTTCCTCTATGTTAAAAACAGTTTTTACGTTTGTTAGAGCAGCTGCACTAGCTAAATAAAATGAAACAAAGACACGTCATATTTACACGTATCAGAGATGATAAATACAGCACAATTGTTCTTTATTCAGTGTATTTCTGCTTTCAAATACACATACAAATTTTATTTGTTAGCCAGCATTAACCCGGGTAAAATTAACCATAAACTATGGCCAAACACAAAAATGCAAAGTTGCTCAAAACTGTTACGATAAATATTTATTGACACAACATAAATATTTTACTCTTTAAAAAATAATCTATATATACAAAAATGGTGTACAAAATATATAGCAATTCATAAAATGAGAACGTTGTTTGTATTTTCGAGGAGAAGGTTTTTACGGAAGAAAATTTTGGAAAATCCCTCCGGAAAAGTCGGAAAATTCGAAAATCGATTTTCTGTATGAAATTATTCCTTAATGACTTTCCAAATCAAAAAAATAGAAATTTCTTAGTGTAAATCATTGAAAACTGTGCAAAATGCGGAAAATTGGAAAATCTCTCCGCAAAAGTTGGAAAATTGAAAAAATCGCTCTCTACTGATTCCATTCAAATAAATCACATTGAAAATTTAAATATTTGTGTTGTATTATTGCTCTAAAGTTTGTCTGAAGGCTAAAATTTCGGCGAGACGAAGTTCGCCGGAGCCGCTAGTACTTTATATAATTGTTAATTTTTATAAATGCTTGGGGCGCTTGTCAAAAATTTGCTAAAGAGGCCAAATTTTTGTTTGTTACAGTGACTTTTCAATTATTTTACCATGTCCGGACGGCAAACGGAACCACTTGTTTCGTTCTCTGAACCTTGTTTCTTGTTTCGTTTTGACATTTAACTATTGTAAGCATTACATGCGCAGGCATAAATATTTCGGGCGAATTTTGATTGTTTAAAATGAATAAAAAACGTAATAATACTAAGTTCATACTTGTGTTTTTGAACGCGCTTAAGCAAAATGTTTTAAAATTTAAACACAGCCGTTCACACTATAATTGAGATGTTTAAGGTTGACGTTTTATCTACTTTTCTATCTTAAAAATGATTTCTTGTAGTGAAAACAGCCATTTTAGTTGGGAATCAAACCCAAACCCCAGACAAATTAGTTAATTACACTACCTACTAGCATACAGGGGCAAGAACGCACTTAGCATATCCCAAAATTATGTGAAATTCAGAGTTGTATTTGAAATTTACGTGTTTAACGGCGTGTTTAAATCAAAAACAACTCATTTGAGATGTTTAACAAAACACGTCAATGTATGGTAAAACATCTCAAAATCGACGTGTTTAATGCTTAAACACGATTGAGATGTTAAACATGCTAGGTTGGAACATAGTATAAGTTAGTTATTAAGAAATATATTTATTTTTAAATATTAATTTTGCACGCATTCAGCAGCACATCACAACACTTTTTATTATTTCAATATTTATATGTATGTATGTTTATTTTGCACTTTTTGTTTTAATTTTGTTAATTTTTTACAGTGTTTGACAAATAATGCAGATAAACCATGCTGTTACAATTAAGATTCGGTCGCGAACCGCGAATGGAAGAGCGATCCTCAATATTTGCTGCCCGTGTTCGTAGATTACTGTGGTATGCCATTTTTTAACATGCCTGCGTTTTTGTTTATTATTTTAAAGTGTATTGGAAATCTTTTGAGGTCAATTATAGTAACATAAAGAAGCCTAGCTATTGACTACCTAAGACGCTGAGCAGCAAGCTTTTAATCACTAACAACTTTTTTTTTTCTTTTTTTGTATTGGCATTCATTCCATAACTTGCTTAATAAGTTAATGTTTTGAAATATTTCATAGTTATTCAAAACAAATTCTGATTTAATGCGTTTGAGTTTTGATACTTTAAGAAACAATTACAAAATATTTAAATTAATTTTAAAAATTATTACTCAATCATTAAAAAGCACATAAATAAAACTGTGACGATTTTTACGGGAGGATTTTAAAACAAACACATCTGGCAACTATTTTTTCTATTTTAATCTATAAATTTTTAACGGAAAAATTAATGCTGGCATATTGCATAAATATAAAAATTTTATAAGTAATCTATAATTATTCGGAATCATTTTAATATAAGCAATTTTATTTCGTGCTTGATTCCTTTAAATAAATATTTCATGATATTCTCACAAAATATTTATTATTTATTTTTTTAATAAAAATTATTGTAATAAATATTTTGTGAGAATATCATGAAATATTTATTTAAAGGATTCAAGCACGAAATAAAATTGCTTATATAAAAATTTTATAATAAAATCCAGTTGATTAGAAAATTTTTGAAAATATTCTAATCAGATTGATAATTAACGTGTTGCTAGTTTCACATCACATGAGTGATAAGCACTGCTAGAGGTGAACCTTAAAATTATGAGCTAAAAATAGTAACTCCTAAGATTTTTTGCCAGCCGAATGACTAATTTTGTTATCTGCAGTAGCCTAGTTTATTTTGTTCAAAATTATTACTGTGAATGTAAAACTATTATGTATCTTGGAAGTCTATAATAAACGTCGAAAAATGGCATATAACAGCACCAGAATAACTTTCAAAGTAAAATTAACAATAATTATGTTTGGTTTGGAAATGGTTTCAAATCCACGACATTTTTATTTTGACATGTACAAACAGTTGTTCAAAAATTTGCTCAAAATGTTTGTTTTAATCGAAACATTTATTTGGAACAGAGTGTTTGCCTAAAATGTGCTTTAAAATTGTTGCAATGAACTTTTTAAGTCTTAAAGTTCATATCTTCTTCACTTTTAACGGCAAAGCGAATACCACAAATTAGTTGCTTCCTGCAAGTGATTAAAACTTTATTGCTTCTATTTTGTTTGTTCTGAACATATTAATCTTAATCAATGTTTTTTGTTGGCCAACTGAAGGAATTGTAGATAAAAATAATTAAAATCTTGGGGCATATGCAACCTCTTAAATAATAAATCCCCAAAGCAATAAAATTTTTTTCGGACAAATTTTAGAAATAAACACCTTTTTAGCAATTCGCAAAGAGGAATAGTTTCTATTCTTTTAGAGCTAACATTTTGGGGCATATACAACCCGTTGTTGTACTGCCCAAGTTATCTAAAAATCAATAAAAATCAATTAATTTTTTCTAAGAATTCTTTTTAGTTTTATTTCTTTTAACATCAACTATATAAATGAAATAGCATAAATTATGGAATATAAATATTAAAATAACCTAATGGATTTCCTGTCATATGCTGAGTAATATTTGTTATCATACATGTATGCATGGGTAAGCTAAAAAGTATTTATAATTATTATAATCTACATAAAAATATTTTTCTTTGAATATTAAATATTATTAAAATGCTAAAAAGCTATACAAGTTATTAATTTATACAATTATTTTACACAAAAAGAAAAAATAAAAAAAAAAAAAAAAACAAAACACGCAAAACAAGTTAACGAATTCAGGCGAAAAACAAAAAAAAAATAAAAAAAGAAATTAATAATAAATTTTGTAAAGAATACAAGATAAGTCATATTTAAAGTAATAAGATCACGTTGTGTTTAGTTTATCTTTAATACCACAGAAAGTTTAAATGATTTTATTTTCTAAAATAATTGTTGCTGCAATATTCCAAATAACTATAAGTGCGGTTTTACACACATCAACTTTTGTTGCTCAACTGTTGTTTTTTCCATTAGAAAGAAAGAGAAAGCCCCTTCTCTTTCTAATGGAAAAAACAACAGTTGAACAACAAAAGTTGACGTGTGTAAAACCGCACTAAAATGCCATTTTTATTCGAACATTTTTTGTAAGAATTCGCTTTAAAAATTCAGGTTTTTCTGTTTTAAAAAGCTTAAGCTTGACAGAACATGAACGATCGTTTAGTCCCAATTTACATTGGACGATTTTTGTCGCTGCAAGAGAGAGAGGAACTCTTCCACTATTATGTGTGTAAAGAGAATGGGGGAAGAGAGGAACTCTACCACTATTCTCTTTTCACACAATATTTACAACAACAAACTAAGAATTGCAGCGACAAAAATCGTGCAATGACCCCTTTCAGACAGGCAAATTTTACTTTGCAAAGTTTTGATTTTATGTGAGAGCGAGGGAGAAAGCATGATTGAGAGTACAGACTTTGATATACTCGCAAAGTTGCTTTGTTTTTCTTTCGTCGCTTATACACAGTTGTACTTATACACAGATTACATTACAGATTACATTGACTAAGACCCCTTTCAGACAGGCAAAATTTACTTTGCAAAGTTTTGATTTTATGTGAGAGCGAGGGAGAAAGCATGATTGAGAGTACAGACTTTGATATACTCGCAAAGTTGCTTTGTTTTTCTTTCGTCGCTTATACACAGTTGTACTTATACACAGATTACATTACAGATTACATTGACTAAAACAAAATTTGTAAAAGAAAACTTTTTGTGTTTGAACACCAAAGAAAGTTTAAAAGAAAATTAAAAAAACTTTGTCAAAGTAAAATTTGCCTGTGTGAAAGCGGTCTAAAACAAAATTTGTAAAAGAAAACTTTTTGTGTTTGAACACCAAAGAAAATTTAAAAGAAAATTAAAAAAACTTTGTCAAATTAAAATTTGCCTGTCTGAAAGGGGTCAATGTAAAGTGGGACTTCTAAACTGTATTTTGTTGTGTTCATTTTATTTGCAAATGACACTCATGCGCATGGATTTGTTGGCGAACAGCCAACCAAGTTAAAGAGAAAAGAGAGAGAAAGAGATCGAGTATAGTAAAAGGTAAATATAAGAGTGAGTAATTTATAAATATTGGTTAAATTAAAAAATAAAAAGAAAAAAAAATTGTATTGTATTGTGCTTCCAAAGGAAAAATAGTTAAAATTATATTCCTAAAAAATTACAGCCAAATAAAAGTGGGGATTTGAACTATATTTTTTTCGCATTTTGTTTGTCAAATGAGCAAATTTTGAGGCATTTCTATATTTTTGTGTGGCTTGTTGTTTATGTTTTGTGTGTCTTTGTTTCTTAACAAATATTTTTGAAAGTGTCGCAAAATATTGTATATTAAACTAAATCAGTCATTATTGCCAATCAGAGATTCTTGCTGCTCTTCATCGTTTATGCTGTAAAAGTAAATGTTGTTAAGTCATGAACACAAACAAGCAACATTTATTAAAATGATCAAAAATATTTACCGGACAATAATTGGTTTCTGGCAACTGCATACTTTTCTATAAATAACCTTAAACAAACGCATGAGAGGATCGGAATCATCATTACGCATAAGTAATGCTAAAAGTATAAGTGCTATAAAAGTGGGCACCGAGCCCATATAAAATAGCGGAGAATAAGGTTTCCTTTTGAGTACAACATCAAATAATATTGATAAGGGTATTTGTAAAGAAATGGCAATGGTGCCAATTAGAGATGAGGTTAAAAAACAGCCCCTACACACGTTTAAAAATTAAAGAGTCAAAGAGTTTTAAAAAATAAAACAAAATTATTTTATAAATAAAACTTACCACAGCCACAGGGCCTCAGAAACGACGGTACCAATTAGACCATTTAAAAATAATATTGCAAATTGATTTTGATTAGGCAATTCAAATTTCTCTATTTTGGTAAAATTCAATATAAAAAATATTGGCCACATTAGAAGTAAATTCCATAAACCCACAAAACCTACAAAAACAAAAACATACAATTGAAAAAATAATTGATAAATAGTTTCCAAAAACAAAGAAACCTACCAAAAAATAGGGGTATATCGATTTTTTCTTCTGTATCACTTTTTCTCTTGACAAACACCAAATAGGCGGCATAGAAAAACGAACTAAATAAAGCCAGCAGTGCTCCACGGGAAAAATTTTTATCTTGAATATCAGAAATGGTTACAGCAGCCTTGAAAAGAGACAGAAAAAGAAATGTAATGAAATGAAATTGTTAAAATGAAACTTTTTAATGATATTTACAGGCCCAAGGCCCATGAGGGCTCATTAAGTGGCTAAAACTATTTAAAACAAATTTAGGAAATAATGAATTAAGAAAAATTAAAAGAAAAAATATGACAAAAGGGAATTATAATCATTTATAAAAAGGAAACCCAAATTATTGTCATACCAAAAAATGGCGAAAAATCATTTTTCGCTTTAGGTATAGAAAAAAAAATGAAAAGCTTTAGAATGTTCATAAGCACGCTGACTCATAAATTTTATTTATTAAAATCTGACTATGAACAAAGAGCGAAGTGTAAATTATATCCAACCGTTAGTCTAGTAACGATAAGAAGATGGCGATAAAAACTCTACAATGCAATATGTTTATTAAAACAACAATCATCTATTGGACACACGGCCTACTAACTGTGGTTCGGTCACAAACGAAGCGAAGGTTTAACCCAGCGGAATTTGTGTCGACCGTCACCATAGTGGTTGACCAAAGCATTGGACAGTTGAGCGGAGGTTCTAACCCAGCCCATCTTACATTGTTTTGGTTTGTTCCCTTGAACACTGACCGGTATAAGTAGGACCAAAATAACGGAAACCGCCTCAGTCACACACACACACCAGTGTACAGTAGACGGAGTCGAGAAGCGAGCTGCCGTCAAGCGGAGGATTAGTGACAAGTAAAGTCTAAGTTATAACCAAATCAATCGAAGCCTTTTATTTGTCTCAACGACACTCCACAACCCTGAACGCCGCTGAGTATACCTTAGCAGCCAGGAAAAGCGTGTCGTTACATTTGGCGATGAGAAAGTTACGTGCAATTTTTGGGAGAAACAACGTGCCAACAATACGCACTACTTATCGTGTAGTGAATGATTATAAAGAAAGACGTACTGCAAGATCGGCTGAAAAATTACTGCTGCTCAAAAAAGTGTTCAAAACAATCCATCAACCTCAATTTGATGCCGTGCTGGGGAGCTTCAAATAAAAACTTTGGCCACAATTTTGCACAAGGAATTGCATTTGTTTCCCTATAAGATTCAGTTGACACAAGAGCTTCTTCCACTCGATCATTTCACCGCCGTACATATGCCAATAGGATGTTACAGCTCACCCATGACAACTACGATTTTCATTAAAAAATTCGTAATCAGTGTCAAGGCACATTTTCAATTGAATGGATATGTTAATAAACAGAATAGTCGGTTCTGGAAAATGGGAAACCCTCAAATTATTCAATAGTCACCTTTGCATCCATTAAAAGTGACAATCTGTTGTGCAATTTGCTCAGAAGGAAGAATCATTTGACCTTTCTTTTTTTGAAAATAAAAACGGTGTAACGATAACTGTGAATAGGGAGCGATATCGTGATATCGCAATATAACTGAAAAATTTTTAACGCCACTGCTGCATGCTTTGGGCTTCATTAAAATGCGGTGTCAACAAGACGGCACCACATCGCATACAGTCAGTGTTACAAGGGACCTCTTTCCACGACTTATTTCAAAAAAATTGTGATGTCCATTGGCCTCTACGGAAGCCTGATTTGTCTGCTCCGGAGTTCTTTTTGTGGGGATATCTGAATTGCAAGGTTTATGCGCCAGCAAACCAGAAACGCTTGATTAACTCAAACAAAATATTCATGATAAAACTAATGAAATAGCGCGTGAAATGTGTAAGAATGTAATGAAAAATGTGCCTAAAAGCACTCGCATTTGTGAGGCTAACAGAGGCGGGGCGGACATTTATCTGATATTGTATTCCACACATAATTACCGACTTTAAATAAAATATTTATCAATATGAGATCCATTCTCTTTCATTTAATCAAAAATTATAAACAAACAAAGTCGTATACTTTCCCGGAGGACACCCTGTATATATAATAATAAATTTATTTCTTTTATATTAAAAAATATTTTTTAATACATTTAAATTTACTGTTCCTAAAGATGGTGGTGGCAAAATATTAATATTTTTAAAAAGATTATTTTTTGAGATACTACTCCTAAAAAATAATTTTTATTTACAAAAGGTATTTTTTAGGTTCTTATGATAAAAGGCCATACAAAATTGAACATGAATTGATAAGAAAATTAAATTAAAGGTGTTTTTATAATTTTTTTTATCTTGAAGAATTACAAAAAGTTCCTTAACTGCTGATGAATGACAATTTTTAAAAGTACTTTTGTAAGGGGTACTTTTGGTAAAACGTACTAAAAAAGGTGTCAATAGTTTATATTGAAAAAATAAAATTAGGTCGGCAGGTAAAAACATTTGTTTGGTGGGCTGCTTTGGTTCTCTTGAATACAGAAGAGTTAAGTAATTATTTACTTAAGACAATTTAATGCACTATTTTAAATGAAAACTTTTTATAAATAAATATTTCTCTAAAAACGAACTTTTTTACATTTACGAAATTTTTCCCAAGAAGGTTTGGGAGTAACGTACTTGTTTAATTTTAAAAATTAAATTTTCTTTTAATACGTTTTTTAAAGGGTACTTTTTTTACAATTCCCTAGTTTTTAGCCAATTCTTGTTAGGTATTCTTTAAAAATCTCTTACAAAGCGTAGATATCTTTTGACATTTAATGTTTTTAAAACTTGTTAAAGGTACTTTTTCAACGGTACTTTTTAAAAAAGTACTGTTTTCAAATTACGAAATTTTTTTCCATGCAGATTCGACATTAACGTACTTGCTTAAAGATTAGTTTATCAAAGGTACTTATTAAATCTAATTTTATAAAAAAAGTACTTTCTTTCAATAAAATTTTTTATGAAGTGTCTTTTATTAATTGTTGCGTATTTTTTTAAACACTTTTTTTAAAGCGTAGATACTTTATGAAATTTAACGTTTTTACAATTTAAAAAAAAACGATACTTTTGAAAAAGGTACTTCTTTAAGAAAATTTTGTTTGTAATTCTTTAAAGGTTAATAAATTAATGGCACTTTTTAGAACGGTGCTCTTTTACAATTCACTAAAGTTTCTTTACAAAAAGTAGATATTTTTTAAAATTAAATTAATCTTGAAGTACTTTCCAACGAAATTTTTTATAAAGTGCTTTTAAAATCACAAATTTTTTTGTACTTGTATAAAGATTAGTTTATCAAAGACACTTGTTTTAGCTAATTTTTTTATAAAAATACTTTGAAATTTTTTTTAGAAAAAGTACTTTTTTTTACAGTGCATAAAGTTGATTTTTATTAGTTTTTTTTCCAAGATCTTTTTTTAAAAGTCTAGGTTATTCCTTTAAAAAATGGAAAATTGGAAATTTTGCTATATGTTAAGGGGCCACTTTAGAAAGTTATTTTAAAGAAAGCTAATCTATAATTCTTAGATAATTGTTTTATTGAGCTGTATATTATTTCTTTGTTATTGTCCTACAGAGGTTTTATATCACCTGAATTGAAAGAAAAATACCAAGGCAAATAAAAACAGGTATTTTTTTTTATATTTTGTTTGATAAGATTAAAATTTTTAGAATTCTACTCACCACTCCTCCAATATTCATAGTGACAGCAATGACCTTTGTTATAGTAAATTTGTCGCCCATTGATGAGGGAAAAAATGCAGCTAAAGCCAAAGTGAATAGAGATGAGGATGAACTTAATAATGTTACCACCGCTGTTTCTGTCATTTCTAATGATACTTGGAATAAATAATTTGCCAAAAACCACTTAAAACAGAAGATAAAAATAAATAAAGACAGTGAAAAAAAACAAGAAATGGTTCTTTACTCCTACCAGAATACAAAACAGTAAAGCTGTTTTGGCGGTTTTATTATGGGATGATTGTCTGCGTATACGCATGCTGGCAGCATATGAAAGACGAGCCATTAAGGCTTCTGTGGCTTCGTGTGCAGACATTTCACGTACCTCTGCCATTTTGCTAAAGCGTACAGAACGTATGCTAGAATCATCACTTTCTGTACCAGATACAGCACCATTATTAGCGCCTATATTCGAGCTAGCAGCTGAACGTATGGGTATAAACGTGGGATCGCTCTGCAAGAACAAAATATAAAAAAAATATTTTTAATTTTGAAAACTAATTTTTAATATTTTTTAGCATACCAAAGAAGGATGATGGGAATAGTAAGTGTCATCCTCTACATTTTGATCCATCATCTAAGAGAAAATTAAGATTTTATAGCTTTTAGATATTTTTTGTTTAAATGTATTTACTAACTGCATAATTGCCATTTTGTCTTTCACATGTTTCCTTCCAGGGAGCTATAAGACCAATAATGACCAAATATATAGTGAACATAGAAGTTTTAAAATATGTACAGAAAAAAGGTTTCTTGAAATTCTCATCCTCATACAGAAACTGAAACCATATTAAACATTTTCGTAATTATTTTTTTTTATAAACTGTGTATTAAAATGTTTACCTTTGTTAGTTCACTAGACGTAACCCATATAACATCGACCAGTATGAGTATTGCTACACCCAATATTAACTTCTGGGTTCTAGTTAACATTATTTGTTAACCAAAATTATAGAATTTGATGCTTTGCTGTTGGATTTTGCTTCTTTGAGGGGCTACAATTATCTTCTTTGTTGTCTGATGTGTTTTATTTCATTGTACGTTTAAAAGCTACCGTTTGACTACATTTTTTTGCTGCATTGCCTTGAATTTTAAAAACAGTTTTTAAAAAATAAATTGCCTATTGTAGCCGCACTTACAAACAGCCATTCAAAAATCTGCAACGAAAAATTAAATATCATTTTAATTTTAATGTGTTTTTTTTAAGAGCCCTATTAATTGTAGAAAACAACAACAACAACAACTACTTGAATTATTACTTTATTGATTTTCTCTCTTTTAATCATTCAATTCGCTTACGTACCTATCATATAAAAAAAACCTTTTTAATTAGTTCTATGACGCCTTTTGTATTGCATACTTTTAGGCCTATAAAAATACGCCGCAATTGTTTTTTAAATTTGAACAGTCTTGAAACACATTTATAAGAGAAGCTTCTAAATAAAAGATAATTTTTTAATAAAAATAAAGTAATTGGAATTTTTTTACTTGTTGCAGTGGTTTCATCTCATCTACAGGGTGTCTGCCGGGAAGATATACTAATTTGTTTTGCCGCCATTTTAGTAAACATTAGTTTTGACTGTTCATATTTGGCAGTCGTGAAGTAGACACGTGGCAAATTTATTATGAAAAATATTCATATTCCTCTTATTTACGGAGATACAGCCATTTTAAGTTTTTAGTTAAATTTTCATATAAAAAATTAATTAAACAACAATTAAAACAATTTATCAAAATCAATCATCGATTACTGTGGAGATGAGAAAGTTGTGAAATTTCTGGGAAATATAACGTGCTAATAAAACGCATTTTATCGTATAGTGAATTATTTTGAAGTAAGAAGGTCTGTAGGCAAGCATGGACCACAACGTACTACAAGATCGGCTGAAAACATTAATGCTGCTCAAGAAAGTGTTCAAAACAATCCATTAACCTCAATTCGACGCCGTGTTTAGGAGCTTGGTTTTCAAAGAACAACTTTGGCCACCATTATGCACAAGGATTTGCATTTATTTCCATATAAAATTCAGTTAACACAAGAACTTCTTGCACAAGATCATTTACGCCGCCGTACATATGCCAATAGAATGTTACAGCTCGCCCATGACAATCCCGATTTTCACGAAAAAATCATAACGAGTGACGAGACACATTTTCATTTGAATCGATATGTGAATAAATAGAATAGTCGGTTCTGGGGAATGGGACACTCTCAAATTATTCAACAGTCATCTTTGCATCCATTAAAACTAACAGTCTGGTGTGAAATTTGGTGAGGAGGAATCATTGGACCTTACTTATTTGAAAATGAAAACGTCGTAACGGTAATTGTGAATTGGGTGCGATAGCGTGATATGGATTACAATAGAATTACTGCGACACCTCTTTCCACAACAAGTTATTTTAGGAAATGGTGATGTTGATTGGCCTCCACGATCGCCTGATTTGACTACTCCGGACTTCTTTCTTTTGGGGGTATTTGAAAATCAAGATTTATGCAAACAAACCAGAAACGCTTGAGCAATCCAAACAAAATATTCGTTTGCAATTAATGATATGCCGCGTGAAATGTGTGAGAATATAATGAAAACTCTATCTAAAGGAGGTCGCATTTGTGAGGCCAACAGAGGCGGGCTGACATTTATCTGATATTGTGTTCCATACATAATTGTCGACATTAAATAAAACATTTATCAATATAATCCACTCTCTTTCATTTAATCAAAAATTATAAACAAACAAATTAGAATATCTCCCCGGCTGACACCCTATATTAGGGTTTTGGTTAAGTAGTCAAAGTTCTATTGTAGAGTATTCAAATTAAATTTATTTTCCTTCCCTAAATATTAGAAACAAACAGTTAAAAGTGGAGATACAAATAAATAGGGGCAGTATAACAAAAAAATAATTTTATGTGTGGTTTGATAAGAAATGATAATAAAACAAAAGAAAAACCATTTGTTCGCAACATAATAATGCGATAGCACAAAAAGCAGATAACAAAAATATCATTTGTTTTGTTGAAAAGCCCCTGTATTTATATTAATTTAAATATTGATATTTTTTTAAGATTTCTTGAGTGAAGTATTAATGAAATTTTAATTTAAGTTAATGTTTTTATAAACATATTTTCTTTTATATTTTACTTCACCACAGAACAGAATTAGCAGCGTCAGTTTTATAAAGAAGGCAATCATCCTTATTCTGTTTGGCGACGGCAATACAAGACGACGTCATTTTTTATCGTTTGTTGTAAAACCGTACTCGCGTTGGCAATATTGGCATTTATAGATGACTGGCGACACATGTTTGCTATTCTGTAAGAAAATTTGACGTTGATGTTGCCTTAAATTGCCGTTGATATTGTCGTCTATAAACAAAAATTTAAGAAGATTAAAAAAAAAAACTAAAAATAAAATATAAAAAAGAACAAATAAAATAGAAAATGGTAAAAATAAAATTACCAACGCCAACCAAATTGAAAAATTAGTGGAAGAATTGGGAAAAACTCCCATTTCGAAGAGGCAGTTTTTCTACTCATTTTAAGGAAATGGGAAAGTGTTGCGACTGCTCTAAACACCCTTGGCCCACCAAATAGACATCAGTGACAAACATTTCAATCGCGGTGCTCTAAGAAAGAATCTACAAATTAATTCCATCAATTATTAAAAATAAATATACAGATAACCCTCCAATAACGCGGTTTGAAAATATGTAAAATTTTCTATAACGCGATTTCCAAAAAATTTTTTTCTAAAATAATTTTCTAAAAAACTTTAATTTTTCATATGTTTATTTAATTAATAATGAAAGGGAACTAGCCCCTTTGATTTTTACACCACATATTTTAATTTTACATCGAAAATTGCCTTCTGCATGTGTATTCTTCTCAATTTTAAATTGTGAAGAAATCATTGACACAGGTAACTTAAAGAGATTTGTCAAACAATTAGAACTTGCTGGAAAGGACTATTGGCGGAGCGCAGTTCAGAAAGTGTTGCTAAGCCAGTAGAGGATGAATAAAGAAACGTAGTGAGACCTGCGAACGTAATAAGAGGGGATTTATTTAACGAAAATACTATGAGTGATATTCCAGAATTAGTTATGGACAACGAAATCAATGAAGCAGATTTAGTGGCAATGACTAATGAAACATTATCGAATGAAGATAGCTCTGATGAAATTAAAAACTTTGGACAAAACTTTTAATCCAGTGAAGGAGTTGAAAGAATATGTTTTGGAAAACGATACTATAAGGAATAGAGCAGAAATGTTTAAAAGAATTCTGTGTAACAGGAAATCCAAGAAGATTTAAGAAATATGAAAGAACAGACTTCAATAAACGATATTTTTTAAGAACAATAATCGGTGAAAAGGATCAAGTTTGGACTTTAAATTAGAATGGAATACAGCCTAATTATAAAAAATGAAGACGAGAACAAAGATTTGAATTTAATTGTGATTTTAATTTTGGTTTAATTTATTGTTAAGTGGGTTTAAAATTCCGTTTTTCTTTTGTTTTTATAGATTTTTTTTGATTGATGTTAATTTATGTTACAATGACAAGAATATATAGAAAAATATTTTGAACAAAAATATAAAAAACAATTTTTGATTAGCAACTTAATCCTGATCTTTGTATAGAGCTAAAATCTCCTATAACGTGAGGAGGTTATCTGTATTATAATTGTACTAAAATATTTGAAAAATTTTAATACTCAGAATTATATAAAATCTTTTAATAATTTAGATGCTCTTAAACATATCTTCATAACGTGATTGTTTACTATAAGAACTAAATCTTTATATTTTAATATCGTAAAGAAAAGATAAATTACTTTGCCGCCGCTTTTAATAACAGCATGGCTTCGTCATCTTATCTACAAACACTGGTAAATTTCGAAATGAAACGGTGTAGTAATAAAAAAAAAAGTTGAGGATCCAGAAAAAGCACTATTAAAAGTTGCAGTGGGTTTCCCAACGACAGTAAAGTATATTCTAATTAATTTACGTCTTCGCATAATCTCTACTTACCCTAGGTATGGACATGTATTAACCAGATTATATACTAGGCGTTCTTTATTTCTTAATGGCAGCCATACAATTAAGTGTTTAATACTCCATACACACAAATTTTAATTTAGTCAGTTATAAATAGTTGTAATACACTAAACTTTTAGTCTATAATTACAATTTACCTTTAAACAGTTAACAAAAAAAAAATTTTCTTTTGTCAATGAACAACCAACCACCAGCTGTTTTTTTTATTGATGTTTTGTTATAGTAAACAGATACACTTTTATAACTCTAATGCTGTTTTAAAGCATTTGTAAGGCTATTTTAGAGTATTATTTTTTGTTTTAATTATTATTTTAAGCTTTAATATTTATTAATATATAATTCAGTCTGTTTGCCGAAAATTTACATAAAAACACTTTAATTTGTTCCGTCTTCCTGTAAAATAAAATTATAAATGTCAAGTTTTTTTCACTGTCAAGTGACAGTTGGTTGTTTTATATTTGCTGTTGTTGCATTTATTAGAGTTGCTTAAATTTTATGTAATTTTTCAAACTTGGCACTACTTTAGTAAGAATGAGAACCAACTTCTCATGAATACAAACATTTGCATGAAATATTTTCAAGGCTGCCTAATTTGATGAGTAATATATAACGGTAAAAATAAGTTGAAATAATATTATTGGTGCTACCAACTTCGTTTTGTTCTTAACGAACAGTAGGTATTTAAGTTTTATTTAAGATTGCATCCTTAAATCTTTATTGTGAATGAAATTTAATAAAAAAAAAACAATAAAAATCTAAAAAGGGTGTATCTAAAGGGTCCTCAAATTTTACTTATGTTAAAGTTGTTTCTGAACATGGCGTCGAATTGATGTTAATGGATTGTTTTGAACACTTGCTTGAGCAACAGTAATGTTTTCAGCCGATCTGCAGTAGGTTTTGGTCTATGTTTCTCCCAAAAATTGCACGTAACATTCTCATCGTCACAATAATCGATGATTATTTTTTTTAAGAGAAGTAGCACTTCAGGCACCAATGCCTATTTAGTCATAACCGTGCTACATTCTTTAGGCAAGGGATAGAGAAGAGATAAGACAGGTGGTGAAAGTAGAAGAATAGTTACATAGCCTTCAAGTTCTTATTTTTGTAGTGAAAACAACCACCCCTAGATTGGTAGGCTGAGTACACTACCTACTAGCCCACCGGGACAGCTTTCATTTTTAGAAGGCCAATGCTATCGGAAATTAACTGTCGTATAAGGCAGCACAGCGACCACTGAGACTATGCCTTCATCACTGAGCAGTCCTACACCGACAGTCAATTTTTATTTTTTGTAGTGAAAACAGCCAAGGTCTTTGTTGGGAATCGAACCCTCAACCCCCAGACTGATAAGCTAGTACACTACCTACTAGCCTACAGGGCACCTATTTTGATTGATTTTGATAAAATATTTTAACGATTAAAACACAATGATTTATTGAATATTTTTTCTATAATAAATTTGACACGTGTCTGCTTCACGACTGCCAAATATGAACTGTCAAGACTAATGTTTACCAAAATTGCGGCAAAACAAATTTGTATGCCTTCCCTGTATTATGATCCTAATTTTGCATTAACAATTTCCATGGAATGGTAAATCCCACTTTCTAATTTAAGTGTGGTAATATTGTGGATACAAACAGTTACGTTAGTTTTGAAATTTTAGAAATTATTCTTTTAAAATACATATATTTATAGTATCCAATAAAATAATGTTTCCAACTTTTTGATAGTGTACTGTACTGTTGTGTATCGAAAAAACAAATAAAACTTTTAATAACAAAAACCATTTTCTGTATAGTAAACGAGAGAGAAAAAAATAGATTACCATCGGTCAAGGTTAGTCACGATGAATAATTGTACTTTAAAACTACTCCAAAAGCATGCATTCAAATGTATGTCAATTAATATTATAACTGAAAAGAACTGATATCTAAGTTAAAGCAGTCTAATCTGTATAAATTTTGTCAACCACCATACACTAACCTGGCATTGCTTTAATAAAATTAAGTATTATAAAATAAAATATTTAAAAATAATAAATCTGTACCCCTCTTATAAGCGGACACCTCTCATAACCGGAAAAATATACCACGACGGTGAGTGTCCTGTTATGAGAGGTTTCACTGTATGTGAGTTGAATTATTGCCCATATTTTACAATCGAAATTTTTTAAATAAATTAAAAAAAAGAAAAAATTTATTATTGTTATATTATTTTTAAATTTTATTAATTCGAATATTCTAATAAAATTGACATTTTATTGTTCGCTCGAACGGAACAGAACAAGAACTGGTAACTTTTGTTTAAATAATTGTATACTCTATTATTTTGACAACAGTTGTTTGTTGTATGTAAACATTACAAAAAATATTTACTTGTTTTTATATTTATATTGTTTTACTTGTTTATAGAAACAAAAGTATTTATTTATTTTACATTTTTAAACTAATTACTTACTTTCATACATTTTCATATTATTGTTTTGAATGCAAAAAAAAAATACAAACATTTAATTAAAACTTATCTGCATGACAAAATCTTTACTACACAATAAATTACACACTGCACACACACAATGTCCCTCTCTGCTATCTTTGTCAGTCTCTTTAAAATCTGGATAAAACAAAAAAAAAGCTTTTACAATTTATTCAATTAGTTTTTGTCATTTAATATTCAGTTGACCACTGCATTCGAAATTATGGCTCTTTTATGCTGCCACCGTTATAAACTGCTGGGGTAAAAGTTTTCTTTGTCTATTCTCTTATTGGCCAGTCACTCTCAATTTGTCATTTTCTACATCTTGCTGTTGTTGTTTTTGTATATCATAACGGGAATTGTCTTTGCCATCAATAACATTTACATAATTGAAACTACTTGTATTGCCAGCAGCAGTTTTGATCTTTGTTTCAACATGAGCGTCGACGTTTGCGTTGGTGATGGTGGTGGTGGTGGCGTTAGTATCAGAAGTAGTGCTATTTGCTGAGTTGTCAGTTGGCAAAAAATGACTTGAGGAGATTTTCAATAAAGATTTAAGTTTGGCTGCATGATATTTGTACTACAGGAACAAATAAAAAAAAGGGGGAGAAAAATGAAATGAAATGACAGGAAAATAAATTTTATGTTTAAAATTGAACAATTTGTAAGTAATTGTTATAGAAAAATTGTTATCGAAAAATATACGAGTATGAACCTTCAAATTAACGTTAAAAGAATTTTTTTCATTGCTAAAAATAATTTACTTTTCAAAATGTTTAATTTATACAGAATTTAAAGAATTATGTAAACCCAGGATATTCTTGGCGAAAGAGGTTGAGCTGCTACTTTTTGTGCACGGAATTCTCAATAGGCAGCCAGGCTCCAAAATGTTTGATTCCTATTAATTTAAAAAATGACAAAAGTAGTTTTAATGCAAGCAAGTCAGATTGATGTTCAGGAAGAGGAAGAAGAAGAAGAAGAAGAAAAAGAAAAAGAAGGGGATATGAAGACAGAAGCGAACATGGCAAATTTTGTGTGAATCTACTAGCATGGGATACCATTTAAACGATCACCTCGTGGAAGCAGCATCTGGATGTTTGAGTGATTTCAGTATAATAAAAAGCGTTAATTAATTAATAATTATCTGTGGATAAAGCGCTAGACTTACAATTAAGAGAAAGATTCCTTTCTTTTGCCTCAAGTTACTGAGGAAATAAATAGAATTCAAAAAGGAAGAAGAAAAAAATAGATGGATGGAAAGTTGTAAAAAGGCCTTCGGAATATCGGCACAACGACAGTTGTTAGGTTTGTCGTCCGTATGCGTGCGTATGTGCTGTTGCAGCTGCAATAACCTAACAAGGCTTGGTGCTGCGTAACAACTTGTAAGTGTCTTTAAAGGTGCACACTGTGGCGCACGACTTTAGACTAATGGAAGGTGGGCTACCAGTGCGGGGTATACACAGTTTGTCAGGCAATTCATAGCCTAGGCGCATCGCTTTTTAACTTTAATGAACACCAGGTACATTTTGACAATGGTGTCTCTTGTGAATGAGCATCATTTAACTAGAAGACACCCACGCTAGTTTGGAGCTTCAACTAACATTGTCAACATCTCTTAAAAGAAGAGGATTTCTTTGAAGTTGTTGTTGATGTTCGAAGGCACTTCTTGTTTCCTGTTGCTGTTAAGTACTCCACAAATTAAATGTTGGCGATGTTTGTTGTACGCTATGGATGTTGCATAAGTTCTGCCATAACTACCTGGTAACGTTAGATGAGGTTGATACAAAGTTGAAGGGTGATGGTGTAAAATCGTGGTTGGAATTTCTATTTGTTTTCGTTATTAATTCGATTGATGGTACTACTGACTACTGCTGCTGCAGATGTTGATTTACGGTAGTGTTGTTAGATTTAATAGTTACCAGCAGTGGATGCTAAGACTGTTGGAGAATTTGGCATACTATTCAGCTATATTTCGCGATAAGATTTACATCTGCACCTGGCTGTAAGCCCTCATCGGATGGTGGTCAAATCACTGGGAATGAAGCGCAACATCATTCACGCCCTAGGAAGCCGAGGACTAATTCTAGCAGCAGGTCTTTCCTAGTTGCATTTTCAGCGGTTCCAAAGCAGATTTGCAAGCCACTACTCGTTGCTGAAGAGCTGGAGACTATCCAACTCCTGGTCCACAACACATGACAAGCATGCTCACTGGATCCGAATCATTTACCCGTTGGTGTGATTAAAGGCGAAATGATCCTGGCCACCACAATCAGTTCATGGTTAGGTCCGCAAAACCACAACCACCACGATACTCCCGAAGGGCCAACCTCAATAATCAGTCAGAGAAACAGCTAAATGCCTAAAGAGACAAATAGCGGAAACTCTGCGGGGTACTGATTCCCGTTTAAATAACGTAGAGCTTCCAGTTGACTTCCTGCTTGCCTTCAGGGGAGTGGGCTTCCTTATACCCCCAGCAGCACAGGTCTAGTTAGTCAAGTATTCTATAAGGACCCCCGGGGGTACAGAGTGTGATTCGTTTTACATCCGCACCTGGCTATGTAGCCTTAATCAGATGGTGGACAAACCACTATTGTATAATTTGGAGCGTCATACAGCGTCCTAGGAAGCCGAAGACATAATTTTAAGCAACAGAACCACCTAGTTGCAACTTTAATGATTCCAGGGCAGGGCTGCAAACCATCACACCTTGCTAAAGAGTTGGAGACTTTCAACTTCTGTCCAGAACACATGTCTAGCATGCTCACTGGACTGGATCATTCACTTTGCGTGTCATTATCAGTGAGATGATCCTGGCCACCATAATAACCATTATACTGTTATGGGGCCGCGAAACAACAACCACCACGTTACTCCCATATAGGGGCCAACCTCAATGATCAGTCAGAGAACTATTAAATGTCTAAAGAGACAAATAATGAACTCTGCGGCTCACTGATCCCCGTGGAAATAAGTGGAGCTTCCAGTTGACTCCCTGCCTGTCTTCAGGGGACTGGGCTCCCTTTTTTCCCAGTTGAACTGTGTCTAGATAGTGGAATTCTATAAAGACCATATTTACCACATTTATCGATTTGGCTAGGATAGATTTTTCTGCTGTTGCTGTTGTTGTTTCAAATATTTTGCTTAGTAGAGGCACCTTAGCTTCCGCCGCTATAGTCTCTTTACTTCTCTTACCCTTGAAATGGGTCTTTTTGTGTTTACTTAAGTGGCCACAGCACGAAATTTTTTTATAGCAAATAGGATAAGCACTGGCCATGAGTACCACCATGATGCTTCTGTTCATCGTACTGCCAGAAACGATGGCCCTGGGTTAAACATAAAAGTGGTCATTCTCCGGCGCCACAGTTTGAAACTTACGATCAGTCTTTATCAAGAATGTATCTAACATTGCTAATATTTAAAAAGGAGTCACATTTTAGGCTTGCTTTGCTTGTTTGTTATGCGATATCTGCCCTATGTAAATCATACGATTCTTGGTATAAAAATAACCATGAGAGTCTACACTTATCAAACTATCAAAATCGGTTTTTTTTCGCGGACCAGCACTTAGGCGATGGCCCCTACACGTGCAATGCATTGTGCCAGAACTAGGAAGTTAGGTTATGGGGAGGATAAAAGAGGGAGTAGTGTTTTTTGACATTAAATTTGAACTTTCCTATATTGAAAGTGACAGCAAAGACCTCTGGAGGGAGTTTATTCTACATGTGGGCTGTTCTGCTAAAAAACGAAGTTTGCGTAGTGCGATTCACTGAAAAATCAACCACAAATTAACGAATATCGAGTTAAACGCGAAAACGTGCGAGTAAAGGGAACAAATTCCCTAAGAGCCCTTACGATTGTAGTAACGATAAAACAGTGAAATACATTCCACATTGCGTCGATGCTCTAAAGAATCAATAGAGTTGAATACTCTACTGTTCCCAATGAGTCTTTTGGTCCTCTCCCATATGCGGTTGAGTAACTCCGAAATAGACTTTGCAGGTTACGGCCCATACATGAGGATTTTATTTCAGTTTTGGTCGGATATAGATGGTATAAATAGTACGCAGTTTGGATGGAGTGAAGTATCTCTTACACCGTTTTAGAAAACCGCGGCACTTAAAAGCTTCCTTAGAAACTTGAAAAATGTTCAAATCTGTTACAAAAAGGGGAGTGTGAGTGTCACTGTTGGTCGCTTACAGGACCACTCTTTACTGAGAATGTGTCTGACGTGGCTAATGGTAAAGCGACTCTTTGTATTGAGAGAAGGGTGGTCGGTTATGAGCTATTTGCTCTATGTAAAACATACACTCCACGGTATAAAAATCAAGCTTTACCGAGAATGTATCTGTCAACGCCAAAATTTGGAAAAAGGTTTATTTTAGGCCTTGTATGGAGAGGAGGTGAGTTGAGTATGCGATGTTGATTCATGGATTCCAGGGTATACTTATGATCATAAGAGTCTATGGGTGTCGTAGAATGCTGCAACTAAAACCTTTATCTAACCTCACTTTATTAGCTTGTAGCAAAAGCAATGTAGGCGGCAGCTTGGTTATCAAAGTTCCTTCCTTAGTTAACGCTTTTTTTCATATTTTCCAATTCTTCTTGTATCCAATTTCTTTGTTTTTTATTAAAAAGAATTCTGCCCCAAATGGATTTGGAAAAGAAACGAATTAGACATTTGAAATTTAGTTTGAAGAGTCATCAGTCAACTATTGGTTGACTACTTAAACTCCAGAGTGATTAAGTTTTTTATTATTTATTTAGTTATTACCCCAGTTGATGTGAGAAAAGGCATTTGGTGATGTCACTGACAATCTAATAAGTTTTGTCTGTCTGCAGGATGACATCCTTAGATTATGTTTGATGGTTTTTATTTAAAAACTTTTTGCAAAGAAAGTTTTTTGTCCTTCTTAATAATAATTTATCGAAATGTTAATTTTGTTGTTGTACAAAATTATTATTTGTATGCTCCACATCTATTTAATGAAAGGGTGTCCCTCAAATTTTTGCTTTAGATAAGGTTACTTTTAATATAGTTTTGGCGGAAAGGAGACAACAGTTTGATGTCATGTTTAGGTCGGGATATTTGCATCTTACATAAAACTTGTTGCATTTGGTGTCGGTGATAGTTTCTTCAGATTAATATCGAGGTTTCTCAGGAGTTGTTATAGATGGGATTTCATTAGACGAGTTCAAGATTAATTCAGGGGTACCGCAAGGCTCCGTTCTTTCTCCTCTACCCTATATCTTATTTTTCTAAATGACCTTCTGTGTCAAACTTTTAACCCTCTATACTCTTTCGCAGATGACAGCACAATTTGTCATTCCAATTCATTTGGTAATAGACCAAAATGACCCTAGGAGTTTATGGGAATACGTGATACGTGATAAGATTTACATCTTTACCTAGCTCCGTAAGCCATAACCAGATGATGGATCATACCGCTGTTGATGAAATATAGCGTCATCCTTGCCCTAGAAGGCCTTCAGATACGTATATCCTCCGGTCACTCCTAGTTGCAACTTCAAAAATCCAAAGCAAGCCGCAACCTTCACTCCTTGCTGAATAAATAGTTAACAGCAGTGGATGCTAAGACTGTTGGAGTATTGGGCATACTATTCAGCTATACGTGATAAGATTTACATCTGCACCTAGGGGTGTAAGCCATAATTAAATGGTGGATGATACCACTGTGGATGAAATGTAGCGTCATCCTCGCCCTAGAAGGCCTTCACTCCTAGTTACAATTTCAAAAGCCCGAAGCAGGCTGCAGCTTTTACTCCTTGCTGAAGAGTTCGAGACCATCCAACTCCTGGTCCAGAACGCAGGAAGCTTAATATAATTTAATAACAAAACGACATTAATGCTCACTAAACCTGGACCATTCATTGTGTTCATTGTGAATGATCCAACCCGCACAACTCAAACGATAACCTCGAAACCACAACCACCACGATATTCCCGAAGGACCGATCTCAATAATCAGCCAGAGACAGGCTAGAAGACTAAAAAGACAAATGGCTAAACTCTGGAGCTTTACTGATTTCCGTGGAAATATAGTTGGATGTCCAGTTGGCTCCTGTTAGCCTTGAAGGGGAAGAAGACACATGTAATTATGGTGGATTTCCGTTAATACATATCAGTGTGCCCTCGGGGAGAGGGGGGGAAGTTTATGGGAATCTCTACTTTCGCTTGTTATTTATTGCATTGGGTTCATGTCCCCACTTAGTGGGAAGTCTTCTAAGGTTAGGGTAAGGGACTGTCGCTAACTTAAAGTCCAGTATGATCTGAGATTTTTTTCGTCCCCGGCGTTATGACCCTAATAGCCGTTTGGCCAATAGTGAGCATGTTAACATTCAGTAGCTTAAGAATTCCATAGGTCTTTCAAAGCAGTGTGTGAGAAAGTGCGGTGGCTTTAAAGTATAAATCCCAGTTCGCCAGTTGCACCCCGGATGTAATGGTCCCAGTATGCATTTGGCTATCAGTGAGCATATTAACATCTGGTAGCCTAAGAATCTCAAAAACTTTTTAAAGCAATCTGTGATAGCGCGCAGTAAACGTGTGATCAGATTTACATCCGCGTCTGGCCATTAAGCCTTAATCAGATGGTGGATCTAACCACTGCATAATTTGGAACGTCATGCTCGTCCTAGGAAGCTCGCTGGACTGGATCATTCACTTAGCGTGTCATTAACAGAGTGTGATTCGTTTTACATCCGCGCCTGACTATATAGTCTTAATCAGATGGTGGACAAACCACTTTGTATAATTTGGAACGTCATACATGCGTCCTAGATAGCCGAAGCCATAATTCTATGCAACAGAACCACCTAGTTACAACTTCAATGATTTCAGGACAGGTCTGCAAATCATCACACCTTGCTAAAGAGTTGGAGACTTTCCAACTCCTGTCCAGAACACATGTCAAGCATGCTCACTGGACTGGATCATTCACCATGCGTGTCATTATCAGTGAAATGATCCTGGCCACCATAAAAAACCATTGGATATGGGGCCCGAAACCACAACCACCACGATGCTCCCATATAGGGGCCAACCTCAATGATCAGCCAGAGAACTATTAAATGTCTAAAGAGACAAATAATGAACTCTGTAGGCCACTGATCCCCGTGGAAATAAAGTGGAGTTTCCAGTTGACCACCTGCCAGACTTCAGGGGACTGGGCTCCCTTTATACCCCAGTTGCACTGTGTCTAGATAGTGGAATAATCTATAAAGACCATATTTATATGCCCCTGGGGGGACGTGTCATTAACAGTGAGATGATCCTGGATACCATATTAAACAAAAGACCTGATATGGGGCCGCGAAACCACAACCACCACGATACTCCCATAAAGGGCCAACCTCAATAATCAGCCAGAGAACAGTTAAATGTCTAAAGAGACAAATAACGAACTCTGCGGCTTACTGATTCCCGTGGAAAAAAAGTGGAGTTTCCAGTTGTACCCCTGCTGGCTTCAGGGGACTGGACTCCCTTTTTCCCCAGTTGCACTGTGTCTAGATAGTCGAAGTTCTATAAAGACCATATTTATGTGCCCCCGGGGGGAAGCGCGCAGTAAAGAAGGACGTCAGATTTATTTTTTCAGAGGAACTTGTAACTGAGTTTATAGTTCGTTAGCTACGAGCCAGACTTAATGACCCCAATAGCCATTTGGCTATCAGTGGCTATCCGGTAGCCTAAAAAAACTTTTGTAGACGGGGAAATTACATTTTTCATAGAAGTACACTCAGTCACATTCCCAGTTTGTCAGTAACGTCCTAGTACTAATGACCCTAATGGTCATTTGGGTATCACATTTTAACATCTGGTAGCCTAAGAATCTCACAAGGCCATTTGGGTATGACATTTAAACATCTGGTAGTCTAAGAATCTCACAAGTCTTAAAAGACTTGTCTTAAAAAACTTGTCTTAAAAGACTTGTCTTGAAAGACTTGTGAGATTCTTAGGCTACCAGATGTTAAAATGTGTTACCCAAATGGTTTGTGAGATTTTTAGGTTATCAGATGTTAATATGTGATACCCAAATGGCTATTAGAGTCATTTGTTCTGGGATGTAACTGACAAACTGGGAATGTGACTGAGCACTCTATGATATTGAATTGATTTTAAATTTTTTGTAGAGATTGAAGTTCAATTTTTTCAGAGGAATTTGTAACTGAGATCCCAGTTCTCAGTTGTATTCCGAACGCAATGGCCCTAATAACCATTTGGATACTAGCAGCCGGTAGCTTAAGAATATCACAAGCCTTCTAAAGCAGTCTGGGTAGTGCGATAGTTTTAAGGTTTTTGAAGA
Organism: Trichopoda pennipes; assembly: GCA_030448955.1. Lineage (NCBI taxonomy): Eukaryota > Metazoa > Arthropoda > Insecta > Diptera > Tachinidae > Trichopoda > Trichopoda pennipes. The sequence goes on from JASKUP010000040.1 coordinate 9,514,963, forward strand.
GAGAGGGAAATTAGATATTTTTATCTAGAGGAGCTTTTGAGTGAAATCCCACGAGGGGGTCAGATGCGCACTACAAAGTACCACTTAGAGCTTTAGCTGACTTTAGGAAACTAAAAATGATTTTTCAGTTAGGCTTAAGTTCGTTATTCATTAAGAAAATTTGTTTTCGTTACAATTATTCATAATTAGAAAACGAACTTCAGCCTATCTTAAATTAATTAATTTACTTAGAAATATTTTGTTTCAATTCTGAATATTGAAAATTTTAAAAATATAAAGAATTTTTTGCGGGAAACCCAATCCAAACAGAAAAAAGTTTTTAAATAAAAAACTTTTATTTTTTTTTGTCACTTTTCTAATTGTCCAAACATACTCACATAATGCACTCACACTACTCACACTATTTAATTCCTTCTTTTATTTTATTTATTATTTAAAAGTTTTTTTACTTTTGATTTTCCACTTTGTTGCTTTTGTATATTTTGTTTGTTTTTTTTAAGTGAATGTTACTGTCACTATCATTGTCACAATGATTGTCATTGTCAATGCCATTGGCCGACGGAATAAATCCATTGTAAATCTCTTAATTGTGACAAACTTACTTCTGTTGGCAGCAACATCATATCCTGAGCACAGGCCGCAAAACGATTATATTCTTCCGTAGCCAACGCTAAACGTCCAGTTTCATAACAAAATAAAGCAAAATTAAGATGAATTAAGGGATTGTTTGTGACCATGGTTGTGCTCTTCGTTGAGGAAGTAGCTGCTGTAGCAGAAATTCTGCTGGCACGTTCAAATGCTGTGTAGGCATTATCGAAATCCTCCAGCTTGCGTAAACAAACTTTACGTGTGTGATGTTGTGTGTTGAGTAATTGAAGTGGAATAAAATAGATGGAGATAAAGAGATTATTTAAAGAAAATAACAAGAAAGCGAGAGAGAGAGGAAGATGAGATGTTAATAAGATGTTTGTTAGCCGTGTGTGTACATACTTAAGTGAGTGTGATTGTGTTAAAGAAGTTTCAATAAATGTTGAGGTTAAAACTTTACAATTTAATCTTCTACCAGTGCGATAACCTGTTTTTTTTACAGTAACAAGCAAAAGTTTTGGGAGAATTTGCTACGGTTTAGCTAAGACAGTTATTAAATTTAAATTTATACTCTTTAAAGTTCATCTTCTAAAATCACATTTCACCATTCATAATTCTTTAGGCGACTGAAAAATCTTGCTCCTAATTTCCCTTTCTTCGGACCTGGAAATTATTTCAATCGTTAGCCTTATAACTAACTCAGAAGAATAATCTTATTTGAATTACTGTAGTAGATGCGACTGCAGTTGAAAAAAATTTATTGTTTCTGCAATTAGGTGGCATCTCTGGACTCTCATGGGTTACCTCAGAGTTGTATTCATAAATAGATTCACCACTTTTCAGAACATAAATCACTATATTCTCGCATGACATATCTCCTGTCAAATGTGTCACGATGTGGAGGAGCTATGGTTTCAGAACGTGACAAGATTTATGCCAGCATCGAGGCACGTGGCTATAATCTGATGGTGATCTTACCACTGGGTGTAGGAAAAACGGCCACCCACGCCCTAAGACGCATACACACTAAGTGCATATAGTTGCCATTACCGAGTGCCTCCGCTTCTTGCCTAAAAGTTGGCGACTATCTAACTCCTTGTCCTGTTGCAAATGCAACTGGGACATTTATTTGTATGTTAACCTTATCTTTTTGTTAACAGCTCTCCGGAACTTTATTCAAAGTCCGATTTAAACCACAGCCACCAAGTTGCTCCCCAAAGGGCCTCACCAACATTCAGAACAGGAAACAATCCGTAGTAAGCCTGCGAGTTACCGTGGTGCCAGTGTGTGTTTATGAGTCACTAGTCGGACGTCGAGAGTTCTATGCCACTTCTAGCATCGGGCTTCTGCTAGCCCAGGCGACTACCCTCTGGGGGCACATTTATGGTCTTTGTGGAGAGTAACTATTTAGACCTGTGCAACTGGGGAAAAAGGAAGCCCAGTCCCCTGAAGTCAGCAGGGGTACAACTGGAGGCTCCACGTTATTTCCACGGGAATCAGTGAGCTCGCAGAGTTCCGTTATTTGTCTCTTTAGACATTTAACTGTTCTCTGGCTGATTATTGGGAGTATCGTGGTGGTTGTGGTTTTGCGGCCCCATAACAGACAGGTCAGTTTTTATATGGTGGCCGGGTTCATTTCACCTTTAACAACACCTACCTGGTGAACTGCTCTGGACTCATTAAAGTTGCAACTGGGAAAGACCTGTTGCTAGAATTAGTTTTCGGCTTCCTAGGACGAGCATGATGTCCCTATTTATGCATAGTGGTTCGACCACCATCTGATTAAGGCTCCATAGCCAGGCGCAGATGTAAATTAAATCACGTAGTCCAGGCGACTGGTACCGTCAAACCACTGTGAGTGAAAAGCAGCGCCACTCACGCCCTAGGAGACCGAAGTCTAATTCTAGCAACTGGTCCTTCCTAGTAGCAATTTCAATAATTCCAGAGCAGGACTGCAAACCACCACTCCATGCTGAAGAGCTGGAGACTATCCAACTCCTGTCCAGGGCCGTGCTCCCACATCTTAATCGAGAGTTCAATGTCGTAACATCGGACTACCTATTTGGTAACATTTCTCATGAAGACTTTAAAAAGCAACTGGCTTATCTCATAGCCAAAACGTAAGTTCGGGAAACTGGTTCGCATGGTACAAGGGTGTATTAACTCAATTGGTCGGACGAGTCCTTAATTGGTTTTCTTTCAGTTTCGGGCTCCTGTCAGCCCAGGTGACTAGGGTAGCTTCTTACAGCCGAAGGCACATGCCAAGATGGGGAGCAGATCCATTTTGACTGCCAGCGCCCAGGGACGCACTGCAATACTTTTTTTTTTAAAGAGAAGTAGCACTTCAGGCGACAATGAAATTGATGAAAACAGGTGGTGAAAGTAGAAGGATAGTCGGAAATTAACTGCCGTATAAGACAGCACAGCGACCAGTGACTATGCCTTCATCGCTGAGCAGCCCCACCGACAGTCAATTTTTATTTTTGTAGTGAAAAAAACCAAGGTCGTCGTTGGAAATCGAACCCACAACTAGCCTACAGGGGCACCTTGCCCGAGAGTTGAAGACTATCCAACTCCACGTACTGCTACATGCTTAATATCGGACATCCTATTCGGTAACATTTCTCACGAAGGCTTTGAAAATCAACTGGTTTTAATCCCAGCCGGCATGTAAGTTCGGGAAACTGGTTCGCATGGCACCAGTGTGTACAAAGTCAATTGGTCGGACTTCCAGAGCCCTTAATTGTTTTTCTTTCAGTTTCGGACTCCTGTCAGCCCAGGTGACTAGGGTAGCCTCTTACCGCCGAAGGCACATGCCAAGATGGGGAACAGATTCATTTTGACTGCCAGCCCCCCGGGGTGCACTGCTATACTTAGCCGAGAGTTGAAGACTATCCAACTCCATGTACTGCTACATGCGTAACATCGGACGTCCTATTCGGCAATATTTCTTACGGAGCCTTAAAAAAGCAACTGGTTTAAATCACAGCCAGCACGTAAGTTCGGGAAACTGGTTCGCATGGTACAAGGGTGTATTAACTCAATGGTCGGACGAGTCCTTAATTGGTTTTCTTTCAGTTTCGGGCTTCTATCAGCCCAAGTGACTAGGGTAGCTTCTTACAGCCGAAGGCACATTCCAATATGGGGAACAAATCCATTTTGTCTGCCAGGCCCCGGGGGTGCACTACTATATGTGCCTATATTTTCTGTAGGAATATATGAAGCCGCTAATCTACACTGATGTGCCCGTAACGATTGACGACTTGGAGGGTAGCATTGGCCAATATACGGCCATTGAAAATTAAATATCTCGATTAGGCTACGTACGAGCCAGGCAGCCAGCAGTCATACGCCAGATGTCATATTTAAATTTAAATGCCAGAAAATTATTTTTCGAATAAAAAAAATTTCAAGACAATTTAAAAAATTTTACTTTCAACATTTTACACCTCTGTGAAGAACAGTCTTTATAAATAAAGTGAGAAATTGCCAACATAAAAATATTAAATTTATTTTATGGTTTAACAGGGTGAGCTGGAGTTTAACATAAATTTTAAAATATAAAATAATAAAACAAGTCCCTGAGAAATTTCTCACTTTTAGCCACACGTACTGAATATTAAATATAAAATTATAAATTTATTTTACTGTTTAAGCTCTATTTATCACTACACAGTTATTGATTTTAATTAAAAATAAAATTTAATACTCAAATAGAAATAGAATCAAAAATAGAAAATAAGAAATTGTTGCGAAATCTAATGATCATTAAAATATAAAATTTTCTTAATGTCTGAAAATATGTTGGTGCGTAGAGAATACGATACGATGGCTTATAAAATAAACATGTTTAAATGTGTGTAAGTAAGTGTAATGTAAGTGTGTATGTAATCAAATAGATAACAACACTTACTGCCCAGCAGCATATAACATTCTGCGTTATCCTTGCGTAAATTTATGGCTGCTGCCAAAGTATGAAAAGCACTGGCATATTGTTGGGCTATAAAATATAAAACAGCAAAAAAAATTAATTTAAAATTTTTATTTAAATTTACAAAATATTAGAAATTAATAATTTGCATTAGACTTTCAATTAAATTTTTTTATGTAAGAAAATAAGGAACAACACCGTTTGTAATTTGCTAGGATACTAATGATGAAATTTTTGAAATAGAATTTCTGTCAAAATTTTTATCGTAGAAAAAGGGTTAGTAGTAATAATTTTTTTACAAAAGAAATTTTCTATTTAAGAATTTCATCAGTAATATTTTTTCTGTAGAAAGTCATTATCGGTTATAATTTTTATATAGAAATTTTCGTCAGTCCTAATTTTTGTATTGATAATTTTCATCGGTTATAATTTTTCTTTAGAAAGTTTTTGTCAGCCCCTATTTTTTTGCAGAAAATTATCATCAGTCTAATTTTTATATAAACATTTTCATCAGCCGTAATTTTTCTATTGAAAATTTTTCTCAGCCATAATTTTTCTGAAAAATTAATCTTAATTTTTTTATAAAAAAATTTTATTATTCATTATTTTCCTATAGAAAATTTCAACAGATATAGTTTTTGTACAAAAAATTTTCAACAGGCATAATTTTTCTTTTAAAAAAGTTTGTTCAAACATATTTTCTATAAAAAAATTCTATGGAAAATTCTCGTCAGTAATAATTTTTTATTAGAGATTTTTTTCTACTAAAACGATTCCATCAACCATAAATAATCTACAGAAATTTATTATCAGTCATAGTTTTTCTATAGAAAATTTCCTTTAGTCACAATTTTTCTATAGAAAATTTCCTTCAGTCACAATTTTTCTATAGAAAATTTTCATCAGTCATAATTTCTTTATAGAAAATTATCATTCGTCATAATTTTTCTATAGAAAATTTACATCCGTGATAATTTTTATATAGAAAATTTATATCCGTCATAATTTTTCAATAGAAAATATACATCCGTCATAATTTTTATTTAGAAAATTTACATCCGTCATAATTTTTCTATAGAAAATTTACATCCGTCATAATTTTTCTATAGAAAATTATCATCCGCCAAAATTTCTTTATAGAAAATTATTATTCGTCATAATTTTTCTATAGAAAATTATCATCCGTCATAATTTTTCTATAGAAAATTATCATTCGTCATAATTTTTCTATAGAAAATTTACATCCGTCATAATTTTTCTATAGAAAATTTACATCCGTCATAATATTTCTATAGAAAATTTTTTATCACCCACAATTTTTCTATAGAAAACTTTCATCAGATAAAATTTCGTACAGAAAATTTTCAACAGGCATAATTTTTCTATAAAAAAAGTTTGTTCATACATATTTTATATAAAAAAATTTGATTTGAAACTATTTTAAAGAAAAGTTACGCATGATAAAATTTTTCAATAGAATAATTATGACCATTCTGTGGAAAATTTTTTTCAGTTATAATTTTGTATTAAAGATTTTTTTCTACTAAAACGATTCCACCAATCAAAATTTTTCTAAAGAAAATTATTATCGGTCATAGTTTTTCTATAGAAACTTTCTATCAGTCATAATATTCCTAAAGAAAATTTTCATCATAATTTTTTTTATAATTTTACTATAAACAATTTCCATCAGTCATAATTTTCCTAAAGAAAATTTTCATCACAAATAATTTTACTATAAAAAATTTTCATCAGTCATAATTTTCCTATAGATTATTTTCTTCTTTCATAATTTTCTATAGAACATTTTTATCAGACGTAATTTTTCTTTAAAAAAGTTTCTTCAGTCATAATTTTGTAGAAAAAAATTTTATCAATCAGAGTTTTTATACAACAGTTTCATCAGTCATAATTTTCTATTAAAAAAATACCATCAGTTACAATATTTTATAGAAAATTTTAATTAGTCATTATTTCTCCTAAAAACATTTTAATTAGCCATAATTTTTGTATTAAAAAAAAACATCATCAATTACAGTTATTCTATATTAGCCATAGTTTCTCTTTAAATAATTTTCATCAGTCATTTTTGCAAAAAGTACAATTAATAATTTTGATCAGTCATAATTTTGCTGTAAAATATATAGATAGACATGCCTTGAAATTTTTCTATAGAAAATTATTATCCGTCATAATTGTTCTATAGAATTTTATAATCCGAAATAATTTTTCTATAGAAAATTATCATCGGTCATAATTTTTGTATAGAAAATTATCATCCGTCATAATTTTTGTATAGAAAATTATCATCCGTCATAATTTTTGTATAGAAAATTATCATCCGTCATAATTTTTGTATAGAAAATTATCATCCGTCATAATTTTTGTATAGAAAATTATCAAATTTTTTTCTGCCCAAAAGTTTTCTATAGAAAATTTTTTTCTGCCCAAAAGTTTTGTATAGAAAATTTTTTTCCGCCCAAAAGTTTTCTGTAGAAAATTGTTTTCCGCCCAAAGGTTTTCTGTAGAAAAGTTTTTTCTGCCCAAAAGTTTTCTGTAGAAAAATTTTTCTTCGGCCATAAATTTTCTATAGAAAATTTTTTCATCGGCCATAAATTTTCTATAGAAAATTTTTTCACCGGCCATAAATTTTCTATAGAAGATTTTATCACCCATTATTTTTTCTATAGAAAATTTTATCACCAATAATTTATTATTTATCGGCCATAAGTTACCTGTAGAACATTTTTATTTTGCCCAAAAGTTTTCTATAGAAAATTTGTTTTTGCCCAAAAGTTTTCTATAGAAAATTTTTTTCTGCCCAAAAGTTTTCTATAGAAAATGTTTTTCTGCCCAAAAGTTTTCTATCGAAAATTTTTTTCTGCCCAACAGTTTTCTGTAGAAAATTTTTTCGTCGGCCATAAATTTTCTATAGAAAATTTTTTCATTGGCCATAAATTTTCTATAGAAAATATTATCACCCATAATTTTTCTATAGAAAATTTTTTCATCGGCCATAAATTTTCTATAGAAAATTTTTTCATCGGCCATAAATTTTCTATAGAAAATTTTTTCATCGGCCATAAATTTTCTATAGAAAATTTTTTCATCGGCCATAAATTTTCTATACAAAATTTTTTCATCGGCCATAAATTTTCTATAGAAAATTTTTTCACCGGCCATAAATTTTTTATAGAAGATTTTATCACCCATTATTTTTTCTATAGAAAATTTTATCACCAATAATTTATTATTTATCGGCCATAAGTTTCCTGTAGAACATTTTTATTTCGCCTAAAAGTTTTCTATAGAAAATTTTTTTCTGCCCAAAAGTTTTCTATAGAAAATTTTTTTCTGCCCATAAGTTTTCTGTAGAAAATTTTTTCGTCGGTCATAAATTTTCTAAAGAAAATTTTTTCATCGCCCATAAATTTTCTATTGAAAATATTATCACCCATAATTTTTCTATAGAAAATTTTATCACCCATAATTTATTATTTATCGGCCATAAGTTTCCTTGTATTTCGCCCAAAAGTTTTCTATAGAAATTTTTTTTCGGCCAAAAGTTTTCTATAGAAAATTTTTTTCGCCCAAAAGTTTTCTATAGAAAATTATTTTCTGTCCAAAAGTTTTCTGTAGAAAATTTTTTCATCGGCCATAAGTTTTCCGTAGAAAATTTTTTCATCGGCCATAAATTTTCTATAGAAGATTTTATCACCCATAATTTTTCTATAGAAAATTTTATCACCCATAATTTATTATTTATCGGCCATAAGTTTCCTTGTATTTCGTCCAAAAGTTTTCTATAGAAATTTTTTTTTCGGCCAAAAGTTTTCTATAGAAAATTTTTTATCAGTCAGTGTGTTTTCCAGCTCTAAATTCGTTAGCAACCAAAATTGCCAAACATATTTAATGAAGTTTTTTTAAAGATTAAAATGAACAAATTATTTTTATCGCTTACCTGTGATATAAATTAAACTTAAGTTGTAAAGAGCATTGTAATTCAAAGGTGACAGCCAGATAGCCTTTCTAAGCGATGAAATGGCCTTAGAGAAATTAATAAATTTGAAGAGTTAAAGGTTAAAGATTTTTCATTTCATTTGATATTAATTTTTTTTTTTTGGCATTAGCTGCCTTAATTAACACTAATATATTAGGCACAGTGGACCCGTTTGATAGATGAATTAAAAAAATTTGAACACTTTTATGCAGAATTGCAGATTGGAGACGGTGTGCAAATAAAAAAGTTTCGCCGAAAGCAAATTTTCGATGGAAGTGTGTGTTATTTCTTAAATAACGAAAATTATATAAAAATTTTAGTTATTTCAAATACAGGGTGTCCGCCGCGAAGGTGTACTACTTTGTTTTGCCGCCATTTTGGTAAACATTAGTCTTGACAGTTCAAATTTGGCAGTCGTGCAGTAGACATGTGACAAATTATTATGGAAAAATATTTGATAAACCAACGTGTTTTAATCGTTAAAACAATTTATCAAAATCAATCATCGATAAGTGTGACGAAGAGAAAGTTACGTGAAATTTTTGTGAGAAACAACGTGCCAACAAAATGCACTATTTATTGTGTAGTGAATGATTTCGAAGAAAGAGGGTCTGTAGATGATAAGAGCAAGCATGGACCACAATGTACTGCAAGATCGGCTGAAAACATTACTGCTGCTCTTAGAAAGTGTTCAAAACAATCCATCAACCTTAATTCAACGCCGTGCTCAGAAGCTTGGTCTGCAAAGAACAACTTTGTCCACAATTTTGCACAATGAATTGCATTTGTTTCCATATAAAATTCAGTTGACATTTCTTTAACAAGAACATTTACGCCGCCGTACATATGCCCATGACAACCCCGATTTTCCTGAAAAAATCATAATGAGCGATGAGGCAGATTTTCATTTGAATGGATGTGTGAATAAACAGAATAGTCGGTTGGGTGGGGAATGGGAAACTCTCAAATTATTCAACAGCCATCTTTGCATGCATTAAAACTGACAGTCTCGTGTGCAATTTGGTCAGGAGGTATAATTGGATCTTAATGCTTTGAAAATTAAAACGGCGTAACGATAACTGTGAATAGGAAGCGAACTCGTGATGTGATTGAATACTTTTTACTGGCTCTTTGAAAATTACAACGGCGTAACGATAACTGCGAATAGGGAGCGACATTGTGATATGATTGAAAACTTTTTAGCGCCACTACTGCATGCCTTTGGCTTCCGCATTTTCCGTGTAATGCGTAATGCGATTTACTGGCCAATCGACCACAAATGAGTGTGGTCTCAACGAAAATCGAATTAAACGAAAAAATTTGCGGGTTACAATTTCGTCAGGAGAAATCATTTGGCCTTTATTCTTTGAAAATGAAAACGGCGTAACGGTCATTGTGAATGGGAAGTGAACTCGTGATGTGATTGAAAACTTTTTAACACCACAACTGCATGCTTTGGGTTTGATTAACATGTGGGGTATCAACAAGATGGTGCCACATCGCATACAGCTAGAAATACATTGGAATTACTGTGAGACCCCTTTTCACAAAAAGATATTTGAAGAAATAGTGATACTGATTGGCCTTCACGGTCGCCTGATTTGACTGCTCCGGACTTCTTTCTGTGGGGATATCTGAAAAGCAAGATTTATGGAAACAAACCAAAAACGCTTGATCAACTCAAACAAAATATTCGTGATGAAATTAATGAAATAGCGCGTGCAATGTGTGAGAATGTAATGAAAAATGGCTCGCTAAAGGGCTCACATTTGTGAGGCTAACAGAGGCGGGCGGACTTTTATCTGACATTGTATTCCATACAGAATTGCCAACATTAAATAAAACATTTATCAATATAAAATCTATTCTCTAGCATTTAATTAAAAATTATAAACAAACAAAGTAGTATACCTTCCCGGCGGACACCCTGTAGTAATGTAATAAAGGCTTGAAATTAATTTCGCAAAATTCAAAAATGACTTTATGCTCTTGGGGAAAGCTAATATTATACCCGGCATTGTTCGTCGCTATAACTTGTTGTGTTTTTAAGCCATTATTTTGTTACAATTAAAAATTAACTGCCAAACTATGAAAAGGTGCTTTCAAGCATGGAAATTACCTTAAATGGAAATTAATTTTAAAAAAATATTATTATTTTACTTACGACAATAAATTTTTGTTTCTTAAAAAAGCATAAACCAATGTTGTTCCATAATTCGGCAATGTCTGGCTTAATGGCGGCAATTTCTTTATACCTTCCCAAGGCTGCATCAACATCATTACGAGACTTAATATTAAAAACAAAAAAAAATGGGAAATACTTGTTTTTTTTTTTTAAACGTTTACAAATGAAATGATAAACAAACGAAGTAATAAATAAAGGATGAACCCAAAAAACGTATTACAATGAAGATGAAGGCGAATTTAATTGCCGATTTTTTAGGATTTTTTTTTAATTTATATTTTCAAAAATATTTAGAAACAATTTCTTGAGTTGAAAATTTAAAAGAAAAGATAACAAATACAGGCAAAAAGAGGAAGTAACCTGTATTTTCACGTGGTCTCCATGAAAGCTTTTAAGAGCAAGAGTGAATTCCATAAAAACAAAAATCTATAGAAATAATAATAAGTCGGGTTTTCCTTCCTGATGCTATAACTGCAGTAGGCACGAAGCGATTTCCACGGTTTTGCATTGGTTGGAAAGGTCTCGGGCTCCGTGAGGTTTATAGCAAAGAAAATTCAGGAAAACAGGGAAAATTAATTTTTCACATACAGCGCCATCTGTGATACATAGCATGTACTACAACGGCACCAGTACGTGGTGTGTGAGTAGTCCTCACGAAAATAAGTACGTTTCATTTTAAGTAGAGGGCGCCGGTTCGTGATACATTGTTTGACAGCTACTCATGCGCACTTGAAACTGAGGTTAAAGTTATTCGTTTCCTAAGAGTTCAATTGGACACCATCAAATCAATCACGCGTATTGTGCAAATTTTTATTCAACTTCAACAGCAGGCATTTTTCCTTAAGGTCGCAAGTTGAACTGCGTAAATTATGTGGATCGTGCATTTGAGGTTAAATTCACCAGTCTGTCCATAGTCCAAAATGCCGACAGGACGACGTGCGAATATCGGCCGCCGCACAAGACATGCAAGCCAGCAACAAGTGTATTCACATAACTTAAGCGAAGAAAGATATTGTTGGCAGGCGATTTTAGGCAGACGTTGCCAGTAATTCCCCGTGCAACGCCTGCAGATCAAATGCGTACCAAATACGAACGCTGTTCGCTATTATCATCATCACATGATATGTGAAGATAGCTTGCATCGCTTGCGCATTCGAACGAATAATCCCGACATGCAAATGCAAACCGATGAAATATATAATGAAGGATTATTTCTGATTGAGGATGAATGTTTGACTATTGCAAATAAGCTACTGATTGAAGTAGGAATAATTGCGCCAAATCGATCGATGCACCGATGCACGATGGACTCAATCAAGAATTAAATCGAGGAATTCGTTCGAAATAATGTGCCGTTGCTGAATGAACAGCAAAAACAAATATACGAAACATTTATGCAAGCGGTCGACAATAATACTGGTGGTCTATTCTTCCTAGGCACACCTGAAGGAACAGGGAAAACATTTGCCATTTCATTGACTTTGGCCACTATTCGATCAAGATGTGACACAGCTTTGGCGTTAGCGTTAACTGGAATTGCGGCGACTCTTCTGGATGGCGTTCGTACTGCACATTCTGCGCTTAAGTTACCACCTAATTTAAACACAACTGATACTCCAACATGCAATATTTCCCGATCCACAAGCAATGGGAAAATTGTTGATGCAATGCAAGCTCATTGTTGGGGATGGGTGCACAATGACACATAAGAAATCACTTGAAGCGCTTAACTTCACCCTGAAGGGTTCATGATATTGTTGGCAGGCGATTTCAGGCAGATGTTGTCAGTAATTCCCCGTGCAAAGCCTGCAGATGAATTGAATGCTTGCCGAAAGGCATCACCTTTGTGGAATAACGTAAAAACATTATCGCTAATCACTAATATGAGAGTTCAACTTCAAAATGATTAAAGTGCTGCACAATTTTTCAAACAATTATTAGCTGTTGGAAATCGAAAAGTCCCTCCCAGTTGATGCGACTGCTGGATTAATTACTCTTACCAGCGACTTTTGCCGATTTGTAGAATCTCAATTAGCTCTTATTGAAAATGTTATCCCAAACATTAGTGAGAATTATCAGAATTATGCTTGGTTAAGTCGACGAGCAATTCTCGCCGTAAAGAATAATGATGTCTTTTATTTGGATACGGTTTTCCGTCGACCCTCGTCAAATTTGGTTTGTGAACAAAGCGGTTTTGGCCGTTTGCCATCTCCAGTGTTCCTTTCGTATTAGTTGCGTTCTATTGTCAGTTGTGTTTATATAGTTCGTGTCTCCCTTCGTGTTATTGCGTTCGTCACTTTCTGTCTTTTTTGCCTGTATCTCTCTTTCTCTCCTTTTTCGTTTGTCTCTTTTTACCTAATTTGTCGCTCCCTTTTTCATTCGTCTTTTTTCTAACTAAATCCTTTTACAATCATGCAAGTTGTCCGTTTTTGCCCTTGTGTGAACCTATTGGGTTTTTTCTTTCCTTTTTTCCATGTGACATAATAATCTGTAATTGTGCGTTTATGATGTTCTCCATTGCTTTGGTCTTGTGCACCTGCGTAAAGTGTTTGTGTTAATGTAATGTTCGTTTTCCCGTAAAAATGTTCCAATGGTTTAAATATTGTGGCCGAAACAGTGTTTATTTGTCCATTTATTCTTCGTCCGTCAAATGTTTTTCGTCTGTATATTTCCATGTTCTCCAATACATTTAGTCTCCTTCCTTTGTGCTGTGTATGAAGCGGTTTAACCGTTGTTCCTATATGTCCTGGTGTACACTTGTTGTTGAATATATGTTGTGGAATATATGCTTGGTTAAGTCAACGAGCAATTCTCGCCCCAAAGAATAATGATGATGTTGTACATGAACTGAATTTCACCATTCAATCAAAAATCGATGGCGATTTGGTGACATAGAAATCCATTGATTCCATAACAAATCCCGATGATGCAGTAAATTATCCAATGGAGTTTTTGAACTCTCTGGTGTTACCAGGATTTCCACCACATAACTTGCAACCCAAAGTTGGTTCAGTTATAATGACATTGCGTAATTTGAATGCACCGCGACTTTGCAACGGTACTCGACTTGCGGTGAAAAGACTTATGCCGAATTTGCTTGAGGCAACCATTATTAACGGAAAGTACGCAGACAGGTGAAAATGTGTGTATTCCTCGAATACCAATGATTCCGATTGATCTTCCGTTTGACTTCAAACGATTGCAATTTCCGGTTCGCCTTGCGTTCGCAATGAGAATTAACAAGTCGCAAGGCTAATTGCTTAGTGTTTGCGGGATAGATTTAGAAAATCAGTGTTTTTCACATGGGCAGCTACACGTTGCGTGTTCACGAGTTGGCAAACCATCCATCCGCTTTGTGTTAATGTCAGATCAAAAAAAAAAAAAAATGTAGTTTACCAAAGAGCCCTTCAATGAAACGGATAATTTGCGGACACGTATAACGCTTCGATTCAGTATTTACCTTAGATTCACTTTCATTTTTTACTTGGAGAAGTTCAACTAAATTTCACTTCATTTTAGTAATCGAAATGAATTCAAATTTTCCCTTTTCAAATATAAAACCAAAAAAAATAATTTTTCTTCATCTTTTAACCCCCAAACGAAATGTTACAAAAACACGAAGCCATCTGGTGGCGGAACGCAGTTCGCCGGGTTTGCTAATAATTACAGCTTTTAATTTTAATCAAAATCGCCTCGGTGACAGTTTGATTTTTTGACTTTGTCTTAGTCAAGGCAAAAGCTTAAATAAAAAATCTAAAAAATTATAAAACAATTGTGTGATCATATTCACGAATATTTTTGTGATAAATATTTTGTAAATAAATTTATATTTGATACCTGTAAAATTGCCGCAAATGCCATCAAACCACGCAAACAATTCTTATCAAACTGTATGACTTCTAATAAGCGATCGAAAGCTTTTTGTGTTTCATTTAATTTCAAATACAAAATACCAATTTCTGTCAGCACATCGGTATTTTCAGGCGATAAACTGCATAAAGTAAATACCCAAAAAAGTTGTTACAAAATAGAGAAAACAAACAAGCAAACAAATTAAGAAAAACTTACAGCAAACAATTTTCCAATACCTCAATAGCTTTATTGTACTCTTTTTCCTTGCGATATATTTCAGCTAAACGCTGAAAGCTTTCTAATTTTTTGCCAGTTTGTATGGCTTTTTGAAAATATGCTTTGGCTTCTAATTCCTCCTCGTGGGCCATTTCCACTTGATTACGTGATGCTGCCGAGCGTAATAATAATTCACCAATGAAATGAAAAATCTCATGATCCAAACGTGTCGAAAGCTCTTCAGCCTCACGAAATATATTAAGAGATTGATTGAAACGGCCCATCATGAATCTTTATTAAAAAAAAAAATAAAATAAACAAAAAGAAAGAGAAGAGAACTAAAATTTAAGAGTCAAGAATAAAGAGTTAAATTGGAGGTTAGGAATTCAATTAGCTTAAAGCACACACACTTTTTTCGACAACTTTAGTTTTATTGACATCAATGTAAAGTAGAAATAAAGGAATTAATAATGGTATATGATTTCGGGCAAATTTTAATCTCTCACAGATCTGCTCTTTTCACAAAATTTCGAAGCGTAGTTTAAAACAAAGTTTCGCTTCTCTCTTCAATGCAACACCGAATATTGTCTTTCAGAGCATCAGTTATTTATAGGTTAAGCGTGATAAGATTAACGTCAATATCTAGCTGTGTAAGCCATAACCTGACGTTGGATCATACCACTGTGAATGGAATGTATGGAAATGTAGCGTTATGCTCTCCCTAGTAAGCCTTCAGGTACATATATCCTCCAGTCGCTCCTAGTTGCAACTTCAATAAGCCGAAGCAGGCCGCAGCCTTCACTTCTAGCTAAAGAGTTGGAGCCTATACAACTCCCGGTCCACAACACGAAGCTTAATAAAATTTAAGAACACAACCGCAATCATGCTCACTAAACCAGGACCATTCATTGTGTTCATTGTGAATGATCCGGCCCACACGAACCCAAACGAGGGCCTCGAAACACACAGCCACCACGATACTCCCGAAGGGCTAACCTCAATAATCAGTCAGAGAACAGCTAAAAGGCTAAAAAGACAAATATATGAACTCTGGGGATTTACTGATTCCCGTGGAAATAAGTAGAATTGTCCTTTAAGGGGACTGGGCTCCCTTTTACCCCCATTGACACATGTAATCACGGTGCGATTCCGTAAACACCCCAGGGGGAGGGTTTATAGGTCTTTAAAATGGCTCTAGAAAAAAATAATCCAGCAAGGTTAAATCACAAAAGCCAGGCGGGCAATTGGCATCGCCAAATCGAGATATTAAGCGATCAGGAAGTTTCTCATGCAATAACTGAATTGTTTTGTGTTGCTGGAAGCAAAAGTCACCGATATCGACATAAGCCATGATATGTATCATTTTTACCGCCTAGTGGGAAATGAACCTTAGAACTAAAGATGTTTTTTTGAAAAATGCGTTGCTTTCGTTTAGGGTTTCAAACAAAAAAATCACAAACTATCGGCGCTCATAATGGTCGCACGACTGAAACCAAAGATCCCTGACGCCCCTGTTAGCTAATTGTGCCCACAAGCAATTAAGAATCATAGTTTGGTGGCGTAGAGAATTCATTGCGATGGCTGCTTTTTGAAAAAATACAAGTCGATGCTGCTGCCTGCCACTTTTTTTGAAGACTAATGTGGATTTTGTGACTTCCTAAGCACAATTAGGCGACTTGTTTACCTGACCACCTAATTGAAAATGAGCTCTCATCCCGAAAAATGATTTTGATATGTGCTTGGATTTTCCGACGGTGTTAAAATTACTTTTATTTGGGTACGGTTTTCCGTCGTACAAAAGTAAAAAAAAATGATTTTGTTGAAAAATGCGTTCTTTTCGTTCAGTTTTCCAGTTGACCCAGTTCATAAACGACTGCCACAGGGTCACGATTATTAACTTTTTCGTGCATCAATTAAGCAACCATGACGATGTACAGGAGCCATAGTTTTAAAAAGATGACGAAACATTCGACACTACGACACAATTCGTATCACAATTGATTTATTAAAGCAAATGCTTGGCAAACGCATAGTTGTACGTTTCGGACTCGTGAATGAGTGTCCAACACCATGTGATTTAATCCCGCTATTCCATTTTCTCTGCTGATATATGGAGCCGCTGTTCTACGTCGGCGGTATTACTATTGATATAACACCAGTCGTCTGATCTGGCAGGAGCCTGAAACTGGTAGAGCAAAAACTTTCTCTCGAGGTTCCAGTACGGTCCTGTTTCTGGTGAGGCTATTAATGAGGCTGCTCCGGGAATTACAAGGTAGCTGTGGCTTAAACCGATTGCTTTTTAAAGCTTCCGTGATAGATGTTAAGGAATAGGATGGGTAACATCCAGCTTACGATGTTACGCATGTAGCAGGACGTGGACGTGATAAGATTTGCATCTGCACCTGGCCGTGGGCCTTAATCAGATGGTGCCTCATTATCACTGTAGATGGTATGTAGCGCCATCCTCGCCTTAGAAGGCCTTCGGATACGTATATCCTCCGGTCATTCCTAGTTGCAACTTCAAAAGCCCCGAGTAGGCCGCAGCCTTCATTCCTTGCTGAAGAGTTGGAGAATATCCAACTCCTGGTCCAGAACGCATGAATATTAATATAATTAAGAACACGATGGCATTCATACTCACTGGACCTGGGGCATTCATTGTGTTCATTGTGAATGATCCGGCCTACACAACTCAAACGAGGGCCTCGAAACACGCAGCCACCACGATAATCCCGAAGAGCCAACCTCAATAATCAGTCAGAGAACAGCTTAATGCCTAAAGAGACAAATAGCGGAACTCTGGGGCTTTACTGATTCCCGTGGATATATAGTGGATTTTCCAGTTGGCTCCTACTAGTATTGAAGGGGACTGGGCCCCATTTTACCCTCGCAACACACAAGTCTAAATGGTTGTGTGATCCATAAAGACTTATAATGTGCCCTCGGATGGGAGCATATTAAGGATTAATCGAATAAAGTTTAATCGAATAAGATATAACCGAGCTAGGTTTAATCGCATAATATTTAATAGACTAAGGATTAATCGAATACGGTTTATGGAATAAGTTTTAATCGAATAAGAATTAACCGAATAAGGTTTAATCGAATAAGGTTTAATTGAATAAAGTTAATTAGAATAAAGATTAATCGAATAAGATTTAACCGAGGCAAGTTTAATCGAATAAGTTTTAATCGAATAAGGTTTAACCGATTGAAGATTATTCGAATAAAGATTAATCGAATAATGTTTAATCGAATAAAGTTTAATAGAATAAAGATTAAACGAATAAGATTTAACCGAGCTAGGTTTAACTGCATAATGTTTAATAGACCAAGGATTAATCGAATAAATTTTAATCAAATAAGGTTTAATTGAGTAAAGTTTAATAGAATAAAGATTAATCGAATAAGATTTAACTGAGGCAGGTTTAATCAAATAAGTTTTAATCGAATAAGGTTTAAACGAATGAAGATTATTCGAATAAAGATTAATCGAATAATGTTTAATCGAATAAAGTTTAATAGAATAAAGTTTAATAGAATAAAGATTAATCGAATAAGATTTAACCGAGGCAGGTTTAATCGAATAAGTTTTAACCGAATAAGATTTAATCGAATGAAGGTTATTCGAATAAAGATTAATCGAATAATGTTTAATCGAATAAAGTTTAATGAATAAAGTTTAATAGAATAAAGATTAATCGAATAAGATTTAACCGAGCTAGGTTTAACTGCATAATGTTTAATAGACTAAGGATTAATCGAGTAAGATTTAACCGAGGCAGGTTTAATCGAATAAGGTTTAACCGAATGAAGATTATTCGAAAAGATTAATCGAATAATGTTTAATCGAAAAAAGTTTAATAGAATAAAAGTTAATAGAATAAAGATTAATCGAATAAGATTTAACCGAGCTAGGATTAACTGCATAATGTTTAATAGACTAAGGATTAATCGAATAAGATTTAACCGAGGCAGGTTTAATCGAATAAGGTTTAACCGAATGAAGATTATTCGAAAAGATTAATCGAATAATGTTTAATCGAAAAAAGTTTAATAGAATAAAAGTTAATAGAATAAAGATTAATCGAATAAGATTTAACCGAGAAAGGTTTAACTGCATAATGTTTAATAGACTAAGGATTAATCGAATAAGATTTAACCGAGGCAGGTTAAATCGAATAAGTTTTAATCGAATAAGGTTTAATCGAATCAAGATTATTCGAATAAAGATTAATCGAATAATATTTAATCGAATAAAGTTTAATAGAATAAAGTTTAATAGAATAAAGTTTAATAGAATAAAGATTAATCGAATAAGATTTAACCGAGGCAGGTTTAATCGAATAAGTTTAAATCGAATAAGGTTTAATCGAATGAAGATTATTCGAATAAAAATTAATCGAATAATGTTTAATCAAATAAGGTTTAAATTAAATAGTTTTGAAGCACGGTAAAATTTATATGCCACGTTAACTTTTCCTATCAACATTTTAATACCTTACAGGATCTATTTACGAATGAAAGCAAATTTAATTCGTGATACATGTGGCATTAACACAAAAAATACATTAATGGTGTAGTACCATGGACAGGTACATATATCTTGACATTAAAAAAAAACGAATTTTAAGGAAAATGAGGGCAAGCTAGGTATTGTTGATAATTTTAAAGTTTTATCAAGACAACGACTGTAAGCACACATCCATCACTGATAGCACAGAACTGGTTGTTTTAAAACAGCTCTAAGATAATCAAAACACCTGCACAAACGCCAAATATAAACCTAATCGAGAACTTTTTCTTACAGATGTTGCTGATGAAAGGTTAGACCTGTAAGTTTTAGTTGGTACCTGACAATTCAGAAGCAACAACGTCTCCTCATGGCCTAATGCTAACGTTAACACTATCACATCCTCTTCATGCAAGCTATGACTGTCAGTCATATTGCTAAAGTTATATTTAAATTATAATGCCCGAACATTATGTTGCGAATAAAGTAGTTTTTATGGGAAAAAATTATTATTTATATTATTCCATTTAAAGTTCTATACCTCTATAAAAATCACCCTTAAATTCTATATTTTATACTTACAAAGTTTTTCCAGTTTCTTTATAAATCTCAATATTCTGCGAGTTCAGTTCCAAGGACTTTTGTAAATTTCTTAGAGCCTCAATATTGTTGCCTTCCTCACGGTCAATTAAACCCTTTTAAAATTGACAGCAAGTTCCTTTTAAATGCAATAAAATTTTTAAGAAATTTTCAAGATATTTCTTACCTTAACAAAGTAAAGATATTCGGGATTTAGGTGCCGGTACAGCTCACGTTCAATTAGTGTCTTACAGCGTTGAAAATCCTTGCGTGCAAAATAAATGTGAAGCAGCCAGTCGATGTTTGTCCCAGCTGACATCATGGGAGCTAAAGAATAAAAATAAAGTTTTTATTTAAATAAACAAATAAATAAGAAGAAGAGAGAATGGTACACACTCACTTTCTTTTACCACTTCCAATGTGGGCAAGTGAACTGAATAATCATTTGTGGCACCGATACCCTCAGCCATTTCAATTTTATTTCTTTTCCTGCTTTCTTTTGAAATTTGTTTATTCTCTTTTTAAAAAAGATTTTGTTGCAAGTTGACGGTTTTTATTTGGTCTTTTTTATCAGCAAATATTTTTCTCAATGCCGTCCTGTCAACAACATGTTTATGTCCAATTTTTGATTATTCTGTTGAACATTACAATGAAATTTTGTTTTTTGGAAAATATTATTTCGCTGACTGGTTGCCATGACTTTGATGGATGTAAACAAATGTTGGCCGATATGTTGTCATTGTTTGTTTGTTTTTCCTTTCAATTTTACTTGTTTGAGGGTTGAATTGTTGCTTGAAAAGTTAAATGGTTGGCTGAACATAAAAACCTCAATTATTAAAGAAATTCTTCAAACTAAGAACAAGAATATTTATTCGAAAAACAAAATAATTGTTTTAATCGGATTGTTTCAAAGCTCATGCAAAATTATAACTTGCCGCCACTAGAGCTTTAAAGTTTTGTCGATCGTTATTTTTAAAAATTGTTACATACCATCGTCCTTGACTTTTGCTAAGCGTCTATTTAGCAACATAAACAATTTTATTCATTCTATCAGACTGTCATAACAGTAGATACAGTAGAGTAATATGCATTCAGATGTGACTTCATCATAGCAGTGTGAAATTAGACTCCCCTCACAGTAGTGTGAATTCAGATGAGACTCCTACACGGTCGTGCGAATTCATATCAGACTCCATCACAGTAGTGTAAATTCATAGCAGACTCCCATCTCAGTAGATGTGATCACAGTAGAGAGAATTCAGATCAGACCTCCATCTCAGAATATGCCATCACAGTAGTGTGAATTCAGATGAGACTCCTATCACGGGCGTGCGAATTCATATCAAACTTCATCACAGTAGTGTGAATTCAGATCAGACTCTCATCTCAGGAGATGGGATTTAGATCAGACTCCTATCGCGGTCGTGTGAATTTATATCAGACTGCTATCCCGGTCATGTGAATTCCGGCCAGGCTCCAATCACTGTCGTGTCAGTTCAGATCAGACTCCCATCTCAGTAGATGCCATCACAATAGTGTGAATTCAAATCAGACCCCTATCCCGGTCATGTGAATTCCGGTCGGGCTCTAATCACTGTCGTGTGAATCCGGATAAGACTCCCATCTCAGTAGATGCTATCACAGTAGTGTGAATTTAGATCAGACTCCTATCGCGGTTGTGTAAATTTAGATCAGACTCCTATCGCGGTCGTGTGAATTTAGATCAGACTCCTATCACTGTCGTATAAATCCGGATCAGACTCCCATCTCAGTAGATGCTACCACAGTAGTGTGAATTTAGATCAGACTCCTATCGCGGTCGTGTAAATTTAGATCAAACTCCTATCCCGGTCGTGTGAATTCCGGTCAGGCTCCAATCACTGTCGTGTGAATTCAGATCAGACTCCTATTACGGTCATGTGAATTCATATCAGACTCCATCAGAGTAGTGTGAATTCCGGCCAGGCTCCAATCACTGTCGTATGAATCCGGATCAGACTCCCATCTCAGTAGATGCTACCACAGTAGTGTGAATTTAGATGAGACTCCTATCGCGGTCGTGTGAATTTAGATCAGACTCCTATCCCGGTCGTATAAATTCCGGTCAGGCTCAATAACTGTCGTATGAATTCAGATCAGACTCCTATCTCAGTAGATGCGATTACAGTAGTGCGAATTCGCTGTGCTTTGCATGTAATTTTGTACCCTACACTACTCCCAGTTCCAAAACCATCACCTGAACTTTTCTAATATCTATAAAATAGTACAAATCCTTTTTTCTTTACTAAATTAAAAGAAAAATACATGAACCTGAGCCAGCTTAAAATTGCAGTTGATTGATATTTGAAGAATTGCATAAAATAAATAGAAAGCGATTTGAAAGCGTACTATTGAAACGCGGAAGAGAAGAAAGGGATTTCGATGAAGTAAAGTAAAAATTTGAAAGAAGGAAATGGCATTCAAGCAGAAGGGAACAGGCCTTAAAAATTCTATGCCATATAATTTATAATCCGCAAAAAGCTTTTAATTAGAAGCTGAAATTTTATCATTCTCTTAATCTAACCTAACAAAATTATATATCACACGTTTCTACAAAATGTACAGCAGTTGGGGTAAATTCACCTTTTTTTTTAAAGAGAAGTAGCACTGCAGGCAAGAATGCCTATTTACCGTGCTACATTCTTTAGGAGAGAGATAGAGAAGAGATGAAATAGGTGGTGAAAGTAGAAGTATAGTTACGGAAATTAACTGTCGTATAAAGACAGCACAGTGACCATGCAGTTATCACTGAGCAGTCCCACCGACAGACAATTTTTATTTTTGTAGTAAAAAAAAACCAAGGTCTTTGTTGGGAATCGAACCCACAACCTCCAGTCTTATAAGCTAGTACAGTACCTACTAGCCTACAGGGGCACATATTAATGAGAGTATCAATATCAGTTTTATAGTGGAGGCGTCTTAGAACGCAATGAATGCACTTATTACATTCCAAATCAAGGCAGTGGCTCCAGAAAAACCTGCGCTTGTGTTCTAGAGTCACCATTACACTGATTTTCTTAAAAATGTTTTAAAAATGGCCTTTAAAGTGATATTTAGTTTGTAACTGTAAATTAAGATAAAGCCACGCTGCCTGATAAAATAAAAAATTTACTTATTGCGACGCAACTGAATGGAGCGGTTCCAGTAAAATTTGCGTTTATTTTATAAAGTCACAATGAATTTGAATGCATTGAACTGCAAATTAAAAGTATAAAAATGCTGCCATATTTTGAAAAACGAATTCAAGGCGAACAAAATGCACTTGTTGCGTTACAAATCTGTGCAGTGATGCCACATTAACGTGCAGTTCTCCGTATTGTTGTTGACTTCAAAGAACAACTTTGACTTCAATGAGTGACGATTAGTCGGTTTTGGGTTATGGGAAACCCTCGAATTATTCAACAGTCACCTTTGCATCCATTAAAAGTGGTGCAATTTGGTCAGGAGGCATCATTGGAATTTTACTTCTTTGAAAATGAAAACCGCATAACGGTAAGTGTGAATGGGAAGCGAACTCGTGATATGATTGAAAACTTTTTAAAGCCACAACTGCATTTTTTGTGCTTGATTAACATGTGATTTCAACAAGATGGTGCCACATCGAATATAAGCAGGATTAAAATGAAATTACTGCGAGATCTCTTTCCGCAACAAGCTATCGCAAGAAATTTTGATGTTGATTGGTCTTCACGGTCGCCTGACTTGACTGCTCCGGACTTAGTTTTGTGGGGATATCAATGTGATAAGCAAGTTTTATGCAAACAAACCAGAAACGCTTGAGCAAGTCCAACAAACTATTCGCGATGAAATTAATGAAACAACGCGTGAAATGTGTGAGAATTTAATGAAAAAGGGCGCGCATTAGTGAGGCTAACAGAGGCGGGCGGACATTTATCTGACATTGTATTCAATACATAATTGTTGATGTTAAATAAAACATTTATCAATATATGATCTGCCCCTCCGCGGGCACATTTATATGTCTTGACGAAATCTCACCGTCATTACATGTATCACCGGGAGTAAAAGGGAGCTCAGTCCCCTAAAGGCTAGCAGGGAGCCAACTGGAAACTCCACGTTATTTCCACGGCATTACGTAAGCCCCAGAGTTCAGCTTTTTGACCTTTTAGCTGTTCGCTGACTGATTATTTTGATTGGCTCTTCGGAGGCTTCGTGGTGGTTGTGGTTTCGTGGCCCTCATGTATTTGATTAGCATAAGGGGTGAATGACCCCGATCCAGGGAGCATGCTTGTTATGTGTTCGGGACCAGGAGTTGGATAGTCTTCAACTCTTCATCAAGGAGTGAGAGTTGGCGGTCCTGCTCCGAAACTTCCGAAATTGCAACTAGGAGTAACGTGTTACTAGAATTATGTCTTCGGCTTCCTATCACCAGACCCCCCGGGAGCACATTATAAGTCTTTCTGGATTACACAACCATATAGATTTGTGTCTTGCGGAGTAAAAGGGAGCCCAGTCCCCTTTAAGGTTAGTAGGAGCCAACTGGACAATCCACTATATTGCCACGGGAATCAGTAAAGCCCCAGAGTTCCACTATTTGTATCTTTATGCATTTAGCTGCTCTCTGACAGATTATCGTGGTGGCTGTGTGTTTCGAGGCCCTCGTTTGAGTTTGTGGGTTGGATCATTCACAATGAACACAATGAACGGCTCAGGTCCAGTGAGTATGAATGCCGTCGTGTTCTTAATTATATTAAACTTCATGCGTTCTGGACCAGGAGTTGGATAGTCTCCAACTCTTCAGCAAGGAGTGAAGACTGCGGCCTACTCCGAGCTTTTGAAGTTGCAAATAGGAGTGACCGGAGGATATACGTATTTGAAGGCCTACTAGGGCGAGGGTAACGCTACATTTCATCCACAGTGGTAGTGATCCATCATCTGATTACGGCTTACGGCCAGATGCAGCTGTAAATCTTATCACGTCATCCTATCACCCGAGTTATGGCATACAATGTTAGGTACCGACGTAAATTTTATCACTTATGTTCGCCGGGAAGGCGAAGCGGAGGCAACTTAAAATCAAAAACAAAAATTCTTTCAGTCCGGCTATAAAAAAAAACTGCCAGTAGTCAGTGATTTGATAAACAATTAAGGGTGGCTGCATATATTTTCTTTATATTACAATATAAGAAATTTTAAGTGAGGCTCAAGTTCGTAGGTTTATTTAGATTTTGTTAAACAAAAAAATTTTTTTTTTTATTGAAGTCTTAAAGTTAAAGAAAAATTTACAATTTAATTAAGTTTTTTATTATATTTAATAACAGCTTATTTTTTTTTTAAATGGCACTTTTATGTTAAAAAAATTATTTATTTTTTGTTAATTAATTTTATATTTTTTTATAAATTTAAATATATTTTGTTTTTTAAGAAATAAAATTGTTTTCTTTTAAATTAAATTAAATTTCTGGATAAAAAATTTATTTCAATATTTAATTTTTGTTTTTTATTTTAATGTATAACTTTTATTGTTTATTATTTAATTACAGATATTCGACAACAAAAGCTTTTTATTTATATTTTTATTCGTGCACGCTTGAAAGAGCGCCGAAATTTTTTTATTAATTATTTTTCTTTGAACACAAGTTATGAAAAACAATAATGAATGAAAAATGACAAGATGTAAAATAAATTGTTACGCGTGTAAATTTTTGTGATTCAAACTATAGTTGTGATCAAGTTCAAGGTCAAGGTCTAGATCTCTGTTGAGTTTGGTAGGTTGAATGTGTTGGGTTTTTCAACAAGAAGTTTTTTTTTAACAATTCTGGCAACAACAATTGTTACAATGAATTCAATTACGCAAGAAAATCGCAGTCATTGTTTTAAGAATATGAAAGAAGATGAAAATTCTTGATATTTTCGGACAACATAATCGTCTTTCTGAGACCGCTATTAAGAATTTGATCGTTAAATTTAAGTCGACAGGCTCCATACAAAATGTGCGAATACCAACGCGTGTTCGACCGGGTTGTTCGACTGAAAGAGTGCATTGGCATACCCACTAGTTTTATAGAAGAGATAGAAAGAGAGAGAGAGAGTACGGAAAATTTCTCATGGTGGATCCGTTGAAGTTGTATTTCGTAAAATTCGTGATATTTTCAAACAACATAATCGTCCTTCTGAGACCCATATTAAGGATTTAGTCGTTTAATTTGTGTTGACAGACTCGATACAAAATGTGCGAATACCAACACGTGTTCGACCGGGTCGTTCGACTGAACACATCGCAGACGTGAACCAATGTGTTGAAGCAGTTCCAAATATGTTAACTTGTCGACGTTCTCAACAATCGGGGTTATCCAAAACCACCACATGGCGAATTTTGTGTAAGGGTTTGACTTTGAAGCCTTACAAGGTTCAACTGGTGCAGCAATTAAAATGCCCCCAACCACTCACATTGCCGTAGATTTGCACAATTCATTCAGGAAAAAATCATTTTTTCCGACGCAGCCCATTTTTACTTGTCAGGCAGGGTTTTTCGTGATAAGATATACATCTGCACCTGGTCGTAAGCCTTAATCAGATGGTGGTCAAACCATTGGCAATAAAAAGCAATGTCGTTCACGCCCTAGGAAGCCGAGGACTAATTCTAGCAACAGGTCTTTCCTAGTTGCAATTTCAGCGGTTCCAAAGCAGGGTTGCAAACCACTACTCCTTGCTGAAGAGCTGGAGACTATCCAACTCCTGGTCCAGAACACATGACTAGCATGCTCACTAGATCCGGATCATTCACCCGTTTCTGTTATTAAATTTATGCGAGGGCCGCAAAACCACAACCACCACGATACTCTCGAAGGGCCAACCTCAATAATCAGTCAGAGAACAGCTAAAAATCTAAGGAGATAATTACTCAGCAAGGAGTAGTGGTTTGCAACTCTGCTTTGGAACCGCTGAAATGCAACTAGGAAAGACCTGTTTCTAGAATTAGTCCTCGGCTTCCAAGGGCGTGAATGACGTTGCTTTTCATTCCCAATGGTTTGACCACCATCTGATTAAGGCTTACGGCCAGGTGCAGATGTAAATCTTATCACGAAATATCGTCAAAGTCCATTGCTACGAAATCATTGTTAGGTAAGGTAAGTGAGCTATTAGACTCCAGGTACCTTACAAGATGAAAATTAATCATACTTTCTATCACTTTGGAAAGTGCAAAACAAATTGCTGTTAGGCGGTATTTTTCATGGTTGTTAACCTCGCCTTTTTAGGGGATCGGCATTACATTAGCAATTTTCCGACATTTTGGAAAATCACCGGCATGATACATTGTGCTGAAAATGGCTGCTAACGGGCGTGCTAGCTGAAATTTCCCCGTCCGGTCCAGGAGACTTGTCGATGTTGAGATGGGCTAAAATCATTTTAACTGCTTGGCTCGAAAGAATATCTTCGGCATAGTACCGGATACTCTACCGAGCTTGGGCGGTGGTTGATTGCTTTCCGAAAAATAAGAATTCTTTGCAAGTGTACCAGCCAAAAGATTGACCTTATTAACCGGGTCAGTGAATTGCGTGATATGATTTACATCTGCGCGTGGCAGTGAGCCTTAATCAGATGGTGGTCAAACCAATTTGCATAAATAGGAACGTCATGCTCGTCCTAGGAAGCCGAAGACTAATTCTAGCAACTGGTTATTCCTAGTTGCAACTTTAATAATTCCAGAGAAGGGCTGCAAATCATCACTCCTTGCTGAAGAGTTGGAGACTTATGAACTCCTGTCCAGAACACATGTCTAGCATGCTTACTGGACTGGATCATTCACCTAGCGTGAAATGATCCTGGCCACCATATAAAACTGACCTGTTTGTTATGGGGCCGCGAAACCACAACCACCACAATACTCCCATATAGGGGCCAACTTCAATAATCAGCCAGAGAACAGTTAAATGTCTAAAGAGACAAATAACGGAACTCTGGGGCTTACTGATTCCCGTGGAAATAAAGTGGAGTTCCCAGTTGACCCCTGCTGCCTTCAGGGGACTGGAATCCCTTTTTCCCCCAGTTGCACAGGTTTAGATAGTCAAGTATTCTATAAAGACCGATAAATGTGCCCCCGGAGGGTACCGGGTCAGTGAATATTTGGTCATTCTTTAAAAAAGTCGCAATCGAAGAACTAGAATTATTACTTACTCTTTTAACAAATGACCAAAAGCTCTTGCTGCCCCGAGGAGTAACAAGAACTTTAGCACGAAGGCGCTCATCGTCGTACAGATTTCTCTCACGCTTTCTTGGTAGGCTGTTCGTATTCATGTTCTAAGTTGGCATCATCCGAGTTAGATATACTATTTAATAAGGGCACGTTTTTTTCAGCGGCTCCACCAATTTTAGTGGTGGCCAGCCAACTTGACAAAACTAATGATGCAGAAGTTTTTATTTCTGGGACTACTTTTACGTGCGATTCTCAGAATTGAGTTCCAAATCAATGAGCTGAGCAACGTTGTTATGTGTTATAGTCAATATCCATCCTCGTCAAGTTGCGCTTGTGGTTCTAATGATCTTGTTTTCTTTGTAGGTTGTGTATTTCTGATCTGAGTACGCACCATTATCCGAGTTAGATTTAATATTGGAGGTCATGCTTCGTTTAGTATGTCCACCACTTTCAGTGGTGACTACTTTATTATTAATGCAGTCAACTTGATAAAAACTAATGATGCAGAAGCTGTTATTTTTTGGTCTACTTTCATATACAATTTCCAGAACTGAGTCCCAAAACCATGATTGTCCATTTCTCCATTCTAAACATTCTGCTGCTAACAGGTCTTTAACAAGTTTCTTTTAATGTCCCATGAAAATTTTTAATATGACTGTGTTTTAATGCGTCATGCAATGTCATTTTGTATTCGTACATGTCAAACCTTTTGCTGTCACTTGCAACTATCTCATCTATCTAATGCTTGTCACTTAAATTATTTAAAAACTTTATAATTTTTTATTATTCCAAATAGAAATCGATAGCTTAAAATATTTCTCTCTCTCTCTCTCTCTCTTCTTTCTCTTTCCTTCCAATAGTTTTAGATGCAGGCGTTTGGAAATTATTTTTTACAATTTTTATTATGGCAATTTCAGTGAGTGTGGAACGGCTGTTCTTGATTTTTATTTTCCTTCCCTTGCTAATAGTATTTTTGTTGTTGTTGTTGTACTGGTTGCAGCTGTTATAGCATCACGATGACAAGCAGTTGTATTTACAATCGATGGCTGCATTTTATTCATGCTGTATCATACACAGGTGGTTGTCAAACGTGTTGTCCTTGTCATTTCGATGCTGCCAAATCGTTGCTTAAAAAATAACGATTTAAATGTTGTACGAAATTGTTTCGACATGAAGCCATATAAAACAAAATCTATAGCAGCATTTATTAGAGCCAGTAAATCCATTAACTCTCCAAAGGGTGGATAGCAGGCGTTAAAAAAACATTTCTCCAAAATACCCGACATTAAGCCCAAAATACCTTGAGGAAATTCCGTAATTAGAAAAAGTATTAGGACGGCAACCAACAGCATTGTAGTACGATCTGTGCGTCGATCACATTTCAGTGGCCTGCTAAAGTAAAATAAAAATTTATTTACCCCAAAATCTTGAAAAGAAAAATTATCATTTTATAATCATTCATTTGGAAAAGTAAGAGAAAATATAGGAGAGAGGGAGAGAGAGAGAGAGCAGTGGCCCATCTATAACAAGTTGTAAAGTATGATGTCCGAGAAGACTTGATGCTAAATGCCACAGTTACACTTAATCAGAATTTTGCTGACGCGGTCCATGTTATTTTTCGGTTAAAAAGTTGGCAAACCAGTCCATTTGAAGCTTGACAGATTGTGATACACATTAACGTCAGCGGAGAAGAAGCTTTGAAGGCTATAAATCTAACTGTGGCCTTACCGCTGGATGAATACAATTCGTCTCATATTGGCACCATTCTACTGAGACTGCAGTAGAACATCGGTTAGGATAAAGCCATATCTTTCCGTAGTTTGGGTTTTAAACCCCAGCTACCAAGTTACTCCTCAAAGGGCCTCACCAATAACAGGGACCACTGATTCATTTGAAGAGAGCAAAAAACGAAAAATGACCAGAATATTTGATCAGACACGAGGATGTAATCTGCCATCAGGACAACGCTCGGCCACATCTTGCAAGAGACCGGTAAGAAACTACTTGGAAAGGAGTGTTCTTATCCACTCCTTTTAACTCCTCCGCTTCTTTTAATTATGATTTGTTTCAATTGATGCAAAACTCCCTAATTGGAATACGCTTCACTTCAGAACAGAGTATCACAAACGGGCTTAAATCATTCTTTACCCCAAAACCGGAAAAGTTGTTTTGACGTGAAATCCATAAGCTATTGGAAAATGGGAAGAAGCAGTAATCTTCCATCATGATAGCACGCGGCCACGTGTTGCAAGAGACCGGTTAGAAACTACTTGGAAAGGAGTGAATAACAAGTTTTGGCTTAACCGTCTTATAACCGAGTCCTACGGTTTGTTTTGATCGATGCAAAAAGCCTTAATTAGAATACGATTCGCTACGGAACAGGGTATCAGATTTTGTTGCAAATGGCTTTTATATAACGATTTATTAGCTTTGCGGAATACCGACAGGTTTGCGCAATATTCACACTTTATTCTTGAAGGTTTCTAAGTGCATTTGTCATTCGTATTCATTTACCAATGGTTGGAGGTTAGTTCCAAAAAGCGGAACATGAATAATACGCTCAATCACGATCTTGCAACAATCTCCGAATGGGATCGCGCGAATAGAGTCGATTTTAATGCCCGTAAAACACAATGTTGCATGCTTACGCATAGATCTGTGTTCGGAAATACTGCAGCAGCTCTTACTATGGGTGATATAAGTATTATGGAATCGGAAGCTCTTGATGTTGTTGGCATGAAAATTCAGTGTGATGTACGATGGACTAAACACGGTTTTCGGTTTTAAAAAAAATATTTCAAGTGCCTCGGTTTTCTAAAACGGTAGAAGAAATACCTCACTCCATCCGATCTTCGTACTATTTATACCATCTATATCTGTCCATAGATGGAATACAACTGTCATGTATGGACTGCGGCGCCTCAAGTTGAACTTGCTCGACCGCGTACAGGAGAGGCTCATTGGGCATCCAGCTCTATTGATTCTCTAGAACCTCGACGCAATGTAGGTTGTATTCCACTGTTTTATCGTTACTACAATGGTAAGTGCTCTAATAAAATTTAGGAACTTGTTTCCTAAACTCGCACATTTTTGCGTTTCACTCGATTTTCATTGAGAGTGCATCCATCTGTGGTCGTTTGGCCATTGAATCGCACTACGCATTACAGCTAGAATTCGTTTTTAGCAGAACAGTTCGTATGTGGAATAAACTCCCTCCAGAGGTCTTTCCAGTCACTTTCAATGTAGGAGAAATAAAATTTAATGTCCACAAACAATACTCCCTCTTTCCTCCTCCCCATAACCTAATTTTCTAGTTCTGTTACAATGCATTACATGGAGTAAAGGTCATTCCCTGAGTGATGATTCAAACGAAAAATAAACTGTTATTAAATCGATCTCTCTCTCTCGAACTGCTTAAATTTCTCTTGCTCTCTATCTAACTCCCTCTCTCTATCTCTCTCTTTTTATTTCAGATAAAAAAAGATTCTTAAAAACTATTTGAAGTTTTTTACAGTCCCATTCACTACTGGCCCTAATTAAAAATACTCAAAAAATTTACAACTTCTCCGTTTTGTAGCGGGTGTTTTTATGGGGGTATAAAGCGTTATAAAAATAAACTTTTTAACCTTTTATTATTTACCTGGATTTCTTAAGACATGGCTCCTGCACGGCCTTAATCGGTTTATTATATTCCTTTAGCTTTTGTTTGCGTTTCGATGCGTCAAATAAAATTTTCACCAAAATAAAACTGATCACCGTTAGAATACAGCAGGGCAATAACTTGATAATGACAGAATGAATCCAAAAATTTATTCTGAAAAAAAAAATGTAAAAAAAAATTTAATATAATTATTTTTAGGCTTTCCAAGCACCAAGTGTAAAAAACGTAACGCTAACGTAACGTAATGCAAACGTAGTAAAAAACGTAAACATCTACAAAGTATCTCCGCCAGTCTGTCCGTCTCACACAATAAAAAAACGTAACTCTAACGTAACGTAATGCAAATGTAGTAAAAAAACGTAAACATTTACAAAGTATCTTCGCCAGTCTGTCAGTCTCATACAGTAAAAAAACGTAACTCTAATGTAACGTAATGCAAACGTAGTAAAAACGTAAACATTTACAAAGTATCTCCGCCAGTCTGTTCGTTTCACACAGTAAAAAAACGTAGCACTAACGTAACGCAATGCAAACGTAGTAAAAAACGTAAACATCTACAAAGTATCTCCGCCAGTCTGTCCGTCTCACACCACAGCTGCTAAAGCAATAAAATACTAAAAAGTAAAGCGATAAACATATTTTTAATTTTTGAATTGCTTTTGCTGCTTTTAATAGGTTCATTTTTAGAAGGGGTTGTCCTGAGATCATGCTTTCGGATAATGAAAAATAAAAGTTTCTAATGAACAATTTCTCGTACTCTCTCTCTCTTTCTCTATCTCTTCAACAAAACTAGTGGGTATGCCAATGTACTCTTTCAGTCGAACGACCCGGTCGAACACGCATTGGTGTTCGCACATTTTGTATCGATTCTGTCGATTCAAATTTAACGATCAAATTCTTAATAGCGGTCTCAGAAAGACGATTATGTTGTCCGAAAATATTAAGAGTTTTACGAAATGTAACTTAACGGATCCAGATCCAACATTTTTATGGTGGATTTTAATTATTTTAATACGGCTTTCGTGCGAAATTGAATTCACCGATAAATATAAACACCCGATAAATATAAAGATTTAATAAATTTTATTTTTAGTGTCAGTATTCTGCCACATCTTTGGATGGCATCTTCAGGAACAGGAAATCAAAATGTATAAAAATTTTTTCAATTTATTTCAAAATGATTCATAAATAAATAATTAAAATTTTTTTCTGTTTATGTTTAATGTTTCGCCACACCATTGGGTGGTGTGTGCAGGACCAGAAAATTGATATGTAAAAAAAATAAAAATTAAAATATAAAAGTAAATTAAAATGTATAAAAAATTTTTTTTAAGTTTAAAAATATTCGCCACCCAATGGTGTAGTGAAATATTAAAATTAAAAATAAAATTTGTAAATTTTGTTTTTATATATTTTCGTTCCTGAAAACTTAAAAGAATTTTTTTACATTTTAATATTCAGTTCTTGCAGATGCCACCTAATGGTGTGGTGGAATGTTGAAAGTCTAAATAAAATTTAAAAATTTTTGTATACAATTTAATTAAAAAAGCAAGATTAAAAATAACATTAATATATTTTAATTTTTTGCAGATGCCACTAAATGGTGTGGTGGAATGTTGAAAGTAAAAATAAAATTTTAAACTTTTTTGTATACAATTTAATTAAAAAACAAAAATTAAAAATAACATTAATATATTTTAATTTTTTGCAGATGCCACCTAAGGGTGTGGTGGAATGTTGAAAGTAAAAATAAAATTTAAAAATTTTTGTATACAATTTAATTAAAAAAGAAAAATTAAAAATAACATTAATATATTTTAATTTTTTGCAGATGTCACTCAATGGTGTGGTGGAATGTTGAAAGTAAAAATAAAATTTTAAACTTTTTTGTATACAATTTAATTAAAAAACAAAAATTAAAAATAACATTAATATATTTTAATTTTTTGCAGATGCCACCTAAGGGTGTGGTGGAATGTTGAAAGTAAAAATAAAATTTTGAACTTTTTTGTATACAATTTAATTAAAAAACAAAAATTAAAAATAACATTAATATATTTTAATTTTTTGCAGATGCCACCTAAGGGTGTGGTGGAATGTTGAAAGTAAAAATAAAATTTTAAACTTTTTTGTATACAATTTAATTAAAAAACAAAAATTAAAAATAACATTAATATATTTTAATTTTTTGCAGATGCCACCTAAGGGTGTGGTGGAATGTTGAAAGTAAAAATAAAATTTAAAAATTTTTGTATACAATTTAATTAAAACAGCAAAATTAAAAATAACATTAATATATTTTAATTTTTTGCAGATGCCACTAAATGGTGTGGTGGAATGTTAAAAGTAAAAATAAAATTTAAAAATTATTGTATACATTTTCATTTAAAACAAATAAAAAAAAAACATTAATACATTTTAATTTTCTGTTCTTGCTGATGTTACCCAATGGTGGGGTGAAATGCTGCAAATAACAACTATAAGGGGAGCCCTGCAGCTGTTCCTTATTGATTATGAATCCTTTGGAATTTCAGAAAATATATTTAGAAATTTTTGAGAATATTTGCAAATTGATTAAAAAAAAAACAAAATAATGCGACATGTTACTTTGAAAAAATATTCCTAGAGACAGACACACTCTCCACACCACTTTTGGTGCCCACTTTTCGAAAACCATGTTCAAGTGGTAGAAAAACAAAAAAATCTTTTAAAGTAAGGAAACAAAAAAAAACATGTTTCAGTTGTTCCTTAATATGAACACACAGTAACCCTCCGCCCTACCCCTTTCACCAAAAAAAAATGCGATTTTCCTACATCATCTCTTGTTTACAAACAGAGGAAAAAAACAGAACACGCACAACCTTGCATTGCCATAAACTTAAAGTAGCATTACAATAACTGCCTGCTTAACTCAATTTAAACAGCAATGCATGGATTTATGGGAACTGAACTTATCAATTCATGGCATTTAAGAATTCATGTTTTTGAAAGATGCAGCACAATATATGACATGACATTACATGACCTCATCATGTTATGATTATTTATGTGATTTTTACTTTTTTCCACCTTAACCTCACTCCTTATTTCCCTCTTACCTGTATAATTGTGTTTCCTTGTCCGCATCAACGTGATACAGTGGCACATGACTGTCTGTCACCAAACGTTTACGCACTTTAAATACAAACAATGTGGGAAAACAAACAATTGGCGAGATGATGAACGAAAATAGTATGGATTCGTTGCAATGAGACAGCAAAAAACTGGCACAAGGTCCGTGTGGGTGTCTGTAAAATTAAGATTTAAATTTGAAAATAAAAATGGCGAGACAAATTCACAATTTTAATAAAAGTTCAATTCCTAACAAAATGTAGTGACAGGCAAAAGATGTGAGTTGTTCTTAAACTCGTCTTTATAACGACTAAAGATGTTATCTGATACTCAAGTGTTGCAAGTACTGGGGGGTGTCCGCCGGTAAGGTATACTGTTTTGTTTTGCCACCCTTTTTGTAAACATTAGTCTTGACAGTTCATATTTGGCAGTCGTGAAATAGACACGTGGCAAATTTATATTCGATAAATAAACGTGTTTTAATCGATAAAACAATTTATAAAAATGAATCATCGATTACTGTGACGATGAAAAAGTTACGCGACATTTTTGAGAGAAACAACGTGTCAACAAAACGCACTATTTATCGTCTAGTGAATGATTTCGAAGAAAGAGGTTCTTTAGGTGATAGGCCCCAGCATGGACCACAATGTACTACAAGCTCGGCTGAAAACATTTGCGCTGCTCAAGAATGTGTTTAAAACAATCCATCAACCTCAATTCGACGCCGTGCTGAGGAGCTTGGATTTCAAAGCACATATATATGGTCTTTATAGAACTTCGAGTATCTAGACACAGTACAACTGGGGGAAAAAGGGAGCCCAGTCCCCTGAAATCAGCAGGGGTACAAATGGAAACTCCACTTTATTCCCACGGGAATCAGTAATGCCCGCAGAGTTCATTATTTGTCTCCTTAGACATTTAATAGTTCTCTGGCTGATTATTGAGGTTGGCCCCTATATGGGAGTATCGTGGTGGTTGTGGTTTCGCGGCCCCATAACAGTATAATGGTTATTATGGTGGCCAGGATCATTTCGCCGTTAGTGACACGCTAGGTGAATGATCCAGTCCAGTGAGCATGCTAGACATGTGTTCTGGACAGGAGTTGGAAAGTCTTTAACTCTTAAGCAAGAAGTGATGATTTGCAGCCCTGCTCTGGAATCATCGAAGTTGCAACTAGAAAGTTCTGTTGCATAGAATTATAGCTTCGGCTTCCTAGGACGAGCATGACGTTCCAAATTATGCAGTGGTTTGGTCCACCATCTGATTAAGGCTTCATGGCCAGGCGCAGATGCAAATCGAATCACACAGAACAACTTTAGCGACCACAATTTTGCACAAGGATTTTCATTTGAGCTTCTTCCACAAGACCTTTTACGCCGCCGTACTTCTGCCAATAGGATGTTACAGCTTGCTCCTGTCAACCCCGATTTTCATGATAAAATTCCTAATGACTGACGAGGCACATTTTCATGTGAATGGATATGTGAATAAACAGAATAGTCAACTGGGTGGGGAATGGGAAACCCTCAAATTATTCAACAGCCATCTTTGCATGCATTAAAACTGACAGTCTGGTGTGCAATTTGGTCAGCAGGAATCATTGGACCTTAGTTCTTTGAAAATCAAAACGGCATAACGGCAACTGTGAATGCGAAGCCAACTCGTGGCATGACGGAAAACTTTTTAACGCCACAACTGCATGCTTTGGGCTTGATTAATATGTGGAGTGTAGCATCACATACAAGCAGAATTACAAGGGAATTACTGTAAGACCTCTTTCCACAACAGGTTATTTCAAGAAATGACGATGCTAATTGGCCTCCACAGTCGCCTAATTTGACTGCTCCCGAATTCTTTTTGTGGAGATATTTATCCGAAAAGCAAGATTTATGCACGCAAACCAGAAACGCTTGAGCACTTCAAACAGAATATTCGTGATGAAATTAATTAAATGCCACGTAAAATGAGTGAGAATGAAATGAAAAATGTGCTAAAAAGGGGGCGCATTTGTAAGACCAACAGAGGCGGGGCGGACATTTATCTGATATTGTATTCCATACATAATTGCCGACATTGAATAGAAACATTTATTAATATAAGATCTATTCTCTTTCATTAAACAAAGTAAAATACCTTCCCGGAAAACACCCGTTACTAGAAAAATGTAGTGGCCAACGATGGACAATATTTTGAATAATAAGACTTAAAATGTACAATTTAAGTCTTTATGGATCACACAATCATCTAGACTTGTGTCTTGCGGAAATAAAAGGGATAGTGGATTTTCTAACTGGAAAATCCAATATATTTCCACGGGAATCAGTAAAGCCCCACAGTTCCGCTAATTGTCTCTTTAGACTTTCAGTTGTTCTCTGACTGATGAGGCTTACGGCCAGGTGCAGATGTAAATCTTATCACGAAATAATAAAAGCATTCCCTTTCGGGGGCACATTGATATGTTTTGATGAAAATCCATCATCATTACATGTGCCAACGGTGGAAAAACGGGAGCCCAGTCCCCTAAAGGCTGGCAGGGAGTCAACTGGAAGTTCCACGTTATTTTCACGGGAATCAGTAAAGCCCCAGAGTGCCGCTAATTGTCTCTTTAGACTTTCAGTTGTTGTCTGACTGATTATTGAGCTAGACCTTTCGGAAGTATCGTTTTGGTTGTGGTTTCGCGACTCTCATGAATCGTAATCAAGGAGCCAGGATCATCTCACCTTTACTGAGAACATTGGGTGAATGATCCGGATGCAGTGAGCATGCTTGTCGTGTGTTTTGGACCAGGAGTTGGATAGTCTCTAGCTCTTCAGCAAGGAGTTAGGTTGACGATCCTGCTGCGAAACCTCCGAAATTGCAACTAAAAATAATCTGTTGCTAGAAATTAGTCTTCGGCTTCCTAGGGCGCGGCGCACGTATCATATCGCCCAAATGGTTTGACCACCGTCGAGTTATGCCATACACACGCTAGGTATGGACGTAAATCATATCACGCATAAT
Source organism: Trichopoda pennipes (assembly GCA_030448955.1). Taxonomy (NCBI): domain Eukaryota; kingdom Metazoa; phylum Arthropoda; class Insecta; order Diptera; family Tachinidae; genus Trichopoda; species Trichopoda pennipes. The sequence continues at coordinate 9,552,799 of JASKUP010000040.1, forward strand.
AAAAGCATTTTTCAGTACACCAACTAAATGTGACAATTAAGTCACATAAATATAAAAAGGGAAGCCTTTATTACTTCTGTTTGTTCGTTCTGTACTGAAAACTAATTTTTGAATTAAATATTATCAGAAGTTTCCACTGTAGAATTTATAAGCAGAACAAAAATAAGAACAACCACACTTTTCTATACAAGTGAACATGGACGGCCCCAGGCTTCACGCAGTCATATTTTTATAATTGCTCTGCAAGTTACCTTCTTGTGACATTTATTTACGGAGTTTTCTTGTGTCATAGAGATAATACTGGCAGTTCGCTGCATATTTTTTAAAGAAAACTTTAAAAGGGCTTAAAATGACATGCACAATCATGCTAAAAATCCTTGACTAAAGAGCAACATTTTTTTAAAAGTCTTTCTTACCTTATTGCGATATAACGCCAGATTGCCAACGTTACCGTCAAACCAATTGATATCGTATGTAACACTTGGGTGAAATGCATGTGAAAGAGTATGTAAAACGCCCAAGCATAACTAAAGTCCTTCTCTCCTGCAATTTAAAGTAAAAAAAAAAAATTATAATACAATTTTTTATAATAAAATTTTTTTATAATAATATTTTTTTTCTAGAAAATTTAATTTCAAAAATTTTTTTAAATTAAAATGAAACATTTTTTGGTCACATTGATTTTGACAACGTCTTTCTCGCAGAATCAACTTGCACTTGGTTCATCAGGAATTGCATTGTTAGAAGGCGTTCGAACTGCACATTCAAGTTGCCGTTGAAGATGCAAATAAACTCTAATGTGCAACATTTTCAAGAGCTCTGCAATAGCAGAACAAACTAATCCTTTGGCCGAAATCTACGATGGCCCATAAGAAGTCTTTGGAGGCATTATAACGAACGATATGACAGTTCTATAAAACAATCAAACCTATTTTGATAGATAGACAAATTTGATCGCCAAACGTTGTCAATAATTCCACTAACAACGTCAGCTGATTAATAGAATGCATGTTAATAGTCGACGTTTTTACCGAAACGCATCAAGAAACTCAAACTAAGTACCAGTACGCATGTCGAGTTGCAGAAACGACGAATATGGAGAACAATTTTCAAAACTTTTAGCAGACATTGTTAATAGCAAATGCTCTAATGATGTAGCGACTGGCTATACATTAAATTCTCTGTTAACTTTTGGCACATCACTGAATCGAACTCAGCCTTAAGATGATTCCAAACATTGTAATGGGGTTTTTAACAAGAAGTTTGTTTTTTAACTGTGGCAACACCAACAACATGATAGTTATGACATTTAGTTTTTTGACGTATTCGTAGTAGACGCATTTGTGAACAATTTGGTGTGTCACAATAGAACTGTGTTCCAATAGAACTGTATTCTGACCAGGCACGAAATTACCAGTCGGCCAAATTTAAAGAGATATGCGATGCATGTGGCGTCAGAAAGAGGAGAACGACTCCACTGCATCTACAGTCTGATAGCATGATGTAGGAATATCTAAAAAACGCCATCAGTATACACCAAAAGGAATGAGATGAGCATACAGCAAAGTTCCTACTGGCATACCGATCAGCTGACCACGATTCAACCTCACAAAATCCGATAGGTGGCCAAAAATGTTGGAAAAATCATCAAAAATATCGTATGGCTAGAAGTCGTATTTAAATTATAACTTAAATTATAACTTAATGCCAGATAAAACATCTTGCGAATAAATCAAATTTCACGTCTATTTAGAAATATTTAACTTTGTTGTATTTCATTTTGAATTGCTATACCTCTGTTAAAAATACCCTGTAGAATCTAACTATAGAGTCTACAACATAAAATCACAATATATTTAAAACTCATGTTATATTTGAAACCCTTAAGACTGTTATAATTGCAGCATCCATTTTTGTCAACCATTAGCCCAACTAAAATGATCGCATGTATGATTACACTTTTGAAAAAGTATGTTGGCAACACCAACAACATGATAGTTTTGACATTTAGTTTTTTTTAACGTATTCGTAATAAACGCAATTGGCAATTCTTACAATAAATTCAATTTCGCACGAAAATCGCATTAAAATAATTAAAATCCACTTTGAAAATGGTGATTCTTTCAAAGTTACATTTCGTAAAATTCGTGATATTTTCGGATAACATGATCGTTCTTCTGAGACCGCTAATAAGAATTTGTTCATTAAATTTAAGTCGACAGGCTCGAGATACAAATGTGCGTTGGAAACTTTGGCCGTTTAACTGAAAAACATCGCAGCCGTAAGCCACAATGTTGAAGCAGATGTAAATTTGTCAATTCCTCGTCGTGCTCAACAATTGGGGTTATCCAAAACCACTGAGAATTTGAATTTGAAGCCTTATAAAGTTCAACTAGTTAAAAAAAATTAAGTCGACCGATTATTTACATCACCATAGATTCGCTCAGTTCATTCAGACACAACCGGCTGGTTTTTCTGAAAAAATCATTTTTTCAGACGATGCCCATTTTCACTTGCCGCCTTTTGGGATTCTGAGAAGTCCTTTGCATGCTCAATGTGTCACTGTATGGTGTCTGGAGGTGTGATAATGGTGGTAATGACCACCATCTAATTAAGGCCCACGGCCAGGTGCAGATGTAAAACTTATCACGTCATTTCATCCACAGTGGTATGATCCACCCTAAGGTTATGGCTTACATAGCTAAGTACTGAGGTAAATCTTATCACGCACATCTTAATCTAAACATTTTATTTTATTTTGTTTTAGAAAAGCAAACTTCTTGTTGAAAAACCCTTTACAAAATTAGAAATTAAAAATATCAATTTGGAGGTTATGTGATTGCAATAGGATAGTGCCACTTGCCACAGAATCAATATGAAAAAATGCCATTTTATGGGCGAGAAATTCAATGGCCATGTTATCGCAAGTTGTGGCGATGTTAATTGTCTGCCATGATTATGTGATTTGATGACGTTGGACTTCTTTGTCTTTGGGAATATTTAAAAGAAAAATTATACGTCAAGAAGCCAAGATTATTTCAAGAGGTAATGCAGGAAATAAATCGACACATTAACGACACGGTACCTTAATAATGTGTTAGAGTGATTGTTAAAAATGGACCAGAGTTTCGCTGACACCGAAACTGTGATGAGCATTTGGCCTTTATATTATTTTACACATATTTATCACAGATCCTTTTATCACAATGAAAAATTTAAAAAAATAATTCTAGGAAACCTTTTTAACATTCTAAATTTAGGTGGGAGCACCACAGTCCTTACAACGTTCACACTTACCAGAGAATTCTAGTGTTTAGCCAAATTAAAGCAGCCATCATTTCTTAAGATTAAAATTGAAATTTCAGGGAATTTCTAAAAATACTTCTGCTATTTGCTCTAAATGAGTTAATTTCTCGTTAAATAACAACAACAGGATATAAAATATAAAGAGTGTGGAGTGTGTGTGCCCACACTAACAAACACTCAAACGAGTCTTAAGAAAATTAAAATGTTAAATTAAAATTAAATTTATGTGTTAATATGCGTTTAGATCCTTAAACATAAAATTTTATAAATTCTTTATTTAATACAATCCTTATTCGAAAGGATTTAAAAATTATAAAAATAAATTTATATATTTTTTTTTAATTATTGCTAATTCCTCCTTCCTCTACTTACCCGGTCTCATGTAAATGTATTGATATGAGGCAAATGGAATGTATTCAATCATCACAAACATATCTGCCACTGCCAGCCATTTTAATATTTTATTAATGGGTGCCTTGGCCATATCTTTCTTCGTTAAGACCATAATATTTAATATGTTTGCAATTGTACCAAAAATGCAAATCTGTTAACAAAAGGAAATGAATGAAAGAAAGAAAAAAAAAAAAAAAGAAAAGAAAAGAATCAAAACTCGGATTATTAAACAAACAAACAAACAAAGAACTCTTTTATTTCCTAAAAAACACTATAATTTTGATTTGTTACAAGGTTTTACGTTTTATATACAGGGTAATCCGCCGGAAAGGTATACTACTTTGTTTATAATTTTTTTTTAAATGATACAGAATAGATTTTATATTAATATAATTGTTTTATTTAATGTTGGCAATTCTGTATGGAATACAATCTCAGATAAATGTCCGCCCCGCCTCTGTTAGCCTCACAAATGATGAGAGCTCCCTTTTAAGCACATTTTTCATTACATTTTCACACATTTTACGTGGCAATTAATTAATTTCATCACGAATATTTTATTGGAGTTGCTCAAGCGCTTCTAAACCTGGCTTTTCAGATAGACATCCGCACAAAAAGAAGTTCGGAGCAGCCAAACCGGGGCTGTGTGATATGAGGCACCGTCCTGTTGATACTACATGTCAGTGATATCCACGTCGCCAATAATAATAGGCCAAAATTTAGGCGTTAGCATCTCGCGATAGCATGATCGATAGATCGTCACCGCATTTCCTGCCTCATCTTCGAAAAGAAAAAACAGCCCAATTACGCCGCCAGACCATATAATGCACGATACAGTGACAAGTTGGCTTCTCAATGATGGCTTTAGGATATTTAAAGGCTAAGATGTGGTAATTGAAAATGTTGCTATGAATCAACTCAGGGGATGGATGTATGTTTTTAACAAAATAAGCTGAAACAGTAATACATTGAAGCATACCTTTAGGCGCAAATAAAATAAAATTATTATTTCGGTTACAACGATGCTGTAACTCTATTTTTAGAGTTTCTTTCAAAATGAATCATAATTTTTTGCAACAAAATGGACGGACAAGTTAAATAAAAAAGTGAGCAAAAAATAGTATTTTATTGTATTCACATGTTCAAAAGGAATAAAATATCGTTCATTGTATTATTGCAATGAGAATTTGTTGCCTGGACTGAAAGTGTGAGGGAGAAAGGAATTCCTCTCAAAACATGGTTAACCTGACTACAGTTGTGTTGAATAGTTGTAAAGAATATCTTTCAATAAAACATTCCGCATTGCTATTCCTTTTGTTTTGTCTTTTGTTAACATTAACAATTGAATTAGTTGTTTAAAATTTACAGAAGTCCTCATTTAGCAGCCTGTCTGTTGTCTCATGGTCTGCAGTTAAAATAAATAAAAATAAATATCTGAAATAAAATGTTTAATTAAAAATTTTATTACAGAACAGCATTTTTATTTTATTCTATTGTGAGAATAAAAAACAAAGGAAATCATTTAAAAGTTGTCAAAACAAAAACACAAACAAAAACAAAAAGGTTGAGGTTACAAAATAAGTTAGTCTTGTTAATACTTATGTAAAGTAAATTGTCCACTTCTAGCACGTCGCCAGACATCCTCTTTTTCCACTAAATTTTGCAAAACATTTTGAAACCAAACTTCCAGTGACAAGGCTGTTATTATTATGTTATTCGACTAAAACTAACTATGGTAGTAGATTTCCCTGGGTCTTAATTGAGTCTTTTTCGAAATAAATAAAATGCCGTATTTTCAGGCATTAATATTCAATAATATTTTATTGAATTAACCGAGCAACTGTTACTCGATTAACTGTTAATCGAATAAAAGTTTATCGATTAATCGATTAATTTTTATTCGATTAATCAATAAATTTTTATTCGATTAATCAATAAATTTTTATTCGATTAATCGATAAAATTTTATTAGATTAATCAATAAATTTTTATTCGATTAATCGATTAATTTTTATTAGATGAATCAATAAATTTTTATTCGACTAATCAATAAATTTTCATTCGATTAATCGATAAAGTTTTATTAGAATAATCAATAAATTTTTATTCAAATAATCTTTAAAGTTTTGCAAGATTAATCAGTAAATTTATATTCGATTAATCCATTAATTTGTATTAAATTGATTAATAAATTTTTATTGGATTAATCGATAAAGTTTTATTAGAATTATCAATAAATTTTTATTCGATTAATCGATAAGGTTTTATCAGATTAATCAATAAATTTTTATTCGATATTAATCGATAAATTGTTATTCGATTAATCGATAAATTGTTATTCGATTAATCGATAAATTTTTATTCGATTAATCAATAAATTTTTAGATGAATCAATAAATTTTTATTCGACTAAGCAATAAATTTTCATTCGATTAATCGATAAAGTTTTATTAGAATAATCAATAAATTTTTATTCAATTAATCTTTAAAGTTTTGCAAGATTAATCAATAAACTTTTATTCGATTAATCGATAAGGTTTTATCAGATTAATCAATAAATTTTTATTCGATATTAATCGATAAATTGTTATTCGATTAATCGATAAATTTTTATTCGATTAATTCATACATACACAATTAATCAATAAATTTGTATTCGATTATCTAATAAATTTTTATTCGATTATTTAATAAATTTTTATTCGATTAATAGATAACAATGTAAAGTTGAAATATGGGAATTAATAATGGAATATGACATCATTTGTGATAGCACCTCGGCAAATGTCCGCTCTATTCACAAATTTATAATTTATTATATTGTCAAAGCAGCGCGGAATTTCATCTTTCAGTTATTTGTGGATTGTTCACGTAAGTCTATTCGTTTAGATGGCCTCGAGCGAAAATAATCAATTGTCGTTAAATCACACGAGCAAGGCGACCACTTGAAACCGCCAAATCGAAAAATTATCCAACCGGGAAATTTCTCATGCACTAACTAACTTGTTTTGCGTGGCTTGTGGCGTCGTCTTATAGCTGAAACGAATTGTGGCAACATCAACCAGTTGTGGATACAAAAAATTATTAATCGTGGTTTGGTAGCGGCGTAGAAATTTTAACCTGTCCGCGTTTCTTATTTCTATTCTAAAAAAAGGGCCGATAATGCCGCCTGACCACAAACCACAAATACGATCACGCTTTTTGGATGTAATGGTTTTTCGAGGAATTTTTGTGGCTTTGGTGAGTTTTGCTAGATTAATCAATAAATTTTTATTCGATTAAACAATAAATTTTTATTCGATTAATTAATAAATCTTTATTCGAATTATCGATAAAGTTTTATTAGATTAATCAATAAATTTTTATTCTATTAATGAACAAATTTTTATTCGATTAATCGATAAATTTTTATTAGATTGATCAATAAATTTTTATTCGATTAATCGATAAATTTTTATTAGATTGATCAATAAATTTTTATTCGATTAATCAATAAATTTTTATTCGACTAATCGATAAATTTTTATTCGATTAATCAATAAATTTTTATTCGATTAATCGATAAATTTGTATTCGATTAATCAATAAATTTTTATTCGATTAATTAATAAATCTTTATTCGAGTTATCGATAAAGTTTTATTAGATTAATCAATAAATTTTTATTCTATTAATGAACAAATTTTTATTCGATTAATCGATAAACTTTTATTAGATTGATCAATAAATTTTTATTCGATTAATCAATAAATTTTTATTCGACTAATCGATAAATTTTTATTCGATTAATCAATAAATTTTTATTCGATTAATCGATAAATTTGTATTCGATTAATCAATAAATTTTTATTCGATTATTCGATAAAGTTTTATTAGATTAATTAATAAATTCTTATTCTATTAATGAATAAATTGTTAATCGATTAATCGATAAATTTTTATTAGATTGATCAATAAATTTTTATTCGATTAATCGCCGCGTTATTGCCAATATACGAGCACAGTCATATTAAAATTATAATGCTTTCGGCTTAGCTTTCGAATAAAGCAAATTTCACAGTTAATTAAGAGAAAAATTCATTTTAATAATATCACATTTTGTAGTTCTATATCTCTATAAAAGCACCCTTTATTTTTTAATTGCTTCAGTTAAAGCAAATAAAATTATTCATTTTAATTTCACCAACAACAAAAACAAGAACAAAAAAAAGTACATAAAATACAAATGATTTGTAAGGAATAAATTACTTTATTGTTGTTGTTGATATTGTTGTTGTTATACCCATTATCTCATTTATATTGAATAGATAAAATAGATTGAATAGTACTTGCCATTAGCGCAACATAACCATGAATAGCATTATAAGCTCTTAACATTTGATAGAAATCTCCTTTACAATAATCCGCACATTCATGAGTCGTCTTATACAGCTGCATGAACTCAATGAAGCGACGGAAATCATGCTCCGTTATATCAAAGCTTGAGTTGTTGTTGCTGCTGCTGTTGTTGTTGCTGTTATAGCTACTGCTGTTGTCTTCCATGTCTAGGGGAGAAAATTTTTGTATTTGATGTCGAAGAAAAACTCACCGATTCATATGTCTGCTAAAGTTATTAAACCTTTTTTTTAGCTGTTTTTTTTGCGGTTACTGTTATTGTTGTTGTTTTTATTCACATAATAATTTTTATTGAGGAGGGGGGCCTTTATTGATATTTGGCCATTTTTATGATGCCCCTTCGAGGGTTTTCCCTTATTCGTTGTCTGCAAAAAGAAAAAGTCGTGAGAAATCTTAGTTAAATACAATAAAAGTTCAAAAGATTTTTTGTTATTGTTGTTGTTGATTAGTTCTATTTTAAGTCTAATTAGAGGATGACCCCTTTTCTTCCAAAATTTCACGTGTCACAGTAATCGATGATTGATTTTGATAAAATGTTTTAACGATTAAAACACGCTGTTTTATCGAATATTTTTTCACGTGTCTACTTCACGACTGCCAAATATGAACTGTCAAGACTAATGTTTACCAAAATGGCGGCAAAACAAAGTAGTATACCTTCCCGGCGGACACCCTGTATATTCAATTACTGTGTACAATAGCAGATAGTTTAATTCGGATCTTCCTCTACGCTACGTTGTTTAGCAGCAATGACTTCATCTCTTCGCCCTGTGCGATGTCTTTGCGGAGGCATATTATCATTAAGAGTAAACACGTTTGGAAACAGGGAGAAGGGGAAAATGCTCAATACTTAATCGAATAACTTGTGTAATAACAGTCCATTATCCTAACCGTAAAATGGTAGCGTTTTCCAGGCTTTGGTCAATTCATGTCGAAATACAAAAATCAAATTAAACATCACTTGACAGCTGGCAGAATGGCAATCAGCCTCAAGAACAAACACCCTTTAACATAAGTTCACTCTAATAAAAATGAACCATTTAAACGATGGGAAGGCTGTTCACCAGCAACAACATCCCAAAATCCATTGCAAAATATTTCTGAATATTAAAATTAATTATTTAAATTTTGTTTTTATTTTTTTATATCACAATTATGCAATTGAAATCACAAAAATTGTGACAAAACAAACTTGTTCATTTGCAGCCCATACGCGGCTGCAACATTTTCTTTCGAAAAACAAAAAGTAAAATAACAAAAAATGTGATTTGTAACTGTCAGTCATTGAAAATTTGTTATTATTATTGTTGTTATTGTTTATATTTCACACAAATCAAATCAAATTAAAAAAATTTAAATTAAAACTGGGCCACTGTTAGTTTTTATTTGTTGTTGTTTGTTTTGTGTTGTCTTTGATTTTGGTGGCAGTTCAATGTAGTGAAAGGCAGACATGAAGTCTGTCCATTAAAGCTGTTATCATGCTGATCAAGTCTTATCTCGCAAGTGGCTGGTTGTTGGTTGCCAATTTTTATTCATTTTTCTTGCAGTTTTATCACAATTGTGATTAAAAACTCACTTATAATCAATTAATTTCAATTGTTATAATAGATTTAAAATCAATTACAGTCATCACTGTACTCCTTTTTCATATTCCAAACTTTTCAAACTTCCACAAAAAAACAAAAAAAAAATCCAAAAAATCCTCAAAAAAAAAACAGGTGCATAAGTTCAGTACCCAGCGGAGCAAGTTTGCTCAGTTTTTAGCAAACGAAAGCTGTAGAAAATGTAAAATATAGCTGGGTATGTTCTCCCAATTCGCTTTGGTGCCAAGTATTGCTATTGTTGGCGATAGTGTGCCAGAAGAACGGTCAACCTGGACCCGTCATCATTGGGCCCATCGTCGTTGAACATCTCACGAGCAACTCACTGATGCGAATTTTGAATAAAAATTTGAAATTTTATTTTTTTAAGGTTTAACTGACTCAATAGCTGAAGCCGGCTGTGACGAAATAAGCCTAATGATAGCAATCAGCAAAACAAAATCCGAAGGCAAGATCGTGTATTGCAGTTGAGGAGCAAGCACACCGCAACTACCAATCATTAAAGATATCAAGCAGATAGCACATTCACAAACCAAGAAACCGAGAAACAAACCCATTTAGGGTTTCCCAAAAATGACGACAAAAATCCCTAAACTCCCAAACCCCTCCCGGCACTTCCCTGCACAAATGGCAACCCAAAAAAGGGTAAAAAAAATCGCAAATTATCAAGTTACCTCATGGTGACTATAAAAAAATTAACTGGAGTTTGATCTACCACAAGGGATTGCTTAAAAGCCGGTGCTTCTACAAGGAATGATTGTCTGGTTCGGTTAATATGTTAAAAAGGACATCGGGCCGTACTTCTTGAAAAATTAGCTCAGTCAAGCAGGTACTTGTGAATGTTGTTAGCTATCGTGAGATGATAACGTATTTTCTGTGGTTGCTGGTCAACGGAGTGGTGTTTTATTTGGTACCATGGGTGTCAAGGGTTTCTAAAACTTCGGTGGTGGCCATGGTGGCCGTGGTTTAAACCACAACAGCGGGGTGCCGTAACCCAAAGATCAGCAGGAGTTTCAGATACGCTGCACTTCCAACAAACAATAAAACAACCGACTGGAGTTTGACCTACGACGAGGGATTGTTGAAGAGCTGATGCGTCCTCAGGCTAAAAAGGTCATCAGGCTGTACTTCTTGGAAATTTAACTCGACCAAGCAGCTACTTGTGAATGTTGTTAGCTATTATGAGATGATAACGTATTTTCTGTGGTTGCTGGTCACCGGAGTGGTGTTTTATTTGGTACCATGGCTGTCAGTGGTATCTAGAATAGCCTGGCTATGGTGCTGGCCAGGCTATCTATTAAACCACACGCGCAAGCTTGGTGTGGACTTCCACTACAACTAGGTGGCGTGACGCAAAGATCAGTGGGGGGTTTAAATTAGCTGTACTTAAAACAAGGTGAACCTATAGGCTAGTAGGTGGTGTACTAGTTTACAAGACTAAGGGTTGTGGGTTCGATTCCCAACAAAGACCTTTGTTTTTTTCTCACTACAAATAAAAATTGACTGTCGGTGTAGCCGCTCAGTGTTGAAGGTATAGTCACTGGTCACTGTGTTGTCTTATACCGAAAGTTAATTTTCATAACTATCCTTCTACTTTCACCACCTGTCTCATCTCTTCTCTGTCACTTTCCATTGTTGGCATTGTTGTCTCTTAAACAAAAAAAAAAAAATAACGGGGATGCCATGATCAAAAGCATGGCTTGTACATGGAGATGCTGGTAGCTTCATTGCATTTATCCCATTCCAGTAGTATCAGTTGGCAAGTTACTGGACTAACTTCGAGGAACCACTCAGTTTAGTTTAGGTGACTGCTGCTGCTTTTTACCTCCAGAAGTGAAGTTGTCCATTAAGACTGCTTCTCCCCGAGGGGATAGCATAGTGCCAATTGCCTTACAGTCAACAAAACAATGGATCTTTTGGGATCAATGGCCGTGTTACGTCGTGGTTGGAGCAATTTTAATTCTCGCCCAGCTTTTAATTATTAAAAAAACCCTGTCCCTTTTCAAACAGGTCAGAAAAAACTTTTAAAACAAAATTAAACAAAAATATGACGCATAATATTTTGCAACAACACAAAGCTTAACTGTTATATTCCCCGCATTAAAAACAGCTTCTCTTGGTTATTGTTTCGGCTTTGTTATGCTTGTGTTTTACTTACTCATAAATAAAAATATGTTTAAAATCAACAACAAGAGGTTGCCATATCTTTCGATAGTAAAAAAATTAGACGATTTTAAGCGCCTATAAATAAAAATAGCACCTAAAAGTTTGTTAACTTAAAAAAAATAATTTTATTTTGTAATCACCCAAAATTTTGATAAATGATGGATACACTTTAAGAACACACCAACTTAGGATAAAAATAATTTTTTTCTGTAACACTATAGGCTGCTTTGATTTACCGCTTTTTCTCCCCGTATAGTAAGAACATATAACCCGGGAGTTTTTGTACAAATTAACTGAATTTTTTTTTATCTTTCATGTTTTTAGCTGTTTGTTAAAATTGCCTTAAATTTATCATAAAAATTACTGTTCCATTCTTATATGCAATTTAAAATTGCATATTTGAGGTTTTTTAATTAAAATCGAACAACTCAGGCATTTTTATGGGACTTGTGTGTTTATTCTATTCGAGCAGCTGGTTTACTTTGTTTCTTTGGTACCTTTTTCTTTCAAATATTTTCAATATTTCTGATTAAAGTCAAACAATCAAACAAACCATCAATCAATCAATTAATCATAGCAGCATGGATTTTTTCTTTTTATTTTTTTTTTTAACTATTAGTGGTTTGTTATTGTTGTGTGGTGTTGAATGGTGCCTCAGCAGGTGTTATTTTTCAGTTTTCTAAATATTCAAAATTTTCACGATTTTTTTCATTTTAGAAAAACGTTCATGCAAAAATTCAATGTCGTTCCATGCTGCGTTAAGGTCAGTTCAAAATGAAAATCCGTTTTTGTTTTGTAAAAGTTTATTCAATCTAAAGTTAAATATACAACTGCATGTGTGTGTGTGTGTGTGTGTACATGTATGTGTCCATATATGTGCGTGTGTGTTTCTATATATAAAGGGTCTTTCAAATAGAAGTTTGTTTTCTAAAACAAAATTAAACAAAAAAATTTAGATTTAAATTTCGGCAATTGTGAATGAAAAACGATGTCTGGCAAATATACACCACGTTCACACTGACAGATGCCGCTTCTTTCATTGAAGTTTTTAATCAGTTTTAGGCAAAATGAAGGTCCCATTTCGTTAATCACATCAAGGATTTTGAGTTTTTAGGTGTGAAATTGCTTCAATCGGTTTCGTACTGACTCTGTCCTTAACATCGCCCTACAAGAAATAATCCAGTGATGTTTAATCACGCGAGCTGACCTAACTGCTAATTGTCGTAAAATTATGCGATTGGGAAATTTGGTTTGCAATAAATTGATCGTTTCATTGGCTATTTGACATGTAGCACCTTCCCGTTGAAACCGCAGGTCAGTGATATCCACGTAGTCTTTAATAGGGCAAAATAGAGTTTTTAGCATCTCGCGTTAGCGTAATCCATTGACCGTTACCGCACTTCCAGCCTAATCTTCGAAAAAAAAAACGTTCCAGTCACACCTGCAGACCACATAGCATACCCTACCGTGACACGTTGAGGATGCAAAGGCTTCTCCATAATCTCTCTAGGATTTTCAGAAATCCAAATGCAGCAATTTCGCTTGTGACAAACTTTACCTGACAAGTGAAGATGGGCTTCGTCTGAAAAAATTATTTTTTCAGAAATACCAGCCGGTTGTTCCTAAACAAATTGAGCAAATCTACGGCGATGTGAATTATCGATCGGCTTCAATTCCTGCATCAGTTGAATCTTGTAAGACTTCAAAGTCAAATCCTTACGCAAATTTCGCCAAGTGGTGGTTTAGGATGACCCCAATTTTAGAGCAAGTCGAGGAATAGATTTTCGTTTTTTTTGGCATAACAGTTCGTATGTGGAATAAGCTCCCTCCAGAGGTTTTGAGAGCGCGCTACGCATTAAAGGGAGAATTCGTTTTTTTAGCAGAACAGTTCGTATGTGGAATAAACTTCATCCAGAGATCTTGAGAGCGCATCCATTTGTGGTCGCTTGGCCAGTGCAACGCACTACGCTTAACAGGGAGAATTGGTTTTTTTTTTAGCATAACAGTTCGTATGTGAAATAAACTCCCTCCAGAGGTTTTGAGAGAGCGCTACGCATTAAAAGGAGAATTCGTTTTTTTAGCATAACAGTTCGTATGTGCCTTAAACTCCCTCTAGAGGCTTTGAGAGCGCATCCAATTGTGGTCGCTTGGCCAGTGAGTCGTAATAGCAGAACGGTTCGCATGTGAAATAAACTCCCGCCAGAGGTCTTCCCTGCCACTTTCAATGTGGGAAAATTCAAATTTGATGTCCATAAACACTACTCCCTCTTTCCTCCTCGCCATAACCTAATTTCCTAGTTCTGTTCATCCCCTGAGTGCTGATCCGAACGACAAAAAGAAGATGTCAACTGTTAAATATTCAATATCTCGCGTTATTTTGATGTCAAGCTACCGCAAATTTTTGTCTTCTTCTTTTTTAATTGTGTATTGAGGATTGTGTTTAAGTCTGTTCTAAATATGTTCGGCTTTGTCTGGTTCGAGGATGCATATACTGTTATCCACGTATCTATAGTGATGGGTCATTTTGTGTTGTCTCTTTAGTGTCCTAATGTGTTGTAATTTGAAGTGTTGCATAAAAATTGCCATGCAGATTGATGAAGTTGGTGTTTACCGAGGTGTTGCCGAGTCCGTTTATCCTCCAAAATATCATATTTTTGTTATTATTAACACAAACCATATGTGATACGTTATGTCATATGTTATTTAAATCGATATTATACTTTGTATACTCAATATTTTTCGTGAGAATAAAAGCACTCTTCTACACACACCAATCTGACTGCAACAGTGAGTGACGTAAGAGTAGAATGCGACAAAAATTGATTGTTTCCATTTTGGCCACCACCAGTTGCGTTTTAAATTGAAATGTTAAAAGTTATAAAATGTAAATTTTAAATTTTCACAATTTTATCTTCAAAAAAAGAAAAAAAAATAAAAAATCTCTGATAATCATTTTTTTTTGTTATTTTTGTTGTTATTTTCCTATTTCTGTCTGCATATTTAATTTAATCTTTTTGTTGTATTTATTGTTGCTGTTGCTTCCTTCTGTGTTTTATCATTTCATTTAGTGTTTGAAATAAATTTGAACCTAAAACCTGAAATGAATTAATTATTTATGATTATTATGCTGTTGGCAATCATTTAGCATAAATTTAATACTTCTATTTTTTTTGTGATATTGTTTTTATAATTTAAAATTCAAGAAGTATAATTTTCTATTTGCATTTTAAGCATACTTTTTGCTAAAAGAAAAATAAAAAGATTAAGAAAAAAGGGGTTAATGAGTTGTTGGATAATTTTGTTATGGAAATGTTAATCACAATTTCATCACAAATTATTTTTTTCAATGGTAATTTTAATTTATTTTAAACAAACGCCCTGAGATTTTTAAAAAAATATGCATAAAGAGGCTGTTATTCAATGTGATAGATGGCAAAATATCAAAAATAAAAATTAACTGCGACTCCCAGTTCCAAAAATTAACGCAAAACTGAAGAAACTTAAAATTATGCTTCCACGAATTTTTTCAGAAAAAAATCAAGATTTTCATTTTCAACATTTGTATCACGTAATTTCCTATAAATTTCGTGAGAAAATAATCAACTTGGCTTTTACGCCCTGTCAACTGAAAATTTATAAATTTTCAGTAGAGGCAAAAAGCAGTGGTTTTTACAGGGTGTTTTTTTTTTATAGAAATATTAAACCTTAAATTGGCAACACTTTATGTCAGCTGCCAAGGGTTTTATATTTAATTTGCTATGGCATTTCAAAATAAATAGACTGACGGCTATTCTGTTCGAAATACGTTTCACGCAGTTGTGATGTCAATTGAAATTTTTGTGATTTCAATTGCAAAATTGTGATTAAAATATAAAACAAATTGAAATAGTGGTCTAATAAAACTTATTTGGCGACATCAACTAAAGAAGAGTTTCGTAAGCGTTCAGCTTTCTTCAGCAAGTTTTTTTGTCAACGATAAAATTTCACTGGTGCTCAATACGTTCCAAGAAAGTACCAAATTATTTATATCCTTAATACTTTTCATCATGATAAAACAGTATTGCCTGGAAGAAATCAGTTGCCAGAGATTATGTCGTCTCTCTGTCTCTCTCTTTAAATAGATAGATGTTTGTTGGTTGTTCGACTTCTACATCGCTCAACCGATCGTGTGATGAAGCTTAAACTTTTTCCTAGAAAAAGCATTTAGACTTTACATTTTTCTGTAATTCGCCACTAGATGGCACTGTAGAATAATTTTTAAGAAAGCACTGTTTTATAGCGCTGCGCATGCCTAAGTTCGTTGATTCTAATTCTATCAAAACATTGGAACAAAAGCGTTGGCCTTACAATAAAACTGATTTCGATGGCAGTAGAAAATAATTAGTGATTGTTACTGTCCTCAATAATAACAAATTGTGATTGTGACTTTGACAGTGATTAGTTATTGGTGAGTCAATCTGAAATGAAAAAGCATTTCCATTCGGATTGTTTTCAGTGCGGGACGTCATAAAGCATATTCTTCGTTTGTTTAGAGGCGCTGCATCATACAAAATTGAGTTTTATGCAATCGCTACAACCGTGGCAGTGGCATTGGAGAGTAATTTTAATATCAAATCCTCCTTTCCTCACGAATTATCCGATGCAGCCATTATCTCATTCAATTCTGTGTACTGCCTGGTGAGTGTTGACTATGAACACTCATATGGAAATTCGTGCACGAAAAAAATTTTTGCGTTCACTGGAAGTTGGAGAATGAAAACAAATTTCTTTTACTGCGAATATCCATATGGAAATAATACGTACGTCAAAAGATATGAAGCCTTTTAATTGGCAGCCAGATGCGTAAAAGAGATTGCATGTTTTGTTTCATTGTAGGTCATTGCCTTCTATCTTCGGACGACTCACTTGTCACCAAACGTTGAATTCTAAGAAGTTTTTGAAATGCCACGAAAAAAAACTAACATTGAAAGATCAACCAGAAATGCACGGCAAGTGTCCGCCCAGAGCGAGACACACGACGGAAAACTGAACGAATCAGAATGTCTACTACCAGAGCTACTGCAACACCCGAACAGTGAAACACACAACGGCAAACTGAACGAGTCAGAGCATCCTCAATCATAAGATTTAACTAAAAATTCCTGGAGCGTTTACGCAATACGAATCTGTTGACACAGTCACAGAAGAGGACCAAACTGTCAACTATCCAGTGGACTTTTTCAATTCATTGATGTTTCCTGAAATTCCACCGCATGTATTGACATTGAAAGTTGACTCGCCAATATTCTTTTTTCGGAATGCGTGATAATGTTTACATCTGTACGTAGCTGTGTAACCAGATGGTGGATCATACCACTGTGGATCAAATAATGAAAAGAGTGACACATACGTAAGACAAAATTTTTTGGAAAAAATTGGCAACAGAGCTTGTTCAAGAGCACCAGAAACGCAGAACTCAGCAGCGCAGTGTATTAAGCAAAGCAAAAAAATGTATTCGCGAGGTTTAAAATATACAGGACGAAGTATATCACTCAACATCAAAACGTGGGCGCTGTTCTTTGTGCCCAAGAAAAATCGACAAAAAGAGTTTCAATTAAATGTAATAAATGTGGTCAATTTATGTGTCTGCAACATGTTTTCATGTTCGACGCTGAATGCAGAACATCACATTCTGCTGAAACACTAGAAATTAATTGTGTGATTTTCTTCATGTTAAGGTTAAATAAAATAATTTTTATTATTATTATTATTATTAGAAAATCAGTTCTTCATCCGAAGAACTCTAACGTAATGTAGTTTGAAGAACATTTAAGGGTTAAAAACCAATTTGCATGTTTACTGGGATATGGAACATGTAAGCAAGTCACCGTAAATTAAAGTTTATTTTTCAACTCTACATCAAACCGAATGGGCCACCATTTGAAACAATATAAAAACAACGCAAAACAGTGTGTGCTAATATGTCGTTGTCTGTTGTTGTTTTAAGTGCTACTTGTTGTTGTTTTCTTTTTTTTTTTTGTTTCAGAATGCAACTGACATTGCTGATGCTGGCAACAGTGTGTTATGACTTCAATTAAATGCTAATTATGACAGCCCTGAAACAGTTATTGAATTTAAATTGGTAAACAATTTAAAGAGAATTTATTTTTGACACCAGCCAGTCATGAGTTTCAAGTTGAAAATATTTACAACAACAAAAAGAAAACAGAATTTGTGCTGGAAAATTGCTTCAGTTGCAATATTTTCCAATAGTTAAATGCAACAGCAGACACACAAACTATTAATTTTTTGTTGTTTGTTTTTTATTGTTGTTGTCTTAATTATTTAAACGTAGGCCTTACTTTGTGGGTTTTACATTGCACAATGGGGGGAATAAATATAAAGTTATATTTTCTACATAAAATTTTCTGATTGAAAGTATTAAAAGAAGAACAAAGATAAATTAATAAATTAAAAGAAGTTCGTTGGAAAATCGGGAAAAAGTTCAGTGGAAAACCAATACATTTTCTTTTACATTTTTAAAAGAAAACCAAACCCTCCATTTAATCGCAACCACAGGTTTGGACAAAACTAAAGCGCGAACTTCTGCTTCTAAAGTAACAAGTTCTTTTATTTAACGAAAATGCAAACACTGCAGAAATTTAGCGATAAAATCACAGCATGCAATTTAATTTGTATTTATCACAGTGTTATCTTAGAAATTTAAGTATTTTTCGTTTCTCAGGCACGTTGGTTACAGTATATAAATATGGACCCCCTTGCAAACGAGATTAATATTTTAAAACAGCCGGTACACAATCGCCTGGAAAATCTGTAAGAAACTGTAGATCAGAAAATAGACCGCGATAACTATAATAATACGAATAAGCTCTTTAAAAACTCACAAACTGCCTGGAATGGAATTTCTTTGGAGATTTTATTCAATTTAATTGATTCCATGCATCGAAGTTAAGCTTTAGTTCTAAAAATAATAAATACAAGTCTCAAAATATTCAGTCCTTTAAGTACTTTTTACTTACGCAGTGTTGGCCGACTATTAATTTTAGTTTTGTCACCTTAAAATAATTCCTTTTACAGATTTTCTTTAAATTTAAATGTTAAAATAAGAAGGAGTAAAAGAAAAATTGAGTTTCTTTTTTTTACATTTAAAATTTTGTTTAAAAACTAAATTTATTCGAATAAATATTATTCGATTAAATTTTATTCGATTAATTTTTATTCGATTAAAGATTATTCGATTAATTAAGGTAGAAATGTAGTTTTATTCGAAATAAAAAATTTAATTTAAAACAGTATACACTTTGCTGTTACTATTCTTATTCGATTAAGACACTTATTTAAAAAAGAAGAAGAAAAATTCAAGCTGTTTTTGTTAACATTTATAACTTAGCTTAAAAACTAAATTTAATCGTTTAAATTTTATTCGATTAAATTTTATTCGATTAAATTTTATTCGATTAAATTTTATTCCATTAAAGATTATTCGATTAATATTTTATTGGAAATTAAATTTTATTGGAAACAAAAAATTTAATTTAAATAGTAAAAACTTTGAATTTACTATTCGAATTAATTCACTTATTTAAAGAAGAAGAAGAAAAATTGAGGTTGTTTTTGTTTACAATTTAGTTTAAAAACTAAATTTTTGAAATTTTTTTCGATTAATTATGGTAGAAATATAATTTTATTTGAAACAAAAAATTAAATTTAAAATAGTAAAAACTTTGCAGTTACCATTCGAATTAATTTATTTTATTAAACCTTATTCGATTAAGACACTTATATCAAGAAGAAGGAGAAGAAGAAAAATTGAGTTTGTTTTTGGTATTCGAAACAAAAAATTAAATTTCAAATAGTAAAAACTTTGGAGTTACTATTCGAATTAATTTGTTCAATTTACTCTTATTCGATTTAGGCACTTATTTCAAGAAAAAACAGAAAAAGAAAAAATGAGTTTGTTTTTGTTTACATTCACAATTTAGTTTAAAAACTAGATTTATTCGATTAAATTTTATTCGACTAAATTTTATTCGATTAAAGATTATTCGATTATAGATTATTAATTGAGGTAGAAATATAATTTTATTCGAAATAAAACATTATATTTAAAATAGTAAAAACTTTGCAGTTACTATTCGAATTAGTTTATTCGATTAAACCTTATTCGATTAAGACACTTATTTAAAGAAAAAGGAGAAGAAGAAAAATTGAAGTTGTTTTTGTTTAAATTTAAATTTTCTTCGATTAAATTTTAATCGATTAATATTTTATTGGAAATTAAATTTTATTGAAAACAAAAAATTTAATTTAAAATAGTAAAAATTTTGCAGTTACTATTTGAATTAATTTGATTAAGACACTTATTTAAAGAAGAAGAAGAACAATTGAGGTTATTTTTGTTTACATTTACAATTTAGTTTAAATCCAATTTTTTTTAAATTTTATTCGATTAAAGATTATTCGATTAATTATGGTAGAAATATAATTTTATTAGAAACAAAAAATTATATTTAAAATAATAAAAACTTTGCAGTTACTATTCGAATTAATTTATTCGTTTAAGCCTTATTCGATTAAGTCTTATTCGATTAAGACACTTATTTCAAGAAGAAGGAGAAGAATAAAACTTGAAGTTGTTTTTGTTTACATTTATAATTTAGTTTAAAAACAAATTTTTATTCGATTAAATTTTATTCGATTAAAAATTATTCGATTAAAAATTATTCGATTAATTGAGATATGAATATTGGAAATAAAAAATTAAATTTAAAATAGTAAAAACTTTGCAGTTACTATTCGAGTTAATTTATGCGATAAAATTTTATTCGATTGAATTTTATTCGATTAAGGCACTTATTTAGATTTTTCTTTTTTTGTAAATAAAAAACCTATTATTTTATAATTTAGCTTTTTAATAATTTATTGAAAAGTAACAGCTCATGGTTTAGTTTTGTTCGATACTGTAATATATAGGGGCGTGTGTGCCATAGTGTCGTGAGTCCACCGATTACCACACCCTAGCAAAAAAATTAACACATGGAAATCTGCAAAGCAAAACCTTTTAACAGTGACATTATAAATGAACAGGTAAACACAATTTCAGACAATATTTTCACACCACTAAAACTACTCGTACACTCGAATGAAGGGAAAACTCCCTCAGACGGACACACGTATATAGATAATAATAAAAGACGGTAATATAAAAAACTAACCCCGCAAAAATGCTAGATGGTGGGCATATTACCTACATGAGTAGATACGGCCTTAATTAAAGAACTATAGAAGCTCGGACACTGACCCACCAGTAAAGTTAAGAACACGAAAGCGCTCGCCGTTCATACCGAACAAACAGCCGCCAAAGGTGGAACGAAATTACAATAGTTTAATTTGTTTTGGTTTTGTTGTTGTAGTTTCTTTTAGCAATTTCTTTTTTTTTAACAATATTTCGATTATAATTTAATAATCTGCCCCATTGTGTGCTGTTGTTGTTGTTGTGAGTGTATAATTCATTATTTGTCTTTTGTTAGTTGCAGTGACTGTTTTATTTTGTTAAAATTTTAATGTTTGTTTTTATTGTTAAATTTATAAAATTTTAATTCTTTCTTGTTAAGTAAGTTGAGGGGGGATATTACAGTGTTAAAATCATTTAGAAAAATATTTTATTGAAAGTAAAAACTTTTATACAGGGTGTCCGCCTGGAAAGGTATACTACTTTGTTTGGCACCATTTTGATAAACATTAGTCTTGACAGTTTATATTTGGCGGTAGTGAAGTAGACACGTGGCAAGTTTATTTTGGAAAAATATTCGATAAATCAACGGGTTTAAATCGTTAAAAGATTTTATCAAAATCAATTATCCATTACTGTGTGAAGAGAACGTTATGCGAATTTTTCCGGAGAAACAATGTGCCAACAACACGCACTATTTATCATGTAAAGATGATTTCAAAGAAGAAGGTTCTATAGGTGATAGGCCCAAGCATGGATCACAACGTTGTGAAAGATCGGCTGAAAATATTACAGGTGCTCAAGAAAGTATTTAAAACAATCCGTCAACCCCAATTCGACGCCGTGCTCAGGAGCTTGATTTTCAAAACACAATTTTGGCCACAATTTTGCACAAGGATTTGCATTTGTTTCCCTATAAGATTCAGTTGACACAAGAGCTTCTTCCACAAGACCAATTACGCCACCGTACATATGTCAATCGGATGTTACAGCTCGCCCCTGACAACCCCGATTTTCATGATAAAATTCCTAATGAGTGACGGGGCACATTTTCATTTGATCGGATAATTGAATTAATAGGTTCTGCGGAATGGGAAACCCTCAAATTATTCAACACTCACTTTTGCATCCATTAAAAGTGTTAGTCTGGCGTGCATTATTTAAAGGAATAATCATTGGACCTTACTTCTTTGAAAATGAAAAAGGGGTATGTGAATAAATAGAATAGTCGGATGGGTGGGGAATGGGAAACCCTGAAATTATTCAACAGTCACCATTGCATCCATTTAAAGTATTAGTATGGTGTGATATTTGGTCAGGAGGAATCATTGGACCTTAATTCTTTGAAAATAAAAACGACATAATGGTAAGTGTGAATGGGAAGCGAACTCATGGAATGATTGAAAACTTTTTAACGCAACAACTACATGCTTTGGGCTTGATTAACATGTAGGATATCAACAGGATGGTGCCACATCACATACAGCCAGTATGACAATGAAATAACTGCTAGAACTCTTTCCACATTAAGTTATTTCAAGAAATGGTGATGTTGATTGTCCTCCACGGTTGCCTTATTTGACTGCTCCGGACTTGTTCTTGTGGTGGAAATATCTGAAAAGCAAGATTTAGAAAAACCAGCCAGAAATGGTTGAGCAGCAATTTAAACAAAATATTCGTGATGAAATTAATGAAATGCCGCGTGAAATGTGTGAGATGGTAATGAAAAATGTGCTCAAAAAGGCGCGCCTATGTGAGGCTAGCAGAAGTGGACATTTATCTGATATTGTATTCAGACATAACTGCCGACATTAAATAAAATCAAAAATTATAAACAAAGTATTATACCTTTCCAGCACTCCCCCGGGGGCACATAAATATGGTCTTTATAGAATTCCACTATCTAGACACAGTGCAACTGGGGAAAAAGGGAGCCCAGTTCCCTGAAGACAGGCAGGGAGTCAATTCCACGGGGATCAGTGTGCCCCAGAGTTCATTATTTGTCTCTTTAGACATTTAATAGTTCTCTGGCTGATCATTGAGGTTGGCCCCTATATGGGAGTAACATGGTGGTTGTGGTTTCGCGGCCCCATATCAGGTTTGTTGTTTAATATGTTGGCCAGGATCATCTCACTGTTAGTGACACCCTAAGTGAATGATCCAGTCCAGTGAGCATGCTAGACATGTGTTCTGGACAGGAGTTGGAAAGTCTTCAACTCTTCAGCAAGGTGTGATGATTTGCAGCCCTGCTCTGGAATCATTAAAGTTGCAACTAGAAGGTTTCTGTTGCATAGAATTATAGCTTCGGCTTTCTAAGACGTGTATAACGTTCCAAATTATATATAGTGGCTTGACGACCATCTGATAAAGGCTACATAGCCAGGTGCGGATTTAAATCAAATCACACAATACCTTCCCAGCACATATGTTCCCCCCGGGGACACGTTTATATTTTTTGAGGGAAATCCACCGTCATTACATGTGTCAACAGGGGTAATAGGGAGCCCCAGTCCTCTAATAGACTATCAGCAGCCAACTTCCCTCCGGGGGCACATTTTTATAAGTCTTTATGGATCACACAATCATCTAGACTTGTGTCTTGCGGAGTGAAAGGGAGCCCAGACGCCTTCAAGAAGCCAACTGGACAATTGCACTATATTTCCACGGGATTTGGTAAAGCCACAGAGTTCAGTTATTTGTCTCTTTAGCCTTTTGGCTGTTCTTTGACTGATTATTAAGGTCGGGCCTTCGGGATTATCGTGGTGGCTGTGTGTTTCGAGGCCCTCGTTTGAGTTGTGTGGGTCGGTCCTGTGAGCATGAATGCCGTCGTGTTCTTAAATTATATTAAGCTTCATGCCCCTGTAGACTAGTAGGTAGTGTACTAGCTTGTCAGTATGGGGGTGGTTGTGGGTTCAATTCCCAACGAACACCTTGGTTTTTTTTCACTACAAAAATAAAAATTGACTGTCGGTGGGGCTGCTCAGCGATGAAGGCATAGTCACTGGTCGCTGTGCAGTCTTTATATGGCAGTTAATTTCCGGCTATCCTTCTACTTTCACCACCTCTTTCATCTCTTCTCTATCCCTTTCCAAAAGAATGTAGTACGGACGGTACTTAACTAAATAGCCATTGTTTCCTGAAGTGCTACTTCTCTTTGAAAAAAAACAAAAAAAAACTTCATACGTTCTGGACCAGGAGTTGGCTGCGGTCTACTCTGGACTTTTGAAGTTGCAACTAGGAGTGACCAGAGGATATACGTATCTAAAGACCTTCTAGGGCCACAGTGTTTCGGCCACCACCAGGTTATGACCTACGGTTGGTACTGGTGTAAAGCTTATCACGCATTCCCAGCATGCACCCTGTATTTATTGCGTATATAAAATGTTATTAAAATTTTTTTAATTTTTATTTTTTAACCCTAAACAAATTATGCGCAGTGTAATGAAGCTGACTCAAGCAAATACTGTTTTTTTGTTATTTACAAAATTTTAAGGCCTCATTCTGATTTTGTTGTTGTTTTCTAACTAAAGATTTATTGATTTTATTACATTTTATCTTATTATAAATTGATTGTAAATAAAATCAAATAAATGAATAAATGAACGTGTTTTAATCCTTTTCATTAGGCTGCTTTTTAAGTATAAATAAAGTTGTGTATTTAAGAAGCTGCTGCAGTAGCTTTTTAAAGAGCTTTGAAAGTGCAGTTGCGTGCGTGTGGTGTGGCTTTAATACGAAAAACAAAAATCTCTTGAAATATTTAAAGAAAAATCAAGAAAAATAGAAAAGGAAAGCAGGCGGAAAAATTTAATTAAAATGAAGTTTTTTGTAAGTTTGTGTGCATAAAATGCAGGACAATATAAAATAACAAAATTAATTAAAAAATCGTTTTACTTTTTATTTTTAATCTGAATGAAGTGATTAAAATCAAGAGGCTTAAAAGCATTAAAGCAATGCTGCTTAAGTAAACTAACACCTGCACAATAAATAAAAATTAAAGAGAAGGGAACAGAAAAGATTAGAATAGAATAGA
Source organism: Trichopoda pennipes (assembly GCA_030448955.1). Lineage (NCBI taxonomy): Eukaryota > Metazoa > Arthropoda > Insecta > Diptera > Tachinidae > Trichopoda > Trichopoda pennipes. Next base: position 9,577,921 of record JASKUP010000040.1, read on the forward strand.
AGAGAAGTGAAGAGTAGAGTAATAGAAGGGAGTGGTTGTTTATGCTGCAAACGCCCTTCTTCATTTGAGATAAATCAAATTATGTCATAATTTCCCACTGTACCAACAGTATAATTCTCTGTTCTTATACACATGAAGAAAAATTTGGCTGACTGTATTATAAAGAAACTGTTACAGATTTAACAAATTATTTTGGACAATTTCAGAATTCTTTTGAAATAATAAATTTTCGTTGTGTTTAATAAATTAAAGTTAAAGTTAAAGTTGTTTTTGTCTTTATAACAAGTTAAAAAAAACAATTTTTATTTTCTTTAATTACTATTTGATCGTCAGATAACTGAAAAAGTCCTTGGACTATTTAAAGCCTTAAAAAAATTTGATTTTTGTTTTTGCCATTTCAAACTCTTGTGCTTTAACACTTTAATTCAATTTTAAGTTTTCAAAAAAATATCTATATATATAAAAGAGGATGTGTGTATGTATGTAAGAAATGGACTCGAAAACGGCTGGGCCGATTTTGATGAAATTTTCAGAGAATCTTCTGAATATTCAGCCGGGTGACACTGTGAAGTCCGATTTTTGATTTTCGGTCTGTGGGCGGAGGGGCGTGGCAAAACCCACCAATGACATATACATATTTATTATTTTTTTTTCTTTTTTATTTTATTTTTTAAAGCCATTGTTATGCTTTTCAAAACGAGATATCAATATCTTAAATCGGTTATGTAGTTCCGAAGATATTTACAAAAAAAAACTCACTAATATATAATAAAATATCAAAATTTTAAAACTTCCGAAATGTTGAATTCGCTTGAGTTATCTGGACTGCCGCCCACCGCCTACAAATGAAAGTTGGTGTACCAATTATTTTGCTTAGAAATATCTGCCAGCCACGACTTTGCAATGGGACACGTTTAGTAGTCAAAAAAGTCATGAAAAATGTGATTGAAGCAAAAATTTTAAAAGAAAAATATAAGGGCGATTTGCCGTTTGATTTTAAATGGCTTTAGTTCCCCATACCTGTTGCTTTTCAATGATCCCTGTTTTTTGCACGGTCAGTTATATGTATCACGTTCACGTGCTTTGTTTTTCAATACCGCGAACCAAAATCGATCAAAAAATGTCCAAGAAATGACTTGCAAAGCAGTCACGGGCACGCTAGTCTTTAAATATAATTCTACTGTATGTGTGTTGTGACTGAACTCTTCCTAAACGGCTGGACCGATTTGCATAAATTTTTTTTGCAGGCATTGCAGGGTGGCGCCCCGGGTGGTTTAGATTTACAATTCGCTCCAATTGTACAAAGGGACGTGGTAGCTCCCATACCCAAACCACAAATTAAGAATCTAATATTTCTGCTCCTGCTAACGATATTTAAACAGAATTTGGTATTTCGGTTGAGTGAACATATTTTTAGTTCTGCTGTAAATATAGAAGGGATTTGATAAAGAGGCATGTTATCTCCGATACAAATCTTCTCTTTATTTATATAATTCTTCTGTCTGAATAATTTTTTTTGCATGCATTTGGGTGCCACCTTGAATAGTTTACAATCACAAACTAACCCGACAGATGGCGCTGCAGTCGATATCCAGGTTATTCAACTACACTGCAACCACACGACTGGATCGATTTGAATGAATTTTTGTGTATTCATGCATTCAATGCATTTAATTTTTTTTTGTGATATTATATGTTATCGTATTTACGTAAATATTGAGCGGTGTTTATTTCAAAAATACACACACGCCATAAATTCGTCGCCAGCCGTTAGCCGCCAGCTGCCTCCATAGTACCTTGGCGTATGACGGTGAAAGGCCCAAAGTAACATGTACTCGATTACTGCCGCCATTAAAACAGTCGCGGTGGGCTTCGAGCTTATTTGTTTGCATTTCTTCTTTGCGATCTCACAAATTCGTTCTCAATGGGTCAGCTAGTAATAAATAAAATTTCTGTTTATTCTAAATAATCTTAAAACTTTAATAATAAAAAATTTAAACATTTGAAAGTTCAAGTGCCACAAATTTGACCTGAAAACCTAGAATTTTTATTATTTAAATAAAATTAAATTAAAAAACTTATTTAAAATCTTTATAAACATCTCAATTTGAAGAGATTTCTCCATCTCTTAAAAGTAACGGTGAAACAAAAAAAAAAAATCAAATAAGAAAAAATTTGGACACAATTGCGTCTTTTATTGTCGCGTTTATTTTTCAATGAACAACAAAGATTTTTATTTCAAAAGAATATTTCTTTAATAGTCTTTTTTGCATGAAAAAGGAAAATGATTTCAATTCATCATTCTAAAACAAAAACAAACAAACACATACAAAACCAAGAAAACATTGTCATTTTGAATACTTGATGTCTTTTTAATGAACTTGAGTGCTGGCTAAAAAATAGCAAAAACAGAAAAAACAAACAAAGAAAAATGAGGAAAGAAAACAGGACACAGCAAAAAAAAAATTGAGGACAGAAGCACACAAGCGAAAAAAAAACCGGTGTGACAAAACTAAAATAATGTGTGTCTGTTATTAGAAAAGAAAAATTATAAAAAAATATGAATAAAAATTATACTGGGCCGAAAAGAAAAAGTATAAAAATTAAATTAATAGCAGTTCTTGCTAAACGGCGTTTGGCATAAACAGAAATCATAAAAAACACAAAAAAGAAATATTTTAGGAAGGAGTGTGCATTTTTTATTTCAGTTACTTTGGTTGTTCAATGACCCCCCCGGGGACACATTGATATGTTTTGATGGTAATCCACCATCATTACATGTGTCAAAGGGGGTAAAACGGGAGCCCAGTCCCCTGAAGGCCGGCAGGGAGTCAACTGCAAGTTCCAAGTTATTTCCACAGGAATCAGTAAGCCCTGATTCCTTAGCTTTTTAGCTGTTCTCTATCTGATTATTGAGATAGGAGCTTTGGAAGTATCGTGGTGGTTGTGGTTTCGCGGCCCTCATGAATTTTGATTAAGGGGCCAGGATCACCTCACCTTTACTGATAATATTGTTTGTCATGTGTTTTAGACTAGGAGTTGGATAGTCTCCAGCCCTTTAGCAAGGAGTGCTGGTTGGCGACCCTGCTTTGAAACCTTCGAAATTGCAACTAGGAATAACCTGCTGCTAGAAATTATTCTTCGCCTTCCTAGGGCGCACTGGTAATGAACGCAACCACCAGCTGTTTTATACATCAGCTGCGGAGATGGTGTATGTGTGTGTGTGTTTGCACTTGTGTGTGGCGGCGAATGTGTATATAAAGAAAAACTTTATGAACAAAGAATGAGTAGGCCGATTAATAACAGATACTATTTTGAAAATACTTCTGAGTAGCTTCGGCAAATACTGTAAAGTCACAAACTGATGTAGTAGTTTTCACCCAGTCTGGTTTGTGTCTAGTATCGCAACTGGGACTGATCAGAGCAGCGTTAAATTGTGTTCTTGTGATTTTTACCCGGCACAATTTTCGCTCATCTGGCAATTTTCCTCGTCCACTAACTGTGGATACGTGGTACCTAGCCCAGAGATACTTCCATATACCACTGCACGGCACGCGGGGCAAGGAGGGTCTTTTAAGTACTGTTTACTTACCCCGTGTTGGCCGACTATTTGCTTTAGTTTTGTCACCTTAAAATAATGCCTTTTACTGATTTGCTTTAAATTTGAATGTTAAAAGAAGAAGGAGAAAAATTGAGTTTGTTTTTGTATACATTTACAATATAGTTTAAAAACTAAATTTAGCCGATTAAATTTCATTCGATTAAAAATTATTCGATTACATTTTATTCGATTAAAGATTATTCGAATATTTGAAATATGATTAAAATTGTATTCGAAACAAAAAATTTTATTTAAAATAGTAGAAACTTTGGAGTTACTATTCAAAATAATTTATTCGATTAAACCTAATTCGATTAAGGCACTTATTTTAAGAAGAAGGAGAAGAAGTAAAATTTTTGTTGTTTTTACAATTTAGTTTAAAAACTAAATTTAGTCGATTAATTTTCATTCGATTAAAAATTATTCGATTAAATTTTGTTCGATTAATTGAAGTATGATTAAAATTGCATTCGAAACAAAAAATTAAATTAAAAATAATAAAAACTTTGGAGTTACTATTCAAAATTATTTATTCGATTAAACCTAATTCGATTAAGACATTTATTATAAGAAGAAGGAGAGGAAGTAAAATTTTGGTTGTTTTTGTTTATATTTACAATTTAATTTAAAATCTAAATTTATTCGATTATATTTTATTCGATTAAAGATTATTCGATTAATTGAAATATGAATAAAAACTGTGGATATGTGGTATCTCGCCCAGAGATAACTCCACACACCATTGCACGTCACACGGGGCAAAGAGGGTGGCAAATAAAGGCTGAAGATTTATGCCGAATCAATCAGCCGCCTTTTAGTTCAACGTTGGCACAAAATGACCCTGGACGCCGTTGAGCATACCCCAGCAACTAGGAAAACCGGGTCGTTACACAATTTAAAAACTTTATGATTTAATTGGTTAAGAGGTTTAAGGCACTATTTGTGTGGTTAAATTCTCAGGTTATTAATTATAAGTTAAAATTATTTTTTTAAACAAAAATCTACTGCTTGGCAGTCAATAATTCTTATTGTTGAAAAAGAGGAAACGTAGATAATTTCTTTTAGACAATTACTTTGCCTGAACAGGCCCTAAAATATAAAGAAAAAAAAACAAAAATTTATATAAAATGCAATTTTTGAAAATTTTTAAAATTTTCCATTTTCAGATTCTTCTAATCTTAATCTTTGCTGTCTGCCAAGCGGCTCCTGTTGAGGAATCAGCTGCTAAAGCCAAACGTGGCTTGCATCTGGGTCTGGGCTATCATTCCCCAGTTGTATCACATTCTTATATAGCCGCACCAATTTATCATGCTGCGCCTGTAATTTCGCATGCTCCCATCATTTCACATGCACCTCTGGTTGCCCACGCCCCAATTTATTCATCACATCACCTACTGCCGTCTATTCATTCCATTCATCACTTTTAAAAAGATCAAATGGAAGGCAAAAAAATGTGCAATAAATTTTATAAAATAATATAAAAAAATTAATTATTTTTCTTAAAAAAAAAATATATAAAAACAAAAAAAATTAAAATTCTAGTTTTTAGATGAAGACAAAATGGGACTTAATCTCCAATAGAATTAGAATTTAAGGTTTCAATTTACTTTTTGTGAAGAAAAGCCATTAAAATGATTATTTGCTGTGCAGAGATGTAGGTTGTATATCGTTTCCCAAAATGTTTAAAGACAGAGACGTTATTTATACTACACTAGTGCCTTAATGCGTTTTAATCGCTTTAAGTCTGCCATGCCAACTTGAGAAGACAAAAGAGACTTTAGACTGTTTTTACTGAAATTGTACATAACTGTAGAAAAGGCTCATCCCTGATGGCGTGTTTTTTAAATTAATGAAAATATTAAAAATATATTAAAAGGAAAAATTTAACGAGAGCCTTCTGAAGCAGAATTAAGAAATAAAAGCCCAAATTTTATACCTGAAACCGGTTTAGGTACTGCAAACTAATTAAAATTTTTTTTAAATACCTTTAAATTGACTCTTCTCTCTGCCTTTGAATTGGGTCTTCTCTCTTGCCTTTTTCTCTGAGTTGAATCTCAGCCTTTGTCGTATGTTCATATTTGTGATTGAATTTAAGAAATTTTGCAACAAAGAAAAAATTAATAAGTTAACCCTTATCTCTGCCTTTGTGGTGACACCTCTCTCTCCCTCTCTCTCTCTTCTTCTCTCTTTAATAAAACTCTTCACAATTATAATCACACCATATCCATTTCCGATGAATGAATTTAAAAAATTATGAAATCAAGAATATAAAAACGAAAGTTTAATACCTTTTGATTGGCTCTTTGCTCTAGCTTTGAGTTGAGTCCATACACTGGCTGTGAGTAAATTAATCTCTATGTTCTTTTGTCTGAGTTGAAGTCTCTATAATTATGATAAGACCTCATCATAGGCACATAATTTTTTATTGAAATTAATAAATTTTGAAGCAAAGAAAAAATTGATCATTTAATGTTGCGTTTGAGTTGACAGCTCTCTCTCTCTCTCTTCTTCTCTCTTAGTAGAACTCTTCATAATTATATCGATTTCAGATCTCTTTGAATGAATTTTAAAAAAATTATGAAATTATGAAAATAAAAACGAAAATTTAACGCCTTTGAGTTGGTTCTTGACTCTAGCTTTGAGTTGACTCAATGCACTGGCCTTGAGTAGATCTTTTCTCTCTCTCTCTCTCTCTCTGAGTTAAACTCTCCATAATTATGATTAGACCTTATCATAGGCACACACTTTTTTTGAAATTAATTAACTTCGAAACAAAAAATAAAATGATCATTTAACGCCTTTGAGTTGACTCCTTTCTTTGTCATTGAGTAGACTCCTCTCTTTCTTCTTCTTACTGAATTTAACTCTCCATAATTACGATCAGACATTAGCGTCTTCACATGTCTGTGATGGATTTAAGAATTTTTGAAAATATAAAGAAACAAAAACAAATATTTAATGCCTTCGAGTTAGCTCTTCTCTTTCTCTCTCTCTCTCTTTAAGTTAACTACTCTTCTCCTTGAGCTTTAAGCTTGTCATAATTATAATCAGGTCTTATTGTTTGCTTATTTCTTTAAATGAATTTAAGCAATTTTAAGATAAAGAAAGAACAAAAAAAAAAACGATCACTTAATGCCTTTAAGTTCACTATTCTTTCTGTTAATTCTTTTCGCTTTTCTCTTTTCTTCTCTTTGAATTTCGCTCTTCAAAACTATGATGAGGACTTGTCGTATGTAATTTCAGAAACTGTTAAATAAGGAAAAGAAGGCTTTTAGTTGACCCTAGTCTAATCAGAAATTTTAGAAGCTAAGTAGTTGACCACTGGGTAGGCATATCTTCTGAGGCTGCAGCTTAGTTGATAGCTTTTTCTTTCTGGAACATATTTAAGCATCCTTAATTGAGAGCTTTTCTTAAACGGAAATTAATGAAATGGCGATTCAGAAGCAATAGTACTGTATCGAGCGGCGATTGTATGGAGCTGCAATTGAGGCAAAGATTGTTTTGTTGCTGTATAACAAAGGCAAGCAAGCACGGTAACAGCTGGACACGAAATCGCACTATGCAATTCGTTATAGATGGGATTTCATTAAACGAGTTGAAGATTGATTCAGGGGTACCGCAAGGCTCCGTTCTTTCTTCCCTACCCTATTTCTTATTTTTCATAAATGACCTTCTTTGACAAACTTTCAACGCTATAAGAGCATCATTTCTCATTGGCATTCATTTAATAATAGACCGGACCAATTGGAGGTGAATTCCAAAAAGCAGAGCATGAATGATACGCGCAATCATGATCTCACACCAATCTCGATATGATATCGTTTTTAATGTACGTCAGACACAATGTTGTATGTTTACGCATAGACCTATGGGTGATATAAGTGTTACGGAATCGGAAGCTCTTGATTTTCTTGGCATGAAAATTCAGTGTGATGTTCGATGTAGTAAACATATTTTTCAGGTTTCTAAGGAAGCTTTCAGGTGCCTGGGTTTTCTAAAACGGTGTAAGAGATATTTCACTGCATCGGATCTCCATACTATTTGTACCACCGGTATCCGTCCAAAAATTGGATACAAGTCTCATTTATGGGCCGGGCGTCCCAAAGTCTATTTTAGAGTTGCTCGATTGCGTACAGTAGAGTTGCAAGATCACGAACTTAATTGATTCTATGGAGCATCCACGCAATGTGGTTTATATTTCATTGTTCGATGGAGTAAACAAAGGCAAAGGCAGCTTTCAAGTGCCTCGGTTTCTAAAACGGTGTAAGAGTTACTTCACTCCGTCCGATCTCCGTATTATTTGGCCGGCACCCCAAAGTCTATTTTGGAGTAGGACATTCAACTGTATTGATTCTCTGGAGCATCGATGCAATGTGAAATATATTTCACTGCTTTATTGTTACTATAGTGAGAAGGGGTCTAACGAAATTAGGGAACTTGTTCTGGTTACTCGTACGTTTTTACGTTTAACTCAATTTTCTTTGAGAGCACATCCATTTGTGGTTGCGCATTACAAGGAAAATTACTTTTTAAGCACAACAGTCCGCACGTGGGCTCCAGAGGTCTTTCCTGTCAATTTCAATGAAGGAAGGTCCAAATTGAATATCAACAAGCACTACAATTTTTTTTTTAAGAGAAGTAGCACTTCAGGCAACAATGCCTATTTAGTCAAGTACCGTCCGTACTACATTCTTTAGGAAAGGGATGGAGAAGAGATGAATCGGGTGGTGAAAGTAGAAGGATAGTCGGAAATTAACTGCCGTAGAAGATAGCACAGCGACCAGTGACTATGCCATCATCGCTGAGCAGCCCCACCGACAGCCAATTTTTTATTTTTGTAGTGAAAAAAACCAAGGTCTTTGTTGGGAATCGAACCCTCAACCTCCATATAAACTAGTACACTACCTGCTAGCCTACAGGGGCACCCATTCCTATTTCCTGCTGCCCATAACCCAATATCCTTGTTCTAACTAAAAACAAGAATAAAGATAATCCCACTTACCCCAGATAAGTACAACAAAGAACTCGATACAATTTACACCGTAGCTATAAATAATGGCTACAAACCCATTACTATCAACAAACTTCTTAGACAATACAACACTAAAAACGGGAATAAAGAAGACAAAGTGACAACCGATACAGCATGACGGTACAGCTTTACTTACACAGGACCAGCAATATACAGACTAACTAAACTTTTTCACAAAGAAGGAATACTCACAGTATTCAAAACTGGCATCACTGTGAGACATAATCTCACAACAATGACAGAAACAATTGACAAATTTAGTTTCAGAGGGCAAACTGGACAAACACTAAAAACAAGGTTTACAGAACACATACGCTCATACAAACGGAAAAGAGAAGATTCCAACTTTGCATTATACCTTGACTCTCTCGGATACTTATCAAGGGAAATAGATGAATGTATGAAATTACTACATCCTAGCAAAAACAGGACGAAGACTAGACATTCTTGAAAACATAGAAATCTACAAAACAAAAACTTTCAATAGAGTGACATTATAAACGAAGAAGAGGTAAACACGACCTCAGACACAATATTCATACCACTTAAGCTACTCAAACACTCAAACAAACGAAAAACACTCTCAGACGGACACACCGACCTAGATAATAATAAGAGTCGGAGGTATTGAGAAATTTACTTTGTATACAAATGCCAGGTGGCTGGTATTCTGTCTGCCTGAATAGATACCAACTTAATAACAGAACTACCTAAACGCGAACACTGACTCACCAGCACTAATTACACCGCGGCTTGGCAATGATGTTTTCACATCGAAAGCGCTTGCCATCAACTTCAAGAGAACAACAGCTAGATAAGAGGGGAAATGATAACCGTATTTAAGTAGTTTGTTGTACGCAATCATGAAGAGAATGACGGTTATTGGATGCACCTGTGGGAGATCATTGTGTAATGGGAAAGAGTTTGAATAATGATTCTGTATTTGAATGGTTATTTTTTTGATCTGAAATTGAAATTAATCAAATAGTTTAATTTACGAATTTTAATTTTAATTAAAACTTTATGACGTATGATAACACAGTGGTGAGCAAAATTATGAAACCACGTGTGAATATTTAATTTATAGCACAGTTTTGCCGTAAGTTAACACGTTAAATTCTTCAATTTGTTGTTAAACTAAAAACTAAAAAAAAGCGATGGAAACGGGAAAGCGTTTAACCGAGTGAGAGAAAGGAGAAATATCGGCTTTAAAGGACACTGGACTCCCAATTAGGGTAATAGGCAGAAAAATTGGGCGCTACAGCCATGCAAAATTTCCTCTGGAAGAGGGAGGATTACGGCAATTATAAGAATTGTTGATGAAAACCAAAGCTCTCCGGCAAATTGTGGCAAATGCGAGCTAAACAATGGAAACTGACTGCAAATGAAATGATAAGGTCTTACCTACCTAAATATGTCTCTTTCCAGAAGAAGGAGAAGAAGAAAAATTGAGTTTGTTTTTGTTGACATTTACAATTTAGTTTAAAAACTAAATTTAATCGATTAAATTTTATTCAATTAAATTTTATTCGATTAAAAATTATTCGATTAACTGAGGTATAAATATTATTTTATTCGAAACAAAAAATTAAATTTAAAATAGTTAAAACTTTGGAGTTACTATTCAAATTAATTTATTCGATTAAACCCTATTCGATTGAGACACGTATTTAAAGAAGAAGGAGAAGAAGAAAAATTGAGTTTGTTTTTGTTGACATTTACAATTTAGTTTAAAAACTTAATTTAATCGATTTCATTTTATTCGGTTAAAAATTATTCGATTAATTGAGGTAGAACTATTTTTTTATTCGAAACAAAATATTATATTTAAAATAATAAAAACTGTGCAGTTACTATACAAATTAATTCATTCGATTAAATCTTATGCGATTAAGGCACTTATTTAAAGAAGAAGGAGAAGAAGAAAAATTTAGTTTGTTTTTGTTGACATTTACAATTTAGTTTGAAAACTAAATTTAATGGATTAAATTTTATTCGGTTAAAAATTATTCGATTAATTGAGGTAGAAATATTATTTTATTCGAAACAAAAAATTAAATTTAAAATAGTTAAAACTTTGGAGTTACTATTCAAATTAATTTATTCGATTAAACCTTATTCGATTGAGACACGTATTTAAAGAAGAAGAAGAAGAAAAATCGAGTTTGTTTTTGTTGACATTTACAATTTAGTTTAAAAACTAAATTTAATCGATTAAATTTTATTCGATTAAAAATTATTCAATTAACTGAGGTAGAAATATTATTTTATTCGAAACAAAAAATTATATTGAAAATATTAAAAACTGTGCAGTTACTATACAAATTAATTTATTCGGTTAAATCTTATGCGATTAAGGCACTTATTTAAAGAAGAAAGATTAAAAGAAAAATTGAGTTTGTTTTTGTTGACATTTACAATTTAGTTTAAAAACTAAATTTAATCGCTTGAATGTTATTCTATTAAAAATTATTCGATTAATTGTGATGTGATAAAGATTCTTTATTCGAATGGTAATTTTTCTGATCTTTAAATTTTAAGTAAAACTTTGTGACGTATGATTAATATCATTTCATACTCGTAAGATGAAAATATTTTTACTCATACGTCGTTAAGCATTTTAATCTCCCTCATATTAAAGTTAAGTGAGTGTATTCTCATACATAAACATCGTTTATTCTTTTACTCTATTAATTTTCTTTTTCTAGTGAAATTGTTATAAAAAGAGATCAGCTTTTAGAGAGCAATAAACGAATTCAACTCATTGTAATTACAATCACAATGAACGTAAGTAAATTTATGTTAAAGTATTAAACAAAAACTTAACAATAGAAAAATCCTATTCTATTCTGCGCAATATTTTTTAATACTTAATCACTTTCTCTTTTATTGTTATGGCAGCATATAATCAACATTTCTCATCACAACTTCTTAACTTTAATTCACATTTATGTTTTTAGTGTTAAATAATTTCGAAAATGCTTGCAAGAGATAAATAAAAATATAAAATACAATAACCAACCAACACGTACGTACCCACCTAAACTCTCAGTGCATCATTATTTATAGCAACGTAATAATAGTTTTAGTCGTGAGCAGCTTTATCATGTCAGCTGCCATTTTTATAAAATACTCGCAGTGCTCATTAACTTAAGCACTCGTACTTTTGTTTGCATGTAGAAATGAAGGAATAATTAAAAAAATAAAATAATTTCTTTAAAAAGATTATTAATGGAAAATTATTCCATTCTTTTATTTAAGGGGTTGCGCTCCAGCATAGCTATGGCATAAGAATTTCTGATTATTCGTATAATAGCTATGGGATTTATTAATTTTTTTATGCCACCAGCTAAGCGACTGGATAATACAGGATGACATGAAATGTGTTCCTTAATAATAAAATGCCACCACTTTGTATCGGAATGTAAAAATGGAATAAGTTTCATTGACAGCCAGTACTGCCAACGTTCACTAACAATATTTTAATAATATTTTATAACACGCCTGCCAATATACGACCATCCTGGTAATGAATGCAACAACCTTAAATATTTAGCTGTTGAAGTATATAAGACGTAATGTAAAGAACATTTAAAGAAAGTTCCTGCGAGTCAAGTTCATACTCAATTGCAGCGATTCTTTCGAAATCAATGATGAGTAATAATAATAATTTTCTCAAGTATAATTTTTTCGTACTTATACTTGACTAAAATATAAAATTAAATACTGCAAAATTTTCATTTATTTACAGCATTTTTAATAGCTATCCAAAACTCTGCAGGAATTATTTTCTTTCCAACTTTGTTAGTATGTTTTTGCTGGGTAAGTAGTCCTGTATAATTATCTTAACAACATTGTTGAACATTTACACTTTACTATTTCACTTCTTTTAAAATACAACTTCCTGCCATAATGCCATACCATACCTATGCAACTTTTTTAGTTTTAGACAATTTAAAACGTTTACATGGTTCTAATATTAAAACATCTGGCAACTAATTTTATTTATTTCTTTTATACAAAAACATTGCGTTTGAAAGTTTATAATGTTTTAATAATAAATCTTATTAATATTTATTAAATGTCTTAAAAATGTTTGTAGAAGTTTTATGTTGTTGTTGTTGTTGTTGTTTTTTGTGTTTTTGTTTTAGAAATGTAAAGATCTTAACAAATATTTTTGTAACAATAATTTTAATAATTTTTAATTTTAAAATTATAAGCACTAATTTCTTTAGTTAATAATATTTACGAGGGCAGTCTTAAAATTCACTGAATGGTTTAGGGGTTTTGCAAAAAAATAACTAAAAAAAGTGCTGAAAACTAATGAAAACTATGCAGAACTATACTAAACTATACGGAACTACACTTAACTATATTTAACTATGCTAAACTATACTATTAATTATACGGAATTACATGTATACAAGTATACTAAACTGTACTTTAACACAGTTTAGAATACAGTTTGGTATACATTAGTATATTTTTTAGTATACATTAGTACACTTAATAATACTTTAGTATACTTTAGTACAGTTTGGTATAAATTAGTATTAGTATATTAGTTTATTTTTTTAGTATACTTTAGTACACTTAATAATCCCTTAGTACAGTTTAGTTTATATTAGAATATTTTTGGTATACTTAAGTGCACTTAATAATATCTTAGTATACTTTAGTACAGTTTGGTATACATTAGTATATTTTTTTAGTATACTTTAGTACAGTTTGGTATACATTAGTATAATTCTTCAGTATACTTTGGTATACTTAATAATACTTTAGAACAGTATGATGTACATTAGTATATTTTTTTTAGTATACTTAATAATACTTTAGTATACTTCAGTACAGTTTTGTATACGTTAGTATATTTTTTAGAATACTTGTATTTTTTTTAGTATACTTTAGTACACTTAAAAATACTTAAGCGTACTTTAGTACAGTTTGGAATACATTAGTATATTTTTTTAGTATACATTAGTACACTTAATAATACTTTAGTACAGTTTGGTATACATTAGTATTTTTTAGTATACTTTAGTCCACTTAATAATACTTTAGTATACTTTAGTACAGTTTGGTATACATTAGAATTTTTTTAGTATACTTTAGTACATTTAATAATATTTTAGTACGATTTTGTATACATTAGTATATTATTTAGTATACTTTAGTCACTTAGTAATACTTTAGTACGGTTTGATATACATTAGTATATTTTTTTAGTATACTTTAGTATACTTTAATAATAATTTAGTATACTTCAGTAGAGTTTGGTATACATTAGTATATTTTTTAGTATACTTTAGTGCACTTAAATATACTTTAGTCCAGAATATTCTGGAATACTTTAGTATACTATAAAATATTTGGTATATTTTAGTATACTTCCCTATTGCATTAATAGAGGTAGTCAGGAGAAGGTTGTTGGCAAATGCGTGTTTACAAGTTAAAATGAAAAAGAAGTCACAAATCGGGCATAAATTTTGGACACGACTTTACTCTACGACTGAAGTGATAAAACGTCAAGGGCTACTTCCCAAGCAAGTTAGTGTCTTCGTGAAATAGACGATCACTTAAAAGAATAAAAAATATATATTTCGCATTAAACATAAGACCCACATAAATTTTATAAGCAAATGGTATTCGCTTGAGAGGTACACGCGAGCAGCCGGCGGTAAAAAATGAAATTTATGTCTTTGCATGAATGAGATGACAATCGAATATGTAAATTGTGTGTAAAAAAGTGGCACCGATAGTAATTCGAAATTATAAAATTCAAGGAAAATTGCTTATAAAATAAGGTAAATATGCAAAACTATAACCACTACTAGAATCTTCGAAATTTCGAACTTAATTTCTAATTTTCGAACTTAACTTCGAATTATCGAACTTAAGAAAATTTATATTTTTAAAGCCTAAATTAAGTAATATCTTATTCTTAATGCGATTAGAAGGCATATGTTGAGATTTTTTGGATTTCAAATTTCAAAACAAATATCGGGGTATAAGAAAAAGTAGATAAAATCAGCAATAAGTAGACTAAACAAAAGATAATTTCAATAATTTCTTAAGCCTACTGAATTCTACGATATAAGAATTATGAATGAATTAAAAAAAAAAAAAAATAGCTGATTGAGTACACACGAGGCAACTTGTGAGGCAACCTCACATTTTTTATTATAATTCAAGCAATATAAAATCATACAAAAATATTTTAGTAATTTTAACTGCTTCCTTCATAATATTCCTTCCTTCATACTTTGTTAACTTGGCAATTTATTGAAACCATAAAACAAAAAAATATTTTATTAAAGGCCAATAAATCTTATAGAATGTTTTTTAATATCAGAAGAACAAGAAGAAGAAAAGATACTTAAACTAGATGAAAATTTATTTAATTTCTTATTTGCTGCATTAGAATAACAAAAGAAAAATGAACTGAAGTAAATTAAAGGAAAGCTTAAGCAAAGCAAAGCAAGAAGCCATAGCCATGACAAGATAAATTATGCGTTAAGAATGTCTTTGTGGCAGATAAAACTTTAGGACACGAGTTAAAATTTATTGTCTCATTAAACTAGAATTGTGCCAATAGAATTTTATCTTATGCCTCACAAGGAAAATTGAATTAAATGATTTCAAAATTAAACGTGAGTTACATTTTTTTTATAACTCTCTGTTGCTGTTGTTGTTGTTTTCGTTTTTATTTTTTTTTTGTTTTTTTTGTTGTCTTATCGGCTTATGAATGGCATTAAAATGCAAATGGTATTTTCAAATGCAAATGAACATGAAGAAAAATCAATAAAATAAATATCTTTTGAAAAGTTCGGGATTTAATGTCTTTATCATCAGCGAAGCAAAAGTGCCGCTAGTGACATAAATTAAGTTTTACACCTTCGATAACAGTTTGTGCGAAGAACAGTGTGCCAATACCATATCTGAACAACTATTACAACTTAGTTTGGAAAATTTCGAATGACAATGATAGTTCATAGTAGTGCTGCCATTGTTCATCAGTTTTTGTTGGAGGTTTTTTCTTAATACAATTCGAAAAGCGTAATTCGAAGTTATGAAATTCCACTGAAAATTTGTTATAAGCATAATTAAGTAAAAATTGTGTTCTTTAAAACAAATATGATAGCATATAAAACTTTTTAGACAGTTCGAAATTTCGAACTTAATTTCGAATTTTCGAACTAGAGTAAAATGTTGTTTTAAAGGCCAAAACTGCATAAGAAGCTTAAGGCTCAGAGAGGTATAGAAAAAATTTAACTATTTTTTTTTAATATAATTTGAAAAGAGTAATTCGAAGTTGTAAGATGTCGGTGAAAATTTTTTATAAATATAATTAAAGTAAAAATTATGTTTTTTACAAGCATAATTAAAGTAAGACTTGTGTTTTTTAAACCAAATATGAAAACATATAAGATTTTCTGGAATGTTAAAAAGTTTCGAACTTAATTTCGAATTTTCGAACTAAAGTAAAATTTTGTTTTCAATGCCAAAATTGGATAATGTGCTTTAGATATAAAGAGGGACATAATAAATTAAAGTATTTTCATGAATATAATTCGAAAAGAGTAATTCGAAATTATAAAATATCAGTAAAACTTGTTTGTAAGCATAATTAAAGTAAAAGTTGTGGTTTTTTAAAACATATATGATAACGTATAAGACTTTTTAGAAAGTTAGAAATTTCGAACTTAATTTCGAATTTTCGAACTATAGTAAAAAAGGCGAAAATGGTATAAGGAGCTTGAGTTGAAAGAGGTACATAAAAAATTTAACTATTTTTCTTAATATCTATTAAATTTTAATCTTTTCACACGGTCATTTAAATTTAACGATTTTGTTTTTTTTCTCTCAATATTTCGCTTTCCTGTGGAAAGCTTCTTCAGGAAATTATTTTTTATATTTTCAAAAACAAAAATTAAAATTTAAAATATTTAAACATACAAAAACAAGGAAACGGAAACTAAATAACAAATTCTTTCTTATGAAATAATTATAACAAATTATGTGTTATCGTTATAATTTAAATGACCGTGTGAAAAGATTAAAATTTAATAGAATTAAAAAGAGGTCGAATAAAACTGAAAATATTTTTCTTAATATAATTTGACAAGAGTAATTCGAAATTATAACATTTAGATAAAAATAAGTACAATTAAAGTAAAAATTAAAATTTTGAAAGCAAATATGCAAAAATACTTGATCCTTTATAATTTTTGAAATTTCGAATTTAGTTAAAGAATTCGAAAATTTTATACATCTTTTACTTTATGCAATTAGAAGGCAACTGTTGAGATTTAAATTAAAGCAGAAGGTGGGGACTATTAAAATTTTATTAATTTAATATAAATTGCAGGGTTTGAATAAGCTCCCTGCTATAGAAAACCCGCTGTAACTTCTGTGACCAGTGTAATTGTTTGTATCTGCCTTTATTTTGAAAATGTGAAGCATACTATTATTTCGAAAAATTATTCAAATTTCGTAATTCGAACTTATAAAATGTGAATACAAATTATTTTAGAGCCTTATAAACATAAAACTTAGGTTTTTTAGTTAAATACGTAGAAATATAAAAATTTTCATAATGTTCGAAATTTCGAACTTATTGCGAATTTTCGAACAAAGGTAAAATTTTATTTTAAAAGCCTAAATAAGACAGCAGCTTACTTTTTAAGCAATAAAAAATTACATATCAAGATTTATTTGTTCATTATATGGTTTCGGTATTCGAAAAAATATACAAATTATAATAATAAAATGAATTAATTAATTAAATTAAAAAATTACAAATTTTTGTAGTAAATTTAAATTAAAATTTATTATAAAGGCTTTAAATATGCACCCATTAATTTGATTATTGACATAAACTATAGGAAATCCACTTAAGACACTTTAAATAATATAATTGTTTGTTTGTTTGTTTGTGTCAGCTCTTACCTAGAAAATAAAATGTCAAAAACATTTTTGCTTCCAGCTCACCCACCTAGAGAACACGTAGTTGAATGTTGCAAATGATGGTAGAAACAAAAAAATCCATAAAATAAAGTCATTAGGAAACTACATAAATTATGTTTTTTCTTCTTCTTTCCATAAGAACAAGAAGAAGAACAAGAATTGCCAAGCAACATTTACAAAAGCCTTTCAGCCTGTTGTTCAAATACGGATGCTGTTTATGACAAATAAAGAAGAACATTTTGCTTTTAACACAATGGGTCTGATGATAAAAAGTAATCGGTTGAATTTTTGAACAATAGCAGGTAGATGCCGATTATTTTTGTCTAAGTAATGTTATCGAAAAACATTATTTAGCGTAACGCAATAGCGAATTTTTTATTGCCCAAAATCTTGACATTTTAAACAGCTTGTCCTGGTCATATTCTCTTTTGTTTTAGTGATCCGAATTGTCAGAATTGCTAAGTCAAGAGTCTAAGCCTGCACTCTCCTGGGGACACGCAGTAAAGATGAATCTCTTCCCCCTGCTGACATGTGCATTCGGTTGTAGAGGGCAGCACCAGTCACCTGGGCTAGCTGAAGTCTTAAGCTGGAAGAGAAAAAAACTTTTCTTCGAGGTCGTACCAGTTAACTTAAACAAACTGATACCACGGGAACCAGTTCTCCGCAGAGGTACGACCCAGTTTTGGTTATTGGCGAGGCCCTCGCAGAGTTACTTGGTGGTTGTGGTTTAAATCGGCCTCCGAAAAGGTATTATTGAATAGCAAGACGCAATATCCGATGTAACGCATGTAGCCCTCCCCCCCCCGGGGGCACATATATCGGTCTTTATAGAACTTCGACTATCTAGATCTGTGCAACTGGGGGTGGTATAAGGGAGCCCAGTCCCCTGAAGTCAGCAGGGGTGCAACTGGAAGCTCTACGGGAATCAGTAGCCCGCAGAGTTTCCGCTATTTGTCTCTTTAGGCATTTAGCTGTTTCTCTGACTGATTATTGAGGTTGGCCCTTCGGGAGTTTCGTGGTGGTTGTGGTATCGCGGCCCCATAACAGGTCAGTTTTATATGGTGGCCAGGATCATTTCACTTTTAATAACACCTACCTGGTGGAATAATCCTAAATCCAGTGAGCATGCTAGATATGTGTTCTGGACAGGAGTTGGATAGTCTCCAGCTCTTCAGCAAGGAGTGGTGGTTTTTGCAACCCTGCTTTGGAATCATCGAAATTGCTACAAGCAAAGACCTGTTGCTAGAATTAGACTTCGGCCTCCTAGGGCGTGAGTGGCGCTGCTTTTCACTCACAGTGGTATGACCACCATCTGATTAGGGCTCACTGCCAGGTGCAGATGTAAATCTTATCACGTAATGTAAATCTTATCACGTAACGCCTGTAGCAAGGGAGCCCAGCCCTCTTAGGCTAGTAGGAGCCAACTGGAGAATCCACTATATTTCCACGGGAATCAGTAAAGCCTCAGAGTTCAGCTATTTGTCTCTTTAGACATTTAGCTGTTCTCTGACTGATTATTCAGTCAGGCCCTTCGGGAGTATTGTGGTGGCTGTGTGTTTCGAGGCCCTCGTTTGAGTTTGTGGATCGGATCATTCACAATTAACACTATGAAAGATCCAGGTCCAGTGAGTATGAATGCCGTCGTGTTCTTAATTATATTAGGCTTCTGAACCAGGAGTTGAATAGTCTCCAATTCTTCAGCAAGGAGTGAAGGCTGCGGCCTACTCCGGGCTTTTGAAGTTGCAACCAAACGGTGAGGTGCTGAAGTCAATCTAAGTCACATTTGTCTAAGCCAGCTAGCGGATAAACAAAACTTACGCACATTATTGCAAACAGTTAAATGAATATTGGACTGAAGTAGTGATGACCATTTTCTAGAATTTTGCGGCGTTATTGCGATTCCGGTAACCATTATTTTGATTAAAATTAATTTTGTTTCTAAAAGCCTTAAAATTTAGCAGCCATGAGTTAGGCTAATAAAATACTTAAGGAAGTTCCCAGCTCTGAATGCTAAAGAGGCGGATGTTCTCCTCACTTCAGATATCTTTCATCGAGCGTTAAAATTTGTTTTTTATTTTGAGATGTCACAATTGATGTATCGTTGTCACATATCAAGATAAACAGAGAACTGAGCTTATGTTACGCTATTGTACTCGATCAAAATACAAGCAAGGCAGTCATTTCGAGAAGTCATGGCTTAATTTGTGAAATAATCAGCTCAATGCTTTTTAAAATTCTTATTCACGTTTTCTGGAGCAGTTGGCATATTGCGGCGATTAAGGCAATTATGTGACGGCGTTTAAACTTATCACATCAGCTCTGTTATATGTTTTCTGCCGATTCAATTTCTTAGATTAATTTCCTATTTCGACTGGCTTATGAAACGATAACGGTTGTCGTTTTTTTTAGATGTTTTTTCGATGTTAACTTAAATAAACTATTTTTTAAATAATAACAGAGTCTTCAAATCTGTTTATATTTTTAAATGCTACTTTTAGCTTATCAACCCATTGTGCAGTGCAGTAACGGAAGGAATATCAAGAACACAATAGGTACAACATCATCATCACTGTCACCACCTACAGTGGCAAAAGCAACAGCAACAACATCAGTACAGTTTATACCTGGCAAATATGAAAAATGTTACCGAGGCGCAGATGCTTTAATATAAAATTTTTATTCTTTGGAATTATATTGCAGAAATCAACAGATAACTGTTTGTTTAAAGAGCTTAAATACACTCCCACGAATTTCTTGATATAAGAATGGTAACATAAACTATAGGAAACTCACTTTAAATTCTATAAATAGCCTCTATTTAGAAAATGTAAAAGGTACTATTATTTAAAAGAAAAAATTATTCGAAATTAGTAATTCGAATTTATGAAATGTTAGAAAAAAATGGCGCTTTGAGTCGAATAAACACAAAAATTATGTATTTAAGGCATATACACAAAAATATAACACTTTCCATAATGTTCGAAATTTCGAACTTAATTTCGAATTTTCGAACTTAAGTAAAATTTTATTGTAAAAGCCAAAATTGAAAAATATCTTACTCTTTATACAATTAGAACACAAATATTAAGATTTTCTATGCTGTATAATTTCGAGCTTAATTTCGAAGTTTAAAAAATTTGGATTTTTAAAATTAATGCATAGTTTTAGAAACAAAATGTCATGATCAGAAAAGTTTTTAAATAAAAGGGGAAAAAAACCTTTAAACCAAGTCTGCAGGTAGACAGTATTAAATTTAAAATAAACTGAAAGCTTTAAATACACTCAGACGAATTTGTTAAAGCAAAAATGCTAATATAAACTACAGGAAACTTACTTAATTCTATAAATAGTTTAATTGTTTGTAATAGTGTTTATCTAGCAATTGTAAAAAATTACTACTACTACTGTTAAAAACTATTCGAAATTGGTACTTCGAATTTATAAAATGTTAAGGAAAACTGGGTTTTAGCCTAATAAACATAAAAATTATATTTTTTAAGGCAAATATACAAAAATATAAGACTTTTCACCATGTTCGAAATTTCGAACTTAATTTCGAATTTTCGAACTAAAGTAAAATTTCATTCTGTATGTCGAAATAAGATAACAGCTTATTTTTTAGGCAATAACAAATCAAATATTAAGATTTATTTATTAATTACAAGATTTCGATATTCAAAAAAAAGTTCTCTGGTGATTTTAACGATTTAAATATAAACTTTCACAGATGAATTTACACGAAATGAAAGTTAAGAAATAATTTGTACTCGGAATGGTGTTAATTTATGTTGCTAATGGGTGTAGCGATACAGAAAATGCTGCCATTTGCTCTGGTGGTGTTCAATTTTCGCTGTTTTATTTGAAAAAAAAATAGTAAAAGAGTGAAAAGATTTTTCTTTCATCAGAAAAATTTTTAAATGAAAATAAAAACGAACTTTAGTTTCAGCATTTAAGTTTTATTTTTCCAAAGATTTTAAATATTTTTTATTTATTCTTTTTGTCTTAACTTGACACAACTTTTGCACAATATTTCAATAGTTTTTGATATTCTCAGGATATGTTTGCCAATTAGTAAATTCTATAGCATCAGCACACGCATCTATACAATACATTTTCTACTGCCTTTATGAGTTTACCAATCACTTTAGGCCATAATGAAGATAGAAAACAGAACAAAAGGACATTTGCTATGATTTACACTTAATGGTCATTTCTCCACAGACGCTATTCTATATTAATTGGATAATTTTATTAATGAATGTTGTCCTTTTCATACGCATATCAAAATTACAATCTAATGAGTTGAACTCATGATTTAAAATATTTGAATGCAAAGTGCCTGCTTTAAACCTTTTATTCGATTCGATATTTTAAGGAAAAATTTATCAAAATATAGGGTGTTTTGTATAGAGGTATATTGAAATGAAATTAAACAAAGATAATCTTTTGAAATTTTAATTTAAATATGATTTCAGACATGTGACTGCTATGGCTGACTCAGACTTAGTCTAATCTGGAGTACTGATTTTCGATGACTATATCAAATATTTGTGGCCGTTTATCCGCAATAACGCGACTAATGTCTTCCAAGTGGGCAATCATTTCGGGCTTACCGCAGTAGATTGGCGACTTCATATATCATCACAGGAAACATTTCAGCGGCTTGAAATCGCCCGATCTAGGAACCCAATTCACAAGTCTGAAACATGACTCTATGCGTTTCCTTCAAGAAATCAATTGTGCCACGAACTGTGAAATTACATCTCTTGCACATAATTTGTTGTTGTTCATTTGATGAATCGAAAACTCAGTAACCATGCGTGTTCTGTACCGTAACTGTAACAATCTGATTGCTTGATGAGCGCCCATAAAGCGCACTCCAAACAAGCAGTAAGTTTTTCTGGAGGTAGCAATAACTCAGCATACACTTAAGGATTGTGTGAGGTAGTTATGAGTAAGTTGTATCGCTTAACAAAATTCACTTATGAAAACCGGGATCAACAAGCAATCTTGTTTTCGTTTCATACATCGTTTGTACGTTTTGCTAGGTGATAGTATGGCTTTAATTATTGCATGACTTGGACTTTATAAGCACGCAAAAGGTCTTTCCGCATAAATTACTATAAGGAGATGCATGCCCAAAGTCCTGCGCTTTATCGTATCTACCTCGAAGTATATACAACGCACTATTTTTATATATTAAAAAAAATCATTTTATTAATCGATAAATTTTTATTCGATTAATCGATAAATTTTTATTCCATAAGTCAATAAATTTTTGTTCGATTAATCGTTAAATTTTTATTCGACTGATCGATAAATTCTTATTCGATTGATGGATAAATTTTTATTCGATACAGTTTTATTGGATTATCAATAAATTTTTATTCGATTAATCAATAAATTTTTATTCGATTAGTCGATAAATTTGTATTCGATTAATCGATAAATTTGTATTCGATTAATCGATACATGTTTATTCGATTAATCGATAAATTTTTATTGGATTAATCGATAAATTTTTATTCCATTAATAATAAATTTGTATTCAATTAATCGATAAATGTTTATTCGATTAATCAATAAATTTGTATTCGATTAATCAATAAATTTGTATTCGATTAATCGATAAATGTTTATTCGATTAATCGATAAATTTATTCATATATTTTTAAAGCTATTGCTACTTTATATTTTAATCGAAATAATCAGTAATAAAAACTTAAAATTATATCAATTTGATGCAATGTTGATTGAATTAAAATTTTGTTTTGAATTAAAATATTCGATTAATAGATAAATGTTTATTTAATTAATCGATAAATTTTTATTCGAATAATGGATAAATTTTTATTCGATTAGTCGATAAATTTTCATTCGATTAATCGATAAATTTTTATTCGAATAATCGAATGAAAATTTATTCGAATAATTGATAAATTTTTATTCGATAAATTTTTATTGGATTATCAATAAATTTGTATTCGATTAATCGATAAATTTTTATTCGCTTAATCGAAAAATTTTATTCGATTGATGGATAAATATTTATTCGATAAATTTTTATTCGATTAATCGATAAATTTTTATTCGATTAATCGATAAATTTTTATTCGATTAATCGATAAACTTTTATTCGATTAATCGATATATTTTTATTCGTTTAGTCGATATATTTTTACTCGTTTTGTCGATAAATTTTTATTTGATTAATCGATAAATTTTTATTCGATTAGTCGATAAATTTTTATTTGATGAATGGATAAATTTTTATTCGATTATGCGATAAATTTTTAGTCGATTAATTGATAAATTTTTATTCGATTAATCAATAAATTTTTATTCGATTAATCGATAAATTCTTATTCGATTAATCGAAAAATCTTATTCGATTAATCGATAAATCCTTATTCGATTAATCGATAAATTCTTATTCGATTAATCGATAAATCTTTACTCGATTAATCGATAAATGTTTATCCGATTAATCCATAAATGTTTATTTGATTAATCGATAAATACTTATTCGATTAATCGATAAATTTTTATTCGATTAGTCGATAAATTTTTATACGAATAATTGATAAATTTTTATTAGATTAATCGATAAATTTTTATTTGATTAACTGGTAAATTTTTATTCGAATATACGAGAAATGTTTATTCGATTAATCGATAAATTTATTTATATATTTTTAAAGCTATCGTATATATATTTTAATCGGCTTTAAGAGTTTTCAGTAGTAAAAACTTTAAAATTAACATCAAGTTGATGCAATGTGTTGATTGAATTAAAATTTTGGTTTGAATTAAAATATTCGATTAATCGATTATAAAAAGAAGTCATTTTTGCACCCTAACTGATGATGAAAAATGGACAAATTACGATATTACCCCAAAATTCATATGTAAAGCCCGGCAAATTAGCAATTCAACGCTGAAGCCGATTATCCATGAAGCCAACGTATTGGGTGGGGCTAGAAGGATATTTTGTATAATGAGTGATTGAAATCGGCTCACACGGTCACAGGAGACCTATACCGAAATCAATTAAATCATTTGAAGGAAATAATTAATGAAAAGCCACCACAATGGCAACCCTCGGAAACATATTGCACGATTAAAGATCAAAAACTATTTGAAAAACAGTGGATGGGAAGTTTTGACTCATTCTCCTTATAAAGGGTTTTTCAACAAGAAGTTTGTTTTCTAAAACAAAATGAGATGACTTAAATTTTTATTGTATTACCGACGAGAAAAAATCGGCAATTATGAATGAAAAACGATGTCTGGCAAATGTCCACCACGACCACGCTGACAGATGTCGCTTCTGTCATTAAAGTTTTTTATTCATTTTTTGTTAAAATGGCGATCCTTTTTCGTTAATCGCATCATGGATTTTGAGTTTTTAGGTCTGAAATCGGTTCGGTCCATATAGACCCTATCCTTATCAGAGCTCCACAAATAATAATCCAGTGGTGTTAAATTACACGATTTGGCTGGCCACTTAACTGTTGATTGTCGTGAAATTATGCGATCGATAAATTTGGTTTGCAATAAATTGATTGTTTCATTGGTTGTGTGACATGCGGCATCGTCCTGTTGAAACCATATGCCAGTGATAGCCACATCGTCAATAATATGCCAAAATTGAGTGGTTCGCACGATAGCGTGATTGACAGATCGTAACCGCATTTCCAGCCTCACCTTCGAAGGAAAAACGGCTCAATCACACCTCCTCCATACAGCGCACCATATAGTAAGACATTAAGAGCATGCAAAGGCTTCTCAATAATCATTCTAGGATTTTCAGAAGCCCAAATGCGGCAATTTTATTTGTTGACATACCCTGCCTGACATCCCCCCCCGGGGGCACATTTATAAGTCTTTATGGATCACGCCCTAGGAAGCCGGGGACTAAGTTGTAATTTCAGCGGTTCCAAACCAGGGTTGCAAACCACTACTCCTTGCTAAAGAGCTGGAGACTATCCAACATTAAGCTTAATATAATTAAGAACACTTGTGTCTTGCGGGGTAAAAGGGAGGCCAGTCCCCTTAGGCTAGCAAGGAGCCAACTGGAAAATCCTTTATATTTCCATGGGAGTCAATAAGCTTCAGAGTTCCGCTAATTATCTCATTAGACTTTTGGTTGTTCTCTGACTGATTATTGAGGTAGGCCCTTCGGGAGTCTCGTGGTGGCTGTGTGTTTCGAGGCCCTCGTTTGAGTTTGTGGGTCGGATCATTCACAATGAACACAATGAATGGTCCAGGTGCAGTGAGTATGAATGCCGTCGTGTTCTTAATTATATTAAGCTTCATGTTGGATAGTCTCCAGCTCTTCAGCAAGGAGTAGTGCTTTGCAACCCTGGTTTGGAACCGCTGAAATTGCAACTAGGGATGACCTGTTGGTAGAATTAGTCCTCGGCTGCCTAGGGCGTGAATAACGTTGCTTTTCATTCCCAGTGGTTTGACCATCATTTGATTACGGCTTGTGGCCAGGCGCAGATGTTAATCTTATCACGTAATACCCTGCCTGACAAGTGCAAATGGGCTACGTTTGAAACAATGATTTTTTGCAGAAAAGCCAGCCGGTTGTTCCTGAATAAATTGAACGAATCTACGGCGATGTGAATGGTCGGTCGGCTTTAATTCCTGCACCAGTTGAAGCTTGTAAGACTTCAAAGTCAAATCCTTATGCAAAATTCGCCAAGTGATGGTTTTAGATAACCCCAAATCTTGAGAACTTAGAGAAATTGACGAATTTGGATCTGTTTTAACACTGTGGCTCACGGCTGCGACGTTTCTACTTAAACGAAACGGTCGAACATACGTTGGTATTCACATATTTTGTATCGAGCCTATCGAGCAGCTCTGTTGGCGCGAAATCCACATGCTAGAAGAAAGATGAAAAAAGGAGCAATGGCTAACGATAGATAATATTCTGAATAATAGGCCAACTCATATTTTAAATGAATAAATCGACATTATTAACTTGTATCACTATTAAAAAAGCTTCCTGGAAACAGTTTGAAGTAAACTTCAAGTTCTTTAAGTCCCAATCGAATTTAACTTTTATTTGCGCATCCTATTCCTCTGAAAGATTATTAACTTTTAATTGGGTTTAATTTTACGTTATCCCTCGTCAAATTTGGTTTGTAAAAATACCGGTTTTGGCTATGTGCCATCTGCCGTGTTCTCTTTTCTCTATACAACATAGTCGTATTTTATTGTGAGCTCTGCTTATATAGTTCGTCTTTTTGGTGTCTCTCTTCGTGTTTGTGTTATTCTTATTGCCTTCGTCTCTTTCTCTCTTTTTGTCTGTATCTCTCTCTCTTTTTTTAATTGTTTCTTTCTACCTAATTTGTCTCTTTCTCTCTGTCTGTGTCGCTCTCTCTCTCTCTCCTTTTTCTTTCGCCTCTCTTTCTGCCTCTATAAACTTTTCTTTCGACAACAGAATGCTCTTCAAAGGAACCATCACTTTCATTTGAGTAAGTTGAATCAGCGTTGCTCTTCATCCATCAAATAATCTTTGGAGTTTCACTAATTATTGTCAAGAACTAAATTAGTAATCATACACTCGCTTACTAATGAGATAAATGGTATCTAGCGGATGTTACTGCTGGGGTACATATATATCCCCGATAAAGCTTCTTCTTATGCTATCACTCCTATTTTATCTCACTAACCCCTCACGTGACACTCAATCTTGTATACCAATTAGAAGACAAGTGTTGTCAACCACAATATGATTGTTGCAATCACTTTCTTCAAAAACGCCCCTTTTTATCACCTTCCGCTATTGAAATAAAAGTTGTTTCTAGAATTTTGCATTCAATAATCTTAAAATATGTTTTTTTTTGTTTTATATTTGAAAAGCGTCCTAATAACTAAAACCAATACTGTAGACTTAAACTAGTTGTTGTTGTTTTTATAAAAACAGCTTCACCTTCATCAGCATCATCATCGTTTTTCCTCTCCTTCAACACTTTAGGTGATTTAAGAAATCAAAATAGTGTTAAAATGTGACCTCTCTAATGAATTGAATTCTGATTTAATCGGAAAAACTATCACTCCAATAGGTGGACTGAAGTGGAGCTACGGCCTTGAAAAGATCGGTGCCCACAACAAATGCATTTGTTTCGGTTTTTTTAACTTTTGTCGTATCGTTGACGGAGCAACCATTCTGTTTGTGACGCTGCAAGCGGCCGGCTGAGGAGAATGTACGATGGCATTTGGAGCATGTGGGCAATATATGTTTTTCTCTATGCTCGTCGGCTATGTGACGTTTAAGATCGTTACTGCTCGTAAAACGTTTGGAGCATTGGGAACATTTATTCGCACGTCTCTCTTCCTTATGCTTTTCCAAGTGCGTCCGATAGGCTCCCTTGATTTTAAACTTTTTGCCACACACTTCACATTTGATCGGTTCACCGCGATCATAGACGTGTTGGCGTTTGTGTAGCACCAAAGATTGTTTGCGCGAAAAACTTTGGCCGCATTCATTGCAATCAAAGTTTTCGGGCGAAGAATTGGTAGAACGTTTGCGTTTATGCTTTATGGGATCGCCGTCATCTTCATTCTCATCGGAGGATTGATTTTTAGATTTTTTACCATCTGTGGGTGTAATCACGGCCGATTTTCTTCGCTTACGACCACGTTTCCTCTTTTTGCCCTCACTAAAATCTGAGCTATCTGAATCTTCACTGGGCGTAGCACTTGCTATATCCGACACTTTAAATTCCTCATCATTCGCTGGCTCTTCATCGGTAGGAGGATCGGAATCGAGTGGTGCATCTATGACCACATAGCCCACCGGACGTCTTATTTTATTCTTGTGTCGTGAT
Source organism: Trichopoda pennipes (assembly GCA_030448955.1). NCBI lineage: Eukaryota > Metazoa > Arthropoda > Insecta > Diptera > Tachinidae > Trichopoda > Trichopoda pennipes. The sequence goes on from JASKUP010000040.1 coordinate 9,606,368, forward strand.
AATTTCTTTCGAAATTCCTTTTCGGTAGTTTCGCATTGAGTTTTGAGTTTAATGGCGATGACCACATTATCGCAGCAGCTATTGCAAATGTATTGCGGTAGGAAATCTTTAATAACAATAGAAACCGAGGGACATATCGTCATTAGTAAATCGGCTACGGTACGATCTTCGATCTTTTTAAAAATGCTGACTAAATTTTCTTTTGCACAACAAACACGACATTGATTTTCATCGACATGCTCCTCCTTGCGTCTTGTAGCTCTCGCTGAACTTACAGCTTCTTCTGTTTCTTCTTCTTCTTCATCCTCATTATTTTGCGAATTTTCATTTTGCTTAACATTCGCATCTTCTTGTTTAGTGTCGGCGGCTTCATCATCCTCTTCGTTCGCTTCGTTGCTTTTAGTTTCTTTATTATGTTTGATTGCCTCTTGGGAGTTTTCTGGCACTATAACTTCATCGGGTATAATTTCTTCCTCAACTTCATCCACCTCCTCTTCCTCCTCTTGCTCCTCCTCCTCCTCTTCGTCCTGCTCTTCATCATCAACAACTTCTTCTACTTCCTCATCAGCATCTGTTTCTACAGCCTCCACATCGTTGGCTTCTATGTCATCTATGTCTCCTTCTCCCTCTCGCTCTGCTTTATCAGCATTTTCTTTCTCTTTCCTTTCTTCTGTTTCCTTGAGTTTTTCTTCTGGCAATTTTTCTTTACTTTCCCCACCTTCCTTCACAATGCTTCCGATTTCCTCCACAATCCGCTTCTCCGAATGTTCCTCTGTCATAGTGGTCAGCAATTCTGTGGGCTTCTCAACTGGCAAATACTCAAGTATTTTATTCGTTTCTGCCAGTTTGGCATTCAAATCCTCCAGATCTGTGTTCTGTAAAAGGTTTTTTTGGAAACAAATGAAATAAAATTTAAAAAACAATAAAATTTTATGAAATTCACAATAATTTCAAATATTTGCCAACGGATCTTTATTTTGGGTCGATAGGGTGCCCGAATTAGTTTTGTAACTCGGAAGTATGGGGCAAAAGCTATAAGATTTTGAAAGAAAAATATACAAACAGCAGTGTTGTGATCAATTTTAAATATCATTCACAATAGTGATGTAGAATATTCCCTAGCGCTTGTATTCTTGTCAGTTTTCTGGGGTTTTTAACTTAATTTCTATAAAATTAATAGAAGAAATGTGGACCCGCCCTAACCCAGCTAGAAAAGCGAAATTTGTAGCTTGAATATAAAGCTCAAAACACATGAGAAAACTCACGTTTCCTATCGCTTGTGGAGTTGTGCCATTAACGACCCTTATCCTCGTTTGGGTATAGTTCTTTATAAAGCGATATAAGGTGTTGTTGGTACGGTATAAAGGGAGGACAAGTATGAGCTTAGGAAGTACTTCTTTCACAGGCTTATCCAATTGATACTGGAATTTGATGTCAGACAAGTGTCCACCTCTATACACAAGGTCCGTTCTTTTCACAAAATTTTTAAATACATTTTGTAATAAAACTCCGCTTATCTTAGAACGATAGTTGTTTGGGGATTGCTCACGTAAATTATGTCTTTCAGAGAAAATGTTTTTATGCCTCAGAGAAAATCATCCAGCGGCATTAAATCACAAGGACGAGATGGTCTTTTGGCATCGCGAAATCCAACCAAATTTCTCCTTCAATAACTAAATTATTTAAGTTGCTATGCGACTGCTGTTGGCGCCGTCTTACTGTCACTGATGCCAGCATTAGCCCATTGTAGCGACGAAAAATTGGTTATCATGGTTTGATAGTGCAAAGGATTCATGGTCACGGCTAATTTTTAAAAATTTTGGATCAATGGTGCCGCCTGACAATTTAATTTTCCAAAGAAAGTGTGTCACCATAACTTGCCCCAGTCATCTCCTGAGGAGATTACAGTCCACAGACTATGAAGAATGCGATAGCAGTGATAATACAGGAAAGTTAATGCGCATAAAGCATGTTGGCTTAAGTGTGACGATCTCAATGGAGAAGAATGTGGCCAAAAAGAAGAGACCAAACACCTTTGAGCCTTTCGGAGACAACTTTTTGATATGGAGATTTTTGACACGACCATCCAGAACACGAAAAATAACCCGGCTACATGATTTTGAAAGTATTTTTTAACATTCTACTCTTGACTGGATATCACTCACTTGAACGATTATATTGGAGTCTTGGCGAAGACTGTAGAGGGAGCATTCTTTCAAGAACAAAATTATGGCACTTTTGTGACAATGCAGTTGCTACTGGGTGGGGTGATGGGGTGTTTTAATTTACGAGTTAGCACAGTCAATAATGACATGTTTTGAAAGCCATCCAGCCATACAATTTATAAGAGACCAGCCAATGCTGTTTGGTTATAAAAACAGGACGATTTCAAGCGCAGTTGGAGTTTTTGGGGTCGAAAGTGGTAAAAAAATAAAAGTCATTTCTAATGAGCGGATGGGTATTTTTCGACATTTACCAGTCATGGATCTACGTAATGTTGGTTGTATTACTGAGAAAGAAAAAAATGAGGAGGATTTGACCACAACTCCGTAGTCAGGTCATTAAGTTTTGTTCATACGTTGGCCTGAAAAGAGTAAATGGTGGTCAAATTTGAGTTTAGAATATAACGGTTAGACAAATTTGAGGTTAAATTGTAAGGGTTGGGCAAATTTGAGATTAGCAAATAAATTGCCTTAAGACACACACTTTTGATATGTGCGTAAATCTTCCGACGGTGTTTAAATTATCTTTATTTGGGTACGGTTTTCCGTCGACCCTCGTCAAATATGGTTTGTGAACAAACCGGTTTCGGCTGTTTACCATCTTCAGTGTTCTCTTTGTACTCCTGCTTTGTACTCCTTTTCTTTGGAGTACATAGAGAACACTGAAGATGGCAAACAGCCGAAACCGGTTTATTCACAAACCAAATTTGACGAGGGTCGACGGAAAACCGTACCCAAATAAGATACACACTTTCCCTTGACAACTTCAGTTTTATTGATATCGAATTAAAGTAAAAACGTGCAAATTAATTAGTACGCCAATAGATGGCGCTCTTTTCCAAAAAATTTTAGAGCTCAGGCAATAAAGCTTCGTTTATGTTGTTAATCCATGGAAGAATGTTATCTTTCGGAATGTCAGTTCTTTGTGGGTTCATGTAAACCCGGTCTTTCAAGGGGCCCTAGAGAAATAACTCCAGTGGTGATAGATCATAAGAACGTGGGGTATAGATGAGGTTACGAAATCGAGAAATTACACCACCGGAATTTATCTCACGCAATAAGTAAATTCTTTGGGTGGTTGTATGGCTTTTGGCGCCATATATCTTGATTAAATTAAAGGTCACTGATGTTAACATTAGCCAAATTGTGGCCACAAAAAATGGGTTATCATGGTTTGGTAGTGCAGGTAATTCACGGTGAGAGAGTTTTCTTGCTCATTTTCGAAAAAATACGACCTGTTTGATCTGGCATCATGCCCACAGATCGCATCATACTACTTTCTTCGAATGTAACGATTTTATGAAAATGATTATTTAACAATATTGTTTAGGTACATAACCCCAAAATTGAAAAGGAGTATCATCTCTGAAGAGGATTTTGTGGAAAGCTGCACTAATTGTTCGCTAAGTTCTTTAAACAACCAATTAGGAAACGTTCAATGCCAACAGTGGTCGTTTTCAATTCTTAAATGAGTTGATCGTTAGAAGCGTGAAGATGCCAAATGTTGCACTAAATATCTCTAGTGATAACTAACTGTTGCGAATGTGGACAAGGCAATACTTTGCTGTACAGCCCCTCTGTTTGCATGACTATTACCACTACATGCATATTGTTTTGGCCCACTGTCATTAACAATACCACGAACCTCAAATTTAGCGATTAAATTATATCCAGCGGAAGCCCCTATAGGCTAGTACTGTACTAGCTTGTCAGTATGGGAGTTGTGGGTTCGATTCCCAACGAAGACCTTGTTTTTTTTCACTACAAAAATAAAAATTGACTGTCGGTGGGGCTGCTCAGCGATGAAGGCATAGTCACTGGTCGCTGTGCTGTCTTTATACGGCAGTTAATTTCCGACTATCGTTCTACTTTTACCACCTGTTTCATCTCTTTTCTATCCCTTTCCTAAAGAATGTAGTACGGACGGTACTTAACTAAATAGGCATTGTTGCCTGAAGTGCTACTTCTCTAAAAAAAAGCTAGAATTTTAAGAAGTGATACAGTGAAATGGTAGTCCCACAGATACCAACAAATATAAAAAAGTGATTTGTACCGTTACTTTTCAAACAATTACTCTCGCCTTTTCTTTACCCTCGTCTTGTCAAACAAAACGCACGTGTCAGCAGGTGAGCGAAGAAGTGTCTAAAAGTCAACTACATCATCATTAAGGTAGGTGTCTCAGAAACAACTACATCAATATTTTTTTATGTTTTCTTAGTGTCTCCTAAGCAAGACATTAATAAAATTGTTATGACATCAAAGGAGCATTCAAATACATCTCTGAAACCCTCAATTTTATAAGAGAACATCATATGGAATTTTCAAGCGACGTGACTAACATATAGAACATTCGCTGAAGTCACAGTCACAGAGGATTATTCCCAGCTTAAAATTTCCCATTTCCTTGCTTAATACATGTTACAGGTGACAACTCAATTCTACGGTATCAAATATTTAACGGACAATTTACTTCCGTACCTTAAATTTGTCCACCTCTTAATTAAATTTTTTTTTTTTTTTAAAAAAATCTTTGGCAGATATTATTTTTTTCTAAATTTAAAATTTTTTTTAAAAAACTGTTTTTAATACCTCTTGAAAAAACTTTTCCATTTCTTTAATATCAATAAATAAATGTCACAAGTTTCAAATATTTAACGGACAATTTACTTCCTAACTTTAACTCTGCCCATCTTTTTAAAGAAATTTACTTTTTTAAATAAAATTTTTTCACTTATAATAAAAATCTTTGGCAAATATTAATTTTTTTTTTAATTTATAATATTTCTTTTTTTAAAAAAAAACGACAATTTTTAATACCTCTTGAAAAAAATTTCCCATTGAATTGCCCAAACAGGTGACAGTTGTTGGTTGTGGAGAATTAGTGAGATTTGAGGAAGATTGTTGGTCTAAATTTATATTTGTATTGTAGTGATGTTGTTGTTGTTGCTGTTCAAGTAGATGTTGTTCGTGTTGATGCTGCAGTTGCTGTTGATGCTGTAAAACAAGTTCAGCTTCTTCAGCGCCATTTGAAACCGGCAATAACATTTGTTCGCCAATATTCAATCCGATACCGATTGTATTCGATAAATTAAATTCACCATCATCCATGTTTACAAATTTGTTTGTTTTTCTTTATTTAAATTTTATTTTATTTTAAAGCTAATAGGAATTTTTGTTAATTTTGTTAAAGTGGGAAGAACAAATAATGTTATTTTTCTTTCTTTCTCTCTCTCTCTCTCCCTCGCTGGCTTTTAGTTAAACATGCAAAAAATTTACAATTCGGCAAAAATGTATCTCCTATTTATGAATTAGTGTGCGTGTGTGTGTCTGCTTATCGTCTCGCTGTGCGTTTTATCTGTTATTAAATTTTATTTTAATGTTTTTCTTTTATTAATAAAATTTATAGCCCGTTTTTTGTTGTTGTTTATTTCCCGGTAAACATTTAATTAATTTATGGATTTCTTTAGAGGGTTCCTTGCTTTGCTTAAAAATTGAAATAATTTTCTGTGGCTGGCTTTAGTTTGTTTGTTTGTTTGTTTGTTTGTATATTTTTTGCAAATTTTTTTGTCTGTATAAATTGTTGGCAAAGAAAAATTGTTGTTCCTCTGTCTCTTCAAATATTTTTTAGCACATTTTTATTATTGTTTTGAATTATGTTTCTTAATTGTGTCATCAATTTGTTAGCTTTTAATTATTCACTTAAATTTATTTATTTGCTGGAATTATTAAAAATAGTTTTTTTTTTCTATACACCCTTTGTTCTTGTATCCATAAAATACTTTATTTTTCTATAATAGTTGACGTTGACGTCTGCTATTGTGAATGATTGTAACTGTAATCAAACATACGTGATGCCAACGTGCTAATTCCAGTCGTAAATTTTATTTAATTGTAAAAAGGCATATTTCAAGATAATATTTTTTAAAAAATTTTTTTACATAAAAAAACATTTTTTAAAATCTCTAAAAAAATTTTTGTAATTTTTTTACATAATTTTTAAAAAAAATTTTTTTTTTATTAAATAAGTAATTTTTGTAGATAATTTTTATAAAAAAATCTTTTTTTAAGAAACTTTTTTTTTATGTTTTTATTTTTTAATTTTTTTACATAATTTTTATTACTAGATAAGTCTTTGCCAAAAGCATGCGAATATCAAACGGCGTCGAGTCCTTTAAGGACCATAGGGTGCGCAGTTTGCTGTAAACTCTGCCAACGACAAAATTAATGTGATTAGTCGAGGTCATTCTATTATCCAATTCACATACATAGGAACGTCTTTAACCCAGCTACTGTTATAAACCTGCACGTTATCAGCATCCTTATTTTTTTAGAAATATTAGATAGGTCATTTATGTAGAGACAGAAAAGAAGTGGATCCAATATAGAGCCCTGTATTATTCCTCTACTAACTACAAGCGGATTAGATCTCCTATCATCAATACTATTTGACATCTGTCAACCAAATAGGAGGATATTAGATGGCAGGCCGAGCTTGAGAAATAAAATAAATTACGCAGTTTTATGAACATGATAGAGTGATCTATCGTATCAAAGGCCTTGCTGTGATCCACTAGAACCAAGAAACCCACTATAGCTGCTATACAACTTTATTATAAAAATTTTTTTATTAAAATTTTTCATGTAAAAAAATTAAGAACATTTTTTAAAAATTTTAAAAAATTTTTTGTTGGTTAAAATTTTTTTTTAAAAATATTTTCTTTATTAATTTAAAAAAATAGTAAATTTTTTTTTATAGAAATTTTCTTTGTGAAAATTTTTTTTATCAAACTTTTATTCATAAATTTTTTTTTAAGTAAAAGAATTTAAAAACCTTTTTGCAGACTTTAAAAAATGTTTTTTTATTAAAAAAGTTTTTAAAAAAATATTTTCTTTATAAAAACTTTAAAAGAAAGTTTTTTATAATATTTTTCATAAAAATTTTTTATGGATTTTTTTTATGGAATTTTTTTTATGGAATTTTTTTTTTATGAAAATATTTTTTATGTGAAAATAAAAAAAAAATTTCCGGGAATATTAAAAAATGTGTTTTCGTAAAAAATTTTTTAAAAAGTATTTTCTTTATAAAAACTTAAAAAAAAAGTTGTTTATAATATTGTTCACAGAAATTTTTTTTTGAAAATATTTTTAATGTAAAAATTAAAAAAAAAAATTTTGGGGAATTTTAAAAAAATGTTATTTATGTAAAATAATTTTTAACAAATTTTTTCCTTATATAAAAACTTAAAAAAAAAGTTTTTTATAATATCTTTCATAGAAATTTTTTCTATGGATTTTTTTTATAAAAATTTTTTTATGTAAAAATTTAAAAAAAAATTGGGGATTTTTCTGTTCTTAATATATATCTTGCGCTACATCTATTTTACGGTCAAAATAATCGTCCATTATAGCAATTAATTCGGTTAAATTCAGTGATGATACACGTTCAAAGAAATGTCGTATAGTGCGTATAGAAGAACACATAGCTGCTGGGGGAGAGTAGCATAGAGGATAACCTGAATTAATCTACTCACCATCGTTCAGAAAGATGTTTTGATTTACATGCTTTCAAAATCCAATTCGTGCACGATGTGAAATCTCAGGATCTGCTAGCAAAACGTAGTTGCAGTGAAAGGGCCTAAAATGTGAATGCCATCGATTTTGATGAAGTTGAGGGTAATGACATCGTATACTTATTGATGATTTTTGTAGTTCTGTGCAATGTTTGGGACAAATTTTAAGCACCAATTCTCCTGTGCTTTCTGTGATCTGACTATCCACACGCTGATGGATATGCTAATATTGGCGGTGAACACCAAAAAATTCCACTGTCATTTATAGTGTAGGATTCAAAGTAGACAGCGCACATGATACAAAATATTCTTAGGCATGTCATACAAATCTTTGGGATTCGAAGGAAAACATGCCGTTACAATACTTTCAGCACCTTGTTTTTGCTGCATTTAAAAATGGATGAAATTTTACATTAAAAAATATATATAATTAAAGCATAGCGCCATCTATTGACCTAAAATAAGATTGAAAGAGTCTAAATAGTCCTGTCATTTTACATTTAAACATATATAATTATTTTACAACCAAGTAAGAATTTTAAACAAAAGATATAAAATGTTTTCGCAGCTAGGAACATTTTGTATACGAAAATTTAATTGTCGTTTTTGGTACTTCTCACCGTTTAGACCGTCTCTGAACTTCCACTAATAATCCAAAACAAAATTTAGCAAAAGACGCACAGGCGTATACCTTCCCGGCAGACACCCGTTATATATAAATTAAATTAATTGCGTACTCGTTTTGGTTTTACTCAATTTAACTCAATATTAAATTAAATGAAAAGCAATAAATAGTTGTTCCACCCTTTTCAAAGTTATTTGGGCGTTTTTTCTTTTCACAAACGTTAACAACACTCTTTTATAGAAGATGTATGATATGATTACATTAAGTAGAAAGAGAAAAATATACAAAAATGTTTGCGGCTGCATACATACGTGTGAGCATCAGAGCGAAAGAACTGCAGTCTTATTCGTTTACTGCGGTTGATTTATAATGTATGTATAAAAATAACAACAACAACAACATGAGTTTAAAAACGGAATGTATTTGAAATTTTAGCCTGCTTAGAAAATCAACCATAAATTTTATTTTCAACAAGAGTGTCACAACAATTCTTTTTTTGATTTTGATTTGTCAGTCACACTCACAAAAAACTCTCGCTCTAAAAGATAAAACTCGTTTTGGGAATTTTGAGGTTAGGAAGTAAAGTTAAATTTTCATATAAAAATCGATTTGTTTTTAGGTGATCCCAAATTTTGCTTATTTTTGCGAAATTCTTCTTATTTACGGATATACAGCCATTTTAAGTTTTTAGTGAAAGTTTCATATAAAAATCGATTTTTTTAGGTGATCACAAATTATGCTTATTTTTGCGAAACTCCTCTTATTTACGGAGATACAGCCATTTCAAGTTTTTAGTGAAATTTTCATATTAAAATCGATTTTTTTTAGGTGATCACAAATTAAGCTTATTTTTGCGAAACTCCTCTTATTTACGGAGATACAGCCATTTCAAGTTTTTAGTGAAATTTTCATATTAAAATCGATTTTTTGTAGGTGATCACTAATGAAGCTTATTTTTGCGAAATTCCTCTTATTTACGGAGATACAGCCATTTTAAGTTTTCAGTGAAATTTTCATGTAAAAATCGATTTTTTGTAGGTGATCACAAATTTTTGCGAAATTCCTCTTTTTGGGATAAATTATGCTTGTTTTTGTGAAATTCCTCTAATTTATGGAGATACAGCAATTTTGATAGAAATGTAAAGTAAAATTATGGAAATTACATAATGGAATATTATATTATGCAAAGGTCCAACTCTGCAGGCGTTCGCTTTTTTCACAAAATTTTGAAACACATTTTGCAACCAACGTTTCGCTATGCTCTTCCATGCAGCGCAAAATTTAGTCTTTCAGAGCGTCAACCCGGTCTTTCAAATTGCCCCCAGAGAAAATGAAGCAGCTTTGATAAATCGTAAGAATGATGCAGCCCATTAAAATGGCCAAATCGAGAAATAACGTAAACGGGAAATATCTAATGCAGCGTGTGGCTTGCTAAAATCAAAGGTCACTAATGTCAATATTAGAAAATTGCCGCTACAAAACATTGGCTATCAAGGTTTGATGGCGCAGAGAATTCACTGTCAGGCCATTTTGATGATGCTGCAACATAAACCATACCAACCATTCGGGCCCCCCACCCCCCGGCGGCACATTTATCGATTTTTTCGGTCTTTATAGAATACTTGCCTATTTACACCTGTGTTGCTGGGGGTATAAGGGAGCCCAGTCCCCTGAAGTAAACAGGGGTACAACTGGAAGCTCCATGTTATTTCCACGGGAATCAGTGAGCGCCAGAGTTCCGCTATTTGTCTCTTTAGGCATTTAGCTGTTCTCTGGCTGATTATTGAGGTTGGCCCTCTGGGAGTATCGTGGTGGCTGTGGTTTTGCGGCGCCATACAGGAATTGTTTTATGGTGGCCAGGATCATTTCATCCTTAATCATACCTATCTGGTAAATGATCCAGATCCAGTGAGTATGCTAATCATGTGTTCTGGACAGGAGTTGGATAGTCCTCAGCTCTTCTGCAAGGAGTAGAGGTTTGCAGCCCTTTTCTGGAACCGCTAAAATTGCAATCAGGAAAGACCTGCTGCTAGAATTAGTCTTCCACTTCCTAGGACGTAAATGTCGTTGCTTTTCGTTCACAGTGGTTTGACCACCATGTGGCCTACGGCCGAGTGCAGATGTAAATCTTATCACGAAATACCATGACGGTCTTTCTATCTATGTAATGGCTTTTAAGCTATGTTGGGGATTTTGAGAGCTTTAATGGTTTACATAACAGCCTAATTGAAAATGAGCCTTCTTTTCATCATCCTCAAGATGATTTTGTTGAAAGTTGCCAGCACTGCGTACAGGAGAGGGCCAAGAGGCTAATTGGGGACTGTAGGGTATTTAACTCCATTCATTTCCTAGAGCATCGACGCAATGTTGGTTATAAAGGATCCGCCATCTAACACGTGATAAGATTTACATCTGCACCTGGCCGTTGGCTTTAATCAGATGGTGGATCATTACCACTGTGGATGGTATGTAGCGCCATCCTCGCCCTAGGAGTATATCCTCCGGTCACTCCTAATTGCAATTTTAAAAGCCCGGAGTAAGCAGCAGCCTTCACTTCTTACTGAAGAGCCGGAGACTATCCAACTCCTGGTCCGGAACGCATGAAGCTTAATATAATTTAAGAACACGACTGCATTCATATTCACTGGACCTGGACCAGTCATTGTGTTCATTGTGAATGATCCGTCTTACAAACTCAAACGAGGGCCTCGAAACACACAGCCAACACGATACTCCCGAAGGCCCAACCTCAATAATCAGACAGAGAACAGCTAAAAGCCTAAAGAGACAAATAGCTGAACTTTGGGGCTTTAGTGATTCCCGTGGAAATATAGTGGATTGTCCAGTTGACTCCTACTAGCCTCGAAGGGGACTGGGTTCCCGTCTAGACGGTTGTTATAGGATCCATAAAGGCTATCATGTAACCCCGCTATCTAACGTTTTTTTTCTGCAACTAGTGCTTATTTCGTGAATGGTAACACTTAGCTCATGTTTGATTTGACAGATAATTAGTTTTATCCTTCCGCTAAACGAATGTGGGTTGTGTATACGCTTGAACAATGCTGGGAGGAAATATTGCGACATTACTTTGAAAATCATGGTAATGTTGCAGAATGTGTGCGAAAATTGCGTACGGATTTTGGAAGAAGAGAAGCGCCATCAGCTCCGTATCTTCGTAATCGTATGAAAAAAGTGAAAGAAACTGACTGGCATCCTCATTGATAAACCGTAAAGCGTGCTGAAAAGACAAAAACACCCGAAAATATTATTGCTGCTGAGACATCATTTTGCATAAAGACTTTGGTGTGACGCCATACAAAGTCCAATTAGTTCAGGATTTTATAGCATTTAAAAAAAAAAGTCATTTGGCGGAACCTATATTTCACTGTTTTATCGTTAAGTGCTCTAACGAGATTAGGGAACTTGTTCGCGAAACTTTGTACATGTTTGTGTTTGACTGGATTTTCGCTGAGAGTGCAGCCATTTGTAGACGATTGGTCAGTGAATCGCACTTTGCATAACAGAGAGAATTCGCTTTTTAGCGGAACAATTTATATGTGGAATAAACTTCCTTCAGAGGTCTTTCCCATCACTTTCAATGTGGAAAATTCAAATCGAATCTCCACAAACACTACTCCCTCTTTCCTCCTCTCCATAACTTATTTTCCTAGTGCTAGTAAAATACACTTTGCCTGAGTAGGGGTCATTCCCTGAAAAAAAGATGATCTCAATGCGACCATTCAGAACTTTATTCCGGGACAATTTGTTTCCTTCAAATCAAGTGACATGATATAAACCAGGATAACGGACTACCACCTCACAATTTGCAGTTAAAGATAGGATCAGTTGTTGTCATACTCGACTGTGCAATGAAACAAGACTGGCTGTAAAGAAGCCATCAGAAGGGGAAAATAAAAAGGAGAGCATGTTCGGATTCCGCGTATTCTAATGATTCCAACGGACCTACCGATTGTTAACCTCGTTCATATCGACTATTTTTTTATTAATTACGAATTCCTTTTGTTTGTTTTAAGTTTATTTTATTTATCAGTTAAGCTTTTTTCTCCCCCTAATGAGTCATCACGAAGTCTGCTGAATTATTCGGTGAATAATTATTTAGAAAAAAATTCAATTTAAAATTAAAAAAATTCCAATGGAAATGAATTGGCTTTAATTGATGATGCTTATTTTTATGCGTTAATAAATTTTTAGCATTTATTTATTTTTTTGTTTTATTTATTTGTTATTTTGCGGTTAAACTAAAACTTTTGTTTTGTTTCATTTTTCGTTATTGAAATTGCGAGAAAAAAAAATAAATTTTAATTTGATTTATTTTTAATATTCTGCACAATAATATTTACTAAACGCACACATTGCTAAACAAAGAAAACTTTTGCTTCAAGATAAACAAATATCTTGAAAAGTTTTTCGCCACCGAAAAATAAAAAAAAAAATTTAATTTTTTCCCCCACAGATTTTGCAAGTGAAAATTAAAAAGAGTTTTAGAAATGTTTAAAGTACACAAATGGTCTATAAATTAGAATATGTTATTAAACGTCCATGTAATTTGCTTAAGCTGTTCACAGTATTACTGGCAACAAAAAAATAAGCACTTCAAACAAGCATCTAAACGATACAAACGGTTTGTCAAACCAACCTAAATGTCCCATTGTTTTCAATATATATGAGTGTGGGTGGGTGTGTTGCCTTTAGTGATTTGAATTCATTCTTGCACGCAGCGGGGTGCAAAATAGACAATTATAAATCAAAGTAAATTTTATTTAAAGAATTACAACAACAAACCTGCAAACAAATAATGTTTTCCAAACAAAATTAATTAAATGATAAGAGAGTCACAAAATAATCCCACTATCATCACAGAGTTAATTTTTAGATCAGCAAATTAACTGGAAAAAGTGAAACACCAACAACAATAACAACCAAAAAGAAGTAAAAAAATTATTTTTCACATTTTCTTTTTTTATGTAATCAACTATTTTACTAAATGAAAAAAAAAAAACAAAAAAAATTATTTTAGTTTTTTATGTTTAAAAAAAATATATATAAAATTAAAGAAAAAAAAATTATGTCTTATTAATAAAATATTAAAAAACAATTTTTACCTATTTTATATGTCTAATGAAAAATTTTAAAAAAATTAAAAAAATTTCTTTTTATTTTTTATATTTTTTAAAACAAGTTTATAAAATTAAAAAAATATTAAATTTTTTGATATTTTATATGTCTTTTTTTAATAGAAAATATATAAATTAATTAAGAAAACATTTTTTTTGATTTTTTACATATTTTAAACTAATTTTACAAAATCCAAAAAATATTAATTATTTTTTTTTATATTTTATATGTTTAATCAAAAAATTTAATAAAAATTAAAAAAAAATTAAGAAAAGTTTCTTTTTACATTTTGTAACATCTTTTAAAATAATTTTGCAAAATTAAAAAAATATTTTTTAGTAGTTTATTATTAAGCACTAGGTCTTTATTAAATAAAAAAATTTGCAAAGATTTGCCAAACAATCGGTTGGCATCTTCAGATTAAACAAATACCTACCAATGGTTTGGCGAAATATTGAATAATAATAAAAAATATAGTTTTAAAATTTTTTATTGAATAACGACCTACTACTTAATAATAAACTACTAAAAAAGATATTAAAAAGGTTAAATAACTATAATTATTATAATTAAATAAATATTAAATTTTTTTTAATATTTTATACGTCTAATCAAAATTTTGAAAACTTAAAAAAAATAAAAAAAAATTTTTGCATTTAACCCTTTTAATATAATTTTTTAAGATTAAAAAAATTTAAAAAAAAAATATCGTGTATGTTTTTTATGTCTTTAAAAAAAATACAAAATTAAGAAAATATTTGTGTGTGTAATTAAAAGTATTAAAAAAAATTACAAGACTAAACAAAATTAAAAATATTATTTATGTTTTCTTATTTCTTTAAAAAAATTTAATAAAATTAAAAAAAAAATCTTTATACGTGTAATAAAAACCTTGGCAACACTTAAAAAAAATAAAAAAAATTTGTACATTAAAATCGTTTAAAATAACTTTTTAACATAAAAAAAATAAAAAACATTGTTTATGTTTTTTATTTCTTTGAAAAATAATTTTACAAAATTAAAAGCATTAAAATTTTTTTTTTTCATATTTTAATCCTTTGAAAATAATTTTACAAAATAAAAAAAATATATAAAACTTTTTATATTTCATATCTATGAATAAAAAATTTTCAAACCTAATTAATATTAAGAAAAGTTTTTTTTAATGTTTTAATCTTTTAAAATAATTTTTCACGATTAAAGAATAATAAAACTTTTTTTTGTAATTTTTATATGTCTAATCAGAAAAAAATAAAAAATTAAAAAAATTTAAAAAGATTGTGTACATTTTTTATTTTTTTTAACATTTGTTACATGTTTTAAATTTACTTTACAAAATTAAAAAATATTATACTTTTTTTATAATAATCAAATCCTTTAGCAAAACTAAAAAAATATTAAATGTTTTAATCTTTAAAAATAATTTTGTAAGTTTCTTCTTTATTTCTTAAAAAAAATACAAAATTAAAAAAAATATGTCTAATTACATATAAGTATTAAAAAAGGTTATATTTTTTACATCTTTTAAATTAATTTTACAAGATCAAAACAATAAAATTTTTCTTTTATATTTTATATGTCTTAAAAAAATTTACAAAATTAAAAAAATACATATCTATTTAAAAGTTTAAAAAAAACGTAAATTTTTTTATTTATTACTATTATTTATTTTAAAACAATTTTACAAAATCAAAAAATGTCTAAACAAATTTTTATATTTTTTTACATTTTTTTATGTCTTTTAAAATAATTTACAAGACTGAAAAAAATTAATTTTTTTTTATATTTTATATTTGTAATCAAAAATAATCACAAGAATAAAAAAATTTTAAAACATTTTTTACATATTTTACAATATTGAAAAAAAAATATGTGTAATTAAAAGTTTTAAAAATATAAAAAAATTACCTAATTTTATACATTTTAAAATAATTTTACAAACCCAAAAATATAAAATAAACAATTTTTATAATTTCTAATTTTTACATTTTTTATATCCTTTAAAAAATAAAATAATTTTACAAGTTTTAAAAAAATTGAAAAATTTTTTTTTACATTTTATATGTCTAATCCAAAAAATTTACAAAAACTAAAAAAGACTTTTCACATTTTTTATATGTTTTAACAAATTTTTACAAAATTAAAAAATAAATATCATATTGAAAGTTTTACAAATAAAAAAAAAAAAAATTTACAATTTTTATACATTTTAAAATAATTTTAGAAAATACAAAAATATATTAAAAATTTTTTTTAAAAGATATGGTATATCTTTTAAAATAATTTTACAAGATTAAAAAAAATATTAAAACTTTTTTTTTATATTTCGTATGTTTCAGCAAAAAATTAAAAAAAAAAATCAATTTTGTGCACATTTTTTATAAAAAAAGTTTATACAATTAAAACACTTTCCAAAAAAAATAAAAAATTTTATATTTTCAATTTTCCATTTTTATATGTCTATTTAATAAATTTTTGAAAACTAAAATCAATATCGTTGCCAATATAAAGGACCAGAGTGCACACCATTTAATACGATTCTAAGAAACAAAAACCCTCTAAATTCTGCTTCATACTTTTCAATTACAGTTTGTTTATTCGATTATAAAACTGTAGAAAATGTTCATGATATTTTTCAAGGTCGAACACACACACGCACACACACACAGTTACCTATATACATGCTTACATACTCAAGTATATCCATTCAAACGATACATGAATAAATTATTATGAATACTCGTGTGCTTCAAAGATCTACTTCCTTTAAAAATCGCAAGAGTGTCAGTAGATTGAGCAGCGACTTGTTTGAGTCGCTAGCGTTAGTTGGGTGAGGCTGAAAATTTTACCAACTTTTAACTGCTTTGAAACGCACTTAAATATGCCAAGAAACAATAACAACAAGCTTTAAAGCTTGCCGATGAAAGTGAGGGAGCGAGAGAGAGAGAGAGAGAGTGAGTAGGCGAGTGAGTACAACTAAGAGTGCAATGGAAAAATTCATATCAAAAAGAACATCTTTTGAAATGAATTTCAATTTAAGTGATGGATGGATGCTTGAACTTGGCGACTTTTGTTTTTGTATTTTTGTCGTTGTTATTGTTGTTGTAACCACAATATTAAATACTTGTTAAAGAATTATTGTAAAAAAATATTAAAAATTAATTTAAATTTAATTTCTTGTGACACTTTTACTTCCTGTCCACTCAGTGGACAGATCTATACAGGGTGAACGCTTTTTGAGCAAGAGAAAAAAATTAAGGCGAACGTAATGTCAAAATTTTATGTGGCAATCTATTTGGTGGAAGTGGTGGAAACATCGTGGATGATAACTTTTTTACAAGCTTTAATTTGGCCTCAATTTCAATAGTGGACTGTAATCGGCACAGTTGGACTATGATACGCACGGTAAACCAAAGACTGAGTTTTCCAATCAACAATCTTTGCATTTATCCACAATAATATAAGTATGTGCTCTTATGTTCCATATGTTCCAAATGTACCCTATGTTCCAAAGAAAAAATTCGAGATCGAAGGTAGAAAATGAAAGCCAATAATATTATTATAACATTTCTTAACATTTGTAAATATTTTTCTAGTTTTTTAGTACTTCAGAATAAAGCGAATAAAATTTTGAAAATTTATTCGATCAATCGAATAAATTATTCGAATAAATTATTCGAATTAATTATTCGAATAAATTAATCAAAATATAAAACTTTCAAAAGGAGATAAATTTAATCGATTAATCGAGTATTGTACCAGCTTTTTTTACTCTGGAAAATATAAATCGATTAAATTATTTTAGTTTTATTTCTGAATATTTTTTTAATATTTATTTAATAAAATTTTCAAAATTTATTCGATTATTCTAATAAATTATTCGAATTGATTATTTGAATAAATTAATGAAAATATAAAATTTTCGAAAGTAAATAAATTTATTCGATTAACCGAATATTGTACCAGATCTTTTTACTCTGGAATAAATAAATCGATTAAATTAGTTTAGTTTTATTTCTTAATATTTCTTTAATATTTATCTAGCTTTTTAGCACTTAAAATACTTATTCGATTATTCGAATAAATTATTCGAATAAATTAATCGAATAAATTATTCGAATTGATTATTCGCATAAATTAATCAATCTATAAAATGTTTTAAGAAGGATAAATTTATTCGATTAATCGAATATTGTACAAGCTTTTTTTACTGTAGAATAAATAAATCGATTAAATTGCTTTAATTTTATTTCTTAATATTTTTTTAATATTTATCTAGCTTTTTAGTGCTTAAAAATAAAACGAATACAATTTTCAAAATTTATTCGATTATTCAAATAAATTATACGAATTGATAATTCGAATAAATTAATCAATATATAAAATTTTCTAAAGTGGATAAATTTATTCGATTTGTCGAATATCTAGTTTTTTGGTACTTAAAATTAAAGCGAATAAAATGTTCAAAATTTATTCGATTAATAGAATAAATTAACCGGAATGATTATGCGAATAAATTAATCATATATATATATATATATATATATATATATATATATATAAATTTTCTAAAGTGCATAAATTTATTCGATTAATCGAATATTGTACAACCGTTTTTTGCTGCGGGATAAATAAATCGATTAAATTATTTCAGTTTTATTTCTTAATATTTTTAAATTTATTCGATTTTTCGAATATCTAGTTTTTTAGTACTTAAAAATAAAACGAATAAAATTTTCAATCGCACAGCCTATTAATTAAAACTCTAAAAGTTGTGTGTAATTTGTTTCCTAAATAAAAAAAAAATTTGTTTAAAAATCCATTGACTCCAACCAACACTTGAAAAAAAAACTAGCAACAATTTGAATAATTCTTTTTTCGGTTTAATTAGACATAATTCAGAAACTTCAGAACTTTTCAAATTAAATGTTTGTTTTCATCATTTTTCTCTTTTATCGTTTGAACTTTTGCCCCACCATAGGCAAAGTTTATTTGTATCAGTCAAACAGAAAAGTTTAAAGTGTCTATCTCCTCTTCTAAATAGCAATAAAATTTAGATTCTCTGTTAACTTACCTACAAGCCGATTATTCGTTAAGTTGTTGTTGGCTAGAAGAGAAATGTAAGAGGGTAAGAACTTGTCGTAAAACTATTTTAATAATAGAAAATTATTAGTTTGATAAGTGTAAATTTAAATGCAGTTACAAAAAAGAAAACATGCTAGATAAGACTCCTTTGATGCTGTTGAGTGAGAGAGAGAGAAAGTGAGAGTGCAAAACAGAACAAGCTGAGTTCACTAAAAGTTAATCATTTTACTACCCCTCTTATTTTCATTTTACGGTTTTTTCTAGAGGCGTTTGGGTTATTTCATCAATTTATTTGCTTAACACTAAAGTTAATTTCCCTAATAACACTGACACTCTACTATGGACCATTTAAATAGTTAACGGAGTCTTCATAGCAAAATAATTTTATTGTAAATTTTGTTAACACTATTGTGAGGTGGGAGTAAAAATAAGAACCCCTTATTTTGACCTCATATTGACTTTAACAGACAAAAAAAAGCAACTGGCAGTTAATATGTGAACAGCGAAAAACAAAGTCACCCAACAACGTGCTAATCAACTTAATACGTAACCGAGTTTTCGGATTTTTTGTTTTAATGGAAATAATAAAATTTTTATAACAAAGTGATTTAGATATATAAATTATTGATAACACTATGTGATTAATCGATTTGCTTGATTTATTCGATTATTTTATTCGACTAATTTATTCGATTAATTTATTCGAATAATTTATTCGATTAATCGAATAAATATTGAAAAATGTTTTTGTTTTATCCATTATTTATTGAATTGAATTGATTTAATTATTCTGTTAATTGAATACATTTTAAAAGTAGTTTTTTTATACGCTTTTCAAAATTTTATAGATTGAGAAATTAATTCATTTAATCCAATCGATTTACTTATTCGACTAATTTTATAGATCAATTTATTGATTTGATTAACCAATTCGAATAAATAAATCGAATCGATTAATCGAATAAATTTTGAAAATAGTTTTAGTTTTGTCCACTATTGAAAATTTAGAAATTTCTCTAATTAATGCGATTAAGCAAATTAAAAGATTTATTCGTTTTATCTTTTAGCAGCAAAAACTAAAAAAATATACAAAAAAATTAAAAATTTTAGAGATTGATTAATTTATAAGATTAGTTATTGGATTAATCAAATAAATTTTCTAAGTTTTATTCGTTAAATTTTCAATAATTTGAAATAATTAACTGAAAATATCTTAATCGATTTATTAAATTTTCAAAATTATAAAATATTCAAAATTCTATAGTAAAAGCTTGTACAACATTCGATTAATCGAGTAAATTTCAAAAGTGGTTTTCATTTTTAAGACTTTTAAAAATTTTTTACTTTGATGAAATGATACGAATAATCGATTCGATTAATTTATTTGATTATTCGAATAAATTTTTACAGTTTAATTTGCTTTATGTTTAAGTAATATAAAAAACTAGATAAATATTTAAAAATTTTAAGAAATAAAAAAATAATTTAATCGATTAATTGAATTTATATAATTAGGAATTGTCGAACATTCTAGAGTGAAAGCTTGCAAAATATTCGATTAATCGAACAAACTTCAAAAGTGGTTTTTATTTTAAAGACTTTTGGAAATTTTTTACATCGATTAAATGATTCGAGCAATCGATTCGATTAATTTATTCGGATATTCAATTTAATTTTGACGGTTTTATTCGTGTTATTTTTAAGTAATAAAAAACTAAATAAATATTTAAAAATTTTGTTAAGAAATGAAAGTAAAACAATTTAATCGATTAACTAACCTAGAATGAAATGAAATTATGAAATTTTGAATTGTAGGGTGTCAAATATCTTAAAAGAATCTTAGTCTTTGAAGAAGTTTCAATAATAAAAATTGTAGTATATTATCGATTAATCGAAGAGAACTAACTGAAAAACTTTATTTGCAAAATGTTTTTTTAAGTTTACGTTTTCTCTAATGCAAAAAATTACCTCTCAGTTAAATTATTTGAAAAAAAAATTATTCGAATAATCGAATAATTTTTATATATATTTTATATATTTATATTTAAAAATTTTTAATAATCTTAAAAAACTAAATCCTATAAAAGTATTGAAGAATTAAAAAAAATTTGTTTCGATTAATCGAATCGAATAAAAATTTATATTCTTATATAAAAAATGTTTATTTCAGTTATTTACATTACTAATACCACTGTTGCAAAATTAACGGATGGATTAAGTTATTTCATTAATTTATTCGATTTATATAATTAATTTATTCGAATTTTTGATGGAGTTTATTTACCACCCACTTAATGCTTCACTATCAATCAAGCAACACGACTCTTTGGAAATGTTATCTAGTAATCATTAACGTAATATGGGCCTGGCTCCTTCTATGGCCTTATTGACACTGCATCTCGTTCACATTTGCCATTTTTGCTCTCCGCTACTAAGAACTTACTGCTAGTTTCTTTTCCATCCCTCATTGATATGATTTAATTTAGGGGATTATCCCATATCAGTTGAGATTTTAGATTAATCGAATTGATAACAAAAACAACTTTTCATATTAAAAATGTTTATTTAAATTATTAATATCACTATTGAAAAATATACACATCGACTAATTGATTAATTGAACAGTTAATTTGATTAATGGAATAAAATTATTCAATGAAATTATAAATTTATTCGATTAATCAATTAATTTATTCGATTAATCGATTAATTTAATAATTTATTTTATTCAAATTATTCATTCGATTAATTTATTCGATTTATCGATTAATTTAATAATTTATTTTATTCGATTAATGGAATGAATTAATCGAATAAACTAATCGAGTAAATTAATCGAATATTTATGCAATAAAATTATTCAATGAATTCATAAATAATAATTTATTTTATTCGATTAATGGAATGAATTAAGCGAATAAACTAATCGAGTAAATTAATCGAATGTTTATGCAATAAAATTATTTAGTGAATTTATAAATTTATTCGATTAATCAATTAACTTAACAATTTATTTTATTCGATTAATGGAATAAATAATAAATAATAATAAATTAAATATAAAATAAATATTCGATTAAATAATTCGATTAAGTTATTAAATTAATCAATTAATCGAATAAATTAATCGATTAATCGAATAAATTAATCGATTAATCGAATAAACTAATCGAGTAAATTATTCGAATATTTATGCAATAAAATTATTCAATGAATTTATAAATTTATTCGATTAATCGATTAATTTATTCGATTGCTTTATTCGATTAATCGACTAATTTATTCGATTAATCGATTAATTTTATAATTTAATCGAATTATTTAATCGATTAATCGATTAATTTTATAATTTAATCGAATTATTTAATCGAATATTTATTTTATATTTAATTTATTGTTATAAAAAAAACTACAGATGGCAGCTAAACACAACAATTTAAATCTGCAAATGTAGATTATGTGGATCAATAACATGGGCTAATTGTTCTGGATAAATAACCGAAGGTCCCTTTATTCTGGCCTCATATTGACCTTAAAAGTAAAATAAAAACAATAAAATATTAAATTTATTTATATTAAAAAAAGCTTTAATAAACAATTTAAACAAAAACAAAAAATCAAGTGCTCACCAATTATTTTATGAATTATTTCATTGGCATCATAGGCACGCTGAGGCAGACCACTAACTATTGTGACTAAACACACCATAAAAGTCAACAACACAGCAAATATTACAAATTTTGTCATTTTTATTAAATTTTCTGGCAGACAACAAACAAACAATTAAAATAAAACGAAATTTAAAAGCCTCTGACTGATTTCAGCTTAAATTAAAAATTGACACGAATTTGCCAAAGCTCTCGGGTATTTATATTCCATAGAGACAAGATTTTTTTTCAAATTAACAATAATAGAACCCTATCTGTATGAAGGCATATAAAAAAAGCCAGTCAAAAATGTAAGCACAATTAACACTAGAGAATGTTTAATTATTTCTATGAAAGAAATAAGAGTGTGATGTTTTTGGTGAATGTTTATTTGATTTGTTTAAATATTTAAGACGCGTATACATGTTGAGAAAGAGTTTACAGCCAGAAATCTTTAAAAACATTCGTCTTTAAATACTCTAAGGGGAGTTTATTTTACTACTAAGCTGAAAGTGATTGACATGTTGCTTAAGCAAATGGCCATATATTCATAAGCGCTGAATAGAAATGTCGTTCACCCAGTTCATAATAAATCGATGTCTATGGCTTTATCCAAAAGTTAGCTTTCACTTTCACCAAATAAAAAACAAAAATTAAGCTCCTTCAAATCAAATCGAATTTTTAGCAAAATTTAAAACCGTTCGTTACCTTTAATAAAATGTGTTGCTGCTTTTCAAAGTATTTTCTCATTTCGAACCATATTGAAAAATCACCCGTTTTATTTTTTTAAATTAATTACAAACTCATGGGTATTCCAAAAAAAAAAAAAACCAGTGATCTTAAACACCCGCTACAGTTATAATTCTATTTTTGAAATAACAAATTCTTCTTGAAATAAAAACATGAAATTGTTAATAAATTTAAGAATTTTAGCATCTTTAAGTGGCGTCAAATATCTCCTCCCCTCTTAAACAAAACCGGTTGCGCTGAAGATAAAAAGTTAATTGTTGTCTACAACTGCCGAATATTTTTAATTTTGTTCGAAATTCTTATCTTAAAAAAACAAACAAAAGAGTTATTTTAATTAATTAACCAGTTCTTTTAATGAATAGTAAAAGTAAAACAACATTACACTGGCCAACAAAAGTATTTAAATTTTCGAAAAATATTTTTCCACATAACTTTGAAAATTGCCGTTCCAATATTCTAAAGCATATTTTTATCTTTAATAAGCGATTAAGATTTTTAAAATCTCAACTTCGCCTTTATAAAAAGAATCTCAAAAAAACAAATCGACTGCTAATCAACTTAAAAAGTAATCGAATTTTCAAATTTCCTTATCTAATAAAAGTAAATTAAACAAATTTTTCATATACAAAATCTTTAATAAATATCTTTTTTTCTTTTTAACGATCTTTTTTATATATTTTTTCTTTTCAAAAAAAATGTATAAAAAAGATCGTTAAAAAGAAAAAAAGATATTTATTAAAGATAAATAAAAAAATATTGTTTAAAAAAACTATAAAAACATATACAAAATAATAATTAAATTCATGCCTACACTATTGAAAATTTGATAGATCGAATAATTGATTCGATTAATTTATTCGATTAATCGATTATATTTTAAAGGTTATTTTCCTTTTATCCACTTTTTAAAACTTTACAGATCAACAAATTGATTCGAAAATCGTTTCAGTTTATTCGATTAATCGAATAAATTTTGATTTTTTTGTGTTACCTTTAAAAACTAAAACACTAGAAAAAAAATTAAATTACAATAACTTAATCCCTTTTATAGCAAAATTTGCTGGCCGGTTAAATTATTTGCTTAATTTATTCGATTAATCGAATAAAATTGAAAGTTGAATAAAAATCTATAAAACTGTTGAAGAACGTAGGAAAATTTTTCACTATTAAAAGATTCTACTATCGTAATTTATATTTATTTTTATTTATATATAATTTAATCGAATAAATTAACCGAATAAATTAATCGAACAAATTAATCGAATAACTAAATTTTATCATGAAAAAGAGGAAAAAATGGATATTTAAATTTATTAAAAAATAAAACTTAAATAATTTAATCGATTAACTTAATCGTATATATTAATCGAATAAATTAGTTTTATTTTGAAGAAATAAAAAAAAATATTTAAACATATTAAGAATTAAAACTAAAATAATTTAATCGATTAACTTAAACGAATGATTTTAATCGAATAAATTAGTTTTATCTGGAAGAAATAACAAAAAAAAAATAAAAATAAAATTATAAAAATATTAAGAAATAAAACTAGAATAATTGATTAATTGATTGATTAATGGAATAAAATTATTCAATGAAATTATAAAGTTATTCGATTAATCAATTAATTTATATGATTAATCGATTAATTTAATAATTTATTTTATTCGATTGATCGAATGAACTAATCGAATAAACTAATGGATTAAATTTATCGAATATTTATGCAATAAAATTATTCAATGAATTTATAAATATATTCGATTAATCGATTAAATTAATAATTTATTTTATTCGATTAATCGAATGAATTAGTTTTATCTGGAAGAAAGAAAAAAAATAAATTCCTAAAAATATTTAGAAATAAAACTAGAATTATTGAATCGATTAACGTAATCGAAAAATTTAATCGAATAAACTAGTTTTATCTTCAAGAAATAAAAAAATATTATGAAATAAAAGATCGATTAATTTAATCGAATCAAATTAAAAAAAATAAAAATACTATAACCTAATGCATTTTATAGCAAAATCTACTGGACGTTTCAATTATTTGGTTAATTAAAAAATCAAATAATCGATTAATCGAACAAAATTGAAACTTGTTTTCGTTTTATCCACTAGTGATCATTTTATAAATCGATTAGTTGATTGAAATAATCAATTCAGTAATCAATTAAATATTTAAAAATATTAAGAAATAAAACTAAAATAATTTAATCGATTAACTAAATTGAATAAATTAGTTCCACCTTGAACTAATAACAAGAAAATAAAATATTTTAAAATAAAACTAAAATAATTTAATCGAATAACTTAATCAAATAAATTAATCGAATAAATTAGTTCTATCTTGAAGATTAAAAAAAAAGATATTTAAATATATTAAGAAATGAAACTAAAATAATTCAATCGAAACTTAATCGAAAATATTAATCGAATAATTTTTTCTTATATTTTGAAGAAATAAAAAAAAAATAACTATTTAAAAATATAAAGAAATAAAACTAAAATAAATCAATCGCTTAACTCTAGCGAATATTTAATCGAATAAATTAGTTTTATATTGAAGAAAAAAAATATAAATATAAAAAATATTAAGAAATAAAACTAAAATAATTTAATCGATAATTTATTCGAATAAATTATTCGAATAAATTGGTTCTATCTTAAAGCAATAAAATAAATAAATATTTAAAAATATTAAGAAATAAAACTAAAATAATTTAATCGAATATATTAATCGAATAAATTTGTTTTATCTTGAAGAAATAAAAAAAATAAACATTTGAAAATATAAATATATAAATATATATAATTAATTATAATTTTAATAGTCTAGAGCAAAAGCTTTTAAAATATTCGATGATTTAAAAAATTTAATAATTTTCTTTTTTAATATACATAAAATGAAAAATTTGTTATAGGGAGTATCAATTTTAATAAAACTAAACACTTTTTTCGATTAAAATATTAGCAATTACCATCCGTTTACTTAAAGCAAAAATAAATTGCCTTAGTGTTCAAGCAAAATGTTTATCCTTAACTTTATTATGCATAGACTTTTAAGAGCTTTTTGCCTACAAATAAAATTTATTTTTAACTCAATTTTGCTTTGAATTCGACTCAATAAAAGGTACGAATAAAAAATATGTAAATTAAATTCTTTTATTTCTATTGTTATTTACCTTTAGCCAATATTGTTTATATTAAATAAAATAAAATAAAATAGCTGTTGCCGTAGATAAAAATCAATGAATTATTCATAAAAAAGAGGTTTATTTTGAGCAAGTTTTATCTTGTTTGGTTATTTTTGTTATGCTGATATGGTCAGAAATTATTTAAACAAATTAGAAAATAATCTATTTTTAAACAATAGATAAAATACAATGTCAAGAAAAGAAACAAATAAAAAAAGGTATTTATTTATGAATAATAAAATGTATTTTATTCGAACCAAATTTATTCGATTAACTGATATAATTTTTTTTAAATATTTATTTTCTTTAATTTTTATATTCTTTTCAACTTTGAAGCATTGACTCTCATTGTTATAAGCAAATTTTCAGCTGGGGGGAGGAACCTTAGAAAAAAAATGAATTTATTTATGTTGTTCTCCTGAATTTCACAACTTTGCAATAACAAAAAGGCTCTTATTGTAGATACCCATATATGTATTTATATCTCATGTATTTATTTTTTTACTTTCTTTTACTTCTTCATTTAATTTTATCGTTCTTTTGTTTTATGGGTTTTCAAAAACTTAAAAACTTAAAAGTTTTTGCCAAAGAAAAATCGCAAACCATTTATTTACTGACAAATAACTTTAATATTTTATTCATTATTTCTTTAAAAAGAAAAGTTTTACACCTCATAACATAAAAAATAAGTATTTTAACACGATTATTCTATTAATCTGTGCGCTTAATTACATACATTTTGAAGGTTTTTTTCCTTTTATTCACTATTCAAAATTTTGTACATCGATTAATCGATTCGAATAATCGATTCGATTAATTTATTCGATTAATCAAGTAATTTATATAAGTTGTTTTCATTAATTACTTCTTTAAAAGAAAAAATTAACACTGTATAACATAAAAAATAAATGTTAATACATTATTAAAGTTTTATAAAACGATTAATGGATTCGAATAATCGATTCGATTAATTTACGCACTAAATCATATAAATTTTGAAAGTTGTTTTCATTTTATTTACTACTAAAAATTTTATAAATCGATTAATTGATTCAAATAATCGATTCGATTAATTTATTCGATAATAAAAAAACTGGAAACACATTTCAACATTTTAAAAAATAAAACTACTTAATCTCTTTCACAGTAAAATTTACTAACCGGTTAAATTATATACTTAATTTATTCGATTATTTTATTCGATTATTCGATTCGATTTTGAAAGTGGTTTCCATTTTATCCACTGTTGATCGTTTTGTAGATCGATTAATTGATTCAAATAATCGATTAGAATAGTTTATTCGATTAATCGAATAAATTTTAAAAGTTGTTTTCGTTCATTACTTCTTTATACTGAATAACATAAAAAATAAGTGCTACACTACTGAATGTTTTATAAAACGATGAATGGATTCGAATAATCGATTTGATTAATTTACGCACTAAATCATATAAATTTTGAAAGTTGTTTTCATTTTATTCACTACTAAAAATTTTATAAATCGATTAATTGATTCGAATAATCTATTCGATTAATTGATTCGAATAATCTATTCGATTAATTTATTCGATTAATCGATTAAATTTAGAAAACTTTAATTGTTTTACCTTTAGGTAATAAAAAAACTGGAAACATATTTCAAAATTTTAAAAAATAAAACTACTTAATCTCTTTCACAGTAAAATTTACTGACCGGTTAAATTATATACTCAATTTATTCGATTATTTTATTCGATTAATCGAATAAATTTTGAAAGTGGATTTCATTTTATCCACTGTTGAACACTTTGTAGATCGATTAATTGATTCAAATAATCGATTAGAATAGTTTATTCGATTAATCGAATAAATTTTAAAAGTTGTTTTCGTTCATTACTTCTTTAAAAGGAAAGACTTTATACTGCATAACATAAAAAATAAGTGCTATACTACTGAAAGTTTTATAGATCGATTAATGCATTCGAATAACAGATTCGATTAATTTATGCACTAAATCATATAAATTTTGAAAGTTGTTTTCGTTTTATTCACTACTACAAATTTTATAGATCGATTAATTGATTCGAATAATCGATTCGATTAATCAAATAAATTTAGAAAACTTTAATTCCTTTATTTTTAGGTAATAAAAAAACTAGAAAAATATTTCAAAGTTTAAAAAAATAAAACTACTTAATCTCTTTCAGAGCAAAATTATATGCTAAATTTATTCGATTATTCGAATATACTATAAATAAATTTTGAAAATTAGTTTCCTTTAAGCCACTATAGATAATTTTATAGATCGATTAATTGGTTCAAATAATCGATTCGATTAATTTATTCGATTATTCGATTATTCGAATATATTATAAATAAATTTTGAAAGTTGTTTTCGCTTTGCCCATTATTGGAAACGTTATAGATTGATTATTGATTATGTTTTAATTAATTATCGAAATGTTTTGTTTACACAACTGAAATAATGTTGCATACGTTAAGGCAATAGAATCGTTAGTTTTATTTTCAACCCCTCCTGTACTGTCATTACTAGGAAAATGTTAAATATGTATTTCTCATTAATTAATAACCCTTGCACACAATACTACTCGTCTTAATGGAAGAAAAGTGGTGGAGAAGATTTTACACTTGTTGAACGTATGGCGACAGAAAACACAAAATAACTTTAAGGCGGTGGATGACACTTTTTAATTTGACAGCTATTGGAATATTATAATTGGAAATACCAACTTTATTATTTGATGAGCCCTTTAGCAGACTTTTTCTTTCTTAATGCCAATTTATTTATCAGTGCGATTTATAGTTAAAAAGCTTAATAACGGTTTTTTATCACTAAATATTTGTGGGGAATCAATAAAAGTAGAGAATTAATTATTTGTAATAAGTGGTCTTATTTTCTAGTTATAAAAATTTTTTTTCATTTTCAATATTTCGTTAACGCAGTGGATGAGTGACATCAGGAATAAACACAAATACAACAACGAAGAAAATACAAATATTTATTATTTATTTTATATAATTTTGATAAATTGGGTGATAAATACAATAAATATTAAGATTAAACAATATTATGGTGCGGTGTGCGACAACTTGTGAAGCCATTTAGCCTGCTTGTAAACAAATTATCTTAATTTAATACAAGTTGTCTACAGATTTAAGCATTTTATACTTTTTTCTGTTTTTTTTTAATTTAATTTTCCTTGTGACCTTGTTTTAGATGATTTATTATATGCGATGGAAGAGGCAGCATATTTAGTTTTCCTTTCCTTTCTTGAATAGTATCATCTTAGATCTCAGAGTATTTGCCATAAATCATGTAAAATCATCCTTCCACTATAAAATACATGTTATGCCTGTGATCAATTGCACGTAAAAGCTGCTGCTCATTTGAATTATTATTTGCTCGGAATGGATGTAAATAAATGTGCACATGTGTTTAGATGTGTTTGTAGTACATGTGTGTAATATAACAGTCACAACAGACAAACAGCTCTCTCTCTCGTTCTCTTTGTCTTTTACATTTCTGGACCAGGTTTGTTTCTCCACCACACAGCCTCCATTTTTAAATTATTTAACGCCGTATGGTTTTGTTGTTTAAACAAACTCGTTTCGTTGAGATTTCCCATAATGGATGTGGTAGAATTATGGCGCCGTTTAAGTTTTAAATTTGGGCGGCATCCAAACACCACCGTAAAATTAGTAGAATAAAAGTAAATTTAACTGCTACGAATTTACTATTGATTTTTAAATTTCCACTTTAAATATTTTAAAGAAATTCTAACAGGTGGCCCAACAATAATGCACGATATTAATTGTAACGTCAATATCCCACACCATCTTTTTGCTAACTGAAATGGTATAAATGGCGCCGCATTAATGAAAACAAAAATCCTTCCGTTTAATCACCTCAATATAAGCCGAGCGAATTCCTTTATTCGCATTAATGTAATATCGGCTATCAAAATATTTTTAAAGAAATTTTTATGAAATCATACCAACCGTTTTAAAGTTATTTATTTTAATATGGAATTGAGGGCGAGTTGTAGATTCCGTTCCCGGAGATGTTCGTTTCACATATAAATGCTTTTGATGTCTGACAAAGTGCCTGTGTAGTCCTCACTGCAAAAGTACTTTACAATTTATTCCAGTGCAGATTAACTTGTTAGCATAAGCCTTGTCGCCATTTTCAAAAATTTAAGCCGAACTGACTGCTGGCTAGACTACCGGCTAGACTACCGGCTAGACTGCCGCCTAAAGTACTAGCTAGACTACAGCTAGATTACCGGTTAGAATACAGGCTAGACAACAGGCTACACTACCATAGTCTAGAAGACTACATGCTAGACTACCGCAGGCTATAGTGCCACCGGCTTCACTACTGCTGGATAGACTACCACCAGCTTCACTACTGCAGGCTAGACTACTAAAGGCTAGACTACTGCAGGCTAGGCTACCACCGGCTTTACTACTGCAGGCTAGACTATTGCAAGCTGGACTACTGCAGGCTAGACTACCGCCGTCTCCACACCTGCAGGGTAGACTACCGCAGGCTAGACTACTACAAACTATACTACCACAGGCTTCACTACTGCAGGTTAAACTACTGCAGGCTTCACTACTGCAGTATAGACTACCGCCGGCTTCACTACTGCAGGCTGGACTTCTGAAGGCTGGACTACTGTAGGCTAGACTACCACCGGCTTCACTACTGCAGGCTTCACTACTGCAGGTTAAACTACTGCAGGTTAGACTACTACTACAAGTCACACTATCATTATCTAGACGACTACAGACTACACTACTGCAGGCTACACTACTACAGGGTACCTTACCACAGGCGACAGGATGAAGAGCTACACTTCTGTAGGCTTCACTACTACTGCTAACGGCTGGACTAAATCATATCGACTTAAGAAATAATTCCATACCATTTTCCGTAAATTTGTTTTTTTTTTAATTTTCTTGAACGCCGCTGATATAAAAAAATATTTACGGCGTTGTCGAAAACTTACAGTCAGTGGGCTAGTGTTACTTACGCGAAAAATCGAATTCACTTCTTTACACATCCATTCAGACATAGAAATCAAAAAAGTCATCAGAAAATGTTTATAAATAAAACAATGAATAAATTTGTTATTGCTCGCTGGAAAGTTGTACTTTCCAAATAATGTTGCATCAAATTCGAATTTTCTTTCCTTCAGTTGTATTATTTTTTTGCAACGACATCCACCATCCAGTATAACTTAACGAAGGCATGACAAAAATAAATATTTCCATAAACAAATTTAACAATTTCGAGAGGAAAATAGAACATAAAAATGCAAATTTGATTTATTGAAAATTCTACAATTTTGTAAGTTTCACAATCAAATCCTTTGGTATAAAAAAGGATTATTGTGGGAATAAATAAATCAACCTCAATGTCAATAGCATGAAAAGGGAACAACTAGTTTGGAAATTTGTAAAGCATCATTTTAATGAAGGAATTAATGTTTTTATTCTTTACAAGACAGGTCCACTATCATTCATAGAGAGAGAGAGAATTTTTTTAATTTTTTTACAATAAAATTTGTCTTGTAAATTAGGGGAAGAGATACCTTTTTTATACCAGATTTATATTTCCAATAAAATCATTCGAATAAAAATTAATCGAAAAAAAATTATTTCAACAAATATTATTTGAATATAAACTAATGGAATAAAAATTAAAAAAATTATTCGAAAAAAAATTAATCGAATAAATATTAATCGAATAAAATATAATCGTTTAAAAATTAATCAAATAAAAGTTATTTGAATAAAATTTATTCGAATAAATATTAATCGAATAAAAAATAAGCGAATAGAAAAAATTCGAATAAAAAATAAAAATTATTTCAACAAATATTATTTGAATATAAACTAATTGAATAAAAGGTAATTTATAAAAGGCATTTCAATAAAAATTATTCGAAAGAAAAAAATTATTCGAATAAATATTACTCGAATAAATAATAATAATAAAAATTATTTGAATAAAAGTTTATCGAATAAAATTCATTGGAATAAACATTAATCGAATTAAAAATATTCGAATAAAAAATAAGCGAATAGAAAATATTAGAATAACAATTAATCAAATAAAAATTATTTGAATAAAAGTTAATCGAATAAAACATATTCGAATAAAAATTAATCTAATAAAAAGTATTCCAATAAAAATTATTGCAATAAAAATTATTCGAATAAAAGATAATCAAATAAAAAGCAATTAAATAAAACTTTTTTGAATAAAAATTATTTGACAAAAATGAATAATTTAAAAATTAATCGAATAAAAATTACTTGAATAAATTTTTCTTTAAAAAAAAATTTATCGAACAATAATGATTTCCACAAAAATTATTCGAACAAAAGTTACTCGAACATAAATTAACTCAATAATAAAATATTTGAATGAAAGTTAATCAAATAAAAATTATTTGAAAAAAAGTTAATCGAATAAAAGTTATTCGAATAAAAATTAATTGATTAAAAAATATTCCAATAAAAATTAATTACATACAAATTATTAATTAAAAAATTAAAAATTAATCGAATAAAAATATTCGAATAAAAAATAAGCAAACAAAATATATTCGAATAAAAATTAATCGTACAGAAATTATCCGAATAAATAAAAAAAACAAAACTATTCGAATAAAAATTGTCTGAATAAAAATTATTCGAATAAAAGTTAATCGAATAAAAATTAATCGAGTAAAAACTATTGGAATTAAAATAAATAAGAATTACTGAAATTTTTTTTATTCGAATAAAAATTAATCGAAGAAAGCGCATTCGAATAAAAATTTTTCGAATAAAAATAAATGAAAAAAAAATTATTTGAATAAAAGTTAATCGAAACAAATTTCTCGAATAAAAAGTATTCGAATAAAAGTTAATTGAAAAAAATTAATCAAATAAAAATTATTGGAATAAAAATGAATTGAACAATAATTAATCGAATAGAAATTATTTGGATAAAATCTGTTTTATGAAGAATTAACATATGTATAAAAATTATTTTAATAAAAATTATTAAAAAAAAAATTAATCGAACAAAAATTACTCAAATAAAAACTATTCTAATAAAAAATATTCGAATAAAATTTAATTAAATAAAAATAATTTGAATAAATGTTATTTGAGTAAAAGTTATTCGAATAAAAATTAATCGAATAAAAATTATTGAATAAAAAATAAGCAAACAAAATATATTTGAATATAAATTAATCGAATAGAAATTATTGGAATAAATTAAAAGAAGGACAAAAATATTCGAATAAAAATTATTTGAATAAAAATTATTCGAATAACAATTATTGGAATTTAAATAAATAAGAATTACTGAAATTTTAATTACTCGAAAAAAAAATTAATCGAACAAAACGCATTCGAATAAAAATTATTCGAATAAAAAAACATTAGATTAAAAATTAATGAAATAAAAATAATTTGAATAAAAGTTATTCGAATAAATATTAATCGAATAAAATATATTCGAATAAATATTAATCGAATAAAATATATTCGAATAAATATTAATCGAATAAAAATTATTGGAATTAAAATAAATAAGAATTACTGAAACTTTAATTATTCGAAAAAAAAGTAATCGAACATTCGAATAAAAATTATTCGAATAAAAAAATATTCGATTAAAAATTAATGAAATAGAAATTATTTGAAAAAAAGTTAATCGAAACAAGTTTCCGAATACAAATTAATCAAGTAAAAATTTTTGGAATTAAAACTAAGTGAATAAAAATTTCGCCAATAATTTTATACGAATAAATTAATTTCTTTGAATAAACATTCGATTATCCGAGCATTGAAATTTTTGCAGTTTTAAAAATGTACAGGCAAATTAGTTTGGTTTTAATGTGGCTTGAAGATAATGTTACTTAAGAAAGAACTTTTTTAAAAAGGTATATTTTAAAAAGTACTGTTTTAAAAAGTATCTATCAATTAAATAATTTTAAAATGATTGAAATTTTTAAGCATTGACAATGTTCTGCTTTTAAATTGAATTCATAATATTCCACTTAATCATACAATTACTCGATAATGAGTGTTATCAGATTAATTTGGCACTAAAGTATATCAGCAGCAAATGCAATAATTTTAGTCATCATTATTTCCAGCTTTTGAACAAAATCATTTAAACAACAACATAAAATAATTGAATTCAGTAAATTTTTCATGTACCACGAGCACACACTCACACACACACACCCTTTTTTGCTTGTGTGGGATTATTTCGAATTAAACAACTTCTCAGTAACGTTTACTTTGCTAAAATTTTCTTGGAACAGAAAAATAATTTAATATTTGAATTTTCCAGCCAAAATAAATTTTTCCTAAATTTCTGACCACAAAATATTTATTCTGGAAAAGTTGCACCCACATTTGTTTTATTGAAAAAAATAGAAACCATAAACCCTCAACTAAGCAATTGTTGGATTTTTCTTTTAACTGCGGGCTGGCTATAAATTTTATGTATTTAAATAAATTGGCAAAAAATACAAAGTATCAAAAAGTCACGAATAATCGTCCGAATCAACGAGTGAAAGAAAGAATATTTAAAAATATTTTTTAAAGTATTGAATTTCTTTAAATATTTCTTTTCCATTAAATAGAAATTGAGATTTATCGTTAAGACACACAATCACACACACACACACACAGTCATACAAATACTTAAAATCTAATTTGATTACAATTTTTGATTTATCAGTGGAAAATCATCAAAAGGAAATTCAATGCGGCCTTCAAAAAATAAAACTTTTAATTTAATTAACATCGAGCAATTTTTTCTTTTATTCTTGAATAAATTTCAGACATTTTTAATTAATTATTTAATTAAAAAATATTTGCTCAACCACAATTTCTTAAAATTATTTGTCATCTAATTTCGGTACTGTTTTAATTTTTATTTTTTATTGTGCATAAATCAATTTGAGATGAAATGCTTCTACTGTTCTAAACAATTTTTCATTTTGTGGTGTATGGAGCTTTCACATGTGCTTGACAAAAGCAAAGAAAAGTTTTAAAAGTTCCAAAAAGATACTTTTTTGGCGTTTAAAAATATAATAATAATACTTTTTTTAAAGTACTTTTTAAAAGGTACTTGGTGCAAAGGTACTTTTTGTCAAACTTCTTTTTTAGAGTAGCCTTTCTTAACGTACATTTTACTTGTTACTTTTACTTGTATTTTTTGTCCGAATTTAATTTTACACATGTTTTTCGATAGTACTTTTCACAAGGTACTTTTTTCAAGAATTTTTAGAGACGTTTTTTTAATTGGTTTCGAAAAGGTACTTATTTTAAAGTACTTTTTGAATAATTCCTTTTTTAAAAATATTTTTTAAGTACTTTTTTTAGACACTCACTATAAAAGTATTTTTTCCTAAAATTATTATTTATTTGAGAAGTTTTTTTAAGTGCTTTTTAAAAAGCCTTTCTTTCAAAGGTATTTTTCTCAATCTTCTTTTTTCGAAAGGCTTTTTAAAGTGCTTTTAAAGTACTTTTTTGCATTTGAAGAAATAAAAAAAGTACTTTTTAAAAGGTACTTGTTGCAAATGTACTTTTTTTCAAGCTTCTTTTTTTAGAGGTTTTCTTAAAGAACATTTTAAAAGGTACTTTTTTTAAAAGTATTTTTTATCAGAATTAAATTTTACACATTTTTTTCGATAGTACTTTTTAAAAGGTACTTTTTTCCAGAGGCGCTTTTTATAAAAGTAGTTTTTAAAAGGTATTTATTTAAGATTTACTTTTTGTAAACTTTATTTTTAGAAAAATTTTTTATGTACTTTTTAAAAGGCACTCGCTAGAAAAGTACTTTTTGTCAAAATTCTTTTTCGAGACATTTTTCCAAAGTACTTTTTAAGATGCTCTTGTTTCAAAATGTACTTGTTTACGTCCTTTTTAAAAGGCACTCGCTATAAAAGTACTTTTTATCAAAATTCGTTTTTCGAGACCTTTTTTAAAATGCGCTTGTTTTAAAAGTACTTTCTGTAAAACTTCTTTTTTAAAAACGTTATTTTAAATACGTTTTAAAATGTGCTTGTTTTAAAAGTCAAAATTCTTTTTTGAGCGGGCTTCTTTAAAAGTACTTTTTAAAAGATACTTATTTTAAAGATACTTTTTGGTAAATTTCTTTAGAGACGCTTTTTGTAAAAACTTTTTATCAAGTACTTTTTTTAAACTTTTTTAGAGACACTCACTTTAAAGTACTTTTTAAAAGACATTTGGTTTAAAGATATCGTTTGGCTTTTGTTAAATACCTTATAAAAGGTACTTGTTTTAAATGTACTTTTTGTCAAACTTCTTTTTTAAAGGCATTTTTTAAGTAGTTTTTAAAAGGCACTCGCTATAAAAGTACTTTTGGTCAAAGTTCTTTTTTAAAAACGGTTCTTTAAATGATACTTGCTTCAAAGGTACTATTTGTTAAGAATCTTTTTTGGAGGCTTTTTTTCTAAAAGTACTTTTTAAAGATATTTATTTTAAAGATAGTTTTTGTCAAAATTCTTTTGTAGCTTAACGTACCGTTCAGCTTTTGTTAAGTATTTTTAAAAAGTACCTTTTAAAAGGTGCTTGTTATAAAAGTACTTTTTGGCAAAATTCATTTTTTAAGAATTTTTATTAAGAATTTTATATTAGGCAATTTTTAAAAATCTAGCTTTAACAGAAAGTGAAAACTATTTTTTAAAAGTACTTTTTTGAAAAGTACTTTTCAATCATTTTTTAAAGTACTTTTCAAAAGGTACGTTCTTTTAAGAGCTATCAATTGCTATATATAATATTCCTTTTTTAAATTTTTGAGTTTTTCAAAAAAAAAAAGTACGCAGACATTCCTGCAAACGTACTTTTTTAAGACTGTTTTCAATAAGTACAATTTCTAACAGTTGGAGAGCTAATTTTAGAGATACGTAACGTTAAAGACTTTTGCAGATAAGTCTTAAGCCGGATTTGCATTGAAGAAGAAACTGTAGAGTTATGACGATCATATTATTTAGGGAACTGTATCTCCAAAATGTACTTTTTAATAAGTATTTCGTTTGAAGAAGTATTAATTTTTGCATTGAATATCCCGTTTTTAAAAAGAAAAAAGTAACTGTTGAAAAGTACTTTTTGAAAATACGTTTTGAAGAGTACTTTTTTGAAGGTACTTTTTTAAAAGTACTTTTTAAAAAGTACTCTTTTTAGAAATATTTAATTTTGCATTTTATAGTTTTTGAACAGTACTTTTGAAAATGGTACTTTTCGAAAGGTACTTTTGAAAAAAATCACTACGGTGATGAGAAGAAGCTCATTTTTAATTAGGCGTTTATTGTAAGGAAGCAAAATTTTAGCGATTTTAGTTTGTGTTGAGATTTATTTTTGGCGATTTAAATTTTTGTTGATTTTAATTATTGGCGAATTAAATTTTGGTGATTTGAAATTTTTGCAATTTGAAAATTTGCAGTTTTAGGCGATTTTTATTTTTGGCGATTTTTATTTTTGGCTTTTTTAGACTATATAACATTTTTAATAATTTTTCTTATCTAATTCTTTGCTTTTATTTTTTAATTTTAGTATTTTAAAATTTTTTTTGCAAAATTAATAAAATTTTATAAATTTTTTGTTATTTTATTCTGTTCAATCTGTGAACTACCGGGCAATTTCTTGTTAAAGAAAACATAACAAAAAATTTTGAGGATTAAAAATGGGCACGTTTTAAGGCGTGTATGTGTAAACAAAATCAACACTAATAACATTTAATTAACATAAACAATACGCACTTGTATACACACTCTTTTTGGTGGAATGTGCCTGCCACTTTCACATTCACGCATAAGAAAACAATGAATTTTTAAGAAAATGGAAATTTATTTTGTGTTGAAATTATGTGTCAGCGATTTTTGTTATCCTAGAAATTAAAAATTTTTTTGAATTATTTAAAGGGGGTTTTCCAAAAGACTCATTGATTTGTAGGTCACACGGCCACCGTACTATGAGAGCAACGATTATAACTGAAAGATTTAAAAAATACATTCCGTGCCATCACTGTAATGATATAAAATGTTACCTTCTGATGCCCCTTTTTCTACATCGCTTCGTTGCTTAGTAGCAGCATTTTTCTCACCACCACCAAATGCGGTGGTACAATTCAATATACCTTCACACTAGACCCGTAATTTTTTGTTAGTCAACCGTGATAATTATCAGTTTAATTTTTCTGAATGTTTTGAGTTTTAGCCAAATCCTTGGATCACCGACACTATCAGTCGGTTTTAAAACTTATCAGGGAAATGAACGTGAGCTCTAATTGTGACCTGGAATGCGTGATTAGATTTACATCTGTACCTAGCTGTGTAAATCATAACCAGATGGTGAATCATACCACTGTGGATGAAATGTAGCGTCATCCTTGCCCTAGAAGTCCTTCAAATACGTATTTCCTCCAGTCTCTCCTAGTTGCAACTTCAAGAGCTCGGAGCAAACCGCAGCCTTCACTCCTTGCTGAAGAGTTGAAGACTATCCAATTCCTGGTCCAGAACACATGAAGCTTAATAAAATTGAAGAACACAACGGCAATCATGCCCACTGGACCTTGACCATTCATTGTGTCCGACCCCCACACAACTCAAACGAGGGGCTCGAAACCACAACTACCACGATACTCCCAAAGGGTCAGAGAAGAGCTAAAAGGCTAAAAAGACACATAGCTTAACTCTGGGGCTTTACTGATTTCCGTGGAAATATAGTGGATTGTCCAGTTAACTCCTGCTAGCCTTGAAGGGGACTGGGATCCCTTTTATCCCCGAAGACACATGTAATGACGGTGAGATTCCGTCAAAACATATCAATGCGCCCCCTGGGGAGATTGAGACCTGGAATGCGCTTTAAAACCAAGCAGGCTATGGCTCAATTAATCGGGCAACACTGGTAACACTGATGGGAGTTACAGGACTCATAGCCACAGTTGGGAAAGATATAAAGAATCAACTAGAAAAAGGCCGATTGACTGTAAATTTCTGTGGAACAAAAACGAGAGAAGAACTAAGAAATGCGAGGAAAAACCCTACAGCGGTTAAACTCACTAAATTTAAAAAGGTGTAGGGTGGCTACTACATGTAGACATACTCTAATAGTGCTCAAAGGCTAGTAGGGTTGCTCAGATTAGTCAAGATGAAATTGAAGAAGACGATATTCGCAGAATGTGCCCAGAAGGTGCATATTGTGATTAATGCCCAGGATTAGCCACAGACAGAAGCTTATTAAATATGAATATTAGGACATCTTCGTCTGGAACTAAAGCTAACAATTACTAAAGACAGCCTGAAGAGATAGACGACAGACAACTGTCTGTTTACTCGACAGTTGAAAATCCCTAATACAAACGATCAGCTGGTGACTGAGAGCAAGATTTGCCGTTAAATATAAATCATTTTGCCTACAATCATTGAGAATGGAGGGAAGATCGAAAAGGTACCCAGCAGTCAATTTGGATTTTCCCCATATATAGGACTAAACTTCCCCCTTACGTATTTTAATCGGGAGTGAACTCTTGGCGTTAGTAGGGTGGGTAAATTTGAGGTGAGAAAGGAAATTGTCTCTCTGATGATTAAATACAAATCATTGAGGTGTCATCATTTGACATTTATTCAGCAACAAGTAGGGAAGTTTTAAACACGGAACGCTACACTCTTGAGCAAAGAATTTTAATTGTGAAAAATTACTATTAAAATGATGGAAATTTCATTGCGTCACTTTGTAAAATTAGAGCAGTTCTTCCTCATAATCAGACTCCTTTTGAGACCGCGCTGAACGTCAATTAATCGCTCAATTCAGGGCACTTCACATTCCAAAGAAAGTAGCCCTATGATGCAGTTTGTAGTCAGGTGGCATTATCGGCCGGTATGTTTGTGAAACTTAGCAAGGAAATATTATCACTGTAACCATCGCCATCATCATAACCAATTTTCAGTGGCCTCAGTTGGCTAATGTTGATATCATTGATCTTTGGTTTCAGCAAGACGGCGCCACAAGTCACATAGCCATCCAAATAATTCAGTAATTACATGAGAAATTACCCCCCCCCCCCCCCCGGGGGCACATTTATTGTCTTTATAGAACGCTGGACTATCTAGACCTGTGCAACTGGGGGAAAAAGGGAGTCCTGTCCCCTGAAGGCAGCAAGGCGCAAATGGGAACTGCACGTTATTTCCACGGGAATCAGTAGCCCGCAGAGTTTCCGCTATTTGTCTCTTTAGGCATTTAGCTGTTTCTCTGACTGATTATTGAGGTTGGCCCTTCGGGAGTATCGTGGTGGTTGTTGTTTCGTGGCCCCATAATAGACAGATCAGTTTTATATGGTGGCCAGGTTCATTTCACCTTTAATAACACCTACCTGGTGGAATGTTCCTAGATCCAGTGAGCATGCTAGACATGTGTTCTGGGCAGGAGTTGGAAAGTCTCCAACTCTTCAGCAAGGAGTGGTGGTTTGCAGCCCTGCTCTGGAATCACTAAAGTTGCAACCAGGAAAGACCTGTTGCTAGAATTAGTCTCCGGCTTCCTAGGGCGTGAAAGACGTTTGCTTTTCATTCCCAGTGGTTTGACCACCATATGATTAAGGCTCCATAGCCAGCTGCAGATGTAAATCTTATCACGTAATTACATGAGAAATTCCCCCCCGGGGGCACATTGTAAGTGTTTATGGATCACACAACCATCTAGACTTGTGTCTTGCGGGGGTAAAAAGAGGCTCATCAAGGTTAGCAGGAGTCAACTGGACAATACACTATATTTCCACGAGAATCAGTAAATCCCCCGAGTTCCGCTATTTGTCTCTTTAGGCATTTAGCTGTTTCTCTGGCTGATTATTGAGGTTGGCCCTTCGGGAGTATCGTGGTGGCTGTGTGTTTCGAGGCACTCGTTTGAGTTGTGGGGGTCGTAACATTCACAATGAACGCAATGAATGGTTCAGTTCCAGTGAGTATGAATGCCGTTGTGTTCTTAATTATTTTAATCTTCATGCGTTCTGGACCAGGAGTTGGATAGACTCCAACTCTTCAGCAAGGAGTGAAGGCTGCGGTCTGCTTCGTGCTTTTGAAGTTTTTACTAGGAGTGACCGGAGGATTTACGTATCCGAAGGCCTTCTAGGGCGAGGATGACACTACATTTTATCCATAGTGTTAATGATCCACCATCTGATTAAGGCTTACGGCCAGGTGCAGATGTAAATCTTATCAAGTCATTACATGAGAAATTTTCCTGTTGCGAAATTTTTCGATTTAGCGATGTGAACTGACCACCTCGTTTTGTGATTTAATGTCGCTGGTTTATTTTCTCCGAAGCCATTTGAGAGATCAGATTAAAGTGAACAAACTCCAAACAACTGATGCTCTGGAATATGAAATTCGCCGGCTGCATGGAAGAGTTAAGCGAAGCTTTAGTTGCACAATGTGCTTTAAAATTATGGAAAAAGAGCGGACGTCCGCTCTTTTCTGGCTTAAGCTGGAAATTGTCCTGGCCGTTGGTGTCAATAAATTTGAAGTTGTCGAAGGAGTGCGTGTTTCCTAACCTAAATTTGCCCATCCTTTATTTCTATGCCGGCGCCTTTACCGCTGAAATGCCTTTATTTTTAATTGGGCAGCTAAAGCCTTTCCTCTTAAATCTGTGATCTTCACATACAGTAAGGTGTTTTTGTTTGGAGCCTGTGACTTTTCATCGTAACTGCGTTGGCATTATTCATTTACATCTTAGGAATACAAGAGATTTTCAAGTGACAATCCAGTTCTTTCCTGGCTGAGCTGCTAGAAAGTGTCGTTGCCTGTAACGCCTAGTGGGTTCTGGTACTCCGCGTCGTAACTTCGAAGCATAATCAACTATAGAGAACATAAAGTCCAGCTTCCTTCTGGTTAATCAATACTGAAGCATTATTTTTTGTCTGGTCATGGGTTATTTAAGAGAACTTACGAACTGTATTGAGGACACATTAATTTTGAGTCATATTGGCTTCATAGCGACAGTTTAGCGTGTACTGTGTCCAGGATAGCAACAGACAATTTGCAGCACAGCAGGGAGGAATGGTGCATTTTAGACAAAGACGTTTAAGAGTCTGCTGCTGTTCGACTTTCTCCTAAAGAGTTCTCATGAGTTACTTATTTATTCCAACAACAACAACTGAAGAATCCACGGAGTACACTAAACTTTACAAAGTTTAGTCTGGCTTAAGCAGCCGAAACAAGCAAATTTGAATGGTAACAAGAGGTGAGAGGTGAGCACTATTCGGCTTGCAACTAAAATATCAAATCTTGTTCTCTCTATTGGAAAACTTTTCCATTTTGTTTTTGCACTCTCATGTTGTCATTATGATATAAAAGTGTGGTTAAATGATGCCAGACAGTCATTAGCATACAACATACAACTAATTTTATCAACATAAAATGAAGTCAATTTTCCAAAGCCCGCCTGCCAATAAAAAATGTTCACAATAGAAAACTGTTACACCAACAGTCAAAGTTAATAAACACAAATAGTCATTTGGGTTTTTAGAACATAAAAGCCAACATGAGATAAACAAATTTACAAACACACACACACAGACACAATAGAAGAACATTCAAACTGACAGGAGCCATAGTCTGGGAATAGATAAAATTGTTAGAAAATATTTTCAGCCATCGAATGAATTCTCGTTTAACAAAATAACTTTAGCATTGTTTTTGTGATAAAACAAAAAATAGCACGAACCTAATACTGCTTAGTTAAGACCGTTAAAGTTAGAAAAAAAGATTACAAAAACAATTTCGTTATAATAATAATAAAAGTTATTATTATGCTGCCATATGGCGCGTTTTATTTTTTAAGAATTTTAACCCAAAAAAAAAAATAATAAAATTCGAAACGACAGGAGATGATTTCAACAGGAAGTCTCTATGAAATAAAGGGTGTTTTCTATACAGCCCTAAAATTTTAAGTAGGCATTACTTTTCTAACTGGTCGCCATTTTGTTAGCTATCAAGTAGAGATGCCAAATCAATTCAACAGATAACTGAATAACTTCAAAAATCAATCAACCGGCGTAGAAGTAATGGGTGACCAAATTGGAGGTTAGAAAGTAAATTAATCCAAGATCCACAATTTTATTCTACCACAACAATTTCACTAATACCAATGTAAAGTTCCCCCGGGGCCACATGATAGTCTTTTTGGAACCTAAAAAGTAAAAGGGGTAAAAGGGGGCCCAGGCCCCTCAAAGGCTAGTAGGAGTCACCTGGACAATCCACTATATTTCCACGGGAATTAGTAGGCTCGCAGAGTTCACTATTTGTCTCTTTAGACAATTAGCTGTTCTCTGACTGGTTATTGAGGTTGGCCCCTATATGGGAGTATTGTGGTGGTTGTGATTTCGAGACCCTCGTGAGAGTTTGTGGGTCGGATCATTCAAAATGAACACAATGAATGGGTCAGGTCCAGTGAGTATGAATGCCGTCGTGTTCTTAATTATATTAAGCTTCATGCGTTCTGGACCAGGACTTGGAAAGTCTCCAACTCTTTAGCAAGGAGTGAGACTGCGGCCTACTTCGGGCTTTCGGAATTGCTACTAGGAGTGACCGGAGGATATACGTATTCGATGGCCTCCTAGGGCGTGAATGACGTTTGCAAATCATTCAAGTGGTTTGATCACCATCTGATTATGACTACCTAGTCGGTGCAGATGTAAATCAAATCACATCAATACCAATGTAAAGTAGAAACTGGGATATTAATAATGAAGTATGAGGTCGGGCAAATATCTAGCTCTGGTATGTCTTCTTCTGTCTACATAAAATTTTTAAGTACAGTTTGCTAATGTAACGCCCATCCCCCACTAAATTGCAATTTATTCTGCACTTTCTAAAGTGATGGAAAGTATGATTGATATTCATCTTGTGAGAAACCTGGAGTCCAACAGCCTACTTAGCGATCGACAGTATGGTTTCCACGACTGACTTGCTGGCTTTCCTAACTGAACAATGGTGCAGCTCCATACATTATTTCAGAGAGACTAAGGTGGTGGCTCTAGATATTTCCAAGGCGTTTGATAGAGTGTGGCATGTTACACTTCTGTCAACACTTGTTGCATTTGTTGTCGGTGATAATTTCTTCAGATTTATATCGAGTTTTCTCAGGAATCGCACTATAGGAGTTGTTTTGATGGAAATCCATCATCATTACATGTGTCAACGGGGGAAAAACGGGCGTCCAGTCCCCTAAAAACTGGCAGGGAGCCAACTGGAAGCTCCACGTTATTTTCACGGGCATCAGTAAGCCCCAGAGTTCAGCTAATTGTCTCTTTAGCCTTTTAGTTGTTTCTTTGACTGATTATTGAGGTTGGCTCTTCGGGAGTATCATGGTGGTTGTGGTTTTGCGGCCCCTGCATGAACTGATTAAGTGGGCCAGGATCATCTCGCCTTTAATAATACCAACGGATCCAGTAAGTATGCTAGTCATGTGTTCTGGACCAGGAGTTTGATAGTCTCCAGCTCTTCAGCAAGGAG
The DNA here is from genome assembly GCA_030448955.1 of Trichopoda pennipes. Lineage (NCBI taxonomy): Eukaryota > Metazoa > Arthropoda > Insecta > Diptera > Tachinidae > Trichopoda > Trichopoda pennipes. The sequence continues at coordinate 9,651,156 of JASKUP010000040.1, forward strand.
TAGTGGTTTGCAACCCTGCTTTGGAACCGCTGAAATTGCAACTAGGAAAGACCTGTTGCTAGAATTACTCTTTGGCTTCCTAGGGCGTGAATGACGTTGCTTTTCATTCCCAGTGGTTTGACCATAATCTGATTAAGGCCTACGGCCAGGCGCACATGTAATTCTAATCACGAAATTTCGCATAGAGTAAGGTGGTGGCTCTAAATATTTCGGCGTTTGATAGAGTGTGGCATGTTACACTTCTGTCAACACTTGTTGCATTTGGTTTCAGTGATAATTTCTTCAGATTTATTTCGAGCTTTCTCAGGAATCGCACTAAACGAGTTGTTCTCCGCCCCTACCCCCCCACCACCCTCTGGGGGTACATTGATATGTTTTGATGGAAGTCCACCATCATTACATGTGTCAACGGGGGGAAAACGGGAGTCCAGTCCCCTGAAAACTGGCAGGGAGTTAACTGGAAGCTCCACGTTATTTCCACGGGAATCAATAAGCCCCAGAGTTCAGCTAATTGGTTTTTTAGCTTTCGAGCTGTTCTCTGACTGATTATTGAGGTCGGTCCTTCGGACCTTGTGGTTTCGCGGTCCTCATGAATTTCGATTAAGGGGCCAGGATTATTTCTCCTTTACTGAGAACATTGGGTGAATGATTCGGATCCAGTGAGCATGCTTGCAATGTGTTCTGGATGAGGAGTTGGATAGTCTCCAACTCTTCATTAAGGGGAGGTGCTTGACGACCCTGCTTCGAAACTTCCGAAATTGCCTATTGCTACAAATTAGTGTTCGGCTTCCTAGGGCGAGGATGACGCTACATTTCAGCCACAGTAGTTCAACCACCACCAGGTTATGACCTACAGGTCGTTACTGGTGTAAATCTTATCACGCATACGAGATACGAGATACGATGGTATTTCATAACATGAGTTCAAGATTTATTCAGGCGTACCACAAGGCTCCGTTCTTTCTCCTGCCCTATCGCTTAATTTCCTAAATAACCTTCTTTGTCATACTTTCAAACCTATCTGCTCTTCCGCAGATGACAGCACCATTTATCATTCGTAGTCATTTGGCAATGAACCAAACCAGTTGGTGGTGAGTTCCAAAAGGCGAAACATGAATGATACGCTCAATCACAATCTCGCAAAAGTCTCGGAATGGAGTCGTGTGAAAAGAGTAGATACCCGTAAGACACAATATTGCATGCTTACGCATAGATCTAGGTTTGGAAATGTTGCTGCATCTGTTAATGTGGGTGATATAGGTATTACAGATTAGGAAGCTTTTGAAACACATTTTTCAAGTTTCTAAAGAAGCTTTCAAGTGCCCTGGTTTTCTAAAACGTTCTGAGAGATACTTCACTCCATCCAATCTTCGTACTATTTATATCACCTATATTCGTCCGTGGAATGCAACTCTCATGTATGGACAGGCGACCCAAAGTCTATTTTTTTCCTGAACTGGCAAATGAATCATCAAATATAAAGTTAATAAAACTTTGAAAATATTTGCGAATTCCCAGCAAGAGCATCTCCATCGTACAGTTGCATAATAATCAATATCCTTTTTCATTTAATTTTGTTCAATATATTAATGGCTTCCTAATGACTTTGCGCCATAGAAACATAATTGTCACAAAGCACTCAACTCTGAAACATTTCAAACAAATATTAAATTAAAAATAAACAAAAAACAAATCACAAACGAATTTCTTAGGAAAGCAAGACATCACAAATGAATTTCCCAGGTTTCTCTTGTCATACACTATTTTAACTTTCTGCAAGTAATTTAATATCGTTGCTTGAAACTGTTTAACCCATATGAAGTTGTGTTTCCCTTTTAGGGAAATTTTATTTTTAAAGAATTTTTATGAAAGTTGTATTATTATAAAAGAATAATTCTATGCAGAAAAATTTTAAAAGAAAAATTTTTTTAATTTCGCTTTACATTTGCTAATATCCCTTTTAGGGAAATTTCATATTTTTTAATTTTGTATGAAATTTTTATTATTATAGAATACTGACATACAGAAAAAGTTTAAAACGAATTTGTTTTAATTTCCCTTTAAATTTAATAATTTCCCTCTTAGGGAAATTTTATTTTTAAAGAATTTTTATGAAGTTGTATTATTATTAAAAAATAATTTTAAGCAGAAAAATGTTAAAACAATTTTTTGGAATTTCCCTTTACATTTACCAATATCCCTTTTAGGGAAATTTTATTTTTTTTTAATTTTTATGAAATTTTTATTATTATTATAGAATACTGACATACAGAAAAAGTTTAAAACGATTTTATTTTAATTTCCCTTTAAATTTAATAATTTCCCTTTTAGGGAAATTTTATTTTTAAAGAATTTTTATGATAATTGTATTATTATTAAAAAATAATTTTAAGCAGAAAAATTTTAAAACAATTTTTTGGAATTTCCCTTTACATTTACAAATATCCTTTTTAGGGAAATTTTATATATTTTAAATTTTTATAAAAGTTGTATTACTGTTGCAGAATGCTGACATGCACAACAAGTTTAAAATGATTTTATTTTAATTTCCCTTTAAATTTAATAATTTCCCTTTAAGGGAAATTGTATATATTTTAAATTTTTATAAAATTTTTATTACTGTTGCAGAATGCTGACATGCACAACAAGTTTAAAATGATTTTATTTTAATTTTCCTTTAAATTTAATAATTTCCCTCTTAGGGAAATTTTATTTTTAAAGAATTTTTATGAAAATTGTATTATTATTAAAAAATAATTTTAAGCAGAAAAATTTTAAAACAATTTTTTGGGATTCCCTTTACATTTGCTAATATCCCTTTTAGGGAAATTTTATATATTTTAAATTTTTATAAAAGTTGTATTACTGTTGCAGAATGCTGACATGCACAACAAGTTTAAAATGATTTTATTTTAATTTCCCTTTAAATTTAATAATTTCCCTTTTAGGGAAATTTTATTTTTAAGGAATTTTTGTACAAAGTTTATTACTAAAGAATAACAATACGCAGAAAACTTTTAAATACAATTTTTTTTATAATTACTAATATCCTTCTCAGGGAAATTTTATATTTATAAAATTTTGATGAGCTTTTTATTATTATTGTAGAGTACTAACATGTAACAAAAGTTAAACACGATTTAACTATAATTTTATGAATTTCCCCCTCAGGGAAATTTAATTTTTTTTTAGAAATTGTATAAGATTTTTATTACTATTATGGAATAATTGCTTCGAATAAAAGTTTCAAACGGTGTTAATTTAATTTCCTTTTAAATTTATGAATTTCCCTTTATGGGAAATTTTATTTTTCAACCATTTTAAAGAATTTTTTATTAGTTTTGTAGAATAAAATTGCATTAAAACTAAATTACTTTAGTTTTCTTTATAGCAAAATCAGGCGTAAAAAATTAAATTTTCTGGTCAAGAATAAAAATCCTTTAAGCAAAAGAGTTAATCATGAGCGTTGCAACAATACAAAATGTTAAACGTTCAAACAATAATAATTATTCCATTACATATGGATAGATTTTCACAATTATTTTCATCCTAAATTGTCACTTGTTGCTTTTAAGCACAATTCAATTCAAATTATTGATTTCAATGACACGACATTAATTTATTTCAAAATGAAAAACGTGCAAAAACAAGGACACATAATTAAATTTATGCTAAAAATTTGTGGAAAATAAAAATTTCCTGTTAGGGAATTAATTAACTAATTTAAATTTTTACGTAATTTAAAAATTTTCATTAAATTTATTTACATTTTACAATACTAATAAATATTTCATAAAACTGATTGAAAAATAAAATTTCCCTTAGAGGGAAATTAACATAAGACCGTTCGAAACCCTATTTCCAAGCAATTATTGTACAATAATATCAAAAATTATATGCAATTTCTAAAAATACAAAAAATTCCTTAAAAGGGAAATTATTCAATTTCAAGAGAAATTAAAAAAAAATTTTATCCTTTTCTACGTGTATTAAAAGTGCTTGTAAAATAAAATTTCCCTTAGAGGGTAATCGGTAAGCCTGCCTCCAAGCAAAAAATTAAAATTTCCCTAAACGGGAAATTTGTAAATTTTAAGGGAAATTAAAAAAATCGAGATAAAACTTTTCTACGTATAAAAATTATGCAATAGTAATAACAATTTAAAAAAAAAGATTTAAAATATAAAATTTCCCTAACAGGGAAATTAGTCCCTATTTAAATTAAACCAAAATAATTTTAAACCTCTTTTGCAGGTTAATCGACAATATTTTATTCTACAATTATTCTACAATAAAATTTCGTTTTAAACTTGTTCGGCATGTCAGTATTCTATAAAAATAAAACTTCCTTTAAAATTTTAAAAATAGAAAATTTCCCTAAAAGAGACATTAATAAATATAAAGGGAAATTAAAAATGTTTTCAAATTTTGGTGCGTATAATTATTCTTTAATAATAATAAAAATATTATAATAATTCCTAGAAAAATAGAATTTCCCTAAAAGGGAAATTTGCAAATTTAAATAAAAAATTTTTAAAAATCGTTTTAAACATTTACTGCATGTAATAATATTATAGTAATAAAAAAACTTTCAGAAAACTTTTTAAAAAACAAAATTTCCCACAAGGGAAATTTGCTTATTTAAAGGGAAATTAAAAAAACCTATTAAAATTCTTTCTATATGTACTTATTTCACTATAACAATAAAACTTTAAGAAAAATTTCTAGAAACCAAAATTTCCCCACAAGGGAAATTTGCAAATTTAAAAGGAAATTAAAAAACCTATTTCAACTTTTTCTGCATGTACTTATTTTACAATAATACAAAAACTTTTAGAAAAATTCTTGAAAAACAAACTTTCCCTTAAAGGGAAATTAGCAAATTTAAAAAAAAAAATTGAAAAAAACGTTTTAAACATTTACTGCATGTTATAATATTACAGTAATAAAAAACTTTCAGAAAACTTTTTAAAAAACAAAATTTCCCGTAAAGGGAAATTTGCAAATTTAAAGGGAAATTAAAAAAAAAACTATTAAAACTCTTTCTGCATGTAGTTATTTGATCATAATAATAAAACTTTAAGAAAAATTATTTTTTGCACGTAGTTATTTTACAATATTCGTATAAATTTTATAAAATTAATTAAAAAAATAAAATTTCCTTAAATAAAAATAGTAAATTTAAAGGGAAATTACAAAATTTTAAACCTTTTTTGCATGTAATTATTCAACAATTAAAATAATACATTTAAGAAAATTCTTCAAAAATAAAATTTCCCTTAGGGGAAATTAATAAATTTTAAGGACAATTCAACAAATTTTGTTTTTTTTTATTATGTTGTAAACTTTTTGGCTAATTAATCTTATCAAAATCTTTTGTAATCCTTGAAGTAATTCGCAGGAAATGTGATAAATATGATATAAACAACTGACGACTTCTATTGTCTCTTTTTTAATTCATTTCTGTGTTTTTTTCATTTTTTACTGATGCTTTTTTTTGTATCTTTGTGTTGTTGGTATGCAACCAACGAATTCGAAACGAATTTAAAATGTTTAAATTCAGTTATCATCTTCTTCTTTGTAGCTGACTACGGGGAACCTCCAAAATGTCTTAACAAATCATTTATGCAGCACATATTTGTAAAATAATATTTTATGTTTATTTTATAATTATATTTGTAATATAAGTAGCCTCAGACCGTTATTTCACCTACGTGGCCCCGTTATGTTGAAAAAAGTACCAAAGTCTGCCTATTAAATGCTTTTCCATTATTAAGGTTTGAAAGCTGGTGAATTATAGCAAGAGTTAACTTTTGCATATCAAATATTTTTTTTAATGACGCCTGAAAGTATGCTTATGCTGAGATTTAGAATTTTTTCCTAACACTTCCCTTCCTTCACAATTTAATAGACTGAACTGTGAATTATTAAATGGCAAATAGGAATAAAATTAAGATGTTCCTTAAAAACTTTCTCCTGCAGTTTTATTTTTATAACGGCGTGATGATGATTTAATGGAACATCAAAAATTATGGAAAAAATATAACAAAGTTAAGCGAATTCTGGATTCTATACAGTCAGGGCCATAACTATTTGTACACCACATTTTTTCAAATTTTAGTGCCATAAAGGGGTCAAAATGGATAAGGCAAAGCAGATAAGTTTCGATATAAAGAACATTATAATTGACAAACAGGAAAAAGCTAATTCGCTTCGTATCATTGCCAATTAAGCACGCAATGGTTTAGGTGAAAATGTGCCTAAGACGCTTTCTTGACGGAGCGCTTGATATGATCTTGAAAGCAAGAGTAACTCAAGCGGTCTTAGAAAACGTCCATCTATACCCTACGATGGATACACACCTTAATAGTCTTAAGAGCACGACAACACGATCGTGCCCCTTGCTGGAGATTTGCTCCTAGCTCGAGATTTGGAGACTATCCAACTCACTATCCTGTTGCATATGCAAGCATCGGACTTTGGATATTATCACGTGCAACATCACTTTGGATGCTTTGAAAAAGCAACCGATATTAAACCACAGGCACCATGGTGCTCCCCGTGGGGCCTCACCAATAATCAGAAATAGGACCGTAGCCTTAATTCCCGAGATAACATTGAATTACGTGATAAGATTTACATCTGTACCTGGCTATGGAGCCTTAATCAGATGGTGGTCAAACCACTGTGAGTGAAAAGCAGCGCCACTCACGCCCTAGGAGGCCGAAGTCTAATTCTAGCAACAGGTACATCCTAGTAGCAATTTCAATGATTCCAGAGCAGGGCTGCAAACCACCACTCCTTGCTGAAGAGCTGGAGATTTTCCAACTCCTGTCCAAAACACATGTCTAGCATGCTCACTGGACTGGATCATTCACCTAGGGTGTTATTAATGGCGAGATGGTCCTGGCCACCATATTAAACAACAAACCTTATATGGGGCCGCGAAACCACAACCACCACCAGTGTATGTATTAAAAATTCACTGGTTGGACTTTGATAGCCTTTAATTATTTCTACACCAATTTGGGGCTCCTGCCACCCCAGACGACTCGAGCCGCCTTTTACCCCCGAAAGTATCTTGATTGCGTGACTCCGGAGAGAAGGGCAATAGGAAAAGTATTACATTCTGGCGGTTAAAGTAAGCAGGGTACCACATAAAAAACCGCTTATTAGACCAACAGAAATCAGTAACGGCGGTTGGAGTTCGCCAAACGCCATTAAGATAAGGTGAAGCATTTTGATAATCAATGTTATTTACTTACGAAACAAAAGGAAACATCTTCGATAATGTCAGCGCAGATGAAGTGCGGCGCGAAAAAAAGTTTTAAAATTTTTGATATCCACAGTTAAACGCGGGGGTGGAGGTGGCAGCTCTAGAAATTTCCATGGCATTTGATGCAGTGTGACATGTTGCACTTCTGTCAAAACTAACTGCTTTTGGTATCGGTGATAATTTCTTCAGATTTATATCGAGTTTTCTCAGGAATCGCACTCTACGAATTGTTATAGATGGGATTTCATCAGACAAGTTCAAGATTAATTCAGTGGTACCGCAAGGCTGCGATCTTTTTCTTGCTCTATTCCTTATTTTTCCAAATGACCTTCTTTGTCAAACTTTCAACTACATATACTCTTTCGCAGATGACAGATGACCATCTGTCATTGGTATTCTTTTCATAGTAGACCCAGTCACTTGATGATGATTTCCAAAAGGCCCCTGTAGGCCAGTAGGTAGTGTAATAGCTTGTTATGGGTTCGATTCCCAACGAAGACCTTGGTTTTTGTTTCACTTTAAAAATAAAAATTGACCGACGGCATAATCACTGGTCGCTGTGCTGTCTTTATATGGCAGTTAATTTCCGACTATCCTTCTACTTTCACCACCTGTTTCATCTCTTCTCTATCCCTTTCCTAATATAATAATGTAGTACCGTAATTGACTAAATAGGCATTGTTGCCTGAAGTGCTACTTCTATTTAATAAAAACAAAAAGGCGGAACATGCATGATACGCTCAACCACGATCTGGCAAAAATCTCCAAATGGGGTCGTGTAAATAGAGTCGTAAGACACAATTTTGCATGCTTACCCATGGATCTGTGTTCGCAAATGATGCTGCATTTGCTACTATGAGTGATATAAGTATTACGGAATCGAACGCTTTTGATGTTCTTGGTATGAAAATTCAGTGTGATGTTCAATGGACTAAATACATTTTTCAAGTTTCCACAGAAGCAGAGATACTTCACTCCATCCTATCTTCGTACTATTTAAATCACCTATATACATCCAAAGATGTAATACAACTCTCGATGGACCAAACAAAGTTTTCAAGTTTCCAAAGAAGCTTTCAAGTTCCTCGGTTTGTGTGATTCGATTTACATCCGCGCCTGGCCATAAAGCCTTAATCAGATGGTGGATCTAACCACTGCATAATTTGGAACGTAACGCTCGTCCTAGGAAGCCGAAGCTATAATTCTATGCAACAGAACTTTCTAGTTGCAACTTCGATGATTCCAGAGCAGGGCTGTAAATCATCACTCCTTGCTGAAGAGCAGGAGATTTTCCAACTCCTGTCCAGAGCACATGTCTAGCATGCTTACTGGACTGGATCATTCACCTAGGGTGTTATTAATGGCGAAATGATCCTGGCCACGATATTAAACAATAGACCTGATATGGGGCCGCCAAACCACAACCACCACCTCAATAATCAGCCAGAGAACTATTAAATGTCTAAAGAGACAAATAATGGAAGCGGAGCTTCCATTTGACTCCCTGCCTGTCTTCAGGGGACTGGGCTCCCTTTTTCCCCCAGTTGCACAGTGTCTAGATAGTCGAAGTTCTATAAAGGCCATACATATGTGCCCCCGGGGGGTACCGATCTTCGTACTGTGTGATTTGATTTACATCCGCACCTGGCCATGAAGCCTTAACCAGATGGTGGATCTAACCACTACATGATTTGGAACGTCTATAACGAAGCTATAATTCTATGCAACAGAAACCTTCTAGTTGCAACTTTAATGATTCCAGAGGAGGGTTGCAAATTATCAGACTTTGCTAAAGAGTTTGAGACTTTCCAACTCCTGTCCAGAACACATGTCTAGCATACTCACTGGACTGGATCATTCACTAAGGGTGTCATTAACAGAGTGTGATTTGTTTTACATCCACGCCTGGCTATGTAGCCTTAATCAGATGGTGGACAAATCACTATACATTATTTGGAACATCATGCTCGTCCTAGATAGCCGAAGACATAATTCTAAGCAACAGCACCACCTAGTTGCAACTTTAATGATTTCAGGACAGGTCTGCAAACCATCACACCTTGCTAAAGAGTTGGAGACTTTCTAACTCCTGTCCAGAACACATGTCAAGCATGCTCACTGGACTGGATCATTCACTTTGCGTGTCATTATCAGTGAGATGATCCTGGCCACCATAGAACCATAGACTGTTATGGGGCCGCGAAACCACAACCACCACGATGCTCCCATATAGGGACCAACCTCAATGATCAGCCAGAGAACTATTAAATGTCTAAAGAGACAAATAATGAACTCTGGGGCTCACTGATCCCCGTGGAAATAAAGTGGAGTTTCCAGTTGTACCCCTGCTGACTTCAGGGGACTGGGCTCCCTTTTTCCCCAGTTTCACTGTGTCTAGATAGTCGAAGTTATATAAAGACCATATTTATGTGCCCCCGGGGGTACCGATCTTCGTACTATTTAAATCATCTATATCCGTCCCAAAATAAAATACAAGTCTCATGTATGGCCCGGCAACCCGCAGTCTACTTCGGAGTTGCTCGCCTGCGAACAGAAAAGGGCCAAGAGGCTCATTGAAGACAATAGAGTATCCAACTCTATTGATTATCTAGAGCATCAAGGAAATGCGGGTTGTATTTCACAGTTTTATCGTTACCACAATGGTAAGTGCTCTAATGAAATTAGGGAACTTGGTGCCGTTACTCGCATGTTTTTGCGTTTCTCGATTTTCCTTGGGAACACAACCATTTGTGTTTTAATGGCATCGTGCATCGCACTACGCCTTACAGGGATAATTGGTATTTTAGAACAGTTCGTATGTGAAATAAACTTCCTTCAGAGGTCTCTCCTGTCACTTTCAATGTAGGAAAGTTTTAAGTGAATGTCCACAAGCACTACTCCCTCATTTCTCCTCCCTATAATCTAATTTCCTACTTCTGGCACAGTGCATTGCATGTGTAAGGGTCATCCTCTGAGTGCTGGTTCGAAAGAAGAAAAATTATCATTGTATGTGGGTACAATAATCGCAAGCACTGTGGAACGGGTGGTATTTATAGGAAGTACATTGAATCAGCACTAATGTAAGCGAATACTGGAAAATAAGTTAAAGCCGTCGGTAGATACTTTGGATATTTCAGCAGAAGGCAACGATTCCAAGCATACCAATCGTTTCGTTAAGAAATGGTTGCTGTATTCTGCACCCAGACAACTGAATTCACCAACCCAATCGCTCGATATTAAACCCAATGAACACGGTTGCGATATCCGAAAGCGGAAAGAATATTCGTAACCTAACCTGACCTTAAGATGGCATTGAAAGAAGCCTGGAAGAAAATATCTCTAAATAAAACAGAAAATTTTGTGCGATCAATGCCCAGGAGACTGTAAGCCGTGGGTGATTCTAAAGGAGAAGCTGGTGAGTTAGTTAAATGTTAATTTTTTTTGTATAACGAGGTAGAATAAAAATGGATTTCTTGCTAATATCAATCAAAATATATGTGATGTACATATAGTTATGTTCCTAACTGTATGCTTGCGTGTAGTTATTGTGTTACAGCCATCACTTTAACGTCCTAGACAAATGTATGTGAAAGTTATTTTATAACAAATAGAGCTTTAATTCTTAATTATTTCTTTAAAAGGATACATTTCATGTGTTACCACCACCCTCCTTTATATTCTTCTCCCTTCTCCACACATTTATGTTTTAACTTTTATATCTTCTATAATCTATTTTTCTTAAAATGGTCACGTAAATAAATTTAAAAACAACTTTCAAAATCATTTTTATTTTTTGTTTTTTGTATTTTCTTTGTTTTTCTTTTACCAACACTTACATAAACAGAGACAAAATCCAAAAGTCAAAATACTTTTGTGAATTTTTAATAGAAATTTCCAAGAGATGCAGAGAAAGAAAGACAGAGAGAAAGAGAGAGAGAGAGGGAGAGGGAAAACAGATATTGTGAATGATAAATTTATCAAGTCATTTTTAACGGTTTCATGATGTTCAACAGAAAAATAAAACAATAAATTAAATGCAAACCACAGCAGAGGAAACAGTCTTTTAGGGGGGAGGAGAAAATATTTAAATTCATTTGTAAATATTAAAAAATATAATTTAAACTAGCGCTACCCTGGACGAGTTTCTGCACCATTAAGTAAAATATATTTTAAGGAAAGACATTACACAAATATTCACATCACTTTTAGTCATTTTATTGATTTTGTTCACTTCGAAAACTGTTTCTCTGCGTTCGGACCAACACTCAGGGGGTGACCCCTACTCATGCAATTTATTGTACCAGAACTAGGAAATTTGGTTATGGGAAGTAGAAAAGAGGGAGTAGTGTTTGTGGATATTCAATTTAAACTTTCCTACATTGAAAGTGACAGGAGAGACCTCTGGAGGGAGTTTATTTCACTTACGACCTGTACGAATTCTCCCTGAAATGCGTAGTGCGATTCACTGGCCAATCGGCCACAAAAAAAATGCGCTCTCAACAAAAATCGTGTCCAACGCAAAAATATGCGAATTTCGGGAACAAGTGCCCTAATTTCATTAGAGCACTGACCATTGTGGTAACGATAAAACAGTGACGTTGCTTCGATGCTCCAGAGAATTAATAGATTTGGATACCTTACCGTCCCTAATGAGTCTCTTCGGCCTCTCCTGTACGCGGTCGAGCAACTCTATGCATGAGAGTTGTATTCCATCTTTGGACGAATATAGTTGGTATAAATAGTACGAAGATCAGATGGAGTGAAGTATCTCTTACACCGTTTTAGTAAACCGAGGCACTTGAAAGCTTTTTTAGAAACCAAAAAAATGTGTTTAGTCCAACGAACATCACACTGCATTACTATGCCAAGAATATCAAGAGCTTTCGATTCCATAATACCTACATCACCCATAGTAACAGGTGCAGAACCATTTCCGAACTTATCTCCAACTGGTTCGATCTATTACTAAATAAATATGAATGACAATTGGTGCTGGCATCTGTGAAAGAGTAAATAGGGTTGAAAGTTTGACAAAGAAGGTTATTTAGAAAAATAAGAAACAGGATTAGAATAAACCAGACCAGGTTTTCCGACGCGTGAGCAAGCCCACTGCAGCTGACCTGTGAATTTCAAAAGTTAATTCACACACTTGCAACTACTGTTCCTTTGCTTTGTCAATAGTCATTGTGAAAATAAGTAGCACCAGGTACTATAAGCGTTTGAATTCAAATGGCATATCTATCGTTTCCTCTGACTTTCCCAGAGCCATGAGAACCATTTGCTATGCCTTACATTTCTAATTCCGCAGACACCCCAGTTTGAGCCTTAAAGTTATAGAAATCAAAAATCTCACCTACGAGGAGCTTCAGAAACTCAATATCTAATAAGTGATCGTAGGGATATCTTGCAGTAAGTAGTTGTGGTTTGCAGTCCATCTTCGGAGCGAAAATCCAGTTGATTTAAGAACGTTTATGAGTTCATTTCAACATTTTAAGGCTGAAGAGAGAGAGAGAGAGAAGGCCCCTGCTTGAACGTCGTCGACATACATATAGTGTCTTAGAATCTCCGGCGCTGCTGGGCAAGAAGATTTACAATCATTTGCCCCGATAACATTGTTCAACAGTTTCGTTACCGAGTGACTGGGAGTCTGTTGTAAAGTCGTATTGGATTTATGTTTCGAAGAAGAATGATGGATATGCCAATTTTTCAATGCCCGACATTCAAGAATTCAGTTGGATTGTTGACAACTTCATCTTGATTCACCACAGTATCGATGAACTTGTATGTTGTCGTTTCGCCGGGTATTCCATGCTGAATGGTGAAGAAGTAAACAGCGATGTTGAGTCACTGATGATTTTTGTAGTTCTGTGCAATGTTTAAGGAAACCTTTTTCCATCAATTCATCTACGCTTTTTGTGATCTCGCCGAAGCTTGCTGGCTGTCCTCACAAGAATGAAGAGTGACACTGATAAGCAAAAAATTTCCACAGTCATTTGTAGTGCAGAATATATAGGTTGACGGCGCACACGATGCAAAACATTCACACACATTTCTTACCTGTACTTAGTCCACAAATCTTTTGGATTCGAGGAGAGACATGTCGATACCGGAAACGCATGCTTATTATGCTTCATTTATGAATAGATGAAATTTGAGCACAGTGACACTTATGGAGCAAAAACAAGATTCCACGCCCAAGAGAACTGCTCCAGTTATGAGGTAAAAAATGAATCAAGACAATTGCTGTACTATTGTAAAGTGTATTCAAGTAAGAGCGTTCTGCATTGATCGAAACAAATCTTAGTCAGAGGGGGAAAAGTTTTGACTACAAGGAGCTTAAACAAAAAGTTTACATAACCTGTTTTACAAACCGTTTTTGACCTGTCTTTCAAAATGTGTCCGTGCGTTGTTATGGTGAAAGATTGTGGCCTTGTTTCTATTTAAATATTCTGGTCGTTTGCCGTTGATTGCTCTCTTCAAACGGATCGGAACGGATTGTCTTCGGTACAGGTCTCTTGTGATCGTCTATTCAATTTCAAAAGACCCCACCAAATATAGAGTATTACCTTGTGGCCGGAATTTACTTAAGATTTTTTGCACCTGGGGTTAGCATAATGTATCCATCTTTCATCACCAGTAGCATTATGATGCAAAAATGACTTTTCTAGCGTTAAAAGTATAATTTGCGACATATGAAATTGTTCTTCAACATCTCTCGTCTGCAATTGATATGGGACCCGATTTCCTTGCTTTTAAATGAATTCCAATGTAAGAAAATGGCTTGCTCGTCTTCGAACTTTTTCGGGTTGGTCGGGCCTTTCCTTGTCTTCTGTATTGAAAACACCACTTTTGTATTCCTTAAATTATCGACTAAAACTTGCCTTGTGGAAGTCTCGATGACGTAAATAGTAAACTAAGATAGAGATCAAAAAAACACTGCTGCCACGCTGCGATACTTTTAGAATTTTTGACGAATTTATGCACAATTCTTTCACATCATTCGTGAATGCACACTACTGTGAACTTTTTTGTTTATGAAAAGTTGGCCTTTATTTTTAACCAGAACAGTTCTTGTCACATTCTCTAGGCTGAAGTGTTACAATACCAGTTCTATTATGCACTGTGGAAGCCTTCATGACAGAAAAAGCTACCGCGATGACACTTTTAAAATTTTCGTGAATACACACTACTCTGTGAAATTTTCTCTTTATGACAAGTTGGCCTTTATTTTCAAGAAAAAGGGTTCTTGTTGCATACCCTAAGCTAAAATGCTAAAATGAAACTTTCCTTATCCGCTTGAGAGTAGAAAATGTCTTTTTAAATAATCTATGGAGTCGCATAGAAAGTTTCTAAAGTTTCTAAGAAATATGAACAAAATTTCGTATTCATTTTTTTAAAGGAGCGTTAGAATTAATCAGCTTTAATGGCACTTACCCAGTTTAGCTCAAAACACTTTATTTTCTAATAGCATGAACTCACATAATTGTGAAGACATCTCCTTTTAGATGACTTGTGGTTCACAGTTTTTATTTGCTTAAATGAGAATTTCTATTTAATTTAGTCAAAAAACTTTTTTATATTTTTTTTTAAAATTCCTTTTAAATGTTGTGATAAACTTTTATTACATCTAAAAAGTTCGTTAGTTATTGATTTTAATTGCGGCTATAAAAATTGTTGCTGACAGCAACATATTAATTTAATTACTTAGTACACTTTTCGGAGTGTTATTTCAAATTGTTATTTTTACACAAAATCACTGAATTTGATTAAAGTCATTTAATCACACAATAATATTTAAAATAAATTTTTTTAACCAACTGAGAATTATAACAAAAAATCAGCCTTAGCAGCCTTCAAATCTTTAAACATTAATTTAATTTTATTTTTTTTAATTTAATTTATTACTTTTTTTAGATTTTAAAATTATTTTAAACTTTCTTTCAAACTTTAAACACATTAAACTAAAAGTATAAAATTTTGTGATAAAACTTTTTACAAATCACAATTGTTTATTTTAAAACTTTTTCCAAAAAAAAATTACAAGAAACTATTATTAATTACTCAGCAAACTTTTCATTATGAAACACTCGTTATTAATACTTTTAAATATGCAGTTGAAAATCGTTATTATTTTGGTGAAAATGTCTAAATTTGTGATAAATAGATTAACATCCTTCCTGCAGAATTTATAAATTAATACTACAGCTAAATGGTTCGTTAGCAAACCAACCTGTTGTTAATAGCGCGGATATAAAGAGCATAAAATTAATGAGCATCGAACTTGTGGCATACACTTCGAAACATCTCACACTTCTTCATTTTTTATTAAAAAAAATATTTAAATTTATTTTAATAAAAATTAAAAATTTTTTTTTTATTAAAATAATGTTTTTAGAATTTAGATTTTTTTATTTTTAATTTATTTACTTAAAATTTTCCGAATTTTTTTTAATGCATCCACAACAATTTCAAAGTCACGTATTGAATGAAACTCTCTCTAATATTCGTGAGAGTTTAAGAGAAAATATTACAGTCCGTTATTTAAACCGTTAAACTTTGCATTGTGTTTAACACTAAAATCAGCTGTAAAGTTTCAACGTAATAAACCAACTAAAAGTTTGTGTGAAGGTTGCAGAGATGGAAAATTCAGTACAATTACAATTATACATTTTATAAAGTTTTAAAATCTCTAAAGCCAGAAGCCTAGAACTTGTTGCAAGAAGAACGGCTGAAAGAACAACTTAGTGCTTCATGGGAGTGCTTACATTTCTTTTTCTTTTATTTATTTATATATAGATCACAATCCCCTCGGGCCGAATAAGGCCAGTTAAAAAATAAAATAAAGCCAGTGTAAAAATAATTTAAAATTCTAACTTTTAATAATAACCCTCAACCCCCCCCCCCCTCACACTCCCTTCACGGACCGCACAAATGTTGAAATATAATTTAAAAAAATACAAATCATGACATTTTCGTTAGGGATTTTGCTATAGCCGATTTTAAAGAACCCAACTACAAGAGATTTTCTAACAAAATTTTCCTGAGTTAGAAATATACCGTCGGTCGCACATGCGTGATAAGATTTACCTTAATACCTAGCTGTGTAAGCTGTGGGTGTTATGCGTGATAAGATTTATTACATCTGCACCTAGCCGTCCGGGCCATTATCAGATGGTGGATCATTACCACTGTGGATGATATGTAGCGTCATCCTCGCCCTAGAAGGCCTTCGGATACGTATATCCTCCGGTCACTCCTAGTTGCAACTTCAAAAGCCCGAAGAAGGCCGCAGCCTTCACTCCTTGCTGAAGAGTTGGAGATTATCCAACTCCTGGTCCAGAACACATGAAGCTTAATATAATTAAGAACACAACGGCATTCATACTCACTGGAACTGGACCATCTATTGTGTTCATTGTGAATGATCCGACCCACACAACTCAAACGAGCGCCGCAAAACACACAACCACCAGGCTGCTCCCGAAGGGCCAACCTCAATAATCAGTCAGAGAATAGCTAAAAGGCTAAAAAGCCAAAAAGCTAAACTCTGGCGCTTTACTGATTCCCGTGGAAATATAGTGGAATTAGCCAGATTTATCCTGCTAGCTTTGAAGGAGATTGGACTCCTTTTTACCTCCTAAGACACATGTAATGACGGTGAGATTCCGCTCCCGGGGGGACTGTGGGTGATATGTAGCGTCACTTTCGCCCTAGGAAGCCGAAGCATAATTCTATCCAACAGGTCATTCTTAGTTGCAACTTCGAGAGTTTGGAGCAGGCCGCCATCCCCACTCCTTGCCCCCCGGGGGAACATGATAGTCTTTTTGGAACCTACTATTCCATTAGAGACTGGTGTCTTGCGGGGTAAAAGGAGCCCAGGCCCCTAAAAGGCTAGTAGGAGTCACCTGGACAATCGACTACATTTCCACGGGAATCAGTGACCCGCAGAGTTCCGTTATATGTCTCTTTAGACATTTAACTGTTCTCTGGCTGATTATTGAGGTTGGCCCCTATATGGGAGTATCGTGGTGGTTGTGGTTTCGAGACCCTCGTGATAGTTTGTGGATCGGATCATTCATAATGAACACAATGAATGGTTCAGGTCCAGCGAGTATGAATGCCGTCGTGTTCTTAATTACATTAGGCTTCATGCGTTCTAGACCAGGAGTTGGAAAGTCTCCAATTCTTTAGCAAGGAGTGAAGGCTGCGGCCTACTTCGGGCTTTCGAAATTGCTACTAGGAGTGACCGGAGGATATACGTATTCGATGGCCTCCTAGGGCGTAAATGACGTTTGCAAATCATTCAAAGTGGTTTGACCACCATCTGATTAAGACTACCTAGTCGGTGCAGATGTGAATCAAATCACATCAATCCCACTCCTTGCTTAAGAGTTTGAGACTATCCAACTCCTTTTCCAGAACAGATGACAAGCATGCTTACTGGACCTGAATCATTCACTCTGTGTTAACGTCAAAAGTGAATGATCCTGCGAAACCACAACCACCACGACACTCCTGAAGGGCCAATTTCAATAAACAGTTAAAAAACTAAAGAGCCAAAAAGCTGAACTTTGGGGCTTACGTGGAGTTGTCCAGTTGGCACCTGTTAGCCTTTAGGGAAGTGGACTCCCTTTTACCCCTGGTGACACCTGTAATGACGGCGAGATTTCATCAAGACATATGGATGTGCCCCCGGAGGGAATCATTGGTCGGTACCTAGAGTGTGAATGCCATAACTCGACAGTGATCAAGCCACTAGGGCGCGTCCTCCGCGCCCTAGGGAACCGAATACTAATTTCTAGCAACAGGTTATTTCTAGTAGCAATTTCAGAGGTTTCGAAGCAGGGTCACCAACCACCACTCCTTGCTAAAGAGCTGGAAACTATCTAACTCCTGGTCCCGAACACATGACAAGCATACTCACTGGATCCGGATCATGCATCCATTGTTCTCAGTAATGGTGAGATGATGCTGGCCCCTTAATCAAAATTCATGGGGACTGCGAAACCCCGAAGGACCAAACTCAATAATCAGTCAAAGAACAGCTAAAAGGCTAAAAAGAGTTGAACTCTGGGGCTTCACTGAGTCCCGTGGAAATAAAGTGGAATTGCCCAGTTAGCTCCTGCTAGCCTTTTAGGGGACTGGTTCTCCCTTTTACCCCCAGTGAAACATGTAATGACGGTGAGATTCCCTCAACACATATCGACGTGCCCCCGGGGGGAACCGTTGGTCGCACAGTACAAACGAATTTCATATTCTGGAAACTTTAACCACAAACGACACCTAGGTTGAGACAAAAACTCCACACTCGTTAAAAATAAAGGAAAACTTAGAAAAACTTTCACAGTAGTGTGTGGATAACTGGGTTAGGGCCACTAAAAATTAATGCGAAAATATTAATTTCGTTTATAATTTTTAGAAACTTTCTATGCGACTCCATAGATTATTTAAAAAAGTATTTTCTACTCTTGAACGGTCTAGCAAGTTCCATTTTAGCACTTTAGTTTAGGGCATGAGACAAGAGTCCTTTTTGATGAAAATAAAGGCCAACTAGTGATGAAGAGAAAATTGCGCAGTAGTGTGAATGCTGTGAAAGAATTGTGCTTAAATTTATTGGAAATTTGTTACCACGGTTGCATCAGTATTTTTTGTAACCATTGAAAGCTTCCACAAGGGCTGTTCTATTGAAACACTTCAGCTTAGAGAACGTGACAAGAACTGTTCTGGTTAAAAAAGACCAAGTTGTTACAAATAAAGACTTTCACAGTAGTGTGCATTCACGAATGATGTGAAAGGATTGTGCATAAATTCGTCCAAAATTCTGAAAGTATCGCAGCGGTGGCAGCAGTATTTTTTTTTTTGGTCTCTATCTTAAAACCCTGTTCGATCAATGAGACTTTCACACGGCAAGTTCTTTTCGATAGTTTGCGGTATTCAAAAGTGGTGATTTCGACACAGAAGACAAGGACAGGCCTGGTCAACCGAAAAAGTTTGAAGATGAGGAATGAGGAAAATTGTTATCAAACGCAGGGTGAACTTTCATTACAATTGAGAATCCGACAACACACTATTTCCCTGCGTTTAAAATCACCGGAATTTATTCAAAAGCAAGCAAATTAGGTACCGTATGAACTGAAGATGAGGGACGTTGAAAGGCGATTTTTCATGTCGAAAGTGATGCTTAAACGCTACAAAAGGAAGTCATTTTTGCACTGTATTGTTGTTGGTGACGAAAAATGGATCTATTACAATACAGGCGCAAAAATTCATATCAAAAAACAACTGACAAAAAATGTCAGTCGAATCAACTTCGGCGCCAACTATTGATGACGTCAAGGTAATGGTGTGTATTTGGTAGGATCAGAAGGGCCTGCTCTGTATTTGGTAGGATCAGAACACTATTAGAAGCTATTGAAATTAACTCGGACGATTACAGGTGATCTGTACCGAAGACAATTGGCACGTGTGAGCTGAACATTTCATGTCTGATATTGTATTCCAAATACAACTGCCGAAATTAAATAAATCAAACATCCCGGTGGACACCCTGTACTTAAATTATCAACCCGAAATGTGTTAATAATTATTTGAATTTAATAAATTATCGAATACAAATTTTATTCTTCTAGATCCTTCCAAAATTTTTAATATTATTTTCATAAATTCCAGTTTTCCATTCCTGATCCGACATGTACGAATAAAATTAGTTGTGCAACATCGAATTTTGAAATGTTTTATGGTTCATTTAGCGCAGGCGCTTCTTGTCAAAGTGACGTCATCATTTCGGCAACTTGTGGCGGCAGAAAAAATGTAAACAAATAACAGCTGTTATGTTCTTATAATTGTGTGTGTGTATTTCTATGCCCACCCTCCCTGTTTTCGCTTGGATTGTTATTAAAAAAATTGTTATCGAATAAATTTCATGACTCGTGGAATGTGTGAACAACGAAGATGTTCCACATTCGTTCCTTCGAAATAATTCAAAAGGGCAAGAAACAGAATTTCTGCTTTTAAAACTTTTTCAAATAAATCGTTTTTGTTTTTGTTTTATTTTTACTTTTGTGTGTCTTAAGAGCAGGAGTGCGCATGATTTTTATGGGAAACAAGTGCTTCAGGCCAACAGCATAAACAAAAGGAAACCACTTAAAAGTGGGCTAGAAACTGAAAGTTTAAGTGCAAAACACCAACTATTCGCCACAATAATTAAATTTTCAAGTAGCAATAAATTTCCCGTGGCATGTGTTATTTGTTATTTTTTATTTAAAATAAAAATTCTTTAATTAATTAAAATTTTAACAACTGATAATAAATGTTCACTACTGACGCTCGCTGCAAAAAGCTGAAAGATAGGGATTCCATGATTTTTTCCTTTTCTTTATGAAACTCCAATACCCCACCCCATTAAATCTCGGTAGTTGTGGTCGCCAACCTTTAGACAGAACTTTAGCTGATAACAGCTTAAATAACTTCCGCCTCTCCCTGAGCATCTATAGATTCTCTCTCCTGCAGCCTTTTTCCAATTCGGAGCTCTTTTCTTAATTTAAGTGATCAGAATCAATTTTGCAACAATGATTTTGCTCATCCACAAGTTTCATATCACTTTTCAGTGGTGTTATCCTCTACATTTACTCTTAAGACTTTTATTCCCCTGTATTGGTTTTCACAAGTAAAAGAAAAATAAAGTCCAATTAGCAACAAAAAGTATGTTCGCCATGCATGCTGTGATTTATATTATTATTTCACTGTATTTAACAATAATTTTAAGAGGTTTAGTTTCTTTCTCACCGATTTATTCAAAGTCTTGCAGGCAACACTACGGAATTAGATTCTATCTAATGAAACTTCGTTTTCATTAGATAATATTAATATATTTTTCTGCATTTTAATTAGTTTTTTTAATAGCGACTTTTTTCTAAAAATTCGAAAAAGTCTATTTAGCTGAGGAGGATTTAGTAATAAATAGTATTCTAATAAAAATTATTCGAATAAAAATTATTCGAATAAAAATTATTCGAATAAAAGTTATACGCTTAAAAATTATTCGAATAAACCTTAAACGAATAAACATTAATCGAATAAATTTTATTCGAATAATTTTTATTCCAATAATTTTTATTTTTTTATAGAAAAATGTTTAATAGGGACTTTTTTCTAAAAATTCGAAAAAGTCTATTTAGCTGAGGATTTAGTAGTAAATAGTATTCGAATAAAAATTATTCGAATAAATATTATTCGAATAAACATTATTCAAATAATATATACTACTTAAAAAGCAAAAGAAAATTTAATGGAATTTCAATTTTTCCCAATAATCCATTCTTTAGACAGTTTGATGAAAGCGAAATATATTCGAAAAATTCGAAAAATCCCCTTTAGCTGAAGTTTTTTTAATTAATTGTGATTTTTATTTTATCGAATTTGTATTTCTCAATGAAATTTCAGGTTTTTGGAAAATTGCAATTTTAAGTAGAATTTCGGATTTTATGAAATTTTTGATCTTTTGATAAAAAATATTATTCGAATAAATATTAATCGCATAAATCTGATTCTAGTAACTTATATACGAATAAATAGTGTTCGAATAAATATTACCGGAAAACTATTGGAAAATTCTTTAATCGAATACTGTTCGTATATTCGTTATTCGAATACTATTCGAATATTCATTATTCGAATACTACTCGAATATTTATTATTCGAATACTATTCGAATATTCATTATTCAAATATTACTCGGATATTCATTATTCAAATACTACTCGAATATTCATTATTCGAATACTATTCGAATATTCATTATTCAAATATTCTTCGAATATTCATTATTCAAATATTCTTCGAATATTCATTATTCGAATACTATTTGAATATTCATTATTCCAATACTATTTGAATATTCATTATTCGAATACTATTCGAATATTTATTATTCGAATACTATTCGAATAAATTTGATTCCAGTAACTTATATTCAAATAAATATTATTTTAAATATATACAATTCGTAGAAATATTATTCAAATCAATATTATTCAAATAAATACTCTTCAAAGTCTTTCAGAAATGTTTTCCTACATCTCGAAAATTTCCAGCGCAGTCTCGGCTTTTATGAAATTTTAATCTCTTAATAGAAAATATGATTTGTATAAATGTTACTCGAAACATATTATTCGAATTATTATTATTGAAACCAATATTATTGTTATTATATTTTTTTTTTATATTATTATTGCATTATTATTCAAATACCGTTCGCATTTTTATTATTCGAATACCATTCGACTAAATTTGATTCGAATAAATACTACTGAAATAAATATTATTCGAATATATGTTATTGGAAAAGAAGATTATTCAAATAAATATTATTCGTAAACATAATACTGGTATAAATATCATTCGAATAGATATTATTCCAAAAGATATTACTGTTATTTGTATAAATATTATTCAAATAGACAGTATTCGAAAAAATATTACTCGAAGAAATATTATTCGAAAAAAATAGACATTATTCGGAAAAATATTACTCGAAGAAATATTATTCGAAAATATATTACTTGAATAAATATTATTCGAATAAATATTATTTGTATAAATATTATTTAAATAAATATTATTCGTAAAAATACTATTGGAATATATATTATTTGAAAAGATATTATTTGAATAATTATTATTCGAATAAATGTTATTCGCATAAATGTTATTTGTATAATTATTATTTAAAGAAGTACTAATGACAAAATTTTATTCAAATAAATGTTATTCGTATTTTTATTATATATTATTCGATTAAATATTAATGAAAGAAATATTATTCGAATATATATTAGGCGAATTAATATTATTCGAAGAAATGTTATTCGTATAAAAATTATTCAAATAAATATTATTCAAATGAATATATTTGACTAAATACTAATGAATGAAATATTATTCGAATAGATATTAGGCGAATAAATATTATTCGAATAAATTTTATTCGTATAAATATAATTCAAATAAATATTACTCGTAAAAATACTATTGGAATAAATATTATTTGAAAAGATATTATTCGAATAATTATTATTCGAATAAATGTTATTCGTATAAATATTATTCAAATAAATTTAATGAAAAAAATATTATTCGAATAGATATTAGGCGAATAAATATTATTCGAATAAATGTTATTCCTATAAATATTATTCACATAAATATTTTTCAAATGAAAATTATTCGATTAAATACTAATTAAGGAAATATTATTCGAATTATTAGGCAAATAAATATATTGGAATAACTATTATCCAAAGGCCTTCATGTCTTCCTGACCTCAACATCTCACTTTAAGCTCAGCCTTGCATTATACGACATCCTTAATATTCCAGCCTTGATATGGATACCTTTAGGTATCTGAATATCTTGATTAAAATTTTTCGCATATTATTTAATTGATTAATTTTTATTCGAGAAAAATTCTTTCGATTAACTTTTATTTAAATAATTTTTATTTCGTTAATTTTTATTCAAATATAAAAATAAAAACATTCGAATAATTTTTATTCGAATATTTTTTTATTCGAATAATTTTTATTCGAATAACTTTTGTTAGATTAATGTTTTTTTCGAATAATTTTTAATCAATTAATTCTTATTTAAATAATTTTTGTTCGATTAACTTTTGTTCGAATAATTTTTATTCGGATAATTTTTATTCGAATATATCCTTTTTTTAATTTATTCGAATTCTTACTTAAATCACAATTTAAATTACAATTTAAGGCAGAAGCCGGCTTAAAATTTTCTACAAATAACGCTTAAAATTTTAATTCCTCTTGCCAAGAAACCAAAAGCCTCTTCGTAACTCGAAGGCGGCAGGGCTCTATAGAAGGCTTCAACAATTGTTTAATTTAAAAAATCTCTACGAAGTCAATATGTTTCACCGACATCTACGGGCAATCGACAACACATACATGACTCGTTTCTATAATTTGAAATTTTAAATGCAAAATTCAACATTTTTCTCTCAGTGTATTTGTAAAAAATATTTCCACTTTTTCAACAAGGCATGTTAACGTAAGTCATTATTAACCACTTCTTAAACGTTCAATACATTTTTGTGCCTTGTTTTGTTTTTGTCGGTTTTTGTTTTCTGCTGTTTATTTTTACCCGCTTTTGTAATAATTCATGAACACAAACAAACAAACAATCTTTAGTTATTTCTGCTTACTTCGCTTAACTCCAATCGAACATTTATTTGTTTTACAAACAAGCAATTTATGTCAACTCGTCAAATTATTCTTGTGTAAAATGGCGTCCACATTTATTTAATTTTCATTAACACTTTTCGTTGAGATCGATGGCTGCTGCCACATGCCAACGTTAATGTTGCTGACAAGAAAATTGATTTTCATTTGTTTGTTCAAAAATATTTTGGTTTTTTAAAAAAGGCGGGCAGATTAAAAAGACTTTGAAGACATTTTTGTTGTAAAACTGAAATGAACAAAATATTGATTTTATTTAAAAATAAAATTTAAAAAAAAAACTCATAATTTCAACAAAAGATCAAAATTCAAATTCAAAACTGAAATGGTGAAATTTCACCAAGAAATGAAAATTTCAGAATTAATTTTTTTTAAATTGTTACGAATGTTGTAATTCCACTAAATTAGTGAAGATTTATTAAAAAAGAGAAACAAAAAAAACAAAAAATTCCACAAAATATTTAAAATGCGAAATTTTATTAAATAAAAACCGGCTCGCTTTATGTCACAATAGTATGATCACGTCTGATAAAAAATCAATTAAGAGCCGAAAAAATCGTCCCGTCTGCAGAAGAAAAAGAAAGCGTTTTTATTGTTGTTTAGCTTAACCTTGCACTGACCAAGGTTAAATAAAAAAAACGTCATCCATGACTGGCAAGTTTTTCCTAAAACAAAAAAGTGGCCGTGACTCACCACTTTTTTCCTCCTTCGCGCGCGAAATACTACCTTTTACACAAAAAAAGTCGTCCAAAAGTCGTGAGTACTTTTTTCTTACAAACAAAAAAATTTCCGTGCATGAGTAGATTTTTCTAATTTTTTGCTACAAAAAAGTGAGTGCCCACCTGAATGACCACTTTTTTCGAACAAGAGCCGTCACCTGACTACATTTTTTCCGTAAAAAATGTCGTCTGTGATTAATTTTTTCTAAAAAAAAGTCTTCCGTGAGTGACTATTTTTTTTCTAAAAAAGTCTTCTGTGACTACTTTTTTTCTAATCGTCCGAGACTACTATTTTCTGACTATTTTTTTTTTCTAAAAAAAAATCGTCCGTAACATCGTTTTTTCCAAAAAAAAAAAATTCGCCATGAGTGTCTTTTTTCTCAAAAAAATATCCTCCGCGAGGAACTAATTTTGTTCCAAAAAACAAAAAAAAAAGTCGTGCGTGAGTGACATTTTCCTAAAAAGTGTGTAAAGTAATCTGTGGGTGACTATTTTACACCTAAAAAAATTCGTACGTAGGTTACTACGTTTTACCCAAAAAAAATTGCCCGTGAGTGTCTTCATTTTTCCTAAAAAGTAGTCTGTGAGTGAGTTCTTTACTCCTAAAATAATTCTTAAGTGGGTTACTACGTGACTACTTTTTTTCTAAAAAAAAAGTCGTAGAAAAAAAGTGAGTGACTACTTTTTTTATAAAAAAAAAGAAAGGCGACTGCGAGTAACCATTTTTTTTTCTAAAAAAAAGTCGACTGCGAGTGACCACTTTTTTTCTAAAAAAAAGTCGACTGCAAGTGACTACTTTTTTTTATAAAAAAAAAAGAAAGGCGACTGCGAGTAACCACTTTTTTTCTAAAAAAAAGTCGACTGTGAGTGGCTACTTTTTTTCTCCTAAAAAAAGTCGTCCGTGATTAACTACTTTTTCCTAAAAAAAAAGTCGACTGTGAGTGACTACTTTTTTCTACAAAAAAAAGCGACTGTGAGTGACTACTTTTTTTCTACAAAAAAAAAGTCGACTGTGAGTGACTACTTTTTTTCTACAAAAAAAAGTCGACTGTGAGTGACTACTTTTTTTCTACAAAAAACAAGTCTAAAAAAAAAGTCGACTGTGAGTGCCTACTTTTTTTTAATAAAAAAAACGTCGTCTCCTAAAAAAAGTCGTCCGTGATTAACTACTTTTTCCTAAAAAGTAGTACATGAGTGACTATTTCACTACTGGGTTTGTTACTACTTTTTTTTTCAAAAAAAAAAATTCGCCGTGACTGTACTTTTTTCTAAGTTTTTCCTACAAAAAATTCGTCCCTGAGTGATCACCTTTTTGCCTTAAAACAATATCGTCCATGATTACTTTTTTCTAAACAAACTGTCGTCCGTAAGTGACCAATTTTTTTTCTAATTAAAACGTCTTCCGTGAGTGACTACTTTTTTTACTTTTCTAAAAAAAGGTTATCTGGTGACTTTTTTTTTTCTAAATAAATGTCTTCCGTAGGTGAGTAATTTTTTTCTAAAAACAAGTCGCCTGTGAATACTTCTCTTCTAAAACAAAGTCGTCCGTGACTTCTTTTTGCCAAAAAAAAAAAAAAACGTCGTTCATGAGTGAGTACTCTTTTTTAAAAAAGAGTACTCACTCTCTTTTTTAAAAAAGAGTACTCACTCAGAAGTAGTCATTCGTGAGTGACTACTTCTTCTTTAAAAAAAAAGTCGTCCGTGAGTGACTACATTTTTCCTAAAAAAAGCCGTCCCTGAGTGGCCTTTTTTTTCCTACAAAAAATCTTTCCCGGAGTGACCAATTTTTTCCTACAAAAAAGTCGTCCCTGAGTGAAAACTTGTTTCCTACAAAAAATTCCATCCCTGAGTGACCACATTTTTTCCTTAAAAAATGCCGTCCCAGATTACTTTTTTTCAAAACGAACTGTCGTCCTGGAGTGACCACTTTTTTTCGAAAAAAAAGTATTCCGTGGGTGGCTATTTTTTTTTCGAAAAAAAAGTCGTCCGTAACTACTTTAATCGACCGTGACTACTTTTCTTGTAAAAACAAGTCGTCAGTGGTCACTCACATGACACGTCCGAGAGTGAACATTTTTCCCAAAAAAAGTCGTGAGTGACTAATCACTTTTTTTCTAAAATGAAAGCGCCTGGAAGTGTCTACTTTTCTACGTCGCTGCTTACAATCAAGTGCGACAACAGCACCATCTGTTAGTCAAAACGCCTTATTTTTAACGGCATAACGCACCGCTCTTTAAGATTTGATCCATCAGAACAAAGGATACTTTTTCTTCTTTTCCCCTAAAATTGATCCTTATCCTTTTAAACTTATATATGCCCGTGTCCTGGTTACTAAAAATTTAAGGAATTTATATTTTATTGTTGAAAATAATCCTTTTTCTACTTTTATATTTTTGTTTTTCTTTTTCATAATTGATTTTGTACGCTCGCCATAAATGTCACTGACACCGGTAAACACACAAACATACACACACACACACACACATTTGTTTGGTAAAGAAAAACATTCGTCTGAATTTATTTTGTTTTTATTAGCAGCAGTTTACGTTGCGCCTCATTGATTTGTGGACACTCAACAAGTTAAAATAACAAGTCAATAAAATATTGGAATAAATCAAGCATAGCCACACATACACACACACACACACACTTTCAAT
The DNA here is from genome assembly GCA_030448955.1 of Trichopoda pennipes. Lineage (NCBI taxonomy): Eukaryota > Metazoa > Arthropoda > Insecta > Diptera > Tachinidae > Trichopoda > Trichopoda pennipes. Next base: position 9,679,057 of record JASKUP010000040.1, read on the forward strand.
TATAAAAAAAAGATAAAATGTTTGTAGAGGATTAAAATAATGACAACCAAACCTTAACATAAGAACTCTCCACAGAAGTGGATGAGTAATGGAGCGTGTAATTTTTAAATCAAAACAAAATTCAAAGAGCAGTTAAAGGATATCAAAGGATGTCAAAGAAGGAGGCCAAACTATCAACCATGAAAAACACAAAGAAATGATTTTAACAAAGGAAGAAAACCTAAAACAAATTGTTGTTATTATTTTATTAAATAAAAAGGAACTTTTAGTAACCACGCAAACAAATCTTCTTCAACTGGATTCAAAATTTTAAAAATTTAATTTGGAATTTTAATTCACAAAATTTTTTTATCATTTTGTTTAATAGTTTTTCCTGCAAGTGGTTTTTTAAACAACTACTTCTGTCGCAGGTAATTTTTCTAATAGTACCTTGCTATTTGGTAAAGGTACTGTTTTAAAGTACTTTAATAAAAAACTTTTTAAAAGTACTTTTATTAAAGTGTCTCTGTAAAGTACCTTTTTTAAAGCTATATTTTTTTGGGGAATACTTCTTTTTAAAAGCTTCTAAGTAATTGGCAATGGTACTTTTTTGAAGTCCTTCTTCAAAAGAAAAATCTAAAAGTACTTTTAAAGTGTCCTTTTAAAGTACGTTTTTTAAATACCTTTACTTTTCTAAAGTAACTTTTTTATCGTACCTTTGTTAATGTGCTTTTTTTTAAGTACTTTTCTAAAGTACTTTTCTTTAAGGATTTTTTAAAAGTATCTTTTCTAAAGTACCTTTTTAAAATACTTTTTTTTGAAGTGCAGTTTTTAGAGTAGCTTTCTTAAAGTGGGGATTTAAAGTAAAAACTTTATTTTTTAAGTGATACTTGTTTTAAGATGCTTTTTACCAAAATCACTTTTTAGGGTGCTTTTTACAAAAAGTCCTTTTTTTTAATAAATCGTTTTTTTTAAAGATAGCTTAAGGTTCTTGAAGTACTTTTGTTGGAGATAATATTATTTAGAAGTACCTGGCTAATTGATTAAAGTACTATTTTAAATATTTTTAATAGAAACTCTTTTTAAAAGTACTTTTATTAAAGTGCTTCTGTAAAGTATCTTTTTTGAAGCTCTCCTTTTTTTGAGGGATACTTCTTTTAAGAGCTTCTAAGTAATTGGCAATGGTACTTTTTGAAGTCTTTTTCAAAAGTCCTTTTTAAAAGGACTTTTAAAGTATCCGTTTTAAAGTACGTTTTTTAAAATACCTTTACTTTTCTAAAGTAACTTTTTTATCGTACCTTTGATAATGTGCTTTTTTCAAAATACTTATTTTAGGTTTCTTTCCTAAAGTATCTTTTTTAAGTACTTTTCTTAAAGTGCTGTTTTCAGCGTACCTTTATTAAAGTGGGTTTTTAAATTACCTTTTTCAAGTACTTTTTGAAAGTATTTTTTTTTTCAAATACCTTTTTTAAAATTGTTGAAATTACTTTTTCGAATACTTTTATAAAATAATTTTTAAAGTAATTTTTGAGAATATTTTTTTAAAGTACTTTTTCAACACGACAGTTTGTTTTTCGGAAATTACCTTTTTTTGAAGCCGTTTTAAAAGTACTTATTTAAAGTACCTTTTATAAAAATGATTAAAATTACTTCTTCAAATACTTTCATAAAATATTTTTAAAGTACTATTTGAGAGTACTTTTTTAAAGTACCTTTTTTAATAACTATTTAAATTAATTTTTTCAATTAGTTTTGAAAAAATACTTTTTCTACACGACAGTTTGCTTTTTTTAAATGTTTTTTAATTGATGTTTTTTAATGGAACTTATATAAAATGGTACTTTCGTAAAGATTCTGTTCTGCAGCTTATTTTTTAAATGGTTCGTTTATAATCCAATTGTTTTCCAAAAAATTTTTTATCACACTTCTTAAAAAGGTACTTTTTGAAGGTACTTTTTTAAAAATTTACTTTTTGAAGGTACTTTCTAAATAGGTACCTTTTCTAAAGATAACTAAAATTACGAACAGTTTTTAAAATTTTTTTAAACTTCTCTTTTTGTATGCACTTTTTACAGGTATTTTTATAAATAATTTATCTCACTTTCTTTACAGGCACCTTTTAAAATACCTTGTATTAACATCTTACTTTCGTTAATATCATATCCCATAGCAATATGAAAAAGTTATTGTAGTCTCAACACGAAATTTTAACACTTTAAATTTAAGCTAAAAAGTACTTTTTAAAGTTCCCTGTTGGGATAAACTATATTGCAAAGATTAATTCTTATAGTTAATTGTTAAAAACTTGATTTTTTAAAAGGTACTTTTTAAGGTGCTTTTTACAAAAAGTACTTTTTAGGGTACTTTTTGAAAAAAGTACTTTTTCAGTTTTTTTTTTTTTTGTTTTTTTGCTAAAGATAACATAAATTACAAATACTTTTTATTTAAGCTGCTCTTTTTATATGAAGTTTTTTTTCAGGTATTTTTGTAAATGCTTTATATTAGCATCTCACTTTCCTTACGGGTACCTTTTTAATTAGCTTGTATGAATATCACACTTTCGAAAATATCATATCACATAGCAATATGAATAACTTATGTACTCTCAACACGAAATTTTAATATTTTAAATTTAAGCTAAAAAGTACTTTTTTAAAGTTCCCTGTGGTGAAAAACCTATAATGCAAAGATTAATTCTTATAGTTAATTGTTAAAAACTTAATTTTTTAAAAGGTTCTTTTTTGAAGGTACTTTTTATAAAAGGTACTTTTCGAAGGTACTTTTTATAAAAGGTACTTTTCGCCATAAATCGTTTTTTGTACAGATAAATTAAATTACGAATATTTTTTTTTAGTTTTTTTTTAAGCTGCTCGTTTTTTATGCATTCTTCAAAGGTACGTTTTTTAAATACTTTATATTAACATCTCACTTCCGATATAATATCATATCACATAGCAATGTGAAAAATTCCCATAATCTCAACATGAAGTTTTAACACTTTAAACTCAATTGTAGCATTCTGCTATCTACATATCTCATGGGTTATTAAAACAAGCCAGCTAGAAGTACTCGCAACACGTATAAAGAAGAAAATATGTGCCAAACTCTTGTGGCACAAATTTCAAAATAAATACCAAAAAAAAAAGTACTAACATAAACTGTAGTGTTTAAAAGGCACAAAATAAAAATGAAAATAACTGGAGGAACTGTTTTAAAGACAGTTAAATAACCTTGAATTTATCCTCCAAATATCAAATTTAAAGCCACTTTATAACAGAAACCACAGAAATTCAACAATAGTCAATCCCATCTGTAAAAGGAAAAATCACCATGGGCAAAATAAATAACAAAAACATGTTCAAGTAAATGACAAAGAGAAGAGGTTCGTCTGGGGATTTATTTTTTATTTATTATTTTTTTTCTATTTTTTTGTCGCATTCAACAAATTAATAAAAAAGCAAAGAAAAGCAACATGAATAATTCAAAGAAAAAATATTAAGGCAACTGAAAGCATCAACAATAACACAGCAATAAAAAACGACGTTCTGTTTAAGCATGTGTTGAGGAACATTCTTAAAATATTTAAGGATTTGTTTACAAAAGAGGACGAAATGTGGGTGAATGGATTTTGGTTTAAATAAAGCTTTTATTTTTAAGCTTGTTAAAAGCTATTTTATATTCTCGGTAAGGAGGTTGGTGTATTTGCTAAAACTAAAAATCGAACGCTTCAAAAGTGTAGCATGCTTTCAGGCGTATATTTTTATTTCAAAAACCCTTGACGATTAATATTTGATACATAATCGAATAAATGTTAATGTTGTTGAATAAACATTTTTAGTTTAGCACAGAAAAATTATTCTATTAATATTTAATAAAACTAAGCGAATAAAAATGTACAGTTTGGCATAAAAAAGTTATTCGATTAATATTTGATAAATAATAAAATTTCTGTTTTCCATCCCAAACTTTAAAATAAGCAAATAAACGACTATTCGATTAATATTACAAAAATAATCGAATAAATATTATTCGTTCTAAATTTAAAAACAAACAAAATAAAGAGATAAAATTGTTAAGTTTATTATAAAAAAATTATTTAATTAATATTTGATAAAAAATCGAATTAATTAAACAAATAAACGAAAAACAAGCAAACATTTACAGTTTAAACTAAAAAAATTATTCGATAAAAAAATAATCGAATAAATATTATACGTTATAAATTTTAAAATAAAATAAGCCGTTAAAAAGCAAAAAACGAAAAACGAACATCAATGAACAGTTTAGCCTAAAAAATTATTCGATTAAAATAATCGAATAAATATTATTCGTTATAAATTTTAAAGCAGCTAAAAAAGAAAATAAACGAATAAACGAAAAACCAACAAACATTTACAGTTAAAACTAAAAAAATATTCGATTAAAATAATCGATTTAATATTATTCGTTATAAATTTTAAATTAGAATAAGTAGTTGAAAAATAAAGTAAATGAATAAACGAAAGCAAAAACAAATTTAAAGTGTAGACTAAAAAATTATTCGATTAAAATATAATCGAATAAATATTATTCGTTATAACTTTTAAAGCAGCTGAAAAATATAATAAACGAATAAATAAAAAGCGAATAAAAACTTTCAGTTTAGTCTAAAAAATTATTCGATTAAAATAATCGATTTAATATTATTCGTTATAAATTTTAAATTAGAATAAGCAGTTGAAAAATAAAATAAATGAATAAACGAAAGCAAAAACAAATTTAAAGTGTAGCATAAAAAATTATTCGATTAAAATATAATCGAATAAGTTTTATTCGTTATAAATTTTAAAATAAAATAAGCAGTTTGAAAGATAAAATAAACGAAAAGCGAACAAAAACTTACAGTTTAGCCTAAAAAATTTATTCGATTAAAATAATCCAATAAATATTTTTCGACCTAAATTTTAAAATAAACAAAATAAAAGAAAAAAAATGATTCGATTAATATTTGATAAACAATCGAATAAATGATTTTCATCCTAAATTTTAAAATAAACGTTTATATTTACAGTTTGGCATAAAAAAAATTATCCAATTAATATTAAGTAAATATTCGAATAAAAATTTTTTGCTTTATTTTAAAATAAGCGAATAAATACAGCAAACGAGTTTAAATATTCGATTAATATTTGATAATAAATCGGGAAAATATTATTTTTGATAAATTTTAAAATAAACGAATAAAAAAATCTGTCGATTAATATTCGATTAAAATAATCGAATAAATATTATTCGTTATAAACTTTAAAATAGAAAAAACAGTTTCAAAAAATGAATAAACGAAAAGCAAACAAAAATTTACAGTTTAGCCTCAAAAATTATTCGATTAAAATAATCGAATAAATATTATTCGTTATAAATTTTAAAATAGAATAATCAGTTGAAAAACAAAAAAAATAGAAAAACGAACAACAATTAACAGTTTAGCCAAAAAAGTTCTTCGATTAAAATAATCGAATAAATTTTATTCGTTATAAATTTTAAAGCAGCTGAAAAATAAAATTAACGAATAACTTAAAAGTGAACCAAAAAATTACAGTTTAGCCTAAAATATTATTCGATTAAAATAATCGAATAAATTTTATTCGTTATAAATTTTAAAGCAGCTGAAAAATAAAATTAACGAATAAATGAAAAGTAAACCAAAAAATTTATATTTTAGCCCAAAAAATTATTCGATTAAAATAATCGAATAAATTTTATTCGTTATAAATTTCAAAGGCTGAAAAATAAAATAAACGAATAAACGAAAAGCGAACCAAAATTTATAGTTTAGCCTAAAGAATTATTCCTTAAAATATAATCAAATAAATTTTAATCGTTTTGAATTTTAAAATAGAATAAACAGTTGAAGAACGAAACATTTAAGAAAAGGGCAATTTTCTTAAAATAATTATGTCATTGTGTTAGAAAAAAAAATAATCAAAAAAATTCTTTTTTTTTTTTGTTAGTTGAATTAAATTTAAAACATTTTGTTCTAAAATTAAAAAAACTTTTAAAAGAATATTTTACTAAAATAAATATTTTTTTTGATTTTATAAAAATTCTTAATAAATTACAGGAGAGTATTAGTGTAAACGGTGTATAAAGTAATGTGTTCCCTTAAAATGGCTTTTAAAAAGAGTATTTTGGCTCTTAAAAATACATGAGAAATTCTGTCTTTCTCTCTCGCTCGCTCTCTCTCTTAAACCATAAACATTTAGCATAAAAAAATCTCTTTTGTAATGGCTTTGAACGAATTTCTTTCTTTATTTATTTATTTATTTGATTGGATGGACTTAATAATGATGAGTTTTGTAATTTGCCAAATACTCTGGTTTGTTCGTCGCTTGTCTTTATGGGAGCAAGACGTACGTGCGGATTAAATTTTTGTTTTAACGGAAATAACGTGATTCACAGTCAAATTAATTTTATATAAAAAAAATGTAAGAAAAAAAGATTAAAATAATTTTATAATAAAAATAATTTTGATTAAAAAAATATGTTGAAAAAAATTTTTTTAATTAAGTAATTAAATATTAAAATTAAAAAATAAAATGTGAAAATGAAACAAATTAAAAGTTTTTTGAATTATAAAAAAAATTGTTTAAAATTTTAAAATATTTTTCAATGGCCACTCAATTTGTTCGATTTGATTTATTAAACTTATTAAATTCAAAGGAATCCCTTGTTGTTTGACAACATTTCAAGTACAAATATTAATGCAATAAACACAATACACACACACACATGCAGAGGAATCTCTATATGCAATCACTTTGTGGAATTTTATTTCCTTTAAAACCTTTGAAAGGAAAGGAAATCCTACAGAAAAGCCATAAAAAAAACTTGAATACAAACGAATCCTTTACTGTTTTGTTCAAATAACCAAATTATACACAAGCTTACAAGCTCACACACACACACACACACACACACATAAACACAAATAAAGCCTTAAGTTAAAAACCACCTTCTTTAGCCCAATACACAACAGCAATACAATAACAAACAAAGGCAACAACAAAAATTGATTGAAAGTTTTATTAAAGGAATGAAATAAAAGTATAAATAATTACACACACATACACACGCATATATAAAGAGCTACAGATTAAAATTGTACACAAATCCCTTTGACATAAAGTGGCCAACACACGCTCTAGTTTAAATGACTGGGAGACTAAACGTCATTCCAACCTTAAAAAAAAAAATAACGAAACCAATAACATGTTGCAAAGGGAGATAACAAGTAAACGGAAAATCTATGCACTCATTACTACACACACACGCATATACTCACACACACTTACACATCTACAGCCAGATTTTAAATTAAAATAAAATTTAACTTAAAACCATCTAGTGATTACTACGCAGCTGTATTTAGTGAGAGCAGAAAGGTAAAGAAATATATAGAGAGAGAGACAGAGAGTGCGAGAAACAGTAAAAGGAAAATTGTTTTTATTCCTTTAATATGTCGATGAGAGTAAATTGTCGTTTTAATCTAACGGTAAAATAACAAAGTGAAAATAAAAGTAAAACAAGCCAGTGCGCGCGCAAATTGTAAAACAACAATAATAACAACAACAACGACAATTTACAACGACTACAATAACAAAAAAAACAAATTTTAAATGAAATCAACGAACCTTAAGGTGGAGAACAGCAAAGAAATGTGATAAAAAAAGGGATTTACACACACACACACACACACCAATAAAAAATAAATCAAAAGACAACAACAGCAACAATAACAACATTCAAATAAAATTACAAAGAAAGGGGTCAAACTAGGCAACCAAACATATCACTACAATTAATAATTCAAAATACTTAAATATTTATAAAAAACAAAAACAAACAACAAAGCAAAAAAAACTATGAAACAACAACAACAGAATATAAAGAAACTAAAAGAAATTCCTTAAAATGTTTTTTAATAAAATTAAGAAAACTAATAAAACAAACTCAAGGACTTAAGCAAAATCATATGATGACTTCAAAAAAAGGCAGTGGCAGCCACCGTAATCTTTTACCAGGATTAAACCACACATAAACCCAAACACCCACACACATACACTCATGCTTACAGGTTGTTTGTTGCTTTCATTTCTAAATATTAAAATTGAAATAATTTTAATTATTTTTCAATTGAGGTGTGGTGGCATGTGGCGGCACCTGGTTTCTTGCTATTTTTGGACTTTCAACTGAAAAAAAGACCAAAATTTGTAAAAAGCCATTCCAGAGACAGAACACCATTTAAGAACACCAAAAACAAAAACAACAAAGTGTTGTCTTCCAATTTGAATACTGTTACCGTTATAAAGGAATATATTTATTAAGAATATTTTCTTATTTATAATTCTCAGTCAGTGGAAAAAGCAACAATTTAGACAACATGGCCAGACGCAAAGGAAGCAGTAGAGGCAGTAAGTAAATTTTCTTTTACAATTAAATTTTTTAATAAACACTATAAACTGTAATAAGACTTAAGTCTCCTCTTGCCACGCCCTTTTTTTAGCCTTAACAAAATTTATTTATTTGTTATTTTCAGTTTTTTTTTTGGTCCTCCTACACTAGAACTAATTTCGGCTTTTTTTACTCCTTAAACAAATAAGCGTTTTTCAAATCAATATTAAGGGAAATAACCGATTATTAGTCGAATAAATTTTTTTAATTTTTAACCTTCAAATAATTCCTTCAATAATTGGCGATTAATCGAAAGCCTGCTTAAATTTTTTTTTTTTAAGAGAAATAGCACTTCAGACAACAATGCCTTTTTAGTCAAGTACCGTGCTACATTCTTTAGGAAAGGGACAGAAAATAGCTGAGACAGGTGGTGAAAATAGAAGGATAGTTACGGAAATTAACTGTCGTATAAGACAGCACAGGGACCAGTGACTATGCCTTCATCGCTGAGCAGCCCCACCGACAGTCAATTTTTATTTTTGTAGTGAAAAAAAACCAAGGTCTTCGTTGGGAATCGAACTCACAACCCCTATACTGACAAGCTAGTACACTACCTACTAGCCTACAGGGGCACCTAATTGTTTTATTAACAACACACATTCCTTGTGTGGAAGAGTACCAGAGTAGCACGCTCGACCTCTTTCTAACTTCACATACTCAACTTCATACTTTAGAAGTTGGTGTTTGTAAGCCTTCCGGTTACTACGATCACTGTATCATCTCCGCTTCCTTTTCATATTTGGAGCTTCACAACGTTTCGAAAACAGCTGTTAAACGCTTAAAATATATTTATGAGAAGGTTCGTTGGGCTGAGCTTAACGAATTTTTTAGGCAATTCACTTGGAAACTTATGTTTCTTGGACAATAATTTCGATGTCGTGATGGAAGTGGTTGGAAAAATGCAGTCGGATCAAGAGAGGAAGCATTCAGTAACTGGCTTGGAAAAAAAACGCAGATACTGATTCGCTACGCAAAAGGGCGAGATCTTCGTATGCCAATGTACTATGGCGCGAAAAAAATCTATACGAGGAGCGACTTCGTATTAAGGTTCTTGCTGCTCCTAAGGATAGCAAGAGCAAAGGATAATGTTAGTTCTTCTATTCCAACTCTTTTAAAAAATGATCAAATATTCACTGACCCGGTTGATAAGGCTAAACTTTTGGCTGGTATATTTGCAACCATCGCCCAAACTCGATAGAGTATCCATTACTATTCCAAAGATATTCTTTCGAGCTCGAGCGTTTAAAAAGGCTTTAGCACATCTCAACGTCAACAAGTCTCCTGGGCTGGATGGTATATCAGCAGTGGTCTTGAAAAGTGGCTTTTCGACGCAAGCCCATCTGTCGGCATATTGTATCAGGTCGATGAACTTCTAAAGCGTTAAAAAGCTTGCTAATGTAACGCCAATTCCCAAAAAGGGTGAGGCTAACAACCCTGAAAATTACCGTCCAATTGCAATTTAATTGGCTTAATTAGCTATCGACATTATGGTTTCTGTAGGGGGCGCTCTACGAGTGATATGCTCGCTTTCCTGTCGGAAAATTGGTGCAACTCCATACATCATTTCGGAGGTACATTGTCAACGGGGGAAAAACGGGAATCCCGTCCCCTGAAGGCTGGAAGCTCCACGTTATTTCCACGGGAATCAGTAGGCCCCAGAGTTAAGCTATTTGTCTCTTTAGCTTTTTAGCTGTTCTCTCTCTGATTATTGAGGTTGGCCCTTCGGGAGTATCGTGATGGTTGTGGTTTCGCGGCCCCTCATGAATTTTGATTAAGGGGGGAGGATTATCTCACCTTTACTGAGAACAATGGATGAATGATCCGGATCCAGTGAGCATGCTTGTCGTACGTTCTGGACCAGATGTTGGATAGTCTCCAGCTCTTCAGTAGGGAGTGATGGTTGGCGACCCTGCTGCGAAACCTCCGAAATTGCAACTGCGAATAATCTGTTGCTAGAAATTAGTCTTCGGCTTCCTAGGGCGCGGTGCATGCATCATATCACCCAAATGGTTTGACCACCATCGAGTTATGGCATACATACGCTAGGTACCGACGTAAATCCTATCACGCACTTCGGAGAAAGTAGATATTTCCAAGGCGAGTTCTGTCAAAAGTAGTTGCCTTTGGTGTCGGTGATCATTTCTACGGATTTATATCGAGTTTCTTCGGGAATCGCACTCTACAAATTTTTATAGATGAGATTTCATCCGACGTGTGCAAGATTAATTCAGGGGTACCTGCAAGGTACTTTCTACTCTTTCTCCTAATCTATTCCTCACATTTCTAAATGAACTTTTTGTCAAACTTTCAATCCTATTTACTCTTTCGCAGATGACAGCACCATTTGTCATTCGTATTCATTTAGTAATAGACCGAACCAGTTGGAGGTGAGTTCCAAAAGGCGGAGCACGAATGATACGCTCAATCGCGATCTCGCAAAAATCACCGAAGGGGGTTGTGTAAATAGAGTCGAATTTAATGCCCGTAAGAAGCAATGTTGCATGCTTCCACACTGATCTGTGCTCAGAAATGGTGCTGTTACTAGTGGGTGATATGGGTATTTCGGAATCGGAAGCTCTTGATGCTCTCTTGGCGTGAAAATTCAGTGTGATGTTCGATTATTGAAAAACATTTTCAGGCCTCCAAAGAAACTTTCGAGTTCCTCGGTTTTCTAAAACGGTGTAAGAGATACTTCGCCTCTTCCGATCTTCGTACTAATTATACCACCTATATCCGTCCATATATGGAATACAACTCTTATGTCTGGGCCGGCGCCCCAAAGTCTGTTTTGGAGTTGCTCCACCGCGTACAGGATAGAGCCAAGGGGCTCATTGGAGACGGTTGGGGTATCCAACTCTATTGATTCTCTGGAACATCGACGCAATGTGGGTTGTATTTCACTGTTTTAACGTCACTACAGTGGTAAGTGCTCTAACGAAATTAGGAAACTTGTTCCCGAAACTCTCTTTCTTTGAGAGCGCACCTATTTGTAGTCGATTGGCCAGTGAATGGCACTATGCAGTACAGGGAAATGCGTATTTTAGCAGAATAGTTCGGATGTGGAATAAACTCCCTCCAGAGGTCTCTCTCAAATTGTGTATCCACAAACACTACTCCCTCTTTTCTTCTCCCCATAACTTCCCAGTTCTGGCACAATGCATTGCATGTGTAGGGGTCATCCCCTGGATGCTGGTCCAAAAAAAAATGTGATCGTGATATTGATCTGAACCTCCTTAATAACAAGTTTTTTAGGATTAATGTCCCATCGCCTTTAAAGATTGTTAATGATGATCTTTATTATGTCCCAGTAGGAAATCATTTGAGTTTTCGATGTATCGATCAGCTTGGGGTTCTTGAAAGTTTTGCCTATAAGGAGCCAGATTTTTAAGGGTATTGAATCCGAAACTTTTACCGATCCTATCTTACTTCTTCAATTGTATTCTCGCGAAATCTACTTTTCCTGGAGATTGGAGATTCCCAAGAGTCATTCGTATAACCGAGACTAATGGTAATCCCGACCAATAACAATCCTACCGTTTATTTCTAAGATATTTGAAAATATCCCCAGTAGGCAATGAAATAATTTCCCATCACTCACTGGATTTTGTTAGGATAATTCTCAAGCTCGGCTTTCAGAATAAGGAAACGGTGAGTGAATTTATATTCAGCCAAATATATGATTGGTAGGACAAATCAGTTCACTTTTATGCTGGACTTAGCCTTTTTAATTAATGCAATGTACACCACACCTTCATGTGGGGGTGGGGTCAACTAAATTGTGAAAATTTACTATTCATGTGGTGAAAATTTACCGGTTTCACTTTGTAAAATTTGAACAGCTTTTTCACGTAAGCAGGCTCCTACTGACACAACTGTACGTAATTTAATCGAGGCTCACAAAATTTTTGCTGCCAATACTCTCGTCGTGGCCGTAGTGATGCAAAAATATAGTTTAGCATAAAAAAAATTATTCGATTAATATTTGCTAAATAATCGAATAAATATTTTATGTCCTAAGTTTAAAAAATAATCAAAAAAACGAATTAATCGAATAAAAAGTTATAGTTCAAAATAAAAAAATTATTCGAATAATATTTAATAAATAATCGTATAAATAATATTCGTCCCAAATTTTCAAATAAACACAATAATCGAATAACAATGTATAGTTAAGCATTATAAAGCATTATAAAAATTATTCGATTAATATTTAATAAATATTCGAATTAATGTTTTTCGTTTTAAATTATAAATTCAACGAATCAACGAAATAAAGAAATAAAAATTTACAGTTTAGCAAAAAAAAAACTGACATGCGATTAGTATTCGTCCTAAATGTTAAAACAAATGAATACGAATACGATTTAGCATACAAAAATATTAATATAATTATAAATTATATTAATATTTAAAAAAAAAAAATCGAATAAATATTTTATGTCCTAAATTATAAAATAAACGCATGAACGAAAAAATTAAAAATTAAAAATTTACAGTTTATCTTAACAAATTATTCGATTAATATTTGATAACTGATAAATTTTAAAATAATCGAATAAAAAAATAAATAAATAAAAATTAATATTTAATAACTAATCGAATGAATATTTTATGTCCTAAATTTTAAAATAAACGAATACAAATTTACGGTTGAGCATACAAAAATAATCGAGTAAATATGTTATGTCTTATGTAAATGAACGCACTAATCGGTTACAAATTTATAGTTTAGCATAAAAAAATTATTCGATTAATATTTGTTTATCTCTTAAATTTTAAAATGAACGAATAAAAATGTACGGCTGAGCATATAAAAATTACTCGATTAATATTTGAAAAATAATCGAAAAAATATTTTATGTCTTAAATGAACGAACCAATCGGTTACAAATTCACAGTTTAGCATAAAAAAATTATTCGATTAATTATCAAATATTTAAACTAATCGAATAAAAAAATAAATAAATAAAATTTAAAAAAAAAGCAAAATCATATAAGAAAAGAGCAGGTTTCCTAAAATAATTAACTCATTCAGTCAAAAGAAAAACAAAATTATTCGAATAATTTTCCTTTTTAATTGCAATAAAATTGAAAACTTTGAATAAAGCCAGGAATAATCCCCCCAAAAAAACCTGCAAAAATATTTTTTTATAAACCAAATTTACCCTACAAACAAAAACTTTATAAAAGATGAAGGAGATGAAGAAACAAACCAACAAATTCTAGGTAAAATATTGTAATAAAACATTGTTGAAAAATGTACAAAAACATAAATAACAAAGTTTTACTTTATGAAAACAACAACAACAACAAAAATATATTAAGAAAAAAAAGGTATTTTGATGTTGACGTTAAAACATTTACAAAGTTGAGAATTTATGCACACATAAGCATACTTATACTCATACACACACAGACACTCACCCATATTCATTTAATACCACAATTGTAAAAGTACAAGTCTTTTTGTAGCCAACAAAAGACAAAAAGCATCAAAAAACATCAAGTGAAAGAAAATTTGCAAAAAAAGAAAAAAAAAACAAAAAATAAATGAAATAAATAAAAGGAAAAGAAGAAGAAGAAGAAAAGAACGTAACTGACTGAACTTGTTCTTCATGACAAAACGTACTTATTCTTACAGAAATTTTTTACATTTTACACACACATTAACATACACAATGTGTGTATAAACGTTTATATGCCTTCATAAGTTCTTTTATATTTTTTTTTTGTTGTTATTATTTCTCTGTTTTACAAAAGTTAGGTTCATTGCTTGGTCACAGTGTTGTAAATTATTGTAGGTGTGTTTGTGTGTTCATAAGTCTGTTTATGTAGTTGTGTGTACTTCATACCCCAAATACAGCATTGGGGATTCCCTTACGTAATAAATAAATATGCTAAAATGTATGTAAACACATTTTACTGTACAAAGCACATGCATTCATTAAACAAATAACAACGACAACAGCAACAACAAACTGAATAAACTGACACACAAATACATTTTTGTATACTTCGTCCCTGCATATTTATACATTCGCTCTTTGTCGCTGTCGTTTCCAAATAAATTTATATTCAGGCAAAAACAAACTAAAAACATTTGTATTACAAACATTGTAGGCACGCGCGTGTGTATGTGTATGCAATCGTATCTGCCTGACTTCATATATGAACCACATAACGGCCCTCTATAAAATACAAGCACAAACACACACCCACGCACCCACAAAAAATGTTTTCCATAAACATCTTCTGGGAAAACAGTTGAGTAAAACCTTTACAAGTAAAACACACACACACACATACACTTTAATACTCAACAACAAATATTTACAGTTATTTATTATTTGTTTTTTTTTTTCTTACATGCTCATAAAATCATATTGCGGGTGGCTGAGAGACTGAGAGAGAGTAAAAAGGTTACAAAGTAAAGAAAGTTGTTAATTCTCTATTTGTTGCAGGGTTGGCAGATGCAGTAGTATGACATTTTGACACTTGTCAAATTTAAGTAACTCACGCTAATAAGAAAAAAAAATAGTTTTTCTTTAACTATTCGTTTCATATAATAATTTTTAATGGGTGTAACAAAAACTTCATTTTTTATTGAATTACAGTAAACAAAATTTTTCAGCTCGTTATTTCCCAAGACTCAGTTCTGAGAATTGGATGTGAATGTAGTGGTTTTTGTGTTTGAATACCGCTGGATTATTATCTCTAAGGCTATTTAAAAAAGACTCGTCTTACATGAACAACCCACAAACAACTAAAGCTCTGCAAGCTGCATTTCGGGGCCGCATTGACGAGATAAGCGAAGCTTTGTTGCAGCTGACTGAGTGTATTAATTATTTTGAAACACATTTTCTTAAATGTTTTGCTTATTTTAAAATTCATGGCGAATATTATTTATTCGATTATTTATCAAATATTAATCGAATAATTTTTTTTTATATTAAACTATAAATTTTTATTCGTTTACTTTGAAGTTTAAAACGAATAATATTTATTCGATTAATTATCAAAAATTAATCGAATAATTTTTTTTTATATTAAACAAGAAAATTGTATTCGTTTATTTTGAAATTTCGAACGAATAATATTTATTCGATTAATTATCATATATTAATCGAATAATTTTTTTTTATAGTAAACTGTAAATTTGTGTTCGTTTATTTTGAAATTTAGAACGAATAATATTTATTCGCTTAATCATCAAAAACTAATCGAATAGCCGTTTAATGCTAAGTTGAAAATGGGTACTCGTTAATTCGTTTATTTCGAAATTTAGGACATAAAATATGTATTCGATTATTTATCAAATATTAATCGAATAATTTTTTTTATATTAAACTATAAATTTTTATTCGTTTATTTTAAAATTAAGTACACAAAATATTTATTCGATTATTTATCAAATATTAATCGAATATTTTTTTTTACATTAAACTGTAAATTTTTATTCGTTTATTTTGAAACTTGGAACGAATAATATTTATTCGATTATTTATCAAATATTAATCGAATAATTTTTTTAATATTAAAGTAGAAAATTTAATTCGTTTATTTTGATATTTAGAACGAATAATATTTATTCGATTATTTATCAAATATTAATCGAAAGATCTTTTAATGGTAAGTTGTACATTTGTACTCGTTTATTCGATTATTTATCAAATATTAATTGAATATTTTCTTTTATATTAAATTATAAATTTTAATTCGTTTATTTCAAAATTTTGGACGAATATTATTTATTCGATTATTTATCAATTATTAATCCAATAATTTATAATGCTTAACTGGTGTATACTTTTTTTTGATTATTTCGTTTATTCGTTTATTTTAAAATTTATAACAGAATATTTATACAATTATTTATCGATTAATAATCGAATAATTTTTGTGTGCATTATTCCTTTAATTCGCTTATATATTTAAAAATGTTCATTCGGTTACTTTTTTATTTTAAAATATTTAGTCCATTATTAATAAAATATTAATCGAATAATTTTTTTTAATGCTAAACTGTAAATTTCTAATCGATTACTTCTTTATTTAAAAATGCTTATTCTAGTAGTTATCAAATATTAATCGAATAATTGTAAATTTTTAATCGATTACTTGTTTACTTTAAAATCGAATAATTTTTAAACGATTATTCGTTTGTTTTAAAATGCTTATTCGAATATTTATCAAATATTAATCGAATAAATTTTTTTAATGGTAAATTTTATATTTATATCTAATTGATTACTTGTTTATTTAAAAATGCTTATTCGATTATTTATCAAGTATTAATCGAATAATTTTTATTCGATTACTTTTTTATTTTAAAATATTTATTTTATATATTCGATTATTTATCAAATATTAATCGAATAATTTTTAACTTTTAAACGATTACTCGTCTATTTTAAAATATATTTATTCAATTATTTATCAAATATTAATCGAATAATTTTTTTATGCTAAATTGTAAATTTTTAATCACTTACTTAATCTTTTATTTTAAAATACTTAATCGATTATTTATAAAATATTAATCGAATAATTTTTTTAGAATGCTAAATTGAATATTTTTAATCGATTACTCGTTTATTTTGAAATATATATTCGATTTTTTGTCAAATATTAATCGAATAATTTTTGTTTTGGTGCTAAATTGTAAAGTTTTAATCATTTACTCGTTTATTTTGAAATATTTATTCGCTTATATATTGGATAAAAATCGAGTTTGCCGTTTTAATAAAAATTTGTCAATCAATTGCTGTATTTTACGATCAAAAATTTACGAGCCATCTTGTGCCGATTAATTACGTTTAATCCTTTACGCGATTGGCCAAGCAGCTGTTTTTTTGTTTTTTTTTTTGTTTTTTGGCAATAGAAAAATCTTTTCTTTATCATACAAAGAAATATTTGAGTGATAAAATACCGAAATTAGCGAAATTGGGGGCAAAAACAAAACAAACGCAAAAAAACACTTAATCATCCCTGACACAATTTAATACAATTTTTTTTTTCATTAAAAAGCAACAGTCGTATACACAAAAACACACAAATACACTCACAGTTGCACTCACACTCAATCAAAGAAAAACGACTACAGCGAAAGAAAACAAAAAACGTTTCCAACAAGTTAACAGATGAAAGAAAAAATCATACAAAAAACAAAAACAAAAAATAATAACACAACAACAACAAGAACAACAACAAGAGTAATAATAATAATAATAATAATAATGGCTTAACCCCAGTACTGAAGCAATATTACAGCAACAGCAACATCTAAAAAGTGTTATAAAAGTACATCACCCTCAAATTTCCCCCTTCTGCTCCTCCTCCATTCTCACTGTATCTGTACAAAAACACGAAACATTTTAAAATAGAGAAAACTGAAATGCCTACAACCGCCACAATATTTGTTTGCCATAGAACTTGCAATTGGTGGCGTCATGGAACTGTTGAGTTCCATTTTATTTCATTATTATTTGTTTTATTATTTAATTGTTAAATAAAATGGCATTTGCTGTAACATTTTCCTCTCCCTCCCCTCCTGTCAGTGTTAACTAAGACACAAGAAAATTGTTGAAGCAAAACTTAGGCAGGCGGCACTCACCAGTTCGTTCATATCTGTGACACTTGAAATTTTCTTTAAGGAAAGCTTAAGTTCAATTTTAATAGTAAAGGTTGCATGTTCGGTCGAACCTTTAAGATGTTAGTTTTTTTAAAGCCACCCATAGTTTCTGAGCATGTTGATGTTCCAACGGCCCTGGTAGCGTTTTTCCAATATTTTGATATCTTGGTGACAACGTTTACCGTGCTGCTCACTAAAGTCTCGTACATTTTCAGGAAAGTAGTCAAGATGACTGTTTTCAAAAAGTGAATTTTCAAGCTCATCGAACATCTGGGTCGTTTTGAATGTCCTAAGAATTTTCTTACAACTTCTTTGAGTGATGCCCACGCTTCTTTCTGGTGATTGTATTTTCAAAGTTAATGTCGAACATCATTTATGGAATGTCAGGCCCTACAAAGACGGCTTCTTTGAGTTTAGGTTCTGAAAGGTTTGGAAACTTTTGGTAGAGATACTTTAAACAAGGTCCTACTTTAGGCAATGCCTTCGTAAACTGCTTCTTGAGGCCGCCTAACTTTATATGTAGAGGTGGTAGGAGAATGTTTTGAGGATCTACAAGGTTTTTGCGGAGAAATTTCCTCTTCACGGTTTTTTTAAAGACGCCCTTTTAGGCCAGTTCTTTATGTTCCAATGTTGATGCCTAGCTCGACTGTCCCATTCGCACAAGAAACATGCAAATTTGGTGTGAAACCACTTTGCTGACCCAGAAGCATGCAAATCACTTTTAAATCGCCACATATCATCCCACCGTAAGGAGAATAGCCGATTTTATCCAACACTATTTACAGATTTTCATAGCTCTCTTCCATATTTACAGAATGGCCAATAGATACAGATGCTTAAACTTGTGTTGGATGAATCGATAAATAGTCTCCAGTCTTCTTTGTTGTATTTAACTCCGAACTCATTCATTAAACCTGGAATGTTTGAGCACCAAATCACCGTTTTGATCAAAGAATATTGAAGACTGCCGCTCTATCTCTCTCTTTCTTCCTAACACATATATACTGGTTCCATCTGCCAACAACTTGTTTTCTTTCAGTCTAGAACCAACCAATTCAGCTTTTTCTTTCGTTAAACCAAGATCCCTAATCAAGTCATTAAGCTCGATCTGCGTAAACAGTTGACGCTCTTTTTTTTCTCTAAAGTACACTGGAACTCTTCATCATCTTGCTGGTCTAGCTCGGACTCTACACTAGAAAACGTTTCAAGTTGAACATAATTCAAGTCCTCTGGAGATTATGACACCGGCAAATCATCATCATGCCCTACTGGTCGGATAGCGGACATTAGGTTAGGGTAGCTTATTACCCTCTTGTTTTTTTTAATTATGGCCCTCCATACCATAGAAACAGCAAACTCGAAAGCTTTTTTCTCCTTATGTGGGGCCTAAGATTTATCCTGATCACCAACTTTTAGTTCCAAAATATAAGAAAGAAAGTCTTTTCTTACAGAGTTCTTATAACCGTGAGGAGGCATTTTACTGAACAGCTAAGACTGTAACAAGAAAGTAAGGTTAGGTTACACAATATCAGCCGGGGACTATGACATGTGTTTCACCAGTGCTGACAACTCTTCTATATTCACTACAAATTGTATTTTACAATTCCATTTAAACTAAATAAAAAGTGTTGAAATCTGTGAAAAAATCACATTTTATAAAAACAGTTACAGTTACAAGTTTTAGAAACGCTTGAGCAACTCCAATAAAATATTCGTGATGAAATTAATGAAATACCGCGTGAAATGTGTGAGAATGTAATGAAACTTATGCTTAATAATTTATACCCTCCCGGCGGGCACCCTGTATAAAAGGTATTTTTAATTTATTTTGTCGGTATAGAACTTTGAAATGGAACAAAACAAAGATGAAATTTGTCGAAAGAAAATCTTCTGGCATTTTTAATTAAATATGCCGCGGCTGGCTTGGACGTAGTCTAAACTGGAGTTATAATTTTCTATCACTTTTTATGGCCGTATATCGGCAATAATGCCGCGAATGTTTCACTCCAAGTGTTCAATCGTTTCGGACTTATCGACGTAGACTAGCGATTTTATATATCCATATTATAATCACACGATCTTGGAGGCCAATTATCAGGTTCGAAACATGAAATAGTGTGCGATTACCTAAACGTCCCCTCCCCGGGGGGCACATTTATCGGTCTTTATAGAATACTTAACTATCTAGACTTGTGCTGCTGGGGGTATAAGGGAGCCCAGTCCCCTGAAGGCAAGCAGGGAGTCAACTGGAGAATCCACGTTATTTCCACGGAAATCACTAAGGCCCCAGAGTTCCGCTAATTGTCTCTTTAGACTTTTAGCTGTTTCTCTGACTGATTATTGTGGTTGGCCCTTCGGGAGTATCGTGGTGGTTGTGGTTTTGCAGCCCCCACATGAATTTGATTATAGGGGCCAGGATCATTTAATAACACCAACGGGTGAGCATGCTAGTCATGTGTTCTGGACCAGGAGTTGGATAGTCTCCAACTCTTCAGCAAGTAGTAGTGGTTTGCAATCCTGCTTTGGAACCGCTGAAATCGCAACTAGGAAAGACCTGTTGCTAGAATTAGTCCTCGGCTTCCTAGAGCGTGAATAACGTTGCTTTTCATTCGCAGTGGTTGATGAACGAAAAAGTTTAGTAATCATGGCCGCCGTGACTTTTTTTTTAAGAGAAGTAGCACTAGTATATTTGAATCGAATTAGTAGCAACCAAATAAGTTTTAATCGAATAAAATTTAATCGAATGAGTATTATTCGAATAAGGTTTAATTGAATAAATTTTAATCGAATAAAATTCAATCGAATAAAAATTAATTGAATAAGTAAGTTTTAATCGAATATATTTTAATCGAATTAGTAGCAACCAAATTAGTTTTAATCGATTAAAATTTATTCGATTGAGTATTATCCAAATAAAGTTTAATCGAATAAATTTTAATCGAATAAAATTCAATCGAATAAATATTAATTCAAATAAGGTTTAATCGAATAAGTTTTAATCGAATATATTTCAATCGAATTAGTAGCAACCAAATTAGTTTTATTGATTAAAATTTAATCGAATGTTTTTCATCCAAATAAAGTTTAATCGAATAAATTTTAATCGAATAAAATTCAATCGAATAAATAATAATCAAATAGGGTTTAATCGAATAAGTTTTAATTGAATATATTTTAATCGAATTAGTAGCAACCAAATTTATTTTAATCGATTAAAATTTAATCGAATGAGTATTATCCAAATAAAGTTTAATCGAATAAATTTTAATGAAATAAAATTCAATCGAATAAATATTAATCAAAATAAGGTTTAATCGAATAAGTTTTAATCGAATAAGTTTTAATCGAATATATTTTAGTCGAATTAGTAGCAACCAAATAAGTTTTAATCGATTAAAATTTAATCGAATGAGTATCATCCAAATTAAATTTAATCGAATAAATTTTAATTGAATAAAATTCAATCGAAGAAATATTAATCAAATAAGGAATAATCGAATAAGTTTTAATCGAATATATTTTAATCGAATTAGTAGCAACCAAATTAGTTTTAATTTAATAAAATTCAATCGAATAAATTCTAATCGAATATGATTTAATCGAATAAGTTTTAATCTAATAAGTATTAATCGAATAAGTTTACCATTGGGAATCACACAACAAACCATTTATTTACGTTTTGTATTGGGATTTTATCAAAACCAAGGTTTTAAACAGAAGTAGCACTTCAGACAACAATGCCTATTTAGTCAAGTACCGTGCTACATTCTTAAGGAAAGGGATAGAGAAGAGATGAAACAGGTAGTGCAAGTAGAAGGATAGTCGGAAATTAACTGCACAGCACAGCGACCAGTGACAATGCCTTCATCGCTGAGCAGCCCCACCGACAGTCAATTTTTATTTTTGTAGTGAAAAAAAACCAAGGCCTTCGTTGGGAATCGAACCCACAGCCCCCATACTGACAAGCTAGTACACTACCTACTAGCCTACAGGGCTAAAGATCGCTTAGACCCGAAGTTGTAATATCAATATCAATAATTTTTCAAGTGCCCACTGTGCAAAATTCACTATTTACTATTTCCTTGAACAATTTACATTTTCTTAATATTTAATATTAATTGTTGTTGTTATTGTTCAGTTTTTGTTCTTTTGTGATACCAACTGCGTTTCTATCACTTTTTATTTCTTTGTAGTTCTCGTTTTCCTTTTATATTCCTTGAGTTTCTTTACATTTTGTGTTCACAAGGATTTACATTATTCTGGTGTTTATATTGCTGTTCTTGTTGTTGTTGTAATTTTTTTTGCATTCCAATTAGGACTTAAGCATGCCAACATAAAAAAATAAAAGCAATGTCGACGTCGACACACATTATTACAAAGTTACAAAAAGGAAACAACCAGCAATAACAACAACAACAACAAAAATAATCATAAATTTTTCCATTTTGCAATAATTTATTTTACGGTCTCGTCCTCTGCTTATTGTGTTGTAATTTCTTCAAAGAGTTGTATCTCTTCTTCTGCACGAATATCTGAAGTGCGTGAGTTGAAAAAAAATATTTATGTGAGGAAAAGGTTCACAACCCATTAAAGAAGTTTGCTTGGGAGAAAGAAATTGTTGAGCGCGAAAGGGCCTTTTCGGCAAAAGTACCCGAATATTAAGGAACTGAGTAATCAGTTAATCTAAATTTTAACTATCGTGTTGTCTTACGGAAAACTTCATGGCAGCTTCATCAGCATAAAACTTTGTCTGAGTTCCCTTCACTTCAGAAAAGCTCAGTATTCTCAGAAACAACTCAAAATGAAAGTCGAAAAACTAGGAGCTTTCTGTAGCAAAATAATCAAAAGTTTTCATTAAAAAACTCTCGTACAAGAATTTTCTTTAAAAAGAAACTCCTCGAAAAACAGGTTTCTACAGAAAATTCAGCAAAATTTTGATTTCTATAAAAATCGCTTAAAGATAAGAAATCTATCGAAAAAGTTTTGTCTATAGAAATTCTTCGAAATAGCCGCTTCTTAAAAAAAACAAAATTATTCAAAATGGAGTCTCAAAAACTATAACCGAAATGAGTTTTCCTTTAAAAATCACGCCGAAATACGAAATTTAGTATAGAAATTTCGTCGAAATATTATTTTCTATAGACATCTCGTCGAAGTAGTATTTTCTGTAGAAATTTTTGAAATGTATTTTCGTCGAAATAGAGCTTTCTACAGAAAACTAATTTAAAAAGTCTTCTGCAGAAAAATCATCAAGATAGCGTTCTCTACTGAAAACTCATCGAAATAGAGTTTTCTACAGAAATCTCGTCGAAATAGAGCTTTCTGCAGAAAACTCGTCGAAATAGAGCTTTCTACAGAAAACTCGTCGAAATAGAGCTTTCTACAGAAAACTCATCGAAATAGAGCTTTCTACAGAAAACTCATCGAAATAGAGCTTTCTACAGAAAACTCATCGAAATAGAGCTTATTGCAGAAAACTAATTTAAATAGTCTTCTGCAGAAAACTCATCTAGATAGCGTTCTCTACAGAAAACTCGTCGAAATAGAGCTTTCTACAGAAAACTCATCGAAATAGAGCTTTCTACAGAAAACTCATCGAAATAGAGCTTTTTGCAGAAAACTAATTTAAATAGTCTTCTGCAGCAAACTCATCTAGATAGCGTTATCTACAGAAAACTCATCGAAACAGAGCTTTTTGCAGAAAACTAATTTAAATAGTCTTCTCCAGAAAAATTATCTAGATAGCGTTTTCTACAGAAAACTCGTCGAAATAGAGCTTTCTACAGAAAACTCATCGAAATAGAGCTTTCTACAGAAAACTCGTCGAAATAGAGCTTTCTACAGAAAACTCATCGAAATAGAGCTTTCTACAGAAAACTCGTCGAAATAGAGCTTTCTACAGAGAACTCGTCGAAATAGAGCTTTCTACAGAAAACTCATCGAAATAGAGCTTTCTACAGAAAACTCATCGAAATAGAGCTTTCTACAGAGAACTCGTCGAAATAAAATTAAAATTAGTTTTCTGTAGAAAAATTATCTACATAGCGTTGTCGAAATAGAGTTGCCTATAGAAAACTTAATGAAATAACGTTTTCCACAGAAATCTTGTCCAAATAGCGGTTTCTACAGAAAACCAATCGAAATATAGTTTTCTGGAGAAATTGTGGAATCATTGATCCCTAATTCTTTAAAAATAATTTTATAGGGGGCTCTATAGTTGTCACATTTGACAGTACAATTGTGACAGCTATAGAGCCGCCTTGATTGCTAACTTTTTCGTTCATCAATTGAACATCCACGATGATATGTAGAAGCTTTGGTTTTCAGCAAGACGGCGCAACGTGTGACTCAGCTCGAGCACCATTTATTTAAGAAACCGCACACCGTTTCACGTTTCGGATCCATGAAGTGGCGTCCAAGATCTTGCGATTTAACGCCGCCACACATGTTTTTCGTGAGGAGGAATATCTGAAGACATTAGTCTATGCCAAAAACCCCGAAACGATAAAAGCATTCGCCGCATCATACGGCCAGAGAAAACTTATTTAAATTATAATGACGGAAGATTTAAAAAAAATATCATCGTTGTTTTATTTCATTTCAAAGTTTTATACCTCTATAAAGAACACCCTTTATTCGGGGAAATCCACAAAAGACTATCAGTACTGCATTTTGTTAGGATTGCAATTGAAGGATTGAAAATTGATGAATTTTTTTTAAAGCGACAATTGACAGAGCCAAGGAATAAACACCAAAAGGGGACTTAATTATTCCCTTCAGTAGACAAATTCAGTGAAATTAATGCGGAAATTGTTAAAAGAGGAAAACCGAAAAAATATAAGGCCATTTACACCATGTGTGAAACTATACATTGGCTCTATCTGTGCCGTAGGTACTTAAGTACCAAATTAAAACTTTTTAGGTTCTTTCGTTCTAAAGTAAAATTTTTTAGTTTAACAATTACAATTACAATTAGGTAATTTAGTACTAAAGTAGTACTTGTTAGGTACTTTAGTACTAATGCAGTATATTTTAGGTATTTCAGTACTAAAGTAATACTTTTTAGGTTCTAGGTAGGTATTAAAATAGTAATTAGGATATTTAGTAATACAACAGTACTTTTCAAGTTCTTTAGTACCAAAGTTTAGGTTTAGGTACTTCTGTAAGTAGTACTTTTTAGGTTCTTTGCTACTAAAGTAAATTTTTTTCCTTAATACTAAATTATTAATTCGGTAATTTAGTACTAAAGTAGTACTTTTTAGGTACTTTAGTACTAATGCAGTATATTTTAGGTACTTCAGCACTAAAGTACTACTTTATAGGTTCTTTAGTATTGAAGTAATATTTTTTACTTTAGTACTAAAATAGTAATTAGGTAATTCAGTACTAAACTGTTGCTATTCAAGTTCTTTAGTACTAAAGTAGTATCTTTTAGGTACTTTAGTACTAAAGTAGTACTTTTTAAGTTCCTCACTACTAAATTAAATTTTTTTTCTTTAATACTAAATTAGTAATTAGGTAATTTATTACTAAATTCTAATTTTTCAGCTACATCAGTATTAAAGTACTATCTTGTAGGTACTTCAGTACTACTAGTACTAAACTAGTAGAGAGGTTCTAGGTAGGTACTTAAATCGTAATTAGGTAATTTAGTACTTAAGCTGTACTTTTCGAGTTCTTTAGTACTAAAATAGTATCTTTTAGGTACTTCAGTACTACTAGTACTAAACTAGCAATTAGGGAATTTAGTACTAAAATATTACTTTTTAGGTACTTTACTACTAAAGTAAATTTTTTTCTTTAGTACTAAATTATTAATTAGATAATTTACTAAATTATTAATTAGATAATTTAGTACTAAATTTTTACTTTTCAGGTTCTTTAGTACTAAAGTAGTATTTTCAGGTACTTCAGTACTACTAGCACTAAACTAGTATATAAGTAATTTAGTGCTAAACTAGTGATTTTTAGATTCTTTGGTACTATCCGTAAGTACTTCAGTACTACTAGTAATGAACTAGTAATTAGGCAATTTAGTACTAAACGAGTACTTTTTAGGTTCTTAAGTACTAAAATAAATTTTTTTAGTACTTTAAGTATAAAATTTACCTCAGTTTATTTAATACAACAAATAATTCATCACAATTAAAAGAAATAAAAAATTTAAATCATAATTAATTTCAAATTCAATTTCACTGGCTTTTTGAAAAAGTTTTATTTGTTATTTGTTATTTTTGCCAAGCGCTGGTCATTTATTATTCATTGATATTAGTCACCATTCAAAATGCTTTTATAAGCAATACGAAAAATTATTAACGTTTTTCTATTGAAAGTAATTTTATACATTCCCCACTTCAAGTCAAACTATTCAAATTAAATTCACTTTAAATTATTTTTGTTTTTTTTTTTGTGAAACGAACACATGCCTTAAATCATCAAATGACGATTACCAATGTTCAGCGATAATTTATTATTTTTTGTGTTATAAAATTATTAAATAAAAAATGTGGACATAAAAAATATTGCTTGTTAATAGCGATTAGATAAGCGCACCTTTAAACTTCAGACTCGTGCAGCAGAAAGTACTTTTTTTTACTTTTTGCAAAGCAAATGAAATTAACACAAAAATGTATGGCCAGATTTTTTAATAAAAAAAAACAACGCAAACGCATTTTAAATAAATTTTAAATAAATTTAAAAAAAGGGAAATAAAAATTTTCTGTTATTAACAAATTTTTAAACGCAGATTAATTTTTGTTTTTAATCAGAAAGCCAGAGGGGAAGGAAGCAAGTAGTGATGGTAAGATGCTTCCCAATTTAAAAAACTTATCAAAAAATACTAGACTGCCAGTTTTTAATTTTTTATATGCAAGAGTCCGAGATATATGTCAAAATGCTTGACTTAAGGGGACACCCTTTAGTTTTCAATTTTATATTTATTTCTACGCCCGCTATAGTGGGCAATCAAGACAGCATAACAATATATTTCAACTGTCTATCTATGGTGGTACAAAATATAAGTGTTACTTAACCTACGGGGACACCCTGTAATATGTTGTTTTATATTTTTTATTATAGCAGTCATAGCAATGCACGTCCTTTATAAATTTCAACAGTCTGTCTATAGCGTTTCAAAAGCTAAGACCGTATATATCGAATTATTTTAGCTAAAGGCACACCCTTTATTTTTTAATTTTTTATTTGTTGCTATAGCAGACACAGCAATGCACATGCTCGGTAAATTTCAATTATCCATCTATAGTGGTTTTCAAAAATAATTTTCACTTTACGCAAGGGGACACCCTTTAATTAGTCATTTGATATTTATTTTTAGATAAGTCCCAAGCAGTCAAATTAGGCGCCCGTGGAGGCCAAACACCATCATCAGGGGGAGTAGTGTTCAAGTTCCCTAATTTCGTTAGAGCACTTACCATTGTAGTAACGATAAAACAATAAAATACAACCCACATTGCATCGATGCTCTAGGGAATCAATAGAATTGGATACCCTAACGTCTCCAATAAGCCTCTTGACGCTCTCCTGTACGCGATCGGGCAACTCCAAAATAAATTTTGGAGCGCCGGCGCATACATAAGAATTGTATTCCATTTTTGGACGGATAAAGGTGATGACATGATACGATTTACCTTTGCACCTGGCCGTGGGCCTTGATCAGATGGTGGATCATTACCACTATGGATGGTATGTAGCGTCCATCCAACTCCTGGTCCAGAACGCATGAAGCTTAATAAGATTAAGAACACGACGGCATTCATACTCACTGGACCTGGACTATTCATTGTGTTCATTGTGAATGATCCGACCCACAAACTCAAACGAGGGCCTCGAAAAAACACACAGCCACCACGATACTCCCGAAGGGTCTACCTCAATAATCAGTCAGAGAACAGCTAAATGCCTAAAGAGTCAAATTGCGGATCTCTGGGGCCTTACTGATTCCCGTGGAAATATAGTGGATTGTCCAGTTGACTCCCACTAGTCTTGAAGGGGTCTGGGCTCCCTTTTACCCAGCAAGACACAAGTCTAGATGGTTGTAGGATCCATAAAGACTTTTAATGTGACCCCTCCGGGGGGGGATATATAGGAGATATTAATAGTACGAGGATCGCATGGAACTTCTATAGAAACTTGAAAAATGTGTTTAGTCCATCGAACTTCACACTGAATTTTCATGCCAAGAACATTAAGAGCTTCCGATTCCGTAATACTTATATCATCCATAGCAACAGGCGCAGCACCATTTTCGAACACAGATCTATGCGTAAGCAAGCAACATTGTGTCTTACGGGCTTAAAAAAAATTGACTCTTTTCAAACGACCCCATTTCAAGATGGTCGTAAGATCGTGATTGAGCGTATCATTCATGTTCCGTCTTTTGGAACTCAGCTCCAACTGGTTCGGTCTATAGACAAATGAATACGAATGACAAATAGTGGTGTCATCTGCGAAAGAGTATATAGGGTTGAGGAATTGACAAAGAAGGTCATTTAGAAAAATTAGAAATAGGGTAGGAAAAGGAACGGAGGGTTGCGGTACCCCTGAATTAACCTTAAAACTCGTCTGTAACAACTCGTATAGTGCGACTCCAGAGAAAACGCGATATAAATCTGGAAAAATTATCAGCGATACCAAAAGCGATATTAAATGCCTTGGAAATATCTAGAATTGAGGTTGAAGGATTGTTTTAAACACTTTCTTGAGCAGTAGTAACGATTTCAGCCGATCTTGCAGTGCATTGTGGGAGCATGGGAGACCCTCTTTCGTCCAAATCATTAACTTTTGCGGTAAATAGTAAGTTTTTTGTCACGTTGTTTCTCCCAAACTTTTTTTATCGTAACTTTTCTATCATCACAGTAATCGATTACTGATTTTGATAAAACGTTGGTTTATCGAATATTTTTCCATAATTAATTTGCCACGCGTCAATTTCACGACTGCCCAATATGAACTGTCAACACTAATGTTAACCAAAATGGCGGCCAAATAAAGTAGTATACCTACCCGGCGGACACCCTGTATAAACAAAAAAAAACATTTTATTAAATTATTTTAATTCATAAATAATTTTCAGCATTAAAATAGCCAGCTGCGATAATTGATTTAATATTTGAGATTATAAATCAATCAATCAGTCGCTTCTGCTGTACAGCACTGAGCGGCACAAGGAGAAAATGTTTAAATTGTAAAATTGTTGTTGTAACTTACAAACTTAAAAAGCTATTTACTTTAATAATGTAAAAATACATTTTTTTATTGTGAGTGTCATTAGCGTCTGTTATGTTCTAGTGCTAAAACATCTAATTACCTGCATCCCCTTGTGGGGATGTAAAAGCGCCTGTCCTTGGTGGAAGCCAAAAAGTTATAAGAAATTACAAAATATTTTATTTATTTTTTATAGCAGAAAGAAGCAGGTTACTCATACACATGACTAGATTTACTGTTATTGAGCAGAACCTTTCAAATAAAATAAAGTCGGAGAGAACACAAACAAAATAAAGAGAAAACAAAAAACAAAACAAAACAATTTACAAGAATTAATCTTAAACAAATAAAAGAAAAATGGAAAGGCAACATCTACAAGTAAAGTCCATAAAGACAAGCTGACACACACACACACACACACACACACACACACACATACTTTCACACATATAAATACACACGAATATATACATAAAAAATGAGGTTGCCTGGAAAAGTAAAATATGCCCTGCTCCTGCACAGTTGTAATATTCATTTACTTACCATTGCCCCCCCCCCCACCCCCTTCCTTCTACCCTTCCTTCTACATACGAACAGAGAATTTTTTTACAAAACAATAAAATATGAATATTTTACAACAGGAATTTCTTTTATTTATATTTTGAGTTAAGGGATTTAGGAAAACCAGTTCATCCTTTAAAAAAAATAAAAACAAAAATATTAAAATACACCTGCAGGTACTTTTAAGAAAAGCATTGAAAAAAAGAAAAAACAACAAACAATTTCAGCAGGAGCTCATGAAACAGTAAAATGTCAGCAGCATTCTAACCCACATCAGGCACAACTTCTTTCATTCAAAGGAAATGTTTTTCTTTTTCAACCCATCAAAACGACTTGTGTGGGAGCTATAAGTATTCTATAGAAAAGTTTATGACAGATGAAAATTTTTTATAGAAAAATTTATAACTAATGAAAATTTTCTACAGAAAAATTTATAACTGATGAAAATTCTCTATAGAAAAATTTATAACTGATGAAAATTCTCTATAGAAAAATTTATAACTGATGAAAATTTTTTATAGAAAAATTTATAACTAATGAAAATTTTTTATAGAAAAATTTATAACTAATGAAAATTTTCTACAGAAAAATTTATAACTGATGAAAATTCTCTATAGAAAAATTTATAACTGATGAAAATTCTCTATAGAAAAATTTATAACTGATGAAAATTTTTTATAGAAAAATTTATAACTGATGAAAATTTTTTATAGAAAAATTTATAACTAATGAAAATTTTTTATAGAAAAATTTATAACTAATGAAAATTTTCTACAGAAAAATTTATAACTGATGAAAATTCTCTATAGAAAAATTTATAACTGATAAAAATTCTCTATAGAAAAATTTATAACTAATGAAAATTTTCTATAGAAAAATTTATAACTGATGAAAATTCTCTATAGAAAAATTTATAACTGATGAAAATTTTCTATAGAAATTTTATAACTGACGAAAATTTTCTATAGAAAAATTATAACTGATGAAAATTTTTTATACAAAAATTATAGCTGATGAAAAAAAAATGATGACTGGTGAAAATTTTTTATAGAAAAATTATGAATGATGAAAATTTTCAATAAAAAAAGTATAGCTGACTAAAATTTTCTATAAAGAAATTATACTTATAAAAATTTTCTATAAAGAAATTATGACTGATAAAAATTTTCTATAGAAAAATTATAACTGATGAAAATTTTCTATAGAAATATTATAACTGATGAAAATTGTCTATAAAGATTTATAACTGGCGAAAATTTTCTATAGAAATTTTATAACTCGCGAAAATTTTCTATAGAAAAATTATAATTGATGAACATTAGCTATAGAAAAATTATACTTATAAAAATATTCTATAAAAAAATTATGATCGATGAAAATTTTCTATAGAAAAATTATAGCTGGTAAAAATTTTCTATAGAAAAATTATAATTGATGAAAATTTTCTATAGAAAAATTATAGCTGATGAACATATTCTTTAGAAAAATTATAGCTGATGAAAATTTTCTTTAGAAAAATTATAGCTGATGAAAATTTTCTATACAAAATTTCTAACTGACAAAAGATTTTCTATAGAAAATTTCTAACTCACAAAAGATTTTCTATAGAAAATTTCTAACTGTCAAAAAAATTGTGTACCCCACTGTGCAACGAAATGGAAAATAGCTTCTACTATCAGTTAGTGATGATTACAATAACTGTTATAGCCTAAATGTCAGGGCAATAACAGAAAAAAATCATTTGGCAGGTTTATGGTTATTTGTTGTTGTTATTGTTATCCTTGCTCCAGTTACTTGAGCAGAAAGAAGAGTTGCTGTAATTTAATAAAATTTATTATGTCTAGATAATACACATACACACATACACACGCACACTTTTATTGTCGTCCTTAAAATAGAACCAAATTATAATTTAGAGTCCATAAGAGGGAGGTGGTAGATTGTTGTGAAATGAAATAAAATTCTCACCGTTCCGTGACGTGTAGTGAGTGTTTGGCTAATAAAAATTTACTAACTAAAGAAAGTTTTTCCAAATTTTAAGCGTTCCGGTGATTAAACTTTTAATGGCCATAAAATACTCCTCATATTCCTATAAGAAAAAACCTTGTTTAGCCCTCCTCCCTCTCCACAAATATCAAGGAAAACTCAGCTCCCAACTATGGCTTTGTATCCACCATAAAAAATTGTATTTAAAGAAAAATTATCATTAAAAAAAGGTTTCATTTTGGCTAAATAAAATTACGAGATTCGATTGCATGTTAACGACTCAAATAGAACTCCAGATATTTTCAAATGCCGCCAATTTTATTAAAAACGAAAGAACAATAGAAAAGAGACGCACACAAAACGCACAATCAAATAAACACATGCAATGTAAGACGTACACTTCCTTACGACCGACCCAACAACAAAATTCCATTCCGCAAAAATATAACACTTGAACAAAAATAATATTGAGAAGAGAAGAAGACAGCGACGACAAATAACATGAAACTTTTATCAATAAAAGTGGCGACACAAAGTCGTGCAAGTGTTATGAACAATCACAACAACAACAACAACATAAGCAACAGGGAAAAAAATAAACAAGTTTGCAAAATCATGCAAAAAATATAAATTTATATTCTCTTAATAATTGAACTAACACATTCACTCACACACACATAGAGAGAGATTGAGAGAGAGAGAGAGAGAGAAAATAAATTCGCATTTACAAGATGTCAGTAGTAAAAATCAAATTCGGGAAACGAAACAATTAGTACCAGCAATGACAGGAAGAAAGCTTTTTTTCGCTCCATAAAAAGGCAAAACCTAATTTCGGTGTTCCGTATCATCAACTCTATTCAAAATATTTACAAAAATGCATGGAATTATAGAACACTCACTAATAAATATCCCATCACTATAATGCATTTTCCTTTTGGCCAGCAATAAGACCGTAATCATGACTGTGTCATAATGTAAGAAGAAGAGCCCTCTTCTGTTTCCAAAAATTAAAAATTTTTTAAGTTTTACCACAATCCAGCAGATAAAGAGTTTTTTTTTTTATAGAAATATGACTGATGAAATTTATTTTATAAAAATTATTAAGACTAATGAAAATTTTCTATCGAAAAATTATGACTGATGATATTTTTTAATATAAAAATTACGACTGATGTAAATTTGTTACAGAAAAAATATGATTGACGACATTTTGTATAGAAAAATTATGACTAATGAGTTTTTGTATAAAAACCTTATGACTGATAATATTTTGTATTGAATAATTATGATTGCTGATATTTTTATATAGAGAGAAAATATGGCTCGTGGGTATTTTTTACAGAAAAAATGTAATTAATGAAAATTTTCTTCATAAAAATTACAATTATTGAAAACTCTCTATCAAAAAATTATGACTGACAAAAAATTTAATACAAAAATTATAACTGACGATATTTTTAAAATGAAAAATTAGAACGTAAAAATTCCCAATTCAAAAATTTACGACTGTTTAAATTTTGTGTAGAAAATTATGATTTATGAAAATTTTAAATATAAAAAAAATTTTGACTGATGAAAATTTTTTACCAAAAAATTATGACTGTTGAGAATTTTTTATAGAACAAAAAAATGACTGATGTCATTTTTTATAGAAAAATTATGAGTAATGACATTTTGTATAGAATAATTATGATTGCTGATATTTTTTTATGGGAAATTTCCACCGGAAAAAAGTAATTGATGAAATTTTTTTCATAAAAATTACCATTATTGTAAACTCTCTATTAAATAATTATGACTGATAAAAAAATTCCTATCGAAAAATTATGACTGATTAAAATCTCTATAGAAAATTATGATTGATGAAAATTTTTAATATAAAAATTATGACTGATGAAAATTTTTTATTAAAAAATTATGGCTGGTGAAAATTTTTTATAAAAAAAAAATACTGATGACATTTTGTATAGAAAAGTTTTGTTTGCTGATATTTTTATATAGAGAAAATAACGTTGATGTGAAATTTCTACAGAAAGATGGAACTGATAAAATATTTTTTTATAAAACTTACATTTATTGAAAATTCTCTATCAAAAAATTATGACTGATAAAAAGTTTTAAGAGAAAAATTATGATTGATGATATTTTTAAATTGAAAATTATTAACATAAATATTCTCTATCGAAAAATTTTGACTAATGAAATTTTTTAATATAAAAATGATAGAATTTTTATATCAAATTTTTCCATGCTAATTTTGAGTGATTAAGTAAAAAATTTTTATGATTGATTGAAATGTGTAATTTAAAAATTACTACTGATAATATTTTTATTAGAAAAAGTTTTGACTGATGAAAACATTTCTATAGAAAAACTATACATAACGAAAAATTTCTGTAAAGAGATAGAAAAATTGTGACTGATGAAATTTTTTTTATAGAAAAATTATGACTCATGAAATTATTTTATAGAAAAATTAAGACTGATAAAAATTTTCTATACAAAAAAATACGAATAATAAAAATTTTTATTAGAAAAATTTCAATGTTGAAAATTTTTAATAAAACAGTTCGAATGGTGGCGAAACCTTTCATTAGAAGTTTTTTAATGATGAATATTTTTTATAAAAAAAATTAGGACTGACGAAAATTATCTATAGAAAAATTATAACTGTAAAAATCTCTAATAGAAAAATTTTAATGATTAAAATTTGTATTAGAAAATTGTGAAAGATGAAAATATTTATATAAAAATTATGACTGATGATAATTTTTTCTAAATTGTGACTGATGAAATTATTTCATGCAAAGTATGATTAAATTTTCTATAAAAAAATTGTAATTGAAAAAAATTTTTAATATAAAAATTATTGCTGCTGATCTGTTTATAGAAATATTTTTACTGATGAAAATATTTTTATTTTCTGGCTGATAAAGTTTTTTTTTATATAAAAATTAAGACTGATGAACATTTTCTATCCAAAAAACATACGAATGATAAACATTTTTAATAGAAAAATTTCAATGTTGCAAATTTTTAATAAAACAATTTGAATGATGGCGAAACTTTTCATTATAAATTTTTTAATGAAGAATATTTTTTATAAAAAAAATTAGGACTGACAAAAATTATCTATAGAAAAATTATAACTGATAAAATCTCTAATAGAAAAATTTAAATGATTAAAATTTGTATTAGAAAATTGTGAATGATGAAAATTTTTTATTTAAAAATTATGACTGATGATAATTTTTTCTAATTTGTGACTGATGAAATTATTTCATGCAAAGTATGATTAAATTTTCTATGGAAAAATATAATTGATAAGATTTTAAATATAAAAATTATTGCTGATGATATTTTTTTCAGAAAAATTTAGACTGATAAAAATAAATCGATAGGAAAATTATGATTGATGAAATAATTTTATAGAAGAATTAAGACTGATGAAAATACATTATGAAATTTCTGTAAAGAGCTTGTTTACTTTAAAAAAAGTTGTGGGTAAAAAAGTTTTTTTTTATAGAAAAATTAAGACTGATGAAAATTTTCTATCCAAAAAAATACGACGGATAAAACTTTTTCACTGTTGTTCATTAAATAATGAATCATAAAATGGACAACAGAAAGACAGAGCTCGATATTATTCTACCGAACAGTTCGCATACAAGTGGAATAAATTTCCAGCAAAGATTTTTCTTTCCTATTACTTTCAATGAGGAAAGGTTTGCTTCTCAAGGACTGTGCTCGATAAATTTGCTTAGTTCCGGCGCAAGGACAGACCATTTTCAGAGCGTTCAACGAAAAAAAAAGGAAAACTTTAAATAATTTTAAAAACTGGAATTCTCATTAAATCAACATTCAAAGCTTCACTAGAATTCGTCACTAGAGGAAGAGAATATATTTTTAGAGAAACAAATTTAACCGCCATATGGATGATAATAAAACCATATGTGCGATATTTAATATTTAAATAAAATCAAAACAAAATAAAAACAACAAAAATAAGATTTGCAAAACAGAAAAAACAACAACAACAACAGTAATAAATATTTGATGACACACACCCAAAGCACTGAACACGTCATACCGGTTTCGATTTTAATATAAAATGTTCAAGCAAAAACAAAAAAATATAAACAAATAAAAAATGTATGTGTGCATGTGTGTGTGTGCATGTGTGTGTGTTAAAATATTTTTATTTTAATGGGGACAATTTGAACACAGAATTATAAACAACTAAATGAAAAGACGCAAATGATTACAAAAACACACACACACACACATGCACCCATATCAACAGTAACAAAACAATACAAAAATAATTTCAGAAAGTCATGCAGTCATTTGATTAAAAACAAGCAGCAGACATTCAGTCATTTAAAGTAACAACAAAAAAACATACAAACAAACAAACAAACAAACAAAATTTTATACAATTTACTCACTTGTTTACTCACTCACTCACTAACTCACTTATGTTACTCTCGTTCGCCTACAGTTTGTTTAACGCAAATGTGGATTAAACTTACACACGCACACACACGCGCACTTACGCAGGCGTGTGCACACATCAAATTACACTGCATGTACAATATTTAATAATAGCGACAACAACGAGAACAACAACACCAATATTATAAAAACACAAGGAGGGACTACATCATCATCATCACCACCGACCCCAACAACACCGTC
The DNA here is from genome assembly GCA_030448955.1 of Trichopoda pennipes. NCBI lineage: Eukaryota > Metazoa > Arthropoda > Insecta > Diptera > Tachinidae > Trichopoda > Trichopoda pennipes. Next base: position 9,715,625 of record JASKUP010000040.1, read on the forward strand.
GTCGTCGTCGTCACATCTACTACAGTCATAGCAACAGCCAGTTCATTTCGACAAACGTATCAGGAACAAAAAAGAGCAAATAACAAGTAAACGAAAACAATAAGATGAACAATACTAAAGCTCCAATAACGACAACAACAACATTTACAATGACTGTTGTTGTTTGTTCATGCCAAAAAGGAGAATATTTAATCGTAAACTCTTGTGAAAATTGTTGTCTGGTGTGTAGCGCAACAAAACTGGGGAGCAGTTAAGGAGAAGCAACCAACGCAATGTGTTTCTGTTGGCCTTTTTGTGTTTGAAATGGTTTTGTTGTTAATGTAGCGGGTGTTTTTTTATAGAGATATACAACTTTGGCAACACTTTTGTAACTGGCGACATGAATTTCAAGTGACGCCTGAACGTAAACGTCCATCAGATCAATTAATTCGATTAACAATGGAACGTTTTCGCAGCACGTTTACTCTCAATACGGTTTCACAGACATGTCGTGCAGTGCGTAGAGAGAGAGAGAGAGAGAGAAAGAGAGAGCGAGAGATCCTCTCTGTCAGTCTATTTGAAAATAATAAAAATTATAATAGAAAAACTATGATTGATAAAAACTCTATTCAGAAAAACGTATTTTTGACTGACAAAAATTTCCTATGGAAAAATTTTTTTTGACTGACAAAAATTTCCTATGGAAAAATTTTTTTTGACTGACAAAAATTTTCGATGGAAAAATTGTTTTGGACTGGCACAAATTTTCTATGGAAACATTTTTTTGGACTGACAAAAACTTTCGATGTAAAAATTTTTTTTGACTGACAAAAATTTTCTATGGAAAAATTTTTTTTGACTGGCAAAAATTTTCTATGGAAACATTTTTTTGGACTGACAAAAATATTCAATGGAAAAATTGTTTTGGACTGGCACAAATTTTCTATGGAAACATTTTTTTGGACTGACAAAAATTTTCGATGGAAAAATTGTTTTGGACTGGCAAAAATTTTCTATGGAAACATTTTTTTGGACTGATAAAAATTTTCGATGGAAAATTTTTTTGGACAATCCACTATATTTCCACGGGAATCAGGGAGCCCGCAGAGTTCCCCTTTTTGTCTCTTTAGGCATTTAGCTGTTCTCTGACTGATTATCGTGGTGGCTGTGTGTTTCGAGGCCCTCGTTTGAGTTTGTGGGTCGGATCATTCACAATGAATGGCTCAGGTCCAGTGAATATAAATGTGTTCTTAAATTTTATTATTATTCAACTCTTCAGCAAGGTGTGGGGCGCTGACCTGCTCCGAGCTCTTTAAGTTGCAAGTAGGAATTATTGGAGGATAGACATATCCGAAGACTTCCTAGGGCGAGGATGACGCTACATTTCATCCACAGTGGTATGATCCACGGTTAGGTTATGGGTTACTCAGCTAGGTGCTGACGTAAATCTTATTCGCATGTCTCGGGGACTTTGGTAGACACATTGTATTCACCCAGTGATAATACCACTGACGTTAATCGTTATCACAATCTGTTTGAAATGTGTTCCCCCGGAAGCATGCAGTCTTAGTGATTACCTGGACATTGTAGGCTCTGTGGGTAAAAGACGGCACCAGTTCCCTAGGCTAACAGGAGCCTGAAACTGGGAACCGACCCTGTTTCAGTTATTGCTAACACCCTTCGGGAAGTAACGTGGTATTGCTGTAGCTTAAACCCAAACTGCGGGAAGGTGTGGCTTTTTCCTATCCAATATACTCCTACAAAATCGTGTGTTCCAATGAATAAATGCGATACAGTTCGCGTCTGGCTATGAATACCAACTTCCAAGCAGCCAAACTGGTTTAAAAAGAAACAACCACGAACGGCTTTAATGCCCATAACGTTCCTCTAAATAACAGTTCGAGGATCATGGTTGTGGGAATAATGCCGAAGCCTTTCGCTGAGCACCTGAAGACTAATTCTACCCTTCCATCAAGGCTTTAGCGATACAACATCACATGGAAAGCGAAGTGATCTTCCAGCGGCATTCAAATAATAGCCACCGAAGCACAGATCTCGAAAGAATTTGTTTTCGAATTAGCTACTGGTCACACTACAAAACTGCTGAAATTCCTGTTTCATGTCTTTGCAAAATCTAGGTGCTACAGCCGCCATTAATCTTAAAAATCAAGCTAATGGGGATCTATTATTCCTTTTATTTAATTGCTTGGCGAATATCCAGCCTCGTTAAGAAGAAGGCAGACTGGAAAATTTGTGGTTGAATAAACCCTTCTTTGAGTCACTGAAAAATGTGACCTGCGGACACTTGAGATTTTTAAAAATTTTTCATTCGGAAAATTGTGGGAGAAAACTGCAGCTTTTCTTTACTCCAATTTAATATCGTTAGCGCCCCCGATTAAAAGAAATTCCGGTCGTTTACAAGATTTAATTCGGTTTGCGTGTGTATGTGTGTGTGAGTGTGTGTGTGGGTATGGGTGTATTATGTGTTGGTTTAAACGATTTTTACTACGAGTAGTTTTCTTAATTGTTTTCAAAGCAGACAAAACTTTGTTGAAGGTAATAAAAAGAATACTAAACACATACACACACACACACACACACACATACGAACTTTAGGTTTAAATTTCCTTTGGAGTCTTAAATGTTTTTTCTTTTATTCATCTAAACAATTTTCCTGGAAGTTAAATGGAATGACAACTTTAGTATAACGAAAAGTAGAGGGTGTCCACAGGAAGGTATACTACTTTGTTTTGCCGCCATTTTGGTAAACATTAGTCTTGACAGTTTATATTTGGCAGTCGTAAAGTAGACATGTGGCAAATTTATTACAGAAAAATATTCGAATAACCGCTTTTTAATCGTGTTTTAATCGTTACAACATTTTGTCAAAAACAATCATCGATCACTGTGACGACGAGAAAGCTACGTGAAATTTTTGGGAGATACAACATGACACCAAAACGCACTATTAGTCGGGTAGTGAATTATTTCGAAGAAGGAGGGTAGGTGATAGGCCCTAGCATGGGACACGGCGTACTGCAAGATCGGCTGAAAACACTACTGCTGCTCACGAAAGTGTTCAAAACAATCCATCAGCCTCAATTCGACACCATGCCCAGGAGCTTGGTTTTCAAAGAACAACTTTGGCTTAAACTTTGCACGGTGATTTGCATTTGTTTCCATATAAGATTCAGTTGACACAAGAGTTTCTTCCACAAGACCATTTAAGTCTCCGTACGCATGGCAATAGAATGTTACATTTTCCCCATGGCAACCCCGATTTTCATGAAAAAATCATAATGAGTGACGAGGCACAATTTCATTTGAATGGATGTGTGAATAAACAGAATAGTCGGTTGGATGGGGAATGGAAAACCCTTAAATTTGCCTTTATTAAAAGTGACAGTCTGCTCTTTAATTTGGTTAGGAGGCATCATTGGACCTTACTTCTTTGAAAATAAAAACGGCGTAACGGTAATTGTGAATGGGGAGCGATGTTACGTGATAAGATTTACATCTGTACCTGGTCAAACCACTGGGAATGAAAAGCAAACGTCATTCACGCCCTAGGAAGCTGAAGACTAATTCTAGCAACAGGTCTCTCCTAGTTGCAACTTTGATGATTCCAAAGCAGGGCTGCAAACCACCACTCCTTGCTGAAGAGCTGGAGACTTTTCAACTCCTGTCCAGAACACATGTCTAGCATGCTCACTGGACTGGATCATTCACCTAGCGTGTCATTAACGGCGAAATGATCCTGGCCACCATAGACTGACATGGGGCCGCGAAACCACAACCACCACGATACTCCCATATAGGGGCCAACCTCAATAATCAGCCAGAAAACAGTTAAATGTCTAAAGAGACAAATAACGGAACTCTGCGAGCCCACTGATTCCCCTGGAAATAACGTGGAGTTTCCAGTTGTACCCCTGCTGACTTCAGGGGACTGGGCTCCAATTTTCCCCCAGTTGCCCAGGTCTAGATAGTCGAGCGTTCTATAAAGATCATAAATGTGCCCCCGGGGGGAAGTGGGAGCGATAGCGTGATATGTTTGAAAACCTCTTTAACGCCACAACAGCCAGGATTACATGCGTGATAAGATTTACATCTGTACTTAACTGTGTAAGCCATAACCGGATGGTGGATCATACCACAGTGTGGATGAAATGTAGCGTCATTCTCGCCCTAGAAGGCCTTTAGATACGTATATCCTCCAGTCACTCCTAGTAGCAACTTCAAAAGCCGGGAGCAGGCCGCAGCCTCCACTCCTTGCTGAATAGTTGGGAGACTATCCAACTCCTGGTCGAGAACGCATGAAGCTTAATAAAATTTAAGAACACAACGGCATTCATGCTCACTGGACCTGAACCATTCATTGTGTTCATTATGAATGATCCGACCCACACAACTCAAACGAGGGTCTCGCAATCACAACCACCGCGATAAGGCCAACCTCAGTAATCAGACAGAGAACAGCTAAATGACTAAAGAGACAAATAGTGAACTCTGCGAGCCTACTGATTCCCGTGGAAATATGGTGGATTGTCCAGGTGGCTCCTATTAGCCTTTAAGGGGCCTGGATTCCTTTTACCCCGCAAGACACCAGTCAAGATGGAATAGTAGGCTCCAAAAAGACTATCATGTGCCCCCGGGGGGAAACCAGGATTATAATGGAATTACTGCAAGACAAGTTATTTCAAGAAATTATGACGTTGATTGGACTCCACGGTCGTCTGATTTGTTTGTTCTGGACCGCCAGAAATGTATGAGAATGTAATGAAAATTCAGCTCAAAAGGGCTCTCAGAGAATATTTATGTGATATTGTATTCCATATAGAATTGCCAACATTAAATGAAACCTTTATCAATAGAAGATGCATTCTCTTTTATTTAATCAAAAATTATAAACAAACAGAGGAGTAGTATACCTTCTCGGCGGGCACCCGGTATTTGTGTAAAAGAAGGGAATTTTGCTGCCAATTTTAAAAGGCGGCAAACGGAGTTTATGCTTTTTTTTTTCTTTTTTTATTGTGGGTCGCTTACGTTTCTTCCTCTTTTTTTTTTTTTTTGTTTGTTGTGTATTAAAAGTTTTAGCAACGATAGCAGCAATAAAGTCACAGTGACTTTAGGAAACAGTTTCTTGTAGCAGCTGTTGAACGCACACACACACACATGCAAACGAGCGCTTGAAGGTTTTGCCATAAATTTTATGTGTTTTTGTTTGTTTGTTTTTTTTTTTGTTTTTGGTTAATGTTGAGAATACAACAACTAAAAGAAAAACATGTGCAAATTTTCAAGTATATTTTAATGGTGTTGTTGTAATTGTTGTAGCTTTTGTTGAGATTATTGTTTGAAATAAATTTTAAACATGTGAAGAGACCTTAACTCTGCTGGTGTTTCTCTTATTTTTACTCTTTTTTTTTAAACGCATTTGTGCCCGATGAATACACACACACACGTACAGGCCTCTACATCCTTATAAACATGCAAATGAATTGAATTGATATATTTGTAAGACAGCATTAGGAAGTGTTTGTCTGTTTGTTTGTCTGTTTGTTTGCCTTTTTGGCATAAAAATGTCTTTAATATTTTGTTAGAAAAACGCCTGCTGTGTTTAAGTTGGAGGTTGAGTTGGATTTTGGGTTGGCTTTATTTGCTTTTATTTAATTTATTAACTTTATTATAGAATTGTCTAACTAAAAATGAGTTTGTATTTGTCTTTGAACACATGTGTGTCTAATAATGAATTCAAAAAGTTTTTGTAACATTTTTTTAATATTTATAAGCTGCACACCCTTTATTTTTTTGAGGCTTTAAAAATTATTTTATAAAAATAATTGAAAAAAAAAATAATAAAATACTTGAAATAAATAATATTCGTAAAGGTTTGGATGACTGATTTAGTGGCGCTGCACAGTGGGTTGGAATAGCATGTTTTTTTTGGATCAAATAATTTTTCTTTATTTTTCAGTCAACACCATTAAAATAAGTAAAAAAAAATGTTTTCAAAGTATATTTGAGTATAATTTTATTAAAAAATGCCAAATATCAGTGTAGGTGTATAGTGCAAGGAGTACAGTAATGAGAACTTAATCTTTACATTTTATACAACATCATCATCAGCAACTTCAACATGACTAAAATAGTTCTTGTTCGGAGCTGCAGATATAAATTAAATCAATTGTCTGCTCTGGCAAGCTTTGAATCTTCTTTGTAGGCAATTTTCGGATGCTTGAAATAATTGGCTCAGAGGTTATTAAAAACATATTAAAAATGTCTTGATTTGATTTTTCGCGACTGCACTTTCGTGAATGGAACTCCCTTTATTCCCTCTATTTTTAAAATCTTTATTTCGAGCTTCTTGCGCTTCCTCTGATGACTGCCCAATAGGTAAAATGGCATTCGACACAATGTAGGCTAGTAGGTAGTGTACTAGCCTGTAATTATGGCGGTTGTGGGTTCGATTCCCAACGAAGACCTTGGGTTTTTTTCACTACAAAAATAAAAATTAACTGTCGGTGGGGCTGCTCAGCGATGAAGGCATAGTCACTGGTCGCTGTGCTGTCTTTTATACGGCAGTTAATTTCCATAACTATCCTTCTACTTTCACCACCTGTTTCATCTATTCTCCATCCCTTTCCTAAAGACTGTAGCACGGTACTTGACTAAATAGGCCTTGTTGCCTTAAGTGCATCTTCTCCTTAAAAAAAGAAAAAAAACACAAAAAAAATTTCGGGTCCGTGGGCAAAGGACCAGAAGGTCCTTTGGATCTTGGCACAATATGCCTACTGATTCCCGTGAAAATATATGGATCGTCCAGATAGCTCCTGATAGCCTTTAAGGGGCCTGGGCTGCCTTTTACAAGACACCAGTCTAGATGGAATAGTAGTAGCACTTTTGTGTTGATGTGGTTTCTGTTAAGGCATTGCAAGCTGTTCCATCTACCTCCCCCGGGGGGCACATGATAGTCTTTTTGGAGCCTACTATTCCATCTAGACTGGTGTCTTGTGGGGTAAAAGGCAACCCAGGCCCCTTAAAGGCTAGCAGGAGCCATCTGGACGATCCATATATTTTTACGGGAATCAGTAGGCTCGCAGGGTTCACTATTTGTCTTTTTAGACATTTAGCTATTCTCTGACTGATTATTTTGAGGTTGGGCCCTATATGGGAGTATCGTGGTGGTTGTGGTTTCGCGGCCGCAAGCATCAATGATTATGGTGGCCAGGATCATTTTGCCGTTAATGACACCCTAAGTGAATGATCCAGTCCAGTCCAAGGAGTGGTGGTTTGCAGCCCTGCCCTGGAATCATCAAAGTTGCTACTAGGAGGGACCTGTTGCTAGAATTAGTCTTCGGCTTCCTAGGGCGTGAATGACGTTTGCTTTTCATTTCCAGTGTTTTGACCACCATCTGATTAAGGCTCCATAGCCAGGTACAGATGTAAATCTTATCACGTAACATCGCTTCCCATTCACAATTACCGTTACGCCGTTTTCATTTTCAAAGAAGTAAGGTCCAATGATGCCTCCTAACCAAATTAAAGAGCAGACTGTCACTTTTAATAAAGGCAAATTTAAGGGTTTCCCATTCCCCATCCAACCGACTATTCTGTTTATTCACACATCCATTTAAATGAAATTGTGCATCGTCACTCATTATGATTTTTTCATGAAAATCGGGGTTGCCATGGGCAAAATGTAACATTCTATTGCCATGCGTACGGAGACTTAAATGGTCTTGTGGAATAAACTCTTGTGTCAACTGAATCTTATATGGAAACAAATGCAAATCCCTGTGCAAAGTTTTAGCCAAAGTTGTTCTTTGAAAACCAAGCTCCTGGGCACGGTGTCGAATTGAGGCTGATGGATTGTTTTGAACACTTTCTTGAGTAGCAGTAATGTTTTCAGCCGATCTTGCAGTACGTTGTGGTTCATGCTTGGGCCTATCACCCAAGAGACCCTCGTTTGAGTTGTGTGGGTTGGATCATTCATAATGAACACAATGAACGGTTCAGGTGCAGTGAGTATGAATGCCGTCGTGTTCTTAATTATATTAAGTTTCATGCATTCTGGACCAGGAGTTGGATAGTTTACAACTCTTCAGCAAAGAGTCTACTCCGAGCTTTTAAAGTTTTTACTAGGAGTGACTGGAGGATGTATGTATCCGAAGACCTTCTAGGGCGAGAATGGCGCTACATACCATTCACAGTGATAATGGCCACCATCTGATTATGGCTCACTGCCGTGTGCAGATGTAAACCTTATCACGCCTTGTTCCATCTACCATTGTCAAAATTAATTTGTGGAAAACATGTACAACACTCTCACCAATCGTGACCGTTGAACAGATTAAATTCTGTATTTCCTCTTCAACTCTTTTTTAGATTCAATTTTCATGAGTCTGCAAAATCTAGTTGCAGACGAACGTGGATTTTAGCAAATTACCTTCTCCTCACCCATAAGCCTAGTTGTGGTTCAAAAAAAGCTGATGAATCACTAGCATCAGATCCATGAAAGGATTGTTTGTATGAGCTATGTATGGCCAGAGCTTCCATCAAAGCCTCGTTTTGAATATAATACTACATTCGAGCCCTTAATACCTAATGAGTTCTATTAGTCGCTCCGCTGTGTGTTTAAGAAGACCTTGTAAAGGAGGTCTCGCTTTTATTTCAAAGCTTGTCGATTCTGGGTAAGTTTTTTGTTTATCACTTGGAATATTGTTGCAGAAGGAAAATATTTGAGGAGCAGCTTGTCTAACAACATTGTATTGATTGCGTGTTAGTTTAGCTTCTACAAAAACAACCAAAGCTTTTGTATTCGATATTTTCAAGGTGGGAAGTGGTTGTTTCAACTGGCAACACTTTTCATTCCTCGCCACAACTTGCGCTTTGTAATTTAACCTGTGAAGCATAAAGTAACTCTGGAAACTCTGATGTGGTGTCTCCTGAAATCTTTGCTTTTTTATATTTATTTACTCCAACCACTGGACTCGGTAAAACTAATTTCTTTTCGATCATGTTTTGCAGTCGGGACAAGAGTATAGACCATTTCCATTCTATGCGCTCTAGTCCACCACTAGATTTAAATTCATCAAAGAAAACATCAAAATTCTTTTATTAAAATCACACAGATTAACCTCAGAGCAGTTGGTGCCGTTTTTAGATTTCTTCAGCTACAACTAAATTTTGACGAGAAAAAAAAAATTTTTTTTTATTTAATCCAAGAAAACTGGCTATTCTAACCCACTGTGCGTTGTAAGCATTTTCATAGATTTGACAAAAGCATTTGATCCTGTTGATCATCTAAAACTATTCGATGCATAATCGATGCATGGAGTTGCCAGACAATGAATTGTTGCAGCTGTTTAGAAGTTATTTTTTAAATACGAAAAAATATTTCCCACAATCAACTAAATGGGGAGAGTAGTTTTATCGCAGCTGTAATTTATAGGGTGTCTCAAGGAAGTGGACTGGATTCACGTATATTTTCTATATAAAGTTTTCTCTTCGGTGGTGGCAATATCAACAATATGATCACTTCGAAATTTAGTTTTTTGACGTATTCGTAGTAGATCCATTGGCAATTGCTACAATGAATTCAATTTCCCACAAAAATCGCTTTAAAATATTTAAAATTCACTATAAAAATAGTGGTGCTGTTAAAGTTACATTTCGTGATATTTTCGGACGTAACATAATCGTCCTTCTGAAACACCGCTGCGAACAGCAACACATTTTCGATCGGGTCGTTCAACTGAAAATATCACAGCCATAAGCCACAGTGTTAAAGCAGATCCAAATTTATCAATTCCTCTTAGTTCTCAACAGTTGGGGGTTATCCAAAATCATCACATGGCGAATTTTGCGTCAAACTTTGACTTTGAAGCCCTATAAGGTTCAAATTGAAGCCGACCAACCATTCACATCGGTCGTTAAATTTGAGACAACAGGCTCGATACAAAATGTGCGAACACCAACGCATGTTCGACCGGGCCATTTAAGTAAAAACATCGCAGCCACAAGCCTCAATGTTAAAGCAGATCCAAATTTGTCAATTCCTGGACGTTCTCAACAATTGGAGGTTATCCAAAATCATTACATGACGAATTTTGCGTCAAACTTTGACTTTGAAGCCTTACAAGACTGAAGTTGAAGCCGACCAACCATTCACATCGGTCGTTAAATTTGAGACAACAGGCTCGATACAAAATGTGCGAACACCAACGCATGTTCTACCGGGTCGTTCAACTGAAAACAGTATTAAAGCAGATTCAAATTTATCAATTCCTCGACGTTCTAAACAGTTGGGGATTATCCATAATCAACACATGAAACATTTTGCGTTAAGCTTTGCCTTTAAAGCCCTACAAGATTCAATTGATGCAGGAATTAAAATCAACCCACCATTCGTATCGCCACAGATTCGTCCAATTCATTCAGGAACAACCAAATGGTTTTTCTGAAAAAATCATTTCTTCAAACGAAGCCAATTTTCACCTGTCAGGCGAAGTATGTCCTCGAAAAAAATTGTTGCATTTGGGCTTTTAAAAATCGTAGAATGGTTCTTAAGAAGCCCTTGCAAGCTCAACGTGTTGCCGTTCGAAGATGACACGGGAAATGCGATAACAGTCAATGGATCACACTATCGCGAGATGTGTGATGGGATTTACCGATCAGCACCGAGCCATGGGGCATTAATCTGATAGTGGTCGTTGCACTGGGTGCATATACGCCTTAGTAGCAATTTTCAAGTCCATTCGCCCACTCCTTACTAAACAAGTGGAGACTATTCAACTCCTAGTCCTGTTACAAGTGCAACCAGGACATTTATTTGGATGTTAACCTTATCTTTTCGTTAACACCTCTTCGGAACTTTCTTTAAACCACAGCCACCACGTCGCTTTCCGAGGGGCCTTACCAACAACCAGTACAGGACCGTAACCCTGCGGGCAACTGGTTCCCGTGGTAACCAGTGTGTGTGTAATAAGTCACTGATTGGACTTCGAAAGTCCTATATCAATTCCAGTACCGGGCTCCTGCTAGCTCCATGCCACTAACGCCGCCTTTTACCGCCGAAGAGACATGTCAAGATGAAGAAGAGATCCATGTGGACTGCGCGGAGCGTTCACGACCACTTAACTGCTGATTATCGTGAAATTATGGGATCGGAAAACTTGGTGTGCAAGTTTCACTGACTGTGTGACTTATGGCACCGTTGTGTTGAAACCATATCTTAGTGATGTCTACGAGTGGTCGATCGGTTCCAATTCCTGCACTGGTTGAACCTTGTAGAGCTTCAAAGTAAAATCCTTAAGCAAAATTCGTCATGTGGTGGTCTTGGATAACCCCCAATCTGATGAGAACGTCGATGAATTGACAAATTTGGATCTGCTTTGACACTGTGGCTCACGACCGCGATGTTTTTGAAAAGCTAGCGGCACATGCATTCAATGCTGTCTGTCTGCTCTCTAACAAATTTCATTCGTTTATTATAAAATCACTACCACTTCTCGGATTAGATCTTTAATATTAATCACATGAACCATGAAAATGACTCTAAAAGAGTTAAATTTTTTATAAAACTCGTGTTTTTAATATCAGCCTTCAGGGCGTATGATTCATAGTTAATACAAATTTATAATTAATAATAATCATACGCCTTTTCATTCAGAGAAAAGAGAGATAGAGAAAAGGGAGAGCGAAAAGTGAATAAAATTTCTGGGATTTTTTGAGTAAATATGTTTTCCAGGAAAATGTTCAGTTTTCTCGTTTCCATTTTTTGGTGATTTTTGGATTTTTTTTATTAAATTTGAAATTTCTGTGAATTTTTGGGGGCTTTTGTTTAGAGTATTCGATACACCGTGTACAGAAGAGAAAGAAGAGGCTCATTGAGGACAATAGGGGATCCAACTCTATTGATTCACTAGAGCATCGACGCAATGTGGGATGTATTTCACTATTTTATCGTTACTACAATGGTAAGTGCTTTAATGGAATTAGGGAACTTGTTACCATTACTCGCATTTTTTCGCATTTAATTCGATTTTTGTCTAGAACGCATCCATTGATGGTTGATTTTTCATTGAATCGCACTACTCATTACAAGGAGAGTTCGTTTTTTAACAGAGCAGTCCATATGTGGAATAAACTCCCTGCAGAAGTCTTTACTGTCACTTTCAATGTAGCAAAGTTCAGATTGAATGTCCATAAACACTCTCCCTCTTTCCCACCACCCCATAGGAGTCATCTCCTCAGTGCGAGAAAGAAACAAAAATTTATACTTCAAATCACAGCTGCACAAAAGTCTAATTAAAAAAAATATTAACGTGACTTCACATTTGGAAATCAAAAATCTGGTTTAGGACATCTTTTTGCGACAGTTATGACGATTTAAATCGCTTAAATACAGAATGTACTTTTAAATGTTCGCCGAATTAAAATGTGCAAATAAATTTAAAATTTAAATATTTTATACAAATGAAGAAGCATCACAACCGCCGAAACTAATTAAAAACGCTAATTCTTCAAAAGGCACTGAAATTTTCAAAAATATTGAGCTGTTTAAAAAACAATTGCTTCCGGGTTAAAGTAAATCAAAATAGATTTTGGCAAATAAAATTATTTATATTTTTAAAGGCCGTCTTTACCCCCCGGTCTTTAACACCCCCTTTCTAAGGCTGGTACCTAAATTAAATTTATTAATAAAGAAAATGCATTTCAATTTTAAAAAATGTAAAATATTTTTCATACGTCATAAAATTTTTATTTAATATTAAAATCATAGCACATCACACATACAAATATTTGATAGATAATACACACATTAAAACATACGCACTTATCAGACATCAGCAGTGAACTATAATTGAGAAGGTTATCAGTTGCATTTTTCAGTCACTCACTGTATTTGTTATTTTCTGTTTCTTATGTTTTCATAGTTTTATTTTAAGAAGTTTTTTTTTTTTTTCATAGTTTTATTAAAGCTCTTTTTATTAAAGAGAAGAGAGAAAATCCACCTTCCACACAGCTTCACATTAAACAGTCAAATATATCCGGTTATCTCAAACCGGCTATCAAACTCCTGCTCAACATTTCTATTGTCGTTTAAAACGTATTATCTATTTCTGACCTAGACTTGTTGACTTTTTAAACTTTTTCAATACTTATAATAAAATTCTATAATAAAAATTTATTCGGTTATTTGATTGATCTGCCTTATTTAATTTTATTTAAATTAATTTGTTAAAAAAAACGTTAATTTGTTAAAAAAAATGGTATTTACTCTAAGAAATTTTTGATTTGTATTCGAATAATTTGTATTCGAATAAATTTCATTCGATTAATTTTTATTCGATTAATTTTTATTCGATTAATTTCTATTCGATTAATTTTTATTCACATAATTTGTTATTGATTAATTAGTCGAACGCATAATTTGTATTCGAACAATTTTTATTCGATTAATTTCTATTCGAATTATTTCTATTTGATTAATTTTTATTCGAATAATTCATATTTAAGCAACTTGCATTTATTTAATTTGTATTCTAATAATTTTTATTCGATTAATTTCTATTCGAATTATTTTTTGTATTCGATTAATTTGTGTGTATTTGTATTATTAATCGATTTATTTTTATTTAAGTAACTTGGATTCGATTAATTTGTATTTGATTATTTTGTTTGTATTAAATTAATTTATATTAAAATAATTTCGATTAATTTGTGTTATAATTATTTTCAATCGATTACTTTTGATTCGATTAATTTTTATTTAAGTAACTTGCATTTGTTTAATTTGTATTCTAAAAATTTTTATTCGATTAATTTCTATTCGAATTATTTTTATTTGATTAATTTCTATCCGAATAATTTATATTCGATTAATTTGTATTCAATTAATTTTTGTTTGATTAATTTTTACATAAGTAACATGCATTCGAATAATTTGTATTGGAATTATTTTCAATTGATTAATGTTTATTAGAATAATTTTTATTTAAGTAACTTGCATTCGATTAATTTGTTTTCGAATAATGTTTATTCGATTAATTTGTATTCAATAAATTTTTGTTTGAATAATTTGTATTCAATGGATTTGTATTCTAATAATTTATCTAAGTAACTTACGTTCAAATTATTTGTATTCGAATTATTTTTAATCGATTAATTTTTATTTATTTAACTTCGATTCGATTAATTTGTATTCCAATAATTTTTGTTCGATTATTTTGTTTGTATCCGATGAATTTATATTCAATTAATTTTTGTTTGAATAATTTGTGTGTTAATTTCATTCGATTAAATTTTATTTAAGTAACTTGTATTCGATTAACTTCTATTCGAATTATTTTTAATCGATTAATGCTTATTCGATTAATTTTTATTATCGATTAATTTGTTTTCGAAAAATTTTTATTTAAGTAACTTGCATTCAATTAATTTGTATACGAATTATTTTTAATCGATTAATTTTTATTAAAGTAACATTCATTCGATTAATTTGTATTCAGATAATTTTTATTCGATTATTTTGTTTGTATTTGATTAATTTGTATTCAATTAGTAATTTGTATTCAATTAAGTAACTTGTATTCGATTAATTTGTATATGAATTATTTTTAATCGATTAATGTTTATTCGATTAATATTTATTTAAGCAACTTGTATGCGATTAATTTGTTTTCGTATAATTTTTATTCAATAAATTTGTTTGTATTCGATTAATTTGTATTCAATTAGTTTTTGCTTGAATAATTTGTATTCGATTAATTTGTATTCTAATAATTTCTATTTAAGTGACTTGTATACGATTAATTTGTATTAGAGTTATTTTTAATCGATTCATTTTTATTCGATTAATTGTTATTTAAGTAACTTGCATTTGTTTAATTTGTATTCCAGCAATTTTTATTCGAATAATTGCTATTCGATTAATTTTTGTTTGAATAATTTGTATTTGATGAATTTGTGTATTTGTTTGCATTCGAATTATTTTCATTCAACAATTTGTATTGTAATAATTTTTATTTAAGTAGTTGCATTCGATTAATTTGTATTTGATTTATTTTTATTCGATTAATTTCTTTGCATTCAATAAATTTGTATTCAATTAATTTTTGTTTGAATAATTTATATTCAATTAATTTGTTTTCTAATAATTTATATTTTAACCTGCATTCGATTAATTTATATTCGAATTATTTTTAATCAATTAATTTTTATTCAATTATTTTTTATTTAAGAAACCTGCATTCGATAATTTGTATTCGATTAATTTGTATTCGTATTATTTTTATTCGATTAATTTATATACGAATTATTTTTAATCGTTTAATTTTTATTCGATTAATTTTTATTTAAGTAACCTGCATTCGATTAATTTGTATTCGAAAAATTTTTATTCGATTAATTTTTTATCGATTAATTTTTATTCAATTAATTTTTGTTCGACTAAATTTTAAATAATTTTTATGCGATTAATTTCTATATGAATAATCTTTATGTGAATAATTGTAATTTTCAATAACTTATATATGAACTATTTTTATTCGATTAATTTTTGCTTGAATAATTTTTCTTTTGTTCGTTGTTTTTGTAAATTTTTAACTATTTTAAAGTTATAATCACTTCTTTATTTGAGATAAATATAAAATATACACACACAGAGTTTTTAGACAACAGCAATTTCATATTCTGACATTAACACATACACAAACACACAAGCAAATTTATTTCATTTCATATTAGAAAGAGAATGGCGTTCAAAGTAGACATGTATTTTTTTATAACCTGCTTTTTATTTAATTTCTTTTTACATTTTCTATTTTCTGTTTGAAATGCCTGTTACTTATTTCTTTTTTATTTGAAATTCACACACACACACACACACATCTGTACATACCCAATTTTAAAGCGCACAGGTTATAAATATTTAAGGATGTGTTTGTTTTGCCCTTGGTATACTTTAAGGCATAAAGACACAGTTTCACAACTTGTGTTCTCGTTTTTTTTTCATACACATACACACGCTCATACACACGGATAGAAAGAAAGTTATTCTGATGTCACAAACCAATATCGACTAAATTGTTTAATGTGTTAAAAAATAAGAGAAGGCCATAAATTCGTTATACTGATTTAATCTCGTTTTGTTGTTGTTTGTTTAGTAATCAAAGCAAAACAGGCACAAACAAAATTCGATTTAAAAATTTAACTAAAGCAAGTGACAAAACTCAAAATATTTAGAAGAGGCAAAAAAACTGTTAAAAAAAAAACAAAAATCGGTTTAATGACAAAATTATTTGATTAATTTTTATTCGATTTATTTTATTCGATAATTTTTTCTGAAAATAATTTGTATTCAATTAATTTGTATTTAATTAATTTTTATCCGAATAAATTTAATTCGAATAATATTTATTCGAATAATTTTTATTCGAATAATTTTTATTCACATAATTTCTTTTAAATAATTTTTTATACCAAACAAAATTTTTTTCTTAAAAAACTTTATTCGATTATTCGACTATCTTAAACAATATTTGTTAAAATTTGTATTCGAAAAATTTTTATTTGATTAATTTTTATTTAATTAATTGTCGATTGCATAATATATATTCGAATAATTTTTACACGATTAAATTTTATTATAATAATTTTTTTTAGTTGAATTTTTTTTTATACAAATTCAATTATTTCAATAAAATTTTAAGTTATAAAAATTTATTCGATTATCTGACAAACATTGATTTCCTATCTACAACATTTTTATTATATTGTTGTTAACAAATAATTTTTATTCGATTTATTTTTATACGATTAATTTTAATTCAATTAATTTTTTATCTATCAAATTTTGTTTAAACAATTCGTAAGCGAATAACTTTTATTCGAATAATTTTTATTTGTTTATTTCTCAGTTGAATTTGTTATACAAAACCAATAATTTCAATAAAATTTTTAAACAAAATTTATTCGGCTATTCAATTATAAGACAAATAATATTTTTTTACTTAAATCAATTTGTTAAAAATAGTTATTCCTTCTACAAAATAGTTGTTTTATGGAATAAATTGTAATCGAATAATTTGTATGCAAATAATTTTTTATCAAGTAATTTTTTTCAAATATATTTTTAATTATTTTATTGGTGCATTTTTCATAGTTGAATTTTTTTATTAAACCAATAATTTCAATTAAATTTACAAAAAAAAATTATTAAAAACTTTATTCGCCATTATGGTAAATTTTAATTTTTATTCGATTAATTTTTATTCACTGAATTTTCCCAGTTTAATTTCTTATACCAAAAGAATAATTTCAATAAAATTTAAAAACAAAATGTATTTCAAAATTTATTCGGCTAATTATAAGGCAAATTATAAATATTTTACTTAAAAAAACTTTTCGTATATCAAATAAGCTGTAATCGAATAATTTTTATTCAAATAATTTTTATTCGATTAATTTTTATTCGAAAAATTTTTATTCGATTAATTTTTATTCGCTTAATTTTTATTCGCTGAATTTTCCCAGTTTAATTTATTATACCAAAAGAACCATTTAAAAAAAAATTTAAAAACAAAATATATTTTAAAATTAATTCGGTTATTTGATTATGAGGCAAATTATAAATATTTTACTTAAAAAACCTGTTGGTATATCGAATAAATTGTAATCGAATAATTTGTATTCGAATAATTTTTATTGGATAAATTTTTATTGGATTAGTTTTTATTCGATTAATTTTTATTCGAAAATTTTTTATTTGCTAAATTTTCCCGGTTTAATTTCTTATAGCAAAAGAATAATTTTAATAAAGTTTAAAAACAAAAATTATTTAGCAAATTATAAATATTTTACTTAAAAAACCTGTTGGTATATCGAATAAACTGTAATCGATTAGTTTTTATTGGATTAATTTTTATTCGAATAATTTTTATTTGCTGAATTTTCGCAATTTAATTTCTTATACCAAAAGAATCATTTCAATAAAATTTAAAAACAAAATTTATTTAAAAATTGATTCGTCTAATCGATTATAAGGCAAATTATAAATATTTTATTCAAAAAACCTTTTGGTTTATCGAATAAATTGCAGTGGAATAATTTGTATTCGAATAATTTTTATTCGATTTATTTTTATTTGAATAATTTTTCTTCCATTAATTTTTGTTCAAATAATTTTTATTCGAATAATTGTTATTCGATTAATTTTTATTCGATTAATTTTTATTCGAATAATTTTTATTCGATTTATTTTTATTCGAATATTTTTTATTCGATTAATTTTTATTCGATTAACTTTTTTATTCGATTAATTTTTTTTCAATAATTTTTTATTCGATCAATTTAAATAAATTTTTAATTTTAATAATAATAATTTTTGTAATAAATATTTTATGAGAATATCATGAAATATTTATTTAAAAGGAATCAAGCACGAAATGAAATTGCTTATATTAAAAATGATTCCGAATAATTGTAAATTACTTTATAATAATAATGTTTTTATATTATTTTAAATAATAATTATTAATATTTTAAATGATGTCATAGTTTAGTAACAACATATTTGTGTTAAGTTATGGTCACCTCAAGCATATTTTAAGTTAGCGTGTGGCCTTAAGGGATGTTTGAAATTCGTTTGAACTGAATACATTTTACTTTTACTTGATTCATTTTGATTTAGTTTTTAGTATTATTTTGTTTTTTTGTTTGTTGTTGTTTCATTTCATTTTTGCCTCCTTCTTGCTTTTAACAATTTTTTTTGTGTTAGTTGTTGTTGGTGTTATTGCCCTGCATTGCACAACAAACATGAAGTTGTAAATTGTCTCTATTTTATTTCATTTTATTTTGCTTGTTTTTTTTACTTATAAAAATGTATTCGCAACAGGCAACAATGTTTGTGAAACTGTCAGTTTGTCGTTCTGCCGCCTGGTTTTATTTCTCCATAAGGATGCCTGGTGTGCCATGGCTGTACGATGTTCCATGTGTCTGTCAGTATGAAATAAACTTGTAAAAATTTAAAGGTCTTGAAGTTATTACGATCTCATGTGTAACGGCATGTGTATATTAGATGTATTTGAGAGAGTGAGAGAGAGAGAGGGAGTGAGTGAGAGTGTATTTAAGGCATGTTGTAGGCAGAAATATAAATTTAAATGAATACAAATGTGAGCACATGTGTGTGTATTAATATGCGTTCGTACTTGGAAACTTAATTGCTTTTTATGTGTTTGTATGAATGTGTGATTTATAATGACAAAAAAATGGTATAAAAACGAATAATGATGATGACGTTGTTGTTAATAATGATGACGATGCTTTGAACGGTACTCATGACATTTTATTTTAAACCTGTAAACGGCCTGCATTTTATTAATTTTTTTTGTTGTTGTTTGTCATAAATACAAATAAATAAACAAAAAAATATGTAGCAACACTTCGACGTCTGCTTGTCTGGCGACGGCGGCGTTTTCAAAGTAAATAAAAAATATTTTTGTTTTTTTATACAACAAGAGAGTTTCTTTTGAAATTGCAAAATTTCCTTGTTTTAAATGTGTTTGTTGTATTCTTTTTCTATACCTGAGCAAAATGAGAGCACAAGCAAGTGTCGCATATTAGCAAGGTTATGTATGTGTGATTAGCTGTGCCTGGAATTTAAAAGTATTTGGAAATTGTAGGCTCTTATTCTTTAGTTTATTGTTTTTGTTTTTAATGTTTTTTGGAATTTGTATTATACAAATCATTATCATGAAAATATATGACTAAAAGTTTCTTATTAAGCTTGCAATTATTTTTTTTAAATTGTAGCTGAATGACATTTAAATTTAACCTTGTTTAAATTTAAGATGGAAAATCAAAGATTTTATTGAAAAATTTCTATTAAGCTACTTTAAATTTAAATTCAGCTAAGTTTGTATACATTTAATTAAAAAATATTTTCCATAAATAGCCTCTAAGCTAGTTTTTTTTGAATTCAGCTAGCTTTCAGCCTCTTAAAACACTAGTTAATTTACGTTCTCATGTATAGTAGCAATTTTTGTAAGCTGACTAACAGTTTCTTATTAATCTTGCAATTTTTGTTGTTGTTTTTTGTAGCTGAATAAACGTTTTTCTTAGCTGAATAACATTTAAACTTAATTTTATTGACATATAAAACGAATTAATAACATTTTTAGTGAAAAATTGTATTCAGCTATTTAAAATATAAATTCAGCTAACATTATACACATTTAATCCCAAAATTTTTTTAAGAAATAATCTCTACGGTATCAAGGTTTTTAATTCAGCTAGTTGTAAACATTAACCTCAAAACTCTTTTCCGTAAATAGCCTCTAAGCCAGTTATTTTTGAATTCAGCTAGCTTTCAACCCCTTAAATACGAATTGCTTTATGTTTTCATGAGTAATAGCAATTTTTGTAAGCTGAATAACAGTTTCTTATTAATCTTGCAATTTTTGTTGCTTTTTTTGTAGCTGAATAGTGATTTTTCTTAGCTGAATAACATTTAAACTTAACTTTATTGACCTATAAAATGGATTAATAAGATTTTTGGTGAAAAATTGTATTCAGCTATTTAAAATATAAATTCAGCTAACATTATACATATTTAATTCCAAATTTCTTTTAAGAAATAGCCTCTACTGTATCAAAGTTTTTAATTCAGCCAGTTATTTTGCTATTCAGCTAATCTTTCAGCCCTTAACGACTTTAATTAAGTTTGTTTTAATCTCACATTTTATGACATTTCATTTGTATGAAAAACATGTCCACAAAGACTGAGTAAAATGGAAACGTTGGTCAGTTGTCAGTCTGTCCATTCAGTTTGAAATGTTCTTACTCTCATATAAGTTAATTGGGTTTGTAAAAGTTTCTATGAGATTCTTAAACATAAGATTTGGAAGATTTACAGATGAAGAAAAAATAACTAATTCTAGTTGAAACGAAAAACACGCAATTTAAGCTCCCGAAGTTCCGATTAGAAAAAGAGAAACAATTGTTAGGCAGCTGCATATTAAAGCAGAAGATGAGAGAGAAAAAGAGAGAGAGAGAGAGAGAAATGACAATAACTTAGAAGCCTGTTATAAGAGTGTAAAATTCGCAGCCGCTTGAAATCGGGCATCTTCAAACCACAAGTACATACTGAGACTAACTGAAGCAACTTGTTGCATCTTGGAGAGCACTTTAAAATAAGTGTAGCGCTTTACGTTATAAAAATACCCGCTTGAACGTTAGAAATAATAGAAAAAACTGAGTGCTTGGACACACAAATTGCACTGTTGGCATCCAAAAATAGCACATACGGAAATGACTAAATAGCAAATTTCAACACAGGAAAAATAAACACACAAAAACAACAACAACAGCACATTCATAAAATAAAAATATTCAAAAGAATGACAAACAGCAAAGACACACGCAAAACAGTTGAAACTGTGATCCCACATTTTCCAAAAAGAGAAAATAAAATTTTTTTTGTTGTATTTGCTGAAGAACTACGAAACCTGATTATAGTCAGTGATACTCTTGATGTTTCTTCTTTAACAAATTTTGCTTTGAAGTCAGCAAATACAAAGAACGTCATACAAAGCACTTTGTGAGTTGTGCTAATGAAAGCGTCCTTACTTAATTTCGCAACAGCATGTTGTGTTACTTCATTCCCAACACATGTAAATATTTCATAATTCAGTTTGAAAAAACAATTTTTTAAGCCACTTTAGAACTGACTATCAGTCCCAAAAATTCAACAAGTTTGTTTAAAACTATGGCCCCAATACTCATATGCTACATTGAGCCCACATTTAAAGCTTTTTTTTAATTTTCCAAAAAACAAAAAAAAAATTAAAAATAAACGTTATATTTCTACACATTTAATACCGGTTGTGTGCACAACGTCAGACTGAAAAAACAGCTGCAAATTTTACACCACGACAAACGAGTGAGAACTTGCTCCTTAAATAGTGGAGCTAAAAACAAAAAAAAAAGAAACGAAAATGTTTAAAAATTCAGTCTCTCAGCTGTGGCGAATTCGCTTCACCCTTTACTTCAATTCAGCAACAACATACCATTGACCAAATAAAATTGAAATGGTGTCCTAACTTGAGAACGGCTTAACCGATTGCGCTAATTTTTTCGAAATAAGTGTAATTGTCTGAAAAAGAACGCCAATAATCGAAAAAATTTATTAATTTTATTCAAATTATTCAAACAAAATCACCGGAAACAATTTTATTCGATTAATGTTTATTCAAATAATTTTTATTTGAATTATTTTTATTCGATTAATTTTTATTCAAATAATTTTTATTTAAATTATTTTTATTTAATTAGTTTTTGTTCGATTCATTTTTATTCGAATAATTTTTTTTTTCGATTAAAATTTATTCAAATAATTTTTATACGAATAATTTTTATTCAATTCATTTTTATTCAAATTGTTTTTATTCGATTAATTTTTATTGGAGAAATTTTTTTTCCATTAATTTCTGTTTAAATAATTTTAATTCGATAATTTTTTTTTTGATTAGATTTTATTCAAATAATTTTTATTCGATTAGTATTTTTCGATTAATTTTTTTTTCGAAAAATTTTTCTTCGATTAATTTTTGTTCAAATAATTTTTAATCAAATAATTTTTATTCCATTAAAATTTATTCAAATAATTTTTATTCGAATGATTTTTATTCGATTTATTTTTATTCAATTAATTTTTATTCAAATAATTTTTATTCGAATAATTTTTATTCGAATAATTTTTATTCGATTAATATTTATTTGATTAATTTTTATTCAAATAATTTTTCTTCGATTAATCAAATAAATGATTAATTTTTATTCGAATAATTTTTATTTGATTAATTTTTATTCGATTAATTTTTATTCAAATAATTTCTATTCGAATAATTTTTATTCGATTAATTTTTATTCGATTAATTTTTATTCGAAAAATTTTTCTTCGATTTATTTTTGTTCAAATAATTTTTATTTAAATAAGTTTTATTCGAAAAATTTTTGTTCGATTAATTTTTGTTCAAATAATTTTTATTCAAATAATTTTCTTCGATTAATTTTTATTCGATTGGTTTTTATTCGATTAATTTTAATTCGAATAATTTTTATTCGAATAATTTTTATTCGATTCATTTCTTTTCAAATAAGTTTTATTCCAATAATTTTTCTTCGATTAATTTTTATTCAAACAATTTTTATTCGAATAATTTTTGTTCGGTTAGTTTTTTATTCGATTAATTTTTATTCAAATAAGTTTTTTTCGATTAATTTTTGTTCAAATAATTTTTATTCAAATAATTTTTATTCAAATAATGTTTATCCGAATATTTTTTTTCGATTAATATTTACTCAACTAATTATTATTCGATTAATTTTTATTTGAATAATTTTTGTTCGATTAATTTTTATTCGAAAAGGTTTTCTTCGACTAATTTTTATTCGATTAATTTTTATTCGATTAATTTATGTTCAAATAATTTTTATTTAAATAATTTTTATTCGAATAATTTTTATTCAATTAATATTTATTCAAATAAATTTTATTTGATTAATTTTTATTCGATTAATTTTTGTTTGAATAATTTTTATTCAAATAATTTCTGTTCGAAAAATTTTTCTTAGATTAGTTTTCGTTCAAATAATTAAATAATTTTTATTCGAATAATTTTGCTTCGATTACTTTTTGTTCAAATAATTTTTATTCGAATAATTTTTCTTCGATTAATTTTTGTTCAAATAATTTTTATTCGTTTTAATAATAATTTTTATTCGATTAGTTTCTATTCGATTAATATTTCATCAAATAATTTTTATTCGATTAAATTTTATTTGAATAATTTTTTTCGATTAATTTTTATTCAAAAATGTTTTCTTCGATTAATTTTTATTCGAATAATTTTTATTCGATTAATTTTGATTCGATTAATTTTTATTTGAAAAATTTTTCTTCGATTATTTTTTGTTCAAATAATTTTTATTCGTATAATTTTTATTCGAATAATTTTTTTTCGAATAATTTTTATTCTATTAATTTTTATTCGATTAATTTTTTTTTCGGGTAATTTTTGTTCGAAAAAGTTTTCTTTGATTAATTTTTGTTCAAATAATTTTTATTCAAAAAATTTTTATTCGAATAATTTTTATTCGATTAATTTTTTTTTTCGAATAATTTTTATTCTATTAATTTTAATTCTATTAATTTTTTTTCAAAAAATTTTTATTCGATTAATTTTTATTTCAATAAGTTTTATTCGAAAACTTCTTATTTGAACTGTTTTTTTTGGTTCTTTCCAACTGGAAAATGTTGCTTGGAGAATTAAGCATTCGTAAACATTTTTAGTCGATTAAAGTAAAATTGTGTTTTTCTAGGGAACTTTTTTTGTAGATTCCGCCCGCCCATTTTACGCCCACTTTATCGAAATTGAAATATACATACGACACCCTCAAGAAAGTTGTGAACAATGGAGCTAAAGGCATCATTTTCCTGGATGCTGGCAGTGGAACTTGAATAACTCTTTTCATTAGGAATAGCAACAACGTGCAACATTTCCAAAAACCTTGCAATAGCTAAAGCAAAGCAGTGGCCAGAGTTAATTTATCCTTTGGGAGGAATGTACGATGGCGCATAAGAAATAATTCAAAGCATTACGCCTAGCGACGTAAGATCTGCGAAACATTAACACCCGCATTGACGGCGCAAGGAATTTGTGGGCAGGTGATTTTCGAGAAACATTGCCAGTGATTCTACGGTCAACGCCAGCCAATAAATTGAATGCATGTTGAAAGTCAACGTTTTTATGGAAACACGTCAAGAAATTCAAGCTAAGCAGCGAACAATCTGGAGAACTAAGGGGTGGTCAAATTTGAGCTTAGGTAGCAAATTGGCTTAAAGACCACATTTTTTTTTAACATTGTCAGTTTTTTTGATACCAGTGTAAGGTGGAAATATGGGAGTTAACAATGAAATATGATGTCGGGCAAGTGTCCACCTGTGGCACGTCTCCACACCTTCACACTTTTCACAAAGTTTTAAAACTTGTTTTACAACAAGGCCTTGTTTTACAAATAAGCCTATTATTTCCTCAATATAGCGCGGAATGTATTTTTCAGAGCGTTTATTGTTTGTGGGTTATTCACGTCAATCCGATATTTCAAAAGGAAACAGAGAACACTTGACGCACCCTTTAGTTAGTCCACATGTAAGAGCTTTAGCAAGGTCCACTTGCAGGGTGTCATAAAACTCATAAAACAAAATTTTTATTAAAAAAAATTACTTTTCATAAAAATACAATAAAAACATGCATTCACACCAACGAACCATAAAGGTGAATAAATACAACAACTATAAAACCACAAGGCAAATACAACTACAAACAGCAACAACAAAAATAAATGTAAAAAAAACAAGACCACAGACAACAAAGCGGCTTCCCCCAATTAAACACAATAAACAACAGCACCAACGCAAGATAAAAACAGAAAAAGAAAAACAGCAACAACAGCAACAAAACAAACAATCTCAAAATGCATAGAAACATGACTGTGCACGTATGACTTAATAATCGCAAGCAACAACAACAGCTTAAAGAAAAAACTGCCAACAACAACTAGTCATTGGCAAAATTTTCACAACATTAGGAATGTGTTTGCTTGAATGCAAGTTGTCTTTTATACATTTATACACACACGCACAAACACAGTCACAAATTTACTCTCTCTCTCTCTCTCTCTGTACACTCAATCTCAAGACAGCATACGACAGCATGTGTAAGTGCATGTTCTTTAATTTTAAAGTAGGCTTTGAGCTATAAACCTGTATTTTGAAGCTGCTGATATTATTTTTGTTACCCACACACACACACACACACATGTACACACACCAAACAGGCACAAAAATACTTAAAGGAATGAATTCTTAAAAGAAAATTTCATGTTTTCCAGATTATAAATCTCTATCGTTTCGTTTGTAGTTTTTTGCATTTGACACCTTAAAAACCATATTCGATTACGTATTCGAATGGATTTTTACGGAAGAACACGAGTAACTCTGCTCCCACCGATATGTTTAATATAAGAACATTCGAAAATTCTACTGTTCTTAATCTACAAAATAGATTTTGAAAACGGCAGAAACAAAAACGACGATTGTCTTTTCCGTTTTAATAATTTTCTTTTTTTAAATCGTCCCAGCAAAATAGAGAGAAAGAGAGAGAGAGATAGAGCTTTTCTCAAGGTCACACGTGACAAGATTTACATCAGTACCTAGCTATGTAAGCTATAACCAGATGGTGGATCATACCACTGTGGATGAAATGCAGCGTCATCCTCGCCCTAGAAAACCTTCAGATACGTACATCCTCCGGTCACTCCTAGTTGCAACTTCAAAAGCCCGAAGCAGGCCGCAGCCCTCGCACCTTGCTAAAGAGTTGGAGACTATTCAACTCCTAGTCCAGAATACATGCACCTTAATCTAATTTAAGAACACGACTGCATATATGCTCACTGGACCTGGACCATTCATTGTGAATAATCCGAGCCACAGATTCAAACGAGGGCCTCAAAACACACAGCCACCACGACCTCAATAATCAGTCAGAGAACAGCTAAAAGGCTAAAAAGGCAAATAGCTGAACTGTGGGGCTTTACTGATTCCTGTGGAAATATAGTGAATTGTCCCTTTTACCCCCGAAGACACATGTAATAACGGTCGATTTCCATCAAAACATCTAAATGTGCCCCCGGGGGTCAGCAAACGTTAATGATTGATGTGTAAAATGTATATAAAATGGGAGATGTAGAAAAATCTCTCTCTTCCCCATAACAAGGAAACATACCAGCGTTCTGGGATCACAAATGCTACGCCTGCTCTTACAGATTATTGCAGCCCAGAACCCTTCTTCACAGGGAAATTTCTCTTTTATTTGGCCAAGGTTCACTCTCCACCATCTCGCGTTATCTAAATTTATACGGATAATTCTAAAAGAGAGACGAGAATTTGGGCGAGAATTTATGTGAAAGAATTTGGGATAAAAATAGGTTTCAGACTCCCAAATGACTGCTGCCTCAGAAATATTTGTTGTTGTAGTATTTCTCTACCGACCACAAAGCCGCAATCATGTGTCTCAAAGGTGCATTTACCTTTTTGAAAGTTGTCTCGAAATTTTGGACGTCATTGATTATGATAGCAGTAATCCTAAAGTGAATGGGGGACATGGGACTACTCTCGGCATTTGTGTCGCGGATGTACTGATAAAGAAGGGTTAAATGCTTAATGAAGGTATCATTGATACTTTTTGCGGCATCCCTCTATGTGCTTGCGGACAGGGTATTGATCTGGCCCAGATCAGATGGTACAACGAGCTGACTTGCTCGACTGCAAGCACAATCTGGCCCTTCTTGGATGAAACGAAGGCGACTGCACTGTTGCAATTACCTAGACTGCAATTGCCGTGATTTGGAAGCTACAGTAACTAAGCATTGCATATTGGAGAGTCGTACTAGGAGGACAGATATCCTGCACAATGATTTCTCTGTACATGCTCACATTTGTCCTCAACGGCCGGATATTTTAGCCTTATGGGAGACTCAGGTGGGTGTCTGAAAATGCTGATCCACAGAGTTTTCACTTGCCTAGGTACCACCTACTATCGCTTTTTAATTTCAATCGGGAACTTGCATTGTATATACCCAATGAAGTTGTGTATCCCTCTGGGTGAAATTCAGGATCAGGTCACATCTCTTACATTTCGGGTTTCTCTACAGAAGTTCAAACCCGAGAAGGGATAAAACCTTAGCTGGCTTCGATTCTCTTTCCAACTCCATATCAAAGATTTCCGATGGTTGCCCGAAACGTTAAAAACGTTGTTGCTAGTGATTTCAATGTCCATAACTGTTCTTCTTGGCTTCGCCATTCACGCCATACAACTACGGAAGGCCAGCATGTTGAGCTATTTGCCGCGAACAACCACCGCGACCTTTTTTTAATTTCACACCCCCAGAAGTATGAAATTAGTGTTTGTGCATCTCTCGGCAATTCCAACTACTGAACCATCTCCGCCTCCTTTTCATATTCAGAACTTCGCAACGTTTCAGTTGGAATCTATGTTTCTTGGACACTAATGTCGATGCCATGGCGGAAGTGGTTGCAAAAATCATTTTGTTCGGAATGAAATTCCATCCAAAAATATTTCGATTAAAACCAGATCGAAGTCTTGAGTTACTAAGACGTGCAAAAATGCAGTCAGATGAATGTATTCGCTACGCAAAAGAACAAGATCTTCATGTGCCAATGTATTAAGGCCTGAGAAAAATCTGCACGATTAACGCTTTCGTGCCAAAGTTCTTGCAACTCCTTGGGATAGCAAGAGTTTTTGGTCATTTGTTAAAGAGGTAAGAAACAAGTGTAGTTCGTCAATTCCGACTCTTTAAAAGAATGAAATGAAGATATTCACTGACCCGGTTGATAAACCTTTTTTCTTTGTTAAATTTTCAACCCTATACGCTCTTCCGCAGACGACAGCACCACTTGACGTTCGTATTCATTTGGTAATATACCGAACCAGTTGGAGGTGATTTCCAAAAGGGCGGAACATGAATGATACGATCTATCCCGATCTCAGAATGGGGTCGTGTAAATAGAATAGAATTTAATGCCCGTGAGACACAATGTTGCATGCGTAAGCATAGATCGGTGTTCGAAATTGATGCTGCATCTGTTAATATCGTTGGTATAGGTATTACGGAATCGGACGCTCTTGATGTTCTTGGCATGTTCGATGAACTAACCACATTTTCCGGGTTTCAAAAAAAGTTTTCAAGTGCCTCGGCTTTCTAAAACGGCGTAAGAAATACTTCACTCCATCCGATCTTCGCACTATTTATACAACCTATATCCATCCAAAATAGATGTTAGGTCGGTGCCCTAACATCTATTTTAGAGTTGTTCGACCGCGTACAGGAGAGGGCGAAGAGGCTCATTGGGAACAGTAAGGTATCCATCTGTATTGAATATCTAGAGCATCGACGCGATGTGGGATGTATTTCGCTATTTTATCGTTACTACAATGGTAAGTGCTCTAACAATTAGGAAACTTATTCCCGTTACTCGCAGGTTTTCGCGTTCAACTCTATTTTCGTTGAGAACCCAACCATTTGTTGTCGATTGGAATTGCACTACGCAATATAGGAAAAACATATTTTTTAGGAGAGTCTATATGTGGAATAAACTCCCTCCGGAGTTCTTGCCTGCCACTTTCAATGAAGGAAAGTTAAAATTGAATGTCCACAGACACTACTCCCTCTTTCTTCCTCCCAATAATCTAATTTACTAGTTCTGGTACAATGCAACAAAACAACTATCAGAACAATCAATTTTTATTCGATTTGATAACTTTTTATTCGATTAATCGATAACTTTTTATGCGATTAATCGATACCCTTTTATTCAATTAATCGATACATTTTTATACGATTAATTGATACATTTTTATTCGATTAATCGATAAATTTTTATTCGATTAATCAATAAATTTCTATTCGATTATTCGATAACTTTTTATTCGATTAATCGATAAATTTTTATTCGATTAATCGATAAATTTTTATTCGGTTAATCGATAAATTTTTATTCGATTAATCGATAACTTTTTATTCAATTAATCGATACATTTTTATACGATTAATTGATACATTTTTATTCGATTAATCGATAAATCTTTATTCGATTAATCGATAAATTTTTATTCGATTAATCGATAAATCTTTATTCGATTAATCGATAAATTTTTATTCGATTAATCAATAAATTTCTATTCGATTAATCGATAACTTTTTATTCGATTAATCGATAAATTTTTATTCGATTAATCGATAAATTTTTATTCGATTAATCGATAAATTTTTATTCGGTTAATCGATAAATTTTTATTCGATTATTCGATAACTTTTTATTCAATTAATCGATACATTTTTATACGATTAATTGATACATTTTTATTCGATTAATCGATAACTTTTTATTCGATTAATCGATAAATTTTTATTCGATTAATCGATAAATTTTTATTCGGTTAATCGATAAATTTTTATTCGATTATTCGATAACTTTTTATTCAATTAATCGATACATTTTTATACGATTAATTGATACATTTTTATTCGATTAATCGATAACTTTTTATTCGATTAATCGATAAATTTTTATTCGATTAATCGATAAATTTTTATTCGGTTAATCGATAAATTTTTATTCGATTAATCGATAACTTTTTATTCAATTAATCGATACATTTTTATACGATTAATTGATACATTTTTATTCGATTAATCGATAAATCTTTATTCGATTAATCGATAAATTTTTATTCGATTAATCGATAAATCTTTATTCGATTAATCGATAAATTTTTATTCGATTAATCAATAAATTTCTATTCGATTAATCGATAACTTTTTATTCGATTAATCGATAAATTTTTATTCGATTAATCGATAAATTTTTATTCGGTTAATCGATAAATTGTTATTCGATTAATCAATAAATTTCTATTCGATTAATCGATAACTTTTTATTCGATTAATCGATAAATTTTTATTCGATTAATCGATAAATTTTTATTCGGTTAATCGATAAATTTTTATTCGATTATTCGATAACTTTTTATTCAATTAATCGATACATTTTTATACGATTAATTGATACATTTTTATTCGATTAATCGATAAATCTTTATTCGATTAATCGATAAATTTTTATTCGATTAATCGATAAATCTTTATTCGATTAATCGATAAATTTTTATTCGATTAATCAATAAATTTCTATTCGATTAATCGATAACTTTTTATTCGATTAATCGATAAATTTTTATTCGATTAATCGATAAATTTTTATTCGGTTAATCGATAAATTTTTATTCGATTAATCAATAAATTTCTATTCGATTAATCGATAACTTTTTATTCGATTAATCGATAAATTTTTATTCGATTAATCGATAAATTTTTATTCGGTTAATCGATAAATTTTTATTCGATTATTCGATAACTTTTTATTCAATTAATCGATACATTTTTATACGATTAATCGATAAATTTTTATTCGATCAATCGATAAATTTTTATTCAATTAATCGATAAATTTTTATTCGATTAATCAATAAATTTTGAGTCGATTAATCGATAAATTTTTATTCGATCAATCGATAAATTTTTATTCGATTAATCGATAACCTTTTATTCGATTACCCGAATAAAAAATGTACACATTTCGATAACGTCAAGCTTAAAAATTTACATGTTAAGACCGGCCAACCAGCCAAATTAACGCCGAAACTTGAATATGCCTGACCTGCAAAGTAGTGATCTGAATTTGGTTGGTTCAGAAGATTATTTTGTATTAATAGCTATTGAAATCGGGTCATACGATTGCGGGAATAATATTGATTCGTTTGAATAAAGCAATCAACGAAAAACAACCAGAATATTCGCTATAATCCTCCCTCATGGTATAGCTCGGACACATGTTGCAAGACCGGTGAAAAACTATTTGGAAACCAACAGATGGAAAATTTCGGCTCATTCACCTTACAGACCCGACCTTAACCCTTCTAGCGTTTGTTTGGATCGATGCAAGAATTTACTCTTTTTCTTTAATGAATATTTTACTTTAAATTCCAGCCCTGGCAAAGAACTGGTTCTTAATACATTTTGTTTTTAAAGAAATATTTTTTGTTGCCAATCGCACATTAATTAAAGCGAAACAAATCTTTGGGACAGACAGTTTTAGTTCTGTTTGTTGTTGTTTCTTACAGAAAGTATTAAGAAAACGAATAGAGCACCTAAAAAACCAAAGAAACAACTGCAACTAGTAACGCTAATAATGGCCACGTTAATGATCATTAACCTGATGAACTTCCATGTTTTATGAATTTTTATTTTTATTTATGAGAATTTCGAATTGCCAATGAATGGCAAAGATTTGCTGCCATTGCGGCAGTACCAACTACGAAAATTTTTCCACTACAAAGAACATAATTTTTTATGGACAATCATTGCCGCCGCCATGCAGCTTGGCAGCTTGGTAAAAAACCGATCCTCTCCCCTGGAAGCTTATAACCCACAACAATGAACATTATGTGGCTATTGTTGTTGTTGTTCGTTCGTTCGTTCGTTCATTTTATATTTAATTGTATTCTTATTTTTATTGTTTTATTTCTCATTTTTAATGCCAATTGTTTTATATGGCTTTAAGACAATCTTAAGGCTGAAACTTTAAGTACCGGACTTGCCATGCCATGGCAAGTCGTAACAATAAACAGAAAATGATAAGAAAAAAAAGAAACAGAAAAACATTGTAACAACATATAAAGATCATCATCATCATCATAATTATCATTAGTGGCCAGCTAACATCTAGCAGTTGTATGCAACATTCTTACATTTTATTTACTTTGTGGTTTTTATTGCAAACACCGAGGCAAACTTGAATAGGGCAAGAAACCAAAAAAACTAAGTTAAGAAGTTATACGAGGAATACAATTAAACATAATATGAGATGTTGGGAATAACAAATATTAAGCAAATTTAAAAATCCCGAACTGGATTTACTTGCTTTCCTCATAGGTCAGCTTTGGACTGGATCTGAACTTAAGTTCAAAGCCTATTTAGTAAATCTGCATTTGTAGCAAATCGCAATATTTTTCTTGTATTTTTCGCCTCAGCTGCTTCATCCAATAATTTTTTTGTGGAGACTAATGCATGCTTAACCACACTTAGTTCCATGCATCAGAAAATGTTTGCGTATCGAAGGAGAGAGGTAGTACCTGGTCTATTCCTCAACAACTTTTCTGACTTTCTCTAACGCATTTCTCTCAAATTTGTCGTCATCTTTATAAAATCCAGAATTAATAGCTTGAAGCATTGGGGCACATCTTAGCCAAATGAATGTCCTTATCGATTCCTGTTATCCTCTAAAATGTCATAATCTTCCAACAAACCATTTGTTATCCAAATCGATATTGTTATTGTTGATTTGTTATCCAAATCGTGTTAATTGAGGGTGACACCGCCAAATGTTTTGCCCAAACTTTATGTGGAATTTCTCTATTTTAACCCTCCTTTAAAAAATGGGACCTTCAAATCATATTTTGGTCAGTCCAGTCGACCAAATATGTTCACAATCGCGAAAATTGTACGCAACTTTTTTGCAAACCGGGTCTGTTGAAAATACAAAAACACCTGTTTATGCTCGCTTAGTTTGTTCTGGCGAAAAATATTGCTGTTGATCGCTATAATGTGGCAGAAGAGCGGTTTACCTCGAGTAGTCGTCGTGCCCTACAGTTGAACATCTCACAAACATCACTGATAAGAATTTGGAATAAAGATTTGACTTCATACGCTCACAAAGTTCAATTAACTCAAAGGTTGAAGGCAAAGCCAATCATTTCAAGGGACGTCAATACGAAGAATGATTTATCAAGCGACGAAGAACATTTTCACCTCGATGGATTCGTTAACAAGCAGATTTAGCGCATTCAATGCGAAGAATTAATGCTTGAACAGACAGAATTGATGATCTTTAGCGACGAAGCACACTTACACCTCAGTGGATTCGTTCACAAGCAGAAATAACGCTTATAAGCAGAAGAGAATTCACCAGTGGTCTTTATACCTCGGCATTTTCCCCCCCGGGGGCATATTTATCACTCTTTTTGGATTACTTAACCATCTAGACTTGTGTCGTTCCGGAGTATAAGGAAGCCCAGTCCCCTAATAGGCTGGCAGGGAGTCAACTGAAAGCTCCACGTTATTTCCGAAGGGAATCAGTACGACCCAGAGTAAAGCTATTTGGTTCTCTGTCTGATTATTGAGGTTGGACCTTCTGGAGTATCGTGATGGCTGTGTGTTTTGATTAAGGGGCCAGGATCATCTCACCTTTACTGAGAACATTAGGTGAATGATTAGGATCCAGTGAACATGCTAGTCATGTGTTCTGGACCAGGAGTTGGATAGTCTCTAGCTTTACAGCAGGAAGTGGTGGTTTGCAATCCTGCTTTAAAATCGCTAAAATTGCAACTAGGAAAGACCTGTTGCTAGAAATAGTCTTCGGCTTCCTAGGGCGTGAATGACGTTGCTTTTCATACCCAGTGGTTTGACCACCGTCAGATTAAGCCCTACGGCCAGGTGCAGATGTAAATCTTATCACGAAATTTCGAAGAAATTTCCAAGGCGTATGATAGGGGGTGGCATGATGCACTTCTGTCAAAACTTGTTGCATTTGGTGTCGGTAATAATTTCTTCAGATTTATATCGAGTTTTCTCACGAATCGCACTATACGAGTTGTTTTAGATGGGATTTCATCCGACGAGTTCAAGATTAATTCAGGGGTACCGCAAGGCTCCTCCGTTCTTTCTCCTACTCTAGTTCTTATTTTTCTAAATGACCTTCTTTGTCAAACTTTCAGTCCTATTTACTCTTTCGCAGATGATGGCACCATTTGTTATTCGTATTCATTTAGTAATAGACCGAACCAGTTGGAGGTGAGTTCCGAAAGGCGAAACATGAATGATACGCTCAATTACGATCTCTCAACGATCTCCGAATGAGGTCGTTAGTCTCCGGCTTCCTAGGGCACGGCGCACGCCCAAGTGGTTTGACCACCGTCGAGTTATGGCATACACACGCTAGATACCGACGTAAATCATATCATCACTAAAACACCTCCCCCGGGGGGCACATTGATATGTTTTCGAAGGAATCTCAACGTCATAGGCTAGGCTAGCAGGAGCCAACTAGATAATTCCACTATATTTCCACGGGAATCAGTAAAGCCCTAGAGTTCAGCTATTTGTCTTGTTAGCTGTTCTCTGACTTATTATTTAGCTCTTCGGGAGCATGGTGGTGGTTGTGGCTTCGAGGTCCTCGCTTGAGTTGTGTGGGTCGGATCATTCACAAAGAACACAATGAATGGTGCAGGTCCAGTGAGCATGAATGCAATTGTGTTCTTAAATTTTATGAAGCTTCATACGTTCTGAACCAGGTGTTAGACAGTCTCCAACTCTTCAGCAAAAAGTGAAGGCTGCTGCCTGCTTCGGGCTTTTCAAGTTGCACCTAGGAGTGACTGCAGGATATAAGTATCTGAAGTCCTTCTAGGGCGAGGATAACTCTACATTTCATCAACAGTGGTATGATCCACCATCTGGTTATGACTTACACAGCTAGGTACAGACGTAAATCTTATCACGCATCACTAAAACTCCGACTTGTTTTCCTGTAATGTCGATACGACAAAAAACGAAAATATGAAGGACTTTGTTTCCAATATCTCGCATACTCGCAGGCTATTCTCAATACATCTTTCGTTTGAACGGTGCTTAATTGGTGACAGCAAACTATTTAAACAATTCACTCAAAATTTAAAAATTTTTTAAAAAGTTGTCCTATTCACTTCGCGGAGAGTATATTTTTTTTAATTTCAAGTCAACTGGGGCATTTATTGCCGGAAGGTTAGTTGCTTGTTTAAGTTTTATGCTTCATCATCGTCATCAACGTTTTTGCTGTTGTCGTCATCATTCTTAGACTTTTTATTTTCGAATCATGACGCCTATAAATCGCGTTTTGCAGTCGCCTTAAGTAAGACGGACGGACAAATATAAAAAAACCTTACTCAATTCATGGCTGTGACTTGAAAACATATATTTTGTTTTTGTTTGTTTTGTTGCTTTTCATTTAATGCTTAAAAAATTTGCAAATATTGAAGAGAAACAAACGCATTGTAGTGGATGATGTTTTTACATGCAACCAAATTACAACAACAACAACAACATATAAAACTTAAAAATACATTTTTATGATTTTTAAAGTTTTCTTTATCGAGAGCAGGTGTTTTTATTAACATGAACAACTTGTTTAACTCATTTTATGTTATTTAAAGGGATAAACTGGAAATACGTGACATTTTAAGCAAACAAAAAATTCTGATTAATTCATTTAAATCGGCCTTTTACGAAAATTCGAAAATCGATATAAAGAGAAAATAACACAATTAGCAACAGTTTTTTTAGTTAACATGAAGCCCTAATAATATTTAGGCAAATTTATAACTCAAATAAGGTTTCGAACTTTAATTCGAAAATTCGAACATCCAAAAAAAATTTCGAAAATTAGGAAATTATCAATTTAATAGTTTAAGTAAAACAATATTTAAAGTTTCAAGATTTAAATAATTTTATTGTGCTTCGAAATTAAATTCGAATATGCGAAAAAATTGTTAAATATAAATTTTTTTTCCATTACTTTGGTTTTTATCAACAATCTTACTGAGTTCTATTGGAAAATATAATTTTTTAATTATTTAATTTTTTTGTTTGAATTTAAATGAAAATTCGAAATTTTAAATTGAATTCGAAATAACGAAAATAAATAAAAAAATATACATTTTTTTATTTAGTTTGAAGTCCTTATAATATTTAGGCAAATTTTTAACTCAAAGTAAGTTTCGAACTTTAATTCGAAAATTCGAACATCCAAAAAAATTTTCGAAAATTAGGAAATTATCAATTTAAAAGTTTAAATAAAACAATATTTGAAGTTTTTAGATTTAAATAGTTTTATTGTGCTTCGAAATTAAATTCGAATATGCGAAAGAATTGTTAAATACAAAATTTTTTTCCATTACTTTGGTTTTTATCAACTATCTTACTGAGTTAGACTGGGCAATATAATTTTTAAACTATTTAATTTTTTATTTGACTTTAAATAAAAATTCGAAATCGAAATAGCGAAAATAACCAAAAAGTATACATTTTTTTTATTTGATTTAGGCAACTTTATAACTCAAATAAGGTTTCGAACTTTAACTCGAAAATTCGAACATCCAAAAAAAAAATCCAAAATTAGGAAATTATCAATTTAATAGTTTAAATAAAACAATATTTGAAGTTTTTAGATTTAAATAAAATTATTATGTTTCGAAATTAAATTCGAATTTGCGAAAAAATTTTTAAATATAACATTTTTTTTCATTACTTTGGTTTTTATCAACTATCTTACTGAGTTCGACTGGGCAATACAATTTTTAAATTATTTAATTTTTTTGTTTGACTTTAAATAAAAATTCGAAATTCGAAAATCGAAATTTAAAATCGAAATAATGTGAATAACCAAAACGACAATTATTTTATTTTTTTTAGTAAGAAGACTTAATATTTAAACAAATAAATAACTCAAATAAGGTTTCGAACTTTAAATCGAAAATTCGAACATTCCAAAAAATATTCGAGGCTTATAAGTAAGCCATTTGTTCCGTAAGTAAGGCATTATTTTAAGCTTTTAGCTATAATTAATTTTGTTATGGTTCGAAATTAAACTCGAACAAACAAAGTAGCATACCTTCCTCACAGACACCCTGTATATTCAATTTTATTTTTCTTTTTTAATTTAAAAGCCAAAGCCAAAATGTTTCGAAAATATTGGAGAGCAAATAATTCTCGTTTGATGAAGATTTTAGTGATTTTTAAGGAAGCTAGCGATTTTTTCAATATAAATTTTTAATATTAGCGATTTTTCTGTTGTAAGTTATAGTTTTCAAAGTAAAAATATTTTACGCAAAACCCGGGTTTTTTTCAAAGACCACGTTTTTTATGAATATAAAAATGTTAAAAAAAATTAAATTATCTAAATTATCTCAGTTAAAACGCTTTTAACTTAAGAATTCTCCTACGGTGTTAAATTATTTTTGCCTCGGCGTCGCAAATGCAAAAAGTGTTAAGTACTTTTCTTTACCTTCTATTATATTCCCGTCAACAGCAACCCTTAAATTTATGCAGCAATTAATTTTTTTAACATTTGTGCTCTCAACTTGTTGCTCTCAACTCTCCGCATCTTCTTTTTCAACTCATGTGCGGTGTATTAATAATAAAATTTTTAGCCAAGCAAACATTCTTTTCTATGAAAACATTAAGAGAAAAAAAAAACTAAAGAAAAAATGTTTCTTGTTTTGTTGTTTAAAAATAAAATTTTCATTTCATTGGAATTTCCCTGGCACAAATTTGCAATCATTTGCCAAAAAACGAATTTCTATAAAAGAAAAACAAAAACGCATGAAATCGTTTGTGAACTAGAAAGAATTTCGTTTTTAAAATAGATTTGAAACATCATGCTTCTGAATACCCCTATAGAAGGGGTCAGGGGAATTTTATTTGTCTAGCAGTATAAATGCTAAAGCGTCATAAAATATATTTTATACTGTTTTGTTTGGTTTTTTAAAAAATAATTAAATAAATTGCGCTTAAAAAATTTGCTTTCTCAAATACTTCCAAATTGAAAAGAATCTGAAATAAAGTTTTTTTTTTAAATTCGAATTTAAATTTTTTCATTATACTCATCACCAAGGCTTTATAAACAACAATTTTATATTAAAATTAAAAATATGTACAATTTTTAAAGCTAATACGTTATTTAAAGAATTTTCGATACTAAAATAAATTATTCGAACATATGAAAACTTATTAATTTTTTATAAAAACAACAATTTAACTTCAAATTTTATTTACAGTTGAAAAAATTGAATTTCGAAATTAATTTTTAATGTTCGAAAAATTTTCGAAATTAATTTCGAATTTTCAAAAAATGTTAAAATATGAAATTATGCTCATTTATTTAGGGTTTTATAATCTTACTTTTTATCCAACACTACAAACTGAATTTAGTCACGTTTTTGTCTGACTGCAAATTCGAAATTCATAATCGAAATAGCAAAAATAATTAAAAAGCATATATTTTGTAACTTAACATAAAATCGTTGTAAAATTTAGACAAATGTATGCTTGAACTAAGATTTCGAACTTCATATCGAAAATTCGAACATTAAAAAAAATTGCTTTAAATAATTTTATTATGTTTCAAAATGAAATTCGAATGATCGAAAGATTTTTAATTATAAAATATTTTCTTTTATATAATAGTTGTATATAACAATGACCACAGCCGAATTAGTAAATTAAAATTTTTAATTTTAATTATTTTAATTTATTATTTTTTTTAAGTTCATATTTTTAAGTTCGAATTAAAATTTTTTCATTATACTCCTCTGCAAGGCTTTTTACATACCAATTTTATATTAAAATTATTAATATGTAACATTTTTAAGGCAATTACATTATTTAAAAAAATTTCGATGTTAAAATAAAATTTTCGAACATATAAAAAATTATTAATTTTACACAAAAACAATTATTTAAGTTAAATGTTTATTTACAGTTGAAATAATTAAATTCGAATGTTCGAAAATTTTTCGAAACTAATTTCGAATTTTCGAAAAATGTTAAAATATGGAAGTTTGCTCATTTATCTTAAAATATGATATTTTACCTACTTATTTAAAGTTTGACAGTATTTTTCTGTAATATAAATTTCAATTTTATATTAAAATTATAAATATGTTAAATTTTTAAACCCATTACGTTATTTAAATTAAATTCGATATAAAAAAAATTTTTCGAACATATGAAAACTTTTTAATTTTATATAAAAACAATAATTTAAGTTAAATTTTTTATTTCCAGTTCTAAAAATTTAAGTTCGAAATTAATTTCGAATGTTCGAAAAAATTTTAAAGTATAAAATTTTGCTCATTATATCAAAATATGATATTTTGCTAATTTATTTAAGGTTTCATAGTCTTAAGTTGGAATTAGCTACTTTTTTGTTAGACTCGAAATTCGAAATTCATAATCGAATTAGCAAAAATGATTAAAAAAGCATAGA
Organism: Trichopoda pennipes; assembly: GCA_030448955.1. Lineage (NCBI taxonomy): Eukaryota > Metazoa > Arthropoda > Insecta > Diptera > Tachinidae > Trichopoda > Trichopoda pennipes. Next base: position 9,755,385 of record JASKUP010000040.1, read on the forward strand.
GTTTTTAACTTAATATGACGTGGTTATAATATTTAGATAAATGTATGTCTGAAATGAGATTTCGAACTTAATATCGAAAATTCGAACATTCAAAAAAATTTATTTTAAATAATTTTATTATGTTTCAAAATGAAATTTGAAGATTCGAAAAAAATTGTTAAATATAAAATTCTTGCTTTTACATAATTATTGTATATAACAGTCACTACAGCCGACTATTTAGGGTTTAGTGTCATTTTCATTCATTTCATTTTTAAAAATAATGAAATAAATTTTATTTTCCTTTTATTTTTTTTTTTTTTTGTTTGATTTATGATTTTATATTTTAAATGTCAAAGCCATTGGCGTGGGTGTTAAAAATATTTGAGAGAAAATATTTCTCTTTTGATGTGCAGGATGATGGGATGATTAAACAAAAAAATTTTTAATTTGAAGTTTATTAAAATATTTTTTACTTTTGTTGTTGTTTTCTTTGCAGAGTCTACAGTAAATCCACGTAAAACAGCTTTAGAAAATGCCCGTGAAAGATTGCGAGGTAAGAAAAAAAAGGATATTTAATTATTAATTACAAAACAGATGCTTTACTGTCACCAGCCAAACAATATTTCAAACCAAAAACAAACAAAAGAAAGCAATAGAAAGAGAAAATTCTTTTATGACAGCAAATGAAAGAAATTTTGAAACAGAAATTCCCTGTAAAAACCCATAAAACTTCAATAAAGGCATTTGATGTTTAAAGGACTAAAGTAATTTGTGCACATGTCATTTATGACTTAATTTCATTTTAGTCCTTTATTATTTATGTACCCGTATATGTGTGTGAGTGTGTGTGTGTGTGTATTTGTGTACTTGTACCTGTTGAGGTAATTGATTGATTTCTGGGAAATACCTCTGCTAGACAGATTGTGTTTGTACGTTCAAGTAGTCAGGTACTATTTGTGGTTTAATTAATTCTAATTACAACAATAACAACAACAGTATCACGTACATCTTGTCATTAAATTGTATTTAAATACCATAAAATTATTTATGCTAAATTTTAGGCTGTTTACAATGTATTTAACACATTTTTTGAAAAATTCTTAGGTACCGTGAAATAACTCCCAACAAAAAAGGAAAAAACTCCCAATTTAAAAAAAAAACGAAATAACTTTCAACGCCAAAATGAAATAAGACCCAATAACTTAACCGTTAATTCAAAAAAATAATATTTAAAAAAATATAAAATTAATCCAAAAATAAAATAAGTCCCAACAAAAATGAAATAACTCCCAAAACAATTTTATATTTGCACCCGGGCACTGTTTAACTATTTTAACCTCTATGGTATAACAGGTAACTCTAAATAAAAGAAAGACCAAAGGCCGGCTATACACAAAATATTTTGTTAGCGAAGCCGCTGTTCCATGTACCATACAGAGATCATTGAGCCATCCCGGCCTTCAGCCGGATCGAAAGATTTATAGTATAACAAACTTCGGCTCCGCTCACCAAAACTTTCCTACATAGTCGGCCTTTGCCCGGGCGGAAGGATTTTATTATCTATGGTATAGCAAACACCGGCAACGCTGACTAAAAGTTTTCTCTGTAGCCAGAATGCTGGAATAAGTCCTAATTAAATAGCTACCATTAGGTGACTCCTAGCTCTTTATATTAATTAATAGCTTTAATAGCTCTTTAATTAATTAAAATGAAATAACTTCTATACTATACCTAAAGATTGAAGGAGGAAAATATTTTGTTAGCGAAGCCCGTATTCGAAATACCATAGAGGAGAAAATCTTTCAGCCCGGCCGAGAGCCGGGAGTAGGAGATTATTAAAAAAAAAACTGTTAAAATAATATCTGCATGAGCTGATATCCAATTTGAATCATATAAAAAAACTCCCAATAAAAATGAAATAATTCCAAATTTTTTGGGATTTTTGAATTTTTTGTTGGGAGTTATTTAATTTTTTTTTTGGGAGTTATTTTGCTATTCTTAACCCTATTCAATTTGTTATATTTCTATGCCAAGTCATTTGCTACTTTTCCATGCCTCATCGTCCTGCTATACTTCTTCCCTCTAGTGTAGGGTGGTTAAATTTTAAGGGCCGATGTTGATGGTCTTCCAACTCAGGGCATAAAAAGTTTATTATCATCTTACGATAGCACAGTAACTACCTGACCGGCCTAATTTCGAAAAAAAAAATACGACCCGATGATGCCGCCAATCAATAAACCGCACTACCAAACAATCACTCTTCGTGGGTGCATTGGTTTTTCGACAATCACTCTTAGATTATCATTCCCCGACCAAATGGGGCAATTCTGCTTATTAACGAATCCATTGAGATGAAAATTTGCCGCAACACTAAAGATGATTTGATTCGAAAATTGATCATCAATCGTTGCCATTTCTTGTCACCATTCTGACCATTGATGACCTTTGGAATGGTCGAGAGGCTTTTATTCTTAACTCAATTGCATCTTGTAAGCGGGTTAATGCAGGTCTTTATTCATAATGTTCATCAACAACAAACGTGAGAGGTGCATTTGCTGGGCACGACGACGAGTTAAAGTTGACGGCTCTTCAGTCACACTCACGCAAACAGCAGCAATATTTTCTGCAGTACGAGCTGTACGAGCATGCTGTTGTGTTCTTCACATCTCTTACAGACCCGGTTTGTTCAAATTTTTTAGTGATTTTTCCGCTTGTCGGCCCATTTGGACGATTAAAATGGCTAAAAAAAATATCACGAAGTGCACGATATGCATTTTGATTTGAACACCCATTATCACAATAAACCTAAATAACTTTAAAGCATTGGCTCGATTGTGTATCTTTCCAGGTTCAAATTGAGTTAGTCTAAAATTGAGAAATGTCAAATCAAATGCAGAAAAAAAATGCGACGTTTAGGCGTGGCTCCCATTTAACATCGTCATGATAGTCCATAGCGAATATTGTTGATAAATTGACCATTTACTTCGATTCCTGCTTCAATATCACTGATGGATCCTTGAAATATTACTTCCGAATATAAATAAGTTGATAAGGAGAGCAGACAGGATACAAGTCTGACTGCACATCTCTGTTTAAAGGGGGTTATATTCTGTATTCATTTCATTAGTTCGAACTTTTGGCTACTTGCCCCCAGCCAGTACAGATTTCTAATGCATTTTATGTCCTTATCATCGATAACTAATTGTCTCTTCTCCAGTTCTACTCTGTGTCAAATGCTTCTCTAGTGCCCTTAGACTTCCTGAAGCCATGTTGAGTTCGACCAATATGACCATGCCTACATCACTGAGCTGTCCCACCGGCATTTAATTTTTAATTATGTAGTAAAAAAACCCAAGGTCTTTGTTGGGAATCGAACACACAACCCCCAGTATTATAAGCTATGACACCACCTACTAGCCTACAGGGGCACCTAAATTGCTTGAAGAGATCTGCCTTCTAACTTGCTGTTTATTTACAAAAATTAATTACCCAAAACGAGACTGCAGCCCTAATGTAAATTCCCTGTTTTCTAAAGGGTTTTTCAACATGAACTTTGTTTTCTACAACAAAATAAAACAAAAGATTTCGATTAAGATAATTCAAATTGTAGAGAGAGAACAGTTCGGCAAATGTCCACCAAGACCACGTTAACAAATGGCGGGGTCATATTTCGTTAATCACATCAAGGATTTTGAGTTTTAAGGCTGAAATCGATTCAATTGGCTCCATATAGATTCTGTCCTTAACATTGCGCCACGAAAAATAATCCACTGATGTTAAATCACACGATCTGGCTGGTCACTTAACTGCTGATTGTCGTGAAATTATGCGATCGGGAAATTTGGTTTCCAATAAATTGATCGTTTCATTGACTGTGTGACAGGTAGCTCCGTCCTGTTAAAACCGTCAATATTACATCAAAATTAAATTGTTAGTATCTCACGATAGCTCCCCCCCCCCTCCCCTTTTTAAGCAAAAAAAGTACTTTTCAAGAATTACCTTTTGAAAAACGTACTTAAAGAAATATTTAAAAAAAATATTATTTATTTAAACAACAGAAAATCCGTCTACTTTTCAGTTTAAATTATTTTCAAACTTATTTAAAAATATTTACACTTACAATGTTTTTTTTTTACTGCGCGTAAATAAAGTAAATAGTGCAATTTTCCAAAAATATTAAGGAAAAAATAAAACTAGAATTTTACTGTATGTCAAAAAACGAAAAAAAAAAATCATGTCAACAATAATTTAATAAAATAAGTACTTTTTAAGCAAAAAAGTACTTTTCAAGAAGGTACCTTTTGCAAAACGTACTTTAAAAGGTATTTAAAAAACTATGCACTTTAAATTATTTTCAAAACTACTTACAAATATTTACGTTTAAAATGTGTTTTTTTTTTGTAATACACGTAAATAAGGTAAATAGTGTAAAATATAAAAAAATATTAAGAAGTAAATAAAACTACATTTGTATACTATGTCTAAGTAGTAAAACAATGCCAATAATATTTTTTAAAAAAAAGGTACTTTCTTATAACCAGAAGAGTACTTTTCAAGAAAGTACCTTTAGAAAAAAGTACTTTAAAAAATATTTTTTAAAAAATATTATTTATTTTAACAAAGGAAAATGTATCCACTTTGCAGTTTAAAATTATTTAAAAATTCAAAATTATTTAAAAATATTTACTTTTAAAATAATCTTTTTGTGTAGTAAACGTAAATAAGGAAAATAGTGCAATTTTCCAAAAATATTAAGGAAAAATTAAAACTAGATTTTTACTATAAGTCCAAAAAGAAAAAACCATGTCAACAATACTTTAATAAAATAAGAACTTTTTAAAAAAGTACTTTTCAAGAAAGTACCTTTTAAAAAAAGTACTTTAAAAGATGTTTTTAAAAAAATATTATTTATTTAAACAAAGAAAAAAGTGCCTACTTTGCAAAAAAATATGGGTACTTTTTTTAAGTAAAAAAGTACTTTTTAAGAAAGTCCCAAAAAAAGTACTTTAAGATGTAGTTTTAGAAAAAAAATATTAAAAAAAAATTGAATTAGTTTTCAATTTAAATTATTTAAAAATCTTTACGTTTACAATATTTATTTTTGTAGTGCAATGTGTAACCGCTTAACGTAATGACATACGTACATACTTACATATGTACGTCTGTATACTAACAACTATTTTTAAAACAAATCCAACAATCAGGGCGGTGGTAATGCCAAATATTTTTTTTTGTTTTCTAAAATTTTAAATGACGTTACTTTGTTTTGGCCATGTTCTTTTCAAATACAAGAAAATATAACGTGAAATGACGTTAAAAAAGAAACACTTGCACACTTACACACGACTGCTAATATAGAGTGTATGTATGTATGTATTTGTATGTGTGGTTGTGTATTGTTTCCTAAAGAAAGTTTTGCGTCTTAGGAAATTCTAAAATGAAATTATTGTTTATGACTAAAAGTTTGATAATTCTACGAGGGTGACTTTAAAAGTCTGTAAAAAGAAGCCAAGGGAAGAACTGCAGTGTTTTTCATAGACACATGGGTAAAAAAATTGAAAAAAGGAATTTTTTAAGGGTGTATAGGTAAAAAAATACAATGTTCTTTTTTCCAGTTTTACACCAAATTGTGTTTACATACATTTTTAATTTTTACTCTATAATTTTGCATTGTATAATTCAATTTTTTTAAAATAAATTGATATGCCCTCGTATTTAATAGTCTTTTTTTAATTACGATACCGTTAAGAGATGTTGCGATACACTGACATTAGGGGTTTCCCCTCTCTCTCTCTCTCTCTCTCTCTACAAGGATATTTATGTCTTTATTAATTTCAATAACAATCGATCACATAAAGCATGAATTGTTAAATGATATACATACATAAATATTTCCCAAGTATGTGAGATTATGAGTATTTTTATCTACATCCATAATTTATACAAACATACACATGTACATTTTATTAGCCTCTAATCAAATATCAAAATTATTTCATTTAAAATTTTTACTGCAAAAAAAACCAGAACCCATAATAAAGTCACCCCATATCGCTGTTTAGCGTTTCATTTTTTATCAGTAATTTTAGCTTTCTTAATATAAAAAAAAATATAATTGGAAATTTATGAGGTTAAAATCAACAACAGAAATATTTTTATATTAAATTATTTTAATTTTAATTTTTTTTTTAATTTAAAATAACATGTCAAGTCATGTAGATTTCTATGTAATCTATGTACATGACTTGACACTTATATTTTACAATATGTTTTCTTATCATCAACTAAGACTCACGAAACTATAAATTGTAAAAAAAAAATTCCGAAAAGTTTTGGTTAAGTAATTGTTTACCTATTTTACATAATGTAAAAATTTTATTTTCTTACTAATTCTTTTCCGGAAAAAACATTTTATATTTATCCATTATTTATAAATTTATTTAAATTTATTTTATTTATATTGGAGCTTACTAATTTACAGATTAACCATTTTATTTTATTCTTTACATTTTGTTAATTTAAAGAAAAACTATTTACACTGGAAAATTTTACCCAAAAACTGTTGAATTTTCGTATAGTAATGATTTTTTTAAGCATTATTTACATTTTTCCCTAACATTATTTACAAAATACGTAACTGTTGTATTGTTTACATTTTTTTACATTTTGTAAAATTTGCTTACAAACACTTATAAATATAAAAAATGTAAAAATTATTATTCTTGACAATTTTATAAAATGAATTTAAAAATTTGCCATTTTTAAGGGCTTTATTCAAACAATTGTTTACCTATTTTACATAATGTAAAGATTTTAATTTTTTTTACTTCTTCCCCGGAAATAATTTTATTTTTATCCACTGCTTATAAACGTATTTAAAAATAAAAATTATATTGGAGCGTACTAATTTACAGGTTTGCCAATTTATTTTTATTCTTTACATTTTGTCAATTTAATGAAAAACTATTTACACCGGAAAATTTAATACAAAAACTGTGGAATTCTCCTATAGTTATAATTTTGTTAAACATTATCTACATTTTTCAATAACATTATTTACAAAATATGTAACTGTTGTATTGTTTATACTTTTTTACATTTTGTAAAATTTACTTAGAAATACTTATATGTATAAAAAATGTAAATAATATTATTCTTAACAATTTTATAAAATTATATGAAAAATTTTACAATTTTAAGGGCTTTATTTAAACATTTTTTACTTATTTTACATAATGTAAAAATTACATTTTTTTACTATTTTTTCCATCTTAATTTTAAATTTATCAATTGTTTATAAATTTATAAAAAATGCTTATAAATATCCTAAAAATCTTTATCCAAACAATTTTTTTACCTATTTTACATAATGTAAAGATTTGAATTTTTTTTACTTGTTCCCCGGAAAAAAATTTTATATTTATCCACTCACGAAATAATAAATTGTAAAAAAAAAAATGTTCTTAAAAGTTTTAGTTAAGTAATTGTTTACCTATTTTACATAATGTAAAGATTTTAATTTTTTTCTACTTCTTCTCCGTAAAAAAATGCTATATTTATACACTCACGACTCTATAAATTGTAAAAAAAATTTTCTTAAAAGTTTTAGTTAAGTAATTGTTTACCTATTTTACATAATGTAAAGATTTTAATTTTTTTTACTTCTTTCCCGCAAAAAAATTTGAAATTTATCCACTGTTTATATATCTATTTAAACATAAAAGTTATATTGGAGCGTACTAATTTACAGGTTTGCCGTTTTATTTCTTTATTTACATTTTTTAATTTAAAGAAAAGTATTTTACACGGAAAAATTTATTTCAAAAATTGTTTAATTTTCTTATTATACTGATTTATCAAATATTACTTACATTTTTTAACAATAGTATTTATAAAATATGTAACTATTGTATTGTTTACATTTTTTACATTTTGTAAAAATTTTTTTCTAAACGAATGCATAAAAAATTAAAGCATATTATTTTTATAAGTTTTATAAAATTAATTTGAAATATTTTTTAATAGATTTACCATGTAAAACTAATATTTACATAGCGTAAAAAAAAATTTTATGTCAAATTACATTTTAAAATATATTTTTTATATATTTTACATGCCAGAAAATAATATATATTTATGTTTTTAAGCTATTTACCTTAAAAGATATTAATTTTTAATTATTTACATTTTGTAAAATTAATTTGTAATTTTTTTTATTTATTTTTTCTTTTCATTTGCGCTGACATTAACATTTTTGTATGTTAAAAACTATTTGAGTTTGTTATTTAACTAATTTTGCTTTGTTTACATTGTTTACACAATTTTAGAGGTTAATTAATTTTTACAATTTTAAAAACTTTTCTTTAACGGAAGTAAAAACAGACATTTTTATAAAGAAATTTTTTTGTTCAATAGACTTTTATTAAACACATGAGATAAAAAATATTTGTGTTATTTGTTTACAGTGAATGATTGGTTTTACTGTGTAAACATTTATTAGAATAAACATTTTTAATATTTGACTTTGTGTATTGTAAATTATTTTTAAATAATGTTTTTTTTTTTTTTTTGTTCAAGGTTGTTAAACCAATTTTAAAAATTTTTCTTAAACAAAAAAATAAAATGTTTTTGGGAATCATTCCATTAGTCTGTAAAGCACCTAAAACATTCAGTTTTACTTATGAACAGTGGAATCAACGGCGGCAATGTTGTTTTATGGCGGCCCAATTTACCCACCTTAGAAGTGTTGTTCAGGCGTCAGTCTATTCATAACGAAATGTTAGATCAAACTAAACATCAGAGCTGACAAAATGTTCGCCTGTTAAAAAAACAGGAACTTCAAGTTCCATACCTCTAAAAAAACACCCGTTATTAGCACTTATTATTATTATTTAAGTAGCGTTTGAATTATTAAAATTACATAATTTCAATTTGTTTTGTTTTATTGATAAAAAAAACACACTAAAATATTCGTTACGCTTCGCTTAATTGAAGTTTCACGTTCGATAGGACAAAAGTAGGCTGCAGTCGTGTCATTTAATGTGTTGTTGTATGAATATTTATTTTATTTACACTAATAATTTTATAGCCTTAGTATCGATGTCTGGTTTAATAGACACGCAGTGTCTAAACCAATCGCAAGAGTGTGTATTTGTGCCTGTTTTGTTAATGTTTATTTTGTATTAATTGTGTTTTTTTATATAAAAATTAATTTGTATTTTTGTAACTTTTTATTTTTCTGTTTTATAAATGAACACAACTACATATGTACATGCGACTTCATACACTCGTTGTATTTGCACTCGTAAAATCATGTTGTCTTTTTCACCGTTTGTTTTCTGTTATTTTTTCGATGCTTCACATTAAGATATTGGGGGTCTTCAAAAGTTTACTGCCTTAATAAATTTTTATATATTTTATTTCTTTATTGTAATTAAAACAATTTCTTATTTTACTTTACATGTCTCTTATTAGAAATTTTATACATATACAATTATTTTTAGTTTTATTCGACCTTTTTTTAAATTTTATTAAATTTTAATCTTTTCACTCGGTCCTTTAAATTAAAACGATTTATTTTTCTTTTTTTCTCTCAATATTTCGCTTTCCTTTGGAAAGCTTCTTCAGGAAATTATTTTTTATATTTTCAAAAACAAAAATTATAACAATTTGAAAAGAAAAAATTTTTGAAAAACATTTGACAAAACATATAAAATTATTTTCTTCATACATACAAACATACAAAAATTAAAATTTAAAATATTAAAACATACAAAAACAAGGAAACGGAAACTAAATAACAAATTCTTTCTTATGAAATAATTATAACAAATTATGTGTTTTTTGTATTAAGTACCTATAATTCTGCGCTAAATTGTCTGTGTCTGTTTTGAAATTTATTCTCCTTACATTTGGAACATTAACAATTTCTAACATTTCTAACATATAACGTCTCTTGTAGTTTTTTTCTATATCTAATACTGATGTTTCATCAAACTTTGGATAATGATTATATTTCTTACAATGTGAAGATAAGGATGTCTTCTGTGTTGAAATATTCCTATATTTTTGGTCACATCTATGACCAGCTAATCTTGTTTTAAGTTTATTCTTTGTTGTCCCAATATAAACTTTGTCACAGTTCACCTGGTCATTTCCTCCACATGGTATCTTGTATACTACATCAGATATTTCCATTTTTCCTATTTTATCCTTCATATTGCTAAATAATCTATTTAATGTGTTATATGTTTTGTGTGCAATTTTATATCTATCAGTGTCATATATTTTAGACTTTCTTAATCTATCTGATATTCCAGGAACATAAGTTAATGATTTATAAATTCTTGGTTCTGCCATGGTATTTCCTAAATTATGCCTATGATTATCATATTGTCTAATTAATCGGTTAGTTAATTCTACTGGAAAATCATTGTCATGAAGTATATTTTTTATTGTGTCCTTATTCTTCAACCGAAATTCTCTATCACTTATAGTTAATATTCTATCTATCATATTTTTCGCTGTGTTTATTATCATTTTTCTCGGATGTTTGGAATAAAAATTAATAAGTCTTCCAGAAGATGTTGGTTTCTTATACCAATCAAACACTAACCTATTCTCCTTTCTTATTATCAATATATCTAAATATGGAAGTTTAGATTCTAACTCTCTTTCAATCGTAAATTTTATATCAGGATAAAAACTATTCAATTCTGATAAAATATCATCCACTGCATCTTCTGATGTTATACAAAATAAATCATCCACATATTTTGTGATTATCTTTGGTTTAATATGCATTTTACTAATACATGTATTTAATAATTCCTCCATCACAATATCAGCAATAATTGGAGATGCCGGAGAACCCATAGGGAGGCCCTCTTTCTGCTGATATATCCTATTATCAAATTGAAAATACCTGTTGTCTTCAATGCAAAACTTAAGAATACGTAAAAATAATTCCTTCTCAATATTTGTATTTTGTTCTATTATCTGCCATTTTTCCTCTATAATTCTCAAAGCTAAACCTACAGGAATACTTGGAAAAAGTGAAACTACATCAAATGAAAACAATCTATCATTATCCTGTATATTTATTCCCTTGGCTTTATCTTTAAATTCCAATGAATTTCTAACATTATATATTGAATGTTCTGTTAATACCTTAAGAATATTCGTTATATACTTGCAAAGTCCGTAGGCCGGGGAATGAAGGTGATTTCAGAAGGAGATGATTTGATTCAGACTATAAAGGAAAAAGAAGATCAGGAAGTAGCGCGAACAAAACTAACAATGATTATTGATAGGCACATTAGCAACATTAGACCTACAGCAAGGGATATTTTTATATTGGATAAAGTTAAAACTGCTAAAAAATTTTTGAATACTAATAGGAACATATTAATTGTTAATGCTGACAAGGGTAATGTTACTGTTGCTATGAGCAGAGACGATTATAATTCAAGAATAAATGACATTCTTAACGATTCTGCAAAATACTCAATATTGAATAAGGATCCGACTACAAAACTGCAAAAAACAAACAATTTTTTAGTTGATGAACTTTTTAAAAAAGAAATCATTTCAATAATGGAGAGGAATAGACTTAGAACGAATGTATCAAATTCTCCAAAGCTATATGGAGTACCTAAGATCCATAAACAGGATTTTCCTCTGAGGCCTATTTGTTCTTGCATTAATTCCCCGGCCTACGGACTTTGCAAGTATATAACGAATATTCTTAAGGTATTAACAGAACATTCAATATATAATGTTAGAAATTCATTGGAATTTAAAGATAAAGCCAAGGGAATAAATATACAGGATAATGATAGATTGTTTTCATTTGATGTAGTTTCACTTTTTCCAAGTATTCCTGTAGGTTTAGCTTTGAGAATTATAGAGGAAAAATGGCAGATAATAGAACAAAATACAAATATTGAGAAGGAATTATTTTTACGTATTCTTAAGTTTTGCATTGAAGACAACAGGTATTTTCAATTTGATAATAGGATATATCAGCAGAAAGAGGGCCTCCCTATGGGTTCTCCGGCATCTCCAATTATTGCTGATATTGTGATGGAGGAATTATTAAATACATGTATTAGTAAAATGCATATTAAACCAAAGATAATCACAAAATATGTGGATGATTTATTTTGTATAACATCAGAAGATGCAGTGGATGATATTTTATCAGAATTGAATAGTTTTTATCCTGATATAAAATTTACGATTGAAAGAGAGTTAGAATCTAAACTTCCATATTTAGATATATTGATAATAAGAAAGGAGAATAGGTTAGTGTTTGATTGGTATAAGAAACCAACATCTTCTGGAAGACTTATTAATTTTTATTCCAAACATCCGAGAAAAATGATAATAAACACAGCGAAAAATATGATAGATAGAATATTAACTATAAGTGATAGAGAATTTCGGTTGAAGAATAAGGACACAATAAAAAATATACTTCATGACAATGATTTTCCAGTAGAATTAACTAACCGATTAATTAGACAATATGATAATCATAGGCATAATTTAGGAAATACCATGGCAGAACCAAGAATTTATAAATCATTAACTTATGTTCCTGGAATATCAGATAGATTAAGAAAGTCTAAAATATATGACACTGATAGATATAAAATTGCACACAAAACATATAACACATTAAATAGATTATTTAGCAATATGAAGGATAAAATAGGAAAAATGGAAATATCTGATGTAGTATACAAGATACCATGTGGAGGAAATGACCAGGTGAACTGTGACAAAGTTTATATTGGGACAACAAAGAATAAACTTAAAACAAGATTAGCTGGTCATAGATGTGACCAAAAATATAGGAATATTTCAACACAGAAGACATCCTTATCTTCACATTGTAAGAAATATAATCATTATCCAAAGTTTGATGAAACATCAGTATTAGATATAGAAAAAAACTACAAGAGACGTTATATGTTAGAAATGTTAGAAATTGTTAATGTTCCAAATGTAAGGAGAATAAATTTCAAAACAGACACAGACAATTTAGCGCAGAATTATAGGTACTTAATACAAAAAACACATAATTTGTTATAATTATTTCATAAGAAAGAATTTGTTATTTAGTTTCCGTTTCCTTGTTTTTGTATGTTTTAATATTTTAAATTTTAATTTTTGTATGTTTGTATGTATGAAGAAAATAATTTTATATGTTTTGTCAAATGTTTTTCAAAAATTTTTTCTTTTCAAATTGTTATAATTTTTGTTTTTGAAAATATAAAAAATAATTTCCTGAAGAAGGTTTCCAAAGGAAAGCGAAATATTGAGAGAAAAAAAGAAAAATAAATCGTTTTAATTTAAAGGACCGAGTGAAAAGATTAAAATTTAATATAATACATATACAATTTTATATATATACAATTTTATACATGTAGTGTAAATAGTCACTTCTCCGTTCCGATAAGACCCCGTTCTTTCTTCTACCCTATTTCCTAACTTCCTAAATGAACTTCCTTGTCATATTTTTAACCCTCTTTCGCAGATGACAACATCATTTTTCATTCATATTCCTTTGGTAATAGACCGAACCAGTTGGCGGTGAGTTCTAAAAGGCGGAATATAAATGATACGCTCAATCACAATCTCGCAACAATCTTGGAATGGGGTCGTGTAAATGAAGTCTATGCTTATGCATAGATCTGAGTTCACAAATGGTGCTGCATCTGTTACTATGAGTGATATAGATATTCTTGTCATGAAAATTCAGCATGATGTTCTATGGACTAAACATATTTTTCAAGTTTCTAAAGAAGCTTTCAAGTGTCTCGGTTTGTTATCTGATTTTCATATTATTTATACCACTTATATCCGTCCAAAAATGGTTTTCAACTCTCATGTATCGGCCGGCGCCCCAAACTCTATTTTGAAATCGCTCGACTGCATACAGAAGAGGGGCCCAAAGGCTTATTGGAGACAGTAGGTTATCCAACTCTATTGATTCTCTAGAGCATCGTTGCAATATGGGATGTATTTCACTGTTTTATAGTTACTACAATGGTAAGTGCTCTAACGAAATTAAGGAACTTGTTGCCGTTACTCGCTCGTTTTTGCATTAAACTAGATTTTCTTTGAGAGCACTTCCCATTTACGGTTGACTGGCCAGTGAATTCACTATGCATTACAGGGAAAATTCGTTTTTTTAACAGTCCCTATATGGAATAAACTCCCTTCAGAGGTCTTTCCTGTCACTTTCAATCTCGGAAAGTTCAAATTGAATGTCCACATACACTACTCCCTTTTTCCTCCTCGCCGTAACTTAATTTCCTAGTTCTGGCACAATGCACTGCATGTGTAGGCGCCATTCCCTGAGTGTTGGTCCGAGAAAAAAAAGATATATTCTGGATCCTCATACACAGGGAAAATTATTTAGCGAGTTTGGTACACCTGTCTGAAGGCATATGAGCTAAACTGCAATAAATTTAAACCCATCCATCTGTCACAAAAATTTATCGGTCTTTATAGAATACTTAACTATCTAGACCTGTGCTGCTGGGGGTATAAGGGAGCCCAGTCCCCGGAAGGCAAGCAGGATGTCAACTGGAAGCTCCACATTATTTCCACGGGAATCAGTAAGCCCCAGAGTTTCCGCTTATTGTCTCTTTAAACTTTTGGCTGTTTCTCTAACTGATTTCGTGGGCCAGAATCATCTCGCCTTTAATAACACCAACGGGTGAATGATCCGGATCCAGTGAGCATGCTAGTCATGTGTTCTGGACCAGGAGTTGGATAGTCTCCAGCTCTTCAGCAAGGAGTAGTAGTGTGCAACCCTGCTTTGGAACCGCTGAAATTGCAACAAGGAAAGACCTGTTGCTAGAGTTAGTCTTCGGCTTCCTAGAGCGTGAATGACGTTGCTTTTCATTCACAGTAGTAGTAGACCACCATCTGATTAAGGCTTACAGCCAGGTGCAAATGTAAATCTTATCACGAAATGCCACAAAAATCCTCCCTCTGTCCCCCTCGGGGGCACATTTATATGTTTTGACGAAAATCCACCATCATTACATGTGCCTTGGGGGGTAAAAGGAAGTCCAGTCCCCTAATAGGCTAGCAGGAGCCAAGGTGCCCCTGTAGGATAGTAGGTAGTGTACTGGCTTGTCAGTCTGGGTGTTGTGAGTTCGATTCCCAACGAAGACCTTGGCTTTTTTTTACTACAAAAATAAAAATTGACTGTCGGTGGGGCTGCTCAGCGATGAAGGCATAGTCACTGGTCGCTGTGTTGTCTTTATACGGCAGTTAATTTCCGAATATCCTTCTACTTTCACCACCTGTTTCATCTCTTCATGGTACTTGACTAAATAGGCATTATTGCCTGAAGTGCTACTTCTCTTTAAAAAAAAAAAAAACAAAAAAAGGAGCCTTCCACTATATTTACACGGGAATCAGTAAAGCCCCAGAGTTCAGCTATTTGTCCTTTAAGCCTTTTAGCTGTTCTCAGGCTGATTATTGAGGTTGGCCTTTTGGGAATATCGTGGTGGCTGTGTGTTTCGAGGTCCTCGTTTGAGTTATGTGGGTCGGATCATTCACAATGAACACAATGAATGGTCCATGTCCAGTCAGTATGAATGCCGTTGTGTTCTTAAATTTTATTAAGCTTCATGCGTTCTGGACCAGGAGTTCGATAGTCTCCAACTCTTTAGCAAGGAGTGAAGGCTGCGGCCTGTTCCGGGCTTTTAAAGTTGCAACTAGGAGTGACTGGGAGATATATGTATCTGAAGGTCTTCTAGGGCGAGGATGACGGTACATTTTATCCACAGTGTTATGATCCACCACTTGGTTATGGGTTATACAGCTAGGTACAGATGTAAATCTTATCTCACAAAAATCCGCGGGGTACGCAGTCAAGATAGATCTCATACTCATTTTGACATGTACTTTAGGGAGTAAAAGGCGACACTAGTCGGCCTAGCAAAAGGTCTGACTAGTGAGTGATATACACAAAAACCACGGGATTCAGTTGCTGGGTGGTTATTGGTGAAGGCCTTCGGCAAGCAATATGGTAGCTACGCTTTAAAATGCCCAAAGTATTAATCGGTTGGCTTCTTAAAGCATCAAAAGAGTTGTTGCACATGTAACAGCTGGTCGCTTATCAGCGGCGACAAGGAGTTTGATAGTCTGCGGCTCTTGAGCAAGAAGTACATGGGTCTTAGAGTGTTGGGTATGGGCGCATTGTTTTTACCCTGTAGTCAGACCACCGTCAGATTAAGGCCAAACGTCTACGACCTACAGATAGTCCGTTTCACAGCTGCCACAATAATCTGCAGAAACAAAGATTTAACGTCCAGAAATTTTTTCCGCCATCTAATATTTTGAAAAAACCGTAATCCTAATTTTTTTTTGTACTTAATAATTTAACAAGTTGATTCATTGGCATTCGTTAATAATGCATGAATTACGTAGTAATTTTAAGTATTTTTTGTTGTTTGTTTTATTTCTTCTTCTTCTTCTTCTTGATTTTGCTGCTTGTAAAATGATTAAGTATTGATTAACAGTTATGTGTAATTAAAAGTGAACATTTTGTAACGTTAAAGTCGTTGTACTACAAACAATAACTATTAAATTTTAATGAAGCCGATGAATGGCTTCAAGGCAGAAATAAAGTCGGTGCTACAAAATTATACGCAAAGTAGTGTACACTCACATACATATACATATATGTACATATGTAAGTATGCTTTAATTTATGTATGTATGTAGGTAATGGATGTATGAATTTTACTTTTAAAAACAATTTTACATATTTTATTATTGAAATTATTATTTAAATTGAAACTTTCCATTTGAGCTAAACAGTTGTCACAAAAAGTGTAATCGAAAAGTACTTTTCTTAAAAAATAATAATTTTAAAAATATATATATTAAAAAATATTTTAACAAATATTTGCGACGCTATAAAAATGTACATTTAAAAATCAAAGCAAAAAAATAGAAAATCCCTAAAAATAATATACTTAACAATAAAGTACCTTTTTAACAAAATTACCTTTAATTTAAACAAGAAAATTACTTACCTCCAAGTTAATGATATATACCTTTTGAGAATATATTCTGGAAAAAGAAAACGAATTCAGATGGAAAAATGTTGATAAATAGTTTTAAAAAATCATTTTTTGCAAAGTACTTTAAAAAAATTTTTTTATTATAGAGCATATTATATTTTTTAAAATATGCAATATTAGAAAAAATACTATTTAAAAAAAGTACTATTTAAAAAAGTACTATTCCAAAAAGTAGTATTCCAAAAAGTCAGTGGCGGATTTAGGACTGCTGCCGCCCTAGGCACTATTTGATATGCCGCCCTTTTAAAAAAAAATTAAAATTTTAAATACTTAAATTATTGTGTATGAATTTTTATTAATGAAGATACATACATGAATGTATATACTTATATATATATATCTATGCTTTTTCAAGTAACATATAATTTTTCCAATCTTTTGTCCAATTCGTACAAATTTCAATTATTTCATGCATGCATAAGATTTTTACACATAAACATGTTTTGAAAACAATTGTAAACCAAATTTAATAATTAAAAAAAAAAGTATAACAAATTTTATAATTTTATTTATGTATGCAGATAGAAAAGAATAACAAGAGTTTTTGTAAAAAATAAAAGTTACTTTATACATAACTTTTGAAAAACAATACAATTTTTCAAAAATAAATAATTAAAGTTCATTAATCAGTGCTTCTTTTAATAATTTAGGTTTTCGGGACTTTGCTCGGGCAAAAACGTCAATTAAATTTTCATAATTTATTTCTTGCACTAATTGGCTTTCAATAGACAATAATGCAAGACCATTGAGTCTATCTTGGCCCATACTTGCCCGTAGATAATTTTTTACCCTTTTCAGGGTGGAAAAGGATCTTTCTGCTGAACAGTTTGTAGCAGGGATACTTAAAAAAATTCGTAAAGCTATGTGGACATTGGGGTAAACCTCTTCAAGATTACGTGAATGTAATATATCGGATATATGCTGTGCAGAGCGCACGTTTTCAGTACTTGCCAATGAATCTTTAAGCTGATAATGTAAATGAATGCATTCATTTGCTAATGTCTCTTCTAGATCATCAGGATACTTTTTGGCGAGTTTATTTGCTTGACTTTTTAACTCATTTGTGTCTATTGTAGATAAATTATCAAAAAAGTTGAAGTTAACAAAAAGCTTTTCGTATGTGTTTTTACGTCCTGATAGCTGTACACTCAGTGTGTCCAAAATGGGGTAATAAATATTTGTACGAAAATGTTCTTGTCCAGAAAATGGTGCTCTTTCATTTACCCGTGTTTCATCTGGCCGCAGTTTTCTGCTGTTTCTGCGTCGAGTATCATAATGATAATCTTGAACTCCAGACAGTGCTTTGGCTTTTTCTTCAAATTCAGAAAATTGTTTATTTCTCATATCCTGAAGAAATAAGGCTAGAGAACCATAAATTTGGACAACTGATGATAAATCAGTCTGAGATGCTTGAAGTTTCTTACTAGCAGCATTAAAACGATCTAAAATAACATTCCAAACAATGACTAGAATAGCTGTTTCTAGATGCTCTAATTTTCGTTGCAGTCCAATAGCTTCAGATCGTGTAGTCGGTTTCTCGTCTTTGTTTTGTGCAATGAAGTCTAATGCATCAATAATTGCAGACCACTCTTTTTCCAAAGTATAGCATGCATCATGTCGAGCAGACCAGCGAGTTTGAGAGAGACTTTTGAGTCTTAAATTTGTTCGCTGCACCAAGATGTCCCAACGATGTGTAGATATTGTAAAAAAATTATGAAGTTCTTGCAAGGTGAAAAAAAAATCGACTGTTTCAGCTACAGATTCAGCTGCACAAGTGCCTACTAAATTCAAGGAATGTGCAGCGCAAGGCACGTAATCTGCTAAAGGATTAATTGTTTTAATTCTTGCCTGAAGTCCTGAATATATACCTGACATATTACTTGCGTTATCATAAGATTGACCTCGGCAGTTCATTATGTCCAAACCATTTTTTTCTAAAGAGTTTAGTACTGCATTTTCAATATCTTTGGCTTTGTGACCAGTATTTGGTACAAATTCTAAAAATCTTTCAACGGTTTCACCATTTTTAAGTACATATCTAATAATTATAGCAAGCTGATCGACATGCGCAATATCAGGTGTAGAATCCACAATGATACCAAAATACTTCGCCAATTGCACTTCCGTTGAAATGTGTTGTAATACTTGACCTCTCATCAAGATTATAATTTCTTCGTAGATGGTTTTGGATAAGTACGACGTTTTTCCACTCCCAGGATGCGCATATTTTAAATGCTCAGATAAAAATGGATCAAACTCGGCAAGAAGTTCTACTGTTCCTAAGAAATTTCCATTTCGCAAATCACCAATTTGTTCTGTATGTCCTCGAAATGGCAGCCCTCTTATTGCGAGTGATTTAACAATTGCAATTATTCTGTGCAAAATTTTTCTCCAATATGAAATTTCTTCATCGAGCTGTTTTACTAGACGTTGATCAACACGGCCGTGAACTGCTGCTCGAGCTTTTATACGATAAATATTAGTTTTATGAAAATTTGAATTTTCGTGAGCTTCAACGCGTGCATTTGAGTTTTTCCAGTCCCTAAACCCTTCGCCAGTAAAAGCATTAGTTTCGCCACTTCTATCAAACAACAAACAAGGAACACAAAACACACTCCCTTTAGTTTCGGAATAAGTCAACCACTCACGGCGTTGAATCTCTCCGTTTTTTAAAGTACGTTGAAATAGGTTTTTGCAACAGTACCTTGTTTTATCATTGTAAACGTTTTTGGAATTTTTAAAATTTATAATGTTGTTTTGTGGCGTGCCGTTTATACTAATGTAATCCCGTGTTTCGTCATTTAAATTCCACAAAAAGGGATCACTATTAATATCTATTACAGCAGTTCTTATCAAATTGTCACTTAATAGGTTCGATGAAGAAGAGTTTAAATGTATTTCTTCGATATCTTGTGCTGAAGTCCGTTCTAACACCTGCTAAATAAAATATTATTTTTTTACGACCACAATTTTGCACGAATAATTATTACGAAATACTTACTGCAGATGAACATGATGGTTGCTGGTCATTATTAAAGGATTTTGTCAAACTAGTTGTCATAAAAGTAGATATTTTTGGTGTTTTTTTTAGTAGATTATCTACCTTTATAGTTTCTTCTGCCTTTTTTTTGCGATATTCAGCACCACTTAGTTTTTTTCGATAGGCGCTCATATTAAGACAAACAATAGATTAGAATTGGAAAAACAAAAAAAGAAGTTAAGCTTTGTATACGAGAACAGTACATCAATTAGAATGAGCCACACACACAAAGTAAATAATATCAAT
Organism: Trichopoda pennipes; assembly: GCA_030448955.1. Taxonomy (NCBI): domain Eukaryota; kingdom Metazoa; phylum Arthropoda; class Insecta; order Diptera; family Tachinidae; genus Trichopoda; species Trichopoda pennipes. The sequence continues at coordinate 9,775,770 of JASKUP010000040.1, forward strand.
TCGTTTTAATACCGTTACTTTGCTTCGCTGCTTAAGCAGACGTCGCCTGCGCTGTTCTCTCTCGCGCAGTCATTCATATTTACAAAGTTAAAAAAACACACGAAAAAATAGTTGGTCTCATTTGGTAGCAAAACAAATGCGTAGAGCAACACGTACACACACACACACATGATATGCAAACACTCCAACAGCAAACGAAGAACAAACCAAAAGTTTCTTTTCTGTACTAAAAAAATTGTAAACAAAGCAACAAATGTTTCTCCTTCTCATATGCTCTTCGCTTTTGCTTGGTTGATAAAAACAAGAGAGGCAAGAAACTGAAACTCAGTTTTTAAATTCACTGAAAAAAATGTAAACAAAGCAACAAATGTTTCTCCTTCTCATTTGCTCTTTGCTTGGTTGACATAGCAACTTTTTTTACTATTTTTCATTTAAATTTTGGCGCGCCCTTAAAATCGTGCCGCCCTAGGCCCGGGCCTCACGGGCCTATGGGTAAATCCACCACTGCAAAAAGTACTATTTCAAAAATTACTATTTATAAAAGTACTTGTTTAAAAAAGGTCTAATTTTGTGCTACTCTAAAAAGTAATATTTCAAAAAGTAATATTCCAAAAAGTAATATTCCAAAAAGTACTATTTCGAAAAATACTATTTATAAAAGTACTAGTTTAAAAAAATACTAACTTTGTGCTAATCCAAAAAGTAATATATGTTCCAAAAAGCACTATATCAGAAATAACTATTTATAAAAGTACTAATATAAAAAAGTACTTCGTTTTTCAAAAATTACTATGTAAAAAAAGTACTATTCCAAAAAGTGCAATTCCAAAAAGTACTATTATAAAACTTACTATTTATGAAAGTACTAGTTTAAAAAAATACTAATTTTGTGCTATAAAAAAAGTACTATTCCAAAAATTAGTATTTATAAAAGCACTAGTTTAAAAAAGTACTAATTTTGTGTTATTCCAAAAAGGAATATTCCAAAAAGTAATATTCCAAAAAATACTATTCCAAAAAGTACTACTTCAAAAATTACTATTTCAAAAGTACTATTTATAAAAGTACTAATATAAGAAAGTACTTAGTTTTTCAAAAATTATTATGTAAAAAAAGTACAATTCCAAATAGTACTATTTCAAAAATAACTATTAATAAAAATACTTGTTTAAAATAGTACTAATTTTGCGGTATACCAAAAAGTACTGTTCCAAAAAGTACTTTTTCAAAAATTACTATTTATTACAGTACTAGTTTAAAACAATACTAATTTTGTGCTACTTAAAAAAGTAATACATATTTCAAAAAGTACTATACCAAAAAGTACTATTTCAAAAATTACCATTTATAAAAATACTTTTTTATAAAAGTACTAATCTTGTGCCATTCCAAAAACTAATATTCTAAAAAATACTATTCCAAAAAGCACTATTTATAAAAGTACTTGTTTAAAATAGTACTAATTTTGTGCTATTCCAAAATGTAATATTTCAAAAAGTACTATTTAAAAAAGTGCTATTCCAGAAAGTACTATTCCAAAAATTACTATTTATAAAAGTACTAGTTTAAAAAATACTAATTTTGTTCTATTTAAAAAAGTAATGCATACATAGTCTAAAAAGTACTATTCCAAAAATTACTATGTCAAAAATTACTATTTCTAAAAGTACTTGTTTAAAAAAGTACTAATTTTGTTCTATTCCAAAAAGTACTATATATTAAAGTACTTTTTATAAATGTACTAGTTTAAAAAAATCCTAAATTTGTGCTATTTCAAAAAGTAATACATACATATTCAAAAAAAAGTACTATTCCAAAAAGAACTATTTCAAAAATTACTATTTGTAAAAGTACTAGTTTAAAAATAATTCTAATTTTGTGCTACTTCAGAAAGTAGTACATATTCCAAGAAGTACTACTCTAAAAAGTACTATTTCAAAACTTACTATTTATAAAAGTACCAATATAAAAAAGTACTTAATATTTCAAAAATTAATATTTAAAAAAGTACTATTTTAAAAGTTATTATTACAAAAAGTTATTATCAAAAAAAACTATTTGTCAAAAAAATACTTTTGCAAACATGTGTTTCAAAAATACTTAAATTTGTATACATATGCTAAGCGTACTTTTTGAGCTGTAATATTTTCAAAAACATATTTCTTTAAAAACTCAAAAAAGTACCCCAAAGAAATCTCTTGACAAACACAAACTTTTAAAAAAGCAATATTAAATATTATGTAACGCTTAAAACCTAAACAAAGCAGTATTTCAAAAAAGTACTAGTTTAAAAAAGTACTATTTGAAAAAAGTACTATTTTTAAAAATAATTATTGCTAAAAGTATATGTTTTAAAAGATATGGATACATATGTTAGTTAACAAAAAATCACTTTTTTAAAAAATGTACCCCTTTACAATACATTTTTATGATCCTAGCCTAAAGTACTTGTTTTTAAAGATTGTCTTTCAAAATAGAACCCCTTTAGAAAAATACCTATAACTTAGACTTATTATACATGTATATGGCGAGGGTACTTTTAAAACTGTAATATTTTCAATAATTTACTTTTTTTTTAAATCAAAAAAGTACTTTAAAAAAATTTCCAAAAAATAGCAGCTTATATTATGTAACGCTTGAAACCTAAAAGCACTGTGAAAATAAAGTATCTTTTTCATAAAAGTACTTTCGAAATAAAGTACCTTTTCATAAAAGTACTTTGAAAATAAAATATCTTTTTCATAAAAGTACTTTCGAAATAAAGTACCTTTTTCATTAAAGTACTTTCAAAATAAAGTACCTTTTCATGAAAGTACTTTCGAAATAAAGCATCTTTTTCATAGAAGTACTTTCGAAATAAAGTACATTTTTCATAGAAGTACTTTCAAAATAAAGTACCTCTTTCCAAAAGTACTTTCAAAATAAAGTACCTTTTCATAAAAGTACTTTCAAAATAAAGTACCTTTTTCATAGAAGTACTTTCAAAATAAAGTACCTTTTTTATAAAAGTGCTTTCAAAATAAAGTACCTTTTTGTAAAAATACTTTCAAAATAAAGTACTTTTTTAAAAATACATCTTAAGGAACGTGTTCAAAATTCATTAAAAATTTAGTTCATTTATAAATAAGAACCTGCAAATAAAATGTACCTACAAGTAGGTACCTAGTACAAAAATTTATTTAAAAATATTATTTAAATTCGCATAAAAATATGCCCCTTAAAACTTTTTTTAGTGTAAAAAATTTTTAAAAAACGTACTTTTTCAAATAAAAATTTTTAAGTTGACAGTTTTTGATAAAAAAGTTCCATATAAAGTACCTTTTTTATAGAAAGTACCAGAAACATTTTTTGTTTGTAGCTTTAAGAGCAAGAATTTTTTTATTTCTTATTAACCATAAAAAAAGACATTAAAAATTTTTCTTTAGAAATGTACTTTTAAAAAATTCCTTCAAGGTTTTGTATTTTATTAAAAACTATTTACATATTCGCCTGTCTATCAACACCTTAAATTAATTCTAAGTATTGCAAAAATATTTTACTCATACACCTATAAATTAGTGTTAGTGTGTAACAAACAGCTCAAGTGGGTTGTTGAAGCAACACAATAAATCTAAGAAATAATGTACAAAATAATAAAAATCAAACTAAACTGAACACACATTCCTAACGTCAAGATAAATATATACAAAAAAGGCAACAACAACATCAATAAAACAAACCAAATGGCGCTCACTTGTATGTATGAACCGAGCTAAACAAAAACAAAAAAACTACACATAATAAATACACCAAACAGCAACGGCAGAGCCACAGACAGAGGCAGAGCTAGTAACTGTATGAATTGAGCTGAACAAAAACAAAACAAAATTAAACATAATAAATAAACCGAAAAGCAGCGGCAGATCTAAAAGCAGAGACAGAGCCAGTAATATGAAAAAACCAGTGCTAAAAATAAATTCAAATACTAATCAACAGCTAAATAAATGCAAAAACAAAAACAGAAACAAGAAAATTTAAACGAAAACTAAAACCTCAAATTTAAAACATGGCAAAATGGCAAATAATAAGACAAACAATAATAATAATAAAAATAACAACAGCAACAACTCATATCCGCACAAGCAAAAAGATTTTTAAATAAAAAAAAAATATTTTCTTTTTTTTTTTGTTTTTTTAAATTTATTGCAAATTTTTGCACAAATGCCAACAAAATAATAGCAACAACAATAAACTCAAAGCTGACGTAGTTTGTCGTATTCATACTTCAAATACAAATAATTGGAAACACAAAAAAAAAACACTTAAACAAATTAAGGTGTATTAGTTTCATGGTACAGTGGAGCCGAATAAGAAAACAGCTGGTTAAATTTTTTTTAATTAAATTTTTTTTTTAAATTTACTTTAAAATAAAAGAAATTTTGTTTAATATAAAAACAAACAATAAAACAAGACAATATTGTTTTTATGAATGTCACGTCACTTGTTCGAAAAATGCAAGAACCGTAAGACAGGGTGTAGGGAGGTAGACTACCTTTCTTTGTCTGTTTATAATTTTTGATTAGATGAAAGAGAATGGATCTTATATTGATAAATGTTTTATTTAATGTTGGCAATTAGGCTCCCCCGGAGGCACACCGTCTTAATGGATCCCTTTCCCATCCTGACATGTGCGTTCGGGGGTAAGGAGGAGCCTGATACTGGAAGAGACATAAGAGTCTTGGAGTCCGACAAGTGGCTTATAAATACAATTCAACGTAAAATTACCAAATTTACCGTGGAATGCGTGCGATATCGCGAAGTATAGGGTGTCCACCTTCCCGAAAAGAGCATGGATCTGACTTTTATAAGTGTTTTATTTAATATTGGCAATTCCGCTCCACGCACGCAGTCTTGATGGATCTCTTTCCCATCTTGACATGTGCCTTCGGGAGTAAAAGGCAAAAAGGCGGCACTAGTCACCTGGGCTAGCAGTAGCCCGATACTGGAAGAGACATAAGACTCTCGGAGTCGGACAAGTGACTTATAGACACATGGCTACAGCCCTGTTCTGGTTGTTGGTGAGGCACCTCGGGGAGCAACGTGGTGGCTGTGGTTTAATTAGGCTTTGAAAAAAGTTTCGAAGAGGTGTTAACGATATGAAAAGGTTAATATCCAAGTAAATGTTCTAGTTGCGCTTGTAATACGACCAGGAGTTGGATAGTCTCCAACTGTTAAGCAAGTAGTGGTGGAGTGCTAAAATGTGCTTAAAAGGGCGCGCATTTTTGAAACTATCTGGTATTGTATTTCATACATAACTAGCAAACCCGACGAACTCCGTTTCGCCACCACACGGCCTCGGTTTTTGTAACATTTCATTTGGGGATTAAAAGATGAAGAACCATTATTTTTTTAAAAGGAACAATTTTATTTCATTGCACAACAGTAATGAATTCATTTCGATTACAAAAATGAGGTGGAATTTAGTTGAACTTCTCTAAGTAAAATGAATGAAAGTAAATCGAAGCGTTTTACGTGCCTGCAAATTAACCGTTTCATTAAAGTGCTCTTTGGTAAAACACATTTTTTTTTTGCTCTGAGGTTAACACAAATAAGCGGATGGTTTCCCAACTCGTGAACACGCTGTCCATGTAAAAAACAAAGATTTTTCTAAGCAATTGGCCTTGCGACTTGTTAGTTTTCATTGCGAACGCAAGGCGAACCGGAAATTACAATCGTTTGAAGTCAAACGGAAGATCAGTCGGAATCATTGGTATTTGAGGAATACATACATTTTCACCTAGGTGCTTTCCGTTAATAATGGTTGCCTCAATCAAATTCGGCATGTCTTTTCACCGCAAGTTGAGTACCGTTGCAAAGTCGCGGTGGATTCAAATTACGAAATATCTTTGAGTTGCAAGTTGTGTGTTGGAAATCCTGGTAACTCCAGAGAGTTTAAAAACTCCGTTGGATAATTTACTGCATCATCGGGATTTTTTATGGAATCAACGCCATCGATTTTTGTTTGAATGGTGAAGCGGCGAGAATTGCTCGTTGACTTAACCAGGCATAATTCTAATAATTCTCACTAATGTTTGCGAAAACATTTTCAATAAGAGCGCTGATTGAGAGTCTACAAATCGGCAAAAGTCGTTGGTAAAAGTAATTAATCCAGCTGTCGCATCAACTGGGACTTCTCCATTTCCAACAGCCAACAATTATTTGGAAAATTGTGCAGCACTTTGATCATTTTGAAGTTGAACTCTCTTATTAGTGGTTAGCGATAATGTTTTTATGTTATTCGACAAAGGTGATGCCTTTAGGCAAGCATGCAATTCATCGGCAGGGAATTAGTGGCAACGTCTGCCTGAAATCGCCTGCCAACAATATCATCAAGCCGCCAAAGATGTTGTTATTTCGCCGAAGATCCTTTAGTGTGAAGTTAAGTGCTTCAAGTGATTTCTTATGTGCCATTGTGCACTCATCCCAAACAATGAGCTTGCATTGCATCGATAATTTTCCCGTTGCACTGGATCGGGAAATATTGCATGTTGGAGTATCAATTGTATCTAAATTCAGTGGCAACTTAAGCGCAGAATGTACATTTTTTTCTTTAATTTACCCAAGACCTTTCCAACCAATGCAACACCGTGGAAATCCGATCGTGCATGCGGGAGTTATAGCGTCAGGAAGGAAAACCCGACTTATTTGTATATAAAAGATTGCCGACAAACCGTGACAAGATTTACATTGGTACCGAGCCATTTAGCCATAACATGATGGTGGTCTTACCACTGTGTGTAGGAAAAGCATCTCATCACGCCCTAGGTGCCCTAGGTGCATATACGCCTTAGTTACAATTTTCGTGCGCACGGTAGCAGGGCCGTACCTCACTCTTTGCTTAAGAGTTGGAGACAATCCAACTCCTAGTCCTGTTGTAAGCGCAACTAGAACACTTACTTGGATGTTAACGCTTTTTGCGTCAACACCTCTTCGGAACTTTCTTCACAGCCCGATTTAAGCCACAGCCACCACATTGCTTCCCAAAGAGGCCTCAGCAACAACAAGAACAGGGCGGTAGCCCTGCCCGCAACTGCTTTCCGAGGAACCAGTTGTGTGTATAAGTCAATGCTCGTACCCCGAAAGTCTTATGTCTCTTCCGAATTCGGGCTCCTGCTAGCTTAGGCGACTAGTGACACCTTTTGCCTCCAAAGGCACATGTCAAGATTGGGGAAGAGATCCATCAAGACTGCGTGCGTAGAGCAGAATTGGCAACATTAAATCAAACATTTTTCAATGTAAGATCCCACTCTCTTTTCGGGAAGGCGGACACCCTATACTTCGCAATATCGCATGCATTCAACATAAAATTTGTTAATTTTCAAATTTATTAATTTTACGTTGAACAGATTTCTGTTTGAGGCCTCTTAATTTTGCACACCTACGGCCCACTGTATGGTCGCATTCCATACGTCTCAATTACTTTTGTTTGTTTTTATTTTTAAACTTTTTAAACGTTTAATGATCTCAGTCATTAGCTATTATAAATTATGTTAGTTGTTGCTATTGTTGTTGTTGTTGTTTTTTTTTTGCGTTTCTGTTTAGTGTTTTAAATAAAAATTAAATAAATTTCAATTGAATTAAATATTTTCATTTCACCAATTTTTAGTCGTTTTAGTTTTGTTTACATTTTTGCGTTGATAGCTTTACAAATTTCTCCTATTACCTCTCTCTCTTTCTCTCTCACTCTCCTCTTACAGAGTCTTTTAACAGTATTCTTTAATTACTCTTAATATAAAATGGCATTAAATAGAATTAAATTGTTTTTGTAGCGTTGGAATTCGCTTGATTACGTATGAAAGCGATTTTTTTCAAACGGCCAAATTTTATTAATAGAAACACATTGAGGCGTTAGAAAAGAAATATTTTATTTTCCTAAAGAAAATTTCTCTAGAAAATTGCATGACTATGACAAAAAAGGGGTGGCCAGACTGTAGTTGGTATTTTAGATTAGAAATACATAAATTTTTAAAGTTTAAAGAATGTGAAGCAGATAGCCAGCCGCTTCCCCTACTTTTAACATTGGAATATTTTTTGGAAAATTTTTATTTGCAGCAGTCTTGACAACCTTTAAATAAAATTAAATAGCCAATAATTAACGCTTAGTAGGCAAGAAATAGTACATTAGAGCACAAAGAGTTTCTATTCCTTGTTTAAAAAAGTGTGGCCATGTCCGCTGCGTTCACACTGCACTTTTCCACCCAACTATTCAGTCTTTAATAATAAAATATAAATCAAAGTTTAATAATAATTTCTTTAAAATGCAGAACGTTAAATAACACTTTTGTTAAAGGAACTCCCACTCCTTTTCCTGCTTTCTCTTTAAATACTTATTTTGCTTCAAAGTAGCCCCCACAAAATGTTAAAAAGAATTTATTTTGCGGTTATTCCCTTAGTTTTAGTTAAGTTCATGCAGGCAGCTGTGTTTCTACAGCCCATTTTACCCATTTATTGATCTCTTTGGGTTACCTGCTAAAGAAGAAAAGGAAGAATATAAAGAGGAGAATAAAATCAAACAGCATATAAAAGAGGACATGATGTGATTTGATTTACATCTGCACCGACTAGGTAGTCATAATCAGATGGTGGTCAAACCACTTGAATGATTTGCAAACGTCATTCACGCCCTAGGAGGCCATCGAATACGTAGCAATTCCGAAAGCCCGAAGTAGGCCGCAGCCTTCACTCCTTGCTAAAGAGTTGGAGACTTTCCAACTCCTGGTCCAGAACGCATGAAGCTTAATATAATTAAGAGCACGACGGCATTCATACTCACTGGACCCGAACCATTCATTGTGTTCATTTTGAATGATCCGACCCACAAACTCTCACGAGAGTTTCGAAACCACAACCTCCACGATACTCCCATATAGGGGCCAACCTCAATAACCAGTCAGAGAACAGCTAATTGTCTCAAGAGACAAATAGTAAACTCTGCGGGCGTACTGATTCCCGTGGAAATATGTGGATTGTCCAGGTGACTCCTACTAGCTTTTGAGGGCCTGGGCTCCCTTTTACCCCGCAAGAAACCAGTCGAAATGCAATAGTAGGTTCCAAAAACACAATCATGTGCCCCCGGGGGGAATAAAAGAGGACAATAAGCAAAAAAGAGGATGAGCATAAAGATAGAAAGAAAAAGAAGAAGGAAATAGTGAAGAAGAAAGAAGAAGGCAAATAATGCTCAAAGTAAGCAATCAACTAAGGGACAGAGCTGCGGCGTCTGGGTATAGGTCAAAAAACCAACCTTAACACCTATAAAAGTAACTTATCCTGCCCGATATCTAATTTAATATCAAACAAGCTCCCAAAATGCCGTTGACACAGGTGGCTCAGTCATATGCATTCCAGTGTGGGGCACACAAGGTGTTCAATTGTCTCCTACTCCTCCTCGTCCTGACAGCTTCTACAGAATTCGTTGTGTGTGTTCCAAAAAGGCAGTGCCCAGTTTCTGATGCTACAAAGTCACACAATTGCACCCTGGGCATCCGCAGCACTGCAGTCGGCTTCGTCCAATCCAATGAAGGCCAGACTGTCGTTGCAGTCGAGCAAGTCAGCTCGTTAGACCATTGTCGTCCTGACAGCTTCTGCCAGTTCATCCGCAACACAGTTGTCAAGAGTAGTCCCATATACATACATTGGGAGTTTAAAGCTCATTCTTATTTGCAATTCCCTTAGGTGAACGTCTCGCTACCTTTCGTAACTTTCTTGCAGCCATCAGCATAAATACAGAATGCTCGAGATGGAAGAGAAGGTTGTTTCCTTACCTTAATTTATCGTATATAACAAGTATAAGGCTAAATTTCTATTGTAAATCTTCTCCTTCATGCAACATCTGTTTAAAATAAGGAAAACTATCAGTGCACAGTGAATGTATAAAAGAAAAATGTGTACAAATTGTATCTTTGAGTTCAAACCAAATAAATCAATTGGCTGAAAGAATAATTTTTAGAACTAGAGCAGAAATGTTATGACATAGGCAAGAAAATAGGTAACAACGAATTATTGGCCGACGTTTGCGCGATTCATCTAATCCCTTGGAGTTACCCGATGCATTTTCTTACTTCCTATGCTAAAAAATCATTAGGTATTGGCATCATAGTCAAATTATGTGCCTGCTTAAGGTTTTTTACAGAGGGATCATGATAGGATGATGCTGGTGGTAGTTCTCTTGGAATTTCATTTTTATGAAAATGTTCTGGTTCACCGAACTATCGAGTGCTTACCAAAACGACTTCTTCATTCCTAGTAGTTCAAAAATGCACTGCTCCCTGGCTACTACAACTTTTGGTTTGATTTGGCCCTCCCTAATTCACAGTTTTCATGCGTATAGAGGAAATTCCCATTTATTCACTAGTTGTTTCTATGCTTTCAGAGTCGCATTGAGGTTTTTTGGTTTCGTATTAATAAAATGGCCAGAACAAAATATTCAGTGATTTAAGCGAAAAAATCAGGGCCGATTTTAATAATGGCAAATCCGTGTTATCTATTGCAACAAAACTCGGTATTAATCACAATGTTATACAAAGAATTATAAGCCGGTTTCGTCCCTCAGGCTCGTTGGCTACAGTGCAGAAAGATAGACACCCACGGAAAATAATCAAATGAGATGACCAGGGTAACAGTGTATATGATTAAAAACTATCCATTCATATCGTCAAAGGAACCCCCCGGGGGCACATGATAGTCTTTTTTGAACCTACTGTTCCATCTAGACTGGTGTCTTGCTAGGTAAAAGGGAGCCCAGGCCCCTTAAAGGCTAGTAGGAGCCACCTGGACAATCCACATATTTCCACGGAAATTAGTAGGCTCGCAGAGTTCACTATTTGTCTCTTTAGACATTTAGCTGTTTCTCTGACTGATTATTGAGGTTGGCCCTTCGGGAGTATCGTGGTGGTTGTGGTTTTGCGGGCGCAAGCATGAACTGATTATGGTGGCCAGGATCATCTCACCTTTAATCACACCAACGGGGGAATGATTCGGATCTAGTGAGCATGCTAGTTGGATAGTCTCCAGCTAGCAAGGAGTCGTGGTTTGCAACCCTGCTTTGAAACCGCTGAAATTGCAACTAGGAAAGACCTGTTGCTAGAAGTTGTCCTCGGCTTCCTAGGGCGTGAATGATGTTGCTTTTCATTTCCAGTGGTTTGAACGCCAAATATCGTCAAAGGCCCCTCCGGGGGCATATTTATGTCTAGACGGAATCTCAGCGTCACTACATGTGTCACCGGGGGTGAAAGAGAGCCCAGTCCCCTAAAGACTAGCAGGGAGCCAACTGGATAATTCTACGTTATTTCCACGGGAATCAGTAAGCCCCAGAGTTCAGCTTTTTGATCTTTTAGCTGTTCTCTGACTGATTATTGAGGTTGGCCCTTCGGTAGCATCGTGGCAGTTGTGGTTTCGTTGATCTCGTTTGAGTTGTTGTTGGACGGATCATTCACTATTAACACATTTAATGATCCAGGTCCAGTGAGCATGCTTTTTGTTGTGTTCTGAATTTTATTATGCGTGCATGTGTTCTGTACCAGGAGTTGGATTGTCTCCAACTCTTCAGCAAGGAGTGGGGGCTTCCGAAACTGTAACTAGGAGTGTCCTGTTGCATAGAATTATGTCTTCGGATTCTTAGAGCGTAGGTGCACGTTACATATCACCCAAGTGGTTTGATCCACCGTCGGGTTATGGCTTACACAGCTAGCTGACGACGTAAATCTTATCACGCATATTGCCATTACTAGGTCTTATTCCAAGATCCATTCATGGACGTGCTGTAGAAGGTGGCTTAAAATCTTATAAAATTGCAAACAAGCTGCCGTTTATTTCACTTAAAAATAGACTCGCCAGGATTGAATACTCAAAGGATACACATTTAATGGACCACCAATGCAATGGAAACCCGCACTTTTCTCCGGAAAGGCGACATTTAATTTGAAAGTTTCGCGATAGCTCAAGATTAGACCCAAAGGACAGCGTATTAATATACGTTTTAACCAGGCGAAGAGAGTATTTTGGCTTGCTGATATTTTTCCGGCTATGGTATAGGCCCGATTTATAGAATAAATGGAATTATACATCGGCTCCTTTATAAAGACATCTTTCAAAACGCCATGCTTCCACATGTAAAGCAGGAAGTACTTCTTAAGTCTTCTAAAAACCCATCCAAATGTGTGAGAGAGTGTTACGTTGGGAACATTAATGTTTTACAGTGGCTGCCGGCCGGACACCCTGTAACAGTAACTTTATATTTTATTAAAATGCGGCGAATTGTTTGTTTCATCATTTTTATTTACGCACGTTTCGCTTTAAATTTCCCAATGCAATGATAAATATTTATGAATCGATTAAATAGACTTAAACATAAATAATTAATTATTTTAAGCTAATTTAAATAAACAAAATAAAATTTCATTTAATAGATGATGAATTTTACGGAAACCCTTATCAATCACTAATCAACCACACGATTCATCGCAATGAAAAACAAAGCAAAAGCCAACTCGAATGTAAATAGAATGATTGAATGAGAAACAGTCCAGGAGAGAGAAACAAAGAGACAGACATACATTCAAACATCACATATATATAATATACAGTATGAGTCATAAGTCTACAAACAGCCAATAAAAATATTTTGATTTTTCAGCAATTCAATAACGTGTTCGATATTTGTATTTCTTTAAGACTTCCACTCAGCGGTTTTTCATTGTAGACAGAAAAGTGCCCGTCTCTTTAGCCGTTATTTTAGTCCACTCCTCCAATATCAGGTTTTTGAGCTGGCTGTTGTGCGTTTTCGAATTTTATTTTTCAAAATAGCCCATAAATCAGGGGATTATGGAGGAGAGCATAACTGTTGGGAACACATGACAACGATCCCAAGTATGCTGCAGAAATCGTACACCTCTGGTTTAACATCCAGTCCTTAATTAATCCCAATTTTCCAGCACTTGACCTCATTTTGCGCTTTAAAGCGTCCAAATATTTGTTTTTATCCATTGTTGTCTCTATAAATTTCATGTTTTCCGTTCCACTTTTTGACAAACAGCCCCAAAGCCTTACACCGCCACCACCGTGTTTCATTGTTGGTATGAGACAGGCTTTGTCCAATGCATTACCTTTTTTGTGCTCCTTTGGGACAAAAACCCAATAATTTGTCTAAGCAAAGAAAAGCACGTTATTCCAAAACTCAGCGGGCATATTCACGTGCTTGTTTGCGAAGCCTATGTATACGCTTTTTTCTGTTAATTTTTAAGGTGCCCCTGTTGGCTAGTAGGTATTGTACTACCTTATACCCCCCGGGGGCACATATATATGGTCTTTGGAGATAGCAACAACTTAGACCTGTGCAACTGGGGGAAAAGGGAGCCCAGTCCCCTGAAGTCAGCAGGGATATAACTGGAAACTCCACTTTATTTCCAAGGGAATCAGTAAGCACGCAGAGTTCCGTTATTTGTCTCTTTAGACATTTAACTGTTTTCTGGCTGATTATTGAGGTTGGCCCCTATATGGGAGTGACTTGGTGGTTGTGGTTTCGCGGCCCCATATCAGGTCTGTTGTTTAATATGTTGGCCAGGTTCATTACGCCGTTAATGACACGCTAGGTGAATGATCCAGTCCAGCGAGCATGCTAGACATGTGTTCTGGACAGGAGTTGGAAAGTCTCCAACTCTTAAGCAAGAAGTGATGATTTGCAGCCCTGCTCTGGAATCATCGAAGTTGCAACTAGAAAGTTCTGTTGCATAAAATTATAGCTCGAAAAGCCAAAACAAGAGAAATTAGTGTTTCGGAAAAAAAATAATTATAAAAATGTGGAACGAAGGAAGGAAGGCAATATTTACCGAAAAATTGGTAAAACGATTGAGAGAACACATTTTGCCGTCCAGCCGTCCGACGTGCAGTAAATAATTTTAAAAATACAGGTATGAATACTTCTAGGCTGCGATCAGAATGCTCAAAAATACTTTCCGAACGAGAGGAATGGAAAATTCTTAATCCGGCATAAGTTAATCCTCCTATAACTTCCACAAATATTGTTGAAAATATTCGCAAATCCTTTAACAAGAAAGTCTGTGCGGAAAACGCTATAAAAATTTTAAGATGAGCAGGATATCATGGTGGAGTGGTCCGTAGAAAACCATTTATATCGAGAGGCAACAGACAGAAGCGCATTGAGTGTAATAATGCCTACATAAATAAGTCCCCCGGAGGTTTTGGAGACAAGTATATTTTTAGATAAAAGCACATTTTGCATTTTTGGAATAAAGGGCCGTCAAATAATATGGCGCCAGCCCGGAAATGCTCTTGGGAAGCAAAATCTAGTCGGTACAGTTAAGCATGGCGGTGGTGGGATTATGGTATGATGTTGTATGGCTGCTGTAGGTGTGGATCAGATGGAGTTTATTGAATCTACGATGGATGAGTAGGCATATCTTGACATATTAAGAAGAAATTTGAAGTAGACTGCAGAAAAACTTGATTTATCATCCACATATTGCTTCTCCAGTACGGCGACGATCCAAAGAACACAGTGAAGTTAGTCAGGCTTTGGCTCTTGTACAATGCTCCAAGACAGCTTCAAGCGCCTCCACAATCACCCGACCTCAATATCATTGAACACCTCTCTACCCCCCGGGGGCACATATATATAGTCTTTATAGAACTTCGACTATCTAGACCTGTGCAACTGGGGAAAAAAGGGAGCCCAGTCCCCTGAGGACAGCAGGGGTACAACTGGAAACTCCACTTTATTTCCACAGGAATCAGTGGCCCGCAGAGTTCCGTTATTTGTCTCTTTGGATATTTAACTGTTCTCTGACTGATTATTGAGGTTGGCCCCTATATGGGAGTATCGGGGTGGTTGTGGTTTCGCCGTTAATGACACGCTAGGTGAATGATCCAGTCCAGTGAGCATGCTAGACATGTGTTCTGGACAGGAGTTGGAAAGTCTCCAAATCTTAAGCAAGGAGTAATGATTTGCAGCCCTGCTCTGGAATCATCGAAGTTGCAACTAGAAAGTTCTGTTGCATAGAATTATAGCTTCGGCTTCCTAGGACGAGCATGACGTTCCAAATTATGCAGTGGTTTGGTCCACCATCTGATTAAGGCTTCATGGCCAGGCGTGGATGTAAATCGAATCACACCTCTGGGATCTTTTGGAAACAAAATTCGTCAGCACGTCATAACAAGCAAAGAAACTTTAGGAAGCATTCTGCGGGCAGAGTGGGAAAACAGAAAATTTAGTCAAATCCAGAAACAAACAGACTGAGTGACGTCTTAAAGCAGCAGGGGTATTCAACAAAATATTAAATAAACTTTTTTGTTTTTTCAACCTTGAAGCTGTACGGGAAGTAGTGGCACTGAACGCAGACTTTATGGGCGAAGTGTATTTACTTAACAGCTTTTGAGAAAAAAAAATAAATAAATAAAATTTTTTTTTATCCACTGTTTATAGATTTATGGCATGCACTGTATATATATATGTATGTGTATACATATAATTAAATAATATTAAATCAACAGATAAATAGTTTTTATTATCAACAGCCAACAGACACAATCTACTACGTATTCCACCAAATTGTTTTGTAGCAAAAGATTATTATTCGCCTGCTAGAGGAATAGATAGATTAACAGAAACAACAACAGCGCCAACGACAAGTATTAAACACAACAATATAAATCTTGTCGTTTGCCATTTGAAAGCATAAACACACACACACATAACTACTCACTAAGAGCTACAACGTATTTTGTATGCCAGTGAATATATTTTTTATTTTTGTTTTTGTTTTTCTTCTCTCTTTTGTTTTTTTTTTGCCTTTTAGTGGCGACGTAAGTCTGAGTGATCTTCTGTTATAAAATTCAATACATTTTTTTGTAGCTGCTGTTGTTGTTCTTCTTCTTGTTATTATTATTGTTGTTGTTTTTATTAATACTATTATCATTATTACTTATTATTTGTTGTTGTTTGTTTCGTGAAGCAGGCAGGCAGGCCAACAAGCAAGCAAGCAAGCAAGCACTGGCATATATTTCCATGCATACCTACATCTATACACACATACATACATATTTCTTACATTGGCTTTGTCAGTCATTTCGTGGTCAAAGCAGAGAGAATGTGTTATTAAATACGAAAAAAATGTGATTAATTTATTGTTCAATACGTTTTCATAAAGAAAATTACATATGCCCGGCAGGCGTTGCCAGATGATAAAGGGATGATCCCCTACACATGCAATGCATTGTACTAGAACTAGGAAATTAGTTAATGAGGAGGGGAAATAAAAAGAGTAGTGTTTTTGGACATTCCATTTGAAGTTTCCTACATTGAAAGTGACAAGAAAGACCGCCTGACAGGAAATTGAACGCCTGATAGGCAGCTCACACTGTTTAGTATACTTTGTAATAAAAAAATTTTAAAAAATCGGCATTATACCTTCAAAACCTCATTCTAGTCGCCCACCAAAACTCACCATCCGTGAAAGCTGCACTATTTTAAACAGAGTAAAAAAGATACCCTTATGACTGCATCTGAAATTACCCACGATGTACGGGAAAAGTTTTCTAAAAATATAGCTGTCGCAAAATTATAAGGCGGGCTGGTTTTCGAATAAGGTTTAATCGAATAAATTTTAATCAAATAAAATTCAATTGAATAAATATTAATTGAATAAGTAAGTTTTAATCGAATATATTTTAATCGAATTAGTAGCAACCACATTAGTTTTAATCGAATAAAATTAATTCGAATGAGTATCATTCGAATAAGGTTTAATAGAATAAATTTTAATCGAATAAAATTCAATCGAATAAATATTAATTGAATAAGTAAGTTTTAATCGAATAAAATTTAATCGAATGAGTATCATTCGAATAAGGTTTAATAGAATAAATTTTAATCGAATAAAATTCAATCGAATAAATATTAATTCAATAAGTAAGTTTTAATCGAATATATTTTAATCGAATTAGTAGCAACCAAATTAGTATTAATCGAATGAGTATCATCCAAATAAAGTTTAATTGGATAAATGTTAATCGAATAAAATTCAATTGAATAAAAACTAATCGAATAAGGTTTAATCGAATAAGTTTCAATCGAATATATTTTAATCGAATTAGTAGCAACCAAATCGAATGAGCATTATTGAATAAAATTCAATCGAATAAATCTTAATCGAATATGATTTAATGGAATAAGTTTACCATTGCGAATCACACAACAAACCATTTATTTACGTTTTGTATTGGGATTTCATCAAAACCAAGAAAATTGTATCCCATTTTTTTTTTAAGAGAAGTAGCACTTCAGGCAACAATGCCTATTTAGTCAAGCACCGGTCTACATTCTTTAGGAAAGGGATAGAGAATATATGAAACAACTGGTGAAGGATAGTCGGAAATCAACTGCCGTATAAAGACAGCACAGCGATGAGTGACTATGCCTTCATCGCTGAGCAGCCCCACCGACACTCAATTTTTATTTTTGTAGTGAAAAAAACCCAAGGTCTTCGTTGGGAATTGAACCCACAACCCCCATACTGACAAGCTAGTACACTACCTACTAACCAACAGGGGCACCTGCAATAGTGACTGTTGAATAACACAGGCCAACGATTAAAAAACGTTTTTACCCAAAATACCATATTCTTATGTTTCTGACAGTTATTAGGCTGTAACACCCTGTAACTGAATTTATCAAATATTGCGATTTTTTCACAGAATTCAACACTTTTTATCTAGTTTAAATGGAATTGTAAAATACAATTTGTACTGAATATAGAAGAGTTGGCAGCATTGGTGAAATACATGTTATTGTCCCCAGCTGATATTGTGTAACCTAACCTTACTTTCTGGTTACAGTCTTACCTGTTCAGTAAAATGTCTCCTCACGGTTGTAAGAACTCTTTAAGAACAAAGTTTGTTTCTTATATTTTGGAACTAAAAGTTGGTGATCACGATAAATCTTAGGGCCCACATAAAGTTTGTTATGTTTGTGTTGAAGATCTGGGAACGTTGTAAAAAAGAGAAGAAAAAAAATTCAAGTTTGCTGTTTCTATGGTATGGAGGGCCATAATTAAAAAAAACAAGAGAGTAATAAGCTACCCTAACCTAATGTCCGCCAACCGACCAGTAGGGCATGATAAAGATTTGTCGGTGTCAGAATCTCCGGAACATTTGAATTATGTTCAACTTGAAACGTTTTCTAGTGTACAGTCCGAGCTAGATGAGCAAAATGATGAAGAGTTTCAGTGTACTTCAGAAAAAAAGGGCCTAAAGAAGGACCTTATTTTAAGTTTCCAAACCTTTCAGAAGCTAAACTCAAAGAAGGCGTCTTTGTAGGGCCTGACATTCGATAAATGATGTTCGACATTAACTTTGAAAATACAATGACCAGAAAGAAGTTGTTACAAAATTCTTGGGAAATTCAAAACGATCCAGATGTTCGAGGAGCTTAAAAATTCACTTTTTGAGAACAGTCATCTTGACTACTTTCCTGAAAATTTACGAGAATTTAGTGAGCAGCAGGGTGAACGTTTTCACCAAGACATCAAATTGTTGGAAAATCGCTACCAGGACCGTTGGAACATCAACATGCTCAGAAACTATGGGTGGCTTTAAAAAAAAACTAAGTTCTTAAAGGTTCGACCGAACATGCAACCTTTACTATTAAAATTGAACTTAAGCTTTCCTTAAAGAAAATTTCAAGTGTCACAGATATGAACGAACTGGTGAGTGCCGCCTGCCAAAGTTTTGCTTCAACAATTTTCTTGTGTCTTAGTTAACACTGACAGGAGGGGGGGAGGAAAATGTTACGGCAAATGCCATTTTATTTAACAATTAAATAATAACCTATTTCGGTGAGATCCAATCCATTTGCGACTAATTGGCCAGGGAATCGCACTACGCATTACAGGGAAAATTTAGTTTTTCGACAGAGCACTCCGTATATGGAATAAACTCCCTCCAGATGTCTTTCCTGTCAGTTTTAATGTGGGGAAGTTCAAACTGAATTTCCACAAGCAATACTCCCTCCTTCGTGCTCCCCATAACTTAATTCCCTAGTTCTGGTACAATTCATTGCATGAGTAGGAGTCATGACCGAACGAAAGAAAAAAACACAATATTAAATTGTCCCATGCTCGGCAACAAAACATCTCTCTTAAAAGAGAAAACTTTAAATAAGTTACTCTCAGCAAAAAATTAGACATTAATCGCTTGTGGATACCGTAGCCAAAAACACTTTAGGGTCTGTCTAAGAAAAACAAAATATATTTCATCATTTTGCTTGACCGCGTATAGAAAAGAGCCAATAGGCTCATTGGAGACGGTAGGGTATCCTACTTTATTGATTCCCTAGAGCATCGATGGAATGTGGAATGTATTTCACTGTTTTATCGTTACTACAATGGTAAGTGCTCTAACGAAACTCTTACGTCTTTGCGTTTGACTCTATTTCCGTTGAGAGCGCATCCATTTATAAACGACTCGCTAGTGAAACGTACTCTGCATTTTAGGAAAAATCCGGTTTTTCAGCAAAACAATCCGTATGCGGAATAAACTCCCTCCACAGGTCTTTCCTGTTAGTTTCAATGTGGGAAAGTTTAAATTGAATGTCCAGAAACACTACTCCCTCTTTCCTCTTCCCAAAACCCATTTCCTAGTTCAATTTTCGTTGAGAGCGCATCCATTTATAAACGATTCGCCAGTCAATCGCACTCTGCATTTTAGGGAAAATTCGGTTTTTAGCAGAACAATCCGCATGTGGTATAAACTCCCTCCAGAGGTCTTTCCTGTCAGTTTAAATGTGGGAAAAGTTCAAATTAAATGTCCAGCAACACTACTTCCTCTTTCCTCTTCCTCTGGCACAATGCATTGCATGTGTAGGGGGTCATCCCTTGAGTGCTAGTCTGAAAAAACGCCGTCAACGTTCGAGCATTCTTTTAGATTAACAGCGACAATTTGGAAATTTGCGATTTTTTAACGACTTCATCTGGCAACACACAAATTTGAGTATGAACGTTCAATGTGTGCGTGTGTGTATAAGTGTGTGTGATATATGACGAGCCTGTTTGGTTTGGATCAGTTTGCTGTTAAATTGGTATTTTTTTTGAATGATGAAAAAGTCGCCACAAAGGCGAGATTCCCTCAATTCAGCTGCTTAAGCAATGAAAAACAACACCAACAACAAACTTGCTGACTTGTTATTAAACGATTATTATTGTTTTTTTTTTCGCCCTCTTATTTTTTTGCAATTCGCAACTTATTTCATATTAAATTTTTTTCTTTATTTCTTTCTGTCTATAAAACAAGTACTTTTTATTCAACTGTTTTATTGTTGTTGTTGTTGTTGTTGTTGCTAGTGCTGTTTGAAAGATTGAAATAGTGATCATCACTGTTAGTGATCGCACACATGTGAGCGAGTATTTGGTCGATTTTTAAAAGCAAATTGTTGAAAGGCAAACGAACAAACAAAAAAAAAGCAAAGAAATTTAATTAAAAGCAATTTGACGCCAAATGGTTGGTTGCACTATGGCCTATGTGAAAGACAAAAGCTTTTTTAAAACAATACAGTTGTCACCTTAACGATCAGTTTGAAATTAGAATAGACTTAATGACAACCTTCTCTGTAGCGTTAAAGTGCTCGAAGAAAAGTCTTTCGTCCTAAATAAAATCTTCGCCGAACTAAATGATTTTAACTTTCCGTGGCGTGAAATTGAAAATATCCAAGAACTGCTCAGGTCGTACAGACTTGCCTTCAATGCAGAAGAACGAACTCCCTCACTCACTACGAATGCAAGCCTGGGTTCTATCATTTCACTTTGATTGCGAGTTGACAGTTTGACATTTATGATTCATTGTGACGTGAAAAGTTTTTGAGATTAACTGGAATGAGGTGACATTGAAAATCGTATTTTTTGTAGTTGAAAAAAGGTGATATCTTGAGGACGTTGCGAACGTCGCTCGTTCGCAACTTTGTGTTTCGTGTTGTAAAGCTGTTTCTGAGGCTACTACTGGTGGAGACGTGATTAGATTTACGTCCGCACCTGGCCATGAAACCTTTATCAGATGGTGGTCATGCCACTATGCATAATTTGGAACGTCATGCTCGTCCTAGGAAGCCGAAGCCATAATTCTATGCAACAGAACTTTCTAGTTGCAACTTCGATGATTCCAGAGCAGGGCTGCAAATCCTCACTCCTTGCTTAAGAGTTGGAGACTTTCCAACTCCTGTCCAGAACACATGTCTAGGATGCTCACTGGATCTGGGAACATTTCACCAGGTAGGTGTTATTAAAGGTGAAATGAACCCGGCCACCATAGAACCATAGACTGATATGGGGCCGCGAAACCACAACCACCACGTTACTCCCATATAGGGGCCAACCTCAATGATCAGCCAGAGAACAGTTGAGTGTCTAAAGAGACAAATAATGAACTCTGGGGCACAGTGATCCTCGTGGAAATAAAGTGGAGTTTCCAGTTGAACCCCTGCTGCCTTCAGGGGCCTAGCCTCCCTATTTCCCCAGTTGCACTGTGTCTAGATAGTGGAATTCTATAAAGACCATATTTATGTGCCCCCGGGGGGACATACTACTGGTGGAGTACGGGACTGTCAAATATTAAGTCGAAGCAAAAGAAGAAACACGTAATCAAAGAAGATTTAGAACCTCGGCCGTAAAAACAGCGTACTGGACACCGGCTCATGGCGTTATTGCAAGATGCAAACGCAAAACGAAAGCGTTGCTTAGTAGTTACGCAAAGAACACTCGCAAGCAAATTTTGTTCACTGACAAGAATCGTCCAATAAATAGAAAAATCGTCTCTATGCTCCGTCATCCAAAGAAGCATACTAGCTCATCGCGATGGTTCCAAGACATCAATATCTCAACTCAGTGTTAATATGATGGGAAAGTAATGTGATGCCGTTATCAAGCTCGCTTTTTCCAATAAAGGAGCGAAAACATCGGCCAAAGTATATTAACCGACTATATGGTAACCCATTTCGAAGCCTCTTAGCCAATCATTATTCTCCAATAAGCCATTGACTTTCCCGCAAGATTCTGCTTCTCACGAAGGAAAACCCACTTAAATTCTTTTACTGACAAGAAAATCTTCACCGTAGAAGAATCGTTTAATAAATAGAACAATCGTGTCTGTGCGCCGTCATCCAGAGAAGCATCCCAAGACATCGCGATGATTCAAAGACACTACCACACCGGCTCAGTATTAGTATGGTGGGAAGTGTAATACGATGCAGTTATCAAGCTGTATTTTTGCAATAAAGGAGCGAAAACATCGGAAAAAGTATATCGACCGACTATATGGTAACCCATTTCGAAGCCGCTTAACCAATCAATCTCCATTTTTGAACGTATATAGGTGCTATAAATAGTACGAAGACCGTATAGAGTGTAAGGGATACTCTTACTTTTATTTCTTGGGTACGGTTTTCCGTCGACCCTCGTCAAATTTGGTTTGTGAACAAACCGGTTTCGGCGAAAAGAACACTGAAGATGGCAAACGGCCGAAACCGGTTTGTTCACAAACCAAATTTGACGAGGGTCGACGGAAAACCGTACCCAAATAAAAGTGAAGTTAGCCCCGTCGGAGAATCTAAGCACATATCGGATACCCTTACACCGTTTTTGAAAGCTTCTTTAGAAACCTGAAAAATGTGCTTAGTCCATCGAACATCACACAGATTTTTCATGCCAAGAACGCCAAAAACTTCCGATTCCCAAATATCCATATATCACCCATGGTAACAGGTGCAGAGCATCGTTGTAACATTTTATCGATTACTGTGACGATGTGATTAACATGTGGTATCAACAAGACGTTGCCGCATTGCATACAGCCAGGCTCCACCCGAGGGGCACATTTATCGGTCTTTATGGGGAATACTTGACCATCTAGATGTGTGCTGCTGAGGGTATAACTGTATGATTAGATTTACATCTGCGCCTCGCCATTAAGCTTTAATCAGATGGTGGATCAAACCACTGCATAATTTGGAACGTCATGCTCGTCCTAGGAAGCCGAAGCTATAATTCTATGCAACAGAAATTTCTAGTTGCAACCTCGATGATTCCAGAGCAGGGCTGTAAATCATCACTCCTTGCTTAAGAGTTGGAGACTTTCCAACTCCTGTCCAGAACACATGTCTAGCATGCTCACTGGATCTGGGAACATTTCACCAGGTAGGTGTTATTAAAGGTGAAATGAACCCGGCCACCATAGAACCATAGACTGATATGGGGCGGCGAAACCACAACCACCATGATACTCTTATATAGGGGCCAACCTCAATAATCAGCCAGAGAACAGTTGAGTGTCTAAAGAGACAAAAAACGAAATCTGCGGCTTACTGATTCCCGGGGAAATAAAGTGGAGTTTCCAGTTGTACCCCTGCTGACTTCAGGGGACTGGACTCCCTTTTCCCCCACTTGCACTGTGTCTAGATAGTCGAAGTTCTATAAAGACCATATTTATGTGCCCCCGGGGGTAAGCGCGCAGTAAAGAAGGAAGTAAGATTTTTTTTTAGAGGAACTTGTAACTGAGTTTATAGTTCGTTAGTTACGAGCCGGACTTAATGACCCCAACAGCCCTTTTTCCCCCAGTTGCATAGGTCTACATAGTAGGTCTCCACTAAGACCATTTATGTGCCCCCGGGGGGTTGCTGAGGGTATAAGGAAGACCAGTCCCCTGAAGGCAAGCAGGGTGTCAACTGGAAGCTCCACGTTATTTCCACGGGAATCAGTAAGCCCCAGAGTTTCGCTAATTGTGTCTTCAGACTTTTAGCTGTTTCTCTGGCTGATTATTGAGGTTGGCCCTTCGAGAGTATCGTGGTGATTGTGGTTTTGTGGCCCCAAGCATGAACTGATTTAAGTGGGCCAGGATCATCCCGCCCTTAATAACAACAACGGGTGAATGATCCGGATCTAGGGAGCATGTTAGTCATGTCTTCTAGATCAGGAGTTGGATAATCTCCAGCTCTTCAGCAAGATGTAGTGGTTTGCAATCCTGCTTTGGAACCGCTGAAATTGCAACTAGAAACGACCTGTTGCTAGAATTAGTCCTTGGCTTTCTAGGGCGTTAATGACGTTGCTTTTGATTCTCAGTGGTTTGACCACCACCATCTGATTAAGGCTTACAGCCAGATGCAGATGTAAATCTTATCACGAAATGCATACAGTCAGGATTACATAGGAATTACTGCTTCTGTATATCAACGCTTCTAAATCGAAATCTTTTCCTCCTCATGAAAGGCTAGTAGGTAGTGTTCTAGCTTGTCAGTATGGGGGTTGTGGATTCGATTCCCAACAAACACCTTGGCAGCTTTTTTACTACAAAATAAAAATTGACTGTCGGTGGGGCTGCTCAGTGATGAAGGTATGGTCACTGGTCGCTATGCTATCATATACGGCAGTTAATTTCCGACTATCCTTCTACTTTCACCACCTGTTTTATCTCTTCTCTATCCCTTTCCTAAAGAATGTAGCACGGAACTTGACTAAATAGGTTTTGTTGCCTGAAGTGCTATTTCTCTTTAAAAAAAAGTTATTTGAAGAAATGTTGAAGTTGATTAACCTCCACGGTCGCCTGATTTGACTGCTTCGTATTATATTTTGTGGAGATATGTGAAAGACAATCAAAAGGAATCATTGAACGTTACTTCTTTGAAAATGGAAACGGCGTAACGGTAACATTGTAACGCCACAACTGCTTGGTTTGGGTTTGACTAACATACCGGGCAGGATTGCAATGGAATTACTGGGAGGCCTCTCTCCACAACGAGTTATTAAAAGAAATGGGATATCTGAAAAGCAAGATTTAACAAGCCAGAAACACTTGAGCAACTTAAACAAAATATTCGTGATGAAATTAGTGAAATACCGCGTGAAATATGTGAGAATGTAATGAAAAATGCGCTCAAAAGGGTTTGTATTTGTGGGCCTAACAGAGGTGGACATTCATCTGATATTGTATTCCATACATAACTGCCGACATTTATCAACATAAGATCCATTCTCTTTCATTTAATCAAAAATTATAAACAATCAAAGTGGACACCCTGTATTAACAAAGATTCTTTTGAATAAACAGCTGGCAACTCCAACTGGTTATTACATTTCAACTCTCCCACTGTGTTCAGCATGTTTAGGAGAGTTTCTAGTTTCGGCTTCATTTTCTTGTATTGGTGACGACATTGCTGTGCCATGTGTAATGTCATCGAACCATTTTGTTTTTGTTTTTGCTTTTCTTTTTCCTAAATCGTCTTAGAGTTTAAACACAACCATTGCGGTGCGGTGCGATTTCTCGTTGCGGGAGAGAGAAATAAACACAATACACCGGAAGACGGCGGCGGCAAAATTTGTCATTGTTTGTTTACATTTTTTATGAATTTATTTGTGCCTAAATTTTTGTACAATTTGGTGTTTGTGTTAAATATTTTATGATGGCAGTAAATAAAAAAATTCAAGCTATTAAAAACATTGTAAATTTGGTAAAGGCCACGTTTGATTTATGTGTGGAATTAGAAACCACGAGACATAATAACATTTTTACTTTTATGCTTTTTGCACCTTTTTTATTGATCCCACAACAATTAATATAAACTTCAAATTCACATGTGTTTTGTTTACAATAATGTTGTGAACACCGCCAATTAATGAAAAACTATGGCAACATCAGAAAGAGAAAGAGTGTAAAAAATTGAGAGAATAAAAAAAACCGCAATGAAATAAAATAGATTTTAATTTTATGCCGCACCGCACTGCGGTTTTTTACTTCAAAATCGTATGACAAAACGCACCGCAATAAAATATCGCAGTATTGTGTTTATACTCTTAATTTTATTGTTAAAAAGTTTGATCACGTACAGTGAAGTTTTATTTGGATGAGACATGTTGTGTGTGTGTAGGGTTGTGTATGAATGCGCGTGTGTGTGTGTGTATGTGCTTTTAAGTTTAGGCGAGTGCGATGAGATGAGATATTCTTATTTTTATTCAGAGTTGTAAACTGCCCCTCTTTATATTTTGTTGTTGCTGATATTTTTGTGTTGTGTATCTTCGTTTTGTTTTTATTTGAGTCGTCTTTCTTATTTTTGCCGGTTCCTCAATCCAGTGTGATGATGGTGGTTGTTGTTGTTGTTCTTGTTTTCCTGTTTTTGTTTTTTTTTGCTTTTTTTTGTGTGTTTAGTCATGACTTTGTTAAATGATGATCATCATTAATGATCAAATAATGATGTTTTTGTTTATATTTTTGAATGGAGTTTTATAAGGTTGCGTGGCTTTTTGGCCCGTTGTATTGCCTTAAAGCGCTACTGAACCAACAAAAAACGCGCAGTTAATAGAAAAACTGGTTTCTTATTGATTCATGATCTTTATTTTGAGGAAAACAAAAACAAGCTTTTAATACAAACAGAGACGGACAAACACATCCCGACAAATTCAAAGTTAAAATAAGTGTTTATGGCCAAGTTAGTAATCAATGGTTTGCCACAGATTTTGTTTTTTTTTTTGTTGCTGTTGCTGCATTTTCAACTGTAATACATTGTTCAAGAAGGAGGGCGCGCGGGGCTAAAGTTGTTTAAAAATTGTGTGTTGTGTAGCAAATAGAAACTACAAAAAAAGCGCACCTTAAGCGGGTGTTGTAGACCGATCGACCGACCGACCCATTGTTAACTTTTGTTTGCTTTTGTTGTAAATGTAGTAGTGACTGGAAGCTGCTGTTGCTGCTGCTAGTGTGTCATTGAAATGCACGATCAAATGATCATTTTCAACGTGAAATGTCGTCACTTTGTCGGTTTTTAAAAATACTCGATTTGTTGATTTGTTGTTGGTGTTCTATCTGTCTGTTTGTTTGTTTGTTTGTTCGATCTTTTTTGTATTTCTTTTTTTTTTGTTAATTTATCGTGACGATTTTTATTTATGCATACATTTGCATACATCTGTACTATAAATATATGTAACTGCTTTTGTTGTTGTTTTTTTTTTTGTTGTTGTCGTGTTGTTTAAAATTGATTAAGTACATGTTCGCTTGGCTTTAAATTTATTTATTATGACATAAACATTTTTCGAACTAAAATTTTTTATAAAAAATTTTTAATTTTTTTTTTATAAAAATTACAATAAATAAATTATATTTTAGAAATGTTTTTTTTTAAATTATTTTTGCAAAAATTATTTATTTCAGAAAATTTTTTTTCAAAATTATTTTTTTCCAAAAAATTTTTTTTTTTCAAAATTATTTTTTAAAAAATTTAAAATATTATTAAACTATTTTTTATAAAAATGACAGCAAATAAATTATATTTTAGGGAATTTTTTCAAAAATTATTTTTTTTTTAATTTTTTTTTTAGAAAACTTCCATTTTAAAAATTTTAAAAAATTTTTATATTATTTTTTATAAAATTGACAACAAATAAATTATATTTTAGGATTTTTTTTTTCAAAAATTATTTTTTTCAAATTTTTTTTAGAAAATTTCCATTTTAAAAATTTAAAAAATTTTTAAATTATTTTTTATAAAATTAAAAACAAATAAATTATATTTTGGGTTTTTTTTAAATTATTTTTTTAAAAAAATTTTTTTTTTTCAAAAATATTTTTTTTCCAAAAAATTTTTTTAAAAATTTTTTTTATAAAAATTTCCATTTTACAAACTAAACTTCCTTTCAAAACCTTTATTAAAAAAACATTTTTGAGTCATAATTTTTTTTACAATAAATATTTAAACACCCCTACCTTAAAAACAAATACTTTATAAGTACCTTTTAAAAAAATGGTACTTTTCAAAAAAAAAATTTTTTTTAACAAAATACCTTTCCATAAAAAATTACTTTTTTTTTTAAATAATATTATTATTTACATTAAAAAACCCACAAACATTTATAAAATTTTATATATTTTGTTTATAAAAACTATAACATTTTGCAACAAGTACTTTTATAAAAAAACTAATTAGTAAAAATATTTTCTTACACAAAAAAACATCAATTGTATAAACAAATTTATTTCAAAATAAAAATAATAAACCTCTCATCTTTTTTAAAGAAACTTCTATTTAAAAAAGTACCTTCATGCATACATACTTTTATATTTTTGTGCAAAAAGGTTTGGTACTATTAGAAGATAGTTTCATAAAGTTTTGGAACAGTAATCTATTTAATAATTTTTCTTTAATATTTTAATTTCTTTAATAGTATAAAGCAAGTTCTATTTTTAATAAAAGTTCCTTTATTAAAATGTACTTTTTAAAGCAAAAAGGTACTTTTTTTAAAAATATTTATTAAAAAGGAAAATTTTTGCAAAATTTCTTTAAATATTTTGGTTACAAAATTACAAAACAAAAAAAACACTTTTCTTAACAAGTACTTTTCTCACATTAAGAAAGTACTTTTTCTCAAATTAAAAAAGTACTTTTTCTTGAAAGTTATTTTCTTGAAAAAATGATTTCAGTTGAAAAGTATTGTTTAAAGAAACTTTTTTAATTTATAAATACATAAGCAAAAAGTGTTCTATTTTTATCTAAAATTTAAAAATATCAGTTTTTTCAATGATGATGAAATTAAATTAAAATTTTTAGAAAAAACTTATCGTTTAAACTTATATGCACATCAAAATCCTTATTGTTTAAAAAAAATGATTTTAAAAATTTAAAATTGTATGTAATGTAATTAAAAAAATTTGAAAATTTTTTTTCTTAGAAGTTTCTTAATAAAAATTACTTTTTTATATAAATAACTTGGCTAAGAAAGTACTTTAAAAAAATTAACTACACTAAGTTTTGATATAAGTTTTGTTTGTGTGGAAAAACATATTTTTTTTTTAAAACTGCAACTTGTCTAAGAAAGTACTTTTTGTAAGTATACTTAAAAGGTACCTTTTTGGTAACACAAGTTCTTAAGTTCTGTTGCTTAAAAAAAAAAAAAACATTTTAATTTCTAAATATTTTTTTTTAAAGTACTTTTTAACAAAAAAAGTACTTTCCAAAAATATGTAGTTAAAAATAAAGTACTTTTGAATCACACAAAATTTGTCTACAAACAATTTGTGTTTCTTTTTAAAAATATTTTTTTAATGTTTAAGTTAAATAAAAATTAATAATTTGGTATTTTTTTAAAAAAAAGTAATTTTTTATATATTCAACTTGGCTAAAAAAAAGTATTATTAAAAAAACAATAGTGTTATAAAAGTATTTTTCAATTACACTAAGTTTTTATGTAAGTTTTTTTTTAACTGCAACTTGCCTAAGAAAGTACTTTTTTTAAGTATATTTAAAGATACGTTTTTGTTAAACAAGTTCTTATATAAATAAGTTCTGTTGCTTTTATAAAATACGTTTATTGATGTGCAACTTGTCTAAATATTAAAAAAAACAGTACTTTTTAGCAAAAAACGTACTTTCCAAAAAAAAAGTTAAAAAAAAGTACTTTTGAATTACACAAAATTTGTATATACATAAGTTTTGTTTTGTTCGTTTGTTTTAAAAATATTTTTTTAATGTTTTACGTTAAATAAAAATTAATAATTTGGTACGTTTTTTTACGTAATTTTTTAGATATGTATATTTAACTTGGCTAAGAAAGTACATACTTAAAAAGAAATATATTTAAGAAAAACCAATAGTTTTATAAAAGTATTTTTTAATTACACTAAGTTTAATTACAAGCTTTTTTAAAACTGCTTCTTGTCTAAGAAAGTACTTTCTTTAAGTATGTATATTTAAAAGGTACTTTTTTGTTATACAAGTTCTGACATAAATAAAAGACTTTTATTGATGTGCAACTTGTCTAAATACTTTTTAGAAAATAAGGTACTTTTTAGAAAAAATGTACTTTTTTGAAAAAAAGTACTTTTTAATTACACAAAATTTGTATATAAACAAATATTTCTTTTAAAAAAAAAAAAATTTTATGTTCATCTTAAGTAAAAATTCATAATTTGGTACTTTTTAGTGGAAAATAAAAATTTTGTTGAAAAACAACTTTTTCTTCTATTTGTTAAAATAAAAGCTGTAAAACATAAATTCTTTTCTTTCCTTATTTATGCAACTGATTTATTATTAATCAATTTCAATTTTTAGTTGTCGCTATTAGCAGACAATTAACCTTGTGGGCCAATTTAATTAAAATCAATTGAGTTTTTCATAAAACGAATAACATAAACTATAAAAAGAGACATTTTTTAATAAGTGTCAACATTAAATAAAACAACCGCTAAGTTGTTTTTGCCTGTTTTTTTGGTTTTTTTTTTTGTTTTTTCTTACAAAAAAGTATAAAAAAGTACCTACTAAAAATGTGCCAAAAAAAGTCGTTAAAAAATAAATCGAATTTTAAAATGACGAAGAAGAAAATTCCCATGGCTGATGGTTTGTCGCGTTTTTGTTTTTGTATTTTTGTGTTTTGAAAACATCCTGTAGCATTGTATGAAATATAAAGGAATTCCCTCTCTTTGTTAAAGAGCCAAGAGCAGTTACAATAAATAAATGAGGTCTCTAAAAAAACAAAAAAAAACAACAACAATAACAACTTCAACCATAAGAAAAGAATACAATAAAGTACTAAACAACCTTAAATAGATGACAACCAAATAGTAGAAGACATATAAAACATACACAAATGTATGAACGAACATGCTTTAGCATACACATGCCCACCTACTTACGTATCAAGCAACGAACCAAACAACAGCCAACATCTTATAGTTTTACAAAAATGACATGAAGAAAAGTTGACAATGCATTCTTCGTTACACCAACACAGTCTTACATTGGAGAGTAAACCCCCATATGTCAATAAGTCTTATAACAGCAACAACAACAGCAGCAGAAAACATATTTAATCAAATGTATATTTGTAAACATATGGATGCCAGTATGTAGGTGTGTTTGTATATAAAAATCGGAGACAACACAATGTCTACGACATGTCGCCCAAGTTCAGTTAGCATATGGACAGTACGTCTACTTGTGAATTGCTTTGCCACAGTCGCAGCCAACCATATAAAAACTGTTAAATAAAAAAAAATATTTATTCACACACATACACACCCAAACATTCATACGAACCGAACGAACACTTAAATATTTAAGTACTTTTATGCATGAGAATAAAAATGAAGATACAAAACACATGAAACGAAACAATTCAGAACCCAAGAATATTGGAAAAAATAAAAAACAAAGAAATAGGAAGAACAAAAAACAACAACAACAACGATGAAGACGAAGGTGACTACAACTATGACAGCAGCATTAACGACAACTTGGTATGAACGTAAAAGCGAGGAAATTTTTAATATGTTACGACTGTGTTTATATGTGTTTGTGGGGGGGTAAATAAGAAGGGCCCTTAAAAATGTTTCAAAACTAAATAAAATCAATGTTAGTTTAGGTAGGGATGGCTGGCATTTGTCATTCGTATTAATTTGGTATTAGATCGAACCAGTTGGAAGTGGAACATGAATGATACGCTCAATCACAATCTCGCTTCAATCTCCGAATGAAATCGTGCGAAGAGATTCGATTTTAATGGCCAAAAGACGCAATGTTGTTGTGCTTATCCATAGATCTGTGTTGCGAATTGGTTGTGCATCTCTTACTGCGGATGATATAGGCATTACGCAAGCTCTTGAAGTTCTTGCCATGAAAATTCAATCTGATGTTCGATGGACCAAACACATTTTTCAAGTCTCTGATTTAGCTCAGCTATGTATAGACCTGCTCCTGCTCTATGATGTCGTTTTCGATACACTAATTGTGTATAATTTCGTGGTAAAATTTACAGCTGCACCTGGCTGTGGGCCTTAATCAGATGATGGTCAAACGACTGGGAATGAAAAACAACGTCATTCACGCCCTAGCAAGCTGAGGACTAGTTCTAGCAACAGGTCCTTCCTAGTTGCAATTTCAGCGGTTCCAAAGCAGGGTTGCAAACCCACTATTCCTTGCTGAAGAGCTGCAGACTATCCAATTCCTGGTCCAGAACACATAACTAGCGTGCTTACTGGATCCGGATCATTCAGCCGTTGGTGTAATTGAAGGCGAGATGATCCTGGCCACCATTAATCAATTCATGCTGGGGCCGCAAAACCACAACCACGACAATACTCCCGAGACTATCCAAGCAACAGCACTTCGAATAGAAAATGGACAGTGTTATGAAAGAATCGGGAAGAAACTTTTATAATGATAGCTGAGGAAATCCTAATCACCTTTAAACATGGAGCTGCAAATCTGTAACTAGAGTAATGAAAAAGCAGACGCCTACGGCTTCTATGGTGTCTGGTTATTGGCAGGACATGGTTAGAGAGAAAAGAGTAAAAAATAAGTTTTATACAATCGGAAATATTTATGATTGTATAAAGAAATATATTATAGAACTGCCTGCCCTGTATTTGTTCTAAATTCCATTGTTGGTGGCCTTGATAAGTCGAGAAGTACCAATTAGCTGCCAGAGATGACAAAAATCCAGAATTGAATAATGTTGCCGATCGTTTTAAATTAAAATTTAGGGCGCACAAGTGGAATCGAAATAGTGTTAAGAGTTGGGCCACAAAGAAAATAGCGGTGTATTGCGGTAGCGTCAAAATTTAAAAACTTGTCAATGGCAACACTGGACATATTAAACTAGATGTTGCTTAAAGTGGATTCGAAATAATGTTACGATTTAGGCCACAAAATAAATAAAAAGTAAATGGTGTATTGCAGTAGCGCCAAAATTTAAAAACTTTTCAACGGCAACACTGGTCATATTAAAATGGATGTTGCTTATAGTGGAATAGAAATAATCTTACGAGTTGGGCCACAAAGAAAATAGTGGTGTTTTGGAGTAGCGCTAAAATTTAAAAACTTTTCAACGGCAACAGTGGTCACCCAAAACTGGATGATGCTTAAAATTAGGGCTACAAGTGAAATCGAAATAATGTTACGATTTAGGCCACAAAGAAAATAGTGGTGTATTGTAAAAGCGTAAAAATGTAAAAACTTTTTAATGGCAACACTGGTCATCCAAAACTGGATGTTGCTTAAAATTCCTGTCCACAAGTGGATTCGAAATAGTGTTACGAGTTGGGCCACAAAGAAAATAGTGGTGTATTGCAGTAGCGTCAAAATTAAAAAAATTTTCAATGGCAACACTGGTCATATAAAACTGGATGATGCTTAAAATTCAGGGCTACAAGTGAAATCGAAATAATGTGACGATTTAGGCTACAAAGAAAATAGTGGTGTATTGCAGTAACGCCAAAATTTAAAAACTTTTCAACGGCAACACTGGTCACATTAAACTTGATGTTGCTTAAAGTGGAATCGAAATAATCTTACGAGTTGGGCCACAAAGAATATAGTGGTAGATTGCAGTAGCGTCAAAATTTAAAAACTTTTCAATGGCAACTCTGGTCATATTAAACTGGAAGTTGCTTAAAGTGGATTCGCAATAATGTTACGATTTCGGCCACAAAGAAAATAGTGGTGTATTGCAGAACCGTCAAAATTTAAAAACTTTTCAACGGCAACACTGGTCATCCAAAACTGAATGTTGTTTAAAATTCAGGGCCACCAGTGGAATCGACATAATGTTACGATTTAGGCCATAATGTAAATAGTGGTATATTGTGATAGCGTCAAAATTTAAAAAAACTTTTCAATGGCAACACTGGTTATATTAAACTGGATGTTGCTTAAAATTCAGGGCCACCAGTGGAATCGAATAAATGTTACGAGTTAAGCTACAAAGAAAATAGTGGTAGATTGCAGTAGCGTCAAAATTTAAAAACTTTTCAACGGCAACACTGGTCATTTTTACTGGAAGATGCTTAAAGTGGAATCGAATGAATGTTACGATTTAGGCCACAAAGAAAATAGTGGTGTATTGCAGTAGCGTCAAAATTTAAAAAGTTTTCAATGGCAACACTGGCCATCCAAAACAGGATGATGCTTAAAATTCAGGGCCACCAGTGGAATCGAATGAATGTTACGATTTAGGCCACAAAGAAAATAGTGGTGTAATGTAAAAGCGCCAAAATTAAATAACAAAAAAAAAATTCTACAGCAACACTGGTCTTGCAGTTTATAGTTGTGTTTAATTTAACTACTTGATTGCTCGATTTAACTGTGTGTGAGCGCGCTAGTGTGTAAAGAAATCAACCAACCAACCAAACTGTTGTGAGTATGGCTGAGTGTCTGTCTGTTCAGTTTAATCTTATAGACCTGTTGGTTGTTTAAGTTAATGCTGTTGCTGTTTTTGTTGTTGTTGCAAACAAGCGTCAGTCAGGCTGACGTCTAGGCAAATGAACACGCCATAAACAATTTTATATATTTCTTAGGTTGTCTGCTATTTGTGACCGTCGCTTAAAATGTGTGTGTGCATATGCATGTGTGTGTGTGTGTGTGTCGTTTAGTGTATGATCCAAACAAATGCTGTTACGGTAGCACAGACAAAACAGTTGTTGATCGTACTTTGAGTGGCAATGTCTTGAAATTAAAGTCTATAACGCGTGTTCGCTTTTGCTCTTTTATTTCTTTAAAGATTTTTCAATAGTTTTTTTTGCTTTTTTTTATAAATGAATTGAAACGTTTTTTTGTTTTCATTTGTCTTTTATTATAATAATAAATAGTGAGAATAAAATAACAACAACAAACAGCGACCGTGTGTTTATTATTTAAAAAAAATATTTTATTATTGCGAAAACATTATTTAACATAATTTTAAATAATTAAAGAACGGGGAAACAAGAACGAAAAAAGAAATAAATAAAAAAATGTGTTATAAAAATTTTAAAATGAATTTTAATAAAAAAAATTTTTTTAAAAATTTTAAAAATTATGCATAACAAAATTAATTATTTATTTGTATAAAAAATAAAAACAAATAAAAAATATAAAAATTATTAAAACAAATTTATGCAAATAAAATTAAAAAAAAATGTTTAAACAAATAAAAATTATGTAAAACAAAAATAATTAAAAATCTAACGTCTGAACATGTTTGGAATAAAATTATTATTAAGTCTCAGCAATAATAATAATTAAGTAAGTAAGTGTTGATATACAATTTAAACATTTTCCTTTTAATTATTGCCTTCTTAAATATACACACATGCAAACACAAACAGTATTGGCCAAAACCTAAGCACACCCCTTCAATAATTATTTACTTTTTAAACGATAATTTAAAAAAAAAAACAAAGTTATTAAAAATTTTTTTAATTATTTATTTATATTTTAATTATTAAAAAACACAATTTAGAATTTAATAAAAAAGTTAAAATTAAAAAAAAACATTTTAAGTCGCAAATACCGAGTGAAGGCAACTTGGACTGACTGATTTGAAATGTTTATAGTTTTTGTATTTTTTAAAGACAAAATCTATTTTATTGTTTTTCAAAATATTCTCCATGAAGACTTAATACACTTTTGCCTGCGTTGGAACCAATTTTCAAAGCACTGTTTCCTTTCCAATTTAGGTACTTCTAAAACATGGGTTTTGAATGCAGAAACTGCTTCTTCAGGTGTAGGAAACTGTTGTCCACGTAGTTTTTTCTTGATGTTGTTCGAAAACAAAAAGAAGTGATTAGGTGCCAAGTCAGGGCTGTGCGGCGGATGACCCATCAATTTAGTGTTTTGCCCTGTCAAAAACTCCATTGTTTCAGCCGATCGGTGACAGCTCGCATTGCCGTGATGTAGAATGATGCGTCTTTTTTTTGACTTTTCCCGAAGTTTCTCAAAGACTTCCGGCAAACAAATAGTGGTGTACCCTGCCGAATTAACCGTCTTACGTTGCTCTAATGGCACAGTCGCCACATGACCGGTAACGGCGAAGAAACAGGCAACCATTTGCTTTGATGTGCTTCTTCCACCAACAACTTTGGTGGGCTTTCGCTCGTCTTGAAAGACCCATACGGTGGATGGCTGTTTTGTTTCAGGATCATATGAGTATATCCATGATGCGTCGCCTGTGCAGATATTATAAGCTGCTCTTAATGCACCTTGAGCGCAGTTCTGCAACATTTTCTTGCACCAATCAACACGAGCATCCTTTTGTGTGCGTTTGTCGGGTTATGTGGTATCTAACGTGAACAAACCTTTTTCACATGCAAATGTTCATGCAAGATCTTAGTGATGCTTGTCTTACTAATCCCTACAGATGCCTCAATCTCGCGATATGTTACATGACGAGCATGCTTTATCAGCTCACGCACAGCTGCAATGTTTTCTAGCACAACCACCGTTGTTTGACGACCTTCGCGGAATTCGTCCTGGAGTGATTGCCGGCCACGATTGAATTTGTCATAGCAGTTTTTAATGATGCTGTAAGAAGGTGCTTCATTGCCATATAAAGAATTAAGTTCATCTGTGCACTGTTGTCGTGTCAGGCCACGTCAAAAGTTATGAAAAATTATTGCACGAAAATGTTCACGAGTTGATTCCATTTTCTCCTAAGATCACTTTTTCAGCCTGCTATCACTAACACTAACAACAATAAAATGACAAAATGTTTTGGTTGAGGTTATGTTTAACAATGTGAAGGTGGCACTGGAAACATCAGCTGGTGCCTAGCAACAGTCAGAAATATAAATAGCAGCCCTCGTATCGAACAACGTTGTTAAAGGTGACTATTAGCTTCCTGTTACTGACTCGAGTCGCAGCTGGCAAAAAATGCACATCCGTTTAATACTACACGGATCAAATACGTTTTTGCAATCAGTATTTTAATTCTCAATGGAGTGTAATTTCATGTTGTGACCATATTGTGTCCTTAGCATGGACGTTGAACGACCACATACGTAATTAATATGATCAGACCAAGTAAAAGTTGTATTAAAGAAAACACTTAATTCTTAGCGTACGACAACTATCTCAATTCTCTGATTGTCTCTCTAAATGTCAGGTCTAATTATGAATCGTTAAAGTCTCTTCTGCATTAACGATGCATCTAGACTTGAAGGAATTTATAGTCAAGCCGTTGGCAAAAGTCCATGCTTTACTATATCAATATTACAACATGTCTATAGTTGGACATCGTTAGTGTTGATTCTGATTTTACAATCCGTCAATATGCCGGCAAGATCATTAAAATACCTAGAGAACAGTAACGGTCCAACAATTGACGCCTGCGCAACACCTCTGGACAAAGGCTTAGTTAGAGCTTGATTTTTTTTATCAAGTATTTGCGTATATTGGAATCTCTAGCATAGATAGCTTGATATTAACCGGACTTGATATAGCGGAGTATAAGAAATGGAAAAGTTATGGAGTTTGTAGCATGGAGAAGGTAAGGTTATGCTCGACGGTGTCAAAAGCCTTAGAGTGATCTAAAAGTACCAAAGAAAACGCCATATTACCCTTATCAATTTCCATCCGAAAATCCTCGGAGACATGCAATAACTCAGAAACACACCGGTGATTCCTTCCAAAACCAGACTGCCTGTCCGTTATCAAATTATTCCCATCGAGAAACCGAGTAATTTGGTTATGCATAATTCTCTCAAAGACTTTAGATTTTTGTATTTAACTTTTTTTTTAGTTAAATGGACGCCATTCTCCTGTTGCCATTTCGTGGCTCTACTTAATACACTCTGCATTACGTAGCACATCGTTTCTGACTGCAATTGCGAAATTTCTGCGAATATTGTGGTTTAGTTCCAGAATATTTTTTTTTTTTTTTAATAGGACCAACACTCAGAGGATGACCCCTACGTATGCAATGCACTGTGCCAGAACTAGGAAACTAGGTTACGGGAAGGGGAAAAGAGGGAGTAGTGTCTGTGGACATTCGATTTGAACTTTCTCAGATTGAAAGTGACAGGAAAGACCCCCGGAGGGATCTTATTCCACATACGGACTGTTCTGCTGAAAAACGAATTTTCCCTGTAATGCGTAGTGCGATTCATTGGCCAGTCAACCACAAAAGTATGTGCTCTCATCGAAAATCGAGTTAAACGTGAAAACGTGCGAGTATCAGGAACAAGTTCCCTAATCTCATTAGAGCACTTACCATTGTAGTAACGATAGAACAGTGAAATGCATACCACATTGCGCCGATGCTCTAGAGAATCAATAGAGTTGGATACCCTACTGTCAGCAATGAGCCTCTTGGCCCTCTCCTGTACGCGGTCGAGTAACCCCAAAATAGACTTTGGAGCACCGGCCCATACATGAGAGTTGTATTCCATTTTCGGACGGATGTAGGTGGTATAGATAGTACGGAGATCGGATGGGGTGAAGTATCTTCTACACCGCTTTAGGAAACAGAGGCACTTAAAAAATTCTTTAGACACCTGAAAAATGTGTTTTGTCCATCGAACATCACACTGAGTTTTCATACCGAGAACATCAAGAGCTTCCGATTCCGTAATACCTATATCACCCATAGCAACAGATGCAGCACCACTACCAACATTGTGTCTTACGAGAATTGAATTCTACTCTATTCACACGACCCCATTCCAAGATTGTCACAAGATCGTGATTAAGCGTATCATTCGTGATTAAGCATATCATTTTGCGGCTTTTTGACGTAAGTTCGTTCAAGAACCCTCACAACAACAAAAAAATCTGGGGCCATTAAATCTGGAGAAGGAGGTGGCCACGCGAAATTAGGTTTTTCTTTCTGTCACTTTCAATATAAAAAAATTTAAATCGATTGTCCACAAACATTACTCCCTCTTTCCTCCTCCCCATAACCTAATTTCCTAGTTCTGGTACAATGTATTGTATAAGTAGGGGTCATCCCCTGAGTACTGGTCCAAACGGAAAAAAAAACTGTTACCCTACTCCAATAAAATTTCATTTATTCCATAAGAAAGAGAAAGTTTTCAATGCGTCGGTTCTCTAAAAATTATTCGGTCTTTGAAAATTTCTCGCAAAACTATCATTGCTGCTCTTGAGGTATGAGCTATAGCTCCATCTTGCTGGAAACACATCTTAAGATTATTGAGAGCTATTGTAAAACATGGTTCGGTGTACCAGCCCCAGACGCGATTTCTGTCTCTTTAACTTCATTTTCGAAGAAATATGAACCAATAACTTTATCAGCCATGATTCCACACTAAACACTGCATCTGACAGGGTGTAATTGTTGCTGATGCAATGCTCTCGGATTCTCTAAACCCCAAATTCGCCAGTTCTGCTTATTCACATATCAAATTAAATGAAAATTTGCTACACCGCTCATAATCAGCCGTTGTGGTGCCTCCCTTGGGCAATAATTCTTGGGCCAATTAAATTTTATATGGAAACATTTAACAGATAAACCTTTAGCATACGTCGCAGCGATATTCAATTGAGTAGCTCGTCAACGAAAAGACACAGCTTCTATAGCTTCCTTAGTGCGAACACAGCGAACAACATTTCTTCGTCGTAGTTCATCACCCACTGAACCCAAATTCTCAAAACGGATCATTAAGCTTCTTATCATGTTTACACTGACAGCCTCTGCAGTATTAAAATGCTGACGGTGTTTTCTTCTACGCGTTGTAGTAATTGATCGTTGGGAAAAATAATAAAATTCAACAATTTCTACACGTTCTTCCACCGGAGTATGATGACATTATAAAATTCTGTATTATCTGCAAAAAATAAAATACATTCTAAGCATTTCAAATCAGTCAGCACAAGTTGGCCCGCCCTGAATAAGCGGACCAAACTAAAGCATCCCCAGTTGAAGGTACACAAAAAGT
This sequence comes from Trichopoda pennipes, assembly GCA_030448955.1. Taxonomy (NCBI): domain Eukaryota; kingdom Metazoa; phylum Arthropoda; class Insecta; order Diptera; family Tachinidae; genus Trichopoda; species Trichopoda pennipes. The sequence goes on from JASKUP010000040.1 coordinate 9,815,484, forward strand.
AATGAAAACAATATTTTGTTGCGAATCCTTTTAGTCAAAGAGGATATTCAATTATTAATTATATCAGGTGATATTGCTTCCCAGGCTATTTTCGCGCCTTCAATAAATTTTCTTTGGTTTTGTAATTTTTTCGATTGATTTTTAAGCTAACGATCTTTCACGAGATCTCGATTGGCTTACATGGGGTAATTAGGCAGGCTAATGGAGCAATTCTATCAAATTGCTTTGGAACCACTACTTAATCACTTTTGACGTATGTTTTGGGTCGTTATCTTTCTTAAATGGTCATTTAAGTGGCATCTTTTCTTAAGCATAAGGCAATATCACATCTTTTAATCACCCTTATTCTGTTTGGCGACGGCAACATCAATACTAATTTGGTATTCCTTAACAGTCTTGTGACAACGTTGCCACTTTAACGATCATTTTAATAAAATATAAATAATTATTATTGTTTATATATTTTTGATAAAATTGTTGTAAAAAAAAACTATAAACTGCGCCCCTGTAGACTAGTGTACTAGTTTATCAGTCTGAGGATTGTGGGTTCAATTCCCAAAAAAAATCTTGGTTGTGCTTTTTTCCCCACAAAAATAAAAACTGACTGTCGGTGGGGCTGCTCACTGGTCGCTGGTGCTGTCTTAATTTCCGTAAGTATCCTTCTACTTTCACCACCTGTCTCATCTCTTCTGTATTCATTTCCTAAAGAATGTAATACGGCACTTGACTAAATAGGCATTGTTGCCTGAAGTGCTACTACTTCTCTTTAAAAAAAAAAATAAATAAATAAAATCTGTATTAAATTGAACCTAAAATAAATTAAAATCAAAATGTTCAGCAGATTTGCCACAGCTTCTTCCAAGTTGCTCAGTATAAGTTGATTAAATATGCCGCCTCCAGTAGTTTTGGATTCCATTATGTTTTCTACCAATTTTAAGTCGCGCAAGTAATGGATTTTTCGCCAATGCTCCCACTAATTTTTTCAAATTGGTTGGCGTTGGTAATTTTAATTTTTCCCACTTTCCAGTTTATTTTGTATTTTTAGTTTTCTTAAACTTTTTAAATTTTTGTTTATAACAACACGACAACATCAACGGGAATTTAAGGCAACATCAACGTTAAATTGTTTTACAGAATACCAAACATGTATTGCCAGTCATCGATAAATGGCAATATTGCCAATGAATATACACATTTGCAGCAAGCGATGAAACACAACGTCGTCTTGTATTGCCGCCGCTACGAAACGTGATACATGAAACGATCCATAATTTTATCAATCTTATAAATTGGTCCAATTCCTTGCCCACCCAGGTCTTACAGTGCCTTTGCAATATTTAGCATTCAAACATTGTCCATGTGGTTTGTGTACACGCTTTATGCCATCTAAATCCTTTAAATTAAATTTAGATTCGTCAGAAAACAAACAGCACAGTCCTCCTTTTTTGGACACTCCAGTTAAGATGGGCCTTGGCGAATTCAAGTCTGGTTTTTTTTACGATATGAAAAGTTTTTTTGCAGGGTCGTTTATCGCTCTTCTGCGAATCGTACTTTAACTAATTTTTAGGACTAAGCGATTTTGTATGTAACTAGAAGATGCTGTCGGATCATTTTGAATTTGTCCTTTTTATGAAGGAATCTTCCTGTAGCAAAGTTTTATGTGACCTTTCTGCAGAATGATTAGGATGTGTGCGACCAGCCTGCAAAAACTCTTTAATTAGTCTAGAAATAATTGATTCTTTTTTTGGTCAAATATTTTTCACTTATTTTGATGTCTTGACAAGCCGGCTCTCCAATCATCAAGAATTCTAATTTTAATTACACTGGAGTACTTATTGTGAGCCATTACTGTTATCTCAACGAAACCTTTAAAACCATGACAATTTTCGCATAAATTCTAACTAAAGCTTCTTCTTCTTCTTAATACTGCAGCTTAATGGCTGCTGCATTTTTTGCAATATACCGTTAACTAATACAGTAATGACGCAGTAGTGTGGTAAAATTTCCAAACACAATATTAGAGAAGTGCGACTTAAAATATTTTTTGAATTTTAATTTTCTTTTTAATAAATTCTGAATTCCTTAACTTCGTCGTTTTCAATAATAAATAAAAAAAAATAAATTTTAATAACTTTTTGTTCTTGAAGAAATTATCATTTAAAAATAATATACTGAGAGGGTGCTTAGATTTTTGCCGATACTGTCTGCATACATAGTATTTAGTTATCAAGTTAAAAAACAAAAAAAAACAGAATAATCTATTTTAGTGTGTAAATGATTTTAAAGATCAACATCAACATACGGCACAGCAAGTCATTAAAAAAACAACAATAGCAGCAACAACAACAACGACAACTAACCGAACTATAATAAGAAGACAACAATCTGTAGTCGTTTTTATTCTTAGAAAATTTTAAGAATTTCTTTTGAATTAAATACAACCCACTTGACTTGAACAAAAAAAAATAAAATAAAACAAAAGCAAAGGCAAAATCACCACAAAATAAACAGACTCACAGCCACACACACACACACACACACACGTATCACACATGCATCAACAAGCCAGAGGAATACCCTACAAAAACAAAATAATATTAACACAAAACGGCCAGCAACAATTTATGAATATTCTACGTCATCTAAAGAAAACCACTTGAATACAAACTCGTTTACTCACACACACACACGCACACACATCACCACACTCCCATTCCCGCATACTCAATTTGTTATTATTGCTCACATAAATAACAACTATGACACAACAGCTCTCAATGTTTACAGTTACTACCAAAATGTTAGCAAAATGAACGGCGTTAAAAGCAAAAAAAATTAATAAAAATTAAATTTTCATTCCAACCTCTCTTTATTCGAATACGAAATTCGAATCTTTAAATTATTTTAAACATTATTTAGTAACAAAAAAAAAATGATTTAAACTTGTATTAAAGACTTTTGTTTTCATTTCGTATTGCTTTGATAACAATGCAAAGCCGCCTTAGTTAACGTCGTCCATTGAAATTTTGTGTTAATTAGCGAAAACTGAGTAAAACAGTTTCTATGCCTGCTTTCCTTTAACAAAACTTATAATTAAAACAAATAGAAAAAGGTTTCTTAAAAAAACAAAGGTAAATTTAAAAATTTATACTTTAATTTAATTGAAATAAAAAATAAAATCAAATATCGCTTGGGCAAATTTGAGGTTAGTAGGTAAATTTTCTCTTAGACAATTGAATTTCAAGTATTGAACTCTCATCCTTTGACATTTCTGCATTAAAAAGTTGGGTAGTTTTAAGCATGAAACTTTACAATCTTCAGCTAAGAAGATTCTATATTGCGTCGATGCTCCTCTAGAGAATCAATAAAATCAATAGAGCCTTTTAGCCCTCTCCTCTCTCTCTCTTTTTCTCTCGTATAAATAGAGTCGATTTAAATGCCCGTAAGACGCAATATTGCATGCTTACGCATATATCTGTTGTCGGAATTAGTAATTTATCTGTTACTATGGGTGTTATAGGTATTACGGAAGGGCACGCTCTTGATTTTCTTAGCTAGAAAATTCAGTGTGATGTTCGATAGATTACACACATTTTTTAAAATTCTAAAAAAAACTTCGTTTTTCTAAAACGGTGTTAGAGATACTTTACTTCATATTAGTTACACCACCTATATCCGTTGAAAGATGGAATACAACTCTCATGTAGGGGCCGGCGCCCAAAGTCTTTTTTGAAGTTGCTCGATGGAGTGCAGAGGGAGGGGGGGCAATAGGGTATCCAACCCTATTGATTCCCTAGAACATCGACTCATTGTCGGTTGAACTTCACGGACCCCGCCTTCCCCCCACGGGGTCACATTTATCGGTCTTTATAGAATTCTTGATTATCTAGACCTTGAAGACCATACTTACCCCCTTGCTCGCAATATCTTGGATTACAATGGACATAGCCGATTAAAAAAGAGGGATACCGCAGCTTTAACCTTCAATGCTATAGACGATACATCTTAGAAATATTTGCTTGGTTTTTTTATGACAATTTTGTTTTTTACCCAAAAGATTAGGCCTGACATGGTCAGGACTAATGTAACTTTTTTTAGAATTTAAGATTTTATTACTCATTGTTAGTTCTTTTCGTGAAGATACAATAAATAATTATTAAGAGTTAAAAAAAAAAATCTAGACCTGTGCTGCTGGCTCCACGTTATTTCCACGGGAATCAATAAGCTCCAGAGTTTCCGCCAATTGTCTCTTTAGACTTTTAGCTGTTCTCTGGCTGATTATTAAGGTTGGCCCTTCGGGAGTATCGTGGTGGTTGTGGTTTCGCGGCCTTTGCATGAATTTGATTTAGCGGGCCAAGATCATCTTGCCTTTAATAACATCAACGGGTGCATGAGACGGATCTAGGGAGCATGCTAGTCATGTGTTCTGGACCAGGAGTTGGATAGTCTCCAGCTCTTCAGCAAAGAGTAGTGGTTAGCAAGCCTGCTTTGGAACTGCTAAAATTGCAACTAGGAATGACCTGTTGCTAGAATTAGTCCAGGTCCAGAGAGCATAATTGCCGTTGTGTTCTTAATTATATTAAGCTTCATGCGTCCTGAAGCAGTAGTTGGATATTCTCCAACTCTTCAGCAAGGAGTGAAGGCTAAGGCCTGCTCCGAACTTTTGAAGTTGCAACTAGGAGTGAACGGAGGATATACGTATCCGAAGACCTTTTAGGGCGAGGATGACGCTACATTTCATTGATTAGGGCGCACGGCCTGGTGCAGATGTAAATCTTATCACGCATGTTACATCGTCCGACCATATCAACCAAATGTTAAAATTTATGCCATAATTTTTTGCCCTATTAACAATTTCGTTATTCACGTCATTCAAATAAATTGTCCTGCGGATTACAATACACATCGATTTATAAGGATTCAAGCAAAGTCCGTTTGTCCAGTGATAAACTTTCCTTAAATCATTATTTTAATATTATTAAATAAAATAATAATGGAATTGTGCTTTAAAATTTTGTGCTATAATTTTAATCAACACTGTGGCCTGTCTGCCATCATCGATTTAAACAAAAAAACTTGTTGCATGTAAAAGTCATTAAAACGGCGCCAGGATACCTGCTACGCTACAATATTATAACTTGGCATAAACAATAGAAATTCTATTTTTATTATTACATTCATTCCCTTTCTTACAAACTACACAATTTGTACATACAACAACAATTTGTTGTTGTTGTTGTTGTTATTTAATTTATTTTAAATTCTCTTGCACCCTCCCTTTGATATATTTTCCTTTTTAGCAGATAAAAATTATTTTTAAAAACAACCTTCTATAAATAGTAACAAATTTAGAAAGAATTGAAGAAAAAATACAGATAAAAATAAAATATCACAAGACAACAATTAAAATGTAAAATAAAGGTCACTTTTTAATCATCAAACTCAAATTCAAACGCAAACGCACACTGGCAACCTCAAAAAAAAGAAAAAAATAAACAACAAAATCTTGAAATACCAAAACAAAAACTCTTTAAGCGAGACAGCAACAACAATAACAACAATTATTCATATAAAATCAAAATGTTTCTAAGGAAATACCGTAATATTTTTATTGGTTTCTGAACACATTCACATGCACAGCTATTGACATATTTTCTTCTACTTAAATCCATATGGTCGGTCAATCGTTCTATTGAACACGGTTGCCACACTTGGCGTTATATCATATTTTTAACGTTTTTTGTTTTTCAACGAATTTTTGTTTGAAATCAGGTAAATTTTAGAAAGCCATTAAAAGCTTTTGTTATTAAGACCGCAGTACGATGCATTATTGCCGGCGAATTTACAAAGTATTGGAAGGTTGCTAATGTAACGCCAATCCCCTAAAAAGTTGAAGCTAAGAACCCTGAAAATTAACGCCCAATTGTAATTTGTTCTGCACTTTGCAAAGTGATGGAAGGTATGATTAATCTTCATCTTGTGAGGTACCTCGAATTCAACAGCTTACTTAACGACTGACAGTACAGGTTTCCGTAGGGTTCGACTTGTTGGCTTTCATATCTAAACAATGCTGCCTCTTCATACATCATTTCGGAGAGAGTCCCCTCCGGGGGCACACTTATGGTCTTTATAGTACGTAACAGCTATCTAGATCTGTGCAACTGGGGGAAAAAGGGAGCCCAGTCCCCTGAAGACAGGCAGGGAGTTAACTGGAAACTCCACTTTATTTCCACGGGAATCAGTAAGCCCGCAGAGTTCATTATTTGTCTCTTTAGACATTTAACTGTTCTCTGACTGATCATTGAGGTTGGCCCCTATATGGGAGTAACGTGGTGGTTGTGGTTTCGCGGCCCCATAACAGCATAACGGTTATTATGGTGGCCAGGATCATCTCGGTGTTAATGATCCAGTGAGCATGCTAGACATGTGTTCTGAGACATGTGTTCTGGACAGGAGTTGAAAGTCTCCAACTCTTCAGCAAGGTGTGATGGTTTGCAGTCCTGCCCTAGAATCATTCAAGTTGCAACTAGGTGATTCTGTTGCTTAGAATTATGTCTTCGGATTCCTAGGACGCATGTATGACGTTCCAAATTATGCAATTGTGGTTTGTCCACCATCTGATTAAGGCTACATAGCCAGGTGCGGATGTAAAACGAATCACACTATTTCGGAGAGAGAGTAGCTTTCCTATCGTAACAATGGTGCAACTCCATAAATCATTTCGAGGAGAGTAAAGTAATGGCTCTAGATATTTCCAAGGCATTTGATAGAGTGTGGCATGATTCACTGCTGTCAAAACTTACTGCTTTTGGTTGGTGTCGGTGATAAAATCTCTAAATTTATATTAAGTTTTCTCAGAAACCGTACTATCGAGTGGATAAGTTTTCATCAGTCGAGTTTAACATTAATTTCGGGGAACCTCCCATCCTATATCTTATTTTTCTAAACGAACTTCTATGTCCAACTTTGTCAACCCTCTGCACTCTTTCACAGATGGCAGCACAATTTGCCATTCGTAAACATTTGACAATAGACCGAACCAGCTGGAGGTGGGTTCCATGAACACGAATGATACGCTCAATCACGATCTCGTAACAATCTCGGAATGGCGTCGTGTAAATAGAGTCGATTTTAATGCCTGTAAGACACAATATTGCATGCTTAGGCCTAAATCTAGGTGCCCCTGTAGGCTAGTAGGTAGTGTACTAGTTTTTTAGTCCAGGGGTTGTGGGTTCGATTCCCAACAAAGACCTTGGCTGTCTTTCACTACAAAATAAAAATTGACTGTCGGTCACTGGTTGCTGTGCTGTCTTTACGACAGTTAATTTCCGTAACTATCCCATCTACTTTCACCACCTGCCTCATCTCTTCTCTATCCTTTTCCTGAAAGAATGTAGCACGGTACTTCACTAAAGAGGCATTGTTGCCTGAAGTGCTACTTCTGTTTAAAAAAAAATCTGTGTTCGGAAATGATGCTGCATCTGTTACTAATGGGTGATATAGGTATCACGGAATAGGATTCACTTCACTAAACACAATTTTCAGGTTTCTAAAGAAGCTTTCACGTGCCTCCATCCGATCTTTCTACTATTTATACCATCTTTAGCCCTTCAAAAATTTAATACAACTCTCATGTATGGGCCGACGCCTCAAAGTTGCTCAACCGTGTACAGGAGAGCGCCAAGAGGCTCATTGGGGACAGTAGTGTATCCAACTCTACTGATTCTCTAGAGCATCGATGCAATGTGGAATGTATTTCACTGTTTTATAGTTACTCTAATAGTAAGTGCTCTAATAAAATTAGGGAATTTGTTGCCCTTCTTCGCACGTTTTCACGTTTAATTCGTTTTTCGTTGAGAGCACATCCATTTGTTGTTGCATTTCCAGTAAATCGCACTAGCAAGTACAGGAAAGATTCGTTTTTTAGCAGAACAATTCGTATGTGGAATAAACTCCCTCCAGAGGTCTCTCCTATCCACTTTCAAAGTTGGAATGAAATGTCCACAAACACTACTCCTCACATAATTTTGGCGGTCCAGAGTACTCAAATCAGGCGACAGTGGACTAATTTCATTGTAATCCTGGCTTTGTGCGATGTGGTGCGTCATGTTGATACCACATGTTAATTAAGCCCAAAGCGTGGGGTCCTATCGCGTCCTATTCACACTTAGCGCTACGCGGTTTTTATTTTCAAAGAAGTAAGGTCCAGTGATTCCTCCTGAATAAATTGCCTATCTGCCTGTCACTTTAAATGGATGCAAAGGTGATTGTTGAATAATTTGAGAGTTACCCATTTCCCAGAACCGATTATTCTGCTTATCTCCCTGTCCATTCAAATGAAAATGTGCCTCGACACTCATTATGATTTTTTCATGAAAATCCGCATTGTCAGGGGCGAGCAGTAACATGCTAATGGCATATGTAAGGCGGCGTAAATGGTCTTGTGGAAGAAGCTCTGAATCTTATATGGAAACGAATGCAAATCCTTGTGCAAAATTGTGACCAAAGTTGTTCTTTGAAGACTAAGCTCCTGAGGACAGCGTCGAATTGAGGTTGATGAACTGTTTTGAACACTTTCTTGAGCAGCAGAAATGCTTTCAGCCGATCTTGCATTATGTTGTGGTCCATGCTTTGACCCATCACCTACAAACCCTCTTTCCTTGAAATCATTCACTATCATTGCGTTCCCCCCGGGGGCACATGATAGTCTTTTTGGGACCTACTATTGCATTTAGACTGGTGTCTTGCGGGGTAAAAGGGAGCCCAGGCCCCTCAAAGGCTAGTAGGACTCACCTGGACAATCCACATATTTCCACGGGAATCAGTTGCCCCAGAGTTCACTATTTGTCTCTTGAGACAATTAGCTGTTCTCTGACTGGTTATTGAGGTTGGCCTCTATATGGGAGTATCGTGGTGGTTGTGGTTTCGGACCCTCGTGAGAGTTTGTGGGTCGATCATTCAAATTAACACAACGAATGGTTCAGGTTCAGAGAGTATGAATGCTGATAGAAAAGAACTTCATGCGTTCTGGACCAGGAGTTGGAAAGTCTCCAACTCTTTAGCAAGGCTGCGACCTACTTCGAGCTTTTGAAATTGCTACTAGAAGTGACCGGAGAATATACGTATTCGATGGCCTTCTAGGGCGTGGGTGATGTCCAATCATTCAAGTGGTTTGACCACCATCTGATTATGACTATATAGTCGGTGCAGATGTAAATCAAATCACGCACTATCATTGCGCTTTTTTTGCAGGTTGTCTCTCCAAAAAAAATTTTACGTAAGTTTCTCACCATCACAGTAATCGATGGTTTATCGAATATTTTTCCATAATAAATTTGCCACGTGCCTTCTTCACGACTGCTAAGACTAATGTTTAACAAAATTGCCGCAACATAAACTAGTATACCTTGCCGGCGGATACCCAGTATACTTGTATAGAGATTTTGCTAATTTTATTTGCATTTAGGAGAATGTACTCTTTGTACATACTCCATATGTAATGTAATGTGTTCCCCCACGAGGGCACATTTATCGGTCTTTATGGAATACTTGACCATCTAGACCTCTGCTGCTGGGAGTATAAGGGAGCCCAGTCACCTGAAGGCAAGCAGGATGTCAACTTTAAGCCCCACGTTATTTCCACGGGAATCAGTAAGTCCCAGAGTTCCGCTAATTGTCTCTTTAACCTTTTAGCTGTTTCCCTGAATGATTATTGAGGTTGGCCCTTCGGGAGTATCGTGGTGGTTGTGGTTTTGCGGCCCTAGCATGAATAATCATTATGAGGGCCAGGATCATCTCGCCTTTAATAACACCAACGGGTGAATGATCCGGATCCAGCGAGCATGTTAGTCATGTGTTCTGGACCAGGAATTGGATAGTCTCCAGCTCTCCAGCTTTGGAACCGCTGCAATTGCAACTAGGAATGACCTATTGCTAGAATTAGTCTTCGGCTTCCTAGGGCGAGATGGATGTTGCTTTTCATTCCACAGTGGTTTGACCACTATCTGATTAAGGCTTACAGCCAGGTGCAGATGTAAATCTTATCACGAAATGTAATGTGTCGCGCTGTATGTAAAGAAATATGTGCGTATGCAAACATAATTTTATCGTCTTACTATGTACGAATGTACATAAAGGGAGATACGTAGATACTTACGTACTTAATTTATATATTGTTATTTACTATATTTGTTTTCGCTTATCTTTAATTCAGGAATACCCCCTTTTGATTGTTTTCGCTCTGAACTTGTTAAATGTACTCTAAACTCCAAACACTCAACCCACGCTCATTGAAATTTACATGTTCGTGCATGCATGTGAGTACCTTATTAAAGAAAAATAAAAAACAAAAACAATACAGTTGCATTCAGTTGTTTTCTTTACGTCTCCATATTGGATCTTTAATCAGCAAAGTTTTTCTTTTATATTCGCTCGCTCGCTCTCGCTCATTGCAAAAACAAACCAGTTTTAGCTTAATTTTTCGCCGTAATTTATGACTATTTCTTCATAAATTGATTTGACCCCCTACTGCGTCATGTTAATTTAAATGTGTGTGTGTATGCGTATGTGTGTTTTTATGCATTACGCATTCATAAGTTTATATTCGCCTGTTTTGTTTACAAGCAGAATTTCATAAAAATTTACGTTGTTCGTGTAAAATATTTGTGGACAAAGCAGACCCTCAATATAATTAATTGAGTGCAATAAACAAATTTTAATATTCTTATTTAAGAAATGGCAACTAACGGAATTTTTATTTGAATTCCCTTTTGTATTTGGAAGAGGTTACAGTGGATTGAGTAGCGTAATACCTTTTCAAACGTTTAGTTTGACAATAAAAAGGGTTTAACGTTGCACAACAATGCACACGCGCAAAACACAGTGATGCAATTTCTAGACCAAACAGATGTGCCTCTAAGCTGCTATGCCGTGATAAGCTTTACTTCTGCACCTGGCTGTGGGCCTTAATCAGATGGTGGATCATTACCACTGTGGATGAAATGTAGCGTCATCCTCGCCCTAGAAGGCCTTCGGATACGTATATCTTCCTAGTTGCTACTTCAAAAGCCCCGAGTAGGCCGCAGCCCTCACTCCTTGCTGAAAGTTAGAGACTATCCAGCTCCTGGTCTAGAACGCATGAAGCTTAATATAATTAAGAACACGATGGCATACATACTCACTGTACCTGGACCATTCATTGTGTTCCTTGTAAATGATCCGACCCACAAACTGAAACGAGGGCTTCGAAACACACAGCCACCACAATACCCCCGAACGGCCTACCTCAATAATCAATCAGAGAACAGCTAAAAGCCTAAAAAGAACTCTGGGGGCTTTACTGATTCCCGTGGAAATATAGTGGATTTTCCAGTTGGCTCCTACTAGCCTTTAAGAGGACTGGGCTCCCTTTTACTCCGCAAGACACAAGCCTAGATGGTTGTGTGATCCATAAAGACTTATAATGTGCCCCCGGGGGATACATAAGCTGCTATAAAGCAATTGAAAATCGCCAAAAAAAACGGTTACAAATAATTGAACCATTTCTTTGAAAAACATTTAAAGGCCGTTCAAAGGCGCTACAAAATGCATTTTAAATTGTCAAAAAGAATGTTTAAAGCAACTGTAAACCTCATTTTGTTTGGAATGAAAACTTTTCTTCCATCCAAAAAAATTTTCGATTGAAATCTAATCGAAGTCCTCGTGCAAAAATGCAGTCAAATCAAGAGAGGAAGCATTCAGTATCTGGCGTTGAAACATAAACGCAGATACCGTTTCGCTTATACTCCCTATACTCCCATATAGGGTCAATAATCAGACAGAGAACAGTTAAGTGTCTAAAGAGACAAATAACGGAACTCTGCGGGTCACTAATTCCCGTGGAAATAAAATGGAGTTTCCAGTTGTATCCCTGCTGACTTCAGGGGGCTGGGCTCCCATTTTCCCCCAGTTGCACTGTGTCTAGATAGTCGAAATTATATAAAGATCATATATATGTGCCCCCGGGGGGTAAAAAATCTATACGAAAAGCGCCTTCATGCTAAAGTGAGGGATAGTTAGTTAGTTCTTCGATTCCGACTCATCAAATAATCACTGACCCGCTTGATAAAGGAAACATTTTGGCTGGTATATTTGCAAATAATTCCTATTTGCCGGACATTAGTCAACCACCGCTCAAGCTCGACAGAATACTAGTTACTATGCCGAAGTTATTCCTTCGAGCTCGAGCGATTAAAAAGGTTTTACCAGATCTCAACGTCAACAAGTCTCCTCGGCCGGATGGGATACCAGTACTGGTCTTGAAACAGTGCTCTTCCATGCTAGCTCGTCCGTTAGCAACTCTTTTCAGCATATTATATCATGCTAGTGAATTTCTAAAGTGTTGGAAGGTTGCTAATGTAATGCCAATCCCCAAAAAAGGGTGAGGTTAAGAACCCTGAAAATTACCGCCCAATTGCAATGTTTTGTGCACTTTCTAAAGTGATGGAAGGTATAAATAATTTTCATCTTGTGAGGTACCAACAGCTTACTTAGCGTTTGACAGTATGGTTTCTGAAGGTGGCACTCTACGGACGACTTGCCGTCTTTCCTAGCGGAACAATGGTGCAACTCTATAAATCATTTCGAGGAGAGTCTCCCCCGGAGGCACATGATATTCCTTATGGATTCTGTTACTTGCATTTAGACTAGTGTCTTGCGGGGTAAAAGGGAGCCCAGGCCCCTTCAAAGCTATTTGGAGCCACCTGGAAAATCCATTATATTTCCCCGGGAATCGGTTGCCCGCAGAGTTCCGCTATTTGTCTCTTTAGGCATTTAGCTGTTCTCTGGCTGGTTATTGAGGTTGGCCCCTATATGGTAGTATCGTGGTGGTTGTGGTTTCGAGACCCTCGTGATAGTTTGTGGGTCGGATCATTCACAATGAACACAATAAATGGTTCAGGTCTACTGAGTATGAATGCCGTCGTGTTCGTAATTATATTAACCTTCATGCGTTCTGGACCAGGAGTTGGATAGTCTCCAACTCTTTAGCAAGGAGTGAAGGCTGCGACCTACATCGAGCTTTTGAAATTGCTACTAGGAGTGACCGGAGGGATATACTTATCCTCCGATGGCTTTCTAGGGCGTGAATGGCGTTGCTTTTCATTCACAGTGGTAATGGCCACCATCTGATTATGGCTCACTGCCGGTGCAGATGTAAACCTTATCACGTCATTTCGAGGAGAGTAAGGTGGTGACTCTAGATATTTCCAAAACGTTTGATAGTGTGTGTGGATTTATATCGAGTTTTCTCAGAGATACTAAAACAGTTGTTATAGATATGATTTCTCAAACGAGTTCAAGATTAGTTCCGGGGTACCGCAAGGGTCCGTTCTTTCTTCTGCCCTATTTCTTCCTTTTTCAAGTGACCTTTTTTGGCAAACTTTCCACCCTATTTACTCTTCCGCAGATGACAGCACCATTTGTCTAGCATATTCATTTAGTAATAGACCGATTCAGTTGGAGGTGAGTTCCAAAAGCCGGAACATGAGTTATACGCTCAATCACGATCTCACGGCGATCACTGAATAAGGTCGTGCGAATAGAGTCGATTTAAGTGGCTGTAAGTCGCAATGTTGCATGCTTACGCGTAGATCTCTGTTCGGAAATGGAGCTGCACCTGTTACCATGGGTGATTTATGTATTATGGAATCGGAAGCTTTTGATGTTCTTAACATAAAAACTCATTGTAGTGTTCGATGGATTAAACAAATTTTTTGGGTTTCCAAAGAAGCTTTCAAGTGCCTCGGTTTTCTAAAACGGTGTAAGAGATACTTCACTCCATTCGATCTTCGTACTATTTATACCACCTTCATTCGTTGCAAGATAGAATGCAACGCTCATATATGGGCCAGCGCACCAAAGTCTATTTTGATGTTGCTCAACCGCGTATAGAAGAGGGCCAAGAGGCTCATTGGAGACGGTAGGGTATCCAACTTTATTGATTCTCTAGAGCATCGATGGAATGTTGGTTGTATTTCACTGTTTTATCGTTACTACGATGGTAAGTGCTCCAAAGAAATTCGCATGTTTTTGCGTTTAGCTCGATTTTCGTTGAGAGCGCATCCATTTATGTTCTATTGGCCAGTGAATCACACCACATATTACAGGGAAAATTCGGCTTTTAGCAGAACAGTTTATATGTGGTGTGAACTCCCTCCAGAGATTTCTCCTGTCACTTTCAATGTGGGAAAATTCAAATCGAATATTCACAAACACTACTCCCTCTTTTCTCCTCCCCATAACTTAATTTGCTAGTTCTTTTACAAGGCATTGCATGAGTAGGGGTCATCACCGGAGTGTTGCTCCGAACGAAAAAAAAAGAACAAAAGCAAGTTGCCGCATCCCCGGCAATAAAACTCCTCTCTTAAAAGAGAAAGCTTTAAATAAGTTAATCTCAGCTGAAAAATTAGACATTAATCGCGCGTAAATACCGCAGTCAAAAATAGTAAAGGGTCTGTCTAAGAAAAAAAATTTAATTTCATCATTTTACTAATTAAATTTTTTCAAAACAAATTTACACTTGTTTATTTTAGCCAACTGCTGCTGTTTTGCAATCAAATCAAGACAATTAAGTTCACAAAATTAATTTTAAGAAATTGTCTTCAAAAAAAAATTTTTTTGCAAAATTTTACGTCGACAAAAAATTAAAAATAATTTTAAAAAAATATTTCATTTACAAAGAAATAACAGCGAAATTGAAATTGAGTGCCAAAAAATTTTAATATATGGAATTTTTCATAGAGGTATAGAACTTGAAAATAGAATAGAAATAGGATGTTCGAAGGATAATTTTGTGGCATTTAAATCTAAATATCAAATCTGGCTATATGACCGCCACGGCTGGCTCGGACGTAGTCTAAACAGGAGCTCTAGAAAGATGGTGTACAATAGAGCAATGTTCCGCTGTTGCAATGAACAAGTCACTGGTGTAGAGAGAAGAGAACATTGAAGATGGCTCATAGCCGAAACCGGTCTGTTTATAAACCAAATTTGACGCGGGAGGACGTAAAATCATATGCAATAAAATCAAACCCCGTCGGTCAATATACACACATACCAAAAAGTCACACCTTTCCGCGGCTTTGATTTAAACCACAAGCCACCATAGTACCCTCCTGCAGGCTATGCTACTGGCTCAAATGGCACCGGTTGGTAATGCGTGATAAGATTTACATCTGCACCTTGGTGTGTAAGCCATAACCAGAGGGTGGATCATACCACTGTGGATGAAATGTAGCGTTATCCTCGCCCAAGAAGGCCTTCAGATACGTATATCCTCCAGTCACTCCTAGTTGCAACTTCAAAATTCCGGAGCAAGCCGCAGACTCCACTCCTTGTTGAAGAATTGGAGACTATCCAACTCCTGGTCCAGAACGCATGAAGCTTAATAAAATTTAAGAACACAACTGCATTCATGCTGGAACTGGACCATTCATTGTGTTCATGGTGAATGCCCCGATCCACACAACTCAAACGAGGGCCTCCAAATCACAACCATCACGGCCAACCTCAGTCAGAGATCAGCTAAAAGGCTAATAAGAGAAATAACTAAACTCTGGGGCTTTATTGATTCCGTGGTTTGTCCAGTTGGTTCCTGCTAGCCTTGAAGGGGACTAGGCTCCTTTTTACCCCCAAAGACACATGTAATGACGGTGAGATTCCGTCAAAACATATCAATGTGCCCCCGGGGGGGAAGCTGGTGTTTATTTCGTGATAAGATTTACATCTACACGTGCCCGTAAGCCTGAATTAGATTGTGGTCAAATCACTGGGAATGAAATGCAACCTCATTCACTTCCTAGGAAGCCGAGGACTAATTCTAGCAACAGGTCTTTCCTAGTTGCAATTGCAGCGGTTCCAAAGCAGGGCTGCAAACCTCTACTCCTTGCTGAAGAGTTGGAGACTACCCAACACTGGATCCGGATCATGTACCCATTATTCTCAGTAACGGTGAGATGATCCTGGCCCTCATAATCAAATTCATGCGAGGGCCGCAAAACCACAACCACCACCATACTCCCGAAGGGCCAACCTCAATAATCAGTCAGAGAACAGCTAAGAGTCTAAAAAGACAATTAGCGGAACCCTAGAATTTTGATTCCTGTGGAGTTACTAGCATGCTCACTGGATCCGGATCATTCACCCGTTGGTGTTATTAAAGGCGAGATGATCCTGACCCTCATAATCAAATTCATGCGAGGGCCGCAAAACCACAACCACCACGATACTCCCGAAGAGCCAACCTCAATAATCAGTCAGAGAACAGCTAAAAGTCTAAAGAGACAATTAGCGGAACTTTGGGGCTTACTGATTTCCGTGGAAATAACGTGGAGCTTCCAGTTGACACCCTGCTTGCCTTCAGGGGACTGGGCTTCCTTATGCGCCCAGCAGCACAGGTCTAGATGGTTAAGTATTTCGATAAATGTGCCCCGGGGGGAAGCTGGTGTACAATATAGCTATGTTCCAGTGGTGCAATGAACAGCAGATCAGATAAGAAAAACTCACAACTTCCCGCAGCTTGGATATAAACCATAAGCCAGCCACCACATTACTCTCCGCTGGCCCTTAACAAATAACTAGTACAGGGCCTTAGTCCTTAGGGTTGCTGGTGCTCATGGCACCAGTTGGTAAGTCACTGGTCGTACCTCAAGTGTCTAATTCTTGCAGTTTCAGGCTCCTGCTAGCCTAGGTGACTGTTGCCGCTTCTAACCGCGGCGCCGTCCCAGGGAAAGTGCGTAGTCAGTTTATTTTTTTGTTAAAATCCCAAACCAAATTAAACATAAATCATTTGACAGCTGATAAAATGTGGGCAAGTTAAAAAAGTGTTGCCAACCGAATGTTGTAAACCGCTATAAAAGCACTCTCTATATTTAATTTAAATTAATTTTAAAGTTTACACTTTAAGAAACAACAACTACGATGCGAATGAATGTCTGTGTGAATGATCTAATTTCACGAAATATTTTTAAAAACTTTTACGATTTTAGTATCTTTTTTGTTTTTTTTTTTTTAATTCTATTATTTAACAGTGAATTTTAGTCTTCATTCAGCAGGTTTAATGATTTATAGCGTTTTGCACTTTTGTTTTTTGTTTCTTTCTTCTTAAATACTTTTCGTTTTAAACAGCCATGACGCCCACTTACAATTCAATTATTTGAAATATTTTTAATTTATTTATTTATTTATATTTCTTCTTCTACTTTTGAGCAAAAAATAAAACGGAGTGCGCTATTTTTTTTTTTGTGTTGAAATTTTAATGGTCGCCGTTTATTCATGAAAAATAATTTGATTTTCATTTTCAAATCAAAATTTTCACACAAAATTTGTTTGAAAGCAGATTTCATTAAGAGAAATTTACGAGTATGGCAGCAAATATTTCATACTTCAGTTTTTTTATGTACAGTGGGACACATAAGTTTTCGAACTGCAGCTTTAGTATGTACCATCAAATCAATTTCTACTTACTTTTAATAAGAGAATATGATATCGGGCAAATATTGACCTCTAATATGTCGGCAGACATCCGCCTGTTTAATAAAATTTAGAAACTCTTCTTGGGTACGGCTGTGTTCCTGCTTTTAAGGCGAGTGTGACCATGATCAGTTAGGATGCCTCTGTATGTATGATGTCACATGTTTTAAAATCTTCGTTTATATAAACATACAAAGTAGTATACCCTTCCGGCGAACACCCTCTATTGAACCTTTGTGACAAACTTTGTCGAATGCTTGCAACACGTTATTTCCACGGGAATCAGTAAACCCCAGAGTTCAGCTGATTGGTTCTTTAGCTTTTTAGCTGTTCTCTGTCTTATTATTGAAGTTGATCCTTCGGAAGTATCGTGGTGGTTGTGGTTTCGCGGCCCTCATGAATTTAAGTAAGGGGTCAGGATCATCTTACCTTTACTGAGAACACTAGGTGAATGATCCGGATCCAGTGAGCATGCTTGTCATGTGTTCTGGACGAGGAGTTGGATAATCTCCAGTATTTCAGCAAGGAGTAGGGTTTGGCGGCCCTTCTTCGAAACCTCTGCAAAGGAATAACCTGTTCCTAAGGCGCAGCGCACGTATCATATCGCCCAAGTGGTTTGACCACCGCCGAGTTTTCCCCCCGGGGGGCACATTTACCGATCTTAATGGAATACTTGCCCATCTAGACCTGTTCTGCTGGGGGTATAAGGGAGCCCAGTCCCCTGAAGGCAAACAGGGAGTCAACTGGAAGCTCCATGTGATTTCCACGGAAATCAGTAGGCCCCAGAATTTCCGCTAATTGTCTCTTTAGACTTTTAGCTGTTTCTCTGACTGATTATTGAGGTTGGCCCTTCGGGAGTATCTTGGTGGTTGTGGTTTTGCGGCCCTCGCATGAATTTGATTATGAGAGCCAGGATCATCTCGCCTTTAATAACTCCACTCATGTGTTCTGGACCAGGAGTTGGATAGTCTCCAGCTCTTTAGCAAGGAGTAGTGGTTTGCAACCCTGCTTTGGAAGCGCTGAAATTGCAACAAGGAAATACCTGTTGCTAGAATTAGTCCTCGGCTTCCTAGGAAGTGAATGACGTTGCTTTTCATTCCCAGTGATTTGACCACCATCTGATTAAGGCTAACGGCCAGGTGCAAATGTAAATCTTATCTCGAATTAACCACCGCCGAGTTATGGCATACATCGACGTAAATCCTATCACGCGTGTTTACCCTTCAAAATACCATATATGTTATCAGATGGAATAATTATAACATATGTTGGGCAAATCGACATTATTAACTTGTATAGCAATACATTCCCTACGTCAAGGGGGATTAACGGAGAACAAATTGAAAACTTTGGCTATTGTCAAGTCTTCTATGGCAGTGTAAGGCTACATATTGATGCGATTAATGCTAATAATAATAGTGCCCCTGTAGGCAAGTAAGTAGTGTAGTAGCTTATCGGTCTGGGGGTTGTGGGTTCGATTCCCACCAAAGACCTTGACTACAAAAATAAAAATTGACTGCTGGTGGGGCTGCTCAGTGATGGAGGCATGGTCATTGGTTGCTGTGCTGCTGTCTTATACGACAGTTTATTTCAGTAAATATTCTTCTACTTTCACCACCTATCTCATCTCTTCTCTATCCCATTCCTAAAGAATGTAGCACGGTACTTGACTAAATAAGGATTGTTGCCTGAAGTGCTACTTCTCTTTGAGAGGGCTTAAAGCTAAAATTCAATGTTATGCAGCGTAATAACTCTAATGAATCTTCAGTTTTAAGGCGTCAAAATTTCAAAGATTTTTATTTGACGACTTATTTATGTGCTGCACTATATTTTCATGGCTGAAATTTTTAACGACTAAAATATTATTTGTTTTTTTTTTTTTGTTTTATTAACTAAAAATATAAATAATTTTTTTATTTCACCAGTGAATATTTTATCGAGCACACAAATTAAAAATTTAATATTTTTCCTCAAAAATTTGAAATTTTATTTTCATTTATTTTTCGTTAGAAAATGTTTGACGTCATGTTTTGGGAATTTCCTGTTCGCCATTGAATATGAAATTTAAAGAAAAAATATTTTTTTTCCCCGAGCTAAAAATTTTTAAAGTTCAAACAGTTTTTATAAATAATTTATTTCAAATTTATTTTTCTCAAATAACATGAGTGAGTTAAGACAATTTTGATGACCTAAAATACATATTTTGTTTACATAAACGTTTATGTTAGAACAGAACGAAGAAGAAGAAGAAACACTTATAATTTAATGTGTGTGACCCAGCCCAGCATTCTTTTAATGGACTCATTTTCAAAACAAAATACAACAACAAGTGAATAGAAAATGTTCATACACACACACACACACAAATATCGTGCACTCGACAAAGCACGACTTACTGGCGACACATAAAAAAATGAAAACATTTATTAGAATGAGAAACATTGTCTCTAATCAGCCAGTCATTCAGTCATTAAGTCAGTCATTTAGGCATTCCCCTAAATAATTGTTCATGACACCAGATAACAACTTGCACATGTAAATATTACGTTTTCATTGATTGAGTCGTTCATCATCACATTATTATTAACAAAGAGCCTTACAGTGTTGGACAAAACTAAGCAACAACAACTTACTGCTTCTAAAGTTTTACTTCACGAAAATGCAAAAATTTTCCATAAATACAAAGACAAAACTTTAAGGCACATAAATTTGCGATGTTGCCTGCTTTCCTTCCAAAGAAAAGAAATAACAACAATTACCGTTATTTTTCATAAGATCATGTCAAGTACGTATATTGATTTATTTAATCGTTTCTATGCTTTGAAGTTTTTGGTTTAGTGTTAATCAAATGGCAATAAAAAACTGTTTCGAGACAAAGTCACAGCTGATTTAAATAAGAGTGAAACCGTTATGTTCATTGCAACACAAGTCGTTATGAGTCATAAAGTTATATCCAGAATTATCGGCCGCTTTCATTACTCAGGCTTTTCGACTACAGTAAATGAACTTTAAGGACCACGGAAAACAATCAACTAAGATGACCAGCCAATAGTATGCCTGATTCATATTGTAAGGAAGCCCAGTACCCTGAAGGCAAGGAGAGTGTCAACAGGAACCTCCATGTTATTCCCACGGGAATCAGTAAGCCCCAGAGTTTCCGCTAATTGTCTCTTTAGACTTTAAGCTGTTCTCTGATTGATTATTAAGGTTGGCCCTTCGAAAGTATCGTGGTGGTTGTGGTTTTGCGGCTCCAAGCATGAACTGACTATGGTGGCCAGGTGTATCTCGCCTTTAATAACACCAACGGGTGAATGATCCGGATCCAGTGAGCATGCTCGTCATGTGTTCTGGACCACGAGTTGGATAGTCTCCAGCTCTTCAGCAAGGAGTAGTGGTTTGCAGCCCTGCTTTAAAACCGCTGAAATTGCAAGTAGGAAAGACCTGTTGCTAGAATTAGTCCTCGGCTTCCTAGGGCATGAATGACGTTGCTTTTCATTCCCAATGGTTTGACCACCATCTGATTAAGGCCTACGGCCACGAAAATATCGTCACAGTCCCCCCGGGGGAACATTGATATGTTTTGGAGGAATCTGACCGTCATTACATTTGCCAAGGGAACCCAGTCCTTTTAAAGGCTAGCAGGAGCCAACTGGACAATTCCACTATATATTTCCACGGCAATCAGTAAAGCCCCAGAGTTCAGCTATTTGTTTTTTTAGCCTTTAAGCTGTTCTCTGACTGATTATTGAGGTTGGCCCTTCGGGAGTATCGTGGTGATTGTGGTTTCGAGGGCCTCGTTTGAGTTGTGTGGGTCGGATCATTCGCAAGGAACACAATGAATGATCCAGGTTTAGTGAGCATGATTGCGGTTGTGTTCGTAAATTTTATTAAGCTTCATACATTCTGCACCAAGAGTTGGATAGCCTTCAACTCTTCAGCAAGGAGTGAGGGCTGCGGCCTGCTCTGGGCTCTTGAAGTTGCAACTAGGAGTGGCTGGAGGATACCCATATCTAAAGGCTTCCTAGGGCGACGATGACGCTACATTTCTTCCACAGTGGCATGATCCACAAGGAACACAATAAATGATCCAGGTCCAGTGAGCATGATTGCGGTTGTGTTCTTAAATTTTATTAAGCTTCATACATTCTGCACCAAGAGTTGGATAGGTTTCAACTCTTCAGCAAGTAGTGAGGGCTGCGGCCTGCTCTGAGCTCTTGAAGTTGCAACTAGGAGTGACTGGAGGATATACTTATCTGAAGGCTTCCTAAGGCAAGGATGATGCTACATTTCATCCGCAATGGTATGATCCATCGTCAGGTTATGGCACCCCTAATTGCGGGGATCATGCAGTCTTAGAGGATAACCCTACTAGCTATGCTTATAAAGTAGCCACTCGGGGTGCCGTTATGCCCCTCAGGGACATTTGCAGATGCAGATGTATTTACCCACTCCATGTTAATCTGTATTACATATCGCCAAAGTCCATTGCTACACTATGATCACCAGACGATTTTTCTTTTTTGTTTCGGAGCAGTACTCAGGCGATGACGCTTACACCTGCAATGCATTATATCAGAACTAGGAAATCAGGTTATGGGAAAGAGGGAGTAGTGTTTGTGGACATTCAATTTGAACTTTCCTAAAATGAAAGTGGCAGGAGACATTTCTGGAGGTAGTTAAAAAGAGGGAGTAGTATTTGTGGACATTCAATTTGAACTTTCCTAAAATGAAAGTGACAGGAAAGACCTCTGGAGAGAGTTTATTCCACGTACGAACTGTTTTACTAAAAAACGAATTTTCCATATAATGCGCAGTGCGGTTCGCTGGCCAATCAACCACAAATGGATGTGCTTGCAACTAAAAACGAGTTAAACGCAAAAACATGCGAGTAACGTGGAACAAGTTCCCTAATTTCATTAGAGCATTTACGATTGTTATAAGGATAAAACAGTGAAATACAATCCACATTGCGTCGATGCTCCCGAAAATCAATAGAGTTGAATAGCCGGGTGTTTTCAATGAGCATCTTGGTTCTCTGCTGTGCGCGGTCATACGGCTCCAAACATCACCGTGACCGTGGTATAGGGCAAGATTTGTCGAATGTATCACCTTTCTTTCGCCATATTACCTTCCTCATCAGAGAAAAGCACGTTATTCCACGCAGTCACACAGGGATTTTTTAAAATAGTGCGGCTTTCACGGATAGTAAGCTTTGGTGGGCGACCAGAAAGAAGTTTTGAAGTTAAAATTCCGAATGTTTTAAAGTTTTTTATTACAGTGTATACTGAGCAGTGTGACCGCTTTGCCTATTAGGCGGTCAATTTCCCTGTTGGATATACTTACCTTTTTTATTAAATCACAATTTTTGGCAAAATCACTTCTTATAACCTTTTAAGCTGCTGCGAAAATAATAAGCGCTCGTAGACTTTTGATGATGCTTTTACGTATTCTTGCCGTTATTTTCGTTTAATGAAGAAAATAGGAAATTAAGTCTGGCAATATCATTTAACATTGAAATTAACTACTTTTCAGAAAATAAAGAAATAAAATTTATTTTATTGACTGATTGTAGATTAATGTCTTGCACTGTATGTGTATCACTTTTCGCAGGGAATATGTATGTGTAACATTTACCTAAAAAATTTGTTTATCACATAATAAGAAGCGCCAACCCATAGTCGGCAACTTGTAGTTTTCATCAAATGACAATTTTATATAAAATTTATGTACATATGTATATAGAATCAAGACGAATTCATACAATGTGACGGCGGCATTAAAAAATATTTTTCAATTAAAGTAAAAGTAAAATACACTTACGGTTGACGTTGATAAATATGAGCAATTTAGTTTAGAAATATTTTAATTTTAGGCAAAAATATCTGCAAATATAATTTTGTTTTAAAAACCTTCATTCTGGCATCGCTGCCTACAACAACTGATATTTTGTTTATATTTTCCACTTTTAAACGGCACTTGCCAAACACACAACCATACTCATGTCATACTTCTGCCCATCATGACACAACAGTGTTATGCACACGTCCATGCACACACAGTGTCACACACATAATTTCTATTAGCTTGGGGTGCCTGTTATTTGGCTCCACCACTCTGTCTCTCTCTCCAACTCTCTCTCTTTTACAGTTTGCTTGTTTCTAAACATCATCATTCTGTTGTTATATTAATATTTTCTTTATTTAATTAAATATTATTTAATAACAAAACGATTTTGCTTCTTTAAGAACTGTTTGTTTATTTACTTATTTCTTTGCTGTGATTTATTTATTGAAATAAATATGTTTAGAGCGAAATTTCTGGAAGTTATTTTAAGCAATTCGCCAAATACATAATCATATTTCTATCCAATTGTTTGTGAAATTTTAAATTATTATTTATTCTATAATTAAAACACACACAAATTAATATAACACACGTTTTTGCTTAATAAAACTGATTTTCTTAGAATTATGAATAATAAACAAGTAAAAGCGAAAACAAGGTGTTGCGGTGATGCCAATTAAGAGCTTTTTAAAATCTTTAATTATATTTATACCCTGACATTAGCGTTACTAAAGTTATTTTTACAGATTAAAAACACTTAAGAAGATTTTTAAAGGCAAAAATAGAATAAATAAATTCGCTTCTAATTAAGAAAATGTTAAAAAAAAACACTTTACCTGATTTTTAAAGGCAAAAATTGAATAAAGAAATTCGCTTCTAATTAAGAAAATGTTTAAAAACACTTTACCTGATTTTTAAAGGTAAAAATAGAATAAATAAATTCGCTGCATAATTTGGAACGTCATGCTCGTCCTAGGAAGCCGAAGCTATAATTCTATGCAACAGAACTTTCTAGTTCCAACTTTGATGATTCCAGAGCAGGGCTGCAAATCATCACTCCTTGCTGAAGAGTTGTCATTCACTTAGGGTGTCATTAACGGCGAAATGATCCTAGCCACCATAATAACCATTATACTGTTATGGGGCCGCGAAACCACAACCACCACGTTACTCCCATATAGGGGCCAACCTCAATAATCAGCCAGAGAACTATTAAGTGTCTAAAGAGACAAATAATGAACTCTGCGGGCTTACTGATCCCCTTGGAAATAAAGTAGAGTTTCCAGTTGTACCCCTGCTGACTTCAGGGGACTGGGCTCCCTTTTTCCCCCAGTTGCACAGATTTAGATAGCTGTTACGTACTATAAAGACCAAAAATGTGCCCCCGGGGCGACAGTAAAGTACATCACACATTGCATCGATGCCCTAGAGAATCAATAGAGTTGGATACCCTACAATACCCAATGAGCCTCTTGGCCCTTTCCTGTACGCCATCGAGCAACTCCAAAATAGATTTTAGGGCGCCAAAATAGATTTTGGTTCAGCCAGAGAACTATTAAATGTCTAAAGACACAAATAATGAACTCTGCGGGCTTACAGATCCCCGTGGAAATAAAGTGGAGTGTCCAGTTGTACCCCTGCTGACTTCAGGGGACTAGACTCCCTTTTTCCCCAATTGCACTGTGTCTAGATAGACGAAGTTCTATAAAGACCATATATATGTGCCCCCGGGAGGGAATACCAAATATGTATTGCCAGTCAACGATAAATGGCAATATTGACAAGGAGAATACAAGATGTCGTCTTGTATTGCCGTCACCAAACTGAATAGGGGTGATTGATTATCATTGGAAAATCATTTTTTTATTAAATAAAAGAGAATGGATCTTATATTGATGGGTGTTTCATTTAATGCCGTTCGCCTCTGTGTAGGCCGATCAACATCAATATTTTTTAAAATAACCTGTTGCGGGAAGTGGTCTCGCAGTAAAAAAAAAATGACGGCAGAACAAAGTAGTATACTTTTCCGGCGGACACCCTGTATTTATTAAACTTTTTTAAATATATAAATCCTAGAAAACTTTTGCGTGATTAAATTAAAGTAATTAAAATATTTTACTAAACAGGCTTTATTTGTTCGCGCCAAGGCAAAAAAGAAACATGAAACGCATTAATAAGGCAACATTGTGAATTATTCGTGTATGTGTAGGAATTCTTTAAGAATTACAGGGCTGGGGAAAATGTGTGCAGCGCATACATATTTTAAAATCAAAAGCTAAATAAAAACGCCGTTGGCATAGTTGCTCAAAATTTTGTAACTGTAAAAATCGTCTAAATTTCAATAAACTGCACTGGGTGTAGGCAAAATTCATTTAGCAAGAAATATCATTGTACTATAAACTGTAGAAACATAAATGTCTGTTATTATCAGCGTTTAAAGAAAATAAACAATAAATAAACAATAATACAAACATGGTGTGTATATACATTTATATACATGTATATATGTATGTACATACATGCATTTTCTAGATTTTATTTCTTCACACAAGCAATTGTTGCTCTTCTTTTTTTTAACGGCGTTCGTCATTTGGCGTTGCTTTAATTTTTTTTTGTTTTTGCTCCCTTAAAGCAAATACAGAATCTTTTATTTGGCTTTCTATTGTTGTTGGTTATTTACTTTAATCATTACATGTTATTGGTGATGTTGTTATAGTTGCTTATTATATTCAGTCTTCTTTGTTTTGTTTATTATTATTATTATTATTTTGTTTTGTGTGGTGCTCCCCAAACCTTCAGCAGTTTTAGTTGTTAGTCAGCTTTTTGTTTGTCTCTTTTTTTTTATTTTGCTTTTTAATTGTGTTTTTGCTTTCTTTGCAATTAATGTAGGTATGTATGTATGTATGCATGAATGTGAAACAGAATATGTATGCCTGTTTGTTTATACATTCTGCACTAGAATATATTTATTTCTGTATGTACTTTATTTTTTATTCACCTTTTTAATTTGTTGTTGTTTTTGTTTTTTATTTTGTTTAAAAATTTTAGACGTGTGTTTTCGCTTTTATTGTAGTCGTCGGTCGTTGTCGATTTTCTATTGCGTATTACACTCCACACTATGAGTAAGTGCGAAATTTGTGGTATTCGCCTCTTTCTATACCCAACAAATGTGAGTGTATTTTTTTAATGTAGTTTTTGTTGTTTTTTAATACTTTTGCTGCGTTGGCTGTTGTTTAGCTGGTTGATTTGCTAGTTTGGGACAGACGACAGAAGTCGTGTGTGTATCATTTAATATTGTGCTTGTGGCTGATATTGTTTTTGTTTTGTTTTTTGTTTTTTTTGTGCTGTTTTTATGATTGTGTATTCTTCTGTCTTCTCCCCACCATTTGGGGAATGCCTTTGCAAGCAAAATTGCTTGATTTTGCTGACTGTAATCATACAGTAAACGACACTTGTTTAATTAAGTGTACATACATTCATACTTGTATGAAAACATGTGTTCTGTTGTGTGGTTGTGTTTATCTACATACATGCATATGCACATGTGTACTAACATATGTACATGTATGTATGTATGTATGTTGAGGAAGAAAATTTGTTCCATTTCAATTCTTTTCAGAATAATTATTTGACGTTTTATATAAGCAACAACAACAACAACAAATAAATGTGTTTATATCCTTCATTGGGCATACATACACACATGCATAAGTACATACATAAATACTTATTTAAATAATTATTACGCTGGTATAATCGGTATGTGATATTTCTTTTAGCTTAATTTTACCTTTTGCTACTTTTATTGTAGATAAATGGAGTTAGTTGTTTCTTTTTACTTCTTCTACAGTACAGTGACTTAAAAAATTATGCAATTTTTTCATTAGCTGCTAAAATCAATTTTGCTTACAAAAACCAAAATAAAACAAAAAATTTATTAAAAAATTTTTTTTTTAAAAATTTAATTTAAAAAAAAATTTTTTTTAAAAAATTTAATTTAAAAAAAAACTGATTTTTTTTTGCTGTCAATAAACACTTCTCGAAAGGCAGGCAGCAACGAAATTTTTTTCTCGGACCAGCATTCAGGAGATGGTGGCAAGGCATTGTGCCACAACTAGGAAATTAGGTTATGGTGAAGAAGAAAGAGGGGGAGTAAAGTTTTTCGACATTCAATTTCAACTTTCCTACATTGAAAGTAACAGGAATGACCTCTGGAGGGAGTTTATTCCACATACGGACTGTTCTGCTGAAAAAACCAATTTTCCCTGCAATGCATAATGCGATTCACTGGAAAATCAATCAACGAAAATCGAGTTAAACGCGAAAACGTGCGAGTAACAGGAGCAAGTTTCCTAATTTCAATAAAGCACTTACCATAGTAGTAACGATAAAACAGTAAAGTACATAACGTGATAAGGTTTACATCTGTACCTGGCCGTGAGCCCTAACCAGATGCTGGCCATTACCACTGTGGATGTTATGCAGCGCCATCCTCGCCCTAGAAGGCCTTCGAATACGTATATCCTCCGCTCACTCCCCCCGGGGGCACATAAATATGGTCTTTATAGAATTCCACTATCTAGACACAGTGCAACTGGGGAAAAAGGGAGCCCAGTCCCCTGAAGGCAGCAGGGGTTCAACTGGAAACTCCACTTTATTTCCATGGAGATCAGTAAGCCCGCAGAGTTCATTATTTGTCTCTTTAGACATTTAATAGTTCTCTGGCTGATCATTGAGGTTGGCCCCTATATGGCAGTAACGTGGTGGTTGTGGTTTCGCGGCCCCATAACAGACAGGTCAATTTTTAATGGTGGCCGGGTTCATTACACCTTTGATATTTATTTGATTTATTTTTTGTAAAAAGTTTTGTTTGATTTTTTTTATTTAATGATTTTATTTCTACAAATTTTATATATTGCCGCTGTAGCGCACATTTAAAATTCGTTAAATCGCCCAAACAGTGTTGTTGTTGGCCTTAATACAGTCACTCACTCACATTAAATGGGGAGCCACTGATTAATATAAAATGATATTCCGTTTTTTATTTGTTTTGTTTTTACTCTTGACTCTCTCCATTATTTAATTGTTTGCATCTGCAAAAAACAGAGTGTGTAAGCATGTGTGTATTATTATTTAAGGAAAAGAATTCTCTTCAGAAAACGTGTGTATGCATGCATGTTTGTTTGTATTATCTAGGAAAATGAAGAAGCAAAAAACAAAAAAAAAATCGTGCAAATATTTTTATATTGTGCTTTTGTTTTGTTTGTTTTTATTTATATTTTGCATTTAGCTGTTGCTATTACACTCTTGTTCTTGCTCTCCCAATTGTTGTTTTGCTAGTGATATATTTTATGAGTGGCATTACTAAGTATATGAATGTATTTAAGTGAGGTTGTAGGTAAATGATTATTAAATACATTCATACATACGCGTGTATTTATTTTGTGTGTATAAATGTGCTATAAAGCTGTTTTTTTGTGTTTTTGTTTTCGCTTTTAGTACTAGTGTGCCTGTCTGCCTGTTGTTGTTGCTGCTGTTCTTTTCCTCAGTTCGCCTGGCTCTTGTTTAATGACGGCGTTTTTTTTTTTTATTTTAAATTTACTTGCAAATTGAATGAATTTCTTTGATACGTCTAGTCGCGTTTCGGTCGCATTTGAAGTCAAATGTTGTAGATATTGACAGTGGTTCTTCTTATTCTACATATTTATATCTACATATATATATATATATATATATATATGTAGATACTGTGTCCGTAGAGAAAAAAAATAACTAAAAGAATGCAAGAGCATTAATAAAAATCGCGGTCTTATTGTATGTTGGCTGTGTATTCACGCATGTATGTTTGGAAAACTAATGTGTTCTTTGTTAATAAATAATTTTGTTACTCTTATTAATTGAATAAAATTTAAATAAGTTTTAAATAAAATATTATTAAGAACATGAAAAGAAATAAATGTTGTCATTTAGCCGTTTTCATTATGAGTATTTGAATCACTATTTAAGTGCTGTTGGTGTTGTGTAAATAAATCGCTTGCAGTATTCTTATCCAGTAAGTGAGTCAGTTGTTGCAACAAAAACTGTGTAAAGAATAATAATAATAGAAATAAATAGTTATTGGTTTGTTTAATCAAAATCATGTTTTTGTTCATCCCTGCAAAAATAATTTAATTATTTCAAATGCTTAAAAAAGTGCTGTACACTTAAATTAAAATTACTTTGAATTTTTTCTAATATTTATTTCAAAATTATTATTTAATTAGCGATATTTAACAAAATAAAGTGTGAATACTTCTTTTTTAAATATTAGTCGTTATCCAGCCATTACTAATCGCCAAATCGTCTGGCAGCACAGTTTGATGTGTTTCTTTGATCTCGTCGCATTTTAAAAACGATTTAAACTTCAATCATAAAAATAAATATTTAAGAAATAACAGACAATTTTTTAGCCTCATGATATGCGTGATAAGATTTACGTCTGTACCTAGCTGTGTACCTCATGATATCTTAAAACCGATTATTTTAACCTGATTCTGCATAATTTCCATGCAATAATAATAAAATTGTAATATGATTAATTGGCATATGCTCGCCGTCTCCGGAAATAGTTTAAAGTGAAGCTGCATATGAAATGCTGGCGAATGCTGTCCTTAGATCTTGCAGCCAATTAACGGGACCCGAGCGTGAAACTATTCGGAAACGTTTCACGTTTCCTTCAATAAATTAATTGTGGCACCGGCTGTGTGACATATTGGGTCATTTTGTTTAAACTACAGTTCTTGCACATCATCATCATCATAGCTGTTCAATTGATTAATGAAAAAGTTAGCAATCATGGCTTTATAGCGGTTACAACCTTCAGAGAGCAACGGACGACAGTGCAACAAACAGAAGCCTTACAAACCCTAAAAACCGAGACTTGACAAGGTTTTCCAGAAACCTTTAGGTTCTAAGTGTGAAGAACACCTATTATGCAACTTTGGCCAAAGAATTCTACAATGAAGCCGATACAACATACTCACAAGACACGGAGACGAGCTCAAGGAAGATTTAAAGTGAAACGATTCAAAAACGTGTAGGGAAGAAGTTCGCTTCCCATAACGTTGCCAGAAATTTTAAACAAAATACCGACTGCACAGCACAGAAGGACAGATGGAATAAGCTAAGAAAGGAATACCTGATAGGCTCACAATAATTTAAAACTTATTACTACAAAGACTGTGAAGTATAATTAAAAAAAAAATTAAAAAAAAAACTAGTTATAAATGAACTTTTTTATTTTATAAATTTTAATATCCTGCAGACAAGCGTAACACCTTGGCGGGCTTAGAAATTGAAACATAAATTTGTATAATAAATGAAGAATAATAATAAATAAATTAATTTGGCGCACTACAGCAGTTAGTGAGTATACTGTGATCTACTAAAAAAAGGGTTGCCAACTTTCTACCTCTATTAAAATACCTTTTAAAAGTATTCCTGAGCATTATGATTTGTCAATAAATTTGAAAAACTTCAGCCAGTAGTGAATATAAAATCTGATCTCTAAAAAAAGCGTTGCAAACTTAATATGCTATACCTCTATAAAAACACCCTTTAGAAGCACTCATGTGTTTTACATGCTATAAATAAATTTGAAAAACTTCAGCAGTTAGTGAATCTAATCTGATCTCTGAAAAAAATGTTGCCAACTTAAAATGCTATATCTCTATACAAACACCCTTTAGCGGCACTCCTGTGCTTTACAAGCTATAAATAAATTTAAAGAACTTTAACAGGTAGTGAATATAACCTGATCCCTGAAAAAAAATGTTGCCAACTTAAAATGTTCTTTAGATGTTTTCCTGTACATTACGATCTGCCAATAAATTTGAAGCAATTCAGCAATTAGTGAATATAAACTGATCTCTGAAAAAAGTGCTGCCAACTTAAAATGATATACCTCTATGCAAACACCCTTTAGAAGCACACCTGTGTTTTACAAGCTATAAATAAATTTGAAGAACTTAAGCAGTTATGAATATAATCTGATTTCTGAAAAAAGTGTTGCCAACTTAATATGCTATCCTCTATAAAAACACCCTTTAGAAGCACTCCTGTGTTTTACAAGCTACCCAGATCAGATATTCAACCAACAATAACGAATTTATCCCCCCATCCAATTATTGTACGGCCTTTCAACATCGAACCCCGTGTTAATTCATGCACTTTAAATCGTTTGTCGTTAACTATTCTTAATTTTATTTAGGTTTTGTTTATAATGTGCCCATTTAAGCAAAGGTAAATAGAATTCGCTTATAAAAATCGATATCAACGGCGGCAATTTTCTTTTTGAGGGTCGCCCCCAAATTGAAGCGCCGTTTGGGTGGTGAAATGCCAAACAAATCTAAACATCAACAAATGGCCACTAATTACGAAAGTACTGCCAAGTAAAAGTTTTATATAAAAAACCCGTTATCTATAAAGTCATTTAATGCCGGCTTGTATATGTTGTATATTAAAAATTGTTGCTGCTTTATTTGAGTGTAATCTTATTGATTTATTTCTTTTTATATTTTGTTATTATTATTATTATTGTTGTTGTTGCTACAAACAATTATGTTTAATGCGAAAAATTTTTACTTTCATATATAATAAATCATTTATATATAAGTTTGAAAGTTTGTATACAATTTATATACAATTTATATTTTCAATAATTGTTGATAATAAAAATTAATTATTCTTTGCACAATCATCTAGCTGTTGTACTTTTGTACTTTGGTCGTTATTTTAACAATGGACTGACAGACAATACAGAATACAATTCATTGAAATGCGGTTTAATATAAAAATAAAAAAAAAAATTTTTTTAGCGCCAAAATAACAAATTTTATTCTTTTTTTATCTAAATATCCATTTAGGTAAACAATAAAGTACACGTGTATATAATATTTTCTTTTCATTAATTAATAATGCTCGCTTATTGTCGTGCCGTGCTAGCTGTTATCAAAAAAAAACTTGTTAATTTTATTTAGCAACTGTGATTACAGTCAAATTATACTGATATAACCTTCAAAATTTGACAAACTAACTAAAGTGTTTCTGAACATTCTTATCTCAGATTAGGATTTTTTATGGGCTAGTAAGCTCATAAGAAGAATTTCTAGTGTTCTGAAAATTGTTATCTGCTTTAACATTATAGTTATATTTAATACATTCTTATTTTATTAACCGCAGTATATTTTTATCTTATCATCTTCAAATTTAAATTTAATAAAAAAAAATATTTAAAAATATTAAGCAACGCTCGATGAATAAATCTTGAATGTCTTTTATATAAAAAAATAAAAATATGCCGTTTGCAAATTTAGAACTATATAACAATATAACAATACTCTAATTGAAATAAATTTAAGTCTTTGATTTAATTGAAACATTAAAAAAATCGCATTTCAAGCCGTTACATTACAAAACATCAAAAGCAAACGATCGACCGCTATTCAACAGCATAACTATTAGGTCGGCGTTAATTTTTTTGTAGACACTGCTCTCTATAAATTAAAAGTAGTGTTACAACATGTGTTGCCATACACACGAATGGGTAGTCTTATAAGCAGTTGGCGAGTTTATTAAAGGAAATTTAAAATTTCATAATATATGTGTGTTAAGATATTAAAAATATTAAAAATTACTTAAATAACATATTTCTCTGCTTTTGCAAAATTAAGCACGAATATTTTTAATCTTAGAATACAAATTTTTTTAATAAAAAATCTTTTATAGTCCAGTAACTATTAAGTGCTGCCAAATTCCTTTATCTCAATGCAACTTGGTGATATTTTTTATTTATATTTAATATGCTCGAAATACGGTTTTTATTTATTATTATTATTATTATTTTTGTTGGCATTTTGCAACATATACTACTTTCTTGTTTTATGTATTAAATGTACGTAAAAAAATACTAAAATAAGTGGCAGTATTGAGTCAATAATATAATCAGCAATAAATAAAATTGCAATATTTTTTACTGACGTCAGCAAACAGTTAATCAGCAATAAAGCGATAATATTTAAAATTAAAAGGAAACTCCTCGAAATGTTATGAGCAACAGCAAAATAGTTAGTAAATAGCAATATTATACTATTTGCCAACGTCTGCGATATGACAACCAACACCTCCACTTTAAATAAAGAATTTTTACAGACATATGGGATGTATGCAAATATTAAAAAAAAATAAATAAAATATATTTACACATATGTATGCATATGCACAAACTTGTGCATGATTTTATTTACATACATATTGATTTATGAATAGCAGGGCAATATACAGGGTGTACAAATTAGAGGTTAGGAAGTAAAGTAAAAATATGGGAATTATTAATAGAATATCGGCAGAGATTTGCTCTTTTCACAAAATTTTGAAGCACATTTTACGACAAAGCTTCATTAATCTTACTCAACACAGTGCCGCATTTCATTCTTCAGACCGTTTGTTTGCGCGTTTTTCACATAAAGAAAATATCCAGCGGCGTTCAATTGCAAGAACAAAAAAAAAACAATTGACATCGCCAAATCGAAAAATTAGGCGATCAAGAAATTTCTCATGCCATAACTGATACGTTGGGACGAGTTGTGGCGCCGTCTTGCTAAAATGAAAAGTCACTGATATCAATATTGGCCAAAAATTGGTTTTCTAGATTTATAGTTTTGTAAGAGACTTAGGTGCCCCTGTAGAATAGTAGGTAGTGTGCTAGCTTACATGAGTTCAATTCCCAACAAAGACCTTTGCTTTGTTTCACTACAAATAAAAATTTACTGTCGCTGGGGGGCTCAGTGATGAAGGCGTGGTCACTATGTTGTCTTATACGACAGTTAATTTCCGTAACTATTCTTCTACTTTCTTCTCTATCGCTTTCCTAAAGAATGCAGCATGGTGATTGACTAAATAGGCATTGTTGCCTGAAGTGCTACCTACATCTCTTAAAAAAAATGGTTATCATGGTCTGATAGCGCAAAGAACGAGAACAGAAATCATTATAACTTAAACGAAATGCAGATATTTTTTGGTGGCAATAGAATTTGAATTTGTTGCTTTGTTGGCTTAACGTAATTCGATTAATTATTGCTTATCTTTGTTAGGCATAATTAATTAGCTAATTTAAGTGAGAAAAGTCGGATAATTTTGAAATAAAATCTCAACATCAGCATAAATTTTATTTTTTTTTCGATTATGTGTTACGGTTTAATTATTTTTATAGTTAAACCGTTTTGTTATAAAATATAAAATTAAAAAAAAATATATTTTCATTTATATTTCAATTAAATATGTTTTAATCTTAATTATTAATAATTTTTTGTTATTAAAAATTAATTTTTCTGAAGAATCTCCATACGAAAGCGAAATATTGAAAAAAATATATCGTTAAAATTTAATTAAAATGACCGATTAAAAGATTAAAACATATTTAATTAAAAAAAATTTAAATAATTTCTATTCGAATAATTTTTATTTGAATAATTTTTATTTGATTAATTTTTATTCGAAAAATTTTTGTTCGATTAATTTTTGTTCAAATAATTTTTTTTTTAAATAATTTTTATTCGAATAATTTTTATTCGATTAAGTTTTATTCGATTAATATTTATTCGAAAAATTTTTCTTCGATTAATTTTGGTTCAAATAATTTTTATTTAAATAATTTTTATTCGAATAATTTTTATTCGATTAATTTTTGTTCAAATAATTTTTATTCAAATAATCTATATTCCATTAATTTTTATTCGAATAATTAAAAATTAATTTTCCTGAAGAAGCTTTCCATAGGAAAGCGAAATATTAAAAAAATATATCGTTAAAATTTAATTAAAAAGACCGATTAAAAAAAATTTAAATAATTTCTATTCGAATAATTTTTATTCGATTAATTTTTAATCGATTAATTTTTATTCGAAAAATTTTTCTTCGATTAAGTTTAGTTCAAATAATTTTTTTAAAATAATTTTTATTCGAATAATTTTTGTTCAAATAATTTTTATTCAAATAATTTTTATTCCATTAATTTTTATTCGAATAATTAAAAACTAATTTTCCTGAAGAAGTTTCATTAGGAAAGCGAAATATTGAAAAAAATATATCGTTAAAATTTAATTAAAAAGACCGATTAAAAGATTAAAACATATTTAGTTAAAAATTATTTTCAATAATTTCTATTCAAATAATTTTTATTCGATTAATTTTTTTTCGAAAAATTTTTCTTCGATTAATTTTTGTTCAAATAATTTTTTTTTAAATAATTTTTATTCGAATAATTTTTATTCGATTAATTTTTATTCGATTAATTTTTATTCGAAAATTTTTTCTTCGATTAATTTTTGTTTTAATAATTTTTATTTAAATAATTTTTATTCGAATAATTTTTATTCGATTCATTTTTGTTCAAATAACTTTTTTTCAAATAATTTTTATTTCATTAATTTTTATTCGAATAATTAAAAATTAATTTTCCCGAAGAAGCTTTCCATAGGAAAGCGAAATATTAAAAAAATATATCGTTAAAATTTAATTAAAAAGACGGATTAAAAAAAAATTTAAATAATTTCTATTCGAATAATTTTTATTCGATTAATTTTTATTCGGTAAATTTTTCTTCGATTAATTTTTGTTCAAATAATTTTTATTTAAATAATTATTATTCGAATAATTTTTATTCGATTCATTTTTGTTCAAATAATTTTTATTCAAATAATTTTTATTCCATTAATTTTTATTCGAATAATTAAAAACTAATTTTCTTGAAGAAGTTTCATTAGGAAAGCGAAATATTGAAAAAAATATATCGTTAAAATTTAATTAAAAAGACCGATTAAAAGATTAAAACATATTTAGTTAAAAATTATTTTCAATAATTTCTATTCAAATAATTTTTATTCGATTAATTTTTATTCGAAAAATTTTTCTTCGATTCGAATAATTTTTATTTGAATAATTTTTATTTGATTAATTTTTATTCGAAAAATTTTTGTTCGATTAATTTTTGTTCAAATAATTTTTTTTTAAATAATTTTTATTCGAATAATTTTTATTCGATTAATTTTTATTCGATTAATATTTATTCGAAAAATTTTTCTTCGATTAATTTTTGTTTAAATAATTTTTATTCAAATAATTTATATTCCATTAATTTTTATTCGAATAATTAAAAATTAATTTTCCTGAAGAAGCTTTCCATAGGAAAGCGAAATATTAAAAAAATATATCGTTAAAATTTAATTAAAAAGACCGATTAAAAAAAATTTAAATAATTTCTATTCGAATAATTTTTATTCGATTAATTTTTATTCGATTAATTTTTATTCGAAAAATTTTTCTTCGATTAAGTTTTGTTCAAATAATTTTTTTAAAATAATTTTTATTCGAATAATTTTTGTTCAAATAATTTTTATTCAAATAATTTTTATTCCATTAATTTTTATTCGAATAATTAAAAACTAATTTTCCTGAAGAAGTTTCATTAGGAAAGCGAAATATTGAAAAAAATATATCGTTAAAATTTAATTAAAAAGACCGATTAAAAGATTAAAACATATTTAGTTAAAAATTATTTTCAATAATTTCTATTCAAATAATTTTTATTCGATTAATTTTTATTCGAAAAATTTTTCTTCGATTAATTTTTGTTCAAATAATTTTTTTTTAAATAATTTTTATTCGAATAATTTTTATTCGATTAATTTTTATTCGATTAATTTTTATTCGAAAATTTTTTCTTCGATTAATTTTTGTTTTAATAATTTTTATTTAAATAATTTTTATTCGAATAATTTTTATTCGATTCATTTTTGTTCAAATAACTTTTTTTCAAATAATTTTTATTTCATTAATTTTTATTCGAATAATTAAAAATTAATTTTCCCGAAGAAGCTTTCCATAGGAAAGCGAAATATTAAAAAAATATATCGTTAAAATTTAATTAAAAAGACGGATTAAAAAAAATTTAAATAATTTCTATTCGAATAATTTTTATTCGATTAATTTTTATTCGGTAAATTTTTCTTCGATTAATTTTTGTTCAAATAATTTTTATTTAAATAATTATTATTCGAATAATTTTTATTCGATTCATTTTTGTTCAAATAATTTTTATTCAAATAATTTTTATTCCATTAATTTTTATTCGAATAATTAAAAACTAATTTTCTTGAAGAAGCTTTCCATAGGAAAGCGAAATATTGAAAAAATATATCGTTAAAATTTAATTAAAAAGACCGATTAAAAGATTAAAAGATATTTAATTAATATTTTATATTAATAAAATAAAAATAAAAATAATTTTCATTTATAAAAATATAAACAAAAATTTTCGTTTAATATGATGGTTTTAAAAAAAAAGCGTTTCTTTGTTGTTTACAAATTGTAACATAATTTTACAACACACTGGCATCACCATATCAACAACTCTCTTGTAAATGAAATATCAGAAGCTGCCGCACTCTCTCTAAATGAATGATTGGAAAATAGACAAATTTGAGACTAAATTTATTTGTAGGCCTCTGTGTTAAGCAGGTCCCTAATAAAGTTATTACTTTTTAAACATTTTTATAAAGTTAGCATTTTTTAAAAAAATATCAAATTAAAGGAATATTTTTATTAAAAAATGTAAACAAAAAATTTCGTTTAATTTGATGGTTTGAAAAAAACCGTTTATTTAATTTTTATTGTTTACAAATTGTAACATAATTTTATAACACACTGGCATCTCCGCCGCTCAAAACAATACATCTTAATAACGCTCTTCGAAGTGAAATAAAAGAATCTGCCTCTCATGCTCTCTCAATTAATAAAACTATAAAATACACAAATTTGACACTAAATTTATTTCAGACTGTTTTGAATAAATAAATATAAAATAAAATAAAGGTTATTTGACGATTGTAGTTGAAGCCTGTTGTTTTGAGGAGCAAAAACTTGACAAAACGCTAGATAAGCTAAACTAATAAAACTCTTAATTATTTATACCAACACCAACACACTTTCATATAATAAAAATTTCAATATACATTTTGTATTATTTTTTATGTTAATCAAGTTTTTTTTTGTTTTGTTTTGTTTATTTTTGAATTGTATATAAATGCATGTGTATGTGTATGCGTATATTTGTATTTATTATCTTAAAGTGTAAAATATAAAATTTAATAATTTTTTATTAGTATATGGTTTATTTGTTGTTACTTTTTTAGACCACAAAGCAAAAAAAAAAAACACCAAGTAGTAGATAAGGTTTAAAAGTTATACATACAAACAAACATACAAACAGTTATACATATGTATACATATGTACATATACTTACAGAAATTTGCAACATGCTTAGACATAAATGATTTATTTAATAATTTTCAGTGATAAAAAAGTGTCTTTTTTTTGTTTCTGTTTTTTATTTTTGTTTTTTTTTGTTACTCATATTTTTTTTCTTAAAAAAAGTAACATTTTTATACACAAAGTTATCAAAAATTATAAATGTACGAAAATTTTATTGTTGAATCTTTAAGCAAAATATTTTTAGGAATTAACGTTTGAAATTGTTTTAAAAAGCTGGAAAGCAACGATAAGAATAGCATAATCACTTCAATATTTATTTTGTTAAATATATAAAAAATAAACTATCATTTTGAAATGGTTATGGAATGTGATGAGACGCTTTTTGTATTTAAAGTCTGGCAGCACAATTATTGTTGTATTTATTTCGTGTGACTGTTGAAAATTTATTTTGAAAGAAAAAATATGTCTTGTGTGATGTTTTTTTTAGGACAATTGTTACTTATAAACAATATTCTGTAAAAGAACTATTACTGGTGAAAAAATTCTGTAGAAAAATGATGACTGATGTAGTATTTTTTTTCATAGAAAAATTAAAATTTTTTTATGAAAAATTTTCATAGAAAAATTAAAATTTTTTTATAAAAAAGAAATTTTACCGCAGATAATTTCTTTTACTAAAAAAAAAATTGTGACTGATGAAATCTTTTTATAGAAAAATTCCGACTGAGTAAATATTTTTTTATAAAAATATTTGACATTAAATTATTTTATAGAAAAATTATAAATGAAATGAAAATTATAAGGGATTAAGTTAATTTTTATATTTATTAAATCTTAATCCTTTAACGGTTTTTCGATATTTCGGTTTCCTGTGGAAAGCTTCTTAATTTTAAGCTTTTTAATTTTATTTTTACATTATGACTAATAAGATTTTTTTTAATATTATGACTGATGACTTATTTTTTTTATAGAAATACTATAACTGATGAAATATTTTTTAAAAATATTAAGACTGCTGAAATATTTTATAAAAAAATTAAGACTGCTGAATTTTTTTTTTTTAAATTATGACTGAGGAAATATTTTATATAAAAATTGTGACTGATGAAACTTTTTTGTGTAAAAATTGTGACTGAAATTTTTTTACAGAAAAAAATTTTTTTTTAATATAAAGTTTATGACTGATGAAATATTGAATTAAACGTTGTGACTGATCAAATTTAATTTTATACAAAAATTATAACTGATGAAAATTTTTTATATAAACATCGCCACTAAATTTTATGAGTGATGATATTTTTCGCACGAAAATTTTGACGGATGCAATTTTATTTGCAAGAGAATTAAAACTGATGAAATTTTTTATAAAAAAATTAAAATTGACGAAAATTTTTATTAAAAAAATTAAGACTGATGAAAGTTTTTATAAAAATATTACGATTGCTGAAATTTTTTATAAAAATATTAAGACTGCTAAAATTTGTTTTTTTTTTAATTATGACTGAGGAAATTTTTTTATATAAAAATTGAGACTGATGAAATTTTTTTAGTTAAAAAAATGAGACTGAAATTTTTTTTAAAAAAAAAATTTTTTTATAAAAAGATTATGACTGATGAAATATTGAATTAATCGTTGTGATTGATGGAATTTTATAAAAAAATTATAACTGATGAATAAACCTTACAACTTAATTTTATAAGTATTGTTATTTTTGCAAGAAAATTGTGACTGATGAAATTTTACTTACAAGAAAATTTAAACTGATGAAATTTTTTATAAAAAAATTATGACTGAGGAAATTTTTTATATAAAAATTGTGAGTGTTGAAATTTTTTTACAGAAAGTTGTGAGAAATAATATTTTTTGAAAGTAATTTGTGACTGATGAAAATTAAGGCTAATGAAGCAATTATCTTATATAAAAATTGTGACTGATTAATTTTTTTTACAAAAATTATGACAAATTTTTTTATATAAAAATTGTGATTAAAGCGAAATTATAAGGGATTAATTTTATTTTTACATTGTGACTAATAAGATATGTTTAAAAAAATATTGTGACTGATAAGTTTTTTTTATAGAAAAATTTTGACTGATGAAATATTTTATATAAAAATTATGACTGATCAGTATTTTTTTTGTGTAAAAACTTTGAAATATTTTTCCAAAAAAAAAAATTTTTTTAATAGAAAGATTATGACTGATGAAATATTGAACTGAACGTTGTGACTGATAAAATTGTTTATCAAAAATTTCTTTCAGAATGAATGTTTTATATCAAAATTATAACTGATGAGATTTTTTTAAAAAATTTTGTGACCGATGAGTTTTTTTTTTTATAGAAAAATTATGACTGATAAAATATTTTCTATAAAAATTGTGACTGATGAAACTTTTTTATGTAAAAATTTTGACTTAAAATTTTTTACAGAAGAATTGAGACTGATTCGATTTAAAAAAAAAATAACAAATAGTTTTTGTTTGAAATATTTTATATAAAAAATGTGACTGATGAAATTTTTTATAGAAAAATTCTTACAGATTATTTTCTTTTATATAAAAATTATGACTTAGGGAAATTTTATAAATATTGTGTTATCAGTTTTTTACGGAAAAATAGTGAGTGATAATATTTTTTGCAGCTAAGTTGTGACTAATGA
This sequence comes from Trichopoda pennipes, assembly GCA_030448955.1. Lineage (NCBI taxonomy): Eukaryota > Metazoa > Arthropoda > Insecta > Diptera > Tachinidae > Trichopoda > Trichopoda pennipes. The sequence goes on from JASKUP010000040.1 coordinate 9,856,803, forward strand.
AAATTGAGGCTAATAAAGAAATTATTTTATATAAAAGTTGTGACTGATTAAATTTTTTTTATTTACAAAAACGATGAAACATTTTTTTATGACTGATGAAATATTTTATATAAAAATTGTGACTGATTAAATTTTTTTTTATTTACAAAAAAGATGAAACATTTTTTTATGACTGATGAAATATTTTATATAAAAATTGTGACTGATTAATTTTTTTTTTATTTACAAAAAAGATGAAACATTTTTTTATATAAAAATTGTGATTAAGTGAAATTGTAAGGGATTAATTTTATTTTTACATTACAAATTACAAATATTGTGACATGAAATATTTTATAAAAAATCGTGACTGATGAGTTTGTTTTATAGAAAAATTATGACTGATGAAATATTTTATATAAAAATTGTGACTGATGAATTTTTTTTAGAAAGATTATGATTGATGAAATATTGAATTAAACGTTGTGACTGATAAAATCTTTTGTCGAAAATTTCTTTCAGAATATGTTTTTTTATATAAAAATTATAACTGATGAAATTTTATTTTATATAAACATTAAGGGGAATATTGAAATGAAATTTACAAGAATATTAAAACTGATGAGGAAATTTTTAATATAAAATTAAGACTGATGAAAATTTTTTATAAAAAATTATGACTGATGAAATTTTTTTACAGAAAAATTGTGAGTGATGATATTAATTGCAAGTAATATGTGACTGATGAAAATAAAGGCAAATGAATTTTTTTGTAAATAAATTATAACTGAATTTTTTTTTGTATACAAATTGTGACTGATGAAATTATGTGTGATTAAATATTTTTTATTTTTTTTTTCAAAAAAGATGACAAATTTATAAAAAAAAATTTGGATTGAAATGAAATTATAAGGGATTAATTTTATTGTTACATTGTGACTTGTTTAAAAAAATATTGTGACTGATGAAATCTTTTCATGAAAAATTATGTCTGATATTTTTTTTTTGTAATGAAATAATTATGACATGAAATTATAACTGATGCAACTTTTTTATATAAACATAGATTTTTTTAACAGAAAATTTGTGAGTGATTATATTTTTTGCAAGAAAATTGTGACTGATAATTTTTATTTGCAGGAAAATTTAAACTGATGAAATTAAAAAATTAAGACTGCGCAATTTTATTTTTATATTGTGACTGACGAGATTTGTTTAAGAAAATATTGTGATTGATGAGATTAAAAAAAATATATATATTTTTTTAATAGAAAATTTATGACAGATGAAATATTTTGTGTTAAAATTGTGACTGATGAAATTTTATTTACAAGAAAATTAAAACTGATGATTTTTAATAAAAAAAATTAAGACTAATGAAAATTTATTTAAATAATTATTACTGAGGAAATTTTTTTATATAAAAGTCGTGACTGATGAAATATTTTAAATAATTTTATGAGTGATGATATTTCTTGCAAGAAAATTGCGAATGACAAAAATTAATTTGCAGGAAAATTAAAACTGATGATATTAAAAATAAAAATTTAGACTAATGAAAATTTTTTATGAAAAAATTATGACTGAGGAAATTTTTTTATATAAACATTGTGACCAATGAATTTTTTTACAGAAAAATTGTGAGTGATGATATTATTTGCAAGTACTTTGTGACTGATAAAATTAAGGCTAATGAAATTATGATGAAATTATGAGTGATTGAAATTTTTTTTTTACAGAAACGATGACAATTTTTTTTTTTAAAGTATGACTGATGAAATATTTTATATAAAAAATGTGAATGATGAAATTTTTCCATGTAAAAAAAAAATGGGACTAATATTTTTTTACAGAAAAATTGTGAATGATATAATTCTTTTTTAAAGAAATTATGAATATTTAAAAAATTTTCGAAGCTCTCGTATGTTTACTATAGTTGAAATCTTAAATTTTTTAAAAAGGAAGTAAGGAAGGTATCCTTAACCTTTTCGCAGTGTTCTCTAAAATGCTTTAGTTTTCATAGCTTGATGGCAAAAGCCTTCATGCTAATTTTTTTTTTGGCTGAGTTTTATGCTTCTATTTTTGCCAAATTTATTTCTAGGTGAAAGCACTGTGCGCCGGTTTAAGAGGAGATTTAATTAAGTTTTAAAATATTTTATAAGGAACTTGCTCCATTGCCTTGCCATTGCTTTCAATTAACTTTTTTCGCGCTCACTATAATTTCTCTAGTTGGTGGCTTTAAATATTTTTTTTTTTCATTTTAACCTCAAATATGATTACTATTCTAATAAATAGAAATGTTGTTGTACTAAAACTCATTAAAGTTTTATTTTTAATAATACAAATGCGGTTTCATTTTGTTACGCCAAGTTTGGCTTAAGTTTTATGTTGACAGCGACGCGACAGCGACGATGACGACGAAGACTTCAAATAATTTTTGTTTAACAAAGAATTTTGGAAAAAAGAAAAGTTTTCTTTTATATAACCAGTGACGACTGTTCTCTTTAGCGTTAAGCTTGATTGAAATTGGGAATAATAATAATTAAATTTTTTTTCTATTCTTCATTTTAATTTTAGATGATCCTGGCGGTACAAGAGAATCGCAGCAGCAGCAGGAAAAAGATCGCGAATTGAATCTTACCAATATGGAAGCAATAGCAACAACAACAACATCAACTGCAAATACAACAACGAAATATTATAATAAAACAAAATTACAAAGTAACACTAACAACAACAACAATCATCATCAACAAAATAAAACTTTAAGTACAACAGCAACGACAGCAACAACAAATAATAAAAAACCAATACAGCAAATCACATATCGGGAGGCGAAAGAAGCAAACGCAACTCCAATACAAATGGTAGAAACCACAACAGCAGCAGCAACAACAACAACAACGCCGGGTACAACACAAAAGAAATTAACAAATAAACAAATTAAAGCAGCAGCAAAATTGGTAGCACAACAACAAAATGCTAAAAATAATACAAGTTATCAACAGCAGCAACAACAACAACAACAATATCATAATGAAGCTACCAAAAAGATAGTAAATGCAACAAATATACCTGCCACTACAACAATTACAACAACAACAACATCAAATACCACCGCCATTAATAATAATATTGCAAATAATACACAGCAGTGTATTTTAACAGCAACAACCACAACAACAGCAGCAGCAGCAGAAGCAGCAACTGCAACAGCAAATAATATTTGTGGGGATAGAATTATTAGTAATAATAGAAATTTTAATTCAAATAAAGATAAAGATAATAAAAATAGTTCAAATATGAATAATAACAATAACAACAACAATAACACAAGTGATAACAATACGAAGAATAGTATTAGAGATCAGCAACGCCAGCAACACGAGCTGCAGCAGCAGGAGAATAAAAATATTAAAAGCGAAACTCAACAGCTGCAGCAACAAAAACAAAAACAAAATGAAATAATAACGGAAAACAATACACAATCGCAGTCACTGTCACTGTCATCTTGGAATAATTCAAAATATTTGCATAAGAAATTCAAAAGATTGGCCTGCACAACGGAGACTGATGTTTGTCAAGAGGCTGAAAATTTACGTACAATATCAAGATCATCGGCTGGCTCATCAGCAGCATCTTCACCACCACCACCACCAGCAACACATCCACCAATAACAACAGCAACAACAACAAACACCAAGCAACAAACACTACTAACAACAACAACAACACCAGCCAACCTAAATAAAAATGATGATGAACATTTAACGAAAAATGGCGTCTTTAGCAATCACGAAATTCAAAAGTTGTTAAACGATGAATATCGCTCAAATAGCAATAGTAATAACACTAACAGTTATAAACATAATAAAGTGTTGCATCACTTATCGCAATCCCATCAGCAGCAACAGCACATAGCGGTTTCATCAAATTCCATAGAGATCAACAATATAAATAACAACAACAACAACAACAACAACAATAATAATAATAATAACAATACAAATCTAGTTTCACCTGCCAACATTAATACAAGCTCACCCACCGCTGGCGGTGGTGGGCGCTATAAATGTCCCTATTGTGAGTTAAGCTGTACAAAACCTTCAGTGCTACAAAAACATATACGAGCTCATACCAACGAACGCCCCTATCCGTGCGAAATCTGTGGCATTGCCTTTAAAACGAAAAGCAATTTATATAAACATCGCAGGTAGGTACCCAAAAAAAAAAATAATAATAATTAATAGCCTTTAATTAGTTAGGTAAAGGTTCATTTTTCCAAAAAAAAAAAAACATTTTTTTTGAAAATTGCTGGGCTTTTTATTTTATTTTGCAAAAAAAAAAAAATCTAAAAGGACCCAAAAGACCAAAAAGGCAATTAATAGTATCAATTAGTTAGATAAAGGTTCGTTTTTGCCAAAAAAAAAATTTTTTTTTTTGAAAATTGCTGGGGTTTTTATTTTATTTTGCCAAACAAAAAAAATCTAAAAGGACCCAAAAGACCCAAAAGGCAATTATTAGTATCAATTAGTTAGATAAAGGTTCGTTTTTGCCAAAAAAAAATTTTTTTTTTTTAAATTGCTGGGGTTTTTATTTTATTTTGCCAAAAAAAAAAAAAAATCTAAAAGGACCCAAAAGACCAAAAAGGCAATTAATAGTATCAATTAGTTAGATAAAGGTTCGTTTTAAAAAAAAAAAAATTTTTTTTGAAAATTGTGTGATTTTAATTTCATTTCGCAAAAAAAATAAATCTAAAAGGACCCAAAAGACCCAAAAGGCAATTAATAGTATCAATTAGTTAGGTAAAGGTTCGTTTTTTCCAAAAACAAAATTTTTTTTCTAAAATTGCTGGAATTTTCATATCATTTTGCCAAACAAAAAAAATCTAAAAGGACCCAAAAGACCCAAAAGGCAATTAATAGTATCAATTAGTTAGGTAAAGGTTCGTTTTTGAAAAAAAAAAAATTTTTTTTAAAAATTGCTGGAATTTTTTTTTCATTTCGCCAAACAAAAAAAATCTAAAAGGACCCAAAAGACCCAAAAGGCAATTAATAGTATCAATTAGTTAGGTAAAGGTTCGTTTTTCCACAAAAAAAATTTTTTAAAAATTGACGGAATTTTTATTTCATTTTGTCAAAAAAAAAAAATCTAAAAGGACCCAAAAGGCAATTAAAAGTATCAATTAGTTAAGTAAAGGTTCGTTTTTGCAAAAAAAAAAATTTTTTTGACAATTGCTGGGATTTTTATTTCATTTTGCCAAACAAAAAAAAATCTAAAAGAACCCAAAAGGCAATTAATAGTATCAATTAGTTAGGTAAAGGTTCGTTTTTCCAAAAAAAAAATTTTTTTTAAATTGCTGGAATTTTTATTTCATTTCGCCAAACGAAAAAAAAAATCTAAAAGGACCCAAAAGACCCAAAGGGCAATTAATAGTATCGATGAGTTAGGTAAAAGGTTCGGTTTTCCAAAAAAAAAAAATTTTAAAAATTGCTGGAATTTTTATTTCATTTTGCCAAACAAAAAAATCTAATAGGGCCCAAAAAAGGGTCCTACAAATATAAACTAGCAGCATTCAGACATATGATACACAAGCTTAAGATAAGATAAGCACACTTACTCCAAATAAGTACAACAAAGAACTCGACACAATTTACACCATAACTATAAATAATGGGTACAACGTCCCTTCTTAGACAATACAACACTAAAACCGGGAATAAAGAAGACAAAGAGACAACGAATACAGCACGACGACACATTACACAAGACCAGAAATGACGTGATAATATTTACATCTGCACCTGGCCGTGGGCCCTAATCAGATGGTGGATCATTACCACTGTGAATGAAATGTAGCGTCATCCTCGCCCTAGAAGGCTTTCGGATACTTATATCCACCGGTCACTCCTAGTTGCAATTTCAAAAGGCCGGAGCAGGCCTAAGGCCTGAAGGCTAAGCCTTCACTCCTTTGCTGAAGTAGTTGGAGACTATCCAACTCCTGGTCCAGAACGCATGAAGCTTAATATAATTAAGAACACAACGGCATTTATACTCACTGGACCTGGACCATTCATTGTGTTCATTGTGAATGATCCGACCCACACAACTCAAACGAGGGTCTCGAAACACACAGCCACCATGATAATACCGAAGGGCCTACCTCAATAATCAGTCAGAGAACAGCTAAAAGCCTAAAAAGACAAATAGCGGAACTCTGGGGGCTTTACTGATTCCTGTGGAAATATAGTGGATTTTCCAGTTAGCGCCTGCTAGTATACAGACTTACGTGTCCCTACCTGCCTAACAAACTTATAGAGGACAAACTGGACGAACATTAAAGACAAGATTTACAGAACACAGAACGCTTATAAAAACGGAAAAGAGAAGATGCCAACTTTGCATTACACCTTGACACTCACGTCTACCTGACTCACCAGTACGAATTATATCGGCGACTTGGCAATGATATTTTTACATCGAAAGCGCTCGCCATTGACAGCAAAAGTACAACAGATGTGATACAGATTCGTGTGGTTACCTGCCGAGACGGCCTAATACCACAGTGGTCTTACCACCGAGTGAATACAATGCGTCCACTAACGCCCCGATGTACAAACCATGGGTACCAATTTGACGTCATGTTTTTGTTCATGACGTCCACCTTGGGTGAGGTGCGGAGCCTTTCTATACTCCTACCGATCTAAGGGTCACGGTATCCCTGTGGCAATGCAATTGCACAAGGGCTAATACGCTCATCCCGCGATATGGGTAAAAACCACAGCCACCACGAAGCTCCCGAAGGGCCACACCAACTGCCAGGCTGAAACCGGAGTTTCAGTGGCACCTGGCACCCGTGGTACCAGTACCAAAAGTACAACAGTCAGATAAGACGGGAAATAACGACAGTACTTAGGTAAAGGTTCGTTTTGGTGGGTGGTGCACATGGACGGTGAAAGTTCCTATTGCCGTTTCGACGATATTTTATATAAGCTGCTTTAAATTTAGATAGGAGTACTGACAGCAGCAGTGCTGCTATTTTAATAAAGAGGTGATAAAATTCATAAAGCGTCACGGACCCGCATATTAAATACATGGGTGCCCCTGTATAGTAGAAGGTAGTGTACTAGATTATAAGACTGGAGGCTGTGGTTCGATTTGCAACAAAGGCTTTGGATTTTCTTCACTACAAATAAAAATTGACTGCCGGTGGGGTCGCTCAGTGATGAAGAAGGCATGGTCACTGTGCTGTTCTTTCACCATCTGTCTCATCTCTTCTCTATCCCTTTCCTAAAGAATGTAGCACTAAATAGGCATTGTTGCCTGAAGTGCTACTCTTCTCTTTTCTTTCTCTTCTTTTTTGACATGCGTAACTAAAGAGTTTTCCCATCTCTGCAGGAGACTGAGGAAAAAAACCTATAGAAACAAATGAGGCTTTCAAAAAGAACCTATTGAGGGGCAGAAAGACGAAGCACCCTTTTCTTTTATCTCTTCCCTCTAGATTTTTCAACTTGCGAAAAACGGATTATGGAGAAAAAAAAAACAAAACATTAATTGCGATCCTTCTGAAATTTCACTGGAAATTATTAGTGAAAAGAATTTCTAGAATTTTATTTGTTTAATCGAGACTTTCTTTAATTCACACATTTAAATTTCACTTTTTATAGATCGCGCTCTCATGCTGCCCGCCAAAAAGGTATTGAGATATCTCCGGATGCTGAAGATGGCCTATCCGATCAAGATGTTGATGCCGAGCTAAGTAACAGCAGTTCCGAAATGGTAGATTTGTTTTAAGACATTAAAAAGGGTTGCTATTAAAATTTTGTTTTAACTCTAGTTTAGCCTAACTGGATCGCCCATTGATGAGCTGAATAATAGTGCAATAATAACACAACATCAGACACAGCATCCACAAAATCTTGCCATACAAAATGAGTCGCAGGTTATTGTAACCATAAATTCAAATGCTGCCGCTTCACTACCAGCAATATCAGCTGGAACGCTGACAGCTGTAAGGCCAACCTACTTACAACAACAACAACAACAGCAGCAGACTCATAAATTTTCATTGGGTCCTCCAATTGCCGAAACACTGCCTCCCGCTTCTTGTGTTAACACAGCAACGAACAACTCTGCATTGAGTGGCCACCAAAAACAGTCCTCAATCGACTATAAGCCGTATAAGCCAAAATTCCATAATGCTTCTTTGTATGCTACAGCTAAAGAAGAGGCAGCTGCAGCAGTAGCCATATCCAGTTCATCTGATCTTGCAGTGGTAACACAGAAAGATGCCACCACCACCGCAATACAGAAATTAAACGAATCTCAACAAATGCAAATTAATCATCGTCATGCTTATCATCCGCATTCAATTGCTGCCAGCGATCAGAAGATTGTGGTGCCGTCAAGTGTTCACTTACCACCGCCACCACAGTCACAGCAGTCACCGGCCAACTTATCGCATCTACCAACATCGTCAGCGCCAAATACACAAATGAAATTTAATAATGAAATCAGCTCCCATCACTTGCAGAAAATGTACCAGCATCGATTGCAGCAAATGCAGCCACAGGCACCTCATCACTTGTTGCCACCACCGCCGCCATCAGCTGCATATTATTGGGATTATCTGGGACAGACGGCTGCTATGCCGCCTGCTGGAACATTACATCCCACCACCTTGGTGGACCCAGCATTTTTTAATCCCGTTCTCGATTCGCTGAACATGGTATGCACGATGACTCCAGAACAACAACAGCGATTTTGTAATCATTTGAAGATTAAAAAGAATCATTTGCAGCATCAACAACTGTTAATAGCACATTCCAGAACACAAGCCGCCGTACCAGCTTCTCCACCTCAAACACAGTCTCCTCACACTCAAACTGCGCCAGTATCAACATCTCAAGGTCACCTTAACCCCCCATCAACACAGCTAACCGCTAGCACTTCGAGGAGTATGCATCATTCGAAAATCTCCCCAGCTTACGCCACCAACAGCACAACAACACACCTTGCGCCACAAAATCCCCTGCATTATTTAGCTAATGCTGTCAGCAGTGCTGCGGTGGCCTTAAATCCCCAAAATGTCTCGATTAACAATAAAATGAATGTGGAAATTATAGAACAAATTGTCATTAATCCACGAACAGCCGCAAATGCTTGCAGCAGCAGCAGCAGCAGCAGCAACAATCCAAATGCACTGCTACAAACAGCCAACAACTCGGGACTGCAAGAGGTAACTTTGGTAAGGCAGCATATATCTTATTTTAGGTTAAGTTTTTTATATCTGGCAACATCTTCTCAAACTTGTTTTTAATTTTTAGAATAAAGAGAAACTAAATGAACACATTAACAAGCTGATATCACAAAATGAGGCGATTGTCGAAAATAAAGAGCTGCTTTTGCAAAAGAAATATCCCAAGACGCTTAACCGTTCCCGAAGTTTTACTGGCAACGGCAGCAGCAGCAGCAACAACAATAGTTCCACGAATACGGCCAGCAATAATACACAAATTTTGCAAACCACAACCGGAGGACCACCAAGCGAATCGCCAACAAATGTTAAATTGGCACAGGCTATTGTACAGAAGCAACAAATGCAGCAACAACAGCAACTACAGCAGCAATATATGTATCAACAACAACAGCAGCAACAGCAGCAACAGCAACAACAGCAGCAGCAGCAGTTAATACACAAGCAAAGAAATTTATATCACGATAAATTAAATGCGGAAGAAGCCCAAACTGTTTTGCAGTTGAATGGAGCTGCCAAACATTCAGCCGTCAAGCATATAGTTCAAACACAGAATATCCATCCAAATATAACAGTGCCGGTCAGCACACATGCACAATACAATCAATATCGCACTATCGTTACAATAACACCCACACCACAGTCACGACAGCAGCCGCATTCCTCACCAACATTAACTATAAGCAACAGCTTATCAGCAGCCTCCACATTGCCAAATGTACCCCTCAATTTGTCGGCCAAAACGAAGCTAGCCGACGAATGTTTAGATTTAAACAAAATTTCACAGACTCCACAGCTACAAGTACCACCACCGGCCACTCCACGAAAGCGCCACTCAATAGAACAAACACAAAGTGGACAAAATCAATTGCCAACGCCCACCTTAGCAATAAATGAAGCATCAAACTCCTCAAATTCCAATTCAAGCACTCCACAACCCCCCACTTCCGCTTCTGCGGGAAAATATCCTGCTAATAATTCTATAATTAAGAATTTATTACTCAATGCCCGTGGCTTGGCAGTGCCAACGGGAACAGGAGACGATGCTGTTTATATATGTCCACTATGCTCCTTAGAATGTCGCACGGCTGAGGAGTTGAAATTACACAACAGCAGCTATTGTCAGGGTATCAATAGCAGTGGCAATTCACCTGCCTCCTCGCCTTCTCATAAATATTTTCGATCAAATATGCCGGATTTTAAAATTTTATCCAAAAATCCCCTGTCCTTGGCAAAGTTGGCATGGTCCCAGCTGAAGACGAAACCTAGTAATTTGGTTTTAAATCGCTTAAGCGCTTCCGTAGCCAATACAGCAAAAAATTCCTGTACGAATACCACAACGGCCACATCTACCCAACCAAGTTGCCAAACAATGGCAACAAATACGAGTTTAGCTTTGCAGTCCCCTCATTTAATTATGGCCACACAGCCCAAGTCTCTTTTGACGGTAAATGAAACTCCCATACGTTTTGTGGATGCTCCTCTACCTTCACCGGGACCTCTGTTGGGAAATACACCGCTCGTGGACTATTCCGTCAATGAATCCAAGTCTAAGAGTGAGGAAGTTATAATAACTAAAATGCATGAAGATCCTTTGTATGGCCAAGGAAATGTGACAGAGCATGCAGCTGGTAAACGTTTAAAATTTGAGTCCTTAGAAAAGTTCTCATCGAAACGCTCTTCTGGAACGAGTGGTGGCGAAATGCAGCTGTTAAGCATCCAAGAACTTTCCAAGAAGGAAGAACGCTATAAACGTTTTACCTCTTCGGGAGGCTGTATGATTCCCCTGTCGGAATGCGATGATGTAGATAAAAGTCCGAAAATGATACGAACTCCTCTATTATCGGGTGGCAGTTTTCAAGAGGTGTCGCCTAAAAAAGAAACTAAAGTTACTTTGCCCTTGATGCCGGGAACGCAGTTTACACCCAAACTAAGTTTAGGTTTGGCCTGCAATGGTCCGCAACATTTTCAATTTCCACCCATTAATCAGATAACAGCATTTAATCCGCTTACCTTGGGACTGACAGAAAAGGTAATTCCCTATGTGCCCGGCATGCCGGGACCGAATAGCCTACAACCTCAACTACCACTGGCCCCACCAAAAACGATGTCACAACAAAACCAACCCGAATTACAGCCTCACCATCTGCTGGAAGTTAAACCAGGATCGAACAGCAACAAGCAGTTGGCGAGAACTGTGAGTCCGAATAGCAGTCAAACGACAAGTCCCCTGAAAATGCCCACATCACATCAATTAGCTAACACCGAAGTTGTGTTAGCTAACAAGCCTACATTTGGTGGAGTGCAAAATGTTCCCAGTGAATTTAATAGGGCTCCACCCTCCACAAACATGCGTAATGTTCGAAATTGGCCGTCAGCAGCGGCTGGTAGCAGCAACACTAAAACTTCCAATGCAACAAATGATAACGAAAAATCTCTCAAGTCATTTAATTTTATGCGCATAGCCGATAATCTAAGTCCTCGCAAGAGTAGCAGTGAGGCCAAAGTCCTCAACGCTACAATCCAAATAGATGCAGAAACTCGCCATTTTAATTTGGATAAAATGTCACGAGAGCAACTTATTATCCAGCAGCCATTTAATAGCAGCAAGTCCATGTCTCCGACTAACTTAACGCTAACTCCTTTACATGTGGACACTAATGTCGTTACACCTAATCTCGACGGTGAAAGCTCAAGTGTAGAAACGAAAGCCAAATCTAAATTTTTGCGACCTACTAGCTTGCCCTTAAGGCCAGGTACTTTTACACCCAAACGTCATCATGGTATTACACCCACAGCCAATACATTGCCCCTAATCTCTCCCGAAACTCCAAGACCTTCGAAGGAATGTGTACAATTGTATCTAAATGGCAACTCCTATACATATTTGGGCCTGAAATGCAGTACAAAAACCTTTTACTGCACCCTTAATTGTCCGCAGCCATCGTATGTTCAGGATATGCACAAGCTATCTATGTACAGCATGTGGCAACAGTGTGCCGAAAATAATCCTCATCCTTTGGGCCTAAAACCTAAAGATGTTATGTCTCTTTATGATTCCCGGCAAAAGACTCTTATCTATACCAGGGCCAAAGGCCAGAAAATTACTTACACTTTAGTGGCTGCACAGCAGACTGTCATGACGCCCTTTATTAGTAGCTGGGATAAATGCTATCACCATCAGTTGAAGCCTTTAGCCTTAAAGGATGTCACGACTATAGCAAAAGAAAATAAAACATCCGGAGAAAATAAACTGGAGATCTCCAATGATGTGGGGGGAGTAGCTTTAACTAATTCGAATACGGTAACGCAAACTTTGGAGGGTGGCTATGAATCTCATGAGAATTACATTTATGTGCGAGGTAGAGGACGGGGAAAATATGTTTGCTCGGAATGCGGCATCAGATGTAAGAAACCCTCCATGTTGAAGAAGCACATACGTACGCATACAGATGTACGGCCCTATACCTGCAAACATTGCAACTTTAGCTTCAAAACTAAAGGCAATCTAACCAAGCATATGCAATCCAAGACCCATTATAAGAAATGCATCGAATTGGGCTTAAATCCTGGACCCATGCCAGCTGAAGGTGATTTTCTAGAACCTGATATGGAATTTGATCAACAATCCTCCACATCGGCGGGTGGCAGAACCTCATCAATGGGCAATGGTGACTCGGATACAGATGGTGATTCGAGCGACAATGAAACCGAGAGCAGTAATGAGTCGGATTCGGCCAAATCAAATGTGATGCAAAATTTAAATGCTTCCGCTAACGAAGATAACAAATCTCATTTGGAACATGAAGCAGCCAGATGTTTACTAACACTTTCAATGACTCCTCCCATACATACACAAAGCTTAGAAACTTCGGTGGCCAATAGTCAAATAGCAGCTGTCTCCACTGTTACTTCCAGTATAAATGCAACAGCAACGACTGCACCGGCTATTAGAAGAGTGATTTCGTATACATCGCCCAAACCTCCGTTTGACTATCAGAAGCAAGAACAATATTATTCAAATCCTAAAGAGCCGAAACTAATTCTTAGCAACAGCAATGCAACCAGTTTGGAAGCCGCCGCTCCCATGGATTTAACGAAACCGAGAGCAATAAATGTAGTAGTTCCCCCCACACAAACAGTAAACCAAAGTTCTACAACATTGTCCTCGAATCCAGGACCCGTGCAAACGCAAGCTCAAATACGAGATGTCATCTTTGGAGTTAACAAGAATGAATCGGGCTTTTTGAAAACCATGATATCGGTATCATCCAAAGTTAGTCGGAATTATGCCGACAACTATGAAGACAATCATCACAAGCTAAACGAAGACATGATGCTTTATGACTATCGTCGAGAACAGACGCTGCAATATTACAAGATCAAGCAGACCCAATTAAGTCGTGGCATGACGGTCAATCCAAATGTAATAATGTCGAATGCGACCTTAAATACAACAACAGCTGTGACAACAGGTGTAACACTGGGTTCAACGGCTGCGACTACCTGGTCCAATACCACATATATTACGACAACTTCCTCAATAGCTCTGGAACAGTCGGCTAATGAAAAGGAAATTACAGCATCTGTCTACCAACCGATAAAAAAAGAAGCAAAGAAAGAAAATACAGCAACTACGACAACAAGTGCAGTTGTCACAGTTGCACAAAGAAGTGATTCTTTGAAATCTCTTTCAAAATCTTTGAGGTCATCGGATGAAAGTGAAGAAACTGATGAGGAGCCGCCAGCAAAAAAAGCTGCAGTAAAATGTGAAGAAAAGCCAGCACATAATGCCAACCTACCGGCCGCTATATTACAGCCGGGTACCACCGACTTTTCCGGTGTACTTTCAGGTGGAGGATCCAGCAGCAGCAGCACTCAAGCCAATAATACAAATCAGCCGACGCGCACCGTTATAGTGGGCGAAGATGGTTTTACAACAAACAACAATGAAATTTTGCCCGTACATCCACGTGTACCTCAAATTTCGAATGCCGATGGTGGTCGACCGGTGTGCTCCATATGCTCAAAAACTTTTCAAAAACAATCACAGCTTGTCTTGCACATGAATATCCACTATATGGAACGCAAGTACAAATGTGATCCCTGTGGTGTATCGTTTCGGACCCAGGGTCATTTGCAAAAGCACGAACGTTCCGAGGCCCATAAAAATAAAGTTATAATGACATCAACATTTGGTGTACCCACGACATCAAATCCACGACCTTTCGAATGTACCGACTGCAAAATCGCCTTTCGCATACACGGACATTTAGCCAAACATTTGCGATCAAAGACACACGTACAAAAATTGGAATGTTTGCAAAAATTGCCATTCGGTACATATGCGGAAATTGAAAGAGCCGGCATAAGTCTAACCGAAATAGATACTAGCGATTGTGAAAATTCGCTTATTTCGTTGAGGGTGTTGGCTCAAAAGTTAATCGAAAAAGATCCTTCATCAAAGTTGGGTAGCTATACAACACCGTCGGGAGACAATTCCAATACGGGCTTAGTATCGCAGGATAGTGCCTCGGAGGATGGTTTTACAGCGGCTGAACGTGCTGCTGCCACTGCCATAGCTTCTTTGGATAACAATAGTGCGGCGAATACGCCGCGTAGAGCAAATTCTACATCGGAAGATGAAGGTGTTGCCATAGCGTTAAATAATAATTTGAAAAGACGTTTGCCGGGCAACTTTAGCAATGGCGAGGAGAGCGATAAAGATTTTCAAGATCAACAACAACATCTGCAGCAGCAGCAACAACAGCAACCACCAGAAAAACGTTTACGGCCCGATACAGTTCCTAATAATAATGCTTATCATAATAATAAGGCGGCTAGTCCGGCAAACTGACATTATGTGTTTAACTACACTGACAGATGAATTGTGAATATATTATCTTGGCCTGCTGGACCGGATAGAATATGTAAAATAAAAGGAAAAACTCTCAACACTCAACATACCCTACCACCAGCCAGGCATGAAAGTTATAAACATTTAACTGCTAAAGACTCTTATACAAAGTATCACCATTATATACCCCCACCGTCTACAAAACATTAACAAAACAAAACACAACAACAAAACAACAACAATGTGCAAAATTATTTTTAAAAATGAAACCTTTGAAAACTTGTGGTACGTTTAAACAAAATTAAATGCGCTCAGGACCAAATCTACCAAAAAACAAAAAAAAACAACAAAACAAAAAGCGATGAAACTTTCATCATATCCTTTTTAAAAAACACATATCGTATGGAGCACACACACATTACACACACACATTTATATATAAATTATAAATTTCAAAATCTAAACTATTTATACATTGTATAAATGTTAGCTAAAAGCTATTGCCATTTCCAAATACTAAAAACAATAATAAAAACAAAAAAAAAACAAAAACAAATATACACAAATCAAAAAGAAAAAAACAAAATTCCTCCGTTAGGTACCCAAGTTTTGAGAATGGTTTTTCGTTTTGTTTTTGCTCTTTAATAAAAATATACACACAAGCCTACACACCCACACACATTAATATCAGCTCTGAGATTTTTATTTCAAAATAATGAGAGAATAAAAATATCAAACTTACACAATAACAAAACAACACAACATATACAATCTTTGAAATGAACCAAAAACAAAAACAAAAAACAAAAACAAATAATAATAATGATAAACAAACATACAAAATTAATATCATTTTAAGAAGAAAAAATATTATAGATTAAATAAAACAAAAACTATTTAATATCTATCTAATCTAATATGCTACTTAACGCATACACACATACATACATATATGTATACATATTTAAAATATGTTTGCAAGTGAAATGAAACTGAAACTTAAAAAGTTTTTTAAAATTATTTTATGACAGCGCGGCTGTGAAAAGTTGTCTTGATCTTGAGCAAAAAAAAAATATAAATTTCAAATGAATTCGCCTCAAAAAAAAAGGTACTTTTAGGGAAGATAGGGAAGATAGCTGAATAAATATCACCAGTTATAGTTATTAATTTGCTATTATTTTCAGTTTAGTTTTGCTTCGCTATTGCCAGCCCTGACATTTTGCTTTAACTTTATATAAGTAAAAATTTTTAAAATTAGTTAATAAATAAAGTTAATTTTTTATGTCTTCCATTTTTTTCTTTGAAAAAAAGTGTGTTTTCATAATCTTACAGCCTGCCTCAAAAAGGTTTAAAATTATTTAATTTTCGCCGTGCAGCAAGCGAAATGGGTTTTGTAGCCACAATGTTGATTGGGTTGCGTTTTTTTTATTTGCTGAGTTATTTATGGGGATTTTCCGTTTGGCTTAACACACTCAAAACAAAAAATTGAAGCAAATTAAATTGTAAAGCTGGTGAGAAATTTTTAAATAAATCGAGAGTCCTCAAGCAAAGCCAAATTACTGTCAAATTAGTCCCAATTTACATTGGACGATTTTTGTCCCTGCAATTCTTAGTTTTTTTTTGTAAATAATGTGTGTAAAGAAGTTAGGGGAAGAGAGGAACTCTACCACTATTCTCTTTACACACATTATTTACAAAAACAAACTAAGAATTGCAGCGTCAAAAATCGTCCAATGTAAATTGGGACTTTGTTAATAAATTATTAACTTTAAGCGTAATGGCTTTTGTCTGTGCAATGTTAAATGGTTTGCGTTTTTCTTTCGCTGATTTAGGAGTTTGCGCTCTTCATTAATACACTCAAAGAAAAACAGGGCGCGAAAAAAATTAAATTTAAAAATTTTTTTTAGAAATTTAGAAATAAATTAAGGATCCTTCAATAAAACCAAATTAATTATTAAATTATTATTTGTAAGTGCAAATCCACCACAGAAGGCATTTCAAAAATTAAAAAAAAAAAACCTTTCTAAGGCATTAACTAAACAAAAAAATAAAATAAAAATTCTGCAATAGTGATTGCAAAGTATTCACAGCTCTATTCTGGGATGTTTAATTAAACTTTTACAAAAATAATTAATAAAATAAACTGATATTAAAAAAAATCAGACAATATTTTCATAAGCCCAACAAAAAAGTTATATCAAATTTTGAATTATGTTTTTGTTCAAAAGTAGCAAATTTATTAAAAAGAAATTAAATTTTAAGGTTGAAGTTATTTATTTAACAACAACAACAATTTCATATAATTTTGTTTTCAATTTACCAAAATTGTTAAATAATTAATTAAAAAAAAAATTAAAATAAAAAACCAATTGATAATCAAGTTCTTCCTGGGTTAAATAATATTTTTAAAATTAATAGTTTTATTATTTTTTAGTAGTTAATTATAAAGCACTAGGTCACTATTTAATAAAAAATTTTTAAAAACTTTTATTTTAAAACTTTTATATTTCGAAATATCGAAAAAATAATAAAAAATAAAAGATTTTAAAAATTTTTTATTAAGTAGTGACCTAGTGCTTTATAATTAACTACTAAAAAATATTAAAAAGGTCAAAAAAACTATAACTATTATGTTTTATTATTTTTTTATTTTTTTATTATTTAAATTTTATTTTTGTTTTAATAATGTTAAGTAAAATCCCCTAAGACTAGTAGACTTTTATCTATAAAAGATTTAAAAATTTGTTTTCTTTTTAAAATTTAATTTTTTTATATTTTAATTTTTAATTTTAAACATATTTTTTTTAACTAAAACATGTAGAGTATAAATAGTTATTTACAATTTTATTAGTTGAATATTGTACAAAAGAAACAACATATTTTTTTATTTACATACCTACATATATTTATTATATTTATATGTAGAAAAAAAACATTAAGACAAATTTATGTGTCCAAAATAAAATAAAAAAAATACCCATAATCAATTCAAACTGTCATAGAAACTTTAGACTTTAAGTTCATTCAAAAAATTTAATAATAGATTTTTATGTATAAAAAAAAGTTAGTATATAAATCAATAAATAAAAAAATACATAATCTATTCATATTTGTATATAAAATTTAATAAAAAAAAAAAAAAAATATATATATATATATATAATTAAATACAAATGTTATGTACATATAAATAAATGTATTTCTTAATTTTAAAAATAAAAAAACAACAAAAATTTCTTATATATTTAAAAATATATACATACATACATATATTCATATATAAATAGTTACATATATACTCTACAGAAAAATGTAATTACATTATTTGTAATTTTTTGTGTATGTCAAGAGAAAAATTTAAAAACAAAAAACAAAAAATGTTTGAAATAACAAACAAAAATAAAATAAAACAATTTTTAAAAATTTATAAAATTTGCATTTATTTTCAAAATTTTAGCGCTGTCGCTGTAAAAAGCCAGCGTTTTCTTTTTTCAATGGCTTCGTGGTTAGTAAAACAAACCGTTATATGACACGATGCCATATACAAATCTCTCCAAAAAAAATAAAACGCCCTTAAAGGCAGCATTGTTTTTGCCTCTCAAAATTGCTAAAAAAAACGGCGCTAGTAATTTTTTATTACACAGAAAGGTTACTTAAGTGAATAGAAATTAAAATAGAGCGAAATGAAGTGTACTGCATTAAGCACATTCGATACAGTAACAGTAATATTGAACAGGAAGTATTGATGGCGAATTCATTAATTTTTGCCGTCGCCTGAAATATTAAATTTTATATGAAAAAAACTTGATTTTTCTTTGTTTTTTTTATTGAACAAGGCGAATAATTTACCAGGAGGTAGTGAAGGCGAATTTATTAGTTTTCCTCGTTCACCACCGAAAAATAAAATGTCTTAAAAAATGCATGATTTTTTTTATATGGAATAAGCCGAATCATTCACCAGGTAATGGCGATAGCGAATTTATTATTTGTCGCCATTGCCCGAAGTATGATTTTCTTTATAAAAAATTTGATTTTTTTGTTATTAAAAAAGGCGAATTATTTAGCAGGTTAGCCCTCCGGGGGCACATAAATATGGTCTTTATAGAATTCCACTATCTAGACACGGTGCAACTAGAGAAAAAGGGAGCCCAGTCCCCTGAAGACAGGCAGGGAGTCAACTGGAAACTCCACTTTATTTCCACGGGAATCAGTAAGCCGCAGAGTTCATTATTTGTCTCTTTAGACATTTAATAGTTCTCTGGCTGATTATTGAGATTGGCCCTTATATGGGAGTATCGTGATGGTTGTGGTTTCGCGGCCCCATAACAGTATAATGGTTATTATGGTGGCCAGGATCATCTCACTAATAATGACACGCAAAGTGAATGACCAGTCCCGTGAGCATGCCAGACATGTTTTCTGGACAGGGGTTGGAAAGTCTCCAACTCTTAGGCAAGGAGTGATGATTTGCAGCCCTGCTCTGGAATCATTAAAGTTGCAACTAGAACGTTTCTGTTGCATAGAATTATAGCTTCGGCTTTCTAGGACGAGCATGACGTTCCAAATCATGCAGTGGTTAGATCCACCATCTGATTAAGGCTTCATGGCCAGGTGCGGATGTAAATCGAATCACAAAGTTAGCAGGTTATAGCAGCAGCGAATTCGTATATTTTTGCCGTTCACCACTCAAATATAAAACATCTTAAAAAATGTATGTTTTTTATATTGAACAAGGCGAATCATTCACCAGGTGGTAGCGATGGCGAATTCATTATTTTATGCAATTTCCCGAAATGTGAAAGACTTTTTTTTTTAACAAGGCAAATTATTTAGCAGGTGATAGAAGCGAATTTATTCATTCCAATAGTAAAACATCTTATAAAAATTGTTTTTATTTATATAGAACAAGGTGAATCGTTCACCAGGTGATAACGATGGCGAATTTCTTATTTTTCGCCGTTGCCTGAAATGTAAAAGTCTATATAAAAAATTTGACTTTTTTTTATTGAATAAGGCAAAGTATTTAGCAGTTAATAGCAGCAGCGAATTTATTCAGTTGCACCGTTCACCATCGAAAAATAAAACATCTTAACCAATTTTGATGCTTTTTTTATATTGAACAAGGCGAATCATTCATTAGGTGGTGGCGATGTGGAATTCCTTATTTATCGCCATTGCCTGAAATGTGAAAGTCTATATAAAAAGTTTGTTTCTTTTTATATTAATTATTCTAATCATGCACCAAGTGGTAGCAATGGCGAATTCATACATATTCGCCGATAACTGCATAAACATAAATAAAATTTGTATAACGCTTTTTTAAAATTGAGCTTGATATTCAGAGTAACGGCGAAAATCAATGAAATCGCTATTACTACGGTTTGGTAATTGATTGATTCGCCTTGATATTGAATATAGTGTTAATAATTAATCGTTCTTCTTAGTTTTGGTAGATCTCACTCGAAAGTAAATATTGTTTCAAAAGATTTTAGACGATTATATAGGGATCGTGCGAACAGAATTTATTTACTTAATATACGTTTTTAAATGTTTTATTTTTAATTTAAAATTTAAAAAAAATTTTTATTTTTTTTATGTTTTTATTTTTTCATAAATCAAATAAAACTATTTTTCTGGTCCAACTCATTATTTACGAAATTATAGATTTTTGAAGATTCAAATTAATTTTTCGTATAAAAAAAAAAATTAATAAAAAAAATTTATAAGTCATCACAATTTAAGCAAGAAAAGTTCAATAGTTTCAGAGTTATAGAGGTGAAATATATTATAATTATTTTTTGGTTTAAAATTATAATTAAAAAAACAGTAAACAGTAAATGGCACAGATCAATTCGCTCATAAATAGCACAGATCATTACATCATTTATGAGCGAATTGGATTTCCTTACACATAATGTTTGGTTATTATTAAACATATGATTTCAATTTAAAATGCCAAAAAAAAAGAAATAAATTTTTAAAACTATTTCAAGAATTGATTGCTGGATAAAATTAATTTAATTAATAAAATAAATTTGACTGTTTGAACTTTTATACACATTTATACTTCAAAGGCTCCCTCATAACCCTTTGTAACTGCGTCAATTTATGTGAGTTGGCGACTGCTGTTATTTAAAATCGTGATAGAAAATACATATATTCCTGAAATTAAATTTAAAAAAAAAATAATATAAATAATTATATTTTTTAAATATATTTTAATTAATTAAAAAATTATAGCTCTACTGGAATTGACGTATCCATATTTAAGAAGGCATCATATTTAATATTATACTTACCAAGAGAAAAGCTGCTCCTAATATTAATGCTCTTTCTTTGGCAGTTAATTTGGAATCGCTGAAATAAATATTAGTTGTGTATTGTGACTTTCCAACCGACCATTTGCAATCAATAGACGCTCTTAAATCGCCTCCAGAATGTATCTAAAATATAAAAAAAAAAATTGATAATCATTAAGCACATTTACATTTACTTCTTTAATTAGCCAGAATTTGAATAACCAACCTTAAAATATATTTTTTTGGAAAAGCAATAACAAAAACAGCCCGAATTAGCGGGACCTTCAATACAAAATATCGGCGAATTAGTAGCACCATCTTCAATATAAAATTCTGGCATTGTTATGGTGGGTGATTGTACAATACGCCCCAATATATTACCCGGCGGTATCCATACTTCTAAACATTGAGGCTGGCAGCACATAAAACCCAAAGAGAATTTCTTACGAAAAACCATGGCCTCTTGAAAAGTTTTATCGATCAAATGCATTTGAAAGGGACGGCCAGCACCCCATAATAAACGATTATTTTTAGTAGAATACTCTGAAGCAGCATATACGGCATCGCCTAATGGCGAACGTACAACAAAGTGGTTTTCCGAAGACACAGCTGTAAGAGCTGTAAATATGTAGAAAGGTGAAAAAATGAGTTTTTAATATTTCTTGGAATCGTTTTAGCTTACACTCATTTAGTTCAAATGTCTGTTCAATGTGAACAGATGGAAGATCAACTAGGAAGCTATAGCCAGTTAGGGGCATACATGTGGCACCAATTCTAGCATTTTGTTCCACAATAGAAATTGGTAATGGGATGCGTGTAGAAGCTTCAAGAAGATTTTTAAAAATTATCATTTTAAGAATTTTTATTTAATTAAAACTCCTTACCTCCTGTGGGTGGTGATGTTATACTAATTGGTCCATCCAAAACTGAAAAATTTTAAGAAAACTTCTCATAAAGTAATTGCTTTTAAGCTTGCTCAAATAATAAATTGTTGACTAAAATTTCCGAAAGTTAGGTTATGTTATGTAGGCCGCTTGCCTGAGGCAAACATAATTGTGAACGCCGATAAGTTAGACAGTATCGTATTTTTAAAACAATTCCTTTCCTCAAATAGTATTTGACACAGCTGTTTTAGTCTGCATTAATGCAGAGCTCTTCCTCCTGCTCATTCATAGAACACATCCCTTTCCCCCCGGGGGCACATTTATCGGTCTTTATAAAATATTTGACTATCTAGACCTGTGCTGCTGGGGGTATGAGGGAGCCCAGTCCCCTGAAGGCAAGCAGGGAGTCAACTGGAAGCTCCACGTTATTTCCACGGTAATCACGTTAATTCGACTAATTGTCTCTTTAGACTTTTAGCTGTTCTCTGACTGATTATTGAGGTTGGCCCTTCGGAAGTATCGTGGTGATTGTGTTTTGCGGCCTCAAGCATAAATTGATTATGTGGGCCAGGACCATCTCGCCTTTTATAACACCAACGGGTGAATGATCCGGATCCAGTGAGCATGCTAGTCATGTGTTCTGGACCAGGAGTTGAATAGTCTCCAGTTCTTCAGCAAGGAGTAGTGGTTTGCAACCCTGCTTTGGAAGCGCCGAAATGGCAACTAGGAAATACCTGTTGCTGGAATTGGTCCTCGGCTTCCTAGGGCGTGAATGACGTTGCTTTTCATTCCCAGTGGTTTGACCACCATCTGATTAAGGCCTACGGCCAGGTGAAGATGTAAATCTTATCACGAAATATCCCGTCGGAGGCCAACCGGAGGCACATTAATATGTTTAGACGGAAATTAACCGTCATTATATGTGTCTTTGGTCGTAAAAGGGAGCCAACCGGACTATTCCACTATATTTCCACGGGAATTTGTAAAGCCCCAGAGTTCAGCTGTTTGTCTTTTTAGCATTTTAGCTGTTCTCTGACTGATTATTGAGGTCGGCCCTTCGGGGGTATCATGGTGGTTGTGGTTTCGAGACCCTCTTATAAGTTTTTGGGTCGGATCATTTTCAATAAACACAATGTATGATCCCGTGAGCATGAATGCCGTCGTGTTTTTAAATTATATTAAGCTTCATGCGTTCTGGACCAGGAGTTGGATAGTCTCCAACTCTTCAGCAAGGAGTGAAGGCTGCGGCCTGCTCCGAACTCTTGAAGTTGTAACTAGGAGTGACTGGAGGATATACGTATCTGAAGGCCTTCTAGGGCGGGGATAACGCTACATTTCATCCACAGTGGTATGATCTACCATCTGGTTATGGCTTACACAGCTAGGTACCGACGTAAATCCGGCAGACAAACGGATAGATACCAAAACGCGCACTCTAACAACAGCGAATGATATTGTGTACAGTTAACAGCCCTGTAATAGCTTTATTTCATTTGCGGCGAAAAATGGAAAAGAGAGCCGGGTAAAAATGACACTTGTAAACAAACCAACCAACTTTTTTAACGATAAAAGCTCGCATTTAAAAAAATAATAAAATAAAAAAACTATGATGAAATTAGTAGTAAACAAAATTTTAAAAATGATACAAATAGTTCAACGCATAAACGAAACTTAGATAAGATATTGAAATGTTTTTAAAATAAAGCGAAATAGCAATTTCTATAGATTTTGATTGAAGTGTTTCTAGTTCCGGCATAATTTAAAGTTGACTTTGAGAACTGCAATTAAAATTATAATTTTTGGATTTTTTGACAAACTAAAAACAAAATTTCTTTTAATTAAGCTTGTGATTTAAATTTTAAGCGCAGCACGAGTAAGTTCAAACGAACCTACCTCTTGGTTCTGTTCTGGGTTGTTGGACCACGCGTATTTCACTGTCAAAATGTAAATTTTGCACCGCATTGTTCTGCAACATTTTATTTAAAATATTTTACTTTAATTTAAAAAATAATAAAACAACGCCTTTTATTTCTTGTTTCCTTTACGCTGTCAATAGGTAAACTAATTCTTTAACTGTCGTTAAGTAAAATGGAAGTCAAAATACATTTTCTCTTTTTATAATTTTATATTTGTGGGCAGATAACAGTTATTGGCATTTTGACTTCAATAGGTGTTCTTTATTGATTAATGCATTATTAGTTTTGTTATTATTATTGTTGTTTAATTTATAACTATTTGTAAAGTACATAAATATTAATAAATCTTAATCTTATCTTACAAACGCTTTTGTAAACAATCATAGATAAATTGTTACTAACATTCTTTGTTTTGCCTGTTTCGCCAAAAAAAATCATTTAAAGGAAAATATTTGTTTCTTTTTATTATTCAAAATTAAATTTATTCAATAAACTGAAACAGAATTATTAATTCTTTATCTTCAGAAAAACTATTCTTTATCTCCACTAAACTCATAGTAAATATTTACAATCTGGCAACTTCATTTAGAGTTGCTGTACGAAGTAAAAATATAATAAGAAAATATAAGAAATTATAGGGTGTCCGCCGGGAAGGTATACTACTTTGTTTTGCCCCCATTTTGGTTAACATTAGTCCTGACAGTTCATATTTGACAGTCGTGAAGTAGACGCGTGACAAATTTATTATAGAAAAATATCCGATAAACCAACGTATTTTAATCGTTAAAACAAATGTATTAAAATCAATCAACGATTACTCTGACATTAAGTCACGTGAAATTTTTGAGAGAAACAACGTGACAACAAAACGCTCTGTTTATCGTGTAGTGAATAATTTCGAAATAAGTGGGTCTGTTGTTGATAGGCCTAAAAACATTAAAACTATTCAAGCAAGTGTTTAAAACTCCACTCCACCCGATCCCCGCACTATCTATACCACCTATATCCATTAAAAAATGGAATATAACTCACATGTATTTGCCGGCGCTTCGAAGTCTATTTTGGGGTTACTCGACCGCGTACAGGAAAGGGCGAAGAGGCTCATGGGAGACAGTAGGGTATCCAACTCTATTGATTCTCTAGAGCATCAACGCAATGTGGTATGCATTTCATTGATCTATAGTTAGTACCATGGTAAGTGCTCTAATGGAATTAGGGAACTTGTTCCCGATACTCGCACGTTTTCGCGTTTAACTCGATTTTCTTTGAGAGCGCATCCATTTGTGGTTGATTGGCCAGTGAGTCCCTGTAATGCGCCACTACGTTTTATTTCAGCAGAACAGTCCGTATATGGAATAAAATCCCTCCTGTCTTTCCTGTCACTTTTAATCTGGAAAAGTTAAAATCGATTGTTCATAGACACTACTCCCTCTGTCCTTCTTCCCATAACCTAATTTCCTAGTTCCGGCACAATGCATTGCATGTATAAGGATCTTCCCCTGAGTGCTGGTCCATCAACCTCATTTCAAAGAACAACTTTGACCACAATTATTAACAAGGATTTGTATTTGTTCCTTTATAAAATTCAATTAATACAACAGCTCTTCCACAAGACCATTTACGCCGCCGTATATGTGCTAATAGGATGTTACAGCTCGCCCATGACAACCCTGATTTTTATGAAAAAATCACAATGAGTGACAAGGCACATTTTCATTTGAATTTATATGTGAACAGAACAGTCGGTTCCTGGCGAATGGGAAACCTTCAAGTTATTGAACAGTCTTGCAACCATTAAAAGTGACAGTCTGATGTGCAATTTGGTCAGGAGAAATCTATGATCCGGTTTTCTTTGAAAATGAAAACGGCGTAACGATGATTGAAAATGATTGAAAACATTTTAACGCCACAACTGCATGCTTTGAGCTTCATTTACATATGGTATCAACAAGACGAAAAAAAACGAGTTTTTCCTGTAATGCGTAATGCGATTCACTGGCCAATCGACCAAAAAAGAGTGTGCTCTCAACGAAAATCGAATCAAACGAAAAAATTTGCAAGTTTCGGGAACGATTTCCCTAATTTCGTTAGAGCACTTACCATCGTGGTAACGATAAAACAGTGAAATACAACCTACATTGCGTCGATGCTCTAGGGAATCAATAGGGTTGAATCCCCTTCTGTACACAATGAGCCTCTTGGTCCGCTCCTGTACGCGGTTGAGCAGCTCTAAAATAGTTTTTGGGGCGCCGGCCCATACATGATAGTTGTATTCCATCTTTGGACGGAAACCTGAAAAATATGTTTAGTCTAACAAACGTCACACCGAATTTTCATGCCAAAAACATAAAGAGCGTCTGATTCACTCATAATAACAGATGCAGAACCAATTCCGAACACATATCTATGCGTTAGTATGCAATATTGCGTCTTACGGGCATTAAAGTGGACTGTGTTCGCACGACCCCATTCGGAGATCGCCGCGAGTTCGTAATTGAGCGTATCATTCATGTTCCGCCTTTTGAAACTCACCTCTAACTGGTTCGGTCTCTTACCAAATTACTTCGAATGACAAATGGTGCTGTCATCTGCAAAAGTTTGACAAAGAAAGTCATTTAAAAAAATAAAAAATAGGGTAGAAGAAAGAATGGAGCCTTGCGGTGGTCCTGAATTAATCTTGAACTCGTCTGATAAAATTCCATCTATAGCAACTCGTATAGTGCGTTTCCTGAGAAAACTCGATATAAATCTGGAGAAAATATCAACGACATTAAAAGCAGCAAATTGTGACAGAAGTGCCACATTCTATCAAACACCTGGGAAATATATAGAGCCGCCATCTTACTCTCTAAAAAATGATATGAGGAATTGCACCTTTGTTCCGATATGAAAGCCAGCAAGTCGCCCGAAGAGCGCCCCTAAGGAAACTATATTGACGGTCGCTAAGTAAGCTGTTGGACTCCAAATACCTCACAAAATGAAAATTTCATTTTGGATCCTGCTGCGAACCATTACAAAATACACTTTTCTCTGGTTTTTAAAGCTAGTTATCGTTTGGTTATCTGTGCTATGCGTCAAAAAATGTAAACAAAGAAGAAAAACAAAACAAAAAGTAAAAGTTAGCACAATAAACGTTCGTAAAATATAAAAATATATCGCAATAAAACGCGCTCTACACACTAATCCCATTTGCTGGCACTTTTTCTATTTACGTTAAGGCAGCACATGTAAAAAACTTTCATAAAATTATAAACAAAATATATTTTTTAATAACTTACTTGTCTTTTTAATCCATTTTAAAGAAATAAAATCGCGCTAAATATTTATGTACGTCAAAACGAAACAAGAAATAAGTCGTAGGAACACTATGGCTTGCTATTGTGATTAATTTTGCCGTCTTAATTTAAATCAAAAAATAAAAACAATAGCATAATTCATTTAAAAAAACTTTTATTTTATTTTGTATATTTACTGAAAAAATCGCTAAATAACCAGCACTCTTTTTCAACAGCTGTTTTGTTTTTCTTTTGTCAGCAAATTTTAGAATCTGGCAGAAGTTGTAATTTTTGTGCAAAATTGTTTATGCAGCCTCATCAGTTTTAAATAACACGCTAAAACTATTCAAAGTAAACAAAATAAGTAAAAGAAAAACTAAATAAACAAACACTTTGTGGTTAATTGGAAATTCGATTCTACAAGAAGTATTAAAAAAAGGTAAATAATGGGAAATTAGACAATAAATTTCTTGAAAAATAAAAAAGTTGCTTTAAGAAGTAAGAAGTGTTCTGAGTCCAATTGGATTTTGTTATCTCAGCAAATTAAATTCTGGCGAAAGAGGGTTGCTTGACAATTTTCTTGTGA
Organism: Trichopoda pennipes; assembly: GCA_030448955.1. Taxonomy (NCBI): domain Eukaryota; kingdom Metazoa; phylum Arthropoda; class Insecta; order Diptera; family Tachinidae; genus Trichopoda; species Trichopoda pennipes. The sequence continues at coordinate 9,884,855 of JASKUP010000040.1, forward strand.
ACTTAACCCTTAAGCGGAAAAGAAATAAAATTTTATTACACTAATATAACCAATCATGTCATCTGACTATGGATGAGTAGCAGAATGGTGTTATGAATATAATGAATTCTCTAAATAAGCCAAATTTCTATTTTATTACATTAATTTTAAACAAAAATTGGTTTAAAGCAGACGTTTTAGAATACCGTATGGGCTAAGGTCCGCCTACATACAAAGTTAAATTTCTAATGGAAGGCTAAGACAATATATAGAACTTCAATTTTAAGTCGGACATTAAGAAAGTTCAATTATAGATAGTGCTGCCACCCAACGGATGTGAACGAATAGCGAATTTGCCGCCATTTGCAAACTGTTGCAATACAAAATAAATTTATAAATGATTTTTCAAAAATGACTGATTCCAAGATGAATTTGAAATTGTTTGATATTAAATCAAGTCATTTCCATAAAATGCGATTTCGATTTAAGAAAATTTTAAATTGATTTTTCATTGCCTTGAATGTACCGATAATTTTGATTTTTGTGTTTTGCGGGAAACATCGTTTTTTTATATTGAAATATTTTTTTAGTAATACTCAAGTACAGGGTGTTTGCCGGGAAGGTATATTACTTTGTTTATAATTTTTGATTAAATGAAAGAGAATGAGTCTTCTATTGATAAATATTTTATTTAATGTTGGCAATTATGTATGGAATATAATATTAGATAAATTTCCGCCTCTGTTAGTCTCACAAATGCGAGCGTTTTTGAGCACATTTTTCATTACATTCTCACACATTTCACGTGGTACTTCATTAATTTCATCACGAATACTTTGCTTGAGTTGCTCAAGTGTATCTGTTTTGTTTGCATAAATCTTGCTTTTCAGATATCCCCACAAAAAGAAGTGCGGAGTAGTCAAATCAGTCGACGGTGGAGGCCAATCAACATTACTATTTCTTGCAATAACTTGTTGTGGAGAGAGTTCTCGCAGTAATTCCATTGTAATCCTGCCTGTGACGTTTTGTTGATACCACATGCTAGTCAAACCTAAAGCATGCAGTTGTGCCGTTACACAGTTACTGTTACAACGTTTCCATTTTCAAAAAAGTAACGTCCAATGATTCCTCCTGATTGCTTTTCAAATATCCTCACAAAAAATAGTCTGGAGCGGTTAAATCAGGCGACCGTGGAGGCCAATCAACATCATCATCATTTCTTGAAATAAATTGTTGTGGAAAGAGGTTTCGCAGTAATTCCATTGTAGTCATCGTTGTTAATAACACATGTTAATTAAGCCCAAATTATGCAGTTGTGGCGTTGAAAAGTTTTCAGTCATATCACGATATCGTAAGTTAAGGTCCAATGATTCCTCCTGATCAAATTGCAGCCCAGACTGTCACTTTTAATGAATGCAAAGATGACTGTTGAATAATTTAAGGATTTCCCATTCTCCAAAATCACCTATTTTGTTTATTCACATATTATCCATTCAAATAAAAATGTGCCATGGACGAGCTATAAGATCCTATTGACATATGTACGGCGGCGTAAATGGTCTTGTGAAAGAAGCTCTTGTTTCAACTGAATCTTATATGGAAGCAAACGTAAATCTTTGTGCAATTTTGTGGCCACAGATGTTCTTTGAAGACCAAGCTCCTGAACATGGCATCTAAGTGAGGTTGATGGATGATTTTGAACACTTTCTTGAGCAGCAGTATGTTTCTAGCCGATCTTGCAGTACGTTGCTTGGGACTATCACCTGCAGACCCTCTTTTTTCGAAATCAATCACTAAACGCTAAAAAACGCCTGCAGACCCTCTTTCTTCGACATCAATCACTACACGTTAAATAGTGCGTTTTGTTCGCACCTTGTTTTTCCCAAAAAATGTCACGTAACTTTTTCATCGTTACAGCAAGCGATTATTGATTTTGATAAAATGTTTTAACAATCAAAACACGTTAGTTTATCGAATATTTTTCCATAATAAATTTGCCACATGTCTTCCTCACTACTGCCAAATATGAACTGTCAAGACCAATGTTTAACAAACTGGCGGCAAAACGAAGTAGTATATCTTCCCGGCTGACACTCTGTATATAAAGGCTCAACCTATTGTGGGCAAAGGCAAGTGATTAAGTTAAGACACAAAAGTTTATATAGCAGTTCTGATCCGTTAAAGTGGTCCCTTCACGGGGGCACATTTATCGGTCTTTATAGAATACTTCAATACGTGAAGCTCCACGTTATTTCCATGGGAATCAGTAAGTCCCAGAGTTCGGTAATTGCCTCTTTAGACTTTTCGCTGTTCTCTGACTGATTATTGAGGTTGGTCCTTTGGGAGTATCGTGGTGGTTGTGGTTTTGCGGCCCCAAGCATGAAAGGCGAAATGGGCCAGGTTTGCAACCCTGCTTTGGAACCGCTGAAATTGCAACTAGGAAAGACCTGTTGCTAGAATTAGTCCTCGGCTTCCTAGGGCGTGAATGACGTTGCTTTTCATTTCCAGTGGTTTGACCACCATCTGATTAAGGCTGACAGCCAGGTGCAGATGTAAATCTTATCACGAAATCCGTATTTTTGCATTTTGTTTTATCGCGAATAAACGCCTAAATAAGTCGTGTAATATAATTAAAGCTGTGTGATATTATTTTATAAGAAAATAAGTCACTAAACTAAAAATTTTTTAAAGGAATAAACCTAAAAATAGTTTTGGCAGTTTTCAGTTGCATTACAGCAAAATTTTTAAATCCAAAAAGAAAATATTAAAGTATTGCTTCTGTATTCCTAGTCTTGTTTTTTTTTAAATTATTTTCTATACCTGGCGCTTGCAATACATTTTCAATTAGGCGTTTATGTAAACAAACAAAATTGTCGCATATGGCGCTCTTAATATGCACAAACAGTCGTCGAAAAACAATCACACTATTACATCTAAAGAAAGTGACCGTATGGTGCGGTTTGTGGTCAGACAACCAATTTTTGGTAGCCACAATTTTCTAATATAAACATCAGTGTGGTTTGGTTTCAGCAACATAGCGCTACACAGGCACCTAAACATTTCTGTTGTTGCTTGAAAAATTTGCCGTTAGTGTAATTTCTCGACTTGGTGATTTTAATTGGCCACCTCGTTCTTATGATTTGACGCCGCTGGATTATTTTCTTGCAAATTCCCAAGTTTTATTTATAAAAAAATAAACTCTTATAGAAATTTTACTGTGTGTTGTTAAGGATATATAACATCCGATTAAAAAACTTTGGACCTGTTGCTTTAAATTCTAATAACCATCTGCTATATAGAAAACAAAAACCAAATACAGAAATACTTTATTTGTATTAAGCAAAAGCTTATTGAGAATTATCGCTGAAAATTTGTTTTTGTACTTTTGTGGGTTAAATAGAAATATAAAGGAATGGTAACAGAATGTAAGTGGAATGGAGCATGTTTACAAATTCGTCTCCCCATTATATTTGCAGCATAAACAGGAAAAAATTTATGGTTATTTTGAGAACAGTTACAACGGTATTTTTAGTTTTGGAGAAAATTGTGTCGTGTTAAGAACAAACGTGTGGAAGAGCGAAAAAAATATATAATTTACATACATATATACGTATATACGAGTAGATATGTATGTATGTACATGTAACCGTACACTTTAAAATTGTCAATTGTAGACAAAATTTATAAGAACATAAATATGTAAATGCATATGTATGTATGTATGTATTGATTTTAACAATTAATAATAATAAAAATTAAGAAAACAACAAAAACTATAAATGAAAATGTGTTTTATGAAAGAAAAATTATCTTTTTTGATATAAAAAGAAAGAGAAAAAAACACTCCAAAAATTTTTTGCTCCCCATTTTGCTCCCTATTGTTTACTTCACACATGAAATTAAAGCGAAAAAAGAGGGTTGTTTTTGAACAGTGAAAAATAACAAATAAAACAAGTTTTATTTTTTAAATGGCAGACATTTGGTAACCATATTCCAACAGTGATTAAGGAATTAACAGTAAATAGAAAACTCATGAAAATTTATAGTATTGCTGAAATAAAGTCAAAAATAAAGAAACAAATTAACAAATAAAAATAAAAGAAAACGAAGTTGTGTGTGTTTAGATATTGGTCATGTCGTTGGAAGATCCTTTTTTTGTGGTTAAAGAGTGCGTATTACAATGAAATTCCAATAATATTCAAATTATTTACTTAAAAATGTGTGTGTGTGCGTCTGTTTGTAATTATGTTGTTGTTGTTTAATTTCAGTGAAGTTTTTAAAGCTTTAAACAAAACAAGAGGTCTTTATTTACGTTGGCGTGAGCTCGGCGAAAATTGTAACAGTGCTGAGGCTGAATGGACTACAAATGAATTAAGAAATTCATTACGTAGCATCGAATGGGACTTGGAAGACTTAGAAGATACAATTAATATCCTTTTTTCAAACTTGTGAACTGTGTTTTTCTTTTCTTTCCTTTTACTTTTAATTAACAAAACCCCAATAACAGTTGTTAGGTAGGAAAGAAAATATGTGAAAAATCAATTTTTATATACAGTGCAAGTCATAAATCTACCAGCAGTCAATAAAAGAAATTTTATTTCTTTATTTTTTCAAAACTATTTAGTTAAGTAAATATGTTAAAATTATTTCTTGTTATGCAGTGTTCAATGTTAAATGATATTTTCTTCATAAAACAAAAATAACGGTATTATTGTTATTATTATTTTCTTAGAGTTACTAAACGCATTATCAAAAGTCTTTAAGCTCTCATTATTACGGCAGCTTGAAAGGTTATAAGAAGTGATTTTTCCAAAAAATTCAAAATTAATTGTTTTTTATTATTAAAATAGATTGGTAGTGTCTTCTAATCGTAAAGAAATTGGTATAGATGAAAGAATTTTAATAATAAAGTTTGAGAAAGAAAGGAAAGGTAAATCCAACAGGGGTATTAGCCGCCTTATAGGCAGATCACACTGCTCACTATACACTGTAATAAAAAACTTTTAAACACTCGAAATTATAACTTCAAAGCCTCGTTCAAAACTTACCATCCGTGAAAGCCGCACTATTTTGAACACAGTAAAAAAATCTCCGTGTGACTGCATCTGAAATTGTATTGCGGGTGCACAGGAAAAATTTTCTAAAAATATATCTGTCGCTACAGCTCGTAAAATTTTAAGGTAGGCTGGTTTTCATGGCCAAGTAGCGCGGAAAAAATCCTTTATTTCAGTGGTTAACAGAAAAAAAAGCAAGCAAGTACGTCAATATGTCCGATGAGTCCCCCCCTCGGGGACACATTTATGACCTTTATAGTACGTAACAGCTATCTAGATCAGGAGAGCCCAATCCCCTGAAGACAGGCAGGGAGTTAACTGGAAGCTCCACTTATTTCCACGGGGATCAGTGAGCCGCAGAGTTCATTATTTGTCTCTTTAGACATTTAATAGTTCTCTGACTGATCATTGAGGTTGGCCCCTATATGGGAGTAACGTGGTGGTTGTGGTTTCGCGGCCCCATAACAGTATAATGGTTATTATGGTGGCCAGGATCATCTCACTGATAATGACACACAAAGTGAATGCTCCAGTCCAGTGAGCATGCTAGACATGTGTTCTGGACAGGAGTTGAAAGTCTCCAGAAATAAAATTACTGTTATCTCGGTTATTCTGCTGCGCTGTAAAATAAAACTTGAAAATAATATTATGTACTAAATGCTGCAATAGAATTATAAATTTGAGTTCAAAAAATCGAATTCGCTTAAAACTTTTTAAACAAAAATTCTATTCTATTGTCTGCTCGTAGACTTATGACTCATACTGTATTTTTTTTTTTTTTTTTGTCAAAACAATTGTAAATTTCTTTTTAGTGCTAAATTTTTATTTTGTTTTGATTTTTATTTCCTTTTTTTGGTTTATTCAGTAACGCATGGTGATATAATTTTGGTGTAATCTAATTTGATGTACAAGAGTTTTTACTGCTCTCACATCAGATGGCTCCGCAAAACATTCAATATTTGGTTTAATAGCAAGAAATCGTATTAATTTCAATCAGAATTTGACTTCAACAAACACTGTCTAATAATGGGCAAATTTGAGGTTAGGAAATACATTGAATGTCGAATGCTTAAATATCAGTAATTGAGCCGTCATTCTTTGATATTTATTTAATAAAATGCTGAAACGTTATGCGTGACAACTAACAACTGTTATTGGGGTTATGCACCTGGCCGTGGGGGCTAATATCACTGTGGATGATATGTAGCGTCATCCTCGCCCTAGAAGGCCTTCAGATACGTATATCCTCCAGTCATTCCTAGTTGCAACTTTAAAAGCACGGAGCAGCCCGCAGCCTTTACTCCTTGCTGACTATCCAACTCCTTGAAGACTATCCAACTCCTGGTCCAGAACGCATGAGGCTTAATAAAATTTAAGAACACGGCGACATTCATGCTCACTGGAGGACCATTCACTGTGTTCATTGTGAATGATCCGACCCACATAACTCAAACGAGCGCCTTGATACCGCAACCACCACGGTACTCCCGAAGGGATAACCTCAATAATCAGTCAAAGAACAGCTAAAAGGCTAAAAATACAAATAGCTGAACTCTGGGGCTTTAGTGATTGCCGTGGAAATATAGTAGAATTGTCCAGTTTGCTCCTGCTAGCCTTGAAGGGGCTCCCTTTCACCCCCGAAGACACATGTAATTACGTCAAAACATATCAATGTGCCCCCGGTTGGGGGGTGGGGGGAGGGTGGGTGTAGCAGCTGTTAAACTGTCCTCCCTGGGTGTTGTTGAACATTTTTGGTAGTTCCATGCTGCCCTGGAGCGTTATAAATCTTGGGTCGCGAACATGTCAGTAGCTTGGAAATCTAAATTATTGCTTTCCATCGCCATTCAATTGTTGCATGATTTTTCGATCGGCATCCCAACTCCAAGGGCCCTTTGGCCATCTCTAATTAATATCGGGTGGCTGATCAATTTTGCTACATTACTCTTTTTGAGTAATGAAGTTTTTTAAATAAATGAATTAAAATGGCCTCCAACCTCGGTGACACTTGTGCGATATCTTATCAAAAAGTTATTAATTACTGCCTGGAGTATTGCAGCTGGAATTTCCACAATTACCGTTCGAATGTATTGCTTTAAATCATCCAAATTTATTCGGTTTCTTTTGTAAACTTCTTGTTTGCAATAACCCCACAAAAAATTAAAAAAATTAGGTGCAGTGAGATCAGGAGACCTGGGAGACCAAGGGAATGTGGAGTTTATTGGGGAATTTTTGCCGCAATTCTGTCATTACAGGCGTTTTTATGTCACTCCAGTTGCTTCATCTTGTTGAAACCAAACAGAGCTGAAAGTGATTCTCTTTCGGCGTAATTCTTGTAACGGTCTTTAAGTAACGGTCTCTCCATTGACCGTAACAGTAAGACCGTTTTCTTAGAAAAAGTAAGCCCCGACAATGAACCTTGAAGAGACTGCAAAACCACACTGTGACGCGAAGTGGATGTAATGGCATCTGATAGAGTACCTGTGGGTTCGAATTGTCGAATATGGAGTAACCATATTCAACAATTTTGTTTGTTAACATTGCCGTTTAAATCAAAATGTGCCTCGTCAGACATAAAAATGCAGTTCAAGACGTTTTCATTCTCTGACGCCGTTTGAATGATCTTCTCTCACAAAATTCCAAGCGAATTGGCAAGTCCCTTTTGTTCAGGTTGTTTGTTAAGTTTAAATCTTGGCGCAAAATTGGCTGCAGTGACTGTCTGCTGATACCCATTTGAGCAGATGAGCTCCTTGTCGAAACTCCAGGATTGAATTGCAGGGCAGCAGCTACAGCAGCGATAGTTTTCTGGCCTTCTTGCCATTGTGGCACGCTCGGCAAAATTCTTCACGAGCCTTATTATAGTCCATCTGCTAGGAGGAGTACAAATGTGCGCCTATATTCTCTTTAGACGGAAGCTACGGACTCTAAAATGAGAAAGCGTTGCACTATCCAAATTCTTGTTTTTCATTGTTCCAATTCTCCGTTTTAGTTAAATTTAAAGATCAATCTATAAAATAAAATAAAAATGGATTTACATCTGCGCCTGACCATGCAGTCTTAATCAGATGGTGGTCAAGCACTGCATAATTTGGGACGTCATGCTCGTCCTAGGAAGCCGAAGACTAATTCTACCAACAGGTCTTTCCTAGTTGCAAGTTTAATGATTCCAGAACAGGGCTGCAAATCGTCACTTCTTGCTTAAGTGTTGGAGACTATCCAACTCCTGTCCAGAACACATGTCTAGCATGCTCACTGGATCTGGGAACATTTCACCAGGTAGGTGTTATTAAAGGTGAAATGAACCCGGCCACCATAGAACCATAAACTGTTATGAGGCCGCGAAACCACAACCACCACGACACTCCCATATAGGGGCCAACCTCAATAATCACTCAGAGAACAGTTAAATGTCTAAAGAGACAAATAACAAACTCTGCGGCTTACTGATTCCCGTGGAAATAAAGTGGAGTTTCCAGTTGTACCCCTGCTGACTTCAGGGGACTGGGCTCCCTTTTTCCCCCAGTTGCACAGGTCTAAATTGTTGATTTCTCCAAAGACCATATATATGCGCCCCCGGGGGGTGACTTCAGGCAACAATGACTATTTCGTCAAGTACCGGGCTACATTCTTTAGAAAAGGGATAGAAGTAGAAGGATAGCCGGACATTAACTGCCGTATAAGACAGCACAGCGACCAGTCTTCGTTGGGAATCGAACCCACAACCCCCAGACTGACAAGCTAGTACACCACCTACTAGCCTACAGGGGGACCTACAGGGCTTTCATCAGCCACCCTGTATTTTGATGTAGTCCACAATAAAATGAAATAAATTATTGATTACTTACCTTTTACCTTCACATAATATCAAAAAATCACTAAAAAAAACTGGATATATTTTTATAAAACAACTAGCAACAAAGCGAAAAAAAGCAAAAACAAATAACGGTACTTTTTCCTAACATTACAGGGTGCACTGAAAAATTCGCAAGATTCAATTTAATATTACAGGGTTGTAAAACTGATCATAAATAAACTCGTTACATGCTGTGTGTTAAATTCGTGGCCACCACTGTGCATGATCTCACCTGAAGAGGTTAAAAATTAATGGTTAATTTAAAAATTTTAAATTTTAGAAATTTTAATATCGTTTTACAGATAACAGCTACACTTTATTACTGTTATTCAAAATATGAAAATTATAAGTAAATTGGAAATGAACGTGTGTAATTAAAGTTTATCACGTGCGAATTAGAACTTTTTGATAATATTTACGATTTTTTTTGTTCTGTTATGAACATGATAACACATAGCAGCAGCAACTTAAAGATTACATTATTTAAAAAAAATAAATAACAAATAGAAAGATAAAATTCTGCGATCAATTGAATTTTGTCTTTCTATTTGTTATCGATGAAAAAAGAAGGCAGGTAATGGACACAAATTGGAAACTTCAATATGATGTTAATATCAGCAGCTGTTATCTACTATTTTTAATAACTAGAACTCATAATCTAATTTCAGCAGTGTCATTTTTTTGAAATTTTGTGCCACCATTAATTATTGAGTCTTCTTAGAATCTTTCTGAAAATAATTATTTTTCTACAAAAATTTTATATTAGTATAGAGATAAAAAAACACTGAAGATGGCGCATAGCCCAAACCGGTCTGTTTACAAAGCGAATTTGATGCGTGATGACGTAAAATCATACCCATAAGCACATACATTATTATCACCATCTTTCCCTACACCCTGCAGACTCTTTTGAACAAGAAAACTTTAGGTGATGATTTCAAACAGCGTACAGTACAGTACAGTCCTAACAAGAATTCCATATTTCAACTAAAGTAGTGTAGTGGTAAAATGAATTGGTGGATATTTTCAATACAGCCCTTTGTTTAATTTATACAGCTGTAGGCTTTCAGAGGAACTGGCTTAATAAATAAAACTGGAATGATTGTTGTCACTATAAATAGTATTTAGTAAGTATATTTTATTCTTGGCATGCAGCCCTTTTTAAATCTAATTTACATTTCTAACTTAGCCTCTCTATCCTTTTGTAAATTATTACTAACATGTATTTATTTCCTTTCAAGGACATGCATTTGCATTCAATTTTTTATGTGACGAATCAAAATGCTTGATACAGTAAAATCACTCAATTTGTGTAAGTCCATCGCTTAGATCAATTGACTAGCCAGTACGAGATAGAACGTGGCTTGAAAATGATGTATTCATATCCAAAGCACTCGCCATTCGCGAACAAACAGCCAGAAAAGAAAAACAGAAGAGCCAATATATAGAAAAAGAATTAACAACAGATCAATTGCATTTAATTCGACACATGTTAATATTTGATTAGCTGTGTAATGTAGACTTATGTTATACACTACATTAGCCTTTGCTCTGGAACTGCAATCATTGTTACATCATATTTTAGTAATTCATATTTCTTTTTATTTAGTGTGGGCAAATTTGAGGTTAGAAAGTGAATTGTCTGTCAAATGACAATGTCATGTCATCAAATTTCATTCTTCGACTTTTATTTACTAAAAAGAAATATATGTAAATCGTGATTGAAAATACATAAATGGAGCAGTTATGGTCAACAATCTTAGGGTAACCACTAATATTTTTTCTTCTAATTCTTCAACCAGTTTAATTTTAGCGGGTAAAGATGAAGATCTTTATGCAAAATGATGCACAAAGAGCCTCTGGTGGTGTCCAATCGTTGCGAACGTCGACAGATTGATGTTCCAGGCAACACTTCGCAACACTTTACTGTACAGCGGCTATGTTTGTAGTAACTACATTCCCTACTAACGTCTTATCTTGGTCAGCCTCGAATTTAGCATTTAAATAATGCACAGCGGTCTCAGAAAGAGTATAATTACAAGGAAAATCAGCTCAATTGGGTATGATTGATGCGGGATGACGTAAAATCATACCCAATTAAATCAAACCACGTCGGACAATATACGCACACTAGCTGACCCATTGGGAATGAATTTGTGAGATAGCAAACAAATAAGCTCGATGCCCACCGCGACTGTTTTAACGGCGGCAGTGATCGAGTCCATGTTACTTTGGGCGTTTCACCGTCATCCGCCAATGCACATTGGAGACAGTTGGCGGCTGGCGACAAATTTATGGCGTGTGTGTATTTTTGAAGTAAACAACGCTCAATATTTACGTAAATGCGGTGCCATATAATATCCAAACACAGCGCACAAACAAATTAAATGCATTGAATAAATGAATACACAAAAATTCATTCAAGTCGAGATCTAGTCGTGTAGTTGAATAACCTGGATACCGACTGCAGTGACATCTGCCGGGCTGGTTTGTGATTGTAAACCATCCATGCATGCAAAAAGAAAATATATTCAGTGACATACACACGTACAGTAGAATTATATACATAAAGAAGATTTTCCCGCGTATATTTGCAGCAGAACTTAAAATATGGTCACTCCACCGAAATACCAAATTCTGTTTAAATACCGTTAGCAGGAGCAGAAATATTGAATTCTTAATTTGTGGTTCGTATGGGAGGTACCACGCCCTTTTGTACAGTTCCGCCCATATTTGCAGCAGCACTTAAAAAATCCACACCCAATCGAAGTACGAAATTTTGCTCAAATACCGTTATCAGGAGCAGAAATAATAGATTTTTAATTTGTGGTTTGTATGGTAGGTACCACGCCCCTTTGTCCAATTGGACCGAATTGTAAATCTAAACCACTCGGGGCGCCACCCAAATGCATACAAAAAAATTTATGCAAATCGGTCCAGCCGTTTAGGAGGAGTTCAGTCACAACACCCGTACAGTAGAATTATATATACATATAAAGATATCGAAAATCCACTCGACTTTTATAAAGTGATTTAGTGAAATTTTCACCATTTTGTTAGTAAATTTTCACAATCAAAATTCTTGGCTCAAAATTTCTTAACTGCTTACAAAATAAATGTCAAAGGAAGACAGCTTCATTTTTTGAATCAATTGACAGATAATTTACTTTCTAACCTCAAATTAGTATTACTCGTCTGCTTTCCGTTCAATTAGGGTTGGCTTGTATAAAACATTTAGTGTAGAAATAGCTTAAGTAAACAATAACACTGAAAAATTATTCAGAAACTGCTTAAGACATTTGAATCCATTTTGGTTTCTTAGTCCTAAATTAACCTTATAGAGAATTAAATCACATAATAGGAAAACAAGTTAATAATATCGATTTTGATGCATTTATTATAATAACAAAGTGAGGTGATGCGTTATTCAAAACCCCTACTTTTTCACCTTTCTGGTGGCATATGGATTCCGCACCAAAAAATACTGCTTTAGTTTTTTCCTTTTTTTTAAAGAGAAATAGCACTTCTGGCAACAATGCCTATTTAGTCAAGTACCGTGCTCTTTATGAAAGGTATAGAGAAGAGATGAAACAGACGGTGAAAGTAGAAAGATAGTCGGAAATCGACTGCCGTATAAAGACAGCACAGCGGCTAGTGACTATGCCTTCATCACTGGGCAGCCCCAGCGACAGTCAGCTTTTATTTTTGTAGTGAAAAATTAACCAAGGTCCTCGTTGGGAATCGAACCCTCAATCCATAGACTGACAAGCTAGTACACCACCTACTAGCCTATAGAGGCAGCTGCTAAAACCCTGTTCTGTATTGAATTGTATTCCAGTAAGCGTGTTCTGTATCGATCGTAACAAATGGCAGTCAGAAGGGGCAGTTCAAAACTCCACTCTTTTCTTAATAGTTTTTGACTAGTCCTGTAATATACAGTTAAGCTGATTGATTGCTTTCTTCAAACGATACATTTGTCTTCGGCGCAGGTTTCCTGTGATCGTTTGAGCCGATTTCAACAGCTCATAATATAAAACACTCTTCTGATCCCACCAAGTACAAAGCCAAAAACCCTGGCGTCATGGATATTCGGTATCAGCGTTGATTTGACTGGTTGAGGTTTTAGTAATGCATCCATTTGTCATCAGCATGCGATGCAAAAATGACTTCTTTTTGAAGCGTTCAAGCATCATTTCTGACATGCAAAATCTCCTTTCAATGTCTCTCGGCTCAATCCATATGGGAGCCAATTTCCTTGCTTCTGAATGAATCCCAATGCTTTTGAACATAGGAAAATTGCTGGCTGTATGACTCCCAATAATAATGCAATTTCATCTTGTTTTTGACAACAATCTTCGTCGCGTAATGCTTCAAATTCTTCATCTTCGGCTAACCAGGCCTTTCCTTGTCTTTTCTGCCGAATCGCTTAAACCATCGTTCACAAGTTTTTCAAGTTGGTAAATGTTGCGGCCGTAAACTTCTGCCAACAATCGGATAACTTTCAGCAGCCGTTCTCTGTATATTAAAAGGTTATCAGACTTCTCCGCAAAATATCTTTTTTAGGCATAAAATTCGGTAGTTTTATAACGATTACACTTTGAGGTCTATCGAATACTGAATTATAATGACAGATACTTAACCTCCAAAACACCATATTTTTTATTATTGACACAAATCACATTATTATCTTGTATGTCCAAATTTCTTTAAATTCTTGGATATTATACAATTAAAAAAGCACATCCATCGCCTGAATTGGTTCCTTTAACTAAATATTTTTTACGCATAGTTGAGAAAAATCCACATAAATTTCGTATCGATAACAGAGAACTTACTAGTCGCAGGCATTTCATCGACAACACTCGCGATGAAGTCAAACAGATGAAAGAGAAGATGAGCCTGAATCGTGCTCGAGACAGGGATATAACAGCACATCAGCCACTATTGGATGAACACAATAAGCAAAAACAGCACGTAATCAATTTGGAAAACGATCACAATTCAACGAATACAAATAATTATCATCATCATCACAATATAAGCGATCGAACACATTTGGTAGATTGTTCAAATTTAACGTCGCATTCCTTATCTAACGGTGGTGTGAATAACGGTGGCAACGTTAGTAGTGTTGTTGGTGGTGGTGGTGGCGTTAGTAGCGGCAACAGTGTAACGAGTACTTTAGCAGGCACAATGGCAGCGGTACGTCATAGTGGTGCAAAATATTCCAAATTGGAAAATGCTTTAGACAGTCCGGGACATTATAATTCATTGGATAGTCCGTCGCATAGATTCGTGGGAGAAACAGTGTCTGTACAACAGCGCATGATCCAGGGACAAGATGAACAATTGGATATGATAAGTGACTCGATAGGAACACTGAAGACTGTATCACGACAAATAGGTGTCGAATTGGATGAACAAGCAGTGTAGGTTCTTATATTAAATTCTTTCGAATAAAATTTATATTAATATTAGAATTTTCATTGATTTTGCAGAATGTTGGATGATTTTAGCAATGAGTTCGAAACAACTGAATCCAAGCTAGATTCCACAATGAAAAAAATGGCCAAAGTTTTACATATGAATAATGGTAAGTTTGAGATTTTTTGCGATTGAAAATTATTATCTTTTTTATATATAAAAATAAGTAGTGTTTTCCTTCCTGACGCTATAACTCTAGAACGCACGAATCGTTTTCCACGTTTTTGCAAATAAGGTTTCGGAAAGGTTTCGGGCTCCGTGAGGTTTATAGCAAAGAAAATTCCGGAAAAGCAGGAAAATAGGGAAAATCATTTTTTACATACAGCGCCATCTGTGATACATAGCATGTACTACAACGGCACCAGTACGTGGTGTGTGAGTATCCCTCACGAAAATAAGTACGTTTCATTTTAAGTAGATAGCGCCGGTGCGTGATATTTTGTTTGACAGCTACTCATGCGCGCGTGAGTAAGTAAGTAAGGCTTTTTAAATTAGTACTTTAAAAGAAGTTGTTGAAGTTAATAATTTTTTTAAAAAACGACTTCATAGTTATTAGATTTTTCACAAAGTTAAAAATTTAAGTACCTTTTTGAAACTAAGTAAAAGTACCTTTTTGAAAATTAAATTTTATATACTCTTACAACGCTCTCATTAAAATGTACTTTTTAGGAATGTACCTTAATAGCAAAGTACCTTTTTAGGAAAGTTATTTTTTTAAGTACCATTTAAAAAATGACATTTTCAAAATTAAAATTTTAAGCAATTTTATTATTCGTGCTTGATTCCTTTAAATAAATATTTCGTGATATTCTCACGAAATATTTATTACAAAAATTTTTATTAAAAAATAAACATTTTATGATATTCTCATAAAACATTTATTCCAACAAAAATAAAAAATATTTGAAATGTATTACTGCGGGGGAGAGCATATCCATATTGCAATTTCACTATTGCTCACACAGCTCATCAGTGAATTTTACCCCAATATTGTATAGAAAAACCTAAAAGTCTTATATCCAAAGCCAAACTGATTCCATGAGAATTTTTTCATAAAATCAATATAGCATAGACAGCAAGACTCAAAAACACTTCTATACAAACACAGCAAAACATTTCAAAACAACAAAAACCATTGTTTATTTTCAATCGTTTCTACATAAGGGTTGCCATTGGAAACCATTCATATGTAATTTGAAAATTCAGAAAATAAAAAATATTTGTAAATAATTTTACAAAATTTCTAAGAAAGCAACGGGCACATGCAATGGAAATAAGTAATTTATTCATCGGAATCATTTTCAATCTAAGCAATTTTATTATTCGTGCTTGATTCCTTTTAATAAGATTTTTGTAATAAATATTTCGTGAGAATATCCTGAATCAAGAACGAATAATAAAATTGCTTAGATTGAAAATGATTCCGATGAATAAATTTCTTAATTGAAATTTTATTTCTCAAAAAAAAAAAAAAACTTGTAGATACCTCTTAACACTTAGAAGACAAATATTTACATTAATTTTTATTTTAATTAAAGCCTTTTAAATTAGTACTTTTTAAAAATATTTTCATAAAATACTTTGTGTGAATTAGTACACCTTAATAATGCTAGAACTTACAAAATAAATTTGAATCTCCTTATTAGTTTCAAATCTACTCCTGTGATAGATGCTGTAGTTTCTGGATCTGAATTTGTTTTTTTTTTTTTTTGGTTTCTTTGATTTCATGATTCTTCACGTAAAACCGTTCACTGGCAATACCTTGATTGTAGATGATAATCTTTAATTGCTGCCTGTCGATACCTGTCCTGATGTGTTCATTAGAAATCCAGTTGCTGTAATTATTGAATGTGACATCATTCCAACATTCAAGTTTCTCTTAACCAAATTGAATATCTAATAAAATGTATTTGCTATAAAATATTTTGGAAAACTTTGAATAATCTAAAGCTTTCGAAGATATTTAATAAAAAAAAATTGTATATAAAAGACCCCCTCCAGTCTAATTGTGAACGTGATCAAGTGAAGACAACCAAAAAATTTAAGTTTCTCTTAACCAAACATTTTTTATAAAATATTTTGAGAACCTTTGAATAATTTAAAATTTGTCATCGTGTATTTAAATAAATAGACACGAATAACCCTGTAATTTAACTAAAACTCTAAAAGTTATGTATTATTTGTTTGCAATGAAATTGTTTTAATTACTTCAACAATTGCTGTTTAATTACCTTAAAACATCTTCCATTGAAAATTTATTTTTGATAAATAATATTTTGTGATAAAATCAATAAATTGTGATTTTCAATATTTTCTTTAAAATATTGAATATTTTTGCACATTAGCAACATTAGACCTACAGCAAGAGATATTTTTATATTAGATAAAGTAAAAACCGCTAAAAAATTTTTGAGCACTAGGAACATATTAATTGTTAATGCTGATAAGGGTAATGTTACTGTTGCTATGAGCAGAGACGATTATAATTCGAGAATAAATGACATTCTTAACGATTCTGCTAAATACTCAATATTGAATAAGGATCCGACTACTAAACTGCAAAAAACAAACAATTTTTTAGTTGATGAACTTTTTAAAAAAGAAATCATTTCAGTAATGGAGAGAAACAGACTTAAGTCTAATGTATCAAATTCTCCAAAGCTGTATGGAGTACCACCTAAGATCCATAAACACAATTTTCCTTTAAGGCATATTTGCTCTTGCAATAATTCCCCAGCCTACGGACTGTGCAAGTATATAACGAATATTCTTAAGGTGATAACAGGACAATCAATATATAATATTAGAAATTCATTGGAATTTAAGGACAAAACCAAGAGAATAAATATACAAGATAATGATAGATTGTTTTCATTTGATGTAGTTTCACTTTTTCCAAGTATTCCTGTAGGTTTAGCTTTGAGAATTATAGAGGAAAAATGGCAGATAATAGAACAAAATACGAATATTGAGAAGGAATTATTTTTACGTATTCTTAAGTTTTGCATTGAAGACAACAGGTATTTTTAATTTGATAATAGAATATCACCAGAAGGAGGGCCTCCCTATGGGCTCTCCAGCATCTCTAATTATAGCTGATATTGTGATGGAGGAATTACTAAATTCATGTATTAGTAAAATGCATATAAAACCAAAGATAATCACAAAATATGTAAATGAGTTATTTTGTATAACATCAGAAGATGCAGTAAATGGTATTTTGTCAGAATTAAATAGTTTACATCCGGATATTAAGTTTACGATTGAAAGAGAATTAGAATCAAGACTTTCATATTTACATATATTGATAATAAGGAAGAGAAATAAGTTAGTATTTGATTGGTATAAGAAACTAACATCTTCTGGAAGAATTATTAATTTTTATTCAAAACATCCGAAAAATATGATAATAAACACAGCGAAAAATATGATAGACAGAATACTGACTATAAGTGATAGAGAATTTCATTTGAAGAATAGGGATACAATAAGAGATATACTTAATGACAATGATTTTCCAGTAGAATTAACTAACAGTTTAATTAGATAATATGGAAATTAGGAAATTCTACGGCAGAGCCAAGAAATTATAAATCATTAACTTATGTTCCTGGAATATCAGAAAGATTAAGAAAGTGTAAAATATATGACACAGATAAATATATAATTGCACACAAAACAAACACATAACACATTAAATAAATTATTTAGCAGTATGAAGGATAAAATAGGAAAAATATCTGATGTAGTATACAGGATACCATGTAGAGGAAATGACCAGGTGAACTGTGACAAAGTTTATATTGGGACAACAAAAAATAAACTTAAAACAAGATTAGCTGGTCACAGGTGTGACCAAAATATAGGAATATTTCAACACAGAAGACATCCTTATCTTCACATTGTAAGAAATATAATCATTATCCTCAGTTTGACGAAGCATCAATATTAGATATAGAAAAAAACTATAAGAGACGTTATATGTTTGAAATGTTAGAAATTGTTAATGTACCAAATGTAAGGAGAATAAATTTCAAGACAGACACAGACAATTTAGCTCAGGTACTTAATACAAAAGACACATAATTTGTTATAATTATTTCATAAGAGAGAATTTGTTACTTATTTGTTATTTCCGTTTCCTTGTTTTTGTATGTTTAAATATTTGAAAATTTAAATTTTTGTATGTATGTATGAAAAAATATTTTATATGTTTTTGTCAAATGTTTTGAAAATTTTTTCAATATATTAATAATTTTTGTTTTCAAAAATAAAAATTTTTTTTCCTGAAGAAGCTTTCATTAGGAAAGCGAAATATCGAAAAGAAAAAAAATATTTATTGTTAATATTTGTTTATTACTTTTATTTTTATTCGACCTTTTTTTAAATTTTATTAAATATGAAATAATCTTTTAACGGTCTTTTTTAATAATTTAACGATTTTATTTTTTTCGATATTTCGCTTTCCTGTGGAAAGCTTCTTCAGGAAATTATTTTTTATATTTAACAAAAACAAAAAATTATAACAATTTGAAAATAAAAAATTTTTGAAAACATTTGACAAAACAAATTGTTATAATTTTTTGTTTTTGTTAAATATAAAAAATAATTTCCTGAAGAAGCTTTCCACAGGAAAGCGAAATATCGAAAAAAATAAAATCGTTAAATTATTTAAAAAGACCGTTAAAAGATTATTTCATATTTAATAAAATATATTGTTAATTTAATTTAAAAAGACCGTAAAAAAGAGTAAAAGATATTTATTAAAGATAAAAAAAGGTCGATTAAAAAAACTACAAAAATTGTAAAAAAATATATTTAAAAAATTTATAATAATTTAATTGACTTTTTTATGTTTTATAAATAACTCTTTGAGCACAAGGGCTTTACAAAAAAATTAATTAATTTAATTATTTTTATTATTTTATTTTTTCTTGAAAATGCCACCCAATGGTAAGGCAAAAATTTGAAAATAAAAATGAATTTTATTTAATTTTTCTTTACCCGAAGATGCCACTCAATGGTGTGAAGGAATATTAAAAATAAAAGTAAAATTTAAATTAATTTATTTTGTTTTCCTGAAGACACCACCCAAAAGTGTGGCGAAGCGTTAAAAATAAATATAAAAAATGTGGAAAATAAAAATAAAATTCACTTAATTATTTTTTTCCTGCAGTATGGCGAAATATTGAAAATAAAATTTAATTTCATTTTTCTTTTCCCGAAAATGCCACTCAATGGTGTGAAGGAATATTAAAAATAAAAGTAAAATTTTTATTTTAAATGGATTTTTTTTCTGAAGATACCACCTAAAGGAGTGATGAAGTCTTGAAAATAAAAATAAAATTTACTTAATTATTCTTTTCCTGCAGATGCCACCCAATGGTGTGGCAAAATATTGAAAGTAAAAATAAAATTTACTTAATTATTTCTTTTCCTGCAGTCTGGCGAAATATTGGAAATAAAATTTATTTAATTTTTCTTTTCCCGAAAATGCCACTCAATGGTGTGAAGGAATATAAAAATTAAAATTAGAATTTAAATTTTAAATTATTTTTTTTTTCTGAAGATACCACTTTAATCAGTGGTGAAGTCTTGAAAATAAAAATAAAATTTACTTCATTTTTCTTTTCCTACAGATGCCATCCATAGTGTGGCAAATTATTGAAAATAAAAATAAAATTTATTTAATTTTTTTTTCACTGAAAACGCCACCCAATTTACTTAATTATGTTCTGCAGTGTGGCAAAATATTGGAAATAAAATTTATTTTATTTTTCTTTTCCCGAAAATGCCACTCAATGGTGTGAAGGAATATTAAAATTAAAATTATAATTTAAATTTTAAATAAATTTTTTTTTTGAAGATACCACCTATAAAGGAGTAGTGAAGTCTTGAAAATAAAAATAAAACTTAATTTTTTTTTTTCGAAATTTTAGAAATAAAATTTATTTCATTTTTCTTTTCCCGAAAATGCCACCCAAAGGTGTGGCAAATTATTGAAAATAAAAATAAAATTTATTTAATTTTTTCCCTGAAAACGCCACCCAATTTACTTAATTATATTCTGCAGTGTGGCGAAATATTGGAAATAAATTTTATTTTTCTTTTCCTGCAGATGCCACCCTATAGGGTGGCGAAATATTGAAAATAAAAGTAAAATTTGAATTAATTAATTGTTTTCCCTGAAGATACCACCTAAAAGAGTGGTACAGTCTTGAAAATAAAAGTAAAATTTACTTAATTATTCTTTTCCTGCAGTGTGGCGAAGTATTTGAAATAAAATTTATTTCATTTTTCTTTTCTCAAAAATGCCACCCAATGGTGTGACGAAAATTTAAAATTTAAATTAATTTTTTTCCTGAAGATACCACCTAAAGGAGTGGTGAAGTCTTCAAAATAAAAATAAAATTTATTTAATTATTCTTTTCCTGCAGTGTGGCGAAATATTTAAAATAAAATTTATTTCATTTTTCTTTTCCCGAAAATGCCACCCAGTGGTGTGACGGAAATTTAAATTTTAAATTAATTTTTTTTTTCCTAAAGGAGTGGTGAAATAAAATAAAATTTACTTAATAAGTTTTTTCTCTTCAGTGTGGCGAAATATTAGAAATAAAATGTATATTTCATTTTTCTTTTCCTGCAGATGCCACCCTATGGGGTGGCGAAATATTAAAAATAAAAAGAAATTTTATTTAATTTTTATATGAAAACATTGTGCTTAAAAAACTATTTATAAAATATAATATAAAATATTTTTATTAATAAAAATTAAATTAATAATTAAAATATTTTTTCTTTTAATTTATAGATAAACGTCAGTGGGCCGCTATATTAATTCTATCAACGGTTTTATTAATTGTGATAATTTTATTTATTATTTTATAAATTATAAAAATGCTTTAGAGGTCATTCAGAGGTCTTGAGACTTTTTGTTTAA
Source organism: Trichopoda pennipes (assembly GCA_030448955.1). NCBI lineage: Eukaryota > Metazoa > Arthropoda > Insecta > Diptera > Tachinidae > Trichopoda > Trichopoda pennipes. Next base: position 9,906,162 of record JASKUP010000040.1, read on the forward strand.
ACATTTTCGTTTTTTTTGTTTTTTAACTTTTATGTAAAAAATGGTTTGAAGTTATTAAAAATACAAAAAAAAACAAAAATAAAAAGCATTAATAGAAAAATTTGATAGAGTAGCTATTTTGAAGATGTTTTGTTTTTGTTTTAAAACTAATTTATTTTTTAAGAATATCAAATTTTGCTTTAGAAAAACACCTATTAATTAGTTAATGATATTATAGACCGTTCCATTGTAATAGTTATTTCCTAATTAATGTTTAAACATTATTACTTTAATTTAAACACTTAATTTTAATAATTTATTTCTTTAAAAAAAACTTGTACAATGTATTTATTAAAAAAATTCTATAAACAAAACAACAACAACAACACACAAACCAATCTTGCTAACTAAATAAATTATATATATCAGAGAAAGACATCTAAATAAATTATTTAACTAAAACAAATGATATTTATTACAAACAGCAATTAAAAAACGAAACCAATTTCAACTTCTTTGTTTAATCCACAAAAACAAAACTATTTAAACTTAAGTGAAACTAAAAACGAATGTGTAATTTAATTGACAACAAACATATTATTAGAAATTATGATGTATAAAAACGTTGCAGAAAATATATACAAAAGAAACATCAATAATATATATATCAACAAAGGTTTGTCGTTTTTCAACTTATTTGGGATATCTAAAGTTTAAAGTATCGTCAGCAACTGTATTCAGAAATGATCTTTTAAAAACCAAACTATTAATTATGGGCATAAATATTTGGACATTGTTAGTAAATTGCAAGAACTTGAACTTCTATACTACCAACTGTGGTGCAGCCTTCTTGATAATATTAGAGAAGTTCAAAAAACATCTTATGGTTTAAAAGTGAGCAAAAAAACAAATTCATATTGGCCATGATTTCGATGTCTTATGTCATACACAAACCTTACAACTTTTTTTACCCAGAAGTTTGATTCTACTAGTATCACTCACTAGCCGTTAAACAAAGATATACTTCCATTCAGTAGGAAAACTGACACATCAATGCGTAGTCACTTTATATCGTACATACCGAGGGATGGTACATATTAAGGTTAAGCATGGCAGTAGGAATGTCATGGTATGGGCAGCATTTTCTTGGCATAGTGTAGGTTCTATTCATAAGATTGTCACTAAAATGGACCAGCACATAGACAAAAACATATTCACAAGTTCTATGTTACCATTCGCTGATGATAATATGCCTCTTAATGTGGAAATTTATGCATGATAATGACCCTAAGCATACTCTTCACGCCTAGTAAAGCGTTGCTTAGAGGAAAACGGTATTACTGTTCTGAAGTAGCTAGCTCAAACTGTGAGGTATTTGAAAATATCCTCAGCGGGCAATTAAAAGAGCATCTATTACGGCATGAATTTTTATTTCGTACGCAGTTGTAGTCTATTCGAGTCAGAAGCTGTACAGCAGCTTTAGTGGACGTAATTGACAGCCTCAAAGCGGAACTTAACGGCAACATGGTGGCTTTTTTAGTTCTTCTGGAACAGAGTAAGGCGTTCGAATTGGTAGAATACTCGATTTTGATAAGAAAACTATGAAAATTATTTAAATTCCCAAGCTTGGCCTGCAATCTTATATCCTGCTACCTTGCTAATCAATCTCAGCCCCCCCGGGGGTACACTTATCGGTCTTTGTAGACCTGTGATGCTGGGGGTATAAGGGAGCCCAGTAGTCCCCTGACGGCAGCAGGGGTACAACTGGAAACTCCACGTTATTTCCACGGGAATCAGTGAGCTCCCAGAGTTCCGCTATTTTTGTTTTTAGACATTTAGCTGTTCTCTGGCTGATTATTGATGTTGGCCCCTATATGGAAGGCGAGAGTGATGTTGCTTTTCATTCCACAGTGGTTTGATCACTATCTGATTAAGGCTTACAGCCAGGTGCAGATGTAAATCTTATCACCCACGTTATTTCCACGGGAATCAGTAAGTCCCAGAGTTCCGCTAATTGTCTCTTTAGATTTTTAGCTGTTTCTCTGACTGATTATTGAGGTTGGCCCTTCGGGAGTATCGTGATGGTTGTGGTTTCGCGGCCCTCATGAATTTGATTAAGGGGCCAGGATCATCTTACCTTTTTACTAAGAACATTGGGTGAATGATCCGGATCCAGTGAGCATGCTAGACATGTGTTCTGGACCAGGAGTTGAATAGTCTCCGGCTCTTCAGCAAGGAGTAGTGGTTTGCAATCCTGCTTTGGAACCGCTGAAATTGCAACTAGGAAAGACCTGCTGCTGGAATTAGTTTTCGGCTTCCCAGGGCGTGAATGACGTTTCTTTTCATTCCCAGTGGTTTGACCACGCACGGCCAGGTGCAGCTGTAAATCTTATCACGAAATTAACAAGTACTATGATACCATTCACTGATGATAATATGCCTCTAATGTGGAAATTTATGCATGATAATGACCCTAAGCACACTTCACGCCTAGTGAAAAGTTGTTTAGAGGAAAACGGCATTACCGATCTAAAGTAGCCAGCTCAATCCAATTGAAAACCTCTGGACTGATGTTGAGGGCCGTGTGCAATCGTTAAAGCCAAAAAATTTTGGGCGATTTATGGAAAGAAATCCAAAAAGCTTGTTATGACATTCCAACGGAACGTTGTAGGGCATTAGTTGAAAGTTTGCTGAGGAGATGAGGACTCCCCACCAAATATTAAGATCTTTTATAAACTTAAGCTTTAATTAAGTGAATTCATTTTTATTTTGCCTATTTTTCATAGCATTACTAGGATTTTTGAAAAAAATGAAATGGATTTTAAATTTTTTACATAAGATGCAAAAGTATCAGAAATATATCAGTGAAAAGTCAGTATGTAATGAATAATTAAATTCCTGATCTATAATTATGTCCACAATTTGTAGCTCACATTGTTCTTGGTGAAGTTTCATTTCATTTATTTATCCAAACAATATGTAATAAGTAGCCCCAGAGGCCATAATCCTTATATTACATAACAGCAGTGAAACCTAAGTATATTAAGTGATAAGATGATAAAGAAAATCATAATTCAATTTTAGAATACAAAAACCAGCTCCCCAGCTAAAAATAATTAGAGGATAGCAATTTAAGCACAGTACTAAAAAGCTCCAAATCAGTATCAAAAACAATTTCCGATACACGCTTCTCAAGAAGACGAGAAAAACAACATAAGTTTCAGAATGTGAAAACACACATAAAGAAAAAGGCAGTAGATTCCACCAACGCGGAAGAAAAAGAACAAGATATTCTTGGATATAGAAGTTGTGGGTTTCTATTTGAACGCAAAAATGTAAAGGAGTGCGACTCTTGATAATCTTGTAAAAAAAGAACTACATTACAACTCATAACGAAATTTGCAAAATCACAGCCCAGAAAGCGCTGAAAAAAAGGCATGATATTCTCACGAAGGCGAACATTGTAAACAAAACGGACAATCTGTTTTACAAGCCAGTGAATTCTGTTTAAATGCATACAGCTAGTGCCAGAAAAAACTTCGAAAGCATATGAACTCCGCGACATTAATATAGACCACGCAAGTTATGCCCTAACACGAAGTGGGAAAAGAAGATTAGCCGAGTAGATTTTTCGAAAAATGTGGTATGAAAAGGAAAGCTTGGTATCAAGAATTACTCCCAAACATTTTACATGATTTGATAATTGAATGCGTACACCATTCAAAAGTACATTCAGGTCAAGAAGATAGCGATTGCTATGTCCAAACATTAAAGCCTTAGGCTGAGAAGGATTAATGCTTAAATAATTTTTGACATCCATTCATGTACAAACCGCAGGCTAAAATTTACATCTGGAAAGCATATAAATAGGTATCGCATATTTGCGAGTTAAAAGAGGAGACCCAAAACAGAACCCTGCAGAGCACCCAAAGACAAAGTCTGCAGCCCAGAACTAATCCCATTTAGCACAGTAAATTGCTACCTATCAGTCAAATAGGAAGCCGATCTGGAAAATTAAAACTCGTTACTAAGCTTTTCAATCAACATGTTAAAATTAATGGAGTTGAAAGCCTTGGTTAGGAATTTTCAACCACCTATATGAATTTTACACCACCTAGATCCGTCCAAAATTGGAACACAATTCTCATGTAAGGGCCAGCGCAGCAAAGTCTATTTCGAGGGCCAAAAGGCTAATTGGGGACAGTGGGGTATTCAACTCTATTGATTCTCTAGAGCATCGACGCAATGTGGATTGTATTTCACTGCTTTATCGCTACTATACTGGTTAGTGCTCTAACGAAATTAGAGAACTTGTTTCCGTTACTCGCACGTTTTTGCCTTTGACTCAACTAACGTTGACAGCACATCCATTTGTGGCCGATTGGTCAGTAAATCGCACGACGCATTACAAGGAAGAGTTCGTATGTGGAATAAACTCCCGCTAGAGGTCTTTCCTGTCACTTTCAATGTAGGGAAACTCAAATCGAATGTCCACAAACACTACTCCCTTTTTCCTCCTTCCCATTACCTAATTTCCTAGTTCTGGTACAATGCGTTGCATGAGTAGAGGTGATCTCCTAAATTATGTTATTTAAATTCGAAGGCATTTTTTAGCAAATTTCTAAAAAATTAGTCGGCATAAAAAAGATATTTCTCGAAAAAGATTTTATTATTATAAGTTCTTAAGAAGCCTTAGAACTACTGCGAATTAAACGTAAACCTGAATTATAAGTTTAATAAGAAACGATCGATTTTTTTCCAATCAATTTGATTTTTAAATATTTTTAATTTAAGCAATTTTATTATTCGTGCTTGATTCCTTTAAATAAATATTTCATGATATTCTCAAGAAATATTTATTACAAAAATTTTTATTAAAAAATAAACAACATTTTATGATATTCTCATAAAACATTTATTCCAACAAAAATAAAAAATATTTGAAATGTATTACTGCAATTTCACTATTGCTCACATAGCTCATCACGAATAATAAAATTGCTTAGATTGAAAATGATTCCGATGAATAAATTACTTATTTTTAATTTAATTTTTTATACTTTTTTATAATTTTTTTGATTATTGATCACATTTTTACTTTTTCCATTTATTTTAATTTAACAAGCGAAGAAAAAAGTCTTTTTAAAGCTAAACAGAGATAGTGCTTAATGTAACTGTAAAACTAATAGAAAAATATAACGGCCATTTAACATAAATACCCTTTTGCATGTTTTCACGGAGATATGAAACATTTTTTTTTCGTTTTCACTCTCCCTCTCTCTTTATTATCAATATTGATTACTCATGTTGGGTGGAAAAAGATTAAATCAATTAATAACGGAAAAATTTTTGAGAAGCAAATTCAAAATAAACAAACATTTTTTCTTAAAAAAAACAAAACGTACAAAACAACAAAAACAATTTAAACTAAAATAATTACAAAACAACAAAGACAATTTAAACTAAAATAATTACCCTCACCCTGTTATTCTTGTTGTGAAATACTTTTCAGTCATCATTTATATTAAGAGAATGCACCCTGTTGCATTTTATTCCCATAATTGGCTTGCACTACACTAATTTTGTTTAATAACATATGTCGGTGTGAATGTTTGTTGTTGGTAATTTTGAATGTTATTAAATTTCAATAAATTTTTCTCAATTTATTGCAACAAATTATACGCCATGAAACGAGCTTCAACTAATAAAACTAAAGATTCTACCAAAAAACCTAAAAAAAGTTTAAATAAATGTGTTGAGAGTTCACTGACTACTGGCGAAGGTGAAGAAGATGAAGGCCGTTTAAGAAGTTTTATAGAAAAGCTTCATGAAAAGCGGTTAAAATGTTCCGAAAGTATTAGGGAATTTGCCTTTAAAAAGAAACGCGTACGCATTTTAAGCGGCGAAGAAGAAGTGCGTGAAGCTTGCAGTGGACCTGTTGTATACTGGATGTCAAGAGATATGCGCGTTCAGGATAATTGGGCATTTTTGTATGCACAGCGTTTGGCCTTCAAACTGGAATTGCCGTTGGTGGTAATATATTGCTTAGTTCCAAAACTGCTCAACGTCACACTAAGGCACTATAAATTTATGTTAGGTGGCTTAGAGGAAGTAGCTCAAGTTTGTGGCGATTTAAATATTAACTTTCAATTGTTAAAAGGCTTAGCCAGAGATCGCTTACCAGAATTTGTTGCAGCGCATGATTGTGCAGCTGTGGTAAGTGATTTTTCGCCTTTGCGTGAAGACGTGCAGTGGGTAACAGAGGTTAAAGAAAAGTTGCCAACAACAGTACCTTTTATACAAGTAGATGCACACAATGTGGTACCAATTTGGGTAGCATCCGATAAACAGGAATATGGCGCCCGTACAATACGCAATAAAATAAACTCAAAACTACCAGAATTTTTAAGCGAATTCCCTCCCTTAATTAAACATAACATAAACTGCAAAGCTGAACTAAAGGAAAAAGTGGATTGGAAAGCAGCATACAATGCCTTAGAATGTGATAAATCAGTGGATGAAGTAGTTGGTATAAAGCCTGGCTATAAGGCAGCATGCAAGCAGCTGCAGGAATTTTGTCTAAAACGTTTAAAAATATATAATGAAAATCGTAATGACCCCACGAAAAATGCCCTGTCCGGACTATCACCTTGGTTTCATTTCGGCCAAATTTCCGTACAACGTTGTGTTTTAGAGGTTAAAGCATTTAAGTCAAAGTTTAAAGAGTCAGTGGAAGCTTTTTGTGAAGAGGCAATAGTTCGGCGAGAATTGGCCGATAATTTTTGCTTTTACAATATAAATTATGACAATCTTAAAGGTTTACATGAGTGGGCGGCAAAAACACTTAATGATCATCGCAAAGACAAACGTAATCCTTGCTATACATTAGAAGAATTCGAACAATCTCGTACACATGATGATTTATGGAATTCGGCTCAGCTGCAACTGGTAAAAGAAGGCAAAATGCATGGCTTTTTACGTATGTATTGGGCTAAGAAAATTTTGGAATGGAGCGAATCACCAGAACAGGCATTAGAATATGCTATTCTACTTAATGATAAATATAGTCTAGATGGAGATCCAAATGGTTATGTAGGTAAGTTTTGCTTTGCAATTTAAGAAAAAAAAAACAAAATAATTATGAATTTTTTATACATTTTAGGCTGTATGTGGTCTATTGGTGGCGTTCATGATCAGGGCTGGGCTGAAAGGCCTATATTTGGTAAAATTCGTTATATGAATTACCAGGGCTGCAAGCGTAAATTTGATGTGAATGCATTTGTGATACGCTATGGAGGTAAAGTCCACACAAAAAAGTGATTGTCACAATTTTCAGTTTTTATTTTTTTGTTAAAAAGTATTGTTGTCACAGCATGCTTCATGCGGCTTTCCTAAACAAACACTTTATTAAAATTTCTTACAATAACCTTTGCATAGTTAATAATAGTCATTCGAATACTTAAAAATGTATTTCCACAAATCTTTATTTAGTTTACAAAAAAAATTATTACAATAGCTTGAAATTAGGCTTTAAACCAGTAGAAAGAACACTTGAAGTGAAATGCTGTCAATAAATTCAATCTTTTTCTGCTATTTTCGTTAAGTGTTCTTCAATTTCTTTTTCAGAGAGTATTGTAAAATCTGGTTTTTCCTTGCTAACAATACCAATTTCTATGCCATTCGGCTTAAAATCAACAGCCAATACATTTGACAAACAAGTAATAGCCAGCTGTATAGCTTTTTCTTCATTTAAATTGCTTTTGTATTTCTTTTCCAAATAACTATTGGCCTCAGTTTGCTTGACACCAACAGACACAGCACGAAAACCGCAATAGTAGCCAGCTGGATCAGTTTTAAAGACACATGGTCCATTTTCATCGTCAAAGGCTATTAAAACCATACCTTGAGGAATATAAAAATTTAATTGTTAAATTATAATTTTTGAAATCCTTTGTAATTTAATTATGAAAAGATGTTTGAAAAGGTACTAAATTGTTCTAATTTAGTCTTAGTAGATCTGTACTTACTGCAGCCCAAGGGTCTCATTTCAGCGTTTTGGGTGTATACTTGATTAACATCAGCTATACGGCGGCACAAAACATCGACGGGCATGTCATAGCCATATTTATAACGCCAATTGGCGGCCTCATAACGTGCTTTTTGCACTTGGGAACGGCTATCAGCTAAAAAGTATACATTTTTCATATTTTTGTTTAACAAATTAAATAAAAGAAATTGTCCGTAAGCGCAAAATGCAGTTTTAAGTTAAAATTTAGAATATAATTTTCGAGTTATGGATCTCCAACTTTTCTACGTACAAGCCATTCATTTAAAATTGTATGGGTATCATAATACTGGTGATTAAAAGATTAAGTTAAGAAGAAATAAAGTGTGAAACAAAGCTATATTCTTTAATCGAATATAAAAATTTTCTATAGCATGACCAACGTCGGCTTTACATACTATAGATTTCGTACAAGTCAAACATATAATATTGCTTACGATATAAAACCAAGAAGGAACAATTTACTATTTCGACAAAAACGCAAACACGCTGGACAAACCCAAACAATTATGTCGGTCCATCATAAAATACTTCATTACTGTCACATTATAAGCAGATACCTTAAAGCTTCCTTAATCGGAAACTAAAAGTTGCCCGGAAATGTTTCACTTTTACATTTTTATCTTAAAACTGCATTCATCACCCTTTTACTTTTCTTTTAATTACTCCCATCAAATTTAAGCTTTAATATTAATAAAAGTAAAGTATTCATTACTCCACTTACCAATGCGGCCGGTCATGCAGCAGCCAATGTTTTTAGTTATTCTAAATAAGTGTGTAACTGTTGAAGGATCGATTAGTTTTTCTGTAACCTTCTTTTGTGTAGCAACTACTGCACAGTCAGCTCCTTTTATAGCCACCGATGTTATGCCCTCCTGATTTATTGACTTGAAAGCATACTCTTAAATTATAAACTATATTAGTGGCCAAATACAAGAGTAGAAAAATATGATTTTTAAAATTCTTACCAACTTGGTAAAGTCTTCCTTCAGGAGAGAATATAGTTATATGCCTATCGAATCCAGCCGAACTACCGCGAGACATTGTTTTCTATATATTTAATAATTTTTATTATCAACAAGAATATCAATAACCAATATTGCGGCTTTTAAAAAGGTGTCTCTACAAAACTTTTAGTAACAAAAATTCACCAGTCACGATTGTCAGAAAATGACTGGAATAAAATTAGTGATGCCAAGTTTTATTTGCTTAAGTAATATCATTCACAATAGCAAGCAGCAAAATTAAGAATTTTAACCGCTGACACTGCTAAAGATTTAATAATGAAAATTGAAGTCTAGTTTAATTTTAATTTATTAAAAACTTTCTTAAAAGATTTTTTTAAATAAATTTATGTTCCAGAATAAGGTCTTTATATAAAAATTAAGTAAATTTTTTTGATTCAAAGACCCTGTGCTTGAAGAAAAAAAATATACAGAAACTATATTAAATTATCTATTAATTTTAATTATTATTAGTTTCTTAAAATATGTTAAATACAATATTCAATGTGTATATATCTAACATTGGCTAAAATATTGCAATTTAAAAATGATAATGAATACATAAAAATTGTTCTCGCTTAATTTAAGTTTTTCATCGTACTACTTTAATCAGACAAACTAGCGTTTTTAAATTTTATAGTGGGTAAGCATTATTCGCTACACGTCAAAATGTTTAGTTGTATTTTTCTTGTACTCTTGTTTGGCGTTAAAAATTAAGAAACAACTTAAGAAGAGTAAAATTAATAGATGTACAATTTAATTTTATTGTCTACATAAGTTTCCCTCAAAATTATAATGTGTTAATGTAAATGAAACAAATAAAATTTTCTACTTACGACGCCAATAAAATTCACACTGATTAGAAGGTAAATATTCATGCTGTGCGTTTAATATCCATATATACATACATACACACTTGTACAGCAAAAAAGCAGGAAATAAAAATCCTTTCACTTTTATTTGATACTATTTTTATAACTTTTATGGATATGTTAAAGTTTAAAATTTAGGAAAACAAATTGTATAATATTTAATATATTTCAACAAATTTTGTTTAATAATAAATTCCTCTCTCTCTCTCTTCCTTAAACTTTCCCTTGCATTTGCCCTAAGAAAATTTTGTTTCGCTTATAATATATAATAAATTGTTTTGCTGCTTTTACTAGATAAATTTCTTTTTAGTTTTATTTTGCTTTCAGTTTATCCGTTTTTATTTTGTTTGTATAATATTTCCTAATGACTTTTGTATTCAAGTTGTTTTGCTTTTGAAATTGTTTTTGTTTGGCTAGAATTTACACTGAAAGAAAACTTAAATACGTGGCATTTGTATGGAAATTTTAAACTGTAGAAATAGTCATTCAATTACTGATATGCTTTTAGCTTTTGAAGTTTAATAGTGTTGGTTAAGTGACTTTGCAAATAAGATTATACTAATTTCAAGTGAATTTCTTAAATTTTTATTATATTTAAAAAAATTTTACATAAATATAACAAAAATATTACAACTATATCAAAAATGTTTGCTTTTGTTCTAAATTCAACTCGAAAGGTAGGGAATTTCGAAAGCATTAGTTCTGTTTAGTAACTTTATTAGCTGAAACAGCAATAAGAGAGTAAAGCAAACATTTTTGCCGTGTCAGATAAAACTTTTGCTTTGCGTTGCGTCAGAGTTTCGCTTTGACATTTGAGTTAAAATGTACGTAAATGTATGAAAGTTGCCACATAAAGCACTTTTGACGCAGCGCAAAGCGAAAAGTTAACCAACATTCAACTTTTTGCGCGCTTTGACAAACACCTGGCTTTTATTATTTGTGTTTGTGTATTTGTGTGTGGGCGTAAACAAAAAATTCATGAGTGTTTTCACTCATGAATGTTCAAATTTCGTCATAAAATTGCCGGTTAATTTAAATTATACAAATTTGTTGCTAATAGTATTGTGTTGTTAAATATTTTTTTCACTGTCATCAGAGACCCATTCAATGACTTCTCCAATGCAGTCAGTTATAGACTTCGCTTTGTAATTTTTTTCTTTTATATCTCAATTTTTACAATTTTGTGAATGAAATAAAACGTCAAAAAGTACGACACACAACACAAAAATTGTTGACACAAATTGCTGCTGGTAGACATTACGTCAACAAAGTCAAAAGTGGAAGGGTGTGAACAGGTACTAAGACACAAATTACATCAGCTTGAACATTAAATGGTACCTTTTTAAAAGTACTCATAATTGTACTAAAACTATAAAAATATAGCAACCTTACACGAGAAGTCAGACATATTGCCTTTAAAAAATATCGCATACAAGAAAAAATATTTTTGAAAAATATGATTTTTGGTCCAGAATAGTTTAAATAGAATATTTTTTTAGAAATTAATTATAGTTTTTAGTTTAAACGTAATTTGGTTATTAATTCTGATAAATTGTCAATAGATATTTTGAAAACAACGAACGTTCTGATTTCAATTGAATAATAAACATGCTCAATAACTATAGGTACTGCATTTCAAAACTTTTCACTTTATTTTCAGTTCAGAATGTTATTTAATTTTCATAGAAAATCTCCAAAACCCAAATGAAAAATTTCACAATTCATTAAGAAACACCCGTAATCAACTCTGCAATAAGATTATTAGGCATTAATTCGAAACTATCTTAAGCTAAAAATTGTTTAAAGAAAAATTGAACAAAAAAATCTTTTTTTCTAATCATAGTTATTTGATTATAGTTTTTTTGTCATTTGCTAGACATTTTTACAAAACAAATTTTAACAATTTTGATATTTTATCTACGAAAAGTATACGTTTGTAAATATGTGTACTTTACTTCTGCCAGTTATTTTAGCGTTTTAAATAGTCTAGAGTACGTCATGAGAATAGAAGTAACGGTTTTAAAATTGTTGGTATTTCATAACAAAGTGTATGAAAGTGTGATAGGAAGCAAGGGATTTTTTTTGGTTTTTCTTTTTTTTTATCGATATAATTCATTTCTTTTTTATATTTATTATAAAATTATTATTATTTCTACACTTTCTTATTCATTGCATCATCGTATTTTATAAAGAATACACATTTCATCATAATAATACACCAAATGCTATAAAACAGCAAAAAAATCCACAACATCTAACAGTTTCAAGCAAAGTGTACACAAGCGATGAGTTACAACGCGCAACAAATACTTTTTTCTATACATAAAGTTAAACTTAAAAATAAATAAATAAATATATATTTTTACTTGTTAATATTTCAAGACTAAAAATCCAAAAGGTTACAATTTGTGTAAAATTGTCAAAAAGGAAATGTTGAACAGTGCTGCCCAAGATCAAAAATTTTTTCGGCGAAAATAAAATAACCCCAAAAGGAAAAACAGCAGAAAAATTGAAAAGAGTGTAAACTGGGAATTATGAAACCGGCTACGAGTAATGGCAGTGGAGGGGGAGGTGTTGGGGGAGGAATTTCTTGCCAGAGCGATTGTTATACCGACATAGATGCACCACGTACAGATTATTCCTGTATAAGAGGTAAAAAAGTTTTGGTCAGTCCAACGGAGGAACAATTTGAATTGTTGAAGAAACGTTTGGAAGAAAGAACCCAAGATAGTCGAGGCGAAACTATATATGAAATTGGTGTGGGAGAAGGTAAGAAAGAGATAATATGCTAGCAAAACTATGTTGTAATACAATTAACACACAAACACCCACCCACACACAAACAAACAAACACAATAGATGGTGGGGATAGTGGCTTAGATGAAGAAGAATACAAAGCTGCCGTTGCCACCTTGCAGTCATTAGCCACAACCATTGATGCTGATATGGTATTACTCAGGCAGCGTAAAGTGGAAAAAGGTACAACCGGGCAGTATTTAATACGCAAACGTGTTGATACATCAGATTTTATGGAAATTAGGTATGTATGCACACAAACACACACACATATATATATATATATATGTATATATATATAATAGGTGGGCAAATTTTAGGTTAGAAATTAAATTTTCCGTCAAAAGATTGTATGTCAAGGATTAAAGTGTCATCTTTTGACATTTATTTAGTAAAAAGTTGGGTAAAACTTTAAGCATGGATCGTTATACACTTAACACTCTAAGTTGTGAAAATCAAATCAAAATGGTGAACATTGCCCTGCAACATCAAATACATCATATCGCATTAATCATTTAATGCATTACTAGAGGCACATAAAGATCATCATCTTCACGCTTATAAAGTTCAACTTTCAAAATTAAAGCTGTGCGACCATTGCTTGCTTCCAACATTTGTTAATTGGTTTTTTCAAAAACTGAATGAATTGATCTTTATGATCAGGCTGATGAGGAGGTTAATTTTTGTGGCCACAAATATGTTAATATCAGCGACCTTTTGGTTTCAGTAAGACCAAGTTACCGGTTGCGTAATTTCTAAATTTGATGATGTCAATTTACCACTTAGTTCTTGTGGCTTAACACAACTGTATAATTTTCTCTAGGGCTATTTGAAAGACCCACAACAACTGATGCTTTGAAAGCCTTAATTCGGCGCTAGCTCTGTTACAAAATGTTGTTCAAAATCTTTTGTGAAAAGAGCGAGGACGTCTGCCGAAGTAAACATTTGTCTGACATCATATTCCATTATTAATTCCATAATTCTATTTTACATTGAAATCAATAAAACTGAAGTTCTGAAAAATAGACAATTTACTTCCTAACCGGAAATTTGGCCACACCCTTTATTTTCTTTAGAATTTATTCTTTTTAATTGTCTTTAAATTGAAATTCTTTTTTGAATAGAGTGGCTGTAGTGGGAAATGTTGATGCTGGCAAATCTACTTTATTGGGTGTATTAACGCATGGTGAATTGGATAATGGTCGTGGTCATGCCCGTCAGCGTTTGTTTCGCCACAAACACGAAATGGAAAGTGGTCGCACCAGTTCTGTGGGAAATGATATTTTGGGTAAGGAATGCTTTAAAATATAAAAAGACAATGTCAGATATTTTTATTTTATTAATCTTTTTTAGGATTCGATAGTATCGGAAATGTGGTAAATAAACCAGATCATGGTACCTTGGATTGGGTAAAAATCTGTGAAAAATCTGCCAAAGTTATAACTTTTATTGATTTAGCTGGCCATGAGCGTTATCTTAAAACTACGGTCTTTGGTATGACCGGACATGCCCCAGATTTTGGAATGCTGATGGTAGGTGTTAATACGTTCCGTTCTTAAAATAAGCTGATTGATGTGTTAATGTCTTTGATTTTAGATTGGCGCCAATGCTGGCATTGTTGGTATGACTAAGGAGCACTTAGGCTTAGCTTTGGCTTTGTCGGTACCCGTTTTTGTAGTCGTCACTAAAATTGATATGTGCCCTCCAAATGTGTTACAAGACAATCTCAAGTTACTGTTTAAAATCCTTAAATCTCAAGGCTGTCGTAAAGTACCAGTTATGGTCAAAACTCCTGATGAGGTTGTCTTAAGTGCCACAAATTTCGTATCGGAAAGATTGTGTCCCATCTTTCAAGTCTCAAATGTAACGGGAGAAAATTTAAATTTGCTCAAAATGTTTCTCAATCTCTTAACCACACGCATGACGGGTCAAGATAACCTGCCAGCAGAATTTCAAATTGATGACACTTATTCTGTACCGGGTGTGGGAACAGTCGTGTCTGGCACCTGTCTTCAGGGTCTAATAAAACTCAATGATGTTCTTATGCTAGGACCGGATCCTTTGGGTAATTTTATGCCCATAGCTGTAAAGAGCATACATCGCAAGCGCATGAATGTGAAAGAGGTGAGGGGTGGCCAAACAGCAAGTTTTGCTTTAAAAAAAATCAAAAGATCTCAAATACGCAAGGGCATGGTAATGGTGAGTCCAGATTTAAAACCTCAAGCCTGCTGGGAGTTCGAAGGTGAAATTTTAGTTTTACATCATCCCACTACGATTTCATCACGTTATCAGGCTATGGTACACTGTGGCAGCATAAGACAAACTGCCTCTATTGTAAACATGTCAAAAGAATGCCTAAGGACTGGTGATAAAGCTCATGTAAAGTTTCGCTTTATTAAGCATCCGGAATATATACGATCAGGCCAACGTATGGTTTTTCGTGAGGGCCGCACTAAAGCTGTTGGCAATGTTTTGAAGCCCATAACTAATTCGGTGGCTTCCCAAAATCGACCGAAGCCTAATAAAATGCAGGCACGTACACAGGGTCAAGGAAGTTCGCATAACGCACCACCCCAAAATCAAAACCAAAATCCCAATGTACAGGCAGCCAATACAAGCAATAAAATACAACAACAGCAGACACATCCTAATGAAAATGAATTGAAAATTCATAAAAGCGAAGGTGTTTTAGAAGTAACTGTTGACAAACGAGACAACACACGGCAAAATAATAAACGACATAACAAGAGGCAAGTAACGGTAACAACACAAGGTCCAGCAAATGCATCTGATGCCACCATGCAAACTACAAACTCACAACATATCACTAGCAAAGCTCAGTAAAACATAAATTTATTTGTTTGATTGATCTAAATGAAAATTATATTTTTAACAAAAAAGAAAAAGAAGAGAGCAAAAAATCAAGCTCCAAGAACTTTTAAATTTTTAGAAATGTTGAGAAAAAAACACAAATCGAATAAATTGCTTGTTTATTACAAAAACAAAAAAAATATGTACAAAATCCAAAACAACAACTAAAAAAATTAATTTTAATAAAAACAACAGATAACTATTTTGCTACCTATCGTACATATATAATAATCAATTTAATTAATACAAATACAACAACAACAAAAAAATAATCAACTAAAAATTGTAAACTCTTTTTTTTTAATTAACAATTAATGAAGAGCATCTAAGTTTTATTTTAATATTTAAGGAAAATTAACAATTATAAGTTTTTGAAACTGCAAAATTATTTTGTTTAAACTTTGGAGAAAAAATTAAAAGGTTTAATTTTTGTTTGGAAGTTAAAAAACTATTTTGAAAAAAAATAAAATTTTTCGAAAATGATAACGAGGTTTTTAATTTAAAAAAAAAATTAACTATTTCATGACATTAATGGCTCTGTTACGAATAATAGCTAAAGTTTAGAGGAGTTGCCAGTTGGCGAAATTGCGTTATGGATGGCAACTTTTTGAACAACGGTTATTTTTTCAGTTGTAAAATAGGAAATTCGCCGGCCGCAGTTGTTTGTCGGTTGCTGTGTTAAGACTTTAAAAAGAAAAAGGAAATGAATTTAAAAGGTAATAATTTTTTTTATAAATTATTCATATATTTGATATTGTTTTTGTAGACGTTATGATAGTTAAAATCGCCACAAAGCAACTATTTGAAATATTGATTTACGCTCCTGTCGTCCGACTTTTTGGTGTAACTAAAACCACTACAGATGAAGGGTGCAAGGCCATTGCTGACATTTTAAATAGCTATAGCCCAATAACAAGCACTTTGGATGATTTTCAGAGAGTGTGGATTCATTATTAAGCGAAATTGAAAAAGTAAATGACAGAAAAATAAAGAAGCCTTAACATCACAGGTGATGAGTGGGCCATCGTAAAAAGTGTCTTTATCGTCATTTGAGCAGACGTTAGCAGACCTATTGCAAATTAAAATGGTTGTAAATCCAAATGGTAAAATTCTTGACGTCAGAGATACATTGAATGTAGAATTCAAATCAAACTAAAAAACCTAAGAGCTACACAACCTATTAAAAGTTAAAACATTGCTGTTGACTGATAGCTTTTTTAAAGTCATTTTTAATGCTTCCACTAATTAAAAATGGCTTTTAAGTTAAGATAAACAATTGCTTAGTAAAAGTTCTAAATACCTTGTTGAGTTATTTCGAAAAGTAAAGGCGTCTGAGAACCTTACGGCTTAGGATTACCCAAACATAATTGATATTACACAGTTTTAGCTCTGATCCAAGCACCCTTAAACGCACAGAATGGATATCATGCCAATACATTCTGCTTAAAATTTAAATGGTGCTGTAATTGCTGGATAAGCCAGGTGTAAGAATTGGCGCATTTACTTAAGATTATGACGGCCACTTCTAAGGATAAAGAGATACGAGTCTGTTTTGCCAATTAATAATCAATTAATATTGGAATATAACAGTTAACATAGTGATTCTAAGAGATTAGAGTTATACCTTAGATTAATCATTAACAGCACAATAGTTTATATTTTTGTTTTACTTAATTTTTATTTATTTATTGCTAAAGTCTTGAAATTTCATAATTTGTTTTTGTTATCAAAAAACTTAATATAAAATAAATTAAAATTTCTTTTTCTTAAGCTCCTCCTTAACTCCTTCGATTTCTTGTTTGATGTTACCTTTAAAAACTTTCATAAATGATCTGTAAATAAAAATAGTTTTATTATTTCTTAATTAACGTTATTCGAATTATAACAGAAACAAAAAGCGCTTAAAAGCAAGTAAAGAATTTTTTTTGCTTTATTTTAGATTGCAATGCAAAATTTAATTCCAGCAAAAGTTGAGTTTTTAATTTTTTAATTTTGAACTTAGAATTGTTTGTTTTTTGACAATTCAGATTTTAAAAATATCTCTTCATGCCTTTCCGAAAAACCTTTTAGATCAAATTAAAAACAAAAATGGCATAAATACTGTAAAGACAATCGAGCTTCACCAGCTTGCAACCATCCCTAAAATAATTTTAAATAGTGTTTTTTGTAATGACGCTTGATTACCATTAGTTAGATCTCAGAATAACTATGACCAATTCTTTGTGATCTAGGGGAGCATTATTCGTAAGAGACATTACATTAATTCAATTTGACAGCTGGGGTCTTAAATTTACAGCATAGTTATAACCAAGCCTAAATTTAAACTGGAAAAGCTCGTTTCTATTAAATTTGGGCAATGTACGTTTATACCTACTTACTTAAAACGTTCTGGTGTCATTTCATGCAACCCCTTGTCCTCAGCCACATGTTTAGCTCGATACATAATAGATACAACAATTTGTGCTGCTCTACGTATTGGATAACTTTCGGCCAATCGATTTATAAGTTGTTCATTATTAGCTAAATAACGCATAAATATACGAAAAACCATATTCTGCTAATAATTAACTTCTATACGAGATTATATTAAAATTGTATATCTTTATATTTGCGTATTAGTTGTTGTTTTAATTTTAGCTGATTTTTCAGCAATTCTAACTTTTGCAATTGTTCTTCTTTATTGTAATCTATGCCGGGAAGAAGGCGAATTTGTGCCCTGGCTGATTCAAAACGTTTTTGTAGCTCCAAAATCTATAAAAAGTAGAAATATTTAATTAGATATGCTGAAGTTTATGAAATATTTATTCTACCTTTTGACTGCACTCTTGGGATTCTCGTTGCTTGGCCGTATTATCTTTGGGGTCCTTTTCCACACTAGAACAATGAAATTTTGTAGGAAATTACATAATTGTTTTTAAGAATTTATTAAAAGTATACAACGCCATATAATTGTCACTCAAATTTGCGCTCGAAATGTTTATTAAATTCACTATATATATGCACGTATATATATTTACATTATGTGTTGTAAAATTAAACAAAACAAAAGAACTCTGTTTTCCTCATAACTGCAACAATACATACCAGCGTATGATATCGTAGATGACAGGTAAGATTTCGATGTCAATATTAGTGGCTGTCAACGTAGTAGTGGTAGATGCAAGTGTTGAATTATTAGCCTGACTATTTGTTTGAATTAAACCATCTGCAGTTAAAATAGGTTTTTTGTCCACAGGTTCGCCATTTGGTGATAATTCCATTATAATACCAAATATTCTGCAAATTTGTTTATTAGTAATGCCAGATTTGTAATATAAATGACAGTTGTTGTTTTAATGCCAACCATTGAATATGGCATCTCATGTACCGGAAGCTCACAAAAAAGGGTTGTATTACGCCTTAAAATTTAAACCATTACTAATAATAGACACATATTTTGAAAATTATGGTTGGCAACATTATTTTCCTACAAACTTAATTAATCGTTACTAAAATGGTTGCCTTTTTATATTTTAGTTTAGTTTGTTATTGATCAGAGAGTTTAAATTTGAAAACACCAGAATGAGCATTTTTTATCACGTAAAGGAGATAAATTTATGAAAAAGAAAGAAATATTTATAATCAAATAGGCTTAATGTGTTAATTAGTGATACCATACTCCAAATAAATTTAATGAATTCATGACCATGTTATTAATTAATAACGCAACACATTAATTTAATGTTATTGTTGTTTTTACGTTTTAAATACTAGTAAAATTTGCAGACGTTATGGTATGTAAGCAGTATAACTGGGATGGTTACCTTTGTCAAGAATTTTTTAATTTTGATAAATATTCAATTTTTGGATTTTGTTTGTGTTGTTGTAAATTTATATATATATACATTTTATTAAAGATTCTTTGACTTTAAGCTTTTTCAGCTTATAACGCTAAAAGAGTTGTGTAGAAATAAACGATTAATGTTTGGTAAATTCAGCTCTAGAAGGACTTTTAACAACCTGTAGCAATTGTCTAGTTTTCGACAAATACACAGAAGAAGAATATGATAAAGCTGTAAAGCAGGGTACTTTATATGCTAAAGGAAAATAATATCCCATTAAATGAAAACGAATACGACTGGAATACTCTAAAAATTAAATAGTGCGTTTCAAATTTTTTAAAACACGATTTTGCAGCAAAACCCGACAAAATTAAAATGATTATGATATTCCGTGCTTCAAACACAAAAGAACTTTATTCTTCTTTTGTGTTTGAAGCTTTTTGGGACTTATAACGAATGTAGAAAACTTTATGACAGATTTGGCAGATACGGCTGAACCACTCAGACTTCTATCGAAACTGAATGCATAATTTCAATGGGGCCATGAACAATGAAAGTTCTTTAAACATTCCAGTTTTTACTATCACAGATCCGCAATTTACCTTATTTTGATCTATAAAAAGAAGAACTCATGCTGTCGCAGATACTAGTGTAACAGTTTTAGTCGCTGCTTTGCTATAATTTAATTAAAAATTCTGGCATGAAAATAATATCTTTCGATAATACAAGCTTGTTCGATAATGAAAAAATATACTTGCAAACAGAAAACGAAAGTTTAGCTCTCGCCTGGGCAGTGGAGAAATTCAATTGTTGTCTAGAATTGGTGACAGAACACAAACCCCTTGAAGAAATCTTCAAACCGATATCCACAGCTCCTAATAGAATAGAAAGTTGGTTATTGCAGTAGCAATCGTTTTTGCAATTTTAGCTTAACAAAATACAAGGTAACATAGTGAAATGAAAATTAAATTGTAATAACAATGTTATAAAAAACTTCAATACCAGATACAGAAGTCTCAACTAATAACTTCACAATCAAGTCTTACAAATAATGCAACGGACTACTCCTTCATGAAACTAAAGACACGGATCTATTTAAAAAAAAATCTAATTGCCTTAAAAATTGAAGAGACATGAAAATTGAAAGGATTACAGTGAATAAAACCTTAAACTTCCGAACTGCTGTTTAAATCGGGTTATTTTACAACTATTGACATTTTTTCGTTAATCAAAAATATCATTA
This sequence comes from Trichopoda pennipes, assembly GCA_030448955.1. Classification (NCBI taxonomy): domain Eukaryota; kingdom Metazoa; phylum Arthropoda; class Insecta; order Diptera; family Tachinidae; genus Trichopoda; species Trichopoda pennipes. Next base: position 9,926,813 of record JASKUP010000040.1, read on the forward strand.
TTTTGAAAAGATTTTGTAGGAAATTTAGGAATTTTCCGAAAACAGTTTATCGATATCAGCACTACTAAATTTTCTCACAAAATCAAAACCCTTTTATGATGTCCTAAATGCCGAAAAGCCGAACTACAAGATGCTGAACCTACATTGAAATTATGTTTTTTTTTTCAATTAAAGTTAATGAAAGTGTTAAGAATCCTGAAAGTGCCAAGAAACATAAGTTTTTGTTTTTCAACATTATATAGGCTCTATAACTAAGCACTGGTATATGCATATGTACATATATATATATATATATATATATATATATATATATATATATATATATATATATATATATATATATATTTAACTTGTTTTTAGATTTTAGATTTTTCGTGGTAAAAATTTGTTATCAAAAACAAAACAAAACAAAACAAACAACAACTAATCTACACTTTTTATAATACTCAGCAATTACGGTTCACTTGTTCATCATACTCATTTAACTCTGAAAGTTGAGAATTACTCCATTATACTCACAATATCAATTAAAACGAGCTACCTAATAATCGCAAAATAAAACATAACAAGATTTTAAGTACACAAATGCTAGCTGATATAAAAAATACTTCAGTTGACTTTTGTGTATGAAAAGACTCTCCAGGCAGGAAGCTCTTTAGTCAACTTTACTACATGATTTTATTCAGAAATGAAAAGTTCAGAGACTTATTTTATGTTTCAGTCCAATCAGTCTTTATTCGCCAGCTGCTAACGTAACAACGTCGTAATAGCAAAAAACGGAGAGCAAAAACAGAAAAAAAAGAAAGATTAAAATATATTTACTCAAATGCCTTGTCATTATACTCAGTGTTATCATAGTGTGTTAAACAAAAGCAAAATAAATAAAAAATCAGGAGCAAATACTACAAGAGTGGATACAAAATAACAATAAATAATACGGCAAACCCGTTATTAACGTCATCAACAATAAGTTTTTGTTTTGTTAAGAATTCTTAAGAAAATTCCTAGCACAACATAAATTGTTTTGAAAATTGTCTAGGTTGAATTTAAACATTATTAAAATATTATATATAAACATATAAATATATATATATATATATATATATATATATATATATATATGTAAATAAATAAGCACATACAGATATACATGCAAATGTATGTTTATAAGAACCTACAAAAGCAATACAATTTAAATTGAAACTTTAATCAAGTGATGTTTGGATTGACATTCAATTTCAAAATAAACCTAGGCTGCCTATAAAAATAACAACAAATAACTTGTTGATATATGTATATACATAAATACATATTTACAAAAATAATAAAACAGTAATAACAACAGCTGCTTTCAAAAGCGCTTAAATAAATAAATATTTCTTATATAAAATTGCTTGTGAATAAAATGGCAAATTATAATTTAAGAATTCGTCGTTAAACAAATTTATGTGAATTAAATATTTCTTTATGAATATTATTAATTAATAAACTAACAGCATTCAATATACATACATACGGTTGAATTAATAATTTAAAAGAGTATTAAAAAAAAAGTTGCTGTTGCTTTCGCTCTTTCTCGCTCTCTCTCTCTTTTTGTCGCTGTTTCGGTCTCTCAAACAGTAAAATTATAAAAACTGTTGAATAATTGTGTTATTTAAAATATTTTTTTTGTATGTGTCTTCTAAGTGAGTCGTTATTGAAATTAATCAAATAAAACCTCGTTGTCGACGCCAACAACAAATAGCAACAACAATAAATAGTGTTTATTATTATTATACTGCAGAAATTAAACTATGTACAACAATATAAAGAAAAGTAGTTATCTCACTAGCAAGAAAGCAGATCCAGTATCATTTTATATATTCTATTAATATTTTGTGCACACACATACACAAACAACCAAACAAAAATAACTAACCAACCGAGCAAATGTATATATATATTAAAGAATAACAACGTATATACTTGTATCAATAACAATTATATTACTACTACTACTACCGCCGCTAGTTACAATACGAATAAAATTTGTGGCAGGGCCACACTTTCATTGATCGTTTAGCTCTCAACGTTCTTACACTTGATTTGAAGCTGTTGTGTTCCATTTTATTCGTTATTTGGTTTGTCGTTCGCGTACGCTGGTGGTTGTCTCAACCAAGGTTCTGACTGCTAAGATGTTGGTCTCCTTTTGCAATGCGAAGCCTTGCTTCGTTGTGTTAAAATTGCTCCACTAACTTGTATTAACATCACAAAGTCGTGCTTTTAACTTTATTTTTTTTATTATTATTATTATAATAGTAGACTTTATAAACCGAAAAAAAGAAGCAAAGCGAATTTATTAAAAAATAAAAACAAGAGTTGCAAATAGAAAAGACAAAGTGTGAAAAATAAAACAAACATTAAAGAAAGTAAAGTAAAGCAAAGCGAAGCAAAAATTTATCAATAATTTAATTTTTGCAAACATATACAAGAGATTTTACAATAAAACAAAAAAAAAAAAAAAATAAAAACGCAAATAACAAAACAAATAAATATTAACGTAAGTTAAACTCTCCAACTAAACTTGTTTGCATTCTCAAAATACACATAAATAAGTGTGTTAAGAAATTAATTCGCAGATTAAAAATAAATGTCAAGCACTGCACACCTTGGAGGCAACGAATGAAAGTGATTTTCTTGCACTAGAAAAAAAAATTAACTCGAAATCCTGCAAGAATTTAAAAAATTATTATTGTAAACAGAAAAAAAATATAATTGTTTTAAACAAGTGTGGGTTTTTTTTAACATTTAACGAAAAATCAAAATATATAAAAAAACTTCCAAAAAAGAAAAGCTGCTGCAATAACTCAAAAAATTGTTATTTTTTTGTGTGTTTAGAAAAAAAATCATAATTTAATAATTAATTAAATATATTTTTTTGTACAATAAATGGAGAAAATTGAAATAAAATATTCTATGAATTCTTCCTTCTTTTTCCATGAGTATCCTAGAAGTTATCTGTGCCTGATCAACAAAATGCTGTTAAAAGTTGAAAATACACTATTGCGTAGCCATCGTCAGCGAGAGACCACGGGTATTAAAAAACTTTACAACTCCTTCTTTGTGTTGTTTTAATTTATAAAGGAGTTAGTTACATACTTACAAAATAACATCCGTCTCCTTGATGCCGGTGATAAAAATTCTTGTATTTTTTTTTTAAACTTTAAACGTGTATTAAATGAAATAACTTAAACCAAAAAGAAGCAAAAACTCTACAAAAAAAAAAAACGAAGCTAAAAAGAAAAACGAAAAATTAAAAAAAACTGTTTAAATAACGGTAAAAGGATTGTGAAAAATTTGCGAAATAGAAATGCTACAGTCAGGTGGTGGCTTTGGAAAATGTCAAAAATTGTTATTTAAAATAAAACACCTTTAGTTAAATACCCAAAATATTTTCAATTATTTTGGATTTGTTGCAAAAGTTAAAAATAATAAAAGAAAATTTTTAAAAGTGCCATAACCTTATTTTGTTAAACACATCTGGAGAGCCTTTTTTTAAAGTGCTCTTAGATTGTGCTTTGTTAGCCGAATGGCTCTGTCGCTGGTTGCTACCCTTCCACATCACCATCAACAACAACAACAGCAACAACACCAACAACAGCAGCAGCAGCAACACCCCCACTCTCAATCTAGCTATACTGATTTGCAGTCACTATTTGATCCCTTCCCTTTGGAATATCAGACAGAGCTACAAACATTTTTAAATACTTCAAATCAACAAAACTATCAGCAGGAGCACCAGCACCAGCAACAGCACCAACGGCACTCCAAAAACTGTTTAACTAATTTCCACACTACGGATTTAATGGAGTTTAACAATAACAACAACAACAATAACGGGCACAATTCAAATAATTTACAGCCAACAGCACTGCAGCATAGTAATATTCAGAATACAGCAAATATTTCACAGGTAAGATAAAGGATAAGTTTGCAAAAAGCTTTTTCACACATAATAATAGTTAAGGCTAGAAAGGGCTTTATTAGCCGATTTTGTTTGTTTAATGGAAACACATACATAAAATATGCAGGCAAATGCTTTATTTTTTATAAGCGATTTTTTAACCGGCATCATAACAACACACTTCTTTTTAAAGGGTCCGCCAAATAACTTTTTGTTTTTGTTTTAAATGCCATAAACAAAACTACTGAATATTTTCTCAGATTTCTTTTTTTTTATTTGAAAGTACATTACGTGATAAGATTTTCATCTGCGCCTGGCAGTTAGCCTTAATCAGATGGTGGTCATACCACTGGGAATGAAAAGCAACATCATTCTCGCCCTAGAAAGCCGAAGACTAATTGTAGCAACAGGTCTTTCCTAGTTGCAACTTTGATGATTCTAGAGCAGGGCTGCAAACCTCCACTCCTTGCTGAAGAGCTGGAGACCATCCAACTCCTGTCCAGAACACATGTCTAGCATGCTCACTGGATCTGGATCATTCTCCTGTGGGTGTTATTATTGGCGATATGATCCTGGCCACCATATAAAAACTGACCTGTCTGTTATGGGGCCGCGAAACCACAACCACTACGATACTCCCATATAGGGGCCAACCTCAATAATCAGCCAGAGAACAGCTAAATGTCTAAAGAGACAAATAGCGGAACTCTGCGAGCTCACTGATTCCCATGGAAATAACGTGAAGTTTCCAGTTGTATCCCTGCTGACTTCAGGGGACTGGGCTCCCTTATAGCCCCAGTTGCACAGGTCTACATAGTCAAGTATTCTATAAAGACCTATTAATGTGCCCCTGGGCGGGAATTTGAAAGTACAATCCTTCCGGTTAATAATGGAAAATAATTTCATTCAAATGGCTGCCTCGGCTGGCCATTTTTAAGCACATTATCGATTGTGTGCAGCTGTATTTCACCAATGGCTTCACGAATATATTGTCCTTTAAAGCGTCAATTGTCTCTGTGGCTTGTCGGCATAACATTTATCTTTGACGGCACTCCACAAATAATAGTTCAACGGTGTCAAATCGCAGCTCCGAGGTGGCCAAACGATATCAATTTTGCGACTGATAATGCGATCTTCAAAAATAGGGCGCCAAACATCGAGTGTAGCTTCGGCTGTGTGGCACATAGCGCCGTCCCGTTGAAAGCAAATGTTGCCAATAAAATCCTCTTCAATTTTTGTGAACCCAAAAATTCGTTCAACATGGCCCGATAACGATCGCCATTGACTGTAACGGCCACTCCTTGCTCATTTTTGAAGAAAAATGGCCCAATTATGCCTCTGGACCAAAATTTGCACCAAACAGTCACTCGTTTTGGGCGCGTCAGCTTTTCAATGTATTCGTGCGGGTTTTCTGTACCCCAAATGCGACAATTTCGCTTGTTTACATACCCGCCAAGATCAAAATCAGCTTCATCTGAAAAGTTAATTTTTTTTGCAAAATCGCAGGCCTACTTAGCGTAGCGAAAACGCATTCGATGGTCACTTGGACCTGAATCAATTGGACTTTGTATGGCGTCATACCAAGGTCTTTATGCAAAATTCGTCTCAATGATGTCTCTGAAATGTTCAATTGTTGAGAATTGTGGTGAATTGATGGATGTTGATATGGCGCTTCACGCACACTTTCTGCCACAGCAGCAATTTTCTCGGATGCTTTGGTTTATCGATGAGGATGCCAGTTCCGTTCACTTTTTTCACAAGACAACGAACATACGGAGCTGACAGAGCTTCTCTTCTTCCAAAATTCGTACGCGATTTTCGCACACATTCTGCAACATTACTTACCATGATTTTCAAAGTAATGTCGCAATATTTCCCAGCCGTTGTTCAAGCGTATACACAACCATATTCGATGCACCTGTAGGCTAGTAGGTATTGTACTAGTTTGTCAGTATAGGGGTTGTGGGCTCGATTCCCAACGAAGGCCTTGTTTATTTTTCACTACAAAAATAAAAATTGACTGCCGGTGGGGCTGCTTAGCGATGAAGGCATAGTCACTGGTCGCTGTGCTGTCTTATATGGCAGTTAATTTCAGTAACTATCCTGTTTCATCTCTTCTCTATCTCTTTCCTAAAGAATGCAGCACGGTACTTGACTAAATAGTCATTGTTACCTAAAGTGCTACTTCTCTTAAAAAAATATTCGTTCAGCGGAAGAATACAATTTATTATCTGTCAAATCAAACATGAGCTAAGTGTTGCCATTTACGAAATAAGTACTAGTTGAAAAAAAAAAACGTTAGATGGCGGACCCCTTACTTTTGTAAAGAAACATAAATGACATGTTGCACTCTCACGTTTGATCACAGTAGAAGAGAAGGCAGAAGAAGACTATTTTAAGAAGTTAAGGTTTTTGAGAAGATCCAAGTTTCCAAAAATCAAAAGATACATTTTAGGGAAATATTTTCAAATAATTTTTTGGTCAAACGGTTGCCGACAAATAGAAGTCTCTGAGTGGTTAGAGAGGCCACAAAGAGTAATGTCAAGATTAATTTTTTTCTGAGGCTCAAAGTTAGAATGGAAAAAAACATATATTACAGTGCAGAAAGGAAAAAATACGTTATAGACTTGTGATAATTAAGTAATTTATTAAAAGATTTTATTTATTTTAATTATTTATATTTAAAAAAAAAACAACAAAAACAACCAAAATTTAATGTCAAACATAAAATGGAACAAACTTGTTTTGTGTTTTAAATTTCAAACTAAACAAAAGTTAATAGTTTGTAGGTGTAAACGTTTCTGCTTTATTACACTTTCTAAGCGGTTCTATTTGCGACCATTCCCTAATTAGAGCAGCTTTTAGTTGTTCGCGATTGGAAATGGTGTATTTTTTTTTTTTAGTTTTTCCTCAATAACGTTTAAGTCGGTTAAGACTGTGGTGGGGTTTTCAATACGTGAGAGCAATTATATAAAAGCCATGCCCTAAACGCCGGGGCACATAGAATCCGTCATGCGTTATACTTTGACGTATTCAACTGAAGTCAAAGTAATGACGAATGAGGTTGGCACACCGAGTACTTTGTTGACGGATAGGAAATCAGCTGTTTTTTTTTTTGTTTGTCTGATTTTATATTATTTTGCAACAAAGTTTTATTAAAGTGTACATTTGAAATGGAGTTAGGCGACATCTTGGACTTTCTATTAATGGTGTTTTGTATTCCACTATTTATTATTATTATTATTTATAATTTTTTAGTAATTAATTTTAAGCACTAGGTCTTATTTAATAAAAAAATTTTTTAAAAAACTTTATTTTTTATTATATTTTCGATATTTCGCCACACCGTTGGTTGGCATCATCAGGAAAAACAAAAAAAATGAACAAACAAATTAAAAAAATTTTTTGATTAACAAATTCAAAATAATCAAAAAAATTTTTTTCAAAAAACAAAACAAACAAAAACAATAAAAAACGACAAATTAAAAAAAAATTTTTTGTTTTACATATTATTTACATACATAATTTTCAATATTAAAAAATTTTTAAATGAAAAACAATGTTAAAAATACATAACAAATTTACAAAACAATAGTATTTTACACATATATTCTAAAACATAAATTTAATGACCAAACGTTACAAAAAATTAAAGTATTAAATGCAGATACAGAGTTTTGTTTTATAATTTTGTGCAACATTCTCCGTATCTGCATTAAAATTTATTCTTTTGGTTAATGGTACTTTAATTATTTGTAACATTTCTAACATATAACGACGTTTATAATTATTTTCTAAATTTAAAATTGAAACATTTTCAAAAATAGGATAGTGATTAACAAATATCTTTTTTCTTTTTTAAGATCTTTTTTATATATTTTTTCTTCTCAATATTTCGCTTTCCTTTGGAAAGCTTCTTCAGGAAAAAATTTTTTATATTTTTGTATTTGTTAATAATTTTTTTGTTTTCAAGCGAAATATTGAGAAGAAAAAATATATAAAAAAGATCTTAAAAAAGAAAAAAGATATTTATTAAAGATAAAAAAGATCGTTTTAAAAAAACTATAAAAGATAGTAATTAACTTTAGAGCAATGCGAAGATAATGCTGTTTTTTTGTAAACTAATATTATTCCTGTATTTCTGGTCTGACCTATGTACTGCGATTCCAGTTTTCAATTTATTTTTTGTTGTGCCTACATAAACCTTATTACAATCCTTCTTATCATTACCGTTACAAGGAATTTTGTACACTACATTGGACATATTTAATTTTTGAATTTTATCCTTAGTTTTACTAAACAACCTATTCAATGTATTTGTATTCTTGTATGCCATTTTGTATTTATTTGTATCATAAATTTTTGAATTCTCTATTTTTTCAGACAAGACTGGTATATAAGTTATCTATTTATGTATTTTGGGTTCCGTTCCACTATTTATAACTCTTTTCCTCCTATTATTAAATTGATTAATTAACCTATTAGTTAATCGTATTGGAAAATTGTTCTCAGTTAAAATATTTCAAATCTTTTCTTTGTTCTTTCTATGGAATTCTTTGTCACTAATTGTTAAAATTCTTTCTATTGTATTATTGGTCGTGTTAATAATAATTCTTTTATTTTGTTTAGAATAATAATTTATTAATTCTATCTAAAGCAGTTGGTTTTGGGTACCAATCTATAACTAATTATTTATTTCTTCTTATTATTAAAGTGTCTAAATATGGAAGTTTAGCATCACACTCCCCGTTCAGTTGTAAATTTTATTGAAGGGTCAAATTCATTTAATGTTTCTAACATGAACTACTACTAAAAAATATTAAAAAGGTCAAAAAACTATAACTATTAGATATTTATAATTTATTTTTAAAATATTTTACTAAAATAGAGCGAAAAAAAACAAGAAGAAGAAGCAAATAAAAAATGTCAAAGTACGTATGTCAAAAGTTAAAAGTTGGCCGGCCAACTTTCGTACTTTGCGTTGACGGAGACGTACTGATTGTAACAACGCTGATAAGAAAACGTGTATTTCAACACACTTGTCAGTTGAAAAATACAACGCATGACGTAAAACGGATTCTATGTGCCCCGGCCCTTAGCTTTATGTTTAGCATCGTTATCCTGGCTGTCTTTTGTACATAACTTTTTGAGACTTTCGTTTAAATTGCTCTTCAGTATATCTAGATACACTGCTTGATTCATAATTCCATTAATGATATGTAAATTCCTCGGTCCTGCGGCCGATACAGCACCCCACATACAATAACGAAATCCATACCGCACTTTATTGTGTATTGCAAGTTATTCTTTTGTAGCTCTTGATTTATTTTTCTCCATACATAGGAATGTCCGTCTGACCTAAGAACATTGTATCTATTTACTATCATTAGTAAAAAGTACATGCTTTCAGAAAGAAAAATCCATGTGGCAATATTTTTTTTTGGCAAACTCCACACGCTTCTTTTGATAGCAACTGCTACTCGCCTAATAAAACCCTTCTTTCGTAGAACAATGTGGATCGTTTCTCGATTAGCAATCTTTCCAAAATATTTTTGAGCTTCTGCCGCTAATTTTAGTGCACTTAAATGGGGGTTTTTCTTGATTTGCCTGGTTAACCACACAGCTCATCTTCATTACAAAATATTTTATTTTTACTGGATTTGGATTTATTTTCGAAACAATTTGTATTTTTGTAACGTTTTATAATTTTTTTATTTTTTTAATCGACCTTTTTATATCTTAAATAAATAACTGTTATTCTTTTTAACGGTCTTTTTTAATTAATTTAATAATATATATGTTTTCAATATTTCGCTTTCCCATGGAAAGCTTCTTCAGGGAAATTAATTTTAATAACAAAAAATAATTAACAAATTGAAAACATTTGACAAAAAATAAATAAAATAATTTTCTTCATACATTTTGATTTTGTACATACAAAATTAAAATTTCAACGGCTGTTTGCATAAAAAACTCTTACTTGAGCTTTAAAGTACGCGTTAGTTAACAAACACTTTAAGGCTAACAGACGTTTTTAAAAAAATGGTATTCAAAAACAGTACTTTAGCTAATGTATGCTTTAGTAAAATTAGTATTTTGATTCTGGCAATGCCAATGCATAAAAATGAATATTATTTATCCGGGTAGTTAGATCCATAAAAAATGTTTTAAATGTTTTCAGCAAAATCAAATAATTTTTTTTTGTTTTTTTATTAATCGTTTTAATAAAAAGCTAAGAACCCAAAAAAGGTTAATTTGCAAGGCTTACAAAGAACTTACAAAGAATTTGTTCATATTAAAAAACTAAGTATTCGGATAACGAGCTTTGTTTTGATTATATGTACAGCAATAAAACTTTTGTTTTAAATTATTAATTATAATTATATTTTTGTAAAATATAAAATAAAGATGTAAAAATGTTTATATTGAATGGCATGTTATATTTTAGTTTTTATTATTATTTGTATACTACAATTTGTTTTTAATAAACATTTTTAAAAATTTTTGCAATAACAAAGTATAACTATCAATTGAGTCGTTTAAATTGAAAGTGGCATAAGTCAAAACTGAACAGTTTTTTTCATTTTTAATCAATTTGAAATTAATAAGTTAAGAAGTATTGAGATTTGTTTGAGAGGAGTGTTAATAATTAATGGTATAACAAACAAGTTCATTTTGAAAGTGGCATTAGTCGCTGTACTCAGGAAATTAATTACCGAGCTTAGTGAGAAAGAAATGGAAACATGTAATAAGTATGTATGAAGTATTGTTGTGATTATTGGACTTATTTTTATTAGTACGAAAGAATAGTGCAGTTTAGTGCACTATATTATAGTGATATCTATTAGACTACACATAATTAGCATTATTTTGTTATTTTTTTATTCTCAGGAGGTTGCTTCGTGTTGTATAAAATATTTAAGAATGTCACAACTCAAAAGCATATTATTGCACACAGTGACTTATGTAAAGGACAAAATAGTAATAGTAGTAATAGCCTCCTGTCAAAAAATCCTTCACAGTACACAACATCGAGAAAAAGATTTTATTTCAACACAATCATTAGGAAATCACAATCATTCAAAAAGAAAACTAAATACAGACTAGTTGTAATGACTAAAAATTCAATGGATTCAATTTTACCATGATATTCCCTATAAAATTAAAAAAAAAAAATAAAATCGTTATAATTTAAATGACCGTGTGAAAAGATTAAAATTTAATAGAAATAAAAAAAAGGTCGAATAAAACTTAAAATACTAATTTAAAATAAAAAAGACGACAAAAACAAAGTGACTTATGCCACTTTTAAAATAAACGGCTCAATTTATTATAAACACAATTTGTTTTGTTTTTAAACTTTCAATAATAAAATTAAACTGTCAATTTATTGTAGGTTTAAAGTAGGTTTTTCCTACTTTGAAGTTAACAAAGGTATGTTAAGGTTAAAGCTTTTTTTGAATACAACTTTAGGAAATTGTGCTTAACAACGGCAGTTAAACCCACTTTAAGTTTTTATGCATAGTAAAATGATTTAGATGCAATAAATTGTAACAAACAAATGCTTCCTATAAAAAAATCATCGCTTACTTTAAAAATAAAAAAGTGCCTTTATTCAAGTGAACCAGAAAAAATAGCACATTTTTGGACTTTTTTTTGATAAATTGCTTAAAAAAAGCTCTTTAGTCAAGAAACCACTATATTGTCATGGTTTTTCTTTTATATCTCAAGATGTCCAGCTTCCATTTCTATTTTAAAATTCTGCAATCGGTTAAAAATTGCAAAAGATAGTACAGGCTGCTGAATATGGAATTTTTAGTGCCTTTAAATAAGTGAACCGGAGTGTAAGTATTTCCGAATATACCGTTATAAAATTAAAAGAACATTGTATATTTTAACACCTCAATCATTTTAATGGATAAAAGCACAAAAATTCCAAAGCAAAAAAAGGATTCGACAAGCCTGCCTTTTCTTTCTGTGCAGGTGATCACGAAAATGCCTTGTAAAAGCAAAGCAATTTCTCTTGATGTAAGAAATTTAATAATCCAGCATTATAAATTAGAAAAAACTAAATAAAATAGCATAGCCGATATCGTTTAGAAATCAAAAACTACAGTACATTATATCGTACAAAAAATTTAAGGTAGAAAACAACGGTGATAAACAAGGTAAGGACTGGGTTCGACACTCGCAAACTAACAGAATTAGAGGAACGGCGAATCGTGCGGGAAGTAAGAAAAGATGCTAAAAGTAATGCCACAATTTAAGCAAAAATCTGTTACTTTCCAATCAATAAGAAATGTCTTAAAAAAGTACGACTTCCAAAGTAAAGTACAAAAATTCCTTAAAAGGTACTTTTTAAAACTTAACTTTCTAAAAAAAATCACATTATTAGCTGTTTAAAAAAATCTTATTATTTTAAAATAAAAATGCCTTTTTTCAAAATTAACTCTAGTTAAAACGCATAATCGACCTGCAGATTCTTTTAAAGAAAGCAATTTTTTTTAAGTACAAAAATTCCTTAATGGGTACTTTTTAAAAAAAGGTTTTTTTTATTTGAATGTTTATCTGGTGTGTTTATTTCTGACAAAAAAGCAATTTTTGTAAATTTCAAAAATTTGCTTAAAAGTTACTTTTTTAAAAAATTGATTTTTGTAAAGTAAAGACATTCTTATTTTAAAATAAAAATGCTTTTTTTCAAAATTAACTCTAGTTGAAACGCATAATCGACCTGCATTCTTTTAAAGAAAGCAATTTTTTTCAAGTACAAAAATTCCTTAAAAGGTACTTTTTAAAACTTAACTTTCTAAAAAAAATCACATTATTAGCTGTTTAAAAAAATCTTATTATTTTAAAATAAAAATGCCTTTTTTCAAAATTAACTCTAGTTAAAACGCATAATCGACCTGCAGATTCTTTTAAAGAAAGCAATTTTTTTTAAGTACAAAAATTCCTTAATGGGTACTTTTTAAAAAAAGGTTTTTTTTATTTGAATGTTTATCTGGTGTGTTTATTTCTGACAAAAAAGCAATTTTTGTAAATTTCAAAAATTTGCTTAAAAGTTACTTTTTTAAAAAATTGATTTTTGTAAAGTAAAGACATTCTTATTTTAAAATAAAAATGCTTTTTTTCAAAATTAACTCTAGTTGAAACGCATAATCGACCTGCATTCTTTTAAAGAAAGCAATTTTTTTCAAGTACAAAAATTCCTTAAAAGGTACTTTTTAAAAAAATGTATTTTTTAGCTGAGTGTTTATCTGGTGTGTTTATTTTTGACAAAAAAGCACTTTTTGTAAATTTCAGAAATTTCCTTAAAAGGTACTTTTTAAAAAATTGATATTTTATTCTTAGAAAGTTTTTTTTTTTTTTAAAGTATCTTTATCTGAGTATTTATATGACCTAATTTATTTTTTGAAGGTATTTTTTATATAACAATTATAGTTATTTGAACTTTTTTAATATTTTTTAGTAGTTAATTATTAAGCACAATTATTTTTGAAAAAATAATAAAAAATAAAGATTTAAAAAAATTTTTTATTAAATAATGAGCTAGTGCGTAATAATTAACTACTAAAAAGAAAGTATTTTTTGTAAACTAAAAAAATCCCTTAAAAAGTACTTTTTAAAGCTTAACTTTCGAAAAAGAATCACGATTTTTTGAAAGCATCTGTTTGAAAAAAACATTAATTTTAAAATATTTAAAAATTTTTTTTTGTTTTTTTTTTTCAAAAGTACCTTTAGTCGAAACGTATAACCGACCTAGAGGTCCTTTTTAAAGAAAGCACTTTTTAGAAAATATTATTTGATTGAATAGCCACATAAACAGTTTGTGAAGGTAGACTACTTTTTTTGAAATAATTTGTTGTGGAAAAAGGTCTCACAGTCTTGTTGATACCACATGTTAATCAAGACCAAAGCATGCAGTTGTAGCGTTAAAAAGTTTTCTATTATATCACGATATCGCTCTCCATTTACAGTTACTCTTATGCCATTTTCATTTTTAAAATAATGTCCAATGACTCCTCCTGACCAAATTGCACACCACACACTCCCTCTTTTAATGGATGCAAAGGTGACTGTTGAAAAATTTGAGGATTTTCCATTCCGCAGAATCGACTATTCAGCTTATTCACATTATCGGTTTAAATGCAGATATGTAATGAAAATCAGGATTGTCATGGCTGAGCTGTAACATCCTATTGGTATATGTACGGCGGCGTATATGATCTTGTGGAAGAAGCTCTTGTGTCAACTGAATCTTATAAGGAAACAAATCCAAATCCTTGTGTAAAATTGTGGCCAAAATTGTTTTTTTAAGACCCAGCTTCTGAGCACGTCGTCGAATTGAAATTGATGATTTGTTTTGAACACTTTCTTGAGCAGCAGTAATGTTTTCAGCCGATCTCACAGTACGTTGTGGCCTATCAGACCCTATTTCTATGAAGTCATTCACTAAACGATAAATAGTGCGTTTTGTTGGCACGTTAATTCTCTCAAAAATTTCACATAACTGCCTCATCGCTACAGTAATCGATAATTGATTTTTGATAAAATAACGATTTTAACACATTGGTTAATCGAATATTTTTCGATAATAAATTTGCCACGTGTCTACTTCACGACTGCCAAATATAAACTGAAGACGAATATTTACGAAAATGGCGGCAAAACAAAGTAGTTTACGTGCCTGAAGGACACCCTGTAGAAGTGTTTTTCTTTTTAAGTAATTGACTTGTTTAAGAATGTACACTTTCTGCTCCCCCCCGGGGGGTACATTTATCAGTTATGGATTAGTTAACCATCTAGGCTTGTGCAGCTGGGGGTATAAGGGAGCCCAGTACGCTGAAGGCAGCAGGGAGTCAACTGGAAGCTCCACGTTTATCCACGGGAATCAATAGGTCCGCTAATTGTCTCTTTAGCCTTTTAGCTGTTTATCTGACTGATTATTGAGGTTGGCCCTTCGGGAGTATCGTGGTGGCTGTGTGTTTCGAGGCCCTCGTTTGAGTTTGTGGGTCGGATCATTCACAATGAACACAATGAATGGTCCAGGTGTTCTTAATTATATTAAGCTTCATGCGTTCTGGACCAAGAGTTGGATGATAGTCTCCAACTCTTCAGCAAGGAGTGAAAGCTAAGGCCTGCTCCGACGTTTTGAAGTTGCAACTAGGATTGACCGGAGGATATACGTATCCGAAGGCCTTCTTATCCACAGCGGTAATGATCCACCATCTGATTAAGGCCCACGGCCAGGTGCAAATGTAAATCTTATCACGTCATATACTTTCACTGAAAAGATATTTTTTCTTGTTTTCTTTGCTTAAGAAGACTAAATTTTTTTTTTAAATTGCTTCCTGTTGCATACAACAGTTTTAACTGCTCTCATGCTCACATTTAAAAAATGCTCTCTCATTTTAAAATATTAAATCAAATCTTATCTAAATAAATTTAAATTAATCTATTTTTGGAAAGGTTAAAGGGTATTTTTCCCAAAAATATGTTTAGGTTTTCAGCATTTTATTATTTTTTTATTATATTCGTAATACTTTTACAAATATGTGTATGCTACACATGCACACGACTCACATATGTAAGAGAGTATTTAATTTGAAATATTTACTCTTTATTGTTTTGATAAGAATGAAAACAATTTAGATAGAGTTACCACACTGTTACCAACGGCCATGCGAATGAATACACTTTGCTGAATTAAATGAGTTTATTTTGGTTGGTTTTTGTTTTCTTTGGAGCAGACAGACGATTGTGAAAGAAAAGAAAAAAAATGTGCACATCTCGTATATTTATTTATTAAAAATTATCAGTTTCGTTTAATTTGCTTTATTTTTATAGTTAATTCACAATGCCCAGCCGACCTTATTGATAATAATATTTTTAATATTTTTAGTTGAGCTTAAATTCACACAATGAATTCAAAAGATTTACATTTCAGTCAGATCACTTTTAATGTTTTCAAATTCATTTTTAGTGCAAAAAAAAAAAAATTATAAAAAAAAATCCAAAACTTTTTAATTTCTCCAGCTCTTATAGATCAATCAAATTTAGTTATTTATTATTAATTAAAATGATAAAACCGGTTTTTTATTTAATTTCATTTTGCTATTTTAGCTTTCGAATTCAACAAATCGTAACATAATAAGTGGTTTTCATCATCAGCATTTTGGGCCAGAATATGAACCAGTAATAACTTTTGTTGACTCTCCACCAAATTCTGAAGAGTCTTGGCAGGGTAAGTAACAAAACACTTTAACGGTAGCAGTGGCAGTGTTCAATATTGTCTGCAAATATAAAAAAATTTTGAGCATTTTTTAAGCAATAATTTCATTTTTATTAAAAACATCTCTCTCATAACCATCACTCACTTTCCAGAGCTGATTGTAGTAAACAATCGAAATTAATTTCGATAACAAACTCTTGATGCTGACATAAGAAAGAAAATAAATCTTTAATTTGTTGCTCCAATCAAAACGTACATTTCGTGATAAGATTTACATCTGCACCTGGCCGTAAGCCTTAATCAGATGGTGACCAAACCACTGTGAATGAAAAGCAACGTCATTCACCTCCTAGGAAGCCGAAGACTAATCTTAGCAACTGGTCTTTCCTAGTTGCAATTTCAGCGGTTCCATAGCAGGGCTGCAAACCACAACTCCTTGCTGAAGAGCTGGAGACTATCTAACTCCTGACCATAACACATGACTAGCATGCTCACTGGATCTAGGATCATTCACCAGGTAGGTGTGATTAAAGGTGAAATGATCCTGGCCACCATAAAACAATACCTGAATGGGGCCGCAAAACCACAGTCACCACGATATTCCCGAAGGGCCAACCTCAATAAGTAGTCAGAGAAACAGCTAAAAGTCTAAAGAGACAATTAGCGGAACTCTGCGGGCTACTGATTCCCGGGGAAATAACGTGGAGCTTCCAGTTGACCCCTGCTGTCTTCAGGGGACTGGGCTTCCTTATACCCCCAGCAGGCTGCCGGGGGCACATAAATATGGTCTTTATAGAATTCCACTATCTAAAAGGCAGAGAGTCAACTGGAAACTTCACTTTATTTCCACGGGGATCAGTGTGCCCCAAAGTTCATTATTTGTCTCTTTAGACATTTAATAGTTCTCTGGCTGATCATTGAGGTTGGCCCCTATATGGGAGTAACGTGGTGGTTGTGGTTTCGCGGCCACATAACAGGCAGGTCAGTTTTTATACGGTGGCCGGGTTCATTTCACCTTTAATAAAACCTACCTGGTGAAATGTTCCCAGATCCAGTGAGCATGCTAGACATGTGTTCTGGACAGGAGTTGGAAAGTCTCCAACTCTTTAGCAAGGAGTGATGATTTGCAGCCCTGCTCTGGAATCATCGAAGTTGCAAGTTCTGTTGCATAGAATTATAGCTTCGGCTTCCTAAGACGAACATGACGTTCCAAATTGTGCAGTGGTGTGGTCCACCATCTGATTAAGTCTTCATGGCCAAGCGCGGATGTAAATCAAATCACATCAATCAATACCCCCAGCAGCACAGGTCTAGATAGTCAATTATTCTATAAAAACCGATAAGTGTGCCCCCGGGAGGACCAAAACGTACAATCTTAATTGTAAATGATACAAAATTTTTTTTAAAGAATTGTCTTAATATAGGCTGTCCGTCTGGAAGGTATAACTACTTTGTTTTGCCGCCATTTTGATAAACATTAATCTTGACAATTCATATTTGGCAGTCGTGAAGTAGACACGTGGCAAATTTATTATGGAAAAATATTCGATAAACCAACGTGTTTTAATCATTAAAACCGATTTATCAAAATCAATCATCAATTACTGTGACGATGAGAAAGTTACGTAAAATTTTTGGGAGAAACAATTGGCCAACAAAACGCACTTTCTATCGTGTAGTGAATGATTTCCAAGATAGAGCGTTTGTAGATGATAGGGTCTGTTAGGCCACAATGTACTGCGAGATCGGCTGAAAACATTACCGCTGCTCAAGAAAGTGTTCAAAACAATCCCTCAACCTCAATTCGACACCGTGCTTAATAGCTGGGTCGTCAAAAAACAACTTTGGTCACAATTTTGCACAAGTTTCCATATAAGATGCAATTGACACAAGAGCTTCTTCCACAAGACCATTTACGCCGCCGTACATATGCCAATAGGATGTTACAGCTCGCCCATGATAAACCCCGATTTTCATAAAAAAGATCATAAAGAGTGACGAGACACATTTTCATTTGAATGGACAAGTGAATAAACAGTATAGTCGGTTGTGGGGAATTGGAAACCCTTAAATTATTCAACAGTCACCTTTGCATCCATGAAAAGTGACAGTGTAGTACACCATTTGGTCAGGATTTATGACGTGATAAGATTTAAATTTGCACCTGGCCGTGGGCCCTAACCAGATGGTGGATCATTACCACTGTGGATGAATTGTAGCCTACAAGGCCTTCGGATACGTATATCCTCCGTTCATTCCTAGATGCAACTACAAAAGTCCGGAGTAGGCTTAAGTCTTCACTCCTTGCTGAAGAGTTGAAGACTTTCCAACTCCTGGTCCAGAACGCATGAAGCTTAATATAATTAAGAACACGACGGCCTTAATTCTCACTGCACCTGGACCAAAACTCAAACGAGGGACACAAACTCAAACGAAGGCCTCGAAAGACAAGCCACCACGATACTCCCGAAGGGCCTAGCTCAATAATCAGTCAGAGAACAGCTAAATGCCTAAAGAGACAAATAGCGGAACTCTGGGGAAATATGGTGGATTGTCCAGTTGGTTCCCCTAGCCTTGAAGGGGACTGGGCTCCCTTTTACCCCTGCAAGACACAAGTTTGGATGGTTGTGTAATCCATAAAGGCTTATAATGTGCCCCCGAGGAGGCTGGTCAGGAGGAATCATTAAACCATACTTCTTTGAAAACGGTGTAACGGTAACTGTGAATGGGGGAGCGATATTGTGATATGATTGAAAATTTTTTAACGCCACAACTGCATGCTTTCGGCTTGATTAACATGTGGCATCGACAAGATGGTACCACATCGTGTACAGCCACATTGCATACTACGAGACCTCTTTCCGCAATTAGTTATTTCAAGAAATGGTGATGCTGATTGGCCTCCACGGTCATCCGATTTGACTGCTCCGGACTTCTTTTTGTGGGGATATGTAAAAAGCAAGCTTTATGCAAACAAACCAGAAACGCTCGAGCAACCGAAACAAAATATTCGTGATGAAATTAACGAAATATCGCATGACATGTGTGGGAATGTAATGAAAAATGCATTTGTGAGTTTAACAGAGGCGGACATTTATCTGATATTGTATTCCATACATAATTGCCGACATTAAACAAAACATTAATCAATATAAGAGCCATTCTCCTTCATTTAATTAAAAACAAATAAAGTAGTATACCTTCCCGGCGGAAACCCGGTATTTTTTCATTATGATAGAACGATTTATAATTACATCTGAAACAAATTATCGGCCAAATGTGGCATACTTCTATTAGAGGGTCTCCCCGGGGTGCACATTTTAAGTCTTTATGGGTCCTACAACCATCTAGACTTGTGTCTTTCGGGGTAAAAGGGATCTCTCATCATCTCTGCGTAGATGAATTTGTAAAACAAAGAAATGTCAAATTAAGTTGGGCGCTAAAGTGTCACTCGCAATTAACATTGCGCACAATGGTCCAACCACCACAAATTTGCACTTGGCACATCAGCCTGTTATTGCCTCATTATTGAGTCGCTTTTGAAATATCGCTAAGTGTAGAAAAGAACAAAAACAAATTTTCTAAATTATTTGTATTTGAAAAACAGAAAAAAAATACTAGCAAAAGAAAACAGTGCTACCAAGTAGTATTTTCAAAAAAGTGAAACTTCTTTTACGCCAAATGCCACTAATGAATTTAAAATGTTGATCATATTTGTTACCTTCCCTAATTTACGATAAAAAATTTTTACTTCCTTTTGAATTTTTTACAGACGATCAATCAAAAGGTTCTCCAGGTCCACAAATAATTGACGTCCAAACAATATACTTGAATAGTAGTTCGCGTAAAAGACGAATGGAGTGGGATCCTTTGGATATAGGTCAGAGTGAAAACACTGCCTCTACACAAACCGGCGAATTACCAGCAAAAATAGCTACAAATCAATTAACTGAAAAGGATAAATATAAAAAGGAAAGACTAAATAGTGGTAAGTGAAAAGCTTCATTTCAAAAAATTTAACAGTTTTTAGTTAAAACTATTGCAAAAATGTTATTTAAAGTCCTGGCACACAATGAGATTTAGCTAATGCCAGTTAAAAATGGCATATGTGCCCAAAATGTACGCCAGTATGTAATAAATGTTTGACAGATTTCATAAAAGTAAATAATAGTTTCAGTACAATCAGAGCTGCATTTTGAATTTCATTTAATCAGTCAGAAACAAAGTAATTAAAAATATTATTTTTTGTAGAGTCAGAGTTATCAACTTAAAAAACATGGCGACAGTGTGGTATCATCAGTCATAATTTTTCTATTAAGTTTTCATCAGTTATGATTTTTCTGTAAAAAAAATTTCGTCGGTGTAAATTTTCTGTAGCAAATTTTCAACTGTCATTTTTTTTTTTAATTTTTAATCAGTCTTGATTTTTAAGTAGAAAATTTTCATTAATCATGATTTTTCTGTAAAAAATAATCTTCAGTCATAATTTATCTACAAAAAGGTATGATTTTTCTAAAAAAATTTCGTCACTCATTATTTTTCTGTAAAATATTTTCATCAGTCATAATTATTCTATAAAAAAATCTTATTAGACAAAACGATTTTATAAAAAATTTTCATCTATCTTAAGTTTTTTAAAAAGAGGTTGTTTTCAAACATGATTTTTCTATACAAATTTCTTCAGTCCTGATTTTTCTATAAATATTTCATCAGCCATTTTAGGTTATGATTTTTGTATAAAAAAATTTTCTTCTAAAAAAATTTCTTCAGTCATTATTTTTCTGTAAAAAATTTTCATCGGCCATAACTTTTTTCTATAAAATATTTTGTCAGTAAAAATTTGTGTAAATAATTGCCTTTGGTTATGATTTTTTTTATAAAAATTACATCAGTCATGATTTTTCTATAAAAAATTTTGCTATATCATGGTTTTTCTATAAAACTTTCATCTGTCATAATTTTTCTGTAAAATATTTTCATGCTACGTTATGATTTTTCTATAAAAAATTTTATCAGTCAATATCTTTTTGTAGAAAATTTTCATCACAGTTAAGTTTTTTAAAAAAAAGAGGTTGTTAGCTAGAAAATTTATTTTTCACCAGTCACCTTTGAAAAGGTATGATTTTTCTATAAAAATTTTATCAATCTTAATTTTTTATAAAAAATTTTGATCATTCAAGATTTTTCTAAAAAAAATTTTATCAGTCTTGATTTTTCTGTAAAATATTTTCGCCGATCATACTTTTTTCATATAAAATATTTTTTCAGTCAAAATGTTGTGTAAACAATTTTCTTTGGTCATGATTTTTCAATAAAAATATGTTCAGTCATGATTTTTCGAAAATAATTACATTACCCATGACTTTGCTATGAAAAAAAATTTACGTTATGATTTTGTATAATATATATTCTGCAGTTATGATTTTTGTGAAAAAACCTTAATCAGTCATGGTTTTTTTTATAAAAATTTCATCAGTCATGATTTGTCTATAAAATATTTTCATCAGCCACACTTTTTCTATGAAAAGTTTTCATTAGTCATAATTTTTCTGTAAAATATTTTCATCAGTCATGATTATCCTATAAAAAAATCAAATCAGTCAAAACGATTTTATAGAAAATTTTCATCAGTCCTGAGTTTTTTAAAAAGATGTTGTTAGATAGAAAGGCATGATTTTTCTATACAAATTTCTTCAGTCCTAATTTTTCTATAAATATTTCTTCAGCCATTTTAGGTTATGATTTTTGTATAAAAAAATTTCTTCTAAAAAAAATTCATCAGTCATGATTTTTCTGTAAAAAATTTTCATCGATCATAATTTTTTTTTACAAAATATTTTGTCAGTAAAAATGTTGGGTATACACTTGCCTTCGGTCATGATTTTTTCTATCAAAATTTCATCAGTCATGATTTTTCTATAAAAAATTTTGGTCTGTCATGATTTTTCTATAAAACTTTCTTCTGTCATAATTTTTCTGTAAAATATTTTCATGCTATGAAATGATTTTTCTATAAAAAATATTCTTCAGTCATGATTTTGCTAAAAAAAAAATTTTATCAGCCACGATTTTTCTATAGAAATTTCATTAGTCATGATTTATCTATAAAATATTTTCAACAGCGACTTTTATCTATAAAAAGTTTTCATTACTCATAATTTTTCTGTAAAATATTTTCATCAATCATGATTATTCTATAAAAAAATCTTATCAGTCAAAACCATTTTATAGAAAATTTTCCTCAGCCCTTAGTTTTTTTTAAAAAGAGGTTGTTAGATAGAAAATTTATATCAGGCATCATTTTTCTATACAAATTTCTTCAGTCCTGATTTGTTTATAAATATTTCATTAGCCATTTGAGGTTATGAGTTTTGTAAATAAAAAAAAATTTTCTTCTAACTTATACCGAATTAACCAGCCGCCTTTTAATTAAACATTGGCATAACATGACCTCAGCAATGGAGAAAACGTGTCGTTACATGCTCTCCCTCTTAATAATCTATTTTTTTATAATAAATATTTTATAAAAATATCATAAAATATTTATTAAAGGAATCTAAGCGCATATTAACGTCAATTAAATTTAAAAACTGATTCAAAAAAATAAAATTGTTTACATAAAAAAAAAACTTTATCAGTCATGATGTTTTTATTAAAAAAATAATTTATTACTTTTGTTTTTATAAAAAAAATTCTTCAGCTCTTTATTTTGCTGTTAAAACAATTTCTCTTTTTCTCTCTAAGATTTTTTAGAGAATGAGTTTTACGAATGAATTTTACGAATGAACTGTGCAGAAAAGTCAGTGATGGCCTTACAAAATATGTCAAAGATAATCGTGCTGACTATTGAAGGAACTTTTCTCGACTGGCTCATAGCATTAAAGCAATGACACAGTTCTGCCTTAAATATTTAAAATAAATGTACACTTCTCTACGAAGGCATCTAGCAGGTACAATTCAAGCAAAAGCTTATGGTACCAAATCTTTAAGCAGAGTGTACAGAGTGTCCGCAAGGAAGGTATACTATTTTGTTTTGCCGTCATATGGGTAAATAGTCTTGACAGTTCATACGAGTATTTGCCAGTCGTAAAGTAGACACGTGACAAATTTATTATGGAAAAAATATTCGATAAACCAACGTGTTTTCGTCTTTAAAGCCAATTTATCGAAATCAATTATCGATTACTGTGATGATGAGAAATTTACGTGAAACAATGTGACAACAAAACGCACTATTTATCGTGTAGTGAATGATTTTGAAGAAAGAGGGTCTGTAGATGATAAGCCCAAGCATGGACCACAACGTACTGCAAGATCGGCTGAAAACATTACTGCTGCTCAAGAAAGTGTTCAAAACAATCCAATGAATCAAAATAGTCCATCAACTTTGGCCACAGTTTTTCACAAGGATTTGTATTTGTTTCCATATAGATTCAGTTGACGCAAGAGCTACTTCGGCAAGGCCATTTCCGCCGCCATACATATGTCAATAGAATGTTACAGCTCGCCCATGACAACCCCGATTTTCGTGAAAAAAATTATAATGAGTAACGAGGCACATTTTCATTTGAATGGATAATGTGAATAAACAGAATAGTCGGCTCTGGAGATTGGGAAACCCTCAAATTATTCAACAGTCATCTTTGCATCCATTAAGAGTCACAGACTGTGCAATTTGATCAGGAGGCGTCATTGAACCTTATTTCTATGAATGGGGAGCGATATCGTGATATGATTGAAAGTTTTTTAAGTCTGTTTTGGGCTTAATTAATATGTGGTATGAATAAGACGGTGCCACAATGAATACAGCCAGGATTATAATGGAATTACTGCAAGACCTCTTTCCACAACAAGTTATTTTAAGAAATGGTGCTGTTGATTGACCTCCACGGTCGCTTGTTTTAACTGCTGCGAACTTCCTTTTTGTGGGGATATCCATCTGAAAAGCAAGGTTTATGCAAACAAACCAGTGACGCTTGGAGCAACTCAAATAAAATATTTGTGATGAAATTAATGAAATATCGCGTGAATTGTGTAAAAATGTAGTGAAAAATGTGCTCCAAAAGGTTCGCAGTTCTGAGACTTACAGAGGCGGACAGTTAAATGCCAACATTAAATAAAACATTTTTCAATATAAGATCCGTTATTAGCAAACAAGATAGTATACCTTCCCGGCGCACATTCTGTTAAACAAAATTTCAAGAATTTTTTTTTAAACTAAATTTCAAGAATTTTTAAATCTTAAATTTCTTTAAAAGTTTTGGGATTTAAACGTTTCTTGAATATCCTCCAGTATGCTGCTGTGATCTTTTGTCTGGTATTTTCAAGATTATTCTCTATCGTGTTTATGCTCACTAATTTGCCTTTTATACTTAATTTCGTGAAAGTAAATTGAAAACATTTAATTTAAAATTAACTTTTGATAGACTAATGTGAATTAAATTGTTCATTAACATGTTCACACTAAATGCTTAGTTTAATACCTTTAATTTAAACCCCCTCCCCCTCCCTTTATTTTGTTTATGATTAATTTTTATTTGACGCAACTGCTCATAAAATTATTAATCTTTGGTAAGAGGGAAGGTAAAACTGAAAACGTGTCTGCAAATGTACAGTTGAGAACAAAAAAATGACGACTGCCGAACAATGAAAAAAATATTGGGCAAAGAATATAGATGGAGGAGCTATTAGTCTATTGGTGGGTAAATTAAAGAGGATTTCACGGGGAATGGGTAATGTAAAATCTTCTGGTCAAAATCTTTGGAAAATGCTGCTTTCTTCACAGCAGCTCATTAGTGTGTGTAAAAAAGGGGGTCTTGGCCCTTAAACAAAAAAGAAAAAAAAATTTGGGCTTACTTATTTACCTCTGCAGACAAGTCAATTAACGGCGATGGAGTAGAATCGAAATTGGATATCTGGAATTGTTTGCACTTTGTTTGAAAAACGGCAATGTTTTCGTTTGGTACTGTATTTTGCTGCTGTCATCAAGCCCTGAATTTCGTGATAAGATTTACATTTGCACCTGGCCGTAAGCCTTAATCAGATGGTAGTCAAACCACTGGGAATGAAAAGCAACATCATTCACGCCCTACAAAGCCGAGGACTAATTCTAGCAACAGGTCTTTTCTAGTAGCAATTTCAGCGGTTTTAAAGCAGGGTTTCAAACCACTACACCTTGCTGAAAAGCTGGAGACTATCCAACTTCTGGTCCAGAACACATGACATGACTAGCATGCTCAGTGGGCCGGATCATTCATCCGTTGTTCTCAGTAAAGGTGAGATGATCCTGGCCCCTTAATCAAATACCTGAAAGCCGTGAAACCACAATCACCACGGAACTCCCGAAGGGCCAACCTCTATAATCAGTCAGAGAAAAAGCTTGAAGTCTAAAGAGACAATTAGCGGAACTCTGGGGCCTACTGATTCCCGCGGAAATAATGTGCAGCTTCCAGTTGACACCCTGCCAGCCTTCAGGGTACTGGGCTTCTTTATTCCCCCGTTGACACATGTTTAGATGGTTGGATAATCCATAAAGATAGATAAATATCTCCCCGGAGGGAAACCAAGCCCTTAATTAAGTGATACGGTTTACATCTGCACCGGCAGTGAGCCATAATCAGATGATGGCCATTACCACTGAAAAGCAACGCCATTCACGCCATTCAAGGCCATCCAATAAGTGTATCCTCCAGTCACTCCTAGTAGCAATTTCAAAAGCCCGAAGTAGGTCGCAGCCTTTACTCCTTGCTAAAGAGTTGGAGACTATCCAACTCCTGGTCCAGAACGCATGAAGCTTAATATAATTAAGAACACGACGGCATTCATACTCACTGGACCTGAATCATTCATTGTGTTCATTGTGAATGATCCGACCCACAAACTCTGACGAGGGCCTCGAAACACACAGCCACCACGATACTCCCATATAGGGGTCAACCTCAATAATCAGCTAGAGAATAGCTAAATGTCTAAAGAAACAAATAGCGGAACTCTGCGAGCTCACTGATTCCCGTGGAAATATAGTGGATTGTCCAGGTGACTCCTTTTACCCTGCAAGACACCAGTCTAGATAGAATACTAGGCTCCAAAAAGACTATCATGTGCCCCCGAGGAGAACCAAGCCCTTAATATCTATTTACATTAAAAAGTCTTGTCACTTGTTATTTAGCTCTTCACAATCCGTTAGGCAAAACTTTAATTATACAGGGTGTCCGTCGGGAAGGTAGAGACTGACTACCTTGTTTGGTTTATAATTTTTGATTAAATGAAAGAGAATGGATCTGATATTGATAAATGTTTTATTTAATGTCGGCAATTATCTATGGAATTATCTATATGAGATAAATGTCCGCCCGCCTCTGTTAGCCTCACAAGTGCGTCCGCTTTTGAGCACATTTTTTATTACATTTTCACACATTTCACGCGGTATTTCATTAATTCATCACGAATATTTTATTTGAATTGCTTTAAGCGTGTTTATGGTTGGTTTGCATAAACCTTGCTTTTCAGATAGATTTCCTTACAAAACGAAGTCCGGAGCAGTCAAATCGGGCGACCGTGGAGGCCAACTAACATCATCATTTTTTTAAATAACTTTTTGTGGAAAGAGATCTCGCAGTAATTCCATTGTAATCCTGGCTGTATGGCGATGTAACATCGTCTTGCAGTTGTGGCGTTAAAAAGTTTTTAATCACATCACGATATCGCTCCCCATTCACAGTTACCGTCCCCCCGTTTTCATTTTCAAAGAACTAAAATCCAATGATTCCTACTGACCAAATTAAACACTTTTAATGGATGCAAAAGTGACTGTTGAATAATTTGAGGGTTTCCCATTCCCCAGAATCGACTATTCTGTATATTCACATAGCCATGTGTCTCATCACTCATTATGAATTTTTCATGAAAGAAAAGGGATTGTCATGGGCGAGCTGTAACATCCTATTTGCATATGTATGGCGGCAGAAATGGTCTTGTGGATGAAGCTCTTGTGTCAACTGAATCTTATATGGAAACAAATGCAGGTCCTTGTGTAAAATTGTGGCCAAAGTTGTTTTTTGAAGACCCAGCTTCTGAGTATGGCGTCGAATTGAGTTTAATTGATTGTTTTGAACACTGTGTTGAGCAGCAGTAATGTTTTCAGCCGATCTTACAGTAAGTTGCGGTCCATGCTTAAGCCTATCACCTACTTACTCTCTTTCTGCGAAATCATTCAGAACACCATAAATAGGGCGTTTTGTTTGCACGTTGCTTCTTCAAAAAGTTTCACGTTCCCTGTAGGCTAGTAGGTAGTGTATGGGGGTTGTGGGTTCGATTCCCAACGAAGACCTTGTTTTTTTCTCACTACAAAAATAAAAATTGACTGTCGGTGAGGCTGTTAAGCGATGGAGGCATAGTCACTGGTCGCTGTGCTCTCTTTATACGGTAGTTAATTTCCGACTATCCTTCTACTTTCACCACCTGGTTTCATCTCTTCTCTATCTCTTTCCTAAAGAATGTAGCACGGTACTTAACTAAATAGGCATTGTTGCCTGAAGTGCTACTTCTCTATAAAAAAAAAGTTTCACGTAACTCTCTCATCGTCACGTCAATCGATGATTAATTTTGATAACATGTTTCAACGATTAAAATACGTTGGTTTATCGAATATTTTTCCATAATAAATTAAATTTGCCACGTGTTTATTTCACGACTGTTTACCAAAATAGCGGCAAAACAAAGTAGTTTACCTTCCCGGTGTTCACCCGGTAGAAAACAAAAAAAAAAAAAAAAAACAAAAAACAAAACAACAACAAACTAAGAATTGCAGCGACAAAAATCGTCCAATGTAAATTGGGACTCACATGGCTATTTTTGCTCTAACGAAATAAGGCGAATTTAATTGAGAAAACATTTTCTCTTATTTTCAAAAAAAAAATTAATCAACCTTTTTGGTTTGTTCTATCTTTTATTTATTCAACTGTCTTTAAATGCTACACATGCTAAATAATAACAAAATCTGTTGTTGTTGTTGCTGTTGGTATTGTTATTGTAACATTTAATAATGGCTGGTGTGTAGTCTTATCACTAGATGTTTACTTTCTTAAAGCGTCTAAGCGATAAGTGAAAAAAAAGGAAAACATTTAAGTACACTGCCACACCGTCACATTCAGTTAAAGCGTAACGTAAAGGGCATCACATACATGTGAAAAAAATGTGAAATAAACAACACTGAGAAGTTATTTGCTTTTTAGAATTGAAGAAAACTGTCTATTGAAAATAACAAAATATCAAAATTAAAATTACAAGTTAAAGTTTTCGATTAACTTTTCGAATTTCGAAATTT
Organism: Trichopoda pennipes; assembly: GCA_030448955.1. NCBI lineage: Eukaryota > Metazoa > Arthropoda > Insecta > Diptera > Tachinidae > Trichopoda > Trichopoda pennipes. The sequence continues at coordinate 9,955,313 of JASKUP010000040.1, forward strand.
ATAAAAATGGCCTGAACACACACGCATACGCGCCCATACACAACATTGTTAATTAACAATTATCTGTTAATTTTTTTAATCAGCAATAATATTTTTAAGACATTTCACAATTTTTAAATGTTAAATTTTGTATTTGTCTTAAAAGCTACGCAAGACTTATGAATGTGGATCAAGGATGAGAATAAAAAACAATCGAATATTTCTCACAGCAATTTTTGTTAGTGCAAAATAGCACACACAGAAAGCTCTCAGATTTTGGGGTCCAACATTTTGAGGGGCGGTAAATAAAACTTCCTGTTTCCATCAGTGTCGTGCAGACGAAAGATCATTAATCGAATAATATTTAGAATCACTACGATTAAATGGCGGACAAATTTCAGTTTCTCATTGTTAAGTAGCCATTTTGAACTACCGAAACTAGATATTAAATTAAATTTCTAAAAGTTTTTAAATGCTAATAAGACATCCCCCCAGGGGCATATAAATATGGTCTTTATAGAATATTCCACTATCTAGACTCAGTGCAACTGGGGAAAAAGGGAGCCCAGTCCCCTGAAGTCAGACAGGATGACAACTGGAAGCTCCACTTTATTTCCACGGGGATCAGTGAACCCGCAGAGTTCATTATTTGTCTCTTTAGACATTTAATAGTTCTCTGACTGATCATTGAGGTTGGCCCCTATAAGGGAGTATCATGGTGGTTGTGGTTTTGCGGCCCCATAAGGGATTTATGAAAATTATGGTGGCCAGCATCATTTCACTGATATTGACACGCAAAGTGAACGATCCAGTCCAGTGAGCATGCTTGACGTGTGTTCTGGACAGGAGTTAGAAAGTCTCCAACTCTTTAGCAAGGTGTGATGGTTTGCAGACCTGTCCTGGAATCATTAAAGTTGCAACTAGGTGGTTCTGTTGCTTAGAATTATGCCTTCGGCTATCTAGGACGCATGTATGACGTTCCAAATTATACTATGGTGGTTTGTCCACCATCTGATTAAGGCTACATAGCCAGGTGCAGATGTAAAACAAATCACACTCTAATAAGAAATCCCCGGTAGCATATCTTGGTAATCACCCGTACATCTTGATAGTTCGCCCCCGGGAGTACGCAGTCTTGAATGTGCCTTCGGTGGCAAAAGGGTGACACTAGTCGCTTGGGCTAGCAGGAGCCCGATACTGGAAAAGGCATAGGACTCTCGAAGTCCGACCAGTGAGTTATAAACACACACTGGTACCACGGGAACTAGTTGACCGCAGGGCTGCGGACCTGTTCTGGTTGTTGGTAAGGCCCCTCGGCCTCAACGTGGTGGCTTTGGTTTAAATTGGGCTTGAAGAAAGTTCCACAGAGGTGCTAACGAAGAGAAAAGGTGAACATACAAATAAATGTCCTAGTTGCGCTTCTATCAGGACCAGGAGTTGGATAGTCTCCAACTCTTATGCTGGAAGTGAGGGCACGGCCCTGCTACCATGCACTCGAAAATTGCGACTACGGCGTATATGCACCTAGTGCGTATTCGTCTTAGGTCGTGAGTGGACACTTTTTTCTATACCCACTGGTAAGACCACCTTAAGATTATGGCCACATGGCACGGTGCTGATGTTAATCTTGTCACGCTCTTACAACTTGATATTGTAGCTTCAGGGTGTAAAAGGCGGCACCATAAACCTAGGCTTGCAGGAGTCTGAAACTGAAAGGAATGGACCTTCGAAGTCCGACCAGTGACTTACCAACACAGTACTACGGACATCGGTAGCCCGCAGTGCTTCGGCGCTTTTGAACACCACCTCTGTCTATGCTCCGCTGTGGAATGCCTGCGACTGAATCAGCTTTTTCGACGGTATTTTGGGGACTTGTGTTATGTTTTATCATTAGAAAAATAAGTGGCTGGTAGTAAACCAGAAGGCCGGTTTTATTTTTTACTACTGCATTTAGTACCTTAATATATTTTGAGAAGATGAGCCAACAAAGGAGTGATTAGCATTTTTAGGGAAATAAATAATTGTACAGGGTGTCCTTTGGGAAGGTAGGGAAAGTAGTATTGTTTGTTTATAATTTTTAATTAAACTGATAAATGTTTTATTTAATGTTGGCAATTATGTGTAGCATACAATATCAGATATATGTGCGCCCCTGTCACACATTCTCACACATTTCTCGCAGCATTTTATTAATTTAATCACGACTATTTTATTTGAATTGCTCAAGCGTTTCTGGTCTGTTTGCATAAACCTTGCTTTTCAGATATACATACGTGATAAGATTTACATCTGCACCTAGCTGTGTAAGTCATAACCAGATGGTAGATCATACCACTGCACATGAAGTGTAGCATCATCCTTGCTCTAGAAGATCTTCAGATACGTATATCCTCCGGTCACTCCTAGTAGTAACTACAAAAGCCCGAAGCAGGCCGCAGCCTTCACTCCTTGTTGAAGACTTGGAGACTATCCCACTCCTGGTCCAGAGCTCACGATGCTTAATATAATTTAAGAACACGACGGCATTTATGCTCACTGGACCTGGACCATTCATTGTGAATGATCCGACCCACAAACTCAAACGAGGGCCTCGAAACACACAACCATCACGATACTCCCGACCGACCGACCGACCGACCTCAATAATCAGTGAGAGAACAGCTAAAAGTATAAAAAGACAAATAACTGAACTCTAGGGCTTTACTGATTCCCGTGGAAATACAGTGGAAATGTCCAGTTGGCTACTGCTAGCCTATTAGGGGACTGGGCTCCCTTTTATCCCCGAAGACACAAGTATTGACGGTGGATTTCTGTCAAGACATATAAATGTGCCTTCCGGGGGGAACTTTTCAGATATCCCCACAAAGAGAAGTTTAGAGCAGTCAAATTAGTCAATTAACAATCACCATTTCTTGTAATAACTTGCTGTTGAAAAAGGTCTAGCCGTGATTTCATTGTAATCCTGGCTGTATGCAATGTGGCATCGTCTCATTGATACCACATGTTAACCAAGGCCAAAGCATGCGGTTTTGGGGTTAAAAAGTTTTCAATCAAGGTCTTCCTATCGCTTCACCATTCAAAGTTACCATTACGCCGTTTTCATTTTCAAAGAAGTAAGGTCCAATGCTTCCTCCTGATCAAAGGTGACTGTTGAATAATTTAAGGGTTTCCATTTCGATAAGTTTTCTGTCATATCACTATATATCTCCTCATTCACAGTTACCGTTACGCCGTTTTCATTTGCAAAGAAGTAAGGTTCCATCATTCCTTTCTTTTTTTAAAGAGACGTAGGCAATACTGCCTATTTAGTCACAACCGTGCAACATTCTTTAGGAAAGGGATAGAGTTGAGATGAGTTAGGTGGTGAAAGTAGAAGGAAAGTTACGTAGCCTTCAAGCTCTTATTTTTTTTTTTGTAGTGAACACAACCACCCCTAGATTGGCAGGCTATACTACCTATCTGTCTACCGGGGCAGCTTTCCTTTCTAGAAGGCCCATGTTAACGGAAATTAACTGCCGTATAAGGCAGCACAGCGACAAGTGACCATGCCCTCATCACTGAGCAACCCCACCGGCAGTCAATTTTTATTTTTTGTAGTGAAAACTGCCAAGGTCTTTGCTGGGAATCGAACTCACAACCCCCAGACTGATAACTGTTGAATAATTTGAGTATAAGTAGTATACCTTCCGGACGGACACCCTGTAGAAGCTATAAAACTTTTATTCACTACAATTAATTAATAGAATTTGTTTTATGCTCAACAAGTTTTGTTTGCAGTCGTAATCAAACTGATAAAGTTTTCTATTTATTCTAGTTTTTCAATTTGCCTGTTACTGCCAAATACAAGTCAGCTTGAGCTCTGTTCGTAATCATTTGTTTTTATACAATTGAATTTAAAATTTATAAAATTTATATTCTTTTTGTTGATCATTATCAATACCTAATGACTCGGACACTTTTAGATGGATCATCATGTTGGAAGAAGAAAAATACATGTGTCAGCTTTCTATATTTTTATTTATTTTTTTTTTGGTGTTGTTGGTTTTAGCGATTACAATCTGAAATAACAAAAGAAGAAATTATACACAAAAAATAAGATTCGAATAAAGTTAATTCAAAGCTCATAATCATCGTTTCGTCTCGTCTAATCACCAAAAAAAAAGCTATTAATTATAAAAACAAAATAAAAAAACCTAAATGAGCAGCTACTAGTTTAACTGTCATAGTGTGACATAAAAATATGTATGTATGTGTTAGTGTAAGCAAAATAGTTTTATGATGGTTACGAATGAGCATGAGCATTTCTTACTCCAGCTAACAGATGATGGATGACAAATGATGGTAAATGACAAACTAAACAGTCGAAGGATTGATAAAATCATATCGGAGATAATGTGTTGATTATTGATAAGCTGGTATTATTTAGGTGTATGTATATATACCAGGGATGGTAAACGTAATTTGCATTTTGCCCCCGTGGGGGACATTGAAAGTGACAGGAAAGACCTCTGGAGGGAGTTTATTTCACATATGAACTATTTTGCTAAAAAAAGAACTTTCCCTATAATGCGTAGTGCGATTCACGGGTCAATCGATCACAAATGGATGCGCTCTCAACGAAAGTCTAATCAAACGGAAAAAAATCTGCGAGTTTCGGAAACGAGATTCTTAATTTTGTTAGAGCACTCCTCACGTAAATGATAGTGTAACGATAAAACAGTGAAATACAAGCCACATTGTGTCGATGCTTTAGAGAATCAATAGAGTTGAATAATCTACCATCCCTAATGAGCCTCCTGTATGCAGTCGAGCAACTGCAAAATAGACTTTGGAGCGCCGGCCCATACATGACACTTATATTCCATCTTTGGCCGGATGGAGGTGGTATATATAGTACGAATTTCGGATGGAGTGACGCATCTGTACTTCAGGCTAACAGAGACGGACATTAATCTGATATTGTATTTCATGCATGAATAAAACATTTTTATCATTTCTCTTTTTTATCCATTCTCTTTCGCTTAAGAAAAATTATAAACATAAATATGCGGACACCCTGTATTATAGTGACTCTTTTATATTCCCGAAATACAGTACATGTCAAACTGTGATTGCTTTCAAAAACTTTTAAAACTGTTTTTTTTTATACAATTTCAATAATTTTTTATTTTATTTTAAGTCTAACAGTGCAGGCCAACTGAGCTTCCTCTTACTGGTGAAACTACAACTTTGCTCCTAAATAAACTAAAAATCTCCTGAGAGTTTTCTCTAATTTTTTTTTGCAACTCTTAAGAGTTTGCAGCTCATGATGTGATGAGAAATTTGGTTGTGTTTATATTTACCATTCCAAGAAAAGTATTGACATTTTCCTGGCTCTGCTCTGCTTTGTTGGGTACCGTGAAATAACTCCCAAATGAAACAACTCCCAATGGAATAAGTCCCCACAAAAATGAAATAACTCCCAGTACCCGGGCACTGTTAAAGTGTTTTATGGTGTTCTATGGTGTAACAGGTAACTCGCGTTGAAAGAGGTCCTTAACTTTGATATTATACCACATATCATAGATATATCACCAAAGGCCGGCTATACAGACAATATTTTGTTAGCGAAGCCGGTGTTCTATATACCATACAGAGAGATCATTGAGCCATGCCGGTCTGTGTAGCAGGCCTTCGGCCGGAGGGAAGGGTTAACCTCCATGGTATAACAAACCCTGGTTCTGCTCACCAAAAGTTTTCTGCATAGCCGGCCTACGGAAAGATTTTATTCTCTATAGTATAACAAAACCCGACTTCGCTGACTAAAAGTTTTCTCTGTAGCCAGAAGAATGGAACAAGTCCTAAATAAATAGCTTCCATTAGGTGACTCCTAATAATGACTCTTTAATTAATTAAAATGAAATAACTTCTTTACCATAATACCCTAAAGGTTAAGGGAGGAAAATATTTTGTTAGCGAAGCCGGTGTGCGAAATACCATAGAGGAGAAAATCTTTCAGCCCGGCTAACAGAAAAAGCTGTAAGCGAAACCGATGGAGGAGAGATTAAAAAAAAATTAAACAACCTTAAAAAATAATTTTTTTTTTAAGAGAAGAAGCACTTCAGACAACAATGTCTATTTAGTCAAATAAAGTGCTACATTCTTTTAGGAAAGGGATAGAGAAGAGATGAGACAGGCGGTGAAAGTTGAAGGATAGTTACGGAAATTAATTGTCGTATAAGACAGCACAGCGACCATCATCACAAAGCAACAGTCAATTTTTATTTGTAATGAAAAAACAAAGGTCTTTGTTTGGAATCGAACCTACAATCCCTAGTCTTGTAAGCTATCACACTATCTACTAGCCTACAGGGGCACCTATTGGGACAGTTATAGCAACCTTTATAATAATATCTGAATGAACTGAAATGCAATTTTAGTCAAATGAAATAACTCCCAACAGAATTCAGTTAGGAGTTATTTCATTTGGGAGTTATTTCATAATGAATGAAAAATTATGAAATAACCTCCAAAAAATTGGGAAATAACTCCCGATTTGTATGAAATTTTTGAATTTTTTGCTGGGAGTTATTTAATTTTTTTTTTGGAGTTATTTTATCACGATACCGCTTTGTTGAAGGTGTCTTTAAAAATTTGTCAATTAATCGACTACGTAAATTTCGCGTTTATATTCGCTTTAAGCGAATTGAAATATTTATTTTTTGAATTTTTTATTCGCCGACTTTCATTTTTAAAATTTCGTTATGGTTGGTTGAGTTTATTTTATATTTTTGTCAAATTTGTATTTTTAGTGAATTTGAGAAGTGTTTTCCGTAAAACTTTAATTTAACAATTTTAACTTATAATTAATTATAATTAACTTTTTCATTTTCTTCAAGTTATCGTGCTTTGAAATTTACATTTTTTACAGAAATAAATTTTTTCCAAATAATTTTTATTTTTAATAATTCATTTTTTTACAGATTTTTGATTTTATTGTAAATTTTTATTTTACTTTTATTTTTGTGTGATTGTTTTTTAACACATTAAAAAAAAAAGATATTTTTTTAATTCGTTAGGCTGCCTTTAAAAGAATTTTGCTGTTATCAGTTGTTGCTTAATTCATTATTTATAAAAATTTTTTAAATATAATTAAGATTTGTTAAACAATATTTTATATAAAAAATTAATTATCATAATCTGCTGGTAGGCTCTTTAAACTGAATTGAATTAAATTTTATTTATTTACAATTCAATTTCAGGTCGTGGCACCTGGGGCGATGATATTGGATTTGACTTAAATACAGAGTTTAATAGCAACTCCTATTTAAATAGGTAAGTTTTAGGCCTTTTGCGAAAAAAAAACCAACAAATTTTTTGCTGCCATTAATTTTCGAATTTCGATTTTTTTTTAATTTATTTTTTTTTTATATTTAATTATAAAAATTATTTTTTTTTTATTTTTCATTTTTAAAGTGAATCTTTTATGAGTTTTGCTTCTGGCTTACCCGCCGCCCTTAAACAAGAACCGCAGACAGATCAATTAAAAATTAATAAAAATTCCTTAAACCTTCAACAAGATTCGGGTAATTTAACTGTTTCAATAAACAAAAACATTAAATCTCCATCAACACCAGCAACATCTTCGGGTCATATTGAAACATCTTCGGAGAAACTTAACAAAAATGATTTAATCGACAGCAATTGTATTTTGGAACAAAATTCAAATCCCAATAAAGCAAATAATTTAAATAATGAACAGAGTAAGTGAAATTCTTAAATAAATGTATTTTAAATTAAAAAAAAAATAAAAAATTAAAAAAACAATTAAAATCTGTTGACCTGGCGTTTCCTCTTTAACTGTGAAAAATTTTAGTTTTTAACTTACGTAACTTTTTAAACGTTACGTAACGTATATAAATCGTAACGTAAATGAACTTCTTTAATATTAAAACTGAAAAAAGCGAGAAAATTAAAAACTGTTAAAATTTTAGTTTTTAACTTACGTAGCGATGTATACGTTACGTAAAGTAACGTATATAAAACGTGACGTATATAAAACGTAACGTATATAAAACGTAACGTTTCATTGATAGTCTCAATCATTAAGTGTTTATTTTGGTGTCTGTCGTCTTTTAATAAGAATATTATTGGATATTTGGAGACGGTCAAAATTTTAGTTTTTAACTTACGTAGCCTTGTATATGTTACGTAATGTTATGTATGTAAAACGTGGCGTATATAAAACGAAAGGTATATAAAACGTAACGTATTATTAATAGTCTCAATCATTAAGTGTTTATTTTGATGTCTGTCGTCTTTTAATAAGAATATTATTGGATATTTGGAGATGGTCAAAATTTTAGTTTTTAACTTGCGTAACGTTGTAAATGGTACGTAACGTATATAAAAAAGTAACGTAAATGAACTGCTTAAATATTAAAATTAATATTAAAATTAGTTTTTAACTTATGTACCGTTGTATACGTTACGTTATGTTACGTATGTAAAACGTAACGTTTTATTGATAATCTCAATCATTAAGTGTTTATTTTGGTGTCTATCTTCTTTTAATAAGAGTATTATTGGATAAAACTTTAAATCACTAAAGGGCCGAACATTTAGCTGCAGAACAGAGATGTATTTTAAATAAAAAAAACAATAAATAAAAGGTTAATACACTAAAACAAATCTCTTGCTCTTTAACTGTTTAATGTTGTATATGTTACGTGACGTAACACATGTAAAACGTAACGTATATAAAACGTAACGTTTCATTGATAATCTCAATCATTAAGTGTTTATTTTGGTGTCAGTCGTCTTTTAATAAAAGTATTATTGGATATTTGGTGACTTTAAATCACTAAAGGACCGAACGTTTAGCTGTAGAACAGAGATGTGTTTTAAATAAATAAACAAAATAAAAGGTTAAATACAATTTAAGTGTTAAAATTTTAGTTTTTAATTTACGTAACGTTGCATATGTTACGTGACGTAAGGTATATAAAACGTAACGTTTTATTCAATTCTTTATTTATTTCAATTCTTTAGAGTACTTGTTTTGGCGTCTGTCTTCTTCTAATAAGAGTATTATTGGATAATTTGAGCAATCCCATGTTGTTTTTAATTATTCACTAAGTTTATTTCACCACACATGTCGTGGTGAAATAAACTACATACTGTGATCTTAGCTACTGTGCTGGTAAATTCTTTTCAATTCTTGTGATAATCTTTGAAAAAACAATAACAAAATATTAAAAAATCCCTACAGATCAGCTACACTGGCATTTTTGTTTTTATTGTTAAGTTGGGCAGCTGGAAGTGATTTTATTTATTTACATTCTTTACTTTAATTTAATTTATGATTCATCTTCAAATCGAAAACGCCTTTGCCACCATTTATATAAGGTGTCCGGCGGACACCCTGTGTTACAGAAATTATTACCTTAAACAATAACGTACAATATTTGAGATGGAAAATTTTCATTCAATAGCTGTTTAATAGAGCAGGTGTAGAAAGAGATGCTTTTCTCTGTTCACTGTTAGTTACTCAATGCAAATGAGCATTTATTCGCTTTAAGTTTTATTACGAGTAACGACAACAACAATGAAAAATAACTGCAAACACAAAAGCAAAACAAGACGAATTTATTCATGCATTTTATTAACTAAATCATTCATTTATTATCCACTTACTAAATTAATTATGCATTTTATTTAAAAAAGAAATTATCAATACAGGGTGTCCAGCGGGAAAGTATACTATATTTTATTGACTTATAATTTTTAAATAAAAGAGAATGTTTTATTTAATGTTGGCAATTATGTATGGAATACAATATTAAATAAATGTCCCCCTCTTGTTATGCTCACAAATACGAGCCCTTTTAAGCACATTTTTTAGTACATTCTCACACATTTCACGCGGCATTTCATTAATTTCATCACGAATATTTTGTTTGAGTTGCTCAAGCGTTTTTGGTTTGTTTGCATAAAACTTGCTTTTCAGATATACATACGTGATAAGATTAACATCTGCACCTAGCTGTGTAAGCCATAACCAGAAGGTGGATCATACCACTGCACATGAAGTACAGCGTCATCCTTGCTCTAGAAGGCCTTCAGATACGTATTTCCTCCGGTCACTCCTAGTTGCAACTACAAAAGCCCGAAGCAGGCCGCAGCCTTCACTTTTTGCTGAAGACTTGGAGACTAACCCACTCCTGGTCCAGAACTCACTAAGCTTAATATAATTTAAGAACACGACGGCCCTCAAACGAGGGCCTCGAAACACACAACCATCACGATACTCCCGACCGACCGACCGACCTCAATAATCAGTCAGAGAACAGCTAAAAGACAAGTAACTGAACTCTAGGGCTTTACTGATAGTGGAATTGTCCAGTTGGCTCCTGCTAGCCTATTAGGGGACTGGGCTCGCTTTTACCCCCGAAGACACATGAAATGACGGTGGATTTCCGTCAAGACATATAAATGTGCCCCCGGGGGGAACTTTTCACACAAAAAGAAGTCCGGAGCAGTCAAATTAGGCAATTAACAATCACCATCATTTCTTGAAATAACTTGCTATTGAAAAAGGTCTCGCCGTAATTCCATTGTAATCCTGTTAAAAAGTTTTCAATCATATCATCATATCGCTCACCATTCAAAGTTGCCGTTACGCCGTTTTCATTTTCAAAGAAGTAAAGTTCAATGCTTCCTCCTGACCAAATACCACACCCAGCAGACTGCCATCTTTAATGAATGGAAAGGTGACTGTTGAAAAATTTAAGGGTTTCCATTTCGATATGTGCTTAGATTTTCCGACGGGGCTAAAATTACTTTTATTTGGGTACGGTTTTTCGTCAACCCTCGTCAAATTTGTACGACAAACAGCCGAAACCGGTCTGTTCACAAACCAAATTTGACGAGAGTCGACGGAAAACCATACCCAAATAAAAGTTTTCATTTCCCTATAACCGAATTTTCTGTTTATTAACATTATCCATTCAAATGAAAATGTGTCTCGTTACTCATTATGATCTTTTTTATGAAAATCGCGGTTGGCATGGCCGAGCTGTAACATCCTAATGACATATGTACGGCGGCGTAAATGGTCTTGTGGCAGAAGCTCTTGTGTCAACTGAATCGTATATGGAAACAAATGCAAATTCTTGTGTAAAATTGTGACCAAAGTTTTTCTTTGAAGACCAAGCTTCTGAACACTGCGCCGAATTGTGGTTGATGGATTGTTTTGAACACTTTCTTGAGCAGCAGTAATGTTTTCAGCCGATCTCGTAGTATGTTGTGGTCCATGGTTGGGCCTATCACCTACTTAAATAAATATATTTTAAATTAAAAAAAAATAAAAAATTAAAAAAAAAAAATAAAATCTGTTGACAACTGCCAAAATTTTAGTTTTTAACTTATGTAACGTTGTAAACTTTACGTAACGTATGTAAAGCAACGTAAATGAACTTCTTAAATATTAAAACTAAAAAAAAGGGAAAAAATTAAAAACTGTTAAAATTTTAGTTTTTAACTTTACGTGACGTATGTAAAACAACGTAAATGAACTTTTTAATTTTTTAAACTGAAAAAAAGGGAAAAAATTAAAAACTGTTAAAATTTTAGTTTTAACTTACGTAACGTTGTAAACTTTACGTAACGTATGTAAAACAACGTAAATGAACTTTTAAAAAATTACAACTAAAAAAGCGATAAAATTAAAAACTGTTAAAATTTTAGTTTTTAACTTACGTAACGTATGTAAAACAATGTAAATGAACTTCTTTATGTTAAAACTGAAAAAAGGGAAAAAATTAAAAACTGTTTAAATTTTAGTTTTTAACTTACGTAACGTTGTAAACTTTACGTAACGTATGTAAAACAACGTAAATGAACATATTAAAAATGAAAAAGGGAAAAATTAAAAACTGTTAAAATTTTAGCTGTTAACTTACGTAGCGTTGTATATGTTACGTAATGTTACGTGTGTAAAACGTGACGTATATAAAAAGTAACGTATATAAAACGTAACATTTTATTGATGAACTCAATTATTAAGCGTACTTTTTTTGGTGTCTTTCTTCTTTTAATAAGAGTATTATTGGATAATTGGAGACTTTAAATCACTAAAGGGACGAACATTTAACATTTTTAAATTAAAAAAAAAAACAATAAATAAAAGGTTAAATACACTAAAACAAATCTCTTGTTCTTTAACTGTTAAAATTGTAGTTTTTAATTTACGTAAAGTTGTATATGTTACGTGACCCTCTTTCTTCGAAATCATTCACTACACGATAAATAGTGCGTTTTGTTGGCACTTTGTTTCTCCCAAAAATTCCGCGTAACTTTCTCATGGTCACAGTAATCGATGATTAATTTTGATAAAATTTTTTAACGATTAAAACACGTTGTTTAATAGAATATTTTTCCATAATAAATTCGCCACGTGTCTACTTTTCGTCTGCCAAATAGGAACTGTCAAGACTAATGTTTACCAAAATGGCGGCAAAACAAAGTAATATACCTTTCCGGCGGACACCCAGTATTTGTAAAAGCCATGCAACAAATAATTTCTCAGTTTTTTTCAATTCGCTCTATTTTTTGCCACACAATCAATGATTTGTATTTTAAGGTCTGCTGTGTGAGTGTGTGTGTGTGTTAAAGATATTTAATTAATTTATAATAAATCGTTTATTAAGAAATGCAAATACAGGTTTTTTAATATTAAAAAAAAAAAACAAGAAGAAGATGAAGAAAACACACAAATTTCACATTCCTTAAGCGCATTTTAGAAATGTATGAAATTATAATAATTTTTTGTTTTCATATATTTTCGCTAGTGGCGAATACGCTTTCAAGTTAATCAGACGTTATCTAATCATAAATTTGCCCACCTTTTTAAGATACCAGGTGTTTTGTTTATTTAAACTCAAACGATTAATTTTATAATTTATTATTGTCTTAGAATCATTCAGATTCTGAAAAGTTTTAACAAAATAAGCAGAACCCAAAATTTAGCAAATGTATGTGTGCTTATGTTTATGTGCATGTGTTGTGTGTGTGTGTGAGTATGTGTGTCTGTGTGTGTGTGGTTTACTTTTATTCTTTTTTTATTATAAAAAAATTTAATGTGTTGCTAAGGTTTTGTACCAGCTTGATTTCAAAATTTATTCAGAATCTGTTTTTCTCGGGGCCAGCACTCAGGGGATGATCCCTACACATGCAATGCATTGTGCTAGCACTAAGTAGGTAATAAGCTTATGGGAGAGCAGGAAAGAGGAAGTAGTGTTTGTGGTTGAAAGTGACACTGGCCAATCGTATACAAATGGATGCGCTCTCAACGAAAATCGAGTCAAATGCAAAAACATGCGAGTTTCAGTAGTTGCTTTTGGTGTCGGTGATAATTTCTTTAGATTTATATCGAGTTTTCTCACGAATCGCATTATACGAGTTGTTATATGGTTGCGATTTCATGAGACGAGTTCAAAATTAATTCAAGGGTACCGCAACGCTGTTCTTTCTCCTACCCAATTTCTTATTTTTCTAAATGACATTCTTTGTCAAACTTTTAACACCATTTGTCACTCGTTGAGGTGAGTTCTAAAAGGCAGAACATCTTTTTTCATCTTTTTTTTTTTTTTTTTGTTGGAGATTGACAGCCAGATCGTATGATTTAACACCACAGGATTATTTTTTATGGGACTAAGGACAGAATCTATACGGAGCCAATCGAATCGATATCAGCCTTAAAACTTTAAATCGGTCATGTGATTAACGAAAGAAGACCACCAGTTTGCCAAAAAGTGATTAAACATTTTGACTTTGTCAGGGTGGTCGTGGTAGACATTTGCCAGACATCAATTTTCATTTACAATTGCCGAACTTTTCTCTTCTTAATGCAATAAATTTTTTTTTTTTTTAACTCTCAATAATTATTTATTGTATCTTCACGAAAAGAACTAACAAAAGGTTAGGCCTGACCATGTCGGGCCTAACCTTTTGGGTAAAAAAGAAAATTGTCATAAAAAAAAAACAAATCTTTCTAAGATGTATCGTCTGTAGCATTGAGGATTAAAGCTGTGGTATCCCTTTTTTTTTAATCGGCTATGTCCACTATAATCCAAGATATTGCGAGCAAGGGGGTTAGGATGGTCTTCAAGCTTCATCAAGTATTTGCCTGCGTATTTGATGATTTCTGCAGTCACCGGCGGTATGTCTAAATCACAATGTATGTTTGAATTTCTGATGTACCATGGGGCGGAAGTTATCAACCGTAAAATTTTATTCTGCGTACGTTGGATTCTATCCACGTTTGAAGCTGAGGCAGTGCCCCAAAGTTGGATTCCGTAAGGCCATATCGGTTTTAAAATAGTCTTGTAAATTAGCAGCTTACAATCTAGGCTAAGTTTTGAGTTCCTGCCAATGAGCCAATGTAGTTGTGTTAGCTTAAGTTTCATTTGTGTTAGCTTTGAGTCAATATGATGTTTCCATGTAAGGCGACGGTCAAGATGTATACCAAGATATCTCACATAAGTATGGTGAGGAACAATGTGATTATTGATTGGAACGGGTGAACAATTATCTCTTCGCAGGGTGAAGGTCACATGAATGCACTTTTGAACGTTCACCTTAATTCTCCATAATTTTAACCACAACTCTAACTGAGTTATATGTTGCTGAAGATTTATGGATGCTTGATGGAAGTTTTCATGCGAACTTAGACACGCTGTATCATCAGCAAACGTAGAAGTGTGGACAGTTTCACTTACATGCCTGTAAGTGAAACTGTCCAGTCCTGTCGCAGGTATATATCAAGTATAAAACTGGTCCAAGAATGCTACCTTGTGGTACGCCTGAGGAAATTGGTTTGGATACACTAACGCAGTCTCCTTCAACAGCAGTAAATTTTCGTCCAATTATGTAGCTTTTTAATAGGTTGCTTGCTTATATTACAAGGCAAGTGAGTGGTCAGTTTCAGAAATAGACCTTCATGCCAAACTTTGTCAAAAGCCTGAGAAACATCAATAAAAATAGCTGAACAATACTTCTTCTCTTCAAAAGTCCTTCTTATCACCTGAACCAATCTATGAGTTTGCTCAATTGTGCTTTGTCTACTTCTAAAACCAAATTGATGGTCTGGGATACACCCACTATCCCTTAGCATTGGAGACAATTTATCCATAAGCAACTTTTCGAAGACCTTTGAAATAGTTGGTAATAGACTTAAGGGCCTATATGACTGACTCGGTTTTGGTTAGGTCTTTACCCGGTTTTCGAATCATTTTAACTTTAGAAATCTTCCAGTGGTCAGCATAGTATTCAAGCCGTAAAATGGCATTAAAAATTAATAGCATGATTCTGACTGCAATACTGGGGAGCTCCTTCAACATTTTGTTACTTATGCCGTCCATACCAGAAGCTTTTTTCGGATTTACTTCAGAGATTAATTTTGTACTTCACGCAACCTAAACTTTAAGGGTCGAGGGGGTAATCCAACTACGCTCGGCAAATTAACATCATCAGTACATATGTGTGGGGTGAATACATCTTTCAAGTAGTCGGCAAATAAGTCGCCTTTTTCAGCGTCCCTTCTTGCCCAATCTCCACTGATATTACGTAGAGGTGGCTTGTACTCAACGGGCCTTTTAAGGTTTTTTGTAGCACGCCATAAAGAATAATTGGAGTTTGGTGTAGCATCGAGGTCCTCCAAATATTTCTCAAAAGATGCAGTTTTTTCAAATGCTAGTAAGTCTCTAAGGCGCTTTGTGCATTCTCTAAGTCTCTGCCTCTGCAGGGGCGATCTGTGTTGTTGCCAATCTCTCCTAGCTCTTCGTTTTTCCGCTACGAGACGATGAATATCTGAAGAATAGATGTGACCTAAAGTAGTCTGCGGATGTTTAGTTGTTGCAAGCTGTGCTGCTTGTTTAATATTTTCACTAAAAGTTGCAAGGCTATACTCCACGTCCTCCTGCGTTTCTAGCAAAATATTCTCCGAACAATGGCTGATGAAATAATTTGAAATTCAAGGATACCACATGGCTCCTTTCTTTCTCCTACTCTATTTCTTAATTTTCTAAATGACATTCTTTGCCAAACTTTCAACTCTATTTACTCTTTCGCAGATGGCAGCATCATTTGTCATTGGTATTCATTTAGTTATAAGCCGAATCAGTAAGAGGATAGTTCCTAAAGAATAATACATTCAATCACGATCTCGCAACAATCTCCGAAGAGGCTCGTGCAAATAGAGTTGATTTTAATGCCTGTAAGGCAATGTAATGTTGCATGTTTTTAGAAATGGTGTTGCACCTGTTACTATGGGTGTTAGAGGTATTACGGAATCGAAAGCTTTTGATATTCTTGGCATGAAAACTCGGTGTAATGTTTGATGAACTAAACACATTCTTTGGGTTTCTAAAGAAGCTTTCAAGTGCCTCGGTTTTCTAAAATAGTGTAAGAGATACTTCACTCCATTCGTTCTTCGTACTATTTATACCACAGATTTCTGTCCAAAAATGGAATACAACTCTCATGTATGGGCCGGCGCCCTAAAGTACAATTTGGAGTTACTCGATTGCGTACAGGAGAGGGCCAAGAGGCTCATTGGGAACAATAGGGTATCCAACTCTAATGATTCTCTGGAGCATTGACATAATGTGGATTGTATTTCACTGTTTTATCATTACTACTAAGTGCTAAGTGCTCTAATGAAATTAGGGAACTTGTTTCCGTTACTCGCACGTATTTGCGTTTAGCTCGATTTTCGTTGAGAGCACATCCATTTGTGGTTGGATTCCCCAGTGAATTGTACTAGGAGTTACAGGGAAAATTCCTTTTTTTTAACAGAACAGTCTGTATGTAGAATAAATCCCCTCTTTTCTGTCACTTTCAATCAGGGTTCAGAATTTTTCATTAATGAACATTCAAAAATCAACATTTATGATATTTTTCATAAATGAGAAATCTAAAATTTTATATTTATTTTTCACGCTCATAAACGAACAACAAAAAATGTTCTGCTTATGTTCACACATGAATGCGAACAACAAGAATTATTAGTCTTATTCATATGTGATGAATAATAAATTAGCTTCTTCTCATTAATGTTCTTTTTCATAAATGTATATGTTCATTTAAGAACGTTGAAATTTTATAAAATTTCTCATAAATGAACGTGAAAAAATTTTATAAAATGTAGTAAAAACACATGGGTACATATTAACTCAAAATACAATTTTGCAATATATTCTAAAAGAAATAAAAGAAAAAACATTACTTTTCTACATACGCCGACAATTGCACATATTTTTACGATCTTTTCATTTCTGATAAATTATCAAAATTGTAAATATTCAAAAATGAACACTTGTGTGTTTCTCATTTTTTCACTTATGAATAGAAAGAAAAAAAGAAATCGTCACATTCACAAATAAGAAAACAAAAAATATTTTGTAGTCTCTCACACATGTATGAGAAGAAGCGGCTAAAAAAATGAAATGTTCATATTCACACATGTATGAACAGTGAGTGAACACTTCGCTACTCTGCTTTCAATATAGGAAAGTTCAAATTGAATGTCCACAAACACTACTTCCTCTTTCCTCCTCCCCATACCTAGATTTCCTAGTTCTGGCATAATGTATTGCATGTGTAGGGGCATCCCCTGAGTGCTGGTCCGCAACAAAAAAAAAAAATCAATTTATACCGATGATGGCGAAAGTTCGAAAATAAAAACTAAAAATAATAGAATTATAGTTTATTGATCTTTTTAATTTTTTATAAATAAGCACAAGGCTTTTGTACAAAAATGATATAAATCTTATTTAAGCCACACCATTGGGTGGCATCTTCAATAAAAGTAAAGAAAATGAATAAAACATTTTTTTTTTGAAATACACAAAATGTCTTTAATAAATATCTTTTTTTCTTTTAAACGATGTTTTTATATATTTTTTCTTTTCGATATTTCGCTTTCCTTTGGAAAGCTTCTTCAGGAAAAAAATTAAAAAAAAATTTTTTTTTTTCCTGAAGAAGCTTTCCAAAGGAAAGCGAAATATCGAAAAGAAAAAAATATTTAAAAAAGATCGCTTAAAAGAAAAAAAGATATTTATTAAAGATAAATAAAAAAAGATCGTTTAAAAAAACTATAAAATTATCAATACTCAAAATGTTAATAAATTTTCCTTGTTTTACCTGAAGATGTCTCATCAAATGTTACGGGGAAATATAAATGAAAATTGCTTTACTTCCATTGCTTTTTAACGAGTTATATACTTAACCTAATTGTTTCTTTAATTAAAATAAATTAATTTGTTCCTCCTGTTTGTTTAAGCTTAAACAATTTTATGTTCTATTCGTTTAATAATAAATTATGTGCGAAAATTCATTTATCCGACTCTGTACTCTGTAAATTGCTGTCTCATTTACTCCACTAACGGTAGAAAAAATAATAAAAATCTTAAATGCTTCTCAGTGAGTAAACACAACAGAATGCAATTCTTTTACTGTTACATTAAGGAGTTGCCAGTATTACAACGTTTTAATTAAAAATGCCAGAAATACTTAAGTTATTATTTATTCAAAAACCTTAATTCACAAATTTATATCGCCCACTGTTGAACGAATAAAAAGCAGGTTATTATTACTTTACGACATGGAGCCGAACGTATAAAGTAATAAAAACAAAAACTTTCTGATTAGCAAAGTCACGTTAACATGAAGTTTTTATTGGATATAGTATAAACAAAATACCAGTTAAAACAATATTTTAAAGAGATTGAAATTTTGCGTTGAAAGCTATCTTCTGGCACCTTTTTATAGTTTTCAAGTAACATTATGCTTTTTCTCGGGTCTTTATCATTCTCCTGCAATAAATTTTAAATGAAATTTATCTTTTGAGTGAGTGCTATTTTAGTTATTTTTATCCATTTAAAATTTTATCTAATAACAAAAAAAACACTCTTTTTACGTCTTAAAAAAAATAATTCTGCTCTTAATTTTGCTGAGCTGACAGATAATGTATGACATTGCTATATGCAAGAAACTTGGTAGCACTTTGCTGCAGGTTTTATGGCCTCGGTTTGTAATCCAGCGACTGCCAATTAATTAAAATTTATAGCGCTATATACAGCTATTGGCCTACAGCATTAAAGCGGCGAATTAAAATAAACAAAACGGCTGTAGAGCCGTTGCTTAACAGTTAAATAATAAACATGTAGCGAAATATTATTAAATTAAAAATATTTTATAATTTTTACCAGAAGAAGAAGTAGAAGAAGGAAATAATTCAGCACCGTTTTATTACAAGGTGCCTGTAGGCTAGTAGCTAGTGTACTTGTCATTGTCAGTATGGGGGTTGTGGGTTCGATTCCCAACGACTACGACTACCTTGGGTTTTTTTTCACTACAAAAATAAAAATTGACTGTCGGTGGGGCTGCTCAGCGATGAAGGCATAGTCACTGGTTGCTGTGCTGTATTTATACGGCAATTAATTTCCGACTGTCCTTCTACTTTCACCACCTGTTTACTCTCTTCTCTATCCCTTTCCTAAAGAATGTAGCACGGTACACAGGCATTGTTGCCTGAAGTGCTACTTATCTTTAAAACAAAAAAAAAAACAAAAAGGTAGTGAGTGTACTTAGCCTACCAATCCTACTTCCTACTTCTCTTTTTTTTTCTTGCTCCTCTTCAAAATAAATATGGGTCAATGTTGCCACCTAACCACAGACCGCACCATACGGTCACTTTCTTTGGATTTTGAAAGTTTTTTTGAGGACTGCTTGTGGATTTTGTATGATAATTTTGTTGAAAAATCATTTTCGTTTAGTTCGACGCTAGCAATGGTTGCTCGGCTTTAATTCTTGAACTAGTTGAACTCTAGAAGTCTGAAGATAAAGATTTTTATGCAAAATATTGCAACAAAGTGTCTCTAGTAATTACCAATCGAGTTAATGTTTCAGGCTCATTCTCAACACTTTTCTGTACAGCGACTATGTTTGCATTACAACGGCCATTTTTTTTGTCGATTGTCAAGAACAATACCGCTAGCCAGGAATTGAGCAATTAAATTATGCATAGTGGTTTCAGCAGGGGCCTGATTACAAGAATTGGCTGCTTGAATTTTATGAATTGATACAGTGAAGTTTTCATCATTTTGATAGTAAATTTTCACAATAAAAATTCTGTGTTCAAGAGTGTAACGTTCCATGCTTAAATTTTCCCAATCTTTTTACTAAACTAATGTCAAAGAATGACAGCTTAGTTCTTGATATTTAATTATTTGACAGATAATTTATTTGCTAACCGCAAATTTGCCCAAGTTTGGTTTTCTTGTGTAAACACAATTGAAGCCAATTGTACTGAGAGAGAAAAAAAAACTTAAATTTTTAACCGGCATAAAAGTTTCAATGCCGTTATAATTTAGTGTTAAGAATTTAAAATTTAATAATTCAATATTAAAATTTAAATTTTAAAGTTTAAATGTTTAAAAAAAACAGACAATTAAATAAATAAAAACACATTTTTTAATATTTAGCAGCCAACAGTACAGTGCCGACACATCAACTTTTGACCGTCGTTGATGCAAGTAAAATTGAACAAATACCAGCAGGACGCGATACAACTGCGACATCAACAACTTCTAACTCTGATGATTACAAGTAAGTGCCCATTTAATTGCTACACGTTATTTTAAATTCCATAACAATAATTTGTTATTTTCAGATTTCAATATATTTTAGCTGCAGCCACCTCAATTGCAACTAAAAATAATGAAGATACACTCACATATTTGAACCAGGGACAAAGTTATGAAATCAAATTAAAGAAAATTGGTGACTTGTCTCTATATAGAGATAAAATTTTAAAGGTATAGATGTATGAATGTATGTATGTGTGTATGTATGTATGGGCTCATATGTTTAAAAAATTTCCATACAAAAATTAGTGCAAGAATTCAAATGTATAAAAAAGAAATATAGCAAAAAAAATGCCAAAAAAATAAGATCTTTTTCTATCAAAGTATCGTTGTTGACCATCCATCAACAGTGTCAGGCAATTGTTTTAAATTGATTTTAATTGAAAACAATTGCTTAAGTTAATGTATAATAAAGAAAATAATACGAAAAAAATTGCAATCACATGCTAAATAAAGATGTTCGCTCGTTACTCATCTGAAGAATATCAGCGGAAAAAATGTTTGCCATTTAAATGTAGGAAAAGCCATCATTACAGTATCATTTTGAGTCTTTTAAAACCTTATGATGCTATTATAATTCACACACATGCACACTTGTACATACACAGCCAGGCATTCATAAATTTATTGCTCATTCTATTGATTAAAGAGGTCGTTTTATTTAATTGTTTTGTTTGTCTCACTGTATCATTTTTTTGTTTTTTTTTTTTAATTATTCAGAGCGTAATTAAAATATGCTTCCATGAGCGTCGTCTACAATATATGGAACGTGAACAAATGCAACAATGGCAAGCTTCACGTCCTGGTGAACGTATAATAGAAGTTGATTTACCTTTATCCTATGGCCTGTGTCATGTTTCGCAGCCTTTAAATCCAAATTATTTAAATACCGTAGAATTACTATGGGATCCCATGAAGGAGGTGGGAGTTTATATTAAAGTCAATTGTATATCTACCGAATTTACACCAAAAAAACATGGTGGCGAAAAGGGTGTACCATTTCGACTACAAATTGAAACTTATATTGAGAATTCAAACTGTGCCAACAACAACAATAGCCATAATACTGTTAATAATTCAACATCAACTGGTACCAAGTCACCTTTAGGAGCTTCACCTTCACAGTTAGCACCGAATAATTCAATGGTGTCTCTTGCAGCAGTGGCCAAGCAACCCATTCATGCAGCAGCTTGTCAAATCAAGGTAATTATAACTTAAAAATATACATACATACAGTATCGAACAAAACTAAAGCGCCTAATTGCTACTTTTCAATAAATTGTTAAAAAGGTTCAATTAAATTGTAATAAATAATAATTTTTTATTTACTATATTAACAAAAAAAATAGTTTTAATCGAATAAATTTTCATCACATAAATTTTAATCGAATAAATTTAAATCGAATAAGTTAACTCAAGTATTAACTCTAATAAAATTGTCAACGTTTTAACTATTTGAAAAATTTTATTTATACCTCAATTAATCGAATAAGTTAGTTGGAACAGTAATTTCAATATGAACATTTTAATATTTTTACTATTTTAAATCGAAGTTTTTGTTTCGTAGAAAATTTTATTTATACCTCAATTAATCGTACAAGCTTTAATCGATTAAAATTTAATCGAATAAGGTTTAATCGAATAATATAATGCTAATAGTAATTCCAATAAAAACTTTAATGTTTTTACCATTTGAAAAATTTCATTTATACCACAATTAATCGAACAACTTAATTCGAATAATAATTTCAATATGAACTTCAATATTTTTACTATTTTAAATCGAAGTTTTTGTTTCGAATAAAATTCTATTTATATCTCAATTAATCGAATTAGTTAATTAGAGTAGTAATTTCAATAAGAACTTCAATATTTTTACTATTTAAATTGAAGTTTTTGTTTCAAATAAAATTTTATTTATACCTCCATTAATCTTAATCGAATAAGATTTATTCGAATAAGTTATAATCGAATAAAATTGTAATAAATAAAATTTTTTTATTTTCTACATTCAAGAAAGAAAAAAAATAATTTCAATCGAATAAATTTTTATAAAATAAGTTTTAACCGAATAAGTTTTAATCGAATAAGTTAATTCAGATATTAGCTCCTATAAGAACTTCAATCTTTTTACATTTTAAATTAAAATTTTTGTTTCAAATAAAATTTTATTTATACCTCAATTAATCGAATAAGTTAATTCGAATAGTAATTCAAAAAAAAAAACTTCAAAATGTTTACCATTCTAAACTGAAATTCTTGTTTCGAATAAAATTTTATTTATACCACCTCAATTAAACTTAATCGAAGATTTAATCGAATAAGATTTAATTGAATAAGGTATAATCGAATAAATTTATTTTCCGAATTAAATTGTAATAAATAAACATTTTTTTATTTACTACATTCAAGAAAAAAAAAATAATTTCAGTCTAATAAATATTTATCAAATAAGTTTTAAGCGAATAAATTTTAATCGAATAAGTTCATTCAGATATTAATTCCAATAATAACTTCAATGTTTTTACATTTTAAATTAAAATTTTTGTTTTGAATAAAATTTTACTTATACCTCAATTAATCGAATAAGTTAATTCGAATAGTAATATCAAAAAAAAAAAAAAACTTCAATACTTTTACTATTCTAAACTGAATTTTTTGTTTGAAATAAAATTTTATTTATACCATCTCAAGCGAATAAGATTTAATTAAATAAGCTATAATCGAATAAATTTAGTTTTCAAATTAAATTGTAAATTAAAACAAAAATTACATATATTCTTTATTTAAAACATTCAAAATAAAAAAAATAAGTATAATTGGTTATTTTAAGGCGATATAGCATTGTAACCAAGTCAACCAAAAGCAAAAATGTTTAAAGCGACTTTGAAAACACAGAAACAATTCGTAAATAAATGCTAATTTTCTTATATAAAAAATAACGATAATTGTTATTTTTTTTTAGAGCGAAAGAAGCAACACTGAAAATTTGCGTGCTGTAGTTTTGTCGCTTTGTTGCATTTTTGGAGTATTTGCGTTAAATAATTTTGCTTCAAATTAAAACGACAATAATAATAATAATATTTTTCGTCAAATAAACTTTATTAGTGCATTAGTTCTGTCCAACACTGTATATTGTAGCCAAAAAATTATACTCCTATAATCGACATATAATTTTTGTCGCCCCAATATTTTATTTTTGTGGTTCTTTATCCGATTTTTTTGTTCACTTTAAGGTTTTCAAATTAAAAGGAGCTGATCGTAAACACAAACAAGACAGAGAAAAAATTCAAAAACGTCCACAATCGGAGCAAGATAAATTTCAACCCAGCTACGAGTGTACAATAATGACAGATATACCACTGGATTTAATAGTATCAACTAATAGCCAGAATTCTAATGGTTGCTTTAGTCCAGAATAGTAAGTATTTATGTTTGATGAATTTTAAAAATGCAAATGACTGGCAAGGCCTGGCTGCCCAGTTGTCTATGTTTTACCAAAAATCATTCACAAAAATCAAAATAATTCAAGTCGGTTTTTGTTATTGTGAATGCGTTAGTTACATGCTCTTCTGTCTTTATGAACCAGTTTCTTTTTCTGTATAATCAAAACAAAGAGCGCTGTTAGCTCTCCATTTTTTTCAACGGTTGCCAGATTTGTCGTTTTATTCTTATTCACATTTTAACGATTTGTATGGTCAGCCAGGGCATTTTCATAAAATTCTTAATATCAGTTTAAAAGTCAATTCGAAAATATATGAAAACTTACAAAAGCAATTATAAAAACAACAAAAACAATTTGAACACGACCAAATCACTTGTGTTTATACAACGACACTCCATTTGCACAATGGTTTCGCAGGATTAAAAATTATTTTAATTGATTCTTCTTTTATTTTTTATTTTACACGAAACACTTTGCCACAGACTTCTCGCCAAAATTTCTTTTTAGAAATACACTCACAATAAATAAAACAGCGGAGTTTTCTTAATAATGCCTTGTTTCCACGGCACCTGCTTCGCTCTCTATTCTTGCTTCACACCCCAATCATAAGCGAATCAACCTGCTTCGCCATACAAAATTTTGAGAGCGAAGCTGGTAGATTCATATTGAATCTAGTTGCGAAGCAAGGAAAAATCCTCTCTTCTCTAATTTTTATCGTAAGTTTATCTGCACTAGTTATCAAAACTAAACGTTTTTGTAAACAAAGAAAAATTACAAACAAAACAAAGTTAAAAGTGAAAACTTAAAAAATATAATTGTTTTGTGGGTGTGTTAATTATTTTAATTTTATAAAATTAAAAAAAAATGGATAGGAAAAAAATTATATTTAATGCTATCGCGGCAAGAAGGATATCTTCTGTTGTTTTTCAACTGTTGTTGTTGTTTTTCAACTTATGTTTTTCTGTTTAATAACAACTGCCAAATCGAAGCAGATAAATGAGTCGTGTAAACAGCATGATTCACAAACTTGCTTCATAGAGC
Organism: Trichopoda pennipes; assembly: GCA_030448955.1. NCBI lineage: Eukaryota > Metazoa > Arthropoda > Insecta > Diptera > Tachinidae > Trichopoda > Trichopoda pennipes. Next base: position 9,980,465 of record JASKUP010000040.1, read on the forward strand.
GAAACACGAGATTCAAATTGTCGTGGAAACAGGCTATAAAATTCACAGCTCTATTTGTAAAATTTTTTGACAATTTAAAATAGAATGTTGCCACTTAATTTTAATTTATTTTTTTGTAAGCGAAATTTAATCTTGCACTTACGTACCAGATGCTAATCAGATTCACGTGGTTACATGTCGATACGATCTAACGCCACAATGATCTAAACACACGGCGGATAAAATGCAACGCCCCCACGTCGAAACATGAAATTCTGTTTTATTTTCTTATCAGAGGAAAAAATTTTCGACAACACCTACGAAGTAGATGTTGCACATAAATATGGTCTTTATAGAATTCCACTATCTAGACACAGTGCAACTGGGGGAAAAAGGGAGCCCAGTCCCCTAAAGGCAGCAGGGGTTCAACTGGAAACTCCACTTTATTTCCACGGGGATCATTGAGCTCGCAGAGTTCATTATTTGTCTCTTTAGACATTTAATAGTTCTCTGGCTGATTATTGAGGTTGGCCCCTATATGGGAGTAACGTGGTGGTTGTGGTTTCGCGGCCCCATAACAGGTCAGTTTAATGGTGGCCGGGTTCATTTCACCTTTAATAACACCTACCAGGTGAAATGTTCCCAGATCCAGTGAGCATGCTAGACATGTGTTCTGGACAGGAGTTGGAAAGTCTCCAACTCTTAAGCAAGGAGTGATGATTTGCAGCCCTGCTCTGGAATCATCGAAGCTGCAACTAAAAAGTTCTGTAGCATAGAATTATAGCTTCGGCTTCCTAGGACGAGCATGACGTTCCAAATTATGCATAGTGGTTGACCACCATCTGATTAAGGCTTCATGGCCAGGCGCGGATGTAAATCAAATCACATACCGCCGAAGTATTTCCCCGTAGGGTGGAATAGGTTTAAAAGCACAACTAACTTGGTTTTTTTCTACGGACCTTATCATCCTGCCGTCGAAGTTGCAATTCACATACACATACTGCCGATAATTTAGTATTAACAACATAATCTGTACTATGTTGCCTGCATCTATATTCCTTTCTAAAACGTTTTCCGGTATATGGAATTTTCTATATGCTAACTAAAGCTAAAAAGGAAGCTTTTAAGTCTGAAACGCAGTAAATGCGATCAACAATAAACGTGGCCACTCAAAAATTGTAAAAGGTTATGTAACTATGCTGCCTGTCAAACCACACTTTTATATTTGATGTGAGCATTGGCAATTGATGTTCATTTTATTTGCCACTCAGCCATGCTGTTTTCTCTAGATTTCTTTAAGTTCGTTCGATCGAGAAGTCCTATGCCTTAAATTACGATTTCTTCTCTCTTGTCAAATATGTCAATAGCTATTTCCTCGCCGGTGGCACATTGATATGTTTTGACGGAATGTTACCGTCATTACATGTCTCAACGGCGGTAAAAGGAGCCTAGTGCCCTACAAGGGTAGCAGGAACCAACTGGACAATTCCACTATATTTCCACGGGAATCAGTAAAGCCCCAGAGTTCAGCAATTTGTCTTTTTAGCCTTTTTTGCTGTTCTCTGACTCATTATTGACGTTGGACCTTCGGGAGTATCGTGGTGGTTGTGGTTTCGAGGCCCTCGTTTGAGTTGTGTGGGTTGTTATGTGGGTCACAATGAAAACAATGAATGAATGGCCCAGGTCCAGTGAGCATGATTGCAGTTGTGTTCTTAAATCTTATTCAGCAAGGAGTGTGTGCTGTGGCCTGCTCTGGGCTTTTGAAGTTGCACATCCACAGTGGTATGATCTATCGTCTGGTTATGGCCCACACGGCTAGATGCAGATGTAACTCTTATCACGCATCCTTAGTTTTACTTGCAACTGTACATGCATATCAAAATACAAATTCTGTTAATTTTATTTTGTTAGAAGGGCGAGGATAACGCTACATTTCATCCACAGTGATATGATCCACCGTCTGGTTATGGCTTACACAGCTGGGTACAGATGTAAATTTTATCACGCATGCCCAAACGAATAGTGAATTCCACCAACAAGTGGAAGTGTTGCAGATTTTTTTGACAACATCAGTTTTATTGGTACCGCTGTAAAGCAGAAATATGGGAATATGATATTGGGCGAATGTTCACCTTCGCTTTTAAAGCAAGCGTTCACTTATCTGTCTTGCAAACCAAAGGTCACTGATATCAACATTAACCGTCTGGTTATGGCTTACACAGCTAGGTACAAAAGTAAATCTTATCACGCATGTCAATAGCTATTCTTGATGCAATAACCGAATACAGAACATAACGGTAGTACCGTTAGTCTGTATGCAGAACAAATTTATCAATTCTAAACCATGCGTTTGGGCTTGGCCTCCGTCTTGGTTAGGGACAGAGTCTATCTAAAGCACCTTTCTTTCTATGGGTCACGGCACCCAGTTGCAATGCAACTCTACACTGAGCTTGCGCTTTTCCGTGATTAGGCTTAAAACCACAGTCATTAATACAATTAGTACCGGCTTTAATTTATTCTACGATAAACTGTTTAAAGTTCGCCGCTAAGCTAATGCTCGTTCCTAAATAGCCGATATAAATGTTTAATCATATTCCTTTGAATTTGCCTTGAAATTAGAGCGCTATATTCAGAATATTCTTTCATGTAATTTTTGTAAGTCTTTTAGAAGCTTTTTAGAAGCTTTAAAGAAATAATCTAACGGTAAATACTAATTTATTCGAACTAATGAGTGGACTAATTTGAGGTTAGGAAAAAAGTTGGTCTACGCACACACTTTTTTTTGTCAATTTCAATTTCCTTGATAGCCCCTGTAGACTGTGTGATTAGATTTACATCTGTGCCTGGCCATGAGGCCTTAATCAGATGTTGGACCAAACCACTGCATAATTTGGAACATCATGCTCGTCCTAGGAAGCCGAAGCTATAATTCTATGCAACAGAACTTTCTAGTTGCTACTTCGATGATTCCAGAGCAGGGCTGCAAATCATCACTCCTTGCTTAAGAGTTGGAGACTTTTCAACTCCTGTCCAGAACACATGTCTAGTATGCTCACTGGACTAGATCATTCACCTAGCGTGTCATTAGTGGCGAAATAATCCTGGCCACCATATTAAACAAAAGACCTGACCGCGAAACCACAACCACCACGATACTCCCATATAGGGGCCAACCTCAATAATCCGTCAGAGAACAGTTAAATGTCTAAAGAGACAAATAACGGAACTCTGCGAGCTTACTGATTCCCGTGGAAATAAAGTGGAGTTTCCAGTTGTACCAGTCTGGGGGTTGTGGGTTCGATTCCCAACAAAGACCTTGGCTATTTTCACATAGTCACTGCTGCCTTATACGACAGTTAATTTCCGATAACATTGGCCTTCTAGAAATGCAAGAAACAAGAAAAAAACAAGAGCTTGAAGGCTATGTAACTATTCTTCTACTTTCACCACCTGTCTTATCTCTTCTCTATCCCTTTCCTAAAGAATGCCTGAAGTGCTACTTCTCTTTAAATAAAAAAAAAGGAGAAATATGTTAATTAATAATGAAATATGATGTTGGGCAAATGTCCACCAGACAAAATTTTGAAACACATTTGCAACAAAACTTCCGCTTATCTCGTCAATGCAGCGCCGAGTTTCAGCTTTTAGAGTTTAGTTGTATGTAATTTATTCATATAAATGCGGTCTTTCAAATGGTTGCAGAGAAAATAATGCAGCGCCGTTAAATCACAAGAGCGAGGCGGCCAACTGACATTGACAAGTCAAGAAATTATTATTTTTTTATAATTTTTTTTTATGTTTCTTATGTTTAAAGAAAGTTACGGCAGTTTTTTTTTAGAAAAGTTATAAGCTACGCCCTCTGTTGTAGTGTCGCCTATTTAGATGTTGTTAAACTACATGAATTGTTAGCGAAAATTCTAATAAGTTTTTGTGCTTGACAATTAGGTAACATCTGTGGAAATTATAAACAGCTAATGCAAGTGGTTGCCACCTCCACTTAATATGTCTGAGCATCGGCAATAGAATAATTGAAAGCGAATAAATAATTTTTAAACTCAAACAAACGAAGCGATCGTCTTTATTTAGTTGAATATAGAAAATATTTATCTTTTTTTAATTGATTTACAAGTTCGATAAATTAAGTCATACATGCAATGGAAAAACAATTACTTTGTTTAATGTTTCTTTTTGTTAACTAACAAATATTTTTTCTTATTTCAATTTATAAAATCAATTAAGAGTTGCACGTGTTACATGTTTGTCAGCTCAATAAATTTAAATAAAATCGCATAGTAAAATTATTTTATTATTTCAACAATTATTATTTCATTAACTAAACTTTGTAAGCTCGTATGATGACGAAATACATACATATTAAATTAATTAATAGAAGTTTGTTTTTATTTTTGTTTATTAGAATTTAATGCGCACAAAAATTTTTGTCATGTGATTCAAAAATTTTTCGAAATTAATTAATAAAATACAAAACAAAAGGAATATAAAAACTTCATTATCATCATCAATTAAAACTTTTAAGTTCCTTAACGTTTCATAAATTTGTATAACTTTTAGAAAATTTTAAAATTATTAAGGTCTTTTCAATAACACTGCGCACAGTGGCAAAAACTATTTTACAATCTTTATTTATGAGAGTTAAAACGCCTGATGAAAGGAACAGCAAAGAGACTTTAAAAATAGTTTTTGTGTAATAAAAATTATTAAGCCTTTGCATATATCCCCGGTAAAAAGCTTTAAAAGCCAGTCTAACATTATCTCCATTCATTAAATAATCACTCGATATCTGTTATTTGTTTTTAATCGTAAATTTCTTCTTACTTCAATTTACCTAAAGACACTAATAAAATATAAAAACATGAAATATTATGCGAATGATTCAAGTGTGGCATCACTGTTTTCAAGGAAATTTTAATTAAAATGTCCACAATTGGAATTGGGATTTTTTTTTCGTTAGTTTAGAAATTAAATTAAAAACACAAAAAGATTCTCAAAAGTCTGGACACAGTGTAAAGGCATATGCTTTGCCGCAATGTCGGCCTGTTCATTACATATTATTCCAACGTGCGATGAAATCTACATAATTTTGATCTTCTTAGGATTTTTTATGCAAAGGTTTCTAATTTTGCAGATCAGAGGTGAAACGTACAAAGTATTCTTTATCGCTTAAATACACGAAAGGCTATTGGTGGCTATAAAAAATTTGTTTGGATTACAAATTTGGCTGCTGTATATATACAGTTACACTGTAAAGTCTACATACCCCATTGAACGGCGAGCTTTAGAAATTTCTGTGAACATTGTAGCATTGAAATATATTCCAAACAAATCCAATGTAACAACAAAATTTTAATCCAAAAATATTTATTAACAAAAATGAAAAATATTCATTTTTTAAACACAGAAACGTCTGCATACGGCGTTGAAGTGGAGTACACAAAATGAAGGTCTGTACTCATACAGTGCTGCCAATCACTTCAGGCGCCTTTACTTTTTTTTTTTTAAAGAGAAGTAGCACTTCAGACAACAATGCCTATTTAGTCAAGTACCGTGCTACATTCTTTAGAAAAGGGATAGGAAGAGACAGCAACAGCGACCAGTGACTATGCCTTCATCGCTGAGCAGCTCCACCGACAGTCAATTTTTATTTTTGTAGTGAAAAAAACCAATGTCTTCGGTGGGAATCGAACCCACAACCCCCATACTGACAAGCTAGTACACTACCTACTAGCCTACAGGGGCACCTATATATACATATATAACGTTAGTTAAACAGAAGTTTAATTGTTCGATATTAATATTTGTAGTTGTGTTAACTTAACCAAAATGGGTAAAAAAAATGTGAAATATCTGGAAGGAAAAAAAAATCGTTAAGAGAGATTGAAGAACTGGTTGGGTGTCCAAAATCAAGCATTCAAACAATTATTCGGAAATATAATCAAACTAATAGTGTAGAAAACAAACCAAGAAGTGAAGTGGCCGCCCACCTAAACTGACTCCTCATGCTAAGCGAAACATTTTGTTAGATGTGCAAGAAAATCCAAGAATAACAGCAATAGAGATTGCAAACAGCCTGAAAAATCAGGATATTGCTTCAGATAGTGTGATTCGTTTTACATCCGCACCTGGCTATGTAGCCTTAATCAGATGGTGGACAAACCACAATTGTATAATTTGGAACGTCATACAGGCGCCCCAGGAAGCCGAAGACATAATTCTAAGCAGCAGAACCACCTAGTTGCAACTTTAATGATTCCAGGAGAGATCTGCAAACCATCACACCTTGCTAAAGAGTTGGAGACTTTCAACTCCTGTCCAGAACACATGTCTAGCATGCTCACTGGACTGGATCATTCACTTTGCGTGTCATTATCAGTGAGATGATCCTGGCCACCATAATAACCATTATACTGTTATGGGGCCGCGAAACCACAACTACCACGTTACTCCCATATAGGGGCCAACCTCAATGATCAGCCAGAGAAGTATTAAGTGTCTAAAGAGGCATATAGTGAACTCTGCGGCTCACTGATCCCCGTGGAAATAAGTGGAGCTTCCAGTTGACTCCCTGCCTGTCTTCAGGGGACTGGGCTCCCTTTTTCCCCCAGTTACACAGATCTAGATAGCTGTTACGTACTATAAAGACCATAAATGTGGGGGGATATTGCTTCAGTGCATCCAGCAACCCCCCGGGGGCACATTTATGGTCTTTCTGGAGAGTAACTATTTAGACCTGTGCAACTGGGGGAAAAAGAGAGCCCAGTCCCCTGAAGTCAGCAGGGGTACAACTGGAAGCTTCACGTTATTTCCACGGGAATCAGTAAGTCCCAGAGTTCCGTTATTTGTATCTTTAGACATTTAACTGTTCTCTGGCTGATTATTGCAGTTGGCCCCTATATGGGAGTATCGTGGTGGTTGCGGTTTCGCGGCCCCATAACAGATAGGTTAGTTTTTATATGGTGGCCGGGTTCATTTCACCTTTAATAACACCTAACTGGTGAAATGTTCCCAGATCCAGTGATCGTGCTAGACATGTTTTCTGGACAGGAGTTGGATAGTCTCCAACTATTCAGTAAGGAGTGATGATTTGCAGCCCTGCTCTGGAATCATTAAAGTTGCAACTAGGAAAGACCTGTTGCTAGAATTAGTCTTCGGCTTCCTAGGACGAACATGACGTCCCTATTTTTATTTTGTGGTGAAAGCAAGTTCAACTTGTTTGGCTATGATGGCAAGCAAAGAGTATGGCGTCGAAATAATGAAGCATTTTTGCCCAAAAACTTGCTTCCTATTATTGTTTGGGGCTGCATGCCAGCGGCTGGAATGGATAATTTAACATTTATTGATTTTAATATGGATCATTCTCAAAGCTAATTTAAAGCAATCTGCGATTAAACTAGGTCTTACGGTGGGTTGGTACTTTCAGCAAGATAACGGCCCAAAACATACAGCTGGTGTTGTCAAGGAATGGCTACTATATAATGTGTGTCCCATTAACTTCATTCCCCACCCTACTCACCGGATTTGAATCCCAGAGAGAGTTTATGGGATCATCGCATTAGGAAAAGGACAATTAAAATAAACGGGACCTCAAAAATGCTTCACTTGAAGAGTGGAATTTAATTTCGAATAATTACACAAAAGTATTGGTAAATTCCATGAAAAATAGATAAAATGCTGTCCTAGAAAGTCGTGACGGGGGCCCACCAAGTATTAATTCTGTTGTCTTTTTATTTCCTTCCAAATGAAATATATTCTTTTTGCAAAGTATGTAGACTTTTCTGTGTTTTTGCGAGTATCGTGGCAGTTGTGGTTACGAAGCACTCGTTTGAGTTGTGTGTGTTGAATCATTCACAATGAACACAATGAATGGTGCAGGTCCAGTGAGTATGATTGCTTTTGTATTCCTAAATATATTAAGCTTCCTGCGTTCTGAAACAGGAGTTGGATAGTCTCCAACTCTGCAGCAAGGAGTGAGGGCTGTGGCCTGCTTCGGGCTTTTGAAGTTGCAACTAGGAGTGACCGGAGGATATACGTATCCGAAGGCTTTCTAGAGCGAGGATGACGCTACATATCATCCATACTGGTAATGATCCACCGTCTGATAATGGCCCACACGGCTAGATGCACATGTAAATCTTATCAGGCATCCTTACTTTTGCTTGCAACTGTACATACATATTAAAATACAAATTCCGTTAATTTTATTTCGTTTGGATGTCTTTTTATTTTTAGCAATTTCATTTTAAATTTTTATTCACTTTATGACAGCATTAAAATAAATAAACGCATGCACACTTCGAATAAAACGAAATCACCATTATTCCGCTACATTTTGATTTTAAACTTGGCAGGTTGCAGACAAAGTTTCCTGCACTTTTTTTTTATTAATTCAACGTAGAGTATAGAATTGCAGAGAACTGCAGTTAATCTCTCACTAAATAAAACACACATCCAATCTGTTGCGTTTGAGTATGAATAGTTGTATGAACGTGTAATAAAAAATAACCGGTTTTTTTTTAATTACAAAATAAAATTGCTTGCGCTAGGACATGCTGTTTTCAACTTTCAATCAGCGAAATAATCTCTGGACCCTCTTTAACTTCTGTTCTTTTTAATCATTAAAAATAAATAAATAATCTCTCTTTCTATATTAAGCTTGTAACTTTGTGTCAGGCTAGTTTTTAGGAGAGCGAAAAAAGGCTCGATTAAGTATGGCTTTTAATTTAGCTTCCCTTCGATAAAAATAGTTTAAAATAAATTGCTGTTGAAGTAAACTGTAAAATTTTCACTTGTCTTTCTTCAGGTTTAATTAATTTAAATTTGATCATTTAAAAACAGTGGTGGTCAAAATATGGTCACTAAAGCTGCTTCGGCTTATCCGTCGAACAATTATTTTTAAGCCCCATTAATTTAACGCTGTATGATTTATAGTTCAAGACATCTGTGGGATTTTGTTTACTGCCATTGTAATTGGGCTAAGAAGGTCTCATAGATTACACGAAAATTTACCTTAGACCTATCGCACAAACTGTATCAATCCATTCAGTAGAAACAGAAACGCAGATACTGATTCGCTACGCAAAAGGGCAAGATCTTCGTGTCCTAATAAATTGAGACACTGAAAAATCTGTACGTTGAGCGCCTTCGTGCTAAAGTTCTTGTTACTCCTAGGGGTAGCAAGAGCTTTTGGTTATTTATTAAAAGAGTAACAGATAATTCTAGTTCTTAAATTCCGATTCTTAAAAAATTACCAAATATTCACTGACCCGGTTAATAAAGCTAACCTTTTGGCTGGTAAATTTGGAAATCATTTTTATTTGCCAGAGCGCAATCAACCATTTGACCGAGTTCGACAGAGTATCCGTTACTATGCCGAAGATATCTTTAAAAAGGTTTTAACCGATCTTATATCAACAAGTCTCTTGGCCCGGATGGTTTTCCACTACTGGACTTGAAATAATGCTCTTTGATGCTAGCGCCTCCGTTAGCAGCCCTCTTCAGCCGACGAATATCCAAAGTGTTGGAAGGGTGCTAATGTAACGCCGATCCCCAAAAAGGGTGACGCTAACAACCCTGAAAATTACCGCCCCTATGCAATATGTTCTACACTTTCTAAAGTAATGGAAAGCATGATTAATTTTCATCTTGTGGGATACAAACCTTTTCTTTCAACACAATTTTTTCACAACTTGAATGATATAAAACGTCAAAAAGTATGAATTTTGAGGCAAAGCACAACACGAATATTGTTGACACAAATTACTGCGTGCAGACATTACGTCAACATTATAAGTGCGGTTTTACACACTTTAACTTTTGTTGCTCAACTGTTGAATTGAGTAAAACCGCACTAAGAAACAATGAGCAACAAAAGTTGAAGCGTGTAAACAGGGACTAAGAAACAATGAGCAGCAAAAGTTGAAGCGTGTAAACAGGGACTAAGAAACAATAAGCAACAAAAGTTGAAGCGTGTAAACAGGGACTAAGAAACAATGAGCAGCAAAAGTTGAAGCGTGTAAACAGGGACTAAGAAACAATGAGCAGCAAAAGTTGAAGCGTGTAAACAGGGACTAAGAAACAATGAGCAGCAAAAGTTGAAGCGTGTAAACAGGGACTAAGAAACAATGAGCAGCAAAAGTTGAAGCGTGTAAACAGGGACTAAGAAACAATGAGCAGCAAAAGTTGAAGTGTGTAAACAGGGACTAAGAAACAATGAGCAGCAAAAGTTGAAGCGTGTAAACAGGGACTAAGAAACAATGAGCAGCAAAAGTTGAAGCGTGTAAACAGGGACTAAGAAACAATGAGCAGCAAAAGTTGAAGTGTGTAAACAGGGACTAAGAAACAATGAGCAGCAAAAGTTGAAGCGTGTAAACAGGGACTAAGAAACAATGAGCAGCAAAAGTTGAAGCGTGTAAACAGGGACTAAGAAACAATGAGCAGCAAAAGTTGAAGCGTGTAAACAGGGACTAAGAAACAATGAGCAACAAAAGTTGAAGCGTGTAAACAGGGACTAAGAAACAATGAGCAGCAAAAGTTGAAGGGTGTAAACAGGGACTAAGCATGCAGATATCTATCGAGTGTAGTTTTGCTTTTACTTGTACAACAAATTCTTTGTCGATGTGTGCTTTTTGTTTCTAATATTCGTTGGTATTGGAAAGTAAAAAAAAAAAAGAAATGGATTTTCTTAGCTGATGTGCAAAAATAAAGTTAATAATTGATCTCAATAGAAGTAAAAATTTTAATTTTTCTAAAGGTTTAACAAATTCGCTGCAACTCCGAAGTTTTAATACGACGGCGAGCGAGAGAGCTGCTAATACTTATTGTTGCCATTGTTTTATGTGTGTATGTATGTATGCATATGTTTCGCTGCATGGGACCAACAAAATTAATTTATTATATTCAGTGGCACGCAACTTATTTCGTGCAGATGCAATTTAAAAATTTTAAAACCTTAAAGAATTAAAACTAATGATGATATCAAAAAAGCTTAACGTACACTATTAACTATAGGGTCCGCCATCTAACGTTTTTTTTCAACTAGTGTTTATTTGGTATTCATGTTTGACAGATAAATAATTTCATCCTTCCGCTGAACGAATATGGTTGTGTATACGCTTAAACAACGCTTCGCTAAGTGGGCTTGCGATCGACTTACAAAAGATGCCGATTTAAAAAAAAAATAACTTTTCAGGTGAAGCTCATTTTGATCTTGGCGGGTATGCAAACAAGCAAAAATGTCGCATTTAGGGCACAGAAAACCCACACGTATATATTGAAAAGCGGACGCACCCAAAACGAGTCACTGTTTGATGCAGATTTTAGTCTAGAGGCATAATTGGGCCATTTTTCAGGACTGGCCGTTACAGTTAATGTCGATCTTTATCGGGCCATGTTGAACAAATTTTTGTTCATAAAAAGAGGAAGAGGAGGATATTGGCAACATTTGGTTTCAACAGGACGGCGCTACGTGCCACATAGCCAAAGCTGTGCAGTTTTTTTATAGCATTTAAAAAAAAGTTATTTCGCGGATCCTATATTTATATAAGAAAATGCGTTATAAAGAAAATTTGAAATGTGCTTGGATTTTCCGACGGGGTTAAAATTACTTTTATTTGGGTACGGTTTACCGTCGACCCTCGTCAAATTTGGTTTGTGAACAAACCGGTTTCGGCTGTTTGCCATCTTCAGTGTACTTTTCGTACGATAAAAAAAGTTGAAAATTTATCGTTTCTTTTAAAAATTGGTCAGAACTTTTGTCAAGCAGTTTTTTTTAGTACTGTTTCTGTGTAAATACATGCCTAATAACCGCCATAACATACCGTTACTTTTTATTTTGTTTAGTACTCACTTCGGTTGTTTATTTCAGTATAATTATTCTTTAACTCCATTAAAATGGAGTAGCACGAGGGTTTTGACAGATGGGTAAACGGACAGAAAGTTTAAAAAAATGACAATTGGTTCGAACGCATTTTAAAAAAAGGACAAAGGCAGCGAAAAATAACTGAAATAGTAGGACTGAGAGCCAGTACAGTGCAATATATTATACAGCGATATGTACGCAAGAATTGAGTGGCGGACAAGGCCAAATGAAATTTTTACGAATGCTGACAAATTGCCCGAAAAATTAAAAAATAAGATATCGCCTCCAAAATTGCTGGTAGAGTATGCAGAGGAAATTGTTAAAGTATGCTGTGCCGAAACAGTGCGTCGTGTGTTCTGCGGGAAAATGGGTTTCGCGGTCGAGTAGCTCGAATAAAGCCGTTTATATGAAAAATGAATATGCAAAGTCAGCTTACATTTGGGCAAAAGCGCACATAACAAAGCTACATACGTTCTGGATAAAACCTTTTTTTTTGCTGGCATGTCAAAATTCAAAATTTTTGATTCGAATGGCATAAATTGCATGTGGCGTAAGGCCAATACAGAGCAGCAAAAAAAACACTTAAAGCTAACTATTAGGCACGATGGCGGAAGTGTGATGGTTTGGGCTTGTATGGCTGGCTGCATTTGTAGTTGGTAGCATAGGAATAATGAACAAAAATATGTATTTTAACATATTGAAAGACACATCCCCCCCATATTATAAGTCTTTATGGATCACACAACCATCTAGGCTTGTGTCTTGCGGGGGTAAAAGGAATCCCAGTCCCCTTAGGCTAGTAGGAGCCAACTGGAAAATCCACCATATTTCCACGGGAATCAGTAAAGCCCCAGAGTTCCGCTATTTGTCTCTTTAGGCATTTAGCGGTTCTTTGACTGATTGAGGTAGGCTCTTCGGAAGTATCGTGGTGGCTGTGTGTTTCGAGGCCCTCGTTTGAGTTTGTAGGTTGGATTATTCACAATGAATGGTCTAGATCCAGTGGCTATGAATGCCGTCGTATTCTTAATTATAATAAGCTTCATGCGTTCTGCACCCGGAGTTGGATAGTCTCCAACTCTTCAGCAAGAAGTGAAGGCTGATGCCTACTTCGGGCTTTTGAAGTTGCAACTAGGAGTGACCGGAGGATATACGTATCCGAAGGCCTTCTAGGGCGAGGATGACGCTACATTTCATCCACAGTGGTAATGATGCACCATCTGATTAAGGCTTACGACCATGTGCAGATGTAAATCTTATCATGAAAGACAATTTGTTGCAAAGTGCCAGTGCTCTGGATATAAGAGATCCATTGTAAGCATCATCAATGTAGTAAATCTTACAGATTTTTTGTTTAATTGAGTATGTTTTTACGTCATCTCGCGTCAAATTTGATTTGTAAACAGATTGGTTTCGGCTATGTGCCATCTTCAGTGTTCTTATTTCTCTATATTCTATTTTTTTATTAAACGGAGGCTAAAGTAAAATTTACTTTTGCAAAATTATTGTAAATTCACAATAAGGAGATGAAAAACACAAACATTAAAACGAAGTAGCTGTGATTGTTTAAGGCGAATTCATAAATAAAGTAGCTGTGATTTTTTAAGGCGAATTCATAATTTGCAGTGCTTTACTGAATTCATTCAATGGCAAATTCAGCTGGAGATTGCTTAAATGAAAATTTGTTGCTTTTTATTTTTTGGAATTTTTAATAATTAATTATTTACAATTACTTACTAAATACAATGGCAAATTGAGTTGGAGCTTGAGTGAATAAAAGTGGGTTTTGTTTTTATTGTTTAAAATTTTTAGTAATTAATTAATTAACAATTACTAATTACAATTAATCAATAATTAGTTAATTAACAATTATAATTACTTGCAGTGGCAAATTTAGCTGTAGCTGTAGCTAAATGGAAATTAGTTATTTTTATTATTTAAAATTATAATAATTAATTAGCAATTAATAATTGCAATAAATTAATAATTGATTAATAATTACAAGTGCATTCAATGGCAAATTTAGCTGATGAATTAATTAGTGAATTAATTTTTTTTAATTTTATTTTTTTAATAATTAATTATTTAATTAACAATTACATTCAATAACAAATATGGCTGCAGCTTGAGTAAATGAAAATTAATTTTTTGTATTATTTAGTATTGAAAAAAATTCAGTAATTAACAATTACTTTAAATTGCGTCGCCGTCTTTTAATACTTCCAAAATGAAAAATTTTGAAACACTCCGATGGTTGTAAGATTTACCCACAATAATATTAACGAGTGGTATTATTTTAACTCTGCTGATATAAGAAAATGATTAATTTCTTTGCGGAAGGGCGGTGGGTATATGCCTCTTGAATATTCAGGAGGCGAGCCACATAAAATTTAGTGCTTATGGAGCTATGCGTGATATGATTTACGCCAGTACCTAGCTGTGTAGGCCATAACCTGACGGTGGATCATACCACTGTGGATGAAATGTAGCGTCATCCTCGCCCTAGGAAGCCCTCAGATTCGTATATCCTCCAGTCACTCCTAATTGCAACTTCAAGAGCTCGGAGTAGACTAATGCCCCACTCCTTGCTGAAGAGTGGGAGACTATTCAACTGCCGGCCCAGTACACATGAAACTTAATAAAATTTAAGAACACAACCACAATCATGCTTACTGTAGCTGGACCATTCATTCATTAAGTTCATTGTGAATGATCCGATCCACACAACTCAAGCGAGGGCCTCGAAACCACAACCAACACGATACTTCCGACCTCAATAGTCAGAGAATAGCTAAAAGGCTAAAAAGACAAAAAGCTAAACTTTGGGGCTTTACTGATTCCCGTGGAAATAAAGTGGAATTGTTCAGTTGGCTCCTGCTAGCCTTGTATGGGACTGGAGTTCCTTTTTCCATATTATTCGTATAAATTTTTAAACGTTCTTAATATGATAGCGGACTAGCAACTTAAGGTTTATAACTTAAAAAGTCTTTCTTAAAGTGTCAAATCTTAAAATTTTAAATAGCTAAAGTTTTTCACGAATAATCGGTAAATTTTAAACGATTAATCGCATGCAAAATGCAACATGTATTATGTTAAGTATTAAAACATATTTACTAAACGATTGAAATCTTTCAAATTTAAATTGAAAATTATTCGGTTACTTTTATTAATATTCTTCATGGCCATGAGCTTGTATTTAGAAAATAATCGAGTCATATGTGTTAAATCAAAGATTTTATATATTACTAAAACCTGATTGAGACAAAAAAAATATTACAAATCGAATGAAAATTTACAGTTTAGCATGAAAAAAATTATTCGATTAATATTCGATAAATAATCGAATAAATATTTTTCGGCCTAAATTTTAAAAAAAGCAAAATAAAGGAAAAAAACATTTTAGGTTTATTATATAAAAATGATTCGATTAATATTGGATAAATAATCGAATAAATGTTTTTCATTCTAAAGCAGACGACGGCATTAATGCTCACTGGACCTGGACGATTCATTATGTTCATTGTGAATGATCCGGCCCACAAAACTCCCGAAGGGCCAACCTTAATAATCAATCAGAGAACAGCTAAAACGCAAAAAGCTAAACCCTGGGGGTTTACTGATACTCGTGGAAATAAAGTGGAATTGTCCAGTTGGATCCCGCTAGCCTTGTAGGGGACTGGACTCCCTTTAACCCCCGTTGACACATGTTATGACGGTTGAGATTCCTTCAGAATATATCAATGTGCCCTCGGGGGGAGGGGCTTATGTAGCTAGAAATTGATTTACTGTACTTTGTAAATAAATATTTTTTATTTCTGATAACAAAAAATCTTAGAATTTTTGAATTTTAAAAGAGGGCCGTCCCTTAACGTTTTAGTACTGATGCTGTGACCATTGCTGTATTTCTCTTCAGTTTCCTTAACACATTCATACTGAAAAGTTTTGCATAGAAATATTGCTCAGAAGTTGTACAGCAAGATGCTTGGATTTTTTTTTGTTTGTTATCAATCACACATGAGTTGTTTACATGATGATGATGATGACCAACCGGTTCTTGGTAAAAACAAAACTTGCAAGTTGTATTTATTTTTTCAGTGTTGTTTTACAGTATTTTCTCTCTCTCTCTCTCACTCTGGTGTTACATATCATTGTGAGCACTATTAACTGACTTCATGCTGTTTTGTTTGAATGCAATGAGTAAAGAAGTCTAATTTGTTTTGTTCTCTCAAAAAGTAGTGGTTACGTTAATTTTTTATGCAAGCAAGTCACCACACATGAATAAGTGTGTTGTAATTCTTGGGAGAATAGAAAATATGATGTGGTAAAAATAAAGAGAAAGAAAAAAACAAGATGTTGCAATAAAGAGAGACAGAGAGAGAGAGAAAAAGCATGCATATTTTTATCTTTATAATATGAAAATGTATTTTTGCAACGAAACTTAAATTTACGTTAGTTTTATATGATGAAGACCATACATACATTCTCAATATGAATGAATTAATTAATGTGGCTTAATAACAATAAATAAATTAAAGTGTAAATAAAATAGAATTAAGCAAAAACATAAATTAAATAAAATAAAAAGTATTGGAAACCATCAAGTTTAAATACATAATTAATTAATATTTTTTCTTTGTGTTATTTCATTTTAGTATGAAAATATGGCCCAATTCTCCCGTACATATGCCAAAATATGATGGTATTTTACCATTTACTGGTGCCTCACCAAATGCCAATGCTAGTCCAATAGCCATTAATAGTGTATCCTCAACAAATTCAACAAGTCTTAAAATAATGGATCCAAGTAATATGGTTAACACTCCAGCCATAGTTACTGATGTCGACGATTATGTGAGTATTAAATGCTTACATTAAATTACACTGTGCTACAAAGAAAAACAGTTGTTAGTCAATATGTTGAAATTAATTTTTTTTTGTTTTTAAATTTTCAAAACTCTGAAATTTTTTATATAAATTAATTTTTAATTTTTTTTTTTAAATCTCTTTTTTGTAGAATTCAATTACTATAATGCCTGAATCTACACCGGCACAAGTAACACAATGGTTGACATTTCATCGTTTAACATCATATTTGTCAACCTTTGCCCATTTTTCTGGAGCCGATATTATGAGGTAATTTTAACTAATAAACAATATTTTTAGAAGAATCTATTATATTTTGGCATTCGTTCACTGAATAATTTGATTTTTTAAAACTTTTTACTAAATTCTAGAATTCCTTAACGAGTTTAAGATTAATTCAGGGGTACCACAAGGTTCTGTTCTTCCTCCTACTCTTATTTCTTATTTTTGTAAATGATCTTTTTTGTCAAACTTTACTCTAATTTGATTTTTTAAAACTTTTTACTAAATTCTAGAATTCCTTAACGAGTTTAAGATTAATTCAGGGGTACCACAAGGTTCTGTTCTTCCTCCTACTCTTATTTCTTATTTTTGTAAATGATCTTCTTTGTCAAACTTTACTCTTTCGCAGATGACAGCACCCTTTGTCATTCGTATTCATTTAGTAATACACCGAACCAATTGAAGCTGACTTCCAAAAGACGGAACATGATCTCGCAACAATCTCGAAATGGGGTTGTGTAAATAGAGTTTATTTTAATGCCCTTAAGACACAATGTTGCCTGCTTTCGCATAGATCTGTGTTTGGAAATGGTACTGCAATTATTACTATAATGGAATCCGAAGCTCTTGATGTTCTTGGCATGAAAGTTGAGTGTGATGTTCGATGGAGTACAAACATTTTTCAAGTCATATTCCATTATTAAATATAGAGAGTATAGAGAGAATACTGATGAAGATGGCAAATGGCCGAAACCGAACCAATTAAAGCTGAGTTCCAAAAGACGAAACATGATCTCGCAACAATCTCGAAATGGGGTCGTGTAAATAGAGTCGATTTTCCCTTAAGACACAATGTTGCATGCTTTCGCATAGATCTGTGTTCAGAAATAGTGCTGCAACTGTTACTATGGGTAATATAAATATTACGGAATCGGAAGCTCTTGATGTTCTTGGCATGAAAATTCAGTGTGATGTTCGGTGGACTAAACACATTTTTCAAGTCATATTCCATTATTAAATATAGAGTGTATAGAGAGATTACCGATGAAGATGGCAAATGGCCGAAACCGGTTTATTCACAAACCAAATTTGACGCGGGTTGACGTAAAATCATACCCAAATTATTAATTACCATATTTCTACTTAACACTGACATCGATAAAACAGAAGTTATCCACATGTTGGTGGGCATTTAAATATCCAAATTTTAACATGGGTCCAACCACCCCCAGGCACATGCTTAAAAATTTAATTGAAATCGTAAGGCCAGGGAGTATTATTGTTGCAAGAAGCCGTTATTATAAAACTAGTATAAAATAAGAAACTAATACAGCCACCTAGGAGTCGATAAACTTTTCAGCTCTAGCAACCTGCAGGATAGAAAAAGGGAAAAGGGAACTAAAACCGTGATAGGCTGCTCTATGTATTATTTTAAGATTATTTTATTTATTTATTTTTTTTTTCATGAAGTAGGTGCCCCTATTGGCTAGTAGGTAGTGTGCTAGCTTACATGACTGGGGGTTGTGGGTTCGATTTCCAACAAAGGCCTTGGTTCTTTTTTCCACTCCAAATAAAAGTTGACTGTCGGTGGGGCTGTTCAGTGATAAAGCCACTGGTCACCACAGTTAATTTCTGTAACTATACTTCTACTTTCACCACCTGTCGCATCTCTTCTCTATCCCTTTCCTAAAGAATATAGCACGGTACTTGACTAAATAGGCATTGTTGCCTGAAGTGCTACTTCTCTTTAAAAAATAAAAAAAAAATTAACTGTAACACTAAAACTGTTATACGTGATTTCACCTTATTCATTAATGTTTTTTTTGTCGCTTTTTTTCCAGAATGTCAAAAGAAGATTTAATACAAATTTGTGGTCTTGCCGATGGTATTCGCATGTTTAACATTTTAAGAGCCAAGTAAGGTTTTTTCAAACTCAATTTAAATATTAATTAGAAAAAATCCTAATAATAAATATTTGTAATTTTCTAATTTATTTGCAGAGCCATAACACCACGTATAACACTCTATGTTAGTTTAGATGGAAATAATTATAACGCTATTTATCTCATCTCTAATACATCTAAAGAACTCTTACAAAAACTCTTTAAGCTTCCCGGTTTTTATGAAATTGTTGCCAAAAGTTCAACACATAATGGCAACGCCTCTACAGCTGGCAGCGCTAACAATAATATGATAGACAATTCATCTTCATTTCATAATTGGAGTATGCAATCAAAATATTCGGGCAGCGGTACGAATATTTTCGGTGATGTCAATAATAAAAGTTTAATTTATGTTACCGGGCCAGCTGGCATACATGTCGCCGTTACCGATGAGGTATTAAACAATGAAATGCGAGATGGTAGTTTATATGGCCTAGAAGTACAAAATGGAAAAGTTATTATGAAATTAATTAATAAAAATGAAAATTAGTTAAGTAGTGGAAAATAGTCAAATATAAATTTATTCATACACACATACATACACGCATACAGGCAATAGTACAAATGCAATAATATAATGCATTTAAATTTTGATTGTTTTCGTTTTGTGGCTGCATTACGAAAAGTAACCAAAGTTCAGTTGTTTTGAAGACTGGC